>CM066729.1:149567510-159567510 GCA_033961575.1 Aselliscus stoliczkanus | reverse complement strand
CATGCAAAAAAGCTGCATTCCAGGTTTCAATTGTAGTTCTAACATTTTAATGTCTGACTAGAGTACAAGATTGGCTGCCCACTGTCCCAGTCTAATATAAACTCATCTGCCTGGCTTTCCAAATTCCAATCAACATAAAAAGCTTCTACTCCCAATCTGATTTTCTCTCTCCCTCTTCCTCACACTAAATTAACTCCGACCAGGTGCTTTCACTCCTAGCTTTCATTTATCGATCACTTGTGAAGAGCCTGGCACAGTACCAAGTATTCTACATACAGAACCTCATTTATGCCTCATGGCAAACCTCTGAGGTAGGTAGTATAAGCCGTTTACAGGTAAGAAAACCTTAGGATCAGAAAGGTTCAATACCTTATGCAAGATTTAAAGCAGGTCCATCAAACTCTGCCTCTTAAACTTGGGCTATCGTCTCCTCTCTATGCCCTACCTACTCTTTAGGTTTCACATCCTCCAGCACTGAGTCAACAATGACGACTGCTATTTAATAATTAAGTTTTTATGTGCTTCAAGTGTAATTTTTTTACTGGTAATTTCATAATATAGTTTTCTCTTCCTAAAAAGCGTAAGTCTATTCAAGAGTAAAACTAAATTAACAGTTGGGATTCAATTAGTTAGAAAGTTTCATTCTAAAAAAAAATTAGAGGCCGGCCAAGTGGCTCAGTTGGTTAAGAGCTTGCTCAAGAGTGCAAGCTGAGCTCTAAGCAGCAGCAGTTCGATGCCCAGCCCAAGCTGAGCTGCCAACAGGTGGCAGGATGGCTCAGCTAAAAAAAAAAAAAATTAGATAAAACCCCTTTTCTTTTCATTCTAGGCTGAGTCAAGACTGATCAAGTGGTACAGAGGTAAGTGGTAAGCATAATGGTTTGGAATCATGAGAATAAAGGGCAGCTCATAATGTAAGGAGGGCCAAGTCCCTTCAACTCCCCCATTTCCATGTTTTTCATTTTAAAAATGAACGATTACTTGGGCCGGCTGAGTGACGCATTGGTCAAGAGCTGGCTTGGGACGCCAGTGGCCCCGGTTCGGATCCCACATATAAGGGCCAGTGACACTGCCCTTTACAGCTAACAGCTCCACCTGGAGCTGGGCTGTGCGAGTCCTGGCGACGTTGTAGGCTGCAGCCCCTGCTGCAGTGGGCTGCCATAGGCTACAGTGAGTGGCCAGCAGCCAGCGTGAGCACCTGGCAGCCAGTGTGAGCTGCCAATAGCCGCGGTGAGCGACCATCCAGAGGCCAGTGACTGATCTGCCTCATCCAGGAAGAGCGCAATGATGATACCAATATGGGCCAGTGAAGCAATGTCCTCCGCAACCGGACTGAAGAACAAAAAGACAGCAGCTTGTCTGTTCCTCTTCCCCAATTCCCCAATGCTGTTCCCCTCCCAATTCCCCAATAAAATCTTTAAAAAAAAAAAAATGAACAATTACAATGGGACCAACAGTGTTTAATCAGTGAGTTAATCAAAACCTCCTCTAGTCACAATGTGAATATACTTAACACTATCGAATTGCACACTTTAAAATGGTAAAGATGGTAAATTTTGTCCTTTGCCACAATCAGAAAAAATGATTTGAACAAATGAACTTTAAAATGCAAGGAAAAAAATAAAAAATTAAAAAAGTTTAAAAACTCCCAAGCCAAAAAACCTCCTGTATTACATTTGAAAACATACAGAATGTGCAAGCCTCACTTTTATAAATTGAGTCGGTGCATCTGGTGCAGGACCTGGGCATTGGTATTCTGAAAAGGTTGGTTCTGACTGAGATTGATTACATCCAATGAGGCCCAGGACTCTGTGTGCTCTAACTTGTTCAAAGTAGGACTAGCCTGCACATGACAGAAATAGAAATTATGAATAATATAGCTTAAAATTAGTCAGAATAAAAGTAACTGCTCAAGCATCTTTGCAAAAGTATCATCACATTCATACAGTTCATAACAAAAACTGAACAAAATGGATTTGTTTTAAATAAAAGGCATTTAAAATGACAACCAGGTTTATTTTTTTCCTTTAGAAAATGCTATGATGCAAAGTTGAGACCTAAGGTTTTTAGGACCTTATTATTCAATAAAGGGTTGTTACTATACTTCTCAATGTTCAGATATAATTAGTGTAGTTGTCTCACTTTTAATAAGAAACCTGCAGTTTTAATAGAGTTGAAGAGAGGTCTAAAGGGCATTCAAGCCAACATTCTCACTTTACAGATCAAAAGAAAAAAAGAATCACAGATAAAAAAGAAAAAAGAATGATTTTTCCTATATACATACACCAAATTGAAAGAAATTTATTAAAGTACCAAATAATCCCTTATCATTCCACATTGCTGATCAAATAAAGTTGGCAAGAAGAGTACAATTAACATTTAAAACCTACTAGTCAACAACCAATAGTATTCTTACAGGCCTATAAAAAGCTCCAGACTCAAGGTTTAATACTTAACAAACAAACAAACAAACAAACAAACAAACAAACAAACAAACAAAACCAACAAGGATTTTTCACTTATTTCAGCTACAAAATCTAACATCATATGACTTGGGTATATGCTTTTACACTTGAATACAAATGTCTGATGAGAGGAATTCACAGTCCTTGGGGGGAAAAAAATTAACTCCACAACTCAGAAAATGGCAGAAAGCTATAGCATTTTCCATTTTTTTCCACTCCATTTGCCTTATGCAATTTCCCTTACTTCTACACCTTGTTTAGACATAAAGGTCCCTGAATAAATTCCAAAGAATCCGCAGAATCAGAGAAGAAAATTCTGGATTAGAAGAAATAACTCCTTAAAAAAATTAGGTCATAACAATTGAAGGCCTAAATATCAACTTCAAGACAGGTTCACTAAAATAAATTCATTTGAGATGATAGATTACAATCCCACTACACTGATCTGGCCAATTTAAAACGGATAATGACAAGAAACAAGTTACAGCTTTGAAGTTTACAAAGAAATAATAATTAGGTTTTCAGAAAAATGTTCCACAAAAATGTGACACAACTGAGTGAGGGAACAAATGAAGCCAAATGGATAAGCCTTCAGGACCACCAAAAATTTCCAAGAAACATCAGACCAAAAGGCAGAAATATCTGGACAGCCAAATGAGAAAAAAATTAACTCAAAGATCATCTAGACCAACTACCAAGAACAGCATCATTTTAAATACAAAATGCCATTAAATATGATCAGAAATTGTTTCAATCAGCCTACATTAATTACCTTTATATGAGCTTGAAAAGGCAGCTTTCTAAAATACATTGTTTATATCATTTCTAACCGTTATCATTATAATCCTGCTGTTCCTCAAACACTTTACAACAGGAATCACTTTATAATACAAAACTTCTTTACATACCTAGTTTCTAAAAACCACATATGAATGTTAAACAACATATATGCTGTTCTTTCTTTGTCCCGGTAAAAGAAAATACCAGCATCCTTCCAAAAATCAGAACTGCTACAATAGCCTTCATTGACTGACAATTTTGCTTTCACACTTACGTCTCCAGAAAAGAGCAAAGAAAAATTAGTAAATCATTCTTTTTAGGAAGCAATCTCAGCATACAGTTTTACTCTAAAACAATTATGAAAATCTAAGTCCAGATAGCAGGTATTATGAAAATGTAAACATATCGTTTAGCTGAAAGTATTTTTTTACTTTCTTCATTGGATTGAATAATCCAATTGAATAATCCACTGAAGAAAGCTAAGGCAGGGGAGTATCAGATTAGTACAGGCAAAGAGATACAAGGCAGTACTGCATCCAAAAGCTGAAGCACGATTTTGAAGCCACAGCTTCTAGTTATCTAAGAGATTTCATCTGGAAAGCATTTATCATAAAAAAGAACCAACTTTGATTATCATGTGCATTTACAGTACACTCTGAAATTCTACCCCGTTGGTGAATTTTCAAACAGCTTTAAAATCTTAAAAAGTAGATACCAAGCTTTTAAAACAGTTTTTCACAACAAAATTTATTAGAAGAATAGTGGTTTTGAAAAGTCTAGCATCCAGTGAGAACTACCATACACAACATTACAGCTGGGAATGTTTCTCCAGAATGTCATGGTTAAATAATACAATGAACCATTAAATCTTACACATGCACAAAAGAGCTAGCGCTTTTGACATACAATGCAAAAAAAAGGGGACCACATGGATTTAAGTTTTAAGTACTCATCACATACATTAAGACACAGCTTATTTTAGTCCAGTCAAAAATCAGAACTGCATTAAAAATTTAATGTAGTGCAATCAAACCAAAAAAACTTAATTTGTGATCATAAGTGCTCTACTACATAAACATTGATCATAGCAAGGAACAAAAGTTCAAATCACACAGTACAAAAAAAATCTGTAAATAAATATAAACTACAGTACAAGAGAAATATTAAATTATACAATTCCGTTAAACTGTAAACAGTATATTGAAATGAGGTCCATAAGAGTAAAGGGGGTTCCTGTTTGTCTCATGACACTTGAACTTCTAGAAATCTGAATGATGCCATTTTCCATATTTTCAAAGGCTATGGGTTTATATATGGAGAATTCCTTTTTAGATGTAAGATATCAAATATTAAAGCAGAGGAATAATCTATTTTGTTAACCACAGATAGTACTGTAGAAAACAAAAGGAATATTAATGAATGAAGACCTCTAGTAGATAAGTCTTAATGTTAAAGATGCAAAGGGCTAAAATACTCGAATTAGAACTTCACATCAGAAGAATCTTGTCACTGAGGACTTCAAGGCTACAAAATATACTGACAAAATTGTCTGCTGGTATGCAGACCCAGACCTCTGCTAATTTTTTGACATTTACATACTCGTGTTACAACACCAACTTTGGCAGAATCACTACTAATAAACTCAGAGCACTCCTGGCCCAATGGTTCCATCACAGTGGCCAGTGCACAGAATTCTCTAAAGACATTGCATAAACTAGAATGTAGAGGTCAGACACCCAAGGACCAGTGCTTGAATTTAGTAGTAGTATGGTGAAGAAGCAAGAGCCACATCAAAGAGGAACTGCATCTGTATTTTTCAGACACAGCAAGGAATGTTGTTTAATTGTGCTGGCTATTAGTGGCATTTTAAAATAGTGTGTGTGTGTTGCATGTGCTGGCTATACATTTATGCACATTTTGTTTCAAATACACTGTTAACAGGAACCCCCATATTATCTGCTCAGTAGTAATAACTGAATATATAGAATGCCACTATAAGAGTGTGAGGCACCGTGTGCTGGAGAGTTATATGCAGCTTTAAAATCTGTTTGGCTGAGTTATACCTGGATACCTGAACTGAGTTTTTAAGTTGACATTCATCAAGGATGTGCTACCAGCACGTCGAAATAAAAGCAAAACAGAAAAATAGAAGTCACTGTTAGGTTTAAGAATAGCATCAAAGTACCTGAATTGAGTGAGAATAGTGTGTAAACTGTCCCTGAGGGTTTTTAAACAGTGTGTACAAGTTGGATTCCTAAGAACATTAGCTTTATTTAACAGTGTGGACTGATAAAATACCAATGTCTGACAGTTTAAAGTGGAGGTTATAACGAATTATATGCAAACACTCCAAATGTATAGTTTATACATTTCTTCTCAAAGCAGCAGTAAGCTGCTGTAAAGTATACATCATCAGAACAAGCAAGATGTGGGAGTCAGATAAAGGTTTCTTAGTCTGGTTTTCTGACAGCACAGCATATCAATATCCAATGACTATATCTTTCCTAGATCAGAATGTAACTAATTTCGACTAGCAATATAGGATTAGACTTTTAATCAAACACTTTGCTATTACATACTAAAATTCCTTAAACTTACTAATGCTGGTATACTAACCTAGTTAATTATCCCCCCCTCAGTTTAGAAATATACCCTTCCACAACTTAAAAACATTAAGATCCATTTTCAGTCCTCTGATGTAAAAAGCATGTCAGTGAATTAATATTAAAAATTTACACAGTAAAAAGGCTTGAATTTCAGCCAAAGATTCTAAATACTGCTCATTCCCTGAAGACTTAAAGGGAGAGAGAATCCCTACCCAATTTCCCAGTGATTTATTTTTCTAAAATGGTCTGACACAATTTTTCATTTTGGGGGATTATCCCCTCACCTCCTCTCAAATTTCAAATTCTTAAGCCTGAAATACTTAATGAAATGGGGAAAATGAAGCAATCACTTGGAATTGCTTTAAAGGTACAAAATGTTATTGTCTTTTTAAAATAAGACAAGGTTGTATGTTTTATATTTTTAAGTAATCACCCTAAAACTTACAGTACCTAAGACTCTGAAGATAAATTAAGACTTTAGTTTTGTAACAGAAAAAGTGCTGAATTATCCCTTTTCTAGTACTTTAAACATTTCAAACAAGTGCTTTTCTAGTGACAGTAAAGTTTACTATATACCCTTCCACCAAGCAGGAAAAGAAGTGTCACCTGGATAAAAGAAAAAACTTTTAGGAGTGTAGCACCGGGTGTATTTACCATATAATAGATGTTAACAGAGGTTGTTTCACTCATTCTGAGGGGGTAAAAATAGTCTAGATTGAAAATCTATTTGGCTATTGAATGTTAAAAATCCCTGCTCTACTGTGTCAGTGTCCTGTGTCCAACCCCCCGCCCCCAGTCCCCTTACACACTATCCACTGAGAATCTAATCTCTAAAGAGATTATTTTAAAATTTGTTTTCAGGACATACCTGAGAAAGGGTGCAATTATGCAGAACAAGGAACCCAAGACTGTACTAATACTGGTTATAGGTTCATAAATTCTTTCCCAAGACAAATCTAAAAAGTCTAAGAGGTATGGATCTTCAAATATGTCTTACTGCTTTAGATTTTTTTTTTTTTGGTATGTGTGTAGGGTCATTTCCAGTGTTGAAAAGATCATCTTGAGCCTGTTCACTGACAGTTCAAGATGGGGTAAAGAATTCATTTCCATATTCAAACAATAAAGATTAAATATTATGATTATAATATTTGCAACATCCAATAAATCTATGACTAACTAAAAGTGCTTGCTTTTCAGCTTTTATTGATATAGCTCTAAATGAACTGGAAACCTTAAAATTACCCCCCAAATAGTAGCAGAATTAAGTCACATTATTGTTTGTCAAATCAACATTAGCCTTGATTCTCACTTTCAAATAATCTGAAAGATTTTTCTGACTATCAAAGGAAGATGGCCCAATTTTACTACATTATCTATCCTGAGACTCATTTTTCATATTGTAGGACAGAATCTTTATGCTTTTCTCAAGTTTTCATACTTGCTTATCCTACTTTCCACCCCTCTCTGCCAATCTCCTTCATAACACTTAGGGCACACAGCTACAGGGCTAATATCTGGTACTTTAAAAGGCAACTGCGAGTTTATTTGGGAATAAGAGACAGAGGATATGTAAAGAATTTCCTCTATTTTCCCTTCAGTCGCCATGTTCACAAATCCTACTCAAGTCTCAAGGACAGAATGAATTCCTCCCCCTCACCCCAAAAAAACCAACTAAGACAACTATGGAGGTCTGCATTCCTTGTACCACAATTATACTTTTTTTTCCTTTTCAGTAGAGTTTGAAAGCAATTAGATTTTTAAAAAATTCTCATATAGCTTAACAGTCGCCTAAATGCGCTGTTTGACTAAAGCCATTAAGTTTTTAATAACACTGGCCTGACCATAATATTAATGAAGGCCTCACTGCAATGGAAAGGTAACAAGGAAAACAATCTCTGATATCTTCATGAACTTCAAAATTGAACCTACAACTTTCAATGTCTCTTGTGGAACAATTCAGTCTATTACCAGTGGTAGCAACCTGAATATATAGAAAAGGGTGGTTCATATGAAAACAACCTCTGGAATTTAAAGAGTAATTACAACAGCAAAAATATGTAGTTTCAAAATTAAATCTACAGGGATAATAGCTGTTAAATAAAATGACACTGAACTGTCATATATCTGTTGTAACTACTCAAAATAATTTCAAGTTCTGACATTGGGCTGACTCATTCATTTGCTTTATAAAAATACCTAACTGAATTTAAACTTCACTATTCTGGGTCAATGAAATATAAGAGAATCACAAAGGCTTAGAACAGGCCTTGCACCATGTGCTTCCTTGGGGCTGGGGGGAACACAGCTCACTAGCAGCTCCCAGGCTGCTATGCACTGCCGCACGCATGAGAGAAGGGAGTTAAGATATGGGCCTTTGCAGGTAGTTACTTTTAGTCTAATTTAGAGTTCTCTCCAGAAAATTGGGAACTAAACTTCACATTGTGCCTTATTGTTTTACTATCTGATCCCATATAGCTCGTATTACAGCTCAGGTAAAATGTTGGAGAATGGAAATGTCGATTGGTTGAGGTAATGGTTCATATAAGATAACCAGAATTCTAAAAGCACTTCAATATTGTAAAGTAAAAGTGTACCAAATCAAGCTAATACACACTTGACACTTGTTGAGCTTGCTCACCAGAACTGAATAGTAATTACCTTCACATAAGGACCCCTGTTACCACACAAAGCCTTACTCATATCCATGATCTGCTGCAGTCAAGGTTCATCAAGCAACACCGAAACTTCAGAACAACAACAAACTTAACAGTAAAACATATTACACACAAATATAAATTATTTTCCTGAAAGAGAGACCTTGTCCTTCATGGTACTTGGGGAACAGAAATAAGTGTACAGCTCATCACATAGTTCAGAGTCACGTGTAAGCCTGTTGAACAAAGCAGTATAACACATTGCTGTCAAGCTTGATGACTCTACTGTCTCAGAAATGAGAAAGCTAATGATACAAGATATCTTTCCACAGAATTAGTGTTTTTGACTTTATAGTGCCATAGCTTATCTAAAATGTCAATGTTCTCTCATAAAAAATGCCAAGAACTGATTCTGACTACATTGTCTCCTAACATTAGTTTGAGTAATATCTTATAGTTTGAGTAGGTCATTATCCGCCTGCTGAAAAATGAGGAGAAAGGCTTTTGTGACCAAGACAGCTGTGAACTATACTTTCCCATACCATAAACATGGTCAACTGTTGTTTGGGCCATGCAAAACTCTGATTAGCAGAAATTAAGCATGCGAATAGACCACTCTCTATTACATACTTATGAGGACGTCCCCAAACTAGAATATCTACACTGAAAGTGCCAATACAGAATAGTGGCAAATTAAGAGAGAAATCAAATATTAAGGGATCACTGCGGCACCAAGGCTGACAGCCAGCCATGTGATGAGCCACCTCCAAGAAATACATGGTATTAATGGAACTCTGAACACAAAATTTAACATTAAAAGTGCACCTGAATATTACAAACTAACTTTACAAAACCTACAATAAGGTAAAATATATATCTTTTGAAATATTCAGCAGCTTTCCGTATTTTTTTTAAAGTATTTTTTTTTTGAGAGGCTCATGAAATTTAAAAGGGACCACTATCTAATTTCAACCATGCTTCACAAAACAATAATGGCTATTTTATATTGCAATTACCAAAGTAATGCAATTAGTGCTTTAAAATAATCTACACTTAAAAAAGAAAAAACAAAAGAGAGAGAGAGAGAGAGAGAGAGAGAGAGAGAGAGAGAGAGAGAGAGAGAGAGAGAGAGAGAGACCGACCGACCTTTGGAGGAAATATGCTTATTCAAAAGCTTCTTGGAAAAGAAAATTTACCTGAATATCAAGTCATGACTGATCTCAAGTGTAATGTTTAAAAGCTTCACAGACATGAATATTACAATCTTCAGGTCTCAGGACTTTTTAATCTGAGAAAGTTTAGAGTTTGGTTTGTTTTTAAAATTCACTTTCTAACCAAAACAAATAATAAAAAGTACTCAAATTTTCACTATTTACAACTCTCAGCCTACAATCTGAAATGACACAATACAAATTCTCTTATTTAAACTGCAGCATTAAAGGGTAGGCACACCATTCTTCTGCTGCTCGATTGTCATCCACTGAAACACACATAGAAAATATTTATGTTAGTAAAATGAGATCACTCCATGTACACTACAATGACAAAATTTACGTAACTCAACTCATACATCACTTTATAGACTACCACACAGGATTAAACCTCTCTGAACAGTAAAACTCTACAAAAGTTGAACTTTTAGGGCCAAATTTTTAAATGGGCCTTTAATGACACCTTTCTGAGAGGGGATAAAACAAGCATAAATTAATTGCTCAAAGGACCTTTTTGCAGCAATCTTGGGCTACTGAATACCCCAAACATCATGCAAAAAGGCACCATGGCTACAATTAATTGTGTGTGACAAATTATTGAGCGTGGAACAAAGGAGGCATTCCTTCAAAAGCTCAGCCCCGTGCTTTCAGCAAACTTTTAATGCTTCCTTCAACTGCAGATGAAAACCATACATTTCATTGAGTATTTTTATTGCAACTTCCAGCTAAGCTAGAAAATACTGCAGTCATATACTCCTCTGAACTCAAACTGCTCTTTCTGTTGAGAAAACTAGAGAGCTAAAAGAAAACAGGCTCAGTCATCCACTGATTCAACTGCTACACAAAATAACCAAACAAAAAGAGGAACCCAAGCCCAGGCTACATCAAGAATGAGCAGTGCATGTATTTTAATAACAGCAATGGTGTGCCTAACCTTTGAACACATCATAGGCTGCTGAGGGAAAACTATCCTTAACCTAATGTTCACAGTCAAGAATTTATGCCTTGGGAGTATCTGGACCTACTTCTCTTTAAACTGTTATAGTATTCACCTGAAATCATCAGCCTCAATTTAATGCGCTCCAAATTTGATTTCATTTTGTACAAAACCTACAATAATTTTTTGTTTTCGGTTAAGCACTTAGACGGGCCTGACCATCTTTCTCAGCAGATTAGAACACAGGGTTTTGTGGTATGGATTTTGTTTTGCACAAACAGTAATTTTAATTTGGTTACAATACAAAATTAATTTTCATGGGCTTTATTGGTCCTTCCTGCCAAAAGCTGTTGAAAAGAAATGTTCCCAACTACTGTCATTTTAAAAGCCCATATCAAAGAAAAGCTTAGATGCTCTTCAAGGAGCGCTTATACAAACATGATCTGAAAGGTCCTGAACTGTGTGCTAAACAACCATAAAAAATAAGCAAATATCAGAAAGTTACCAAGGGGATATTATGTAGGATGCCAAAAAAGAAAATATATTCAAAGCAACGAATTAAATAAAGACTAAAAAGACTAAAAAAACCATCACCCCCTCCCCCCTCCTGTACTAGTATCTGGATTCGTTGAAAAAAAAGTAATGATCTTCATTATTGACTGAATTATTATGAGAATTGAAATGCAACCTAAATCATATTAGGTTACCTTGGGATTATGTTTTTCCTGTCACCACAAACATGGATCCTTCATTCATGTGGATATTTGGGCAGACTACTGAGGCTGTAAAATCTAGATACCACTTTCACAATATAATTACTTACACACATTTCTTTTCCTATTTCTCCCATTCCCCAATAAACAGATCTGGAATATTTTAAACTAGTTGCTGCAACAACATTCAGTCGTTAGCACATGATCAAATTCGTAAAAGGATTTAAGAATACAAAGAAACTTAGTTTGCTAAAATGAGGCATCCTCTACTGTTTTATGTAAGGTACCCTGACTGCTCCTGAGTAAGAACGGAGCTCGTCCTCTATGAGATAAGGCTATATATCCTCACTTGTTGGTGAGACCAAATTTTACCCTTAGAAAATCCCAAACAAAATTACAGCAAAGGTAGTGTTACAAAGTAATTAACCGAAGCATTTCTGAAGGTAGTGTGTGCACGTTTTCCACCTCCTTCCCCCTCTGGGTGAGCACTAAATAGATTGCTAATTTGTTAAGTAAATTTAACAGTGAAAAAAAAAAAATCATAAAATGTGATTTGACCCAAACAATGATTTATCATCGCATTCCGAAATTCCTTAAATTCTAAAGTTTGGTGTTCTTAAGAGTTTTTTCTTTAGTTTAATCCTTCAATTAGTTGAACTGTCGAAGAAAATATCAATAATTTTATAAGATGGCTTTCCAATTGGAATGAGAAAGCTCCCGGTATGACAGAAGTTTCTATACGGGGGCTTTTTTTTTTTTTTTCCTTTTAAATAAAGGCAAATATAACTTAAAAAAAAAAGAAAGAAAGAAAGAAAGAAAAGCATGCAGGCTCTACAGGCAAGGAGTCCACTTCCATGTATCTGTTCTCTGTGAGGTAACTCAGTTCTCTTGTAGAGAAACATGCAAAAGGCCAAACAACATCCCGAGCCGTACTGCACATGAAAAATTTAAAATATGCAACATTCAGAATGCACCTTTCACCTCTGTACACACAAGTCAATGCAAATTCTGCAAAGAAACAAGTGTCACAGTAAATGAAGTTAGGTACAAGCAATGATAGCAGTAGTGCTCACCCAGTTTGTACAGTAATTGGCACTCTACAGTATTCCTACTCATTTTTTGATTCATTTGCACTTTGTGCTGCCTCTCCCTGGGGATCTAATTCAATCTTTACAGAAACATCTGGCCCCTCCGACCTCATTAATTTCATCTTTTTCTTTGGAGGGTTTTTCAAAGTGCCCAGCCTCTCCTTCACTTTGTACTCCAGTGTACTGTGGGGAATCCCATAAATACTCTGAGCTTTGGAAACACTCATTTTTCCACTCATAACCACTGAGATTGCTTCCTCCAGTATCTCACTGTTGTACTGTCTGTAACGCCCTCTTTTCTTCCGAGGCTGCTTGGAGCCAGGGTCTCCTTCTTGATCCGATGTGGGATATGGCTGTCCAGAGGTAGACTGCTCAGCATCTGAGCCCCAAGAATCGGGTCCAGCATCTAACATGCTTTTTCTATTTTGTTTTGGAAGAATAGCCCTCAATTTTTTACTAAGCGCGCTCTCCGTTTGTGAACCCATTACCAAAGAGCTATAGCTGTACTGATCACCAGTGCGAGACTCCCAAGAAAGATCCATTCCTCGAACTTGTGGTATCTTTAAATCTACAGGAGATGAATGGCTCACATCCTTTTTTCCATCTTGTTTTGTTTGAAGTGCCATTTTTGGAAAGGCAGAGTTTTCTGCAAGAAAAGGAAGGTCACTGATGTTGCTGAGTGCACCATTTCCCCTGAACTTCACACGGCTGAGGTTGAACTCATAATGTGGTTTTGCCCAAGAGGCTTCCCTGGATAATATTAAGTGTTGTCCATGATTCTGTAATCCAGATGGCCCAAGGCTGGCAGCTGTGGACAATTGGTTTCTGCTCAGTAGTTCTTCACTAATCTGCAGGGATCGAGCCAATGGAACTTTGAGTGATGTGGAGTGTCCAAAACCTTCCCTGGTTCCATCCTGTAAGCTTCTTGGAGGTACCCCATCACCACTCCGAAGTCCGTCTGGGCGGTACTGGCTGGGTCTCCCAGGTCGCCTAATTGGATGGAAGGAAACTGATGTGAGCAGGACTTGCACAGGTAGGGAGGGATGGGTGAGGGGACCACTCCTTTATTAGAAGGCCTTGCTTGGGTAACATCACTTTGTGTTTGTGTTATTTATTTATTTTTCTCTAAAATTAAAAAAAAAAATGGTCTCAGCAGTTAGTTTTAAAACGTGTTCACAAAAAAACAAAAAAAGGAAAAAAGAAAAAAAAAAAACCAGGAGCTTTTTGGGCAAAGAAAAATTAAACCTGTCAGCTGGTCTCTGGTTGGGTTCACAAATTTTCGGAGAAAAAGTTTCGCGCAACTGTCTGAAAATAGCACCTTAATTATTAATTACAAAGTAATCATCAAGTCTCCATAGATCTACACACAATTGTGTTACCAATGTGACGTTACCACTAAACAAGTACAGTAATAAAAGAGTAAGCCAGCTTATTTATTTTAATGCAACATATCCAACATTCACGACAACCAGCTATAGAACTAGAATCATTTACATTGGTGGAACTCATAGATAATTGCTCATTTATCCCACAAACAAGTTGATATTCATTATCAAAAATCAAACAACTCCAAATAATATTTATTTTGCTTGGGAAAAAAATATGGCTACCAGCAGGAAAAAAAAAACACACCAAAAAACCCAAACCAAAATACCCATTGCATTATAACTTACCACACTTCTTCATTTTAAAACACTATTAGTTGCAGATACATGAGTACCACAGATTCTCCATTTGAAATAATCCAAGCTTTAAAGAAACTGCACTTTATTTTCCCCAAAACTTTGTTCCTTAAGTTTTAGTGAAAGTAATTATTGTCACAGGTATATACAATCAATTTTGTAGCGGTTTTCTTTACTTAAAAAAAACCCTTAAAATACCATATATCAATTTTTAAATTTCAAGTGAATAACTTTCACATAATGCTTAAAATATCTACTACTTACACAAAGTTAATTCATAAGGTTTTTATTTTCACAATAGAGAAAGATTACCAATGATACAACTGGCAAATGGTAAAGCATGGCCAAGGGGAATAATTATATTAACTAGGCACAAAAGTGGAATTTTGCAGAAATAATGATAAACCAGCTATGTTCTCCAAAAGCCTACAGGGACTCTGTGCCGTTATCAATAAGTAACATGATAAGGGAAACAATGAATATTCAACTAAAAGATGGGCAGTCAGTGTTTCTGTATTCCAGAAAACAATACCACATAGAAAACACTTTCTTTCCATTCAGAGGGATAAACACAACTTTAACCATATAATAATACATAGCTTTGGTGGCCAAGTTTAAAGTGAACCTTAAGCAAGGGATTCATTCATACAAACTGCACTTAGGCTTCTCGAACTACATGACCCCTTAATTACACAACTCAAGTTTTTTTAATATATAAATGGAACCCAATGATTTGGGGCCATGATGACTTATATATAGCAAAAACTATAGTGAAAAGAAGGGCTTAGGGGAAAAGATTAGCAAGCTATGCAAAATGAATTAATTATTTTTAGATTGAATAAAGGAGGACAGAAAAGGGCAAATGATGGAATTTTAAAGAAAATAAAGGGATCATTTTTAGAAGTTAGTGAAGAAATCCTTCAATTTGAAGGTAATTAAGAGTAAGTTGAAAGGGTTATTAGTCCATTTATTGTCTACTTATTCCTTTACAATCTAAACAACTTTCCCATGTTGATATTCTAAAAGTTAAATAAACCTAAATATTAACTAATTTAACTTACTAAAGTTGTTTTTCATATTTAGATGAAGCTGATTTTTAGTCACAACACAGTTTTATGCAATTGCCTTCCCAATGTGGCATCTAAATACCTTCATTAATTCCTGATGAAATTTTTTTTTAGCTGAGCCATCTTGCCACCTGTTGGCAGCTCAGCAGCAGCTCAGCTCGGGCTGGGCATCGAACTGCTGTTGCTCAGAGCTCAGCTCACACTCTTGAGCGAGCTCTTAACCAACTGAGCCAGTTGGCCGGCCCAGTTCCTGACTTTTTTAAGTGATTACTATGTACACAGAGAGGAAGAGTTAGACAATTCTTACACTGTAAAATTAGGTGGTCAGAAAATTCATTTTAGTCTGCTAAAAATTATCAAAACTAAGCATGTAATAATGTCTTGGCAGCATAAGATAGTTATCCATCAACATTTACAATCAATCTTATCTACTTAAAAAAAAAAAACACATACATTTTTCTGAGCTGCCACAGAGTTAAAATTGCAGCTCAAATCAATAAACAAAAAAACACACAAGAAAAAAACACAAAACAAATAGCCCACACCCCCCCACATACATCCATACAGATACCAAGTTAAATATCGGGCCCAATTTTTATTCAACAACTTCAACACACATAATACTGCCTTTACATCTGAACTCTGGAATTATTTAGGTTCGGGTTCACACTCCCAAACACCCAACAACAAAGAAAGAGTCCAAAGACATTCTTGCCATATTCTTGATTATTTACTATTTGTACGAAACTGACAAAATTGATCTATACTAGTCAATTATATATTTCACAGACTGTGCTTTACTTGGCTGATGGACTAAAAGTAATTTTATTAAAGATCCATCTGTAAGAGTTACCCTGAAGGACTAATTTTTAAAACACACAAGGGAGACTGGCATCAATCTCTGATGGATTGTACCCTATAAAACTGTGGAAGACTACAAGTGTTTTCCCTTACCCGTTCCCTTGAGTACTGGAGCAGCCTGCAGAATGGCTCAGGGAAGTGCTGCCAGCACATGGACTTTTCTTAGTGGATAGGTCAAGTACACCGTCTGTAGAGACACAAAGAAACACCTGAGGATATTAAAAATTCGAAGTAAATGTGAACTGAATAGGCTAAAAATGACAAAGCAGTAGGCTTAAGTCAACTAAGCTAATACACTAGCTATATATTTGAGTTACAAAATCAATTCATTAATACTGTCAGGATATTTTTCCTCCTGAAGCAACATAAATTTAACAAAACTTGTTATATCTAGTATCTTCCCAAGTGTTAAATATTTTATTAATAGGGCAAAAGAAAAGATCAAGTATTATCACTGCAGATGTAAGAAATAGCAGTTTGTACAGTATGAAGTTCAGCAACAAAACTATTAGACTTCATTTTCTAAATTTACCTTGATCAAAGCGTGTTAGTTTTTAATGCCACATTGTCATACAAATTATGAAACTAAATTTCTTAAGAGGTAAGTCTACCTGAAACACTGAAAGTACATACAAATTAGATTTGGGAAATTGTAAATATGAAAGTCATTTTAAAATACAAGTTTTGTGGTTAAATTATATGTATACACTACACGTAAATTACATGTAAAAATGAATCAGTTGTTAATTGTTTATAATGTGCATGTATCATAACTATTCTTTGGACACATCTATAAAAACTGCATTATTTGTTATCAATCTTTTGGGGTTTGGAAAAGCCTGCAGAGATTCAAAATTCACTTGCTGACATTTATAAAGGCAAAGTTTTTCAATTAACAAGTTATTACAAATTGGTGGGCAAAGTTTAAGGAAAGAAAGAAAAAAATGAAAGTCTTGATACTGATGAGAGCCTAGAGGTTTAAATTTTTTTTTTTACAGAAGCTAGACCAAATCACAAATTCATGTTGTTCATGAACATAAAATTAGAACTTGCTTGTCTCATAAAGGCTTTCCCTCCTCATAGACATGTCTAGAAAAGAAAACTCACAGTCTGGACAACTCTTAAAGCTGCCATTCTATCCAAAATTAAGACAGCAAGAGAATACTCAACACATCGCTGATTTTCAGTTGGTCAGCAGAGAGGCCTTGCTATCTAGTTATCTTAAAAACCACTCCAATATTGAACCTGCTTAGGGCTTGTGTCTGAAGGTATTGTAACTCCCCGTTTCAGAGAGAAATAAATATGCTACTGAGTTTATAAACCAAAAAAGCTCACACTCATACAAAATAAGTGCCGTTCTTTAGTCACTAGTATTTCTAAATATATATAACTGTAATCTTATAGAGCCAAGTATCCTATTAGACACCTAACCCAATTAGCTAATAAGCAAATACACCGCTTAAAATACTTCCAATCAAAGACAGTATTATTTAAAGACTTCTAAGTTTATATAATCAAATAGGCAACGTAGTTTAAATCTACAACTAAAAATTTTGTGATATCAGCTGAAAACACTAAAATTCATTTAGGAAATGTAAAAATTGTTTCATTTGGAGTCTGTATACATAATCTTATTATCTAATGCAAATTTTTCTTGGTTAAGAGCATGCTATTAAAACAACACACCTCTCAAGCATAACATTAGTTGTGAGAAGTTAAACTGTGGTATCTGTATATGTTAATCACCATTATTAGTACTTCCAGTACAACCTCTATGCTGTCATTCTATTGAACCTGAAGCTTTTAATGCAATTATTTTGAGCAAAGAGATTTTAATGAAAGCTAGCAATCTAGTAAAGAAAACAATTCTCAATAAAACAGAAAAAGAACTGCAAATATGGTACAAAGGTATACTGATTAATGTGAACAAAGGACAAGTAGGTCTCCTATTAGGAATTCTCTTAGAACTTACGAGATTTGGACTGCTGCTCACTACATGGAAATAGAAAAAAAACCAATGGAAAACCATGAAAAGATTCTTTAATAAGCAACTAAAACCTGTTCATTAAGTATAAATCATAAATTAGTTACAATAAGCAAAAGAAAACCCTTTAAAAGAGGTTTTTATAAAAATCAAATTTATTTACTTTGCAACATAAACATTTCTCACCAATAAATTCACCTATCTCATAACTTTTTTCTGCATGCTCTAAGAGATTTCTATAACAATAAAATCTCATTACCACAGACATCACCAATTTACAATTTTTAGAGGTTCAAACAATGGCAGAGTTGAAATGCTCACTTCATCTTTGTGAAATTAAATTAAAGGCAAAACGAGATGACAAAGTAACAGGAATATTTAAATTTATTTATAAGAGTAAACTTTTTAGAAACTCAAGAAATATTTGCTAAGCAAAACTGATAACCTTTTAACCTCTTCACTTAATTAGGATCCTCACCAACAAATTACCTTTTGGAAATCTCTTAAGGTTAGTTCACAATACAGTGCATGTATGTATATATGTATGTTTTTCTGTATTTATGGAATACTTAATACACCTAACAACCTGAAGTGTCTACTGTGTTCTTATTATTTCTAACCCTTAAGAGTTTCTTTTTTAAAACTACAAATACATATGTTTGCTTTTTTATCTCATTTGCAGAGTATAACTTCTTCTACATAACAAGTAAAGACATATTTACTTCTCAGGTGCTAATCCTAGAACATTGATAGATAAGGGAAAAAACTTATTTTTTATAGGGGTTTAAAAACAATGGATATGACAATGTATTGGAAAGCATAAATATCAAGTAACTTAAAGATCAGTAACTGTAACCACCTAACTTTCCTTGGTAGTATATTAATCATGACTATGAACTATGAAATACAGTGGGGTGAGGTAGCCACTGGATTTGTACTTCTCTATCACTGTATAGTCAGCAATAATTTAAGAATCACATTAATTTTTATCCTGTTATCACTACTGGTGATGCCCTCTTACCAGTCATTATTTTTCCTCCCCAAATTATTCTGATTGGACAAAGGAGACTTTGACATCAAACCATACCTTGTTCGCTAGGTTCTGACTGAGACTTTCTGACAGTAAGGTCCAGAGGTGAGTCTTGGTCAGCCATGAGAAGTTTGCTGAGCACAGGGTTCTGAGTAGTTGCAGCCGTGGGAGAGGTGGCGACTGGAGATGCTTTCGGCAGGCTTTGGTTCTTTGTGCTATTGGGCTGGCTGGGGTCCTGAGTAGAGCTATTTTTTGAGGTATATTCAGCAGCAAATTGTTGGATCATTCGCTGCATGATCTCACGGGCCACTAGGGGAATATTGGGGTCGGAGACCCAGGGACTGTCTGTAAACAAAGATTTATTTACTTTTAAAGTGGGACAATGTACTTAAAAAAAAAAAAAAAGACAGCTTTCAAGTAAACATAAAATTTCCTTTTATTTTTCTTAAAACGCAATATCCTAAAAGAGCATTTCCTCATAGTTATATTTTTAATCTCTAAGCTTATGAGTTACAGATTTAAAAAAATAAAATATTCATGAAAGTATTTCTAAACATCCTTCTCAAGATTATGAAATCAAATAAAGAGATAACAAATAGTATATCTTATGGGCAAGAATCACTTACCTGATACAGAAATCCCCAAACCCTTCTTTTATGAAATAATTATTCCCCTATTTACCACTGATAGATCACATCTGCTTTCCCCTAGCCATTTCTTCCTAAACTGTTACGAATAGACTGATAACTCAGTTCAAGAGTGCTTAATTTACCTTCTGTTAAAGGCTAAAGGCATTCCAAGATCAGGCCATAGCAGTAATTCTCACACTTTCATGTTCATCAGAATCACTTTCAGGGCTTGTAAAAACAAACTGTTGGGTCCTTTCCTCAGAATTACTTAGTCGGCAGTTCTAGAGTGAGCTCAAGACATTTCCAACAAGTTGCCAGATACTGCTGGCAGAGGACCACAACTTTAGAATCCTTGAGCTACAAGTTTAAATGCCAAATCTCAAAAGCCAAAGATCATGCATACATTTTACATGAGTTCTTTAAATACACTTTGTCAACCACTAAACCCAATAGCTAGGGAAGTAATGAAATAAACATCTAAGTTTCAATTTCTAATCAATGTTAATTTTAAAATAAAGGCCATATGAATTCATTACTTCATAAAAGTTTCAGCACTGGAAGGAACATTGAAGGTCAAATGGGATAAAAGGGAAAATGTTTTGTATAAATATATTATTATCACATCTCTATCATTACCACACTATCAGGGAGTCTAAGCTTCCCAAGAGCAGAGCTTACTCAGCAGCTAATCTTGCCTGCTGTCAAGTATGCACTCATATTAGCTGAGTAATAAATGGATCAATCAACTCAATTACCATCAGATAGTTTTTTTTTAAACAAATGAAGTAAATGTGATCTAAAGAGTAAGTGGTCTCTTCAAATCTGTATAGATGTTAGTGGTAGACCTCTGATTAAAACTCTCCCCGATCTTAATGTTCCACCCGTACTCTTCACTTCTCGACCACACTTCTGAGGCCTTAGAAGATGATTCTCAAAAAACCTGAGTTCCCTGAATCTTTTAAAGGTTAACTATAGAAGGTAAATTATTTTACTCAGATTTTAAAGCTGTAAGGAACGTAGGTTGATTTATAGATTTAGAAAAGATTGACTCGTTATTAAAACCTAAAATCTTCAAAACACACACACACACACACACACCCCCCTCATAATCTCACAGGACTCCTAAAAACATGTTTTTTTCCCTGAAGGACAATATTCAATACCAGACGATGGCCATAAAGTTAGAACATTTATTTAATTCTCTGAAGTTTAACAAGGTTTGCTCTACCAATAGCAACATTTCTACTATCAAGAAATATTTCTAATCCCTAAGGTTCCTCTCTAGAGAGTATCAGTATGCTAGATGGCATAAGGATAAAGGTATTCAATTAAGTAAGGTTCAGAATACTACCATCACTGACAGTGACTCTTTAAATGTTTATTTTTTATTTTTCAATTACAGTTGACATTCAATATTATATTAGTTTCAAATGTAGAGCACAGTGGTTAGACATTTATATAGTCCTAAATGTTTTAATAAATATTTTAGCCATACATTGCTTTTAAAATTTCTCTACCCGGTGGGTTTTTAAATTAATATTCATTTAACTTTTCACTTAAGATTCATTTTTTTTTTACATAGCATACAATCCTCCAAATGAAAGACTGTATATAGTTTCAAATTTTAATATATTAGTGTATTTCCCCCCACCCTGGAAAGTTGGAGAATGTATGACATATAAAGAAGAAAGTTTCCAAATAGGAAGCAATTTATAAGATATCTCCATGTTTAACTAGATGAATAAATATAATTAGAGATTTTAAAATATTTTAGGCTAAAGACCATAAATTGCTACCTTTGAGCTTTAAATGGCTGCTGCATTATTTTGCATCTTAGTTGAATGAATGACTAATATAATCATGAAATATAATTCATGTTTATAAATCGATGACGTCGCTATTTGAATTTCTACACCTTTTGCAAGTTTCTTGAATTCATTTCATTCCTTCACTTGCTTAAAACACATAAACCTAGCCATACCTAGAACATGGACAATTGAAGCAAATAACAACAAATCAGATCAAAATTAAAACTATAGAAAAACATGTAAATGTTACCTCACAGCCTACCTGTATGTTTTAAAATAAAAATCTAACTTTTAGAAAAGTGTCACATTTTCTGACAAGTGACAAAATAAGCTGGAAAATATGACAGTTGTAAAAGGTATACTGTTCTTATTTTTTATTATTATTATTATTATTATTATTTTTTAGCTGAGCCATCCTGCCACCTGTTGGCAGCTCAACGGCAACTCAGCTCGGGCTGGCATCGAACCGCAGTTGCTCAGAGTTCAGCTTACACTCCTGAGCGAGCTCTTAACCAACTGAGCCACTCGGCCGGCCCTGGTATACTGTTCTTAAATTGGAATTTATTAGTCTATACCAAAAAAGCCTATATTTATTGCATCTATGCTTCTGCCTAGATATATATACACTCCTGCATATACCTATATATAACCTATTAGCAATGCTTGGAAACAAGACAAATCCAAACATCTGAATTATTTATTAAAAACAAAATAGACTTCAGACTAAATTGCCTGTCATTATCTCTGGATACTAAACATTTTTTCGTATTAATTTGAAGAATATCATTTTGGACATCTCCCATGAGGATTAAATAAAGTATCTAGAAGTAACAATACTAATACATAAAACTAGAAGGAACTTTCAATTGCAAAGTAATAGTTCTTTCCCGGAGCATCATGTCAGTATAGAAAAACACACTTAATTTTACATACAATTTCAAAGAATTCTCATCTCTTGAAGTTTATTCTAAAACTGATTCCAAGGTAAGAATTATTCCCCTAAAGATTATGTTCCCAAAAGTTTAATGTCTAAATCAAATTATAAGGACTTTAATATAAGTTATTCCTAAATGACAAAGGGATGGTACTACCAGAGAAATAGGCTAGAATTCTCTTTAGGAGTCTGTTTATGATGGATTTTAACTCCATCTAAGCAGATGAAAAGTGGGGTTCCTCCATAGAAATTAGGGAGAGGAGTTCTTCTTTTCGGATAATGACATTTGATTCAGTCCTAAAGGAGAGGAGCAGCAGAGGAGCTGTAAAGTTAGTTTACTTAATTAATAAACTGACAACTGATCTATCAGTCATTTATACTTTAAACGTGAATTACATTAATAAAACAATCAAGTGTTCACAAAACCAAGAGTATTACTGTTTTGAAGATAATTTTGGAATTCAGGGTACTTTACTGGGATATGGTGAGCATGGGATAGCTTTGATTAGGAGCTTTAGGTCAGAGAGTGCAAGAGGGTATTAAAAGAGAAGTGGGGATGTACTAGAAGATTTACTTTTGTCTAGGGATCTGATGGAAGACATTTTTAAAAATAGCCATTAAAAACAATCTTGTGCATTCCTTCATTTTATACACTTCACCTCATTCATACTCCCTTTTGAAAACACTGATTACATTAAGCAGAGCCCAGCTGGTCTTCACTTATAACCAAACCATTAAAATCAGCACTTATCAGCCTTTTAACCAGTGTATGGGCAAACATCAGCTTTCAAACTTTAGAGGGAAGGAGGGAATTTCCAGAGGAATAAGAGTTGTAAACTAGAATATATAAAGAAATATTAAAGTAAATGCAATAACTGATTCTGCTGAAAATTAAATAAGGATATTCAGGATTATCAGGATTTTGTAGGAAACTTTTTTTTAGAACCCATCATAGTAACCTCCATCTTGGAAATAGAGGAAGGGCAGAACTAAGATTACAAATCCATTTAGAAAGACTATCTCGAAGGTCAAGAATGGATCATGAATGGAAGCTTCTAGAAGGTCTTGGCTGATAGGAGTTATGCTTTGTGGATAGAGAAATGTAAAACAAGCCTATAACAGTTTCAAGGAGAAAGATAAATTGTAAAACACAAGAGGTGGAACTATTAAACACCACCTCAAATATATGGGGAAACATTTATAATAATGAACTTTAGTTTTAATAATTTAAAAAATTTTGTGAAACAAGACTATCGCAAGAAGAAAAAAATGCCTGCAAATCTAATTAATACAATACTGAGAATTTATAATTTTCAGACTTTCTTAATAGTTTTATGAACTATTTAACTAAAACTTACATGGTACCATCACTTTAGAGCAAAAAGGAGGGGGGTTGCCTTACTCTATTCCAAATTTAACTGACCAAAGAAATACAGAGCATTATAAAGCATATTATCAATAAAGAAAAATATTTAAAAAAGTAACTCTTTTTAAAAATGACATTGAAATCAAGGAGATTAATATAAGACAAGCAGATGCTAAATGTCACTCTTGACTGGAACCAACCTTTTCTATAAAAGACTGCATTGAGGAACTCTTCTGCTTGTCTCTCGAATCGAATGATTTTTGCTTGCTCTTGTTTAAGCAGAGCTTCTTGCCCAGCTCCCGAAGCTGGTTCATCCAGACCGACTAAGTGTCCCTGCAAAAATATTTGGTGAAATATTTGCACAAATATCTTTCCCCATTCAATATCAAAAGCACAAATGCAAAATCAAAAGACAAATATTAACAGCAGATAAGACAAATCACTTCAAAACATTTTAAAACTTCACATTAGAATAAAATTGATTTCCACAAAAGTGTAAAAGCACAGTGAATATAAATATATACTTTGGGTGGTTTTTATCCATGTTTTTTGATTATAAGTTCTGTTTGAAATTTACAGGTAAATTCTAATGAAACTATAATTATTAAAGGGAAAATTTCCCTGAGCATTCAACTATATTGGTTCTTATTATGCTACAGCAATAGTTCAGATATCGAAGGTATGTTATAATCCGCAAAGGATTTCCTTAAAGGTTATAAGCACACCAGTGATATTTGCAACCAGCTATGATTTCCCCATCATCCAAATTGTGTCAACAGCATGACCAAAATATATATTTTGCAAAGACAGTTTAGCATCAATTATAAACTACTGTAAACAAATAGTTTAATACAAAGAACTCTCCTGCGTATTCAAACTAAGACAACGATCTCTTAACAATTTCACATAAGACATACTAAGTTTGCCACATACTTTGTTCAAAACTTTTTAAACAAAATATCTTAAGTGTTATAAATCATTACAAAAATCTTTATTATAGTTATATTTGACAACATTCTCTCTATGGACTAAATAATTTAAAAAGTTACTTTTAAAAATGAATCACAAAAAATAAATACATAAAAATGAGTCACAAATAAAATAATTTAATTTTGATGTAGATTTAACATCTAAACAGGTACAAGAAGCAAACCTCGGGGATGTTGCAGGTTTGGTTCCACACCACCGCAATAAAGCGAACCATAATCTTTTTGCTGGTGGAGGGCCTTGACTTCAATTTTAAAAACCGCAACATCCATAAACCACAATAAGTACAATAAACTGAGGTATGCCTGTATTAATTAAAATAGTCCAATAAAATCCTCAACTGCATTATATATGTTAATGCCACTCCATTGTTTATGATTTTTTTAAAAAAGACGTTACATGGCCTAAACTGTACTGAACTCCTTAATCCTACATTCAGTCAGTTCAAACTTTGAACAAAATATCTATACTTAAACTACATTTCATGTAGCATTCAAGCTACTTTCTAATCTAAATCAACACTGAGCAACTAACCTAGCATTTAGTAAGGCAGGTGCTACATGTTTTCTTGAATCAAACAACAATTTTATCAACCTGGACTCTGAAATATACTGATTACTTTTAGTTGGTGTATCAATTATGGTCACATCTATTTGTTTTTAAACAGTTGTTATTGAAATATAATACACATACCATACAATTCACCCATTTGAAATGTAAAATTAAATTTTTTTAAAGTATATTCAGAGGTGTGGGACCATCACCTCGACCTAATTTTAGAACATTTTCTTATACCCTCCAAAAACCGCCTGTACCCATTAACAGTCACTTCCCATTCTCCCACTGCCTCAAAACTATATAACCACTATACTACTTTTTGTCTCTATAGACTTGCCAATCTGGACATTTCATATAAATGGAATCACACAATATTTGTTTTGGTGACTGACTTCTAGAACAATGTTTTCAAGTTCATCTAAGTTGCAGCACATAGTACTTACTTCCTTTTTATTCCCAAATAGTATCCCATTGTAGGAATATGCCACATTTTATCCATTCACCAGGTCATGAACATCTGGGTTGTTTCTACTTTTTGGCTACTATGATATTAATAATGCCGCTTTTAATATTTGTGTACAAGTTTTTGTGTGGATGTATATTTTCAATTCTCTTAAATACAGAGTGTGCCAAAAAAATGTGTACACATTTTAAGAAACGGAAAAACTGTACTAAATTACTGATGGTAACTACTTTGAGCAAAGCGTAATTTTAGTACAGTTTTGTAATTGCAGAAGTTAAACATGACTTGTATTCATCTTTGGTTATTGGGATAAACTGAGTATTACAATTTAAATATAGTTTTTTCCTTTCTTAAAATGTGTATACATTCATTTTTTTTGACACCCTCTGAATATTCAGAGTGGAACTTCTGGAGCGTGTGTTAACTGTGTTTACCATTTTGACGAAGTACCATATCATTTTCCAAAGCAGCTGTACCACTTTATATGTCTCCACAGCAATGGGGGTTCCTTTCTCCATATACTCACAAACACTTATCTTTTTGATTACACCATCCTAGTACAGAAGTGGTATATCAGGGTTTAGATTTGCATTTCCATGCTGACTAATGATATTGATCATCTTTTCATGTGCTTATTGGTCATTTAAATACCTTCTTTGGAGAAATATCTACTCATATGCTTTGCCCAGTTTTTAATTGGGTTATTTTACCTTTTTAATCATTGAGTTGTAAGGATTCTCAAAATATTTTGGCTACAATTCCATTATCAGATATATGATTTGAAAATATTTTCTCCCATCTGTGAGCTTTCTCATTTCACTGATGCTACTGTTAACAGTACAAGTTTTTAATTTTAGTGAATTCCAATTTATCTGTATTTTCTTTTGCCATTTGTGCTTTTGCTACTGTATCTGAAAAACTAGTGGCTAATCCAAGGTCATGAAGATTTACTCCTATGTTTTCTTCTAAAAGTTTTATAGTTTTAGGACTTATTTATTTAATATCAATTTTAGGATGAAGCTTGTCAATTTCTGCAAAGAGGCCAGCTAGGGCTTGATGGCAATGCACTGACTTTGTAGATCATTTTTGGGAGTAATAAATGCTATGTTCATAATGTTGTCTTCCAATCCATGAACACAGGATGTCTTACTATTTACTTGGATCTTCTTTAATTTCTTATATATAATTATTTTAATTTACATATATATTTATAATTTACAGTGCATAAGTCTTACATTTTTGTTAAATTTATTTCTAAGTGTTTTATTATTTTTGATGCTATTGTAAATAGAATTGTTTTCTTAATTTTCATATCCAGGTTGTTCACTGCTAGTTTACAGAAATAAAACTAAGTTTTAAAGAATGTTGTCTTCAGCAGCCTTGCTCTTGCTGCGTGGAGTGCTCTGTAGGTGTCTGTTAAATGTAGCTGATTCAGAGTGTTGTTCAAGTCTTGCATCTTTGCTGATCTTCTACCTAGAGACTCTATTGTTGAAAGTGGGATGTTGATGTGTCCAGCTATTACTGTTGAATCATCTATTTCCCCCCTTCAATTCTGTTGCACTTTGCTTCATGTATTTTTGGGTTCTGTTGAGGATTTAATTATGTTTTCCTTTTATCATTAGAAAATGTGCCTCTTTATCTCTAGTTCATTGAAGTGTATTTACCCAGCAGTGTGCAGCTTCTGGTATCGCTTCTCAGAGGATGCCGTCTTGAGCATACACAGTCTCTTTGTCCACCAGGAATGACTGTGAGTTCAGCTGGACTCTCTTTGATAGTATTTTTCTTGAGTCTCCCCTTTACGAGCTTCTGGTTGATCTGCTGCTGGTGGTTATCACACACCCAGCTGTTAGACTCTACTATTTGTTCTGTTTTTGTCATATCCTAGGGCATAAATTGCACCACAGTCTAACTCAACAAAAGTGAGGCCTCTTTGCAGGCGCAGGATGTGAGGCTTGCTCCAACCCCAGGGGAGGCTCTAATTGGCTGCCTATTTTTTCTGATTCTGTTAAACTTCTAACACCATTTCATACTTGTTGCTACTAGTATCGTGGAGCAACCAGCTTCCTCTTAGTTGTTGACCACAAAAATCTTTATAATTTTCAACATCTTTTTGCAAGCTCTGTTCCAAATAAAGTCAGTTCCCTTGGGAGAGTTGTAGAGTTCTATTCTTACAGCATGCCTCTCCCTTCACAACAATCTTTGTGCCACTGCACAAGAACTGGGGCTCGGACAGTGTCTCCATTACCTGACTGAGGCCTGTCTGTGCTCTATGAGTGGGGGTGCTAGATGGCTTGCCCCACCTGACGTGGAACTTTTGCCTTATGAATGAGGCCTGGCCCAGGACAACTGGGACCCAATATTCTCAGCCTGCTGCGTCTGGAGTAGGCTTCCACTGGGAATAAAAGTGCAGTGGGGGAAGGGAGCCCCAGGCCTTTGACCTCACCTGCCTAGAAGAAAGCATCTGCAACAAGAAGCTAGAAGGTATGAGAGATGCCCATAGTCTGCCTCTCAAGCTCAAAATAGAGCTCCTCTCAGGCAGAGCTCAGGGCGGTGGGAGGGGAGTGAATCATAGTTCAAATGTCACAGATTCTTGTTCTTACAGAGATTTAGATTTTTTTTTAATAAATGATTCTCCATTCAAAAACAATTTTTCTTCTTTTCATTTATTATTTGTACATATTAAAGAGCAAGTTGTTGGCCCAGAACTAAAGAAGAATAAAGTTAGTGATCTGAACTGAAATTGTATCTCCCAGGAGTTATTTCCTTCAGAATTCAGGAATTGGTCCACTTAGACTGATTGGTTCATAGCCAGAGGTGATTCTGTCATACCAGAATCTACCGTGAGCTTCTTAAGAACATTTATACCTAGAGTATACTCCCAGAGCTTTGATTCTGTAGCTCTTGGGTAGGGAACAGTCATTATGTTTCTAAAAAACACTTTCCTTAATGAAGAACTGAAAAGTATCATCAGTATCACACTTTAAAAATTATTTTAGGGACCAGCCAAGTGGTTCAGTTGGTTAAGAGTGCAAGCTCTGAGCAACAGGGTCACCAGTTCAATCCCCACATGGGCCAGTGAGCTGCGCCTGAGCTGAGCTGCTGCTGAGCTGCTAACAGGTGGCAGGAGCATGTGCTCCTAACAACAAGGTTGCCAGTTTGACTCCCACATGGGATTGGTGGGCTATGCCCATCCGCAACTAAGATTGAACACTGGCACCTTGAGCTGAGCCGCCCTGAGCTGCTGACTGGTGATGAGATGGTGACTGGACTTGGAGCTGGGCTAGCTACGCCCTCCACAACTAAAACTGAAGGACAGCAACTTGGCTGTTCCCCTTCCCTATTTCCCCAATAAAATCTTTAAAAAAAAAAGAATTATTTTACGTCTACAATAAGTCTTAGTATTTGGGAAGGCTAATCCCCACTTGTTATTTATATTTTCCAAAATGTCTTGGCCAGGCGCCGGCTGAGTGGCGCATTGGTTAAGAGCTGGCTTGGGATGCTGGCTCAGAGCAGCAGGGCCCCGGTTCGGATACCACATATGAGGGCCAGTGACACTGCCCTCTACAGCTAAGATAGTGAACAACAGTTCCACTTGGAGTCACTGGCGACAGCACAGCTGCAGCCCCTGCTGCAGTGGGCTGCCATAGGCTACAGTGAGTGGCCAGCAGCCAGCGTGAGCTGCCAAGAGGGGCCGTGACCAGTCTTCCAGAGGCCAGCGACCGATCTGCCTCACCTGAGAAGAGCGCAATGACGATAGGAACATGGGCCAGTGAAGCAACGTCCTGCACAACTAAACTAAAGAACAAAAGGACAGCAACTTGTCTGTTCCCCTATCCCGGTTCCCCAATGCTGTTCCCCTCCCCCAATTCCCCAATAAAATCTTTAAAAAAAAATAAAAATGTTCTGGCCATTCTAGCTTCATTCTTTCAGATTATATTTAAAATCACTTGGCCGGCCGAGTGGCGCATTGGTTGAGCGCTGGTTTTGGGATGCCAGCGGCCCTGGTTCGGATCCCACGTGAGGGCCAGTGACGCTGCCCTCTACGGCTGGCAGCGGCTCCACCTGGAGCTGGGCTGTGCGAGCCCCGGTGATGGTGTGGGCTGCAGCCCCTGCTGCAGTGGGCTGCCATAGGCTGCAGTGAGTGGCCCGCAGCCAGCGTGGGCGGCTGGCGGCCAAGCATGGGCTGCCAATGGCCGCGGTGAGCGACATCCAGAGGCCGGTGACCGATCTGCCTCTTCCGGGAAGAGCGCAATGACGATACCAACAGTGGGGCAACGTCCTCCGCAACTAAAACTGGGGAGCAGAAGGACAGCAGCTTGTCTGTTCCCCTTCCCCGATTCCCCAACGCTGTTCCCCTCTGCCAATTCCCCAATAAAATCTTTAAAAAAAAAAAAAATCACTTAGTCAATTCTGTTCCCCTCACCAACAGCCCCCCAAAGAAGACAGTGTGTATTTTATTTAAATAGAATTATACTTAGAAAGTAATTCAGGAATAAAATGCTTAAAAACATCCTTAAAAATATTCAGTCTTCTCTTTTAGGAACTGTTTTTATATTTATCCATGTGGGCTTTAATGAATCTCAATTAAAATTCTGTTGTTTATTCATACAGTTCCCATACATTTATTATTTTACATTTTTACTGCCAATATGAAAAGGATGTTTCCTTTATTTTCTAATTGCTTGTGCTGGCATAAAGGGTGAGTGTATGAGTGTGAGTGTAAAACTTTTTTTGTATACAGCTTTGAAGGAAAAGTGTAGGTTATCTATCTTCAGTTACTATATTCTCTGATAGCCTCACCAGTTGGTGTCAATGTTCAAATATTAATATATATTTTTTGACAGATTAGGTTCATTTTATTGGTTTTCTTTTTTCTAATATTCTTTTAAGTTAATTTCTTTTAAGGGAGCTGTGAGGGTGGTAGAGAGGTAGAGGAAAAAAACCTGCAGAAGTCGCCAATACTTTATGATTTGATGATCCATCACCCAAAGCAGGAAAGAAAACATAATACTGAATAGGTTGGGATCGTCTTCAATAGGAAAGAACTCAAGTTCTTTACTAAGCTTTTAATTATCTCTACCTATATAATGCATGTAATATATTCTTTTATCACCCTTAACTACTTTTTTGAACAGCAATAAAACAAAATACCAAAAAGATGTTTTCAAATGAGTTTACTCCACACTTTTCTCTACAACTTAAAGTAGCTATCTCTTTGCACTAATAGAAATGCTAAAGGAAGTTATTCAGGCTGAAGGGAAATGACACTACAAAACACTGCTGAGAGAACTTAAAAACATAAAGATGAAATAAACCATAATCATAAATTAGAAGACTCAATATTGTAGCCATTCTCTCCAAAGTGATCCATAGATTCAAGCAATCCTAATCAAAATTCTAAAAATCTTTTTGAAGAATTGTTAAGTTAAGGAGCTGGCCAAGAGGTGCGGTGGTTAAGCGCTGGCTTGGGAAGCCAGCGGCCCCGGTTCAGGTCCCACATGAGGGCCAGTGACACTGCCCTCAAAAAAAATAAAAAAAAATAAAAATAAAAAGTTAATTTATAAAAATGTATATAGAAAAGTACCTAGATTAACAAAACAAGTTTGAAAAACAAAGTTTGAGGACTCATACTCCTTCATTTCCAGATATAAAGATACAGTAATAAGACACTGCGGTATTGGTGTAAGGATAGACATATAGCTCAACGGCACAAAACAGAGTCCAGAAATACACCCACATCAATATGGTCAACTGACTTAACAAAGGTGCCAAAGTAATTCAATGGAGGAAGGAAGATCTTTTCAAAAAGTGGTGCTAGTACAATTGGATTATCTTATAGAATAATATGCCCTAACACTTAACTCACACCATATAGAAAAATTAACTAGAACTGAATCAGATATCAAAATATGGGTTAATACTACTAAATTTCTAGAGTATAAAATTTTCTTGTGTGTTTGACATTGGATTAGATGAAGATTTCTTAAGCAAAACATAAAAGACATGGATTTTAATAAAAAAATTGAGAAAGGGTTTATACAAAATATATAAAAACTACTATGGCTTAATAATAAGCTTTTTAAAATGGGCAAAAGATTCAAACAAATGTTTCACATAGGATATGTATATTGAAATATGCAACATCACTAGTCATCAGGGAAATGAAAATTAAAATCACAACACGATACCACTAAAGATCCACCAGAATGGCTAAAGTTAAAAGGACGAACATCAATTGTTGGAAGATGTGGAACAATGGAACTCCCATTCATTGCTTATAGAAATACAAAATGGTTCAGTCACTTTGGTGACTATATCTGATATGGTTAAATATGCAATTACAATATTACTCAGTAATTCCAATCCTAGGTATTTATCCCAGAGAAATGAAAATTTGTGCCCAAAGACTTATATGTAAATAAGCCTAACAGCTAACATCTGGAAAAAAGTAAATGTATAAATAAATAGTGGCATATCCATGCCATGGGGACCAACCTACTCAGCAATAAAAACGAACAAAAGATTATATACAAAAACAAGAATGAATATCAAAATATTATACTAAGTGACAGAAGTCAAATACAAAAGACTACATACATACTGTATAGTTTCTATTATGCAAAATTCTAGAAAAGGTAAAACTACAGTGATTGCTTGTGTCTGGGGGTCTTGGAAAGGGACTGTCTACAAAAGGACATGAGAAAATTGTTTAGGGTGAGGGAACTATCCTATACCTTGATAGTGCTGATAGTTATAAAGTGTGTGTACATTTATCAAAATCCATTTATCTGTACTCTTAAGTGCATGGATTTTATTGTATATAAACAATGCCTCAATAGAGAAATCATTAAAAATAAGCTCAGAGTATTAAAGATACTATTGGGTTGTCAGAAAAGTCATGATGTATTTTTTCTGTTTTTTGTTGCAAAAATGCCTCATGACTTTTCCGACAACTCAAAAGATACTGAATGTATCACTCAATTTCAACTCTTGAACCACTTGAAATCAAAGAAATGATCTTTACTTACATTTTTAAAGTCACAAAGAAATGTGACACTTATTTTCAAATATCATGTGAATATCTTTTTCCGCAAGCAAACATACTTTTAGGTTGAAAAACAGTGTCTTTTACTTTCCATTCACTTCTTTGCATAGTATTCTGAATAGGTATACTGTCAGTGGCTATAAATTTATATAACTTCACTGTTTTTGCTATATCCTTAGATATAAATCAAGATAATGAGGTTGACTATCGCCCAACAGTTAATATCACCTACTAAATTGACACTGTGTGCTTCATGGTGAGATGCACTGACAAGGATATGACATCACTTATTTAATATTCTTGGTAAAATATCATGACCTGAATTTAATTATGAAGAAACTTCAGAAAACTTAAATTGAGAGGTATTCTACAAAACAAATGGCTTGTACTCTTCCAAAATGTCAGTGTTATTAAAAATAAATAAATAAATAACCAAGGAAACATTCTAGATTTGAGACTAAAGAGCAATGAAAATCAAATTCAAAGAGTGACCCAAAATTGGATTTTGAACTAAGAGGCAGTAAAAAACTGGAAAGCCTTTGGGACAACTGGTAAATTTGAATGAGATTCATAGATTAGATAATATCATATCAAAGCTAACTTTACTTATTTTTGGTTAACTGTACTGTGTAGTTAAGTAAGTAGATATCCTTATTCTTAGGACACATGGAAATATTTAGAAGTAAAGAGGTATGAGAAGTATGATGATGTCTGTAACTTATTCTCACATGGTTCAGGAAAATGTGTGTGTGCTGTAAGTAATTATAAGGAAGAAAGAACGAGAATGAAGAATAAGGCAAATGTGGCAAAATGTTAACTGGTGAATCTAGGTGAAGGGTATATAGAAGTTTTTGTACTATTTGTGTAACTTTTCTATAAATGTGAAATGATTTCAAAGTAAAAAGCTAAAAAGAAAAACAAACAGTAGGGTGGACAAATGACGAACCCTACTTTTCTCCCCAAAGCCGCATCTCCCTTGTCTCTCTCCTCCGAAATCCCAGCTGCCTTTCCATTACACTGTATTTGCTTGTGTTATGGGTTGCTCTGATACACAGTCTGAGGAAGAGCAAAGAGAATAATAAAATAGGATATGGAAGTTAATAACTTTCAAGCTTCTCTTCATTTCTCAACAACTTGATGAAAATATTCAAACAGTAAGAAATTTTCTGTCAAGGGCCAGATAGTAAATATTTTAGTCTTTGCAGGCCACATACAGCCTCTGTTGCATCTCTTCTTAAAAAACTTAAAAAATAAAATAAAAAACTTTACTAAACAAAAAATAAAGATTAATATTTCTTAAAGCTTCTTCTGTAACTCAATATTTGTCACCATATGAGAGTGGGTGTTTTGGGATATAAGAATGGGGGGCGCTTACATAGTTGATCATTTTATTTTTGAGAGCGAACACCTCAGGAAAGGAAATGGAAGAAATGACAAGTTTCACTTAGGGAAAAGTAAGATAGCCTCGATTTCAGGAGTGTGATACAAAACTGAAGGGGAGACATTTTAGAGCCGTTCCTGTCTAAATTCAAGACCATGCCCTCTGTACTGGATTAATTTAAATGATATATATTTTAAAATTCATACCATATGGTATACAAAAACTGGGAATCAGAAGCACTGTGTATGCATACAGTTTTCTTGTTAATAACTCTGTCAGAAAGGCTTACCTGAGCAGATCATGGGCCTGTAGCTATAGCTAAGTCTGCTACCCATGGCTTACTGACATTTCAAGCACTGAGCTAAAAAGAACTGACAAGATGCAACCCATTGATTTAAATGCCACATTCCTACATCTTTTTATTTTAAATGCCAGCAAGTCTTTGGAAAAACGGCTCTACCATTTTAAATGCTCATACTCTTTAAGGTCAGTTATCTAAAAAGAAACCTTCTTACTTTGTGTAAATTATTGCTTTTTACATTAACAAAATATAATTGTTGTGCTTAATACAATTTTTACTGTATGTCAATGTTACCTTCAATTTTGTTAAGCAGACTATCAAGAAGAGGAAAATAACAAAGGCTGGAGCCTGAATACACATCAAGAATTAAATATGGTATTCAAAATGTACAACAAACGTACCATGAATGACTCTTATCTGTATATCTAACTGCTATTACTGTTCATGGAAATTAGGCCTAAAGTGTAAGTGGCAAGTGACTATTACTACTGTTATACTTAATTCACCAGTTATCTGTAATCAGTATTTCCTGTTATAGTTTTTCTTCCATTATACACGCACAGTTTATTAAAAACGTTAAAAGATAAATGGAAGCCATCCCCACAGTCAATAGCAATGTTTTCTTATATTCTTCCACTGGTTTGAAATTAAGTTTATAGTATCTGAATTCTCATCCACAACCCAATCTCGATCAGAAGACTTCCTAAATTTCTATCTGCTTTCCATAAAGACTGAATGTGCATAGATGCCCAAGACCTCCATAAATACAGGGAAATCCAGCTGCGTATTTGAGACAACAGTATTATTATATAAAGCCTAGCTGGCTGACGGTAATCTTGCCTTTTTCTAAACTCCTACAGCACTAGGTTTATAACCTGTATTATACTTTTTTATATATACATGTATTTCTTACCTTTTCCACTAGATTATAAATTTCTTGAAAATAGCATCTGTGGCTAAAACTCCTTTTTAATCACTCACAGTCCCTTTATTTCAACCAGTGGATGGAGCTTTTGACATACCAAGAATGAAATACATAGTTGTGGATTTTAACTTCAGAAATAAGAAACCAAAGAAATTTTTTAAAAGAAAAAAATGTAAGAAATAAAAAGGTATCGCTTCTCAACCTTTGGCTAAGATTAAGTGTAGGAATAAAAAGGCGAAGAGTTAATATTGTTAAGATGTCATTACTACCCCAAAAAGATCTACAGATTTAATGTAACCCCTATCAAAATCCCAATGGCACAAAAATCCATCCTAGAATTTATATGGAATTTCAAGGGACCTCAAAGAGCCAAAACAATCTTTGAAAAAGAAAAACAAAATTGGAGATGCTACATTTCCTAATTTCAAAACTTATTACAATGCTACCGTAATCAAAACAACATGGTACTGGCACAGAATAATGGAATAGAAATCCAGAAATAAAACCCCACATAAATGGGCAAATGATTTTTGACGGGTTCCGAGACCATTCAATAGAGGAAAAAACACTCTTTTCAATAAATGGTGTTGGGAAAACTGAATATCCATATGCGTAAGCATTGAAGTTGGATCCTTACCTTATACCATATTCAAAAATCAACTCAAAATGGATCAAAAGACCTAAAACTACAAAACCCTTAAAAGAAAATAGGGGAGAAAGCTTCAGAACACTGGATTTGGCAGTGATGTTTTTTGGGTATGACACCAAAACATACAACAAAATTAAAAACAAATAAACTGGACTACATAAAAATTTTTAAAAACTTCTGTGCATCAAAGGATGCTTTTCAACAGAGTGAAAAGCAACCTACAAATGGGGGAAAATATTTGCAAATCATATCTGATTCAGAAAGAACACCTATAACTCAACAATAACAATAAAAAATTGTTTTAAAAATGGGTGCTCTGAGAGACATTATCTCCAAAGAACATATACAAGTGGCCAACAAGCACATGAAAAGATGCTCAATACCATTAATCATTAGGAAATGCACATGAAAACTACAATGACATACCATCTCACACTACTATAGGATAGCTACTATAAAAACAAAAAACAGGAAGTTAACTAATGTTGGCAAGGATGGGGATAAATTGGAATCCTTATGCACAGTTGGTAGAAATGTAAAATGGTGCAGCCAATGTGGAAAAAAAAGCTTGGTGGTCTCTCAAAAAACGTAAAAATATAACTATCATATGATCTAGTAATTCAACTTCTGGGTATACATCCAAAAGAAATGAAAGCATGGTCTTGAAGAAATATTTGTACACCAATCTTCATAGTAGCATTATTTACAAAAGGAGGAAGCAACCCAAGTGTCCATTGTTGGATGGATAAAGAAAATGTGGTTTAAGCAATGAAATTAAATTATACTTCCTTAAAAAAAAAAAATTCTGACACATGCTACAAAATGGCTAAAACTTGAGGATATTACGCTAAATGAAATAAGCCACAGAATGACAAACACTGTAATGATTCCACTTAAATGGGAATGGGGAACCGAACAGTCAAACTCATAGGTACAAAAAATAGAATGGTGGTTGCCAGAGCCTAGAGGAATGAGAAATGGCGAGTTGTTTAATGGGTATAGAGTTTCAATTTTGCAAGGTCAGGAGTTCTGAAGATCGGTTGCACAACATTATGAATGTATTTAACACTAATAAACTGTACACTTATAATCATTAAGATAGTAAATTTTATGTTATGTATTATTTTACCACAATACAAAAAAAATAAGGCACAATCTATGGATTAATGCAAACAATTTCAAACAGGACAGAAACCTAATAAAGATTAGGGGAAGAAATAGAAGCAAAGCCAATATGCTCTCATAATAGAGAGGAAAGAACAAAGAGTGTAAAACATCAGTTTATAAGAAACAAAAGAAAAAGAAGTGAGACCTAGACCCATAATCAGGAAGAAATGCAAGACTGACTTAACTGAGATTTGAAATACTTAAGGGCTCAATATAATGATTCTTAACATAGATTTTTGTATAACTAGGCACGTTCTAAACTTTTTCAGGGCTTTGATTAATATAAGAATCTCCTCCTCAATAAAGCTGAACCAAATATGCAAATATCAAATACCAAAAAAACTGTATTTTACATTGACAAAATATAAATGACATGGACAAAAGTAAGATTAAAAAATATATAGGCTTGGGCCGGCCGAATGGCGCATTGGTTAAGAGCTGGTTTTGGGATGCCAGCGGCCCCGGTTCGGATTCCACCGGGGTCAGTAACACTGCCCTCTACAGCTAACAACAGTTCCACCTTGAGCTGGGCTGCGAGCCTGCGGTGGGCTGCCATGAACTACAGTGAGTGGCCGGCAGCCAGCCTGAGCGGCCAGCAGCCAGCGTGAGCTGCCAATAGCCGCGGTAAGCGACCATCCAGAGGCCGGTGACCGATCTGCCTTATCCGGGAAGAGCGCAATGATGATACCAACTTGGGCCAGTGAAGCAATGTCCTCCGCAACTAGACTGAAAAACAAAAGGACGGCAACTTGTCTGTTCCCCTCCCCCAATTCCCAATAAAATCTTTAAAAAAAAAAAATATCTAGGCTTTATTTAGTAATTTTTTTCACTACTTAAAAATGCATTGTTGGGCCGGCCGAGTGGTGCGGTGGTTAAGCACTGGCTTGGGTAGCCAGCGGCCCCGATTCGGGTCCTACATATGAGGGCCAGTGACACTGCCCTCAAAAAAAAAAACGCATTGTTGAGGAAGAAGAACCAAGCTGGAGGCATCATGCCTCATGATTTCAAATTATATTACAAAGCTATAGTTATCAACACTGAAACTGGCATAAAACACACACATTGATCAATGGAACAGGATACAGACCCCAGAAATAGACCCGAACACATAAGGTCAATTAATTTATGATAGAGCCAAGAACATACAATGGCGAAAGGTGTTAGGAAAACTGGACAGCTACATACAAAAGAATGAAACTGGGCCATTGTCTTACATCATACACAGAAATTAACTCAAAATGGATTAAAGACTTGTACTAAAGACCTGAAGCCATAAAAGTCCTAGAGGAAAACACAGGTGGTACGGTCCTAGACGTAGGCCTTGCCAATGATTTATTGAATCTGACACCAAAAGCAAAATGAACAAAAGCACAAATAAACTAGTGAGACTACATTAAATTAAAAGGCTTCTGCACAGCAACCCCCCCCCCCCCGCCACACCATCAACAAAAAGAAAAGCAACCTATTGGGTGGAAAAAAATATCTGCAAATCCTGTTTGGTAAGAGGTTAATATCCAAAATATATTAGAAAAATTCATACAACTCAATAGCAGACAGACAATCCAATGTAAAAACGGGCAGTTGATCTGAATATACAATTTTCCAAGAGTAACATACAGATGGCCAACAGGTACATGAAATGCTCAACATTACTAATCATCAGGGAAATGCAAATCAAAACCATAATGAGGGGCCGGTCGAGTGGCGCATTGGTTAAGAGCTGGTTTGGGATGCCAGTAGCTCCAGTTCGGATCCCACATATGAGGGCCAGTGACACTGCCCTCTACAGCTAACAACAGTTCCACCTGGAGCTGGGCTGTGCGAGCCCCGGCGACGGTGTAGGCTGCGGCCCCTGCTGCAGTGGGCTGCCATGAGCTACAGTGAGTGGCCAGCAGCCAGCGTGAGCGGCTGGCAGCCAGCGTGAGCTGCCAATAGCCGCGGTGAGCGACCATCCAGAGGCCGGCGACCAATCTGCCTCATTCGGGAAGAGCGCAATGACGATACCAACATGAGCCAGTGAAGCAGTGTCCCCTGCAACTAGACTGAAGAACAAAAAGACAGCAACTTGTCTGTTCCCCTCCCCCAATTTCCCAATAAAATCTTTAAAAAAACAAACAAACAAACAAAAAAAACCCGTAATGAGGTATCACCTCATACCTGTTAGAGGGGCTGTTATCAAAAAGACAAGAAATACCAAGTGTTGGCTAGGATGTGGAGAAAAGGGAGCCCTTCTGAACTGTAAATGGGGATGTGAATTAGTGCAGTCAGTATGCAAAAAGAGTACTGGAGATTCCTCAAAAAATAAAAAAATAGAACTACCACATAATCCAGCAATTTCACTTCTGGATATTTATCTGAAGGAAACAAAAACATTTAAGTCGAAAAAATATATGTACCCTTATGTTCACTGCAGCATTCTTTACAAAACATGTACATAATCTAAGTGTCCTCAGATGGATGAATGAATAAGGGAAATGGTCAGTCGGTCTATCTACCTATCTACACACACACACACACACACGATTATTTTTCAGCCATAAAGAAAGAAACCTTGTCATTTGTGACAACACAGATGAACCTTGAAGGCATTGTAGGCAGAGAAAGACAAATACTGTATGATCTGACTTATATGTGAAATTTAAAAACAAACCTAACTTTAGATGCAGAAAACAGATTGGTGGTGGCAGGAGGTGCAAAATGGGTGAGGGTGATCAGAAGGTATAGTTTCAGTTGTAAACTGAATGGCAGCTATATAGTTAATACTGTATTGTATATTTAAAAGGTGCTAAGAGAATAAATCTTAAAAGTTCTCATCAGAAGAAAAAAAATTCTGTAACCATGTGTGGTAATGGATGTTAACAAACTTACTGTGGAGATCATTTTGCAATACATACAAATATTGAATCATGACACTGTACACTTGAAACTAAGGTTGTATGTCAATTATATCTCAATTTAAAAAAAGAAAAAATAACAACCAAAACATGTACTGCTGGACAAGTCCATCTTATTAATTTTCTTGAAACTATCTTTTTGTTGCTGGTATAACTAAGAAAACTCCGGGCATCATTTAACTGAGAGGAGTACAGTTACTATAACCTTATTGTTTTTTTAAATTTCATCTTCATATCCAAGAATTCCTCACTGTTCTTTGCCCTCAGTGTGAGCAAGTTAGCTAGCCAGGGTTCTTACACTTAGGCATTCTTGCCCATTTAATTCCTGCCAACTGTTGACTCCTATAATTACCCTGACTATATTCATTTAATATCAGTAGGAATCTCCCTACACTGTTTAATAACTAATTTCTTATTAGTTCTCTTATAATCTTGCCTTCTTCAACTGTTCCCTCCTTTTAATAACTTTAATTTCTTCTCATCTAGTTTTTCTTCCAAGAGTATAAATATATTATGTAATTTTTTCCCCCTACCCCACCAAAAACCTTTCCTCAAACCAAGTGCCCAATCCTTCTATGGTCGTGTTTCCTTCATCATTCCTTTCACTGATCACTTCCCATCTGGTAGTTTATATCTGTTTCTTAACTCCCACAACACTGGCTTATTCACTAACCCTGTCACAGAGTGAGGCTCCCATAGCCAGTATTCTTGAGACGCCATTCTAGCAAAGTCTGCCACTAGTATGTTTGGGTTACTTGCTCAACCCATTTAGGGTCCATTTTGGGAAATGTCACAGGAGTCCGTATTACTGTAACAAACATGACAACGCGTCCCCCCATTCATCTCACAGAATGGAGCCAGGGAGATATCTGATCCAAGATGAGCAACTCATTTATTCTATGACTCTATCTTCCATCCAATCTGATTCTTCTTCCTACTTCCTGAAATGAAGGTCTCCTTCAACTTTCAGTATTCTGTGCTTTACCACTCATCAAGACTTCATCTGCTCAAATATTCCAATCACCATATGTATTCAGAAACCCTCCAAAAATGTATTCAGCTCAGAATTATTTCAACTCATTTCCACAATCCTGTTTACTGGACACTTCCAATAAGATGTTAACTTCCACCACAAATTGCTTCTGGCTAACAACCTCATTATCCTCACCCTAGAAATTGGACACTGAATCTTTCCCCTTCTCACTTAATGTCTACTAATTTGCTATGCTAAGTCATTCTGGCTTGGAAAACCTAACATTAGTATCACTTCCCTCTCTGTTATTTATATATTATGTAATCACTAAGTTTTGATCATTTTTTATTCCAGATTCTCTAAGTATATCCCTTACTTATGCATCTTCACAACCATGACCCTAGTTCAGGCTCATTTTTTGGATTATTATGAATGTCTCCTATAATTTTCTCACTATAAATTCCTCTAAATTACCTCCTAAAAATGAGTACCAAATCAACCTTTCTAAAACACAGATCCTTTTAAGGTTCCGGCTGAGTTCCATCTCCTTGATTAAGCAACTCCAGTGTCATCCACTGTACCTCTCAACTGCTATAGAAGTTATATTTTCTTGTATTATCTACTACGTTATAAAATAATATGTATGAGAATAAGTGAGGGGATTTTACTCTCAATGTTTCCTAACCTACAGAGGATTTGGGTTCTGGACATATAGGCTGGGTAATTTAAATCTCCTGAATTTAAAACTCCTTTAATTATATTAACCAGCCATGGTTTCACCAATATTCCATAAGCAAAGAGGAACTGGTCTTTTAATTCTCTGTTATATTGTCACCTACCACAGAATCAGACCTTTAATAAATGTGTCAAATGACTTGTCTATGGGTAACTCTAACCACATAAAATTGGAACAGAGGAATCATCAATTAATGGTTTATCCAAGTCTGTCTGTTTTGGGGGGAAATCCACAGATTGGGAGTAAAACAAATAACCCCCCCCCCAAAATTCATATTTAATGGGATCTTGGACTAAGCACTGGTTCACTGTGTCAAGTGACTTTTCTTAATCTTTTTAAATAATCTATATAAAAAGGCCTCTGGCAATACAATAACATTAAGTCTTACAATTTAGATTTGTACAATTAAGTGAGCAATTAATTAACTTTTAAACATCACGTATTTCTTTTTTCTCATTCCCAACAGACAGGAACTACACTGGTATTTTTTCTTCCACAGTTCCTTTTATATAGTAGGTACTGTGAATACTAATTGATCTGTGGTACTCTGGGACAAGATGACAGACAAGTCATATCAAGCAGTGTTGAATATGCCCAAACTAATATATTCAACATAAATACATGCTATGGAACACAATGAGGAATTAGTAACTAGATTTAGCATCTGCTCTTACCATAAACTTTTAATGTGAAAAAAACAGCAATTAAAATGTTAAATGGACGGCCAGCCAAGTGGCCCTAAGAGTTGTCTTGGGAGTATGAACTCTGAGCAGCAAAGCCTCTGCTTTGGATCCCATATGGGCCAGGGATGCTGCGCCCTCTATAGCTAAGATGGTGAACAACAGCTCAACTAGGAGTTGGGCTGCTGTGAGTGGCTGACGACGGCACAGGCTGCAGTGGGGTTGCAGTGGGCTGCCATAAACTAACGTGAGTGGCTGGCAGCCAGCGTGAGCTGCCATGAGTGGCGGTCCAATGGCTGACGACCAATCTGCCTCTGCCAGGAAAAGCGCAATGATCATAATACCAACATGGGCCAGTGATGTGACATGCTCCACTAGACTGAAGAACCAAAGGACAGCAACTTGTCTGTTCCCCTTCCCCGATTCCCCAATACTGTTCCCCTCCCCCAATAAAATCTTAAAAAAAAAAAAAGTTAAATGGATTATTACTAAACTTGTAATTAATGTATACTCACAAAATAGAAATTATGAAATATTCAGAGTAAACACAACATGACTGACTAATGATAAACATGAAAAGGATCTAGTTACATGATTCCTGAGCTAGCTGGGCATTGAAGAATACCTATAATCTGGCGGCAATTTTAATCATTGGCTACTTCCAAAGGTAAATGCTTTGCTCCACCCAGATTGTGCCTCTCCTCTCTGCCTATCCACACCTATGTATTCTTCAAAAGTGCAGTTCAAGTCCTAACTTCTCCTAATATGCTGGTCAAATACAAAACATATTAACAGTCTTATAATAAACTTCTTAAGAGCATAAACATTTTATATTTTGGTATAACATCCTATTTCCCATCATCCTTAATTACTAAAATATTCATGCTCTTTACAACAACTATCTCTATCTAAGCCATACACAAGAACAACCATACCATAGATCGATTCACCACTTAAAATTAGTCCATTTTTAGGGATGTTAAATATTGAAAGTAATTTTTTATTCTTCCCATCTTTCCAACACCCTGTCACTACTACTAGATCAGTTCTTTATACTATCAGCACAATCCTGGAAATAATAAAAGCCTCACAAATGGTTTGTAATAGATATAGAAAGAAATATAGATATATACGTATGTGTATAGTAAACATACATACATATATTTCCTAGCTCAAGACAACTGAGAAGGCTTAGAGGCAATGACGCTCTAGTACCAACGACTGCACCTGGTGCCCAGACCTTGCTTTCTTACACAATTCTCCAAATAAAGGCACCAGGGCTTCCTTGGAGAAATCCAGGGTTGGGACAGTGAAAGCAAAATTAAGCCTGGAACATTTTTGGTGCCAAACAATAAAGAAGTGCTAAAAAAAAGAAACATCAAATAAGACGAGGAGCCAACTTGAAAAGACTCTCAATGGCCAAATCTAGGACAATCTGAACTATGAAATAAACAATGATTGTAATGAATTATAGCATATAAAAAGAATCCATGAGTCTATATTGATAGGTAAACAAATGAATACGTAAGTGGAAAAGGGAAAGCTCTTCCTTATGGCAGAATTCTAACTAAGAGGTAGAAGAAATAATGGAAACAGAAAATCATCACTTGGAAAACACCACAATAGTAATTTTTTCAAGCAAGATTCATCAATGGATACTAAAATTAGTGTATAATGACAGATTGGTGCAACCACTATGGAAGTCAGTATGGAGGTATCTCAAAAAACTGGAAATGGAACTACCGTTTGACCCAGCAATTCCACTCCTAGGTATTTATCCCGAAAATCCCAAGACACTAATTCAAAAAAATATATGCACCCCTATATTCACTGCAGCGCTATTTACAATAGCCAAGACTTGGAAACAACTGAAATGCCCATTGGTAGATGACTGGATTAAGAAACTGTGGTACATGGGCCGGCCAAGTGGCGCGGTGGTTAAGCGCTGGCTTGGGAAGCCAGCAGCCCCGGTTTGGTCCCACATATGAGGGCCAGTAACACTGCCCTCAGAAAAAAGAAAAAAAGAAAAAAGAAAAGAAACTGTGGTACATTTATACAATGGAATATTACTCCGCTATAAAGAAGAATGAAATCATACCATTTGCAATGATATGGATGGACCTAGAGACTATTATGTTAAATAAGTCAGTTGGAGAAAGACAAATACCATATGATCTCACTTATATGTGGAATCTGAAAAACTGAATGAATGAGCAAAGTAAACAGAAACAGTCTCATAGATATAGAGGAAAAACAGGGTTGCTAGTTGGGAGGGGGTGGAGATGGAGAAGGGGAAGGGATTAGACAGCATAAATAGGCAACTACAGTATTGCAACAGGGATATGAAAGACAGTTCGGGGAATATAATTAATAATGTTGTAAATATTTTGTGGGGTGTCAGATGGTCACATGTCTTGTTAGGGAGACCATTTCATGGATGGAGTAGAGGCTTGATCACTGCACTGTACACCTGAAGCTGATGTTGTGTAACATTGAATACCAACTGTAATTGAATATATAGTCATGGGATGTGGATTATACTGTGGAAGGGAGTCAGAGGAAGAGTAATAGATATATATGATATGGGGGGAAGGAGGGTGTGGCAAATTGGAGGAGGGGGTTGTCACTCTGAGGGATAAAAAGTATAACTATTGCACTGTGTTGTATACCTGAAACTAATTAAAATTTAAAAAAATAATAATTATATAAAAAAAAGATATTTACAAAATCTCAAAGTATCTCTCTACAAGATAGCTAGTAAGTACAAAAGGGAAACAATAGAAGACTTATAGCAAACCAGCAGACACTTCCTTAACTAAGAACTCAAAGTCAGCATCACCATGTGCTCCCTGATATGGGGCATGAAGGGTGACACACACCCGTTCTGTGGAAGTCTTTCCCAAAATGCATAACCTGAGTCCAATCACAAGGAACCATCAGACAAACCTAAATGGAGGGGCATTCTACACAAAATTTGCCAGTATTCTTCACATATGTCAATATTATGAATGGCAAAGAAAAACAGAACTATTCCAGACTAAATACAAAGGGTGATCTAGATTGGATCCTAGACCAGAAAAATTACATTACTGGGATAACTGGTGAATTTTGAAAGGTTTGCAGATTATTGTAGATAATAGTAGTGTATTAATGTCCTGATTTTTATAATTCTACTGTGGTTACATAAGATGTTCACATTTGGGGAATCGAAGAAAAGGAATTATTTTTTCAGTTGTTTTGTAAGTCTAAAATTATTTTTTTTAAAAGCTAAAAAAAGTATAAAAGCCCCATAAGTGAATAATACACAGAGAACTGTGTACATATGCTTGGCACATGTAAACACTCAAAACTGTTAGCTATTAATATAATTCTCCAGGTTTATTATGCCTGCTGACTTTTTACTTAGACTTACTCATTTGATAAATATTTTACAGGGTGCCTACTATGTGCACAACAAACAGTAAAGGAAGGAAGGAAGGAAAGAAAAAAGCAAGCCAGCCAGGTAGGCATTAACTCACTTACTAAGAGATTCATTAGTAGCACAGCTGAGATTTTCTATTTCAAATACACTCACGACCATTTACATTCTTTTTCTCTCCCTCTTTCAAACTGATTCCAAGTCCTACTTAATTTCTGCTCTCCACTTTGTGTTCCTGGTTCCTAGTGTTGTTATCAAAATACATGTAATTATAAAAACACGCATCAAATCCCAGCTATCTGACTTTACCCATAACTCAGTCTCTCTGGCTCGTCTCATTTCTTTATTTGTAAAATTGGATGCCTCTAACCAACTTCATAGGGTTGTGAGGATTAAACGGGAACAAAAGTAACTAGCACACAGTAGAAACTCAAAAACTGTTAGATGCCTTTCCCTTCCAAGTTATACACTTGATCCTTGAATAACACAGGGGGGTTAGAGGTTCCAATCTCCTATGCAGTAAAATCCAAATAACTTTTTTTTTTTTTAAGATTTTATTGCGGAATTGGGGGCGGGGAACAGTGTTGGGGAAAGGGGAAAAGACAAGTTGTTTTCCTTGCGTTCTTCAGTCTAGTTGTGGAGGACACTGCTTTACTGACCCATGTTGGTATTATCATTGCGCTCTTCCCAGCTGAGGCAGATCGGTCTCCGGCCATTGGAAGGTCGCTCACAGTGGCTCACGGCGGCTGCCAGCCACTCACGCTGGCTGCCGGCCATTCAGGGTAGCTTACAGCAGCCCACTGCAGCCCCTCTGCAGCCTATGCCATCACCAGTGATTCAGGGCAGCCCAGCTTCAGGTCAAGCTGCCGTTCACCGTCTCAGCTGTACAGGATGCAATATCACTAGCCCATGTGGTATCCAAACTGGCGGCCCTGCTGCCCAAAGCTCGTGCTCCCAAGCCAACTCTCAACCAACGAGCCACTCGATCGGCCCGGAAATATTCTAATTAGAAAACTAACTAAAAATTATAACTACAGTGAAAACAGCTGTTTTAATTTTAAATGCTACATGATTCCACGCCCTGCTATTTCTGTAGTTTCTTCTAAAAATATTCATACAATATTTTACTCTCACATAGCAATGGAAAACTCAATCATATTACAAGAATATACTGTATTTGATTATTGAACACAGAAGGGCTTTTCTCTAGATCCTACCCTGAAAAAAAGTCAATCAATAATAGTCATTCCTTCTATTCTACCAGAACACTTATTAAATGACATGATCGATAAATACTCACAACATGCCAATGCCAACACAAACACACACAGTTTAAAATGATGAATTTTAACTGCATTGGTGGTTGCTTAATTTTCTGGTCTTTTTCAAACCACACTGAATTTCAAAACACTCTTCTCATTAATTTGCTAGAAACCCAGACCACTATGGATAGTCACAGCAATGATTTTTCATGTAGTAAGCAAGAAAAAGATGCCGCAAAAGGAGAACATTAAGAAGTTCTTGGGCCGGCCAAGTAGTCCACTGCTTAGGAGTTGGCTTGGGACGCCAGGTCTGAGCAGCTGGGCCCTCTATAGCTAAGATGGTGAACAACAGCTCAACCTGGAGCTGGACTGCGGTGAGAGGCCAGCAACAGTGTAGGCTGCAGTGGGGCTGGCCGGCAGCTGGCGTGCGCTTTCGTGAACTACTGTCCAATGGCCTGTGAGCGAATGACTACCTTAACTGGGAAGAGCACAATGATGATACCAACTTGGGCCAGTGAAGCAACGTCCTCCGCAACGAGACTGAAGAACAAAAGGACGGCAACTTGTCTGTTCCCATTCCCTGATTCCCCAACGCTGTTCCCCGCCTGCAATTCCCCAATAAAATCTTTAAAATAAAAAGAAATATTCTTGGGCTGGCTCAGTGGCTCAGTTTGTTAAGAGTTAGCTTAAGAGTGCGAGCTCTGAGCAACAGGGCCGCTGGTTCGATTCCCATATGGGCCAGTGACACTGCGCCCAAGCTGAGCTGCCAACAGGTGGCAGGATGGCTCAGCTGGTGTAACAACAAGATTGTCTGTTCGATGGTGGGCTATGCCCACCCACAACTAAGACTGAACTCGGCACCTTGAGCTGAGCTGCCACCCTGATGGCTCAGTGGATAGAGCATGCGCTCTTACCAACAAGGCTGCCGGTTCAACTCCCGCATGGGATGGTGGCTATGCCCACCTGCAACTAAGAGTGAACACAGCACTTGAGCTTAGAGGCCACGAGCTGCTGACCAACAGCCACATAGTGACTGGCACCCTCCATAACTATGATTGAAGAACCACCTGCCTGGTCTCCTTCCTGAATTCCCCAATACTGTTCCCCACCACAATTCTCCAATTTAAAAAAAAAAAAAAGAAGAAGTTCTTAAACTGGCTTTGAGAATTTAAAGCAACTTGCCAACAATGGTAAACAGTGATACAGGAGCTACATGCAAGGGTACAAAGAAGCATACTACATGGTTCACAGTCTTCCGAAGTTGACAGGAATATAAGATTCAAATGTAGCAATGGATGAACAAAATAAGGTAGAGCATTGGGCTGGCTGAATGGCGCGGTGGCTAAGCGCTGGCTTGGGAAGCCGGCGGCCTCAGTTTGGTCCCACATGTGAGGGCCAGTGATATTGCCCTCCAGAAAAAAAAAAAAAAAAAATTTAGGTAGAGCATTAATTGACAAATAATTGGTATAGATAATATTTACTACGAGAGTATGAAGGGCTGAAACAGCAATAAGAGCAGAGGAAAACCCTTTATAGGAAAGGAGAGGTTTGAGCTAAGAGTAAGAACAAGGGAATTTCAAGCTATAGAGAATAATGGATATGCAATGCTATAGTACAAGTAATAAAAGCATACTGTTTAGTACAAAGGATCAGACTAGTTAGCTGAAAAGAAAATGTATAGACAGGTGGGATAGCATTAGAAAGCAAAGTGGACTGAAACATAAGAGGGTACTGAGGCACTGAGCATTAGGCTAATGAATCCAGAAAACAATGAAACAGACCGAAGAAAACTGAGACACCAATCATGTTATTTTTAGTAGTTCAGAAATAATGCCAACAGTTTGAACTATAGTGGTGACTGTGGAAAGAAAAAGAATGAAATTCAATATGACTGAAGGCCTGATAGAACCTGTTCAATGATTTGAAGTTAGACATATACAAGGGAGAGGAAGGAATTACAAATGTTTCCAAAACTTTGAAACAGGGAACAGAAGTACCATGAAAAGAAACATAAGACAGTAAACCATTATTAATAAATGTTTCCAACAATTCTATTTATGTTTATTTAACAGAAAGCAATAAAATAACACAAACCTAAAGGAATAGCCTATTTCTGCAATTGAATATAAACAGCATTCATGCTCAAATATTATGAACATCTTATATTAAAGCATATACCATACTCCGTCATAAATCTACATGAATTAGTAACTATGTGATCCAGATCCATGTTACTGTTCTTTTTGTACAAATGACTCCCATTACCTGAATTACTATACATTTCATATTTAAAACAAACAACAGTTTGAGACCTAATTATTATGCCTAGTGAACTACCTAAGTAAAGCAATGCATGTTGGGAATATAGATTTCTCAATAGGCTAATCAACAGGGTAGAAACAGTCTAAATTGCAAAACTGAGTTATTATCAAATCCTTTATAAACAAATACAGACTCATACCTTCCTTTTCCTACATCTCTCTAACAAAGTAATCAAACTGAAACAATAAAAACTATAAAATACTACACTAGACAAGTTTCATTGAGTTTCTTGGTTACCTTTACTTTATCTCTTCTCAAGCAACAGAATAGACAATTTTCATCAAAAGTCCAATCAGAAATGCCTTCAGGTTCACAGTCTGCAAAAATAGTAAAAACAACAAATTAATCATCACAAAAGAGCATTTTTAAGGAATCAAATGACAATTTCAAAAGTATTATTTTAACAATAAAAAACCCTCACTAAGTAGTAGATAAGCTACTTATTTCTGTTAAAATTCTTAATAGCTGCTCACTAGTTAATATAACTTATTAATATATATATATATTTGCATTATCAACTAACACAAAAAAAAATGCTTACATGGATATAGCTTTAACCCACATAAAACTAAACAAAAAGGAAGAGACTAGGGCTTAAATCACCAACTATCATGTCACCAGGACGATTCTGAAATACGAAAAAAAGATTTTGAATACCTTTAAATAAACTGAGCTCTTTTAATAATGCAGGTCCAAACAGCCCTTCAAGAATACTTTCAAACCCTGAAAGGATGAAAAAGAAATCCATTATTACAATAATATTCCCTTTAGTAACTTAATATTAATCAGTTACATGAAAAACGATGGTGTTTGCTTCCAGTTCTCAAGGATCCCAAGATTATTATTGAAAGGATGCTGAGGAAAGAGTGTCAATGACAAATCTAAAAGGATCATTTGCACTTTTGACAATGACTAACATTCAATACAAATTCAGAGCAACTCAAGAACAATAGAAAACAGACAATGCTAGAAATAACAAAGAAGGAATGAAAATTCATGGGTTCTTATACATCTTACAAAATCTCACATACCTCTTTACATAAACTCTCAAACTCCATTTTTAAAGGAAACTTTCCCCAAGTCAAACTGCTTCAAAATTTCCACAACATTCTGGATTAATCTAAACAGCACGTTGCAGAGTATAAACTGAGACAATAGACTTTTTCAAGCAAATAGATTTTTGATGAAGGAAAATCCTCACTGAGAACACCTATATCACTAAATAGCCGTAATATTTTAAAAGAAAAGCACCTTTGTAATTATTTCACATTGCCACAGTAATCCACTAATTATATGTTCAAAAAAGCTGAGAAAAAAATATACCTGTAAATAAATGTTTAAACTATCATCACCTTCTACCAGTATAAAGTTGAAAATGAAAAAACAAAACAAAAAACTTGTCTATCACCTCAAATACTGCTGATCAATGAAATGAAAAACTATTAAAAAATATCTTTGCCATCTTGTTTTTCACGGGTTAAGAGAGTAAGGAGGAAAAAGAGGAAGGGAATCAGACTGTACCTTTACACAACATAACAGAAATAATGTATTAGAGCAGTGATTCCCAAGCTATGTGTAATGGACCTCACTGGGAGCTCAAATCATTACAAAGGGTCCAAGAATCCATATGTACTTTAAGCATGATTTTGGAAAAGAATTGTATGTCTTCTGCATTCAGAGAATACATAATACTTTTCAAATGCACAGAAATGTTATTGTAATTAAGAAAATATAAAGTGTTACTGATTTCCTAGTAGGCTGGGACACTATATATTTTGTCACACAACTTACTATCACCTAATGGTTTGTAATTTTTTTTAATGGTTAAAAAAGTACTCTTGGGCTCGCTGAGTGGCTCAGTTGGTTAAGAGTTGGCTTAGAGCGCGAGCTCTGAGCAACAGGGCCGCCAGTTCGATTCCCACATGGGCCAGTGAATGCTGCGCCCGAGCTGAGCTGCCAACAGGTGGCAGGATGGTTCAGCTGGTATAACAAGATTGCCTCTTCAATGGTGGGCTATGCCCACCTGCACCTTGAGCTGAGCTGCCGCCCAGATGGTTCAGAGGATAGAGCATGTGCTCTTAACAACAAGGCTGCTGGTTCAACTACCGTATGGGATGGTGGCTATGCCCATTAGGAACTAAGATTGAACTCAGCACCTTGAGCTTAGAGGCCATGAGATGTCAACGAGAAGCCAGATAGCGACTGGCGCCCTCCACAATGAAGACTGAAGAACAACAACCTGGCTGGCCCCCTCCCTGACCTCCCCAATAAAATCTTTAAAAAAAAAAAAAAAAGTACTCTTATTTTCAAAAAGGAGGGAAGTGCTAATTTAAAATACTATTGCCAGGGTGGGTACATGAGGTCCACACACAGGTAGCATTTCCTAAATACAAATTCAATCACTATAAAAGGTTTGGAAGGTAAGGAGTTAAAAGGGTCCCTAGAAACAGTATTCCTGGTTATAAGAATAACATTGTAATTTTAGGGATTTCTTTGCCCCTAGTATTAAGCCATCATTTTCAATAGACTAATCTCTGGTGTCTGTGTTATCTACACAGTAGAGAGTTGATATTTCTATGCTATTTTCTAGATTTTCCATTTATCATTAAGAACTCTTAGTTCTTTCCATCAAAATTATTCCAAAACATTAGCAAAATCAGACTACTCTTTCAAGCAAATGGTAGGTATCTATGCCTATTTATTATTTGCCTACTATAATTAAAACATTTTCCATTAAATTACTATGGCCTTTCTTCCCCACACTAGGGAGGAGATAGGTTTGAGCTGGGGGTTTTGAGGGTGGAGAGGTGATGGTGAAATGAAAGAAAAGGAACTGCTAGATACTGAATGTATCTGCAAACTAGATATTCTCAACACTAGCCTTCAATACAAAACCCCATAGGCTGCGTCCAACTCTAAAGCCCTCCTCCCCCCACCACCAAAGGAACTGATTTCACAGATATTAATGAAAGCATTTCAATATCTTGAAAGTACCAAGTACACACTGCAAATAGCTAAAGGAGATTACAGGTGATTCTTATCCAGTAAGCTTTCATCTGGGTTTAAAGACCTTATAACAAATTCCAAATTTGCATGCTAAACATGAATTCCTAAAAAGGAAAAATGTAAATACAGAAAGAAATAATACTGGGAAAGAAAAAAGCAAATAAAAGCTTGGGAGATAAAATTTTAAAACTTACAAAGGATAATAGAATCTGAAAGAATAAGAAAACAGAGTAAGAACTTCATCAATAACACAGACAACAAAAACCAAATCACAGGTCAAAAAAGCAGTGAATGGGAAAGACCAAAAGAAATCAAACAAGAAAAAAATCGAATGATAAATGAATGCAAAGATTTAACCACAACTAATTTTGGTCAAAATAATAACTGTAAACAAGTCACACTCCTCTTTTGCTTATATCTGCAATATATTAACCTTACAAATATTATTGATTCGACACTGTAAAGCCGTATTTTGCCACCCTCTGTTAACTGAATTTAATACCACTCAGTTTTATTAATATTAAATATTGAATTTAGCAGTTGCATAGCAACAAGGAATGTCTCTCGTGCTATGCTTGACATTAACAAAAGGCAAATAAGGGAAGAACAAATGTATTCAAAATTTATACCATGACTCATAGAAAAGTCATGAAGATCAATAACAAAATGCCATGGAAAACTAAATACTGAAAAAGACAGTCAGGTCATTGTGTTCAATTACTAGGGCTTAGAAAGCACATTTATGTAATATGTTAGATATAAAAAAATATTAATAATTTTACTATCCTATCCAACATTACAACTGTTCTCGAAGCTTGTCTCCCTGACTTCCTCACTGCAACCTGCACTGTATTTTCAGGCTGTATTCCTAAAACGTGCTTTAAAATAATGCTACCATCTGTTCAGAAAAATCCTACTTTGTTTAAAAAACAAATCCCAAATTCCTAAGGCCAGCAATCAACGCTGCTTGTAATCTGACCCCAACTTACTGTTACCAGCCTTATTTCGCAGAGCTTTCCTGCACATTCTCACAGCTCTAGTCAGGTTGGTTGGTATTGTAATATATTCGGTCATCATTCCTACCTCCTAATATTTTTTCCAAACCTTTGCATCTCACCTCTGCCCAAATAAATGATCTTTTAAAAAGCATTCTTCACTTTGTTCAACAAGCACACATTTGCTTATTCAACATACATTAACTGAGAGTCTGCCACCTACCAGAGACAATGGCAAGCACTGAGTAGGCAGTGGGGAACACAAGTCCCTGCCCTGATGGAGCTTTGGTTTCCCGTTTTCTCTTTCTCAGCATTGACATGTATCACTCCCTCTTTTAAATAAATGTCAACTGCCTTAAATTTTCTGCCATGTGCAAAGCACTGTTTATGCAAGTATTCTGTAAAATGAAATTTGTTATAGGCTATCTAAACCCTGTTTTTTCTTTTCATCATTTGTGCCTTCACTCCTCAAGGAGCTGTAATGCTAGGAAGCTCTTCCTGTTTCCCACGATGTTTCTCCTATACTGTGGCTCTATATGCCTGGTCTTTAGCTTGCGGTTTAATCACGAAGCTCTCAGAAACAAAGAAGAGTAAAATTTCTCACGTATTTCCCTCTTCAATATAAATAATAATTTCTATTCTATTTCTAATCAACAGGGGAAAGGTAGGTCATGAAAAGTAACAGAATAGTAACATATCAACTGTATAACCAACTAAAGATAAGCAATATAGCCTGTACTTTTGAAATAAAGAAAAATATTATGGATAGAATGAAAAAATGGTCCATGGGTCTTGGGAAACTCTACTATGAGATAATCAGTAGAGATATTAGCTATCTGCGAAATAAAGAGTTGCTGAAGAAAAACAAGGTGCGTATCAGAAAATTAGCAATTGGGTATCTTGTAAAACTTGGTGCTTGGTACAAGATAGCTAAATAGTCAATAGAGTATAAGTATTTTATACAATATCTGTTCAAAGGTGCTTGTTGGTAACAATTATCAACTAATGTCCTAATAAACAAAAAGAAACTGACAGTATCTGGAGTTCTTTGCTTAAAACTCAGGGTATATTAACTTGCCAACACCACAATGAACTTCAAATGAGCCCCAAAATGAAAATAATTAAAAAAAGCACCAGATTGGGCCGGCCGAGTGGCGCATTGGTTAAGAGCTGGCTTGGGAGGCCAGTGGCCCTGGTTGGGATCCCACATGAGGGCCAGTGACACTGCCCTCTACAGCTAACAACAGCTCCACCTGGAGCTGGGCTGTGAGAGCCCCGGCGATGGTGTAGGCTGCAGCCCCTGCTGCAGTAGGCTGCTATAGGCTACAATGAGTGGCCGGCAGCCTGCGTGAGCAGCCGACAGCCAGCGTGAGCTGCCAATAGCTGCGGTGAGCGACATCTAGAGGCTGGCGACCGATCTGCCTCATCCAGGAAGAGCGCAATGACGATACCAACATGGGCCAGTGAAGCAACATCCTCCATAACTAGACTGAAGTACAAAAGGACAACAACTTGTCTGTTCCCCTTCCCCGATTCCCCAACACTGTTCCCCTCCCCCAATTCCCCAATAAAATCTTAAAAAAAAAAAAAAAAGCATCAGATTGGACCAGCCGAGTGGCGCGTTGGCTGCCGAGTGGCGCGTTGGTTAAGAGCTGGCTTGGGACGCCAGCGGCCCCGGTTCGGATCCCACATGAGGGCCAGTGACACTGCTCTCTCCAGCTAACAACAGCTCCACCTGGAGCTGGGCTGTGAGAGCCCCGGCGATGGTGTAGGCTGCAGCCCCTGCTGCAGTGGGCTGCCACAGGCTACAGTGAGTGGCCCGCAGCCAGCGTGAGCAACGGACAGCCGGTGTGAGCTTCTAAGAGCCGCTCTGAGCGGCCGTCCAGAGGCCGGCGACCGATCTGCCTCACCTGAGAAGAGCGCAATGAGGATACCAACATGGGCCACTGAAACAACGTCTTCAACAACTGGACTGAAGAACAAAAGGACAGCAACTTGTCTGCTTTCCCTTCCCCGGTTCCCCAATGCTGTTGCCCTTCCCCAATTAAAAAAAAAAAAAGTCTTAAAGCACCAGACTACATATTTTATATTCTATCTAAGGTAATATAATTAATTACTATTTATTGATGTTCCAGCTATCTCAGTGTGTCACACAACTAAAAAGTCTGCATGTAGGGACCGGCCGAGTGGCTCAGTTGGTTAAGAGCTCGCTCAAGAGTGAGAGCTGAGCTCTGAGCAACAGCAGTTTGATGCCCAGCCCAAGCTGAGCCGCCACTGAACTGCAACAGGTGGCAGGATGGCTCAGCTTTTAAAAAAAAAAAAAAGGTCTGCATGAACTTCTGTAGGTAATGAAAGAAATACCAGGCTCCTCCTCTTCTCATTACTTTACGCAGTCCACCCCACCAACGGACAACTAAATTCATTATGAGTTCTTCCTCCTTCCTTGAGCACGCATTCCAAGGAGCCCATTTATCACCCTTAGAATAACCCAGCACAAGAACTGATGGAAAAGTCTGACCAGGTATACTGAAGAGAAACAATAATTTAATTACAACTAATGCCCCAAACTGAAGAATGAAGAACAAATGCTACAACTTGAAGAAAAAATATAAATAGTATTTCTACTGAGACCAGGGAGGAATAGGTATTTTCAAAAAGGGCAAGCTGCTTTGGAAAAAAAAGAAAAAAAGAAAAGAATAGAGAATATGTGTTTGGGGAATGGGGGAAAAACTGTCAAAATAAGCAAATGGAGGTACTGAGTAGGAAAATATACAGCCAATTAGTGATTTAGAAAACTAACTTAAGAAATGTCTTCATAATGTACAGTGAATCTGAAGCCACAAATCATGAGAAAATTTAGACATGAAGAGGTGGCCAAGATACTTAATATCTGTAAAAAAGGATTTCCAGAAGAAGAAAAAGCAAAGAATATAAATGAAAGAAATTTAAATTTTTAAAAAATGGGTTGGAGAAGGAGAAAAAGATAACTTCCTAATGTGGACACTGTCGTGAATCTTTGTTATCTAATGGGCTCTGACAAGTACTGGAGCAGAATACTCCGGAGGAAAAAAGCACATACATGCAGAACTCTCCTGGTAAAATTACTGAATTTCAAGAACAAAAGTTTAAAAGCGCCAAATAAGGGTAACATGTACTTAAAAGAGATTTAGGCTGCAAGTCATTTCGCCAGTAAAAGTAAATGGAAAACCCAACAGAGCTATGTTTACAAAATTCTGAGGGTTAAAAAAAATTTGTAGCCAATCTAGTATTCAGAGATATGGGTAAAAGAAATTACTAGATTTGGAAAGTAGGACAGCCAATTCACTCTGGAGTGAGCGTTAGTACATAAAGTAGTTCAACTATATAAAAAAATGACTCAGAACAAAGGCTTCAGAAAAGAGAAAAATACTATTTATATAAAAAATAGTGGTAAACAATATACCAGTAAAACTGTTATGTGTAAATAGTTGCTACTAATATAGAGGTTCAGTTACTATAACGAGTAAGAAAGGATTCTTTAAATAATGAACACAATACAATGTAAAAAATTAATGATTTAAGAATAACATCGAAAATTATTACAAAACAATCTTGGGTAAAGAAAAGTAAAAATGCTTAAGTAAATAAGATCAGTGTGTACATGGGGTGAGGGAGCAATATATAACAGTCATCAATTTTAGATGTTGATAAGGAAATGTAGGCTTAAAATAAATTTGCTTAAAATGTATGGGTAAAGCTGAAGAATTTCTAAATCACCAAAGGATCAAACGGTAAAAAAGATCAACTGTAAAAGTAAATAAAATTAAAAACTGGGCTGGCCGAGTGGCTCAGTTGGTTAAGAGTTGGCTCAGAGCACGAGCTCTGAGTAACAGGGCAGCCGGTTTGATTCCCAATGGGCCAGTGAACGCTGCGCCCTACCTGAGCTGCTGCTGAGCTGCCAAAAGGGGGCAGGATGGCTCAGCTGGTGTAACAACAAGATTGCCTGTTCAATGGTGGGCAATGCCTACCCACACCTTGAGCTGAGCTGCCACCCAGATGGCTCAGAGGATAGAGCATGTGCTCTTAACAACAAGGCTGCGGGGTTCAACTCCCACAAGGGATGGTGGCTACGCCCACTTGCAACTAAGACTGGACACAGCACCTTGAGCTTAGAGGCTATGAGCTGCCAATGGGGAAGCCAGATGGCGAATGGCACCCTCCACAACAAAGACTGAATGTGAAGAACAACAACTTGGCTGGTCCCCTTCCCCAATTCCCCAACACTGTTCCCCTCCCCCAATTCTCCAATAAAATCTTTTTAAAAATAAATTAAATTAAAAACAAAACAAAAAGCAAGCATACTAAACAGGAAACACAAAAAACAATTTCAAAAATAATCCCAAACGTGTTATAATACATGTTAACTGATTGAATTAACTAAGTAAAAGGAAAAATGGTCAGATAGGGCAGAACAATGTACCGTTTATGAAACACTCAAAGTGATATAGATATGTCGAAATTGTAGAAACAAGCGAAGATGAGAAAAATGTAGGAGAAAAGTAGAAAAGAATAAAATAGGTGGCAATAACAATATCAAAGAATTCAAAGATAAAAGCATAAAATAAAATAATGAAGAATTTTTCTATCTGTTTCATGAGTGGAATGGATTCATAATTTTTTTTCTTATAATATATCTCCATTTGGATTTGGTATCTGACCTTGTAAAAAGAGTTAGGATACATTCCCTCTTTTTCTCTTTTCTGGAAGAGGTGACAGAAAATTGGGTGGCTCCCCTCCTTAGAAGTTGGGATGAACTCACATGTAAAACCATCTGGAGTTATTGAGAGAAGAGTTTTAACTATTAAATTTATTTAATACTGTATGATTCTATTTAATAATTATAGAACTACTTAAGATTTTATTTCTTCTTGGGTTGATTCTTTTTCTTGAATTTCATAATTACTGGCATATGGTTGTTGATAGTATTTTCCTTTATCTTTTTTTAATTGTGGTGAAATAGACATAATATAAAGTTTATCAATTTAGCTTTTTTTTTTTTTTTTTTTTTTTTTAAGAGGGCAGTGTCACTGGCCCTCATATGGGGGACCCGAACCGGGGCCGCTGGCTTCCCAAGCCAGCGCTTAACCACTGCGCCACTCGGCCGGCCCTCAATTTAGCTATTTTTAAGTGTACCATTAAATATATTTACATTGCACCATCATCCATCTTCAAAACTTTTTCATCTTGAAAAAGTGAAACTCTATGCCCATTAAACAATAATTCTCTATTCCCCCCACTCCCAGCCCTGCCAACCACCATTCTATTGTACTTGATGTCTCTATGAAGGTGACTGCACTGAGTATCTCTTAAGGAGAGTCATACAGTATTTGTCATTTTGTGACTGGCATACTTCACTTAGCATAATGTCTTCAAAGCTTATGCATACTGCAGCATGTGACAGGATTTCCTTCCTTTTTAAGGATGAATAATATTCCACTGATGCATAAATCTTATTTTGTTTATCCATTCATCCATCATGAACATTTGGGTTGCTTCTACCTTCTAGCTATTGTACAATAAATAATACTGCTATAATTCCTTTTTCTTTTAAATCTCTTCTTTACCTATAGTTACAGTCTTCATTTTCGTAATATTATTTCATTTTTTAATCTCTTGGTCAATCTTATAAATCTTGCCAGGCTCGTTTTCTTAGGTTCCACCCGCCTCCTAACCAAAAAATCTACTTTTAACTTTTTTTGATTTTCTCTATGATATCTTAGTGTTCTGGTTCATTAATTTTCACTCCAAGTTTCATTATCTATTTTCTTTGCATTTATTCTGTTATTTCTCTAACTTTGTAGAAGCTTAGTTCATTTATTTCCAGGTTTTCTTCTTTTTTAAAAAACAAAGAATTAAGCATCAGAATGATTTAAGAAAAATATTTAATTGTTTTGCATTAAGAAATAATCTAGGATAAACAAAATGTAGTATATGCATATAATGGAATATTATTTATAGTATGAATGAACTTCAAAACATTATGCTAAGTGAAAGGACCAGAAATAAAAGACCAGACACTATATAATTCCATTTGTAAGAAATGTCCACAAAAGACAAATTTATAGAGATAGAAAGCAGATTAGTGATTTCCTAGGGTTAGGAGTGAAAACGGGAATGACTGCCAACGGATACATTTCTTTTTGAGGTGATGGAAATATTCTAAAATTAGATTTTGGTGGATGGTTGCCCAAGTCTGTAAATATAATAAAAATCAGTGACTTGTACACTTATAATGGGTGAATTGTAAAATGTGTAAATTATATTTTAATAAAGCTGTTAACAAAATAATCTATGCATATTTTTACTGTAAATATTTGTGATGTAAGAAAATGTGGCTTATTAGATAGTCAGCCTTGAAATTCTAATTTAACATGTAGAATTCAATAGCTGACTTAGACTTGTGATTTTAGGTTGAAATCTTAAGCTTGTACACTGTATTAAAATAAATACACAACTTAAGAATAATCATATTTATAACTAACTAGAAAGATTTTGTTTGTTAAATCAAGTCTGTTAAAATTAAAGATCTGTATTTTAGGAAAACTGGGGTTTAAATTTATAAATTTAAATCTAATGACCATTAAATATCAAAGTAAGTGCATTATCGTTCTATACACAAAGGCATCCTAAATGATATTTTTAAAACCTCACATTTAATAATAAGAACAAATCAAGTGTTTATACAGAGTTCAGCAGTGTGGGGATACAGGAGATATGTTTAAAATATATGCCCTGCCATTAAGATTTACACACATTTCAGCTACCATGCATATATACTAATAACTCCAATCTCTTATCTCTTGCCACAGGCCTTATTTCTAATTGCCTGCTTCACATCAACACCAACATCCCAAGTATCTCAAAAAGTCCAACTCAAAATCATTCTCCTCATTTTCCCTCATGTCAACCAGTGACTGACTCTTCCTATATTCCTTACCAAAAAAATGGTAAATAACCCCTGTCCCCGAAGTCACTCAGGTTACAAATCTTAATCAGTCATGATTCCACCCTTTCCCTAAGTCAGTCACCAATCTTCCAGTCACTGAGTCCTATTCATTCTAATTAAAAAAGATCCATCCAAATTTATTCTTTTCCATCCCTAAATTCAGGTCTTCACCCTTTCATATATTAACAATTACAGTACATGTCATTCATGTTGATAATAGTAACAGCAATTATCACTAATTAAACCCTTAATTGGTATCAGGCAAGCACTCCATCAGGTACTTCATACATTATAACACAATCTTCAGAGGAACACTATAACTAACGTGGGTATCATTACTACCTAGTTAGTACAGATAAGAAAACTGAAAATCAAAGCAGCCAAATTTTTCATGCAACTACAAAGAGGCACAGCCTATGTTTAAAACCAGGTCTGTGGATCCAAAGCCCAGGCTCTTTTCACTTCATCACATCTTACCTTTTAATTCATCTTATGATTTCAACATTCCCGTATACCACCATCTCCACCAAAATCCACCCTTCGCACTGCTGCCAGACTTCTTCTATTTTATCATCTTTGGTTTTAAACACTTTTTATGGCTTTTCCGACAATACTGAAGGCTTCAAATTCTTGGATGGCATGCAAGATCACTGAGGGTCTGTCTAGTCCCAAACTACCTTTTTAGTCTCCCCTTCCATAAACTATACTCTCTACATAAACTATGCACTGGCCAGACTGATTTATACATGTCAATGCTTCCTCTGCCTAGAACGTTCTCCTGCAACCCTCAACCTAGTTAATTCTAAGGGATAGCTTATCTCATCCCCAAGCCCCAGGAAAAGTTAGGAACATCCTGATCAGTGCTGAAGTTGTACTCCTTAAGAACTATAATTTTGGGGCATTTTTTTTCTTTTTAAGATTTTATTAGGGAATTGGCGGAGGGGAACAGCGTTGGGGAATTGGGGAAGGGGAACAGACAAGTTGCTGTCTTTTTGTTCTTCAGTCTAGTTGCGGAGGACGTTGCTTCACTGGCCCATGTTGGTATCATTGCGCTCTTCCCGGATGAGGCAGATCGGTCGCCGGCCTCTGGGTGTCGCTCACCGCGGCTATTGGCAGCTCACGCTGGCTGCTGGCCACTCACTGTAGCCTACGGCAGCCCACTGCAGCAGGGGCTGCAGCCCACACCATCACCGGGGCTCGCACAGTCCAGCTCCAGGTGGAGCTGTTGTTAGCTGTAGAGGGCAGTGTCACTGGCCCTCATATGTGGGATCTGAACCGGGGCCGCTGGCATCCCAAAACCAGCTCCCAATCCGCCACTCAGCTGGCCCTAATTTTGGGGCATTTTATCCACTAGATTTTAACATCTTTTTCTTATCAAAAGCCTGTTCCTTGAACTGTAGTCAATAAATGTTCATTGGATGGATGCAAACACAACGTTCCTAATTCCTGTCTCTTTATATTTCCCTGAGTAGTTTGAAATTTTATAAAGATTCCATATTGTGTGTCTGGCTTTTTGAAGACTCAAAGTAAAATAAATAAAACAGAAGGGCAATTCCTATTTGATAGAAAAAGGATGGTTTTCTGTTCCAATTCAACCAAGTTCCCTGTATCTATGAACTAAAACCAAAATATAATTAATGGCCCATGAACAGAGGCGACAGGACACATTTTGTGTGTGTGTGTGCAAAGCTGTAACCACAGCAAAGAAATAAATTCATAAAGATGAAGTCCTGAAAAACAGTGGCATTAACACACTCAGGAGAAAAAAGAAATACGTATTGAGTAGCTGAACATTACCAAAATTATTTCATATAGTTATATTTACATACATAATGCCACAAATGAGATTCTAAGATGTTAAGAAACCAAAATCAGCAAAGTAGTAAGTAATGAGGTCAGATGAATTTAGTTCTTTGGAAATCCAAGGGCAGTTTTAGTTCATTTTTTCAGTTACATCAAACTGTCCTGGGTAGAATAATTATGCTAAAAAGAAGCCATTTAAATGCAAATCTAAAGTTGATTAGGAATGAGTCAATTACACCAGGAGTTCACAATCTTGGGCCACAATTCCTTAGAGGAACTCAGTCATTACAAGGTCAGTAAATCCATATGAGCACGGTTTGTAAATTAAATAAAAATGGGCTTCATATACAGCCACTACTTTTCTGAACTCATTTTGCTGTGAACAAAATACACATTTCTTTTAAAAGCATTACTGAATTTAAAATAGCCTTTTGTCATATATTTTCTTAAAGGTACTAAAATATAACACAGTATGAGAGATTAGCAATTTCTTTGCCTTATTTTAGATTAATGAAGTAATAAGGTTTTCTATTGTTTCTGAGCCTTCTTCTTTGGTGGACTATAGATATTTATTGAGTGTCTACTATGAGTCAGGCACTAGGGATGCAGCTGTGAACAACATAGACCAAAAACTCCCTAGCATGGAACTTTAATTATGACAGGGGAGACAAATGATACAAATAACAATGGTGATGATAAATAATGTGTGATAAGGATAAGCAGAAGTAGTAATGCTCAGAGAAGAATATAACAGAGTAGGGGGATAACTAAGCCCTGATAAACCCTGATAACACTGAGAATTGCTGAGGAGGGGCTAAGTAGGAAGGAGAATTTCTAGAGGTCAGAAAAAGATAGTAGGAGGCAATATTTCTGAGCATTCAATGAAGTGAGGAGGAAAGCCATACAGATATCCAGGATAGGAACGTTCTAGGCAGAGGGAACAACACTGAAGCAGTATATGGTATGAAGTATGGTATATCTGAGAAACAGCAAGAAAGTTGGTTTGATCTGAGCAAAGTGAGTAAGATGGAAACTAGGAGATGAGATCAGAGATCTAGAGGCAAGATCATGCTGAGGAAAGTGGGTTTTGAATAGAAATCCACTAGGTTTACACTTAGGTAGTAGTGGAGAGAACATGATCAGATTTATATTGTTTAAGACTTCCAGGTGGCTGCACAGATAACTCATTATGAGGGAAGCATTACTGGAGAACTATTATATTACAGTAGCTTTAGCAAGAGATAATGGTGGCTTGAACTGGAGTGGTAGTAAAGGAAATAGAGTAGTGGCTGAATATAGAGTATATTTTGAAGATAAAACCAACTTTGGTGATGCTCTAGGTGTGGAATGTGAGGAAATGGGGCTGAAAAATCATACTTAGGCTTCTGGTCTGAGAATTGGGTAAATGGTAATGTAACTTTCTAATACAGAGGAGAAACAGGTTTGGCAGAGAGTTATTGAGTTCAGTTGTGAACATGTTATGCCTGACATGTCTCTTGGAAATCAAAGTGGATATATGTAGGAAGCAACTGGGTAGGTGAGTTTGAAACTAAAAGGAGATACTGGGATCAGTGATATAAAACTGGAAATCATCAAGGTAGAGAGATAAAACTTAAAATTAGATGAGATCATATCAGTTAATGACAGCACATAAAAGAATAGGACGATAGAGGACTCAATATTGGAGCATTCCAATATTTACCAAATAAGAAGAAAGAGACTGAAAACATGATCAGTCTTGTTTATGGTTATATTCCAGCATCTGGCAAACAACTTGGTTGTTAAGCACTCAAAAAATACTAGCTGATCTGAACTACTGTCTTTGGTATGCATATCATAATCCCAACTCTCAAACGAGATGATTTTGAAAGGAAGCATCTCTTTTGGAAACTTGGCCTGGTTGGCCCTCTCATAGAAGAGGCCTCACCTTTCCTTGACCTACCTATAGCTTAACAATAGATCATCCCCCTGCGGCTTGAGCTCAGAATGTCCCCTGTCCCATCCAGTTCCCCGTTTTAGAAAATTACCCTGAAATTTATGATTAATACCCTTTAGGCTTATTGATCACAATCTCAATGGTCTACCAGGCTAATCCCATCATTGTTCCTGGGTTGGTGGCTCCACCACAGAATCACATGGCCACAAGGAAGGCTCCAAGAGCTCAGGTAGCCTCTGGAGGAACGCCCAGCTTTTCCCTTAAAAACCCCAAGCAAGACTGAGAATGGTAAGGCAGTTTTTGCAGCTAAGGCTGCCTTCTCAGACCACTGATGCTCTGATGATAAATGTTTATTCTATAGCCCAACTCCTGTGTCAGTGGTCTATTGGCGCCCACAGTATGAGCCCTGGACTCGTTTGGCCTCTGGTTTCATTTTGATAGAATCAAACACACTTCATTAATTATATATAATTTGCATATTTAAAAGCCATTACTTTATAAGCCTCCTCCAATATACTTTATATTTTATTTTATTTTTTGAGGGCAGTGTCACTGGCCCTCTAATGTGGGACCGAACCGGGGCCGCTGGCTTCCCAAGCCAGCGCTTAACCACCATGCCACTCATCCGGCCCTCCAATATACTTTAATATGGCTGTACAAAACATCAAACTTCAATCTGGCCCCCACCAGAATATAAGCTTCAGCGTATTTTAGAAAAATTTAAATTGCACCCAAGTTTGAGTTAGCCTTCAGATTTATAAACATACTTACATATAAAGTAAATTCTTTTTTTTTGGAGGGCAGTGTCACTGGCCCGCATATGTGGGACCAAACCGGGGCCTCTGGCTTCCCAAACCAGCGCTTAACCACCGCGCCACTCGGCTGGCCCTAAAGTAAATTCTTAATAGTTTCCTCTTACTCAATAACATTCACTGATTACCTACTGCTTACAGAATAAAATCCAAACTATGAAGTCTAGCTTTTAAATCCTTCAAATGTGAACGATTTTAACCCTCTCCACTCCAATTTCCTTCAAGTACATTCAATTCAATCTATTTTGTTTCTTGAATATAACTTGCTTTTGCGCATCTTAATCCCTCTCCTCACTCTGCTCCTTTTGCCTAAAATGTCCTTTTCTCAAATCTCATGTCTTGATCCTTGGTCTTCAAGGCCAAAGATCAAAAGTCCCTTCCAACTGTTAGCTTTCCTGCCAATATCCTTCCCTTTACTTGTCCTGATATTTCAACATGAATACATATGTTTTATGTATCCAATTGAATTTTACACTCAATGTTGTAAAGTAAGAGAAGAACACTTATACTCTAGGAAGTAAGAGACTAGTGATGAACAGCATAGATTCTGAAGACAGATTACTTCGGTTCAAATTTCTGACTTTGACTTTTAATATTTAATAGTTCTAAGGCCTTGGGCAAGTTATTTGTCTTCTTTATGCCTAACCTTCCTTGGCTATAAAATTGCTTTGATTAAAAAACAGATTATTAAATAAATATTTGTAAACTGCTTAGAATAGTATTTGAAAGCATAACAGAAGTGCTATATTATAAAGTGTTTAAGGAAAAAAAAAAAGGTAAGGAGGCTGTATTTTGGTTTGTAACTTTTTCCCTATATGATTTAAAAAACTACATAGAACCATCATTAGAAGTCTATGTTGATGGGCATATAAAGATGCAATCTGTGACAATAACAACATAAAGTAGGGGGACGGAGCTATAAAAGAGCAAAGTATTCTGTGTACTAGATATCACTGTATAGTGTTCTCTGAATCTACAATTACTTTTATAAAAGGCTGTTATTACAGCTGAAAGAGAACACCAAAAGTGCTGGATGGCTTATTATACACTAAATAGTATCCTTACTATACAGTGATGAATTGCTCCTTGAAATTCTGGTGTAGTTCAAGAACAGCAAATATAAAGAACTAGAAGGATATATGACACAGTCTTTAAAATCACTAAGGGGAACATACCGTAACAAGAAATATTAGAACAAGGCATTCCTTTTGACATTTGCATTCCTTTTGACAAAAATGCAGAATAAATTTAAAAATACCTTATATTACAACTTTAAGTAGAACCTAACCAACTCAAATTCTCAATTAAAATCCCTTTTAAAAAACATTTAGGGAGAAAGTCCAAGAGAGCTGAAAAAACGCTATGCCTGCCACCTCCCAGGATCACATTAAAATTACAACTAAATTATTGAACAATCAACCTGGAGAATAGTTTGAAGACTAGCTGAACAGAACCCCAATAACTAATGATGTAAAAAAGACACCACATCGAGACTGGTTAAAAAAAAAACAAAAAAAAAAAACCTTTAGCATTTTAAAGCTAGGACTTAAACAAATGACAAGTCAATAAACTATTAAGAGTGTCATTTTAAAAAGATTTATTGTGGGATGGCAGGTTAGCTCAGTTGGTTAGAGTGTGGTGACTATAATACCACGGTTGCCGGTTTAATCCCCATATGAGCCACTGTGAGCTGTGCCCTTCTTAAAATATAAAATAAAACCACAAAAAAAATTTTAAAACATGGATTAAAAAAAGATTTAGTTATATGCTAAGCTCAAAACACAATGAGTCCAACTCTGAAAGCTTATGTAACTATAGAGATATTCAAATAAAGTGATATACTAATATAATATTTAAGGACATTTTCCCAAATGGCCCATAAAGATTTTCAGCAAACTTCTACTTGCTTGGTGATAGGTTTATAGATGGGACCAAACTATTCAGGGAAACATGTAAAGATAACTTATAAAAAGTTAGAAAAAATATACAGTTATTTTATCCATAATGAATAAAATTTGTACAAGTGGTCTCCCTCTCTCCTCCTCTCTTTCAGGAAAGGCCTCCAGTGCTACAAATGAAGGAGAACCTGGAAGACAGAGCTGAGAGTATGCTAACACACTGAATAAATGATGATTAGTATGGGTAACCTAGGAACTTAGGTTTAACACTCATGCAAAGAGAAAAAAGAGGACTAAAAAAAAGGCTGAAACTGAGATTCATACATAAAAGCTAGGACTCTAGAACAATGCTAAGGTGGTCCAACTGACCTGCCACATCAGCATCTGGCAGTTTGTTCCCTACAAATGTAAATTCTTGGGACGCCAAACTCAGATCTACTGAATCACAATTTTTGGGAATGGGGCTCAGGGATCTTAGGTTTAACAAGCATTCCAGGTGATTCTTATGCTTACTAACGTTTGAGAGCTGCTGTCCCAGAGAAGCTGCACCTCAGGTGCAGAAAGGATTGACTGGGTTAAAAATCCACCCACTGATTGGCAAAGGAAGTTTTTCTCTTCTGAGGTAGAAAGAAGGGAGTCTTCCTGGAGAAATTAATACTTTGTAAGCGGGCATAAAAAGCTATATGACGAGTTTACTCGTTTCCCGCAAAAAATGTGTTAAATAAAATCCCTTGCTTGTATCTTGCATAGATTTGGAATCCAAATATATACTATTTCAGCAGTTTTCAAACATTTTAGTTCTGGAATCACTTCATACTCTAAAAAATTATTTAGGGCCTTAAAGAGCTTTTGTTTATATAGCTATACCTACTGATACTAGCTGCATTTTAAATTAAAACAGAAAAAATTTAAACCTAAGAACACGTAAGACTCACATTCCATTAGCTACTGGAGCAATATCATCATATCCCAGTCTCTGGAAACCTCACTAGAGAAAAAATGAAGGGTAAAAAGGCAAATAACATCTTAGTTTTATTATGAACGTCGTTTTGACCTCTTGGACCCCCAGGAGTCCCTAAGCCACACTTTGAGAACCAAAATGCTATTGGAATTACCTAGGAATCTCCCAACTATAAAATTAACAAAATTGGTCCTTCAGGCTACTATAGGGGTTGCCCAGAAGAAGCAAATGCAAATCTCTAGAGAGCTCTCATGATCCACCCACACAAAATTCCTACAGGAAAAAAACAAGTCAAACATGAGCCAGACCACAATTTTAAAAAAACATAGAAATTACAGAAAACAATTTTCAAAAGCAAGGATGAGAGGATAATCAACAGAAGGATTAAAGTCCCAAAAACTTAAAATAATGTTAACTATAATTCTGATATTTTTATAATTACAAATGAGATAATTACATATCTAATAATATAGCCTACTTAACATTTAAAGTGTTATATTAAGATATATTATAATCACAATACATACATATATACTATTTTATTTGTGAGCTGTATATACGACTGTTTAAAAGACTACAGATAGCAATTAACTTTTAAGAAAACTACCACTCAAAAGAAAGAGAGGACACAGACTGGAATAGTCACATCTAGTAAAGGACTATTACCCAAAATATACAAAGAACTCTTAAAATTCAACAATAAAATGAACTTGATTAAAAATGAGCAAAAGACTTGAACACACTCCTCACCAAAGAAGAAATACAGATGGAAAAGTATATGAAAAGGGCCAGTTGGTTAAGAGCACAGGCTGAGCAACAGGGTCGCTGGTTTGATTCCCACATGAGCCAGTGAGCTACGCCCGAGCTGAGCTGCTAACTTGGCTGTTTCCCTTCCCCAATTCCCCAACACTGTTCCCCTTTGCCAATTCCCCAATAAAATCTTTAAAAAAAAAAAAAGCATATGAAAAAATACAGATGGCAAGTAAACACATAAAAAGATGTTCAGGGGGCCGGCCGAGTGGCTCAGTTGGTTAAGAGTTGGCTTAGAGCGCGTGCTCTGAGCAACAGGCCTGCGGTTTGATTCCCACATGGTCCAGTGAACGCTGTGCCCTAGCTGAGCTGTCACTGAGCTGCCAACAGGTGGCATGATGGCTCAGCTGGTGTAACAAGATTGCCTGTTTGATGGTGGCTATGCCCACCTGCAACTAAAGACTGAACTTAGCACCTTGAGCTGAGCTGCCACCGGGGTGGCTCAGAGGATAGGACATGCACTCTTAACAAGGCTGTTGGTTTGACTTCTGCATGGGATGGTGGCTACGCCGACCCGCAACTAAGATTGAACACAGCACTTTGAGCTTAGAGGCCACCAGCTGCTGATGGGAAGCTAGACGGTGACTGGCGCCCTCCACAACGAAGACTGAAGAACAACAATTTGGCTGGTCCCCTCCCCCAATTCCCCAATAAAATCTTTAAAAAAATTTAAAAAATAAAAATAAATAAAATAAAAAGATGTTGAACATCATATGTCAATTGCAAAATGAGGTATCACTACACATTTATCAGAATGACCAAAATCCAAAATCCAAAACATGGAGAACACCAAATACTGACGAGGATGTGGAACAAGCGGAACTCTCATTCACTGCTGGTAAGAATACAAAATAGTACAGCTGCTTTGGAAGACAATTTGGCAGTGTCTTACAAAACTAAACACGCTTTCACCATACAATCTAGCAATTACAATCCTTGGTATTTATTCAAATGAACTGAAAACTTACATCCACACAAAAACCTGCACACAGCTTTATTCGTTAACTGCCAAAACTTGGAAGCAGCCAAGATGTCCTTCAGAGGGTTAATGGATAAACTGTGGTACATCCAGACCAAAAAAAAAAAACCTTTACAAAAATAAAAATAAAAAGTAGTACTTGGACCTTACAAAAACAGACCACAGCCCAAATCAGCCTTTCCCAACCAGGTTCTCTGAGACAAGTAAGCCCAAATGCCCTAAGACATCCTTGTATGTCATGAATTTATTTCTCTCCCATGCATCTGGAGTGGTATGTTATACATGATCTCAGGGACAAACGACTGTAACTCAAATAATCGTCTGTGTTCAGTGGTTCACTTGCATTCAATAAAAGAAACAAATACCAACTGCTGCATCTTACCTATCTGCAAAAATAAGAACTGCATGGTGTTTTGTTTTTCTTTTAATTGTGTTGATGGCACACTAACACCAACAAAGTGAAGCAGAATTAAATCAATGTTGTTCTACACTTATGCAGTCTTCATTAAGAATATTGATAACCTAAAAAAGAGGACCTTAAAATATATTTACTCTGGGCCGGCCGAGTGGCGCAGTGGTTGGGAGCTGGTTTTGGGATGCCAGCGGCCCCGGTTCCGAACCCACATGAGGGCCAGTGACACTGCCCTCCACAGCTAACAACAGCTCCACCTGGAGCTGGGCTGTGCGAGAGCCCCGGAGACGGTGTAGGCTGCAGCCCCTGCTGCAGTGGACTGCCATAGGTTGCAGTGAGTGGCCGGCAGCCAGGTCAGCCAGCATGAGCTGCCAATAGCAGCGGTGAGCGACATCCAGAGGCCGGCAACCAATCTGCCTCATCCGGAAAAGAGCACAATGATGATACCAACATGGGCCAGTGAGGCAACATCCTCCACAACTAGACTGAAGAACAAGAAGACAGCGGCTTGTCTGTTCCCCTTCCCCGATTCCCCAACGCTGTTCCCCTCCCCCAATTCCCTAATAAAATCTTTAAAAATATATATATATATACATGTATTTTCTCAATGCTTGAACGCCAGCCACCATCATAATGGCCTTGTGGAATCTAATTATACCCTCAAGGAAAAACAAATGATATAAAATACTTTGCAAGGTTATATAATTTCAAACTGACAGCTGTAAAGGTCACAGATTATTAAAGAGAAATTTGAACTAAAAAGCAACACTGCCTTTTGGGGCAATGACAGTTTAAGCCAAATGGAGCAAAGCCAATACCTGAATACAAAAAGGCCAGCCAAGTCCTTAAGGATTTTCAACATTAAAAATCAAGCAACTGAAACAACATTAAATAGGAGAATATATAGAGCACCTGGAATATTAATCAGTCCACAACCCAAATCAATACTTCTTGCAACATGCCAGAGAAGTAAATAGAATCATAAAGATGCAGTATTGATAGATATTTTCCAACTTAGATAACCATTACATTCCAGAAGGTCTCACATAGAAACTTGCCTAAGAGCACCTCAAGATATAATTTCCATGGCTTTTATACTGCAGCCTCATAAGTTCTTTGTTTTACTCATTTTATATTAAATATTTTATATTATAACCTGAATTTTTTTTTTAATTGGGGAACAGTGTGTTTTTCCAGGACCCATCAGCTCCCAGTCAAGTAGTTGTTTCAATCTAGTTGTGGAGGGTGCAGCGCAGCTCCTTGGCCCACGTGGGAATCGAACCAGCAACCTTGGTGTTATGAACCTGCATTCTAATCATCTGAGCTAACTGGCCGCCCCTATAACCATAATTTTTAAAGCTATGGAAATACCATCAGTCACAACCTCTATGTGTAGATGGCTTGAAATCCTCACCCTCCATTCGTGACTACAATAAATCCATGAGGAATACAAGGGAAGGATGATTGCATAGCAGTTCAGAATACGGATTTTGGAAACAAACTGTGTGGGCATGAGTCCTAATTCTCCTTTTTCTAGCTATGTGACCTTGGGCAAGTTCCTTGATTTTTCAGTGCCTCATCTATAAAACATGCATGATAATAATATACTTACCTTATAAGGCTTTTATGAGGATAAATTAGTATTTGAAAAATTAGAACAGTACCTGGCAAAAAACAGGCACTATATACACATATCTTAAACAGAAAAACAAAACATAAATGACACAGAAATAATATTAACCTGATGAAGTGAGAACTCACACAATGAACAAAGTGAGGCTGACTACCAAAGGCCTTCTCATGGCAGCTGTCTCATATCCTTGGTTCTTAACATTCAGCAGTACTATAGTCACAATGAGTACTATGTGGAAGATATTCAAAACTGAATTCTTTATCTTCTTCAAACCTGCTCCACCTAGTCTCCCCCACCTTGGTTAAGGTAAACTAACTCTGCACTTTGAGTGGTTTGAACCAAAAATTTGAGAGCCCTCATCTCCTTTCTCTTACTCCCCACATTAAATCCATCAGGAAATTATGTTGGATCTACCAATCTTACAGTCTTCTACCAATCTAATATAGTCACAGTCATAATCATTTCCCCCATCCATTACTAGTACAAGCAACCTTCACCTCTCACCTGGACTAATGCAGTAGCTTCCAAATTAGTATCTGTGTTTGGGTAATAATACTCCTGCTCCTCTTACTCCCAGCCTATTCTCAACATAGCTGATCATCATATCATTACCCTGCTCAAAAGCCTACAGTAGGGCCGCCCGGCTGAGTGGCTTGTTGGTTAAGAGTTGGCTTGGGAGAGCCAGCTCTGGGCAGCAGGGCCCCGGTTTGAATCCCACATGGGCCAGTGACGCTGCACCCTCTACAGCTAAGATGGTGAACAACAGCTCAACCTGGAGCTGGGCTGCTATGAGTTGCCCGCAATGGCGTAGGCTGCAGTGGGGCTGGCCGGCAGCTGGCAGGCACTTTCGTGAGCAGCTGTCCAATGGCCGGCAAATGCTCACCTGGGAATAGCACAACGATGATACCACCATGGGCCAGTGAAGCGACATCCTCCACAACTAAAGAACAAAAGGACAACAACGTGTCTGTTCCCCTTCCCAGATTCCCCAACGCAGTTCCCTCCCCCAATTCCCCAATAAAATTAAAAAAAAAAAAAAGAAAAATCCTTCTGTACTATGCTCCTGATTTTACTCATAGTAAAAGCCAAAGTTCCACCTTCCCCTCAACTTTGCTGTGAACCTTAAATTGCTCTTAAAAAATAAAGTCTTAATTTTAAAAAGCAGGTTCAGTTTAACTGTCTAAAACGCAGCTAATCCTTAAGTTTAGAGGCCACGAGCTGCTGACAGGCAGCCAAATGGCAACTGGTGCCCTCCACAACTAAGATTGAAGAACAACTTGTCTGTTCCCCTTCCACAACAAAAATCTTTAAAAAATTAAAAAATGAAAAAAAAATGCAGCTGAGCTTTCCTCAAAGGATTAAGTACAGCGGAAATAGACCATTGAATATATCCCACACCAAAAAGCCAAAATCCTTACATGTATAGCCTATAATACCTTACATGATCTATTTGTCCTATTTTTCTTGTTTTCTTTTTGTTTGTTTTGTTTTGTTTTTGAGGGCAGTGTCACTGGCCCTCATATGTGGGATCCGAACCAGGACCGCTGGTGTCCCAAGCCAGCTCTTAACCACCACGCCACTTGGCCAGCCCTGTCCTATTTTTCTTGATTAGATTCAGGTTAAATTTTTTTAGGGTAGAACACTTCACAGTAGTGCCATGTCCTTCCTAGTTATCAAAATAAGAGACGACTGCCTGTTCTACTTTTAGTGATGCTAAGATTGATGAGTGAATTCAGGACATTAACTTTATCCCACCATTATAAAACCACTTATCACCGTTCACCTAATAATTTCAGCCTACATTAATAATCTGCCTAGATCCATAATCCATTGTATTATGGGTGCAAAATCGTGATTTTCTAATCCTTTAATTCCTTCATTTATTAACTGGAATTCTTCAATAAAGAGGTTCCAATATCTTTTATTTGGTCACCTTAAAATACATTTTAAAACGAAGGCAGCATAAAGTGCTTCATCCTCAATATGAACCAATTTTCAGAATGAGTTGACACCCTTGAAATCTCCAAAGGTGATCATGTGTTTTTTGCTTTTTTGAGGGCAGTGTCACTGGCCCTCATCTGTGGGACTGAACTGGGGCCGCTGGCGTCCCAAGCCAGCGCTTCACCACTGTGCCACTCGGCTGACCCTAGTTTTCATTTTTAAGGTATGATTATGGAGTCCAAATTTCCATCTTAGGCCACTCGGAGCACCACTGAGATGGCCTCTGTGAAGTTTTGATATTTCAACTTTATCTTAGCCAATGTGATAGGCACAAAATATTTTTTTAACATGCAGTTTAAATTTGCAATTCCTCAATTACATTGGGTTGTTGGAAGAAAAGTCATGACGCATTTTTGCAATGAAAAACAGGAAAAATAATTCATGACTTTTCCAACAACCCGAAAATTAAGACCGAACAATTTTCACGTTTTTTTTTATCTCTTTGAATTCTTTGTGAATTGCCTATTCATTTTTTTATCCATTTCTCTAGTGGGCTGTTAATCCTTTTTTGCTTTCTGAATTTTAAGACTTCATTTTAATATATGGCACAGGTTATATACTAATGAAAGCTGTAATTTTTTTCTCTATTTGCTTTTATGACATTTATTGCCATGTAAAATATTTAATTTTTTGTTTTTGGGGAACAGTGTTTTTCTAGGACCCATCAGCTTCAAGTCAAGTAGTTGTCTTCAATCTAGTTGTGGAGGGCGCAGCTCCTTGGCCCATGTGGGAATCAAACCAGCAACCTTAGTGTTATGAGTCTGTGCTCTAACCACCTGAGTCTGTGCTCTAACCACCTGAGCTAACTGGATGCCCAAAATTCTTTAAATTAAACAACCATTTCCATTATAACTCTCGGTTTAGATTATAATTTAAAACTTTCCAACTTCACTATCATCGAAAAAAATTGCCCATGCTTCTATTCTTTTATGGTGTTTTTCTTAATGTTCAAATCTCTGACCCAGTTAGATATAATTAGTTGTTTTATAAGTTTGCTTCTTCCCACTAGACTAGAGGATCTTCAATGGCAAGAACTATCTTGCTCATCCTGTTACCAGACTAAGTAAGCATCTGTTCTGTGGACCCATGGGTTTCAGAGTTTGAAGAAGGTGGTAGTACTGATGAAGTCATAAATCCCATTTTCTCTGCTCTTAAATTAGGGCAACTCAGTCTACGAAACTCTGCTCACCGCAGAAGGTGTGGCCAGGAAGAAACTCTTGTGTTCAGCTTTATGCTAAACATTAAATATGCACTGCCCTGGCACCTCACAGTGTTAAGATGTGAGGAGTGGGGGGTGGCAATGTGCAGAAAGTGAATATGGGAATTCAGGTTCCAAGAATTGACATCTGAATGGAGTCTCAAAGAACAAGTAGGTATTAAATAGAGACTGATAGAGTACTCCAGTCACAGAGTACAGAATATGCAAAGGTATGAAAATGGTAGCATGTGATCTATTTGCAGAATTACAAGCAGTTTATTATGACCGCCTAAACCAATCACTGGCATATGGAGTAAGTACTATATGTTAGTTATTATTCTGCTGAATATTGGGACACAGAGATAAGTTAGGTAAAACTATAAGCAGTAGGTTAAGATGCCCCTGGAAAGCCATGTTAAGGTCTAGATTTTATTCTGAAGATGACGGAGAGCCACTGAAATATTTTTGACAGGATAATATCATGTTTCAGAAAAATTACACTGGCAGTGTGGATCAAAGGTTGGATGGAACACAGATGGGCAAGAATCATAAAGAATCTTTAATGATGGAGTATGTAGAAGTCAAAAAACTTTTATATAAAGTGAGGGAACTCTGCAAAACTCTTGCAAGTCCTAAGATGTCAGCATATTGACATACATCTAGTATAAGATACCAGGTGTCTAACAGTTTTATAGCATGTGACATATATATGCTTAAAAGAAAATATTCCTGGACTACTTGTAATGCTTTGTATTGTAGCAAAGATCACATCCAGTAAAGTAAATCATTTTCAACAAAATTCCTTCAGGGTCATGAAGTGTCCATGTTCTCTTATCCACAAGCAAGAGGTTGGTCAAAGCTCATGAATGTCTCCCTTTCAACAAAAAAGGCTGGTTTTCTAAAGACTCCATGATGTAACAAACGCTCATTTATGGCTGCTGACGCTGATGGTACCCTAGTCCAGCCTCTCTGAAATTTCCACAGGCTCAGCAATACTGTTTACTGACACTGATAATGGTGTGAGCCACATGTGCCCTAACAACAGAGTTCACACCTAACTTTAGCTATGTGGACAATCAGATAGATATGGGACCTGAGTTAGCTACAGACTGTGGAGCACCTGCTGGAAAGCAAGCTATAGAGCTAGTTTAGGGGCAGTTCTCATATCAGATGTCTTATTGGTCAGGACTGCTTCTGTGTGGCATGGACTACTTGGGTTCATAGTCTATCAAAAATGACAAAACTTCCTAGAAAAGATGAGTTGAGGACCATGCCTGCAGGAAACCATTTCATGGTTCAATAATGAACTACTGCAGCAATCTCCTTAAAAGAGGTCTAAACAGGGCCGGCCGAGTGGCGCGGTGGTTAAGCGCTGGCTTGGGAGGCCAGCGGCCCCGGTTCGGGTCCCACTTCTGAGGGCCAGTGACACTGCCCTCAAAAAAAAAAGGTCTAAACAAAAAGACCTTTTAAAATTCTGATTCTTAAAAATATATACCGGGGGCGTCAAAAAATATATACAAGTGGAGATTTTGCTCAAGCAGTAGTTCGCCGTAATCAAAAGTGTCTGGATGCTGATGATAACCACTTTGAGCACCTCTTGTAATTGCAGAATTCAAACATGAGTTATATTCATCTTTTGTTATCGGTATATATCGAGTACTACAATTTTAATACGTTTTTTTCTTTAAAACGTGTATATATTTCTTTAGGCACCCTCTGTATATATATTTTGGAGATTAAAAAACCCCTTGCTACAGTAGCCCCCTCCCCATATTTATTTCTATCTTTACATTTGAGGTGGGGGTGGTTCCCAATTCTTAAACACCAGCAGAAAGCACAAGAATTCAACTCAGTTCTGATGCTATTTACCAAGAAACAGCATCAGATTCCATAGGTTAAGGGCTCAGGCCTACAAGACTGCCCCTCCCCCACCCCCTGGACACTTACACTTCAGGAGGCCCAGGCTCACACCTGTGCTTCAGACCAACCTGCTATAGACTGGAGGTTCCAATAACCCCCTCCAACTCAGAATACCAACTACAGTCCAGGTTGTAACTTATATTTTTGACCTACTGGCTATCAATCAGAGGTTCCCACTACCACCTACCTCCTTGGGTTCAATTAGTTTGTGAGAACGGCTCACAGAACTCAGAGAAAACTGCTACTTACAAGTTACCAATTTATTACAAAAGACATTAAACGATACAAATCAACAGCTAGATGAAGAGCAATACATACACAGGGTGAGGCAAACAAGCTTCTGTCCTTGTGGAACCTGGGGCCCAGGAAGGTGGCATGTGGAAGCATTTTGGTGGTTCGCCCCCATGAAAGTACTCCAAAATTAAAAAAAGAACCAACAAGCCGTTGTTGTGGATTTTTATGTAGGCTTCATTACATAGTCATGATTAAGTAAGTCATTGGCTGCTAGCAATTGAACTCCACCTCCAGCTCCTCCCCCCTCATCAGAAGTAGAGGTGGAAGGTGGTAGCTGAAAGTCCCAAATCTCTAATCTCCTGGCAACCAGCCCCCACCCTTGGGTGGGTCCCAGTTACCTCATTAGCATACAAGACACTTGATCACGCCCAACACTTACAAAATTGCAAGGGTTTAAGGGCTGTGAGCCAGCAACTGTGGATGAAGACCAAATATCTTGTAAATCACAATACTGCAGCAAGTGTCAATTATTAATTAAATAATTATATATGAGTTATATAAAGAACTCTCAGAAATCAACAATAACATAAATTTACTTTTTTAAATGGGCAAGACTTAGATACTTCCAATAAAAACATATGAAAGCCCATGAGCACAAGAAAAGGTGTTCAACATCTTATTAGGGAAGTTAACATAAAACAAAAAATGAGATACCACTTCACAACCAGTAGAATGGTCAAAATAGAAAAGACTCATAAACACCAAATATTTGTGAGAATGTAACTGATCTTTTTCATACATTTTGGGGAAATGTAAAGTGAAGATATAACCTCTTAGGAGAACTATTTGGCAGTTCCACATATACACATATACATATATTGTGTATCTCTAGCCTTTGACTGAACAATTCCATTCCTAACTATTTGCTCAAAAAAAAAAAAAAAGACAGAAAGAAAGAAAGAAAAATAAAAAAGACAAAAGCATCTATGGGGTATCCTTATTTATAATAAACCCAAACTGGAAACAACCTAAATGCTCATCAATAAAATGGACAAGTTATGGTATGGCCCATACAATGGAATACTACTCAGCAATAAAAAAGATTGAAATAATGTCCAGAATAGGTAAATCTAAAGAGACAAAGTAAATCAGTAATCGTCTATGGCTGCAGAATAGAAACAGAGGGGGACAGAATAAGGAAGTGATACGGGGCAAAATAGTAGTGCACCCCCCACCCACAGCCCTGAAACCCCCACCACTCCCCCACCCCCAACAACTTTTTTTTTTTTTTGAGAGCAGTGTCACTGGCTCCATATGTGGGGCCCGAACCGAGGCCGCTGGCTTCCCAAGCCAGCGCTTAACAACCACGCCACTTGGCCGGCCCCCAGACAACTTATTTTTATCTTTTTAAAGATTTTATTGGGGGGCCGGCCAAGTGGCTCAGTTGGTGAAGAGTGCAAGCTGAGTTCTAAGCAACAGCAGTTCGATGCCCAGCCCAAGCTGAGCTGCCGCTGAGCTGCCAACAGGTGGCAGGATGGCTCAGCTGAAAAAAAAGATTTTATTGGGGAATTGGCGGAGGGGAAGTGTTAGGGAATTGGAGAAGGGGACCAGCCAAGTTGCTGTTCTTCAGTCTTCGTTGTGGAGGGCGCCAGTCGCCATCTGCCATCCCGTTGGAGCTCGTGGCCTCTAAGTTTAAGGTGCTGTGTTCAATCTTAGTTGCGGGTGGGCATAGCCACAATCCCATGGGGGAGTCGAACATTAAGAATGAACGCCCTATCCACTGAGCCAACCCATCTGGTGACAGCTCAGCCCAATGTGCAGAGTTCAATTTTGTTTTAGTTGCGGGTGGGCATAGCCCACCATTGAAAGGGCAATCTTGTTGATACACCAGCTGAGCCATCCTGCCACCTGTTGGCAGCTCAGCAACAGTGCTGCGTTCACAGGCCCATAAGGGAATCAAACAAATGGCCCTGTTGCTCAAGAGCACAGTGCTCTAAGCCAACTCTTAACCAACTGAGCCACTCAGCTGCCTTCCCCCCGCCTCACCCCATAACTTTTAAAGTTTTCTTCCCTATAGGAAATTTAAGTCGTCTCTTCCCTGGCTTTGATTACTCTTCTAATCAGTTTCTGAAATACTAGATTAAAGATTGCCCCTAGACTGAATCACAGAATATCTCCCACCCCTGCTTTAGATAACTACTTAAAAGCCTGTGGCTTCCCAACATTCCCCAAGCCATTCCCGATCTAACTTTTGGATAATCCCATCCCAGAGACTAAATAGGTTTTAATATTGCCCTAGGCCAGTGTACTTGTTGATTGTAAACATTAAAGGCTAATGTGCTTTCCAAACCCATAGCCACCCAACATCAATAACTTTGAGATCTGCTCTTTAAGAAATTTATTAAAATCTATTTTTCCTCATTTAGGGGTCTTGGCGATACAGAGGGCACCCCAACAAGATGGCGATTCGCAACCAAAGAAGCCAACATGGTCTTCCAGGTGGATCTCCAGACCCCTTCTACTCATCTGAGATCAGATAGGGTGAAAGTCCCGTGAGTCCCCAAATAAGCAGGGACAGCTCTACACCCCTGCCCAGCAGGAAGTAAATACAGAAGAAAAGACTTCCTGTACCTTAACTTCCCATAGAGATTTTATGGGGATCACGTCTCTCAAAGGGAAAAAACAAGGCAGGCAGTTAAGATGCAGGCACTGGGTCTCTTGCATTCCTGCACGTCCTACAGAATACACCGCCCAAAAGACCTCCCCTCTCCACCCAAAACTTCTCCTTTTCATTGTAATTATCTACTCCCTAGAGAGAAACAAATGGGTACAAAACACCCGACTGGATTAAACCAGTCACCCACACCTGCACAGTAAGGGCCATAACGACCTTCATTTCACCTGGGCCTCATACCATCATTATACTATCATACGTATGCCCAGAAGTCATTAATATAACAGACTGAATTCTGGGAAGGAACATGCGCAGTCTAAAAAGATGAGGTAATGGCCTCTTGTCAATCATAGGTGTTAATCAAGTGGTCCCACGCCCAGAGAGAAACAGCCCAACCTAGAGAAAGAAGGGATAAAAACTCCCAGTCCTTGCCAGTCAAGGTCTTTTGAGCTTCCTTTGCTCCAAATTCTTTGGAGTGTACTTTCTCTTCTAATAATGGCCATTGAGCCATTCTCTTCTGCTCCGGCCTGCTACTGCTTCTTTGAAATATATTTTTTCTTCTAATAAACTGTCCTTTTCTGCAACTTTACCTCTCTGGTCTGTGTCTCCATTCTTCAGTTCCACGAGACCACGATCCCAGTACATACACACAATCACACATCCTGCTTCAGAAGGACAGCTAATGGGTATGGACTCTCATCTATAAAATGAATATAATCATACCCACTGGGGTAATGAAAATGTTCTAAAATCTGACTGTGCTAATGGCTGCACAACCCTGTGAATATAGTAAAAATTGTTGAATTATACACTATAAATGGGTTGTTTGCTAAATGAATATCTCAATAAATCTACTTTTAAAAAGTTATGAACTATTAATGTAACAACACACACAAATACTAGGTTTAATGAAAAGAGCCAGACACAAGAGTACATGCTGTATGATTCCTTTTATATGAAATCCAGGTGCAGGCAAAGTTAACATATGATGACAGAAATTGTGGTGGTGGACAACTGGCTGGAAAAGAACATGAACTTTCTAAAGGCTGGAAATGTTCTATATCCTGTTTGGGTGGAAGTCACAGGAGCACACAGTTGTCAAAACTTAAGAACTGCACATTTTAATTATATCTCAACAAAAAAGGTGGTTAAAAAAAAATCACTCCGATTTGAACATAGAAAGAGAATAAGAATGATGAGTGCTTACCAAAGAATGCCTTCATGCTTCCCCAATGGGAGTGACTGACAGCTGTACATTTACAGAAATATCAGGTATCTGAGTACTTCGTCTTTTCTTCCCAAAATATCTTAATAATAGACTCATTCAGTGCTCTGCTCGCCCCAAATTTTCACATATATCAGTTTCCTTAAAAAATAATAATAAAAAAAATCCAAGAATATTCCACAGCCAAAATAGAGCTTAGTTAAAGCATGTTTAAGTGCCACCAAGTGGTGAAAAGTAAATACAAATATTTACATAAACCAGAATCCTAAGAGGGAAACCAAGGTCTAATTTTTCTTTTTCTGTCTTCTGAAAACATATTCTGATATGCTGTCTGAAAGAATCTTCTCCAATCTAATACTCTTCTTCCTTCCCCTGGTAATTAACTCCCATTCATCTTCCACCTCTCAAATGAAAATTTTTTTCTTAGAAATTCTTCTGAATTTCTATTACTCCAATCTGCCCTCACCACAAACATAGTTACACACACAGAGAACAATGTCTCCTTCCAGAGTTCTTGGTTCCTCACATGATTAATGTCGCTATTTCTCCCATTAGACTCTAAGTGTCATGCAAGCAGGAACAGTCTGCTATGCACATCACTGTATCCCTGCATCTAGCATAGTGCTCAATAGCTAGCATAAATGCTCATAGAAAATTTTACTCAATGAACAAATTAAAAATGCAATTCAACCAAACCATCTAAACAAAGCGATTGTCCCAGAGCAAAGAGGTTGTCCTTGCTTGATAAATCCATTATAAGTCAATGCACCTTTATTTGACAGAACCATTTTAGATCAGTATCTATGTATGAGTCATTGAGTATTTAATTCCTTGTCACCTTCCTTCTCAGATATTAGGGTTGTCCTCTGAGTCATTAGTTTCTACCTTTATTCTTCCTGTTTTTCCCTTTTTAACTGAGCACATTTCTTATCTTTTATCTGTTGTGTATTTTGCTATATGCTTCTGTAGTTTGTAGGATAACAGATTTTAAGAAATTGAACGTTTGCAAACTACTGCCAAGATAGTATTTAATGGCATTAATAGCTGTAGAAACAGAACTGCTTAGGGAAGGGGGGTTTCAGTGCAGAATGCAAACAAAATGACATTACTACCAAAAAGCTCAAAACCATTATCTCAACATTCAGAATGCTTACTGACACAGAAAGAAGTGCCAAAAAGAACAGATACAACAGGCAAGTTGGATACAAAAAACAGCATCACAAAAGAAGATACCAAGCATTTTGTAGAACATACTAAATGAAACAAAAATATTTACAGAAATCAACTTATAGCAACTAGATAAAGACTCTATCCAATGCCTACAGTAAATACAAGACCAGGCCTTTGGGCAAAATTTGAACAATTTTCTACAATCCTTTGAAGCACTTTAAAGAAACTATATAACACCAATCTATGCTTTTTGAAAAGGGTGGAAAAGGCATGCTCAAAATACCTGAATGCCTAAGCTGTGCCAATCATACACTGAAGGCTTCCTAAAACAATAACAAAGCAATTGAACTTTCAGAACCAATGCTATAAGAATCAATTCTGGGCTGACTGGTTAGTTCAGTTGGTTAGAGTGGTGCTGATAACAGCAAGTTTGCCGGTTTGATCCCAGCATGGACCACTCTGTGAGCTGCGCCCTCCCTAAAAGAGTCAACCATGCCATTTGGTAGCATGAAAACAATGTGTAACCAATGATCATGGCTGTTTGCCAATAAAAATTGAGGAAAAAAAAAAGATTCAATTCTGAATATGAAAATTCATGGGTTGGATAAAAAGAATTCAGAAGTTTTTTTTCCAATAACAATCATCTCTTCTCCTTCCTCCCCTACTAAAACATTATTAGTTTCACCATTGGCAATGTATCATAATCATCACTGCAGGAAGTCAATTTAAGATCAAATATAAACAGAAATGTCTTTAAAAATAAGAGGGTCGGGCCAGCCGAGTGGCACATTGGTTAAGAGTTGGCTTAGGACACCAGCTCTGAGAAGCAGGGCCCCACCCGTTCGGATCCCACATAAGAGGGCCAATGACGCTGTGCCCTCTACAGCTAAGATAGTGAACAACAGCTCCACCTGGAGCTGGGCTGCTGTAAGTCGCCAGTGATGGCATAGGCTGCAGTGGCTGGCGTGCACTTTCGTGATCTGCCGTGAGCAGCCATCCAACGGCCGGCAAGCAACTGCCTCAGCTGGGAAGAACGCCAATGATCACAATACTAACATGGGCCAGTGAAGCGACGTCCTCCACTACTCGACTGAAGAACAAAAGGAAAGCAACTTGTCTGTTCCCCTTCCCAGATTCCCTAACACTGTTCCCTTCCCCCAATTCCCCAATAAAATCTCTAAAAAATGAAAAAATAAGAGGCTCAACCTCATTCATAAAGGAAATGCTAAAAAAACACACACACACACAAAAAAAAAACTATACTGAGATTATTTTACCTATCAAATTTGCAAAAATCTTTAAGTCAGACACAGTATTATATTGGTAAAGCTATGGGGATACAGACAATCTTCTAAAGGATGCTCTCCTACAATAATGAAAGGACTACAGAATTGTATTACCCATGTAGAGGGAAATTTCTCAGTATGTGGAAAAATTACAAATACCTTTTACCTTTTAACTCAGCAATAACATTTCTGAGAATGTGTCCTACCAGCACACATACAAAACAACGGATGTACAATATTATTCATGCAGCACAGTTAGTGATAAGTGAAAACAACTCAGATGTTTAATAACCACCTAAATATATTACAGTTCATCCACACAATAGAATACAATGCAGCTGTGAAAAAGAATGAGAATGCTCTCTATATACTGATATGAAAAGATAGCTGAGATCTATTAAGTGAAAAAAAAAGGGTACAGAATAAGGTATTTTACATGTATTGTATGTAAGAAAAGGGATAAGGTAAAAAAAAAATGTTACCAGTTGCTTGAATTTTTATAAAGAAACACTGAAAGAATACACAATAAAAATAGTTACAGGAGGAAAGTAAAATTAGAGTAGATGGGGCAAGGGTGGAAGCAAGACTTCTCACTGCATACTATGAAAATACAATTGAGCTTTGAATTGAGAAAACATTGTAAAAGTTCACAAGGTATCACTATCAAAAATATTTATGATGAAAATTAACTGTACTAACTCAAGGTATGACTCTTCACTTATTGTTCCAATTTTAGTGAATAAGGGGGGGATATATATTTAAAAGTATTTACATAGGTCCTCCAAACTATTTTTCCAATAAAGTCTTAACTTGTTTAAAAATTAAATTTCCATAAAGATTTTAAGAATTACATACAGTATCTACAGAAAATATCCACTTCCTGTAAATTAGAAACTAGAAGGATATTCATAAGCGTATTTTTGTCAAAGTTTAACCAACCAACCTTGAAGGTATTATCCAACTTTCTTGGTTTGCAGAAAATGAACAAGAGCTTGGAATACTGTTCAAGATACTCTTTTCAGCTTTTGGCTAGTCTCACCCAAATACTAATTATTCCCACCTCCCACCTCCACAGCCAGTTGCCCTAGACATACTCTTTCCTTTAAATTCAGGTTATGGAAACATATTTATTGTGGGTGTTTCACTTGAACTATTTCTCTTATATTACTACTTCTCACATGGCACTGTGCTATTTGGGAATCAAACGTGCTGAGAAATAAGTGTTCAGTTGTTCATCAACAAGGACCATGGCTTCAGCTAAACTATAACTAGACTCTCTGTAAAATGTAATAAATACAATCAATCACAAAATATGTCACATTATTATGACTAGGAGAAAATTTTAACCAAATAGTATATATTTTTAAATGTCAAATCCATAAATTCCAAAGGCATTCCAAATCTTCATAAAAACCATTTAAATGTAAAAGGTATTCATTGGGAAAACCTAGAGCTGGCATTTTAAGAGGATGGACTGAATAAAAAATAAATCCATTTTATACAAATATGATCTGTATTAGTTTCCTAGAGCTGCTATAACTAACATACTACCATTAACTAACTAGGTGGCTTAAAACAACAGAAATGTATTTGCTCACAGTTCTGGAGACTAGAAGGCAGAAATCAAGGTGTTGACAGTGCCATGCTCCTTTTAAAGGGTCTAAGAATTCTTCCTTGCCTCTTTGTAGCTTCTGGTAGTTGCTAGGAATTCTTGGCATTCTTTGGCTTGTGGTAGTGTAACTCCAGCCTCTGCCTCTGTCTTCAGATGGTGTCTTCCCTGTCTGTATCCAAATTTCCCTCTTCCTATAAGGATACCAGTTACTGGATTAGGGCCAACGCTAATCTAGTATGGGCCTCATCTTAACTTGATTACAACTGCAAAGACCTTATTTCCAAATAAAGCCATCACAGATACTGGGGGTAAGGACTTCAACATCTTTTGGGGGGATACAATACAACTCATACCAATCAATTTCTTCAAAAGTAGACCTAGATTCATACATGAAATATTTATAGATTTTGGCCTAATCAGCATCCATTTCCCTTTCTTTTTTTTTTTTTAAAGATTTTATTGGGGAATTGGCAGAGGGGAACAGCGTTGGGGAATCGGGGAAGGGGAACAGACAAGTTGCTGTCTTTTTGTTCTTCAGTTTAGTTGCGGAGGATGTTGCTTCACTGTTGGTATCGTCATTGCGCTCTTCCCGGATGAGGCAGACTGGTCGCTGGCCTCTGGATGTCGCTCACCACGGCTATTGGCAGCTCACGCTTGGCTGCCAGCCGCTCACGCTGGCTGCGGGCCACTCACTGTAGCCTATGGCAGCCCACTGCAGCAGGGGCTGCAGCCCACACCATCACCGGGGCTCGCACAGCCCAGCTCCAGGTGAGCTGTTGTTAGCTGTAGAGGGCAGTGTCACTGGCCCTCATGTGGGATCCGAACCGGGGCCGCTGGCATCCCAAAACCAGCGCTTAACCAATGCGCCACTCGGCCAGCCCCCATTTCCCTTTCTTAGGTAAGAGCATCCAATTTTCTTTTGAAGAATCAATCTGTTTTTGTTTTTGTTTTAATTGGGGAATTGGGGGAGGGGAATAGTGTTGGGGAATCAGGGAAGGGGAACAGACAGCTGTCTTTTTGTTCTTCAGTTCAGTTGCGGAGGATGTTGCTTCAGTGGCCCATGTTGGTATGGTCATTGCGCTCTTCCCGGATGAGGCAGATTGATCTCTGGCCTCTGGATGGTTACTCACCAGGGCTATTGGCACTCACGCTGGCTGCCGGCCACTCACCGTAGCCTATGGCAGCCCACTGCAGCAGGGGCTGCAGCCCACATCGTCGCAGGGGCTCACAGACCGCCTCCAGGTGGAGCTGTTGTTAGCTGTAGAGGGCAGTGTCACTGGCCCTCATATGTGGGATCCGAACTGGGACCGCTGGAATCCCAAGCCAGCTCTTAACCAATGCGCCACTCGGCTGGCCCAAATCTGCTCCTTAAAGTCATAATAAGGGAGGGGTAATCTTAAGCCTCTCTCCAAAACCAAGCACCTGCCCCTGGTCAGGTCAAAGAATCACACTCCACTGGCCTTAATGTCTGGTTCGGGGTAGGCCATATGACCCACGCCTGGCCAATGAGTCCTTCCATCCACCCAATTTGGCTAGTAGTACTATACAGAAAGAGACACATGCAAACTTTAAGAATTATGTAAGTCTAGAGCTGCAATTGATCATCTTTACCATCAAAACCGCCAAAGAAGGAAACCAAAGAGGAAAGGAATGCTTAGAGATGGAGATGGAACATTCCCAATAATACCAAACTTCTAAATCCAGTCATGTCAGAACCTAGCTTTACTCTGTGAACGTCCCAGTGTGTAAACCTACAAAATGGCCTTTTTGACTTAAATTAATTTTAATTGGGTTTCTGAACTTGCAACAGGAAGACTCCTGATAAAAGGCAGAATAATGCAATGTGCCACATGATTAAAAACAGGGCCTCATTTCCCCCCCCCAGCTATTTTCTCAAACTTGGCAAAGATACATGAAGAGCCAGTAGAAAGTTTATGTCCATGTCCATTCCCTAACCACCAGGCAATCTGTCATGAAAGGTTTTAAAATCTAAAAGTTACAAAACCATTTGTTCTTGTCAAAGTATGGATCTGTGAGCTCCTGATAGCAAAATATGAACAATACGAAGAGCTTTCAGTTATAAAAACCTAAATACCAATACCTAAAAACAAAGTATTCATAAATTCTTTTCCTCTCCAGTGATATGCCACCTCACCGCCATCCCTAAAGCAATTACAGTCCTAGATCAACATTGTGACATCGTGGTTAGAGTAGTGACAAAATCATAATGAAATCTCTTTTTGTATCAAAAACATTCATGATAGTCTTTCCCTTTAATATGGCTATCATTGTTCATGGTTCATTTGTTTCTACTTCAAGCAAAGTGTGTCACACACATAGTATGTCAATAAATACCCCTGGACTTCTGGAAAGATCACCAACATTTTATATTCACATATAATCTAAACACTCTTCTTTCTCCACCTGCTGCCCATCTTCAACTTTTACCGATGTTTCTGGAAAATTCTTAGTCCTTTCCTATTGCTTTTGAGGGTATTTCAAAAACCTCAAATTAATATACACATTCTCAACAAAAGGGAAAAGACTGTATGTTGAAATGAAACAAGACAAAAAATAATAATGTTTTGCCTGTTGACGGTAGGGTTTCACTTGTGTCTCCACACAACTCACATTCATAGAATACTAATCCTTACAATCTCTAATACAGTGGTTCTCAAAGGGGCAAATCCTCCCACCCAACCTCCCTTAAAAATCACTATGTTAAAGCTATTAAGGGTACCACAAATTGTGTCCAAAATATCTACATTCCTGCTTTCTCATATTTTGTTTTTGTTAAATAACTTTAGTCACTATAAATAGAGCACTATCTCTTAATCATTGTAATCACTTGTTTAGCCAGTAGTATTTCAATGTACCCGTTTTCTACCTTTCTACAAATATTTACTGAGCATCCATTGTGTGCCAGTCACTTTGCCAAGTACATAATTAAAATACAAAGAAAAGTCTCTGACTTTAAGGGTCTTGCAAACCAGAAGAGGTAAAATTAGAGAAACAGAAAGAAAGAGGTAAATAACATCATACAACGCTTGCACACTGGAACAAGAGTGACCTGTATTTTGTGGTTAAGAGGACTTGGGGGATTAAAGAGTGGGACTGGGTAGGATATACAGAGTTCAGACTGAAGAAGCTGGGATCAGATTATCTTGGAGAGTTTTGCATACTAAAGTAACTTTATTCTATATGCCCATGGTTTTAAAGCTTCAGTGTGTACAATAATCACTTGAGATAACTGTTTAAAATACAGATTCCCATATCCTACCTAAGAAGATTCTGATTCAGCAGATCTGGGATAGCACCTTAAAATTTCAATTTTTACAAATATCTCAGAGGTTTTGTTCAGATGGTCAATATCTGAAACAATGCTTTAAAGGTAAGTATTTTTTTCAAGTTTTCCAAGTAGTCCTAAAGATGAGAAGGAGAATGTTGGGAGAATATTCACTTTCAAGAGCCTCAATTTTCATTGTTCTGTAGGTGACAAGATCATCAGCTGAGAGAGAGAAATAGGAGTGCACAGGGGCAAAAAGTGAGCCATTATGGTAAACTGCAGGAACTGACCAAAAATGTGCAAAAGAATTCTCAGTGCTGACTCAGTCCAATTGAGGCACCATAAATTTGTAGTAGCATCAATCCACACAGCCATTTTTCTATCTGTAAAATTAAAATAATGCCCACCTAGTAAGATTATTATGAAGAAGGCCAGCCGAGTGGCGCATTGGTTGAGAGCTGGTTTGGGATGCCAGTGGCCCCGGTTTGGATCCCACATATGAGAGTCAGTTACACTGTCCTCTACAGCTAACAACAACTCCACCTGGAGCTGGGCTGTGTGAGTCCCTGGAGATGGTGTAGGCTGCAGGCCCTGCTGCAGTGGGCTGCCATAGGCTACAGTGAGTGGCCAGCAGCCAGCGTGAGCGGCTGGCAGCCAGCGTGAGCTGCCAATAGCCTCTGTGGGCGACATCCAGGGGCCGGTGACCGATCTGCCTCAGCGGGGAAGAGCATAATAACGATACCAACATGGGCCAGTGAAGCAACGTCCTCCGCAACTAGACTGAAGAACAAAAGGACAGCAACTTGTCTGTTCCCCTTCCCCAGTTCCCCAATGCTGTTCCCCTCCCCCAATTCCCCAGTAAATCTTTAAAAAAAAGAGTGCGAGCTCTGAGCAGCAGGGTTGCCAGTTCAATTCCCACATGGGCCAGTGAGCTGCGCCCAAGATAAGCTGCCAACAGGTGGAAGGATAGCTCAGCTGGTGAGAGTACATGCTCCTAACAACAAGGTTGCCTGTTCGTGATGGTGGGCTATGCCTGCCTGCAACTAAAGACTGAATTTGGTACCTTGAGCTGAGCTGCTGTCCAGATGGCTCTGTGGAGAGTGAGCACTTTTTTTGTTTTGTTTTCGTTTTTGTTTTGTTTTTTGGAGGGCAGTATCACTGGCCCTCCTATGTGGGACTGAACCGTGGCTGCTGGCTTCCCAAGCCAGCACTTAACCACCGCGCCACTCGGCCGGCCCTGAGAGTGAGCACTCTTAACAGCTTTTAACAACGAGGGTGCTCGTTCGACTCCCACATAGAATGGTGGCATAGCACCTTGAGCTGAGCTTGCTGTGCCCTCCATGACTAAAATTGAAGGGCAGCTTGGCTATTCCCCTTCCCCAACCTGTTCCCTTCCCCCAATTCCCCAATAAAATCTTTAAAAAACAAAAATGCAAATGGACTAAATTTTCCAATCAAAACACACAGTGGCTGAATGAATAATTTAAAAATACTCATTTAAGGTCAGCCGAGTGGCACATTGGTTAAGCGCTGGCTTGGGACGCCAGTGGCCCCGGTTTGGGTCCCATATATGAGGGCCAGTAACACTGCCCTAAAAAACACAAAACAAAACAAAACAAAACAAAACCATTTATACACTACCTACAAGAAACTCTTTTTAGATGTAAGGACAAACACAGACTGAAAGTGAAACTATGGAAAAAGATATTCCATGTGAATGGAAACCAAAATAAAGCTGGAGTAACTATGCTTATATCAGACAAAAAATGGACTTTAAACAAAGACCATAATAAAAGACAAAGAAGGGCATTACATAACGATAAAAAGATCAATCCAACAAGAAAGCATAACACTTGTAAGTATTTATACATCCAACATAGGAGCACCCAAACATATAAAGCAAATATTTAGATCTAAAGGGAGAAAGAGAGAGCAATATAACAATAGTAAGGGACTTTAACATCCTATTTACATTAATGGATAGATCATCCAAACAGAACCAATAAGGAAACATCAGCCTTCAACAACCCATTAGACCAGATGGACTTAACAGGTACTTATAGAACATTCCATCCTAAAGCAACAGAATACACATTCTTCTCAAGTTCACATGGAACATTTTCCAAGGTGGGTCATATGCTAGGATATGAAACAACTCTTTTTTTGTTTTTTTTTTTGCTTGTTTTTTTTTTGAGGGCAGTGTCACTGACCCTCATATGTGGGACCCGAACCGGGGCCGCTGGCTTCCCAAGCCAGTGCTTAACCACCACACCACTCGGCCGGCCCCTGAAACAACTCTTAATAAATTTAAGAGAGGACCGGCCGAGTGGCGCATTGGTTAAGCGCTGGTTTTGGGATGCCAGCGGCCCCGGTTCGGATCCCACATGAGGGCCAGTGACACTGCCCTCTACAGCTAACAACAGCTCCACCTGGAGCTGGGCTGTGCGAGCCCCGGTGATGGTGTGGGCTGCAGCCCCTGCTGCAGTGGGCTGCCATAGGCTACATGAGTGGCCCGCAGCCAGCGTGAGCGGCTGGCAGCCAAGCATGAGCTGCCAATAGCCGCGGTGAGCGACATCCAGAGGCCAGCGACCGATCTGCCTCATCCGGGAAGAGCGCAATGACGATACCAACAGTGAAGCAACATCCTCCGCAACTAAACTGAAGAACAAAAAGACAGCAACTTGTCTGTTCCCCTTCCCCGATTCCCCAACGCTGTTCCTCTCCACCAATTCCCCAATAAAATCTTTAAAAAAAAAAAATAAATAAATTTAAGAGAAATAAAATCATATCAAGCACCTTGTCTGACCACAATGATATGAAATTAGAAATTAATTACACAAAGAAAACTGGAAAATTCACAAATATGTGGAGATTAAACAACATGCTATTAAACCAATGGATCAAACAATAAAAAGAGAAAAAAATACTTTGAGACAAATGAGAATGGAAATGTAACATACCAAAATTTATGGGATGCAGCAATAACAGTTCTAAGAGGGAAATGAATAGTGAGAAATGCCGATCTCAAAACACAAGAAAAGTCTCCATCTAACTTTATACCTCAAGAAACCAGAAAAAGAACAAAACCCTAAATTAGAAGGAAGGATATAACACAGAGCAGAAATAAATGAAATAGAAGCTAAAAATAGAAAAGATCAATGAAATAGCTGTTTCTTTCAAAAAATAAAGAAAATTTGCTAGACCTTTAGCTAGATCCACCTAGAAAAAAAGAGGACTGAAATAAATATACTCAGAAATAAAAGAGATGTTACTATTGACACCACAAAAATACAGAGACTATGAACAATTTATATCCCAACAAATTGGACAACCTCAAAGAAATGGATTAATTACTAGAAACATAAAAACTACCAAGACTGGATCCTGGAAAAATAAAAAATCTGAACACAGCAAGGAGACTGAATCAGTAATCAAAAACCTTCCAACAAACAACAGCCCAGAACCCAAATGGCTTCACTGATAAATTCTACTAAACATTTAAAGAAGAATACCAATCCTTCTCAAACTCTTGCAAAAAAATAGAAAAATGGAAATCTTCCAAATTCATTCACAAGGCCATCACTACCCTACCACCAAAACCAGATGAGGATGCCACAAGAAAATTACAGGCCAATATCCCTGGTGAACACAGATGCAAAAAATCTTCAAAATAATACAGTTGACACTTGAACAATACCAAGTATAACTTTCAACTCCCCATAAACTACTGACAGCCTATTGTTGACCAGCAGCCTTATTGATCACAGTCAATTAACACATACTTTGTATGTTATGTGTGTCATATACTGTATTCTTACATTAAAGCTAAATAACAAAATTAAGGAAAACATAAGGAAAAGAAAATATAATGAAAAAAAATCTGCATATAAGTGGACCCACACAGTTCAAACCCACGTTGTTCAAGGGTCAACTGCATTAGCAAACAATTCAACAATACATCATAATCACAAATGGGATTTATTCCAGGGATGCAAGTATGATTCAAAATCCACAAATCAGTCAATGTGATACACATTAACTAACTGAAGGGTAAAAATTATATTATCATCTCAATAGACTCAGAAAAGGCATTTGACAAAATTCAACTCCATTTATGATAAAAACTCTCAACAAAGTGGGTACAGAGGAAATGCACCTCAACATAATAAAGGCCCTATATGACAAGACCACAGCTAACATCATATTCAATGGTGAAACACTAAAAACCTTTCCTTTCAGATCAGGCATAAGACAAGAACGCCCACTCTCACCAATTTTATTTAACATAGTAGAGTCGTGCACCACTTAATGACGGGGATGTGTGCTGAGAAACGCACTGTTACACAATTTTGTCATTGTGCAAACCCCATAAGGTGTACTTAAACAAACCTATGTGGTACAGCCTACTGCTACACAGGCTATATATGGCATAGCCTATTGTTCCTAGGCTAACGGCTTGCACAGCATGTTACCATACAAAAGAAAAGGAGATTAAATCAAAACAGGAGAAATGATACAATCATAAATGAGGTAAGCACATGATGTATGAGAATGCTACTGGTGTAACACAACATGCTGTTTTATAGCAAACTTTTTATAAGTAGAAAGAATACACTCTAAAATAACGATAGAAAGTATAGTGTGGTAAATACACAAACCAGTAACAGCCACTTATCAAATATGTACTATACATAATTGTATGTGTGATACTTTTATACAATTAGCAATGAAGTAGGTTTTGTTTACACCAGCATCACCATGAACACATAAGTAATGCATTTCACTACATTAAGACAGCTGGGATATCACTAGGCAACAGGAAATTTTCAGCTCCATTTTAACTTTATGAGACAACCATCATATATGCAGTCCTTGGTTGACTGAAACATCCTTACCCAAAGCAAGAAAAAAAAAAGCATCCAAATTGGAAAGGACAAAGTAAAACTGTCTTTATTTGCAGCTATTATATATAGAAAACCCCAAAGACTCCACCAAAACTTGTTAGAACTAATAAATTAATTCAGTAAAGTTGCAGGACACAAAAATCAATACACAAAAATCTGTTGCAGTTCTACACACTAATAATGAACTATGAGAAAGAGAAATTAAGAGAACAATCCCATTTATAATTGCATCAAAAAGAAAACAATACCTAGGAGTAAATTTAACCAATAAGGTAAAAGACCTTTAATTGAAAACTATAAGACATAAATGAAAAAATTGATGAAGGCACATATAAATGGAAAGATAAGTCTGTGCTCATGGATTGGAAGAATATTGTTTAAGTGTCCATACGTACCCTAAGCAACATATGGATTCAATGCAATCCAAACTCCAATGGCATTTTTCACAAAAATAAAGCAAACAATCCCAAAATTTGTATGGAATCAAAAAAGCTCCCAAAGGCGGCCAGCCGAGTGGCGTGGTGTTTAAGGGCTAGCTTGGGACGCCAGCAGCCCTGGTTCGGATCCCACATATGAGGGCCAGTGAAGCTGCCCTCAAAAAAAAAAAAAAAAAAAAAAAAGCTTCCAAAGAGACAAAGCTATCTTGAGAAAGAACAAGTAAGCCGGAGGCATCACACTTTCTGTTTTCAAACCATATTATAAGCTATAGTAATTTAAAAAGAATGGCACTGGCACAAAAACAGACACACTGGTCAATGGAACAGAATAGAGAGCCCAGAAATAAACCAATGTACATTCGGCCGATTTATGACAAAGGAGCCAAGGATATACAATGGGGAAAGGAAAGTCTCTTCAATAAATGGTGTTAGGAATAATCAGACAGCAATGAAACTGAACTACTGTCTTATAGCATACACAAAAATAAACTCAAAATGGATTAAATACTTGAACGTAAGACCTGAAACTATAAAACTTCTGGAAGAAAACAAAGATGGTATGCCTCTTGACATTGGTCTTGAAGATGAATTTTTGGATTTGATACCAAAAACAAAAATAACAAAAGCAAAAATAAGTAAGTGGAACTACATCAAACTAAAAAGTTTATGGGCTAGCTGGTTAGCTCAGGTGGCTAGAGCACAGGCTCATTAACACCAACACTGCTGGTTCAATTCCCACATGGGCCAAGGAGCTGTGCCCTCCACAACTAGATTGAAACAACTACTTGACTTGGGGCTAATGGGTCCTGGAAAAACACACTGTTCCCCAATAAAATCTCATTTAAAAAAGCTTATGGGCTGGCCGAGTGGCTCAGTTGTTTAAGAGTTGGCTTAGAGTGAGAGCTCTGAGCAAAAGGGCGCTGGTTCGATTCCCACATGGATCAGTGATGCTGCGCCAGAGCTGAGCTGTTGCTGAGCTGCCAACAGGTGGCAGGATGGCTCAGCTGGTGTAACAACAAGATTGCCTGTTCAATGATGGGCAATGCCCACCCACAACTAAGACTGAACTCAGCACCTTGAGCTTAGAGGCCATGAGCTGCTGATGGGAAGCTAGATGGCGACTGTTGCCCTCCACAACGAACACTGAAGAACAACAACTTGGCTGGTCCCCCTCCCGAATTCCCCAACACTGTTCCCCTCCCCCAATTCACCAATAAAAATCTGAAGAGAAAAAAAAAAAAGCTTATGCACAGCAAAAGAAACTATCAACAAAATGAAAATGCAGCCTACTGAAACAGGAGAAAATATTTGGGTTAATACCCAAAATATATAAAGAACTCATACAACTCAACAGGCAAAGAGCAAACAATCTGATTTAAAAATGGGCAAAAGATCTGAATAGACATTTTTTTAAAAAAGACATACAGATGGCCGAACAGGTACATGAAAAGATGTTCTACATCATTAATCATTAGGGAAACGCTAATCAAAACTACAATGAGGTATCACACCTGTCAGAATGGCTAATATTAAAAGAACAAGGGCTGAGGACAGGCCGAGTGGCTCAGTTGGTTAAGAGCTCTCTCAAGAGTGTGAGCTGAGCTCTCAGCAACAGCAGTTAGATGCCCAGCCCAAGCTGAGCTGTTGCTAAGCTGCCAACAGGTGGCAGGTTGGCTCAGCTAAAAAAATAAAAATAAAAAGACAAGGGCCGGCCAAGTGGTACATTGGTTAAGGGTTGGCTTGGGATGCCAGCTCTGAGCAGCAGGTCCCCAGTTCGGATCCCACTGTCGGCAAATAATGCTGCACCCTCTACATCTAAGATGGTAAACAGCAGCTCTCATCCTGGAGCTGAACTGCCATGAGTCGCTAACTACGACATAGGCTGCAATGGGGCTGGCTGACAGCTGCCGAGTTCTTTCGTGGGCTGCGGTGAGCCACCGTGAGCGGCCGTCCAATGGCCAGGGAGGCGGCTGCCTCACCTGGGAAGAGCGCAATGATAATACCAACATGGGCCAGTGAAGCAACATCCTCCACAACTAGACTGAAGAACAAAAAGACAGCAACTTATCTGTTCCTCTTCCCTGATTTCCCAATGCTGTTCTCTCCCCCAATTCCCCAATAAAATCTAAAAAACAAAAAATAAGTGTTGGCTAGGATGTGAAGAAAAGGGAACCCTTGTGCACAGATGACGGGTACGTATTATAAAGTAGTGTAGCCACTATGGAAAAAGAGTATGGAGGCTCCAAAAAAATTAAAAATAGAGCTATTTCATAGCAAATCAACATAAGTTTTCTCAAAATATTATAATTAGAAGGCTCTAAGATGTTTTTATTTTACAGATAAGAAACCCAAAATGCAGAGAGGTTAAGTGATGTACTTGCTGAAAACCAAACAGCCATAGTCATACTAGAACCTTGCGCTCCTGCTTCGGGGGTTTTCCCTCTCCACGCCCAAGAGAAAACTGCATTTTTACCTAAGAAAAACCTCATAAATTTTTACCTAAGAAAAAACATGTAGTATTTGTTAGTTGGCAAAAAACACAAAACCTTGAACATTTTTTGCTATTCCATCCTGTAGAATGTCATAAATGTAATGTTAATGACATATAAATTGTCATCACCCAAACCATTACATGGAGAAGTTGTAAATACACAGAAATTTTGAATAGACCAAACATAGTACAATTTAAATTCCAGAGTGAACAATCATTGTTCTATATTACAAAAATATTTTTTTAATTGTGTTACTATTTTAGGAGTATATACAAAGAAGAAATTTTATGAACCAGCTTCAACAGATTTTTTTCTCAAGTGATCTATTATTTTGTAAGCAAAATTTGCCTCTTAAGTCAATTCTTGCAACTCTCCAACAGTCTTTACTATTAATACTATTTCATTTAAGAAACTAAAATTAGTTCTCTATATATACATCCCACAGCTGGTAAATGGGAAGATAAAATTTGTACCCAGGTCTGCCTAAATCAAAGCCACATTTTATTATAGTTGTTGTTGTATGCTCAAGTGTTTCCAGAATGGGCCTCAGAATGTGGTAAACAGTTGAAAGGAATTAAACTTCTGAATACAGAGTACATTTAACAACCTCTTCCATCCTATCTCAAAATACAATGTTTAAAAGATTCACTCTCGGGCCAGGTGAGTGGCGCCTTGGTTAGGAGCTGGCTTGGGACACCAGCTCAGAGCAGTGGGGCCCGGGTTCGGATCCCACATATGAGGGCCAGTGACACTGCCCTCTACAGCTAAGATGGTGAACAACAACTCCACCTGGAGCTGGGCTGCTGTGAGTCCCCGGGGACGGCACAGCTGCAGCCCCTGCTGCAGTGGGCTAGCATAGGCTACAATGAGCGGCTGGCAGCCAGCGTGAGCTGCCAAGTGCCACTGTGAGTGGCTGTCCAGAGGCCAGCGACCAAGCTGCCTCATCAGGGAAGAGCGCAATGAGGATACCAACATGTCCTCCACAACTAGACTGAAAAACAAAAAGGACAGCGACTTGTCTGTTCCCCTTCCCCAATACAATCTTCTTTTTTTTTTTTTTTTGAGGGCAGTGTCACTGGCCCTCATATGTGGGACCGAAACCCGGGCCACTGGCTTCCCAAGCCAGCGCTTAACCACTGCGCCACTCAGCCGGCCCCCCAATACAATCTTTAAAAAAAAAATTCACTCTTCAGGTTAATATTTGAAAAGTATGCAAATTCATACCTAAAATTTTTGTGCATTATGTGTTTCCTCTAGAAGTTCATAAAATGTTCACGTAACCTGTGTTTAAAAAAAAAAAGAAAGAAAACAAATGGAAAAACCAATGCTTAACTTCAAGAAAGGCTGCATCTCAAGTTTTTAAAAAATTCATAAACAGACAAAAGCCAGAAAAGACAAAACTGATTGAATTACACCAAAATAAAATTGGTTTATGGGGCTGGCCAAGTGACACAGTTGGTTAAGAGCTCGCTCAAGAGTGCGAGCTGAGCTCTGAGCAACGGCGGTTCGATGCCAGCCCGAGCTGAATTGCCGTTGAGCAGGATGGCTCAGCTTTAAAAAAAAAAGGAAAACAAAATAAAATTGGTTTATGGAATTTATAATATAAACAGTGATACAAGTAATGCCAAAAATGTTCACTCAAAACAAATTTCATTGACTATATTTCATTACTGAATTGTGTCATTAATTTCATTCTCTGAACTATGACCACCATTGTTTCCACTTTTAAAGTCATTCTTATCTCCATGGACTCTGATGGCATCTATTTCCCCAGACTAATACATATATACATTTATTTTAAAAATTAATTCAGTTTACTTCTTAAGTTGTTTTATTTCCAAACATATCAATTTGGTTTACATGAACAAAAATAGAAAGAAACACAAAGGAAAGATGGAGATATATAGAACAGGGAAGGAAGATGAACGAAAAGCTGTATTATGCAAAGGGGAGTTACTCATTCCTGAAAGACCATTCTTGGCAGAATCCTAGGCTGCATCATTAGACCAAACATCTGAAGGTCCTGTGTATTCTGCCATCTGAGAGTGAGCATCCTCTCAGCATCAAGTTTTAAAGGGTGCTGCTTATTTCATAATCCAGTCACATATAACAGCAACAATATCATTATCATCACTGCTTATACTTCTGTTCTTGAGTCACAGAAACCAGACACTGGCAGCAGCATGATTTAACAAGAGACCCTTCCTGCTTCTTAATAGTCTTTATTCTTTACCTTCTTTATATTTGTAACTGGACATATACTCATATTCCTCAAAATAGTTGGTTTCATCTGGGTTACTTGTTAAAGAACATCTGACAAAAATGGGTTGGTTGACTTAGACAGGATAATTACTAAAGATATTTTTACCTAAACATCTTTATATAGTTTTAACAAATAATTTCTATTAAGTAATGTTTGAGAGGTAATACATAAACATGTATTAATAAGAACATTCTACTTTTTCCAAAATAAAGTTTAAGTCTTCAGGAAAAGAAAAAAAAGGCAAAAACTGGGTGATCAATATCTATGGTTCCTTGTCCTTGCTACAATGTCAATTTATTATCTATGTAACTACATTAGAATAGTCTTCTCCATTAATTTACATTCTTTTGCTTTTAAAATACCAAAATCTGTGACTAATTCAGCCTTCTTAGTAGTTTAACAGTCTAGACCAAAACAATTCATTGAAGTTGGACTATCACCTATGTGGCCTAGGTAAAAAAAAAAAAAAAAAAAAAAAGGTCCCACACAGATTGAAAGCTCCTGATAACTCCTACCTAAAGTTTTCTCACTAATGTGGAAAATTCTAGTTTCTCGTCTCTATCTTTCCCCCATTTATGAATTTACCCTTGCCTTTCACCAATAAAATGAGCTCATCTTTTATTTGAATATGTTACATAAAATTAAAGGGAAGTTCTTCGCCTAAGGAGAAAGGGGCAAAGGAAATGTTATCTTTTAGATAAGACTGTACGTTGGTAGCCATGAGTCTTGACATTGTTTTCAGTAGACAAATGTTGATTTCTGACTCTGTATATGTGTATTTATTTTAACATGCCAAGATCTAGTTTAATAAAAACTCCACAGTGAAAGGCTATATAGTAAATATATGAGTACATATAAACAACTGGTTGTACAAATATCACAAGGAAAATAGCATTACCACGCTAATCATACTAACTTTTCTTTTAAAAAGTCAAAATAGCAAAATTCAAGTACCTCTCAAAATTTGTTGGAAATTAATCCATATTAATTTGATTAAATTAATTATTTTTATCTTGACATATTCTCTTTCCAGAACAGAAATCAGATCTAAAGTATCTAACATAATGTCATAAAAATATTACTACTAAAAATAATTGTGCCATTTTCAGTAGGTAAACAATAAGTAAAATTTACTACACTGACCATGTGACATAGGTGATATATTAACTAAATCATTTTTAAAAAGATGTATTAGTTACATTAAACACTCATAGAAAAATGACCAGCTTAAAGATATTTTCAGTAACAATTCCCAAAGATTTATGGACTTCTTAATGCCCATTCATAATTAAAGTATCCTTTTATTGTGATCAGATATGCCAACCAATGCCCACTTAATACAAGTTAAAAACTCTGTCAGCTTCCTTTCTAGCCAAATAAAAATTTACATAGTCTAACACATATAAGTATTAATATCATTAATCATGCAATAAAAAAGCCAAATTTATGGGCCAGCCGAGTGGAGCAGTGGTTAAGAGCTGGCTTGGGACGCCAGAGGCCCCGATTCGGATCTCACATATGAGGGCTAGTGACACTGCCCTCTGGGAAAAAAAAAAAAAAAGCTGAATTTCAACAGGAATATTTACAAACATTTATGGTCCTCTTGCTTTTTATTCTGAAGTAAGGAGTTTCCCATTTTATTTTGATGGGAATTTCTCCCTATTATCTTTGTCACAACACTTTCCTGTATCTACTAATGAAGCATTTTGTCTAAAATCAGTGATGTTTGAAATTACCAAAACAATGTATCATTTTCAAAATTTGCCAATTCTCTCCTTCCCAGAACTTACACACTACTCAGCAACTTCTCTTTCCACCACGTTTTAAAATATTTACTGCTGGGGCTGGCCGAGTGGCTCAGTTGGTTAAGAGTTGGCTTAGAGTGTAAGCTCTGAGCAATGGGGCCACCGGTTTGATTCCCACATGGGCCAGTGATGCTTCACCCAAGCTGAATTGTCGCTGACCTGCCAAAAGGTGGCAGGATGGCTCAGCTGGTGTAACAACAAGATTGCCTGTTCGATGGTGGCTAGGCCCACCAGCAACTAAGACTGAACTCAGTGCCCTGAGCTAAGCTGAGCTGCCGACCAGATGGCTCAGAGGATAAACATGAGCTATCTTAACAAGGCCACTGGTTCGACTTCCATGTGGGATGGTGGCTACACCCACCCGCAACTAAGATTGAACACAGCACCTTGGGCGTAGAGACCACGAGCTGCTGACCAGAAGCCAGATGGCGACTGGTCCCCTCCACAACGAAGATTGAAGAACAGCAACGGGGCTGGCCCCTCCCCCAATTCCCCAACACTATTTCCCTGCCCTAATTCACCAATAAAATCTATTTTAAAAAATGCATTGCCAACTGCACCAAACCTAAGTCACAGGTAGAAGGTCAGAATTGAGAAGACATTTGGCTAAAACTCAGGAATCCGGAATCCTGACCTCAATCTGCTTTATGCCGTTCCCCACTTCATCCCCATTTGAGGTCTTTGAGAAGGATATGAACAGAAGTAAAGGCCAGGCACCTACACACCTGTACTTAAGTTTTTGTCACCAACTTCAAAGTGCTCTGTGAACTACGATGGTCCACATGGAAGGACCACGAAGCTTAAGGCCTGGAATCACTCAGCTATCCTCTGCTGTCTTTCCTCTTTTTAAGGCTATGTTCAAATCTCAGCCAATGGTGAAGAAAGGCCAGTCTAGCAACATATGTAAGCCAATGGAAACATTCAGCTCAGAAACCTACTTAGCTCTGAACACCACTGACAAAACTAAAAAATTCAAGAAAAATGAAAGACAAAACAGGACCATAATGCTGAAGAGAAGGGGGCAAGTCATTCTAGCCAGGGAATTTAAAGAATAATTATGTTACCATTTATGGCGACATTATGGGTAGAGAAACCAGAATTCTTTAATGTGATATAAGTCAAGTATGCAATCAATAGTTAGAAACAAACAGCGGGCAACTTGGTGGAACCAAATAAGGAAGTCTAAAAGGAGGATGGTGCTCTAACGTTTAAGATTAGAAAACACAGGTTTTTGAATTTCAATCCTAGGTATACCAATCTTTAGTTGACTCACCATGAATGAAATCCTTAATCTTTCAAAATCTGTTTCTCCACTTGTAAAGCCGATATTAATATCAAAGGGCTCTGCTGTCTGGCACACAGTAAATGCAGAACATATGGCAGCTTTTAATAAACATTAATAAAACAAAACAAAAACCTGTCCTCTCCATATTTAGATAATATCCTATTTCTTCAAATTTATGAACCACTTACTGGGGATGGGAGATTGGAAGAGGAAATCAGTACTATACAAAAGATTATAAAAAAGATTCAATATTAAATATGTCTGGGATTTGTTTCAAAATAATACAATGAAAATGAATCAATGGCCATTAGCTGATGTAGCTGGGTTTTCACTGTACAGTTCTACTTTTCTGTGTGCTCATAAAGTTTTCCCAAATGGTTTTTTTTTAAATTCCGTTCCCTTTAATATGATTGAACAAGGAACATTTTAGCATCACTTCTACCTTTGATAAATCATGAATCTAAAAGATGGAAAGGAAAGAGAACAGCAGAATATCCAGTGGGTAAAAAAGGTAAAAACCTACAAATGACCTAGAAAATATGCCTACACTGACTGAGAAGAGTAGTAGTATTCAGGAAAAAACTGACCAACACCAATGAGCTTGGGGAGAGTGGAAGGAAGGAAGGAAGGAAGGAAGACAGGCGAGCAACAAACTGAAAAACAAGCGAGCAACAAACTGAACATGAGCATGTCTTAATTTAACAAATTTAACAATTTTTTCCTCTACACACACTGTACATTTTAAAAATTTGTATAAACCAATAATTCTAAATGTACTTATATTCAATCAGGTATGAATTCTGTTGTAAAATAAAATATATTTCTTTGTGGTAAATTCACATTTTTATATGTGGGATTTTCTTTTACTAAGAAAGATATACCCTGTAGATACTTTTAAAATAAGGTTTTCTTGGGCCGGCCAAGTGGCGCTGCGGTTAAGTGCTGGCTTGGGAAGCCAGCGGCCCCGGTTCGGTCCCACATGTGAGGGCCAGTGACACTGCCCTCAAAAAAAAAAATAAAATAAAATAAAATAAAAAAAATAAGGTTTTCTTCCACTTTGTGAATTTAGGAGAGGGAGAACATGCCTTCACCCTCTGGTAACCTTTAAAAAGTTAATTAATACAAGAAACTTACACAACAGTCATTTATTGATAATGATCACGATAAAATAAAATGATTCAGATTTTATGAAAAATAAGCTAATCATGACACTGAATAAGTAGATGTCACAGACTATTGAGTATTACCAATGAGAATGAAAATGTTCATCATACAAGTTTTTCCAATAATAATTCCCATAGGAAATAATACTGGTGTCAATTCTTCTAACCCAAAAAGTCTCAATGTATATCAACTTTAACAAAAATAGAAAACTATTATGTAATTTCATACAGCAATTTGACCAAGTTAAATTAAAAGTTTGCTTCTGGAAGAGTTTAGTTCTGTTTTACTTTTACCTGGGAAGTTAGGTAAATGTTTCAAACATTAAAATATCATACAATTATTTCTGTGGATAAGAGGGAAGCATTTATGCTAAGGGAAATCTCCTGATTGATTTAACAACAGTCATTACTCAATGTTTCCCAATTGACCAACTGTTTTTAAATAAATACCCATCTTTATCTTCCTGCATTTCTAAATCAAGACAAAATAATGCATGTGAAACTTTTCTAAAAAGTATAAAATGTGCTATGCAGATATAAAATGGTGACACAATTAATAGGTTTTTCTGACACTTCCTGCGTTCCATATGTCAAGTCTTTTTATTCATTTATTCCCCCAGGTTACACTTAGCAAAAATCTCCTGAGATAATTTTGTTTCTAAATGATCCCCTTCAAATTCTGTAAAACAATTGTGATGGATAAACTGTTAATGATTAAAAGTTGTAAGAAATACTCTTTTACTTCAAACCCTACAGTTTTGTAATAGTATTTAATACAATGTAAGATACAACTGACTAGAATTTCTTTGTTCTCTTTAGTATGAAATGTCTTAAACATATTTATTACTAGTTCCTCAATAACAAAATCTGAAATTAAGTCTAAATCACTGGTTATGTTCATATTTTTTTCCTTTTTTTTTTTAAAGAAATTTTATTGGGGAACAGTGTGTTTTTCCAGGACCCAAGTCAAGTAGTTGTTTCAATCTAGTTGTGGAGGGTGCAGCTGCTTGGCCCATGTGAGAATCGAACCGGCAACCTTGGTGATATAAGCCTGCACTCAAACCACCTGAGCTATCCAGCCGCCCCTATATTTTTTTTCCTTTAAACCATTCCCTTTGAACATCTTGCTCTTACAATTCAAAAATACACATTACACAAAACCGGATTTAGAACTCATTATAATAAAGGCACTCAACAAAAACTGGCTTTATACATATAACTTCCTTGGACTGCATAATAGTGAATTCAGAAAACTGCTTATTATACCAAAAGAATACTTAATTCTCTTTAATAAACATAAACATGTAGAAGCACAAAAGGAATAAAATCAAGACAAAAATCATTGAACAGTGTCAATCATCACTATATAGGTTTCTAACTTGCCCCTCACAGACAATCCATTAAGGATTCTCAGACTAACTGTGCCACTTACTTCATAAGATTCTTAATTTCATCCTTAGGACATCACTATACCTGACACTTTGTGATAGATCAAATCTAACCAACTCAGAATTCAGAGAAACTAAGACTAATGACAAAATTCAAAGCAGTCTTTTGAAAAGTCCATTTTAATTCAGGATCAGAAAAGAAACTCCTAGGGGACATACAGGTGATAAGCTTGCAAAGGGAGGTTGTAGGATCATATAATAATTTGCCATAAATATAACCTGTCAGACAGATACCTGGGTTTTGCAAACAAAAAAATGTAATCTTAAATTTCAAAAGTACTGCTATTGTATAAATTTCTTGCTATTCAAACTTAGAAAAAGAAGATTCAGACAAAATGTCTATATAGAAGTATCCCTCTCTACCCAAACCTTTATTTCCTATCCAAAGCTCAGGGATATAAAAGGTTGGAATAATGTAGTTTGCCATACTATCTTAACTTGATATATGAACCTCACTATAGAAAAACAGGAATTTAGAGCAGCTGGGTGACTCTGCTGATTAGAGCATGTGCTCCAAACAACAAGGTTGCCAGTTCGATCCTGCATGGGATGATGGGCTGTGCCCCCTGCAACTAGATCGAAAACAGCGACTGGATTTGGGGCTGAGCTGCACCCTCCACAACTAGACTGAAGGACAACGACTTGATTTGGAGCTGATGGGTTCTGGAAAAAACACAGTTACCCAATAAAAATTTTAAAAAAGAAAAAAGAAAAGCAGGAATTTAGAAGATCTGGATACCAAAGTATATCTGTGTTGTTCCACAACTCCATCAAATAGCTAATAATTTTAATAATGCATAGAAAAGGATGTTTTAGGAAGCCTTTCCTGAGTAATTCACTCTGATCACTCCACGACTATATCCATTATTCCCTTCACAAGCTACATCAGGTCCTCAAATAATGCTTTTCGGTTCATTGTCATTTCATTACAATGTTGATGAGATGTCATAGGAACTTAACTCGTTTATATCAATTAGCCTATGACAAAATTGGTTTCATTATATATCAGTTCACTTAAAGTCACAGAACCTATCAGGACCTTAAGAGAGGACAAGGATGTCACAGAACCACCCTATCAACGCCCTTAAGTGAGGACTTGACTCACATTGCAGTTTACCTTCTGGTCTGTCATTATTCTCAAATTGAGGGTATGATGAGAAAGAAATGTTTGCAAATCACAGAGTGATGTGGGTCTAGTATCCATAATATACTCAAACTCAACAAAAGACAAATAGCTCAACTTAAAAATGGGCTAGGGATGTGAACACACACTTCTCCAAAGATATACAAATGGTCAACAAACATGAAAAGATGCTTAACATCACTGGTCACTACGGAAATGCAAATCAAAACCATAATGAGATACCACTTCATACCTACCCACTAGGATAGCTATAATCAAGAAGACAGACAACAGCAAGTGTTTGCAAGAGTGTGGAGAAACTGAATCCTCACACACTGCTGGTGGGAGTGTAAAATAACTGCAGCCAAATTGGAAAAAGTCGGCAGTTCCTCAAAAAGTTAAAACATAGTTACCATGTGACCCAACAATTCCACTCCTATGTACATACATACAAGAGAAGTGAAAACAAATGTCCACACAAATAATGCTGCTAATGTTCACGGCAGCATTATTTATAATAGGTGAAAAGTAGGAAAAACCAAAATATCTGTCAACTGATGAATGGATAAACACAGCATAGTATATGTCCATACAATGCAACATTTAGCCATCAAAAGCAATCAAGTGCTGATACATACTACAACATGGATGAATCTTGAAAACCTGCTAAGAAGCCAGAAACAAAAGGTCAAATACTGCATAATTACATTTATATTAAATGTCCAGAATAGGCAAATTTACACAAAGTAGATTAGGGGCAAGAGCTGGGTCACAGGATGAATGGGAAATGATTGCTAATGGGTATGGAGTTTCTTTTGAGAGGTAATGAAAGAATTCTGTAATAAGATATTGATGATTGCACAACTTGTGAACAAACTAAAAACCACTGAACTGTATACTTTAAAGGAGTGAACTTTATGGCATGTGGATTATATCTCAATTTAAAAAAAGAAAAAAATTCAGGGTACGGACCATTGTACTTGAGACACTTCCTATATACAAGAAACAGTAAATAAAAGGAGCTAATAGTTCACCATGAAATTATCCTAAAAGCAATGGGCAAGTGTAAGGAATAGTTTTTTTTAAAACTTTTTTAATATTTGCAAGAAGATAATTTGGAGGGTAGAGATGGTAAATTTTTAACTTCAAACTACAAAAAAATAAAAGATTTATTTACTCACATCCACCCAATATCTAGATTCCACACAGCAAATGGGTAGGATATAAAGAAAATAAGAATCCATCAAGAAGTTCGGAGGCACATCAAAACTAATCAAGCCCCATGTGCTGAGCTTCCAGGGCCAGTTTGCAAACCAAGAAAGAAAACCAATTTCATTATTTTATATATACCTTTATCTGCCACAGAAAATACTTTTTGACTGTTTCCAAATACCAAACCCAACCTCTAAGATGAACATTTTCCAATACTAAGGGCAATCAAAGAATATGCCACTGATTTTAGGGAATTGCAAAAACAGGTTTTGTGCAATGGGATAACATACAGCCTCCAAATGAGCTTGTATTTAGAAGAAACACTGCCGTGGATGACTGTGTCATTATTGTAGAATTCCACAATGGAATCCTCAAAGAAACGTTACTTCCCTGAACTACGGGGAGAAATGTATTGCAAACCGCAAGTAACCTAACAAAGAGACTCCACTTTGCAACCTGCATTAGAAAATCCTACAACCTACCTTTGCAAACATATCACCTATACGTCCCCTGCAGAAATCATGGATTAGTTTAAGTAGACAACTCATTCTTGTCCTTTTCCATTTGTGCTCATTTGTTTTTCATGACAGGAATGCCTTTTCCATATTCATCAAAATGTAGCAGAAACCTGCCACAATTTCTTCATGAAGCCTTCCTTCATCATCTCAAGAGATTTCTTTCATTTCAAAACACCCCCCAGCACTGGCTTACACCATCGTAAGGTACATTTTGTCTTGTACTATATAACTGAATACACTACATTTTCTCTAAGGGCTAAAAGCTCCTTAAGATTAGGGCAGATTCCCCAATATCACTGTATGCCCATAGTGCTAGGTACAAGGCAGATGCTTAATAAATATTTAAATGAAGTACTTACCTAACTGCCTTTTATTCCTAAAAACAGCATTACTAAACAAACAAGTAACTAAGTGATCAGGGAAGTAGTCAGAAGTGGCAAGTCCCTATAAACAATGAATATCTAATTCTCACGCTGGAAGAAATTTCAGGTCATCCTGTGTAGTCCCATAAGGCTAAAAAAATACAGCATTATTCAGATGCTTCCTAGAATTGCTCCAGCTACAAGCACATCCGAGGAAATTAGGCCAATTTGAAACAATTCTAAGTCAAAGAGACTCATCTTGCTATCTTCAGTCAAGTTAAGAGCTAAGCTGAAATCACAACTTTCCCCGTATCAGGAAGAGCTTGAGAATACAGCAAGGATGAGGAGCAGCCAAGCAATAGGTTACACCACACCAGGCAGCACAGAGAATCTCTATCTTCCTGGAATCTGGACTGATCATCCTTGTCCCAGAGAACACCTCAATAATCATCGGGTGACCAAATATTCTTCTTGATCATAATCACTGTCTGAACCTGCTACTAACTCCAATTCAACTAAAACCTAGTAATAGAAACTCCCAAAACCTCCACCTCTACCTCCACTTCCACAATCCAGATATGCTCTTCCCCCTTCTCCCTGCCAAAAACGTAGAAGGGAGAATTAGATTTTGGAAATGAGAATTCATTTTTAATCCAGACTGCTGTAAGTTAAACATACACTTAGAAACCAAATGACTGCAAAGCATTAAGATAGTCAACAGAATCAAATATAAGGTTACTGTTCAGAATCAACCCCATTAAAATATATTATTACATCTGCTAGTGACAAAGAACATATATAGTCATCTGGACTGTATGTAAGAATCATTGCCAGCCCTTTTAAATACAGCAAGTTAACACTACAATTGATTTCCTTAGCTCTCTCTTCTCGAAGCACAAAATTACATATAATAAAAGAGAAAATATGAGACCCAAGTGATTTTAGTTGGGAGACTATGAACTATATATTACTGCTCAGATTAAAACTGCTCTGCACTCTGGACTTTAAATATCTCCTGAACTTTACTACCTTGAAAAGTGGAAATTTGGAGTTAAAGGTACATTTTAAGAAAACTGATCACCAGATTAATATCCTCCTTCAAAAAATGAATCTGAAGTTTGATATTCAATTCAGATTATTTACAGGATTTATTAGTCATTAAAAATGAAAAAAAACCTTGTCAAGCAGTAACTAACCACTAACATTAGCAATGACTAATAAAAAGGGGGCCTGAGGCAAAAGGCAAGGATTCAAAGCAAACAGAATTAAAATAAGATAAACAACCCATTAAAACCATCTAAACTAAAGCAACAGTGACTTAAGAAATCAACAGGATTACAGTCATCAATTTCAAAATCTACTGAAAATTAAGAAGTCCTACTAAAAAAAAACAACCTAGTCACCAAAAAAGTGAAGCAAACACAAAAACTAAAAATTCTTCAGAATACTTTCAGGGTTTTATATTAACTCACCATTCTGAAAACTCATCAATTCCATGCTTCTCAAAACTTAAAATGCCTTTTTATAAGCTCTCTTCTATGACTGTTACAAATAATACATAATTCAAAAAGTGCTTAAGCAGACATAACATTTCAGCAAATGTATGTATGATAGGTTTGAAAGGATAAAATGAGCAGAGACAGAGCAGAGCAAATAACTGATCCCAAAGACAGATTCCTGTAGGGTAGCGCTGGGCTTGGATTGGCAGGAGGGGGATTTTAAAATATATCCACAAGACAAATGACACCAAAAAACTGACTCATGCTTTTATTATTTACACAAGCATATGCTCTTAAATATACTTTTAACCTTTGGACAACCAAAGTGATATGATCAGGATACCTTCAGGTATTGTTGCTTAGAACGTTGAGGTTAAGTCTAAATCTCTAAAATCCACATCCATTTTTATAACGAAACACGGCAGAAACGGAAAGGCTTCTATCCTCTAAGTAAAGGTTACCTTATTTTTGACTTGCTTAAAGTTTCAGTTTTGCTTTATCATCCATTCTAGAAACCATCCCTTGTGGGACATTGTAAAGGGCATACCCTCCTGTCAAGCCGGAAAGCTCCAACACAAAGACACGGAGCGAAGCAAGTGCGGTAATTCTTCCAAACTGAGCCTCTCCAACACCCCCTCCACCCTTCCCCCCGACAGATATGTCTATTAAATCAGTGTCTGTTCTCCCCCTCGCACAACAAAGAGAACTTCTCACCGCATGAAATTGCCGCTGAATGGACACCAGAAAGCAGGATTTGCATAATTCCTTCAACGAATCCCTGTCGGGAAGGAGGGGATGAGGGGGCCGAGAGAACGGGCAGAGCCTCCTACATTCTGCTGGGGAAGACCTGGCGTCCCAGGAATACTGCCCACGGGCGGGGAGGGGGCTGGGATCCGGGGCCTCCCCGAGGACTGGGCGTGGGGGGCCGAGGACGACGAGCGCGCGTTGCCCGACACCTCGGCAGCAGCGACGCAAAGACGGGCACATAACAATACTGGGGGGCAGGCGAGTCAGACACAAGGATGGACTGGGGCGCGGGGGCGGCGGGCGGCGCGGAGACACCACACGGGCCACTTACTTTTTGGAGGGGGGTTAAATATATGAGTTAAGCCCTTATAGTCCCGCCGGCCGCCGCACAGAGGGAAACGGGACCTTGGGAGAGAAAAACAGACAAAACACATCGTGTCAGAGGCGCAGCTCGGCCCCCCGGCCCCTCCCGGAGCGCCCCCGTCCACACTCCCTTCTGCCCACGGGGAAAAAAAGGCCACCCGGGGCCCCGGCCCCAGGCCCGGGGGGCGGACTGGGCTCTCGGCGAGGCGGCGGCGCCGGCAAATCCCCCGGGAGGGGACCAGAGCGACTTGTCGTCTTCTCGGTCGGACCCGGTCCCACCCCCCCCACCTTCCTCCCCGCCGCGCACACACCGAGCACAAATACACACACACCGACCCGAGCGTCGAGGATGAACTCCCCGGCCGCCGCCGCCCGCAGAGGAAGTGCAGCCGCTGCCCCCCGCGGCCATGACACCCCACTTGGCTTGGTCAGGCGGACCCGGGGCCTGTGACAGCTCCGGCTCCCTCCGCCCCCATCTCCGCCTCACGCCTCGCACGCGCCCGAGCGCCCGCCGCCCGCCGCGCGTGCCCGCGGGGCCGGCGGCGCGCGCGGCGGTGGGGGAGGGGCGGCGCGCGAGGGCGAAGGCGCCCGCCACAGCAGCGGCCAGGGCTGAGCCGAGGCCCAGGACGCCTCCCGCCCCCCCCCCCGCCCCGGACCCAAGCTGGGCTCTGCGGCACCCGCGGCGGCGGCCCCGGGCGAGAGGCCAATCTCCACAATAACCCCGCGGCGGCGGCGGCGGCGGCGCCGGGCCCCCGGACGGCGGAGGGAGGGGGGGGAGAGGGGAGGGACTCGCGCTCCCGCCCTAGAGCCCGCCCCGGGGAGGGTGTGTGAGGAGGCGCGGGCGCGCGCACCGCGGCCCGAGCCCGGAGAGCCTGCCCGGAGGTCGCGCGCGCCCGCGCTCCAGGGGGTGGGGGAGGGGGCCGCTCCAGCCCAAGAGGGCGGGCGGCGGGCCGCCGAGCAGCAATTGCCTCTCCTTCCCGCTCCCTCCCGCGTCCAGGGCGGCCGGCGGCGGGGCGGCCCGAGAGGCGGAGGCGGCCGGGAGAGAGTCTCACCTACACAGTGAAGGAGCTTGTGGCGCCACGAGTCCAGTTCTTGCCGAAAGCCGCGTCTCTCAACGGAGCATTGCTGCCGCCTACACACCCTCGCCATCTTCTGCCGCCCGCCCGGCCCTGCCTCCACCGCGGCCCCGCGCACGCCCAGCCGCGTCGCCCGGGGCCGCGCACGCACCCGCGGCCTGGGCGTCGCGCCTCCCGCCGGGGGCGGCGCGGGGGCAGGGCCAGCCTCACCTCCGGGTGGCCCTGGCGGCGACCTGTGCGCGCACCTGCCGGGCACACTGCGTGGCGTGGCCGGACGGGCTGCAGGCTCTGCGGTCTCTGGCCGTGGCTGCCGCCTCCTCTGACCGCCCAGGAAAAGGCGCCTTTCCACGGCTGGAGCTCAGTCCCTGCGCCCCTGCGCAGCCGCCGCACTGTCCCCAACACCAGGGCTGCCCCTGCCTTTCCCTTCCTGGGGCTTTTTGTTTCTTAAACCAGCCCCAAGTATTGCTTCCAACCTGCCCATCGCCCGGCACCAACTGTTGAAAGTTCCGTGGTAACTGTTTCTCTCTGAACTTGTCGGTGGAAACTGCTCCTCCCAGGAACCTGTTTAAGAAGCAGAATTAACAATAAATGCCCGTGTGCCGGTGGAGGCACCAAGTCCTAAAGTTTTAAAAGGTAAAAAGGATACATTTTAAAAAGTCATTGGAAGGCTTAGACATCAAGCGTTTTAATTTAAATAAAAAACGAGATTTCTACTAGCAAAAGTGATCATAGGTGAAATTCTCGAGTTGGCGGATTGAGAACCGCTTTGGTGTGTGTGTTGGGTGGCAGAGGTCTTAACATTTCGCTAAAATGAGAATGGCATTTCAAACGAAGGCTTCATCAACAACACGTAAAGCATAGTGTTGGAAATGTCTTCATTCCGTATTTCATGAAATATTTTCAAAGGGATTTTCAGGGGAAACCTGGAATAATTAAATCACCCTGTGTGGGGCACTTCCGGTTCCATTTAAACAGAATGCTGATTTTAACTACTTGACTGTTATTAGAAAAAAGAAAAAAGAACGAACGAAAGGGGGAAAGGTGAAGGAGAGAGAGGTACGGGGGTACGGAATACAAAGCCAAAAGAAAAAAAACGGAAAATAGGTCCCTCTTTACCAATAGGCCCAGTACCCTAGGATTCTGGCTTCTTCCCCACCTTTGGGGTTTAAGATCAAGGACGGTGCATTCCTGCTTTTAGATATTTAAATTTAAATGTGAAGACTTAATTTTAATTACTGTAGGTAAAACAAATTCGTTAAATACTTGGCATCAAGGATCCCACTGATGTATTGATATTCAAAGGTAGTGGTCTTTGTTCTTTGAACCAGGTGCTTGTGGAATGGCCTGTCTATCCATAAGAAATGGACTGAGTGGGCCTCTTCGTAGGAGTGCTTTGAGATGTATGAATAGAAAGGCACCTTCTGCTCCCCAAATCTTTTATGATCTTAACACAATACTCCAAAGTCCACAGTATTTCATTGGCTTAAGAGTACTGTCAAATGATAAGCTATTAAGTCAGGAAGTATTGAATTTCTGAGTACATAAAACTATTCTGAGTGGTGAGTGGAGAGGACAAATATGAGAGAAAAAATTACTATGGATAGCCATCCTTCAAATACAACGGCCAAACATCTTGTATGTCAACCTGAAACTTCCTTTCGTTACCACTAGGTGGTAGGTTTGAGTATTTTGTAGCTTTTAACCAAGTTTCTATGGTTTTGGGAGGAAGTCCGTTTCACAAAGTTTCAAATAAATGAACACCATGTAACTGAAATGAGTTAATAATGAGTGTATTTTCCAATATCCCTGTATATTTTGTTTAAAGATAATCAAACCAAGGGCACCACTTCCTCAACATAATTTCTTAAAGACTCAAGTGAAGAGATTAAGAGGATCCTAGAGGCTTCAGAGATCAACTCTAATATGAGGTATGGATTCTCATGAAGTATGGAAAGCCCAGACAAGTAAAGTGACTTGACCAAGGTTACATAGCTGCTAGTAGAGACAGGGCAACAAAAGCCAGAAGACAGTTTTCCCAATTCCCAATTCAATGACATTTCCACTACTACACTTTGAATTGCAATTATTGCTTCATTTATTTTAGTTAGGAACCAAAATAGTTGACCTCTTACAAACGCCTATTTGTAAGAAGGATAATTCTTTTGATTAGGCCTTCCTAAGCTCTCATCTACTTGACCAGTCTGCAAGAAGCCAAGATGCTTGTGTAGTTTAGAATCAATCTGTGACAATATAAAGGAATGACAGCAATGACTGTGGCCTGTGAAAACAATATTTGATAAGTCATGTGCTGTAGTTCTCATAGTGGGCAGATGATAGAAATGGAGCATAGAAAAGGTGAGCCATAGGACTGGTTGGTCAATATTACATCAACCTTGTGTCTGATTAGTTGGAAATGGCATGTAACAGGGAAATGACCACAGATAAATGGGAGGATAAAGTGAATTGGGGCTTTCTAAGGAAGAAAAAGCATTGTAATGGAAGACATTAAAAAAACAAACCGTAATCAACTTTTAATGAATTCCAATAAGTGACAGACACTTTTTAAAGTACTTTTCATGGATTATGTCATTTATTTATTTATCACAGCAACCCAATCAAATCCCCATTCTATAACAGAGCACAGAGAGGTTAAGTAATTTGCCCAAGATCACACAGGTTATAGTAAATTTGGATTTCAACCAGGCAATCCGGGGGCAGAGCCAACTCTTTAACCTTCATACTATTTTTGCCTGGTATACTACTCAGGGAAATGGGACCTTGAGTGAGAGACATACCTGGACAGACAGAAGGGAAGCCCTGTCACTTGGAACTACTCCTCTAGTGGCTCTTGCTCAGTAAGACTTTCAGAGTTCCTCTCTTCTCAGTCTGTCTGCCTGTGTGCCACTGGCCTAGAAAACTTGATGGCTTATGTTGTATGTGTGTGAAACTTATTTTTATTTTAAAGTTTTATTGAGATACGTTTGACATACTATAAAATTCACTCATTAAAGTATACACTTCGGTGGTTTTTAATATGTTCACAAAGTTGTGCAACCATCACCACAATCACTTTTAGAGCATTTTCATCAGCCAAAAAGAAACTCCATATCCATTAACAGTCTCTCTTTCCTTCTCCCCATCTACTCAACCCCTGACAACAACTAATCTACTTTCTATCTCTATGAATTTCCTTATTCTGGACATTTCATTTAAGTAGAATCATGAAATTTGTGGTCTTTCATGACTGGTTACTTTCGTTGAGCAGTGTTTTCAAGGGTCATCCATGTTGTAATGTGTATCAATACCAACTTCCTTTTTATTGCCAAATAATATTTCATCATATGGATATACAACATTTTCTTTATTCCATTTGATAGATATTTTGATTGTTTTCACTCTTTGGCTATTATAAATAATGCTGCTATTAATATTTGTATACAAGATTTTGTGTGAACAAATATTTTCATGTTTCATATGAATACATAGCATATCTATTTTGAAATAATTTCAGATTACAGAAAAGTTACAAGAATTCCCATATCCCCTTCATTTAGATTCCCCAGTTGTTAATATTTACATTTGCTTTCACACTGTCTCTCTAGGTTTATTCTTGTTGAGTCTTTTTATGAGCAATCTGATAGAAAGCTGCAGAATCGATTCCCTATTACCCCTAAATATCCAGTGTGTATGTCCACAAAACAAAGACACTCTCTGTCATAACCATGGTATAGCCCTCCAAGTCAGAAAATCTACATTGATACAACATAGACCCCATTAAAATTTCATTCTCTGTCCCAACAATGTCTCTTTTCCTTTTCTGGTCCAAAATCCTACCCAGGAACTTACAGTGAATTTAATTGTCATGTATCAATGTCCTTGAATCTGGAACAATTCCTCAGTCTATCCTTGTTTTTTATGATCTTGACAGTTTTAGAAAGAACACACCTTTTATTTGTAGGGTGATCCCCAGTTGGATCCATCCAGTGTCCCTCGTGACTATAGTCCGGTCATACATTTTGACAGGAAAAGCACAGAAATGAGAGTTGGCTCTTCTCAGTGCATCTCACTGGGGGCTCATGGTGTCAACTCTTCACACTACTGTGATGAGAACTAGGCTCATGTAGTCAAGTGGGTTTTTCCACCATAAAATACCATTGTTTTCTTTGTACTATTTTGTAGGGAGATATTCTGAGATTATACCAATAGCCTGTCCTTCACTTTACCTTAACATCCATTGATAGTGCCTGCTCGAATCACTCATCACAACAATAATGGTAAAATAGTGGTTTTTCTTATGACATCATTTCCGCTGTGTTTATTTATTTACTTATGTATCTCAATATGAACTCATGGACTTCTACTTCATTCAATGCATGTGATGTATTGGCTGTAGTTATTCTCAAATTGTCCTAGATTTGGCACGTTGTCTTCTTTGTCCTGTTGGCATGTCCCCATCATTCTATAAGCATTTTCTTACGTTCTGGTACAACTAGACATTCGTGACTCATTTTGTATTTTTAACAGATGCTTGACAGACTGGGAAAAGATATTTGCAACATCTAAAACCAACAAGAAATATCTAAACTATACAGGGAAATATTTCAAATCAAGAAAAAATATCAGTAACCCAATAAAAAAATGCAAAAAAAAAAAAGAAAAACTATAATCAGGAAATCCGAAAGTGAGAAAACTGTATGGCCCACAAGCGTGTGAAGAAATGCTCAGTTTCAGTAGTAATCAGAGAAACGCAAAATAAACCTGACATGAACCCCCAAGTTGGCAAGGTTATTAGGTAGGAACTCTATATGAGAGTATGGATAGGTGCAGCTACCCTGAGTGCAAACTGGCCATATAGGTCTACACACACCCCATGGTCCAGGGTTTTAGAATCTGAAACAAGAATTTTAAGTTTGAGTTATCTCTTAGCTGCAGAGATGATTCCAAGAAAAATCAGCAGGGAGCTGGGAAATGAGATCCGAAGAGCAGGAAGACAATTAAGACTGCATTGTTAAGCAAATTATAACTGGGCAAGACAGGGGTTAATCTCTGGGGAAGCCTAAAACCCAGCACCTCAGATTAACCCACCTTTTGGAGGGAGTGGGGTATTTATACATAACTCCTGTCAGTCATTGGCTGAGAACTACTCTGAGTCCACGGAAAGGATTATTTCCCAGACTTGTGCCTGCTCTGTTCCTAGGCAGAGCAGGCCCCAGGAGCCAGCGAAAGCCCTCAGGTACAGAGATTTAGGTGCTGGCAGATGGAAGTCTTGGTCAGCTCTATACCAAAAGGGTAAAGTCAGAGGTCCTGTGAGTGGGGCAGTAAAACAAATCTGCTGTACCTGGTAATCCTCCATTCTGGCCATCAGACCGTGGACATGAGTGATGCATGTCACTAATGTTGAGTGGAATTTTAAATTTATGAGAGAGTTTCCCAAATGACAATAGAATTAATTGACTAATTAAAATATTAGTAGTTTCAAGAGGATGTAGGGATAAAATTAAAGATCTTCAGCTTTATTTTTTAAAAGGACTGAGTAAGCCTTTTTTCCATAAACCTGCAGTACTATATTCTATGCTGATCTGTATTTACCTGAACACATGGTATTTTGTTCTTCTGGTTTTCAGGAAAGAACCAACAGTCACTATTGTCCTCGTTAGGTAACTGTAAGAAAAGAAAAAAAAAAAAAAAAAGAATCACCAGCAAGGAGTTATTTATAACTAGGTAGCAAATGAAGGTTGTTTCCATGGAAAATGTGTTTCCATTTTGAAGCTCAAAAAGGTATAAAATGCATCTGAGTAAGGCAAAGTGAAAAAGTGTTTAAAACCAAAGGATGTCCTCAAGGAAAGTTTAGGGGTTTTTTATTTAAAGATTTTTTTTTTTTTTAAGATTTTATTGGGGAATTGAGGGAGGAGAACAGCGTTGGGGAATCGGGGAAGGGGAACAGACAAGTTGCTGTCTTTTTGTTCTTCAGTCTAGTTGTGAAGGACGTTGCTTCACTGGCCCATGTTGGTATTGTCATTGTGTTCTTCCCGGGTGAGGCAGATCGGTGGCCGGCCTCTGGATGGTGATCACCGCAGCTATTGGCAGCTCGCGCTGGCTGCCGGCCACTCGCTGTAGCCTATGGCAGCCCACTGCAGCAGGGGCTGCAGCCTACACCGTCGCCGGCTCGCACAGTCCAGCTCCAGATGGAGGTGTTGTTAGCTGTGGAGGGCAGTGTCACTGGCCCTCATAAGTGGGATCTGAACCGGGGCCGCTGGCATCCCCAAACCAGCTCTTAACCAATGCGCCACTCGGCAGGCCTACAATTTTTTTTTTTTTTAATTGGGGAATTGGGGGAGGGGAACAGCGTTGGGGAACCAGGGAAGGGGAACAGACAAGTTGCTGTCCTTTTGTTCTTCAGTCTAGTTGCAGAGGTTGTTGCTTCACTGGCCCATGTTGGTATCGTCATTGCACTCGGTCCCTGGCCTCTGGACTGCCGCTCACCGCGGCTATTGGCAGCTCAGGCTGCTGCCGCACTCACTGTAGCCTATGGCAGCCCACTGCAACAGGGGCTGCAGCCTACACTGTCGGGGCTCACTACAGCCCAGCTCCAGGTGGAGCTGTTGTTAACATAGAGGGCAGTGTCAATGGCCCTCATATGTGGGGTCCGAATCAGGGCCACTGGCATCCCAAGCCAGCTCTCAACTAATGTGCCACTCGGCCGGCCTGGAACGTTTAGTTTAAATAAGAGCAAAAGTTTGGTAAAAATCACAGAAAGTACTTAAACATCCTTGCTGACTTTTAGCAAAATGTGCATTTTAATGTTAATATCTGACTATTTTCCCATCTAACAAAACAACTCATTACTGAGCAACCACTCTAACTTATTTTCATTTAATGTTTTAAAAGATTGATTATTTAAAGCCTACTGTGTGACAGCTACCCAAATGAAGGGGTGACTTGTTCTGGTCAATGAACTAATTGTGAGCAGAAGTGATACATAAGATCCCCAGACCAGGTCATTGTTATGGGTCTGAAGATGCAGGTGCAGAGATGTTAGGGATTTAGATCAACTTCAAGGATGGAAGCAGAACAGATGGAGCTGGGCATAGAATTCACATCTGCTTACTCCTCATACCATGGTCTTCCAACACTCGCCTCTAGGAGTACTCGATACAATGTGCTATGACATTAGATTATCAGAAAGTAGTTTCATCATTGTGGATGATACTTAATTATGTCCCTTGCATATAGTATGGTAATTATTACTGTAAAAAATAATGCAGATATCTTAAGTATCAGTTTAGGGAAAAAAATCAGAGTAACATATGAATTTGTGGAATAATGATAGGAGCTACTGTTTATTGAGTGAGGACTCCACGCTAAGTCCTGAGCTAAGCACTTTGCCATCCTTATTTTATTTAATACTTAAAACAATTCTACAAGATGGGTACTTTTTATCTTATTTTAGAGATCAGCAAAATAAAGCACATCGAGTTTAAATACCTTATTCAAATTCACACAACACGTTATATAGAAGTTGAACTCAAGAGATTCCAGTAATTTGGTTTTTCTCTTTTTTCACTGTAGTGCCTCACAGATCAAGATAAATGCTTTTTCAAAAGTTTAAGCACTATTATTTGTCACTAAAGCTGTGTTATGCTGAATGTCTTCAACGATTACATATGCGTATGACTCTTATTATTTTGCCAGCAGCACAGTCTATAATTTCTTCTCAAGCATTGTCATATTGATCCAATAACAATTCTTCCCAAAATCAGTTGAAATGCAGAAGTAATAAATTCCAAGGCAGGGCCGGCCAATTGGCGCGGTGGTTAAGCACTGGTTTGGGAAGCCAGCGGCCCCGGTTCGGGTCCCACATATGAGGGCCAGTGACACTGCCCTCAAAAAAAAAAAAAAAGGAAGTCCCTGATAAATTCCAAGGCACACATGGTGGAGGACTTGAATTACTATAGATACAGTACAACATAAAACAAAGAACAGTTCATCTATTCATGGAATAGGTGACATTTCATATTCAGAAAAGAGAGAGTAAGTACACTAAAGTGATGAATGACCTCTCAATCTTTTCCTCCCATTCACTTAAAAAAGAAGAAAACGATCTCCACAAGTTGCTTGCAGTTGATGTCACCTTAGCATAAAAAGTCCCCCTTAGAACTCTTATTGAATATTGCTCTGTACATCTCTCTGAAAGCTTTTATTCTTCAGTCAGAATCTCCTTGACAGATGCTTTCCTAGATGCTGTGTTAATGATGCCAATAAACTCTAGATGTTCCAAACAGATAACGATGTTGCTGCACAAATACTCTTTCATAGTCTCTGAAACTATTAATTCTGGAAAATTCTATCGGTCAGTTCTTTGATCTATCACCCTTTCAGAAAGTTGAGGATCAGTCATCATTAAACCTTTGAAATCTATTGGATGTTTTCATTGGTAATCAGTTTGCTTTATGACTTTCAACAAAACACTCAATTCTCTGGCCCTCATTTTCTACTTCTATAAAAGGAGAAGGTTGGATGAGGTATTCTGAAGTTTCCTTAAAGCTTGTTTAAGTTATCAGAATTCATCAATATCAAGTGCCTGAAAGTTTCAAACAAATGATTTCACACGATCTGTCCTTCTATTTGTTTAGGGCTTTAGACATTGATCTCTTAATACTTTGTAGTTTTCAATGTAGAGTTTCACATATCTTTCATTAGATGTATTTCTAAGAATTTGATTTTGGATGGTAAATGAGATAATTTTATTGTGTATTTATTTAATGCTGGTACATAAATGTAATTTTTTCAAAATAAGCTTTTTATTTTGGAGTAATTTTAGATTTACAGAAAAGTTGCAATGTTAATGTGACCATGGTAAATTTGTCAAAACTAAGAAATTAACATTAAAATAATACTATTAACTAAACTACAGACTTCATTTTGTTTTCAGTGGTTTTTCCACTAATGTCCTTTTTCTGTTCCAGGGTCTAGTCAAGAATGCTACATTATGGTCCAGCTGAGTGGCATGTTGGTTAAGAGTTGGCTTGGGATGCCAGCTCTGAGCAGCAGGACCCCGCCTGTTCGGATCCCACATGAGGGCCAGTGACGCTCTGCCCTCTACAGCTAAGATAGTGAACAACAGCTCAACCTGGAGCTGAGCTGCCATGAGTCGCCAGCGATAGCATAGGCTGCAGTGGGGCTGGCCGGCAGCTGGCGTAAGATTTCGTGAGCTGCCAAGAGCCACCGTGAGCAGCCATCCAACAGTCAGCAAGCGACTACCTCACCTGGGAAGAATGCAATGATAATACCAACATGGGCCAATGAAGCGACATCCTCCACAACTAGACTGAAGAACAAAAAGGACAGCAACTTGTCTGTTCCCCTTCCCCGATTCCCTAACACTGTTCCCTCCCCCAATTTCCCAATAAAATCTTAAAAAACAAGAATGCTACATTGCATTTGATCATTGTCTCCTCCAGTCCGTGACAGTCTTTCCTTGCTCTTTATGACCTTGAAACTTTTGAGGAGTGTTGGTCAGGTATTTTTTAGAATGTTCCTCAGTTTACGTTTGTCTGATAAATTTTCATGATTAGACTGGGGTTATGGGACTTGGGGAGGAAGACCACAGATGAGGTGCTTTTCTTACTGCATCATGCCAGGGAGTACATCAATATGACCTGTCATGAGGTAATGCAAACTTTGATCATTTCATTAAGATGACACCTGCCAAATTTGTTTATTCATTTATCTGTTGATGGATGTTTAGGTTATTGCCACTGTGGGGATTGTATTAGTTTATGAGGGCTGCTGTAACAAATATCACAGACTCGGTGGCTTAAGCCACAGAAATTTATTTTCTTTCACTTTTGGAGGCTTCCCACAAATTTTGATATGTTGTATTTTTAGTTTGATTAAGTTCAACATGTTTTCTAATTTCTGTTATTGATTTCCAATTTTATTCCATAGTAGCCAGAGAACATATGGTATAATTTTAATTCTTTAAATTTATTGGGACTTGTTTTATGGCCCAGAATATGGTCAGTCTTGGTAAATATTTAATGTGCTCCTGAGAAGAATATATATTCTGCTATTGTTGGGTGGAGTCAAATAAGTTGATAGTGTTGCTCAAGTCTGCTATATTTTTGCTTATTTTCTGTGTACTTAATTATTAAATCCACTTAATTATTGAATTAAGAGTGAGATACCCTAGAAGAGTATTGAAATCTTTGATTATAATTGTGGATTTGTCCATTTGTCTTATGGTCTTGGTCTTCACATGTCCAAAATTGTTGCCAGATATTGTGTATAAAAGACCATGTATACTCTAGGTGATGTTATCTTACATTGTTGAAAATTCACCCTTTTATTTTTGGGCAGATAGAAGAGGCTGATCATCACATTTCAATATGGGACTGATGTTGAAGGTAGAATGAATACCATGAAAGTGCATTACAGTTTTGTTTAGATTTAGCCTATCTCTGATTTGTTCTCTTTCCTAGGGAAAGACCTCCCAGGGCTTTAATTGAGAAACAGGAGTTTGTTTTCTTGAGATTAAGTTCTGCCCTTAAGAGGTCTTCAGTTGAGTTCTCAGTCTCTCACACCAAGCAGCTTCAAAATTAGTCATACATATCTTAAGGGGATATGGAGAGTAGATGCCTCGATTTGAATCCTGAAATACCCAATTTATCTCCCTACAGACCAACTTACATGCCAAAATCTCTGCTGATTTCCTGTTCGCTGCCCTGGGACCTTCTACCCCAGGGCCAACCTTGGATTCTCAGCCTCTAGCTAATAGTCAGTGTCTCCAGGGCAAAAGTATCTATAGATCCTCAGTGTCATTCCCTCTAAGGCCATCAGCTCTTATCTATTTTAGTTTCGGTCCCCCGCTACTGGTAGATGCTATGTTATGCTTTCTTTTCAAATTTATGTTGAATCTTTACTCAGATGTATTCTTTACCTTGTTTACTGTGGTTTCACTATTTTTAGAATATATATCTGAATCAGTTTTCAAATGCATATTTTGCCTTGTTTACTGTTACTATCCTGAACACATGAATCAATTTTCAAAGAAAAGAAAAAAGGAGCAGTTTTCAGGCCTTTGACTTCTGTCACTATGGGAAGCTAGAGACTATAAAGTACTCCAAAACAAGGAGATTCTGGAAGGGGTTAACTTTTTAATACATCACGGGACTTGCAATAAATAAAGAAAAATCTTCAAGAGTTCCTAGTAAAAAGGACTGAAACCAGGATGGGAGCCTGAGTAGCAAGAAGCCTGGAGGTTGATATTGCCCTAAGGCTAAGTGTAGATATATCAGTGTGTCAATTGATCAAAGTTCTAAATGGGCTTTTTGAACCTGGGATTCCTAAATAAGGAAGGATATTTGAAAAAAGCTGAAGTAGTCCCAGGATGATAGTTCCTCTAAGCTCCTAGTAGAAGAATAAAAAAATCCCCAGTTTAGGCTTGTGGGATCCCCAAAGAGAAATATGTATGATCTTACAATCAGAGATGAGTAAACAGAAAATAAGCCACAATGACTAAGAGTTAGAACAACAAAAAACAGATTTAGACTTCCATGGTCTTCAGATATTGGAATTATAAGATCAAAATATAAGTTTGTATGAAATACTGGAAAAAATTTTAAATGGAATTACAAAACTGATCCAGCAACAAGAGACTATCAAGGGCTGGCTGAGTGGCACGGTGGTTAAGAGCTGGTTTGGGATGCCAGTGGCCCCGGTTCATATCCACATATGAGGTCCAGTGACACTGCCCTCAAAAAAAAAAAAAAAAAAAAAAAAAAGAGACTATCACAAGTGACTGGGACTTTTTGAAATAAAAATAAATAATGTACTTTATAATTGTTGACATTTTAAAACTTCATAAAGCCATGAATTAAACAGCAGATCAGACATGGATGTTAAGAATGTAATGGAAATTGGATCTAAATATATTATTCAGAATATTATACAGGAAAACAAGGAGATGGAAATTATGAAAGTGGGATTGAGAGACCTGGAAAATAGAATAGTAAATCGAATTTATGGATTTCTGGGGGACAAATTATGAGACTAAAGGAGAAAAAATTTGAGTTAATGGATGATAATTTTTTAATTCTGGTAAAGGATGTAAATCCATAAATACCCTAAACATGATTCATAGCAAACTTGATAAGTGAAATGAACTCTAGACCTAGATACTTTATAGTAAAACTCCAGAACACAAAGATAAAAATATTTTTAAAGCAACTTAAGAGAAAAAAGTTATCTGTAATTGAACAACAATTTGATTGCAGACTTCACAACTCAGGTTAAAAAATATATATTTATTGATAATATCTTCAAAGTGCTGAAAGAACACAACTGTTAATCTGGAATTAGAAAATAAGTGTCCACCTCAAGTTATGTACTTAGCCCACTGTCCTTCAATAATGAAGGCAGAATAAAGCTACTTTGAGATCAGTATTTGAGAGAATCAGCCACCAGCAGACGCTCACCGAAAGAGCCTCTACAAAATGACTTATTTTAGAAGAAAAATGATCTCAGAACAAACACCTGAGATCCAACAAGTAATAGTGAGCAAAGAAATTGGTAAACCTGTAGATAACATTAAATAAGCATTATTTATAGGAAGTAAAAATTGTTATAATGTCCAATTTATGTGTTTTTTAAAGAACTACATGAAAATACTGGATAGCAATTTATGAGTTAGTGGATTATTTAGAGGTATTCTAAAGGCTTTATTATTCAGCAGAGGAGTAGATATGAATTATAGAATTGTTGACATAAGTAGGCATGTTAAATTTTTCAAGGATAACTCGTAAAAGAATAGAAATAAAATGTAGACCTTAAAAATTTGTAGAGAGGTAAAATGAAATAAAAGAGCAAATGAAAACAACTTTAATGTTTTTAAAGGAAAAATAAGAAAATTATGTAAAAGCAAAACAGACATACAGTGAAATATTGGACAATAGAAACAATGCAGATATACCAATAATCATAGTAAATGCAATTAGACTAAAATTCCAATTAAATTCAGAGGTTGTCATATGATTATTAAAAAAAAAGAATGTCCAGGCTTTCCAGGTCTGTCCATAATGGAGTAATTTGTATTAGACTTACTCTCCCAACATACACAGATATAAAATTGGCAAAATATAGAAAGCAACTGTTTTTAGGCATTACAGACAGTGCTTATCTATGATCTTTGACAGAATAGAAATACATGAGGTGAGCTCCACATTCAACACAACCTTCTGCCTGAGCACTCTTTCCAAATCACAGTGCAGGGAGGTGGAACCTAAGCAGAACACATCTTGCTGAGCTGAGGAGGCAGAGATCAGAGCTCCAGACTACTGTAGTGGCTGTAATTTGTGAGATAGGATAGAAGAGAGGAGAGATATGCCCAAAAAACTAGCTCAGAAAATATACAAAAGGATTCCCTTAATGGAAATTGAGTCTTTGGCTGAACGCTAACCTGCATGTGCACAGGAAAACATCCACAAGGCCTTGGAGAAAATAGCTACTTGTGAGTTGTAAGAACTCTGAGAGATCTCTGGAGTCACAAAGTACTGGGAGTTATTAGAGTTCTGACAAGAAAAAGCTGACAGACCTTGATGTTTCCTCTGAGGCTTGAGTTTGGATCCCAAAACTTGCATGCCTTAGGAACAGGGCTATTTTAGTTGTTGAATAAGGGAACTCTTGACCAGCCCTGAAAAAGTAAAAAACAAAGCTCTGAAAAATCAAGCTAATCCAAATTAAATTAATTAACTTCCAGGGAAAGAAAATAATAGGTCTAATATTTTTTAAAGGAAGACAACAAAATCCAGATGCTCTACAATGTATCCACAATGTACAACATTCAATAAAAATTACTAGCTGTGAGAAGAAGGAGAACGTGATAAATCACTAGGAGGGAAAGACAAAAAAGAGAAACATATCCAGAGGTGGCAGAGATTTTTAAAGGACCTCACAATAGGTTTATAAACATGTGAACTCCTTGAGGCTAAAAATCATGTCTTTTCCCAAGGAAGCAATATAGGGTAATGGCTATGAGTATAGGCTCTGGTGTTAAGCATATACCTGGGTTCAAATCTCAGATCTGACATTTGTTAATTACATAAAATTTGGAACGCTATTTAATTTGTTGGAGCCCTGGTTTACTTAACCTTAAAATGGAAAAACAACAATATCTTCCCCAAAGAATTGTCTAGGATTAAGTGAGATAATGTACAAGGAGTAAGCATGTACACATGAGTAAGAACTCTGTATTTATTACTTATAACACAGCACAGATTGACTTATTCTAAGCTTCCAATATTTTGAAAGAAGAAAGGAATGAATGACTCCCGGGGCCATTATCCAGCCCAGTGGCACTCACGTCTGGTCTGAATGTTGGCAACCAGCTGGGGTGGGATTAGTGAGCATTATGTTGTCAAATCCACTCAAGGCATCCAGCAACTGGCCAAATGGAGAAGGGGAGAGCAACACTTGTGGCCTAACTTCTAGGGATGAGAAGATAGCCAAAAGCACAAGTTGAATCTAGTGCTGACATTTCAGGTGCCACTTTAGGAGGGTCTGTGCCCAGCCCAGCTGGAAGCACCTTGTTTATCTGCTGCTCCCTATTACTGATTAACAGTAGGCACCCTTCTTGCCACACCCTCTTGCTCAAACAAAATTAAATTTAAAAATAACATGACTTCAGGAAGAACTGTACAAAGTGCAGGTACCTGGTCTGTGGGTAGGAGGTGTAGGCAGCAATGATAGTTGGGAATCAGAAAACACTTTGTACCTGTTAATTTGACAAAGAATCAGATCCAAGTTCTCTTCTCTCCCCCACCCCACTTCCCCCCAGGAGTGGAAGAAGACAGGGAGCCTTTAGGGCTGGATGCGGAAATCTGATGCGGGATCAAAACCTAATCACATGGAATCTGAACTTTTTATGTAACAAACTCCGACCCTCAGGGAACCTCTTTCAGCCATGCCCGGGAAATGTCTGAAATTCAGAGGCTTAGTAAGTTTGTGAGAAGAGCACTACGGGGAGGTAGGGGCCTTCAGTTTTAGTTTGGGCTTTGCCACTAGGTCCTCGTGTACGTTCCTGATCGGCTGGGCCTCAGAGGTAGACCAGTTAGATCAGCATTTCCCACTGTCTCCCCAGGATGTTAACAGGTGTTATGGAAAAAAGGGTTCTGTTAACCAGAATTTCCCAAACTGTCATATGTGGACCACTGGTGTTAGATGAGATGACTTTAGGAAGTTCTTGGGTGAACTTAACATTTTTTTCATCCTAATTAATTTTGGCAAATGATCCTAATTTTCCATTTATAGTAGTGATCTCAAATGCCATCTAGAATGTTGTTTTTTTTTAAAGGTGAGTGAATTAAAAAAAAAAAAAGATTAAGTCAACAATAGTACAGATTGCAAATATGGCAAAAGGCATGAAGGTGGTACATAAATGACTGAAATCCAAGAAAAGTTCTGTTAAACCAAATTAAACTGGCTTATTCGTTCCAGAACTTCTCAGAGATTTTGTCATGTTGGTGGACATTTTGTCTCGTCAAGAAGGGATTTGGCGTCTAGCTTTTCTTAAATTCATTTGACTGCAGGACCCCTCTTTAAAATAATGAAGTATCTTGTTAGATTCTTACTCTGGAGATTTCACTTTAGGAAATACTGATGAGAAATGGGAAGGTGGCTTTAGAACTGATCTTTTTTTAGGATCTTGGTTTCTTCTTCTCCCCTATGTTTGATGGAAATTCTTGGAAAAAAGTAGAGGGATTGAGCTGGAAATGGTCATTTAACGAGGTTTTAAAATGGTTAAAAGCACATTCACCCCTACATGCAGTGTGGTATACTGGATTGGATCCTGGAACAGAAAAATGACATTCATCAGAAAAAACTAAAGAGTTTAGTTAATACTAGTAAAACTAATCTCATATGCCTGGAGTTCAGTTAATAATAATGTCCCAAGGTTGCTTTCTTAGTATTGGCAACATCCCGTGGTAATGGAAGATGTTAACAAGAGGGGAATTAGGTACTGGGGTCAGGAGTTGTGTCAGCAGGCAGTGAATGGAGCTGTGAGGTCCTGCAGGCAAATCCACCATGCCTGATAACCTTCTCCACTCATCCCTTTGGCTGGTCTTGCAGTGCTCAGCATGAGAGGACAAGGGCTAGATAAGCTGAATTCAGGAACAAGAGGAATCACATTCCTTCACCAAATCCGGGCTTAGGCCCTTCCATGTGCCTTTTTTGGTACCGAATTTGGCCCAGGAAGGAGGCCCTGAAAACAGTCATGGCAGGGTGGGCAATTTTTACCCTCCTGTCCCACATTCTGTTCTGGTTCCTCAGCTCTGCCAGCCACAGCTAGTCCCTACAACATTCCTCAACTTCAAATTACATTTAGGGCCAAAGTCCCGTTGGGGGCAGAGAGTACAGTTCTCCATACCAAGGACTGAGCACGCTCATCCATCTGAGTGCAGAGAGCTGCAGGCAGTCAGGCTGTGGCCCTAAAAATCCTCAGCAGGTGTTGCTGGACAGGGCGGATAAATTGGGGGAGGAATGTTCTGGCTGAGAGAGGCCATGGTTCTGTAACTCGGCTTACCTTCCCCTGAGCCTGTGTCTGGGTAATAAATGGGTGGAGAAGAGAGAGAAGTAACTACTTACTTCCATGTGCAGACAGACTGGCATTTATTGCAGGCTTATCACAAAAGTCTACAAGTTATTATATTTCACAACAATTAATGGAGAGATGGAAGGAAAGCAAGACATAAGAGAAACTGAAAGGGAGATAAGCATCAGCAAAAACAACAAAATCATTTTATGAAGGGCTTCTCCTAAGCGCACTTCCCGGAGAATTCTGGTCCACCCAAAATGTTAACACAGAATCTTCAAGATAAAATTTACTCTCATCATTACGAATGAACATGAACATATGTAATGCATGAGAGTGTCCTCAGGGTAGTATCAATGTGGGCTGAAGGAGACGGTAGTGGGAAGGAAGGAAAAGGACAATGGGGAGACCTGGTTTGGACAATGAACTTGACTGGGAGGTAAAGGCTAAGCATATTTAGAATCACATGTAGGCAAAATTTCACTATCTTTTCCAACTAGGTAGAGAAATGCTATTGCTTCTTTATATATTAATATGTGTCTAGCTACTTTACCAAGTCCACATATCAATTGTAATACTTTTAACCAGTTCTTTATGTTTTCTAGTACTAAAATGACATTATCTACAGATAATGATTTTTTTTTTTAAAGATTTTATTGGGGAATTGGAGGAGGGGAACAGCATTGGGGAATTGGGGAAGGGGAACAGACAAGTTGCTGTCCTTTTTGTTCTTCAGTCTAGTTGTGGAGGACGTTGCTTCACTGGCCCATGTTGGTATCATCATTGCGCTCTTCCCGAATGAGGCAGATCGGTCGCCGGCCTCTGGATGGTCGCTCACCACGGCTCTTGGCAGCTCACACTGGCTGCCAGCTGCTCACGCTGGCTGCCGGCCACTCACTGTAGCCTATGGCAGCCCATTGCAGCAGAGGCTGCAACCCAAGCTGTCGCCAGAGACTCACAGCAGCCCAGTTCCAGGTGGAACTGTTGTTCACCATCTTAGTTAGGGGGCAGTGTCACAGGCCCTCATATGTGGGATCCGAACTGGGGCTGCTGGCATCCCAAAACCAACTCTTAACCAATGTGTCACTCAGCCGGCTCCAGATAATGATTTTTGTTTCTTTTTTCGATGTTCATTCATTTCTATTTAATATCTTACTGCATTAGGAAGAATTTTCAAAACAGTAGATAATAATATTAATAGTGAACATCATTATTTTGAAAGGAATGCCTCTCATGTTTCTCCTTTCATGGTATTTAGTTTAGATTAATTGCTTTTTATCATATCGTACCATCTTCCCACATACTGATTCATATCTTCTCTTTTCTGCCAATTTAACTCCTACCCATTCTACAAAGATCACCTGAAGTCCCATTACTCTCACAAAGCATATCTATACAAAGCACTTGTAAATAAACACCCAGCTAACTTTAATGTAGTTTTTTACAGCTTACAAAGGACTTTCATATACGCATTCTCATTTGATGCTCTTGACACACTATGGAATAGGTATTGTTAGGACTTTCATTTTAGATATAAAAAACTTCAATCTGTGTGTGGCTGAGCAATTAGCCCTAGGACAGACTTAAATTGACTACAGTTTTGCATTTTAGGGAAAATATTTTTATATTCCAAGGAATTGCAAGAGCTAAGACAGTCTAAAGTGTCATATCCAACTTGTAAAATAAGGTATTGAAAAGCATTTCAGGCTCAGTAAAAGTCATTAGGCTCAACCCGAAATTCTGCCAACTCACCAAATCAGGAAATTTGGGATAAAATCTATAGCAGAAAATACACTTCTTCTGGGTGATTGCTGTTCACAGTGCCATCCATTTATTCTTGCTCAGAAATATTAAGATCTGAAAAGAGATCTCACTAGTCATTTGCAAGGTTGAACATTGGTGGCCACCCCATTAGTTATTGATCTTGTGCTAGACTCCTTGTCTATCAGATGGGTGAACGATGGGATGAGGGAGAGGTGGTAATATTCCCACTCTTGCCAATCCACAGGACTATAATTGAGCCTGGAATAAGAAAGCATCAGAGATAGTCCTTCCTAACTATAGTGGGTTGAAAAGGATTATTTTAACGTTCTAATAAATGGATCATCTTCCATTTAGAGCAGTTAGATTATGAGTTCTTTGAAGTTGCGTATCTGTCTTGTTTCCCTACCTACCTGCTTAGCCAAGCACCTATCACATGTTGAGAACACTGTTTTAGTAAAGATTTGTACACTATTTTTATTGTGATAAAATATACATAAAATTTACCATTTGAACTGCTTTTAAGTGTACAGTCCAGTGGCATTAAGTATATTCACAGTGTTGTGTCTCTATCACCACTATTCATCTTCACAAATTTTTCATCATTCCAAACTGAAACTTTGCAGACATTGAACAATGACTCCCTATTCCCTCTCCTCGCATCCCCTGACAACCACCATTCTAGTTTCTGCCTCAATTAACTGGCTATCTAGTTACCACATAGAAGGAAAACAATTTTGTGTCTGGTTTGTTTCACTTAGTATAATGTCTTCATGGTTCATCTGTGTTGTATATTTTTCAAATAAATAAACTCTTGTATTCTGTACCTCTCAATTTTTACCAGAAATGCAGACTAGAATGAAAGTCCCAAGGAGGAGGACAGAAAGCTTTAAGGTTTTAGGGAAGGAGATTAGAGAGATACATGAGATCTGGTGCTTTCCAGACCAGGAAAGAGAGGACCAAAGTTGTAGATGGGCATGGGCAGTGAGTGGGTGATGGAGAGGAAGGAAACACTCCAGAGAAAGAAAGCTGTGTCCCCCTGCTTTTCACCAAGAAAGCCCCCTGGATCCACTTACAAAGCTTCAATTAGATCAGGGATTCTTACTCTGGGGTCTGTGAACCCCTAGGAGGTCCATAGGTCGGATTTTCAAGGTATATGTTCCAAGGTCACATGTATTATTTTGAGATTGTGGGCATTTGGGTGGCAAGATCCAAAGCTTTAATCAAATACTTTCTTGGAGATCCATAACCCATTACAGATAGATAAATAGATATATAAATATATAAAATCCACTATACAGTATATATGATTTACTTTGAAGCGAGGGAAATGTTTTGGAACTAGATAGTGGTGATGGTTGCATAACATTGTGAATGTATTAAATGCCAATTTTATGTTATGTGAATTACACCTCAATAGATGATTTACAAGAAGAGGTGTGTGTTGACACTGATGACACCCATTTAGCCATTCTGAGCTTCAGTCTCTCACATGGAATAACCTGTGGATGGCTGCACTGAGATGTCCCTGACCGGCACCTCAAACTCCAGAATTCAGTTTTTCACTCTCCCTTTTTATACCTGCTCTTCCTCTTCCTTTCTCTGTTTCAGTAACTAGCACCACTACCATCAATGACCCAAGCTGGAAACCTGGGAGCAATCCTTGACATCACCTGTTCCTTCTTTCTTCCTCTCCTTCTACATCCAATCTCTGGATACTGTTGATACTACCTCCTAAATATGACTCATGTCTTTGTACTTCTCTCTATCTTCATTACCACTGCCCTACTTTGCACCACCATCACGCCTCATCTCGGGGTGCAGTAGTTTCTTAATCAGTCTATTTAATTAGGAATACTTGCAGCGGCAAGTAACAGAATACCCAACTAAAATCGGGTTGATTTTCCTCCACATTACAGGAAATCTAGAGATAGTCATGGCTTTGCGTCAGCAGTCTCTGTGAGAGCTTTCATCTCTGCATTCATCTTCGCTTTTCTCTCAGGCTTATCTCATGGGATAAGACATCACATCTATGTTCAAGGCAGGAAGAAGGCATACAGGTAGTGCCTGATCTTTTCGTTAGGAAAGCAAAAGTTTTCCCTGAAGTTCTTTGCAGGACTTTCCCTTATTTTTCATTAGCCAGAATTGGGTCCCCAACTCTTATCATCACACCCAGCTGCAAGGGGTAGCTGAGAAAGTGGGAAACAAGCTAGCTACAGTTAACTCAGAGCAGTGCAAGCTATGGCCCTTGAGCTAAGAATGGGTTTTACATTTTTAGAGGGTTGTTAACTCAACAGAGACTATGTGACCCACAAAGCATAAAGGATTTATCATCTGATTCTTTACAGGAAAATTTTGCTGACCCCTGGATTAGATCAAATATAATTTCCTAAAACATGGGCCTCATCAGTTTAAAATCCTTTATAGCATCTCAAATAAAGTGGACTTTAGCCTTACCTGGAACAAGCCCTAGGAAGTTTTGCCTGGTTTTGCTGACCTTTCCAATCTCTTTTCTACCTTACACTCTGTGGTTCAGCCATACTGGACTACTTTCTTGTAGGCTCCTGTATTAGTTTCCTATTGTTTTGGTAATAAATGGCCACAAATTTAGTGGCTTAAAACAACACAAATGTATTTTCTTACAGTCCTGGAGGTCAGAAGTTCAAAAGAGTTTTTTTTGGACTAAAATCAAGGTGTACACAAGGCTAAGTTCCTTCTGGGAGCCTCTAGGGAAGAATCCTGAGAAATGTTTCCTTCCTTTTTCAGCTTCTAGAGGCTGCCTGCATTCCTGATCCATGGCCTCTTCCTGCATTTGCAAAGCCAGCATTGAAGTATTTGCAAATCTCTATCTGGCTCTGGTCCACCACCACCTTTCTCTTTTATGTAAAAGGACCCTGTGATTACATTGGGTCACTCAGATAACCCAAAATAACCTTTTAATCTCAAGATCCTTAATTTAATCACATCTGCAAAGCTCCTTTTGTCATGTAAGGTAACATATTCACAGATTCTGGGGATTAGGATGTGAACATGTTTGGGGAGGGGGGTTGCATTATTCTGCCTACCACAGTGCTTCACTCTGTCCAGTTGGGTCTTGACTCTTACTGCTCTTTGTTCCTGAGAGAGCTTTTTCCTTGACCTGGCTAAACCCAGTTTATCCTTCAGCCCTAGCCTAGGTGACACTTCCTCTAGGAAGTCCTACTGGATCTCATCAACGTGCTTCTTCAGCACTCAATACTTCACTGTCTTAGCATTGATCATACTGTATGAAATGACTTGATTATGTGTCAGTCTCCAACAACAACACGTGAGGGCAAAACCATGTTTGTCTTCCCTGGTGTTGTATCTCCAGCTTGGTGTGTGGTACATAATAGGCACTCAACACATATTTGTTGAATGAATAAATGAATGAATGAAAAAATGAACTGGAAGAAAAGGGATTCTGGAATACCAAGGCTCTAGCTTTGCTTTCAGAGCCAGCAGGACAGCAGACGACCAAAGGAACAACCTGGTCCTCTGGATTTCTTCTTGGCCCCAAGTAACAAGGTCAAGTAACAAGGTTAGCATGAAAGCTGCAGAATTCTCCAACTGGTATATATAATCAGACTTCAGCCCCCCCCAAATAACCTGAGAAGTTTGGGTCATCACCAGTTTATAACCCAGTCTCATTTACCTACACAGCCTTTTCATACTCTCCTTCCCGCAAACATCATTACTTAACTGTCACAGAGCTTGTTACCTTCCCCTAGGTCACTAGATTAACTGCAGAAACTATAATTGTCACCTAACGGGCCATTCAGGTGTCTCTGATATTTCCCGGTTTGCTCTTTCCTGAAGAGTCAGAGAGGCAGCCATTGAATTGACAACTTTGGCTCTGGACACTGCTTGCCATGCCTTCTGTTCTTCGTATTTCAGAGTCTTTATCAAATGCCTGCTTGCGTAGATATTGACCAGATTAATAGAGACAGGCTTGGATGGCTACATATGACAGACTGACCAATGAGTCTCAACCCTATGTGTTCATAAGAATCAACTGGGATATTTCAAACAATGCCAATACTTAACATCTAAATATCTAAATCAGAATCTCGGGAGATAGATCTACACACACTAAATGTTGTTGTTTTTAAGCTTCCCAGGTAAGGGTGACCAGTTGTTTCACTTTTCCCAGGGCTAAAGAGTTTCCCTGGAAAAGAGACATCAAGTGCTAAAACCAGGATGGCCTTAGGCAGTTCATGTTGGTCACCCTTTCAGGGGATTCTAATATGCATCTAGGGCTGAGAACCACTGATACTGTTTTTGTTGGTCAAGAAGGTGGATTTCCCCACATGGAGGTATTATAGTTGCTCTGTGGTTTTCCCCATCCAATATTGTGATGGTAAGGCTAATGAACAAAGAAGATTTGAGTCCTGGCTTTGTCTCTTATTAAGGAAACTCAGGCAAGTAAATCTCTCTGAAATTGATTCCTTCATCTGCAGAATGGTAATGATAAGACCTACTTCACCCAAACTAGTTGAGGGTCTGAATTGTAAACAGATACTACTTCTAGTTAACTTAACCAGAAAAGGAATGTATTGGAAGGTATTGGATAGTACTGTGGGCAAAAAAGGATTCTATATAAAGTAACCTCACAGGGATGATTGATCATAAATTCCTAACTGGGCAGGTCATGGTGAACAGTCACGCTCCAGGCCTATAATTTCTTTAGTGAAAAGTTGTTTTTTTTTCAGTGGGCTGCCGTAAGCTACCGTGAGTGACCAGCAGCCAGTGTGAGCAGCCGGCAGCCGGCGTGAGCTGCTGTGAGCCGCTGTGAGCGGGCATCCAATGGTCAGTGACCGATCTGCCTCATCCGGGAAGAGCGCAATGATGATACCAACATGGGCCAGTGAAGCGACGTCCTCCAAAACTAGACTGAAGAACAAAAGGACAACAACTTGTCTGTTCCCCTTCCCCGATTCCCCAACGCTGTTCCCCTCCCCCAATTCCCCAATAAAATTTTAAAAAGAACAAAAAAAAAAGTTTTTTTGCTTTTTTGTTTTCCATTAAAGTTTATTGGGCTGACAATGGTTAGTAAAGTTACATAAGTTTCAGGTGTACAATTCTGTAATACATCATCTGTATATCACATTGTGTGTTCACCACCCAGAGTCAGTTCTCCTTCCATTAGTGAAGAGTTTTTAAGCCCTATCCATTATTCTTGTGCATCTAGGTTAACATATCTTTGAGATGCCAGAAGAAATAACCCCTCGAAGGCATAACCACCCTTAAGAAAGCACATAGTCTTCTAATCTAATTCCAGCCTTGCTTTCTCTCACCGTCATGTAATCTTTCTTACATTCCCTCTTAAATTTCAAACTCATAAAAGAAGCTGCAAAACTGTTTTTCTCCAGAGCATTTGAGACCTTCCTCCCTGGTATTTGTCGTCATTTGGCTCAAATAAACTCTTACGAAAATTCTCTATAGGTTTGGATGTCCTTATGTCGATATTTCACAGACTAGATGGGAAGGCTGGAAAAGCTGACTTTGGCCTTGTCAGGGTCAAAGAGAGAAAAGATACAGCCAAGACACTTCTCTCTCCCCTAACACACACACACACACACACACACACACACACACACACACACACACGAAAGGTCTGTTTATAACACCACCAGTTGCTGTAGCCCTTGACTCTAGACTTCGCCGCAATCTCATGAATAATTTCTAATTGGCTCTGAAATGTTGCAGCCATTCTCTCAAGAGCCTGTTCCAGGATGAACATATAATTGACTGCACTAAGTTATATGCATACTCTTAACTGCCTGAGGTTAGGAAGAGGGGCCATTCAACACACTTTTGAGAAAGCACTTTTAAAAGGGGAAAGCCTATTCTGGCTGCACAGTAGGATTGCCTGGGGAGTTTTCCAAAGATCAGAATCTCAGGGGTTGGGAAAGGGAAACCTTCATTTTGAATATACTAAATGATCCTTAAACTCATTGAAATCTGAGAACTATTGTGCCAGAGGTCCTTCTCTGCACTGAAAAAGGTTGGGGGGAGGTCAGAAAACCCTTTTCATTTGATTGTTCCTGAGAAAAGGTGAGAGTGGTATTTTAAAAATATATATTTTTATTAAAAATATAGCAAACATACAATATTATATCAGTTTCAGGTGTACACCATAGTTATTCAACATTTATATACCTAAAGAGTAATCACTGTAAGTCCAGCAACCATCTGACACCATACCACGCTATCACAATATTATTGACTACATTCCTTAGGTTGTATATTACATCCCCAAGACTTACTTGTTTTCTACCAGAAAATTTGGACCTCTTATTCTCTTTCACCTTTTCCCCCCTTTTAAAATTTTTCAATTGTTGACATTCAATATTATTTTATGCTAATTCAGGAGTATAGCATAGTGGTTAGACATCCATATTATTTAAAAAGTGATCCCCCTGACTCGTCTGGTACCCATCTGACACTATACATAGCTATTGACTACATTCTCTATGCTTTATTTTACATCCGCATGACTATTTTGTAAGTAGCAATATGTACTTCTTAATCCCTTCACCTTTTCTACCTTGTCCCCCAGCCGCCCATCTATTACCCCAACAAATCTAGTATCCATCTGACACCATACATAGTTTTTACAATATTATTGATTATATTCCTTATGTAATACCCTACATCCCCATGACTACTGTGTAACAACCAATTTGTGCTTCTTACTCCCTTCCCCTTTTTTCACTCACACCCCTAACCCACCTCCTATCTGGCAACCATTATAATGTTGTCTGTATCTATGTTTGTTTCTGTTTTTTTTTATTATTTTGTTCTTTAGATTCCACTATAAGCAAATTCACATTGCACCTATCTTTCTCTGTCTGATATACTCCACTCAGCACAATACCCTCCAGGTCCATCCATGTCACCACAGGTGGCAAGAACCCATTTCCATCATGGCTGAACAATATTCGATTGTATATATGTACCACCTCCTTTTTATCCACTCATCCATTGACAGACATCCAGGCTGCCTCCACATCTTGGCCATTGTAAACAATGCTGCAATGAGCATATGGATTGCATGTGTTCCCTGGAAGTAGCATTTGGGTTTCTTCAGATAAATACCCTGAAGTGGGATTACTGGATCCCTCTTTATCTCTTATTACATAGTCTTTGTTTCCAAGGCATTTTGTCTGGTATATCGCTATGCCAGCTTTTGTCTGTTTGCTTCCATTTTCTTGAAATATCCTTTTCCATCCCTTTACTTTCAGTCTCCATGTGTTTTTCAATCTGAAGAGAGTCTTTTGTATTCAGCATATGTAAGCGTTTTGTTTTCTTATCTATTCAGCCACTCTATATCTTTTGATTGAGGCATTTAATTCATTTACATTGAAAGTAATTGTTGATAGATATGTATCTATTGCCATTCTATTATTCATATTTTTGATATTTTTATTTTTGTCCTTTTAAAGAAGCCCCTCTAAGGTTCCTTGTAATACTGGTTTGGTGGTGTGAACTCCTTTAGCTTTTTCTTGTCTGGGAAGCTGCTTATCTGTCCTTCAATTTTAAATAATGACCTTGCTGGGTAGAGCACTCTTGGTTGTAGGTCTTTAGTTTTCATCCCTTTGAATATTTTATGCCAATCCCTTTGACTTGCAAAGTTTCTGTTGAAAAATCAGATGACAATCTTATGGGAGCTACCTTATAAGTTACTAGTTGCATTTCTCTTGCTGCTTTTAGGATTCTCTCTTTGTCTTTCACCTTTGCTATTTTAACTGTAATGTGTCTTAGTACGGGCCTGTTTAGGTTTATCTTGTTTTAGACTCTCTGTGCTTCCTGGGCTTGTATGTCTATTTCCTTCTCCAGGTTAGTAAAGTTTTCAGTCCTTATTTCTCAGGTTCTCAATCCCTTGCTTTCTCTCTTCAATATCTGGTATCCCTATGATGTGATATTGTTATGCTTGATGTTGTCCCAGGGGTCTCTTAGACTACCCTCATTTTTTTAAAATTCTTTTTTCTTTTTGTAGTTTTCTACTACTTTGTTTTCCAAATTGCTGATTCTACTCTCTGTTTCATCTAGTCTGCTAGTGATTCCTTCTAGTGCATTCTACATTTCAGTTATTGTATTCTTCATTTCTGACTGGTTCTTTTTTATGATTTCTATGTCCTTTTTTTTTTTTTTTTTTAGGGCAGTGTCACTGGACCTCATATGTGTGACCTGAACCGGGGCCGCTGGCTTCTCAGGCCAGCGCTTAACCACCGCGCCACTCAGCCGGCTCTCTATGTCTTTTATGCTTGCTATCTCTTTGTTGAAGTTCTCACTAAGTTCCTTGAGCATCCTGTTTTTTTTTTTTGTTGTTGTTGTTTTTAAGATTTTATTGGAGAATTGTGGGCAGGGAACAGCGTTGGAGAACCAGAGAAGGGGAACAGACAAGTTGTTGTCCTTTTGTTCTTCAGTCTAGTTGCGGAGGACATTGCTTCAATGGCCCATGTTGGTATTGTCATTGTGTTCTTCTCAGGTGAGGCAAATAGGTCGTCAGCCTCTGGACAGCTGCTCACAGCAACTCTTGGCAGCTCACACCGGCTGCCAGCTGCTCACGCTGGCTGCCAGCCACTCATGGTAGCCTATGGCAGACTATTGCAGCAGGGGCTGCAGCTATGCCATCCTGGGGACTCACGGCAGCCCAGCTCCAGGTGGAGCTGTTGTTAACCATCTTAGCTGTAGAGGGCAGTGTCACTGGCCCTTATATGTGGGATCTGAACAGGGTCACTGGCATCCCAAGCCAGCTCTTAACCAATGTGCCACTCAGCCGGCCCTTGAGCATCCTGTTTTGAACTGTGTATTTGGTAGGTTGCTTGCCTCCATTTCATTTAGCTCTAGTTCTGGAATTTTCTCCTGTTTCATTCATTTGGGATGTATTTATTTGTTTCCTCATTTTGGCTGCCTCTCTGTGTTTGTTTCTATGTATTAGGTAGATCTGCTACACCTCCCAGTCTTGGCCGGGTGGCCTTATGTAGTATGAGCTCTGTGGGGGCCTAGCACAGTCTCCCTGGTCACCTGTGCCAGGTGCTCCAGAAGTGTCCTTTGTGTGGTTTGTGTGTGCCCTCCTGTTATAGTTGAGCCTTGATTGCTATTGGCACATCAATAGATGGGATTGACCCTCAGGCTGACTGTGGGGTTTGGCCACATCCATAGCTTACGGGCTGCTGTGTGTGTGTGTGTGTGTGTGGGGGGGCTTACCCCACTGAATGGGATTCACCTCAGTGGGCTGTGGTGCCTCTTGAGACCTCCCTTTGTGTATGCTGCTTGTGGGGAAAATTGGGTAGTGCTCTGAAGCCAACCTCCAAATATGTTGGTTCTGGAACTGCTTGGGAGAGGCTCCGGTGCAGGTCCAGGGCACCCCCTTCCTGTGACTGGCCAGGGACAGGAGTTACAAAGCGATCCACAGTTGTTTGCTGCCTGTTCTGAACCGGGAATCATGTGGGAGAAGCCAGACTGCAACTGAGAATAGCTGCCATCAGTACTGAGCCTGGTAGTTCAGCAAAAAGGCAGGACACCCTGAGGACTGCTGCCACCTGCTGGCTCCCTTAAGGTTCATGCCTCATGTGTTATGCAAATTGGGTGAGGCAGAGTTTCAAGGAGTCACTAGAGTGGGAAGAGTTGTTCAACAGATTAATGTAAGTTCTAGATTGGTGCTAGTGTTGAGCCTGGAGCTACGCAGCAAAAGTCTCAGAGCACACTGAGGCCGGTTGCTGCCCACCTGGGGCCCATGGACCCTTGACAGCTTTCCAAGAAAGAATGCAATGTGGGTGGGGACTGACTGCTTGCTGAGAAAGTTCTTCTGGTATTGGGGTAGTTGGGTAGGGCAGGGTTCCAGGGAGACTGCAGGGTGGAGCAGCAGAGCTCAATAGACCAAGTTAGGTTCATATTTGGCCATGCACATAGTGGGGGACTCAACACAGGGAGGATGGGGCCCAACTGCCGGCTGCACAGGAGAAGAATGCCACACAGGGAAAATGGTGATTGTCCCTCCAGTCCTTGCTATGAAGCCACACAACTCAGTCTCCATCATATGTCCCTGCTGTCCCATAAGTCATTGTCCCTCTGTCGGATCCCAGGGTGAGTGCCTGCAAGCGAGTGAGTCTGGGTACAGTTCCTTTAAGAGGATATCTGGGTTTTCTGCAGCCCTCTGTTTCACCCAGATGGCTAGTATTCCCACTGTTTTTCACAGCCTGATGTTGTGGGGGCTCCTTTTCCTGGCTCCAGTACTTTGGGCTGGGGAATATGGTGTGGAGCTGGGGTCCCTCGCTCCTCTAGAAGGAGCCTCCATGGCCAAGATATCCCTACAGATTCTCAACCACCACGTGGAGGTGTGGGGCTAATCCGTTTCATATCTCTGCCTCTCCTACCAGTGTCAATGTGGCTTCTTTGTATCCTTAGCTTTAAAACTTCTGTTCAGCTAGACTTCAGATGGCTCTCCAGGTTGATCGTTCTAGAATTCAGTTGTAATTTTTTTTTTTTTTTTTAGGGCAGTGTCACTGGCCCTCATATGTGGGACCCGAACCGGGGCCGCTGGCTTCCCAAGCCAGCACTTAACCACCGCGCCACTCGGCCGGCCCTCAGTTGTAATTTTAATATGTGCACAGAAGCACAATGTCTATCTGCTCAGCCATCTTTGATCTCTTTGGGTGAGTGTTTTAAAAAAGAATCTTCAGTGCATAAATAATGCATACAACAGCATAATGTCATAAATACAAAGAAAGAAATTATTTTGCAGTTCCCGTATATCTGATGATAGATAAAACTCCAGTCATAGATAAAAATGATCTCCATGACTTAAGAAATATGTCTCTCTGATTCTTATGCTTTATCTCTACCCTATCTGTGGGCCCTCTATCTGTGGTTTCGCTTTCCAGGGTTTCAGTAATCCATGGTTAGCTGCAGTCCGAAAATATTAAGTGGAAAATTTAGGAAATAAACAATTCATAAGTTTTAAATTTCTTGCTGTTCTGAGTAGTGCGATGAAATCTCCCCCCATCCTGCTGGCCCTCCTGGGACATAAATCATCCCTTTGTCCAGCATATTCACACTGTATACACTACCTGCCCATTAGTCACATAGTAGCCGGCTCTGTTATCAGATTGACTGTCTCAGTATCACAGTGCTTGTGTTCTAATAACCCTTATTTTACATAATAATGGTCCCAAAGCCATTCACATAACTTTTATTACAGTATGTTGTTATAGTTCTATTTTATTATTACTTATTGTTGTTAATTTCTTACTATGCCTAATTTATAAATTAAACTTTATCATAAGTATGTATGTATAGGAAAAAACATTCTATATATATGGTTCAGTACTATCTGTGGTTTCAGGCATTCACTGGGGGTACTCGGATGGATCCTCTGCCAATAAGGGGATCTACTTGTACTTTGTTTTCCTTTCCTGGTTAAGTTGCCCAAAACATATTCTTGGGGTCTGATTGGGATAGCTCTCCCTTCAGGGAAGGTTGACTACCTGATATGAACCACGAGCCTAATAGGTGAGAAAGCAATCCCCATATAGAGCCACCTATACCCTCAGGTGCCCTCTGAGCACTGGCCTCCCAAAATCTTACTGTTGTAGGTGTTGCCAAGGTTGAACCCCTTGTAAAGATGCCACAAGTCCAGGATGAATTTCTAAGGTGGACTCTACCAACCAACGTACCTAGAATCCACTGTTAGTATTTATAATCAGAGATTATACGTATATAAAATGAATCCTTCTAGTGGGTATGATTACATGAGATCAACTCACAGAGATAAAGATAAAATGAGAACTGTCAAAAATCCAGAAAAAGTAAAATTAAAACCTTCAGACCAGTAAAATAGTATTTAGTAAGAGTTTATTGTGCATGTAAGAACTGTAAGAACAGTTTGCAAACTGGGAGTTTTCAAATACTAAGCTGATATGAAGTTCAGAGGAGTGATATTACAGGATGGTGTGTAAAGTGAAAATGAGGAAGTTGTTTAATCTTTATAATGATTGGTTATTACAGATAAGGGTTTCTAGACAGCAGGAGATTGGCTAAAAGTGATTATACCACTTTTAAGAAGATGACTTAAGGGGCTGGCCGAGTGATGTGGTGGTTAAGAGCTGGCTTGGGACGCCCGCAGCCCTGGTTCAGATCCCACATATGAGGGCCAGTGACACTGCCCTCAAAAAAAAAAAAAGCAAAAAAGAAGATGACTTAAGTTTCTATTGTGATTATCAGAGGCATTTAGAAAAATAACCTGTTTCACTAATATAAATAAGCTAGATTCACTTTTGCTTACAAATATCAGGGAATTTTCAAGCTTGGTCTCCATTTCATTTTTTAGTTTAATAGAACAAAAGGAGTTGTATGTTCTTTTAGAACTATAGTATGGTAAGCAGAAGAATTGTCTTACTGTACTCTAAAAAATATATTTCTAGTGAAATGTTTAGGACCAGCTATCTCACATCAGCATATTCTTTCCTCTGAGAACTACTACGGAAACAGTGACAAATCATTTGTCTAGATCATTTTCCCACTGTTCCATGCAGATCAAAAATTCCTTCATTAACTCTCATCTGTAGTGTAATTCATATTACAGTTAATAAAAAAATAGTCATGTTTAATTATTGTCATTTTAGACCTAGGTTGTGATTTCCCTAAGGAATTTGAAAACATTTACAATCAAATTTGTTCAGAGGGAGATAGCTTTTTGGTAGTATTTCCACAAGTGGCTAATTCCAGACATTTTATATTGACTCTCTTAACTTTAGATTCTTAGATAGAAAATTTCCTGATTATGATTGAATTTTAGGGGTACCATTAAAAATATAAAATTTACCATCTTAACCATTTCTAAATGTGCAATTTAATGGTGTTCAGTATATTCAGCTTGTCGTGCAACAGCTCTGCAGAACTTTTCGTCTTGCCCAACTGAAGCTCTGCACCCATTGAACAACAACCCTTCATTCTCCCTCCACCCCAGGCCCTGGCAACCTCCATTCAACTTCCCATTTCTATAAATTCTACTGTCTTAGATACCTCATATAAATGGAATCATATAGTATCTGTCTTTTTGTGACTGGCATATTTTACTTAGAATAATGTCCTCAAGGTTTAACCAGGTGACAGGATTTTCTTCCTTTTTAGGTTCGAACAATGTTCTATTGCAGGTACATACCACAGTTTGTTTAGCTAGTCATCTATCAGTGGATACTTGGGTTGCTTCCACCTGTTGGCTATTGTGAATAATGTCGCTATAAATATGAGTGTGAAACATGGTTTCTTTGAGTCCCTACCTTCAGTTCTTTTGAATATATACCCAAGTGGGATTGCTGGATTATATAGTAGTTCTATTTTTAATTTTTTTGAAGAACCACTATACTGTTTTCCATAGTGATTGCACCATGTGCCACCAATAGTGCACAAAGGATCCAAGTTTTCCACATCCCTGCCAACACTTAAATTGTTTTGTGTTTTGATAGTAGCCATCCTAATGAGTGTGAGGTGGTATTTCATTGTGGCATTTCTCTAATGATTAGTGATGTTGAGCATCTTTTCATATGCTTCTTGGTCATTTATATATCATCTTTGAAGAAATGTTTATTCAGGTCCTTTTCCCATTTTTAAATTCAGTCATTTTGTTATTATTGTTGAATTGTAATTCTACTGATGAGGATATTAACTCCAAATCAGTACATGATTTGCAAATATTTTCTCCCAATCTGTAGGTTGCATTTTCACTCTGTTGATTGTGCCCTTTGACACACAGAAGTTTTAAGTTTGATGTAATCCCATTTAGACAAATGGTATCTGCTTTCATCTCTATGTACTTCTCCTATAAGGTTGAATTATTTTAATGTTTACACTGGAGTTACATTTTACCCAAATGTTGAGTTCTAAAAATTAACTACTAAGGCAAAAGGCAATATTCTGTTTTGTACCATTCTATTTTTTAAAAATGCTTATTACCTTGTACATTGATCTCACAACCCACTAATGGATCATAACGCAATAGTTTGAAAACATTGTCTTAAATCATTCATAAAATATTAATGGTGTCTTCTGTAGCTGATATTATCAGTTCCTCTCTCTATTAGTGTTTCTCTGTGGATCATAATTAATTCTGCAGTTTGTTTCTTGAAGACAAAGCCATTCCGACCCACTCTGTAAGACCATCTGAACAATAGTCCTCATTGCTCATGATATACAATTATCGTGGGGAATGATAGCGCTGAATCACCTTTCTCTCTGTTTTCTTGAGCATTTGCAATCAGATCGCACTTTTTTTTTTTTTCATTCAGTTTCTAAAAAATGCTGCTCCAGTTTTGCCTTGCTTTGTATGTTGCTTTTGGGAAGTCTGATGCTATTCTCATTCTTTGGCACTTGTAAATTGTATGTCCTTTTTTGCCTGGAGGCTTTCAGGATTTTTTTCTTTACCTTTAAAATCTGATAGTTTTGCTGAGGTTTGTCTCAGAGTTCATCATTTTAGGTTAATTTTCTCAGGTACATGGTAGGTCTTTTCAATACAGAGAGATTCAGGCCTTTGTTGTTTCTGAAACTGTTTCTTAGATTGTAGTTCTAAATATTCGTTCTGTTCCATTGCTTTGTTTTCTTCTTCAGGGACTCCAGTTATGTCAGTGACTGGCCTTTGCATTTCTTCTGTTTGTATGCCTCCCTTATTTATTTATTTATTGCCACATGGGGCCAGTATATTGCAGTTAAATACCTCTCTCTATTTTTTCCATTTTTCCATAAAGACAATTAAAACACACACACACACACACACACACACACACACACACACACCCCTTATTTTCATTTTCATAGTTGTTTTCCTGCCTTTCTTTCCAGCTAGACTCTCATCTCTAGTGTTTACTTTTCTTTCTTTCTTTTTTTTTGAGGGTAGTTCACTGGCCCTCACATGTGGGACCTGAAGCGGGGCTGCTGGCTTTCCAAGCCAGCGCTCAACAGCCCCGCCACTCGGCCGGCCCTAAAAAATCATAGACTTTTATAATGTATCAAAGAGTTTGACTCACTACACAAAGTAAGAATTCCACCTTAAGAAAAATATACAGGGTTTGGTACGAGTTTACATTCTGTGAGATTCAAGTCTGATGCCAAGCCTTTAGATTCCTAGTGCTTCGATTCAAATGGCGGGTGGATAACAAGTTTAGTCTATAAAACTCCACTATGCTGTGCAGTTCCTTTTCTCCTGGGTCAGACAGCTTTCTTCTGCTCCTTTAACCCTTTCTTTGCTCCTTAATGGATCTTAGAATCCAGTTTCCAGATTTTTGGATTTCCTTTAATAGAAAACTGCACAATCATTTCCTAGGGATCTGTGCAGATGAGAAAAAAATGGAGACTCGGATTCTTGACTCATATCAGGATTTATTTTTTAGAAGCTCCCTTAACCCTCCCCACCCCACTGCCAGACAAGCTGAGTTGGAGTAGGTCCCCTCCTTTGTGCATTCCTTTGTTTATATGATAACTGTTTTCTTGTCTCAGTCTCTTCTAGTAGACTTAAAGATCTTTCCATTTTTGTTTCCATCTTCACCCATACTTGCCTCTCAACAAACTGGCTTGCTATTGCTCTCTATACAGACCCATAGCTTCCCGCCTCATATTACTCCCTCTTTTTGGAATATGTTTTTCTACCATCTAAGTAACAAGACTTCATTTTCCTTTCTTTTTTTAAGTGTAGCACTTAATGACTGTTTAAAATACCTGTGCACCCATGTAACCATCACCCATGTCATGTTCCAGTATCCCAGACTCTCCTTCATCAGTCAATACTTCCTCCCATGTGTCATACTAGATAACAATTTTTCTGACTTCTATCCTCATTAGTTTTACCCTCTCTTGGTATTCATATATATGTAGTCATAGAGTATATACTCTTTTGTGTCTGGCTTCTTTCATTCAATATTATTTGTATGAAATTCAATGTATATAGCACTGTATGCATAAAATGCTTTATTTTATTGCTAACAATAAGTATTCCCTAAGTACCTGTTGTGTGCTGGGATTTACAACAACAATTTTGAACAACAGGGGCCGTGTTTTTCTGATGCCCAGCATGGGCAGCATTCTATATACAAGAAAATATAAAAGCAGATGATGACAGTGCTTTTAAATCACCCCCAGAGGCTTGCTGAAGCTAGACAAATAGCCACCAAGATGCTTCCTGGGAGATATATTAATTACGTATCATGGAAAGCAGTATTTTAAAACTTTTGCATCAGAATCACCTGAAAGGCTTATGAAAACAGTTTTTTTGGGGAAGGGGCAACCCCAAGAGATCTCATTCAGGAGATCTTAGATAGGGCCTGATAATTTGCATTTCTAACAAATTACCATGGGATGCCAACGCTGAAGGTCTAGGGGCCCCGACTGGAAAATCTCTGCTTCAAGGTTTCAGGTTCATAAAACTTGATGCAGTTCTCTTACAGACCCCTCACCACCATCTTCATTTGTGGCAGCCCATAGCTCCTGCATCTCCTCTGTGAAAGCTTGAGGCTAGCTAGCTCAGGTAATTCCTGCTGGAGCCAGGCCCCTGTGCTGAAGATCTCTGGTCAGATGTCTCTGGGTGCTGAACTGGCATGGAGGAAGCTAGGCTTGGGAGAGCAATGTCGTCACCTATGCTGCTTTCTCGTATTGTCAACCACATAGTCATCTTCAAAATTGTTAAGGATGGACATTTGGTCCAGGTCAATATCTAGCTTCTAGAAACCTTTGGAGGTCCAGGCTGCCCTGAGGTAAGGCTGGGCTTCTGCTGTTAGGGGTAGAAGGCAGCAGAACCTGCCAGTGGTTTCACATTCTGCAATTTCTCAGGTTGTACAACAGGCTTCCAAAGGATGTGCCAGAGAATTCAGTGACTTCAGAGAAGTAGGAATGTGTGCCAACCTGTGGGGTCTGATGCTCTCTGCAGCATCACAGTCCAGATCACTTTCCTCCACTAGGTCCCCAATCTACCTTCCCTGCTCCTGCCCAAGGTACCACATCTCCAAGAGCTAATTCTCTGGTGAAAAGAGGGTTTCCTCAGGGGCGTTCCATGTCTTGGGACCCAGAGGTGCCTGGGGTTCTCTGCTTCTTATTCTGGTCTTCACTTCCCAGATGGGAAGACTTCTTTTCAGGAAGCTACCGTTGTCAATGACAACACTGTTGATGCCACTCCATGGAAGCTGGATGGGAGATGATGGTGCTGATCCACTGGACATAATGGGATCCCCAGTCGAGGGCTGCTTGGAGCCTGGGAGGTTCAGGATGAAGGGGTCAAAAATCCACCACTTGACGACTTAGTTGATGTTTCTGACAGTCTCAAAGACATACCTTTGGGGGGGTTATGTCTGCAGATTCTACTTCTAACAACTGCACTTCTTTGCTCTCTAGCAAAGCTGTTCATGAGCAACAGGGTCAGCAAAGGCTGAGATGTTCCAGACAGTCTTCAGGGAGATTTTCATTTTTTCTTGGGTCCCATGAAGCATTTCCATGCACTCTACACTCTACATACTTATCCTCTAGTTGCATAGTTCATAGCTTACCTGCCGATGGACACCTTGAGAAGCCCCTAGAGGTGGACGAGTTTTACAGTAACAATCCACAAACCAAAATTCTTTCCTTTCTGATAAAAATGAGATGGCTTTGGACATTGCTGAGTTTCTGGAGCGTGGAGGAGAATTATGACTTAGCATGCCTGAAAAGCATCTGTCCATAGAACAAGCCCTTTTGCTGAGTGGGGGCTGTATCCCAGAACTAGCCCGGCAGTGCGCAGTGCCACCTAGTGGTCAGCCGGCTTCCGAAGGTCTCCTTTCTGAAAAGCTGGGCAGAGACTGGGCTGGCCTACCAGCAGATAAAACCCCCTGTAGAATGATCTATATAACAAAAGCCAACGACAACTGCGCCACATTTACACCCTCCCTGTTTTTTGAGTCCTTGCTTCCCTTAGCTTATAGTTTCCTCTTCTGCACAATAAGGGCAACCAGGTGAACTCGAGGTTCCCTTTCTGGACTGTGTCTCTTTATATGGATCAAAATCCCCTCCTGAAGCTTCCTCTGACGCTTCCTCTTTCTCTACCTCCAAATAAAGAAGAAAACAAAAGGCTTTATTTTGAAATGGGAATTTTGTTCTTAGTTCATTCATGCTGTTGGAGAGTGCTTAGGGATAAATTCATTTGGCAGAAGAGTCAGTTGCATATAGACTGCATAACGAGGTTCTAAAACAAGACATACACTTAGGCAAAATAGGAGAATGTTAATTTTTCCCTGCTTGGATTTCCCCCCTCACTTGTGAAAACCACGTTTCAGAGTATTGGGAAAGTGGGAGCTGGAGCCTGGCTCCTGTCACCTAGCAGACTTCCACGGACTAGACCTTCTGATTTTGTTGTTTCACAGATTTGCAGCTGATGATAAAACATCATTTGCTTGGAAACACAGTAAATCAGGCAAAAGAAGTAAGGTATGAAAGCACAATTGACTAACTGATTACTTAAAATGGTTCCTTTGTAAGAGAGAACAAGAATACCCATTACTCAATAGCATTAAATATTAGCAGTATTTTCCATTTTGCCCATCTCATGGCAGTAATGATAACCCTTTGTTTAAGTGTGCATTTCTTGTACTACCTCTGAGGATGACCCTTTCATAAAGTTATTGGCTGTTTATGCTTCTCTTTCTATGAATTTTTATTCCTATCTTTTGCCCGTTTTTCTATTAGCTTATTTATATATGTCTTTCTTTTTAATTTGAAGGAGATTTTCCATATTAGTAATATTACACTTTGTCATGTCTTGCAAATTTCTTTCTGAGTACTCATATATTCATTTATCTTTCATCTTTATGGTATTTTAAATGTTTATATGGTTGAATCCATCAATTTTCCCTTCATGGCTTCTAAGTTTCCAGTCTTTCTTAAAAGGGCCAACTCCATCCTGAGGATAAACATATGTTATCTTTTATGCTCTCCTACTTTAATAGTTCCTTTTTTGTATTTGTGTGTTGTTGTTTTTTTTTTAAGATTTTATTGGGGAATTGGGGGAGGGGAATAGTGTTGGTGAACCGGGGAAGGGGAACAGACAAGTTGCTGTCCTTTTGTTCTTCAGTCTAGTCGTGGAGGACGTTGCTTCACTGGCCCATGTTGGTATCATCATTGCGCTTTTCCCTGGTGAGGCAGATTGGTTGCCAGCCTCTGGATGGCCGCTCACAGCGGCTCACGGAAGTGCACTCCAGCTGCCGGCCAGCCCCACTGCAGCCCACTGCCATCGCCAGTGACTCAGACTCACGGGCAGTCCATCTCCAGGTGGAGCTGTCGCTCACCATCCCAGCTGCAGAGGACGCAGTGTTACTGGCCTTCTATGTGGAATCCGAACTGGGGCCGTGTTGCTCAGAGCTGGAGTCCTGGGCCAACTCTTAACCAACGTGCCATTCGGCCACCCTGTATTTGTGTTTTTAATCTCTGTGAAATGTTTTGTTTTTTATAGTGTGAGGCAAGAGGTCTATAACTAATATGAAGATTGAATCAGTAATCAAAACCCTCCCACCAAAGAAAAGTCCTGTTCCAGATTGCTTCGTTGGTGAATTCTACCAAGCATTTTTTTTTTTTTTAAGAGGGCAGTGTCACTGGCCCTCATATGTGGGACCTGAACCAGGGCTGCTGGCGTCCCAAGCCAGCACTTAACCACTGCGCCACTTGGCCGGCTCTACTATCAAGCATTTTAAAGAAAAATTAATGCCAATATTTCTCAAACTCCTATAAAAAAATAGAAGAGGAGGGAACACTTCTAAACTCATTTTATGAAGCCAGAATTACCCTGATACCAAAGCCAGACAAAGATACCACAAGAAAAGAAAACTGTAGGGCAGTACTCCTGAGGAATATAGATGTAACAATCCTCAGCAAAATACTAGCAAACAATCCTCAACAAAATACTAACAAACTGAATCCAACAGCACATAAAAAGGACCATACAGGGCCGGCCGAGTGGCGCATTGGTTAAGCGCTGGTTTTGGGATGCCAGCGGCCCCGGTTCGGATCCCACATGAGGGCCAGTGACACTGCCCTCTACAGCTAACAACAGCTCCACCTGGAGCTGGGCTGTGCGAGCCCCGGTGATGGTGTGGGCTGCAGCCCCTGCTGCAGTGGGCGGCCATAGGCTACAGTAAGTGGCCCACAGCCAGCGTGAGCGGCTGGCAGCCAAGCGTGAGCTGCCAATAGCCGCGATGAGCGACATCCAGAGGCCAGCGACCGATCTGCCTCATCCGGGAAGAGCGCAATGACGATACCAACAGTGAAGCAACATCCTCCGCAACTAAACTGAAGAACAAGAAGACAGCAACTTGTCTGTTCCCCTTCCCCGATTCCCCAACGCTGTTCCCCTCCACCAATTCCCCAATAAAATCTTTAAAAAAAAAAAAAAAAAAAAAAGGACCATACACTATGACCAAGTGGGATTTATCCCTGAGATGCAAGGATAGTTCAACACACGAAAATCAATTAATAGAATAAAAGATAAAAATCACATGTTCATCTCAAGAGATGCAGAAAAAGCATTTGACAAAATTCAACACTCTTTCATGATACAAACTCTCAACAAACTAAGAATAGAAGTAAAGTACTTCAATAATAAAGGCCCTTTCAATTACAGCAGCATTAATGTGCATAAAAATTTTGAAACGTTTGTAGTAGTTTGAAGCGTTTGAAATCAAGTAGTATGTGTCCTCCCAATTTGTTCTTTTTTATTTCAACATTAGAAAAAAAAAAGGGGGGGGAGTGGTCCCTTGAAATTTCCTTTGGATTTTCACATCAGCTAACCAAGTTCTGTGAAGAAGCCAGCTGTGTGATCATGGATAGGTATTGTGTTGGATCTGCAGATCAATTTGGAGGTCGTTGCCATCTTCACAATACTAAATGTTCTCATCCATGAACGTGAGATGCCTTTTCATTTATTTAGGTATTTAATTTCTTTTAGCAATTTTTTATAATCCTAAGTTTTTATCTTTTTTCTATAGTTTATTTTTCACTTACGCTTTTTCATTTAAATAGTCATGAATATTTTTATGTTTTTTTGGATTTCCTGTCTTATATAAGAAAAGTTCCACCTTTTACTCCAAGGTTATACAAATAGTTTCCTGAATTTTGTTCTAATAGCGCCCCCCCCAACCTTTCTATCATTGGTACATTTGGAATTCATTTGTTTTACAGAGCAAGAAGTAAGGAGTCTAGCTTTGTTTTCTTCCAGACGAAGAGCCAATTATGCCAGCCACGTCAGTCATACTTTCTCTACTGAATTAAAATGTCAACTTTGTCAGTAAGTTTGGAATGTATACTCAGGTTTGTTTCTCATGGTGCTGTACCATTCATTCATTAATTTTTTTGTGGGGGATAAATTCAGGGGAACTAGATTAAATCATTCAGAAGTTTGTATGGAAGAAACAAAGTCTGAAAAATCAGAGAATGGCCATGAAATTCATGAAAAAAAGAATTGTGAATAGAGACATACTAGATGCTAAAAATTTCTATATGGATGTTTTCATCAAAAGAGTATGGTATTGTCCCAGGAACAGATGAATAACTCAAAGCAAATTGAATTTGAAAACGTTCTTCAGGGACCGGCTGAGTGGCGCGGTGGTTAAGCACTGGCTTGGGAAGCCAGTGTCCCTGGTTCGGTCCCACATATGAGGGCCAGTGACACTGCCCTCAAAAACAAAAAACAAAAAACAAACGAAAAAAACCAAACAAACAAAAAAAGAAAACGTTCTTCAGTCATTTTTCACTCATGTAATATATTTTCAGCTCTTTATTTCATCTTCCAGTCCTTACCTATATAGCACAAAAGCCAGTCTCTGAAAACCCCAAATTTACTCGTTTTCTGGGCACACTTTTTTTTTTCTCTTTCTTGTCTCTCGCTAGCCTCCCTCCTGCACTTCTGTTTCATGGTTTTTCCTGGAATATTTTCATTGATCATTTCTTTTCTGAAAGTCTCCAGGCTCCTATCCTTTTGCCCACATTTCTTTCTCTGCTCTCACTGTTCATCTCCACTACCTTCTTCTCCTCATTCTTCACCCACCTGCCTTCAATTGACCCAGGAAGCTAAAAATTCATCTTTATTTTGAAAAGCAAAGCTGTATTACTGATCTCGCTAACCCAGACCAGCCTTAAGCTCTAGATTGCTACAACCATGAGGGACTTAAAATACAATAGCCCCCCTTATTCATGGGTTTTCTTTCTGTGATTTCAGTTACCGCAGTCAGCCTTGGTCTGAAAATATTAAATGAAAAATTCCAGAAATAAACAATTCATAAGTTTTAAATCACATGCTGTTCTGAGTAGTGTGATGAAATCTCCCGCCCAGGACATGAATCATCCCTTTGTCCAGCGCATCCAGCTGTATATACTCCCTGCCTATTAGTCACTTAGTAGCCCCCTGGGTTATCAGATTGGTTATGAGAGAGAGAGAGAGAGAGAAAGAGAGAGAGAGAGAGAGACCTCATTCACGTAACTTTTGTTACAGCATATTGTTATAATTATTCTAGTTTATTAGTTATTGTTGTAAGTTATTGTTATTACTGTGCCTAATTCATAAATTAAACATAGTATATATAAGGTTTGGTACTATGGGCAGTTTCAGGCATCTGCTGGGGGTCTTGGAATATATTCCCCTCGTATAAGTGGGGACTACTGCGTTTGGTAAAGCAAAGGTACTTCACTTTCTGAGGATTTTTGCCTTAAGCTTTTCAAAGCAATGACTTTTTCTCCATGCTCCATATGCATAATTTTTACAGAGTTGCAATCACAGTTAATGTGCATACAAATTTGTGTTCTACTTGGAGTTGATGTTATTTCATCAAATGTACATACACTTTTTTTCATTTGTGTTCCACTTTTTTTCATTTGATGTTGTTTTGTTAGTACCATGAGTCTTATCTTTAAAAAGTTTATATAATTCATCATGTAGAGATGATATAACTGACAATCATTTCTCTAGTGCTGAACATTTAAGACATTTCCACTTTTTTGCTGTGCAAAATTTGTTATAAAATATTTTAAACAATTAGAGCTCTCTTTCTATCAAATATTTTCTGAAAGTAAACTTCTGGGACTTCGTGGCATGAGGGAAGAGGAGTTTAAATTTTTATTACCCTTGATATTAACCTTTTCTGTTTGGTTGGTTTTGCCTGGGGAAAAATTATTACATATTTTAAAATAAAATTCTCTTTCTTTGAAATTATTTTTTGAAAATACATTTCCCAAGATGTCCATAATAGAAGAAGAATTTACATTTTGTTGTCCTTGACATATATTGTTAAATTTTCCACGATATGATTCTGGTAACATTAATCTGATTTGAAGACTTGTTATAAAGTTACAATAAATAAGACATTGTGGCATTGGCTTAAAGATAGACATATAAATGAATAACAGGATAGAGAGTCTAGAAATAGACTTCCACACACATAGACAATTGATTTTTCTCAAAGGTACAAAAACAATTCATTGGAGAAAGGGTAGTCTTTTCAACAAAAATGTTAGGATAACTTGGATATCTACATAAAAAAATGAACTTCAAACATTTCACACTATATAAAAAATTAACTCAAAATGTATCATAGATCAAATTGTAAAACCTATCACTATTGGACTTTTAGAAGAAAAATAAAGAGAAATATTTGTGACCTTGGAGTTAGGCAAAGATATCTTAGACTTGACAACAAAACACAAGTCATAAAAGAACAAACTGATAAATTGAACGTCATCAAAATGTCAAACCTCTGCTCTTAGTAAGAGTTAGTTAAGAGAATGAAAACATAAGCCACAGATTAGAAGGAAATACTTTTAAATCAAATATCTGAGAAAGGGCTTGTGCCCAAACATACAAAGAACTCTCAAGACTTAAGAAAAGGAACAACTCATTTTCAAAAAAGAGTAAAAGACACTTCACCAAAGAAGATGTACAGATGACAAATAAAACATGAAAAGATGAGCAGCATCATTAGTCATTAGGGAAATGCAAATTATAATCCCAATAAGATACTACTATACCCCCATTAGAGTGGCCAAAATTAAAAAAACTGACCAGGGCCAGCCGAGTAGCTCAGTTGGTTAAGAGCTCGCTCAAGAGTGCCAGGTCTGAGCAATAGGGTTGCCAGTTCAATTCCCGGCCCAAGCTGAGCTGCTGCTGAGCTGCCAACAGGTGGCAGGATGGCTCAGCTAATAAATAAATAAATAAATAAATAAATAAATAAATAATAAATAAATAAATGCCTGACCAGACCAAGTATTGATGAGGATAGTGAGCAACTAGAACTCCATTATACTGTTAGTAGTTGCCAGATTTACCCAAGCAATTGAGAGCATATGTTCGTACAAAGGCTTGTACATCATTGCTGATACAGCTTTACAAGAAAGCACCAAGATTTGGAAACAACTCAAATGTCTATCAATAGGTAAACAGATAAAGAACCTGAAGCACATCCATTTAGTGGAATGCTACTCAGCAATATAAAAAGAACAAATAATTAATACTAAAACATGGATGAATCTCAAAATATTTATGCTGAGTGAAAGAATACAGACCAAAAAAAGAGTACATACTGTATGATTTCATTTACATAAACTTGTAGGACATGTAAACTAATAGCGACAGAAAGCAGATCACTGGTTGCCTGGGGATTGGGGTGGGATCATGCTTGGAGGGCTGCAAGGGAGGGAGCACAAAGGGGCACAAAGGAACTCTTTGGGGTGATGAATATGTTCATTATCTTGATTGTGATGATGATTTCACAGGTGCATCTATATGTCAAAACTTATCAAATTGTATCCTTTAAATAAAGTTATTTTTAAACACTATCTTTCTATTTTTATACTACCTCCTTGTAAAAACAAGCATTGCATGTATTTAAACATTACTAATTATTTCTAATATGTTTGAGAAACAGCATTAACAAGGACAACAAACTTCCCTCTTGGCTTCAATATCTCTGGACAGTTTAACCTGTTAGTACTTGGTCTTCAAAGCCTGAATTTGAGCACTGGTGCTATTTGTTAGCTGTATTGTTGAGTCAGTTATATACCTTTTGTGTGACTCAATTTCCTCATCTGTATAATGAGGATAATGGAGCCTATCTCTTAGGATTGGTTTGAGGATAAAGACGGTAATACGAGGTCTGACAATGAAGTTTGCGAATTCATCCTAGAAAAAGTGCTACATACCTCATTGCTGAGTGTCCCTACGGTCACCTTCAAAGTACAATAAAACCTTGGATTCCGAGTAACGTGGGTTGCGAGTGTTCCACAAGACAAGCAAACATTTCTAATACATTTTAACGTGGTAAATGAATGATGTCTTGCAATATGAGTAGTTTGTTTCCGAAACAAATTATGCTCGCAAACCAAGTATTACTGTACTCTTCTTGGGAAGCTATGCACTGATGCCAGCGCCTAGCCCACCCTTCAAAGCAATTTTAGAACTCTTTTTCTGGAATGGCCATCAGAACTGTCATCGTATTACCCTTGATGTCCTGAATGTCATCAAAATGTCTTCCTTTCAATATTCCCTTTATCTTCAGGTAAAGAAATAAGTTATTGGGGGCCAGATCAGGTGAGTAGGGAAGGTGTTCTAATATAATTATTTGATTACTGGCTAAAAATTCCCTCACAGACAGTGCCTTGTGAGCTGGTGCATTGTTGTGATGCAAGAACCATGAATTACTGGCGAAAAGTTCAGGTCGTTTTCATCTAACTTTTCACGCAGCCTTTTCAGCACTTCCAAATAATAAACTTGGTTAACTGTTTATCCAGCTGGTACAAATTCATAATGAATAATCCCTCTGATATCAAAAAAAGGTTAGCAAAATTGTTGTAACAAGTTCGCAAATTTAATTGCCAAACATTGTATATTCAAAAGTGTTTTACGTCCTGTTGATAGGAAATAACAGTAAAGTTTCTATAAGTGTCATCAATAGATGACCTAGTTCTCACCTTGGGCCTTGAGAGATTAGTTCAGAGTGAAGATAATTCCTTTTTCACTTTTTAAGTTTGCAGGTAAGCCAGGGCACAGATCCTAGAATGAGGTGAGATTTCAATGCCTGTGATGCCCCCCACACTCATAAATTGCTGGTTCCAGCAACCTAGTTTCACGTATTTAAATATGACCTCAACATCTTCCGAACTCTGTTGGAATCTATTCCCTCCCCTAGCAGCCTTGACAACCATTGGTCCCAAAGAAAAACCCTATAGGTAACCTTGGTTTGTTTTCCAGGCCAGAGCTAAATTTTGAGCCCTTTTGTCCCTGGATAAAGCAGAAGTTTTGTCCATTGTATATAGTTAGCTGAATAGCCAGTATTTCCACATCTCTGTAATACAGTCAGTATGGCATTTCCCAGCATCAACTGAGAACTTGTTAGAAATGCAAATTCTCATATCCCATCTTCGACCCACAGAATCCAAAATGAGGATAGGGCCCATCAGCTAGTGGTTTAATGATATTTCAAAATGATTCTGCTAGAGGCTAAAGTTTGAGAACCACTATTATAATATATACTGTTAAATTGTATCCATCGGCTGTCAACTTACTAGTTAGAGGTAAATGACATAGCTTCTATTTAAAAAAATTTTTTCGTTATTTTAAAAAATGTATTTTTCAGTTGCAGTTGACATACAGTATTTATCAGTTTCAGTGATTAGACATTTGTATATCTTATGAAGTGATCATCCAAATAAGTCTAGTACCCATCTGGCACCGTACATAGTTATTACAATATTATTGACTATATTTCCTATGTTGTACTTTACATCCCTGTGACTATTTTTATAAATAGCTTTTAACCAATAGCCTTTCCTGGAAACATTTCCAAAAGTATTTTCTAGTTTGCAAGAAGATTGAGTTGCTTTTAAATTCTACCTATGGGGTGAATTATGGGTTATTGGACACACCTGGCATGAATTTTGCTATCAAATTATGCAGGCATTTGGGGAGTTACTTTGACTTTAGTATAGTGGAGGGCATTTTGGGCAATCAAAGTGGTAATTTACAAAATAGATACTATTCTTGGGAACTTGAACAGTTTGAAAAACTTTCAGAATCCTTATACTTAGGAGGCTGTGGTTTGCTTTTTGCAAATTTTGCGCAATAAACTTCTAGTACTCAATGGCCATTGTGTTAAGACAAATAAGACAGCCTCTATGTGAATTAAAGGTAAGTATAAATTATCAAGTTCAATGGTGCCTTTTTCACCTGTTTTCTATTACCTAGGGCATTATTTGTTCATTTACCAGACAGAATAAACCAGACTGAAGAACAGAATTCCATCTGGAATCTTCTGTTTGGTTTAGATAGAGAGAACCAAGTTTTTTGCATCTGCCCCAGTGGCTCCTCATTATTGAGGGCTGGGCTGAACCCACAAGGGATGGACTCCTACAGCTTTAACTCTCAGTTGTACACCAGGATTCTAGAAAACTATTTATGAGGTAAACATTAGGTTTATGAGTCTCTACTTCTCCCTCATCACATTCCAGATGAGCTCAGAAAGGTAGAAGTGAGACCATTACTGAGACCTGCTCTTTCCACTGGGGCACCCTCTTCTTAGATTCGTGTGTGTGTGTGTGTGTGTGTGTGTGTGTGTGTGTGTGTGTGTGTACACGCATGTGGACCTGATTTTGATTTCTTTTTTTTTTTTTTGAGGGCAGTGTCACTGGCCCTCATATGTGGGACCGAACCAGGGCCGCTGGCTTCCCAGGCCAGCGCTGAACCACCGCGCCACTCGGCCGGCCCTTGATTTTGATTTCTTGTTATCTGCATTCTTTGTATCCCAAAATCTAGGTCACTGATTTTGACTTCAGGAATTCACAGAACAGTAAATTAAAAGAAACACATTTTTAAAAATTGGAAAACTCATAAATGTAGTCATTTCAAGTTTGCTAAGTAAGAATTAATAAAAAAGTAATCTCTAATATCATGATCAGTTTACTTTTAAAAAGGACGTTTAACAACAATCAAAAAAGTATAAAAGACAATCTTAGACTAAAGGACTGTCCTTTTAAAGAAAGGGCAATGGTATCTAACACTAACAATACCTTTTTCAGAAACAGCAGAGGCACAGCAGGTAAACAAGCAAGCAGGTTCTGGGCTCAGTGCTACCTGGGTTGGAATCCTTGTCTAACTACCTGCTAGCTGTGTAATCTTGGGCAAATCACTTGATGTCTCTGAACCTTACTTTCCTCAGCTGTAAAATGGACTTAACAATAGTGCTTAGTTTATAGTTTTTTAATTTTGTTTTTTGGTTAATCCATTTATTGTTATTCTCAGTGTGACATTTGGTCTTGTTAAAAAATAAGAAACAACAGGCTAAAATGCAGTCACTTTTGCTGTCACGTCACCAAACCAAAACTTGATAACTAACCTAATAGCAATTTCAGCCTCTCCCAGGAGTGGAATTTTAAAACCTATCAGTCTGGAACTTCCTGATCTCTACCAGTGAGGTCATCTGTATGAAAAAACCCCTGCCATTTCCTCCTCGAAAAAGTAGAGAACCTGGCCTAAAAACAATCCTTTCTTTTCTTTGCTAATAATTCCCCGCCACACCCTTCTGTCTATGGAACCTTCCATTTTGCACAATCCTCTCAGAGTGCCCTTCTAGTTGCTAGATGGGATGCCATAGTTTCAATATTCAATGGATTACCACGCTTCAAAAGCTCAGTAATTAAGAGTTTAATCTCACCTTTCTTGGTGATGCTGGGGTACTAGATTCTGGTCAAGCATTCACTTTGAGGGGTACCATGTTGTACACAGTAGGAAATACAGATTTAAACTGAAAATTTCCAATCCTGGTAGTAACCCTCACCTGGGGTTACAGTTAGCTGAAAGCAATGAAGCTTGTTTTGATCAGGAAGACGTACTTTACATGCACAAGGTAAATTAGCTTCAGGTTCTGCAACTTCTTTAACAAGCAGCTTGTTTCTCGCCGAAACTCTGACGGGGGCCAGATTGAAGTTTGGGACCCATGGAGACTGGGTTCCCACTTCATGGTGTTTGCTAGTGTTAGCACTACTGCTAATTCCGGGCCCAGAGACAGGTGAGGTGGGCCTGGTGACCAACACCATACTGGGCCTGGCAAGAGACGTGCCCCCTCACAGTGGCATCAAAGTCCTGTAGCTTCTTTTTACCAGTCTTCCTCTCCCTACCTCTCCTTTGGGCAAAGGAGACCTTCCATTCTCCTATTCTGGGCCTGTTTCAAGATTGAAGAGAGGGGAGGGGAGGGAGGAGGGGAGGGAAGAGGAGAGGAGAGGCAATTAGGGAAAGGACCCTCACCTCAGCTAGGTCTTTGTGGGCTTGGCAGGTCTACAAAGTTAAGCTGGCTCACCCCAGAGGGAGGAGGAGGTAAAGCCCCTCTTTAAGGGGATTCCCAGACACTGGGGGTTAGAGGGGGTGACTCTGAATCTTGGGAGTGGTCTGTGGTAGAACGCTAAAAATGGTCCCCAATGGATCACGCTCGATATGGCTACAACCTTTGGCAATAAACTTGGCCACACCCCCTTCAAGCAGTAGAGTCCCTTTCTCTGACTCAGGAATCTAGGCTGGGCTTATGACTTGCTTTGACCAATAGAATGCCATGGAAGGAACTTCTGAGCTAGGTCTTAAAAGGTCTCAGAGCTTTGGCTTTTGCGTAGAGATTCCCAGCTACCCTGTAAAGAGGTCTAGGCCATCCTGCTAGAGAGAGAGTCCGTGTGGAGGGAATCGGTGAATTTGTCTCTCAGCTGATGTGGGCAGGAGGCCTTCCTGGGTCTCCAAGTTCAGACCAGCCAAGAGGTGACTGCAGCCACAGGCGTGAGCCCAGCATTTACCATGGGGAACAGAGATGACTTCATCTCACTTAATTGTGTTCAAGTTCCTGGCCCACAGGAACATAAGCAATGCAATAGTGGTTCTCAGCCACGATCTGTCAGGGTGGTTTGTTCTGCAGCAATAGATAACCGATGTGGTAGCCATGTGGCTCCCTGGGCACCCCAGCTTAGGGAACCATGGTAAGTTTAGCCGGAAAAGAAAGGACATCACAAATGAAGTGGCTGGGCCACAGTTGTCTGGACTAGGAGCCATGATATAGGCAGGGACATGTCTTTGGTGGTGCCTGTAAGCCCCCTGGGCTCTGAAGAGTATGGAGGATTCCCGAAATGGTGCAAGGTGAATTTCTATCAACCATGGGAGAGACTGAGGGGTTGAGTTAGTTTGATTTGATTTAAAAAAAATAATAAAGAAGTGTTGGCTTGGGAAGCCAGCAGCCCTGGTTCAGATCCCAAATGTGAGGGCCAGTGACACCGCCCTCAAAAAAAAAAAATAATAAAGAAAGGTGGTATTTCTTACACCCAAGTGCTATGGAGCAAATTCAAACACTCTTATGTAAACCTGTTTCTATATACAACGTGTACATTAAACATTCTCTTTAATTTTTTTTGCTGCAAAACTTGGGGAGATATATTTTTAAGTAGTACTAGCTCACAAACAAAAGAAACCTATTTAATCTCTACTGCGGCAGAGATGTCACAGTATGGTGTGACATCTCTCTTTGCTACATGAAGGTTTTGTTTTGGTTTTGGTTTTCCCTGTGTATAGTGAAATGTATATTGAAATTGAAACTTATTAACAGCAAACCAGGTCAGGGGAGAAGAGACACTGAACGGAATTGCATTGTTTTCCTTCCCCCTATTCGTTGTGCTTCTGAACTTTGAACATTGAAGCATGGAGAGTGGGCTGGTCATTACGTGGGATCTCATGATACATTCACTAGCCTTCTAGATTCACTCAATATTCTAACAATGTATCTGGTGCTTGTAATGATTACCTCCTTTGAAAAATTTCAAAGTAAATAAAATCTCATGTAGTGCTTCTCTGTAGAACCCTTCAATAGCTTCCTACTTAGAGTAAAATCCAAAGTTGTTTCCATGGCGTGGTAAGCAGAATAATAGTTTCCCAAAGATGTCCATATCCTAATCCCCAGATCCTGTGAATATGTTACTTACACGGCCAAAGAGACTTTGCAGATGTGATTAAGTTAGGGATCTTGAGATAAATTGATTCTAGATTGTCCAGAGGCCCAATGTAATCACAAGTTCATACGTGTCTTTAAGAGATAGAAGGAGGTGGGAGAGTCAGAGAAAAAAAAAATGTCACAATAGAAGCAATGATATATATATATATATATATATATATATATATATATATATATATATATATATATATATATTTATTCCTCGGTAACATTTTGGAGTCCCAACCCCAAAACAAAGGAAAAAGGTGCTCCAATCTCTTGCATGCCTTCCACTCCAATTTTTCATCATGCAAGATTCAAAGACAGTCCAAAAGCACAGCTCCATTTCTCAACATCTTAAGGCATCTCTCTCTTAAATTGGCAGTTTCAGCCAGGGGAAAAGTGGCCCAAACACTGGGCTTTCTTCTCTGGATTCCCATTTTCTCTCAGATCTTAGCCTCATAATTCTCTATTTCCTTGCTAGGTCTCTTATTACTTTTAATATTTTACCCAAACTTTTTTGGCCACTCTTAGTGGATGTGTAGTCCAAACTACCTAGTCCTCCACCCTTGCCTTTATAAATAGTACCCAGTTCATTGGAAGTGTGCTGCACAAGCTGCAGTTAAAAGGAATATAGGGACTTGATTAGCACTCACTTGTATCCATTTCTCAGTGACAGGATGATGTCTAAAATACTGAACATTGGTTTGGCTGAGATACTGATGGCCTAGAACAGATACTGTTGTTGTGCTGGAGTGGAGTGCTGGCAGCTCCCTGCTTTGCCAAACTTGACTCCTTTAGGTGGAGCATCATAGAGAAATCCAAGGGATGCTGAGAAAGGGATGACACAGGCCCTTGAAAGGACGGCGCAGTGGTCGGTGGCCAACAGTAAGTAGAGGTGTTTCAACTTTAAAGCAGCACGTGCTGTCTTAGTTCCCCTAGAAAGAAAAGCCTGAGACAAGGTGTAGGTGGTTGACTATGGCAGGTGATCTGAGAAAGCAAGAGGGAGGGACTACGGAGGCTGGCCAGGGAAGGGAGGAGAACCAAGCCAATCATGTTGGTCACTGCTGTGGGCAATGGGGCTCTGATGCCAACAGGAACTTCTGAGTAGCTGTACAGAAGGTCCCTCAAACTGACCTGCCAAGGGAGGAAAAGAGGCGTGTTTGTAAGTCTTCACCCATCCATTCCCATCTAGCATTGGTAGACAGTTGCCCCCAAAGGGTTGTAACATCCTTGCACCTCTGGGTTGTCCATAAGCGAGTGCCAAATGTGCTCCTACAGGCACCTGGCCACCACATTAGAGAAGCCCTGTGTGGCTCAGGGGGTGAGGCATGGCCACAGGAGTCAGCTGAAGCCTGTGTGAAATTGTGTCCCTGAATAATGGCCAGCAGGATCAAAGCTATGACCAGGAGGACATGAGGTCATGCATACTAAGGCTCAACAAACATGCATTCCTGAAAAACTTTGTATTCTGCAAAATCAAGCAGGACAAATAATAGGGCTTATGGGGAAAAGAGGGTTAGAGGCAGATCACTCCAAATCTATGAAAACCTGTAACTAAAATGCTAATAAAAATAATAGTTTGCACATAGGAAATAACTTGGACTGCCCAGATAGGCAACTCAGTGTGGCTGGAGGCTGTCACAATAAATAGTTAAAATGGACAATATGCTAGTGGGAGAAAATGCTAGCAATGCTTTCATTAGCGCTGGCCTGGCTGAAACAGTGCTGATGGCAGTGAGCACCGAGTGCTGTTTAGGTGGGTCCAGGAGGCAGTGCCGCCTGGCCTGGAGCTGGAGGAAAGGGCTGGGAGTGCTTATTCATCTTTAGTTTTCCTAAAACATAGCTGACAGGGCTTGGGCAGTCAGTGTAGCCACTGAGCTGAAGGCTTCTTGCTTTCCTGATGTTGGTTTTAATTTTCCTCCTGCACTGAACTGATTACCTTGCAGAAACGCACGTTCTAGCAGAATGATCGAGTTTCAGGATCTCACTGTATGGCCACAGTGGTGCATACTGGAGAAATATGGGTCCATTTCACTGTGCCTGTGGGTTTCAGCTTGTTCCATGTCGATGCTACACTTCCTCATTTTGTCCCTCAGACTGTGAGCTATTATTGTACACTTAGGTTTACAAACGCATTACCTCTGTGGCTCTTCACCTGCCATTTTGATCCCTGTTTATTGGCAGGTGTTAATTTGGACAACCTAGTTATTAACCAACCTCTCTGGCTTAATGTATAAGCCCTTCATCTCCTATAAGAATGCTCCTAGGTCCCCTCATGACTGTCCCCACGAGAACCCCTGACATATGTGGCCTGGGGCTTGGACTCCATTTTCCTCTCTTACTTCACACCCATCCATTATACATACATCAAAATAAGCTATGTATGGTCATTGAGATTAAAAATAAAACTGACTAACGAGTTAATCATTTATCACAGTTATCGTGAGACAATAATTTTTCTAATTATTGAAGGAATAAAAGAATGATGATAACATCAATGAACTATCTTTATCAATTGTTATGCACCAGGTACATTTTTTTGCATTATCTCATTTAATTCTCCTAAGACCCTGTGACCTCAGTGCCATTGCCAGTGACACCAGGCCCTTACAGATGGGAAAAGGGTTGAGGGAACTACGAATATGTAATTTGCTCAGTCACCCAGAGTGACAGAGCAAGAATAGAAATGGTGGAATTTGAATTCAGACACTCCTAACTATGTTCTCCTAACTACCTTCTCACATAAATCAATAAATAATAAGGAAAAAAATTGTTGAACTTCTAGGATATAGTAACAATAATGAATACCTACATGCAAAATCTATAAAGAAGGAAAAGAAGAGATTGGAGGAAATAATTACAGCAGATATGATAAAGCATTGATATCTACCCTCTATGAAGTGTGTGAATAAGAGCATCAATTACAAACAGACAAGGACACAGACAATACACAGAAGAGACAAATACAAATTTTAAATATTTCCCAGGGATTGCTTTCAGAAAATATTTGATAGAAAGAGCTTTAATTGTTTAAAAATATTTTATAACAAATTTCACCCAGCAAAAGAATGGAAATGTCTTAAATGTTCAACATTAGAGAAAAGGTTGTCAATTTTGTCATCTCTGCATGATGGAATTATACAGTTCTTAAAGACAAGACTAGTGATACAAAAACCACTTATGAAACAACATCAAGTGAAAAGGTAGAACACAAATTTATGTGTATGTACATTTGATGAAATAACAGCAAATGAAAGTAGAACACAAATTTGTATGCACATAAACTGTGATTGCAACTCTGTGAAAACTATGCATATGGAACAGGGAGAAAAACTTGTTCCTTTAACAAGCTGGAGGCAACAATCTTCAGAAAGTGAACTACTACCTTCCTTTGCAGTAGACCCCCACTGTTGTAGCAACTTAGATCTTAGGGCTGGCCTGGGTTAAAGCGAGACAAGTTTTTATGTCCCGTTTTTCTGTTTTTTTTTTTTGAGGGCAGTGTCACTGGCCCTCGTATGTGGGACCCGAACCGGGGCCGCTGGCTTCCCAAGCCAACTCTTAACCACTGCGCCACTTGGCTGGCCCAAAGTGAGACAAATTTTTAATTTCCTGGAGCAAGCAAAGATGGGCAGGCATGGGAGAAGCTTGTGAAGATGAAGAGTGAGATCGAGAAAGAAAGGGAGGCAAAATGATGGGATGCTGGAGACTTCAGGAGAAGAAACAACCCATGAAAATGTTCTATGAACAACCATGAGATGGAAGTGTAAGAGGGAGCTAGGAAAAGGCAACAAAACAAAACAAAAACGTCTCTAGAAAGCCGATGAATTTGGGATAATTAGGAGGTTGACCTTTGGGTTATACAGATAAAGGGGAAGATAAGACAAAGAACTAAAAATAGCTATCATATAGACTAGGAGAATATAAATGAAAGTTTTCCAATTTAATTTGTATTTATTTATTCATCTTTTCCTGGGATAATACCATACTCTTTGTGTGTGTGTGTGTGTGTGTGTGTGTGTGTGTGTGTTTGAGGGCAGTGTTACTGGCCCTCATATGTGGGACCCGAACCAGGGCCGCTGGCATCCCAAGCCAGCTCTTAACTACTGCGCCACTCGGCTGGCCCAATACCATACTCTTTTGATTAGAGCAGTGTTATAGAAACTTTTAGCATCTTGTATGCCTAGTCTCTACTCAAAAACTGTTTTCAAGAATTTCTTAGCTATTCTCTCTGTTACTTTTCAGGCTTTGATTCATCCTAACAGATTTTTAAATACTTTTATGTCATATTACCCCACACCATCCACTCAAGCCAGTGCACAGGTGGATGGTATAGCAAGCGTGGAAATATAAGTATATATTCCAAACTTATATGACAAAGGTATTTTATTTCAGTGGATAAAGTATGATTTACATGGTTGGCATAATTGGCTCTTCATCTGGAAAAAAACAAAGCAAGACTCTATACAAAAATAAAAAATAGAAAGGGATCAAAAGATGCAACAATTTCAAAAGAAAACTTTTGAAGATAATACAGGAAAGTATTTGTTAAACATTGACGATGAAGGTGAAGATTGTCTTCAATAATGCAGAATAATCCAAAACCATAAAAATGGTTTATATGGAAAAATTCACTTTACACAAGAGCCAATAGACATTGATGGACTGAGGAAGTCATTTACATACATATTAGAGAGAGACAAAGGGTTAGTATCCTCACTCAGCATTTGACAAGTTCTCACCAATTGATAGGGAAAAGACACACACCCAATAGGAAAAGAGGTAAAGGATATTGGACTTGTTTTCCTATTTGTTCTCCAGATCTGTTCTATACGCCCTGCCTGCATCTGGGCCCTGGGAGGTGGCCCTGTGGATTGCATCCTGGGATTCTTGCTAATGGGCTTAGCCATTGGGCTTGGCCAATGGGAAGAACCAGCAGAAGATTGGAGGGCTGAAGGAGAGAAGGGTTGGGATGTTTCCATCTCAACAGCTCCTACTGGACAGCTTTTCCTCCATGGTTCACTACTCACTGGGCCCACTGGGTAACACTAGTTCCCTATCGTGTCCCTTCAGCCCTAGGAGGCTGCACTAGCTTCTTTCTTTTTCATTACTGGGTATCCTCACCAGCTCTTCATCTTTTATTTACTCCCTTGGTCCTACCCACGGCTCTGTGAGTAGTGCCTTCATTACCATCCCTTCATTTGAAATATCTGGGATGAATTTTGTTTCCTGCTGGGATCCTAATGGATACAGATACAAATCAGCAATACACAAAGAGAAAATGCAAATCATTATGGCCAAGGGGAAATGATTAGAAGTGATTTGCTCTTAAGAGGAAGGAGTGCCCTCCCTGCCCCCACCCTTTCCCCTTAATGTTGACTGGAGTATAGACATGGTGTGAACCACTCTGGAAAATGTGGTTGAGGCAAACCAAGGATGGTGGGGTTGCAAGATAGAATGAGCCTGGGTTCCAAGATGACCTCAGAGAACAGAACCACCTTGCCAGTTTTGGACCATCCGCCCCAAGACTGTTTATGCAAGAGAGAAGTCAAGGGCTGGCCGAGTGGCACGGTGGTTGAGCGTTGGCTTGGGAGGCCAGCGGCCCCGGTTCCGGTCCCACATATGAAGGCCAGTGACACTGCCCTCAAAAGAAAAAAAAAAAAAGTAAAACAGAAAAAAAAAGAGAGAAGTCAACTTCCAGTTTATTTAGGCCTATTACAGGAATAGAATGTGAATCCTAACTCAGAGCAATTTAAGTTTTGTAAAAGAAATAGTAAAAAACCTTTGCATATATGTGTATGTGGAGCTCAGAGGAAGATATGGAAAGATACAGACCCATCTGTTAACCCTGGTTACCCAGAGGGTGGGTTGGATTGCAGTTGGGGCTAATGAAGTTTATCTCCATTGGAGGACATAATATTCTTTCAACTGTGTTCTAGGAAGTCTTTTTACATGGCAAGGAGACAAACTCAAGTTAAGTCAAATGAGGGGGAGTTTAGTGTAAGGATACAGGAACCCACATACAGCTGGGATCAGGGGAGCTGGAAAGTAGTCAGGAACCACAGCTGGTTTCTGCTTCCCCCTGTGGTTTCTCCATCCTTCTCCCTTCTGCATATCTGCTGTTTGCCTGTGTTGGTCTAGAAATAATACCCTGGCAAGGTCTTGATCAGTAGTTCTCAAAATGTGCCCAGGGCCAATAGCATCAGGATTCTCTGGGAGTTTGTTAGAAATGCAAATTGTTGGGCCCCACCCCAGACCTACTGAATCAGAAATTCTGGTGGGGCGCAGCAATCTGTATTTTAACAGGCCCTTTAGGTAATTTTCATGCACATTAAAGTTAGAGAACCATTGGTGTAGATGGTAGTCCAGCTCTTATACCTACACTCAACTGATGGTAGGTATTGCTTAGTTTAAGAGACAAAGTGATTCAATTTCTTTTTGGTCAGGTCACTGGCCAGCTGATGGATTAAGACAGAAGTCCATCCTTATTCCAAAGGGGCAGGCTCACAATTTAACTCTTTCCTTGTTTCTGTGCATTTAGAAAGCCTTTTTTCCCCCCCATTAAAATGTTAGTATAATGAATATCACATACTCATTTATGTAACCCAAAAGAATGCACAATTTTATAGTCTTGTATCATTTTCCACTTTTATTAGTGTCATGTGATTGTACCACTGCATAAGCATCAAATATTATAATGAAATTCTTTTTGCCTTTTGGCTAATTTAACAGCCTCACTTTAAAAACAAAACACGGCCAGCTGAGTGGCTCAGTTGGTTAAGAGCTCGCTCAGGAGTGCGAACTGAGCTCTGAGCAACAGCAGTTCGACGCCCAGCCTGAGCTGAGGAGCCGCTGAGCTGCCAATAGGTAACAGGATGGCTCAGCTAAAAATAAAATAAAACAAATAAAATAAAATGTTGGGCTGGCCGAGTGGCGTGGTGGTCAAGTGCTGGCTTGGGAAGCCAGCGGCCCCGTTCAGGTGTTCAGGTCCTACATGTGAGAGCCAGTGACACTAACCTCAAAACAAAACAATGCATACTTTTTCTTAAATAAGAGGGAGTGGGAATATGTGGCAAGAGTCAAATGAGAGTCTTGAAGGGTCAGTTTCTGAGAGGCACTGCCCATGTTGGGAAAGGCAAATTTGTGGGAAGCACAAAATTGAAAGAAGGAAAAGGGGGTCGTAGAACCACGTGGAGCAGGGACCGTGCAGAGGCCTTGGGAATAACGCGAGGCCAGGGCTGGGAGTCAGGGAAAGCTGTGTATTGGGAGATGTCTCTCTCATCAGAACCACTTAATAGGCCTGCTAAATGATGTCTGCGGGAATCGTGAGACACCTGGCAGCTGATAGGTTAAAAAGTCCATTTATGTATGCTTTAGAGATTTATAACTTACTTACTTAAAAAAAGAAGAAGAATTGGAGGCAGTGTGTTTTTACACATTTGCTAACGTTTCGTTTCTAGAAAAGATATGGAACATGAAGGTGGGGAAAAAAAGAGAATAAAATGGGAGATCATTTTAACCTTATGTAGCTCATGAGGTTATTGTGTTTGAGCACTATTGTAGCTCTGTGCAAGCGAGAAAAGGGGAAGCCAGGCCTATTTGCAGGAGCAGCTCAGTAAGGGCCCAGAATCCAAGGCAACCATGTTGGTTAATAAGTAATGCCCGCATTCAGAATGCAGTTGCTTTCATTTGCATTTCTTTAATTACTGTCAATTATGAGCCTTTTAATATATGTCTGTTTACTATTAGCTTCCCAGTGAAAATTGTCTGGTAAAGTAATTTTCTTTATCTTTTTATCAATGGGATTCTATTTTCTTTTCTAGAATGAGACCTTTCTATTAATTCTTTGTCTTTTGTTAATAAATACATTTTAATCTGATGGTATTTTATTTTAATTTTGTTTAATTGTCAAGGTGTTAGAAATGAGAAATTTTATGTTTTGAATGCCTGGCTTTAGTGAGACTTTTCTGTTGCATTTAGATTTGAGAAAGTTAGCAATCCTCTGTAGATCTAGTAAATATTCCATTCTCATTTCTTTTTTTTATTATATTTAACATGATTTTTATATTTAACACTTCAATCTGGAGTATCTTTTTGCAATATGTTGTAAGATATGGATCAAATTTAATTTCCTCCCCAAATTACTGTCTAATTATTCCAACACCATTCATCAAAGAAAGTGTCCTCACCACAGAGCTTTAAAAAGCTTCTATATCATATAATGAGTTTATATTTAGCTGAGTCTATTTCTGGATTCTCCATTTTCTTCACTGCTGTATGATGCTTTTCTTTTCCTTTTCCTTTTGCCAATACTACATTGTATTCCCTCCTGCTTTAGTTAGATAACCTACCCATTTATAAGAGTAATTATTGGGGCTAGCCGAGTGGCGCAGTGGTTGAGCGCTGGTTTGGGAAGCCAGAGGCCCCAGTTTGGGTCCCACATGTTGGGGCCAGTGACACTGCCCTCAAAAAGAAAAAAAAGAGTAATTATCCCAGGAGACTCAAGGCAGAATCCTATTATAATAGTTTGGGTATCTTGGGGGCAAATCTGTAATATATAACAAATGTATACGGTATTATGTACATGTAATAGATAAGATCACTAATTTTATTAGTATAAAAGTAATACATGCACTTTTAAAAGTTTTTATTAACAGTTTATTGAGATGTAATTCACATAGTCTACAGTTGACCCATTTAAAATGTATAGTTTAATGGCTTTTCTTTTTTCTTTTTTTTAGTTGAGCCATCCTGCCACCTGTTGGAAGCTCAGCTCAGGCCTGGAATCGAACTAGCACCCTGTTACTCAGAGCTCACACTCTTGAGCGAGCTCTTAACCAACTGAGAGCCACTTGGCCAGCCCAGTTTAATGGCTTTTAGTGTATTCACAGATATGTGCTTCCATCACCAAAATCAATTCTAAAACATTTTTATTACTCCAAGAAGAAAGTTCATCTCCCTTAGCTGTCATGCCTCCATTACCCCAACCTGGGATGACCACTAATCTACTTTCTGTCACTATTCTGGACTTTTCATACAAATGGAATCCTATAATATGTGACTGACTTCTTTCACCTAGCATAACGTTTTCAAAGACCATCTATTGTAGCACATATTGTATTTCACTTCCTTTTATTGTCTAATAATATTTCACCATATGGCTTTACCATGTTTTATTTACTTATTCATCAGTTGATGGACATTTGGATTATTTCCACTTTTTGAATAATGCTGCTATGAATATTTGTGTACAGTTTTTGTGTGGACGTATGTTTTCATTTGTCTTGGCTATGTACCTAAGAGTAGAATTGCTGGTCATATTGTAAAGCATTTAAAATATAAAATCATGTAAAGGAAAAGTCACCCATAATGCCTGCCTTCCTCCCCCACGCTCCAGGAGTGTGGTAGCACATCTTTCTTTTTTCTGAACATGCCCATACTTACCCCTCTTATTTCCTTGTTTTACTATTTTTTCTTTTCCTTTTCTCTCTCTTAAAATTTTTCTTTCTCCCTTCCTCTCTCCTCCCTCCTTCTTTGACAAAAACAGGGAAAATCTCAACAGAGAAATGACCATGGCCCAGGGATAAAGCCTTCCCTGCTGACCATCCATAATTGTGGTCTAGTCCCTTCTCAGAGAGCTTTGGCCCAGGCAACAGAGGAGAAGGGGTGAGAGGAAGAATGTAAACCTTGCCCTCCTCTACTTCTGTAGGGAATCACCACACAGAGTGAAATCATTATATGGAGCAGAAGAAACGTCCATGGGCAAAGCTTAGTCTTCATCACCATCCTCTCTCTACTCCATCCCTGCCAGTGGGGTTAGGGTGGGGAGGTGGGCTTGCCAAGCACAGTTGATATTTGTCAAGAAAAGTAAAACCATTGCATGTTTATATCACCATCAAGCAGAACTTTTATAGTTATAACTTCTATTTTAGTAATCTGTTACCAATTCTAATGGATTTTAGTTGACTCTCTCGAGTTTTCTAAGAATACAATTACGATGTTCACTCCTGGTTTCTGAAGGATAATCTCCAGTAGGTATATAAGTTTTTTTATTACTAGTTTCTATTTATTTTGTTTGTTTGTTTCTGAAATGTGAGTCTTAACTTTTATTAAATGCCTTCTTAGGATGGATGATCTTGGAGTTATACTCCTTTATTAATAGAATGCTTCATATTAGCAGCTTTTCTGGTATTTATCGTATGGTTTTAATGTATATTACAATAAGCTAAAAGAGATGGAAAGTCAAAACTCCTGGTTTCATTCATTCTCACATTTTTCTTTAATACTATTGCCTATATATTTTAATTTTTATTCACCTTTTTTTTGAGGAATAATATGCATATAATGAAACTCACTCATTTGGAGTATACATTTCCATGAATTTCAACAATTTTATATAGCCATGTAATCATCACCATAGTTTAGACAGGATATTTCCATCAGACCCCTTATGACCTTTTATAGTCAATTCCCCTCTGCCATTAGCCCCAGATCTACTTTCTGTCACTATAGGTTAAATTGATTTTCTTAGAATTTCATATAAGTGGAATCATACAGTATGTATTCTTATGTCTGACTTCTTTTATTCAGCATATTTTCGTGTATATCAATAGTTTATTCCTTTTTACAGCTGATTAGTATTCCATTGTAAGAATATATCACAAGTTTTTAACCTAATGGACATTTGGGTTGTCTCCAGCTTGACCAATTATGAATGAAGCTGCTATAAACATTCATGTACAATTAAGTGTGTGAATATGGGTTTTAATTTACTAGGAGTGGAATGGCTGGCTTATGTGATATTTGTTTCACTCTATAAGAAACCTCCAAACTGTTCTTCAGAATGGTTTGAAATGGTACATTCTCACTGGTAATATCGATTAAAGCCTAATTTCTTGCTTTCCAGCAGGTCTCCATCCACAGGATGGAGCCTGGTCTACCCCTCCCAACCTTTGCCTTTCTATTCGTGAGTGGATGCCCCAGTTGGAGGGAAGAGGGAGGAGGGAAGGACGGGGAAGGTGTGGGGCCACTACTTGAATATACTGAGTTACACATCAACCCCCTTTGGGGGCGTTGCCTGGGCAGGGCAGTGGCATCTGGCTTTTCAGACCATGGGGCGATGCCCCCAATGAGCTCCTTGGGATTTCATTCAGCAAGTGCTGAACAAAGAAAACAGTACGGAAAGATCATGGAAAGGGGAAGTGATAGGAAAGGCCCATTGTTAGTCCGTGAATGACCTTTCGTGCTTGTCTTTTATAGGATTGGAATCCTCATCCACTTTCTGTTTTCATTATTTGTCAGTGAAATGTACCTTGAGACTTGATCACATCCCCTTCTTTCACCATACATCCCAGCCAAAGAGGAAACTGAAGTTTTGCTGTCAAAAGGGGAAGATAAAGTGATGGTGACTGTCCCTAGATAATAAAAACCCACATAAAACTAATTTAAAGTTAACACAGTCCCATACAGCCAGCCAAACTCACTGGGTCTACAGGGCTTGGGTCTTCCAGCTGTTAGACAAGCAGGCCATGGCATTCGGTTACCATTATCTCATAGCAGTTTTCATGTGGCCTTTGTGGGCAGCTCTGTGTTCTGTCTTACTGTCAACCAATGTCACTGAGGTGGACACCAGCACGTGCTGCTGGAACCCCTACAGAAGGCCGTGTTCAGCTGCAGCGAGTGGTGCCTGGGAGTGCAGACAGCCTTCAGCTGTCATCTCTTTCAGAGATGGCCTCATCTGCAGAGCTGCCTTCCCAGACTGGCCCACTGAGAGCGGTGGGGATGTAAAGGCCCAGGCCTTTGGCACTCACATGGCCCAGGGCAATTCCGATGGTTCATTTCACTTGAGCTCTGAAGGGCTGGCCAAGGCTATCTAAGCATCTAGATTCCTGCTGTGCTCACTCCTGCTCCTGCCCCGCCTTCCACAGAGGTTACTCCCAAGAGCCTCCCTAGTAGGCATTCTGCACCCTAAAGTCAGTCTCAGAGTCTGCTTCTGGGGGAACACAACTGGGACAATGATTTAGGGGAAAAAGCAAGATGGGAACTTGTATGAGCCTATTTGTGTGACGAATGAATACGCATTTCTGAATGCACAGAAAGTAAATGGAACCATAGAGAAGATACTGTTAACAATAGCTACCTCTAGGGACTAGGCTGGGATCTTTGGGGAGAAGGAGGTGTTACTTTCTACTTTTTACCATAAGTATGATTGTCTTTTCTTTTATAATTAAAAAAATTCTCTAGTTTTAAAGAGAGACTGGGTCGCAATATAAATAGTTGTCATTGCTACTATTTGTGGAACATTTTCTACATGTCATGTACTTCAGCATGCAGACTTTTATTCTCACAGCAATGCAGAAGCAGGTGTCATAACCATCCCGTTTTACAGATGAGGAAGCTGAGCTTCAGAGATGTCAAATCACTGGTCCAGGAGCCCCTGTTACCAATCAGGGCAGCTGGAAGAGACTCAGTCTCCAACTCCAGCTAAAGTTTAGGCTCTTTCAGAGCTCAAACAGGGTGTGTGTCTTTCTGTCAGCTCAAATGACACTCTGTGTCCTGAGTACAAAGTGTGGTATGGTGGGAAGAACAATGAACTGGCAGTTGAGACCAGGCTTCTGGGTCCTGCCTCTATCATTAGCAACCTGAGTCTTTTATTATCTCTGTGCTGCACTTGTCTCATCTATAAAAATCTGAATGGCTGTGCGATGTAGAGGCAGGATGAAAATACTGTGGGGTTTGACAGAGCTGGATCTGCTTGTTACTGTGTGACCTTTAACAAGTTGCTTAACCTCTTGGAGCTTCCATTTTCTCTGAAATAGAGAAAATGGACTGTAAGACTCAGGGTTGTTATGAGAGTTAAATGAGATAACAGAACACTACTTAATATATTCTAGGCACTTCAGAAACAATTTCTTCTTCCTTGGGATATAACGTTTGGTCCTTGGGGTAAAGAAAAACTGTCCATAGTTTCAGCATAAGAACACTCATTTTATTGAGGAAAAAATATTTAATGTATGTAAAAGGACTGGTTTGGGATTCTTTTATGGATCAACAGAATAAAGAAACCATGTTTCTCATGGCCATTGTTTAACTTCCATGTACTCCATAGGACTGAAAGATTTCTGAGGGAGTTGGGCTATCCTGGATGGAAGTGGGACAACAAGCAATTCTACTTGGAAAGTGTGAAAGGGGGAAAAAAAAAATCAACCCTTAGATCTGGGAAGAGTGGTATGTAGTGGATTCAGTGGTGGCCCCCCAAAAGGTATGTCCATGTCTTAATTCCTGTGAATGTGACCTAATTAAGAAAAAGTGTCTGCAGATGTAATGTCAGGATGAGATTATCCTGGGTTATCTGAATGCATCCTAAATCCAATGACAAGTGTCTTCATAAGAGACAGGGAGGACAGACATGGGGAGAAGAGAAGGCCATGTGAAGACCAAGACAGATATGGGTTATGCAGCCAACAAGGAACGTCTGGAGCCACCAAGAAGCTAGAAGAGACCAGGAAGGATTCTCCCCGAGGCCTTCAGGGAGCGTGGCTCTGCCAATACCTCCATTCAGACCCTGCCCACATCTTGATACCACATCTTTGGTCTCCTGAACTGTGAAAGAATAAATTTCTATTGTTTTAAGTCACCAAGTTTATGGTACTTTGTCATAGCAGCCACAGGAAATGAATACAAATGCCATGAAACCACTTCAGTGGCAACTCTGGGAAAAGAATCAAGATTAAATGACGTTAATAAAGGACCTATTTGACAAAATATTTAGTATCAGGCAATAGGAATATAGTCCCCACATAGATGACATACTAACCTCCTGAAACAAAGTCGCACAAAGAGGGAAGTAGGTCAGTAAAACCAACAGGAGTTAAGGGCAGGAAATAAAAGAGGCCGTGTTGCGTGAAGTGAGAGGTAGATACCTGCCATTTTCAGAGCCTGCCCCCATAATGGCGAAATGGATTTCTCAGAAGCCAGGAAACTGGACAGGGACATATAGAGGATGAGCACATTTCTGTTAGAGTAACAAAAAATACATAAAAGAAAATGGCCAAGAGGCGGAAGGGGCTTCTTTTCAAAGAGCCAAAGAATATTGGGATGTGCTGTCTTCTCAGAGTCAAAGGTTTGAGAGGGACAACTGAGAGGCCTGTCCTGAAGAACGTTGTGGAGAAATGCATCAAAAGGAAAGGTTGTGGAAACTGAAGTGTCCAACACCAGAGGACTGGCTTAAGTGATAGCACAGTCACACAACAGGACATAATGCAGTCACTAAAGATAAGACTGTAGATTAATACTCAACGAAATGGAAGATGTGCAAGGCATACCATTAAGTGCAGAAAACAAGCAATAAAACAGTAGGTAGACTATAATCTCTTTCCTCATGTGTAAAATGGAAATGAAGGTAATAGCACCTACCTTGTGGGGGTATTACAAGGATTTAATTCATTACTATCTGTGAAGTGCTTAACAATACCTGGAGTGTATAGATGCTATTATAGCATCACCATTTTTATTATCATCACTTCTTCTAAGCTTTCAGGTCCACAGTTCTGATGTGCTTTGGAGTTCAGAATTTTTCGTATCTTACAAAGGTGCAGAACTACACAGAAAACCCTCGTTGTGTCTGAGACGGCAATTTACAATCGAACCCATTACAGTTTCTGTAGCGAAACATGAATAGTCCCACAATAAGTGGGAAAGTAAAGACTATATAAACAGCGTCACACCAGTTGGGATCAGGTTGTGCAGTCACATACATTTTCTTCAAACTTAGAAAAGAAAAGCAAAAACACAACAACCTTGTGTTTCCTGAGGTTTTACTTTCTGGAATTGCAGATGGAAGCATGTGGCCTGGGTTTTGTGTGGGTGTCGGGAAAGCCTGAATTTATTGCGTTGCTGCAGTGCTAGTGCACCGATGAGACTGCAGCTCATTTTTAGTTTTGCCTTTTGACTTTGTTGTATTTTCATTGTCCTGCAATGAGTAGTCATTAATATTTTTTGGCTTATAGTTTTCTGAATTTCAGTCTATTCAGATAAATTGAATACCAGGAATATTGCATGGCTCCCTGGACCTCAAAAGGATCTGAGTCGGCACCAGGGTCACGCTTCTCAATTTTGCCCTTTAAGAAAATATTTTTCGTGGCAAGAGAGGGAACAATTAAGGAGATGGAGTGTGTATTTCAAGCCCTTTTCTTGTGTCTTTAAGCCAAACCATGCCAACCAAGTCAATATCTAGGAAGATCAAGCCCCGAGAACATCAACTGGGGCTTACCTTACCTACTCTTTCCTGATAATATGTATTAGTTTTATATTAAAAAGTAAAACAACAATAACAATAACAAACTGGAAAATAAATAGTGAGAGCATGGGGAAAAGTGAGGGAAGCCTGTGTGGACAACTCAATGGAATGAAAGAGGAAGGAACAGGTAAAGCAGAGTTTGCTTCTGACCCCCAGGGCCTGTCTGGTGAGGAAGGGAGTGGGGGGAAGTTCAGCAGAGAAAAGAAGCAGATTGAGGGACAGCAAGTGAGAGCAAAGGGGTTGGCTGTTTCGAGAGTCGGGAAGGAGCTGTCCTTGAGCAAAGCTGTGGTCAGGGGAACCCGCAAGAGGCATCTGCTGGAGCTTGACTTTGCTCAAGCTCAGGCGAGGTGCAGGGCCCCAGAGGGGAAGTGTCCATGTCGAAACGTCCGCAGGCTCTCAGCTGAGTTCTACAGGCAGTGAAACCAGGCACCCTTTCCTGCTCAGCTCCTTGGACGCTTGAACAATTGGAGGAGGGAAATGATGCATTCAGGAGGAAATTTCAATATATATGTGTTGTTTTCTAGTGGCTGAGGATTTCTGAGAATGAACAAATAGTCATGTTAAAAAGGATATATATATATATATATATATATATATATATATATATATGATTTGAACTCATATATATTGTTTAAATATTTTATATAATATTATGTTATAATGTTGGATTGGCTGATTGTTGAGGGACTTCTGCCGAAAGGTTGGCTAAACTTGGGAAGGAAAGTGACCCTGAGCCAACTGAAATCAGAGAAGAAGAGAGGTGGGAAGGACTTACAAAAACCTAAATAGAAAGGGAGCTTTTATTTAGGCTAGCCGTGGTGTGGACTTCAAGGACATTGAAAGGTAGAAAGTGCCAGGTGTGAAGGACATTGTGTACCTACAAAACTAACAACCCCAAACTAGCTGACCTGAGCCTTGCTCTCAGAACCCAAATCCAACCCTAGTGGAGGGAGGCTAAGGAGGAAGAGTCCCAGAGAAAGAAGAACCTCTCCCAGAGAGAACTCCAGTAGACAACAGCCCTCTCAGGACTCTCAGAGGACCCTCAACTCCAGTCCTCCCAGCAAAGTCTGCAGACTGCCCAGGAGAGGAAGCTCTGATTTCTTACCCAGGTACCAAGGTCAGCGTGGCTCACGTGGGAATCTGGGCCTGTCCCGATGGCACGCCACTTGAGGCCGAGGACTGCCTGAGGGGCAAGCCTGAGTAAAGACCGTCAGAGCAGCCTCCAAGGGCTGCTGAGCGTGTTTGTGAGATGCAGGAAAGAGCAGTGATTTTCAAACTAAGCCATGAGGCCTTGGTGGTCTACAGCCTAAACAAGTCTTTTCTGCATCTATAGATAGAATTTTTTAAAATGTTATTTATTTCATGATAAAATTCATATATATTTATCATTAGAAAAATTAAGTCATTCATAATCTCACCTCCACATATTTATGTATATTTCCTTCCAGACTTTTTCAGTGGATAGATTGAGCAATCATATATTAAAAAATATAATTAGATAAAATTATAAAATAATGGTCAATTATTTATAATTTAATAATAAATAATAGTTAATTGTTTATAATTTAATAATATATTAATAACAGTGGTTAACTGTTATTATTGTTTAATATTTCTTGAATACTTACCAGGGCCAACCACTGTTCTAAACCCTTTACAGATATTAAAGCATGTAATTTTTCATAATAATCCTATGAGGCAGAAACATTATTATCCTTATTCAAAAATAAAAGAAACTGAGGAACAGAGGAGTAAGATAAGGAAATTTATCCAATGTCACACTGTAGTAAGTAGGGAGCGGGAATTCAAACCTAGATTTGACTGTGGAGCCTACGTTTTTATCCAATTTATACACTGTATCATATATGGCTTTGTGTTAAGGTTTTTCATTAAATATTATATTACATGTATTTCCCAAATCATAAAAAGAACTTACTTAATGTTAGGTTTTTGTCTCATAACTTTTCATAATTTTTGATCCCTGCCACCACTGTTTATCCAAAATTAAGTAGAAAAAAAAATATTTAGTTTAAATCTATATGTTCATTTAATATGTCTGTATATAAACTAAATGTTAATTTAACATATCAATAGTTCAGAGTGTTAAAAAAGAAACTGTGCTGCCCTGGTGCTCCTCTCCATGACTAACAACAAACACTGTCATTTTCTCAAATTCTGCCTCTTTTCTCCCTCTGTTCATGACCGTCAGGCACCTATTCACTTACTTGGCTAACATTTCCTGAGCCCCTATGATGTGGTAGGCAGTGGGGGTGCAATGGTGCACAAGACACAGTCTGGGCCCCCAGGGAGCTCCCTGTTTCAATGGGGGAGACAGACAGTAGAAGCCACCATAGAGTGATACAAGCTGGAGTAGGAAGGAGTGAGGCAGGGGAAATCCAGGGAGATAAGCTGGGAAAGCTGAGTCCCGAGTCCTGAGGAAGGGAGGGAGGGAGGCCAGTCCCAGCACAGGGGGCATAATGTGCAGAAGTGTGGAGGTGTGAAAGTGAAACAGCAAGGCCCATTCATGAGAACTATAAATATGTTTCAGCAGAGGGTGGGTGCTGGTTGGGAGGGAGGGGTACAGAGAGGGGATGGTGAGGAAAGGAAGGAAAATGGCACAGGGATTAAAACCTACTATAAGGATTCACTGAGGGGATTTAAACAGGCAAAGGACATGCTGATTTGTGTTATGGGAAGATCATTCTGGTGGAAAATAGATGGGAGGGATAAAGACTTCAGGCAGGAAGACCAGTTAGGAGGCTGATCCGGGGACCTAGAGAAGAAATGATGAGGCTTGAATTAGGTCATGGGTCGGTGGGGATGAAGAGAAGAGAACGCAATCAAAGAAGCAAGAAAGTCATATGTATTAAACAGAACTGGATCTGGGTGGTGAAGTAGAGAGAGAAAGAGAGGATGACCCAGGCTTTTGGCTTAAGCCATTAGGTGGATGGTGGGTGGGTGGTGATGCCGTACACCAATGGAGACTATCAGAACTGTTTTATGGATTTCAGTTTTGGAAATATTAAGTTTTACCTAGGCAGTAGTTGAAGATATATCTCAGGAACTTATGAGAGAAAAACTGAACTGTATAGCATGTACAATTATGCACAGCATGTAATACTTGATCATGATGATACATGACTATATTACTGGCTTATGTATTTACTATACTATACTTTTTACTGTTATTTTAGAGTGTATTCTTTCTATTTATAAAAGAAAAGTTTGCTGGAAAACAGCATGTCATGTTATACCGGCAGCAGCCTCATACATCTCATGCTTACAGCATCTCTTGATTGCACCATTTTCTCTCGTGCTTGATTTAATCTCATGTTGTTTTGTATAGTAACATGCTGTACAGGCTTGTAGCCTAGAAACAATAGGCTATACCATACAGCCTATGCATGTAATAAGCTGTACCATCTAGGTTTGTGTAAGTGTATTCTATGATGTTTGCACAATGGCAAAATTTCCCAAGGACACATTTCTCAGAATGTATCTTTGTTGTTAAGTGGCATATGACTGTAACACAAGTAGAACATAATAAAGGTCCAGAAACAAATTCACATGGGGGCTTAATATAAATAAAGATGACATTTCATTTAGAGTAGTCAAGAAAGGAGGAATACCGAGAGAAAAAAAAAGCAAATAAATAGTAAAATGATAGACATAAATCTGTCCATATTAATAATTACATTAAACGTAAAGAGTCTAAATACTCCAATTGAAAGACAGAGATTTTCAGAACTGATGGAAAAAAGAAAGATCTATGTTCTATCTACTTTGGAGATAGAAGTGAAATATCAAGATGCAGATAGGTTGAAAGTAAATGGATGGAAAATTATGTCATGTAAACAGTAAGGAAAAGAATGATAAAATGGCTATATTACATCAGATAAAGTAGATGTGAAGACAAAGAGATTTACCATAAATAAAGAGATAGAAGTATTTATAAAATATTTACCAAAGATAAAAGGCTCATTGCATCAGAAAGACATAACAGTCTAAATGTGTATACACCTTATAATGTCTAATAATGTCTATTAACAGAGATTCAAAAACATGAAAAAATAATTGACAAAATTAAAGGGGAAATTAGAAAATTCTACAATCACAATTGGAGATTTGTACATGCATCTCTCAGCAATTGATAGAACTAGACAAAAATGAGTAAAGACATAGGTTATCAGAATAACACTATCAGTCATCTTGAGCTAATTGACAGTAGACCCAACAACTGTAGAATATAGATTCTTTTCAAATATATACTGCACATGCGCCAAGATAGGTCAGAAACTGGACCATAAAACAAATCTCAATAAATTAAAAAAGTTGAAATAAAATAGGTGGTCAAGTATAGCTAAAAAGCCCACCAAGTTAAGAATCAGGACCAGGTTTCCAATCTTGGTTAAGCCCTCAACTCAAGTCAGAAAGGTCAGTTTGCCTCTCTTGACCTTAGTTTCCACATGTGTCCACTAACGATCTCTTGGAGTCTGTTCCGACCTTAACATTCTAAGAGTTTGTAAGGCCAACTCCTAAAATTTTGGTCACAGCTGCCTAGACTTTCTGCTTCAGCACCTCAGAAGGCAGAAGTAGAAAATGGCAAGATATGCTTTCATGCACAAATGAAGGCACCATCTGCACACAACTTGAGGTGCTGAGGACTCAGTGGTGAGCCCCCACTTGAGAGCACCCACGTGTCCTCAGGAAGTACTTTTAATTAACTCTCTGAAGTCCTCCAATATGTCACTGTGCTATGGAAAGGCCATGGACTTTGTGCTCAGACTGAGCTGGGTTTGAATCCCAGTTCTGCTACCGGCTGAATGACCCTGGAAGAAGTATCTGACATTTGTGTATCTCCATTTCTTCACCTGTGAAGTGGAGATTATACCTATGATTCAGAATTATTGTGAGGATTAACTGAGGTAGTATAAGAAAGTTCACGGATTACAGGCTGTGTGCAATAAATGTTAGCTTCCATTCCCGTATAAATAAAGAATTAGGTTTGGTTACATATAGCAGAACACAAATAATCATGGCTCAAATAAGACAGAGATGTATTTATTTCTCTTTTATGTCAACGAATTGGGAGGTGGGAAACCTGGAGCTGGACCTGGTCTCCGTGGTGAGTTGGGAACCAGAGTGCCCATCTTCCTGGTCTACTATCTTAAGTGTGTGGCTTCTGTTCACACAGTCACCTTGTAATGTAAGAGCGCTGTTGGATCGCCAGCTGTTTCAGTCACATTCCAGGCAGGAAGATATATATGTATATATATATATATATATATATATAGAGAGAGAGAGAGAGAGAGAGAGAGAGAGAGAGAAAGAGAGAGAGAGAGAGTCTATCAGCAGTTAAGCATCCTATAAAGAACTTTTCTGGATGCTCCGACAGTGACTTCCATTTACATTTTGTCAGCCTTCTCTAAGTTGCAAGACAGGCTGGGAAATGGAGTCTTTTAGCCGGGCATATTGCTGCCCCCAAATAAAATCGGGTTTTTAAAATTCAGAAACACAGGGACAGTAGCTATTGGGTGTGTAACCAGTAATCTCTGTGACACTCCTTTTTCTTGTTACTAAGGCTACTTTTGGGTTGGGGATCATGGAACTATCACAGAATAGCTTGTGTGGCTTCTGAATCACAACCCATGATGAGAAGGCAGCTCTCGTGTAACAAATAGATTTGAATTCAAAATCTAGCTTTGACTTCAAAACCAAGTGACCATGGGTCAGATGGATAACCCTTCTGGAGCTTCAGTTTATCTGTAAAATGGGATGATAATAAGCCTACGTCAAAGGTTGGAGGTAAAGATTCATGAAACCTGAATAAGTAGCAGCACTTTGAGGGGAGTTGGCCACATAGTGGATGCCCAACAACATTTGTTTCTCTTAACTTGATCCGGGCACTGCCCTTGCTCAGAATGGTCCAAGGAGGGACCGTTGGGATGCTGCAGAAACTTCATGGGGAGTGGTTATTTTGACGAGTAAGGAAGGAGGCCTCAATCTTGCATGAGGATTGTTTCCTGGCTTTGTCTGCAAAGCTACTTGTTTCTAAAAAGCTACAAATGTCCCAAGTAGCCTGCACTGGATTTTAATATGATGCCATACTGGGTTAGGCTGAAGTTGTTTTAAGTAGATAGAAAGGGCAGGGCCTTTACAAATCCAGGATGTTTACAAGGCAAAACCAGGCACCTGGTACCAGGAACTCCTTTTCCCTCCTCCACTTGGGATGGCCCACCAGCCAGTCCCCTGGAGTCCAGTCTTCACACCCTGTCTATATGAGTGTACAGAGTCTCCTGATCTCCTGATCAGAGTAAGGAACGAGGTCTTCAGATGCAGGCTGTGAGACTTTGGGCAGGTCACTTAACCTGTGTATCAGTGTCTTTATCTGTAAAAGGAGCAGGTTGAACTTGATTTAAAAACAAACAGCTAATGCATGTTGAACATCCACTGTGTGCTGGACTATGTGCTAGACGCTGGAGATGAGGTGGGGAAAGAGACATAGCCCTGCTCTCAGGGGGCTGACGGTCTTATGGGACATTGACAGGAAGGTGGGCAGATGTAGGGGATGCTGAGGGAGCTCCAAGGGAGGGCTCTTTCCTGATATTTGTTTCATGAGTAAAAGGTACTTCTGGCAGAGCAGAGGGAACTCACGGGTGACAGAGAGCTATTGCTCTGCCCACCTGCAATGCGAGGTGATGCCGACATATGCCTGTGGTGACTTGTGTGGCCCTTCAGATTACAGCAGGCCCTGCTGCAAGTGTTTTCCACCTACTCTAGTGGGCAGAAGCATGAACTCTGGAGCCAGACCATCTGGGTTTAAAACTCAGCTCTGTAATTTACTAGCTATGTTATAGCAAGTTATTTAACTTTCTTATCTGTAAAATGGGTACACTATTTGCACCTCCCTCACAGGATAGTTAAAATGAATTAAGAGCATCCACTGTGGCATGCTTCCCCAACTCTACCTTTTGCCCTGGCAAGTGTGGCCTTGATAACCAGAAAAAAGGCCTGGTCCTTAGGCTTGAGAAATTATGAAATGTCATCTTGAATATACAAAACCGAGATTTCTTGGCCCCTCCTCAACCCTTTGTTCCTTCGATGACATGTGCAGCTCTCTGGCCCATCCTGTTTGCCAAGCCAACAAGACTGTAGGGTGGCAGCAAAGTCCAGGTTCTCCATCCTGCCTAGTACCCATCCTGGGCTGTTTGGTGCTGGAGGGATTGACTGCAGAGCCTGCCTTTGACTGCAGAGCCTGCAAGAGCCAGTGCACAGGGGCAGAGCAGGGCCCTTTGGAGGGGCAGCTGCCCTCTCCTCCACATTCTGCAAAAACCATCAAATGGAGAGGCAGAAACCAACAGATACCACTTCCTCAACCCAACCCCACCTGCTCTACAAAGAAACCAGTGGAATTGCCAGTGTCAGGGACTAGTCATCTCCCCTGGGGAATGGTGGCCTCTGAGTCCTCTTCTGGTCCAAATTCCAGAGGCCAGTGCTGTGTAGCAGTGGGAGTGTCCAGATTTTGGACAGCTGACCCAGCACCCAAGACCTTACCCAAGACTGGCAAACACCCTCTAACAGTTTTAACAAATATGTTGCATAGAATGCATAGAAGTATCCTTTTGGTTCAAAGTTGTCCAGATTCTCTTGGTTAGGAAGCAGAAAGGTGCCTTCGCTCCCTAAAATCTGGAGCTAGAAGGAGGGGCATGCATTTGGATAGTAGGGTGAAGGGAGTGGTCAGGGGACATGACCTCAAATGGATGAATACAGCTTCAGAAGGAATGACTCCGACAAGGAATACACATGCTTGTGAAGAGTGAGGGAGGGTGCAGGAGAGGGTAGAGTCTGGAAGACCAGTGTGCAAGCATGTTCTCCAAATAGGGTAACTGCACAGAGCACAGAACCTTAGTGTTTTCTGAGCTGGAATGCCCTCATGGTACACATGAGGAAACAGAGGGCTTTTGGAGTTTATAACTTGCCCAAGGCCCACAGTGGGCTTGGAGAGAATTTAGAGGGATGAAATAAGAATTTTGGGCTGCTGTCTTTCAGTCCAGATCTCTGTCCTCTGTTCCAGCAGCCTTCCTCACCATCCACTCCCTCATGTCATCTTCCCATAGTCCAGGTTCTGCTGTTCCAGGTTGGACTCCTAGGACTGGACCTGCTATTTTTACATCAGATTTCATTGTCCCAGACCCTTCATAGTGATTCACACTGTTGACAACCTTCTTCTCAACACCCACCTTCCTTGGCTTCCTGGTTTTTCTGGCCTGCCTCTTATGCCACATTTCTGGTTAATCTGCTCTCCTTTACAGACCCTCTTTCTGTGGTCCCTGAGCATGCCCTTCCCATGGCTCTTCCCTTGAGGCCAGGATCTCACTCTGTATTTCCTCTCACCCCTTCCACTCATGCAGCTGCAGTTCCAAGGGTGACATCCAGCCATGTCCTAAGCCCCATCTCTCTCTTCTGAAATGAGAGCCCCCAGGACAACCCATGGGAACCTCAAACTGAACATTTCCAACTTTAGCTCACCATTTTCCTTACTCTGGTGGCTTTTATTATATACAACCTATTTTTCACATTTTATATTTCCCTCCTCTAAGCTTAGTGTTCCAAGATTTTCACTGAAAGATCTTTCTATCCTTCTGTCTCAGATTTAAGGATTTCCTGATCACCTTCATTCATTCACTGATTCAAATACTTTCCAGGCATATTCTCTGTGCCACAGTTGGCTCCAAGTGCTAGAGGTTCTGTGATGAATAAGGCAGACTTGGATCCTGCCTCCAAGGGGCTTAGGTTGAACGGAGGAGACACAAGTTAAAATAAGTAATTGCACAAAAATATCTGTAATTTTTACTAAATTAGAGGGCTACGATAGTACATTATGGATGTGTGTGTGTGTGTGCGCGCGCGCGCGTGTGTGTTTGTGTGTGTGTGTGTGTTTGTCTAACCTGGTCTGGAGGGCAGAGAAGTCCTGAACATGGGGACTAGATGTAAGATATAGCAGGTAGCAAGTTAATCTCCTTTCTGAAATTACAGGCTTGTGGTAGGCAGAGTAATGCCCTCCTCCAATCCACTGCCCCTCAAAGATGTCCACATCCTAATCCCTAGAACCTGTCACTATATTATGTTATATGGCAAAAGAGCATTAAGGTTGGAGATGATAGTTTGCTAGTCAGCTGACCTTAAAATGGGGAGATTTTCCTGGATTGTCTGGGTGGGATCTATGCAATTGCGAGAGTCCTTAAAAGTGGAAGAGGGAGGCAGATAGAAGCGTTAGGGAGATGTGATGTCCTGGAATCAGGGTCAGAGAGAGGTTATGTTGATGGCTTTAAAGATGAAGGGGGCTGGCCACGAGCCAAGGAATGCCTGTATTCTCTAGAAGTTGAAAAAGGCAAAGAAATGGAGTCTCCTCTAGAGCCCCCAGAAAGGAAGCCAACAGTGCCAACCCTTGATTTTAGCTGAGTGCCACACATGTTGGACTTCTGAAATACAGAACAGTAAGATAATAAATTTGTGTTATTTTAAGCCACTAAGTTTGTGATAGTTTGTTACAGCCGCAGTAGAAAATGAGCTCTCGGCCTCAACCCTGACATTTCCAGTCTTAAATCCATTTCATTTATTTCCACCTATGCCTAACCCTATCTTTCCCTCATCTCTGCTCTCTGGATCCATCCTCTGGACCCTGCATCGTTGGGGATCCAAGGGGACAGTGCTACTCAGATCAATTACAGAAGCAGGCAAAGGGAGGAGGACAAGAAGCAGGCAGGTGAATAAAGGGTTAGGCGAGAGGTCTAGCTTTGGACTCAGGCCCATATGGAACCCTGGGGAGCCTGAGCGAGATACAATATTTGGCTCGTTTCTTCAGCTTAACCTGAATCATGACAGTGATGGATGCTACTTCAAATGCATAAAAGACAAAGATAACTATATCACGCATTTATCCTATGAGATAATCATTAATTTTCATTTGCCATTAGGAGACCAGGTCCAAGGAGTTACAGAAAGGTCACTGGAGAGTAATCAAGGGCAACGCCAAGCACCCAAGGCCAGGTGCCAGGGAAGGTGCCTCTTCCCCTTCCTGCCCCCTCCCTTTTCCTGCCGGGGCAGCGGCTCAGGGAGAAAGCCCCAGGGGATGGGGAGATGGTTTGGCCAGCTGTGCCCATAACCCCCCCCCACCACCACCACCCTATCCCGCTCCAGGTCCCTGGGATGGAGCAGACAACTCAGCCTCCCTCCCTTTCCTCTCAACATCCCCTCCACCTCGGGCTGTCCTTTGGTAGTGGTAAGAACGCGCTGGTTTCACGGCGAGTGAAGCGCACGTGGCGCGAAGCCCCCCGCCTCCTCCCTACCCCTTACGATGGAGGGAGCGGAGGCCGTGCGGGGAGCCGGCCGGCGGCCGGGACGGGGGCTCTCACTTCCCTTCCCCAACGGCCCCGGGTGCAGGTGCGGCCGGCCAAGCCCCGCAGGCGCAGGCGGGGCGAGCCCCGTGGACACGCCCTCGCGGGGAGCCTTCGCTGCCCCACAAGAGGAAGCGCCAGAGCGGCGGCTGGTGCTGCACGGAGCCGGCGTTCCCTACGGCGCAGCGCCCAGGGACGCCGCCGGCTCCCCGCGCCCGGCCCCCGGCCCCGGCCCCGCGCACGCAGTGAGCCGGGCATGTGAGCTGCGCCCCGCGGCATGGCAGCCTCAGGTGCGTAAGGGGGCGCCGGGCCCCTCCGAGAGCCTCCTCCGGGCGCGCCCCTGCCTCGCCCCGCGCGCTCTCTCGCGCCCCGCAGCCTCCCAAGCGCTGCCCCGCTCCCGATCTGTCGGTGTCTTAGGTGCGGGATCGGTGTTCTTTCTCTTCTTTCTCCCAGTGCCCCTGTCGCCCACTTCCCACCGGACTTTCTCACGTTCCCCTTCCCAGCAGTTGCGCGATTCTCTGCAGCCCCTGCCTGACCCTCCTCTGTCCCCTCTTCTGAGGGTCCTATTCTCCCTCCATCACCTGCTCACAGAGTTCCTGAGGGTCGTTTCCCCTGTTCTTCCAACTTTATGAACCCAGAGTCCGAGTTGAAAGAAGGCGGGGAGCGGGCCCGTTTGCGCCGGCGCAACACTCCTCCGACCGAAAGGGGGCGCTCAGACAGTCTTAGTGGGGCTGGGAGGTCCGAGGCGGCCCCTTGGGCCATTTTCCTGATCCTCAGTCCTCCCTAACCCATCCTAGGCTTCGTTTTTCGTCTAGAATTTCCATAGGAATTTAACAACACCGTTCCTTTAGCTCTACTTTTCTTATGTCCTTGACGGAACGTTGGGGAATGGGGGAGAGGTGGAGGCCACTGGGTATCTATCTACTCATCAAAAGGTGCCAGGAGGCTTTTCTGATCAGTCTTTGAGTTCCCTTCCTGGTTCATGGCTGTGTGCACTTGGCAGGTCACTTACTGAGATCCAGGACAAACCACGTAATAATGATGATAACAGAGACAACTAATGAGCACTGACTATGCACTTTAAGGAATAATATGCACCTAAGTATTTTCTTAGTGGTAATGAAGACACGCCTAGCTAGCCTCTGCTCGTGAGCAGTTTATAGCCTTGTGAAGGAAAGCGATCATAAGTAAGCAGGGAATTACTAGATGAGAAGATTAGAGTTACCATGTTTGCAAATGGGTTTACTTGTGTTTTCCAGGCCCATCTTATGATGCGTTAGTAGAGATAAGATGTGAAAACAGGATGTAAAAGCATCTTGAAAAATAAAACCTAGTTGGCCAGAAGGTACTGTTTTTGGGTGATGTGGGTAGATGCTAGAAGGAAGAGCCAGCCCTCCTTAGACCCTCTGGGGTCTAGCCTTATAATTGTGCTTTGGAAGCAGGGGTAGAAAAGGTCAGTGGTGACAGTTCTATTAGATTTGGTGATACAGGCTCACTATTTAAGGGGAGTGGGAAGGGTAGGTAACTTTCACCTTGTGGCTCCCTAGCTGGGCTCACTCTGAAGGTTAGGAGAAGCTGCACTGTGAATAAGGCACTCTTGGTAATAGTAAGTTCATAGTCCACACATTACATTGGAAAGCCGAAGAAGAGTTATCTAGATGGAATTCATTCCTTCAACAAATACTCATTGTATGCTTCCTGTTTCTAGGCACTGTCCTAGGTCTCAGGTATGTAGTCTGTAAATGACACAGACATAAGCCATGTCCCCGTAGAGCTTATGGAGTAGTGGGGGAAGGCAGGCAATACACTGTAAGTAAAATACATGGTATGAGAGGTGTGTGGAAAAACAATAGACAGGGGTAAAGAGGTTTGGGGTTATACTTTTAAATGAGGCGGCTAGGTTAGGTTTCATGGAGAAAGGGACATTTGAGCAAGGACCTGGGGTTGGGGGACATTTGAAGAAAGAGTTCTCCAGGTAGAGGAAGAGTAAATAGGTGTTTGTAGTCTATTTAAGGAGCAGGTGGCCAGAGTAGGTGTGTGAGTGGAGAGAAGAAGGAGATGAGGTGAGTGAAGCTCCCACCTCTTCTATGCCTGGGAACAGGCCCTGAGCTGTTAGGTCTGAGAAACAGAAAAATGAGGGTGGAGGGGGCTTTGGGCAGAGGAGGCAAAGAAAATCCTCCTTTAGTGTCCTGTTTGCATCACTCCAGTGGGTGTGGCCTAGAGGCTAGAGAGTAGTGTGCTCCCATTCAGATGGGGACTCAAGCCCTGTGGCCAAATCTGGGGCTATTTATGGGCTCTGCAGTGGCTTCTGCAAGTCTGTAATGGTTAGAGCTGTCAGCAACCCCTGCAGTGAGACACCACTTCAGGTGCTGCACATGGGATTTGGGCCTCTGGGGTCCCTAGGTGTCCCTGAGGTCTGGAGGTACATTGGCCCAGGTTGGCAGGTTACAGTGGTGCGAGTATCTCTTGCCAAGAAGCTATATATAGGTTCTGGAATCATCCAGGCCATTCTTCCATGTGATCTCTTCTTCCTCCCTCTCCTCCTCCTCTTCCTCCTTTTCTTCCTCTTCCTTCTCCTCTTCCTTCTTCTTCTTTTAAACAGCTTTATTGACATATACCGTGTTTCCCCGAAAATAAGACCGGGTCTTATATTAATTTTTGCTCCAACAATCTACATTTATTCATTTATTCATGTACAAAAATCTACATTTATTTAAACAGTCAGGTCTGGCTGACGATCTTAACTGGGGCTTATGTTTGGGGTACGACTTACATTATGATCATCCTGAAAAATCATGCTAGGGCTTATTTTCAAGTAAGTTCTTATTTTCAAGGAAACACCGTAATTCAGATACTATCCAATTCACCCATTTAAAATGTACAATTCAGTGGTTTTTGGTATCTACACACATATGCACAACCATCACCACAGTCAATTTTAAAACATTTCATCACCTCAAAAAGGAAGTTTGTATGCTTTAGCTATCACCTCCTTAAATCTTCCTCCTCCCTAACCCAAGTTCGACTTTCTGTCTCTCTAGATTTCCCCACTCTGGACTTTCATATGAATGGGATCATGTAGTATGTGGTCTTTTGTGACTGGCTTCTTTCATGTAGCATAGTATTGTCAAGGTTCTCCAAAGTTGTAACATGCATCAGTCAGTACTTCAATCCTTTTTATGGCTGAATTATGTGGCGTCCTTAAATTCCCTTCCACTGAAGGGTAATCATTAGTCTTCAGTTTTTCAAAAGGCATATTTGCTTGTTGAAACCAAATCTGGGTTCCCTGTCCTTGAAAGAGCTTAAGAAGCAAGATAAAATGAAATGGAATCAGCCTGTCCTGGAATATTCTCTAGGTCCCTGAGGGCATCTCTTGTATTTACACATGAGAGACAGGAGAGGAAGGCCACAAGTGACTCTCCTAAGTGGCAAAGTCTGACTGGGTGAAGACTAGAATCCTTTCCTCCATGCATCAGCCTCCGGGGATTTGAAGAACGTTCTCACACCTTTCCCTGCTCCCTCTTACCAAGGCTTCCCTTGTCACCAGATCCTTCTACCATCCCTGTACTTACAGGAAATGAGGGCTTGAAGGGGCCTTTAAGTTTTCGTGATCTTAACTTCCGTATGATCCTTGAGCTTCCTCAATACTCCTGCCAAGTCTCTAAACTTGAAATCTTCAGAGTCTGAAAACGCCTCACACAAACTCTTTCCAGATCTCTCCCTGTTCTGGTAACCTTCTGTCTGTCACATCCCTCTTCATTGTGCTGCCGGATTCACACGTGGGGGGCTCCAGGAAGTGAATGGTATGCCAGCGTCACCTACAGACTGAAGAAAGGGTCTGGGTCAGGGAGTTTGAGAATCTCCCTGGCACTTCCTCTTTGCTGTCTCTCAGGTAGATTCCGAATCTTTCAAAGGAAACTTGCAGTCATTGTGTTTCTTGCCACCACTGTCACTCCCTGTTGCCACCAGCCAGCTCCTGCTCTGCTATTGTCCATTTCTTTCTCCTTTTATAGCCAGAGCTGTTCTTTAAGCTCCCCAAGGGCAAAGACCCCTCCTCCTTTCCATCTAGGATTCATGGACTACTTGTTTGTTCACGTATTTCATTTCTCTTCATCAACAGCCAAAAATGAGAGAATTGACTTGGTACATGTGAAGAAGTGACTTATGGTTAAAGGAAGAGAGTTATTCTGGAAGAAAGGGCATGTTCCCCATGTGAGAGCATTGCTGACAAAGCATTTAGCCCTGTGTTGTTACCCAGCACGTTACGGAGGGACTTTAACTTCCGTTTTGGACTTTTCCCAGCTTTCGGTTTCAGCAACAGAGCAAAATTCAGGAAGGTGAAAGATTTTGTTGCTCTCATTTACATTGAGACAAAATTTGCTTAGATTTAGTATATAAAGTCACGCGGCAAGTTGGTGAACAAGTAGATTGTGATATTAACTAGTTTGAGGCACTAACCACTTCCTTCTCAAGTACCTTTGCTTAAAGGGAGGTCGCACTTAACACTGAAACCCCAGGAAAGAGGTGTTTTACAGATGTTTTCCATATAGAAGAGGCTAGTCCCATAGGTGCTTTTTTAAAAAAATTGTGTATTTAAACTTTTATTTTAAAAAGTTTTAGATTTGTAGAAAAACTATGAAGCTGGTACAGAGAGCTCTCATGTACTCCACACCCAGTTTCCCTGTTATTAACATTTGAACTCTCCTTGCCTAGTGCTTAATGAGAAGCAGGTATTGCGCTGTGTTGTCAACAGAGAAGCAGAAAGAGAGGGGGAGGCAGGACCCAGGGTGAAATGAGTACTTACTCCAGTGGCCCAGAACTTGTCAGTCTTACAACTGCTTTGCCTTTGGTTCATTGTTTCCTCATAAAAGTGGCATAAATTGCTCATGGCCACATGATCAGGGCAGTGTCAAGTCACTGCTGTCCTGCTAAGTCCATCAGTGCTCCAAGACCTACGCTGCTTTCTTAAGGGTGCTTCTGCTCCCGGGAATCCTCTTCCCTCTTCCCTTTTCTTCACTTCTTTGCCATCACTTGGAAGTCTTGTTGAAAACAGGACCGATGGCTTCTTCATCACTAATGCATGGGACCACAGCCAGCCCTTTTTGAGATATTAGTCTCCTAACCCATTTGTTCAATAGTTTCAGTCCTGGCTCTGTGACTGATTACTGAGTTTGGATTGAAGCAATTCCCTTCATCTTCACAGCTAAAGTGTTTCATTTATCTGTAAACGAGGCATTTGGGCCAAAAAGCCCTTTTTTTTTGGAGGGCAGTATCACTGACCCTCAGATGTGGGACCCGAACCTGGGCCGCTGGCTTCCCAAGCCAGCACTTAACCACCACACCACTCTGCCGGCCCCAAAAAGCCCTTTTTAATTCAATCCTTTCCTGAGGCTTTTGACTCTGTTTCTGGTATTTGTGCTTTATTAGAGTTGGAGGAAAGCCTGTGTCATGGACTAGGTGTGGTGGAGGGCTACCTTACAGATGGTATTATGTAGGTTAATGCATTAGTTCAACTGCTCTTACCATTTACATTAATGCATTGTTTACAATAATGTGAGGATAATGGCATCAGCTACCAATTGTTGAGGGCATCCTATATGCCAAATGCTATACTTAGTACTATATGAAATAGCCAGCTCAATGCTTACAAAACACTGCTAAATATTGTTGTTATATTTCCATCTGTAGATGAGTAAACTGAGGTTTAGAATATTTAACTTGCCCAGTGTTACACAGCTAATACTTTGCAGATGCTAACTCCTGCTGCCTGATTCCAGACCTGTGCTTGTCACCACTGTATTTGGGAAAGAGCCAGGTTCTGGGGCCAAACTGCCTGAGTTCCAATTCTGATTGCCACACCTCAGTTTTCTCATCTTTAAAAATGGGGCTAATAGTGGTACCTACCTTAGAAGGTCGCTGTGAGAATTAAATGAGTTTATTAGGCAATGTGCTTGAAAGAGTGTTGGGAACATAGTAAGCTCTATATAAATGCTCGCTGTCGTCCTCATCGTCATCATCATCATCCTATACTGCACTAGCTGTGGGGGGAAGACTATGCCAGCAGAAGCAATAGCTAATGCAAACATCTGAAACGGTATTGTATGTTTGGGCAAAGACAGAGAGTCTGGTATGGTTGTAACACCGACTGTAAATGGGGAAAGAGGTCAGACAGGTATGCTGCAGGCAGACCATGAAAGATAGTGGGTGCCCGGCTCCTCATCCGGATGGCATATCTTGCAGGTGATGGGGCACCCTTGAAGGAGCAGGTGTGTTGACATGCTTCTGTGCCTTGTTTCTCGCTCAGGGGTGCTCCGGGGATGTGACATCGTCCTCGTCTACAGCCTGGATGCCAAGGAATGGTGCCAATACCTCCAGACCCTTTTCCTGTCCAGTCGGCAGGTCCGCAGCCAGAAGACGCTGACTTTCGTGCTGGGCCCCCAGACCTCCTTCTCCGCTGAGGACCTGAGTTTCTTTCTCAGCACGCGCTGCGTTGTAGTGCTGCTGTCTGCAGAGCTGGTGCAGTGCCTCTGCCAGCCGGCCCTGCTGCCCCTGCTGCAGAGAGCCTTCCACCCTCCACACCGCATGGTGCGGCTGCTCTGTGGGGTGCAGGACACTGAGGAATTCCTGGACTTCTTCCCTGATTGGGCACACTGGCAGGAGCTCACCTGTGACGACGAGCCTGAGACTTACGTGGCAGCTGTGAAGAAGGCCATTTCTGAAGGTAAGGGCCTTTTTTTTTTCTTTTAAATTTATTTTTATTATTATTATTAATAGTTATAGATGTACAAAACTATGCAATAGTTATCTTTTTCACCCCATGCAAAGTGACTACCCCCCCTCTTCTGCCCCCCACCCCCGATATCATACATATCTATTACAATTCCATTGACTCCATCCCCACACTATATTCCACATCCCATGACTATATATGTGTTAAATTATAGTCAACATCTAATATTATTCAGTGGCAGCTTCAGATGTTCAGTGCAGTGGTCAGGCCACTACACCGTCCATGAAGTGGTCTCCCTGACAAGACATGAGTCCATCTGGTCCCCTAAAAAAATATTACAACCTTATTGATTATATTCCCTAAACTGTCTCTTCTGTCTCTGCAGTAGTATTGTAGTTATCAGTTTATGATGCCTCGTCCCTGTCGTTTCCCCTTTTCCCTCGTGCCTACCCCCCAACTCACCCCCCTCCCATCTAGCCCTCATCAGTTTTTCCTTTGTGTCTCTAAGACTATGTTTGTTTACAGTGCTCATTTATTCATTTAGGTAAGGGCCTTTTCTGAAGTAAAGATAAGTAGGCCCTAGAAAAATGACTAACCCAGGCCCCAGGCATTTCAGGTGCGACACTGTCATGTTAACACTAGTCATTTATATTACAAAAGGAACCTGGACCTCACTATGTGAAGTGCCCAGTCATATTGAATAGTTTAGAGCAGCCTATGCCTGGGCTGCCATAGGGATAGAATAGGTCTCCTGGGCTGCAGGAGAGGAAGATGACGCTTTCCCTTGGTTCTGTGCTAGGACAAAAGCCTTTCTAGAATTTTCCACACCTTGGAAGACACAGGACACAGGTTCCAGCCTAGAGGGCAGTGGGGATGGGAGGCTGAAACTTAGTTTGGGGGTGGTGAGGAACATGACTGCCAATCTTTCTGTTTCAAGCCCATTTTATCATCACATGACCTTAAGATTTTTGTTGGAAAGTTGTCATTTTGGATAACATGTTTTTATAAACACCCCTCTATTTCCCGCCAGACAAGTTTTTATCTTTTACCCTGCTTCTTCTTTTAAAGTGGGAAAATTCCGATCCTCTCTGCCAGCGCTAATGACTTTAGTGGCCCCAGGAAGTGTGACATACACTCTGATTAACAGCAACGGAAGATGTGCTCTTGGATGGATGCGTGTCACAGCTTTTCTTCCTCTTTTTGTTTTCTATTTTTGCTTTACTGTGGGCTGTAGCAGGCTATGTGTTTATTTTTCTGCTCTCTTTCCTTTTGAGATCTTATACACCTGACGCCAACAAAGAAGCCTGGAAAATTATGGGGCGATGCTCGGTTATCCCTGGTGTGACTTGGGCATTAATTTGGTTCATTTACCCCTGTCTCATTTAATGAACTGAATCAAAAATTCACAAATTTGTAGTGTCCTGAAAAAGCTAATATAGCTTCCTAGATGCTTTTTATCTCAGGAATAGGCTACTTTAAACCAGTTAATATGACCATGTCTCATAACATAATGGGATACCAGCTCATTTTGTGATATAAATGACTAGTCTCAGTAAAACGGATCTCACCTGAAATGCCTGGGACCTGGATTAGTAAATTTTCGCTGGTTTGTTTATTTTTGCGGAAGGACACAATGATAGAAAAAGCACATAATTCATACTTGCATGATGGTGCTTCATTGCTTTGAGGGGATTGTGATCTGCCCAAATGTACAAAGAACTGAGACACAACTGGTTGTTTCTGTGGATTTGCTCATGTCACTGCAATGGTCCATTATGACCTTTGGGCAGGCTGCTTTGACCCACCAACCAATCATTCAGAGCTCCGTGGATGAATTGTCATTGTCTTGGCACCTCATGCTGTATGCTCTAATAAATGATTCTTTAGAATATTACAGTGATGTTATTTTAAAAAATAGATGGTAAAAAGCATTTTTAAAATATTGTTTGGATCTTCCAGTGTTTAGATGCCTGGATAAATCAATTGCCTATAATATTTTAGTTTTTTTTTTTTCAGGGCAGTGTCACTGGCCCTCATATGTGGGACCCGAACCTGGACCGCTGGCTTCACAAGCCAGCGCTTAACCACCGCGCCACTTGGCCGGCCCAATGTTTTACTTTTTACTAACCACTGTGGCTCAGGATGTTTATGAGCCTTTAGTTTCAAGTGTTTCAGGAAGAATGAAGTATTTCACGGTGGTGTTTCTGTTCTGAGAGCAAATAACCTCTCATCAGAAAGAGATTATTTTCATGGGAGATTAAAATAAGCCACTTAGTGGAAAGAAATCTCTGCAGTTCAGAATCAATGGATATGTAGGAACAAAATGGAATTCTAGGAAAGAGGAGAGGAGGAAGGATGGTTTATGGCTCCAGTAAAACGTTATCTGATATTAGACTTGTGAGTTTTGGCATTTGAGGTCTCTGTGCAGCAAGATGGCTTGGGTTTGGCTCTTGGAGTGGCTATAGCCATTGCCCTTGGTAGGCCCTGTCATGTGATGCGATAGCTCTGATTTTCATGCTTGACAAGCTTTCTTAACAAACTTACGACTCAGAGTCTGGCAAGGTAGCAAAAAGAGCATTCAACAGCAGTACGGACACCTCATTGCCTGGCTCTGCTGCTAACTAGATGCCCAATATTGGGCAAGTCACTTAGTTAATTTGGGTTTCAGTTTTCTTCTCTGCAAGAGGTGGAATTAGACTTAATCTAAGATGCTTTTCTGGGGCTAATAATCTCTGACTCCCTAGCCCAGAGAGTCTCAAACATTTTTGAAGCACTACCTTCTTGCCCATTTTCATACCACTTTTGACTCCAAGGAAGCTTTCGGCTAAAACAATGTTTAAGGACAGCACTATCCCTATACTAGGTGTCTGGTAGGTTTTTGGCTACATTCTCTGTAACCTGTGATAGTGTATTTTAATACTCCTTTAATACATGAGGTTTTCCTAAAGTACCTCAAAATAAAAGCAAATAAAAATTTCATACACCCCATGACTACAAGCTGCCCCATGCCCATGAGAAACAAATACATGAAATACATGAAATTTGTTCCTTTGACTTTCTGTTTTTAAAAAAAAAGAAATCCCAGTGGGAAATGTAATGGAAAATTGATATTAAAGATGAACTAATGGGAGGGACACTAATCAAGGGATTACTGATTGTAGGGCTATTGAAAGTTACAGGGAGACAAACTTCAGGAAAGGTTTCTAACACTTTATGCCTACAAAGATAGAATGAGTGGCCTTTGGAGGTGGTGAGTTCCACATCACTGGAAGCATGTAAGTAGACGCTGGTGCTCAGCTTTGGAACTATGGTTTGACCATGTGACCTTCACAGCCTTTAGATTATTTTAATAGGGCTGGCTGAGTGGCGCAGTGGTTAAGCGCTGGCTTGGGACGCCAGCGGCCCTGGTTTGGATCCCACATATGAGGGCCAGTGATACTGCCCTCAAAAAAAAAAAAAAAAAAAAATTCCCTTACATGAATTTCCTCTTTTTCACCAAGAATGCATTTCTATTTGGAATTTAGTTTTCTTTCTTCACCAGGCCTCCCTGAGATTTCTAATTCAAAACTGAAGAAATATTGGTCATGTCCCTGTTATGACCCCAGCAGAAAATAGCAGGAAAAAAGGACTCAATTCATGTAACCCTTGAAGATGGTGAAGCTCCCAGCATATATATATATATATATATATATATTTTTTTTTTTCCTTAATTTTGAAATACTTTGTGAAAAAAAACATGACTGCTTAATAAGATATTCACTGAGACCATTTAAAATTAAGGCTAACTTTTAGACCATGTAAAATTTACAATGAGGCTTAAAGATCAAAAGCTTTAGAGACCAGAACTGGTAATGGAGGTAATTATTCCAGAAGCTTAAATGTGGTTACAGGTTGCTAGTTACACTTTCTCTTGCTCCCTCATTATCTAAATAAGTACTTCTCAAAATTTACCATGTTCTTGAGGACCTGGGGACCTTGTCAATATGCATATTCTGATTCTGTAGGTCTGAGTAGGGCCTGAGGTTCTGCATTTCTACAAACAACCCAGTGCTGCTGATGCTGTTGGTCAGGGGCCCACTGAGCAGCGAGCAAGGGTCTCAGCCACCCTTCCTTTGTCGGGTCAGTGGTCATGTGCCTCTGTTGTACCTGGACCATCGTCTCATATCTCCACTTTTCTGGAAATGGAGGCACCATCACATCAGGGCGACTCTTGGACACCAGGAGTGTATGTATAAAATTAGGCCAGTGTTGGTGCTTAGGCCAGCATACTTTAGCGTAGAGCTCCCGACTTCTCCTGTACCCCACTCACCAGATTCCATGTGCTAGCTCTGGCAACTTTTAATCTCTTCATTTCCCAGATATAGGTGGTTCTGATGTTGGAATTGGGGGGGCGGGTATACATTTATCACAATCCTTAAGCCTTCTTTATGTAATAGGCACGTTGATCATAATTGCTATTCCACTAAAAATGTTTTGAAGGTTTTATTTCTCATCCACCCTCCCCGCTCCCCTCCGATTTGTCAGCTACCTTAAAATTGAGCAGATTTTTTAGTTAGAGTCTTCAGCGTGTCGGAGCAGCTAGTTTATTTTCCAAGAGCTTCATCTGTAAAATGATGGGATTGGACCAGATGATTTGGAAGGTTGCTTCCAGCCCCCAGCGCTGTAATATATCATTATAAGTTTTCTGAGAAGGCAAATTACCCAGAACCTTTTAACTGATTCAGTTTAGTTCCAAAATGTCTGCAGCGATATATATCTAGTACACAGAAGACTGTACTATTGTTCTGAAATTTTTGGACATGTTGGGTGATTACTTTAAAAGGAGGAAGTGAGAAAAACCCAGTTACAGTACAGAAATTATTTCCTCTTTACTTGAATTCTATTCTTTGCTGCAAATCTCACTGCAATACAAAAATAGATTCTGTTGTCTGTATGGGAAAGGTCTTGGTGGGTAATACTGAGTTTTATTTCAAAAGTTCTCATAATTGTGTGTGTGTGTGTGGGGAGGGGTTGTGTGTGTTGAGGGGGTAGGAAAGCACTAAACCTAATTCTAATATTATTTAGTATTAACACTAGAGATCTTGTCTGCTTCTTTATATGAATTATTTTCTCTTTGCCTTCCCCATCTTTCCTCATGTCCATTGTGCTTCAGAAGTTCTGATGATATCCCATATCATAATGTATTTTGCCTTGTGTTCCTATGGGAAAAATTTAGAGGGATATGCCCACATCTGACCTTCCTCTGTTGCTATTAATATTCTAACCTGAATGTTTTTTGTTTTTGTTTTGTTTTTTTAAAGAATTTATTGGGGAATTGGGGGAGGGAAAAGCATTGGGGAATCGGGGAAGGGGAACAGACAAGTTGCTGTCTTTTTGTTCTTCAGTCTAGTTGCCGAGGACGTTGTTTCACTGGCCCATGTCGGTATTATCATTGCGTTCTTCCCGGATTAGGCAGATTGGTGGCCAGCCTTTGGATGGTCGCTCACCGCGGCTATCGGCAGCTCACGGCAGCTCACGCCGGCTGCCGGCCACTCACTGTAGCCTATGGCAGCCCACTGCAGCAGGGGCTGCAGTCTACACCATCGCTGGGGCTCGCACAGCCCAGCTTCAGGTGGAGCTGTTGTTAGCTGTAGAGGGCAGTGTCACTGGCCCTCATACGTGGGATCTGAACTGGGGCCGCTGGCATCCCAAAACCAGCTCTTAACCAATGCACCACTTGGCCGGCCCTAACCTGAATGTTAAACTGGAGTTTAAAAGAAAAAACAACTAAGATATTTAAAAATTTTTTCACTAATCAAATAGATGCGAAAAATCTTACTAAATTTAGAAAGGAACATTTTTTTTCCTGAAATAAAATAATATATGTTCATCACAATGTTAAAAAAAAAAAAAAAGAAAATGAAAAAAATACCTTTAGGTTATTTCCAATTTTTCTTGGATAAGCAATGTTGCAATAAATCTCCATGCAGTTTTGTGCCTAAATCTTTGAATTTCTATTGCTTTCCTCCCAACCATATCTCCGTGGCCTCCCAGAGACAGGGTTGCATGCTTGCTTTATGCATCACCTCACTCTCTCCATGTAATCAGAACTCATGGCCTGCCTTACTGCATTTTTTTGTTGTTGCAGCTTAATTTCTTCTTCCCCTTTATGCCTGAGTAAGTCAATTATTTACATTTGCAGTGTCTCTTGCAAAGATCCTCACACGGAGAACTGCCTTCACCTTTCCTTCTGCTCATGGAGAGAGCTAATAATCAGATGAGTGCTTTTATCACAGTTGCTGTGTGTAACGCATTTGGGTACTTTCTGTGTGTTTATCGTTCCCCCCCAGCCCTGAGTCGGTAGGTGGTTTTACTGCCATTCCATAGATGAGAAAACTGAGGCTCCGAGTGGTTAAATGACTTCACAAGGACTGGGAGTAGCTCGCTTCGACCTTAGGGCCTTCACACTGGAGTGCTCTCCACTTGGCTTTGCTTTCCTTTGTCTCCTTCCTCCCCCCACCCCTTCCTCACTGAGACAAGAAAGATGAAGAAACCCTATGGAAGAGAAAGGACAATAAAGCTTCCCCAAGTTCTCTAGACCCTAGGTTCCGAAGTTGAGCTGGGCATTGGCATTGCCCCTGTACTTTGTTTAAAACACGGGTGCCTGGGTCCCACCGCAGACCTACTGAACCAGAAATTCAGGGGTTTGGTCCTGGGAATATGAATTTTAAAACCCCTCCGCCGTCGGTTCTGCCGCGCAGCCACGTTCTGCCCCATGCCTGCTGCCCTGTCCCTTGGTGTTATGGTTGGATGAGCCAGCAGCAGCCTAGACCCTGTTTCGATGCAGGTCACGGGGCACTGGTCCCAAGGGCTGAGAGCTTGGCCATGGCACAACCGTCGTCTACGTCACAGGCAGCAGCTCTTAGAGAGGGGGAGGAGAGTCGGATCTTCACAGCAAAGGGGAAGTCACTGCACCCTCCTTGCTCTCCTTGGTGTGGTGGCCTCGCTGATGGTAAGTCATTGACTTCTGGGGCTTCTGTGGTGCCTCGCAGAGCATGAGGGAAGACTCTGACCGTGGACCTCTTGAAATGGACTGTGTTTGTTCTGCTGTCCTCCGCCTTGTGGCTCTGGGTTGTTGGATGTGCTCTTTCTCGGCTGTGGGTTATTCTGAGTCAGCTCCTCAAGGCTCCTCCTTAAATGGCCCCTGCTGAAAGATACCTTCTTCCCTTTTGAAATGATCTTTGATTTGGGGGAAGAAGGTGCCCAGCTGGAATAGTGCAATCCGTCCTGGTGTCACTAAAAAGCTACAGCCTGTCCAGGGGTTTTTTGATTTCCCGTGCCCGGTTCCCTGACCCCTTTGTGAAATAAGATCTATTCACTCTCCTAGTTGTGCCTGAAACAGTTAACAATCAATGCCCATGATCGATTTTTGTGCCCATGGCACTTGCCCCCTGAGGCCTTAGTGTCCCCCAGGATTTCTTTTCCACAGAGCTGTGAGCCCCGGGTGGCTTAGTGAAATTGGCCACCCTGCTGCTTCATCAGGCACCCAGAAACAGCGCCCTCCTCCCAGTTTGTTAGACTTTCCGTGGGAAGTATCTGTGATTCCCTTTGTCAGCTGTGGTTGCTGAGATGCAGTGAAAAGGGAATGATGAATGCCGAAGTTTCCATTAATGTGAGAATCTCAGGTTTGCACCTGTCTTGATTGAAATTTTCTAACACGTGCTGGAAATATCAGATATAGGAATTTCTATCGGTTAGTTTCTTACCCTGTTTTTTCCGTATATTTTTGCATCTGGCTTCTCCTGGGGCTATTGCTAGAAGAGATTACTTCACTAGAACTTAGGAGGCAACTGACATCTGTTTTACCATTGCAAAGCCCTTTTATCGACATTATTTCATTTGGTCCATGCAATTTTCCTATAAGGCAGAAATTATCTCCATCTTAAAGAAGAGGTACAACAAGGCCTAGGCAGGCTCACTGGCTTGCCCAAGGTTACACAGCTGCTTTTCCATGAGAGCTAGGATCGGGGGCCCGGGCGTCCTGCCTTGTAGTCCAAAGCGTAGTTATTGCCTTATCTAAATACCACAGCCAGCCTTTCATCTGGTGCATATTTACAGGGCATTTACTATTCTCAAGGCCCTGGGCTGGGTGCTGGGACAGAGCGGGGAATGATGGTCATGGTCACTGCTGTAATGGTATCTACATTCTAAACCAGTGCTACCCAGAAGATGTATAACGTGAGCCACCTATGAAATTTAACGTTTTCTGGTGGCTGCAGTAAAAAACAAAATAGAAACAGATGCGTTAATTTTTAATAAGATGGTTTGCTTAATGCAACATTTCTAAAATAGTCTCATTTCAATATGTAATCAATGTAAAAATTATTAATGAGATATTTTACATCCTTTAAAAAATACGAAGTCTTTGAAATCTGGTGTATGTTTTACAGGTAGAGAAAAGATTTAGAAAGTTCAATAGCCATGTGTGGTCACTGTCTACTATATGGGACAGCGTAGATCAAGCAGGATGCTTACTTTTCAGAGAATTGGGGCCATAGCAGCTAACATGTTAATATAGTCAATGTCATATGCGTTAAAATAAAACATTAATTTATTGGGTCAGTCAGTCATTCAGAAAGCACTGAACGAGCACCTGCAAGGTGCTGACCTGTGTGTAACACCTCTTGATCTTTTTCTTTCCTCTCACTCATCTCTTTTCTGCTTTTCATTCCTATTCTTCCACTTTCTTTGTCCCTTTCTATATTTTGTCAGCTGTTTAGCTATGTTCCCAGGGTCTAGAAATACCATATCATGTAAGACAAAAATTAGCTTTGATTAATAACAGGGTTTCTGCCCTTGAAATGACCAGTTTATCACCTGAACTAGTGAGACTGATCTCCTGGCAGCCTATGTGAAGGCAGACTCAAAACGGGTGCCCATAACACACATATCTATTTAAAGTTATGGATATGCCAGTGTGTGTGTGTGTGTGTGTGTGTGTGTGTGTGTGTGTGTGTGTGTGTGTATAACTTTCTTTCTGGAAGGCTATACAAGAAATTGTTGCTAGCAGCTGCTTTTGGGTGAATGGAGGACATTTTGAACGCTTTGTTTTAGGCATTTCCCCACTGTTTTAATTTTTCTGCCGTATTCATGTTTTGCTTTCACTTACGCATTTTAAAAGAGAGAAATGATGGCGTCATGGGGATTTTATGGATTTAGAGGAAGTCGCGGGGCCTGTGCCTAGCTCATCTAAATAAGCTTAGCTGCAGGTTAGGTTCTTTTGTACAAACTCCTTCACCTTTTTCTCAGCTTCATTAGGTTGCTTTTCTGGGAAAGGGGAAGCGACCTGGTATTCGTGTGTGCTTGCTGTAACATCTGCGCCGCCATCCCTCCTTGGGTGTGGGCTAAAGAGGGAACAGCTCCTCATCTTTGAGTCATGTTTTTACTGTGGTTAAATCATATTTGGATTGTTGCCTTCTTAGGTTCCTACAACCTTTATGACGAAGAGTAGGAGAATATGAGTGTAGATTTATGGACCCTGACACTAATTGACTTTGCCACCCTGCGCAAGTGACTTGGCCATCCTGGGTCCCTTCCTGTGCTAGGAAGAGCACAAGTTGACATCTCAAACCTTTACAGTCATGAAATTCCATGATTTTAACTATGTGTGATTTTATAAATCTTAACATTGCGTTACTGGGTTTCCATCTGATATTTTTCAAAATTCCACCAAGGTGTAGTATATTATTTCAGCTAACAAGTTATTCTTCACAACAAAATTTTAAACAGGACCTTAAATGACACAGTAATATCTTTCTGTTTATGGACATTAGCCCAAGTTCAGTCTTAGGAGAATATAGCATGATGCCATTATCTGTGTGAGAATGAAAGAATGCGTGTAGTTAACATTTTACATATACTGCTTGTTATGGCCTACATAGAGATTTATGAATGTGGGTTCATAGGAAGGTAATGGGGACTAGGGAAGTGGGGGTAAATATGCATGACAGAATGGGTCTGTTAATTTCCTATTATTACAGGATGTTTTGACAGCTTTTCAATTTAGTTTCCAGCACCATTCACATGACTGAGAGTCTGTCTGAGGAGGCCAAAGAAATAGGATGACTTATGCTGTAAACGACTCTTTATCTGCCAATTGGAGAAATTATCGAAACCACAGCAGGCTTGTCATATGGACTCCTGACCAGAAAACTTCCTAATTTAGCCAGTTCAGTAAAATTTAGATACAAACAGTGGTCAGTTGGTTTTCCAAGACACAGAAAATTGAACAAAATCAAGAATTGATAAAATTGTCTTTCCTGTCAGAAAAAAAACACTTGAAGATGATTTCATTTTCACTGTGTTTACATTTTTAAAGAAAATACTGGTTTCTAGTGACCATGTTTTATATGTGCTAGGTGTCCAGTAAATGGTGGATGGATGGAAGACTGGATGGGTGGGTGCATCCATGGATTGCTGTCTATTTCATTTACACCTAAGCCCATTTTGAATGTCCCAATGGGAGAAAAAGAGGTTTTTCCCATGAACATCCCTCTTCGGGGCCTGTGCTACTGGTGCCATTTGAATTGTCAGTTGTTTCCATGGAGCAGGTTTGTCTTGTGGTCACGCAGTCAGGATGTGATGAAACAGAAACTCCTCAAGTTGATTCAGAGCAAGACAGGGTCCAAAGAGTGCATCTTTTTTTTACTATGGCAATACTTAAAGATGTACCAGATATGACAGCCTATCCCATAAGAGAATCAGGCATGCCATTACAGAAGCTAGTTAACAATGGACTTGTTAGCTCTATGGGTGTGTGTGAATCTGTTAGACTGGGCATGTCCTTTTTGAAGGAGAGCATGGAAGTGAAGAAATCTGTGGAGCTTAGAGGAGACCTCTTGCATTGGCTTAGTCCGTTCAGGAATTCCTTGGTTTTTTTTTTTTTTCTTCTGGGTTTATGCCTTCTACTTACGTGTATCTTCTCTATCCCTCTTGCAAGGTTAAACCCATACGAGGTTCTTATTTAAAAGAATGCTGGTTGAACGTGTGTATTTTGTCTGTCAAAATACACACAGCAGTTTCACAAACAGACCGCTGGCTCTCTCTCTATCATCTGATAACACAGGAAATAGAGGGGAGGCTGATGATGAAATGAAAATGCTCTACTTTTAAATTGGACTAAAATAAGTTTCCTTTTGCATACCCAGCTACTGTTTGAGGCTGCAGTTATAGTTAAAAGTTTACAGTAAGGTTGATGGCCATCAAAACTAGCAGATAGAAGAATGTTAGCATTAGCTGTTGACCCCTGTTTTTTTAAGCATGTAAAATGTGGGAAACCATTTCTGTGGCAGAATATGACATTCCAAACAGAGTCAACCTGTTACTTGTTCTGAAACAGGTTCCCCTTTTCATGTTCTAAAATCCTTTGAACATCGTTTCTCAAAGACTTGGCATGTTGCCAGAGAAGGTCTCTCTGTGATGCCGTTTTCTGTTAAAAGTTTTTCAGGAAATATGTAATGTTGAAATAATCATACAGTAATTTGGCAGCCTGAATGTTTATTTTTAATTTTATAGTCACTGAATTCAGAGTCCCATAGGTTCTAGAAACCCTTTAACATTCCTGCCATGGTCCGGGGTGTTCATGTGATTAAAAGTTGCTCACACTCTGGAAACAATCCCATGGGGAAGCAGAGACAGGGAGCCACCGAGTCAACAAGATGGAAAAATAGAATATTAACCTTAGGACAGGAGTCCCCAGAGTCATCTGGCCCAAACTCTTTAGATTAAAATGAACAAGGTAGGGGGCCGGCCAAGTGGCGAGGTGGTTTGGGAGCTGGCTTGGGACTCCAGCAGCCCCGGTTCGGATCCCACATGTGAGGGCCAGTGACACTGCCCTCTAAAAAAAAAATTAAAATTGAAATAAAAAATAAAAAATAAAATGAACAAGGTAGGACACAGATGAGTTAGAGGATTTTCCCTGTGTTACACAGTTAGTGGGAGAGATGAGACTGTTAATGAAACAAATATTTACTGAGTTTATGGAGTGCTTGCCGTGGGGTGGCACCCTGCAAGGTCCTGGGAATACTTGATGAAAAGGCCTCACTCAGTTCCTGCTCTTGGAGTTTACTATTCTAGAAGGAGAGGGCCCTTACACAGCCAGTTGTCCAATGTTATGAAGCAGAAGTCTGGAACTTACGTTTCAATAATAAAGGGGATTTGATATATCCTGAGGGCTCCTTTGATACTTCCTTATAGCATGCATGAAAGAAAGTTTCTGGAGCATGCATCTTGAAAAAGAGATGGAAAGGCATGGCTTGTAGTTATGGCAAATGTCATGCACATGATTACCTAATAGTAAGTGACAAAGAACCCGGGTTAAATATGGCTTTCAGGTAGGGCAGTCATTTTCTCAGAATAGTGATTTGGACTGTCTAAAAATTTACAGTAGCTTCATTCAGGCACTAAGTTTTAAAATGAGCATTTTGTTTCTTAAGTTTGTAGACAGTAGTGATGTTGAGATGTATATATTAGTATGTTTTCACAATTTGAAAGTTTCATATTCTATTTAATCTAAATGTGTGATGGTTGGAAGGATGGGCTAAAGATAAGTTGAAAATTAATAAAGAGCAATAAAAATCCTGCTTAGGATCCAAAAAAAAAAAAAAAATCAAACAACTGGACAAAACAGGATGAAGGAATATATATTTTAAGAGTAGCATTTGTAAGAGGATCTGGTGGTTTTAGTTGAAGGCAAGTTAAACATGGTCAACAGAGCAATGTCACCTGAAAAACAAGTAAATGCCACATGGTTTATGAATAAGAGTATTATTGTCAGAGAAGAGACCCCTTCTCTGTCCTGCGTTTGTCAGCTTAGGTGGAGAAATGTTCATCACTTCAATGGTAGACACATACAGATATCCATCATCCGTCCTTCCATCCATCCACTCATCTGTCCATCCACTCACCTATCCATCCACTCATCTGTCCATCCACTCATCATCCATCCACTCATCTGCCCATCCACTCATCCATTCCCTCACTTCAATAGAATGTAAGTCTCAGGAGAGTAGGGATTTTTTTTTTCACTGCTGTATCTCCAGTGCCTAGAACAGAGCTTCATACGTAGTAGGCCCTCAATAAATCGTTGAATGACTGAATGGAGTGAATGGGGGAACTTCAAATTCTGTCAGATGATAAATGTTTGAAGGAAATAAGCTTGTTGTGGAGAAAAGAAATTTCGCTGGAACCTTGGAAACTCTTTGGAGTGTCAAAGACCTGTCACATGGAAAAACAGAGGGGCAGGGCTCTTCTGTGTTTCTGTGTGGGCAGGGCAAGGAGCAATGGATGCAAGTTGCAACGATGGCAATAACTCAAGTTCAGGACACCCTAACAATCCAAAGACAACTAATCCTGGGAAAAAATTTATTGTGATTTTTTTTTTAAAGTAAAACTAAAAATTAAGAAAGTAAATTTATTTGATCATATTAACACAGTTTTGGTTATAATTTCAGCTGTATGCTAAACCTTAAACCACACAAAGACTGACTCAGCCGCTGCTAGGTTATAAGCAAGAAGGGTTGAGTACGTTTTTCTAACACAGTGTTATGCTAGCACAACGTTCCTTAGTTCACATTTGGCTTTTTAGAAATGGTTGTACTGAAATATAATTCACACCATATTTGACTTTTACAGTTTTCAAGGCCTCCTCTTCATCATTACGTATTTCTATCATTCGCTTTTGATTATCAGGTAGTGTCCTTGTGAACTTTCTCCTGTTCAGCTGCTAACCTCTCCAACGGACAGTGGCTTTACTTATGATTCAGCTTCCCAACATCACATTCACCAACTTCATAAAATCTGCATCTTTTGCAAAATCCAGAATTACCCCATGTAACCAAATCGTATTGCATTTATAGTTTATTGTGGAGAAATCCTAAATCTGGGAGAGAACAAACAATAAAAATGTGACTTTGTGCATGAGAATATAGACTAAAATTAAACAAGCAGAGATGTTTAAGTGAGGACCAGATAATGAGCATTTTGTTGGTAAATGCTTTCATGTTATAAAATATTTAGCTTCCCTATGTTACCATAATTATAGAGACGTGAAATAGGAATACTTAGAAAACGATAAGGCTGTAAGAATCAGAAGCCGCTAATGTGGGTTTAGAGACCCAAACCTCATTCCACCAGGCAGAGAACTGAGGGAATGACTAGCTCCACACATCTGTAACCCACTGCATTTGATAGAGCAGTTGGGAAGCTTCGCCGCAGTTGACGGAATCTTGAGTCAAAACAATCTCGACAGGCTAGAACACTGACCCCAATCCAACATATAACATTTAACAAGGTTAAGTGTTTATTTGCAATTAGGTCGCAAACCTCCATCCCCCCTTCCCCCTTCCCCTCGCCCAACAAAACGAAACAAAACAAATGAAACTATACAATTATGATATGGCAAAGGAAGTCTTGGCTTCCATGGTTTACATGAAAAAGAGCTGAGAGTTTGATGTGACTACACACTCTGTATGAATCAGTAAGGTGGCACAGCTGCTCTAAGATGCAGTCTTGTGCTGCCCTTCTGAACAGTGGCCATACTGGAAGAAATGACAGCCCTTTTTGTATTATACACAGACTCTAGTTACCCATCTGGGGTAGCAGTTGGCAGGTTAGGGGAGTGGAGTTAAGTTGGGGGTGACTGAGGGGAAACAGATAAGATAGAGCTATCTCCATTTGAGGCCTGCTTAGCAAGGTGAGTGTATTACTCTGGACTTGTTTGTGAGGAGAGAACCCCAACTGGGGCAAAAGAGGAATTAAACAAACCATGGGAAGGGTAAGAGTGCATTTGGTCCTCAGAGATAACCTGGAACCAAGAACTTGAACTCCACAGGGTTACCTCTCTACCTCGCCTTTCTGTGTCTCTCTGCATATGGGTGTCATTCTCTAGTGAGTCATCTCCAGAAGGGGAATTACAGCTCCTGGGAGCTGTCACGCCGCATTCCTTCCTATTCCAACCCCAAAAGAGGAACTAAATGATACTGTTCTCTCTGATCCAAAATGTAAAATTCCCGGGTAGGGTCTATTTAGTTGAACTTGGGTCAAGTACCTAACTCTAGGCCAATTAACTGTGGCCATGGAATTGGAGGACTATGAATGGACAAAGTTGATAGCCTGGAGTATGGGATTTCTAAAAATTTAGCAGCGTCCATTCAAACTTCTTGGTGAGACTGGATGGATCAAGAATTTTTCCAAAGGGGAACTGCTGTTTTGTTCTTGTCAAGCAATACAAAGGTCATTGCCATAATGAGGGGCTGGACACATGCCTGTGCCTCAGGACTAGAGGAAATAACAGAGGGTGTTTAGTCTTGAATTCTAGAATTTGGGGGTAGAGTGGAACTGAGGCTCAGCATTGTTGTGACTCCCAAGAATACCCAACTGGTTGGAGACCAAAGCCCAGGCCTCTAACTCTGAACTCAGAGTTCGATCCACTATACTTTATTGTCTTTCTAAAGAAGAAACTACCAAGGAAAGACCTGATAATTACCCCCAAACATTTGAGGGACTCTTACGGAAATAAGAATGGTGCTGTTTGATGATGCTTCTAAGGGCTGGTTAGGATTCATGGAGAGTGGTAACTGATAGGCAGAATTCTACCAGTTTAAGGAAGATGATAACACCTGGAACAGGCTGCACCAGGAGGTGCTGGCCAGAGGCCTGGTCATTGGCAGCCTTCAGGTTAAAGCTGGATAAACATCTGCCAGCAACACTGAAGAAAGAATCCTTAAAGTCTCTTTCAACCCAGAGACACTGTAAATTAAAGTCCTGTGCCCTGTTGTATTTTACTGTTTTCCTTCAACTTACACCAGGTGTAGAATGTTTACGGTGCTAAATACTATGCTAACCATTTTATAATGAATATCTCATTTAATCTGAACCTATAACATAAAGACTGTTATTATCTCCATTTTGCCAATAAGGCACAGAAACATTACGTGGCTTTCCCCGTGGCACACCTTGGGTTTGCTCCCAAGCCTCTAGTTTCAACCACTGCATTCAATGGCTTCTCAAAAATTATGTTTCCAGTCCCATTTTCACAATGTCTCTAAGTGTGTTCTCAAAGTGTGATCCTCACAATACCTGCATCAGAACCATATATTTGGTTTCGATGAAGTACTAAATATTTTGAACCTCATACTTTTGTAAATGTTCATGTTCCCTGTGAATATTTGATCCCTACCTTTTTTTTTTCCTCTCCAATATTCATATTCCTGGATTCTCCCATGAACTGACTGTCTATGTGGAATGGACTGGGTATATATATTTTTTAACAAATACCCTGGGTGATTCTGATGGGCACTAAAGTTTGAGAACCATTGGTCTAGTGCTTTCATGGGAACTAGAGGGCAGATCAGGTCCTAAGAAGCCTCATTTATTTAAGTAGCTTAGACTGCTCTGAAGGCTCTAGGGAGACATTGAAGAGCTGAAAGTCGGGCTCTGACAGAATTGATTTTCAGCAACTTCAGTCTGGTGGCTGTGTGGCCAGGGCTGGAGGCTGGAGATTGGGCAAGAGGCTATTGCATCTTTCAGGGGAGAGGTGCTGTGGGCCTGAGCTGAACAGAGGCAGTGGGAATAGAGAGGAAGGGACATTTTAAAGAGGTGAAAAGCAGGAAGAATCAGCAGGACTTGGTGCTTGATTGTGGGGTGGAGAAAGAGGAAGCAGCCAGTGGGTGACTTCAGTGCCTAAGAAGAATAGATGCCTCCTATGGGACCAGCATGCATGTAGAATTCAGAAAATAAGAAAGCACTCAAGGGCTGGCCAGCCGAGTGGCGTTTTGGTTAAGGGCTGGCTTGGGCTGCCAGCTCTGAGCAGCAGGGCCCCAGTTCGGATCCCACATGAGGGCCAGTGACACTGCCCTCTACAGTTAAGATGAACAACAGCTCCACCTGGAGCTGGGCTGCTGTGAGTCACCGGCGGCATAGGCTTCAGTGGGCTGCCATAAGCTACCGTGAGTGGCTGGCAGCCAGCATGAGAGGACGGCAGCTGGTGTGAGTGCCAAGAGCCACTGTGAGCGGCTGTCCAGTGGCCGGCAACCGATCTGCCTCACCCAAGAAGAGCGCAATGATGATACCAACATGGGCCAGTGAAGCAATATCCTCCGCAACTAGACTAAAGAACAAAAGGACAGCAACTTCTCTGTTCCCCTTCCCTGATTCCCCAATAAAATCTTAAAAAAAAAAAAAGCACTCAACAGGGTGGCCAGGGGAAAACTTCATGGAGGAGACAGCACTGAAGTAGAGGGTTGGATTTTAGGAGGCATTGGAGAGAACGGGAGGGAATGACATCCCAGGATGAGGGAACTCCATGGGCCAGGCAGAGGGGTAGGAAAGCACAGAACGCACATTTGAATTTGGGCTAAGAAGTGATTGGGGAGGGACAGTGAGGTGAAAAGGATTATAAAGATCAACCCGAGTCAGTGGGCTAGGGGTCTTCAACATCAGGATAAAGAGCTTTGCCCCAATGGGTACTAGACTTGTTGGGGTGATCACGTTGTAAGGTATATAAGTGTCTAATCACTACATTGTACACCTAAAACTAATATAATACTGTATGCCAACTGTAATTGAAAAATTAAAAAAAATTACAAATGCTTTGCCCCTTGTATCTCATAGGGCTTTTCGTTGGTTGGGGCAGCAATACAAGTATGAACAAAATGACTTGGGGAGATTATTTCAGCCCAGCGACAGGGCTGACCCTAGTTTTTGAGGTAGCTTTTTCCCTAATGTCAGTTGGACGTAGGACTAAATGCATATAGATCCTACTAAAATAAGGAATGGAACTTATGTTACGCAGATTTTGTGATGAAGTAGTATCATCAATTTCCATAGGCTCGTGTATTTTATTGAGATAGCATCAAGTGCTAAGTTCCTCTGACATCTTATCCTTGCCCTTTGATTCTTATCACCAACCTCCCTTTACTATCAGTGGTTATTTAGCTAGAGAGCTCAGGGGCGTTGGCACAAGGCCCCATCTCAGGTGGTGTGGGTGGGGAGTAATGGTTGGCTGGAATGAGAAAAACCCTGACGTTTGTGCAGTGCTGCCTATTGAATAGACAGTGGAAATCCCAAGGGGCGTTGGGGTCAGGTGGGGTTGTTTGTTCCTAAATCTGCAATAGCCTCTTGGCCCATAAACATACAGAGCAGTCGGCAGGGTGTGAAATAATTCTGGCCAAGCAGCCACGCCATGCTGGGGAGTGACTAGCCTGAAAGCTATGGATACTTTCCTGAATACTGTGAAATGCCATTATGGTCCTGAGAACCTGAGGAGAAGCCTGTCTTTTTTGTCTCTATCCTTGACCCTGCCACCCAAGTCCCTCTTCTTTAGATTCAGGTATCCATGGTTTTTCCTTTCTCTGGAGTCCTGTGGAACTCATTTGCCAGACATCCATAGGTAACAGGCATTTATCTAATCCTTTCCTAAATTCAGGTTGGCTCTCGAGCTAGAGTGTAAATTCCTTAGGAGAAAGGCCCATGTGTATTCTGTGGGGCTTTCCATTGTGCCTAGGACAGTTTGGGCACACAGAGATCTGAGTAAATGCTATTTGCTTGGTTGACTGATTGAAATCTCGGAGCACAGATATTATCGTTATTTTTCTACTGAAGCAGCTTTGTAATGACAAAGTGATTAAATCACTCTCTTGGTCACAATTGTGCATTGATTGCCTATATCCTGATTGTTGAAAAGAAAAAAAAAAATGCTTTTGAGAACATTCATGATCTAAATAAGGAATCACATACAGTTTCATATTTGCTTCAGGTGATCCTGCTGCCCTTCCAATAACATGTATTTATTAAACACCCACTCAGAGAATGCAGTGAGGAGTTGGTGCTATATTAGATACTGCAGAGGCATTACAGATTTTGTAGAAAACACAGTCCCTCCCTTCTCTCAGGAATCTTCATGAGCTAAGCTGGCATGTGGGCATACATCTGCTAATGGCTAGTTTCAGCATCTGGGACATGCCATCCAATGGGGAGAGAGGAGCACGTTTCAGCCTTGCCCATCTCCCCAGTGCCCATCCTGTGTTGTCAGAACTACAATAGCTTCTAGTTCCCTATTGCTGCTGTATCAATCAACACTTGAGCATGAAGAAGACAGTTAAGAGGGCCCTGGGTTAGAAGGAAATCAGTTGGCCAAGGCAGTTAAGTCTAAGATTTGGAGTAAAGTGGGCCAAGGTTCTAGCTCTGGCTTTGGTAACCAGCTCTGGGTCTGGGGGCAAGGCTCTCCCAGACTCCATTTCCTTATCTGTAGAATGATGTGAAAATGCCCACCTCATGGGGCTATCAGGAAATGTAACTAAGAGGATGAATGGAAATCCATCACACGCCCATTCCTCCCTCCACCATCTTCTTTCCCCAGGCTCTCCTCTACTCTTTTGTCACATCTCCCTTTCTATTTTTATGGCTACTGGTTTGGTTTTAAGCCCTGATCATTTCGTGTCACAGAAATTATATCTTTATGGTAATCTTTTATTTTTTAAGTTTTAGAAATATCTTAAATATTAGAAAAATAATTCATGCTTGTTATAAAATATCTTTCAAACCATCAGAAATCTATAGAGGAAAGAGTAAAAATATTCATCCGCTTCCCCAATTCCTCATTCTTGGTTATAGAGGTTAACTATCATAAACAGTTTGGTGTGTATCTCTCCAGACCATTTTTATGAATTCATAAACGTACACACAGTCACTTTTCCACTCTAAATAGAATCATTATGTACATATTATTCTGCAACTTGATTTTTTAAAATTAACTGATCATTTTCTGTGAATTTATAACATATACACATGTGGAAATTTTTTTTCTAAAGTAGGTATCTTTTACTCTGTAGCTTGCTTTTTATGTTAGCTTACAGACAACTGTCATCTAATTGGCATCCTTATTTCCATTTCATACTGCTGCAGCCCTCCCTCCACCAAACTGCCAGGATGATTTTCCTAAAACCCAAATGGGAAACCATTGACTATAGGATAAAGTACAGATTCCTTAGTATGGCAGTTCAAAGCTCTCTACCATCTGGCTCCTGCTGACTTCTGCAATTTTATTGGAGTATTTCTTAGATTTTCTTTGTTTTAGCAGTAGAATTTTTTTGTCCTCTGAACAAAACCTATGTACCCCTTCAGTGTATTAAACAGGTAAATATGGAACTTCCAGGGTTCAAGTGTACATATGTGGGGGCCTTTAGACCTCTAGGCACCTTTCCTTAACCCCCAAGCTTCATTCTCTATCCTGTTCCATTTTCTGTCTTAGAGCATGTTGGTCCATCTGGAGATCAGCCTCAAAAAGTCAGAGATGTAAAATCTTCTCAATTACTCTTTATTCACTATGGGCCTGCAACACAATACTTAAAATGAAAAACTGAAAGGTTTCTATTAACATTCTTTCCTGGAGGAAAATGAATTTCATAACTTTATTAACTTGTTGTTGACATGTCCTGAATGATTCCTCTCAGATTCTAAGATGTCCCCTCTCAAAAGTGGAGATTTGGAACGCCAGTTATCAAGAGCTTACTCTTGGCGTTTTTCTGGGGTTTTTTTTCATGGTGAACATAGTAGACAATCTCCTATTGTTAGCCTGTGCTCTTTGCTCTGGAGTTATTTTGTTGAGATCTCCATGACCCAAGACTGTGAGGTCCTTGAGAACTGAAGCAAGATGACCAATTAGAGGACAGCTGTCAGTGAGCTAAGATAGAAAGCAAGCTGCAAAATAGTATCTCGCTCACTGCCTGGCACATAGTAAATGCCCAATAAACTTTTTTTTTTTTAAGATTTTATTGGGGAATCGGGGAGGGGAACAGACAAGCTGCTGTCCTTTTATTCTTCAATCTAGTTGTGGAGGACATTGCTTCACTGGCCCATGTTGGTTTCATCATTGTGCTCTTCCCGGGTGAGGCAGATCAGTCACCAGCCTCTGGATGGCCGCTCACAGCAGCCCTTCGCAGCTCACACCGGCTGCCAGTCGCTCACGCTGGCTGCCGGCCACTCACTGTAGCCTATGGCAGCCCATTGCAGCAGGGGCTGCAGCTATGCTGTCGCCGGAGACTCACGGCAGCCCAGCTCCAGGTGGAACTGTTGTTCACCATCTTAGCTGTAGAGGGCAATGTCACTGGCCCTCATATGTCGGATCCGAACCAGGGCCGCTGGCGTCCCAAGCCAGCTGTTAGCCAACGCGCCACTCTGCCAGCCCCCAATAAACTTTTCATCCTTGGAATGTGTGTCAGGTATGATAGTTTCCTCTGCAACAGGGACAAGAAGGAGATACAGTTATTCCCATTGTGGGAGATATGAGGCCCATCACCTGCTGTTAATGTAGCTTTGGAGGCGGTACCAGGGACCGGAGGCAGGTGAGGATGATCAACATCCTTTCCTGTTGAACTGCGACCTGGCTGCCTCAACTCCGCACCGACCTGAACAGAACAGGGGACCCTGGGGGAGCTCTCTCTTTGCTTAGTTCACACCAGGGATAGGTTTGTGCATCTTTGAGTTTGACGACCCATGAAATGACCACCTGAAAACCATTCGGGAATCATTTTAGATTCTACATTGGCCGCCAAAGAAACTCTGAAAAATAAAATCAAGACATAAGTAACTCACAAGCTGAATTTTGTGGCTTTTGTGGATATATTTACTTATATTTTTCAAAAACAGTAGGTCTACAGCCCTAAGATGCTAAAAATGACATTCTTTGCTTCCTTTGACCACAAAAACCACACATCTGCATCATCCCCAGGAGGCTTTGCAGTCTTCCTACTGATCTTTAAAAAAAGCAAAAACAATTGAAAAGCCAAGAACTGTGGTGCTGGTTGCAATGCATATATTGGTGAGAGTCTTCATCCCTTACAAAAGGATTTGAACCTTATCCTCAGTTTGTCTTGTTAACTGGCAACATGGCATGCCTGTCAGAGGGTGTCTTCTCAAATGCTCCAATCTCTGATTTCTGTGACCATATTTAGGTTTTCTGGAATTTTTTTTTTTAATGCTTCTTGATACATTGTTTTTCTAATATGGAATATGTTTGGTTGGCTTTATCTTTTCCAGACATTTGGAAAGTACCCTTTCTGCCTTAATTTCTGCCAGTTGTGCCTCAAAAGTTTTTCTTAAGATTGCTGACACAGGTTTCTTGGTGTTCAAATGCATTGGGGTTTTCTTTTTGATTATTGCTACACACTCCCAGGTACCTCAGAGGCATGTATTTCCCCACTCCCCCTCCAGCACGGCCCAGGCTCCCCTTCTCATGGTCTGGAATAGTGGACATAAATTGCACAGTGCAGCTTGCCTGCTCCCAGGTCAGACTTCACTGATGGATCAAGGTCTCTGTTCTCACTGAGCTGGCATTTGACCTCATCCGGGTCTTCTGCAAGGTTCCAGGCATCCACCCCATTTCACTGGAGCTGACACTTGAGAGACAATTAGCATCCTCTTCCTGGCCTAGCATTTCCCCCACATATATTATCTCATTTACTATGTCGGATTTCTCATTTCTAGATATGTAAGATGTTTTGGAAACTATTTGGAAATACCCCTCTACCACCCAACCTTGCCTACCAGCTATGTCAATGGTCTTGAATGAAAAAAAAAAAAAAAAAAAGGCTGAGAATCTTCCAAGGCTGTCTTTCCTTGCTTTTCATAACACCTCACTTCTAGGAGCATTTAAGGGAGGCTCTTTATCATTTGGGGTGAAATTCAGCCATATCTCTTAAGTGGCAGATTTGTACTGGGAGCAAGTCAGGACGCTTTCAAAAATCTCAAAATGAATGTCCTCTGGTGAGGTCTGCTAGGTTTTACTAATAAAAGTGAACTATTAACCATCAGTTTAGTTTTTGGAGTTCAACTGGGGTCATGGGCACAGCTGTGGCGTAGATGTCATCTCCTATTTACAGACACAAATTTGAGTGTTCATTCAGAGAAAATGCATTAAGATTTTCCTGACATTTTGGTATAAAACACCTGCCATACTATGGAATTAGAAAAGTAAAGGCCTCCTGTCCCCCCCACCCCCCCCCCAAAAAAAAAAGTAAAGACCTTGAGATCTTGGACAAAGTTTCACTCACTTTTCTGAGGTGCAGCTCTCAGCATATGGTAGCATCGATAAATGTTTGATGAATGAATAGATGAATGATTAGAGTATTGCTACATTATAGTTTGGCTTTAAATAAACAAGATCAAATTATTTGGTTTATGGGTAATGAATTAGTAGTTTCATTGTCTCAAATACCAATTCAACTGAATTGCCCAATTTCTGGGACTGAAAGTAGCAAGAGAATGAGATATATAGGAACAATGAAATGGGTGCAAATATCCCTTTTGAAATTAGCAGAATTTTCTGCTGTAGCTCAGCGTCGTTATCTTGGGGCATCTTTCAAGGGATGGTTGTCAAACTTAGCAGCGAAGCTGCTTTGATTTGAACAATTCCCAGTGCAGGGCCAAATCTTTGAAACTTCAGCAATGTATGGCTACTAATGGGGGAAGAAAGTGTATGGCACCAAGTATCTAAAAACCACTTCAAATGTCTGTTTTTAGAACCTTGTTACAGTCTGTTTAAATGTAGTTTTTCAAAATAGATTTTTAATGGTTATCTTCTAAATAGCTTGTATTTGCAACCGAAGAGAAAAACAGCTCTTTAAAAAAAGTACATTATATCAGAGGGGAAGAAGTTGTATCTAATTCTGTGTGATCGTTGCTATGGTGATGACTGAATATAAATTTCAGTTTATGTAAAAACCCTGCTAAGGTTTTGATTAGAGACCAGAGGCGACCAGAAGTGTCAGTTGGTGAAGTGGCTAAAAAGCATCTATTAATGGGGAAAAAAAAAAAGAAAGAAAAAGAAAAAGAAAGAAAAAGGAAAAAAAGAAAGAAAGGAAAAGGATGGGGTCGCACAGCTCTCTCTCTTGCTAGGTATCATGTTCTCACAGACTAATCCTACGATGGTTGCCAAGGCAGTACAAGTGAGAGCAGGGAACAAAACATGGCTTCTCTTCTCCCTTGACAATTTTTTCTTTGAGGAAATGGAAGATGATGAGAGAGCTTCCTTGAGAGGAGACAGGTCTTGCAAAGGTGAACTCCCATGTGTCCGCATCATTGGCGTTAAGTAGGCATTTGGTGTGGGAAAGGAGATTTCAAGCATCTGATATAGGAGCCGGGCTGGGTGACCTTTACACCCTCCAGCCATGATTGGGAACATCTTTTGAGTGCTTACTCAACACAGCAAGAAAGAAAAACAAACAAACCAATCCTAACAGAGGGGTTAATAACATCATGTCACCCTAAAGCTTCAGGCACTAGAATGGTACACCCTGGGAGAGCAGGCTTTTTCATCTTAAATTAAGCAATTTAATATAATAAGGCACAGTTAAGGATCAGTGAGTAAGGGCTAATTATGAACAGGTGTCTGTTTATCTAAATCCTACTCTTTAGTGCTACCTACTTAATTCTTTAGTATTTATGTGTAGTTGCTCTAAAAGTACCCCCCTATGTTTATTTATTATTTATATTTGTGTGTGTCTATTTTTTAAAGAGGATAAGATTGAGAAAGCGTACCAATTGCTTTCCATTCATCATGTCTATAGAAACATGGGTTTTCAAGTCCAGGCAAAATGCCAAGTCACCAGTGCCCACCTGGCTAATTGTAGACCAAAGTAATGAATACTGGAATAGTCAACTATGCTATGGGCATTTAGGATAATTTTCAGTGTCTCAATTTCAGTTGCTGCTACCTATGTCCTACGTTAAATTGGGAAGTCACAGAATCTGCCTTTTAATAACCTTTTAGGTCTTTTCCCTTCAACCTTCTCCATTCTGACTCATTGTTTAGCAGCCCCCTGATGCTGCACTTTCATGTCCAAAGTCGCCCACTCAGACTGTGGAAACATCCTAATAGAGCCGTCCTTTTGCTCAACTTGAAATGCTCTAGTTTCCAGAACGATCTTTCTCTTCAACATGCTTCCAAACATAGTCAAAATCCCCTCTCAAAGTGGCTGATCTCAGCAGAACACGAGAAGGTCATTGGATGAATGGTTATTCTTTAATGGTCATCCTTAAGGGATTGTCTAGTGGAGTACCAGAGACTCTGGTTTTAGAACTCCTGTCTAGTTTTTCTCTGACTTTGAGACATATACAAAAGTCAAACATTGAGTGTATTTGGGCTGAATTATGTCCACCTCCCCTCAATTCATATGTTGAAATCCTAACTCCTAGTACCTCAAAATATGACCATATTTGGAGACAGGGCCTTTTAAGAGGTAATTAAGGTTAAAATGAGGGTATTAGGGTGAACCCTAATCCAATATGACTGGTGTCTTTATAAGGAGAGATTAGGACCTAGATGTGTGTGCATAGAGAACAGGCCATTTGAAGACACAGCAAGAGGCAGCCAGCCATCTGCAAGCCAAGGAAAGAGGCCTCAGAAGAAACCAAACCGGCCATCTTGATCTTGGACTTCCAGCCTCCAAAACTGTGAGAAAATAAATTTCTGTTGTTTAAGCCACCCAACCTGTGTTATTTTGTTATGGCAGTCCTAGCAAAATAATACAGATTTATAGATGGATAACATTTGTAGGTGGCTGGGTCATTAGTACACTGAGTGGCAGAAGCATTATTCAGAATTTTCTTGATCTTGTTCAATTGGGATGATCCTCAGTCCTGTTCTTAGGTGTGTAAGAGCAATTCGACTACTATAGCATGGCAGAAATCAAGTGTGGCATTAACTTGTGAAAGTGACAGTTGACTACTTGATTGACAAGGAACCAGCAGTCATGATGTTGCCACTGAAAGCTATTACAATATTAAGCTGCATTAATAAAAATATGGCTCCCCAGTCTTGGAATATTGTAATTTCACTGCATTTTACCAAGAATGGTGTTTTATTCTGGGTGCCACCTTTTTAGGAAGAAACTGACCAATTAAAATATGTGCACCGAAGGACAACGAGAGAGTTAGGAAACGTGTTGTATGAGCCGTTCTGTGGAAAGTGTGGCTGTGTTCTGAGCTGCAGAGTAAGGGAGAACTGTTTCTCAGGTGATGGTTCTTGGGAGGCAGGAGTGCTGGACATCAGGGTGGAAGTTTCAACATTCTTTTCACCCTAGATGTTTAATGGAGCCAGTGAGTGCGTAGCGTCCCCCTGGGGATGGTTGTTGTGCATGTGACATGTTGGAAACAGTCAGAGTAAAGGGAAGAGTTTCTATTCTGTGCTTGGGGGAATACTTTGCTCCTTTTCCTCTGGACCTCATTGTGTCTGAGGTGAACCTACAATTGCCACCACCAGTCTGAGAATGAAACTCATGCAGGAGATGACAGAATAGAGAAATGGAAAGAACCTGGGGCCTTGATGATGTCACCTGAACCCTTATGTCAGTCAACCCTCAAATCTGCTCAACTGCTGGACTTTCTGTTCCAAGAGATAAATGTCCTTATTGTTTAAGGCATTTTAAGTTGAGATTGCCTTTACTTGCCAAAAAACCATTTTAACAGATTCTGTAGAGTTGGGCTGAAGAGAAAGATGAGCTTTCACAGAAAATTCCAAATGCCTATCAGTAGAATAGACCCTTTTTTATACTTTGTTTTGTTTTGTTTTTGTTTTTATTGTGGATCCTTTCCAGGATCCATCAGCTCCAAGTTAAGTAGTTGTTTCAATCTAGTTATGGAGGGCGTCAGGATTGAACCGGGAACCTTGGTGTTATGAGCACTGCGCTCTAACTGGCTTCCCTGACTCCAAGTTGAGTAGTTGTTTCATTCTAGTTGTGGAGGGCACATCTCAGTGGCCCATATGGGAATTGAACCATCAACATTGGTGTTATGAGCACTGCATTTCAACCAACTGAGTTAACTGGCTGCCCGTAGACCCTTTCAAGAACGGAGCTTTTGTCACTGTAAGTGTTCAAACAGAGGTTGACTATGATTTTTTTTTTTTTTTAAGATTTTTATTGGGGGAGGAGAACAGACAAGTTGCTGTCCTTTTGTTCTTCAATCTAGTTGTGGAGGACATCGCTTCACTGGCCCATGTTGGTATCATCATTGCACTCTTCTCGGGTGAGGCAGATCAGTTGCCGGCCTCTGGACGGCCACTCACAGCGGCTCTTGGCAGCTCACACCAGCTGCCAGCTGCTCACGCTGGCTGCCGGTCGCTCACTGTAGCCTATGGCAGCTCACTGCAGCAGAAGCTGCAGCTATAGTGTCCGCAGGGACTCACAGCAGCCCAGCTCCAGGTGTTGTTCACCATCTTAGCTGTAGAGGGCAGTGTCCCTGGCCCTCATATGTGGGATCCAAACCGGGGCCGCTGGTGTCCCAAGCCAGCTCTTAACCAATGCACCACTCGGCCGGCCTGACTATGATTTTTAAACAATCCTTCATTCAGTGGAATTTTGCCCTAAATGATTCTTAAGTGTCGTTCAAGCCCTGATGGTCTAACATTCAAAAATAATTCTTACTAAGGTGTGAGTGACCATGAAGCTTAACCTTTCTCCAGGGCATTTGCATTATCCCCAGTGTGATAAAGCAGCTGAAGCTTTTATTAGTGGAATGTGGAGGTGGGGGAGGTTTCTGTGCATGAGAACCTCGCAGGTGCTCTCTGCCCATTCACACGAGTGAACTGTTCTCCTCTTCCCCCACAGGGGTCTGTGTCTGGCACTCCCACTTTTGGAAGGTTGCTGAACGCTGACCAAGGGAGAAATAAACCATATCGTGACTGCTGTATTTGCAAAACACAGTATACAAAGGGACTGCAATATCAGGGAGAGGAAAAGAGAAAAAGAGCAGGGTCCTGTGGCTTGTGTGCTGTTAGTGGGAGGGTCACAGAGGCTGAGGGAAGTGGCAGAGAGGTAAACAAAGGTTACAAAGATGGCAGGGAAGGAGTTTCCAACCCATTTTAACCTGTGCTCCCTTATGGCAAACATCCCTCTTCCATGTTCATATTATAAAAATAATAGTTAAAAAAAATTTTACTATAAAATTATAATAGAATATTGACTAAGTTTTTTATTTTTAATTTATTTTTAAAGATTTTTATTGGGGAATTGGGGGATGGGAACAGTGTTGGGGAATTGGGAGAGGGGAACAGTGTTGGGGAATTTGGGAATGGGACCAACCAAGTTGTCGTTCTTCAGTCTTCCTTGTGGAGGGTGCCAGTCGCCATCTGGCTTCCAGTCTGCAGCTCTTGGCCTCTAAGCTCAAGGTGTTGTGTTCAATCTTAGTTGCGGGTGGGCGTAGCCACCATCCCATGCTGGAGTCGAACCTGGAAGCCGTGTTGTTAAGAGCACACACTCTATCCACTGAGCCATCCGGGCAGCAGCTGAGCTCAAGGTGCCCAGTTCAGCCTTAGTTGCAGGTGGGCGTAGCCCACCATTGAACAGGCAATCTTGTTTGACACCAGCTGAGCCATTCTGCCACCTGTTGGCAGCACAGCAACAGCTCAGCTCAGGCACAGCATCACTGGCCAATGTGGGAATCGAACCGGCAGCCCTGTTGCTCAGAGCTTGTGCTCTAAGCCAATTCTTAACCAACTGAGCCACTCGGCCTGCCCCTTGACTAAGCTTTTTTAAAGCTACACAATTTCTGTAATTCATCAGTCTGGCAGGACATTTGCAAACACTCCCGTCTCCCTCTGAAAAGATGCAAATTACTGGAATAGATTTTTCTTGATTCTCATCCCAGTGTTGATTAACTTTTTAGTGGCTCTTATAATTAATATAAAATAACAGTGAAAGCTGATATTTTGCCCTCATGCTTGTGACCTCTGAACCAGAAAGTATGCTCTCATGCTGCATATCGCATACTACACATAACCAAACTGGGCTTGTTCGGCAAAAATGTTCACAGAAGACGAAAGGCCTGCATTTTCGTGCGTAGTGAGAATGGAGTTGGCAAGGCCAGTGGGGTTTCACGCACAGAGTGGCAGGGGCTGGACAGAGCTTCTGAAACACAATTGTCCACCATGTGTTTACACAGGGCAGGACACCTTGGAACACCGAAGTGACTCACCTGTGTCCAGTGCTTCGTGGATTGTTGACCTGAGGGTAGGAACGTGAGAATGCTCAGGGTTTACTTTGGGGTATCATTTTTTAAGAATTAGGATTTGCAAGGAAACCAAATCTAATTTTTTTTTTTTTTAAGATTTTATTGGGGAATTGGGGGAGGGGAACAGAGAAGTTGCTGTCCTTTTGTTCTTCAGTCTAGTTGTGAAGAAAATTGCTTCACTGGCCCATGTTGGTGTCATCATTGCGCTCTTCCCAGGTGAGACAGATCGGTCGCCAGTCTCTGGATGGCCGCACACAGTGGCTCTTAGCAGCTCACATCAGCTGTCAGCCACTCACACTGGCTGCTGGCCACTCACTGTAGCCTATGGCAGCCCACTGCAGCAGGAGCTGCAGCTATGCTGTCCCAGGGACTCACAGCAGCCCAGCTCCAAGTAGAGCTGTTGTTCACCATCTTAGCTGTAGAGGGCAGTGTCACTGGCCCTCATATGTGGGATCTGAACCAGGGCCGCTGGCATCTCAAGCCATCTCTTAACCAATGAGCCACTCGGCTGCCCCTGATTGGTTTTTTTAGTGAGAAGGATAAATGCAAATAAGAGGCAAAGGCGGTGTGAAGAGGCTGATGCTAAGCCTGTAACTATTTTTTTGTGTAATGGGGGCAGAAGATGACCCAACCAGCATTTGTCCCTGATGATGGGAATTCTCTGTCCTGGTCACTGGGCGCATCTGGTATAAAGTTGGCCTAGTACTTCCCTTGCTCTGGCTGGAGGACAGGCCACATTCAGAGATGGGCTCAGTATCCATGTTGGAGGCCGACGAACAAGTGGCCAGCCTGTTTCTACTTTGGGGCTTTACTTCCGTTTAAGTGAGCAAACCTCTCCCCCCTCAGAAGGGAATGCTCAGTTCACTGGATTGGGAAGGTCCCACCAGGTCCTGTCTTTTCTGCCCTCTGCTTTCCAACCTCAGCTGAAACAAGGTTTCTCAAGGGTTGGATTCCAACTCCAACACAGAAACTTAAAATTCCCTGGAAAAGTCCCTTTAAAGTAGAGACTATCATTCTAGAAAACAGAGTTTGATCAGCTTTATTAAGCAGTTAATTATTAAACAAAATCAATATTTTTTTTGTTTAATTTTCACTCTTTAGTTAGAAAAACTGAAGGTCATTTCTTCAAAGACCAAAAAAAAAAATAAAAAATCCCAGTGTGTGTGGCTTCCAGTTTGGGGGATCCTTTTCTTTCCTTGTGGATTCTTAGTTGTTACTGCCACAAAGGCACGAGGGTCAGCAAGGCTGAGAGAGGCCACAAAAGCTGTAATTGCCTTGGGTCACAACCAGCCCAACAAGGGGACAGTGTGTGACTCCATCAGATGTGTGGGCCAGAAGCCAGCAGTAGCCAGGCAGTGACCACTGACCACTGCCAGAAAGTTGGCCAAGGTTTAAAGAAAAAAAAAATTAAGGTCAAAGAGACAAAAGCAAGCAGAATTCTAAAACAGGTGCTCAGAATTCTAAAATAGGTGCAGCATAACAAAGAGCCCAGAACGATCCTCTTCTTGGTGGGAACAGTTTCTGACCACACTTTCCCTTAAAGTCAGACAGCTGGCAGGGGACAGGCTGAGGACACTGCAGGTGAACCACAGCAAATGGAAGAAAGGAAAGGGATTTGTGGCTGTAGATGGATTCCGGAACAGTACAACCCACCTTGGCTTCCCCTCCAGGAAACACCAACCTAGGAAAGCCCCTGTGACCTTTTATTTGTAGACAAACTGGTTTGGTTGTTTGAATTGTGATATTGCCAAACCCTGGGGTAGACTCAGAAAACTCAAATACACATGTGCAACAGCGGGGGCTGCTCTCATGTACTAGTTGCTAATACAAGTACTTCATTATTAATAATAATAATGGTCAGGGATATGGCAGCTGCCTTTTATGGAACACTTGCTATGTGTTAGAGTGTTTGATAATGACAATTCTGAGAGGCTGGAATTGTAATTTCCATTTTACAAATGAGGAAAATGAGGCTTTGAGAGGTTGAGTAACTCGCCTAAGGTCACTTGCTGGTAAGAGCCAATTTCCAGCCAAGATCGTCTGCACCCCATATCCCATATCTTAAGGACCACCATGTAGGTGGTGGTGATGTCCATGCTGCTGGCTGACCTCTAGCTGCTGAGTATGGAACTGACCAAATGCCCCATGGCTGGGCTCTGAATCCATCGTGGTGTTAGACCAAGGCCCTCTTCCCACGGGCTGCTTCCAGCTGATGGCGGAGCATGGCAGGCCAGCTCCTGGAAGACACCAGGCTTCCAAGGGCCAGCTTTAGCTCGCGGATTCCCTGACGGACTTACAGAAGTTTCCTTAGACAGCTCAGTGGTCTAGGACTCTTCCACCCATCCTTCCTTCCTCATCTTCTTGATTTGGGCTCAGAGTATCTGATGGGTCTCCCAGCCTTCCTCCCCATTTTCTGTCTTGGGCATTTTCTCTAATAAATCCTTACATGTTTAACCCCATTTTAGCCTTTGCTTCTCAGAAGCACTAACACAGTATATGTATATCATGCCAAATTCTCAGGGCAGCTGGGTTCAGCCTACTAGTGTCAATTGGGAGTTAGACAGTTTTCTGTTTCTCTCCAGGTTCCACACTAAAAGCCTAAGGCATGAAGCTCCCTGCGTTGTACTTCCCCGCCCCCACTCATTTAGGTAGTGGGTCTTATCTCATCCATCGATTCATCTATTTGTGCAAGACGCATTTATTGACTTCTCACTAGGTTCTATGCTCTGGGGATCCAAAGATGAATGTCAGGGAATCTGCCCTCAGGGAAATCACAGTCTAGTGGAAGAACAAATTGGTCAACAGATAAACAACAAACACTAATTGCTGATGACTCTCCAATGCTTAGTCTCGATCTGGTACTCTTTTTTTTCTTTTTTGAGGGCAGTGTCACTGGCCCTCATATGTGGGACTGAACCAGAGCCGCTGGCTTCCCAAGCCAGCACTTAACCACCGCGCCACTCGGCTGGCCCTTCTGGTACTCTTTTAAGTGTTTTATGTGAGCCATCTCATTGTATACTTACAGCTATTGTGTGAGGCAGGTGGTATTATTATCTTAATTTGCACCTGGGGAAACTGAGGCACAGAGAGGTAAGCAGAAGAGCTGGGGTTTGCACGAAGGCAGAGTCCTCAAGCTTACTGCTCTCTTACACTGTCCCTTGCCATGCTGCCTGTTCTAAGAGTGTGACCCTGCCTGGGAGTGCAGGCTTTCTTTCCCTGCAACAGAAACTCTGAGCCCAAAGCAGCTGAGTTCCCATTTTAAAACCCCCCATTGGGGGCCAGCCGAGTGGCGCATTGGTTAAGAGCCAGTTTTGGGATGCCAGTGGCCCCGGTTCGGATCCCACATATGAGGGCCAGTGACACTGCCCTCTGCAGCTAACAACAGCTCCACCTGGAGCTGGGCTGTGCGAGCCCCGGTGATGGTGTAGGCTGCAGCCCCTGCTGCAGTGGGCTGCCATAGGCTACAGTGAGTGGCCGGCAGCCAGCGTGAGCTGCCAATAGCAGTGGTGAGCGACCATCCAGAGGCCGGCGACTGATCTGCCTCATCCAGGAAGAGCACAATGATGATACCAACATGGGCCAGTGAAGCAAGTCCTCTGCAACTAGACTGAAGAACAGAAAGACAGCAACTTATCTGTTCCCCTTCCCCAATTCCCCAAAGCTGTTCCCCTCCCCCAATTCCCCAATAAAATCTTAAAAAAAAAAAAAAATCCCCATCGGGATGGTGGCTACGCCCACCTGCAACTAAGATTGAACACAGCACCTTGAGCTTAGAGGCCATGAGCTGCTGATGGGAAGCCAGATGGCAACTGGCGCCCTCCACAATGAAGACTGAAGAACAACAACTTGGCTGGTCCCCTCCCCCAGTTCCCCAACACTGTTCCCCTTCTCCAATTCCCCAATGAAATCTTAAAAAAAAAAAAAATCCCCATGGGCTACCACTGTGAGAACAGGCTCACTGGGTGGCCTGTTGTGTTGTGGAACATCACACCTCACTGCTCCTGCCTGGAGGTTGCTGGATCTCTGCTGTTTCTTATCTCCTTGGCTACTTGGAGCATCCCTGGGCCACCTGACACCCACTTCCTGGGTCACATTTGATGATTGTTGAGCTCTGGACTACCAGATGCAGAGGTACACTCTAGCTCATTTCTATAAGGAGAATCATGTCTTACGTAAGAACTCCCCATTTGGTAAATGAATAATAACAGAAATAACAAATACTTAACTTTGTCCAGTACTTTCAGTTTTCAAAGAGCATCTGTGTGGTTATCACGTAATCCCAACAAGCCTTTGCAGCGGGCCAGGCAGGTATAAATAAATAGTCTCATGTTACAGGAGAGAAAATTGAGGCTTAGAAAAGTCACAGGCACCCAGTAAAGGGCCGAGGTGGGACTTGAGTTCCGGCGTTCTGTGGCTTGGTTGACTGCACTATTCCAGAACCCTTCAACAGCTGCATTTATGTTGCTAGGAAATATTATATAGTATCTTTAGAGTCTTGCCTTTAGTAGCACATATTTTAATTACTGGGGCCCCTGGGTTAAAGGAGTTTTTCTTTTGGCCTATAATTATTTAAGCAAACTTTGGAGTGCTAAGCCAACCACCCAAGAAAATATCACCCCCACTCCACCTTGACCAAACTGTGAAGCCAGATACAGTGTTTCAGGAAAAGGAGTGAGAGTTACCCTTCCGAAAAATAAGAAAGTGAAACTGACCAGCCCAATTGCATAGTTTCAGCCGGTTAGAATGCTAATGGTCAGCAAAAGTGGGGGCAAGAAAACACCCTCTCAGCCTTTCCTGGACATTGGACAATTGGAGTGGTATAGACAAAAGGAAGGGAGTTTTCTTCACACTTTCCTAAGCTTGGTTCTATTATCAAGGGTTGCCTTTGGCTTCTCAGTTCTTGACTGGGTGGAAATAAACCATGTTTTGGTAGCCTGCCCCAAACAAAGCCCATTTGTCTGTCCTTATGGCAGTAAATCTAGACATCAGAGTCTGTTTAGATTGGAATTGATTCCCAAACCAGGAAACCAAGATGAGGCTGTCTAAAGACTAGTTATTAATGGCCTCATTACAAGCCTGTGTCATGCCATTTGAACATTTACATAGAGAGAGGAAGCACATTTATAAGTGTCAGAAAGAGATGAAGAAAGAGGAAGCCTTCATGGGGGCTGTGGCATCTACAGCTTTATTAGCAACACTGGGATTTCCTGAAAACGAAACAGGGGCTGCGGGCCTCCAGCCCTGAGAAACCTAGTGGAGAGCTCCCCCCACAGTGGTCTGGCCTTTGGAATCCAGGGATGGACAGGACTTCTTAAGGATCTTGATACATTTGGCCAAAGAAGTCGTGCTTGGCTGGAGCAGCCCCAGAGATGCTGCATCCAGGAGAGAGGTGGGTTTCTGTGGAACCCATTTCCCATAGTGGGGTGGCAGATTTTTCCACAACGCTCTCCAGATTTATCCCAGAGACTTGTTGAGGGAACTACTGTTTGTGGCCAGGAAGCAGCTCACCCAGGGGAATTATTTCTCCAGTGGAGTCATTTTCCTGAGATCAGCTCTTCCTTCAGTCTGGGAACTGGTTAGAAGATGGGAACCTTGAGTTCTAAATGTGGTTCTACCATTACACCAGCAGCTAATGCCCTAGGGCCAGTCAGTTCACATCCCCATGCCTCCAGGTCTCCCTCTGCAAAATGGAGATAGTTGCGCCTGTGACATGGGCCTGGGGACTCTGAAAGGAACAAATGAGAACGAATTTAAAAGTTCTGAGACACTGGGTGGTGCAAGAATTCCAAGTAAACTTCGGCTTCTTGGATGAGGTAGGAGCAACTTAGCTCTAGTCCTTAGGGAACTTTCCAGAAGGTTGAACTTGGGAGAGGCTAGAAGGGCCCCAGCCAGCCCTAGCTGGGAGGTGGGAGGGCTGCAGACAAATTCTATCATTAGTGGTGGACAAGAGTGAGCCCACGCATTGGTTGTCTGGTTGTCATGACAGCCTCATAGCTGTGGGGCTATTTTTATTCAAGCTGAGGGCAGGTAGGGTAAGTTGGGGAGGGGAAGGGAAGAACGTCATCCTTTGCTGTAAAACAAAACTAACACTTTGAATAGCTCTTTTAGAGCAACTAAGTGGGGCTGGATAAAGGTCTCAGAGGCCTGAGGTCTGCTCTCCTCCCTCCCTGCTCCCTTATCCAGAACTTGCAGTGCCTTGAGGAAGGCCGTGGCAATGACCTGGTGAATGAAGGAAAAACAATTCCTTGTGTATGTGAGCTGGAAAAAACGGGGGTTGATGTACAGGGCGTAGATTCCTGATCTAGCACCCTCTACCCAGCCCTGCAAATCCACCAGATATGTAGTGCAACCAGGCAGCCTCAGGAATCTGCAGCTGGCACAGAACGTCTGGATATCAAAGCCGGTTGGATGTGACAGGTGAGCCAGCAATGCTGGGAAAGCCAGCAGCATCCACTGCCTCAGGAAGTTGGCATGGCCTTGTGAGAAGAGTGGATCATTTTTTTCCCTCCTCCTTTGTATTCCTTTCTTCTTGTTTCCAGGGAGGCAGAGTGGCCACCATGAGTTTATCTAAAGTCTGAGTTGGGGATATGTCTACAGGACTCTGCCTTACCTTTTTAGTGTCATGAGGATAATGATGATGATGAAGGTGACAAGGATAATGATTGATATCACTTTAATGAACTCATATTAATGCCACAAAATAATCATCACCTCCTCCTTCCCCTGACTTCAATGCCAGTAAGATATATGGTGGGTAAGAGTCTGGCCGTCTACTGACCCTCTTACCATCATTCTGCTTGATGACTGTATGTGAGTTTGGGGGTAGCTTGTGACTTGTGGGTGGGTATACTTGTGACTGTGCTGGGAGCTTTTTAAATGAAATGTGTTAGTTGAACGGGAAATTCAATACCCACTAACCAAGGTGGGTGAACAACAGGGAAGAAAGACCCATGGGGTGAAGACTAAAATGACAAAGCAGTCTTGATGTTTGCCAGGAAGCTGATAAGGTGGGGGGTTATTGAAACTCAAGATCTGAGTCCCCCCCATTGCAAGCTGCTCACCTCCCACCTCGAACCCAGATGCTTTTCTAGTGGAGCAAAAGCTCCTTTATTTAGATCCATGCATTTAGAATTTGGGGCCAAGGCCAGATCTGAGGCCCCCCTTTGTGCTTTCTAAGGCCACAACAATAGCCATGACACTGATTTTCTAAGCAAATAGCTAGTGTAAGCAAGATACATGGTAGGAGAATGCTTAATCTACTGAAGAATCATTTTCCTAAGCATTTTGTGAACCATGTTTATGGTATACTTTCAGACGTCAGGTTAATTATAGCATCTCATTTGCTCATGAAAGCAAACAGAGCAGGATGTTGGCTTGGTAACACTTTGTTAGCCAGTAGCTTGTTATTTATATATTTGAAGGCACTGCTTGCTCAGGGTGTGATGGGTGGTCAGCCGCTCCCCTTCTCAATTCTGACCCAGATTTTACAAAAGAGCTAACACATTCTGCTTGTGTGTCTGGAATTAGTTCCAACACAAGCAAAGAAAATTCTTTAACCTTTAGAAAAATAAAACTACATTTCGATATATATTTTATAGCATTTCCTTTTTCTCATGAATACCGTTGGCTGACTGGTCTACAATATACTATACTGTCCAAACTCTTTGAATGGTATTCAGGGTCTTCTCTGATACCCAGGCTCCCCTCTCTCTACCCCCACCCCCTATCCCCCATAGAAAAGGTGTCCCTGCATTGCTTCCTGTAACTCAAATACATCCTTTGCTCTCTTGCACCCTTAATCATGCCTTTCCCTCTGCCAGCAAAGTCCTTCTGACCCGCGTGTCAGCATTCTCCATGCCTTTCAAGGCCCTGCTCTTCACTTCTTTGGAGATGTCTTTCATTTTTTAATTTTCTGGTAGTAATAAACTATGTTTTATTTTATTTATTTATTTTTTTTTGAGGGCAGTGTCACTGGCCCTCACATGTGGGACCGAACTGGGGCTGCGGGGCTGGCTTCCCAAGCCAGCGCTTAACCACCACGCCACTCGGCCAGCCCAATAAACTATGTTTTATAAATCCCCGCATATCCCTCATAATGGTTTTTTTTTTTGAAGTTATTCCTGTTCTCGTTGGTCTCTGGAAGGTGGAAAGAAGCAATTTCTCTCTTGTGTGGTCTCCCAATATCAGTGAGGACAGACATTTTCCTTACCCTTACATTTCTTGGGGGGCCTAGGATAGGTTTTAAGTATTTGTTATTCATTGATAGGCAATAAGTATTTATTGAAGGAATGAATTAATGAATTATTTTATTAATTTAAATGGAAAATATACCTTTTTCCCAGAAAGGTCACTAATGTGAGCATTCAAATGCTATTTGACTTAATTAAAGTAAGTTAACTTGTCTTCTTTATCCTTCAGGAAGCCCTTTTCCACTTCTTGAAACTTCTGTTCTATTTTTCATGTGACAGGACTCTTCTAAACTCTTCTAAACAGGACTTAGAAACATAACTCACTTCCTAACAGCAGTATTTGTGGTCCTATCACACAGGTTAGTGCTGGCTGGGAGAAGGTATCACATAGTTCTCAGTTTTTTCACATGGAATCTTATCTTCCCAGTTCAGTTGTAAGTTCCTTATATAGAAGATACACTCATGGAGCCTCCCAGGGGATCTAGGTCATACATGACCAGAGATACTCTCTAGGTGACGAGAAGCTCAGGTTTCAGCACATTTTAGGTCAGGCTTTAAGAAATAGCTGTTTTATGATTTCGTATTTGTGTCTTAGGTAGGATGGATGAGAATCATAATAGCTCCGAAATTTCATCCTGAGTGGAAAACCCTCCCGAAGTTTCTCCAGACCTCAGGCACTTCTCTGTATTCCTGCCCCATATGTGTGATGGTGAAATTTCGGTCCTGGATCTGGGATGCCAATGCAGAGGGAACATGGCCCCTTTCTTTTGTGAACCCCACTGCCTAGATTGCTTGTCAATTCATTTCTGCATTCTTCTAAGAAATCTTTGAATCTTCTTCATTCTTTCCAGCCGCGCTGGAAATTGTGGACACAAATCGATGTTCTCTTCCTACTTCGTTCCAGCCCAGAGACACACATGTTCCCCTGACTGGCCCCCATTACCATTTCAGTTTCATTTCATTTTTGGCTAGATTGGTGGAAAGCTCCTAATTCTCTGTTGAAATGTATCTCCTTACTTTCCTTCTCTGTTCACTTCCTTTTTCGTTGTCATCCAAAACTCAGAGAAAATAATTCAGTATGTTTGTTTATGCTGCAGACTTTCTTTTTCCCTTTCAACCTCTACTTTACCTTATTTTTAAAATCACTAATAAATGTAACTTACCAAAATGGAAGCAGTATAGCATAATTCAGTTTCCCCCAAACTTCAGTCATATGAGAATCACAATATGGTTTTTGGTCTATTTTTATTTATTTTTAACAGCTTTACTGAAATATAATTCATTTAAAGTGTACAATTAAAGATTTTGGGAGTACATTATCAAATTTTAAAAATGATGGCAAGGGCCGGCCGAGTGGCACGGTGAGCTGGCTTGGGACGCCAGCGGCCCCAGTTCAGGTCCCACATATGAGGGCCAGGGACATTGCCCTCAAAAAAAAAAAAAAAAATGATGGCAAAGTATATATAACATAATATTTGCCATTTTAACCAATTTTAAGCATACAACTCAGTGGCATGAATTATATTCACAGTGTTGTGCAATCATCACCATGTCTATTTCCAGAACTTTTTCAATGTACTATTAGCAATATTTTCTTTAAATCAATTCATGTTTTTTTATTTAAGTAAAGTTATTTTTAAAGGAAGCTTTGCCTCTAGAGATGAAAAACCAGTATCTCTTTTTGTTTTATTATTATTATTATTTTATTATTATTAATAGTTACAGATGTACAAAACTATGCAATAGTTATCCTTTTCACCCCTTACAAAGTGACTCTCCTCCCCCCTCCCCTGCCCCCCATCCCCGATATCATACATATCTATTACAATTCCATTGAGTCCATCCCCACACTATACTCCACATCCCATGACTATATATGTGTTAAATTATAGTCAACATCTAATATTAATCAGCAGCAGCTTCAGATGTACTGTGCAGTGGTCAGGCCTCTACGCCGTCCATGAAGTGGTCTCCCTGACAAGACATGAGTCCATCTGGTCTCCTAAAAAAAATATTTACAACCTTATTGATTATATTCCCTAAACTGTCTCTTCTATCCCTGCGGTAGTATTGTATTACCAGTTTATGTTGCCTCATCCTTTCCCCTTCTCCCTCATTCCCACCCCCATCCCATCTAGCCCTCATCGGTTTTTCCTTTGTGTCTCTAAGACTATTTCTGTTTATGTTGCTCGTTTATTCAGTTCTTTAGATTCCACATATAAGTGAGATCATATGGTATTTGTCTTTCTCTGACTGAGTTATTTCACTTAGCATAATGTTCTCTAGGTCCATCCATATTGTTGCAAATGGTACGATTTGGAAAAACCAGTATCTCTTGATATAAAAAGTAGGTAACTATAAAAATAAAGCAGTAAAAACCAAACAGTGTATTAAATTCTACTAGATACTTAGGCTTACAGAAGCCTCGTTCTCTCTGTGGTGCAAAGCGAGACATGCATGCTAAAGAGTTATTAAAGGCAGCCTCTTACCCAGCTGAGCCTTTCTTCTTGATATAAGTGGGATTGAAAAAAGTTGAAAGGGGGCTGCTTTCTCTAGAAGTGGCTCAGTGTCACTGAATGTTTGCCGTATGCCTTAGAGTCATTTCCTGTACCACTGGGACGCATGGTTCACAGTGTGGGAAATGCTGTCAGGGTGCATGCAAGCATGAATTTGGGGGTTAAATTTCCATATGGCATGCACGGTATGACTTGGACAGCTTACTTAAATTTCAGTGCTGTAGTTTTCTCATCTGTGAAATGGGTAGAATTATACCAGTCTCTTAGTTGCTGTGATAAAATGGAGTCATATATGTTAAGGTTTTTGCATGGTTCCTGTGATCTAATAAATGCTCAACAAACAGCAATTGTGGTCATTTTTATGAATGATCCTTTTTATACTTTCCCCAAAGCTTAGCATTACCTTAGAAAAGAGGTTAGGTTGTTTTCTTTGAGAAAACTCTCCAAGATCGGTATATACCATTCCCTTTCCCACCTTACCCTATTCCTCCCATAGGCTGTCAAAAAACTGTAGTTCTGGCTGAGTGCCAGACAATGTGCAGGGAAGAGGCAGTAAACACTGTAATCTGAAAAGTTAATTGGAAAGTAAGAGGTGCAGCCTTGGGTCAGAGGCCTCTCAAGCATGTGGGACCCTGGCTGGACCAGCTGGCATTCAGTGTCTCTTGACCTGAACCCCATTGTTGGAATGTGCCTGTTGGCTCTGGTGGCAGGTCACAGCATACCTAACCTAGTGGCATTGCTCAGAACAAGGCAGCACCACCAGGTGTTGGTGAGTGAAAGTCCACATCATGTCTCATGAGCCACAGTCACAACCCCAGTCCGGGAACTAGCAGGTGATGCTGCTTCCTGGCTGGACCACATCCACAAGGGAGGTGGGGCACAGACAATTGGGGTGACTCTCGCTCTGCCCTTTGCTTATTGCCACGTGACCTTGGCCAGACTACTTCAATCCTTCAGTCACACTGTTCCATTTATAAAATAAGATATCGCTTTCTATCTCACAAGGTTGTTGTGAGGATTAAATGAGACTGAGACTATTAAGCAGTCACACGATATTCAATAAATGGTAACTTTTATTGTTATTATTAGTAATAATAAGGAGCCTGTCACCAGCCCTCTTACCTACTATGAGCCTCTTCTTGTGGCTTGGTGTGAATCTAAGGGCATACATCTACTCATTTCATTTAAAATCATAGTCTCTTTTAGGTCCAAATAATGTATAGACTCCCTTGTAAAGGAAAAGAAAATTATGAAATGTTAGTGTTGACAGGTTATTCTGATGTGTTTAAATTTGTGTAAGCATATTCAACTTCTTATGCTTATTGTTCTTTCCCAACTCCGAAAGCAAAACAAATGAACAACATAGAAATATCGGTACAAAATAAATAAAAGGGAAACTGACTGCATTCATTCTGGCTTGTTGAAGTAGCGCCATGAACACGGCCTGGGGCTGGTGCTCACCGATTCTTGCTGCAGCTCCCTGTTATTTTTGTACTTGGATCTCCCACCACATTTCTCTATGTGAAGCAGTGTATGAGGAAACCTTGTGTTCACTTGGCACAAGTGCCTCGTCTGCATATCGTCCCGGCCCTGTTCTTTCCTCCTGGGACCCTGACATTCAGGGTGTTATGACCTAGCTGCAAAATGATTGCAGACACACACACAGACACACACACACCCCCCACAACTGTGTGGTGGGACCCAATTATTGCATGGTCAGCCAGATAATCTGGGATGTCTTTGCATTTGGATCCCATTTTAAAGGCATTATTATCTAAATGAAAAGCCCAAGCACAGATCTCATAAAGACTATATCTGAGGACTTTTGGTAGGCATCAGTTTGAGAAACATTAATTCACATTCTGCCTAGACCCCCAAAGTATTTGAAGCAGCCTCCAAAATTAAGCACAATATAAAAAAGAGAAACCGGCAAGACCAAGGACCTGGATGAGAGTATAACAGCAATCAAGAACCAGAATTGTCACTGAGGTACCTAGCAGCAAGGGCAAAAGGTGGTGAAACACACCATGTTAGCTTGGTCTTATTGTCGAATAAGAGAAAATAGGCAAGTTCTCTGAAGAGACAAACTTTTCCTGCCACTGATTTCAAGAAGTATTTGCCATGAGACTTTAGGGAGCCATATGCACAAAGAAAGTCTTTTTCTATCATTTCTCCAGAGTATCTCTGGACTTCATAACAGCCGGGAGGATATTGTTAAATTTTAAAACAGTGAGGATGCCACTGGTCTCTTAGTAGTACTTGACATTAGGGAGGGTCCTAAGGGTTTTCAGAGGGCCTTCGCTCAAACATTTGTTATGTGAGTCTCAGGACAACCAAGATGGAATTATTTTCAAGGTGCGGAGGGGTCTGCATGTTTAGGTGGGAAAGTTTGGGGCCCTCTCACTCTGTCAGTTGGGTTTCAGTGGTGCTTATGTCTGGGTTGGCATTTCCTTCGTGGAAACTTTGGATCTGCCGAAGTGGGTGGACCCTGGCCCAGTCTGTAGCACTCTGTGGAGAAGGCCCATGTTGCCAGAAGAAACTTGGGTGGTGGTGTTTGTTGTTAGTCAGTGCCCCCAGAATCACCCTGCAGAATGAGTGGCACCCTGTCTGGCTTCTTGAAATGAATTAGCTGTCGGTAGCTATCTAATGTGACTTAAGGGATAGATCTACCGGAAGGGGTTGTTTATACAACCCATCTGAACGCTGGGGAGGCTCTGCCAAGGGCTGCACTATTAGGCTCAATCTCACTTATTTCAAGCTGGTGAAACGATTAATCAAAATTCAGTTGCTACCTTTCTCCTCCAGGAAGAACCTCTAAAGTGGGGGTGGGGGGAAGGGATGTCCAAACATCTAATAATAATAAAAAAACTGAAGCTTGCTTGATGTGATAGTATGTAATTATTAAGAAGAATATTAATGATCCTTGATCTTTTTTGGCTATTTCCTTCACAGGCTCTGTGGTGGGTGGGAGTTGCTTGGGTAATGTGTACAGCTCTGTCCATGGGTGGGCCCTGGCCATTCTAGAAGTGAATGATAAAGGAGAGAAGGATATGAGGAAAGGCAAATCCAGCAGAGAAAATGGCAACCTTGAATGAATTTGGCTTGAATAGCAGGGAGGTGGGGAGACTACTGCAGTTAGCCTTTGAAGGAAGAAATTAACACTGAGTGAGGGGGAGTCAGTAGGATAGGAGAGGGGACAGGAGGGGAGAGGAGGAGAGGTTTCAGCTGTGTGCTGATCTGGAACCCAGCTCCACTGCTCTAAGATTTGTTGAAAATGATTGATTTTTACCATTGCTCTGGCAAGAGTACATTGGTTAGCAATGACCCTGAGGAATTGTGGCACTGGTTTTACTTGATGTTCAAAAGATGACCTACAGGTGGAGAGCCTGTTCTTGACCTCTCTTGAGGAGACCCCTCAGCCACCAAAGCCAGCCCTGCAAGAAGTCTGGATGGAAAGCTTCTGGAAGTCTATTGATTGAGAGTAGGCTTGCCAGCCTCAGACAGCAGCCGGCCTGGGGCTTGTGGGTTTTTCTTTCCACCATCATCCTCTTGCTGCCACCCTACCCTGTGGCCTACGTGGTGGTTTAATTTTCCCCATTAGGTCCTCTTTCATGATTTCCTGAGTCACTCCCTGCAGAGCCTGTATTTGTTTAACGTTCAGAGCCGTTTCCTATTTGGTAATGTCTGGGCCTTTCATGGTGTGGGACGTGCCTATCAGTTCTCCTTCCTTCTGTTCCCATTCAGCGGTGTTCTCTGTTCCATAGATTCTGGCTGCGACTCAGTCACTGACACTGAGACTGAGGACGAAAAGGTCCTTCCCTACTTAAAGAAGCAGAGCCTGCCGCTGTCGCCAGAGACTTCACCTGGGAACCTCATGGTGGTGCAGCCGGACCGCATTCGCTGTGGGGTAGGCACTTCTGGGGCTGGTGGATCCATGTCAGAACACGGGCTTGTTGGTGGATGCATTTGTTGGAGTAAAGGGAGCAGGGTTCTCTTGTTGCACCTCAGTATAATCCCAGACCGCCGGTGGTGTTTCCCCTGTACATTAGCGGCCCTGGGAACCCCAGTACCTGGGCTTTAGGCACACTTCAGTCCTTTAAGTTGAAGAGAGATGAGCCCAGGAATGTATGTGTCATCAATCTAAGAGTTTTAGTTCATGGATCCAAAACTTAGGATCTGTGGGAGACCAGCAGACATGAGCGTCACAAGACGCTTACGCCACCCCTAGAGTTAGAGGCCCGGCTTTGTTCCTCCCAGCCTGGTGCTGGGAGGAAGGAGATGTAGAGCATTTTGAGAGCTTGCTTCTCTGGCAGCTGGCCACTGGCATGGCCCAGATGAGTGCTTTGGAGCTTCATGGCTGAAACTTGCTGGCCCATGTTGCTTGCTAAAGGGATAGGACCTATGCCTAAGCATAACGTGACTAACATTTTCAGGGTGATTTGAATGTGATGGCCAACTGATGGGCCACTGCCATTTGCATCCTACCATAGTATTGATAGTTTTTCATGATTTCTCCTTTCCTGACAAACAATGTGTCATATTAATTCAGAGCAGAAAAATGCTTCCCCATAGCTACAAGCCCTTTACTAAGTTTGCCCTGTGGGCTCCTGAGACAAGAGGGCAGGATAGCTGTGGCAATGGGAAGTACTAACTTCCTTGTCCTTGTGACTGATTTTCCGGGCAGCCTGGGCCCATGAGGCGTCGGGCAAGGACTTTGGGCAAGGGTTGAGAACTGCTGCTTTGGGCTGGATTGAACTCATTGACATGTTGGATTTGGACTGCACAGTATTTTAAAAGTTAGGCATGAAAATCTGTGTTTCCAGCTTTTTTTAAGTGGAACGTGGTGATACCAGGCCATAGATGACTGGCTGGGCTGAGCAACACTTTAGATGGGGCATGCATCTCCTAGTTCTCTTCATATCCTTCCTGCCTTCCGCACGCCCCTCTCATCCTGAGATCAGGCTGGTGGGTGCCTGTGGGTGGGAACTGAAGAACAATGCCCTATCATGCCTCCCTGATTCTCCAGGCTTTCATTCCTTCTCCCATCCTGGCTCCTACTAACCCAGCGTTCTCCTTGTTGCCTACTCTAGGTCTCTGGGTCCTGGGGTAACTGGGCGGGGGTTGGTCCTAACTGTCAACAGGGGAGACACACTCATTCTGCCTGGCTCCCCACGCTCCCTGGGAGAAGGAGCAGGTGGGACAGGGCTGGGCCTGCAGCAGGAGTCAGGTCCACCACAGACACATTCATTCAGCCTCAGCAGCCCCTAGGAGCCAGGACCACGCCCCTGCCTCATGTGTTGTGAAATCACAGCTCTTGTAAAGAAGGGCACTGTGAGGACTTGATAGCAGAACCTTAGAATGCACATTTGGGGAGTTAGAATGAACTTAGAATGAACATTATGGCCAGAAATCTTTCTTTTTCCTGCTTTTTTGTTTTTGAGGTGGGGAGGGGGCCATCACTACCAGTTCAATGTCTTGAGAGGACAAGAAAATTCCATTTGGCAGACTTGGCAAGAAATCTTAAACCAAGGCAAAATAGCTATTCAGGTTGCTTAGTACCTTGGGAAAATTAATCCTCCAGTAAGTTATTTTTGTCCATTCATGAACAGCATTAAATTGTAAAACAAGATGGCTTCTCTAGGCTGATGCCTCTTACATTGTAAGGTGCATATGAGTCACCCAGGGATCTTGGTAAAAGTGCAAACTCTGGTTCAGTGGGCCCAGGGAGGGCCTGAGCATCTGGGTTTCTAACAAGCCTCCAGGGAAGCCAATGCTGCTGGTCCCTTGGCCTCACTTTGTGTAGCAGGGCTAGTTTAGAACAGTGCTTCTCCAACTATCTGTGGTGAATAACTTTTTTATTTTTTTTTATTTTTTTTTTTTTTTAAAGATTTTATTGGGGAATTGGTGGAGGGGAACAGCGTTGGGGAATCGGGGAAGGGGAACAGACAAGTTGCTGTCTTCTTGTTCTTCAGTTTAGTTGCGGAGGATGTTGCTTCACTGTTGGTATCGTCATTGCGCTCTTCCCGGATGAGGCAGATCGGTCGCTGGCCTCTGAATGTCGCTCATCGCGGCTATTGGCAGCTCACGCTTGGCTGCCAGCTGCTCACGCTGGCTGCGGGCCACTCACTGCAGCCGGCTGCAGCCCACACCATCACCGGGGCTCGCACAGCCCAGCTCCAGGTGGAGCTGTTGTTAGCTGTAGAGGGCAGTGTCACTGGCCCTCATGTGGGATCCGAACCGGGGCCGCTGGCATCCCAAAACCAGCGCTTAACCAATGCGCCACTCGGCCGGCCCTTTATTTTGTTTTTAAGTTTCTAATCCTGCCTTGAACCAATGCTTTTATAAATACAAAAAAAAAACAAAAAAACAAAAAAAGAAACAGAAATAAAGAAATGCTATAAAAATAAAATAATAAGACATAAACTACAAACCTCAGGTTTTAAAATTGTTACTATTAGGTTCAACATACATAAGATTACTCCATTGAATTGCTATAAAGCTTTATAAATGGTCACTCTTGGGTTTTGTAGCTTGTTTCATTGGGACCCATGGCAAACAGTGGCTGCCCAGCCCTGGACTGCAGACCCACCCTGTTCAACAGCCTCCCTAGACAGGACTGGGGCTAAGGGAACTGGGAGACCCTGTGGCTCACCACCCTAACGGGGGACCCAGGAGGAAGAGGGGACGATGACTGGTCTCCCGTTCCAGGCAGAAACCACTATCTACATCATTCTGAGATGTAAATTGGATGAAAGAGTGACTACGGAAGCAGAATTTTTTCCTGAGGACTCTCCCGCGATAAGGGTGAAAGCCACGCTGGAGAATGAGTACACCATTTCCATGAAGGCTCCCGGTAAGTAGCCCCATCTGCCTCCAGAAATTAGGCATCCTGTTGGGGAGGAGGCTCCCTCTTGCTTTCTTTTACTCATCTTATTGTTATTCAGCAACTGAGCAGAGTGACAACCAACATTTGGATTTGGTTGTCATGTTCTGTTTAAAGGAAAAGGAAGTGTCAGAAACATACATGTGGCATGGGAGGGTAATGGATATATTAACATTTTTATCATGATAAAGTTAATATATTGAAACTTTTTTTTTTTTTTTAAAGATTTTATTGGAGAATTGGGGGAGGCGACCAGCCAAGTTGTTGTTCTTCAGTCTTCGTTGTGGAGGGCGCCAGTTGCCATCTGGCTTCCCGTGGGCAGCTTGTGGCCTCTAAGCTCAAGTTGCTGTATTCAATCTTAGTTGTGGGTGGGCGTAGCCACCATCCCACGTGGGAGTCGAACCAGCAGCCTTGTTGTTAAGAGTGCACACCCTATCCGCTGAGCCATCCAGGCGGCAGCTCAGTTCAAGGTGCTGAGTTCAGTCTTTAGTTGAGGGTGGGCATAGCCCACCATCGAACAGGCAATCTTGTTGTTACACCAGCTGAGCCATCCTGCCACCTGTTGGCAGCTCAGCAACAGCTCAGCTCGGGTGCAACGTTCACTGGCCCATGTGGGAATCAAACTGGCGGCCCTGTTTCTCAGAGCACGCACTCTAAGCCAACTCTTAACCAACTGAGCCACTTGGCTGGCCCTTGAAACTTTTTTGAAGTTAGAGAAAAGTGAAAAAAAAAAACCATCAGACTACCACTCAGTCTTTTTGATTTGTTCACAATTTTTAGAAATATTGTTTCAATAGTATCTATTACCTGATATTCTGGTTTTCTTTGTCTTTTTTTTTTTTTTTTAACTTTATTGGGGAACAGTGCCACTCGGCCGGCCTGGAACAGTGTGTTTTTTGGCAGAACAATCTGTTTTTTCCAGGACCCATCAGCTCCAAATCAAGTTATTGTCCTTCACTCTTAGTTGTGGAGGGCACAGTTCAGCTCCAAGTCCAGTTGCTGTTTTCAATCTAGTTGCAGGGAGTGCAGCCCACCATCCCATGTGGGAGTCGAACCGGCAACCTTGTTGTTAAAAGCATGCGCTCTAACCAGCTGAGCCATCCTGCCACCCTGGTTTTCTTTATGTGATATTATATGTATTCTCTCTCCATCCCTTTCCTCATGCTATTACATGGACTTTATAAACTTTCCACTTTATGACCCATTTTTTCTATTATAAAAGTAATGTGATTCTGTACACCTGAAATTAATATAAAATAATATTGAATGTCAAAAAAAAGTAACGTGTGCTCAATACAGAAAACTTGAATATAGTGACTATAAAGGAAAGTACATTACCCATCTGCCCACCCGGAAGGAAATTGCTGGTTTCTGTATTTTTCCGTATCTGTGTATATGACTTCACACTGTCTCATAGTCCACTTTTGTTACCTAGAAAATACTTGTGAGTATTTTCCCATGTTAGTAAATGGTTGTAACATAATCCATTGTATAGATAGATGTGCCATAATTTATAAAACCAGTTCCTTGTGTTGGACTTGTATTTTATAACCATAATTTTTAAAGCTGCATAAAACTCAACTGAAAAGAACAGTCATCTTTCCATTTTTCATTTCCTCATTGTTGCATATTTATGTAATTTCTGATTGGTATTGTCTTCTTATTGTTTTAAATTATAATATATTGAGCATCATTATGCCTAGCAGGTTTTTTTTTTTTCCTTTTGTATTTAGGATTATTCTTTAAGATGGAATCCCTGAAACAATGGGCATTCTTAAGGATCCTGGGAAATAGTCCTTAATTGCTTTCTGAAATATTACTGCTATCAAATTTATTTGCTATGCCATTACCAACATGAGGTATTGTCATTTTAAATACTTTTAGCTAATTTGATATGTTTTTAAAAAGTAGCGTACTGTTTTCATTTGTATTATTTTTTTTATTACTAGTCAGGGTGAATATTTTTCCATGTTCTTGTCGCATTTCCTCTTTTGTGAATCAAATCTTTGTGGTTGGTGTATTTTTAATTTTTTCTTTCCCCCTCAAAACCTCTTCCTGTGGTGCAGAAGAGAGAGAGAGAGAGCATGCAGAGAGGGCTCATAGTAATGACAGCAGAGAATCAATTCTACTGGCCCAGTGGGCGGAAGTATGGAGTTCCACCTGCCCAGTTCCCTCCCACCTCCTGGCAACCACTGGCGTTTGTATAAAGTGCTTTAAATTCCACTCTGCTTCCTGTGTATTGTGGTACTGGACCTCTACTAGTGAACAAAATAGATGAAAATCATTCAAAAATTAAATTTCAGATCCAATGAGGATAGTTCCTCTGACTCAGAGTCCTGTCATGTGTGAGTCTGCTCATCTTCCACTTCCGCCCTTTCCCTCACTCCTTATCCTTGGCTCACCTCCAAGATCTTTCTTCCAGCGCCCAATTAAGTTCTTCACCATTAAGATGAATCCATCAACACTCTCCCTGGACCCTTGTTCTTCCCGGACACCTTTATAGTATCTTTTCTTCTGTTTAGACCTTTCATCTGGGAATGTTTCTCTGAAGATATATTCCGGGGATTTGGTGGTATGCGAAACTGTTATCAGCTATTACACTGACATGGAAGAAATTGGGAGTTTATTGTCCAATGCTGCCAATCCCGTGGAGTTCATGTGTCAGGTAAGGATGTTGGAAAGGAAACTGAGTTTTCTGGACATGGGTTTTTCTGCTCATAGCTCATCAGCCTTGAATCTGCTGCTTGGGAGATAGCTGGATTTAAAATCTGACCTTCTTCACTTTTGTATTTAGGCCTTTAAAATTGTGCCCTACAACACAGAGACCCTTGACAAACTGCTAACTGAGTCCCTGAAGAACAACATCCCTGCAAGTGGGCTGCACCTCTTTGGAATCAACCAACTGGAAAAAGAAGATATGATGACAAGTAAGTCAACAGTCAAACCTCAGGTAACCAACAGTGGGTTGGTTCCAGTTTGCTGGGTCAGCATGCAGTCAACCCCTGCTCATGCTTTCTGCTGGTTCCTGCTCTACAGTCCTTCCTTTGAGAAGGATTCATTCTTCACCAGCAAACCAGAGAGCCTGCTAAATTGTACATCTGAATTCCTCACCCCCTTACTAAAAAACGCTTTGTGGTTCCCACTTGTCTTCCAGATAAATTCCAAACTCCTTAATCTGTTTGCAAGTTCTTCCCAAGGGCGCCTGCTGCATTTCTGCTCTTGTCTCTCTCCCTTGGCTTCTGTGCTCTGCTCTACAGAAGGCGTGGACTTCTTTCATCTAACGAAAATGCCGCCCTGCGTCTTGCCACCTCCACTCATGGGAATACACTTCTTCCTGCCTTTCTTGGTTACCATTCACCTGGCTAATTTCCCTGTACCTCCCTGCAGCAGCTTAGGTTGTACTTCCTCAGGAAAACCTTCTCGAACCTTCAGTAGGTTCCATCTTTGTCCCGTGGGCTCCCCTAGCGTGTTGGGTGTCCACTGTCCTAGTGGGTGTCCTCGGCTGTGTCTGTCTCCTTTGCTAGGCTGCCAGCTCAGTGAAGGCTGGGACTGTGCCTGGTGGGCTCGTTGTAGGCTCTTGAAAAAAATGTCTGGTGAGGGAGGAGCAGTCTTGTGTGAAATGCTAGGAGCTGGGAGAACCACTTGCATGGGGCTGGTGCCTGGAGCCCAGGACAGGACGCCTGTTACTCTGCGGACACCACTCTTCCTTCATGCTGTGGTTGTGCTTCATAAGGGGACCTACATCTCGCTACCCTCTGCCTGCGTTCCATCCTTCCATAGCTGAACAGAACCATAGGAGGAGGTTATGCTACCTTCATGTCCTTCTTCTGGGGCATTCTCTCGTTGCCTCTCCCCATTTCCCTACTGTGGAATGTTCTTGCATTACTTCCAGCAGGTGTTAACATTTTCTATTCTTAAACTTGGGGCTTAGGAGGGAGTATGTGGGATCCATATTCAGATTCCTCATTCCAAGGATCATATCCTGGTGAATAGGAAGCTGGGTTTGTCTTATTTAAAATTATATATGTATTTCTAGGCCCAACAGTGAGATCTATCTATCTATCTATCTCACTGTTGGGTCTAGAAATCAACTTTTATGAAAACAAAATAAGATTTGCGCTTCCCTGCCACCTCTACAACAAACATGTCTGTTTTCCTGGTTGAGTTTAACTTGCTGGGTTCAGCTATTAGTAGGTGGAAGGGGTCATGGGGATCCAGTGACTCTCAGGAGTAATTTATTTGCCTTGAAATCAGACGTTAATGGACATCCTGGGGTTCACTTGCTTGAATACAAACATGTGAAACCTATTCTAAACAAGGAACTTACTGAATGCCATCATATTAATCCTCCCAGGTCCCTTTGAGATCATCTGGAAATATTTTCTATTTCAAAATTAAGGCTCAGGGAAAAACTAACATAGTCAGGATTACTTGACATGCTTTATGAAATTGGGAATAAAAGCTCAGAAAATGGACTTCTTTTTTCCAGTCAGCACAAAACAATTGCTTTACAGTACCCTGAAGTTTGCAGAGAAGGTCAAAACATGATTCCTGTTGCACTTTGTGGCAGCTATTTAAGCCTTTAAAAAAAACCTAGCACATTCTGAATCTATTATTTCTCAGGATTCTCTGGTTCTTTTAGAGAAAAAAGGTAGGATATTAATGATTAGATTTGCTAATAATTAACATGAGTATCATTTCTCCTGTCACCTTGAAGGAAGCTGTTAGATGTTAGGTCAATCAACCAAGAAGTAATGATCAAGTGCGTGCTGGATGCAGTGTTAGACTGGCCACCTTCGTCTCCCAGAATGTGGGTGCCCACTCTGCCTTCATTTGTATCTGTCCATTAACTTTTTCTTGACAATTTTTTCAGATCAGAGGGATGAAGAGCTGCCCACCTTGTTGCATTTTGCTGCGAAGTATGGACTGAAGAACCTCACTGCCTTGTTGCTCACCTGCCCGGGAGCCCTACAAGCATACAGCGTCGCCAACAAGCACGGCCACTACCCCAACACCATCGCTGAGAAACATGGCTTCAGAGACCTGCGGCAATTCATCGATGAGTATGTGGTAAGGTCAAGGCAGCAGAGGCCCCAGGATTGGCAATGCACTATGTGGTCCTTGGGCTGCCTTTTCACCAAAGACGTGGCTGGATTTCATCTCTAGCACGTCCTCATGTGCCTCTTCTGGCAGGGCCAACATGTGTGGGCTTAAGAAGTGAGCCCTGGAGTCAGGTGGACCTGGGTCCAAGTCCCTGTACCAACATTTGTCAGCTACGTGACTTTGGACAAATCTTGTGTCCTCTCTCTCTGTTTTCTAATATATAGAAGGAAGATAACAGAATATCCATACGGTTCTTTTGAGGATGAAAGGAAATAATGTAGGTAAAGAACTGAGGTCCACCTTCAAAGAATTTACAGAGACATTTATAGAATGAATCTGCTGAAGGTTGGATGCTGATTCCTCTCCCAGGCACCTCCTCATCCACTTCCAAGGCACCTTGGTGGGATGCTCCCAGTTGCCTTGCCCACCATCAAGCCCAGGTGAACTGTGTTAGGACTGTTTCCTTCCTTAGCAGAGACCACTATAAAACTCTGCATCTGAGGTTTTAGGGAGCCCACTGTGAGGCCTCATCTTCTGCTGACAGCTTCTTTCTGAGCCTCTGCCTGTCTTAGGGTAGATATGCCCAGTTTATCACCTCGTCTGGTTTTGGACTCCCAGATTCTCCTTGATCATTGACTTCTGGGTCCTTCTTTGAGTGTAATCTCATCCCATGCCTAGGCTTGGAGTCACCCTAGTATTGCTTCCATTTTCTTGGCGGCAGCTGTCCTTCCTGACTCTACCCTTTTTGGGTTTTCCTCCATTTTCACGATTCACAGCAAGGAGGTGGGAATATTTTGACCTCTTGTATGGGGCTGTGACCTCAAAAGACATAATAAACTGCTGAGTTTTGCTGTCTACCTCCAGACAGGAGTGATCCTCACACCACCCCAGAAACCTAACTCTCTGCTCTGTATTTGACAGTCTACACGGCAATGACTCACTGAGGCATGTAGAGGGGGCTTCCCAAAGTTTTGGGGTGATTAAGTGTCTTGAATGAATAGAATAGCCCGAATGCCTGTTTTGAGCATCACTGACATAAATGAAGTTAAAAAGTGCTCACAGCCTGGGAGTATTTACTCAGCTTTACTTTGAAGTCACAAATGTATAAAAGGCACTGTTTCATTTCCTTGCCAATAGTTTTTATTAAGGGCAATACTGTATTCATGTTAATAACTGCTATCTATTGAATTTATTGAATTGGCAAATGCACAATCTCATTTCATCCTCACCACAATCCTTTGAAGTTGACAGTATTGTTGTCTTCCTGTGACAAATGAAGAAAAGGGCCTGGAAAGGCAGAGGAACTGTGCCTAGGGTCACACGCTAGTAAGGGCAGAGATAGGATTTGAACCTGGTTTTGATGCCAAAGCTGGGGCTTGTTATCCTACTTACTCCACATAACAGGGAGGTTTAAAGATGCACTTTCAGCTTGCACTGAAGTTAATCTGCTTCACAGTTCTCACATCATTTTTGTTTTCCAACTGTAATCACCTTCAACCAATGCATCTTTAGCATTGCTACCAAAAGGTGGTCCCTACGTGTTGTTTATGACCTCTAAGCGCTGTCCCATTTCCTCTTTCCACCACATCAAAACCAAATGCCAGTCGTTGAATCTCCAGCCCTTCACAGCTGCCACCTGCTGCACTCCTTGGGTCTTACCAGGAAACCAGCCCAGACTGTCCATAGCAGATTAGCTCTCTTGGGGTAGGGATGATGAAAAGGAGTACTTTTTGTAGGTTGATGCTGAAATCAGGATTGTGAAACACCAACATTTCTTACCAGGAAAAGCACAGAGGTTTCAGAGAAGCCAGCTCTCTGGCTTCACAGCCACCTGGAGGCAGCTGGCCTGACTTCAGGGCATTTCATTCAAGATCGTTTCCTCTCTTGATTACACAGGACAGAAAACTGAGGGACGTGCTTTGGCAAAGGGCACTGTCAGATGCTTTGGAGCTGCCTGCTGGAAGGAATAGGGCCTAGTGAATCAGGTTCCTGAGGGACCTCTGACTGCACAGAAATGCAAGAACACCTTAGCTCCAGCCCCGTTTATCCCCCTGGAATTTTCATGTGGCCAGTCAGTAAGGGTGATACCCTTGTGTGTCATTTCTCCCTTTTGAGGAACCACTAGGACATAGTGGAAAGCTCAGCAGCCAGGACTGCAGGCCCTTGAGTAATGTGCTAGGTTTCCCTGAGCTTTGGTGTTCTCATCTGTGAACTGGCGAATGTTATACCTTTCTAAGCCCTGGTGGAAACAATGACATGTAATGTGTAGGCAAATACCTAGCATCGTACTTGACACATAATAAGTCCGTGTGAGAAAGTTGAAAATTTGTATTTTCTAGTCATTGGACGTTTATCGAGTGTCTCCTGTGGGCATGACTCGGCTTAGTGTTCGGGCAAGAAACAAAAAACATAAAAGAAACACAAAGAGACTTGGAGCCCGGCCTCAAGGAGCTTTCAGTCTGGTGGGAAATATGGATGCACATACACAGAGAACCTGTCCCAGGCCCACTCAGGGGCCTAACTCCACCCAGAAAGCCAGGGTGTCATGGTATACCCATAGGTCCCATTGTCTTTCAGGAAACCGTGGACATGCTGAAGAGTCACATTAAAGAGGAACTGATGCAAGGGGAGGAGGCTGACGCTGTGTATGAGTCCATGGCCCACCTTTCCACAGACCTGCTCATGAAATGCTCCCTCAACCCCGGGTGTGACGAGGAGCTGTATGAGTCCATGGCTGCCTTCGTCCCAGCTGCCACTGAAGACCTCTGTAAGTAGCACAGCCCAGTTCTGCTTCCATCTTTTTGCTGACAGCTTTCCTTATTCTGGTATATGCTGGGGGGGTGGGGGGAGGGAGGAGAAGTCCCTACTTAATCCCACATTACCCCTGAGAGATGAAGATCCTGTTTTACACAAAGTTAGGTCTGTCACCGTGTGCTGTGATAAGCAGAATCCTTCTCCAAACTTCCTCTGCTATGACTATTGTGTGACTAGAAAGTTTAAGCAAGGGCCTGGCAGTCAGAGCTGATGAAGACATTGACTTGTGATCCGAGAAGCTGAATCAGTGACTTTCAACCCTGTCAGCCCCAATAGGCCTTTTTTATAGTGAACAGTTTGCCACGCCCCCTTTACTATGCTGACCATGAGATTTATATATAATCTAACCTATTTCCCCAAACATAAGATTGGGTCTTATATTAATTTTTGCTCCAACAATCTGCATTTATTCATTTATTTATGTACAAAAATCTGCATTTATTCAGTCACGCCTGGTTGACGATCTTAACTGGGGCTTATATTTGGGGTAAGGCTTATATTATGAGCATCCTGAAAAAATTATGCTAGGGCTTATTTTCCTGTTAGATCTTATTTTCGGGGAAGCACGGTATGTATGAAATGTTTAGAAAAAAAATATACACCGTAACTGAAATATAAAAGAGAACTATAAATGTGAAAGGGAACTAATACAAAAAAAGGAAAGTAAATTTTCCGGCTTGCCTGCACATGAGGACACGATGAAATAGTTGGATATAGACATCTGCGCTCAGAATCACTGCCATGGTCATGGCCTCAAATGCTGACTGACACGTGCCTGTTGTGTCAGGGACTTGGGTCCCACCAATAACGCTGGATTCAGTGCCTGGATTTTTCTAACTGGTGAACAATTCTTTACCCTCTCCTCTCCATTTTCATGGTAACTGAACTCCTGGAAAATTCAGTGTATATTAAAACCATGCAAAAATACAAGTTGTATTTATATATGAAGTAGTTTAGTTTCTAGGCTCAGAAAATTATAAGCAGGTTGTTTTTTTTTAAATGATAACCTGATTTGATTGGATTAATATAGAATAAATTTATTTCTAAAATATCATATTTCTAAGACATGATTTTTCTTATAAATTGCTTAAGAAATTTTGCTCACTTTTGGTTATATATTTTTCTCCAATAGCAAAAGCAATACATTCTTATAAAAACTTGAAATAAAATAGAAATACATAATTGAGTAATTAAAAGTCCACATGAGCGGCCCGGCCCGACCAGCTCCCCCCCTCCCTCCCCTGCAGCCCTTCGCCTGCCCTCGCCTGCCCTCTGCTGGCCGGCCGCTCCGGGCTCCAGGGGGCCTGAGGCTCTGCGGGGTGGGGGGAGGACCGGAGGGGAGGAGGAGGGAGGGGGACCCCTCCCCCGAGTCCCCCCCCCCTCCATCCTCCGCTGCTGCCTTTGCAGGCTGTCATCACTAGAGAGTGGGAAGGGCAGCAGCAGCAGAGAATCCAAACCCCAAAGCTGATATCACAAAGTACCATTTCTCCAAGTTGGGGGCTAGAGGGGAGCCATCATGAGCGATGTTACCATTGTGAAAGAAGGTTGGGTTCAGAAGAGGGAAAATTGCATTGGCAGAAACACTGTCAGCTTGAATTGAAAGGGACAGAGACCGTACAAATGAAAAGTGGTCTTTGGATCCCTGAACCTCTACAGGCAGGAAGCACGCTGAGAATACTACCTAGCTTCAAACATGACTTTCCCTCTGTGGAAAAGAATGACTCAGACAGCTGAACCAAGAGCCTAGAGGGCAGAACCAGGCTTTGAATGCGAATCAGGAATTGCCTGTATCCCACTGGATTTCAGAATTGCCATGAGCCCATACTCCCATCTACCCCTCACTTGACTGGTTTTGAGCACCAGTGCTGTGGTGGTTTCCCCATGCCTTTCCCAATGTTGGGCTTGAGTTCCTGACCCACAGCCACTGTGAGACAATAAAGGTTTATTGGCATTTGAAAAAAAAAAATAAATAAATAAAAAATAAAAGTCCACATGACCCTACCCATCCAACCAATATCACACTTGTAATAATTTGGTGATAATATTTATTCATATTTTTCTTTGATCTTCTGATATTAAATTTAAAAAATATACACACACATACACACGCACACAGAGATGCACAAACACACACATGTAAATTTGTAACATAAGCAGTTACATGTTATCTATATGGATGTCTAGGAAAATATTTAAAAACCATGAGGGTCATGAAACACTTCACCGTGCAGGCTGTCTGGCACATGGCAGGGTGTCTAGCATCTTTCTCCCTTGTCCTGCTAAATGTCAGCAGTGTCCCTCCATCAGGGTGACAATCCAAAACACCCTCATAGATTTTCTAACCTCCCCCTAGAGGGCAGTGCTGCTCCCCTGGAGAACCACTGGCTTAAATTCTGTAGTTTTTCAGTGCACATGTCAAGGTTGAAGCAGGAGGACCAGACGGTGGGTCCTCTAAGAGCCTTCTTGATGTGTCACCACCATTCGCTGTCAAATGCTAAGCACTCTGAAACTGCCTAAGACTTAGCTCTCCTTCCCTTTGGCCTAATTAATAGATTCAAGAAAGACAAGGCAGAATACCCATCAACGTTATCAGCTGTATTCATGGAGGGCTTTCTGGAATGGACTAGATTGAGTATTGCCAACTTGCAGCCTGAGAAGAAGACAGCAGGGCCCTGGGCCCACAGGGAGGTGGGCCTGATTTTCCCATCTATGAACGGGTGTGCCTTGGAACGGGAAGGGTCGGTATGTCAGGGTGCCAGTGGCGCCTTTGACTCTGCAGCCCCAGCACCTGAAAGGTGTGGTCCAGTGGTTGTTATGTGCTTGCCAGTCAGACTGGCGGGGAGAAAGAGGGAAAGCGGTAGGTGCTGGAAGACAGCACCTAACTGGGAGGACTGGAAGCACAGGTGGAAGCTCTTCCTGAAAGAGCTATGACCCAGCAGGGAGGTGAGGAGAGGTGTCATCCCCGCTGTCCAAATCCTCTGACTAAACCCTTAAAGCAACGGTACAAGGATGCTTTTATTAACCTGGACTTTATAGACAAAAAAACTGAGGCACAACTTTCCCAAAGTCTCACGGCTGGCTAGTAAGTAATAGAGCTCAGATTTGAACCCAGGTCTCTAGGACTGTAGTCTTTATTCTGTGCCAGAAATGTCCATCTAGCACCACGAATTTTAGTCCTGGTTTCTTTTAGAAAAACTGCCTAGTCGTGGCAGCCCTACTTCCTCTTTCTGCAGCCCACACACTAGCTCACACAACAGCCTCTGGCGCCCCCTACCCTTGCACATCCATGTACCCAACAAGCATTTCTGGAGCCTCTGTCACGTTTCAGCTACATGCCTCTCCTGTGTGTCGGGGAGACAAGGGGGCCAAGACACAGTGCTTTCCAATCTGGAACAGAGATCCCTAAAGAACATTTGGAGAATAACTGGTACCCACTTGAGAAGCCAGAGACCAGTCATTAATCTGCCCTTGTGCCCTTACTGTGGGACAGTTGAACAATTGAATCCCTCACTTTACTGGCAGAGAGTTGACAGAGGGCCTCAATACCTGTTATCCCGCCCTGGGCTCCACCGTATGCAATTCCCCCCTCCCCATCAGTGGAAAGCCTCAGGGAATGCAAAAGGCAGCATCCCATCACTCCTCATAGTGGGAACCGTGAGCCTCTCCAGCACTTCGCAAGGAGGTGGAATGTCATGGCGCTGGCCTGGTTTGTGGCCCGTTGGCAACTTGGAAAGTTCCTGGGGTCAGGGGGACTCTGGTTGCCATGGAACTAGAAGGAGGCCACTGAAGGAGAGGCTGTAGAATTTAGCTGCTTTAGGATTGGGGGCCGAAAACCCAGTGCATTTTTCATTTGCCAGATCACATAAACTTTGACTTTTCTGATTCTAGACATGATTTGTGTGTTTCTGTCTCTGTGGTTTAATCATAAGAATGACCATTCATGCACTGGCCCAGAAGAAGTAGCAACTTGTACCTGGGGAAGAACCATTCGTTTTACTACCAATGGCTCTCTAGAGGAGAAGGCAGCTTAGTTCATAAATAAGGAGGACACACTGATAAATCTAAGATCCGTATTTTCAACATGACCCGGCACACTAGTAACTCAGGACATCTGCCAGTTGTTTCAAGTCAACAGATAGTTTTTATATCTGTTATCTCCTCTGATCGCCTCAGGCTTGGTAGATAGAATCATCTCTATTTTACAGGGGTGAGAACCAAGCCTCCAAGATTCAGTAACTTATTGAAGTCCTGTCGAGGGAGAACTGGGTCAGGAATCTGGACCTGCAGATTCTCAGGAGACAACTCTGTCTGCTCCCCCGCTATGACAGGACTGTCCCAGCCTGCCCTTCTTCTGGGGTCTGCATTTGCCAGTCCTGGGATGGACACTTAGACAGGAACTGTTTCTAAATGTCTAAATAGCTGAGTTTATTAATGACACCTTTGTCAGCATTCAACCCTAGGGGCTGAAAATAAATATATTGAGGAATATAATGTTCACTCACTCATTTCATTCACTTGCTCTCAGGGCAAACATGGAGTGCACACTTTAGGCCTGCTACTTACCGCTGCTTTGGAGGTCACCTAATCATGTGGGGGCAAATCTGCCTTTTTCTGACTTGAGTTTGCATAAGGGAGAGTAACGGGCCCCCTTCTCTAAGACAACCACTAAGTAGAAAGGATGTCAGGGAGACTCCCATTGTTGAATGAACAGGGGCTTGCGAGCAGTGTTGGGTTGTGACTCTGAGATTTTTACGATTCCATTCCAAGCTTTCCTTCTCCCAAACTGGTGTGAGTGCACATACAAACACACACATGCACGCGCACATGCACACACAGCCCTCACACTCTTGGTTGTCAGTTTAGATATGCTGCCATCAGGTGGTAACTACATGCCTTTGGTATCAGACTTTCAACTTTGCTCCCAATTTTCTTGAGAATTTTTTTGTCAAGACGCCTCACATTTAAACCATCACCATCCTCACCTTACTGTATATGAAGTAAATGTCTTTATTAAGGCATATGCAAACACTAAATATGAATCAAGGCACACCTCTCTTTGGGTATTTTCACAATCTCCTGATCGTTTTCTCATTTAGTTCTTTTACCCCTGACCTAGTGTTCAGAGAAAGATACCGTGGTCCTGGGGGCTCTTTGACTTCAGTAATATATTTCGTGTGGAAAGCCTCAACCAGTGACTGGTCCCTGCCCTGGGGCTCTGGGTACTGAGGCATCAGGAGCCATTTCTGGGAGGCCTTTGTCCTGCTGTTTCCAAGGTAAACTGCTTGTGGATTGAGCTTTGCTTAAATATCTCAGACGAGCGCTCAGTCTTTGGTATCAGGGAGGAAAAGGGGAAAGGTGTAATATCTCCTACTAGAAACTGTAAACTCACACAAGTTACTGGAATCCATCCCAGACCAAAGGCCGCTCTGCTTCAGGTGACTCCTGCCTTGAATTTCTCTGTTGCGCCCCTGCTCTCTCCGCCTGGTTCCGGGGCTCAAGTTTGTATACGGCAGAGAGCTGACAGCCCTTAGCAACCTCCTTGGTAACTGGTGTCTTTGTAACAGCTCATCTCCAGCAGTGTTTTCTTCACCTGGGCTCTCTGATTACAGCCCCCTTCTGTGAGCTGGGTTCCCTCCCAGCTGGGGGCACCGTTGGGCACAGTGAAGAGTCTTGTCATGTCAGGTCTGAGTCTAGCGGAAGGAACTTTTGAAAGCAAAATTGTCCAGTTACTGATTTGCTTCTGGAACACGCTGCCTTCCCAGTCTGCACCCTTTTCGGTCAGGAGTGTCCCTGCCTGTGGCCACTGAGGCTCTGCCATCCTGCTTCCCAGCTTGGGAAGATGTTTTCTAGTAGAGCTAAGAAATGCTGTAGGGGCAGTGGGGCTGGGAGCAAGCCATGAGGTCTTACCAGCAAGGAACGCATTCTCAGGCAGGGCTGTTCCTGCCCTGTTGCGGGAGGAAACTGAGCCAGCGGGGTCAGCCGGGGAGGCTCAGGGCCTCCTGACTTCTATTGCTGTTTGCCCACCAGATGTACAAGAACAGTGTTAGGGACACAGGCACCTAGCGAAAGCACGCTGGATTGAATGTTTTAAAGTTAATAAGATAAAACCCCTGCCACGAGCAGCGACCTTGCTCCCCTCCGGACCTGCACAGCTGTGGGTCACACTTTTCTCGGGCACTGCACACAAACCACTGTGCACTCTGCTTACATGCACGTTTCTCTGGCTACCTGCCTGCTCCTGTTTGGAGGCGTGTACCATCCACAGTGCTGTACACAATAGGTGTTCAACTGTTTCTTGAATTTGAGAGTGCCAGGAAATAAGACGCAGTCCTGGGTTTTGTGGTGTGGACTAGTTTGTTCCAGTGCGAAGACTTCACTTTCCCGAGAGGCGGTAGTGAGACAGCTATTAAATGTCCCTGAGGGAGTGTGGGCCGTCTCAGGGTGGCACCAGCTCCTCGCCGCTCCACACTGCCTTTTCTTTCAGCAAATGCCTCTGTGCATTTGCTTCTGCTGTTCCTGCTGCCTGAACTGTCCTTCTTTTTTTCTCAGCTTGGGAAATGCCCAGATTCTTTCACAAAATCCAAATACCTCCATACCAGGTATTTTTTTGTTTATTCCTCATTAGTTTGTTTATTCACACATTCATTTAGCAATATTTACCGAACTCTTCGTGTGTTTAAGTCACGTGCCAGGTGACCAAGAGTCAGTGAACAAGAAGGAGAGCTGGATATTAAACAGAAATACCCACTGAATCTATAACTACAAACTGTGACAGTGCCATGGAGGAAAGGACATGGGACATGGTGGCAGTTATGAATAGGGAGAATGGCGGGGAGTATGTGACTTAGCAAGTCATGGTACCCCTGCACCCCACCAAGAACTCACCCTGTACACTGATTTCTACATGGCACAGGGTCTGTGTGCTTGCCAGGGGTACCGTATTGAGGCATTTGTTGTCTACATCAGAAATCCACAAAATGTAACTTGTTGCTTCTCCTAACCCTTTCCTTCTTAGCCCCGTTTTTTTCATTGCCAATCACTCCTAAGCCCCTCCCATTTCACACTGCCGTTCTGTCTCTGTCTCTCTGTCTGTTTTTTTTTTTCTCTCTCTATCTCTCTGTCTCTCCCCTACCCCAACTCCCTACCCCTCCTCTCTCTGTCTGTCTCTCTTTCTTTCTGCATGTGTATGACTCTCTCTTCTCTCTGTCTCTCTTTCCCCTTCCCATCACTTCTCCTTTAGGGTGTGGAAGGTTGGAGGCTCTCACTGACATAGTCAATCAAAGCATCCATCCCACCGGAGTACCAGGAGAACCAATCAGGTTTCAGGTTACCTTCGAAGGTCTGATCATGCTGCTCCTGGCTCTGAGGCTCTTTTTTGGCCGCAAATATACTTGCTGAAAAAAATTCTTTTGGCCTGCTTTCAGGGTTTGAAAGCCTTTTCAGAAGAATAGCCTCTCAGTATCTGACGTTTTACTGTATTATGTCCTCAGATTAGGTTTTATATTAAATTAACAACACATAATCTGGATGGAGTTTCCACTACAGTAAGTGATCTAGATTCCTGTCCCATGGGGCGTATCGTGTGGGCTTCTTCACAAATTCATTACTGCTCCTGACTCACTCCCTAATTAAGTGCCTGCCTGGGCTTTCTCTCATCTGTTCAAGCTTCTTTCTTCCCAGAAATGGGTTCTTTCTGGCTGACTCCTTAAATAAGGTATAATGTAACTCTGCAGCTGCCTCTTCCCAGAGAAGACTGTGGCCTCAGTCTCCTTGTTTTTTTACTTTCTCTCTGCTGAAACGAAAGAACTTTGTACTTTCTCCTTAGAGCAGCAGGCTTCAGTGCATTTCAGTTTATTTTTAACTGACAGGTGGTGAAGGTTAAGTGCTTGGAATCTGAAGTACAAACCCTGAGCATCCAGGAACGCAAGATTATTGTTCTGCTTTCCTTTACAAAATGTCCATTGTCCCTTTACCTCCAGAATTTTCTGTGTTTTTCAGTTACTCGTGTGTTACTCACCGTATGCCTGGGTATACATGCTCAAGGGGTTGTCAAATTTAGAGTCTGAGAGGGTCTTATCACTCACTAACTCCAAACAATAAGGAACTTTCTCTTTTCCATATTATTCCAAAGGAGTATCTCACACCACTGGAACTTACTGCTAATATAAGTATGAAAATGATTTTTAATGTGTTAAAAATCATTTCATGGGACAGTGTCACTTCGCTGGTATCAAGTGCCTGTGGAGCTGTGTTGGGAAGGATTCTGAGGCCAGAAAGAACGCTGTGGTTTGTTGGTGATGTTCGCCTTGAGTATGGATTAGGGACATGGAGGCCAGTGTATGTATTTGCTGTTCCTGCTCTAATTCAAAGATGTTTATGTTCCATTCAGTATAAAAACAGTGATTTTTATTTAAAATATAAATGGAGAGAACATGATTTTTAGGTAACTTTATCTCAGGTAGCACACATCCAAGGATTCAATGCAGGTCAGTGCCCCACGTCAGGCCAGGACTGCTGAGTCCATGTGTGGACACGATGGGCTTGCCTGAGTGTGCCCTAATCCCTGTGCCCTGCTCCCCTCCCCAGCCCAGTGTTGAATGGTAATTCATGGCAGGCTGACTGTATTGGTATTTGGTCCCATTTGTGGTAAGCAGAATAATGTCCCTGACCTGTGCATATGCTCGATTATGTGGCAAAGGGGAATTAAAGTTGCAGATGGAATTAAGGTTGCTAAGGAGCTGGCCTTAAGGGGAATATCTGGGTTTATTGGGGTGGGCCCAGTATAATCACAGAGTCCTTAAAAGTGGAAGAAGGAGTCAGAAGACAGATCAGAGATGGCACCATGAGTAGAACTCAAGTCAGCCAAGCTTTCAGCCCTACATTGCTGGCTCTGATAATGGAGGAAGAGGGCCCCAGTACCATGGAGTGAAGTGGCCTCTAGAAGCTGGAAATGAAAAGAAGACAGATCTTCCCCCAACACCCCCACAAAGGAATGTAGTCCTGCCAAAATCTTGATTTTAGCCCAATGAGACCCATTTCAGACTTCTGAACTATAGAACTGTAAGATAATAAATGTATGTTGTTTTAAGCCACCAAGTTTGTGGTACTTTGTTACATCAGCGATAGAAAACCAATATGCTATCTAGGGTACCGAATATAATGATGATGATGCCTATCAATATTTAGTGCCTGGCACTGTTGGTAAGCATTTTATAAGCATTGTCCCAGTTGGCTCATACAGTCCTCCTATGAGGTAGGTACTGTTATTTATCCCCACTTTATAGATGGAGATATAGAAGCTCAGTAATATCAGGTAACTTGCCCAAGGATTCAGTGCTAGTAAGAGTCAGAGGCAGGAATTGAACCCAGACCTCTAGGAGACCAAAGTCTATAGGGATCTTCCCAACCCTCCAATCCCTTCCTGGACCACATATCAAAAGGTCTAGATATGTTCATTTGAATTTGAAAGAATGGGCTTAATTTGAAAACATGTAACTGTGACATTGTTTATTTATAACAGCAAAAAAATAATAATTGGAAGCAGGGACAACAAACAATAGGTAAATTGTGGTTAATTTATACAATGGAACACTATGCAATAGTTTAAAAGAATGTATTGGAGCCACTTCTATCAACATAGTACCATCTCAGAATCATCATAGTACCATCTCAAAAACATAGCAAGAAGTCTATTTTTAGGTCACCCATGTAATTTGTTGTATATAAGGAGGAAGCACATTGACCTTTGGCTTTCACGGTTAAGCATAAACCCATGGAGACCAAAACTGTGTGTGAAAACCATTCAATTACCACAGTAGATTCTACTCAATCCCAAGTAACCAACAGTGCCCATTACTTGATGACTCTGAAGCATGCGTTTTGGGAACAAAATATCAGCCTTGTGTTAAGAGTAGAGCTTTGATATTATCAAGAGGTTGTATTCACTAAGTCATATCACACCACCACTGGGGACTTATTTGCTTAGGCAGAATATGTAGTTGGAAGTTGAGTAGTATACTTTGAGGGAAAAAAAGATTTGAATTTAATCATTATACACAGATATACTGTTTCCTTACTACTTTGATCTTTGGGGACCAGTTAAAGATCACATTTCCCAAGAGTATAAATTCGCCAGATTGTATACTCTTCAACTTCAAACTACATTCATATTTTTTGAGTCCTGAGGTCCAGGAAAGGGCCTGAGGGTTGTGAGAATTGCTGTTCTTTACACTTTCCACTTACTGGGTATACTTACTGAGTGGGTGGATGGATTGATTGATTGATCGATGGATCAATGGGTAGATGGGTGGATGGGTAGATGGATGGATTAATGAATTCTTGAATCTTTCAGTTCAAGACCTTTTGATCTGCCAAAACTTGTATATCCATCTCTAAAATCTCCTTGCCTGTTTGGAAGAACAACTTATAACCTCTTAGTCTCCTTTTTCTTCTAGATGTTGAAATGCTTCAGGCCAGTACATCTAACCCAATACCTGGAAATGGTTTCTCTAGGACCACTAAGGATTCTATGATCCGCAAGTTTTTAGAAGGTAAGTTGCAGTTGTGAGCAGGGAAGCAAGAAGAGGGAAAGAAAAACAAATGTAAGACATTGCCTTGTTCCATATGAGGGTTGCTCCACTCAAGGAGTGGGCTGCCATGTACATAGAATATGGCCTGATCAAAGATACTGTATAGCCCATAAGCTCTCCCATCAGCTTGTTACAGGGAGTCCAGAAGTTTCCATCACTGCAGCCACTCGTTTGCATAGACAAGTTACCTTCAGCAAGACCTCTTTTTAAATGCATATGTTTATTTTTATTTCACCAAAATTTATTGAGTACCTATGATGAGCAAAGTACTATTCTGGATGTTGGGTTGAGGGGAAAAGAAAAATAAGATGCAGTCAATGCCCTCAAGAGACTTTCTTTCTGATGAAGGAGGAGAATATTATTAATTGAGGCTGTATTTCGTAGTGGCTAAGAACATGGACTCTGATCTGTACTCCACTCCCCCCTTTGTTAGCTGGAAAACCTTGGGCACGTTTCTCAACTCTGTAATTTAGTTTCCTCAATTGTAAAATGAGATGTATGTTGTGAGAATCAATGAGTTATTGTACATTAAACCTCAGAGCAGGGCCAGCAATAAATATTTATTGTTGTTGTTCTTCTTCTCGTTATTAAAAGTTTCAAAGGTGGAAGGTGTTAAATTGTATGGGTAACTTCTTAACACTGTCCAGTCATTTGTAATTTATGGTGGCATCTGTTGATCAAATAGGCATAGAAAGGAGGGTGCTCAGAAGATGGGACTCAGGATGGAAAAAGTAGTTTTGACATTGAAGAGGAGAGAAAAATTGTAAGCAGTGATAGACAAACTACAGCCTGGCCAGCTGCCTGTTTTTGTAAATAAAGTTTTATTGAAACACACCACACCCAGTCATTTAATATTGTCTATGACCGCTTTCACACGATAAGGGCGCAATTAAGTACTATGTGCATGAGGGACAGGCACTGTGGGAATCACTGTCATCCTGTAGGTAGCAGGCAGCTCTCACAGGACACTTCATTCTGTTAGTATCAGACAAGCCTCCCCAGAACTTTGTCATGCCTTTGTACAAGATGTTCAAAGGTGAACAGATGAGGGCTTTTCCATTCATTGGAAACTTCCTTGAGGGCAGAGCCTTGGTACTCAGGACATCCTGATGTGTTGGGAACAACCTGGTGAGTCCTCTAGTTCCAGGACACAGGGAAGCCAAGAGCAGTCTCCCCACAGCTTAGAAAAATGCAACAAAAAAATTCCTAATAAACACTGGATTGGAAATCCCATAGGAGGAAGGCCCAGCTTTATTCATTCCTGTATCTCAAACAGGTATTTAATAAAGATTTGTTGACTGAATGGTGCTAGGGAGAAGGAAGGGAGAGAAAAACACCTACTATGTGCAGCTGGGTGCCTTGCCTTTATTATCTTATTTTATCCTCGCAACACTCCTCTGAGAAGCTCTCAGAGGCAAATCAGGCTCAGGGAGGTTATATAACATGCCCAAGGTCACACAGCTCGCATGTGTTAGGAGCAGGTGTCATACAAAACCAAGTGTGCTGAGATTCCCAAAGCCCAGAGGTCACTGCTTAGGTTGCAGCACAGAGCATTTCAGCCTGTCACCAGGCAGGAGGCAGAGAAAACCTGCAGGCTGTGGGGCTCCGGGGCAGAGGGTGGAAGGTAAGCTTCAGTTCTCAATCTTTTTGGTTGGCGGGGAGCAGAGTGGGAACAAAGGTTGCCAAAGAAGCAGCGTGATGTGCTGGTTAAGGGCACAAACTCTGGAGCCAGCTTTCTTGGGTGCCAGTCTGGCTCTAAGTGACTCTAGGCAACTTATTTATATTTCCAAGTCCCCAGTTTCTTTTTCTTTTTTTTTTTTTTTTTTAGATTTTTTTTATTGGGGAATTGGCGGAGGGGAACAGCGTTGGGGAATCGGGGAAGGGGAACAGACAAGTTGCTGTCCCTTTGTTCTTCAGTCCAGCTGCGGAGGATGTCGCTTCACTGTTGGTATCGTCATTGCGCTCTTCCCGGATGAGGCAGATGGGTCGCTGGCCTCTGGATGTCGCTCACCGCGGCTATTGGCAGCTCACGCTTGGCTGCCAGCCGCTCACGCTGGCTGCGGGCCAGTCACTGTAGACTATGGCAGCCCACTGCAGCAGGGGCTGCAGCCCACACCATCACCGGGGCACGCACAGCCCAGCTCCAGGTGGAGCTGTTGTTAGCTGTAGAGGGCAGTGTCACTGGCCCTCATGTGGGATCCGAACCGGGGCCGCTGGCATCCCAAAACCAGCGCTTAACCAATGCGCCACTCGGCCGGCCCCCCAGTTTCTTTATTTGCGAAATGAGAATAGTGGTTGTAGTTACTCCACAACATTGTTATACAATCAAAGGAGGTAATGTGGGTGATACACTTGAAACAGTGCTGGGCACAGACGACATCCTTAGGAAGGGTTTGGGATTGATGCAGGTGTTTGATGCTGAGGACAAGGGTCCTGGAGCCATTGGTGGTGAGGACTCTGGGCTTCCCTCACGCTGCTGCCAGGCCCCAGGGGGTGGTTCTAAACCCAATGGGATGAATCACTGAATCCCAGCAGTAAAACTGAGATGATGGAGCCTAGTGCTCACTTCCTTTTGCTGCATTATTAGGAGCAAATGAAGGTGACATCAGTGTTTTCTCAGTTGCTTTGCACAGGCTTCCCAGTCACCGCTTTCAGTCACCTTTTGCTGTGTTTCTAGGCAACAACGTGGGAATGGCCAGTTTGGAGAAGGAGCTGCACTCTCTTGGTCTGGACGATGTTTATCACACTGTTGATGATGACGAGGGCTTTTCCATAGATTTGGCCAACAGGCCCCCTGTCCCAGTGCCCAGGCCAGAGGCCAGTGCTCCTGGCACTCACCAGCTGCATGACAATGAACCATACATTTCTAAAGGCAAGTACAGCAGGGAACGATGCCCAGTGGGGTCCTCAGAGCTTCTCAGCAGGAATTCCCTGAGCCCTCCAGCTTCTGACCCATCACTCAGAGATTATCCCTTTCTGCATGGTCTCCAGCTAACCCAAGGAGACAGTCAGAGCTTGGGGCAGATCCTGAAGCTAGGTGAGGAACAGTGATCAGATTCAGTTCTGCCTTCCTGGAGGCATTCATATGCAGTATGAAGACACAGGTGAACAAGATGTCCCTCTACTCCAGAATGCAGGAACCCTGCTGAATTTTCATCTCCTGAAACTCTTCTTGTTATAATTATTATTAATTCTTAATAGGTAACATTTTTTGAAATACACCAATATGTTCTATCTGGAACATATCATTTAATCTTTACAATAATCTATTAGGTAAGGACCATTATCATCCCCGTTTTACAGATGAGGAAAATGGAGGCTTAAGGAGATCACTTGATTACCACATAGCAGAGCTGGGATTTGAAGTCAGGAAGTCTGACTCCACAGCCCTGGCTTTTAGCCACTATGCTAGGCCGTCTATGTACTTACATTAATAAAAATTGGTGAGAATTGGGTTTTGACTTCTTTCTAATTGTCCCTGGGTCATCAATTAGATACTGATAGCGTTGTCAGTTTCGCTCTTTCACGACTTGATTGTATTAATATGATTACAAGTAATGTAAGAGTACAAGGATGGCAAGATCTGTGTGCCTGACCTTTGTTCCGTTTTTAACAGTATAAGCAGGTTGTAGAAGGTGTGGCAAAAAGAGATCATAAATTGGGGAGGTAGCCCTCACCCAGAGCCCCAGGTAATTGGGCTGGGGTTTTCAGATGAAATACAGGATACTCAGTGAAGTATGAATTTTAGACAAATAGCAAATAATAGTTTTATTGTAAGTGTGTCCCAAATATTGCACTCCCTTTTTAGCCTTGGTTTTGGTTTGTTAAACCTGGCAACCCTAAATCGGGTAAAAATACAGTTGAGAGAGATTTTGCATTGCCAAGGGCTGCTGGTTTGCCATCTCCTTGGGTAACACCCCCTTTGGCGTGTGTCGCGGACACTGTTGGTGCTCTGACCACACCCTCCTACCTCTTTATGTTTCTGTGCCCACTGGCTGGACCCTGCCTGTCAGGATCTGTGTCTCTTAGCCTGATGGCTTTCTTTGGCAGCTAAAGCCTCCTCTACCCTCCTTCAGCACAGGCTGGAAGAGTTGGGGGGTTAACACCCCTGGACACAGCCCTCAATCAATGACTGGTGAGGGTTGGTGGATAAGTACCCCAGCTCACTTGCCCCTCCCCTGGAGAATTCTGAGGTGCATCCTCCATCTTGCTTTCCAGAACTCCCCAGCCTGCCCACTGTGGTAACTTAATGGATAACCCACCATTTACTGCTTATCCACTTACCTGTATCACCTCCATCGCCTCCCACATACATGTACTTGGATCCTGGTCCCCAGGTCTGCTTCTAGGGGAACCCCAAAGAAGAAGCAAATATATATTGGCAATGCCTAAATGGCAGAGGGGTGAAAGAGGGTGTGATGGCAGAGCTGATTGTGGGGAGGCAGTTGGGAAAGGGACACAGGTGATTCCTAAAGCAAGTCCTTGATGGACTTGCTAAGAAACTATGAGGAGGCAAAGGAAAGGAGAGAGGCAGAAGATGACAAAAAGGGCAGCGATTTGGAGACCTGAACACCTGGGTTCATGTCCTAGCTCTTGCATTTTCCAGCTGTACAGCATGGGACATTGGGTAAGTCATTTCACTCTCTTCAGCTTTAGTTTCCTCATCTATAAAATGGGTCATAATAATAATACACATATTATACACACACACACACTGATGCGTGTATCATAATACATAATAATACTCTCCCAGAGCCTTATTGTGAGAGTCAGATGAAATAATACATGGGGCACAACTTTATAAACTGTAAACACTGTACCAGCATCACTTGTGTTAACTAGCATGCCAAGGTATTGCGGTCCCATTAACATCAGTCTCAAGGTTTAGATGTGACTAGTGATAGTAAAAGCTAACATTGAGTGCTTACATGTGCCAGGCACTATTCTAAGCGCTTCCTATGTATTAACTCATGTAATCCTCACAATAACCCAATGAGGAAGATGCCATTATCATCCTCATTCTACAGATAGGAAAGCTGAGTGAAGGAGAGGTCAATCCCCTTGTCCAAGGTCCTATGGTTCATAAGTGGCAGAGCCTGGATTTCAATTCTGGGCATCTTGTGCAGAACCCGGGGAGCCTTACCCACCATGGAGTCCTACCACTAAGCGGACATTTGTCACTTCCCGGTTTTCCTTATTAGCCTTAATGAGTCTGTCACTCATGAGCGACTTCATCTAAGTCCCTTTGGAGCCATGCACACATTGTACCTATTCCACCAATCCAAGTTCTGTTTTATGGCACTTGTGGACATGTTAAGTGGCACTTCCTTTGATTCTCAAGCTTCCAGATGTTCCACAGCTACCTTCAGATATTCAGGAATCCAGCCCACGCCCTGTTCACACCACCCTTCTCTTTAATGATCTCACAAATGCTGAACCTGTCCTCCGGCTAGCTTTGTCTTTCTGGGATTGAGCCTTTACCTGTTTGGTGTCTTCATTGCATAATCCCTGCAGTTTCTGCTCAGTAGTTGCTCCTACTAGAGTTTTGATTTACAGAACTGCACATAGCAGTCCAAGGTGTGAGATCGTTAAGATTGTTATTATTTTATTTTATTTTATTTTTTGAGGGCAGTGTCTCTGGTCCTCATATGTGGGATCTGAACCACAGCCGCTGGTGTCCCAAGCCAGCTCCCAACCCCCGCGCCACTCGGCCGGCCCTTGATTGTTATTTTTGTGCAAGATTTTGGTAATTTTTTGGTAAATGTATAACATATTATAAAGCCCTTTAGAAAGAAATCTGATTTGGTTTTTACCTAGAATATTCTTTATTTTACAGTTTTTGCAGAAAAGAGTCAAGAGCGGCCTGGGAATTTCTATGTTTCCTCAGAGAACATCAGGAAAGGTAAGCCAGATGTCCTCAGCTTTTGTTTGTAGGACCTGAACTTTTGCGTGGTAGAAGTGTTCACGTTTCAGTGATTTCAGATGTCACAACAACTTCTTAGCACTGAAAAAACAGAGAGGCCCAAGAGATATCTTGACTGGAGCGGTGTGAGAATCCTGTACTGATGAGAAAGGGAGAGGAGATTGAAAATTGTACAAATTGATCATGCCAAGGACATTAATACATTAGAAAGTGTCTGTAGCCGCAGACAAAAGTACAACTAGACATTCAAATCAATCTCAACAGGATGAAAGTGGGCAACCCAGCATCTAGTCTTTACCTAATGATACAGTCCCACCATGCTGTTTACTTACCTCGTCTATCCTAAAGTATATATTAATTCAAATCTTATTCAAGAGACATTTGGGTAACTTTTCTTTTCTTTTCTTTTCTTTTTTTTTTTTTTTTTTTACCAAAAGACTTTTTAAGGAAGTTTGGGGAGACAAGTGCCCTCTTCTTTTTGATTAATTTCCTTATGCTAAACAGAGGCGTTCAGTATTAGCCCATTGATGATTCTTTTGTAAGGAGCTATGACACCATCTAAGCATTCAAAGGCACCCCTAAGGACTTTAGTAGTAGGGGATTGGAATTAGTTGCTTATACATTTTGTTTTGTCCCCACGCTCTATCTCTCCATACAATTAAAGACAGACTTGAAGAGGGTAAACCTGGAAGAAAAGTATGTGAACGTGTGTAGACAAATGAATAAATGGTTGGGAAGAATGACAGATCAACTTCTCTGAGGCTTTTTCAGTACCCACTGGGGAAGCCATCTCTCTTTTTCCTTCTTGCCATCTCCCTGAATCACAGTGCCCAAACTGGGTCCTGCTGGAGGAATGCAGAATCGAGGATAGCCCTACATGAATTGAACAGTAAACTGTCAAGTTGTCCTCACATGTTCCGATGGCCCCTGTTACCTCTGCAAGTAGCTTGTTCCCCACAGAACTTAGTGGCCATCACAGCCTAGGGAGAGAGAGAGAGACGTTGGCTTGGTATTTCCCCAGAAGCTCCAAAATAGAGAACTATGATTTTGTGATGTGGAGGACAGACTGGCACAGGAACAACCCAAAGAGAGCCAGTTGGGACTCAGAACTTAATTTATACCTGGTGATGTTGGACTTGGGTCATGATTCCATTGGCGATCCAGTCTCCTCAGGCATTTCCTAGCCAAGAGTCCACAATCATTGTGGCCCATCCTTCTCAGAGGCAGTGAGGATGGAAAGGGCTGAGAACGGTGCTAGGAGAAGCATCCTGGCTAGACTTTCCTGTATATTCCCTTCTGGGAGTGGATTTTAGTCTACAGCAGTGGTTCTCAACTAGGGGGTGATTTCTCCCCCTGCCCCCCAGGACATTTGGCAATGTCTGGGATTTTTTTGCTTGTCACAACTGAGGAAGGGGGTGCTATTGACACCTAGTGGGTAGAGGCCAGGGATGAGGCTAAACATCCTACAGTGTACAAGACAGCCCCCAAACAGCAAAGATTTAACCAGTCCAAAATATCAGTAGTGCCTAGGTTGAGAGAGGCTGGTCTAAAGGCTTCTCAGATATTCAGGCTTGGGGGATTTTGTTGACTCACCCACAGATTTCATATCTCCCTAAATGTCTCTGATTCCATGTCATGTCTCCCTCTTCTTGGTTCCACATGTAATTGTTCTTTTTGAGACATGTCCTCTTGATCCCATGACCAGCTTTGTTAACCCTGCTCATCCAGTGGGCTCTCCGCTTGGGGGAGCGAGCAGGCAAGCTGAGTTTTGTTGTCCTTTCTAGAGCCTCCCGTCAGACCATGGAGGGACAGGCCTCAGTCGAGTATATATGACCCTTTTGCTGGGATGAAAACGCCAGGCCAGCGGCAGCTTATTACTCTCCAGGAGCAGGTGAAGCTGGGCATTGTCAACGTAGACGAGGCTGTGCTGCACTTCAAAGAGTGGCAGCTTAACCAGAAGAGGCGGTCGGAGTCTTTTCGCTTCCAGCAGGTAACTGGCCCCGGATGGAATTTGTTCATGTTGTTTCTCTTCTAGACAGCAGTGGAGGGCTGAGCCCGCAGCTGCGGTATGTATGGCTGTAACTGGGCGCCTGTGGCTGGGCCTGTGAACGTTTCTACAAGTGTCATTGGGAGTCAAGGCGTATGTGTAACTATCACCTATGGTCTGGAACCACGCGGCTCCCTGGCTGAGAGCTGGTTATCGTGCGGCTAGATTTCAGGAACAAAGACTCAGCTGTAAACCCTCATTTTGTGGCTGCTACTTCCCTCTGCATGTGGCCCTGTACTTTGGCTTTTTAGCCTTTTTCTTTTCAGTGTCATTCTCTCTACTCGTAATGGCAAGACTCCCACAGAGCTATCACGCTTTAGAACTCAAAGAACTTGGACAGCTCCCAAGAAATATGACTAAATGAACAAAACAAATCATAGATATGAAAACACACAAGTTAACACACACACACACACACACACACACACACACACACACACACACAACTTCCTGTGTTTCCCTGCTGCTTCCTGGACCAAGTGCAGGCTCTCAGCTACAGGCACAACCCAAACAGCCTTTCCAGCCCGGGTTGGCCTCCTGGGGCTCCCTCATGCGAACCTTCTGGATGTCTGGATGTCAGTCCCTGGGGCATTTTCCAGAGAATGCTCAGACACTTCACTTTGAGGTAGCTGTTTATTGACCAAAACAGCAACAAATTTTGACGCTCACATATCTATTCAGTATTTATCAAATGACTGTAATAGACCAGACTGCAGGATTACAGAAAGGCACAAGACCCATTCGCTTGCCCTTCAAGAGTTCACAGTATCTCTGAAGAGACCACACACACACACACACACACACACACACACACAGAGCGCAAGGCAGCATCCATAGCCCAGTGCTAGATGGCATGGACTATCACTGAAGACTGGAGCAGTATGGGGAGGCTTTAGGAAGAAGACCCAGAACAGACTCATGGAGAGCAATTGATGTCCCTCAGGGTCAGGGGAATGATGAAGTCTCAGAGGCAGGAATGTGCACAAGGTGTTTGTGAGCAGGTGATAGACTGGCTTGGTTAAGGGGTGGACAGGGAGGAGGGCAGTGGGTTCTAAGGTTGGGAAGGAGCTGGCAACCAGAGGGGAGGGAAGACAGGGTTGTGGACAAGGTGTCTTCCCTTCAGGCACAACTTCTAAGAGAACTTGGATTTCTCCGGGGGCCGATTGTAAATGCACTCAGACTCATTTGCGTGTTGGAGATGATATTGCAATGTGATGTATCTTGCAAACAGCATAAAATCAGAAAGAAACTCTAATGCCTGGAGGGTTTAATTGTGAAGTATTCTTTCAAAACAAACTATTTTTTTTCCAGGAAAATCTTAAACGCCTAAGAGATAGCATCACCCGAAGACAAAGAGAGAAGCAAAAATCAGGAAAGCAGACAGGTATGTTGCTTCCTGGGGATGCTGCCTTGTGGGGGACTTTCTGTGATCTGTTGTCCTTGACTTTCCTTCTGCTATGGGAAGACTGCTTACCTACCACGTGGTACCCTGTTTACATACCTGGGTCCTTGACTAGACTGTGAGATCCTTTTGGGCAATGGCTTTGTCTTGTTAATTCTGCATGTCTAGTACCTGGCACATAAGACATGTCAGCAAATGAATGAATGAATGGCTTGAACTCTGCATCTCTCTACCCTCCCACTCAAAGAGGATGCTAATGTTTTCTCCCCAGGCACCTGACTCTCCCCTTGGCATTCAGGAAGATGTTTTTTGAGCATGAGAATTGAGAAAGCCCCACTTACATAGTGTCTGTTTCTGAATCAAGCAAGTAACTGTGTAACTGGTGTCCACACCACACACTGCTTCCAAAGTCCAGGACCCAGGTATAGCAGGGCTCTGGCCATGTGTAGTGTGGATCCAAGAGCAAGGTCATGAATTCTGGTTGTGCACACTGAGGACCAGGCCCCTCTGCTCCCCTGAACCATCCTCCCCCAGGTGCCACCCATGTGGCACCATCACCCCTGAGCAAGGACTGGGCATTTTCCTACACTGCACATTCTCCCTGAGAGCCTCTGGCATAGTAGGTTTTATGGTTTACGCTTGCCAGGCTTATACCAAGAGGAGCTCTCAAGGAAAGGCTTTTGGAGCTCTCAGACCTTGAATGGAGCCCCAATACATAAAGAACTAAGTTTGTGTATAACTTTCAGAGTCTTTCCAGGTGCCATGAATAGCCCGACTTCCTTGCAACCTGGTCAGGCTGGTAACCCCCAAGTCTTCAAACAGGGTATCTTCCTGGCACAGGCCCCTTGCTCATGCCTCTTCCTTCTAGCCTGTCTGAAAATTACTAGGCTGTAATTTTCAGTGGCAGCCCCTTCTCCACGAAGCCTTCCTGGACTCCTGGGGCCATTTCGTTCCTTCCTCATTTCAGTGTCTGTAGAACCCCTATCCCTTCCATTTCATGGCACTTCTCTTGTGCTGCTTCTGATTGGTATTACTTCATTCTCTTCATTCAAACCATCGGCCATTCCCAGAGGCTCTGCCCCTAAAATGTATCTTAAATCTGATGACTTCTGACCATCTCCCATGCTGCAGCCACAGCCAAGCCGCCATCAGCTTTTCCTGGATTCATGCAGGAGCCTCCTCAATTGTCTCCTCGTGTCCATTCTTACTCCTCTACAGTTAATTCTACAAACTGCAGCCTAAAACCTTCTAAAACTAAACAATCAGATCATGCCTCTCCCTTGCTCAAAACCCTCCAGGGTCTTATTCTGCCCAGAGGAAAATCAGCCTTCTCACTATGGCCTACAAGGCACTGCATAATCTTACCCCAGAGCTCATCCCCGACTTTGCCCCCCACTCTGTGCTCTAGACACAATTGCTCTGTCTAGTCAAGAGCTCTGTTTTCATTGCTCTGTCTAGTCAAGAGCATTCTCCCCAGGGCCTTTGCACTTGTTCCGCCTCTGCTTCTTTTCCCACATCTTTACTAGCTGGTGCTTCTTTATCCTTCAGAGCTTAGCTGTAAGCTCCCCTCTTCAAAGAGGCTTTCCCTGCCTGCCATTCTCTCCACAAGTAGCCTTCCACCACTCACTTCCTGTGCCACTCCTTACCTTCTCTTTTCACCCGTCACTGACTGGAATTAGTTTGTTTCTGTTCTTGTGGTTATTTTCTATCCCCAGCCCCCCACCTATTGCAGGCTCTGTAAGGGCAAGAGCTTGCCTGTTTTGTGCTCTACTGAATCCCCTGCAGGTAGCAGAGTACACTGATAGGGCTCAAGAAATCTTTGTTGGAATGGTTGATTTCATTCACTTCACAAATACTTAGTGAGCACCAGGCACCCTACCCAATACAGAGAGAGACCTATGAGACACGATCTTCACCATCTGGTAGCTCATAAGTTAACCTTTTATTTGTGTAGGTCTGTTTTTCTCAGCTACAGCCTATCCCACAATGCCTAGCATGGTGTTTTGCATATAGTACTAGCCTAGTGAATCTAAATGATTTTTACTGTTTGGGAAAAGAGTTGTAAAGAGGTTATATCCATGGCAGAAGGTCAGAGAGGTCACTCAAGATATCTGCTTGAGTGACTGGATTTTTTTTTTTTTTTAAAGATTGTATTGGGGAATTGGGGGAGGGGAACAGCATTGGGGAATCGGGGAAGGGGAACAGACAAGTTGCTGTCCTTTTATTCTTCAGTCTAGTTGTGGAGGATTTGCTTCACTGGCTCATGTTGATATTATCATTGTGCTCTTCCTGGGTGAGGCAGTCGCTTGCCAGCCACTCACAGAGGCTCACGGCGGCTCACGGTGGCTCACGGTGGCCCACGGTGGCCCATGAAAGCTCACAAAAGCTCACGCCTGCTGCCAGCCAGCCAGTCCCACTGCAGCCTATGCCATTGCCGGCTATTCACGGCAGCCCGGCTCCAGGTCAAGCTGTTGTTCATCATGTTAGCAGTACTGGGCGCAGCATCACTGGCCCATATGTGGGGCCCTGCTGCTCAGAGCTGGCACCCCGAGCCAACTTCTAATCAACATGCCACTCGACTGGCCTGGCTTGAGGAGCTTTTTAAAACTATAGTACATAAACCCAAAGATAGAAGCCTTGACACAGTAAAACATTTCGGGCTTTTAAATTCAGGCAGCATAAGAAAGCTGTGATTTGGTGATGCATGCAGGATTTGAAGACTGGGGAATCATAGTGTGGGGTCATGTGTGCTCAGCAGCCTGGGCTTCAGAACCAAGCCTACCTGTGTCATCACACCTGTACCATCCACCGAGCCTCTACATGGTGCCACTGGAGATGTTGGAGCAAGACAGACATGCATACTGAGGAGTAGAGGGGTACAGGCATGGTCCCTGGGGCCAGCAGCGTGGGGTCATGTTCTTGCCCACTGCTCACCCCTAACTAGCTGGGAACAATGGACAAGATACTTCACCACACTGAGCCGCAGTCCTCGTCTGCAAAATGGCACAAATCAAAGTACCCACTCCATTAGGGTTGCTGTGAGGATTGAACAAGTTAGGGTATAACTGGGGCTTAGCACAGTGCCTGGCATATGGCAACCCTCGACCAAATACCCGCACACCAGCTGGTATTCTTTCAGGCAGGGCCTCCCAGGGAGAGTGCGCTGGGCTGGGACTCACAATCCAAGATCTGGACGTGGAATCATGGTTTTGAAACACAGTACAAAATTCACCCAAGGCTAATTAGTCTCCAACTACGTGATACCCACGAGTGGCTGTAGTTTCAATTAGAATGGTCAATGTCTAAATTTCCCCAAAGGAACATGGTTTAATGCCCTTCCTCCGCCCCTGCACTCCAACTCTTCAAGAACCAGACCCTCTGACTAGGAAATTTTTGGGGCGGGAGGTGGGGTTAAGTAGTTTCACTTTTTTATATCAGGGGCTTGCATTAATGTCATAACTATTAAAAGATTAAACGTTATGTAATTTGACACTGAATAAGAACAGCTGGCGACCATGGGGAGGATGTTCTACCCGTCAATCCCAAGAGCCCTTCTTCATTTTGTTTTTTTATTGTGGTAGAATATACATAACATAAAATTTACCGTTGGACCTAAATGTACAATTCGGTGGCATTAAGTACTCACTTAAGTATCACGCAGCCATTACCACTGTCCATCTCTAGAACTTTTTCTTTCCTGACAAGGATTTGAGAGCAAGTAGCAGCTGCCCCCATCTGCCGGGAAGGTGAGCCTTGGGGTTGGGATGGTGAAAGAGGAAAGAATAGGTGGGCTGCAAAGTGCAGTCACCGCTGTAGAGACTGAAGCTCCCAGGAGACTCTGAGAGTCAATGGAGGACATTCTGGAAGAACTATTCCTCTTGAAGGGTCAGAGAGCTGGGGCATTTAGGTGCCAGCTCCCGTGTCTTTGCTTGAGGCCTGCCAGGGCAGAGGCGCTTGTAATCTGGCTACTAGAGAAAGCCTCAGGCAGTTGGAAGTTGGACCCTGTACTGGATGGTGAGGCCCAAGGGCTTCAGAGCACCTGTCAAAGAGAAGGCTGAGTAAATTTGATCTATTAAATTTATGGCTAAGTAAATATGATGTATTAGTTAACTCTATAAAACTCAATTGTGCATTTAGTGAAATTCTAATTGGTAGTTGCCTATTTGGGGGATTTTTCACACTGAGGTGCCTCAGTGTTGCTGTATGCATGCTTGTGGGGTAGGGGATTGGAATTAGGGGTGGGGTGGGAGGTGGGGGACTAGATTAGGATTGGGGCAGAGTTTGGGGCCACTGACTCTGCTTCAACCATGGCAGCTCCTTAAAAAAAATCTGTTTTCTATATTGAGCTGCTGTTTTCACTAGAGGAAAGAATTCTGCTTCACAAAACACATTTGAAAACCATTGGCATGGGATACCATCGATCTGTAGGAAAATTAGGGTTGACGGATGGTATTTCTACTTAAAGGACCTTTTCCAGGAATGGAACCCAATTCTAAACACAAGGATTGCCTCTATTCACTAAGAAACCTCATTTGCCTTAGAAAAGAAAAACAGTCCTCATTTTTCTTTAATTTGGGTTAGCACTCCAAAGATAATTAAAAAGTAAGAATCTGTTCATGATAACATGCCAGTCTTTTTTCAGCCCTAGGGAGCTGTCTTTGCTCTTACTGAATGGTACGGAACATTGATGGTGCAGGAAATCAAAGGAGGGCTGACGTGACTTGTTGAACGCCCCAGCCCCACAGAAAAGACTATCAATATTTATGTTCTGGGTGTGCCTGTGGCCAGCGTGGGGCAGAACCAAGAGCAGCAGGCTTTGACCCAGGAAAACTGGGTTCTGATCTCTGCTTTGTCACTGAATGACTTTATAATCCAGGACAATTCCTTGAACCACTCTGCCTCAGTATCCTCATCCATGGTTACACCTGACTTATTTACACTTAATGGAGAAGTAGTGAAGTTCAAAGGAGGTAGAAAAACACATGTGAACACTTTGGGGAAAGTCCCACGCAATCTAATAATGTTAATTATGATTCTTGGCATTGTTCCTTTATTCAAAGACTATCAGGATTTTGTAGATATTTAGACTGGCTCTGCTTGATTTTTTGAACTTTTGACTCCCATTTTTTTTTTTCCTGTGTATTTTACTTTTCTCCCTCCTAGAACTGGTTGAGAGTAGAAAATTGCTTCATTGGAGTGCATTAAGCAGACAGGTACCTCCCTTCAAAAGATTATTTTTAAAAATCTAGGTCAAAGTGGAGGAGATAAAAAGTATGACAGCCGCCTGGGCTCCAGGACCCTGTGGGCTCACTCCCATGTGCATGTATGCCCGGCTAGTCTCTGCCCAAGTAGTTCCAAGCTGGGGCCGGTGCTTCCACTGCTGAGGTGTAACCAAGAGAGCCCACAGACATGAGAAATACCTGTGTCACAGAGACCAGGAAAGCTGGTTTAGTCCCAGGACCCTGCACTACACCTGGAACTGGAGTCTCTAGCATAGGAGAGCTTGTGCCTGTACTAACGAACTATCCGCCTTTTTAATAGGCTCTGTGCGGAATGTTTGCCACACTTGCCATACCCTGTTCTCCCACCTGCTCGTTCAGACTGTTCTAGTTTACCCATGTTCTCTTCTTGGCAGATTTCTGGCTTTGGGAAGCAGAGCCACCTCTGCACCCGGACTCTCTGACCTTCCTGCCACACCCGTCCCATAGATGAGGAGAGGCGGAGGAGGAAGTGCTGTGAGGATACGTGCAAGTCCCCAGGAGGACGCTGGGCTTACACCTCTTTCCAGAGGCCCTGCTCCAGGGCAGCTAGAGGAACCCCATGACAGGAGCTCACCTGGCTTTTACACTTCCCTGGGGAGGAAGCGGGTGTGGGCGCCCACAGATTTTTATTCTTCTCATCAGCAGGAGTTGTCTGCTGTGTATAGAACACAGAGGTGGAAATATAGGGAGGACTAACCACTGGGCAGGGCTAAGCCAGTAAAAAGATCAGGTTAAGGCTTTTGTAGGGCAAAGGAACAATCTATCTTTCTGAATGTGTGGGCTCTAAAACCACCCATCAGCCTTGCAAGTCACAAAATCTTTCACTGGCCTGATGGACCTCCTTTCATGAACTCGCTGAGCATTGCTGTCAATTGTGGCCCACTCACCCATCACCCATCATTTATTAAGGGACTAAGAGGCAGTGTGAGTAGTGGTGAAGAGCCTGGGCTTTGGAGCCTGGATTCAAATCCCAACTGCCCCACTTAGCTGTGTGACAGGGGCATGTGAGTTCACGTCTCTGTACCTTAGTTTCTGTTGGGAATGATGACAATAGTATTTATTTCATGGGTGTTGGGAGGTTTCAAGGAGCTAAAAATATAGTTTTCTTACAATGCTACCTGATGCACAGGATAACTGTTATTAGAATCAATGATGTTCGTAACCCCTTCCTCAGAGAGCTTGACTGAATGACTCAGGTTCCACAGCCAGGGAGTGGCAGATCTGGGGCTGGAAGCCTTTCCCTAATCCGATGTTCTTTCCACTACCTGATAAGGAAGCATTTCCCTGCTGTTTTTCACATTTCCCCACCCCTCTCCTTTGTCACCCAGCAATTGTCACACAGGATTTTGTGGTTTCAATGCTGAATTGGGCAGGGCCCCCATTCTCTTTCCCCTCCCCTCCTCTTTTTTCTTTCCTCTACCCTGCTCTGCCCTCCAGACACTCTTCAGGTTCAGGTGAGGGAGGCAGGTGGGGAGGGAGCAAACAGTTTGGTAAATGACAGTCCTTGAACCTTATCCCTTTTTCCTCTAATTCCAGCCTTGGAGATCACGGTCCCGATCCGGCACTCACAGCACCTGCCTGGGAAAGTAGAATTTGGAGTCTATGAGAGTGGCCCCAGGAAAAGCATCTTCCCCCAAAGGACGGAGCTGAGACGAGGAGATTGGAAGACAGACAGCACCTCCAGCACAGCAAGTGAGCAGGCTAACCCCGGGGGTGCCTTCACAGCTGGACTCCAGCTGGCACTTTTAGGCCTTGGGAAGAAGCTGTGTTATGAGCCCAGCAGATCTCTATTGGAGCCTGACTTAGGTTTGGGAGGTATACAAAATAGGGGACATTTTGCCTTTTTTCAGGGACCAAAGAAAGACCTATTAACACACATATCCCCTGAGGCCAGATTGAGTGATAATTATTACTCTATCCCTTTTATAAATAGAAAAACCTAGTAATAATACTAGTTAGCATTTATTGAGCATTTACTACATGCTAAGCCTCTTCCATAGAGTTCTGATTTAATTCTCACAATAACTCTATGGGAGAGTTCCTGGCACCTGTGTTTGCTGAGGAGGAGACTGGAAGATAAGTGCCTTGCCCTTGGTTTACAAGCTAATAACTGGGAGGGCTGGGATTTGAACTCAGGCAGACGGGAGCCAGGGCCAAGACTCTTAACCACTGTTCTTTTTGCTTCCTTAACTGTGGTCAGGAGAGAGAAAGGGCACAAAGTCAGAAACATTAGGAAATAATGGACTCAAACGTGAGAATTCCAACTTTATAGGTTGAGGATTTAATTAGGAAATGTCTTCATTTCGGCTTGAAAGCTTGAATAGGAGTCTGATTGCAATAGACAATACGCGCTGATGTGCAGACAGGAGGCGGAGGCCTTCTTGCAATATCCGGGATTGTGTTAGCTGACTTCACCACCTGAGTCGATTGAGTTTCCTTTCTTTCGTACTTTTTACTGTTACCAAAACAGCTAAGAATGCCATAAAAGAGCAAGAGACATGCTGAATTTCAGGACTCATGTCTCCTTAAATGTCAGGCAGAGAACCCCCAAATGGGATGTTGGAACAGGAAGGTCATCAAATGCAGGAGTTCTTAATTTTCTCTGTGTCACAAACCTGTTTGAGAATCTGATATGTGCTCTGGAGGCACTTCCCAGAAAAATGTATGTGCGCGTGTGTGTATGCATACACATGTACACATGTTTTTGCCCATCCATGGACTTAGGTCAAGAACTGCTGAAATGGTCTCCCTCCTTATTTTATAGATGGATGTAGATGGCTATAGATGGAGTATTTGTAACCCAGAAATGGAAAGGGTCACACAGCCAGGGAATGGCAAAATGGGAGGAGAGCCCAGCTCCTCTCAGTTTAACGTTCCTGCCACTATTACCAGTCAAAACAGACCCAAAACATATCACACGACTACATGAGAAGTCTAGACTGAACAGAGGAGAAAGCTTCCCTTTCCATTATGGGGGTGATCATATGTCTCCAAAACCCCCTTGAGGCAATTTAGAGAATTTGACAGTTTCAGAAATCGGGGAGATTTTTCCAGTGATCACAAGTGACCAAGGAAGCAAGGGGCAGGTGACATATCGTGGAGGAGAGGCGAAGTGGTAGAGACAGACCCTCTCAGGGTGGGGGCAGTGCATTCCAGAGTCGGGGAAGGAGGACTTCAACAAGACAGATGTAAAACCCTCATTTCAGGTGCAGGGTAATTTCAAAAATTTTATGCCTGTGTTTTACTTTGAGTTAGTTTAGGGGTGAGAACAGAATGGAAAGCGTCAACTGTTGCTTCTTTCCTTGTGCAGTGGTTAATTGCCCAGGGATGGCTAGCTCATCTGGTTAGAAAATGTTACTAAATGACAGACCCTACTCTGTGGTTGTACACTGCATCCTATCCCTGTTACCCCGTTAGCTATTACTGTGTAACAAACCATCCCAAAATGGAGTGGCTTGAAACATAACCATTCATTTATGCCTGATTGTACACCTAGGCAGGATTCATTGGGGATGGTTCATCTTCCCTCCATATGGATCAGTTTTGGGGGTCACTCATAAGACTGTATTCACCTATAAGCTTGGCTTGGACCATCCAAGATGGCCTGTCATCCTCAGGGCCCCTGTATATATGGCCTCTGAATCAGTAGTCTGAACTTCTTACATGGTAACACGATCCGTAAAAGGAACATCCCAGAAGGACAAGCCCCAATGTGCAAGTGCTTATTGTGCAAGGAGGGAGAATGAGGATGGCTTAGCTCTGATGCAGCAACTGCCTCTTAGCTCTCAAAGACACCTCCTAAAACAGCACATTTTTTTTTAAGGTGTATCTGTCATTTCCTAGGAACCATGGAAAAACAGTTATAAAAAAAAGAAAAAAGAAAAGAAAAACAGTTGTAGGTTAAATCTAACTAAAATCTTACTCCCCAGAATATTAATGTTATGTTTGAGAGAATAAAAGTTTCATTACAGAACGACTGTGGGCTTTTTCCTAGATTGTCTGATTCAAGTTTCTTAAGGATCACATACTTGGTCATTTTTTGCTCTCATACTTTCCTCCACCAAATACTGAGGACTGCTCTGTGTATACTGAGCTATACTGTATAGTGGAGACATGAAGATGAAAAACAAATGAAGCCTGTCTTCAGGTGATTGTCATGAGGAGAGAAAGTACAAAAGTAGCACGAGTTAGATGCTTGTCTGATCCTTTTTCCCTGGTGACAGAAGGCTGGTAAGGGGTGGGCATTGCCCTTCTCCCTGTTGGCAAGAGTGCAGATGGTGGGGGCTGGGGCCTCTACTAACTGTGCTATGCAGAGGGCATGCGGGCAAGCAAGTCATCAGCTTGAAGAGGAGAGAGGGCCAGGGCAGCTGAACCAGAGAACCAAAGTTCAAAGCCAAATGCCAGAGGTTAAACATTTAAAAGCACCAAGGGAAGGGACAGTGGGAGCTGATGGATGTGGATTTCCAGGGTCCAGGAGCTGCTGCCTGGACAGCTTTTTGCTCCCTCGTAGTGCATAACCTTCAGCACAGGGCTGGTTAATAGGGAGTGGGATGAACAATGATGAATGACGTGGGAGGCTTGGCCCTGCCAGGATGGGAGCCCATGGGCAGGAGGAGTTATTTCCATCTGGGGGAATCTGGAAAGGTTTTGACAGTATTTGTCCTGAGCACTGGAGACTAAGAAGGTTTTAGACTTGTGGATGGGGTGGGCTGGGGGAGCAGGGAGAACAGGACATTCTAGCAGAGTGAACAGTGTTATATGTGGGTAACTGAATAGAAAGGGACAGGGTCACATGCTCCTTAATAAACAAACGCTGAACCTCTTGATTTCTAGAAATATTTTGACACAGTATTTTAAATTTAAAACTCTGCCCCTGAGAAATAATCCAAAATTATTATCTTAACCTGGTCTATTTAAGTAAATATCTAAATTAATTAGGTCAAAGTTGATATCAGAATGAAGTCAAAACTAAGACTATTTACTTATATACTAATATGATGAAGAGCTATTTCAAGTGGAAATTCAGCAAATCTAAGAGCTGGCAGTACTGTTAGTGGCAATATTATTATAGTAAATTAAAGTCGAAATGTTCTTGTTTTAGTTGGTTAACTGTTATTCTTCCTTCTTCATTGCTAGATCATCATGTGCTTGAGCTTGTTGTAATGCTGTGCTGTCCAATATGGTAGCCACTAGCCACATGTGCTATTTAAATTTAATTAAAACTAAATAAAATCTGCAGGTTAGTTCCTCAGTTGCACTAGCCATGTTTCACTCTAGTGCTTATATTAGCGTACAATAGAACGTTTCTAGAAAGTTCCATTGTATAGTGCTATTCTGACAACATAGGTGATAAATTTCCAATTCAAAACACCCAATTGAAAAACACCTAAACACACAGTCATAGTTCCTACCATGAGCATAAAGTCTACTTTTGAATTTGTGCTTCGTATTTTGTTTTGTGTCAAACTGTCTGGTCCCTACTTAGAAGGTGTGCATACGTGTGTGATACATACACATGCCTGCTGTAATTCCTAAATAAGTAAAAGCTTCAACAGCAAAATTTGTTGGCGGCTTTTAGAAATGGCCCTAACCAAGTGAGAAATAGAGCATCTTTATTTCCTTGTCTGTCAAATCAGAGGACTGATGTTAGATAGGATCTTCATAGGGATTAAATGCAATTATGTTTTTAAAGCACATCACCTGTGGGAAGCCCTCAGTAAATGGTAGCTCTAAAGCAAAATACAGTAATAAAAAGGTGAACTGTTTCATCGTATGCTGAAAGAAAAACCGGCCTCTAGCAAAATGGTATAAGATGGCAGCATTTTGAAGGATTCTGTGTTCACAACTTAGGTATTGTTTCTATTGGTAAAAATAAGTACATGCCAGAGTTCTGCGCTTGTTTTAGCCTGAGAGAATCCGCTGTCCACCTGACTTTGTTTGTGTCCTGTAGGCAGCGCAAGCAACAGATCCAGCACCCGGAGCCTCCTCAGCGTGAGCAGCGGGATGGAGGGGGACAACGAGGTGAGAACCAGGACCCCCGCCCCCATCTGTCTTATCCTAGGGGTCATTTCACTTCAGGAAATAGAAACCCAGATGAAAGAAGCCAGACACAATAGCTCACATAGTACAGGATTCTGTTTATATGAAATGTCCAAAATAGGTAGTTTCATAGAGACGGGATGCAAATTAGTGGTTGCCAGGGGCTGGGAAGAGGGGGAAATGAGAAGAAATTACTCAATGGGTACAGTGTTTCCTTTTGGGGTGACAACGATTTGGGACTAGATAGAGGCAGTAGTTGCACAACATGGTGAATGTACTAAATGCCACTGAACTGTTGGCTTTATAATGATTAAATTTATGTTATGTGAATTTCTCCTCAATAAAAAGGGAAGGAGGGAGGAAGGAAGGAAGGGAGGAAGGAAAGAAGAAGGAAGGAAAGCAAAGAAGGAAGGAAGGAAGGAAGGAAGGAAGGAAGGAAGGAAGGAAGGAAGGAAGGAGAAAAGGAAGGAGGGAGGGAGGGGGGAGGAGGGGGGGAAGAGGGAGGGGGGAGGAATGGAAACCCGCTCAGGAGAGTTAGCCAAAAGGGGCATCTGTGAGTAGGAGCTGGATGAGCCTCAGGGGTCCAGGGTCTGTGATCACACCTTGGGGCCTGGATCTTGGGTGGCGAGGCCTGTCAGAGCTGAGGCCTCTGCTGTGTTTCTCAGGGCCACATGCTCTTTCGTCTCTGTACACATCTGCTGTCTTCTCTCAAAGCTGCCTGGCCTTTTCTGCCTTTCCACACGGAAAGTGGCAGATAGTCCCCTGAGAGCCACAAGGCCTCCGAGCGAGTAGCTGCCTGCCTTAGGCTGAGGCCCAATTTGGGTTTGGGTTTCTCTCCTGCTCCAGGGACCTGTAGCTGGGACAAGTGGGGGAGGGGGTCACAGGGACCACCAAAGTGACCCCTGAGAAAGGGTCTTAGGGGTGGGCTGCCCCTCCAATACACAGCTCATAATTATGCTATGACTGAGGACCATACTCACAGTTCTGTTGTCCCCCAAAGGGACTTCTGTTTAAAAATAAGAATTCCCCAGCTCCATCTTATTGTATAGAGCAATGTTTCTCAAACTTTAACGTGCATACCAATTACCTAGGGTCTTATTAAAATGGAGGCTCTGGTGGAGCAGGTCCTAGGAGGAGCCTGAGATCCTGTATGCCTCATAAGCCCCTAGGCCATGCTGACCTTGATGGCCCACAGACCTTGCTTTCAGTAGCAAGGACCATTCATGATAATTTGGGCCTGATGGTCTCCTCAGTGGCTCTTGGGGTCAATGGAAAGCTGCCCAGGCATTGCTGGGTTGATTCTCAGTTTGTGAATAACCTTCAGCCAAATCCTGAGGAGGGCTGAGGGGCTTTGGGGATAGCGGAGTCCAACTGTGCTGTTTGCTTGATGTAATTTTCACCTTTCCTTCTCATCTTTTTTGCTGTAGGATAATGAAGTCCCTGAGATTACCAGAAGTCGGAGTCCAGGCCCCCCACAAGTGGATGGAACACCCGTCCTGCCCCTTGAGCGGCCCCCCAGGGTGCCTCCACGAGCTGCCTCACAGAGGTAACATTGAAACTGATTGGAAAGGTTTTCCTCCCTCTCCAAATTCTAGGGGCAGAGTAGGATTTGTGGGCATCTAAGATGGCCTGAGAATGAGTGCAAAGCTAACGTTTGAAATGCTTGCTTACTTTTGACATTTCAGTGTGGACGCTTCATAAATTTAAGTAATGTTTTATTCAGTTGCACTTTCAATAGCAAATGCAGTGTTTCACCAATGGAATACATCGGTATACAATTTTTTGAATGCTTTTTATCTGGTTAGAATTTGGCTCCCTAATAACTAATTCCCTTGACGGTATTGTGGGGACAGTGCCTTTTGGGGACTAGGAGACAAGAAGGAATTGGGAATGAAAAATAAAGGTGGGAGGCAGCATGATATGGTGGTGGGGAGCATGTCTCTGGTGCCACAGAACCTGGGGACAAGTCTTTGGCAGTTGCTTGTGAACTTGGAAGAATTATTTAACATTCATGTCCCTCAGTTGAGTTTAACTCCATTCCTGCCTCTCTTGCAGCTCTCACCTCCTGTGTGTCTCTAGGTCCTGTCCATTGTGCTGTCCTTGCAGCTCTCAGATCTATCCTCTCCTCTCCATCTGCCAGTACCTGAGTTCATCCACCTAGGTCCATATTTACCTCATCCACCATATTTACTTCTTTACCTCTAGTTGGTCCCTTCTCCACATAGTGTACTTTCTAGAACAGAAATAGCTGATGATGTTGCTTCCTGGCATAAAAGGCTCCAGATTATTTTTGTATATTTTAGCAAGGTCTGGCCCTGTCTAGCCTCAAGTCCCACCCCTTTCCTGTATTCACCAGGAGCTCCGCCCCTTAAGGATTCCCAATGAACTGTGCCATTTTGTGCTATGTTTTTGCCCAATGTGTTCCTTTACCTAAAATGCTGTCTTCCTACTCCCTTCCAATCTCCGCTTAGAAAATTCCTGCACATCTTTTAGGACTCAGTCCAAATATCTTCTTGTGATTCCCAAACACTTCTATTTATAATTCATTCCACATTGTAGCCCTGTTTTACATATCTGTCTCCTCAAGTGGATGGTGAGCCTCAAGAGACTAGAAACTGTTTTCAATGAAAAAAATGTTTTTCTGCTCTCCCCGGTGCTTAGCACAGTAACTGGAACATACTAGAAATTTACTAAGTATTTATATTTACTATGTAAATGAGTGAATGGATGGATGGATTAGTACTGCCTGAGTTGGCCTGCCTATCTCCTAAACAGTTAGCCATCAAGTCATCTACCGCAGTGCAGGTGGGTTACTGAGTGGAGTGAGGCTTCACACTCCCATCTGTTGTAAGTTCCCAGTATATTTCAAGTCAGGGAAGGCAGATGGTGACAAGAACAGATGCATTATATCTTTGCATGGCATTTCCCTTCCTCCTTTGTGATTATAGGGTGGGTAGCTGACAGTGCCATCCTCTTCCATAGGCAAGGTCCTGCCAGTTGACCAAACAAAGCTAAATTCTTGCTGAGCCATTGCCCCTTTGTTTTTGAGTTATTTTGCCATTTACTAGTGATTTGCAAATCACTAACAATCTATGAACTCCCCTTGAACACACTTCTGGAGGCCTCCTGCTCTGCCAGGGTTAATCCCTCAGCTCCTGACTTGTAAAGAGGACTGTGGAGTTTCTAAGAGGAGCCGGAGTGGTCAGAGAGTGAGGGGAGTTGGGACCAAGGCTATTTGCTAACGACATTTTTTTTTTAAAGCTTTTTTTTCTTTAAGGTTTTATTGGGGAATTGCGGAAGGGAAACAGTGTTGGGGAATTGGGGAAGGGGAACAGTGTTGGGGAATTGGGGAAGGGGAAAGCCAAGTTTGTCCTTCAGTCTTAGTTGTGGAGGGCACAGCTAGCTCAGCTCCAAGGCCAGTCACCATCCGGCCACCCATTGGCAGCTCAGGGCAGCTCAGCTCAAGGTGCCGAGTTCAATCTTAGTTGCGGGTGGGCGTAGCCCACCATCCCATGCAGGAGTTGAACTGGCAACCTTGTTGTTAGGAGCACGTGCTTTTCACCAGCTAAGCCATCCTGCCACCTGTTGACCCATGTGGGAATCGAACCGGTGGCCCTGTTGCTCAGAGCTCATGGTCTTAACCAACTGAGCCACTTGGCCAGCCCGCTAACTAACATTTTAAACAGTGTTATGACCATACAAAAGCATACCAGCTAAACAACAGTCCTGCTTTAAAAGAACATTAACCAACATCAGTTTTGCTGGATCCTTGAACCAAACTCTTCACCAGCAAGATCTCAGGGTGAGAAAGCAGCCAGGTATCGCTAGACAATTGTGTCTCCAGCCCCAGCTTCCCAGTGTCCTGGAGAGGCTGTCTCCCCACAGGCCACCCCCTTGATCCTGATTTAACACCATTTACTTCCATGGAACTGAGATGTCCATAATCACAAACCTGTTTCCCGGAGACGGGACCTCCAATCCTGAGCTGGGGTTGTTGATTAGAATGAAATCTAGAGATGGTTTGTTTGTAGACTCACCCCCCACTACAGAGTGGGGTAGCGGAGAGAGGAATGGGGGCCAGGAGGGAATCATGATGATTTTTGCGATAGAAAATAAACTGTAAGGCTCCCGGGGCATGCATAGGAAAAAGATCTCAGAAGAGATCTTTAATTATATTCATAAAATGTTTAGCTTTACTTTTTGAGAGCCTACTCTAAGCCAGAAACTGCCACCTACTTTCCAATCTCCAAGCCTCACACAATACTCCAATGTAGGTATCATTACCTCTGGTAGGTTCAGAGAAGTTGAACTTGTCCTTCAGACATGTGCATAAATGTTCCCATAGGTATGACTTCCCTGGTCAAAACACTCAGCACAGTTTACTCACTTCCCCTATTGTCTGTTGCATCCTTTACGTTCTTGGCACCTTTGGGATGGGATCCATGCTCATTTTATTTGTTATATCATCCCACACCCAGGAGTAGACACATAATAGGTAAATGTTTGTTTTATCTATTATAAGGAGGGAGGGAGAAAGGAAGGAAGGAAAGAAAAAAATAATAAGTGGTATCACCTCACTGCCTTTAGCTTTCTCCTGTAAGCCCACGGTTCATAGGATAGGCTGGGGCGATGGTAGGAGACTGTCCATTTGTTTTCTCTGGATGCGGAGACAACCACATTAAACCTTCTACACCCAGGGGCCACAGCAGGACCCCCAGAGGATGTCTGTGGTTATTTTTCCCTACTTCTGCCTCCCTCTCTTATTCCTGAAACAGCCCCTCTTTTCTCAACTCTTTTGTCACTTCCTTGACCTACACAAAACTTGCATTCAAGAGACATTTAGTAAATATTTACTCACTGACTCATTTAATCCTCAAGTACGGACGGAACTCCAGGGTAGCACAGTTCAATGCCAGCACTTGACAAAGTTCTCTTTCCTAACCTATTGACTTGCTTCTAAGACAGTATTAGTTTTACAGCACTCATGTGGAAGTACCACCTGAAATTGTTGAACCTATCTGTGAATAGACTCACCCAAGTCTACCTGGAGTGTCATTTAGGACTATTCAAAATCCATCCAGAATAACATGGAGGGGCTTTCTAGGAAAGCAACGAGGAGTTGGGATAACACACTTAGTGTCCCATTAGTGAGTAGTTGGGAGAAGCAGGCCAGAAATTCTCAATTCCTCTCTCAAGGGACCTCTCTACTACAGTGTGTCTTCTGCCTGGCTGCATATTTGAATCCTGAATTTGAATCCTGAATTGAGTCCTGGTGTTTTAAAATACAGGTTTTTATCATTATTCATGTATGGCAAGGTCAACAGATTAGGAGGTGACTACCATTGAAAAGATAGTTATACTCATAGATCCCAAGAGAAGGGGGCACATTATGCCATCGTGGGGGGGGGGGACATGAGGAAGTACCAGGTTTAGTCAGGAGAAAAAGGAGGGAAAACGTGGGCAGGAACCTTTATTGTGGTTTCCACAGGAAGGAACAAACGAGGCAGGGTTAGTTTGAATAATTTTGGCAGGCCTAGAGCAAAGGGGCTGTCTCTAGTTGTCTGTCACCTGGCCCTGGGGTGATTAGAGCAGGTAGACAATGCACCACTACCTGCCTCCCCGGCCCCCCTCTCCAGCTCCCCAGGTGTGTGGGAAAGCCCATAAAAGAGGTGGTTGGGGTTTGGGCTCTGGATTGGTTGGTTTGCATATGAAAGGTGTGCTCACAGGAAGTTGTTACTTAGCTCTAGGAATGATCTTACCCTGGGGGGGCAGTCCCTCCACTTTCAGATGTCAAAGCATCAGAAAATAAAAGACATGGTTAATACAACTGGCTAGGGGAGGGACACCGTTAAAAAGTTGTGATGCTTGAGCCCCATCCTCTAGAGATTATGATGGAATGGGTCTGGGATAGATCTGGGGGCACTGGTATCTCGACTGGTAATTCTAATGTGCAGTGACGATTGTGAGCCACAGCTAGCATGGATGCCACTCAGACGTCCATGTATGTGGCCAGTTTCATTAATTGAGGAACATGTCTTTTGCATAGTAGACCAGGTTTGCAATAAATCATGGATGTCTAAGGACTAGGTAATCAAATTCCCTTTTAAACAGTTTTATCTTTTATTTCAGGCCTCCGACCAGGGAAACCTTCCATCCTCCTCCACCTGTTCCACGCAGAGGTCGTTGATTCCACCTCCTAAAACCTGCCTACTTCAGGACTTTGAGATTTGCAATTTTCAGCCTGTTAATGACGTCTTCGTGTTGCATTTTAATGGCATGACTGCTGACCTTAAGACGACTCTCACTGCTGATATTATTGTGGCCCTGCTGGTTTGGGCTTTTCTTGAAGAAAATATTATTAAAGCATGAAGAAGTGATAAACTAAGGACTTTATTCACCATCGCCAAGTACATTGATCCATATCCTTGTTTGCCAAAAGGGTGAAGACTTAATTGGAATACTTCCCTCTCATTTGGCATGTCAGAAGCCTGAAAAGATTGATTAGAAATGTACTTTACAAGTGATTTTCCTGAAATGCACTTACACTATTAGACCTTACTTATTTGCTAGTCCAGACTAATGTCTACAAGTGGTTATAATTTAACACTTACAGTATTCAAGTAAGAAGAAATGTCCTAATTTTTAAATGATTCTTCAACTTCTTTGTTAACAGGCCAGCACTGTTCCTTCATCTTATATTAAAACCTGTTAGCAGATAACCCAACTATATAAGTAACAAAGTAGAAGACTGAGAGACTATGAACAGGAGGTTGGTGTTGCAATCAAGTGCAGGAGGGTGTGTAAATGTCAGGGCTGATCACATACAACAACCTGAAAGACTTTAGAGAGGGATTAGTCCAAACTCCCTTAAATAGAAGTCAAATCTGAGGTTTCAGAGAAGTCTGGAACTAAGAGTATTCGGTTGGTTGGAGGAAGAGGCGAGTCTAGACTCTGGGCCTGCTGATTCTTTCCATCTTTAAATAGCCAAGCCCTCTCCCTCAAGAAATGCCCAGATGTCGAAATTCAGTCAGTGACTGACAATAGGTTTCCAGAAGTTTCCTTCCATATCTCCCAGGTATGGAATTACCATGTTTTTTGTTTGTTTTTTTCCCAACTTAGGGAATTATACTTTGGTGTGGTTTCAGAACAGTGATGCTGCCAGGTAACATCTCTAAATGGTTGGAACCAGAAACTTGGGGTGCCAAGGACCCCATTTATTGCTGTGCAGTCTTTATAGGTCTTAGTTCTGGCCATAAGGAGAGGGGAAGATCCTTGATTTTTTTTCCTCTGCTAAGGGGTCAAAGGGGAAGGAAACACCTAAGATAGAAATAGTTCATCTATTTCCTTATATACCTATTATTACCACCAGGCTTGGGAAATCTGTGCAGAGAATATAGAGCCTAAAATATGTCATTAATTTTGAGTCCCTGGCACATAAATCTAACTTCAAAACACTGGTCCTGTGTTTTATTGTATGTTTGATGTTTAAACATACAATAAAATTAATATTGGCCTATTTCTTTAAAAAAATATCAAAAATTCTGTGGTTTTCTAGGGAAGTATTCTCCATCCCATACAGGTATATAAGAGCCACACTATTGGTCCTAAACAGTCAAGAGAGTGTTTGTGCAAATTACTTACCACAATGCCTGGCACATAGTATCCACTCTGCAATGGTCCCCCTTTACACTTTGTGTCACTTACTTGGGAGAAATAGGATAATGTGAGATAAAAGAACAAGAAATTATAATGTTGGTATGGTTGTCCTCCTTATTATTTAGGGACAGTCTCCATATTAAGCACAATTGGTTTTGGTAAAAGTTACACATTTTAAATATTCAATACCTCTAATCCTCATTTTAGATGCCAAATTTATATTTTTGTACATTCTCTGATTGACAAGCATTCAAATCAACAACATGATGAAACTTACTGCCAGTCAATAGTGTTAGCATCTTTGTAGGCATATCACTGTTTGTGCAATATTGGAATATCATATGCATTTAATTGTTGTGAAAATAAGTGAAAAACATAAAATTGAAAGTACTACTGAGAAACCTGCGTTTCATAAATGTGATACACTTCAGACATGGAGGGAAATGATCAGGAGTGTCATGTCAAAAGTGGCAAGTCTTAAACTCTTACTAGGTGCTCACTGAACATCCAGAATGATTGGATGTGTGTGTGTAAAAGAAGAAAATGAAAATATTTGGATGTAACACTGGTACCGTTATCAAAGAATGTCTAATGATGAGGCAGAATTTTTCATTCTCTAGATATAGAACCACCCATTATAACATAAATTTAACTTCAACACACCCAACTTTTGTACATGTTTTTAGGACTGCATTATGTAACAGAGCCCTGAATTTCAATAGTGTGAGGATCACAAACTAAATTGTAACAAGATGTCCAAAAAAGCTATTAAAAAGTTTTCTACATTATGCTTTGGGAGACAGCTCTGCTGCCACCATCCTTCCTCAAGATTTTACAAGCTGGATCAATAGAAAGTGTAATTATTAGTCATATTCACTGCCACTGCCTTTGCCTCTAACTGTACAAGGTACATTGTCCTCCAGTTCCTAGGCCAGAACTGTTCATTTATCTTATAGTAAAGCCTGTGAGCATATAATCCAACTATATAAGCAACAAAATATGAAGACTGAGAGACTGAACAAGGAGGTTGGCGTTGTAATCAAATAATTTAACTTGACATATTTAATGCAAGTAATCCCCACTGCTTTGCCATAATTAGGCAAAGTGATTGTATGTAAATGACCTTAATGAATATTTTTTTCCAAGTCAAGCTAAATTATCTACCCTTGCCCCACCCTTCTATCTTGCTTTGTTACTAAAAAGGAGAAGTCTTGGTCAGTGATGTATCACCCTCATAGCTGGATTTTTAGATCTTGCTCCCGTATGCCCCAGGAAGTTGGTTTTCTGTGCTCCTCTTTCAAAGAATAAGGTCTGGTTTTGCAGCTGGTTGGCTGAGGAAGCATTAGTAACAGATTTATTTCCAAGAAAGACAAATGGCTAATTTGAACTCTAAAAGATTCATCCTAAAAATCAATCCTCAATTTTGAGGAATCTGTCTGTATAAATATTTGCTTCGGTTTTATAAATAAATTGCATTCTGTTTATTTCCAAGTGAATTATTAAGAATATAAAACGTCCTTCCTCACTCATTCATTATAAAATGGCCAGATACTGTGTTCACCAGGGTGGTGAATGGGAGAGTGAGAGGCTGAAAGATGTGTTCTGAATTCTGAGGCACAACTCAATTCATTTTCTTATAGAAACTGGCATAAATAGTAGGCTCTCAGGCTAGCCCACCAAAGCCCATGTAACCCACGATGTAAGAGAAAATGTCTTACCTAGCTATGCGGTAAGAATTAGCATGGTGCCAGGAGAGAACATTGGGTTGGAAGTCAGAAAACCTGGACTTTATTTTGGTCTGCTACTGACATGCTGGGTTTACATATCTTGACTACTATGGTCCGTTTCATCATTTACAAAGTGAAGAGTTTTGTGTTTAGTAATACTTCAGGCTCCCTCAACTCTGTAGGTCCAAATCTAAGGCAAGGGGTGGGGAATTCCTCATCCTAAAGGAGCAGAAAGGCGGCCTTACTGGAGTCACCACCTAATGGGCAAGGGACCTTATTATGTGACTGCTTATTAAGCTGCTGTGCCTTGCCCTGTATTATTGTTATGACTGATCAGTTTAAGAAATGTGTGAGAAACAGTGAAATGGGAACTGCCCAAAGAAATTATTAGCCTTAGTTGCTCTTCAGTCTAAGAACCAAATGTTTCCAGTGATTGCTTCCTAAAGAAAGAACTCAGACTAATTGTAAAGTTCTTTGGTACCTGAAACATTTCAGCTAGAACAGAAAAGGCAGACGTCAATTGTAGTAATAGCAATAAAAGGACTGCTCATCCCAGAAGTAAATAACCAGCAAGACAAACATAACAAAATAGAAAGAAGAGATAGAATTTCCAAGAAAAGGTACCCGAGGATGGAAATTACAAGATATATTGTCATCTGTAGACCAAGACTTTTGATAATCATGTTAATTGAGAACAAGAATAAAAGACTGAAATTGTGTTTTTTTCTGGATCATTTTGCTGGTCATAAAATCTATAAACTCTATTAAAACTACCATAAAAAAAAAAAGAGGCTGTATTCCTCTTTCACTGGCATTTCCTCCGTATACTTTTTGGTACCAGGGAATGAGGTCATTAATCTAGATGAAGAAACTGGTGAAATAAGGTATATCAATGATTTTCGTTCTCTAGTTTGGGCACAACAGCCCTGATATTCACAGTGCCCATGAGTCCTAACTGTTTTTTTTTAAGATTTTATTGCGGAATTGGGGGAGGGGAACAGCATTGGGGAATCGGGGAAGGGAAACAGACAAGTTGCTGTCTTTTTGTTCTTCAGTCTAGTTGTGGAGAATGTTGCTTCACTGGCCCATGTTGGTATCATCATTGCGCTCTTCCCGGATGAGGCAGATTGGTGGCCGGCCTCTGGATGTCGCTCACTGTGGCTACTGACAGCTCACGCTGGCTGCCGGCCACTCACTGTAGCCTATGGCAGCCCACTGCACCAGGGGCTGCAGCCTACACCGTCTCCGGGGCTCGCACAGCCCAGCTCCAGGTGGAGCTGTTGTTAGCTGTAGAGGGCAGTGTCACTGGCCCTCATATGTGGGATCTGAACCGGGGTCGCTGGCATCCCCAAACCAGCTCTTAATGCGCCACTCGGCTGGCCCGAGTCCTAACTGTTTTTGAGCCTTGAGTTGATCAGATTCCAAGGATCTCTGAAGTCACACTTTTTCCTCTGATCAGTTACTTTATCTCCTATTCTTTTTTTTCATACCTACTGTTATCAGACTTTTATCACCTAAAGCCATTTATCATGATCAATTCCTAGCATCTACCAGAGTTATTGGTACATAGTAGATGCTCAATAAATAGTCCTTGAATTAATAGCCCAACGTGCTCTTCCGGCCATTAAACTTTTCCAAATACTCCACCAAAATAGGGTTTCCTCTTTTCTCCTTGACCATTGCTTTTATTGCCTGTGAAACATTTGCACAGTTGGTCACATTTTATGCAGTTCTTTTTCTGTACACTGTTATACCTGTTCTTTGTTGTATATGTAATGTTTTCTGGTTTTAAGTCTGCACTCCCCAAATGAACACTTGATACTTTTTCTCGTGTTCTCCCTACCTCCGACAAATGCCATTCCAGTGCTCCCCACAACACCTAGCAAATGCTTTCTGCCTCGTCTGTGGGGCTGGTGATGGATATTTAAGCAAGAAACTACTCATCCATTTTAATTCAGCACATACACTGCTTGTTCTTCAATTGCCCATCATCACTTGATTCAAATGCAGATTAGTTATTCAAGGAGCATTTACTGAACTTCCACAATGAGCAAGTCACTGCAATAGGTGCTCTGGGGAGATATACAAAGATGTATAAGACGCCTCCTCTGATTTCTATAGCAATTACTAGTGTATGATTCACTCAGCAATTAATCATGTACTGCCTTATAATGTTTCTTAGACTGGCTGGAAAGTGTTCTTTAAATCCTGTTATGCTCTTTGACTTTTACTAATGTCTTCATTCATTCTTCAAATAGTTATTGAATGTCCGTGATGTGACAAGCACTATCCCTGCAGCTGGGACAGATAAAAAGATAAACAAATGATAGTTTCTGCTCTCAAAACAAACAAAAAAGTCACGATGTAGTACAGAAGAGGAAATAGGACTAGATGGTAATTATGAGATAACATGCCAAGTGCTATTGGAATATTGAAGAAGAGATGCTCAATTACCTGAGGGCACCATGAAGAAGAGATGCTCAATTACCTGAGGGCACCATGCAAGGCTTCATGGAAGAGGTGACTTGTTCAGTGAGAGCTGGCAGGATACTATGTAACGGTTGTGCCTTTATTTGCATTTTAGGCAAACACAGAGAACGTCAAGAGCAAAGGCACAGAGGTATAAAAGAATATGGTATACGTGGGAAATACAGGGATGAAGCCAGAGCATAGAGATCAGTGGGATGTAAAGTTGGGAGATATTAATAAATTGGGATCTGATTGTGCAGGTGTATGGTAACAAGACTGTCCTTTAGCAAGGAACAGTTTTTTCTGATTACCTACACAGCACATGCAAATATTTATAGGTATGGACAAAGTAGAAAGTTAACTACTGTTAATGTAAGTTTAAATCATAATCTTTCAGATTGTTTTCAATGTGTAGACTAATATGTTACCTTTTTTATTTAAAAGTATCTCTCGGATATCATTCTGTGCTGGTACATACAGGGCTATTTCGTTTTTTTAAAATGGCTGTATGGATGGCAGTCCATTAGTAGTAAGAAAAACAGATTCTGGAGCCAGACTGCTTGGTTTTTTCAATGAGCCACTTACTTAACCTCTCTGTGCTTCAGTTATCTCCATAAAATGAATATACTAATATTGCCTGTTGCATAAGGTTTTTGTGAGGATGAAATGTCAGTACATATTAAGGACTCAGAATAGTGCCTGATGGGTGAAGATCTTAGGTAGGATTCCATGATTTATTTAAATATTGAAGGAGTATTTTAAGCAAGAGAGGGCTCTCACCAGGGTTCTTTTTAGAAAGAGCATTCTGGCACCTGTTGGGGAGAATAAACAGGGAGGGAAGATGGGTGGAAGGGATCCTGTGAGTAGACTGTTGCAATCTATAGTGAGATGGAGATTGATTAGCTGTTTCTGGCAGAGGAAAGGGGGAAAAAACTCGAGCCATGCTGCAACTGTTGACTGCCAATCGCTGAGAGATGTGCACAACCCGACTACGAGTTCCAGAGTTTTGGCTTCGAGGGCGGTGTAGACGGTGGTGCTGTATTCACATATTTATTTGACATATATTTTTTGAGTTCCTACTAGGAGTCTGGCGCTTTTCTAAGCACAGAAAATACGGCAGTGAACAGGAACTCTCCTTAGGAGAGGAGATCCCACGAGGTGTTTATGGTCTCCTGTGGACAGGAGACCATCAAATAATAGTTAAGTAAATAAATGAACAAGAATTTCAACACGATGGGGCCGGCCGAGTGGCGCGGTGGTTAAGAGCTGGCTTGGGAGCCAGTGACCCCGGTTTGGGCCCCACATGTGAGGGCCAGTGACACTGCCCTCAAAAAAAAAAAAAAAAAAAGAATTTCGACACGATTAAATATTAGAGGTCCAATAAATAGTTTTGGTGACACTTCTCCCACTCTGTACAAGTGTCACCATCTCCTAGAATGATTATTATATGATCTCGTGACTCACAACCGTGGACGAGCGCCTGGAAAGGGTTATTGGCTCCGATCCCTCAGGCTGGACCGGTGGCAGGTCAGACCCCATGACCCAGCCTAGGAAACTGAGACCAGGAAAAGTGAGTCGTTTTGGCCAAGGTCACACAACTCCGAGGGCCGGGCCGCGGCCTGGAGGCGGCTGCGGCCCTGAGATGGCCTACGTCACCCCGTGGTCGCGGAGCCCGCGCGTGCCGGGACCCCGGCGGCGGCAGGCCCCCCGCCGCCCCGGGCTGGCGCGTCCCGGGCTCGGCTCCCGGGGGCCGCTGCGGCCCCGCGTCGCGAGGCACTTCCGGCGTGTGCCGGGGTGGCCGGATGACGTGGCTGAGTCAGAGGAAGAAGCCGCGGCGGCGCCGGGGGGCGGGGTAGGCCGCGAGCGGGCGGCGACGGCGGCGGCGCAGAGGAGCCAGCGGCTGGGCCCGATCCCCGTGCGTCGGTCCGTGCCCGGTGGATGCGAATCGGCTCCGGCGGCGGCGGCGGCGGCGGCGGCGGAGGAGGAGGAGGAGGAGGAGGAGGCGTCGGAGTCGGTGGGCGGGCGCCGGGCCGGTGGGAGCGCGGAGGATGAGGCCGCTGCCGGGCGCTCCCGGCGTGGCGGCGGCCGCCGCGCTGTTGCTGCTACTGCTGCCCCGGGCCCGGGCGGACGAGCACGAGCACACGGTGAGAGGCGTCCCCGGCGGGCGCGACCTGCCCCGGCCCGCTCCCCTTGCCCGCCGCCCGGCAGGCCCGCTGCGGCCTGGACAGCCCGGCGGCCGGGTGGAGCCCCGTGGCCGTCCGAGGGCGCCTTCCGGTTGGGCCTGGCGGAGCAGGAACCCCGGGAGCCGGGAGGAGGCATTTCCGTGCGCCCCCGGGACCGCACTCCGGGCCCTGTGTGCCCGGGCCTGCTTCCGCTGCCCCGATCTCCACGGCGCCCCACCCCGCGATCTGGGGCTCCGGAGGCCGCGGGAGGAGCGCGGGGAGGGTCGGGGCTCAGTGGCCGCGGGGGGTGGGCGCCGCAGGCAGCCCGGGCCCGATCGCGGCTGGTGCCCCCCGGGAAGGAAGGGAGCTGCGTTCTGCCTGTTGGAGGCTCTACGACACGGCGGAAGATGGATGCATCACGATTACCCGTCTTACATCACCCAGGACATGTCCACCCCTTTATGGTCCTCACCAGCCTTTATTTTCTGCTCCTGCCCAAACCGGATAAAGACCCTGGCATGGGGGACAGCTTGATAAACTTGGGGGTGAAGAGCAGTTTGCACGTGCACTCAGCCTACACGCACTCAGTTCCGAGGCCTTTCTTGTAACTTTCTCCGCACCCTCTCCAGCCCTTAGTAAAGGAGGCTTGCATCCCAGGGGTCTCGAACTGGGGCAGCTTCGGACCGTCAGGGGTCTTGAGTTTCCCACTTTGTATCTAGTCCGCTGGGAACAGCACCTTTTGCATTTATCCTGAAGTTCATTGGCCGTTTCGTTGGCATGGATGTTAACGACTCTTGAAGTGGCAGGGCGGTAACTTTCAGAACGGTAGGTGTGAGCAAGGCAGGCAAGTCAGGTAGATTGAAAGGTTGCTTGGCGAGTAATTGTTTTTTATACCTTAACCCTTTGATGCTTTGATTTTGCCTGAGAGGTTGTGTACGTACTAAATCTGAAAGTTTTAAAGGAGTCTTCTGTCATTCTTGATAAGTGAGGAAATGAATCAATCGTCCTTATGTATTCAGTGCGCCTTACCTTAGGTTTTAATTCTAATGAACCAGACTTGTTTACTCCCTGGGTTAGCTCTGGACTCCTATTTTGGCTAATAAAAGCTCTAAATTTGGGGCTATTTTGCCTTCAATCACAGTCAGAAACTTCTTACTGTATATATATTTTTAGAGACAAATCCCACATCGGAGATGTGTTTTTGAGCTCTATTTGTGACTTGTCACCTTAAGATAATTTTGTCCACAGGTTAAACAGTTAAAAACGATTTCCTGTTCTATCAGGTAACTTGTCTCAGAGTGTAAGAAGTGTTCATTTCCAGTGGGCATCCTTTTAGTCAGTGGTATGGTTACTAATATTTTTCCAAATTTTTGAACACTTAAGAAAAATTAAGTGTAAAATTCAGAACTGTCTCTTAACTTCAGTGGTACCATACAGGCATATAAGCTTAAGAATAGTATCATACTTTTCTATCTTGTATTTTATATAAACTGCTAATAGGGAAAACTATTAATCAGAATTTCACCAATTGGAGGTGTTATAAAAAGGCCTTAGATTAGTTTACATATTAAAGTGTAAATACCAATTTCATTGAAATTTTATTGCCAGGAACACTTTAACTTTTTATCAGTAATTGCATATAAAATATTTGATTAAAGGCTTTGAGAGACTATAATATGTGTAAGATAATTGCTGGACACAAAATTTAGAATCCATTTCATTTATGTCTACATTGAATGGCTCTCACTTGGTTACCTATTATTAATACCTATTATTAGAAAAGCTGGAATGTTATAGGAAGAATAGAATTAAGATATAAGTATAAAATTCAAATAAGTGTCATTCATATGTATTTTTGGCTATTAGCCAGAATGCTTTACTTCTTCCAAATTTCTTGAAAATAGTTTTTGAAAACTAGCCATTCACCCTAGCCTGGTAATAGTATTGAAAAGGCTATGGTCAAGTGAATTTTTTTCCCCACCAAGAAGGCAGAAGTAGCCAGTGGAGAGACAATGATACTAAAGGAAGAGAAAAATTGCCAAGGGAAGGTTTTTTGTTTGTTTGTTTGTTTCTGAGGGCAGTATCACTGGCCCTCATATGTGGGACCCGAACCGGGGCCGCCAGCTTCCCAAGCCAACGCTTAACCACCGTCAGCCGGTCCGCCAAGGGAAGGTTTTTGATAGATGTTTAATAAATACTTGTGGAATTTGAATTATTAATTAAAAAACAATTTTCAAAAGTTTAAATTTACCCTTTAGATTAATTTTCTGTGAAGACAGTTTCCAGGTAGAAATAACTAAAAGGGCTTTTTTGTAGCAATATGTGTGAGGCATTAAGTACTGATTATTGGTTCATATTTTAAACATATTAATAACATTGTGAGTTGGGTGATATTATGTCCTTTTATAGATGAGGAAACTGATGCCAGAGAAATTAAGTTGCTTGCCAAGGCCACACAGCCATTAGGGGTGGAGGTAGAATTTGAACTCAGGCAATCTGAATTAATAGTCTTCTACGCTCGGGTAGGATATGCTTCTACAGCCCTTTATGCTTAAAAATAGGCCAGTAAAACACTTGGTATTAAGTTGAGTAGTTCTCTGTATTGATACTATCTTGAAGTGCTTAAAGAAACATTCGGATAAATCTAGCTCCATAACGGGTTGTTGCTGAGAAAATGTTTGAGTTAGAATTAAGGAGGATAGGGCCCACTTAATGGGCATGTGACCTGTGCAGTCACAGGATATGTGCAAGGATATAAGACTGCTTCGTTTAATGCCCTTGAAATTCTTAATAATTTTGAACAAGAAGTCCTGCATTTTTACTTTGTACTGGGCCCCTTAGATTATGTAGCTAGTCCTAAGAAGAAACAACTATATTATATGGTTCCACAAAGCCCCTTATTTCTCCTTACCTACTACTGTATTAGGATTCAGCTGACCATTTGACTCATGTGGTATTTTTATGTGCTTATTTATCCAAAGCTCTTTTAATAGTCTGAGAAGAAAATGTGCTGTTGGTTTTATATATATATACACACACACACGTTGGTTTCTAATATATATATAATATATAAAGGTGTGTTCCTTTAATTTTTTTTATGAAGTTCATTCATATGTGAATTACAGGACATTGTTTGAAATAAAAATTAAAGAACACTTTCAGAAAAGACAGGCTCTTAATATGTGATTGAAGGGTCGTAAAAAGGACTTTTTAGAGTCAGTGGAAGATATATAGGGTGTGGTTTATACTTATTTGGTCTTCTGAAACTCGGAGCACTTGGAAGCATTTGGAGTTAGATTTCTGTGTCTCCTAAGGTTCCAAAGGATTCCATTAAAAAGATTTCAAATTGAGAATCATAGGAAAGATGAGACCATTGAATCCTTATTTTCTTGAAGGCCTGAAGAGGCCCAGAGACTGGCCCAAGGCCACAGAAAGAATCTGTGTTTTCTAATCTCTATCAAGTCCTTGTTTTTTCTACCTGTCGTGTACATATAATTTCCATAGTAATGCTATGTTAAGATTTCGGCACCAAAACAAAAACACAATAATCAAGGGCACAGGAATCTTAAAGCTTTTTATGGTTTGCACTTGTAGCCTTGAGTTTTTATGCACTTTATTTCCTCAAGATCACAAAGTTGGTTTTTGCGTTTTGTTTTGTTTTTGTCTGTTACATATCCAGGCTCTGTTCTTGGCACAAAAAGTGGCATTTAATTAGTGCTTGTTGAGTGACTTGAGTAATTAGGGAGCTACTAAGGACAAGAATATGCAGTATTGGAAGCATGAAACCCTATTGCTTAAAGCACAGTGAGCAAACCCAGACCATTGCTCACTTAAGATGCATCAAATTGGGGATGCCTGTTGTGGTTTAGGCGCCCTACCTAGGCTGAAATCCCATTTCTTTGTGGCCCATTGTACCTCTGGTAGTTAATGTTGGAAGGACCTGATCTGTGCCTAGGGTAGTCTGTTCTCAGCCTCTGCCGTAGACACTTTTTACACCACTGAGTCATTTCAGAAATGTTTGTTTGCTTGGGTTTGGCAAATGGCAGTCTCTTCTCTTCATCTCTATTGGCAGTATAGGAACTTATAAAGAGAATAAACTGTTTACTACAAGTGTATTTATGAGTTCTCTAATATAGATCTAATTTTAGGAAATGCCATAATTTTTGGTCCTATTTTCAGCTATACTCTATGGTAGACTAAAAGTTTATTTAGGTACAAAGTTATTTGAGAGAGAGAGAGAAAGAGAGAGGGAGGGAGACAGCGAGCGAGCAGTCATCTCAAGAGACTATCTAAAAATATAGTTCTGATTTATTTGTATTAGAATTCTGACTTGTTTTAAATAATTAAAAGGCATTGGAATTATGACTTCTGAAACATTTCCAGAACTGGATTTTTGCTTTCTCAGATATGTATTTCAAAGCAAACACTCATGCGATGAAAATGATGGCATTTGGGTGCTGATTCTGAGCCTGCAGTCCTTTGCTTGTCTATATAAATTCTGATTTCTTTATGCAGATTTTACATAAGTACATCAGTAACATTATCTCCTGAGGTGTTCCCTCGAAAAATTAATTCATGGTCTCTGTCAAGTAGGAAAACGATGTTTTCCGCTTTCTAGCACAAAAAACAGTATTTAAGTGAGAAGTCCATCATTGGTGTCTTCTTGAGTATAAAGATTATTCCTTTAGAGATTGGAGTACAGGTAGCTTCTTAGGAAGCTTCTTTTTTCCTTTAGGACAGATTAAAGGCTCAAATAGAAAAGTTCAGTATTCAGTACTGTCTTTAGTTGCTTTGTACAGCTGGCTGTTTTCATATTTCCTTCATGTAGTTATTGTTCTTTAGTTAATGAAGCTGACTAGGAATTAGCAAAAGCTTAGTCTTAAAGTTGTAAACTTGGTACTAATTAGCTATATGATCTTGGACAAATTACTTAACATCTCTTCTTTAGTTTGTTTTCATCTGTATAATGGGGAAAATCATAGTACCTGTTTTATAAGGTTTTGAGAGGATTAAATGTTCGTGTAAAGACCTTAGAACTACGCCTAGCACATGGTATGTGCTTGTTAAATGTTGGCTAATGATACTATTAGAAAAAATGGTGGGATCATGCAAGTTAGGGTTTGGTCTGTAAAGGCTTTCCCTGAGGCTTAGAGGATTTGAGAAAGAAGGGTTTGAGTAGTTCTCAAGAATAAGCAGAAATGGCTAGATGGAGAGAAGGGAGGGCGTTATAGATTTGAGGGAATGGCATAAAAAACAAGGTGAACCTGGAAAGGAAGGGAAGACAATATTATAGACCATTCTGGTTGGAGTGGAGAGCTCAGCAGTTGAGTGTAACAGTGAAACTTCCCGAGTGAGCAAGAAAATGAATGGAATGGTGAGGTGAAGCAGGCAGGTAGCCTGAACCGGCCTCTTATGGCTACTTCCCAGGGAGGCCTCATGGAAGGAATTACCATCATGCTCAGGGATCCTCTCATCCACTGCTGTGCTTCCTTGACTTTTTCCCTCACCTTTTGGTTTCGCTCCACAGGTAAGTTATAAAACTCCATCTTTCTTAGTGTCATTGGCCAATGCAGTATTTCCAAGGAAAGTATTTAAAAAGAGCTGGGACTTTGTGGAAGGTTTTGAAAGTGAATTAGAGGGCCGGCCGAGTGGCGCGGTGGTTAAGAGCTGGCCTGGGACGCCAGCAGCCCCTGTTTGGTCCCACATATGAGGGCCAGTGACATTGCCCTCTTAAAAAAAAAGAAAGAAAGAAAGAAAGAAAGAAAGAAAGAAAGAAAGAAAGAAAGAAAGAAAGAAAGAAAGAAAAGAGAATTAGACTATAGTCTTTTGGCCAAGGGTAGAGGGAAGAGCCTTACCTGTGGCTTTCTTTCCAGAGTGTGGTGTGTATGTGTGTGTCTTGGACTTGCTCAGCAGCTTTAGGGAAAAGAAAGGTTTTTTTTCTCCTTCAAAAGTTGTATGAATCCTTCCTTTTGGTATTTTCTAGTTTCAAGATATTTTAAGACACATTTTCTTTCTTGAAAAATATCCCTTGTTTTGATCATGTCTTGTGAGTGCTTATTCTCAGGGACAATCAAGAACTGCAATGAAAAGTAAACATTTTATAAGTTCATAATATTTGACCATGGTCTGCATAAGGAGCAATGTAAAAGAAACTTTTTTGCCTTAATAGTCACCTGTGTGTGTGTGTGTGTGTGTGTGTGTGTGTGCATATATATGTGTATGTATATATGTATGAATGTGTGTATATATTATATGTATATGTGTGTGTGTATATAGTATACACACACACATATATGTATACACGATGTATATTTTGTAAATTACTACTTCAGTCATCTTCCCGGAAGGAATTCCAGACTACAAAATGGTGTACATTTTCTTATAGTTTGCATCATGTTATCACAACTCTGCTATTCTTAATAGGTTTCATAAATATTTAAAATTAATGACTTTAGAATGTGTACTTTAACACACACTGTGACCTTGAAATTACTTTAATCCTATGTTTCAATTCATATGAAATAAGTGAATACCTATTTTAGCAAGTGTGAGTATATATGTTCAAACTTTTGTCTTTTTAAAGGAATATGAGTATTAGGATTTTAGAGGAAGTGTTTTGTGCTTATTTCCACGAGTTACATGGAAACATTTCTGCAGCCTCTCTCAGCAGGATTAATGGCAAGATCATCATTAAAAGGTCCTGTCATTCAGTATTCTAATCTTCAATAGATGTATTTTGTTATTTCCTCTTTCTTATTTCTCTAAAAGAGCAGTATTGGAGTCACTGCACATGTCAGTAGACATACTTCAAACTTATTTTGCTGAGTTGCTAATGAACTTTATATTTCAGCATTTCTTCAGTGTTTTTCTATCATTTATTAAATGCTTCTGTATATATTACATTATGCAGAGAGCTTTTTGCCTATTGGGCAGCCTTCAGTTCTACTATCAGCTTGGTCAGTTGATTGGTTTAGAGCACTGGTTTGAGAATTGTTACATTATATCCATATTATATTTATATCTGTGTTTAGCAGAAAAGATTACCTTGATTGATTAGTACTGTGTGACCATGAGCATTGGATGGAAGAGTGCTGTCATACATATATTTGTCAGCTGAAGGGGGATGTGTGGCTACATCAGACCTTTGATTCATTCCTTCATGCATGAAGATTCTCTACAATTGTTTTCATGAATTCACTTGAAACAGTTTCTGATTTTCTGTATTGTTATTCATCCTGACCCTTCTCTGCCAAAGCAGAATTAATCATTCCTTTAAGTTGCTACAATAGCCCTTTATTTCCTTAATTATAACACTTATTTCTTCATTGTTAATCATTTACTTGTCTGGCTCCTTTCTATGGATTGTGAACTTCTTAAAGGAAAGGACAGTATTTAATTTATCTATATATCCCTAACACTGTGCTTGCCACATGTCTCATGTAGTCAAAAAGTGTGATAATTTTTTTCCTTGACGATCTTGATGATGTCTTATATGTACAATGAGACATTTATTATGTTTGAAGATGAGGAAGTCCTAGGATGGTGGTGGTGGGAATCAAAGCAGTAAATCCTTTGGATAAAAGTAGACAAGTCAGTGTTTTTTGGAATGCAGAAGGACTTGGGGTTTGAGCTCCATGTCTGAGAGAATGTTGGTTCCATTAGAATAACAAATTTTGGGGGGCTGGATTTGGGTGGGATGAGTTTGGTTTTGGAGATGTTGGATTTTGATTGAAAAATGGGCTAGTTGGATAGCTTCCTCTGTTATAGACTCCATAGCATCCTACTTCATTATCATTGTTTATTCAATGTCCATCTTTCCTTTTAGGCTCTAAGCTCCAGTAGGGCGAGGACCATATCCTGATCGAAGCTGTATCCCCAGTTAAAACACAGCTGTTGTTTGGCATATTGTGGATACTTACTACACAGTTGTTCAGTGCTTTGACTTCTGCACTATTAGCTGACTTAAATTGTATCCTGTGTTGTCTTTATATTGCTAATTAGGGCTACTAGTTTTAAAATTACTTGAGTAATTGCTTTTCATTCAGTCATTGGAATTTTCAACTTGAGGAGATCTTAGAAATCTTTGGCAGATCTGCCAGCTAGACCCTGGAAAGGTGAAATCACCTAACCAAAGTCATTGGACCACACTCCAGATTTAGCTACATATAGTAGTCACTGATGTGTAGAGTCATAGTTTTTTTATTCAAAGAAATATACATATGATACATGTATTTTAGTCTGATAAAGGGGAATATAGAATGATGGCCTGAATGAACTATGGAGATTTCATAGTATGGCTTTCTCTTCCTTTTGTTTAGTCATTTCAGTCCTCTCTAGTCCTTTGACCAATGGTTAAATAGATTAGAAAGGAGATGAAATTTTATTGTGCTTGCTGGCAACATTAGATTTTTGGAATTTCTAATGATTAACATGAGGTTTGGATAAGCTGTTGATTTTGTTTCCTCCTTGTCATGTTAGCATGGTGAATCATGTTGGTTCTAGGTTTACCATTATTTGGTAGTATAAGTGATAACTATAAGCATACTCCTGTGAGCTACCGGGCTTTGTTTAAACAATACCTTCTGTAAAAGTTTGGAAAAGGTGGATCTGCCTGAGACCACAATCAAAGAATATAATTTTAAAATTTACCATGTTTCATTTTTAAGGTGTGGGCATTGATCATCAGATCAATCAGATCAGATTAAAATAAACTTCCAGTATTTTATTTTATAGCTTCCCAGAGATAGTATACTTTCATTTAGAAAAAAAGAGAACAAATATTTCCTTAATTTGCATTGGATGTGTTTTAAAAAACTCTTCTTATTTACTTTTTTTGTTTCAGTATAAAGATAAAGAGGAAGTTGTCTTATGGATGAATACTGTTGGGCCCTACCACAATCGCCAAGAGACATATAAGTACTTTTCACTTCCATTCTGTGTGGGGTCAAAAAAGAGTATTAGTCATTACCATGAAACTCTGGGAGAAGCACTTCAAGGAGTTGAATTGGAATTTAGTGGTCTGGATATTAAATTCAAAGGTAAGTAAACTTTAATAATCCTTATTAAATTTTTAAAAGATTGTAGACAGGGTTTCTCAACTTGGGCACAATTGACATTGCGGCCAGATAGTTCTTTTTTTATGGGGCTGTCCTGTACATTGTAGAATGGTCAGCAGAGTTTCTGCTGTCTACCCATAGGATGCAAGCAGCACTCCCGTTGTGACAACAAAAAAAAAGTCTGCAGATGTTGCTAATTCCCCTTAGTTGAGAACCACTGCTCTAGATACTAATGTTTTTCTGTTTGTTTTTGTTTTTTAAAGATTTTATTAGGGAATTGGGGAAGGGGAACAGCCAAGTTGTTGTCCTTCAATCTTTAGTCGTGGAGGGCGCAGCTAACTCAGCTCCAAGTCCAGTTGCCGTCTGGCCGCCTTTCGACAGCTCCTGGCTGCTGAGCTCAAGGTGCCACGTTCATTCTTAGTTACCTGGTGCACAGCCCACCATCCCATGTAGGAGTCGAACTGGCAACCTTGTTGCTAAGTGCATGCTCTAACCACTGAGAAATTCTGTGACCTGTTGGCAGCTCAGGGCAGCTAAGCTCCAGCGCAGCTCACTGGCCCATGTGGGAATCAAACCTGCGACCCTGTTGCTCAGAGCTCATGCTCTTAACCAACTGAGCCACTCAGCCGGCCCCCAAGACTCTTAATGTTTTAATCTATAACTTAAGCGTATGGAATTTAGAAAAGTGTGTTAGTAACTAACAAAGATTTATTTGGAATATTTATAAAATAATAAATAATTGTTAATAAAATTATATTTCCCTAACATACTTCTTTCTGAAAAGTGTTTTCTAGTAAACCCTGTAGTGATTGGACATATGTGGTTGGGGAAGACTTTCACAGATTCATAATGGAGTAATTTCTGGAGGTGCAGGGATGTAATGGGGTATATGGATACTTAAACATTTTGTATAAATCCTCAATTTCAGACTTTTACCATTGGCTTCGAATGTATTTTATTAGTGTTGTGTTAGTTTACTCTCAATATTTGTAGGACGGTGTGGTTTTAGATTTTAAGTCAAAGACTTGTTAAAATTAGAAAATAAATCCTTATCTCTTTATTACTCAGGTATTTGTTTAATCAGGTCTTCTGAGAGTGTTCATACTTCATATTTTTCTCTGTTAAGTTTGTGAGAGAATGTATTTCCTGCGTAGACATTTGAAATCTGGTAAGCAGAAGCCTGAACAATTGAATTTTTGCAGGATCTTTGATTAGGTGTCTTGATTTTTGAATAGAGCATGGATCTTGTACTCAGGAGCTTTGAATTTTAATCCTATATCTTTTACTATAGGTTGTTTACTCTAATTTTGACTTCATTGTCTACATGTCTAAAATGAATAGTAACTGACTTCTGGGTTTTATTTTTGCACTTTGGGGAGGTGGATATGAAATGAGTTTTTTTTTTTTTTTAAAGATTTTATTGGGGAATTGGGGGAGGGGAACAGCATTGGGGAATCGGGGAAGGGGAACAGACAAGTTGCTGTCTTTTTGTTCTTCAGTCTAGTTGCGGAGGACGTTACTTCACTGGCCCATGTTGGTATCGTCATTGCACTCTTTCCCGATGAGGCAGATGGGTTGCTGGCCTCTGGATGGTCGCTCACCGCGGCTATTGGCAGCTCACGCTTGCTGCCAGCTGCTCACGCTGGCTGCCGGCCACTCACTGTAGCCTATGGCAGCCCACTGCAGCACGGGCTGCAGCCTACACTGTCGCTGGGGCTCGCACAACCCAGCTTCAGGTGGAGCTGTTGTTAGCTGTGGAGGGCAGTGTCACTGGCCCTCACATGTGGGATCCGAACTGGGGCCGCTGGCGTCCCAAACCAGCTGTTAACTAATGCGCCACTCAGCTGGCCCTGAAATGAGATATTTTAAAGATAATATTCAATTTCAAGTTGTTAAGTGTTATTCTTGTTTTTAGAATATTTTTTGTTGTTGAAAATAGACATTTGTATTCCTCTCCGCCCCCTCCCCCCATTTTATTCCTTGGGACTTAATTATAAAATTAAGTTGTAAATTTAAACCACAGTGGCCTGGCCTATAACTTTATGAATTATTGTAAACATGCCCTGAGGCTTGTATTTTAATTTAATCAAATAACAAATATTTGATCACAAATAAGGAGAAAACTTAGACTGGAATGTGTGATCTTTGAGAAACTCAGTGCTACATCTATTCACATACTTTCCTCTTTTCCATATTTGGTGCATATTTTTAGTTTATTAAAGAGAACCAGAGAAAGAAAATAGACAAAAGCTCTGAGTCGTACTTTGCTACTGTGGACAGATTTCATCACTTTTGAAATCCTCACCCGTGTTTACTAAAGAAGAGTCCTCATTCATCTGTCGTAACCTTTCTTCTTTTATTAGTTCCTTGAGGCCGAATGCGAAGATTGTTTCTATAGAAGGGGACAGTTTGCATGGTTTATTAAAGTGAGATTTATATTCCTTTCAGACTAAGCACCATTAGATTAAAAGAACAAGAACCAGCCAGGTACTACTATTCCCCAAGAGTTGACAGTTCCTTGGAGTCTTGTCAGCCCTGCACGTCCAGCATGACTATGCTATAAGGGAGCTGCTACATTAAGATGAAATAGTAAATGCTGATTAGATTCGTCTTTCTACTTAGCCCTTGCTTACCCTGTTCAAAGATAAAGTAGATTATTCTTTGAAAAGTGTTTTACGAGGTTTCTGGTTATTATTTGTAATTTCATAGAATTTTAAAGGTCAGATGCACCTTAGAGATTGTGTCCTCTGATTTCCTTTTAGGGAGGCCCAGAGATGAAATGATTTGCCCAGATATAGCTCAGCATACCAATAATGTCATGGAAAGTCAAACATTCTGTCGCTGTGTGAACTGTAGAAATACTTACATTGTTAATCTTTTTTCCCTCAAGTATCTGATTTTTAAATATTCTTCTGAAAATATACTCAAAAACGTTTGGAAATATCGTGAAGCCAGAAAACATACACACACACACACACACACACACGGAGTATATACACACACATATATGTGCACACGCACTTTTTTTTTTTAATCTAGTAGCTTCTGTCATGCTAAGTGGATTGGTGGTATTTCATAAAACTAAGGTCACTAAACAGACTATTTTAGGGAACTGATTGTTCTGAAGTCTAATGTAGGATGCCTCTCACTTGAGATTTTTATGCACAACTTGGTTTTTTCCTTCCTAATAGTCTTATATACTACCACTAGACAAAATGCTAAATTGACACCATTTGGAGAAAATTGAGAAGGGCAGACTTAAATTGGTTATCTCTGAACCAGGCCTGAATTTATTAGCCTGTCATTTTTAAAGGGTACCTCTCGGATCCTTGCCATTGTGGAGGGGAGAGAACGGGGGCTTTAGAGTCAGAGAGACTCGAAGCATCCCAGCTCTGCCTCTGACCCCTGTGTAGCCACGGGCAAACTATTCAACCTTTTGGTCTCATTTTCCTCATCTGTGAAATAAGGGAAATGATACTCACTAGAACATTTATCAAAGTTCCTGAAACATAGTTTACATTAAAAAATGGTCATTGCTATGAATACTAATGGCACATAGTGTGGATCTATAGTTCCAACTTGATTTTGTATTAGCAATTATGAAATGTTAAATTAGTTTATTGATTATAGGATTTGATTTACCCTCAAGCTGCTGCACTAGCCCACTGGGTGGTTTAGTTAGTTCTGCTAGGGCAGGGTCAGCAGCATCCGTGTTCACTGTTGCATCCTTAGTCATTAAGACTGTGTACTCTTTTTTTTTAAAGATTTTATTGGGGAATTGGGGGAGGGGAACAGTGTTGGGGAATCGGGGAAAGGGAACAGACAAGTTGCTGTCTTTTTGTTCTTCAGTCTAGTTGCAGAGGACGTTGCTTCACTGGCCCATGTTGGTATCGTCATTGCGTTCTTCCTGGGTGAAGCAGATGGGTCGCCGGCCTCTGGATGGTCGCTCACCGTGGCTATTGGCAGCTCACACTGGCTGCCGGCCACTCACTGTAGCCTATGGCAGCCCACTGCAGCAGGGGCTGCAGCCTACACCAACACCGGGGCTTGTGCAGCCCAGCTCCAGGTGGAGCTGTTGTTAGTTGTAGAGGGCAGTGTCACTGGCCCTCATGTGGGATCCGAATTGGGGCCGCTGGCGTCCCAAAACCAGCTCTTAACAAATGCACCACTCGGCTGGCCTAAGACCGTGTACTCTTAATACATTGTTTAGCAGTTTGTGCCTACTTTATGATAATTGGTTCATTAGGAACACTAGATGATCTGGAATAGTAATTCCTGCCAGGGGAGACCACTGTCCGCTCCCCTTCCCCGCATTTGAGAATTATTGCGGTATAATGAGTTGATGACTAACAGAGGAGTCCTTCCTCCCATTTAGTGTACTGATCTTGCCTTAAATTTTCTCATCTGTGAATATCCCAACGTAACACGGATGAAATTGTTTTGCAAGTATTGCTTCTACTTCTGTGGAGTGGAATGGTAAGCCGAGAGTACCCCATGCAGGTACAGAGAAATGCCAAATGTTACTTGGAGCCGTATATAATTTTAGTTCACTGATTCTCAATCTTGACTCTCTTCATTCTCAAAATAAGTTTATGAAATATTTTATCCTATTTTTCAGACAGGAAATTGGGGCCCAGAGGTTAAATAACTTGTCCAAAGATTCTCAGGTGGAAAGTGGCAGAGTGAGGGTTGACCCAGGCAGCTCAGCACTATTTCCCCCAGCTACCTGCCAGAGTGGGAAGGCCTGATTACCAAAGGGTGAGGAAAGGGCTTGGGGTGGCAGGTCTGTCTATGCAGCCTGAGGATTGGTAGGTAATCCCCCCGCCCTGGAGCCTCTCTGGTGAAGTTCTCCAGGGGAACATACCTCTGGCCTACTGCAGGGGGAGTGAGGCAGTTCATCCAGCTGTGTGATGGGAGGAGGAAGGGCCCTGGGCACCAGCCGCACCATAAACATAGTTTTATACAATCCCGCTGTGTGTTCTGTCCCCTACCTTTCAACATCTGGGGTGCCTCCAACTCCTGAATGACACCAGTTACCTCCCTTCTGTTAGGTTTCCTCTTCCATTTTTACCATTTTCCAAAACCTTGATGAAATATTTTCTCACTGTCTCTTTTGTCTGTGCGTACCTACATCCTTTTTATTTCTTTATTGACATTTTTTTTTTGTTTTTTTTTTGAGAGCAGTGTCACTGGCCCTTATATGTGGGACCCGAACCCGGGCCGCTGGCTTCCCAAGCTAGCACTTAACCACCGTGCCACTAGGCCGGCTCTTTATTGACATTTTAATGGACTTTCAGGAGGGACGTACTTGTGGTTAATCTGCCTTGGTTAATTGGAAGGCTGAGAATTTGATGCAGTATTTTGTCTACTCAATTTCAATCAAAGTGTTTTAGACCAAATAATTTCAATCTTCTATTGAATCTTGAATCTAGGTATTTTGGTAATAGCAATTCCTTAAACCTTGTGCTAACTGCAAGTTTGAATAGTGTGGCCTTTTTATAGGTTCTTATTCAAACCATTGAGAACATTGTTCTCTTCCAGATTGACATCACTTTTGTTTTCAGAGGAATGTATGTGTACATATATTTTTCTTATTTTCATAATGATATAGGATCAGTGCACAGATTTAGAATCTACAGAGAAACATAAAAAAGAAAATAAAAGTCACCTGGATGTAATTACCATTAACATTTCTTCCATCCTTCTGTCTCTCTTTACATTCATCCACATTGTTTACATTTTAAAAAATTGGGTTCATGTTATATATATGATTTAAAAATTTTTCAATGCTTATATAGTGTTTATTATGTGCCAGATACTGTTCTAAGCACTTACTAACTCGTTTAATAAGTATGGATAAATTAGTTTTTACTCTTTTTTTGTTTTAACATCTTACGAGCTTGTCTTCATATTGTTTTTTTGTTTTTCAAAGAGGGCGTAGCTCAAAGTGGCCCATGCTGGGATCAAACTGGCAACTTTGTTCAGAGCGCACTCTCTGAGTCACCCGGCTGTCTCTGTCTTCATATTGTTAATTACTCTTTTAGAAATGTGTTTATATAATATTCTATAACTTGGATACTGTAATTTGCCCCATTTCCCAATTACAAGATATTCTGATTTCCTTTCTTCCTTTTTTTCTTTGCTATTAGAAAATGCTTTTGGCTATCCTGGCACATAAGTATTTTAATACATTTCTGGATCTTTTGTTTAGATAAATTCTTAGAAGTGGAATTACTGAATCAAAGGTATAGACATTTTTAAGGGACTTCTTGATACATGTTGACAAATAACTATCTAGAAAAAAATTGTACAGTGTATACTGCCATTCTGGTTGGTCAGTTAGTTAATCAACACTCTTTATATATGATTAAATAACTGAGAATATACTAGTTTTTCCAATCCCCCCTTTTTAAATTCAGCAATTTCTGAATGCTTACTGCATTTTAGCACTATGTTAGGCTCTGTATACAAAAGCCTACCCAGAAACTCTGTCTTCAGGCATCATGGGCCCTCTGAAATTGTTCACATACTTTTATGTGAATGTGCATTTTTGGAAGGCAAGGAGATATTACTTTCATTGGCTTCTCAAAGGGATGTGTGCCCCAGGGAAACCTAACACTGTCTGTGAGTATACTGGCATTTGAATCCTTTGTACAACTCTGGGAAAGAAATAGCATAGATGTTATCTGTGTTCTGCGGTTGAGGCACCTGAGGTTCATGAAGTTAAATGACTTGCTTTTATTCACATGGCTAGTTGGTCGTGGAACCCAGACTAAAACTCAAGTTTCTGCCCTTTTCTCAATAAATTTATCTGTGGTGACTTCATGAGAAACTTTGCCAAGTGCTGCTGAATTTGAGGTAGAGTATTTCTGATTTTTCAACCAACCTACTAATGCTATCAAAGAGAAAGTAAAGTAAGGCACGATATATTCTTAAGAGAATGCATAAATAATTATCGCATTCTTTTCTCATTGATTTCACTGTCCACTTAGGTATTAAGTCTAGAATGTTGTCGGGAATTGGTGACAGACTTATTGATAATGTAGCTTCCAGAATCTACCCTTATTCCTTGTTTGAAAAATCAGTATTAACATTTGCTATTTAATAACTTCGGTTTTATTTTCACCCCATAAAAAGTGTTTACATTGGTAAAATCTTAATTGTATCCTCTTCAGAATCCATAAGTGTGTATTTCATCTGAGAAGGGTATATCCTATTATAATTTTAAAACAGTGATTTATGGTGATAGATGTTTCAGGTGATTTTCTGGTTATATAGAATGCTGAAGGATGATTTGCATCTTGTTACCTTCAAAGTGGCTCCCTCCTGAGAGAAGTGCGCTGTTTCGCTGTTTCCGTTGAGCAGCCAGCCTCTGCAGTTATTTGTGATGTTTGTATTTGCCTACGTGTCTGCGGGGGAATTTTGTTAAAATATGACCAACCAAGGCCCTTTTTACAGCGTGGCGTAATGATAGGTTTTTTCTTTCACCACATTTCTTTTCTAGATTTTATATCAGTGAAAGATAATCTTCAAAACCTCTTTGTCAATTCTGAGATACTCTGCTTATTTTCATCCTATACACCACATACACGCGCACACACACGCAGATACGCACGCACGCACACACAGTGCATGCTCTGATATACTTAGTGATTTCCTTTGCCAAATAAATGGAAAATCATGCTCTTAAAACTTGTTAAAATTTTTTCTCTGTTTGCTTAGTACCACTCTGTCAAGGGTACTGAAACAGGCATAGCTGGGGTAAAACGTATATAATCAGTTATAGACACAGCTCTCCAGATCCGATGGTCTTTCTGAGGAGCTAAGATACTGGCAGAGGTCATAAGTGGTCAGGCCTAGGTGCCATAGGGAGGCATGGAGAGAAAGTCATGGGACTTTAGAGAAAGGGGTAGGCTGTGGGGTTTGAGAGGTGTGAGGACTGGGGTGTCAGCTGTTACTCTGTGGAGGAGAGGGTGTGGGGAATGGGAGAGATTTTAGGGTGGACATTTGAGGTGGAGTTTACAGCATAAACAAAAATGTCCAGAGGCCAAGACAACATGTTTGAACGTTTGTGGAAATGTAGGTAGTTGAGTTTGGCTACGGTATAGGAAGAGGATGATAGAGAGTTGGAAAGAGAAAGTTGAACTGAAGTTCCGACTGTGAGGAATCTTTTAAAGGCTTTCTATAGGAAACTGTCATATTGTATATCTCAGAACTTCATACATAAAACTACCACACTGTTAATGACGATTATCAGTGACTGTCTGATGGTAACTGCAAGGAACTGGGTGGCTTTGCGGAGGTGGCTGTGAGGCATCCCACAGCCAGTGCAGCCATTTGTTGCGGCTCCAGCCTGGCCCTTCTGTGGTTCCCCCTCTCCCCTCTGTAGCTGTTGTTGCCTGCCACCCTTTGTGCATTATCACAGTCCATGGAAATCTCATTTGGAGAACTCTTGCTGCCAGTTCTCTGAGCTCCTGTTGTAGGAGCCCTGTAACAATCTCTGTCCTAACCCTCCCTTCCTTCTCTGCTCAGCTTCAGTTTTTTGCCATTATGAAAATCCTAAATTCTGTGCTGCCTAGAGGGCTGGGTAGAAAGAAAATCTGTGGGAGCCATTGTTGGAGACAAAGCAATTTTATTCTCCCACTTTGAGAATGAAAGTATTTCCCTGTTCCTTTTTCGTGAGACTTCACTGTTTCCTGCCATCTTTGGTGTTGTAGTTTTGGAGTATACTCTGCCTGAGTATAATATGGGGAGCTCTTCTTCCTGTTGAGGATTGGGGATGTTGCTGGTGTCTGGAGTTACAATGCAGATTGCTGTTTTTCGTAGAAATAGTATTATAGATGGCTATTAATCATGATTCAGCTGCAATTCATGTTTAAGAAGTTTTAATCAACATTTAAGAAATTTAAAAATAAAAAAACGAAACAGAAACAGATTCATAGGTACAGAGTACAAACTGATGGTTGCCAGATGGGAGGGGTGTTAGGAGGCATTGGGTGAAAAAGGTGAAGGGATTAAGAAGTACAAATAAGGGCAAGTTGAGTGGCTCAGTTGGTTGAGTGGGCTTAAGAGTGCGAGCTCTGAGCAACAAACAGGGCCACCGGTTTGATTCCCACATGGGTCAGTGACTGTGCACCTGAGCTGAGCTGTTGCTGAGCTGCCAGCAGGTGGCAGGATGGTTCAGCTGGTGTAACAACAAGATTGTCTGTTCGATGGTGGGCTATGCCCACCCTCAACTAAAGACTGAACTCAGCACCTTGAGCTGAGCTGCTGCCCTGATGGCTCTTAACAACAAGGCTGACTGGTTCAACTCCCGCATGGGATGATGGCTACACCCACCCGCAACTAAGATTCAACATAGCACCTTGAGCTTAGAGGCCACGAGCTGCCGATGGGAAGTCAGATGGTGACAGGCGCCCTCCATAATGAAGACTGAAGAACAACAACTTGGCTGGTCCCCTCCCCCAATTTCCCAACACTGTTCCCCTCCCTCAATTCCCCAATAAAATCTTTGTGGGGGGAGAAACAAAAGGAAGTACAAATCAATAGTTATAAAATAGTCACAGGGATGTAAAGCACAGCATAGGGAATATAGTCAATAATATTGTGGTAACTATGTATAATACCAGGTTAGTACTAGACTTATCAGGGGGATCACTGCATAAATTATATAAATGTCTAACCACTATGCTGTATACCTGAAACTAATATAAAATAATATTCTTGAGCCGGCTGAGTGGCGTGGTGGTTAAGCGCTGGCTTGGGAAGCTAGCGGCCCCGGTTCCGGTCCCACATATGAGGGCCAGTGACACTGCCCTCAAAAAAAATAAATAAATAAATAAATAAATGTAATATATTCTTAAAAAAATAATATTCATGTCAACTATAATTGAAAATAAAAAAATTTAGCATGGTTTCTTATGGGAAATTGCATTTCAAGTTCTAAATAATCAACATTATAGTACAGGAAAACTTAGATGTAATTTTTTTTTTTTTTTTGAGGGCAGTGTCACTAGCCCTCACAGGTGGGACCCGAACCGGGGCCGCTGGCTTCCCAAGCCAGTGCTTAACCACCGCGCCACTTGGCCGACCCAGTACAGGAAAACTTAAAAACAAACAACTGTGCTTTCTTTTTTTTGTTGTTAAGATCCTTTTTTTCCCTAATTGCTTAAGTAACATACAAAAACAATTTAATCCTTTTGATGGACATTTAAGTGTTTGGTTTTTTTTTTCCGGTTTTGTTTTGTTTTGTTTAGAAACTGATGATCATAAGCACATTTTTGAGAGCTTTATGTTAGAGACCATCTGAACAGTATTATGGTTGCAGTATTTTTGAAAGCAGTCAGGAATGAAAATGACTCCTCTCTGGGGAACTTTCGGGTAATTTATAAACAGTGCTGCCCGCTAGATAGAGGTTTGCATTTTAATCTTGCTAATTATGAAGAGTCATTGGGATTCCTCATAGAATCTGTGGCCTCTAGTGACTTGCATTTCCAAGAATGTTCAAATGAATATTTGTCTCAGAGATCTTTTTTTAATCTCAGAGATTTTATAGCTAGAAATCTTTCGCTCAATTTAAGATCATATTCTTGAGTTTTTCTATATATATATTAAATGAAAACTTCCCTATGTATTTTAAGCTTTTTAAATTTTGTTTTTAAATCAGTTCATTTTAAAGTTGCTTTGTAAAAGTTCTTGTATAATTTTATTTGTATAAAGAATGATTTCTCCACTTATTAAGATCATCTTTGAAAATAAAGATGATTAAAATTATTTATTGTGAAAGCCTTAAATATACACAAAAAAGAAAGACTTATATACTGAAACCTCAATGTTTATCACCCAGATTCAACTATTATGAATAGCTTGTTTTTTGGTTATTTTTCCTATAACTATTTTGTAAACTAGTGTACTAATTTGCAGTTTTTATTTTATGCAGATGATGTGATGCCAGCCACGTACTGTGAGATTGACTTAGATAAAGAAAAGAGAGATGCGTTTGTGTATGCTATCAAGAATCACTACTGGTACCAAATGTACATAGATGACTTACCAATATGGGGTGAGTGCTAGCTGTTATCTTTACAGTGTGGGGAATATTTGCAGAAGAAGCAAGATTTATGTACTGACTTTGTTAAGGTGATTGTACACTGAATCAGGGAATGTGTTTTCACTGTTTTTCATAGAATGCTTTTAATACCAATTTTATGGTCCCTTATTACCTGAAGGGTTTCTGCCATTGTCAAACCTTCCATGAAACTCCCTCAAAATACAAACTTTTATGCAGTGTATCTTTTTCAGATTTAAGTGGGTGCTTTGAATAATCTAAAATATCCCCTCTTCCCCCATTTTCCTCATATCTTATTTTGACTTATACTGTCAAAAACAATCAAAGGAACTAAGTAGGATTTTGAAGTTTTATTCTGGCTTTCTCTCGTGTGGAACTGTGGTATGGTAGTATGGCTCTTAGATATATTTTACTGAATGACTTGTTTTGCTAGTTCTTGCATTATTTTCCAAAACTCCGTGTGTTTAAACTTTTTTTAAGTTTTAGCTTTTTCGATTTTATGTCTATTTTTTTTATGTTTAGTTTTGTTTATCTCTATTCATAGAGAAGAGCTATGGCATAGTTAATGCAACCTTATGCATAATACAAACATTGTTTGTGTTGGACATGATTAAATTATTTAAAATGCAAAATACAAGCTGGCTATGTTTGATCACGTTTTTCTCTTAGTGGTTTTTCTATTAGGCTTTTTTGGGGGGTGGGGGGGTGTCTTTGGACACCTGTTCTTATATATAATTAATATTCTGATTCTTAAAGTTGTTAGCAGACTACTATATTCCTGAGCAGCAAACTGAAAGAGTGACCATATCAGATCAGAGTCTGGTGTGGTGCTAAGATGAAATTTAGAAGGAAGTTAATTTGAAGATATAATTGTATGTATTGTCATTACTCCCTTACATGTTAATTAGGTATAAATAGCAAGCATTTCCTATAAATGACTGTAATTAGTATTACATTAACACAGACATTTCTGTGATCAGCTCTGAGGGTAGCAGGAAAATGTGTTGAAAATTCACTGACAATTTCTGAGTCTGTATGGTTCAGGAGAAGAACCCTTTAGTCTGGGTTTTCTTTTTTGTTTTTTTGTGAGAAAGCAGGTTCGTCTCCTGGTCTTCTCCATTGCTTATGGGTTTCTTCTCTGGGACCTTCGGTTTTTTCCAGTCATTTCTGTGGCCTTCCTTAGCAGGATGGCAACTGTGCCTTTCTGTCTTAAGATCTATGTTTTTTAGCCCTGGGATTCCAGGGTCTGCCATGTTTAGGGGAGATACTTGTGGGTGTCCTAGAATGTCTAAACTATGAGAATGATTATCAGGAAAGAAAAATTCTTACCTGGCTTTTCTTGGGGTAAAGATTTCAGAGTCTTTGTAAAGCCCCTTAGAGAATAGCTTCATACTTGGTGTAACTGTGTCTCCCTTCCCAGAGTTTTCAGAGTAGATAGATAAATATACCTTGATGAAACTATTAGAAGGATTTCATTATCTCTTTACAACCCCAAACAAAACAAAACTGTATTCCTTGAATTTGTACCAATTAGAACAACTTTAGTTAATAAGCAAATAAATAATCCTTAATAAAAAAATTATCTTTTTTTTCCCCTAATACTGCAATGAGATGCATTGACCACAGAAGGAAGGAAGGCCTTAGGGAGTAACTTTTAGAGCATAAAGCTCTCTGGAAGTATACAGGCCTGGGCAGGGAACATTGGATAAATAGCTGGCGTTGGGAGGGCACCAGACAACGGTAGAGATCCTCAAGTACCACTTCCTGCCCTCACACTGTTGGGTCTTCCCCTTCCAGTACCCCAAATTGTGATCATAATCGTAATGATCACTTTATTGCCCCATTACCATTAATCTTCAACACTTCTTTCATTTTTTTTATTGAAGTATAGTTGACTTACAATATTATATTAGTTTCAGGTGTACAGCAGTGATTCAATATTTATATACACTGTATAGTGATTACCACGATGAATCTAGTTACCTTCTGTCAGCAGTATTATTGACTATATTCTCTCTGCTGCCTGTTTCTTCCCCGTGACTTATTTATTTTATAACAGGAAGTATGTGCCCTTAATCCCCTTCACCTGTTTTGCTCATCCCCCTATGCCTCTGGCAACCACCAGTTCTCTGTATCTATGAGTGTGTTTCTGTTTTATTTGTTTGTCTTGTTTTTTAGATTACATATGTAAGTGAAATTATATAGTATTTGTCTTTCTCTGTCTGACGTATTTCACTTAGCATAATACTCTCCAGGTCCATTTACATTGTTGCAAATGGCAAGATTTCATTCTTTTATAGTGCTGAGTAATATTCCACTGTCTGTATACATATATACTACATCTTCTGTATCCTTTGATCTATCAGTGGACACTTCGGTTGCTTCCATATCTTAGCTATTGTAAACAATGCTGCAGTGAACATAAGGGTGCATTTATTTTTTTGAACTAGTATTTTCATTTTCTTTGAATAAGTACCCAATTGCTGGGTCATATGGTAGTTCTATTTTTAATTTTTTGAGGAACCTTCATGTTGTTTTCAATAGTGGCTGCACCAGTTTACATTCCTGCCAACAGTATAGGAGGGTTCCTTTGTCTCTACATTCTCACGAACACTAATTATTTATTGTTTTTGTGAAAATAGTCATTTTGACAGGTGTGAGGTGATATCTCATTGTGGTTTTGATTTGCATTTCCTGATGATTAGTGTCATCGAGCATCTTTGCACCTGTCTGTTGGTCATCTGTATGTCTTCTTTGGAAAAATGTCTATATAGGTCCTCTGCCCATTTTTTATTTTTATTTTTTTTGATATTTAATTATAAGAGTTCTTTATATATTTTGGATATTAACCCCCTATTGGGTAAACTATTTGCTAATATCTTCTCCTGGTCAGTAGGATGCCTTTTAGTTTTATAGATGGTTTCCTTTGCTGTGCAGAAGCTTTTTAGTTTTATGTAGTCCCGTTTGTTTATTTTTGCATTTATTGCTTGTGCCTGAGGAGACATAATCCAAAAAAATGTTGCCAAGACTGATGTCAAAAAGCTTACTGCCCATGTTTTCTGCAAGTATTTTTTTTAGTTTCAGGTCTCTTTCATTTTAATGACTTCCCAGGGATATGTCCAGAACTTGAGGTGTAAAGAGGAGGAATTTTAAGTTTTGGTACCATATCCACATATTGCAACTTCCTGAACTGGGCCTCTGGAGCCCTTGGTTTTAATTTCAGTTTGATCACTACTAACTGAATAACCTTGCCAGATGGTGATGTGGCACTTCTTTGAAATTTTGAAATATTAGGGAATATACACATATATGGTGGTAATTATTATAATGAAGATGATACTGATGACAAAGCATGAACTTTGAGAATTAAATGAATGATAGGTTATGCTGAGCTGTTCGTCACTTTTTTTAAATCGTGGTTTGTGTTTGCCTGGCAGTTAACAAAGAGTAGAAGCCCAGCCTGCATTTTGCCTTGTTCTAACTGAGGAATAATGGTAATACTGCTTTTTAATAAAAACGTTGTCTGACATTTGGTTCTAATGTATTTTAAATATTAAGTAACATTACCTTGTGTAAAGTGTTACTTGTTTTGTAGGTATTGTTGGTGAGACAGATGAAAATGGAGAAGATTACTATCTTTGGACCTACAAAAAACTTGAAATAGGTTTTAATGGAAATCGAATTGTTGATGTTAATCTAACTAGTGAAGGAAAGGTGAAATTGGTTCCCAATACTAAAATCCAGATGTCATATTCAGTAAGTATTAAAATAATTTTATACAGGGAGAAGTGTTTGTGACCTAATATCAATAATTAGGTTTGTTTTACAACTTTAGTAAATGAAAATGTAGCTTCAAATGGGATGACACAGAATATTATGAAAACTGCATTTCCTCACTGTACGTCTCTTAAGAGCAGAGAGAAGATTTACTTCAGGACTGTAGTATTGGATGCCAAGTACGCATTTGCAGGACCTACTGTTCGCTACAGCAAAGTTGACCATTATAACAGAGCAGCTAGCTAACCCAGCTATGTATTTTCATAGTTGGGTTTTTAGATTGCAATATTCCTTGTTGTTTCTCTGAAGATAGAGATGATGTTGTATTGAAAATTGCTGGATGGGTATAGTTTACCATACTTTGCTGTATCAGTTGAGATAAGATACTCCTGCAGAGTAAGAGCTTGTTAGAGTCCTTGCAACTGTCAAGTTAATTCTGTTCCTAACAGGTATAAAAATAGTGGAAAGAAGAGAAATCCAATGTAGGTAGCCTTCTCTTTGCCTGTTTTTTTTTCCCCCTGGTAACTGGAATGTGTCAATTGCTATTAGTCAATTTTGAAAGTTTTTCAAGCTTTGTGCATATGTACCTAGTGCAAATAAGAGTTGTAAAACTGAATTAATGAAAAAATTTGATAATTGTAATGAAACTATTACAATCTAAAGATAAAGATGTACAGATTCTTATTTTATTGGTCTAATTAATTGAATTCTTATCACATTTATCAGGTCATAGTATGTAAGTCAGCAATAGTGAATAGTCCTTGAAAAGTGAAATGATCCCTCTAAGTAAAGTTGTAAGTTTTGTTAATACAAAGAGGGGGACGTTAGTATTTTATCATACATGTTTCACCTTCTGAAGTTGGTAGTACCTTTCTACCATTTCTCTAGTTTCTTATTCTACTAAATGTGTAAATCTTTTCATATTTTGCTCAGAGTTTTGTTACCAGATTATTAATTTGTTTATTGGCCTTGATTTTCAAATGAAAACTTTTTTTCAGGTAAAATGGAAAAAGTCAGATGTAAAATTTGAAGATCGATTTGACAAATATCTTGATCCATCGTTTTTTCAACACAGGGTAGGTGAACTGTGTGTTTTAAGACATCTAGCGTGTGTGCCAGTCTAACAGACATTAATGAGCATCGCCAGATGTAGGGTTGTGGGCTTCAAAACCTTCACTAATGGTGATTTCAGGTGTAAGCTCAGAGTCATATGGGTGAGAGAGAGTTCTAGAGGCGTAGTCAACAGCTCCCTCCCTCTTGCCTGTGGTCTGAACCAATGAAGAGACACACAAGAAAGAATACGACATATGGGACGCCAAAAGTATCACTTGTATTACTAATGGGGCTAATATTGGAAAATGTGGCTTATATCTGTACTCAAGTGGGCTTCTCAGTATTGAAACACAGAATTATACAGACTTAACACATTCTGACAGTGCTGGACTGTCGTATGCTTACCTCTATGGGCCCCTGCCCTTGTAAAACTTAGTATGGAGAAACAGGGCAGAGCATAATGCATCCCCTTGGAAGGAAGGAATGAAAGAGTGGAGTGAGACCAGGAGGTTTTGCTAGTGGAAATCCTTCTACATAAAACGAAACAGCAAGAAAGGGAAGAAATGCCTCTCACCCCCAACCAACAGATAAAAGTGGATCTTAGATCACGAACCCAGTGGCATTGCTGCTGGTTTTATATAGGTAGCTCTGGTTCTTTATAGCAAAAATAGATTTTATTCTGGTGGTTCCCTCCTTCAAAGATGGGGATGAACAGACTACAGAGCATAAGGAGATATATCCATTCTTCTGACTTCTTCCTGACTTGCCTCTTCTATCTTTTGATCTGATCTTTTGGACTGGAGTTCTGAAGTTTATTAATCACCTGTTTTTGAGATCACCCATAAGTTTCTGTGGTCTCAGATTTGTATTATTGCTGACAGGTTTCATCTTTAGACTCCACCAGGACCTGTCACTACTTCTAATCTTCCTCTGGGTCCTACGAGAAAAAAATGAAGCTATTTGGGATTTGGTTCTTACTGAAGAATTTAGCATGCTACTCCTGGAGATAACAATTTCCTCCCCCACCTCAGCTTTCCCCAGCCCCCTCTTGTTCTCCTCAGATGCAGTGCTCAGGTGGTCCTGAACATGGTAGTTCAGTGAAAGGTATAAACACAAATAATTTCAATGTTTAGATAGCATTTGGAATATGAGGACTCTCAGCTGATATTCCCTACTGGAACACTTAGGTCTGCCTTGCTTCTAGTTCCATTGGGTATTGACAGCTTGCGGGGGAGACTGATTTTTGGCATTTGCACTGGTACAGTAGTGTACCATATTTATTCTTTCAACAGCTATTAATTTCACCCACTGCATATCAAGCCCTGTGCTAAGTAAGTGGAATACATTAGAGAATGAAAGTCAAAGACCCGCACCTTCTTGGAGCTTACATTCTAATGGGGGAAAGGGGGAGGGGGAAGAAATGCAATAAACATAATAAGTAAAATGTATAGTGTGTTTAAAGATACCTGCATTGAAAAGAAAAATGAGTGCCATGGGCAGGGTGAGTTGTAGTTTTGAATAGGGTGGTCAGGGAGAGCTTCTGAGATGGACTTTTGAGCAAAAACTTGAGTTGACAAAATTAGGAATGTGGGTTCTGGGGGAAAGAGTATTCCCCCAGAAGCAGTACCATTGACAAGCCTGTTAGGTGGGCACATGCTCAGTGTGCCTGAGGAATAGCAGGGAGGCCATTATAGCTGGAGCAGAGTGAAGGTTTGAGTAGTAGGAGTTGAAGTTCAGAGAGGTAGCGGGAGCCAGATGTCCATAACCGCTGTAATGACATTGAATGTTTGAGGGGCATGCTAGTGTTTTCAGTGATAATGACAAACCTGGATCGTACAGGTTAGTTTGTTGAAAATGAGTTGTATGGAGAAGGGGTGATGCAGGGAGACCAATGGTGAGACTACTGCAGCAATCCAGATGAGAGGTGGCTCAGACGAAAGTATAGCAGTGTAGGTGGTGAGAAGATGTCAGATTGTGAATATATTTTGAAGGTAGGGCCAGCAGAATTTCCTGATGGAATGGAAGATAAAGAAGGATTGAGAAGAACTCTATCGCGTTTCGGCCTGAGCAGCTGTTGGAGTGGCGCTGCCATCACTGAGGCAGAACGGATATTGATACAGTTTAGGACATGTTAGTTTGAAGTGTATGTGAGCCATCCTAACGGAGATACTGATCAACTTGCTGGATATATCTATCTGGAGTTCAGAAGAAAGGTCTGGGCTACACATACAAACTTTGCAGCCATTGTCATATAGATGGTATGTAAAGCTATGAGACTGAGTATCATGGAGGATAGAGAGAGTTCTGGATTGTTGCTGATGGGTCAAGTAAGATGAGTACTGAAGTGACTACATATTGGATTCATCTGGAGACAACAATTTGACAAAGCAGTTTTGGTGTAGTGGTGCTGGAGAATGGGAAGAGAGGAACTGAGCGCAGCAAGCTTGGCTACTAAAGGCAGCAAAAGAAAGAAAATGGTGCAGTAGCCAGTAGAAAAGATGGAGTCAGAAGGCTTTTTTTTTTTTTTTTTTGAGATGTAAGAAAAACATGTTTATATGTGGATGAGTTTCCCTTTATATGTTGATGAGGTTCAGTAGGGAGTGCATAACTGACAGTGCAAGAAAAAAGGGGTAGAATTCCTGCAGCGTTTTCCTTTAGGCGGGAGGGGATGGGATCTATTGTATGAGTGTAGGGATTGTTTCTAATGCAGTGACTATAAGCACGGGCTTTGGAGCTCAAGCTGAATAAAGTCTGTCTCTGCTACTTACTTAACCTTGATCAAATTACTCAGTTCTTTAGCTCCTGTCTCCTCAATAGTGAAATGAAGCAAGGATTATAATATCTTGCAGAGTTGTTGTGAAATTCCATTTGATAGTATATATAAAGCACCTAGTTCAGTGTTTGATAATGTAGCAGGTGCTCAGGAAGAGGTGGCACTAGTGTATCTCCTGTTCTACAATTGATGACAAACCTGGGGTGCTGCGCTAAGATTAGCCACACCAGGGTTTGCTGGAGACAGCAGTTCGAAGGGTTAGTAACACCTTTGTGACATCTGATCTCTTTATTACTTTTAAGAAATATTTCCCTTGGTATAATAATTTCAAAGTCACATAGAACATCATAATTTTTGGAATTAAGGAATATTATAAAATGTTGGGTTATAATAGGTATTGGTTTAAAGTTCATATCTTTGATTAGAAAATAGCAGACAACTTTGTTAGAAATTTTAGCATTATAATAAAATCTGTCTTATTAAATAGTAACTATATAAAACCTTTTCTCTTCAAAAATTTGAAATTGAAAGAAAATATGAGTCATATATATAATTTTTTCTCTCTTGTCCTTTTTTGGGTCATTCATTTCCCAGGGTGGAAACAAAATCAAATCTTTGGAAAAGCCTATAATTATAGACTGGTTTTATAAATTTTGAATGATACTTTTTAAGTAATAAACTTAAATTTATATACTTTTTTTGTATACCTGAAACGAATTAAGAAAAAAAAGGAGGGCCGACGGAGTGGTGCATTGGTTAAGCGCTGGTTTTGGTTTTGGGATGCCAGCAGCCCCGGTTCGGATCCCACATGAGGACCAGTGACACTGCCCTCTACAGCTAACAACAGCTCCACCTGGAGCTGGGCTGTGCGAGCCCCTGTGATGGTGTGGGCTGCACCCTGCTGCAGTGGGCTGCCATAGGCTACAGTGAGTGGCCCGCAGCCAGCGTGAGCGGCTGGCAGCCAGCGTGAGCTGCCAATAGCCGCGGTGAGCGACATCCAGAGGCCAGCGACCGATCTGCCTCATCCGGGAAGAGCTCAATGAGGATACCAACAGTGAAGCAGCATCCTCCGCAACTAAACTGAAGAACAAAAAGACAGCAACTTGTCTGTTCCCCTTCCCTGATTCCCCAACGCTGTTCCCCTCCGCCAATTCCCCAATAAAATCTTAAAAAAAAAAAAAAAGAAAAAAAAGGAATGCATCCAAGCACTAAAGAAAAAAAAATTTATATACTTTTTTTTACAAATATTTCAAAATATAATGTATTCATTTATCTTTGTATTTTCAGTAGATAGTCAATAAATAAATTATTGAATGAAGAAAGAAATGACCTATGAAGAGGCAGAGGCAGTTGGCTATCTCCTGTTTTTTAGGGACAGCCATAGAGTTTGTCACTTGCCTAAAGTCTCAGTGGTAACAAAGCCAGGACTGCCCTTCACCCTAGGATACAACTCAGCATGATAGCCCAAGTTAAAATCTGTCCTAATTGCCCAGGACAGTATATCCTTCGTGTTAAAAATTCTATGTATGTACATGTAGAAATTTAGAGCAGGAGTGTATCTATTAATAACTGAAATATGTCGATGAGAGGTTTTAGGGAAGAGAGGGTTTTGAGTTGGGCTTTACACAGTAGATAGAATTTACAAAGGTGGACAGAAGTAGATCCCAGGTGAGAAGAAATTATGAAAAGGATACAGAGCTAGAAATGAGTGTGCTGTTCTTGTGAGTTACTGCAGAAGAATAGTCCTGGTTGGAATATAGGATACAGGAGAAAGAATGGTTGGCAGATGAGGTGGCCATATTAGAAGGGGTACAGGATATTAGGGGAAATAGTTTAATGGACATTTTTTTTTTTTGAGGGCAGTGTCACTGGCCCTCATATGTGGGACCTGAACCGGGGCCGCTGGCTTCCCAAGCCAGCGCTGAACCACTCCGCCAGCCCGGAAATAGTCTAGATTTGATATGTGAGAAAATAGATAATGTCACTGTAAGTTTTAGAGTAGAGAAGTGATATATGAACATGATGTTTCAGAAAGATTTGCTGGGTAACTCTTTACCGGTCAGATTGAAAGGAAGGGGGAGAGGCCAAAAATAAAGAAGGCCAACCAGGAGGCAATTAGGGGTGCGAGGTGATGGCATTGGAATGGAGAGGAAGGGGTAGATACAGGAGACATTTTGAAAGAAAATAAAAGTCTGATAATTATTACTGAGGAAGGACTAAGGAGGAGGAAGAACCAGACATAATTTCAAATTTTCAAAGCCAGATATTAATACCGTTAGCAGAAGTTAGAAATCAGACGTGAGTATTGTATGTCATGAAGCAGATTAATAGTGTACTTTAGGGCAGTCTGAAATTCCAGAAAGACATTCAAGTGGAAATGCTCATAGTTAGCAAAAGTCTGAAACTTGGATGAAATTGAGGGTTAGATTTTTGGGGTGGGGTGGGGTAGGTGGCAGAGCGTGGCACTGTCATCATTGGAATGCTAGTTAAAAGTTCTAAGAGCCAGAGGAAGTCTGCAGGGAACCAAGGCTGGTGCTTTTGGAAAAGTTCAGAGTGGGAGGAGCAGGCATCGAAGATGAAAGGAGAAGCAGCCGTCAGTGAAGTAGGATGGCATAGTGTCAGCAAAGGTCAAATGTGGCTGAGCGAGCAATGAGAGAGGGGGCAGCTAATTGACCGCTGAATCCATTTAGAAGTTCATTGCAGGCATTCGAGGAACTTTTGTGGGGCAAAGTGAGGTTGGATTGTGTTGGAGTAAGTGAAGGGAGTAGAACCTGCAGTGTTCTCATTTGAAAAGTATTGGCACTGAAAGGAGGGAGGTAAGAAGATTGAAGGGGTGAGGGGACAAAAGATCAAGCAAACACTTTAAAAGATAACAATAGTAATAATAACTTCTAAATTCTTTTAGTGTTTTATTATGTGCCAGGCATGATGCTATATGCTTTACATTTGTTGTCTTGTTTAAACCTGTAACAAGCAGATACTATTATAGGTAGGGACCATTAGAGATTGCTGATGCTGGAGAAAGATATAAGGTTAGGAGTGCAAAATGAGAGGGGGGTAAAACACGTCAAGGAGTGAAAGAAATCTAGAGCCTAGTAGGAAGATTGATTTAAGAGGAGAAATACCTTCTAGGAGATTGAAAGGAGGAATGAAAGGCTAGGAGGATAAATGCAGGAAAAAAATGAAATTCGGCCTTGAAGGGAGAAGAGAAATTTTGGAACTATTCCTATGGAACTCTTGGGAATTAAAATATAAAGGAATTACTGGCGAGTGTCGCAGCCCCGATTGAAGTCAGATGCATTGAGTTCTGAGATGCACTCAGAGACACAGTAGTACCTTGTGACTATATGAACCAGAATCTGGACATAATTTTGTGAAAGATATGTGGGTGAAATCAAAGTCAAGAGCATTGGGAGCATTGAGGAACTATGGGGTCCTCGGTGTTCTCTGTACCTGGAATAGCTGATTTGGAAAGGAGTGAGTAGTGAGGTGACAGGATGGAGAGGATGAACTGGAAGCAAGTCAGTCAGGAAGGGGGCTGAGTCCATGGCAGCCAGCTGTGATGGTTTAGTTTTGGTGTTTTAAGGAGATTTTCAGGTTGTTGTTCAGTTTAGAGGGCAGGGAACTAACATTTATTATTTACTGATCTGTGTCGGACACAGTGCCATACTTTTTATGTATTTTATTAAACCATACAAATCATGAGATAGTGTTATTTCCTTCATTTTTTGATATAGGAAAACTGGGGTCACATAGCTAGAAAGCAGCAGAGTCTGCACTAAAACCCAGGCCTGTTTGACTTGAAAGCTCATGTTCTTTCTCTGTAATGCTGAATAGCATATGCCCTGTGGCCAAATTGTACTGATTTGTGTAATAAAATTTGATTGTGAAAATCGGTCTAAATAATACCATGTTTTTAGGGCAGCTGAAGCCTACTGTGAAGAAAGCCAATCCCTTTATATAGAGGATACTCATCTTTAGTGTATCTTAAGTTTGGATTTTTATGTAAAAATTTTAAGATTTTTTTTTGTTGGCATTAACATCCCGTTGTCATCATGGAACCTATGAATTTTGACTGATGTTTGTGACATATTTCATGTAGTCAAAATAAAACTGATATTTTCTGTTATTTCAGATTCATTGGTTTTCAATTTTCAACTCCTTCATGATGGTTATCTTCTTGGTGGGTTTAGTTTCAATGATTTTAATGAGAACTTTAAGAAAAGATTATGCCCGGTACAGTAAAGAAGAAGAAATGGATGACATGGTAAGCAAACATTTGATATTGTATTGGTAAAAACAGTTTAATTCAGTGTTATTTTGTATGTTGGAATGTAGATCTATAATCTTGAGGTCAGCTAAGTTTCAGGATTCAGAATTTTCAGGTTTTAAAAAGGTATAAAACTCTCAGAGGGGGTCTCTAATCAAATTTATTAATTTTCCTTTTCAGCAAAATGTGAACATTCACCCTAAGTGGATAAATAAACAGTATGAATAACCTCTTGTTAGTTCAGTCCAAATTTTTGCCACAAAATAAGGATATATCAAACTTATGCAGCAAACTTGCAGTTTTCAGAGCTTTTGATTTCAAAATTGCAGCTATTTGTAGACCTGTGTTGGATCTTTCTAATACTGTTAAATATTGCATAAAATTCAGGGAGTGGGTGAAAGGATTAATTTACATTTAGTTTAATAGGTTCAGGGCAGGGGGCTTGTTTTATAAATCCTTTTACTAAATTGTAGAACAATGATGTAAAAAATATGTTCTGTAGAATATTTATGGCTATTTTATGTAGATATGTTTCATCATTAAATAAGTTTGGAGAGTAGTTAAACAGATTTAAATTTTAATATGCTGATCTTATGCTAATATGATAATGTGAAGTATAACAGGGTAGATAAAATATTTGGTGCTTCGCAAACATATCTGACCAGGATCTTCCCCCAAAAAACAGACTATCTTGAGGGACTGACACTTATTAAGAAACACTGTTTTAGATACTTGCTTACTTAGGTTAAAAAGGAAAAACTGAATCCCTTTTAAAAAACTACTATTTATTAAAAAGTACTGTTATTTAATGGTCCAGTATTTTCCCCAGGTATTTTCTTAGATTCCAGGCTATGAAGGACATGTCTGCATTGTTAGGGCATCTAGTAGTGGTTTTAACACTCTTCTCCTTTTCCACCTGGCCCCGGTCATAGATGACCACAGTCGATGTAAATGGCAAGAGTAGAGTTTGAAAGTAATGTTAAGACAGTCTATGTGCTATTCTCCCAATTTGACCATTGCTTTTTGCTCCTAGACCATTGTCTTTTTCCATTTTTTGAGTTTTCTAAGCACAACTGGGAGCTACCTTCTTGGGCTTCAGTACAAGTTATTTAATGTAGTGATTATTTTACATTTTAAATGTCTTTTCTTGATATTTTGAACCCCTTTAAAGACTATAAGCTTGGAGGGAGGAAACTTAACTGTGATTATAATTTTTCATCTCTCTTCCGTTTTTTGATTTCATTCTGAATGATTTTCTCTTCTCTCTACCTATATATGTATATAGGACAGAGACTTAGGCGATGAGTATGGATGGAAGCAGGTGCATGGAGATGTGTTTAGACCATCAAGCCACCCACTGATATTTTCCTCTCTCATTGGTTCTGGATGTCAGATATTTGCTGTGTCTCTCATTGTTATTATTGTTGCAATGATAGAAGATTTATATACAGAGTAAGTGCTTATATTTTATTACTTTTTTCTTGTTCTTGAATAGTTTTGATCATTGGCACCTTTGAAGTCAATCATAATTAAATAGCTGCTTATTCAATTATCTTATAATTTAAATAGCATAAATGTCATTGCAGACAAATTAAATAATGAACAGTAATCTTCAGCTATAAATATATTTTTCTGTTATACGCTGAAACTTACTAGCCTTACTGAACATTTTGGTTGATTTTAAAGGTTATGTTCCATTAGAAGTATGAGCAGAGTTACTTACAGTCCAGAGCTGTTTGACAAATTGAATAGGCATTTTTTTGGAAAGCCAAAGATCCAATTAGATCTTCATAAGAAGCATGTGGCTTTCACAGGTACAAAATTAGTATACTTCACATTTACTTCTAAAACTGGGAGTCTCTCTAGAACAGAAGAAAGCAGTGTAAATAGTAAAAAGAGTGGCAAAGAAGGTACATGAGGTTCAAAAAATAATTGGATGACATTTTAGTCTTTACATGATTTCTGGTACATTTTTTTCTTTGTAGATAAAACTAGTTGCAAGTAATTCTTGATTTGAGGTTTTTGTATCATAAGAAATAGTTCATTTACAAAGATCTCAAGTCCCCGTTGAATGGTTCTGTAACCTTCTGCTCAGAACCACCTCAGTGAAACAAACACCCTCTGAGCCTGGACGGCAGAGGTTATAATCCAGGCACTTTAGATGCTGTCTCATGAAGTCTGCAGTCAGAATGACACTTGTCTCTAGTTATATTTCATACCTCTAGTTCAGTTCATAATGCATTCTTTCTTATATGTCTGGCATTTGGTGGATAAGCAAAAAATTGTTGCCAAAAGAATGGCTCTTTAGTTGTATATTAACTATTTAAGTATACTACTTTGCTGTTTATTCCACCAGACAATAAGCTCTTAGAGAGCAGGGACTGGGTTTTAACTTACCTTTGTATTCTCAAAGTACCTGCTTAAAGAACTTGGCATGTGGAAGGTACTCAGTCAGTACTTGTTGAACTGAAGTGAATGTGAATTACTCAACAAAGTTATTTCTCTGTAGTTTCTGTTGTATTTCTTTAATATAATCTTTGCAGTTTATGTACCATATAAGCTTTAAAGTAATTGACCCAAACCTAAACTTGAGTGTTATGGTAGGCAGTTCATATTTTAGAATATAATATATTTTAGATAAACTAAATCCCAAGTATAAGGAAAGCATTTCAAATCTACCAAGAAATCATGCTTTACATTAAATACTGGATTAAATTCATCACCACTGAATTGACACTGACTATACAGTTAGCAGCTTTAGGGGCTACTAGTGGATAATCTCTCTTAGAAACAAAGTTTTACATTGTTCCTTCTCAAATGTTAGTGGTACAGTTTGGGCAATTCATTTTTTAATGCAGAAGCTCTTGTGCTTACAGAGAAATAAGAAACCATAGCTAATAGATGGTGTCAGCAGGCAAGACACGCATTGTTATTTTAGTCCCTTATTACAATCAATGGTTCTATGTTGTGCTTATTTGAAGGGAATATACTTAATTACTTATATCATAATTGCTACAGCTGTATTACTATTATGATATCAAAGTGACTAACATTATTGAGGTTCCATGTTAGGTGCTTTATGCACATTAGCTCCTTTAATTCTCATATCAGCCCTCTGAAGAGACTATTATTATTTTCATTCTACAGATGAGGAAAGTAAATCTCAGATAGGTTGAATAATTTGAGATCACGCAGCTATTAGTAAGGGCTGTGAGTATGCCTAGATTTTACCCTGGGCACTCTTCCGTCAGAACTTCTCTCTTAATTTGCTGTGCTGTGGAAATGAAAATAGAGACACTAAAATTACAAAGCGGTGAGAACATGAAAAACTTGCACAAAAAATTTGTAAGAATTCTGCAGAATAGGAATGATTCTAAAGGATCAAAAGCAGATAATGTAACGTGAAAATTACTTTGCCTCGATGATGATCATAGCAATCGCAGAAGAAAAAAATACTTAGTAGGTAGAGGATCAGTATTGGTGTGGTGTCTGTTAGTGTGGTGTAAACTCCTGAGAAGGCAGTGTTAAGTTTCGGGGAGCGTGAGGTGGTAAGTGGAGGTAAGGCAGCTCCTTCAGTCTTGGAGAGATGAACAAAGGACAGTTCCCTACTTCAGCAGATTTTCAGTGTAGATGAGAATGGTCTATTTGGGGTAGAAAATGCCCATGGATATTTATGAACGAAGAGGTAAAGTGTATGTCTGATTTTTAAAACTGTACCTGATACTCACTTCCATTTAATGGACATGTCTCTGGGGACTGTGTAGCCATTTGAGCTTTCAGTTACATGAGCAGCTTTTTTGAACCCTCTGCTGATTAATATTAAGACGGCTGGCTGGCATAGACTAGTCTTAGACTAAAGGACCCTTTCAGTTTTTAGCATTTTAGGACTATGTCAGCCTCATACACCCAGTTGTAAACAGAAAATGGGTTGAATTTGTTAATGATAGTCTGGAAGGAATAAGTTAGTACTTAACATTGTTTAACTGGGTTCTTAAAAATACAAATTTGATTTTTTTAAGCTGATTAACTTTGAGACCTATGATCTTTAAAACATGGGAATGACATATTCTTATATATTACTACATTTATATTTAGCTATATATTGATGGGAATTAAATATTGCAATGTTTTAACTATTGCACATCCACTTTAAGAAAATGAGCATAGGGGTTTAGGCAGAGGAGTGCTACATATTTCAAATCCATATGATGCTTTTGTGTTCTACATAGGTTAACAGTGGAATATGATAATTATCCCACCCAGAAGGTGGTTAATTTATGAAAATTGTGTATCCTCCCCATGTACGCATTAGTGTGATATTCTTGTGAGTTCTTTTTTTTAAAAAAAATTCTTTAGCTCACACAGACATGGTTATAGGTTCTGTCAATAGACAGAACTTCTTTTCTATACATAGAACTCAGTTTGCTTTTGTAGTTATGGTGAGTTTTTGAAACTGTCTTTATTGCTAGTGGGTTAAGTACATTTCTACTTTTATTTTATTTTATTTTATTTGAGGGCAGTGTCACTGGCCCTCATATGTGGGACCCGAACCGGGGTCGCTGGCTTCCCAAGCCAGCTCTTAACCACCGCGCCACTCGGCCGGCCCTTAAGTACATTTCTATATTATGGCAAATGATACTGTCATTTATCATTTTAATACTTCTCTTTGCAACTAGGCATTTAAAATTTTTAATCTAAGTTTTATTCAATTGGACGGTTGGTTGAGTTCCCTAGATGTCATTCCTGCAAATGGAGGTTAAATATTGTTGATCTGAGTTCATTTTGGTTTGTGGACCTGTGGATTTTTAAAAAATTATTTTTAACAATAAAAAGCAAACTAAATAGGAAAAGTCTCAGTGTTATACCATTTAAAGTAATAGCACTAATATATATTGTACTGCTTATATTTCTATCCACAGGCAAGAATCTCAAATGTTTCAATAAAATTATAAAGAGGTATATTCTAATTTTTTTTTTCCAGCTGAGCCGTCCTGCCACCTGTTGGCAGCTCAGCAGCAGCTCAGCCTGGGCTGGGCATCGAACTGCTGTTGCTCAGAGCTCAGCTCGCACTCTTGAGCGAGCTCTTAACCAACTGAGCCTCTTGGCCGGCCCTTCTAATTATTTTTCTTAATAGATGAATATCTTTTCCATATGATGTGATTGGTTCACAGGGTTGCAAATACAATTTTAGTGCCAGCTTCTAACATTTTTGCCAAAGAAACGTGAAATATTTGTTTAGAATATACTATGAAATTTAACTGCATATTTAAAAAAATTAGGATCAACCCGTATCATTTAAGTGCAATTTTACCTGGAAATTCATTCACTAGGCAACCCTTTGAGGTCTGTTGTAGGCCAGGACGATATGTTTGTTCCTGTAAGTTCTTTTTGAAATTAAAGTGATGTTAATGTGATAGACTATATGATCTTTAAATTGTTGGTTTGAATTTATTTTATGGTTTTCCACCTTTTAGGAGAGGATCAATGCTCAGTACAGCCATATTTGTCTACGCTGCAACATCTCCAGTGAATGGTTATTTTGGAGGAAGTCTGTATGCTAGACAAGGAGGTAACGTATGAGTTACCACTTTACCACTTTATATTTTAATTATAGATGCTAATATTTTACTGTGAGGTATTTGGAATTTAAAATGGGCAGTACAACCATTGTAAAATCCATTGTTACCCAACTTCACATAATCTTCGCTAAACCTGTTACGTGTTCTGTCTTGCTTTTATGGAGCCACTTGCATTTTATTTCGTGAATAATTAATAGATTATCTCCATTGTCCACTGTAATTTTGCCTTGAGGAACATGCAAGAGAGAGTATATTTAAATTATAGATACTGTTTTGCTTTGAGGTGCCTAGCTTCCTAGATGTGCTCTATGGGAGGCCTCAACATAGAGTGCATAGCTTTATAGTTGAATATAAAGCCATATAATGTTTTATAGCTTATGGATAGAGTGTCTAGACAGTGGATGGAGAGTAGGAAGGGGAGCTCTTTATCTTTCTTGTCTCTTAAATATTTATCAAAGGACCCTGCACAAAGATTCTGTTATTCTGTGTCATAATCTTTTTTTTAAAGATTTTATTGGGGAATTGGGGGAGGGGAACAGACAAGTTGCGGTCCTTTTTGTTCTTCGGTCTAGTTGTGGAAGACATTGCTTCACTGGCCCATGTTGGTATTATTGGGCACTTCCAGGGTGAGGCAGATCAGTTGCCGGCTTCTGGACGGTCGCTCACGGCGGCTATAGGCAGCTCACGCTGGCTGCCAGCCACTCACTGTAGCCTATGGCAGCCCACTGCAGCCCACACCGTTGCCGGCCATCTTAGCTATAGAGGCAACTGGGTGGAGTTGTTACTCACCACCTTAGCTATAGAGGGTAGTGTCACTGGCCCTTAAATGTGGGATCCAAACCGGGACCCCGCTGCTCAGAGCTGGCGTCCCAAGCCAGCTCCTAACCAACGCGCCACTCGGCCGGCCCATGTCATAATCTTTTATTAATAGCACTTCATTTAAATACCCCTTTGCGTATTTACTCTGGTGACCTGGAAATAATGGAGGTTGTGTGGATGTTGCAAGGATACTTCTTGTTTCTTTCTCTGATGGCATTCAAGGGTCTTGATGTTCTTTGTTTTTCCTGTAATTGTCTAGGGTCAGGACAGAACATCGATAGTTGATTGCTCTTTTCCAGTATACTTGCTTCACAAGCTATGTTTCCATTAGACATACTTGAATAACTGGTTGGTCTTTATCGTTTTGAAATAGTTATTAGGATGTCAGACTTCAAGTTCTTTACATTAAAATTGTAAATAGTTTGGTCCTAAATAATCAACTTTGAAACATTAACACTTTGTAAGTGGGCATAACACTTTGTATGACGAGTTTACTCGTTTCCCGCAAAAAATGTATTAATATATGCCTGTCTGTCTGGTTTTCATAGTTTCCATTCTCTTCCAGGAAGGAGATGGATAAAGCAGATGTTTGTTGGGGCATTCCTTATCCCAGCTATGGTGTGTGGCACTGCCTTCTTCATCAATTTTATAGCCATTTATTACCATGCTTCAAGAGCCATTCCTTTTGGGACAATGGTAAGTTTCTCGAATCTTACTTTTAAACTGAAAAATATAAGCATTCCAATATGAGGCCTGCTATTTCTCCAAAGTTTTGATCATTGCAGCCAGCCTCTACCCAGTCCTGGAAAGTAAGATGAAAAAGAAAGTTCTTGTTAGTCTCCGTATAATTTTGGTTAAGTTTAAACGTACTGTTGCTCTTTTTTTCTTCATTCTGTGAGCCAGTGAAGTGCAAGTCCAACTTTTAAGTATGACAGAAGAAAACACTATACTTTTTATGAGAAATGGGCGAAATCGGTGAATATATTTTAGAGAAAGAATAATGACACATCAAGAAACACGAATTTTTTTTTTTTTTGAGGGCAGTGTCATTGGCCCTCATATGTGGGACCCAAACCGGGGCCGCTGGCTTCCCAAGCCAGCGCTTAACCACCACGTCACTCGGCTGGCCCGAAACACGAATATTTTAAAGTGATAGAAGAGTACAGTGGTAGGAAGCGAAACTTCTCCATAACACATTTGTTTTTTTTCAGGAACCATGTACTATTTTTAGAACCTCTTTAAGCATTTATTAGTATTGATAATATATGTTGATGGATATTAAAATTCTTTCACATATCTTACCTGTAGTCATAGACTTTGAAATGTTTTAGGTTATTTAAGTATATTAAAACTAAAACACAGATATAATGGTGCTTTACAGAGTTAATTCATAGTTTCCAAATTCTTCCTGTTGTTACTTTTTTTACTAGAACCAGAATTTTAGACCTAGCGTAGACTTTAATGTACACTTGTGCACATATGCAGACACACATACAAGTATACGTGTACAAGTTGCAAGGTGGTTACTGCTTTTCAGAAAGGCTAAATAACTTGGCCATACAGGTCATACAGATAGTTAATGGCAGAAATGCAGCTGGAAGCCATATCTCTTTGAATTTTAATCCTGTTTTGTTTCCTTTTTGTTATATGGGAATCACAGAAATTCCAGATGATTTTGGTTGTTTTATAATCTAGGCCAGGTTTTTCAAAGACACATTTGCATATATATTTTTACTAAGTCTTTAATACATTTTAATTAAGAAAATTTTTGAAAATTGCTTCAAAATTGCATTTTTTTTAATTGAATTTTTTTTTTGCAAGCCAAAGTAAATGATAATGGTTAGGAAAGGTTAAAGTAATTAATTATATTCAGAACTGGAAAAGAATTTGCTTCATAGTAGTTCCAGGCCATCAGACAGTGTATGTCTTACATCAAGTTACTTCTTAAAGATGACCTGTTAAGTTATTTTCTTAGTGCTTTAAAACTTAAAATTCTGATTAAGTTATACTTTTCCTCAAAGTTTTGAATTTGATGTGCTGAAAATTATATTTCAGAGTTGCTTTGTTTCATTAAAATTATAAATTTTACCACTTTTTAAATACTAATAGGCATTGTAATTTGCCTTTAGATAATTTAAAAGCCGCTAATTATCAGAATACAGTATCAAACTCTGTGCGAGTAGAGAAGGCTTATAAAATTGATCTTTGGTGTAGAACAGACTGGCTGCTGATGCTTAGCAGGGTCTTATAATATCATGTTCTTAATTTGTATTCTAATTTGAAATGAAGGAATGCTGAGCGAAGGGTGTTCCATTGGCCTCAAATTTTAATCAGGTTTGTGATTTAACCTTTTTTCCCCTCTTTTTAAGAGTACCAAAACTTGTTTAGAAAGTGAAATTTAAGAACTTGAGGTAAATGTTGGATGTACCTATTAAGTGTTTTAATGACTTAAATTTGTATTTTTAGTTGTTTGCCCTATTGACATTATGAAGGAAATGGTTATATATTTTCATAAATACCATGGTTCTCAACCCTGTGTACATGTTAGAATCACTTGGAGATTTAAAAAATGTCAATGCCCAGAGCTTCACCCCAAGTCAATTTATCTGTCCATCTCTAAACTCAGTCAGTAGTGTTTACGTCATTCTAGTTCCCAGCATCTGGGGATGAATATGACAATGGAAAAGCTCCCAAACCATTTGTATCTGAGAAGCTGGGAGCCCCTACTTAACTGAATACCTAGTTTGAAAATCAGTGTCTTCACACCATTCTGTATGCTCTTCCCCAGGCCTCATCTCTTTCTGGCCATCATTTTCTTGATCTCCTGAATATTGAGCCCTTTTCTCTGGGTGATCTTGGCTCTCATTCTCTGTTTTCTCAGAGATTTCACAACTGAGGACTTAATCCAACCTTAGTAAAAATGACTTCAGGCTTCTGTCTTGTACTGCGGAGGCACCAGAACAGTAGGGCTTTTGCCTCCCTGGGATCAGGAGATTTGTCAGAATACTGCAATTACCGCCATGACTAGCATGAGATAAGATTGAAAGTGGGTGAAAACTGTCTTCAGACCTCAGCTTTTCTGTTTATATATACCTAATTATACATGAAAGCCATTAAATTCATGTCAGATTCAGCTTGTTGAGCAGTAGTCAATTTTAGCAGGTTAATATAAAGATAAAAGAAACATAGGTAGAGGGTGGTGGTGATACTCTGAGATAGTATTGAGTGCACCAGTTTTAAGGCATGGTGCCTAGAGTAAAAAGAGTATTACAAGAAGATGCAAGAAAGCATTTAAATGAAATTTTGGGTCAAAGACTCCAAAGATGAACAAACCTGTTGTTCCTGAAGTGATTATTCTGGCAGAGGTACTATAGAGAATGGGAGCGAGTGTACTTGAAATTAGGTTGATCCTGGGCAGGTAAAACCATTTTTTGGGGGGAATTTGTTCAAGAATAATTTAGGTATTATACCCCAAAAGTTTTTGATCCTGTGAGAGCTTCTTGGGAATGAGGAAGGGTTTGCCAAGATGTTTTGAAAACACATTTCTCACGAAGTCTTTAGTTGGCTATAAATTTCAGATTCTGAATGTGATAGTTGCAGAGATTTAAAACTCACAGAGGGGGCCGTCCGAGTGGCGTGGTGGTTAAGAGTTAGCTTGGGATGCCAGTGACCCCGATTCGGATCCCACATGTGAGGGCCAGTGACACTGCCCTCAAAAAAAAAAAAAAATTAAAAACCTCACAGAGGCAAATTAGTATGAAAACAACTTTTCTACTCTAAATATCATTCAGTTGAGCATGTGCTGATAGATCCTTGACTTATACTTACGGTTTTTATCTCGGAGTGGGTTGATAAAGAAGTAACAAGGGGGCCGGCCGAGTGGCGCATTGGTTAAGCGCTGGTTTTGGGATGCCAGCGACCCCGGTTCGGATCCCACATGAGGGCCAGTGACACTGCCCTCTACAGCTAACAGCTCCACCTGGAGCTGGGCTGCGAGCCCCGGTGATGGTGTGGGCTGCAGCCCCTGCTGCAGTGGGCTGCCATAGGCTACAGTGAGTGGCCCGCAGCCAGCATGAGCGGCTGGCAGCCAAGCGTGAGCTGCCAATAGCCGCGGTGAGCGACATCCAGAAGCCGGTGACCGATCTGCCTCATCCGGGAAGAGCGCAATGACGATACCAACAGTGAAGCAACATCCTCCGCAACGCCTCATCCGGGAAGAGCGCAATGACGATACCAACAGTGAAGCAACATCCTCCGCAACTAAAACTGAAGAACAAAAAGACAGCAACTTGTCTGTTCCCCTTCCCCGATTCCCCAACGCTGTTCCCCTCCGCCAATTCCCCAATTAAAAAAAAAAAAAAGTAATAGGGGTCATGATCATGGGTGAGCCATGTTATATTTGTCATCTCAAGGTCTGTTTTAGCTTGGAAGGGGAATCTTGAACATCATCAGAAATATGCCCTAGGTTTTAGTAAATCAGATTTTACAGATATTTAAGGCTCTCTCATGACCCAAGTTTTGGGCCGTAACTGGGAAAATGACTTGAGAATTGGAACACCTCAAAAATGAAACTCATGATATGTGATCATGAGTTTCCTTACCACAGTAAGGAAAAAATGGAGACCAACATTAATGGATAGGCATTATTTTGTGATTTCTTAAAGGTAGTGAGAAGAGAACAGTATACTCATGTGTAAAAGAATAATAAAGATCTATAAAAATAGTGTTAGAAAAACTCCATTACCTAACCTGAACTGTTGACAAATGCTGAGCAAACTGAAATATTTTATAAAGATATTTTCATAGCAGGTCATCATCAGTGACATAACAGAGTAAAAGAAGAGTGGCTCTATCCCATTCTTCCTTTTTAAAGTTTTTCATCAAATAAAATAACCCTCAAACAAGAAGAGATAAGAGGAAAATAATCTCTGATAAGAGGGAAGTGAAGCTTAAGGTGGGTATGGGGATTGATTATGCAGGAATAACCCAGCTACCTTAGCTGAAGTTTTGTTGCTCATATAAATGATCTTTGAGAAACACTGAGAGATCAAGCTGATAAGTGATTTCTAAATAACTATGTAAGAGAGCAGAAGTGTTGTGAAACTGGACAGAGGCAAATTTACTTTTCAGAAGGTGGGGAAGAAAGTGGATTCTACCTTACGAAGTGTGAACTGTATATTGAGGCAAAAGATTTTAGAATGTTTTACTAAAATTTATTTTTTTAATCACAGGAATTAATAAACACTAGGGGCCATTATGAATGTGTTAAAGCAAAAATGCTAGAACAATCTAATTTCCCCTGTTTGGTAGGTTTTAGTAGCCTGGAAGAACAAAGGAGTATAGATAAAGAATTATATCTTGTTGGGCAATATGGAGAAATGTGCATGGAATAGTACAGTTAGGTGGACGTGTAACTAAATAATTATAGAATTAAAGTATTGGGATGATAGTACCCATAATATGTCACTGTCTTTTAGGAGAATGGGACAGATATTCTTGACTTTTGACCTATTCAAATAATTGTTAATGACTTTGTATAAAGGCATAGTGATCTGATGATTAAATTGAAAAAGGACATAAGACTAAGGAGGAAATTGGTAATGTGGAATGATGAAGACCATATCCAAAACAATCTCAGCTGACTGAAATGATGTGATAAATCGAACAAGATGAATTATAATAAGGACAGACACATTTGCCTAGCACTTGATAGTTTACAAAGCACTTTCTTCTGGAAACCCTTATGTGGTTTTTAGAACCCAAAGAGAAAGGCAGAGCTAGTGGTATATGTCATCCCTGTTTTACAGAGCGAAAAACCAGGACTCTTATGTAGTAATTGACTCAAAATCACATTTCCTTTGTTGTGGTGCTGGTGGTGGTGACAGTGAGTCTTTGTCTTTTTTTCTTTTCTTGCCTTGTACTAAAAGGGATTCTAGCTTTATTCTGAGAGTGTTGGACAGCCTTTGGAGAATGTTTGATGCCTTTTTTTATCTGTATTTATTGAGGTATAATTAATACATGGCAAAGTGTGTATATTTAAAGTGTACAATTTGATGAGGTTTGATATATGTATATACTTGGGAAACCATCACCACAATTGACAAAGGAAGATATTTATCAAATCCAGAAGTATCATCATGTACCTTTGTAATGAATTCATCCCATTTTTCCTCCTCCTTTCTTCCTTCCCCCATTCTTGTAACCACCAATGTGCTCTCTGTCATTATAGATCAGTTGGCATTATCTAGAATTTCATGTAGGTAGAATCACACAGTATGTTCTTTTTTTCTTTCACTTGAAAATTATTCTCAGATTTTTTGGTGTTGCATGTATTAATAGTTTGTTCCTTTGTGTTGTTCAGTAGTATTCTATTGCATGGATGTACCACAATTTGTTCGTCCATTTACCCAGCAATGCGCATTCACATTGTTTCCAGCTTTTGGCTATTACAAATCAACCCACAATAAGTATTCATGTACAGGTCTTTGTGTGGACATATACATATGTTTCAATTCTCTTGGATAAAAAACTACAGTGTAATGACTGTCATATGATACTTCTTTTCAAGAAACTGCCAAATTTTTCTGAAGTGGTTTTGCCATTTTACATTCCCACTAACTGTAGACGAGTTTCAGTTACTCCACATCATTTCTAGCACTTGATATGGTCAATTTTGGTAGGTCTAGTGGATATGTAGTGGTGTCTTACTGTGGGTTTAATTTGCATTTCCCTAATGACTGACTAATCATGATGAAGATATTTTTGTGTGCTTATTTGCCGACCGTATATATTCTTTGATGAATGGTAAAATCTTTTGCCAGTATTTTAATAGGTTGTCTTGTTGAATGGTGAGAGTTCTTTATATATTGTAGATGCAAGTCCTTTGTCTTATACGTATTTTACAAGTATATTCTCCCATTTTGTGATTTGTCTTTTCATTCTCTTAAAAGTGTCTTTTGAAGAACAAGTTATTCATTTTGAGGTTTGATTTATTGATTCTTACGTAGTTTGTACCTTTTTGTCCTATTTAAGAAATCTTTTGCCAAACCAAAAATCAGTAATCTTTCTTTGTATGTTTTCTTCTAAAAATTTTTACAGTTTTAGCTCTTAAACACAGATCTATGATCACTTTTGGTTAATTTTGTATATTGTGTGAGTTTTAAGGGTCAAGGGGTTTTGTTTTACCTATGGCTATTCAGGACCATTTCCTCCACTGCTTTGCCTTAGCACTTTTGTTGATAATCAATTGACCATATATGTGTGGATCTATTGCTGGAATTTTCTGTTCTGATTCATTGATTGCTTTGTCTAGTTTTTATGCCAGTACTACATTCTTTTGATTAATGTAACTTTACAATTATAAACCTTAAATTCAATTTTTCTTTTTCAAAGTTGTTTAGGCTTTTTTATATGCATTTCCATATAAAGTTTATTGTAGAATCAGCTTGTCAGTTTCTACAAAAAGCCTGCCGGGATTGCATTGAAGCTATAGATCAATTTGGGAAGACTTAATATCTTAACAGTATTGAATCTTTTGTTAATGAACACAACTTCTCTGCAACATTTTATAGATTTTAGTGTTTAGGTTTTGTACATCTTTTGACTTTACTTTTAAGTAATTCATATTTTTGATGCTTTTTATAAATGGTATTTTTGTTTTGTTTTGTTTTGTTTTGTTTTGTTTTGTTTGTTTTGAGGGTAGAGTCACTGGCCCTCACTTGTAGGACCGAACTGGGGCCGCTGGCTTCCCAAGCCAGCGCTTAACTGCCACGCCACTCGGCCGGCCCATAAATGGTATTTTTAAAACTTCAAATTCTGATTTTTGTTTTTGCTGTTGTACAGAAAAACAATTGATTTTTCTATATTGGTTTTGCATCCTGCAACTTTACTAAACTCACTTATTACTGTATTTTGCTGTATATAATGTGCACTTTTTTGCCCAAATTTGTGAGGGAAAAATAAGGATGCGCATTATACATGGATAGAACTAATTCTATATCTATATAAATGTTTTTAATTCTTTTATCTATGCTTATGAGTTAAAAGTGTAACTCAAGAAATCAATAATGATATCCGAATGCAAACTAATACCCTGGAATATGGTAATCGGTTTTGTTGAATTTACTACCAACTTGCCATGCTGCAGAGGTCTCCTATGATGCATAAATGTCGTACGTTTGTTACTGGTACAGAAAATTCCTTGTCCTTTGTGTCTGTTCTTGTGTTTTGTAACTATTTGTTACATAAAATTTCTTGTACCATAATATGTTAAAAAATAAATGCTAAAATTCCTTTGTAATACAAAAAACATGTACCTAAATATAAACAAATAAAAATTTGAATTAAAAAATTAAAACAAAAGATTTTTTCCCCTGAAAGTTTGGACCAAAAACGTGGGTGTGTTATTATACAAGGGAGCACATTATATTGGGCTGTCAAAAAAGTCATGACGCATTTTTGCATAGAAAACAGAAAAAATACATCATGACTTTCCCGACAACCCAATACATGGCAAAATACGGTAGTACTAATTCTTTTTGGTAAATCTCTAAAGATTTTTACATAAATTATGTTGTCTATGAATAAAAATACTTTTACTTCTGCCTTTCTAATCTGTAGGCCTTTTTTTTTTTTCTTTTCCTTGCCTTATTGCACTGACTAGAACCTCCATACAGTGTTGAATAGAAGTGGTGACAGCATAACATTCTTGACTTATTCCCGATGTTAGGGGTACAGCATTCAGTCTTGTGTCCACAAGTAAATGTTAGCTGTAGTTTGTTGGTAGATAGCCTTCATCAGATTGATGAAGTTCCTTTCTAATCCCAGTTTGCTGAGTTTTATTTTTTGTGAATGGAGGTCGCATCTTGGAAAGGCTTTTTCTGCATCTTTTGAGATGATCTATGATTTTTCTTTTTTTAGATTGATAATGTGATGAATTGCATTGATTTTTGAATCTTAACCAATCTTGCATACCTCTGATAAACCTCAGTTTATTCTGATGTTATTATCCCTTGTATATTCTGTATATTACTGATTTCATTTGCTCAAATTTGTTATTGTTTCTGCATGTGTATTTATGAGAGACAATGATCTGTAGTTTTCTTATGTCTTTTTTTCTGGTTTTGGTATCAGAATAATGCTAGCTTCAGCCACTACAGAAAACAATATGGTGGTCCCTCAAGAAATTAAATTAGAACTTAAAAACAGAACTACCATATGATCTAGTAATTCCACTTCTGGGTATTTATCCAAAAAAAAAAAAAAATGAAAACAATAAGTTTTTAACTTCAAATATAGTGTTTGTTCCATTATACTTCTGACGTGGCCCAAAAAACAGAATGAGACTTATTTGTAGACACCAATAATTTGAGCTCCTAAGTCTGATCTTTAAAATGTAAAAAAAGAACTCTTATCTCATACATTTATACAAGTTTTATCTGAAAGGAAGGTGATGATACCTTTGGCTTGTTTAAACACATGCACACGCGGATGTAATGAAGACAGAGTTTTCAGTAATGTTACTTCAAAATAAATTCTTCTCATGTAATCACTGAATTTCTACCTCACACCTCTTCATTCTTCTCAATTTCTTCACAATTTTCATTCAACTTTTCTCTCACTTTTACTTGCTATTTATTAGAACCCGAAAATGTATAATTGAAAGAGATCCTAGAAATCATTCAGTCAGTCCTACTTCATTTTACAGACGTTCAGAATGAAGCGATCTTACCCAGATGCTGGCTGGAAAAGAGCTCGAGTGTATGTCCTTCTGTACCTAGATTTATATAAAGAAGAAAAATCACAAAAACAGATATTTTCCTAACTGACCACTTTCGTTCTAGAATCTCAACATGGTCTTCCCTTATAACTAATTACCAATAGGCAGGAAAAGATTCATATTATTTTAGTAATGACACATATATAATAAATAGAGCTGTGTTTCTATTGTTACAATCCCAAAGCAGAGTAGAATAGAAACAAGCATGGTTCTTTTTTTTTTTTCCTTTGATTAGCATTTATTTGATGTATTTACTCCCAGGCCATAAGCTTTTGTTTCTTCAGTTTCTTCTGGGAGATCTTTTTCTTCTGTGAAACCTCATCTTCTGATTTAGGAACAATTTGTTCCTTTTCAGTTAGGCTCATCTCAATGTGGCAGGGAGAGCTCATGGAGGGGCTGATCTGCCCGTGAGCTCTGTAAGTTCTGCACCGCATCTTGGGAGCTTTGTTCACTTGGATGTGCTCTATGACTAGAGAGTCTACATCTAAACCCTTATGTTCAGCATTACTCACTGCGTTTTTAAGCATGTGCTGTAAAAATTCTGCACTCTTTTTGGGCCACCGACCCTGTGTCCAACCCCACTGTTTGGCCTGGGCACACCTCCCAACTCCGCCGTTGTAACGACGGGAACGGCACACATTGCTTCTGTAACGTGACGTCCTTTAGATACTTGGTGGCTTTTCGGATATGCATACCCTTGATGGCCTGGGCAGTTTCACGAGTGTTCTTAAAATGAACCCATAGATTTAAACCTCTCGATTTACATGATTTTGTGGGGTTCTCCGGGTCAAGAGAATAGCGAACCATTTTTAGAGGTCACCTCAGGCCGCTTTCGGGAAGAGAAGCATGGTTTTTGAGACAGGCAGATCTGCATTGAAATTTTAGTCTTGCTACCTGCTAGCTGTGTGATCACAGGAAGTTACTTAATGTCTCTTAAGTCTCATTTTCTTCATCCATAAAAGAGTGAAATAACGTATGTAAAGCTCCTTGTGCATGTGAGGAGCTCAATGAAGTATAGCCATGTAAGTAAGCGGGTTATGAGGAAAGCTAAAGTATGTCAAAACCATGACAGCAAAAAGTGAAAGACGAGAAAAAGACTCCAGCAGAGACAGCATGGAAGAATAGGAGAAATGGGGCACTGAAGTAGATAGAAACATTTCGTCTTGTATTTAGTTCAATCCTAATGTTTTAAAGCACATTCTTTTCTATTTTCATTAGTGTATACCTGGCACAATTTTAACCCATGTTGAACTTAAACATTTTCTTTTGTGACCAAATTGTGTTTAAATTTTTAAGTGTCCCTTTTATTTATTTTTATTAATGTTATTGTTCTGAGTAATCACACACGTTTTAATTTAATTTACAGGTGGCCGTTTGTTGCATCTGTTTTTTTGTTATTCTTCCTCTAAATCTTGTTGGTACAATACTTGGCCGAAATCTGTCAGGTCAGCCCAACTTTCCTTGTCGTGTCAATGCTGTGCCTCGTCCCATACCGGAGAAAAAATGGTAAAGAGAATGCTAAATCTTATGTGATTGTTTCTCACAATATATAAATAAGTTCTTAAGGCTATTATGTATTTGTAAGTTTTAGAATTGGCTTGTATTTATAAGAATGACTGTCTTAAGTTTAACTTAAGAATTTGCCCTTTTACTTTTTCCTTCAGCCTATATATTGTTAGAGGTGGTAATAAATTCTATCCTTATTTCACTTTCTGAATATTGGTGCCATTTACAGATAAGTCAAATGCTTTGATAAGTACACTAGTACTTTGATAAGTACATTAGTGTGTAGAGGTGGGTGAGAACTAAAGCTGCAACAGTTTAGAATTGCAGCCTACAGGCCAAATTTGGCCTGCTGCTGGTTTTGTAAGAAAAATGTTTTGTTGAAACATAGCTAGCTTATTTGTTCACATATTGTCTATTACTACTTTTACAATGCAGCATCAGAGTTCAGTAGTTATATTAGAGACCATATCACTTGCAAAACCTGAAATATTTACTGTCTAAACCTTTACAGAAAAAGCTTGCCAACTCCCGTTTATAATTTTATTTTTCTTTCCAGATATTTCATTATTCCAAACAGTACTGACACATTTATAACCATATATATCATACCAGTTGAGAGATGGATTAAGATTGAGACCAAATGTAGTTTACTGTTTTATGTTTTTTATCTTTACTTCTGTCACATTTTATGCACAACTGTGTTCTTGAGGACCTCCTATAATTCAAGATTAATCCTGACAAAGGATAACAAGTATTTCTGTTTAACAGATGAAGAGAGCCTTTTATTGCAATAGTGTAAACATAGTTTACAGTTCATTTGATCAATCATCTTTGAAATTATAATTCTTGGTGGATTTTTAATTTGAAATGACTTGTAGTTTTTCAAATTTTGAACTAAAATGAGATGTCATTAAAGTTTATATTTCTAATTCTTGTAATTCAAAATATGAACTCAGTGTATATATGTATTTGTATATATATTTAGCCTTCTAAAATTAGTAAATTGAATATATAATAAAGTTTAATTATATTACATTTAATATTTATTAAATTGATTTATGCTATTCTACTATTCTTTGTTTTCCTAATTCTTACTAGCAGACAAAAATAGAACAGTCTTACTGTATATTTATTATATTTCCTGTCTTATAAGAATAGCTGTACAGTAGACTACATATTCATAATAAGGGATATATATTGAAAAGCCTGTGTTCCTAGATGTTTTACCACATTATAAATATAACTTATGTTCAGGTACTTATTATACAAATAGTCTTTTGTAGAATTGGAGGTATGTAGACATTTATAGAAATGGAGGCTGAATAAAATAGCTCCTATAGTTTAAAAGAGAATGGTGTATTCTAGTCTTAGAAGTTTGTCGATGTTCTTTTTTTCTTAGATTGGTCTTATGAGAATTTTCTAGTCTTTTAAACTCAATTATATTTTTCAAACTAGATTGTTAAGGCCCATTGATATCCTGATATTCACCCATTACGGGGGTGCGAGGGTGGCTGATACGTTTAAAGGCAAAGAATGTAGTCAGAAATCACAAAAGTTCCTCTAAATCACTAGGGTTAGTGAAGGAGAGGAAGGGACAACGCAGGACCAGGGTCACGTTCCCGTGCAGGAAGGCTTGTGCATGTCCTCATTTTCTTCCTATAGTCACCTGGGAACCAAAATCTGGATATTAGATCCAGCTCTCACCGACTGCGTCACTTGGGCAGATCATTTTTAACCTCTGAGGAAAGAAGCCTAAATTAAGTGATTTTTTTTAATTTTTTAAGCTGAGCCATCCTGCCACCTGTTGGCAGCTTAGCGGCAGCTCAGTTCGGGCTGGGCATCAAACTGCTGTTGCTCAGAGCTTAGCTCACACTCTTGAGAGAGCTCTTTACCAACTGAGCCACTCGCCCAGCCCTAAATTAAGTGATTTTTAAGATTTTTTTTCCCAGCTCTCAAATTCTTTGATTTTCCTTTCAGATTTTTAATTTGTTCATTGAAGAGATATTAGTGTAGAACCTTTTATGTGCCAGACACTGTGCTGGGTACTGGGAATACCTAGATGAATAGCTTCTGCCTCCCAGGGATTATATTCCAGTGAGATATGACTTGCATATAACTAGACAGTTACAGTATAGTGTGGTAAGGGCTGTTATGGAGTTATATTCAAAGGGCAGTGGAAGAATGGGGCCAGGACTCACCTCTTCCTGGGAGACTTAGAGAAGGATTTATAGGGAGAACACTTGAGCTGACGGTTGCAAGAGAAGTATGAGACAAGAGAAGGCATTCCAGGTAGAGAATTACCAATTGCAAGTCAGAAATGTTTGTTAAGTGAATGAGTGAGATACGAATTTTATTTTTATCATTCTTTGGCTCCATTGTAACTCAGAACTCATAATCCCTTAATTGTATAATTCATAGGAAAAGGAATTAATCAATGAAAGAATGAGCAAAGAAATCGCAAGGCCAAATTTTGGGAAACATTATTTCATGTAGGGGTCTCAAGACTTACTTTCTTTCCTTGTGGCTTTCTGTAAGTAAATGCCTTTAAAGTCCTTAGATGTTATGGAGAGGTATGGAAAGGAACCATCACTTAGAATCTTTTTTGAATTCTGCCCTTGGCAAGAAATTTGTGTTCCCCAAGTTCTTATCTCAGCCTTTAATGCTGGCAAGAATTTTGACAGTATTCTAGGACAAATTTGAAGTCCCACCTCTGTGTTGTGTCTCTTTGGGTTTTAGTTTTTCCTTTTTACTGATTTGTTTCTGTTCTTTAGATTGTTTTTAAATACCAAGAACTTGCTTTCTGTTATCAGGATTTATATAACATAAAATCATGCTAGAAGTTAACTATTAACTTTCATATTTTCCAGGTTCATGGAGCCTGCAGTTATTGTTTGCCTGGGAGGAATTTTACCTTTTGGCTCAATCTTTATTGAAATGTAAGTTTTGGTGATGTTATTTATGCTTTGAGGGATTTCATTGTAGTTTGAGAATTTGGGAGTTAGAGTAAGATGGGAAAGCATCTAACAAAGTTAGTCTGTTAATTTCATGTCTTACAGAAAGGGGACTGTGTATCTAATTAAAAGTAGTTTTCTGCTCTGTTCTCAAATATTCAGGTGAAGTTTATACTTTTTTTCCTTTGACATTCACAATACATCTTCTGTGTTTTCCAGCCTTTTTAAAGTGGAGCAAGCAGATAAAGACCTGTGTGAAGCATTCTAAGTGCAGAATCATTCTAGATTTGTACATTTATCCCCCAGTCTTTTACAGCCATCTCACTCACACCTAATTTTATAACTTTGTTATTAGCAACTCACCTTACTGAATTTTGCCAAAGCATTCAAAATAATATTTATAGAAATCACACATCCTTTTTGCTCTTGTGTTTATTGGTTTATGTGACATTTAATTTTACACTAACAAGTATAACTGACGTCGATTTGGGCCAACTCCAGGTGGTCACCCTACCAGCTGGGAGTGCGCTGTGGGCGTTGGGCAGTACCTTGGAGAGGGGTTGGAGTGTGTCACTCTAGCGCCTGGACTAATACAGCTAGTTCAGGAACTTATGTATTTCCAGTCTGATACTGCTCTGTCTTCACCCTGACTTGACCTTTGACTAATTTTTCCCTCCTACTCCTGACCCCTTACCTTCTGGATCACCTCTCTTCCTGCTTTCTCAGGTATTCTGTTCCATTAGACAGCCTTTCTGCCTTATCTGTAACTTCTCCTGTTTTGACCTCCCTCATGCTCATTCTCCCGTTGGTAGCTGAATTGATCCATTTAAGGTATCAGTCTGATCAAGTCACTTCTTTGATAAAGACTTCTTGTTTTCATTGAGATAAAGTCCAAACTCCATAACATGGCCAATAAGGGCCTTGGTAATACATGGTCTGGCCCTGTTCACTTCTCCAATCTCATGTCTTAGCTCTCACCCCTTCATTTCAAATTCTAGACATACTGACCTTTGAGTTTTTCAAAGTACAGTGAATTCCCTTATTTGTGAGCCTTTGCCTGTCCTGTTTCCATGCCTGGAACATTCTTCTAGCTTCCCCCACCCACCAAGCTCCACCCAACCACGCCAGTGAGATGCCACTCTTAGGTGCATTGGTAGAACATATTACAGTGCGTGATTGTCCCCACTAAACAGTAATCTCCTTGAGGGTAGAGATACTGTCGTCTTCACAGTTCTATTCTCACTGTTTCCCTGATACATGGTAGGGGCTCTGTAAGTATCTTGAAAGAATGAATGACAAATAAGTGAACTAACAAACAGAAGAGAACAAGAAAAAGAAAATAGGCTAGGAGACCCTTTCTAGTTGAATGGTGATTTGGGTAATGGAGTCAGAGTGAAGGGTCTGTTTCTTAATGTAAAGTCTTAATGCCCTTTCTCTTACTGTCCTCTGAAGATAGCATGAAGCTTCTTCAGGTTTTCTTTTCCTAGTTTTCCCCCCCTAATTTTATACATTATTCTATGAACCCTATTTTTTAATTTAGTAGTATATTTTATAAAATACACAATACATTGCTTGAATAGTGTTGTGTCTAGAAAAAGATGAAAGATTAAGGGAATTGACTTTATTTTACAAATATGAATTTTTATCTATTTGGTTTTCTTTCCACATTACTCCTTTAAGTTTCTAATTTATTGAGTTTGCCTCAACATAAATACCCTACTAAAGAATCTGTTCTTGAAAGATTATCCAAGAAAATATTTTTGAGAAAATTTTAGAGTGTTTAATAGATGAAAAAAGGTAAGGAAAACTGTTGGAAGTTACCTGAAAGAAAAATATTGAAGTTTAAGTGAGTACTAAGAGGTAAATGAGACTTAGGAACAGGGAGGGTGCGCGTCAAGATAAAGACTAGTAAACTATGTGTCTGTTGCCCTCTTCCGTAGGTATTTCATCTTCACGTCTTTCTGGGCGTATAAGATCTACTATGTGTATGGCTTCATGATGCTGGTGCTGGTCATCCTGTGCATTGTAACCGTCTGTGTTACCATCGTGTGCACATACTTCCTGCTGAACGCGGAGGACTACAGGTGGTGAGTGTTGTTCTGGGGGACCTCTGGGGCCGCAATATTTTAAAGTAAGATTCCATCTGAAGCGTTGAGTGGCTGAAAGAGCTGCATAAAAGTTTCATTATTGAATCTAGTATAGGGATTTTTTTCAGTTATAAAAATGACAGAGATGAGGGGCCGGCCAAATGGCACATTGGTTAAGAGCTGGTTTTGGGATGCCAGCGGCCCGGGTTCGGATCCCACATGTGAGGGCTAGTGATACTGCCCTCCACAGCTAACAACAGCTCTACCTGGAGCTGGGCTGTGCGAGCCCCGGCGACGATGTAGGCTGTAGCCCCTGCTGCAGTGGGCTGCCATAGGCTACAGTGAGCGGCTGGCAGCCAGCGTGAGCTGTCAGTAGCCACAGTGAGCGACATCCAGAGGCCGGCCACCAATCTGCCTCATCCGGGAAGAGCGCAATGATGATACCAACATGGGCCAGTGAAGCAACATCCTCCACAACTAGACTGAGGAGCAAAAAGACAGAAACTTGTTTGTTCCCCTTCCCTGATTCCTCAACGCTGTTCCCCTCCCCCAATTCCCCAATAAAGTCTTAAAAAAAAAAAAAAAACAATGACAGAGATGAAGATTTTCAGTGATAAAAAGGAAGAAAAATAGTATCTTTTTTGTGTGTGTGTCTCTATATTAGAAATATTTGTACAAAGTGCTTAATGTGGAAAGAGCTTTATGAGGAAACAGCGCTCCATTTTAAACAAAATGAGACAGGTCTGAAAAAAGAAATGGTTTATTTAGAATTACTTGTAATAGGAAATTTGACAAAATTCAAGACCCTTTTTTCCAGTTCTTAGGCTCTCTCCTTGTTGATATATTTAAATGCCATGGACATTCATTTGTTTTTAAATATACAGAATTTTAAAGGATGTTTTTATAAAATTCTGTGATTTTAAAATCCTTGTTTCAGTACCATTCATTCAAAAGAGTTATCTTTTTATTTTTTTTTCTCCAGGCAATGGACAAGTTTTCTCTCTGCTGCATCAACTGCAATCTATGTTTACATGTATTCCTTTTACTACTATTTTTTCAAAACAAAGTAAGTGTAGACATTTTCTTATTTTGTAGTTAGGAAACTAAATTTGTCATTTAAATACGAAATTTAAGGCCTTGTGTTGAAAGTAAAACTGGATATACTACATATAGTTATTTTGTTTTATTTCAGGATGTATGGCTTATTTCAAACATCATTTTACTTTGGATATATGGCGGTATTTAGCACAGCCTTGGGGATAATGTGTGGTAAGTTCTTAAATTCTTAGAATATCATGAGTAAATCCTTAAGTGTTTCAGAATCAGAAAAATATAGTAATGAGAAATTTAAAAATTACATTCTGTTGTTTGATCAGCAACATCAAAGTAAACTCAAGAGTCTGATTGACCTTTTTTTTTCTTTTTGATAGTTCCGCCTTTAGCTACAGGGTGGGCAGTAAAATAAGGGAGCTATAATAATCTTGTTAAAAGCTAGGCCCTGGTATGACATTTGTAGACCCCTTGGAGTACCGGGATTGCTTTTCCCCTCCATCTTCCACAGATTGGTAGTTGTCCGAGACAGGAGGTGGGGGGCTCTGGATGAAATGGGTGAACGCGGTCAAAAGATACAAACTTCCAGTTATAAGATGAGTAAGTTTTGGGGATGTAATGTACAGCATGGTGACTATAATTAATAATTAATAATAATGTATTGTATATGTGAAAGTTAAAGAGATTAGATCTTACAGATTTTAAATGGTCTCATTATAGGAAAAATAAATTTGTAACTCCGTATGGCGGTGGATGTTAACTAGCCTTATTGTGATAATCATTTCCCTGTGTTGCACACCTGAAACTAATATGTTATATGTCAACTAAAAAAAGAAAATTTCATTCATATATACCATGTATGTGACCATGTGTGCACACACACACAAATGACATTTACTGTAAAGTAGTAAAAGTTATTCCACAAGCTATAAGGGAAGATAGTTCTCTATATTACAGTCCCATGTTTTATATTATAGTCACATGTTTTATTTATAGCTGTTGTGATTACCTTTCTTTGTGATAGATAATTAATTAGTTGACCAACTTTGAGGGAAAGGTGAATAGGAACTGAAGGTTAAAACTAGATTTGTTTCATATGGGAATATCCTGGTATATCTCTAGGCAGTCGTTTCCTTTAGTATTATTGGCCATCCTTCCTTCAAAATATTGCTCACTGAACTCTTTAATTAATCTGAGGTCTTTCTTGATTATCAACACCATTCAGTGAGGTATAAAATCTTGGGATTATGCAGAGGGTTTATATTTTTTCCTTGACTTAGTATGTGATCTTAGGAATACCTAGAGAGACCTTGACATTTACAAATGAAATGGAATGGATTTAGCTAAAATTTTCAGTGCTTTTCCTGTTGAAATTTCATCGTGCTGCCTGAAAATCTTGGCACATTTACAGTTCTCTGCTATTCTGGCAGTATCCCACTATTTATTCTTTAATGGGTTTATATGCCTTCAGCGCTAATCAGCTCTTTGGGCAGAGGGGAAACAATTCAGACTGTAATTCATTAAAATGTCATCATAATGCAAAATTATACATATTCATCAGGTTATACGTCAGTAATTGAAAAAAATATATTTGTTAATTTTGTTTTTAAATGTAGAAAAAAGAAACGACTATGTTAAGGTGGAATAAATAATTTCATTGTTATAGTCTTTTATATTTTGAGTATAGCATTTAGTTTTAAGGAAATTAAAAGTGTATCTATTATTCCCACGACATTTACTTTTCTGGGAAGCATATTGTGTCCTCTTTTTATAAAGTCATGTTTGTATAAGCTTATTCTTGAGGTGTTCATAAGATTAGGAAAAACGATTCTCTAGGTTGGTACTGTTTTACTTTTAAGCACATCTCTGCTCAAAATGAAGCAATGTTTTATAAGTCCGGAAAATTGGATTTCGTTATTGGACTAATGTTATATTATGCCAGTTAAGATTTTGATTCAAGTTAAATTTATAGATACTTTTATGTTCTAAGAATTCAGGTGTAGTTTTACAAAATTGAAGATTTTTTTTCTTTCTTACCATGTAAGAACTTGTGTAACTATTTCAAAATGAATTGTCAGTATTTTAAAGTATACTATAGTTAATTCATATTATAAAATAAATGTCTATTCATTGCAAAAGTAATTGGAAATAGGTTTGCTTTGTTGTTTTGGTGGGTTTTTCTGAATTTTTAATACTTAATTGTAGGAAATTTTCATATATATATATATATATATATATATATATATGAAGAGAGACAATAATATACATACAGTTAGTCCCCATGTACCTACCATCAATAATTTTCATCATAGCCAATTTTCTTTATATTCTCACCTTACCACCCATTTATTCTGATATGAATCTTGACCCTCATGTCATTTCAAGTGTAAATATTTCTCTACATAAAAAATATTTCTATAATATTATATATCTATATTATGAATATATTGTAATATATTTGTTATAGAATATATAATTGAAATATTTAAAAACTATATGTTATAATATGTAATTCAGTATATACACACACATATAACTATAATTCCTTAATCTGCTCAAATACTCAGTTAGTATTCCACTTTTCCTCACCTGTTCCCATTTCTCTTTTAATAGTTGGATCTCATCAGGATCCAATGAAGGCCCATGTATTGCTTGGTTAAAATGCCTCGTAAGGCTCTTTTAATCTGTTGGTGTTCGCTCTCTTCCCTTGCAATTTATTTAAGAAATTTGTTTGTTTGAATTCCTGTCGAGTTTTCCACACTCAGGATTTTACTGACGGTATCCCTGAGGCATCATTGAATGTTTCTCTGTGCTCCCCCCCGTATTTCCTGTAAGATGGTAGATCTGTAGGCTTGATCAAACTCAAGAATACTTATCCAAAAGTATTTCCCAGGTGGTTTATAGACTTCTATCAGGAGGCACTTAATGTCTGGTCGTCTCCTCTGTGTGAGGTTAGCAGTCATTGATAACTGTTGCCTAGCTCAAGCAACTCACTAGTAGTTATAATAATCTAATTTTGTTTTTCCCTTTATATTTATTAGCTAGGATAGTTCTATAAGGAGAAACTTCCTTTCATCAAGAATTTGGTTACCTTGAAGTATAGTTCATACATAGGAAAGGCAGAATAGACTTATTTCTTTCCTTGCATACACCATCTGGGTGAATAAAAATTTAAAGGTGCCCAATTAGTCACATGGCTGTGTGTGTCATTATTAACTCATAGAAGATTTACTTTTAAATTTTCAGTGATGTTGGACTAGATGGTAAATTCCTAATCCAACAGAGAATCTCTTGTATGACTTGAATGACAAGCTGTCTTGTACTAAAGATCCCTTAATAATTATAGTAAAGAACTATCCATTTCAATCATTCATTCAGGAAATATTTATTGAGTACCTTATCATGTGCTGAACACTCCAGCACAGAAAGTAAACATTTCATTTAACGAAACAAATACCCCTGCTTGATGGTGTTTTGAGCCCCATTTGAGGCTAATTATTCAAAAACAACATTTCAAAACTCCTGACCTACTTTCCTGCCTCTTTTGTTCATTCCTTCAAATATGTCTTCTGTTCTACCAGCCACACAGCTTCTACAATTTAAACATAAAAAAGAAACCCTCAGAAAATGCCACTTTTCTAGAGCTTCAAATGCCGCTGGGCCATGGCCTTTAGTCCTTCCTTGAGAGAATTCCCAGCTACTTTCTTTCTTCTCCATAAGATTTCATATGGTTTGGGGAACATTTAATGTTGGTTTAATGACCTAGAATGAAATATGCTCAAATTAAAAAAACAAACATGTTTCTTTCATTCAACAAATTTTTGTCATTATCAAATTATTCTTTATAAGAGATGTATTTTACTTCATATAGTTATTGATTATATATGTAATAATTGATACTTGATTCTAAAAATATTACATCAGGTCAAACTTGGTATATGACAGTAACAGGTGATTTGTAAAACGAATGATAACAATTTTGATAAGTTCAGAAAGAATGCTAACAAAGACATTATCTTAAAAACAGAATAACTTTTCAGAGCAGAGGGCATTTAGTAAATGATGGGTACTGCTCTGTATTTATTTGTTTCAAAACATCTTATTTTATCTTTACAGGAGCAATTGGTTACATGGGAACAAGTGCCTTTGTCCGAAAAATCTATACTAATGTGAAAATTGACTAAAGACCCAGGAAAACGTGGAACTTTGGATCAATTTCTCTTTCATAGGGGTGGAACTTGCACGACAAAAAAAACGCAAGAAGAGATTTGGGCTTTAACACTGGGTACTTTGTGGGTCTGTCTTTCGTGGCTGGCTTTTAAAGTAACATCTATTTCCATTGGTCCTAGGTTCTTAGTGACTGCTTTCTCCAACTGTTCACAGCAAATGCTTGGATTTTTTGCAGTAAACATTACTACAGTACATGGCTAATCTTCCCAAAAACTAGCTCATTAAAGATGAAATAGACCAGCTCTCTTCAGTGAAGAGGACAAATAGTTTATTTAAAGCATTTGTTCCAATAAAATAAAAAGAGGGAAACTTGGATGCTAAAATTACATGAATAGAAATCTTCCTGGCACTTAGTTGTTTCTATGTTATTGAAAAATGATGTTCCAGAAAGATTACTTTTTCTCTTATTTTTACTGCTATCATCAGCCTATTGTGGGGACATTTTTGTATATTGAATCTGGGTTCTTTTTGACCTCCTCCCCCCCAGTTCAACTATATCATTTTTTTTTTAAAGAGAGAATTAAAAATATTAAATCCCGCATGTAATATATCTGCTGTCATCTTAGTTGGACCAACTTCCCATTTATTTATCTTAAAACTATCCAGTTATATCTTAATTCCATCCAAAGAAGATACAGTCTGAAGATAGAGGTGTGCTCTCTACAATGCAATTTACTGTACAGTTAGAAAGCAAAGTGTTAAATGGAGAAGATATTTGTTTTTATTAAACATTTTGAGATTTAGATAAACTACATTTTAACTGAATGTTTAAAATGATTATCTTTTCTTCCCCCCCAAGTTAGTCTTATATCTTTTTTGGGTTTGAATGAAGGTTTTACATAAGAAATTATTAAAAACAAGGGGGGTGGGTAATAAATGTACATAACATTAAATAATGTAACGTAGGTATAGATTCCCAAATGCATTTGGATGTACAGATCGACTATGGAGTACTTTTTTTGATGATGATTGGTATAGAAATGTGTGAATTTGGATGGCTTTTTACATCTTGCCTACCACTGCATGAAACATTGGGGTTTCTTCAAAATGTGTGTGTCTTACTTCTTTTGGGAGGGGGGATTGTTTTCTTCTGTTTCTTTTCTGAGACTCCTACAGGAGCTAAATTTGTAATTTAGAAACATTTAATTTTGTCAATCCTGTCTGGGGCACTTAAGTAACATCTAAAGCATTACTGCTTTAGAATGTTAAAATAAAATTTCCTGACCAAATTGTTTTGTGAAAATAGATGTGTTTGCAATTTGAAGATATCTTTTCAAAACTCAATATTACTGAATGCAATTTTTAAATATACAATACACTGCTTTTCTGATACAGGGGACCCATACTTTAAAAACCCTCAAACTTGCTTACATCTAGGTTATCCAGTGCAGTCATAAAGTGAATGACAAGCCCTTTGAATGAAATTATGGCACAAAATCTGTTCAAGTTGGTGTACTGTGTGAAATGGGCATGGGGTAAAGTGGTTAGCTTACCATTGGATGACCAAATAAAGGTTACAATTTTCTAAAAGAAGTGATTTTAATTTTGAATACATCTTTCTGGAACTATCCATAATGTGAAGTTTTCCTAGAACCATTGAGTTTCTAGTTTAATAGTTTGCTATGCAAATGACCACCTAAAACAATACTGTATATTGGTATTTTTAGAAAGAGTCAAAATAGCTGTATTTAAACCTTATTGTGAAACTCATGCCATTAATAGTTACATAAGGTGTTTCCATTATAAAGTATTTCTATAAATTAATAGACTGTATCCTATCATGTGGCATATAAGGACTATAAAGAGTGAAAAGTTTGATTTCTTATGTCTCAAGTATGGCTGACATTATCAAACAGTAAATTCTCTTCTTCAACCCAAAATGTTATATTAAATGTAATACATTGGTTCTTCAATTTTCTCCTCCTTACTTGCCTTTAAGATCTTATAAGAAAGGACACTAAAAGTCAGTATTTAATGGCTTATATTATGTAACTTTCTAACTAATGTGAAGTACTTATAACAGTATATAGTCTGTCTGATGGAGTGTGAATTGAACAGCAAGCTTTTGTCATACATAATAAAATGAAATTGATTTCTCATGAATCTTGCAGGTAAGAGGTAGGATTTTACAGAGTGAGTAGTTTAGCTGCTTTCAGGTACACCAGTCTCTTCTACTAAATTGAGCTCAATTTGAAGCCCTTTGAATTCTTCAGTGAAAAATAGTTTTCCAATTTCCAAACAACATTAAAAGCTCCATTAAAATGAATATAAATCACCTTGAAAAGTCTTTTAGAAAATATGTATTAGTTTATGGCTTCATAGAAGGGCTGGGTGTGGTGTGTCTTGAAGAAGATATAATTCACTCTTAGTTGTAGATAGTAAAAAAAATATATTATTTAAGTTAATTAAAAGTTGGGATTTTTCCACTCCATTAATGCTGCTTATCTGTCTTTCATTTGTTAACATTATTTGCTCAACTTCCCAATTGATGCTTTGAATACTATCAAAAACTGAGGATAAACTCTCCCCTTGTATTTATAAGCATGTTTCTCTTGAAATTTAGCTACATTAGTAATTATCATTTTATTTATATATATATATATATGTATACATATATAAAAATTTATATATCCTAGTACAAGAGTAGGATAATGTGGAAATGTAATGGCTGGAGGGATGGTAAAGCATGCCTTAGTAAATCGTGTTGGGCTCATAGATTGTACTGGGCTTGCCCATAAATCAAGCCCCGTACTCTTAGAATTCATTATTCAGTGGTGATATCTGAGTAATGGATGGCAGGGTGAATGGTATGTTTGGGTGTTTTCTATTGAGAGTGGAACAACTTTTTATAAAGGCGGTTGCTGCAAATTCCAGTTCTTCCTAAAGCCATTTTATTTATGGTTTATCCACAAATTATATTCATTTTGATAAAGCTTTTGCTTTTTAAATGTTTACTAACCGCCTTATGCCAAATGCCTTGCAAATATATGTTATTTAAAATTTTCCTGAATTTTTACAAATGTAAACAACAAATGTATTACTGTAATTTTTTCAGGAAAAGCTACATATCGAAGGGCTTCTGTATATGAAGTCTGGGAAAGAAAAGCCTGTTTGTATTCTATACACTGTAGTTCCATCTGAGTTTTAAGTTTAGATTTCAGCATGTCTTAGTGCTTCCTTCTATTGATTTATTGGAACACATAATAAATAGGAGTAAGTGACATGAAAACCCAAGAATTCATTAATGTATATCTTCATAAAAATTGCATGGTTATGAAGCTTTATTTTAGCAACCAAGATATTAAAGAGGTAAGAGAAATGACAATTTATGAAGATTTTTGGAAGTGTATGTAGAAGTAGACTAGCCTAGATCTAGAGGTGGGAGAACAGAAAGTTGACATACAGCTGCTAAAATTTATAAGATTTAAATTCAGTGTGAGGAATAACTCCTGGTCTCTCCTGTGAGCATTTTCTAAAAGCCATATGATTTGACATTCTTATTGGAGCTGTAGGCAGAAGTATAAAAAGACAAAGGTAAAAATTAAGTTCTTATTTCACTGGACTGCAAAATGGAAACAACTGTTGTGAAAGCAACTTACATTGAAGTATTGGTGAACTAGGCTTGCTAATTGCTAAAGCAGCATCCTGTGTTTCCCCCAGTTTCCCCCAGTTCATCAGTTTAGGTCATTTGAAAGTTTTAAACATTATAAGTAAGAGCTTATGGCAAAGAAGAAATATGGAATTCTTTTTGAAAGACAATAGAGCATGCTTGGAAAAGCAGTCCTACTTGGGCTTTGAACTGTGTGATGTGAAACCTGAATCTATAAATTCCCACAGAGCACAGACAGTTGGTCACTGCTCGCTGATTACTTCTGTTTTGTACACACCCTGGGTTCGTGTAGGCCATATTCCAGCTGGCTTTTATAGTAACAGAAATCCAACATATAATGTATCAAATTCTAATCTAATAAGTTGGATTTTTTAAAAGTAATAAAAAGTTAAATGCACTTCCCTTGGATGCTTTATTTCTTATGTTTTGAAACAGGTGAACCAAGCATTAAGGATAACCCATTATTATTGGCATGCATATGAAGAGATTACTATTAGCTTTCCACAATTAAATAAAGCAAGGGTCAGCAACCTTTTTTTTTGTAAAGGGCCAAATAGGAAATATTTGAGAACCATATGGTCTCTGTTATGAATATTTGACTATAGTAATACATAATAGTAATACATAAACTAAGGATTATGGATGTTCTAATATAACAACAGTAACAGCCAGTGGGCCATAGTTTGCTGACCCCTGAAACAAAGGATTTAGAACTTAAGATTTGATTTCCCCCCAACTTTGTATTTTTTGGGGGAAAAATGTACTGAGAGTTGAAAGAATGGTACAATGATTAAGCATTGTCTTTTTTAAAATGATTTTTCTCATCATTCTTTTGACTTTTTTTATATACAAGGACCGACTCTTACACTCAAATCCCCACTACCCCTATGCCTGTCATTCTGATTGATAATAGATTGCATTTGTCTAGTACTGAATGCTTTTTCAGATATGTTCCCTTACAATCATCCTGTGAAGCTGACGGAGTAGACATCTACATTTTATAGATAAGAAATTAATGTGGCTAAAGGGTCTTGTATTTTAGTGCAGAAATCATCAGGATTAGGGTCTTATTGTCTTGATTGCTGTTAAATATAAAATGGGGATGTCACCTCTCCAGCCTGTGGAGCAGATAATATAGGTAGAGATCACGTTGGAAACGAATGTTCTGTCCCCATGGAAGGGATTATTTTTATTGTGCTACATCAGAATTAGTGATTAATTTCTTCTGGTCTGTTTGGTACTTTTTGATTTTCATCTTCAATTTTATTGATAACTAGTTTTTTAAATCCTTGTCAACCTCCCTGGTTCTTTTCTCCACCTGATTTAATTAGCAGCCACAGTCTACACCTATACTTGATAATTCCTGTTAGGCATAGAGTTTAAGTTGGTACAAATTTAGATGACTTTTGATCTCTAATGAACAGTTTTCATCTGGTTGGAACTAGGGGATTCTAGTATAAGGGGATCTGATATACTGCCAGCTTCTAGGTTTCAAAGTGAGAACTTTTATTAAACTGTTCATCTATGGTTTAACATAGAAAAGGGGGCAATAAGCCTACATTGGGACATGTGGAGTCAATGGTAAAGTAGTCTACACATGTATTTAAAGTTATTTTCCAAGTTTTATGTGCTTAAGGTGAGAGGAGTTTCACATTTTTAAAACAGAGGAGATGGTTGTAGGGAGAAGTTGGTGTAAGCCATTTTTTTTTTTTTTTTTTGAGGGCAATGTCACTGGCCCTCCTATGTGGGACCCGAACCAGGGCCGCTGGCTTCCCAAGCCAGCGCTTAACCACCGTGCCACTTGGCCGGCCTATGGTGTAAGCCATTTTAACTGGCCAATGTTATGGTTATTCTTATTGGTTCATTCTAAGCCTCTAAGATTATGGGATAACCTTGAAGGGAAGGGGTCTGGGGGGTCTAGACAGTGATACATGGAAGGTGGTTCCAAATTGGAGTTGGTCAGACAGGTCTGCTGCAAGTTACAGGCCCGTAGGGTAGGACAGACAGAAATAGGTAAGCGTCCTAAGTGTGGTAGCTGCTGTAATAGATGTTGGCATGAGGATGCAGTCTGTGTGGATATCAAGTTGTGCCCCTCTAAGACATGGAGGTGTGAAGCAGCAAGGCCCTATTAGGATGACTTCATGGTGTTGAATGCAATAAGAGTGGAGAGACGGAGGTGGCAAGACCAAGGCTGGAATCGTGAAAGGAAGGCCTGCCGGTGGCTGGAGGGCCCAATATGCTACCCTGAAGAGCTCCGATAAAGGCTTTGGAGAGCCACAAAAGGTTTTAAACAGCTGCTTAAAATTGTAATTATTAAGTATTTCAAGTTACCTTCTCTGAAGGACCCCAAATACCTTCTCAGCGGTCAGTGTGTAAACTAAGGAATGAGCCCGCAGAAGAGAGCACTCAACTTGATTCTGGGGGTTCTGCTTCCTGCCTTGGGGGCAACGCTGCTGTTGTGTGGTGGCTGGGAAAGGCAAGATGAGAAAGTGGCCTCAATGTAGCAGTTCAGGAGCCTAAGACTTGGTAGATGTGGGAGGGTTTGAGAGCTACTGCAAGAGAAATGGGTCACTCTGGGTATAGGGGTAGTAGATGGCATGAGTGGGGTGGAGGACAGACGTCTGACTCAAAAGGGGAAAAAGCTTGTATCCACTTGCAGATTTTCCACATGATCATGAGCTATGGGGGAGTAAGGCCACAAATTACATGGATTTAATAATGGAGCAAGTTTGAGCATCTTTATATCATAAGGCCTTTTATTTTAAATCTCTGGTATTTTCATAGGATTTAAATTAAAAATATGTATTTAAAAAATTACTTGAACCCAAATTGGAGTTTAATATATAAAAGTGGTGGGTGAAATCAGGAACCATAGAAATAAGAAAAAAATATTAATCACTTTTTAATTGTTCTTATCTAAATTTTCTAGTCTGTGATCCAAATATTTTGATTATTGGTCAATAGCAAAAGGAGCATCTCAACAGGGCTGACAGAACTGCAGCTTGCTCATCCAGGAGCACCACTGCCTTGAAAATATTTAGACAAAGTGTTGGTGAGAAGAGCTGGCAGCAACTCACCAGGTGGGGATTAGAGGCCATAAAAGCTCACAACCTCAGTGCTTGCACAAGCGGTTGCCTATAATGTCTATTTTCCGGAGGAATTCCCTGCTAATGAGGAAGCCAGCTGGCTGTTTGCCTGGTGCCATCTGGAGACCTAGAAGTGTCACAAGTTTGTTAGGCCTTTTAGATGTTGACTTTGTGGACTTGTCCACTGACAGGTGGTGACCTTCTCTTGGTTGAATGCAGGCAACTATGGCGTTGGGTTTGACTCCTTCCAGTATTCAGGCAGAAATGCCATTCAACCCCCTCCCACACCTATTGCCTGTTCAGTGGCCACTTGGTCTCCCCTGCCATTTGGTGGCATCCATTCCCCCCAAATTCCTTCTGCCTGTAAGTTCCTAACCAGACCTTTTTGCCCAATCTGGCTCCATCCTGTATGTGCCCATTTGATGAAAACTGATAGCATGAAGCAGGGTCAACTTGGATTTCTTTACAAGGGCCAGGACAAAATATCCAGTAGCTTCCAGTGGTTAGGTTGTAAATCTTCACTGATTTGAAGGACTTGTTATCGTAGTTATTATATGAGAAGACATGATGAAATGCAGGAAATTTGGAGTCCTGTGTAAAGCCCAACTCTGGGCTCCCTGTCTGTTATTTTGTCATCAGAGGCTGTGAAACCATGTGGAAACCCAGAAGGGAAGTGCAGTCTGTTTTTCTGCCTGCAGTTTAAATGGAGAAAAAAAAAAATTCTGAGCATGATGCTGAAAACCTATACACATTGGTGTGTTTTCCTTCTTGATTAGGGCAATTTTGCTTGTATAAAAGGTCTTTATAAAGCCTCATGGTAATAATACCTTTTATGTCTATAAATCAAAATGGCTCAGTTCTGACAATTTTTACGTTTAAGGGACAACCTAAGAGTGGGTTTCAAATGTCTCTTGATTATTCTCCTAAATTATTTGGGCATGTTTTTAATTGGCAAAAAAATAACCAGACTTCAGAAATTGGTCATTTTTATTCCATCAAGTTAATGGTAAATGGCGTATTTAATAAAATATGTCTGTAATTTAACATAAAAAGCACATATGGCTGTTCATTTGTCAATCTTTTTGCCTGTATGAAGCATCTTAGACTTTTACTAAAGGATAGGGTCACTTAGAGGGGAAATCCGTCACTTCAAATCATTCTTCCCTAAGCCACTAGGTTAGGTGGGTGCTGCAGCAAGCACCCTTCATGGCTGGACGAAGGTGCTGAGAAAGCTGAGAATCGTAATCCTCTATTTTTTTTCTGCGCTGAAACGACCAGAGAAGATTGACTTCATCCCTGCAGAGAAATGATGGTCCGAAAGCACAAAGCAAGTTGGTAGCGAAGCGGACCGCCCAGGTCACATAGGACTCCTGGTCCTGCGCTCCAGCTCTAACCACTGCTGCCTGCCTTCAGCCACGTGTGCATCGGGGAGTTGTAAAGTGAGTTATGAGAATTAAAACAAGGCGGGAAGTCCAGCCTTGATCTTCAGCAGTGTTCTCCGGGGCCGTAGGCAGGGGTGACGCCCAGAGAAGGGCGCCCTCGGCTCGGAGGGAGAGCCGCGGGCCCCGGGTCCTTGCCTTCAGCATCTTCACCTCGCTCCCCTTCCTCCGAAGTTGCGGAGGTGCCGGGAAGAGGAGGGGCTTCGCCTCGGGCGCCCGAGTGATTGGCTGCCCGGGGTCCCTAGCGAGGGCTGTGTGGTGCATCCCGGGTGGAGAGGGGCGGAGCGGCCACTGCTCCCACCACCGCCACCACCGCCACAGTCTCAGCCGCCGCAGCCTCGGCCACCGGGCAACTACCTCCGAGTGGCGGCTTCCTGGGTGCCCCGACGCGGACCAGGCGCCACGCTCTGCTCGCTCCTTGCGGAGCCACCCTGGGCAGCCGCGCGTAACCTCCGCGCCCGGGCCGCCGCCGAGTCGACCCCGTACACCTTCCCTTGCCCGAGCCCAGCTCTGCCGGCACGAACTCCCTCGGTCTTCGCCGACCCCTCGCGACCATGCCCCGGGCGACTGCGCTCGGGGCCCTTGGACCACTGCTGCTGCTGCTGCTGCTGCCGCTGCCCCGCGACGCGGAGGGGGTCGGGGAGCGCTCGGACCCCGCCTCGGACTACTCGGCGCTGGAAGGCGAGGAGGGCGCGGAGCAGCAGTTAGGGCATTACCACGATCCGTGCAAAGCCGGTAGGTGCCGCCGCCGCCGCCGGGGAAGTCCAGCAGAAGTTTGCCTTTGAAATGCAAATGAGGTGGTGGGCAAGCTTGCGTTGCTGTCGCGGGGCGGTGGGGCGGGTCTCCCTCCCCCTCCCCCGAGGTCCCCCGGGCTCCCCGGGAAAACAATGCCCCGGAGGAACTGCTGAAATGCCACTCGGTCTGGGACGTCCCGGCGCGCACGCAGTGGCAGCCGCGGGAGGGTTCCCGAAGCGAATCTGGGAGGGCGCCCAGGCCTAGAGGGCGCTCAGGGCTGGGGCGGGCGCCCAGGCCGCCTGACAGCCAGGTGGTCAGCACGGGCCACCGCCGGACGCGCAGGAGCGGGGCTGGGCGCGGCGTTCCCAGGCTCAGATGGAGTCGCTGGCTCCGGTTTCATGGCATTTTTAAGTTTTGCGCAAAGTTTCCCAACATCTTGCGTTACTCTTGGAAGAGAATTTTTAAAAACCGAAAAGCTTCACACCAGGCAAAAAGAAAGGAGCAGCCGAAGGAGACTGTGATGACTCAAGTTGCCGCAAACTTCCCTATGACCCCTTAGCGTGGTCCTGGCCTGGGGGGTCGCCCTGGGCAGGAGGAGATGGAAGCAGGCAGGTGCCGTAATCCCGCCAGGAAGCGGAGCCCCGCGACCCGCGGGTCTTTCTGGTGCAAATCGCGGCCCGGCCACTGCAGCTCCCACTCCCCACGAGCCACCGACCAGCTCGTGTGTCCTGAGGGGAGCAGCTTCCGAGCCAGAATAGTTGAGGCGTCAGCCCCAGAAAGGTCCAAGCTCATGTTCCAAAGAGAGCCTATGGGTCTGGGGCAGTTCCCACCCGGGACAGAGGGCTACTCACTCACTCTCCAGGAGAGGATGGTCTCAGAGGCCCCCCAGCCGCGCCTGGAGGGTGGCCAGGCCCACCCCTACCCGTAGTGGTATCTACCTGTAGGCGTGGACTGGCCTTTTCACTGGGCAGCCTGCAGAGATGAGCACAGAGAAGAGGCTGCCTCCATCCGCAAAAGGGCAGGTGCTTCTCCCAGGTGGTTGGCCAGGACTGTGGGGATGTCCTGGGTCAGTGGTCCAACTCCTTCACTGCCTGGAGACCTCTGGTAGCCTCAGTTCCCTCACCTCTACATTGGAGACAGTAAATATAGGGGGGCTTAAATGATTTATGGGGAAATTCTCTGCAATGGAGTAATGACGGCGCTGTGATTATTTGTGTTGCTATAGCATTAGCTGTGGTCTGGGCTTGGCATCGAGCAGGTCAGAACTAGGTGAAATCTGACTAAAGACTAGGTTACTAGGAGGCCGGAGGACCTGAGGGGTTGTCAGACCTGAGAGTCTTCTGAGGATGGAAGATCAAACCAGGCTTGAGGGGCCTGATCTTATGGTGTGGGGGGATTCCTCCAGAAAACCCACCAATTGCTGTACCTTGTGGGACTTCTGAGCTGGGACGGTGGGCAGAAGACTGGGGTTTCTGGGTAATTTGAGAGAATATCAGCAGGTAGTGAATTCTGACTGAGGTATCTCAATTCATCACAGGACCTAGCTCACGACTAGGGAGGAGGATCTGGAGGACTGTAGCAATGGTGACCTTGCCCAGAGAAGAGTGACGCTGAGGCTGCAAAAATGGGATGGGGGCTAAAGAAGGTGGATCAACCATCACCTGCACCTGTCAGATCCTTGACTCTACTGGATATGAGCTGGGGGTCTGTAAGAGGCAGTGTGGGCAGCTGGGTTCTGGAATGGGGAAGTGATCAGTTTGTTCAGGAAGGTATTGAGCACCTCTGGTGTGCTGGGTGCTGTGAATTCAGGTGAAAGAGGCATAAGTCTGTGGAAGCTCCCAGCTTCTGGTCTCAGCCTTGAGGAATAACCCTGAGGTAGGTTTGCCTGTTGAGGTCTCATTTTGGAGAAAATGCTGGATAACCTGGGCATATGTGTTGTGCAACTCTTCGCAGACAGGATGGGATGGATGGACAGGGCTATAAAGTAGAGAATCTTGGGAGTGTGGTTTGGCCAGCTCCACGCATCCACAGCCATCCTTGATCCTACCAATTCCTCCGCCTCTCTCTGGGCAATGCTGATGCTAAGAGTGGCCAGAAGAGGGCGATATCAAGAGAGACCTGGGGAAAAGGTCACACCTCAGTCTGCCCAAGCTTCTGGAAATTCCCTGAGTTAGAAAACGGCCTTCTGGAGGGACGACAAGCAGTTCACCAAGGCACTGAGGTCTCAATGAGAGGACATGCCTCTCAGCTCTGGGGAACACTGCTCCTGGTTACATACTTAAACCAAACATTTAGGGGCAGCCTCGCATGGTATCTCAGTCAAATCCTAACTCCCTGACTCCTGTAGCCAGAAGCCCTCCATATAGGACCTGCCCCAGGGCTTCGATTCTAAAACACCTTCCACCTTCCCTTTCTGAGTGTGGGGCTCCAGATTGCAGAGAGGAGAGCCCTGCGGCCTCTCAGGAACTGTGATACCTTGGCTAAGCCTTCTCCTCTCTGGGCCTCAGTTGTTCATCTATAGAGTAAAGATGCTGGACTTGTTAGGGTTGCAACTGACAGGTCCAAGGAGCTAGTTCTCTTGGTCCATATCAGCCGCCTTCCCCTGTGCCCACTTCGTAACTTGTGGGCATTTGAGTTGTGCCCTGGTTCCTTCCTACTTAGTGTTCTGTGACCTTTGCTTTCAACTTAGTCTCTCAGGGGCTGATGGAATTGGTAGTGTTCTATCATTTACCATGTCACCTCTTTTACCATTTTTTTTTTTAAGAGGGCAGTGTCACTGGCCCTCATATGTGGGACCCGAACCGGGGCCACTGACTTCCCAAGTCTTTTACCATTTTTAAAACCATTTTTACCATTTATAATTTTACCATTTACAATTTTTTTTTTTCAGCTGAGCCATCCTGCCACCTGTTGGCAGCTCAGCTCAGGCTGGGCATCGAACTGCTGTTGCTCAGAGCTCAGCTCACACTCTTTTTTTTTATTTTTTATTTTATTTATTTATTTACTGAGGGCAGTGTCACCGGCCCTCATGTGGGACCTGAACAGGGGCTGCTGGCCTCCCAAACCAGCGCTCAACCACCGTGCCACTTGGCCAGGCCTCAGCTCTCACTCTTAAGTGAGCTCTTAACCAACTGAGCCACTCGGCCGGCCCATTTACAATTTTTAACTCTACCATTTACAAGTTGTGTGACCTTGGGCAAGTCACTTAATTTCCCTGTGCCTTAGTATCCTTATTTATTGTTTTTAATTTAATTTATTTATTTTAAAATTAAATTTATTGGGGTAATATTGATTAGTAAAATTATGTAGGTTTCAAGTGTATAATTCTATAATACTTCATCTATGTATTGCATTGTGTGTTCAACACTCAGAGTCAGTTCTATTTCCATCACCATATATTTGACCTCCTTTACCCTCTTCTACCAACTCCCTCCCCCCTTACCCTCTGGTAACCACTGAACTGTTGTCTGTGTCTATGAGTTTTTGTTTCTTTGTTGTTTTCAGTTTTATATTCCCATATATGAGTGAAATTATATGATTCTCTACTTTTTCTGTCGGACTTATTTCGCCCAGCATGATAATCTCAAGGTTTATCCATCTTGTTGCAAATGGCAGTATTTCATCTTTTTCATAGCCAAGTAGTATTCCACTGTATATATGTACCACATCTTCTTTATCCAGTCATCTATCAAAGGACACTTTGGTTCTTTCCATGTCTTGGCCACCATGAATAATGCTGCAATGAACACAGGGTTACATATATATCTACGGATAAATGTTTTCAGATTTTGGGGGTAGATACCCAGAAGAGGGATTGCTGGGTCACATGGTAATTCTTTTCTTAATTTTTTGAGGAAACTCCATATTGTTTTCTATAATGATGGTACCAATTTACATTCCTACCAGCAGTGTATGAAGGTTCCTTTTTCTCCACAACCTCTCCAACACTCATTATTTGTCTTGTTGATAATAGCCACTCTAACTGGTGTGAGTTGATACCTCATTGTAGTTCTGATTTGCATTTCCCTAATAGTGAAGTTGAGCATCTTTGCATATATCTGTCGGCCATTTGTATGTCTTCTAGGAAGAAGTGTCTGTTCAGGTCCTCTGCTCATTTTTTAAATTGGATTGTTCGTTCTTTTGTTGTTGAGTTGTATGAGTTTTATATATATTGTGGACGTTAGTCCCTTATTGGAGGTGTTGTTTGCAAATATCTTCTCAAATTCAGTTGTTTGCTTCTTTGTTTTGTTGATGGTTTCTTTTGCTGTGCAAAAGAGGGATTTAAGTTTGATATAGTCCCATTCATTTATTTTAGCTTTTACTTCCTTTGCCTTTGAGGTCAAATTCCAGAAATCCCCTTTGAACCCAAGGTCCATAAGTTTAGTATCTGTGCTTTCGTCTATGCAATTTATTGTTTCAGGTCTCATATCTAAGTTATAAATGAGCATGATTCTTAACAGATTAAAATGCTTAAAACAGTTCCGGACATATAGTTAGGTACTTTATAAACAGATTTCTTCAAAACTTGTTGGAAGAACATTTTCATGCTGACCTTTGAAGCAAGTGTTAAACTGCAAAATTTAAATTTACTAATAAACAGTCTATTTGATGCTGTAAAAAGGCATGGTTTTAAAATTAGATGATTGCAGAGTGGGAGTAAATATGTGAAGCCCTGCTGGCCTGGGGCTGGTGAGGTATACGGGGCTTCCTGGGCATGGTCTCTGACTGGTGGTTCACAGCTCTGCCATTTTGATTTTCATCTGATACTGTAAGTGCAGCCAAGGGTTCAACTGACAGTAAATTTTAAGACATCTTCCTAACCACCCTTCCTCGGAGGGCAACCTATGCAAAGCTTCTGAGGGTTTTTTCCACCTGCTTGCCCTCATCCATAATTCTTTAGCTGGATTCAGAGCCAGAAGGCTTGGGTCCTTATCCCTTTTATTCTGTGCAACTTTGAGCAACTCACTTCACCTATACATGTCTCAGTCTCCTCATCTGCAAAATGGGGATGGGAACAAAACCGCTTGCCTGGTAGGGCAGACATGAGACTAGTAGCTGATTCCTGAGAACAGTGCCTTAGATAAGGATTTGTGTGTAGGTAGTTTGGGAGCTGATCCCAAGAAGCAGGGTGAAGGAGCAGGGAGACAGACAGAAAAGGAGGAAATCCAAAGAGAGGAGTGGAATTGAGGTAGCAGTGCTAGTCGATGGTGTCTTGTCCCCACCAGGCCTCTGCAAAGCCTCCTTATTTTCAGGGTCACCCAGAGCACTCTAGGACAGCACTCTGGGGGCAGAGACGGGGGCGCGGCTCTTGCCAGCAGCCCTCACATGACTGATGCGAGGCTGGAGTGTCAAACTCTGTGAGGTCAGGGGTTCTTGTCTGCTTTGTTCACTGCTCTAAGCCCAGTGCCTAGAGCAGTGCCTGGCACATTGTAGGCACTCATTAGTATTTGCTGAATCAAGGAATAATCATTTTGGCCCTGTGTGGATTGGGTCCATGGCTGAAAGACTCTCCAAACTCACTGTCAGCCTGGAAAGTGAGGCAGCCCATCCCAGTGGGCTGCAGCCATCCCAGGAGTGTTCAGGTTGGAGTTGGCGGGGATCATGGAGTCCTGGGCATGCTCCCTAGGACTCCATCCTTCATGGCAGGGGTAGGCGTCTTGGATTCCAAAACACAGATGTGAGACTTCTGTGTTGACTCCCAGAAGCCTGTCTCCTTGGCACCTCTTCTGTCCCATCATACTCCCACCCCCATGGGCCACACCCAGGTGAGGGTGGCTAGCATATTTACAACTTTATTCTCATCCCTACTTGTCATGGCATCCATGCTGATGGGCAGATGCTGATCTGATGGAGTCAAAATATTTCAGGGCTGTATTGTACCCTTGTCTACAATATGTCACCTCCTGAATTGCACTGGGGCAGCGCGTGAGATGCTTAAGAGCAGAACCTTTGACGCTTGACAGACCTGGATTCAAAATCTACCGCCTATGCAAGGCTTTGTCACCATAAGCAAGTTATTTAACCTCTCTGAGCCTCAGTTTCTTCTCTTGAAAAGAGACTGCTAGTAAGTAGTATTCAAGTTTCAGGGTTGCTAGAAGGATTAAATGATACAATGTCAAATGCTTAGCACTCAACAAGTGTTCAGTGATTGATATGTACATTATGAGAGCACAGAGCAGGTGCTCACAAGCCCTCCTTGAAGTCTTTTGTTACAGTGCTGTAGAGGAATTTGAATTTTTATAATAAATGAGCAATTGATTTCATGTAGTGTAGTTAATTAGGGATTCTTGAATCCACACCTGATAATTATTGGTAAACAGGGTCTCAAAAGTAAGTGAAGGGTGAATTTGATGGTATGTGAGTCATAGCTCAATAAAGATTACCAAAAAAAAAAAAAACGTAAGTGAAGATGAGGATGGGTCAGAGCAGACTTGGGGGAGGAAATGCACAGAACCCAGAGGTCCCATCTTTTGCCAAGACTCACGCTGGGGCAGGCAGTATGTGGGCCAGGGGAGGCCGGAGGGAGAGCACATCGGCCCTTTTCGGATTAGAGGCCTAGTCATAGCATGAATACCACCCCTTCTGGGTCGCCTTTGACCCAGTCCTGGGGGTAACAGGCAGCTGGGATGGTTCCCAGTGTGCATAAGGAGAACCTGAGCTTCACGCCTAGAGCTTCTGCCTGACATTGATGCTCCTCTGACTTCCGTCGCCATCTCTGTAGACGGAGCTCAAGTCCTGCAGACAGAAAAGTCCTCAATGGCATCATCCGACATAGGTCCCCCCTCTGGCATCATTGGAGCCTGTTTCTTCTTTCTCCTGCTCAGTCATGCGGCGATCAATGTTTCACACCCTCTCCTGGGGGTGGCATGTGTGTGGGGAGAGTGCCCTTTGATCCTCTGGCCAGCACAGTGAGAAGAGGGAGGATGGGCAGTCGCTGTACCACCGAGCCATCCACGGCAGCCCTGGATTTGCAGGCTCCATGGCCGTGCAGGGCCGTGCCCTGGGTGCCGGGCATCGAAATGCCAACCAGACCTCAGCCCTGTCCCTGGGAGTTTCCCACTCAGGGCGTGGCCCCCTCAGCAGGGAGAAGCTTCTGATGGCAGCCGACTGTAGACAAGCCAGCAGGTCTTCTCATTCAGCACTTCCTGTGGCCAGTTCTGGACCATCCGTGTATCATTGCTTCACAGCCATGCTCGTGGAACTCACCATCCTGGGCCATGAGTGTTATTTGAGCGTCTGGCTCCTCCTCGACCCATTGGTTCTGGACCCTACACTTGGAGTCAGGCCGATTTAGGTTTCCCTCATCAGTCCAGTCACTTATTAACCATGAGAGACCTTCAGCCTTTAAAGCCTCAGTTTCCTTGTCTATATAATGCAGTTAATAGGAACTCCCTATTTCGCAGGCTTGTTCTGTGAAAGGCACTTGATCCTGTGCTAAACAATAAATGTGAAATAATGCTATAATTTTGTGGTTCCCGAAGGACCTGTCATGTGCAAAAAGTGTGTTACATTAAATCATGTGCAGCACTGCTTTCCATTTCTGTGAGAGAGCCTAGGGGCTGAGCAAATGTTAGAGGCAAATTGGCCTGTTCATACCCTGGCTGTGCTTATGCTATCTGGCTCTCAGTTTCCTCACCTATAAAACGTGGCTACTAATATTTACCACAGAGGGTTATTATGAGACTTAAATGAGTGAATAGAGACAAAACACTTAGAATAGTGCCTGGAACATGGTAAGCAGTCAGTAAATAATACTGTTTTTAGTACTATCATCCCACAGAAATCTGACAAGGTTTCCAAGTGGCAGGAAACCAAGTATCTGAACAACCGAAGCCTGATGATGTTTTCAGCATTTTATTATATGTCTCCTAATATATTATGCAGCTCCTCTATATCCAGAGACCTTAGTCCAAAAACGAGTCTGCCATGAATCTCGTTAGGCTGGGGAGTGGTGGGGAAGGGGAGTAGTTTCATACCCTGCAAGCCAACCATGTGTCCGGGCCAGCAGGTCCTTGAATGATGTCATTTCATTCAACATCATTCCCATAGCATTTGGAATATGGGAATGTGGTAAAATTGGTTTCATCATATTTTGTTTCGCCGAAGTTCCAAGAACCTATCGATGACATTAAGTGGGGACTTACTGTGTTTGGAGATGTGTGAATGGAGTTGAGCCCAAGTCTCCCTTCAGCCTACAGCTCTTCGCAGCCACTCATCTTTCCAAAGCAATGTTCCTGTGGCCTCCAGGTTCCAAACAGCTGAGATAGTAGCAGGATTGGGGCCAACACCACATTTGATGGTGGCACCCATCCTTTTGCCATGGAGACCTAGCCAAGCAATCTGAGTAGAGACTGTAACTTCATTAGTCCTCAAACTTTTGCTCTCAGCCCTCACCAAGTTTTTCAAGAGGAAGAACAATGATCTTAAGCCTCACAGTGGTTACAGCTTTGCCTTAGAGCTTTGGGTAACAACAAAAGAGTTTATAAAACTCTTTTCCTTCTATTGCCTCCATTGGTCTTTCAGCTAGGAGATGGTCTGGGCTGCTGTGATTTTGTGGGCATTGCCAGACATGGTCTGTGTGCTTGCACAGGGGAGAGGCTGGGCAGGACCCACACAGGACATTGAACTTGTAAGTGTGGAACTTACAAACCCCTGTTCCCAACACCCTGTTCTCCCCTCTGAGCACGTGGCCTCTCCAACCCTGGAACCGCTGCCCTTCTCCTGGCTCTCTTCTCACACAGTCAACATGCATCTCCTTGCTGCCCCATCTGAAGGTCATGTTTGTACACTTGATCCCCAGAGCACCCCCCCACACACACCTTCTCCCTACCTTTTTCTTTATCCTGGGCTGGGAATCCAACAAGAATGAGACAATTCTGGCCTTCAAAGCACTCTTAGTCCCAATGCATAGGGAAGAATACATGAGTAATTCAAGGTGTTGAAATGCACCTGTCTCCCTCTCTGTTCCTTCATCCCTTCTTCAGGTCAGTTGAGGATCGTGGGTCTAGCCATCTCCCAGAGGGAGAGGACTTAGATGGCTAATGTTTCCCAAGGGGGCTGTGGGTGAAGGGTGCAGAAGCAGTGAAACATCCTGTTTAAGAGACTGTTTTTGGCATCAGGCAGCCCGTGTCTTGACGCCTGCCTCTGCTTTCACCACCTGTGTGGTTTTGACAAAGTTTCTTAACCTCTCTGAGCCTCATTTTCCTCATTTGGAATATGGGAATGATGTTAAAACCCATCAACTAGGTTTGGGGATGAATTGAGGCAGTTAACATGAAGTGTTTATAAAATAGTCATTAATTGTTGTTCTTCTTGCTATTATTATTATTCCTGTTTCCCACTTAAGAATTTCCCTGTAAGTGACAGTCTCTCAGGGGCCTGTGTTTGCTTATCTCTCCCTCTCAGGGCCGCAGACAGTTCTGTAGGATCCATAGCTTATGGCAAGTGATAATTTATAGCTCCTCCGCTTCTTTGCTCTCACCCATGAAGCAGGGAGAAGATGACATATAAACCAAATGCATATAAGCAGGTTTCTCATGGTATCCTCTTAGCCTGCTCATAATACAGTTCTGCCTGGATGCAAACATAGCAACAAGAGCCCAGCTTTCCTGCTGATTGGTTACAGGCCTATCTGTGATCACGCCACCCTCAACCACTTCTGTCAATTACCAATAAATATTCTCAGGCTCGCCTGCACGAGCACTTGAGTGTTGACGTTCACCCCTGAGCCTTTGCCCGCTCCACCAGCTGGGCCACTTATCTCCTGGCTCATCCTGCAATTTGCACTAAGCCTCCTCCCCTTCCTCCCACCTGGGTTACTGGCCTTGAGTCGATGTGAGTCTTGCATGAGCCAGTTTCCCACAGGGGCAGGCTACCTTCCTCCTTAGCTTTTTTTCACATCTCTGGGCCAGGTCTCCACCCCCCTGAGGTGGCACTGGGTTTTCCATGCCTCTCTGGGCTCAGTGTCTGCTATGGCTCACTGAGGGATGGGCTGTGTGGTAGCAGGTCCCTGGTGGTATCAGAGACTACCCAGGTGCTTTAACCAGAAACCCAGGTGCCACCCTGGGCACCTGTTTCTCCCACCCACTTCCATGCAGTCCAACCCAAGCCCCACCAGTCCTGTTTCCAAAATTGAGCCCATCCTCATCTCTCTATTTTTGCTGCCACCATTTGGTCCAAGCCCCCACCAGCTCCTATGTCGGCTACTGTTACAGTACTTGACCCCCATCTCCCCATTGCCCCTCTTGTCCCCCATAGTCTAGAGTCCACCTTGCAGGCCGAGTGGTCTTTTTGAGACTTACATCTGATCATATTTGCCAAACCCAACCTGCTGAGGACCCATTAATGACGTCCCGTTGCACTTGGGGTGAAAGCAGTGGCAGACCCTGTCCTCATACTTCTTCCTCCTGCCTGTGAAGGCCTTAGGTCAACTCCGGCTCATCTTCCAGGACTCAGCTGACATGTTCTTTCCCCCTGAGGCTCTGATCTCAGGTCCCTTCTCTTACATTTCTCATCACCTTTGTTGCCCAGTGGTGTGTTTCTTATAGTCCATAACTGGGTATAGTCATTGGCGTGATTATTTGCTGAGTGTGTCTGTCTCCAGGTTTGACAACAAGCTCCACGGGGTAGAAACTAGACTCATTTGGTTCCCCAGTCACCAGCACAACACCTGACACACGGTGGGTGCTCAAACAATATTTGTGAAGTGAAAAACTGAGCAAACAAGATTCCATAGGGATTCAGAAAAGGTAGCAATCTCTGTAAGACAATCCAGGTAGGTTCCTGGTGAGGGGCCTGGTAAACCCTGAGTTCGGCCTGGAAGGATGGATGGGAGGTATAGAAGCTCGGATGCAAGAGAAGGCATTTCAGGTAGAATGAACAGCGTGATTCAAGGCGAGGCAGCAGGAATGCTTGTGATGTGTCTGAAACTGGGAGGTCACTCTGGTTTACTTTGCAGAGTAGTAGTGACAAGATTGAAAGAAGCTTGGAACAGCACATGTCAAGCTGAGACATTTGAAATACCCATTAAGAAATGGAGAGCTATGGATGGTTTTTGAGCAGAGAACTGCAATAATGAAGATCTTAGGATGCTTAGTATCTCTAGAAGCAGGAAGTAGGAGGAACACCAGGAGTTCTAGGCCCTGCGCTCATGAAGACCAGACTTGGGCTGTAGCCTTGGGGATAGAAGGACGGGAAGATGGGAGAGAGATTATGGCTCTGCATGTGGGAGATGTCCCAGTGGAGCTGTGCCTCAAAGTCATAGCTGAAACATGAATGAGTTCATCAAGACATGCTTAGCAAGCATAGGGTGCCCTTGAGATGGATAGGAAAGGGGATTTCTAAAAAAACATAAAATATATATTTTTTAATTACATAGCTAATATATACGTACTGGAGAACATTCAGAAAATGTCGAGTGCAAGAGTAAAAATTTCTGGTAATTCCACTGCAGAGAAGTAATTGTTGTTAACATTTTGTGGTATATTCTTTCCAAAATTTTTTAATGCATATATACATATATATAGTTAATGCTATATATACTGATTTGAACCTGCTTGTATTTCACTTTCACTTAGTATCATGAACCTCTTTCTATGACAATAAAGATGGTTTTGTAATAAATGTGCTTGTATAACATCAATTTTATTTTTTTTATTATTATTTTTAAAGATTTTATTGGGAATTGGGGGAGGGGAATAGCGTTGGGGAAGCAGGGAAGGGGAACAGACAAGTTGCTGTCCTTTTGTTCTTCAGTCTAGTTGTGGAGGATGTCACTTCACTGGCCAATGTTGGATCATCATTGCGCTTTTCCGGGATGAGGCAGATCGGTCCCCGGCCATTGTACGGCGGCTCACAGCAGCTTATACCGGCTGCTGGCCCCTCTCACTGGCTGCCGGTCACTCTCAGGAGCTCACGGCAGCCCCAGTGCAGTCTATGCCGTCGCCAGCCACTCACGGCAGCCCAGCTCCAGGTTGAGCTGTTGTTCACCATCTTACTGTAGAGGGCGCAGTGTCACTGGCCCATGTGGGTACCAAACCGCTGGCTCTGCTGCTCAGAGTTCGTGTTCTCAAGTCAACTCTTAAACAACTGAGCACTCAGCCGCCCTAACATCAAATTTAGTTGTTTTATAACCCATTGTATAGAGGCACCGTAATTTATTTAATCAATCCCCTATTGTTGGTCATAAAGCTTTTTTTCCAGTCTCGTTTTCTTTTATAAACAATGATACTGAAGTCACCCTTGTTGCTAGGTTTTTATGTACATTTTAAATTATTTCTTTAGAAAAATGTCCTACATGTAGAATTGCTGGGTCAAAGTATAGATGCTTTTAGGACTTCCGATTCTTCTTTTCAAATTGCCCTCAATTTGTTTTTACTCCTTTGCACTCTCCTTAAGATTAACATTTTGTATTCTAGTTTTAAAAATCTTTGCTCATTTGATAAGAGAAACGTATTTTGCTATTTCTTCAATTTGCATTTGCATTGTAATTGTATTTCTTTCTCAGATGATTTTGAGCTTTTAAGAATATATTTTGACTATTTGTATTTCTTTTGCTGTGTTCATTTTCTGTTTATGTGCTTCTCTCCCCTTCTGTTCATGCTCTTTTTCTCCTAATTATATGATCATTTTTTCATATTTTGTAGGAACTCTTAAATATTAAGGACTTCAACCTTTTATCTGTCACATTTGTGATTTTCTTACCAGTAAGTTTTGGAGAGAAGATTTTTAAAAAGCACAAAGCTTATTCTGTATTATATTCTTCACTTTTTCCATGGAGATGATTGCATGGCTGTATCAGTTAAGCTTAGGTTAAATTGCTAGTAATGGACCCAAGTTAATTGGCTGTGTCCATTAGTGTCCAGTTGGGGGACTGAAACCACACCAGTAATTTGAAATTTTAATATAAAGGATTATGAACTAACAAAAGGGGATTGACTACTAAAGGAGGTAGGAGAACTCTAAAGAGAACAGAAATAGCAGAAGTAGGGAACAATGACTAGGGAAGGAATAAACTTGGAAGAGGCCACTCCAGGCCCCCCAACCCTAACCAGGCTGAAATTGTAACTTCCTAGGAGAAAGTGTGGCTGTGGCCCACTGGAGGTTGGAGAAGTTCATCGGAGATGCTGCAGGAAAAGGCTGATGCGTCAGGAAGTGCCCATTGGGATACTGGCAAAGCTTTGATGGATGGGCACCAATGGCTCTCCTGAACACTGCTGGCAGCCATGCCATAGGAACAAGGAAGATGAGACCACCAACGCAGAAATGTTTCCAGGGTCCAGCTCCAGTATCACAAAGCATGGCAAAGAAGAGTTAGATTTAGAGCTGAGAGACAATATATTGGTAGCTTAAACAAACTAGAAGTTTCTTTCTCACATCAAAATCTGGAGGTCTTTGGCCCATGGCGGTTCTGCTCCAGGAAATCCTCAACAAGTGTTCAGTGGTTGTGGACACTTACCATTGTATTCCTAACACAACCTAGTGTCCCTAGGTTGAGGTCCAAGATGGTAGCCAGAGCCAAAACCATCATAAACATGATCTAGACATGGAAGGCATGGAAAAGAAAAGGAAGCAAAGAATGTATGAGAAGAAGATTCACAGGAGATGCCATTTGTCACTTATTCTGTCATCTGATTGACCAGAACTTAGTCATATGGCCACAGATAGCTACAAGGGAGTCTGAGAAATCTTTCTTCCAGAACAAACCAAAAACCAGAGGTTATGTTATCATGTAAGATGGGAGAAAAGGTAGTGATGGACAGTATGCAGTCTGTGCCACAATGGGCTAATCATGCTGAATCTTTATGAAGAAAATTTAGTCAAAATAATTATAGGCCCGTTATTATTACTGAACATTAACCAGATGCACGATGTAAGATCTTAGGGTAAAATCTTGTAGAATGTTAGAGCTGGAGGGAACACTTGAGATTATTTATTTAATTTAAATTTTTCATGTTTCCTATGAGAACCCTGAGGGCCTTAGAGGGGCAGTAACTTGTCCAAGGTGACATGGATAGCTGCTGCCTGGCTGGAGGTAGATCCCAGGTCTCCTTTACCCTCCACTCCCTGAACTACTTAGGGTCTCCAGGGGCCCTTCATTTTCAGAGTGAGTCCTGCAGAATTGCACTGGTGACTTAGTGATCAATGAGAGGTCCTTCCACAGTGGAGATATTAGGGCTTATGAGATGTGCCTGGTCCTGGAATCAGGCATATAAGATGCAAAATTAGATCCCCCAAAAGCTTCTGGCTTCTAGGACCTAAGTGCACCCTTCTCTCCACTCCTGAGTGGAGGCCATCTGAGCTCAGCCTGTGGGAATGCAGCAGGTATCAGATAGAAGTGAGTCATATTCTGCTGGAATTAAGCAGTGAACAGTGTCATCTTAGGCCAAAGTAGCCATCCACTTTACCAATCAGATTGCCATCTTTCTATTTAGCTATAAAAAGAATGGAAGGATATTCTCAGAACAGCTATTTGAGTCAGGGTCCCAGCAGGAAACAGACTTCACCCCATATGTTTCAGATGAAGAGACCTTAATGAAGGAACTACTTACAGAGGAAGAGTTAAGAGAACAAGCAAGAGACTGGCAAGCCACCCCTGTGGCTGAAGGGACAGGTGAGGAAGCAGCGTTACAGGAGCTGGAACCCTGAGGGAGGGGCAGGGGTGGAAGGATGCAACTACTACCAGAGACTGCACCAAAGCAGGGAAGAAATACTTGCATCTCTTTCTCCTCTTCCCTTGGATCTGCCAGGGTCTCCTCCAGGTTGAACACAACCAGAAGCCAGAGGGCAGGGGGAAGTGAAAGATGCAGTACACAGGGTCAGTCTTCCTGGACAAAGAGTGGGGTAGAGAGGGTGGAAAGTAAGTATAAAAAGGATAACTTGAATCATAGCTTTAGGCTTTGCTGCAGACACTCGTTTACATGAATGAAAACATTTTGAGTATCTTTACAACGTACATTTCTAAATGGCCAATGTGTGGCACCTATGATGCCCCTCGTCCTGAATGCCAATGGCAGACATGGCTAATCGATCGTGGGTCTCTTTCCTATGGGTCCAAGAAGTCACCTCACAGTGCTCAGAGAAACATCACCAATTGAGAGGGGTTGGCATGTGAGATCAAACCTGTTTGGAGCTATAAAACATAAATAGCCTTGCAAGTATGGCCTACCTGCTCATGACAGTTTGGTGGATAATCTTTTTTTTTTTTTTCTGGGAAATTAGCTGAGCAGGTATTTCTTAAGCCAAGCGAGTCCTGCTTGGAAAGTCAAGTTGTGATATGGCTCTGACATGTATTGGTGCAACCGTATTGTGATACAGATGAAGAGGCAAGGTGGGAGGTTATATCTGCCTTGAGCAAGTTTGGCCACCAGCCTAGGCACCAGCCGGACCCTCTCGGCTCATCTGTGAAACAGCATGATGCCATCCCAGGTGGAAGGCAGGGCTGGGGGTTCTGGAGATAGAATCAGCTTTCAGAGCCAGGTTGCTCTCTCATTCCCATCTGTGTGGCGCTCTCCTAGGTCCTGATGGACCTACAGATTCTCAGGTCCTGTTGTATTTCTGGCATGCACTCTTGGGCCCTTGAGTTCAGGTTTTACATGGCTTTGAATAGAAAACCCTGAGCTGGAACAAATGGGCACTGAGATGTGGACATTGGCAGCATGGTGTAGGGCATAGATAGCAAGTAGGTCCCAACTCACCTGCCATTTCTGTCAATTTGTGCTGAACCTCCACAGCACTGTTGTTGACATGGATTTGGAGGCCATGGCCAGGTTCAATGGACAGGAGGGCCATGATCAATCGGGGATATCATCCTGGGGGAGAACAGGTAAGGCAGGCACATGGTTGTTTCATATTTACCGTCCCTATTGGGGGAGACCACAGAGTTAGCAGACATGGCTTCTCGATGCCATATTTTGAGCAAGTCATTTAAGCTTCCTGGACCTCATAGTTTCTTCATATGGAAAACAAGGACATTGCTTAGATGACTTTTAAATTCTCTCCATCTTAGAAATGCCATGATTCAAGCTAGTGTTTACAGGTCTTCAGCGTACAACATGCAACACATCTGTTTGATCCAATTAAAATATTTACAGCTCCCCACCCCACTCTGCCATATGCTTGAGTAACTAAGCTATTTATTCCTCGTGAAGGCCATTTCTCCAGGCTGGAGCAGCGGAAGACCTTGGAGACTGGAGGCCTCCCATACTAAACAGATCCTACTCTTTAATCTCAACCAAAAGATCCAGGAGGCATGATTCACGTCTGGCCCAGGTTCCGCTCCTCTGTCCTCCGCGAGCCTGAGCCTCTCCCCTCCTGCTCGGCAAATGCGCCTGAAGGCAGAGTTCTGAAATTTAGGTTCATGGTTTCAAAGTTCATGGTCCTGAGAATAAACAAAAAAACTATTGTGGTTGCATAGAGCTGTGGACCCCATTAACACCGCCCCATGAATATTTATAGCATGAAACTACAAAAGAACATAGAGGCCATATTGTATTTCCTAAAACTTTCTTTCCATGGGGTCCTTTCTCTGTGGGTCACTTTAATGTAAGCTTTGCTTATTTAGTTGCACACTTTAAGCCGATTAACTTTTTATTTAAAAAAAAAAAAACCTCCCTGTTTGTTTGTACATACACTCCCTGGACAAAGATTCACAGAAAAGTGCTTTAAACCTGTTAAATCCCCCTGCTGGAAACTTGAAGTGAACTAAATGTGTCCTCTGGGTAGGATTTCCCTGTAACCCTCCTGCCTCTAGCCCCTCCACCCCACCTTAGCCTGTTTCCTGAGAGGAACTCCAATGGTTTGAATGCTCCATATTTAGTTCCTCCAATAATCTTGGCTTCATCTCTAGGTGACAATCTCATGGAACATTAGTGAGGTCCCTCCTGACTGGCTTGTTATTGGGGTGGATAAACAGCCAGCCCTGGATGGATACCCTACACTCCTCTAACAGAAATAGTTGGGAAATCAAACACTGAAGCTGGAAGGAGCTCAGAGACCACGGGCTCCACTGGTCTCAAAACTTTAGTGTGCATGAGTCACCTGCACAGGGTGGCGGGGCGTGAATTTAACATGCGTTTTCCTGGGTTCTGTTCCCAGAGAGTCTCATTTCATAGATCTGGGCTGGAGCCTGCGGATTGTCACATCAACACTCTCCTTAGACACATCTAACACAAGTGCTTTGGGGACCATGCCTTGAAAAACATTAGGCTGGTTCAGCTGTCTCACTGAATGGGTGAGAAAAATGCTCCCAAAGGGAAAAGTTACTTGCCTAATGTCACACCCGCATCCAAGCTCCCTCCTCCCCAGTGTAGACCATGTGTGTGGTTCCATACTGTTTTCATTTGGGCCTTTCGTGTTCCGGAAGCAGCTTTTTTGTGGAACATTTGTGATTAGGTTCGTAATTGGGAAGTTGATTGAAAACTAAAGCACCTGCAAGCCCACGTTATAAGTGTAGATAGGAAAATGAGGAATTGGCTTGACTGGCGGAGGTGAGATGAAGCAAGGAGATCACCTGCTGGATCAGGCCACTCCTGAGACCTGTTAGTTTTGGAGTGAGCCCTGGGGACGGATCAGGGCCTGGGGTGGCCAGGAGGATGGGGGCGGGTCAGAAGGGCATCCTCGAGCTGTGTCAGCCTCTTGATCTCGGGGTGCCAGGAAACAGTCTTGGGGAGGGTGGGGTAAGTGACAAGTCAGCAGAGTCAGAGGGGTCTCCCTCTGGCTGGCTGGGCTTCTGCCTGGCTCACAGCCCGTCCAGCTCTGCAGGCCCCAAGCCAGGAGCCACTTAACCGGACTCTCGGAATGGCATGTGGGGAGGGGTGCCAAAGGCCCTCCTGCGTTCTGTCCCCTCCAAGCACCCTTGCTGGGCTGTCCAGCCTTTGCCGGGCCAGGAACTCACCTGGTAGCAGAGCTTTCACTGCTGACCATGAGATCAACCGCCACCTTGCACCCTAATTCTATAAATGGGGTTCAGTGTAAGGCAATGAACCAAGCTCCAAGTTCAGCATCCACAGGTCGGTGTTCAAGCCCCTGCCCGCTTCTCACTGGTTGTAAACATGGGTTAGTCATTAACCTCCCTAAGCTTAGCTTTCCCCCATAAAATGGGGCTAACGGTTTCTGCCCTGCTTTCCCCTAGGAATTCGGCGAGGAGAATTCATTCACTCACTTGTTCATTTATGAAAATATCCTGAAGGTCCCAGAACTGAAGGGCCTTACCAGGCCCTGAGCTGGGTGTAGGGTGGGGTGGGGTTGCAGGAGAATGTGTGCATGGAAGGGGTGGTAAACTGTGAAGTGCACCAAAGTGGGGACTCCTGTGACCAACTCTACCTTGGGTTCTCTGATGGCCCCAGATTTCTGTTTCCTGTGTTTGAGCCTTCCTTTTTATCCCTGACAGCCTCTCAATTCCTGTGGCTTCATGTCCTGCCGTGCTCTATTAATAATCGGCAGACCACATGGCTGGGTCCCCAGTTCATCTAGGGCCCCCTCATTGGGCCCTTTCTGCTCCTGCCCTGACAGTGCCTTGCTGTTTCTCCCCTCAGGACCTTTGCATATGCTGTTCCTTTGGCCAGCATGCCCCTTCCTTATGTTATCCACTTGCCAGTTTGTTGTTTTCAAATATTCCCATTATTTCAAAAGAAAGAAGACATGGTTAATGGGTAGATGGCTGGGAAGTAATTTGACCTTGCTTTGGGTATTGAACTTATACAAGTAGAATTTGGAACTCATTCTCCTTTCATTAATTGGTCAGTAAATATTTTCTGATCTTATTCTAGATGCCAGACACTGTTCTGGGCACTAGAGATACTGTAGTGAACAAAGAAGACAAAAATATTTGCCCATATCGACAGGCCTTTTAGTGGTGTCTTGGATCCTGGTTTGATGGTGGCCTCCAAGCCAGGGCAGGCATTCAGCCTCATTTTTGTGCATAATATGTTTTTGCTTTTGTTTTGAGAGCAGCATGGTAACTATCTCCAACAGGGTAAGAGCTAACGGCCTGTCCTCATTTCCTGACATGGCCTCAGTCTGTTTGACAGAGTCACCGTCCTTACAGGAACACGTACCCTCCTTTCTGCCAAGGTGTAAATAACCCTTTAAGAAAGGCTGAGAAGCTGTGCTGGGCCACAGAGTGCATCCTAGGATGGAGAGGCTCGGGGCAGAAGACAGTCCTTTGTGGCCTTAGAAGCTTCTTCAGGCATTCATTCAGCAAATACTACCTGTGCCTCCACTGTATGCCATGTGCTGAGGATGGAACAATAACAGGCCATGTAGACACAGTCCTTGGCTTCGTGAAACTGCAGAGACGGAAGCGAAACTCCAATGTGCATTTAATTAACTTCAGTTGTGATGGTATTGCAGAGAAGTTCAAGTAAAGCAGTTGTGTTTTCAGAGGGTAGCCTCAACTCTCAGGATGGCTCAGGTGTGGAACCCCCTATGGCCCTTCTGGAACAATAGAACTCTCCAGGCCATTCAGGAGAGGCCAGCAAGAACTGTCTTGGAAAAGACAGGAGACGTAGGCTTTCTTTGGTTTAGATGGGAGGCTGTTTCGGAAATGAGCTCCCTCTATAACTTCCTGGATACAGCCTTCAAAATCCCTGTGGTGAGATGGAGCCCACCCTCTCAGATGCGAGCCTGCCCAGAGGCTCCGGTGCCACCTATGCCACCTCTTAGGTTGCAAGCAGAGTCCTTCCTGTGTGCTTGGCTCAACAAACACTTCCTTCTTGCCTTCCTTCCTTCTTCAGTCTGCCATTTACTGGGCCTTTTTCCCAGAGGAGGAGCCATAGGCCACAGTAGATATTGCGTTGACATGAAGTTTGACCTGTGAAGAATCCCAGGGTGACCCTACCTGGGTGTGTCACTCCAGCTTTCTTGCATTCCCCTGTAAGTGCATTGGCTGAGATCCTCGAAGGAACTATGTTCAGAAGAGCACGTTGTGGTAGGAGTCTGGGGTGCTGGCTCCCCATGGTTGCCTCAGGCTTCCTTAAAACGTTAAAAGCCAATTTCGGGCCGGCTGAGTGGCTCAGTTGGTTAAGAGCTCACTCAAGAGTGCGAGATGAGCTCTGAGCAACAGCAGTTCAGTGCCTAGCCTGAGCTGAGCTGCCGCTGTTGGCAGGATGGCTCAGCTAAAAAAAAAAAGAAGCTAACTGGGGCCGGCCGAGTGGCGCAGTGGTTAAGCGCTGGTTTGGGAAGCCAGGGGCCCTGGTTCAGGTCCCACATATGAGGGCCAGTGACATTGCCCTCAAAAAGCAACAACAACAACAAAAAATCAATTTCTTCCCTCTTTGGTGTAAAGGCTTCTACCTCTAGCTCCTAGATGTTTGTGGACAAATTCTGCTCTGGTGGTTCAGACCAGAGGTAATGAGAATTGACCTGGACTTAGGTCTTGGCTCTGCCAAATTGCTTGCTAAGTGACCTTGAATAAATCACTCAGCCTCCCTGCACAGCATGCTTGTATCTATGGAATGGGGTAGCGGGGTATAGGACTCCAGATGATGTCCTGATTCTGGACCTCTGTCCTGGGATGCCCGTCACTCTGCTTTGAAGCCTACAGCTCTGAGTTTGATGTCAGGGAGCTTCCAGGGCCCATAGCAGTGCTGGGGAATCATTTTATTGGAGTCATCCTCTCTAGGTAATGACATGCAGCCTTCTTGGACTATATCCTCAAGGGACACCCCAGGAACTGTCTTTGGGACCCTGAGAGAGGATCTGTAGGACAGAAAGGCAGGGCACGGGATCTAGACACGGTGACAGGGAGCCTCTAGGACCACAGGAGAGGAGACTGGGTTGGATGTGAGAGGAGGCTCCCTGGGTCCTGGGATGGGATGGAGTCCAGGGGCAGGCCACGTGGTCTTCCCAGGTGTGCTTTAGAGGGGGGCCAGGCCAGCACCCTCTTTTGGCTGCCTTGGATTGGGTGCTAGGGGTAAGTCAATGACCCCCACGGGGTCATAACTGTAAGACAGTCTCTTGGCCTCACTGTGCATCATTAACATAGGCCATTGTCAAGGATCTCTATGTCCGGAGGATGCAGCTCAGCTGACCGTCTTCTAGTTACTGAGTGGTGCCAGGTGCCAGCCGTGTCCTAATAAGCACTTCCTCATATTATTGCAGTTGATGATGCTCACAGCAATGGTGCAGGGAAGGTATTATTTATTCCCATTTGAAAGATGAGGAAACTGAGGCACAGAGAGGTTAAGTTACTTGCCCAGGTGTACACAGGTACAGCCTAAGCCCCAGTCTGTGTGATTCAATACTTTCGCTCTTAGCCACTAGGCATACACAGCCTCTCACAGGACAACTTTCCTTAGAGTGTATAAAATGGGGTTTACTGTGTGCAATGTGTGCATTACACCTGGAGCCTGTCCTCAAGGCTGTTAGAACCTGGCATAAGGTTCCAGGAAGCTGAGTAGTGCTACAAGCTGAGGAAAGCAGTTTAGGGGACTGGAAAGAGCCCAGGTTTGGCGATTCCGGCTCTGCGACTTGCTGGCTGTGTGACCTGAGCGAATAGGTCTCTTCTCCCTTAGATTCTTCATCTGTAAAATGGGAATGAGAAAAGTAGAAGCGATGCATATGGGAAATCCATTATTAATGGTAAAGCATTATGGAAAATATTATCTCCTTCCCATACCCCCAGTTTTACCTCCTTCACCCCCACCCTGGCGTTTAGTGAGTTCAGGTGACTCTGTGGAGACACAGTGTAGCCCCCCATTGTCTGGCTGACAATGTCTGGTTGAGACTGTCATAAAGGAAGGCAGAGAAAGGAAGGAGCGTTTCACGGGGAGGGTGGCCTCCATGCCGGAGGCGTGGGTGTTGGTGATGGGAGTCGAGTTGAGCATTGCAGGGGCAGGGTCTTCCGGATGAGAAGAGCATAGCGTAGGCAGAGACAGGGGCCAAGAGGAACCCAGTGAAAACGAGGGTGGCACCACTATCCACTGGAAGTGACTATGGGCCAGACGCCGTACCAAGTGCTTATCACACCTAGTCGTGTAATTCTCGCCAACTCTACAAGGTAGGTACTTCTATTTCCAGAAGAGGAAACTGAGGCTCAGAGAGATCAAGTGATTTGCCCAAGGTTGTGCAGCTATTAAATGGCAACAATGGGATTTGAACTCAGGATCTCTCTGACAAGAAAGCACATGATTTTAATCAACCTGTCTTCCCAGGTGAACAATTCAAAGCTGATAGGCAGGAAGTGCTTTCATGAAGAATTCCCTGCAAGGGCGTCATCCTGGGCTCCTGCCTTTTGAGGTCAGGAGGATGACTGAGGCTGTGCATCCAAGGGCTCAAAGGAAGGTGGAGACTAAAGAGGGCTGAACAAGCCCTTGGGACAGTGCACAGGAGTGTCTCCCATGATGCTTTGCCATGGCCTCTGTCACTCCCTGGTTTTCAAACTGGTGTATACAGGAGCACCAGACTCTTCACCCAAGGCATACATTCATTATTCAGAGAGTTTAAGGGAATGAATTTCCATATAAGACTCTGGAACAAAGACAATTACAACTGCTGGAAGATACCCTGGTCTCGGTGGCCATTCCCTCATGTCACAGAAGAGAGGCTGTCCATCCCGAATCCCGCTGAGTACATCACCCTGGGTATGAAAACCTCTGAGCACCAAAGGAAAACTTAGACATGGTTACAGAGCAGCCATCTCTGATGATGAGTCAAGGCATCTTAGACCTGTAGTTCTCCTGCCTTTTCCTATCTGTATGAATTTCTGTTGGCAGGATGCTGGGTGGAATGTTTTGAGTTCAGAACAACTGAAGTAGGGTAAGTTAATGACAGTGATTCTTTTAAGTGTAACTGGAATTGTCCTGGACTTCTACATTTTTCAAGATCCATGAAGAAGACCCAAGATAAACATTTTCCTTGCTTCCTTTCACATCCAGCGTGTGTTACTCAATAACGTAGTTATGTCTGTTTGACCCAATCACATCATGAAACAGTTATTCCAGTTATAGTCAATCCTCATCGTATAAACTGTGTTTACTCTTTTCTACTTCTTATGAACAAACTAAATGTATCTAAACGTGTGGCAAAAAATCATTAATGTCCTGCTAACCCTCTACATGAGGATATATAGTTTTAAAAAGTGATTTAGGAGGGCCAGCTGAATGGCGTGGTGGTTAAGCGCTGGCTTGGGAAGCCAGCGGCCCCGGTTCGGTCCCACATATGAGGGCCAGTGACACTGCCCTCAAAAAAAAAAAAATGATTTAGGGAATAGGCACGTACAAAAGTTTGAAGACCATTATGTTACTTCCTTGGATTGTTTGGGTCTTTCCAGTTCCTGTTAATTCAACCCTTCTCCTCCCACCCTCTTGCTTCTCTCTGTCTGCTCTCAGAACGTGTGAGAACTATTCCTGATCGCATGCCATTGTGAATACCATGATTGACACAGGACATATTTTTCTTTGAGGAAAAGATGACACTGTGTTTGGACTATCTTGTGCCAAGTCCTCAGAGAGGTGGACGGGCCTCAGGATAGGCAGCTGGAAACTATCTTTAGCCAAGACAACTTTGTTACACATTTCAACAAGGCGAAAGTAAGTGCACAATTCAGTGATTTAAGTAAATTTACAGTTGTGCAATCATCACCACAATCCAGCTATGAATTCTACAACACCAAAAACTTCCCTCATGCCCATTTATAGGGGAGCCTTGCTCCCCCCCGTAGCCCTAGGCAATCACTAATATTCTTTCGAGCTCTATAAATGTGACTTACCTAGACAGTTCATGTAAATGGAATTATATAAATGTAGTCTTTTGCATCTAACATTTTTCACTTAGCATGTTTTTGAGATTCGTACATATTGTAGTGTGTGTCAATAGTTTGTTCTTTTTAATTGCTAAGTAGTTTTCTGTTCATATAGATATACCACATTTTATTTATTCTTTCAATGGTCGATAGTTTGGGGCTATGATGAGTAAGGCTGCATAGACATTTGAGTACCTGTCTTTGTGTGAGCTTATGTTTTTATTTCCCTTGAGAGGTTCCTTAGGAGTGCAATTGCTAGGTCTTATAATAAGTGTATGTTTCACTTTTTAGGAAATTGTCAAATAGTTTTCCATAGGAGTATACCACTGTACGTTCCCACTAGCAGGGAATGAGGATTCCCAGTTCTCCAACCACAAAGCTGAGTTTTGATCAGCCTGTGTTACTCAAAGGCCTTCTCAGTTTTTTTCTCTTATTATTTAGTGATGAAAATAGGTGGACTCTTCCAAGTCTCCAAGTCCCTGAATTTCTGGACTCTCTCTATTCCTTTTCATTCCTACTGTAAATTTCCTATTTCTGTTTTAAAAATTCAGTTTATGTAAGCAAAAACAGTTCACCCACCCCTCCCCCAACTCCCTGCCTCTTGCTATCACCAATCTGTTCTCTGTGTCTATGAGCTTTATATATATATATATATATATATATATATATATATATATATATATTCCACATAAAGAGAGGTTATACAATATTTGTCTTTCTCTTTCTGAGTTATTTCACTGAGAATAATGCTCTTGAGGACTATCCATGTTGTAGCAAATGGCAAGATTTCATTCTTCTTTATGGCTGAATCATATTCCTCTGTGTGTGTGTGTGTGTGTGTGTGTGTGTGTGTGTGTGTGTGTGTGTGTTTGTCACAGTTTCTTTATGTATTCATTCATTGATGGATACTTAGGTTGTTTCCATATCTTGGCTATTCTAAATAATGCTGCAATGAATATTGACGTGGATATATTTTTCAAATTAGGGTTTTCGTTTTCTTTGGATAAATATGCAGAAATACAATTGCTGGATCATATGGTAGTTCCATAATTTTTTGAGGAACCTCTGTACTTTTTTCCATAGTGGCTGCACCAATTTACATTCCCACCAACAGTGCACAAGGGTTCCCTTGTTTCCATACCCTTGCCAACCCTTGTTATTTCTGTTTTGTTTTTTTTAATAATAGCCTTTCTAACATGTATGAGGTGATAACTCACTGTGGTTTTGATTTGCATTTCCCTGATTATTAATGATATAGAGCATCTTTTCATCTACCTGTTGTCCATCTGTATGTCTTCTTTGGGAAAATGTCTATTGAGATCTTCTGCTTATTTTTAATCGTATTGTGTGTTATTTTGCCATTGAGTTGAATGAGTTCTTTATATATTTTGGATATTATCCCCTTATCAGATATATGGTTTGCAAATATTTTTTTCTCAGTTAGTAGCTTACTTTTTCATTTTGTTGATGGTTTCCTTTGCTGTGCAGAAGTGTTTTAGTTTGTAGTCCCACTTGTTTATTTTTGCCTTTGTTGATTTTGCTTTTGGTGTCATATTCAATAAAGCATCCCCAAGATCTGTGTCAAGAAACTTACCACCTATGTTTTCTTCTAGGATTTTTATGGCTTCAGGTCTTATGTTCAAGTCTTTAATCCATTCTGAGTTAATTTTTGTGTATGCTGTAAGATAGAGGACCAGTTTCATTCTTTTGCAAGTGGCTGTGCAGTTTTGCTAACACCATTTATTGAAGAGACTGTCCTTTCCGCATTGTAAATTCTTGGCTCCTTTGTCGTAAATCAATTATCCATATACGTGTGGGATTATTTCTGCTCTGTCTATTCTGTTCCATTGATCTGTGTGTCTCTTTTTATGTCACTACCATGCTGTTCTGATTACTATAGCTTTATAATACAGTTTGAAATCAGGGAGTGTGATGCTTCCATGTCCAACTCTTTTTAAAGCTCTTATCTTTCTTGTAGTACCTTGTCAGACACAGCTGATGGCAACCAAGGCATGCAGTTAACATTCTGTTTTCCAGTCTCTTCACATAAAGCCATAAAACTCATTCAGTTCATCATCTGCCTTCCGAATTGATGCAGGCAATAGTTTTATCAAATACTTCATCACCTCCTTCCAGCCATTAGTAACATTTTCTTTGACACCCACTCTGTGTCCCAAAGACAATGTATTTTTGTTACAGTAGCATACCACTTTCGATAACAATTTTTGTATTAGTCAGGATAAAGAAGTTATGCTCCAGTAACAAATAGCCCCAAATCTCAGAGACTAATAAAAAGAACAGTTTTTCTTTTCCTCATTCATACTACATATCCATCTTAATTAGCCATCCCTCGGCTCTACTTTGTCTTTACTCCAGAACCCAGGGTGATAGAGCTGTCCATCTGGGAAAAGAGGACACAGCTCTTAATGCTTTTTCTCACATTTAATTAGTCAGAGCAGGTAAAGTGGCTGATCTGACATCAGTGGAGCATGGAAATATAACTTTTTCTTGGGGAAGGGCAGCAAATATTGTGAACAATAGTATCACTTACCACATTAGATTTTTCTTTTATATCCTGGGGGCCCTGAAGAAGAGAAACAACTGTCTTTGTATGGTGGTTTGCCCAGAGCTGCCTGCAGCTAGAGTAAGACAGGATGACCTTTCAAAACACCTTACAGACCTAGGCCTTTGATCTTCACCATGGTTGGCTCCAGCCCTGGTGGCATTGGTGCACAGAATTATATCTTTCACTCCTTTTTCTCTAACAGCCCTAGGTCAGGAAGAAATTTGATTGGATGGACTGTCTTTTCTAGAGTTTGCTCCCCAACACCCAATGCCCTCTGGGGCATTAGTAAATCCATTTCTTTTTTTAAAGATTTTTATTGGGGAATTGGGGGAGGGGAACAGTGTTGGGGAATTGAGGGAGAGGACCAACCAAGTTGTTGTTGTTCAGTCTTCATTGTGGAGGGCACCAGTTGCCATCTGGCTTCCTGTCGGCAGCTCATGGCCTCTAAGCTCAAGGTGCTGTGTTCAATCTTAGTTGCAGGTGGGCGTAGCCACCATCCCATGCGGGAGTTGAACCCGGCAGCCTTGTTGTTAAGAGCACACGCCCCATCCACTGAGCCATCCAGGAGGCAGCTCAGCTCAAGGTGTTGAGTTCAGTCGTACCTGGGGGTGGACGTAGCTACCATCCCATGTGGGAGTTGAACCCGGCAGCCTTGTTGTTAAGAGCACACGCCCCATCCACTGAGCCATCCGGGCAGCAGCTCAGCTCATGGTGTCGAGTTCAGTCTTTAGTGCAGTGATCATAGCCCACCATTGAACAGGCAATCTTCTTGTTACACAGCTGAGCCATCCGGCCACCTGTTAGCAGCTCAGCTATGGCGCAGCATTCACTGGCCCATGTGGGAATCGAACTGGTGGCCCCATTGCTCAGAGCACGTGCTCTAAGCCAACTCTTAACCAACTGAGCCACTCAGCAGGCCCCAGTAAATCCATTTCTTGACCTCCAGCTTCAATCGACCCATTTATGTTTTTTTCTTCCCAGCTGTCTTTTGGGGAGACATTGCCTTAGATGAAGAGGACTTGAAGTTGTTTCATATAGACAAGGCACAAGACTGGGTCAAGCAGCCAGTGGAGGAAATGGGACATCAAACTGGTAAGTACTGCACCCCCCTTCCCTTGCCCCCGGAGGGAGGGGTCCAGGACTCCAGCAGGGGTAGATGTGGACCACAAGTCACCATTATTTAATCTGTCAGTTCAGTACCCACCTGTATGTGGAAAACCAAAAGGGTCACCCCTCTTTCTCCCTGCAGACTGTGGTGCTGGAGGCTCTAAGTGCTCTGACCCTTCTAAGAAGGTTTAGTGTGCCTCCTTATCCAAGGGTTCAGGCTTGAGATCAGTGGATGTTCTTTGGACTCTGGCCTCAGGGTCCAGCAGTTTCCAACTGGAGATGATTCTGGATCGGCTTCATCGAAGGCATGTCTGATGATAATGATTAGAACTGGGGAGAGGTTTGCTTGTGGTGTATCGAGCATTTGTTTGGCCCAACAACCCAAGTGAAAATCCCCTGGGGCCAGGAAACATGGTAGGGGCTTCAGACTTTGACTTCTGTTCTCTCACTCTCCTTCCTGCCTCCACCTTGGAGTGAATAGTAATGGGACTTGTCTCTTGAATTCTCCTCACCTCCTTGCCCACTGAGCACAGACACCTGAGCTCTGGGGAACCTCCATTCCTGGAAGTGCCCAGGAAGGCTGAGCTGTGGAGCCGATGGTCTGCTGTGGCTGACAATGGCTGTTCTTTGGTGATTAAGGCTCACATATGCCAGACATTACATTGTCTCTGCTACCTGTGACCCCTCCACCCACCTTTCCTTCCATTCTCTTGAGTCTTTAAAAAAAAAAAATTGTGGTGAGAACACTTAATGTGAAATTTACCCTCTTAACAAATTATCAAGTGCACACTACAGTATTATAAACTACAGGCACAGTGTGGTGTGGCAGATGTCCAGAACTTACTCGTCTTGCATACCTGAAGCTTTATACTCTTTTTTTTTTTTTTTAACACATATCATGGGCCAAATGCAGTGCTGGAGAGAGAAAGAGGAATAAGATGTGATGTCTGCCTTCAAAGCGACCTTTCACGCCAGGCAGACAGAATTTAGACCTGGACAAACTCTCTAACAGCTCTAAGATTCAGTTTATCTATCTATAAAAAGGGGATGAAGCCAACACTCAACTCCTTGTGGGGTTGGGAGGATCAGCTCCAACGATAATGGGCTAGCCTACTGCCCAGCATGTAACACTCTCAGGCACTCCCAGTCTAGAGGAATAAGACTGAAATGTCAATAGATAAACTGTAATTCCTCCATGCAAGTGCTGTAATGATCCAGGAGCAGGGGGAAGAAAGACGAGCGAGTGGAGAAGACTGCCAGGTGAGCCAAGGAAAGCATCATGGGAATGGCACTCTTACATCGTGTCTTGAAGAATGAGTAGGAGTTCCTTAGGTGAAGAATCATACAGAGAAGAAGCAATGTGCAAGGACGGGGAGTGTGAGAGGGGACAGAGGAAAGGTGTAGTCCCTGGAGGGTGGCTTTTGGAGGGCAGAGAGGCTATGATAGAGAGATACACCTGAAGAGGTTGGCTGGGGTAGATGGTGAAGGGGCCTGTCAGAGGGGTGGGTGAGAAAGGTCAGCCTTGTGGTCTAAAAACTCAAGTGCCTATCTTTTCTTTCCTTCTCCCCGGTGGGCTAAGAGAGGGCAGAGTCTCATTATATTAAGCTTTGGATCCCCCATAGGTGGCCCAGCTCCTTGTACCTGGAAGGCATTAGCCAACATCAGTTGAGAAGGGAGAAGAAAGAGGTAAGTGGAGGCTGGCAGACCCGGATCCATCTCCCAAGGGTCTCAGCAATGAAGAGCTCCAACAGGCTTTGCTTCCAGGAGGGTGGCTAAAGCACTGGTCACAGTTACGGACTTTGGGGTCAGACTGCCTGGGCTTGAATCCTTGATCTGGGCTTCAGTTTCTTCATCTATCAAATAGGAATAGTAATATGAGGACAAAAAGAAAGAATATGTGTAAAGTGCTTAGCACAGTGTCTGGCACATAATAAGTGCTCAATAATATCAGCTTTGCCCCTTCCTCCTCGTTGTTAGTATTTGCAGAAAGACCACTGACCTGGGAGGGTTTAAGGTAAAAATAGAGAATGGGGGAAATTTGCTATGTGCTGGAGGGAATGTTGGTGGCTTAGGCTTATGGCCTTTGAAACATGTACTCTCCTGGGGTTTCTTCCTCCCCAAGGTTGTGTGTGTGTGTGTACGTGTACGTATGTGTGTATTTTTTTTCCAGTGTGTTTTTATGGCAAGGTGATTTTTATCCTGATTACTTTTCTCTGAGAGCCAACAGTGCTTTGTATCTATCTAGAATAGTTATTTTATTTTCAGAATGGGAATATTTTTTATTGTTTTTGCTGATTAAACTAATACTGCCAGTTGTTTAAAAAAAGAAAAAAGAAAAAAGTCCAATAGTTCAAAATTGTAGAAAGCAAAAATCCCTTGTTATCCCAGCCCCAGGGATCCCCATCATTATCTGTTTGCTGGATTCCCTCCAGGCTTACTGCCTGCGGACTATGAACATACAGATATTTTTAAAATGTGAAAGGGATTTTTCTCAACATGCACTCATGTAACTTGTGTCTTCCACTTGACACATGTCATTGTCATGGACGTCTTTTCACGCAGTACATTGTGATCTGTCGCATTTAATGCACAGCTCTGTCACAAGTTATTGAACAGATGGGCATGACGGTTGTTTTCCTTTTTTCCTGTAATTCTTTTTCCTATTAGAAACATTGCTACTGTGAACAGTGTTGCACATTAACCTTTAAACATTTGCTTTGATTTTAAAAAAATAAATTAAAAAGGAACCACACCTTTATCCCCATTTTATCGTTCCAAATGTTTGAAAGGATGTATTCTTAGGTATAGCTTATCTCACTTCCAAGCTTTAGTAAGTTCCCCTGGTTTTGTTTTTTGGTTTTTTGGGGGGAGAGTGAAGCTCAAGGGTGAATCCTTGGAGGGCGTTAGGGTACAGTGCCGCCCCGAGGGCTCCTTTCCCTGGTTCATCCTGTGAACTTGGTGCTGCTTTCCTGGATGCAGAATGAAACAATGTCATTGCCTTAGAAGTGACCTGGTTGGCCTCATTTCCTAAAAGAGCCCAATGTCCCAAACTCAGTCAATGGCAGAACCAGGACTAGAACCCAGGTTTCCCATCTCACAGGCTGTGTGTCTTCCCCTGTACCAATCTGTTTGCCATGTTGCTAGTTAGAAGGAACGAGAGTAAACATTCCTCTGCCATTGCTGGAAAGTAGGCTGAAGTCTGTGAGGGCCAAGGTGTGAGCAAGGAGCTTGTGCCTGGGTTGGTTTAAGAGGCCACTCAGGGTGTTACACTGGCCACAAAAAAAAAAAAAAAAAAAAAGCCACTGAGGACTCTGGGACCCCCAGCAGGGAGCACCCTCACTGTTCACTTAGGGCCCTGGCTCATGGTGATTAGTTCCAATCAGTCTCCCTGTCTCTAACCTCTCTTCCCCCATCCTGCTTCCAAGTGATCTTCCTGGGCCTGACCTTGCAGCCACTGTCCTGGGTTGAATAGTGTCCCCCCAAATTCATGTCTTTCTGGAACCTTAGAATGAGACCTTATTTGGAAATAGAGTCTTTGCAGATCTAATTCATTAAGGATCTTGAAATGAGATCTTAGGATAGATCTTAAGTCCAATGATTGGAGTCCTCTTAAGAAGAGAAGACACAGAGAGATACAGAGAGGAAGGCCGTGTGAAGAGGGACGCAGAGCTTGGAGTGATGCAGCTATAAGCCAAGGAACACCAAGGAATGCTGGGAGTGCCACAAGCTAGGAAGAGGCAAGGAAGGATTCTTCCATCAAGCCTTCGGAGGGAGCATGGCCCTGCCAAGACCTTGATTTCAGATTTCCAGCCTCCAGATCTGTGAAAGAATAGATTTCTGTTGATTTAAGCTACAAACTTTGTGGTAATTTGTTACAGCAGCCTAGGAAATTAATACAAGAATGCTCCTGAAACCCTTCAGTGGCTCCCTATTACCTCTTAGTCTGACCCCCAAGGTCCTCCACGCTTTGTCCACAACCTACATATTCAGCTCCTGTCTCCTCATCCTCCAGCCAAACACAGTGACACTTTGTCTGTACAGGCCCTGAGTGTCCTTCCTTCCAGGCTCTGTCCCAGCGATGCCCTCTGCTCCAAGTCTGCATTCTACAGAAAAAGAAAGAAGGCCTAGAGAGAGCCAGTGACTCACCCAGGACCCTCCAACCAGTGTGCAGCAAGCACAGCTGCCAGCTGGGGAGACTGCCTGAGTTGACAATGCTGTTGAAATTAGCCTCATTTTGTACCTGGGATTTCCCCCCATTTTTGGACACGCCCACTCCCCTACCATGGGAGCTCCCAGAGGAAGTGGCACCAGCATTTTGGATGTGTGTGGGGGCAAGGAGGCAAGGGTACGTTCTCGAGGAAGGGAAAGCTCCGTGTGCATTTTATTTGCAGTGAGAAGAATGGGAATTCTGGGCAGGCATGGGCCAAGCCGTTGTTTGAATGGGGCCCTTGCATTAACATTGCAGTATTTCCTAAAGCTGCTAATCGGATTAGTTGTGTAGTGAAGGAAGTACTTAGCGGACATGCACACAGGCACACACGCAGGCGCACACCCCCACACCCTCTCTCTCGCATCCTCTTCCAAGTGATGGTGCCGATCCTGACAGCTCCATTTCTGCGTTCTGAGACACCTCTCCTCCTAAGCACACAGGTGTGGAGGAAAGGCCTGTGTGGTTGACGTTTTGGACCTTTTGTATGTTTGTTTCTTCCTTAAAGAGTGCAGGAAGACCATGTTGAACGCTCCCATCTTTGCAAATGTCTGGAAACCTGGAGAGGAAATCTCACCTTGTAGTTTTCGCCATCTGGATAATGGATCTGATTTCTTGACCTTTGTAATGAGGACTCTAAAAGGGGAAATGACTTTAATTACTTATTGGCTCTGATAGAAGCTGATGTTTCCCATCTTGTCTATTCTGAGCCACTGGGCCGTGTCTATGTCTATTTAAGAAACCAGCCTTGCTCTGAATGCTTATTTCACCTCTGTGTCCAGACTCCACACCCCCTAAATGCCTTGGGATTCTTTTTCTTTGCAGTATTCTGCCAGCACCCCCATGGGGTCTCTGGAGCTGGGCCTGCACCACTCTGATCTGATCAGAGCCTTAAATTTAGATCTCACCACACCTGGGAAATCTCTATCAATCCCCAACATATAGACCCCCCTCGTCCTCCTCTGGGCCACAACGTTGGCCATACGGAGATCTGAAAATGGATTGGATGCTGGTTCTTCTTTAACAGCAATAACACAGAGAATAATATTAACTACCACTTGGTGTGTACTACGTATACCTTATATACTTTATATACATGATCACATGGGATCTTCACACAACAGCTCTATGCGGTAGGTACTGTTAGTACAACAGATATGAAAGCTAATGTTCAGATTGGCACGTAACCTGTCTGTGATTACACAACTAGTTATTGGCAGAGCCAAGGTTAGGACTACTGTCTAATGTCTCAGGCCTGCTTTTAGCCCCTGTACTCCATTGCTTCTAGAAACAGCTGTTGGCATCACCACTAAGCCTGTCCCCTTGAGCTGTGAGGACTTGGTTGCCCCATCCCTACCTTTGGGAGGTGATGGTAAAAGACAAGGAGGAGTTCCATGTACTGACGGGGCTGCAGCTCCACCTGCGCTCTCTTATCCCATTCAGTGTGTGCCTTGCTGCGTCCACCAGAATGTCAGTAGCTGTGACTTGTCCTTGTTTGGCCTTGGCCCTCTGTCTTTAATCCCAGCATCAGGTTGGGCACATGAATGGTGCCAGGCAAACATTTGTGAATTGTGGATGGATGGTGCCATGAGCCTCGGGAGCATGGTGGCATCCTCGCTTCCCTGCTCCTCTGCGTTTCCAACAGGCCAGCTGGAGTTAGGGCTGTTTGTTTGATTGTGTGATGCCTCAGTCTTAGCCAGGAGTGGGTGCCAGCAATGAAAGAAAAGCTGATGCTCTGGTGGTGCCATTAGGCTGGGCAAGCCCAGGTCACCTTGCAGAGAGTATCTGAAATGGGCATCCAGAGGACGTGTGGTCCAGTAGGCAGGACTTCCACATGGAAAGAAGTTCTCAGGGGACAGCTGTCATCAGGCAGGGGTTGGTGTTGGGGTCCAACGAGCCTGGGGGCATAAGGCCTGATGGCAGCAGAGCAGGGCCATGGGGAGGGGTAATGCTCATGTGAGAGCAGAGAGCCTGGCAAAGAGCATTAGCGAGGCCTTTAGTGGAACTCACAGAAAGTTCCAGTTCTGTGCTGGGAGCTCAGAAGAACAAGGCAAGGACCCCTGGTTTTTTTGGGAAGTGAGTATTAGGGAGGACAACAAGTCAGAAGGTTGGCCTGAAAGAATAAGACAAGCATCAGAAATTAAGCAGAGCCCCACAGCTCAAAATTGGGGCCAAAGATGTGCTGTTGAGACCCTCAAATGTTGAGCCCAAACGCCTTAAATCCCCCTGACAGAGGACACGGCTGGCTCAGCCCGTAGACAGCAGTTGGCAGCTGGGAGATGAAGCTGGAACTGGGCAAGGCCTGGCAGTTATTCCACCCATAAAGTTTTCAATTTAGTGAGATGATTTGAGATGATAAAGAGGCATCTGATAAAATGCACATCTGTTCTCTGGGAAGGAAAAAAGTGCAACATAAGGATTCTATCATCTCATTCCCTGAGGCCTCATTCGGAGGCTGACTTATACCTTGGATGGAAGCCAGAGTTCATTGTGAACTTGAAGTATTGGGAAAAATAAATTCACCTTTTGGTTGATTTTTACTGTCACTGCATTGATCAGAATTTGGAGAAACTGGGCTGGGATTCCTCTTGGAGGCATAATGGGGCTCATAGCCGGTTAGGGGAGGGGCGGTGACCACCTGTGGACATCCAACTATCCAGGGAGCTGTTATCCCAGGCGTCCTCAGGGGCCATGAATCTGGGAGCCTGATTCAAAATTGGGAGATTAGTTTGAGACCCAGGACAAACAAGAGCTTAGGACCTGACATTCTAGACAACTTCCTTTCAGTTTCAAGATACCGAATGCCACTCAAGATAGATCAAGTAAAGGACTTTATTGAAGAATATAGTCTCGTGGCATGGCCTTCTAAGACAGAAACAGAAGAGCCCACCTCTTGGGGATTGGACTAGAAATTGGAGAGAAAGGAATAAGCTGGCTTCTCTTCTCAGAGGTGATGAGTAAGAGAACTGACCCCCACATGTATGGAGGGGTGGAGGTAGCTTCCTTTCGGTTTACCTGGCCTTGGGGCCAAGCCTGGTAACCTCACATCTACTTTGCCATTTATATTATGAACAGGGGAAAATACTGTATGAGTTCCCATCGGCCATGTTAATACATGGAATCTTGGGACACAGCCTCATAAGTACTGGTTATGACATGTATCAGATGAGGATCCAACCTTTGCCTGTCAGTTTTGGCCTACAGAAGATTGTGCCTCACCGCCCCCGCCCCCCGCCCCCCAAGCACCACTTTTTCGTTCTTCTGAATCTGATTCTGTTTTCGCTCTTCTTTAACTGCGTATGTTTTTATTTGTATTTATTGGATGTTATTCTATGTTTCCTGTTCTTCATTGAAATAGTAATTGATTGGAGGGCTACATAAATAAAAAACAGAGTGAAATGGCATAAAAAAAATATTTCCCACCCCGGCTTAAGAGAACCTGTGGATTATGGATCCTTTTTGACAAAATAAAGGGTGCTTTTATCCAGTAAGTAGTCACCCCCTAACATTTTTGAACTTCGCATTTGTAGTTTTAAAGCTATGCACCTTTGCTCTGTATTTCTTGGCCTCTTCTAGATATGTGCATTTTGTTACAGCTGGGAACTGACTTTTGTTTCAAATGCATTACTACTCAAGTGTTTTCTTATTGGGCATGATGATAAACTCAATTGTTTTGGGACAAAACAAGTGCCACGATCCTTCAGAGTTACCCACTGCACAGCAGATTTTGGCCATGTCACTTCACCTCATGGGACCTCAGTTTTCTTAGCTGTATAATCGACTGTTGGACTCTACACTCCCTGAGGGATAAGAATGAGTCTCTCTTGGTTCTGTTGCCAAAGATAATCCATGAATATATAGGGACTCAATGCTGCTTGCGTGGCTGATTACATAACCACAGTGTCTGATGCCTCCTGGAGCTTGAGAACAGTCTGCTTAAATTGCATCTAACCTGAGACCTTCCAGAGACCCTCCAGTGGGCTCCCATAGGTGTTGGCAAAAATATGGCTATGGCCTTTTTTGTGCCATCTTAGAAAACAACAACAAACAACAGATGGGCTGAAAAAGGTTAAGAAAGGTCAGCCTCTCTCCCACAGCAGAGTCACGTGAGGGATGGAGACACTGTACCAGTAACAGGTGGGCTGGACTGAGACAACCCGAGACACAGCTTGAGGGGCGGCAGGGGGCCCCGCTGATATGCGTTTGGGATGAGGCTCCCCCGCCCCCATCATGCTAACCTTTGACTGATATGCAAGACAAAATCACATTTCTTCTGGGGCTGTTTACGCCGATGTTTGCAGGTCATTATTTCTGTGGTTTCCAAGGAGGTCCAGAAAGAGAAGGTGGTGATGGTGGTGGAGTTGCCAGTGGAATTTCATCCTGTGTTCTCGCCATCTTATTTTTCTCAGGTGTCTTTACTGATCCTGTTTGCCCAAAACAATGAGAGAAAATCCCCAGCTGGCCTGATCATTGAGCTTCTGTACTTGATCCAGCCCCCATCCTGCTCCTATAGCACCTTGCTTTCTGCTTCCCAGGCCCTTCATACCCCTCCTGCATCCCTTGGCTGCCATTGCCCACGGAACTCCTCCTATCTTCTCTGACATTGGCACCCCCTAGAGCATGACTTTTCCATTCACCCTGCATCTCAGAGGTCCGAAGTGGTCAGCCCATGAGCCAAATCTGGTCTGCAGATGTGCTTTGTTTGTTTTGTAGTGCTTAATTTTTTTTTTTTTAATTTACTGCCAACATTTAAAAATCAGGTTTTTCATAAATATCCAGAATTCTGGCTTCTCATGAAAAGTTGGAAGATCGGGCCACGCTGGGCAATAATTGTTAACAGAGTTTTATAATGATGGGTTGAACTCAGGAGGACCAGGTGCTCTGCAGTTGGCCACAGAGCCCACTGCTCCCTATCCATATTTCACCCCTGACCTTTTTCACTCTGATATATTGCTTGCCTGACCCCAACTCTATGTATTTGAGGTGGCATCTTGGGCCACTGGGTAAGGGACACCATCCTTTGGCCCTCATTCAGGTCCTGTAACACTGGCCAGGGCCACTTCTCTTTTCTCTGTTAAGGGAGGAGGGTCCTAGAACGTCAACTATTGCCTGGCAGCCTCTTTTCTTCTTTTCCATGAACTTTCAGTCTCTGACACCTGCTTGCAATACGGCATGCCATGTCCCGGGCTCTGGATGGCACTGGGGGGAAATTACAGGAAGGCAAACAGGACACTCAGTGTCTTGCAGGGGTGGCGTGTGGCCCAGCACATGCATTGGCATCAGAACAGGCACTTCCTGCCCCAGTGAATCAGGGATGGAACCATTAATAGGTACTAACCTCTCGGAAACAAAGGACCCATGACACTTCACTGACAAAGGCCAACCCCCCCAAAACACTAATCGCCTCAGCCTCTGTTTACCTGTGTATCCTTAAAGATGCAGCCATTGCTCTGTGTTTCTCCTTGAACTAAACTGACTTCTGTTCTGAAAGGTTAAAGACTGGCAGTGAAGCTCTTTGCTGTTCTTTTTTTGCTTCTTTCCTCCAGTTCTCTGGAAAGAGGGCTTGGGTTGGCCCCCTTCTTTCTTTGATTTCCTGAGTTCCTTGGTGCTGTTTCTGTGACCCAGTTCATGGGGTTTGCTGTTTGAGACATTTGTAAATCTGTATTGGTCATCGGTTGTCTGCAAAGGCCATGTGATAAATCCTAAGATTTTTCTGAGGACAAATGTGCTTTACTTCATTGTGCCTCAGTTTCCTCCTTTGTAAAATGGGGATAATAATACCTTACCCCACAAGGTGCAGTGAGAATTATAATATATGCAAACATGTAGTCAATCCAATTCAGTCCAATTCAAGTTGATGTATTTGTTAAGCACCTGCTGTGAACACTGCTCGGAGAGATAAACAGGATGTCGTCTCCATCCTCAAGGAGTTAATTGTCTCATAGGGACAACAGGTTGGTTCACAAATAATTATATCACAGGATCAGTGCCTGGGAGCTCCTTGAGGGTATTAGCTGTGTCTGATCTGTTTGTCTGTCACTGGAACCTGGTACAGTGCCTGGCACAGAGAGGTGCCCCATGAAAGCTTGTTGAATGAGGGAATGAATGAATGAATGAATGACCATGAGGGAGATGTAAATGAAGCAGAGAGGAGGGGGATGGCTTCATGGAAGAGGTTGAACTAGGCCTTGAAGGATTTGTATTAGGGTTGTAGGGCCTTGCAGGGGGAAGGCAGAGCGTGAAGTCTTGGAGAGGGAACTTGGCTGTGAGAACTGAGCGGTTTAGGGTAGTTGGCAGGTGGATGAGAGGGCAGGATGGGGGGTGGGGAGGGACTTTGGAAAGGCGTGTTGGCGTCAGACTCCAGTGGGACTTGGGTGGAGGACTTGCCCTCTGCTCCGTAAGGTGTCCTCTTCCTCTCCTAGTGCCTAAAAAGTCTTTGTCCCTCATCTGCCTTTCCCTCAAACCCAGCCAATCCCTCTCTGGGAAGTCTCTGAATGCCCATTTCTTCCTTTCTCCCAGACTGGATGGCAGACTCTGCCTGAGCTCTGTGAATTACCATTTATCTGAGCACCCCCAGTGCCTCGTCCTGTGACAGACACATTTTAGATGCTCAGCAAATTTGCCAAATAAATGACTTCACAAAACGCAAGTTACACTTCCACCTGACTCAGCGTGAATGTTACCGTTGATCTCTTTATTTGCTGCTTTAATAGTTGCAAAGTGGTACCTTATTTTCATTTCTCAAGGGCAAACTTCTATACTAATTAGATTTTTGTTCTATGACAAGTTCACTAATTTCCTTTACCCATATGTCTCTTGGATATATAGTTTTACTCACTGATTTGCATGAGATATTTACGATATATAATGGATAGTAAGCATTTGTTATTTTCAACGCAGATGTTTTGCCTTGTAAGGGCGATTTGTTTTCATTTTAGGGGATTAGTCTTTCTGATTTACAAAAGTCTTCTGAAACTAACTATGTCAAATCAAATTTTCTTTTTCTTATACTTCTATCTTCATGAAATTATTCCCACTACAGTTTTGGGAAATAACATATTTCTTCTAAAGTTATTCCATGATTTGTTTATACTTAACTCTTTTAATCCACTTAGGTTTTATTTGGGAGTAGGGCTCATACCCTTCTGAATAATAATGTAACTTCTGAATAATAATCTTAACACCATCTAATTCATACATATTCTTTCCCTGTGTCTGGCGATGTCTCCTTTCTCACATAGCGTGTTTCTATATATAGTGTTAGCATTTATGTCCCATTCATCTGTATGTCTTTTAATGTTAGTTTCTTTATATGCTTTAATATTTGGTGTGGTCTATTCTTCCTCATTGCCCTTGCTCTTCATTTTTAGACTTATTGAATAGTCTTACTTGTTTATTCGTCTAGATGAGTTTGAGAATCACTTTTCTTCAAAAATTTAAGAGGATCCCAACAAAATTATCTTACAATTTGAATCATGATTGCATTAAACCCGTAACCTAATTTAGGGAAACTGACACATTTATCGTATTTACCCAGTTCATCCAGGAACATTACATGTCTTTTCTTTACTGATTGTTTTTTATAAATTACAATGAAAACGTATAATTCTCCTCTTGCAGTGATACATATTTCCTATTCAAGTTATCCCAAGTCAACTATTTTGAATGGGCCCCCTGAAATTTTCTTTTCTATTAGCATATTTCAGCATGAAGAATGGCCACGTGGGTGCCTTTATCACGTCTCAGAGCTGAGTAAGGAGTTCCTTCCCCCTCCCGTCTCATAGCCCACTGGGTACCCAGTTATGTTCACCCATCACCAAAACAGCTCTCCTAAGCACCCTGCTTTCCATTCCACAGTCCTGCCACTCTCCAGAAAGTCATCACTTCTTGCCTGGGGATGGACATTAATGTCCATCCTCTGTATCCTCATGGCCTGCAGCCTCCCTGTCCCCAGTCTTCCCTTCCAGCAGCAGCCACCTCCTGTATGCATCAGTGAAGGAAACAGAGCTTGCTTTTTAGAGGATGTCAGGGAGATAGGCAATAAACACACAAGCAAATAAAGGAGATCATCGCCAGTGATCCCCAAAGGAAATAAATGGGGACTGAGAAGATTCTTCTAGAATCTTCCTCTTAAGCATTCAGCTTGTTGGTCCAAATTTTTGCCTTCAGTGTCTCAGAGAATTTAATTGGTGTCCATCATGCTCCCAAGTCTCAGGGCTCCCTTCCTGCCTCACCGTTAGCCATGAACGCTGTGTGCCTGCGTTTCTCTTTGCCATGCTTCTCTAGTGCCCACTGCAGCCAAACCCAACCAGCCCCTGTTTTAGAAGCACCCCCCACCAAGTTTCTGGAAATATGTGTCAAGGAGAGCCCCCTCTCAAATCCCCCAAGGGCCTCCAAGAACCAGCAATTCTCCTCTACAGCTTTGTAGAACCAAAAGGACTAAACCCCACTGGAAGCTCAGGTGACCACTGCTGTGAGGGAGAGAGAGGCTACTCCTTTCCTACCTCCCTTCTCCCTCTCTCCCATTTCCTTCTCTAAATAAAGCTGGGATGTGTTCTCAGACCCTGCTAAAGTTCTGGCCATGGGGTAGGCAGAAATAAGCTGTCATCTGTCAGGTCATTTCAGGCCTGTGCTGAATTAGGAGATGCTGGGGTATGGTAGGCTGGGGTCTGGGGGTGCTCCACTAACCAGGATAGGGAAGGCTGGTACAGCTGTGCTCCTGGCTAGAGCTTAGGCCACAATATGGTTAAGGTAAAGAGGCTGAGGCCTCCTAAGACGACTTGAAGAGTAATCATTAGTACGGCTATGGGGTCCCTACAATGTACCAGGCACTGTATTAGGTGCTGCTCACAACCTGAAAAGTTAACTCCTGTTTTGTCCATTTTTATGGTTGAGGAAACTGAGGCTCAGAGAAAGTAACTATCTTGCCAAAGATCACTTTGATCAACCAAGCTATGCTACTGAGCTGAGCGAGTTGTTTCCCTTCTATGTTCTATTCTGCAAGACTGTCTTCCGTCTCTACTTGGTAAAACCCTTGTTGTCTGTAAGTGGCCACCTCCAGAAAGCCCTCCTGGACTTCCAGGTTGGGAGGGGGATTTCTTCACCTGATTGCTCTGACGGCTCTCTGTGTCTTATGGCTTCTGTGGGTGGGGCAGGATTGGGTTCACAACTGAGTCTCCCCCGTGGCATAGTACATTGTGGAACTGGCCTGATCCAAGGCAAGTGTTGAGTCCTAGCCAGAAACGGGTGCCTTAGATGGCTCTGAGGGAACCCACTGGTTCTGAGCTCAGCTGAAAGTGAAGATGCCTGGAGGGGAGCATTTTCTATTCCTAAGGAAGAGCCTGTTCAGTCTTCAAGGCCATTTGGCCTAATCCCAGGTTTAGGGGCTGAGAACTGTGTCAGTATGTGTCTAGGGAAGTCTCCTGGTAGGGTGGGCTTTCTGTGGGGAGGTGGACAGTGGTTTGCTAGGGCAGCCTCCCTTGGGGGCTCAGACTCCCATTTAGTATCTGCCCTTTCTTCCTTTTCCTCGGATGCCCCAACACCAAGCAAAATGGATATCTAACTGGAGGCTCTGGGAAGAGAGAGCTCAAATTTGCTTGATTACATTGCTCGCCCTGAGCTTCTGTCTGGGGCTGGAGCATATTCTGAGGCTTCATCGGCCAGTGCAGGACACAGGTGGGAGCCAGTTACACTGAGAAGGGAGAGCTGGATCTCGGAAGAGCCCACCCGACACTGAGAGAAGGTTTTGATAAGCCCTCTGGAGTTCCGTCTCATCATTTTTTTTCTTTTCATGGTTAGAGGAGAAAATCAGAAGAAAAGATCTGCATAAACACAACTATATTTCTTTCCCATTGGAAAGAAAGGTTTCCCCGGCAACCATCTGTGTGTGTGTGTGTGTGTGTGTGTGTACATGTGTGCACACATACACTACATAGTGCAGAGCACATGTTTTTAGACAAAGTATATGGTGTGATTTAGTTCATCTTTTTGGAAATCCTTTTTATTTTCTGATTTTAAAAAGTATTGAGCAAAATTTGGGAAGTATAAAAAGTATATAAAAAAATAAGATTCGTCCAAAAATCACCAACCAGGGATAAACACAGTGGACACTGTGGGTATGTCTAGCAGTCTTTTCCCTTTTTCTTTCTTTTTCTTTGGTATGCTTTAAAATAAAAAAGATGGAGCCATGCTCGATTCTATTGGAATCAAACTTCCTAACCTGTTTTTGAACTTACAATGTGAACATTTTTTCCATTTAGCAAACTTTCTTCGAAAACAGATTAAAAGGTTACACAGTGTTTCATTATATCATAATTCATCTTACCACGCCCCTGTTGGGTGTGGTTGTTACAGTTTGTATTATGAAAAATGTTAAGATGAACATCCATTGTCTTCATTGCCAGTCAATTTAGTATTGAAATTTCAAAGTCATCTTATTGGGTCAAAGTCATATTATTGCCTGTTTTAAAAGACTTTGATACATCTTGCTAAATTACCTCATAAAACTCTATTCATTTATATTGTTCCTCCACCATCAGTGTATAAGAATTCCCTTTCTGTTATACACTCACCAATAGGAAATCATTTCATTAGCAAAAACTGGTAATAATCTTTTAACCTATTTCCCTTTTCCTTCTGCAGCATTTGAAATGTGGCATAAATATAAAAATTACTTGGCACCGAACTACTTAGGATTACACATTGATTACTAGAGTAGTTGCCTAGTTCATTCCTGAATCAATCTGTTAAAGGGGCTTTGTCATTTTTTTGTTTTCCTAATAAATAATTAAAACCTCCCTCGGCTGAACCAATGTTTATTGCAGGTAGTTTGCTGACAGAGGTGTGCAGATGTTTTATCCATTGGCCTTGCCTGGGATGCTTGCTCAAACCACACCTGCACAGGTGTGGGGTAAAGGGGCAGGGGTTCTGAGCATGGATTCTGGAGTCAGAAGGGCCCACCATGGAATGCAAATTCAACCACTTACCAACTGGATGACCTTAGCGTATTTATGAGCCTCAGTTTTCTCTTCTGCAAAAGAGGTAGTATTACTTACACGTATTCACAGGATTGCTGTGCATTTACATATGCCCAGAGCATGGCAAATTAAGTCTGCTAAGACATGGTCTTGAAGATAAGGCTCAGAGGCTCTCTCTGCAGAGCTAGTGCAGCTCACTCAGCCCTAGCTCCAGCCACATCACACTTATTTTCTCTCTTATGAACTTTTTTACTTGTTGGCCTCTTTTTTTTTTTTCCTGGAATACTCTTCCTAGATGGATGTGTCCCCCTTTCATCGTTTAGATCTCAACTCAAATGTCATCTACTCAGAGAGACCTTTCCTGGGTTTGTATGCCCCATTGCTCTTTCAAAAGCTCTGTTTTAATTTCTCCAAAGTGCTTCATCCCTCATGGAATGATCTTCTTATTGTTGATTTTCATCCTGTTCACTAGACCCATGGAGGCACTGTAAAGGTATGCCTGTCTGTCTCTGCCTTCAGGAACCCAGCACAGTGCTGCTCAAAGCAGGCACTCAACCAATATTTGCTGAATGAACGGACTAGTAATAAAGTGATTTTTAGGATCTTATGCTGGAGGTTATCGTTATTATTGTTGTTGTTGTTGTTTTGTAGAGTAAAACAAAGCAGTTTCATGTTAGATTTATTTCTGAGGGGTCAGGTCTGTAAATTTGTGTATTAAAAAAATCAGTGTCAGGCCGGCCGAGTGGCACGGTGGTTAAGCGCTGGCTTGGAATGCCAGCGGCCCCGCGGTTTGGATCCCACATGAGGGCCAGTGACACTGCCCTCTTAATAAAAAAAAAAAAAAAAAATCAGTGTTAACCTAAAAATAAAAAGTCAGAATGAGAGGCAACAAGTGTTTATTTGAGATCAAAGAATTACAACTGGGCATGAACAGATGCAGGCAGAAGTCCAAATAATGTTCTCCCAATATAGGAGAGAGGCTCAGGGCTTCAGTGGGAAAAAGGAAGGAAGATGAGGTAAGCTGTATTAAAGAAGAGTTCATCAGTGCTGGATGAGGTGAGGTTAGATTTGTACTTTTGTAAGAGAGAAATTTGGGAATCAATAACGTCATTAGACTTAGCTGGTTGCAGTTTGACTCACTGCGTAGCCCCCTATCTAGCCACCTGTAATTAAACCTAGCTAGTTTGCAGTTAGATCTGCCCTGATATTCAGCTATTTCCTCTTTGTTTCTCCCCTCACTGATTAACTGAAGAACTCTGTTTTATTCCCTTTCTCAAGGCGACACATACCTCGTTAATCCATTTAATTAACAAAATCCTAACCTAAAAAGAGCAATTTCTTAATCCTCAGGCGCCCAGACACCGGAATACACAAAGAGCCCCAGGCCTCGGTGGTCCAATCCGTGTCCGGAGTCCAGAGATAACATTATCTTAAAACAGACCAGACCCCAGGAAGGATGTCAGCCCTCAGACCCGCCTGACCAGCTCCCCCTTTCCTTGGCTCCTCTTGTGTACCTATAAAACCTTCTGACCGGTCCAGGAACGGGGAGGTGGCCTTTGGACAAGGGTCCGACATCCTCCCAGCATGCTGGCATTCTGAATAAACCTGTTTTTCTTTCCACCAGCCATGTCTCTCAATTTTTAACTTTTGCAAGTGGCAGGCAGCCAGACCTTAGCACAGCATCACTTCATGGACTGGCCTGAGATTCGGTCATCATGCGAAAGGCTAACTTTGTACTTCATTGATTGGTTAGAAGTTTGCCCACTGGCGAAGTCCAGTTTCCTCAGTCCTTACAAACAGGGTATTCTTTTTCTTACTGACTTCTTAGAATGTTGGCGGTGTGATCCAGTTTGGAAGATAAGGAAAAACAAGACATGCAGGGCAGTTCCTCTGAAATGGCCACTCCAGCTCCATTTTACTATGGCGCCACTCGTATCATCTTGCACATCAATGAATGTGAGAGAGAAGGTTGTCCTGGCAGCGTAACTTTAGCATGTGATGCCTATTAAAGGCTTTGACACCAGACCGATCTGGAGAAAATCTCAACCTTCCCACCCAATGGCTGTGTGTCCCCAGTGTTATCTTAACTGCTCTAAGCCTCAATGACCCTGCATGTAAAATGGGAATATATTCACCTCAGAGGAATGGCTTGAGGAATAAATAGATAACATATGTGTGGAACCTGCAGATAATCAGCACTTAAAATGGCAGTTATTTGGTTTAAAAAAAAAAAACAAAAACTAAGTAATGTTAGGCTCTAAGAATGAGGGACAGAAGGAATAATTAATATAAAGTTTTGTTTATTAATGACCAAATTAATGAATATGCATTCATCGTTACTACCATTCAAATGAACAATATTAATCTATGGAACAAGGCTCTGCCCTTTTGGGCTCTGGAAAAGCCCATCCCTTACTGCCTAGATGTCTTTGGATGTGTATAGTTAATATTTCATTAATTATGGTGGATGGGCGTTGTGTGTACATCAGTCTCTCATATGATGCATATAATTAAGCCACTTTTTTTGTTGGGAGCAGAAGAAAATTGGGCTTTCCCAAAGAAAAGCAGCTTGCTCCCAAAGTTGCTAACAGATTGCTTCTTAATTGAATTTGGGAGGTGAATTATATGGTGAATTAGAAAAAAAGACAACTCTGAATTTAGTGAATTGTTCCATAAAGGAAACGGCAGGATTGAATTGCAAATGCTGGCTAGAAACATTTCAGCCTGGCCCCATGCATCCCGGGCCGCTGACCTCTGCTGTGTTTCAGTGAGAGCGTGAACAGGCCTGCAACTCTCTTTTCAAGGCCTGGAGGGTATTCTTTCCCAGAGACCAGCTGTAAGCCTGGGTTTCTTATGCAAAGGAGACGTTTGAATACACTCCTGTGACTAATGAAATCTACAAGCTCTTTGTATATCCTCTCACTGAAGAGGTAATTAACCAAAGATCAGATATAAGTATATTATGTGTATATTTTTTCAAATATTGTTGTCTTGAAATCACACCCACGGAAAAATATATTCCCACAATCTCCCCCTCACCCCCGCCCACCCCATTGCCCTAATCTGTTTGCATCAGGCTGTATTTCTCTCTTCCTTGTTCTGTGCAGTGCCTATTACTGCACTTCTAGTCACAATCACACCTGTCTTACTCATTTGCTAGCTTTTTACTGAAACGGAGCAACACTTTCCATCAATTTAGATGTGAGAGATGACTTTTCTTAGTGTTTGATATCTGTCTCCAGCTCCACAGCTTCCATTCCTGGTGAGCTTGGGAGGAGAGAGAAGTTGATCATCAAAAAATACCATGAGATGGGACTTCCTCTTACATGGTTCTCTGAATATAGAATCTCAACCTTTGGCTGCATTTTAGAATCACCTGGGGAGCTTTAAAAAAATATCCCCAGGCCCAGGCCACACCCCAGACCAATTAAACAAGAACCTCTAGGGGTGGGACCCAGGCATCAGTATTTTTCTTAAAAACTTCCAGGTGGTCCCAAAATGCAGCCAAGACTGAGAACCATTGTTCCAAGAATTTCTGCTTTCCTCACTCCTTGAAAGCCGATAAAGAGAATTTTTCCCATCAGTGAGGCTGAGTTAGACATGATTCAGTTCTCTTTTCAAGCATTGTCTACCTAACTTATCTATTCATCCATCCATCTACCCATCCATCCATCCATCTATTCATCTATCTATCCGTCCATCCATTCATACATCACATATTTTATTGAGGGACTGCTCTGTGCCAGGCACAGTGTTGGCTGTTCATTTTTGGACAAGACAAGGTTACTTTCTTCAAAATGCTAAAATTAGAAACCAGCCTGAAAGTATCAGTTGAGTACACAGGAAATCACAGTACCTGGTGATGAGGGATGTGAGTAAGTCTAGGGGGCGGTGGGAGCACAGAGGAGGGGGTTTCTAGCCTGAGAGGAGCCATGGGGCAGCTTCCCAGAGGAAGTGGTATCCAAGTTGAGACTTGAAGGACCAGAAGGATTTGGCCAGGTGAAGAGGTGGGTGTGGCTGTAGCAGGTGCATCAATAAGAGACAAGTGGAAATCCAAGGTGCTGTAAGTAGCTTGAGTGGCTGAGCACAGAGTAGGTGTGGGGGAAACAGCAGGAAGTCTAGCAGCACCAGATGGAGGAGGCTGGCAAGGCCATATCTAAGGGGCCTCATCAGTTATGTTAGGATAGGAGTTGGAACTCATCCCAAGGGCAGTGGGGAGCTTTGCAAGGTTTTCATCGGGGGAGTGGCCAAACCACATTAACTCCAGGTAGATTCCAGGCTGAGCTGTACTGGACGCATGAGATCTGAGCTTCTGAGAAAGCCCTCCTAGAGGAAAGAGCCTTCAGTCTCTTGCTGGTAAGGATGACAGAGAAGGGACCAGTGTTATTCACTGTCCACGGCCCCAACCTCATCACTGACTTTGGATGTCCTCCCACAGACCTGGAAAATGGCCTGTGTCCCTTGTAAATAACCAGCCTCTCCCAGCCACCCCACTTGCTCTCCTTGTTCTTTCTAGGTTTAAGGGGAAGGAGCACAGGTTTGGGGGGGTCAGACAGGACCCACCTCCAGTTGTCACCATTACTAACCATCTTTGTGCTCTTGAGACAGGCAAGTCACGTCACCTCTTGGAACCTTGTTTCTTCATCTATAATATGGGGGTGTTTTGTCATGGAGTCTTTATGAGGCTAGAATTACAAAACTCAGGGCCAGGAAAGCATTTAGCATTGTTCTTAAGGCATGGGCAGCACCATAATTGGCAGTTAGTGAACACGGATTCTTTCCTGCTCTGTTTACCTGGGGACACCTGGTTTCCCCTCAACAGCACAAGGCCAAGGAAATCAGAAACCCTCAACCCATTTCCTCCTATACCTGCTTCAGAGCTGAATACAAATCTCCCAGCCTTTGCTCCTCAGTCACAGCCTCCAGCTAGCCTTGAACAAGTCTGTGCCCAGGTATCCTTATGGGTCTGTTTCTTTTGCTCCCCCTCCCTTTGTGCAGGAACCAAGCGAATCTAAACTTACCAACCCTCCATGCTGGGAATGCTATATGGAATCTCCTTTCAAATCCCAGCTCCTGTGTCCCCCTCCGATCCACTACAGATAACCCTGGCCACATTCAATGATTCAATGCTGGTGCAATTACAAAGCTCTTTCATGTCCTCTGGCTCTCATCTACTATATCTCTCAGAATAGAAGCTCAAATCCTGAAAATGGCCTGCAAGGCCCCACCTGAGCTGACTCCCCACTGCCCGCTAACCTCATTGCCTACCACGTTTTCCCTTGCCATTCCATTCCAGACACACTCGCCTTCCTTCTGCTAAGCACACTCCCACCTCAGGGTTTTTGCATCTGCTGTTCCCTCAGTTTGGAATGCCCTTCCCCTGCAGACGCTCTCCCTAACTTTCTTCAGGCTTCTGCTTTTCTACCTCATATGAAACCGCAAGCCTCATGTGTAGCATCCACTGTTTCCCTCACCCTCATTTATTTTCTTCCTAGTGCTGATTAACAACTGACTTAGGTATTTAGTTGCCTATTTGTTTATCGTTTTTCTCCCCTACCCTTCATCAGAATATAATTTCCATGAGGTCAGGGTAGAGTTTGTTCAGTGTCATATCCTGAGCAGCAGGAACAGCATCTGGCATGTAGCAGGTGCTGGATAAATATTTGTTGAATGAGCAAGTTCCTAAACAAACCCATGACCTCATTTGGTCCTCACACCAGCCCATTTGACAGATGAAAAATACTAACGCCCAAGGTCTTATCCGCAGTTACACAGCAGAGAAAAGACGAAGCTAGTTGTAGAGCCTCAGCCTCGGGCTCTCCTTCACTCCACAGATGGCACCTTCCTCCGCTGGCCAGCGATTTTCATACCATCAGGATTTCCCCTGACCTCTAGCCCAAGAGGAAATGATATCGCAACTGGAAGAATACCCAGAGGGCTGGGAGCTGGCAGCGAACGCCCCGGCAGCTGCAGGGAGTGTGTGAGTGGATTTTTGAGTTGGCCAGAAAGGCATCAGAACGAGAAGGATGAAGGCATGCAAAAATGTCAGCGTGCGTCTGGTCTACCGCCAGGGTCAGAGTCACTCGAGGGGAAGAGGTAGTCTGCATGTCAGAATCTGGGATGCAGGACTTCAGGGCTGTGTCCAGTGATTGTCTGGGGCCAGGCCCTTGGGTTCCATGTTTGGGACCCTTCCTAGCTGTGGAGCACAGGAAGGATCCCTAGGCTTTGACTAGGAGACCATCCTGAGCCCGCAGCTTCCCTTATGTGCTGGGGAACCCGAGGCCAATGAGTTTTCTGCTCTGTACGATGGGCTCCATCTACCATGGAGTGTTCTCAGCCAGGATCCACGACGACATGGGGAAATAGCTTGTAAGCTGCAAATTTCTAAACAAAGACAAGAAATAATTTTGCATTCGTAAATAGATTGTCCTATAGTTGCTTTGATGTGGATTTGTATGTATACTAGTCTCCCTTGGACACAGGCTTTATCTTCAACTCTGCTTTCTGGTGTCAGCACCCATCCAGTTGTTCAAACCTCAAATGTGGGTGTCCCCTCTCAGTTCCTCCTGTCTTACCCATCAGCCTTTCTTGTTGCTCTGCCTCCGACTATAGTCCTAATATGACAGATCCCCTACTCCTCTATTGCATTGACAGGTCCCCAACTCCTCTATTGCATAACGGACAAGCCCATTCCCTATCCATGGTTCTTTTCCCATCCCGCCTTCTGCTGGGGATGCGCTGCCTCAGATCTCCATGTGGCCGGCTCCTTGGGGTCGTTCCAGTTTCAACCTGAATGTCACTTCCTTGGAAGGGGCCTTCTCTGACCACCTTCTAAGCAGCTGCTCCAGTCACACACTACTACATGCTGAATTTGACCTTCAGAGCATTTGCTGAACTTGAAGTGACCTTATTTCTTTATTTTCTTACCTACGGTTTCTTATCCAGCCACCCATTTAGAATATACACACTACACGGTCTGTCTTGTTAGCTGCTGGATCCCCGGTGCTGCATCTGCACCTGGCTCACAGTGGGTCTAATAATAGTTGGTGACTGACCATGTTCCTGGTGGGGACAGATGTGAAGCTGGCTTGTAGCTCGTGGCTACTAGCAAGTGAATACGTGCGTCACTGGCCTTGAATGAGGCAATGTCTGCAGAGTCTGATTTACAAAGTAAACAGAGCAATTTCTAAAAGGAGACTCACCCTAGAGAGGAAACCGGAATGCCTATTTAAGCCAAGGCGGCAATAACTGACCATGTCACATATTTAGAAACAGTGGGGATGACACCTCCCTGCATCCATCTCCCTGCAGAGGGACCCCCGAACAGGAGTGGGATACTGTGTCTTTTGCAGTTGAGCTTTCTTATGAAGCTGACTTTGGGATTTGCCTGTTAACTTTTTACATTTGACTTCAGGTGTCGTGGAATTGATTAAGGAGAGTGATAATTTATTTATTTATTGTTTTAAGATTTTTTTTATTGGGGAATTGGGGAAGAGGAGCAGTGTTGGGGATTGGGGAAGGGGAAGAGCCAAGTTTGTCCTTCAATCTTAGTTGTGGAGGGTGCAGCTAGCTTCAGCTCCAAGTCCAGTCGCCATCCAGCCACCCTTCAGCAGCTCAGGGCAGCTCAGCTCAAGGTACCATATTCAAGCTTAATTGCTGGTGGGCATAGTCCACCACCCCACTTGGGAGTTGAACCAGCAACCTTGTTGTTAGGAGCATGTGCTCTCATGAGCTAAGCCATCCCGCCACCTGTTGGCAGCTTAGTGGCAGCGTAGCTCATTGGCCCATGTGGGAATCGAACCAGCAACCCTGTTGCTCATAGCTCACGCTCGTAACCAACTGAGCCACTCGGCTGGCCCGGAGAGTGATACTTTTATAATTTGTGAATTTTGTGCATGGTTATAAAAAAGCAGGCTGTTTTTTGGCCCTAGTGTCTAGAACAGGGCCCAGCAGATGGTCGGTGCTCAATAAACCTTTGTTGATCAAATCTTTATTGATCTACAGGTGATTCGGATCATCCCCCAGATGCCAGGTCGGCTTCCTTGTCTCTTGGTTTTGGTGCAAAGAAAGCTAATGCATCCTCACATTTCTTTTCTTCTTCTTTCCTTCAGGTGGGCTTGAAGAGCAGTTGTTCGAAAGCTGGCCGAATACTACAGCCACGAATGCCAGCAGCGAGGAAGCTAGAAAGGGTAATGTGAGGCCCTACCAGGCCTTTGGGTGCTTTTTTAAAAAAAACTGTGGAACAATAAATTTCACATACCATAAAATTTACCATTTTAATGGGTACAATTTGAATGGCATTACGTACACTCATGATGTTGTGCAGCCATCACCTTTATCTAGTTCCAGAATGTTTTCATCACCTCCAAAGGAGACCCCCATACCCATTAAGCAGTCACTCCTCCTTTTCCCCTCCCCCACACCCTTAGCTTTGGGAACCTTTTATTATACCTTTTATCTTAGTGAGCTAAGAAGTACTGAAGTCTGTGGGCATGAGGGAGTGTGTCCTTTTGTTGAGTAGGGTGGGCTGGCTGCCAGAGAAAGGGATAGAAGGGTGGCATTTGGTCGCTCGGATACTGTATGCTCTTCAGTTAAACTCTACAATCTGTACTTGACCTTTCTCTCTAGCACTTGGCTTGAGAGTTGAAGCCCGTGAGGGCTGAGAAGAGGGATGATGGAGCCCAGGGTACTAGGGGTCTGACAGATCAAGTAGGCATGGGAGGCAAGGAAGGAAAATAAAGTTTGTGTGGGGGCTGGGGGTGAGGGTGTAGATTAGAGATGCCTTGGGCTGTTGGAGGAGGGGGCAGGTGAGGTTGTGGCTGTCAACAGGTTCCTGCCTGGAAGTACCAGCACCTCCTATCTGCACAGCAGCTCACAGGCATGCCCCTGCTCTCCCAGTGCTGAGACTCTAGCCTGGAGATTATGGGGGGGGGGGTACCTTACTGTTGGAGAAGCTTTTCCTGTTCAGAAGCTGTGCAGAAGGAGAGAGGTTTCTGGGCTTCTGTCCGACCTGCATTCTGTGGGAATCAGGGCTCGGTGCTGGCAATGGCGTTGCTTTTACACAAAATGAACACAGAGCAAAAGGAATAATTTTTAAATGTCAGAATCCTGTGTTTCAGGGATGCCTGTGGAGGGATGAAACAGAAATCATTATTTACTTAATTTTATGTTTTTGCTTTCATGTTATTTTATATTTTAAAAATACACACGCATTTACATAATTTCACACAAATGTGTATATACATATAATTCACATGAATGCATTAGTGTGATGGTATAATCACATACTTTTTTTTGGTGTTGTCTTTTTTTTTTTCTTTTCCCTTTAATTCGGCTACCTCCTTCACTTCCTTTTTCAATGTATCTCCCCTCTATCCTTTCCCAGGTAATGCATGCTAATGATCTTGTATGCTCTTCTCCATATTTTTTCTCCATGCATATATATTGACATATACATTTATGTAGAGATACATACATGTACATACATAAACATATATAAACACATATAAACATATGCGTATATATAGCTATATAAGCTTTTTTTTTTTAATGGGATTGTATTCAATATACATTTTTTTACATATCATGCTTTTCTCACACACCAAAATCTTTGGGAAATTCCTGTAAGACACTTGTTACAGCTTCAGTTTATTCTTTTGAATAGTTGCAAAATATTCCTGTTATGAATGGACCATAATTTATTCAATCCTTCCTTTATCAGTGAATATTTACTTCAAGTTTTTGCCATCATCAACAATGCTGCAGTAAAATTCCTGAACATAAGCCCTTACATACTTACTGGTTTTCATAGATGTTGCTAGAATGAGTTTCAAAAGGTGTAATTGTTCACATTTCCATAGCAACTTACAAGTGTGACCCTTTCCCCATATCCATGCTAACACTAAGTATTATTAGTATTTTTTTATTCTTTTTTTTTTTTTTTTTTTAGATTTTATTGGGGAGTTTGGGGCAGGGAACAGCTTTGGAGAACTGGGGAAGGGGAACAGACAAGTTGTTGTCCTTTTGTTCTTCAGTCTAGTTGTGGAGGTCATTGCTTCACTGGCCCATGTTGGTATCGTCATTGCGCTCTTCCCGGATGAGGCAGATCTGTCGCTGGCCTCTGGATGGTCGCTCACCGCAGCTATTGGCAGCTCACGCTGGCTGCCAGCCACTCATGCTGGCTGCCGGCCACTCACTGTAGCCTATGGCAGCCCACTGCAGCAGGGGCTGCAGCCTACACCATCGCTGGGGTTCACACAGCCCAGCTCCAGGTGGAGCTGTTGTTAGCTGTAGAGGGCAGTGTCACTGGCCCTCATATGTGGGATCCAAACCGGGGCCACTGGCGTCCCGAGCCAGCTCTTAACCAATGCGCCACTCAGCCGGCCCTTATTAGTATTTTTAATATTGTAAACAGTAGTTTATTATGACTTAATTTGTATTTCTCCAACTGCTGGTGACATTGAGCATCTTTTCCTACCTTTGCCAATAATTTTCCCCATTTTTTATTGGGTTTCTGATCCCCCTCTTGTCAATTTGACCTCTTTTAGAGAGAGGCAGGCTCTTTGGCTCCCACTCCCCCCCCCCACCAAGGGACAAATGCGCATTTGTTTCTGAGTCACACAGTTTGTTTCTGGGACCCTGTGTAAGACCCCCTTTAAAAATCTGTATTTATCAGCTTTGTTTATTCAAAGGAATTTTTTTTTTTTTTTTTTTGAGGACAGTGTCACTGGCCCTCACATGTGGGACCCGAACCGGGGCCGCTGGCTTCTCAAACCAGCGCCTAACCACCGTGCCACTAGGCCGGCCCTATTCAAAGGTATTTTTTTTTTTTTTTAAAGATTTTATTGGAGAATTGGTGGAGGGGGAACAGCGTTGGGGAATCGGGGAAGGGGAACAGACAAGTTGCTGTCTTTTGTTCTTCAGTCTAGTTGCGGAGGATGTTGCTTCACTGTTGGTATCGTCATTGCGCTCTTCCCGGATGAGGCAGATCGGTCGCTGGCCTCTGGATGTCGCTCACCCTGGCCTCTGGATGTCGCTCACCGCGGCTATTGGCAGCTCACGCTGGCTGCCAGCCGCTCACGCTGGCTGCAGGCCACTCACTGTAGCCTATGGCAGCCCACTGCAGCAGGGGCTGCAGCCCACACCATCACCGGGGCTCACACAGCCCAGCTCCAGGTGGAGCTGTTGTTAGCTGTAGAGGGCAGTGTCACTGGCCCTCATGTGGGATCCGAACCGGGGCCGCTGGCATCCCAAAACCAGCGCTTAACCAATGCACCACTCGGCTGGCCCTTCAAAGGTATTTTGACTTATGTATTTTCAGGCTCCCCAGACATCTGGTAAACTCCGTGGCACTTCATTTTGGCCACATATGACCAGCACCTACTGGTAAAAATAGAGCATCGTGTGTGGGAATGAAATCAGAGGGGCTTACTATCACCTTGCAGTGAGGTAGATGCCAGATCTAATTTTTCTTTCCCTATTTAAGTGATTTTTTGTTGCATAAAAACTACCCCAAACTGAATCACTTTAAACAGTGATTTGTTATCTTTCATGATTCTGTGGGTTGACTGGGCTCAGAGGCATGATTCTTCATCTGATGTTGCCTGGGGTCACTCACTTGACCCAGATATACACATATACACATATACATATACAAATATATATAAACACATCTAAACACACACATATATATGTATACACAGTTGTATAAGCTTTGTTGTTTTTTTAAAAAATGGTATTGTATTCAATGCATGCTTTTTACATATCATGTTTTTCTTACTCACCAATATTTTATAGGCAATCCCTTTAAGACTTGTATTCATCTAGAAGCTGGGCTGGGCTGGGAGGTCCAAAAACGCTTTAGTCACAGCCCTGGTGCTTCAGTTGTGCCTCCATGTGGCTCCTTTCTCCACATGAACTTTCACCACTTAGCCGTCTAACCTGAGATTATTTTACAGCATGGCAGCTGGCTTCCCAGAGGAAGGAAGCAGAAGCCATGAGTCCACTTAAGGCCTGGACTCAGAACTCCAAGAATGTTACTTCTGCCAAATTCTAGTAGTCACCACAAGCCAACGGCCAGCGCAGGTTTCGAGGACAAAAGAATATATCCTGCCCCTTAATGTGAGGAGTGGCGGAGCTCACAGGGATGAGAGGACTTGCTGGTGGCCATCTTTGTAGACCATGTACCACATTCCCTCACTGCCTCTTACCTTCTCATCAGCAATAGAATAGGCATGGTCGGGGTTTTTAATATTTACCAGTTTGTTGGGTGTAAAATGACCCAACCAAATAAACTTGGCTAGTCAGACACACTTGGGTTCGTATCCCAGCTCAGCGACTTAGTAGCTATGACTGTGGAAAAGTTATTTCATTCCTCATATGAGGTTTGGAGAGAATCAGAAGCAGTGTCTACTCAAAGTGCGTAGCCAGGTAAGTGTCTGTTATGTCAAAGGTGCTCCATGAAAGTAGCTCCTCCACCTCTTCCTTGCTGCCTCTACCTCCAAGAGTTATATTATCCAGCAGTGAAAGAGCATCATCCACCTCTGGCCTGGGATCCCGCAGCTGTTCAACAGCTGCACAGGAACACAATTAAGGGGACAGGAAGGGATAAGGCTCCTGCAGCCCATTGAAATTCTGCCTCTGGTGGGGTTGTGCGCAGTACCCACACTGCAACAGGAGCCTCTCTTGGGTTTTTTTAAAGGAGGATAATGACAGCACTCCCCCACCCACCATGTCCCACACCCTTAAAGCTGGCTAAATCCATAGTCTGCAGCCCCTCAAATGACCCTGGTTTGTTTGAATGTCGAGGCTAGGCCATCCTCCACTCTGTTTTATAGTAGGAGACAAGCAAGTCTTGAAGCATCCAGGGCAGTCCTGAGGGAGGAAGGAGGCCTCAAAGATGAGGTGAGGGCAAGCTGTTCTGGCCTGTCCCTCCTGCCTTCCCATCCGTTCGTCCCTCCAGGACACTGTCAGGCGCCAACTTGGGTGCTTCTTGTTTTGTTTGAATTAAAGATAAGATCAGTTGTGTCAATCTCAGATTCCCCTTTAATCACAACCTGCCCTCCCTCTGCCACCCCCAGAAAAGGAGACCGCCCAAGTAGGAGAAAGGATCTGAGGGAAGCCCCCGGCGCTTGGGCTTCAGTGGCCAGTTTATTTCCTGGCATTATGTGGCTCCCCTCAGCCCTGACGGTGGGGATTTGTGCTTCCAGCTCTGGGGGAGGGCTGGGGGACTCAGAGAATAGCTCACTCAGCACCCTCCTGGCAGACCGATTGGTCTGAGGAGCCTCCCTCCCCTGGAGATGGGAGCTCAGCTTGCATTTCAGGGCTGATAATAGGATTAATGAAATGGAGTGTGTAACTGCTCCACAAATGAAGCTGTGACTGTTTTTGCTAGAGCCTGATTTCCAGAACCATATTCATAAAAGAGAATGGACCTTTCACTTTCAGTAACAGCCCCTAAAGGCTTTATGGTGAAGCAAATAATAATGGAATCTGGTTGCACCACAGAACAGGTATCCCAGAAACTTGGACGCAATGTACCACTTAGTGCCGAAACCCTGAATGTCAGCGTATCTGGGTATAACCGCTGGGCCTAACTTCAGGCATGCTTTCTAGCCTGTCTCCAAATGCAAACCTTGATAGTCATTACTGCACCTTGCATTGAGCCCTTAACCATGGCGGCCGTTTGATATGCATTACCTGGTTCAGTGCCCACAATACCACCATGCAGCAGGAAGGAAGTCTTAGAGAAGAGTGGCTTGTCCAAGGTCACACAGGTAGCAAATGGCAGTGTTTATCCTTAGCCTAAGTTCCCGATCCCAAATTGCTTGCTCTTAACCGTTGCGCTAGATCAGTGGTTCTCAAAGCTTACCCTGTGCTTTCAAATCACCTGGGGAGCTTTAAAAACTACAGATGCCTTGACTCCACTCTGAGCCCATTGAATCTCAATCTCAGAGCAGCGGGCTAGACACCAGAACTTTTAAAAGGCTCCCCTGTTGATTGACATGTACATCCAGGTTTGAGAACCACTTATGCAGAATAACCCACAATCTCCCCTTTCAGCGAGGGGCTGCTCTTTAGTCTTGCAGGATGGCTGCAGTGCACAGCTCAGGCCAGGTGCAAGTTTGCCCATCACCCACGAGGTGAGGGTTATGCAGATGGTTGGACTGTCAGGGTGTTTACTTCCAGTGTGGGAGCGATCAGTTGACTAATTGAAAATTCGAAGTTCCTCGCTTGAGAAGGCTGAGTCAGGCCTGGTTCTGTTTATGACACGGCTGTGCCTTCAGCTGGAAACGAAACATTGAATAGTTACGGCCGCTCTGCTTTTTCAGAGAAGACATGGTCCACTCCCAGAGCCAGAGAATTTAAATGGACTTTATCCCCCAGCCCACCCCACCCCCAGTGTGTTAAATCCTTTCAGACGCCCCTGAGCTCCTCTTCAAATGCAGAACTCTTGGCCATAATAAATAATTACATCCTTCTATTTGAATTCTGATTCCAGATAGTAGTAATCCAAGAAAATCCAATAATGACAGTTGCATTAAGATCCTTCTTCCAGGCTAAGCAGAACATCTGTTTAGACATATTTTTAATCGGCAAATGCTTCCTGTGTTGAGTCCTTGGCAAATTAGATTTCTCACTGGACCGATGGGGAAGCTGTCATTCAATAACCCATCTCTGGAAATTACACCGTGGTCTCTTTCCAGGTGCACTTAAGATTGTCCCACGCTGACGCGACTGCATACCAGCCCTAACAGTACCAAGTCATATGTACCTATAACACAGCTTGCCTGAGAAACATGGTGTGTCTTAACGTTAGTCCCTCGAAGAGAGAAGTATTTTTGTCCATTCTCCAAAGGAGAGTTGGAGGCAGAGGAAAATTAAGAGACTTGTTGAAAACCATATGGGAAACGAGTAACAAACTTGCACTTGCTGCATTGTTGCCTGTGATTACTTCAGATGTGATGCTTCTCAGGGTTTAGAACGTTAAGGGCTCAGGGCTGCCAACATTTTGGAGAGGTTTTTGTCGCAGAATTGTTTGGACTGTTGGACTGTTTATTTTTAGAATAACTTGTCCATTCTTTAATTAATTCATTCTAAATACAAAAGCCCTGAATGCTTACCACCAACCAGGCAAAGTGCTGGGTGTGAATAGAGTGTGAACAAGCCAGCCACAGTCCCTGACTCCATGGAGCTTCCAGTCCATCGGGGCAACCCCTCTGTGAAATCTGGATGCAATTTGTAGTCCAGGGCTGGGATGGCAAATTAGAATATCTGTAGAGGCCAAGAAGGTCATGTGAATGGGTGAAGCAGGCTGGATGGGACAATGTGAAGTGGGAGAGAGAGCCTGGCAACTGGGAAAACATGTGCCCTGACTATGGGGAACAGGTGGGTTGATGGCGGAAGATGGACCCACTGTTGCAGACCTTTCCATTTTTAAAGAAAAACTAGAAAATCTGGCTTCTTCTGTGAAATCCCTTGATTTTGAAAAGTTGGCTTCTAAAGTGAGATTTAAAAAAAAACACAATGTGGGCCAAAAGTGTCCAGGCCAAACAAGACACATCTGTGGGTTGGGTTTATCCCAAGTGCTACAAGTGTATGACTTCCGATCTAGAAATTCTAGCAGTAAAACAATTATTGTCAGGTTTAAAAATATATTACATGCCAACTTTCTGGTTTTGGCAATATGACCAGTTGAATGAGTAGGGGTCCCTTATATAAACATAGAACTGCTGGGAAAAAAAATCTATATTTATATCTATATAATATACTTATATATATTTATGTACCTATTTATATATAAGTATATATAATATACTTAAATATATATTTGTGTGTGTATATATATATGTATGTGTGCTTGTGTGTGTGTGTGTGTGTGTGTGTGTGTGTGTATATATATATATATATATATATATATATAATTTTTCCTTCACACAAAATTAAAAATACAGAGTTAAGCTCAAAGGAAGGAAAGAGAAAGTGCCATGATCAGAAAAGAATAGGGAACATGAAGACATAGAACTAAGCTTTAGATGGTGGCAAGACTGTACAGAGGGCATTGAAACTGAGCCAGGATTTGGGTAACAGGGAGCTGGTGTTTTAATACCCATGTAACAACTTCATAGGTCCACGAGATGCGGCCTTGATTCCATGTGAGGCAGGAAGTAGAGACTGAAATCTTATATAAAATGAACACCCTCAAAGGATTTTCTATTCAAAAAAAAAAAAAAAAAAGACTAGAGAAATTGCCCAGTGGCTGAGAGGAGTAGCAAGAAATCTTGCTATCTTTCCTGGCCTGTAAGTAGAGGGGGAAAATATCTTCCCCCTCGTAGAAAAAAAAAATCCAGTTTCTACGAGAAACTGGATTTCAAAGCCTATTCCTCATAAAGGTATAAGTTCTCAAATTATATGTCCTATATTTGGGAACCCAAAACTTAGAAATTAACATAAAAATTGATCCAGGAGCCATAGAATTCTAAGAACCTCAAAAATGCAAAACAGAGTCATACTCATGATTGAGGTCATATGGACTCCTATAGAAAGGAATAACCTTCCCTAAAAATGAACTTTAAATAAAAAACATTAGAAACACAAAAGTTAATCCATGAAGGAGAATCAGCAAAGACAATAAAATGGAGAATTAGTACCCCAAGATGTAGAAATAATAAAAAAATCTGAAAGAGATTAAATAAGTATACATAAAATGACTAAAGAGCCAATGGAAGAATTTGACACTACAGTGGGAGAAAAACAAAACAAAACAATAAAATTATAAAAAAGAACAGGCAAATTTAAAATACACGAAATAGGGCTTCTAGAAATGATTACTATATTTATTGAAACTGGAATGGGTTAAATATTGAGCACAATTGAAGAGAGAATTAGTGAAGTAGAAAACAGATCTGAGAAAATCATACAAATTTTACAACCGAGAGATAAGAAGAAAGAAAATGCAAAATAGGTAAAGAGACATGGGGAATAAAATGAAACTGCTCAATGTATAATCAATAGGAATTCTAGAAAATGAGAGAACTCCTATAGAGAAACTGGAAAGGAAGTAGCAGTGGTCGAACAGATTTAAGGAAGATGTGAAATTTCAAAAATTGTACTGAGTCTCATGCAGAGAATTCAAACAAATCAACACCTAGACAATGATAATGTTGCTGAGGAACACCAAAGACAAAAAACAAAAGAAGGAAAACAGAACTAAAGATAAGACAGATAATGGGTGAAGGATTACCATTAAACTAAAAGGATACCTTCCATTGGCAACAATAAAGGCCAAAAGACATTGGAATATTATCTTTGAAGTGCTGAGGGAAAAATACCATTCAACTTAGAATTCTATACATTCCCAGCTAAACTGTGTTTTCAGACTGAGGATAAAATAAACTGAGCAAAGATAAAATAAAGAGTGAGGATAAAATAAACTTAGAGTGTTGATTATCATCTTGAAAGAATAATAAAAGATGCATTCTAGGAAGGAGGTTTGGGATGCAAGTAGTAGCAGTGAGCAATGAAAATGGTGAATATGAAGGTAGATATAAATCTGTATTAGAAACAAAGAAATCATCAGTAATAGTGACTAATTTGGGGACTAAATAATAACATGAAAAATTGGAGGATCTGTTTACAAATTAAAATACTTTAAGATCCTTTAAGAACCTCAGAATGAGAATAGAGATTTTGATTTCTTCAGGACTATCTTCTAGTTCACTAATTTTTTTATGTTTTCTTAAGTCAAGTATGAATGTTAAAAATTAAAGGCAATACTAAAGACTAGAAAGGAGGTAATAGAAAAGTAAATATAGAAAAAGATGTTAATCCAAAAGAAAAAAGAAGCAAAGAAAAAAATAGCAAAGAAAGGAAGGAAATAAACCCAGATATATCAGTTATAAAATAAGTGTAATTCATCTGTTAAAAGAGAGATTCTCAGGTTGTACAACAACAAGAGAAAAAAAAAATCTAGCTATTTGCTATTATAAAAGACACACTTAACCCCTAATTACACTTACATGCAAAAATCCTCAACAGAATAAAAGCCAGCAACATAAAAATTATATAGCATCATCAAATGGAATTTATTCCAGGTATATAAGGCTGGATCAGCATTTGAAAATCAATCAGTTTAACCTACCATATCAACAAGCTAAAAGAAAAATCCTATGATCACATCAATTGATGCAGAAAAACCATTTAACAAAATCTAGCATCTATTTACAATAAAAATTCAGCAAGTTAGGAAGAGAGAAACTATCTTAACTTGATAAACAGCATCTACCAAAAAAAACCCTATAGCGTACTTCATACTTAATGATGACAGACTGAACGCTTTCCCCGTAAGATCAGGAACAAGGCAAGGACGTCTGCTCTCATTCAGCGTAGTCCTGGAAGACACTGCAGTGAGAAAAAGAAAAGAAAGGCACAAAAATTGGAAAGGAGAAAAAACAACTGTTCTTATTTCCAAATGACATGTTTGTCTTTGTAGAAGATCACAAGGAATCTACAACAAACCATCAAAAAATTCCTAGAACTAATAAGTGAGTTTAGCAAGATGGCAGAATACAAAACCGAAACACAGAAATTGCTTATATTTCTATATACTAACACTGAACATGCAGAAGTCAAAATTAAAAACACAGTACACTTGAAATCACTCAAATAAAATGAAATACTTAGATGTACACTGTAAAAAAACCCAGGTACTATATTTGTATACAGCCATGCTCCTCATAATAATGTTTTGGTCAATGACAGGCCATATATCTGATGGTGGTATACCATACAGCCTAAGTGTGTAGTAGTCTGGGCCATGTAGATTTGTGTAAGTGCACTCTGATGTTCGCACAAGGATGAAATCACCTAACACCGCATTTCTCAGAACATATCCCCATCTTTAAGGAGTGCATGACTGTACTGAGTATTGCACAATGCTGATGAAGAAATTCAAGACCTACATAAATGGGGAGACATCCGTGTCCATGGATTGGAAGACTCAGTCAAGATGCTAATTCTCTCCAAATTGATCTATAGGTTTAATGTAATTCCTATCAAAATCCCAGTCTGGTTTTATTGTTGGCTTAGAGAAGTTTGTTCTAAAATTTATATGGAAAGACATGCAAAAATTTATGTGGAAACAGCTGAAACAATCATGGAGAAGAAGTCTAAAGTGAGAGTAATCACTCTACCCAACATTAAGGCTTACTATATAACTACAGTAATCAAGACAGTGTCATATTAGCAGAGGGATAAACACATAGATCAATGGAACAGAATAGAGTTACTATATGACTCAACAAGTCTACTTTTGCCATATACCAAACTGAAAAAACATGCCCACCCAGAAATGTGCACATTAATGTTCATAACAACATTATATATGAAACAACATTATATATAGCCAAAAAATGGAAACAACCAAATGTTTATCAACTGAAGAATGGGTAGACAAAATGTGGTGTATGCCTTCAATGGACTATTATTCAGCCATAAAATACAACGAAGTACTGATTAATGCAATAGCATGGATGAACCTTGAAAACATGCTCAGCGAAAGAAGCCACACACAAAAGGCCATATGTTGCATGATTCCATTTATATGAAATGTCCAGAATAGGCAAATCCATAAAGATATAAAGTTGATCACTCATTGCCAAGGACTAGGGGGAGGGAGAAATTGGCAGTGACTGCTAATGAATACAGGATTTCTTTTGGGGATGATAAAAATGTGGAATTCTATAGTGGTAATGGTTGCACAACTTTGTGAATGTACTGAAAACCACTAAATCATACACTTTAAAAAGGTGACATTTTCGTATGTGAATTATATCTAAATTTTTTTTAAGAAAAAAAAGCTAGAAAGGAAACAAATGAAAATACATAGAAGGAAATAATAAAGTAAATAAAATTAATGAAATAAAGAAAAATGAAAAGAATCAAGAAAGCTAAAAAAAGCTAATTTTTAGGGGAAAAAGTATAAAAACTAAAGAAAAAAATGCTTCAAGTGAGAATAATGAGAGATTCTAAGCAAGCAGACTGAAAAGGGAACCTTAAATTGTTTGAATGATGAATAAAATGAATGTGGATTCAATTATTTGGTTGCCGCAGGTTTAGGCAGTTCTACCCCCACCTGTCTCCTTCCTCGATTTTCAGGGGCCATATCTCAACTCAGTCGTGCCTCCATTTCTTTCCCACATTCCTTTCTTAAAGGTCCAGATGTACAAAGAGACTGGGAATAGCTGGGAGATTTTATGAGCCTCTGCTTTTTCCAGGGTTTTATCTTACAGAGCTTCTTTTCCCAGCATCACGGACTGGTTCACTTTATTTGTTAAAGTGGCCAAATTATTTTAAAAATTTGCAACATTGATGGAATTTGGTTAAGGCAGGGAATTCACTATTTCATTCCTTCAAGTGTTTGTGGCTCTGAGAAGAGCGTACACCCCTAACTTGGCTCCATCCCAAGGGGCTGTGAGTTGTCGGCCCACTTCATTCTGTGGCCTGTGGGACCCATGAGGTCATGTTCAAGACCCACAACAAGCCAGACCCACTCCTATCATAGGCCTGGTACACTTATCACACTTACTCTAGTCCCATCTGGAAAACTACCACCCAGGGGTGCAAAACTCTGAACAGACCAAATGCCCTCTTTGGATCATGTTTTCAACAGTCCGTTTTGTGGATTCATGGATAACATAATCTGAACCATAAGGCACAGGAGGAATTAAAGGCAGAGTAAATGACAGTGTGACTCTCTTGCAGATGCCAAGGAGAATGCCATGCTTCCACAGAGCCCTGGGACCTCAAATGCCAGAGCAGAGACCTTCTCTCCCCGGGTCCGAAGAGCCACAACCTCAAGAACAGAGAGGATATGGCCTGGGGGGGTCATCCCCTACGTCATTGGAGGGAACTTCACGGGTCAGTAGCCTCAGATGAGGCCTGCTTTGGGGCTGGGTGCTTTGTCCTCCCAGGAAGGACTAAAGTGGGATTGAGCAGATGTGGAGGTCGCAGCAGTCCTACCTGCTAACGCTCCCTTGTGCCTATGGGATTGAGGGCACTCTAGGGGAAACTACAGTCTCTTGAGGGCTGCAAAGTGGTCACCTGGTCCTGGAGGCTTTGGGTAGGGGGTGACATATGACCCTGTCTTGAAGGCTAGACAGGGTTTGCACAGTGAGTATGTCAGCAAAGCCCTCCAGGCAGAAGGAAGAATGCAAGCAGCTAACATGGGGGCTTACCTGCTTTCTGCCTGGAGCATCCCCCTGGACCATCCTCCCACCCGCACCAGTACTCCACAGGTAACCAGAATGGTCCAGCGGATATCATCGGACCCCCTGGGTCTAACCTTGACTATGGATGGCACTTACTTACCAATTGTGTGTCCTGGGACCAGTTACTTAACCTCTCTGTGCCTCAGTTCCCTCTTCTGTAAATGGGGATGTTTTCTACTTCATAGGGTTGTTTTGACGTTTAGAAAAGTAATTTAGAACAGTGCTTAGCACATAGTCATTATTTGCTATGGTTATTATTATCTTTAAAATATGTTTCGGTGGCTTCCCATCGCCACTAAGGAAACTGAAACTCCTGACCTAGGAACTGTCTTCCAGGCAGCCCTTGCCCCTTGCCTCCTCCCAGCTAATCTTTTACCCTTCTCTCCTCTCTCCTCTTCAGCTCCGCTGCAGTAGCCTCACCAGTCATGTTTCATTCCTGGAACGTGCCCACCTCGTTCCTGCCTCAGCACACTTGCACTTGTCCTTCTGTCTGCTTAGAGCGTTCTTTCCCCAGATCTTCTCTTGGCTGGCTTCTTATCACTGGAGTGTCAGTGAATGTGCATATGACATGTCCACAGAAAGGCCCTTTTTGACTCCCTGAAACCCCAACCAGCTACTCTCTCCCTTTATAGTCTTTATAACACTTGGTATCTTAACTGTGTTCTTTCACACCTGGTAAAATTTTCTGACCAAAGATTTTTATAACCTTTATCAAAATTAACTAATTTTATATAGAGAACTTTGTTTACACAGAGTTCTTTGTTACATTCTGTAATTGATAGGATTGCTATTTTGGTGAGTGATTGAGCTATAAACAATTTGAACGAGAAGTGTCAAGATGTCAAAAAAGTGAACAGCTAAGTCACTCTTAATTCTATATGAATGTTTTTAGGGATAACAATATGACACACATGCACATCTTCTAGACTGTGAGGGGAGTCTCCCCAGGGGTAGGCTGGTTGGTTGGTTGGTTGGTTGGTTGGTTGGTTGGTTGGTTGGTAGGTTTTTTGCAACAAGGTCACTCTAGAATTCAGACCGTAGCTCCAACCATCCTTTGTACTTCCCAAACAACTATTGTCCTAGCTCCTTCTCATTGCTTCTAGCAAAATCAAAATAGCCTTCTATTTCTCAGATGGATAGATTTTGAAAAGAATACTTATTGCTTATTCATAACTATCAGCCTGGAGTTTATAACTACTTTATTCTTGCCCCCATACAATTTACTCATTGTTTTATTTCTCAACACATTTCTAATCAAGGAAATAATGAAGACAGGTTCAGAAAAAGTTTGAAATTCACCTGTTTTCAAAGGGCTTATAGAAAATCAGGCCCAAGGATACTCCAGAAAACACTGAGCCCTGATGCAAAAGTAGTATGAATGTACATGCAAATAGAATTTTTAAAACATATAGGAACACGCCCCTATAAGTATAAAATAAAATGAAGGAGTGTAGTGAAATGCTGGTGGTGAGCTACTCCAAAAGCCTAAAATTTCCAAATTGAATAACTTGGGTAAGATTTTTTTTAAGCTTAGAAAAGTACTTTCAATACAAAGAAGAAGTTGGGAAGCCTGGGATAGTTGGAAAATCTATTTTTACCCTCTCTTCCAATTCACAAACTCCTACTCTCTAAGTTTTGGCAATTCAGGAAAGTTATATTGTATTCTTAGCAAGATAAATTCTTATTCCTAGTGCATTTCTATTCTGTCTGGATCACCCAAATAAGCTTTTTGCTTTGTCTCAAGCCTGTATGCCTTAAAGCATCTAAGGAAGGCATGGACCCAGGGAGGACGGATGAACACTTGCTTGTCATTTCAGGAAGCCAGAGGGCCATTTTTAAGCAGGCCATGAGACATTGGGAAAAGCACACCTGTGTGACCTTCATAGAGAGGACGGATGAAGAAAGCTTTATCGTGTTCAGTTATAGAACCTGTGGGTAAGTAAGTGAAAGCAAGGTCACCTCAGTAGAATCAGACACAGACAAAGCTGATGGCTCATGAGCCTTGAATTTTCTCTATAAAGCCAAGTATTTCCAATGATCTGCAATATATAGGAGCCCTGGATTTGTCAGAAACTCCCCTTGCCCTCAGTGAACTCACAATCCAGTGATAAAGTAGGTGAGGCAAGAGGAAGATTCCAGGAAGACAAGGGGTCTGGATCTCCTATCATGGGAGCAACTGTAGAAATTAGGGTGTTTCATATGGAGAAATGGTTGTGAACCAATTTGGGTCAGCGACCCCACTGAGAATCTGATGAAACTATACGCTTCTTCATGATGGATGTACATATGCAAAATTCTGCATGTAATTTTATGGGCTTACAGATTTCTTCAAGGAAATATAATAAATAATAAGATAACTGGATTATGCTGAAACTTATCTGTTATGCCAAAAAATGTAAGTGTGATGTACCCTGTTACTGACAGATAAATGCTCCCGTATTGGTTCAGAAACTTAAACCCAACTACATGTTGTATACATGAGATGACTACTGAAGAAAATGACCCAGAAAGGTTTAAAAGGAAAGAAGGTATATAGGCAAATGCTAACAAAAATAAAGCTGGGATCACAATTTTAGTTATAGACAAGGTTTTTTTTGTTTTGTTTTTATTTGTTTTTGGTTTTGTTTGTTTTTTCTTTAGCTGAGCCATCCTGCCACCTGTTGGCAGCTCAACGGCAACTCAGCTCGGGCTGGCATTGAACCGCCGTTGCTCAGAGCCTAGCTCTCATTCTTGGGCGAGCTCTTAACCAACTGAGCCACTCGGCCGGCCCATGTTTTGTTTTTAAAGTATTTAAAAAAAGGTGAGAAACTTTATAATAAGAAAGGGTACAAGCTACAGTGAGAATTTAACTGTGATAAATCTTTATGCACCAAATAGCATAGCATTCAGAAGAGTCAAAAAACAAGCTTCAAGGGATTCAAAGGGAAATTGACAGAAACACCAGCAACATGAGACTTTATTTCTGCTAATGCATGCAGATCACTGTCAATTTAACTAAAAAATAAGTAAAGATTTGTAGAGGATTAGAAAAATATAATTAATAGAGTTGATCCAATGGCTCTATCAGATTCTATAGCTTGATAACCCATATTTTTATTTAAGTGCCTATTGAACATTTATAGACATTGTCCATTTATTAAGCATTGAGAACACCTCAATGAATTCTAAAAGGCAGAAATAGTATTGAAAATATTCTGATCATAAAGCAATGAAATTGGACATAATAACAAAAAAAATAGAATAAACACCCTTGCAAAACCTGGTAAGTTAAAAGCTCCCCTTTTTTACAACTCTTAGGTCATAAAGAAATCAGGATGAAAATCACAAGATGTCTAGATAATGAAAGCCCTACAGTTCAGAATTAAAGAGATATGGCTGAAACTATGTCCAGAGGAAAACCCAGAGCTTCAGATAGCCACATCACTAATTAAGAATGACAATGAAATATTCAAAGAAGTTAGCAAAATAAATATGTACATAAAACCACCACCACTACAAAATAAACCTAATGAAAGCACAAGAAAATAGACAAAGTAACACATTATAGGACTAATAAATTGAAGAGTGAATTCCTTGAATAAACAAACAAACTATAAACTACTTGTTGGTCTAAGTAAGACAAAAAAGTGACAGTGCAGAAATATACAAAACCAGAAATGAAAAGAGGGGAAATAGCCACAAATGCAGTAGAATCACAAAAGAATATTTTGCAAACTTTATGGCAAGAAATATGGAAATCTGGATAATGTGAATGACTTCAAGACAAATATAAAGAGCTGGGACAGACTAGTAACATTGAAAGAAACTGAAAAATCGAGGGGAAAACTCTCCCCCAAAGCACCAAATCAGAATTCCACAGATGAATTTTTTCAAACCTTCAAGAAACAGATTATTTTTGGTATTATTGAAGCTTTTTAGAGCAGAAAAAGAAGAACGCTTCTTTCCAAATTACTTTTTAAGGAACTATCATGGCAATGCCACCCCAAAATGGCAAAGATGGCACCCAAAAAAGAGAAAATTATAGACTCATCTAACTTATGAATAGCAAACCCTAACTAAAACGGTAACATAAAGAATACAGCAGTATGATAGAAGAGTGGGCTGCCAAGAAAGTATATCTAAGGAATACAAGACTATTTCAAAATTAAGAAATCTATTTCCATGATTCACCATATTGATAGGTCAAGAGAGAAAAGCCATATTCAAATCTCAATAGATACTGGAAAGGCATCTGCACAATTGAACATGTATTTCTTTTGTTGTTGTTTTTAAAAAGTACCCAAAGTAGCATAGGAATAGATGTCAAAGATAGATCCTTGATTTAGAGAGAGAAAATATTGTATACCAATGTTTAATAGAGGTTATCTGAGTGGTGGGATTATGGACCATTTTAATTTCTTTTTTTATACCTTTCTATGTTAGGACTAATGCATAAACGTTATTTGAAAAGATAAGTGTCCCCAGAAGGAGAGCCATCCCTAGTGCTCCCCTGATAATGGAACCAAGTCTCATGTTTTACACAAGCTCAACTGCCTCCTTCCCCATCTCTTTGCCTTGCCATCAGCGATGGTCCAGCAGAGACTCAGTGGTGGAAAGGTTGGGGAGGCTATGTACTTTATTCTAGGAAGAGAGGCCAGATCTCTCTTCAGATTCTCAAGTGGATCCATGACCACCAAAAAGGTCAAGAATCATTTCTGGAGGTTATTTCTATATTGGGAGAGAAGTTGGACAAGCAGCTCTAAAATTCTGTTTATTTTAGACACACACACACACACACACAAGCAGCTCTAAAATTGTGTTTATTTTAGACACACACACACAAGCAGCTCTAAAATTGTGTTTATTTTAGACACACACATGCACACACACACACACGCACACACGCACACACACACACACAGGGGAAGGACATGAGACTCTTGCTGTTCCCTGACCTGACGTGGGTATTTCTGCAATTGTCCAGCTGTTGTTCCTATGTTGGGCGAAGAGGAGGAGGCCCACAGGCCATATCCATTGGGAAAAACTGTGACAAGTTTGGCATTGTGGCTCATGAGCTGGGCCACGTGGTTGGGTTTTGGCATGAACACACCCGGCCAGACAGAGACCAGCATGTCACCATCATCAGAGAAAACATCCAGCCAGGTAAGGAGCCTGTGTGGAGTCTGGAAGGGGAAGGCCAGGAAGGTGGCATCCATGAGGCCAGGCAGGAGTGAATGAGAGAGGCTGCAGGGAACGGACCAACGCCCATTTGTAAGTATGGAGGCAGTGACCCTACTGTGCAGAGGTTTGTCACCAGTACTACCACCATCCACCCATGGCCCTTCCTGAGAAGTCATCTGCCATAGCTTCCAGGTTAGAACAGAAGCAAAATGACTTTCGATGTTGTAAATGACAATGAAATCCAGCTTCATTTCCTAAAAATAACAGAATCACCCCAGAACACTGTTGCAGCATCAAAGCTGATAAGTAAAAAAAAAAAAAAAAAAGAGTTCTCTTGGTGCTTTTATGAGAGTCATTTTTGCTGACTTAGGGACATATCTTTTCTGAAACTGAAATACAATTAGGACAGGAGTACATGTAAAAACAGTATTTCTGCCCAGAAACCTTCTGCCCCAAAGCAGATGAAGTGTCTAGATTAAAAAAAAACAAAAAAAAACTTTCTCATGTTAAATAGTTTTATATAGAAGTTATATTGAACATGAAAGTAACCAGTTGAATAATACAGTTGCTTTAAAAATACTTCCAAGAGTCTGAATTGTGCACAATGTGGGACTGAACTGAACTCTGACTTGTTTTCTTTTCTCCTTCAGTAGTAAGAGCAGAGATTTTTCTTTTTTCCCATCAGATTGAAAAGTAACCTGTCTGCAAACTTAGCTGAAGAATTTGGAGTGGCATTTGGGGAGGGGTGTTGGGTGGTGGGGTTGGGAGAACATATAGGGCTTGTTCTAAGTTTCAAATTTCCAATCTGTTCAAAACAGCCACAAGAACCGCCACCAGCCCAGTTACTTGACTGATGGGGCGACCAGAGCTCTCGGAAGTTGCTATGGGCCCTCTTTCTCCGCTCTCTGCCTCCTTTCAGGTGCCTGCCTTGGTTTTCAAAGGCCTTAACAGAGTGTTGTATCACAGGTCAGGAGTATAATTTCTTAAAAATGGAAGCTGGGGAAGTGAGCTCTCTGGGAGAGACGTACGACTTCGACAGCATCATGCACTACGCCCGGAACACCTTCTCAAGGTCGGAATCTACGATGATGCCGCATGTGTGTTTTACTGTGCCTGCCGCGGGCGTGGGTCAGATTCCTGGAGGTCTGTGGAGACTGCTCTCTGCATGCTCCCAGCACAGTTGGTGTGTCTGTCCTTGAAAGAGTGGCCTCTGGGCTGCAGTGAAATATAATCTAATCAGTTCCCGCTAATAAGATTGAATCCTATTGTGAAGCTGGTGTTCCATCATGCCCTACTATCACAAGCAGCAAACTGGAAAGGGGACATTATTGAGAGATTGGCTAGGATAATAGCTTAGAGGCTCTGCATAAAATTTCCAGTGGGTCCGGGTACCTTCTAAAGAATAGTGTAAGCATGGTGGCATTTACCAGTTCTCCTAGACAAGGTTTGGCTTATTGGAAGCTAGACTGTGTCTGAGCTGGGAGGGTGCTGAGAGGGTGATTCACTTCAGAGGTGAAGAATCGAGGGTCCAGCCAGCTTGAGGGCACACGAGTAGTTGGGGTCGGAGTGAGAACAAAGATCCAGGTCTCCTGCCGGCTGCTCACACTTGACGGCAGTTGGTATCTCCAAGTATGGCTGCACCTCTTACCTACGGCCGGCATTGGCAGGATCTGTTCTGATGAGTTAGTGCTGTGCTGGACCAGGTGTTAAGTATTTTCAGTACTGCCTCTGCTTCCAGACCATACAAGTGTTTTGTATATTGAAGTCTTCCCCTGCTAGCCCCAGTTTTGTAGATCTGCCCAACCTTGAGTTAAAGGAGTGACCATGTAAAATATTTTTTCTCTTGGTACTTTTTTCTCAGTCTCCCCTTAAAACTAGCTTGTTTGCTGTTTTTGTTTGTTGTTTGCTTGTTGGTTGGTTTAAAAAATATTTGAGGTGATTCCCAATATATACACAAGACAAAAAGAAAACAAATAGTGATGAAATTTGAGCATGGAGGAGGGAAAAAATAAGGGTAGGTAACTAGGTTGAAGTTTCAAATCAATTTAATATTTGGAATATATGCCATAAAGTCTTGAACAGTTGTTGGGGTTAGCCACAAATCCTGCCCTGTGCTTCCTAGCAGTCACAGCAAAAGAGGGAAACAATCCATTTCATGACTCTCTATGTCCATAAAGGTCAAAGATAATCATTTGTTGAGGAGACACACAGCTCTTGAGTGTGAATGGGAAACTATTTACCCAGGACTCCTCTGCTGCTGAAAGTTTCCTGTTGATGAGGTTATAGAGCCATGGGAGAGATATCTCTGAACCTTAGCATCCTAAGTTTTTAGGGTGCATTGTTCCTGTGGCCACACACCTAATTTAGTTATGCTCTGCATCCTACACCCAGCCAGGAGCTCTCCACAGCTCTAATGGGTGGAGTTTGGTTTAAGTCAGCATCTTTGAACAACTGATGTAGAAGTGAGCGGCCATGTTCTCTTTTCTCCAAGCTCTTTATCAGAAGATACAACAGGCAATGTGTTGTAATGAAGAGACCACTAAACTGTCAGTATGTCAAGTGAGAAGCTTGTACCTGAATCTTGTTTCCATCGCTGTCATGACTCTTTGTGTTGCTTTATAATTTATCTATTCAGTATTATTAAAAATTTATTAATATTTATCTGTTGCATTCCCCTCTCCCTCATTAGACTGAGATCTTTGAGGATAGAGACTATCTCATTCTCTTCTAACACAGTGCTTGCCACAGAACAGGTGTTCAATAAATATTTGTTAAATGAATAAGTTAATGAATAAGTCAAAGGAGGCAGAGAAATCTGCAATGCTGGAGACTAGGTAAGGGAAGAAATTTCCGTCATCCTCACTGCACTTCTTTCCACATACTTGCAAATACTGTGGTCACGTCATTAAGGAGAAACCTATAAGTATCTACTGTGTAGAGAATTTTGGGTAAATTACTACTCGTGGGTTACAGGAACTGCACTGCTATGTACCAGTTACTATGCAAAGCTCTGAAGCCAGAGGCCAAGGCAGGAAGAATGCAGACAAAATATCTCCTGGCACCAGCATTTCATTTTTGTCTTTCTTAAAAAAAAATAATAAATAAATTCTTTTTTTTTCTTGTGATCTCTAGCTCATAAGGCCAGCCCTTTTGCCCTTCAGGAGATAATGATCATTAACACTGTTATCAGTGTAAAGCATTTAATCAGCATAGACCAGTGGAAGCCCATGGACCAAACCCATGAAATAATAGTCCCTCCTCAACAGTACCCAGAACCCCTCAGAGGGAGATTGGCAAGGAGGCAGCACAGGTGTGATGGGCAGCTAGGTAGGAGCAGGGCAGCTTCCCTGAAGGCACTGGAGGAAGGAAGACTTTCCCTTCTGCTACCATGTTATTATCTGTTACTGCATAACAAGCTGCCCCCACACTTGGCTTACAACAACAACTTACCTTTTATGATACTATGGATGGATCATTCTGACTGGTTCTTCCCTGATCTTGCCTGGGATCACGCCTGCAGCTATAGTGATCTGACAGCATGGTGAACTGGGGAGTCCAAGATGGCCAGTATTAGGGCTGGCTATTGTGCTGCCTGCCCCCTGGGGCCCCTTGGTTCTCCTCTTCGTGGCCTGTCATCCTCCAGTTGGCTAGATGGGGCTTTTCATCACATGGGAACTCAGAATTCTTAAAGGACAAGCTGGGAGGCTGCAGGATTCTTAAGAGCCAGCCTCTAGAACTTGTATGATATCACTTCTGTCCTGTTCTATTGGCCAGAGCAAGTCATAAGGCCAGCCCAGGTTCAAGTGATGGAGAAACACACTCTACCTCTTAATGGGTAGTAGCAACTTCATATTAAAGGGATGTGGATATTAGGGGGCACAGTTCATTATTTTAACAATCTACCACGACCATTTTCTCACCTCTGCCCCTGGATTCAGAATGTTCCTGGCAAATCTATTTTGTAGCAAGTGGATACCTGCACTGTCCTTTCTTGATTTTCTGCACCGAGTTTCAGTGGGACACTTATCATTGGTTTCCTTACCGGTGGGCTTTCCTGGCCCACTTTTTGTCAACATTTTCCTACTCCCTAACTCCATGTCATTACTTCTGGTTCCAGGTCCCCTGGAGCTAGCCTGTACATTGTCAAAAAATGGTCCATAGAATATTTACTCATCTAGGGGCAAATGCTATTCCTCCTGATGGGAAACCCAGTCTTCATGCGTCTTTATGACTGAGCTGTCTCCTTCCAACTTTATTCCCTCCAGTTTATTGCAGCTCCCCACCTCTCCCTTTGGTGGGACCCGGGCTGCGGGAAGTAGCGTCTTTGGCAGTTTTGCTGGGCAAGGGTCCAGGAGATGAGGAGACGGTTCTCTGGGACAGGGGCATCTTTGTTTGGAGAACTCAAGAGTTGACAGTTTTATTCCCCGGGACATCTGCCAAACCCTTTCTTAGTTTAGCAGAATGTCAATGCTAAGAGTTGTCCTACATAAAAGGGGGCACATCAGTACAGTGGTTTACACAGGGGGCGCCTCTGGTAGTAAACATCTTCCAGAGCCCATTGCCTTGCTGGCAGCTTCAGATATGCCGGGCTGGGGTCGGGTAAGGAACCCCAGCTCCAAACAGCTGGGTGAGTGTGAGCCCATGTTGTTCCTGCCGTTTTGAAGTCGCCAGTGTTCTTAGCTCTATCCTTTATAATGTACATTAAGGCCTGCTGTTTCTTGGGTGTGGGAGACACTGACTGGATGGAGGAAGACACCTGAGTTCCAGGGCTGGCTCTCCATTACTAGCTCTAGCCTCTGGGTGAGTCACTTAAGCTCTGAAGTCTTGCTTTTCTCACCTGTAGCAAGGGACCCTACCAGTGATCGCACCACTTCCTATAAATGAGATGGTGCATGTCAAGTGTCCAGTCAGGGCCTGGCACACCGGAAGGTCCTGTGAATGCTCGGTGAGTGTGAGAACACATTCTCCATACAGCAGGCCATGGGCCGAGTCACGTATATGAGGTGGCCCTCGCCCGGGTCAGCTAGTCTGGGTTGCTAAGAGATTGTGGTGAGCCTCGCATTTTGTTCAGCAATAAAGTTCTCTCTTCAAGGGGGATCAAGAAAATAATTACAAATGACCATATTTTATGTTAGGGCAGAAGTACCCATTTTTTGGTTATTAGGTGATTGAATTTTATAGAATTTTATGTAGAGTTGTCACTTGTGATTTAAAACTTGGTGAGGTCAATGAGAGACACCAAGGATTCCACTGAAGTTTCTCTAGGGGACTCTGGACCCTGAGATGAGGCAATGGGAATGAGAGACATTAGGCCAGGTGGTTAAATGTTGGGGGTAGGACTGTTAAAAAGGACATCAGCAAATGATCTAGGCTCCTGTGTGCTAACGTTGGAAAGAAAGTGAGCTTGAAATCTGATTTAGAAAAAAATGTATATATGAAAATAAAAAGGAAGAAATAGAAATAATATATATTTTCCAAGGTAGTGCAGAATTTAGGGAAAAGGAAATGTTTAAAAGAGAGAGAGAGAGGAAAGGAAAGTGCAGCTAACTAAGTAATGAGAATTTTCCCATCTCCTCTTGGGTGTAAATAACTAGTTTGCAAAATCTTTTGAAGACAGTGTCCTGTCTTGGTTGCGTAACTTGGTTCAAGAAACATTTCTAGAGGCCATCAGTGCTGCAGTGCCTGCTGACTTAGAGATAAAGGACCCAATTTCTCTGCTGGGGGAACTTATCATTTAGCAGAGAAGTCAATTATCGTCACCTCAAAAAAGACAATACAGTATAAGAAGAGATTAGATGGATAAGGCTGAGGGGAAGAAATGACTAACTCAAAATGGGAAGGAAAGAAAGGGCTTGAAAGACTCTTAAGAGGGAAAGCCACCTGGTAGGGTTTTGGAGGATGAACAGGAGTTTGCTAGTGGACAAGAAGATGGGGATAGCATGTGCAAGGACATGTTTGAGGCTGGCAGGAGTTCAGTGTTCCTTACGATAATGAGTGAGGTGGAGGTGTCCGGAGATGTGGCTGAAGAGGAAAGCAGAAGCCAGTGAGCCAGGGGCCTGGAGACACAAGTGGTGATCGGAAGTCAGGGAAGCCTTCTAAGCAGAGAGGGCATATGCCTGGCCTTGTATTTCAGGATGATCGTGTTGCAGCCGTGTGAGGGATAGAGCAGAAGTGGCCAAGTCTAGAGGGAGGGACTCCAGTTAGGAAGCCACAGGGAAGAGTTCAGGAAGTCTGATTGCCTGAGCTGAGGCAGTGGTCTGGAACAAGGAGGAGGGCATGGGTTCAAGGCATGCATAGAAGGTGCCATGGATATGACCTGGTCCCAGGTTTTGAACAAGAAAGTGTAAGGGAGAGGATGGAGCTGAAGGCACCTTTAGATTTAGTCTCTGGAGACGAGGTTTATGGAAGGAGCAGGAGAAGAATGGAATACATTCAGTTTTGAATGTGTTGGATATGAGGCCTATTAGATAGCCCAGTGGAGGGGTCACCAGGCATCTGGCTTAGCAGATGGCTCTGGGGCTGGAATCAGAGAATTACCTGTGAGCCTGTACGTGGTAGTTAAAGCCCAGAGGAACAGGTGAAGCCAGAGAGAGGAGCGAAGAGAAAGAGCAGAAACCAGAGGAACAGCACTCATGGGGGCAGAAGAAGAAGATCTTAACTTCGTGCTCAGAGAGACCAGTGCCCTGGGAACCAGGGAGAAGAGAGTCCCAGTGCGGGGGAGGGGGGGAAAGGGCTGCAAAGGTGTCAGTGCTGGAGAGAGGGCAGGTGAGGGTTGACAAGTGTCCATCCGATTTATCAATTGGTCGGTGACTGGTGACTATTGCTAGTATGGGCAGATCGCAGTTGGATTAAGGTGAGTAGCCAGACAGAGAATGTAGACAGTTCTTTCCAGAAACTTGGTAACTTGGTTAGGAAGGGAAGGAAAGGAACAAGGTGGTAACTGGAGAAGGAGCCAGTTCAAGGGAATGCCCTCCCCTCAGGAGAGTTCCAAAGTCAGGGGCCTGGAAGCAGAGTGGGAGGGCTCAGGCATACCCACAACATGGAGGTGTGAATGGGGCCAGCACTCAGCCAGGAATCCTGGTGTCCACTATCTGCGTTGGTCATTTTAGATTTCATTAACGTGGGAGTAGAATAAGACATTTAGGTTAGAAGGAGCTGCCACAACCGTCTAGGCCAATCTCTTATTGTTCAGAGAAGAAAACTGGGGCTCAGACAGGGGAAGAGGCTTGTCTGAGTTCATGCAGGTGGCAGAGCCAGGCCTTACATAGAAGCCCCTCGATCAGGGCTCTCCACTACCCCTAGTTCTCTGCATTCATCTCATTTTCCATCTGATTATCCCTCTTGCCAGTGAGGCCCCCCAACTCCAATCCCCGTTACTTACCAACTCATCAACCAGCATTTCCTGACCAGCCCCTGAGAGTCTCACATTATGCTAGTTCCCAAACTCTCTCTGGAGCCTCTCCAAGACTTACCCATGTTCAGGACTGCCCACTGCACAACTCCAGGGGGCGCCAGCCACACCGTAGTCTCTCTAAATGTTGCTCCCTGTATTTGCATAGGTGGTAGCCCTGGGGCCTTGACCTGTCAGGGGCTTCATGGAAATACTCAATAGACATCAGTAAGGAAGCCAAAGGCCACTGGGCTAGGGCATATTTTTAAACTTGGCAGAGTCACTTTCCCATTGGAAAGTGAGCAGGCAGCTGATGAAATAGAATGCTCGAAATGCCAGCACGAGAGCAGGCCAGGGGGCAGGAATGTTGATGGGGTTATGGGCAAGGAAATGAAGACTGTAAATCCTCACACGGACGGCCTGACAGCCTTGACTTTTCTCCTTTCTCCCTCTCTCTTTTCTTCCTTTAGAGGCGTTTTCTTAGACACCATCCTTCCCCGTCGAGACGACAATGGCATCCGGCCAACCATTGGCCAGCGTGTGCGGCTCAGTCAGGGAGACATAGCTCAAGCCAGAAAGCTGTACAAATGCCCAGGTAACTGTGAACCCTGGGGAGTCCCAGGCTCTCCATAACATCCATGGAGCACACGACTCAACTGCCCTTTGCAAATGTTCCCCTTGGCTGGGAAGACACTTGGGGGACCTGGAGAGACTACTCCCTGGCCACTGTGATTACTGGCGTGCTGCTGTTAGGAAGTGTTAGAAAGTCCAAATGGTGAAGTGATTGCCGGTAGTGAAGTGAATAATAGATCTTGGATCCACAGCCTGACTTGTGGGGGAAGCCGCAGAATTCTCTGCAAAGCCCTGACGTGCAGAAGAGGAAGAAGGCGGAGTAGAGCAACAGCGAACAGGGGTCCGGTGCAACATGCACCCCAGAACGGCAACAGTACCTCTCCCTTCTATGAGAGGAAGGGAAGTGTTTTGGCAAAACAAGAACTAAAGGTTTTGCAGGAAGACAAAGAATGAAGGAGAATGCTTTTGGAAGGGTGGGCGTCCACATCCCAAACACTGGAAGGTGGAAGGAGTCTCAGTACTGTAAATGAGGTCATTTCTATGGTCTTGGGATGCTCCTGGCCAACCAAGGGGCTGGTCAGTGGCCACCAGTCCGCCACTGAAGTCTAGACAGTACACTGGGGTCTGAGCAGATACTCATTTCTCTGCCAGTTCAGAAGCCTGCTTCCCTTCAATTAGCCCACTTTGCCTTCTGTGCCCTTTGCTTCCGTATCATCACACCTCCTGCTGCCCTGGGGCTGAGCTCATATTAACCCCTTTAGGCTGTTGAACTTAAATGCAAAGCCTTGGTTGCAGCTTCCAGGTTTTTACCACTGATGGGACAGAATGCATTTCAATGGTTTGGGGAGGAAGAAGGACATTCCATTACCAACAAGTCCAGTGACATTTTCTAAACCCCCAGACCAGGCACACAGTTTGATTATAGGACAGCATATTTGAAATAGGGGGCATCTTAGAAAACCTGGTCTGTCACATTGCCCTACTGAGCCCTATCACAGGGCCACATGAGGCTGGCTCCATCATGAAACTCTAGGAAATATGTTCATCCAGCTATTAGTCATCTGGGAGCATGTTAGGGCTGCAGCACAGGACACACATATCATATAACCCTGCTGAATTGAAAAAGAAACCTTATAGCATTCCCTGGGAAATGCCATAGTATTTATTTAGTTATAATGTCTATGCCTCTGACTCCCCCAAAGGATTTGAGGCAGCTGGTAAATACCAGGGAGCCATACAGAACCGTATCTGTTCCTGCAGAATGTTGATGATTCTTCTGAAATAATTTCCATGGAACCCTCGGGGGTGTCCACTGCCGGGCATAATTCTCATGATGCCTGGCAGTTGTTCAGTAACATGATCTCGAAGGCCCGATATCCAGGATTTCCTGAGGCCGATGATGGGCCGCTCTCCAGCTATCCCTTCCTGCAGCTCAATGCAGTTTCAAGGAGTAACGGAAAGTGAGGGTAGCTGCCGTGCAGAGTTTGAATTGCACTTAGGAAAATGTGCGTAAGGATGCTTCTTTCCCACACTGTCGGGATGGCCCCCGAAGAGGGGACCCCCAGCGACCCAGAGGCTTTGTCTTTGGGGTCTGAGTCCCTGGGAGTCAGGGGAATATGAAACCTGTGGCTTCTAAGCATACTCATACAGGTACTTTTTTTTTTTTTTTTTGAGGACAAATTTGGGAAATGTTTTTCACATACATAAGGATTAGGTTCTAGACTCATGATCTAGCTACCCTCAAATATTCAAGGGCAGAATTGCTTCCGGTAGAGTATTCTAGCTTCTTGCGCTTCTGGTTATTTTTCTGTGTTTTCTTGACTATTTGGTAGCTCATTCAGGGGTGGTAGCAGAAAAAGAAGAGGCAAGATTCAAATTAACTGCTGAAATGAATTTTAAAACGTTTTCTTTTTTGTTTTTTTTTAAAATCACAACTTTTATTTATTTTTATTTATTTATTTATTTATTTATTTATTTTGAGGGCAGTGTCACTGGCCCTCATATGTGGGATCCGAACTGGGGCCGCTGGCATCCCAAGCCAGCTCCCAACCACCACGTGGCTCGGCTGGCCCACAAAACGTTTTCTTTTTGTTTCGCCTATGTGCACATTCATATCCTCTCAGCGGCAGATATTATTAGTCCTTATAAGGCTGCTGTGCATGGAGCACATGTGCCAAGACCAAGCTGATCCATTTCGTTAATGCAAATGATGTCATTAACCTTCTGGGAAGTTCTCACCCATTTTACAGATAAGAAAACGAAGGCCACCACCACACAGCCTGCTGAAGAGCTGAGATTCAAACCCAGCTCTGGTCCTACTCAATCCTGAGAGCCTCAGAAGGCCCCCCTGGGGTGTGCCTTTTTGATGCCCAGACCCTATTTTCACTTTTATCAGCCAGGAAAATGTCAGTCTGCCTCGTGCACTTCCAATAATGTGTTTTGAGGCCTTTGACTGGTAAAAGGGTGTATTTGCTCAGCAGCCCTGTGCAGGGAGCAATTAGGCGGGAAGTGTGTGCGTGTCCCCGAATCACAGTTGTCGTTTTGCTTGTGCAGCATGTGGGGAGACCCTGCAGGACACAACGGGAAACTTTTCCGCACCTGGTTTTCCAAATGGCTACCCTTCTTATTCCCACTGCGTCTGGAGGATATCGGTTACTCCAGGGGAAAAGGTAGGCATGGAACCCCCTCAGGAAATGACATAGCATTTTTTGATTTGGGTGTTGTGTGAGCAGTTATTATTATTAATAGTAGTAATAACAGCTGCTATGTTATGGGCACCCATTGTGTGCCAGGCACTGTGCCAGCTTGCTTCATGTTATTTATTTCTGGACTTTTCAGCCAGTCTTCCTCATAAATGGAGGTCTACACACTAAATGTCCACATGAGTTATACATGAAGCCCACAGTCTGTAAAACAAAGTAGGTTCTATCCATCTACCTTGATAAACACGCCATCAGAATGCCCTGGAAGGTGAGGATCCAATTTAGAATTTCTTGACATCTCAGAGTGCTGCTCCGGCAGGCGGCAATACAGGGGAGAGCTAGCCACCAACCCACTCCTGCCCCTCCTTCTCTTCCCAGCCCCAGTTCCATCTCAGGAGCACCCATGGCGACACCCCAGCCCACACTCCTAAGCACCCTCCACTCCTACCTTGCAAACAGGGTCCGGGGCTCCTGGAGTGAGGTCGAGGAGTGGGCAAGCTCTGAATAGATGTGTGCCTTTGGCATTAGAAGATTCTGTAACCCTCTAATGCTAAGCCCAGGATAGGGCCCTCTTTTGCCCTGGTCCAAGAGTGGTATATTCTTGATCCTGCTGCAAAGTGTGTCTCCTTATAGTCTATATATGGACACAGAATCTGAGGCTCAGAAGTTTTATCAATTGTCCAAATTCGCAGTAAGATATAGAACTGAGAACTGGGGCTTCGGCAGTTCAAAGCTTGTGTTATCTTCACTACACCTCTCTACAACTCCAAGTGTTCTTCGAGTTGTCTCAAAATAGATGCCACTATCTTTGAGAAGCTCATTCTGTCCCTTAGGTCTAGCTACCTACAGTCGTATCTATCATATCTTGTCTCACAATATCATGACTGCTGGTTTGTTTGGCTGTCCCCTTCTAGACCCCAAACTCATTGAGGGCAGAGATTGTTCATCCCCAGGTTCCCAGCACCCAGCAGAGCCCATGGCACAGAGCCAAGCAATAAGTATTTGTTGAATGGACGTGTAGACAGATGAGTGGCCAAGTAAAAAAACCTGCAGCAGGGTGTTCAGTGGAGGGTGTTGGAGTTTTTAGGTGCCAACTTACAGGTATTCCTAATTCATAATATTGGAAAAATGTTCATTTAAATGTCAAGTTAACCATAATATGATAACTGGAGAGATGGAGAGAAATCATGGCTAGGAACCACTGGGAGCATTTTCTATGGGCTGGTACTATTCTTAGCATATTATATGGATTCTCTCATTTAATCCTCACAACAACTTCATGTGATAGGTGCTATTACCACACTCAATTTGCAGGTAAGGATATGGACTTGACTAAGGTCACTCAGTTTGTTGCAGAGCTGGGATTTGAACCCAGGCAATTTGAATATGAAAGCCTGGATGCTTAACCATCATCCTATATAACCCACAAAGGGGACAGGCTAATGGATATTTGGACATGCATTACACACACACACACACACACACACACACACACACACACCCAACACCCATATGCACATACTCTTCTGGCTCTAAGCATTTATGATAGTGTGGTTGTCATCTTGAACCCGAGAGACTGCAGACCTATCTGCCTTGGGTGGATGTGCCATCCCTGTGCCTGCAGGACTCATCAGTGGGAGGGAGGAAAGTAGGAGGAGGAGAGTGAGGAAGGGGTCTGGAAATCCTTAAATTGTTGAATTGCCCTGTGTGGCAGAGGCTCTGTGATATGTTTGAACTGCTTAAGATTCACCCAGCCTTAATTATTATTGCTGACTAGGGCAAGGAGAATACATATCATTGAAATTCCTACACCTATTATTTCAATTTTTGCTTCACCCAGCCTTCCCCAGAGCTGCTAGTAATTAGCAAACTTGATTGATTTGAGTATCACCTCCTGTTCATCACCTCTTCCCCTATGGTCTTTATAGTTCACTAATATACTTACAGTAATTAGCCTAAATAATTATCTCGTTCAATCAGATCATGGATGTGTTACCAAGGAAGTTGTAATAATATTTCCTTTCTGAAATTTTAAAAAACAAAGGCTAAAGCTTTATATTGCAACCAGCTAGCAAGCATTTTTGAGCCAGTCCACCTGAATGCAAGAACTGAGGGGGTTACAAAGGGAGTTGAAGGTATAACTTCTGTCTTTAAGAGACTCAGAGGTTAGTTAAGGTCCTCCCTCATCCCTGGGGAGTCTGATTTAGTTGAAGGAGAGGCATTTGCTGGGCACCAACGTTTTTAATCTTCCGAAGTGATTCTAATATGCAGGTAGTAATGAGAACCACTGGGCTAGCTTGAAAGAAGAGTGACACATCACACACACACACACACACACACACACACACACACACACACACTCTACAACACGGGAGGTGAGCTGGCTTGCTATTTTCTGGGACTGACTATTCATTTCCTAGGAAATCACAGAGCTTTGTGGAACACAGGTACCACTTGTCCTAAGACCTGAACATTGGGTGGGATTGTCCCAAGGGCACTCTCAAGACCAAGCAAGATAAGCAGCCTGTGAAGAACACTTAGTGTGTCCAGTTTGTGGTGCACTGAGTGTAAAGTCAGTGTAGCTTGATTTTTTAAATTGCCATTTATCGTTTATTGAGCAGCTGTTTTGTGCCAGACTTAGCACTGTACACACTCTGTACAGTTTATTGTCCAGTCCCCTCAACAATCCAGTGGTATGCATGTTGTTTTATAGATGAGGAAACTAAAGGTCCAAGAGGACACATATTTCCCCAAGAACCCAAAGCTAGTAAGTGGTGGAGCTGAGAAGAAACCCAGATCTGCCAGACTATAGAAACACCTGTTCTGGAATCATTATAAGCAACAGAGGGGAAAGTTCCAAAGAGGGAAATATTGTGCCCACCTGGGCAATCAGAGAAGGACTCAGCGAGGAGGGAGAGACCCCTTGAGCTGGGTCTGGGAGGATTCCATTTGCATGGACATACTAGGGTACATGGGGAATAAGGCCACCTGTTAGGATGGGCACTGAAGGCCCTGGAAGGTAAGCAAGAGTTTAATTAAGGAGATGGGGCAGAGGGAGCCACTAAAATTTTCTGAGCACAGGAGGGCTCTAGCAAACGTGAGATATAAATGCAACATTGATCTAGAAGTCGTAGTGTGCAGAGTGGACGGGGGCACAGCAAGGAGGAATTCGGGAGTCCTCTCAACAGGAGCAATGCAGGGAAGGCTGCTGGAGGGGCAGCGAGACTGACCTGGAGCTGGGGACACAGACCTCTTACAGGAAAAAAGTCTGTCAGCACTGGGGGCAACTAGAGATAATACCACGGTGTTGCACCTGTGTGATTGGGGTGATGGTGTCACCTATGGACAGGGAAACTGGAAGGGAAGTGTTTTGTTTTGAGGTGTCCTCACAGCTCAAGGAAAGTGGAGAGGACAGGAGCCAGCAGAGAAGAGAGACAGCAGAGAGAGGACAGGCCAGTGTGATGAAAACCAGAGAGGAGGGCCGGCCGAGTGACGCGGTGGTTAAGTGCTGGCTTGGGAAGCCAGTGGCCCCGGTTCGGGTCCCACGCATGAGGGCCAGTGACACTGCCCTCAAAAAAAAAACAGAGAGGAGAGATTCAAAGCAGAGGAGACGTGGAGTACAGGGACGAATAAATCACAGCCTTTGATTTGGCCAAGAGGGCACTGGGGCCTTTGACCTGCAGCCTTCCAGCCCAAGAGTTTACTTGGAGAGGGACCAGGGGCTGTATGAATATAGAAGAAAGGGGGAAATGAAGATTCTAGAGAGAGTTGACCTGACTGACAAGGGCTGGGGCAGGACTGCTTTCAGTGGGACCCTGCAGAGCAAGAGGACCTGAAAAATGATGGAGCAAGGACATGCTGAGTGCAGGCAGAGAGCCATCTTGAGAGCTGGGGCAAGACAAGTCACATCCGCTGAGTGCAGGAAGAGGCGTGGGCACCGTGCATGGTGGGGCTGAATGGGGGTGAAGGGAGAAGGGCGGTCTGTCTGGGCTGTCTGCCAGGGGAGCCTTGAGAGGGAAGGGCTGCGATGGGGACCAGGGCCAGGTCATGGGCATAGTGCCTGTATGCTGACTCTGCAGGGCCCCCTAGCTCCCTCCACTGTGTGTGGACAGGGGCATCCACGGGATAGCCTCAGGATGTCCCAAAGAACTGAAACCTTCCTTCCCAGTTCATCTGAACACCCCACTTCCCCAGCCTTTGCTCTTTCTCTTCACCCATTCTGCCTCCCCCCAGAGACGTACATAACAACCGAGACTGGGCTTACAGTAGTTTCCCAAACACATCCTAGCCTTTGCTCCTGTCAGTCCCTCTCACCAAAATTCTTTCTAACCCCACTTCTCTGCCCACTGGACCCCTGTTCCCCTTCGGTTAAATGCCACCTCTTCTGAGAAGCCTCCAATATCACCGGGCAGAGTTCAGTTCTCTGTCCTTGGGGCTCCTGAATACCTTCTCTGTCCATTCCTTTCTTTTCAGCATTTATTCCATAGTGTTTTAATTGTCTTGACAAATCTGCCCTTCCCTCTTTCTGTGAGCTCCCTAAAGGCCAGAGTCCTATATTTCTGATCTTTCTGTTTCGATTGGCCAACACAGACTGGCACACAGTAGGTGTTCAACTCACAATGGTGGAATGAATGAGTGAATGAATGAATGGATGGATGAACGAACGGACTAACTAACTAACTGTAGGAAGGCTATTAGACACACCATGCCTCAAAAGCATGAAGTCATGGCTGAAGGGACATTGACCATGGAGGTGCTCAGATGCACTCAGGCTAACCCCAGGCCCTTTAGAATGATTGATGATGTTCTAAGATCTTTGCGTATCTCTGAACTTCACTGACCCCTTACCTCCTCCCAAATCCCCAGGCTCAACGCATCCTGGCCCGTCTTTAATGCATCTTGCTTTCTGTAAACCACCTAGTGACTTCAAAAGCTCAAGTTATTCCCCAGACAGAACCAAAGGACCCATCTCCTCTGTTTACTCCCCATCCTGCTTAAGGTTTATTATTTAATGTCATGAGGTTTCCTGTGAGTGTGTTTGTGAGAGGACACTCCTACTGTGGTCTGAGAGCTCTGTATGTTAACTGGTAACGTGAGAACACCGGTATGCAAGATGTATCTTTCAAAACTCCTCAGGCTTTGTTGCCGAAACTCACTTTATGGTAACTCTTTACAGATCATTTTAAACTTCACATCCATGGATTTGTTTAAAAGCCGCCTGTGCTGGTACGACTACGTGGAGGTCCGGGATGGTTATTGGAGAAAAGCCCCCCTGTTGGGTGAGTTGCCTTAAGAAAGCCTTGAGAGAGGGGTGATCGGACTCGCTGTGTGATGCTGTTAATGTTTGGAAGGGTCCACCCAGACAGCAGGCACAGGAAGCTCTCAAGGGTCTTTGTCATTGTAAAACTCTGAACACTCCATTTGGCCACTCTGAACACTCCATTTTAAAAGCTTTTAAAACTGTGAATACCCTTTGACCCAGCAATTCCACTTCTTGGAATTTATCCTAGAGAACTAATTAAAGAAGTGTGCAAAGCTCTAGCTACAGGGATGTTCACTGAAGCAGGAAAAATTGAAAACAATTTAAATGTTCGACAGTAGGGGTTAGCTGAATAAATTATGATACGTCTCTTCAATGGACAACGATCCAGCTGTTAAAAATAAAGTTGGAGGTGACTATTTATTGATACAGAAAGGTATTCATTGTACATTGTTACACGAAAACAGTGTGACAAAATAATATATGCAGTAAGATTCCATTTTAACAAAAATACACTTTTGGTTATTATACAGGCACTGCAAACTCAGATGCCTTCAGAAATAAGGTGTAAATGAATAAGATAGGGCTGGTATAATAAAACAAGGAATAATGGGTAGTGTGGCCAAAAATAACTCAAAACTAAAGTACTTAAATCATTGTGTGAGCTGAATTAAACTGGAAGAAATGATTTTGTGATCTCCAACATTAATATCAAGTAGAATTATAACTATAAATGCATTATACACAGTGGTTATTGCAGGATGATGAAGTATTTTTAAAAATTTATTCTGTTGTTCCTGGTTTAATTATATTTTCTAGTTTTTCTGTAATGAGCATGTATTTTGGGAGGTGAACAGTATATGAACTCATAGACAAAAAGGCAGTGTGGACCTTTGACTGAGAGTCAGTGGGCAGGTGGCATAAAGAGAAAGGTCAGTTCACTCAGGATTGGTCACCAGAAGAGGCCGCTCTCATGGGTGACCAGGAAAGATTAATACTGTATAGAGAGGGCCATGTCTGGGGACCTGAGGACTCCTTTGGCCCAGGCATGGCAACCATGGAGCAGACAAAGAGCGAGAAGCAGATTTACAAGGAGCCAGATGGAAGGGTCATGGCTAAGAGTGGGCTGTCCTCATTTTTAGAGTGGTCTGCAGGGTGGACTTCCAGTCTGTAAGTCTAAGCTCTCAGTGAGAACTTGGACCTTGGCATATGTTCACATGGGCAGAAAAGCCACCTTGTTATGTTTCAAATGACTGGCCTAAGAGTGATCTGCTGTTGGGACAGCTGACTAAAGATGGAGGCAAGAAAGAAAGGAGAGAGCTAAGTTGGAGAGTTTCACGGCCAGGCTGAGTCCAACTTCATATCAGATTCTGTCCCAGAAAACACTGGGACAAAGGGTCTAGCTGGACTCAAGGGGACCTAGCAGATATTAGGCTTCTGTATGGCCAAGGGGTTTCAGCCAGGTCACCTACCATCAGCTCCCTCTGTCCAAAAGGCCTTGAGTGTAAAGTCCTAGAGGTACAAATAGGTAGGAATTTGTGTCCAAGGGTGTTCTAGAAATGGGCCAAGGCAGGCTCTGAGTGGGGGTACCAGGGAACCACCATAAGGAGGAATCAGACGGGTAGTGATCCAGATAAGCAAGCCAAGAAAGTGATCCCTGGGCTAAGCACCCACAGGAGTGTGTACACTGCAGGACAAATAGGTTATGCCACCCGATGGCAGGACGGAGGCTGTCTGCCCTGGCTTTCTGCTTCCTGTCTGTTGTGAGTAGACATGGTGTGTGCTAGCAGTCAGAAGGAGGCATGGTTTTATAGGGAGCACTAGCTGGAGGTGGCAAAAAGACAGGGCTCCATTCCTGCTGGCAGAGGTTCCCAAACCTGGCATCAGCTGGGAGATTTCTGTGAATACAGATCCCTGGGAGACTACTGAATCAAAATCCCTACAAGCTAGGTGAGGGAATGAACCTGCTTACCTATGAATATATGTGTACCAGAACTTGTCTAGTACCAGGTACACAAAAAGGGGACTGCAAGGGGGTTCATCCATCCATGGGAGGTGGTTACCTCTGAGAAAACCACAGAGGCAATGGACAGCTTCATGGTTCGCTGTGTGCGTATTGCTGGATTTTTGAGTCTTTTACAAAAATGCATTCAGGTATTGTTTTATAATTAAAATAATGAGAAGGGTTGTGTGGGAGAAATTTCATCAGAACATGAATCATAGACCCCTGCAGCCTGGCAGGGACCTGAGAGTCACTTATCCCACACCTTCACAAGAAAACCATACTCCCCCAGTGTAGACCAACTTGCTAAGGCCACACCGCCTGCTAATGGCCGAGATCAGACCAGAGCTTCCATGTCCTGGTGATGGGGAGAGGCGACTGCTGAATCTGAGAAGGGTCTCCCTCTAGGATTGTGAGATAAGATACATGATTCATGGTTTATCTGAAATTCAAATTTAACTGGGCTTCCTGTATTTTTGTTTGCTAAATCGAGCAACCCTATACTCCCCCAGGAATGTGAGAGACTTAAAGGGCTCAGGAGGGGGAAGCTCTCTGTTACGGCTGCTGCTCCCCGGAGAGGCTGAGGCACACTCCAGAGAATGGGCAAGGACAGACGGGTTTCCACTTGCTCCCTTTTCTTGAAACAAGAATTTTCTCACTGCATACGCTGGTATCTCTGGCTGCGCTTTCATGGATTAGATCGGGCTTTTGCCATTCATAGTTGTCAGTGATGGTTTGTTTTGTTTGGGGTTTTGTTTTGTTTTGTTTTTTCCTTTTTTGCCTTATACTTTACACACTTTTGTAGTGTGTGTGTGTGTGTGTGTGTGTGTGTGTGTGTGTGTGTGTGTGTGTCTGTCTCAGCCAAGGCATGGCCCAGCGCCTGCAACCTTCCTCCTTTCGCAGGAATTCTCCTTGCCAACTATTTGGCCCGCTCTGATGTTTCCAAATGCAGTTGTTAGTGAACTTTTGTGATGGGAACAAGTGCATTGTGTGGGCCGAGCTGGTCCCTGGGAGGGGTCAGTGCCATGAAATCTGCCGGGAGGAGGCAGGTCAATGCCCCTTTGGCAGGAGGGAGAGAGGATTAGGGCAGATTGTGAAAGTTTGCATCTTGCTCTGAAAAACTGTGCATTGCATATTTTCCCAGGGCAGTGTGTGAAAATCCAGGCACAATGGGCGCATAACTTTTTATGAATGAACCCTTTATGACTCCCCATGGAGCCCACTTGTCGTGCCCTCATCTGCATTTCCTCTTCTTGATATCCTTATTAAACTCCTCCTCCAAAGCCAGGAACCAGTTTCCAGTTTAGGAATTTGACACCTTTTCTCTAGTCCAGTTTCTCTCTGGCCCTTTAGTCTACTTGGAAGGAGGCTGTTTGGGACCTGGGTTTTCACATAGTGATTAAAAGAGAAATGTAAGTAGATTGAGAACATTTCACGGCTGGTTAAAGATATCAAATTGGTTTTTCAGTTGCAGGGGTCACTTATGAGGTTGCACCTAATGGGGGATGGGGCGCAGAGGAAGGTGGCTGCCTAGAGAACCCATCCAGTATTCTGAAATACTGTCCTGTTAATTGGATTCCCCTCCCTTATTTCTGCTGGAGAAATGACTCTAACAATGCACTTTTGTATGCAGAACTGTCCTGGAGTGTTTTCTGTCACCACAATGCACACAAAAGCCCTTTCTCCCCCTTTCCCTGAAATGGGGAGGGAAGTTCAGAAAGGCCAGGCTGGCCAATCAGTATCGTGTGGCCCTCCACTGGGGCTCTCCGGGCAGGGGCAGCCTCCCAAATGAGCAGAAATGGTAGCATGAGTCAAACAGCCAAGCATTGCCATAGACTGCCTTTATGGTTGAGGCTTTGATCTCCATGCCTATGTGTCTACTTCTGAGCTGGGAATGATGTTTATGTTCTCCAAGAGTAGATTTGATGTCTGTTGATCCCCAAATGTACAGTGTTCAGAATTGCACCTTTAATGGAGAAGTCCCCTTTGATGATGGTGGTGGTGATGTCACGTGAGGATGATGGTGAGATTGATGACAAGGTCAGATCTCAGACTGCCAAGGTTCAAATCCTGCTTCTCCTTACCACTTGGAGTGTAACCCAACTCAAATTTTCCAGACTTCATTTTTCTTCTAAGATTCATGATGGCACCTAATTCATGGGATAGTGGGGATACAATTAGATAATCCATGTAAGTGGTTTAGGACAGTTTCTTGTATAAACACGGCCAATAAAGAAGGAGCTTTTATTAGTGCCATTATGGTAAAGATGAGACTGTTGAGACATCAGTCAAGGGACAATGGAGAAAATTCCAGTTAAGAATTGCAAGGTGATCTGGGGAGAGACATTACTTAGAAATAATTTTTGATTTATTCTGCCAAATCTAGCTCTGCCACGGCAATAAAATACACCTCGTCTGTCTGTCAGTCCTACCTCCTTTGGAGTACCAAGCAGAAATTGTCCTGTGGCCTTGGGGTGGGTGGCTTATCACGTCCGGTTGGGCTCTTAGGCAGCAGGAGAGTGGCAGTTCCTCTCTCTTTTGGAAACAATCTCCAGTGGCTGTGACAGCTGGGGTTTTAAAAAGAGAATTTGGACTTGACCCTTGGGCTAGGCCAAGAAGGAATTCCTTGAGAACTGCTGTTGTCTAACTGTGGCTCAGCAGCTCCACCTCCTCCCTGGTAAGCAATACTTCCCCACGCCTGCGGGTTGTTTTCCAAGAACTAATCGGCCATGCCAGAGGAACCATTACTGAAAATTTATAGGCTTCTTATGGGTTTTTCCTTGCCGAATTCTTGGCAGCAGTTTCATCAGTTCATCTCACTTAGCATTAAACTTACCAAATCCTAAAGGCTGCAGGTGGCCAGAGTCGGAAGGAAGCAAAGGGAGATTAATGGCCTGCACCCCGTGTCTCCCCAAATGTATGTCACAGTTGGCCGTGAGGAAATTATTTCTCCCCGTCTTACTCCCCCATTTCTCAGAAAGGTAAAGCAAAGTTACGGCTTCAAGGGATTGTCCAGTCCTTAACTCGGTGCTGACCATAAGAGAGTGCCCTCTCAATATCTGTTACATAGACTTTTAAAAAATATATTGAGATATACTTCACATGCCATCTAACTCACCATGAGTGTTTGCGTCAGTGGCTTTAGTCAGTGGTTTCCAGCATGCTCACCGACTTGTACGGCCATCAGTCACCATAGGCAATTTTAGAACACCTTCGTCACCACCAAAAGAAACCCCACACCCAATAAAACTCACTCCCCATGTCCCCCGCAATGTTAAATGGATTTTCTAAGTGACTCGCACGGTCGGTACTTGTCAGAACCATGACTCCTAGTCCAGGTAGGACTTGACCGGTCTGTGCTGAGAGCCGGACAGTATGACACAGCCCGTCTCCCACCTGTCCCATCCCTGTCCTTGCCCCTGATGCCATTCTTACATGCCATTAGGAATCATATGGCCAAGGATAACCACACACTGGGAAGACAGGTCCTTCCCCCTTTTTCTCTGGGGAGGGTACAGATTTCAGACGTGTACCCAGGTGTTGAAGAAATATGCATTATTTGTATTTTTAAATAACAAAAGTGCAATAACAATTGTGAGCCCCTTTCCATCAATTAGTAGGAACTTCATTTCAGTCATTTTGTGTTTTCTTTCTTCCCCCAGGGTGGGGGTGCTGGCAGGGGGCAGACATTGTGCCAGGGCGTGGCAGCAGGGGGACCTCCATATTACCATCCGGCTGGCATTGCTGGGATGGCCTCTCCCTGTCTGGTTCACAGTCATCTGTCCATCTGAGTGGCTCCTGGGCCTCTTCCTTGTCTCAACCCCTGGGCAGTTCAGATTGGTGCCAAGTCCATGTCTCCCTAAAAGACATCCTATGGCTCCCCAATTCCTCTGGGCGACAGGAAAGTTGTTTCCATACCCCTCCTGGGAGCCGGGAACCATGTTGCTGCCATCATGCCCTGCTTTGCCTGAAGAACTCGGCATGCCTGTCTCCTGGCCTCATGTCTTAACAAACCATGCAAACACTTCTGTTCTGACCCAGCTGGGACATGGGGAATCTAGGGTCTTGTTGCCGCTACAGGCTCTGCCCAGAGACTGGGCACAGTTATCTGCTTCTCCTAGATCCTTAAACCTACTGAGCGTCTCCATCACCCTTTCCACCCAGTCTCGGCTCAGGGTAGGACAGGGCACTGGGTCCTGTTAGCAGCTCCATGTTCTCCAATCCCCTCTCTCTCTCGTCCCCTCATTCTTCCATCTTAGGATTCTTTCTAAGACTACAAGGATAGAAAGATGTGCTCTTATTCATTGTGTATTCTTCAAAATTTTCAGCATTGTGACTAGGTTTATGACATTGAAAAGCCAAGGAGATCTGATCTCTTCATCATGTGATCTCTGGCATACCTTCTCTGAGGCAGGAAAGGCAGAACGTCTTCCCAAAGGCATGCCCCCAAAAAGGAGGGTATGTGTCGTGTTTCCCCAAAAATAAGACCCAGTCTTATATTAATTTTTGCCCCAACAGTCTACATGTATTCATTTATTCATGTACCACAATCTACATTTATTCCAACAGTCATGTTTGGCTGACGATCTTAGCTGGGGCTTATGTTTGGGGTAGGGCTTATATTACGAGCGTCCTGAAAAATCATGATAGGCTTATTTTCCAATTAGGTTTTATTTTGGGGGAAACATGGTATATAATAGGGAACGCCAGAGTGGGGCGTAAAAGTTATCACCATCTCAGGCCATTATCCCACCACACCTTCAGCACTTCGACAAGACCCATTTGGCAGGAGAGAGGGGTGCCTGGGTTATACTCCGGGTACAAGGCATTCTGAAGAAGGCACACAGGTTGTGTGACTGTTTCCATTCTGTCTTCTAACCCTGTACGTGCTACAGGATGAGTTGCCACAGCGGGGATTATTGTTCACCTTGAACCACATTTGAAGAAACACCACTTTCTCGCTGCCTGCAGTGAGCCCCTTCCTGCTGTCAGCCAGCAGCCTGACTGTTCCTTTCCACCCCCCAGGTAGGTTTTGTGGCGACAAAGCCCCGGAGCCCCTCGTCTCCACAGACAGCCGGCTCTGGGTGGAGTTCCGGAGCAGCAGCAACATCCTGGGCAAGGGTTTCTTCGCTGTGTATGAAGGTTCGTTCATGATGGAAGAAGCCATCTGGGTAGCTCCTGATATGCCTCTGTCCTTCACATGCAGCCTGCTGCTCCTCTCCGACCCAGGCGTGCGTGGCAGCTGCTAGAGCTGTGAGGGTGGGGGCAAGGCTGAGGCATTCGTTGTCCTCTTCCTCCATATTCTGGAAATGGGGGGGGGCAGCTGTGCTCACACAGGACAGATATCATCTACCAGTCACCACCCTGCTGAACCCTCATTCCAGTCCAGTGAGGGGTGGTACCAGGGTGTATAGAACCCTGTGGAAATGAGAGCCTGAGTAAAGAATCTAACCTCTTGAAGCCTCTGTTTGTTTCATTTGTGAAGAGAGGATTTTGGGCATTGTCAGGGGCTTTCGGATACATTTTGTGAAAGGGCCTCTGACATTACCACGGTGGTTGAGGTGAGAGAACCAACAGGTCTGGCCTCTAAGCAGCTGCCACCAGGGCAGTTCTGTTTCTATTTGTTCCACATATTAGGTTTCTCTGGCTCTCTAGCTAGCTACCCATGTACACTGTCTCCCCCCACCCCACCCCACCCCGCCCTGAAACCACTGCATAATTATTAAGGCCCCTTTTGGCCTTACACTGTGATTTTGGAAAGGCCAAAGCTTTATTTTTAGAAAAGAAGTAACCTCCATGTGCATGTGTGCACACTCACATGTCCCTCTGTACCAGCGGTGTCCACCCTCCGCATAGCATAACAGTTCCCGCATAGGGAAACTGTTAAACATCACTGCTGCTCCAAGCATCCCCAGACCTACTTCAGTCAGAACTTGTGGGGATGTGGCCCCGTCTTCCATGGCTTGAAAAATCTCCCAGGTGATTTTGATGCACAGCAAAGGTAGAGAACCACTGCAGCTCTCCACCATCATTTTCTGTATATGAAAAAAAAAATCAGAGATGCAAACGAATGAAATTATGCCTTCTTGGAGGTGCAGTTTTGGTTGGATGGAAAGGAAAATGTTGGCAAGTGGAGTCACCTAGTGGTCATAAGTGGCCAACTTCTGTCGTGAGATCCAACCCAGGGACCCCCTTCCTTTCTCTTTCTAAAGCTGGTTCTCTGGTTTTCTTTCTAAAGCCACGTGTGGGGGAGACATTAACAAAGATGCTGGCCAGATTCAATCTCCCAATTACCCGGATGACTACAGACCTTCCAAGGAATGTGTCTGGAGGATTACAGTTTCAGAGGGGTTTCACGTGGGACTTACCTTCCAAGCTTTTGAGGTAAGTACTGCTCGGATGGTCTTTCCAAGGATGAAGCAAATGCCAACTTTTGCTAGACACTCTCTGGTCTATAAAGATGGGTATCTTTTTTTTTTTGGTAGAAAACACGACCCTAAAAAAACATTTCAAGCCCATGGTTGCATTATACCTAGACATCTGGCATAAAAAACTTGGCAGGCTTTGAAATTTCATCTGCCTCCTTTCTGAAGGCTACTAGAGAGGGTGGGAGAATAATCGAAGTGAAAATCTAGGATGGGTTCCCATGAAGTTTTGTAGAATTGTTCTTTCCCGTTTATCATCTCTTAGTCTCTTTGCAGCTCGATTCACCCACAAGTAGGAGATGTCTTGAAGAAGCCTGGGACACACTTGAGTCCTTTGGCCTCTTGGTTAGATTTTTCGGAGTGATATTGAGTTCCCCTTCTTAAATCAGAAACCCTAAGGCTAAGCCATCGGTCGTCTTCCCTGTTGCCTCTGTTTCTCCATGTAGATCGAAAGGCATGACAGCTGTGCATATGACTACCTGGAAATCCGCGATGGCCCCACGGAAGAGAGCACCCTGATTGGCCACTTTTGTGGCTATGAGAAGCCAGAGGATGTGAAATCGAGCTCTAACAGAATGTGGATGAAGTTTGTGTCCGATGGCTCTATCAATAAAGCAGGCTTTGCAGCCAATTTTTTCAAGGGTATGAATTAGCAGTTGTTTCCATTTTTAGTCACAGGAAGAGGTAATTACTCCCCTGACTTAAGAATCACAAAACCTATACAGAATCTTAACATCAAACAAAGCTCTCTGCAGGGAGGAGGCAGCAACCCATTTTAGGGCTGCGCTGGGGTCCCCAACAGAGCTCACCACTGACTCAGGAACAGGCTCAGCCTTGGCTTCTAGGTGGCAGAAACTTCTGCTGCTGTACTTAGAAATTAGATTGAATACGTTTACAAGGTTAACTTAGTAAACCTTAGTGAAACTGAACATTGATAACAATAAATATTTGTGTAGCCACTGGCACTAATTGAGCACCTACTGTATGACAGGAACTGTGAAAGGTAGTTGGTTTAGATGATGTAATTTAATTTCCAAAATAACCCTTTGAATTGGGTTTAGATCACGTTTGGTCAGTGTTGAGAAGGGCTGCTCAGGGTCACTCTGATAGTTAAGTGGCAGATCAAAAATCCAGACACAGTGAGCTTGATTCCTAAGCTCAAACTCTTTCTAGGATGTTACATTGCATTATCAGATGTGCGCCAGAGAGGCAGCCCAGGTTTTCAACCTCCAGTGGGCAGGGGTGTGGGGGGGCGGTGCTCAGGGGAACAAACCTCCCTGTTGCCTTGGAGACCGAGTACTCTGCAGGGTCTTGATGAAACCAGACCCAGAAAGTTAAGGGGAAGACCAGCCTTCCTGGCCCCAGCACAGCAGGCTTCCCAGGATTCCTCTCAATGGGTAGATCTTCCTTTTCTGTTCTCAGGGTCCTGGGAGCCACTCAGGCAACACCCTATAAGGGAATATTGGGTATTCCGCAATACATTGTGATTGGGCACCAATAGCACACCAGAAGCCACTGAATAGAGATATCCACTCTGCACCCGAGGTCCTTTGATTAGTGGCACTGCTCATGCCCAGGAGAAGGCTGCTTTCCCTTCCTTGTCTCTCTTCCCAGGACACCTGGTTGTGCCAATCCAGAAATCCCGATCCCTGCTTTATCTCCAGTCTCCCCATCTGCCCCCTCATAGCCCCTTCTCCCAGGTTCTGCATAAGTGGGTAGGTGTCAGATGAACCCACTTCAAGCCACGTGACCCTGAGCAGGCAGTCATTCATTACTGAAGGCTCAGTTTTGCACTCTGTAAAATGGGAGGGAAAATCTGCCCCTTTTATCTAAGCAGTTTTGACACCCCAATGACAGGATGGCTGTGGAGATACTTCATAAACTGAAAAGTGCCACACAAGCATGTGGGAGTATTCGTTTTTTCTGTCTTGAGGCATCTGGGGAGAGCAGAACCCAAGCAGAAACAAGAATTATAATGCTCTGAATAACTGGAGACAAAACTTAATTCTTTCCCGAGAAAAAAAGCCAGGCCACAGAAAGTGTATTTCAAATGTAGGTCTGCTGGTGGTTGTAGCACAAAGAAGGACATGATAGTCTTAGTTGAGTTGGCAAGTCACAGCCCCTGCCCCACCCTGGCTCAGACTGCATGTGGCTTAGCAGCAGCAACACTGGCTGGGTGACTGAGCAAGTTACCCAGCCTCTCTGGGCCCCAATCCCTCCACTTGTAGAAACGGCAGCTACCAGGTTATTGCAGAGTTGTTGTCAGGAGGAAATGAAATAGCATAAGCGAATACACACGGAATAGTCTTTAGTCCCATTAATTGTCTTTGCTTAGGATGGCGTCTTTTTCTCTCTGGAAAAAAATGATGTGACCATTTCTTCTTGCTGTTCCCAGATATCAGTTTCCTGTTGCTGCTGTAACAAATTACTACAGACTTGGTGGCTTAAATCAACACAAATGTATTAACTTATGGTTCTGGAGATCAGAGTTTCTTGCCTTTTCCAGCTTTTGGGGGAGGCCCCTGCTTTCTTGGTGCTCTTTCATCTTCAAGCCCGCAATGGCCACTGCAGTCTTTCCCAGGGTGCATCACAGACCTGTGCTTTCGCTGTCATATCTCTATGTCTGACCCTAATTCTCCTCCTCCCTCTTTTAGTTGTAAGGACCCTTGTAGTTACATTGGACCCATCCAGATAATCCAGGCTAATCTCCCACTTCAAGATCTTTAATCACATCTGCAAAGTCCTTTTACATGTAAGGTAACAGATTCATAGGTTTCAGGGACTGAGTCATGGACAGCTTTGGGAGGCCTCGTTTTGTTTGCCACATGTCACAAAGGATCATGAGGTTTCATTCTAATTCTATTATTCTAATTCCCCCGTCCTTCTCCACCCCTGACTTCCACCCCCAGGTAAATTAGATATTGGGACTTCTTTCCAGTGAGGTAACTGATAACCAACTGGCCCTGGCCCACGCACACCTTATTCCTGGTTTGCTGGTAATTAGTGATGCACATATTTGAGAGGACCAGTGAAAGCTGGGGATTAAGGCTGCCAGATTTAGAAAATACAAAAATAGGATGCCCAGTTAAATTTTAATTTCAGAGGGAGAATATCCCAAATATTATTGAGCTGTCAGAAAAGTCATGACTTTCATTGCATTTTTGCAATGAAAAACAGAAAAAAAACACGTCGTGACTTTTCCGACAACCTGTGCTAAGAAGTGATGGGTTGTTCATCTTAAATTCAAATTTAACTGAGCCCCCTGCATTTTGTGTGGAGACCCTACTGGAGTGTCAGCACAATGGAAAGGAGTGTTTCTCTCTATGATGTTGAACTGGTTTATAAGGGACTGAGTTGAGAGTCTTGCCTGCTGTAAGTAACCATGAAAACCAGCACCATTTGCTGGTTGGAAGATCCCATCTCTCCTTCCTCCCCGTTTAACATTCATTCAGCAGTCATCAAACAATGTGCCAGGGGCTGTGGACAAAAAGGAAAATGCAGCCCTTCTCAAGAGCTTAAGGTGGTGAAAGAGACCCACAAACAACCAGACAATGGCATGGACTTGGGAGGAGGCCAGGAGACCATTAGGCTCAGTCTGGGGGTAGGGTCAGGTTACTCAGCCTGCTACTGCAAGGGCATTTCAATTTGCAAACATCTTTTTAGATGCCCATGAAGGTGTTAGTTGAGGCCCATCTATAGTAAATGAGTGCACGGGCCCAGCTTGACATCTTCTTTATGTCACGGAGGATGACCTTGACCCTGAACCTTGAAATAGAATCCAGGACTGGTGGAAACCTCACTGGAACCTATTAAAGGGCAAAGAAAAGACATCTATTGAGTGCGCTAGAAACTACATTAGTTATCTCACCTTATCTTCAGAACAACCCCTTGGTAGGCATTATCACCACCGCCATTGTCACATTGTGGACACTGGAGTTCTAAGGTGGCTGAGCTAGAACTGGACCCTGATCTGCAGCCCCCCACAGAGCACTGTCTTTTCACAAGAGACCTAAAAGCCACAGGCAAGCAAAGTGAGGGACTTGGAATCTTTCATTCATGATTGTGATTTGATTCTGACACTTGGTCACCTTTCTGCCTTCTTGATGTCATGGGAGCATAGGGAAAGGGCCCTGGATCTAGCACCTGACGTTCAGGTGCTAGCCCTGCCCTGGTGTTCACTCTCAGGCGCCAGTGCTCCTCTCTGAGAATGGATTATACCTGCTTTGTTCTCCACTCTATTCCCAGCACCTCTCCCGCAGTGGGCTCAATAAATACTCACTGGGCAATGAATGGGTGGATCAATAAATGAATGAGGCTCAGATTCCTCACTTATGGATTACCATCCTGCTCCCTGCTCCACCTACATTGTGGGGGCCCTGCTGAGGATGAGGTAGAAACCACAGTCTAGAGCAGTGCCGTTCAACAGAAATCGGAAGCAAGTCACAAATGTGAGCCAAGGATATAATTTTAAATGTTCTAGCAGCCCCCTTACCCCTGCCCCCAAAACCCTTGTCAAATTAATTTTAATAATATATTTTAAATAATATATCTAATGAATATATTAAACATTATTTAATTAATATATTAAACATTAAACTAATATATTCAATAATTTAAATAATATATTTAATAATATATTTAACCCATGTCAAATTAATTTTAATAATATATTTTATTTAACTCAATATATCAAAAATACTATCATTTTCATATATAATCAATATCTACAACATCAATGAGATATTTTATATGGGTTTTTTTTTTTCATGCTAAGTTTTGGAAACCCAGTGTGCTTTGCACTCATGGCACATCCCAGTTTAGACTATTTGCATTTTAAGTGTTTGATAAGCACACAGGGCTGGGACCCACCATGTCGATCAGCACAGTCCAGAGACTGCACAGTCGGTGTCTTTGCCCAGTCTCTTTCCGAGAGGCCATAAGTAGGATGTCCTGTGATCACACGGTGCCCCGTGCATGTGTCAGGACTTCTCCAGTGACATAGGAGAGGGGCAGCTACCAAGGTTACGGAGAAGAATTGGGCCAAGTCAAAGAAGCTCTCGCCTTGGTGCCAGTTGGCTCATGGCACTGACCAGGGTGCCAGTTGGCCTCTGCATCTCTCTCCTGGTGCCAGATGGCAGTCCTTCTCTGCCTGCTGGCTCGGCAGCCAGCAGAGCACCTCACATCACTGGTTACATCAGGAGATGGCAGGAGCACTAGAGGATTGGCAGGGCCATTTTGGCCACACACTTTCCACAAAAGCATATGAGGATTCCCGCCTTGGTCCCCACTGTCCACTGTCCTACTGCTGATGGACCACTATGGGTGTCTGATGAGGGGGGCCAGCATCTTTCAAGGTGCTTCTTCAACACCTTAGGGATGTGCCCTGCCTTCTCTTTCCTTAACCCTGTTTGAAACAATTTTTGGGATCCTACCAGAGTCATCTCATTATCCAACCACCGAAGGATTCCTTCTTTCACTAATACCACGTGGAGAAGGCAAAGAAGCCATATAACTCGGGTCCAGCTTCTTCTCCCACCCCCAGACTCTCCCAGGTTTTCCTGACAGGCTTGGCCTCAGCCAGTGTATCCCAGAGCACGCATGAACCCATGGGCCCAGAGCAGTGTGGAGGTGAGACAGAGGACACCCAGGCTCTCACTGAAATCAGGACCCCTTGGACACTCCATGCCACCCACCCAAGCTTGAGTGGGTTTGCAAATGGCCAAACTATCCACTGCTTTTGTTGGGGAGAGCTCGCTCGTACCTTTCACTCACCTTCCTGGGCCAAACACTCTACTCTTCTAGTTTCTGGAGGAGCTATATTCCCTTCGCTTTAGGCTCAAATTGATCCCACCAGCCACCCTCCTTCCATGTGGCTATGGTGGCACCAGGAGACATTCATCTGTGGTCCTTGCCTATGACATACATGTGTCCTGCCCATAGCCATAACATCTTCTGGCATCACAATATCCCTCACCCCACCATCGTTTTGGTCCTTTGTTCATCTTAGCCTATTTTAATGGGGTTTTTCCCGCAGTTCCTTTCTGTCCACCCCCTGTGCCCACCAGCCAGTTTCTTGATTCTACTGCGCTGCTCTCCTGCCTATCTAGTCTTCATGGGCCCATCCTTGATGCAGTTTCCTTCTTTCTGTTCCTGCCTCGTCTCCCTCCTCTCCTCGGGCCTGCACCATTCCACTCACCTGATTCTGGTATGCCCAGGTAACATCTTTTGCGCTACCCCCATCACGATGTCTCTCCACCCATAGGAATTTCAAAAGCAACCCCAGTGTTGTCTACAGTGATACCCCACTCTACACTATGTGCCTGTATGGTGGGAACCTCACTTGCATCATTTCATTCACCACAGCCCTAAAAGCAGGTATTCTTCATCTTCTCCTTTTAAAGCAGGAGGAAGGCTCAGAGAGGTTGAATCACCCGATTTATTTGGGGAAGAACCAACCCAGGTCTGCTCTGGCTCCCTCTATTGCCTGGACTCTCTCCATTTCCCCTTGTCGTTTATTTTCCTCTTTCTATACATTCTAGCAAATGTCGAAGAAAGTGCTTTGCATATTGTAAAGTGAGAAATAATTGCAGGATTGTTGCTATTGTAGCAGACTTAGCACTTACATTTATTTGAGGCCATGGACAACTTCAACCCCCTGCCTAGAGCATGTCCTTTCAACCCAGCCTCTCGCACTGACCCACTTATTTAGGCTTTTGCTGAGCCCAGGACACAGCACTCTTAGAGTTAGCGATAGCATATTTACAAACTGTCCTTTCCCCAGCGAAGAACAACCTGGTTGATGAGTATTTTGTGCATCGTAAACAAGAAAGATTGGAAGGAAATGGGTTTATTTGAGCTGTAAAAGGACAGAATGGAGGGAGACACTATGGTGGGAGGGTTTGCATTTTCTGAAGGATCCATGGGTGGCAAGTTGCAAGGAGTCAGAATGTTGACAATTCAAATTGTACAGGACAAGAAAACCCTTTGAAAAGCAGGGAAAGCCCTATTTCTGGGTGTTTTCAAGCCAGGTCTGATAAGTCATCTATCAGAAGTGTTATGAAAAGGATCCCTGGCTGAGGTGGCAGGACTGGGATCTTTTCAGGCCTTTACCAACTAACTCAAAGATATCCTGATTTATTGTATGTGTACGACATGGTCTTTTGAGATTTTTATGGACAACTCTGTGCTTGCTCCTTTCCTACCTTCCATGGTGTTCTGAACCACCAAGATTTTCCTCCCCTGCCCCAACCCTTGCTTCTTCCTAGATTGGCCTTTTTTTTTTTTTTTTTTAAGATGTCTAAATGTTCAGATGTCGCTTTACTAGGCTCTCTGGCTCAGTTAGGCCAAAACCAGGATGCTCTCTTTCAGGGACAGATGTGCTACAGCTTGACAATGGAAAATAATGATTTTTTTCCTTTTATTTCTGGTACTCTTCTTGGAGATGCCCAATGCCTGGAATTTTCTTTCCTTCAGCGGTGCGTGGGCTGACGTGCCTGGGGAGCTTCTCTAATGTCTCCCCGTTTTCCTTTTGGATAGCATTCCTGGCATCCTACTTGCTTTTATTTAATTGCCCCCAAACACATCAGTAGATACTGTCGGTGCCGAATCCCATTTGACTGCCCTGCTGACTCAGTCTCCCTGTGGTCTCTGCCTACAATGTCTTCTGAGCATTGGCTAACCCACGAGCCCAGTGTTTTCTGTAACCTTGAAGATCTTCCTGTGCACACCTCTTCAGATTATTTATAAAAACGCTAAATCACGTGTTCTTGTTCCATCTCTAGAGAATACTTAAACATCTTCATACAGAAATGTGTCCCTTTGTCCTTGCCCTTTCTTTAATGTCCCTGAGAAGTTCTATATTTGGAGTCGGGTAGTGGGAGGGGGTGGTAATTCTGTGGCATTGAAATTAGTTAAGTCTTTGGTATGGAACCTTTGAGATTTTTAAAAATCACAAATGAATACAGCTGACTGAGTCCTTCAAAGAGTGAAATTATCCAGGCCTGCTCTCTCCTTAGCAGAGCCCTGTTTCTGGCTAACAAGTCACTCCTGTTGTGTTCTCAAGATCCCACCCTGTACTCTAGCTGCTGGTGGTTCCGAGATGTGAACAGGGGACTCCTTGGGAGGTGGTCCCCAGGAGCCATTCTTGTTCTTGGAGGACACTTGCCCAGGACACTGGGATGTGAACTGTGATAAGGAACAAACAGACCAGGCAGCTTTGTGACGATCTAACCGAGGTCACTTTTCCCCAGCAGAGGTGGATGAGTGTTCCTGGCCAGACCGTGGAGGGTGTGAGCAACGTTGCATGAACACTCTGGGCAGCTACAAGTGCGCATGTGATCCTGGCTATGAGCTGGCCGCCGATAAGAAGGCGTGTGAAGGTTGGTGTTGGACCTGCCACGCTGGAATCAGAGTGTGGACAGGGGACAAGTCGTAAGGGAAGTGGGGCAGAGATGGAGCGCTGGCTAGCTGGGCAGTAACAACAGACAGCTGTGGTGGAGACTGGATGGAGAAACAACTCGGTAAAGTCACAAGTGTGAAAGAACCGCCTGAATCACATGGACTCCGTGCTAGAAACTGAAACTGGGGTCGTGGTTTATTTCCTTCTGTGACCATGTAAAATCCACATGATTATTAAGGTAGAAAATAACAGCAAATAAATACAAATAAAAAAAACAAACCCTGAGCACTTTGGTGTGACTCAATTATAGCCATTTTATTCCCTCCATTTCTACCTGGCCGGTGTTTTCTTCCTTACCCACCTGCATGACTCGGCTTGTTTATGGGAGCCAGGTACATTGCATGGCTTGGTGCAAACATTTCTAATTCTTCTTCCGTTCAAGTCATGTGGAGTTTCCAACTATGCCACTGATGACAAGTCAGTACAAATGCATTGTCATTTTTAAAAGTAGTAAACACCTGTCCTCAACTTTATCCCTCCAAATCCTCAGTTGAAGAAAGGACACTGAATTAATCAGTTCAGATTGTCTAACGGTTTCTCTGAAGAACAGCAGGGCTTATTGCTGCTTGGGGGAAATCGCAGTCACTTGGAACTAACGCTAAATGAATCTTGCTTCTGTTTCCCCGTGCAGTGGCCTGTGGCGGTTTCATTACCAAGCTGAACGGAACCATCACCAGCCCTGGGTGGCCGAAGGACTACCCTATCAACAAAAACTGTGTCTGGCAGGTGGTGGCCCCCACCCAGTACCGGATCTCTCTTCAGTTTGAAGTGTTTGAACTGGAAGGCAACGATGTATGTTTCTGCACTCTTAATTGACTAGGGATTGTGTTGGGATGTGGCTCCAGGCTGGGAACCAGGAAGGGGTCAGCAGGCAGGGAGGTGCCTTCCTAGGGTCATGGCATCTTAGCTGGGCAGCATCTGGGGAGTATTTGCTGCAGCAGTTTTAGCTGCACACACCCTCTGCAGACAGAGTGCTTGGGTCCTCTTGTCGCTGATAAATTCAACGAGAATCAGGACAGGAGGGAAGGAAGCAGGTATTGGGGGTGGGCGGTGGTTCAGACAGGTATGTCCCCTGGGGGAGGTCTCTAGGGGTTAGCGTCCAGCTGAGGGGAATGGAGGGGGCGAGGTGCCACTGGGGACCAGGATTGTATAAACAGCCTGTTCCCTCCTTTGAGAAGTGGTTATGGGATGACCAAGTCAGCTGAGGCCCAGGCAGAACCCTACAGCCAGAGTACAGTCAGGCATGCCCCATGTCTGTCCCTCGGGCTGGAGGGGCCCCAGTAGGAGTCAAAAGGATCCTCCCTCTGGACCTAACTGAGCCCTTCTGGCCACCTGGCAGGGTACAGCTCTCAGGAAGGGGTCCAACAGTGTATGGGGGTCGGGATGGGAGTGTAGGGCCACAGGGCAGCTCCTCACAGCACTCCCTTGCAGGTCTGTAAGTACGACTTCCTGGAGGTGCGCAGTGGCCTGTCCCCTGACGCCAGGCTGCACGGCAGGTTCTGCGGCTCCGAGACGCCCGAGGTCATCACCTCACAGAGCAACAATATGCGTGTGGAGTTCAAGTCGGACAACACGGTCTCCAAACGCGGCTTCCGTGCCCACTTCTTCTCAGGTGTGCAGGCCTTGGAGGCCAGGCTACGGTGCTGAGGACCAAGGGCTTAGCGGGCTCCCAGCCTCTGGGCCACCTGCCCACCTCTGTCTGCCAGCAGCCCTGCCCTCATAGTATTTACATAATATATCACTTGGATGGTTTAACACAACAGAAATGTATTCTTTCCCAATTCTGGGGGCCAGAAGTCAAGATGTGGGCAGGGCCATGTCCTCCAAAGGCTCTGTGGGAGGACCCTTCTGTGCCTTTTCCTAGCTTGTGGTTCAGTGCTTAAGTGGTGGTTAGGCTTCGTCTCTTTATCCTGTAAGTGTTCTCCAAGGATTCTTAGTTGTCCTTATGAAATAAGAGGGTGAAACTAAAATACAAAGTATTCAGTGGCACATTACCCGCAGCGGGCAGAGGGTACCAAGAAGCGGGTATGCCTTGATCCCTGAAGTTACTCTGCCAGGGGGCTGGGGAAGGAGGCTGGTCCTTGGTTATCACAGGAAGAAGCTGGCTTAGGAGAGGGCTGCACACTGCCCTGGCTGGAGCTACAAGAACCATAACAATAGCTCCAGCTGACACTTGAGTTCAGACGTAATAATAGATCAAAGCTAACACTCTGGGCTGGTCGCAGTTCTGTTCTAAAGGCTTTACCTGTACTAATTCATTTCCTCCTTTCAACAATCTTACCACCACTCACTTTACAGGTGAGGCAGCTGAGGCACTGAAGTCAAAGGCTGCCCAAGGTCACAGCAGCTCTAAGTGGTGGAGCAGGACTAGCATTCAGTTGTGTGGCCCACAGTCCACACGCTTACCTACTCCATAGGCAGGAGGTGGTGTGGGGTCATGGCGTACAAGTCCAGGCCTCTGGGTCACACAGACCACTGTCTCACACAAGCCACTGTCTCACTGAGTGACCTTGGGCATATTAGCATTCTTAGCCTCAGTTTCCTTAACTGTAAAATGGGAGCATGGACACCTACCCCCTAAGGGTGTGTGAAAGTTAACTTAAATAATGTATAGAAAGTGATTAGGGCAGTGCCCATTGCATAGTAAATACTCAATACATGGTAGTTATTTTTATTACTGTTACTATTATTTATGATTAATATTAGCCTATCCTTTAAGGCACTCCTTATTTTTTGCTGGGGATCCGGGGTGGTGAACATACATATACATCAAAGTGCTTTTGGAGCATGGGGAATTCAGTATATACCAGAGCCATGTAATACCCAACAAATGCTGCCTCTCCCCCTTCCCCCCAGCAAGGGAATAGAGTCTGGGCGATCAGAGAGGCTCCCTACTGGAGGCTACTTCTCAGCAGGGTTCTGAGCCGAGAGGGGCCATCCCAAGTTGGTGGTTCCCCTTAGGAGAGTCCGTTGATCTCCCCAGACAAGGACGAGTGTGCCAAGGACAACGGCGGGTGCCAGCACGAGTGCGTCAACACATTTGGGAGTTACCTGTGCCGGTGCAGGAACGGCTACCGGCTCCATGAGAACGAGCATGACTGTAAAGAAGGTGAGGCTGGACTGTGGCTGGGGTGGGGGTGGAGGTGAAGGGAGGAACTAACCTTGGCTGCCAGGAGTGTGCTGGTGTGTGAGAGTGAGAGTGAGGATCCCGCCCTCCCTGTCTGCCAAGCCCTGAGGCCTCCTGAGGTTCCACACCTGCCTTTCCCTCACCTGCCCTCTTGCTGAAAAGTGGTTTTCCCCAGGGCAGCTCACTCCTTCAGGAGGCCTGTAGGGGCTCTCATGAGAGAATGCCTAGAAAGTATTTCAGTCTGGCACATATTAAGCACTTGAACTGTTAATAAATGTCAGCCATCTATGTCATAATATTTATTATGTGCAGCTCTAATAGTAAAATAGAATTGGGAACACTTTGCTCCTTGCTCCATTTACTACTGGGAGTTCTTCAGGGCCAGATGGCTTTGAATGTCTAGTCATTCTGGGAAAAGCCTTCCTTTGTTCTTACCCCGCCCTGTAAAGAGAGTTTGAACATCTGATAAACACACAGGCCTCCAGGCCTTGGCCCCAACCACAGAGCCCTGCAAAGGACCTCAAGGGTGAGGGATAAACATTTGAGTTAGGAGATTTGGCTGGGGTTCCCGGAGTCTGGTCAGGGTCTTCCTGGACTGTTATAGGATGAGTTAAGACATCTTTAGAAGCAGGGTACAGTCCCCCTGCTGCCCCAAGCTCAGCCCTATGACACAGACAAGGGTGGTCATGAGTTGGGTTGGGAGGCAGGTTGGAAGAACTTAGAAAGAACAGTCATTCTGGAACTTAAAAAAATTGTTGTCCAACTCCCATGAGGTGGGCCTGGACCAGAACAAGGCTTGTCTCCTGTGGTGTGGGGGAAGCCATGAGGGACGGAAAGGCCACCAAGATCCCACCAGCTGAACAGTGGCTCCCTTTCTATGGGTTCCCCTAGTGTGAGGCAGGGGGTGCGGGAGCAAATCTCCCGGGAGCTGAATCCCTGGGACCTGTTCTCTGTGTGGCTGCGGAACGGAGCCAGCAATAAGCAGTAGGAAAGTCCTTGCAGCCTCTTCACCCTCCCCCTTCTTCTGACCTGCCCTCAACTGCCCCCTCCAGCTACCTCAGCCCCAAACCACAGTGGTACAAGGCCCACCTCCTCAGCTCCCTCTATTTCCTAGTCAGAAATAGCAGAGGTAGACCCAGGTTCGAGTCCTGACTCTATCCTTTATTAACAAATCACTTATCTGCTCTAAATTTCATTTGAAAAGTGGAAAGGATAAAATGAGAGGATGCATTCAAAATGCTTAGCATAGTGCACAACACAGAGGGAGACAAATTCTAACTATTGGCCAAAATCCTACTCGTTGAGGAAGACAAGGGGCCAATCTTTGCTAATAGCACCGTAACCAGGGCAACATCTCTAGCCTCCAAATGAAATTGCTTTTGAAAAACTAAAAGAAGTATATAGATGAAGGCATAGTGATGAAGATCTCTGTTAGCATTTACTGGGCCTTTTACATGCATTATTTCGTTTAATCCACATAATTCTCCTATGAGGTTGGTACCTCTTTTACAAATAAAGACATCAAAACTTCCGTAAGTGCCCAAAGTCCCACAGCTTGAAGGTGGAAGTATCAAAACTTGAACCGAGGTCCATCTGACTGACCTCAGGGCCTGTGCTCTTAACCACTCACTCTGCCATATTTCCTATCACAACCACGTGCAGAGTAACAGTAAGAAAGAGCCCCCACCAGGAAGGCAGCAAAGCCAAGTAAATCAGCAAGCCTCTGAGCTAGGCGAAGTTTGATTGGGGAGGACCCCTGCCCCTACATTTGCTAATGACCACGTGACAAATAGGAGCAAGGGGAGGAGGTTCTCTTAGCACGTCTCCTATGATGCCCAGAAATGAATTATGTCTCTCTCTGCATGTGTCCGCATCACCCCCAGCTGGCTGTGCACACAAGATCAGCAGTGCAGAGGGGACCCTGGTGAGCCCCAACTGGCCTGACAAGTACCCCAGCCGGAGGGAGTGCACCTGGAACATCTCATCAACCGAGGGCCACAGGGTGAAACTGGTGAGTCATTTTCTTAGTTAATGGACAACAGGGAACTTGGTGACAGACAGACGTGAGTTTGAGTCTCTGCTCTGCCAGTTCCCAGCTCTAAAACTGAGAGGAGTTTCTCAACATTTCCAGGACTCAGTTTCATGATCTGGAAAATGGAGATGCTAGTGAAACCTACCTCATGGGGCTGTTGTGCAGATTTAAAGAGAGGTTATACATTAAGCCCTCAGTGAAGCTGGGTGGGTGAGAAAAGCTCTCTAAGTAGGACCTGTTCACAGTGGTGCCAGTTTGAGGTGGCACCCAAGTCACAGGCTGTTTGAGATTTGTTTCCTGTTTTAATTTTTTACAAAACAATACATTCTCCAAGTTAAAAAATATAATCAGTACAGAGGGGTAGAAAGCGAAAATAAATTTCCAGATCCCTCATGCCACTCTAGAAGTGGTTTTTGTGAACGTTTTCTTGTGAATCCTTCCAGAAATCCCCCATGTACAATCATGTATGTATATTCACAGGAAAAAAAAAGGATATATATATATATATATATATATATATATATATATATATATCTCCTTTTTCTTGCCCCAACTTTTCAAATGGACTCTTATTATTCATATCCTTATATGACTTACAGGTTTTCTCAATTAACAATAGTAAATTAAGTTCTTTATGCTAATTCTCTCTTGAATTGAAAAATATATATCTTCCAAGAGTTTTTTGAAAGCTCCATCCATGCATAAGGTTGTGGTCTGCACAGCAGGCTAGGTTATTTCAAAGAGAAATGAGTCTTTCCTACAAGTCTCTTTCTCAGCCTCCAGGGACTCCCAGGTCCTGGAGTATAAAACAAACCCTCTTGCCAGCTGGAGAAGTTGTACTGGAGACAAACAGTTTTTAAATGGGTTGTTTAGACTCTGGAGATGAGTAAGCTCTTCAGAAGGCATGTGGATGTTCCTCTGAATTGCAGACAATAATGGAGAGTGAAGGGAACAAAGGAGAACATGATGATAAATAGATTTGGCCCTGGGTCTCTGTGAGGATGTTGATTAGCGACAGCAGTGAGGACAGTTAGGTGAATGGACTCCCAAGCTGGAGCCTGGGAGCTGGTGTCTCTCTGTGCCAGACCTGGGGCATCAAGGGATGGAGGAGACAGAGCCCCTGACCACAGAGTGCTCCCAGTGGGCACCTCATATCTATGTGGGAAATGCTTTCGGGACAGGCACTCCTTCCCCAAACCTGCCATCTGCTGGGAAATGTTCCCAGTGGCAACATAAATCTCTGACGACAGCGGGGAGTGAATGGCGCCCCCTGGTGTTAGGAACGTGCAACGGACACAGCAGGAAGTGGCTCTTCTTGTCCCAGGATTTTAGGAGTTGTCTCAAACGTCTTTTCCTGTGCTTTACAATATTAAGGAACTAAAGCTATCCATTACAGTGGCCACAGGTAGGCCAGACCTTAAATTTATCTGAGGTTCATACCTATATGCGCTAGTTTAAAAAAAACAAAAACTTCCCTGGGAGGTAGATGGTGGATATATTGATTATGCTCTTATTATTTTTAATTTTTTTTGCTATCATAGAATGTGAGTTGACTACTTCCAAGTAGCTGGCGCTGCACTCTATAGAGACAGCATTAAGGTGTCCCATGGACCTTTGCGGAGCTCCCTGCCTCCCCTCCCCTCCTTCCCTGTCTCCCTTCCAGTGCATCACCCACCCTGGTGTCACTGGCCTCCCCTTCCTGCCCCGGCCCACTGTGCTACCCCTACTACCTGGCCCCCAACTCCCTTCCTGTAAGGTGTGAAGAGCTTTGCTCATTTAAAGTGTGTTTGTCATTCTTATGGTCTCTCTCTACCTCCATTCCTGCCCTGTCACTCCAGCCCCCTTCTTGTAAATTGAGATGCCCCCTCCCCAACTAATGTCCTCTCTCCTACTCTGCCATTTGAACTAAGTCTGGATTAAACACAGCCCCCTCTCACCTTGTCCCATCTCCCTCGCAACCATGGGCAGGCCATCAGTCAGACATATTCCCAGTGCCTGAAAAGCTCTGCATTTGAGGATACAAAGCCTGGTGTATGGCCTGGAATTGTAGGGCTCCCCTGGCCAGCTTCAGGGAACAAACTTTAGGGGGTGCAAGGAGGAGGGAGGCAGTATAGCCTGGTGATGGTTAGCAGTGTGGGCTGGAGTTCTGCTGGTTGCAGGTCAAGTCCAGCTACATCCTCCTCTAGCTGTGTAAGCTTGGGCAAGCCACTTAACTTCTCTAAGACTTTCCCGTTCCACCCACTGGGGATAACAACAGCTCTTCCTTCCCTCACAGCATCATCAAAATCAAGTGAGAAAATGCAGGGCTCTGCATGGAAAAAAAACATTCAACTAACGTCAGCCATTATGAGGGCAATGACGCGGAGCTGTGCGCATGTCATAAAGCCTCCTTCACATCCTTTGTATTGAAGAATTGTGCAGTTTAGTGCAGAGGTTAAGGGCACAGGCTCTGGAGCCAGACCTGGTCATGGCCCCACTCTGACGGTGACCTTGGTCAAGTCATCTGACAACTCTGTGCCTCAGTGTCCTCATCTGTAAAGTGGGGATTACAATGGTAGACGTATCACAGGGTCATGAGGATCGATACTTGTGAAAGACTTGAAACAGTTCCTGGCCCAGAGTGAGCACTCAGTGGTTGCTGCTCTCGTTATTAAGTGAGGGGGAAGTTGCACGATATGATGGAAGGAGCACAGACATCAGCAAGCATTTTAACAATCTGAACCAGACCGTCTCATCTGAAAGTGGTCACAGTAGCAGTAGTTCATGTAATTACCTCCTAGGGTTGTTTTGGAGACTAAAAGAGGTGCTAAGTCCAGGCCCTCTCTACAGATGTCACCGTGGGCTTCACATTCCTTGCACAGCTGGCTAGGCAGATACATGTCCTGCTTGGCCCAGTCCCCTCCCACCCCTGGGGGTGACCCCCCCCCACTCCAGTTGAACGCCAGCCCCTTACCTCACTTCCTGCTCTTCCATCCCCAGACGTTTAATGAATTTGAGATCGAACAGCACCAAGAATGTGCCTACGACCACCTGGAAGTGTATGATGGGCCCGACAACCTGGCCCCCATCCTTGGCCGTTTCTGCGGCAGCAAGAAACCAGACCCCGTGGTGGCTTCAGGCAGCAGCCTGTTTCTCAGGTTTTATTCTGATGCCTCGGTGCAGAGGAAAGGGTTCCAGGCGGTGCACAGCACAGGTATGTGGGCTGGATGCCCAGCCTTTTTGACTGGAGGTAGATAGGTGATAAAGGCCATGAAAGGACTGCCTGTTATTCTGACTATGGGGGCACGGGAGGCCGGGGGAGGTGCATAACAACATATACTTTTTAAAATGAAAAAATGGGCAACAATAGGGGGAAGGGTTGTTTTCTTTTAATGTCCTTAACTGACAACATTTAAAGTGGGCAACCCTTTGTTGGTGCCACATTTCTTTCCTCCATTCCTTCCTTCCTCCCATCCTCTCTTTTAGAAATTTATTTGTAATTTTCTGATCTATGAAATCCAAAACTCTGGGAACTGAGTGATAGAAAGCAGCCCTTTCTAAAGACCAGTTCTGCAATATGAAAAATGTTTCTGTTCCTCATTATTTTTCCTCCACTTAAAATTTAAATAGCTTCATTTGGTCCTTTGGAGGAAAATGTATATGCATATAACTGACATACCTGCTGTGTTAAATAGAAGAATGTCAGTAAGAAAATTGTCTGTACTTTAGCCACCAAAATGTTATTACCACCTGGGAATAGAACCCACTTTTTGATCCTGGCATTCAGTGGTGGCCCTTTGTCAAAGCAGTGGCTTCCCCACGGCCCACTCAGAGTCTGAGATCATGATCAGGGGGACTGTGAGGTTTTCTGATCCCTTTAACAGCCCCTTCACCCAGTTTTTTTTGTTGTTGTTGTTGTTCAGAACTAGAAAATGTAAATCAGGTAAAATAAAATGACAACCAGCACCCTTAGGCAGTTCAGCCTTCCTTGCCTAGCAGAAAACTCTTCATTGTCTGCAGAGCCCTCTGAGCTCCTTAAGGGGCTCTAGCTTCCCAGAGAGAAGTTTAAAAGCCACTGACGGGTGATTTCACTCTCTTGTCCCTGTAGACAGTGTGTAGGTGCTTGAGGTAGGTCAGGGTCCCAGCAGGAAATGGGGGTAGGCTCAGATACAGTCATTATTTGAGGAGAATTAAATAAGGGACTGTTTACAAAGGGGTGGACACCACAAGAGACAGTGCAGCTAGCCACCAGAACTAGAAATTGCAGGGCTGTTACGGCCCCCAGGCCCGGATAAGGGAGCAGTTTCTGGAGCCTGGAGACAGAAGGGGGGCAAGCCGAGAGCTCCCAGACAGGAGCTGTGACCTTGAGCTGAGGAACACAGCCTTGGCAACCAGGCCGGGAAGGAGCCTAGGACTAAATGCCCTAACCTCTCTCTCTTCCCTCCTCTGATCTGCTGATGCTCCCCGTGGCTGATTCCAATCAGAAGGCAGGAGGGCAAGGGGGCCCACCCATGTCGACTAGAGGTCAGCCTTGTAGGGCCTAGAGCAGGTGGGGATCTGGCAAGATGGATAGAAGGCATCTGTGCCCATTTCATTGCTACCTGTACTTCAGGAATTTGACATTTCCTAAAGACAGTTCAGACCTAGAAGAAATTCTAAACCAGAGCACACGTGGGGCTAAGATTAGCAGTCAGACAGGACTGGAGCCAGCTGAGCATGTCACAGGACAGTGCAGAAGCCATGCCATGGCGAGCTCTGGGCCACTCAGGTCATGGAGCACACTGAGGATAGACAGGGGAGGAATTTGCCTGCAAAATTTCTGGTGTTTTCTAATCTCTGATCACTCTCATTTATCCATTTATATTTTGTGGTTTCTAGGGGCCTAGACCATGGATTGGCAAACTTTTGAGATGGAAGAGCCAATCCTGTCCGTCTCAACAACTTAAAAAATTATTCGAGAGCCATCCATATATTTTTACAAATAAGGAAAAATTTAAAAATCCTTTAAAAATTTTATAAATGAAACTATGATAGTTTTATTTTCATTTTCAATTTTCCTTCAGAGCCACGTGTACGTACCCAAAGAGCCGCATGTGGCTCGCAAGCTGCAGTTTGCGGATCCCTGGCCTAGACACAAGACAGTATGGGACCCAGACCATGCAGAGTTTTGGTCCTAGTAAAACCCAGAATCCAATACTACGGAATACAAAGTATGAGGCACAACTCACCTATGACACACACAGGGGCCTCAAGATGGCTTGCAGTCAGCACCTTGAAATGTATTAGCAAGTCAAGTCTATTATTCTGAGATTTCTAGATTTCTGTTTACAAGCAGTTCTGATGTACTTTTGGTGCCCTCTGTTGGCAAAAATTAAAAATTACAGGAAGTCGGTCAGGCTGGTGTGAGCCCTTCTCAAATGCTTCTAGCACTTTCAGGAAATTAAGTGGTAAAGATCTAGGCAGCCAGTTTTTGTTTTTGTTTTGTTTTGAGTAATATGCTCAGGTATTCCCAGGTATATGTGGCCCAACCTGGGGACATAGGGCCAACTTGAACCCCCCAGTGAGCCCTGAAACGCAGAGCCATGGGCCTCTGTTTACTCCTCTGTAAAATGGGATGAGGAGACTTTCCCGGCTTCTCCCATGGGCCACACACAGCTTTTGTAGAGAAAGCTGGCTTGTCTGGAGGCTGTGAAGAGAGAACTCCCAGACTGGGAAGTGGGGGGCAAAAGGGGGCTGGGGCAGACTCATGGGTTCTCTGTGCCGAGCGGCGTCATGGTTCTCTCTCCACTCCAGAGTGCGGGGGCAGGCTGAAGGCTGAAGTGCAGACCAAAGAGCTCTATTCCCACGCCCAGTTTGGGGACAACAACTACCCGAGTCAGGCCCGCTGTGACTGGGTGATCGTGGCGGAGGATGGCTATGGCGTGGAGTTGATCTTCCGGACCTTTGAAGTCGAGGAGGAGGCTGACTGTGGCTATGACTACATGGAGGCTTACGACGGCTATGACAGCACTGCCCCCAGGCTCGGCCGTTTCTGCGGCTCGGGGGTGAGTCCCGGGGACCCTGGGCCCAGGACAAAGCATGGTGCTTTCGAGTAGGAGTTGTGAGTCAGACGCATCTAAGTTTGAGTTCTAGCTACCCCTGACCCTTATTAGCATGAACCAGGAGGCCTGTTTCACAAAGTGGGAAATTGGGGAGACTAGTCCACGAGGAGGTTGGGAGAGCCAGAGTCCAGTTCATGAAGGCCTCGGACTGAGGTCAGCTGTGGAAGGGCTTTCTTCCTAGTTTTGCAAAGAGTTCCTTCCCCCGCATCCCCCAATTTTTATTTGGCCTTCAGACTTTACAAATTATACTTTGTATATTCTGTGTATTTACAGTTCCCTTCCCCAAGCAAAACCAAATGCCTATGAAAATTACAAATCACCATCTTACTATAAACACAATAGTTACGCTCAAAATCATTATTGCTGTTCTCATTCTCACTTCTTCCCTGGGCTACCTCAGCGAGACAGGGCAGGCCTGTTTTGTTCACTGTTTCCCCAGCACCTGACATAGGGCCTGGCATACAGTTGGTGCTCAGTGAAAGTCTGTGGGTCAGCAGTATAATGCCCTGGTCCCACTCTGGCTGCACCATGCTGGGCACTGCCCACACTGGGCTCTCAGCCCTCTCCTTTTCTCCAGCCCCAGGGCTCATCACTCAAGCTTCTTTACTACTGGCTGGCCTTACAGCCAATCATTTTGGAATCACTAGTGCTCCTTATGCTAATCAGAACCTCAAACTGGCATTTATATAAGTCTTTGAATAATTTCCTTTCATCTTCCTGCATCTTCCCATGTGCAGAGGAAAACCTTGGAGCGTCCTGAGCAGTGAAATGTGTGGGAAGCCCTGTTTGGTTCCATTAGAATCGGACAGACCAGCCTAGGAACCTGGTTCCCATTCATGAACCACCTGGCAGAACCTTTCCAACAAATGTAGTTGTTCTGTCCCATGTTCTGTCCTTGGACAGGGCAGAGGCTTAAACAATGTCTTTGTTTTAGGTCTCCTGGGAGACACATCACAATGGTGACCCTAGAGCTGGGTGATTCATGGGACACACTTTACTGTCAGAAAGACCTGAGCCTGGGTCCAGCCTAGCTGCTGTGTGCACTTGAGTCTCAGTTCCCTCAAGCATAATATGGAGATAGTACTTGCCTTGTAAAGTTTTGTAAAGTTTACATGCAGTAAGATCTGAAAGAGTTTAGAGTGACGCACTTGATAAATCTATGCACTTCATCATAAATATTATCTGGAAAAGCAGGTCCAGGGGAGCTCCCTGGAGCAAAATTTGCAATGTTTTCCTTCAGAAAGGAGCTTGTTTATAAGCCCTTCAGAGTCTCTGGTACCAAGGTCACCTCATGGCAGCATCAGACATCCTATGTCTTTGTGTAAGGTTCTGTCTTATCCTCCTAATTTTAAACTCCAACCACAGCCAACTGGCTTAAAGTCTTGTGATTTTCCTTTCTCCTTCCTTCAGCCATTGGAAGAAATCTACTCTGCAGGAGATTCTCTGATGATTCGGTTCCACACGGATGACACCATCAACAAGAAAGGCTTTCAGGCCCGGTATACCAGCACCAAGTTCCAGGATGCCCTGCACATGAAAAAATAATATCAACATTCTTGCAAGACAGGAACTGGGAAGGTTTTTTTTTTTTTTTATAAAAATAGCACCTTGTGAATCTGCCCTAAAACAGTGTACAGTATTTTTCTCAAACAAAAACTCAAAATCTAATCTTGGAGGTATGTAGCTGATGAGGTTTGGCCAATGAGTTAGAGAGAAGATGTTCCTTGGATTCCAGCTGCAACATTATTAACTGTGGACTTTTAAAGAAAATTAAGATTTGACGTCACTGATCATTCAAGTTATGCCTGTTATGACCCATTTTCTTTGTCCTTTGCTCCTATGAGGCAAAAGACCAGACCTTGGGTTGGTCATTCCTCTATTTCTGAACGTGCTTCTGTAGGTGGCAGCAATGCGACTGTGTCCTGGAGACGCAGGCTGTCTTGCGTTTACATTGGGCAATGAGGAGAAAAGCTTGGCTATGGCTGACTTGTTACTCACAGCTTTGGCTGGAGACTTTTGCTTTCTTTCTGCCAGTGACATGTCAATAAAGAAACCTGAGACTATGGACATCAGGACTAAAAAAGGCGCACACAGGTAGCTTGAGTTTGAGAATCCTTGTCATGAAGCTAGGAGTCCTCCAGCCTTTTCTCTGTGTCATCAGCTCTCCCTCCCTGCTACATTGTCCCCCATCCCTAATGACATTAGGAGGCATCTGCTGTGAATTTCAGTAGAACATGTGCTGGTGACGGTCCCCAGTTTGCCGCGAAAAACACATCCTGGCCCTTGATATTCCCTCCCTCGATGACTTTAAGAGGACTCGCCCTGCGCTGGGAATTCCATGGGCTCAGAAGAACCTTCCTTCCTTCCTCCAGCTGTAGAGGCACTTGCTGTGGTTGACCTTCACTCCTTGACAACCAACTCAAACCACATTTGCAAAATGTGCAAAAACCTCCTGTGAGGGACCAGTTCAGGTCCTTCGTAGAAAGAACACTGTTGAAAACTGGTTAATTATAAGTTATGTAAGAATCAACACCCTGTGGAACTACTCTACCTGGGACTAATTTCCTGTCGCCGATTAGGTTAAAGAGTGCATCAGTGACTGTGCTCAGATGAACTGCTATCCAATCACCACCTTGCAATCAGAATTCACCACCTGGCACTTGTTCTAGAGAAGTGTGGAGGATGTTGTTTACATAATTTTAGAACCTCCAGGTAAACGTTAAACAGTGAGGTACTTTTGAATGGCATTTCATTAAGGCATCTATGGGCATTATGAGCTAAAAGCTGTGGTATGTAGCTTTAAAAGAGTATTTATGTTGGAATAATTTTAAATAATGTTTACATAACCCTAAGTCCTGTTTGGTTGGTATGGAACACAGGACAGAGCATGAGAGTATTTTCAGTGAGAGCCTGATAGCTCCCAAGCATCAGAATTCCTTTGGGATGAATCAGCATTATTTTAAACAAAGTGTTTGCAAAAAGTTAAAGGTTATATTTTTTAAAGATCTAAATATGCCCCCAGAGGACTATGTCTGATTAAAATGATTGCTGGGAGTAAAAAGAAGAAGAAGAAGAAGAATACAAAGAAAGGTGGAAAAAAAATGCATGGAAATATTTTTTTCCTTAAAACAAAAAAAAAATAAATCAAAGTATTATTATTAATAATAATATATGTCTGTATATATGTATGTATGTAAAGGATCAGCTGTCAGGGCCTTAATAATGCAGTGTGATAAATGCCGACCCACTAACCATAGCTTTACTGAGCAGGCCCTCCTGAACTGGCCCTGCGTTTTATGTGCTCCCTTTCACCAAGCCCTCTCGGCCTCTGTAGGCCCTGTATAGAGAGAGGTTCAGCTTACATTTTCATATCATGATATATGCCCCAGGGAATCTTTAATTCCGCAAATGGAGCAGCTTGTCTCATAGTTCAGCTCTCACCTGCCTGTTAGGGTGGATTCCATTTCTCTGATTTTTGTATTGGTTTGTCAGAAACGCCATGATGCATGTTTGCAACGAAAAACATAGAAAAAAATATGTCATGACTTTTCCGACAATCCAGTATTTTCTGGGGTTTTATTTTGTCAAATCTTAGCTGTCCACATTGAAACTGCAATCAGGATACATAAGGGGGTTGGGAAGGGTCTCTCCCCAAAGGCATGAAAGCTCTGTAGTTTCAACCTGTAGAAGTTTAAATAAGATTAATGAATTCCCTGAAGAAGTGGGAGGGAGTCAGAAACAGTCATCTTTGTTTCAGTATATGTCACCCTTGTGAGACAATGGTACTTATTTTTATCTCTTTAGTATGAGTATTTTCAGAAACACACAACTTCAACAATTATCAACCTATGGCCAATTGGAAACAATAGGACTTTTATGAAAACCTTTATTTAGGCCTTCTGGGAATGACGTAGTCCCAGAAAAAAACAAGCTCTGATTCAACTGGAACTGGCCAGACGCTCCCCTGGAATCCCATTCACATGATTTATGCACAAAGCAGGTTCTGCAAAACACCACACGGTTGGCTTCATGGGAGTAAAGTCTGTTCAGCAGAAAGATCCAGGCCCCCTGCCTTGGCTTTCCCAAATGCTCAGCAGCCTTCCTGCACCCATCCCTGGATGCAGATGAAGGAGCCAGGGGACACTGTGCCCGCCTGCTGTGTCCTCTAATTGAGTGTAAGGCCTGGGGTTGTTCCAGAGCTCCAAGACTACCTTCAGTTCAGAGAATTAGCTTGACGATCTCATGAAATATTTCAGGTTGGGTCTTCAGCCTAGTCCAGTTCCAGTGTAATCCAGTCTCGTAGAAGCTAGAACCCCAGACCTCAGGGCAGAGTATAGGGCTGGAAATAACTTTCTCCAAACAGAGAAAATGAGACAGTGCGTTGGTTCACTGTAACTTCATTTTCTTCTAACGTGAAGTTTCACATTACTCGTGAAATGCTCAGCCTGTTTAAATAATTTGTAAAATCTTGTTAACTAGCAAATTCACACTGAGATTGGCCATCGATCTGGTCCTTTTGAGAAGTCCCACCTAACTCATGGTATTGTCTTTGTTCAGTTTGTGAACACATCTCCCCTTGGCCCCAGCAGATGGTTTTTAAGTTTCCTTTGTACACTGAACTTCTGAAAAATAACCCCAAAATGCCTAAAAGCTTTCTTTTAAAAAAAGAAAAATTGTTTAGAGTGTTATCTAGAAATATATTGTATTTTTAATTTTGTGTAATTTTACATTTCATGAAGTGCTGTCAGTTTCAAAGAGAAAGTGGAGAGGCGCTAACATCTGTCTCTGTCTAGAAAGAGTTTCATTAAAGAATGTGGATTGATTGATGTGTCCTGGGTTCGTATTACCAGTTCCGATAAGATTGTTCCTTTTGATGATGATTTTTGCCCAATACCACAAGAACTTGGGGAAGATAGAAAAAGGGGGCCTTTCTCTATGGCTCGCTGTTCTCTGGTGAATACCTGGTACCTGGCTCCAGAACAGAGCTCCCTACTGGACCCAGAAGGTCATGAGCAAAACCAAAGGTGGCTTCAAAGTTGCCCTCTTTCTTAGACCCGAACAGGCTGGAAAGCTGACAACATAAGCATTGTGGAGATGTTTGCTCCGGCAGTTTTGCTAGATGTGGTAGATGTCTTCTGTTTGTCCCTCTCTCCACTCTTCCCCACCTGGCTGTGTGCCTGAGGACCACATCTGACATCGAACACTGAAGGTCAAGGCTCCTGTAAGGTGGCCCTCTCCTTCCACCCTTCCCTTCAGACCTAGGGGTGGTAATGACACTCTGCTGGCCTAACTCTGGGGCACTGCATTATCCCCTAAAGGGACCTTTTCAGTCTTTTAATAAGCCCCCTTTAAATACAGCAAGTTGAGTACATCACTCATTTCCTGACTAATACAGGGTCATTTCTAACACACAACAGAGACTCTATCTCATCGAGGATGGTCTTTTTAGGTTGACCAGATGAAGAAACTATTGGGTATGTTTGGAGTTTTATGGGTCATATTAGGGAATGATAATAGGGAACAATGTTTTAAAAACACTCAGTCTTAATGCAACACTAGTTAACACATGCAACTGTTTTGTGCTATAGAATGTCAAGGTTTTATGACTTTCTGCCTTTTGCAGTCACCAGTACCTGAAGGATGAGTCCCAGTGGTATAAAGATATGACTGCTTGTTGTACCATCAGGATAAGATAGCTAATGCTGCAACAAAAAGGGGCTTTACATAAGAAGGCTATTTCCTGTTCACATTACACGTTCATGTCTGGTGTCTGGAAGCTCTGCCATGTCATCCTCAGTCGGGACTGGGCTGGGCTGATGGAGCAGCTGCTATCTACAGTGTTGCTGATTTCAATGTCAGAGGAAAAGAGAGTATGACAAATCACACACTGGCTCTTACAATACCCACCAGTGACATATCACTTCTATTCCTGTGACATTGGCCAGAGCTACTCATATGGCTATTCTTCAGGTGAAGAATGAGGTAAATTAGAAATATCTGGTGGATGCCACTGATGATTCTCACATGTGACATTCACAGATAGGGAAATGACAGATCCTTCTGTTTGTTTGAACATTTTACTTCATCACCACTTCCTTACTGACATTTTAGATACAGACTTTTTTTAAAATCAGAAGACCACCTCTCGTTTAGAATGAACCCGCTTTGTAAACTGACCAGTCGTTGCCTGGCAAGCCATCAGTGTGATGGGGCTCGTACAAATTTAAATGGTGGCAAAATACAAATGATCAGAGAATCTTAGAGTTGGTGTCCCTAACCTCTCACCCACTGAGGGTATTCCTTCTGTGATTTCTAAGGAGATAATTCTCACCCCAATACTTTTGGAGGGGGAGAGCCCATCATTTCACCCATTCCCTCATATTTGGTTGATGGTGCCAAGTTTCTTTTTGCAGAACCTCCTTTCCTCATGTTGGAGGGACCCGCATTGGGCAGACCGTCAGCCAGGGGGCAGGTCCTCCTTGGGCACATGACCAAGACTGGACCAATCAGATACTCTTCCTGGAACTGGAGTCTTGATCACGGGGCAAAAGGGCTGAGATATTTTGGAGCTACTTTTCCCTGGGAAGATATCCTGAGAGGAGTGTCTACGAGTCCCTGTGGTGGAAGCCTCCAGAACAGCCTAAATCTGCCTCCCCAGAGCCTGGTTCCCGGGCCCTCTATTCTTTCTGTGAGCTCCACTGCACCCAACCAATAAATCCCCCTTCTTCTTAAATCAGTCAGAGTCCATTGTGATGCTTGTGACCAGGGAACCATGACTGACCTAGACATTTAGGCCAGGGCACCACTGACGAGTGGTCTTAGCAATTCTTCTAAAGGAATAACATGTCCATCAGAGGGAGAGGAGTGTTGGTGACCAATGGATGTATATCAAACAAAATGTGTCAAAAAGGACGTCATTGGCCTTGCCCAGCTGCAGACAGCCTAGCCAGAGGGGAGTGGGGCCATGACCTGGAGTTCCTTGGGCTAGTTATTTGGTTCAGGTGTGATTCTACACCACCAAGCAAAATTGAAAGCACACTTGGTGCCAGTTGTGCTGATTTAAATACTCCAGTCGTTGTCAATGGTATCATCCCACTTTATAGCTTGGGACTGAGGCTGGAAGGAGTTACTTCACGTGCCTAAGACCCCACAGCGTCCAGAATGGCAGCTAAGGCTTTACACACGGGTCTGTCTGAACTCTGTCTCCATGACATACAGGGGCCAGTAGATTCAGTTTGGGCACTGCCAAGGAGTCGGGAACTGGAAGCCCCATGAGGCAGAGACCACGTCGGCCTTGTTCAGACAGTATCCAGTGCCTAGATCCCACAGCCCAAACCTGTTTTCCAGTATTACCTGACTAAACAAATGATGCCTCTGTTTCCTGTTAGGAAAGCCTCAAACCCAGGAGTGGTGTCATTCTGCTCTTTCCCTCATCTTCTCTCACCTCCCCTGCTCCAAGTTTTTTCCATCATCAATTCTCACCACCTCTGCTGCCTCCACAATAAGTCACAAACCCACTCCCTGCTCTCCATTCCCAACCTAGGGCAGCCACCATCATCACTCACTTGGACTCTGCTAAACAGTCTTCGGGTAAACACTCTTGTCCCCTATAATCCACAGAGAAGCAGGTGAATTTTGTCAACAATCAGTTAGATCAGGCTCCCATCTCACTTAAAATCCTTGAAAGGATTTTCATCCTTTCATACATCCCCTAAGAGCTGGGACTTCATTTGTCTTCATCACCAATGCTGAGAACAGTGCCCAGAACAGTGCTCAGCAGATGGAAGGTGTGAAAAAGTTTTCTTGAATATGTGACAGAATGTAGTCATTTAAATGATCAGATTTATTGGTCTTAATTCTGTTGTTTTGTTGACATGGGACTCCAACTCCTTCACCATTTTAAAGAAGCAAACTCCTAAAAGAACTTGTAAGAAATAGAAAGCAGCACACGTCAACAGCTTCCTCCAGCTCTAGGAGGGTCCCCACTCAGTGTGAGAACAGAAAAGGGTGAGGCCAAACTTACTGCCAGGCGGCTCATCCACCAGAGAGTATGTTCACTGTGGCAGCTACAGCCCTGCCTCAAACACAGAGCAGGTTCCAACACCCATTCCACAGGCATCCTCTACAGAGATGCCGGGAATGTATTGACTCCATCATTGCTGGGACAGTGGTCAACACTGATGCCTGGCAGCTGGGAATGGAGCAGCCAGCCTCAGCCTGTGTAACCCATTGTTTCTAAAGTGCTCCCAGCTGCAGGAGCCTCCATGCTCTCAGGCCAGCTCTGGGGTCTTGGATGAGTAGAACGTGTAATGAAAGAAGGGGCCTGAAAAGTAAGAAGGACCAAAAATAAGGCAAAGGGTTTGATGACGCAGGCCATACACGGTGGCCATGGAGCAGGAGACCATCTTCCCAGAGGGATGGGCCGAGAACTTGGCTACTCCCCTGACCATAAATGGCCTGGCCAGGGCTCTCTTGGAGCCACCTCTTGCCCTGTCACCCTTGCTCTCCCAGCTGGATATCCCTACAAATGTGAGACACAAGCCAATAACGCCAGTGAGAAAGGAGCTTGCTAAGGGCAGTGTTTGGAGAAGGTTCTTGGGAGGCTATCGGAATGGTAAGTGAGAGCTAGCATCTTTTCTCAGCCTAACACATTCTCTCTATAAAAACAATTTTTAAAGCTCACATATCCTAATTCTAATATAATTCTATCCTTGGTACAATGTAGTCAAGGGGCTTGGTTTTAAATTATGTACCTATATGCCAATCTCTAATCATTTTTTAAAAAATTCTCATCAACTATTTGCTGATCTCACCTTTTATTTTAATATTAAGGTTTTGTTTCTAACACCCACATACAGCAAGAGTACAAAGTAGATGTTTCAGCTAAATTCATTTCCCAGTTGAAGCAATAGGTCAGGTCAACGCTGTTATTCTTATTGTTCTGTGTGCTTTCTGCTACCTGATCAGCAACACAGATATTCATAAGTCGCATACATTCCATCTTCTTTTATTGAATGACTTGTGATGTAAACTGGGTTGGGTCTCAATAAAATGAAGTTTGCTAAGGTAGGAGGGAAAACAGAAGAGGTTTCCATGATTCCTTTCTGAAAGAGATTACATAAAGGAGTAGAATTCAGGCTTTGGAGTTCGGCAGATTTCTGATCTAAGCCAGCCTCTGCCACTTATCAGTGGGTGACCTTCAGAAACCAGCTTGGTCTCAGTTCCCTCACCCATGTGTAGGGGTGAGAGAGCTCCCCTCGTGAGGAGATTCTGAGTGCAGTGTCTGACACACAGCACACCCTCAGCAACAGTGAGTAAGGATCTCATCTCTCCTTCCTTCCCCTCCCAAAGGGCAAACTTATAATAAGTGACACTCAGCCACGGAGATCCTACAGAGTGCCTTCAGAACCATTATGTACATATTATATTGCATTTAGACTAACAGTAAGTGTATTTCAGCAATGCATATTGTACCAAATTCCAATACTTTGACTATTGCTGATCCATGCATGCGATTCCATCCAAGAATACCCCAGGCTCGCTCTGTGCTGTCCAGGTCAGGAAGAATATGCCACCACACAAACCCTCATACACCTGGAGTGCTTTACAGTTTGGATGGAGCTGCCACAGATGTTATTTCTTAGGGGCTTATCTTGTGAGATGGGCAGGGAAAGTTAACCATATTCCCGTTTTGAAAATGGAAAGTCCAAGCCTGGGAGAAGAGATTTGTCGTGAGGCAATGGAGAACAGGGAGTTTGAGGCCACACCGTTGGTAAGTGGCTGAGTCTGGCCCCAGATCCAGATGAGGTGACTCCAAACCCAGGGCTGCCTCACCCCACCCTGCTGCCTCTGTAAAGAACAGTGCGTCAGATTCTTTCCCACCCAAATTTATGGGATGTTTTTCTCTCCATGAGAGCACTGTAGTGTGCTTCTACACAACATGAATGTCTTTCTGAAGTTGGCCAAAATGGTCGTCATCCAAATGTTGATAAACAGCCCACGCAATGGCCTGCTTGTTCCTTCTCCTCCCTTCTGCTGTCCCCCCAAAGGAAGCTTTGTCTTGGGCCTGCTGACATCAGTGCCCAGTCCTAGCTGATGAGCTAAGGCTCTGGGCAGCTGCATTCAGTGTCCAGCAAGTGTCCTTGCAGCTTCTGCGGGCTTGCTTGGTATTAGCATGAAGGGCAGTGTTTGGTCCCTTGAGCAAGAAGCCCCTGACTTACGGTGGCCCACTTGCTCTCATGTTATCCTAGAAGAGTGTCTGTTACGGTCTTGGTAATGAGCAGCGTCGGAAAGATTGGCATCGATGAACCCTAAATGCAGTGACAGAAGATGGGGACAGGGAGGAGGAAGGAGCCCGCAGTGGGCAGGCTAACAATTTGGTGCCCCACTGAGCACCTGATCTTTAAATATTGACTCCATATTTGGGGAAGAGGTGAAACTGCATCTGTGCTGAGTGAGGGGAGGGGAGAGAAGGGTTAGCTTCTCTTCTGTCATCCTGACCAGCTCAGCAAAAATGGAAGCCTTGCCTTTCTCAGATTCTCTCTCCTGGGAAGGGGGTTTAGGACATCCCCTTAGAGCAGGTGTTCGCGTTGGAGCGTGCCCCTTGAGAATCTTATTTCCTATCCCAAGCAGAAAGCACCAAGTACTTCTAAATTCATATAGCTTCACCCCTGAAAGAAGTTCTAGAGAAAACATTTATTCCAGCACATTGCTGAATTTCTAGTGATGTTTTTGCTGCCCTTTTGGATTGGGATCCCTCAGGCAATAGCCCCACTGGCTGGCCTCTTAGTCTGGCCCTGATGGAGGACTTGGCAGGGGAGAGGGGACAAGGCTGACCTGATGCTGAGGGAAGAACTGATGGCCTCAGGCTCCCTTATTCCTCTGCCCTCTTTTGGGGCCAAGACTGGGAACGGACCCTGAGGCTGACTGAGCCTATGGGATCAGAAAGTTGTCTTAGACTCTTCCAGAATCAGTAACACTTCGTGGAAGGGTCAGGCAGGCACCTGGCTGACCATCCCTGGGAACTTTAATGTTTTCTTCTCTTTTGCAGAGTTTTTCACTGAATTTCACACTACCTGCCAACACGGTAAGTACAGCAGCCCCTATTCACCAGGGAGGTCGGCAAACACTTATGCAGAACTTATACTGGGCCTCCAGTATGTCATCACATAGACCATGGGGAGTGATGAGGTACACAGTTATTCAAAGGCACTTAGGAAGAGTTGGAGGTGCTGAGAGGAAGTTTTTCAATTATAAAAATTATGAATATACATTTTGAAAATGAAAACAGCAAAAAGGAAAAAACAAAACCCACCTAAATTCCCATCTGTGGAAAACATCACTCCTTCCAGTCTCCTTGCCTCTATGTAGATTTCGACTTCTGTTGTCTTTGTACCACTGTGCTCTTCCTCTAGATATAATTTTACATGATGTTTCCAACCATAACTGAGGATGACCACATGATATTTCTTCAAGTGAATTATTTCCTTAATTGCTTAATCACAATTAGGAATAATTTTGTGATCAACACAGGTATAGATAAATCTTTATCTGCACTTAAGATGATTTTCTTAGTATATAGTCTGGAAGGGGAATTGGGGGGTCAACAAGAATAAACATTTTATGGCTTTTGATTATGACATTTAGCTGCAAGTCAAAAGAGAGATTTCTATAGATGATGGAGCATAGTTTCAATCCAGAATTGATCTTCCATCTTCTGTTCTCATGCTGGAGAGATGACACTTACGCTGGGGTTGTTTTCTGATCAGTGGTGCTGCTGTGATTGAGCTTGGCATTGTGCTGGCGCAGTTTTTTAGTGGATTTGGCTGGGTCAAATGTTTCTGATAAGCCATATGATTATTCAGAGAGAATAAATGAGGGAAGAGGACACCTCAGCCACGCTTATGTTCATTGTAACATGGGGGCATGGTTCTGGAGAGCAGCAGGAAGGCAGAGCCTTGTGACTTACTGCCAGCCTTCTGGGGCCCACTGCTGACTGCCATGGACATCTGTCCCCCAACTCTCCTGTCACCTCCTCCAACCTCTGATGGGGCCCTGCCATCTCAACCTCCCTGACTTGCTCTGCTCCCTGCTTCAGCCTCTGTCTGTTTCCTGCAGACAAATTGCCTGATCTCCTTCCTTAACTGTCAAAACCTTTTAATATGGTCATTGCTGGAACTTTCCCTGGCTGCTCAAACTCAGCAGGTCTGTAGAGACCCCAGGTTCTGTCTTGTCCTCACTTGGCCTATCCTGTGACGATACTCAGAGAAGCAAGATGCCATTGCTTGGAGCAGTAGAGGTGAGTGGGTGAGAGAAACGTCCTTATGATGCTAGCTGTCACCTTTTAGAATACCTCCTTGGTTAACAGAGCATTCCTCTGAAAACTATCCCTTCCTCCCTTTGAACCCATGTTGGGTGACGAACCAACCCATTTTGCCTGGGACTGTCTGGTTTTAGCACTGAACATGCTACAACCTAGGCAACCTCTTTGGAAAACCAGGAAGGTTGGCCACTCAGCTGGTTGTGTTTCTATCACATAATCCTTCCCCTTTGATGCAGCTGAATGCCAGTGCACTGGGGCGTGGGGAAGAGGTGGATACCTGGCTAATCAGAACCTCTGCAGGAATTGGGAACAGGGCCACATATGCAAATCAGCCCCTGCTGGGCCACACTAAACTGTCAAGTACAAAAACTGGGTTGGGTGCTGCATTTGGTCATGGAAGGCAGTGTATCACCGTGGTTAGAGCTTGGGTCCTGGAGCCACCCACTCGGCACCTGCCACTTAGGGCGATGTGACCTCCACACGTTATTTCACTTCTCTGTACCTCAGTCTTCTCATCTGTAAAATGGGGATCATTATAGTCAGGCTTCACTGGCCGTTGTGAGGAATAAATGAGCGGTAAAATACTTGAACAGCCTGGTGCATAGTAAGTACTCCCTAAGCATTAGCTCATACAATTAGCAGGTGTTCATGAGGGCAGGAAAATTCATCTGGAGAGAGAGCAAAGGAAGCAAGTAGACAGAGAAGAGCACCAGTGAAAGGCCATGTGTCGGAAAGAGATGGAGAGGTCTCAAGAGGAATGGCTTTGGTCCCAAGTTCCAAGTCCTTAGTTCTGGTCCCTGGAGAAGCCAGACCCCCACTGCTTTGGGGCTCTGTGAAGCACCCCTGAATCCTTATAGTTAACTCCTTATTGAGAGGTGAAAGCCAGCCCAAGTAAATTTGTGTAACCTGAAGTTAGAACATCTTACCTGATATTTGACTCTTACCACAACCCAGAGAAACTGAACACTTTAGGCAAATGCAGCATTAAGGTAATATGAGGGTGGGGGGTGAAGTTGTATTTAGATAAAACTGTAACCATTTAAGTACCAAATTTCAATGCCTCCTTTATTACAACCCTCCTTTGGTGGGAGCTCTCTGGGAAAGAGATCTAGACTTGGAATCCAAACACCCTAGACCCAAGTTCAAGTTAGATTTATGGTTATCTATAACCATATGATTTATGAGGAACTTTGGACAAAATCCCATAATTTCTGAAATCTAGTTCTTTTTTTTTTTTGTAAAATAAAGACACTAGTTGTCAAAAGCCTAAGTGCCAGGAATTCCAAGATACTCACTGAGGTTGGTGAGAATATTGAATAAATAACGGGTCTGACCAGAGCTTTGCCACATTTAAAGGAATGACAAAAACTCATACCTCTGGTGCTCACAACAGCTCTGGGATAGGTTCCAGCATCCCTATTTTATAGATGAAGAAATGAGGCCCTCAGCCTGTGAGTGGAGGCACCTTCATTCCACTCTAGGCAGTGAGCCCAGGACCTACATTGAGCCCCACACTACATCACTTAGCATAATTTCCACCGGTTAGTTGCTAATGTATAATAAATGTATAGTAAATCTCTTACCTGAGATTTATTGATCCAGGTAAGATTGTCACCTGAAATAGCTCCTAAATGGTGAGATCCAGTACCCCTCCTTGAGTGGAGATGTGAAGCGGAAACACGCAATATATTCATTGAAAGTGTAACTACCTCAGGAACACTGATAATTCACAAGATCAGATCCTCCCAAAGCCATTTGCTTCATTGCAAGTTTGAAAACAATAAGGCGTCCTTACAGACGCTTGCTTCCACCAATCTTTATGTTTTTTTCTCTCTAGCAATGGGGACAGGTAGGCCCAAAGTGTGCTAGGAAGGATGTGGGGACTAGGGAAAGGGGAAGGCCTTTTTGAGGTGTAAAACAATGTTATGACATCAATGGGGTGAATAACAAAGATCTCAAATGAGTTTCTGAATTCTCTCTCCTTGAAGCCAAATTTAATTCCTTCTTACCTCGGAAGCAATCAAGTAAGGTTCTGTTTGGCAGTTGTTGTCATTTGTTGTTTTCAATAGAATGTTTAGCAAAGGGGCGAACTTTAGGCATATAGCTTCACCTCTGACAGACTGTCTTGTATAATATGCACTCTATGGATTTTGCTTTCCTTAAGATGTATGTACTTTTTCCACACAGACATCCTCCCCAGTTGTTACAGGTGGGAAAGAAGTGGTAAGTATGTCAGTTAAATTTTGGAGCCTTGGTTTTGGTCATTTATAAAATGGGGATAACAATGCTCTACCCATCTCATGCATTTGTTTTGAGGATTAGATAAAGAGTTTGATGTGTGAACTGTCACTAAGCACAGACTCTGGCTCAAATATTATCCTTACGAATGTCTCAGCTTAAAATGGGGGAGAGTTTGCAAAATCACGGATGGATTTCACAAAGTGTTGAGCAAAAGAAGCTGGTTGCGAGGGTACGGCAGGTCCTCAAACAACGTCGTTTTGTTCAACATCGTTTTGTTACAGCGTTGATGAGATGCTGTGGGAACTTAACTCTTGTTTATATTAATTAGTCCGTGGTCAAATTGGTTTCATTATACATTGTTTCACTGCAGTTCCAAGAAGCGATCGACACCATTAAGTGAGAACTTATTGTGCATACTTGCTCTGTGCATCTAGATGACGTTGAAAAACAGACAAAATTAATGTACGGTGATAGATTTCAGGAGAGTGGTTACAATGGGGTGACTAGAAGGGAGAATGAGGGGGCTTCTTGGGTGCTGGTAATGTTCCATTTCTTCATTTAGGTGCTGGTTACATAGATGGGTTCATCATGTGAAAAGTCATCAAGCTATATATATTTATGATTTATATACTTTTCTATGTATGTGTTATATATGAGAATTGCACATATAAAGGGATTTTGCAGATTATCTTTGATATTTCTTGAAAACTTATGTGGCTATAAGCATAGCTATTTCCTCTGGGATCAAAGGGAATTGGGAATTTGAAAATTAATCAATGCATTTAGTGTAAGTAAAAAAAAAAAAAAAAAAAATCAGGGCCGGCCGAGTGGCGTGGTAGTTAAGCGCTGGCTTGGGAAGCGAGCGGCCCCAGTTCGGGTACTACATATGAGGGCCAGTGACACTGCCCTCACAAAAAAAAAAAAAAACAAAAAAAAAACAACACAGTTTAAAAAAAAAATCACACCAAAATGGCATGGGATGTAATAAAACCTTTTACTTTTTGCTGATACACTGAAATGTATCTCAGCTTTTCCACTGTTGATGAGATATTTGTATTTCTGTTCCTAGGAATGGACTGTTCCTATCCTTAGTGCATTCTTCTACTGAAGTATCGCCCTTTTCCAATTGACTTAAACTGTGTAAATTAAGTCCTATGAAAATGACAGTTGTCATGTACATTGCAAACATTTTTCACAGTATTTCATTATCCTTTCGTTTTGGTATAAACGAAACATTTTTGTTTTGTTTTATTTTGAAGCAATTGAAGTTTTCCTTTATTCTGGTGGAAGCTGACCTTGCTTTTCTGTGTGCCAGGACTGTGGGCCCTCTCTGGGATTAGCGGCGGGCATCCCGTCCCTGGTGGCCACAGCCCTGCTGGTGGCTTTACTCTTCACTCTGATTCACCGAAGAAGAGGCAGCGCTGAGTCCACTGAGGTGATTGTGTTCCTTTGGGACAGGATGTGTTGGCAGGAATTGGTATTTTCGTGACATGTTTTTTGGGTAAAGAGTGTCAGAATTTGTGTCTCTTTTCTGAGGACAAATGGTGGACATTTCTGCACCTCTATTTCTATCTCAGACTCGTGACATTACACTCCAGGTGGAGCTGATTTGTCATATAGCCTCAGCTTCCTTGAGGAAATTCGTGGCAACAAGGATGGTAGTTAGAGTAGCAAAAAGTGAAGAGGGATGTCTGTTGCCATGGCAAACGCATGTCTATGCAGTGGATGAGTTTTCTAAAGTCAAGAAACAAAAGGGCACAAATTTAATAAAGAGAATGGGGATATTCTTAGGACAGGTAGAAGACAAACAGGTACAGAGGTGTCCAGTAGGCATATGTCCAGTGTATGTAGTTTTATTTATCTTTGCCCTTTTCCACATCTGAATACCCATCAGTCACAAGGAAATCTACCAGCCCCACGCTTTCCCAATGCCAGATGGCTCTGGGGACCATGTCAGAATTCAAAGAACACCTAGACCGATACCAGTGAGTTTCCATGGTTGTGATACAGCTGTGTTATATGGACTCTGGGTTCTAATTCCATCCTCTGGTTATGAACATTCCTAGTGTTCTCACACTGGTACGCATTCACAGGGAGATAGAAAACCAAGGCTCTAACCCTGGCTCTGCCAATCTGTGATTTATGTGATCCTGGACAAGTGACAACCTTTTCTGTTCCTCAGTTAGTTCAACTTAATAGGAGTCATAAAAACTACCCTCCCTATTTTAAGAAGCAGGCGAAGTTGCAAGGATGAAATGAGACCATAGGTATAAAGATGTGTTAGCAAGCTATAAACTTTGAACACATTAAGAAGTATTTGACTGCTGGTGGTGTTACTTATTTAAGTAATATTTTTCTCAGCCTTCAGTGCACTTTAAAAATCATCTAGGAGGCTACAAAAATACCAGTCATCAAAACCAATTAAGTCAGTATCACTGAATAATAGAGCTGTGGCATTGATCCTTAAAAAAACCCACAAAATTTTATTATGGATAATTTTAAACATATACTAGAGAGAATAGTAAAATGAACTTAATTATCAACTCATGACCAATTGTATTTCATCTCTACTCCCACCCACTTCTCCACACTGTCCACCCTAGATTATTTTGAAGTAACTCACAATGGTATTTCTTCTTTATGTTTTGGGAGGGGAGAGTTATTATCTGTTTGCTTATTTTGGTTTCCTTTTAAAATTCTCTGGTGATTGTAATGTGCACCCAGGTTGAAGAACCACTGATTTTAATCATGGTCATGGGCAAATGCTGTGACCCTTTATTTTGTTTGTTTGTTTATATCAACTTAGGAAAGTGAGAGACCATGTGAAATTACAGAAATTGATGACAATCCCAAGATAGCTGAGGTAAGAACTCTTGGTTATAATCACTCTATATCATCATATAGTAAACAAACATAGTAAAGCAAGGGTTTTAAAGACTTTTTTATGTACAGGAGAAGTGCAATATGAGCACATGTGGAAAAGAGATGACCAAGTGAAACCCAAGCACAAAGAAGGTTCTCGGTATTTTTATTGGCTGGACAGGAATTCCAGGTTGATGTAATATTAGAAAGTTAATTTACTATAACTTATTTCACTGACAAATGAAAAGAGAAAAACCATGTGACCATCTCAATAGCAAAACAGATTTAAAAAAATTAAACAGCCTTCTGTGATGTGAACTCTTAGCGAACTAAAATAGAATAGGAACTTCCTTAGATTGAAAGGCAGTATATTTTTTTAAAAAATTATAGCAAATGTCATACCTAAGGGTAAAATGTTAATGAATTTGTTTTAAGATCAGAAACAAAACAAGGATGCTCACTATAACCACTTCTATTTAAACTGTACTTTAGGTCCTAGTCAATGCAGTAGGGTAAGAAAAAGAAGTAGAAACTATAAAACTGAAAAAGAAGAAGCAAAACTGTCATTTTTTCAGATGATATGATCATCACAGATAAATTATTAGAATTAACAAGAGATTCTAACAAGTTTACTGGATATAAAATCAGTATAAAAAAGTAATTTGCATTTCTAAAAATCAATAACAATTAGAAAAAGTAACTTTAAAAAATACCATTTTGTAGTGGCAATGAAAATATATAGAATGCTGAGGAATAGATCTAACAAAAACATATAATCCATTTATGGAGAAAAATAAAACTTTAGTAAAAGATATTAAATAAGACCTAAATAATGGGAGTTATATACCATGCTCCTGGGTAGGAAAACTCAATAGCATAAAGATGCCAAACAATCTCAAATTGATCTACATAATAAAAATAATTCCAATACAAACCTCAACAGATTTTTTTTTCATGGAACTTAATAAGATGCTTCTAAAATCTGTATGGGAGAAGGGAGAAAAAAGATATTAAAAAAAACAATGAGCAGATGATATAGAAAACAAATAGCAAGATGGCAGATTTAAATCCAACCATATCAATAATCCCATTAAATGTAAATGGTATAAATACTTCAATGAAAATGCAGAGATATTTAGATTAGATATAAAAGCAAGATCCAACTACATATTTCCTAGTAAAACTCACTTTCAAAATAAAGACACTAATAGAGTAAAAGGAAATGGATAGAAAAACAGATAGCATGCTAATATTAAGCAAAAGAATGTTGAATGGACTAAAAACCCTCCCAAGGCAGCAAGGTCAGGCAATTGTAGACCTCTCCTCATTTGTTTTCTGTCTCTAAAGGATCATTGTCCTTCCTTGCCTGATGGCCAGTGTCTTAAAAACTATTGTTTCAGATGTTTTGTCTGATTTTTGGTTGTTTTAGGGGGATGATAAATCTGGTTGCTGTTACACAAACTGATAACTACAATACTACTGCAGAGACAGAAGAGACAGTTTAGGGAATATAATCAATAAGGTTTAAGTATTTTTTTTAGGGTATCAGAAGGACTCATGTCTTGTCAGGGAGACCACTTCATGGACAGTGTAGTGGCCTGACCACTGCACTGTACACCTGAAGCTGCCGCTGAATAATATTAGATGTTGACCATCATTTAACACATATATAATAATGGGATGTGGAATATAGTGTGGGGATGTAGTCAATGGAATTGTAATAGATATGTATAATATTGGGGATGGGGGACGGGGAGGGGAAGAGGGCAGTCACTTTGTAAGGGGTGAAAAAGATAACTATTGCTTTGTTTTGTACATCTGTAACTAATAATAATAATAATATAAAAAATTTAAAAAGAAAAGAAAAGAAAACTGATTAAAAACAAGAAAAAAAAAATCTGGTTGCTGTTACTCCAATTGGCCAGAAGCAGCAGTCTTTGCTTTATTGATTCATTTTTTTAAACCTGTTTGTTTCCTCAAGAATCCTAGGAGGGTACCCACCCATGGGAAGACTATGATGGGAGAAGAAGAAGCTCACATATACGTGAAGACTGTAGCAGGAAGCGAGGAGCCTATGCACGATCCTCATAATCCTCCCGTGGAAATGGAGAGAAGGAGAGGACTGTGGTGGCTTATGCCCAAACTGAGCCTGGAATGATGCAGCTCAGCCAGGGAACAGAGCTGGAGCTGGAACAGAGCTGAAAAACCAGGGTTTTGTGCGTGGCGTGAGGAAAGATGCCAAGCTGCTTCTTACCCAACCCGAATTTCATTGACAGGTCTGGAAAACTACTGGGCTGATTTGTGCTTTTAGGGGACAGAGCCAATAAGGTTCATTCCAACTCTCAGATCTTGTGGTTTAATAAGCAGTGAAGCACCAAGTGAGCACATAGTGACCACTATGCACCTAGAAGGAGCCTTCGGGTCCTGTTTCTGACCCCAATGAGAATTTGCTTTTTGTGTGTGATTTTGGGAAAGGGGCTTGATTTCTGAGAGTCTGGTCTTCTCATCTTTTTTCTTTTCTTTCTTTATTTTTAAAGGTTTTATTGGGGAATTGAGGGTGGGAAAACAGCGTTGGGGAATTGGGGAAGGGAAACAGACAAGTTGCTGTTCTTTTTTATTTTTTAGCTGAGCCACCCTGCCACCTAATGGCTGCGCTCAGCTCAGGCCAGGAATCAAACCTTGGACCCTGTTGCTCAGAGCTCGCACTCTTGAGCGACCTCTTAACCAACTGAGCCACTTGCCAGCCCTCAAGTTACTGTCCTTTTGTTCTTCAGCCTAGTTGTGGAGGATGTCGCTTCACTGACCCATGTTGATATTATCATTGTGCTCTTCTCGGGTGAGGCAGATCGGCTGCCAGCCATTGGACAGTGGCTCATGGCAGCTCACGTTGGCTGCTGGCCACTCATGATAGCTCATGGCACCCCACTGCAGCCCCACTACAGTGTATGCTGTTGCTGGCGACTCACAGCAGCCCAGCTCCAGGTTGAGCTGTTGTTCACCATCATAGCTGTAGAGGGTGCAGCGTCACTGGCCCTCATGTGGGATCTGAACCAGGGCCCTGCTACTCAGAGTTGGTGCTCCCAAGCCAACTCTTAACCAATGTGCCACTCGGCCGATCCTCATCTTTTTTCATATACCATTTCTCAAAAAGCCATCAGGCCTGGCTCCCTTGGGAGGGTTGGCCAAGACTAGCATGGTACAAGCTGGTATATAAATGAAGCTAAGGGAGGATGTGTGAGGGGAAGCAGTTCCTTATTTCTGAGTATCTCAGGGTAGAAATCATGTGGAGCCACACCTGCCCTGACCACAGGGGTAGCACGTGGCTGGATCACTCATCACTCCCACTTTTGTTTGTGATCAGACAGTATTTAAGGAAGGTAGTTCTGCAATGGGGTGTGTTTGTGTGTGTGTGTGTGTGTGTGTGTGTGTGTGTGTTGAGAGTAAATAAAGTGAAGGGAAGGCAGAGGTTGTTTCAAATGATTGTTAGAAATGAGAGCTATGGAAGTGGGGAAAAAGGCCCAAGTCCTTGGACTATCATGGTGGGATATCTCATTATCAGGAAGAAAGATTCAGAGGACTCTGAGTACATGAACACCAGACCAAAGGGATGGGCTGAGTAGCAGTGTGCCTGTCATCTGTGGGAAGCCCAGTGGCAGTGTCAGCCTGCTCGGGCCAGGTCATCACCATCCCCTCTGTGAGAAGACTTCCAGAAATCCTAGTTCCCACCCAGGGCCATTGTTGATGAGTAGGCCAGGTCTCCTGGTGGGAGAAGTTGGGGCCAGGGCATCTCAGAGTCCATCTGCCAGTTCCATGCACCACCTTGACATGCTGTGGAAACATTGCTTTCTCAGATTGTTCAGGAACACCCCCTCTTTTCTTTAAATAACTAAGAATGGGTTCTATAAACCCATTCACTGCTATATGCCAACCCATGCGTTTCAAACTTGCTTGTGAAATTTAGTTTTATGCCCAGTCCCTTGGGGCCAGCCACCTTGACAAAGCAAGTTTGGCCATTTTTAAGCAGATGTGCCCAGTGATCTAGGTTCTTGTACTTCTCTTACATGTTGGGAAAGACCTTGAATTTGCTGAGAACATGACTGTTCTATAGGTACCAGCCCTGGGGCAGATTGTTGACCACTGGGAGGTTCAGCTCTGCACCTACACAATGGAGACAGCTGTTCTCATCCTCCTACCCCCAGGGGGTCAGGAGGCTGGATTGAAAAATCCTGTGAGTAAGGCTTGGAGTCTATAAAGTGATGTGTAACTTGTATTTTAGATGATTTATTTTAATTCCACTTACAATCCATTGCTTAGAATCTTTATTTAAAATTGTTTCTACTAAACTAGTAAGGTTCAGTATTTCTGTCGTTTTCCTTGCTACCATGCAGAACTTATTTTGGAATAAAGTGAAAAGTAAAATGGTTGTTCTTATGAATCTGCAACATGTCTGTGGTTTTCCTTTGCCAATATGAAAGTACATGACATTGGTCCTGGGGTTGGAATCAAGGTCATCCCAGGATATTCCTGGTGCCGGCACTGTCTTGGCTAGGCTGATGATGGAGATGTTCAGTTCTTCATGGAGGACAGCCCTTATTGTGAGGAAAACGCTGAGATCAGAAGTAAGAAGCTCTGGTTCCCCAACCCAGGGTTACTTCTAGCTTAAAGGTGACCTGGGACCAGTGGTACAATGTGTTTTGGTCTCGTTTCTACATGTGTCACCTGGTGTTTGCATTGGCTTATCTCTAAGATTATATCTACCCAATTCAAACAGTCTACCTTTATTTTCCCAAATCCTGCAAAATAAGTACCCCCTTCCGCCTCCCTTGTTCACCACTCCCGTAACACAGCTTTTTGTGCCCTCTGAGGTCTTCCTGAGCTCTTGGCTTTGCAAGGACAGAAATACTTAGTTCTCTTGTATTTTGCCAATAAACAACAGTTTTGTGCGGCTTTACTTCTGGCATTTATCACTACAACATTGTAATCCTAATTAAAGACAAAAAAAAATATCAATGAATGGCTAACTTTTGAAGTATCACCTATTCATACTCTCTTTGCATTCTCACCATTCTGATGCGATGTATTGATTCATGAATAAGTTAATTTAACAAATGTGCATCGTTTCCCTCACATGTCAGATGACTGCCAGGTCCTATGACAATATTGGAGATGTAATGAAAAAGCTAAAGGCAACTGGTTTTCTGGAAATGTCCTTCCACCCAGATGAATGTGGAGTCTCCTATCTGATCAAGAAAATACTATCATGAAAGCTTTCATCTAGGTGCTTTCTCTCTAGGCTCAAAGACATAAAATAGGCTCTCTCTTGGGTGTAGGTGTTACTATGACCATTTTACAGAGGTTTCATTGGTCCTGAAAACTGTAAAGCAAATTGCTTTGAGCAATGATTTAAGTTTACAGGAAATGAAGAGTTAAGAATAATGAGTTTAACTGATAATTGGGGATGGGTGGGTTCTGTACTGTTATGGGGTTCTTTAGTATATATGCTGGAGGGAAGAGTTTGAAATACTTACAGTAATGTGAATTGATTGGTATAAAGTATATTCAAACAAATAAAAGTGACCTCCACAATGGCTCCCATCTGTCCCTAGGAGATAAAGGCAGTGAGACTTGAAGGTCCCCATAAAGTAGCTCTTGGCTTCCATTGCACCAGACCTTTGCCTCCTGTTACCCTCAGCCTAGTGCCTAGAAAGTTTCAGTTGGTGCTGCTAGTTCAGGCAGCCTCGGGTCTGGGAGTCCAAGAACCAGGACTTTGGCCTTAATCTTCACCACCTCTTGTTTATCTTCAGGGACTTGGTACTCACTGCTGGTACTTTACAACTAAAGTGCTGAAAATGTTCTTGGATGTCCCTTCTCCCAAGCTAATTATGAACTTGTTCCTGATCCTTCCCAATTCCAAAAGGAAGCCAAATCAAGCACTTTACAGCACTACCTCACTTAATCCTCCAGCAGATGCAGAAGGAGGACCGATTATCATCTTGATTTCACAAAGTGGAAATCGAGGCTCAGAGAGGTTAGGTAACTTGTCCAAGGCCACACAGCCAGTAATTAGGGAAACCCAGCCCATGTGCATATTCTTTGCTGAATTAGCAAACCTCTAGCCTTAACTGTGTGGTGTTGGGCAGGCCGGTGCCTCTCTTTAGAGCTTGGTTTGTCTGCTGTGGAACGAGGAGGGTGGACTAGAAGGTCTCCAAGGCCCTGCTTGATATTTTTGGGCTTCTTACTTGATATACCTTGATGTTGTATTTGCCGTCAAAAGTTCTTCTCTTCGTCACCAGAGGGCGCTCTGCTCCCAAAATAGGAGGCACTAGGGAAGGCTGAGTTGCATTAACTTGTCATCAACTTAATTGATGAAATTCCAGCCTAGCCCTAGAGCAAAGAACAGTGTGATCCAGATCCTCCCATTCTTTCAAACTTTGTGGATCCCTCCTCCTCTGTGTAGGTTTCCTGGCCTCCGCGTCCACAGGGCTGTGTCCACAGGGCTCTCTCCGCAGTTTCTAAGCCTGTATTGTCCATCTTCCCCTCCAGGTCGCAGCCCTTCTACTATTAGGCTGACCAGACATTTATCTCTGGCACTGCCATTTTGTTGTTCATTTTTCTTCCCTTTATTTCCCGTCCTCTCTTGGAGAGAGGCTAATATAATAGAGAGGTCTGGATTTCAAACATCAAGCTCTGACCACCCTATCCCCATGACTCCTGCCTCAGGAATCCCTGATCCTATGAAACACCTGTTTCTCCCCTTGAGATAAATCTTAAACTTTTATTTTTCCATTTTGTTACATTTTTATTTAAGGGTATTTTATAATACTTGATTGGAAAAAAAAAAGACTCCACCATCTTGTGTCCTCCTATTTTTATTGGAAATACACAGTATTTCAGCTACATTATGGGCAAAGTGGGCTTTCATGAGCTTCCGAGAAAGGAGCCACCAATTAAAACACAGTTGCTATGGCAGCATGCACTGTGAATTCTAAGCAACAGTTGTACAAATGGCCTATTAGAGCATAACCCATTACCAGGTGGTGCCTTTACAATGTTTCCAAAACTATTTATTTCTAGAAGCAATCTGCATTTCAGTAAGACTGAAAGAATCCCCAACTTTCTAAGGCATCATTCACTATATTATGAAACAATTTATTTAACCTGAAAAAAAAAGAGAAAACAAAACAGAAAACAATGTCGGTAACTTTTTCTAGGCATTCCTTTCCCATGGGTCAATGTAATCCAATCCCAAATGTGCAAAAATTTCTTCTTCACTTTCTGCTTTGAGAAATATCCTCTGAAAGCATAAAAATAAATATGTGCATTCAAATATTTTTGTTAAGCGTCTCAGTGCTGACATAGTAAAAGTTTTACTTGTAAACCTGTCTTGTCAGAATGAATTATTGCCAAAACATAATTCTTTCTTTTGAGCCTAAAAGCTCTTCTTAACTGACTTCTGTGATTATATTTTCCCACCCAAAAGTATGGCACTTAATAAATCAAGGTAGGGCCGGCCGAGTGGCGCAGTGGTTAAGCGCTGGCTTAGGAAGCCAGCAGCCCTGGTTTGGGTCCCAATCGTGAGGGCCAGTGACACTGCCCTTAAATAATTAATTAATTAATTAAGGTAAAATTATGACAGCCTTACATATTCAGCTAAAGACACTTTTCCTATGGGTTTGTAGTTCTTAACCACCTTTATTCATTAGAACCACTTGAAGTTTTTAAAAATACATTGAAGCTTGAGCTATACTCCAGTCTAATAAAATCAGAATCTCAGGAGAGTTGTCATCAGTCTATTTAAAAGCTCTGGGTAATTCTAATGTGCAATCAGAATTAAATACTGCTTCTCTAGGACATGGGGAGTGGCAATTATAGGATAATTGTAGGCGTTGGGTTTTCCTCCTGGCCTTTCCACACCTGCCCTCATCCCCACCAGGCTCCCACCGCATGATCTCTTTAAGACCAAGCACCACCTCTATCCCTTCTTGTCTATAGCACAGTGTTGGGCACATAGGAGACACTTGCTTATGATGAACTATTTATTCTATGTCAATCTGTAAGTATTCCTAAATAGTGTTATGGGAATCTACCTCCACTCACACGCTCAACAGCCCTCTTTTCTGACAGCAGCACCTTGATTTTTCTTTGGGAAACCTGCCTTCCTTATTCAGTCCATGAGAGTCAGGTGGGGTTGGTCTTACCCCCAGGGATGGGCACACAATCCAAGCCTGGCTAATCGGAGCCACAGTAACGGGTGCAGGGATGGGTACATGGCCACTGAGCATCAGCTAGGACTTTTGCTGGAACGACTAGGAAAGAGGCTCTTCTCTATTGGGGTAGCTAACTGGAAGACCGGGACTCATGGGAAAACCCTGCCTAAGAATGAAACCAACACTGAGGGGGCCCTGCCTGAGCACCTGGATACGGTCACACCTGAAGTCAATGTTACCCTGGATGCTGCAGAGTGTAAGCCAAATTCCCCTTTTTGGCCTATGTCATTTTTGAATGGGTTTCTCACACTTGGAACAGAGACAGCTTATTTAGACTAGCATCTCCTGGAGGGCAGAGGCTATTACTTTCGTAATAGTTATTGTATGTCTCTTTTCCGCTCAGCTTAGTTTAGTGTCCTTGACCACTATAAGAACAGTAGACTTTGGTACTTGTGGATCTAACAATTGAATATTTAACTCTTCATAATTCATCCAGTAATTTATCATTTTGCTGGCGCATGAATTTGAATCATGACCACGGCAAGGCTAGCATGCCAAATGAGTCACACAGCTAGTGAGCGAGCCTAGCTGACCACTCAGCTACATCTCAGGGCAGCTCTGTTGCTCTCCTTGCAATAGACTCTCACTAATGACATACTGTTTACTCAAAATGCCACCGCTCACTGCGTTTGAGGGGTGCTGGAGTGGTGTCTGTGATTTGGGGGGATCTTTGGTTTTCTTTGGCGTTACCCATTGCAAACACCAAAGATATACCAAACTCAATTAATGTTCACGGCTGGACTGGTTCTGGGGCCCAATGAGATCATCATCTTTGAGCCCAATGCCCCTGTGGTGCATTCTGGGCCAGGTGGGGGCTGTGCTCCCATCAGAATCTTTCCAGCTTCCCTCAGCTGTGATCTGTGGGAACAGGACACTCAGGGCAAAGGAAATTGAACTTGGATGCTAAAAGGGGAAGTGCTCACAGAGCCAGCCTTGGGGATGAGGGTCAAAGTAGCCCATCTCAGGGAGACAATTCTACCTTGGTCTTGTCATATAAAGCATGGTTATCCAGTATCATCTTCCGCTCGTGCGTGGCATAGCGCCGAAGGTCTCTCTCAAACTGCTGGACAGGAGATAATTAAAATAAGATTACTATCAAGTCCAGGATGTCTTCAGTATTATGTGTTTAGAGATATCTAAATCCCAATAATGAAATATCTATCTCAACGTTAAACACTCCACTAAATGGAATTAAACTCTATTAAAGGTTCTCAAATCAAGGTTCTCTCTCAGGGCCAAGCTCTATGATGACAGAGCTCTGTGGTAACATGCACACTCTAGAATGTAAGCTCTGAAATCAGGAAGCTGATTTGTTTGGTTCATAACTATAGTCCTCTTCAAATATGCCTGGCACATATAAGATGTGTGGCAAATGTTTGTTGAATGAATAAATAAATATTGTGAGGATTGTGCTCAGAATAATATCCGGTCCAGAGTATATGCTGGATAAATAATAGTTTGGAATATCATTATTGTAAAAGAGGGTGAGGAGTCAGGAGACCCAGATTCCAGCTCAGGTTTTGTCCCTATCTGGCTGTGCATCTCTCGGACAATCACCCAGCCTCTCTGAATCTTGGTTGGTCAAACAGGGGGATGGAAGAAATGCATGAGTCAAATCACCTCTGGCTCTAACATCCTCTCCTATGAGAGTCTCTAAAACTGATGGTCTGATCTGCCTGCCCCAGAGTAACATCTCCAGTGATCAGGGGAGGATTCCGAGGCTGCAGGGAACAGTACCTGAAACCTAAGCTGGAGGACAGGAAGTGCTTGGAAAAGGAGGACAATAAGTGAAGTTGTCACTGAGATTAATTTTCCTGAGAGAAGCATAGATCTAGAAATACTGTCCTTTCCATGTGAGAATGGGGAGAAAGCATGGAATAATTGAGCCCTCTGGTGGCGAGGAACCATTTCTTATTAAAGGAAAGCTGGCTGAGGCTAGGAACTGCCCTTCTAAGCCATCACCAGAGTGTGTGACAAGACAGACGTTCCAGCCAGAAGTCCTTTATAATGCAGCGGAGGGGAAGCCAGGGTTGTGGAAGAATTGAGGCGAAGCAGATTCTGGGTGCTATAGTTTCTGATCTGTGAAAGTCGTGGAGTGCTGCTTAGCACAGGGCCTGCCGTGCCCTGGGCCACTTTCCTCCTGTACCCCCAGAATAATGGCTGCTCACACTGTGTGTTGGGGAGTCTGGAGAGAGAGAGAATAGTGGGGGCAGTGAAAGGCTCCCCGATTCTGTGTGGTGAGAGGTATATTCCTGGACTCCTTTGCTAAAACCTCAGGAGCATTTTCTCCCTAGACTGTTAGGAATTATAATGATGTCATTCATTTGCAGGGTAATACTGTTTACTCATAAATATTTATTGAGCATCTACTATGTACCAGGTATGTTCTGGGTGCTTGCACTATAACCATGAACAAAACAATGATGTCTGCCCTAGTGAGGCTTGGATTTGAGCAGGGGACACAGACAGGACACAGCAGCAGAATAAATATATTATAAGATGTGTTAAAACAGGCAAGTGCTATGCTCAAGGCAGGCCTCACTGAGAAGGTGGGGTTTGAGCTGGGGGCTGCTGCCTGGTCGTCACTGACCATGTATGTGCCTGGTGTGTGCTGAGGGCTCGGCCAGCTTCATCTCCCTGAGTCTCTGAAGCCCAGGGAGGTAGCTGAGGTCATCAGCCTCACTTTCCTGATGGGAAAATTCAATCTTAAAGGACATAGGGAACTGGTCCTAGATCAGGCAATGCAGGGACTTGTAATCGGTCTGGGATGGCCAAACCTGTGCTGCTTTCTCCACTTCAGTGGCTCTCACACTTCAGCTGCATCCAGTTGCCTGGAGGGGTTTTTCAAATACAAACCCCCAGGCTCCACCCCCAAGCTTCTGGTTCAGTAGGTCTGGGTGGGGTGGAGAATTTACACATTTAACCTGTTCCCAGATAAGGCTATGCTGCTGGTTAGGGGACCACACTTTGAGAATAACTGTTCTCAATTAAGCTGTCACAATTGATCATGTGCAGATGGAATGCTCGATTTAGAGGTTTCTGGGCACTGACCCCTCGCCTGTCACCCTGCCTCCACGGCCATGGTCACCCCTCTAGGCCACTGTCCCACACCGATCCAAGTTGTGCTTACCCGGGAGCCAGTCCAGCCCAGCAGCGCATAGGCACGGCACTCGTAGGGGCACATGACCAGGTCCACACGGATGGCCTTCCAGGTCTTTCCTTCCTGCTGGCCGGACTTGCCACCGTCTACTTGCTGATAGTTCAATTTTAAAATCAGAAAGCATTTTTGGAAATGATCTAAAGCATCCACCTTCCTGCTAGGCAACTTGAACTTTTCAAATGTCGACTCCACAAGGTCATAGTATAAAAGCAACCCCTAAAAACAAACAGAAAGACATTGGGAAGAGTCCCCACTGGATAGGGTCCATGATTTTATACAGGGAGTTGCGGGAGAATATACCTCCAAGTTCTGATCGCAGGCCAGTGCTCAGCAACTAGCCTCATCTCTTTAACATTGCCTAGTTAGAAAGTTAACAGGTGATTCCAAGAGGTGTCCAGTAAGTTCCCTTCCTCCAATTTACCTGCTCAGTGGGAATTCCTGGTGGCACAGGGCAGATGGGGTAGGGAGAAGCAAAAACATGCAATCAACTGTTAAATCTGAGTGGCAACTAAAAGAGCAAATAGTCTCAAAATAATGCAGTCATAGCTATAGAGCATGAGATTGGTTATCATCTATTCTTTAGGTCAGGTGTTCTCACATTCTATCATCAGAGGCATTTTGGCAAGTTGGCTTACAGCACTGTTTGCAGGGCCCTGTCCCCAGGGCTATTCTGTGCAGGGGAGGAAGGGTGAGAATGTGCATTTCTAACAAGTTCCCCAGTGATGCTAATGCTGCTGGTCTAAGGACCACACTTTGGACATCATTGGTTCAGTTTATTATTATCAGAAATGCTTTACATTTCTTGTGCAACAGCCCCCCCCAAGAGACATTGTTTCAATTTGACCTAACTGAGGAGGTGACACTGTTCCTTTTGCTGATCTCAAAGACAGAACCCTTCACCCTTCAGTGCCTCCTCCAGGGAAGGCGTTAGGAAGAACAGACACCATTTGAAGGCGGGGAGGAGCAGATGTCAGGAAGAGCTTCTGGGGCAGGTGACAGATGTTGCCATAGATACATCTAAATACCAGCTTGGGAAAACACAAGTCCACTTTTGAATGGAACTTACTAAAATTAGTACAGTATAGCAGCCTTTCGTGTAAGTTTGTATTATATACACTGGAAAAGTGAGCTATTAAAAATATCAACAAGTTTCACTTGTTAATGAGAAGCCAGATTTGCAAAAACACCCTCCCCCTCCTCCATCCCACCCCCACACAAAAATCCACAAAGTTGGCTTTCTAACAGTGTTTGCACTCTCTGCACAGGGGGCGACACTCTGGCTGGAATAGACAAGGGGCCATCCTTGTTAGAGGTTTGCTTTGAGTTTTGCAGGGTATTTGGTGTGCATCCCTTGAATGGCGTGTTCCTGTCTGTACATTCAGGCAGTTCCGTCTGCAAAGGGCATGGTTGTCAGACACACACTCAACCTCTGTTGTCGCCTCTGCTCGCTGGCCTGGGATGTTTGCAGGGCATCTCTATTTCCCACAGTTTCCTTCCTTGTTGCCCCCCATTCTCTTTAGATAACTTTTCAAGAGTTTGAAAACTCTTCAAGGTTTGGGCTCCAGCTTCCTCATCAATACCCACAAGTGGATCGGATTTCACATCAGCGTGGTCCTTTTTTATCTACTGGAAACTGAGGGACTCCTAACAAGGAGGGAGGCATTTTCCTGCTCCTTGCTTCCTCCCTTCCCAGGGGACAAGCTCTCAGTGTGGATGACATGGGGCAGGAGACATGTGTTCAGCTCTCAGCTTCCCCTCTCACAAAGAAGGAGGCTCCTTTGCCTGGCATTTAGTCTCAGGCTCCCTCCAACGGAGCAGGGAGGGTGGTAAGGCTGGAAACTCGAGGCCGATTTGATAGTCAGGATCCGTCCACCCTTTGGTTTCAAATCCCTCCAAACCCTTTTCAGAAGAGGTCTGCATCCCCCCATTCAAAGTCAAGTCCATTTTTCAATGCAAAAATATTCTTTACTCTCTAATGATTGTCAATACTGTCAATCTCTCAGCAGTTCCATGAACGGGGGATGTGGCCATAAAAAACAGTCAGGGGCCCTGTACCATGGTCCCACTCAATGGGTGTGAACTCAAACCACACATTGTTAGCCCTCCCCTGTTGGGATTGAACTGCTGATGGCCAGTGAGATTCAAGCTAATGGAATCTTTGGGGTGGAGACTCGCCCAGGATCGTTTCCAAGCTCTTTCTCTCTTTCTCCCACCCTTGACCAAGAGGTCTCCCACTAGGATCACATTTAGATTCATGCGCTAGGCGGCCCACACCGGTCCCTATTGGCTATTCACTCTGCTCTGCAGGTGCTTTAAAACATTGGCTGTGTATATGGGCGTGTTACGTGAGTAGGTGCACACGTGTGCCTGTGCGGGATATAATCAATAACCTGGAAAGGGCATTTTTTGGTAAGAAGGGCCGGGGTGAGGAGTGAGGTCGAGGTGGAAGTCAAAGATGAAGAGCTCGTATGCTGGTTTCATAACAGAGGTGTTGGGGGGCAGGCTTGGGGCTACAGGGGTGCAAGCAGAGCTGAGACACCAACTACCCCATGGCATCTCCTCCCTGAGGTCCTGTTTGTCAATGAGAGAGGACAAGAGCCTGCACCTACTCTCTCCTGGGTCCCCTCGCCTGGTACAGGGCCTGGCTCTCCAGAGAGTCAAGAAATTATTGTGCATGAGACATCATGATAACAGCCACCATTTATCAGGCATGTATCAAGCACTGTGCTAAGTGCTTCGCCGAATTCTGTCAGTTAATTCTCCTCATTAACAGAATGAGAGAGGCTTATTATCCCTGTTGTAAAGTGAGGAAAGAGAAGCTTGGAGAGATTAAGCATCCCAGGTCATACAGCCAGTAAGTGGCACGGTTGTGTGTTTAAAATCCCACATCTGAAACCCACATGTTTCATGTCCATCGCCATTGGTGTCTGCCTATTTCTTTGCTCGGGAACCAGCAGTATGCCTCAAAACTGAGGTAAGACCAATGGAAAGAAGGCTCCTGTCACCATGTCCCCATGCCAGCCCTGTCTTGGGCAGACCAGTCTCAGAGGAAGGTGCCTATAAACCAAGGTCAAACCAAGGTCTTGCAGGAGCCCAGGGTGGGGAGCGAGCCAGTGTCTTCAGCCAAGCCTCAGCCAGCAGGGTCCCAGAGTTGTACTGTTTATCCATAAGAATTTTTCTTCTTTCGTGGTTGAGCAGAGCAGTGGGGCACAGCCAGGTGTAGCTGACTCGTTCCCGTCCTGCCTTCCCGGGTTGGCCTATTACATTCATTCTCAGGGCCCCTGGCCACCCTGGGTTCCCTCTCCTAAGAGGAACAGAGAGGGCTTGGGATGGCCTCGCAGGTGAATTTGGATTTAGTTCTGAAGTTGGGTCTTCACTTCTGGTGCCCCTGGTTCCAGGGCTGTGTGTGTCTTACTCTTATTTTAACTTTATCTGAAGGCTTCTCTCTCTGGCATACTAAGGAGCTTAGTTCACCCCCAGCAGAAGCTGCATGACTCAGGGAGGATGTGCCAGAAAACTCCCAGCCCCAGGCCCCTCCGGGTTCCTGGTAGGGCCCCTGGTCTCTTTGGGAAGTGGAGCTCTCACTAGGGTCCAGCAGGAGTCAGGACCCTGTAGGCGGCTCTGGCCACAGGGTCATCCTTTGCTTCCTTCTGTGGGCAGTAGGAGGTTTGTGGCAAGTCTGATCTCCTCAGTGGGTGGGGGCTCCTGAGCCATGACCTCTGCTGGGCCCAAGTTACCCTCCTTAGTTTCCTTCTTCTCATCTCAGCACAAGGTCAAAGGGGTCATTGACCAGCATAGAGTTCAATGTGCCAGCACCACCTCTTAGATTGATTTCATCCCAGTCTTAGCAGTCCTGCCTGATCCTTATGCTTGTTCTGCCTCCTCTCACACCTCCAGGTCTTCACAGAGCATGCTTTTCATTTTGTTTAGGGGGTTAATGCCCCTGTATGTCCAATGCAGAGACGAAACCAACTCGGCCCCTTCAGTAATAGGTCAAGTGTATTTAAACAAGATACATATCTGTTACATGGACTCTAGGGCCCAAAGTGGGTACACCTCATTGTATATCAGGTGACATTGTGATAGCCGTTGCAAATTGAGAATCAATTTAGGTGGTCATTATATAATTATGAGGTAAATAGTGCAAAATTCAATAGTATTAATATAATGCTTGAGTATCCAAACATCCACTTTTGAGTTTTCTTCTTACCTTCCTTTCCCATAAGTTTATCACTTTAGGTAAAAGTTGTTGCTCATCTTCCTCTGTTGATCCTGGGCTGGTAATTAAAAAATCTACATCATGCCCAATCTTCTTACCCCTGATTAAAAAAATAAAAAACAGCAGTATAAAATGGAAATAAATTAGATGTTTAGCTCTTAACTTTTAAAAGTCACCTTTGTTTGTATGCCTTATCCTTATGGTTTGCAACACAAAATGCTCATGACATTTTTTTAAAACAAAATATCCTTGCCTGCACAACTCTATGCCTTGCAAAATAAATACATGACACAGAAAAAATAAAAAATCATACATAATATGTATATGATCATGTGGGTAAAAAAGTGACAAAGATTATTTCTTCTGTACTCTCACACATGCACCCTCCCCATCTCCACATGCAGACAAGTATGACAACAAGCAAACCAAGAACTATATTCACATACATAAGATAGGGCTCTTGCAATTATGACATAGATTAAGGGCATTTTCTTAGATTTGATTTTCTCTTCCTACTTTCTTCCTCACCTCAAACCCAGCTTCCCAAAGCAGCCAACAGCCACCATGTAAAAGATGGCCACAGGGAGAATTAGGGGAGGGTGAGAGAGGGATGGAGACTCTTTCTGAAATGGAGGCTTCAATATCCAACAACGGCACACATCTCTGTGAATAGTTCATTCATTCGTTGATGAACTCAACCAACATTTCTTGAGTGCCTACTTTGTGCCAGGCACAATGCATGCACTGGTCCTCAGGGAGCACATGGCTCTAAAAACTTGGGGAAAGCATGCATACAAACAAATTACTTGGCAGCTGTCCAGAAAGCACTGAGGAGGGGTGCCTAGCCCAGTATGGGAAAGAGGGAGTCAAGGAAGACTTTCTGGAGGAGGTGGCGTCTGAACTGAGTCTTAAAGGACAAGGAGAAGTCAACCAGGTGATGATCTGAGGAAAACCAGTACAAGCAGAAGGGTTCAAATGAGCAAAGTCATAGAGGCAAGACACAGCTTCAAGGGTGCAGACTGACAGCCATTTAGGATTGCTCGCGTGAAACATGAGGTGCAGAGAGAGGCTGGCACCAGACCACCAAAGGCATTTTATGCCATGTTCAGAACTGAACTCTGAACATGGGGAGCCACTGAAGGTGTTAGAGCAGGGGAGACAAGAGCAGCCCTCCTGATTTACCTCCGGAATCCTCCTGTCATGGTGATGAAGGCATCAGGCAGAAATGTCCGGACAGCCTCTTTAACCAGCACGCCAACCGCTTCTGCTTCTGCTCTGGTCACACAGCTGACAAGGTCTTCATAATAGAGGAACCCTGAGAGGCATTGGGCACATCAATGGAGAGAGCAGCATGTCTTGTGTGAAATAACCAGCTCTCAGCGGGGTGGGATTCTGCCCCCCACAGAGCTAACATGGCCACAAGCATCCACACCAAACTGTTCCACAGAGACCAGTTATTTCTGCTTTCCTGGTGGTGAACTTTTCATGGTAACAATGGCTCTTTGCTTTCTGACTGAAAGGCTTACATTTTCTTGACTAGGAAAGAGACAATATTTCATATCCCTGTAGAAACCACACTGTTCAAATCTGACTTCCTACTGAAATACCAGCCCTCTTGATCAATAACCTGTGTCCTAGTATTTAAAGAAGACAATGCGTAAAGAGAGATGGGAAATTCAGGATTAGAAGGTGATAATTACATTAAAAAATTAAAGTCAAGAATAGGAAGAAGATAGATTTGCATTCTAGAGATCTGTTGTACGTCACTGCACCTATTGTTAACGATACTCTATTGTGCACTTAAAATTTGTTAATTAATGTGATGTGAATCATAGGCCTAAATGCAAAAGTTTAAAAGAATCAGGCTTCTGAAGAAAAACAGGAAAATATCCTAATGGTCTTGACAGTAAGCAAATATCTCTAAAACAGAGTGGGAAAAAAAAAGCTATAGCAAAAAGATTGATAATTTGGATTTCATTACGTATAAGAACTTGGCTCACCACAGGATATTATTAAGCAAGTGAAGAAGCAATCTACAGACTGGGAGAAAATATTTGAATTCCATCTATCTGTCCAAGGATTTACATCCAGAACATAAACTAACTCCTACAAATCAATAAATAAAAGACAAAAGAACCCACTTTTAAAAAAGGAAAAGATTTGAACAGGCACCTCTTGGAAGAGGAATTAGCCAAGAAGCACTTGTAAAGGTCATCAGAGAAATGCGAACTAAAACTACAATAAGATAACACTATTCATACACCAGAGTGGACAAAACAGAAAAAATTGTCAATAGCAAGTGTGGGTGAAGATGTGGAATAACTGAAAAGCTCATACAGTGCTAATGGGAGTGTAAAATAAGTAGTTCAACCATTTTGGAAAACTGTCAGATAGTGTCTACTAGATCTAAATAAATAGCTATTTATCCCCTGACTAACAATTGCACTCCTAGGTATATGCACGAGGGAGGTGAGGACATATATCCACAGATACAACAATGTTCCTAACACCTTTTATTTTTTAATAATAACTGAAAACTGGAAATAATTCAAATGTCCATCAACAGGGAATGGATAAATAAGTTATGGTACCAATACAGGAAGAAATTTCTAAGAAGGTAGATCTCATGTTAAGTGTTTGTACTACAGTAAAAACTCAATTTAATAAAATTAAATACATAATTCATTAATGTGGGAAAAATAAAAAGTAATGCTCCATTAAGCTTTAATTGATACCAAATTTTTCATCATGACTGACATTCAAAGTACAATTCACTTGGTAACCATACAACTCCTGAGTTTATTCAGGATGTACATAACCCAAGAGCCATGATTCACAATTTCTTTAATAAAATGTTCAGATATCAGGTATGAACATGGAGAGACTATAATAATTTGTTGACACCCATGAAAGCAATTCAACTGGCTTTCTTGTTTTCCTGTTGATATGGTTGGGGAGGTTATTTATTACCAGAAACTTATTACACTGCGTAATGTTATATGTGTGCTATTATATTTCAGACATTGACTATTCAAGGCCAATGTGACATGTGAATTCTCAGGGAACTAAACCAAGTGCAATTATGAGTAAAACTGAATAAGGTTTCCCTTCTGACCCATGGATCAAACTTTCAATGTGTTCAATTAGCTTACCCTTTTCGGTAATCTAAACTATTCCCATTGACATGGCCATTCATTGCACTGCTGCTAAAGGAATACATATAGCCAGAGGTTTTAAGCTATAACTATGATAAGAAGGCATTCCTAGAGTTCTGCATAAAACAAGAGTCTTCAACAGTCTGACGGTGATCACTAATTGATGGAGTCGGCTGCTTCACTCAGTGGGCTCAAAGAGCTGGATAGGAAGAGAAAATTCCAGTTTACAAAGCTGGGGAATTGGAAGTTACTTCGATCTAGAGAGCATTTGGTGTCATTTGATAAGGGTTTTCATCTAAGCCAAACACTCATTGCCTCCCCCAAATTTCTTTGTATGTGTTGAGAGTCCTTACTATCATTCCAAGCCACATACTACTTATATTTAGTACTTAGGTAAATTTCTTTTTAATGGCATCTCTAGGGCTGGTTGGTATACTTTCAGGAACCCAGAATATAAATACCATTTTTTGTTTTTGTTTTTGTTTTTTTTAGAGTCTTTTATTTCCTATGTGGCATCTTATAGAGCTTTTTAGCAACCTCTCGGAGGTTAACAACTTTACGAAAGCTGATAGGGGTCTTCTATAGCCACCTTAATGCGAACCACCAATATTTGATTTGTTTCCTCTCTCGTTGTTTCTTTCTTTTCACTACTTAAGCAAAAGATAATTTTTGTTGTTGTTTGTTTGTTTTTTAACCTGGTTTTCTCTTGTAGAAGATTCCCTTACTTTAATGTCATTAAAAATGTTAATGACTGTCATTCTTCGTAACTCAGAAGCCTCAGTGCTCAGGACTGTGACTGGGACTCCCTTTCAAGTCCCAATTTTATTGTATTTCTATTGCATGTTAAAAGTAAATGTTTAGGGCCGGCTGAGTGGCGCGGTGGTTAAGTGCTGGCTTGGGAAGCCAGCGGCCCCGGTTCAGTCCCACATATGAGGGCCAGTGACACTGCCCTCAAAAAAAAAAAAAAAAAAAAAAAGTAAATGTTTAAAATACATACAATTTTTTTGACCCTGCATTGGCATTTCTTCATTTAAAAAAATTTTGAAGGTCCTTCATAAATGGAAGTGACTAGGCCACCTTCGCCCTCCAGGAGGCCTCCCAGGCTTTCAGACGCCTGTGTCAACACTGTCTTCTCTCCTCAGGTTAATGAGCCTGTGGGTAGATCAACCCTGTATCTAGATTTTCACAATTTCTCTTCTATGTCCTGATGCTTTACAGTTTCTAAAGCAGACCCATGCTTGTGCAGGGCAACAACTTTAGTTTGTTCAAATATTTTTTACTCCCTCATTCTCCATATCACCTTTCTGCCCTTGGCTCCTCACCCATGCCTCTTACCCAGATAGACCCCAATGTCTAGAAGGGTCAGCTCAGTCAGAACCAGATCAACAGTGCAACCTGGTTTGAAAACTGGATAAAGGGATGACAACAGCTACCAGGAAGAGCGTATTTGCTCTGTGCCAGGCACAGTGCTACAGGCTTTGTTTGCGTTATCTGATTTATTTCCTACTTAAGTCCTAATATTACCTCCCTTTTATAGATGAAGTAACTTAGGCCCATAGATTTTAACAAACTTGCTTAAGGTCACACAGCTGCAGAGTGCCAGAGTGCCAGGATTTGGATCCAGGTCTGTCTGATGCAAAAAATGTGTGCTTTTAACCATAGCATGAAAAGAGGCCCAGCTCACAGAGATTAGAGTTGAAATTCAACCGACTTCCAGCTCTACTGGAACCTGCCCAGCCAACGGTAACAATGGGAGATTTTTAGGAGAAACAATTTACCTGCTTTCTGCATTCGTGTGAATTTCAGGGTTTTGTCTGACCTTATTTTACTGAGGGTTCTGAAACCCATCCTGAACCATTTCTCAGATGTCTTCAATCCCACTCCAAATACAGAAGTAAAGAGCTGAAACAGAGAGAAAAGCATGCCTTTAGTTTCTAAAATTAATCATTATGACAATGAAATGATACTTTCAATGTCAAGGGATTAGGAAAAAGTGTAAGTAAATCTCGGACCCAGTTTCTCCTGACTATGACAAGCGTGTGGGTGATGATGACTTTTTTGGAGACATTTTTGTTTCAGAAGGGTCCTTTTCTGATAAATGAAACATGAGGAAGCAGGTTCTGGCATCTGCATAGGGCTTCAGTGTAATCTGATTGTGGGATGGCCTGTGCTGTCGATGTGTGACAACAGCGAGCTCTAGTAGGCACTCCCCTTTGCCGAGGGTCCCTTACACACACACGAATGCCCTGCATATTCATCCTTGAAATTTAAAGAGGGATGTGTATGTAGGTTGGAAAAATTCTCCATCATCACACAGCTAGTAAGTGGCAGAGCCCAGACTAACACCCAGTCTGTCTACACTCCAAGCCTGGGCTCCTAAAAGGTGGTTACCTTTTAGGCTTGTGCATCACTCCTGAACTGAAGGCGTTGGCAGAAGTCCCTGACTCCTGCAACTCCAAGGTAGGGAACATTGGGAGGTAGTGAACCCTGCTTCAATGTAGACAAGGATGCAGCGAGGATCTTTCCAACACAGATTTGCTCTTTAAGAGCAGGTTGTTTTGTCCCATGGTTATAGTGTCCCCATGGTGTTTTTATCCATGAGTGACAGACGCCTGAAAGGTAAGGTGATTTGTGTATTACCATAGCATGGCAATAAAATTGAACACCCATACTTATGTAGGCATCTGCTTTCTAAACCACTGCTATGGACTGAATTGTCTCCCCCACAAAAACATAAATATGCTGAAACCCTAACCCCCAGTGTGATGGTATTTGGAGATGGAGCCTTTTGGAGGTAATTAAGTTTATATGAGGTCCTGAGGATAAGGCCTTAAAGATGGGATTAGTGCCCTTATAAAAAGACACCAGAGGGCCAGCCCAGTGGCACGGTGGTTAAGCGCTGGCTTGGGAAGCCAACGGTCCCGGTTAAAGTCCCACAGATGAGGGCCAGTGACACTGCCCTCAAAAAAAAAAAAAAAAAGACACCAGAGTGCTTGTGCACTCTCCCTGTCATGTGCAGGCACATTGAGAAGGAGGCCATCTGCAAACCAGGAAGAGAGCCCTAACCAAAACCCAACCATGCTGGCACCCTGATCTCAGAATCCCAGCTTCCAGAACTGTGAGAAAAGAAATATTTATTATTTGATCCCCCCAGTCCATGGCATTTTGTTAGTCACCTAGAATAAGAAATAGGATTAACTGAAAAACTGTTTTCAATAAATATATGTAAAATCATTTACTTTGAAGGACTGATATCGTTCATCATTTAACACAGCTTCAACTTCAGAACTTTGTCCATCTTCAATAATTTCCTGCATGGAGAGTTGAAAAATATTTTAAGTTAGTGATATTGGACAACCACAGTCCAAGACTCTCAAATTCACAGGCCTAGTAGCTTGATTTTTCATAAAATGCACACGCATTGCGTGGAGGATGATTCCCTAGTTGATCTGGAGAAATTAAGACAGTTCTCTTTAATCTTGAAAATCCCAGGTCATTATATTTCCAATATCACTATACAATCCTCAGTAACAAAGGAGCAGAATGATTCAGGTCTAAATCTACAGAACCCTGAACCAGAATAGTCACTGACCAAAGTGTATCTAAATATTTGTGATCATTTTCTTTTCTTTTTTTAAAAGATTTTTATTAAAATATAGCTACCATACAATATTATATTACTTTCAGGTGTACATCATGCATCATAGTTATTCAACAGTACCCACCTAGCACTATAGAGTTATTACCACATTATTAATAATATTCCCTGTGCTAAAGAAGTGATCACCATGATAAGTCCAGCAAACATCTAACACTGTACCACACTATCACAAAATTATTGATCTTTTCCCCCCTTTTAAAATTTTTCAGTTAGAGTTGACATTCAATATTATTTCATATTAATTTCAAGTATACAGCATAGTAATTAGTCATTTATATAATTTATGCAGTGATCCTTGATTAGTCTTGTACCTACCTGGCACTATACATAGTTATTACAATATTATTGGCTATATTCCTTATGCTATACCCTACATCCCCATGACTGCTATGTAACAACCAATTTGTACTTCTTAATCCCTTCCCCTTTCCACCCATTCCCAACCCCCTTCCCATATGACAACCATTAAAATGTTCTCTGTATCTATGGGCTTGTTTCTGTTTCATTTGTTTGTTCATTTTGTTCTTTAGATTCCACTTATCAGTGAAATCATATGACATTTGTCTTATGCAATCTGACTTATTACATTCAGCACAATACCCTCTAGGTCCATCCAAGTTGCTGTAGATGTCAAGATTTCCTTCTTTTTTTTTATGGCTGAGTAATATTCCATTGTATATATGTACCATCTCTTCTTTATCCATTTATCCATTCAGGGACACCCAGGTTACCTTCATGTCTTGGCTATTGTAAATAATACTGCCATGAATGTATGGATGAGCACGTCCCCTTAAAGTAGCATTTTGAATTTCTTCATATAAATATCCGGAAGTGGGATTACTAGGTCCTTCTTTGTCTCTTTTTATAGTCTTTGTTTTAAAGTTTATTTTGTCTGGTATAACTATTGCTACCTCAGCTTTTCTTTGGTTGTTTGTTTCCATTTTCATGAAATATCTTTTTCCATCCCTTTATTTTTAGTCTGTGTGTGTCTTTCGATCTGAAATGCATCTCTTGTAGGCAGCATGTGTAAGGGTCTTGTTTTCTTATCTACTCAGTCCTCCATCTTTTGATTTGAGCATTTAATCCATTTACATTGAAAGTAACTATTCATAGGTATGTAGATATTGCCATTTTATTATTCATATATATATATATATTTTTTAATCTTAAAGAAGTCCCTCTAAGATTTCTTGTGATGTTGGTTTGGTGGTGATGAACTCCTTAGCTTTTTCTTGTCTGGGAATCTCTTTATCTGTCCTTTGATTCCAAATGATAGTTTTGCTGGGTAGAGAATTCTTGGTTGTAGGTCCTTGTTTTTCATAACTTTGAATATTTCTTGCCAATTCCTCTGGCCTGCAAAGTTTCTGTTGAGAAATCAACTGACTGTCTTATGGGGCTTCCTTGTAGGTAACTAACTGCTTTTCTCTTACTGCTTTTAAGATTCTCTCCTTGCCTTTAACCTTTGGCATTTTTATTATGATGTGTTCTTGGTGTTTGCCTCTTTGAATTCATCTTGTTTGTGACTCTGCATTTTTTGGGCTTGAATATTTCCTTCATCAAATTAGGAAAATTTTTTGTCATTATTTCTTAAAATAGGTTTTCAATTCCTTGCTCCCTCTGTTCTCCTTCTGGTACCCTATGGTCTGAATGTTTGTACACTTGATATTGTCCCAGAGGCCCTTAAACTCTCCTCAATGTTTTGGATTCTCTTTTCTTTTTGCTGTTCTCTTTGGGTGTTTTCTGCTACCTTATCATCACTGGTTCAATCCTCTGTTTCTTCTAATCTAATCCAGGTGTTGATTACCTGTAATGTAGTCTTCATTTCCATTATTGTATTCTTTATTAATGACTAGTTCTTTTTCATGTTTTCTATCTTCATTTTTATGTTTCCTATCTCTTTGTTGAAGTTCTCCCTGAAATCATTGAGCATCCTTATAACCATTTTTGGAACTCTGCGTCTGGTAGATTGCTTGTCTCCATTTTGTTTAGTTCTTGTTCTGGAGCTTTGTTGTTTTATTTGGGACATAGTTCTTTGTCTCCCCATTTTGGCTGCCCTTTTGTGTTTATTTCTATGTATTAGGTAGGAGGACTGCTATGTCTTGTCTTCCAGGCTTAGTAGAGTGGCCTTCTGTAGTATGTGTGCTGTAGGGCTTAGTGGCTCAGTTTTTCTGGTCACTTTAGTCATGCACTCCAGGTGTGTCCCCTGTGTAGGTTGTGTGTGCCCCCCTGTTGTAGTGGAGACTTGGTTGCTATTTGCACATCAATGAGAGGGATTGGCCCTCAGGCTCATTGGTTATAAAGACTGGCTGAGACTACAGTGGAGGAGTTGTGGTTCAGGGGCATACCCTACAGAGCAGGATCTCCCTTAGCAGGGCCCTGGTACCTGCCCAATCCACCCCTTGTGTGCATTGTTCTTGGAGGCAGCTGGGCGATGCTTCAGCTCGTTTCAAAGCTGGCCACTGGGGGTACTAGCCCTAGGACCACTCGGAGGGGATTCACTGCAGGTCAACTTCAGCTGCAGTCTGTGCCCCACCTGGGGCTACCCAGTAGGAGCCACAAAGAAATCTTTAGATGGCTGCTACCTATGCCATGCCTCCAGAGGCAAAGCTGCAAACCAAGGCTGGCTGCCACTAGTGCTTGGCTTAGGGCTGCTCAGTCAGAGGTAGAGGACATGCACAAGCCACATGCTGTTTGTCTGGGTTCCACAAACCTTTGAGAAACCTTAGGAAAGTCTGCAGCATGAGCTAAGGCAGGAAGTTTGTATGAGAAAGCCACTGGAAGTGGCTTCAGTGTGCCTGAAAGTTTGGGCTGGGTGGGGTCTCGAATTACCAGGACATGGCACATGAACAGCTTTAGCCAGCTCAATGGAGACTCAGATATGGCCGCCACCTGCATATGCATGCTGGGGAGAGGGAGGGCTCAACGGAGAAACAGTGGCCTCTGCCAGCTTCTCCATCCAGGAGAAAGCTGCCCCTCCAGCCCCCATCACAAGCCAGACAACTCAGTTCTCCACCATATGTTCCTGCCGCCTTTCCATCTGCTGCCCCAGCACTGGAGCTCAGAGACACTGGATTCTGACACTGAGTAAGTCCTTCCACGGTCCCTTTAAGAGGAGCAACTGGGACTTCAGCCACCCTCTGTCTCACTCAGTCACAATCTCCACTGATTTTCACAACCAGAAATAATGGGAACCTCTCTCTGGCACTGGAATCCTGAGCTGGGGAGGGGCTGGGACCTCTCGCCCCTCAGGTGGGGATCTCCACCTGATTTTTAACGGTCACATGTGGGTAAGGGACCAGCCCATTCTGCATCTCTGCCCCTCCTACCAGTCTTGAGGTAACTTCTTCTGCAAGTCCTTAGTTGTAGGGCTTTGGTTCAGCAAGATTTTAGGTGATTCTCAATGATGGTTGTTCGTAGTTTAGTTGTAATTTTGATGTGGTTGTGTGAGAAGATAAACACAGCATTTATCTACTGCACCATCTTGACCCAAACTCTACTGTTATAAATAAGTTTTTAAAATCCTCCTTATACTGTCTATAAGCTCCCAAGACAATGGCTGAGCTTGGTCCGTTGCCCTCAGATCCTCACTCCAGGCCATATGGGGCGATGCTCTGGCCACCTCTGCAAAGGAGCGGTACATGCCTGGACTGTCACCAAGGTTCACAGATCTCAAGTCCCACAGCATTTAACAATCCCAAACACCCCCATGAAACCCGGGATCTGGACACTCTCGTGATCATTTTCATTTCAATGGTTATAAACTTGCTGAAACAAGATGACTTTTCATCTGAGTGGGTTAATTTTGCACCCACTGAAAAGCCAATCCAAGTTTAAGCCCTTATGATGTCTAGCTCTGAGCTACCCATCCCCCTCTAGATAGAGTTAGGATCATTTTTCTTGCATAATTTACTTTGCACTTCACTATACTGAAACATACTCCTGGGCGACCAACTTCCCTTGCTGGAGAATCCTTCAACATCATTAAATAAGTAAACACCCTCCCCTGGCTCTCTTTCTGATGCACATACAGGCGCAGAATCAACTCTATTTCCTGTTACACCCACCACCATTCTGGAAGGTGACACTCCCTGATGGAACTGAGATCCTTCACATAGACTTTGTTAGAAGTCAGACCATCTCCTGCTATTGAGCTTTTAGATCACTTGAATCTCTCACGGTAATTAATAATAATATAGGAGAATTCTTTTTCCACTTAGCTGGCCCACATACCTCCACATGTGATAATATTGGATTCTATCTATCCAATAAATATGGATTCTATTTATCATCTATCTATCTATCTATCTATCTATCTATCTATCTATCTAATCTGTCAAGAGAAAATTCAGTACATCCACATAATTGACAGGAAAATCTCTCTCTTCTCCTCCCTCCCTGCCTGCCTCCCTGCCTCCCTACCTCCCTATTTGGAGGTGTGACAAATCACATTTCACTCTTACCTCTATGATACATTTCACTTTGTCCCCCAGGCAGGGAATTCCTTCTGTGTCCTTCATACTGATTATTGTGAATGGCAGAGATTTAAGTACAGAAGCTGCTCTCATAAATGTCAGACAGGGGCCTTCATTTTCTCTAAATTCATAATTTTCAGCCAGTACCTCAAAGGCATCCTGAAGAACAAAACCAGTTGAGAAAACACAGTCTGTTTCCTAGCCCCTGAGCCAGTGGTCCCTCGCAAACGTCTATTGCTCTCCTTTAAGTATTGGGACACTGCCTGACCTTTTCCTTGAAGGTCAGGATTGGGTCTCCCTTGCTGGATGAATGGGATTGAATTGAAAAGACAGGCTATGGAGTGCTTTGTAAGGAAACTGAGTTCACTGCCATTAGATAGATATTCAGGAATAACTGAACCAAAACATGATCTCATGTTCACAGCATCCTTCTAGTCATTACTCAGCATGATCCTTCCCACTTTGCTTGCTGACTTTCCCACCAGCCTGTGGCCAGGATTCTGCCTCTGATCACTGGGTATGCCCCATCTCTTAGCTAATACGTAAAACAATCAGCACTTAACAAAAACTTGTTGAAACGGGTGTAATCATAGATGGCTCAGACCCAAGGCTGGGGTTATTTAAGGTAGGGCATGTTTGCATTTCTAGCAGAGGAGGAAGTAGTTGCAGCTGTGTGCCATCGTGCCCATGGTGCCCCGTAGCTGCCAATTTCCTGATCTTCATCCGACATGTGACGCTGGAATGAGAAGTTTTGTATTTGATCTACTGCTGTATGTTTTATCCGCCTGAGGACTGACTCTAGGCTGGATGACAAGGAGCTGTGGGCTTGTTAGGGTCATTTGAAACATAATTGCCAAACTTCAGGGTTGGATGGGGCTTTAGAGATGATCTAGCTAAGTTCTAATTGAATGGATGAGGAAACTGAGGCTCAGAGAGAGGAACTGACTTGCCCAAGACAGTCATATCAGAGAGGCAAGAATCTAGGTCTATTGTCTCTTACTCTTTTGGTTTCCCAGCAAAAACTATTTATTGCTGTTTTGTGTAATTTGTTCTTACTATGTTTTGGACTAATTATAGGTTTTGATTTTTCAGAATACTTGCCCAAGACAAGTGTTGTGCCCAATAATGACAACTCTCAATAAATAGTACTCTATCATCTTTAAGACTATAATTCACGCAGTGATTAAGCGCTGGCCTGGGAAGCCAGGGGCCCCGGTTCGGTCCCACATATGAGGGCCAGTGACACTGCCCTCAAAAAAAAAAAAAGAATATAATTCAATGATATTTGTCCATTTCCATGACAGAAGTAGACCTATTCTTGACATAAAGAAGAATCAGGGATCAGGCTTGGGTGGGTGGGTGAGTGTGGGGAAAACCTTCCTAGATTTTCACAAAAAAAATATAATTTAATTTGTAGATCCATGGAAAGAAGCTGCTCTGGGTGTTGTAAAACTCCATTACCGTGAATATGTGGTTGCAGTTGTTTAAAGTGGTTCTTCTCTGACACGCGTACTGAGAGATCTTTTTTACAACAAGTGCTGGAGTCTCCTGGGGCCCTGGGTTGGAGCTGGCTGAATAGTCTTTTCTCACCTAAACAAATGTGGAAGCATCCATGTTTAGTAACAATCAATAGTAATAATAATAGATATATACAAAGAAAAAAACGGAGGTAGTCAGATGGCAATTGTTTCTGGGAAGAGGATAAAGTTATAGGAGACACAAATTTTAAGTTATCCGAATCTCTAATATTTGAATTTGCTATAATTAATGTGTATTACTTTTGCAATCAGGAAAAAAACATGAGAAAGGACCATAAATTAAATACCATTTCCATTTTCCATGAACTTATGTAGTTATGGTCTGAATCTTCTTCTGAGGGTTCTAGCACTATTGGTGAAGGAGTTTGAATGAAGAGCTTAACTGTCTTAATTGTTTTTCTTTATGAATGGTCATAGTAAGAAAAAAAAATAGGAACTCTCTACTTTTCTGGCTACCAGAACATCAAGACTTCAATAATTTGAAATATTTGTGTATAAACTTGTTCATAAGTATAGCTACCATTTATTAAATGCTTATTATAGGTCAGGCTTTGTGTTAAATGCTTTACATGTATGTTATTCTAATCCTCAGAACCATCTTATGAGGTAGGCACTATTGTTATCTCCTATTATAGAGAAGGAAACTGAAGCTCAGCAAAACTAAGTGATTTGCCCAAGGTCACATGGACAGTAAGCAGAGAACCTGGGATTTAACCCAGGCCTATTGATGCTAAAACCCATATTCCTAATCATCAAGCAAAGGACAATGAAAATCATAACTGTGACACTTACGACAAGCTGGTGTTTTCCTGCCATCTCCACCGGTTTTCCTGCTCCGATACTCTCTATCAGCCAGGAGACATCGAGGATTTCTAGCTGTGAGCTGGCTTTTATATTCTGTCCCTGCAGCCACTCCAGGACATCAGAACCAGAAGTGTTTTCTGCCACAATGTGGGTGATGGAATCACTGCAGAATGCAAGACTAAGTTACGAGCTGAAGGGGCTCTCATAGTCACAAGCTGTCCTCTTTCCTCAAGGTGTTCAGAGTGTTCCATCTGATGGAGAAAGATGCACACTAGACCTGACCACAGGCACAGAGAATTTAGACCTCCATGCAAGGGAATTCTGTTTTAATTACTGTAGCAACGGTGGTGTATGTTACATGTCAGACACAAGACAAATTAAGAAAACGTCAGCAAGATTGTGGTGTCAGTGGAAAAACCAAGGTCCAGAGAAGATGGAAGATAAAACTGTTCTTAAAGTAGTGCCTAGCACTCTATGTTTGGCTTTAGTGTGCCATTTCATTTTTATTTATAGAGGGTTTTAATCCAGTGCCTTTCAGACTGTTTGTGACCCACAGCTAGAAATATATTTTATACATGACTCCAAATAAAAATTGATATAGATGTAGATATGCCTATAACCTCCCACTAAATTGATCGCACAACCCATTAATAAGTGGTGACCAGCTTTGGAGAAATACTGCTTTACATGTTTTTCAAAACACAACTCTGTGATGTAAGATGGGTAAGATGGGAAAACTACTGAGCACATACTATGTTTCAGCACTAAGAACTTTAAACACATCATCTCATTTAATACTCACATAGCTCCTCAAGTAAGCGTTATGTCATGCGTACTTCAAAAATAAGGAAACTGAAGAACAGGGAATTTAAATGACATCCTGAAGTTCACACAGAAGAGTAAATGATATTTATCCTTTTTTTATTGTCTTTTCTGGGTCAAGTGTGTCATTTATAGTTTTTAACAAGTTTTCACAGTCAGCATCATATCATTGGAACCAGTAATTGTTATGGCCTTTTCAGTTCAAATAGTCTGTGAATCTAGGAGATAGCAAGATACATATCTAGCCATCCAAGAGAAAAATAAATTCTTTTCTCTTCTTTTTTTCTACTTCTCTTCCCTGACTTCCTCTTTCTTCTTCTCCTTTTTTCTTTCTTTCTTTCTTTCTTTTTTTTTTGATTGACTCTTGGGTTTTTGGGGTATTTTTTTTTGTTCACTATTAAATTCACAGCCCGAGGATACTTGTGGTGGTGGTGATGGTGGGAGGCATTGGGTACTAAAGAAGAAAAGGGAAGTTCCTGGACATTCGTATTTTATGTGAAACAGATGGTTAATGATGTGTTATGATAAGACATGAGGCATGGGCAAGATCTGCATGTGGTGTGAGAGAAGGAAAAGAATTTAGAGTGACCTGGGAGAGGTGGGGTGGCTTTGTGAAAAAGTGTGATTTGTGTCTAGTCTTGATGTATGCGGAGGAATAAAGTACCTGGAAGGCAGAACGTTGGGCCGTCTTGGAAGAAAAGGTTCAGAGGCCAGAAGGAAAGGTAGGAAGGAGAATGGCCTGGGTTGGAGTGAAGAGTTTATGATGATAAGTAGTAGGCATGGCTGAGTCAGTAGGGGCAACCACACTATAAAAACCTTAGCAGCATGGTTGAGGAGGTTAGATCTTATTTGGGGGGATTGTGGAGCCAATGAAGGCTTTTGTGAACAGAACATCCATAGCATTACTGTTATTTTTAAAAACTAGTCTGGTACATGCAATGATTTGGAGGGGAGAGTGATGGGGGGAGGATTGGGGAGCTACTTAGGAAAATGAAACAATGGACCAAATAGGAGACGATTTTAACCCAGTTTGGTTCCTATAGCACTAGGAAGAAAAGCAAAGGAGACAAATGGCCGTCTTATAAAAGATGGTTCACTTATAAAAGAAAGGGAGAATAGAGTCAAATATTACTCCAGCATATGGATCACAGTAGAGTACTAGCACTTTTGGTAGAACTAAGGATTTAGGAACTTGCATCTCTCTGGGGGAAGGGGTGGGAGTGGAATTGAAGATTTTTTTTAAGCGTGTTGCATTTGAAGGATGGCAGGAGATCCAAATGAAAATATCCAGTTGACAGTTGGGATCTGAGGCAACGCTGGGAGAGAGATGGGGGATGAGGATCAGACCTGAGGCTGTCTGGGTGGCAGGATGTGCCGTGGGCCCCAGCAGAAATGAGTCATGGGAAAACATCATTTTATAAGAGTTGAGGGAAGATGGCTCACTGCTTCCCTATTCTAGGTCCTCCTAATTCCAAAAATTATTTATAATAAACTTCTTGAAAGGTTGTTTATGTGTAGAATTTAAGAAGACAATGAAAGGATTAATAAGACTATATTCCATTCATATTTCTGTCTTTTGGAGGGAAACTTTATTATGTATTATAATATATTATTATTTATTATTATTATTATTATTATTAGGGTTTTGTCTGAACCTCAGAGGGAGAAGGAGAGACACTGCCTCTAAAGTATTGCTAACAATTTCTGACTGCTGTGTTGTGACAGCTCTTTACCTGTTTGCTGGTGCAGTGGTTTTTCTCTCTGCTCTGAATACTCCAATATTGAAAATATTAATAATATTGGAATATTACTATGGGCCAGACACTTTGGTAGGCACATTTCATACATTACCTCATCTATTATCTATAACTTTTTTTTTTTTTTGAGGACAGTGTCACTGGCCCTCACATGTGGGACCCGAACCGCGGCCGCTGGCTTCCCAAGCCAGCGCTTAACCACCATGCCATTTGGCTGGCCCCCTCATCTATTATCAATAGCACTATGAGATAGGTATTATCACCCCCATCTAAACGTGAGAAAAGAGAATCTTGGAGATGTAAAAATTTTCTCAGCTAATAACTGGGGGAGTGCAGGTTTGATCCTTGTTCTAGTTTAATCCAAAGCCTGTATGCCAAACTAAACTGAGCTACCCTCTGTGACGCTGTGCTTATTCCATGGCTGTAGAGAGAGCCTTTTCACAGAAGGAACAACATCTGGATGGGTATCATAATTATAAAAAAAAACACTGATTCCCCACAAAGGGCAGAAATAGAGATACAATAATATTTCCTATATAATACTATCCCTGCTGCTGCCACATAGAATTTATGTTTTGGTGTTTTATATCCAATATCATGTGGGCTACAATAAGACTGGAAGGCGTGTAGAACTGTCCCAGAAAGTCTGAAAAAACAGTTGCTATAGCTACAAACCAAGATGGAGAAGCCACAGGGAAGCTGGCCGACTCTCTGAGCTCTGGGCTTTGCCTACACCTCGAGGGAGGTGGGTGTGCTGAGGAGGAGCCCTGGGGCTCATCTTCCAAATTCAGGCCCCTCATCATCATCCATCCTGACCACTCCTGCTCCGCTGTCACTATCTCTTCACCTAGGATATCTCTGGACACAGTCCTGCCTCCAACAGAGACATCCAGAAGCCTGGGGAAGTGGGGGAGGGATGCTGAAAACAATCAACAGACAGTACAATGTACAGGCATATATAAAAGGAAAAGACTAGAGAGAAATACTCCAGACTATTAGAAAAAAGTAATAGCTACACACACACACACACACACACACACACACACACACACACACGCACACAATTGTCCCTCATCATCCATGGGGGATTGGTTTCAGGACGCTGCATACCAAAATCCTCAGATACTAAGCCCCTTATATGAAATGGGGAAGTTGCATATAGCCTATCCACATACTCCCATATACTTTAAATGATATTTAGATCATTTACTTTACCTAATACAATGTAAATGCTATGTACATGTACTGTGCTGTTTAGGCATTAGCTTTCTGGAATTTAAAAAATATTGGGCCGGCCGAGTGGCGCGGCGGTTGAGCGCTGGCTTGGGAAGCCAGCGGCCCCGGTTCGGGTCCCATTTATGAGGGCCAGTGACACTGCCCTCAAAAAAAAAAAAAAAAAAAAAAAAATATAGTAAAAAATATTATCAATCCGAGGTTGGTTGAATCTGTGGATGTAAAACCCACCGATATGGGGGGCCAACTGTACATTTTTACTTAATCCTCACAAGAGTCTTAGGAGGTTACATGTAGGCTTATAGGGGTTACATGAAGCCAGGATTCAAACCCAGGTGTGCATGACTTAAGCAATCTCTTAACGTTCTGCTAGACTGTGGTTAGACCCCTGAGTGAGGTTTTGTTTGTTTCAGTATTTTTCTGTCACAAACCATCTCTATCATCACTTTTATACGTAGGAGAAAAAAAATACACGTGAATGTCATTTTCAAAGGCAAACAAACCTGGGGCTGGGGCTGAGGTACTTCGTGCCTCACCACCAGAGGCCTGGGCTTTCTTTTTATAATAAAAGGTGCTGGATTGCATCAGGCAGCTGCCCCCAACCTCATTCAAAGACCCCAAGGCGCTGCTGAGATGGCTGTTCCTGAAATGCCAGTGGCTTCAATTCCTTAAGCGCACATGGTTTCTGAGCCATGGCTAATTAATGTCTTGGACTAGGTTTGGCAGTTCTGAACTAGAATGTGTCCCTCAGCTTCCCACAGAGTCCTCTGCTTCAACTGGTGCTGAACTGAAATGTGCTCCTTCCGCTCACCGATGTCCCTGAGGGCAGGGACAGTGTTATCACCTGCCTGGTTACCATCTGAGTTATAATCATGTGTGGTGCCCAGCACCTGGCCAGACTCACAGTAATGGTCAATAAATAGACCATTGGTAGAATGAATAAATGAATTGATTCATCCGTGGCACTAAAGGAATGTTTCTTATACTCCAGTGTCTACCCAAGACACCCAGGAAGCTGGGATAAAATTCAGGTGCCCTGTTACCAGAGATTCAGATTCAGTACATCTTCCCCAAGGCCCAGGAATATGCATTTTTGACAAGCTCCCTTGGTGATTCTGCCGTAGTCAGTCAGTTCTAGTTATCTATTAGTGGTAACAAACAACCCAAAATGTAATGGTTTAAAAAAGACAATGATTATATTGTATCTGCAGTTTTGTGGGTAAGGAATTCAGGCAGCATGGCTGGTGATCCTTCTGTTCGACGTGGCCCCAATGGAGGTGCCGATGCTCCAGGTGGCTCTGCATGTGTGGCACCTTAGCAAAGACGGCTGGGAGGCCGGGCTCACCGTTCTGCCAACCTGCACACCTTTCCATGGCCTCTCACACAGGGAACTCAAAACTCCTCACATGAGGCTCTGGGGTCTAGAAAACAGCAGAAACCACAGAGCCTTTTATGACCCAGCCTCCAAAGTCACATAGCTTCACCTTTGGTTGAAGCAGTCAAGAGCCTTCCCAGATGCAATGAAAGAGAAAATCCCTCCTGCCTCTCCAGGGGAGCACCCATATTTTAAAACCCACCCACAGCCCAAGAACTCCACTTTGAGAAAACACTGCCGTAAAGAAAGTTCTTTCTTTAATTGCCCCACGCAGGACGTTGGGCTCAGTGACAGCAATGTTTTCCAACGCGGTGCTCATTTTCGGCAGGAACATGAGATAATTTTAGCAAGTACACAACTGGGCATTTAAAAAAGCATATATGTTTATTTATATCTACATTTTTAAATTATGCATATTAGACATGATTTTTATGGGTGTCATGATTTTCATGTTATTCCTTAGGACAAAGCTACATTACTTTTAACAATTCCGTTTAGGAACAATTAAAGGAAACATTAAGTATATGATAACATTTGAGGTAAAAGATATTGTAAGAACCATGAATGTGGGACTCTGATGTCCAGAAGGCCCTGAGTTATGGAATTAACTCACAAATCTCAGCTCTGAATATTTTTCCTCTGATACCTGTACCTTGGCTCTTCCTGCCTTTCTTTTCCTAGTTGGTCCTGCTTCTCTGGATAATTTGAAAAACTCTCCATGAAGAAAGAGCCAGCCATCATTTTTGCCTGGAGACAGACTGACCCCCAAGCTGACTCCCCCCACCATCATGGATGGTCACCTGCTTTTGTCTTGATCTGTTTTCTTTCCCGGGAGAGATCATTTCTGATTCTTCACATCTGATATAGGACTTATTTTGTAAATAATAACTTTATTTACAAAATAACTTGAAAGAATAATTTACAATTAAGCTGAGCTGTTTACAGTTTAAAAACCCTCCTACAAATTTCCCTTAGAGACTGATCTCTTTCAGAATCCCTGAAACAGAAAAATCAAAGCAGTTTTACTTGGTTATCTCACACTCTTACTAGCACCAGTAAAGACAGGTTTCTATTTCCAGCCCTGATAAACTTAAGACTGAGGGTCTTGCCTTGGTTTCTTTGGCCCATCTTAACTGCTGTTAGGAACAGTTTCATTAATTTTAATGCCACAAATTTTGAAATATAAAATAATGTGGACCAGCGCAGGACTAAAATTTACATTACATGCTCCTGAATTTATAAAAATAAAGTTGTTATTATTTTGCTGATTACAAAAGCAATCCTGGTGCATTGTAGAAAAAAATTTTAATTACAAAAATTAATCTTGGTAATCCCAAGTTCCTCTGGCTAATTTCAATGCACCAGATAAATCATTCTTTTGGGAAAATATTTTCTGAAGCCGGCTATGTGTAAGAAAATTGTCAGAGGTCTGAGAGTGAGGTCTACAAGATGACGCCTTTGTCCTCATGGAGTCAGAGAGGGGAAACTGGATGAGATGAGGAGCAAAGCCACGTGGGAGCGCTGGGGGCCAGCCCAAGCCATGGACCACACCTGTGCTCCAGGGAGGAAGTTCTCTCCTCTAGGAAAGTTTCCAGGGATCTTAGATCTTAGGCGTAGAGAGGTGTAGGGAGGAGGGCTTCAAGGTCAGGGAGAAAGAGTGAGAAAAAAATGTTAAGAAAAACCACTGGAGATGTATTTATACCTTGGACCTGGAAGGGACCAAGAAATGCATTCGTTCACCATGTTTTCTAGAGCATGTGCCATCTTTTTCATCTGGTGTTTAGTTTCTTTTGCAAACAGTGACTTTTAATATTTTGATTTCAGATACCACAAATCTGAAGTGATAGAACACTGTCAAAGATAAACAAAGCTGGATACTAGTTTAAACAGTAAGGATATAGTCTATTTAGTAATGACTATTGCAATAGAGAAGGGGAGCCAGCATGATGGAAGCTCAGCTTCAAGGAGACATTTAAAAGGCTGGATGTGCTAAGGTAAAAGGCACTCAGGGGCATTACGGGGGGTTGGTCCACGCGATCAGGCCACCAGGGTTTGCTCATTGGTACAACTCGTATTCAGAGGAGAAACAAATTTCTTGAATCTTTATGACTGGAGGCAGTGGTGCAAGTTAGAGAAAGGCATCCACTAAGGCCTTTACCTTCCCACAGAGAATGGTAATGACAGTTCTCTCCTTGAATATTTGCCTTCCAAAGAGCTGTCTCTCTGGTCCTTGAGACAACAATTTTGGTTGGTTAGAAGACTTACATCTCAAAGTGGGCGGAGAGGGCCAGCTGAATGGCGCGGTGGTTAAGCGCTGGCTTGGGAAGCCAGAGGCCCCGGTTTGGGCCCACATGTGAGGGCCGGTGACACTGCCCTCAAAAAATAAATAAATAAATAAATAAATAAAATAAAATAAAATAAAATAAAAGGGGGCAGAGAAAGGATTTCTAAAGGTTTCTAAAGTAACAACTGTAAGAGGGGGTTCAGGGACCCATCTGCCTACTGCTAGGTTTTAGCTGGAACAAACAGTAAATTCTCCTGGAAACCTTGAACTTTCTCAGGCAGGCATTTTACATTGTGGGGGGGGGGAGCGGGGGGGCAAGGGAGTGAGTTGGGGGTGTGTGTGCATCTTGGGGACATGGCCTTATGCTGCTAGAAGCCATGCTAGGCTTTGATTAAGGATAGAGTTTTTATCAACATTCAGGTAAATAACCATGGATTTTACTATCATGAGATTGGGATATTGGAGACAATAGTTTTGGGATAATGAGTGAGGCAGGAGCCATGTTTCAAATATTACATAGTAAATAGATGAAAAGTGCAGGCAGGCAGGTTAGATATAACTAAGCCAACATAATACAAGAAGGCTGAAAGTAAAGGGTTGAGTAGGAAAACGTTAATTAAAAAAAAGAAGACGATGACTAGTACATACTTGGAAAATACATTATGGTCTCTTTTAATTGTAGGTGACAACAAAGGTACAATTCCTGACTCCCCTGGCCAATTGCAAACTTCCTGCTTTCAGGGCTCATGTCTTCTACTATTTTGTATCTCCAGAAACAGACAAATACTGTGTAGAGTGGGTACTAACAGAACCCCTTATTTATGATGCCACGGTGGTATATCTTGGTTTCATCAAAGACAATGCCTTCCAAAGTTACCCTTGTAGACAAATGATAGAGGTCTAGGCAGGACAAAAGTGTCATCTGGTGGGTTTCCACTGCTTGAACAGGGAAACTCAGCAAGTGCTAGACTGCAGGGTGACATAGCCCTGGAGAGCCATCCTTCTTAGCCACAGCTCTTTCTTCTTCAACATCAGTGATATAGGTCATAGTAGGCTTAGCTAATGAGTTCAGAGGAGGGCTGATGACAGATAAAGTTTTAAATAGCTCAAAGTACTGGAAGCAAGGGTGAAATAAGAACAAGACAAGCACTAGATTCTGATCCTTCTCTTGCTTGTCCTAGATAACTCAAAGATAATGAAGTTGCTCAAAAAATTTAGGATATTAACCATGGGACAAAATTCAGTATCCTTTTCATGAATATGCAAAAATGCCTCAAATGACATGACTTAATATGCCCTGATTTATATTTTAAGAACCAGCTTCCAACAGCACATTGAATAGTACATCTTTTGCAATATAGCATACATAGTAATGAAGCCCAATCCATGTAAGGATGCCATGCACATATGCTGGAGAATGAAATAGCTCCAGAAAGTTCAACGCATTCAGGTAAGCAATTTCTAAGTTGTGTGTGCAGGCCCAGGTAAAGTAAGAATCAGATTTTATCTCAAATTTTATCCTGGCAGCCAAAGAACGTCTTAGAAACTATGGAGGTTGCTGCCTATTTTCAGAACATATATATTTTTTTTTTCGTAGCTCCCTTCTCTCTGAATCTTATATACCAGAAAGTCAAGGTATAGCTAGCCTTCATATTGAGAAGCATCCTTTCTTTTGAAAACCAGCTTGCTTTATTTTCATTTTTAAAATATGTGTTTATGAGGGTAAACAGTGTCAAATATATGGTGATGGAAGGAGAACTGACTCTGGGTGGTGAACACACAATGTGATATATAGATGATGTATTACAGAATTGTACATTTGAAACCTTATGTAATTTTACTATTGTCACTCCAATACATTTTAATTAAAAAAAAGAAAGCAAACCTTAAAAATAAAAAATAGATAAATACATAAATAAAATATAAGGTTATTGTAAAAAATATTGGAAAACACAGAGAATAAAAGCAGTTAAAACCCTTCCCTACTACACCCTTCTCCCCCCAAAATAAGCACTTACAACATTTTGATGGGTTTCCTTCCTGCCTTTGTTCTGTTTGTTGTATCATTTGACCTAGTTCATATTGTGGAGCAAGAACCCTATCCTTAGGGTTCTGCTGTAAAAGTCAATGGATCCAGTTAATTAACAAGAAACCAATCACACTTTACATTTATAGAACTTTTTAATTTATCAGCGCACGCTGACATCCATCATCACATTCGGTGATCACATCGGATAGACTAGACCAAGTATGTGGACACTAAGGTTAGAGAGGAGAAAGGGGGTCTCACCCCACACGCGGCTGGGAAGGGTCAGAGCCAGAACTGGAGGCCTTTAGATTTCTTACCTAGAGATTTCCCCCTACAATGATCCCTATCGTCCTTTCCAATTAAAGTGTATGTGTCTATGTACAGAAATTCCGTTTGAGAGCTAGGACTTCTACTTCCTGTGGTTTATTTTTGTGCCATAGAAGACATTTGTAGTTAATGTGTCTACTGAGCTGCCAGCCTGGGAACTTTGCCACCATCGCATGCACAGCATCAGTTTCCTCTGTCGCCTGAGCAGCTGGGCTTGGTCCCCGGCAGCAGGCCTCTGGGACCTGGAGCTGCTTCTTAAGTTCTCTTACCAAAAGAAGAAACGTGCCTCCCATGGTCTCCCCAAGTGCCTGCTCAGCCACCATGTATGTATCTGCAGCTGTGCCTATAACTAAACTCGTCAGCCCTTGGTAGAAGTATGGACGGTGGAACAGAGAGCTTTCTATGTAAGTGGTACCTCGACCATCTGGCTCTCGCCTTCCTGCCTGGCCCTTGCCAAATTTCTCTGCCACAAAAAGCAGTTCCGTATTTCCTAAAGCTTTTAATTTCTGTTTTTTCAATTTCTTTTTCTTTAATTTCTGGTTTTCTTTAATTTCTGACATAGGCCTCTTTGCCTATGTCATCTCCCCCACCCCCTTCCCCCAATTCCAACATTTTATGTAGTAAGTCTGTAAAATTAAGTCAACTTAAACAATTAGGTGAAATCTCAGATTACCATGGAAAGGATGATAAGCCCAAAATTATATTTTGGGCTTATTATACATTTTGGGCTTAATATACCAAATGAGATAGGGGGTTAAAAAGGCAAAAAGGGGCAGAAAGAAGGCAAAGGAGGCCATATAAAAAGAAATCAGATGGGAGAGAGACCATAAGAGACTCAGGAATTTCTGAATGGGGTATTTTAATAAAAAAATAAAATTTTTCTGTGACACTGCCTTTCCAGATGAATTATGGGTCTTGTAAAAATTATATCTGATTATCAACTTTTGACATATGTCTCTCTAGCAATTTGAAGCTGACGTTTTTTCATCAGGAAAGGCTTGTCAGATTTATTTTTAAATATCAAAGACTATTTTTTAAATAAAAATTTATTTTCACATAGACTTCTTACAGTTTTTCCTGAGGAAAAAAATGTGGTCTGTCTATTTCTTGGACCATCAAAGCCAGCCAATTACATTAATCATCATTTTTTATTCATTGCAAGCCCCCTGGCAGTTCTGTTTGGAGCTATTTATGTCAAGGTTCTAATACCATTTGTTTCTGGATTTTGTTTTGTTTTTTCTTTCATCTGTTTGAGACCAGTGAAGAGTTTATGTCACAGTTAGGAAAGCAACAAGGCTAATTGCTAAGATGTAAGTGGGATTGTGAGTGAACCAGTCTAGGCAGCCCAAATTGCCTTTTTCCGAGATTCTCTTGAGTGATCTTGTCACTCTCAGCATGGTCTACCATCCTTGGATAGAGCTGTCCCCGAATCTTGAACTAGCATCCTTCTCTCTGCAAATCCCACTTAGACTGCTCTTTGGAAAAGCAAGATCAAGGCTACATTGGGGTGCCTATGGTAAAAGCCAGCTACAGTCACTCATCTTAGCCCGTCCCACTTCTGGTTACCTCAGCACAGCCAGATGTTTAGCTTAAGAGCCAAGCAAATGAACCATTCTTTCTGCTTCAATGTAGCTGATTTTTTTTGATTGAACTCAGTGGTGTTTTGTTCAAAAATGAAATTGAATGGTTGCAGCATTGAATTTTCCAAGTTGGTTTCTGTTTATCATCCCTAGACACCCTCATCTCATATTAGTGAAAAGCAAAAAACAACAAAACAAAACTAAACAAGAAAACCTTGTCTTTTGGTGCCAACTAGTTTCTATATAATTGTATTCAGTCCCCACTCATCTTATTTCCCATAACTACTTGGCTCAAATTTGTTCTTTGATTTCAAACCTGTTCACTGGCAGGAATGTCACCTCTTCCCTGAGTGGAAGAAAACACGGGTTCCTTGGGTTTCAAAGAAGCTGTTCATAAAATCGATTCGCAAACCACATCAGTGGTGTCCTACCTGAGCTCATTCTCAACCCTGAATCCCTTCCTTCGGGCCAGCTCCATGAGGAAGGCTCTGCGGGTCGTTCCCATTTTCTTCTCCAAAATAAAGAGGACCAAATCTCGGAACTTAATGTCATGAGGAGAGGAGGCCATTGAGGCACCCATCTGCTTGGGTTTCTTCTTCCGAGGGCCTGTGTGGGCCCTCTGCATTGGATCCATGGAAGGAGGCTCCTGCTGCTGCTGCTGCTGCTGCTGCTGCTGCTGCTGCTGCTTGCTGTTGGCTGTGCCATCAAGTGGTGTCTCCGTAGTGAGGGAGAGTCTGCCCCTCCTTCATGAAGAGCTCTGATGTCACCTCACCAGGAGACTCTGAAGCCAGGGCAAGGCATCCTGGGCCCTGCCCTGGAGACAGCTCCCTACTGAAGAGCGATGGGGAATTTTCACCTCTGTTCAGCTCATTTGTCCAATATGGAGATCATAATGGAAACAGTAAATTAACGTTTGCTTTCCGATCCATAAACTCAGAATAACTTTGCGAGGAAGGTATTTATTTATTTATTTATTTATTTATTTATTTATTTATTTATTTATACTTACGTTTGTTGAGGCCCCTCTTTTCTCTATTTTTGATCCTTTTTTAACCTCCTAACTCACTTACATTCTCCTCTCTCATAGACAACCATTATAATCCATTGGATTCTGTCCTTTGCATGGGTGTTATCTGTTGGATGTGGTTGTTTTGATTTTATATAAATGGCACTGTTATGCTTCACATTCTGTGGATCACTTTTTTCACTTAAAACTATGTTTTCAGATCCACCTACGTTGTTCTGCGTTCTAATCTATTGCCTCTAATTGTTCCATTATATATCATGGTGGGGGGGACATTTTAGCTGTGTCAGTGCATTTTATAAGTGAGGAACCAAGCCTCAGATAATTTACTCAAGATAGCAAAATAAAGGGCAGAACCAGGTCTTGAATTCAGGACCTGAATGCTATTTGCCTCAGCTTTTTCAGTGCACTACGGTTTCTGGAGAGTAGTCTATTATATAACTCTAAAATTGATCTTTTGGGGTGGAATGGGGTGATCTTTAGATGAGAATTACTGCCATAAAGAGACACTGTCATAACTTTATGTGCAAAATGAAATTAGTGTCTTTCAACAAAGCACTTGATAGATCTCAATTCCTGGGCATCTACTATGTGGTCAAGGCAAGCATCGACAAGCTTAGCTGAGTGAATCCTCACTACACCGCTGCCTCATAGGTACTAGCATCCCCATTTGGCTAAACAATCTGCTCAAGGTCACAGAGCTAGTCAGTGGTTGCAAGTAGGAAATGATTAAGCTAGGACTTGAACTCAGATTGGTCTGATTTTAAAACCTGTGCTCTTAACCAGCAAGAAGCTTTCCTCTATGTGTGTCTTCCCCAATAACAAATCTAAGCTCTGCTCAAGCACTCAGCCACATTATCTTAGACTTTTGCTACCTTCAAAATTATATGAGCTCTTCTCACCACAGCACGGGAAGACTGATGTGACAGCTGGCTTCAAGCATTTGCAAAGCTGTATTGTTCAAGAGAGCAAGATAAAACATCTTCAGGTGGAACTGGCAGAGAAACATGTCTTAGCTCTCTGCCAGTAAGAACTTTTTACCAACTAGAGCTGTCTAAAAATATAGAGAGGCCATATTGTACAGTGAGATATTACAGGGATGAAAAGTGTCCAAATAGAGTCCGGACCACTGTTGATTGAAATATTACAGAAGAGATTCAAATATCTGGTAAGGATTTTTAATGCAGCTCCAGTATGATATGATTGCTTGCTAAACAAAATCTGGTTATGAGAGTCCATTCTGACCCTCGCTGTTAGGCATTTGGTTACTGACATGTTGAAAGTTTCATGTGAGAACAATCTTAACTACAAAGTGGCCTGCAGCATGGAGCAAGCAAAAGATTCTAGCAAGAGCCTGAGGTTGTTGTGTTCATCCCAGGGTATGGCCAGAGAGAAAAAAATCAGTGTGTCACCTAAATAGTAAAGGGGATGGAGAACTGTACAGCTCTGACATCTGGCTGCCAGTACAAATCTCATTGCCACTGTTTGGAAGCTGTGATCTTGAGCAAGTTACTTCACTTCTCTGAGCCTCAGACTTCCCCATCTGTAAAGTGAAGACTAACTGAGATAGCCATTGGGCACTACTGGTCAGAGTGCAAGGCACAGAGGAAGAACTTTAAATAAATGTCAGTTGGTAGTAATTTGGTGTTTTGTTTTTAATGAAGTCCCAGTCTGGTCTGAAAGCAGATCTATGTGTATTATGAAACTATTAAGTCATCATAACTAATGTCTAATTTAACTTGCTTTGAATCACTGATATTGAAAAGATTACCAACAAAAATTTAAAGTGTGATGATGCCTGTCTGGTTATTAGACTACTGTCTCTCAGTTTCACATCTACCTTTCTCTGCTATGTGAGGTTGGGGCTGGGACCATGTAAACGCCATTTCTCATTGTTAGGGGGCTCCATGTTAGGTTCTACCAGTTGGGGGCACTAGAGGGAGACTGCAAGGCTGGAGAGAGGAGGACTAGATGTTTTTGGTTTGCTTGCTGATACTGTCAATGTCTTCTTAGTAATGACTGTTTACTCTGGTGGCAAAAGCTGGCTCCACTCTCTAGCTTTTTATTCTTACCTATTTTTCCCTTTCTTTTTTGTACAACTAGCATAGTTTCATCGTGCCCTTCAGAGGTACCAACACGAACCAGAAACATCTCCTTCTCAGAGGCCTGAGTCCCAGCTCTGCAGGGGTTTTCCTATGAACTCCTACAGTGCCAGCAGTAACAGGCAGCACCCCCTCCTCAGAGGTCTGTGTTCCAGGTCCATGGGGACCCCATGTTTCACACTTGCAGGTTTCAACAATCTCATCTCTGTCTCTTTGTTCCCCCAAACCTAGAGGTGGGACATGCTTTCTGCAGTTACTCTCAGTGTCCTCGTTTTACTTTTCAGCCATCTATTTCCTCGTACGTAAGCCAATCGCCCAAGTTACATCTTCTTTGTTGAAATACCTATTATGCTTTCCTTTGTCCTAACTGGGTCCTGAGGATAGTGTCCAATGGAAGTGAGTTTTAAGAAGTGGGACTCACCTTTCTAAAGGGAAATTTGACAACAGTGTGAAAAAATCTTTAAGGTGTCCAAATCTCTTGACACAGCATTTCTATATATATATATATATATATATATATATATATATATATATATATATATAAATTTTTAGGCAAGACACATAAAGATGAGTGTGCTAAAAGGTTCATCACAACATTGCTTGTGCAGATGTGCAGAGAAGACTTCAAACAACATGAATGTCCAGTAACTGGGGTGGGAGGGTGGGGTGGTGGTGGTGATAAGTATAATGGAACTCAATTCAGCCACTAAAATCATGTCATAAGAGAATACTAAAAACATGGATAAAGGTTTACAATCGAATAATTATAAATCAGTTTACAAAATAGTAATTACTGTACAACAACAGTTTTGATAGAAAAGACTAAAAAATATATATGGCGATGCTAATATTATAATAGTGGATATCACTGGTTGTTGGATTTATGCATGATTTTGATTTTTGTCTTTGTGCTTTTCCGTATTTTACAAATTTTCTATAATAAACATGAATTATGTTTGTAACTGCAGAAACAAATTACTTAAACAATATATTACCTTGAGTTAATACCGTGTGGCCTTAATGAAAAGCTCTGATTCAAAGGCAGTGAGGTTGCTCTGAGTAAGCTAAATAGCACTTGAAGATGCTTTCTTATAATTACAGCACAGGGCTGAGAGACTCTTTCTATTTTATGTAAAAGTCATATCTTACTGCCAGGACTCCACTGATGTAGGTAGGATCCCTATGCTGAGGAATGGGAAGGGCTATGAAGGGGGTTTCAAACCCCTCAGCCTCCCTTTAAAACTGGTTAAAATGAGTCTGAGTACACTGAAATCTCATTCTTTCAGCAATTAAATTAGATTATGCTCATGAAAGTGAGTTGAAAACCATGAAACACTACACAAAGGTCAACTGTTCTTATTATTCTCATTGGTATTGCTTCTAATGAGAGGAATTAATTAATTTCATCTTACTAAACCATTTTCTGGAGCTATTTACACCAAATTTTGAGCACTCCCTTGGTCCAGTATATAGGCCAATAACCCCCGAATCTTAGTGGCTTAACACAAAAAAAGTTTATTTTCCTCTCATGCTACTTGTCAGTAGAGGGTTCTGAAGGTTCTGTTCCACTCAAGACTCAGAATGATGGAGGCTTCACATTTTTGTAACTTCGACACCTGGACTATGAAGCTCTCTTGGTCACTGTGGCAGGGAAAGAGGGCACAAGGGATCTTGCATCACCAATTAAATGCTTTGTCTCAAAAATGATACACATTACTGCTGGTCATAGCCGTTGGCTAGAAGTAGTCACATGGTCCCACCTGACTGCATCAGGACTTGGAAATACAGGGGAGCACCTGGGACCTGGGAGGAGTATTCCTGTTCTTGCCATGCCCAGGATGAAGCTAAGTGTTGGCTGATGATTGGTTCTGGGGAATGCCAGTCTCACAAAGTGTCCCAGGCAAAACAAAAAGCTCTATAGTGAATTAAGTTTAGGGAAGCCAAACTTTATATAATTTGTGTTAGAACACGAAAGAAATCTGTTTAATTTTGTGTAGCCCAATGTATTCCCAACCTGCTTCTATTTTTGGTTGTTTTCAAGAAGACTTACAGCACCTTGTTGAATATAATAAATATTGACGGCTACATATGCACTAAGCCTGGGGGCCTGGAATTATACAGACCTGGTAACTAACTACCTGTCACTCCCCAGGTGTGTGATCTTGGACAAGTCACTTACACCTTTGGAATTCTCAGCTTCCGATTTGTAAAATAGCAATTACAGCTAACTTCATTGCATTGGAAGTGATGAATAATATAACATGAACACACCCACTGTGGGTGTTTGGTCCCTAGTCCACCCTCCCCTGCTACTCCTATGTGCTGGAAAACAAGACCAGTGCTTCTGGCTTGGGTCAGTGATGACAGCTCTGAAGACACTGAGAGCACACCTGGTCACTGGCTGCTACCTTCACTCTCCTGTGCTGTTGCTGCTCGTCTTAGTTTAATATTGATTTGTTTTCCCACTTGGGGTAATACATGGTACCCATATGATGGTTCTTAGAGATCTTTATTGAGAGCGAGTGTCTGAGCAGGAAAGAAGGGAGAGGGGTACAAGTTGACCCTGGTTCAGTGGAGAAGCGAACCTCTTTCCACCAACAAACGCTATTCTTATCCCTAGGAGTCCTGCTGTTCCATGTTCAGAGGAAGAAGTCCGTTTGAGAGAGAAAACTTCTGCTTCCGGCAGTTTTAATTTTTTTTTATATGAAATATCTTGTATCATCTACTTATTTCAAGCTGTGGATCTGGGAACTTTGCCATCATTGAACATGCGGGCAGGGTTTTGTTTTGGTTTGTTTTTTCTTTCTTTCTTTTTTTTTTACAGTGCACTGGCTGCCTCTGCTGCCTGAACAGCTGTGTTTGGTTCTTGGCAACAAGTGTCTTCTAGAGCTTAGAACTGCCTCCTCGGGGAAACTGAAAGATTTTGATGAATGACTAAAATCTTGGAAAATTTGCTTCTTGCCACCAAGAGGCAATCTGTAGCTATATATCCTGGATGCTGATAAACACAAGGAAATTCTATATTTCAGTGATAAGGTGGGCTTTCACCTTCTTCCACAAGGTGAAAAGTGATAGCAAAAACAAGGGGACTGTGACTTCTAGTCTTTATCCTAAAATATTTATTTTTAAACACCAGCTGTGCACAAAATGGTAGGTGAAAGCATGAGTATCAGGCATGGAAGAGAGAGAGGACAGAGCGTTGCCTTGAGGAAGTTTGAATAGGAGAGTTGGGATTTTATTTGCAAAGAACTGGGAGGTGTTTGAGCAAAGGCAGGATGTGATAAAAACGGTGCCTTAGGAAAATTAACTAGGCAATAATGAATTAAATTAGGAGACAATTTCATGGGGGAAATTTTTGCTATAGTAGTATTTGTAACTCTTGGGGTTTGAGGTGGTCTTAGGTCAGAGTGAAATGCATAGCAAATAGAGCCTGATGAAAAGAATCTGCTTAAAATTCCCCAATTGCTCCTAGTCCCTTAGGAATGGGCCTTTTTGTCCCTCCTGCTGTAACCTTTCACTACCAAGGTCACTGATATTCCCCCAGAGTAGATCCCTGACCGCTGATATTAGTAGACGCTGCAGTGAGCTGCCTAGAGCCTCCCTTCAGAATGGAGGCACTCATTTCCTCTGCTGCTGGGAGTGTTGTGAACTGATGGTTCACTGTCAAAGGGATTAAGGTCAGGCTCCTTTCTGGGGACACCCTGCATCCAGGAAGGTGGGGGTGGGAGGTTATGAAGGCCAGGCCATCTTGTCTCACGGGAGACAACTCTGAAGGGCCCCTCTAGCCACAGAACATCCTGTGGGATTGGCTGAGGCCTGTCTTGTGTTTCAACTGTTCCCTCCATCGAGTCCACTTCCTTCACGCTGCCACAGATGTTAGTCCCAAGGGCATCCCCAATAGACTTCAGGTACACAAATCCCCGTTTTAGGGCCAGCTTCCCAGGGACTTTCCCTTAGAACACACCTTTGATACTTATCCTATTTCGATTGTCTTCTGCCCCTAATTACCTTTCTTCATGTAGACAAGCACAGCTTGTCTTCCCGCCTAGGTCATAACCTTCTTGAAGGGAAGGAGACCACCCTTGACCTCTTTGTGTACCCTAGAGGGCCTACAGCAGGTCCTGGTACATAGGTGACAGCCCCTCATCACAGGCTTATGAATACCATTTCTGCTTCCATTCAGAGAGACCAAAGAGAATTCTGTGCATGACACCCCCCTGGTGTGCGGGGGACCAGCCTCCGCTGACCAGGGTTCAAGAAGGTGGACACGGCGTCGCCGGTTAAATGAAAGACTGAAACTGTTTGTTGCAGTAAAAGACAGAAAATGAGGGAAGAAAATAAAGAAGGGAGACAGTGGAGACACCGGGAGAGTTAAAGAGAAAAGTGTCACACTTTATTACAATAACATGTCCTTTTTATAGAGACTTTTGACCATTATCCAATTACAAGTTTAAGTTCCACATGGTCTTGATGTATTTTTCTCTTAAGACCTTTAGTCCCTATAATTGTTCTCCTTAGGGCACACTGTGACCTTTTCTATAATCCCATCTATGGTAATCTCTTTATGACCCAGACTCAGTTTCTACATAATCTGTAATCCTGGGTGTGAATACTAAAGAGAATCTCACTTTTGATATTTAATTTTGGCTTAACTGTACCTAAAGTTCTCTCAAGACTTATCACAAACCTTAACAAAACATACATTTTGTAATAAAAACACAGGCTTCAAGGGAATACAAATTTGAGGAACACATGTCTAATCAACAGTACTTTCAGATTCACCAAGCCCACTAAAGTCAACCTGCATGCCCCTCAATATTGGGCTACAGGCCCTCAACACTGGTGCATAGAAAAGGAGACCTCAGGCCCACAAGTGTTTGTGCCAAATCATTTCTCTAAAGCTGGTTTAGCTGGGAATGCAGCCAAAACCCTCTCTTATTCCCTGCCAGGAAGTGAAAGTCTTTTATCACCACCTGGGAGGAAAACAGGGTTCAACTGCCCAGGCCCAGTAAAAACAATCCCACATTGGTGAATACGCCATGAGACTCAGTTCCTGATGCAATGACTTAGAGAAATTTATTTTGAATGTGATATGTGTTTCTCAGAATAATTTAGGGAGAGGGGAGAAAGAACTCACATTCAGCATAGTAATCTTTTTGCATAAAGGTTTGTGAGCAATTGTTTACTTTTTAAAAAATAACAGAAAATTTCATATTCAGTGTTTTAAAGTTTTAGAGACAATAGTTTAGCTTATAGTGACTTGCTAAATGGTTTGATTATATTTAACCAAATGTTTTAACTTGTATAAACTATATGCTACTGTGGTGCAGAAGAGCCTGGCTCCTTTCAAAAGGTTTCTGAGGTAGCAGGTTTCTTAGTCTCAGAGAAAATAAACCTACGTACTATTAGTAAGTCTGAGCTCTATTAGAAAAGGTAGACGCGGGTCCACCACAAAGAACTTCTGTTAAAGGGAGAAATTTGCTTCAGAGAGCAAAACCAGCTTGGGAGGGACACATGGGGAGGGAAAGGAGAGAGTTCCAGGAAAATCTAAGAGGAAGCTGGTAGCTCTGAGAGAAAATTCAGTAAATTCTAGATATTAGAGTCCCCTGGGGCATGGCGAGTATGGTGTCTAAGTTCAGGCTGCTGTAACAAAAATAGCATAGGCTAGGTGGCTTGAAAAACAGACATTTATTTCTCACAGCTCTGGAAGCTGGCAAGTCTAAGATCAAGGCGGCAGCCAATTAATTGGTTAGCATAGCCACCTTCTTGCTGTATCCTCAAGTGACAGAGACAGAGAGGTGTCTCTCTCATCTCTCTTCTGATAAGGACTCTAATTTCCACCCCCATGACCTAATGAGCTCCCAAAGGCCTCATCTCCAAATATCATCGCTCTGGGGGTTAGGGCTTCAACATGTGAATTTTAAGGGACACGAATATTCAGTTCATGATAATGAGTAAAAAACAAAAGCAAAACAAAATCAGTGTTTGTTTGTTTTATGCGTGCATTGTTACATAAACATTTGTTCTCCACGTAGACTTGGTGGCTACACAATAGCACTCACTACCCAAGCTTTTCAAATATCAGGGACCAGAATCCATCCCAGGTAATGGAAACCAAATCTCAGAAGGTGGGGGTGAGGCTGGGCATCTGTGTGTGTGTGTGTGGTTTTTTTTTTTTTTACAAGCACTTCAGTTATTCTCGTGTGCTGCCAAAGCTGAGAAATCACTCGTTTAGTAGAATATATTTTTTGCTAACTCTATTTTGTCTTCCCTTATATAAAGCTAAAAAGTTATGGAGACAGACTCCTTCCCTACTCCCTTATGATATTTGGATTTGCTAAATGAACTCACTACTTTTAGATGGAGTGCTTTCCTTAACATTCCGGACAACTCAAACTTGCTCCGCCAAGCATTTGCCAGGTGACACCAAGCAGGGCCTTGGGAGAAGGCATCAACCCCATTTAAGTACCAGATCCATTTCATTGCCACCCAGTAAGACATTGTTTCCGGTGCCACAAAGATACAGGGCCACATGCTTCTCACATTTACCCAGATGCTATCTTGGGGGTGTTATATTTCCTGGAATTATCCAAGAAGACACTCAGTTACCTAATGGGACAGTTTAAATGATTAGATTAGACCAAAATGGCTAGATGAGACTAAGCTTTAATTTTTGCCCCACATTCCAGCAGGAAGAAAGAAAAATCAGCTCTTCTATTGACAAAATAACAAAGCTCACATTTTCTCTGTATACCAGAAGTAAGTGGTTTTGCACCCTTACACATGAGCTTATAAATCCATTTTCATGTGCTAAATTATATATACATATCCACACACTGTACACCTAGGCAGTGTAAACAAGAACTTAGAAGTACAAGTTAGCAGTGGGCAGCAGCTCTGGTATGTTCTGGGATTCTGGTGGCTAAAAAGGAATACCAGCTTCTTAGGGGCAAATCCTGACATACGCGAGTGGGGAAATGCTGCAAAATGAAACCTGTCAGTGGTGCGGGTGACAAGCTAATTTGCCTGAATCCTTGTGGTCCTTTAGTGAGTTGGCCAGGCATAGATGTGCTTCATTTCCAGTGATTTTGTTGCCCCATGCAACCACATACATTCTCGTTGTCACCATGTGGTGTCAGTATTTTCTGTCTTAAAAGGTCTCTGGGTTGTAAAGCAAAATTCCTGTTGGAAAAAGTCTGAAGCCTCTGACTGTGAATAAATTACTTTATTTAATTATATTTTAATATTCTTCCTCTTAGCTTTTACTCCTTCATTTTCTGCTTTGTATCTTTTCCCTCCTTGTGCAGAAAAGGGGCAGCATCCTCTTTATCTGCAAAAACAAACATAGGATCACACCATTCACTCATTCGGCCAACAAATTTTTTTTTTTTTTAGTTGAGCCATCCTGCCACCTGTTGGCAGCTCAGCTCGGCTGGGAATCGAACTGCTGTTGGTCAGAGCTCAGCTCACACTCTTGAGTGAGCTCTTAACCAACTGAGCCACTCAGCCAGCCCTCAACAAATTTTGAGGATCAGCATTGTGTAATACAGATCCCTCCTCCCGCAGAGCTTTTGGGGTTTCAGATGTCAGCATAAACAGGGTAGAGGCAGTCGCTGGAGGCAGCAGTTCTGTAAGTAAAGAGGCTGGTTCTGGCTTTGAGTCCGGCTTTGCCATTTAGCAGCTGTGTAGCCTTGGACAAGAAACTTAACCTCTCTGAGTCAGTCTCCTCATGTATCATAAACACTTTGCTTTCAGTTTATCATGATAATTGAAGGTGTTATTTGCACTTGTGGCTACTTATTGAATGTCTGATTAATGTGTAGGCAGGGGCTACACGCAGTCCTCCAGCTCTGGTGCTGTGTAATAGCGTGCTGTTTGGAACCAAGTCAAGGTTCCAACATTTACACTTGATGACAAAGGTAATTTGCACATCTGTCCTCCATGTGTGCATTTACATTTTTATAGATATTTCCCATCTGCCAATTGCACTCCATTGAGGGTGTACTAATTTACACTCAGATTATATACCAGAGAGGTGGGAATAGACCCATTTCCTCACACTCTTAACACACAATATGTTATAACCTGTGGGATCTCTGCCAATCTGACATTGGAAAAAGATATCTCAGTGGAGTTTTCATTTTTATTTCCTTTAATATGAGTGAATTTGTGCTTCTTTTCAATCTATTTAAGGGCTATGTCTATTTCTATAAATCATCCATTTATATCTTTTACTTATTTTTCTATTGAGTGTTTGCTTATTGATTTGTGGAATTTATTTACATATTACAAAATTAGCCCTTTTCTTGTATATAGGTTGCAAACACTTGACCCATTTTTTTCCTGTGACTTTTGATTTGGTAAATGGTGGTGTTTTTTAACATCGATTTTTTTTTTTAATGTCAATATATCTTTTGTGACTTCTGTGCTTTGTGTCATACTTAGAAAGCCCTTTCCTACTCTGAGATTCTAAAATTGGGGGAAAATGTTTTCCACATTCTCTTTTAAGTTTTTTTAATGGTTTTATTTTCATGTTTAAATCTTTAATCTGCTTGGAATTTATTTTTGTGTACAAAGTGAGGTATTGGATCCAAGTTTCTTCCCCACCACCCCAAGTAGTAGCTTCCTAGTTGTCCTAGATCCTTTTATTAAATAATCCATATTTTCTCCACTGATTTGAAACTGACTTTAGTTTTGAAAGAAGGTCGACTTCTAAATTTGGCAACAGGAGGATGTCCAAGCTGCAGAACTTCAGGCTCTTAGCTCTTTCTGAATTGTGTCTCTTGTCATTTGGAAAAAGAAGAAATACATGTGCATTGATCTGAAAATGTAGTTCAACAACTAGCTGTGTGGGAGAGTGGAAAGAACATGGGCTCCCAAGTTAGAAAACCTGACCTCGTTTCTCCTGTTGAATAATCATGGGCAGGTCACTTAACTGCTCTGTGCCTCAGTTTTCTCCTCTATAAAATGGACCTAATGACAACATCTATGTCATACTGTATTGTGAAGTTCAAGTGCATTAATACATGTGAAAGAGCTTTATAAATTATAAAGGTCTATAGGCATATTAGTCATTTGAATTTTTACAAGTTGGTATAGCATTGCCAGTTAACTTAGGCAACACAATTCTAGATTTTTAAATTTATCAACTTTCTTGAAATCCTTTCAATTTCTTTGGAAGTGTTTAGCTTCTTTCTCTTTGCTGGTGAGTATTCTGGGTTTGGTGACTTGTTAATTTTTATCAGACAGCAGCTGGGTCGGGGAGGAGATGGGTAAAAAGAGAAGTGAAGACTAGGAAACTAGGAGTATCCATCAATTTTGAGGGAGAGGGAGGTGAATCAGCATGGAGGAAGGGGAGTAATTTTGGTGGAGGGATAGAAAACAGGAAAAACTAGAGGGAGCGTGAGTAGACTTATTTGCAGTCTTGTAGATATAATTATTTCCTAGAAAATGTTAGTTTCCTGTTTTATAATTTACAGCAAGTTTTGTGGGCAATGCAGAATAAAGGCTAAGGGTCAGGCAGTGCAATGGTTGAATTACAGTCCCTCCTCTTTTAGTAGGCCCATTTTTCTTACCTCTGAGGCAGTGATATATATATAATGCATTCCTCACACCCATGGGAGACTAGATTGGGGATTGGAGTGGGCAATTGAGGCAACAGTGCAAATCTCATGACGGTGGCTTGGGTTTGCCCTTGGGAAAGGCAGTAGAATCCACAACCAATCTTGCTGGAGACAGGTGCAACTGGAGTCCGGGCAATCGCCCTTCCCCATTCCACAGACAAATGCCCCTCCCCCCCTTTGAAGCCAGCAGAAGTCTGGGCAGAGGAAGACACCACTGACACCCTGCCAAGTCTGCAAGAATGCACATGGGACGATGACTCCATTATCACAAGGGGAAGATAGAGTATCCAGGAGGACAAGAAGGGCAGGCATTGGATGGAGCCTTGGTGGGGTGGGGTCCACAAGTCCAACAGAAGAAGGACTAGGAGAATATTCGTAAAACCACCATTCTGGTTGCAGCTGAGGGACACTTAATGAAGAAAAATGTGACTGTGATTTAACTTGTTGGAACTGGAGAAATCTGTTGGTAATCCTCTCAGCCATAAATCTGGCTTTGTCAGCCATTCTGTCAATCTGTTACATGATAGCAAGGTTGATCATGGTTTCCAACACATAGTGTTTTTCCATATACATTATTACAAATGTTCCCAGCCCCAGAGGAAAGGTGAATTCAAAATTCCTTCTATGTTTAGCATATTCTGAGTTAGTAAATTCAGGTCACCCAGAACACCCTATTCATCAGTTGGTCCAGGTGCTATTATGAGTTACAGTATTTTCTCTGTGTCAGTTACTGTAAATAAGTGAATTCTCAGGAAGTGTATTGGAAACCACCACAGGATGTTTGCACTTTTTGTGAGGTTACATTATTAAAGTTTTGGTGTGAATTTCTGGTTAATTTATACCAGCCTAGAGAATTGTGCATCTGTCTATACGTGTGTTTTCTCACCAGCGGGGCCGGTTCCATGGGACGTGTGGCCTGTGCGGTCACATCGAGCCTCACACTTGGTTTAATGATCTGCTGTCATCATCCTGAAATTCTTTTTTTTTTTTTAATATTTTATTGGGGAATTGGGGGAGGGGAACAGCGTTGGGGGAATCGGGGAAGGGGAACAGACAAGTTGCTGTCTTTTTGTTCTTCAGACTAGTTGCGGAGGACGTTGCTTCACTGGCCCATGCTGGTATCATCATTGCGCTCGGTCACCGGCCTCTGGATGGTCGCTCACCCCGGCTCTTGGCAGCTCACGCTGGCTGCTGGACACTCACTGTAGCCTATGGCAGCCCACTGCAGCAGGGGCTGCAGCCTACACTGTTGCTGGGGCTCATGCAGCCCAGCTCCAGATGGAGCTGTTAACTGTAGAGGGCAGTGTCACTGGTCCTCATATGTGGAATCCGAATCAGGGCTGCTGGCATCCCAAACCAGCTCTTAACCAATGCACAACTCGGCTGGCCCTAAATTAAGTATTTTGCAAGAAAAAAAAAAGTGTAATTGAATTAATTTCTTTGGTACAAGAGAATTAATTATAACCACCCTAGTCATCCTCTACAGTTAGAGGAAGTGAGAGAGAAATAATGAAACTAAATAGAGAAGATTAGTCAAGGATGTAGAAAAGAAAGAGCGGACTTGAGAGTGGGAGAGTGAAATTAATCAAGTTTTGAGCCCATCAGCCTTCTTCTGATGCAAAGAAAACAATTCGCATGGTCACCCCTTCTGATGTGTGCATTAGCTGGTGATATTAACTTATTAGGGAAACAGATTGTGTGCTCTCTTCTCTGCATGGTTTTTAAATTTTTCTGTGTCTGGGCTTGCTTTGTAATAGACTAGAAACATCTTGCTGATCTCTTTGGGTGACTGGGCTCAAAGTAACACAAAGCTGTTCAGGGGGCTTTGATCTCCTATCTCTTCCTCTACTTGGAGGTATTTTACGGTTTTGCCTAAACCTGTAATAGTAAAGTTAAAAAAAATAAGTTAACCTTTTTTCTTACACTGTGCAAATATTTTTTTCCCCTAAATTTTTAACATTGCTCTTTCCTTTATTTTTTTTGGTCCCAGCCATTTCTTTCACCAGGTTTTCTCTTGAACAGGTATGTGTTAACCAAAGAAATGATTCTGTTGCTTTAAGAGGGAAAAAAAAATGTTACACTTGGTCAGTCTGAAAATGTAACACCTGGCACCCATATTTAGAAATTTTAAACACACACACACACACACACACACACTCACACACAGACACACACACACGCCTTTAGCACTGAGGTGTGCAAAACATTACAGGAAGCTCATTGCTTAAAAGCAGTTGATCATTTATTTATAAGTTGGTTGTTTGAAACTTAAAAGTACTTTTTCCCATAGAAGCAAAGCTATAAATGGTGCTTTGGTCCCCAGGCTCAAAAGACTGTTGTAGAAACGTCTGCTCTGGCAATGAAAATAGAAAACGATTCTGTAGCAATCCAGTAATTGAGCCAAAGAAAAAAACTAACAAACTAAAAATGTGGTTGCTTTCAATGCCTATGCTTGAAAAGGAATGGATTTCATCTGAGGAAGTGGCAGAGGCAGCTGGAGATTTCTGAGGTGTCATAGGTCATTTTAGTAGCCCAGGCTCTTTAAAAGCCTAGGTGTTCGTTGTCCCCCATGCAAGGGCAAACCACATTGTACTTTGATGTGACACCCATATATGAATTCTACCCTTGGCTCAGAATGAAAAGGAAAGAAAGAGAGGAAGGGAATTTTCTGAGGTGTCTAGAGTTTGGGGGAAAATAGAGAGGAGGGATAAATGAAGCTGGGTGACCATACCATAGTTCACATTGTTCCCTTGGAATAGAAAGTCCTCTTTTGTGCTCCTCTGGCCACACAGGGAACTTCCTATTTGTAGGTAAAGCTCCAGCTACGAAGTCTGTCTCTCTGGGGAGCTATCCACATTTTCTGAAATCCCCCACTAGTTCTCAGTGCAGCTTAAATCTCTCTCTATGGAAGCACACTTCACATCATTTTGTAATTATTTTTTTATGTGTCTCCTCCACTTGATGAAGACACAGCACAGGAAGAAATAATTTAAATTAATTTAAAAATATGCCAGCCGAGTGGCGCGGTGGTTAAGTGCTGGCTTGGGAAGCCAGCAGCCCCAGTTCAGGTCCCACATATGAGGGCCAGTAACACTGCCCTCAAAAAATAAATAAATAAATAAAAATATATCTCACTGGGGGCGGCCGGATAGCTCAGTTGGTTAGAGAGCGAGCTCTGAACAACAGGGTTGCCAGTTCGATTCCCACATGGACCAGTAAGCTGCGCCCTCTACAGCTAAGATTGTGAACAACAGCTCAACCTGGACCTGGGCTGCCGTGAGTGGCCTGCGGCCAGACTGAGCTGCCATGGGCTGCCGTGGACTGCCGTGAGCGACCGACGGCCTCAGCCGGGTAGAACATAATGATCATAATACCTACATGGGCCAGGGAACTGCGTCCTCCACAACTAGACTGAAAACAACAGCTTGACTGGGAGGTGGGGGCGGGGGGGGAATGGGAGAGAGGGGCAAGAAAAAAGAAAAGAAAAGAAAAAAAAATATATATATATATATGTATATATGTATATATCAGGAAGTTACACAACACAGGAATACATGTTTCATTTGTCTCAGTTGGAAGCAAGCTGTGAGCAGTGAAAACAGGACCATGGGGAAGATTGGGGACTGTGGGGAAGAGGCCTCAGATTAGAGCCTTCCCATCTCTCCCTGCTTACCAGGAGCTTCACTGGTCTGGAACCACTTGCCTCTTGTCCAAGATGAATGAAAGCCGGAACCTTGAGGTGGGTTAGGGGAGACTGAGACTAAGTATAAGCTACTGCTTTACAAGCTGTGGTGGTTATATTTTGAGGTTTCTCCAGTAGCCATTCTCCCTTCTTCCAGTGACAGCCCTGATTTACATGTGGGGATCACCCGAAATATATGGCCTTGGGTGGGCCTCTAACTCAGCTCAGGATGGGGGACAGGGCATCATTTTCCCCTTGGCCTTGGTGTTGGGTTCAGAAATGGAGATGTAACTCAAATATCTAATCATGATGGATCTCATTACTTTTGAGGGTGCTGACACCATCGTGTTGTACTTGAACCTGAGGCTGGAGCAGCCAGAGTGGTGGTATGTTGGTAAATGTTTCATAATTGGCTTTCAAAAAATTTTTAAAGCCCTGATTTATAGTACTTCCCATTTCCTCTGATGTAACTATTTCCACCATGGTTGATTTCAGGCTCCAGCAGACCATCACTAAACATGGAGTTGGGAAGAGAGGTGCAGTAGCACAACATTACAAAGACAGATATAATAGATATAAATAATCTCAAAAGCATAGACAGTAGCAAATATACTAAAATAACTAGGAAGAGATGAGTTTTGAGTATTTATTACCTTTGTCTTAAATGTAGTTTATTTAATTATAGGCTTAAATAATTTTTTTCTCTCTCAAATAAGGGCACACAAAATTCCTAAAAATTTAACAGTTGTCTCGCAGGAGCTGATATGAACTAGATCTAGCCGCCCACTGAGTCAGAACCATCTGGCCACCTTGAAAAAAGAAATTAGGCAAGAGGCCCAGAGAGCGTAAAAAACAGTCCTAATTTGTGTTTGGGCCCTGAACTCTGCGGGCTGTTCAGCCAGGACAGGTGGATAAACCAACAATTTCCTTTCTTACTTAATCCAGCCTCAGTTGGGTTTTGAGTTATGAGCGATTGGAAGAGTTCTAAGTGAAACACAAATATTACATATATATCTATATCTTGTGTTTATAAATCATATGAGACCAAACTGAAGATATGTAGTGAGTTGAATGGTAGCCCTCCAAAAGATATATATACCTATGCCCTAACCTTTAGAATCTTTTTAAAAAAGGTCTTTGCAGACAGGATTAAGGATCTTGAGATGAGATCATCCTGAATTAATTGGGTGGAGCCTAAATCCAATGACAAGTCTTCTTATAAGACACCCACAGAGGAGGGATCTGAAGAGAAGAGAGGCGGCCATGTGAAGATAGAGGCAGAGATCTGAGTTATGCAACCATCAGCTGAGGAATGCCTGGAGCTATGAGGGACTGGAAGAGGGAAAGATTTTATAGGGTGTCAGATAGGCACCTGTCTTATTAGAGAGACCATTTCATGGATGGTGTAGATGCCTGACCACTGCGCTGTACACCTGAAGCAGAAGCTGAATAATATTTAATGTCAAATATAATTTAATATATATATAGTCACAGGATATGGAGTACAGCATAGGGAATAGTCAGTGCAATTGTAACAGCTCTATACAATGTCAGAGGGGTAGTAGATTGGGGGAGAGGAGTTATCACTTTGTGGGAGGGGTGTAAATGTCTAACTATTACATTGTTTTGTACACCTGAAACTAAAGAAGGAGAAGGAGAAGGAGAAGGAGAAGAAGAAAGAAGAAAACTTTCTTAGAGACTTGGGATGGAGCATGGTCCTGCTGACACCTGGTCTTTTAGACTTTGGCCTCTAGAACTAAGAGAATAAGTCTATTGTTTTAAGCCACCAAATTTGTGATAATTTGTTATGGCAGCCCTAGGAAACTAATACAAAGCAATAATATTTTACATGTACAACAAGTATTTTTTACATTTTTATCCTAATTTTAAAAGCAAAGAAAATATCCATTATAGAATTTAGGAATATTTTTAAAGTGGGCATGATAATCTCCCAGAGATAGTCACTCTTTATGTGTCCAGTCTGTTTTCTTGTATGTGTGTAATTATCAAACCTGAATCATACTATATGGACGGTTTCAGGTTCTTATATTTTTGCCAATATATTATGAACATTTTCTCTCATATCATTATAGATTATTTAAAAATACTATTTTTAGTGGCTGCAGAAAATTCTATTTTGTGGATATATAATTTACCAAATTATATAATTGTTAGACGTTTACATAATTTCTAATTCCACACTTAGGAAAAATTTCTAAAATTTTATATTTTTCTTTTGAGCATATTAACACTTTAAGGCTCCTTGTACACATTAGCAAATTGCTTTCTAGGACGTTTCTATCAATTTGTAGTCCTCTCAGCAACAAGAGTATCCATTTAACAATGCCTTTGATATACTTGAATACGGTCATTTTTTAAAAATTGAATCAATTTGATAGGTTAAAAAATGGTATCCTTACATGTTTTAATATTTTCTTTGCTTCGGTGAGATTGTGAGCTTCTGTATCAGCTATTTGTACCTCTTCTTTTGTAAATTAATCTGTTCTTTGTTCACTTTTCCATTAGGGGATTAGCCATTTGCTTATTGATTTAGATCTCTTTATGTAATAATGTTATAGAATGCAGGGAGCCAACCCCTGCGAGGACCAGGGATTCCCTCAGGTGGGACAGCGTCGGTGAGGAGAAACAAGGAGGGAGACACCGGAAAGAGGTTCACAGGAGAATCACACACACACACACACACACACTTTTTTATTCAAGCTTGGCCCCTTTTATAGGGGCTTCTGACCATTACCTCAATTGCAAGTTATGTTTCACATGATCAGGATGTTTTTCTCTTTCTCAGAGCTTTTACCTTTTTGTAATTGTATCTTTCCAGGATACACTGTGGCCAGTCAAGGACTTTACTTATGTCTAAAGAGTGGTTACTATGACTTCCTTACAGGGCATATACTTGAACTTAGTAGCAAAAGCAGTCTCAAATCCTTTCCATCCCACGAAGAGCTGCATACCATTGCAATAGAGGGGAACATCTGTCTCCCAGCCAAAGCTTCAGATTTTGTTGCTACAGCAACGTACAAAACAAAGAGTTAAAACACGGCTGTTAATTAAAATACCTCATGGTCAGTAAGCTGTCTCCTATCAGAACTCTCATGGCCGAGAGACCTTGGTCTCCTGATCTCCAACGAAACCTTTCACAGCTGCATAGGTCAAGGGGCTTGAGTCCTCAATATCTCAGTTCAGGGGTCTCCTCGGGCTGTAGCCTGTTTTAGGGAGTTTCCTTTTCTTTAGGAAATCTTGCCCCATTGTTGACTTACACAGCCAGCTATCATCAGGGTACCACAGGAACTTGTCACAAATGCAGTGAGTATATTGTCTCCTATAGTAGGAAAGGCACATGGGTTCATAGAGACAGGAGATATTACATGACCAACCATAAGGCAGCATCCCAGACATCCAGTGCTGAGTGTGGATCTTTATTTCAATGTGGCTTTGTCAGACACCGGGATGCTGTCAGCCCCCGGCAATAGAACATGGAGTGCCTTTTTATAAATATTTGTTACTTTTTATATAAAGGTCCTCTTGTTTACAAAAGGGTCGGATGTTGACATCACGCAGGACAAGTAGTCATGCTCTGGGATGATGATAGTGATTCATCATTCCACTCTCTTATTCCAACCCTAGGGCTGCCCCGCATTCTTGGATGTTCCTGTCTGTCAGTACTTGATTTGCCATTTCCTAGACAGGAATTTGAATTCTTCCATTCAGATAACCTGAGTTTGGAGATGTGAGGACTTCTTTAAGCCATTTCACTTGAGAGGCCCAAATCATTTTGGTTTAGTAATTGATATAAAAACAAGCATGTGCAGGGCCGGCCGAGTGGCGCAGTGGTTAAGCGCTGGCTTGGGAAGCCAACAGCCCCAGTTCGGGTCCCACATATGAGGACCAGTGACATTGCCCTCAAAAAAATAATAATAATAATAAAAAAATTTAAAAAGCATGTACAATTTTTTTCCCCCATAAGCAGCCTACTTTTTTGTACTGACTGAATATGTCTTGACTGCAGACATTGTTGTCTTTGCAACAAAGAACACTGTACATGGTCAGGAGTAAGAGAATCTTAGTTCTCTTCAGCCACTGTGTTCTTCTAGTTTGGGGTCTTTCTCTAAAATGAATATTTGTGAGTCCGTTCAGTCTCTGTGCCTTGAATTCCTCACATTGAGGTTATAGATAAAATACAAGACACGATGCAATATTTGGGACATGCTTTTCCTAAGAAAGTATCTGTTGTTTATCTAAAATTTAAGAGAGCATCCTGTATTTTTCTTTGCGAAGTCTGGTAACTCTCTTTCTAAGGCCTATTACAGACCTGACAAAATATGATTGAATGGAGGACCACGAAATGTAGTCCAATCTCAAGCATATTGCAGTCTGGGTAATCCGGGTCTCACTCTGAAGTTGGGTACCATTGGTCCAGAGGAAACTGCTCTAGTGATGGCAGTAAAGGAAATGTTGCTGAAGCCTGCGGAGGCCAGGGGTCTGTTTGTAGATAAAGATATACAAGTGAGACCATATGAAAGAGACTAGGATTGACAACCACTGATCTTTTTTTTTTTTGAGGGTAGTGTCACTGGCCCTCATATGTGGGACCGAACCAGGGCCGCTGGCTTCCCAAGCCAGTGCTTAACCACCGCGCCACTCGGCTGGCCCACCGCTGATCTTTTTATTGTCGCCATAGTTTTGCCTTTTCCAGAATGTTATATAGTTGAAGTCATACAGTATGTAGCCTATTCAGATTGACGTATTTCACTGAGTAATATGCATTTAAGTTTGCTCTGTGTCTTTTCATGGTTTGATAGCTCATTTCTTTTTAGCATTGAATAATATTCCGTTGTGTGGAGCTATCACAGCTTATTTATTCATGGACCTACCAAAGGACATCTTAGTTGCTTCCAAGTTTTAGCAATTATGACTAAAGCTGCTATAAGGTTATACTATGGACGTTAAGTTTTCAACTCCTTTGGGTAAAACCACCGAACATTATAGCTGGATCATAATGTAAAAGTATGTTTGGTTTTATAAGAAACCGCCAAACAGTCTTCCTGGTGGCTGTACCATTTTCCATTCCCACTGATAATGAACAAGAGTTTTTATTGCTCCACTTCCTTGCCAGCATTTGGTGTTGTCAGTGTTCTGACATCTGGATTTTGGTCATTCTAATAGATGCATATTGGTATCTCGTTGTTTTTCATTTCCCTGGTGGCATATGATGTGGAGCATCTTTTCATATGCTTATTTGACATCTGCATATCTTCTTTGGTGAGGTGTTTGTTAAGGTCTTGGCCTTTTTAAAAATCTGGGGTTTGTTTCCTTATTTTTGAGTTTCAAGAGTCTTTTTATATTTTGGATAATAGTCATACATTAGATGTAATTTTGAAATATTTTCTTGCAGTATGTGACTTGTCTTAATAGTCATATATTAGATGTAATTTTGAAATATTTTCTTGCAGTATGTGACTTGTCTTCTCATTCACTTGACTTTTCCTTTTGCAGAGCAGAAGTTTTTAATTTTGATGGAGTTGAGCTTATCAATTATTTCTTTCATAGATCACGCCTTTGGTGTATTTAAAAAGTCATCCCCAGGTCATCTAGGTTTTCTCCCATATTATCTTCTAGGGGTTTTATAGTTTTTCATTTTAAATTTATGTCTGTGATTCATTTTGAGTTAATTTTTGTGAAGGGTGTGTGTGGATGTCCAATTGTTTCAGCACCGTTTGTTGAAAAGGCTATCTTGCCCATTGTATTGTCTATGTTCCTTTGTCAAAGATCAACTAACTCTATTTATGTGGATCTGTTTCTGCACTCTCTGTTTTGTTCTATTGATCTATTTGTCTATTATTTCACCAGTGCCACACTGTATTGTTACTGTAGCTGTATAGTAAGTCTTGAAGTTGTGTAGTGTCAATCTTTCAACTTTGGTCTTCATCAATACTTGTGTTGACTATTCTGGGTCTTTTAACTCTCCATATAAACTTTGGAATCAGTGTGTTGATATTCACAAAATAACTTGCTGGGATTTTGATGGAGATTGCATTGAAGATATAGATCAGGTTGGGAAGAACTGACATTTTGACAACATTGAGTTTCCTACCCATGAACATGGAATACCTCTCCATTTATTTAGTTCTTTGATTTCATTCATCAGTTTTGTAATTTTCCTCATATAAATCTTGTACATATTTTGTTAGATTTATACCTAAGTTTCATTTTGGGGGATGCTAATGTAAATGGTACTGTATTTTTCATTTCAAATTACACTTGTTCAGTGTGGGTATATAGGAAAGTGATTGACTTTTGTATATTAATCTTGTATCCTGCAAACTTGCTATAATCACTTATTAATTCCAGGAGTTTGTTTGTTGTTATTGTTAATTGCCGGGAGCTGACAGTCTCCCAGTGTCTGACAAGGCCACACTGAAATAAAGATCCACACTCAGCACTGGATGTCTGGGATGCTGCCTTATGGTTGGTCATGTAATATCTCCTGTCTCTATGAACCCATGTGCCTTTCCTACTATAGGAGACAATATACTCACTGCATTTGTGACAAGTTCCTGTGGTACCCTGATGATAGCTGGCTGTGTAAGTCAACAACGGGGCAAGATTTCCTAAAGAAAAGGAAACTCCCTAAAACAGGCTACAGCCCGAGGGGACCCCTGAACTGAGATATTGAGGACTCAAGCCTCTTGGCCTATGCAGCTGTGAAAGGTTTCCTTGGAGATCAGGAGACCAAGGTCTCTCAGCCATGAGAGTTCTGATAGGAGACAGCTTACTGACCATGAGGTATTTTAATTAACAGCCTTGTTTTAACTCTTTGCTTTGTACATTGCTGTAGCAACAAAAACTGAAGCTTTGACTGAGAAACAGATGTTCCCCTCTATTGCAATAATATGTAGTTCTTCGTAGGATAGGAAAGGATTTGAGACTGCTTTTGCTACTAAGTTCAAGTTTACGCCCTGTAAGGTAGTCATGGTAACCACTCTTTAGCCGATAAGTAAAGTCCTTGAATGGACCACTGTGTACCCTGGAAAGATACAATTACAAAAAGGTAAAAGCTCTGAGAAACAGAAAAACATCCTGATCATGTGAAACATAACTTGCAATTGAGGTGATGGTCAGAAGCCCCTAAAAAAGAGGCCAGGCTTTAATAATCAAGTGTATGTGACGCTCCTGTGAACCTCTTTCCGGTGTCTCCATCCTCTCTCCTCACCGACGTCCCACCCAAGGGAATCCCTGGTCCTCACGGGGGTTGGCTCCCCGCAGTTAATCTTTAAGAATTTATAAATAGATGATTACGCCATTTATGAACAAAGAGAGTTTTATTTCTTTCTTCCCAATCTGCATAACTTTTCAAGTTTCTCACCATTATGATGTTAGCTATAGGTTTTTTAAGATATTCTTTATCAAGTTGAGGAAATTCCCTTTTATTCCTAGTTTACTGAAATTCCCTTTTGTTCCTAGTATTTATCATGAATGGGTGTTGAATTTTGTCAAGTGCTTTTTCTGCATCTATTGATATGATAGTCTGATTTTTCTCTTTTATCCAATTGATGTGATGGATTACATTAATTTTTTATTCTTATATGTTTTGGCAAATTGTGTCTTTCAAGGAATTGATCCATTTTATCTAGGTTATAAAATTTGTGGGCATAGTTATTCATAATACTTCTTTATTAACCTTTTAATGTTCATAGACTCTACAGTGATATATCCTTTTTCATTTCTGATATTAGTAATTTGTTTCATCTTTCCTTTTTTCTTAGTTAGCCTGGCTAGAGTCTTATTGATTTTATTGATCTTTTTAAAGAGTCAGCTTTTGGTTTCATTGATTTTCTCTATTGATTTCCTGTTTTCAATTTCACTGAATTCTGCTAATTCTTATTATTTCTTTTCCTAATGCTTACTTCGGATTTAATTTGCTCTTCTTTTCCTAGTTTCTTAAGGCGGAAACTTAGATTACTGATTTTAGATCTTTCTTCTTTTCTAATATATGTATTCAATGCTATAAAATTCTCTGTCAGCACTACTTTCACAGCATCCCACAATTTTTAATAAATTGTGTTTTCATTTTCTTTTAGTTCAAAATATTTTTTAAATCACTTGAGGTTTCTTCTTTAACCCATGTGTTATTTAGAAGTGTGCTGCTTAATCTCCACATATTTTTGGGTTTCCCAGTTATCTTTCTGTTATTGATTTCTAGTTTAATTCCATGTGGTCTGAGAGCAGATGCTGTATTCATATGATTTCTATTCTTTTAATTTTGCTAGGGTGTGTTTTGTGACCCATAATGTGGTCTGTCTTGGTGAATGTTCCATATGATTTTGAGAAAAACGTGTATTCTGCTGTTGTTGGATGAAGTAGTCTGTATATCTCAATTATATCTGGTTAACTTATGTTATTGTTGAGTTCAACTATAACTTTATTGATTTTTCTGCCTGCTGGATCTGTCCATTCTTGACAGAGAAGTGTTGAAGTCTCCAACTGTGACAGTTCAGTTAGTATCTGCTATATTTGTTACTGTTTTCTGTTTGTTGCCTTTAGCCTTTGTTCCTTTTTTTGTCTTGCACACTTTTTCTGCCTTTTGTAGTTTGTTTTTGTTTTTGCTTTTGTTTTTGAGGGCAGTGTCACTGGTCCTCATTTGTGGGACCCGAACCCGGGCTGCTAGCCTCCCAAGCCAGCGCTCAACCACTGCGCCACTTGGCCAGCCCCTCCCTTTTGTAGTTTTGATTGTTTACTATGATTCCGTTTTCTCTCCTTTCTTAGCATATCAGTTATACTTCTTTCTTTGTTTGTTTTAACATTTTTTAGTGTTTGCGATATTCATTTATAGCTAATCCCAGTCCACTTTCAAATAACATTGTACCACTTCACAGGTAGTGTCAACACCTTATAATAACAAAATAATTCTAATTCTTTCTTGTCATCCCTAGTATCATTGCTGTCATTTATTTTACTTATATATAAGCATACATAAGCATATATAAGCATGCATACATTGTTATATAATTACTTTGAACAAACTGTTATCTGTTAGACCAATTAGGAATTTTTAAAATGAAAGTTTTATTTTACCTTTATTTGTTAGTTCTTCAATGCTCTTCTTTGCTTTATATAGATCTAAGCTTCTGACCTATATTATTTTCCTTCTCTCTAAAGGATTTATTTTAACATTTCTCACAAGGCAAGTCTAGTGGCAACGAATGCCCTCAATTTTTGTTTGTCTGATAAAGTCTTTATTTCTCCTTCACTTTTGAAGGATAATTTCACAGGTACAGAATTCTAGATTGGTATTTTTCCTCTCAAGACTAAATATCACCACACTCTTTTCTTGCTTGCATGATTTCTGAGAAGTCAGATGGGATTATCTTTTTTTTCTGTGTAGGTAAGGTGTTCTTTTTCCTCTGGATTCTTTCAGAATTTTTTGTCTATCTTTGATTTTCTGTAGCTTGAAAATGATATGGCTAAGTGTAGTTTTTTGGCATTTATCCTGGTTGGTGTTCTCTGAGCACCCTGCAAGTATAGTTTGGCATCTAATAGTAATTTGGGGAATTCTCAGTCATTATTGTTTCAAATATTTCTTCTGTTCCTTTCCCTCTTCTCCTTCTGGTATTCCCATTATGTGCATGTTACACCTTTTTAGTTGTCTCACAGTCCAGTATACTCTGTTCTGTTTTTTATTTCCTCAGTCTTTGTTCACTTTCCTTTTTGTTTTTCGAGGACTCTATTAATATGTCCTCTAGCTTTGAGATTTTTTTTCCTTAGCCATGCCCAGTCTACTAATAGTTCCATCCAAGTCATTTTTCATTTCTGTTACAGTTTTATTTTTTCTTTAATCTCTTGCTTTTTATTTTATTTTATTTTTTTGGTTCTTTTTTAGGATTTCCATCTGTTTCCATTGCCTATCTGTTCTATCTGTTCTTGCATGATGTTGCCTTTATGCATTTGAACCCTGAGCATATTAATCATAGATATTTTAAACCAGTTTGGTAATTCCAACATCCCTGCCACGTCTAGTTCTGATGTTTGCTCTGTCTCTTCTAATTGTGTTTTTTTACATTTTGGTATGCCTTGTAATTTTCTCTTGCTAGCCAGACATGATGTGCCTGGTAAAAGGAACTGCTATAAATAGGCTTTAGTTGAATGCAGTGTAGTGGTGTGGTTCTGTAGTCCTACGATTAGGTCACAGTCTTTTAGTGAGCCTGTGGCTCTAGACTGTGAACTTCACAAGTGTTCCCCTTTTTTATTCTTTCCTCTTAAGTAGGACAGGATGGCTAGAGTGGGCTGGAGTGGTATTTCCCTTTCCCAGGTTAGTAAGGCTCTGATACAACCCCAGCAGGTTAGGTTCTGGTTAATTAGTTTCCCTAAGAGGGCAGGCCTTGTTAAGAATGAACAGAGTGCTCTGATTTATTTCAAAATGGTTTCTCTTTTCCTCGCTTGCTTGAAGCCCAAGGGGAGTTTTCTCTAATACTTACTGTGAGAACCTGGTCAAGTTCCTAGAAGTAAATCTCACAATATTGTTGGGGGCCCCATGGCTGGTTCCCCCTGTACTTTTTAACTCTCAGAGTTGTCCCCACTGAGCCTCCAACAATTTGTCAATTCCAGTTCAGGTTTTTCTACACCATCATTCATTCTTGCCGTGGTTTCCTCCTGAATCTCTGTTCCACTAAGCCATGATGACCTATATTCGCCTGTCTCCTACCTTGGGGGCAGTATTTGCACTGTGTCCTCTCTCCTCTCTTGCAGATCAAAGAAGAAATATCAATTGTTGATTTTTCATTCTCTTCGGGTTTTTACTTGTCTTTAGGATGGAGTGGCAACTTCCAAGCTCCTTGCACATGTGAAACCAACAACTTCAAACATTTTTAGCATCGATTCAGTTCCTCAGTATGAACAGTAGTTGCATCTGACAACTAATTTTTTAAGAAATTAACTTTATGTTTTAAAGATTTTTGTTTAAACATAGCTAACATGCAATAATATATTAGTTTCAGGTTTACACCATACTTATTCCACATTTATATACCTAAAGAAATGATCATCATGATAAGTCCAGCAACCATCTGACACCATACCATGCTATCACAATATTATTGACTATATTCCCTGTGCTGTACATTACATCCCCATGACTTATTTGTTTTTTACCTGGAAATAAGAACCTGTTATTCTCCTCCACATCCCCTCCCTTTCAATTTTTCAATTACAATTGGTATTCAATATCGTCTTATATTAATTTCAGGTATACAGCATAGTGGTTAGACATTATGTAATTTAAGAAGTGTCTCTCTGACTAGTCTAGTACCCACCCGACACTATACATAGTTATTATCATATTATTGACTATATAACCTATGCTTTACTTTATATCCCCATGATTATTTTTTAACTACCAATTTGTATTTCTTAATCCCTTCACCTTTTTCACCCTGCCCCACCTATCACCCCAATAAATCTAGTACCCATATTACACCATACATAGTTATTACAATATTATTGAATATATTCCTTATGCTGTACCCTACATCCCCATGACTACTTTGTAACAGCCAATTTGTACTTCTTAATCCCATCCCCTTTTCACCCATCCCCCCACACTCTCTCCCATCTGGCAACCATCAAAATGTTCTCTGTATCTATGAGTTTGTTTCTGTTTTGTTTGTTACATTTCACAAAGATCTGCTCCTGTGTCTTTCTGATGCCTTCCCCCACTACCCACCTCCTATCCTTTGAGTGTCTCCTTGCCTTCTGGCACAAGACGTTCCGGGTTCACTTCTATTTTCCAAGCCACAAAAGCTGAGCTCAACCCTTCGTTCACTGAGCCTTCAGCTCCTGCTAGTAAGGCAACTGTCTTTTTCTTGATATAATTGTGATTGAACATCTTTTCATATGTTTAAAATTGGAAATGCCATTGCTCCTAGGTCCTTTCAATATTTAGTGCTAGGAAATCATGAGTTTAGATGGATATTTCCAACTAAATTTAATGTTACCAAGATTTTTTTCTTTGATTTTATATTTGTATTTTTTCTCTTGTACTAAAAATTTTAGTTTCTACTAATATTAACATATTTGTTAACTATACCTACAATATATAAAAATCACTTCAAAATCATAATAAGAGACTTTATTACTAAAAATAAAAATATCGAGTAGACTTTGAGATTTCTTTGCAGTTACTCTCATTCTTAGGATATGTTTCACTGAGGATGCGCTGAAGACTGCTGAAAAGTTGAAATAATTATCTTCTCTTGGGCTGTTACCATATACATTCATTTGTTTCTGTTTACTTTTATTCTAAAGTTTGCCTTTTTAAAAATTTTGCCTTAATTTTGTTTTTAGGCTATGTCAAACCAATACCTAGTTTAAAAGTCGAAACTCCATGAAAAGGCAGATTACTTCTGCTCTATTTCCAGCCCATTTCTGCCTCCCACAAATGACTAGTTTTATTTACTTCTGATTTATCTTTCTAGTGTTGATGTTTGTTTTTGCAATAATGTGTGTGTGTGTTTAAACTTCCTCTATCTTCTGGTTTAAAAAAAAACAAACTAGTTTATACCGTCCTGACCATGTTTATTCCACTTAACACATCCCAGATATCATGCTTTTTTTATGGCTGCACAGAACTCTGCTACAAGAATGGATCAAATTTATTCCACCAATCCACCAATGATAGGCACTGAGGTTTTTACAATCTTTTACAATTGCAACTAAAACTGCAATAAATAACTGTGTGCAGATGTCATATATATATATATATATATATATATATATATATATATATATATATATATATATATATGAAGGCATATTTTCAGGATAGGATCCTAGAACTGAGATGGCTGGGTTACAAGGTAAATTCATGTATTTTGTTAGGTATTACTAACCGCCCCATCCCCATGAAGACTGTAACATGTTGTAATCAAAGGGTGCCTATTTCCTAAGCACACCCTATCATCAGAATTTTAGATATTTGCTAATCTGATATGTGAGATATACAGAGGGTACCAAAAAGATGTATACACACTTTAAGAGAGGAAAAAACTATTAAAATTGTAATACTTAATATATACTGATAACAAAAGATGAGTACAAATCATGTTTGACTTCTGCAATTACAAGAGGTGCTCTAAGTGGTCACCGTTAGCATCCAGACACTTTTGATTACGGCGAACTACTGCTTGAACAACGTTGACCAAAGTGTCCACTTGTATATATATTTTTGGCACCCCCAAGTATATGTTCTTCGCATAGTTATAGTCTTTCCCTTAATAGGAGTGTGGTTGAGCATCTTTTCATCCATGTAAAGTCCTCTTGTCTTTCATGGTCTTGGTTTTTACCCACTTTTTATCTAGGTTTTTGGGGGTTTTTTTCCATCTTAATTTTAGGAACTCTTTATCTACTAGGGAGATTAGCCTTTTTTAAAAAAAAAAAGATTTTATTGGGGAATTGGGGAGGGGAACAGACAAGTTGCTGTCTTTTTTGTTCTTCAGTCTAGTTGCGGAGGATGTTGCTTCATTGGCCCATGTTGGTATCGTCATTGCGCTCTTCCCGGATGAGGCAGATCGGTCGCTGGCCTCTGGATGTCGCTCACCGCGGCTATTGGCAGCTCACACTGGCTGCCGGCCACTCACTGTAGCCTATGGCAGCCCACTGCAGCAGGGGCCACAGCCTACACCGTCGCCGGGGCTCGCACAGCCCAACTCCAGGTGGAGCTGTTGTTAGCTGTAGAGGGCAGTGTCACTGGCCCTCATACATGGGATCCGAACCGGGGCCGCTGGCATCCCCAAACCAGCTCTTAACCAATGTGCCACTCAGCCGGCCCATAGGGAGATTAGCCTTTTATCTGTGATATATGATGCAACTCTTTTCTCCCAATTTGTCCTTTGTCTTTTGATGTTGTTTATGATTTTTTTTTTTGCCATGAAAAAATTCTTTAGGTTTTCCAGTTAAATTTATCAATATTTTCTTTGGTTACTTCTGGATTTAAAGTCATAGATAAGGTTATGATGAAATTTAACTGTGTTTTCTTCTGGTACAGGTGTAGCTTCATTTTTACATTTAGATCTCTGATCCATTGAGTTTTCTGGTTAATGGTTTGAGATATGAATCTAACTTTTATCTTTTTCCCAGGGGCTTTGCAACTGCCCTGTTATTGAAAAGTTCATCTTTCCCTCATTAGATATGCTACATTCGTAACATTTAATTTCCTTGTATTCTTCCATTTCTTTCTGCACTTTCTCTTTAGTTCTATTGGTCATTCAGAAATACCATACTGTTTTTATTAGAGAAGTTTCATAGGGTGCTTTAAATTTGAGAGGGCTAGTCTCTTTCTACTCTTTGATCTTCCTTTTCAGGAGTCACTTATTTCTTTTTATAAAGGAATTTTAGAATTGACTTGTCTCTGGCCTGGGAGGAGGGGAAGATGTTACCGCTATTTTAATTGGCATCACATTAAACATTTACATTAAATTGGAGGTAATGGACATCTTCATAATATTGAGTTATTCTACCCAAGGGCATGAAATATCTCCCCATTTCCTCAAGTATGTTTTCGTTTGGAGACTTTTGAAGTTGGATGGATTGCCTGGGCAGGAAGACTAGGAGACTAGTCAACTCCACCAGGTAAATGGTGACAGAAAATCATAATTAACTTCCACAGCATCTGCAATCATGGACTTCTCCTGGCCTCCATGACTTTAAACCCTGGAAGCCGTGAGCCTTATCTCAGTTCTCCACATCTGTGACACTCCCATTCCTCTCCTCTCTGCTCTTGCAAGCTCTCTGGCTTCATCATGGCCCTGATTAATGGAGACAATTCAGTCTCCTGATTGTCTAGGACCCCATGCATCTATCTGCCACCATGTTTCTGGATGGCTGTTTCTGCCTGGTGGCTGGGCTGTGTGACTAATGAGAAGAAAGGGGTGTTTGAGAACCAGGCTAAGCATGGTGGGAATTAGTGAGGAATTAGACAAATCCTCAAGGTGAGACTCAGTTACAGAGGAGCATGAATGACATTCATACTTCGTTCTAGATTCTAGAAGAAAGGAAAAGCCTCTGAAATCCTTAAGAAGAATTAGTAGCTGAGAACATGGCCGGCAATGAGAATGGGGTGGATCTAACTACAGAAAAGTAGCAGGAGACTGAGCAGTGATCCAGGTGAGGGTTGGGCCTGGAGTAAGAGCAGAGTGAAGATGGAACTATCACAAAGGAGAATCTTGTTGGTAGTTGGCTCTGAGGGCTGAAGAGAAGGGAGGAGGTGAAGATGACACATAGATCAGGCGTTGTCTCTCCCAACAATAGGCTATTATAATGTTCTTGCTGACCACGGTCTTGGACTGATAAGATAAGTGAAGGCTGGTTTCTTCTAAGCTACTCTCCTAATAATACAGATGCTGCACCCTAGGCCAATTTGACATACAAAATATTGATTTTACTGACTATATAAATTAGGGAACTGATTTGTCTCACAGAAAGTGAAGCCTCGAGCTTTAAAGAGCCTTTGCCCACTTGCTCAAGTCACAGATGTGTTCTCTTCTTCCTTCTTTCTCCCTTCCTGCCCTCAATTTCCCCACAAAGGAGAACAGACAGACCGCTACCAGCATCTGCTGTACTTCCTTTTCTCTCTCTGCCTTTCCCTGGTCTCTTCTGCTATTTTTTTCCACTGGCTTACCCAGGCTCCTTAGCTTCCCCACAAACCTTTCTCCATCTGGGCCCTTAATTGGCACTGGCCGGTTCATCAGGCATGGGTCTGACCAACAGCCAGCGCCTGCTACTTGGGCCCGCACATGTCAGAAAGACGCAGCCCCACCCCAAGAAAGAGGGCCATCACCAGAGAGGGCAAAAGTGAATGTCTGGGATTAAGAGCCCTGGCTCAACGGTCAGGAAGACTGGGTGGCCTTAGGTAAGTTATGTCACCTTTCTGAGGTTCAGGCTTTACGTCACAAAATGGGAATAATAATAATACCCCCTCACAGAGTTGTTGTGAGGCTGCCCATCATGGGAGCAGGTTATGGTTAGAACCATGTTGCATAGGACCAATGCCATACTGCCTATTTTCTTTGGCAGTTTACCTAAACCAGACCTGGCAAGGGAAAAGCCATCCGTAAGAGGGTGGCAGAGCACAGGGGGTAAATTGTGGCTGATTTTACAGTTCAAATGAGGACTTGGACTACTTCTGAGGCTCTGTAAACTGCTACAACCACCTAGCCCAGCTTTGTGTTGCAATCTCGCTCATATAGACAATCAGAGGCTTCTCTTCTGGAGACTGTGGGAGTGTTTCCACTGATGGAATCCCATTCTGTGCCCACGAGTGGGGCTGGCCAGTGTCAGATGCCAAGTCAGCAGGAGCCTGAGCCCTTTCTGAATCTCCTTTCCTGTCCTCTAAAGGTGAGAAATTGAGGTCAGGGAGATTAGGTAATTCCCCCAAAGTCAAGGTTAAATTGGTGTCTTGATGCCACGACAGAACCCTCTGCTGAATCACAGATCTCTCCTGCAATGGTAAAGCCCAGTGATTAGTAGCACAGACCATGGAAACAGGCTTGGTTTTGAATCCAGCTCTTCCACTGTTGAGTAGCCTAACTTTGAGTCAGCTACTTAATCTCTTTATGAATCAGTTTCTTCACATGTAAGATCTCATCACAGTGCACAGACACGGAAAGCATTCAACAAGCATGTTGTTATTTGTTGTCATCAATAGATGCAAGGAAAAGAGCCCAAGAGAAATCAGGGCTGGCTGTGTTTCATCCCCAAGCTTCAGTATTATCTGTCTTCTCGTTCACAAGCCTCATCATCTCACAGAGCTAACTGAGACTTAGGCAGGCTGTCCTGCCTTTGCACCATAATTCTAAACCAGATCTTCTTTTGTTTGTTCTTGTTAAATATTTAATATCAGTAAGCACCTATATATTCACCACTCAACTTAAGAAATAGGTCATAGGGCCAGCCGAGTGGCGCGGTGATTACGTGCTGGTTTGGAAAGCCAGCGGCCCTGGTTCGGGTCCCACATTTGAGGGCCAGTGACACTGCCCTAAAAACAAAACACAGAAAGAAATATGTCACAACCATTGCCTTTGAAGCCCTATATGCCTGTCCACTTTAATCCCACTCCCCGGTAGCCATTCTCTTGAATTTTACACTTGTTGTTCCCTCCCTTGGTTTGATCATATCTGTGTGTGTTCTAAATAATATATTAGTTAATTTTGCCTTACTATAACAGGTATGATCTTCTTTAACTTGCCTTCATTGCTGAAATTATTTTTGTTATTTATCCGTCCCAATGCAATTGTATTGGGTTGTCAGAAAAGTCATGACACATTTTTTCTATGTTTTTCGTTGCAAAAATGCATCATGACTTTTCTGAAAACCCAATAGTTAATTCATTTTCACTGCTGAATAATCCCCCCTTGCATGAATATGCCACAACTAATTTATTCATTCTCTTGTTGATGGGACATTGGGTTATTTCCAGTGTTGTTTTATTTCTATTAGAAATGGTGTTTCAATGACAATTCTTGTACATGAACTTGGTGTACATGGTATGTTCTTCGTGCTCTGTTACTTTTATGTGCCATGCTGGATCATAGGTATGTATGTCATTGCACCTACTTTATTTTTATCAGCTGTGTATAGGAGGTCTCAATTTTCTTTAAGGTTGGGATTATCCATTTTTCATCTGCTAATCTAGTGATTGATTATGCCCACTGTGCTGTACAGATCAAGGCCGAGTTCTTTATCGTGGTCCGTTGTTCTCTATGTGCTGTAGAAACCATGTTGTGTGGTCTCATGCCTTTGACAAGTATCTGTTAAGAGTTGGTGTCCTCGATCTCCATGTGTGCATTGACCTTGGGAACCTACCTACACCTGCAGAACAGTCGTGACAGCCTGGAACATTATGGCTGTCACGCTACAGACCACATGGGGTAAAATGTCCAGTCTGGAAAAGCAGACACTCTAATTTTTATCATGTCAGACTAAATACAGTAAAAAGAAGAAATACAAGTGGCTGTAAAAAGAAAAAGCAGAAGTGTAATTCTTGTCCCTGGTCTATTTCTCTGGGGAAATAAGAAGTTGCCAGCCCAGGTGCTAAGCAGAGTTAGTGGTTGAGAGAAATGTCAAGTGGCCAAGGGGGGTGTACTTTACAATAATTTAGAAGGAATTAGCTGATTATCATCACCCCATTCAGTGAAGCCTGATTCTTGAAGACATTATATGTGCCTTCATCATCCTAGTTTCAGTTCGGAACTATGGGCAGAGAATGGGCGAAGGTCTAGAGTTCCTTCAGTATACAATGCAAGAAAAGTGAGCTGCTTGCTTGGGGAAAATAAGTGATTGGAGGAGGCAAGCACTTGTATTCTTTTCATGAAAATTGTCTACTCTCTTATTGGCCTGGCCGCTTCAGTGGCTTGGTCAAGCAGTAGAGCCCCACCCTTTGGTAGCTCTGAGGATTCTGCTCCTGAACGTCTGGTAGAGCTAGAAATTCAGAGGCTGTGCATGAATGTGAACGATCAAGATTTACCTGGAGAAGTACAGAACCTCTGTTTGTACAAAGAGGACACACAGAAGGGACGAAATCTATTAACTGCTTCCACCTCTGCCATGCTGCTGCTGCCTCTCTCCTCCTTCTCCTCCTCCTCCCTCACCTGCTCCTCCTCCTCCAACTCCTCGTCCTCTATCTCTTCCTCCTCACTCTCCTTCTCATCCTCCTCCTCCTCCTCCTTCTCCTCCTCCTCCATCTCCTCCTCCATCTCCTCCTCCTCCTCCTCCATCTCCTCCTCCATCTCCTCCTTCTACTCTTCCTCCTCCTCCTCCCTCCCCTTCTCCTCCTCCTCCTCCTTCTCCTCCTCCTCCATCTCCTCCTCTATCTCCTCTTCCTCCTCCTCCTTCTCCATCTCCTCCTTTTTCTCCTCCTCCTCCTCCTTCTCCTTCTCCTTCTTCTCCTCCTTCTCTTCCTCCTCCCCCTCCTCTTCCTCCACCTCTTCTTTCTCCTCCTCCTCCTTTAGCCCTTCTCCCTCTTCCTCTTGTATCTTCAGCCAGACTTTTTGAGTCTGTAATGGGAGAGGTCTCTACCTGGGAGCCCTCTACCTTGTCCTTTCTGTATATTATTCAGGCCCTGGAGAGGACTGGCCACCTGGAATAATGTGGGAAATGTGCACTGACTTCACAAAGGTGAACAGGGCATTCCTGCTGGCTACAGGGAAGTGTGTCCAGGTATAAAAGGAATGGTGCCTCTGATTTCCTTCTTCCCTGACCCTAAAATGCCTTCTGATCTTTAAATGACAGACAAATTCGAGGTTTTCAGAATAGGTCACGGAGACAGTCGAGTCTTCCAGGAGGGACGTGGGCCTCCGAATGGTTCAGCCCTACAGGCATGCTTCCCTCCTCCCTCCTGCTCGCCCCACCTGTTGTGCCTGGGATGCCCTTACTGCTCCCAGGTCTGCATGTCACTGGGCCTGGGAAGGGGATGTAAGTGAGCAGTGGAGAGGGCAGGTGGGGGAAAAGGCAGTAAGGAGAGTGGCACCCTGCTTTTTGAGGGTTCCAAATGGCCTGATGTCAGAATTGCATTGTTGGGAGATTGTTAGATTTGTTCTCAGCTGACTTTTGGGTACATCCTGGTTTTGTTTGAAAACATCTGGCTATCAGCATAACTCCTTACTCTACCGACCTAATAAGGATTACACATAACACACACATCTTAAGATAGATCCTCTCCTCTTTTTCAAATCACCTGTCTGTCTCTATCTTGCCTAGAGAACTGTCCATCCCATTTTAGATAGATTTTCAGGAAAAGAAAACTCTAATTCCCTGAGTAGACTATTACTGCTTGTCACTGCCACCTGATATTTATTTTAAAACATTTGGGGGGGGGAGGGGTCGAAGAGATGAATAGAACAATATAAAATGTTTTTTATATTATGTTTTTTACATTAAACAATATAGAATGGCTCATGACATGAGCCATTCTCATATCATGGTTCTTCAAGTGGAAAAGTTTATCCATGACTTTATGCAAATGAGCCTAGAGTTCCAAAGAAACCTTCAGGTGGAAATGACTATTCTGCTCTTCCTTGAGCCCAGGAAGCTGCTAGGGACAGCGTGACACCTACTGAAAACAGGACTATGTGTGTTAGAGAGAACAGGAAGTAGTGACCAGCCAGAGCTTGCCCTGACCTGGTTACAAATCTGGTTATAAACGAAAGCAGCTGGAAAGAAATTTGCATGTCCAATAGGTTTCACTATTAAAGTTTACACAATGTGGAGTAATCAGCCAAGCTGGCTGGCTACCTAGGTCACATGGTTATGTAGAAACATGAAACTTGACTATGTGCTCCAGCAAGTTTTACTTCTCCCTAGTGCCAGGGTGTTTGCCAGCAGCCTGCACTCTCGGAAATCAGACTCAAGTGGCTGGGGACCCATGAGATCAAAGGCTTACCATGCTACTCCCTAGGAGAGCCAGGGAGTGCTGACGTTACCACTGGACGGTTATTTGTGGCTCATTATTACCAAAAAGAATGGACAAGCTTAATAAATTAACTGTTCCTGCCAGTCAGAAGTTGAGGTAAGATTGTCACCATCCAATACTTCTCCTTCTGCTTTTTTTCCAGTGATCTTACAGCATCTCAGAAATCCTCAAATCCTGGAATGTTTTACTAGTTGTAAGGCAGTGGGTGGTAACTACTATAGGGAAGTAGATGGTGTTTTTAAAGAAATATATAGGAACAAGTAGATTTATTTTATCTGGCTTTTGCCAGTGACAAAGTGTAAAACTCGGAGAGAGATAATTTTTAAAAAGCCATAGGTGTGCTTTCAGAGTCTGAATACAACAGACTTTTATCAGGAAGGATTTGCCTAATCTGAGCTCTCAACCTTTTCCTTGTGGTTTGCTATGGAATGTTAAAGATTGTTATAACCGGGTGTATTCATTATAGTTTTACTGTTTCCTATTTATTTTGTGGGTCTATATCAAGTGTTTTGGAGGTGACTAGATCTGTTTTTCCCATGTCCTCATGTCAGTGTAACAGTTATCTATAAAAATCCACTTAGAAAGAATAAACCAGAAATGAACCCAGAGACAAGAATCAAGAAAATTCTCTGATCTACAGAAAAGATGACTTCCAAAATTTTGATTTTGAAAGTCTTCTTGTGTCTCATTGTAATGGCACCATGGTTTTTGGAAATTGGAACTTTTAAATGTTCAATGACTGTTTTATATTTCAATTACCATTTGAACTTCAGTTTTTCATGGAGTGATGTGACACATGTAGAAAGTTATTGCAGATATTAAGGGGCCAGAGAATTAGAGCTTTTGAGACAAAATTTAAGAGGAATTAGTCTGGAATGGACAGAGACACAGCCCTTCACAGTTAGAATATGGGCCTTCTACCTGGTAGGTGCTTGTTAAATGGTAGTTTGAAATGAACTGCTGACCTGGAATCAGTACGCAGCCATTTTGAGGGCATGCTGTTGGGTGCTGCTTTATGATCTGCACTGACAGGGGACAAGAAGGTACCGAGTCTTGCCCTTGGTCTGAAGTTGTTACACCTCAAGGGAGAGGGTTAGGTAAGACAATGGAGGTAGTAAGTGGCTAAGTGAGTGTAAGAAAGGAATTAGAGTAGCTGGGGAAGGTTTTAGGGAGAAGATGCTTCAAGAGCTAGGCCTTGAGAGGCAAGTAAGAAAAAAGTAGTTGTAGAAGTGGAGGGGAAAGCATTATGTGCTGGGAGGAGGGTAATGGAGAAGTTTACCCTTGGAGCTGGACTTGAGAATGGTCCATTTGTGGGGTGATGAGGAGAGTTTCCTGTCCAACAGAAACTAGAGAGTAGGGCATGTGGGACCAGAAGGTCCTGACAAGGTTGGATGTGTGGGTTCGGGCCAGATTACAAAGGACAGTGAGGCTCTCACCACAGAGAGCTGGAAAATGGTTTACACTGTTAGAGATGTCCTGCCAACAAGCTCACAGGAGGTTGGAGGGTGGACTGGAGAGGGAGGGAAGGAAGCAAGGAAACCTAGTAGGTGGGGTTGGGGGGCAGTTAAGTAACCCAAGCATGTAGTGTCACAGGCCTGGACTTGTGGCACAGCAGTGAGAGGGGCAAGGATCGGAGAGGTAGGAAAGACATGCCAAAGAAACTACCAAGAAATAGATATTAGGGCTTGTCTCATTGAGAAGGAGGGTTTTTCAAGGCCCCCTTCAGATATATTCCATAACCTGGAGCTATCCTAAGGCTTAGAACCTCTTTCAGGAAATCTAGATGAGAATTTAAAGAAAGAAAATCCCTAGAACCTAAATTACTTTATGATCCCTCCCTATGGGACAAAGGCCATCTTTATTATGTAACAGTTGATAGGCAATATACAACCCTGGATTATAGGGTAGAAAACCAAAATTATGTTGTGGATAATCATACACTACACTCATCTGCTTAGGCAGAAATAACTTTTTTTTTTTTTCCCAGTTGGTTATTCAGTTGTCTTTACAGAATTAGCCTGTTTTGGTAAAATGTATACTGTCAACGTGGAACTTTTTAAAGAAATGAAATTGTAAACACAATGGACTTGACGTGCCATCTTAAATCTTTTCTGTAATTAGATGGGATAGTGAGAAATAGATAAATAAAATACCTGATCCTGGCAGTTTATAGCCTCTGCCATGACTGGTTAACACCAATTTAAAAGGTTGCCTAACTGTGCAATGATTTGGGACCAGGTGACAATATAAGCAAAGAGCTGTGTGTATACTCTTAGGTTTATCAAAATTTATATGAGAATTTGCCTAAATTCTTAGCCACAAAAATAGAGAGATAGTGAGTGTCCATCAAGGGGGTCTAAAAGGGATGACCCTGATCTAAGGCATATATTTCCAGGGCTGGAAAGAAACTAGAGGCAGAAGGCATGACCAGGAGTGGAGCAAAAGCAGAATCAACCAAGGAAGGGAGGACAGGCAGGATTGGAAGGAAACAAGGGATTCTCAAAATGAAGGAGAAAAAGAAGGTTCTCAGATGCACACAGCTGGGGATAAGAATTTGCCCCAAGAGTTTCTGCTGTGGAAGAATTGAGAAAGGCGAGGTGGCTAAGCTGCATGTGACCACAGAAATGTGTGAGCACAGATTCTCGCTTTTTTTTTTTTTTTAAACCACTGAGGTATTACATGAAGTAGGTTTCTCTATTGGTAGGAATCCATAAACTCTCAAGATCTTTTAGTTGATTCTTAGCCATGGTTTCCCCTGGATTTTATAAGATAACATTATCATTAGAAAACCAGCTAAAACCTGGTTTCTCAAACCTTTCCCGGTAAACATTCTTATGGCCAGAAAAATTTTGCGCTCCTAGGTAAACATTTCAAAATTTACAATCCTGAATTACATTGACTATATTCTTTTCCAGTGAGTGAAACTAGTTTGGAAAGGAAATTTTATATTTTTATGCTTTTAATAACCTCTCAATTGACTGTGATCATCTGTGCTCGCGTATTTTTCTTTGTAGTACCCACAAACACATACTCACTTATTTATATAAATGCAAAGGCTCTTTGAGTGTGGTTAAGCCAAGTCACGCAATCCTTATATTATAGTTAAAGTGTGTGATATTTTTTAGTCCAACTAACATACATGTAACTTTAGGAAAGTTTACTTAACCTCTCTGGTCTCAGTGTATTCAGCTAGTAAGAGATAATAACAGTACTAATCTTATAAGACTGTTGTAAGGATTAAATAAATTATTTTATGAAGCGCCAACACATAATGATCCTGGCACATAGTAATTATTGAGTTTAAAAACAGTAGTTATTAATATCAGTATTGTTGTTCTTATTAATTCTATAGGTGTGTGATTGATTTGCTGAACATAAACACAGGACTTTACATTGATCCTTGATAAATTTCATGTTAGTTTCAGTTCTCCTTTCTGGCTATTTTGGCTATTTTACCTATTGATACTGACACCTGTGGCATTTAGCGTTGCACAGATTGTAGTCATGACAAATATCCCTTCTCTGCCTTAATTTAAGTGGCTGATAAAACTGGTGAGCATGACAGAGCCCTGGCATGGGTGTCTGAGTCTCACTGCTGATGCTCTCTCATTTGGAAATCTTCTGATTGCTCAGGTCTTGGAATCCTCACTTGGAATTTCCAGTAACTTGACTTTTCAAATTCAATTCTTTAGAAGCAAACTCACCATCTTTTCACCTTTCTGCCACCAGCTCCCTCTCTGGTCCTCTCTGTTTCTGTCAATGGTATCATCAGCAGCCCAAAGTCTGATTCACCCTCTTCTCTGCACCTCCACTCACCGACCACACCCTGTAGTCTTCCTTTTATGATGCTTGCATATATGCCTGTTTTGTTCCTTTTCTGCTGCACCATCCTGGGTAGGATCTCATCTCCCCTGTATCCCCCATGTACAAAATGAGGAGTTTGGACCAGAAGATTCCCAAAGTCCCTCTCAGCTCTGATGCTGTGTGATCCTTTAGGAATGGAGACAATGCTTGACATATCTTCCATCCTCTACGGCTATTATTTTATCTCATGACCCTCAGGAAATATTCCCTGACTGAATCATCAACTTATGTGAGACAAATAGTTTGCAAAATATCTTCAAATTCTTTTCTTATTGCTTTGAAAGCTGCCCAACTCTGAACACTGGGGTCAGAGAATGCATCTAGACAAGCATCCAGATAAGATTATCTAGAATATAGCTGTGATGTATTTAGAAAAACAATGCAGTTGGAGCCCAAAAAGGCTGGACTTTAATTGCCAGTTACTAGCTATGGGTCTCACTCAACTCTAAATCTCAGTTTCCTCAACTGTTAATAAAACTAGAGATGCCCTTGTTGTGAAGAACAAGTCTTGTTGTGAAGAACAAGTAAGATAACATGGACTGAAGTTCCCAGAATGATATTTGTCACATGGTCAGTATAACAAGTAAAAAAGGAAATACAACAACTGGTACTTCCACCCACCCATTATGAGTGACCATTTCCTGTCTCTCTTCCTACTCATGTTAATAGACCAAATCCCCTTTAATTGGAGTGGTAAGCAGAGCAAGAAGTTGTCCAGGAGCTCATGGTGGATAGAGCAACTCTTGAATACACATGTGTCTGGGGGCATCTCTCTTCTCATTCTTTATAGGGCCAGCCAAGCGGCACGGCAGTTAAGCGCTGGCTTGGGAAGTCAGCGGCCCCAGTTTTGGTCCCACTTATGAGGGCCAGTGACACTGCCCTCAAAAAAAAAAAAAAAATATCCTTCTCATTCTTTATAAGCTTAGGTCAGAGGCCAGTACTGATGTGGGAGGGCAAAAAGGAGGCATCGCATCTAATGGTAGAAATAAGATAGACTTTCCAGGAAGTATGGCTTCCCATTCTCTATATACTGCCAACCTGTGTTATGTCATCCAAGAATCCACTCAACTGGCCATCTTGTGTCACACTTATGGGTCCAATACTCAGACAAGGCCTCTTTCTCCTTGTGGATAAGCTACACTAGAGCCACGTTATTAGAAATTTGCTTAGTATGTGTGGATTTCAGGATCATCAGCTAAGAAAACTCAAGGCACTCCTTCTCATCCACTCTGGGCATCACTGCACCAGGAAAACCCCAAACCAGAGTCCACGTATCCAAGGCACACCCTCTTCTAGTTTTAACGATTGCCTGTTTACCATGTGTGAACACTTCCTTTCTCTTCACGCAACCGGTCTCCAAATGGGTTATGAGTTTCCAAGAACTGAACCACAATTACCTTACAACCCTACCTCCTACATCACTGGACTGGGGACACTGGGCTAGTACCAAAAGCTTTATGCACAGGTCTCATCCACAGATGACTAAACTCATCTGTTCTGTGTATGATGTACTAGTTTGGTTCATTTTCAAAGAGGATCTTACTATTGCTCTCATGCGATGACATCAAGGAATCTAGGCTTGCTGAAGAAAAAAGCAGAAATTAAGTGACAGCTTGTTACAGGGAAATTGAAACACCAGATGGCTTTCTCTGGCTTTTTAATAAATCCCACAGAAAGGACCAGCCGAGTGGCACAGTGGTTAAGTGCTGGCTTAGGAAGCCAGCGGCCCCGGTTCGGGTCCCACATATGAGGGCCAGTGACACTGCCCTCAAAAAAATAAATAAATAAACCCCACAGAAATAGCCTTCCCCTCTACCCTCAGAGTCATAACTGCATCATTTAGATCAGTGGTTCTCCACCAGGGACAATTTTACTCTCCAGGGAACATTTGATTGCCACAATTGGGGAGGGGGATGCTACTGGCACCTAGTAGTAGATGCCAGGGGTGCTGTTAAACATCCTACATAGTGTAGAGCAGTCCCCACAGCAAAAAAAATTATCTGGCCCAAAATGTCAATGGTGCTACCACTGAGAAAGTAATTCAGGCCAAGCAGAATGAATTCTGTCTAGACCAAGAGGCACATATTTATTTGTATGTTTTTATAGTGACAGTATGTATTTGAAGTTTAGAATACATAATATATATCTTAGTAATTGATGTGACCTCTGCTCACTGGACTGGTTTTCCTCTGTCTGAAATGGTGTAGGTGAGAGATTGCCAAAGGGAGGAGCTAGAGGTGTTGAGGCCTGTATTGCAATGAGTTGTTTTTCTTAAAAAAAATTTTTAGCATCCAACAAAACTAGATTCCACAAACTACATGCACCATTGAGATGTACATTGTTCTGTCGTGGGTAGAGAGCTGAGAACAAAGACAGATTTCCAGACAGACGGTCATCTTCAAATAGTCTCTGTTTCTACCTCTGTGACTAGGCTGGGCAAACATTGAGTGGAAACCCTTAGATTGGAATAAAAAGCAAATTAAGTGATAACGTAGCTATTAATAAGTCCAAGGGCTTATGGATCTGACTCAACAGCTAAATGCTGGATGGAAAGAGACATGTTTTTCTTGTATTGGAGCAGCTTATGTTGCCCTGAGGGCCATGTAAAGCATGGATTTGGAATAATTCTTCCCTCATCTGGGAATTTCTGCTGCGGTATTCACCCTCTCTTGCCTGGTCTCCCTGTGGCCAGTGATGCATGTTTTATGAAACTGATGGATGGATTTTGAGGGTGCAACTTTTTTTTAATGTTTATTCCAGCACTATTATAAATCAATCTTTTATGTTGCCCCACTCCCACCCCATGACTTTTTAAATCAGTGTTGATCTTATCCAGTTGTCAGGAAACAGTTTCCCTGACTCTCTTATGCTATTGGGAATGGTGAGCGGATATAAGAGGGTGCCAAAAAGAATGTATACACATTTTAAGAAAGGAAAACTGTATTAAAATTGTAATAATATATACCGATAACAAAAGATGAACACTAGACATGTTTGACTTCTGCAATTACAAGAGGTGCTAAAAGTGGTTGCCATCAGCATCCAGACACTTCTGATTACAGCAAACTACTGCTTGAGCAACGTTGACCAAAGTGTCCACTTGTATACATTTTTTTGGCACCCCCGGTATATGTGAAGGATCCAGCCTGGTGTGGGACTGCTGCCCGTTGTAATGTCAGATGCTCAAGGCTCATGGGTGAGCCTAGATTCTGCCTCTGAGCTAAAGGGGCTGCAGTGTTCTTGCCAACTATAGAAATGGCCTTGCCAAGGAGACCTTGTAAGTCTACTTAACCAGACAGCTGAGGGCTGTTTGCCCCCAAAGAGTTTCTCTTGCAGGTGCCTGCTCCTCCTAGTCCTGGCCCACCTTCTCTTACCTATCCCTTCTCACCTCCCTTCTGAGAAGGAGCTACACCTGTAGGCTTATTTTTTTAGTCAGATGTTTTCAAACCTGCCATTTCCCTTAGTCCAGCATGGCTGTTTCAAAAGCAAGGCCAGGAAGCCAGCTTAAGGGACTCGTTGTGTCTCCTTGATGAGTCCTGCTTCTCCACTGGCCGTTTTCCTGAGAAAGGAAATCATTACCCTAGGGGCGTCCCACTGTCTCCCGGAGGCTAGCTGGGGCCCCAGCCCTACCCACAGTGTAGGGGACACACAGCAGAGGCCAGCTTCCCGGCAGTCTGGCCACGTACTCACACAAGGCCCCAGGCTCCAAGAGCCCCAGGCTTGCTTTAATGCTTTGCTATTGCAGTCTTGAAATTCTGAATAATCTTCAACAAGAGGTCTTGTGTTTTCATTTTATACTGGGCCTGAGAAATTCTGTAGCCAGTGCTGGCCACAGGTTCCATGAGCCACGAGGCTGAGCCTGTGCCCCCTGCAATGTGTAGGGATGTGGACATCAACATCGTCGCCCAGACCATAGAGGTTTACCTGACAAGGACCTGAGAAACCAGCTCTTCAGCCCCATTTACTTCTCAGGTTAAGAAAGCTGATGCCCAGAGAGGTGAAGTGGCCAGTTAAAGCTCATGCTAGCAGAGCCCATTCTAGAACTACACCTCAGTGTGTGCCTGCCAGGAAAAAACGTGGGCCACACCCTCCTTTTTTCTTTTTTCCTGTCATTTACTGGCAATAAAGCATGCTGACTTAGTGTGGGTTCCAAATTTTTCCTGGACTTTTTTTTTTTTTTAACTAAAAGGAAACTAACTTACTAGTCAGAAATCCCAGGGAAGAAGCCCCACAGAATCATGGCCTCAGTATTTCAGGCTAGTACATGTTTCCAGGCCCATACTTGAATTCAGTGCTGACTCAAGTGTGTTTGGGATCCTACTGATATATATTTTTCAAAGAATGCTCCCACAATAGTTCATGTAATCTGAGATTGAGTTATAATTATAAAGAGCAGAGTTGGTCTCACGTGTATACTGAGCATATAGGATCAATGTGGTGTAATTTAAGAAGTGCCTCAGAACAATGTTTTTGCTGTACTGGAAAAAAATATGAACTTGGAATTGGGTAGACCTAGGTTTGAACTCTTGTCCTACGCTTACTGGCTCATCATGGTCTTTGAGAAGGTCACTTAATCTTTTTCAGCCTCAGCTTTATCAACTAGAAAATAGGAATAATAATATATACCACAATAGGGGTGTCATAACAGTAGCTATGTTGAATAGAGAGTGAGAGCTCAATGAATGTTCCTCTCCCTCAAAACCCTCCTGGCCTGGGCTTCTCCGAGGCCCCAAATTGTGTCATTAGAGAGGCATCCAGGTGGAATAAGACAGTGTCTCCCAGTCCTGGTTCAAAATTCAACACCACTAAGTATAATAGGCTCAGACATTAAGTCATTATCTGTCAGTAGCACCCAGGTGGGAATCCTTTATCTGACAGCCCGGTCAGGCAGACGGGGCAGAGAGCTGTGCTCCACTCTCCTTCAACAGTAGTCAGCTGAAAGAATGGAACAGTGTCCAGGGAAGTGGTGATAAAAAAAGGGAAAGGTCAGGGGAGGGAGGCCACACCTAAGTCAGGGAATTCCCAGGGGCGGGCCAGGACTCAGGGTGCTCAGACTGGAGGAGTAGAGAGTCGAGTCAAAGGTTGAAGGAAATGTCATGCCCTGTTCAATTTGTTACTGTTTATTGTTTACTTTATAACTTTACTTGGCCCAAAGTATAAAAATATGCAAGAGGAAGAATAATCTCTTAAGCACATAAAGCACAGTAATGCCCACATTCAATACTGGACCGGAAGGTAACAGTCATTTCATTTTAGTGCAAATAATGACCAGAGAATCAAATACAAACATGAGAAATACACTCCCAAGAAAGAAGATGCAAAATGTAATGCTAACTCATTGGCAAACTGGACCCTGTACATATATGTGACTATTTTGCCTTTGAAACAGTCTTCATAGCCTGTTCAGGGTCAAACTCTTCTTTTTACAATGGAAAGACTTTGGATTTCATATCAACTCCACACTCAAAGATCACCACAGTTACCAAGCCAATCCTGGGTGAATGGGCCTAATATACCTGAGAGATGCTGATGACAGTCTCTTAACAGAATCAAAACAAAAGCTGTTAATGGAAATACCTCGAGTCAATTGAAAAGAAATCAGCTTCGGAATTGCTAATAACTGCTTTATGGGTGTGAGGTTTCCTTCTGGGGTGCTGAAAATGTTCTAGATGGTGGTAGTGGTTGCATTTGTGAATTTACTAAATGCCACTGAGTTGTACACTTTGAAATGGTTAAAATGGTGAATTTTACATTATGTGTACTTTACATAAATAAACATTTCATAATGAAATTATTTCCCATACTTACCATAAAATTGTATACTTGGGGGACCCATGGTCATTTTTTTGTTTGACCAATTAGATATTGTTTCAAAGTTTTTTTGTTTTGTTTTGTTTTGTTTTTTAAAGATTTTTATTGGGGAATTGGGGGAAGGGAACAGCGTTGGGGAATCAGGGAAGGGGAACAGACAAGTTGCAGGCTTTTTGTTCTTCAGTCTGCAGAGGATGTTGCTTCACTGGCCCATGTTGGTATCGTCATTGTGCTCTTCCCGGATGAGACAGATCGGTCGCTGGCCTCTGGATGGTCGCTCACCGTGGCTATTGGCAGCTCACGCTGGCTGCCGGCCACTCACTGTAGCCTATGGCAGCCCACTGCAGCAGGGGCTGCAGCCAACACTGTCGCCTGGACTCGCACAGCCCAGCTCCAGGTGGAGCTGTAGTTAGCTGTAGAGGGCAGTGTCACTGGCCCTCATGTGGGATCCGAACCGGGGCTGCTGGCATCCCCAAACCAGCTCTTAACCAATGCGCCAGTCGGCCGGCCCTCAAAGTTTTTAAAAATGTATTATTGATAAACATTTCTGGATGATTTTTAAGAATGACAATGCTTCCCTCCACTTCAATCTTTACACATGATATTTCCCAATATCCTTTTACCCAGAGCCCAGTGAAATGAGCTTAACTTAATTGAGTTCAATTTTTTCAGTGTATGGGAAATACCATTCCTCAAAAACCACTCTTTATTCCCTGAAAATATTCAAGCTGTGCAAATGGATGCCTGGACAACTGGGTGACAATATTACAGTGTATCCTGTAGACACAGCTAACTCATTTTTTCCCTCTTATGGTTAACTTTTTAAAAGAACACGCTCAAATTCTGAAAACACGCTCATTTGCCAGAAGTACATAGCATTACATTTTTGTGTCATTAGACTTACATTTCTGAAACATGATTAGAATTATTGGTCATTTGGTATTACAAACTTGAGAATCATCAGTTTCACGTGATAATGTATTCCCTTTCCCCAAGCCCCTCCCTGCTGTGTGGGTGGGTGGGAGAAAGCAAGAACCAGAAAGGCTTTCTCAGTGCCAAAAGGAACAAAGTGCTGCAGCCCTTCGGGCCCCAAGGGCTCCTGCGCCTAAAATCAGAGAGGGGGAAAGCCATGACAATATCTGCTGTCACACCAAATGGCAAACCTTCGAAGAACTTTTTAAAGCTAATACTGCATAGTTTCCGTGTCATCTCATCAGTGTCGGCATGGTGTGTCCCATGCCTAACCGCCTCTGACAGGGTAAAAGCACGCCAGGATTTTTTTTTAAGGGTTCAGGTTTTCATAGGATCATCTGTACCCCTGGTTGTGCCAAGTCAGCCCAGTTTCTTTCTGCTTATAATCCAGATCAGCAGTTCAGAAATGCCAAAGACTACCACAAAATATTTGCAGATCTCAGTAGGAACAAAAGAAAAAAATGGCAGAGTGTCTGGAGAAACTTGCAAATTACTTTCTCTGGTTAATTGGCGGTTAGTAAAACAACCCAGGCTGCAAGATGCTCATGTGTAAAGCGCACCCATGCCCTCCATCCCAGGACTGAAGTTGTTCTTTCTGACTAGTGTGTGGAGAAAGGGCATACAAGGATATGCTGCTCAGGCCTCCTTCCAGCTGAGTTCAGTCCCCCTATTTCTGAGCATGTCCCAGACCCCAGAGAGCCCTTGCCACATTCCCTCTGGCACCTGCGTGCACTTCCCTCTCCCTTTCCTCCCCCTCCTCCCATCTGTCCCTTCCTTTTTTCCTCTACCAGTCCCTAACGACTGAGATCCCAGGCTTCCCTCTGGCAACAAGTAGCAAGGCAGTGTGGCTTCCATGTATCCCCAGTAAAAACGGCTTGGCTCGTAGAGGGACTGGATGGCCTTTTCCAGGGACAGAGAGAAAGGTGCCCAAAGAGGCACATGGTGAAGCTGATCACCTGCCCTGGTGAGGGGCCGAGCTGAAATAAGTCGGCAGTTGTCACCCAGGGGTGGTTGAGAGTCTGGGTTCTGGAGTCAGACAGCCTGATTTCAAAGCCCATCGCTGTCTTTTACTAGGTGTTAGATCTGGGACAAGTTACTTAATGTCCCTCAGCAAAGATTTCTCATCTATAAAATTGGGGAAAATCACAACAATGTGAGTATATAATGTGTATATAAATATACTACTGAACTATACACATAAAAACAGCTAAGATGGTAAATTTTATGTTAAGTGGTTATTTTTTAATCACAATTTAAAAAATGGGGTAACAATAGGACCTACCTCATGGAGTTGTGAGGGTTAAATGAAATCATGCCTTCAAAGTACCTGGCACATAATAACATACTCATTAAGTGCTGACATTCACTGTTGTTGCCTTTGGTTATCTGAGTCTGACCACTGGTGTGGTTTATTGGGCTGCGACTAGAGCTGTGGCTCTGGGCTGCGACATAAGAAGGTGGGAGACACAGTCCCTGCCATGGAAAAGCTGATGATCCTCTAGTCAGAGATTCGGGTCATGCATGAAAAGGGTAAAAACACGGTATGATGGAAAGAGCTGGGGGAATCCTCAGCTAATTCATCTTGGGGGCAATGGCAAAATTTCCCTGGAACGTAGGTGGCTTCCTTCCTTACAAAAGGAGGTTGACCCACTGAAAAAGAAAGAGAAAAGAACCAGGGATTTGACCTTGATTCCTTTATTGCAGGCACTATTCAACTTAGTTCACAACATGAGCCCACTGATGTTGTTGATAAGTTAAATGACTTGAATAGCTCAGTGTCCCAACTAGAATTGAAAACGTTGATATTGAAGTCAGAGTAAGCCAAGAAAAACAGGAAAAAGGAATGGCAAATTTGGCTCAATTAGAAGCTTTGTATCAGTCTTCTTGGGATAGCCAGTTTGTAGGTGGTGGGGAGGACTGTTTTCTCATAAATCAGTTTTGTTGTGAGGTAAGGAAGGATGAACAAATTGAGAAGGAAAACACTTACACCAGTTACTTGAACAAGTTCTTTAGCAGGAAAGAAGATACTGAAATGCTAGAAACTGAGCCTGTGGAGGATGGGAAGCTTGGGGAGAGAGGGAATGAGGAAGGATTTCTGAAAAACAGTGGGGAGTTCCTCTTTAACACGCAGCTTGAATCCATAGGCTTCCCGCAGTTTCACAGTCTAGTGGAGTCACCACTTAAGTCAATACAGGCCACATTAACACCTTCTATGAAATCTTCCCCTCAGATCCCTCATAAAACATACAGCAGCATTCTGAAACATCTGAATTAAAACACTCAGCAGACATTTCTCTTTGTATTCTTCATGAAATGTGTTTGTCTTTTGTGTGTGTGTGTGTGTCTTTTTTATTACTAGTGTTTAAGTTATTTTTTTACTTGAATCAGATGGTGTCATTTAGAAAGGATTTTATTAGTTTTTGGTTTTTAAAACCCAGACTTTTTTTCTACATGTGAGATGGTTTTCATTTTAACTGGCATGTCGTTTGCACACAAAAATAAAGATAGAGCAAAATAATGCAATGCAGGAGGAGACAAAAGAAATGCACTAAGACAAAAAACATTTTCTCATAGAACAGTGATCTGTTTTACAGGAAACAAAAATCTTGCCTTGAAATTTACACAGTGAGACTGTACATAATTGCATGAAAATATCTATTTTTTTTCCTAAAACATTTTTCATTCATGAGTATTTTCAAGTTTTTCATACTGTACACATTTCTTAAAACACATGATACCAGCAGCAACTGAAAATGAATGCCGAATTTGGTACACATGTGTTATCTACCTGAAGGTCACGAAAGTATGTGGCAAAACATATATCACCCATAGTGCTTCACAGTATGCACTTCTATTTAGCCAGCGTTTATTGTAGTAACTATTCTTAATAAGATTCACTCACCATTTATAAATGTTCTGTTATGCATTCTTTATAGTGAAATGTTACTACATCATATCTTATTTATTTTAGCAAATCAGTATATTTTCTGTATTTAATTATAAAAAGTTAACTTAGTTTTTGAAATTTATTTGCAAATACACTTTTTCCATTTGGCACTGGTTTGTTGCCTACTTAGCTGAATATATAATGTCAGCTTATCCTAAGGCTGTCCATGTACTTAATTTACTTAAGTATTCATTTTAAGTACAGCGCTCACTGTGTATAGGAATTTGTATTTTAGAGGTGCTTGATCTATCTATAAAGAAAATTAGGAATTACTTTCTTATAAAATGCTCCTAGAAGTCTTAATTGTGTTTATTTTTTTAAAAACTGTAATGTTAGACTTATGTGCATGGAAATAATTAGGGTACATCATTATTGTAGTTAAAAAGTTGTACATGTTAAGACATTTTGTTTTACTGTATGTTTTTACAGAATGATCTCTTCCCCATACCAAGGCAAGCATGAATAAAATTAGGTTAAATGTTAAATGTAGCATGTGGCATTGCAGTTTCTTAGAATTTGTTTCATCTATTTTATTTTATTGAGTACTGTCTGTATCTTTGGTTATCATGTTTAAAGAAAAAGGACAAATAAAACATGGCCAGCAAAAAAAAAAAGGAGATTGACCCAAAAAATTCAAGTCTGTCTCACTGCCACATATCTGTGGCTACCTTAATGACAGGCAAAATTAGGAGTCAGGATTTCCAAGTTGTATGGTCTGAGACAAGCATCATGAGCCCTCTGGGCCTCAGTACCTGCATCTGTAAATGGAGTTGTGCACTAAGTCAGCCTTGGGAGGCTTCCTCAGGTTATTATCACACCATGGAGAGGACTGTCAAAGCTCCTGTGCCAGCTCCATCGTGCCAGTCTCTAGAAGAAAGCAGCCAAGGCTGCTAAACTTGCAAATCTAAACATAACACCAATAATGCCACAGGAAGGCCCGGGAGGAAGTGGGGCATGAGGCAGGACTGGAAGAGGCTATGGAAAGGGCAGGGGGGGAAGCTGGCGATAGGATGAGTTCTGCTACATGCAAATATCAGAAGAGTCACGAAAAAGCAGCACTCTCTTTCAAAATGACAGTTGGGAGGCAGAGACTTCAACTTCGAGACAGAAATTATCCAAAAGGAAGCTATTTTGTATGAGTCACCCAATCTCCGTCTATATCTGTCCTCTGGTTTCACAGAGGTCAGAAGGTTCTTGTCATGCCATAAGTTGAAGGAGGGGACCTCTTTCCTGCGTTGCCAGAGGGCAAGATTTGTGTTGAGGTAGCTCTGTGTCATGGACCTTGTTCAGTGAGCATTCAGGGAATTGGGTGGCATAAGTATGACAAATACATGTCTTGTATAAAACAAATAAGAACATTAAACTTTAAGGGGGAGCCCCCCAAAATCAGTACATCAAGATAAAGAATATTTAATATAATATTTTTAAAATCAAAATGAATGCAAAAAAAATTCACGATGAACAAAATGTTAATATTTTAAATGAAGACAGGACCAGTGTTGCTGATTTATTTGGCCTCAGGCTGCAATATGGTAGGCCCGGGACTGTGTCCCAGACAAGTCCTCTATGAGAACTGTTGGCCTTGCAGCCATCAGATCTTCCTTCTATCCAACTGAGGCTCTAAAGGACATTCCTAATATTACCCCAGTGCTTTTGGCATGGCACTCCCATAGGCTTGGGCTTGGGCTGGAGCCCTGGAGAGTTGGCTTCATACTGGTCTCCCAGCCAGCAGTGTCCCCAGGCCCAGGCCCTCCTCCATTCTTCCCCACTGAGAGGGACACACCCCTGAGTAAAGGTCTGTGAGGGCTTTCCCACCACCTATAAATCCCATCTCCTTGGCCTGACTAACACAGACCTTGACTCTGACTGCACCACCCTTCCCTCCAGTACCCCCAATTTTTGCCACTCTCAGCCTCTCCCTAAACCCCCAGTATTCCAGACAATTTCACCTCTGAACCTTTGCACTTTCTGTTCCACTGCCTGGCTGTTGTTCCCCACTCTTTTGTCTTATGAATTTCTATTTTCCCATGAGGATCCAGCTCCCAGCTCTCTTCATCTTGAAGCTTTAAGTTTAAATCGCCTTCTTCTTAGGGTCCTCACAGCTCTCTGAGCTTCCCTGTTTCCAGCAGAGAATTATGGGTAGTTACCTATGAGTTGTTACCTATCAGTATCATATGAATTTTTAAAAAATGAGCTCCTATTACTTCCATAAAATGAAGAATCGAAACTATTTTCATTTTTGGACCCAGAAAAACCAGTTTAAGATATAAGATGCAAAAGATATCACAAGAAGCAAATAATAGTTCAAAAATTGCTATTAGCACTGGAGATTAAATAACCGATTAAGTCATACTGCCTGAAGTGCTATAAATTCAGAATATACAAAAGTAAAATTTATAGCTACAAAAGCCCTGAGTGTCCATGTAATCCAATCTTCTCATTTTATAGGGAAAAAATGAAGCATTGAGTGATGATGAGAATTGCTCAGATTTGCATAGCCAGGAAGCAGCAGGGATTAGAGTAGAATCTGTACCATCATTGCAGTGCTCTTTCCATAAGTGGACTCCCTTCCTGTGCCCAAGAAATGATCTGGAAGGGAGAAGGAATGGCTTGAGCTGAACCTTGGGCTGGGGAGATAGAACGGAAATAATTGTGGGTTAATTATGTCTCAAATGTTTGGTTGGGTCCAGGTTGTAAAGGCGTTTTAATGCCAAGCTAATGAGTTTGTACTTTATCCTGCAAGAAACAGGGAGGCATCAAAGACTAGTCTGAGCAGAGTGACTTGATGAAAGGGGCGATTTAAGAAACTAAATTTGGGGAAGGGAGAGACTGAAGGTAGGAGATAAGGTGGGGGGCCATAGGCATCGTCTGTGGTCCATGAAATCACAATCGCTGTGCTGAAGGAATGGACAGGAGGGGAGAGAAACAGACAAGATTTGTTAAAAGATGAAGAACTCACATAACTGGTGAGGGGATTTGAAAAGTCAAAGAGAGAGACAAGTCAAAGGAAGCTCAAACACCTCAGGCCTGCAGATCCAAGATTACAAGCTCCATGTTCTTTCACTCATCAGAAGTTTTAAATTTTCTGTAATACACTTGTATTAAAATTTAATAACAAAAATGAAATATACTATCAAAATGATGAGCAGCATCTTAAAAAGAACTCTAGAGTCAATAATGTGAGATCATTTAAATATTTGAGAAAGGAGAAAGTAGCCAAAGAATCAGTTGACCTAGTAATAATTTGTCCCTCCACATACCTGGGGCGATTCTTAGCCTGCAAACCCCTTCCTGAAGGGCAGGCAGCATCTATGGATCCCTCTGCAACTTGTGCACTCTTAGCCAGTGGGTCTTCCCAGCAGGATGTACAGCGCTCTCTTCTATAATGCTGCCAATGGCTCTCAAGCTTGGCCACACCCTGGAATCACCTGGAAGAAGAATGAGCTGGGGGAAGGCCAGGGTTTGAGGATTAGGAAAAGCTCTCTAAGTGATACTAATGTGTAACCAAAGTCAAGACCACTTTTCTAGTCTAACTTTTTCTTCCAAGAAGGAGAAGCACAGAGACTGCCCAATGATGTAAGCTCTCAACTTTAATTCAGAAAATGCTCATTGAAGAAGGCTGGGCTCCTGGGGTCCGAATCCTGCTCTGGTGCCAGGCCGGGGAACAGAAGGTGAACAGGCAGAGTCGCTATGTGCCCGACTTGTGCTGATCCAAGCACAGGTGAAGGCAAAGGCTGGTCAGCATCCATAGCTGATTCTGCTCTTTCCCCTGTTGAAAGCAAACATCACAGCATTGACTGAAACTCCAGTTTGTCAGTATGTTCCTTTCCTGGGGAGAGTCTGGGTAGGCCTTTGGTATCCAATTATGGAGTGAAGAGTAAGACTTGCCACTGACAGTATTTCAGGCAATAGAGGGCAAGTGGGGAGACACTCTGGAGGTTGGCAAGCCTTATCTTCTGCTCTTTGCAGTTAAGCCTGGTCTGGAAGGAGATAAACCTGCTCTGGTCCTTTAAAAAAGGTTCTTAGCTTTCTATGTGCATAACGGTCACCAGGAAATTTGTTAAAATGTATATTGCTGGGCCCCACCTGGGATTTTCATTCCATTGGTATGGTTTGGGCCCAATAATCTGAATTTTTAATTCTTTTGATTTCATTTTATTTTTTGGCAAGCACATCATTTTTACTGGTCTAAACTTAGTGCTGATTAAAATGCTCTTTTCTTACACTTGGATACAGATGGCTATATGGAAGCACTTGTTAGTAATTATTCTTAGTGCACCAAAATAATTCATCTATTTGCAAATGGTATAACTGTAGGTCAGAGATGAAAATGTCATCCCATGTCAGGGCACATAAATACCCATAGTTTTATGCAGCACTGAGGTCATTAGACCATTCCCACAGGTTGGTTCCAATCAGCTATGCTAGGTTGGGGATTGTCTCAGCCAACTCTCTCTGCTGCCACCCATCCCTCCCCCCACAACCCCACCCCCACCCCCAGCCAGTAACAACAACTACAAAACCACAACCAAAACCAATTCTGGAACACCTTCTGACCTAGATGAAACCCACCCAAGTGGAAATGTTCCCCTTTCATGTCTCCCAGCAGGCAGCACTAATTTGAATTTCATTCCTGGGCAAATCCAGTCATTACCCTGGACTGAAAATGAACACCAGTGTGGGCAGGCACTTTACATCCCTTACCTGCCATTTCACAGCAACCCTGCAAGGTAGACATTACTATCTTCATTTTACAGATGCTAGTGTTAGGTAGTTGTCAGACCATACTCTGGAAACTATTGTTTCAGAGAGTGGTCTGGGTTTGAAGGCACAGGGAGGAACCTGAGATTGTCTGCTTGTCTCCTGTCCCTGAGACCTCACCACCCTCACCCCTACCTCCCATCCAAGGCCCCCAGAAACAAGGCATTCAGCCCTTATTCTCAACATCATTTGGTCTCCCCAAGTCTGGACCAGAGTTTCAGCTACTTAAAGGTGGGGGTGAGGGGATGGGAAGGGAAAAGGTGTAGTAGATAAAGACTAGCTGGCTCTAACACTGTAATAATAATGTAGGGTATCAGATGGGTACTAGACTTACTGGGGTGATCACTTTGTAAGGGATATAAATGTCTAATCACTATGTTGTACACCTAAAACTAATACAAGATTGTATGTCAACTGCAACTGAAAAATATAGAAAAAAATTTTTTTAAATTCTTCCCACTATTAACCTAAAAATAAAAGGCCTTTCAAAACAGAAAAAAGGAGACTAGCTGGCTAAACCTAAGGGTGGTGCTCACTTATGAAAATGTTCAAGACATATGTGGGAAATGCAGATGATAAAATGTCAAATATGATCTTAATCTTAATTGTGTAAAGTCTATACATGTTAGCCATGTGTGGAAAAAATTGGAAGGCTGTTCAATTAAACATTAATAGTGCAGGTTAGAATTAAAACTGACACTTTAAGTATTATTTCCAAATTTTGACACAGTGGACATTTCTTACATGTAGCCACCACTGCAGTATCATACAAAATAGTTTCACTGCCCTAAAAATCCCGTTTCACCTATTCACCCTTCCCTTCCTCCTCCCAAACTCGTGACAATCACTGATCTTTTTACTTTCTCCAGAATTTTGCCTTTTCCAGGTTCCAGTTGGAATCATACAGTATGTAGCCTTTTCAGATTGAGTTCTTTTGCGTAGCATAAATTACATTTTTAATCAGAAATAAAGTTATAAAATACAAAACTGTACAACCTATGTCGCTAGCCACTACTTAACCTGTGACTTCTAAAAAGAAAAGAAAAAAGGTCATGTTATCTATCGCCATTCAAATTATAGTACCCCATCCCACTTTTACAGATCTTTTGCCCCTGGGATTCTGGGAATCCCGGGGCTGCTTACATATTCCACAGCCCCACACTGGCTCTGCACCACCTGGGATCTTACTAGAAATGCAAATTCTTTGATGCCCACCACCCACCTACTCAATCAGAAACTCTGGGGGTGTATTGAAACTCTCTGTTTCAATAGCCCTCGAGATGATTTGAACATGGGTTAGTGTGAGACCCATTGGTCTATCTAAAGTCAGCCACTTCCTTGAAGGCAAAAAACTACTGGTAACTTTCAAAGGATGATTTTTTTTCGTCCCTCAGTACATCCTGGAACCTAAATTTGTTGAGATCCAGGCCCAGCCAGGGTGACACTACTACAATATGTTGTTAAATAACTAAGTTTGTTGACATTAACTCAAAAGCCTGAAAAAATTTTAAAAGCAACAGTCAAGGAGAGAATATAAAATTTGATTTGGTTTAAACAACTAACAATAATTATAATTACATATATGGCCTACTCACCATTTTTAAATGCCGAAATGCTATCCTGCTTAAAAATTGCATGTTAATATTGTTTTAAAACACATGTTAAGTAAGCTTTGTTCTCCATTTTACTTTGTTACATGAACATGGCTGTCTCTTCAGAACTTAAAAAATTTAGAACACTATCATTCATCTCCCAAACAAGGAAGGATAACTCTGAAAGTTCAGGCTAATCAAAGTGAAGTTGTTTATGCCTTACCTATTTTCACCTACACATGACTTACCACGATAAAACAACTAATGTTTAAATCAAAAGTAACCTTTTCTGGAACAGTCCAATTGCACATTCCTTTATTATTGCATATCGTATAAGTTGTAATAGAGAAAAAAGTACTACAAAATGGAGTAGCCGATAGTAGAGAGCAGCAAAGTTGTGTGTCACTCAGCTTTGTGTGTGAATAGTTGATCAGAGAAGCTGACAGCATCACCAAATCATGGTTTGGGGAACACTGTGTTTTACCAGGTAACAAGTTTGGCAGTTATAACTGAACAGTCTGTGCACATCAGGATTTGTGTGAATGAGATGCAGAAAGAGAAGGAAAAAAAGTAAATGCAAAGCGTATAGGTTATGAAACAGTTCAACATTTACTATAATTTATATATTATAATTATAATAAATTTAATAATATCATAAAAAATAATTAGGAAATGCAAAGAAACATCAAATACCAAGTTGAGCAAATGACAAAATTACATCAAACTCTTCTGCAACGATTTACATCTGCTTATACCTACAGCAAAGTCACTTATACAGATCAGCCCCTAGACCCCTATTCCACTGCCTGTGTCCCCTCTCGATGAACTTCTGATAGGATCCTTCACTCTGGCTCATTCTGCCTTTCAACCCGGTTAAGCATTAATTTAGGCTGCAGACATGCCATTCAAGTACAGTTGCCCTCTGCTCTCCACTTGAAATTATTAAATTTCCTCTCAATTAATCCATTTCAACCTATCTCTTTCAATCTCTTTCTCTCCACTCCCAGATCTCTTATCTTTTATTTTCCCTCATTCCTCTATCTCAAAGATTTTTTCTAGTTCCTCAGGAAAAGTAAAAAGGAGTTTGATGCAGGATTAATGGGAAGAAATTCTAGAACACTGTAGGGTTCTGAGGCAACTCAAGGGTCCAGCTTAAGGGACCTTCTGTGTGTCTGTTGGGCCAGGTGGTCCCCCTTCTCTCTCTCCCCTCCTTTTCTCTGCTGCTGAGCCTGGCGCTTTGCTGAGTTCGAACGTATGGAATCGGTATGCCCAGCCTCCCTAACTGGAGATATAAAATGTGGTCTCATTTCTTTTTTTTTTTTTTTTGAAGGCATTGTTACTGGCCCTCATATGTGGGACCCGAACCGGGGCCTCTGGCTTCCCAAGCCAGCTCTTAACATGCCACTGGGCCAGCCCAAGGTCTCATTTCTTTTGTTACTCAAATTAAGACTTGGCACTGACCCCTCCCCACATCCGAAATTGGGCCCCTCAGTGGATCCCCCAGTTATGTAGATAATTCCCCAAGATGCAGCCTTAAGGGTGTCCTGAAAGAAGTTTTCCTTATCCTTCTACTCTGCCCTCCAGCCTTTCTCTGCGCCCCACTCCTCCGTGCAGATGGAACCCAACCTTCTCCACAGCCCAGCTCAGGGGGCTGCGACTACTGACAGGATACACTGCTGAAGATTCAGAGGCAATGGAGAGGAATTATCTTGTCCAAAATGGCTGGTGATGGCACTGGGTATGGCTCCTCTCAGAGCCGAGGCCCAGACCCAGCCTCCAGTTCAGGGCTACCATGCTGCCCCTCTACCCCTCTCCATCTCCCCATCATTGAATATCCCTCAGGTTTGTCTATGCTCTTTAGGACTCTAGCTCCTAACAGCCAGTAGACCTAGAAGGAGAAGGAGCCCTCTAGAATCCCAGGCAAAGTTCCCATTCCTTGTTTGAGAATCTCTGTTTTCCCAAGATGGTGAAGAGTAGGAATGTCTATCCTTACCCAGTAAACCCACCCCACCCCCTAGGTGCCCAATGGCTCTTAATAACCAACTGCAGCAGCACATCAGCATCTGTGGGTTATTTGGCCTAAGAAAACCCTTCATGGAGGATGCGAACAGGCCAGGCCAGACGGAGTTTCTCTGACAAACTGTCCTCTCGTCCTCTAAACTGCTCCATCCACAGTGGAAAGTTTTGCAGCATGTACATTCTAAATCCTTACAGAGCCAGAGAACATTTCTCCCAGACTCCCCCAACCAACAGGCTTTCACAGACCTATGCTAAGCTGAACGGTACACCACTATTTGTACCACCTAACAGCAGGCCTAGCTTCCAGAGTCAGAGATAGCTGCATTCAGGTTTATGAGAAACCACAATTTTCTCCAAGAACAATGGCTGTGTACAAGCTTCACACTTTGTTAACTAAAGGGTCCAATCAAATAGTTTCCTCAAAAGAAAGGAAAAGTTTGCCTGAAAGGTGAATTCAAATATCCTACCCTGTCAGGGCAAAACCATGTGAAATTATGTATATATAACTCCATATATATATATGGTCTTAAAGTTATTGTGAAGAAAAGAAAATATGGCCCTATACTCCAACCCTGTTGACATTTTTCTCTCTATATACGTATGTAAATAATAAAAGTGATATACTATGAACATGCTATAAAGATTCAAATAATATAGAAAAATCTTCATTGTAAAATAAAAGTCTCCTTTTTATAAAGTTAAAGCCCCCACACCCACCCTGAGCCACCAGATCTTCATCCTATAATTGATTGGCCTGTGCCCTGCACAAGGGTGCCCGGCTATTAGGACTAGTCGGGGTCGGATTCCATCCTTATCTGCTTGCTGAGCTGTGCACCCTGCCACTGGGCAGAGTCCACCCAGAACAAAAGGGGTATGTTTTTCTAATTTGTGTGAAGGCACTCTATTGGCTTGGGAAACAACCTTTTAATGACTTCTTGTATATCTTTCTAAAAAATTATGTATGTATATGTCTTTATTTCCACACACAAAAAATATGCTACACACTATTCTGAACTGTCCTTCCTTCTTTTTCTTTCTCCTCTTTTCCCATTTTTGTTTAACTGAACGATATCTTAATATTTTGGGAACTTTTACATATCAGCAATAGAGATGTGCGTTTTTGTTTTTTTACAGGATCTCTGGTATTCCGTTGTATAGCTTTATCAGAGTTTCTTTAACTAGTTCCCTTTTAGTGATTGATGGGTGTGTAGGTTGTTTCCAGGTTTTTTTAGGTGGGATGCAGGAAGGATTAGGGCTATTACATAACTCTTATATGTTTATAATGTGGATATCTATATAATGGTGTGGTTTTATAACAATGTTCATAAGGCAAATTTCTAGCAGTGGAATTCTGGGTCAAAAGGCATGGAGGTTTCAAATTTTGACAGATATTGATTGCAACAATTTGCATTCACAAGAATATCTGTGATCTCATATCCTCATTAACCCTGGGTATTATCACACATATTAAATTTTGCCAGTCTGATAAACAGAACATATTTCATTGTTGTTTCAATTTAGATTTCTTTAAATATAAATGATGTTAAATATATTTTCATTGGTCTATTGGACACTTGTACTTCTTTCCTGTTAGCTATGTGTTCATATCCTTTGCTCATTTTCCTACTAAACTGTTCATAATTTTTTTACTGAGTTGTAAAATTTCTTTGTAAATCCAAACATGTTGTTGTTGTTGTTGTTGTTGTTATTTGCAGATATTTATTCCAGCATGTCAATTTCTTTTGATTTTTGTGCATATTACTTTTTGTTCTACAAAAGTTTCAAATACTTATGCAGCCACATTCACTAATCATTTTCTCTATGGCTTCTCTGTATGTGCAACTTTTACATATATGTATATGTAAAAACCCTAACCCTAGTCCCTAACCCCTAACCCCTAAGCCCTAACCCTAACTCCAACCCCAACCCCAAACTCAACCCTAACCCTAACCCTAACCCTATGTATGTCAACTTTTAAATGACAATTTTCCCAGATTCTACCTAGTAAAGTTAACAAAAAAACGCCTTGGGCTTGGAATCAGCCTGTACTGTGTTCTTCAAGGAAGCCCCATATTTGCAATGTGGATGCTCAAAGAACAGTGAGGCTTACAACAGGATCACAGGGCTTTGGCTTCACATGTCTCCTCAGAAGACAAACCTGGGAATCAGAATTCCTGGTCACAGCCTGAGAGTGGCCCAGACATCCAATGGATGGGGACATAGCCCAATGACCACATTCCTTATAGAATCCGTCACAATTTCCCTTTACTCAAGTAACAGATGTCAACTTAATTAAATACAATACAATCCATGCTGTTTCAGGTTTTATTGTAGGATCTCTCCCCCCTTTTTATTTTATTTTATTTTATTTTATTTTATTTTATTTTATTTTATTTTATTTGTGTGTGTGTGTGTTGCCCCTCAACATTTCCTAGACGGAGAGAAATAGTTTTTTATTTAAACAGACATTGATTGATTAGATATCCCTACTATTTGTATAAAAAGCTTTACTCCAAGGGAGAGGGCAACTTCCTCAGGCAGTGTTAACAGATAAAGTAACCCCAGTGTTAGTAAGAAGGGGAAATGCCTTCATAGTCCTTGGAGTAGCCCTATGCTTGCTTCTATTTCTTTTCTTTTTCTAAATCCCATTTTAGTTTTCTACAATCCGTAAGGTGACTTGAATTTACAATAAAAGTAGATTCCTTTACAGGAGTTTCCCTAGTAAAACTTTAGTAATTCTGTTGCTTTGCTCTCAGAAACCAGTAAAACAGGATTTTTTGATGTGTGTTTTTGTGTGTATCCCCAGGATTGTGGTCTCATGGAACCAAAGAATGGAGACACAGACTAGAGAGGTAAAGTTGCAGAAAAGGACAGTTTATTAGAAGAAAAAGTACATTTCAAGAAGCAGAAGCGGGCCTGAGTAGTAGACAGGTAGACAATGGCGCAAGGGCTTTATTAGACAAGAAAGTACACTCCAATGAGTTTGGAGGGGGCCAAGTAAAGGAAGTTCAAAAGGCCCCAGGGGGCCAAGGGCCAGGGCCAGGGAGCCATTATTAGGAGAAAAAGTACACTCCAAAGAGTTTCCCTCCGCCCTTTTTAAACCAACCTAGTTATTAATATTTTCTGTTTAATTTTGTTCTTACAGGCAGCTTCAAAAGATGGTCCATGATATTAAGAACAATGAAGGTGGAATAATGAACAAAATCAAAAAGTAAGTTTGACTTCATAGCACTATATGAGCACTTATTTATACGAATGACATCCATGTGAGCCTGTGCTAAGTGGAAGAAAACCAAGTTCTCTGTCACCCAAGTGAGGAATGGCAACCTCTTTAGCATGTAGCCCTTTCTTACTGGTGGCTTGAATCCCTGGTGGTAAGATCTGCATTCAGGAAACATGGTGAGTGACTGGGTGGTACTCAGGGCACTTCGCTTCTCCTTCTCACTGCGGGGAGGGTGAGCTAAGCCATTCAATGAACCTAACAAACATCAAAATGTTTGTAGAAGTAGGAAAATCAGCTAGCTAAGGCCACTAGCACATGGTTGGAGACATCCAAAGGAGAAGTTATAAGAACCCAGTCCCTAGCTTCCTTAGGGTGCCATACTGTTCTCCATATCTTGATTTCTGCTTCTTCATTTATTGCCATAAATTGTGTTTTCAACTGGCACTTGGAGAGAGAAAGCTAGAATTCTAAATCTTCTTGTACACCAAAAACTCTTAAGAATTTTTTGAACAGAATAGAAACTGTATGTACCTGCATTTGAGGCTCAAAATCTAAGTCAAGAGAAAAGGGGAGATGTTATTCTGTTAGTTTTATTTAAGTGGGTTTGTTTTTGTTTTTGTTTTTGTTTTGTTTTGTTTTTCTGTTTTTTTTGAGGGCAGTGTCACTGGCCCTCATATGTGGGACCGAACCGGGGCCGCTGGCTTCCCAAGCCCGCTGGCTTCCCAAGCCAGCGCTTAACCACCGTGCCACTCGGCCGGCCTGTTTTGTTTTTTTTAAGAAATTAGTACAGATTCACTAGGAAAAACGAAAAGTTCAGAATTGTATAAAGTCAAAGTCTCCCCCTTCCTCATATCCCCACATTAACCCACTCCCCAGAAATGAACATTGTCATGAGTGAGTTTGGCATATAAATCTATATGCATGTTTTTATACATGCGCAATACATGCATTGATATAGATATAATACATATACATGCAAATGCATACATTTCATCATGAATGGCATCATAGTACATAAACCATTTTACCAACTTGCTCATTAGTTTGGTGGTTTTACTTAATACTGTATCATGGACATCTTTGTTGGTATGTATGTAAAAATAAACCATATCCCTTTTTAAATAGTTGATTAATAGTCTACTATAATTCATTTAACCAGCCATATATTGATGGACACTTTTTAAAGGCGGGGGGAGGGGGGTAGTTTAAACTGGCACATTTTTGGAAAGCAATTTGATAATATCAATCAAAATGTTGTGGCCAAGGGCTGGCCGAGTGGCGCGGTGGTTAAACACTGGCTTGGGAAGCCAACTGCCCCAATTCGTTCCCACATATGAGGGCCAGTGACACTGCCCTTAAAAAAAAAAAATGTTGCGGCCATTTCTTTCAGTTTAACTGTCACAAATAATATTTCAATAAATACCTTTTGCAGATTTTGAGCATATGAGAAAGCTAAATTCCTGAAATGAAATTTCTGGGTGGAAGGATTTATGCCCTTTAAATTTTTATTGATATTAGCAAATTGCTTTCCAAAACTTTTATACCAACAATAGTGTATAAAAGTTAATATCTCTATGACTTCATGACAGAATATCTTCATTATTTTTTATCTTTGCTAAACTTAAAAGTAAGAAATCAATTTTTAAAATGTTTTTAGAGTATAAAATGTAAAAGAGTCTCAATATGTATAAGTGTTCATCATAAAATATTGGGTTGTCGGAAAAGTCATGATGCATTTTTGCAAAGGAAAACATAGAAAAAATACGTCATGACTTTTCCAACAACCCAATAGTTAAAATGGTCTTTTGCTTGGGTGACATTGGTCGTCTCATAAAGGAGGAGAATTTGTCTTCATGTTCTGTCCTGTGACTGGGAGAGGTGTGTGATGATTTGCATTACTATTTATGATACATATAGAATCTCACTGAAATGAGAAAACCCTGCTAGTCATTGTTTAAATCACTCACAAGTCTAGATGAATTATCCCTGCAGTCTCCAGTTTTACAATACACACATTTTCTCAATATTATGAAGCTTGATTTAAAATGTCTATTCCATTGTCAGTCATACTTACAGCCACCATGGAACTCAACTCCTTCCAGGCAATTTCTATTTCATTATACCCACTGTCCCCAAAAGTATTTTTACTTGACAAACTATGTTTCTTGTCAGCTTGGAAAACATGGCTGCCATAGTCACCACCCTGCGTGAAGTCAGTGGCCCTTTGGTTCTAAGTGACATGCAGTTCTTAGCTCTCACGCGTAGCCAAGCAACAGGTGCCACTTTGAAAGGAGGAAACACAGTTGAACACACTGGTTTCCTAACACCAGACCGTGACAGAGTTGTCATTGGTCCATGGCCAAGTGAGAAAATGTTGAAGTGTTGGCGGCTAGCGTACAGCTGCAGGCTGCTAAGTGAGGCACCAACCATACCTTTTACTCCTGGTTCGTGTTCAGTGACCAATAGTTGGTTTGTGCTTTTTGAAATTTTACTGGTCCATCAACAGACCTGGCACCAGACCCAGTTTTGTTTTTGTTTTTCTTCCCTACAACATCTTTGGTAACGTCTCTCCGGACCTAACCATAGATCTAATGATAATATCTTCCCAGCACAACTTGCTGGCTTGCTATCAGAATTGAATGAAATAATAGATAGGAGAGCCTTTGCGGAATCAGAAAGCAGAATTTCTATGCAAACATAAATATTATTATTTTTGCAATATTATGGTTCTGCTTTATACGTCTTGTTTTTTATAATCAAACATAAATTTCTGAACTACTTTTTTTTCCTAAGAAATGAAATATATTTTGTATGTAATGATTACCTTATATACTGCTTGTAATAGGTGTGATGTTTTAAGTAATAAAAGCTTTTGGATATAAGCTTCATTTATGTATTAGTTTTTAATTAAGTAAATCATTCTTAAATAAAATGGGTAACTTGTTAAAAATAATAACTTACTACAAACCTTACCCCCTTTCAGATAATGGAAGGGGAGGTATGGTCAGTACTTATAAAAAGCTTGAAATTGGGATTTTTTTTTTTTTTTTAAGATTTCATTGGGGAATTGGGGGCAGGGAACAGCATTTGGCAACCGGGGAAGAGGAACAGACAGGTTGTTGTCCTTTTGTTCTTCAGTCTACTTGTGGAGGACATTGCTTCACTGGCCCATGTTGGTATCGTCATTGCCTCTTCTCCGGTGAGGCAGATTGGTCGCCAGCCTCTAGACAGCCACTCACAGCGGTTCTTGGCAGCTCATATCGGCTGCTGGCCACTCACGGTAGCCTATGGCAGCCCACTGCAGCAGGGGCTGCAGCTATGCCGTCCCAGGGACTCACAGCAGCCCAGCTTCAGGTGGAGCTGTTGTTAGCTGTAGAGGGTAGTGTCACTGGCCCTCATATGTGGGATCCGAACCGGGGCCACTGGCATCCCAAGCCAGCTCTTAACCAACGCACCACTCGGCCGGCCCAGGATACATTTTTAAAAACATAATTTTAATTTTATTATTTTTTTGTTTTGTTTTGTTTTTTGAGGGCTGTGTCACTGGCCCTCATATGTGGGACCCGAACCGGGGCCGCTGGCTTCCCAAACCAGCGCTCAGCCACCGCGCCACTCGGCCGGCCCTAATTTTATTTTTTTAATGAGTGAGGAAGGATTGTGAAGATTCAGGATATTTTATATGTGTATAAAGATACTAAAGTAGTTTTGAAAGTGCTTGAAACAGTGGGAACTTCTAAATAAGCTAAATGTCACTATCCCCAACCTAGAGATGCTTACTGCTCACTTACTTGGCATATTTTTTAATAGCGCAAAAATAATTTCAGTCTAACCTACAACTAAAATTATAGCTAATTTTTCCTGTTACTTAAAGCATTTTTTTGTTACTTGTTAAAATAGAATTTACCTTCTCTTGCCATCTTATCAACGAATCAACAGTTACCTTCCTTGAATACTCAGTGCTTAGTATTCTGACCTTTGGAGCCCTTCCTCTGTTCTATTTCACCTTCACCAAGTCCCAGCCATTCTGTGCACTGGTGAGATGGGGAAAGTTGGGAAATCTCTGATGAATGGCTTTGCTACATGTTCAATATATTTAGCCTTTCCATGTGATAGGTCCAAAAGAAGTCATTATTCTATTAGTTATTTATTTATTATCTCTATATCTGCTTGTATTATGGGCCTTGGCCACAGTTGTCCTACCCACTGACAATTTGTCTAATGGTTGTTAATTACAGGCTGAAAGTCAAAGCACCTCCAAGTGTTCCTCAAAGGGACTATGCCTCTGGTAAGAGTATTTCTAAAATACTTGGACTGTTGGTTAATTTAATGTTTATATTTACTTCTTGAAAAGGGAACTATGTTCTAGTCATATGAAAACAAAGGGTGCCCATCCTAATTTTAAGAATGACCAGTCTCTTAGGCATTTAACTATAGTGGGGATGTAGTATCCCATCATCCATCCATCCATCCATCCATCCATCCATCCATCCATCTATTCATCCATCCATTTATCCATCCATCCACTCATCTATTTATCAAATATTTATTAAGCATCTTCCATGTGCCAGGCACATACAAGGTCTTAGGTAGAAATACAGTTCTAAACAAGATAGATATAGCTCCACACTCACACAATTTGTCATCTAGAAGGGAAGATAGATGACGTTAAAAGCAATTACAATTCAGTGTGATCAAGAAGCACAAATGTCTATGGAAATACAGAGCAGCAGTGTCTAATCTAATTAGAGATGGAGAATATGGGGAAGGGAAGGTTTCCTGGATAAAGAACTGTTAAAATAGATACTTGGGGGGTGGGGAATGGGAATAAATTATTGATAGCACATAGTTACTCAATTCCCTCTAAGTTTAGCCCTGCAACCCCACTCCAACTAAAATCAGCTTTGTGAGGGAAGAGGAGTTAGTCTTGACATTGGTAGTGTTTATGGCAGCAGTGAGCAAAGTAAATGATCCAACACACTTTCCTTTTCTAAAACAGATGCTTTGGGAGGATAGGTCTAAAGTCTCTCTCTACTGGCTTCATGTAAAGATTTCCTGGACATGGAAATCTATAGAGCCCCCAGTGACAAAACAAATGCATTCTTCTCTCCAAATTCTAAAAATGAAAACAAAGCCAACTACGCCTGTTAAGTAACCAAAGGTTTGATGGGGAAATTATGGAGTCATGGAGTCTCAGGCTTAAAAGAAGCCCCAGAGGTGATATAATGTAGCATCCAATCCAATGCTTACACCTAGCCCATCACTATGTACCACAAACAAGGCCCACCTGGATTTCTCCTGCGATGACCTCCCCAGTCTTTCTGGTCCAGTCAAGGACAGGCAGCCCTGGCAGGGTATAGATGTGGTTTATTTCCTCGGGGCTTCCTTACTCTGTCCCGATGGCTACACACTACCAATATTAAAGAAAGTGGAAACAGAGCTGTTCTGGGCAACTTCAAGGATAGAATTAAGAAGTTAGCTCATTTGAATGGTCTCTTCCCTAGAATAAACATTTCAGGGTGCTCCAGCTGTTCCACACTTACTATGATTCACTTGACAAATATTACACAAGTGTGTCCTGTGTGATACTCACTGTGCTAGATATGAAGTGAATAACAAAATATAGTTCCTGATCTTGAGGTGCTCGATGACTAGCGGGGAGTCAGATAATAAACGAAAGTGCTAACAGGTAAATATAAATGACCAAACATGGTAACTGCCTATGAAGAACAATGGCAGGTGCAGTGACAGGGAATCACTGTGGGTGGGGGAACAACTGAGTTAGCCAGGGAAGGTCTCTCTAAGGAGGTGACATTTAATTCAAGTTCTGGGGAATGAGCAGGAGCATTTGTCACTTTGTAGATACTGGACACAAATGTTAGGAGCTCAGAGGCAAGTCTAGGGAACCTAAGTAGACAGACATATCTGAGTTCAGGATGGACGTCTCCTGATGATCCCCTCATATTCAACTGTCTTCTTGCTCATCCCCTCACCCAGCCTCTTCCTTTTTCCGTAATTTTTATTTGGGCAAAAGACAAGTAGCATTCATCATTTGTTCATCCTTTTGCCTAACACTCACACACCAGAAATCATCCTTGATTTCTCCTCTTCCTTCCCCCTCTACAAAAACTTTATCTCTAAATCCTATTAATTCTAGCTTTTAAGTGTCTTTCAAATATTTTTGTCCCTCTCTATTCACATAGCTACAGCTCACCCTCGTCATCTGTTGCTTGTCCTAGTATAGAAGCCTCTAAATCATCTCCTTAATTCCTAATCCCATGTCGGCCCAACCCCCGCCAGAGAATTGTTCTGAAATACCTTTGCTTAAATAGTCTCATGGCTTTACATCATCAAGAGGAATTACAAACCACTGAGCCTGCAATACAAGGTCCTTCAACGTGTAGCCACTAACTGGCTGTGTAACCTTGGACCACTCGCTCTCCTCTTCATATCTGTGTCACGCAGGGACTGAGCTAGTTCTGTCAGGTTCTCACCAATGCGAATACTCTAACCTCACACAGATGCAAACCTTTGGAGCCCAGGGCCCAGCAATGAAGCAAGCTTCTCCTAACCTTCTCTGGCTTTAGAAAGTTGCATCTTCCAGTTAGTCCGTAATCCCTCTTGGGTCTCAGCTGGGTCTTCTAAGCCTTTACTACTTAAAACAACATCCCTAGGCTGCATTACCTGGGAGCTTGGTAGAAACGTGGAATATCTGCCCCACCAGAACTACCGGATCAGAATTCTGTATTTTAATAAGAGCTAAAGAGGATTTGAACGTACATTAAATTTGAAAAACTCTGTTATGAACCACCAACTCTGCCCTTACTCCTTCTCCTGAACTGCAAGACAAATCCATTGAAGTTCCAGGATCTCAGAATTCATCCTATTGCTTCACCAAAACAATAGGGCCTGGCCTAGTCTCCTCTCTGTTTTTACACTCAGTCCAAGGAAAAGGTCCTTTAGGCAAAACCACCATCACCACCTGCCGTTAATACTTCCCTTGCCATTCCCCTCCCCACCCCCAACTCATGTCCCAGGAGCATTTCCAGCTGCTTCCCCTGAGCCTCGGGGGGCCTTGAGCAGTTGCAAGCCTAGGGCCTCAGAAACCAGCCCTGACAGCTCCTCTTGAACTCAGGGAGTTTTCAAGGACCTCAGAGGTCCCCATGCTTGGAGACCTTAGCCCACCAGACCCCAAGAGGCCTGTCACGTGCTCCCTTGAGGCCTGTGCAGACTTGGTCCACCCAAGTCTACTAAAACAGCCCCATCTGTCTCCCCCAGATGCTGGAATCATGTCCTTTTTCCAGTCCTGGAAGCAAATGGCTTCCCCAACCCTCTAAGCCAGGCGTGTGTATTGACCTTGGTGATTCTGATCTTCAGAGAGCAGAGAATGGAAGGGTCAGTGCCCCCGCCAGCGCTCAGAAGAAATCACCACAGTCCCTGTAGTTAGAGTGGAAAGACAAAGTCTGAATTATACAAAGAACGGAAGCCTGGACCTCCTACACATGCAGATGAGGCAAGGGTGGAGCCTGCTGCTTTCATGCTTTCAGTTCAGGCCCAGCAGCTCTGCTTTGTCTCTGAGGAGGGACCGTGGCCTGCAGGGACCTCACGGACCACTGAGCAGAATGTATTACACCTAAGCAGCTGGCATTCCGGAAGGGAAGATATCCAAAACATGTTGTATTTACTCTGTTCTGGGAGTTAATCTAAGCTCTTTACAGACCTTAGCTCATTTACTCTCCCATTAGCACCATTATAGAGAAATGACTATCTCAGTTTCCCAGATGAGGACAATGCATCTCAGGAACATTAAGTACCCTGCCCCAGGTTACTGCAGCCACTAAAGGAATCCCGCCCCAAACTCCATTCCACTGTCAGCGCCTCTGACATTAACTCCAGAACCTGCTTCTCAGTTTGTGTGCTTTCATAGTTGAATAGCCCCTACATCTTTGAAGTCTGAGGTCTGGCTAAAGAGAGAGGGAAGAGGAGACCAGTCGCAGTGTCTCCAAAATTTGGTGGGGTTATTGCAGAAGCTCCACTGGTCACTCCACAAACCCCTGAGAGGTCAGAACAAAGAAGTACTCTCTCCTTGTCGGCTTGGCTTGCACTCTGACATCCAGGGGCTATTGTGATGTCCCCAGGAGGTCTATGTCCTCCTCCTGCCACTAATATCATGCAGGAGGAGATCAGGGCAATGATGGGGGAAGGGGAGGAGTGGGAGGTGGGGACAGAGGAAGTTACTTGGACAAGGATTCTTGGGTAAATGTCCACCACAGAAGTACAGGATACGCATAACAACCCTGTGTCCACCAGGGAGTGAAATATAATGCTGCCTTCTCCCCCTGCCCTGGTGTCCATGAAGCCAGCATTTACTTGGTTTTCTCTTTCTTCATTTACACACTTAACTGGTGGTATCAGCAAAGCTGATATGAGGGGAGCTGATTTCATGTCAGTCCTGCCTCATGGAACTAAGAACAGAGGAATGACAGTTGGACTCAAAGATATTTTAAAGCCTAGGAAGTCCTGAATTGTCACCCAGTCCAAGTTTCTCATGTTAGGGATCAATGGAAACCAGAGAGGAAAAGTGACTGCCCAAAGTCACAAACCTGGTGAAGGCTAAGCCAGTGCTATGTCCCCCACTTCTGCACACCCAACCCCAACCCCCACTAATAGGGCCCTGGGAAGGGATGAATAACCATACCGAAAATAGGAGTTTCTAAGAAGTATTGAGACTGAAATCACATCTCCTAAGCAGCCCGGATTGGGGCCTTGGCCTCAGCACCCCACACTAAGTCACACCCCTTTCTCCTCTCAGGGTACCCAGTAGGACTGCACTCACCACATTTCCCATAGCCTCTGTAGGTCTGCTTTCTGTTTCTTCCCTGCGTCTGTCCCCACCACTGCAGCAAGCCCACCTTCCTTCCTTTTTCCCACCCTGTCCCACTGCAGTCTTCTCACTGGTCCCTGCAGCCCACCGCCAGCTCTGTAAGAGGAGAAATGGGAGGGCTCAGAGCACAGCCAGCGTGGAATCAGGGCCACAACCAAAGCTGTGTGTCAGGCATGAAACTGTGGAGTGCACTCCTCAAAGGCCATGGCTGGGATGCCACCAGCACTGCCCCCCATTCTGTAGTGCTCCTGATGACCCAGAACTGAGAGGCTAACTTCACACCCTCTCCTTCACCTCTCCACTCAAGCTCTCACCACAGAGCCCTTTACTGTCCTTCCAGCCATCCTCTCCCCTTCCCAAGACCCCCAGTCTGGTTCAGCTTTCATCTCTTCCTGGCTGAGTTACTCAAACACCCTCCTTGTCAGCCTTTCACCTCCAGCTTGTCACTAGATCCACCATGTCCACTGTGGCTGAAGCATCCCCTTGGCTGGCAATGAATCTAGCTTTGGTTTCTCTCTTGACATGTTCTCCTGTGACTCCCCAGTGCAGCTCGTTCATTCTGTGTACATCTGTGCCCCATGGATGCCACTTGCATCCCTCAGCCAAACTCTGTTTATGGAGCTGACACACAAGCTCCTGTCTTAGCACATGGAAGAAAGACACTCCTTCATCTTCATCCTTTCACCCAAGTCTTGCTCATCCTTGAAGACCCAGTTCAATCCCACCTTTGACACACAGAATCATGCAACCTCTCAGCCCTCACTGAGTGTACCCTTCTCGAACTTTCCCAACACTTGGCCATGATTCCAGGTGCTGGGACACTTGTGGGGAAATTTGACACTGCCCTGGTTTGTCCTCAGTCTGGTACACGATTGTTCTCCTACCCGCTAGGTCTTCTATTACTGTTGTACAAGGTGGCTTGGTGAGAAGACCTTGAACTTTGGGGTCCTTTTGGCCTGGGGTGGAATCCTGGCTTTGTTCTTTAAGCACTGTGTGAATCTAGAAAAATGCTCTAACTTCCCCAAGCCTCAGATTCCTGATCTGGAGATAAGAATACCTATCTTTCAGGTTATGATGAGAATTAAAGAGAAAGTAAACTAACAACGATAACTATCATTCACTGAGCCCTTACTCTATGTTAGGTACTTCCCATGTGTTATTTCATTTTCATTTCTCTTAAAACCCCATGACATAGGTAGTACTAATAATGTCCATTTTAGTGATGAGAAAACTGAGGCCCAGAGTTAAGCAATTTGCCTAAGGTCACACTGCTAGCAAATGGCAGAATCAAGATTTTTTAAAATTTTATTATTATTATTAATAGTTACAGATGTACAAAACAATGCAATCGTTATCTTTTTCACCCCTTACAAAGTGACTCTACCCTCCCCCTGCCCCCCCCACCCGGTATCATACATACCTATTACAATTCCACTGACTCCATCCCTACACTATATTCCACATCGCATGGTATATGTGTTAAATTATAGTTGACATATAATATTGTTCAGCGGCAGCTTCAGATGTACAGTGCAGTGGTCAGGCTGCGGGGGCCCAGCCTCCGCTGACCAGGGTTTCCCTCAGGTGGAGACGGCATCCATGGGGGAGGAAAATAAAGAAGGGAGACAGTGGAGATACCGGGGGAGTTAATGAGAAAGAGAAAAAAGTGTCACACTTTATTGCCAGAGCATGTTCTTTTTATAGGGATACTTGACCATTGCCTCAATCACATGAGTTTGGTGGTTTCTAGTTCCCAGGATTTACTCAGTCTTTACTTATCTCTACATAGCGCCTAAAGAGTGGTTGCCATGACTACCTAGCCATTATCCCAAATTCCAGCAGCTAGACTCAGGGGGCTATACTAAAAGGACTAGGAGTGGCTGTGTTTAGGGTAAAACCATCTAAAATCTATTCCTATGTAAATACAATACTTAACATCTTTTGTCCTAGGAGGGCTACATCTGTTTCTGTCAAAGCTTCAGTATCTGTTAAAGAATTTAAACAAAGTTGTTAATAGACCCTATGGTCAGGAAGTCGCCTGCCTCTTACCCGGAACTCTCATAGCCTGAAGACTTTTATCTTCAAGGAGACCATTCACAGCAGGGCTCTTAGGCCACAGGCAGGCTTCTTGGCCTATGTTGTCAGAGGTCAGTGCCTCAGTTTCCAAGGGGTTTGAGTCCCCAATATCTCAGTTCAGGGGTTCCCTCGGGTTGTAGCCTGTTTTAGGGAGTTTCCTTCTCTTTAGGAAATCTTGCACTGTCGCTGGCTTACACAACCAGCTATCATCAGGGTACCACAAGAACTTGTCACAAATGCAGTGAATATATTGTCTCCTATAGGAGGAAAGGCACATGGATTCATAGAGGCAGGAGATAGTACATGACCAACCATAAGGCAGCACTCCAAACATCGAGTGCTGAGCAGGGCAATGTGGCCTTGTCAGATGTCGGCCCCCGGCATAAGGCCACTACACCGTCCATGAAGTGGTCTCCCTGAAAGGATATGCATCCATCTGATCCCCTAAAAAAAAATATTTACAACCTTATTGATTATATTCCCTAAACTGTCTCTTCTGTCTCTGCAGTAGTATTGTAGTTATCAGTTTATGTTGCCTCGTCCTTTCCCCTTCTCCCATTCCCATCCCATCTAGCCCTCATCAGTTTTTCTGAATAAATGAGTAATGTAAACAGAAATAGTCTTAGAGACACAAAGAATCAAGATTTTTAAGCAGGGCAGCCTGACCCCAGATCCCAAGCTCAAAACCCTGTGTGTTGGCTTGGAGCAGACCCTGAGATGGAGGCTATCAGGGCCATTCTCATGTGTCTCATAGTGTCAGGTGCTGTGCTCACAGGCTTGGGAGGGCCAAGTGAATCACAAAGCCTCAGCCAGGCAAGGGGAGGAGTCCCTGTGTTGTGTAGCATGGGATCCCAACACAGTCAACGGAGCATAAACCCCAAACAAGGTACATGACACAATAGGATAGGTTTTCCCTGACGAGGAGGCCCAAACAGCATCTCAGCTCCCCGGCAAGGGGGTGCAATACCCCAAATTAAACCCCCTGGCCCATGCTACACTTGAACTTACCCTCCTGAAAATGTTACCCTCTACACTAGAAGCTTTCTTGGATCTATTTATTCGTGGTAGCCATACTGCACGGTTGCCATTAGAATGAAATAGAATTGGTATTGTTTTGAGGGTTTATTAAGAATTCTCAATACCCAAGACAACAACAAGTAACATTAATATAGCATATGCTGTGTGCCCGGCTTTGCAAAGCACTTCACATGTATTAGATTGCTTGATTCCCACAAAAGCATGAGGCAAGTACTATTTATATCCTTGTTTTATAGGCAAGGTAATTAAGCTTTAAACAATTAAAGTACTGGTCCACTGCCAAGCAGGTGGCAAAGAGCAGAGCCAGGATTCAAAGCCAGGGAGCTGGGTTCTAAAACCACTACCTGCACTCTTCAGGAGGCTCGGTGAGAAGCTAGAAAAGCACCCACTACTGCGGATTTAGTACTTTGGACTCATGCTTTTCAGTCAGGGCGATGACTGCAAAGGTGGTGACTTTATGAATATGATGCTGAGTTGCCTGTGGAACCAAAAGATGGGTGTACCTAGGGGCGGGTGAGGAACCATCAAATAACTTCTATCATGTGACGTTTTTGTCTCTTTACTCCTCAATGTGTCATGATGCCTGAATTGAGTCATTCTTGTTTCTCTTCAGTTTTATCTGAATGCTCAGTGGAGGGCCAGGTGGTTCACATGAGCTTTCAGCTGCAGAAGCCAACAGGTAGCCTGGCCCCTACACTATCTATCCATGTGGCCTCAGACAGATTTTGTAACTTCTCTTAGTCCTGGTTTCCTGGATCCTAAAACAGAAATAATAATGGCACCTACCACATAGTTCTATCTTGAGGATAAGTAAAAAAATACATTTACAACACTTAACCTAGCACCCAGCACATAAGAAATATTCAACAAATAGCACCTATTATTATTAATATCCTAATTTTCATTCATTCAACTCATTTATTGGTTCATACTTCTATTAGTGCATAGATTACCAATGCAAAATGGTATCCAGATACAAAGATAGAATAAATAAGCCTTACTTTTCAGTATAGAGTGACACAAATAAATTAATTGTAACACAGGGCAGAATGAAATACATGTGACATCGAGGTGCCAGCAGCATCTAAGGGGGCCCAGAGGAAGGAGTAATAAGCTATGACCAGGGGGATTGGGGAAGACTTTATGGAGGAGGAATGACAGGGATTTCCATGAAAGAAGGAAGATGGGAAAGGGGAACAGCATGAGCAGAACAAAAAACTATCAAAAGTGCCGGATGGGAGGAACAAGCTATTGGGTAAGTGAGCATGGAAGACTACAGCAAGAGAGGTCAGTGGAGGGACAGGAGGCAGAGGCATTTGAATGTGCTGACACAGAGCCTTGACTCTGTTCTATAGGTAGCCACAAATGATTCTTGAAGAGAGGAGCAGCATGATCTAAACTTTAAGGAAATTACTACAAATAATAGGAAGGACGATTGGAGAGGAAAGATAAAGAAGACAGAAAAACTAGATAGATGACTACTATAGCTATTTTCACCGGTAGCTGATCATAAAGTGGATCTTGGAGAGTGCAAGCTCTGAGCAACAGGGTCACCAGTTTGATTCTCACATGGGCCAGTGAAGCTGCGCCCAAGCTGAGCTGTCGCTGAGCTGCCAACAGGTGATAGGATGGCTCAGCTGGTGTAACAACAAGATTGCCTGTTTGATGGTGGGCTATGCCCACCCACAACTAAGACTGGACTTGGCATCTTGAGCTGAGCTGCCGCCCAGATAGCTCAGTGGATAGAGCATACATTCTTAACAACAAGGCTGCTGGTTCAACTCCCGCATGGGATGGTGGCTACGCCCACCTGCAACTAAGATTGAACACAGCACCTTGAGCTTAGAGGCCACTAGCTGCAGACAGGAAGCCAGATGGCAACTAGCGCCCTCCACAACAAAGATTGAAGAACAGCAACCTGGCTGGTTCTCTTCCCCAATTCCCCACCACTGTTCCCCTCCCCCAATACCCCAATAAAATCTTTAAAAAAAAAATTAAAAAAATAAAATAAAATAAAGTGGACCTTGAATCATGACAAAAGGTTCAGTAAATGCAGTTGACTGAGGCAGGGCAGTGTGTCTTATAAAGTCATTTTATAATGGTTTCTATTTTAAAGGTTGAAACAAAAACATCTTGTTGCCTTAAGTGTTGATTTTCAATTATCCCCCAAACTTAAGATATGCCAGGTATTGGCATGAAGGAAATAGGACTTATTCACCTATTCTTCTAGCGTTTCATGGAAAAACCCAATGGTTGAAATACAGTACAATTTTGGTATAATTCAACCCAAAGAATAATTTAATAAAAATTATTTTTCTTTTAATGTCAAAGTTTGACCCATTATTTGGCTTATAGAATGAACCTACTTCATGTTTTTCCCAAGAGAGGACACCATTGCTTAAAATCTGGCCACTCTGATCCAAAGACCTCCTTGCTGCCCTCATTTCACCTATGCAATTCCTTTCCTTGTGCCTCTGTGGAACCACCTAGGGCTGAAGTCAGTGGTCTGCCATGGCATCCGGTAGAAATGGCAAGGAAAGGTTCTGTTGAGGTCCTGGGGGATTCAGAGACCATACTCTGGGACCTCTAGCAGTGGCTGCTCAGTGAGATGGGAGGAGAGCTGGGACCCTGGTGCTGTCGTTGGAGCCACTTTGCCATCTGTGTCTGTGTCTGGTTGATCCCCTACACAGAGGTATTTAACCTCTAAGGGCAATTTAAGTGATGGGACAGATGCTAAGCTTCTCATACTCTAAATGTGTTTTTGGAGAAAAACACATTTCTCCTTAGCTGTCATCATTCAGGTCTATTTTATTCTTCAAGATCATAAGCTACTTAAAGCCTGTCATACCCGTTGTTATACTCCCTGCAGGGCCTAGGATGGGACCTGCACCCTGGAGCTCAAAGACAGCAAGGCATCATAGCATTGGGGTTCAGAACATGCACTTGGAAGTCAGCCTGCAGGATCCAACTCCTGGCTCTACCATTTACTACCTGACCTTGGGCAAATGACCTTGGGCTTGGTTTCTCTAGGCCTCAGTTTTCTCATAAGGAATACTGCCTGACATGTAGTAAAGCACAAGATAAAAATTTTCATAATAAAAAAGTCAAAGTAAGAGCCAAAAAGAATCTTAGAGGTTATCTCTCATTTTATTGATCTGGAAATGGAAGCCCAGTTCTTGCCCACTCTCCAACTAGTTAGGAACAGAGCCTAGATGAGAATTTCGGTCTACCTGACTCCATGTCCAGTGCTCTTCCTACCACACCATCCACATATTAAAGAAGTCCTTGGAAGAAACACAATATGGATTGCAGGTTCCTACTGGGTTACTCTAAGGTTCCCAAAATGTCCCTTGACAAAGACAGACATGGGTCTGATGTACCACTTCTCTGCCCCAGAGGAACTTCTCTTAATGCTTTAAGAATTCACTTTAAAAAATAAAAAAAGTGTTCAAAAGTGAATGAACATGAGATGACTGTAATAACTATTCAAGGCCAAGTAAAGGGGACCAGGAAGTCCAAAGGCAGGAAAGGCAGGTGTGGGGTGCTGTGGACAGGGTGGAGCGGGCCAGCTGAGATTTATGTTTATGCCTTCTGCTTTCTGCATGCCATTTCAGAGAGTCCTGCTGATGAAGAGGAACAGTGGTCAGATGACTTTGTAAGTGTTTGCTCTTGGGAATAGGAGGGTACCGTTTCCACCGGAGCTGTTTCTGAATTACATGCTGGTGGTCAGCTGCATGTCACAGAGGGGAGATGGCCAGGCTGGAAGAGCCACCTACAGACAAGGCAGCAATAACCTCTTAATGGCTGACTTGAGCTAGCACCACTGTGTGCCAGGCTAAGAGGTTTATACACCTCATCTAATCTTCACCACTGCCCTCTGAGTGGGCATTCTTATCCCCATTTTCTGCTGATATTCAGAGTACTTAGCAGCAGGGCCAAAACAGATGTTAAAATGTTAAAATAGTTCTGTATCCGTTGGCAAATGCCTCTGCCCTGATTCCCGCAGTGCCCATCACCACCCAGGCCCTGCCCAGGAGCCCTAAACAAACCAACAACTGATGTGCCAGTCATTGTCTGGCACATCAAGGGGCCTCCGAGACACTCTTCAGGGCCCTGGTCAGTACCAGGGCTATATTAGTTGTTAAACATTTTGAACATGGGCCCTGCCCACTTTATAGGTAAAGAAACTAAGGCAAGTGGAGAGTTTAAGTAACATGCAGTTCCAAAATTCAAACCCAGGCCCTCAGATCTCAGACACAGGCTTTTAAACTCCAAGGTGCTTGCTGTGACCAAGTGGATATTAGCAGAGCATCAGCGGCCACCGAGTAAGAGTGAGGGGCCTGTCTTGGGTGACGTTGGGGGTGGTGTGTCAGAATTCACTGCAAACCTCTTCAAGGTGGCTCTGAAACCCACAGGGCCCCAGCAGTCACTTCTCTCAGGCTGAATCTCAGAGGGACATCCTAAAACTTTTCTTCACAACAACTACTCCTCACATATCAAATCCATACAAAATAGTAAGTAGCCTGCTGCAATCTGTAAATTTTATATCTGAAAGAGACACGAGAGGGTCTCCACACAACAATACACCATGTAAGGAAACTGAGGCCCAGAGAATGAAAATGACTTGCCCACTGTCACTTACTCAGTGGCCCAGAATGAGAACCCATGATTCCTACCCAGTACCAAGAATTGAGCCTGAACCCAGCTCCATGTGTGTACATCGCCTGGATTTATTCAGAGGATTAGGAGACAGTAGTCCCTTCCTTTTCAACTGCAGAGAAAAGTTTTCTTTAAGAGGGAACGAGATGGCCCACTATGGGTCCGTTGGGCATGGAGTTACTTCTGTGCTCAGCAGCCACGGATCCCTCAGAAGCGCTGCCGCTGCGCCCCCTGCTGGCGGCACTCACCCAGCCACATCTGAATCAAAGTTAAGAAAGCTGGTCCTCATGCTGAGGGAAGCCAAGAAAACTGAGCTTGCTGGGTGGATGAAAAGAGCACAGTGGGAACTTAGAAAACATAAAATAAAATCAGCCTGGAGAGGAGGCAATGATTTCGGTCTCAAAGTCAAACAGCCAAAATCAAGGTACTAGCTATAATAAGGACTGAGTAAACATTCATTCACAATTATTCTAGGCCTCATGAAATCTGGCCCCTGTGGACCTGTCCAGCCTTCCTGCACCCCCTCTTCAGGGCCTTGCTCATCACAGCCCAGGCCCACAGGCCTGCCCTCAGTTCCTACAACAGGGCACGGTCCGGTCCGCCTCAGCGATTTCAGACTCATGGCCCTTGGACAGGACAAGGAAGAAGGGAAAAAGAGAAGAAACCAAAGAGCATTCCCATTCTTCTTCACTTGGTCGGCTTCCTCTTATTCTTCAGGCTTGGTTTAAATGTCTCCCTCTCAGGAAGGCCTTTCAGGTACCCCCATCCCAGGTAGAATCGCTCCTCCCATTGCTCTCTGCCTCGGGACCCCGATCATTCCCTTAAGTGCATTTGTCACGACTGATAGCTACTTTATCTGTTTGACGATCTTATTATGTATTCACTATTTGTGTGTCATTGGTCTCCCCTGCTAGAATATAAGTTCGATGCGGGCAGGGATTGTGCTCAGTTAAGCACAATGCCTGGCACACATTAGGTACTCAATAAATATTAATTGATTACATAAATGAATGGACAATTGGAAATTTTGTCTGATTACACATTCCCTTCTTCAAAATTTCTATCAGATTGTCCGAAGTATAGTACTTGCTTAAGTACTGAATGAATGAATGAATTTTGTTTGCCAGAATTGAAAATAATTTGAGGGAAGGGGGATTTTTAAAAACTGTTCTAGAAGTTTGAACATATTTCTTTTTTATTCTCTTGATTGAAAAGGCATTCCATGCATTCCACTGTGTTTGAAGTAGGAGGGGCTCATTGTACTTCTCTCACAGAAAAGATTTTCCAAATGAAGGGCCAGCCCAGCACTTCTGAGCACCCATCTCCTCCTCCTCAGTCCCTTCAGAGCCCAGGGCATCAGCTCAATTCATTTGTTCATTCCACAGCTGTTTAATGGGCACCTACCCTGTAGCAGGACCTATGCTGGGTCCTGGATATACAGGCTCAGCCCTGTCCTCACAGGGGCTTACTGTTGGTAGGCAGCCCAGTGTCAGAGGAACAGCTAACATGGAGTCTCTCTTCCTCTGCATGTCTGTTCCCTCTGCCACTGTGGTCCTCTCAGGACTGCAAGGCCCCAGGGTCCTCCCCCGTATGCACACTGCTCCTCAGCCTCCAGGTAATCAAGTCTCAAAAGCCCCACTTCTGCACCATGAAAACTGAAACAAAGTGGGGCACCCAAATGATCTCCCACTCATACACTTGCTTCTGGGTGCCCACTGATTCACTTTCCAGATGTTTCTTAAAACAACTGCTTCTCAGCACTGGCACTGATGTCTCCCTGGCAGGCCGCCACAGCAGCAAGCTGGTCCTTGGCCAGGAAGAAGAGGGTCCCCACCTCATACTGGACTGGATTAGCCTTGGGAAGCCGGGTTCTTGCCCTGTGAACCCTCCCTGTGGGCCGCCCTTTGATGCCCCCTCCACCTTCTAGACCCCCTGCCTAGTGATTGATTGCTCTCTCCAGGACACAGAGAGCAGACTCAGATCACTCAGCTCTGTGCCTCAGTTTCCTCAACTATAAAATGGGATTTTAAAAAGACTATCTCAGATGATTGTGGTGAGGAGTAAAGGAAGTATGCAGTACATAGAAATGTGGTTGTAATTATGATTATGAATTATTATCATTATTCTACTCAGCCTTATTTCACATTCATGTTCAGGAAAGATTTTGCCCCCCCCCCCATCCAATAGTAATCTGCTATTACTGAAATAAGCATTTGGGAAAATGCCCCCTACAGGAATTTCCTTACCTCACCCCTTCCTATCCCTTCCAGCTCTCCCACTCTAGGGAAGGACAAGTACCCTCCTTGGACTCCTTCCTCCTTTTATTCCCTCTCCCAACAGTCCTCCAACCACCTTGGGAAACACTCTCTTTTCAGACTCCTTTCTCATTCCTTATCCCACTCTTCGCCCTACTCCTCTCCTCTCCTCATCTCCCTACAGACTGAGGAGGAAAACACAGTCTTCATTCATTCATTCATTCATTCACTCACTCATTCCAAACATACTGAGCTCCTATCATGTGCCGGCCCTGTTACAGGTCCTGAGAATACAGCAGTGAAGGAAACACTACACTACACCTGCATCACGTATACCTGCATCAGTGTTATACAATTGCAAGGAAAGGAGACAGGCCAAAGAGCAGGTGCATCATCCATTCATTGGAAAATCATGTAAGGATCACACATTATGTCAGGCAGTGGACACAGAGGTCAGAGTGCCTCTTAAGTCCTGGACCAAATATTTCCTCCACATGCATATATGTATGCATGTTATGTACGTAAACTGTCGATGAACAAAATACACAAGCTAGTACTGCCTCTGGGGAGAGGAACTGAGTGGCTGGGAAAAAGACTTTGCTACATCCTTCTAAACCATTTGAACTTCAAACCATGTTACTGTATTTTTTCAGGATTAACTTAAATAAAATTTACATTAAAAAAGTTAAGAAAGAGTGGACTTTGAGTCAACTTGAAGCCTAGCCCCTATGGCTTACCAACTCTATGTAAAAAAACAAAACAAAAAAAAATTTAAACCTCATGTCTCAAAAGTGTCTACGTATTCTTGTGTATCTCCTTACCCTTTTCTTATTAAACTTTTTCCTCAACTGTCAGCTTTCATGATAAATGAAACCTGTTGGTTAGTCTATTTTATTGAGCTCTTTTTCTGCCTTCTTAAAATACATTGTCTCTCCAACTGTCCTTCTTTGGCCACATACAGAGTTTCAGCTACCCTGCAGGCTAAATGGTCCACCTATTTCCCCCAGGACAGTGATCCAGGTGATGAATTTGCAGGCACAAAGGCAGGGCTTGCAACCCAGTTTCGCCTCTACTGGCTGCCTAACCTTGATGAGCCAGCCTCTCCAAGCCTTGCTTCCTCATCGCAACATTGGGGGAGCCACTCTGGTCTAAGGCAGGAGCTGTCCTGATACCTGAGGCCAGATGGGCACTGAGCAAGGTGTCTGTATTGCAGGACAGCGATTATGAAAACCCAGACGAGCACTCAGACTCAGAGATGTACGTGCTGCCGGCCGAGGAGACAGGGGACGACAGTTATGAGCCGCCACCCGTGGAGCAGGAGACCAGGACAGTTCACCCAGCCCTGCCCTTTGCCAGGGGCGAGTACGTAGGTGAGACTGCCCCCCGCCCCACACCCTGGGTTCTCTAGGTGGCTTTTATGTGCAAGTGGGATTGAGAATTACTGCCCTTAAGGGTTCATACAGCAAGTGAACCGTAGAGGAATACCCCCTCATAAACCCCCACACTGCCAAGGTCATCATCTACTCTGTTTGGCAGAATGCTGGGCTGTCAGTTCCCCTGAGTTCATGGGTTTCTGTCTCTCCCCCGGGAAGAGTTTTTGATGAGGATATTTCTCTAGTTTTTATAATGTAAGTCAACAGGTAGTTGAAAATTTTTGCCTAACATGTCATTTTACTCTTTTAAGGAATGCCCACTAATCATTTATGGTTACAGAGACCCAGAGGTTTCCTACTTTCTAGATCTTAGTGGTTTTCCCCCAAGGAATAATCCAGAGTCCTTTTCTTTCATCTTTATCTTTTGTTGTTGTTCCTTTCAAGACAATCGGTCAAGCCAGAGGCAGTCTCCGCCCTTCAGCAAGACCCTTCCCAACAAGCCCAGCTGGCCCTCGGCTAAGGCGAGACTGGCCTCCACAATGCCAGCCCCAACTTCTCTGCAGAAACCTCAAGTCCCACCCAAACCCAAAGATCTTGAGGATGAGGTAAAATAAACCTGTACAGAACACTTTCCGAACCACCTGGAAGGAAGGAAGCATGGGAGGGAAGAAGACACCAGGACTGTCTGGACTCACTCATGTCTTCCTTCCTTCATCCCTACTCTCCAACCAGCACTAACCATTTTGGGAAACAGTTTGGCAGCTCTTCAAGCTGTTAAACACAGAGTTACGATATGACCCAACAATTCTACTACTAGGCATATTCCCAAGAGGGATGTAGATCTATATAAAACCTGTATGCGAATGTTCATGGCAACATTATTCATGACAGTCAAATTATTATGCTAAGTGAAAGAAGTCACGAAAGACTACATACTGTAGGGTTCCATTTTTACACAATATCCAGAATGGACAAATATTAAAGACAGAGAATAGATTAGTGGTTGACTAGGTCAGGGGAAGGGGTGAATGGGGAGTGACTGATGGGTACAGAGTTCCTTTTGGGGTGATGCAAATGTTCTAAAATTAGATTGCCAGAATGGTTGCACACTCTGTGATTATACTAAAAACCACCAAATTATACATTTTACACAAGGGAGTTTAAGGATATATGAATTATATCTCAATAAAGATTCTTTTTAATCACTCCTCTCCGTGCAGTAAACTATGGCTGTAGAGCAGTCCTTTCATTCATATCTGCATTTCTTTTAGGCTGATTACGTGGTCCCTGTGGAAGATGAAGACGAAAACTACATTCATCCCACAGAAGGCAGCTCATTCCCATCTGAAAAAGGCAAGGGCTTGTAGCTCTAAGCACCTGAAAACTTGTAGCAGTTGATGGGGTTGTATAAGACTACTTGGCAGCAAGCACCTTGGGCCTGAGAAAAGATGGTGTCCAGGCCTCTCCTCTGCGGCCACAGCATTTGGTCTCTTTGGCAGGTTGACCAGAGGCATCAGTGAGGCTCCTCGCCCATCTCTCTTCAAAGAAGGCTTTGCCTTCTTCCTCTGTCCTCTCCACGATTAACACTCCTATCTCAAATTATGAAAGCACCTCGGTGTTTATCATTCGCTGTCCTCACTGAGAATGGCTTTCTTCTAAAACCTAACAGTCACAAAGTCACAAGCCCCCATATGGGCCTTACAAATATTGCACCAGGAAACAATGTCTGCAGAGAACTGAAAAGATGAAAGAGTAAAATATGCTCTGTGTTCTGATCCTTTAAATTTAGTGCTATTTCAGGCCCATGAGAAATATGTTGCTGTTGAATCCTTCACAGAGTAACAAATGCAATTACAAATTATCTTAAAAAGCCAGTGCCACTCTCTTACCCCCTCCCATCCCCCACCTCCTCACCCCCGTGGAACAGTGCCTGTTTCCTCTGGATATAGCCACTGTGAAGAATATAATCCTGTGCAAGTGATGCCTCTTCAAGTAACATTACTCACCTAATAAACTTGACTCTGAAGTGGCAGTAGTCAGCTTTTCCTCTGCCATCTGTCACAACCCTTGCCTATATTCCCTAAGTATCACCAACAGCTTCGAGACCCACCTGAACTCCTGAGCCACCCATCACCATGAAACAATAAATACACATTAAACATCCCCTCCTAAACAAAACCCTCAAATTCCAAAAGAAACGGTATGTGTTCCATGTGGCAGGGGAGGTTGGGCTGTTAATTTGGCACCTCCACTGTTAGGTTCAGTATGCTTCTCCTGATTAAACAAACAAACAAACAAACAAATCTCTTTCATCTCCTAGACCTCCAGTTTGGCAAATGAAATTCCTTACTATTTACTTAAACAAAATCCCTATCATAAAATAATTTGGTTATTTCTTTTATCATTAATATATTCATTCTAAAGGTGTTTCTTCTGAGAAGGCTCCTTTTAGCAACTTATGTGCTTAACAAGTATGTTTCCCATTCTTTGCAAATTCTCTGAACTGTCATTTCCACAATGCATTTTCTCTCATAAGTTGAATCTCCTTCAGAAGACTGTATCAGTAATCATTATATATTTTTTTGTGTTTAAGCTCCTATGGTCAATAGATCAACCAAGCCAAATAACTCCTCCAAGCCAGCCCCTCTTCCAGCGACACCTTCAGGTAAAGTCTATGCATGATTTGGTGTGCTTTTTTAAATTGTGAAATGATTATATTTGGGGTTTTGGGGTTTAATCTATTCCAAATAAGAGAAACAACTGAGATCAAATATTAATCACCTATATTTTCAAATTTCTTAATACATGATAATAGAAATAGAAGGTCTTATTCTTCTCCTCATTCACTGTCTGGTGGCACCAGTGTTGAAGGGCCCCTTGTCCCCATGCCCCTGGACCTCTATTAGACAAGTCCTAGTCTTCATCCTATCTCACTGGGCACTTTGTTGGTGTCTTCCACAATGCCAAAGTGGCATTCTCCTTCTCTTCTCCCTGACTGAGGATGTCTGCATCCTTCAGCCCTCGGCCCTTTGCACTCCTTTCAGAATCAGGTGTAGTGGTTGAGAGGTTGGAATTTGAGCCAGACAGACCTGGGTTGGAAACCTAGTGCCCCCAGTTACCAGTTGTACCCCTTTGGCCCTGTAGTTTACCTCTCTAAGCATCAGATTTTCCCATCTGTAAATGGGGATACTGCACTGTGACAGGAGAATACTGAAACTGTGAATGGGCAACTCTTAATGCAGTGTCTGGCATACAGTAGGTGCTTGGTGAAGAGTATGATTTTCCACTTCTTTAGGGCTCATCTATTCTTCTGGCCTATTTCTCTTGTCTAAATAAGCTAATAACTATCTAGTGTCCAACCCTGACCTGAGGTTCCTTCTGAATGAATGTTCCCACTGCCTCAAGTGCAATGCATCCATCGTGTCCTCGCCCTTTGGGCATCCCTATTCTTCTTCGCATGTCAGCCTCTAGGCTACGTGTCTCAGTACCTGTGTTCTTTCCAGGTCTGCTATTTCTTTTTCCTGAACTTTCTCTTGTATTTTAACTGCCACCACCCTGGCCTAGGCTTTTTACTTTATCACCTTATACTTTCTGTTTGTGACAGTCCAATAGCCACGCCCCTGCTTCTAGGCTCTCTCTTCAGCCACCAGGCTGAGCTTCTGAAGGCCTCCGAATGTTACCAGTTTCATCCCATTACAAAGTTGGTTTCTACCATGTTACCGCTACCCCAAGCCATGAACTCCCAGTGGTTCCTAGTTGTCTCCTGTAGGGTTTATCAACCCTAAAACTGAGGCCCACCATGTAGAGTGGTGCCGACACTCCCACTCCATTACAGCACAAAGAGGGACAGAAGCCTCCTCAGATTGGGAGACTGAGCTCTGCTTCCAGAGACAGGATCCCTGGGAGAATATGAAAGAGGAATTTTTTTTTGTTTTTATCTCTTCATAGACTCATTTCCTGTGTAATTGTTCACCCTCTTCACAAGTTCTTGTCTCATTTATCTTCTCCCTCAGAACCTACAGGCTCTTTATATTTGGGGAGTAAAGGTGAGAGCCATCTTATCCAGCTCACCTTAATTGCTGGGAACAAATGTCAACATAACAACCTAATACATCACGGTTGCTTTGGTCCCAGCTGAAATGGAGACTCCTGACTCATAACTCAGAAGAAGGGATGTTACTACCGTAACAGAAAATCTTTCATTGAAACAGCTAAATGAAGGTCTAAAATCCCTCCTTTAGAGGAATAGTTTAATAATGTTTGCACCTTAAAATGCTCTCCTGACCTAACAAGAACTTCTGCCTAAAACACACACACAATACTCCAATACTTCTGTATTTCATGGGTCCTGCCTTTGGTCTTTTTGTTGTCATTTTTATGACATCAAATCCTACCCATTCTTCAAGGCCCAGTTTGTGGTCCCCCCTCCAGGAAGCTTCCTATGGTTTCTGTAACCTGAGAGAGCTTTCCTTTGCCATAAATCTCATCCCACTTACACTTAGACCTTACCTGCTCCCTGATTACTTTGTACCTCAGTTTAATCTCTCTAACTACATTGCCAGTTCCTAGAATACATTGCCTTAAATCTCGCTTATACAGGAGGTCCTTCCTGACCTCACATTGGGCTAGATCCCCTTAGAGTGCACTCCTATAGCACCCAACACATCCCCTGTATCCCCAGATCCCTCCTGACTTTTGTCTCTCCTGTAAGACTCTCAGTGCCATGTGTTGCTCACAGCTGTGTTTCCACAGCCTATGCAGGACCTGACCCAGAGTAGCTACTGAAATGGTGGAGGGGTCAGTTGGTTGAGAGAGTGACTGAGGCCCCAACACTGGCTGCATTTAAAGAACCACATGGTACCATCATGAAGGCATCAGCCCATTGTATTTTTTATTTATTCATTTTATTAATTGAGCATAGCTACATGTTTATTACAGAGCCACCAGATGAAGAAACCAAACCTGAACAAGCAAATAATGTCCTCATTATATAACTGTTGGATGCAGACAGGAGGAAGTACAGGAGGAGGGAGGAAGTGAGATCATGTGAATGACTAGACGACTTGCCTGTGTCTTTGAATAACCAACCATCTATTATTAACCTTTAAAAGCTTCAGATAGTGCCGATAGGCATCATGAATGTGCTAAGGTTTCAGATGGGTGTTTCTGTCAGAGTACCGTGCCATGCCGCATGCCTCTGGTTAATGTTGCCTTTGGCTCTTGGATAGCAAATAAGGTGCTTGCCAAGGATGCAGTGAGTGGCAGGGTGTCCCTCTCCATTATGCTCCAGACTGAGAAGCCCCAGAGCAGGACTTAGCAAGACGCCAAAGCCAGAGGGTTCAGGTCTGACATGTGCTAGGTGCTGGGTTTCTAACAAGCTAAGTAATCTCTCCATTTCTTAGTTCCCTCCTCTGAAAAATGGAGGGAAAAATGGCACCTATGCCAAGGGGGATTGTGGGAATTAAAGGAGAAAAATACATCTGAATCACTCGCATAAAATGATAGCTCTGCTATTTATTATTATTATTCAGAATCCCTAGTTTAACCTGCCGAGATTTATGAACAGTCTGGCAGAACATCCTGGACACATCTCAGGAAACAATTGTGTTTCTTCCTTTCAATATAAAGTTTTTTGAACCACAGCACTATTGGTATTTGGAGCTACATAATTCTTTTTTATGGGGGCTGTGCTGTGCATTGTACGATGTTTAGCAGTATCCCTGGCCTCTGCCCACTAGGGCACCAGTAGCACCCCTGCCCCAGTAGTAATAAGCAAAGATGCCTCCAAACATTGCCTACTGTCCCGGGGTGGGGTGGGGGGTGCGCAAAATCATTCCCAGTTAAGAACTACTGGTCTAAACAAATGGAAAGCCTGCAAGGATCCTGGCAGTGAGGAGGGTACCACATTATCCTACCTAGCCATAGCCCTGGGTCTGAGTTCAGGCCTGGAGCAGCACAGAGGGCCACTGGCCTGTGAAATAGAAGAGTTATTCTCCATCCTCCCATGAGCATCCACAAAAGCACCCCTCTGTTTCACCATCTTTTCCCACATAAGGAAGGAGCAGCAAGCAAATCTGAGAGGCCAAAGTAACATTACGAGGCATTGGCTGGAGAGGAAAGCACCTGTCTGGGCTTCAAAAGCAAACGGCCTTCATTCTCAAGCTACTTAACCTGCTACTCAGCCTGTCTGAGCCTCCGTTTGCTCCACTTGATGTTAGGTGAGGCTTAGAGAGGAGGCACATTTAAAATACCTGACACAGTGCTGGGCACCTTGAGATACTGCGGTAGCTGATAACAAGATGTAAAACACAAACAACCATAATCGTATTTACTGAGATCCTTTATGAGCTATAATTTCTCACTCATATTTCATGTACAATTCAATGATTTTTGTAAATCATTACATGTACAGAGTTTTGTAAGCATCACTGCAATCCAGTTTTAGAAAATATCCATGCCCATCCCAACTTCAAAAGATCCCTTAAGCCATTTATGGCCAATGCTGTTCCCACGCCCAGCCCTAGGCAACTTCCAGTCTGCTTTCTGTTGCTATAGATTTGCCTTTTCTGGACATTTCATATAAATGGTGTCATACAATATGCAGTCTTTTCCATCTGGCTCCTTTCACTTAGCATAATATTTTCGAACCTCAAATACTTTTTTTTAAAAGACTTTATTGGGGAATTGGGGGAGGGGAACAGCGTTGGGGAATCAGGGAAGAGGAACAGACAAGTTGCTGTCCTTTTGTTCTTTAGTCTAGTTGTGGAGGATGTCACTTCACTGGCCCATGTTGGTATTATCATTGCGCTCTTCCTGGGTGAGGCAGATCGGTCACCGGCCATTGGACGGCCACTCACAGTGGCTCACAGCAGCTCACGCCAGCTGCCAGCCAGCCCCACTGCAGCCTACACCGTTGACAGCGACTCACGGGAGCCCAGTCCCAGGTTGAGTTGTTGTTCACCATCTTAGCTGTAGAGGGCGCAGCATCACTGGCCCTCATATGTGGGATATGAACCGGGGCCCTGCTGCTCAGAGCTGGTGTCCCAAGCCAACTCCTAACCAACATGCCATTCGGCCAGCCCCTGAACCTCAAATACTTTTAATCCCTTTCCAGTGATATTATTTTATATTTATCTAATTCTTTACATGTTTAAAGTTGCCCTATTATCTTACCACAATAACACTGAGTTAGGTATGTTAGGTAGTGGTGTCCCCATTTCACAGAGGAGGAAAGTGAGACACGGTGGCTTGTAAGAGGTCAGACTGCCAGTTTACTGGCAGAGAAATAACTAGAACGCTGTCTTCCTGATGCAAGACCGTAGGTTTTCCACCAGTTCTTATCCTCCCCCACCAGCAGAGAACAGGTGTGCCCTCTGATCTGATGGCAGAAGTTATTTACAAGGAGAGAAGGGGAAGGAAGACATTGGCGGATTGTTGGGAGATATGAAGGAAAGGGAAGCCTTTTGCAGAAAAGCCAGGCAGTAGATATGACAACGATAATGAACCCAGGCCAATCCAGCCCTCGGCATTTAAGAAAAAGGAAAACCCCTGGGAGGAAATTCTGACTTAGACCCTCTTCTACTTCCTTATTTTTCAGACCAGGCTTTTTTTTTCCCCTTCCCTAAAATCGTCCATCAAAATCTATGAGTAGCCAAGAGTATTTTAAGGGTCAATCTCACGTATTAAGAATTTGAAAGGGTGACCAGTTAGCTCAGTTGGTTAGAGCGTGATGCTGATTACACCAAGGTTGCCGGTTCGTTCCTCATGGGCCACTGTGAGCTGCGCTTTCCTTAAAAGAGTTAACTATGAAAGCAATGTGTAATCAATGAAAGCAATGTGTAATCAATGACCATGGCTGTACCCCAATAAAATTAAAAAAAAAAAAGGATTTGAAGAACAGTATCAATTTGGTACAATAGCTAATGAAACAGAGTGGGAGTCACACTACATATTCAAATGACATATCAGTTTGTCACAAGAAATGTTACATGTTCCAAACGTAGTCCCTTTAAAAATCACATCTAGGTCAGGTGACACGTAAGTAGGAGTTCCACGGGAGGGAGGCATTCCTTTACGGGGTGCTGGGAAAGGCTACCCGTCGGGTCAGGGCTACCCACTCTGTGCCGCCGCTCTCATTCATGAGTGCTTATGGAAACTAGCCCTGCCTGAGAACTGTGTGTAGAAAAAGAGCAGACGGGCTCTGAGGGACAGTCTGAAGGCCTCTCTCTAGTAAAGTTCATGAGGATAAACTTTAAGATCTCTATTTTTAATTCTTTTTAAGGCCTTCTTTTCTGTGTTTGCAGTAGGTGGCCCTGTCAGATGAGGTGGCATGGGGTGGCATGGCCTTCTCCTGTTATAAAGTCTGAGAGGGCAGGTGCCTGTCTCTACCTCTTTACCCCTTCCACAGCCCCTAACAGTGCCTGCACTTGCTTTACGCTTACCAGGCTCTCAACAATTCTTGGTAACTGATTATTACTTCAGTGTTTACTTATGTGTGCTTTATGTCACAAATTAAATAATATATACTGAGGCCATGTCCAACCTATATTTACAGAGTATCACCTTTGAGTCCATTAGGAATTGTGGACTTATAAATGTAGTAGGTTCTTAATCAACTATTCCATTCCATCTAATTAAATAAATAAGCCTTGTCTCACTGAGCCAATCTCACTGATCTCCATCTCACTGATGTCCAGGCAGGAGAGCATCGGCCTAAGAGGAGGCAGCCAGGATACGCTGCGGGGTGCTGGCTTAGCTCCTGGCCTTGCCCCTCCAGGCCTGCCCTCTATCCCAATGGTGAAGCTCTGCCCGTCTCTCATCTTTCTCCCTCATAATGATTGTCTGGCTTCTATCTTCAGGTAGGGGGAGGGGAAATTGGATGCAATGGACAAAGCCATTTGGGTCCCTTCTATGACTTCAGAAGATGAGATCTGGGTGGTAGTTTGCCATTTGCCTCAATTTGTCTGTCTGTGCAATGGGCAAAGGCCCTGAGAACTCAAGAGATGAATGAGTACCCTCCGAATGTGAAATGAGGTGTAGGTACGGTGCTTAAGTGTGAATATGAATGAGCAATGTCTATAGGTGTGTATCGGGAGTGGTGAGTCTGTGCCTCCATCTCCAGGCACCTCTGGTGTGCACAGATGCGCAACTCTGAGCTCTTGGATCGCTCCCATAGGGACCCTTGTGGGGCTCTCACTGAGCCCACAGAATCAGGGGCTCTGGAATGTCTCATAGGGTAAATGTTAAGATGGAGTCCCTAATTCACACCCCAGTTCTGAGCTGATAAACAGACATTTTTTAAAATGTTTCACCTTTGCCTACAGGTTTTCCCCAATAGTTTGAATGTAACTATCTACATACGCTTAACTGAAAGCAACAAAAAATGTACATGTGTTTCTGGGCCTGCCGAAAAGGCCAGTCTCACGGTGACCACCAGCCCCAGGTCGGGGCTTGGAGACTAACCTGTGGTATATGTTTGTGCAGGTCGAAACAGTGGGGCCTGGGACTCTAAGTCACCTTCTTCACCTGCTGTGCCGTCACCACTGCCCAGGGCCGGGTGAGTACCTGTTGGAGAGAAGCAGCTCTGAGATTTGAGTGGATGGTCCCCACCACTGCTGTGAGCAGGACCTGCCTGGGATCCACAAAAGAGTCCTGCCTGAGAATCTGGCGGGGGGCGGGGGGGTTGTTCTGCTGTTTCCATCCAGAAGGGCACACCTGTCCGAGCTCAGATACAGGTACACCTCACATCACAATAGGTGTGTTCTTGAGGAGTGTGGAAATGAAACTCTCCTGCCCTGTTCTTCTCCTCCACCCCATGGCATGCTTCAAGACGGACTAGGGGTGCCGCTGCTGAAATCAAAAGCTAGTGGTCTTTCCTCCCCGACACTTGTAGCTAAATCTTGAGTCCACTGACCTACAGTGTTCCACAGACAGGAGTTTCAGCACCTGAATAATTTTGAGTTCTACCAGCAGGTTTCACCATTACTTTCTACTTGTCTTCTCTTTCAAGAGCTAATGCATTATTTCTAAACCAATGTGTACTTCACACAGCCTACACTTAATCAAAGCAACAATACCAAGGTTCCTTACAAAAGTGAAATGAGAGAATCATTCTTTTGTATTGAACTTAAAAGGGCTTTTTGTAATCCGTCAGGTGAAGATTGTAATATACTAATATTACAGTGATCCCACAATTTTATATTGACTCAATATGTTATTGTAAAAGCACATTTATTTTATTTTTTATTATTATTATTAGTTACAGATGTACAAAGCAATACAATAGTTATCTTTTTCACCCCTTACAAAGTGACTATCCCTACCTCCTCCCCTGTCCCCCTCACTCCCAATATCATACATATCTATTACAATTCCATTGACTCCATCCCCACACTATATTCCACATCCCATGACTATATATGTGTTAAATTATAGCCAACATCTAATATTATTCAGCCGCAGCTTCAGATGTACAGTGCAGTGGTCAGGCCTCTATGCCGTCCATGAAGTGGTCTCCCTGACAAGACATGAGTCCTTCTGATCCCCTACGAAAAATATTTACAATCTTATTGATTATATTCCCTAAACTGTCTCTTCTGTCTCTGCAGTAGTATTGTAGTTATCAGTTTGTGTTGCCTCGTCCCTTCCCCTTCTCCCTCATGCTCATCCCCCTCCCATCTAGCCCTCATCAGTTTTTTCTTTGTGTCTCTAAGACTATTTTTATTTACATTGCTCGTTTATTCAGTTCTTTAGATTCTACATATAAGTGAGATCATATAGTATTTGTCTTTCTCTGATTGACTTATTTCACTTAACATAATGTTCTCTAGGTCCATCCATATCGTTGCAAATGGTACAATTTCTTTCTTCTTTATAGCTGTGTAATACTCCATTGTGTATATGTACCACAGTTTCTTAATTCGTTCATCTACCGATGGGCATTTCGGTTGTTTCCAAGTCTTGGCTATTGTAAATAGCGCTGCAATGAACACAGGGGTGAACATATTGTTTCAAATTAAAATTTGAAATTTCAAAAAAACAAAAAAAAACAAAATAAAATAAAAAATAATAGCACATTTAAATAAATGTGTCTCGGCTTGACAGCATGGTTATAATCTTAATTCTGCCTTTGTGTAAAGCAAAGAAATTATTAATTTCAGGGGTTTATTAATCAAAACACTGCACACTTCTCTCTTGGCTCAGCTTTATGACTTTGGGGAAGTTACTGAGTCTCTTTGAGCCTCAGTGTACTAATCTCTAAAATGTGATAATATCCATTTTAAAAGGTTACTGTGGTATTTAAATAATATGTGAAGAACCTAACCCAGTGCCAGGCCTCTTAGAAGCAGTTGGGAATTGTTAGTATTCTTCCCCACAGTCCCAGATTTCAGTCAAAACCAAAACAAGAGAGAGACAGACAGACAGTATTTAAAATAAACACAGAAAAGAAGCATTATACCTTAGGAACATTAGATTCCGATCTCTACTGGAAATTAAAAAAACAAAACAATGTTAGCTTAGGCAAGCACCTTTAGGACCACAAATCACAGTTTTTAAACTTGTGTTGGTCTTGGATTTCTCTGTTCGGAATGAAATCCTAGCCAGGTGTCTAGGAGCGAACAGTCACCTAGAAGCAGGGCAGAAGTTGACATGAGGAGGTGCCAGCTGTAACCTCGCCTGCACAGCCACTCTCGTATCTCCACTCTCCATCCCCAGGCAGTACCCTGGGGGTGCTGTGGGAGGAGGGGGGGCTCTGTACACACACTTTGAAAACACTGATTCTGCTCCTCATTTTACTGTGGAGGAAACTAAAGCTCCGACTGGCTTCAGAGTACAGAGAGGCCTGAGGTGACAGTAATTAGTAGCAGCACTGGAATACGAGCTCAGTTACGCAAACTCCCTGGCAACCTGTGCCCGTAGACCTCTAACTAACCCCTTTCCCGTCTGTCAGTGGATCCTATCTGAAGGAGGGGGATCACGACGAACTCCTGCTTCCCTCTCTTTCTGCCCTTCACAGATAGTCTTCCTACAACTTGTATCACGTTCATGATTCTAGTTTAAATTTGAGCATAAAATGATAAGTGGACAGCCCTGCTTTATCTTTGTGGTGTTTTAACAAAAGCTAATCTTTTTTTATCCTCCAGGAAAAAGCCAGCTACACCACTGAAGATAGTAAGTTAATTCTGCACTTAAATATGCTTCATATTTCGCCCACTGTTTATCCTTATCCATTTATTTGAAGTTGACCATGCTTCCAGCTAAGGTGAACACAGCCATCTTAGCAGCTGAAGTAGCTGCCTGGACAGTCCAAGGGAGCCTCCTGGGAAGATACGCATTTTACCTTGGCACTTCATTGAGTGTCAGCAGCAGATCAGAGGCAGCGGCCAGGCTCTCTGCCTCCCATGACCTCTGTCTTCCCCAAGGGGACGCTCTGTGTCCACTTTCCAGTCCTCTGGCCGGGGAACTATCGGCTGACGATTGCATACCAGGCACAACTAAACTCAGATTCTGACCAGAACGAAGGGAACCTGGACCAGCCCCCTGTTCACGGAAACTCTCCTTTACCTGGTACCTGCTCTGTAGCCTGACATTTACAATCACCCAGCCAACACTGAGACAGTGGGGCCCTGAGACCGAAGTCACATGTCAGATTCCCACCGTGCAAGCACAACTGCCGGGCATCTGCTGGGTCCCCTGATAGCCATGAGCCCCACTGACAGGGCAGGGAGGTCCCAAAACCAAGACGACACTGTTTCTTCAAACCAAGTGACACTTCCAGCCAGCTGTCACTTAATGCAAAAGGCTAGAGTGGGGACTGCGTGGTTTTAATTGCTGTTCTTGTGATTGAAAGCATAGCTATGCATGAAAGAAACATTCTCCCCAAATATTTATTTTAGTAATATTGCTTTGACTTTCATTTCTACATTCAACTGTATTGAATATCCTTGCCCTTTTTTTTTTTTTTTAATAGACTCCATCTGCCTCTCAGCAGAACGCCTCAAGTGTTTGTGAAGGTAAATCTGTATTATTTTAAAGGATGAGCATGACCTCTAAAAGTTATTTTAATTAAGGATTTGTATATAAATGTCTTTCTAAATTCTTTCATTGTTTATAAGGTAACTGTAAATACGAAACTCAATTTTCTAAACTAAATGGCCTTCCCTTTGCAATGAGTAGAGAGCAGCAAAGCTGGTCAGGACCTGAGCTGGCCTGGCAGCATCTGGGGTAGGTTACAGTCTGCATGCCAAAAACCTGTCTGTTTGCACACAGGTATGGCTTCCCATGTAAGTGCCATGTAAATGCCATGGCCTTACATTGGTGCAAAGACGAATTTAGAGCCATTCATATGTCTTAGAACTAATTGTTTAGTTTAGGTGATGACACTTTAAAAAATCTGTTTATTTGAACCCGTTCGTTTACTAAGTTTTCAAAATAATGTTTTCAGAGTTCAATGTCTGTCTTAGTACATCTTCAAATACTTTCCTTCCCTTATCATAACCCTAAAGCCTTACATACACATTTTATTAGAACTTACCATTTTAAAAAATATTTATATTTGAAATATTCTGGGGGGAATATTTCAAATATTCCCCCCAAAAAAAAAACAGAAAGAAGTAAGAATCATCCATAATCTCCACACTTAAAATGTTGTGTTGAAGTGAAACTTCTGCACCCATCTGATTCCACACTTGAAGGTACTTCATGTTAAAAGCTTAGTGAGTGTTCTTCTCACCATTTCCTGAGTTAATATGGGCAGATCTACATAAATGTTCTGGTTTCTCTGACAATGGATGGTGGACATTTTCTGAATGTCTATTACAGCTCACCTGTGTGCTTTAATTGCTCCAACAATTAATTGCTTCAATAGGTTTTTACATCAGTTCCCACATCTTTTCCCCACTGGGCTATTTCTGAGTATCACTCCATTTCTGCCTTTCCTTTGATTCTTCTACCTTGCTGTCCTTCCTTTCCTTACAGTCCCCCATGCCTGTAGAGGGAGCTTGGAGTGATAGTGGAGCCACAGGGTGGGTCTCTGCAGGAAGTAGGTACAACCCTATACAGATTTCATGGCTTCAGGAGCCTCCAAAAACCCATCAGAGAAGTGCATCATGATGTGTTCCAACTGACTCAGGTGTCCTCATTCCCAAAGGGCTCCCAAGGCAGGAGCTGGGCATGCCCTCTCCTTTGTGACTTATTTCAAAAGCAGAGTCAATGGCCAAGCAGGTGTGGTCAAAGCTTACTTGGCTGTGGGGACCTAATGTGTTCACTCTTTCTCCTTCTGAAACTACCAAATTGTAAAGTTGTGAATCAAACATCACATGTGGCAGCTCAAAGTAACTTGCCACAAACTCAAAACATGATTTTCAGAGGTTCAAGGCTTCCGAATTTTGTGAGCCACAAAAAGTCTTATCTTACCATTTATTTGAATCTTTGAGTTCTCATTACTATTTTTATTCCTTTTGAGTTCCTACAACAGGATATCAATAATTCTCAACCTTTCTTCCATACAGGAGACACACCCTAGACCAAATTTGAGGGAGAATAAAGCACTAAAATAGTTTACAGTCACACCTATTCATGGTTCAGTAGTGAGTCTCAACATAGATTTCTTACATTTCAGGTTATGCCCATTTCCCTATGTACTAGTTATGACTCCTCCACTTCCCCTCTCCCTCAGGAAAACGCAGTGCAAGCAAGATTATTATAGAGATAATCTTAAATTTCCTCAATTAAGTTTTCAAAAAGAGTAGGTCATTCACAAAATTTCCAGTTTTATCACTTATCAGTAAGGAATTACTGATACCACATCTTATGACTAATGAAGACACACCCAGGATGAGGTAACACCTGTATAGAGGCCACATAGAAAGTGGAAATGGGAGAGTAGAAAGAAAACTTGCTCATCTTCTGTCTCCTACCTGCACTCACACACTTAAAGGTCCAGATCCCCCAGCTTCAGTTCCCATGTGCATTGCCAAGGGATGAAGGCAGTGGTGGGAGGGTGTGCCTATAACACTGGGGGTGTGGGGGTGGGAGCCCTGGTCTAAACAGCACAAACACATCAACCCACTAACAGATGTGTAGACAAATGACATCCTGATGAAAGATATGTTCGTGGGAAGACCTGACCAAACTCAGTGCTTCTCAGTTGATGTTGCTGGGTTTTGGCCTGGGAACAGACATTTCATTCTAATCCTAATATGAGAATTTTCTTAATGCAGAAAAACCTATACCTGCTGAACGCCACCGAGGGTCTAATCATAGGCAAGAAAGTGTGCAGTCTCCAGTGTTACCTCCTGCCCAGAAGTAAGAATCTTTTTCTCTAAAAAAGTCTTCTAAAAACTGATGATTGCTAGATGGGACAGGGGTGGGCATGAGGGAGAAGGGGAAGGGACCAGACAACAGCAATTGGTAATTATCATATTGCCACAGGGATAGAAGAGACAGTTTAGGGAATATAATCAATAATGTTTTAAATATATTTTAGGGGATCAGAAGGACTCATGTCTTGTTAGGGAGACCACTTCATGGACAGTGTAGAGGCCTGACCACTGCACTGTACATCTGAAGCTGCCGCTGAATAATATTAGATGTTGACTATAATTTAACACATATATAGTCATGGGATACAGAGTATAGTGTGGGAATGGAGTCAATGGAATTGTAATAGATACGTATGATATCGGGGGAGGGAGCAGTGGATGGAGGAGGGAGGTTGTCACTTTGTAAGGGGTGAAAAGGATAACTATTGCATTGTTTTGTACACCTGAAACTAATAATAATAAATAATAATAAAAAATGCAGGCATTAATGTGTGCGTTGTTATACTGCACAGTGACCCTGGCGAGTGGTGCTGGGTAAAGACCTGATATTTCATTGCTTTGTAATTCAATTTTAAAAGGTGCTAAATTTTTAAGACGCAACAACTTTAAAAGAACAGCTTAGACTCTCAAAGACCTAATATTGGGGTTAACTATTGGACTTAGCCAAAATGTAACACCTTAGTCAAGGCTCCTCGATTTTCAAAAGGAAAGTGAACAGTTTTTCTGATCTTGAAGGTTTCAGTGCATCTCCTACCTTTAGATGGGTTTCCTTAGCTGTTCACATTGATTCCTTCGTGATGTGCATGTTCAGAGAGTCTTCAGTGTAAACAAAAAGTTGAGTTTATTCATCTTGTGCTTCATCTTTGAATTAATCTGAAATTCTTCCTTTCAGGCAAGTCCATCAAAAGCCCATACCTCTGCCAAGTAAGTAAGATGAAGCCCTAAAGAGTAATATCAGGTAGTGGGTAAGGCTGGACCTTCCTGTCTGAGCCACTTGGATTCTAACCCAACACTGCCCCATCCAGCTGGACGGGCTTAGTGTCCTCTTTAGCTTTTTTCATCTGTAAAATGGGACCAAGAATATTTCTCATAAAGTTGTTTTGAAAAGTAGATAGATTTGAGATAATTTTTACTTTTTCTTTCTTTAGAATTGATGGAATCTTTTACTGGTTACATTTTATTTTATTTTTTTACAAAAACAATGCAACTGTTTTCAAAATAAGAGTAAGTAAAACAACACATGGAAAATACCTGGTATAATGAAAGCTTGGTATATAGAAGTTCCTCAATAAATGATAGCTGTTTAAATTAAATCTAAAATACATTTTAATGAGTATAAAATAGATCTACAGAAGGTACCCTGAAAAGATTTGACAAATATCTGGATAATTTTCCTAAGGTAAACATTACACCACCCTAAAAAATAATGAAACCAGAAAATCAGGCTCGCAGAACATAACTGCCCAAACTGATTTGCTTTCTACTTAATGTAAGAAAAAATGAAAAAATAAAACAAACTCTATCTTACATGGGTAATTTGGAAAATATTCCAAAATAACCAAGATTCAATAAGTTTAAATACATAGAAAAAGTGTTATATACAAAAAATTATGTGCATTTATATTGAACACATCAGATGTTTTTTATGTTTTAATTAGATTTTTCATTCATCTTAAATACATGAAAATTATACTAACTACAATATATTTTTTTAATTCTGAACACAGTGAGATGGTCTGGCTATACAAATTTTATTTTTCACTATGTAAAGCTTTATCATACCTTTTATTGTTTTTCAACCCATGTTATTCTTGCAATTAATAAATGTTTATTGACCATCTGCCATGTGCCAGGCGCTGTTCTAGACAAAGGGAATAACAACAGTGAAAAAAGCAAATAGAGTCCTTGCCCTTATAGAGCTTCTATTCTACTAGAGCAGACAGACAGGAAAAATAAACAACCAGATAAATCATATAATATCAAATAAATCCTAAAGTGCTATAAAGAAAACCAAAACAAGGTGGCAGAGGGTGGGGTCGCAGAGAGTAATGGAGGCAGCGAGGCTTCTGTTTTAGCTGGGAAGTCAGGGAAGCCCTCACCTGTCAAATGGATTATAAGAGCTCCTCCCACAAAGGGCAGGTGTGAGGACAAAATGAGCTAAGATGTGCAAAGCAGAACAGGACTGGCACACATTCATAGCTCAGAAAATGTCAGCCTTGAATTCCCCCAGCTGCCCAAGCTGCAAAAACCACCAAGCACCTTGCACTGGGTGCCTGGGGAGAGCCTACCACCCACCTTCTTCTGCTGCTCCCACCTGGGAGTGCCATCCCTGCACCTTTACAGCATGCCCTTCCTTCACACCCAACCACGCCCTCACTGCTCCGTCCTGTCACTTTGAACATCATGCTGTCTGTGAACATCCAGGGCACTCGCATTTGAAGGATTTAATTCATCAACACCCGTATCTCCTGCAGTCTTCCTCTTTTAATAAGGGACAATTCTGGTCGCTCTGGTCAAAACCTTCGAGTCATCCTTGACCTCCTCACTTGCTTTCTTCCAACACCGTCTGACTATTTCTTCAAAATGTATCTGGAGGGAAGGGACGAGGCAACATAAACTGAAAACTACAATACTACTGCAGAGACAGAAGAGACAGTTTAGGGAATACAATCAATAAGGTAGTAAATATTTTTTTTAGGGGAGCAGACAGATACATGTTCTTTTAGGGAGATCACTTCATGGACAGTGTAGTGGCCTTACCACTGCACTGTACATCTGAAGCTGCTGCTGAGCAATATTATATGTCAACTATAATTTAACACACATATATAGTCATAGGATGTGGAATATAGTGTAGGGATGGAGTCAATGGAATTGTAATAGATATGTATGGTATCGGGGGTGGGGGGGCAGGGGAGGGGGGAGTCACTTTGTAAGGAGTGAAAAAAAATAACTATTGCATTGTTTTGTACATCTGTAACTAATAATAATAATAATAAAATTAAATTAAAAAACAAAACAAAACAAAACAAACGTATCTGGATTCCAGCAACTCTCAGCACATCCATTGATGCCACTGGTTCTGAGCCACCTTCATCTCCTGCCTAGGCAAGCAGGAATGCTGATTTGGCTCCTCTCTCTGGTTTGGTCCAGTTCTATCTACTTCCAGCCCTGCAGCCAGAGTGATCTTGTTAAAAGACAGGCAGATCACATTACTACTCTGTTCAAAACCCTCCAAAAGCTTCCCATACCTTGCTTGTTAAAGCTCAAGTCAGGTCCGCTGGCTCCTACAAACCCCGCCCCTTCGTTACCTCCAGTCTGACTTCATCCCTTGTGCCTCTCTCCTTTCCTCAGGGCACTCCAGGCACAATGCCCCCTCTCTGTTCCTCTGATATGCCAGGTCCTATGTTCTCTGTTCCTCAACCTGAAACATTCTTTCCTGAGATATCCACATGCCTCCGCCCTCTCCACTTGCAGGTCTTACCCAAGTGTCACCTCATCAGGCCTTCCCTGACCAGCCTATTTAAACATACTACTCGTCTCAGGCTATCCCCAACCCCCATCCCTGCTCATTTTTCTCTATAGGGTTTATGACTGTAATATTGTACATATATTTACTTATGTCTTTATTCCTAGCTCACGCCATTAAAATTGAAGCTCTGGGAAGGCAGGCCATTCTGCTGTTTTGTTGACTGCTACCTATCCCCAGTGCCTTCATCCAGGGCAGGCACACAATGAAGGAATCAGTGAATGAATAAATGAATGGATGAACAAATGCATTGAAGTGTTTTCTCTATTTCATGTGTCTTCACATGTAGACCGAGTTTACGCCTTAAGGCAGCAATTCTCAAACGCTTTGGTCTTGGGACAATTTTAACACTCTTAAAATCATTGGAGACCCAAAGAACTTTGGTTTCTATGCTTCTTTCTATTGATATTTAATGTATTAATTCAAATAGACATTTAAAACATTTATTAATCCATTTTAAAAATATTAAATCTATTACATGTTAACACATTTTTATGAAAAATAACTGTATTTTTCAAACAATTAGTGGGAAGAGCAGCATTAATTTACATTTTTCAAATCTCTTTAATACCCAGAGTGACAGACAACTGGATTCTCATATCTGCTTCTACAATAGATTCAATCTGTTGCAATACGTTTTTCTGGTTGAAGTATATAAAGAAAATTGTGTATGTGTTTGGAAAGGACCTCGCCACTCCCCTGAAAGGATGTTGGGGATTCCCAGGATCCTCAGACCATGCTTTGGGAACCACTGCTCTTAAGGACGTTTTGCTCTGTGTGATTTTTCAGTTGCATGTTCCCTTGCACAGTGTTGAGATATAGGCATAGTAAATGCTCAAGATACAAAGAAGATCCATTGATTTCTCAAATTCCTTTCAGGATTTCCAGAAGGGGGAAGCCCAACTGTGGATGGCCCATTACCCAGCTTTTCATCTCATTCCAATTTGTCAGAACAGGTATGAAATGAATTCTTATTATTCCCAGTAAACTGCAGGAAAGGGCATATCTTCTTAGGAGACAGGGTTTGGAGTGCAACAGAGAATATTTTAAGTCAGCTTATGAATTGTCCTTTGTGGATGGGTACAGAATAATTTTCTTCAATTATTAAGACCTTGCTCCATTTATTCCAATTTGTATTCTAGATGTTCTAAATAATAATTTGTGTTTCTTCAAGTTGTGTTTTTATTGTTCTTTCTCTCACACAGATTCTTCTAAAACTACATAATTTTCTCAGAATAGCTCTGTGGAGCCATATGATATTAAAACACATAAAACAGCACAGTTTATAAAAAGAGAAAGGACTCCTGTGTGTCCTTAGGCAAATATCTCTAAGCTTTCTTAAAATATAAAATAGGGATGATAGCATTTATCCTTCTTCCCTTCAAAGTAGTCACAAGAGGGCCGGCCGAGTGGCGTGGTGGTTAAGCGCTGGCTTGGGAAGCCAGCAGCCCCAGTTCGGTCCCACATATGAGGGCCAGTGACACTGCCCTCAAAAACAAACAAACGAAGTAGTCACAAGAATCAAACACAATACTTGTAAAAACACTTTGGAAATGATAAAGCACTCCACAAAGCAACAACAATAAGATCACAATGGAAGGGGAGATTATAACTTACTTAGGAGAAAGGAATAAATGGTTCAGGAATCTACCAGGATTTAGGTCTTATGTTTAATTACCAAGGTTAGCAGCAAAGTCCAAGTGAGAAAAAAGTCAATTATATAATCCTGTGATTGATCAAAGGAAACATAAAACTCATTTTCGAATAACTGGTCCACCTGTAATTAGGCCTGTCTTGGTCATGCTAAATGGGACTCTGTTTTAATTCACGGTGTCAGTGAAGGGCTATTTCATGTTTACCAATGCCCTCTGTCTCACAGGAAGCTGACGTTCATTGTAAGCCATGGTACGCTGGTGCCTGCGATCGAAAGTCTGCCGAAGCGGCATTATACAGATCAAACAAGGTTTGACCATTGTTAAATCTCATATTCTGCCCTCAGCCTATAACAGGCTTAGTTGTCATCCTGACAATATGCTAATTAAATGATTGCAACAATTATAGATGCAGGAATCTTTTTTCTTTCCTTAAGAGGAATTACCACCTCCTCCTCTCTTTCAACCATCTCCTTTTTTGTTCCTCCATCTCATTTCTACTTGTCCTTTCATCTCCACAAGGATCCATAGGCTCCACTGCTCTACAAACAGTGGGCAAGAAGAAAACTCCAGGGGGGCATCTCTAAAAGGCTTGGTGCTACATAAGATCCATCCAGGAGTCCAAAGGAGCAGGCCATTTTGGATTGATGCATGGGATAAAAGATTGAGGTCAAGATTGCAAAAAGGACCTGAAAAGAGATTTTTAAGGAGTCCAAGCTGGATCATGTGGGAGCACTAGGGACAATTTGGACAGTCTAAGATTAAAGTGCCACTTTCCCCTTTCTTTCTCTTTTTTCCTCCCATTTTTTTCACTTATACCCTACTTTGTCAGACTCTATTTACATGCTGTTTTTTGCCACCCTTGTTTTAGTCCTAGTTCTATAATTAAATATATTAAATGCCTTCCATCAGTCCCTTTGGTGGCTTCCCCAATTATCTCTTTTTGTTTGATGAAACTCACCTTGTAGTAGATTCTCAGGAAGAACTGTGTTTACATTATTCCCTGATTCTTGCATATTCAAAGCTGTTTTTCACAGCCTGAAATCTGGAGGAAATCTTGGCTGGATATAAAATCCTTGGCTTGAGTTTTTTAAAGTGTGGCTCCACTGGGTTGTTTTGTTCTACATGATGCAAATGTTATTTATTTATTTATTTATGCCCTTATATGTAATTTGATATTTAAGTGAAGATTCTGCAGACTTTTTGTTTTTATTTATTTATTTATTTATTTTTTTGAGGGCAGTGTCACTGACCCTCAGGTGTGGGACCGGACTTTCTGTTTTTAAAAGTCTAATAGTTTTACTAGAATATGTCTCTGAGTTTATTTCCAGGTCAACTTTTTCTAGGTAGATGCAGCCCTTTCAACATGTAGATTTAAATTTTCTCGTATTTTCAATACTTTTTCTTAAATTATAGTCTTAAAGAATAGTTCTGTTCCATTGTTTTATTTTTCTTCAAGGACTCAAGCTATATGCATTTTGGACCTTTTTTTGTCTTTCTTTCAAGTTTCATTCCAACCACTCTAATTCTATTGTAATTCTTTTTTAAAGTCAAAATCTCTCTCTCTCTCTCTCTCTCTCTCTCTCTCTCTCTCTCTCTCTCTCTCTCTCTCTGTAGATTCCAGAAATCTTTATTTCAGGCTGTTGTCCCTTGGGCCTCCTGTAATTTCTTCTTCATTTCTGAGACAAGTTTATCTTCCTCTCTATTTTCTTTCCTGAGTTTGATCAACTTTCGTTGCATTTCTTCTTTCAGTTTTTTTGTTCATAATTTTTGAATATATGATTCTAGAATATTTTATAAAATATTGAACTAAATTTGGAATGCCATGTTACAGTTTTTTATCTGCTTCAGAATTTTCATCGGCTGAAATATTTTGATTCCCAATTACTACTTTCTTTTTCTTTCCTTGACTTTTTCTGATTTATTTTGCTTAGTATGATAATCGCAAGATCCACCCATGTTGTCACAAATGGCAGCATTTCATCTTTTCTTATAGCCAAGTGTTATTCCATTGCATATATGTACCACATGTTCTTTATCCAGTCACCTATCAAAGGACAATTCAGTTGTTTTCACATCTTGGCTACAGTGAGTAATGCTGCTGACAGACTCACTGGCTATGAGCTCCAGTGCTGGGGCAGCAGCTTCAGAGGCCCCAGGGACATACGGGGACAAACTGAGTTGTCTGGCTTCAAAGCAAGGGCTGAAGGGGCAGCTTTTTCTACCTCCTCCTTATAGTACTTTTGAGTGGAATTTGTTTGATTTTTTTAAATTCATAGGCAACTTGTGGACATGGTTCCTCGTTCAAGGGTGTCCTCTAGGTTTGATCTTAATGTGTCCCCTTGCACATTTCTAAATCCTATAAACATATCTTATTTAGCGCATCAAAAGTAATCCTATAAACATATCTTATTTAACACATCAAAAGTGTATTGATCTCACTCAGGATTTTCTATAAGTATATTTTTATACTTATAGAAATAAGTATATATAAACATACGTAATTATAAAATACAAATTTATATTTTCTATAAGTATATAGTTTACTGAAGTATTTTCTTGGAAAATAATAAAAAGAACTTATCAATAATAAAAATCATGTAACTAAATAATTATATTTTGAATGTAATATATGTATTTTTCATAAACTGATTTCTAACCTGTGGAAATATAAATAATACTAACTAGAATTATGTTTTTCTTTTAATAAACAGGATGGATCATTTCTTATTCGGAAAAGCTCTGGCCATGATTCCAAACAGCCATACACATTAGTTGTATTTTTTAATAAGCGAGTATATAATATCCCTGTGCGATTTATCGAAGCAACAAAACAGTATGCTTTGGGCAGAAAGAAAAATGGTGAAGAGGTCAGTAATTTCTCTTTTGATCCAACTCTATAACTATGTATTAAATACAATGGCATCATACTGTATTAGATGCTAGAAATGAGGTGAAAAAATATAAGAGTATTTGGTGCAAGGCTTGCACACATGTCCTAAGTAGATAAAGTGCTATGTTTAGGCAGTCTATCCTACGAGAGAAGAGAAAGGAGGAAAAACTGGTATGATGTAAAGGCTGCATCTTAGTCCTTTTAGCCTGTTACTTAGTGGGGTCAGTCTGATTCATTACTTTAGTCCAAAAGGACATAAAAATCAAGATTGAAACATCAAATAGAATTACTGTTATAAAAATCAAGGTCAGTGTCCAGAGTTCCTAAGTCAAGAACTAGGATCTCAACTCAAATACCGAGGTAGATGAGCAGGGAAGGATCAAATGAGATGTAGAAGCTTGAGTTGAAACATTAGAATCTACCATTGGACCAGAATGAGATTTCAGGCCTGCAGCAAGAAAAAAACATTACAGTGGGTCTTGAGAACGAACCAAACACAAACTTCGACTCCTTTTTCATCTGGACCAAGCTCAACGCTTACCATATCTTTGTTTAGCTAATTTGTTCCTGTAAGTAAGCCCTGAAATATCAGCTGAAGTAATCTATGAATGGTCAGAAAGGGAGTGATACTTGTCCTGGTCTTGAATGATGGGTTGAATTTGAACAGGTATAATGAAAGTTGGAGAGGATGAGGAGAAAAATAGAAAGAACAATCTAAGGAGAGAAATGGCATTTTAAAAGTTCAAGTTAAGAAATATTTATTTTCAATACTCCTTCAGAAGCACTACACCCATTCCAAACCCAGCACTTGTTAGAAAGTGAATTGTTAGAAAGTGTCATAATTGTTGAAGTGTCTGTTTTCTCCAATAGATGAAGTCAGGGACTAGATTATGTCTTGTTCATCTTTGTATTTCCAGAACCATAGCACAATGGCTGGCTCCGTGGATGCTTGATAAGTACTTATTAAATGAATGAATGAATTTACTGACTGAGTGATTACAGGCAGGAGAATAACACTTGTAAAACAAACTGGCAATGTCTTGTGTCAATGAGTGCTCTCTATTTTTCTTTTTTTTTTAAATTGCAGTAAAAACTATCATAAAATTTACCTTGGTAACCATTTTTAAGTATATAGTTTAGTAGTGGTAAGCATATTTACAATGTTGTGAAGCAGATCTCCAGAACTTTCTAATCTTGCATATCTTAAACTCTGTACTCATTGTACAACAACTCCCCATTCCCACTCCCTGCAGCCTCTGGCAACCACCATTGTATTTTCTATGTCTATGAATTGGACTACTTTAAATGCCTCATATAAATGGGATCATACAATGTTTGTCCTTTTGTGACTGGCTTATTTCACATAACATAATGTCATCAAGGTTCATGCATGTTGTAGCATGTGACAGGATTTCTTTCCTTCCTGAGGCTACATAGTATTCCATTGTATTATATACCACATTCTGTATCATTTAACCTGTGATAGACATCTGGATTGCTTCTACCTGTTGGCTATTGTAAATAGTGCTGTCATAAACATGGGGGTGCAGATATCTCTTTGAGATTCCACTTCCAATTTTCCTGGGTATTTCCAGAAGTGAGATTGCTGGATCATATAGTAGTGCTAGTTTTAACTTTTAGAGGAACCTCCATGTTGCTTTCTATAGTCATCGCATCATTTTACAATCCTGCCAACAAGTGCACAAGGGATCCAACTTTTCCACATACCTGCTAACACTTGTTATTTTCTGGGGTTTTAAAATAGTAGCTATCCTAATGGGTGCAAAGTGATATCACATTGTGATTTTGATTTGCATTTCTCTGATGGTTAGTGATGTTGAGCATCTTTTCATATGTTTGTTGGCCGTTCGTATATCATCTTTGAAGAAATGTCTATTCAAGTCCTTTGCCCATTTTTAAATCAGATTATTTGATTTTTTGTTGTTGAGTTGTAGGAGTTCTTTATTATTCTAAATATTAATCCCTTGTCAGATATATGATTTGCAAATATTTTCTCTCGTTCCATTGGTTACCCTTTTTACTCTGTTGATTGTCACATTTGATGATCAAAGTTTGATGTAGTCCTATGTGTTTATTTTTATTTTTGTTTCCTTTGCTTTTGGTGTCATATCCAAGAATTCATTGCCAAATACAATCTCATGAAGATTTTCCCCCGTTTTCTTCTAGGAGTTTTATAATTTGGGGTTTTATTTTGCTTTTAATAAAGTCTCAGATAGAAAATGCAAAACCCTTGGACCGGCCGAGTGGCACGGTGGTTAATTAAGCACTGGCTTGGGAAGCCAGCAGCCCCGGTTCGGTCCCACATATGAGGGCCCAGTGACACTGCCCTCAAAAAACAAACAAACAAACAAAAAGAAAATGCAAAACGCTTGAATCTGAAAACACAGACATTGATCAAGAGCAAACTTGACTTTTAAAATACAGATTGAATTATCATTTAACACCAGTTAAACTTGAACAGAACTGTTTGCTTTTCCCTACTCATAAAACCTTCATTCTCATGACAGCATTTATCTGAAAAATCTTGTTAAATAAATGCTCCGAATAGTAGTTGGTAATCAGTGGTAGGAGATAGTGGTGATCCTAGTAAGACAGAGTGACTTTTGAATGGGTGATTTCATTGTAAAACCTTCCCAGGTGCCCAGTACTTTCTGTAAGAGGTTTAAGGGTGAGTGAGGAGCTGTCCCGTTTAGAGGTCCTGAAATTCTCTCCTATAAATAGGGAACTCTAAGAGGGGCTCTGGATTGCCTTGTCTTACTAGAAAACTCTGGTAAACAAGGATTCCTCTTGGCCTAAAGAACCTTCATCCCTGCCTCAGGATGAATAGATCAGAGCTTTACCTCACTCCCCACATATTCAGCCTATGTATAGCAAAATAAATAGTATACTATTATAATGGCATCGGGAAGTACTGACAGTGCATTAAATTCTTACTTCAATTATCTATAATAAAAAGATGATCTCTTGCATAGACTGAACATCCAAATGGAAAATGAAAACTTTAATTATATGATGTCAACCGTGTAGATATTTTGAAAAGTTTGTTTGTCTGTATTTGTATTTGGGTGTATATGGGTAGAAAAAGTAATCAATTGATTAATTGTTTAACTTTTTTATGCAGCTGCTTTGGTATTGTGTAGATACAGTAATGAGCCATTTTCTAGTTTTGATATCTGTTTGCTTTACTTTATTAACCACGAGATTTTGAGTTATCAAACAACTTGTTTTTCTGTCCATCTGTGAATATATTAAATACACTGAATTAGTCTAGATAGAAAAAAAGAGCACTGAGAAGAAATGCAAATAAGTTATGCTCAATTCTTCATGCAGTTAAATCAAAAATATGCCTCAATGCCACTCCCTATTTCAAACATTTCAACTCAACCCCCTTTTTCAAACATTAAATCCCTAAATACTACAATAAAGCAATACTCAAAAATATCTAGCGACTAGAAGCACAGAATGAGATATTTATTTGTGTGAGCATAGCAACTTTCTATATGGTTCCTGGGTTCAGAACACACTTTTCGCTTGGAATCCACTTTTAAGAGGTTGTGCTATTTCATTTCCTGGTTCTTTAGTTCATAAATTTAACTTCTAACTGCATCAGTTTAACAATATGCTATGCCAAACAAACAGAATGAATGTCTTCATGAATGTCATAAAAGAATTTCATTGGCAATTGCAAGCAAGTGGAATGAAGAGAGAGTAAGAAATAAAGACTAACAGTACTCAAAGGTCCCTCTTTCTCACCTCTCCTCCCTGATCTAATATTCAGATAGCCAATTATCTAAAAGACAACTGGTATTTCATTTGAAAAAGTTGACCAGAATTCTGAATACTATACTATATTCAAAATATAGATATTTGGAAGCTATCCAAATAATTTAAAAAGGCATTTAAAAATTTTATTCCAGGCGTTTGTCTTTATATAAAAAACTAAAAGACAATAAAATCAATTGGTGAAAATTGCTAAATCTATGACACTGTTGCAAAACAATTACCACCTTTTAAAAAATGTCTCTAAATGTATTTATTTCATGATTATAATCTTGTAGCACTTTTGTATAATCAATGCATTTGATTTCATGTTACATTTACTTTATCATTCATTCAAAACACTGACCATTTTCAAAAAAAATATGATAACCTTAAATTAAAATCTACAATTGCAACAGCTATATACAATGCCACAGCGGTAGTAGACTGTGGGGGGTTATCACTTTGTGAGAAGTGTAAATGTCTAACTATTACATTGCTTTGTACAACTGAAACTAATAAAAAAAATCTATAGAGAACATGTTTTAATATATGAAAAGATAAATACGTATGCTAAATGCCTAGCATGAAATTCCATCATTAATTAGGCATTAATTTAGCTCTAAGCTTATTGGACAATAAAGCAAAAATGGAAATATGAGGATTTATAAACTTTTCCTTATTTATTCAAAAAAGAAAACAAAAATAAAAACCTGAATTAATCTGGGAAATAATTCTTTCCTGACACTAAATTCTACATCAGTGCTTGTATCTAGGACTGCTCAACCTAACAGTAAGTAATGTAAAGAAATTCAATGTATGACAGTTATGCACTTGACACTAAATTTTAAAAAATTAAAATATTACATTATAACTCAATGAAGTAATTTCTCTAAGCAGTTATACTAATTGAAGCTGTGAGTTGTTTTTAGTCTTAAGGAATATGGGAAAGGCCAAGGTCTGCCACCTCGAAGGTTATATACAGTGTTTGTTAAATTAGACATTTTTCTGGTAGAATGTCAGCTGGGACCTAATAACTTTGACTAACTTGAAAAAGTGGGAGAAGATGGGAGGAGAGGAGCTTAAAGTTAACATAAATGCCAATGTATAATTCATCTATGTTTTCTTGCTCTAGTACTTTGGAAGTGTTGCTGAAATTATCAAGAATCATCAACATAATCCTCTGGTTCTTATCGACAGTCAAAATAACACAAAAGATTCTACAAGACTGAAATATGCAGTTAAAATTGTATAAATTTTAAAGAAAGAAGGTCAACATCACTGCTTCAGACATTTTCCCTATTTCTACTTTTAAGAAGAAGTCCCCAAGCTTCAAATTTTGGATTATGAATCATCCAGTAATAAAAGAGAAGATGGAGGCAGCTATTGAAGTGGCCATCCATTTCTTTATAAGAAGCTCACATGATCTGATGAACTGTTAATATGTGATGAGGTTGAGTTATTATGCCATTAATATTCTCCAAATAAAAGTCTTTATTTAAAAGAAACAGACAAAGTATTTTCAGTCATGTAAGAAAACAACATTCTGTTTTCAAAATAGCAAAATAATAATCTTGGATAAAACAAAGCTGCTGGAAATTTAGGCCACCACAATAGTCATGGTGCACAAATGTAACTAGGATGTCTACTGTCAATGCTTGACAATTATGTTTTGGTTAAAATTTTTATTTGCAGAACATAAAATATAGATAATGTATGATAGTTATAAGTACAGATAAGGGGGATATAACGGTTCCTTTCTGTGAGTGTTCCCAACTGTGGGAGATGTATATCGATATGATCTTTCTAGATGTTCTTATCCATGAGTATGTTGTTAGCTTTGCTTATTAAAAATAATTATGCCCCCTTTGATCTGCATGTCTATTAAATGGATCCTAAACTTGATATGATGTTCAAAGTAGGATGAGAGAAAAACTAGATGAAAAGTCCAGGGAACGTCCCACAGAACAAGGTCAGGAAAGCAGACATTGATGAACACTAGGGAATAAAAGAGCATTGTGAGCAGCCATATCCAAGGTCTTAGATCATCCCAGAAATGTATTATACTTTGTCATATCAAAGCTCTTTATTCTACTTATATTTTATACAGCACTGAAATGATAGAGCATCTCATTAAGATAAATCTAATAATTAAATGAGGAATGTACTTGATCTCGGAATAAGATAGCAATCTGTGAAAGGATTTTGGAAAGCTAGAAGGTAATGATTTCAGAGTAACTCACAGACTCACTTGTAAAGATAATTATATTTTTAAATGTCATACACTGTCATGATTACTAGCTGTGTTATGAGTTGAATTGTGTTCTGCAAAAAAGATATGTTGAAGTCCTGACGCCTAGTATATCAGAATGTGATCATATGGGGTCTTTACAGATGTAGTCTGGTTTAGATGAGGTTGTTAGGGTGGGCCCTAATCCAATATGACTGATGTTCTTATAAAAATGGAGAATTTGGACATAGACATAGACACACACAGAGGGAAGACTAAGTGAAGAGATACCCATGGAGAATGCCACGTGAAGACAGAGGGTTGGAGTGATGTGTTTATGAGCCTAGCAGTGCTGAAGATTGTCAGTATGCCCCAGAACTAGGAAGAGGCAAGGAAGGAGTCCCCTACAGATTTCAGAGGAAACGTGGCCCTGCTGACACCATGATTTCAGATCTGTAGCCTCCAGACCTGGGAGACAAGAAATTTCTGTTTTATTAGTTACCTCATTTGTAGTACTTCGTTATGGTAGCACTAGGAAACTAATATGTACATATAATCCATAAACATTTTTCACAATGAAAACAGATATAAATGGGTTTTGGAAATTTTGTTTGGAAAGTTGTTCGTTTTTTTTTTTCTTTTAGGAAAACAACGGAACCATTTAGAATGTACTAGAAAAGATGATTTATAATTTAAAGAAAACTGGATTGATCTTTTGTAAAGCAAAGCACTCATTTGTAGTGTGACACATGAGCTTTCTAGTTTTCCTAGTGTTATATGAAATTACTTTCTAGTTAAGTAAATCCTCACTAACTCCTTTTGCTACTACAGTAATTCTGGCTCCGTAACAACCTCTTCCACCCATCCCCACTCTCCTCCCCGAAGTGGCCTATTCCAGGTAGGTGGAATGAGAGCCATGAGATTATACTAATCCACAGTCCATTGATATTCAGCACTGCTGGGGTGGAACAGAGGCTGGGAGAACTCCTGGGAGATGATGCCAATCTCTGCTGAGGAATCCACTCCTCCCCAAAACTGGGAGCCACATCCAATCCAAGGCAGCAATCTCCCGTCACCCACCTCATACAAGTAGTATCAGGGGAGAGGGAGGCAGTGGATGGGGGAAAGGGAAAGTCGCTTTGAAAGGGGTGAAAAGGATAACTATTGCATTGTTTTGTACATCTGTAACTACTAATAATAAATGAATAAATAAAGAAAGAAGTCCCCTGGAGGACATCCCTACCTACTTCTTTAAAACCCTTCTCTATAGGTGGTATAGGCTTTTCAATGAGGCTAGAAAAGCTTTTGAGAGATCTCAAAGAACCTGTCTGTGAGTTTCAGTGCTTGACAAACAAGCTGTTTCGCATAGGAAGATTTTTAGGCAAGCTAGGTGGTGGAATAGCAGTTCTAGGCAAGGAGAAGCTGAAGGAAACAAACCACTCCAGTTCCTGTATTCTATTTCAAGGATGTTGCAAACTAATGGCAGCTGCAGTAGAAGGATGGCTGTTCAAGTTTGTTCAAATGCACAGCAGAGATGGGAAGACTAGGCCTGTGGCCATGAGAAGCCTGAATTGTGCTATAACAAGTTAGTCAGGACAATGGTTCGGAGACCCTGCTCCCTGAGAGCTAAACCACTCTTATTGCAGCTGTGACAGACTTGCCTAAAAGTGAGTCTCAAAGAATAGAATGTAAAGATGTGAAGCAAAGCCAGCACCCCATGAGACATCATCTTGAAGCAAGACTGAATTTCTGTCCTTCAAAATGGCCTTAAGATGCCCTATAACTCAGCCACTATTCCTAAGCAGGGTTGCACAGAAACCACTAAAAGACCTGCTTCCCAGGGCCGGCCCAGTGGCGCAGCGGTTAAGCACTGGCTTGGGAAGCCAGCAGCCCCGGTTCGGGTCCCACATATGAGGGCCAATGGCACTGCCCTCAAAAAAAAAAAAAAAAAAAAAAAAAGACCTGCTTCCCAGCAAGGTTAGTTACACTGAGTGTCCTTAGCACTTGAGCAGCTGTGTCTATCCGCAAGGAGAGGCAGTCAGTACTGGCTTCAGATAGTTCTGGGTATCCTAGAGCTACCATTTATCAGTATGATATCAGGCATGTTTCTTACCACCCTAAATCTCAGTTTCTACATTTGTAGTCTGGCAATGATACAAAAGTTAAGATAAGCTAGAATATGTTAGATGCCTGGCATTTAGCTGCGCATAATAAACATTAATTCCTAGGACCCCTAACCAAAATCTCCTTTGCAGAGATAAAAAGTAGCCTGTGGACAATTCTTCAAATAAGCCCACCTATAAGTATTTTTGAATATTTAACCATTTTAACTGTGTCTCAGGAAAACACCCAATATTTCTCTACATTCATGGCTATTAATCTTATGGTTATCTCAAACTTCTTTGAGGATCTGAAGAGAGTTCTAGGCCTTTTCCCCAAGGGAAAAATGCATTTGTGCATACATGCAAATTCTTACTAAATTTCATGAGATACATTGGCCTATCCATGGACCACAGGCCCAAGGATCCAAGGCTAAGGACACTTATCCTACACCTCTTAAACTTCAAAGAACAAAATGGACATACTCTTCTACTAAAGACCTGAATGACCCTAAAAGTAACTCCTCTTAACTGAGAAGCAGGCTACTACTGTGGTTCAGTGCAAGGGCTTGAGAATGAATTGCCTCAATTTCTGCTTCTAATCCAAGGTCCACCAATAACTGACTGAATTTGGGTGAGTTATCTGTCTTGGTTTTCTCATTTTTATTTTTTTATTTTTTTATTTTTTTTTTTTAAAGATTTTATTGGGGAATTGGCGGAGGGGAACAGCGTTGGGGAATCGGGGAAGGGGAACAGACAAGTTGCTGTCTTTTTGTTCTTCAGTTTAGTTGTGGAGGACGTTGCTTCACTGTTGGTATCGTCATTGCGCTCTTCCCGGATGAGGCAGATCGGTCGCTGGCCTCTGGATGTCGCTCATCGCGGCTATTGGCAGCTCACGCTTGGCTGCCAGCCGCTCACGTTGGCTGCGGGCCACTCACTGTAGCCTATGGCAGCCCACTGCAGCAGGGGCTGCAGCCCACACCATCACCGGGGCTCGCACAGCCCAGCTCCAGGTGGAGCTGTTGTTAGCTGTAGAGGGCAGTGTCACTGGCCCTCATGTGGGATCCGAACCGGGGCCGCTGGCATCCCAAAACCAGCGCTTAACCAATGCGCCACTCGGCCGGCCCGGTTTTCTCATTTTTAAAATGGAGAATGATAATACAACCTACCTTATAGGGTTGTTCAGTGAGTGCACTAAGTATTATAAAATTTCAAAGTATTATTATTCCTTCATTTAACCAGTCAACATTTAATGAGATTGTGGTATGTCTGTCAGTAGGTATGTCAGGCAGATGAAATGCATAAATAATCTCAAGTCCTGGAAGGTATCCAAATAGCTTCTCAAATATCTTTTAGAATCCAAGTCATCATTTTATAAAAATATCAAACAGAACTTTTATCCAGGATGATTATTATACTTGAAATAATGGCATACAGTTAGAATACCCCTTGAAGAAAAAAGAAATGTAAGCAGAATAAAAGTCTCTACTCAAAAGCACTTACCGATTATCTCAAATGCAATGTCTCACTCTTTTCTTTTCCCTAGAATAATGTAGAACTTTAATAATGTAGAACTTACCTATTATCTTTTTCTTGCTTATAAATGGGCCTGTTAGGACTAGATTTTAATCATGCTGGTTCTGTCCCTTACTTGCTGTATAATCTTGGACAAAGTAATTAATGAACTTGTTTTCTCATTTACTTTGCAGAGTTTTTTTGAGAATAATATGTACAAATACCTAGGACATAATAGGTCTCAACGAATGGTAACACCATAGCTGAAGCTTCAAACACCCTACTTGTAAGTCTAGAGGTGGAGGACACAATTTGAAGATTATCACTATAAATCTGTCATGAGAAGGTATGGGCCTAAACTATGGTAGTGACCAGGGCCCTATAAAGAAACAGATATAAGGGAAATGTCCAAGGATTAACACTCCTTATTGGGGTGCTGATTGCATATTGAGGATAGAGGAGAAATATAAGTTCATACTGACTCCACTGTTTCAAGTCTGGATAACTGGAAGAATGGAAGTGCCTACGTGAGTTTCATGTTTCTTCTTGGATCTTTGGATTTATAATTTTAATCAAATTTAAGAAAAGAAATTGCATCATTGTCCCTTCAAATATTTTTTCTGTTCTCCTTCTTCTCCTCCCCTTCTGGGCTCCAGTTACATGAATGTCACACTACTTGATATTTCCCTACATCTCTCATTAAGAAAAAAACCTGGCATTCAGCTGCGAGGAGTGCAATTAGTGACAACTTTTAGCTGGGAGTACCTTCAGAATCTGCCTTGGGTTCAGCCAACTCTATGCTCTTCTTACGCAGCCCTCTGTTTGGCCATTTCTGTCTAATATGGAACTCTTCTAATGGAAAGCCTTTGATCTGAAGCACCCATTGGATTGGCTGACTTCATCAGTGATGCATGGCAGTCTAAGGCTCTCTATACCCAAACTTGCTTCCACTCACCAACCCTATCTTTTCACCAGTATCAGATCTGCATTATGGTCTGAAGGCTTTTCTTACTGAGTCTTACTCCCTCCCCTTTAATCTTTCCAAGACATTACTGTCCAATAAACTTCTTGCACTCCAAACTGCACCTCAGCATCTTCTCCCCAGAAAACCCAACTGACAAAGTTAGTACCAGGAGTTGTCCAAGTAAGTAAGCAGTAAAATGAGGTCTTTGGACCAGATTACTCACCACCCAGCTGTCAAGGAGGACCCAGTCCTGAGGGTATTTGAGGCATGGACCGTACAAAGTGGCGACCCAGTTGCTAATCTCCTGCAGTGGGAGAGAAGAAACAGCTGAAGACCAAACTCAGGATTTAACCAAGTTGCTGAGCTGCAAAGGTAATTTCCTGCTAAACCAAGAAAGATCTGTTATCAGAGTCCTAGTTCACAAAAACCTGGGACCCTGACTGATGGGGTGAGTATATCTAGTGATGAATGGTGGTGAATCCATCATTGGTGTGAATGCCACTGATTATTTGGCTTCCCAGACTTTTCTGAACCCTCGGAGCCCCTTATTAAGGACTAGCATTCTGCCTGTGAGGATACTGCAGAGCCCCCCTCCACCCCCGTAAGGCAACAGAAACCCTCCTCAGGATATGCCCCCACCTCCTGTGCTGGCTGCCAGGCCAATACCTAAAGTTAAATTGCAGCATTAACTAGCTATGGATGCGCTAGGCTTGTTGGGAGGGGAAAAGAATAAAGCCTGAAGGAGATTGAAGAATCAGGCACATGTACTGGCAGAACCTGAGGGAGCACCATGGGACTAGATGTTGACAAAGCTTCAGCAAAGGAACGGGAATATAAGACTGTATAAGGAGAATTTATTAAGTTAAGAGCACTTCTCTTTTAGATTAACCCCCTAACAAGTATCCTAGGAGACGGTACAATCGCCTTGGGAGGCTCCTAGAAGACTCGAGAGTAATGACCTTCACTGACTGAGGTGGAAATGCCTGAATTGCTATGGCTGATGGTGGAGGAATGGATTTAAAAACTCAGGGAAATCAGCATGCTGGAGTGGATCTATTGTGCAAAGCCAAAGATCCACCAGAGAATTATGTTCCAGAGGACAAGTGTGCTCACCAAGGCTGGATAAGAATTTATTAAGTTAAGAGCACTTCTCAGGATACAGGATTAAACACCCTAACAAGTATCCTAGGAGATGATGGTACAAACTCCTTGGGTGGCTCCTAGAAGACTCGAGAGTGATGACCTTCACTGACTGAGGTGAAAATGCCTGAATTGCTAAGAGGGGAACGAGCATCACTAGAAAGTTCACTGGTGGTCCTGCTCCGCTGGCCAGGGCTAATGTTCACAGGCCAGAGGGCTCAATTATCACTACAATTGGGAAAATCTGGGTGCAATCAAGGGGACCTGACTCACACAGTTGTGGATAAGGTTAACAAAAAAGATGGCAACCACAAGGCCGAATATGAGCAGCCAATAAGGGTGCTGGTGTGTGGGCATGTGTGTGTGTCCTCTCCTGGTGGTTCCAGTACATTTTTTTCCCATCAGTGGATAGGGAAACCCAGTGACAATCACTGTCCAGTGAGTTTCTCAGCCACCTGGCAGGTCACTTTTTGCAGACCTGTTCTGGCCTGTGGCATCCTCCCCTGAGCTTTTCTGCCATCCTCCAGGATAGTTTCTGCTAACTGGCTCTAGCCCATCTGTGCTTACCAGTGAATTTCTGTCAGCCATCCAGGAGGCTCCAGCTTGGCCACGCCCTCCCGTGAGTTTCTCTGCCACTCAGTGGGGCAACTTCCTGTGGACCAGCTCAAGGCTGCCCACAGCTTCCAGTGAGTTTCTTTAACACTAAGCCGGCTGTTTACAGCAGACCAGCTCCAGCTGACCAGCACCCTCCTATGAGTTTCACAGCCACTGAATTGACTACTCCTAACGACCAGCTCAGGTCTGCACCCTCTGGCAAAGTTCTTCACTATCAGCAGGCTGAATGCACCTGTGGCAGCTACAACCTCTTCAGTAGGGCCTGAATCTCAGACGAGGGGTTAGGGAGCACTAGTGTTTACGTTTTTCCTTGTTTACTCTCTCTCAATCCTAGAAATAGTAGCTGATTCCTGCGTTTGCCATTCCTGTATTCCTATCTAATTGTCCCCATCTACTAGTTAACCAACATTTACTAGTTGATGATTTTAATGGCATTAATTCACATACTATAAAATTCACCACTTACAACTATATTCAGAATTGTGCAATCATCACAACCTGTTTATAACATTCTTACCATGAAAAGAAATTCCATACCCATGACCGAACACTCTCCATTCTCCATCTGCCATCATAGTCATCCACTAATCTATTTTGTCTCTATAGAATTGCATACTCTTGACATTTCATGTGAATGGAATTACACAATATGTGGCCCTTTGTGACTGGCTTCTTTCACTTAGCATATTTTCAAGATTCACCCATGACATAGCATGTATCAGTACTCCATTTCTTCTTATTGCTAAATAATACATTATACAGATATACCGTATTTTGTTTATCTATTCATCTACTGATGAACATTTGTTTCCACTTTTTGGCTAGTAGGGATAATACTGCTATCAACACTTGTGTACAAGTTTTTGAGTGTATGATTTTCATCTCTTTGGGATATATATCTACAAGTGAAATTGTTGTCAAATGGTAACAGTGTTTAATAGTTTGAGGAATGCCCAACTGTTTCCCAAAGTGAATGCACCATTTTACGGTCTGAACCTACAATGTATGAGTTCCAGTTTCTCTACATACTTACCAGAACTTGTCATTGTCTTTTTTTTTTTTTTTGAGGGCAGCGTCACTGGCCCTCACATGTGGGACCGAACTGGGGCCGCTGGCTTCCTAAGCCAGCGCTTAACCACTGCGCCACTCAGCTGGCCCGTGATTGTCTTTTTGATTATACCCATCCTAAAGGATATGAAGTAGTATCTCACTGCGGTTTTCATTCCCATTTCCCTAGTGGCTAAAGATATTAAGCATCTTTTCATGTGGTTATTACCTATTTGTGTATCTTCTTTGAAGAAATGTGTGTTCAAATCCTTTGACCATTTTTAATTGTCTTTTTATTTTTGAGTTGTAATCATTTTTCTATACTCTAGGTACAATTCCCATATCACATATATGACTTGCAAGTATTATCTCCTGTTCTGTGGGTTGTCTTTTTCACTTTCTTGAGCTCTTTAAAACACAAAAGTTTTTCATTTTAATAAATTCCAATGTATCTACTGTTTCTTTGCTTGTGCTCTTGGTGTCTTAAAAAACACTTCTCTAGGGGCTGGCCGAGTGGCTCAGTTGGTTAAGAGCTCGCTCAAGAGTGCAAGCTGAGCTCTGAGCAACAGCAGTTCGATACCAGCCTGAGCTGAGTTGCCGTTGAGCTGCCAACAGGTGGCAGGATGGCTCAGCTAAAAAAAAAAACAAAACAGTTCTCTAATGCAAGGTCACAAAAATTTACACCTATGTTTCTTTCTAATATTTTTATAGTTTTGTCTCTAACATTTAGGTCTTTGATCCATTTTTAGTTAATTTTATGCATCGTGTGAGGTAGGTGTCCAAATGTATTCTTTTGCACATGGATATCCTGTTGTCCCAGTAGCATTTGTTAAAAGACTATAGTTTCCACATTGAATTTGGCATTCTGGTCAAAAAATCAATTGATCATAAATGCATGAGTTTATTTCTGGATTCTCAACTCTATTCCATTGATCTACATAGTCTATGTCAGTACTACACTGTCTTTATTACAGTAGATTTTTGGTAAGTTTTGAAGTGGGGAAGTATGAATTTTCCAACTTTATTCTTCTTTTCAAAATTGTTTTGGCTTTTATGGATCCCTCACTTTAACATACGAATTTTAGGATCAGCTTGTTGATTTCTGGGGGGGGGGGGGGGAGAAGTAGCTAGAATTTTGACAGGATTTGCTTTGACTCTATCGCTCAGTTTGGGAAATATTGCCATCTTGACAGTTAAGTCTTCTGATCCATGAACATGAGATGTCTTTACATTTATTTAGGTTTTCTTTAATTTCTTTCAACAATGATATATAGTTTCTGTGTATAAGTCTTATGTTTATTTTGTCAAATTTATTTCTAAGTATTTTATTTCTTTAGGTCCATTGTAAATGGAATTTTTTTTTCTTAATTTCACTGTAGGATTGTTCATTGCTAATGTATAGAAGTAGAATTGATTTCTCTATTGATCTTGTATTCTGCATTCTTGATTTCATTAGTTATGAGTTTTTAGTGGATTCCTTAGGACTTTCTACATACAAGATCATGTCATCTAGGCGCCAGCCGAGTGGTGCATTGGTTAAGAACTGGCTTGGGACGCTGGCTCTGAGCAGCTTGGCCCCGGTTTGGATCCCACATATAAGGACCAATACTGCTCTACAGATAAGATGGTGAACAACAGCTCCACCCGGAGCTGGGCTGCTGTGAGTCCCTGGGTTGGCATAGCTGCAGCCCCTGCTGCAGTGGGCTGCCATAGGCTACAGTGAGTGGCCAGCAGCCAGTGTGAGTGGCTGGGAGCCGGTGTGAGCTGCCAAGAGCCGCTGTGAGTGGCTATCCAGAGGCCAGCGACCGATCTGCCTCACCAGGGAAGAGAGCAATGATGATACCAACATGGGCCAGTGAAGCAATGTCCTCCACAACTTAGACTGAAGAACAAAAGGACAGCAACTTGTCTGTTCCCCTTCCACGGTTCCCCAACACTGTTCTCCTCCCTCAATTCCCCAATAATATCATAAAAAAAATAAAAAAAAAACATGTCATCTAAAAATAGAGATATCTTAAATTCTTCCTTTCCCATCTGAATGCCTTTTGTTTCTTTTATTTCCCTAACTGCCATGACTAGGATCACCAGTACAAAAAAAATAGAAACAATGAAAGTGAACATCCTTTCTTGTTCCTGATCTTAAAAGAAAAAGTTTTCAATCTCGCACCTTTACGTTTGATGTTAGCCATACCACTGAAAATAAAAGTCCTCATTCCTGGTAACAGAACACACCTCTTTCATAAAGAATTGTAATTATTCATTTTGACCATCCTGGTAACTTCCTAGTAGACTGGCTTTTGCCTGACTTGAAGCTGGCCCAGAGCTTATGCTGCTACCTAGGGGCAATGTTGAAAACATTAACAAATGTTTTAGTTGCTGCTCCCTGAGATGATAGATAACATTTGAGGCAAGCAACAGACTAACCAAAAAGCTCAGAAGGAAAGGCTGGTGGATGAGGTGTTGGAGGTTTGTAAAACTCCAACATATTCCTGGGAATCTAGAAGGCCACATCCATGCCAGGGCTGCATGTGCACTAAGGAAAGACTCGAGGCCATAAGCCCTCATCTCCTCTGACGTGGAAGCTCTGCCGAAGTCGGAAGTGAAGGCTACAGCAGTTGTCAACTGCCTGGCTGAGTGTTGAATGTGCACCACAAAATACACACAAGGTCCCTTGGCAAACACTGGGAGATTTTTTTTCATTTATGGTGTTTAAGGAAATCTCTGTCCAGCTGTTAAACATTAAGCTAAAATAACAGACTTTTGTGGCCACACATGACAAAGAATACGGACTTTAAAAAAAAATAACTCAGAAAGGTTACTAACAAACAAACAACGACAACAAGCAGCAACAACAAACTCCAGAGCAGGGAGTAGGGGGAGAGGTAGAGAATCTGATTTTCAGAATTTCCACATTTTTAATGTCCTCTTTTTGACCAAAAAAATTACAAGGCATGCAAAGAAAAGGGAAAGTATTGCCCATATACCAGGGATGGGGTGGCGGGATGGTGAGGTGGGGGAGTGGTGGAAGCGATCAATAGAAATCCTCAGAAAGCCCCAGCATTGGATTTTCTAAACAAAAACTTTAATTTAGCAATTTTAAATACGGTCAAAGAGCTAAAGGAAACCAAGTTTAAAGAATAGTAGGAACGGGAATGATGTCTCAACCAATTACAGAGTACAAGTAATGTTATTAAAAGAAATTTTAATTCTAGAAACTTCTATTATAGAGTTAAAAAGTACAATAACTGAAAAATTCACTAGAGGGACTCAACAACATATTTGATCAGGTAGAGAAAAACCATAAACTTAAAGATAGGTCAATAAACATTGTCCAGTTTGAGGAACAGAAAGAAAAACAAAAAAATGAAGAGAAATGAACAGAGCCTCAGAGACCTGTGGGACACCATCAAGCATAACAGCATACACATAATGTGAGTCTTTGAAGGAGAGAGAAAAAGGAAAGCATCAGGAAGAACATTTGAAGAAATAACCAAAAACTCCCCAAATTTCATGAAAAACATTAATCTACCAACCCACAAAGCTCTAGGAATTCAAAGTAGGATATAATCAAAGATAAGCACACCAGACATATTATGATGAAATTGTTGAACGACAGAGAATCCTGAAAGCAGCCAGAGAAGTGACTCATCACATACCAAAGGACCTCGATAAGATTAACAGCTGATTTTTCATCAGGAACCATGGAAGCCAGAAGGCAGTGAGATGATATAGTCAAAGTGCTGGATGGAAAAAAAAATGCCAACCAAGAAAACTATCCTTCAAAAACGAAAGAAAAATTAAGACATTCCCAGATAATTCCCAGCAGACCTGTCCTATACACACACAAATGCTACAGGAAGTGTTTCAGGATGAAAGGACACTAGATAGTAACTCAAACCAACACAAAGAAATACAGAGTAAAGGTAAATATAAACACCAGCATAGGTAAATATAAAAGACAGAATGTATTTTTTCATTTGTAACTTCCCTCCTCCTAATTTAAAAGACAAATACATAAAGCATTCATTGTAAATCTGTGCTGATAGGCATACAATTTATAAAGATATAATTTGTGACAATAAAGTTGGGGGGAGAATGAAGCTATATAGGGCAAAAATTTTATTATTGAAATTGATATTAATTCACACTAGATGAAATACATCAGCTCTACAATCTAATAAAAATTCTATGTATCCTTTTTTAATTGTCTAGTTTTAATTTTTTCATTTGTAATTTTGGTGTCATATCTAAGAAGTCTTTGCCTAAAGAAAGGTCACAACTATTTACTTATATATTTTCTCCTACAAATTTTATAGTTTGTGCTAACATTTTGGTTTGTGATTCAAGTTCATTTTTGTGTACTTAAGAGTGAGATTGCTTTTCTTTATTCTTTTTTCTGTCTGCCCTTCAGATTTCATATTCTCTACCAATCTATCTTCAGGTTCACTGATTACTCTACCAGTTCAAATCTGTTAAGCCTCTGTCTAGTAAAATTTCCACTTTGATTATTGTGCTTTTCAACTTCAGAATTTTCACTTGGTTCTTTTTAAAAGTAATTTTTTTTTTTTGAGGGCAGTGTCACTGGCCCTCGTACGTGGGACCCGAACCGGGGCCACTGTCTTCCCAAGCCAGCGCTTAACCACCGCACCACTCGACCAGCCCTCTTTTTCTTTATATTTTCTATTTGATGATAGCATACTTTACTTTCTTTAAATCTGGTTTCCTTTAGGTCTTTCAACAGATATATAATAGCTGCTTAACATTTACGAGTATCCTACATCTGAAACCCCTTAAAGGACGTTTCTATTACCTTTTCCCCATCACACCTACCTGTTTTTTAATACCTCATAATTTTTTGTGTTGAAAACTGGACATTTTAGGTAACATATTGTAGGATCTCTGCACATTGGTCCTCCTCCCTAACTCTGGACTTGTTTTTATTTAGTGATTTGGTTGGATGAATCCACCAAGTCTATTTCACCTCACAGTGTGCAGCCTCTGATGTCACTGTTCAACTTTTTCCTCCCTTCATTATGTTTAAGCCTGACTTCCTAGGGGTTGCTTCTGAGTAGGCACCACTTAGTGATCAGCGACTGATTGATCATAGGGTAAACCTCCTGAATCAGAGACTTTACAAACTCTTTACCATTGGATCTGTTTGGCTTAGAGGCTGCTTTCACTGTCTAGGGTTTACAAGTTTTGCCCTACATTCAGCCAGGGACTTGGAGCTCAAAGTTTTCTCTCTGGTTGCTCCTACGTGGTTGCAGCACTGAATATGCACCTTCTTTCTGATCACAAGGAATGTCTGTGGTTTTTATCCAGGCTCTTTGTCTCTCTGATCCTAAGAGTCTGGCTGGTATCTGTTAGTATCACAGCCGACCGTTAGCCTCCACTATATGCTAATTGCTCCAGTCTGTTCCAGATAGTTAGGCCCCTTGTAATAGGCAGGGTATTGTCAAATATTGGAAGCTCACTCCAACCATCCCCTAAACAGAACCTCTATACCTTTGAGCTGTGGACCAAGTTGCAGGGATGTGTGGGGAGCTAGGGGTATGGAGTGTTGGGAAATTGACTCTTCTCTGAATGTGACCCCAGATCCTCCCTGTAGCACAGCTGTCTTGTAGGTTGGGGGAGGGCAAGAGGGAGAATCTGCTGCCACCTCCCAGTATGGATCTATAGCCAAGAACCAGGGAAAATGCAATCTGCCAATTTCACCAGCTGCTGTATATACATGGAATAGCATACTTCTGCCCAGGAAAGCTGGGAGAGATGTAAGCTGCCACTTAGCTGCCAAACCCACCAGGGCCAGGTCTCTTGCAACAGAGCTGTGTGGGATAGGGGGATTGTACCATTCAGTAGCTGCCCTGCCTTCTCTGTATTAGTTTTGGGAGTACAGCAATAGCCACCACTAACCAGCTGCCACCACCCACACCATATGAGCTTTCTATGGGACACAAGTGTGGAAAATGAAATCTACCAAACAGGTATATTTAATCTTACACCCAAACACTGTATTTCTCCGTTAGGTTTTGTGGTTTTTCTTATGGCAGCTTCAAACTTTTATTATTTCGTGACTCTTATAAGGGGTCTTTTTATTGTTTCCCAAGTGATTAAATGTTCAGGAAAGCTCATTTTCAGTATATTCCTCTGGATTTTCGAAGTACTGAAATCAAGTCATCTGCAAACAGTATATTGGTCTCTCCCAAGTTTTTCATTTTGCTCTCCTATCCTTTTATATCAGCATGAAATTTCTGTTTCACTCCTTAATTGAAAGCAGCAATTTGAGTTTCAACCTAAACATAACCTCAGTTTTGAAGGGCTCTAAAGTATTAAGGAAGAATTCTTCTTTTTAACGTATAACTATCTTTACTAAGAACAAATAATTTTTTGTAAGTACAGTCTTGGGATTGACTAAAATCATGATTTTTAAAATTGATGGACATTATGTTAACATTCTTCCAACACTATTTACTCCAAAGTTTACAGTCATGACATTCATTTTAAAGAAAGAAGATTCTTAAATTTGGGGTATTAATAGTAGCCCTATTAGACAGAGAACTAGTCAAACAATAATTCAAATAAGACATTGTCAAACACCTTTCCCAAAATACCATTTCTCAATTGTCCAGTTATTAGGGGAAGCATACTTGAATAGATGTACACTAAAATCAATCAAGCTGATTCTATTTCAACTCTCCATTACAGGGAAAGCTTTTTACTAATGAATGCCACACTCTTAACTAGCAACAAACAATGCTCTGAAAACCCCCAGCAAGTTTCACTAGATGAGATCCTCAATTAAGAGCTTTGTTGAAAACAAGGATCCTAACAAATTGCTATGGCAAGGAACAGAGCCAATACCCCAGCACAGATGGGACATATACTAAGTCAGCAGATATCTGTGGTGAAAAGGAATCACTTATGTGTAATCAAAAAATATTTTTAAAAATCAGGAATTAGCTGTATGGAATTAATACAATATTCTGCTTCGGCTTACTTCCATTCTCCCCTATCCCAAGAATTCCTATTACATTTTCTTAAGAGCTATTCAAATCAGTTAAAAGAACTCATATCTATTTCTCATCTAACCTGAACATAAATTCTCACTGTAATGTTTGATTTCATTTTTAATCACTTCATAAATTGTATTACCCTTAGCACAAAAATGTCCTATTTACCCAGTCATCATTTTCATTACATCTACACTTTCAAAAAAAACACATCTAGGGTTGGCCGAGTGGCGTGGTGGTTAAGCGCTGGCCTTGGAAGCCAGCGGCCCCGGTTCGGATCCCACATATGAGGGCCAGTGACACTGCCCTCAAAAAAAAACAACACACATCTAAGTTGGTAACTTTATACACATACATTTTAGTTTTTAAACTCTGTGACTTTTACACAGCTGGTGTACATCACAAGAATCAAACTTGTTTTTAATAATAATCCCACTTAAAGAGAATTTTGAGACAGCAAAGGTTGGTAAACTAGTGGGCTAAATTGGCCCCACTGCCTATTTTTAAAAGTGAATTTTTTAAAAAAACACAGGTACACTCCTTCATTAATGTACTATCTATGGCTGTTTCTGCATTATGACAGATTTAAGTAGTTAAGACTGACTTAAATGGCCTACAAAGCCTAAGTTATTTACTATCTGACCCTTTACTGAACAACCTCACTGACCCTTTAACAAAACCAAAGTTTTTCATAAAAAACTATTACATTTTGATCTGTGCTACTGTTTATAAGATAAAAAGGTCAACTCTTTAAAAAAAATTTTTTTCTTTCTTTTTTTTTTTTAGCTGAGCCATCCTGCCACCTGTTGGCAGCTCAACGGCAACTCAGCTCGGGCTGGCCTCGAACCGCTGTTGCTCAGAGCTCAGCTTGCACTCTTGAGCAAGCTCTTAACCAACTGAGCCATTCGGCCGGCCCAAAATTAAACTAATTTTTAAGTGAATGCCAAAAGTAAAGCCTATTTCCATGCAGACAATTGAAATGGGGGACAAATGGGGGAAAATGAAACCATTTCCTAACCCGGAAGCTGGACTGCAAAAATAAAACTAACTCTTCCAGTTGTAAAAAGTACCTCAAACTACTGAGTATAGTATTTTGGAAAGCCATCTTTAGCTCAGTTTCAGCCAAAAGGAAAGAAAGGATAAAGGGGTGTTTTTTGGGGATTTTTTGCTCTGGCAATAAAACATCTCGAAGCAGGTTTGCCTCCTTCAGAATAACCTAAGTTAACAAAGTCAAAAAAGTACTAGAGTTATCCGGGACATGAAGTTATTTTTAAATGGCTTTTAAAACTTTAAGGCAAAAAGCATGTGTCTCAACATTTTGTACTGGAATGGCTATTCTGAAATGTATTTTTATAGTGTTGCAAACATTGATTGGCAAGATACACAGAAGGCGATGCATCACAATAGATCTGCCCATAACAGAATATTCCAGTTTTATTGCTGTTAAGGTACTGAAGAGCATAAGCCTCTCTCATGGGTTTCCTTACCAGCACAACCATAGTAAAATTATGGTAAATGTTACCCTTCTCAAACAAAATTTCACCTGTGATTTTCTTGGGGGGAGAAAAATTTTCCACTTTATTTTGCATAGTTCACTAGAATTAAAAAACAAAAACAAAAACAAAAACCTTTGAAATTTAACCCCATTAGAATAAAAGTCCCATTCAATTTTAGCACAGTAAAAAAATATTGTGTAAACACAAAACTTAAGATAAATTTAATTGAAAACATTCATTACAGAAATTAACAATGCTTACCATTCTTTAAACACCATACACATTATTAATATATACCGTATATTTCCAATCAACTCCACTCTTAGGCTCAATTTAAGAAACACAATTGTAACAGGTTTTATACAAAAAAATACTTCACTAAGAAAGTAGACAAACTGCACAAAACTGCACAGTACATGTATAATGTGCATAGCAAGATAGCTTGAAGCATCTATGTATGGCTTTCTTTAAAATAAAACTATTGGGGAAATGGGCCCAGTTGGGACCTACTGTTACAGTTGACATATGTAAACTGTTTCACATCTTTTAGGCACTTTGCTAACAATAGTGTTCAATCCCTGAAAAATGAATTTACCCCCCAAAAAAATTCTACTTCTGAAACAAAAACCAAGAATATAACATGTGTAAAGTCTTATATATTCCTTTTAAATTAAACAACCAGTTTTATTAGTGCATGCACAGTACTAAATTGAAAAAAAAATAAACTTTTTATGTCAAAAACTTTCTGTGCAAAATTTACATAACTCAAAGGTACAAAAATATGTACAGGTTTAAATTCCTTTTTATATACAGAAAAGAAGCCCTGAAGTTTTCAATGAAAATGTCATTAACACTTATAGTAACAATGTAACAAAAAATTATATAGTATGTAATTTTGCAATACAAGAATTGTATTATCAAATGATCCAACAAAATGTGATCCAAACTTAAAGGTGAAAAGTTTAAATTACTGATTCTGTCATTGTCATGAAAATGACATTGCCATTTTAAAACTATTCCTCTGTCGGGCATGTCCCTTAGAAATCTGTCCTGAAGTTTTATACACTGCCACTGAATCCACTGTTAATGCTTCTTTATTTTCAACTGCCAATAATCAGAAAATAATCTGCTTTGGGTTGTCAGTCACACTAAAAAGTTGCTAACAAAAATGGTTTGTCCCAATGTGGACACGTTCAGACACTACAATGATTAACACAGGTAAAAATGATTTGCTTTGCTAATCTTGCTTCAAAATATTGTTTTTATAGAATTTTTAGTTTTCGAGAAAAGCAATTTTCTTGGAAGTGCTTCTATATTCCCCTCTTTTTAGAGGGATGGCAACCAAGAAAAATTGGCCATTTGGTTTATAGGGGACAAACAATTTAAATCAAATAAGCATAGTTCTATGCAAGGGGATCTCTGGAGAACATAATCAAATTCATAAATGAAATTCTTTAATTGGACTTCATTCTAGACCGAAAGAGTTTAATTCTTCTTTCAAGGCTACCCATCTACTGCAATGCTTGACATAGCCATATAGAAAAGGAAAATCACTTTGGGAGGGTGTCCCAATCTCTGACATGGGACACAGCTTATGAGGAAAAAAGAAGATTTACTTGTCAAAAACTCTTTTCAAGCATCATGAGGTGTAACTGTAACTGTAGTGAATTAAGTGTATTCTCAAAGGAATCTATATCCTTTAAAAGAGTTGTATTTAGCAGATGTAGAGTAAGTTCTTCACCTAAGCTCTCTTAGCGTATCTTCACAAATGAGAAACTCCTCAGTTCCATGGAAAAAGAGCTCTCCATCTTCAGAGGAGCTACGCTTACCAGATACATATAAGGCTGGTGGAAGAGAAGGAATGGGGCTGTCAGCCGTTATCCTCTACTAAGTCACTAAAGAACTAAATTGGAAAACTGTTTTATCAAAATTTTCTTTAGCCCTAACTTTCCAAGAACACTTTTTTAAAAAATCAAACCAAGGTACATCTGGGCTGTGATGAATTTCTTTCAAAACTTATGTGTGCAGTGATAGTGTTTTCAAATACCACACATGAACATTTTCTCTCCTATGGAAATATAACCAACTTTTAAATGTTTAATTTCAGGTACTATACTGAAGTAGAAAATTGCATTAAGGTAACTGAATCCGTTGTTCTCTTCTAATGCTTTCTTTTTCTTTTCCCTGATGGTTAGTCAATCATTCTAATGTATTCCAATCACGAGTAGCTTCCATTAAATGTCTCTGCCCATGACCAGCCCACGCGTCCTGATTGTCAAATACTCTACTACAAAACCAACAGTTAAATTTAGCCTTCACAACATTTTCAGAGGTAGTTTTCACAATCTGGTAATTGTTTTTGCTTGTCTTTTTGAGTGTTAATTTTAGCACAAATCTTTCTTTTACAGAACTAACAGGTTTAAATGTTTTGTGCCTCTTGGAAAAGTCACTGTAAGTTGTTTCAAGAGGGTTACAACAAACAGGTTTCAGTAAAGCATCGATAGTTCTTTTCGACAATGCAACCTTAAGTACATGTCCATTAAATTTAGAAATAGTTTTCATTACATTTACTACTTCTGGTACATCTGCATCAGGGTGGTTCAACACCACAACCGGTTGGTTTCTCCGGGGACATTTCACAAGCTGTTTGGAACTAAAGGGGAAAAGTCGCAAAATTTGAACTGAATCTTTTGAAAGCCTAGGTCTGCTAAATCCAAATGATTCGTGGATAGCTTCAGGTTTACCCTTTTCTTTACACTTTCTATGTAATGTTGCTTTTTTTCTTGGAGGTTCTTGGTAACCATCCCTACACTTTCGTTTACAGCTTCTGTTTCTAGATACAAAGGCAGTTTCAGAATCCTTACATCTTACATGAGTTTTTATTCTTGTAAAAACTTTTTTGGAAGTCTTTTTTTCATTAAAGCTTCTCTCAAATGTACAATTTGTCTTACACCTCAACACCCTGGCCTCTGAATGGTCAGTGATACATATCGGTTCCTCAGAAGCTTCTGGGCATGTTGCAGTGGAAGTTATCACAATTTCATTTGCTGGCATCATATCATCGAGTAAGAAGGGTAAGGCATCTCTAGAAGATTCTGGCTCTTTCTGCTCTACTCCTACAGTCTGATTAGATGGCACACTGTCTTTCTGCAATGAGGATGCAAAGTTGCTTACTGACAGATTAGCAGCAGTCACATTTAAAACAGGATTTAAAATTTTCAGCAATATTTTTTGTGGTGTTCCTTCAGGTTTCTTTGGCTGTATATTTTGATAAGTACTATTTTGGACTAATTTAGGCTTAAGCAGCTCAGTTTTATTTGGCATCACACACTTTAAAAAAACAGCTTGTTTGCCATCAGGCAAGAGGGTAAAAAGAGGTGGTTTTGGAAAAATCTCCTTCTGCTGTTTTGCTGAATCCAAGATATTCGACTTAGTGCCCTGATGCTCAGATATTATATTAGGAGTAGGAACAGCTTTCACGGAAGAACTTGCTGATGTTTTAATAATGTAAGGGCTTTTTAATGGCGAAGTATTTTCTGAGTTACTTTTCGTGCTCAAACAACTGCCAATGCTGGAACAAAATGCAGGTGTCAGACAATTATTGCTTGGTTCCACCTTTAAAACAGGCGTTCTGCATGTCTCTTTAGTTGTAGTTCCACAAGCTGGAGCACTCTCAGTTTTGACAGTGTTAACGCCTTCAAATTTCCCGTTATTAAATGTTAAAATCATCCCAGGTTTATTGTTTAAAAGAAGGCAAGCAGGGACTCCTTGAGTATTAACCAGTGGTTTTCCTGAAACGACATGTAGTCCAGGCCTGTTAGGAACATGCAATGGTACAAAAAGGCCTTTTGGAGTCTGAACAAAGACAGCCTTTTTTGGTTCTAAATTTACAAGTGGGCTCTGCATGTACAAAGAACCTACATTTTGCGTAGTGGCTCGGAGTTTGTCTTTTACGAGCTGCTGTGTTATTATTGCATCTGACTGAGTCTTCAGTAGTGTGCCAATACCTGGAATTCTAGGTGTCTTCTCTGAATCGCGCATGTCTTGGGACCCTGACAGCATTTGTGCTTCTTTGCCACTACATTTTAAATTCAGAGCATCTGTAGGCACATGCATCCCGATACTAGCAGGTGGAAGTGAGAAGATGTCTTGTATCTTGAAGTCTTTGGAAGATTCAACAGTTCTGCCTTCTCCTTCGTGTTTCTGAAATGACTGGTCACAATGAAGTGACAGGTCTTTATCTGGAGTTTGACTAAAGTCTGACTTTACATCAGGTTTTATTTTTAATATATCCTGAAGTAGCTGGTTTATTTCCGGTGGCAAAAATTCTGAAGCCTGTTCGCTCTGGAGAGAGAATACAGATGTGATCCTAGGCATCAAAGGTGACCCAGCATTGGAAACATCACCCCATTTCGATTTTTCAGTCATGCCCTCTAAATGTTGATTTTCATTCATGAATAGGGCCTGTCCATCAACGTTTGGTCCTTTTTCTAAAATACACGGGTCTTCAATTTCAGCTTGAGTTTTTAAAGTTTCATCTTTAGTATTTAAAAGGCTAACAGATGCTAACAGGTTCTCTCGGTTTGAGCTCTCCTTCCTCACTAGTGATAAAACAGATTCGCTTATTGGTTGTTGAACATTGGCCTTGCTTGATGAAGAGTCTCTTTGAGGGCTTTCACAAGTTGCTGTTCCTGAGAGCCTACGACGTTTATTAGAATTATTCATTTTTGAGTAATTATGAAAAGGTAATGATCCTTGGTTGGAAGATTCAACGGGTAACTCAGAGTTGACATAATTAATGCAATAGTTATGCATCTCTTCACTGTTGTATGCATTTGGTTTGGTAGCACAGTTGACTTTATCTGGACTTTTAATGGCAGTACCTGACACTTCAGGGTGACTCTGAGTAATATGACTTCCCCATAAGTCAACATTATCTCTTGTTTCAATATTTGTGGTCAAATTCACTGATGTTGTAACTAATTCTGATAATGTTGGCAAAGAAGATACACTTTTTTCATCACCTACGGTTTGAGGCACATTCCTTGTTTGAGAGAACAAAGCCATTTCTTTTTCTGAAGTCACTTTCCCTGCAAGTATAGATGAACATGAAAATGGTGTAGTTGCTTTCATGTAAACTGTGTCACTTAAAACAGTTGTTACTCTGGTTAAAAATCCAGTGGTGTCCAAAGTCTGGGGCTGCGAATTAGTAGTACTGTCCTTTGCAGCATCTGACTGTGAGCCTGGTGAAGATACATTCTGTTTATTGGTAGGCAACAATTTTATTACAATATGTTGTTTCCCATCCACCATCTTGAAGCCCATAAACTTCGCACTATAATTAGCTGGGACTGTTATTTTATTATTTTTCACCATTAATACTGTAGGTCCTTGTACAGCAGTCTTCAAGAGACCTGAAGTGGGATTGGATCCCTCTTCAGCTTTATTACACTGCCCAGTGGACAGAAAATCTGGCTTTTCTGACTCAAACTCAGCAGGTTTATCATTATTCCCACAGCATAGTCGTTCATCCTTTTCATCATTTAAATGTTCTTGAATAAGATGGCTCTGGTCTTTACATTTAGCCCGTGTTTTGTTCACCTTTCTAAGCACTTCAGTGGTTTTTTCTATACTTTGGTCACTTCCATTGTTGATTTTCTTACGTTTCCAGAATGTCTTCCTGGATGCGCCTATTTTGTATCTTTTCAGTATTAGCTTAAGTCCTACTGAAGTTTTTGCCATCCTTTTTTCATATTTGTCCTTTTCCAGTTTTTCTTTCGCATATAAGTGTTCTTTGTGTAAAGTTATAACATGTCTTACAAGGTGCTCTCTCTTTGTGGCACCATAGCTACAATATTGACAAGTGAAGGGAAACGTACCAGAATGAACATGAAGGTGCTTCTGAAGCTCTCCTTTGGTAAAGCATATATGATGGCATTTACCACATTTATAATGGATTTCATTGTGTCTATGAATGTGCTGAACAAATGTGCCAACATCCAGGGTGGAGAATTTGCACTTTTCACACTGAAAACTACCATTTACACAATGTGTGGATACAAAATGTTTTGTCAAGTCTAATAAAGTATATACACTCTCATTGTTACAAATGTCACATTTTACTAAAGTGCTTCTATGGGTTCGTCGGTGTTGTTTAAATACCTGGAAGTCATTTGCTGAAAAACTGCACATTTCACAAGGATATGAAGGTAGTTCACCATGGTGCCACATTTGAAAATGTTTCTGCAAATCATTTGGGCTATATAGAGTGCTGTCTAGGCATTTTAAACAGTTGAAATTGAGTATTTTTGCAGACATTTTTATACTCTCTTCTTCAACTTGCTCAGTCTTGTGGAGCAACATACATTCCTCTGCACAGCTTACAGTCTTTATACTGACAGATTTTCTTGCAGTCTGTGGTTTACACTGAAATAATTTTCTGTATTTGTCAACTTCATGCTTCAATAGGACTTCATTTGGAATATTTATCTTCGGCAAATCAATTTTCACATTTTTCAGATTACAATGAAAACTACTTTCTGAAATTTCTGGTTTATATACTGATGTAATACTATCAACAATCTCATTTCTCACATCTTTTTTAAAAGCAGCTTGTTTTTTATCAAAAAACTGTTTCTGTTCGGATGGCATGATTTAACAACAAAAGATTCCCAATTTCTTTTTTTTCTGAAAACTCTTGAAATTACTTGTAATTTAAACAGGAAACAATACTGTGCCGAGACATCTTCAAAATACCACGATTTTCCCCACATTAACTCACCTAAAACCAAACAAAGAATTGAAATTTTGATCACAAAAGTATCAGTACATTTAATATTTTTAAGTTCATTTTGACATAACGTAGGAATGTTGCTCAAACACATATATAAAAGATATAATAAAAGACCTGTTAAGTATTTTAATTACAGCTTACCAAGAAGCAATAGTTTGAAGTAGAAATTACTCTAAGCTGAAAGTCAGGGAACACAAGCATTACTTCCAACTCTGCTCTCTGGCACCCGGTAAGCTTCAACTACTCTGCACCTCAGTTTCCTCATCTAAAAAAAAAAATCACAATTGGATAAGTGTCCTTAAGTTCTAAGATTTCTATCTTAAGTTGATGCTACAGTTTAAGAGGATTTCAAAAATCTTAACAAGAGAACCCAAAAAACTTCAGTTCCAATTACACATATGTACCATTAATTTTCTCACTTAAACATGTGAAACTTAAGCATAACCAGTAATAATTTTTCTCTATTTGCCAGAATACCATATTGTGGTCATCCTGGGTTATCCCACACCAAGCTTTTCTATTACTATGTATAATTAAGGGAGACTGTATCATGAGTTTCATTATAAAAGGCAAATTGCTTCTTGCAGTAATGTTACGTGTCTCCAAAAATATGCATGTATAATGCTAAAAAAATTACAGATTTTGATATTTCTAAATATCATTCATTCCATTTCAAAAATATCTACACAATTGAAAATTTTTCCTATAAGAATACACATATCCCAAAGTCTGACAACCAGCATAAAAATATGATTTTAAATAACTCAATTAACTAACACTAATAAATACCTACTATGAATGTGAGGCATTTTGCTGGGTGCTATGGAGATTCAAAAACATGGTCCTTACCCTACTGCAGCTTACAATCTAAAAAAGGAGGCAGGACACATACATTAATACATTGCTTTTTCAAGGCTGATCATCCAGGAACCTCACCCTTCCAATACATAAAGAATATGAAATTAGGTAGGATGCATGGTAGCCAAACCAGATACCACAAAGTTTACCCATTAAACTGCATGCCCTTTCCTCATAAGCAAAACAAAGTTGATAAAAGGGACCAGCTTATTAAGAAATCCACTTAGCTATTATTTAATTTGATGACTGCTAAATAATTAATGTTGAATGCCAATGTTTTTTATATTTAATGTATGGCATATATTTTATATGAGGGGAGTTTGTATTTTAGGTGGCTTGGGGTTTATTTGCCCTCAAATTTTAAATTTGGAGAATCTATTGGGTTGTGGGAAAAGTCATGATGCATTTTTGCAATGAAAAACAGAAAAAATACGTCATGACTTTTCCAACAACCCACTATTTTTGTCTTCAATTATGTTCAACCTGTATAGTGTGTGGAAGCAATCAAAGATGATACCTGGCAGCAAGTTACACTAGGGCTGCTACCGCTGGGGAAAACGTACTGCATGTGGTTAACATATCCGATAACATAAGCAAAGAGAAATTTTACTAAATTTTAATCTTCCAACCTATTAGCCAATGCTCTTTCCATTACAGTCTAATCTCTATCCCATCAATAAGGATTACTGATTTTAAATCTCCTATTTAAACTATTGCCTTCTATGTATTATTTCCTTATAAAACTTGACCAACATCTTATCAAGTCTTGAAATAATACTATTTGTATAAAGTATGACTGGCCCTTCCAAGTAACCTGGAGAGTTTCTGGCATCAGGATAGAAACATAAGCTAGCTGATTTCCTTTCCCTCCCAATTGCCTACTGAAACACAAACTAAAATTAAATAAATTAAGAAAATCCTACAAATGGCTAGAAACTAGAAAAATATTCCATACACACACTGCAAGGTATTTAGTAGGAAATGGTCCAGAGAGAAGAGTGAATACAAATGTGGACTGACTGTCAAGCACCCCCTTAAAAGAGGGGGACTACTAGGGGACATTCATTCATCCAATATTTAATCAATATCTATTTTGCCCACAGTAAGGAAATGAGTAACATTAATTCCGAAGCCCAACACTCCCTCCCCTAAACATACCTTGGGAGAGGAAGTGAGGACTTCAGAGTAAGACTGGTTGGAGCTCTCTGGGGTGACAGAAGGCTCCAGCTGAGGTATGGGGAGAAGCGGATGAATCCAGAGGCCCACAAGATTTGGGGGTTGCTAGCACCAGCTGTCAGGAGAGATGTGAAGAGGAAATTATTTCTGAACAAAGAAAAATCTTTCTATATCCCTATCTTCTTATTAAAGAGTTCTGTCCTTTGCTCACATATGTAAATTATTATCATCAAGCTGTCAGAAAACCATTACATTATCTTCCCCCGCTCCCTTGCATCTAAGTAAAAACCAGAAAATCTTGGTTTATTCTCTAAGAATTTATCTCAACTGCCAATGCCATCAAGAAAGATAACTAGGCAGAAACATTACTGGGTGCAGTCACTCAAAAAGCGGCAAATACTTGAAACACTCAGAGAAACCTCTTTACTTTTCTTTTATTATTTTTTTTATTTATTTTTAATTGGGGAATTGGGGGAGGGGAACAGTGTTGGAGAATTGGGGAAGAGGGCCAACCAAGTTGTTGCTCTTCGATCTTAGTTGTAGAAAGCACCAGTCACCATCTGGCCTCTAAGCTCAAGGTGCTGTGTTCAATCTTAATTACAGTTGGGCACAGCCCACCAACCCATGCGGGAATCAAACCAGCAGTCTTGTTAAGAGCGCATGCTCTATCCACTGAGCCATCTGGTGGCAGCTCAGCTCAAGGTGCGGAGTTCAGTCTTAGTTGCCAGTAGGCAAAGCCCACCATCAAACAGGCAGCCTTGTTGTTAGGAGCCCATGCTCTCACCAGCTGAGCCATCCTGCCACCTGTTGGCAGCTCAGCAGCAGCTCAGCTCGAGTATCACTGGCCCATGTGGGAATCGAACCACCGGCCATGTTGCTCAGAGCTTGCGCTCTTAAGCTAACTCATAATCAACTGAGCCACTCGGCCGACTCCCAAAACCTTGTTTCTTTTCTCCAACCCAGCAATAAAATAGTAGCTACAGTGAAAGTTACTGTAGGAAAAAGAAGCTTTAAAGAAAAAAAAAAATCAATTAATAATTGGCAATTTCATTAAGACCTGAGACAACAGACTGGAAAACACAAACAAACAAACAAACAAACAAAAAAACCCAAGAACATACTGCCATGAAAGAGAACAAAGTAGATGGGGGAGAAATAATGATTTTGAAAACGAAAAAAAATTCATCAAGTTTTTGTTTTGTTCTTTAAGACCTGAATTTTCAAAATCAAAGGCTCCCCAAATGCCTGGCAAGATTACTAGTATGGGAAGATAAAGCTCAGTGTCTATAATTGATCCCACTAAAATTTTTTAGTTTAAAAGATAAAAATGAGGGCCGGTCAAGTGGCTCATTTGGTTAAGAGCATGAGCTCTTGAGCAAAAGGGTCGCCGGTTCAATTCCCACATGGGCCACTGAGCTGCCAACAGCTGGCAGGATCACTCAGCTGGTAAGAGCACATGCTCCTAACAACAAGGTTACTGGTTTGACTCCCGCATGGGATGGTGGACTATGCCCACCTGCAACTTAAGTAGAACATGGCACATTGAGCTAAGTGGCCGCGAGCTGTTGTTGGATTGCCAAATGGTAACTGGAATTGAAGCTGAGCCAGATGCACCCTCCACAACTAAGACTGAAGGACAACAACTTGGCTCTTCCCCTTCCCCATTACTATTCTTCTTCCCTAATTACCTAATAATATCTTTTAAAAAAATAATAAAAATGGAATGCAAAAAAAAAAAAAAAAAAATAAAGTGGAAAAGGAGTTACTTAAAAAGGTATTTGAATTTCCATCAGCAATCCCAACTTTAACCAGACAGCAATATTAATCAGATATTTTACTCACAATTCTACATACTAGAGACAATGACATAACGTTTACAGAGTTCTGAGGGATAAAAATTAACCCAAGAACTAACTGTATATCCACAAAAACTCTTGAATGTGAGGGAAAAATACAATCTTAGATATGCAAAGATTCAGAGAATATACTACATATGTACTCTTTCTGAAAAAGTTTTAAGTAAATACTTCAGCAAAATAAAATTTCAATCAGAAGAACTAAAAAAAGAAGTAATGTGAGGTAAAAGAAATATCAACAAAAAATCTACAAAATAGAAATAAATGTAAACATTTTATTAATACAGTTAAGAAAGGAGAAAAGACTGGGGAAGGGGAACATTTGAAACATGATAAATATATAAGAAGCCCTTAAAGAAAAATTAACAGTGGTAAACATGAGAGGTGACAATAGCAACAAAATTCTAGATGTTGGAAAGCAGATTAGCAGTAAAGGAACTTGCTGATCCAAGAAAACAATCCCCGGCAGACAGTGGGTAAAGCTAAGAACTAACTCCTTTTCCACCTTGAATCTTCAAAAGGATTAGGAACTAGCAGCACCAAGTAAGAGAAACGGAAAGGACGAGGAAACTAAAATAAAGATAAATGTGGAGACAAGTGCTTGAGTTTTGGTTGGATGTTAAGATTCCTTTCCCTACTCCTTAGTGCCAGGTAACTGCTATTCCACCACCACAGCAGAAGTCTGTAGGTGTATTCTCTGCAGAAAGTAAAACAGAATCTCTGAAATAGGGGATACCAGACACACCTAAGAGAGTGGGTACCATATGAAAAGCAAGAGTATTAAATAACCATATACATATGAGACCCAAACCTCATCTCCAACCCCCTTTTTCTCCTAGGTTGCTTCCTAGGCTGAAACAGTGCTACTAAAGATATGGTCTATTGATGGTCCATGAATTGTTCATCACTAATCCATGACAATACATGTACAGAAACTGAGTGGGAGTAAGCATGTAGAAACTATTACTGCAATTTCATAGAGTTAAGTTTATGTCTGTTGAATCTAACAATAAAACTTTGGATTTGTTTTGATATGCCTTCATTTTTAAAACTTCATTTTCCAGTAGTTAGACGCACTATGATATACTAATGATGGGAACAGCATCTGGGGGAAAAGTACATAACTTTTCATTCACTTCCAGAAATGTATCCCAAAGGTAACAATCAGAGATGTTCACTGTAGCATTGTTAACAAAATCACAAAATTAAAAATAACTAAATGTCCACCTAAAAGAAATTACAGTATTTTCTTTCAATGGAACATTATTCAATTTTTAAAATTAATAATATATTATAAACATGCATTTATAAGATATCCAAGATGCATAAGGGAAAAAAAACAGAAAACAGACAGTAAATATATTAGGTTTTAATTTACTCAATTATCAATAGATAGATAGAGAATGGATGGATAAACTGACACAAGGACCCCAAAAAAACTGCACAATAAACAGTCAATCCATCGTATACACCTAAAATTGTTCATAGTGATTACTGGTTATCCTTAGGTCAGTGTTTTTTACAATGTTGTCCTTGACCACAATGTACAGCCTCCACCCTGGCATACTGTACTTCCTTATTATAGTGTACAAGCAATAGCTACATATGGATGTAAGGAGAATGATAGTCTCTGCCTCTAGACCACGATATTATGAAACTATCAAAAATGGCATGAAGCCAAGAAAATTTTGAAATTTTAGAACAGAAGCAAGTGACTTTTGTGGTAAACCAACAGTTTTTCCTAGAGAGACTTAAAATAGTAAACCTGAGCCAGTACAAAATTGACAGTGGAGAAGAAATCAAAATAAAATAGGTATTATTCAATGTTGTACTCCTCATTATCAACACACAGGTACTCAACCACACCACTGCAGAAAAACTTGTACCAAATGGCCACAAAGTTAATGGCAAACATAACACTCAGAGAATGAAGAATTAGGCTATTAGATGTCACTCACGCTTTATAAATTCACGCTGTAAGAGAAGTGATTTTTTATTTATTTAACAATTTGTGAGCCATGATGTTACCTAAAAAGTAAGTAAAAGGAATTGATGCCACCAGGATAGCAACTATAGATGAAGTATTGTTACATAAATGAAAAGGTGTGGTATTTTACAAAGAAAACAAATGATAGTCAATTAATATGCTTCACGATCTCGGTACATTGTTAAAAGAAAAAGAAATAGTAAAATAACATCAATCTTTTTTTTCTATATACTACACAAAGAAAGGAATAGCAAGTATAATGCCGAACTATTTCTGAATTAGTTAAGCATATCATTTAAAATTCTGGTTTTGATCTGACAAAATTTTATTTAGAATTTACTTTTTTGATGTTATCTTTAGCAGTTCTGCTATTGGCACTACAGAGATTTTGTAAAAAGAATCAGAGTACTTTCTACCGTTTCATCTGCTCTAGAATGTTTGACTACACATGAGAATTGCACCAACACCACCACAGGGGGCTGGTAACTCTTTAGATTTTAGGCCTTATAACTTTGCAAGTTCTTCTATGGTTTCTGGGCCCTTCGGGTTTGCTTGATTCACTTTTGACAATTTATATTTTTCTTCAAAATAATCAATTTCCTTCACACTTTCTAAATATACTCTCAATCACTTTTTTTTTTCTTAAAGGTTTTTATTGGGGAATTGGGGGAGAGGAACAGCGTTGGGGAATTGGGGAAGGGGAACAGACAAGTTGCTGTCTTTTAGTTCTTCAGTCTAGTTGTGGAAGACGTTGCTTCACTGGCCCATATTGGTATTGTCATTGCGTTCTTCCCGGATGAGGCAGATTGGTCGCCGGCCTCTGGATGATTGCTCATCGCGGCTACTGGCAGCTCACACTGGCTGCCAGTCACTTACACTGGCTGCCGGCCACTCACTGTAGCCTATGGCAGCCCACTGCAGCAGGGGCTGCAGCCTACACCATCGCCGGGGCTCACACAGCCCAGCTTCATGTGGAGCTGTTGTTAGCTGTAAACGGCAGTGTCACTGGCCCTCATATGTGGGATCCGAACCGGGGCTGCTGGCATCCCAAAACCAGCTCTTAACCAATGCGCCACTCGGCCGGCCCATACTCAATCACTTTTTACAATATATCCTAAAAATAAAAGCACAACCGTATCACTTAAATGTCCATGAATAGGGAAAAGATTAAGTAAGTTATAGAACATCTACATGAAAACATTATGAAGAGGTATATGTATTGAATTGACTTAGAAAGATATTTAGTGTGCATTTTTTTGTCTTTAAAAAAGGAAGTTGGGGCCGACCGAGTGGTGTGGTGGTTAAGCACTGGTTTGGGAAGCCAGCGGCCCTGGTTCGGGTCTCACATATGAGGGCCAGTGACACTGCCCTCAAAAAAAAAAAGGAAGTTGAAGACAAGTAATGCATTTTTAAATTAAGAGAAAAGATCCTTATTTTTGTATCAGAGGAAAGGTCCTATATTTTATATAAACATAGACAAATCATAGAAAGATATCCTCCAAACCACTGAAAACAGGTTAATTTTTTTTAACGGAATGACATCATGGCATAGCAACAAAACAAGAAAACAATTAAAATAATAGGGAGAGAATCATCAGCTCTTCTAGGTACCCTGATTGAAACCAAGAGGGCAATGTCATGGTAAGTCTTTATTAAGGCCTGCCCCTATGTTCCTGTCCCTGAATTCTAGGAAATCCTGCATCCTTAAAATAAGTCCCCCTTTGGGGAGGAGGGTTATTACTTTGTGAGGGGTGTAAGTGTCTATTACACTGTTTTGTACACCTTACTTAATACATTGTTGATAGATCAATGTTGACTGTGTTTACTTCACAGAAAAGTACACGATTCTTTAAAGAGAAAGGGGACTTAAACATGTAAGAAGAAGCAAAGGTTAAAAACAGAAAAACAAAATAAAGAAATGTTGGAAGCAAAGCATTTTTCTCTTACAGCACTGCAGGATCTAGATCAAAGAGAGAATGTGTAACAGGGAGGATGAGTAAGAACAGACTATAGAGGACAGATCTGAACCTCGACATGAAAAGTAACCAAGAACCACTTTCAGTTCACAAGCAGAGAGAAGTTATAAAAGCACTATTTTAGAATAATACCTTAGAAATATTATTAGAATGGTACTAGAAAGCAAGATACAACAGAGAGAGAGGGTAAAAACAGAAGTGAGAAAATTAGAGGACTGATAATCCAAATAAAAAGTGAGGATCCAGAGAACTGGCACCGTTAACACAGGTTAGGAATCCAACCTAACTTGTACAGAGACATTTTAAAAAGACAATTTCCAAAGTAAAACACCAAGGATTGGAAGACTGGAATACACTACATCAAAAAGTACCATTCCTAAAATTTTGTTTGCTTTCTATAACAGATTTAAAAGCAAAGATGTTCTACAGTTTTTAGTTTTAGTGAAATGGTATATAAAAAGGAAGAATCTATATGCTACTCCTACACTTTAGCTGTTTAAACAAAGAACTAAAAAACTCTGATTTTAGCTTAGCCCTATTTGTGACTGAGCATATAGCTCTGTAACTTAACTGGTTACAATACAGAGATAGGAAAGCTAATATAATTAGTCATTATTTTTTATAACTATTGTATTTCTAGAGTCATCAAATTTTTTCTACAGATAACTCAATACAAAATGGTCATATGAATATAGATGGATGTAGAACAAAAGCAGCATGAGCAGGAAGGGCTCACTGAAAAATAAAAGGTTCTGCCTAAAAGGAATCTGGAACACACCAAAAAAAAAACCCCTAAAACTCTTATTTTTAAAGCAAAACCTATTTTAGTGCCCTTAAAATAACTATTATAACTATTATTTTTTCATGACTTGGAATAAACATTTTAGATTTTTTTTTCAGCTATTCCAATTTTTAAAAAGTTTACCTACAGGGCTAATACCTATGTTAAACAAGTGAAAAAAATAAGTTTTATAGAAACATATATATATATATATATATAAAATGAAAGCCAGCTCCCTTCATATCGTTGTGGCCTAATGAGCAACTTAAACATAGAAAAGAGAAAGGAAGAGTTCAGTATGCAAATGTAATTAAGTACAGATCTGGAAATGTTCAAAATGCTAGTGTACATGTGAACCACATACCATTCAGGTAAGCAGGTGACACTGGTATAAAATTATGAAGGAGCTGAATTACAGAAGAGTATGAATTATTAAGGAAAATTAAAAATTAAAATACAGAAGCAGTACCTGGTTCAGGTGAATCTTATACTATTATTCTCTGAAATTCTCACTACTCACTATATACATACATATACACACACACACAGTGCCCAATATATAAGATGCTTTCTGCTCCCTGCACACATACACTTTTCTTTACCTTTGTTCATAGTTTCCTTTCACCAGGTTTCTCAACCTCTTCTACCTTAATTCAGTACTGGTCAAACTTCCTTTCTAACTCTACTTCCTGTAGAAATAGGAAAGCTTCTGTAACACACACTAATCTCTCTCTCTTCTGAATATTCACTGTACTACAAACTATTTTACAGTTACATCATTTCATTTGTTTTACCTCCCACCATAATTTATAAGCTTCTTAAAGACAAGTTCTATATCGTATTTCTCATTTACCCCTCAAAAAAAACAAGATTGGATACTCAAGGACCTAACACATTCTTAATTTATTTATTCCTTTATTTTCAACTCAAATATCTGACTTCCTGTGTTTTCAGATTAAATCACTTTATAGCAAATGGTCAGGTCATGCAAACTTTTCCTGTTGCAATGAAATTTGATTTAACACACACACACACACACACACACACAGTCAGAAATCACATTTTTAATATGTAGTAATTAGGAGAGCAATCAGAAGCAATCTGTCCAAAGTCAAAGACCATTGAATGTAGAAAGATTATCTTCATCTCATTCCGTTTTTCTGTTTGTCATCTTGCTGCGGCAGTGATTTAGGATAATAGGGAGATGTCACTTAAGATTTTGGAACACATAGGGGCGGGGAAAAATCAAAAGATTTACTGCTACTTGATTGGTAGAATATGTATCAGTATAAACATGTAATCAATTTCCTCTCAGCTTTCCCAAATAATATAAACTGTTCAATTTTTCTCTGGCTTTATATAACACCCATCTCTACAGACAGAAAACAAATCCCACTCCCCAGGTTTTCGCATCTTATTTATGGCACCACAATCCATCCAGTTACTAAACCCAGAAATCAAGCAATCATTTTTTATTTCTTTCCCTTACTTCCCCACATAAATCCATAAGCAAGTCCTGTCAATTCTATCTCCATAATTCATCTTCACTTCTCTCCAACTCCACTGTCATCTTAGCCCACTCTATCTTGGATTAAAATAATAATCTTGCTAACTGGCATTCTATGCTTCCCTCTTGCCCACCATCCTCTTCTGAATCCATTCTCCATACAGGAGCAAAGTGATCTTAATATAAATAGATCACAGTTTCCCTGCTCAAAACTCCTTAATGGCTTCCTCAGGCACTTAAAATAAAATTTAATCTCTTTGTCAAGGCCTGTACTGCAAGGAACAGTGACATCTGGTCCTGGACCTTTCTCTCCAATTTCATCTCACACCATTCTCCCCATCTGTAAATACACTGCAACCATCTACCAGTCTCTCAGTTCTATCCTTCCTATCTCAGGCTTTTGCACCTACTGTTCCCTGCTTGAAATATTCTTTCTCCCATTCTTCATAAGGCTAATCCTTCTCATCTTTTAGGCCTCAGCTCAAATGTCACCACCTCAGAAAGGCCTTCTCCAACTATACACCATCCTCTCCTCAAACAGAAAAAAAACCTCTTCTCTATTTTAGTTCCTTATATTTCTTTTTGTAGTACTTTTTTCTCTGGCAATATTTTATTTACTTGAGAATTTATTTTCTGTCTCTACCACTGGAACAAAAGCTGCATAAGCATAAGGACATCTGTCATTTCTTTGCTGTATCACCAGCACCTGGCATACAGCTGAGCTTGTAGCTAGTACCAAATCTGTGCCAGTCTTTGTTCTAAGCAGGAATGCAGCAACAAACAAAACAGACAAAAATTCCTCCCCTCATGGAGCTAACATTTTACTGGTTATTTAGATAATAAGGTGAATTATATAATATAGTCAAAGTGCTGTGGGAAAAAATAAAGCTGGGAATAGGCAGAACCAGCAAGTTGTCATTTAAAATATGAAGTCAGGGAGACCTCACTTGAAAAGGTCTTATTTGAGCCAAGATCTGAAGGAACTGAAGCAGACATCATTCCAAGAAAAGAAATGGTAAGTGCTGACACGCTGAGAATGGAGTGTGCCTAAAATGTTTGGAGAATAGCAAGAAGAGTATCAGCATGACTTTGAGTGGTTAACACACAATGCAATATTTTATTAACCAATGTCATGCCAATAAATTTAATTTTAAAATTGAACATTTGAAATCTTAAAAAAAAAAAGAGTTGAGTTCAGCCATGCAGAGTTTGAGAAATCTAGTTGACATCCAAGTAAAAATATGGAATGTGTAGTTAAATATACGAGTATAATAAAAAAGTCTAGGTGTAAGATAAAAATGTTGGGAGTTACTGGTGAGCACCTTTTGGTGTATATGTATTTAGTATATAGAACTGAATGAAATCACCAATGGATAAGTAAACAGAGAAGTCCAAGCCTCGAGGCCTGAGATACAACATGTAGAGGAAAAAGATGAGAAAGAACGAGCTAGCAAGAATGAAAGCCTGACCAGTGAGACTGAAGGTAAATCAGGACAGTGGTATCCTGAAACCATGTGAAGCAAGTGTTTCCAGGATCAGGGATTGACCAACTCTGTTAAGTAATATCAGAACTGAGAATCGACCACTGGATTTAATCCGTTTCAACTCTATCTTTAAATTATTCTCCATGCCTTTCAAAACCCAACTTAGGAAGTCAAAACCCATTTGAAGTTATATCTCTTTCAAGAAAATTTTCTAGACTCAGCAAGCCCTCAATAACTTCCTTCCTATCAGAACTCAGACTTATAATCCATACCACACAACTGTGCACTCATTTATCTGTTTTAGCTGTTTATGCTGTGTGTCACATAATCTGGATGACTTAACTGTAAGCACTTTGAAGGTGAAGAACTCCTCTTATTCTCACATTTTACTAAAATACTTAGCACAGCACTGACTATTCTCAACGCAGGCTTATTGATCTGTGTAACCTAAGTATACAAAAATGTGCTACATTAGACAAAGTCCACCATCCACTCAGCCTGGTATGTATAATCCTTGACTATTCATGCACTTGCACATATTTGATAGATATTTTACCACATTTTGAAATTATCTGACTTTCTATAAAGCCAATTATTTGTTTTCAGCTGTTGCTATTACCACTTCTTGAAATGAGACCCACATGAAGCTCACTTAATTTTCTTAAGCTGCAAGTCATGCACCTTCCTTCTAATATTCTGACACTTGTTTCAAGCAATCATACCAATCACAATTTTAAATTTTTAGTCCGATTTTGCTCACAGTTTTTCAAGATGGAATAATCCAAATCATTTTGGTCAGTCATCACATAGCAGCCTCTTGTTTACTTCATTATATTTGAAGCTTTCATTCTTCATCATATAACTTTGTCTGAGTAATTTGGATCAAACACAGTAAAGAAAATTCTTAGCACTCAGCATTTACTTTCTCAGTTCCAGAACAACACAATACCCATGTGAACCTCATGTGTTAAGAGGTCAAACAAATGTTATATAGGAAGAAATTACATACACAAATAAACATAAATGATAAGCTGGTTTCTCAACTCAGCTGTGTTGCTCTCTCATGGTAGTTGTTAGACATTAACTTCTAATAAAATTAAAAATCATGCCTTTGTGAAAAATGGCTCTGAAAAGGAAGCCATCTCCTAGTCAAGTTCATGGAAATAAAGTAACAATTTAAGTTGGTATTGTCTATTTTGGGTAGTTGAGTAGTTACATAGATATTCTTATTCCTAATTTAGGATTATACTTTTGGGTATACTTACTGAATTTGATGAGAGAAATTATATGAAACTGTAGTATTCCAGGACCTATCCTGCACAAAAGCAAGAGACTCTTGTGCTTCAAAACACTTGTGTTTCAGGGTTGGTTTTTTGTTTGTTTGTTTGTTTGTTTGTTTTTTAAACAAGTGTACAAATATTTTCCATTGAGTTTACAAAGTTTTCCTTATAATACCATGGATTTGTTGGCAGATATTTCCTTCTTTTTGTCCAACTAGGATATTTAGATGATTATCTCCACAAAACCAGTCCTAACTCTACAGTGATTACCAAGTCCCTTTTTTGACTTATAATGTAGATGTCATTATCATAATATAAACATACAGTAAACAATTTTTCTTTAGGTACACCTACATCACTTTGTGCTTACTAGAGCAAAACACAAACATTCTTCTGGCCATCTATATAGACTGAAAACATCTTCCCACCATATTTATCTCCATCATTTATTACCCAAAAGCCCTTAACACCATCTTTATATTTAGAAGGATAATGCAGTTAAAATCATCTTTAGATCTCTAATGACATGTTAAATAAACAGTGAAACCAAAAACTACTTTGCTGCTTACATTAAAATAAAAACCCATGTTCATTTCATTTTATTAAGACCAAAAATAAAATTGTAACTTAGGAAAACTCATATACATTAACTGTTTTAATCTGTCCAAGATTAAAACATATTAACTTACTACTTAATAGACTATATAATGTAGTACTTCAAATTTTACCATACCTCTTTCTTCAAGGAACAAAAGGCACACAATTTAATGCTTGGACAAAGCCACAATCAGGAACAGTGATCAAGAGATGATATCTGGAAATGAAGACCAAAATTTTACAACTCTGACTGCAAAAACTGTTAGTAAAATGTTTTTATACCTCCATTTCAGTTATGCTTCATATTCAACTTATGTGTATAAATTTAGAAAAATAAACCTCCCTGCACTTAGGCAAATAACTTATCATTGAAACGCAGTAATAACGTCATGAATTTACAAAAGTCAGAAAACTCAGGGCTTAGAATGGAGATTAAAAGAGATCTAATTCAGGATCTTCATTTATTACATGACGGGAAAACAAGTCTTGCCCAAAGTCACAAAGCTAGAACTACTGGGTTGTCGGAAATGTCATGACACATTTTTGCAACAAAAAACAGAAAAATACGTCATGACTTCTCCAACAACCCAAGAGAATCTGGATTAGATTCCAACCCAGCTATTCTACCACCACAATGCCACCTCTTAATACTCACTTCTGATACCTAACATCCCGTGAAAATTGCTGACCATGTGAAACCAATCTGCCATATAGAACTGAAATACTCATAGCCTACACACCTGGATCAGGTAACTAATAAAAATTTCAACTTCAACTTTTTTCTTCTGCATATAGTGCTTTGCCAAAAACCTGAGTAGAGTACCTGAAGGAAACTGGACAAGACTCAAGATTTTTATCTTTTAAAAAAGAAAAAAAGTTGTATCAAGTAATCTAAAGCACACAATGCTTCTCCAATAACAATTCCAAACAGAAAAGTAAACAATAGAAGTACATGAAAAGGACATGTCTAAAGTATATTTTAAAGTCAGGCTGTACATATATGCTAAAATATATCCCCTCTGGAATGGTTCAAGGCATAAAAACTTTTGGGATCACAGCATACTATTACCAGAGAGGATAGGATAGGATTTGAAGTGTGATAATGACAAAAAAAAAAAAAAATCTCAAACATTTAAAAGCTTATACATTATCGATGTGCACAGCAGGTATTCATTGTGGTTGCTGTCCTTTTATCCTTCCACAAAAGCAAATATAAAATGCTTTGAATTGATAGTTACACTTACTTTCATAGCAACAATAAGGAAAAATCTGAATGTGCAAAACAGGTTGTGAGATACTTATATCTTATCCCTCCTTCCCCTTTTGTTAACAATTTTCTAGATAAGCGGCTCATATTATTTACAGAATTTTAACAGAAATGAACATTGTTTACTATGCTGACCCTCCGTATGAAATGCTAACATCCTAAACATGTTAATACACTGTCTTTAAGAATTTCAGGAGAATTGTTTTGTTGAAAGATAATGAATCCATTTCTATTGATTAGCAATGGAACTCTGAAAAACATTAGGGTATTTCACTGAATCAACTTGAACGGTCTCTACCTATTCAACCCAAGGATATTAATTTCAGAGTGCACTCAAATCAGATCCTTTGCTGCATAAAAAACAATATCAGTAAAGCAGGCCTTTTTTGCAGCTGCTCCAGTTGATGAAATTCCTACCCTGATGTCTTCATGTTTGGTGTCTTCATGTGTCATCATTGTAACAACTGTACAAAGTGCAACATCCATATGAATCCCTTAAACATTGCCTTTATTTTTCTAGGGAGTTTTAAACTTTTGATAATCCAACATACCCCCCACGAATGTTTTCGCTAAAAGAGCTCACAAACACTTTGAAAAGCCCCCAAATTTAAATCCAAGAAGAAAAAAACTGAACCTTAACTTTTACATTTTGGGCCGGCCGAGTGGCGCGGTGGTTAAGCGCTGGCTTGGGAAGCCAGTGGCCCCGGTTCGGGTCCCACATGTGAGGGCCAGGGACACTGCCCTCAAAAAAAAAAAAAAAAAAACATAAAAAACAAACTTTTACATTTTGAACCCTAAAGCTACCATTATCTATTTCGTACGAGTTATAACCTTCTGCCCTACCTACATTCACCCTATATATTTTCAGTCCCCATAGCCATGGAGAAAGAGACCATCTGTACTTGACAATGAAGACACCATGGTGAGGCTCAAAATGGACCCTACACGTGAGAGAGCCCCTTACAAAGAAATCCATCTGCCACTGGGCGTGGTTGGGTTGTGCAGGGAAGACCGCCTTTGGCCAACGCTGCAGGAAGGAGCGCGCGTCGGAGACCCGGGCGTTATCTGTAAGAAAAGACCTCCCAAGACCACAGACTGGACCCACCATGGGAAAGCCGTCGAGGCGGGGTGCAACGGGAATGCGAACCTGCAGCTCGAGGGGCGCGGCCTGCGGGCTGCCCATGGGGTCGCCACTCGCTCCGGAAGGCGCCGCGGGGGTGCGTCCAGCGCCGCGCGCCCAGCTCCGTCCCCGACGCCGCGCCCGGTCCGTCCCTGCCTCCGGGGCTCGGCCGCCCTTCGGGAGCGCGGAGGCACACCGTCGCCGCGCCTAGACTGCGGGACAGTAGAGAGTTGAAGGAGCCCCGACGTCAAACAAGCACACGCTCAGGGGCGGAAGGTTGGCTGGAGCAGCCTGCCACCGCACCGCGTCCGCGCGCCGACGCTGCTAGAGAAACTTTGCGGCAAGTTAGCGGACCGCGCTGAATGGCCGGGACTATTTAACAGGCGCTTCCTAGCTCAAGACGCGGCTCCCTGAACGGGGGCCGCGGGGGGGATTCGGACGGCCCACACATTCACCCTGTGCCCCCGGGAAGGCCCGCTAGAAATCCCTGCATCCTCACAGATCTTGGCGGCCCCGCTCACAGGGAATACCTGTCGAGGTCCCCATTGCCTGCGAGTCCCTGATGGCGGCCATTACACTTCCATCCGGGTATGGCCGGAAAGCCGATCGCCGCGCTGCTGGGAGCGCTCGCTCAGGCGGATGGATCCGCTCTGCACCTGGGGGAAGCGGAAGAGGACGGAGGCCGGCAAGGTCCGCGCCTCAGCCTGGCGAGACCAGGCCCTTGAACTGATTCCGCCCGCTGACCTCTCCAATGAGTGCGCTTCCCTGCAACCTGCCACGCCAGGAATTGATTTCCCTCTCCCCCTTTGCTCACCGATAGCTGGAAAGGTCCTACTGCCAATGGAAGAGCAGACAAACGTCCATTCTATGCTCTTCACAGTAGACAGCCTAAACAGGAAATGCGGTCTGGACCAGCCGTGGCTGGCTGGGACCGGTCTTAATCCTGGGATTTCAATCATTTCCGGCTTTGCAAATGGCGGCTCCCCCCACCCATGGTTTTTGACACGCAGGTTTTTGCAGCCATTGCAGCCCATGTCTATGAAAGGAGCTGCCCCCAAGCAGCTCTGGAACACATAGTGAACCCTAAACATGTACACATTAATAATTTCTCTGAAAACTAGCCTTACAAAGTAGGATCTCATCCCCCCACCAAAGGATCCCTCCGCATCAAAGGAAGCCTTCCTTCACATCACAGGGCAAGCCTGGACTAAGAGGTCCATTAATATTATGATTGGGTTTCCCCCAAAAGGCCCGTAGGGCTCCTTCTATGTTCTTTGGAGCATTTTCTGAAAGTCAACGTACTAATTGACCTCACTTTTTACACAAATTGTTTTACTTCGGATATGGCGGAAGCTAGAGGCAGAAAAAAGACTGGAGCGCAGGGATACACTGAAATATTAAAAGCGAAACTAGAACAGAACTTTGTGGTTTTTATGCCTCCCCTTTTTTTTTATGTGAGTACACATGGCGTTTATAATCAAAGAAAATTTTAAGTGTATCATAAGCATTTTTTTCATTGTCTTACTTAGAGTATGCTTTTCAAAATGTCGACTTATACGGCCGGCTGAGTGGCGCGGTGGTTAAGCGCTGGCCTGGGAAGCCAGCGGCCCTGGTTCGGATCCCACATATGAGGGCCAGTGACACTGCCCTCAAAAAAAAAAAAGAAAAGAAAAAAGAAAATATCGACTTATAGCCATACACAAGATTTCTCTCTGCTTCAATAAAAGTACACTAAAACGTATCCTCACTTTGTCCTTACGAAGCCTTCTTAGATCACTGTTGGTCTACATGATTCCTCCTGGAAAAGGCAATTGGGAGGTAATCCACATTAGATGTGCTTCATATATTTTGTGCTCCTATTCCTTTATAAAACACACCAGGAGAAGTCTTCTGTAAATACCAGAGGGGATGCCATTATGGAAAGGGAAACATGTTTACAAAATGGATTTTTACTTTTCCGTAAACATCATTCCCCTCTCTCCGGTCTTTATTTCCACGCAAGTCTGACATGCGTACACATCACAGAGGATATGAATTCTTTCTAATAGCAAAAAAAAAAAAAAAAAAGTGATAGTTGGAAACGTGGACAGAGTTGTTTGTTTTGTGGGTCAATGTAATTTTTGTTTTTTCAGATTAAGATGTTGTGCCCCTCTCCTCTGTAGTAGTCACGTATAATTTCATTCTTACTTATACATATATATTCACCTACAAAATCTTGCAACCTGCATACATGCTATGGAAGAATTGGGGTGTGTGTATTTTTTAAGTAAATTAAATTATTTGGCCCCGGCCTTATTTCTTCCTCCTTTCCTTCCTCTATCTGCGTCACACAACCTCCACCCATTATCTTGCCCTCTTTTTAAATTTTGAACATTGATGTTAGCACAGATAGTAAATCAGAAAGAAAGGAAAGAAGATGATTAAGAGAGAGAAAGAATACAAAGGGGAGAAAGTTAAATTATAGTTTAAGTAAGGATTCTGGGATATTTTGTACTTGAAAAAGATAGTTAATGGGGATAGGACATCAAAATTGATGCTTTACAAAGTTGATTCCTCTGAAGACCTGACTCTACTATTTACTAGCTGAAGCCATTTAAGCTTTGAGATTCGCAGAGTTATGCAATACATAAATAACAAAGTTGATAGATTGAAGAGAGTAATCAACTCCATTGCACTCACAATGCAAGTGGTAGAAGTAATGATGGTGATGGACACTGTACTAAAGCAGATCACTACAAGACAGTGAAATTTTTTCCTAAAAATTAATACATAAGTTGGAATTACATTTCACTCTAGAGAGTCACACCTCTGAATCATAGATAACACCATACCATAATAAAGTTACAACAAGCTTATGTATGCATCTACCAAAAAATGTAAACATGCTTGGTATATCACAAGTATTATATAAATGGCAACTGTTACAATCATAATTTAAAAATTAAATGATATTAATCTGAAGAGCAAGAGTCTTGTAAAAATGGCTCTCTCCTTTTTGCTGATGTCTCAACTCAAGTCCAGAGTCCCTATCTCCAACATGTAATCAACTGCAATCAGAATTGGAAAAATAGAGATACCAAGAGTCTGGATCATCTAGCTTAACTTGGTCACACTCCTTAAATTGGTCAAGAATATTATAGATTTATTACTCTCCAGTCTATCAAACAAGTATTAGTTGAACATGAACTTCAAGTACTGTCCTTACCAATGTCCTTTGCAATATTTTCAGGTAATAGTTATTCAGCACACACTTTCTTGAACACCTATTATGTGCCAGAAACTGTGCTATAATAAATAGGACATGATCCCTCAGGGAGTCACCAATTTAATAGGATATCCTTAAATAGCTAAAAAATTTAATGATTCAAGAGAGCAATACCAAAGGTGGGATTTCAGACACTACAATAGGTAATGAGAAAGAATTTTTTAAGGTAGGCATCCCTGCTGGTTTCCTGGCAACTCACACTTCCTAGATGACCAAGACTGGATTTGCTGCTGTTTTCATTAAATATATAGTCCTTCTTAGCTCTTCAAATGGATATTATATTCAATTGTAAAGAACACTAAATTATATGAACAATATTGGCCTGACCTAAATATTTTGGGGTCCCTCGTCCTGTTCCCAATCCCATCATATTCTACCAAGGATCTCTGTATCCTGAGGACAAAAGAACAAATAGCACATATAATTCAAGTCCTTAGAAAAATAAAAAGAGGAAATTTAATGCTTATATAATTATAAGAACAAGCCTGGTACACATACATATTATATATAATCATTTGTATACCCTTTTATATGTATAGTACATTTCTTTATTTAAAATTTTAAAATAATTTTTTTAATCAGCTTAAAGGAGCCAAAAACATGCAATAGAGAAAATAAAAAGGCTCTTCAATAAATGGTGCTGGGAAAATTGGAAATCCATGTGAAAAGAATGAAACTAGACTTCTATCTGTCATCAAATACCCAAATTAACTCAAAATGGATCAAAGACCTAAACATAAGACCTAAAACAATAAATTACATAGAAAAAAGCATAAGTACTAAACTCATGGACCTTAGGTTCAGAGAAGGTTTTATAAATTAGACCTCAAAGGCAAGGGAAGTAAAAGCAAAAATAAATGAATGGAACTATATCAAACTAAAAAGCTTCTGTACAGCAAAAGAAACCATCAACAAAACATAGAGGCAACCAACCAAATGGGAGATGCTTGTGAACAACACCTCCACTAAGGGGCTAATATCCAAACATATAAAGAACATGCACAACTCAACAATAACAAAAAAACAAATAGTCAAATTAAAAAATGGGCAGAGGACCGGAATAGACACTTCTCTCAAGAAGACATACGAACAGCCAACAGATATATGCAAAGATGCTCAACTTCACTAGCTATTAAGGAAATGCAAATCAGAACTACAATGAGGTATCAACTCACACCAATTAGAGTGGCTATTATCAACAAGACAAATAATAACAGTATTGGAGAGGTTGTGTAGATAAAGGAACCCTCATACACTGCTGGTGGGAATGTAAATTGGTTCAGCCACTATGGAAAAGAGTATAGACATTCCTCAAAAAATTAAGAATAGAATTACCATATGACCCAGGAAACCCTCTTCTGTATATCTACCCCCCAAATCTGAAAACATTTGTCTGTAAAGATATATGTACCCCTATGTTCATTGCAGCATTATTCATAGTGGCCAACACAAGGAAACAACCAAAGTGTCCATCAATGGACGATTGAATAAAGAAGATGTGTACATATATACAAAGGACTATTACTCAGCCATAAGAAAAAATGAAATACTGCCATATGCGGCAAGATGGATGGATCTTGAGTTTTATCATCCAAAGCAAAATAAGTCAGAAAAAGTCAAGAACCATATGACTTCACTCATATGTGGCATATAAAATTGAAAGCAACAAACAAAAAATCATAAACTCAGACAATTTTAGTAGTTAACAGAAGGTAAGAGGAGAGGAGGTGGTAGAAGAGAGTAAAGGGGGTCAAATATATATGATGGAAGGAGAACTGACTCTGGTTGGTGAACACACAATGCAATATATACATGATGTATTACAGAAATGTACACTTGAAACCTATATAATTTTACTAACCAATGTCACCCCAATAAATTTAATAAAGGTAAAAAAACTAAGAAAATACATACAGCAAACATTTATAAACCTACATTGAGAAATTGAAAAGCATACAATCATAATGTGAGATTTCAACATGCTTAAAAAGGTAAAAATTTGAATGACACTATTTTTAAAAACTATTAAATAAAGATGTACATTCATCCTGAAAAAAATAATTTTTAAAAGCATAGGGCTTTTGGGCCAGCCAAGTGGCTCAGTTGGTTAGAGCATGAGCTCTGAGGAACAGGGTTGCCGGTTCTATTCCCACATGGACCAGTGAGCTGTGTCCAAGCTGAGATGCTGCTGAGCTGCCAACGGGTGGCCAGATGGCTCAGCTGGTGAGAGCATGTGCTCCTAACAACAAGGTTGCTGGTTCAACTCCCACATGGGATGGTGGGCTGTGTCGCCCCAACCCCCGCAACTAGATTAAAAGTGGCACCTGGACTTGGAGCTGAGCTTGTGCCCTCCACAACTAAGATTGAAGGACAACAACTTGACTTGGAGCTGACGGATCCCAGGGAAAAAAACAACATTGTTTCCCCAATAAAGTTAAAAAAAAAAAAAAAAATATATATATATATATATATATATATATATATATATGGCTTTTGTTTCTTTTTTTCCTTTGTGTGTGTGTGTGTTGTTGTTGTTGTTGTTGTTTTTGTTGTTGGTTTTGGTGGTGATGGAGATTAAATACTACCAAACACTAAATTAATTTGATTGTGGGAAATTTTTTTAAAGGGTAAATCAATTTCTGTGAGACCAATGACATTGGACTATGTTATATCAATAAATGACACTTAAGAACTTGTAAGAGTAGACTATTATGGCTCATTACTCTAAAATTTCTAAGCTATATCCACCTGCAAATTTCATAGCTGATAAAATCAGCTATGAGCTTTAGGAAACTGTACAAGACAAATGACTTGTTTTCTCAACCAAACTGAAAAGAGAGGGAAGGGAAGCCTATTTATTTAAAGAGACCTAACATACTTGTACATATCATTCAATCACTTTATGTGATAGTTAACTTGGATCCTGATTCAAGAGAAACTAAACAATTCTTTAATAGAAAGAAAGTCAGGAACAAGAATTATTATGGTGATCATGAAGCTAATTAGCTAAAAGGAAACAGTTGCTCATGATGTGATGGGCTGAGTGCACTGGCAAGAGTAATCAGCAGTGGCTATGGGACACCTAGTTTCTTAGTTCTAGGATTCTTTCATTCCTCTCTCCTTAACCTCAAGCACTGAGGAACATATACTAATGGACACACATTAACTAGGGCCTGGTTTTCAATCTGATCAAAAACCACAAAAAATATAGTCATGGGGATGTAAAGTACAGCATAGGCAGTATAGTCAATAATACTGTAATGTCTATATATGGTTTCAGATGGGTACTAGACTTATCAGGGTGATCACTTCATAAGTTATATAAATATCTACACCTGAGACTAACATAATACTGTATATCAGCTGTAATTGAAAAATAAAAAAATTAGGGCTGGCCAAGTGGCGCGGTGGTTAAGCGCTGGCTTCGGAAGCCAGCGGCCCCGGTTCGGTCCCACATATGAGGGCCAGTGACACTGCCCTCAAAAAAACAAAACAAAACAAAACAAAAAAAAAAAAGAAAAAGAAAAAAATTATTAAAAAATTAATACCAGTAGAGCTAATTAAATTGCTGTGAACTGTTGCCTTGCATGATTATACCATGATATATTTATCCTGTCTATTGTTGATGGACAGTTGGACAGCTTACAGTCTGGGATAATCACAAATAATGCTGCTATGAGTATTCTTATACGTGTCTTGTTGCACATGTGCACACATCAAGGTTGGCTATATACCTAGGAATGAAGCTGCTCGACCATATGATTGTGTATTTTTATTTTTAGCACATGTTGCCAAATCACCTCTACAGTAATTATACTAATTTGCATTCTGACCAGCAACATATAAGAATACTAATGGTTCCACATGCACACCAATAGTTGAGACTGTGGTTAGATTTGCATTCTATTATTTAATAATGAGTTGAGCATCTTTCTATATACTTTCTAGCTAGTTGGATTCTCTTTTGTGAGGTATCTAAGTCCTTTGCCAATTTTTCTATTTGGTTGTCACTGATTTACAGTTCTTTGGTTATAGTATTCAGAATATGAGTTCTTGGTAGATTAAATGTGTTGTAAAAATTTTCTCCCCCTTTGTGGCTTGCCTTTTCAATCTCTTTTTCCAGGCTTTATTGAGGCATAATTGGTGTATTTAAAAAGGCACATAATTACTGTATACAATTTGGTGAGTTTGCACCTATGTATACACTCATGTTATTATCACCCCATCAAAATATAATAAACATATCTACCATTACCAAAGGCTTCCTTGTGTCCTTTTAATGGTCTGTTTTGTTTTGTGGTAAGAACACTAACATGAGATCTATCCTCTTAACCTATTTTTAAGTACAAAATAGCATATTGTTAACTATAGGCACTGTGTTTTACAGCAGATCTCTGGGATTTACTCATCTTGTATAACTGTAGCCTTACACCCATTGAACAATAACTCTCAATATCCCCCTCCCTTCATCCCCTGGTAACCACCATTCTATTAATGACTTCTATATGTTTAACTGTTTTTAGATACCTCACATGAGAGGAATCATGCAGTGTGTGTCCTTGTGTGACATACTTATTTCACTTAGCATAATGTCTTCCAGGTCCACCCATGTTGTCCAAGAGGTAGGATTTCCTTTAATGCTATCTTTTGATGGACAGAACATTTAAATTTTAATGTAGTCCAACTTATTGATCATTTCCTTTAGTGTTAGTGTCTTTTTACATTAAGAATTATGTTCTCACACCAAGAAAGATCTTTTTATGTATTACCTTCCAGAAGTGTTGTTGCTTACTTTTCACATTTAAAAGATTTTCTTCCCGCCAACGGTACATTTGGGAAAATAAAACTTTTTTAAATAACAAAAAAAAGATTTTCTTCATTTGCTTGACATAGAGATATTCAATTTGCCCAACATTATTTATTGGAAAGACAGCTCTTTCATTGCTATTCTACAGAAATCTTTTTCATAAATCAAGAGTCCACATGAATGTGATCTCTTTCCAGACTCTTCTAGCCAATTGTTCTTATTTCTGTATACTTGCATCAATAGAACAGTCTTAATTACTGTAACTTTATATAAGTATTGCTGTATGATGAAAAGTTCTTCCCACCTTTTCCTTCTTTTTCTTTCAAATTGTTGTGCATATTCTTGGCCCTTTGTGAATTTAAATTTACCATCTTACTATTTGTTTTTCGTTTGTCCTATTTTTTCTGTGCTTTTTCTCCCTTTCTTTTCTTCTTTTGAATAGATTTTGTGTTTTAATATTCCTTTCTGTCTTTTATCATCTTTGTATTTATTTATTTATTATTTCCTTTTCTTTAAGTGCTCTACCTATAGTTTACCTTATTTACCTTTGACTTATTAATGGCTAATATATATTAGTATGTTATCCTTCTCCTGGACAATAAAAATACATTAAGTAAGTTCAAGCCCATCTCTCCTGATTTATGTGTTATTGTTGTTCATGAATTTAATTCTCTTTATATTTTAAACCCCAAACGACATTACTATTTTATACAGACGTAATTGATTCAGATTTGCTTGCTTTCTTAATGGCTTGCAACTACAAGCTTCCATCTGGGATCCTTTTTCTTCTACCTAAAAGAAATACCCTCTATGTCCTTTAGTGTAGATTTGCTGATGATAAAATTTTTTCGGTTTTTGGAGATGTATTTGTTTTACCTTCATTACTGAAAGACATTTTTGTTTAGTATGGGATTTTAGATTGGCAGTTATGTTCTTGAACCACGTTGAAGATATCTCTATGTCATCTTTGGGTTCCATTATTTCTATTGAGAAGTCACCTCTATCTATCAGTATTTTGTTCCATTGAAAGTATTGTCTTTTTAAATTCCTTGTAAGAAGATAATTTTGCTTTAAAATTTTTTCCTTTTTCTTCAACTTTAGCAGTTTAGTTCTTATGTGTTTAGTATAATTTTCTTGTATTTATCCTGCTTGTGTTTCTTTATTATTTTTAAAAAAACTTCAGTGTTGGAAATTTTTCATGTATTAGCTATTTATAGATGTATAAAAAATTACCCCAAAGTGTACTGGGTGAAAATAATAAACATTTATTATCTCACACAGTTTGTGTGGGTAAGGATCTAAGAGCAGCTTATCTATGTGTTTCTGCCATAACGTCTCACATGAGATAGCAGTCAACATGGTTGTTAATACTGCAGTCATTTGAAGGCTTGACAAGGGTTAAAGATCTACCTCCAGGGTATCTTCCTCACATGGCTGGTGAGTAAATAGTGCTGATTATTAGCAGGTGAACACGGACCTATCCATAGGAAGGGTTGAATGCCCTCCTGGCAAGGCAGCTGGCTTCCACAAAAGCAAGTAATCCATGGAGTAGAAGTTTGATCACTGCACTGTATACCTGAAGCGGAGGTTGTATACCTACTGTAATTGAATATATATAGATAGTCACAGGATGTGGATTATACTGTGGAAGAGAGTCAGAGGAAGAGTAATAGATATATATGATATGGGGGGAGTGGGGTGGCGAATTGGGGGTGGGGGTTGTCACTTTGAGGGGTAAAATGTATAACTATTGCACTGTGTTGTACACCTGAAACTAATTAAAAATAAATAAATAAATAAAAATAAAATAAAATAAAAAAGCAAATAATCCAACAGAACACAAGGTATAAGCCACGTTGTCTTTTATGACATAGTTTCAGAAGTCACTCTCCCTCATTACCCCAGAATCCTATTGGTTCCAGAGGCCAACTATAGTCAATGTTGGAAGGAACTACACAAGTATATATTCCTTTCTGCATTTCTACACTTCCATCTGGAAGTATGTCTACTCTCTGAACAACTTCCTCTATTATTTTTTTTAGTGAAAGTCTGCTGAAAATACATTCTCTCAGCATTTTTGTCCAAAAAGTCCTTATTTTGCTTTAATTTTTTAATTTTCTTTACTCTTGAAGGACATTTTTGATGGTCATAGTGTTGTCGGAGAATGGGCCTTTCTCGGCGCAGAGTCCAGGTCCCTGGCAACTCGAGCAAAGACTTGAACGAGATACCAGAGTAAAGCAGTAGAATAAGTAGTTTATTAGAAAAGATAGTACATTTAGAAATAGAAGTAGACCTGCAAAGGGAAGAAGCGGTCAAAAGCTGCAGGGAAGAAGCAGCCGAAGTAGCAGTAGCAGTAGCCCCTGCCTTCTCAGGATTTGGAGTTTTTATCTGTTCCCCTCTGAGCGTGAGTCTACTTGATTGGCACCAGTAATTGATAAAAGGCTATTACTTCTTCTGTGCATGTTCCTTCCCAGAGTTCAGTCTGTTATGATGATATTAATAAACCTCCGGGCATATGTATGATATTATAATAATGGTATAATGAGGCCCGGGTGAAACAAAGGTCATTATGGCCTTTACTGCACTGGTGTGAGTGACTGGTCTAATCCAGTCGGGCATTTTGTACCCATTTGTTTTAGGGGTAGATAGTTACAATGAATATAAGTTTTGGGTGCAGAGGGGAGGTCACCTGGCGATCACATTCTGTGAGACGTGCAGGAATGCAGAGACCCAATGTCTGCTTCTAACTGCCTGCCTAGTTTTCCCTTTGAGAGACGTGATCCCCATAAAATCTCTATGGGAAGTTGAGGGACAGGAGGTCTCTTCTTCTATATCTGCTTCCTGCTGGGCAGGGGCGTAGAGCTGTCCCTGCCTATTGGGGTTCACGGAACTCTCACCCTATCTGATCTCAGATGCGAGGAAGGGGTCTCAAGCTCCACCTGAAAGACCGCTTGGCTTCTTTGTTTGTTGGGGTATCCCCTTCATCCTCAAGGCTCCTGAATGAGGACAAAAATAAAAATCTGTTAGTCCTGGAACTTGTGGCTATTCAGTCCATCACTCAGGTGGAGTCAGTTGTCTGGACACAGAATGGGTTTGATATTTAGCTTCCTGGCCTGGGGGATATTAGGAAGTCTCAGGCTTTCAAATAGTTATCTGAAGCAGGGGTAGGAGACTTAGAAAAGAAATATTAAAGTTTTTCAGGGGTGGGGGTTGTTTCTGCTCAGTTGGCCGGTAACAATAGAATTTCAGATTTATGAATAGTTTCTTTCAACAACTTAAAGATGTTGATCTATATATAGCCATGTGGCTTCCTTTGATTCCATTGAAGTCATTTGTCACTCATATTACTGCTCCTTTGAAATTTGATAGCTTATGTCAGTTTTGGAAAAATATCAGCCAATATGTCCTCAAATATTGCTAATATTCTATTTTCTCCTCCCCTTCTGAGATTTACACACAAGTTACAACACTTCACCATGTTCTGTAGTCTGATCCTTGTTATATACTTTTCATTCTTTCTCTGTGCTTTAATCTTGATACTTTCTACTTACTGTCTTCTAGTTAACTTATCCTTTGTTTTGATGTGTTTAATCTCTTATTAAATCCATCAACTTAGTAATTTTAGTTAGGATTTTTTTCAGTCCTAGATCACCATTTGATCTATTTAATAGGCTCTAAGTATGAGCTGAAATTCTCTATATTTTCCTCAATTTTCTTGAACATAATAATCATTTTTATTTTAAATTCTCTGATAGCTACAATACAATATGTGAGTCATCTGTAGGGATATTTCTACCATCTCTTTTTATCTACGTTTTGGTTATTTGGACCTTTTTATAGTATGGTTTATAAGTTTTACTGGATACCAGACATTGGGAATTAAAAATGTAAAGGTTTTGAATGACACTTTCCTGAGCCAGTTAAGTTTTCTTCTGGCAGACATGTATGGTTCAAGTAGCTCATCTTTGTACTGTTGATAAGAAAGTCAAGATGGATTCACTGGTGAATTATACAAAACATTAGGAAAGAAATGATACCATTGCCCTACAACCTCTTTCAGAAAATAGGAGCAAAAGGAACATTTCCCAACTGTTCCTATAAGGCCAAGTTATACCAAAATTAGATAAAGACATTACAAGATTGGAACACTACAGACCAATATCTTTCATTAACATGTATGCAAAAATCCTCAAGAAAACTTTAGCAAATCGAATCCAACAATATATAACATACAATGTGATATATAGATGATGTATTACAGAATTGTACACTTGAAACCTATGTAACTTTACTAACCATTGTCACCCCAATAAACTTTAATAATAAAAAAACAAGTTTCCACTTGAATTCAGGGGGAAAAAAAAGAATTATACACCATTATCAAGTGGGATTTATGCCAAGTATGCAAGGCTGATTCAATATTAAAAAATTATGTTATCTATCACATCAACAAGTAAAAAAATCATATGGTCATATCAATTTCAATTAATGTAGAAAAAGTATTTGACAAAATACAACATCCACTCATAATTTTAAAAACTCTCAGCAAACTAGGAATAGAGGAAAACTTCCTAAACCTGATAAAGAACATCTACAAAATACACGTAACTAACATCATATCTAATGCTGAGAAACTAGATGCTTTCTGCTAACATCAGGAATGAGGCAGGTATGACCCCTCTCACCACTCCTATTCACATCCTACTGGAAGTTCTAGCTAATGCAATAAGACAAAATACATACATACATACATACGTACATATGTACATACATACATGCAGATTGGGAAAAAAATAACAAAACTTCCTTTGTTTGAAGATGACATGATTGTCTATGTAACAAATCCCAAAGAACTGACAAAAAGAACCCTTAAACTAATAAGTGGTTATAGCAAGATTTCAAAATACAACATTAATATACAAAAGTAAGTTGTTTCCCTGTATTCTAGCAATGAACAATTGAAATTTGAAATTATAAACACAATACTATTTACATTAGCACCCAAAAATGAAGTACTGTTGATGCTTGGTTTTAGGCTGTGTTAAGTACTCAACAACAACAACAACAACAACAACAAAAACAATCCAATTAAAAAATGAGCAGAAGACCTGAACAGATACTTCTCCCGAGAAGACATACAAACAGAAGGTGGTTTTTTAGACATGAGTCTGCCATCTTCCCTAGCTGCTGGCATATAGAATAAAGGACTCTTTTCTCGAAGAAGAAGAAGAAGAAGAAGAAGAAGAAGAAGAAGAAGAAGAAGAAGAAGAAGAAGAAGAAGAAGAAGAAGAAGGAGGAGGAGGAGGAGGAGGAGGAGGAGGAGGAGGAGGAGGAGGAGGAGGAGGAGGAGGAGGAGGAGGAGGAGGAGGAGGAGGAGGAGAAGGAGAAGGAGAAGGAGAAGGAGAAGAAGAAGAAGAAGAAGAAGAAGAAGAAGAAGAAGAAGAAGAAGAAGAAGAAGAAGAAGAAGAAGAAGAAGAAAATACAAACAGCCAACAGATATTTGAAAAGATGTTCAACTTCACTAGCTATTAGGGAAATGCAAATCAAAACCATAATGAGATACCACCTCACACTGTTAGAATGGCTATAATCAACAAAACAAGTAGTAACAAGTGTTGGAGAGGTTGTGGAGAAAAAGGAACCCTCATACACTGCTGGTGGGAATGTAAATTGGTACAGCTGCTATGGAACACAGCATGGAGTTCCTCAAAAAATTAAGAATAGAATTACCAGCAATTCCCCTCTTGGGTATTTACCCAAAAAAATCTGAAAACATTTATCTGTAGAAATCTACGTATCCCGATATTCATTGCAGCGTTATTTATGGTGGCCAAGACATGGAAACAAACAAAGTGTTCTTCAATAGATAACTAGATAAAAAAGATGTGATATATATAATGAAATACTACTCAACCATAAGAAAAGATAAAATATTATCATTTGTGACATCATGGATGAATCTTGACACTATTATGCTAAGCAAAATAAGTCAGACAGAAAAAGTCAAGAACCATATGACTTCACTTATATATGGGATATAAAACTGAAAGCAACAAATGAACAAGGCAAACAAACAAAAACTCACAGACAAAGACAATAGTTTAGTGGTTACCAGAGGGTAAGCAGGAAAGGGGTGGTAGAAGAAGGAAAAGGGGATCCAATATATGGTAATGGAAGAACTGACTCTGAGTGATAAATACACATTGCAATACATAGGTGATGTTTTAGAGAAATGTACGCTTGAAACCTATATAAAGGTGTTTTGACTAACAATAGAATTCTGGGTTCAAAGTTCTTTTTCTTAACATTTTGAAGACATTGTTGCATTTTTTTCCCTAGCATCCAATAGTGCTGATGACAATCTGATGATTCTCATTCCTTTTGTAGGTTATGTTTTTTTGTGGGTTAACTTTTTGGATTGTCTCTTTTTTCCAAGCTTTATTGAGGTTTAACTGACAAATAAAAATTGTATATATTTAAGATGTACAACATGGGGCCGGCCGAGTGGCGCATTGGTTAAGAGCTGTTTTGGGGATGCCCGCAGCCCCTGTTTGGATCGCACAGATGAGGGCCAGTGACACTGCCCTCTACAGCTAACAACAGCTCCACCTGGAGCTGGGCTGTGCGAGCCCCGGCGACAGTATGGGCTGCAGCCTCTGCTGTAGTGGGCTGCCATGGGCTACAGTGAGTGGCCGGCAGCCAGCGTGAGCTGCCAAAAAAAAAAAGCCGCGGTGAGCGACATCCAGAGGCCAGCGACCGATCTGCCTCATCCTGGAAGAGCACAATGATGATACCAACATGGGCCAGTGAAGCAACGTCCTCCGCAACTAGACTGAAGAACAAAAAGACAGCAACTTGTCTGTTCCCCTTCCCCGATTCCCCAAACTGTTCCCCTCCCCCAATTCCCCAATAAAATCTTTAAAAAAAGATGTACAACATGATGTTTTGATATATGTATACATTGTGAAATGTTTACCATGGTGAAGCTAATTAACATATCCATTGGGCCAGCTGAGTGGCGTGGTGGTTAAGCGCTGGCTTGGGAAGCCAGCGGCCCCGGTTCGGGTCCCACATATGAGAGCCAGTGACACTGTCCTCAAAAAAAAAAAAAAAAACATATCCATTAACTCTCATAGTAGTTACTTTTTATTGGTGGGCATAATTATGATCTACTCTCTCAGGATTTTCTCTGCATTCTTGATTTTCTAAAATTTCACTACAATTTGTCCAAGCTTCACTAAAATGTTTAATATGTCATATTTCTCCTAATAAAAAGGATACTTTCAATTTAGGAATTCATGTCTTCCATTTGTTACTTATTGCCCTCCATCATTATATTCTCTCCTCCTAGAATTCTTCATGGATGCTAATGCTTTTGGATTGATCCTTTATGTCTCTCAATATTTCATTTAAACATGCTATTATTCCAGTATAGCCTAGTGTTTAAAAGATGGACTCTAGGGCTGGCAGAGTGGCGCAATGGTTAAGAGCTGGTTTGGGGGTGCCAGCGGCCCTGGTTCGGATCCCACATATGAGGGCCAGTGACATTGCCCTCGACAGCTAACAACAGCTCCACATGGAGCTGGGCTGTGCAAGCCTCGGCGATGGTGTAGGCTGCAGCCCCTGCTGCAGTGGGCTGCCATAGGCTACACAGCGTGGCCGGCAGCCAACGTGAGTGGCTGGCAGCCAGCGTGAGCGGCTGGCAGCCAGCGTGAGCTGCCAATAGTTGCAGTAAGCGACATCCAGAGGCCGGCGACCGATTTGCCTCATCCGGGAAGAGCGCAATGATGATACCAACATGGGCCAGTGAAGCAACATCCTCCGCAACTAGACTGAAGAACAAAAAGACAGCAACTTGTCTGTTCCCCTTCCTCAATTCCCCAACGCTGTTCCCCTCCCCCAATTCCCCAATAAAATCTTTTAAAAAATAAAAAATAAAAAAAATAAAAGATGGACTCTAGAACCAGATGCCGGATTCAAATTCTGACTTTCCTATTCACTAGATGTGTGACCTTGGGTGAGTTATTAATCCTTTCTGTGTCTTATATTTTTCATCAGTACAATAGAAATAATAATAGCACACTCCTAACAGGCTTGTTAGGAGAATTATATGAGGTTTAGAGCTCAAGGGCTTAGAACAACACCTTGAACACAGTAAGCATTCTATAAGGTTACCTATTCTTATCTTTCTGCGTATTATTCCCTTTCTCCTGCTGAACATATCAACTTTCAACACCAGTCTTCAGCTATGTCTTCTCTGCTCTTCAGCCCATGTTCTGAGGTTTTATTTTTAATAATTATGTTTTTCATTTCTAAAATCTTTGATTTTTTGGAAAAATTATTTGTTCTTGCTTTATGTGTCAAACACCCTCTTATCAGAGAATATTAATTTACTTATTATTAGTTATTTCATTGAGTGTGAGTTTTCCTATTTTTCTGTCTTTCAGAGTTTACAATCTTTAAATGGCTAGTGATAACTGAATGTGAACTCATCTTTGTAGTTGTGATTTCCAGCTAGTCCTCAGTGCAGCATTCGTGGTAGGAGAGAACATCGGGATACAAGTTGCTCAGCGTATGGGCCAAAGGTGGGCTACCAACCTGGGTACCTGAATTTCTGATCTTCTGGCTGCTCCTCGCTGCTACCCAGTAACATCAGACATATTTCTCCATCTCCAGACCTGCTCCTGGAGAGTAAACACCTGTACTGTAGCATCCGGCTTTTCACTGTGATTATTTTATTACTATATATTATTGTATCTGATCCCCATTCTGTACCTACGGTCCAGCACCATAATTGGCACATAGTAGATGCTCAATAAGTGTTTATTGAATGCACAAAAAAGGAGAAAAATAAATTGAATGAAATTTTAAAGTCTGCCGTGGCTTGTTTTGAGACTTTAAGGTAAGTTACTTCAGCACACATTTATTACATGTCTCTACTAGGTACTTTACATATATTATTTCAATTCATATCTCAACTCAATGAACCTGGTTGTATTCATTAGGATATAAGCTCAGCTACTGTTATAGAGACCCCAAAATACAGTAATCTATAGTTGATAGGCATTTATTCCTTTCTCATGTAACAACCTGGGTTTAAGAAACGTAAGATTGGTATGGAGACTTACAGTGTCAAGGAACCAAATTCTTTCCACTCATTGATCAGTCATTTCTAGTTTGCTGCCCTTAGTTTATGGCCAAAGGTGATTACCACTATATCTTGATTCCAGTCAGTAAGGAAGGGGGAAGGAAATGGAAAGGGAACAACTTTTCCTTTCAAGGGCATGACAACTTAAGATTTGCACAGATCTCTTCTGCTCATCTCATTGGCTAGAACTAAGTCACATAACCTAACTGCAAGGCAGGCTGAATCTTTATTTTTGGAAGCCCTGAGTCCCATTAAATTTGAGCCTTCTGTTACTATAGAAGGGAAGAATGGATATTTGAGACCAGTACTATTTATTTTTTAATTGAATCTAAGAATATAAAAAAGAACTTTTCAGGGGCCGGCCAAGTGGTGCGTTCGTTAAGAGCTGGCTTGCGATGCCAGCTGCCCCGGTTTGGATCCCACATATGAGGGCCAGTGACACTGCCCTCTACAGCTAAAATGGTGAACAACAGCTCCACCTGGAGCTGGGCTGCTGTGAGTCCCCAAGACAGCATAGCTGCAGCCCCTGCTGCAGTGGGCTGCCATAGGCTACAGTGAGTGGCTGGCAGCCAGCGTGAGCGGCTGGCAGCAGGTGTGAGCTGCCAAGAGCCGCTGTGAGTGGCCATCCAGAGGTCAGTAACTGATCTGCCTCACCCGAGACGAGCACAATGATGATACCAACATGGGCTAGTGAAGCGATGTCCTCCACAACTAGACTGAAAAACAAAAAGACAGCAACTTGTCTGTTCCCCTCCCCCAATTCCCCAATTAAAAGATGTTTTAAAAAAATAATAAAACAACAGGAAAAATACCTTCCAATTACAATAAAATGTGATGATGCTTTTTTATCACTTAGAATTTTTATTGTGTACTTATTGAAATAGAACCTTTTGATTTATCTAAAAATTAACTCAATTATATATCACTTCTATGCATATATATAAAGGAATATGTAAGCAAAATAAGTCATTTAAGAGATTTATGTTTTTTCTTCACATTCAAAATCTGACTATGTTCAGTCACTTTAACTCAGAAGCATAAATATGTGACTTATTCTAATGTCATCCTCTGTACCATAAACAATGTGATGCAACATTTCTTTAAAAAGTGCTTCATTATTATCTCCAGGGTTTTCTTACAAAAGCTGACACCCAGTCTGCACATTTTGATACTAGCTATGACCAAGAGAAACTAGTAACTTAGTAATGATTATCAACAGATATGGGTCTAACTAAAAATTGGGATTTTATAAGTATAAAAGAAGGGGAAAATGGATATTAAGGGACAACCATCAGTCTCAGCAACATGGTTATCATTTCCATATCATATATACAAGGTAAATGAAACCCAGAGAATGGACTAATTTGCTCAGTAACACACAATTATTAAGTAATGGGATCAGAATCAAATCCATGTGTTTCCAGCTTTACAAAACTACTCTAAAACACAAATCTAGAATTGCCAAGGCTTTGAGGAAATTGGCATACTCATATACTCTTTGAGGGAGTGGAAATCACTGCATTTTAGAGAGGATGATTTAGATGTACCTGTCAAAAATATAAGTGTGCTTCTCTTTAAACCAAACAGTTCTTCCAGGAATTTAGTCAACAGAAATATCAGTACAAACATGCAAAGATACATATAGAGGGTCTACATGATTCATTTCTGCAGGCTTTAAATGAAAACCGGTGTTGCAAAAGGATAGGAGGGAGGTGGTACATTAAAATTTTAGAGCCAGTGTGCGCATATGTTGGTACAAGCCACAAGGTCTACAACCAGCAATCACAGCAGTGATGTTCCCACTAGACCAGTTCTTGATGGGATTTTGAGAGTTTGGGCAGACCAGTCTCCACAATGAGATTCTGTGAGTTGCCAAGTATTTTTCAGTAAATTCCTTTTCTCCTTAAACTGTTATTGTTTTCTACTGATTTTAACTGAGAACTGAAACTGATACACTGGCCTTATTTCTTTTCCTCTAAACTGCCAAGTTGTTATTACCTTAGAACCTTTGCTCTTGGTGTTTCTTCTGCCATGATCTCACAGGGCTTGTTCCTTTGTATCACTCAGGATTTAGGTCAAATGTTACCTTGTGGAAACCACGCTGATCCCCCTATCTAAAGAAGTTCTAGGGCTGGCCGAGTGGCGTGGTGGTTGGGCGCTGGCTTGGGAAGCCAGAGGCCCCGGTTCCGGTCCCACATGTGAGGGCCAGTGACACTGACCTCAAAAAAAAAAAAAAAAAAAGAAGTTCTACACCCACATTTTTCATTATTTATCAAATCTCCACGTTTTATTGTCTTCACAGAACTTATCACTAGGTGAAATTATCTAGTTCATATTTATTTGTTTTCTTGTTTTCTTCCCCTCCCCACAAATAGAAACTGCAGAAAGTTTCTTGGCACATTGTATGGGCACAAAAAGTTTTGCTGAATTAATAAATGAATGAAAGAATTTTGTATCTTTGTTTTGTAATACCATGCAATTGGGAACATCTTTCAAATATCCACTTATAGGAAATTAAGTTAAATAAATTATGAAAAAGAATATCATGCACCCATTAAAAAGATTAAGTACATTTTATATGTCTTAATATAGAAAGAATTCCATAACATATTGCTGATTCAAACTGTGAAATGTAAATTAAAGTAAGTTATAGGGTGATATGACTTAATATGTGTAATATGCTTAGAAAAAACATGGGAGGATATTCAGTAAATTGTTAAGAGTAGTTAACTCAGTATAATGGGAATACTAAGGTGGACAAAGAAACTCCTCACTTTTTGCTTAATAATTTTTTTTTTGCAACACTCATGTATGCTTGAGTCTTTCTTTTGGTCTTAAACGAACTAGTCTGAAAAATATTAATTTATTGGAAAACTACTAAGGTATGGTATCCTTTGTAAAGAAAGGAAGGGATAACTACTAAAAGGGTCTCAGAAACTCCCAGAAAGAGAGATATCAAAGTTTTCAGATCTCTTTCCATGAATCTCTTATCTTGGCTTCTCTTTGCATGTCAGCTTCACTGTATCTCACTGCTACGCTTCTGCAATCCAAATCTAGAGCTAGAGATTGTGGCTCCACATGAGAGAAAGCTGTCCCCCTCAGCTTCACTGAACTTATTGGAACCATCCAAAGAGTCTTGGCATTTACCTGTAGTTTGTCCAAGTGAAGGAGGAAGTAGTAAGGCAGATGGTTTGTAAAGAACCACATATGTGGCATTCAAACTGGTACCCTGAGTTCTCCTGCATCAACAGAATACATTTAGAATAATGTAAATGATGCAAATAATGTAAATAATGTAAATGAATGGTAGCAAACATACATAGTGAAATTTTTCACATTGTCATCAGGATAATTGACTGTCTTCTAGATTCTAGATCATCCACGTCTTTACGTTCACACATTCTGTAGGTAATAGTTCATCTTTAAGCACTGTTGAGAAGCCTTCCACACACTTGATTTGGAACTGATATGGAACTAAACAGAAACTGCTAATAGCTGAAGTACTATGTCTTTTCTCAATAAACCTTGGTTAAATCTTAATCACATTTCTTTAGATGGTTGATAGTTTTGCCCAAATCAGTCAGTCTCATCAAAATCCATAAGGGAGTGTTTTAATGCTGTTGATGTATTAGTCAGAGTAGACTACTTGCTAGTTTGTTTCATTTCTTTCTTGTCTTAACCAAATAAAGGTTTATTGCTTTCTCATGTCCCAGTCTAATGTGGATTAACAAACAAGGTGAAGGGGTTCTGCTCTTTGCAGTCATACAAGGACAGAGGTTTCTTTTTGTTTGTTTGTTCGTTTGTTTTAAGCTGAGCCATCCTGCCACCTCTTGGCGGCTCAATGGCAACTCAGCTCTTGAGCGAGCTCTTAACCAACTGAGCCACTCGGCCGGCCCGACAGAGGTTTCTTAAATCCAGTCATTCCACCTCCTCAAGGGGCTCAGAGTGCTCTGAATTCTCCACATTTGGCCTTCATATAAAGAAAAGTAGAAAGAATAAAGAGGCCAACACGTTCTCTTTATCTCAACCTGAAAATGACACACATAACTTCTCACAATGGTGACATCTAGTCATGGGACTCCATCTAGAAACAAGAGGAGCTGGAAAATATAGTCTAGCTATACGCTCAATTAGAATAGGAGAAAATGGACATTAGTAGTTGCTATTCATTTCTATTAACAGTTGATAATAAACAGCTTATTGTACTTTTCAAATGCTTATTTCTAAGTGTCATCTCCTTTTAGCATGAATAATACAATGACTGCACAACTGTTTTAGCAGGCTCACATTCTGTATTAGTTGATGCTCTTTTGATTGCAAATATCAGAAACCCAGTGCAAACTAGGTCAAATAAAAAGGATTTATTTAATCATATACGCAAACCTTAGATAATGGAAGGATAGAGCAAACTGGGTGATAACTGGCATAACAATAGGGTTCTCTATCTGTTGCTGATCTCTGTTCTTTGCTTTGTGTAATTGCTTCCTTCCTTAAAACTATGTCCATGTGTTAGGAGGCACGTACTCAGATTCAAACATCTCTCTAATCAGCTCTAGTTCTAGAAAGGATAGGAATAGAGTATGATAAGTCCAGGAGCCATTCCCAATATTATGTGTTATCCTCTTAATCTTGAGCTTGGTCTTGTATGAATTGAGGTGAGAAGAAATGATAATGTACTACCCTGGTCGTAATTTATCAGTTCATCACCATAAAGAGGGTCCCAGTTCTCTCTTCGCTGTTCTCATGATAAAGTAAATGATTCTATCAATATTCAAGATTAAAAGTTCTGGCAGAATAATGAAGCTATAGAAGATCTATAATCTCTGAAGTGTTTGGCACCCTTTCAACAGGTATGAGGCAAAAATAGAACTTTATATAAGAAGGTGAAAAGACATACTTGAAATATTCAGCACATTACTGTACTAAGATGCTTTAGAAAAGGTTTTCACACAGTCAAAATATGTTCCTTACAGCAAGCACTGCTAGTAGTTCTCCAATATATTCATTCTTCTCTACCTCTGGAGAAGAGGTTAGCAACTTTTTTTCTCAAAGGACCAGATAATAAATATTTTAGGCTTGCCATATGGTTATATGACTCTGTGGGTCTCTGTCACAAATACCCAACCCTGCTATTGTAGCACAAAAGCAGCCATACACAAAACCAAAACCACAAGCAACGAAAGAAAAAATAATCATCACCAAAATCGCAAACTTTTGTGACTCAAAGGGTACCAAAAGGAAAGTGAAGAGAAAACCCTACAGAATGGAAGAAAATTTTTGCAAATTGTATTTCTGAGATAGTACTTATAGCTACAACATATAAAAAGAATGATTACAAATCAATAGTAAAAAGACAAATAACCAAATTTTAAAATGTGGCAAGGATCTGTATAGACATTTCTCCAAAGAAGATATGGCCAACAAGCTCATGAGATGTTTAATAACTTTAGTTATTAGGGAACTACAAATCAAAGCCTCAATGAGATATCACTTCACAACCACTAGGATGGCTATCATACAAAAAAATAGATAATAAGTGCTGAGGAGGATGTGAAGAAATCAGAACCTTCATAAACTGCTGGTGGGAACATAAAGTGGTGTAGCCACTTTGAAACATAGTCTAGCAGTTTCTCAAATGGTTAAACATAGGGTTACCATATATACCAACAATTTCACTCCAAGGTATATACCCAAAAGAAATGAAAACACACATCCACACAAAAACTTGTAGGTGAGTGTTAATAGAAGCATTATTCACAATAGCCAAAAGATGGTAAAAAACCCAAGTGTCCATTAACTGGTGAATGGACAAACAATATGTGGTATATCCATGCAATGGAATATTATTTGACCATAAAAAAAAATGAAGTACCAATACATGCTACAACTAAGGTGAACCTTGGAAACATTATGTTAAGTGAAAGAAGCCACAAAGGACCACATATTGTATGATTCCATTTACATGAAAAGTCTAGACTAGGTAATCTAGAGGGAAAGTAGATTCATGATTGCCTAGGTCTTGTGTTGTGGGGAGATCAGGAACTTAGGGACAACAGCTAAGGGGATGGTGTTTCTCTTCATGGCAATAAAAATGTTCTAAACTGATTGTGGTGCTAGATGTATGATTCTGTGAATATACTAAAAGCAATTGAACTGTATACTTTAAATGATTGAATTGTATGGCATGTGAGTTATATCAATAAAGCTGTTTTTTAAAAAATATGTAGGACAAGGCTGTATTCCAATAAAATTTTATTTATAAAAATAAGTGGCTGGCCCATAGGCCATAGTTTCTGACCTCTATTCTAGAGTAATAGAACCTCAAATATTTTACCTGGGCATGGTTAACTAGAAAAAATATATATACTACCTTTTCCAGCCTTTCTTGCAGAAACTTGTATACAACCTTTGGGATTGTCCTTAAATGGAAGAGGTGTGCTATTCTTTGAATCCTTTCATCTTTTCTGTTCATTGAAATGGCTAAAGCTCTAGTAGCCATCTTGGACCATGAAGTGACTTTGGAAAATGAAAGCCACACATAGTGGGGCAACAAGATAGCAGGAATCTGGAATTCCTCATCCCATGAATCACCATATCAAGCCCAAACTGAAGTCATACAGATTTCTTGAAAGAAAAAATAAATTTATTTTTTTCATGTTTAAATGATTTTTATTTTGGAGCTGTTACTCTGTGTTCACAGCTGAATCTCATTCCAACTATCAAAACCCTCAAAGAATTAAAACACAGCTTTGCCTTCTTAAGGGGCTCAGTGGATTTTACGGCCATCTAACATCCAATTCTATGGACATAGTCATCCGATTCTGGTTTTTTGTTTTGTTTTGTTTTAACAGCATTTTATTCTTACATTTGATGTTAGCCAAAAGGCCAAAAAGTGATTACATTTCATTCTTGATGTATTAGCCTTTTGATATAGTATAGTTCAAAATATAGTTTGATATAGTTGCTTGGATTCATTATCTGTAAAAAAGATATAAAAAGATACCTTTTCTGATTAAACAATCCTTTGTAAATTTTAAAATGTCAAATATCATAACACACAAGCAACGCCATATCGAATAGGGATAAAATAGTGAATGAAGCATTTATTTTGCTGTTCAAAATAAATTGCTTAAAGCTGTATGCCAAAGAAGGCAGAATAAAAATAGCTTTCTATACTTCTTATCTTGAATTTCAAGTGCCTTAAATCCCCTTCCCCTTTTTTTTTCCTGAAGAAAAACATTTGATTGTCATATATTTCTATACAACATGTATGAAAAACATCAAAGCATTTTTACTCACTTGCTTCATTTTTCCTGTAAGGATTGTTGACCTAAAACTCTATTCTGATAATAGCAACAAAAAACCCAAGTGGTTTTCCAAACAAACAGAATTCCTCTATGTGATTTGTATCAAGGACTATCATTTGTCAAAATATAACACCAAGTCCTTGTCTTCATTTAATGGCAGGCAACTGAGAATGTTTTATCGTGGTCAATTTTTTTTTTGTATATTAAAATATTATAGCAGATATGGAAAATACAAAGTAGAAGAAAAGAAATGAAAGGATTTAATGACATTCTTTAAACATTATAACTCAAGGGCCAGCCAAGTGGCTCAGTTAGTTAAGAGCTCGCTCAAGAGTGCGAGCTGAGCTCTGAGCAACAGCAGTTCGATGTCCAGCCCGAGCTGAGCTGCCACTGAGCTGCCAACAGGTGGCAGGATGGCTCAGCTAAATAGAAAAAAATATATATTATAACTTAAATTTGATGCATTTGTTAGTATTTTTTCTATGCATAATTTGTGTTTTTATGAAACTATGACATTCGTAGCTAGTCACACGTTATTTGAAGGCTGGTTAATGTATACATAAGATTAAAGGATTGGTTCTCAGTCACATTCTAAAGAAATGGAAACTAAAAGAAACATAATTGATTTGGTAAAAAAAAAAGTACAAGATAATAGTTATCAGTTCTTAGCTAAGGCCAAAAACTTTACGATAGTGACAGGCCTCAAGTTGTCTGAACAGTCCTCAATTTAAAAGTGTCTGACAAGAGTTTAAAATTGTTTCCCAGAGCCCAACGACAACCAATGCCAGTTTCCCCAGTTAACCGGCACTGTGATGGCAGCGAGAAAGAACCCTACATGTGCAGAGTTAAGGGGCAGAAGGCCAAGTGACATTTCAGGTCACTGTGTTAGGAAAGGTGCCTTGGGCACAGTCTGGTCTTGTGTTCAGCGTAAAGAGCATAGAGGCTGTGGCCCACTCCCTGGGCAACGGGATTTTGAGCTGAAGGTGACTAGTCCTTGCAGACATGGCTTACCAGGATACCATTCACCAGCTATTTGGACTTTTCCAAATGGAAGCACACGCAGGAGGTTGAAAGCATAGGTTCTGCCGCCAAATCGACAGGGTTCGACTAGCTCCACCAAATACTAGCTCGATGATCTTGGACAAATCACTCACTGGCTCTTTCTTAGCCTAAGTTTCTCTGTGTATATATAATAAAATGGAAATGATATTTCTCTCTCCTGGGGTGGTTGTTTAGAAAGGATTAAATGGCATGGCAAAGCTGGTGTGAAGCACAATGTTTGACATGTAAAAACATGTATTCTAACGAATTGATTGTCATCAAGTTCCAAACTGTTCCCAGCCACTGCCAGCGGTCCTACGGGCCTTGCTTCCGGTGCCCTCTCACGTCAGTCTCCGTCAGCCGAGCGCAGAACCCGCGGCACCTCCGTCACTTCCGGGAAAGATCCGGCCACGGGTCTGCCGATACCCGGATGCAATTCTAATGGCTGCCCCCAGTGCAGTGAAGGAGCGCCATGGAGACCGAGGCAAGGGTGTCCTGGAAAGCCATCCAAGCTTGGGGCTTCCAGGAGGCCTGTCCGAAGGACTAAACGATGAGATTGCTGGGCGGCAAGGTGCCCCACACGGTCCTAGGAACGGCACTTCCGCGCTTCCTGTGAAGTTGCTGCCCAGTGTTTGCTAGAGGAGCCGCTCCTCTGGGCAGAACGGGGCCTCTCTACCTGGACCTTCTTTGAATGCCAGGTCTTTGCACCCGTCACTCCTCTCGCCCCCGGTGCTGGTCGGGCAGTAGGGTGGCTGGCCTGGACAGAAGGGGCTGGCGGGCAGCTAGGGCCGAGAGAGGCGGCGCGCTGGGGATTACGGGGCGGTGGAGGGTCCCGGAACGCCCCGCTAAGCGGCTGGAACAGCCTGGGCCCTGGTCATCTGGGCTGAGATGCTGCTCACCAACTCTGGGGCCCCAGCGCTGACCATAGGGCTCCTTCCAGCTGACTGAACCATAGGCAACAGTAGACGTTGATCCTGCAAAATATCTAGGATTTGTATAGGGCGTATGTGATTGGGGTTTTCGGTTTTTGTGTGTTTTGTTTTTTTATTTAAATCGCAAATTGATAATGTTAGTTTTAAGTTTCAGAATTCATCAGGAAAATTCACATTTTGATTCATGGGTGAGTTTTCTTTTAAGGTTTACGTTTGGATAGGATAATGGTGAGATTTTTACCAAAAGTATTCTTTTAAAATAAGGGGCATGAGAAAATAGGCTAATATTTAAAATACTGAGGAAATTGTTGAACTTTGCTACTGTGCAGTCGTCACACCAAAACTTGGAAGACACCAGAATTCTACCTCATGATAAGGCTTTACTTGCTGACAGCTTCCAATAATTCTAGATATAGATATATTAGAGTTAGTTTTCCTCACTTCAGAGTGACCTCCTATAGGTTTGTCAGAGGGAGAGACACAAACAAATGTGAGTTGATGCATTAACATTTTCTAGTAGTTACTTTTTAAGTGTGATAATGAAAAACAAACATACAGATATTACTGTTTTTATAGAAACAAAAATATGGAAACATTTAAAGCAGTTTGACTACATAATATAGTGTATTATAATTTAGAGTTTCACTTAAACTCTCAAAATTAGAAGAGCTGACCTAGAAAGGCTAAAAAAAAAAAAAGAGAAGAAGATGTAGACATTTACCACCTCTCAGAACATTTCATTGTTTGAACAGAAAATAAAATATTAGAAAGCCGCTGGAATTTGCTTATATAGTTACATACTATGCAAAGCGCTGAGTTGGTAATGGATAAGAAAGTGCTTTAAGATATATAAAGTAATAAATATATCACTCATGAACACTTATTACTCTCATAGCCAAATCATGTCTCCGTCTAATAGTTTTGGGGTTTTTTTAAGATTTTTTTTTAAATTGGGGAATTGGGGTAGGGGAACAGTGTTGGGGAACCATGGAAGGGGAACAGACAAGTTGCTGTCCTTTTGTTCTTCAGTCTAGTTGTGGAGGACATTGCTTCACTGGCCCATGTTGGTATCACCGTTGCACTCTTCCCTGGTGAGGCAGATCAGTCACAGGCCTGTGGACGGCTGCTCACAGCGGCTCTTGGCAGCTCACACCGGCTGCCAGCTGCTCGTGCTGGCTGCCAGCCACTCACTGTAGCCTTTGGCAGCCCACTGCAACAGAGGCTGCAGCTATGCTGTCCTGGGGACTCAGCAGCCCAGCTCCAGGTGGAGCTGTTGTTCACCATCATAGCTATAGAGGGCAGTGTCACTGGCCTTCATATGTGGGATCTGAACCGGGGCAGCTGGCATCCCAAGCCAGTTCTTAACCAACGCGCCACTCAGCCGACCCAATACTTTTTTTTTTTTTTAAGTTACAGAAAAAGACAGTTTATTAGAAGAAAAAAATACATTTCAAAGAGCAGTAGAGAATGGCTCAAGGGCCATTATTAGAAGAGCAAGTACACTCCAAAGAGTTTGGAACAGGCCGAGCAAAAGAAAGAGCTCAAAAGGCCCATCTAATACATTTTAACCTCTAAAACTTATGGTTCCTGTACTAGCATTAATATATACAGGTTGGAATAGTATTTTAAAGAAAGCAAAAATAAATGATCTGTTTACACATTTTAAATATTTTTTCTTTTGATGTGTTATTTGAGATTCCATTTTCAAATGCATTTGTACACATAAGAGTACTCAGTAACCTGATGGTCATAGATGGCCTTGAGTCTTACTTTTTGTATGTTTTCTTGCAGGTAGGTCTACTGGGTTCTTAGCACAATACCATATGGACCTCGATAAAACATTGTTAAGGTGAAAATTTTAATTATATTAATCAGTTCAAACATTTAACTAGTCTTTTTAGTTTTCCAGTATTTTACTCAAATAACTAGATATGGGCTTCATATGGTTAAAAATATTTGTGGGGTAATTGATGATCACTAAATTATTTCCTACCAAATGAAAAGTTTGACCTCAAGTAGTTAATTTTTATAGAACACTTATCATAAGTCAATCTGTGTTAAGTCTTATACATCATTATCTCACTTAATATTTACAGTAACCTCATGAGTTATATCTACTAAAGTCACTGTTTTACAGATGGAAAAACTGAGGCAAACAGGGATTAAGTTGCTTGCCCATATTCCCAAAATTAGAGCCACATTCTAGAGCCTTTCCTTCCATGTACCAAAGACTTTGGTGGAAGAAGCATAAGCATGGAACTCAGACCTGGACTCTAGTCCTACCTACCCTGCTTTGTGTGAATTAGGACAAATTTAACCTCTCTGAATTTCATTTTTCTCTCCTATGAGAGATGAACACTTTGAATTATTATATTTTTATTGAATCTTGACTCCAAGAATCCTTAAAATGTGGCCTTCACTATTGTTTCCCAGATTTTCTTCCAACCCCCGACACTTGTTCCATAACTTTTTTTTTTTTTTTGAGGGCAGTGTCACTGGCCCTCACATGTGGGACCGAACCGGGGCCGCTGGCTTCCCAGGCCAGCGCTTAACCGCCGCGCCACTCGGCCGGCGCCTATGTTCCATAACTTTTGATATACATCTCTATAGCTGCCAGTCTGACCTCATTGTAAGATGTGGCTGATTTCAGAGATGTCAAAATGTAAAATAATGTGCATCTTGGAATTGATGACATATAGTAGGTGATCTCTGAGCTTTCAAACCTGACTCTATGACATATGTGACTTTATGATACTTTATTGATGGTTTATGTATTTTTTAATGTAAATGATTCAACATAAAACAAGCTTCTTGGTAGTGGAAAAGTAGGAACCATATATGTTATTTTCACCTCTGAATCCCAAAACCCAGAACAATACCTGGCATGTAGTAAATGCTCAGTAGATATTTACCGAATGCATTAAACAAATCATATATTACATATACAACATTTTTTAAAAATTGTATTTGTCTTAAATGTGACATAAAATTAATAATAGCAGTACAGGGCCGGCCGAGTGGCGCATTGGTTAAGCGCTGGTTTTGGGATGCCAGCGGCCCCGGTTCGGATCCCACATGAGGGCCAGTGACACTGCCCTCTACAGCTAACAACAGCTCCACCTGGAGCTGGGCTGTGCGAGCCCCGGTGATGGTGTGGGCTGCAGCCCCTGCTGCAGGGGGCTGCCATAGGCTGCAGTGAGTGGCCCACAACCAGCGTGAGTGGCTGGCAGCCAGCGTGAGCTGCCAATAGCCGCGATGAGCGACATCCAGAGGCCAGCGACCGATCTGCCTCATCCGGGAAGAGCAATGACGATACCAACAGTGAAGCAACATCCTCCGCAACTAAAACTGAAGAACAAGAAGACGGCAACTTGTCTATTCCCCTTCCCCGATTCCCCAACGCTGTTCCCCTCCACCAATTCCCCAATAAAATCTTTAAAAAAAAAAAAAAAAAAAAAAAAAAAATAATAGCAGTACAAAAATATTTTGCTAATATTTTTTGCTTTCAGAAGTGTACTGTAATAAAGCAATAGTTGTTCTTTCCCTACATGTTTTCTGCTCACTTGTTGATTGTCATCAAGTGTGGACTATATTTTGTTCCTTGAAGAGGTATAGTAAAAATTGAAATACTGGCATATAGACTTTTTAACAAGGAATCAAATTGGTTTTATTTTTCAAACTGGCCAAAGTATAGGAACACTGTTTCATATATATTTTATTTTAACAAAAGTTGGAAAAATGTTATTTGATATCTTTATTAAATTTTGAGTATTCTGGAGGTGATTAAGCATGCCATCCTTCCAAATATACCAATAGTGTTAAATGTGTCTGAATGATGAAAATAAACTATAATTGAAAGATATTGTGAAACTGTGTGAATTGATAGCAAAGTGTTCAAGTTTTGGGGTGGGCACATAACTAAAATTATCCCAGCTATATTTATAGTATGCATGATGAAGTCTGTACTTTCAGTTAGAACCAGGAAGGGGTTAAAGGAATTATAGAGTTGTAGACTATTCTCTGGAGATAATCAGCTGAGTGTTCTGCTGTGTCCAGAAAACCCAATAACATGTAAGGTATCATCAGAAAAATATTTGAGAAAATCAACAAAAAGTCTCTTGCCCTCAAACAACACAATGGCCTGTTCCCATTTCTGAACCAAGCACTGGCAAAGAGAATGAATTACTCTTAGACCTCTAAGTCCTCTATTTCTGTAGTTAAGGGTCAGCTTCCAATGGCTTGTGGGGGAGGAACACACAAGAAATCAAGTTTCTGTTAGGAGGAAGGGGGAATTGGACTCTAGGATAGGCAAAAATAGAATCCATTACAATGCCTTTATTAACTTCTAACAATGTCATGATCAGAGCAGTGGACACCAAAAGCAGGGGGGGATTATGGGGAAAATAAAAAGATGAATAATTCTCATTCTACAAATGAATCTGACATAAAATATACCACATATTTTATTTATTTTTGTTTCAGTTACAGTTGACATTCAATATTATTATAAGTTAGTTTCAAGTATACAGAATTATAGTAAGACATTTATATAATTTATGCAATGATACATTGACTATATTCTCTGTGCTGTACTTTACATCCCCGTGACTATTTTGTAACTACCAATTTTGTATTTCTTAATCTCTTCACCTTTTTCACCCAGCTCCCCAACCCGCCCTCCCCTCTGGCAGCCATCAGTTTGTTCTCTGTATCTATGAGTCTGTTTCTGTTTTGTTTGTTCATTTATTTTGTTTTTTAGATTCCACATATAAGTAAAATCATATGGTATATGTTTCTCAGTCTGATTTATTTCACTTAACATAATACACTCCAGTTCCATCCATGTTGTCACAAATGGTAAGATTTCATTCTTTTTTACGACTGAGTCATATTCCATTGTATATTGTACCACATCTTCTTTATTCAATTATCTTTATGTGCACTTGGGCTGTCTCCATATCTTGGCTATTGTAAATAATGCTGCATTGAACATAGGAGTACATCTGTCTTTTTGAATTAGTGTATTAGATCTCTTTGGGTAAATACTCAGAAGTGGAATTGCTGGATCATAAGGTAGTTCTACTTTTAATTTTTTGAGGAACCTCCAAACCGTTTTCCATAGTGGCTGCATCAATTTGCAATCCCACCAACAGTGCATGGGGATTCCCTTTACCCCACATCCTCTCCAACACTTGTGATTTATTGATGACAACCATTCTGACAGGAGTGAGATGATATCTCATTGTGGTTTTTGTGTTTTTTTAAAGATTTTATTGGGGAATTGGGGGAGGGGAACAGCGTTGGGGAACTGGGGAAGGGGAACAGACAAGTTGTCCTTTTGTTCTTCAGTCTAGTTGTGGAGGATGTTGCTTCACTAGCCCATGTTGGTATCATCATTGTACTCTTCTCAGGTGAGGCAAATCGGTTGCTGGCCTCTGGACGGCCACTTACAGCGGTTCTTGGAAGCTCACACCAGCTGCTGGTCGCTCACTCTGGCTGCCAGGCACTCACTGTAGCCTATGGCAGCCCACTGCAGCAGGGGCTGCAGCTATGCTGTCCTGGGGACTCACAGCAGCCCAGCTCTAGGTGGAGCTGTTGTTCACCATCTTAGCTGTAGAGGGCAGTGTCACTGGCCCTCACATGTGGGATCTGAACTGGGGCCACTGGGATCCCAAGCCAGCTCTTAACCAACGCGCAACTTGGCTGGTCCTCATTGTGGTTTTAATTTGTATTTCTCTGATGATTGGTGACATTGAGCATCTTATATATCTATTGGCCATCTGTATGTCCTCTTTGGAGAAATGTCTATTCAGGTCCTCTTCCCATTTTTTAAGCGGATTGTCTGTGTTTTTGGTATTGAGTTGTATGAGTTCTTTATAAGCTTTGGATATTAACCCCTTATCAGATGTATGTTGGCAAATATCTTCTAATCAGTGGGTTGTCTTTTCGTTTTGTTGATGGTTTTCTTTGCTGTTTTTGTGTAAACTTTTTAGTATCATGTAGTCCCATTTGTTTATTTTTTCTTTTTCGATTCATTTTGCAAATTGAGCCTGTGCTTTCAGTTGCTACACCACTGCTTCTTCCATAATATACAACATTCAGAAAATATAGTTGGCTTACAAACTTTGCACATTCTTCTTTGAAATTATCTTTGACACTACTTTTGAGGGTCTTGCTCTGGCAGTCTCTTATTGCCAGGGGTCTTCATAAGCTTTTTTGTTTATGAACTAATTCTTCATTCTTTGTTGGCCTCTTTTGAAGACTTTTGTCTCAGCACCAGAAACCCTCATTCAGTTGAATTCTAGACTGAATAGATTCAATTTATAGCTTTATAAATCTCATTCTCTTCTGCAGTTGTGTGAGTGTCTTGAGAGGCCTTACATTAAGCCCCTTTTCCTGTTTCCTGCCACTGATCAGGCTCCCAGCCTTTATCCTGGAATTGCACGATAGGCTCAAAGATCCCAAATCAGACATAAATTTTTCTGTTGTTTCCCATTATCCTATCTTTGTTTGAAGATGTTTTTCTGCTTGTCTCATTGTCTAACCAGAGTCATCATATTCTATTGTAATTTCAGAGATGTATCTTGGTTGTATTTGAAACTGGTATTTAAAAAAAAAAACACTTTTTTTTTAAATTTAATCCAATTGAGAGGCAAAATAAAGTGGCCTTCCCTCTTTTTGTTCTTGAAAAGGCTTGCAAATAGAGATCACTGTTACCTAAATCTCTCCTTGACTGCCTTCACAACCCTTATCTCCTGGGCGTTGCTCCTGGAGGAGCCTCAGAGAAAGGTTCCTGTTATTCCTCAGGCACTATCTGCTCCATCTGGCTATCCCCAGATAAGACCATTCTGCCTCCATGTCTGCATACCTTCAGTGGCCAGGGCACAACCTTCCATATTGTCCAAGTTTTATCCAAAAGGAGAATTCAGATGCTGATTTTATTGAACTTTACCCCTAAGTCTCTGATTGGCTGGAATGTTACTCTTTCATTTCTAAGCAGTTAATGTGTTTTTGATGGGGAAGGTTGGCCACTTTGATTTAGCTGAGACTAAACCAGACTTAATTGCTGGCCGTGAATCATGTTTTCCAATTGATTAGGTCCAGTTACCTTAATGGATCCAATTTCCTGCAGAGACTTGCATCAAACCAACTGATTTCATTTTTAGTGCTGGTAAGTGTGCTTCTTTCACGGTCTTCACCATTTTATATTCAACAGAAACGTTTAAAGAAAGTGTTAGCTAGGCTTAATGAAGAATCGTAGTAGGGAACTTGCTGATTGGTGTCTTCAGAGGAATTGAATAAGAGGATAATAGTTCTTTTTATTCAGTTTAAAGAAATCCAGATGTCCAAGTATTAAAGACCTCTCTTCCAGGAGCTTTGTAAACCTTGATACAAGATAAAATTTGGGCCTTCCATGGCTCAAATAGGCCACAGGGCAAGGAGGCCTGTCTCTATGGCAAAGAGGACTTTGAGGCCACTTCCTAGTAGGTTCAGAAAAATCTGTCAGGCAGGTAACCTCTTTATCTCTGTTCTCCCATCCTATGTGGATTTCTCATGGCTGCATGAATTCATAGCCGTACTCAGCATCAGTGTCCTCCCATTATTGAGTTCTGAAGTGGGTCCCTTTTTAAAAAAATCAAATCTATTATGGTATAATTTACATACAACAAAATGCAAGCATTCAATAAATTTAGACAAATATATACACACAATCAAGATATAGAACATTTCCTTTATGGTAAAAGATTTCCTTGTGCCTCTTCCACTGGGTCCTCTCCACATCCACATCCCTGGCCCAAGTAACCATTGAGAGAGTAATACCTATGAGTCTATCATTGTGGAAGAAACTTGTCTTTCCTAGAGTTTCAAACAAAGAATTATACAATGTGTTCTCTTTTGGGTCTTTGATTCAGTGTCATGTTTTTGAGGTTCATCCATGTTGTTCATGTATCAGTAGTTTTCTTTTGTTTTTTTTTTATTGCTTGGTACTATCCCATTGCATGGATACACCACAGTTTGTCTATCCATTCACCTACTGATGGACATTTGGGTTGTTTCCAGTTTGGGGTTGGCTTTTGTTTGGACATACATTTTCATTTCTCTTGTGTAAATACTTAGAAATGAAATGACTCGGTTCTATGGTAAGTGGATGGTTAACTTCATAAGAAACTGTCAACCTATCTTCCCAGAGTGGTTGTACTATTTTCCATTGCTGCCAGCAATGTATTAGAGTTCCTATTGCTCCACATTCGCACCAACACTTTGTAGTCATTCTAGTAGGTGTGTAGTAATATCTCATTGTGGTTTTAATTTATATTTGATGACTGCTGATGCTGAGGATATTTGTATGTGCTTATTGGCCATACTTATATCTTCTTTTGTGAAGTGAATAAATATTTATAAGCAACTGATATTTGCTAGGCAATGTGACACTTCATCGTCTGGCCCACTTGGAGTTCTAGAATGGTCACCAGAGTTACACTATGCCTTCACAGCCACACATCCTGCTTGCACCAAATCCCTTCCCTTTCTCTAGTTGGAGATCAGTAACTTTTTTTGTTAAGGGCCAGATAATAAATATTTTGGGCTTTGTAGGCCATAGAAACTTTGTCACAATTCTTCAACTCTGTCATTACAAAAGCAGCCGTAGATACTATGGAAATGAATCAGTGTGGTTGTGTTCCAATGAAACTCTACTTATGGACCCTGAAATTGCCACAAAATGTTCTTTAGATTTGTTTTCAACCATTTGAAAAAGTAAAAAGTATTCTTAGCTTGCAGGCCTTAGCTTGCCAAACTCTGCTCTAGATGGTTCAGAAGATTTCACCAGACCCTGAGGGTACAATCACAGAGTTATAAGTTTGAATCCCAGCTCCACCTCTTACTGGTCATGTGCCCTTGGGCATATTTTTTTTTTTTTTTTGAGGGCAGTGTCACTGGCCCTCACATGTGGGACCCGAACCGGGGCCCCTGGCTTCCGAAGCCAGCGCTTAACCACCATGCCACTCGGCCGGCCCTCTCCCCCTGCTTTTTAAAGGAGACTTTCTGGAAGTCTCAAACAGTGCTTGCACTTATAGTTCATTGGCCAAAACTTAGTCACATAACTATACATACTCAAAGGGAGGCTTGAGAAAGTCATTTAGCTCGGTGACCATGCGCCCAGCTGAAAATTTGGATTCTATTACTAAGGCTGAATGAGAGCATGGGTGTAGGGGTAGGTAACAGCCTGTGCCATACACTTCTTATCCACAGCCCTGTCCAAATATTCTCTGAACCCTAGAATAGGCTTTTGAAATAAACTAGACACTAAGCTTAGCCCCAGATGCCAGCTTGGGAGGTACCTTATGAAGCAATGATGTTTGTTAAGTTACGATGAGAGAAACCAGATTTTAAAGTTCAAGGAGTCTCAGTACATCAATAGAAACTTTTGTTAGTAATGACAAACGTATCATCCCCCAAATCTTAGAATATTGCCATTTCAGATCTTTTTTGCAATGCTCTTCCATATCCTGGGTCAGATTCTAAGGTTAATTCTATTTTTGGTGATGATAATACTTTGACAAATAGAAGGTCGGCATGGGATTTTTCTACCCTGCTAGTCAGTAAAAATTCAAAATAAATAGGTATGATTATTTTAAATCTTTTGCTTTGAATCCCCTTCCTCCTCTCCTCCAAGTGCTTGTCTCCATAGCATCTAGACTTTTATTTATTTTTTATTTTTTTATTTATTTATTTTTTTTGAGGGCAGTGTCACTGGCCCTCCTATGTGGGACCTGAACCAGGGCCGCTGGCTTCCTAGGCCAGCGCTTAACCACCACGCCACTCGACCAGCCCAAGACTTTTAGAAAATTGATAGTGGTGACATTTTAAATGGATGGAGCCTTGTTTCACCATTTCCAAAGGATTTCATGATAGACCTAATCTTATCCTGAGTCGTCTACTAAAATCTTTGGCTTATTGTCTATAGTCAGAGTATTTATCCAGAGACATGCGAAACTCTTCAAAAGTCATGGAGATAGTCATACAGGAATGGCTTCCACTGAGCACACTGCTCTTCAAATGCCCACAAAAGAGCACATCCCAAAAACTTAGGCATATTAGGGTGGGAATAGGGGCCTTAGATTACAATATTTGGTTATAGGTGGGGTAAGCCTTTCTATGAAAATAACATCGTTTCATACTGTTATGTAACAAATAGAACATGTTTTGTTTCTACAATGTATACACTATGATTTTATCAAGTTCCTGACAGTTGACAACTATTTTGCTTTTGTGGAAATAGTGGGAACTCATACATGTCTGTTGGTTAGACTCCCCTCCTGCAAAGCTGTTTTATCTGAAAATGTGTTCTTTCCAAAATGGAAAAAACCTTACCATCTTCTTGAGGGCTTTCTTTGCAGGTTTCATTGTTAGCCAGAGACCTCTGGATTTTAATGTAAATGTTTTGGGTTACCTGGAGTGTCTATAAGTCATATAATGAATTGATTTGTGAAGTTGATGTATTATAGTTTTTGAATCAATAAATGCCTTTCTCAAAATGCTGGTCCTGTATTTGTTTGCTGCTAAGTAATACAGAATCCTTGAGAATAGGATCCTGTTATAAAGAAACCTGCACAGACTAAGGTTTTCATCTAGAACCTCTCTGAGACATGATAAAGAAGTCAGTGTCCTGATCGGAGAAGCTTTTTATTCTAACAAGATCAACAAAATGTAACTTTTCCAATTGTAAAAGTAATCCATATATACTGTAGAAAAAGAACAGAGAAAGTTATAAAGGAAAAAATAAGAATCATTCACAGCCCCACTAGCCAGCAATAACTATGTTTAATCCTTTGACAAACATCGTTTACATTGTAAAATTAAATTAATGGTCTTTGAACCAGTGAAACATACCCAGCAGGTTACCCTAAAGTGATTTGTGAGAAAGGGCTTTGAGCCTCCATAACACAAAGACTACCTTCTCTCAGCACTTCCTGGGAGAAATATCTGTAAAACACAATCTTCTGAAATGCACTAATTACTAATACAGCAGCACGTACCAAAACAATCCTTTCAGTATACATTTCTCGATGCTTCTTGGAGATCATGGTTCCTAGGATGATGTAATATTCTGGGATGCCTTGATAGTGGGACCAGTAGAGGCTCTAGTTCCTTAATGACACGACCAGTGTTTCCCTCAGGAATGTAAAAGAAGGAAGAAAGGGGTGAAATTGGAGAGTATGGTCTGTCATCTCAGATTATCACAAGCCACCTCTCTGGTATCTGAAACCCATGAGGCATCTTTGCCAAAAGCAAAGACAAATTATTTGCTGAGTCACTTTCTTGCCCTCAGTGTGTTGGGATGGAGGGTAGTGGTGGTGTCCATCTACGGAGGCTTCTGGAGCAGTCATCTTTGTATTCCCTACAATGCCAAGCACAGTCCCCGAAGCCTAGTAGTTTAGTAGTACTTAACGAAAGTATTAGCAATTGTGTTAAGAATAATCAAGGTCAAAGGCACCTGAGGACATATGTTGACACCAGCTCACTTCTGATGCCTCTTAACTATGTAAGGGACCAGGCCTTAGCCATGGTTGTCACCCTTTCTGGACAAGCCTCTAGTGCAGTAACCTAATATCTAAGAATGAAGGTAGCTACAGGAATAACCTGCAGACCAATATAAGGACACGGCTGCAGTCTGCAGGCACGTGCTGCTAAGCCCTGCGCTTCCATATTGGGGTGGCTTTCCATGGCAAAAGAATGTCACCTACTGTCTCAGGAACCTTCTAGAGAAGATATGCCTGTACAGTAAAAGTGCTTTGTTTCTGCGTTGTATGTGGATAGTTTTTCAAAGTACAGCCTCAAGACCGTCTGCATCACAATCACCTGGAGTACCTTTTAAACATGCAGGTTCTTGATTCCAGATTTACTGAATCAGTGTAGTGTTTTCAAGCTTTTTAGACTGTGACCTAGAATTAGAAATAAGTTTAATAAAACAATACTTAATACCTACTAGGGCAATGCACTCATAATATTGTTCTTTCTTTTTTTTTTTTAGCTGAGCCATCCTGCCACCTGTTGGCAGCTCAACGGCAACTCAGCTCGGGCTGGCCTCGAACCGCTGTTAGCTCAGAGCTCAGCTTGCACTCTTAAGCGAGCTCTTAACCAACTGAGCCATTCAGCTGGCCCTCAATATTGTTCTTTTTTATTCAATTTGCTGACTGTGACCCACTAAGTTGATGTCATGATCTATTAATTCTGAATTAGAAGATTGGATTAGATGACTTTTAATGTTTCAACATGAAGATTCTACAGCTAGGAAGAATTGAACAATATAAAACAATTTTATTCTTTCTTCTCTCCCTTCATTTTTTTTTTTTTTTTTTTGAGGGCAGTGTCACTGGCCCTCATATGTGGGACCGAACCAGGGCCGCTGGCTTCCAAGGCCAGCGCTTAACCACCGCGCCACTCGGCCGGCCCTCTCCCTTCAGATTGTAGCCAATATAAAGATTGTCAGAATTCATAGATGCACCACAGTTGACATATCTGGGCTTTACTCTCATCTCTGCCACTAACTAGCTGTGACTTTGAACAATCAAAATCTCTGGGCTTCAGTTTTTGTCATCTAAAACATGAAGTTAATACTTTCCCTTTATATTTCATAAAATTTCTCAAATGACAATAAAACTATGAGGAAGCTCTGTGAATTAAATGTATACATTAATGTAAGATTATGTCCTTTTACACGAACTGTACTTGAAAACATTTGAACTTCAAGGCACCTCTTTTACAATACCTCTTGCCTTCTAGTCATATCTTCCACTCTCCTTGATCCCTAGTAGATGACTTTTAGAAAAAAAAAAGTACTGCAGAAATCATGTGAATGTTTATGCAAATGTTCCGTTATTATTTTTTATTTTTTTTAGCTGAGCCATCTTGCTACCTGCTGGCAGCTCAGCGGCTGCTCAACTTGGGCTGGGCATTGAACTGCTGTTGCTCAGAGTTCAGCTCACACTCTTGAGTGAGCTCTTAACCAACTGGGCCACTCGGCCAGCCCTTTCGGTTATTACTTTTATATTGTATCTTAGTTGCTTTCATGCAAGACAAAATGTCCTAAATAAACACTCATGGGAGAATAATCTAGATTTTTGGTCTCTAAGCTATATTAAGTCTTAGGCCTTATAACCAAATTCCCGTTGCTCTAATAAAAAAAAAAAATGCATAGGCACTCCAGATAGGAGCCAGTCTTCTGATACACTGCCCAAACAGTCATCATAGGCACCTATCAGATGCCGGGTGGTTGAGCTCTATTTGGATCCCAAAAAGCAGCAGCTCTTGCCTCTCCTCACCCTTGAAAATTTCGTACCACAACTCATACACAGATCCACCCTGTCCACTGTCCCAGAGGTAATGACCAGCCACTTAATGTTCTCTGAAGAGACTCAAGTCATCAACAGCAAAAACGTTGGGTGGTGCCCGATCCTACAGGCTTCAATGGGTTCATCTCTAGTCCGTCCTTCTCTTTATGCTCAATGAGCAAATCTCAAATCCCCACTTGGATTTTCATTCCCACATAGCCTGCAAACAGAAAGTTCCAAAGTTACTAAATATACCTTGATTCTAATTAGATTCATCTGCTTAAAATGTGGCATCACCTTATCTTTTCTCAGTCTCCAATCAAAAAAATCTTCAATAGTGTTTGCCTACAAAATAAATCTAAAGCACTGTATATACATCGATGTATATACAGAGGGTTCTTAAAAAGTCTATACACATTTTAAGAAAGAAAAACTGTATTAAAATTGTGATACTCAATAAGTCACGTTTGACTTTTGCAATTACAAGAGGTACTCAAAGTGGTTATCATCCGAGTCCAGATACTTCTGATTATGGTGAACTACTACTTGGGCATAGACAACATGTCTTAAAATGTGTACGAGGTCTGACAATTAGGTTCATGAACTCATCCCAGAAAAAGTGCCATATACCTCTTTGCTGAATATCACTATGGTCACCTTAAAGTACTCCCCTTGGGAAGCTATGCACCGATGCCAGCACCTAGTCCACCCTTCAAAGCAATTTTGGAACTCTTTTTCTGGAATGGCCATCAGAACTATCATCGTATTACGCTTGATGTCCTGAATGTCATAAAAATGTCTTCCTTTCAATATTTCCTTTATCTTCAGGTAATGAAAGAAGTCATTGGGGGCCAGATGGGGTGAGTAGGGAGGGTGTTCCAATACAGCTGTTGGTTTACTGGCTAAAAACTCCCTCACAGACAGTGCCGTATGAGCTGGTGCATTGTCGTGATACAAGAGCCATGAATTGGTGAAAAGTACAGGTCATTTTCATCTAACTTTTTCACACAGCCTTTTCAGCACTTCCAAATAGTAAACTTGGTTAACTGTTTGTCCGGTTGGCACAAACTCATAATTAATAATCCCTCTGATATCAAAAAGGTTAGCAACATCGTTTTGACTTTTGATTTGAACTGACGAAACTTTTGGTCGTGGAGAATTGGCTGATTTCCATTGTGCACTTTGACACTATGTGTCAGAGTCGTATTGGTACACCCATATTTCATCACCAGTGATCACATGGCCCAAAACATCGTCTTGCCTCTCCAAAAGATCTTGGCAAACTTCGACTCCCCTTTGCTTTTGTTCATGGGTGAGCTCCTTTGGGACCATTTTTGCACACACCTTTCTCATGCCAAGATTTTCAGTTAAGATTTTCCTGTTTCTCTATTGATGTTTACTATGCTTCTCACAGTCAGCTGACAATTTTGATGCACAATTTGACAAATTTTTGCCATTCATCAGTTCTGCTCATTACTGGCCACCCTGGCCTCTCTTCATCAGTGACGCGTTCTCTCCCCTCAGAAAAACGTTTAATCTATTTGCACACTGCCGTTTTCTTCATGGCATTATCCCCATAAACTTGGACTAACATGTCTCTGATTTCACTTCCACTCTTGCCAAGGTTAACAAGAAATTTAACGTTTGTTCATTGCCCTAATTCAAGTTGACATTCTCGCGATGGCACACAAAAACACACAACAACAATAATGAACGCCACTCAGCAAGACACCGCCACATGTCGATGAGAACACAGCTGTGAGACACTGATACACCAAGGTTATGACACCTTACCAAGCTGTTTATACAGTGCTGCCAATGTAAGCACATGGTGACAAGTTCGCAAACTTGTCTGACCTCGTATACATTTTTGCCACCCCTGTTGTGTTTGTGTGTGTGTGTGTGTGTGTGTGTGTGTTTAAGAACAATGTCAGTTTACTGTATATGTTTTCTTCTAGGAGTTTTATGGTTTTGGGTCTTACATTTAAGTGTTTAATCCATTTTGAGTTTATTCTTTTATATGGTGTAAGAAGGCTTCTAGATTTCTTATACGTAGAAAGGTTATGTCCTCTTCAGAGTTATGAAATAATTCTTCCATGATTCCTGTCATCAAAATTTAAATTTTTGAGATGGGGATCAGTTTCATTTTTCCAAGTGACTTCCTAGTTGACCCAACCCAATTTATTAAATAATGTGTATTTTCCTTCACTGACTTTTTAAAATTTTATTTATCACATTAAGTTCCATAATGTTTAGGTTTATTTTTGGAATTTATTTTGTTCTCTATGTGTCTATTTCTGTTTAGGTTTTATTTTGGAATTCTGTTTCACTGAATTATCTGTCAACTCATTTGTCAGTACCATAGTGTTTTATTTATTGCAGCTTTATATTTTAATGTCAGAATTCAGCATTTCCTAATTATTTTTGCTCATTTTTAAAAATTAGCTTGTGAGATTGTAAATTTATAAATCAAGAATTGACATCTTTATGATGTTGATGCTTTCTATCCAAGAATATGGTGTGCCTTGTTCAACTATTCTTTTGTGTCACAAGCATTTTAAAGCTTTCTTCACACTGATCTAGCATATTTCTTATATTTATTGCTAGGCAATCTGTCTTTTTTTGGTGCCCATTATAATTGAGTACAGTTATCTTTTATTAAATCTGATAGTTGTGTATATATATAATATGAAAGTTATTTAATTATGTACCCAGCCAATTTACTGAATTCACTTATTGTAAGTTTTTCAGTTTATAATCTTGGAGTTGCCAAGTTTACAATCATATCTGCAAATAGTGGTAATTTTACCTTTTCCTTTCCAATTGTTTTTGTTTTTTTTTAGCTGAGCCATCCTGCTACCTGTTGGCAGCTCAGCGGCAGCTCAGCTCGGGCTGGGCATCAAACTGCTGTTGCTCACACTCTTGAGCGAGCTCTTAACCAAACTGAGCCACTCTGCCGGCCCCTCCTTTCCAATTTTTAAAACTCTTTTCTTTTGCCTAGCTGCACTGCATGCATATGTTTGTTTTCTTTTATAATTCATTAATTTCTGCTTTTATTGTTTTCTTTCCTTCTGTTTCTGTTTGGTTTACTTATTCTTTCTAGACTTTTTCAGTTGGATGCTAATTTTCTTTTGAGCACTGTTTTACCGTTATCCCCGAGTTCCTGATATGTAGACTTTTCATTATAGTGATTTTCTACATACTCTGAAATTTTGGTTTCTACTTCTTATTTGATGCAAGGATTGTTTGGGATTTTTATGAGTCCTATTATATATATTTATTATTCATTGCATTTTCATGAGAGTATGTTTTGATATTAATTCTTTTTGGGATTGTTTTCTTCATGGATTATTATGTAAATTTTGTTGAAGTTCACATTAGGACATAATATTATCAAAGAAAAACTAGATATAGTTATTAATGCACTACTTATTTGTGCACAAAGGAAAACGGTAATGGGTTAATTTCATCCAATGAAGGCAAAAATGGGAATATTTTTGCAGCTTGGAAACCAAGGATTTAGTTTTCCTTGGATGAGCTGCAGATTAGCTGGCAGCTAGCAGAGACCAGTTCTTAGGCATCCTATTCTTAAGCACCTGGATGGGTAGGTGCTTATATCCTCTGGTTTGTTTTTTTTTTTTAGATTTTTTTTTTTTTTAAAGATTTTATTGGGGAATCGAGGAGGGGGAACAGACAAGTTGTTTTTTTGTTCTTCTGTCTAGTTGAGGAGGACATTGCTTCACTGGCCCATGTTGGTATCATCATTGTGCTCTTCCCACATGAGGCAGATCGGTCACCAGCCTCTGGATGGTTGCTCACCGAGGCTATTGGCAGCTCACACCAGCTGCTAGCCACTCACGCTGGCTGCCGGCCACTCACTGTAGCCTATGGCAGCCCACTGCAGCAGGGGCTGCAGCCTACACAGTCGCCGGGGCTCACACAGCCCAGCTCCAGGTGAGCTGTTGTTAGCTGTAGAGGGCAGTGTCACTGGCCCTCATATGTGGGATCCGAACCGGTGCCACTGGCGTCCCAACCTAGCTCTTAACCAATGTGCCACTCGGCCGGCCCTATCCTCTGTTTTTTAATATTGTTGCAAGGTTATTTGATCACAGATATTCATAACTGTTCATCACGAATTGTAACCTTTTAACATTATAGAGTGCCCCCCTCCGACACGCAATTTTAGCCTAGTTTAATACATTTGGGCCTGAATGAGGCCTTATCTGTTATTATGATGTTGCTTTTTGTTTAAGTACTCTCTCTTTACTCATCCTTCTATCTTCAACCCTTCTACAATAAATCATTTTTTTGTTGTTGTAGGTCTTTTATATAGTATAGATTTGAGCTTTGCTTTGTGATTCTGTCTGAAATTCTTTTTAATAGCTGAATTTGGCCCATTTACATTTTTTAAATTTGATATGTTTGGTCTTAGTTGTGTCATATTATTTTGTTATACTTTCTGTATTTATACCTTTTAAAAATATTTTACTAAATAGACTACTTGCTTTGTTTTCCATGTGTATTTCTTTTGATAATTAGGAAGGTTTTTATTTTTTATTTCAAGTTGCCTTTGTAATACCCTGATTGTATAATACTCTGAATTCTCTGTTTCGCCAGACTTCTAGTCTCTGTAATTCCATTCTGTAAGTAATGATTGATAAAGCTGGACTTAATCAAAATTTAAAACTTCTCTGTAGAAGATAATGTCAAGAGAATGAGAAGCCAAGCCACAGACTAAAAGAAAATATTTGCAAAAAAACACATTTAATAAAAGATTGTTATCAAAATAATACAAAAAAACTCTTGAAAATCAATAAGAAAACAAACAACTGAACTTTAAAAATGTGCTAAAGACCTTAACAGACAACTCACCAAAGGAAATATACAGATGGCAGGTAAGTATATGAAAAGTTGCTCCACATAATTTGTCACCAAAGAAATGCAAATTAAAATGAGATACCACCACACACCCATTAGAATTGCCAAAAATTTGGAACCACTGACAATACCAAATGCTGATGGGGATGTGGAGCCACAGAAATTCCCATTCATTGTTGGTGGGAAGGCAAAATGACACAGCCACTTTGGAAGACAGTTTGGCAGTTTCTTACAAAATTAAACATACTCTCTTACCCTATGATCCACTATTTACCCAAAGGAGCTGAAGCTTATATCCACAGTAAAACATGCACATTAATGTTTATAGCAGCTTTTTTCATAATTGCTGAAACTGGGAGGCAACCAAGATGTTCTGCAATAGGTGAATGGACAAAGTGTGGTCCACCCAGACAATGGAATACTTTTCAGTGCTAAAAAAGAGCTATCAAGGCATGAAAAGACATGAGGAACCGTAAATACATATTACTAAGCTAAAAAACTGATCTGAAAAGCCTACATACTGTGTGATCCCAACTGTATGGCACTCTGGAAAAGGCAAACCTATGGGGACAATGAAAAGATTAGTTGTTGCCAAGGGTGGTGGTGGGGTGTGTGGGGTGGAATGGAGAGGGAAGAATTGGTGGAGAGGATTTTTTTTTTTTTTGAGGGCAGTGTCACTGGCTCTCATATGTGGACCCAAACCCGGGCCACTGGCTTCCCAAACCAGCGCTTAACCACTGCGCCACTCAGCCGGCCCGCGGGGAGAGGATTTTTAGCAGTGAAAATACTCGCTATGAAACCATAATGCTGAATACGTGCCATTGCACATTTGTCTAAACCTGTAGAATGTACACCACTACCAGAGAATCCTAACGGACACCTTGGACTTTGGGTAACTACCACGTGTTAGTGTAGTTGCATCAATTGTAACAAATGCACCACTCTGGTGGGGGATGTTGGTAATGGAGGAGGCTGCGCACATGTTGGGGCAGGAAGTACATGGGAAATCTCTACCTTCCTCTCAATTTTGCTCTAAATCTAAAACTGCTCTTAAAAACTAAAGTTAAACAAAATTTTTTTAAAACACAGTAGCAGTGGGGTAGGGTAGCAGCAGGTATCCTTCCCACAGGAAGCCAGAACCTGGCTTTCTTTCAAATGACTGTACTTGTTATTTTTTATTTTATCTAAGAGATTTAAAAATTGACATTGAGTGATTCCCCAAATGAAGATAATATTAAACTGAGTTCCAGACTATATACCATTCCAATTGCTTCAAGTGTGCTAGTAAGCTGCTTGAGGCTGGGGAGGTCAGTCTTTTACCATGTACATGAGAAGGATGGTTGTGGATGACCAAAAGCTTGTCACATGGGGTTCACAATCGCCTTAGTATAAAGTTACCTGTCCTGGTTTGGAATACTTGTTGCTTCTTCTTAAATTCAGGCTTAAAGAACACTGTATACTAACCCACTCTCTGGAGGGTTGTTAAACCTACCACTGTGCCAGAGTAGCTGACAGTACACAGGACTAATTTAAAAAATACTTTTTAGGAATGTAAATTCCTAACTCACACGTACAACTCTGTTAGAATTTTACTCTTCAAAACAAATTCTATCTGCTAAGTTTTAAATTAGTAGCAAATGGTATTTATACTTAGGTGAACAGACCATTATCACTCACTGTTGACCCTGTTCCTTCTCACACTCTTGACCATTTTCTGGGTCCCTACTTTCCCTTGAGATCAGGCTTCGAAATTTCTGAACCTTGTGTTGTTTAATAAATTAGAAACTGCATTTGCTAACGTACTAACAACTGATTTTTAAGCACTGATTTTAAGTTCAAAAGGCCCAAAGCTGTGTCCAATACACTTCTGTGGGCTTTGATGCTCAGTGTGGAAAGCGTAAGGAATGGACCCATGTTTCTCACCACTGCAGCTATATTCTACATCGGGATGGCTCTTACTAAGTATAATTCCAAGTCTGACTTACATGATGACACAGTTCAATGAAGCTGTGAGTATACGTCAAATTTATATTTAAAACAAAAACACCGAAACCATTTTACTGAAAACTAGTTTTATTTTAAAATTAAGTGCATAGCACTCATCTAATTCCATTGGTGTAGACTTTAGCACCATACTTGCCATTTGCAATTAATGTTAGATACATTTTGGTTCGCAGTCTGTACTTGAGTAGTGTTTATTTAGTGGACTTTGGTAAAGCCCTTTATACATATCATTAATCTCTTCACAGTACACATTTAATGATGGTCCGGTAATCTCAAAAAATAAACAAAAAACAAAAACCTACTTTAAAGACTAATCAATAAATTAAATGAAACCGCCATAATTCCCCCCACCCACATCCCCAAAAGCTAGCAGTTGTGAGTTGTATTTATACTGAAACCTAATGTATTAAAAATAGTTCTGGTCTCCAACCACCCCATCCCACCCTACCCTGGGTATGCAGCAATAGTAACCAATTAATTATTTTATTCTACCCCCAAAAAATCCAGTGTTCTTTAGCTTTTTTAAATATAAACTGGGAAAGTATTATAAGCTTTTAAAAAAGGCATATTCTTCTATAATAAGAATGACATTTAAACCAATCAATAAAAGCAATTGACAAGACATTAAATTACCATAGGCACCAGTTGTTGTTTCAAATTGGGATCTCTATCCCAATATCTTACATTCATAGTATTAATGAGGTAGTTAAAAATACTGAAGATTGGACTCCAGGTTGCTGGGTTCTGAACGTGAATGTGAAAGATATATTCTCTTTTGAACCCACTTTCCCCCAAATAATTCAAGTTCTCGTGAGGTAAGAACTACAAAATCCAATTAGCAGCCTTCTATAAAGAGGAAAAGTGATGATAATTTTCAGAAAAAAATTTTCATGCTTGAAAACCGCCATGAGTGAGTGTTCTTACCTGAGTGGTTTTTTATTTTTATCTACTAGACTAATAAATCCACATCATGCCCTATGTACTCTAATTATAAAAGTTACCTTTCTTTTAAGGGAAAGACATTCTCTAAGAATTCACGCTGGCAGAAACCACCCACCCACATTTATCCACTGGAGCCATCTGGATCGGTTTATTATTGTATTGAGTCCCTTCCTTTCCTAACAGAAGCCATTTGGCTTGATTACTGAGACTCCTGCTGCATACCCACAACATCTTTATAATAATAAGTTTGTCTTCAATGCATATTATGGCAGTCACATACCTGCCATGCAGTTTCCCTTCTATTCAAGTGCTATCTTTAAAAAACACAAACAAAGACACACCTTACTAACTTTTAAATCAGAAAGCTTCCCTTCACCAAATCTCTTCTCCCACAGTTAAGAGCACAATGTCTACAGTTTCAGTTATTACAATGATTTTTTTTGTTTTACTTTTTAAGTTAACGCTCTCCAAACTCTTTACCCCCAAATTGCCCTAGCTGTAACAACTTATTATTGCTGTTTTCACTCATTACCAGTATAGGGAAATGTCCCAGGGCAGTTCTGGGGCCAATCTAATGAAAATGGCGACTGAAATTTAGTAATCAGTACCTTTGCCTGCTTATACTGACTAGCTGGATTCAAAGGCTGCTTATAAGATCTGTCTTCCATGTAACAAAGTGCTGCTCTAGCACAACCTGAGAACTACCCTGACCACATTCCACTTAAAAATAAACCTACAGGACTTTATTCCAGTACTGACATTTTACAGTTATGCCTTCCCTTGAAAAAACTTTTTTAGAGTAATATTAAATCTGACTATAGATCACTGATTGCACTGAGAAATGCTAAACCTATTATGTATTATGAATGACAGAAACCACCATTTCATTCATTCTAAGCTACAATTATGTTCTCATTTGAAAACACATCCTGGCAGGAGTATTTTAACCAATGTTATAAAGGTAGTTCATACTATAACATTCCCCAAACATGTTGCATTACAGTTAAGTGTTTCCAAGTAGTACAAATTCCCTGAGTTAAATGTTTTTTTTAAGTCTAAAGATTTGAGGTTGATCACTTAGGGAAAAAAACAACGAAAATTTATGACCATGACTTTAAGATAAGAGATCTACTCCACCCTTAATTTTAGTACATAAATCCAGACATCTATACTATCTGTGATAGGAAGTTATATAGAATCACCTAAAAAGTTGTTTTTACTGCACAGATCTGGTATAGCATAGCAATTCATGAGTTTAAACTTACTCAAAAAATTCATTTGTAGATCAAAAATATAACTCAAAACTGCAGAATAAAAAAAAGGACCTCTTCAAAAATTAATACTGTAACTTTCCTTCATAAAAAGACTGTTTGGCAAGTCCACAAACATTAATCTCTGACATATAAGCCAACATTAGGCCCAGAGCTCACCACAGGTCAAATTTCAAAACAGTGAATTGGAGTCTGTCCAAATTTTCTGTTGCATTGAACATTTTTGAAATATTTGGACCATCAGCCGGGGCTTGAAACTTTTGTCATATAGGGATTTAACAGAATTTAATATACATACTGTTAAACTGTTTGCTTAGTCCTCCCAGGTATTCATGGTGTATTCAAGGGGATAGCCCGTATTCCTGGTGTAGGTATCTGAAGAGTTCTCAGCAATGTGAATCCCTTTACAGAAGTTTACGAAAAGCTTGCCCCAGAGCTTCAAGTCACAAAATAGTCTGGATCAGGTATTACTTTCGCATAAAATCACCTTTCAAAACATGGAGTAATGCAAGGGTAATGTTCATTGATCTGATAAGTCCGGTTATAAGAAACATTCAGACAGGGCTTAACTTCTACTGGTATTGCCAGTGACATCCCAACCCCAGTCTGCACGTGCCCAAGGCCCTGAACACTAGTTTGGAAGCCAGCAGGACATGTCTGTAGTGTGTAAGATGAGGTGTGTGTAGTAGATACAATCTGCTGACAGCTTGGTTGTTCTGATACCGGATGGTGATACTGCAGTGAGGTCTGATGAGTCTGATGCAGATACTGAGGTTGCTGAAAGTGAACTGGCCGAGAGGGCTGGGAGGCTGCCTGGAACACACTTAGCTGTGCTGGCTGCGGTCCTGCCTGTCCTCTTTGTTTGTTTGCTTCTTTTACATCATTATCATGAGCACTGCAACACAGAGAGAAAGGAAACTGATGTTACTTGAGTAGAATTTGTAAGAAAGTCATGCACTACCCCGAACCCCTGAACAGCTGACTGCATGGAGTGCCCCACTGCCCCATAATTTCAACAATAGTGTGATCTCACTGGTATCCTTCAAAAAGCTCCTTCCCTTGGTACAAACCTAGGAAACTGGCTGATGGTAGCTTTTAGGGCTATGTCCAGCTTGGGAGACATGTCCACAATAAGCACTTAAATGCGGCTGCTACTTTGGATACACCCTGGAGCCTAACAATTCGAAGATGTGGAAATGGAGAATGAGGTCAAGGTTTGCCTGACTTGATCTTAGAGTCATGGGCTCACACAAGAGCAGCTCCTTTGCCGATCATGTACTCAGAGTCACACCATCAATGACAACTTCTACCTGGATAACAGCCAAAAGGGCTCTACTTCTACCAAGTACTGCTCTTACAGCGGCTTGATCATGGCAGCCAGCAGTTGTCAGAGCAAATACCCTAAAAACTCTGTACTTTTGAGAAGGTGCTTTTAGGGCCCCTTAGACATGAAGAAAAATATTAATGAGAAATTACAAACACAAGAACAAAGAGGCTTACATCAATAGTCGTTCAATGCACTGTACTAAGAAATCCCAGGAGTAAGCAGTAAGACGATGCAGTCTTGTAGGCCACGTTGGAGAAAGACGAAGTATAATCCTTGAAGAAGCCACACATGCAGCAGCTACTAAAGAAGGTGCATAATTTAGAAAGGCATAATCTGTGGAGACATCAAAAATGAACTTAAGCAACAGAATACACAAGTCACAAGCTCACAAGTCACTTGCTGCCATCCATAATGACTCACCTTGCAAAGATACTTCCAGGAAGTAATCTGCATACTTGGCCATATAGAGTTTAGTTTTTTCCAAGCAAATCATTGGCCAGCCATCATGAAGATCTGTTTCATGTACTGCTTCAGAGAGATAATACTCGATGAAATGGGCAGCTGTTGGAAGGCAGAGGTTCCACTGAAAGGTTTCTAATAATAATAGTTCCATATGTAGCAAATTTTGTTTTGTTAATACTAGATTCATATTAGTCATACAACCCAGGCTGTTGAGCTGCTCTAGCTTAGGCACACTATCTTCTTTTTCTTCAAATTTACCTTTTAAGAAAAATGAAAACAATAAGAGAGAAAATGTTAGGCAAGTGATCATTATAGGTCTAGTCACTTAAATGGGATTTGCTGTCTTACTGCAAAGATTTAGACCCAAAGACATTCTTTCCCCTACCTTGGGCAGATATGATTGTGCCCAAACTCTGGTTCTCATATTTGCATGTTTTCTCTCCCAGTGCCTCCACTCCCTAATCTTCACCTTCCCCTTAAAAAAAAATGAAACATGTAAACATTTTGATCTATGTCCTATTGTGTAATGAAAAAAGTCACATATGCCAATGAAAAAATAACTAAAATCTCATCAGCTGAATATTTGTAGGAAATTTCACTGTGGGGGTAGGTGATAGTTGATGGAAGAGAATTATTTTATTTTTGAATAGAAGAAGATTTAAAGAATTTTATGTCATACAGTTTAGGGACTATAATCAATAAGGTTGTAAATATTTTTCTTAGGAGATCAGAAGGACTCATGTCTTGTCAGGGAAACCACTTCATGGACGGTGTAGTGGCCTGACCACTGCACTGTACATCTGAAGCTGCTGCTAAATAATATTAGATGTTGACTATAACTTAACACATATATAATCATGGGATGTGGAATATAGTGTGGGGATGTAGTCAATGGAATTGTAATAGATATGTATGATATTGGGGGTGAGGGGCAGGGGAGGGGGAGGGGGTAGTCACTTTGTAAGGGGTGAAAAAGATAACTACTGCATTGTTTTGTACATCTGTAACTAATAATAATAATAATAATAATAATAATAATAAAAAAATTTAATGTCATAGAGTTACCCAAAATAAAAAATAACTAAGCTTTAAGTGTTTCATCCCAGCATATTTTCAACACAATCTCAATTCCAGAGAGAGCTAGACTGGGGGAAAAACTGAATGAATATGTAACACAAGCATTCTCATTCCACAGAAAAAACTATTATCCCTTTTCTTTCGAATTCAAAAGAAAAACCTAGCTAAGTTTGTTCCAAATAAAAGGGGGATAGAGGATACTTTATATGCACTTTTATATCCCCTTACTCAAAGCAGAATAGGAGTAAACACAATCTGATAACAGAATTTCATTACTTTAGGCATTTACTTCTTTTCAGGAAATACTCATCCACATGTACAAGATGAGGAATAAAATTTTTTCTCCATCCTCAGAATAATTTTTCTATAGAATACATACCATCTTATACATCAGTTTCCAACCAAATATATATATACACACATATGTATGTATGTATATGCAGATGTACGTATGTATACACACACACACATATTTCTTTCATTTTAGGTATTTCTAGAACTCATGGCTGGAGAAAATTCATTCAAACTATCAAGTACTAGTATGATTTTCCAGATGTGGCAATAGAATGAAAGAGTTGTCTTCAAGTCTCTTTGAGTCTTTGTTCCATGGTGGTGCATAGAAGAAAGGAAATTATAACTAACACCTTCTACCATCCTACTATTATATTCTATTTTACATTAAGGTCTAAAACAGTCATAGTATAATGCAATTATGGATTTTTCACAATAGCTTTTATACTTATACTTGTTCAAAATGATAGTTGTTAGAATGTTACATATTACATATAAAATTTTTTGTTCTACCACTTTGATAACTATTTCAATATATTTGTTTTCCTTGGAAATCTTATAATTTTATCTATTTAAAAACACTTTTTTAAGAGCCAGAATGACTGCCAAAGCAGTAGAAACCAGATGAGTTTCGCTGTGAAGCTTCTCTTCCAGAAGAGATGGGTTTACATTACACTCTGAAGCTGCTATAACAAACGGTAGTGGCCAGGATCACTCAGCCCAGAAGCTCAGTGTATGGGAACCAGTGGGGCTTGTTCAAGTCAGCCTGTCTTAGGGCTGGGTAAAAGCACTGCTGACTACCTTGGTCTTTGCTTAGGAAGGGGAAATTGGGGTAGAAGGTTTTGTCTCTTATGCCAGGAGATTCTAAGATAATAACTTTAAGAAGAAAGCCCCAAGAAGCATACAATTTCTCTCTAGCACCCGAAAGTTTGAACTTCTTCAGATCTAAACCACTCTTAACTAAATATTGCTGCAGGTAGGAGTTGATCCAAAAAACTCACATAATTCAGACTTTTCATAAATCTAGATAGCCCTTTCCAATTTAAATCACATAAAGGTGACCTTCACAAGTTTTGCCAATCGAATATACTTAGTACAGCTCACACCACTAAAAAGCTTTATGACATGGTCATCTAGCATCATGACTACATAAAGATGTAGGAAAGGAACCTACTGTTCTCAGTGTAAGAGTGGAATCCTTCAGAAGGAGAGTGACCTAGGAATTTAGTTGGGTCCCTCTAGATGAGTCATTAAAGCTTTCAAAGTGCCCTGCCATTTGTGTAGCAACAACACTGGCAATACACTTCAAAGGAATATTGTAAAAATTAATGAGTTTATTTATATCATGCTTGAAGCTCCTCTGAAGAAATTAATACACCATAATTCACTGTTTAATTCAAGGATCAAGAATGTTTCATATTATCTCCTTGAAACTTTCAACATGAAAATAAAATTGTGCATGACCAATTTCACAGCTTAAGAAACCAAGTGTGCCAATTCATCTAAGGTCAAATAAGTTGAACCAAACTAAAAATGGAAGCCAAAAGGAACACTTATGTTTGAAGTCCCAAATCTGTACTGCTAGACCAAAGCAGTGCACTGCGTTATCTAGGGACAAAAACTACCAGACTAGACAGACTTCTATATTATTAAGCATCTATGGGGTTTCTACATTTATCAAGTATTTCGTTAGTACAAGTGTGAAAGCCTTTGCTTGATTCACAACGTTAAAAATAGACTGCATAAACCCAATTAAAAAATGGGCAGAGGATATGAAGAGGCATTTCTCTAAAGAGGACATACAGATGGACAACAGGCATATGAAAAAATGTTCAACCTCACTAACCATCAGAGAAATGCAAATAAAAACCACAATGAGATACCACCTCACTCCAGTCAGAATGGCTATCATCAACAAATCAACAAACAAGTGCTAGCGAGGCTGTGGGGAAAAGGGGACCCTGCCACACTGTTGGTGGGATTGCAGATTGGTGCAGCCACTATGGAAATCAGTATGGAGGTATCTCAAAAATCTGGAAATGGAACTACCTTTTGACCCAGCGATTCCACTCCTACGTATTTATCCCAAAAAACCCAAGACACTGATTCAAAAAAAATATATGCACCCCTATGTTCATTGCAGCGCTATTTACAATAGCCAAGACTTGGAAACAACCAAAATGCCCATCGGTAGATGACTGGATTAAGAAATTGTGGTACATTTATACAATGGAGTATTGCTCCGCTATAAAGAAGAATGCAATTGTACCATTTGCAACAATATGGATGGACCTAGAGACTATTATGATAAGTGAAATAAGTCAGTCGGAGAAAGACAAATACCATATGACCTCACTTATATGTGGAATTTGAAGAACTGAATGAATGAGCAAGGAAACAGAAACAGTCTCATAGATATAGAGGAAAAACAAGGTTGCTAGTTGGGAAGGGGGTGGGGATGAGGGAGAAGGGGAAGCGATTAGACAGCATAAATAGGTAACTACAGTATTGTCACAGGAATATGAAAGACAGTTCGGGGAATATAATAATGTTGTAAAAATTTTGTGGGGTGTCAGATGGCCACATGTCTTGTTAGGCAGACCATTTCATGGATGGAGTAGAGGCTTGATCACTGCACTGTATACCTGAAATTGATGTTGTATAATATTGTATGCCAATTGTAATTGAATATATAGATAGTCATGGGATGTGGATTACATGGTGGAAGGGAGTCAAAGGAATTGTAATAGATAGTATGATAATGGGGGGGGAGGAGTGGGGTGGAGAATTGGGGGAGGGGGTTGTCACTTTGAGGGGTAAAAAGTATAACTATTGCACTGTGTTGTACACCTGAAGCTAATTAAAATAAAAATAAAAAATAGGCTGCATAAGTAACCATACTTGGGATTTTAATTCACGTTTAAGTTTCCTGGAACCTTTTCATTACATATAAGGATATAAATACTCAAGATATATGGATATTAAAGGATTTCAAAATGTGTGACAGCATCAATGAGTACCTGCATAATTTTTGTTGTGCTGAATGCTATGTGTGTGGGTATTTTAAATCTACTTATCCACAATACCACATACAGATCACAAAGCTCAGTTTCTTCAATTGAAAGGAAATACCAAAAGCCATGTGATTATATTGATAAAGGCCCCAAACAGGAAATAAGGGCACAGGAAATTCACATCTGCTTCCCAGAAAATAAAGAATTAGAGGCCACAGAAGCAAAACATTAGGTTGTCTTTCCTTTATAGGAAATGTTTGATTCAGCCCTGGAAACCAGCATGTTTTCAAAGCCAGTAGTGAACAGCAGGTAAGTGGTAGTAAAGCAAGGATCCGATGTCACTGTTGAGCTCTGCCGACTCACATTTTGTTCTTTTATTATGAAGTAGGAAAAAAGTCATTGTAATATACTAACAATTCTCACAAATGTGTAAGACTGTCAGTCTAATAGAACAATGGATAAGGAAAAGGAAGAGGCAATTCACAGAGAAAAAAAGGTTCTATTCTCATTAAAAAGTGAGCTGTAGTGTGTGGCTGAGTGGTGTGGTGGTTAAGAGCTGGCTTGGGAAGCCAGCGGCCCCGGTTTGGTCCCACATATGAGGGCCAGTGACACTGCTCTCAAAAAAAAAAAAAAAAGTGAGCTGTAAATCAAATCAACTGTGATACACAATTTTTCACCTTTCACACAGTAAAGTACAAAGCTTTGTCAACTCAGTATTGGTAAGGAAGAAGAAACAAGCACTTGTCACAGATTTTTACTACTAAAAGTCTATACTCTCACTTTTGGCTTCATCTTGACTCCAAGATCATTTCTTAGTTACCCAAGACTTCAAGCAAATTATCAAAAGCCTCATCTCCAAGGCTGCTTCTATGCTCTTCACAAGTTCAATGCTGATCACAGAAGCCAAGGGAAGCCAGGGTATATATGTTAAAGTGCTGGAATTTGAGAATTTCCCAGGATAAATCCGTCTTTTCCAGAATGAGCCAGAATCTTAGGGCTAGAGACCTAGACTACAGATTATACAACAGTTTATGGAAGAATTATTCATTGTGATGCTAACTTTTATGTTTCAATTTCCTACCTGCTTTTAAACATAGTGTCCCACTTAATCCTCACAACAACTTTGTAAGACAGATGTCTTTATTTTATAGAGAAGTAAACTGAGACTCAAGGGTTGTTGAAATTCATATTGCTGACAAGAGATTCAAACCTACGCAGTCCATCCTATAATCCCTGCTCTACAACACTACATACCACCCTCCAATCAGATGATCTGTAGGCCCTTTCTTCCTACCTCTAACAGTGCAGATGCTCAGGGAGCTGGGTACACACTAGTGCCTGTGCTCCATCTCTGACCCAACTACCAACAACCTCCCAACCTAGGTAATAACTGGAATCCAACTTTCACCCAGTCCTGTCAGCTGTCAGTTGTTCCTCTCTGTTATACAACAGGCTACCCATTCCAAAGCAGGGGCAGCTGGGAAATGGGGACATACAGAATGAACTCCACAAATTTAAAACAGACATCAGATACTGAAAACAGGCTACCAGTTTATAAGAATCCTAAGCACTTCTGTTGTAGTGTAGTCACAGACTGGAGTGAGGAGAGACTGCACCCAGCTACTAAGAGCCAGCTTCTTTGATTCCTCATTTAGAACTTTTAGAACTGATCGCTTGAATTCTTTTGACCACTGCCTACTTGGGAGGGGCTGAGACGCTGGGGGATACCTATTTCACATTTTCTCAGTCTCCAGGGGAGAAGGAACAATGTAGAAGCAATTCTTCTCTCTCAGGGAAAAGGGGGTCAGGGGATGTTAGTAGAACAAAGGGAGGAGGTATTGGACTCTTCCAGTTATAGTTAATAAACAATTCATATTTGAACCACAGCAAATATAAATCCTAAAGCCTAGCTCCTCGAAAACAAGCAAAAAGTAAATACATATTACCACACAGATTAAATCAAATAATATTCAATAAAATAAATTGACCACAACCTTAAACTAACAGTAATAGATAATTTAAAAACAATAACAATTGTAAAAACAATAACAATTGTGGGCCGGCCAAGTGGCATGTTGGTTAAGAGCTGGCTTGAGACGCCAGCGGCCTGGTTCGGATCCCACATATGAGAGCCAGTGACACTGCCCTCTACAGCTAACAACAGCTCCACCTGGAGCTGGGCTGTGCGAGCCCTGGCGATGGTGTAGGCTGCAGCCCCTGCTGCAGTGGGCTGCCATAGGCTACAGTGAGTGGCTGGCAACCAGCGTGAGCTGCCAATAGCCGCGGTGAGTGACCATCCAGAGGCCGGTGACTGATCTGCTTCATCCGGGAAGAGCGCAATGACGATACCAATATGGGCCAGTGAAGCAATGTCCTCCACAACTAGACTGAAGAACAAAAGGACAGCAACTTGTCTGTTCTGCTTCCCCAATTCCCCAATAAAATCTTTAAAAAAAAACAACAAGAACAATTGAAAACTTCATTCTAACCAACCTAAGATAGTACACAAAGTATCCTTTCCGCAAAATCGTAGGAACTGCAGGCAGGAACTTAGACCCAAGCCCAAGCATTGCACGTGGCCAGAATCCTTTCTACATTGTTCAGCTAGTCTTTAGTGAACTCAGGTAGTAACATGTTGTTTACAAACATCTAGTTTAGTATCCCTAATTCATTTTCTAAGTCACCAGTAAGTAAAGCTACTGGCCAGTTAGTAGTCACAAATGTAAGTCAGTCTATGAACTGACTATGCATTATTCAGAATTTCACAGTTCACCCAGAGAAGTCTCCCATTTGGCCCACACAGCACTTTAAGAATCGCAGGAGGGCCGGCTGAGTGGCGCACTGGTTAAGCGTAGGCTTGGGAAGCCAGCGGCCCCAGTTCGGTCCCACATATGAAGGCTAGTGACACTGCCCTGAAAAAAAAAAAAAAAGGTCTTCACTGGAAAAAAGTTCATTGGGCCGGCCGAGTGGCGCGGTGGTTAAGCACTGGCTTGGGAAGCCGGCGGCCCCAGTTTGGGTCCCACATATGAGGGCCAGTGACACTGCCCTCAAAAAAAAAAAAAAGAGAATTGCAGGCATAGAGCAGGAGGAGGTTGGCAGTGGTAAAAGATAGTAGTAATGGCCACAGCAGGCAAAAAATTATTTTTCATTAATGATCCCAAGTTTTTAAAATAACCTAACTTGCACATCTGATTTCCAGTGTCTCTCTACTATAAATTTATCCCATAATAAACATTCTGTAGGATAACAAGAAACTATTGCATTTGTGGACTCTCATACATCTGATGTGTCAAGTATGAGTTTTTCCAATCCTATGCAAACTAATAAACCAGAAAAGGCTTCATAGCCAGTGGCGAAACATACAGAATTGTTCACATGACTGCTTATGACGATGAAACTTTAAAGGTTAAATTAAAGGTTAATTATAAATATACAAGCATTACTTCTCTGGCTTTCTTGGGAGGGGTGGGTACAGGTAATATGTCTGGACTTAGAGGACAACAGATTAAAGGAGAAATGCAGGGTTTTCAGGAAATAGTATTCTGGTAAAAATTTTGCTCAAGGTACATGAGGAAAGGGTTGGAAGATGAGACTGGAAAGGTGGCTGGGTCCAGATGAAAGGTTCTAAATGTTACATTAAGGCATTTCTACCCTAATCCACAGGCAAGAGGAAGTCTCTACTACAGCTGTGCTTATTTACATTCAGCCTGGTCTACAAAGGATGTAAAATAACTTACAAAAAAGACCTTTAAGGAGACAAGATAAGTAGCTGAGGTCATCAGATCAAAGGAAAAATAAGGGTAGGACAAGAAAATCCGAGAAAAGCTTAGTACCAGAAATGATACCACACAGGCCTGCATTAGGTTTTAGGTTTATTTGCAGTTAAAACACAAAGGTGTTTTAGAAAGATCTCTGGTGGCAGAGTGTAGGGGAAATGTTCTTTAAGAAGCAGCCACACTGGATCCCACACCTTCAAGTAGGGGTCAGAAGAGAAGGCAGCAGATATTTCTATATACTACTTTGAAGTGGGACTTACATTTCTACTGTAATGACATAATATAAAAACTACATAATGGATTCAACTTTAGTATCAAATACAATCTTTTCACATTACTAACAGAAAAAAAACTCAATTTCAATTCCTTGACTCACCTTTCTTCTCTTCAGTACTAACAAACAATGAAATGAGTTAGAGATGGTAAGAGAAAAAGCACCACAAGGCCCAGCAGTACCTCTGCCCTGGGAAATGAGTATGGTTCTAGCAGACCCTGCCTGCAGCCTACTACATGGTTGCGCCTACAGCATAAGCCAAGGTTGTCTTGTGAGCAGCAGCTGCATATGAACCTTCAGTTCCTTACGCCAACTCAATATGGAATTAGTAGAAGGTATTCTAACAATACAATAGTATGGGACCTTTCAGACAGTTTCTTAGCCTCAGTCCCATTGACATTTTAGGTCAGATAATTCTTGCTTGTGGGGGACTGTCCTGTGCACTGTAGATGTCGAGCAGCATCCCATGCCTCTACTCACTCTATGTTAGCAGGATCCTCCCAGGTGTGACAACCAAAACCATCTCCACACATTTGCCAAGTATCCCCTGTGGGGCACAGCTGCTCCTGGACAAGAATCACTGCTTTAAGGCAATGGTTCTCATTTGGAAAGGTACATGAAAATCACCTTTGGAACTTTATAAGAGTTAAAAAATACCCCGGCGCCATGACGTAGATTCTGATTCAGTAGATCTGGAGTGGTCTAGACATTTGAAATCACAATATTCAGAATGTAAGGCTTAGGCACATATGTTTTTAAAAGGCTCTAGAGACACATTTTAATGTCTGGTTAAGAATTATTGTGCCGGGGCCGGCCGAGTGGTGCGGTGGTTAAGCGCTGGCTTGGGAAGCCAGTTGCCCCGGTTCGGTCCCACATACGAGGGCCAGTGACATTGCCCTCAAAAAAAAAAAAAAAAAAAAAGAAAGAAAAGGAAAGTGTTGGATAATAGGGATATGCATTAAAAAAAAAAAAAAGAATTATTGTGCCAAGGAGCACTTTCAGTCATTTTTTTTTTTTTTTTTAGCTGAGCCATCCTGCCACCTGTTGACAGCTCAACGGCAGCTCAGCTTGGGCTGGGCATCGAACTGCTGTTGCTCAGAGCTCAGCTCACACCCTTGAGCGAGCTCTTAACCAACTGAGCCATTCGGCTGGCCTCAAGGAGCACTTTCAACATAAATTTTCTGATACTAGTAAACTGGTATGAATGGAATTTGGTAATAGTTTACTGAGTTCTACATAAATTTACTTTATTATAAACAATAGAAAGTTCCAATTATGTAGATCAGATTCATACTTACTTGCTAGAAGCAGACAGGAAAGTGCAACTAAATGAAGCTGCTGGATGGAGATGTCATACCGATCCATAAACAGGTCCAGCAAATAGACAGCAAGATGTCGGGCTGAAGGGCAGAGTGTGAAGCGATTGCTCACAATGGCAATCAAGTCGGCAAAATACCTTCTGAGACTTAGTTGAGGGGACTGGCCTTTGTAAGAGGGCAACTTCAGCTCCTAAATCGAGAGCAACAACATTTCATTAGCAGCCTGTAGGAGAAGTATTCCCATAAGGCAAAGATGACTTTTTTTTCTCAATATATTAGTGTTGTAAGTGCCTTAAGCAAACTTTACTTGAGTGAAACACAAAATTCAAAGAGTTGGAACAAAGAACAATGAATGGCATTTAAAATTTAAACCAGGTCCGGCCAAGTGGTGCATTGGTTAAGAGCTGGTTTGGGATGCCAGCAGCCCCGGTTCAGATCCTACATATGAGGGCCAGTGACACTGCCCTCTATAGCTAACAACTCCACCTGGAGCTCGGCTGCGCAAGCCCTGGCGACGGTGTAGGCTGCAGCCCCTGCTGCAGTGGGCTGCCATAGGCTACAGTGAGTGGCCGGCAGCCAGTGTGAGTGGCTGGCAGCCAGCGTGAGCTGCCAATAGCCGCGGAGAGCGACCATCCAGAGGCCGGCGACTGATCTGCCTCATCCGGGAAGAGCGCAATGACAGTGAAGCAATGTCCTCCGCAACTAGACTGAAGAACAAAAGGACAGCAACTTGTCTGTTCCCCTTCCCTGATTCCCCAACGCTGTTCCCCTCCCCTAAGTCCCCAATAAAATCTTTAAAAAAATAAAAATAAATAAAATAAAATTTAAACCAAACTTTTCTCCTTATTTTTAACCACCTCTGACATGACCAATTATAATGTTTTTTTGAATTATAAAATAGATGCATTCAATCAAAATTTGTAATAAAGGAATCCTGTTTTCTCTACAGGTATTTCCAGAAAAAACATCCTTACCCCAAAACCAACCACACCACATATACACAACTCCTCCAAGAAGCTCAAAGCTTTTGGTTATAACATAACAGATAAGTGGACATGCTCCCAGTATGCCACATACTATATTATACTTGCAGAGATGTAGAAGGTCAAGACTAGTATTCATCTACTAGTATCTTCTAATATGTTTCCCTTTCAGCAGTTTTATGGTTTCTCCTTTGCGATCTTCCTCTCATACACCTAAAAATTTTCCCATCATCACTGTTCAATCTCAGAATTATATGAACTTGTTTTTATAAATTAGAAAGTTTCCATACTATTCAAGTATTTCAGAGCATAGAGAAAGTGAAAAAATTCTAAGTCCATTTTATGAGATCAGCATAATACTAATACTAAATGCAACAGATATCACAATAGAAGAAGTAACATGGATATGACCCCAAAAGCACAAGCAAAAAAAAAAAAAAAGATAAATTACAATTTATCAAAATTAAAACCTTTGCACATCAAAAAACACTATCAACAGAGTGAAAAGGCAACCTACAGAATGGGAGAAAATATTTCCAAATCATATATCTATCTGATACGGGGTTAATATCCAGATTACATAAAGAACTTTTTTGTATATACAACTCAACTCAGTAACAACAAAAAGCAACTCAATTAAAAAATGGGCAAATGATTTGAACAAACATTTCTCTGAAGAAAATATACAAATGACCAATAAGCACATATACAGATGCTCAATGTCACTAATCATTAGGGAAATGCAAATAAAAAACCATTATGAGACCACTTCATGCCCATTAGGAATGCTAAAACAAAAACCCCCCAGAAAATAAATGCTGGCAAGGATGTAGAAAAATTAGAATTCTTGTGCATTGGTGGGAATATAAAATTGTGAAGCCACTGTGAATAACAGTATTGCAATTTCCCCCAAAATTAAATGTAGTATTACCATAAAATCCATCAATTCCACTTTTAGGTATGTACCAAAAGAATTAAAAGAAGGGACTCAAACAGATAGTTGTATATCCATGTTCATAGAAGCATTTCTCACAATAGCCAAAAGGTAGAAATGAACAATCTAAGTGTCTGTCAATGAATGAATGAACAAAATATGGTATATACATAGAATGAACAATTATTCATCCTTAAAAAGGAATGAAATTCTGATGTATGCTACGGCATGGATGAATCTTAAAGACAGTATGCTATGTGAAATAAGCTAGACACAAAAGGACAAACATCCTATGATTCCACTTGTATGTGGTACCCAGAATGGTCAAAGTTATAGAGACAAAAAGTAGAATTGTGATTAGTAGGGGTTGGAGGGCACTATTTGCAATAGCCAAGATATGAAAGCAACCAAAATGCCCAACAGATGAATTGATAAAGATGTGGTACATATATACAATGGAAAATTACTTGGCCATAAAAAAAAGAATGCACTCTTACCATTTGTGACAACATGGATGGACCTAGAGAATATAATGCTCAGAGAAATAAGTCAAACAGAGAAAGACAAATACCATATGTTCTCACTTTCATGTGAAATGTAAACAACAAAATAAACAAACAAAACAGAAACAGATAAAGAAAACAAACTGATGTTTGCCAGGTGGAAGGAGGCTAGGGGACCTGGGTGAAAAAGGTGAAGAGATTAAGAAGTACAAATTAGTTACAAAATAGTAGTCACGGGGATGTAAAGTAGAGCATAGAGAAAAAAATAAAAATGGTTTAAATGGTAAATTTTATGTTATGCACATTTTATAACAAACAAAAAAAATGGAAGTTACATATCGATATAACTTAATATAAAATTTTAGATAAAATACGATCCAGTGTAATTTAGTAGTGTATCTAAAGAATGTATCATCATCAATTGTGGCACATCCTAGGGAAGCAAGGATGATTTGATATTAGAAAATCTATTAATATAAATCACAATAAAAATTCAAAAATAAAAGTGCACAATCATCTACATAGATGCCAAAATAGCATCTGGACAAAGGTGAGAAATAACAGGTGTATATTTCTTTGATGAAGGAAGGGAGGTAAAAAGATTTCAAGTACAAAGGCCAGCATCTCACTTGGAGGTGAAACAATAAAAGGATTACAATTCTAGTGCCTTCTATTGCAATACTATTTAACACTATTCTGTGAATACTAACCAATCCAAATAGAAAAGGGAAAGAAAAGGTTTAATTATTGGAAAGGGACAATCAAAAGGAACAATAACTTTCATAAACAAAGTTATTATTTTTTAGATTATAGAATTTACATATATATAAACAAGAAAATCAACAGTAAAAATAAGGAGAAACAGTAAAAATTCAGTAAGATGGCTGTTTACAAAATTAGTATTAAAAAACCAATAGCTTTTCTGTATACTAAGAGCTGATTAGAAAAAAGAAGATTCCATATATAGTAACCATAAAAATTAAAACACCTAGGAGTAAATCTATATATGCCAACACTATATGAATATAACACTAAGATTCTGAAGGAGTATGGAAGATTTGCATAGATGGAAAGACATTCCTTTTTCTTAGAAGAATCTATTTGATAACAATGGCATTTCAAATCAGGAGAACAGATGAATTTACTAAATAACTCTGACAGGATAAAGAGCTAATTTCTTTATTATTTAGAGAATTCTTATAAATCAATAAGAAAAAGGCAACAAATATAGACAGTTAATAGAAAAAATAAAATATGGCCAAAAACATATAAAAAGATGTCCCACCTCATTCAAAATTAAAGAATTATATAGTGTTTCACTTACCAGATTACATTTTAATTTTTATTTATGGTATCAAGAGTGGAAATCGCAACTCCCACATAATGTTGGTCAGGTTGACAGTATAACCTCTTGGAGGACAAGTAGGTAATATGAAATCTTTTTAAACTTAGAGACCCTTTAAACTAGCACACTAGGCCTAGGAATTTACCCTATATATAAGGAGGTCCTTTGCAGCATTGTTTTTAATAGCAAGATAGTGGAGTCAAAAGTTTGATATCCAATAACCTGCATGGATCTCCAGAGAATTACATTGAGTGATAGAGCCAATCCCAAAAGGTCACATATTGTATAATTCCACTGATATAATTAACATTCTTGACATGGAAAAATTATAAAAATGAAGAACAGATTAGTGGTTAAAGGGGGTTAAGGAGGGGAAGAGGATGGGAGAGAAGTGGGTGTGGCTATAAAGGGGTAACAGGAGAGAGAAGTCCTTGTGGTGACAGAAAACATTCTGTATTTTGACTATATCAACATCAGCATTCTGGTTGTGATAATCATACTATAGTTTTATGAGATGATACCCCCTAGGGAAACTGGGGGAAGGGTACAGGGCATCTCTTGGTATTATTTCTTACAACTGCATGTGAATCTACAATTATCTCAAAAAAAAAAGTATAATTTAAAAAAAGTCCTGACAGGGCAGGTCGAGTGGTGCATTGGTTAGGAGTTGGCTTGGGACACCAGCTCTGAGCAGCAGGGCCCTGGTTCGGATCCCACATGAGGGCCAGTGACGCTGCACCCTCTACAGCTAAGCTGGTGAACAACAGTTCAACCTGGAACTGGGCTGCTATGAGTCGCCGGCGACAGTGTAGGCTGCAGTAGGGCTGGCCAGCAGCTGGCGTGCGCTTTCATGAGCTGCCTTGAGCCGCCATGAGCAGCCATCCAATGGCCTGCGAGTGACTGCCTCATCCGGGAAGAGCGCAATGACGATACCAACTTGGGCCAGTGAAGTAATGTCCTTCACAACTAGACTGAAGAACAAAAGGACAGCAACTTGTCTATTCCTCCTCCCCGATTCCCCAATTCCCCAATAAAATAAAATTAAAAAAATTAAAAAAAAAGCCTGACATCCATTAAGAGGGAACTGATTAAATAAACTACGGGACATCAATTCACTGTGGGCATTAAACAAAAGGGCAACAGACCTACCTATATGTGTTGATATGGAAAAAGTTGAGTGAGGCTAGAGTGGAAGGTACAAAACACTGAATATACATATTATGACCTCTTGTATTAAGGACAAAAAACAATTTATTCACAGATATACTAATTTATTGGGTATCTTTTCAGGAAAAGAAAAAACAGTAATGGTGGTAACTTTAGGGGATCAGGAAACAGTGACGGTTGGGGAAAGCTCATTTTAATCTTTCTTACACTATCCAAAAATTTTTTTAGCCATATGCATGTATCAATTAAAATAAAAAAAAATACTAATAGTAGTTACTTGGGACATAGACCGGGCCATTTTAGGTTTTTAATTTTTGTATAAGTGACAAAAGCATAAACAAATACTATTGAGGAACGGAAACATTGGCTTAGCTGTCTTAACCCTTTGAAGATAAGAAAAAAATTAATTTCTCCAAATAAAAGGAACATGCTGATTTTCCCATGTAGCCCTTAGGGTTTTTCTTTTCTCCTTTACCATTTCTGTAGATCTTTACAATGGTGTAAATGAATTACAATTTCAAACTTCACCGTTCCTTCCTGTCATCACGTGACATTTATTAAGCATTTCCCATGTAGCAGGCACTGTGCCAACCCCACAGATAACAGCCTCAACCCTCTCTCTAGCAGGCGAACCAAAACACAGAATTATTAGAATATAATATAATAATCACAGGACATTATAGGAACACTGAGGAGGGAGATCTAATCCAGCTCAGAGGGTGGGTTACTGGGAAAAAACAAAGCCAGAGTAAGCTTTCTGCAAAAGAGGCCTGAGTAAGGTCTTAAAGACTCAATGGGAAACAGCTGGAAAACACTGGTGGATTTTTAAAACTATGTTAATTTTACTGAAGGAAGACAAAACAAAGGCAAGAGCCCAAGGACCATTCCTAGGAGATTTTAAACAATGTGTCCAATACATTCTCTTTTTATCAAGTACAAGTCCTTACCAGAGGCTGTTAGATTTAGCTCTTTCTCCAGTTACACATGCATGAGAAAATGACCTACACTTCTCTGAGCTTTCAATTTTTTTCTCATGTCTATTCCTGATCCCCTAGAATTGAACGCTCTTGTTCCCATCTGCCTCTCAGGATCTCATTGGACCATAGCACAGAGACCTGAACCGTTATCTTCATTTCCAGTCTCAAGTCTTTGTTGGGTCACCATCCCAAGTGCCATCCCCTTCCCAGAATGTGTTAACTGTCCAGCCAGGATGGAAATAAAGACATAGAAGGAATACTCACAAGTGAAAGTATAATTCTGTGGGATATTTTCTTAATGTTTTTCACAAAGCTAGCATTGCTTCCATCTGTCTTAAAGGATCCTGAAAACACTCCCCCAAGGAGCCTAAGACACTAGTATACATAGTAAAATAATATGAAAAAGAGGTTGACATAAGGTATAAGAAAAGAGCACCTTTGTAGGGGTTTTTTTGGGGGGACGTGGGAGGAGTAATAATATTTTACAAAAACAGTATAGCAGGCATTTGGGGTTGAAGAGGATTTCCATTTGTTGTAATTTTTACTCTTCTTTAGTAGAAATAAAGCTAGTCACACCAATTATTCTTCCTCAAACCTTGGGTCTAACACAGGACACCTTGCATAGTATCTGAACAGCAACTGACCAAAGGAAGACCTACCTTCAGATACTCTGAATTATATGAGGCTGGATTCCATAAAGGCAAGGATCACATCTGTTTCACTCACTGTTACCATTCTAACATCTGGCATAGCAACTTGTACATTGCAGGCACTCAAATATGGTAAATAAATAAGCATTGATTATCCAACTAAATCATCTAATTAACAGCCTGGAATTAACATGTGTTTTCTGAAAGGAAAGTTCATTTTAACTTTCCTTGGATTCAGTGTACTACAAACAGTCATCATCTCTCTAGTTCCACATGTTCAAGTTTTGCTGATTAAGTTCTTTATAAAGTGTGGCCATTGTGTGACATCACAAGATACATGACTTACAAAATGCTTAAAGATAAAATAAAGACAACCCAGAACCCAGGACAGTATGCCACAAGTGGCCCAAGATAACTTTCAGTGACATTCCTTCAGAGCCTGCACTATCACGTCCTCTGATAGTTAGAAGCAACTTTTAGTACAGAGTTGTGTCTTACTCCTTGGACCATCCCCAGAGCCTATATACAAAAGCATTCAACAAATCTATGGGGGGCGGGGAATCTACTTCCAACCTTCACTGACAAAATTAACTCAGGTAATCATTCAAAATTAAAATTACACATAAATTGTAAGAATCAAAAACCATGGAAATCACTAAGAAAAACGTTTTAAGTTTCATGTCATTAAAAAAAACTATGTAATTTCATCACATACCAGAGAGATAAAGAGCTGACAGAAAAGAACATTTAAAACTGGAAGACACCATCTGCTCCTCCCCCTCCTCAAAAAAAAAAATCTGGACAATTTTTGAAGCGGGAAAACCTGCCACACTCTTAACATTCCAGAGAACCATTCCACAGCTGAGGCTTTTCTGTGGTACTAATACCTTTTAGGGGACAGAGGTGTATTTAGTGTGTCCAACAGACAGAATGTCAGAATTAATAAGTAGCATTTAGAAATCTCAAACCTTAGAAAAGGCTACAATTGTAACAATTTAAGTCAGAATTAGTTCTCTAATATACTTAATCTAGTTTAAATAAAAAAAATCAAGATACTAGTTCATCATCATCCCTGGATCTCTTAATTCTAACAAGTCAGCATCCTTTTTACTAAACAGTCAGCTGTTTTGCTTCTTCCTAATTTTCTATACCTAGTAAGTGGCTCTCTTTATCCATTGTGAAACTGAGTTAAGAGATAATTTTGGATCTAGTCTCTCTTCTGGTTATCAAAGAGGCAGAGCTGGTGCATTAAGCTGAGATGCCACATACGGAGTAAAAATGTACTTCAGAGCAACAGTACACTTTGCATTGTGCCTAGAAAAGTGTATTTTCCCCCAATATCTATTAAGTATGCTAGGTCTACTTTCTGCCTTTGATATTAGCTGAAAGCAGCAGCCAGCTCCTTCTACCTTAAGGCTTTTTCAACAGACCCAAATTTGGGAGCCTCAGAGGAAGAGAATAACAACAGAGATCGCTTTCTTAGTGCTTACTACATGCCAATCACGGTTCTAAGCACATGCACAGTATTAACGCATGTAATCTTCACAATCATCGTATAAGGCACATTCTATTATGATGCATTGTACATGAGAAAATTGAGAAACAGAAAATTAAGTAATACGTCCAAAATCTCAGAGCAAGTAAGTGGAAAGGCTGGGGGAATTTATTGACAACGTGACATAACAGACAGCTGCATGCAATAGCAACTAAAGAGCAAGGAAAGCTGCCCTGCCCCATAAAAAGCCAGCGCACCTATCTTTTGAAACACAGTATCAAATGCATGTTCCACCTGGAAATAACAAGACCATCAGAATGTCCCCTCACACCTTCCCTCCCCCAACTACCCCCCCACCCCTCTCCTCATTCAAGTTGCAGGTTATTCTCATACATTCCACGGAAGAAGAAGTTCATTAACCTTGAGCAAATAAGCAACCTCGCCTTTTCTGGTCTGGAAACCAGTGGATCAAGAACCTGACTTTTCTGGGGGCCGAGACCCTAACGGGTACGTGACACCAAACGGAAAGGTGCAGGCAGCAAGGTTACCTTGTACCGAAGCGCTTGATGAATATCGGCAGCCAGCTGTCCCCGCCACCACTGCCCCTCCAGCTCCATGGGCCCGGGCGGCGCGCCTGGCCCGACGCAGCGACTTGAGTCTGTAAGACACACGCCAGACGCGGTCACTGCCAGCTCCTCCGTGCGCCCCCTCGCGCCCCCTCCCGGAGGGGGTGTGACCTCGGGCCCCTTAGGCGACTGTCCATCTTCCCCTGGCTCGTCCTACTACAATCAGGACGAGCCACACCGACTCCCTGACGCCAGCCCGAAGGCCTGAGCTGCCCAGGCAGAAGGAGCTGCCGGAGGGTGCCGGGCCAAAGCGGGCGAGCTGGGGCCCGACGGCCCACCGCGCGGACCCAGGCGCGTCCTCGGACAACCTGGAGGAGGGAGAGCGGCCCCGCGCTCCCCGCGTCCCGGCTTCGAATTCTCCCGCCGGCCCTGAAGATCGGAGAGACCTGACACTAGGCATGGCCCCCGCTTAGGGGGAAACCTCCGGCGGAGAAACCCCGGAGGCGAATGCGCGCTCGGCCCCGGGCCCCTGCTCTCCGCGGCCCCGCCGGGCCCAGCGCACACCCGGCCGCCGCCGCCTCCCCGTCCTGAGGAAGGCACGGGATCGCGCGGCCCCAGCAAGTCGAACAAAAGGCCGGGCCGGCTGGGTCCGCTGTCCAGCGCCCAGCCCAGGCCCGAGGTCCCACGGCTGCCTCCCTTACCCGGAACCGCGCGCGGCCCTCACAGCCCCAGCCCCGCCGGCGTGCGGGGGATGCCGGCCCCGCTCATGCTGCGGGCAGTCGGCCGCAAAGCGCCGGCTTCAGCTCGGTCCCAGCCCCGGGGCGCTCGCACCGCCCATTGTTAAAGGACCGGCAGGCGGCTCCGCGTACAAAGCCAGCGCGGGGGGACATGCGGCCCAGCGGCTGCCAATCTCGTCTCGCGATACAGCGGGGTCACCCCGCGCCGTCCAATCGGCGGCCGCGCCCGGGCCCAGGTGCAGCGATGGCTGGCTGGCCGCAAACCGGGTCGGGGCTGCCTACCCGGCTCGCCAGGCGCGATTCCCAGCTTCGTGGAGTCCGGGAGCCCCACCGCCACCGACCACGAAGCCGGCCTGTGGAGTGGGCCGAGGTCGGAAGAGAGCGCCCGAGAAATTATAACACTGATCATCGTTCCGGTGGCCAATCCGGTCATGCCACTCACCTGCTGAGAACCTTCCATGGCTCTCCCACAACTCATGCTTCAGTGTGGCGTTTAAATCCCTTCACCGCGTGGACTCAGTCTGCCTCCTTTCACATTGCCGCAGCCCCCTACAACCCGTGGGCTGCTCAGTGGGATTATCAGCCCTTCCCTATGTGCTTTAACCATTTCAACAGCTCCCAAAGCGCTTTCTCTTTGAAATGTTGCTGTCTTATTTTAAGCTCCATCTCAAAACCTACTCCTTCATCTAGAAACCTAATTAATCTTCCCCGTCTTTATTTCCTGTGCTTTAGAGATCCCCAAAAGCTTTGAAGGGGGGTTAAGATGACCTTTAGTAACAGCTTGTCAAATCCATAGTGGAAGTAATTAACCATCTATGGTCGTAAATCAGGAAACTACAAAACCGTGGAAGTACTCCAACATCAATTAAAGTAATGTGGAACCTGAGCTGTGATGAGCAAAAATCTAATTAATGGTATTTTAACCTGTTTTGGTGGAATATCACAACAGAAGTGGATAGTCCGCCCAGGACAGTGATCCTCATTTTTTCTGAGAATATTTTCGTATTAAAAACGAAATCATGGAACCCTACCCCTTTTCCTTAGAATCCTTTGTCCCAAAAGATGCATGACAAAGAGCTACTATAAAATACATGAATCTGAGTTTTCTCACAATGAAATCTTCATACATTTGAAGAATAGCTGCATACATCTGAAGAACAGATATGTGTGTGAGCCATTTGAGACAATGCTTATGCTAAGGACAGCAGGGCTTCAGGAACTGATAGCAAGACAAGGGACTCTCTCAGTAGCAGAAGTTGGCAGAGCCCAGCCTAGCCCAGCATTGTTCAGGGAGAGGCTACCCTGACCTATCTCAGTTGCAGGGGTTCCCTAGAGAGGAGATAGACACATCAGGCTAAAAGCTCCATGCCATTTATAATGGCATTTAAATAGTACCTACTTCCTCAGGTTCCATTTCATGTGCACTAAGCAACGTTATGACAATAGTTTGGCTTCCCAATAACTTCAACGGGCCTATTTAAGAACCCTTTCAGAAAAATGGGTCACAGACTATAACCATCAGTGTAATGAATAGGTTGTTTCTCATGGTTGCTCCTTTAAAGATGTTAGTCACTGGGAGATATTTGTTCAGAAATTACTCTATTTTTTGGATTTGCCTCATGATGAAAATATTTTAATGTTCATTCATTTTATTTTATTTTATTTTATTTTAAGATTTTATTGGGGAATTGGCGGAGGGGAACAGCGTTGGGGAATCGGGGAAGGGGAACAGACAAGTTGCTGTCTTTTTGTTCTTCAGTTTAGTTGCGGAGGATGTTGCTTCACTGTATTGTCATTGCACTCTTCCCGGATGAGGCCGATCGGTCGCTGGCCTCTGGATGTCGCTCACCGCAGCTATTGGCAGCTCACGCTTGGCTGCCAGCCGCTCACGCTGGCTGTGGGCCACTCACTGTAGCCTATGGCAGCCCACTGGCAGCAGGGGCTGCAGCCCACACCATCACTGGGGCTTGCACAGCCCAGCTCCAGGTGGAGCTGTTGTTAGCTGTAGAGGGCACTGTCACTGGCCCTCATGTGGGATCTGAACCGGGGCCGCTGGCATCCCAAAACCAGCGCTTAACCAATGCGCCACTCGGCCGGCCCTGTTCATTCATTTTATAGATTGGTATGTGTGTGTGAATATATATAATTTGCCCAGATTGTAAGTCCCTAAAATACAAAATTTAGGTTTATTATGATTTCTTCATTCCTTTAGGACAATGTGGACAGAATTCAGCATTTGGTTAATTCCTAAATAAAGGCTGCTCTCATAGAATTTATATTCCAACGGGGCAAGAGAAGTACAATAAATAAACAACAACAACAAAGTCACATGGTGACAAGTACTGTGAAGAAAAATGGAAAAACAGAACGGAAAGTAGAAGTGAGTAGATATTGTTTTATGATAAGGTGAGGTGTGCTAAGGCCTGAGGGAGGTAAGTGAACATGCTATCTGATGGCTGAGTGTTCCAGGCAGAGGGAACAGCAAAAGCAAAGGCTCTAAGTAAGGTACAAGGCCTGATGGAAATGAATATGGCGGCCAGTGTGTGCCTGGAATGACGAGGATATAGAAAACAAATTCCAAGTCTCAAAAGCAGTGATCAGCAAAGGTATAAAAGGATGGAAATTTATAAGGCAGAATTTCTACATAATGAGCAGAATAAGGAAACTGCCAAGAATGCAGTAGGCCTGCAGCACAAGGCACAAGACACGTTTGGCAAGAAATGAGGGTAGGACCAGGTTCTCTGGACAGCCTTTCTAACTCACTGAACTTTAGGTAGTGAAAAGCCACTGCTTTTAAATTGTTTAGCTTTTAAAACTAAATGCATGCAGGACCAGCCTAGTGGCGTGTTGGTTGAGTTGGCTTGGGACGCCAGCTCTAAGCAGCACCGCTGCCTGTTTGGATTCCACATGACGGCTAGTGATGCTGCGCCCTCTACAGATAAAATGGTGAACAACAGCTCGACCTGGAGTGGAGATGCCATAAGTCGCCAGTGACGGCATAGGCTGCAGTGGGGCGGGCCGGCAGCCGGTGTGCGCTTTTGTGAGCTGCTGTGAGCCGTGGTGAGCAGCTCTCCAATGGTCTGCAAGCAACTGCCTCACCCAGGAAGAGTGCAATGATAATAGCAACATGGCCAGTGAAGTGACGTCCTCCACAACTAGACTGAAGAACAAAAGAACAGCAACTTGTCTGTTCCCCTTCCCCGATTCCCCAACGCTGTTCCCCTCCCCCAATTCCCCAATAAAATCTTTAAAAATAAATAAATAAATAAATAAATATATAGCTAACATACAATATTGTATTAGTTTCGGTGTACACCATACTTATTCAACATTTATCTACTGAAAGAAATGATCACCAGGTAAGTTCAGTAACCATCTGACACTGTACCACATTATCACAATATTATTGACTATATTCCCTATGCTGTTCATTACATCCCCATTACTTACTTGTTTTATACCCAGAAATTTGAACCTCTTATTCCCTTTTACCTTTTCCCCCTTTAAAAAAATTTTCAATTACAGTTGACATTCAATCTTATTTTATATTAATTTAAGGGGTACAGCATAGTGGTTAGACGTTTATATAAGAAGTGATCCCCCTGACTAATACCCATCTAGCACTATACATAGTTATTACAATATTATTGACTATATTCATTATGCTATATCCGACATCCCCTTGACTACTTTGTAACAGCCAATTTGTACTTAATCCTTTTCCCTTTTTTCACCTATCCCCCCAACTCCCTCCCATCTGGCAACCATCAAAATGTTCTCTATATCTATGAGTTTGTTTCTGTTTTGTTTGTTTTAACATCTGTTTTGTCTGATATAATTACTTTTACCCCAGCTTTTTTTGTTGGTTTTGTTTTGTTTTCATTTTCATAAAATGTCTTTTTCCCATCCCTTTACCTTCAGTCTGTGTGTGTCTTTTGATCTGAAGTGAGTCTCTTGTAGGCAGCTTATGTAGGGTTATGTTTTCTTATCTAGTCAGCCACCCTATCTTTTGATTGAAACATTTAATCTATTTACATTTAAGTAACTGTTGATAGATATGTAGTTATTGACATTTTATTATTCATATATTTTTTTTAATATAAAGAATTCCCTCTAACATTCCATGTAATACTGGTTTAGTGGTGCTGAAATTCTTTTGTTTTTTCTTGTCTGAGAAGCTCTTTATCCTTCAATTCTAAATGATAACTTTGCTGGATAGAATAATCTTGGTTATAGTTCCTTGCTTTTAATCACTTTGAATATTTCTTGCCAATTCCTTCTGGCCTGCAAAATTTCTGCTGAGAAATCAGCTGACAGTCTTATGGGGGCTCCCTTGTAGGTAACTAACTGCTTTTCTCTTGCTGCTTTTAAGGTTCTCTTTTTGTCTTTAACCTTTGGCATTTTAATCATGATGTCTTGATGTGGGCCTGTTTGGGTTCATCTTGTTTGGGACTCTGCACTTTCTGGGCTTGTATATCTATTTCCTTCACCAGGTTAGGAAAGTTTTCTTTCATTATTTCTTCAAATAGGTTTTCAGTTCCTTGCTCTTTGTTTTCTCCTTTTGATACCTCGATGATCTGAATTTGGTACACTTAATGTCCCAAAGGCCCCTTAAACTATTGTCATTTTTTTTGGATTCTGTTTTCTATTTGCTGTTCTGTTTGGGTATTTTCTGCTACCTTATCTTCTAAATCACTGATTCGATTCTCTGCTTCATCTAATCTACCTTTGATTCCCTTTAATATACAGAGGGTGCCAAAAAATGTATACACATTTTAAAAAAGGAAGACTATTAAAATTGTAATACTCAATATATACCGATAGCAAAAAATGAATACAAGTCATGTTTGACTTCTGCATTTACAAGAGGTGCTCAAAATGGTTACCATCAGTGCCCAGACACTTCTGATTATGGTGAACTACTGCTTGAGCAACGTTGACCAAAGTGTCCACTTGTATACATTTTTTGGGTACACCTGGTATTCTTCATTTCAGTTATTGAATTCTTTATTTCTGACTGGTTCTTTTTTAGTCTCCATAATTTCATAAGCCAATTCTTTATAATAAATCTCACTGGGGCTGGCCGAGTGGCGCATTGGTTAAGAGCTGGCTTGAGATGCTAGCAGCCTCGGTTCGGATCCCACCTAGAGGCCAGTGACACTGCCTTCTACAGCTAAGATGGTGAACAACAGCTCGACCTGGAACTGGGCTGTGCCGAGTCCCGGTGACGGTGGGCTGCCATAGGCTACACTGAGTGGCTGGCAGCCAGCATCAGTGGCCAGCAGCCGGTGTGAGCTGCCAATAGCCATGGTGAGTGACCATCCAGAGGCCGGCAACTGATTTGCCTCACCCGGGAAGAGCACAATAATACCAACATGGGCCAGTGAAATGACGTCCTCCACAACTAGACTGAAGAACAAAAAAGGACAACAACTTGTCTGTTCCCCTTCCCCAATTCCCCAACACTGTTCTCCTCCCCCAATTCCCCAATACAAATCTTTAAAAAAAAAAATCTCCCTGTATATACACAGTCACATGCCATTTAATAACATTTCAGTCAGTGACAGACCACATATATGACAGTAGTCCCATAAAATTATAATGGAGCTGAAACATTCCTATCGCCTCATGACATAGCTGTTTTAACTTCTCAGAGCAACACATTACTCATGTGTTTGTGGTGATGCCGGTATAAATAAACCCACTGTGTTGACAATCATATAAAAATATAGCACATACAATTATTACAGTACATAATAGGTGATAATACATGACATTACTAATTTATATATTTACTATACTTTTTATCATTTTATAGTGTACTCTTTCTACTTATATGTATATTAAAACAAATTTGCTGAAACAGTATGTTATGTTACACCAGCAATAGCCTCATAATCTGGTCCCATTTTATAAAACAAACAGGAACATATGCAAATATGTGTAACATGTGTATCTATATATATGTATGGATATGACTTTTTGAGAAGCTTGGTAAGTGGAAGGGATACATACTTGGTTGGCAAGAGGGTGGGTAGGGTGAATAATTTGGGCAGAGATGAGGAGAACAGTGGTACAGAGACTCAAGCAAACAAGGAAAAGAAAAATAAAACCTGCACTTAAAAAATATCACATTTAGGAGGGTGGAGGTAAAATGGGAAATCACTTACTTGTACATTATCCTATCACATTCATTTGTCCAAATAAATTGTATGTATATGGTCAGTGAATTACCTTATAATTCTTACATGCATTGCCACACTTTGCAGAGAGTTAAAAGAATGGCAAGTGGCAAGTACCAAATATGTAATTTCAATTTGTTCATTGAATCAATAAATTCATCCAGATAGAATTCATGCCCTTTACATATTGGGCTTTTCTCTTCCTTAAAGGAAGCTTATACTTCCAACCCTTTTGAAGTTAATGGGCATAAATTTTTCTCTAAACAGCTACACAGATTATGAATGCCTATTGGATTATCCTCTGCTCAGAGAAAAATGGAAAAGAGGACATGGGAGAGGGACAGGGAAAGTCCTTGTGACTTCACATCCATGAAAACGTATTCTTAGTTCCTTTCTGGTTGGAAATAGAGAATCAGAATCAGCAGTTCTGAATCTGTAATTTTTTGATACTTTGATTAATTCACTGGTACACTAACTACAGTTTACAATACACTTCAAATAGATTTTGTAACTCACTGATTTTCTAAAATATCCTTATAAATAGATTCTTTTATTATTATAAAAAAAAAAATCACATTTAGGTGGGCCGGCCAAGTGGCTCAGTTGGTTAAGAGCTCGCTCAAGAGTGTGAGCTGAGCTCTGAGCAATGGTGGTTCGATGCCAGCCTGAGCTGAGTTGCCGTTGAGCTGCCAACAGGTGGTAGGATGGCTCAGCCAAAAAAAAAAAGAAAATCACATTTATGCATTTATATAAAATGAGTATCTGTGAAAACAATTTGAAAAATAATCTCAAATATAAAAAAGAAAAATATTATTTTATTCAGTTATCTAAAACCTTTCCATGATTTGCTATTGTACTTCAAATAAAATCCAAACTCTTTACGATGACCTATGTAATCTGGTCCTTATCTACCTCTCCAACCTTGTGTCTTGTGATTCTTCGTTCCCTATATAAGTCTCTTTCTGAACTCAGGGCCTTTGCAATTGCAGTTTCCTTTGTCTGAAATACCACAGGTCTTTGCATGACTGGCTTCCTCTCATCTGGGAAGTCACAGGTGCCTTCCCATTTGCCATCTTCTCCTTCCTCCTCACTAATAATAGAACACTGATTTTATTGGGAGAGCAATATATCCATTTAAAATAACTTTCTTGTGGCTAGGAGTGATACAGTTCTTGCCAATAGGATCTAAGTAGAAGTTACTGAGCATGACCTCCTGGGAAGCTTTTTAAAAGAGCGAAACCAGCTGCATCTTCTGCCTCCCCCAACCCTTTCTACATTTTCTTGCCATGAAAATGGTTGTGAGGTTACAGCCGAGGTTCTCAAAGTGTGATTTCCAGATCAGCAGTCTCAGCATCACCTTGGAACTTGGTATAAATGCAAATTACCAGGTCCCTCTCCAGATCCACCAAATCAGAAACTCTGAGGCTAGGACCCAGCAATCTGTGGTTTGACAAGCTCTTCAGGTGATTCTTATGCCTGCTGAAATTTGAGAGCCATCAAACTAGAGGACAGAAGCCTTCTTAGAGATGGCCAAAAAGATGGATGAAGACTAGTGCAACTGTGACATCGGATAGTCATTGCACCAGACTTGGACTGCCTCCTCCGGACTTGGCAATTATGTAAAAAAATAATCAGCATTTGGTTAAGCTACTGTGATTAGATTTCTGTTACATACAACTGAATGCAATTCTCATTGGTAAGTCAAATTTTAAATCTCAGCTCAAACATTATTTCTTTAGAAAAGCCTTCCCTGACTACTCTGTTTATACCTTCCATCCCCTCCAAAGTCCCTCTCCACCATCCCATCCTATTTGTTTCCCTTATAGTCCTCTGAACACTCTGAAATTATCTCACTTATTTACTGTTTATTTGCTTATGGCTGTTTCCAGTCTAAGAACGTAAGTTTCACAGGGGCAGGAGCTTCGGTTTTTCACTGCTGTACTCCAGCACTTTCTGAAGCGTGGTACATTATGAGTGCTCTGTTATTATTTGTGGAATGATTTAAAGAGCTTTAAATATATGTTACATTTAAAATAATGTATTTTTAAAACAGTCAAAAGAAAAACAATTCGTTGAAAACAATTACAATTTTCAAGAAAAAATTTTAGTTGAGAAACCATACAGCACACACATTTAAAAAATGCATATAACACGGAAAAGTCCTCTGTGCTTGTCTATGAACACGTACTACCATACTCTTAAGTGGCCTATTAATTCTAAAACCATAAACAACTAACAAAATAGTTATCTAAATATTCAAAGTGCCACAGAAATGAACTGCATGAAAGCAGCATTTCTTTGGCGACCTCGTCTTTCCATAGATATCATTTTGTGCTATCCCAATAAATGTGGGAGGCTTGTTAATAACAAAACTTCATATATAATTTAAATACAAGCATTGAAATAAAAACAAAAAGTTTGATCAGTTTTCTTATGCATGTTGGAAGACACACACAATTAAGTTTTAACCTTGGAGAAAAAAACATTCTCCACCCACATCCCTACTTTTTTTACTTTTCTAGTAATCTCGAGTTTGGTCCAAGATCAACATCACTGCAAATAAATAAGGTCTTCTCTGGCACCAGGGGAGAAAATATAGATTGAGGGGTCCTTGAGGGTGAATTTGAGGACCCTGCTCTCTGCTTGTGGGAGTGAACCAAGAATCCCCAGTGTTCTTGCAATGTGAGAGGTGAATTTTCTTTCTCTTACCTTTACCTCATATAAAAACTACGCTCATCAACTTTTGGAAATATGTATCCTTTGATTTTTTAAAAATAAGTTGTCATATTTAAGTAAACTGTATTAATGCTTTTCTCAATGAAGCACAGAACAATAAAAAATTCAAGTATAGTGTTTCCTACTTAGATCTCTGTCCACTTTTTCTTGAGGGGCTCCTAGAATCTAAAAGGGGCTTCCATAGGGCCATCACTGGGAAAGAAAAGCGGCCGGAAAGTGCCAAAAGCAGAGTGGGGAGCTGTTCACTATGGAAAAAAGGAGCCCTAAGATTTGGTAAGACCATCTTCTCCCTGTCTCATAGAATCAGGAAAGCATATTAGAGTTTCCTGGGAGTCCCCTACAAATCAAATACTTGGAGCTGAAAGGACTTCATGTCAGTAGCATCCCAAGTAAAAACTTTTGAGAAGCCCCTGGAAGCTGACCTCAGCCCTCAACCCAACATAGCAGGTTTTCCTATTGTTCTTAACCAGTGAAATTATCTTTTATCTTACGACAGGCAATGACCTTAGGGCTTATATTTGAATAATTTTTGTCTGGAATTGCATCAGAACCAACATCAAACATACCAGCCTCACTTTAGTAATTATAGCATAAGGCAGGATTCTCATTCTTAACAGGTCATCAGAATTACCTGGGAAGCTTGTTTAAATACTGTGGGTTCTGGAACTCCACTCCCAGAGGTTCTGATTCAGTGGGTCTTGGGTTGTGGGAATCTGCATTTTCAACAGGGCTCTCCAGGTGATTTTGATGGAAGTGGCATGAGGCCCACAATTTGAGTAACACTGGCTTTAGAGGGAGAGGCCAGAATTGCTTCTTTCCCAGAAGAAGACCTAGTGTAGACAATGACCCAAGGCAGCCAGGCTTCCCGAAGGGTGTTCCTTGAAAAGGTCTCTGGTAAGAAAGTGATCTACATTCATCCTCAAAGACTTGAGGAGTGAGTGAACCAGAAACTCGGCTCTCCCGTGGCTGGACCTGAGGATAAGCAGCAAAATCCAAAAGTACCAGAAAAGCTTTGGTTGTTCCCTGTCTGGGGGCCCATGGTAAAATCTTTCCCTTTTCCCTTCTTCCTTTCACTGTTTTCTGGCTAAGGAAGCCAAATAGACCCACACAGATAATATGTTGTTTGGGTATGGGTGAATGTACACAGCTAGAGCGAATTCTGTCTGGGGAAATTCAGAAGCGTAAATTCCAGTTTGATACACGGCATCAATAACTGACTGTACATCAGTGAATGGCATCTGAATAGGAAATCCTGCAACCTGGACCAAAAGACAGAATAACATGTAAATCCATATTACAATCAAGTCAGTAACTGAGAATTAGTGTATGCAAAAAGATTACAGAAGCCTCAAAAAAATGGTAGTCATAAAATAATAATAGTTACTTTGTGGGTGCTTACTATGTTCTAGGTACAGTGCTAAATGCTTTGTGTCCATATTTAATCCTAAAACAACCCTATGAGGTTGGCTTCTATTATAATCCCCACTTTACGCAGAGAAGAGCAAAACCAGGTAGTCTGACGCAAGAGCCTACACACCTAACATTCCATATACCTGCACGTTTTCTAGAATAGCAAACTGCCAACAAGGAAATTACTTGGTTTTACAAATGAGGGATTTAAATGAGCGTTTGGAAGACTTTATTTAATATTGATTCAGTTTGTATTTATTAAGTGATCATCGTGAGACAGGATTGAAGGATGGTCCTATGTAAAATTATCTATTTAAGAATACACAGGCGAGGGCCGGCCGAGTGGTGCGGTGGTTAAGCGCTGGTTTGGGAAGCCAGTGGCCCCGGTTCGGGTCCCACATATGAGGGCCAGTGACACTGCCCTCAAAAAAAAAAAAAAAAAGAATACACAGGCCACACATCATAAACCTCTTTCAGGCCTTAGACTGTTTACTTCAGAGGCTTTTCCTAATCATTAAATCTGTTCACAAGCTCTTCTCATGTGGCTGCATAGTGCTGCATAGTACACTGTCCTTCCCTAGCTTACTTAATAAAACATGTGATAATTACACATGTTCTGGTCTGTCTCTCTAACAGCCCATAGTCTCTGTGAATGCACAATACTGTATCTGTCCTGTTTACAGTCATAACCTCAGTGCCCAGCACAAGGCACACAGAATAATAGTTAACATTTACTAAACAATTGCTAAGTGCCGGATGCTAGGATAAATATTAGCTCACTTAATCCTCACCACAACCACTAAACTTTCTTCTCTCTGAGGGCTTCCCTGGTGTGTGAGATGGTAGGGGGAAGGAATCTCACCCTTGGGAGATTGGGCTTTTCAAAAACTCACTGGACCTGTTCACAGGAAGAAGGAGGAAAGAGGATTCCCAGAAGTGGGGGCATGGGAGGGGAAGAAAAGGAGAACCCTAACAATATACCAAATGCCCACCATGTTTGGTTATGAGTTTGATATGCCTTTTTATCATCCAGGATGATGTCAAACGTGTGGTGAATATATAAGAGAAGAGGTCAGGAGAGAAGCTGAGGATGGATATATAAATTTGAGAGTAATTTGCATATAGAAGATATTAAAGTTTGCCTAGAGTCCTTTTGCTCAGAGCCAAGGACAGGAAATCCATTCTATTACAACCATCTTGAGACCATTTTCTAGTTTCTCAGTTATAGGTGATTTCCTTTGGGGCATCTCTTTCCCAAGTTTGTGGTATACACATCATAAAACATACAATTGATTCCAAGAAAATGTCATACAATGTGGTTAGGGTAATAGCTGTTTACTATATTTTAAGTTTCTTAGTCTATAAATAAATGCATTTTAATGCCATAGCTTCTATCATCCAGGATCAAGATAAAAGGCATTTCAGGAATATTTAAAATTACTATTATCTGGCAATTAACAACATAGATAAAACAAATGTCATGAATGCACTAAATCATATACAAACCCAATAAAATTGTAGTAGTCTTTCAAATTCTTTCTCTGCTTTGGATGAAACAAAGCTTCCAGTGCCAAGTTCTAGCTTAGGAAGCATTCGTCGCAAAATAAAAGTACACTGTCGATTCCAACGTGTTGGCTGCTTAGATCGCCATTCCATAATTTTACATTTCAGAGTCCTTTCAATCCTACGTGAGATTATTTTTATGACAAATTATAACTCATTTAATAAATGTGAAGAGTTTTGTCACTTTTACTCAAGCATTAGAATGATACTTTTTAGATTTAGAAGGAAAACTTCTAAATGACTATGGCTATGACACATTAATTAAGTTTGGGGAAAGTAGGCTTTTGTTTGGCTTGAGAAAGCAAGAAGCTTCCTGGGGTAGCCAGCAATTAGATCTCAAAGTCTTTACCAGTTACTTGTGTGAAGGCTGCTGCTTACTGGGTGTGATTTGACACCTACTGTGTGATTACTGGATTGCCATTTTTGTTCTCCAAGACTTCCCTTCGACATACGACATTGGGCTTCCAAGAGACTGCCTTTACACATATTCAGATATCTGGTCTGGGATAATGTTAGCTCGGATGGGTTTATTAGGTCAGTTAATTCAGCAAGCAGAGTTGAGAGGAAATGAGGCACTGGACAGACAAGTATGGTGATCAATTTCCCCTACTAGATTGTACACTCCATAAAGGCAGGGATTTTTGCCTGTACACCCAGCCCCTAAAATACTGTCTGGTGATGAACTGTTCCGAGAAGGGAGAGAAGTGGAGCATAGTGTGGGCTGGGGGAGGGGGCCCTTCTGGGGAGCCTGTCCTCTGTGTGGAGTCAATGTGTTACCGGCCAACCGAGCAGCACCAACCCGAACCACTGAAAAACTTTAATGTTTTCTTTTCTACAGAAATGTTAAGGATAAAAATGTTAAGTCTCCTCCCTAGTTCTTTAGTTTCTTAGCTCTTGGGCTTTGATTGCTCTTCTGATCAGTTTGTGAATCTTGGACTGAAGATCCCCCTTGCTTCTTAATTGCTTTGTAAATCAGTTTCTGAATCCTAAACAATAGAAGTCTCCTACCCCTGCTTCAGATAACTATTTGAAAGCCAGTGACTTTCTAATATCCCCCAGGCCAGTAAGCTAAATGTCAAACCCATTCTGTGTCCAGACAACTGACGCCACCTGAGTGATGGACTGAATAGCCACAAGTTTCATAAGAACTAACAAATTTATGTTTTTGTCCTCATTCAGGAGCCTTGAGGATACAGGGGATACCCCAGCAAGATTGCCAGTCACAACCAAAGAAGCCAACGCGGTCTTCCAGGCGGAGCTTGAGACCCCTTCCTCTCATCTGAGACCAGCTAGGGTGAGAGTTCTGTGAACCCCCAAAAGGCAGGGACAGCTCTACGCCCCTGCCCAGCAAGAAGCAGATACAGAAGAAGAAACCTACTGTCCCTCAGCTTCCCATAGAGATTTTATGGGGATCACGTCTCTCAAGGAAAAACTAGGCAGGCAGTTAGAGGCAGGCATTGGGTCTCTGTATTCCTACACATCCCACAGAGTGTGACCGCCTGGGGGACATCCCCTCTCCACCCAAAACTCCCCTTTGTATTGTAATTACCTACCCCTGCGGGAAGAGCAAATGAGCACAAAATATGCAACTAGATCAGACCAGTCACTTGCACCTGCGCAGTACCTCTTGTCAATCACAGGTGCCAATCAAGTGGTCCTACGCCCAGAGAAGAACAGCCCATTATAGAGAAAAAGGGATAAAACCCCCAAATCCTGGGAAGCCCGGGGCTGCTGCTTCTTCCTTTTGAGCCTCGTTTTTGCGCGTGACCCACTCCACATTCTTTGGAATGTAACTTCTAATAATGGGCCCTTGAGCCATCCTCTAGTACTCAGGTCTACTTTTACTTCTAAATGTACTCGCTCTTCTAATAAACTACTTATTTTACTGCTTTACTCTGGTATCTCGTTCAATTCTTTGCTTGAGTTGCCAAGGACCTGGACTTTGCGCCGAGAAAGGCCCACTCTGATAACAAACGTGTGTTACACAAGAAGCCGCTGCGAGTCCCTCTTGGCTGAGTCTATACTGTAACTAAGTAGTTGGGAGTTTGCAGAGTCTCAGTAGTTACTATGCATCAGAATTACCTTTATGTTTCACCTCCAGACATTGATTCAACAGGTCTGTATATTTAAATAGTTCAGGAAGCAATTCTGATGAAAACCAGAAGTTGGGAACCATTTCCCAACTTTATTCCTTTTTTTGTTAAGAATTGGGGAAGGAAGGGAATAAAAGGTGGGGATTATGTGCTAGTGAAAGAAGGAAGCTGCAAAATGATTTTTGTCATGCTCTGTTTGATTAGTTGGATAGTGGTTTACACATCAGTCTGCTATCAGCAGGAGTCACCGGAGGCAGTTAGATCTAGAAGCTTCTGACATATTTGAAGTAGGAATGATAGGAGGGACAGTATTAATGTTTCTAGCACCCAACTTGGACATTTTTACCAAGTTGTGGGCCATTTACCTTCATATCCTTTCAAGAAGTTTTAGCTACTACATTATTATTATAACTATAGGCTAAACAGGTATCTGTGTTGAGAACTTCCCAACAGTAGCTCACAATATTTTCTAGAGCAACCATTTTTAACTTGGCCTGTCTTTTCAAGGAGTGTCCTGGATGGCAGAGAAGCTGCTTTTCAATGCATGCATCAAGAGACAGATGACTCAATGGAAGTCATGAGGTATTACAATCTCCATTTCATGCTGCTGTTGCTGAATCTAATAGGTATTTTGAGAGACTGGGTTAGAGGACTGAAACATGGCTGAATGAGAGATTAGGGGGAAAACACAGTAATCATGATATAATTTTATAGATAATACCTGTTCTTTAGATCTTCTACCATGCTTTTATTAGTATCAGAATAAATTATTTCTTCAGGCTGAAATATAGACAAATGAAAGTTAGAAAAGATTCTAGGGAGTGTTTTTTTTTATTTTTTTATCACAATCACCCCTGGAGTGATAATTATAGTGAGGGGGAACCCAAACCTGTCTCATGTGGCAAAAATACTGAATCACAGAAGAACAAAGGTAAAACATAGATCACAGTGTTTCCTTTGAATTTAATACTACTTCACCAGAGCATGGGTGGGGGAATAGATTTAAAGAGGTATTTTTCATGAGCTGCCCCCAATTCGTTTATTCAAGCAAGCATTTAACATGCTATTGATTCTACCAGATAATCTTTGGCAGCTGCACAGCTCTCTTCCACACATTAACTGTGACCTTGGTGAAGTTACTTAACCTTTCAGAGTCTCAGTTACCACACCTTTAAAAGAGGGACAATAATAGTACCTACTTCCCTGGGGTTTTGTGAAGATTTTAAAATGAAATCATACACATAAAGCCTGGCACATATGGCTCCATAAACATCAGGTGTTGTTATTATTATTACTCCTTTAACATGATTTGTTATCTTTCTTCTTTTATTGAGTATTCGTATCTTTCAGTCAGGTTTTTGTGTTTGTGGACACACACACACACACACACACACACACAGTCCATTGCAATCTCCCCTGTCCCCAAGCCTTTGCCCCAGGCACCCTACCAAGAGCAGAGAACAATGCTCTATCAGGTTTGTCCCACCAGCAGGATTTCCTGGGAGGAGGGGAGGACTTCTGAAGCCCAGCCCTACTCCAAACCCAGCTCTCTCCTCCCTGCAGGGGTTACACAGACAAGAGTCAGGGGCTGGATTTAGAGTTTTTACTTGGGTTATTTCTGAGCTGAGAAACAGAGGCAGCTGGAGAGACAGGAACAGATGTTTCTCCCTCATGAATGGAATAAGGGTTGTGATTTTCAAAGGGGGCAACACTTGTTAGGCTGCTAGGTCTTAGACAATTTCAGAAGGCTCGGTCGGTCAGGTGAGGATCTAAATCAGTGGTTCCCAAAGTGTGGCCTCCCGATCAGCAATCTCAGACCTGGAAATTTATTAGAGATACGGATTCCCAGCCCCTACCTCAGACCCACTGAATCAGAAACCCTGAGGGTAAGGCCCAGTAATCTGTGTTTCAACAAGCTGTCCAGGTGGTTCTGATGCCTGCCATGGTTGGAGAACCACTAGATTAGGGAATAGGGTCAGGAACAAGGAGTTTCCCACAGTAGAACATGGCAGGTACTAAAGATAGGAAACACTGGAAAAAGGAGATATGAATTCCAGCATCATCTTGCAGGGACCCCCAACTGTCCCCTACAGGACAGATAGACCGAGTTTCCTGACTGCTGTCACCAACCACTGTTCGCCACTCCAAACCATGATCCTCCCCAACCCTTTCCCCCACTTTCCCAACCTCCCTTCCTTCCCCTCCCCCCAATCCAGGCAACTCCTGTGGATTAGTTAGGCCACCTTCAGGCCTGAAATAGAGGCCTGGGTTGCACTGACTTGATAAATTTATGGGGTGTTAATCCGCTTTCCTTTTCTGGCAAAGGCCCCTTTCTTTCAGGGAACTCATATGCTTTAAAACTTCAAGAGGATTTCCCTGTTAACTCATCTCAGAATCCCCACATTCTCATTATACACACTCAAATTTGTGTTCTCATTTGTTTTGTTATAACAAAAACAATGTTCACCATGGATAGTGGTTATTCTGGTATGTGTGTGGCACAGCAGAAGATCAAGGGCTATTGACCTACATGAAAGAAATTAGTGGAGATACAAGTCAAATGAGTTTAATGCTTTAGATTTCACCTGGCAAAAGGCTTAGATTCCATCCTCAGTCAGAGTGGCTTTTAGACACACAGTTTTGATCATGATAGCCCATGCCTTGGTGATGTTAGCTTCTGACTGCCTTGCGGATAAAGGCCTAAATCCTTACCAGGACTCCGCTCACCCAGGAGCTCAGGCCCGCTCACTCCCAGGCAGCAAGCAGCCAAGCTGGCCTTCCCGCTCCTTGACAGACATCTTGCCACTGCAGGTCCTCGTGCTACTGCTGCCACTCTCTACTGGGACCATTCTCCTCCCTGATCTTATGCTAGGCTGGCTCCTGCCCCCCACTTCCCCACTGCGCTGGTCATCCCTTTTTTCCAGGAAGCCGCTGCAACTCCGCTTCCCCTGAGATCCTCCTGCTGTGTGCCCCCAAAGCACAGTCATTTCTTCTGTGATAGCACTTATCACTCTGCACTACTGTTTCCTGCTGTTTCCTGCTCTAGAACCCGAGCCCCAAGAATACTGAGACAGGTATTTTTCCTTGTGTTACCTATACCTAACAGCACTGGCTCATAGCCAACACACAATAAATATTACCTGAATGAACCATGAAATGACTAATACTAAACAAAAAAACCCATATCTCTAAATATATCATTCTCTCCCTCAGAGGCAGCAATGCTCCACTCACAGCTTTGGGAAGGGAAAAGCAAGACATGGCTTGTGGATGCTGCAAATGTAGTTTGCTCAAGAGAGATAAGCACATTTCCTCTTCTTTAAATTGACTTCACAAACAGGAAACATATAAATATATATATGCATATATTGAAGTACATATAAATATTATATATAAAGCATATAAATAGATGCTTGCAGCTGCATGGAGAATGTTTAGAAGGATGCACAGTGGTTATTTCTTAGAGAGTGGAGAAAAGATGTGGAAGAGGAGAGAAACTCTTCACTTTATATGCTTTGGTACTGTTTAATTTTCCCCCACAGCCACCATGCATTCTTTTTGATATTGTCAACTGCCTCAAATATACAGACAAACATAGAGAATAATGTGATGAGCATCCACCCAACGTACCTACCACCTAGCTATGTCTAGTCTTTGCATTCTATGTTTTAGATTTTTTTAAATAAGTAAAATAGTACAGATAAACTTGCAGTACTCTGTATACTGCTCCTGAACTCATTTCTTTTTTATTTCCCAAAAGTTAACATTTAATCCAAATTTGGTATTTATCTTTCCTATGAATGCATTTATACTGTCACTACATATTTACAGAGGGTGCCAAAAAAAAATGTATACACATTTTAAGAAAGGTAAAAACTATATTAAAATTGTAATGCTCAATATATACCGATAACAAAAGATGAATACAAGTCATGTTTATACATTTTTCTGGCACCCCCCGATATATATACATGTTTATAAACAACATACAGGGTTGGCCGAGTGGCGCGGTGGTTAAGACCTGGCTTGGGACACCAGCGGCCCCGGTTCGGACCCCACATATGAGGGCCAATGACACTGCCCTCTAAAAATAAATAAATAAATAAATAAATAAATAACAACATACAGTGTTCAAACTTCCTGTAAATGCTTTTGTATTGCATGTTTTCTTTCACATCTTTATTTTGCTTAACATTAGATTTTTTTTTTTTTTTTTTTTTTGAGGGCAGTGTCACTGGCCCTCATATGTGGGACCCGAACCGGGGCCGCTGGCTTCCAAAGCCAGCGCTTAACCACCGCGCCACTCGGCCGGCCCAACATTAGATTTTTTAATATTCATATTGATATACATGGCTCTCAGTGGTTTTCAACCTTGGCTGCATCCTAGGAATCACCTGGGGTACTTTATTTATAATACTGTGCTTTATATATAATACTGATGTGTGGGTTCTACCCTCAGAAATTCTGATGTAATACTCATAGACATACATTTAAGAACTATTGTAAATTGTTTCATACATTTTTCTTTTTTTCTTACTGCTGAATAGCATATTTCATAGGATGAATACTTCACAACCCATGTATTGATTTTCTGGTTAATTGTGGGTGTGTTTTTTTTGCTATTTCAAGCAATTTTATAATAAGCATTGTTGTACTTGCATACCTACACAAGTTCCAATAGGGTATATACTTAGAAGTTGAATTGGTGAAATCAAAGATTAAGCACCTTTAACTTTACCAGATATCATCATATTGCTTTCCAAAGTGTTTACATCAATACGCTTCCACCATTTCTCTGCCTCTGCCCAACACTTGGTAAGATCATATTTAAAAATACTTTTTCCAGTCTTATGCATGTGAAATAGTGTTTCATTGTTTTAAATTGTATTTTCCTGATTATGAGGTTGAACATTCAAGTTTCTGCTTCTATTAGTTGTCTTGTGTCTATTTTTCTATTGTTCTTTTTCTCTTTATTTCATCTCTCCACCCCCAGGTTCATAGCTCCAAATTTTTGGACTTTGCAATTGCTTACAGCCTGTCATAGCATGGCCCTCAATCCAGAAACAACTTTGAAATGGAATTTGGAATACTGAGTACAAAGCAATCCTGAGTATTCCAAGGTCCACTGGCTGAGCCATCTGGTGATAAGTTGGTTCCTGATCTCAGGTCTGTGCTTTGGTCTCCTGCCTCATGAGCCCCAGGTAGTAAGTCTGCGACTTTTATTCATCTTTATTCATAAGTAGCAGAGGAGGGGAGCCCCATCACAGCTTCAGAGTGTGAGACTCGTTCCATTCCCCTGAATTTCATGAAGCGTTTTCAGATCTTGCTGCCTTCCCTGTTTTGGCCACACTCACTGCTAGTTTTCTGTCCTGTTTCTATTCCATGAGATAACTATCATGGTTTGGAGCTAGATAAGCATTTTGTTTTTCAATTTCTATACTTTATCATTGCTGTGGAGCAGAAGAGCTAGGTCAAAGTAAGAGCTTACTACACCATCCTGATATTATATTTTATGATGAACATTTAAACATGTTTTATTTTAAAATCTCAGGGCCTTTGCCCTTGCTATTCATACTCTTACCTAAAGGGCAGGCCGAGTGGCTCAGTTGGTTAAGAGCTCGTTCAAGAGTATGAGCTGAGCTCTGAGCAACAGCAGTTCGATGCCCAGCCCGAGTTGAGCTGCCGCTGAGCTGCCAACAGGTGGCAGGATGGGTCAGCTAAAACATACTCTTACCTAAGCTGCTTTCTCTCCTCTCCTTGCTGGTCCTCCTCCCCCTTCAGGCCCCAGAGGCCCCAGTTAGTCCCTTCAGAACATCCATCACACTTTATAATTATTGTTTGCTTACAAATGTTTCATTTGTCTCTCCCATGAGACTGTAAGTGCCCTAAAATCAACACCCAGGTATATGTTGTTCATCATTATTGACTCAGGGCCTAATGTGGTAGGTGCTTAATAAATATTTGTAAAGAGAATGAAAAGCAGGGAAAAAGGGAGAGAGATTTGGGTGGGAAGAAGCTTCTATAAGAAGAGGTCTTTAAGAAGTGATGTAAGGTGGAATGTCCTTTTCTATGTCCCCTTCAAGAGACTAAAAACAATTACCCATCAGTGCTATTTAGAGTAAAATTTGTGTTTAAAGAAAAGAGAGAGAGAGAAACTTCATGCTGGCTATGCAGGTATATTCACTTTGGAAAATTTCAATGAGCTGTAGATGCCCAAGTGACCTGCGCATGATTCTCAGACAGCTACCTGATTCCCACATGACCCGAGCGTGACGTCATGTGATTCCTTGTGACTGTCACATAACTTTTGGTTCACCTTTTATTTGAAATTCTTTCTGTTCATTTTAATTATTTATTCATTTCAAGGTGCCAACATTCTCTTCTGAGCATCTTGGGAGAACTATTTCTGACAGAGGTTTGGCCACTGCTATTGCTCATTAGGTTACAGGTCCCTTCTAAGGACTCAGGAAGATCAACATTGCTGAGTTCACATGTTTCACAGCAGAAAAAAAACGTTTCCAAGAGTTAGACTGAAGCAGAATCTCCAGACTGCATATGCAGAATTACTATTCTGTGCACCTTTCTGTATGTATATTGTACTTAAATAAAACTTACATTACGTTTAAGATGAGAAATTTTCCTCAATTCCTCTTTTCTGCAAAGGATCAAAGGAGCCCAAACTTGGGCTGGATGACAGAGAAAACTAGATTTTATTAATTTGCCAAATAATTCAATAAGCAATCAGCTTATTAAAACATAAAAAGAGCTGTCACAGCTGGTAAAGAGCAGAACCAATGATAACTTTCATACTGACACACTTGCAAAAATATGACTTACCTGTATGCTTTGTGCTTGTGTCCCTTGAAAATTTTTTGGAAGCAACGGTTTCCAGAAACCTTCCTTTGAATAGTCAAGATGTACAGCCATTGGTGTATTATTTTGTTGAATATTAAACCAGACCTATAAAAACATTAACATAATATCAGTCTAGGCCCATAGGAGCCCAAAGCCCATAGCTGGTTAAGATGAAGCAAAATGGGGCCGGCTGAGTGGCTCAGTTGGTTAAGAGCACGAGCTCTGAGCAACAGGGTTGCCAGTTCGATTCCCACATGGGCCAGTGAAATGCACCCAAGCTGAGCTGCCAACAGGTGGCAGGATGGCTCAGCTGGTGAGAGCACGTGCTCCTAACAACAAGGTTGCCGGTTCAACTCTCCCACGGGATGATGGGCTACGCCCACCTGCAACTAAGATTGAACATGGCACCTTGAGCTGAGTGGCCGTGAGCTGCTGAAGGGTGGCCAGATGGCGACTGGACTTGGAGCTGAGTAACTGTGCCCTCCACAACTAAGCCTGAAGGACAATAATTTGTCAGTTCCCCTTCCCCAATTCCCCAACACTGTTCCCCTTCCCCAATTCTCCAATTCCCCAATTCCCCAATAAAATTTTGAAAAACACAAAACAAAAGATGAAGCAAAATGTTACAATCCTACTACTCAATGAAGTGGCAGGAGCCGGGAGGGTGGGGGGGCGTGGGGGGAGTGCGGGGGTGGGGTGCGGGGGAGGTTCTGAAGTAGGAAGTAGAGAGATTCCAGGTGTAGGTGAACATTATACTGCTCACTAGTTCTCATTCTTACAGGTACTACAGAATTACCTTTGAGGGGGAGTCTTTAGGAATATAAGATTTCCCTGGTCCCCACCCCCCAGGGATTCTAACTGAACGTTTATGTTTTCTTCAAAGTTCCCCACATGATTCTAATGTATATAGCTAGGGTGGAGGATCACTGCTTTGACTCTTGAGGAGATAGCTCAAAATAAGACCCCCTTCCCCCTCGTATACTCACATTTCCATCATCAAACAAACAGTCTACACTTTGTAAAGGACAAAATGGATCAAACTGCTTATGACATTGCCCAGTTAATGGATTCCAAAGCAAATATTCATCAGTTTCTTGAGTTAATACGTAGGCCACGTGCCCCTGTATGAGGAGAAGGAGTCAAAGTCACTTTGGGTGAGTGAGTGAATGACTTAACACATTTTTGTATGTGAAAATTACAACGTAAGTATGTGACACCTTTGGGACTTTCTTTAGGACCTTTAAAACTTTTTGGAAAGGAAAAAAGCCAGCGCTCTAGAAATCCTTAGGCCCAGGCTAGAATAAGGATGCAAATAAGAGAATTTTTAAGCCAGTGCTGTCATGTATGGTCCTGCAGTAAAATGGTAGTAAAATACATCATTTTAACAAAATCAGTACATTATGACAACTTCCCAACAGCTAGGCCTAAAGTGTTTTGAGGTAGGGGCACTTTTACCTAATTCACAGAGCAGGGCCATATGGACTAGCCCTGCTCTGAATAGATTATACTCAGGAGATTGACAGTGAACACTATACAGAGTTAGGGAATTGAAACTTGCCTAAGGCTCTGAAAAAGCCAAGTGAAGTTAAAAAGCCATTAAAATAATTTTGAGAACACGATCTGCAATTAGAAGCTAGAGAGAAAGTATACAGAAAACCATTTGAAGAATAAAAGTCGTCATCATGTTATGATTTTCTCTGCACATACCTTTTGGAGTACAAACCTTTCTTAGCAAAGATTAAACATTTCAGGTAATAATAATAATGACTACTTAACATTTATTGAGTATTTATGTACATCAGGTACTGTACTCAGCATTCACACTAATTTTCTCACTTTGATTTACTCCAAATTGTCAGGTACGGATGATTATTAATGCCCATCTTTCAGGTGAAGACTCAGAGGCTAAGGGGCTTATCTCGGGTAACAGTAAATGGCATTATTCGTGTTTAGGGAGGAGGTAACTGAAGCTCAGAGAAGTAAAAATGGATGAGATCATGCAGTTAGAAAATGGTATTGCTGGGTTTTAAAACCCTCTGTGACGGACCCCCAAACCCATACTCTTAACACTGTGCTGTGTAGCCTGGTCTCCCTAACTCCAAAGCTCTCGCTCTTCATCATTGTGCTCATCTTTTTACAGTAAAGAGGAGACGTCACCTCAACTACAGAGCTGAAGTCAAACAACTGAGTGTAGCCGCCCCTGGCTTTGACTCACAGGTACAAATGCAAACGTTTGTTGAACTACTGTTGACTGTTTACTGCCATCTAGTGGCACTTAAAACTACAGCAAGGGATCATGTGGGGAAATTAGCCACAGGCTTTTTAAAAATATATAGCTAACATACAGTATTATATTGGGTTGTCAGAAAAGTCACGACGCATTTTTGCAACGAAAAACAGAAAAATACATCATGACTTTTCTGACAACCCAATATTAGTTTCAGGTGTACACCATAGTTATTCAACATTTATATACCTAAAGAAGTGATCACCATGATAAGTCTAGCAACCATCTCACACTGTACCACTCTATCACAATATTATTAACTATATTTCCTATGCTGTACATTACATCCCCATGACTTATTTTATACCTGGAAATTTGAACCTCTTATTCCCTTCACCTTTTTCCCTCCCTTTAAAAAACTTCCAATTATTGTTGACATTCAATATTATTTTATATCAATTTCGGGGGTACAGCATAGTGGTTAGACATTTATATAATTTAATGGAGACTTCCAGTAAAATGGCAGACTAAACAGATGCTGTGCTAACTACCTACCAGGATCACACCAAAATTACAAACAAATTATACAGCATTCAACCCCAGAGGTCCCCGGAACACTAGATAATTTAAGAAGTGATCCCCCTGACTAGTACCTACCTGGCACTATACATAGGTATCGTCATATTATTGACTATATTACCTATGCTTTTCTTTACATCCCCATGATACGCTGTAACTACCAATTTGTACTTCTTAATGTCTTCACGTTTTTCATCCTGCCCCCTAACCCCCTCCCATCTATATTGACTATATTCCTTATGCTAGACCCTACATCCCCATGACTAGTTTGTAACAAGAAATTTGTGCTTCTTAATTCCTTACCCTTTTTCACACACCTCCAATTCCCCTCCCATCTGACAACCATCAAAATGTTCTCTGTATCTATCGGTTTGTCTCTGTTTTGTGTGTTTATTTTGTTCTTGAGATTCCACATATAAGTAAAATCACATTACGTCTGTCTTTCTCTGTCTGACATATTCCATTCAGCACAATACCTTCCAGGTCCATCCCTGCCGCAGTAGATGGCAAGAACTCATTCCCTTCCAAGGCTGAACAATATTCCATTGTATATATGTACCACCTCCTCTTTATCCACTCATTCATTGAAAGACACCCAGGCTGCCTCCACATCTTGGCCATTGTAAACAATGTGCAGTAAACATATGGATGCACATGTCCCCTTGAAGTAGCATTTTGGGTTTCTTTGGATCAATACCCAGAAGTGAGATCACTGGGTCATTCTTTGTCTCTTGTTATAGCCTTTGTTTTATTTATTTATTTTTTTTTGAGGGCAGTGTCACTGGCCCTCACATGTGGGACTGAACTGGGGCTCCTGGCTTCCCAAGCCAGCGCTTAACCACCGCGCCACTCGGCCGGTCCTTAGCCTTTGTTTTGAAACCTATTTTGTCTGGTATAAGTATTGCTATCCTATCTTTTGTTTGTTTCCATTTTCATGACATATCTTTTTCTATCCCTTTACTTTCAGTCTGTATGTGTCTTTTGATCTGATGTGTAGGGAGCATATGTAAAGGTCTTGTTTACTTATCCATTCAGCCACCCTATCTTTTTAGTGGAACAGTTAACCCATTTACATTGAAAGTAATTGTTGACAGACATGTAGTTATTGCCATTTTATTATTTATATTATTTATTTTTTTCTTAAAGAAGTCTCTCTAATATTCCTTGTAATACTGGTTTGGTAGTGATGAACTCCTTTAGCTTTTTCTTGTTTGGGAACCTCTTTATCTCTCCTTTGATTCTAAATGATAGCTTTGCTATGTAGAGTAATCTTGATTGTAGGTCCTTGCTTTTCATCACTTTGAGTACTTTGTGCCAATCCCTTATGGCATGCAAAGTTTCTGTTGAGAGATCAGCTGACAGTTCTTATGGAGCTCCCTTGTAGGTAATTGCTTTTATCTTGTTGCTTTTAGAATTCTCTCTTTGTCTTTAACTTTTGGCTTTTTAATTATTTTTTTTTCTTTTTCTTTTCTTTTATTAGTTTTCGGTGTACAACACAATGCAATAGTTATACTCTTTACCCCCCAAAGTGAAAACCCCCTCCCCCAGTTCGCCACCCCACTCCCCCCCCCATATCATACATATCCATCACAACTCCCCTGACTCGCTTCCACAGCATACTCCACATCCCGTGACCACCCACATATTCAGTTGCAGTTGGCATACAATACTATACAACATCAGCTTCAGGTGTACAGTGCAGTGATCAAGCCTCTACTCCATCCATGAAGTGGTCTCCCTAACAAGACATGTGACTATCTGACACGCCACAAAATTTTTACAACATTATTATATTCCCCGAACTGTGTTTCATATCCCTGTGGCAATATTGTAGTTGTCTATTTATGCTGTCTAATCCCTTCCCCTTCCCCCCATCCCCACCCCGCTCCCAACTAGCAACCCTCAGTTTTTCCTCTACATCTATGAGTCTGTTTACTTTGATCGTTCACTCAGTTCTTCAGACTCCACACACAAGTGAGATCACATGGTACCTGTCCTTCTCCAACTGACTTATTTCTCACAACATAATAGTCTCTTCACAACATTATCAATTACATTCCCAGAACTGCCCCCAAAACCCTGCGGCAACATTGTAGTCCCACATACACTGTCCAAAACCTTCCCCCTCTCCCTCTTCCCCACTCCCTCCCAACCAGCAACCATCAGTTTTTCTTTTATATCTGCTTGATATGACATCAATCTTCTTAAATTGTCTCTCTGGGTTAGCTTGTTTACCCCTTTCTTTTGTTTAAAAAAGTCCTTTTAACATTTCTTGCAATGCTGGCTTGGTGGTAATGAATTCCTTAAGCTTATTCTTTTCTGAGAAGCTCTTTATTTCTCCTTCAATTTTAAGTGATAGCCGTGCTGGATAGAGCAATCTTGGTTGTAGGCCTTTATTTTGTGTCACTTTGAGTATCTCCTGCCACTCCCTTCTGGCCTGCAGAGTTTCTGTAGACAAGTCAGCTGTTAGTCTAACAGGAGTTCCTTTGTATGTAACCTGCTGTCTTTCTCTTGCAGCCTGTAGGATTCTGTCTCTGTCTTTAACCTTTGTCATTTTAACTATGATGTGTCTTGGTGTGGACCTGTTTGGGTTCAGCTTGTTTGGAACCCTCTGCACTTCCTGGGCATGTATGTTCATTTCCTTTACCAGGGTAGGGAAGTTTTCAGTCATTATTTTTTCAAATACCTTTTCAACCCCTTGCTTCTTCTCTTCTCCTTCTGGTATCCCTATGATTCGAAGGTGGTTGCGCTTCATCTTGTCCCATAGGGCTCTTAAACTATTTTCATTGTTTTTTATTCTTTGGTCTTTTTGCTGTGCCAACTGGGTGAGTTCTGCTATTTTATCTTCCAAATCGCTGATCCGCTCCTCTGCTTCATCTACTCTACTGGTGATTCCTTCGAGTGTGTTCTTCATTTCAGTTATTGTATTCTTTAGTTCTAACAGGTTGTTTTTTATGGTTTCCCTATCTTTCTTTATGTCCTCGCTAAGTTCCTTAAACATTCTTATCATCAGTGTTCTAAACTGTGTCTCTGAAAGGTTGGATCCCTCTGTTTCATTTGGTTCCATTTCTGGAGGTTTCTTTTGATCTTTTACTTGTGACATGTTTCTTTGTTTCCCCATTCTGGCTGTCACTCTGGGATTGCTTTGATGTATTAGATAGATCACCAGGAGAGCCCTGGCTGGATCACGCAGGCACACAGCTCACGGCCCAACACTCCCAGGAGAACTCCCAGTCTCAGCCTGTCCCAATCAGCCGCTCGCAGATCAGGCCGAGCAGCCCGACAACCAATCACCAGCCTGGCAACTCTGCAAGCACAGTGTGGAAAGCAGAGACCCAAGGCGGCTTGCGTGCTCCCGCGTCTCAGTGAGCAGCCTGTTGGAGTCAGATCACTCCCACTAGGCGTTTCCCTGGCAACACAGCACAAGCCGAGCAGAGGGTGGGGATCCAAGGCCACAGGCGCGCACGCATGTATGCACGCACGCACGTACTTCGCCAATTCCACCAGACCAATTAGGTCTCGGACCTGATCCTTCGTGGGAGGGCCCAAGCCTGACAAAATGGCGCCCTCCTTACACCACTCGCGTGCAAGCTCCGCACCACGGGAACAACAATCCAAAAACCTCTAGCCTTTGCACCAAAGGTGCTCAGCTCAGTCCATCCCCGCAGGCTCCCGGCTCACACAGCCACTCCCTCCATCAGGAACCAGGTAAGTGCTCACCGGCGAGCAAGCCCGGGCGCCGGCCCCACTGATTCTCCAGCCGCTCTTAGCCTCACCGAGCTGGGCAGCGAGAGTCCTCACTAATTTACTGCCAGTTATCTTAGAACTCCTCTTCCCGGCAAAGGAGCTCTGGCTGGTGAGCTTGGGGTGCGGCTGGAGGGTCTCTCCCCCAACCGGAGAAGCCTCTCCACAGTTGGGACCTCCCTCACGGGGCTCGCCTTCTCTCGTCTCCGCCCGTCCTACCAGACCCGATGCGGCTTCCTCTTTAAGTTCTTCGTTTAGTGGTTCTGTTCCTCCAGTGTTCCGGGGACCTCCAGGGTTGAATGCTGTATAATTTGCTTGTAATTTTGGTGTGATCCTGGGAGGCAGTTAGCACAGCGTCTGTCTATTGCGCCATTTTACCGGAAGTCCTTGGCTTTTTAATTATGATGTGTCTTGGTGTGGGCCTGTTTGGGTTCATCTTGTTTGGGACTCTGTGTTTTCTGGGCTTGTATATCTATTGGGTTGTCGGAAAAGTCATGACGCATTTTTGCAATGAAAAACAGAAAAAATATGTCATGACTTTTCTGACAACCCAATATTTCCTTCACCAAGTTAGGAAAGTTTTGTGTCATTATTTCTTCAAATAGGTTTTCAATTCTTTGCTGTCTCTCTTCTTCTTCTAGTACCCCTAGGATGCAAATGTTGGTACACCTGATGTCTCAGAGGCCCCTCACTTTTTTTGGAAACTTTCTCTTTTCACTTGGGTGAAACTCTGATTGAGTGTTTTCTGCTACCTTATATTCTAAGTTGCTGTTGATTCCCTCTAATGTATTCATTTCAGTTATTTTATTATTTATTTCTGACTGGTTCTTGTTTATGTTTTCTATATATCTCCATTTTTACGTTTCCTATCTCTTTGTTGAAATTTTCCCTGAGATCACTGCACATCCTTATAACTAGTGTTTTGAACTCTGAGTCTGGTAGATTGCTTTTCTCCATTTTGTTTAGTTCTTTTTCTGGAGCTTTGTTCTGTTCTTTCATTTGGGATATGTTTGCCTCCCCATTTTGGCTGCCTCCCTGTGTTTGTTTCTATGTACTAGGTAGGGCTGCTATGTCTCCCGGTCTTAGTAGAGTGGTCTTATGTAGTAGGTGTCCTGTGGGGCCCAATGGCACAGTCTCCCTGGTCACCTGAACCGGGAGCTCCAAGTGCGTCCCTTGTGTGGGTTGTGTGTGCACACCTGTTATAGTTGAGCCTTGGTTGCTATTTGCACATCGATGGGCGTGACTGACCCCTTGGGCTGACTGGTTGTGAGGCCTGGCTGTGACTACCATGGAGGAGCTGCTAAGCAGGGACTGACCCTATGGAACAGGATTCACTTTAGCAGAGTTCTGGTGCCTGCCCACTCTGCCCTTTGGGTTGTCATCCTTGGTGGCTGGGTGATGCTCCAGCTCTATTTGAAGATGGTCACCAGGTATGCCAGCCCTGAAGCCTCCTGGGAAGGGCCCCACAACAGGCCAAGTTCAGTTGTAGCTTGTACCCTATCCAGAGTCACTTGGGATAAGCCACAAAGCAATGTGCAGATAGCCGCCACTGATGCTGGGCTTGGAGGTGCCTCAAGAGGTCAGGCCACAAACAGACTGGCTGCCACTAATGCTGGGCTTACAGCTGCTCAGCAAAAGGTATGGGACATGCCAAAGCTGCTTGTTTGGGTTTTGTAATCCTTTGAGAGATTTTAGGAAAGTCTGTAGAAGGAACCAAGGAGCCGTTTGTATGGAAAAGCCACTGTAAGTGGCTTGGGTGTGCCTGAAAATTGGATGGGACAGGGTCTCAGGGAATCACCAGGGCAGGATGAATGAATGGTGATAGCCAGGTTGATGGAGGCTCAGATATGGCGGCGCCCACATCTGCACACCAGGATGGTGAAGGGCTCAATATAGAAACAATGGATTTCACCAGCACTTCTGTCTGAAAGAAAGCTGTCCCTCTGGCCCTTGCCTTTGAACCAGACAAATTTGTTCATCCCCGTATATCTCTGGTGCCTTTTGAGATGCTGCCCTGGCAGTGAAGCTCAGAGTAAGTGAGTCCACAAGTGAGCAAGTCCATATGCGAGTCTTTAAGAGAAGCTCCTGGGACAGCATCCACCCTCATCTCAGCCACAATCTTCACTGGTTTCCACAGCCAGAAGTTATGGGGACTTCTCTCCACAGTACTGGAACCATGGGCTGGGGAGACTTGTGTGGGGCTGGGACCCCTCATTCCTTCAGGGGAATCTCTACAGTTGAGATACCCCTCCTGATTTTTAAAAGTCACATGCAGGTGTAGGTCCAGCCCCTTCTGCATCTCCACCTCTCCCACCAATCTCGAGGTGGCTTCTTCTGTATGTTCTTAGTTGTAGGACTTCAGTTCAGCTAGAGTTCAGGTGATTATCAATGATGGTTGTTCTGTAGTTTAGTTTTAATTTTGATGTGATCGTGAGAGGAGGCAAGCACATCATTTATGTACTCCACCATCTTGACTAGAAAACAACCATAGGCTTTTAGCTAACACATCTGTGACAGAGAAATAACAAGCTATGCCAAGGGAATATAAAGAAATAAATGATCATCACAAAACAATACTTGAAATTTTGACACTGATCAAGATATTCAGGTTGAAATAGAAATAGTCCAAAAGAAGGCAGCTTTCTAGAGGTAAGAATACAGGAGTATATAATTAAGTTGTAAAATTTTCAGGTAGGTAAACATGAATTTCTGGCCCACTTTTCGTACAATTAAAAACTGAACAATGGATAATAGGGAGAAGTATTTCTTAAGGATCTTAAAATAATGTATTAGAAACATGTAAAGATGATGATAGTGACGGGGTTAACAACCACAACTACCACTAAACTAGTGCTACATGACCATCACCATTACCACCATTTATTGGGCATTTACTATGAACCTAGTGCTCTTCTCAGTGCCATATATTTACTATGCAATTTAATACTTCTAGTAACCCCATGATGTAGCACTATTATTAGCACCATTTTACAAAGAAGAAAAACAAAAGGAAGTCATTCTACATGGTAGAAATTTTTTTTTTTTTTTGAGGGCAGTGTCACTGGCCCTCATATATGGGACTGAACTGGGGCCACTGGCTTCCCAAGCCAGCGTTTAACCACCGCGCCACTCGGCCGGCCCTACATGGTAGAAATTTTTTTTTTTTTTAAAGATTTTATTGGGGAATTGGGGGAGGGGAACAGCGTTGGGGAACCCGGGAAGGGGAACAGATAAGTTGCTGTCTTTTGTTCTTCAGTCTAGTTGTGGAGGACGTTGCTCCACTGGCCCATGTTGGTATCATCATTGAGCTCTTCCCGGATGAGGCAGATTGGTCGCTGGCCTCTGGATGGTCGCTCACCGCGCCTATTGGCAGCTCACGCTGGCTGCAAGCTGCTCACTCTGGCTGCCGGCCACTCACTGCAGCCTATGGCAGCCCACTGCAGCAGGGGCTGCAGCCTACACCGTCGCCGGGGCGAGTGCAGCCCAGCTCCAGGTGGAGCTGTTGTTAGATATAGAGGGCTGTGTCACTGACCCTCATATGTGGGATCCGAACTGGGGCTGCTGGCATCCCAAAACCAGCTCTTAACCAATGCGCCACTCGGCCGGCCCCATGGTAGAAATTTTGATGAACCAACATTATCCTCTTAATAATTGCTTGCCCATGGAATTCATTAATTAGCTTGTGAAAAGATGGAAACTTGGGGTTGAAATCTTTTAAACTTGCAGCTGATAGCTGATTAGTTTGTTTATAGTTTTTAAATATTAACTCCATGGCCAGCAGAGTGGCACATTGGTTAAGAGCTGTCTTGGGAAGCCAACTCTGAGCATCAGGGACGGGGGTTTGGATCCCACATATGAAGGCCAGTGACACTGCCCTCTACAGCTAAGAGGTGAACAACAGCTCGACCTGGAGCTGGGCTGCTGTGAGTCACGGGTGATGGTGTAGGCTGTAGCCCCTGCTGCAGTGGTCTGCCATAAGCTACAGTGAGTGGCCGGCAGTCAGTGTGAGCGGCCGGCAGCCGGAATGAGCTGCCAAGAGCTGCTGTGAGTGGCCTTCAAAAGGCCAGCGACTGATCTGCCTCATCTGGGAAGGGCGCAATGACAATATCAACATGGGCCAGTGAAGCAATGTCCTCCACAACTAGACTGAAGAACAAAAGGACAGCAACTTATCTGTTCCTCTTCCCCAATTCCCCAATACTGTTCCCCTCCCCCAATTCCCCAATAAAATCTTTAAAAATAAATAAATAAATAAATAAATAAATAAATAAATAAATAAATATTAACTCCAGCACTTACTTCTAACACTGAGGTTCCCAGGAGGACCAAAGCTTTCTTTCCGAAATACAGAAAGAAATTACAGAGAAGTATGGCATGCTCCTCTTTACTTCCAAGAGCCAAGCTGATGCAGCGCTAAGGCAAAACAAAAGCAACAAGTAAGTAAGTAAGTAAGTAAATAAATAAATAAATACGTGAGAGAGAGAAAGCTGAGTAATTCAGCTAGTGATAGGATGGCTGCAAAGCCAAATGCTCTAGCATTAGAGCATTAGAAAGGGAGAACATTAACTTGGAACATAGGAGATTACCTTTTCTATGGGGCAGTTAATGGGATACTATGTAAGTGACCAAATAATTTATCGCCCCAAATGGGACATTTTTATTTAGGAAAATATTAACCTGCCATGGGAAAACAGGCACATATGGATTGGTATTTTAAGGAACCTTATCTGGTAGGAAATTACACGGTGTTTTTGAAGGAAGGGATCCTTCGGTCAATGGTGCTACACTCTGTCCTGTACTAATACAGTGCTCTCAACTCAAAGGCAGGAAGAGATCTTCATTGGAACCCAATCAGGAAGAAAGACTGAAACTTCTTTAACTCAAAGAACTGAACAGTTGGGCTGGGTGTAATCCAATATATGGTGTCTGGTAAAGCAGTTGTGGCAGGAGATAAGAAGCACAGCAGAGGTGGAAGACTGGTGGCCTATGACCTAGTTCTAGCCTGTAGGTGTCTTTTGTTTGGCCACCAGAATGTTTTTTAAAAACTGGGAGATCTCATATAAAGCTCTGGATTTCTGGCTTCTCTTGAAAAAAATCAAAAAACCAAACAACATATATGGGCCCAAATGTTTTTTATGGCAATAATCTGTTATTGCTGAGTAGCAGCTGCACCATGGAGATGGGACATGTGCTTTCCATCTCATTATAGTTCTAGAAACGGGGCTGTGGTAGCCCGGAAGATAGAGGAGAGGGAGCTCAGGAGGTCTTGGAAGTGACTATTTACCAATCTATATGGAAGTATTTCATTGTTTTGACAACTGATATGGCCACATCAGCACATACTGGATGAACATGATCTTTTTTTTTTTTTTTTTTCCATATGTGGGAACCGAACCGGGGCCGCTGGCTTCCCAGGCCAGCGCTTAACCACCACGCCACTCGGCCTGCTCTGGATGAACATGATAGTGAGGGATGGAGGGTAGGGAGGATGGTAACATGGCTCCTCTGAAAGAAAAGTGTGAACAAAAGAGTGAAAGACAGAATATGCGTAATCTTTAAAGTCAGGACAAAGAGGTTCCCATGATTGGATTTCATAAGAGGAGAAGGGAATGGATGAGATTAGGGAACTAATATACTGAGTTCCAGACAAGATGCCTTATCTATATTATCCTTTCAAAACTTTGTATGACATAAATGAGGAAATTAAGGTCCAAAGGAGCTAAATAACTTATCTTAGGTCACACAGAGCTATTAAGTAGTTGAAATAAGATTTGAACCAAGGTTTATTTGACTCTGAAGGCTGTATGTTAGATAGGAGAAAATAACTCATGTCTTGTGACAATCTAATTAGTTATATACTCATCGCCATCCCATGGCCAAAGAATTCATATCATTGGGAAGACATTAGCCAAGGGGAATCCCATGCCTGTAGTGACCTCTTTGTTATGGGTAGTGTTTGGAGTTGGGGGAGGGAGGACGAAGAAGGGAGTATTTGCTTGAATGGTTATTTTTATGCTTATTTTAAAGGCTGTTTTTCAATGTTCTATAGGATCATAATACCTCTGAACCCATTCTGATTAGTTCAGAATCCCAGAAGAGTCTAGAGATAATGACACCTCTTTGAGTTCTACCAGATTTGAATCACTGAATCACTGGAACCACATGCTTGTGTCTCCCCTGTTCTCACTAAGCAGAAGGCAGGGTAGATAACCTATGAAGTTAACCCTGCACCCGCTAAATCCAGTTCAGCTCAAATCTAGCCTTTAAAACATTCTGGGTAAGTGCCAGGACTCTCAGTTCTAGACGGAAAGTGTCCCTCTCTTAGGCTCCCATCATATTAGTATTTCCAGTTAAAAATATTTATGGAGGAATGCTTGCTAGATTTAAAGAAGTATACAAGTGATAAATATAAAAATAAATAAGAATCAAATCTGCATATTAACTCAAGGAGATTAAACTTGGGACGTATATGTACAGAGAATGGGTGTCAGGTTCATATATAAGAAACTAAATATAACAAGTTGGAATGGAAGAAGTGCTCTAATTAGGGTTGTCAGATTTGGGGAAAAAATAGGATGCCCAGTTAAATTTGAATTTTAGGTAAGCAAATAATATTTTAGTATATATGTGTCCCAAATATTACATGGGGCCTGTATTTATTTGGCAATCAACGTAAAGAGAACTTTAATCCAAGTGCTAACAAAGAGCCCTGCTAGGGCCGGCCGAGTGGCGCATTGGTTAAGAGCTGGCTTGGGAGGCCAGCAGCCCTGGTTCGGATCCCACATATGAGGGTCAGTGACACTGCCCTCTACAGCTAACAACAGCTCCACCTGGAGCTGGGCTGCGAGCCCCGGCGACAGTGGCCGGCAGCCAGCATGAGCGGCTGGCAGCCAGTGTGAACTGCCAACAGCCGCGGTGAGCGACCATCCAGAGGCCGGCGACCGATCTGCCTCATCCAGGAAGAGAGCAATGACGATACCAACATGGGCCAGTGAAGCAACGTCCTCCACAACTAGACTGAAGAACAAAGGACAGCAACTTGTCTGTTCCCCTTCCCTGATTCCCCAACACTGTTCCCCTCCCCCAGTTCCCCAATAATATCTTTAAAAAAAAAAAAAAAGAGTATGCTATACAAGCTCTTCATTCAGATGTGGGAAGACTGGGAAAAGCTTCTGCGAAGTGGTGGCATTTGCCCCAGACTTCAGGCTTCTGACCAGCTCCAGAGTGACAAGCCATATCTCTTTCTGGAGATTGTCATAATTCTATACTCCTGAAATTCCTGTTGAGTCAAAATATTCTGGTGAACACATAATGTGATATATAGATGATGTATTACAGAATTGTACACCTGAAACCTATGTAACTTTACTAACAAATGTCACCCCAATAAACTTTAATTAAAAAAAAAATTCAAGAGCTACTACTTATAATGTGGAGTAAGATTGTTGGTCTTTCAGAATTATTTATATGGATTGTTAATAGAGCTGAAAATGATGTATTAGATTATCAAATGCTTTCAAAATTCATAAGGCAAAGTACTACACATTTATAAAACATGTTTCTTCAAAAGAAAAGCAAGTAAAAATAGTATAAATTTTAATTATAAAATATAATTTGTTACCTCTGATGTCATCCATATATCAAAACCATCATTTTCATCTAGTGTCTCAGGCGTGATAGGAATCAAAGATACAAAGCGAGCAATGAGATCCTAGAATAATAATAACTAACGTTTATTGAGTGCATACGATATGTCCATCACCAAACACAGTGCTGTATATGCCTTATTATCACATTTTGTATATCTTACAAGCCTATGAAGTATGTACTATTATTAGTTTTGTTTTATAGAAGCATCAACAAGCTTGGAGGGCTAGGATGATTTGCCCAGGGTCACACAGCTAACAATATATGTGGTCCCTAAGAATGAGCCCAAGTTAGCCTGACTCCAGAGTATGCCTGTTAGCCATTACATTTCATTGTAATAAATTATTAAAATTTTAAACATGATACATTACATATATACTATAAAACATAACTGTTAAAAGTTGAAAAGAGACACTGAAGAATAGCAAAAGTTTGATTTGCTTTCAGGTTCAAAATCTCTCAAAATTATTTTTATTAATGTAAGCTTGTTATGAGCAGGGAGATACTTGGGTCACCTGATTTCTCAAATAACAGAAATTATACTGCAGATTTTTCCCCCTTTAGGGCTAGAGACATGGACTCAGACTAAAGTAAGAAAGGAAAAAAGAGATACAAATACATAAACAATGACTTCGCACAGAAAGTTCACTAACATTTTCATTGACAACAGCCACCATTTATGCACTAATATTACCTGTGCCTTGTCATGGTTCACAGTTCTTGATAAGCAAAGAAACCAGGATTTTATAATTTAAGAAAAAGACACATATTGTCTTTGAAATAAATCTAAGAGCACTATTATCTCCTTGGACTTTGGGTGTCAGAAAACACAAGGAGGAAGAACCTCAGGATGGAAAAGCAGAGCGTAGCGAATGACAATTTAAATTAGAAATTTGGATTTTAGCTTAAAGAGTCCAGCTGAGGGGGCTTTATAATGGACAAATAATATAAATATTCAGAGGAGAGCCAATTGACTCAATTAAAACCTGAATAAACAAAAGGTATAAGTGATTTTTCATAGATGCCCTTTAATCAAAGCTTACTTTTTTTTAAAAAAAAGGGACGACTTATGTTTCTGATTTCATATTTTCCTTTCTCAAAGTGGAAGGAGCTATATCCTCTTTTGAGTCTATAATGAATAAATCTAGACTCATTTTATATGAAATTAAATTTTGAGTATATGTCTCTATTGTCAGCTGGTAAATAGATATGCATAAAGCCACACAGGGATGGGGTGGGGAGTAATATGTCTGCAGTTACACAGAAAATTGCAACACAGTTTCTTTATTCCCACATACAAGGTGAAACAATCCTGAGAGAAGCAATCCTTAGGAGGACACACTCCTTTAGGAACATAAGTTTTTATTTTGCTTGGAAGTCAAAGGCATGTTTCTGTGTCATTTTTCAAAGTTTGATAGAAAAGTTGTGAAGCCAGTATGGTCACCTGAGCTGGTGTGGTAACAAGGACTCTGTAGTCTAAGTGGGGAGAAATAAAGGAAGAAATGTTTTCTTCTATCTGGGGCTCAGGAAGACACATTGCAACATAGATGGTTTTTCTCAGAGTCAGGAAACTGTCTCTGAAGGCAAAATAATTTTAGTAAGGAAGTTATACTTGAAGTTAATAAAAAGTAAACAAGTTAAATATAATTTTGGAGTGACGAAAACATTTACTGTGGTGATGGCTGCACAATTCTGTGAATGTACTAAAAATCATTGAATTGTACACTTTAGAAGGGTGAATTATATGGTACGTAAATTATATCTCAACGAAGCTACTAAAATAAAGATGACTTACAAGTGTTGCATTAGAATCATGAAGAAATAGATCTAGGAGTTGTTGAGGTGGATTTAATGCCTTGATGTATCTTGTTACCATGATCTGTATCCCTTCATCATTAAACACAGTAGTTGTGATTCTTCGGTTGGGAAATACTGCCTTACAATTATTTTTAAAAGTCTGAGCTCGCTCCAAAACATCTATTTTATCTGAAAACTAAAACCAAGTTTAAAATATTTCAACATTGTACCATATTGTTCCTACAGGAAAACATCTAGAACTGATGTTTATTTTTGCCAGCTTTGAAATGATTACTACTGGCTTTTAAAATAGTTTACACATCTTTGATAGTATATGTAAAAAAAATTCAATGTGAAACCTACCTTGTCTAGTCCTGGATTACAGGTGACATATGATATTTGAGGTTCAATGGTAGCAAAAATATTTAAGAAGGTGTAATCTTTTAAATTCTGCCCATTATTATCTTCTTTGGGAGACACGTAAGTGTTGCTCCAAGTATACCCCAGCAAAACTGGTGGAATATTTACTTGAAATGTTCCACTAATCTGAAAGAATATATCAATATAATAGATTTTGCATGATGAAAGTAAACATCAGTCAAATACAATATAGCCCAGCTCAGTCTCCTCCACAGGAAGAGACAGGCTTGCATGGGTACGTGTTCATTCTACTAGTAGTAGGTACTTGTACAAGGATAATCAGGTTCTCCATGCTGTTCACAGGCACCCGACACCCTGGGTCCCTATCTAATATGTACTATGCAAAGAGGGCAGGACGTAAGAGAGGGATGAAATGAGGAAACAAGTTACCTTAACAGAGTGATAAAAACTCTAAAAAAAAAAAAAAATCTAATTCAGGCTTAGAAAAAATGCTAAAAGGCAAGGTTATATTTTGCATTGGGTCTAGAAAGAGAACAAAATGTAACAGCAGGAAGGACAACCCACAGATCCACAGGAGGAAGAATCTTATGTTACAACCCATGTTTGTTCACCTTTGAGGCTCATTGTTCTTACCTCCCTTTCTATCCTTGAGTTTGGCCTGAGGCTGAGAAACATCTGCAGGGATTTACAAATGTAGGAAGCCCTGGTATCTGCAACAGCTGACATCTCTATTGCTCTTTATATGCAGCACTTATGCATACAACAGGCTGCCTCATGACATCTTGTGATTGCATCTTATGCAGATATTTCTACTCCCCTGCCTAATATCCATTCTCTTCTCCTTTCTTACCAACAGTTTTAGGTGCCAACAAGACAGCCAGGTCACATAAACAAAATGTAAGAAGTCTGCCAGGCTTTTCTAGTGAAGTGTCTTTTCCTGACCCAGGCACCCCCCCTCCGTGCTCCACCGGCCTCCTGTCTGCAGCATGAATACGAGGCTGGAGGTGCAGGGAACAATTTGCAATCGTGAGGATGAAAGCCGCATGATAGGGACAGTGGAGCAGAAAGACAAAAGTAGCTTGGATTCTTGAAGATATTCTTGAGCTGCTTGCTGCACTGGCATCCAGACATCTTTTTAGGTGAGATAAACAGACCGCTCACATCAGCCACTGTTAGGTTTTCTGTGGCATACGGCTGAATACGGTACTAACGCACACATTAATTTCTTCAGTCAAATGCCCTCGTTTTCTTGACAAACTCATCTTTAAGGACTTGATTCAAAAGTTATCTCCTGTGTAAACACTTCCCTGATCTTACATTCTCCTCCTCATTCCCCTCTTGCCTAACCCCAACCCTTCTGAACAACCCCCATTTCCCCTCTAAATCCAGAAGAGTAAGGTAATCCCATCTGTATCATTGTACCTATCTCATGCCCCTATCAAAGCACTACAACATTATGAGGTTGTACTGAAATGTGAGTTTTCTCCTATAGACAACGAACTCTATTGTGGTAGAAAATTCATTTCTGCATCTTCTTTATCTGGCATGGCCCTGTAAGTAAGTAACAGAGGCCCCAGTGGAGTCTAGGCTGGAGTTTTTATATTTTGTTGCTCAAGTAGGCATATTCTTGCTACATAAGCCAACAGCAAAGCCCTCTGGGAGTACAACAGAGTCAGGTACTAATCACAGTCTCACCATTAACAATAAACAACATCGTGAGGCTGAAGTTCCTGGAACTCATGCTTATAAAGCAACATCATTAATCAGAACATTTGTGAATCTGGTCCTATAAAATTACTATATAAATATAGTAATGTGACTTTATATAAATGTGACTTTAAGATAAGGCTTGCTGTCCTATTCTTTATCAATAAACATTTTAAAGTTTTAAGAAAAAATTTGTGGGTGTTTTCTGTTCTAGAGATAGTTAATACCTTCAAACACCTCAAATAAAAGATCACTTTAACTGACCTAACAATTTGCCAATCACAGATTCTGATTGAAAGTCATCAGTAAATGCTTCTATTAGCCAGAGGTAAAAACTTAGAATAATCAGCAAAGAATCATTTTCTATTACCTCAGGCTGTCGCAGAAGAGCAGAGAAAGGGAAGACAATAGATCCAAGCCAATTCTTTCTCACATAGGAATGACCACTGCAGCTCCTAAAACAGTGATCCTATTAAAATAAATAATTTTTCTATGACCTAATTTATATCAGGCCATGAATAATTTCACAAACTTGTAGGTTAGGATAAAAAATCATTCTCTTTTTAAAAAGAAACCAAAGGGTAAATAGAAAAGATTAGTTTTTCACTTTTTAACTTTTAAAAAAAGATGATTGGCTATTTAAAGTGAAATAATGACTGGTTGGAGTTTATGACAGAATTATGGCTACTTACATTTTTAATGTGATATTTTTATTACAGTAGATATGCTCAGTGCAGCAACCTTTGAAAATACACTAAAGAATATAGAAAAAAACAATGAAACTTATCTAAACTTAACCCTCAATACATCACCACCATTATCAACATCTTAAGATGTTAAATGGTAGTGAAATATGTTGAAACAATGATGACACATTCAAAAAGGAGATTATTATCAGAAGCAGGTTTGATGACATGGCTACGTTAACTTCATGGCATGCCTGTAGGAAAAAGGTGGCCCCACAAGGTTGGCTCAACTTAAACCCTTAAGGACCCTGCAATTTAGTTTTCTCTGTTTTACCAGTCTTCTGAGCCCAGTTCAGTTTCTAAAAAAGGTTTCCCTATTGAGAAATTATTGCATTGATAGACCAACTCCGATTGCTTGGTAGCTATGTTTCTTATACTAGTTTACAGATTGTTTCTTTTTCCCCAAGGTCCTGATCACCTTTCTTATGGGAATTTCAGACTTGCAAGACTGGTTTGATTTCCTTGCTTTCCTATCCCTACTTTAGCCTTGGCCAGAATATGCCTTACACTTCTGGGACCTTGTAATTAAAGAAGTAGACAACAGGCCATTCTGTTAAACAACAGGCCATCCAACTGTGTGCAAAGAGAAATTAATCATTTTGGTCTGTTTAGAATGTTAGGATTGATTCTAGGACATGCTTAAACCCCGTCATGGTGAATATTGGGAAAAGGAGGTTGTGATAGTTAATTTTATGTGTCAACTTGACTGAGCTAAACGATGCCCAGATAGCTGGTAAAACATTCTTTCTGTCTTCGAGGATGTTACCAAAGAGCTTAGTTAGCACTTGAATCAGTAGACTAAGTAAAGATCAGCTCCCACCAATGTGGGTGATCATCCAACACTCTGAGGACCCGAATAGAACAAAAAGGTGGAGGAAGGGCAAATTCCCTTTCTTCTTGAGCTGGGACATCCATCTTCTCCTGCCCTCAGACATCAGGAGCTCTTGGTTCCAGGTAGGGTTGGGGGAGCACTTTGGACTCTGGGACTCACACCAGCAGTCTCCCCATTTGCAAGCCTTCATACTCAGACTAAATTATAACACTGACTTTTCTGGCTCACCAGCTTGCTGATGGCATGTTGTGGCATATCTCAGCCTCGATAAACCTGTGAGCCAAACCTATAATAAATCCCTTCTTATATATTTCTGTATATCCTGTTCATCCTGTTTCTCTGGAGAACCCTAATACAGAGATAATTAAAGGGGATGGGGGGACATTTACCATGTATGTGGATTGGAAAGATCAATATTGTAAAGATGTCAATTCTAATCAAATTGATCTATATATTCAATCCATCCTAATAAAAAATCCTAGCAGGTTCTGTCTTGTTTGTGGAAATCAACATGTTGATGCTATATTTATATGGAAATGCAAAGAGCTAAGAATAGCCAAAGCAATCCCATGGAAGAAAAACAAAGCTGAAGGACTTAGATTTCCAGATATCAAGATTTATAACAAAGCTTTAGTAATGAAGACAGTGTGGTGTCAATGTAATGGTAGATAAATAAACTAATAGAACAGAGAGTCCAGAAAAAAAATCCACATTTTTATAGTCACAAGATTTATGACAAAGGATGACTTTGTAGTGTAGTGGGGGAAGTAATGACCCTTTCCATAAACGTTGCTGGATCAGCTGAAAATCCTTATGGAAGAAAAATAAATCTTGACGCTCTGCCTCACAGAAATACAAAAATCCATTCCAGTTGGATTTTAAATCTAAATGTGAAAGGTAAAATATGCAGCTTTTAGAAGGAATCACAGGACAATATCTTCATAACATTAAATAGGCAAATATTTCTTAAAGAGAACCAAATAAAACACCAGCACTGCATTGCATTATGCTATACTAAATCAAGAGTTTCTGTTCATCAAAAGACATATTTAGGGCTGGCCGAGTGGCGCATTGGTTAAGAGCTGGTTTTGGGATGCCAGCGGCCCCTGTTCGGATCCCAAATATGAGGGCCAGTGACACTGCCCTCTACAGCTAACAACAGCTCCACCTGGAGCTGGGCTGTGTGAGCCCCGGAGAGACGGTGTAGGCTGCAGCCCCTGCTGCAGTGGGCTGCCATAGGCTACAGTGAGTGGCCGGCAGCCAGCGTGAGCTGCCAATAGCCGCGGTGAGCGACCATCCAGAAGCCGGCGACCGATCTGCCTCATCTGGGAAGAGCTCAATGACGATATCAACATGGGCCAGTGAAGCAACGTCCTTCGCAACTAGACTGAAGAACAAAAAGACAACAACTTGTCTGTTCCCCTTCCCCGATTCCCCAACGCTGTTCCCCTCCCCCAATTCTCCAATAAAATTTAAAAAAAAAAAAGACTTATTTAGAAAGTAAGAAAGACAAGCCAGAATGGGAAAAATACTTATAATATGTGTGTCTGACAAAGTACTCATATCCAGAATATACAAAAAACGGTTAAAATCAATGAAATAGGGCTGGTGGAGTGGCCCAGTTGGTTAAGAGTTGGCTAAAGAGCACGAGCTCTGAGCAACAGGGCCACCAGTGATGCTGCACCTGAGCTGAGCTGTCGCTGAGCTTCCATCAGGTGGCAGGATGGCTCAGCTGGTGTAACAACAAGATTGCCTGTGTGATGGTGGGCTACGCTCACCTGCAACTAAGACTGAACTGGGTACCTTGAGCTGAGGTGCCGCCCAGATGGCTCAGTGAATAGAGTGTGAGCTCTTAACAACAAGGTTGCTGGTTTGACTCCCGCATGGGATGGTGGCTACGCCCACCCGCAACCAAGATTGAATACAGTACCTTGAGCTTAGAGGCCATGAGCTGCCGACAGGCAGCCAGATGGCGACTGGCACCCTCCACAATGAAGGCTGAAGAACAACAATTTGGCTGGTCCCTTTCCCCAATTCCCCCACACTGTTCCCCTGCCCCAATTCACCAATAAAATCTTTAAAAAAAAAATCAATGAAATAGACTGTATTTGCTCCAGTGTAAATTCTTACTTCCATTGTCATAGATTAAATGACCATATAGGTATGGAATTATTTCTGGCCTCTCTATTCTGTTCCATTGATCTATGTGTCTGTTTTTATGCCAATACCATGCTGTTTTGATTACTATAGCCTTGTAGTATGACTTGTTGTTAGGTAGCATGATACCTTCCACTTTGTTCTTATTTCTCAGGATTGCCATGGCTGTTTGGGATCTTTTATGGTTCCACATAAATTTTAGGATTACATTTTCTAGTTCTGTGAAAAATGTCATTGGTAATTTGAAAGGGGTTGTGTTGAATCTATATATTGCTTTGGGTAGTATGGAAATTTCAACTATAATAATTCTTCCTATCCATGAGCATGGTATGTATTTCCATTTATTTGTATCTTCTTTAATTTCTCTCTTCAGTGTCTTCTAATTGTCTGAGTACAGGTCTTTTACTTCCTTGGTTAAATTTATTCCTAAGCATTTTATTGTTTTTGAAGCAATTGTAAATGGGAATTGTTTTCTTAATTTCTCCTTCTGATAGCTTGTTATTGGTGTATACAAATGCAACTGATTTCTGAATATTAATTTTGTATCCTGCTACTTTACTAAATTCATTTATCAGTTCTAATAGTTTATTTGGTGGAGTCTTTGGGGTTTTCTCTATATAGTATCATGTCATCTGCTTATAATGACAATTTTATTTCCTCATCAATAAATCAATAAACTAGTGCTGACGAGGATGTGGAGAAAAGGGAACCCTCATGCATTGTTAGTGGGACTGCAGATTGGTGCAGCCACTATGGAAAACCGTATGGAGGTATTTCAAAAAATTGAAAATGGAACTACCTTATGACCCAGCAATTCCGCTCTTAGATATCTATCCAGAGAAATCCAAAACACTGATTCCAAAACACTGAAAAAATATATGCACCCTATATTTACTGCAGCACTATTCACAATAGCTAACACATGAAAACAACCAAAATCCCATCAGTAGATGACTGGATAAAGAGTATTACTCAGCCATAAGGAATGAAATCTTACCATTTGTAATGATATGGATGGTCCTAGAGAACATTATGCTAAGTGAAATAAGTCAGATGGAGAAAGACAAATACCATATGATCTCACTTATATGTAGAATCTAAAGAACAGATTAAATGAGCAAACTAAACAGAAACAGAGTCAGAGATATAGAGAAAAAACTGATGGTTGCTAGATGGGAAGGGATAGGGGATGAGGGAGAAGGGATTAGAAAGTACAAATTAGTAGTCATAATATTGCCATGGGAATATACAAGGCAGTTGGGGGAATACAATCAATAATGTTGTAAAGATTTTGGGGGGTGTCAGATAGCCACTTGTCTTATTAGGGAAATCACTTCATGGACTTTGCAGATGCCTGATCATTGTGCTGTACACCTGAAGCTGAATAATGTTGAATATCAACTATAGTTATACATTATATACATATATAGTCATGGATGTGGAGCACAGCATAGGGAATAGAGTCAATGGAATTGTAACAGCTATGATGTCAGAGGGGTAGTAGATTGGGGAGGGGGGTTATCACTTTGTGAGGGATGTAAAAGTCTAACCATTAAATTGTTTTGTACACCTGAAAAAAAATCAATGAAAAAATGGGCAAAATATTTGAATGGATCTTTCACAAAAGAGAATATTGAGATAGCCAGTAAATGTAAAAAAGGTGCTCAATTTTAGTAGTTATCATGAAGATGCAAATTAAAACCACAAGGTGATATGAATACACTTTCATCAATATGGCTGAAATGGAAGAAGAAGAAAAAAACAGACAATCGCCAGGTAATGACAAGGATGTGGAACAACTAGAACTCTTATAAACTGCTGAGGGAAGTATAAAGTGACACAACCATTTTGGAGACTGCTTGGCTTTGAGCTACTAAAGTGGAGCACATTCATGATCTAAGAGTTAGCAATGCCACTTCTAAGTATATATCCAGCAGAAATACATAGACATATTTCCCAAGAAGTGAATTATCAACAGTAGAATGCATTTAAAAAGTCATTGTATATTCCTACAATATACTATAGAGCAATGAGAATCACTGAGCTATTGCTAAATGCAATATTATGGATGACTCGCACAAACACAATGGAAAGAGAAATAAGCCATCTACAAATGAATGCCTATGTGAGATTTCAATCCTATAAAGTTAAAAAATCAGCAATACCTATCTGTGCTGTTAGAAGTTAAGATAATAGTTACTCCTGGGGAGGAAGTGGCTTGGAGAGAGCACAAAAGAGGCTTCTTGGGTGATGCTAGTAATATTTGGTTGCTTGTTCTGAAGCATTGGCATTTTTTTCCTTTTTAGCCTGTTGTCTCTACTATTTATTTTCCCTTGGAGAGGAAACAAAATATATACCAGAATAAGTCTGTCAAAACAAATTTAATTCATCAATCTGGGGTTGAGTCTCTTGGATCTGAATAATCTAAACATCTGAAGTGGTTTGTAAGCTAGAAAAAGCATATAATTAAAATTAAACCTTAGAGATGAAACATTTTAAAGGGTTTTTAAAAATCATAGTACCAATTATTATTTTTATTTTATTTTATTTTTGAGGGCAGTGTCACTGGCCCTCATATGTGGGACCCGAACCGGGGCCGCTGCCTTTCCAAGCCAACGCTTAACCACCACGCCACTTAGCCGGCCCCATAGTACCAATTATTAAAAATTACAAAAGCCAGGGCCGGCCGAGTGGCGCATTGGTTAAGAGTTGGTTTTGGGATGCCAGGGGCCCTGGTTCGGATCCCACATACGAAGACCAGTGACATTGCCCTCTACAGCTAACAACAGCTCCACCTGGAGCTGGGCTGCGAGCCCCGGCGACGGTGTTGGCTGCAGCCCCTGCTGCAGTGGGCTGCCATAGGCTACAGTGAGTGGCTGGCAGCCAGTGTGAACTGCCAATAGCCATGGTGAGCGACCATCCAGAGGCCGGGGACCGATCTGCCTCATCCGGGAAGAGCGCGATAACGATACCAACATGGGCCAGTGAAGCAACGTCCTCTGCAACTAGACTGAAGAACAAGGAGACAGCAACTTGTCTGTTCCCTTCCCCGATTCCCCAGCGCTGTTCCCCTCTCCCACTTCCCCAATAAAATCTTTAAAAAAAAAATAAATAAATAAAATTACAAAAGCCACTTTGGCGACAATGTAATGAAAACAGAATTCAAAATCAAAAGTTTATATTAAAGTCATTCAAACATTTGAAAATGTAAAAACAGTAAATAACTATTAGGTCAAGAAAGCTAGAAACATAATAAAAATATACAGAAAATAATAAAAATAAAAATAAGTAACTTAATATTAAAGATAACAGTCTACGATGTTTTTAGAGATAAATTTATAGTCTTAAACTGTTTCCATTATTTATGAGAGAGAGAGAGAAAGATTGAACAAATAGACCTTCAACACACTTGACCAAAATAAATGCAAACATCACAGTCCTAAGGAAATCAGAGGAAAAAATTATAAAAATAAAAGCAGAAATAAATGAGTTAGAAAACACATAATGAATAACTTTTAAGGATAATTTCTATAGTTGGTTCTTTTAAAAATAGGCAAATATGTTCTAAATTAATTCAAGAAAAAATGGAAAGGCACACTTGGATAAAGTTAGAAATGAGAAGAGAATAGGTCATGGCAGGTCAAAAATTATAAGAACCTATGCTGAAAATTGTATGCTAATGAATTTTAAAATCTTGAAAAATAACTAATTTTTATTTTATTAAAAACTTATTTAAACTAACAATGAAGTATTAGATTAGTTTAAGTTCTTTTTTGTGACCACCAGGGTTTTTGTTAGTTTCAGCAAATGTAGGCTCCAATCTGGAACTTTGTCAGCTCCTAATGCACTTCAGCTCAGCCCTGTCATCCCCAGTGACAAAATTAGGCCATATGTCTGTGACACTTCCAAGTCCTCAGCTTCCTGCTAGCAAGCAACTAATGAAGGGGAGACACACAGTAAGTAACAAATAGTTGACAGCCAAAAAAATTAAAAGTACAAAGAGAAAAAAGAGGAAAATTAAGGCATAGGAAAAAACTGCTTTTTAAAGAATAGTGATCAATGACAGGCCAAAATCTGCTTCCAACATGGTGGTCATCTTGGAGCTCAGCCCAGCCCTGGTCTTTTATGAGAAAAGGGAATGTTTTCGCCCATAATTACCTTGCAACCCAGTCCATGCGAGGAGGCAAGAATATAAGCCAGGCCCCTACCTTTTCTAAATAGTAATATCAACGTTGTCACTTATAAGTTTGATACCTAAAGCATATGAAATTCATTCTATAACAACACGAAGCACTTGCAATAATTTAACTGTTAACTGCTATTCACTTCTGGTCAAACTGTTCATTGAGATAATTCACTTTCGAGAGAAAAAGTCTGTTAGGTATTCTTTTGGGTTTTCTAAATTCTATCATTTATCAGTTTAGATAATCAGAAAACTATAATCAGTTTAACTCCTTGGAGAATAGCCATCACCAAATTACTGTTTAATATTTTACTCTCAGCTTTTATCAAGAGTTGATAAAAGTATTTTTTAAAAGAATGTATGTCTGTATCTCCTGGAAAACGGGGTTGGAAAACATGTCATTATGTTTCTCTTATAGAAAGCTCATTGCTGAACCATGCTTCAAGGTCTAGTTCAACTTCTCTGAGTTCAATCCTCAATCCCTCAAGGTAGAATTAATTGCTCCTTCAATTGTATTGCCATAGAATTTGAAAGACATTTATATTAGAACATTTAATCAGAGCCCCAAGGGAGGAAGTATAATGGATACGCATCTTTACACTTTTAATGCCAACTTCAAAAGGAAGGAAACTAACATTTATGTTAGAACTCGCTATGGCAGTAAGCATTGTGTTAGGAACTTTCATATATCTATGAGAAAGATAATCAGTAATTTTTTTAATTTGACTGAAGAGAACTAGCTTTTAGTCCTAAGAATAATTTGACCTCTTTTACAGAGACGGTATATTTTCTTTGATCAGACAGTGAGAAATATATAACCCATTTTTGTTTATCTTTTTATCTTGGCTACTAGGAAGAGCACATTCTAATTTAATGTTCAGTTGCAGAAACCAACTTCTCCCAAGTCTTGGTGTATTTACTGCTCTTCCTCCTATACATGGTTTATGATCTCTGTTATTTTTGAACTGATTTATCATGTCTGATTTTATTTCAAGCTGCCTGAATCCTTCTCAGAAAATGATAGATATAGATATTGCATCTAAAAGCAAATTTACAAATATGTTACTAGACTGAATTCAGTCTGACCTTAGAATTATCAATGTTTCCACATTATTATAATTATTGTACTTTACCTCATGTTTTTCAATAATACTTTCATCAAAAATGTTGATATATATATTATCTCTTATTTTAGATAAGCTTGAGAAGCTGTAATCATGTCCTGGTGAACTGCAAATAAGAAAAACCCATTTAAATGCTTAATTTATTTTATGAAAGCATTATTCATAAAGGACTATAAAATTACCTGTGTTCTTTTATAAAGTAAGCTAAGAAAAAACTATGTGCTTTGAAGATGACTGCTATCTTTCATTAAAGCCAGCATGTGTTTTGTAATTTATTTTATTTATCTCATAACTGGCATGAAAAATAAAAATGTTTACATGTCAAGCAGAAAGACTTCCTACTACAACCACTCATTGCAAACAAATTATCTGGAGTATGGTGCATTAAGATTTTCCAACTATCTTAAATTCTGCTAGTTTCTGCGAGGTCACATACCTAGTTAAACAGCTTTTTTGCTCTCAGCTAAAAGATATGACTATTTAACCATGGAGCTTATTCTCTTTCCCACATTTATTTTCTCCAAACCAGAAACTGGGATAGTGGAGTACATTTAATAGACAGTGCAAGCTGTCTGCTGATGGCTTACTTGATTGGACCCATTTTAGAGGTAGCAAAAAGGGTGGTATAGTCTATCACAAGCAATGAACTTCCACTCTCAGCTCCAGTTTGTGCATCGAATCTCAGTTAAACTTCTAACAGCCCAGAGAAGTTAAATAACTTGCTCAAGCTAATGCCACCAGCAAATGACAGAGCCCTGATGATCCCAATTTTGACGGCCTCTAAAAGGCCAGGCTCTTTTCACTATATCAACTGCCAATGGCATTATTTGTTGAAGCTTGTTGCTTAAGAAAGCAACTATTTCAAAGGATCTCCAACAGTCTGTATAACTTTCTGAGATCTACAGACAGTGACAACTGAAAAATGTTAGTTGAGTTTAAAGAATAATTTTAAGCTGAAGCTTCCTTGTGTTTCTAAGTGATAAGTTGATTTCCCTACCCTGCTCCTTCTAGAGTTCCTTTCATATTGCAATGCCTAAGACAGGATAGTGAAGGAATGTCTATTTACAACACTATGTCAGCAGGAGAGATGATAACTGTCATCTTTAAGACATTTTTGAGTGTGTCAACTTAGTATATACTTTAAATCACTTAAGTCCCATATTGTCTTGCATTTTGTATTCTCCTCGAACCATCTATCCCATTTGCATGTACTTTTTATTTACCAAAATGTCATGTGGGGAAGGGAATAGAACTCTTGTATCTGAGGCAACAAAAAGCGGTGGCTGAATGGTTTGCCTTAGCTGAACCCTCTGATCCACTTGGTTGCATTCTAAATGTGTTCTTGGCTTATCTCACTGCTATAATTTCAAGAATGCAAATATTCTACAGCCTCCTCTCTTTAGTTCACTTATAAGTTTATTTATCTTATTGTCTATTTTATGTTCTCCTAAATCCATTTATTTAATACAGTATATTTCTTTTAACTCTAATGTATAAATTAATATACCAAATATTTGCACACACATAACCACATTTTATAGCTTTATCAACCTTTTAACCTAATACATTTTAATATAGTAATCATTTAATATTATACAATATAGTTGACTTCCTTTCAATCAACACTCCTGTTCACACAAAGAGTAAAAAAAGGTCGGGTAAGCAAATATCAGAGAACAAGGCAAAACAAGAAGTAGAAGCTCCAGAGAGGCAATGACATGACAAAGGTACTGCTTTAAGAACTCTGGCAACAGACTCTGAAAATGCCATTGAGCCTGTGTTGAATCTGGAAGAAGAGACTTGATTTCTGCTAATAACAGAAGTATCCATAAGCATCTAAGCTAGCAAAATTCAAAGGTATACTGCTGTATTTGTTTTTTTACTCCCACGCTGAAACAATGGCAAAAATCAGTCTTTTTCTCCTTGCCAATCCTGGTTAGGGTCTGGAGGTTTTCACTTTGTGGAGTGGCGGTTGTGAATATTCATATGGTACAGACAATTTCATTCAGTGGGATAGGTATTGGAGTAAGGGAATTCTGTCAAAGCTCTTTGGCAAGGAAGGACTGGGGAAGATGCTGGTAGTTGGTGATTCTGTGCTCCCACAGCTTTCATGGGGGACCTCAAGGCTGTTAGTTTGTGTGGAAAGTGACTGAATGAATACAGAATTCCCTGGTTAGAGCCTGTAGCCAGGACCTTATTTGTATAATTGTGCAGGAAAGAGAGTGACTAGAAGTTCAAAGGAATAGACAGATTGTTTCATCCCAAGAATCTGGACCCACTCACAAAGAGCCAAGGTCAAGAACACAGATGCTGGAAGGAAAAACAACACAAGAAGGCCAAGGTCGCAGAGACCAAGAAGTTGGCATTCAGGAACCAGGAGAAAATCAGGAATTAAAAAGTCAGAGTGAGGGCATCAAAGAACCATGCAAATAATCAGGAGCCACATGATTGGTAGAAAATTGAGGGAGCGGAACAAGATTGGGAGGACAAGAAGAAAGGGCACCAGGAAAAGAGAAAGGACTTTGGTAATGGCTGTGGTTGATGTGGTAAGGGATGAGTCCCTTATATAGGTTTCAGTGACAGCTAAAGATATATAGGAAGTGAGAACTGAAAGTTGCAAATAGAGTTTACAGAACAATTTTAAGCTCTATGCTTCAAATTTGTCTTAGTGCACTTTATTTCCAATAACAAAAACCTATTTATATAGCTATCTATAGCATCAAATATGAAATTTGAGAAAGGAGAACAAAACTGGACACATCATACTTCCTGATTTCAAACTATATTACAAAGCTATAGTAATCAAAACAGTATAGTACTGGCATAAGACAAAGGCCAATGGCATAGAACAGAAAGCCCAGATATAAATCCCTGCGTCTACATCAGGTCAACTGATCTTTGACAAGGATGCCAGGAGTACACAATGTGGAAAGAATAATTTCCTCAACAAATGGTGTTTGCTTGTTAGTGCTCTTTTTTTAGAAACTGAGGAAAAATGGACTCTAACTTACATCAAGCCTACTTTAATTTCCTCGTTCCAGCATGGATGAGACCCACTTGCAGTACTGGTCTGGTACACAGTTTGTTGAAAGGAAACTTCCACAAAAGGGTGTACAGTATCCTGAAACACATAATAAGCATTGACTAGATTTTTGTAATATTTTACACAGCTGATAAAAGGCAGAAGCTAGGAAATTACATGGTTAGTGGCTGACAACTGGATAGCTTACTTTGCAGTTTTCCAAACAACCATTATTCATTCATTCATCTAATAAACATTTATTGGTCCTACTCAAATCAGGCACTTTACTAGGATCCAAAGATAAATGGAAGTTTCCCTTAAGAAGTTTATAGTCTATTAGGGGAAAATAAACAAGTAAACAAATATGAAATATTGGAAAAAAAAATAAAAAATATAATCAAGATACAATCATTACTCAGGAGAGGGAATGATTAGCTCCTGGGGTGACAACAAGCAGAATTTCACAGAGAAAACACTGCCTGAGCTTGAGCTTAAAAATAGTAGTTCATGGGCCAGCCGAGTGGCGCATTGGTTAAGAGCTGGTTTTGGGATGCCAGTGGTCCCGGTTTGGATCCCAAATATGAGAGCCAGCGACACTGCCCTCTACAGCCAACAACAGCTCCACCAGGAGCTGGGCTGTGTGAGCCCCGCCACGGTGTAGGCTGCAGCCCCTGCTGCAGTGGGCTGCCATAGGCTACAGTGAGTGGCTGGCAGCCAGCGTGAGCATCAGGCAGCCAGCGCAAGCTGCCAATAGCCCCGGTGAGCGACCATCCAGAGGCCGGCGACCCATCTGCCTCACCCAGGAAGAACGCAATGACGATACCAACATGGGCCAGTGAAGCAACATCCTCCGCAACTAGACTGAAGAACAAAAAGACAGCAACTTGTCTGTTCCCCTTCCCTGATTCCCCAACACTGTTCCTCTCCCCCAATTCCTCAATAAAATCTTTAAAAAAAAAATAGTAGTTCATGTGGCCAATAATATGAACCTGTGTGGAAGCCATTCCAGGCAAAGGAAAGGACATGAACCTAGGCCTTCCAGAACAAGTAGTAGTATGATATGATACTGCTGTTGTGTGGAAAGAGATGTGACTAACTGGTAGGTAAGGGCCAGATCATTACAGATTTTTGTAGGTATTCTGTGGAGCTTGTAACTTATTCTATGTACACTGAGAGCAGGAGAGCAGGTAATGAAATGGTTAGAATTACAGTTTATAGGGCCGGCCCAGTGGCCCATTGGTTAAGAGCTGGCTTGGGACACCAGCGGCCCAGGTTTGAATCCCACATATGAGGGCCAGTGACACTGCCCTCTACAGCTAACAACAGCTCCATCTGGAGCTGGGCTGTGAGTCCTGGTGACAGTGTAGGCTGCAGCCCCTGCTGCAGAGGGCTGCCATAGGCTACAGTGAGTGACCCGCAGCCAGTGTGAGCTGCCAATAGCCGGAGCTGCCGCGAGCGATCTGCCTCATCTGGGAAGAGCGCAATGACGATACCAACATGGGCCAGTGAAGCAACATCCTCCGCAACTAGACTAAAGAACAAAAGGACAGCAACTTGTCTGTTCCCGTTCCCCGATTCCCCAACACTGTTCCCTTCCCCATTTCCCAATAAAATTAAAAAAAAAAAAGAATTACAGTTTATAAAAACAGCACCTTCACTGTTTTATGGAAAGTAAATTTGAAGCCCAAGAGATTAGAGAGAGAGAGAGAGAGAGAGAGATCGATTAGGCTCCAGCTGCAATTCAGGGCAAACAGAATCAAAACTGTACTTTATAGAAGTGCTAAATACTTACCTCATTTAAGATCTCATCTGAGGCTACTGATTTGATTGATTCTTTATGTCTGAGGCGAGATATGGATGATACCAAATAAGTAGACATGTCCAAGGCTCTTCAGGAAAAACAACAAAGAGATACACACTTTAATTCATTTTATTATTAGTTTCGGTGGAAGTGGCATATTTTTGCCTATGCTAATGGACATATATAGTCCAGTTACTCTGGATTTTACAGAGTTTGCTCTGGATCTTGATATCATAGGTGGTTAGAGCTTAGCATTTGATGATCCCTGCTCTGGAAGAGTGGCTTCTAAATGCTGAAATATGGACTGGATCCATTCCATTCTATGATAAAGTATTCACTGGTCCTCAGCAAAAGGAGGGAAATATGCAAATGATACCTTAAGATTACATCCTTCCTATTTCTGGTGTTGAAATATTCTTTCTTTTATAAATTGATGATTATAGAAAATGATGGTGATTTTATGATGTCATTTCACAAAACAGCCTCTGAAATGAGCATTTGTTTCGAGAATATCAATTCTGTTCAATAAATAAGGTTGTAGTTTAAAAAAATAGGCAAAACCTTTAAGAAGTTTTTACTATAGATCAGTAGCTAGTAAACAAAATATTTGTTTTTTATATGCAGACTTCATAGATATAGCAAACATAAGCAAGTAGAGCACATATGTGTTAAACTTAGAGAGGGATACTTAATATTCCTGAGGTAACTGGGTACTAAATATCCATAACATATGAACCATACATGAGATTAAATAGGTAAGAAATGCTCAATATTCAAGATACCCTAAATATATAAGCATATTTAATATTCACGATGCCTTAATTTCGCCACCCAATGGTGATACCCATTCTGGCCCCACGAATCCTCTGCCCAAGAAACACAAATAAAACAATTGAAAGCATGTAAAAGAGATGGTTAAGATCTGATTTCTGCAGAAGTCATCTAAAATGACAAGTCCAAAACAGCCTGCTCTCTCCAGTGTGGCACTATACAATACTGTGAGGAGCCAGGGGCAGAGTGCAGCAAGCAATAGCAGCTTCCCAAGTTTCCACAACAGGGAATAGGGACAAAAAGCATTTATTTGATATAGCACCTGAAAATATACATATTAAAAAGTCACTTTGGGCATCTCAAATTTCTGGAAACTGTTAATCCATGGCAATGACAGGAAGTTTGACTATCCAAATGAAGATTTCAACTTTCATTTAGTTTCTGTATATGGAGCATTCAGAAAGTCCAATGTTTTACAAATTGGACAGTATGGAAATTTACATTTAAGGTAGGTATTTGGCAACTCTAAAAGTTGGTGTATATTGACTTACCTATTAACTGTTGTTTTCCTGCTAGGAATATTATAAGCCCTCAGTATTCGGACGAGAATCTTAACATCTCCATCACTAACAGTCTGTGCTACCACTTTCTTCCTTTCTTTTCTCTGAGGCTTTAACTTTCGTCTTCGTTCAACAAGCTTACAAACTGCATGTGTCAACTGGCTAAAGAGTAAAAGTGATCAGCTGCATATACACAAGATAAGTTAGTTTTAAAAGATATCAATTTTTAAAATTGATTATTATGAATAAGGCCATTATTTTGAGCCATATTCTCTCCATTAGGGAGGGGAGACACAGTTGTCTTTAAGCCCAAAGAAGAAATCACTTTCTGAGCATAAGAGATGCTATGTTCACTCTCATGTTAAGAGGGAATATGGGTGCTCCATGCTCTTTGAGTATATGGTCCAAGAAGAGATGAGGGCATGGAGTGGTAATTCTATGAAACATGAGGTTCTTTCAGAATTTTTTTCTTCAGGAATCATCCTCTTAAAAGTGGTTAGAAACTCAACTTTTCTACATCTGAAATAGGAGTTATAGTTACACATGCTGCCAACCTTGGTAACATAAATCCATGAAATTATAGCTTTATTGTCACACCCATTTCCCCTAAAGACTGAAAATAAAACACAATAGATTTCAGCATCCTAAACCAATTAAAACCTTATTGGTAGGCCGGCCGAGTGGCTCAGTTGGTTAAGAGTTGGCTTAGAGTGCGTGCCCTGAGCAACAGGGCAGCTGGTTCAATTCCCACATGGGCCAGTGAACGCTGCGCTCTAGCTGAGCTGTCGCTGAGCTGCCAACAGGTGGCAGGATGGCTCAGCTGGTGTAACAACAAGATTGCCTGTTCGATGGTGGGCTATGCCCACCCTCAACTAAGACTGAATTCGGCATCTTGAGCTGAGTTGCCGCTCGGATTGCTCAGTGGATAGGGCCGGATTGCTCAGTGGATAGGGCATGCGCTCTTAACAACAAGGCTGCTGGTTCAACTCCCACATGGGATGGTGGCTACTCCCACCCGCAACTAAGATTGAACACAGCACCTTGAGCTTAGAGGCCACGAGCTGCTGACGGGAAGCCTGATGGCAACTGGTGCCCTCCACAATGAAAGCTGAAGAACAGCAACTTGGCTGGTCCCCTCCCCCAATTCCTCAATAAAATCTTAAAAAAAAAAAATCTTATTGGCAATAATAGGAACCTGCAAAGAGCCCCAGGGAGGTTGCCCAGAAACATGGCCTCCCTGCTCCTGCTCCTACCCCTGCGTTTCACAGATAGGGCAGTATGAGAATTGAGTTACTCCAGCCACAGCATCCCCCAGCTGCTCTCTGTGGCTCACAGTGCCCATGTAGGGCTGATGATTTGGGTTTGAAAGAGGTAGATGTCAAGCTTAGTGTGTGGTGCTACCAGCCATGACTTTTCCACCAGCAGTCTCAGGACAGGAAAACCTTAGGACAAAACTAATTTGGCACAAAAGTACTTTTTTTCTTGCCCTAAAAATTATCAATAAAGAGAGGGTTAAAAACTAAAATACTATACAAGTAAAAACACATATATAGATATGTCAAAAATGCAATATTAAAATGACCAAATATATGTTAAGTCGCTGTATTTCACTTCATGCTGTATAACTGCATCTTTTGACATGTAACTTAATATAAAAATAAAGAACTTATTAGAGGACTTTGATGATATTAGCTTAAAGCTCTATATTTCGTACCTAATAATAATTTTAGTACGTACCTTGTAGATACAATTTCTTCATAATCAGCCACAATATCTGATAAGTTAAATTTGCTAATTTTGACAATTCTTTTCATGATCAACCTTCTCCTCTACAAAAAAAAATTTAGAATTAAAAAAAAAACATAGTTTATATTTTAAGATCAAGTATTTACAATGCTACTGGTGCCACTATTTTTACCCTTAATTTTTGCAAGCAATGAATGGAAATAGGGATTGGATAAGTGAAACTACGGTTTTGTTTGTTTCCATTATCAAAATCATTCCTAATGTTCACATTAACAATACCAAAGCAAGTTTTTTCTTCTTTTTTTACCCTTTCACATCTTTCATGTCATCTTAAACTCTGCTCTTATCTCTTTTCCCACCTAACTCATAGCACAGCTGGACAGAACCAGTCTTCCCCAAAGGAGATGATTACGCTGTGAATGCATTCCTGTAACAGCCACTTATAACGGACATGAACCTTGATCAACAAACTCAAAGAAATGTGATCACATTTCTGTATTTCCTTTGAGTCAATCCTATCCTGACTTTAAACTCCTTCATCCCTTCATCCCCTGAATTGCTGTGGTCTACAACACCATGAGTTGCTAGTAAAAGTAAGGATTCTGGCAAAATGCTGGGATATTTCTCCAAGTGAATTTTTGGGGTCAAAAATACTGTTTTTTCTGACAACATGGATGGACGCTGAGATTATTATGCTAAGCAAAATACGTCAAAAAAGGTCCAGAACCATATGATTTCACTCATATGTGGGATATAAACTTGAATACAACAAAGGAACACGAAAAACAAAGAAACTAAAACTCACACACACAGACAACAGGTAGGGGGTGGTAGAAGAGAGAAAAGGGGGTCAAATATATTGTGATGGAAGGAGAACTTACACACAATGTGTGAACCCACAATGTGATGTAGAATGAGATATTATAGAGATATACACTTGAAACCTATATAATTTTACTAACCAATGTCACCCCAATAAATTTAATAAAAGAAAGAGAGATGGGGAGTCTTTAATGTTCATATTTATATATTTATTTATTTATCTATTTATTTTTTGAGGGCAGTGTCACTGGCCCTCACACGTGGGACCCGAACCGGGGCCACTGGCTTCCCAAGCCAGCGCTTAACCACCGGGCCACTTGGCCGGCCCTAATGTTCATGTTTAAAGAGAAAAAGTTGGGATGTGCATTAATAATGAGTTTGCTGTTCTATGAAGTAATCTGTGCATCAATAGTGGAGATAAACAGTGTACATTTACAGATGGTAAGTAGCTAACTCTGAAAAGAAAGTGAACGGAAGAGAAAACTCCTCAGTGATCAGAAAGAGGTGATGAGTAAGTAGATGTGACCATCTGACTCCGGGAAGAGTGTAGTACCATACATCCAGCAGATTTTAAATTTAATTTTTACAAAAGTAAATGCAGACATATGATAATACTATTTTGTTGTTGTTACCTTTTTCCGAATATTGGCAGAATTAATCCTTTGTATGATAATCGAATTCACATCTGAAATGGACATATCCTTCTCTATCTGATTTTCACATTCCTAAACAGAGCAATAAATTAGTTTTACTTCTTGAATATAAAAGAGATCAGATATGACACACAGCAATAAAATATTAACTATTCATTTCAGTTCTGAAATGAATAGTTAATAGTTCGTGTGTAGGAGACACTGGCATTGACAGAAAAAAACATTGCTTTCAGATTCTCCCACTGAGAATTAATTTAAGAACAGTTCATGATTATACTTTGCTTCTAGGATGAGGTCCATTCATCTTTTAAAATAAGAGTAATGATTGAGAAAAAATTTGTAATTGAGGAAATTATGAGAAAAGGTGAAGAAAATTGAAAAATATTCATCATGCATGCATTTACTTGGCAATCACTAAAAACAAAACAGATGGGAAGTAATGTATTATAATAGCCAAGAGAGCAGGCTTTGGACACCCACAGTCTTGGGTTCAAGCTAGCCCTGCCATTTACTAACTGTGTGGTTTGGGAGAAAGTTGGTTAGCTACTGCAGACTCAGTTTCCTCTTTTGTAATAATGATGATAATAATAATAATAATAATACCACCTATGTCACAGGATTGTCATGAGACAACTGAAACAAAATCTGTAAAGTGCATGGCACATAGTAAATAGTCAGTATGTATTGACTATAATCAATTACTTTAAGTTTACATCCAGCAGTTGATATAAGATTATTTGTCAGGATGCTTCATCTATATAGTTTGGAATAAATCTACATCTATTATAACTGCATTTGTGGGATAGATACATTGCTAGCGCACATGGAAATCATCTTACATTATAGATATTAAAGACTATACAAAAATAATAAAGTAGATACTTTAGAACTTTCAGCCACGTTACAACAAGCACTCTATTATTGGAAAGTATTTTGCTTTTCTAATTACCCACAAGAAATCTTGAAATTAATTCTGTTAGCAAGTAATGACTTTTACTTAAGAGTATATTATAATAATATTTCTATCACTTTATTTACTTTTTAAAGTATTAATTTATAGGAGTTAAATACTTTGGATATTAATTTTTCTTTTTTTTTTTTTTTTGAGGGCAGTGTCACTGGCCCTCATACGTGGGACTCAAACCGGGGCCGCTGGCTTCCCAAGCCAGCGCTTAACCACCACGCCACTCGGCCAGCCCTGGATATTAATTTTTGTTAGTGTATTGCAAATACCTTTTCCTAATCTGTGGGGTTTTAATTTTAATATCAAATTATTCATCTATTTCTTTATAATCTACACATTGTGTATTTTGTTTAAGAAATACTTTTCTACCCCAAGATTGAGATATCAATTTAAAGTTTGCTTTTCACATGTAATCTTCATTTCACATGGTATTTCTTTCTATGGTGAGGTCTGAAGCTAATTTTAGTTTTTTTTTACATGGATGACTAATTATCCCAGAACCACTTAATGGGTAGTCCATTCTTTTCCAACTGATTTGTAATGATATCTCTGTCAAATATATAGTTTACATATATACATAATAAGTCTGTTTTGAGGCCCTCTGTTCTATTTCACTGATTTGGAATTGCCGTTATACATTTACAGATTAATTTGGGAAGAATTGGCATTTTACACTGTTGAACTTCCTATCAGTAAACATTTATTCACATTCTTTTATACATCATTCAAAATGTTTTATAATTTTCTTCATTAAGTTCCTGCACATACTTTGTTAAACATATCCCTATGTATCTTAGAGTTTTTATTGCTATTGCAAGGGGTATCTTTGTTAACTTACATCTTTAGTGGGTTTTTACTGGTGTATAGAATGCTATTTATTTTTTGTTTTTAATTTTTCCTCAAATTTTTCAAACAGAAAATTAGAAAGAACATTAAAATCCATATACCCACCCTCTAGACTATGTAATTAATATTTTGCTGTATTTACTTAATCTCTTATTTATTTATTTAGTCTAAAATACCTCAAAGTAAATTATAGACATCATGTCACTTCATTCCTAAATAAATAATTCAGCATGAATCTCCAAAAACTAAAAACATAATTTTACACAACCATAATGCCATAATTACAAACAAAATTAACAATTTCCCAATATTATCTAACATTAAACCCATATCCAAATTTCACCAATTGCTGTTTGTCCCCACAAACCAAGATCGAATTAAAGATCATGTATTGCCTTTGGTTAAATCTCTTTAGTCTCTTTTAATCTAGAATACTGTGCCTTGTTTTTCAAAAAAGGATGACTTTTTTATGAGATGAAAATAGTTATACCTGACAGTCAGTTGTCCCACATTCTAAATTTTTCTGATTGTTTCCTTGTGGGGCCTTTAACTTGTTTCTCTATTCCTCATATTTCTTGTCAACCAATTAAAGTCTTAATTTGATTCAGATTACACATTTTTTTGGCTAGATCACTTCATACATAATCCTGTGTATTTCTTATTTTATCATATTAGCAGGCAATAATGTATAGCTGTCCTTTATTAATTTATTAGTTTTCTATTGCTGCCCTAACAAAGTCTCACAAATTCAGTGGCTTCAAAAAACACAAATTTATTATCTCACAGTTCTGCGGATGGGAAGTCCAGGTTGTCAGAGTTGGTTTCGCTGCTCTAGGTTTCATAAGGCTGATATCATGGTGTTGGCCAGGAGTCCTTATTGGGAGGTTCTGGGAAGAATCTGTTTCAAAGCTCCTTTAGATTGTTGGCAGAATCCAGGACCCTGTGGTTATAGGACTGAAGTCTCATTTCCTAGCTGGGGCCCACCCTTAGCTTCTAGGAGCCTTCCTTCAGCCTTTGCAGGTGGGCCTTTAAATCTCAGAGCTGGTAACTGTGTGTTGAACCCTTCTCATGATTGGAATCTGACTTCTCTTGCTGCTGCAGCTTTCTTTTGCTCCCAGCTGGAAAAATTTGTCTGCTTTTAAAGGCTCATATAATTAGATTAGAGCTACCCAGATAATCTATTTTAAGCAATTAAGCAATGTAACATAACATATTCACAGGTTCTGGAAATTAAAGAGTAGACATCTTTAGGGAGCCATTATTCTGCTGACTACAATTAATAAGATTAAGTTGGATCATTGAGTCAAGATGGTGACATCTACATTTCTCCATTGTGGAGGTACAATTTTTCCTTTGCAATAAAAGTAACTATTCATTTTTTTTTTTTAGCTGAGCCATCCTGAATAATTATTCATTTTTAAAGATGGATATTATATTCAGTGAATTTATTAGTTGCGCAGTTTGTTATAGAGTCTCTTGTTTTCCATGTGGACAAATGTATTTTCTGCAAACAAGGACAGTTCCAATTCTAATTTCCTTCTTTTCCTTCCCTCCTTTTTAGCTTAATGCATTAGCATTTACTGGTAGAAATGATAGTGGGCATTTTTATGTTCTTGAGATTAATGGGGACACTGATGTTTCCATTAAGTATAATGTTTGTGTAGGAGTCCATGAAGAAAAATATTTCTGATCATGATCCTTATATCAAACTCAGTTTCAGACTCATACAGATACAGATGTAGACTCACAGTCAAGGGGTAGAGTATAAGAAATAGGTTTTCCAAAATGTGGGAAAGCTGGAGACAGAGAATTTGCTCAGGGACACCTGGCCACTTGCTCTATTTGTTCCCTTAAAGAATGATTATGGCCTTAATAACCTTGACTTGGGTTCAAGAGCCAGAAGAGTCCAATGTTTGTAAACAATCCTTTAAATAGAAGTGCATTTACCACGTAAGTATTAATTCTTCTGGGTGGTGATGTAAACCTTGCCTGTGTTATACAGGGTTTTTTATGTTTGTTTTTGTTTTGTTTTGTTTGTTCAGCTATGGCAAACCCCTACTCTATGTGGGCATGTCACAAGAAGCTTACTCCCCATCAGGGTACCAGAGCCCAGGAAAAACCAATATCAAAATCTGTGGCAGCTGTCCTACTCTATGTCCCGCCCGGCCTCTGCATATTTCTGCTTCCCTGGCTTATTCAATCTGAAAGGTAATCCAATCATCCAGTGGATATGAGGGTAGTCCCTTCTTGTTTCTCCCCTCACTCCTTCAATTCTACAATTAACCTCAAACACTTCTTTTCAATGCAGTTTATATCACCAGAAAAATCCAAAATGCTGAAACAATTTTTTTTTATTTTAAAAATACTTGTTTTTATTATTAAATATCAAGCATATCAAAAATGTGTGAATGACCATCACTCGGCTTGAATTAACCCAAACCTTTCTCACATTTGATATTTTTTAATGAAATAAGACATTGCGGATACTATTGAAGACTCCCCTGTGTCCACCTCAATCCCATTTTCCTCTTACCTCTCCGGAGCTACACAAGCCAGATTTTGGTGTGCATCATACTCTTACCTGCTTTTACACTTTTAGTATATGTGCATGTGTATACGTCAGTCTTTGTTTTGCATGTTCTAAAACTACCAAATTTTATCACAAAGCACACATCATTGGCCATTTAATTCAATGGCCATTTAATTCATCGTTTTTGAGATGTAGTCAAGTTAATACACGTACTTTGTATTAATTCATTTTAATAGCCAAATACTACAAATATACCACAATTTATCCAATTTTTAGTGGACACTGATTATTCTTGGTTTTAACAGTTAAAAAGAATACTGAAATGAACTTTCTGTCCATGTCCCCTTGAGTACATATGCCAAGAATTCCTGTAGAATGTAATACCCGGAGACTGGGTTCATTTATAGCATCTTCAAGTAAACTAGTTGTTGCCAAATCTCCAAAGTACAACTTAAATTTTACTGTCACCAGGATAGAGAGCCCATTGCTCTAGACCAGCAACACATGGAAGTATCAGGGTTTTTTGTTTTGTTTTGATTTTTGCCCATCTGATGGCCATGAAATGGCATCTCAATGTTGTTTTAATGTGTAATTCTTTGAGTACTAGTGAAATTAAGTGTCTTTCCACGTAAATGACTATTCAGTGGTCCTCATCTGTGAATTGCCCATCCATATCTTTTGCTCATTTCCTTGATGACATGAAATCCTTTGCCAGTTACATGGCATGAAAACATAAGTTTGAATTTTATCAATCTTGCCTTTTTGTGCTTATGTGTACTCCAATGTCATATTCTTTGCTTTTCTATAGGTTTAAAGTTCATCATTTCACTTATAGATCTTTAATCCATTCTTCCTAACATAAGGAGTCTGAATACACTCACAACACAATTCGTGCTTACATATCACCTTTTCTTTACTACAATTGGTTATTTCTACAGGAATTAACTCTTACAAGCCACTGTTTCAAGACTAGTAGTGTACTAGTAAATGTTTAACAACCAGTTCTCTAGGAGTGGGAGGGGAAGCCCCAATTTCTAGCATTTGCTGATTTATGGTGTATATATTCCCCCAGCAACAAATGTAAAGCAATCAACAGGAAGTCACTGGAGGTGGGGTTGGGAAGAGGAATACAACAGGTTTTCTACGGCTGGCAACACCAGACTCCAGCACACTACACAGCATAAGACTAACTTCTCTCTCTCTCTCTTTTTTCTCTCTCACATTTTAAAGTTCCTGAAATTGAGGTGTGCTTTATAATCAATGTGTAAGTTTAATGTGGTAGTGTTTCTCTCTCTTGTCTCCATAAGGTGCTTTTAAATTGGTGATGCATTTCACAACAGCAAAAATACAATATTTACATAAATTTATAATATACCTAAAGGATTTTGGCTGTGAAATAGGTTGTTTGTACAACAACTAAGCTGCAAAACCTATATAAGGATTTTCTGGAATTTGGGAAATCAGTACTTTTTTTAAAAAAAATTCTTTTATCGTGAAGTAAACATTTTTTTTTTTTAATTAGTTTCAGGTGTACAACACAGTGCAATAGTTATACTTTTTACCCCTCAAAGTGACAACCCCCTCCCCAATGCTTTAAATCTGTCTTAATTTCTTTTTTTTTTAAACTGAAAATCTGTAGACAGATTCCCACCCACCCCACCTCCATTCTTTTTTTAGGCATCAAAAATGTACTGTACAAAATTTTTATACAAAAATGTACATCAAAATCAGTACATTTTTGATGCCTAAAGAAAGAATGGGGGTGGATGAGTGGGAATCTGTCTACAGATTATCAGTTTAAAAAAAAGAAAGAAATTAAGACATTTAAAGCAGCAAAATATTAACTTGTCATATAATAGGTCATATTCAAATAGAAACCAAATACCTGGAAGAGTAAATCTGGAATCTCTCTGTCATACGGGGGTATTTGCTGCAGCGGGAAAACATCAAATTCACCTGCATTTCTAAGTTGCAATAGCTGGAAACGTTTACTCTTTTTCATTTCCTCTTCAGAAACAAAGTTAAATTCATCTTGCAACTGTTCAAACCGAAAATACTTAGGAATATCTTGCCCTTTGTGTTTCATGTACTGTAAACATACATAACATAAAATTTTTACTTAAAATATTAATTTTTTTAATTCAAGAATTGTTTCTAAATACTGTTTTCCCCCATCAACTGTGAGATGTGGGAGTTGGCATATAATAAGGAAATGGAGCAACTGAATTTGTACAGGGATTCTGAAAAATACAGAATCCAGCCTACCTGGCTCCCAGGCTTTTCCTGACATATGGTCATGACTTATACAGAAAATGAAAATATTTGTGTTGTACACTGGGTTGAAATATTAGACTATTTGCATCTGGTTGCCCTAAGAGTTGAGAAAGGATCACTATGCCTATAAGTAATTCAGTACATCAGTTGGAAAGCTCTGATCTAGGAAAACTTAATTGCAATATCTATTTATGCATTGTTTTATTCAATAAATGCAAGTGAAAGTACATGGCCCATGCAAGGAAGAGTGCAAGTTGCCATAAGAGAGACAAAGATGTATTAGCTGTAGGTCCACAAAAAAGGATAAAACACATGAATGAATAACTACAGCATAAGGCAGAATGGTATTAGAGCCTTAAAAGTTTATAAAGCGAAAAACAGTTAAGAGGAGGGCAAGAAAAGAAGAGCCTGTATCTAACTGAGGTTTCAAGAAAAGCATTGATCAGACTTGCAAGGTGGGTAAGAGGGCATGACATGAATAAAGATGTGAAGAAAGCAGGTTTGGAGCACCAGAGCAGTTCAGTTGACTATAAGGGAAAGTGAACAGATAATGGGATCTTTGAGAGAAGGTATGTGTCTGTAAGTCATCTTTATATCCCGAGCATCTAATAATATGGCTGGCACTTGGACATACAATAGAACGCCAGTCAGCCTGCAGGATGTGCTGTGGGTGGCTAAGCAGTGGCAGAATACCAACCGCCAGGCTTAAAGTAGCAATTACGTTAGTTGCTGAATTTTTAATTGCCTTCACAATACTGTAAACTGGCTGAAAACTGTGTCTGTCCTCAGATTTACCTTCATATGTCTTCATATACAGCAAACTATGGAGGAGTATAAGGGGATAGGGCTCTGGAAATAGAATATATTTATAGTATTGATACTTGCTATCACTTACCATAATAAATTCCATCAAATCAGAATACTCTGGGTTATTTGGGTCAACTCTGACTTCATTTGCCCACTGAGAAAGCTTCTGTGTATTAATAAGCCACGGAATTCCAGGAACACTTCTTGCATCTACATTCCTTAACACACTGACACAGAGAAAACTAGTTGGTGAATTTGCATCCCATATGCATTTTCCACTCGTCCATCTGTGATACAGGGCAAAGCCGACCCATTTCAGGTATTTAAAGATAAAACCTATCCATCCTCAGCATTTAAGGATAAAAATAGAAGTTTAGACATCCTCTCTCATCTGGTTCTTTTCATGTTCTAACCTGTATCATAGCATTTTGATAAATATCTACCCCCTCCCTTAAGAGACACTAAGCTTCTTGAGGGTAAAAGTCTGTAAATATTCATCTATGCCATCTCCACTCCATGTAGTAGCTAAAACACAGAAGATGCTGAAGTGAATAGTGCTTATTAGGTGCATTCTGTAAACCCTGAGCACAGTAATTTATCAAATTTTCTTCCCATAGGATGCACAACATTGAAATTTAACCAAGTTGTTTGCTTAAGCAAAATTAAGAAAATCCACAATATAAAAAGACTCTTTGGGCTATATCTTTACAGTTGAAACAGAATATAAAGTGATATAATTAACCAAGAAGCCTGTGCCAAAAGCACCTCTTTGTTGTTCATCTGAGGCCATCGTCAGAAGAAGGAGAGCTATAAAAGACAGGGTAGCCATATGGTGACCCAGCTATAGGCTAAGTGCAGAAAGAACTCAATCTTAGTTAACTGTTTCTTTAGATCTATCAATTATTCCAGTTATTTAATCTCTGCCTTCATAGATAATCTGTCTCATCATGGGTAATTAGAGGGATTTTGGGGCTAGAATATTTCTAAGATACTTCCTATAAAGTACTTAAGAAAAGTTCCAGCCTGCCCACTGGATTCCAGAAATACAGTTCTGACTCAGATTCAATAACATCTTAGAGGAAACATGGACACATATTTTGCACTGTCTACTTGCCATCAACATCTATTCATATTTCTTTGACATCTTTGGTTGTGGAGGAGGAAGTATAGATGGAAGTATAGGTTTCTTTGGAAACCATTGCTAACAAAGCCAATCCCTGGTATGATAAAATGCAAGCAAATTTACAAGTAAGTAAAGTTTGAGTATTCTTCCTTTCTTTAATTCCCGTTTCTGCCCTCATATTTGACCTGTTTTGATGTCTTTGTCATAAGAGATCTCTAGGGCCTGACACCAACATGTAACTAATTTTCCTTCTCATGGGAACAGTCTTAGCCTAGGTCCCTTAGAAAATAAGGCCTGACACAAAGCATAAGTGTTAATGAATAGATTAGGGAGTGAAACTTATCCCACTATAAGCCTAAAAAAAATTGTAATTGGATTTCAACATAATCCCATAATTTCTGCCTCAAGGAAGGTAACAAAAGCCTCAGACATCTCCTGTCCTTACTATACTATACTGATTCTTCTAGCTGCCCCTACAGGTGTGTTCATCTGTGGGCTATGACAAAATCCTTCTGTCATCTATACTTCCTCCTCCACAACCAAATGTCAATCAAGTAACAACTGAGTGTCATTAAGTATACTCATGGTGTTATATAACTACCATTACTATGTACATTCAGATTTTTTTCATCATTCCAAACAGAAATTCTGTACCATTCAACAATAGCTCCCCAGTCCTGCCTACCCACAGCCCCTGATTTTCTATCCCTATAAATTATGAAAAACATTTTATTAAAATTACCAGGGAATAAAGACAGACTGTCTATAAAACACCAACATTTATACTGATAGCAGACTTTAAAATAGCAATGATAAATCCCACAAAATGCTGCAATTATAGCTATAAAGTGTTATGGGAAAATTAGTATCAACCTCATATTTTATACTCACCTAAACTATTGTTCAAGAACGAAGACAAAATAAAGATATGTTGAGACATACAAAGACTAAACAAATCGCTAGCCACAAAAACTGATGGAAAGAATCATTAAAGGAGTATGCTTCCAGCAAGAAAAGTAAATCCAGAATCTAAGTGTGGCAGATAAAAAGTAGGGACAAACATAAAAGTCAATTAACTAAGTCAGAAAATTAATTAACTAAGTTAGTGAGTGTAAGAAAAAGTCTTTTATGTTTAAAAAAATGGGTTAAATGAAAACTCTAGACCACAATAATTAAGATTGGAGAGGTTTGCTTAATGTGGTATTAAAGCATTCTATGGTCTTCTTTTCGCCGCTTTATCTCTGGTGGTCAGCATTTGATGAATGAATGAATAAATGAATGAACGAATGAATGAATCAATGAAAAAATGAATACCTTCTTTCGGATCTCCTTTGGCAACATGCTCTGCCTCTCACAAGTCAGTTTTGCTTTTTGGAGCACCCATCTCGGGTGCCTAGAGCCACGCATGGCTCAGCACCAGCCCTTAAACTCCCACAACTGCAGAGGAGAGTTCTGTCACTTCCTCATCTGAGGCCCCAGTTATAAAGTTTTACTCTGAGTTAACTTCTTTTAGAGAGGGCTCTGGACTTGGAAAACCTCTATTGCAATTCATTCCCTGTTGAAACCTGTCATTTGTCCCAATCTTTCACAGAACTGCTTTCAATCTTTTGTTGAAAGCTGATTTCCCAAGTAACTGGAACTGCTAAGTGCAGCATCACAGAAGTCACGAGAGAAGAGACTTAAAGCAGTAAAATTAAAATGATCAGAACAGGCCAATGAATATGGTTAAAAGGTCACTGGTAGCCTTCAGGAACAAGTGAAAGCAACATATGCAGATCAGTAACCATACATAGAAGGGCTGAAGAAGAAAAAAACAGCCAAATAGTGTTTTCAGGGTTTAATCAGATGCTTAGATTTTCCTTTGTTTTAAAAAACAAAGAAGCCTTCTTGGATACAAAAGATAAACAGTATAAAGAGATGGAAAAGTTGAAGATAATGTAAGAAAAGGATATAAATATGTCAGCAGAATCCTAAAGGAAACAAAAGAAAGTTCCAAATAACGTGTAGAAAAGTTAGCTTTAGAGCAAGGAGAACAAACATCTGACTCCCAAGAAAAAAAGCAAAGAATAGAATGATAAGGCCAAGATTGGAAATAGCTGTAGTGGGGTCTATGCTAGGGAAATACTAAGAAATAAAAGAAAACAATGGTTCTGGTTCAGGATATTTAAAGTTTATTCTCTAGTTCCAAAATGAAATACATTTATTCATTGTCCATTTCTCCTCTAGAATGCCTTTCTCAAGGTCTCTAAAAAGGTAACCTCATTTACTGAGCAAAACAAGGACATCCATCAAAATGACATTTCTGTCTTTATAGTGATTTCTGTCTCGTTCTCTGATTTGAAGAGGAGATATTTCCTCTTCCCCAGAACCATAGCTATTTACCTGTACTCTGGTTCAATAGCTTCTGGCTCTAAAGGACCTCGTACTCTATTATATTCTCTGGCTCCTTTTCCATGAATTTCATTGCTTCTTTTAAGAAAATAGAAATTGCCCCAATTTTTAAGAAATCCATACTTTGATTCTGTTGTCTCTCTTATTTTTAGCTTCTTTTTATTGTAAAACTTCTTGATAAGTAATATAGATCCACTAGTTCAGTTTCCTCGACATCAATTGTTGAATGCTACTAACATTTAGTTTTAGGTGTTTTTTTTCCCTCTAAAACTCTTTCTTATTTACCAAGAAAAGTATTTATGAACTCTTACTGTGACTCTGGCCATATGCCACTAGTTTTACATATAGTGTTCTTGTTATTTTAAAAATAGTCTTTAATTTCAGCTTTGATTTCCTTTTTAATCCAAATTATCTATAGCAATTTTTTTTTTTTTGAGGGCAGTGTCACTGGCCCTCACATGTGGGACCGAACCGGGGCTGCTGGCTTCCCAAGCCAGGGCTTAACCACTGTGCCACTCAGCCGGCCCTAGCAATGATTTTTTAAAAAAGATTTACTATATTTTAAAAATAGACTTTTTTAGAGCAGTTTTACATTCACAGCAAAATTGATCAGAAAGTGAAGTATCCACATGCCCCTACCCCCCACAATCACATTCATAGCCTCCCCCACTATCAACATCCTGCACAATACAATTTATTACATTGCAATAAAAGAGTAGCATTTGTTACAATCCATGAACCTATTTTCACACCATCATCACTCAAAGTCCATAGTTTATGTTAGGGTTCACTCTTGGTGTTGTACATTTTATGGGTTTTGACAAATACGTAATGTCACGTATCTACAACTACAGTATCATACAGAATAGTCTCTCTACCCTAAAAATCCTGTGTGCTCTGCCTTTTCATCCCTCCCTCCTCCTAACCCCTGTCAACCACCAATATTTTTACTGTCTCAGTATTTTTCCACCTTTTCTATAATGTCATATAGCAACATTTTTAAAAAAATATGTGTTTAGATGGAAAGGGGAAAGGCCATTGTTTTGTTATCATCATTCATTATTTATTTATTTTTTTGCTTACTCATTAATTTTTAAATGATCTACTTGGCCCTTTATATTCACTATTTTACTCAAACATAGTATAATATACGTATAATACAGCATTATCATTTTTATAGAATTTTACTGTACTTATTTCTAGTAATCCTATTTGTGGGTATGATTTAAAAATTAATCCCAATTCCTCTAAGAAGTCCTGGGATATAGCACAAAATTTCTAGGATTTTCTTTCCAGAAAATGGATAATGCATAAATGATTATTTTTATATCCATAATGACTGGGAGATATAAATGCCCCAGAAATAAAATCCCTGGGAGTCTTGGCCGTTGCTTGTAAGTTAAGGGCTACGGAACTGCCTCTCTCATCCTCCATGAGCCTATAACCCTAAACATTGAAGCGATACAGTCTGTTACATATAAAGGAACTTATTGCCTTAGTAATTATAAATAAAATATATATTTTATTATTTGTAAGTATAAATAAAAAATAAACCAACATCCAAATATACTAAACTGCTCCTGCTACTGCTAGAGTTTTCCCTTTTATAGACACAGGTGTTGTGTGATGCTTTGCTGAGGACTGGCATGATTTTTCAAGCATAAAAGTTTATTACCTGCAATATGCAGACCTTAATGACTGTGACATGGGTGTCAGCGGAATACCATTTTCATCTAAGGCCCATGATAGAGAATAGCTTAGTTTTCCTGATGTCAAAAGACAAAGTTCTTCCATTCCATCTCCCTCAAGAAGAAAAGGCACATCTGTTTATAAAATTCATGAAAAACAATTGAATTTTTTTATAAAATTGTGCAGTTTGAACACTTGGTAGATTTCCCCCCCTGATTTTTACTTGTGGATCCCCAGGAACACAAGGGAAGTTCTGTGTTGACCCAGATTCTCATCTTGGAGCTCTCCCTCCTCTCCCATCTAAGACACCACAAGGCAGCCTGCTTCAAACAGACTACAAAACAGAGAGGACAGGCTATGGAGAAAAAGGAACCCTCATACACTGCTTGTGGGAATGCAATTGGTACAGCCACCATGGAAAACAGTAGGGAGGTTCCTCAAAATATTAAGAATACAATACCATATGATCCAGCAATCCCTCTTCTGGGTATCTACCCCCCAAATCTGAAAACATTAATCCATAAAGATATATGTACCCCTATGTTCATTGCAGCATTATTCACAGTAGCCAAGACATGGAAACAACCAAAGTATTCCTCAATAGATGATTGGATAAAGAAGATATGGTACATATATACAATGGAATGTTACTTGGCTATAAGAAAAGATTAAATACTGCCATTTGCAACAACATGGATGGATCTTGAGATTATTAATGCTAAGCAAAATAAGCTAGACAGAAAAAGTCAAGAACTATAATGATTTTACTCATATGTGGGATATAAATCTGAAAGTAACAAACAAACAAACAAACAAAAATTCACAGACACAGACAACAGCTTAGTGGTTACCAGAAGGTAAAGGGGGAGTAAGGGTAGTAGAAGAGGGAAAAGGGGGTCAAATATACGGTGATGAAAGGAGAACTGACTCTGGGTGATGAACACACAATGTGATATATAGATAATGTATTATTGAAGTGTATGCTTGAAACCTATATAATTGTGCTAATCAATGTCACTCCAATAAATTTAATTAAAAATGATCTAAAATAAAAAATAAAAATAAATTTTAAAAAAGAAAATATTGATCTGATTGCATAGAGATGAACATCTGTATTTTTCTCTTCTTATGACTAGAAGCTTTTTAACCATTCTTTCTGGGAGTGGCTTCCAGCAAGAAAGGACCACTGAGAGAAAAAAAAAAAAATGCAAACAAGCGACTCTGTCCCCTTTTCCTACATTCCTGAGTCTTAACCTTCCCCTATTTTCTTTCTCAGTCTCCAGAGAGCTTAACCACACTCCTTGAAACTTTTGCCAAGTTCTTAGTGCTCTCTCTCAGTTTTCCACTGACTCTTTTTCCTGGGTCCCCACAATCTTATTTTTCTGCTTCACCTGGACTCCAAGCAGACTACACCCTCCCTCATACTCTGTCTTTTGCAGGTGCTTTTGCCTCCTTATTTTCTCCTCTTGCTTGCTCCTTTGTTCATGCTTCCTCTCTTTTCACCAGATGGACACAAGCAGTTGCAGAAACCTCTAGAAAGGTGAAAGAGAAGGATGCTGGGGGAGGAGAAGAATATCATTGGTCTTCTCACAGACGAGCTATCAAATTGAACTGCATGAGGAGTAAAACCAACAGAAAAACAAGTGAACACAAACAATCCTTGTCTCCTCTCTCCTTGTCCCTCTTCCTTTCTCTCCTTCCTTTGCTTCCTCCCTACCCTATTCAGTTCAAAGATGAATCAACACATCCTGGGGCATCTTTAGGCTTCAGTAAAGGAGAGGCAGAGGCTGATCAGTCAGTCTATCGACTCAGGAGCAGATCTCAGATGACCCAGGAAAAGCATAGGTGCTAATTCCAAATTTTAGATTTCCCAAAGATCTGATTCAAGCCAAAGTTTTAAAAAATTTTGTTTAATATTTAAAAGGAGAACTTAATACATTTTAAACCTAATACTGGATATATAGAATTCCTTACTCCCATAAATGACCCAGAGTCATTTAGGATATGGAACTCATGAGGAAAATAAGGGGAAAGAAGCATGTTTAACAAACTTACTGCTTCCTACTTCTCCATATTCAGGGATGACCCGCTCCTCAGAGCTAAACTCTACATATTCCAAAACAGTTTTGTTTTTCAGCTCTGTGTTGTTAGGTAAAGGTATATACAGTTTTGCCAGTAAGCGTGTCCTTTTATTTATTTCATAAACCTAAAAATAAAAGAAATGGTTGATAGCTCCTTGAAAATACAAAGTTAAAAAAAAAAAAAAACTAAAATAAGGACCTTCAAGAACTCATTTGTATTCTTTTTTTGAAATACTAGAAAATAGGTATTTCTTTCTGGCATTTCATCCACGTGATTATGAGAAAAGTGGATACTCATGTGTCCCTAAAAGCAAAATGTCTTTTACTGGTCTCAAAGAAGGTAAACTGAATAAAAGGATTTAAATACAGTTCTGAGAATATAGGTACATATAATACAATACCCAAAAATTTAATTTTGTGTAGCACTTTTAAAGTTTTTTTAATCTCATTTAAACCTGATAAAAAAAATTATAGGAAACAGGTATTATTCTTCCTATTTTATGAGGAAATGCAGTCTCTATATGAAACTATACTAGTTTTTATTGTAAGTGATAGAAAGCCAGGTTGAATTACTTAGGAAAAAGGGAGATTCATTGGCTCATGAAATCCAATGACAGGTTAAATAAGCTATGGCAAGGGTGGGGGGGGGGGTGAAGGAGGGAAGGCAGAAAAGTCCCAGAAGAAGGAGTAAGAGGGGAGCTGAGTAGACAGTTCTGTAGGTGTCCACCGGTTACTAAACCCAGGTCTTTTAATTCTGTGTGCTGTGTTTTTATTATAATTCTATCACTGCCATAACTCAAACCTAAATTTTTTTCAGTAGAAAAATCTTATTTTGACCTATACTGTGTTGTTGGTGTTTGGGGGAACGGTTATATGTATTCTAAGGAGGAGGAAATCAAGGGGGAATGGAATGCCCCTTGAAAGATAAGAAAAAATGTGCCAATCAAATGGATGGTTGAGGGCCGGCTGAGTGGCGCGGTGGATAAGCGCTGGCTTGAGAAGCCAACAACCCAGGTTCGGGTCCCACATATTAGGGCCAGTGACACTGCCCTCAAAAAAAAAAAAAAAAAAAAAAGAAAGGATGGTTGATTAACTAAGAAAGCAGAGAAAAAAGGAAAGTCAGTGGCACATATTTTTTATGGTGATCTAAATACTGCCCTTGTAAAAGTGAATTTAAGCCAACATACTGGTCTCTTTGACAGGCATCCCTAATGCTGAAAGGTTTGTAGGGTTTATAGCTAATGGACTTAGAATATTCAGGTCTGTGAAAGAAATTCCTTATTGTAAATCAGTATATTGTCTAACTAAAGAGAGACAATGAACTGATAAATACATTCAAATGTTGAATTGCATTCTGATCTCACGTATCAGCCTTGTAAATTTGTTTAAGGCATGTCGGTAGCTGCATTCTCAGGGGACGATCAGATCCAGTTTGAGGCTGCAGGGCTGGAGATCAGATCCTGGAAAGCAGTAAATGTACAGGCAGGGAATTCCACCTGGTGAAGTCTCCCAGGAGACAGCCTTATCCCCTGATGGCAGCTATCAGCACGACTGAATGATGGAGAGGGAGTGTCAAGAATGAAAATGGGCATCATAATGCAGGAACTAGAATGTTCAAATGTTCAGAAGCAGGGAATTGCAAGGCTGCAGGGGAAATTAGCAAGCAGTTCAGTTTGGCTGAAGTGAAGAATGAATAAAGAGGAATGGTAAGAAGTAAATTAGAAATGCAGGTTAGAATTTGTTAGGCTAGGGCGTATAAATTTATTTTGCAGTTTCTGCAGTTGCTAATGGTACAATTTACCCCTCGCTAGATTATTTCTTTCCTGGCTTTCTTAGTTTGTTAGTATTATGTGCTAAGTGATGGGATGATGAAGGATTCAAAATGCACAATGCACAATGCACATTTATCTATAGGGGGTGCATATTTTAAACCTCAAGTGCTTGGGTTATTATATCATAATTTATTTTAAGTATAATAGCAGAAAAGTATAGTCAGTATATTTTTTAAATAGGAATTTCAACAGATGCACATTTTAGGATGATAGGCACTTGTCAGCACAGATTGACAAAATGAATACAGCCTCTGATCAGGGACAGGACAAATTATTTTAGGCATTGTAAAATTAACTTAGATTTGGATTTGTAATTCCTCAAATTCCAGCCCACTCTCACAAACACAAATCTCGATTCTCTCATAACTTTTCTTACTGTGTCTAATTTTTCTCTATTGTTCTATTTTCTTCTTTGTTTAGTGCAGAGGTTCTCGTGGTAGGATCTCTGGACAGGGATCAGGAGTCTTTTATATGTTCTTTCATCAGATTCTTAAAAAAGATCCCAAAGCCAGAGAAAGAACAAAACAGCAAAAGACTGCAATCACCAAGCCAGGGCTGGGGCAATCTGGAGAAATCATTCAATACTTACAGTAACTAAACTACTCATTGTAAGGTACTGTTTGCCCCAAAGGCAAGCTGGGCCATGCAGTAACGGGGGCACTCCCTGCATCCTGCTTGGCACAATACCCAGTGGGTAATACATCATCCATATCCTGTTTGGCACAAGTAGAAGTTTTCCATTGCTCCCAGCCATTGTCCCCCCAGCTGTTGCCCCAGCTGTTGCCCCAGCTGTTGCTACCAGCTGTTGCCACCACCAGCTGTTACCACTGGTTACTTACTCCGCCCTATAAAAACTAGACCCTTCTCTTAGTTGGGGCTGATGCCTCTCATGGCCTCAGTCCAGCAAGTTAATAAATTTACTTGCTTGAATACTGGTGTCTCTTACTCCCTCTCTCCTCAGCGAACCTTCCACTCAGTGTAGCTCACACAACCCTCTTCTACCACACTAGAAATGAACAGTAATATTGCACATCCACGGTTGGCAGGAATTATAGCAGGTGAGAAGTATTGAGACCAACCACAATTCAAATAATTTTGTACTTATAGCATAAAAGACTATGGATGATTTACAAATATATTATTTACAAATATCTACCTGTATAGATCAATTATCTCTTAATGTAAAAGAAGTAATGTACCACATATAACAACAGCTAACAAGAAATTTAAAATTATGTATGGCATAAAACAAGATATAAAAGAAAATGACAATGACATACCTCCAAGCAAATTGTTTCAGGCCAATATATTAGCTGAATATTGAAAATTTGCTGAAACATGACTTTAAAATCAAACTGTAGAGGAGATACTGAAGTGCAAGAAACCTGTTTATCATTGTATAATATTTTAATAAAATATTTAAGCTTCTGAATTTTGGCTCTCCTCTTTTGTTCATGCCTAAAAATTAAATAAACCTTTAAAGGACCTTTGAAAAGCAAAATGGATACAAAATGTTCATTTCAAAATGTACCTTAGCATGTTAAAATACAATCATTTAAGAGGACCAATGGTATTTTTGAGACCAATAACACTTGCCAATATGTGGATAAAAACCTCTCCTACCCAGTCAAATGTTTTCAAAAAAAGATATTTACTCAAAAAATAGAAAAATAACTAAAATCAAGGTTCTGTAAATCAATCAACGACTTATTTTACTCAATTATAACTTAAAGAGATTACAGCATTTACCCATCAAAAGATGTCTTATGAGAGAAGAAAACTGAGGGACTTAGGAATAAGGGTAGGGGAGTTTGAATCAAGAAATTAAAATTATTTTCTAACTTTTAAAAGACACACACACACACACACACACACACACACACACACACACACACACACACCATGTTTTCTTATTTTGTTTTCTTTAAAGATTTTATTGGGGCGGGGAACAGCTTTGGAGAATCGGGGAAGGGGAACAGACAAGTTGCTGTCCTTTTGTTCTTCAGACTAGTTGTGGAGGACGTTGCTTCACTGGCCCATGTTGGTATTGTCATTGCGCTCTTCCCGGATGAGGCAGATCGGTCGCCGGCCTCTGGATGGTCGCTCACCGCAGCTATTGGCAGCCCATGCTGGCTGCCGGCCACTCACTGTAGCCTATGGCAGCCCACCGCAGCAGGGGCCGCAGCCTACACCGTTGCTGGGGCTTGCACGGCCCAGCTTCAGGTGGAGCTGTTGTTAACTGTAGAGGGCAGCGTCACTAGCTCTCACATGTGGGATCCGAACCAGGGCCGCTGGCATCCCAAAACCAGCTCTTAACCAATGTGCCACTTGGCCGGCCCACACACACCGTGTTTTCAATGACATCAAAGAGGTGGCTCTAAGTGAATAGGCTCCTATATCATATTAAAAGTGTTTATAAGTCCCTTTAGGCTTTAGATCGTATATCTTTTTTTGTCCAGGACATTATTTCTCTGAACCCAAAAATTAGAGAGACAAGCTAGAGAGGGTAGTTCCCTGGGCTTCTATAAAAACACTTGTTGGGGGAATAAATGATTCCTTGAGTGATATGAAACTCCTAGAGAGTCATTCATTCATTCTCTCAATCAACATTTATTGACTCATTTTATCATTTTAACTGCAAGGGAACTGACCTAATGATGTTTAAGACTTGATCTACTTTTTCAGAAGGGAGAAGACTGGTTGGGAGATAAGCCCTGGGTGAAACATAAAATCCTCTTCTGTTCTCCATCCTAATCGTCTCATGGGCTCAGAGGATCTCTCTGCCCCCATGTAAGGCCATCTTCTCTGTAACCTTCTCAGAAGGTTCAGGGACAAAAGATTATTTATTCTTCCTATCTCCTTGTTGGCCTCTTCTCACCATCTTCCCAATCACCTTTAGAGAAATATCTTAGTAAAATTTGCCCTTCATGTTGCCCTGTGAAAGTGGTTTTAATAATGAGCTCATGAACTGATGATGAAAATTCACTAATTTCAGGATTACATTTACCTTCAGGAAATCGTGGGGGGTTTTTCCCTTCACTTGGAAACTTTTTTAAATTATTGTTTAAGTCCTATGCTCCCTTCATCTCTATCCTTGACATCTGTATATTATTCTTTTCTAGAGAGTCAACTTATCCAATTGGACATTTTAAATGGATAATGACAGCAATGCCACATGATAGCAATAGTTTACAGAAGATATGGGGCATCATATTTCCTTTTGACTGGACTTCTACTAAGTTTTAGCCTAAGCTTTCCAGCACAAATATCTTCCTCCTTCTCTTTTCCTCTTTACTTCCAACTTCCACTTTATGGCTCTGTTCTCTTATCCTCATTTAGATGGTCCTTTTGTATGTATGTCTTACATAATAAATTATCTCAGGTCCTTTTTGGAAGTAGGTGTAGAACAAATAAAGAATTCCTTCACTGCTACACTTCTCTGGTTAGAAAGAGGGTGGAGATAACTGTGCCTTTGTGTCTGCTATTTTTATGTTTATTTTTATCCATTCATTCATTTAATGTATATGAATGTTTATTGGGTACCCACTGTCTTCCAACACTGTACTAAATGATGCACATTCACAATACTTAAAGATGAATTGGTACAAAGTGTCCCATGGAACACAGATGTTGAAAATTTAGAGCTAGTTCAGTGCTCTAAGTTGACGTATCCTCTTTAAGGGGGATGAGCCAGATCCATCAGCTTAAAGATAGGAGAAATGGGGATCTGTATGATATCTGTTTTTCTATAAAATGTCATAGGAGTAAGGAGAAAACATTATAGCTCAAGGAGGAAGCCACAAATGGGAAGGAAAGAAGTTTGTGTCTAAGTAGAAAATTTCCCAGAGGGGCCTCCTGATACAGAATACAGTGTTTTATGAAAGCAAGGGTGTTCCTTAGCAAGCAAGGGCAATCATATAACCTTATTTGCTTACAGTGGCTTTATATCCCATCTATCTATACATGAGCAAAAATTACTACCATAGCAAAACAAAAAACAATCATCAAACAAAACTGGTTTTTGTCCCATTTCAGTGATATGACCATGGGTAACTTAACCTTTCATAAGCATAAATTTCTTCATCTTTAAAATGAGCGTAATACCATAGACCTATGGTAGCAAATAAATGTGCAAGTGTATAAAAAAAGATTTAGCAAAGTGCCTGGCATATGGAACGCACTCAAGGAATCTAACACTATTAAAAACAATACAATTAATAGATAATAAATATATAAGGAAGAAATATCCTGTAAAAAGCTTACAGTGAACACTTGGATAAGCTTGTTAATTCTGCAGTGAAAGAAAGTTGTGGCACCAAAGTAATTGGCTTTCTTCTTTCAGTATCTGTTTCTTCAAGTTCTGAGGCTAAATGTGAGAGGCTCTAGAAACCAAAAAATAAATACATAATTTACAATGTAAGTTCATTGCTTAGTACAATTATTTTTAAAATTAAACTTTCATTTCTTATATATTTGTCATTTTGTTGGGTAATTGTTACAAATACCAAGATTTCCTATTTTACCTAACAAATACTATAACTAGTTAAGATGAGTTGAATATTGTTTTGCAATGTAAATACCTCTTGTTTTTCCCCATTCTTATATACTTTTCCTTCAGTTTTCTTCTCAGTCTTAGGGATTTCTGACAGTTCTTGTTGTTTCTGTTCATCACATTTATTCATTTTTATCCTAATTAACAATAAACAGAATCATTTAAAGCAGAAATAATGGAAGTATTGGAAATCTATAATTGTGGTGGGTTGCACAATCTGTGAATATACTAAAAACTATTGAACTGGACACTTTTTTTTTTTTTTTGAGGGCAGTGTCACTGGCCCTCATATGTGGGACCCGAACCGGGGCCGCTGGTTTTCCAAGCCAGCTGTTAACTAACATGCCACTCATCCGGCCCTCTGAACTGGAAACTTTAAATAGGTGAACTCTATGGTATGTGAACTCTCTCTCATTAAAGCTGTTTTCAAAATATATGCTTTTTGCCTTACAAAATAAAATATGGTGAACCTAGTATGGATATTACTTGTATGGGCTTGAGACCAGACTACCTGTATTGAAAACCCAGACCCATTACTGATATTACAGAATTTGGGCACGTTACTTAAGTATTCTATGCCTTACTTTTCACATCTGAAAATTGTGTTGTTATGAGGATCATATGCATTAATTGATGTAAAATGCTCAGTTTGGAGCTTGAAGTATAACAAACACTCAATAAGTATTACTGTTTTCCTCTGATTCAGGGTAATCAATATGAATATCAATCAACCTATTGTTCCTCAATACAACAGCTCTCAAACTTTGTCACATATTAAATCACTGGGGAGTTTTTTAAAAAAAAAAAGACTATTGACATGCAGACCATACCTGATAACAACCGACTCAGAATAGTGGTTTTTAAAGTTCCGCCAGATGATTTCAGTGGACAGTTAGTTAAGGGAATGGGTGCTTCAACACCCAGAATCCCTGTCTGGGGAGATTATTGAGGCAGTGATCTTGGGTTCATAGCTTCCTCCTTTCTATTCAGTAGCTCTGGGAAATGCTGAAGGTCCCAGCGTTACTATACTAAATGCTGTGGATTTTCCTGCTTGTTTGCACTTTGTCTTTTAAAACATACTACAAGGCTACAGTAATCAAAACAGTATGGTACTGGCATAAAAACAGGCACATAGATCAGTGGAACAGAACAGAGAGCCCAGAAATAAATCCATGTATATACAGACAGTTAATCTATGACAATGGAAGCAAGAATTTACACTGAGGTAAAGATAGTCTATTTAATAAATGGTGCTAGGAAAATTGGACTGACACATGCAAAAAATGAAACTGGACCACCTCCTTACGCCATATACAAGAACAAATTCAAAATGGATTAAAGACTTAAATGTAAAACCTGAAACCATAAAACTCCTAGAAGAAAATATAGGGAGTAAATTTGCAGACATTACCCTGAGCAATATTTTTACTGATACATCCCCACAGGCAAGGGAAGTAAATGAAAAAATGAACATATGGGATTATATCAAACTTAAAAGTTTTTTCACAACAAAGGAAACCATCAATAAAACACAAAGGAAGCCTACTGAATAGGAGAAGATATTTGTGAACGATATATCTGATAAGGGGTTAATATCTAAAATTTATAAAACACTCATGCAACTCAACACCAAAAAAACAAACAACCCAATTAAAAAATGGGCAGAGGAAATAAAGAGACATTTCTCTAAAAAGGACATACAGATGGCCAACAGGCATATGAAAAAAATGTTCAACCTCACTGATCATTAGGGAAATGCAAATAAAAACCACAATGAGATACCATCCCACTCCAGTCAGAATGGCTATTATCAATAAATCAACAAACAACAAGTGCTGGTGGGGCTGTGGGGGAAAGGGAACCCTGCTGCACTGTTGGTGGGACTGCAGATTGGTGCAGCCACTATGGAAGTCAGTATGGAGGTATCTCAAAAAACTGGAAATGGAACTACCTTTTGACCTAGCAATTCCACTCCTAGGCATTTATCCTGAAAAACCCAAGACACTGATTCAAAAAAATATATGCACCCCTATGTTCATTGCAGCGCTATTTACAGTAGCCAAGACTTGGAAACAACCAAAATGCCCATCAGTAGACAACTGGATTAAGAAACTGTGGTACATTTACACAATGGAGTATTACGCAGCTATAAAGAAGAAAGAAATCGTACCATTTGCAACGATTTGGATGGACCTAGAGAACATTACGTTAGGTGAAATAAGTCAGTCAGAGAAAGACTAATACCATATGATCTCACTTATATGTGGAATCTAAAGAACTTAATAAATGAGCAAAACAAACAGAAATAGTCTTAGAGACACAAAGAAAAAACTGATGAGGGCTAGATGGGACAGGGATGGGCATGAGGGAGAAGGGGAAGGGATGAGGCAACACAAACTGATAACTACAATACTACTGCAGAGACAGAAGAGACAGTTTAGGGAATATAATCAATAATGTTGTAAATATTTTTCTTAGGGGATCAGAAGGACTCATGTCTTTTCAGGGAGACCACTTCATGGACAGTGTAGTGGCCTGACTACTGCACTGTGCATCTGAAGCTGCCGCTGAATAATATTAGATGTTGACTATAATTTAAACATATATAGTCATGGGATGTGGAATATAGTGTGGGAATGGAGTCAATGGAATTGTAATAGATATGTATGATATCGGGGATGTGAGGGGAGGGGTAGTCACTTTGTAAGAGGTGAAAAAGATAACTATTGCATTGCTTTGTACATCTGTAACTAATAATAATAATAATAATAAATTTAAAAAAAAAGTCCCTTTGACAGTTATCTGGATCCCACCCAGGTTGGTGCCTAACAGAGAACACAAATGAAGACAATATAGAGGACTCTGGGTTTTCTGTGCTATTTACCAGCTCTGTGGTTTGGGTTCAGTAGCCGAAACACAATAAGATCTATAGCTAATTGCCCAGCCAGTTTCTCCAAGTTTAATGCTGTGTTGGTAACATTTTTTTTTTATTATCCTGACTTTTGCTTTCTTTTCCTTTAACTCCTTATTCCTTGGAGGTAGATCCTATTCTTCATCCTTATCTTTATTTTAAATCCTGAAATAATTTGGCTATGTTTCTTTTTATTATTATTATTAGTTACATTGTTAGTTCTGGACTTAACTGATATTTCTGAAGCACTAAACACTGCTAACCACTCCCTCCAACTTAAAATACTCCCTTTTCTTTTCCTTTATGGTAAAACACCTTAACTGGTGCTTCTCTGTTCTTCCCCTGGTTTCTCCTCCTCTACCATGCCATTCAAAGCAGTTTCTCAAGATTCCATCCTCATCTCATTCTCTTCCTTATCCCTAAGCAGTTTCATGCACACATAGGGCCTTAATTACTATTACTATGCCACAGACTTCCACATTTTTCTTTCTAGCACAAACCATTCATCCAGCTGCCAATGCAATTGTTTTATTAGGGATATCTCAAAGCCTTATCAAATTCAATATGGCCAAAACCAAATATATGAAGAAAATAGAACGAGCTTAGTGTCTAGGTCCCAGGCCTTTCCTGTAGGCCTGGCTACAAGCTTATTCAGTTAGGCTTCCAAGAACTATGCCCACTGTGAGGTCACTAGTGGTAAACTCATCCGGCAAACAGAAGTCCCAGGAGCATCTTCAAACATACAGCTTTTTAAGTTGATCAGAATATCTTAACTTCTCAAACTAGATGCCCCAATTTAGGGTAGTAGGGGCTAGCCCTGCTGGGGCCAACCTGGTCATTGATACTGTGGGATTTAGTTCGGGAGTCTCCTACCAGGAGAGACAAACCCAAATGCAAACCCAGGTGCACTGGGGAATGTTAAATGTCAGGAAGAATAAATTCTAAGGGCCTCAGGTGGGATTGGAGTTGAGTGAGAATAAGAGTGAGTGGTGTGCAGGCAATATTGGTTCAGGGGCACTGCTGTGAAGGAGCTTATGGTGTCTGTGGCTCTCCTTTTTTTCTCAGAGATTCATAATGCATGGGTGTGCCAGATTGGTTTAAAGGGTCACAGGCAAGTCAGCAGTTCACATGAATTTGGGAATCTAAGATTAAGTTCCATGCTGGGTCAGGTTTAGAACATGCCCAAAGCACTTTAATTAAAAACCACTACAACACACACAAAAAAAAAATCAACAAAGTAAACATCTTTCTTAATTACCTGAAATTACAGTAATCTTTTATAGTTTTGAAAAACAAAAAACCCAGGAACAATGGGTAATGAAGAGGGAACCAGTATTTCACTATGAGTTTCAGTGAGTAATAAGTTCAGTTTTTAATTTTAACTCTCTCCTCCACTAGACATGTATTTATGATTTATGTTTCACCTAGGAGTATGACTGCTGGGTCTGTTTAACTTTAGAAGAAAGTGCCAAACTGTTTTCAAAGTCACTGTACAAATTTGCATTCCCACCAGCAATCAATGAATGAGAGTTCCTGTTGCTCAGCATCCTTGCCAGCATTTGTTATTGTCTTTTTCTTTTTCTTGTTTTGTTTTGGATTTTAGCCATTCTAACAGGTGTGCAGTATATCCCATCGTGGTTTTAATTTACATTTCTCTATTGACATGTAATAATGTTGAGCATCTTTTCATGTGTTCATTTGCCATCTATATACCGTTAGTGAAGTGTCTGTTCAAATCTTTTGCCCCTTTTTTAATGGAGTTGTCTTATTTTGTAAGAATTGTTTATATATACAAGATTCAAATCCTTTGTTGACTACATCAGGTAGCTGACTAGCTTCTTGATTTTCTCCCAGTTACTGTGAATTCCCAGTCATTCATGGGCATTTCCAAAGGACAGCTGTAACAACAAATAGAGCAGTCACTCACCTCTGAAACTGTAACTTTGTTGGGGTACTTGCGAACCCTTGTTGTTGTCGAAGGGATTTTATCTGTTTCCAAGTCTGTACTATACTGTGTAGTAGGGAGAAGTCTTTTTCCCTTTCTAAGTCATACAGCTGTTCTGTATTACTACAACAATAATTATAGATAAAAAATATATTGGTAGATTGGAAATAGTTAAATCATTAAAAATGGCCTGAAAGAATGTATTACACTAATCATTCTGGACCCCCCACCCCGTGATACTTTTTTCATTTTACCCACATCTTGATATAGAGACTGAAATTCCATTAGTGATTCGTTCCTTTATTAACTAAAGATTTTTCACTATGCTCTGCTCAAATCCATGTATTTCTATGTTTTCTGGACATACTGTTTATTATCCTTTTTCGGATTAACAATTAGAACCATTGCTTCAAATTTAGAGATATTTTTCCTGATTGGGCAATGATCGCATTATTTGAATACTGAAGTAATAGCTTGTTTTGAAAGATGATTATTAAGTTTGTCATCCCCTTTACATTCCTCCCTTTCATGAAGTTTAACACCTGTTTCTACAGTGATCTCCTATTACACTTTACAATTAAGATGAATTTGGCTTTATCTTCTGCATTCAGCACTCTGTGAAGCCATTTGAATAACAGCTCAAGGTTACTAGTGTTTAACAAATACCCTCAGCGTAAAAGCTGGCTTTACACTAATTTTTATGATTTCTCTTTACACCTTCTTTTGGGCTTTGCAGATTTCTTACCTTTTTGCCACTTCAGCCATATATTGATAAAAATAATATTTGTGTTTTTATCAGACATTTTTAGTTGTTTTCATTAGAAGGGCCATTCAGGGAATGTAGTCTACCATACTGCTAGAAACAGAAGCCTATTATTATTCATTAATTCATTCTGTAAATATTTATTGGGTGCCTTCTACATGCCAGGCCTGTGCTGGTGAAGGGGGGATTCAAAGATAAAAGATATACTTCCTGAGTTAAAGTGTATAGGTATGTAAATTAATCAATGCAATAAAATGTTAAAGGTGTTATGATAGAAGTCTGCACAAGCTAGAGTGTGGGCATAAATAAGAGAATGGCAGGCAATACTAGGGAAAGACTTAAAGGAGTATGTGGTACTCAATTCAAATCAATAAACACATGATAGGTACCTATTATGATTATGTGGCAGGAAGTATTTTAGGTGCTGGAAACTAATATCCCAGCAGGAAAAAAGGACACATAATTACAAATGTATTACAAATGTAGGAGGCCGGCCGAGTGGTTCAGTTGGTTAAGAGCTTGCTCAAGAGTGTAAGCTGAGCTCTGAGCAACAGCAGTTCGATGCCCAGCCCGAGCTGAGCTGCTGCTGAGCTGCCAACAGGTGGCAGGATGGCTCAGCTGAAAAACAAAACAAAACAAAAACAGAAATTACGAATGTGATAAGAATTATGAAAAGGGAAATGTGTAAGTGCTATGTGAGTATAAAAAGAAAGATAATTTAATCTAATAAGCAAAGAAAGAGCCTCCTTGAAAAATAACATGAAATTAAAATGTATATGATGACTAACTGTTAGGCAGAAAATGATGAAAGAACCTTTTAGAAACAAGAGGCATTAAAACAAAGATATGTGCACATAGATATTAGAGAGTATAGCCCATTTAGGGCACTGGACTATAAAGCTCCAAGGCAGAGAACCCCTAAGCGGAGGCTAGAGAGGTCAGCAGGAGTCAGATTATGCAGGGCCTTACAAGTCATACTGAAGATACTGACTTGTTATCTTAAAAGTAGTAGAAAGCCACTAACGTGGTTTTATTTATTTAGAAAAATCACTCTGATTCCAATATGAAGCTTGGTTTAAAGAGAGGTATTTTAGCAGACCATTGGAATAGTCAGGCTATGAGAGAAGCACCTGAAATAAACCAAAATCAGTGGGAATGGTTACTGGTTGGATGTAAGGGATGAGAGGAGGAGCAGGGAGAGGGGTCACAAATGACTTGCAGATTTCTTTCCTGGGTACTAGGTGATTGTGGGTACTAGGCATCTGGTATATAGTCATTAAAGGCTGAATACATATAAACCACTCCTAGTTAATTGTATTTCATGCACACGTCTTTTCTAATAAAAACATTGTTTTTCAAATGTCCACTATCTCCCCTTTGAAGCATTTCAACACCACTCTGAAATTTATTTCTGAATGGATATCTATCACATAGCTTTTTTTCTGCTTTAACAAAAGCAATGATTTTGTCACGGACACATGCACACACGGTAGTAGACCCCTCTCCATCACCATGGGACCCATCTAAAGCCCACTTTCCTTTTTCCTGTATTAAAGTTTACTTGCTCTGTGTTCATTATGCCAATGTCTGTTCTTTGCCTTCAATTTTAGTTAACCTTATAAATAATTTATTGTTTTGTAAATACTAATAGCTTCTATTCATTCATTCATTCATTCATTCATTCAATCAATATTTATTGAACACTCACTATATGGCAGGCCCTGTGCAAGGTATAGATCAACCTTCTCAAGTAATATTTTTTGTATTTAACTAGATTATTCTAGGAAACCAATTATTTAAATCAACTGCTGTCTCTAGTGATTAAGAGTTTTAGAACTGTGTCAGGTTAGTGGGCAGGCAGGCGGTCAGGGAAATTCTTTAACTATCGTAACTATCAAAATTCTTTCATATATAGAAAATTGTTATATCTTTGTGCATAGTGGAACTTTCTACTCAATAAGTAGCTCCCAGTGAGTTTTCCTCGTATTGGAAATTCCTTCACACATAATTACGTTTTGTCTTGAAACCATTTTTCTAGTTATTTCACACTATCCTAACTTCTTTTCCCAGCTAGTTCATAAGCCAATAGTTCCCAATTTTTACAGGAGTCTTTAAATCTATATGCTCTTTAAATATTGTCTTTAGACTGAATTCATAATATATCCTGTACATATGTATGTGAGACTAATTCTCAAATATATATTGTACAAACACTTGAGATTAATGTAATACAAGTCAATTGAAAAATATTAGTAAACTCATAGTTTTTAATCAATGTTTTTTTAATCAATGGATATTAAAACTACAACTACTTTCATGTGACATTTCTGTGAAATCTTTTTATACACACAAAAAAATGGGTCTTAAGGAAAGGTTGGAACCATTTCTCTAAATGCCTAAAGAGTGGGTAGGAATCTTGTCTTTTTCTTATTTTATATTTTCTATAGCAAGTGTAGTACTCTGTCTAAAGAAGTTGCTTAATAAATGCTTGATGAACACATGAATGGCCCCAAACCTACCTTATCTGCCAATAATAATCTTGTAAAGATTTTCTGGTCAGCTGGCTTATTTCCAAATCATCATTTGCTAACTTGATAGCATGTCTCAGTGCTTTAAGCTACAACAAAGGAAAGAGATGTTTTGATAACATTTCTTTCACTTGTTATCATTACTCCACTTCACCTGTAGAAGCACAGGTGTATATACCTTTTTGTGTATTACTGTCTTGTCTTCCAAAATATATTTCATATAAGCACGTTGGGCAGAACTGAAAAGAGCCTCGATATCTATCTAAGATATAAACATTATACCTTAAACCTTCTTAGATAATCAGTTCATCAATTAATATAGAGACATGCCAATAAATCAAGATGGCAGATTGAGCACAGGAATCCACCTTCTTCCACCTAAAATCCCATGGTTACACAAAAGATGTTTGTTTTTATCCACTTCCATTATTATATCCATATCTATATAAGTATATTTGTTTGTTTTGTTGTTTTTTTTCCTTTTGAGGGCAGTGTCACTGGCCCTCATATGTGGGACCCAAACCGGGGCCGCTGGCTTCCCAAGCCAGCGCTTAACCTCCGCGCCACCTGGCCGGCCCTATATAAGTATATTTGTAATTATGTCTATATTTCTCAATAAGAAGTAAAAGCATAGTAGGAAAAAAATAAATAAAATAAATAGAACAAGATTGATATCCTGAGGAAAGTATAAAACAGAGAGAAATATCCACCAAGAAATAAAACTGGAGGAAACTTGTACAACATGTGCAGAGAAATCCATTATAGTTAGGGACAGTTAGTAGAAATTCCAAGACTAGAGTCAATTGATACATATTTTTAATGGAAGACAAAAGAGAGGACCTCGGGGCCGGCCGAGTGGCGCATTGGTTAAGCGCTGGTTTTGGGATGCCAGCGGCCCCGGTTCGGATCCCACATGAGGGCCAGTGACACTGCCCTCTACAGCTAACAACAGCTCCACCTGGAGCTGGGCTGTGCGAGCCCCGGTGATGGTGTGGGCTGCCATAGGCTACAGTGAGTGGCCCGCAGCCAGCGTGAGCGGCTGGCAGCCAAGAGTGAGCTGCCAATAGCCGCGGTGAGCGACATCCAGAGGCCAGCGACCGATCTGCCTCATCCGGGAAGAGCGCAATGACGATACCAACAGTGAAGCAACATCCTCCGCAACTAAACTGAAGAACAAAAAGACAGCAACTTGTCTGTTCCCCTTCCCCGATTTCCCAACGCTGTTCCCCTCTGCCAATTCCCCAATAAAATCTTTAAAAAAAAAAAAAAAAAAAAAAAAAGAGAGGACCTCAACAAATGGGAAGACATACTATATTCCTGGATGAGGAAACCCAATTTTTATAAAGATAAAATGTTTTCAAAATTAATATAGTAATATAATCCAATCATAATAAAAATGGTAATAGATTTTTTAAACCAGAGGTTGACAAGCTAATTCAAAGGTTTGTATGAAAGACCAAATCTTTGAGAGTATCCAAAGTCTTTGAGAGTATTCTAGAAAAAACAATGAAGAGGCACTTTTCCTACTACATCATAATTTCATAATTTAATATAGTCATTAAACAGGGCAGGACTAGACAAATACAAATATGTCAATGGAATAGATAGTTCTTAAATGAATCTATGTAGCTATGTAAAGCTGGTTTAGAAGAAAGCAGAATTTTAAATCAGTTGGAAAATTATGGTGTCTAGATATTAGGCTAACATTTTGGGAGAAAAAACTGAGTTAAAGCCTAACCCCAGAAGATACAGTTATAACGTCTAGATAGAATAAAAGAATATATGTGTGTACACACACACACACACACACATTATTAGAAGAATATAGAAAGATATCTTTATAATTTTGGTCTGTCAGGTACTATTGGTTGCCCTTGAATGATCATTTTTCTTGGTTGGTAGAACCCCAACTTTGTTCAATTGCTCGATTTTCTTCCATATGTTTCAGAGCTAAACCCTGATTCATCTAGCCATTTGAGTAATTCCATTTTTGCTAGGGACTGGTTTAGGCATGGTCATATGATATAATTCCAGCCAATGAGACACAAAGGAAAATCTGCTGAGGTGTGGGGGAAATATTGGAGAGGGCTCTCCAAGTGAGACATTATACTGAATTTGTGTGTCTGGACAGACAGACATAGAGAAGCCACTCTGTTAGTTCCCATGAGAGGATTAACCAAGTCAACTTGCTGAAGATGAAGAGTAAAAGAGAAAAAAGCGAGGGTTGTTGATGATATTGTTGAGCCACTAAGTTAACCAACCCTAGAGTTGCCCTAACTTGGGACTTTTAACATAGGAGATTATACCTTTTCCTTATTGTTTAAAACAATTGAGAGAGTGTTTTGTTTTCTGTGAATTGCAACCAAAGGCATGATGATTGATACACTTCGGGCTTAGGTCTTAGGAAGATTAGAAAACAAAAAACAAAACTTAAAATCCACAAGGAAAAAGACTGATAAATTTGACCTTGCAAAATTTTAAATGTTTGCCAAGAGATAGAAAAAATCAAGTTAAAGAGCAAGTAACAGAACGTGACAAAAATATATAAAACATTCAAAAGGCATATACATCTTTATGCACTTATATCCAGTATATTTCAAAACTTTTAGAGAGTAATTAGTTAAAAATAAACAAAGCATTGCAAGAAAAATGGGTAAATAATATCAACTATTGATAAGGACTTGACTCTGGGAAATGGCTTCTGTCCTGTACTGCCTGTGGAGATTCAAACTGGAAAACCTTTTTTGGAAAGGCAATTCATCACTCTCTAATAAAATTTAAACTTCATGCACACTTTTTCTTGACCAAGCAATTTGACTTCTAGAAATCTAGCCTACAGAAATTTTAACATGTGTGCTCAAATATACAGATACAAGGATGATCACTGAGTCATTATTTGTAATCACACACACAAAAAAGAAATGACTTAAGTGTCATGAATATGGGGTGATTAAACATATTTAAAAAACAAGTATATTACGGGTCTATATATAGTGACATGGAAAAAGCTTCAAGATACAGAATTAATTTTTAAAAACCAAGTTGCCAAATAATACATATGGGAAGACCCAATTTATGTTAAAAACCTGTTATGACATATGTATAATATACAGAGATACATGTAAAAGAGAACCTAAAGGCTGTATTCCAAACCATGAGGTGAAGAGTGAAGTGGGACCTTCAGTCTTTGAAATTTCTATACTGAATCTTTTCCAATGAGAAAATATTGCTGTATTACTTGTGTAATTAAAAAGAAAAGCTAGAGGGAAAAACAACAGAAGTCTGCATAGCTGAATATCCTTTCTACTCATATTCTCTGCAACATTTCTCCCTGCTCTTTAAGTGGGATTCATACCTCTGTAAAGGGACATACTCCAGTTTAAGAATTCTTTGGGTGCCAGTGAGTCTTCCACTACTCTGAACTTCTTTTGACCACACTGACAACAAACAGAGCCATATGTTTCTTACATAAATTATCTATACATAATACATAAATACACATAACACATAAATTATACATCAGTATTTTGGTGGTAGACCAATGGACATGCTCTGCCACACTCAGCCTTTTCTCCTCCTCCCCAAAGCTCTTCTCTTTCACAAGAGACAGGCATGCACATTATCTACCAAATTTCTCTTTTTACAATTTACTAGGAGATGAAAGAAAATGTTTATGTGCACATAAGAGAATAAATTGAAGAAAAGTAAAAATCAACTAAGAAATTACTTTTGGCTCCGAAGAATTAATAATGATACTGAAACATGTTACGAACAATGACCCCAAAATATAATTTATATAGAGAGCCATGTTCATGAAAAATGTAGAATCTTATATATACTAGTATTGGAGATTCTATTACACTATTATATATATACTACTATAGTAGATAGTATTCTAATGAAATTACGTTGATATTGCTTGACCAGACTTACACAATATTGTTGGAAAATTATCTATAAAGTAGAAATCTATAAATCAAATCACCTATGTTTTAATTTCAGGGTAATTCCATTTTTTTAAAAAATTAGTTTCAGGTGTACAACACAGTGCAATAGTTATACTTTTTACACCTCAAAGTGACAACCCCCCTTCCCCAATTCTCCACCCCACTCCTCCCCCCCCATATCATACTATCTATTACAATTCCTTTGACTCCCTTCCACCATATAATCCACATCCCGTGACTATCTATATATTCAATTACAGTTGGCATACAACATTATACAACATCAATTTCAGGTACACAGTGCAGTGATCAAGCCTCTACTTCATCCATGAAGTGGTCTCCCTAACAAGACATGTGACCATCTGACACCCCACAAAATTTTAACATTATTATATTCCCCGAACTGTCCTTCATATTCCTGTGACAATACTGTAGTTACCTATTTATGCTGTCTAATCCCTTCCCCTTCTCCCTCATCCCCGCCCCCCTCAACAGCAACCCTGTTTTTCCTCTATCTCTATGAGACTGTTTCTGTTTCTTATGTTCATTCAGTTTTTCAGATTCCACATATAAGTAAGATCATATGGTATTTGTCTTTCTCCGACTGACTTATTTCACTTAACATAATAGTCTCTAGATCCATCCATATCATTGCAAATGGTATGATTTCATTCTTCTTTATAGCAGAGTAATACTCCATTGTATAAATCTACCACAGTTTCTTAATCCAGTCATCTACCGATGGGCATTTCGGTTGTTTCCAAGTCTTGGCTATTGTAAATAGCGCTGCAATAAACTTAGGGGTGCATATATTTTTTCGAATTAGCGTCTTGGATTCCTCTGGGTAGATACCCAAGAGTGGAATTGCTGGGTCATATGGCAGTCCCATTTCCAGTTTTTTGAGATACCTCCATACTGATTTTCATAATGGCTGCGCCAATTTGCAGTCCCACCAACAGTGCACTAGGGTTTCATTTTCTCCTAACCCTCGCCAGCACTTCTTGTTTGTTGATTTGTTGATGATAGCCAATTCTGACTGGAGTGAGGTGGTATCTAATTGTGGCTTTTATTTGCATTTCTCTGATGATTAGTGAGGTTGAACATTTTTTCATATGCCTGTAAGCCATCAGTATGTCCTCTTTAGAGAAATGCCTCTTCATGTCCTCTGCCCATTTTTTAATTGAGTTGTTTGTTTTTTGGTGTTGAGCTGCATGAGTGTTTTAAAAATTTTGGATATCAACCCCTTATCAGATATATCGTTGGCAAATATCTTCTCCCATTCAGTAGGCTGCCTTTTTGTTTTATTGATGATTTCCTTTGCTGTGAAAAAACTTTTAAGTTTGATGTAATCCCATATGTTCATTTTTTTCTTTTATTTCTCTTGCACGAGGGGATATATCAGTAAAAATATTACTCAGAGTAATGTCTGCAAACTTACTCCCTATGTTTTCTTCTAGGAGTTTTATGGTTTCAGGTCTTACATTTAAGTCTTTAATCCATTTTGAGTTTGTTCTCGTATATGGTGAAAGTAGGTGGTCCATTTTCGTTTTTTGGCATGTGTGAGTCCAATTTTCCCAGCACCATTGATTAAATAGACTATCTTTACTCCAGTGTAAATTCTTGCTTCCATTGTCATAGATTAAAAAACCGTATATAGATGGGTTTATTCCCGGGCTCTTTATTCTATTCCATTGGTCTGTCTGTTTTTATGCCAGTACCATACTGTTTTGATTACTATAGCCTTGTAGTATATTTTGATGTCAGGTAGTGTGATGCCTCCCACTTTGTTCTTATTTCTCAACATTACCGTAGCTATTCGGGGTCTTTTGTGGCTCCATATAAATTTTAGGATTCTAAGTTCTATTTCTGAGAAAAATGTCCTTGGTAGTTCGATTGGAATTGCATTGAATCTATATATTGCTTTAGGTAGTATTGACATTTTAACTATATTAATTCTTCCTATCCATGAGCATGGTATGTATTTCCATTTTTTTGTATCTTCTTTGATTTCTCTCTTCAGTGTCTCATAATTTTGTGAGTACAGGTCTTTTACTTCTTTAGTTAAATTGATTCCTAGATATTTTATTGTTTTTGAAACATTTGTAAAAGGGATTGATTTCCTGATTTCTTCTTCTGATTGTTTATTATTGGTGTATAGAAATGCAACTGATTTCTGAATATTAATTTTGTATCCTGCTACCTTACCAAATTAGTTTATCACTTCTAGCATTTTTTTGGTGGAGTCTTTGGGATTCTCTCTATATAGTATCATGTCATCTGCATATAATGACAATTTTACTTCCTCTTTTCCAATTTGGATGCCTTTTATTTCATTTTCTTGTCTGATTGCTGTGGCTAGAACTTCCAGGACTATGTTAAATAGAAGTGGTGAAAGCGGACAGCCTTGTCTTGTTCCTGATCGTAAGGGGAAAGCTTTCAGCCTTTCCCCATTGAGTACGATGTTTGCTGTGGGCTTATCATATATGGCCTTTATTATGTTGAGATATGATCCCACTATTCCCACTTTGCTAAGAGTTTTTATCGTAAATGGCTGCTGGATTTTGTCAAATGCCTTTTCTGCACCTATTGATATGATCATATGATTTTTATTTTTCATTTTGTTAATGTGATGTATTACATTAATTGATTTGCGGATATTGAACCAGACTTGCATACCAGGAATGAATCCCACCTGATCATGGTGTATGATCTTTTTAATGAGATGCTGAATTCGGTTTTCTAGTATTTTGTTGAGAATTTTTGCATCTATGTTCATTAGGGATATTGGCCTGTAGTTTTCCTTTTTTGTAATATCTTTGTCTGACTTAGGAATCAGGGTGATAGTGGCTTCATAGAAAGTGTTTGGGAGCCTTCCCTCCTTCTGTATTTTTTGGAATAGTTTGAGGAGAATAAGTACTAATTCTTTTTTGAATGTTTTGTAAAATTCACCTGTGTAGCCATCTGGTCCAGGGCTTTTATTTGTTGGAAGATTGTTGATTACTGATTCAATTTCTTTGGCAGTAATCAATCTGTTCAGAGTTTCTGTTTCTTTTTGGTTCAGACTTGGTAGATTGTATGCTTCTAGAAATTTATCTATTTCTTCCAGATTGTCGAATTTGTTAGCATATAGTTGCTCATAGTATTTTCTTAAAATTTTCTGAATTTCTGTGGTATCTGTTGTCACTTCTCCTCTTTCATTTCTGATTTTATTAATTTGGGTCCTCTCTCTCTTTTTCTTGGTTAGTAGTGCTAAGGGTTTCTCGATTTTGTTTATCTTTTCAAAAAACCAACTCTTGGTTTCATTGATATTTTGTATTATTTTTTTGTTCTCTATTTCATTTATTTCTGCTCTCGTCTTTATTATTTCCTTCCTTATACTCCCTTTAGGCTTGTTTTGCTGGGGTTTTTTTCCGAGTTCCCTTATGTGTAAAGAGAGTCTGTTGATTTGAGATTTTTCTTCCTTCTTTAGGTAGGCCTGCACTGCTAAGAACTTCCCCCTTAGGACTGCTTTCACCTCATCCCAGAGATTTGGGGTCGTGGTGTTTTCATTTTCATTTGTCTCGAGGTATCTTGATTTCCTCCTTGATCTCATTTGTGACCCACTCACTATTTAGAAGCATGTTATTTCGCCTCCATGTATTTGTAAGCTTTCCAGATTTCTTCTTATAATTGATTTCTAGTTTCATAGCATTGTGGTCAGAGAAGACACTTGATATGATTTCAATCTTCTTAAATTTGTTGAGACTTGTTTTGTGGCCTAACATGTGGTCTATCTTGGAGAATGTTCCATGCGCACTTGAGAAGAATGTATATTCTGTAGCTTTGGGGTGAAATGCTCTAAAAATATCAATTAAATCCAGCTGGTTTAATGTGTCATTTAAGGTCACTCTTTCCATGTTGATTTTCTGTCTGGAGGATCTGTCCATTGGTGACAATGGGGTGTTGAAGTCTCCTACTACAATAGTGTTACTGTTGATCTCTGCCTTTATGTCTGTCAAAACCTGTTTTATATATTTAGGAGCTCCTATGTTGGGTGCATAGATGTTTACTAGGGTTATGTCCTCTGGTTGAATCCATCCCTTTATTATTATGTAGTGCCTTTCTTTGTCTTTTATTGTAGTCTTCATTTTAAAGTCTATTTTGTCTGAAATAAGTATTGCTACTCTAGCTTTTTTCTCATTTCCATTTGCCTGAAATATCTTATTCCATCCCTTTACTTTCAGTCTGTGTGTGTCTTTTGATCTGAGATGAGTCTCTTGTAGACAGCATATGCATGGGTCCTGTTTTCTTATCCACTCAGCCACTCTGTGAATTCCTTCTTTCTTAAAAGCAATGGCCATATTATACTAAAAGTCAGAATATTCAATATTTGTTTTAGGAAAAATTCTGACATTATTAATGCACGGTCTTCAACTATTTTCTCCCACACATCTGCTACATAAAAATTCAATCAAATATATTCAGTCCTGTGGTTTTTGCATTTATATTTTAAAAAGCAGACATATTAAGGTACAGTTCATTCACAGTTATAGTAATGTCTTGGTGACTGCTCTGGTGACATCAGGTTTAAATGTTTAATTAAATACTTCACTATTTATTTTTCAAATGTATTCATTAGCTGAATGAGACCTATCAAAACATCTTTTCAGAGAAAACATTAGTGAACAAAATGTTCATGTATCAGAAACTCAGCAGAGTTTAAGTGAGGCAAAAATTTAAAAATTAATCACTGGGTACTCCTTTGATTTCTCTTCAGACTTTATGGACCCTTTATGATGTCATTAGATGATACTTAAATTAATCATTCTTGCACCAAGACTCCTCATATTTGGTATGAGATTCAAGATATCTATTTTTTTTAAATAATTTAAAACTTTTTCAATTATAGTTGATATACGTTATATTAATTTTAGGTGTACAACAGTGATTAGACATTTATATAACTTACGAAGTGATAAGCTCGATAAATCTAGCACCATATATAATTATTAAACACCATATATAATTATGAAACTATATATATAAACACCATATATAATTATTAAAATATCATTAACTATATTCCTAACTATATTCCTTATGCTATACCCTACATCCCCATTACTGCTTTGTAACTACCAATTTGTACTTCTTAATTGCTTCCCTTTTTTTACTTCTGCCCCAACTGACAACCATTAAAATGTTCTCTGTATCTATGAGTTTGTTTCTGTTTTTGTTTGTTTAGATTCCACGTATAAGTGAAATCACATGACATTTGTCATTCTCTGCCTGACTTACTCTACTCAGCACAATACCCTCTAGGTCCATCCATGTTGTTGCAGAAGTCAAGATTTCATTCTTTTTTATAGCTGAGTAATATTCCATTGTATATATGTACCACCTCTTCTTTATCCACTCATTCTTTGAAGGAAACTCAGATTGCTTCCATGTCTTGGCTATAGTAAATAATGCTGCAATGAAAATATGGGTGCACATATCCCTTCAAAGTAGTGTTTTGGATTTCTTTGGATAAATACCCAGAAGTGGGATTACTGGGCCCTTCTTTGTCTCTAGTTATAGCCTTTGTTTTAAAGTCTATTTTATCTTGTATAAGTGCTGCTACCCCAGCTTTTTTGGTTTTGTTTCCATTTTCATAAAATATCTTTTTCCATCCCTTTACTTTCAGTCTGTGTGTGTGTCTTTCAATCTGAAGTGAGTCTCTTGTAGGCAGCACATGTAATGGCCTTGTTTTCTTATTAATTTGGTCAGCTTATCTATTGATCAGAGCAGTTAATCCATTTATATTTAAAGTAATTATTGATAGATATGTGGTCATTGACATTTTATTATTCACATTTTTAATCTATTTTTTTTTCTCTTCTTTTTCTTAAAGAAATCCCTCTAACATTTCTTGTAATACTGGTTTGGTGCTGATAAACTCCTTTAGTTTTTTTTTTGTCTGGGAAGCTCTTTAACTGTCTTTCAATTCAAAATGATACCTTATTCTTGCTTTTCATCACTTTGAATATTTCCTGCTAATCCCTTCTGGCTTGCAAAATTTCTGTTGAGAAAGTAGCTGATAGTCTTATGGGAGCTCCCTTGTTAGTAACTAACTGCTTTTCTCATTACATTGAAGATTCTTTGTCTTTAAGCTTTAGCATTTTAATTATGATGTGTCTTGGGGCGGGCCTCTTTGGGTGCATCTTGTTTGGAATTCTCTCTGCTTCCTGGGATTGTATGTCTACTTCAATCTCCAGTTTAGGGAATTTTTCCCTGATTATTTCTTCAAATAGATTTTCAATTTCTTGCTCTCTCTCTTCTCCCTCCAGCACCCCAATGATACGAATATTAATATACTTGATGCTGTCCCAGAGGCCCCCATAAACTGTCCTTATTTTTTTGGATTCTTTTTTCTTTTTGCTGTTCTGATTGTTTTCTGCTACTTTATTTTCTAAATCGCTGCTTCACTCCTCTTCTACAGTTGATTCCCTCTAATATATTCATTTTAGTTCTTGTAGTCTTCACTTCTGACTGGTTCTTTTTTATGTTTTCTCCCTCCATTTTCATGTTCCTTAGCTCTTTGTTGAAGTTTTCTCTGAAATCATTGTGCATCCTAATAACCAGTGTTTTGAACTCTGCGTCTGGTAGATTGCTTATCTCCATTTTGGTTAGTTCTTTTTTTGGAGCTTTGTTCTGTTCTTTCATTTAGAACATGTTTCTTTGTCTCCCCATTTTGGCTGCTTCCTTATGTTTGTTTCTATGTATTTGGTAGAGCTGCTTTGTCTCCCAGTCTTAGTAGAGTGACTTTACATAGTAGGTGTCTTGTGCAGCCCAGTAGCACAGTCTTTCTGGTCACCTGATCTGGGTACTCCAAATGTGTCCCTTGTGTGGGTTGTGTGTGCTCTCCTGTTGTAGTTGAGCCTTGGTTACTATTTGAACATCAGTGGGAAGGATTGATCTTCAAGCTGATTGGCTGTGAGGTCTCGCTGTGACTACAGCGGAGGAGTTGTTATGCAGGGACTGACCCTATAGTGCAGGATTCAAATTAGTGGAACTCTGGTGCTTGCCCAGTCTGCCCTTTGGTTGTGTTGTCCATGAAGGCAGCTGGGTGGCACTTCAGCTCGGTCCGAAGCTGGCCACTGGGCATGTTGGCCTTGGGGCCTCCTGGGCAGGGCCCTGCTACAGACGAAGCTCAGTAGCAGTTTGTTCCCTGCCCAGGGCCACCTGGCATAAACCATGAAGCAATCCACAAATGGAAACCACCCATGCTGGGCATGGAGATACCTGGGAGAGGCCAAGCCACCAACCAAGGCTGGTTGCCGCTAGTGCCAGAATTGGGGCAGCTTATCAAGAAGTACAGGACATGCTAAGGCCAAGTGTTGCTTGTTTGGGGTTTGTAAGTCTTTGAGAGATTTTAGTACAGTTCCCAGCATAAGCCAAGATGGTCTGTTTTTATGGAAAAGCCACTGAAAGTGGCTTGAGTGGGCCTGCAAATTGGGTGGGGCAGGATCTTAGGGAATCACCAGGGCAGGGAAAACAGTATTACTTAGGTTGATGGAGACTCAGGTGTGGTGCCCACCTGCATGTGCACACTGGGAGGGAGAAGGAACAATGGCTTCTGCCAGCACTTGTATCTGGGAGAAAGCTGCCCATCCAGCCCTTGCCCTGAAGACAAACAATTCAGTTCCTCCCTGTATGTCCCTGGCACCTCTCAAGCTGCTCAGAGTTGGAGCTCAGAGTGAGTCGGTCAGTAAGTAAGTCCATGCATGGGCCCTTTAAGAGGAATGCCTGAGACTCCAGCACCCCTTTGTCTCTCTCAGCCATAATCTCCACTTGTTTTTAAGCTAGAAGTTGTGGGGACTTCTTTTCCTGGCACTAGAACCCTCGGCTGGGGACATGGTGTGGGGCTAGGACCCTTTGCTCCTCCAGGGGGGCCTCTGCATCCAAGATATTCCTCCTGATTTTAAATGCCACACATGGGTGTGGATGCAGCCCCTTCTGCATCTCTGCTCCTTCTACCAGTCGTGAGGTGGCTTCTTCCATCAGTCATTAGTTATAGGACCTCAGTTCAGCTAGATTTCAGGTGATTCCCAATAATGTTTGTTTTGTAGTTCAGTTGTAATTTTGATGTGGTCATGAGAGGAGGGAAGCATAATGTTTACTTACTCTGCCATCTTGACTGGTACTTCAAGATCTCTAATATTTTTTATCGAAATACTCTATTATAAGACTTAAAACAGGGGGCCGGCCGAGTGGCTCAGTTGGTTAAGAGCTTGCTCAAGAGAGGGAGGTGAGCTCTGAGCAACAGCAGTTCAATGCCCGGCCAGAGCTGAGCAGCCACTGAGCTGCCAACAGATAGCAGGATGGCTCAGCTAAAAAAAACAAAAAAACAAAAACAAAAACAAAAAAACTTAAAACAACCAGATGGCTCTTTTATTTTTATTTTTTTAAATTTATTTATTTATTTTTAATTAGCATCAGGTGTACAACAAAGTGCAATAGTTATACTTTTTACCCCTCAAAGTGACAATCCCCCTCCCCCAATTCTCCCTCAATCCTACCCCCCCATATCATACTATCTATTACAATTCCTTTGACTCCCTTCCCCCGTATAATCCACATCCCGTGACTATCTATATATTCAATCACAGTTGGCATACAATATTATACAACATCAATTTCAGGTATACAGTGCAGTGATCAAGCCTCTACTCCATCCATGAAGTGGTCTCCCTAACAAGACATGTGACCATCTGACACCCGACAAAATTTTAACAACATTATTATACTCCCCGAACTGTCCTTCATATCCCTGTGACAATACTGTAGTTACCTATTTATGCTGTCTATTCCCTTCCCCTTCTTCCTCATCCCCATCCCCTTCCCAACTAGCAACCCTGTTTTTCTTCTATATCTATGAGACTGTTTCTGTTCCTTTTTCTCATTCAATCAGTTTTTCAAATTCCACATATAAGTGAGATCATATGGTATTTGTCTTTCTCTGACTGACTTATTTCACTTAACATAATAGTCTCTAGGTCAGATGGCTCTTTTAAACAGTAATCATTTCAAATATTCTTCTTGAGTCATAGAACCAAGAATAATACTCATTAGTAAATGATTTGCAAGTGCTAAATATCCTGCAGAATATCTTTGAGGCTGCGTCCCTGGCCAGTCAACTTCTATAGTTTCTTTTCAGAAAAACTAAAATCAATCATTGTTCTCATTGGTTAAGTATTTAAAGTGCTAAGGAAAAATGTTCTATGATAACTTGCTCTGTACAATGAAGTTTTCTTACTCTTTCAACATTAAATATTCAGCCCGATAATATAACGAAAGCCATTCTCACCTTTTCCAAAAGCAGTTGAGATAAATTCTGTTGCTGCCTGTCTTGAAAACACTCATATAGTTGGAGCAGCCTAGCACATAATACTTGTTCTTGATTGAAGAGAGGATGATGGCTAAATTGCAAACCTACAATGTTGAGATCTAACTGGTACATTTCTCTTTGACCTTCCATTTTCTTCCCAGTAGAACTTTCTAGATCAGATTTCACTGCCTTTTAAAGAAAATATGCACACAAAATTGATTTGATTCTATTTCTTTTAAAAGTATAAGTAACTTTTCCTTATAAAGGTAACATGTTAATTTTAAGAAAGTTGAGAGCTGCAAAAAACAATTTGATTCTTCTTCCTTAAATTTATTATGGCCCTTGATTTCATATATTTATATGACATCATTGCAATCATCTTGCTAGAAATTATTATCATCTACCTTACTTTTGTGTGCTGGTAGAGGCTGGATCTTCAAGTTGTAAGCCCCCAAATAATTTCCTATAGGAACAGTAGGACAAATGGTGTTTTCAATTGTTGAGTCAATAGTTCAACTACATGATGATACAACAGTCAGCTGTGAGCCACAGTTAAACCCTTACTAAAACATTTTTCTGAAGTGAATATGTTGGTAATCCCCTGGAAAATTCCCAGGAGACTTCTGGACCGTCTAAGCAAATGCTACCTTATTAGGAGTCCATCTTTCTTTATTCATGACACTGCCTCCATTTGGATAACAGATTGCCCCTAAATTAGTTGAAGTCTGTAGGCCTCAGGTTACATGCAAAATGATTTAACTATTTTGAATTTAAGCACATATATTTGAATATGAATGTGATTGGTTTTTAGTGAAATAATTTGAGAGGACTAGTAGGTTGCTTAGCATGTATAGCCTAATTCACAAATAGCTAGCCATTCCCGGTAACAGCCATGGCTGCATCCACCTAAAAAGAAGAGCAGGAGTCCTCTCTCTGGAGCAGTCCAGTGTCATTGGAAAGGTCCTCCAGTCTGTGCCATTGTTATTATACCTGCTGTTACACTGAAACAATTGCTGTCCTGCCCCTGTCCTGGTATGGTAGATCCAGTGCTTTTCAAGGACTGTATGTCACCATATAATGCCTACACTTCTCCTCCCTCCTCTCTCCTGAGCTAGGAATCCTCCCCTTTTTCCTCATTGGGTTGAGGGGAGGCAAAAGAACAGCCACAAAGCTTTTTTGTTTTGTTTTATCCTTATCTTGTTCCTATTCTCTATGTAAGGGCCAACTCAGAGAAAACCTGCTTTTAATCCCACCTATAAGATTTAGTTAATCAGTAGGAAATTGGTCAGGCTAAACCACCAAGGAAATAAACAACCAAATTATAAATGAAATTTTGGAAATTAAAGTGGCTAAGCTAGAGATGCCTGTCTTGTTATGCAGATTAGCACTGGTTGCATAACTAACTGTGTTACTTACTTTCTTTGGGTTTCTATTGGAGTGACACAAGCCTCAGCTCTTGGTCCTGTCCTATTCAGTACCTACTGGCTGTGGTGCTGCTAGTATTTGAGATGGTGGAATATCCAACAACAGTCAAAAGGAATGAGTTTAGAATGGAAAGCAGAAGCTAAAGGTAGATGTGAACTTAGGCTTCAAATGTTTGAAGGGCTGTCACATAAATGAAGTACTTTATGAGTTTTTTATGACCAAACAAGGTCAAATGAGTAATAGTGATCCAGGAAGTAGATGTTAATTCAACATACAATACAATAAACAATTAGAACTGGCTAATACTGGGATGAATTCTCTTGGGAGGTGATAAGTTCCATGATGCTGGTGATTAAGCAAACTTCTAGAACTAGATAAGCATGCTAGAACAAAAGCACAAAGATCTCAGCAACAATGAATCAATTTTGTGCTTGGTAGAAGCACAAAAACATCCAAGCTGATGACATGTGTAAAATCTGGGCAAATGTGTAAGAAGAGTGGTAGAAGGAGTAAAGGGCATAGTCAAATCATCAAGCAAAACTAGTCAGCAAATAACAAGCATATAAAACCCAGGGTTTGTAGAGATACAACAGGGTATTGAAGTACCTGGCAGAGGTAACAGCAAAGAGAGAACTCTGATACTCAGGTAACTATTATCTCTCCTACATTTCCCCTTATATGTATTTATTCTGAAAAACCCCAAATGAGTATTGCCTCCAAGGCTGGCTGGGCAGAATAAAAAAATGTGGAGAAGATCAAAGGGAAAAGCAGGCAGAGGCATTTGTCTGACACAATTTCCAAAATATTACCTGTAAAAGATACTACAGAATGAATTGTAATACTCAGTTTAGATGCTTATTCCCAACATTAAGAGTCCATCAAATACTGAAATTGTGCTTGGATGATGCACTGGAGGAAAAAGTTACTTGTTCAGCTCATTGGTTTCCAACTTAAGATTCTGGATGTTGACAAAGGTTAATCTGGATGGTGGTTCATATTTATCCAAAAATTGTATATTTTTCATTTACTTGTTATCATCCCTCGGTTAATTCACTCATTCAAGTACTCACTCATTCAACAAACTGCAATTGTTTCAAGGACCACTCTCCCCAAAGCAGTGATCTCTGACACTTATGTCAAAATATCTGTGCTATATCTTGAGCAAAATAAAAATAACTCTATGTCCTGCTATCTAGAGATAATTATTAACTTTGATATATTTCCCAGTCTTTTATCTATGTACACATATATGTATGCATATTTGTCCATTAATTGATAAATTGATTATTTTTATAAAATTGGGATCATATATAATTATTCATTCTGATTTTATTCACTTCACATTTTATTTTGAGCATTTCAGCTTATCATTATATATTCCTCAAAACAATTTTAATAGCTATTTAACATTTCATAATAGTTTTACCATTATATTACTGGACTTATTAATATCTTTGGAAGGTGAATTAACACCACAAAAACATAAGTTATAATTGCTATTACAAGAATTCTAACAATAATTACAAATAAGCTGTTGTTGGTTACCTTTCTGTATATGGTCTTTAGTGCTGGATCTAAAGATTCCTCATTTATGTTTAGTCTGAAATTCCATGAATGTCTAACAGGTGAAGGTAATGACATTATTTCAGCATTTTGTTCAAACCAAAACATTCCCTATCAAAAATTGTATAGAAACATAGTAATTAAATAATACATTAAAAACAAGTATTGCATACTATCACTGAGTGGTTTGTTAACTGTGCACTTGCCTCTTCTAGTTTAAGCAGGCGATTTTCCATTTTGTTGCAGGTCTTTTTATGTATTTCTGGTTTTCTCTGAATATAGAATCCTTCATCTTCTAAAATGCGTGGTATCATATCTTTTGGCAGTTTACGCTGGTTGACCACTTAATAACAAAACCTGTATATTACTTGAGAGTCTAAAATATTAAGCTGGTATTGACCAAACAAGAAGCAAAAGGGAACTATCGTGTACCCTACCACTAAAGTTTATCAAAAAGTCTAAACACACACACACATTCTCTCTCTCTCTGTCTCTCTCTCTCTCTCTCTCTCTCTCTGTCTCTCTCTCTCACACACACACACACACACACACAAAATGAATGAGTTCTTTTAACCAATTCCTTTAAACTCAGAGAAGGCATGGAGAACAAATATAGAAAACAGTCTATAATTCTATAATAGGTCAGTACTTTTTATCTATCTAGTATACAAAGAAACTATTATCCTTTATTACGATTCATTAATGACTTGAATATTTTATTGTAAAAGAACTTTACCTGGAGAACTACTTGGTACAAAAATATTTACTTGTTGTTTTTTGATTTGTTCTTGATCATCTTCATATTCAGCAGCTTTTATTTCCAGTAAATCTGGAAAAATTACTTCTTCCATACAATCTTCAACTTGGCCTTCAGCAAAATTTTGTAAATTATCACCAAGTGAAACATGTTTGGGATAACTATCATCTACTGATAGCTGTTGAATACCAAAAAGAAAAATAAATATACATGTTGGTCTCCAATGATTAATATACATATAAATGAAATGTACTAGAACCTTGCTGGGAATTGTCTTTCTGATTCATGCCACCCAGTTCAAGGTCAAGCTGAAACAGTGTAATAATGAAATTTCATTGAACATAGAGGAACTCACTTACGGCTTAATGTTATACAATATGATTTTTCTATAGTCCTTTCTTGCAATTCTGAATGAAAGACAACTGAAATAGAAATATAATTGAAGCCGCTCTCTTCCTATGGAAAATGATCTGAGATACTGGACAATGATATTTCATCCACTGAGAATTCACAGTGTAGTGCAAAGTTCAGAGACATAAGGCCATGTGGTATTAAACCCTTTATTTTTTTCACCGTTCAGAAAACAGTAGTACCTAAAGTGATTGTGGAGCAGCCAAGCTGTTTTCTGGATGGTATTTAAGAAAGAAAAGATTCAACATAGACTTCTATGGCAAAGTTACTATAGTAAAATTCTAAAATATGCTATATATAAAAATTACAAAATCTGAATATAGGTATTGAAACAGATATATTACTAAATATAAAAATACTTTTATAACATGATCAGAAGTTTCATGAGTGTCTTCACACACAAAAAAATCAAGAATTTCTTTTGGATGTCTGTTTAATTTGAAATCCACATATATTGAAAGAGAGAAGGAGACAGAGAATGTGTGAATCATACAAATAAAATCCCTCGATTCTCAAAAACATACATTTAGGAGTAAATAATTAAATAAAAAGAATTAATATCAGAATTCCTTTGAATAGGGAACCTTACATGACCTTGATCAGCTCTGACAAAATTAACATAGTTAAGCATTATATATGTTCATATCAATCCATTGTTCATCATACCCTATCTCCTAACCCATCATGAAATCAAGAAAATATTTTATATCCAGAAATCTTTATCTTTTTCAGAATTCAAACAAAGTATGGCACTGACATCTAGAAGCAAGATTTGGGGGATCTCCACATAGATTTCTCTGAAGGCTCCAATCCGGACAAAAAGGGGCTGTTTGTTCCGGCTGGAGCTCCCATTATCAGTGTCCCTTTATAGCACCCCTGATGTGGGCCAGGGCTTTCAACTTGCCTTCAGAGCTAAGGTCTTCCCTGAGGGATGACTATGTCAGGCTCTCATGTCGAATCCCTTTTTTTATGACCATATGGATGTCTTTTGTGAACCTGACCCTATTCAATTTGCCTATATTTTTAGCCCAAGACAAACTGTGATCTCAATCAATATAAACCCCATCTGACCAACTATTCCTCACTTAATCTAAGGCTAGCTGCTATCCCAGATCACCTTCTTGGTCTTTACTATGCAGCTGACTGGCAGTGCCTGTGCTGTTAGCTTGTTGTATGACAGGGAGTGTAAGCTCCCCTAACCTTCCATGCATAAGTCTAGATGAACACAGCTGCGGTAAAAAAAGAGATAATCCCGCATCTCATAGGAACATGTTAACTGGTGTAATAAGCAGAACTGTCTGAAAGTAACCTTGGCCCTCATTCTGGGTTGCCCAGACAACATATTTGGGACCAGGACTCCCCTTTCTCCCAGTAAGAAATGGCCACAGTCAAACTCAGCCTCCCTGTGATGAGGACAGTAGCTTCCTATGGGCCCCAAAGTCACCAAGTGAATGGCACATGACTTTTCCAAACAACTCGATAAACAACCTGCATCTAAACTGAGACCTTCCTCATACCCAGGTAGCTTGTTTCTCCCATTGACCTAATTTCTCTCATGTCTGCCCTCCAAGAAGGAAAAGCAGCCATAACCATAGCACCTGACCCTGGTGCACTCTGCTGGGTGGACCTTCTCATTTTCCCAGAAAATCTCATTCCTTAGTACTATACCATGGGACTCTGGGAGGTCAGATGACTTGGCAGAGCATGCACTTGTTTGATACTCACTTATTCAGTATTCATTCAAATATATGTTCCAGGAAGAAAATAAATATATAGACATAGATATATGTGCTGGGTGGTGATAAGTATTATAATAAAAAAGCAAATAAGGGGATAGAGAATCCTGGCTGAAATGGGTAGGTTAGGGGCTATTATCTTAGATAGGATTGTCAGGCACACTGTCTTTTATAATGCATCATTTGAACACAGACCCAAGGTAGTGAGGGAGAAAGCATGAGGATAAGGGAGGAGCTTTCTAGACAGATAAAACATACCAAGTCTCTGAGGCAGGAGCATGCTATAAGGAACAGGAAGGAGGCTAATGTGGTTGGGTGGGAGAAGGGAGATGAACATAAGTAAGCGTTGGAGGCCCTTGTGAGGACTTCAGCTTTTATTCTGAGTGAGATAGGAAATCATAGAAGGCGTAAGCAAAAGAATGGCCTGTGTTAGATTTTAATGGGACCACTCTGACTACTGTATGGCATAGAAAATGGACTATAGAGGCAATAGTGAAAACAGAGGGAGGCTATGGCAATTATCTGGTGAGACATTATGATGGCTTAGACTAGTGGTGGTGATGAAAAATGGATCAGATTCTTGAATACCTGAAAGTTGAACCAACAGGATTAGTGATTATTTGGATATGAGGCATGTGAGTAAAAGAGGATCCAAGGATGACACCAAGGTTTGGCTGAGCAACTAGAAAAATGGAATTGGCATACTATGATTCTATTTACATAAAAGTCTGTGTGCATGTGCTGCTATAAGCATAGAGAAAGGTATGAAATATGATAACAGTCATTTATATTGGGGCAATGGGATTTCACATGATTTTTATTTTCTTCCTCATGGTTTTCTGCATGAATTTTTAAATAATGTATACATTTTTTAAAATTTTTAAAAGATAAAGCCCTTTTATTGCGGCGGGGGAACCAACAACAAAGAAAGACTAAAAGGACTTTAGCAGAATGCAAAGAAAGGGGAATGGAAGGCACTGGGAAGTAAGTAGGAAGGCAAATGGGGGTCCTAAAGGGACTCCAAAGGAAGACCTGAGGGATTTGAAAATGATCAAAAGGTGTCTGAAGATAGACAGAACTCTGGGGAATAGGAGGTACTGGGAGAGGGGACCCAAGGAAACTCTGGAGAGATCTGAAAGTAGAGAGGAATTGGAGAACAATATAGAGGAACATGAGCAGATAGGGTGTCCAATGAGAGAGACTGACAAACCAGGAGGACACAGGAAAAGACTAGTGGGACTGACTAGTACTAGAGGAAAGGCCAACCAGGTAATAATAGGAGGGGCTGGGGAGTTTGAGGGAGCTGGGAAGAAGTGATAGAAATTGGAAGGCTCTGGGATGGGACCAGGAGGAATAAAGAATGGGGGTTCCATGGAGAGTAATAAAGATTATGAAGAACTATGTGGGGCACTTGGAGAGGACAGGAAGAACAAAAGGAAAAGAAAACAGGCTTTGGAGCTTATAGACTATACTCCCCAACTCTATACATGTGTAACTCTCTGTACCTCAGTTTCCTCACCTATAAAATAGAGATGATAATAATTCCTGCCTCACAGGATTACTATGAAGACTGAATGATACAATCCACATTAAAAATTTAGTGTATTATTGGGCATCCAGTAAGCACTCAATAAATATTAAGAGTTATTATGAACAGATTCTCAATTCGAAGAGAAGAGGTGGCCCCAAAATAAACATTTCATCTCTCATCCAAGTACTTCATTCTTTGTCTTTAATAAAGAGTTCTTTTTACTGAGAATGAAGGAGGAAGGGGAACAAATCCAACCTGCTCTGAAGACTGGCCCCACGTTGAGCCTTCTTCACCACTCAGAGTGAAAAACGAAAGGCTTGCATCCAATGAAACTTCAGTCTGTGGGGTAAACAAGGGTAAACCAGCATTCAGTGTTGAAAGGAATACTTTTTCTGCTTCTTAGTGAAAGACAAACTTTTCTGTCATATGGTAAATAGTACCTGTTATCTTATTCATGAGCAAGGAGCAGTGAGAGGCAATGTCAAGTTATATTTAACTTTGGGTATGGTTCATGAATTTTTTTTGTTTTTATGGTTCTGATAACTGCAATTAAAAATGGAATACACCAAACCTCTGCATCCTCCCAAAATATCTCTTCAGTTTAGTCAGAGTATTAAGAATATTGCCTTACACTGTCTTTGTTCCCACAAGACGCAGAGGAATTTTTGTACAGCAGAGGACAACCTGAAGAGAGCCTGGTGGACTTTAGCCAAGACCGGCACTGGAGATACAAGAATCATCACACCCACAGGCCAACTTTAGATAAAACCAGAGCATTTCTGGGTTTGACATACAAGAGTCACACCCAAAAGGAAGTCGCTACAGGTGCAAGGGCCCAAAGGGTCCAAGCCTCATCAGAGGGATCAACCCTCACACAGCAGCTCATAAACTGTGGACACTGCTGATCCTCAGAGCTAATCAGCTTGAGAGTCAATCCCACTTACTGACAAGCCAAAAGTAATCAAAGCTAAACTTCAACAGGTGAGGACACACAACATAAGGAACACCTCAGATATACACAGACAGGAGAATAGGGAGACTGAGTAATCCAAATATAAAGGACACACACCATATAAGTTTACCCAAAAAAAGACTGAGAGACCTAGGGGATCTATCTGTTATATCGAAGCAAGCACAAAGAGTAAAACAGAATGGGGAAACAAAGAAATATAATCCAAATAAAATAACAGAAGAAACCTCATGAATCAGAGGAATTAGAGGAAATAGAGGTAAACAACCTATCAGAGACAGAGTTCAGAACACTGATTATTAGAATGTTCAAGGAAATTAACGAAAATATAAAGAAAGACAGAGAAATTATGAAAATCAACCAGCTAGAATTTAAGAATGCAATTACTGAATTAAATAACAAATTCGATGGAATTACTAGCAGATTGGACGAAGCAGAAAATCGAATCAGTGACTTAGAAGACAAGATAGCAGAGATCACCCAAGCAGAACAACAAAAGAAAAAAGAATGAAAAACATTGAAAATAGTTTAAGAGAGCTGGGAGACAACATCAAATACAACAACCTGTGAATCATTGGAATACCAGAAGGAGAAGAGAGGGAGCAAGGGATTGAGAACATATTTGAAGTAATAATGTCTGAAAACTTCCCTAACCTGACAAAGAACATTGAAATAGAAGCCCAGAAAGTGCAGAGAGTTCCAACCAGGATGATCCCAAACAGGCCCACACCAAGACACATTATAGTGAAAATGGTAAGGGTTAAGGACAAAGACAGAATCTTTAAAGCAGCAAGGGAAAGGAAGCAAGTTACTTACAGGGGTAACCCCATAAGATTATCAGCTGACTTTTTTACAGAAACTTTGCAGGCCAGAAGGGAGTGGCAGGAGGTTTTCAAAGTGAAGAAAAATAAAGGACTACAACTCAGATTGCTGTATCCAGCAAGGTTATCATTTAAAATTGATGGAGAGATAAAGAGCTTCCCAGAGAAGAATAAGTTAAGGGAATTCATTATCACCAAGCCAGCTTTGCAGGAAATGTTAAAAGGGCTTCTTTAAGCAGAAGAGAAAAACAACCTAACTAAGGAAGACTAGGAATGCTCCAATCAAAAGATATTGGGTGGCTAAATGGATAAGAAAGCAAGACCCCTGCATATGCTGCATACAAGAGACTCACCTCAGGTCAAAAGACACATACAGGCTGAAAGTAAAGGGATGGAGTAAAGTATTTCATGCAAATGGAACTGAGAAAAAAGCTGAAGTAGTGATACTTGTATTAGATAAAAAGGACTTTAAATTGAAGAATATAATAAAGGACAAAGAAGGACACTTCATAATAATAAAGGGATAGATCCAACAAGAGGACATAACCCTAGTAAACATCTGTGCACCTAACATAGGAGCTCCTAAATATATAAAGGAGATATTGACAGACATAAAGACGGAGATCAACAGTAACACTATCATAGTAGGGGACTTCAACACCCCACAGTCAACAATGGACAGATCCTCCAGACAGAAAATCAATGCAGAAACAGTGACCTTAAATGACACATTAGACCAGCTGGATTTAACTGATATACTCAGAGCATTTCACCCTAAAGCTACAGAATATACATTCTTCTCAAGTGCACATGGAACATTTTCTAAGATAGACCACATGTTAGGCCACAAAACAAGTCTCAATAAATTTAAGAAGATTGAAATCATTTCAAGTGTCTTCTCTGACCACAATGCTATGAAACTAGAAATCAATTATAAGAAGAAACCTGGAAAGCTGTCAAATAAATGGAAGCTAAATAACATGCTACTAAATAGCGAGTAGGTCACAAATGAGATCAAGGAGGAAATCAAAAGATACCTCGAGACAAACGAAAATGAAAACACCATGACCCCAAATATCTGGGATGCAGCGAAAGCACTCCTAAGAGGGAAGTTCATAGCAGTGCAGGCCTACCTAAAGAAGGAAGAAAAATCTCAAATTAACAGGTTATCCTTACACCTCAGGGAATTGGAAAAAGAACAGCAAAAGAAGCCCAACGGGAGTACAAGAAAGGAGATAATAAAGACCAGAACAGAAATAAACGATATAGAGAACAGAAAAACAATACAAAAAGATCAGTGAAACCAAGAGCTGGTTTTTTGAGAAGATAAACAAAATTGACAAACCTCTAGCCAGGTTCATCAAAAAAAAAAAAAAAGAGAGAGAAGACTCAAATTAGTAAAATCAGGAATGAAAGAGGGGAAATGACTACAGACATTACAGAAATACAAAAAATTTTAAGAAATTACTATGAGCAACTATATAGCAACAAATTTGACAATCTGGAAGCAATGGATAATTTTTTAGAAGCATACAACCTTCCAAAGCTAACTCAAAAAGAAACAGAAAATCTAAATAGCATGATTACTACCAAGGAAATTGAATCAGTGATTGACAAGCTACCAACAAACAAAAGCCCTGGACCAGACGGCTTCACAAGTGAATTTTATCAAACATTCAAAAAAGAACTATCACCTATTCTTCTCAAACTATTCCAAAAAATCCAGAAGGAGGGAAGGCTCCCAAATTCTTTTTTGAAGTCACTATCACCCTGATTCCAAAACCAGATAAAGACAGCACAAAAAAGGAAACCTACAGGCCAATATCCCTGATGAATATAGATGCAAAAATTCTCAATAAAATATTAGCAAACAGGGCCAGCCAAGTGGTGCAGTGGTTAAGTGCTGGCTTGGGAAGCCAGCAGCCCTGGTTCGGGTCCCACACATGAGGGCCAGTGACACTGCCCTAAAAAAAAAAAAAAAATTAGCAAACAGAATTCAGCAATATATTAGGAAGATCACACATCATGATCAAGTGGGTTTCATCCCTAGTACACAAGGCTGGTTCAACATCTGTAAATCAATTAGTGTGATACACCACATCAACAAAATGAAGAATAAAAATCACATGGTCATATCAATAGATGCAGAAAAAGCATTTGCCAAAATAGAACAGCCATTTATGTTAAAAACCCTTAGCAAAGTGGGAATACAGAGGTCATATCTCAACATTTAATAAAGGCCATATATGATAAACCTACAGCTAACACCATACTCAATGGGGAAAAGCTAGAACCATTCCCCTTAAGATCAGGAACAAGACAAGGCTGTCCACTTTCTCCTCTTTTATTCAACATAGTTCTGGAAGTTCTAGCCACAGCAATCAGACAACAAAAAGAAATAAAAGGCATCCAAATTGGAAAGGAAGAAGTAAAATGGTCATTATATGCAGATGACATGATACTGTATATAGAGAACCCCAAAGACTCCATCAAAAAACTATTGGAACTGATAGATGAATTCAGTAAGGTAGCAGGATATAAAATCAATGTTCAGAAATCAGTTGCATTGCATATACCAATAATAAACTAACTAACAGAAGGAGAAATTAAGAAAACTGTCCCATTTACAATTGCTTCAAGAACTATAAAATACCTAGGAATAAATTTAACCAAAAAAGTAAAAGATCTGTACTCAGAAAATTATAAGACACTGAAGAAAGAAATAAAAGAAGTCACAAATAAATGGAAACAACTACCATGCTCATGGATAGGAAGAATTAATATAGTTAAAATGTCCATACTGCCTAAAGCAATATATAGATTCAATACAATTCCTATCAAACTACCAAGGGCATTTTTTACAGAAATAGAAAATATAATCCTAAAATTTATATGGAACCATAAAAGATCCCAAATAGCCTCGGCAATCCTGAGAAATAACAACCAAGTCGGGGTACCATGGTACCAGACATCAAAACATACTCCAAGGCTACAGCAATCAAAACAGTATGGTATTGGCATAAAAACAGGCACATAAATCAGTGGAACAGAACAGAGAGCCCAGAAATAAATCCAGGCATATATGGACAGTTAATCTTTGACAATGGAAGCAAGAATTTACATTGGAGTAAAGATAGTCTATTCAATAAATGGTGCTGGGAAAATTTGACTGACACATGCAAAAAATGAAACTGGACCACCTCCTTATGCCATATACAAGAACAAACTCGAAATGGATTAAAGACTTAAATGTAAGACCTGAAACCATAAAATTCCTAGAAGAAAATATAGGTAACAAAATTGCAGAAATTACCCTGAGCAATATTTTCACTGATACATCCCCACAGGAAGTAAAAGAAAAAATGAACATATGGGATTATATCAAAATTAAAAGTTTTTTCACAGCAAAGGATTAAGAAACTGTGGTACATTTACACAATGGAGTATTACACAGCTATAAAGAAGAAAGAAATCGTACCATTTGCAACAATATGGATGGACCTAGAGAACATTATGTTAAGTGAAATAAGTCAGTCAGAGAAAGACAAATACCATATGATCTCACTTATATGTGGAATCTAAAGAACTTTATAAACGAGCAAAATAAACAGAAATAGCCTTAGAGACACAAAGAAAAAACTGATCAGGGCTAGATGGGATGGGGATGGGCATGAGGGAGAAAGGGAAGGGATGAGGCAACACAAACTGATAACTACAATACTACTGCAGAGACAGAAGAGACAGTTTAGGGCATATAATCAATAAGGTTGTAAATATTTTTTTAGGGGACCAGATGGACTCATACCTTGTTAGGGAGACTACTTCACTGATGGTGTAATGACCTGCACTGTACAGCTGAAACTGCCGCTGATTAATATTAGATGTTGACTATAATTTAACACATATATAGTTATGGGATGTGGAATATAGTGTGGGGATGGAGTCAATGGAATTTTAATAGTATGTATGATATCGGTGGGGGACGGGGGGAGGAGTAGTCACTTTGTAATGGGTGAAAAAGATAAGTATTGCATAGTTTCGTACATCTGTAACTATTAATAATAATATTTTTTTTAAAAAGAATATTGCCTTTCAGTTTGATCAAAATGTGGGCTCATGGCAAATTCTTTTTTTCTCTTTCCGTTTTCAGGTGCACTCATGTACGTGCATGTTCACACACAAGACCACCCCATCCTCTCTACAATCTTTTGCGGAGTGAGAAGTAGTTAAAAGTATTAAAGGTGGGCGGCCAAGTGGCGCATTGGTTAAGAGCTGGCTTGGGATGCCAGCGGCCCTGGTTCCGATCCCACATATGAGGGCCAGTGACACTGCCCTCTACCGCTAACAACAGCTCCACCTGAGCTGGGCTGCACGAGCCACAGAGACGGTGTAGGCCAAAGCCCCTGCTGCAGTGGGCTGCCATAGGCTACAGTGAGTGGCTGTCTGCCAGCGTGAGCTGCCACTAACTGCAGTGTGCGGCCATCCAGAGGCCGGCGACCGAGTGCAATGAGGATACCAACATGGACCAGTGACACAACGTCCTCCACAACTAGACTGAAGAACAAAAGGACAGCAACTTGTCTGTTCCCCTTCCCCGATTCCCCAACGCTGTTCCCCTCCCCCAATTCCACAATAAAATCTTTAAAAAAAAAGTATTAAAGGTGACGTATTCTTAGTTACAAAATTGCTGATAAATAATCTCTCATTTTTCAATATTATAAAGCCTGACTCTTTTAAATGTAAAGCACTTATGACGTCTTTCTCACACATATTAAAAGGATCTGTTTTTAGAGAGGATTGAGAGTGGACTTAATTCTATAAGAAAAAGTAAAATTCATAGTTATTAGGAGTCAAAAATTTAAAAATACATAAAATACAAAAGCTTATCTTATATCGTATTTGCATCTAGCTGTCTAAAATTGGATTACAGTGTTGACTGCATAATTTTGTAAATTTACTAAAAATCACTGAATCATACACTTAAAATGGGTGAATTTTTGCTATATAAGTTATACCACAATAAAGCTGTTTTTAACAGTAACAAAAAGTTGTTCACCTTAGACCACTGATATATCTTATCATCAATGAGCAGATGAGATGAAGATTTTTCACTTTGATTGATCTGAAACACAACATAAAATAAACGGTATAGAAAAATCTCACCTTCACAGATATAGATATAATTGTACTCATAATATTATTTGTTCAAAACGGATAAAAACTAAGACTTATCAATGTTTTCCATTTAAAAAGTGTATACATATTTTCCCTGAGATGGCATATATATAATAGTTACCATAACCAAATCATTTAACACTGCTTGGCTTTAGGTTTGAAAAAAAAAAGCATGGAAAAGAACGTGACGGTTTAGACTTAAGGAGCTATATTAAGACTGAATTTTGGCTCTTTTTTTTAACAAAGAAAAATTAATTTGATACGTTGCATTTAAACAGTAAATTCGAAAACAGGAAAGAAAAAAGTAAGCATTACCTTAACATTTTTTAACTTTTCTCTTACTTTGCCTTTCAATGTTTTTATTCTGTTTTGATTTTTTTCTGCATTTAAATCTGTTAAAAAGCCAACATAATACAGAGTTTGTGACACTATAGTTAAACAGCAATAGCAGCAAAAGTACTTATTAAATAGTTACATTGCATGGATTTTCAAGGATCGTGACAATTATGAAGACTGGGTCATTGGCCCATGAGAGTTTAGAACCTAAGACAAATGGGTGTCTCTTCCCTCCTTTCCATCTGGTTATGGTCAGGACTGAATTTTGTTTCTTTTTGTCACTTTTTCCCTATCCTGTGTATACTCAGCTATAGGCTAGAGGCAAGAAACAAAACAAAACCACAAACTCAGAAAAGCAAACCTTTATCTTTTTCCTTTTGGGAAAAAAATTCCATAAGAACGGTCATATTCTATAAAGACTGCTCTACAGAATATACAAATATCAAAGCCAGGTTACTTCAACTTGATTAAACTGGAGAGAAAGGAATCTGAAAGGAAAAGAGATAAGTCTCTAGGTACCCATTTCAACTACTTATGTCAGTTTTGTAAAATTTGCTGAACCCTACTTCTGCCAGCCCTTAGAGGATATGAAACAGTTCTGTAGGGTATAAAAAAGACTCCAGCTGTTGTGTGCACTCCAATTACTTTTCTGCTCATCCATCAGATGGACTGAGAAAGACACGGGTTATGCAATTCTAGGCACAGTAGCAAATGGAGGACCTTTTGGTCATTTTGCCTTGCATTTTTCTTTTCCTTCTCCCTGCTTCTGAGTACTTAGAGGTTGCATAAGGGGTGGTAGAAATAAAGAGTAAGTATAAAGTTAAATCATTATAGGTCATGAGAATCTTCATTCTAAACTACAGTATTCCTTGGTATAATTTAAAAATTACTAGTTGTGTGTATATATATATATATATATATATATATATATATATATATATATATATATATATTTTTTTTTTTTTTTCTCCCTAGAGCTTCCTGAAGCAGGTTCTGTATCTATGTGTCTTTATGTCGTTATGATCTAACAATCTCAAGCACTAATGGATTCTCCATGTTTGCAGAGAGAGGGAGAAAACAAAATTTTAACAAACAAGTTTTATTACATATACAAACTTTACTCATTACTTGCTTATGCTCATCTTCTATTATCTAGGAAGTTTAGTTTCTGTTGGAACTCGTCTCTTAATTAACTTGTGTTCCCAGCTGAAACCCTAGGATAGGATTAGTCATTTACATCTTTTAAAAGTAGAAACCAGGCCGGCTGAGTGGCTCAGTTGGTTAAAAGTTGTCTTAAGGGCTTGAGCTCTGAGCAACAGGACCACCGGTTCGATTCCCACATGGGCCAGTGATGCTGCGCCAGAGCTGAGCTGTTGCTGAGCTGCCAACAGGTGGCAGGATGGCTCAGCTGGTGTAACAACAAGATTGCCTGTGTGATGGTGGGCTATGCCCACCCCCAACTAATATTGAACTTGGCGCCTTGAGCTGAGATGCCACCCGGATGGCTCAGTGGATAGAACGAGAGCTCTTAACAACATGGCTGCCGGGGTTCGACTCCCACATGGGATGGTGGCTATGCCCATTTGCAACTAAGATTGAACACAGCACTTTAAACTTAGAGGCCACAAGATGGGGACGGGAAGCCAGATGGCGACTGGCGCCCTCCACAACAAAGACTGAAGAACAACAACTTGGCTGGTCCCCTTCCCCAATTTCCCAACAGTGTTCCCCTCCCCCAATTCCTCAATAAAATCTTTTTAAAAAATGTAGAAACCAACAGTAGTAGAGTTGGGGTATACTTATGGAGGACCTTTCTGGAGACGCTCATCTCCATTTTCTTCTACTGCAATATTATCTGTCTCTTTTGACATCTGCAAAAAAGTGGGGGAGGGTTACATTGCATCTTTTTGTTTTGGCATTGAACATCTTTTCAAATGGGTATCAGCTCTTTGAAAGTCATCTCCTTTAAAATGGTAATGAATAGCCTTTGCCAGTTTTCTTAAATTTCATCCTTTTATCAATTAGTATGAGCTGTTTATATATGGTAGATTTTTAAATTAAGAAATTGCTCATTGTAATATCAAAAAAGACCTTTTAATGATAAAATCCAGTAGTTAGTTCTGAGTGGTCATATATTGCCTACTTTACAAGTCTTTTAGGAGGGTCAAATGAAATCAGACATATGAAAATACTTTGAAACTCAACACTGTATCAGTGTTAGCAATGACCTGATTATGCTGTAGCATCTGATAAGGTTGGGCACCTTTATTTTCTGAAAACTTTCTATATCCTTGTCCTCTACCCTTCTACCTCTCTGGTTACTTAATCCCTGTATCCTTCAATGATCACACTTCTTCTCATAGCTTAAATGGGGGCACATTCCAAGGCTTTGGAGAGTCATGTATTCCCATGGCTTTCTAAATCTGTCTCCAATCTTGACTGCTCTCCTAAAAACTGTATGTATAGCTGCCTACTAGTATTTCTAATTGAATGTCATACCATTATCAATATGTTAAAATGACCATTTAATTGTTTTTACAGTTTTTTTAAGCCTCAATATTGTAAAATTAAACCATACTAGCAATGGTAAATCCTCTTTTAGAATGTATGGATGAGTTTGTTTTTCATTTTAAATTTAAGAAATAGAATAATAAGACTTCTTAATTAACAACTGTACAGGCTAACCAAATTAAGGTGCAGTTGGAGTAGAAAGAGCAAGAGGACACACATCAGCTTTCCCATCACAGTAAAGACATGGATTTGTGTCAAAAGCCAAGGCGGAGAATAGACATGATCCCAGTAAAGACATTATCATCACAAAAAGAGCCAGTCTGAAACAATTTCAAAATCCACCAGTGGTTCCTACACCACACTTAAGAAATACTGAGGGCCGGCTGAGTTGCACAGTGGTTAGGAGCTGCCTTGGGACACCAGCAGCCCCGGTTCGGATCCCACATATGAGGGCCAGTGACACTGCTCTCTAAAAAAAAAAAAAAAGAACTACTGAATAAGGTCAACAGAAACCAAGATGTTCTGTTACTAAACCTTCAGTATCTTTTTCAACACGGTTAAAAATACCTAATTCTACTCTTGGCCAATGGCCAGTAACCCTTGAAGGTGTGATGGAACATCAGTCCTGGCAAGTGACGGATAGAAGTTTCTTTTTTTTTTTTTTTTTTTAGCTGAACCATCCTGCCACCTGTTGGCAGCTTAGCAGCAGCTCAGCTAGGGCTGGGCATCAAACTGCTGTTGCTCAGAGCTCAGCTCCCACTCTTGAGTGAGCTCTTTACCAACTGAACCACTCGGCCAGCCCTAGAAGTTTCTTTTGATTCCCAGTAATCTCAGCCAGCATTCCCAGGATTCATCACTTTCCCTCCTCATCTAGAAGGCAGGGATAAAATATGAACCTTAATTAGAATTACTTGAAGAGACATGTAGATATCAGTCTTACATGTTTCACTCACTGACTAAAAAAAGAAAAACATTTTATGGGCCAGCCGAGTGGCTCAGTTGGTTAAGAGTTGGCTCAGAGTGCGTGCTCTGAGCAACAGGGCCGCCGGTTCGATTCCCACATGTGTCAGTGAACACTGCGCCCTACCTAAGCTGTCGCTGAGCTGCCAAAAGGTGGCAGGATGGCTCAACTGGTGTAACAAGATTGCCTGTTCAATGGTGGGCTATGCCCACCCACAACTAAAGATTGAACTCTGCACCTTGAGTTGAGCTGCCACCCGATGGCTCAGTGGACAGGGCGTGTGCTCTTAACAAGGCTGCTGGGTTTGACGCCCGCATGGGATGGTGGCTACGATCACCCACAACTAAGATTGAACACAGCCCCTTGAGCTTAGAGGCCAAGAGCTGCTGACGGGAAGCCAGATGGTGACTGGCACCCTCCACAACGAAGGTTGAAGAACAACTTGGCTGCTCCCCTTCCCCAATTCCCCAATAAAAATCTTTAAAAAAGAGAAAAACATTTTATTTTGAGCAAAGCAGGGAATGGATTTCTGGCTTGCTGAGAACAGATAAATTAATATTTAAGTAAAGGGATAAATCAGTAAATGCAAAAATAACTCATCTCTAATGCTCTTTATTACATAATTGACAGACCAAATAAGAGTATAATTCATCCCTAAGCTCTCTTATTGTTCATTTTTTAACATATGAACTGTATGATTTATATATAGAACCAACTATATCAGATTTTTCAGGATTATCCTACATTTATAATTGGGCTTTTCAGTATAATCAACATCCTTATAAACTCCATTAATACTTTACTTTGTTTTATTTTTTTTTAAAGGTTTTATTGGGGAATTGGTGGAGGGGAACAGCGTTGGGGAATTGGGGAAGGGGAACAGACAAGTTGCCGTCTTCTTGTTCTTCAGTTTAGTTGCGGAGGATGTTGCTTCACTGTTGGTATCGTCATTGCGCTCTTCCCGGATGAGGCAGATCGGTCGCTGGCCTCTGGATGTCGCTCTTCGCAGCTATTGGCAGCTCACACTTGGCTGCCAGCCGCTCACGCTGGCTGCGGGCCACTCACTGCAGCCTATGGCAGCCCACTGCAGCAGGGGCTGCAGCCCACACCATCACCGGGGCTCTCACAGCCCAGCTCCAGGTGGAGCTGTTGTTAGCTGTAGAGGGCAGTGTCACTGGCCCTCATGTGGGATCCGAACCGGGGCCGCTGGCATCCCCAAACCAGTGCTTAACCAATGCGCCACTCGGCCGGCCCCTTACTTTGTTTTAGTATCTTCTTTAATTTTTATATATTTTTAAAGATTTTATTGGAGAATTGGGGGGGTGGGGAACAGTGTTGGGGAATTGGGGGAGGGGACCAGCCAAGTTGTTGTTCTTCAATTTTCGTTGTGGAGGGCACCAGTCACCATCTGGCTTCCCATCAGCAGCTTGTGGCCTCTAAGCTCAAGGTGCTATGTTCAATCTTAGTTGCGGGTGGGCGTAGCCACCATCCCATGCAGGAGTCAAACCAGCGCAGCCTTGTTGTTAAGAGTGCATGCTCTACCCACAGAGCCATCCGGGTAGCAGCTCAGCTCAAGGTGCCGAGTTCAGTCTAAGTTGCAGGTGGGCATAGCCACCATCCCATGCAGGAGTAGACCTCAGCAGCCTTGTTGTTAAGAGCGCAGATCCACTGAGCCATCTGGGTGGCAGCTCAGCTCAAGATGCCAAGTTCAGTCTTAGTTGCAGGTGGGTGTAGCCCACCATTGAACAGGCAATTTTGTTGTTATACCAGCTGAGCCATCCTGCCACCTGTTGGCAGCTGAGCAACAGCTCAGCTCGGGCACAGCATCACTGGCCCAAGTGGGAATCAAAAAGGCGGCAATGTTGATCAGAGCTCGCATTCTTAAGCCAACTCAACCAACTGAGCCACTCAGCTGGCCCTTTTTAGTATCTTCTTTTTTCTTTGAGTTCTTTTTCATCATGGTTCTTTCATTACCACTTTCTAAGTAAATAAGAAATATTCTTGAGAATGATATATCAATAAGAAAAGATGAGGACCGGCTGGGTGGCGCGTTGGTTAGGAATTGGCTTGGGACGCCAGCTCTGAGCAGCAGGGCCCTGGTTTGGATCCCCACATGAGGGCCAGTGACGCTGCGCCCTCTACAGCTAAGATGGTGAAAACAGCTCAACCTGGAGCTGTGCTGCTGTGAGTCTCTGGCGACGGCATAGTCTGCAGTGCGGCTGGCCAGCAGCTGGCATGCGCTTTTGTGCACTGCCGTGAGTCACTATGCACAGTCATCCAATGGCTGGTGAGCAACTGCCTCAGCCAGGAAGAGTGCAATGATCACAATACTAACATGGGCCAGTGAAGCAACCTCCTCCACAACTAGACTGAAGAACAAAATAACAGTTCCCCTTCCCTGATTCCCCAATGCTGTTCCCCTCCCCCAATTCCCCAATTTAAAAAATATTTAAGAAAATAAAGTAAGTGGGACTAAAGGGTGGAGATTTGTTTATTACTAGAATTAGTAGTGGGATCACATTGTAAGATATAAAAAACTAATATAATATTGCTTACCAACTATACTTCAATTAAGAAATGAAATTTAAAAAAGATTATCATGTTTTATAATCCATTTATAATGCTATTTATTTTCTAATAATAAACCATTCTTGAACTACAAAAAAATCAAACGATAGAATTTACAGGATTTCGTGAATGATTAAATGTGTAGCACAAAGTGAGGGAAGAATCAAGGACTCCCAGGTTTTTGGCTTGAGTAACTGAGAGGTAGCCTCATTTCGAGTATTGTAAAATGGGAAGGTAGATGGAGTAGGGGTTAATGAATTGTTTTCCGATGTTGCTTATGGATAATACTTATGAGACGTTCAGGTAAGAGGTCCAGAGGGTGATTAAAAATGCTGAACAGAACAGAAGAACAAAAGAGTCATGTCTAAGTTAGCTAAATTCTTTGTTTAGTCTGAAAAAAAGGCATTTAAGGGATTTAATGATTATTTAAAAGAATCAACACACACAATGCAATGTAATTTTGCTATTCACAAGTTAACTACAGGATTTATAAAAATGTATTAATTCATGGAGCAACACCAGCCATGAGACTTAGAAACAACACAATTAAGTCCTGTCATGTTGCCTTTTATTTAAACCTGAAAATGTATCTCCGAGCCTGTATGTTAGTCTCCATTGGACAGAAACTCAAATGGAGGCTCTTTCTCAAAAGTGAGGCCAAAAGACTCTCCAGTTCACTCCCCCCACCTAAGCCCCGCTCATCCCTCTTCAACATAAATCTTCGACAACAGCCAGATCCCTTTTCTTTATACCCCTTGCCACTTCCATCCTTTGATTTTTCCAACATCCCCCTAATCTATAGCATTACATTTTCCAAACCCCACATCTTCCAGGAAGTTTGTTTTTTCGCCCGACTCTAGCTCTTCTATGACCCCCCAATAGCACTTCGAATTCACAATTTTTGTTCCTTACATCCCATCTTGCAAGTTCATGTTTCTGCTTACCCTAAAGTGAGGACAAGAGCTGGGGCGAGGGCTCCCCTAACCTCCACCAATCCTAGCAAGGTGCTCAGCACACAGTAGGCACTCAAATAAAGAACTGTTCTTGGGGCTGGCCGCGTGGCTCAGTTGGTTAAGAGCTCGCTCAAGAGTGCAAGCTGAGCTCTGAGCAACAGCAGTTCGATGCCCAGCCGGAGCTGAGCTGCCGTTGAGCTGCCAACAGGTGGCGGGGTGGCTCAGGTGAAAAAAAAAAAAAGAGAATTGTTCTTGAATGCTGTAAAATGGAGTGGTTCCTAACCCTATTAATTCCTAAAGGGAATGACTAACGGGTAGGTCAGGCTATGGAGACTACAAGTCCCAGCGGTCGGTCCGTGCGGGTGTGGCCCTGGTTACCTGGGCCGCCCCGCTTGCTTTTTTCAAAAAAGCAGGGCTCCAACCCAACAAAATCTTGGCGAGTCCGACAGGGAAGGGTCCGGGGGTTTTAACCGTCAGTACAACATTCACCTGGATGAATAGTGCACTATGGTTATATCCGGCCAGCGAAGGCAGAACACACCACCGGCGGCGGACTAGGAGAGCTCGCCAACCGCCCCGCATCGCTCCTGACGTCCGCCCCGCGCGGGGCGCCCCCCGCCAGCCTCGCGCTTGCTCCTCCGCGCTTGACGTCACGGCGGCCCAGGAGCATGCGCGATGCGGTCCCTCCGCCGGCCGGGTCCTGAGCATGCGTGGAGCGTGCGCCTTCCGGAATCTCTGCGCTACGTCTGTTCGTCGGGCGACGCTGCCTGCGCTTGTGGCTCACATTGAAGCGCCGAAGTCGGTCCCTACGGTGCAGGTCGGACGATCACGCCTGGCAGGAGCCCCCCCGGATTTGATCACCCGCCAGCTGGGTGTGTGCCCCAGTGGCCACAGCTGCTCTGGGGTCTGTTCTGCAAGAGAGGCCTGAGAGCGGTGTGGCCTGGGTCGTTGGGAGCCCCATCCGTTCTTCTCGCGTCATGGTGAAGAAGAATAGTATCCCCTATGGGTGCGTATTAGCTGTGAGCCCTCGGGTCGGCGCGGGTCCGCAGCGATACCCGTAGCTGCCAGATACGGGGTGTTTCCGGGGGAGGATGGTCCCGAGCCCGCTGTCGCAGAGCGGTCCCCCGGGCTGTGAGGTGCGTCCCGTAGCTGTGGGCGGGCGTGCACGGCAGGCCGGGGCGCGGAGGGGCTGGTGGAGACCTTCGGGGCAACGCGATCTGCTACCCATTTCCCGCCGTCTCTGCGTTGCAGGGAGGAGTTCCTTTGAGTTCAGGTGCTTTGCGTGTGGCATCCCAAAGAGCGCCGTAAATAGTCAAGGGGGTCTTTTTCTTTACTGGGCTTGCTATTAGTAGTGTAACCAATTTAACACTTTCCAAGTCTTCAAATAGGGCATGCTCACAGTGTCATGTCGTCTTTGCTGAATAAACGAAACGGCTTACGTTTGTGTATTTTCTTTTTCCCAGTGACTCACGCCGGGTTAAATACAATGTTCTGTGATTTGAAGTGTTCTGGGAATCTCTGGCGGGGATGAAGTTAGTACACTTGCTAGTGTGGAAAGCAGCGCGACAGGGTTACGGATGCTTTCATTCATTCAAACATTTGACAAATGTTGGTTAGCTGTTTTCTGTGTCCAGGCGTTGTGCGTTGCGCTTCGTACTTACAAAGTGTTTAACATGTCGAACTGCCTTGTACGTTTGGGAAAAGGGAGATGTGGAAGTGAAGAGACTGCAGCAAACAATGGTGCAATAATATAGTGGTAAATTAGGGCATTAGTAGAAATAAACTCAGAAGTGCTACTCAATCTTATGATCTGAAATAACTACCTGCCACAAAATGTGTCCAAGCCTGAAATTTGGCCAGATGATCATTCTTGATCAAAGCGATTGGCTTGATGAAAGCGACTGGCACTTTAAGGAAATTGACCAGGGAGTTGGGAGGTCTGTGGATGGAGCTGAGCTTCCTGTTACTCTCTAGTCCCTACTTCCTGTTAAACTTGATGGTTCTAACATCCTGGGGGTTGGGGGGTTGATATAGAATATATGGGAGCCATCTTGGCAGATCTGGCTCTTTTGCTTGGCGGTGGCGGTCGGAAGCTTTGTGTTCCCACACTGCTGTGGTGGATTTGTTGTCTTCCGCTTGCCCCCCCTCTCCCAATAAACCCTCTTTTTGGTGGACTATCTAAAAAGGTTATTTTTGTCCAATTAATAGTCTCAGTAAAATTCTTGCTGGGTTTCCTATCTTGATTTTCTAGGGCACTTCTGCTGTAGGAATTTGGGGACAATGATAGCGGAGACAGAATGAAAAAGTCCAGAAATACCTTCCTTAAATAGCAATGTTATGGGCTGAATAGAATGTGTGCATGTGAAAATATGTAATCTGTGTGTCGTGCAGCACACTTAAGTTCTGGGGTATCATAGTGGTGAGCGTTTTTCAAAATATATTTGGTATATATTTACTGAGATGTATTATTATAAGTACACCTAAGTGTGATGAAGTAGAGAGACCCAAATAATGAACAGGTTAAATGGAAGTAGTATGGAATTTGAGATCTAATACTTGGTAGTTTGTAGTTTAGAGGAGTAAAAAAAAAAAAGAAAGAAATCAACTCTAAATATTTTCAACTTTGAAGAGCATTTGGTGGTCTTGGGGGGAAGCAGAAGTAATATCAGTCCAGCAGTTATCTCACACTAGTGGGCCAAAACTTTTGCCAAAAATGTTTTGATTGATTCAGTTCTTTTTTTGTTTTTGTTTTTTCAAGTTGCTGTCATTTAAAGGTCAGGAGATTTCACATAAAAATCTAGATCTCTTGAAAAATCAGATTTAGAAAAACTAGGTGTGTCCATGGTAGTAGTCATACAAGGAAATAGTTTGTAAGTGATTTTCAGCTGTCTTCTCTATGAAAAGAAAACCTCTCTAGTCCTCCACTTTATTATCTTCCCTTTAGCCTCTCCAGCCCTGAGGTTTAGTGTTAGTTGACTCTTACCATCTTATTCTTTCTTTATTTGGGGGCATATCTTATTAGGTATGTCAACCTGCCTGACATTTGAATTTGCAACTTCGGCTATACAGGGTAAATGGGAGGGAGGAACCTTAATTTATGATATTGTACCCAGAAGAAAATATCGTATTGAGTCCCATTAGACAGTGCAGTGAAGGACTGTTTTGTCGAGAATCATGGTTACCTTCCATGATGTCAGCCTCACAACATGAATCCACCTCAAATATCCCTCAAGTCCCTTAACTTGGTGAGCTGCAGTTTTGTCACCTGAACAACCTGGATGATCACATTATTCCCTGTCCTACCTCCCATCTGAGATTATGGTGAAATGTGACAGTGAAATATGAAAGTGCTTTGTAAATTGTAAAACCATTAAATTTTTTTATCTGAAGATATAGATTTACTTTTACCTCCCAGTGACCTCTCTTCCAAAACGGTTATTGTTTTTGTTTTTGTTTTTGTTTTAAGAAAGATAAAAAATATATATGGCCACAGATGAAAAGAGATACTCTGAAGATAGATTTAGAAAAGAATTTTTAAAATGTACAATTGCCTTTTTAAATTACGGAATATTTTGACATGAGGTTTTTGAGGGGGAAGATAGGAGCAGGGATGATGGTAGTAAAAGAGAAAAGACATGATAATGAGGGTGAGAAATGACCTTTGCTAAATCCTGCTACTTAAACTTAGTTTGAACGCATCAGATTTGAATTATTGCAGTCACCTGAATTTGGAGTCAGATGGTCTGCTTTTATTTTATTTTTTTGAAATATTCATTTTCTCAGGGATTTCTGAAGTTTTTAGAAATGTAGCTCAGATATGTTCTCACTTTATTTGAACCAATTGGAACACTCTTGTTAAGTTCTACATATTATTTTTCATTGAGAAATTTCCTTTTCTGTAAGGTCAATTTCTGATGGTTACACTTTGGATCCAGTCTCTTTTCCAAGTTAAACACTGTTCATTGTTATATATGAGTCCTATTGGGTATTATATTTGTTGTGACAGAGTAACTACTCTGAAGATTTTTGACCCCCATTCCATATCCAAAACAGTTGGGATCCTTAATCCCATACTGCTATGTCTTCCTCCTACTCTACCCATTTGCTCATGTTTCAGAGCTTTTCTGTCACAAAACCAGAGAGTCTGCCATGGCAAGGGTTGCTGCAGCTGTGCCTGGGGGTGGGAGGAACAGTCCCTGAATCCTGAGATTGGGAACACAGTATTATCATATATGATTCTTGCCAAACATTGGATGAATTTAAGCTGGAGCCTCTCTCTTTAATGTAAATATTCAGGCCTGTTTATATTTTCAAACAGTATTCTATAAACATAATATCTAGAGATTAAAATAAAATATTGCCTTATGTTCAATACTGTTTCATGCTTCAAGGGGTACCCTTTAGTTCTCCTTTGAAATTTAGTCACCCTGTATGAGTCTCTCATGAGTTTTTAATCTTTAATTTTATTTTCTGAATGTACATATTAATGACAGAAGAGTATAAACATCATTAATCTTTTTATTCTGAGATTCATTAATTACCTGAGTTTCTTAAAATTGTTTTTATTTTTTAATAGTGTAGTTACAAAAGCTAGTACTTATGTTTAACCTCAATAGCCAAATAAAGTCCCAATACCTGACAGCTTGGCACTGAAACAGTATTATGAAAGCTTCATTTATATGATTCAGAGATCAGTAAATCCCACCTTTTGTCATACTTGGTAACCACCCAGATAATTTCCCATAGATGAATCCTCACACTTTTTCCATCTTTTGACTGTCTCCTCAGCCTTCTTCCGAAGACTTTAACTTTTTCTCTGGACTCCTCACATATGACATAAATAAAACTTTTATACCCTCATCTTCTCACAGGACATTCCTGATATTTGGAACCTGGCTTTCCCTTGAATACACTGCTTTCGTAGCAGCTCACCAGAGTGCAAGCGATGCCCCCCACACCATAGGAGACATCAATGTTCTCCATCTCCTGGTTGCCATTGCTTGGCTATCCCATCCCACCCTCGTAAAATGTAATAGAAATGGTCTTCTGTACCTTTTACCTCTCCTCTTCACTGTCATTTACCAGGTTCCTAGTCACTCCCTTACATTTGTTGGAATTTAGCACCCAGCTCAGTCTTTTTTACTCAGTTCCTACAAGATCGTGGTGGGACTAAAGCAGTCGTGTGCATCACAGGTCCAGCACCCCAAATTCCCTTAACTTACAGCCATGACTGACTGACTGCTGAACCATAGTATCTTAGACTGTTCCAAATTAAATATATTAAGTTCTAATATTCCCCTTTCATCCTTCTGTTCTTTGATCACTCTCTCTTCCTATTTTTGTATACTTAATTCCTGACCTCCTGAAAACCCTGTCCCTTGACTACCGTTTCATCAGCAGTAGCCTCTACCTAGATTAACTTTCTGCCTTGTTTGGCCACACTTCTTGGTTCATTTACTCACACCAGTATACTCTCTACTCTAGTTCAATTTAGCCATGTTCTTTTTACACACACTCACACAACACACAACACACACACACACAACTAAATTCTGCTAGTGAAAACTCACATAGCCAGATTATTGGCATGACAGTGTGTCATGCTCTGTAATGTAGCTCAGCCATCTTTTCTCTCCCATACCTACCATTTTAACTTTTATCACTCCTTAAATCTTCTATCCCACTTTTTTTTTCTTTTTAGAGGGCAGTGTCACTGGCCCTCATATGTGGGATCCGAATCGGGACCGCTGGCATCCCAAGCCAGCTCTTAACCACTGCGCCACTTGACCGGCCCCTTCTATCCCACTTTTGACCTTGTATTTTCGGCAACTGGTTTTGCTTTTTCAGAGGAAATAAACTTTCAGACGTGAAATACTTACCACACTGACAGCCATGCCAGCTTAACTTCGTCAGCTCATATTCTTCTCTCCTGTCTCAAGTGAAGAGGTATGCTTTATTTCTATCCATAGCTGATCATATGTATGTCCTAGATCCCATTGATTCTGTCTCCCCTGGGGCCTTGTTTCACCATTTAACTTTTTCCCCCCCATTTATCTTAAATACACCCTTTCGTACCTCCTGGCTTAATCTCCCCTTTCCAACAAAAAAGAAAAAGAAAACTCCTCCAGTAGGATTATTTTCTGATTCCTGGTCTCTTTCTTTCCTCTCATTCACAGCCAAACTTGTAGAAAGAGCAACCCCCCTCCTGCATACCTATTAATTCCTCCACCTACAGTGTTCTGGTTTCAGTCATCTGTTGTGTCACCTAAGACTTTCTAATTGCCAAACCCAGTGTATTTTCTTAGACCTCTTAAATACTTGGCTCTATAGTCCACTTCCCAGTCTTGAACTTTTTTTTTTTTTAAGCTGAGCTATCCTGCCACCTTTTGGCAGCCCAGCAACAGCTCAGCTCAGGCCAGGCATCGAACCAGCGACCCTGTTGCTTAGAGCTCACACTCTTGGGTGAGCTCTTAACCAACCGAGCCACTGGGCTGGCCCTTATTCTTTATTTTTTAAACAAAGCCAGTGTCTATTCACTCACCCAAATCAAAACTCAGAACATTCCAAAATTCCCACACACAGTCAGCAGGTTATTTGAATTTGCCTCCTAAACAGCTGCTCTTTCCAGCCTACCTTTATCCTCATTGCTCTGCTCTAGTAGCCATCCTGTGTTGACAGTAACCTCCTAATTGATTTTTCATCTCCAAGTTGTACCCCCCAGTTCATGACCAGAACTGTCTTCCTAAAATGTAGGCCTGATCCCCTGCCTTCAGTTCCTCCATATGATAAAGTCCGAGCTCTTCGCATGACATATGAACTCTGTTCTTTCTTCCTAAGCTTCATTTTTCTACTACTCTCCAGCATGCACGTTGTACTAAAATCGTTCCAAACTGCTCACTTTATCCTAGGCATAGCATATGGTGTCATGCCTCCATTCCTGTGCATGGAATGCTGCCCCTGCCCCTCTTCAAGTTTCTGCTCAAGCATTACTTTCTTTGTGATGCCATCGCTAATATCCTCCCTTATGGCACTGTGCGGTAATTACTTGTCTCTCTGTCCATCAGACTAAACACTGTTTGAAGGTTAGTACTGAATCTTTTCATTCATTAGTACTTAATAAGTTTGAGTGAATAAATGAGCACAGTATCTTCAGGCAACAGTGAACCACAATTCTTGGATAGCCTGGGTGATGGTCAAATGTTAACTTTTGGAAGGACCTCAGAGAAGGTCCAGTTCTTCATTTATCACATACACAAAATGAGGACCAGTAAGGTTAAGAGACTTGAGCACCTGTTCCTTACACACAGCGTACACATTGATGCCTTGTGCCTGCTCTTCCCTCTGCCTAGAATGGATTGTTCTACCTGGCCATGTGCTAGTTGTCCATGGGCCTTGTTTTTTCGGTGGTTTTTTTTTTCAGTGTTTGGAGCACCAATATGAGAATTACCAGGAGTGCTTTTTGAAAATGCAGGTTTCTGACCTCTGTCATAGAGTTTCTGAGTCTACCTCCATAAAGGAATCCAGGAAAATGCAAAAATGCATTTTAATTGAAGTTTTGCTATATTAACCTAAGAGACTAGTCTCTATTTCCCTGTCTCTTTCTCTGTAAAACAAGTGCGCGATCACACGCACGTTTGCGAGCACACATGGGATGAGGGGGGATATTCCTTCCAAAATAAGAATGGAACTGTTTAGTAATAGCTTTCAATAAATCTTTTGTGTTTCCTCTTTGTTACTTAAAAAAATAAAAGTAAACTGATCCAAAATTATATAGCAGTCAGGACAGAAACTAATTGAAGTTTAGATTTCCTGGGATAGAACTCAGGTACTTCCTTAAGCATTTTCAGTGCACACATAGGTTTGTCCTCTATCTAGACGAGTTCTAGCTCCTTAACTTGCTCAGCAAGGTACCAGTCTTATTGTTTGTCTAGATTTAAGAAAAAATAGTGACCACTTGCCATGTGTTGAATGCTGTGGGTTTGGCTCTTTATATCTGTGACCTGAATATAAAGCCACTAACTTGTATGGTTCCATTGCCAACAAACAATATAAAATACCAGCACATCAGAGTCTTGGGAGACAGTAGGTTCCAGAATTGTCCTTTCTTCACCTTCTCAAAAGCTTGACCAAAAGAAGCATTATTTCAGAAGATCATTTCAAGGTTGTGCTATCCATCCATTCTTCCTGATGGATCAGTTGGAACCACTAGAAACTTACGCACTTGGACTATATTATCTTAATTTATTGAAGAATTATTTTCACTGAGTCATGCTTAATCATGTTAAATGTCACTGTGCCCAATCATATGAATATTTTTTATGCCTGATTCTTTTTGATATTTTATAAATATTGTAAAATGTATAAATGATTTCTTTTTTTGCTTTTGCTTCTTAGAAGCTGAAAGGTGAATATCTAAACTGACCTTTATGATCTATATAATTTTTGTTGTTTACATGTTCTTGATTTTCTACTTTTACTTGTTTTATAAGTGTCTTAAAATCCTTTGTGAAATAAATAAAATGTATACTAAATTAAGTTAAATGTTTGGCATTTCATTTCAACATAAAATGTTAAGTTACTGAAGTATTAACCAAAACCTTTGATAACTGGATTATAGAGTAGATAGAAAGTAGAATGAAACCCTGTTTTTGAAATGGCTTTGAATAAATAAAAAAGGTATAGTTAAGATTTGATTATTAACTGTCTGATTATTCACTTACATAGCTACATGAATTATCATGTTAGCTGGTGAGTTACTTTTGAGCTTTCTCAGGAGCTCTAAAAAAATACAACTTTTTGTATAGTTGTATTTTTTTTTTTTTTTTTTTTTTTTGAGCACAGTGTCACTGGCCCTCATATGTGGGACCGAACCGGGGCTGCGGGCTTCCCAAGCCAGCGCTTAACCACCGTGCCGCTCGGCCGGCCCTGTATAGTTGTATTCTGAGATTATATGAACACATTCTACCATTTGGAATTATTAGTATATGATATCTTTGCAGGCCTAAATGATTTCAGTTGTAGAGACATAATACACCTGAAATTTAGTTTTAATGAAACCTGTAATTAAGAAACATTGAAAACAATGAGCCTTGCAACAAATAAGCATTTCTAAATGTTTAGAAAAGGGAAAGATGGCTATGGGCTATGTTGATTTGAGGTTTCTTACAGGACATGAGTTAGGGCTTGAAGAGAGACTTGGATTTAGGTCAGTAGTTCTCAGCCAGTGGCAGTTTTGTTCCCCAGGAGACATTTGACAGTGTCTGAAGACATATTTGGTTATCACAACTTTGGGTGGAGGGTGCTACTTACATTTAGTATATAGAGGCCAGGGATGCTGCTATACATCTATAATGCACAAGACAGAGAATTATTTAGCCCAAAATGTTATTAGTTCCCCATTGAGATGGTCAGAGAGCCTAGGGAAAGGGACAAAACACAAAAAAGACAAATGAAGTTGATGTATTTGTGGGGCTCTAAGAACTGCTGGATTGAGAGACATTTTTCATGTGGGATCTGTGGATCTGTGGTGAAAGATCAGAGTCAATATGAGGGATAAGGCTGTATGAAGTAGGGCCTTGAAAGAGTCTCAACAGATCTGACGTTTATCTTGTAATGATGTTATTTACAGCAAGTTTCTGTTAACAGTTAAGTATAGGCTGGGATAAATGGGGGAGAATCTGAAAGGCTAAGGAGACACATTATGAGAAACCGGTACAGTTATCCAGGGTGGAGTGTTAAGGTCAGCACAAAGTGGTGAGAACAAAGAGGAAGAGATGGATATAAAGTTGTTCCAATAACTAAGTTTAATAATGACATTTGAGGATCTAAGGAAAGGGAGACTTTCCCTTTTGATCTCCCACCACTTTCATGTGCTCTCTCATCACTGAATTTTACTATCCTTCCCTCCCTGAGTGCCAGCTCTCATTGCAGTTGCTGTTCCTGTTCTATGCATTAGGCTTCTCTTTCTCCACCCACTACTCCTTTATCCATTGAGTAGAAAACTTATGGAACATTTTAGCCAAGGAGGTGGTGCAGACTAAAAGTGTACAGGGTTTCAAGAAAGATTCAAAACTTAACAGGTAAAATCTTGACTTTAAGGCTGGTTTCAATTTCCTAATAATCTGTCTTCTTAGAAAACATGCCTTGCTACCAGTGATCCAATTTTTGTTGCGATGGAAATTGATCTATTTATATGCTAAAGTATGAGTTATTTGGGTAAAGTTCTTGAGAAGAAAGTCCTAGTGGTTCTTTTTTTTTTTTTTTATCTTATTATTAGGGTGACATTAGTTAGTACAATTTTATGGGTTTCAACTGTACATTTCTATAGTACATCATCTGTATATCACATTGTGTGTTCACCACCCAGAGTCAGTTCTCCTTCCATAACCATATATTTGACCCCCTTTACCCTTTTGTACCAACTCCCTCCCCCTTTACCCTCTGGTAACCACTAAACTGTTGTCCGTGTCTATGAGTTTTTGTTTGTTTGTCTTGTTCATTTGTTGCTTTCAGTTTTATATCCCGCATATGAGTGAAGTCATTTTTGTGTCTGACTTATTTTACTTAGCATGATAATCTCAGGATTCATCCATGTTGCTGCAAATGGCATTATTTCATCTTTTCGTATGGCCAAGTAGTATTCCATTGTGTATATATACTACATCTTTACCCAATCACCTATTGGAGGACACTTCTGTTGTTTCCATATCTTGGCCACCATGAATAATGCTGCAATGAAAATAGGAGTACATATGTCTTTACAGATAAATGTTTTCAGATTTTTGGGGTACATACCCAGAAGAGGGATTGCTGGGTCGTGTGGTAATTGTATTCTTAATTTTTTGAGGAATCTTCATACTGTTTTTCTACAGTGGCTGTACCAATTTTTATTTATTTATTTATTTATTTATTTATTTATTTTGAGGGCAGTGTCACTGGCCCTCATATGTGGGACTGAACCAGGGCTGCTGGCTTCCCAAGCCAGCACTTAACCACTCGCCACTTGGCTGGCCTGTGGCTGTGCCAATTTACATTCCTCTCAGCACAGTTTATGATGGTTTCTTTTTCTCCACAACCTCTTCAACATTTGTTATTGTCTTGTTGATGAGAGCCATTCTAACAAGGATGAGGTGGTATTTCATTGTGGTTTTGATTTGCATTTCCCTAATAGCTAGTGAAGTTGAGCATCTTTTCATATACGTTGATTGTTTGTATGTCTTCTTGGGAGAAGTGTCTGTTCAGGTCCTCTGCCCATTCTTAAATTGGATTGTTTGATTTTTGTTCTGGAGTTACATGAGTTCTTTATATATTTTGGATATTAGCTCCTTATCGGAGACATTGTTTGTAAATATCTTCTCCCTTTCGGTTGGTTGCCTCTTTGTTTTATTGATGGTTTCTTTTCGTGTGCCAAAGCTTTTTAGTTTGACATAGTCCCATTCATTTATTTTAAGTTGAAATTTAGATGGTTAGAAATCATTGAAATGGAAGTACTTGGATTCTATTACAATCTCACCTCTTCAACTAGTTATGTGTATAACTTTGGGTAAATAAATTTATGATGATTAGCTTTAGTTTCCTTTTCTGTGGAATGGGAACAAATATGTGCTTGTTTGTTTATGCAGGAATATAACAAGGATCTAACATGGTAGGTAAAAATTTATTTAGAAACATATGACTTGATGAATGCAAATTATCAAATTTTATTTTCATAGGCGTCTGTACTAAGGTTCTGGTGTGGAGGATTTCTTAAAAATGGAGTCAAACAGGGCTGGCTGAATGGCGTGGTGGTTAAGCACTGGCTTGGGAAGCCAGCGGCCCCGGTTCGGTCCCACATATGAGGGCCAGTGACACTGCTCTCAAAAAAAAAAAAAAAAAAAAATGGAGTCAAGCATAGTGTCTTAAGAAAATAGCACAGGAATCAGGAAGAAACTCAGAAAAGCTTAAATTTCCACTATGGGGTGGTGGCTTCATCTTCATCTTTTTCAGTTCCTTCTCATTGCCTGTGGAGTACATTGTTTTCATTAAAAAGCTAAAAGCTCAAGGGCAAACCCCACCTCCCTTTTCATTCCTAAACAAAAATTTTCCCGATACTTGATTGCCTCTTTTGCTCCACATATAGAGTGTACCTTAGAGGAGAAGTGACAACAATTGATTCAAGTTTTGACTTTACCACTAGTTCGCTGGGATACTCTGCAATTCTATCAACTTTTGGCCTCATTTCTTTCATATCTCAAATGGGGATAAATAATACCACCTCTGAAAAATATCTACTCTGTCTATCGCAAATAGAATTACATAAGGAAAAATGAGATAATATTCATGAAAGTTGCTGAAAAAAATTGAAAGTTTGGGAATGTAAATTGTTATTACTACCACTTTGTAATTGTCACCAGAATGTAGTTGAACTGTGGTTCCACAGATGGCTAATCAGTATGAGTTATCTGTACTCATTTATTTTTCTTAACTTTCTGTTTAATTTCTCCTAGAATGATTGCATTTATTTGTTTGATTATTTGGTGTGTGGTATATAGATATTATTTTAATCAAGTAAGATATTGCTATCTATTTTTCACTGGGGTTTATGGCTCAGGGAAATAATTGTTCATATGTTTTTATGGCCACATCCTAATACATTTTTTATTATCTGAGAGTTCAATGAATGTACACCATACACATACTGCCACGCCAAGTGCTCTTTGGGGATGTAAAGGAAGCATAAAGTCCACTTTCTGTCTTAAAGGAGCTCAGCATACATATAGTATTTGCTATGGGGATAATCGACTTAAAAGAAAAAAATTCAGAGATTAAGACATAATAGCTTGCTGAACTATATGGTTCATTGAGTTAATAGAAATGGCAACTCAGAGAAGGAAAAACTCGAGATTTTTTTAGGGTAGAGCATTACTATTATATATTGTACCATTTATTTCTTATTAATTTTATTTAAAACATCTTAGACCTTCAGAAAACTTGGAATAATCTGGTAAACATCTGTATAATCTTTGTCCTGGAATCTAATTTGCCACCTTTCCTTGATCTTCATATACAGATGCACTTTTTTTTTTTTTGAACCATTTGAGTTAGTTGCAGAGACCAGGACAGTACACTCCTAAATACTTCAGCATGTATCTCTTAAAAACAGGTATTTCCTTGTATAACCACACATAATGATTGTACTTTGGAAATTAACATTGATAAAATATTCTTATAGTCCGAATTCAGATTTCCCAATATAATTATAATGGATTTTGTTTTTGATTCCCAAAAGGTCATGTGTATGTTTAATTGTCTCTTTAGTCTCTATCTAGAACAGGCTTAATGATATTGTTATGTTTTCAGAGTCTGGGCCTGTGGTTGGCAAACTACGGCTGGGCTGATCAACTCTTTCCATAAATAAGGTTGTATTGGAAAACAGCCATACTCATCCATGTACAGGATGTCTGTGGCTGCCTTTGCACTACAGTGTCAACTGAGTAGTTGCAACTGAGACTGTTTGGCTCACAAGCCTAAAATGTTTACCGTCTAAACTTTAAAGAAGTTTACTGACCCCTACTGTAGGCAGTTTGGTATGCATGACCCTCAGTTTGAGTTTGCTGATTGCTTTCTTTTTTTTGTTTGTTTTTTTTTTTTTTTTGAGGGCAGTGTCACTGGCCCTCATATGTGGGACCAAACCGCGGCCGCTGGCTTCCCAAGCCAGCGCTTAACCACCGTGCCACTTGGCCGGCCCGCTGATTGCTTTCTTAATTAGATTCAGGTTAACCTTTTTTGGCCAGGAATACATTTGCGATGTTCTACCTTTTTCACTATATCACATCAGGATACACATGAGGTTAATTTGCTGTATTCTTTGTGGTGTTAAGTCATAGGGGAGTTTTGTAATAAAGGAAGACTTTAAGAAAATCTTTAAACTAATCCTCAAATATAGGATAGTATTTGAATAGGTGGACAGAAGATTTTTCTAGTAGACATTGCCTACAACATCCGTCTGTCTGTAATTTTATTAACCCTAAATTAGTATTTTCATGTATTTGCATGGCTGGGGTGATTGATAGCTTGACAACTTATTGATGCTGTTGGTAGCAAATAGACATTAGATGTTTTCTTCATCCAGTCTGTTTTTTTGTTTGCTTAATTTTGCAATGGTGATTGCTTTTTATCCTACACTGCGTCCAGGAGTTTTGTAAGCAAGTTGCTTTGGGATTTACATAGTGTACTCCAAAGATTTCTGTGTTCCCTAGGAGCTTAATAAAATGTTACCTGTCTGAAAAACCAAAACCCCAAAAGTATTGCATTCCAAAAGCAAATGTGGGGGATGTATATAGGTAGATACTTACTTTTTTTCCTAAAAGTGGTTGAATGCATGATGTAAATGAAGTACCAGTTCATTTAGATGCCATTATTTGTCCCATTATGGAAACATTAGATGTGAAAATAAATGGATTGAAAAAAGTGTATGTTATAGTAATATTGGCAGTATTAGCAGATGGTCTAAAATTGCTTCTGTGTGGTTCCCTTGTATTGTTAATGCTGAGGAACAGCTCACTGCTGGATGTCAAACCCAAAGATGAGTATGTTTATAGGATTATCATAGTCATACTTGAATGTCCTTTGTAATGGTGGAATTAGATGTGCTCTTGAGGAAAGGATAAACTTTAAGTATTCAAGGGCATCTTATTCCCCAAATGAATTCTATCAAAGGAATGATTTTATAAAAATGTCATGGGCAAAAATGTAAGAGAGAGTTCTTTAAAGGTAAAAATGAGCCCTTTTGTTTAGAACGACTTTGGCTAGAAATCATTTTTTAATTTCTAAAGACAAAGAAATCTTTCCAACACTATTTCTTTGTTATTGGATTTTGGTGGCATTTGTGTTGTATTTTAAAACTTGAGAAACAATATTTTTCAATTCTAGATAAATTATCAAAATCAAATTTCTGTTCTTGCAAAGCAAAGGACTACTGCTAATCACCCCTTTTGAATGATAGTATTGCTGGATATCGAGTTCTTGGTGGGCAGTAGTTTTCCTTTCAGCGTTTCAGTGTCATCCCGCTACCTTGTGAGCTGCTGATGAGAAGTTAGCTGCTAATCTTGTTGAGATTCCCCTGTACATGATGTGTCATTTTCTCTTGCTGCCTTCAAGGTTTTTCCTTCATCTTGGTCTTTCAACAATTTGACAATGATGTGTCTAAGTGTGTCTATCTCTTTGAGTTTGTTCTATTTGTAGTTTGTTAAGCTTCTCAGGTATTGAAGGTTTTCATCACATTTGATGTTTTCTGCCATTATTTCTTAATTTTTTTTCTGGTCTTGTAGTCCTTGCTTCTCTTTGCATATATGTTAGCTTCCCATTACATATATGTTAGTGCATTTGACGCTGTTCTACAGGTTTCTGGGGCTCTTCATTTTTCTTCATTCTTTTTGCTGTGTGTTCTTCAAATTGGATAGTCTCTATTTAAATGGAATTTCTTAAATGTATCATAGTCTGAAACTTAAAATTTCAAATTTGTGTTCTTTTTAAAAATTGGCCCACCACAAGTTACTTACCCTTTCTGTGTCTTATTTTCTTCTCTATAAAATGGGGCTAATAAGGGCCGGCTGAGTGGCACGTTGGTTAGGAGCTGGCTTGGGATGCCAGTGGCCCCAGTTCAGAACCCACATATGAGGGCCAGTGACACTGCCCTCTACAGCTCAGATGGTGAACAACAGCTCCACTTGGAGCTGGGCTGCTGTGAGTCCCTGGGTCGGCATAGATACAGCCCCTGCTGCAATGGGCAGCCATAGGCTACAGTGAGTGGCCGGCAGCCAGCGTGAGCATCTAGCAGCCAGTGTGAGCTGCCAAGAGCCATTATGAGCGGCCGTCCAGAGGCTGGCTACTGATCTGCCTCACCGGAGAAGAGCACAATGATGATACCAACATGGGCCAGTGAAGCAATGTCCTCCACAACTAGACTGAAGAACAAAAGGACAGCAACTTGTCTGTTCCTCTTTCCCGGTTCCCCAGTGCTGTTCCCCTTCCCCGATTCCCCAATACAATCTTAAAAAAAAAAAAAAAATGGGGCTAATAAAATACTCAACTGGAAAAAAAAAATTGTCCTGCCAAATACTGAATGTGGAGTTATATATTTGTTTAGATAAAATTTGATTGTCTTCCTCATTTTTGCTAATTTTTGACATTGGTATGTGAGGCATAGTGCATCAGGACACAGAAAAATACTGCATGCAGGCCAATTCCTTGTTTAAAAAGTGCAAAACAAAAAGACCACAACCCTACTTTTTGTTTTATCTAAAAATGGTGGTTGTTCATGAGGGATGGTGTGTAGTTCATGAGGGAAGGTTTCACAGACATTGAAGCTAACTTGGAGACGAGGTAGGCCAGAATGACTGGGGAAATTTTATTCTAAGGGAAGGGTATATGCAGAAGGCCAGAAACAATAGAAAACATGACACATTTAGAATGAGACAAGTTGCTCAGTATAATAATATGACCTAATAGAGGTAAAAAGAAAAACAGCAAAAATGTCACTTGGAGCATTGAAAGTTTATCCAGGAAATGGGTGCTACCTTATTTACTGTAGACCTGCTGTACATATATGAAACCTAAATTTTTTTTTTTTTGAGGGAGGAAGAAGTTAATTAAATTTCAACTAAGAAAGCAACTAACCAACAAATTAGTCTCTATTTGTCTAAGAATGATCTCCTTGTTTACCATTTTGAGTCATTAAAATTTTTTTGTTTTAATTGTAGTTGTTTTTCATTGCAGGTGGAGGACTGTGACACCAATTGGACATCCTCTACCTGGAACTCGATTTATTGCTTTCAAAGTTCCATTAAAGGGTGTATGTATATATTTTCTTATTTAATAAGGAGGATTGAGACTAATATGATCCATGTTTATTTAATGTTATGCTTTCCTTTGTAAAAATATTTGAATGCATGTTTGCAGCAAATGTTTAATATGGAGGGTAATAATAAGCCTTTCACACATATAATTATTAATTGCTGGGGTAAGGGAGTAGTTTTGAATGGATTTTTAAATAATAGCTTTATTGATATATAATTCAGGTACCATAAAATTCACCTATTTAAGGATATAATTCAGTAGTTTTTTAATACGTTCATGGAGTTGTACAGCTGTCAACAATTTTAGAACATCTCATCACCCCCTCAAAAAAGCCCCATGCCTAGTTGCGGTCATTCCCCTTTCTCCTATACTCCCACTCTTAGGCAACCATCAGTCTCTTTTGTGTGTTCATAAATTTGACTATTGTGGACATTTCATGTAAACAGAATAATACGATATGTGTCTTTTGTGACTGATTTCTGTATCATGTTTTCAAGGTTCATCCATGTTGTAGCATGTATCATACTTCATTTCATTTTATTGCCAAATTCAATTATTTTTTAATGTTTAAACATATTTTACTGAAAACAGATTTAACAACATTAAATACGCTTTTGAGAGAAAAGATCTTTAATCCTAGTGTTATTTTGATTTTTATATTATATCTATTTGAAAGTTATAATCCAAAAATAAAGATGGAGAACTTTTTAGTTCCTGTCTCCAAAAAAGATCAACATTATTTTACCAATTTGTCAAATCCTTTGTATAACATTTTCTAAAAAATCAAAAGATAATTGAAACCCATGCCATGTTTTAGATGGTCTCAGAACTATGGCAGCTGTACTGTCTCTTGACATTGGGAAAGTGTGAGTACACAGTTCAAAATCTTTTATACTTGCCTGATTTAACTCAAATCTTTCATTTTAAGTGGTGTTTGTAAGTTACTTCTTTTATATATTGAGGTATAATTCACATACCATAAAATTCATCCTTTTAAGATATACAATTCAGTAATTTTTATTCATTGAGTTGTGTGATCATCACCAGTAATTCCAGATTATCATTTTCATCAGCTTAAAGGAAACTCTGTACCCATTAGCAGTCATTCATCATTTCCTTCTCTCCCGCCCCTAGCAACCAACAATTAATCTACTTTCTGTCTCTATACATTTGCCTATTCTGGACATTTCATATGAATGGAATCAACAGTATATGGCCTTTTTGTGACTAGTTACTCCCTCCTAGCATTCTTTCAAGGTTCATCATGTTGTACCATGTACTACAAGTTCATTTGTTTTTATTGCATATTTGGCTTTGTAGTACATTATGTTAACTGCAGGTTGTTGTTTTTTTATTAATCATATAATACAAAAATCAAACCTGTTGCACCATCCTCACATACCATTGAGGAGCAGTAACAGAGCAGTTTAGGAGCCTGCTGGTATGTTTATAAACTGACCAAAATTATAGACTTACTTCCAGATAATCCATATATAACATTTGACAACAATTTTAAAATTCTATGTTTTTTGTTTAATATAAACAGGGAAACTTAGAACCTTTATATATAGGAGAACAATGAATATTTAATCAAACAAGGCAGCCTGGCTTCATGAGCTGTTTAAAGATGGTAATTTCTGGGTTAAAATATTGACTGGCATTTAGCCTGTGACATTGGACAAGTAATTTAATTTATCAGAGCCTCAGCTCCAAGATTCCCTTTTAATTCTAATGTTGTAATTATGTAATGTTGTAATCATATTGTAAGAATCTCGGATTCATTCTGATTACTATTTGATTGAAAAATCCCTCAAGATTATTTTAATGATAACTTTACTACAAAATTATTTTTCAGCCATGGTTAATATTTTATTTCAAACTCAATTTGATGCAAAAAAAAACAAAAAACATTTCCAGTAGACCAAAGCAGGACAGTCCTTGAAATGTGCTGAGTCCTCGGTGACTAGGAGTTACATTCCTCCACCTTGTAGTCTGTATATCGTATGCCCTCTAGGCAGTCCTTTCCAGTTGACTAGCGTTCAGTCAGTGTATCTCATTTAATGAAGCAGACTCCCACTCCACTTCAATGTAAGAATATGCTTAACTATTGTTTATTTATAGGTTAATATATATACACTGGGCCCTGTGTTAAACATTTTTGTGTTATCCCATTTAATCCTCATAGCAATCCTGTAATGTAAGTACTGTTTTACAGATGTTGACATTGAAACTTAGAGAGGAAAGTAACTTGTCCAAATCACGTAACAGTGACAGAACGGGGACTCAAGCCCAGGGTGGTCTGATAGTTTCTAAGCCTCTGATCTTAATCACAAAGATCTTTGCTGTTTTCCCAATGGTATGCATTCTGTAACTTCCCTGTGTGAATGTGTGTGTGCTTTCACTGGAACTCACTGTAGACCCACCTGTATTTTAGATTCTAATTGTATAAATGACCTTAATTTATGTTCCCCCCCACCCCCTCTCCGGAAGAGGACCCATAGACAAGGATTTGAATTCAAGTGGTTTATTAGAAAGGTGATCCCAGCAAGTACCATCTTGAGAGATTGAGGATGTGGAACAGGAAAGTGACGGAAGTCAGTAAAGGATATGTTATCAGGTTATCTGGGCATGCTCAATCCCTTTTAGGGAACTCAGCTCAGAATACACTTCAGAGTTATCCAACTACGGGACAAGGAACTTAGGGCTATTATCCTCAGACTGTCATCTATCTTTGACTGAGGGCTTTTCTTGCAGCCATTAAAATTTCTCTGTGCTACCCTCTGCACACATACCAGAGAAAGCCAGCAGGTCAGTGTCACAGGTGCTTTCAACAGGATGCTGCAACCTGCCCTGTGGGTTATGCTGGAGTGTGATGGGTGAGGCACTGACAGAAACAGCTACAGAAACAGGACCCACGACTTTGAACTGTTTCTGAGAGTTTTCTTTTTTTTTCTCTTCTAGTTAGCATAGCTAATGCCTTGGTTATATCCCTAGATGGGATTATTTTGTGATTAGTCTATTAAGCTTCCTATAAGTGGTACCTGCCTTCACCTAAGGTCATATTAATAGGCATCAGAACTGTACTACCTCATGTTCTGCAGGCCCTTGTAAGCTCTGGACATTTGGAGGAAGTGGGACAGATGATTTGGTTGATCAACATTGATAAGATATAGACGCTTTCTTTTTTTTTTTTCCCTCTTCCTTTGGAGCAAAGAAGTTCAAAATGTAAATCAGCTAGTCTGGTTAACTCTATGAGGAAAGTGTATTCCCAAATAATTTGTTTCATAGGGTAGAGGCGAGGAGGAAGATATTACTAAGAAAGGCGTAGAAGGGCTTAGAAAATACTCTCAAATAGTGTATATTCAGCTCTTGGTAATTCATGAGTGACACATCTTCATTTATTTGCAGCTACGTTTATTTGCAACTATTAGTTTAATTTCTGATCTTATGTTTGGTCTTTGAATTAAAGAGCACTCAGTGTCTGGAAGCAGAATGAGGCTAACACATAGAGAATAAGAATAAGCCTTGTTTCAGTTTAGATGTCTGTTCTAAATGTGTCAGACTATGAGAAAGTGGATATGATATTCTTTGGCTAATTCAGTCTTAGGACTTCAAGTTAGGATATTTAAAGAGGAAATTATTTACCTGGATACATAGCTAATTTTAGAACTAAAGTGAATATAAGAGTAAATCAGTGTAGAAGTTTCCAAATGCTGGTTTAGATGACCATTTCTGGTTGCCTCTGAATCACCAGGTGAGCTTAAAAATGGTTCCCAGATTCCACCTCACAGAAAACTGTTTCAGTAGCTCAGGGTGGGGTCTAGAAAGAAAATTTTTTGTTTTTTTCTAAGTTTTTTGGGGGATTACAGTGGGCATCTAGGTTTGGAAATCACTGATAGAATCAATCTACCTTATTTTAAAGACTTAGAAAACCAGGGCCCGGAGGGCTTTAGTGACTTCTCTAAGATTATACAAGGTAATAGTGGAAGTATGACTGTACCCACTTTTTATGACTCCAGAGTTCTACCCACAATATCACAGCTGCCTGTCCTATTGGAGAGAGGGAAGGAGGGCTGTCACAAGATATCAAACATTCACACTTCTTTTTTACTTGAAGGAATTAATATCCTTATATAGAAAATTACAGATGTCAACCAGAATAAATATTATTTTGCTAATTGGGAAGAATTTTATTAGGATCAAATCCATTAATATTAATTGAATGAGGCGCTTACTGAATTTCTGAAGATGAACACAGCCTACAGAAGTTCTTTAGGAAATTTTTCCCATAGATTCTAGATTCTAAACTAAACTTTATCTAATGTAGAAAGTTTTAATTAGTTCTTTTTTATTGTAGTTGCAGCACCAGTGCCTATAGGTCTTGTGAGTCTGGAGGAGATCAGGAATACTCGAAGATTGTGCTATGCAATATGGTAGCCACTAGCCACATGTGGCCATTGAACACTTGAAATGTGGCTAATCCAAATTAAGATGTATACTGTAAGTGTAAATTATACAGTAGATATTGAAGTCTTAGTTAAAAAAAAAATTTCAATTTTTGATTAATTTCATGTTGAAATAATACTTTAGATATATTGAGTTAAATAAGAAATAATACTTTAGATATATTGAGTTAAATAACATGTTAAAATTCATTTTATCTGTATCTTTATTCTTTGAATGTGGCTACTAGAAAATTTTAAATTACATATGTGGCTTATATTTCTGTTGGACAGCACTGCTCTAAGAGTTATAAACTATTTTACAGAAATACAGCGTGTGTATTTTACACATCTGTGGAGCTCTGATGCAGAGCCTTGTGGATCAAACTTCTATGCAGGTTCTTCATTCTTCAGTTTAGGTGACCCAAGAAGCCCTGAGTTGCCTTGGGAAGCTGAACATGCTCCAAGAAAATAACCAGGAATGCACAATTTCTTCAAGTTCTTCTAAGGAGATATAATGGCATATATTTTTCTATAGCTCTTCGAAACTTCCTAAATTATAGGATTTACATGTAATCCATTGTTTTGGACCCTTTGTACAGAGTGGTTTTACTTTTATAAGTAATGATGCAGTGAGTGTTCTGATACCCAATCTCTTTTTGCCCCACATCTCTGATAATTGCCTTAGGATAATTTCCTAGACGTGAAATCACTGAAGCAAAAGATGTGAATATGTTTAGGCTCTTCTCACAGCTCTAATTAGTTAAACGCTTTGTCATGTTCTTAAAGCTGTGAAAATTCTCACTGATTCTTTTTGCCTTCTTATGTTTTTTTTTCTCTTTGTTTTATGTTAACTATTTACATTTTATCTTTATCTTGTAACCTTATTGTTCATTTTTCATTATAGGCAGTTAATCAGAGACTTACTCCAACCCAGAAGTTTACACCAAAAGACTTGATTAGTGCAATAAAAGCACTAAATGTGGAGCTTGGATTAATTATCGATTTAACATATACCACAAGATACTATGAAGTGAAGGTAAAGTTACAAATGTATTGCGTTATCATGGATAGGTCTTGAAATAGACTTTCACATTGTGTTTGGAAAATGAATTGAGATGTTCTCTTGGTTTCTTTAATATAAATTTCAGAATTTCCTATGTGTAATCTCTTAGAAATCTTCTAAATCCTTCCCATAATCATATATCCTTTTCTAAAACCATGGATTGTGCAGACAAGAAAAAATGGAATTTTATTTAAGAGAATAAAATAACTAGAAGAACGAAATGTAGATGGACATAGAAAGGGAAAGCAAAAAGGGAACAGGAAACAAAAGAAAGGGAAAGAGTGTATGATGGAAAAGAAAGCAAAAGAGAAAAAGATAAAGAAAAGAAAAAACATGAGACAGGTGCTACTCTACAACAGGGATTTTTGAACTTTCCTTAGCATCAAAACCATTTCCATTAAATCTTGCTCTGAAGCCCGTTATTTGAAGCACATAAACAGGGAGTTGTGCTGGTTGAAGCAGGAGATTAAGAACCCACTAGGCCTCATCATCATCCCTCAGTCTTAGGGATGGTCCCCCCTCCCCCTCCCCAGTCTTAGGGACAGTCCCTCCTTCCCATCCCCAATCTTAGAGAGCAAGAGATTTAAAACCTTCCTGTAGAGGAAAATAACTCTTGAACCTTGTTGTTCAGTTGGATTGGTACCATCAAAGATGTTATCCCTCATTTACCTGATTAAGTAACATTTTGTCTTGGATATGTTGCTGCCATGTCATAGATCAACATACATAAAACTAAACGTACCATCATTTCTTTACTTTCACACCACTCCTTCCCCAAAATACAAATTAGCACTCTCTCTAACTGCCCTGTTTCTCCTGAAAGCCTGTCAGGTTTAAACCCCTTGAGTCCTCTGTCCTACCTTACATAATAAGGTCAAGGACTAAAACCTACAGACTTTTCCTTGTGAAATGTATCTCAAATTCTCCAGGTCTTTTACCTGATTACTCAGCAGCTAGTCTTTTTTCATTCTTCTTTGGCTAGTTGCCTTAAAATTTTTCATGCCAATTCCTAAAAATAAAGTCTTCATTCTCTCTGCTCTCCTCCCTGTTTTTGTACCACATGTAAACCCCTCTCCCCGACTTTCAAGGCCCTGTGTAATCTGGCCCCCTTCTCATCTTGCTCTTCTCAGTCCCTTACAACATACCATCTCCTGTAATTAGGTATATCTCTGCTCTGTCTCATGAGCATTCTATGCTCATTCTTGTACACCTGAAATCATTCCATAAACTTGGAATTTTTTTCTCCATCCCTGCCTAAAAGTCCACCTACTTCAAGGCCTATCATTTACAGCCACTACTGATCTGCTGCACATATAACCAATTGTTTGATTCAGCATATAAATGTTCAACGGTGATTACCCTTGTTTTTCCAAATGTATTATCTGCTCCTAGGATCTGATCTTATGCATTTACACTCATTGCCAACCTTGGCATTCTTTAATTGAATGTTGTTAATTAATTAATTGATGTTAGTTAAATGATGAAATTAGTCCTGACTTTTATTCTTAGGGCCTCCATTTATACTGGGGGTGCCAAAAAAAGTATACACATGACTTGTATTCATCTTTTGTTATCGGTATATATTGAATATTAAAATTTTAATACAGTCTTTTTCCTTTCTTAAAATGTGTATACTTTTTTTGGGGCACCCTCTGCAGATTCTTTTGCAAAATTTTAGAATCAGTCAAGTAAACATATAACCACTTTACAACAGGCTTACTAAATATATCCTAAGCTGATATCTGGAATCCTAACACCAACTGTGGAGTTAACACTTTAAGTTTGTATATTAGGTTAACCCTGTGTCTCTGTGTCTGATTAATCATTTGAATTCTTAAATCATGATTATCATCGGCCTCTGGGAATTGGGCTTATTTTTTAGTGTCTTTCATGGACTGTACAAAAGAGTTCTACAAAAATTGGTCTAGTGTGCCTTCAATATAATCATTGTACCCTATTTTTAAAATACTGAATTGTGAGTTTCATTGGGTTGAAGAATTTGATTTTAATAACTTATAATTGTTGCATTCTATTTTTCTTTGTTTCTAGGATTTACCTAAAAGTGTTCATTATAAAAAACTTTACACTGTTGGACTTGAAGTCCCTGATAATACTACTATTCTGCAGTTCAAAAAGTGTGTCAGAAAATTCCTTTGGGAAAATGCAGAAAATGGTAATTAGCAATGTTTGATATAATCAAACTGTTTTTACTTAATTGATAAAGATTATTTTAGTAAAAATTATCGTAGACCACTTAAACATGATATACATATTTTGCTCAAATACTTCTAGTTCAAAGGACATTATCAAAGATTTCCCCTGATATTATAATGTGTGCATGCCCCTTATTTTAAGAAAACTTGCTTTGGGGAAAGTAAAGCATACAGAAAAGGTACATTGAGAGATGAGTATTTGCTTTTCTAATAGATCCCCTACAGCATTCCTTAAATGCTAATACCCTGAGAACACATAAAAATATAAGTGAATATTTAAAAATTGACTTAGAAATAACTTTTCTTGAAAGACTAGTATAAAATAAGGCACACCTTAGTCTTTCAGTGTACAATTTGGCTTTATATAGAAAAGAAAGGTAAAACTTAAAAACTTGTATAAACTTATTAACTCTATGAATCTATTGGAAGGAGGGGTTCCTAAATAAATAGAGGTATATGTAAACATATATTTATGAGGCTGTGTTTATAATAGTGAAAAATTGGAAAGCTCCTAAAGGATCACTAACAAGAAATTGATTAAGTAAATTAAGGCATGTACATACACATGATATACCCAAGCAGATGTTAAAACTCATGTAAAAGAATATTTAGTGATTTGGCAAAATGCTTGTGAGACATTTTTAAATGACAGTGTCATTACATAATTGTATTTAAAAATAACGAGCAAACATATCCAAATGGATCAACATCACACTTGTCCTTTTCCTGTACCTGCTTGTTACAGAACTAATTACATGGGCTACAATAAGTACAGCAGATGCCAATTCTCCCTTACCTGCCTGCATGAATCTCCTGAAATAAGCAATTATTTTTTATACCCAGAAATGTAAAAAGAACAAGAAACCATAGGGGGTGAATGAACAGAAAGAAAAGGATGAAATTGGTAGTGCTTACCTAGTTTCCTGGCCTCAGGGAAGAGGAATTTCAAGAGACCAGGGCTGCTACTTCTTGGGAAATGACTTCTTTCAGATGCATTGCTAATGGCTGCTTTTTAACCAGCTGTTCAATAAGAGCTTGGGAAGTAGAATTGGTTTCAGGGTTTTAAGCTGATCAGAATGGTTATGATGTCAACCACAGCACCCTTGTTCTGGACCCAGGGCTTCTCATTTTTTGTCTGTCTGTCCTACCAAGTCAAAAACAGCTTCATTAGCTTATTTTCTCCAAATATTAGGCAGGGGGGAGGAGGGACTAATGGCTGTTAGTTCAACTATTTATATTAGGGAGACAGATTGAATGAATCAGGCCCTGTTCTTACTGGGTTCTGCCGAGCATCATAAAGTTGCATTTTAGGCTGTGGTACTAGAAAATTTGTGAATCTTTGGACACTAAACATTGATCTGATCTTAGGCTCTTAATTTTAAAAACCAAGTAGAGAAGAAAAAGTCTCGTATATGGGCTGAAAAGATACCTACATCCCCTTTTTATCCCAATCCCCAAAGTTAGTCAGCGATAGATCTTTATGAAGTATTCTCTAAATTCCAATGGAAATACTCAACCCTGGCTTAATCTACAGTGCTCCTTCTCTTCTCTTGCTTGTTAGAGAAAATACCTCCACACTGTGGATGGGTGTTAACACCGATTGATGGGTAAGGGTTTCAGCTAGGTTCTCAGTGCTGCTTTGCAGTGTTCTCCCTCATCAGCTCACTCGTCTGCTTCCAAATCATGCCTCTCTATCACACTCATTTTCCTTGTTCTCAGCAGTAACATAGCTTCCCACTTCTCAGTGAAAATAGAGGACATCAAGTATGATGCCTCTTCCTCACTTACCTTACTGTATCCATATTTTCATAGTCGTCCTTCCCTTTGCTTTCCTAAGAAAAGCAAGCTAATTCTCTCCTTTTACTGGATAAAAGGAGATTCTCCTTTTTACAGGATTCTCTCCAATCCTGCCTTCTTCGGGACATTTTTTCACTTATTCTCACCTCTGTAATACCAACATAAAACCATGCACAGGTTCCCCTACCTTAAAATAATACCCTCTTCCCCATCTTGCAGCCTAATTAAGTCTTTCACTCTCTGTTTCCCTTCCTATCCTGATTATGCTTTTAATTAAGAAGAGTTGTCTCTACTTGTTTCCATTTCTTCTATTCCCATTCATTAAAGAGATTCTTACTCATCACCTTTAACCTGATTTCTACAACCCTCTAATTGAATTACAATTAGATACAAATAGTTTTCTATCCTTATCTTGCTTGAGTCTCTGTTTAACTTCTGTTGTTTATTTCTTCCTTAAAACATTTTTTTTGGCTTTTATGATATTGTTTTCCTTATTTTTATTCTACTTATCTAAATGGTTTTCAGTTTTCTAATTGTCTTGTTTTTCATTTGTTCAGTTCAAATCCATAATACTTAGTGTTTCTCAAGATTCTGCCCTACTTTTGGCAACTGCAAAGCTGGCAAGATCGCAGCTTTTCCCCTGAGACCCTTTCCCCAAGCCCTTCAATGAAGTGGTTTGATTCTAAAATAAATAAATAAATAAATTCTGTCCTACGCTCTCTTTTCACTCAGTTCACTTTGTCTCATCTTTTCCCGTGGCTTAAACTTTTGGCTTTCAAATCTATGTATCTAGCACAGACCTTTGAACACTGAACTGTATTGTCAGTATTCAGAGGCATCTATTATCTTCATCAAGGGATTCTTCTGGCACCAATAAACTGAACGTGTCAAAAACTGAACTCTTTTTTTCTCCTACCTGTACCTCCCCAGATCTGCTCTCATCCTCTCTGATCTTAGTTATTATGATTATCATGATGGCCTCTTAAGTAGATTTCTTGCCTCTCCTCCCACCAATCATTCCTCCAAACTTCCACCAATTTATCTTTCTAAAATGCACATCTTATCAGGTCACTTCCTTGCTAAAAGTCCTTCAGTGGCATCCCATCTAATAAACACCAGGTTCCATAAGGTGACATAGGATGTTTCATGGCTTGGTTTCTTGACTTCCTTTCTTAAAAGTCTCATAAGCCTGTTTCACATATGTATTTCACATGTCTGTTGCCCACACATTTTATACTCCTTGCCTTTACACATACTATTATTATTGAAATGTTTTCCATCTTGTTCACTTGGTGACCCTATTATGACATTTTATGAAGATTATCTAAATGTTTCCTTGCGATGTTCCCTCTGAAACCTCCTTTCTCTAGTATGAAATTAAGGGTTCTCGCTTATGTACTCTGATAGCACCTCTGTGCATTTATTATGAGTCTTACGATAAATGCTTTGTTCATTTGTGTGTGTTCCCCTACTGGACTCTGAATTCACTGAGTTGCCAGGTAGATTCAACTGGAATTCCCTCAGCCATCATTGCTCAAATGAAAACCTCTCCCTTAATTTTTTTATTATAAATCCATATAGTGATATTTGGAAAAAATATGTACATATCAGAAAAAAGTTTTTAAGTCTAATGATCATTTTTTCACACATAAAATGACCATAAATTAGTTCTTTCCTTTTCTAGAAAAATAAATTCTCTTGTATTCAAAATACAAAATGAGTAATGAAAAGAGATCTCTAAAGTCTCTTATTATAAACCCATTCTAAATATGTTCACACAGAAATTTATGGTATTTGAAAGCAATTTAAAGACCTGGAAATGTCAGTTGTAACTTTCCATCAGTTGAAAGTGTCCTAGCAGACACTAAAATAATGTTTCCTGAATCTTCACACATGGTCCTGTGGTGAGATGGCAAATCAGCTTGTGTGAGAAGGACTGCTGGGGATTAGGAGAATGGAAAAGGTGAATGTAAGATAAATACAAGTGAAGGGGAAAAAAAAACCTAGAGCATGAATCTTACTGAAAAATTTCCTTAGAACAATAACCAGGAGATGAATATGCCTTTCAAAACCCACCTTCAAAAAAAATAAAAAACAAAACAAAACAAAAAAAACCCACCTTCAATAGGAAAGGATTCAAATTTTAACCTCATGGGTAGGGAAACTCTTTAAGATAAATCACCCTAGCCATGAATAAAAAGGTTCCTGGCCCTTTCACAAAGGTCAGTAGATTCATCTTTTAATTCTGCAGCTGTGGTAATAGATAATGTACTTCAAAACAGAAATGATGTCATAGATATTTCTAGTAACCAGAAAGTATTAGTACGTTTTATTGAATGTAAAGGCAATGAAGATCAAAGAAGTAAGTTCTAGATTATTTTTTTCTGAATAATGTTTGAGGCATGTTATTCATGGACATGATATAAACTTTGTCTTTCATTTGACTGACAAAATTCATCTTTAATACTATAGAGTCAACACAGAAAGCCTATTTCTTTCCTGAATCTTTGATAGTGTCCCTTTGACATGTTAGATTTAAATATAATGACTAAGAATTCTATCAGTGTTAGATATTTTTATTGAAAACCATTATAAATTGTATATAAAACATGCTTTTTATGGTACTATTCTTTAATTATTTTTTCAGACTCTTTAATGTTTCTTTACATTTTATAGATAAACTCATTGGAGTTCATTGTACTAATGGAATTAACAGAACAGGATACCTTATATGTAGGTAAGAATGATATGGGTGGTAGAAGAAAATTTTAAAATTCAGCCTTACCTATTTTGTAAAATTGAAATGATATTTTTATTCAGGTATCTTATCGATGTGGAAGGCTGGGATCCAGATACAGCAATTCAAGGTATTTTTTAATAAAGTTCAGCTAAAATCAAGGACTAATGTTATAAAAACATCTAGTGTCATGTAAATGAATATGAATCAAAATATGGATAATGCTTTTTTCTAAGTTATTTTGTTTTAGGGTTAGCATCTTTTCAACTTAATACATTTTAACTAGATTTTTAGTATAGCCATTTACTAAAAAAAAGAAAGCTCTTTAATGTTTAATCACTGCTGCTATAATAAATCAGTTTATTACATAATCTGCTAGTTGGTTAGAGAAATACAAGGATCTTGTCACATAATTTATCTCATTAATTTTATTTGATCAACATTAATCCTTCATTGATTATTTTTAGCTTTTGGTGAGGCCCGTGGTCATCAAATAGATGGATGTGTATACTTAGCGGATCTCAAAACACAACCCATGAGAAGGTAAATTTTAAACCCTATTGTGAGTTGTATCTTATCCAAGGATCTTATTCCTTTAGTAAAATTTCTCTCTCTTGCAGGTTTCTTAAATTAAAAGCTTTGTTACAACTTTCATTGTTAAATATAGAAACTAAAAAAGAATTAATTGGTATATCATTAGGACAATCTGATGGCCATAACTAATTTTTGTGTTAAATATATTCAGAAGTTTTGGAAAATTATCCTAAAGAATGTTAGTCATAGTTACAAATCTTGCCATTGTATTTCTCAGAAAATTCAGGCTTTGTCATCTCCTAAATTTGGCCTCATAGTACATGGAAGAAATTATTTTAAACTGAAAAAGTTTTAAGCATACAGGTATTATCAGTCAGTCACCTTTATCATAGAAGAGGACCTTAGGATGCCTCTTCTAGAATGGTAGTTTCTGAACTTGGCAATATAGCAGAATCAGCCAGAGAATGTTTTAAAAAGACAGATTCCTAGGCCCCACCATATGAGCTACTAGTTTAATAGGTTTAATATAGGGGGAGAGGAGTCAGGAATTTGATTTTTAAAAGCTTCTTAGGATTGGGAACCAATGTGCTAGACCATATAAATGATTAACTCTAATTCCTGGACTGCCACCAAGCTGAGTAAACTCAAAAATATACCCCTAAGTAAGTAAATGATTTGACCTCCTTGATGGAACTATCGATCATAATCTATTGTAATATTTGAGATTGCCTTTTAGAAATAGCAGCATAGTGGATATGAAGCCACTATGTAAATAATAAATAGATAAAAGATGCAGTCGCTTCTTGAAGTCTGTATGATACTAAGACTATGAGTCATCATAGAGGAGCATAGTTTTCTTTGGTGGGAAAACCTGTGTCCACTTTATTTAAAAACTACATCAAGCAAGTTACTTGGATATAAATTTCAAAAGATGGGTTAAGATGCATCTCTAAGTATTTAAACACTGCCTGGCACATTTTGGGCATCTAAAAAACTATTTGCTGAATGGATGAATCAATTAATTGATGGATGGTGCTGGAGAAAGGCATTCAACAAATAAGATAATTTCATATAGTGAAAATATGGGTCCTCAGAGAAGGTATGTGGAAGTGTGCAGTTAGGGAAATCTGATGTTCAATACTTTAATACCCCTGATCTTATTCCCACTCCCCCTTTATCTCTTCTATTAACCTTTCCTCATAGTGCCTGTAGCCCTTAATTTTTATGATCTCATGGCCATTGGAGATAATAATGTTTACATCCTAACAGTTGAAAATCTTCCCTCAGATTTTACTTGGCTGATGACCTTTACCTTATGGTTCTTAAGCTTTATTCTTTCCACTAAAGCAAAATGACAAAATATCTGTAGATGTTTCCAAAATGCAAAGAGTGCGCATATTTGCTTTTTTCTCCTCTTACTTTGTGCTTAACTTATGTGTCCAAAAGCCTATAACCCTGTTTCTGATTAAATTTAAATTTTCTTATTGATATTTTTCCTCTAGTAATCTTGGAATGGATGTCTGGGATTCTGATGAAGATATAAATCCCCCATCTAATTCCATGGAAGAATCCAGGGATTGGCACACAAATGAAGACTTTCATGGGTAAAAATAACATGATTTTAGATAAATATTTTATGAAAGTTAAGAAGCAAATTCCTGGGCCGGCCGAGTGGCTCAGTTGGTTAAGAGCTCGCTCAAGAGTGCGAGCTGAGCTCTGAGCAACAGCAGTTCGATGCCCAGCCCCTAAGCTGAACTGCCGCTGAGCTGCCAACAGGTGGCAGGATGGCTCAGCTAAAAAAAAAAAAAAGTGTAAAAAAGAGGCAAATTCCTTAATGATGGTAGAAGAGAGAAAAAACCCACAGTACTGGGAATCAGAAAATTTGCAGTCAACTCTTAGCTCTGCGACTTATAAACTGTATGTAATCTAGAGCAAGTGACATAACCTTTTCAGGCGACACTGTTACTTAATTTGTAACATAAAGCAATTGGACCAGATCCGTTAGCTTTACTTATGCCCAGTTCTAAGGACATATAAAACTAGCATTTCATGAGATATTAGTTTTACAAGACTAAAAAGTGGGTTTTTTTAATCAAATAAGTTTTGGAAACACAAATATTACCATGAACATTAGCTTATTAGCCCTTACAATTTCTGAAGTAGAAATTTATTAAATTTTATGTAACCCAGCATTTCCCCAACTTATTTGAGCACAGAACTCTCTTTTTCTCCCCACAGAACAAGCATTACATTATGTAGAATACAAATGTTCTCCAAACTATTTGGCAAATTTGAACTCTATGATCCCTTCAGGATCTAAAATGCTATGATACTAAGTATTTTGTGTTTATTCTATCAATATATCTGAAACTGAATCAAAGGTGTCAAATGATACTAGAATTTCTTATGATTTACACATATATATGTATATACTTATATATATATATATTTATAAACTGATAAAAGACAATTTAAAAATTATTTTGAAACCTTTTTTCTCTATCTTTACAAAAAAAGGATTTTGCACTCCTCTCTGGCATTTTTCTCTACTGCCTAATCTTCGAATACACAACACTGTTTCAAATCATGAGGAGTATTTAGTATTTGTATTTAAAAAAAACAACACTGAAATATTATATATAACTATTATTTCCAATAAATTGAGATTATCTACTATGAACTGAAGTAATACAAGTTAGAATTAATGGGCTGTTCTTCCACTTTGTTTTTCTTCCAGCCTCAATCCTTACCTCAAAACATGAAGCATTTGGCCACCTGAACAGTTCTGGTTTCACTCCCCCTAGAGGAGGAATACTTGAGCAGTTAGGCATTAGCAAGTGTGTTAGGCATTAGCAAGCATCACAGGATATGCATAAAATAAATGAGGGGGTATACAGAGCTCTTCAGCTTACCATGGCATTTCATATCTGCCTTGACACAGTCTCTTTCGCTCATTTGATCTATACCCATTCTTAGGAAGCATTTATCTTCACAATTGAAAATAACTATTTCATTCATAATCATTATGAATAAAATCTTAGTGAAAATTTCTCTTAGAAGTCAGTGCCAGAAACTGTTGTTTTGTTTTTCAGACAATACAGGGGGTGGGTGGAGGAATTGTTTATTTTTGTTTAGGTTGGGTTTTGTGTGCTTTTATGAAACAAAAGTTAGAAAAGTTTGCTTTTCTAACAAAAGTTTACTTTTTATTTTCTTTTAGAGGGCAGTGTCACCGGCCCTCACATGTGGGACCCAAACCCGGGCCGCTGGCATTCCAAGCTCTCAACCACTGCGCCACTCGGCCGGCCCACAAAAGTTTACTTTTATGAAACAAACAAGTTCTAAAGTTCAAACTTGTGGAGAAGCAAAGTTCTAACTTTATGGTCAATTACTGTATCTTACCCTGGGTTTTAATTCTAAATGCTGTAGCTATCGATTCCTCTTTTTAAACTCTATTTCAAGTTGATGTGTTTTTTTATGTTCTAAAACAATTTAGCAGTTCCTTAGAAAACTAAAAATGAATTTAACATACAATCCAGCAGTTATACCCTTGTACATTTATCCCAGAGAAATAAAAACTTGTTCACACAGAAACCTGACATGAATGCTCAGTGCAACTTTATTTATAATAGTCAAAAACTGGAAACAGCCCAAATGTAATATTTATATGAAATATTTTATAAGATCTATTAATCCTTCTTAGGAGTAATTATATAAAAATCAACGTGTTTTTATTTCTTCTGACATGAAGTTTATACAATAATCCAGCATGTCATCAGCCATATTTCTAAGGTTACTTCTTAAACCCATCAGATAAATTGTGGCAAAAGTTATCTGGTTATGACACATTCCTTTAAATGGAAAGATGGTGTGAAATGTGTTGTTCACCAGCTTTTAGAAAAAAAATATACATTCTTTTTAATATCAGCAGACTTGTTTGGAAATTTACAATTTGATAGTTGCAGGAGAGAGTTTTGAGTTCATAAGCAGATACAAAGGAGAAAAATGAAAATGAGGCACTACCCAATTTAAGGGACATCACAATAAATTTATGTCCTGTTGAGTAAATGGAGATTTTGCTAATAGCGTAACATTTATTCTTTATTTACTATTAAAATACTAAGGATTTATACCATCTTTTCCCCCTACAGGTCTGGGAAAAGGTCCAGTCTTCTTCATGACCAGCACCCTCAAGATGACGGTATACAGATAAAGGATTATGATTATGTCAACGATGAACCTGTGCAGAGGCCTGGGGATTTTTATAAACGCCAGTACAGTGATAGCATGCCCGAAGAGAGACGCCTGAGAGAGTGGGATTTTGAGGACAAAGGACCAGGACCCAGATGTTCATTTTTTGCAGATCACCAGTGTTATGATATCTCCCAAGAGGAACTAGATTACAAGTTACCTGGAACAAGACGACGAGCATTTCATGATCACCAGCCTCACAGTGACTTCCATGAATCAGACGCTGGAGATGATTTTGATTTTGTTAGCAAAATTTGTAGAAAAAGGAGACATTCTGTTCAGAATCATCAGGCTTATGATAACTTTTGTGAACAATTTCCATCTCAGGATTTTGGATTTGTTAACAGAAGTCAGGGACAAAAACAACGATCTTTCCAGAACCGCCAAGAGTACCAGGACCAGTCGCCTAGACAAGGTTTTAATTACCTCAGTAGAGGTGGTTTTCAAAGGCAAAAACCTTTCCATCATCCTTATTCTCATGATGAAATGAATATGGAAGATTTTGAATATGCTGATGAGGTATCAGAGCACACACTGGGACCTTTACATGACCATTCCAACAGTGATTTCTCCGAGAAAATGCCATTGAAAAGATGTGTTAATAGAGATTTTGAACAAAGACTACCATCCTTTCCAAAGTTTCAAAAACAAATGCAATTAAGAGATTTTGATTTCGACAATGGAACTGGACCAAAGCAAGTATCTTATTGTGACCTCCCACCTAGTGATCTACAAGAACAGATTCTGTTGGAAGACTTGGACTTTAAACAGGAAACATCCTTACAGAAACCTAGATCTTGTCAGGACCACACACTTCCTGATAACATAAATCCTGATTGGTATTTAGAGTCATTTTGTATTATAAGGAACCACACTTAGTCCAACAAAACACTCAGTCTTATTTCAAATTAGGGTATTTGTACAAACATTCAAAAATGGTATGAATTATCACCTAAAACTAAAATGCAGATTTGTTTTTGTATAGATTCAGTGTATAATCAAGATTTATTTTGATAGCTCTGAATTAGAAATTTTCCTTTAAGTTATTCCCCAGGATTGATGTAAATACAACAAATTAGATTTAAATGGTTTAATTCTTAAGCTAGAAGTAAAAAACATTAAAATTAAAAAATTTAATTCATAAGCTAGAAGTAAAAAATATCAGAAACAGCTTTTTCACAGAAATAGCACTATTTTTAGACAAGGATTTTTTTAAAAATACTTGTTTTAGATGTGCTACAAAATTATTTTTTAATATACACAACCCAGTAGTCCTTTTCTCTGTCATTTAGCAATTTTTCATCTGTGCCATTAGATGGCCGGAGCATCAGGAGAACAGTGACTCGGTGAGACTGAAGTGCAAAGCAAGGAGAAGGGTGAAGCATGATATCCTAAAGGGAAAGACTAAGACAAGGAAGGAAGACAAGCCAGAGAAAGAGAGCAGTGAATAGAAAATAAGACCATGGAACAGGTTTCAGAAGGGAGATGAAGACTTAACAGGGAGAGAAAGTTCTGTGCCTTCCTCCCAATTTAGAATGCTTTCTCTAGTTATATAACCTTATCCTACATATATACCTGGATAGATGTGAACTCTTGCCTGAACCTAATATAGGCCTCCTTAGTTTTCTTTGGAAGCTATTCTTTTTTCTCTCCTAACTTTTCTACCAACATCTAATCTATCTTTCTCACTTGGTTCGCTTCACAGGAAATATGGCACTGATAATCACAGAAGCAGAAGTCAAAGGTAAATATTGATTTAGCTGCGAAACCAGCTTTTTCAAACCTATCCCTAATTGCTACCATTGACGTGTAAACATGTGAACAGACAAGTGTTTCCTGAATTCACATGTGTTCAGGGTTTATATACAACCTCTGCAAGTCCTGGGCACAACCTTTTGAAATGACTGTCACCTATCCCTGTGGTTTGGGGTTGCAAAGCTGAGTAATCACTTCATCTGCACCTGGGTTTCCAATGGCTAACAGTTGGTACCAGTTAAGCCAGGAATTTAAGTTTCATTTCCTTTATGATAGCTTAACTCCATTCCATGATTATGAGTCTACGTCCTAACCTAGCTCACTGTCTTCCACTAGACAAGATAAAACACAAGGTTGGTCAGTAAAAATCTCTCACTTCCCTCAGGACAACATCTCTATTACTGATGATGGTCTGGGTTAGGAGAATTATAGTATTCAAAAGAGAACATAGAAAATAAAAGGCCTTTTATTGGCTTCTTTTTTCTCCCATCATGTCATTCAGTACCACTTGTGGGGTAAAGGTTACAAGTACCCTATGTGAAATAAGTTTCAGTATATAAGGGTATTACATATTGATTTATATTAAATTAGTAGAAATCAAATTGGAGTTTTTGTTGCAAATTAGTTTTTTTACTTCCCTAACTTCTTCAGCTACTGTAGACAGGGTTAAAATGGTTCAAAGGTAGTCTTATCAATTGGAGAGACCTAAAGGAATAGTTGAGATAGACCAAAAGAGACCTTGGTTTGCAAGGTAGGAAAGAAAGGCAGGTGACAGCTAAGACAGGATGACTCCTGCTCTCTTCCTGTTAACTTACCCACAGCTGACAGGCCTCGGCACACGGCATTGTGGATAAGAAGGGACTGGAAACAAATAAGAGTTCTTGATGGACACTACTGAACATTTACATTGAAAACCTGCTAGAGTTGTCTCACGAGTGTATGTTCTAGTAGATGTTTATTAAAAGAGAGGTTTTAGGTTTAAACATGTATTAAAAACAGGTGATTCATTAGCGTTCTTCAGCTTCTCAGTTGCAAAGAAATATTCTAAAAGAGATTATAAGTAACACAACCCATTGATTTACAGCTATACCAAAGTAGTTCTGCTACTGTTTTTAACTTCATAATCTACAAGGGAATAGGCAAATATAGCTGCTGTGGTCCTAATTCTCCCGGCAGGATGTAGAGGAGCCCATAAAATGTATCCTGTCTCCTTCCATGCAAGGTGCATTCTGTAAAATTAAGGACCTTAATCCTCTGTTTACTTTTACCATGTTGCATCATGTAATTATTCTGCGTACCTTCACCATATTTGTTGCTAAAAGAGCACATTTACTTCTTTTGCACAGTGCCCTTCATAAAGTTTGAATCCTGTTCCATCTGTGATTATAATTAACACTTGTTTTTAGTAAGATTGGCAAAATGATGATAATTGATGAAGGTATGTAATGGGCACATGGATGTGTATTCTATTCTACTTTTGTTTATGTTTAAAAATTCTAATAATAAGTTAAAAATAACTTGTTTCTGTTATATTATTAGACTGGTCCATCCAGAAGATAGTCGAAGAATACATCCTTCAGATGAATTTAACTACAGGAGACGGAGCAGATTCACAGCATATTCTTCACGGGGACTTTCACCTTCATGTGTATTCCAAGAAGATGGTTCAGTTGACTATTATAGAGGTAAAAATTCAAGAGAGAGGGAACAGCACAAAAGGTCATATTTTTAAAGCTACTGATTGCAATTACGGCATGCCTGTAGGTTGCAGAGCTGAAGAGGAGAACATTATGATTTACCATCAAGAAAAACTGCAATTGGTGCCGAGTAGTTCATTTTAAAAACTCCCCACCATTTATCTACATTTTGACTCTAAAATATAAGTATCAAAATTATCTTGTGTTATTTTTGAATCCAGATTTTCCAGAAGTCTTTCATCAGGCATGTTGGCCAGAATAATAGGCTTCTCTGCCTACACAAAAAAGGCAACAAAACCTGAGAAACACAATGAAATTCAGAGCCAGAATCTTGAAAAGAGCTTGTTTAAAGAATAATGTTAAACTCATAAATAATAGCAAGAATGTTATAGCATCTATAACTGTTTAAACAAAAAAATCCCCCCTCAAGAGAAGGACAAAGAATTGTTGTCTGTGTCCTTGTAGCTTTGAATGTATTTTTAGACCTGTGCTGTCCAATATGGTAGCTATTAGTCACATGTGACTATTGAGCACTTGAAATGTAGCTAGTCCTGATAAAGATATGCTGTAACATCTCATTAATGATTTTTATATTAACTACATGTTGAAATGTTAATTTTTTTTTTAGATATAGTCACTTTATGAAACTCTCCTTAGGTACTCAGTTTGATTGTACCATATTTTTCTTACAGAGGTCTTGACTGATACAAAATTAAAATGAAGTATACTTTTTAAAAACTTTTACTTATATCACATTGTATGTTTCTTATTAAGGTGAAACTTTTATATTTCTCTCTCTCTCTCTCTCTCTCTCTCTCTCTCTCTCTCTCTCTCTCTCTCTCTCTGTCACTCTCACAGACACACACACACACACACACACACACACACACACACACACCCTAATTAAGTTGAATTATTTTGGCTTCTAATTTATGGGAGAGCTTTGCCTCAACTCAACCTCCCCGCTGCTGCCATGCACCCACCCAACTGTCAGTCCCCAGATCCAGAAATGGAGAGCCTGAGGCAAGGTCCGAGTAACTCATTGTCACTCCTTCCTGCTCACCAGTTAACTCTTACAGCAATCCTTAAAGGGAGGAGGCACAGGGCCTCTTCATATTTCCAGGACAAGGTCATAGCTAAAAAATATTCCATGGAATAAGCAAATAGAGCCCCATACTTGTGTGACAGGCAGCATCAGCACTTTCAGATCTGGTTCTTGGCAAGTGACAGTAAAAAGGCATGCCTCTCTACACTAATGTAGCTCTCTCACTAAAGTAAACCCTGGGACAGTAAACTACCGCATGGCTTTAAATCTCAATAGCATCTCTGCGGTACAATTGATTAGCATATTTGCCAATTAACTGAAAGGTTTGTGGTTTCAGCCTGTCCAGGAATAGCCTTGTTTCCAACCAGTTTCTTGGTGATGAAAATATTCTGGAATTAGATAGTGGTTATGGTTGCGCAACACTGTGAATGCACTAAATGCCACTGAATTGTACATGTTAAAATGGCGAATTTTATGTTGTATGTATTTTATTACAATAAAAACAAAACCTCAATAAATGCAGTGGAGGATGCATTTTCCCAACCCTGCGCTGTAACTATATTTTTCTTCCTGACATGTATGCACCTACCATGTAGTACATCCTGATATCTGAGTGCCTATGTGCATCAGCTTTTTAAAAATCTCTGGTCTGGGTGTTTCACTCTGTAGCATATTGGTATCACCCAGGAATATGTGACTCATCCATAGTCCCATTATGGGTTGGACTAAGTACTGTATTGCTGCACAAGCACATAAATGCCCCGACTCTTTGGCCCTAGCACCTATTTGCCTAGTATAGAAAATTCTCCCATGCAGAGGGCAGGCTGGGAATGGGATGTGTCTCTGCCCCCTCCTAAGGCATTGTGTGGCTTTCTTAATAAATGGGAAACGAGAGAGAAAGGGTCTGTAAGAGTACAGCTAAGAGTTTTAACCAGTGCAACTTCTCAGACTCAGGACTCGGTTCTTCTGGACAAAACCAGTGTTGTTCTTTTATAAAGCAAAGATCATGAAATGTGGCAGGTTTTTAAGACCTACACAAACACAGCATACAAAAGAGAAAGGGGAGTTGGGAGAGAGACAGTGTCCGCCGGGAAGGCCTTGAGGCAGAAGGTGGTGGATGCCTCCCAAGGAAAGGCTTCAGCAAAGCCAAGGAAGCTTCAGACTGCTCAAGACTGGCTTGGGGAGCAGGACGGATGACCTTACACTCCACTGTGGAGGAAAGGGCTCCCTGGGCAAGTTTGTCTTTCTCACTCCAGCCAGCAGATTTCAGCTGCTCCTGCTATACCATGTCTTTCTGCCAGAAACACGAAGGCTTGTGGAAGATTAACAAGCCTATGACTGCTGCTGCGGCCAGGATCAGGGAGAAGAAGACCATGAGGAACATATAGGTGGAGTGGGAGAGAGGTGCAGACAATGGCTGCTCCGCTGGGATCATGTTGGTCAGGTTCAGCATGTAGCCCAAAGTCCATCCCACGTCGCTGTTCTGGATCTGCAAACAGTGGGGAGAGTTTGTTTCTGGTCCGAGGCTTACCTGAGCTTTCCAGCAGCCCCATCCATAACACTTAGCAACCAGGAGAGCACCACACTCAGTTCCCTACGTGGATGACCTACATTCTAAACGGGAATTTGGTTGTGGGGAAAAGGAACAGGAGCAAGTGATTAAGGAGAGTTTGGAGCCTTACTACAGTATTCCCCAAATTTAGAGGAATTTGGTGATAGACTGCCCAATTTTCCGGAAATAGGCCGTTAGAGATTTGCATTCCTTTTGTATGTGTGAATGTGGGGGTGGGAGAAGGGAGGAGTGGTGGGAGTAACAGGAAGTAGGCAAAGGCTGAGAATGATTGTCCCTGGCCTTTTACACCTATGTTGGGGTCAGGAATCTCATCCATATAAAACTAGGATTTCTTTATGATTCACTTAGGGAGAAATTGGGGAATAATACCAGCAAATTAATCTTACTTTATGGAAGTTGGAAGACCTGCATATTCATGCGAAAGGATTCTTATTAAAGGATAAAACATGCTCTGACCCTGCCACATTCCCAGGAATATATTCCAGCTGCCTCAAAACTTACTGGAGGACCAGCCAAGTGGCGCGTTGGTTTAGAGCTGGCTAGGGAGCCAGCGGCGCCGGTTAGGATCCCACATATGAGGGCCAGTGACACTGCCCTCTACAGCTAAGATGGTGAACAACAGCTCCACCTGGAGCTGGGCTGCTGTGAGTCCCCGGGTCAGCATAGCTGCAGCCCCTGCTGCAGTGGGCTGCCATAGGCTACAGTGAGTGGCTGGCAGCCAGCGTGAGCGGCTGGCAGCCGGTGTGAGCTGCCAAGAACCGCTGTGAGCGGCCGTCCAGAGGCTGGCGACCGATCTGCCTCCCCCGAGAAGAGTGCAATGACAATACCAACATGGGCCAGTGAAGCAATGTCCTCCACTAGACCAAAGAACGAAAGGACAGCAACTTGTCTGTTCTCCATCCCGGGTTCCCCAATGCTGTTCCCTCCCCCAATTCCCCAATAAAATCTTAAAAAAAAAAAAAAAATTACTGGAATATAGGTAGTCTATGAATAATACATAATTTTGAAAATGTTTTTATTACATGAGTTTTATGCATGGTCATGGTAGAAAAGTTAGAAAGTACAGATAATCCTGAAATAAAAACCACCTACACTTCAACACTCAGAAGTTACTATTATCATTTTGTGACATATCCTTTCAGTCTTCTCTGTGATGTTTTTTCTTATAAAACAAATGGAATTAAAGTTTATGTATAATTATTCACTTAATATGTTGTCAACATCATCTCTGGTCTCTTACGGGATTTCTATAACATCACTGGCATGAACTGCCTTATATGTTCATCTTTACTCACTTTATCCAATTATGTATTTATAAAACCTAGAATGGAGTTAATTGGATAAAACGAAGTGCATATTTTAAGACTTAGCACATATTGCCAATACAATGGTGCTAATTTACATTCCAGCCAGTACCACTGGTGGAGATGTTTCTCTCCTCTAACCTCTTACCAATATTAGGAATTAATAATTTGTAAAAAGCCCACTTCCCTTTATGGGGGATAGGAACCTTAGCTGTGTGTTAAGTTAGAGTTATCACTTAGGGCTTAAAAATACTGGATCATTCCTTGGAGTTCAGAGAATACAAATCACTCATAAATTTTATATAGACATATACTTCAAACAGACTAAATAAACTGATGGGATGGACAGAAGACGGGTACTGCAACAAGGAAAAGATTTGGGTTTGAATTAGCAAGGTGAGTCTTGACGAGAGTGTAATGAAACTAGTGTCCTCAAGGCCACCAGCACTTCCTGTACCTCAAGGTTTTGTTTGCTTGAAACCACTGTATTTAATAAATGGGGTAACTTGGTTTTGCCATTAGAGAGTATGGGCTTAAAAGGTAGAGAAACACTGCTCTTGGTATCTTTCAAGTATGAATTGCCCATGAGCCATGCAGCCCATGTAAATGTTTCGCTATACCTGCAGGTGGCGCTCTGGTAAAGCACAGCAGTGAGGCTGCTCCCTTAAGGTCACAGTAAAGTTGGCTTTTAAGCGAAGAACCCCGTTCACAGCCACTCATCCTTTTCTTCACACTGAGCTTTCAGATTGGTCAACCTTGAAGCTACAACCAACAAAGCCTCCACCCTTTATGAGAAGCCATGATCATCCTTTCCAGGTTCATGGAAGGGGCCTTTGGGATGACTGCTTAAGTCAGGACACAATATTGCTATGGCTACTAAAATACTGTAATGTCACTCTAATATCTCCTGTTTTGTTTTCTGAGTTCATCACTGAGAAAGGAGAGGCTGAGAAAGCAGGTAGCTCTCCTTAGATAGGATATCCACAACTGGCTGGTAGTCAAAGCCCAGGAGTGTTTGACACACAATGCTAGCCTAGGTTAGAGATGAAGTGGTGGAACAGGACATCAGGCCAAAACTTAAACCAGGCTGACTCCTACCTCTTTCCAGCTCAGAGCTGCTTCAGTCAGTACCATCCAACCCCTCCTCCAACCCAACAAGTACCCAAATTACCTTGCCCATGAAATGAATATTCTTCCAGAAATCAGGTGTGAAGTGATAGCCCCTCTGAAGGAGAGAGATAATGTAGGTTCCGGAAAAGCAGTATTCACTCAGGTACTTCTCCTTCACGTCACCAAAACGTATCTTCAGCTGGAAGTGAAGTGAAGGACTTATCATACTTGTACAACACGCACCTCTCCAGAAACCTTTCTTTTTCCGTTGGTCGAAGGAGGGGAAAGCCCCAGACCTCAGTGTTGGCTTCCTCAGAGGGCTCTGGGGGTGGCGCTGTGCTCCTTCAGTGGGTGCAGGGGTGTATATAGTTTAGGGTCTGTCTGAGCAAGTTTTCCTCCCCGGGGTTCCATGAGATATTAATAAGCACTCCAGGGAAAAAGTCGTTTCTGTTGTCTAGCAGGTCAGAAACACTGAATTTTAGTATACCTTTTTATCCCTGTGAAACTTGAATTTCACAATCAAATTAGCATGTTAAAGGTGTGAAAAATCTTGCATGACAGAAATCCATTAACTTTGTTTAATCAGTTTTCTATATGCTCTTGACCCAAGTCTTGAGTTCAGAGCCTCTAAGCACCTTAAAGAACCAGTGTCATCAAACGTCACTCAGTGTAATCCCTGGACTAGCAGCATCAGCATCTCCTAGGAGCTTGGTCCTCACCCAGAACTACCAATGCACAATATGATCACACACATACGGTGAAGTTTGAGAAACAGCTCTGGAACCGAGTTTAGGAAGCATTTTGCTCAGGACTGCTGAAAGTTCCAACATCTCACCTTCTAGCCTGTGTCCTTACCTAACCTTTTTTTTTTTTTTTTGCATCATGCAAAGAGGTCTTCTTCAGTCCTTAATGTGTTTACTTACCCTCCTCCTAAATGAAGAGGATGTTAAGGGCTGCTTGCCAGCGCTTCCCTTTACTCTCCTAGCTTCTGTAAATATACGTGCCCAGAGGCCCACAGCTTGCTCTGCCTGGCTGCCTGCCCACCCCAGTTTTGCCCAGATTTCTCTCAAGGAACATACCATCTCTAAACCCTAACTGCCAGCTGGCATGTTTCTCACTTGGCTCCTGCCAGCCCTCAATCTCTGGAAGGCCAAGTCCCCACCTCACCCACCTTATCCTGCTCTGAGAGAGTTCTCTGAATGACCCAGCTTGGAACCTGTCTTTTAATCACAGCCCTTGAAAATAATCTTTGATCAACTCCTCTGCATATGATGTTCTCAGAACTTGGTATGACATTGATTTTGCCTGTCCAGGTCCCTACCCCTTTCTTTTGATAACTGCCTCTGCTTTTCCTTTGTGGAAAGACCGCTTCTGCCATTTGATGTAGTCTTGGCAGGTTTGTCAAAAAACTATGGAATACAGAATTCTAAGAATCCACTGCTGCAATCCTATTTGGTTCTTGAAGGCTGGCCTATCTGTTGGGGGGATGCCATTTTGGCCTAATTTTCTGAATTCTTCAACATCTTATCCCTCCTTCTGGGAAGCTATACATTGACTATGCAGTCTAACCTGCTGAGGGTTAATTATGATAGCAGCCAGCAATATAGAAGCTAAAGGCATCTACCTGGTTTATCAATTCAGAATTGATCATTTTTTTCCATTATGTTGACATCCAATATTATATTAGTTTCAGGTGTACAACATAGTGATTAATCTAGTAGCCACCTAATACCATACATAGTTATTACAGTATTACTGACTATATGCTCTATGCTGTACTTTACATCCCTGTGACTATTTTATAACTGCTAACTTGTATTTCTTAATCCCTTCACCTTTTTCACCTCAGAATTTATCATGTTAATGCTTGTGGACTCAGTACTCTATGTGCTCTCCCAGTGGCACCATGGTTCGCCCTCCTTTATGTTTATTTGCCCTGCCAGAGGAGGAATGGGCAGCACAATTACAGTTTGTATAAAGCATCTGCCCACTTTTCAGCACATAATATATGCTTAACAGTCGTTAGTTCTCTGTCTGCCAAAGGTGTCTAGGAGGGACATTCCCCAACTCAAGTCACACTGGGGTAGCGGTCTTTCCTCATGTTGAGGTTGTCAGGAAAAGAAGAAAAGGATCACCCTATAACAGGGTACTTGACAAAACTATGCTTTCCATACGGATGGACAATACAGTTGAAAAAAATGAACACTGGGTCATAACACCCATCTCAACATTCTAAGCTTGTAGGTGAGAGTCTGGGTCAAACCTGCAGCTCTGCCGCCCCCCGCCCCACCCCCACACACAGGCACACACTTCCTCCTCCATTTCTCCCCCTCCGAATGTTTCAGAATTTCTCCCAAATGCAGGCCTTTCTGAGCTTACTTCCAGGGCCTCGTGTGATTGACCTGAGCAGACCTACAGGTCTGCATACTGTAAGATTCCCAACCTAATGTACTCTGATGAAAGAAAAAAGTAGATGAGGGGAGGGAGGGAAAATCTGACAAAGCTTTCACTCTGAACAAGAAGTAATTTGTTTTCAAAGAGCAGCCTACATCTACTTCCTCAGAAGCCATACGTAGGCCTGATTTCAAGTTGCCTCAACTCCAGGATGCCCATCTTCCTCCACAGATCACCACCAACTGCAAAATACCTCTCCTAAGTGTCTTGTAAACTGTAAAGTGCTGAGGCATATTTGAGTGGCTCTTTCTGAAAGCCCTGACTATCCTTCCTTCATGGTTTAACTCAGACAAAATACTTCGGGAGAATTTCAAACCTCCAGGCTCTTGCACAACCTTCCTTCCCCCTCTTTATCAGAGCTGATGAGAACAACATCCATTTTTAATTAATAGCATTTTTTCAGAGTGAAAGCACCATTCGCTTTTGCAACTGTGTCAACTTAAAACAGCTGCTGTTTTGAACTGTCTCTAGATGATCTGTCTTTTTTAATCAGAGTAGACCTCATACATCTCTGCTCCCTGGAAAACTTGCATCAGACAGCACCAGATCTTGAATGACTCAGTGCCTCAGACAAGAAAAAATGTATGCTCCAAATGTATGAATAAGTAGGAGATACCATGAACCTGGGCAGTGGAGAAAGGGTCTTCTCACAATGGTTTCTGTGGCAGATTCTGGGAATTGCCCATCTCCCCTGCTAATAAAACTGATTTGGGGGTTTGTAGAGGGGAGTGGGCAACAATGTGCCCGGTTCCAGAAGCAGCTCATGGTGGATCTAAGGCTGTAAGCCAGTCATAAAATCCTGCACCCTGCTTTCCCAGCCAGTCCTAGCCAATGAGATGTAAGAGAAACTGCTAAGGAGTTTCTGGAATAGGTTTTACTTTCCTGTGAAAAGGAACAGATGTATCTGGGTTTACCCTTCTAACCTAGAACATGGCTGGGATCCCTGAAGCTACACTATGTCCGTGAGGAAATAGGCATAACAACAGAACTGAAGAAGTAACAGCCGACATATAGTCAAGCTACTGACTCCATGCCAACAACTGCCTACTGCCAGACCTCATATTACAGAAGAAAAATTAGACCTTTTTTGTTTAAGCCATTATATGCTAAGTTATCAAGGAATACCGATGAATTCATTCCTGGGTGCCCCATTTGGGTTTCTTTAACACGTGTGCTGGATCTTGGTCAAATGAGCACAACTTGAAGGGCAGACTTACATCCTCCATGCTATTAAGGACACACAACTGCTGTTTATTTCTAGTCACTTACCTCTTCCCAAGTAAGAGAGCAGAACTGTTTCACCGTGTCAGTCACCTTTTCCTCAGAGGGGGGTTCCTCTGATGTGAGGTTTAAAAACTTCATCACATAATAATAAGCTGAAAATGCCTGCAAGGGAAAAATGCAGTTTTGCATTGTGTCCAACACAAGCCAGACACTGACTTTCCAGAAGGCCATACCCCTCGTGAAGGTGCCCAGAAATCTCTGTTGAGTAAATAAATGGGATTTTTGATACTTCAGACCCTGCAACAGGAAGTCACTTTGCTGCTGACATGCATTTCTGAACCAGCTGTAGCTAATTTTCTCTATAATTTTAATGGAAGGGTCAGGAGAGATTGGAGAAAGAAAGATGGAGAAAAGGGAGAGGAAGAGGTTACAAAAATCCCATCTTTAAAAAAGTATTCTGTATGAATTTTTAATAAATAAAAACTGAAAAATGCTATACAAAGGTATTAAGAAGAGTGATCTCTGATGGCAATTATAAGGTTTTTTTTTATGTTGCCAAGTTATTTTCTTTAATTCTTTTATTGTGAAATAAACATTTTTTTTTTAAAAAAGTTAGTTTTAGGTGTACAACGCAGTGCAGTAATTATACTTTTTACCCCTCAAAGTGACAACTCCCCTCCCCCAATTCGCCACCCTCCCATATCATACATATCTATTACAATTCCCTTGACTCCCTTCCACAGTATACTCCATGTCCCTTGACTATATATATATATTCAATTACAGTTGGCATACAATATTATACATCAGCTTCGGGTGTACAGTGCAGTGATCAAGCCTCTACTCCATCCATGAAGTGGTCTCCCTAACAAGACATGTGACCATCTGACACCCCACAAAATATTTACAACATTAATTATAATCTCCTATAAGGTGTTTTTCTGTACTTTTTCTTGAAGATTTTTATTAAAAATACAGCTAACATACAATATTATATTAGTTTCAGGGGTACAGGTACACCATACTTATTCAACATTTATATACCTAATGAAGTGATCACCATGATAAGTCCAGCAACCATCTGACACCGTACCATGCTATCACAATATTATTGACTATATTCCATATGCTGTACTTACATCCCCATGACTTGGGTGCATGAGTTGGATGGGGCAAGATAGGGGAGAGGGAGGTCCCAGCTGAGCCAGGAGGGTGGAGCAGTGGAGCTCACCAGGCCAACCAGATTCATATTTGGCCTGGGAGGGTGGGCTCATCATAGAAAAGATGGCGCCCACCTGCTGGCTGCACAGGAAAACCCCTCACCAGGAAAATGTCCGACAGTCCTTTCTCTGAAGCCCCACTCCTCAGTCCGCCCCCAGTATATCTCCGAGGCCCCCTCAGTCACTGACCCTCCGCTGGAGCCTAAGGTGAGTGCCTGTGGGCAAGTGAGTCTGTGCGCAAGCTGTTTAAGAGGACGCCTGGGTTTCCCACAGCCTTCCATCCCACCTGAATGGTGGGAATACCCTGTTTTTCACAGCCAGATATTGTGGGGACTCCTATTTCCGGCACCAGTACTCCTGGCTGGGGAACCTGGTGTGGGGGGCTGGGGTTCCTCACTCCTCTGGTGGGACCCTCTGTGGCTGAGGTATGTCTCCGGATTCGCAACCACCAGAGGGAGGTTTGGGGGCCATTCCATATCTCCACCTCTCCTGCCAGTCTCATTGTGGCTTCTTTATATTTTTAGTTATAGGACTTCTCTTTGGCTAGACTTCACATGGTTCTCCAGGTTGATTGTTCTGTAATTTAAAATGTGTTCATGGAAGGACACAGGCACAGTGTTTATCCACTCCGCCATCTTGGATCTCTCCTCTGTGCAAAAGCTTTTTAGTTTGATGTTCCACTTTGTGTATTGCTTTTGTTGGTTTGGGCTTTTGGTGTCATATCCATGAAATCATTGCTAAGACTAATGTCATAAAGCTTTTCCCCTGTATTTTTTTCTAAGAATTTTATAGTTTCAGGTCTTCTATTTAATATTTCAATCCATTTTGAGCTGATTTTTGTGTATGGTGTAAGATATAAGTCCAATTTCATTCTTTTGCATGTGGATATACAGTTTTCCCAACACTTATTGAAGAGACTATTCTTTTTGTGTCTTTTTGGCACCATTGCTAAAAATCAGTTGATCATATATATGTGGGTTTATTTCTGGGCTTTCTGTTCTGATGCATTGGTCTATATAGTCTGTCTTTATGCCAATACCGTACTGTTTTAATTACTATTGCGTAATATATTTTGAAATCAGGAAGTGTTATACTTCCAGCTTTGTTCTTTTCTCAAGGTTGTTTTGGCTCTTCAGGGTCATTTGTGATTCTGAATTTAATAATAGTTTCTCTATATCAGTAAAAAATGCCACTGGGATTTTGATGGGGATTGCATTGAATTTGTAGATAACTTTTGGTAGTATGGACATTTTAACCCATAAACACTGGATGTCTTTCTATGTGTCTTCTTTAATTTCTTTCATCAATATTTTGTAGTTATTAGTGTACAAGTATTTCACCTCCTTGGTTTATTACTAAGAATTTTATTATTTTTTATGTTATTGTAAATGGAATTGCTTTCCTAATTTTCAGATAGTTTGTTGTTAATGTATAGAAATGCAGCTGATTTTTGTTTGTTGATTTTGTATCCTGCAATTTCACTGAATTCATTTATTAATTCTAACAGGGTTTTTTTTGTGTGTGAAGTCTTTAGGGTTTTCTTTAAATAAGATCATGTCATCTGCAAACAGGCAATTTTAGTTTTTCCTTTATGATGTGTTGTCCTTTATTTCTTTTTCTTGCCTAATTGCCCTGGGGAGGACTGCCAGTAACATGTTGAGTAGAAGAGTATGGGTATCTTTGCCTTGTTCCTGATCTTAAAGGAAAATCTCTGTTTTTACCACTAAGTATGATGTTAGCTGTGTGTTTTTCATATATGGCTTTTATTGTGTTAAGATAATTTCTTTCTATTCCTAGTTTGTTGAGAGTTTTCATCATAAAAGAATGTTAAATGTTGTCAAATGCTTTTTCTGCATCTGTTGAAATGATCTGATGTTTAGCCTTCGTTCCATTAATATGGCGTATCACATTAATTGATTTTTGTATGTTGAACTATCATTGTGTCCCATAGATAAATCCCAGTTAGTTATGATATGTGATCCTTTTAATGTGCTGTTGAATTCAGTTTGCTAATATTTTCTTGAGGACTTTGGTTGTTCAAAAGTGTGTTGTTTAATTTTCACATATTTGTGAATTTTCCAGTTTCCTCCTGCTTTTGGTTTCTAGTTGCATTCCATTATGGTTAGAAAAAAATACCTGGTATGATTTCAGTCTTCTTGAATTTTTTTTTTTTTAAGAGCACATGTTCCATCCACTGAGCCATCCGGGTGGCAGTTCAGCTCAAGGTGCAGAGTTCAGTCTTAGTTGTGGGTGGGCGTAGCCCACCATCGAACAGGCAGTCTTATTGTTAGGAGCACATGCTCTCACCGGCTGAGCCATCTGCCACCTGTTGGCAGCTCAGCTCAGGCACAGCGTCACTGGCCCATGTGAGAATCAAACCGGCAGCCCTGTTGCTCAGAGCTCGCGCTCTTAAGCTAACTCTTAACCAACTGAGCCACTTGGCCGGCCCTCAGTCTTCTTGAATTTGTTAAGGCTTGTTCTGTGACCTAAATATGAGACCTATCTTAGATATGCACTTGAGAAAAATGTATATTCTGATGCAGGTAGGTGGAATGTTCTGTATTTGTCTGTTAGATCCATTTGGTCTATAGTGTTGTTCAAGTCTGCTGTTTCTTGATTTTCTGTCTGGTTATTCTATTCATTATTTAAAGTGAGGTATTGAATTCTCCTGCTATTATTGTATTGCTGTTTATTTCTCCGACCAGTTCTGTCAATGTTTGCTTTAAATATTCAGGTGCTCTGATTTGGGGTGCACATATATTTATAATTGCATTTTCCTGGTGAACTGACCCTTTATCATAATATAATGTCCTTAGTTTCTTATGACATTTACTTAAAGTCTATTTTGTCTGATGTAAGTAGAGCCACTCTTGCTTTCGTTTGGTTGCCATTTGCATAGAATATCTTTTCCTATCTCTTCACTTTTGGCCTATGTGTGTCCTTAAATCTAAAGTGAGTTTCTTATGGATAGCATATAGTTGGATCTTGTAGACAACATAAAGTTGAATCTTTAAACTTTTTGTATAGTTTTAGTTTTTTATAATTAGCATTATTAATTTTTATAATAAATATGTCCTTAAATTGTTATATTTCAAAAGACTTTCTGAAATTAATCCTAGAGCTCATTCTACCTGCAAAGGCTTAATTAGTTAAGCACCTAGAAATTCTCTTCTTTTTGTTAAGGTGTGACACTTTTTTAAATAAGTAAATGTTATTTTTAAAACACTGAACAAACAGAAAATTTTTCTAAAAATAGGTAAATTTAGCAAAATATTGAGCCTTCGGTGTGATACATAGTAATCAAGTCAGTGGGGCCTCCTGGTCCATGCCACCCCCAACCCCCAAGCTCTGCATGCTGTAGGCTCTTGAAAATTTTTTCCTGACATTCAGAAGCTTCCCATTAGCATCTCATAATCCTGCTCTTATTCATTTCTCAAAATATGAAAGTTGCCCTCATCATTTCTTTTCCTTCAAAAGAGGTAACACATGTTTATTGTATAGAGTTTAATTTACAAGTTAAAAATGAAAGTCTCTCCTTAATCTGACCATCGCTAGAGAAAAACACACTTAACAATGTACTGGGTTTTTTTTTTTTGTTTTTTTTTTTTGAGGGCAGTGTCACTGGCCCTCATATGTGGGACCCAAACCGGGGCCACTGGCTTCCCAAGCCAGCGCTTAACCACTGCGCCACTCAGCTGGCCCAACAATGTACTGTTTAATAGCTGCAGCAAATATATACGAAGGTCAGTGTGTGTAAAATATTAAAATTTATGTATATGTTTTTACCTAAATGTGATCATACTAGATACAATATTTTTTATAATCCTGCTTTTTTCACTTCATTATAATACATCATGGACATATTTCTACCTTACCCATTTCAATGACTATAAAAGGTTACTATGTATGGATCTATCATAATTTACTTAAATAATCCCATATTCATGAGTTTTTAGGTTTTCTAATTTTTCACTGTTATAAACATGCCACAATGTACTCGTGTCTTTTACCTTTGCCTAGGGATAATTTCTTGGGGTAAAATGTTTGATCAGAAGGTAAATATATTTTATAAGTGGAAATATCCACTAAAAGACATGAAAAAAAATGTTCATATAGTAGTTCATAATAGCCTCAAATTGCAAATAATTCAAATATCTATTAGCTATAGAACGACTAGATAAACTTTAGTATATTCATGCAAAGGAATACTACATTGCAATGAAAGAATAAACTACTGTTACATGCAATAACATAGATAACTCGCAGACAATACTGAGTGAATGAGTCAAAAAAAAAAAGAATACATAGTGATTTCAAGAACTGGCAACACTAATCTATGGTGATAGACTCTGGAGCAGTGGTTGTCTTTGGAGAGGGATTATCAACTGGGAAAGTGCACAAAGGAGCCTTTTAGCGTGTTGGGAATGTTCTATATCTTCACCTAGATGATGGGCTCCGAGGTGTATCCCTTAAAAACTATCAAGCTGTGGCCTTAAAATGTGCACACTTGGGGATGTAAAGTACAGCATAGGGAATATAGTCAATAATATTGTAATAACCATGTATGGTGTCAGGTGGGTACTAGATTTCTTGGGTGACCACCTTATAAGTTATATAAATGTCCAATCACTATGTTGTACACCTGAAACTAATATAATATTGTATGTCAACTGTAATTGAAAAATGAAAAATTATTTTTTAAATGTGCACATTTTACTGGAGTTATGTTGGACTTCAATCTTAAAAATGGAGGTGAGCATATTTTAAATATCCATACATATCTTGTCAGATTCTCTTTCAAAATGTTGGATCACTTTACAACTGTAGGAGGTAACTTTTTTTTTTTTTTTTTTTTTTACCGTAGGGCTTAAATTCCATTCTATTTTGTATGAGTCTCAGAAATGGCCTTTACTCATCTTTGCCCATCCAAACAGGGTTATTCATTTCTTCCAAAGCCTGGAATTATTTTCTTTCCAAACCCCTGAACCATATCTTCATCCTCAGTCTTCCTAAAATCACCACCATTTTCCTGCACTATAGAAATACGAGCTTATGGATCATAAACCTCAAACAGTCATCTAAAGATCAAAAAGATTATCTTAAGCATGGGAAGAAGCTTCTAGAACATAAGAGGCAAGTCTCCTGCCTGGTCCACATGGGAACCCACTGAACTACGTGCAGGTTTCTGAACCTGCTTCATACTTTCCCACCCCCAGGCTTCTGTGAATGCTGGTCCTCTCCCAAAAGTATTCCAAATACTAAAGTTCTTTTACTGAGAATATACAATATTCCAGGCACTCTGACAGGCCCAGAAATGAAAAAATACACTGTCCCTGCCTTCTAGGGCCTCAGGACATAGTGGGGGAGACAGACATGTCACCCTGTAAATTCTTACCAGCTAAAATTTGTGCAATTTTAACCTACATAGAAATGCAATACATGCATTCCTGTTCAGTTTAATTGACTTGGTTTCAGTACAGCAGTCTACTGTCTGTCAATTTTTTTCTTGTTTTTGTGATATCAATTACCCACCTTCCTCCCTGCTTTCCCAACTTTGGATATCTCCCAGGAAGCCCTTGGTCTACTCTGACACGGCTTCTGAAACTGTACTCGTTAAAATCACCATGTACTCGTTAAAATCACCAGTAATCTCCTCACTGCCAAAATCAGTAGCCATTTTTTTTTCATTCCACCTCTTCCTTGACTTTTTGCAGCATATCACACATTCATTCATTCATTCATTCATTCAACAAATATTTACTGAGTACTAACTGTTCTAAGCAGTGATCAAAACAGATGAAAATCCCTGCTCTCTAGTGGAAGGCAGCAGAACTCCCAACAAATAACAGATGGTACTAGTGCTATAAAAATAAAGCCTTTGGGGCCGGCAGAGTGGTGCAGTGGTTAAGTGCTGGCTTGGGAAGCCAGCGGACCTGGTTCGGGTCCCACATATGAGGGCCAGTGACACTGCCCTCAAAAAAAAAAAGCCTTTTGTTACATACCCCACGTATTATATATAGAGAGAGCCTTTATGCACATTAGAGAATCCCACAAAGAAGGCATGGTTCATTTATAATTTCTTCCAGACCAGATGCAATTTATTTCAGGGGTCATTTTTATCATGAGAACTGTTGCCTGGTAATGTAACTGACATTCCACCTTTATCAGGTTTTCAGGGAAACAAATCCAGAAAGCTAACCAAAAGCCAAAGTTGTCCATAAAGGAAGAAAAAGGGGTTTGTTAAATCATTTTCCAAAGCTCAAATCAAAAACAAATTGAAAGTACTTTGGAAAAAAGAGTAAATTACGCATTTATAGTCATAGAAGGAACAGGAATTACAGTCTAAAGATTCTGCCTCCAAACTTACTTGATATGTTCCCCTAACCCGCATTCTAACATGATTAATCATTTTAACCTGCTTTTCTAATTTGTATTACCAGATAGGAGGTGGGCTCTGCCCTGGCAGGAAGCATTTTAGAGGCAGGAGTAGCATCAATTACAGGGTCATTTGTCTCTGGCATATGCATTTTGTATTTGCTTCCCATATTTTAAAATAGACTTGACCTCTGACACTTGTGTGGCATTTATTCCCAGCCACTGCCCTGCTTGGGCTCATAGTTCTACTTTAATCTCTAGTTTCTATGTAATTTTTTTTTCTAGATTAAGGGCTGTAATGTGGGATTCATAGGCCCACCACAAGGGATCATGATGTCTTCTAAATTTTATGCAAAAATTTTGGAATACCTTTATATGTGCTTAGACAATCCTTAGCTTTCATCACATTCTTCAAAGAGTCTTATGATCCTTTGAAGAGTTAAGAATAACCCATCTATTGAGGATATTTATGCTAAGTGAAATAAGTCAGTCACAAAGGGACAAATATTGTATAATTCCACTTAAAAGAGGTATCTGAAATAGTCAAATTCATAGTGACAGAAAGTAGAATGATGGTTGCCAGGGGCTGAAAGGAAAGAAGACCAGGGAGTTAGTGTTTTGTCTAATGGGGGGAGTTTCTGTTTTGGAAGATGAAAAAGTTCTAGACACAGATGGTGGGGATGGTTGCACAATATGTACTAATTCCACAGAACTGTACACTTAAAAGTAGTTAAAATGATAAATTTCCTATTATGTATATTTTAACACACACACACACACACACAAACACACACACATGCACATGGAATGACTGGGCTAGATAGCCTCAATATTTTGCTTTAGCTGTTGTCTTGACTGTGCAGGTCATGATTAAGAGTCCTCTCTCAAAATAGAGTCAAATAAGCAAAATATAATCATGGAATAATACTATTATATAAGGAATAGAAAATAAAATAAATATTTTGTTTATAAACACCTGAATCTATTATAAACACCTGAATTAAATTTGAAGTAATATTTTATTTTTTATTTTTTTGAGGGCAGTGTCACTGGCCCTCATATGTGGGACCCGAACCAGGGCCGCTGGCTTCCCAAGCCAGTGCTTAACAACCGCGCCACTCAGCTGGCCCTGAAGTAATATTTTAAATCCCCTCTCCTTTATATATATATTTAAATTTCTAAGATAATCATGTTACTTTTATATATGTATATGAGGTTGGATAATTAAGTTCGTGAACTCATCCTAGAAAAAGTGCTACATACCTCCTTGCTGACTGTCATTGTGGTCACCTTCCAAGTACTCATCTTGGGGAAGCTATCCACTGATGCCAGCGCCTAGTCCACCCTTCAGAGTAATTTTGGAACTCTTTTTCTGGAATGGCATCAGAGCTGTCATCACATTACCCTTGATGTTCTGAATGTCATCAAAATATCTTCCTTTCAATATTTCCTTTATCTTCGGGTAAAGAAAGAAATCACTGGGGGCCAGATCAGGTGAGTAGGGAGGGTGTTCCAATACAGTTACTTGTTTACTGGCTAAAAACTTGCTCACAGACAGTGCAGTGTGAGCTGGTGCATTGTTGTGATACAAGAGTTATGAATTGTTGGTGAAAAGTTCAGGTCGTCTAACTTTTTCATGCAGCTTTTCAGCACTTCCAAATAGTAAACTTAGTTAACTGTTTGTCCAGTTGGTACAAATTCATAATGAATAACCCCTCTGATATCAAAAAAGGTAAGCAACATCTTTGCAACAAGTTCGCAAACTTAATTGTCAGACCTATATGTCATATATGTATGTGTGTACACACATACACACACACACGCACACACACACACACACTATTTCTCTGTAGCCACAGTAGAGACCAAGTGTTAGAATCAAGTGTGAAACCTGCTGTCTGAGCTGGGAATGTACCTATTCATCTTTCTTAGGCAGTCGCACTCCAGAATAAGGTCATCCATTTCTCTTCCCCTCCAGGACCAGTTCATTCATATTATATTCATTTTTTTTCTTTCCATCTACCTGTCAATCGTTTTTGAAAGTCTTCCATGTGCCAGGACCTAAATGGTAGTTTTCTTGTCTGTATATCTTCTTCAGAAGTCCACTTGGTTGGGTTTATTATCTAAGCTGGCCTCTGAAATGCCTTGGAAAGTATCTCCTAGAGTGGGATATTGCTTATACCAACATGCACTGGAATTGAACCCAGAAAAATAAAGTGTTAATGGGATGGAACAATAAGGTTTAACGTGAATTTTCCCGTTGATTTACATATATTGTATAATGAATAGGAAACTTTAATCTTATTCATAATGCTTCCACCTTTAATCCCAAGAATTATGCTGAAGGACAAAAACAACTTTCTTTTAATACTCCAGGAAGATACACTGTTCAAAACCAGATGATTCAAGGACACATCAATCACTAGTTTCATCCTGTGGCTGTGGTAGGTGACTCTTTAGATATCTTTAAGATAAAAACCATCCTGATTCTACTCTTGGGGTAGGACTTTGGAGATTCAATCCATCAGATGTTCTTTTACCAGAACCGACCCAAAGGCATCCCTTGAGGGAAATGCTGACTTGCTCTAGGAATTGCTAACTCTGCCTTTAGGTGCAGGTGGGACACCCTCCCACAGGTCCAAATCTGTGATCAGCTCCCTAATTTCCATATTAGGAATCAACCTTACTGTATAAACCTTTACTTGATTTGTGTCTATAACCTGTGGGTCCCTATTTAAGCAACAACTCAGACTAGGAACACTCTAGGCCGTCTTCAGTGAACATAGCCTCAGAAGGTCAGCCCCTCATCTTCTTTCAATTGCTACCATGGATAATCAATATTTATGGAAGATGATTTGAAGAGTATGTCTCTCCCCTCTTCCAGCTCCTCTGAATTCCTTCCTTCTATCGAGATGAGTATCAAAAACCTATATCGACTCAGTCCATCACAGAATTGCTATCACTGAGTTGGCTTTTTAATGTTATGCCTCTGGGTTAAAGTTGCTAAAAGAAATTTTCATTTACAATTTAAAAAGTGTCAAAGATATTGTATAATAAAACCTCCTTTATAAAATATCCTTGGGATTCAATTTTGGAATAGCTGTGCTTTGGCCTAAGACCTGGTATGCTGGGTACAATGAAAATCATGTGTCAGATTATGTCTTATTTTCCCTCTTGGCTACTAGGAAGCTCAGAGTTAAACACAGAGATACACACATGTATATGTATGTATACATATATAAATAAATTTTAATGTTCTTCAATTCTAGTTTCCTCCTGAATTTGTTTATACCCTTTCTTGTTTATATAAGTGGTACAATGTGATCTTTTTTAGAATTCCTAAATTACCACATAAGTAATTTTCTACAGATGTTCCCTCTTTCTTTTTGGTGTTTCTAATTTGCCTACAAATGGGATTCTGTCTAGCAACCAAAGCCATGGTGTAGCCAAACTGACAAGAGTATTGATAGTTTTTAATACTCAACTTAAGAACTAAGAATTATATCATCGGGGCTAAATGCAGCTGTGGCAAAAATTCCCTCCCTGCAAATTCTCTGTGGCTTGTAAAGACCCAGGCTAACTGCTTTTGGAAATAATAAAAATGCAACTAGGTTTTTGTGTTGCAAATAGTTATGAGAAAGAACTAACCTTTATATGGGCCTAGCTGGTGCGATGATATGTTAGTTTTTCTTTCGCTTCATTATTTGCAGTGATATGTTGAAGCTGGCGCTTACCCACTCTTGACAGTTAATTGTTAAAATTTCAGGAGTATTGTGATCTAGTTGATGTCATGTTAATACCTTAAAACATGCCTTTGGGGGAGTACTTACACCATGCCAATTGGCAAATGCTACAAATCAGACCCTCCATTCCCAGAGACCTGGTTGTTAAGACATTCATCAGTCCACCTCTGCTTGTTTGGCTTATCACTCATACCTAGCAATGAGATAGGCATTTCTGTCCTGATTTTATAAATGAGGAAACAGATTTTTAAAAAATCTTTAGGAGTTAGGGAGAAATTAGAAAGGGGACCAAAAAAAAAAAAAGAAAGAAATTGCCAAAGCAGGAACAGAAGTACAGGTACAATACTGACCCTGAGGGCTACATTCAGAGAAGAAAGATCTTACACAGAGGAAGGCAATGAGCTAATCTAAGGAGACGGCCAAATCAAGATTCAGAAGGCTGTGAGAAGAACAATTTGTATGAGAGATTAAGAGGGCCGGCCAAGTGGCTCAGTTGGTTAAGAGCTCGCTCAAGAGTGCGCGAGCTGAGCTCTGAGCAACGGCGGTTCGATGCCCAGCCTGAGCTGAGCTGCCGCTGAGGTGGCAGGATGGCTCAGCTAAAAAAACAACAAAAAAAAACAAAAAAAACAAGCCATCTATGAGAGACTAAGGGACAAAACAAAAACTTGCCCCTCCAAGGGAAGTTCAAGGCTCTTCCACCCCTTTCCATCTTGGCCTCTGCCTATCTTGGTTGAAGGAATCACATTTAAAGGCAAGAAATTCCACCAGCATGATCACCACCATCCCCACTCCACCCAAGTAGGAAGCGTTCACTCCAGCTTGAAGGTGAGAATTGGGCCATGTTTCCCAGGAGGCAAAGCTTTCAGAAAAGTTAAAAAGTCAACACACACGAGTATATTCCTTTTCCTTCAGATGTACTTCCTAGCAATGACTGGGATGGAAAGAGCCCTTGGCTGTCCCCAGCATCCCTGGCCACCTTCCTCCCCTGTGGGGCATCTTCCTATCTCTTCTAGTAGTTGGATCCAAGGCAAGGGCTTTGACCTAAAAAAGCCCAACATGGGCAGCCAATGCCAGCTCAGCTATAGGGCATCCAGGTGAGATTCTAGTTTGTTCTAAATTTGGGTTTAGAGCTAACCAGTAACCAAGTATTACTCTGCCAGTCATTTTCTTGTCATGTATTTCCCTCAGGAACCTTGAGGGGAGGGGAAACCGTGGTCTGGGCCATGGTTAAGGTAAGCACGGATTACCTTGCCCATTGTTGTTTTCCCAGAGACCAAAGGATAAAGAGCTCACATAGTTCACAAGTGGCAAAGCCAGGATTAAAAAAAAGCAAGTATGATTACTGCAGAGCCTGTGCTCTCTCCAGGGAGCTCTTGCTGTGACACTGGGCTGGGGGCCTGGAGGAGAGTTAAACTTCCCTCCTCACATGCTGATCTGTTTTCTGGAAGAAAAAAAAGAGTGTGAAGGCAGACCAAAGCCCTTGTTTCCTTGAATGATATCTTAAGTGATTAAGTGAGATAATGTCTAGCTAGTACTAGTCAATAATTGGCACTTGATTGACGGTAGCTAATCATGCAATGTATTTCTAAACAATGATTACAGTAATGCTTGGTCTCCAGGACCAAAACATGAAATTTGAATAATGCGTTAAGCACATCAAGGGGCACCTCTTCTTCCTCTGCTCAAAATTTTATTTTGGAGTAACTAAGGAAAGAAGGAATTTGGAATTGGGATTCAAACAATCCCCCAACTCTTCAAAATGTAATGAAAATGATGCTATCTTCAGTGTTTCCTTGGGGTTTCCTAAGTTTCTACTCCCTAAATGTCTTTATTGAGGAAAACCTTAGCCGAGACGTCTAAATCCTGTCTTCTCTATCTCTGATATCTAAGAAGCCACCTCCTCAGATGTGGCAGATCCTAATGGGTGCCTACTAGACTGCTAGCCCCCTTCCTCTGGCTTACAGATTCCTGATTTTACCCAGGTAGAAGAAAGCAATGTGCTCAGGAAAGACTCCCCAGTTCCAGAGGATAAACAATGATTAGTCTAAGCCAACCACAGTAATCCATTCCCCTTTATCATAGATTGGTTTAGAGGTGTACATTTCACCAAATTCTAGCCAATGGCATCTGTAAAGATGTTTGTTGTGCTTCTGCAAAATTGAAGACATATCCTTTTCTCCCGTTTTGGCTCTCCATGTAAAGACATAACGCTTAGAGCATAGCTGCCATCTTACCACCACAAGAAGATAATGGAAAAGCTGATCCCAAGTCCTCACATTATGAAGCCAAAGAATTAACCCTGAATTATTTACCTCAAGGCTTATTATTGTGTGAGAGAACCATACATCTTATTACTGAAACTCTTTGTAGGCACACATTCTAACTTGCAGCCCAAATCATCCTAAGCAGTATACCTCATCATTTCACAAACTTACCCCAAATTGCCCGTGGAGTGGTGGCAAGAAAATCTCATTGAAGGAACAGTGGGAGTAAGGGCAGTGACTGGTGTTGAAGAGTTTAAAGATATTTTGTTGGCATTGTTCAAATTTTCCAGTGCCCTGGATTTCCAATGCATGGAATGGAAGAGGCGTCTCAAATTTTCTGGTGCAGGGGCTGTCATAAAGTTCACTTATGTTCATTACTCTCTTGTATCCATTATTAAAACATGGGTCCTGGAGGATTCTGGCTGTATCCTGCATAGAAAAATCACTTGAAGGGGTCATATGCAAATGCTTTGGGTACAAAAGCAACAGTCTGACTACATTAATGTGTAGGGATTGTACAACATCCCAGCACTCAGCACTGGCATCAGTATGCCTCCCACCTGCCCTTTTTCACCTTGGGAATACTCAGATTTGTATAACAGGCACCACAAGTGGTATTAGATATAAATGAATTCTCTCTATTCATAGAAAGTAATAGAGTTCAAGCTGGGCTCAGAAATGCCATTAATTTGGAATATTCTCTAATGCTTAGTTCTAATCACATAGGTCACAAACAGATTCACAAGGAAAACTCTCAAAGCTCTCAAAATTCATGAGCCTGGGGTAGTTCTCCAGGAGTTGGCCTATGTTCCCACCCCCATCTCCAAGGAAAAAGTCAGAAGCTCCAAGAGCTGGAAGTTCCTTACATCATTTAAACCAGGAGTATCAAAATGGGTTTTTAACCCACACCCAACATGTTCAAGAGAAGAAAGGGGACTACTGTGGATTAGAGGTTTAATGGAGTCTTGGGGCTCAGTAGGCATCTCAGCAGCCCCTACTACAGGGGTAGTCATGGACAGTGCTTCGAAGAACCTGAGTGCACTTTGGAGGAGATCAGAGAACTGGTGGTCCTTTCAGTGGAGACAGGGAACAGCTGGATGTGACATCCTTGCTCTGTGTTTTCTTATCAGGGTGTGTCTGGTACTCGAATGATTTCGAGTATGTTTAATTTTTCTTGCCTTCAAAATACAGAAAGCATCTGGGGACAAGATTTGAGGTGTTAATCAATAAACTTTGTGTTTCCCCTGAAGTGTTTTCTTCTCCTCCTGCCCAGATTGTTTCTAACAACTCTTTTTCTGTAGTTTGTTGCAAATGGAGATTAACAAGTGGTAGAGAGGTTATAAATTGCACACACCCCTCCCCTGCAACAATACTCTGGCGCATAATTTCCATTTTCAACCCCACAGAAGTGAGAAGTCATTTCTCAAGAAAGGATCTGAGTTGTGTCCTTGGAGATAGTGCAGTAAACAAACATAGGAGGTGATGTCTGGATGGGACGATTCATAAGGGTCTACCAGATGTACTTAGATAAACTGCCTGAAAAGGTCTGGAAAGTACAGTAATCAACTTCAGATCAATTACTGAAGTAGAAAGAGAAAGCCCAGATGTGGAGAAGGCAAGTCTGGATTCAGTTATACTTGCCTGAATGTCCTTGGCCAGTTTCTGCAAGAGCGCTTGATCCTTCCCGTAACACAAGAAGCTGTGCGTATATACACTGTAGTCCTTGCCATATAGACGAAAGTACAGAGCATTCTGTGGAGACTCAATAGTCTGGTTTTGGGGCACAAAAGTGATTTGCGTAGAGGCTCCCCCAAGGTCTAAAGCACCATATGTTTCCTGACTATCATTTTCATTTGGCATCAGGTTGAACCACCTCAATTTCTGAAAAAGAGTACAGTTACCAGTGGTAGAAGTCTCTGGACATCCCCCTTTTCACACTATTTCTTAGACTCAGGGGCTTCCTAATGTGGAGGAGCAGGGGCATAATGGTGACACAAAGCTCTCTGGAGTTTCCTGAATCCACATCAGATCAACAGCACAAAAAGGGGGCTTCAAAGACATAGCTCGGACTGCTCCAATATAAAAGTAGTGTAGTCAGCATTTAAGAACAAGGGATTTGGGGGCAGAAAGACTCAAGTTCAAATCCTCATTTGCTCATTGTGTAACCATGAGCAGAATAATTACCCTCTAGGCCTCAATTTGGGGCTCTAAAATGAGAGACCACCTTATACAGTTGTTCTGAAGATGAAATCATACAGTACATGAAAAGTTCTTAGCATAGCACAAGATACATCGCATGAGGCAAACTGATAGATTTTAAAGTTTTTTTATGTCTCTGAATATGGCTTCCTTATTCTCCAATAGTAAAAGTTCTTGTTAGAGAATTCTATCTCTGGTGACCCTTGCAAATGTGGGGGTAAATTAACTTGTTCATTCATCCATCATTCGCTCTGGCTAGCAATCCAAGTATTGCCTGAGATAGCAATGGCAGTGCCCAGGGAGTCACCCCCATGGGTGCTGTGAGCTAATCACCTTAGTGAATTTTCCCAGCAAATAGTTGATAGTAATCCAGCCATAAGCACCTTCCTCGGTGCCAGTGATGATTCTGGCACCCTGGAAGTTAAAAGGGTATTTGCCGAGGCTCTGCATCACCATATTCAGGACCATGTCCGCCGACTGTTCATTTTCTTCGCTACACAAAGAAAGAGCTGAGGTTACCAGTTTTGTTTTAATCACTGCAACTACCCATTTCAACCACAGCTTCCAGTCAGCTCTCCCAGGAAGTGAATCATAACTCAATGGAATAAACAAGAGAGATGGAGATACCCACACATGGCTGTCTGAGGGACCCCGCTTTTGGGTGAGGTAGAACTATCTTTTGGCCCCCTTTCTCCAAATCCAAATCCTTCAAATCCCTGAATAGGTTGGTTTTCCTAAAATACCATTTCTGTTGTTATTCCCTGGATCCAAAAGATTAGCAAAGTAATTTTAATTACTGTGGTGGTCATAGCTGGGTATTGTTTGATCACCACACCCAGAGCTAATGTGTGCTACGTTAGCCATTGCTAGTGGCTCCTAGCTAGTTACAGACCCAGGTTCTGCTTGAAGTTAATTAGGGCTCTAGGAGACACCAGGTGGCAAATGTCCTGGGATAAATACCCAACCTCCATTGGTGCCAGACTGGGAGAAAATGTTTCTCATTTGAGCCTCAGTTCTTGGGTCTGAGACTCTTCCAGGGATTTCATAATGAAGATGGGATGCAGTTGCTTCCAGGATGTAAGCTACTCAACATTGAGAGCCTCTGGGTCAGAGGATGCTGCCTTCCAACTGGCATTAGAATCCTGTAATCTCTCATCTGTATGACTTCCATACCCTACCGACTGGCCCCCTTTCCCTAGTTTTCATCTCCTCCAACCCATCTTCTCTACCTGTGTTACCAGTTGTGTATCATCATTTAATGGCTTTCCATTATGTCCCAGATAAATTCCACAAACTCCCTAACATGGCCTACAAGGCACTTTGTGATCTAGACCCTGCCTTCTCAGAATCCCACTCAGAATCCTGGCCCTACCACTTCCCGGGTGTGTGACCTTGGATGAGTTACTTAACATTTGTAAGCCATACTTCTTTATTGGTTAACAATAGTTAGTAATCACTCTTACTTCATCTAGTTATGATTAAATTAAAGCACACTGATAAGAACATAGTAAGAACTCAACAAATACAAACTGTTATTATTATCATTATTATTATTATTATTATTTTACTATATACACCCTATGTTCTATCTACACAGAACTATTTACAGTCTTCTGAACATGCCCTGGGCTTTCACACATTCCTGCCTTTGCACATCTATTAGAACACAAAGCTCCAGGAAGCCAGGGACTTTGTCCTCTTCTCTGTATCCCTGCGTGCCTGATACATAATGAGTGCTGGATAAACATAGGTTATAGAATGCATGTATGCTCTGCCTGTGATGCTCTTCCCTCACCCTCCAATTCATTCTTCATGATTCAGCTCACATGTCCTCTCTTCTGGTAAATCCTCCTGACCTCCTCCCATTCTGGGCAAGGCAAAGTGTGCTTCTTCCTGTAGCAGCTCTGAATATTCCCCTTTTAAAAACCTGATCACCCTGTATTGAAACCCTGATCTCCTTGAGGTCTGAAGTCACTTACTTCCATATCCTGGGACAGAGAAGGCAGTCAATATACAATGAATGAATGAATGAATGAACGAATGAACATATAATGCACACAAGAACTAAGTAGTGACCAATAAAATGTGCTAGTTGTGATTATTTGTGTCTTGGGACATCCGTGAGTCTCCTCTGATCTCCCCACTCCCAGATATTGAATGGCTAAATCGATAGCCCCAAATCACAGAGTATATAGGCTCAGCCTTTCTCTCACCCCCATGAATTTTCTGTGGGGAGAAGGGCAACAGGGCTTTTTTCACATACTTAAACTCCCAAAGTTACACATACTAAGAGTTTGGGAGTTTGGCCCACTTACTGAGATTTTCTTTGTTAGGTGTGGACATTTCGGCTATGCAGAATTTGGGATGTGAGGGAAGCATGGCATTCCCTTCCATGACCTCAGAGCCTCCTGCATTGCCACACCTAACTCCCATCGGCTCCTGGTCCCTACATGCTGCTTGCTATACCTGAGCAACCGCATGCCCGCCGTGGCTCCCAGGTACACAGGTGTCTCTTGGTGCCGTGGCTTTGGAATCACTTTCCTGGCTCTTTCCATGCATTCATTCAGATAAGTGCCTATTTCATCTAATTTCTGAGCAAATTTTGAGATTCCAGGACCTAGGAAAAGATGTAGAAGCAGATGACAATATGTTTTAAAAGTATAGAACATGCCTTGATAATATTATCAAGCAAATGACAAAATATTAACAAGCAAATTACTTGTGTTTCCTAATAAAATTTAAGAAGACAATCTTGATGTGATATATATTAGTTTGCTGTATGTAGAGGGTAACTCACTGAACTAACATAACACCCTTGGTAGGACTTATTTTCAGACCTCGGGCTGGGTCTGTGTGCTGTTCAATAATGTTGCCACTGGATGGTGCAATTTTCACATTCAATTGCATAGCCTTCCCTACAGGTTCTCTCAGATTTTAATAGGAATCTTATAAATAGCTACTCTATAGAGCTACTTTTTTATATTTCTTCCCCAAAGGTATAATTAACAACACTAATTCCTGGAAAATATAAAAAAAGAAAGATGACATTTAAAATGAAAATTAAAATAAGCACCAGGCACATTGGTTTTTACTGGAAAGATAGGAACTGCTACTAACCAACTAGCTATGTGATGATGGCCAGTCCCCTAAAATTTCTGAAGCAAGTTTCTTCATTTGTCAAAAGAAATAGGAATAGAATCCACATCTCCTCAGTGAATTTTCCACTCTGATACTCTGCCTCCCCAGTAAAACTGTTTTTCCAGTTTTAGAGCGAAACTAATTTTTTTTGCTATGGAGAGGACTAGAGCCAAGATTACTTAAGCTTTTTGAAATTAACATTTAACAATTTCTGTTCACTTTAAGATAAACATCTACACATCAGTGCTTTATAGTGAGGATTTGGTTTAAAGATAATTATCCAGACATGTTATCCGTATCATTTACAGGTTTCTAAACAGTCTGGTTGCTTAACTATGATAAGAAAAATCAGCTCTAACTTACAGCTGTTTTAATTCAAAAGGCCTGGCCTTCTAGAATGGGTGGAGCCCAGCATCTGTGCTTTAATAAACCCTCCACGTGGTTCTGAAGCCAATTTAAGTGGGAGAACCCCTGGCTAAGACATGGGTGCGGAGTTGAATAGATCTCTGAATCTCAGCTCCATCACTCACTAGCTCAAGCAACCTTAGACAACCTTAGCATAATGTCTCTGAACCTCAGTGCCCTCATTTTTTAAAAAGAGGAATAATAATACCTCAAAGGGAGATTGTGAGGATGAAATGACACACTTTTAGTCCTTAGGTTGGTGCACGGCACATAAAAGTGTCCTGTTGATGGGAGTTAACTAGCACGCAATTATTTTTAAGTTTGTTTATGTTTCAAGGGCTCGATTATTAAGAACTGACTTCAATATTATTTCTGTAATGATAACAATAGCAGCTCCACTATGTTCTTCACTCGACTTGTTCTTTTTCATGTGTTCCACTTGCCATGTAACTCTCATGTCCCACTGTCCCCCCCTTCCCTTCCCCTTCCCTTTTCCTTCATCTTACCTTTTAACTGGCACTCTTCTATCTGATTCACCACCCCTGTGTCATTCTCTTTCTCTGCTGGCCATTTATAGATGTACAAAGTCGTGTGAGAAGAGCCTGCATCCAGCACAATCCCATACTGAGGGCAAAACAAACCAAGAACTTATCAGCGTTACATTGTTCTTCTCCATATTCAGCTTGCAACAACAAAAAAAAGACAAAGACAGGGGTTTTCAAAAACATAAGAGAAAGTATTTTATTTTATTTATTTTTTTAGAGGGCAGGGTCACTGGCCCTCATACGTGTGATCCTGACCAGGTCCGCTGGCTTCCCAAGCCAGCTCCCAACCACTGTGCCACTCGGCCGGCCCGATAAAAAGTATTTTAATTCAAGAGGAACGTGGAGGGCAGGGGCGGGGGTTCCACCTGAATTGCCTTGATCATGAGATCTACCTGAACACCAACCACTCTTAACACAGTGGCTCTCAATGCTGGTTACACATCAGAAATACCCAGGCCCTATGTGCGTGTTGGGGGGTGGTGAGGGAGAGGGGGCTGAGCACCAATGTTCAGAAGCTTCTCAGATGATTCTGATATGCAGCCAAGATTCAGAACTGTATGCTGAAGTGGTTGAGACAATATGAAGGGAGCAGAAAGCTATTAATTTAGTAGTTCCCAGACTTTTATGAGCATCAAAATCATTAGAATCACCTGGAGAACTTCACCAGTTACTTGATGCCTATGTCCCACCCCCGGATGTTTAATTTAATTGGTCTGGTATGTGATCTGGGTTTCGGGAGACAAGGAAAATATCAAACTTGCTTGCTTTTTAAATATGAATATAACTATAAATTGTATTCCATAGACTTAAGAGATGTGTGCTTTAATTCCATGTTTGGGGCTTTTAAGAGTAAGGGGAGATGAAAGGAAGAGTAAAGGAAGAAAGAATATGTAGGCTGACAGGCAAAAAGACAGCGTGAGTAAGAGCTAGATGGTCAGAGGCGAATGGGAGAAGAACAGTGTCCACCTCACATTTCATGAGTCTGAAGGTAGCAAGCAGGTGTTATAAGAAACATTTTAGAAGAATTATCTGACTTAATCCTCAGAAGAGTGCTGTAAATTAGGCACTATTTTTTATCCCCTCTGCATAGGTGAGAAACTAAAGTACAAAAGAGTTATGTAACTTACTCAAGAGACACAGTTAATAGGTGACAAGGCTTGGATTTGAATCAGGGTAAGACTCAAGACCTTATGTTCCTTACACAGGGAAATGTAGGAGCAAGGGCTAGATCATAGTTTTCATATTCACATCCCCTTTAGGAACTTTTAATGAAAGATAATTATAGCAAAGTATGCAAATCTTAGGTGTGCATCCCAATGAATTTTTGCATCTGTATAAACCACCACCAATGTCAAGATACAGAACATTTTCTGGTCCCCAGAAGGCTTCCTGGTGCCCCTCTCAGTCATTTTCCACCACAGGTAACTACCGTTTTGACTCTATCACTGTGGATGAGTTTTGTCTGTTTTTGACCTGAAATAAATGGGCTGCCATAGTGTGCCTCCTTTATGTCTAACTTTTTTCACTTTACACTATGTCTCTAAGATGCATTCAACTGTGTGTATCAGTAGTTTGTCCTTTCCATTTCTATAGAGTATTTCATTATACGCATATACTATATTTTTATCGACTCCACTGTTGATGGACATTTGGGTTGTTCCCAGTCTGGGACTATTGGAAATATAACTGCCAGGGACATTCTTGTACATTTCATTTTGTGGACAAGAGCTCTCATTTCTTTGGAGTATTTATCCAGGAGTAGACTGACAAATGCCCATTTTCATCAATTAATATTCATCTTTGGTTGCATTCCTGAGCTTAATAAAAAAAAAAAAAAAAAAACCAGGATTGAATAACAGTGTCTACATGGGCCTGTAAGAGGCACATGCACTTTTATTTTCCATCCGCATACTAGAGAGGAAAACGGAGGAATTAGAAAGCAGGGGAGCAAAAGGAAGTGAAACAAAGGAAGCACTTCTAAAGTGTGAGCCAACTACTCATTACACTTTGCTGCTCATTCAAGCTGTGGATCTCCAAGTGTGGTCTGCCAGTGATAATGCTCAATTCAGCATTTGTTTTATATATATCCCTTCACACTGTCTTATCACATGCTAAGAACCTAAGGCCTTGCAGGGAAAAAGAAAAATGAGAATGAGGATTCAAGAGACCTCCCTGGACCAGTGGGAACAGCTAAAAGTAGAGCCTGTTGAAGTGTCAAGTTTTACTCCATTTCACCACAGACCCAGGGTATCACTGTGCTGCATGAGGGTCCATAACCTCCATAGTGTTCTTTGCCTTGTCACTCACAGGGGGTTCCCTCTGGTAATCAGCATTATACCCTTATAAAGAAAGGGCTGGGGAAGTACTTGCTTTGGGCACAGCAAGGAAGCAGGCTGGACCGACTCCTCTGCAGCTAGGCTTGCAGTGACAGGAAACCAAGAATTGGCTTAGGTGGTGACCACTGTGAACTGAGAGGGGTCTGACGGAGGTCTGTGGCCTTTGAATCCGTGGGAAACCTCCTGGGGTGAAGACAGATGCTCAAGGCTTACGCAGGACAAAATTCTGCCTTTCCCCAGCAGGGCCCCTGAAATCTTCCTGCCAGAAAATGTTCCAACCACAGCAGCACATGATAAAAGTTAGCATATGATAAAAGTTAGCATATGATAAAAGTTATCAAAGGCAGCAGCAAGCAGCCTTTATCTAGAATCAGGACATTCTAGTCTGACTTTGTTGACATGGAAGTCACTCTTCCAGTAGAACAAAGGAACCAGCATTGCTTCTATCAGGTGGGGTGGTTGAGAAATGAAAGCCGTTTACTACCTTCCATTTGGCAAGTGTCTTGAGAAGAGAGTAGCGGTACCTTAGTGGGAAAGTGAGGACACTTCACCTTGTGTATACGGCAGACTGGATGGAATACTAGCTGCCCTGTTGAATTGAGTCAAATGTTTTTGTCTTTTAAAATGGTTGCAGAATAAAAAAACTGACATTGCTTGCTGCTTGAGGGACAGATAAAGCTGGATTTTCGGAAAATTTTCAGTGTGAGAATTTTAGGAGTTTGCCTCTCATTGTTACAAAACTGTCAGCATATTCACTCATTTTTCATAGCTGGCCCATTTTAGAGCTAGAAGTTCATTCCATCTAATCTTATTTTGTAGATGAGAAACTGTATCCAGAACTATTCAAGGACTTGCCTAATAGATACAGGTAGTCAATGCCTGAGGAGATCCATCTAGAACCCAGGTAGCCACCATCTTTGTTCTCTTCACCACACCAGCATTGTCCAATGCCTGTTCCAGAGAGCATGGAGCCTGAGGATCTGGGCAGAAGTTTGGGGAGTGTTGTGTGCTCTCTCCCCTTCCTGAGCTTCAGGGAATGCTTCAGGGAAGTCTGACAGTAGAGAAACCCACTTAACCTTGTTCGAGCCGGTATCCGCCAGACTCAATGACAACAGAATTCTGTTTTAAATAAAACCTCTACCCCACAGAAATGCTTTGAGAAACACTGTGCCTTGCCATGCTGTCACCAATATCAAATATTTCTCTGTAGCTCATATTTAAAACATTTCTAAAAGATGTGTATGGTGAGGAAGGCAGCTGACATTTCTTTAATATTATTTCAATATCACTTTCTATTTTAAGAGTACTAAGTTTATTAAATAGTATCTTGAAAATGAAGGGAAAAGGAATGAAGGTATTTAAGATTCTACCAACTAGACATCATTGTTTTTTCTTTCTTTCTTTTCCTTCCTTTCTTTCTTGGCTTTTTTAAATGCATGGTGATTTTTATAGAATTGTAATCTTACTATGCAGACAACTTTGTTCTTAGCTAGTTTTTGATCAGGCACATAATTTTATCATAACTGATCTTCACGAGTTACATTGAGTGCACAGAAGCAGTGGTCTGGCGGGGAAAAAGTGTCAAAATGGCCTTGCTTGGTTCATGACACACCAATGTAAGGGCCTTGGTGAAGACTTAAAGATGTGGGTGGCAAGAGACCCTGAGCTCACAGAGACTGGAAGCCATGTGAAGGTTGGGTAGGCCCCTTCTTAGGATGGAAATAATTCTACCTGCATAAATGTCATAGGCCCAGGCTTCTGGATCGGTCTCCCTAGATGTGGAAAGAAAGAGAAAACTAGAGCATCAGTTGACCTACTTCTATTCCTGGCTCTGCAGAAGTGGGATGTTTAAATTTTTATTTTTTTTTGAGGGCAGTATCACTGGCCCTCATATGTGGGACCCGAACCGGGGCTGCTGGCGTCCCAAGCCAGCGCTTAACCAATGCGCCACTCGGCCAGCCCAGAAGTGGGATGTTTAACCCTCTCCTCTGAGTCTGCTCATTCAGAAAACACCTACCCTCACACTGGCCTGCTCTCAGCTCCCTGTGGGCCATGTGGCTTTTCTTCCAGAGCCCTTGCCCAGAAAGCCCTTCACCTGAAATCCCAGATGTCTGTGATCTTCTCAGATTAGATTCTACTCCCCTAATCCATGTCTTAGAGTGCCTGCAGTTTTCCTCTAAAGACAGAATTTATCACAATATGTATTACATACTTTTTTTTTTTTAAGATTTTATTGGAGAATTGGGGGAGCAGAACAGCACTGAGGAATCAGGGAAGGGGAACCGATGAGTTGCTATCCTTTTATTCTTCAGTCCAGTTGTGGAGGACATCGCTTCACTGGCCCATGTTGGTGTTGTGATCATTGCGCTCTTCCCAGCAGAGACAGATTGGTCGCTGGTCATTGGACGGCTGCTCACAGCAATTTACCGCAGCTCACGCTGGCAGCTGCTCACGCTGGCTGCTGGCCACTCATGGTAACTTATGGCAGCCCACTGCAGCAGGGGCTGCAGCCTACGCCCTCACCGTCAACTCACGGGAGCCCAGCTCCGGGTTGAGCCATTGTCTGTAGAGGGTGCTGTGTCACTGGTCCTCATGTGGGATCCCAACCAGGACCCTGTTGCTCAGAGCTGGCATTCCAAGCCAACTCTTAACCAATGCGCCACTCGGCCGGCCTGTATTACATACTTACGTGGCTATTTGATTAAGGTCTGTCTTCCCTATCAGACTGTAAGCTACATTAGGGCATGTCTGTTTTGCTTACCATGGTACATGCAGCATCCACCATGGTACATTGTACTCCATCTTAGGCACAAAGAAGGAATTCAACAGACAATTGTTGACTTGAATGAATGAATGAAGGCAGTTAGAAGTATGTAGCTTTTAAACTTCTTCCAGTCCTAAAAGAAGTCAATATTCACTGCCTAATATAAAGTAGTACCATTAGGGTTGCGTTCCACCCCTACCACCACCACTCAAAAAAACCCATAAGCCAGGTAACACGGACAACAGTGTGATAATTGGTTCTTCAGAATCTTTCTTAAAAGTTCCTGTAGCTTTAATTACTTCAGCAACCACAATCAGTCTGTGTCAGTGAGTCTTTCTGAATAAACAAAGCTTGTGCTTTTGAATGTGACTCTAGTAGTCTATAAACAAATCAGGTCTCCAATAGCTACGGCCATGCTGGCAGGGCCTATAAACAATTAGAGACCATTTTCTTACTTTCTTTTTCTTTAATTGGAATTACTAGATCTTCAATACAAACCAGGTTTGTTGTTTTTATCTTTTTAATTGTAGTGAAATACACAGAACATAACATTTACCATTTTTAGCCATTTTAAGCATATTGAGTACATTCACACTGGGAAACCATCACCACCATGCATCTCCAGGTGTTCTTTAAATGAGACCTTAAAATCCCATGGAACAAAAATAATATAGATATTTTCCAGGAGTATTTGAGGTTGAAAATTGGAGCAAATCCTTCCAAATTTTCCTTAAAAATATAAAATCACAAATGTTTATCTAAGAATAGTACTTTAGTTCCTTGGGGGGAAAAAAACAAAAACAGATGCATGGGGATGGGCCTCTAACCTTTAGTAGCAGCTGGAAATCCTGGGAGGACCAGCTCAGGACCATAACATGCTAACAGTTAAGGGCCTTGCCTAGAAGTCATCCCTCTCAAAGCACTAGTGACAGCTGATCTTCATGCAGGCCTTCTGATGTGCTGTGCACTCTGATAAGTGAGTCACTGATACTATTCCATTTAATCCTCACGACCATCCTCAAAGTAGGTACAATCTCTGTTTTACACACAAGGAAACTGAGGTATAGAGAGAGGAATTTATTTGCCCAAAGTTTCATAAGTAGAAAGTAACAGATCTGGGATTGAAATCAAAGCCATCTTATCCCTGAGCTGGCATTCCATAGATGCGGGCAGCTTTTAATGAAAGCATGTGATTTGGTTTTGGGTCAGTCTGGTGCCTCTGAGAGAACCCTGTGGGGCTCTGTGTGTGCCGGAATGTGGAATGCTCGTGCTAATAGGAATATCTGACAATTCTCTAACTGTTCAGTGATGAGTAGGCAATTAAGGAAGTGGTGAACCAAGCAAACTTCAAAGCTACCTCCCCACCCAGATTCACCAGAACAAAGGCACTTTTTCAGGGGACACTTCAGTACAGCTAATGCTTCTTCATTAAGGCCTATGTTGTGTATGTCCAGGACAGGGGTTCCCAGACTTTCATGGCATGAGACTGCCCCAGGATGCCTGTTAAAAGTGTCTATTCCCAGGCCCTGCAACCCAGAGGTTGGAACTGAGTATGTAGGCTCTGGGGATGAAAATGAGGCAGGGGCCTCCTCCCACACCTACGAACCCTGCTGTCATGTTGGTCTATCACATGTTCTTGACATTCAAGGAAGGAGAAGTTTTACTTGTTTAAGAGGCTCTCTTTATTCATTGAGTCAGCAAACTCCTATGAGGCAACCACCCAAGTCAGATGCTGTGCTGGTTGTAATTTAACATTCATTTTGTGATAATGTGATTCATGATTATCTCTTCCATTAGATTATAAGCACCATGAAGGGAAGGACTTTGCCAGTCTCACTCACTGCTATATCCTCAGGGCCTAAAATAGAGACGAGCCTCAATGATTATTTGTTAAATGAATGAATTGAGCAAATGAATAATAAAATATATGCAAAAAGACAAATGAAACCCAGTCCCTGTCCTCAATATGCTTACAATGTAGGTAGTTGGGGAGTAAACACATCAGCACAATAAAACGTTCTTGTGTTTTGCCTGATATGGCCCAGGCATAAGGCCACCACCTCCCCAGGAAGGCTGAACCCAAACTGGGTAGGACAACAAGATGACAAGTCTAGATCATCAGGACTGGACAGCTGACCTGAGCAGGGCTAGACAAGGGCAGGTCAGGTGGAAATAAGCAGGGATAAAAACAAGCGGCCATCTGTCATCAGGCAGACAGGAATTCTCACATGAATTGTGATTATCACATGAATTATCAATCAAGATGTGTCCACAGTGGGCCAGGCCTCCTGCTTCACACTTCACATTTGCATTTACTGTATCCCACTTAGTTCTTACAGTAATCTATGAGATATAAATTACTAGCTCCATCTTATAATTGGAGAAATTAACCCTCGAAGAGGTTGAATCCTGTATAAGAGCAGAGCTGGGGTTCAGTTCCAGGCAGTGTGAGTCCATGGCCCATGCTGTGTCTGGGTAGAATAATTTTACCTGCCAATGGACAGGAATGAAGAATCAGAGGCAGTGGGTAGAGAGACAGCTGAGAGACTTTCCATGTCTGAAGTTTCACCAGAACAGGCTATAGTCACCACCCTCTTTATTTTTATTATTTATTTATTTTATTTTATTTTTTTAGAGGGCAGTGTCACTGGCCCTCATGTGGGATCCGAACCGGGGCCGCTGGCATCCCAGGCCAGCTCCCAACCACTGCACCACTCGGCTGGCCCCGCCACCACCCTCTTTTTTTTTTTTTTTTTAAAGATTTTATTGGGGACTTGGCGGAGGGGAACAGCGTTGGGGAATCGGGGAAGGGGAACAGACAAGTTGCTGTCTTTTTGTTCTTCAGTCTAGTTGCAGAGGATGTTGCTTCACTGTTGGTATTGTCATTGCGCTCTTCCCGGATGAGGCAGATCGGTCGCTGGCCTCTGGATGTCGCTCACCGCGGCTATTGGCAGCTCACGCTTGGCTGCCAGCCGCTCACGCTGGCTGCGGGCCACTCACTGTAGCCTATGGCAGCCCACTGCAGCAGGGGCTGCAGCCCACACCATCACCGGGGCTCGCACAGCCCAGCTCCAGGTGGAGCTGTTGTTAGCTGTAGAGGGCAGTGTCACTGGCCCTCATGTGGGATCCGAACCGGGGCCGCTGGCATCCCAAAACCAGCGCTTAACCAATGTGCCACTCGGCCGGCCCCCACCACCCTCTTTAAACAGAAGCAGGCAGAGATTATTTTCAACATCACTGTCCCAAGGTGCTATATCAATCTTAAAAAGGCCCTCAAAGGAATCTGATTGCTAAGATCTGGTCAGCCTAAGAATCTCTCACATTTTCCCCTCACTCCACAGACAATGCTTTAATTCCAGCCCCATCTGCCTTGTCTAGACCTGGGCAGGCACACCCTAACTGCTCTCTCCTCCTGTAATCTGCTCCCCAGCCAAGAGGAATCTTGGGAACACAAATCTGGGAATCACCTCCCTATCTGAAACCTTCAAAGTAGTGGTTTGCAATCATGACTACTCATTAGAATTATCTGGGAAGCTTTTAAAACACATCAGTGCCTGGCTTCACCCCCAAAGATTCTGATTTAATTGACCTGGGGTAAGGCCCACACATGAGTATTTTTTAAAAGCTCCCCAAGTGCTTCCAATATGGAGCCAATCTTGAATACTACTGCAGTTTAATGGATGATATGCCCACTCCTGAGCCAGGCATACTAAGCTCAGACTTGAGTATCCTTTCCCACCAGCCATACTGGACTGCTGGTAATTCCCCAGGGATTGCTTGCTATTTTAAGCTGCAACTCTTCAACACATGATATGGCCTTTGTCTAGAAAATGTCCTACCTTCTGGCAAACTCCTCGGCGTTCCTTATTCCTTGGCCCCAAGATCACCTCCTCTGTGATATCGTCACATGACCAGGTGTAACTGGTGGCTCTTCCCTCTGGGCTTCCAAAGCACAGTGTTTCTATTTCTGCATTGACATGTCTCTATTGTATTGAAACTATTTGTACAAATGACTCTCTTCCCCAGAAAAAGCAATAGGAACAGTGATGATTCAGATACCTCCTGTGGCCACCTCACTTCTTCTTGGTCAACTTTTTACTTCAGCCCCAGCTATACCTTCTCATCTCTCTATTTCTGCCCAGGGTCTTCTCTCCTGCTGCCTAGTAAGTAACCTGTGGTACCCACATAACTCCTCTGATACGTGTGCAAACCCAGAAGTACCAGGGAGCTAACACCCTATGGGACAACCTTTAACTAACGGGATGAGAACCAGGAGATAAATCCCCAGGGCACATGATTCTGAAATTCTTTCTCCGCAGCTCTTTAGAAGGTCCCGGTGGGAACAAGCCTCAGGTGACCAACATGGTGATCTGCTCGTAACACCCTCTTTGGGTGGCTTTCCTTCCTTCCCTGTTTCTTTGGGATCACTTCCCTATATAAACATCCTGTATTCAATGCCTATTATTAGAATGTGTTGTTTGGAAAAACTAAGGCAAATAGAAATAACATTAATCTTTGGGTAATCTTTGGGTCAGAAAACTGCATTCTAACCTTAGCCCCACCTCCACCTTGGTCAAGAGAACTTCAAAGACCCTTGTTTTGTTATGTAGAAAATGAGGATAATCTTTCATTCTTCACAGCATTGCTGGGAAGAAGTTCAACTGTGTGTGGAAATGATTCATAAACTTCAAAGCACTCTATAAAGCAATTTATCACCATGCTTTAGGAGGAATTCCTTTATTATTCAACCTCTAATATGATGGAATTCCTCAGGCCTTGGTCCTTGTCCTCTTCTCTCACTTTTTACCCCCTTCCTATGGTCTCATCCATTTCTAAGACTTCAAAGCATCAATGACATCAGAGATATATCTTTAGTCTAGACCTGTGCTGGTTAGACTGACCACATGAGACTATTGAGCACTTCAAATGTAATTCATCTGAATTGAGATGTGTTTTAAGTGAAAAATCATACTGAGATTTAAGTTAGTATAAAAAATTAAAATATCTTCTATGTCTGTATTGTCCAGTTTAGTAGCTACCAGCCACATGAGGGTATTGAGCACTTGAAATGTAGACAGTACAAATGAAGAACAAAATTCTTTATTTGATTTAATTTTAATTAACTTTAGCTGAGAGAACTGCATGTGTTTAATGACTATGAAATTGGACAGCATACCTAACTTAAAGCCATCACCAAAGACGAGTTCCTAAAATATTTTTTCCCTCAATGTATGCCAGGAATCTTATTAAAATTAGCGTATACTCTCAACAAATGGGTATTTGCACATACAAAATGATCTTTGTGTAAAACAAACCAGTGAGATAGCTATAAAGATTCACTTCAGATGCCAGTATCTGCTCCTCAAATACTCATATCTTTTATTCAAAGAATGCCAAATACCTTGTTCCACTTGGGCCAGGTCAACACAACATGAATCACGACAGACTTTAAACTGACCACTGCACATGAGTGAAGGTCATTCATGAGAAGTGCTCATTGGGAACACAGAGCTCAAGTCTGTCGTGGATTTTGCCTCCTAGGCAGCCCCCCTCTACAATGATGCAATAATGAACATGTAAAAAGTTCAAATCAAGAAGCCAATCATGTACATTTGCAACTGGTAAACAAATAGCAGAACTGAGATGTCACGAGGCTTCGACTCTGAGTGAAGTTTTGCCAAGAGAATCGACATCACTCAACATGAAAAGGCAAGAAACCATTGACAATGAGATAATATCAGCCTTTTGTGCTGACAAAGGGGCTGCTGTGCACAGCCCAAGTGAACTGAACTTGTGTGCCAAACAGATGCTAATGTAACATCCAGCCCTCTGCTGTGCAGCAAGTGATCTGGGTGGGTGGCAAAAGTTTCAGCAGCCTGGCATACGTATCCATATTTCTAGGCTCATAGTTTAATATCTTCAAATACAAGAAAATCTACTTCTGCACATGTATTCCATGGTCAAGTTAACTTCTGGATATGTCACTGCCCACATGTACATATGTGTCATTAGCATATTGGTATATTCTGGGCCCTTGTAAATTTATTGACCGTAATTCAATGAAAGTTTAAAATGGTATATTTACAATTTAAGTTTACCACATGCTTCCTAATTAATGGATTAAATAAAATAATGGCCATATTACAAGTTACTTGTGAGATATTCATGTCTTTGAAATTTTCCTTTGATTAATTTGAAAGGAAGCAGAAACAAATCACAGCAGAGTTAATGACCTGAATTATTTTTAGTGATATTAACTAGCTCTTCAAATGTGGAACATAAGAAATCTGTCCATCCATGAATGCATTTCAAATTACTATATCTGATGCATGTATGTGTTCTCTGGGGTTTTTTAAAGTTGATTTTGCTGTTGTTCTTTAATATTTTGAAGATGAGGAACAAGTCTTCTCCACAATCTTTCACTTCCAATGTGCGTTATACAGAGTTGTTTGATAAATTCTGTTATTTTGGTGATAGTAATAATGGAGTAAAAAGAACAAAGAGTACAGTGTTGTGGCACATCCACAATGAAACAATGAGTAAGAACTAGAGATATCTGGTGCTATCTCTATAGCACAGATCTGGATTTGGTGAATGAAGTCTTTCTTTCTGTTATTTATTTAATTTGCTGAACAATCATAAAGACAATTATCTTCCCACCATTAATTTATTCAAGGCATTCCCTCTTCCAAGATGAACATCCGCTTCCATTTTATTCCCCTAATCCAATGAATATTGACTTTCTCCTGGGCTGTCAGAACCTCACTTCCTCCTATATACTCTGATTTACCATAACCTTCCTTTCCACCCTGCCCAGACCCCTTCATATGCACGCGTGTACACACACACACACACACACACACACACACACACTCTTACCTTAACATTTTCTGGCAATGGTTTGTTCTGGGTCAGCCCCACAGCTATCAGAGCAATCACAGCTATGACAGAGGAAAAGCCAAGGATGATCAGTATATTTCTGGAACAAAATCTCTTCAGTTTAGAATCTAAAATCAAAAGCAGAAGAGAAAATATCAACAACAAGAAATTAATGAACATTGATTTTTTTTTCTCCTTTCTGTATGGTCTATTTCTAGTTACCTGGAGACATCAAAGATAGACAAAAAGTTAATCTTTACCTATGAGGCACTTGCAAAGTAGTCAGGGCATAATTCAAGAACAAAAGGGGGCCGGCCGAGTGGCGTGGTGGTTAAGCGCTGGCTTGGGAAGCCAGCGGCCCCGGTTCGGTCCCACATGTGAGGGCCAGTGACACTGCCCTCAAAAAAAAAAAAAAAAAAAAAAAGAACAAAAGGATGTGTTTATACTGTGATGAGGGCCAAGACTGAGTTAGTGGCTGTCATAAGGAAAGTGGGCAGAATTAGATCACTGATCAGATATGGAATGAGGAGAGGGAAGAATCCTAAATTGGCTGGTTGTTTAATAGGTCATGTAGGTCTATCAAGGTAGAAGTAACAAAAAGCAAGGATAGGCCTCCTCATTCTTAAAATCTACCTCAAAATGTTTAAGATGTGAAAAAGTACTTACATCATCAAACATCAAAATTCCACAACTCTGTGACATTTCCTGGCTTGACAGGCTCCTTGCATTTCAACCACACTTATATGTTAATGGGTAATAGTGTAGAGGCTGTAGAGTTTTAAATATTTCATCATTCACATGATCTTATCTATTCTGTTCTTAGTCTCACCTTTTGTGTGACATAAAGAAGCTCCAGGAGAATTATTTAAAGACAAATGTTACTTTGATCAGAATAAACACATCACATAGAGCAGGCGAACAGGAAACGGAATGGTTGCCCCATTCCTCCTGTTCTGATAACTCTCTCTCTTCTTTTCTCAACTTCCCAAATTGTCCCCAAACTTTTTCTTAGTCTTTGGGGAAGAAGGATAGGATAAAGTACAAGGTATAATCAAATAATATGGTGAATGCTGCTGCTGAGTGCCATCCAGGTGATGTTAATTGTGTTTTTTGACCTTGATGGAATTGTGCGAGGTGAGTTTGTACCCAGGAACACTACGGTGAACACTGAATATTATAAGAGCTTGTTAGAGCATTTAAGAAGCTATGCGCGTAAAAAATGGCCTGAGAATTGGGCAAACGGTTTTATCATCATGACAACACTCCATGTCACACATCGCTTATGGCATGTTAATTTCTGTCAAATGAAAACATTACAGTGTGTCCTCATCCACCTTATTCACTGGATCTGGCACTGTGCAACTTCTAGATCTTCCCCAAAGTCAAAATAACCATGAAAGGTAAATGTTTTGAATCAATTCAGGACATCGAGGCAGCCACAACAGACAGTGCAACTAAAGACACTCACGAAAGAGGACTTCCAGAACTGCTTCAGAAAATGGCAAGAACGATGGGATAAGTGTGTTCAAAACCCGGGGGAGTACTTTAAGGGGGATTGATGGCAATGTGTCTTTTACTGCAGTAAATTTTATTTTTTAATTTAAGCATTCATATCTTTTGAGCACATCTCAAAACAAAGATGCATGTGGAAATGAGATGGGTTCTCCAGGAGAGATTGCCTTTCTCTATGGCCAGGGCATGGGATTAGAACAGCTGAAAGAGGAGCCTGAGCTGCAGCCTCCTTGTCCCCTCTTGGTGAGCAGCAACAGCTGGACACTGAAATGGGAGCGCCTCCTCAAGCTCTTTAGCAGAAGCTTGAGCTTAATCCAAAGGACTGTCACTTATATGGGTCTCCAGTCTGCACCAACCTCTAGAATCTTGAACCAGTCTTTCTTTACCCATCAGATCAAACAATATGAAATTTAGGAGAACACATTTTAGCAGTACCATTATCTACTGTTTCCAAACAAAGGAACAATAGATGAAGCATATAGCACTTCCTGCCTTCTCCATTCCCAAAAGAACCTCAATTTTGTTCAGATGCCTGCTACTTCTCCAAGCAACCCACATGCCTCATGGGAAAGGGACACAATCCCGAGCTCAGGGACAGGCCTGATTGTTCTATATAATCTCACTGTTAAATGGTTCAACAAAGGGTATGTATTCCCAAATGGCTCATGAGACCCTAAAGGAAGTCTGCTGGGGCAAATCTAGGAAAAGAAAAGGGGTATTCTCTCTTCTTCCTCAGACATTGTCCTGCCTGGATGGCACAACATGGAATGATGGCAGAGCAGAGATTGACAGAATTTGAGTCCTTGATGGCATTTTGGAGCTTCTAAAATAACCAACCCTGATCCAATCCTCCCATAAAACTTCTGTATTAACTCAGAGTCAGGGTTTTAATACCTTGAAGCCAAAATATACTGTTACAACTGGTATGGCAGAAATGTTTTGTTTGATGCCAGGACTCTGGAATCTGGAAAAGAGCCCCCTAAATACTGCCCCTTAAGTACTACCTACCTCAGATCCCAAAGTTGTGATATTGACAAGCACAGCTCATAACAAGCACGCACTTCGGTTGAACAATTACAAATCTAATACCCGAGGGCAGCACACTGCAGCAGTGTTTCTACTGTAATGGAATTTTGAAATGCTTTACTCCCTCAAACTGTCTACATGTAGTTCTTTTGTTTTCATAAGTATGACAGCTTTACTGTCACATTTTCCTCCCATGTCTATGCAGGCAGTACTCTTAGCATCCAATGAAAAAGACCAACAAGTTCCCTGCTCTTTGGCATTCACAACCCAGTGGGGGAGATAGATCAACCAGAAGTAAGTAGTACATAAATAAATTACTTCAGGTAATGATAAATGCTAAGAAGAAATTAAAACCAAGAAATGTTTATACAGTGACTTGTAGCAGAGTTGGGGTGGAGGGATTCACCTGAGGGTCAGGGAAGCCTCTTTGAGATGCCATTGGATGATAAGAAAACACCCGCTATGAGGAGTAAGAACATTCCAGGAAAAGGAACAGTAACTGCAAATGTCCTGAGGTGGGAAACAGCTGGGTGCGACTGTTTCGTTCTTTTCCTAATAAGAATATTTACTAGTTCATTATTATCCCCGAACAATTTAAAGTATATTTTTCCACATTTGCCCAGCTTTTGCAACACTATCCAAATTATTACAATATATTCAAGCCTTTCATTATATTCTTGTTATTAAAGAAATGTTAAGAAAAAGAACTTAGATCAGAGAGAAAGTCTAGGAACTTTTCATACACAATTTTCAAAAGTTTTATTTAAAAAAATAATGGCTGTTTGTTTTTTTTTAGAGGGCAGTGTCACTGTATCACTGGCCCTCATATATGGGGTCTGAACCGGGGCCACTGGAGTCCCAAGCCAGCTCTTAACCAACGCGCCACTCGGCCGGCCCAAGTTTGTTTTTCTTGTAACCAGCTACATTACCCAGAGAGGAATAATTAAAATATGATCTTTTCTTTCCTTTTCCTTTTATTGTTAGTTTCAGGTATACAAAACAATTTAATAGTTAGACATTTCACCCCTCACAAAGTGATATACTGCTCCCCAATTTATTGCCCCTCTGGCATCATATATATCTACTATGTTTTCCATGGACTATGGCAGGTAGTTTTCAAAAAGCCCTTATCACATGCAGGAAGCCAGACTCTTCTTAGGAAGTGATTCTAGCTATGGGGGTCCAGGTGGACTTATCTGCCGGGGGCCGACAGCACCTCAGTGTCTGACAAGTCTACATTGAAATAAAGATCTACACTCAGTAATGGATGATTGGGGTGTTGCCTTATGGTTGGTCATGTAATACTTCCTGTCTCTATGAACCCATGTGCCTTTCCTCCACATCAGATCGTATAGGACACAGTACTTTCACTGCATTTATGGCAAGTTCCTGTGGTGTCTCAATGAGAGCTGGCTGTGTAAGTCAATGACGGGCATGATCTCCTAAGAGAGGGGACAACCCAAGCCAGGCTACAGCCCCCTTTGGGACCCCAGGACTGAAAAATAGGGGACTCAAGCCCCTTGGAAACTGAGACTCAGGCTTCTGGCCACATAGGCCAAAAAAGCCTGTCTGTGAGAAACAGCCTCTGTGAGAAGCTGATGATATCATCCGACCTTGACCTTATTTGCCTATGCAGCTGTGAAAGGTTTCCTTGGAGACCAGGAGACCAAGGTCTCTGGGCCATGAGAGTTCTGATAAGAGACAGCTTACTGACCATGAGGTATTTTAATTAACAGCCTTGTTTTAACTCTTTGCTTTGTACATTGCTGTAGCAACAGATACTGAAGCTCTGACTGAGAAACAGATATTACCCTCTATTACAATAATATGCAGCTCTTTGTAGGATAGGAAAAGTTTGAGACTCCTTTTGCTACTAAGTATTATAATCACATAGAAATATTTTTTTGCCCTAAACTCAGCCACTGCTAGACTCTTGGCAATAACTCAAGTATGCGCCCTGTAAGATAGTCATGGTAACCAGTCTTTAGATGATAAGTAAAATCCTTGAGCATAGAATAGGCCACAGTGTACCCTGGAAAGATACAATTACAAGAAAGTAAAGACTGTAAAAGTCCTGAGTAAGAGAAAGCATCATGATCATGTGAAACATAACTTGTGATTGAGATAATGGTCAGAAGCCCCTATAAAAGGGGCTGGGCTTTAACAATAAAACGTGACACTCTTGTGAACTTCTTTCTGGTATCTGCATCTTTTTTTCTCCTCGCCGACGCCATCCCACCCGAGGGAATCCCTGGTCCTCACGGGGGCCTCCCCACACTTATCCAGGACATGCTCATAAAAAGGGGACCACTTATGTCACTGATCCCTCTTCCTGAGCCCCCAGGGCTCTTTTAGCCTTGACTGCTACAGTCAAGTTCTATTATGGAAAATTCATAATGACTATCTTCCCTCTGAGGAGCCCTTCATTTGCCATGTAGATCACAGAAATGTGGTTTCTATCGTACACTGTGAAACAATTTCAAGAAATATTTTTACCAAAAATACCTAATGGCAAAGTGTATTTTCCTTTGAATTGTCTCACTATACTGGAGAATTCAAGACTACCACTTCTCTCCCATTGTTTTTCCTTTCATGTGACAAGTGAGAAGGATTTTCTGTTTAAGGCGAGACAGCCAGGTAGAAACTTCAGCTCTTCATTTGACGGAGACACAAAACTGAAGGAAACCCAAACTTTGAGAAAACACAGACTGATTGCAAGCCAATGAGCTATGTCAGAGGCCAAAAAAAAGAACAAAAGCATTTTTTTGATTCTTACAGAAACAGCCATCATGACATCCCATTAAAATGAAGTTAGCACCCTATTAAAGTGAAGATCAAAATTATTTAATTTTATCCTTAGTCCAAATTCTGCTGTACAGAAAAATCCCAGCATCTCAACTTCATGACACCAAAGATGTAATATTTTAAAATTTTACTCCATTAATGAAAAGATTTGGGGTGTTGGCAGATGTGGTGGTTCTCAGGCAAAAACAAAAGTTTTGCTCTGCAGATCCAGTGTGACTCACTAGATTCAAATCATTTCCAATTTCTGATGGGTCACATCCGGACTATGCTTGGCTTGTCATATAGAGAACAAAACAGCAAACATGGATAAGCACTGGCAAATAAACAGTGTAATAAACAGTGTGGTCCTTCCTGTGTTTACACAGCCCAGGGATAGAACAATCACTGAAGCTCAGGGGACTGGTGCTAATCTGGCCTTGCCATTCTCCCAATTCCCAGAGTCCAAGTCTCCTCACCATCTCTGCCACATTCTCCCAATTCCCAGAGTCCAAGTCTCCTCACTATCTCTGCCACCATCTTTCCATCGGGAAGTTCTTGGTGATGCATATTTAAATTGTTCTCACACTCAGGGGCTTTAAGGTCCTTTCTCAGTTGCTTCATTCCAGGTGCCTTAGACCCACCCTCTTCTCTGGTGACATCCACCTCCCTGTTTCAGCCACCCCCCACCTCTTCCATAACAGCCCTTTCTGGCATCTCCCACCCTTTCTAATTCCCTTCCCTATCAGAATCCATCCTTCATGTGGCTGCAGAAACCTTCCATAATTGACATTCCCAGAATTCTTCCTCATCAGGAATCTAAGGTAGCTTCCTATTGTCAGATGAAAGCCACACTGGTCTGCCTGGACTTCTTAGCCCTTCAGAAATTTAAGCCTTTCCCACCTGGGATGGTGAAATTGAGTAGGAGTCAAGGGAATAAGGAGAAAGCATGCATACCTCCAGGGCAAGAGCACTTAAGGCCACCAGAATTGCATGTGCAAAGGCCCTGAGGTGGGACAGTGCCTGGCCAGTAGGTCAGTGTGGCTGGAAAAGTGATGAGGGGAAGAGTAAGAGATGGTCAGTGGTAAAACTGGTAGCTTTGCTTGTAGGGCCTTGCAGGTTCTGATGAGACCTTCCCCTTACTCTAAGTGACCTGACTTATTTCTAGTCATTTGTATAATCTACACTCAGCAAAATAGGAGTAAACAAGGAAACATTAGGGCCTTTGAAGTCCCTTGAGATGGAGGGGGTGGCCCTTTAGACAGCACACCCCTGCCTCTGGTGATGAAGTACTGAAGCTGCCCGAATGAGGTCAGGTCATAGGACAACCACACAGCCAGGTCTGGAGAGAGCCTGCCCCTGCTGGGGTGGAGCTTGTGCCAAGACCAGGGCTGGGAAGAGGCATGAAGGAGGAGTAAATACCATCACATGGGAGGACTTCTTTATACATTTTGGTCTTCCTGGTAGCGTAGGACTAGAGAACCTTGACCAAGAGAGTATCACCATGAGAAGTTGCCAAGCCAACAGTCACGAGGATCCACCAGCAGAAAGCCAAACTCCACAGACTTCTGAGGGGTGGCTCAAGTGAAAGCAGAGTCAAGCCTCCATTTCCTCATGTGCAAAATGGGAGTCATAATAGTATCTACTTCATAGAGTTGCTAGATAATACCTAAGTAATAGTACCTCCTTCACAGAGTTGCTAGATAAAATTCAATGACACATAACAGCCTACACTTGGAATCCTTGCTGTATTCCAGATTCTGCTCTTAGCACTTCAAATATAGCAACTAGTTTAACCCTCACCACAATCAAATGAGGTAAATGTACTCTTATCATCTACATCAGTTTCCTAGGGCTGCCACAAATTACCACAAACCTGTTGACTTAAAACAACAGAAATTTATTCTTTCATAATTCTGGAGACCAGAAGTCCGAAATCAAGGCATCAACAGGGCCAAAGGCTCTGGAGGAGATTCTTTTCTTGCCTTTTCCAGCTTCTGGTGGCTCCCGGATTCCTTGGTTTGTGGCTGCATCACTTCCATCTCTGCCTCTGTCTGCCCAAGCTTTCTCCCTCTCCTTTGACTTACCAGGACCCCAGTCATTGGATGTAGGGCCCACCTTAAATCCAGAATGATCTCAAGAACTTTAATTACATTTGCAAAGACCCTACTTCCAAATATGGTAACAATTACAGGCACTGTTATCATTATTGTCATACAACAGATGAGGAAACTGAGTCACAGAGAGGTTAAGTAAGTTGCCCAACGTTACAACGATGTAAATGTTGGAACCAAGAATTAAACACAGGCATTCTGGGTCTACAGGCTAGGCTTTTCGTTTAATTCTTGGTTCCAACATTTTCACCCTACCCTATCCCATATGACTAAGGTTTAGACAGTGCCTGGCATGTGGCAGTAGTGCCATATGTGGGAGCCAATCTCATCATCCAGAAATGAAAAGTGACTGACTTTGATGATTTGGATGGAGGGATTGTCTGGACTGTTGTCACTGATGACACCAGACAATGCTGTAACTTGTACAATGAAGAGTTTTTGGTCTCTAATAGTCAGAAGCTTACAGCTAAGAAGCAGAGGCTAGACTGTGATTCTCAGGGAGGTTAAGGGACTTGCTCAAAGTCATAACTTGCAAACAGCAGAGCAAGGATTTGACCCAAGCCTCTCCACTCCACTCCACTTCACTCTATTCCACTGCCTCAACCATGGCCCTGAATTAGAGATGTGTAGAAATTACTCAGCTTCTTCGTTCCCAGTTGACTCAATACAAAAGAACTCACCCAAAGTTCTATTCAAAAGGGAAAGATTTTATTCTATTTCACAGCCCCCATGATTTCCCAATTAGTAAATCCAGAGTCATGTTTGAGAATAAAGCAGTTAAATTTGGTGGAGTTTTTTTCCTGCCTGATTTTATTTTTTTATTTTTTTATTTTTTTATTTTTATTTTTTAAAGATTTTATTGGGGAATTGGCGGAGGGGAACAGCGTTGGGAAATCGGGGAAGGGGAACAGACAAGTTGCTGTCTTTTTGTTCTTCAGTTTAGTTGCGGAGGATGTTGCTTCACTGTTGGTATCGTCATTGCGCTCTTCCCGGATGAGGCAGATGGGTCGCTGGCCTCTGGATGTCGCTCACTGCGGCTATTGGCAGCTCACTCTTGGCTGCCAGCCGCTCACGCTGGCTGCGGGCCACTCACTATAGCCTATGGCAGCCCACACCATCACCGGGGCTCGCACAGCCCAGCTCCAGGTGGAGCTGTTGTTAGCTGTAGAGGGCAGTGTCACTGGCCCTCATGTGGGATCCGAACCGGGGCCGCTGGCATCCCAAAACCAGCGCTTAACCAATGCGCCACTCGGCCGGCCCTCCTGCCTGATTTTAAATCAAAGAAGTCAGTACACTGTCAACAGATACACAAATGCTAAAAATGAACTTCAAGTCCTCAGTGATGACCCATTAGTTAAAGGGCAAAGGAAAGGGAGGGAAAACAAGATGGACATGGCAACACAGTCAGGAAATAAGAGGGGAAGAGAGAGGTGTGTTGGGGGGAAAGATAAGAGAGGTAGAGAGACAAGTAATTCAGTAAAATAACCCATCTCCTCTTCCACTGATCTCTGGAACTACAGACTTCAGAGGAAGTTATTTGCTTTTATTTTATGAGTTTTTATTTTTACTCTTTGAAATGTTAATTAGCTTGTTATTCTCAGAATTCACAGCTCTTTAGTGAGAAAAGGGGTGCCTTTATCTTAAACTAGCCTGGCTGATGGTGGGTGGACTCCTCAGAGGCTCAGCTTTGGGTAGGACACCCAGGTAGTGGAATCGGGGGTGGGTGTGCAGAACAAGCTCTTCCTGCAAATCAGATTCTGCCAACTCCACACTCCCTGCCCCACATTTCTTCTTGCTGTGGACTGTGCTCTTCTCAGATTAGCAGCAAGTATCTGACTTTGCACTTGGTGTGCCTGCCTCTAAAAATGTTAATAACTGCAAAAGTCAAATGCCAACAGGGGCTCTGCTCTGCACGTGGGAAATAAAGGAGCAAGAGTCCCCTTCCCTCACTCTCCTCATCATGTCTTCCCATTCTACCACCTACCTCCTCACGCACACCCCTCTGGCCTCTCCTAAATGTTTTTCCCTGTAGATTGAATGGAGCACAATAGGTCTTTGTGGTCATTGTGGAATCCCATATTCAAGTATAGGGTTGGCAAGGAGGAGGGTTGTTTCCGTCAAAGTGATATCACTGAGACTGCAGACAGGAATTCCCTGTGTCCCAGCCAACAAGCGTAACAATCTCATGTATTGATGGTCTCTTCAATAAGCACATTGCTTCCACTAAATGAAACCTCTACCACATCTGAAATTGAAGAAATGTGCCCTGGGGACTCTACACTTTCTCAAAGCAGCTGCATTTCTCAACAAGCCTTGGTTATTTGTAACCAATGAGAAAGACTGAGAAAATCTGTACTGGTCATATATTATTCATGTGGGGGTGGAGTGAACTGACACGCCCAGATCACCTAGTCTTGCAGTCCCCTGTCTTCTACAGCTTACATTCATAGTTCTCTCATGTCTACCACCTCATCTTTGTACCCATGAGGTACAAAAGTCAGAAGCAACATAAAAATACTTCCGCCGCAAAATATGCCATAAACAAAGTAACAACAAACTGGGGAAAATGTCTGCAAAGACCATGAAATAGTTGGCTTTTCTTAACATAGAGAGTCATTAAAAACCATGAAGAAAAGGATCAACCCACCTAATAGAAAAATGGGCAAAGAATAGGCAATTCAAAAGAAAGAAATATATTCTCAATATATTAAATGTGTTCTAATTACCCTTAAAGAAATCAAAATGAAAAAATGAGGTAACACTTTTCAGAATATCAAATTTTTAAAGTTTGATAAATATATAATATTACACACTTATTAGAATGGCCAAAATAAAAATACTGACAATGCCAAATGTTGACAAGGAAACAAAGCAACTGGAAATCTTGTACATTGCTGCAGAAAATGTAAAATGGCACAGACACTTTTGAAAGAGTTTGGCAGTTTCTCATGAAGTTAAACATATACTTAGCCTATGACCAAGAAATCCCACTCTTAGGTATTTACCCAAGAAGAGTAAAGACATATGCCTCACAAAAACCTGAACCTAAATATTTCTAATGGCTTTATTCATCACCAAAAACTCAAAACAACCCAAATGCCCATCAACTAGTGAATGTACCAAAATTGTGATACAACCATGCAATGGAATTCTACTCAGCAATGAAAAGGGAATAAACTACTAGTAAATGCAACAACATGGATGAATCTCAAAAGCTATTAAGTGAAAGAAGTCAAAAGGCTATATATACTGTATGATTTCATTTACATGATATTCTGCAAAAGGCAAAACGAAGGACAAAAAGTTAAATTAGTGGGCAAAGGTTCAGAGACAGAGAATTAACTATAAAGGGCCACAAGGGAATTTTTGAGATAATGGAAATACTCTATATCTTGATTGTGGTGGTTAAATGACTATATATATTTATTAAAATTCATCAAACTGAACACCTGAAAAAGGTGAATTTTACTGACAATTCAATAAAGAAACTGTGTATATCAACAAGAATATGGAGAAATGGGCACTTCTAGCAGTTTTTTTTGTTGTTTTTTTTTTGAGAGCAGTGTCACTGGCCCTCATATATGGGACCTGAACCAGGGCCGCTGGCTTCCCAAACCAGCGCTTAACCACCGTGCCACTCAGCCAGCCCTGGGCACTTCTTACATGTGTAAAAAATCATACAACCTCTTTGGTAGGGGCAATTTTGCAGCATCTATCAAAGAGCAAAGTACAAATATCCTTTGACCCAAGAATTCTACTTCAAGAAATTTTACCTGCTGATAATACTTATTAATGTATGAAAAGATGCATGTATAGGGATGTTCAATGCAACATTATTTATAATCACAAGACTAAAAATGACTAAGGGTCCATCAGTTGAGGTCTGGAAATATAAATTCTAGTGCAGCTATATGTCATACCATGCAGGCATGGAAAAGATTGAGATCCAAGAATGTTGACGCAAACTGTCTTCAAAACATTTTATATGTGAAAAGATGTGCAACAATATGTACAGTATATTCTCACTGGATAAAGGTATCGACATCTCTGGAAGGACTCACAGGACTCAGCATATAGTCATACTCATAGCTAAGGTTCATTACAGTGAAAGAATATGAAGCAAAACCAGCAAAGAAAAAAAATAAGGGATACAGTCTAGGAGAAACCAGATGCAAGCTTCCAAAGGCCTTCTCCCAGTAGAGACCGCGGGACACTTGATTCCCCCAGCAACGAGTTGTGCCAACACATGTGAAGTGTTGTCTATCAGGGAAGCTCACCAGAGATCCAGTTCCCAGGGCTTTCACTGGTGGCCAGTCACATAGGCACCTTCCATCCAGCATACACCAATGTTCCAGATTCCCAGAAGGAGAGCAGGTGCCTAGCACCAACCACACTTTCTGCACAAGCAGTCCAGGACCAGCAAGCCATCTCCATGAGTTCTCAGAATGGTGAGAACCCTCCTGAAATCCAAGCTCCCAGATACTAGTCACTGGCCAACTCTGCAAGAAGATCTCCCAGTGATAGATAGATAGTAGCCCCAGACCTGCTTGTCAATTCCCTTCTGCGCTGAGAAATTCTTAAAATATTTTACCATGAGACCTTTCTTCCTCGCCCCCCTCCTTCTTTCCCCTGCCTTCTTTCTTCTTCCTCTCACCCTCCCCTATCTTTCTTTCTTTCTTAATTCTCTGAGCAACTTAAAATTCTTTTTTTGAGGGCAGTGTCACTGGCCACCATATGTGGGATCCGAACCCGGGCCACTAGGCTTCCCAAGCCAGTGTTCAACCACCGCGCCACTCAGCTGGCCCAAAATTCTTAATTGAAATTCCTGAAAATCCAAAGGCTTTGAGCTGAACAGGTTTCCATTTTGGAGTAAAAGGGCAAAGATGGTAGGAGCCTAAAAGAGGAGCATTGGGTAAATGGAGGCTTGATGTTGATTTTGCTTTTCTTTGTCCACTCTACCACCCTATCAGCTACTCACCAACCTGATTAGTCCAAATAGCCATTGCTGGGTCCCCACTCATTCTTTCTTTCCAGGTCAATGTCATCTCTTTTGTGCCCTTTGGGGCAGAAACATCAGGTCTCACTTGGCCGGGCTTAGAGTAGATTCAAACCTTTAATTTGTGGGAAATCTGGCACCTTCTATCAGGCACCTCTGCGGTTATATGTCAAGTCAAAAGGGAACAGCTCTCTGGATAAGATATGATCAAGTTTCTAAACGTCCATGGTAATTTTGTCACAGATCATCTGGTATCTAAACTGTTGGCTCTCTCTTCAACCATCAAGACTGAGTATCTGCACTTTAGATTCTTATGTGAAAACTCAATCTTAAAATGATGAGTATCTAGTTCCTATCAAGGCTGTGATGAATACAGCTGATATTTGGGAGGAACAATCTAAGAGACCCCTGGATTTTTAAAAGATTTTTATTAAAATATAGCTAACATACAATAATATATTAGTTTCAGTGTACACCATAACAATTTGTATATCTGAAGAAGTGATCACCATGATAAGTCCAGCAACCATCTGACACTGTACCACTCTATCACAATATTATTGACTATATTTCCTATGCTGTACATTACATCCTCCTGACTTGTCTAGTACCCACCGGGCACTATACATAGTTATTACCATATCATTGACTATATTCCCTCTGATTTACTTTACATCCAAATTACTATCAATTTTGTAACTATCAATTTGTACTTCTTAATACCTTCATCTTTTTCACCCTGCCCCAACCTCCCTCCCATCTATCACCCCAGTAAATCTAGTACACATCTGACACCATGATACAAGGTGTGATTTTAAAAATATGGTGAATGTTTAAATTTAAAAAATTTATTACAGTAAAAGGTATGTTGCCGTTAATCCCCCTTCAAATACTCCCCCTCACTTTGAACACACTTATCCCATCATTCTTGCCACCTTCCGGAAGTCCTTTTTTGTGAGTATCTTCATGAGCATTTAAGAAATTATGTGCATAGAAAAAGACCTGAAAAATGGGCAAACGGTTTCCATCATACAACACTGTGTCACACATCACGTCTGGCATGGCAATGTCTGTTAAATAAAAACATTACAGTGTGTTCTCATCCACCTTATTCACCAGATCTGGAAGCATGTGACTTCTGGCTCTTCCCCAAAGTCAAAATCACCATGAAAGGTAAACACTTTGAATCAATTCAGGACATCAAGGCAGGCATGACAGTGGAACTAAAGACATTCTTAAAAGAGGACTTCCAGAGCTGCTTCAGAAAGTGGCAAGAACGATGGGATAAATGTGTTCAAAGTGAAGGGGGAGTATTTTGAGGGAGATTAATGGCAATGTGTCTTTTACTGTAATAACCTTTTTTATTTAAACATTCACCATATTTTTTATCACACCTTGTAGTTATTACAATATTATTGACTATATTCCTTATACTATACCCTTCATCCCCGTGACTACTTTGTAACAACCAATTTGTACTTTTTAAGCCCTACCCTTTTTCACCCTCCTCCATTTCCCCTTCTGTCTGGCAACTATCAAAATGTTCTCTGTATCTATGTGTTTGTTTCTGTTTGTTAAGTTTATTTTGTTCTTTAGATTTCACAGATAAGTGAAATCACATTACATCTGTTTTTCTCTGTCTGACATACTCCACTCAGCACAATACCCTCCAGGTACATGCATGCTGCCACAGAGGGCAAGAACCCATTCCTTTCCCTAGCCGAGCAATATTCCAACAGACACCCAGACTGATTCCACACCTTGGCAATTGTAAACAATGCTGCGATGAACATATGGATGCACACATCCCCTCAAAGTAACATTTTGGGTTTCATCAGATAAATACACAGAAGTGAGATTACTGGGTCCTTCTTTGTCTCTTGTTATAGACTTTGTTTAAAGTTTATTTTGGGGGCGGCTAGTTAGCTCAGGTGGTTAGAGTGCAGGCTCAAAATGCCAAGGTTGCCAGTTCGATTCCCACATGGGCCAAGGAGCTGTGCCCTCCACAACTAGATTGAAAACAACCACTTGACTTGAAGCTGATGGGTCCTGGAAAAAACACACTGGTCCCCAATAAAAATTTCTTTAAAAATAAATAAATAAATAAATAAATAAATAAATAAATAAATAAAGTCTATTTTGTCTGGTATAAGTATTGTCACCCCAGCTTTTTTATTTCCATTAGCATGAAATACCTTTTTTCATCCCTTTACTTTTCAGTCTGTGAGTGTCTTTTGATCTGAAGTGAGGTTTGTTTTGTTTTTTAAGGGGAACAGTGTTGGGGATTCAGGGAAGGGGAACAGACAAGTTGCTGTCTTTACTGGCCCATGTTGGTATTGTCATTGCACTCTTCCCGGGTGAGGCAGATTGGTCACCGGCCATTGGACAGCCACTCACAGCGGCTCACGGCAGCTCATGCTGGCTGCCAGCTGCTCACACTGGCTGCTGGCCACTCACTGTAGCTTATGGCAGCCCACTGCAGCAGGGGCAGCAGCTATGCTCACAGCAGTCCAGTTCCAAGTGGAGCTGTTGTTCACCATCTTAGCTGTAAAAGGCAATGTCACCGGCCTTCATATATGGGATCCGAACTGGGGCCCTGATACTCAGAGCTGGCATCCCAAGCCAGCTCTTAACCAATGCACCACTCGGCTGGCCCTGAAGTGAGTTTCTTGTAGGGAGCATATATATGTAGGTTTTGTTTTCTTATCCAGTCAGTCATCCTATCTTTTGACTAGAGCACTTAATTCATTTACATTAAAAGTAAATGTTGGCCCAGCCAAGTGATGCATTGGTTAAGAGCTGGCTTGGGATGCCAGCGGCCCTGGTCCAGATCCCACATATGAGGGCCAGTGACACTGCCCTCTACAGCTAACAACAGCTCCATCTGGAGCTGGGCTGTGCGAGCCCCGGCAAGATGTAGGCTGCAGACCCTGCTGCAGTGGGCTGCCATAGGCTACAGTGAGTGGCTGGCAGCCAGCGTGAGCGGCTGGCAGCCAGCGTGAGCTGCCAATAGTCACGGTGAGCGACCATCCAGAGGCCGGTGACCGATCTGCCTCATCCGGGAAGAGCACAATGACGATATCAACATGGGCCAGTGAAGCAACTTCCTCCGCAACTAGACTGAAGAACAAAAAAAGACAGCAACTTGTCTGTTCCCCTTCCCTGATTCCCCAATGCTGTTCCCCTCCCCCAATTCCCCAATAAAAGCTTTTTTTAAAAAAAGTAAATGTTGACAGATATGTAGTTATTGCCATTTTATTATTCATATTTTTTTTCTTAAATGGGGAATTGGGGGAGGGGAACAGTGTTGGGGAATTGGGGAGGGGGACCACCCAAGTTGTTGTTCTTCAATCTTAGTTGTGGAGGGCGCCAGTCACCATCTGGCTGCCGGTCGGCAGCTCGTGACCTCTAAGCTCAACGTGCTGTGTTACAATCTTAGTTGTGGGTGCATGTAGCCACCATCCCATACGGGAGTCAAACCAGCAGCCCTGTTGTTAAAAGCAAGTGCTCTATCCACTGAGCCATCTGAGCAGCAGCTCAGTTCAAGATGCTGAGTTCAGTTTTAATTGCAGGCGGGCATAGCCCACCATCAAACAGGCAGTCTTATTGGGAGCATGTGCTATCACCAGCTGAGCCATCCTGCCGCCTGTTGGCAGCTCAGCTCAGGTGCAACATCACTGGACCATTTGGGAATCAAACCAGTGCCCCTGTTTTTCAGAGCTCGCACTCTTAAGCTAACTCTTAACCAACTGAGCCACTCGGCCAGCCATATTATTCATATTTTTATCTTTTTTTGTATGTTCTTCTTCTTAAAGAAGTCCCTCTAAAATTCCTTGTAATTCTGGTTTGATGTTGATGAGCTCCTTTAGCTTTTTCTTGTCTGGGAAGCTCTTTATCTATCCTTCGATTCCAAATTATAGCTTTGCTGGGTAGAGGACTCTTGGTTGTAGGTCCTTGCTTTTCATCACTTTGAATATTTCCTGCCAATCCCTTCTGGCCTGCAAAGTTTCTGTGCAGAAATCAGCTGATTGTCTTATGGGAGTTCCCTTTTAAGTTACTAGTAGCCTTTCTCTTCCTCCTTTTAAGATTTGGTTTTAGTCTTTAACATTTGCATTTTGATTATAATGTGTCTTGGTGTGGGCCTGTTTGAGTTCATCTTGTTTGGAACTCTCTTTGCTTCCTGGGCTTGTATATCTATTTCCTTTGCCAGGTTAGGAAAGTTTTCCATCATTATGTCTTCAAATAGGTTTTCAATTCCTTGTTCTCTCTTTTCTCCTTCTGGTACTCCATGATGCAAATGTTGGTACACTTGATGTTGTCCCAGAGGCCCCTTAAACAAACCTTGGTTTTTGGGGTTTTTTTTGTTTCTTTTTTATTCTTTTTTCTTTTTGCCCTTCTGTTTGGGTGTTTTATGCTACCTAATCGTCTAAATCGCTGATTTGACACTCTGCTTCATCTAATCTACTGTGATTCTGTCTAATGTATTCTTAATTTGAGTTATTGTATTCTTTATTTCTGAGTGGTTCTTTTTTTATGTTTTCTATCACCATTTTTATGTTTCCTATCTCTTTGTTGAAGTTCTCCCTGAGATCATTAAACATCCTTATAACCAGTGTTTTGAACTCTGTGTCTGGTAGATTGCTTGTCTTCATTTTGTTTAGGTTTTTTTTTCTAGAGCTTTGCTCTGTTCTTTCATTTGGGACATGTTTCTTTGTCTCCCCATTTTGGTTGCATCCCTGTGTTTGTTTCTCTGTTTTAGGTAGGGCTGCTATGTTTCCCAGTCTTAGTAGAGTGGCCTTATACTGTAGGTATACTGTGGGCTTAGTGGCGTAGCCTTCCTAGTCACCTGAATTGGGTATTTCAGATGTATTCCTTATGTGGGTTGTATGTTGTATGCCCTCCTATTGTAGTTGAGCCTTGGTTACTGTTTTCACATCAGTAGAAAGGATTGATCCTCAGGCTGATTGGTTGTGACTACAGTGGAGGAACTATGGAACAGGGACTGGCCCTATGGAACAGGATTCACTTTAGCAGGGCTCTGGTGCCCGCCCAGTGTGCCCTTTGGCTGTGCCCTTTTGGTGATGCTCAGGCTGGAGCTAAAGATGGTCCCTGGGTGTGCCAGACTGGGGGGCCTCCTGAGAGGAGCACCAATACAGATCAAGTTCAGCTGTAGTCTGTGCCTGGTCCAGGGCCAGCTGGCATGAGCCACAAAACAATCCGCAGATAGCCGCCACTTGCTCTGGGCTTGGAGGTACCTCAAGAGGCCAAGCAGCAAACTGATGCCAGCTGTCATTTGTGCCAGGTTTAGAGCTGTTCAGCCAGAGTTAGGGACACGCCAAAGCCAGATGGTGCTTACTTGGGTTTTTTGAACCTTTGAGAGAGATTTTAGGACAGTCTGCAGTATGAACCAAGACAAACCATTTATATGGAAAAGCCACACTTGGATGGGCCCAGAAGTTGGGTAGGGTAGGGTCTCAGGGAATCAGGGCCAATGAAAAGTGTTAGCCAGATTGATGGATACTGAGACATGGCAGCCACCTGCGTCTGACCCTGGGAGTGGGGAGGGCTCAAAGAAACAATGGCTTCCACCAGCTCCTTTGCCTGGGAGAAAAGCACCCCCTCCAGCCTTCATCCGAAGGACAGACAACTCCATGCCTCACTGCACTTCCCTGGAACCTGTCAAGTAAGTCCGACAGCGAGTAAGTCTGTGCGTGGGTTCTTTAAGAGGAGTGTTGGGAACCTCAGCTGCTCTCTGTCTCACTCACCCACAGTCTTTGCTTGTTTTCACAGCCAGAAATTATGGGAACTTCTTTTCCCAATTGTAACTCTGGGCTGGGGAGTTTGGTGTGGTACTTGGAAACCTCGCTCCTCCGCGGGGTGGGGATGGCCTTCACAGCCAATATATCCATCCTGGTTTTGAATGGTCACACGTGGGTGTGGGACCAGCAGTTCCTCATCTCTGCCCCTCCTAACACTCTCAAGGTGGCTTCTTCTGTATATCTGTAGTTGTAGAGCTTTGGTTCAGCTAGACTTCAGGCAATTCTCAATGATGGTTGTTCTGTAGTTTAGTTTTGATTTTGATATGGTGGTGAGAGGAGGTAAGCACAGCATTTACCTACTCTGCCATCTTGACCGGATCTTCCTCCCCTGGATTTTTTTTAAAGCACATTTTCTGTACTCATTTAGTGAGGTACAAGGCAGGAGGGGTTAAAGAAAGATTCCTGCTCCTTGGAGAAAAGTGTCCTCCTAGAGAAAAACTATAGTGAGATCAACACATCACAGATGACAGCAGTTCCTACCAAAATTGCCCACACTGTTTTTGTTTGTTTGTTTGTTTGTTTTTTAGCTGAGCTATCTTGCCACTTGTTGGCAGCTCAACAGCAGCTCAGCTCAGGCTGGTCATCGAACTGCTGTTGCTCAGAGCTCAGTTTGCATTCTTGAGCGAGCTCTTAACCAACTGAGCCATTCAGCCAGCCCCAACACCTTTAAAAAGTATGTTCAGTCTTTTGACTTGAGTATTTCCTCAAATCTAGAATACAACTAAGAGAGTGGTTCTGTACTCCATTTTGTACTCGGAATGAAGAAAGAATGTGTGAATATGGTGAAGTGGGATCTTCTGCATGGAGTGAAAGGGGAACTAAAAGCTTTGGTCAATGTGGTATGTCTCTAGCAAGGTTTTGGGGAGAAGGTCCCAAGTATGCCATTTCCCTGAAAGTTCTTTCTCCGTAGTGATAAAAGATGACCCCTCTAAGATAATCAAACTAACTGCCCCCACTATGTCTTGATGTTCACTAAACTATGTTGCCACAAGTTTTCTACAGGGTAAAAAATGAGCTGATCATTGTTAAACAATAAGTGGATATTGTGCCTTATATGCCCATCTTTAGCATATTTGATTTCACAGGATTCTCATTCTTTTTATTCTACAAGATGAAACAGATTGTCTTTCCCTGTAAGATACAGGCTGCCTGTAGAATACAGATGCAATGCAGAAACCAAAGGAACCACTGTATAGCACAGGGTATGCATTTCTTGCTCACAGCCAGGCAGTTTGCTTTCTTATTTGCTCAGACTCACCAAGTTAGGGGGAGTGCAACAAAACAAGGAAGCAGAGTTGGAGGGGCAAAGCAGACAAGAGTGCTTCCATATGCCTTTTCTTCTTTGTAATTATAATAATGTCTTGAGTGAAGGGGAAAATGTGTCCACCTCAGCAAAAGCTCAGGATACCCCACAAGAGGAAGCATACATTATGATGCTTGGAAATGATGGCTAAAATATTTGAAATTCTTTATAGAAATTCCTACAAACCCAAAGACTCTAGGGAACATATGATTTGAAGAGATAAATTTTACTCCCATCTTCTGGAAAGTCTGTTGCTTACAACTGATCTCTGGGAATGACATTGGTAGACCCATATTTAGGGAAGAGATACTTAATTTGAATAACAAAGACACTATTGGGTCCACCATCCACCTATTCTATCAGGACTGGGTGGGAAAATACCACTTCCTCTCTGTTTGGAGCTTTATATGGTGCTGGTATATTCATTCCATTTTTCTCACCTTCAGCTCTCTCTCTCTCTCTCTCTCTCTCTCTCTCTCTCTCTGCATTCCCAGTGAGCTGATCCATGCCACACCAGTTCTTATGATTTGATTTCTTTTAACTTGCTTTTTCTCTCTCCTTGTATTCTGTGTATTCCTAAACCCCACCCATAATCCACTCATTCTTTGATCCACACCTGGCTTCTGCCCCACCATTTTATTAAAGCCACTCACACAAAAATCCAACGAACACTTTTCAGTATTTACACTTTCTGTAGAACTTGACATTGTTTTCTTACTACATAAACTCTCTTTTCTTGGCTCCTATGACACTAGGCTCTTCTAGTAGTCCTCCTACTTCTCTGACCTCGACTTTGCTGGTTCCTCTTTCTCCTCATATCCTTTAAACAGGGATGTTCCAGTGTTCCATCTTGGAACCTTGGCTCCTCTCATGTCATATGCATACACCCAACTGAATGGTGGTAACTCTCTGGACTATATCTCCAGTCCAGGACTTACTCTTGATCTCCCAACCTATAATTCTAGTCACCTACTGGACATACCTGCTTTGATGTTCTACAGCCAAACTCACCATTCTAAAACAATCTGCATAATCTTCTCAGGTAAAGGTCACTACCATGCCTCCAGTTTCCCTAGACGCCATCTTCCTCCAAACAAGCTCCCAGTTTTGTGGATTCTACCAAGTATCTCTCAAATCCGTCTGTTCATCTCTTTATTTCTTGACTGGACTCCTACAACAGTTTCTGTAGAGGCGTACCCATATCTAGCTTCTTTCCCTTCCAATCCACCCTCTACTTTGAAGCTAATACGATCAATATAACAATGCAAATCTAATGCAACCCCACTGGTGTGGATTTCTTCAATGAAACCCATGTGTCTCAAAGTAAAAGTTGAACTCTTTAACAACTTTTTAAGGCCATGTCCCCACATAATCCAGGTGTAGTTCAAGGTGTTAGTTTCTGAATTGGCCCTTCTTCTTTACATCCTCATGCCTTATACAATGTTACTGCTTCTTTTTTCTGCCTCAAACCCTCTTCTTTCCTCTCTTCTTTACCTAGCTAACTTGAGGAGATTGAGGCTGAGGATCCTCACTTAATGTGTTACCACTTCCAGGAAGTCTTCCTGAAAGTCTCTTGCTCCTCCTCTAATGAACTAAATACCCTCTTTTGCATCCCACAATACTGTAACTGATTTTCACCTGTGGCCAGTCTCCTCCATGAAACTGAGCACCTTAACAAAAGTGTACCTTTTAGATCTCCAGAAATCATCAAAGGCTCTGGCCTATGTCAGTATTCCATGTGTCAGTTGAATAAATGAATGGACAAGATTGATTTGAATTTTTAGTACACAATGGTTTCTGTCAAGAAAAGGGGTGAGATTTGTTTGATTATTACAAATGCGTTTTAACTTCTCAATTCCATGGTTATATTTTTAGTAAGCTGCCAGGCAACCTCAACTTCAGTATGCATTGTATTATAGGAAGCAAGAGGACAGATGTTTGTGCAGTAAATCCAAAATCTGGATTCCAGAGCTTAGTCATAAACTCTGTGGAATATTTTCCCACTGAATTACCAAAAATAATAGACTCAAATGATGCGTTTATAATAGAAGGAACTACACATTTAGCCCTTTCTAAGCAAGCACATTGTCTCCGAAAATGAGTCAGTCTGATGAAAGAGAGGCAGTAATAATGCATCTCCTTATTTATGACTATGTAATGACCCCATAGGATAGACTCTCTACCCTGCCTTTTACTAGCTGTGTGATTTGGGCAAGTTACTTAACCTTTCTGAATCTTCATCTTCTAGGCTAAAATTTTTTAAATGTTTATCACTTACTTTAGGAAGCTGATATAAAGATATAGTGAACTCTGTCTGAAGAGAGTGATTAGAGTGATCCCGTGATCCCAATAGTGAGGTCCATGGGCTCAATTACTACTGTCCACATATGGGAAATATTCTAACTTATATTCAGCCCAGGCTTATATATTTTTGACCTTTCAGTTGCCTCCTCGACGTTTTAGCTTGGATGACTCATAGGCACCTCAAACCTATTCTGCCCAAACAGAATTCATGCTCTCTCCCTGCCCCCCAAACTTGTTCCTCCTCCAGCTCCCCATAGCTCAGTGAGCATCTCTACTACTCATCCAGTTGTGACACCAACAATAATGGCATCACTCTCCATTCCTTCCTCACCTCTGCCCTTCACATTCAAGCAACCCACTCACTCAGCAAATGTTGCTGAGACCTCGCCTTGTGTCAAGTCCTGCGATTCTACCTCCAAAACATTCTGATGCCCACCCACGCCCCTCCATCATACTGCCCTCTTCTTAGTCCAACCACCGCCACCTCCCACAGCAGCCTCCTAACTGGTCTCCTTGCATCCACTCTTGCCTCTTGACAATTTGCTTTCCATGCTGCAGTCAGAGGGATCTTTTCAGAGTCTACATGATCACATCACCTCCTAGTTACTTAAAACACTTATAGCTCCCCGTTGCTTTAGGACAAAGACCAGCATCTTCATGTAATACATAGATCCTGCGTGTTCTGCCCTGTTCCCAGGTTTTCAGCCTCTTACTACCACCTTTTTCCACATTTTTGGATCTGTGATTCTTCACCACATAACTTCAAGAAAATAAAACTGTAGCAGCCAAATAACTTTTTAAAGAAGGCCCTCCTTGCAGCCCTCACTTCACCATTCTTCCCCTGCCACAGGGTCTGAGAGCAATTTTTTTTACTCTGCCTGGAACATTCTCCTGCCAGCCTTTGCTTAGCGATTTTCTACTCAGCCTTCAGATCCACGATGAACAGTCACTTCCTCAAGGATGCCTCAGAGACCCCTTCCATGAACCCCATACTAGCTGGCACTCCTCGTAGCACTCTTAACTTTTTCTTCATATCACTTAAGGCTATTGTAATTAATTATCTACATGCTTAAATCTTCCACCCACCAGTCATTCTTAATTCTGGCTGAACATTAGATTCACTAGAGAACTTTGTGAAAATAGCAACTCCAGAGTCCCACCCTAGACTAATTAAGTCAGAATCACTGCAGTGGGACCTGGGCAGTGCTAGTTTTTAATGGCTCCCTGGTGCATCTCATGTGCAGCCAAGGTTGGGAACCACTGGTTCAAAGGGCAGGGACCATGTCTGCTTATCCTCAACTTTATCCCTAGTGCAAAGTACGCAGCAGTGCTGGCTCTCAGTAGGTGCTCAATAAATGGTAACTGTAGTTATGATTATTGTTGTTGTTATGGTCGACATGGTTATGATTAAGATCATAACTTTTTTCACATTTTTGGCATCTGTTATTCTAAGAAAATAAAATTGTAACATCTTCTTAAAATTTATCAAGTTTCTATTTTGCTGTCAACACAGAGTTTCAATTAAATACTGGCTTGAATCCACTAGACATGTTTTCACGACAAGCCACGTCTCCAAGGTGAAACAAAATACAGCATATTAAAAAATTCAATTCATATCATGCAATTTCTTTTTATATAGGTATGTATTAGTAATTATAGTCATTTGAATAGTGCCTTTCTAATTTTATAATGACGTGAGTTGATTGGTTTGGCCACTCTTCCTCATTCTGATTACATTTGATTTTACTTTGTTATAGCTTTTCCCATCTGTCACTTTACCTATTTTGCTTAGCAGATGTCAACCCCACTCCCCACCCTGGCTCAGTGGTTAGAACTGAAGTTTCTTTGGCTTTCAGTTTTCCTGTTCAGCCCTGCTTCAGAGGGCAGACTCTGGACAATTCCTTTAGAGAACCTTCTAAAGATATAATTTCTGTAATCCATTCTCAACCATAAACCAGCTCAGAATCACCTGGAAAGTTTGTTGAAACAGAAACTGGGTCCCAACCTCAGAGTTTCTGATTCAGTATGTCTGGGGTGAGGCCAGAGAATTTGCATTTCAAACAAGTTGCGGGGTAGGTAATGCTGCAGCTGCTGCTCTATGGACCACACTTTCAAAACCACTGCTTTAATTTATAATGCACAGTAGCTTCCCCCTGGAGCTAATGACTGATAATGAGAGAGAGAGAGACAGACAGACAGCAGTTATAAGGCCTTTTAGGGTAGGGGTACAGGGGGTAAAGATTACCCGATTTATTCTTTATATTTAAAGCACAACCAATAGCCTTTTTTGCATGATTTCAGAGGTATTTTTCTCTGTGCTGTTTTTGTAAACAAATCAATGTATCTCACCTATACTTCTCTTTTTTTATAAAAAAAGAGATCACGAAGGTATGTGGGGGCAGCACACCTATCAGTTCCTAACAAGCAATTCCTTCAGCCACCTCTAGCCAATTTTTTTTTTTTTTTAAGATTTTATTGGGGAATTGGCGGAGGGGAACAGCGTTGGGGAATCGGGGAAGGGGAACAGACAAGTTGCTGTCTTTTTGTTCTTCAGTTTAGTTGCGGAGGATGTTACTTCTCTGTTGGTATCATCATTGCGCTCTTCCTGGATGAGGCAGATCTGTCGCTGGCCTCTGGATGTCGCTCATCGCGGCTATTGGCAGCTCACGCTTGGCTGCCGGCCGCTCACGCTCACGCTGGCTGCGGGCCACTCACTGTAGCCTATGGCAGCCCACTGCAGCAGGGGCTGCAGCCCACACCATCACCGGGGCTCGCACAGCCCAGGTCCAGGTGGAGCTGTTGTTAGCTGTAGAGGGCAGTGTCACTGGCCCTCATGTGGGATCCGAACCGGGGCCGCTGGCATCCCAAAACCAGCGCTTAACCAATGAGCCACTCGGCTAGCCAATTTTTTAAAGGCAGCCCTTGTTCATCATCCCAGAAGCCAGCCAGCTTTGTGAAATCACCTTCAGGATTAGTTAACACAATGGTGGGAGGGGGACTGAATAGCAGCAAGGGAATTGCTAAGGAGCTCTTCAAAGAAACAAGCTTCAAAATCACTTTAGGAGGCTTCAGCAGGGGTTGGGAAGGAGATGTAAAGTAAGAAATTCCAAGTCACCCCAAAGGAAATTACTGAACCCGACACCAGCACCCTGGCAAGACGCCAGGCTAGCAAGCAAGGCACTATCCCTGGAAGAAATCGCTAGAGTAAACATGAATTTTAACCTTTGCAGTTGCTTACTATGCCAATGTGATGCATTCAGATATAGACACATCTCTGCAAGAGGAGTGACTAGGACAGGGGTCGGCAAACTGCGGCTCGCGAGCTACATGCAGCTCTACGTTCCGTCTCAAAAGTTTGCTGACCCCTGGAAGAGCCAATCCTGTCCCTCACAACGATTTAAAACTTATTTGAGAGCCATAAATATATTTTTACATAATCAACATTATGTAAATAATATCCTTTAAAAATTTTATAGGGCCGGCCGAGTGGCGCAGTGGTTAAGAGCTGGCTTGGGATGCCAGCGGCCCCAGTTCAGGTCCCACATATGAGGGCCAGTGACACTGCCCTTAAAAAAAAAATTAAAAAATTTATAAATGAAACTATGATAGTTTTATTTTCATTTTCAATTTTACTTCATAGCCACAGGTACCCAAAGAGCCGCATGTGGCTTGCAAGCCGCAGTTTGCTGACCCCTGTCCTTTTTCATCTCAAAAGTTTGCCAGTCTCTTGACTAGAATAACAAGGTTTCCTGTGCTGCCCTCATTTAGGAACCTCGGGGTACTCAGGGTGACCAACTCTCCCAGGTTGCTCAGGGCCATCCTGGTTTTAGCATTTTTTTCAGACCCCCATCTTTTTCAGTCGCACTCTCTCCCTCATTCCATTCCCAGTTGTTGCAACAAGGCACCCTCCCTCTAAACTGCGCTCTCTCTGTAACCTCTGGCAATTTTAGTGTCACTTAAGCAATTGTCTTTTCTTCCCTGAGCTCAGCTTTATGTCTGAGTTCACTGTTGGAATGGACTTCCACTATTCCAACTTATTAAATACCCCATGAAAGTGATACATCTTTTTCAGATCAAAAAAATCTCAAAGTTGAAAGGATCCTTAGAGTTCACCCACTCCAAAGTTCCCAACCCTCACTGCATAGGACTGTCACCTCGGCCTTTTTCCAGTTTTATCCAGAGCAATGGCGTTAGAATCTCTGGGGCAGGGCCCAAGTGTTGTCATTTTCAAAGCCCTTCTGGTGATTCTAATGTAGCCAAGCTTTCAAACGTCTTCAAAGTGGCAAATCCACTTCTAAAAGGATTCTTTGGTATTTAACCTCTGCAGTAAACTTCTCTACTGATGGAGATGAAAGAGCATGTCCACATAGTCCTGGCCATTGCCAGATATCCTTAATTGCTAGGAAGCTCTTATCTTGACTCAAGATACTGTTTCATTCTAACTTCCACTCATTGGACTCAGCTCTTAGCTACAAAGCAATGCAGAGTATGTTTACTTCTTCATTAAAAAAAATTTTGTTTTTTCAAATCCAAAGATAGCCAGTTTATAAATCCCATCCTCAACTTTCCTTTTCTTGAGGCTAAATTATCCCAGTTCCATTAGCCATTCTTTCTTTACATTTCTTTATGACTGCCAAGTCTCATGTCACCCTAATTGCCCTCCACTGCATGCTCTCCAGATTGCTAATATCTCTCTCAAAACACACTGACCTGAATTGAGAATAACACTGCAGACATAGTGGAGTTATTACATCCTTGATCTAGAAGCATAACTTTAACTGACGTGGCCTAAATGTGACCAGTTATTTTATTATTATTATTTTTTTTTGTAACCAGTTATTTTAGGCACTCATATTGAGAACTGCGATCCAGTAAAACCTACAGATCTTTTTCACATAATTACCTCCAAGTCAGGATTCTTACTCTGTGTTTATCATTTAAATGTCAACCTATGACCCTAACCCATCTTTCTGCCCAATGACACTTGATTCTTTTACATAATATATTCATTGCATGCTTACTAAAAATGATGTGTTGTGGGCAAATTGGCTAAGCATGCTTTTTATGCCTTCATCCAAATCACTGATAAAATGTGCCACATAAGACTGGGAAAATGACAGAACCTTGAGGTATATTCCCCTATAACCTTTTTTCAAGGTTGATTTAAAACCATTTGCCACTATGATTTAAGCATAATTCATGCTTTTACCAATACTCTTCATTCATTTTCACCTTGTGCATATTTCTGCAACTCATCTTTAAGCATATCATGAAACACTTTGTTATACATCTTTCTCATACTGCAGTACTTACAAGTAAAATTACATAATATCTATGATTTACTTTATAATATTCCAATACCAACAACAAAAAGACTTGGTGGAGGGGAGAGAAATGGAAGAAACAAATTATATCATAATACTGATAACTGTTGAAGATGGGTAATGGGCATATAGAGGTTTATTATACTATTCTTTTTCTGTTTAAAAGTTTTGGTAACTAAAAATTTTTGTCAACTTCTTGCTAAAATAAAATACACTATTTCTATGAATTTGAGAGACTGCCAAAATGTATTAACTCTAGCATCCTTCTACACATCTTCCAAACTGGATTAATTTGATATATCATTTTTTTAAATTAAAGTTTATTGGGGTGACAATGGCTAGTAAAGTTACGTAAGTTTCAAATGTACAATTCTGTAATACATCATCTATATATCACCTTGTGTGTTCACCATCCAGAGTTAGTTTTCCTTCCATCACCATATATTTGATCCCTTTTACCCTCATCTACCACACCTCTTCCCCGCTACCCTCTGGTAACCACTAAACTATTGTCTGTATCTATGAGTTTTTGTTTTTTTATTTATTTGTCTTGTTCCTTTGTTGTTTTCAGTTTTATATCCCACCTATCAGTGAAATCATGTTTCTCGACTTTTTCTGTCTGACTTATTTTGCTTAGCATAATAATCTCAAAATCCATCCATGTTGTCTCAAATGGCACTATTGCATCTTTTTTATGGCAGAATAGTATTCCATTGTGTATATATACCACAGTTTTATCCAATCATCTATTGAAGGACACGTTTGTTGTTTCCATGTCTTGGTCACCGTAAATAAAGCTGCAATGAGGGGCCGGCCGAGTGGCGCATTGGTTAAGCGCTGGTTTTGGGATGCCAGCGGCCCCGGTTCGGATCCCACATGAGGGCCAGTGACACTGCCCTCTACAGCTAACAACAGCTCCACCTGGAGCTGGGCTGTGCAAGCCCCGGTGATGGTGTGGGCTGCAGCCCCTGCTGCAGTGGGCTGCCGTAGGCTGCAGTGAGTGGCCCGCAGCCAGCGTGAGCGGCTGGCAGCCAAGAGTGAGCTGCCAATATCCGCGGTGAGCGACATCCAGTGGCCAGCGACCGATCTGCCTCATCCGGGAAGAGCGCAATGACGATACCAACAGTGAAGCAACATCCTCCGCAACTAAACTGAAGAACAAAAAGACAGCAACTTGTCTGTTCCCCTTCCCCGATTCCCTAACGCTGTTCTCCTCCACCAATTCCCCAATAAAATCTTTAAAAAAAATAAATAAATAAATAAAATAAAGCTGCAATGAACATCGGAGCACATATATCTTTACAGATAAATGTTTTCAGATTTTTGGGGTCTATACCCAGGAGAAGGATTGCTGGGTCATATGGTAATTCTATTCTTAATTTTTTTTTTTTTTAAATAGATTCTTTTTTTTTTTTTTTTTAAATATTTTATTGGGGAATTGGGGGAGGGGAACAGCGTTGGGGAATCGGGGAAGGGGAACAGACAAGTTGCTGTCTTTTTGTTCTTCAGTTTAGTTGCGGAGGATGTTGCTTCACTTCTGGTATCGTCATTGCGCTCTTCCCGGATGAGGCAGTTCGGTCGCTGGCCTCTGGATGTCGCTCATCGCGGCTATTGGCAGCTCACACTTGGCTGCCAGCCGCTCACGCTGGCTGCGGGCCACTCACTGTAGCCTATGGCAGCCCACTGCAGCAGGGGCTGCAGCAGGGGCTGCAGCCCACACCATCACCGGGGCTCGCACAGCCCAGCTCCAGGTGGAGCTGTTGTTAGCTGTAGAGGGCAGTGTCACCGGCCCTCATGTGGGATCCGAACCGGGGCCGCTGGCATCCCAAAACCAGCGCTTAACCAATGCGCCACTCGGCCGGCCCAATTCTTAATTTTTTGAGGAACCTCCACACTGCCTTCCATAGCGGCTGCACCAATCTGCATTCCTACTCACAGTGTATGAGGGCTCCTTTTTCTCTACAGCCTCTCCAACACTTGCTATTACTTGTCTTGTTAATGATAGCCATTCTAACTGGTGAGGTGATATTGTGGTTTTTATTTGTATGTCTCTGATGAATAGGGATGTTGAACATTTTTTCATATGTCTATTGCCCATCTGTATGTCCTCTTTGGAGAAATGTCTATTTATATCCTCTGCCCATTTTTTAATTGGATTGCTTGTTTTTTTGTTGTTTCGTTGTGTGAGTTCCTTATATATTTTGGATATTAGCCCCTTATCGGAGGTGTTGTTTGCAAACATCTTCTCCCATTTGGTTGGTTGCCTAATTTGATGTATTTTGATATAGCAGATTCATGCCAGCTTCAAAAGATTGGGGCTTTTTCTTTTCTAGGTACTAACAAATTTTCCATATTTATTTTTATGATTCTGCTAAGAATCAATCTCATGTGGAGTTTCCTAAATCCACCTTTTCCCATATTTTATGACTTAGATTACTAACTCTGATAATTTGAAGAACAGCATCTCTGTAAAGTTCTTTACAGTTATTTAGAAAAGTCAGGAGTTCTCTTCATATTAATAACTTCCCATCTGTTTCAATTCTTAATGATATATGTTTTTACTGTGAAGTGATTGAGCTGCATTTTTCTAGACTGAAGTAAAACAGAAGTTCAGAGGTTCCAATTCCTTTGGATAATCCATTATCACTGTGCATCCCTCTTCCTGTTCATGTTCTTGTACTGAACCGTAACCAAAATAACATTTTTTTGTTATCTTTAGCATTTTTTCCTGCAAGCCTCACCTCCCAGTGTCTAAACATTCGTCTCAGTTACTTGCCATCTCTTTTCTCTATTGTACAAATCCTTAGGGGAAAATTTTTTATTTTATAAAAGTCATGGTCATCATAGAAATTTTTAGAAAACGTGTAAAAGAAAACTAAACACACCCATAATTTCTGAGCTCTTTATCAAAGTCCCTCTGGTCAAATAAGAGCTTTAAATGCTTTTTACTTTTCTTACCCATTAAGATTACTTATAATTACATAATCAAATTACTCACTTAGTGGTTATTTCATTTTTAGACTCAGATTTTTTGAGCCATGTGTGTTGGCAAATCTGACCATGAGATCTCATTATCTTTCTGATTTTTAGAAATATTTGCCTGCTTAAAAATGGAGCTCATGTGTCTGATTGCCCTCAGGATTATTAAGGCTTAAATGAACTACCTTCTTAACCACAGCTTTCTTTTGACTCATTATTAAATGAACAAAGAAGGGCACTAATATTTTCCTTTTGCAAAAAGTATCCTCAAGGAAAATCAAGAATTTTTCACACATTCTATTTTTGGAAAATTAGATTTCCAATAAATATCTAGATAAACTGCAGTGTTCCAGAATTTCATATCTGAAAGGGGCTGACATATAGGATAATGGAAGAAAGTGTTGCCAACATCTATTGTGACCATCTTCATGCCAGGCACTGTACGTCACATAATTTTTTTTTTCACTTAGTACTCTTCAAGGTCCGATACATTAACTAACTACTGTTTTAGTTCCTGTTTTATAGATAAGAAAAATGCAAATGGGATAGGTTAAGCAACTTCCCCAAGACCAAGGTGGTAGACTATCTTCAGAATACTAATGACTTGCATAGCCAGAGTGCAAAGCCTCCTTCAGTTGAAATACTCCATCGATAGTCTATTTTGCTTCTGTCTTTGCTTTGTAACTTGTAATAGAAACATTTCACTCAAAGCCTCCACCTGACTGGGGTACTTTATCTTACTCAACAATGCCCTTTTCAATCTCCCTCCTGTGTATTATTACTCAAAACCCTGCATGGAGCTCTCGCCAATCTTATGCATCTGAACTTTCATACAAACAAACAATATACATTCCCTTCCTCTCCTAAAACATCTATGTCTTTGAATAAGAAATAGACTTCATTGCCCTTGTTCAATTAGGAGGCCCATCCTTCTAAAATTGACACAAATGACACAAAGATCTTCATGTTTATGTAGAGTAGAAGCAATATATGTATTTCAATAAGTTAAACTTTGATTTGGAAGAAAATGAAGTTGGTCCAAATAAAGCTTGGAATACTAACTGATCAAATTTCCCTAAAAGTTGCATCAATGGATCGCAGATTTACTTTCCTTTTCTTTCGTCTCAGCTCTTTTCCTGGAAATTAAGTTTATTATATTTCACGTTGGAAGACGCGAAGTCCATAGCCCAGCACCTTTCAGTGCCTCATTCTAATGTTGGTAGCTCACTACCTAAGTTGAAAAATCAAAGCAAAACAAAATTTAGAGGTGACTAGATCTGGGGTCTTGAGTAAGTCACGTTCTCAGTCTTTGCTTCCTCAAGTGTAAAATGAGGATTAACGGTATTATCTACTTGACAGAGTTGTTAAGAGGATTACATTCAATTGAATAATGTATAAGAAGCTGTCATATGAACTATAAATTCAATAATTATGATGCTTATAATAATGATAATTATAGTTCACAAGGCCATAACTTCATTTGTCATCAATACATAAAGTCAAATATGCCAATGTGCAATACCCAAGTAACCAGGGGATTTTTATATATCTGTAGATGCTGTTGAAAATGTTTAAATCTTCCAAATTTCCAGGGTTCTTCTTTTTCTTATGATAGAAAAGTCTAGGGTGGGTGAGAAGATTCCTGTCACTTCAGCATTTGCTGATATGTTTCCTCACTGTTTTTGGTGTTTTAGAAGCCAGTTTTTGCTGCTGACAGTGGGTATTTGGGAGACAGAAGTTAGGACTGAGCTTGGCTTGGTGGCTGCCCATCCTGAATTGCTCTCTTCTTTAGGGAGCAACATTAGCTCCAAGTTCTAGAATCAGGGTTCACTTTCTCAGGCAAAGGAGGAGGATAAAGTAGGGCTGCTGAGGAAACGCATACCTTCTTCCTCCCCTGCTGATCCTGCCCCCTCCTCCAGGCTGTCTTTCAGGCACCTCTCAGGACACTATGGAAGTCCTGGGCTCCAAGTACCCTCTGTTGCTTCTTACTCTATGAATTTCCAATTTGAGGGAGTAAAGAAGAAATAACTCTGGTGGCCTTAAAAGTGAAAGGGAGCCGTGTGGTCCTTTGCCCCTTAGAGTGACTTGTTGAGATGGACTGTGTTCCCCAAATCTGGCTGTGGCAAAGCCGAACAGAAAGAACAGGAGTTTGGACGCAGTACAGGAAGGAGAGGGGCAAACCAACCCTTGGGATGGTTGGGGAGCAAAGGGCTTTAGGCAGCATCGAGGCACTGGCAGCAGGGAAGAAGGGCATAAGGAGTCAGGAGGCAGAAGAGAGGCTTAGAAATGAGGCCCTCAGATAACACATTTACTTCACCAGCACCCAGTTTCACCGAGTACCCTCCTTGTCTCCTTCCCACCTCCTCAGATGAAGAGCAGTAGGACTGTAGACCGGAACAACTCTGTCATCCTCATCATCATTTGTTATGCGCTTGCTTGGTACTGGACACTGTACTAAGCATTTTACATGCATTATTCATGAAATCCTCACAACACTGTAGATATCGTTAACCCATTTTGCACTTGAGGAACTTGGAGGTCAGAAAGTTTAGTAGTGTATTCAAGGTCACACAGAAAGTGCAGAGCTGGGATTTGAACACAACCCTGACTCTGGGAAGTCTATGCTCTTAATTATTAGGGGGAGCTGACACTCATTTAGCTCTTCTGTCTTCTATCCCTTCACGCCCAGCCTACCCCCCTGTACCCACTTCCTTCAGCCAAACATGACCATCTTCCGAGAAAATCCGCTATGGGTGGCTTCTGCCTCATAAGTTGCTAGGTTGGGTTTTGTGGCTAACATTCATGTCCTGTGACCTTATAATCTTGACCACAATAAACTGTTCCAGAAACTGCTGCTTGAACCAAAGTCTGGCGTAGTCTTGCATTACCTTATTTAATTCTTATAACAAAACTGTAAGCTAAGTATTAGCTTTAATCCCATTGTATATAGGTAGGAAAACTGACACTCAGAGAAGTAACTTGCCTGAGGTCATACAGCTAGTAGAGGCAGAACTAGGATACAAAGGTTGGTTCATCCAAATGCTTAAACACTCGGCTGTTCTACCTCCTTTTTTGGAGGGGAGGGGATCAGTGGAGTTGGTCTGGAACAAGATATCCTCTTGAATGTAATCTGAGACAACAGGCGGGAATTGTCCCACCACTGCAGCAGGAGATGTAGACAGAATACTGACTCAAAGAGCTGAGTTTTGACAATGGAGGAGTGATCAGTGGGAATGACTGGACAGTGGCTATCCAATCATGTGAGCTGACCCTGTGTCCTTATCAAAAGGGCTTATATGCAGCAAAAGAGCCTGTCACCCGTGTTTCCTGACTTTTCCTTGTGGGCCTGTCCACTCTTATCACCTCTGGTGACCAAACCCAGTCTTGTCACCTGTGCCTCACAAAACACACTCCCTTAAGTTTAAACTCCCTGCAACACACCCCATCAAGATCTTGGCCTGATGGAATGGAGTGGTGACAGCCGTGGAACCTTGCAGACCCTGATGCTTGAATCCTACCCCCACTCCACCCTCCACCTTTACTTCTTCCCCCAACAAGTAACTTTCTCCCTTCCTTCTTCATTGTCTGCCATCTCCAGAGCAAGGAACACTAAGGCCTAGGGGTGCTTTCCAACAGGCCTTAAGTGTTCTGAGTATACATCAAATGTTTCCTAGGGGAACAGCAAGTCAGATGCAGTGTGCAGCTCAGACAGTCATATAAGTCTTAAACTCTAGAACTTCCACTTCCCAGGTGCACCAAGGTCTTGGGGTGACTGGGGAACAAAGCCAGAATCTTTTTATAGGCCTCTACACCCTGCAGTTAGCCCTACTCTCTACATAAGACATCAGAACACATAGGAGTCCCCATGTCCCTGAGGTTGGCCAGAGCAAACTACTGCTGATGAGAGTCAGTGCTAGAAATGCTGGCAGCAAGCCACGAAGACATTTTTAGTGCCCCGTAAAGTCTGTGTTCTAAGGAACTTGGATTCCTGAGGAGCTGATGATATATCTTTAGGTGTCACACATGATGGTCTATTCCAAGAAAGATCCAGGAATACAAAAGGCTGGGTTTCCTGGTTTCGTGTCTCCTCCCTTTGATATCTACTATTGTATGGACAATTTGGTAAATGGTCAAATTGCTACCGTAATCTTTCCTACAAAAAAAAAAACTGAACAAGAAAATCACTTGTTTATATAAAGCATCCCGCCACATTCCTCCCTCAGGAAGGCAGAACATAGTAATAAAAAACAGACAAAAAGAAAACATTTGACAAGGAACCTGTATTTTTACATACATCTACCTCTTTTTACCCTCCTTTCCAGGGTCTCCTGGTGTTCTATTACTTAGTCACCAAATGGTTTCATCTCCAAATCTGTTCTTCCTTTTGATAATCAGTTGTAGCTAGATGCTGAGTTTCCAAGGCAACCACAAATATTTGTTATTTTTTCTGCCATGTGACTTGCCCTAAAAATAAACTCAGATATATCTCTTACGATCAAAATGCCAGGAAGAATATAAATGGATATTGGGTTTTTATGCATACCTGTGAAATAGAGAAGGTGTAATGCTACTTGGGTAAAATTTCTAGGAATACTGTGAAAGTCCTAAAATAGAAGATACTATAAAAATGGAAGTGTTAGATTATTCTGTCTCTAAAATGGAACAAGCAATAAAAGGCTTTGGGAAAATGAATTAGAACAAGCTAATACACATATGCTCACATGCGCTCAAACAGTAGAATTTGTTTTTGCTTTTAGAAAGGGAATAGCATAGAAAAGAGTACGCATTGGCTTGATGTGCTAGCCAAGGACTCCCAGATACCTCCATTTGAAGCTGACAGTACATGAAACCAATTAACAAACAAGATTTGCTTTCTGTTCTCATGTGACTCTGGGGTAGATGACCTCAGAAATCATGGCTAAAGTCTCCATTTAAGGTTATAGAAATCTGTGAATTAGGGAGCTTCCAAAGTAAGCAAGGTCCAGCAAATGGCAGTGTTACCATAGCAACAGTGATGCTCGTAAAACTTTACATTGTGATATCCTCAATAATAGCTTGCAGACACATTTATGTCCAGTCCCTCGTTTTGATCCTCAGAGAAAACTCCCTAGGACAACAGAGGCTACACATACATACATAACCCCATTTTGCAGATATGTGACAGCGGAGGCTAACGAGCAAGAGAACCTGCCTGACTTGTATGTGGCTGGATGCACAATTCAACCAAGGTGTCCATTTCCAGTCCCATGTCTTTTCACCTTAGATGTTCTCTGTGCCTCTACCTAACCATACCCACTATTATCCAAAAATCCTGAAACTGATTTGTGAGTCAGAAGACCGGGGGCTTAAAAAACTGCCTTAGGGTTTTTAGGGAATCAATCTGGAAATAGATGAAATAATGTCAAGACTACGGAGAAAAAAACAAACAGGAAGAACTAAGTCGAACTAATGGAGAACAGTCACTAAGACAGTGGAGAGTGTTCTCTCTCTTCCTCCTTCACATCCTCCCTGCTCATGACTGTCTGTCCTAAGACCCAGGACTTCCCCAAATGGCCCTATAATAAACCCTTCCTCCAACATTGGAGAGTCTCTTAAAATACTTTGGCTAAACTTCCTCACTGACTAGGAAGAAGTTTCCATTTTTTCTTGGCGCTACCATATTAGTGGCAGTCACATTCATGTCACTACCTCCTTTGTCCATGTTCCTTATTTGACACAATCTCTGGATCTTTCTTTATTCTGGACATACTCACTTATCCAGTCTGTCAAAATCTCATCGCTAGTGTGATGCAGAAAGGAAATGTACCACCCATAAAGTGATTTTCAGTTTTTCTGTCTATAAATCAACTAAAAAGTGAGTAAATATACACGGAATCATGAGGGAACTTTCTGAGGTGATGGAAATTCTCTATATCTTGATGGGAGCAGAAAGGGTTGTTTTAGGGGTAAACGAAGTGGTGAAAGTCCTTCATGGATTCCCTGCAAATCACTGCCTTCCTGGCACTATCTCTGCAGTACGTACTATCTTCAGTTCAGAGCAGTATATTTTCAGACAGACATTAACAAACTGGGGGGAAGAAGGTCCAGAAGAGAAAGAAGCTCCTACTCACAGACCTTCCATCAGCAATTTGTCTCTTTTTGCCCCTGTCCAGCTCTGCCCTGCTCTGGTGAAGAAGAAATAGGCTTGTATGCTGAGGATCAACCCCATCTAATTCCTGGAGTATATTATACTCAGGACTTCTTCACCCTAGCAGGACAGCATCAGGAAACCCCTGATTGCTCCCATGCCAAGGAAAATTTTGGCTAACCTCCTTAGCTAAATCCATCCCGGAGTGTGTAACCGTCTGGCTACCCAGGTCCTGGTCCTCATTTCATTTCCACCCTAACAGTAGAACCTGACCGCAAATGTTGACCAAATTGGTAGGGGGCTGACTCCCTCTACTGGTTTCAGTCCACTCCTTTCATGTAGGATCTGAAGTCAGTTTCCAGTGTCTCCCTGGTGCTCATTCAGACGGACCTCCTTGCTCAATGGCTTGGCCACAGACCAAGAATGTATTCCCCAGATGCTCCTGCAGCTGGACCTCACACTTCAGATCCAAGTCCTTGAATACAGCCATGGCCTGGATCAAATATGAGTTTATTCCTCTCCCTTGGATACGATGATCTACCCAGGGCAACTTCCTTTTACTCTCTCCCATCTGCAAGAGCTTCAGGCACATTTCGTGTCTACAGATGTTCCATTTAGAGCATTGACAGTGAGGAAGGAAAAAAATTACAAAGAGCAGACATATGAGCTCATAAAGCAAAGCAGTCTATTGAGGATTTCGGGAGGGGCTAACAGGTCTAATAACTTTAATAGACTTAAAAACTTTATTGCCAGCATTCATTCATTCATTCATTCATTCATTCATTCATTCATTCTGTACTCATTCATATATTTGTGCTTGCACTGATTTGAATCACATTTGATTGCCTGGAATGTGCTTGGTACTGGGTATGTAAATATAAATAAGACCTAATCCTTGCTCTCAAAATTAATGTTCAGAATATCAATGACAACACTTTGACCTATCAAATGAAAGTTTCTATGTCTGGTATGCTCTGTTATAGAAAAGAGAAAGATGCAGTACACCTCAGTAGATTATATGTATGCGTTATTCTATGCCATTTTATGTAAAGGACTTGAGCCTCCTCAGATTTTGGTATTCACGGCTAAGGAAGGGAAGAGGAGGGATTCCTGGAACTAATCCCCCACAGATACTGAGGGACAAATTAAGTTTTGGGGGAGTCAAAAGTTACCCGTGGATTTTTGACTGCGTAGGGGGGCAGCGCCGCTAACCCCCATGTTGTTCAAGGGGTCAACTGTATAAGATAATTCCATTCAGCAGTATCAGCTATAATTTGCATAAAATATAATGTGTAAGGTTCATTTCTATAAGCCTTGAGTCTGGCATTTGTAAGTGCATCACACCATTGGCCCTCCTAGTTATATGGCATTGGCCTCACCTCTAAAATGGGAATAACAGTAGTTCCTAGCTGAGAAGATTGGTCAAATGAAGTAATGTGTACAAAGTACTTAACATGGTGCCTGGGAAACCCAGGTTTATCTCAATATCACCCTAATGCCTCTATTTGGGGTTAATATCTAAGGTCAACTACAATTGGTTTTGAAAAGGAGATTAAAAGTAAAAGCAGTAACCAGGAAGAAGGACATCATACCTATAACCTGAATCAAAAAGAAATTTAAGTAGAAGTAAGCAGCCCATAGTCCTAGAAATTAAAATTTGTGAGAAATTTATCAAAGTTACCACCTATTAGGAAAGATGTTCGAGCACATGAAACTTCCTAGGTTAAAACAGTATGCCATTCAAGTCTCAGTCTTTCAAAGCACATCTGGACTCTGTATTAAGTTATAGACACCACACTTAAAGTGAGACCTTGATAGCCAGAAGCTGATTCAAAGCATTCCAAAAATGTTAGCCAACTAGAGCTTGCCAAAATAGTGAAATACAGTGGGGAGCTTAGGCCTCTTCAGGTGGGGCAATGGCAGACCCAGAAGAGTCATGAGAGCACCTTTTCAAATATCTGAAGGAATAAGTTATGGAAGAGGATTTAGATTTGGTCCATCTCTATGGCCCAAAGGGCAGAACTAGTGTTAATGGCAGAAGGAAGATTCAGGGAAGGAGAAATAATTCAATTAAACAGTTGCTGGGAGTTGGGGGGAGTAGAATATATAGAAGGGTAAGAAGAGACTTTAGGAATTCAATAGAGAATCCAACTTGATCAAAAAGCTGCACTATAGATTTGGCTGGTCCATGGTAACTTTTCCAGACATCCACGGTAAGAAAAATAAAACAATGATATACTCTAAAACCCATTAACTATAAATTGAGGATAGTAATATCGGCCTGACAGAACTGTGGAAGACAATAATAAGTGAAAAAGTCTTTAACTTGAAAGACAGAAATGAAAACAATAGTAGCAACAACAAAACAGAGGAAACGGAAAAAAAACTTCAATTATTACTCTCGGAGAGATGAGAAAATATTGCATCTATAAGACAAAGAAAGTGTACAGCTTTGTTTAAAGAAACTATCAGAAAATAAAAACAAGCTTTTAAAATTTAAACTACAATATTGAAATAAATTTTAATAAACGAGTTGAAAAGTAAAGTTGAGGAAATATCCTGGAAAGTAGAGTTAACTGTCAAAGAGTACTGGAAGAAAACAAAAGAAATTAAAATTATTGGGCCGGCCGAGTGGCGCATTGGTTAAGCGCTGGTTTTGGGATGCCAGCGGCCCCGGTTCGGATCCCACATGAGGGCCAGTGACACTGCCCTCTACAGCTAACAACAGCTCCACCCGGAGCTGGGCTGTGCGAGCCCCGGTGATGGTGTGGGCTGCAGCCCCTGCTGCAGTGGGCTGCCATAGGCTACAGTGAGTGGCCCGCAGCCAGCGTGAGCGGCTGGCAGCCAAGCGTGAGCTGCCAATAGCTGCGGTGAGCGACATCCAGAGGCCAGCGACTGATCTGCCTCATCCGGGAAGAGCGCAATGACGATACCAACAGTGAAGCAACATTCTCCGCAACTAGACTGAAGAACAAAAGGACAGCAACTTGTCTGTTCCCCTTCCCCGATTCCCCAACGCTGTTCCCCTCCACCAATTCCCCAATAAAATCTTAAAAAAAAAAAAGAAATTAAAATTATTAATACAAGAGAAATAATATCTGATGCATACACCTTCCGAAAAGAGAGAACAGAGAAACCTGGGAAAGGAAATTATCAAAGAAACCATATGAGAAAATTTCCCAGAACTGAAAGATCTGACTTGTCAGATGAGAGGGGCTGAATGCTTTACCAAATAGATGACAATAAACACATACCAAAGTGCATCACCATAAATTTTTGGCACATAAGGGATAAAGAAAAAAATTCTAAATGCTTACTGGAAACAGGGTGGGGTGGGAGAAAAAAAAAACGACATAAAAATAATGGGGAGAAAGAAGAACATCAGATTTTAAAATTCTAAAAGACACAAAGACCTCAACATTTTACGCCAGTGTACCTTTTCTCAGGAAGTTACTAAAGGATGTGCTCCACCCAAATGAGGTAGTGAACCTAGAAAGAGGAAGAAGTGTAATACAAACAGAATCAACACAGCAGCTAGGTCAAGGGAGGCCCAGGAAGACAACTATGCATTAGACCAGGAAAGCAACTGGAACAGGACAGCAGGTTCAGAAGGGAGGTTTTTAAAACAGAAGAAGGACAAAAAGAAAAGGTTAGTGACTACATAGGAAATGATATAAAAGGGTTTGGAAAAAGAATTATTAATAGAGACATAGAAAACAAAGCAGTTAAAGAAGTGAGGCCTTACAAATGCCAGTAAAAAATAAGGAGTCATACAGGAAGGGAAAGCTAAGGCACAAACAGTACTTAACCTAGACATTCTAAAGTAAACACTGGATATCGATTTAACTAAAAATCGTGATATCACTATATAGGGATGGTGTGGAGTGGACAACTCTGGGGGAATGTAAGAAAGCAAAGTGTTCAGCTGCTACAATAGGAAAATGACAGATAATACCTAAATTATCAGTGTAAGAACAGATGCCAGAAAAAAAACCCTAAAAAGATTATAAGTGGCTACTCTGGAGAATAGGACTTAACAGTAGACATAAGGCAGAAAGTGATGGGGTAGGCAAATGCAGTTCTTTATTATGACTTATTAAACTTGACTTTTAATTATGTGCATGTATTACTTTGATAAATGTTAATAGTGACTTTTTAAAAAAGAAAAATTATGCCTATTCATCAAATAAAAAAAATTCAGGAACCACTGAACTAGATAATTATCAAGGTCTGTTCTGCTTTGAGGCTTATTTGATTTCCTCATGTCCTCTAGTGGAGCTGTTGTCATGTTCTGGGACACTTCATTTACAAGGCAGACAAAGGAGAATCGTTGCCAATCTTACTACGTTAATATTGTAAGAGCTCAATGGTTTTCAATTTTGCAACCACATGTTCTTTTTTCATCCAAGATAATTTCCTCATTCCAGTTTTTTTATATTTTCACCTGCTTTTGTTATTTCAAATTCAGGTGTATTTCTTTTTTTAGAACTTATTTTTTCTAGGCTATTCATATCTCAATTTTGGATATTCTGTTACAGTACTGGCTCTCAGAAAGGAGGGAGACATCTTATATTTGTAGATTTGTGTAAATTAACATCCTAATTTTATTTGAAAATTAAAAATAAGCCTAATTGGAATTTACTGTATTTTGCATATATTCCTTATAAACATGCTTAATTTTTTACTAGTCAGTTAGTTACTTTCCATTTAAAATTAAAATTTTTCCATAACAGATTTTTCTAAACAAAATTAATTGTTTCAAAACTGTTATATGCTTACTGTTAAAAATTTGGAAAATACATTAAAATATAAAAAAGGAAAAAAATCCACTCTTGATCACTCATAAATAGTCCTTTTAATATTTCACAGTAGAGTTCCAGTCAAGATGACAGAATAGGTAAATGCTGTGCTAGTCTCCTCCCATGGCCACATCAAAATTACAACTAAACTACAGAACAACCATCATTGAGAGTCATTTGAAGCCTACCTGAACAGAAGTCCTATAACTAAGGACATACAGAAGCCATGTTGAGACTGGTGTGTGTGTGGGGTGGGGTAGAGAAGCAGACCAGGCTGGTATCACACCCACATGTGACAGTTAAAAATCGGAAGGGATATCTCAATTGTGGAGGTCCCCTTGAGGAGTGAGGGGTCCCAGCCCCACACCAGGCTCCCCAGCCCCAGGTTCAAGCACTGGAAAGAGAAGTTCCCATAACTTCTTGTTGTGAAAACCACTAGAGATTGTGACTGAATGAGATATAGGGCTGCTGGAGTCCCATGAACTCCTCTTAAAGGGGCCACACACAGACTTACCTGCTGACGGACTCAATTTCTCTGAGCTCCAATGCTGGGTCAGCATATGGAGGGGTGCTAGGGACATATAAGGAGAAACTGAATTGTCTCGCTCCAGAGCGAGGGCTGGAAGGGCAGTTTTCTACCAGAAATAAATGGTGGCAGAAGCTGTTGTTTCTTCATTGAGCCCTGCCTCCACCCAGCCTGCACATGAAGTTGGCCACCATATCTGAGCCTCCATCAACCTTACTAACATCGTTTGCCTCATCCTGGTGATTCCCTGAGACGCTGCCCTAAGCTATTTGCAAGCCTAAGTTGCTTCCAGTGGATTTTCCACACAAATGGCCCATCGTGGCTCATTCTGTGGCCTTTCCTAAAATCTCTCTAAGGTTCACCAAACCCAAATAAGCAGCATCTAGCCTCAACGTGCTCTGTACCTCTTGCTAAGTAGCCCCAAAGCCCAGCACTAGTGGCAGCATGCTGCAGTTCACAGCTTAGGCTCTCCCAGGCACCTCTAAGCCCAACACAGTGGCATCCATGTGCAGATTACTTTGTAGCTCATACCAAGTGGCTCTGGGCAGGGACTAGGCAGCAGCTAACTTTGGCCTGCACCAAAGTACCTCCTAAGAGGCCCCAGAACCAACACAGCTGGTGACCAGCTTCAGACCATATCAGAGCACCACCCAGCCACCTCCACAAACGATGCATCAAAAGGATAGATCCAGCAGGCACCAGAGACCTGCTAAAGCAAATTCTGCTCCATACGGTCAATCACTGGTCACAGCCAGTCCTCACAACCAATCAGCATGAGGGCCAGTCCCTCCCACTGACATGCCAATAGCAATCAAGGCTCAACTACAATAGGAGGGCACACACAACCCATACAAGGAACATACCTGGAGCACCTGGCTCAGGAGACTATGCCACTGGGCCCCGAGGACACCTACTACATTAGTCCACTCTACCAAGACCAGGGGGAGACATAGGAATGCTACCTAATACATAGAAACAAACAAAGAGAGGCAGCCAAAATGAGGAGACAAAGAAACTTTTCCTAAATGAAAGAATAGAACAAACTCTAGAAAAAGAACTAAACAAAATGGAGACAAGCAATCTACCATGTGCAGCATTCAAAACACTGGTTATAAGAATGTTCAATGATCTCAGTGAGAACTTCAACAAAGAGATAGGAAACATAAAAATGGAGTTAGAAAACATTTTTTAAAAGTAAGAAATGAAGAATACAGTAACTGAAGTGAAGAATACATTAGAGAGAATCAAGAGTAGATTAGATGAAGCAGAAGATTGAATCAGTGATTTGAAAGATAAGGTAGCAGAAAACACCCAGTCAGAACAGCAAAAAGAAAAAAGAATCCAAAAAAATGAGGATAATTTAAAGGGCCTCTGGAAAAAAATCAAACATACCAATATTTACATCATAGGATCATAGGTGTACTAGAAATAGAAGACAGAGAGGAATTGAAAACCTATTTGTAGAAATCATGATGGAAAACTTCCCTAACCTGGCAAAGGAAATAGACATATAAGCCCAGGAAGCACAAAGAGAAGAGTTCCAAACAAGAGGAGCCCAAAGGGGCCCACACCAACATACATCAAATTTAAAATGACAAAGTTTAAAGATAAAGAGAGAATCTTTTTTTTTTTTTAAGATTTTATTGGGGAATTGGGAGAGGGGAACAGCATTGGGGAATCAGGGAAGGGAAATAGACAAGTTGCTGTCTTTTTGTTCTTCAGTCTAGTTGCGGAGGACGTTGCTTCACTGGCCCATGTTGGTATTGTCATTGTGTTCTTCCCAGATGAGGCAGATCGGTCACCAGCTTCTGGATGGTCGCTCGCCGTGGCTATTGGCAGCACACATTGGCTGCCAGCCGCTCACGCTGGCTGCCGGCCACTCACTGTAGCCTATGGCAGCCCACTGCAGCAGGGGCTGCAGCCAACACCATCGCCAGGGCTTGCACAGCCCAGCTCGAGGTGGAGCTGTTAGCTGTAGAGGGCAGTGTCACCGGCCCTCATATGTGGGATCCGAACCAGGGTCGCTGGCATCCCAAAACCAGCTCTTAACCAGTGTGTCACTCGGCCAGCCCTAAAGAAAGAATCTTAAAAGCAACAAGAAAAAAGCAGTTAGTTACCTACAAGGGAGCTCCCATAAGACTGTCAGCTGGTTCCTCAAAAGAAACTTTGCAGGCCAGAAGGGTTTGGCAGGAAATAATCAAAGTGATGAATAGCAAGGATGTACAACCAAGATTACACTACCCAGCAAAGCTATCATTTAGAATCAAAGGACAGATAAAGAGCTTCCCAGACAAGAAAAAGCTAAAGGAGTTCATCACCACTAAACAAATATTACAAGAAATTTTGAAGGGACTTCTTTAAGAAGCAGAAAAAAAAGATTAAAAATATGAACAATAAAATGGAAATAACTACATATCTATCAACAACTACTTTAAATAGATTAAATACTTTAATCAAAGGACATAGGGTGGATGAATGGATAAGAAAATAAGATGCTTACATATGCTGCCTGCATGAGTCTCGCTTCAGACACACACAGACTGAAAGTAAAGGCATGGAAAAAGTTACTTCATGAAATGGAAACAAACAAAAACAGACTTTAAAACAAAGGCCTTTTGTTTAACAAGAGACAAAGAACCCAATAATTCCACTACTGGGTGTTCATCTGAAGAAACCCAAAACACTAATTTGAAAAGATATGTGCTTCCATATGTTCATTACAGCATTATTTACAATATCCAAGATATGGAGGCAGCCTGGGCATCCATTGATAGATGAATGATAAAGAAAAAGTGGTACAGGGACCGGCCGAGTGGCGCGGTGGTTAAATGCTGGTTTTGGGAAGCCAGCGGCCCCGGTTCGGGTCCCACATATGAGGGCCAGTAACACTGCCCTCAAAAAAAAAAAAAAAAAGAAAGAAAGAAAAAGTGATACATATATACAATGGAATATTACTCAACCATAAGAAAGAAAGAAATCGTTTTTCTGCAACAACATGGGTGGACCTAGAGGGTATTATGCTAATTAAAATAAGTCAGACAGAGAAAGACAAATACCATATGATTTCACAAGTGGAATCTAAAAAACAAAATAAATGAACAAACAAAACAGAAACAAACTCATAGATACAGAGAACATTTTGATGGTTGCCAGATGGGAGGGGGATTGGGATATGGGTGAAGAAGGGGAAGGCATTAAGAGTTACATCCCCGTGACTATTTTGTAACTATCAAATAGTTACAAAATAGTCACGGGGATGTAAAGCATAGCAAACGGAATATAGTTAATAATGTAATCATTAGGTATAATGTCAGATGGGTACTAGATTTATAGGGGTGATCACTTCTTCAGTTTTGTAAATGTATCATTACTATGCTGTACACCTGAACCATAATATTGTATATTAATGGTAATTGAAAAATAAATTTGTAAAAATTAGAAAAATGATATTGTATATCAACTGTAATTGAAAAATAAAAAATTGTTTAAAAAATATTTCACTGTATATCTTGCCAGTCTTCCACCTGTGCATAATTAGTCTACATTTATTCGATTGTTTTTAGCAAAATGGGTCTTTTTTTTTTTTTTTTTTTTAAAGATTTTATTGGGGAATTGGTGGAGGGGAACAGCGTTGGGGAATCGGGGAAGGGGAACAGACAAGTTGCCGTCTTTTTGTTCTTCAGTCTAGTTGCGGAGGATGTTGCTTCACTGTTGGTATCGTCATTGCGCTCTTCCCGGATGAGGCAGATCGGTCGCTGGCCTCTGGATGTCGCTCACCGCGGCTATTGGCAGCTCACTCTCGGCTGCCAGCCGCTCACGCTGGCTGCGGGCCACTCACTGTAGCCTATGGCAGCCCACTGCAGCAGGGGCTGCAGCCCACACCATCACTGGGGCTCGCACAGCCCAGCTCCAGGTGGAGCTGTTGTTAGCTGTAGAGGGCAGTGTCACTGGCCCTCATGTGGGATCCGAACCGGGGCCGCTGGCATCCCAAAACCAGCGCTTAACCAATGCGCCACTTGGCCGGCCCGCAAAATGGGTCTTAATTGTTCAACTGTATAACTTGTTTTTCTCTTAACAATGCTTATTTCTCTTGTTTGGAAATTCTTTAACAATACCATTTGATTATTGTTTCACGTATGGATATACATTACTTTAGGTTATTTCCAATTGTTCACTACTACAAACAATGTCCTAATAAATATTCTTGTGGGTACATCTATATACACATCCATGCTGCTTTACGTAAGCTTAAGTTCTCATAGATGTGCTGGGTCAGAGGGTGGACATTTTTAAGGCTTAAAATAAACTTTGCTGCTTTGATATGTGAATAATACAGCCCTGGCTGAATACTCAGGAGTCACAGCAGGCCTTCCAGAACCTATGTTGAGGATAAACTAGGATATTTTCTATAGCATACTCTTGACATTTTACATATTAGGATGAATCATAAGATACTGCCACTACTTGACAGTTTCTGACCTACAAAACTGTCAACTTCTAATAGTTCAACCTAAGAAATACATTTGTAAAATTGGGGAAGGTATTATAGTTAAGAAATGGCCAAAGAGTCACTGCCTTTGAAACGTTTCTCAGTTTTGGAAGAGCCATCAATCAGTACAATCTGCTCTAATGTGTTGGCTGTGCTGTGCTTCTGCTGAAGGGGTTCAGAACCGCCCTCCCAAGATGTGCCGCCTTGGCATGTGAACTATTTTGAGCTGAAGGCAATCGAGACCCTGCAGGCTCACGAGAAACTTTTACGTCTCCCTTAAAGAATTTCAATTAGGGCCTTGTCCATAATAAAGGTTATTACCAGAGATAACGTTTTGTGACCTATCTATAGGGCAAAGGCAAACATATAATTACCAAATATCTACTCTTCATATCATCCTGAGAATGACCTTCCTCCTCTCTGAAGCCCTGACATTCTGTACCTCATCCTTATCTCAGAATGGCATATATGCCTCATTTTAACCTTCTGTCTCTGAAGCTCTCATGTATGTGGGGTCTATGACTCTCTCATGTTATGCGGGGTTTCCATATGTACCTATATAATTTGGTTATTTTCTCTCGTTAATCTGTTTCGTGTTGATTTAATTATAAGACCAGCTGAAAGAAACTGTAAGTGTAGAGGAAACTCTTTGTCCCCCACACTGCCTGCCTGGTTAGATGGGTTGAGATGAATCAAAGTGAACCCCAACTGGGGTACAATGAGGACTCAATCACTGGAGTCCACTGAAACCTATAGAGAAGTACTACTGTGAAGTAGGATTTTAGAGAGAAAATATGTAATAACCAGTAAGGATAAAAAGAAGTCATAGAAACTTCAGGAACGCATCAGGTATCTGAGGGACTGCCCATGGTGGTAGCTGTTGACAAATGGTGAAACATTTATAGCCCGAAACAGGAAAGGTATCTGAAGAACACCACCTTCTCTCATGAAAGAAAGGTATCTCTAATTGTGCAGAGGTTATGGTCACAGATAAATTAGATAACTAGCTTGGCATGAGTGGGAGCCACAGGGTTTGCAGGAAAAAATTATATGTCACAAGATCCAAGGAGTCCTACAGGACATCAATAACAAGAGGTTTAATGTAACAGGAAGCATGGTATAAAGGAAAGGGATTGTTTAGAAGGCAGAGAGGAGTTATACTCCAAATCCCACTCAGCCACCGACCAGCTGTGCAACTTGGGCACACTCCTTCCCAATGCAGGCTTCAGTGTTTCTGTCACTTATATACTACTGTAATCTGAAGAGTGATTTGGGAATTCTACTTTTAGGAATTTATCCTAAAGAAATCTTCAGACATGCAGTGAGATCAACCCTCAAGCAGTTATTTATAGTAGTAAAATATTTGGAAATTTCCTATATGTTCCACAAAAGGAAATGGTTAAGTGAATATATGGTATGTGTTCAAATGATGGAATACTATATGCAGCCACCAAAAATCATATGATAAAAGCCATTATATTTTCATGACAAATTATAAAGTAAAATAGAAGATTGCAATTGGTATGCATAACTTAGCTCCAAGTTTTTAGAAGAAAATAATAATAATAAACAAAATGTAGGAGAATAAGAGAGACTGGGAAGTTACACGACAAAGAGTTATGAATGGTGAACCTACAGAGAGTTTATTTTCTTCTTTGCTCTTTATATACTCCAGATTTTCAGCAATAAACTTATATTATTTGTATAATTTTAAAAGACAGCAAATGTAATTATTATTTGTTTTTTTATTTTTATAAGTTTACTGGAGCCAAACTGATGACAGATGCTGGGGAGCAAGATCTCAAATGCTCCTTAATTGGGGTGGCCGTTTAGCTTAGGTGGTTAGAGCACAGTGTTCATAACACCAAGGTTGCTGGTTTGATCCCCACATGGGCCAGTGAGATGTGCCCTCCACAACTAGATTGAAAACAACTACTTGACTTGGAGCTGATGGGTCCTGGAAAAACACACTGTTCCCCAATTTAAAAAAAAAAGAAGGTACTTAAAAAAATTGCTCTCTGATTAATTTTATTTTAATGAAGAGATTTGAGGAGACTCAAGTTCTTTCCAGTACTAACATTCATCGAGTCTTTTTGAAATGTCAAATGCAGAGATACCTAGACCACATTTAAGTTGTGATTTCCTACTTCTGCCCTCCCTTAGTTCTCCCTTAAAATACAAAGTCCTCCAAGTCACTGGGTTTTGCAAACAGATATACCCCCTGAAACCATAAGACAAGTCTGGGGAATGCAACAGTACGTAGGAGCTTGGACTTGGGCTGTCTTTACCATCTGACTCCTGGAGTGAGCTCACTGAGAAAGGAACATTTGTAAAAGACCACACTTCCTGGCCCTGTAGGGATTCTGGTTTTTCTTTCACAGAAAATGTTTGCAATCTGGACAGTCTATCAGCACACCTTTTCATAAAAGTTTCCATTCCTAAAACGCTTTACTGATAGCTCTTGGTAGACACTGTAAATAGGACACACAGGACAGGAATAGGCTATTTCTAGTTGAAGTGGACATTTGCTGGATTGTCTGCCAAGAGTCCATTTCCCCTTCTGGTACTAGAGCTCTCAATTTCCTTTGAGGAACCTGCCTCCCTCACACTCAGTCATGTTCTTCAGCTGTCACTGAGTCCTCCTTAATTCTGGGACAGAGGAGGGGGATGGGACAGGGAGGAAAGGGGAAGCAATAGGATGAGCTCCAGTGAGAATTTTGCTCCCAGCGCTCCACCAAAAGTGCTCTTAGTAAGATCACTATCTAAATGTAATGGCCAATTGTTAGTTTCACCTGATTTGACCCATGGGCAGCATTAGACCCAGCTGACCACTTCCTCTTCTTGAAATAGTCTTTACTTGGTTCCCAGGATACAACACTCTCCCAACTTATCCTCTTCCCCGCACCCCAACACTCTCTCTCTCTCTCTCTCTCTCTCTCTCTCTCTCTCTCTCTCTCTCTCTCTCTCTCTCTCTCTCTCTCTCTCTCTCTCCATCTACACTCATTCCCTTGGTGACCTTATCCAGTCTCACTGCATTTAAATCCAATCTCACTGAGTTTAAACATCACCTGATGACCCAATTTTGTATCTTCAGCCCAGTCTTCTCCTGTGAACTCCAGACTTGTATATCCATCTGCTCAAGTCAAAATCTCCAGGTCAAATAGGCATTTCAAACTTAAAACGTCCAAAATTGAGATTCTGATCTTCCCACTCACACCTTTTCCTCCTACTGTCTGTCTCAGCCCTAAGCAACTCCATTCTATCAGTTTCTTGTAAGGCCCAAAACCTTGGAGTCAGTTTCCTTGTTTCCCACCCAGATTCAATCAGGAAACACAATTGGCTCTATCTTCAGAATAGATCCCAAATCCAATCACTTCTCACTACTTCTGCGACCACCGAGAACTGGACACAATCATCTCTCACATGTGTTATTGCAATCTCCTTCTGCCCTTGTCCGCCTTAGTCTGTTCTTTACACAGCAGCCAGAGTGATCCTATGAAAACTAGTGAATTGGGTCAAGTCACTCTGCTCAAAACCCACACTGGTTTCCCATTTCACTATAAGTAAAAGCCAAAGGCTAACCAATGGCATGCAAGGCCCAATAAGGTCTGTTTCAGCCAAACCCACTTGCCAGCTCTCACCTCCTTGCTATCTCCACCCCCGCCACAGTGGTTCTTTGCTGTTCCTTAAACACTGAATTTTCTTCAGGACTTTGTATTTGCTGACCCCTCTGCCTAGAATGTTCTTCCAGAGATAGCCACATGAATGGCTTTTTCACGTCTTTAAGATCTTTCTTCAACATCACCTTCTATCTTACATGCTATCTAAAATTATCATCTCTCAACACTTCTTATCTCCCTTCCCTGCTTTAATTTTCTCCTTAGTACTTATCATCATATAATATATATTTTACTTTTTTTTTTTTTTGGCTTTTTGTCTGTCTCCCCCCACCCCTTCATCAGAACATAAGCCCAACGAGGTTAGGGATTTTGTTTTGTTTCTTGCTGTATCCTCAGTGCTTAGAACAGTGCTTGATACATACTCTTGCTCAACATATTTGTTGAATGAGTGAGTTCATCTCCCTCCTGCTGGCTCATATCTGTCAAACATAAGCAAGCTCATTTAAACCTTAATATTCTTCTCTTGATCCAACTCATCCCTCAAGTCAGCTCTCTCCTTCCTTCCACCAACTCACTCCTTGAGCTGTCTAAGCTCAATATTCCTACGTTCTTAACTTCTGCTCTTTAACAGAATATGGCTAAGTATGCTACTAAATCTGTTTTCACCAAGGACACTTATAAGCTCCAAATTTCCAAACACAGTCATCATATTGTACCATTACAGTTTTTCTGTTTTTTTGCTGGGGGTGGGCAGGAAACATTATAAAATGCATCCCAATTCCCAAACACATTAATTACACTGTGGGGCAGGGGTAGAGAGCAGGAGGGGGTAGGCTAGAAGAGGAGAAAATAGACACCTCCTTTTTTTTTTCTTGCCTATTCTGCAACTTTGTACTTCTTGCAACCAGTCTCTAAACACCCTCCCCCTTGGCTATGAGGTTCCGGCTCCCTCTTCATTTTTCTCCTACCTTTCTAGGCATTCTTTCTGAATCTCTTTTCTTAAGATCTTTCTCTTCACATCCCTTCATCACTGTCGATGTTTCCCTAGGTCCCATTCTTCATCCTCTTTTGTTTTCATTCTCTACACTTTCCAGGGTGATTTATTCAGGCCCACACTTTCAACTACTGACTCCATGCTCCAACTCCACTTCCCATTATCTCTGTTTCCATCAGGCCTCTCCAAGCTCTAGACTCAAATTTCCAGCCACCAACAGAATACCTCTGCCTTGATGTTATAAACATCTTATATTTAGCATCTTGTATTTAGCCTATGCCATGATGAACTCTCCCTCCTCCCCTGCCAAACCTATTCCCCTCACCCATTCCCAACCTTATATAGTATAAACATTTATTGACCCAGTCATCCAAATCTATATTTGAGGGTACCTTGACATCTCTCTCTCCTTACCTCCAAACAAACTACCTAGTCCTCTTCCTCAGACACTAGTGTATAAATCCAGCCCCTCCCATCCATCCCCCTGCCACCACCCCTTAAATGCCTTAGGTTCAGGTCCCCATCATCTCTCACCTACAGGACTATTGCAGGAGTCCAGTATTAGTCTCCCCCCATTGCTCATCAACTTCTTGGTTCATTCCCTAGTCTGCTGCCAGAGTGATTTCACAAAGCCAAGTCTTATGACCACTGAATATGATAGCATAAGCGAAAATACTTTGCCACACTCTCCCACATTCTTGTGAAAATCTATATCTGTACCATATAAGAAATGGTTGGCGTTGTTTTCCCCGAATTAAATGCCAATGTATTAGAATTAAGAAATGGCACTGGGCCGGCTGAGTGGCGCACTGGTTAAGAGCTGGTTTGGGATGCCAGCGGCCCGGGTTCGGATCCCACGTATGAGGGCCAGTGACACTGCCCTCTACAGCTAACAGCAGCTCCATCTGGAGCTGGGCTGTGCAAGACCCGGCCCCGGTTACGGTGTAGGCTGCAGCCCCTGCTGCAGTGGGCTGCCATAGGCTACAGTGAGTGGCCGGCAGCCAGCGTGAGCTGCCAATAGCTGCAGGGGGCGACCATCCAGAAGCCGGAGACCCATCTGCCTCACCCGGGAAAAGCGCAATGATGATACCAACATGGGCCAGTGAAGCAACGTCCTCCACAACTAGACTGAAGAACAAAAAGACAGCAACTTGTCTGTTCCCCTTCCCCAGTTCCCCAACGCTTTTCCCCTCCCCTAATTCCCCAATAAAACCTTAAAAAAAAAAAAAGAAATGGCACTAATGGCCAGTATCGCCTCTTCTCAGACAAGATGGCATGACCAAGGCCAAGTAAGCAGAGGACTTAGTTGGCCCTCCCAACACGCATTAAGTTGGGAACAACAAAAGTGCACCATGGGGGCCGGCCGAGTGGCGCACTGGTTAAGTGCTGGTTTTGGGATGCCAGCGGCCCCGGTTCGGATCCCACATGAGGGCCAGTGACACTGCCCTCTACAGCTAACAACAGCTCCACCTGGAGCTGGGCTGTGCGAGCCCCGGTGATGGTGTGGGCTGCAGCTCCTGCTGCAGTGGGCTGCCATAGGCTACAGTGAGTGGCCTGCAGCCAGCGTGAGCGGCTGGCAGCCAAGCGTGAGCTGCCAATAGCCGCAGTGAGCAACATCCAGAGGCCAGCGACCGATCTGCCTCATCCGGGAAGAGCGCAATGACGATACCAACAGTGAAGCAACATCCTCCGCAACTACACTGAAGAACAAAAAGACAGCAACTTGTCTGTTTCCCTTCCCCGATTCCCCAACGCTGTTCCCCTCCGTCAATTCCCCAATAAAATCTTTAAAAAAAAAAAAAAAGTGCACAATGGGAGAAAAGCAGCAGAGTATGATGGGAAGCCCTGGGTTTGCTGTTTTGCCTTTCTTTGTTTTGTTTACATGTTTGTTGTTGCCTCTGTGAACTGGCAGCCTTGTGTCTACCATAAGTATAAAGAGTCCTCACAACTGACCTCCAAAAAAGGAATTACTCAGACAAGGCACTAGGTTTACTCTCAGTGGGAAGGGGCAAAAGCAAGAAAATGGGCCCAGAGAGGGTCCTTCCTAAGAAGAGCCTTTATGCCTCTGGACAACAATACTGATAAAATTCTGATAGTCCTAGCCTCTCTGTCCTCTGAAACATGACAATATGGTGACAGGGCTTTTGCCTTCTTTCCTGGTTCTGACCTTTATTTTTATTTTAATTTTGACTAGAGGATTGTCTTCCCACACATAGAAGGGGAATCTAGCATTTGGTGATTCCATTTTTCCAGGATCCCTCTGAGGGTGCCAAGGGTAGACCAATGCATTCCAGCCACCTCTAACATTGGACTGGGATGGACCTCCCCTAATGCTTCCTTAGTTAGATACAAGAGGATGTTGCAGTGAGATTAAAAAACTAAGATTAAAAAAAAAAAGATTTCATGGAAACCAAAAACACTGTAACTGAATGAAGATTTATACTGGAGGTAACTGAGAAAAACTGAATCAGTGATGTAGAGCACAATCTTAGGGAAATATTCTCAGAATACAAAGAAAAATAAATGAAGGAAAGGAAGGAAAGGGAAGGGAAGGAAAAAGAGAGAGAAGGCAGAAAGCGAGAGAAAGGAAAAGAAAGAAAAAGAGAAAGGAGAGATTGGTTCCAAAGATAAGAGATCCAAATAACAGGTCTCTGAAGAAGAAAAACAAACAAAGCAGAAATACCGATCAAAGTTATGACAAGAGAAATCTTTCTTGCTCAAGAAGTCCTGAATTTGGAAATTATGAGGGTTTATCATATTCTAGGCAGAAATCTATGAAAGGAAGTCTATGATGAGTTGTCTTTTCGTGAAAATTATAAATATCAGGAATAGAGAACAGAAAAAAATATTCAAGATGAAAAATAGCTGTCCTCAAACTTCTTTATAACATCAAACTTCTCAAGACAATGGACTATCCCAATTACTTGAGAGGGATAAGAGCTCTGTATTTAGACAAGTTGTTACTCTTACTACACTGATGCCCTTTCTAAAAATTACTTTGGTATTCCTACCAGATCATTATGAAAGTAACCAAAATTAAGACCTCAAGAATGGGAAAAGGCATAGTGAGAAAAGAACTATATTGAAGTCAATTAAATTCATTGATTGGTGAGTTGGATTATTAATATCTAAATAAAAAGTTAAAACTCTGTGAAATAAATGACTAATACAATTTTCTTTTTTTTTTTTTTTAAAGATTTTATTGGGGAATTGGCGGAGGGGAACAGCGTTGGGGAATCGGGGAAGGGGAACAGACAAGTTGCTGTCTTTTTGTTCTTCAGTGTAGTTGCGGAGGATGTTGCTTTACTGTTGGTATCGTCATTGCGCTCTTCCCGGATGAGGCAGATGGGTCGCTGGCCTCTGGATGTCGCTCACTGCGGCTATTGGCAGCTCACGCTTGGCTGCCAGCCGCTCACGCTGGCTGCGGGCCACTCACTGTAGCCTATGGCAGCCCACTGCAGCAGGGGCTGCAGTCCACACCATCACCGGGGCTCACACAGCCCAGCTCCAGGTGGAGCTGTTGTTAGCTGTAGAGGGCAGTGTCACTGGCCCTCATGTGGGATCCGAACCGGGGCCACTGGCATCCCAAAACCAGCTCTTAACCAATGCGCCACTCGGCCGGCCCAATACAATTTTCAATATTGGAATTTCTAACATTATCCGATTATATGAAATAAGAATGGAAGACATAGGAAAGTTTATAAAAACAAACAAAAGTCCAGAGTCTGTATAGCAAAAAGCATAATATGAGAAAACATTAAACACCAGAGACACTAAAACAAGAATGACAATTAAAATAAATGTGAACTAAATTCCTCCATGAAAACATAAACTCAAATTAGATTTAAAAACCCAATGTTTTACAAAGGATACACTGAAAATAAAGTGAAAACCCCAGCTGGCTTTTTTGTAGAAATTGACAAGCTGATCCTAAAATTCATATAGAAATTCAAGGTGCCGATATAACCAAAACTACCTTGAAGAACGAAAACAAAATTGGAAGACTCATACTTCCTGATTTCAAAACTTACTACAAAGTTGTAGTAATCAAGACAGTGTGGAACTGGCTACACATATAGAACTGAGTCCAGAAATAAACGCTCACATTTACAGTCAATTGATTTCAACAAGGGTGCCAAGAAAATTCAGTGGGGGAGAATAGTCTTCAATAAAAGGTGCTTGTACAAAGTGGATGTTCACATGAAGTTGAGCCCCTACCTTATACCATATGCAAAAATTTCTGAAAACGGATCAAAGACCTCAAGGTAATGGCTAAAACTATAAAACTCTGAAGAAAATATCCGTGTAGATCTTCAAGACTTTGGATTAGGTAATGGTTTCTCAGGACACCAAAAACACCAGCAACCAAGCAAAATACAAATAAATTGGACATCGTCAGAATTAAAAACGTTTGTGCTGCAAACACCACCACTGAAAAAGTGAAAAAACAACCCACAGAATGGGAGAACATTTTTGCAAATCATATATATCTTATAAGGGACTTGTATCTAGAATATATAAATAACTCCCTACAACTCAGTAATTTAAAAAACAAACCAACTAAAACAGGCAAAGGATCTGAATGAACATTGCTCCAAAGAAGATATACAAATGTCCACTAAGCACATGAATAGATGTTCAAAATCATTAGCCATCAAGGACATGCAAATGAAATCCACAAGATACCACTTCACACTTATTAGGATGGTTATAATCAAAAAAAGATAATAAAGTATAGGCAAGAATGTAGAGAAATTAGAACCCTTACACACTGCTGGTGGGAATGTAAAATGATGAAGCCACTTCGGAAAACAGTCTGGCAGTTCCTCAAATGGTTAAACATAAACATATGACCCAGCAATTCCACTTCTAGGTATACGAGTGTATTCAAGATAAATTAAGAACATAGATCCACATAAAAACTTGTACATGAATGTTCATAGAAACATTACTCAGAATGTCAAAAAGTATAAACACCCCAAATAGCCATCAACAGATGAATGGACAAATAAACTGTGGTCTATTCATACGCTGGGATATGTGATATGAAATGTCCAGAATAGGCAAAATGACAAGAAAGTAGATTGGCATTTGCCTAGGGCTGTAAAGGAGAAGCAGTTGGTAGGGAGGGGATGGAAAGAAGTGCTAATGGGTACAGCATTTCTTCTGGGGGCAATAAAATGTTCTAAAATTGAATGTGATGGCTGCACAATTTTGTGAATATACCAGGGGTGCCAAAAAAATGTATACATGTGACTTGTATTCATCTTTTGTTATCAGTGTATATTGAGTATTAAATTTTAATAGTTTTTTCCTTTCTTAAAATGTGTATGCATTTTTTTGGCACCCTCTGTACTAAAAAAATGATGAACTGTAGACTTTAAGTGGGTGAATTATATATTATGGGAATTATATCTTGAAATAATAAGATGAACAACTATGAATTTGAATCTCAACTTCCACAATTACTAATTGAGAGACTTAATGACTGAACCACTCATTCTTCAGTTTCCCATTTGTGAGATAGGTAAGTAACTAGGACCAAACTCACATAGTCGCCTGAGAACTAAGTGAATATCGGTAAGGTGATTAGAATACTGTGTGGCCCAATATATACCATAAACCAGTAGGTTAATTAACCAAAGCCACTACCACTCCCATTTATTAAAAACTTACTGTATTTGTTTCTGATGGCTGCCATAACAAAGTACAACAAATCCAGTGGCTTAAAACAACACACATTTACTCTTTTATGTTCAAGAAGTCCAAAGCCTGAAATCAGGCTCCCTGGACTGAAATGAAGGTGTCTGTAAGAGCACTCCTCCTTTTCCATCTTCCAGACTGCACTCCATGCATTGGGGGCTTGCGACCCCCTCCTCCATATTCAAAGCCAGCTGCACAGCATCTTGCCTCAGTGGTTACATTGCTCTCTGGGTCATCTCCCTCTTCCTCCCTCTTATAGGGACATTTGGGATTGCATTTAGGGCTCACCTGGACAATCTCCCCAGTTCAAGATCCTTAATTGAATCACATCCGAAAAGACTCCTTTTCTTTATAACATTCATAAATTCTACAGATTAGGAACTACAGTCTTTGCAGCCTACCATAGTTACTATATCAACCAAAAAAAAAAAAAAAGAAGAAGAAGAAGAAGGAGGAGGAGGAAAAGGAGGAGGGGGAGGAGGAGGAGGAGAAAAAGAAAGTAAATCTATGAAAAGTCCTTATGATTATTTCTAAGCTTGCCAAAATAAAGCAATAAAAATGACATTCATCAAAAGATGGTATGAACAACATTTGACACAGCTTAAATTAGAAAATATGAGTACGGCACTATTAATTTCTATTTACCAACCCTTGTTCACTGGAAACTTTTTGGGTCCTCCCTACCTTACCTTTTTTTTTTTTTTTTAAAGATTTTATTTGGGAATTGGAAGGGGGAACAGCATTGGGGAATCGGGGAAGGGGAACAGACAAGTTGCTGTCTTTTTGTTCTTTTAGTCTAGTTGTGGAGGACGTTGCTTCTCTGGTCCATGTTGGTATCGTCATTTCGCTCTTCCCGGATGAGGCAGATTGGTTGCCGGCCTCTGGATGGTCGCTCACGGCAGCTATTGGCAGCTCACACTGGCTGCGGGCCACTCACTGTAGCCTATGGCAGCCCACTGCAGCAGGGGCTGCAGCCCACACCATCACCGGGACTCGCACAGCCCAGCTCCAGGTGGAGCTGTTGTTAGCTGTAGAGGGCAGTGTCACTGTCCCTCCTATGTGGGATCCAAACCGGAGCCATTGGCATCCCAAACCAGCTCTTAACCAATGGCCGGCCCCCTACCCTAACTTTTCAGTGCAATGCCTAAAAAAATTATTTTGCTGATGACATATCGCTTCAGATGTTGTTTTGTGCATATGTCTGAGTCTTTATCCACTGAGCAATATTTTCCAATTTTATGGTTCAGAGATTTTGACCAACACCTACTAAATCCTGCCATCCATATTTATTTATCTATTTACCACGCCACTCAGCCAGCCCTTAAATCCTGCCATTCAGATCCACCTCCTCGCTCTGGCCTCCCGGAGTCTGCCTTGGTATTTGGAAGGAAAAGGCTTGGCGATTTTCACGCATACACACCCATTCCATACTTCTAAAGTTATGTAGCCATACAAGACTCAGCTGCCTAAGATGCAGTCTGAGAAATTTACCTCATCTTCTTTTATCTTTCCCAAGACTTCATCGCCTGAGACTTCTTTGCATCTACTTTACCTTCCTTTTATGTTCCCAACTCTCCATCACTACCCCCCTTTTCTAATAAGCCACAATAAAAATGATTCATATCTCTTTTTTTTTTTCCTGGAACTGAAATTCTCATAGGTATCAATAAAAGACTGCAAAAGTAAATGCATATATACTATTATTTCACATAGGAGGAAATTATGGTTGTGGGGGATTACCATATAGTTGAAATGACTGGGCAAATTTATAAATATCCAATTTTTATATGTTGAAAACAGAATACATCTTATTCTCAAGTGTTCATCGATTTATAAAACTCACTATATGCTTGGGTACAAAGACAGCTCAGAAATTATAAAGCCACATTCTCTAACTATTATGAAATAAAATAAAAAATTAATTAAAATTAATGATTTAACAAAAATAACAATCACTTGGAACTTAAAAAAAATTATTATCCTGGGTTAAAGAGACAATAAAAATGCAGTATTAAACTACTTTGAGGGCTGGCCGAGTGGCGCGTTGGTTAAGCGCTGGCTTGGGAAGCCAGTGGCCCTGGTTCGGGTCCCACATATGAGGGCCAGTGACACTGCCCTCAAGAACAAAAACAAAAACAAAAACAAACTACTTTGAGAGAACTACAGCACTACAGATAAAAATGTATTGGGTCTATTCATAGCTATAAGTCTCTGTAAAAAAAAACACTAAGAGAAGATTCAGAAAAAAACAAATGGAAATATGGCAGAAAAACTTGAATATCTTTATCTTATGAAAAGCTCACACAAATTAATTTAAAACATAAAATCCAAATAAGTAATAAATAGGCAAAGGATGTAAACACATACTATACAAAAAAAGAAGCACATTATGGGAAAAATGTCAAATTTACTGGTAATTAAAGAAATACAAACTAAAACAACATAAAAATAGATAAAATTATTTTAAAAACAAAAACACCAAAACTGTCAGAAATGCAGCAAAACAGGAACTGCTTGTGGGAGCATGAAGGGTCCACCCTTAGGGAAAGTAACTTGGCAACAGCAATCAAGAACTTTAAAAAAACATTTACAAGTTTTAACCCAGTAATTCTACTCTGGGATTCTATCCTCAGCATACAACCCTACATATGGAAAAACTTCATCCACCAAGATGCTTACTGAAAATGGAAACAACCTAAATGTTCAATAACACGGGAATTGTTAATAAATTATGTGACTATAAAAATTACGCTAACAAAGACTATGCTAGAAGATGGAAAATACCTGTGCTTCACTGCTACACTAAAAGCCAGGCTTTAAAATTGTACATAGAGGGGGCCAACCCGGTGGCTCAGTTGGTCAGAGCGCCAGCTCTGAGTAACAGGGTTGCCGGTTTGATTCCCACATGGGCCAGTGAGCTGCGCCTGAGCTGAGCTGGACTTGGAGCTGAGCTTGTGCCCTCCGCAACTAAGACTGAAGGACAACTTGGCTTGGAACACAATGTTCCTCTTCCCCAATCCCCAACACTGTTCCCTTCCCCACTTACCTAATAAAATCTCTGAAAACAAAAATTGTACCTAGATACAGCCTAATGGTCACAATGCCATCTCATAATTTTTCAAAGTCCTGGTCAAGTAAATACTAAAGGAGGAGAACCCAGGCATACATAGTAAAAGGAACTGCAAGGAAATACACCAGAGTATTGTCACGAATGATTGTTTTTCTTCTCTCCCCTAATCTACATTTTCATGTTTTCTTTAATGGACGTGTGCCATCTTACTTACGCCCTCACCGGACATAAAGGGATTGTCCACATTCTTCCCATGAATCAAAAGGAAACAGCATTTATGTAGGCCATGTACTGCCATTGTTCCTGGGTCTCTAAAATCATTTTGATATTCTAACACAAAAACTGCAGGATGGAAAGCATGTTCAGTGAACTCTCCCCTGCCTTCTTTTTTCCAACAACTTATTTTTTCCCTCATAGTTCCCTCAGTTTTCCAAATCTAAAGAAAATTCCCTTGGTCCTCTCTGCACTCTTTCCTTCTCTGCACCTGGGATGAGTCCCACCTTCCTTCTGCAGCGTGGAGGGAGATAACACCCCAGGCACTCTGCTCCCCATCTCAGAGCCCCGAGTCCCTTCTACCACAGTTCCCTGGCGCCCCAAACACCCAGCAAAGAGCCCTGGAGACAGCCAAATGTTTTTTTCTGGGGCTTCTCAGGTTGGAGACAGGGAATGAAAGCAGCTTAGGGAAACTTGGAGCCAAGGAAAAAAGGTGGAAATCTAACACAAGGTATTTTTGTGTAATAATAGTTTGTGGGCGATAAAGATTTAGACTTGTTTCTTGTATAGCAAATTGGGGACCTCAACTTCGTGTTCCGGACATGTATTGACTGACTGACTGACTGAGGCTTCACATTATCCTGCAATGACATAGCTGATCAGTGACTCAAAGTGGTGGCTTGCGGGGAGGGGCAAAGTGGTACTAGGGGAGGGCTTGGTCATTTGGTACCAAACTAAGCCATGAGACTAAGGCATTGCAATGACCCTATAACATGGCTAGTCAAAGGGTGGCCAATGGAGGGGCAGCATTATCATCACTTTAGAGATGTTAGAAATGCAGAATCTCAGGCCTCCTCTCAGAGCTACTGGGTCAGAATCTGCATTTTAACGAGATCCCCAATGATATAGATGCATGTTCAAGTTTGAGAAACAGTGCCTCAGAACACACACACACACACACACGTGCACACACACGTACACGCGCATTCACCAAGATAGTCAGTGCCTCTGCTCATCTGTACTTCCATCAAATCATCAAAGGGTTTGACAATTCTTCACCACAAGGGCTGCCCTCAATTTTTGCCTCACTCCAAACTTTGTCAGGGAACAGAGCTCACGAAGAACAGAGCCTATGCTATTTGTCCCGGGTCTCACGTTCGTTCTGCACAGGCTGAGCCCAGCACCACCCAACTCAAAATGGCAGGTGGGATTACATGTGAATGCCCTTAGCACAATCACTGCTTAAAGAGAGTGCAGAAGCAACCAAAACGACAACACAAGGGGAAGAAAAAACACTTTTAAAATGCAGTTTAGACAAGTAAAAGCAAGACTAATCACTGACTGGCATTTGTAAAAACTATTTACCACATGTGCCTAATGACCATGCAAGACAATCATGATTAAGGAAATCCTTTAACATGCAGCTAATTACTTTGTAATGGTTTATTTGATTACATGACTGGTAATCCTAAACTCATAGTCAGGGCTAAACTTTGGACTTCTGCCTTCAAATCTCTAGGATGGACATGTAAACAGGTTCCCTGCTTGGAAGCTGGAAAAGGTGAACGAGCTTCTTAGTCTTAAGTCTAGGCTGTGGTTTTGGTAAGAGAGAGAAAAGTTCTTTAAGCACTGTTGGCACTGGGAAAGGCTTGTTGTGGGCACCAGGATCTACTCATCTTTCTAGGTCCAACTGAAGTGTCCCATCCTTTGAGAAATGTTCCCAGAAATAAATCATCACTCCCTATTCTGTTTCTCACAGCATTTTCTTTAGACTTCTATTGTGGCTCTTAGGGAGGTAAGAGAACTTATGCATCGGGAACCCAGGCTGGGCAGCCTAACTATATGAGTCTAAACTCCCCTTCTATTACTAGCTGTGTGACCTTAGCTGGGTAACTTCCCTTCACAGCTGTAAGATGCAAAAATCTGTATCATAGACTTATTGTGAAGGTGACACAAGACAATGCATATAAAAATTACAGTGCCTGGCACATCATAAATACTCAATCAATGTTAGCTATTATTACTAGCACTTCATGAAGTCTGGCTTTAATTAGAGTTGGTTGTATATATGTCTGTCTTACCCACTAGACCATGAACAAACTGTTTATATCCCCCACATCTGGCATAGAGACTTACAAATGGTAGACACATAATAATATTTGTCAAATTGGTTTGAAGGTATGCCAGGAAGAGGGAAGGGTGGGCGCTAGAAATAAATTTAATGTACTTTATGATGTTATCCAGGATCAACCTCTGTAGTGTTTGTTTTTCTTCTATTACCAGACTACATTATCTTAGACTACGCTATAAAACGGGGCTGGGGAGACACTACTTCTAGAACCAGATGTTCTGTTCAGAGAGGAGGTGGTTGTGCTATGAGGCATCTGAATTCTCCCCTGGCTGAAGGAGGGAGTAGGGGCTGAAGTGCAGCCAGAGCTAGGCTGGCCAAATTGGGTGCCCTAGCATAGGGCCACATCAACTCTAAATATCACCCACCTAGTAGGGATGCATTTTGGTTTTCACTGTTTTCACTTAGAGCAACGTCTTTATAAATGGCACAGAAGACCTGTATGTTCCAGTGGGAACGCTACAGCAAACCCAAAGTCCCCTTTTAACCAGCTTCTGACTCTTGGATTAATGTCGACTAAAATAATACCTAGTTTACTAAATATTTATCAACTGCCCACTATATGCTAAACATTGCTCTAGACACTACAGATCCAAAGGTGAATAAAGGATTATAGTTGAGGGGAGGGGGATGCAATACAGAGGGGCAGGAATGTGAACAAGCATGACAAGCCACCTTCGGCATTAAGTAGGTGGTGAGGGGTTGTGGAAACATCCAAGACAGGGCCTCATCTAAGGCTTGAAGGGTTAGAGAAGGCTTAAAGGGGAAATTAACAACCAAGATGAAGCTTGAATGAGTGATCGCGACAGCTGACATTTATTGAGCATATACTATATGCATGAGACCTTATTCTGAGAACCTTGCATAAATCCCTCACTTAGTTCTTACAATAACCCTATGAAGTGGCAATTATTATTCTCTTCCTTTAACAGATGAGGAAGCTGAGGCATAAAGTTAGAGAATAGTGGAGCTGGGATTCAAATCCAGGCAGCTTGGCTCCAGGCTAAAGAGGAAGGAGACAGCCAGATAGGCCTTCGATGCAGAGTTAAGAACTCCTTGCAGTCTCAGAGTAAAGAACCAAGATCTTTTCGGGAACTGAAAGTGGCTGGGTGTGGGGACAGAAGTTCAGAAATGGCTGGGCTTGCTCTGCAGGTTAGAAAGGAAACCAGAGGCAGGGGATTTCTGGTCTAGCCTAGCTGTGTGAAAGTCTTGTCACCTAACTCCTCCTGGCCCTATTCGCTCCCTTATGTAAAAGGCAATAATGACAATACCGGGGCTCTGCCACAGAAGGGCCATGAGCACCAAATGAAAAAAAACAAAAGTATGTGAATTAGATAGTTAAACACAGATTCCTTCCCAGACTTGAGCCGTCATCATTTCCCCAGTAGCTTCAAGGATTTGCAAACTCAGAATTAGGGGTGTCGGGGCAGTAGTGAGAGCTTCCGGGAGTGGAGCAACCGTGTGGGGGAGCAGAAAGGCCCACGGAACGGGGGCGTCCATTCGCCAGCCTGCAAATTCACCACTCAGTGTCGATCCCAAGGCGAGCGAGTCTCCCCTTATGTCAATTCCATCATCTAAACCATGGGGATGGTAATGGAGCATTCACTTCAAAAGTTGACGCGAGGAATAAATAACACGTGTAACATGCTGAGAACAGCTCCCGGCAGAGTCAAAGGCTTTGTGAACATTAACCGCTGTCATTATTACCCTTATTAAGCAATCTGTTGGCTACTCATCCCATTCCTCCGCGTTCCATGTGATAGAAAACGTGTGGGGGTATTAAAAATTAGAGAGAATGAAGGAGGGTTGCAACCCTACACGCCCACAGTGCTGCTGAGATCCTTCCTGGCTCCCACCGGCTGGCAAGCTACGGGCCTTCGGTCCAGGCAGAAAATGCCCAAAAGAGGTAAAAGACAGAGACTGCACACCATCTGTGCAAACCAGGCTGCTCTTGTAGTTTTTAGACAAAATCTAAATATAGTCAGTCAGATATGCCTTGCTTTTTAAAGATAAAGCTGTTCTTCCCCCTCCACCGCTTCATTCCCTCCCCACCACACACACACACACACACACACACACACACACACACACACACACCAAGAAACAGTCAGTCCTTTTCAAAACGTACTCTGGGGTCCTGTTGTGACAGCCTCCTGCCACATTAACTTCTCTAACTCCCTACACTTTGCTAATTTCACAACAGGAAAGCACGCAGGAAATTCGAGAACAAAACAAATCGACACACGGTGCCCAGCATCTTCAAGCAAATACGCTGAGGTACAGACCCGAAGCAAGATGACTCTGGATTGTAAATGAGGCAGCTGCCTCTTAAAACTGCAAGGGGGACGGAAGAAGTCATTTGCCTCTAAAAAAACCAGATCTGAATACAAATAGTAATGAATATTCATGAGCCCCTTCAACTGCCTCTTGAGCCACCCTTGACTACAGCCGCTGGGCTTTGCTTCCTAAAAAGTTTCCCAAAGTTCTTTCTCTGCCTCCTCTCTGGAGGAGAGGGTGGGAAAGTTCATTTAGGGCTTTTTGCCTCTTGTTCCTTCAAGTACTTGCTTTTAGTCTGGGCGTTTGGTTTTTTTTCTTTTTTTCCTTTTTTTTTTTTGTTTGTTTTGTTTTGTTCTTAAGGATTCGGATCAAATCAATTTTGCTCTTACCCTTTACATCTTCCATAATTGGCAGCTTTTGTGTTCTTCCTCTTTGCTCTTTTTTTTCAGCCTCTGCTTGCTGTGGTCCGTTTCTGAGAGAGAGGTACTAAAGGAACAGAGATATAACAGACCCTCAAGCTCGTGGGAGGGGCTAAATCAGCCCTTTCGAAAGGAACATCGTCTAGGTCTTTTTCATTGACTGGGAACGACAGATTGGTCGAGGAGTCTAGCAGCTCATTTCCCTAAAGCTACAAGAAGGCTTCCCGAGGTTGTGACTTTTGGTATTCTTGAAACAACATATGTTCAGATATCTTCCGCGCACTCTCCTCCTCTGTCACAGAAATCCGTTCCACCCCCCACCCTCCCTGAAAAGTGCATCCTGGCGGCAAGCAAGCAAAAATGCTACTTACTTATTTCACTTTTGAGGCTCGATAAAAGGAACTTATTACCTTGATGCCCACTGGGAAAAGCGGGGGACGCAAGGACAGTGCTTTCTGCACCGTGAAGCTAATCAGTTCTGGTCCCCGGATAAGTGAATCCCTTTACACAGCTAATTAGACCAGAAGAGCAACGGATCACCCAAGCGACAAGCTCAAGGCAAGAGAAGAAGTATTATTGGACGCAAGGAACCATAGAGGAGACTGCTTGCTGGGAACAGCTCTCTAGCTAGACAGACCCAGTGGTCCACCTTTTTTCCTAACTCTGACCCCTGCCTCTGAAGTCTTCTGAGCAGGAACTGCCACACCCAGTCTTTGCCAAGATGACCCAAATGCAGATGAGAGGCTAACTAAACATTTTAAAATTGCGTATATGAAGTTACTTTGAAAACAGGACAAGAGCTAACCCACGAGAGTAAGGTAAGTCCTCAAGTTCCAAGACTGCCTGGGCAGCTTCTCTTTCCAGGGAAGCTGTCAGCAAGCTTAGCACTTTAGGTTTAAAAGAAAACTCAGACATCGAGTATAACCAAGGTTAGAGATGTGGAAACGTTAAGCACATATGCACATTCACACAGATGGAGAGCAGGTAGCCCCTAACACAGTTTCTCCCCCAGTGCAGGCTCTCAGTAAATACTTGATGAGTGGTTGAATTAATGAATGAATATCAGCAGTGCAGGACCATAGATCTGATTTCCTGATGCTTTTTCTCCATTGCTCCTCCAGCATGAGAATTTTTGTCTAAAGCGAATGATATAAACTAGTAAATTTGTGACCATCAAAGATTGTTTTTGACTATATAGAAAACATGCTTAATTATTCAGCCATGCGTTGCTTAATGACGAGGATACATTCTGAGAAATGTGTGGTTAGGCAATTTCGTCCTTGAGCAAATATAGAGTACACTTACACAAAGCTAGATAGTACAGCCTACTATACACGTAGGCTGTGTGGGATAGCCTATTGCCCTTAGGCTACAAGCCTGTACAACACTTTACTGTACAAAACAACACAAGATTAAATCAAGCACAAGAGGATGCAATCAAGAGATGCTGTAAACACGAGATGTATGAGGCTGCTGCTGGTGTAACATGGCATACTGTTTTACAGCAAACCTTTGTTTTATAAGTAAGAAGAGTATACTCTAAAATAACAATAAAAAGTATAGTATAGTAAATACATAAACCAGTAACATAGTTGTTTATTATCAGTATCAAGTATTATGTACTGTACATAATTGCACATGTTATATACGCTTACTTTTACACAATTGGCAGTGCATTAGGTTTGTTTAGACCAGCATCATCACAAACACGAGTGAATGCATTGTGCTACAGTGTTTCTATGGCTGAGAGATTACTAGGCGATAGGAATTTTTTAGCTCCATTGTAATCTTATGGGACCACCTTCATGTACACATTCTGTTGTTGACCAAAACCTCACTGTGCAGTGGCCTAGCTATACTTTCCATCACACTTGAATAAGGGTAGAGGCTGGTTTTTTTAGTTTAAGCATCTTTGTTGTTACCTTGCACAGCACCTGGTACATAGTATGTGCTCAATAAATGTTTGATGCTTTAATAAATCTGGGTCTGTACAACAAGACTCTTTAACTTACTAAATGGTTCATAGTTACAGGATTTTATATTTATAATAACAACTAATTACAGTAGATGAAAAATCTTAAAAGACAATGTATCATGATCAAGATTGCTTAACATTAGAGAATCTATTAATTAAAAAAAATGCTGGTTAAGTGCATACATATTATATTACTGCAATCATATTATAAAATTTTGTTTTCTTTTTTTATCTAACATTTCATCATAGCCTGTCGAAATGATTTTTATAATTATTTTTTAACTTATACATATTTCAAAATGAAAATAGCAGAGGGCTGACCCAGTGGCTCAGTTGGTTAAGAGCTCGCTCAGTAGTGCGAACTGAGCTCTGAGCAACAGCAGTTCGAAGCCCAGCCCGAGCTGAGCTGCAGCTAAGCTGCTAAAATAAAAATGAAAATAGCAGAGCAAACATTTCTATACCCGTAACCCATGTTAAAGTGTTACGATATTGCTGATTTTGCTTCAAAAGTTATTTTTTTTTTAAATTAAACATTATAGATGAGGCCCCTGTAAAAAAAAAAAAAATCCAATGGATGCGCTCTCTAGAGCCAGGTTAGACTCCATCTTTAATAAAGAATGTTGGTTTCTTTGTCCTGTTGTGGTAAAATTGGTTTTGGTAACATAATGGGATATTTGGGAAAATCCACAATTTTTTTAATTGGTTTATGACTGTCTTGACATCATTATTTTGGAGAAAAATTTGAAAAAGCATGCCCACCGAATATCCTGTGAACTACAGAATGGAGAACAGACCATCAAAGCTAGAAACAGAAAAGAGTGAACAAGGGGAAGATCCAGAGTGAGTGAGGGGTTAAGTGAAGGAAACAGGCCAATGCCTGAACATTGTCAAGGAGAGCCCCACTTTCAGCACTAGGGCTACAGTTGTCTATTTCAAACAAAATTAAAATTCAAAGACTCCTATCATGTTATACTTAGACATCATCTTGTCGACTAAAAATTACTTTGATAACTGACTGAATCTCTTTCAAAAATTTCATCATAGAGAGAGAAGCTAGCTTGTCAAGAGTAAAGTACCCAATGTCTGGTTCAACCAGATGAGGTCAAATCTAGCACTTCATAAAAATATGAAGTTCATCAGAGTTGAATATACAATAATAAAAGCATGGCTTTAGCCCCAAGTCATATTTTTTTAACCTTTTGACATCTGCTGTTATAGTAACATGCTCTGTACTACACTTTAATTATATTTTCTGGTGTTCACACTCTCCTCTGCATCATGAAAACACTATAGTTAAGTAAATGCTACTTCTCATTTATTCAAGAATAATAGGGATTTTGGGTTTTTTTGCATCTTTTTAAAGGCCTGAGAATTTATCTTAAAAAAATAAATCCTATTTCTGAACAAAAAAATTATTAGTAGTAGTAGTAGTAGTAGTAATAGGAAGTGGAAAATAAAAACTGTACTCAGGGAAATGGGGGGACCTGTTAGAAAGTGGTGAAGATACTCATCTTTCTTTTTTTTTTGAAGGCAGTGTCACTGGCCCTCATATGTGGGACCTGAACCGGGGCCTCTGGCTTCCCAAGCCAGTGCTTAACCACCGAGCCACTCGGCCGGCCCTCATCTTTCTTTTAATGATAAAATGGTCTTTGATAAATTTTTAGAATGACTGAAGTTTCATTTTTTTTCTATCTATACCTTCCTTCTCTCTCGCTCTGCTGCCCAGATGGTCTTTCTGAAATGCATGCCTGGTAATGTCATTCCTTCGCTTAAAAAATTCTAGTCTCCTTATCACCCATAAAATAAAATTCAAATTCCTATCATGGAATGTGTAAGGTCTGTCTGTACCACTGTAGACTCATTTCCTGCCTTAGGTCCCTGCGCCTCAAAAATGAATTATAATTCCAAACCCAGAGTCCTTTCATGACTCTGAATTTATATAAGTTGTTCCCTCTGCTCGGAGTGCTCTTTCCCCTCTTATTCACATCGTTCTCCTACATACCCTTCACAATTCAGCTTAAGTATCTAGTCCTTGTGAGCCTTTGCCTGACCTCTTTCCACTCCTTCCCCATTCTCCACACACATACCACTGACCCACAGAAGAGATGCCAGTCAGATTATCACGATGTTTTACAATCTCATTTATGTCTCAGACCATAAACCTCGGAGTCACATTTCAATCCTCTTTTCTCAAAATCCAAGTCCAATACTTGAGCAAATTATTGGGTTTCCATCTTCAAAATATATCCAGAACCTGACCTCTTCTCATTATTTCCACTGCTACCACACTGGTCTAAGCCACACCTTGTTTATTGTGAATCCCTTCTCCTAGACTCTGCTGTTAATCCTGTTCAGTCCATTCTTAACCAGAACCCATAGTGATCCAGTTAAAATAAAACAAAAGAGTATGTCATTGCTCTGCTCAGAACCCTCCAGTGGGTCCCATCTCATTCCAAGCAAAACTAAAGTCCTTTCAATTGGGGTGCTCCCCTTCACCTCTCTTGACTTTTTTTTTTCCTACTACTTTCCTCGTCTTGCCCACTCTGTTCCAGCCTCGGAGTCTTTGCACCTGCTATTCCTTCTGCCTAGAACGCTGTTCTCCTGAATATCTACACAGATCATTCCCTGTAGGTATTTACTGAATTATTACCTTCTACCCCAGCACAAGACTGTGATCTCTAAATACTATTTTCCAGGGCCGGCCGAGTGGCGCATTGGTTAAGCGCTGGTTTTGGGATGCCAGCGGCCCCGGTTCGGATCCCACATGAGGGCCAGTGACACTGCCCTCTACAGCTAACAACAGCTCCACCTGGAGCTGGGCTGTGCGAGCCCCGGTGGTGGTGTGGGCTGCAGCCCCTGCTGCAGTGGGCTGCCATAGGCTACAGTGAGTGGCCCGCAGCCAGCGTGAGCGGCTGGCAGCCAAGCGTGAGCTGCCAATAGCCGCAGTGAGCGACATCCAGAGGCCAGCGACCGATCTGCCTCATCCGGGAAGAACGCAATGACGATACCAACAGTGAAGCAACGTCTTCCGCAACTAGACTGAAGAACAAAAAAGACAGCAACTTGTCTGTTCCCCTTCCCCGATTCCCCAACACTGTTCCCCTCTGCCAATTCCCCAATAAAATCTTTAAAAAAAAAAAAAATACTATTTTCCACTAAAACAAACTAAGGCTCTTGGGAAAAATCGCTGATTCCAAGTCTGAAAACAGGAAGTGTGTAAGATGAGACTGGAATATTTTGTCATACCAGAAAGCCAAGACACTGTTGAAAACCACTAGAATTATGTCAAAAGGTCTTAGGAGCCAACTACAAGTGGCTCCTACTAGCCAAAGTAGTAAGAATTTTTTTTTGAGCAACAGTAAGAAATAATAACTGAAATGGATTGAAACACATCGGATATGTCGACACCCAGGTGTTCACAGAGATACTATAAAGAAATCATTGTTCACCTTTGGAACCAATTCATTATTCTAAAAGTAAATAAAAGGGGAAATATCAATACCCAACATGCCTTTGTTGTACAGACTGTACCACAAGACAACCAAATATTTGATGAAGGAAAGTTTCTCTTTAAAGTATTCAAGATAATAAAAGAATAAAATTGATAGCATTAGGGTATCACCATTGTACAAATACCTAACAAAGTAATGAAGCTAAGCAGTAATCAACAATGACTGCTTATGTCACAAAAGGAAGTCCAAATATTCATGGCAAGCCTACGGAGGTAAGCACACACTGAAGTAGTCTTGCCAAAAAGAAAATGAAGCCTCTGGATCTAACTACCAGTTTACAGGATGCAGAGCACAGAAAATTGTGTTAAAAGACATTATAGGAATTCAATCAGTAAAATTTAGTCTGGAGGAAACACTATAAAGCAACTCAATTTTTTAAACAAACTGCAGGGAAGAAAAAAGGATGAGGTACCTGTAAACTAGATGAGATTTCAAAGACAAACCAACTATATATAATATCTGGGCCTTAAATTCTGATTCAAACCAATTTAAAAGAAACTCTGAGACACTTGAAAACATTTGAACATTGGATATTTTATAATAGAAAAGAACTATATATTTTTAAAGCATAATAGTGTTGTTCAAAAGTCCTTATCTTTTGGTGATATACACTGAAATTTGTACAGAAGGAATCTGAGGTTAGCTTCAAATAGAGGAATAGTAAATGAGGTGGATCAAACAAGGTTAGGAATGAGGTGATCATTGTTGAATTGGACAATGGGTACATGGAGATTTGATTTACTATTTTCTCTACTTCGTTTGAAATTTTCTGCAATAAAAGATTAAAAGGAATTTTAGGTGGAAAAAGTGATGATTATCACTTGATGATATTTAAGTTACATAAGGGAATTATTCCAGGGTTCTAAAGAACATGATTGAATGTTATATTGAGTCTGTAGCCATATACAAAATTGGCTTGGGTTGGAGTGATGGCAACCAACGTTCAGTATTTAAAATGCTATCTGGCAAGATGATCATCACAAAATAGGCCGAGCGTTTCATTTCAAGAGCAAATAGTCAGTTGAAAGAGATTCTTTGCAAGAAAAAGAAAAGTAATTGAACAACAAACTGATCAAAACTTAAAAGCTTACACCAATGAAGCCAGAAAATATATATTCATTCTGCAATTTGTCTGTAGGACAATAAGCAGGCAGTAATATCAAGATGTTCTCAGATTTCTTTGTGGAACTTTCAGTGTAGAAGTCAGGAAGTGTTAGGTAAGACAAGGGTCTCAAGGTCTGGACAGTTCTTACTAAATGCTGTTCTTGCTAAATGTTAAAATTCAGCACACTGTTTTGCAGACACAGCTGTAAACAGGATGAGCTGGACAGGAAGGAACCCAACCTATAAGTGTAGCCCACTGCAAAGAAGAGATCAATATGTAATTAGCCAAATAGTGTATATAAGCGATGGCTAAGCCTCCCTCCAGGGAGACAGAGCTTGGAATGTGAATCCCTGTCTGCTTTACTTGCTGCAAGCAAATAAAACTACCTAACAACAACCGCGTCTCATTCTCCAGTGGAACACCAGAAGTTGCGAACCCCTTGTGTTCGGTAACGGAAGGGCCATATCCACGGTGTGTTTTTCTGTCCCGTGTGCAATATCCACAGTGTGGCTGACAACTTCAGGCACTCTACGTACACCCAACAGTGACCGAGCAGGAATTACATAAATTGGACAGACTACTAATGGTAGTTTCTGCATCACTGGGGGTTTGGGGGTGGGTAGTTGGTGGGAGAGAGTGTAGTGTGAGCATTATGGTCTCTACATTATTTCTAATTCTCCATTAAAACAGACGTCTATTGATAAAACTCATGAAAGGAGGCACTCTGGTTTTATGTATCTTAAAATAAATGTCCAGGGAAACTATTGTACAAAATGACATGTTTCAGCAATTCCAAGAATGCATTTATTTATCCATTCAGCTTTTCTTATATTTGAATAAAATATTCTTCATAATCTTTGATACAGTGTTCAAAACATTATGATCTTTTGATATTTTTTAAACAGTCCTTGTTCATGGTTGGTTTCAAGGCTAAGAGAAGACTAAAATGTGGCGTTTTATAATTGATTGGGAGGCCATAGGCATTTAAATCACAGTACTTCAAGAATCATGGTGTAAAATATTATGTGTCACATGGCAGTTGACAAATCTAATCTCAGGAATGCATAGATCTTTTTTTTCCCCCGCAGCAATAGACTCAAGCCCCATCTTCTTAACCCCTCCCATAAACCAAGAAACCAAGTCAATACTATTTGGTGTTGGTGTATGAATACTCAACAAAGAAAATTTCCAGCACATTTTGAAAATCATATCAAGTTTTTTTGACACTTTTTGACATTGTGCTTTGACAATCTATCAGCACTACATACACATCTTATCAAAAGAGAAACAGATTGAATTAATTCAGTTTAATTTGTACTTCTCTACCTTCAATAATAACTTCTGCCCCACTCCATCTGCTTGCTTACATCTATCTAGAGGTGATAAGAACCCCTGTGAGGAATAGAAAATAGCACTGGGGTGGATCTAAAAGTGCTCTGAGAATATTTAGAATGCACATGGGTTCAGAAAATGGCCCTTCCCTTCTTTTAGGAGAAAAGTAGGGGAGACACTGTCTCTCAGAGCAGAACTATGGTTCACTACCCTGGCTGCACATTATAATTACTTGGGACAGGATTTTTGTTTGTCTGTTTTTGTTGTTGTTGTTTTTAGAAGACCCAGATGATTTTAATGTGATGCCAGGGCTTTAGAATTAAGTATACTCTAGGTTCAAACTTTTACTGTGTGATCTTAGACATGTTAGTAAACCTCTCTGAATCTCAGTTTCTTTTTCTGTAAAATAAAGATTTTTTTTTCTTTAATTCTACTTCATTGAGTCATTGTAGGGGAAGGTTAGAATAAATATGTGAGAACTTCCAACAGACACCCTAGCACATAGCTGACACTCAACAAATATATACTAGATCTATCTTCATATTAAACAATACATGTCTTCTTGTGTCTCTTACTTTTCCCCTCTCCAATATCTTCCATTTATTTTTCAGGTGTAACCCAGGGTCCCTGAGAGAAATGACAACAGAAGTTTCTTCCTTCCTTCAGCAGGCACAAAGGGCCTCCCCAATCCCTTCGCCAAATTTAAAGTGATATTATATATTCACCAGCAACTGAGGAACTGGAGCCATGTTGAGAGAGGAGAATGGGGAGTGAAGTATGACCTAGGGCACGTAACCCATGTCTTTGTCTTTCCAGGATAAACCAGTAGCTTTGGTAGTCACAGAGGAATGCCCTGAATTCTGAGCAAGAGGAACCCCCTGAATGTTGCCGAATGGCCAGCACTTCAAAGGAGAAGTACGTGTATGTGACCAAACAGTGGTACTGGAAGAAGGTAGGCTAGCACATATAGCACAGCAGCTTCAAGCAGAGCAGACACTTAATAAGGAGTTTGCAGAATTGAAATAAAAGTCCTAAACTACAGGTGAACATCTAACTTGATCCCTGTACTTGGTGAAGTCTGTGTTGTAGAGGTATATTCTTAGTTTACATCAAGTGTTTCAAAACTGATGCATAATGACTCTTATTTGAGTTACAACTCCTACCTCTCTCTTCCCCAGCATGAACTGAAATCTTACACATTCTGTCGAAACATCCTCTTTGCCTCCTTCATTCTACAACCCCCACCCCAAGTGCCCCATTCCTCTAAATGTCTCAAGGTCTGCAGAGATAATAAAATGTCACTTCCTTAAAAATGATAAGATTTGGGCCAGCCTAGTGGCGCGTTGTTAAGAGTTGGCTTGGGGTGCTGGCTGAGTGGCACGGTGGTTGGGAGCTGACTTGGGAAGCCAGCGGCCTCGGTTTGGATCCCACATATGAGGGCCAGTGACGCTGCCCTCTGGAGTTAAGATGGTGAACAACAGCTCCACCTGAAGCTGGGCTGCTGTGAGTCCCCAGGGACGACATAGCTGCAGCCCCTGCTGCAGTGGGCTGCATAGGCTACAGTGAGTGGCCGGCAGCCAGCGTGAGCGGCCGGCAGCCAGTGTGAGCTGCCAAGAGCCCCCGTGAGCGGCTGTTCAGAGGCTGGCGACCAATCTGCCTCATCCGGGAAGAGCGCAATGATGATACCAACATGGGCCAGTGAAGCAATGTCCTCAATGTCCACAAGACTGAAGAACAGAAGGACAGCAACTTATCTGTTCCCCTTCCCCGGTTCCCCAATACTGTTCCCCTCCCCCAATTCCCCAATACAATCTTTAAAAAAAAAAAAAAGAGTTGGCTTGGGACGCCAGCTCTGAGCAGCAGGACCACGGTTCGGATCCCACATAGAGGGCCAGTGACGCTGTGCCCTCTTCAGCTAAGATGATGAACAACAGCTCCACCTGGAGTTGGGCTGCCGTGAGTCACGGGCAACGTGTAGGCTGCAGTGGGGCTAGCCAGCAGCTGGCGTGCGCTTTTGTGAGCTGCTGTGAGCCACCGTGAGTGGCTGTCCAATGGCTGGCGAGTGACTGCCACACCCAGGAAGAGCTCAATGATAATACCAACATGGGCCAGTGAAGAGATGTCCTCCCCAACTAGACTGAAGAACAAAAGGACAGCAACTTGTCTGTTCTCCTTCCCCGATTCCCCAACGCTGTTCCCCTCCCCCAATTCCCCAATAAAAAAAATCTTACAAAAAAAATGATAAGATTGTATTGCTAATTCAAGAGGTATGCCCCAAATCCAGCTACAATAAGTAATAACAGCTATAATTTCTTTAAGGTCAAAAACGTTTATTTCCAAAGAAAGTACTCACTATCTATAAAAGTTCAATCAATTTATAAAAGCTCCAAAACGGTTTAAAAAAATTTTTTTTTAAGTTAAGTTTGGGGGCGGCCTGTTAGTTCAGTTGGTTAAAGCGCAGTGCTCATAACACCAAGGTTGCTGGTTCGATCCCCACATGGGCTACTGAGCTGTGCCCTCCACAACTAGATTGAAACAACTAATGGACTTGGAGCTGATGGGTCATGGAAAAATACACTGTTCCCCAATTTAAAAAAAAAAGTTAAGATTAAATAGAGACAGTAAACAGATAAGTAGTTGCCAAAGATTCTTTGGGGTGCGGGAAGGGTTGAGTAGATGAAGCACAGAAGATTTTTTAGGGTGGTGACACTATTCAGTATGATACTATAATGGTGAAAACATAACAGTATGCATTTGTCAAATCTATAGAACTTTAGAGGACAAAGAATGAACCTCAATGTATAGAAATTATTAAAAAGCCATTCAGGGGTGCACAAGTCAAAGGTCACAGCACCCTCCCAATGGAGCTCTCAGAGTTTGTGTGGAAAGTCTTTCAGTTGCTAGCCGATCTGGCTACTCTGACTCTAGCGCCTTCATGCTTCCCCTCTGGGCAGCTTTCCATAGCCTGCTGGATGGACTAGGCCGCGTTAGATCACCCAGGCTTGAAACATATGGATCCAGTGATGTTAAAACATTGTCATGCAGCAGCTGCAACTTAGATACTGGAAGCAGGAAAGCAAAGAGCTGACAATTCAGCTCTAAGCACTTATGTAGAAGACTGTAAATTTGATAGAGCACGAAGAGAATTGTTTTGCATAGAATATTGGAATAATAAAAATTCTGTAGAAATCTTACTGAGATGTATAGGACGATTCCCCCCCCCCACCATATAATGGATGTTTCGTGGCATTTGGAATATCAGATAAAGGCCAGTTAATTTCATAAGATGTACAGACCTGCATATTTGGTGACCTTAAATATAGAGAATACAGATTCTCATCCCACCCAGTTGCAACATGGAGCATAGAACAATTACAGGACTTAGTAGGGAAACTTAAAGATGCTTGGAAAAGCCTAGAAAGAGCAACTCAGTTGTAACTGATCTGCCTGGGTCTAGAAAACTAAGAACGCCTTGTCGTCAATGGGACCATCATTTGTGCAAGCCGGATGTCCTCTTTTCCAACGGAAAAAGTTTTTCCTTTTGGATTTATGCCATTCATCAATTTTGACACTATTTTACACTTGTGAAAGAGTTAAGAGGGAAATTCTGCCCAAGTATTTGAATTTTTAATACTAATTGTACATCGATCCCATTTTCATCTTTTTCAAGTCTTATGAAAAGAAAGAGACAGTATTTACACTGAATAAATAAGTGGTTAAAAAAAAAAAAAAGTCATTCAGGAGATTAAGGGATCCCAGAATGGAATGTGGAGTGTGACAAAAGAATCTAACTGTATTACAAATGTAAAAAAAACCTCACTGAAGCTGGTAGGGAAAAAGGCTGCTGACCTAAGTCATTTTGGAAGTGAGCAAAGTTTATAAGACAAAAGGCAAAAGGAACTACACAAAATCACATTATTCTACTTGATAACTCTGTTTCCCATGGGGATACAGGTTCATAATTCTGGGAGCAATGCATGTATACTGGAATCAAATAATTAAGTAAATGGATGACAACAGAAGTCATCCTGATGAAGTGAAAGGTTTCAAACAAGTGAGGGGAGGTGGCTAGAATGATCCATGTAGTAACGCATTAGCGTTGGAGACATCAGTATGCACTCATGTTTAGTTTAATATAGAGATAGGTAAATACAGTAATATTTATAGTTGTGTATATACAAGGTTTAGAGCAGGGGTCAGCAAACTGTGGCTTGTGAGCCACATGCGGCTCTTTGGGTACGTTCCGTCTCAAAAGTTTGCTGACCCCTGGAAGAGCCAATCCTGTCCCTCACAACAATTTAAAAATGATTAAGAGCCATAACTGTAGTTTTACAAAAAAGGAAAATTTAAAGTAATATAAATGAAACTATGATAGTTTTATTTTCATTTTCAATTTTACTTCAGAGCCATATGTACGCACCCAGAGAGCCACATGTGGCTTGCGAGCCGCAGTTTGCCAACCCCTGGCGGGTCTTCCATCTCAAAAGTTTGCTGACCCCTGGTTTAGGATATGTTTTTGTTTCTTGCTCTAAGCATTCAAAGCAATGATACCTGAGTAGCAATGAGCACACCCAGCCTCCAGATCGTTGTGTTCTAAAATAGTTCTCCAATAAAAGGAACCAGAGCTCCCTGGAGAAATGGCTACTTCTAGGACTGGGGTAGACAAGGTAAGCCTGGAGCATCTTGTAGTGTCAGAAAGTCAGGAAGTAATAAAAAAAAAACACCCCATAGTGATGGGGGTATTTCAAAATGACACAGGAGCCAACTGTACAAGCTCCCAATAGCCAAAATGGGAACAATTTGAACACCAAAATAAAACAGCACACAATTATAACCCAAAGTATATAATAAATATCCACAAGTCTGTGCTGATACAAATTATTGAATAAATAAATAAAGAAGAATAAATAAAGCTCCTGTTCAGAAGAAGTACAAATACTCTACCCTCTAGAGAGTGGACCAGAGCACTCCCTAAGTTTGGGCTGCACACAGTGACTACCTCCCAAAGAGGGGTATGTGAAGGGAGGAAGAAAGTGATGTTCAACCAGGTCATTAAGGTCAACATCAACAGTGATAGGTCATGCTGATAGGATATACCTTTGATAGGATGTGATGAAAATAGCAATTCACTACCGTGGTCCTCCTCCAAAAAAAATATGTAACCCCAGTATAACCATGAGAAAGACAGGCAAATCCCAACTGAGGGACATTCCACAAATACCTGACCAGTATTTCTCAAGGTCATCAAAAATAAGGAAAATTGGAGAAAAATGCCCCAGTCAAGAAGAGCCTAAGAAGACTTGAGGAGTCAATGTAATATGGAATCCTGGAAGGGATTCTGAAACAGAAAAGGGACCTTGGGTAAAAACTAGGGAAGTCAAATAAAATATGGACTTTAGTTACTAATAATATATCAATATTGGTTCATTGATTGTAACAAATATACCACTCTAAGTTGTTAAGGGAAACGGTATGGAGTATATGGGAACTTTCTGTACTACTTCACAACTTTTCTGTAAATAAAAATCTCCTAAAAAAGTTTATGTTTTAAATGCTTAGTTAAACGATATATAGGTATTTAAATGCAGCTGTTGTACCAAAACCTCTTGCTGAAGCACATCTTTATTAAAGTAACTGCTTAAATGGACATGGTTTTGCAAAAGCATTTGTTACACATGATTTCTTGTTCAAACAGAATTCATTGTATCTACATCCAGCAAAGCAAAGTTAACTTGGGCTGTGTGCCAAGACATGGAAATAGCCTTGTTAGATAGACTCAGTGTGATAATGGTAGTATTCACATCTTTCCATCCATGACACACAATATTCCCATTGGTCTGAAAGAGAAAAAAAAAAGCCTTTAAGTTGATTCTCCACTGGCTTAAAAAGTTTCCAAATAACTGTCTCCCGGGGAAAGGTCAGAAACCCTGGGGCCAGGGTTGGGCAGGAAGGAGTTAGCAACTGCTAGGTCCAGAACTTGAAAAAAATAAGAATAAGAATAATAAAAGGAAGGAAAATGCCTACACTTCTCCAGAGAGCCACCCTTATATGGGAACATGGCCAGAGAAGTTAAAGTAGTTCTGAGAAGAAAAAAGTTGAAGTTAGCAAAAGTTTACCACACTCAACCAACCCTCAGTATCCAGGATTGTATTTGTTAAGCATTCAAGATTCCAAAAGGCATAAATTTCTGTCTACTAATTCCAGACTCTGCTGGTCATAAGAAGCAGGGGGAAAATTTTAAAGAACACATGGCCTCTAGAATCTTAGTTCAAGGCCTTAGCAGCAGGACACACACACACCCAGTTTTTGACAACAATAAATAGCCCACAATACCAGGCCAGTCTATAGCAGGAAGTTCGCATGTTACTGTTAGTGCCCTGCCCCTGCAGAGATCAGCAGAGGTGACAACACCCTGAAGGCAACCCTCAGGTCAGGCGCTCTGCTTTCCTTTACATTAGGCCCTTCCTCTAGTGGGGCCAGCAGAGCCTGAAGAAATTAGGAGAGCAGGAAGAGAAAATAGCCATATTCAGACTTTTGAGATCATTACTTAGCCAAGGTGGTTCTCCCAGCTCATCCTTCAAGGTTTAGTTCAAACCTTAAGTCTTTCGTCTTGCAGCTCACCCTCCCTCCTCCAAACTCTGAGAGCATATTTCCCCTCTTGTAAGTGCCAAGTAATTTGTCACTTGCTTCATGCCATGCATTGATATTTTCTTTTCATGTGTGACATATTTCATTGATACCATCTAGAGTCTGACTTTGTAGTCTTTATTTTTTTTTAGATTTTATTGGGGAATTGGGAGAGGGGAACAGTGTTAGGGAATTGGGAAAGGGGACTGGCCAAGTTGTTGTTCTTCAGTCTTCATTGTGGAGGGCGCCAGTAGCCATATGGCTTCCTGTCAGCAGCTCGTGGCCTCTAAGCTCAAGGTGCTGTGTTCAATCGTAGTTGCAGATGGGCATAGCCACCATCCCATGCGGGAGTCAAACCTGGCAGCCTTGTTGTTAAGAGCACAGGCTCTATCCCCTGAGCCATCCTGGTGGCAGCTCAGCTTAAGGTGCCAAGTTCAGTCTTAGTTGTAGGTGGGCATAGCCACCATCCCATGTGAGAGTCGAACCAGCAGCCTTGTTAAGAGCACATGCTCAGGGCCAGCTCAGTTAGTTAGGAGCTCGCTCAAGACTGCAAGCTGAGCTCTGAGCAACAGCAGTTCGATGCCCAGCCTGAGCTGAGCTGCCATTGAGCTGCCAACAGGTGGCAGGATGGCTCAGCTAAAATAAAAAAAATAAAAATTCAAAAATTCAAAAAATAAAAAAAAAGAGCACACGCTGTATCCACTGAGCCATCCCAGCGGCAGCTCAGCTCAAGGTGTCGAGTTCAGTCTTAGTTGCGGGTGGGCGTAGCCTACCATGAAACAGGCAATTTTGTTTTTTTTTGTTGTTGTTGTTGTTTTGTTTTTTTAAATTCAACTGAGTAAATTTTAAAGATTTTTTTTTTTAAAGATTTTTATTGGGGAATTTGGGGAGGGAAACAACGTTGGGGAATCAGGGAAGGGGAACAGACAAGTTGCTGTCTTTTTGTTCTTCAGTCTAGTTGCAGAGGACGTTGTTTCACTGGCCCATGTTGGTATCATCATTGCGCTCTTCCCGGATGAGGCAGATCGGTCGCTGGCCTCTGGATGTCGCTCACTGCGGCTGTTGGCAGTTCACCCTGGCTGTCAGCTACTCACGCTTGCTGCTGGCCACTCCCTGTAGCCTATGGCAACCCACTGCAGCAGGGGCTGCAGCCTACATCGGCGCCGGGGCTCACACAGCCCAGCTCCAGGTGGAGCTGTTGTTAGCTATGGAGGGCAGTGTCACTGGCCCTCATATGTGGGATCCTAACCGGGGCCGCTGGCATCCCAAAGCCAGCTCTTAACCAATGCGCCACTCGGCTGGCCCGGCAATTTTGTTTTTACACCAGCTGAGTCATCCTGCCACCTGTTAGCAGCTCAGCGACAGCTCAGCTCAGATGCAGCGTTCACTGGCCCATGTGGGAATCTAATCGGCAGCCCTGTTGCTCAGAGCTCGTGCTCTTAAGCCAACTCTTAACCAACTGAGCCACTCGGCTGGCCCATGACTTCATAGTCTTGAGTCTGACTGCAAATGCTTTTTCCTTCCTCCCCATACACTTCCTCCCATATCGCAGAGCACCTAGTCCAGTGTTTTGCATAAATGCTTAATAGATAGCTGACTTCTATTAGCTAGTCTAATCTCCCTCAAATTTCCGTAAGAAAAAGTAAATGTAAATCAGGTCTTTTTCACATCTTACCCTTCTAGCTAGCCATTCAAAATAGCCAGGAGGTCATCATAATTATGTCCGGCCTATCTATGGTGAGACTTGGTTTCAGGTGAGCATAGGTTTTCTCCCTGTCACCAGAAGGGTTATGCATTTCCATGACCAAATTTGCCTGTCGTGACTCGAGTCACACAGGACTTCTTGGTTCCCAGGTGACTGACTCCTGGCAGATGATGGTACCTAGGCCTCTGGACAGTTCCTGCTGGTCTGGTCAAGCAGACTGAACCCAGCCCTGGACGCTCAGCCCCAGCACTCACCCTTGCCTGGACCCTGGGTTTGCCTAAACTCCCACCTCGTTCATATCTGACACTTCCCCTGCCGGGAGCCGACAACATCCCGGTGTCTGACAAGGCCACATTGAAATAAAGATCCACGCTCAGCACTGGATGTCTGGGATGCTGCCTTATGGTTGGTAATGTAATATCTCCTGTCTCTATGAACCCATGTGCCTTTACTCCTATAGGAGACACTATACTCACTGCATTTGTGACAAGTTGCTATGGTACCCTGATGATAGCTGGTTGTGTAAGTCAATGACGGGGCAAGATTTCCTAAAGAAAAGGAAACTCCCTAAAACAGGCTACAGCCCAAGGGACCCCTGAACTGAGATACTGGGGACTCAAGCCCTTTGGCCTATGCAGCTGTGAAAGGTTTCCTTGGAGATCAGGAGACCAAGGTCTCCTGGCCATGAGAGTTCTGATAGGAGACAGCTTACTGACCATGAGGTATTTTAATTAACAGCCTTGTTTTAACTCTTTCCTTTGTACATTGCTGTAGCAACAAAAACTGAAGCTTTGATTCACAAACAGATTTCCCCTCTATTGCAATAATACACAGCTCTTTGTAGGATAGGAAAAGTTTGAGACTCCTTTTGCTACTAAGTTCAAGTATATGCCCTGTAAGGTAGTCATGGTAACCAGTGTACCCTGGAAAGATACAATTACAAAAAGGTAAAAGCTCTGAGAAAGAGAAAAACATCCTGATCATGTGAAACATAACTTGCAATTGAGGTAATGGTCAGAAGCCCCTATAAAAGGGGCCAGGCTTTAAAAATAAAGTGTGTGTGTGACGCTCCTGTGAACCTCTTTCTGGTGTCTCCCTCCTTCTTTCTCCTCGCCAACGCCGTCCCACCCGAGGGAACCCCTGGTCCTTGCGGGGGCTGGCTCCCCGCATTCCCCAATCTTGAGAAAGGACAGTATGTATTCTTCCCTGAGCCATTAGCATTTAGAAATTGAGAGAGGTGCAGGGCATCCCTGGAAAAAAATCTGATCCTAAAACATCGAGTCCAAGGTCTGATGCAAAACAGAGCCTTGCTTTTTCCCAAGAGACTGCTGACCAGTGCATGTACAGTCTACCCTCGATGAGTATCATTCATACATTCATTGACTCAACAAATATTTCCTGAACACCTGCTTCGTGTCAGGGACGTTCTGGGCATCAGGGTTCTCCTGGCCTCTCTGGTCTTCTTCATTTTCACACCCTTTCCCTTCAGCCAATCCTGGAGGGCCCAGTCCTTAGCTAATGAGTTCCGTCAGGGTTTCCTGTGACAGAGTGGAAGTGGTGGTAGGATTCAGACCTTCAGGATAGCTCAGTATGACAACGTTTATATGGCAAACATTTCTCCTGCTAATTTGGCCACCTCTCATAAGATCTCCTGTTGTTCAGTCACAGCATCTTTTTCACTTCTCACCACCTCACCGAAGACCTCCGTCTAGCATCTTAGCCTGATGTGGGCCAGGAAAGACGTAGGGCTGGAAGGTGAAAAAAATTCTGCCTTGCAAATATTATCACAGTTTTTTAAATGAGATAAACATGAAGGGATGGAGGGAGAGTGGAGAGGACAAGCTAGGGAAGGGAGTTCCTGAGGAACTTAGCAAAAAGATGGTTATTCTGCATTCATTGCTACTTGGAGCAAAACTCAATTTCAAGTCTATTCAAGTCTAATAGACATAAAATAAAGTTCTTTAGGGTGAATTTTAGGATTGTGTAAATATTCTAACATTGGAAATTTAAAACAAAAATTATTTTCTAATAACTGCCAATTCCTGGGAGAGGTTGTTTCTGATCTGCCATTGTAAATTTGGCCACCTAGTTATATTCTTGCAGATCACCCTGTGTATTTCTTTGCACTTAGCCAATTTGCAAAGATTAATTTATAGGATTATATATAGCTTAATGTCTTTGTCCCCCACACAAACTCCGAGACAGGGGATCTTTCCTGCTTGGTTTGTTCTCTACTGAATACTATACCCTACACAGAACCTGCACATAATAGGAGATCAGTAAATATTTGTTGAAAGAAAGAGTCGAATTATATTGCCTAGTTCCCTCCCTTAGATCCCTCTTCAGACTTCTAGGTCCACAACTTTATCTCTGAACATTGTAGTGGGTAGCTTAGTTCAATCTCAGTAGTCTCAAGTAGAGGATGCCTTTTACCCAGAAACTCCACATTTGGTAAATGCATAAGGATATATGTACACATTCTTCTTGACTTACAGTGCAGTTATGTCCTGATAAACCCATCATTAGCTGAAAATAATCATAAGTTGAAAACGCACTTACTATGCCTCACCCACCAAACATCATAGTTTAGCGCAGCCTTCCTTAAGCGTGCTCAGACACTTACATTAGTAGCCTAGAGTTAGACAAAATCATCTCACTGCTGCTACCCAGCATCACAGAGAGAGTATCATACTGCATACCACTAGCCTGGGCAAAGATCAAAATTCAAAGTACAAGTTTCTCCTAAATGCATATCACTTTTGAACCATTGTAGGTTGGGAACCAGATATACAAAATTGTATCTTGTAGGATTATTTTTAGTGTCAAAAACAAAATGAATCCAGGAAAGTACCTGGAATGATTGACTGAATTATATTGATGAGGGGGGCAAGAGAGCTAGAGTTTATATTTTGCACTAATTAGTTTATATTTTGCATTGCCTGGAGGATGGGGCATAAATTGTTAGGTGCCCTGGGCTCCTGTGAGTCCAAGCAAAGCATTTTCCAGCAGTCTGAGGGCCTGGTCACAAAGAGACACAAGAACAGGCTGTGGGAAGGGCAACTACACCACAGAACAACTACACCAAAGGCTTGTGAGTGTAGCACTGACTAATCTGCTATAGATAGTCTTGGAATTAGTATAAAATCATTGCAATTTTTAAACAAAAGCATATGTATGCACATCATGCATGAACTTGAATAAGACATGGAAGGATCCTCCTCTCGGAGAGGAATGGAGGGGAGGCAAAGGAGTTTATTGGTTTTTCTTCATACATTTTTATATTATTTCCACTAAATATTAAATATTTCCATTAACATTTTAGGGGGAAAAGTTAGCTAGAACCTTTTGATATACCCTTCCCAAGTAAAATTCTTTCTCAACACATGAATTGGCCACACAAATCTCTCCAAACTCTGACATTTTTCTCATCTAGTTCAACATCTGTGACAATCCCTATTGTTTTTAAATTAATTGCTCATCATAGAACAGGCGATTTTCATTTAAAACCTTAAAAGATTTTAAGCCACCTGGGAGTCTAGAATTACATTAAAATTCACCTGCGTTAAGAACTGTTACAAATAACTCATCTGAGTTGGGAATCGAATAAAAAGATATCATCCACGCAACACTAAGCATGCTCGCACACAATGACAAACACAGCACAACTTACAGTTCTGTCCGGAAACAGACAGATTTCTTTTAACATTCATTGCCAAGACACATCCTGAATTTCAAAACATTCAAACTCTGTTTTTTATCGAGTGTTTGTAGAATCAAGGATATACAGACTATATATAGAAAATGTCTCTAAGCCTACCCCCTCGGCTGTTCTCCATAATTTCTTCCAAGAAAAATAGAAATTGCATAGAGGTCTCTGCTCGAAGCCTCTGGAATGACAAAGAGAAAGCTGCCGGTAGAGAAGGGTGTCGGTGGAAGGGAGAGATGGGGGAGCAAAGGGATCAACACTGTGCTCCATAAAGTCTTGCAGGCTAGACCATGTTCTGTGCCTCCATAACCCAGAGGACAAGCCACATGGATTTTGCAGGATGTGCTTGATGTGCTCGAGCGTGACATGTGACGAGGGAAAAGGAGAAGGAATTATCGGGAAATACTTCATTAATACTCAGCTAACATAAATATTTACCACATGTACAATTATTTGTTATTGTGCTTTGTGTTGTGAAATAGGAGCAACCTAGAAGAGAATCAATGAGGAAAATAATCCCCCACCCCTTCTCTATTTAACTGCCCTCTAGTTCCTTCCTCTACCAAGCTGGAAAAAAAAGCTTCATGAAAAAGAAACTACAGTGCTCCCCGACAGCAAATACTATGCCGTACTTTATGATAACTGCGCTACGTCACTTACCCTCCCACAGAGCCCTTGTCATATTCTGCCTTTTGTCTCAGCTATTTATCCATAGAGCAGATTCAGTCTTAATCCACCACATTTAGGTGTCCAAGTTTTGTTAGCTTTGTTTTCTTTATATCAGCTGAAGCCCATCTCAACTCCCCTGAGCTGGCAAGAAAGTTGAGCACAATCGTCACTGGAGTCCCCTCATCTCCCTGGTTTACACCAGAACCTGGGAGAAGTGCAGGAATCAGAAAGTGGGGAAAGGACTTCTAGTCTCTCTCCTCCCTTGATCCCTTCTGATGTTCTCACTGCCCAATCTTGAAATGTCACAGGCTTTCTGTTCATGGGCAAGGGTTGGAAAGGGGGCTCTGCCTCAGCTGGAGGCCCTGGTGCCAGGAGTGGGGCCTCCCCAAGTCACCCTATGGCCATCCTTCTGAGACCGTGTCACCCTGGACAAGACCACAGAACAAGAGATGGTCCCCACTAGCCATGGCCCACCAACCTCCATTCCCTCCTGAGTGCAGCAGAATTTCCACTCTCTCCTGGCCCTCTAACATACCCCTTTACTTCTTTCCTATTACCCTATTGCTTCAGGGCATCTTGTGTAATTTCAACAACAATAAGCCAGGGTAGGCTTGGGAACTCATAATAATTAACATCTTAACAAAGTGTCCTGCCAATTACACTGGTGTTATCATTCCTTCCCACCCCAAATTTCCCTTCAGTCCTTGCCCCACCCTCCATCACTACTAGACTTGGCGTTCAGAAAGGGACTGTTTAGTGCTCATTTTATATCCTCTAAAATACCTAACATGGGGATTCTCAACCACTGCATCAAGAAATAAAATCTCTCCCAGCAGTCCCTCCAAATTTTTATTGACATATAAAAAGGAAATTTATTTTTGCTACAAATGAGTGTAAATATTGTCATAGCAATGAATGCCTGAGATGTAAAACAAAGCACATGAGGCAGCTGGGTGTGGAGCAACTTTTCTGTAACTAATAAGCATGAGGTCAGCACATCATCATATCAGCACTACAGACAAACTGCAAGAGCTGTGCCTCCAAGACTCTAGAGCACTGCCAGGGCAGAAACAGCTCTTCACAAAAAGCAACCAACCATCCTGAACAACAACCCATAGATAACCCTGAGGTTTTCATTGACGTTACAGTGGCAACTGTATTGTAATCATTTTTGGCCTAATTAGTGTTGTTTTCAATCATTATTTCACAATATGTCTCAAAAAAATTCTAGAGTTTGAAGTGTGCCTCTAGCAAAAACTGCTAGATGTTCACTCCTCTTATTCTCATTTTCTTCCGAACTAAAAGAATAGCCATTGTTTAGCCTGGCATAGAGAGTACATTGCCCAGCCTTGTCTTGCAGCTGTGTGTACTTGGGATGGTGAATCACTCTGGAACGAGCAACAGTGGGTATCCAAGACTATGCCTGGTCTGAGCGGGGAAAATGAGGAAACACGAGGTTCCTGGGACTCACAGAGTAAGCCATGGTTATGGGAGACTGCTGACAAGAACTGTGGCTTCTGTATTGGGTTGGGATTCCTAAGAAGCAGACCCTGAAGCTAAGAGTTCAGCACAAGCAATCCCAGGAGGCACTGGAAGGGGGTAGGTAAGTGAGGTAAGGCAGGGAAGGGGGCTGATGCAGGGTACATTGATCAGCAGAATCAGCACTGATAGGAATCTCTGGGAGATGGTATAAAGAACACAGCTCAGTGTTTTCCCAGCCTAGAGGACAGGAAGTGGGGATGTTTATCCAGCAATTCCCATACATTATTGGTTAAGGGATGCTCCCTGGGAATATCAACTGTCCAGCATTTCTGCCCTGCCCTGCCCTGTGCATGGACTGGGCATGCTTCCATGGCCAGAAAATGGCCTGAGGCTGAGAGTGGCAGGTGTTTACACAGGAAGGAATCACCACCATGTATAAGGACTGATGAGGACTGAGGGTAGCTTGGGCCACAGAGCCTGTTCTACCTTTGGTTAAGGAGTAGAGCAGCTACTGACAATCTGTGGCCTGGCGGGAAAAGACCTAAGGACTAAATACCCAAACTTGCTCTCCACCCACTCTCCAATCTCCTGCTGAACCTAACCAGAAGCCCATCTATGCAGCTCACTCCGGATGACCCAGCACACAGAGCAGGGTGGCGGGGGATAGACAGTGGACTCGGGAGCAAACCGAGTGTCCAGCACGTCTGACTTCCACTCTTTCCAAATTTCTACATTTAAAATCTTTTTTGGGGGGCCGGCCGAGTGGCGCGGTGGTTAGGAGCTGGCTTGAGACGCCAGCAGCCCTGGTTCGGATCCCACATATGAAAGCCAATGACACTGCCCTCAAAAAAAAAAAAAAAATCCTATTTTTTTTTTTTTTTTTTTTTTTTTTTTTTTTTTTTTTAGCTAGCAGGCAGCTCAGTGGCAGCTCAGCTTAGGCTTGCATTGAACTGCTGTTGCTCAGCGCTCAGCTCTTACTCTTGAGCGAGCTCTTGACCAACTAAGCCACTTGGCCAGCCCTTATATTTAAAATCTTGGACAGCACTGTTGGACTATAAAAATATTGTGATACATTTATGTATTCACTAAAACCAAAGGAATTTGTGACTAGAAAAGACCTTGGAAGACTTATCCGTGAGTCCAGCAGTAGAAAGAGCACCACCGAAATGAGAGGAGACTTAACTTGTAGTACTGGCTCTGATGATTAGGAATGATGCCACTTGGGGCAAGTCATTTAGTAGTTCCTGCTGTTTCCTGATCCTTTTGAGAGGATCAGGTCCTATTGACTTAATAAAGCTCTTGTGAAAATGCTCTATAATTAGAAAGGTTATTATTATAATTACAAATGTGAGGTGTTGGTGTTCCTGAATTGTTTCAGATGGCTGAGAAGCAGTGCCACTTTTGACCACATTATGGAAGGAAGTGCCACTATTCTGTTTCATTGCTTTTTCAATTACGAAGACATTTACATGCATATCTACCAACACAAATTTTTTATTAAATGGGACAGACTATCAATAAACAATATGTATTACATATAATTGTTTTCTTACCACTAATCCCTCCCCCCCACACAAAAAATCTACAATTAATTACACATAGTTTCTAATAAATAGTCATAGTCATTTTTTTCTCTAGTGTCAACTAAGCACCGGAAGAATCAGAAGGGTTTGACTAGATATAAATGACAAAGGTTTATTCAGGGGTCTTGGGGTATGCAAACCGGAAACACAACTAGGCAATACCCAGAGTGTTCTGAAGAGGAAGGAAAGCTAAGTGTTCTTACAGTAAAAAGTACATTCTTGAGAAGATTCAGCCCAGTATGCTTAGCTTTGGATTGATCTGACATAGTGATTTTCCAGATGTCCAGTGGTCTGGATAATGGATGTCAGGTGGTCTGGACATGTGAACAGTCTTTCCTAAGTTTTTCAGAGGGATATCTATAGGATTTACATATATATATGTATATATATATATATATATATATATATATATATATATCTCCGGGCACTGAAGCATGACTAAAAAGTTCAAAAGTTTAAGTCCTCAGGCTGGGTAAATTAAAATAAAACCTGTTTCTCATGCTTCAGACCATTTGGTCTGAACCAGTTTTGTCAGCTTGACTACACAGACTCCATTTTAAGTCAGCTTAGCTATACTGATTTCATCTTGTTTCCGCATTCCTTCCTCATTACTTATTTCCTTTTATTTTTAAGTGTGCTTTACTCTTTTAACCACTTCCTCTTTTATTCTTTTTTTTTCCTCTTTTATTCTTATGTGTGTCAGCATTTCTGATGATCCAGTAATTATGCCAAAGCTCACAATTCTTTTTCTTTTCACTTCCCTCTTAATGTAAAAAATAAACCTAACAATGGAGGCACCATTAGATTATAGTAAGAAATACTGGGTACAATATCTTCTATGTGTATTCACCAAATCCAAGGGAATAATAAAAGTTATAATTATTGTTCCTGAATGGGAATTTCCGAGTTTTTACCTTGTTACAAATCAGGAATCAGGATACCGCTTAACCCAAAGAAATTCATGAGACGAAAGGCAATATTTCCTTTAAGGTTATCACGCTGTTACTGCCTTAAGATCCCAACCAGTGTGGTCACTCATTTGGATGGCTAAAAGTTTTCAAAAAGAACTTTTAGGGCGGGGATATTGTTTGTTTTTTAAATGTACCACCACTAGGAAAGCAAACATTTATCAGTTCTTACTCTCACATGACAAGGCAGAGGAAGGTGAAGACAAAGTCATTAAGGAAACAAAATAAGACATTTCATAAGAGTGAACCTAAGAGTAAAGATGCCACTCTTCTTACTGACTATTGTTGCAAGTCTTTGTGATGGGTGGGAGCAGGAAGATTTAAAAGTGTAAGGAAGGAAAAGGCTTTGCCCTTTTCCTTAAATCAAGTCTACTCTATTTTAATTAGCTGTCTCGCTGTTACCTCTGGCTGCTTCACATCAGGAAATCTGTAATACTCCATTATCACACCATCACAAGGAAACAGATATTTCCCTCCTGAATTTTGTTAAGAACCATAGCTCAGGACTCGCTACTCCAGGAAACAAAGTTTTTACATAAACCCTCCTCCCAGTAAAGCTAAAGGAAACTACTTTAAAAAAAAAAAATCTCTATGAAATAAGCCATTTTCCATGTAGGTCATTTTCATTGTCCATATTTGTGTTTCTTTGAATATAATCGGTACAAATGCCATTTAAAATGCTAGAATAGGACCAGCTGAGTGGCGCCTTGGTTAAGAACTGACTTCGGATGCCAGCAGCCCCTATTCAGATCCCACATATAAGAGCCAGTGACACTGCCCTCTACAGCTAACAACAGCTCCACCTGGAGCTGGGCTGCTGTGAGTCCCCAAGACGGCATAGCTGCAGCCCCTGCTGCAGTGGGCTGCCACAGGCTACAATGAGTGGCCAATAGCCGCGGTGAGCGACCATTCAGAGGCCGGTGACCGATCTGTCTCATCCGGGAAGAGCACAATGACAAAACTAACATGGGCCTGTGAAACAATGTCTTACACACCTAGACTGAAGAACAAAAGGACAGCAACTTGTCTGTTTCCCTGCCCCAGTTCCCCAATAAAATCTTTTTAAAAATAAATAAATAAATAAAAATAAAATGCTAGAATATCTGATATGTGTTGAGAGAGAGAGAGAGATAATATTGGAGAAGAGCTGAAAATTCAAATAAAATGAAAAATATTTAGTGGTTAGATAGCCTTAATTTTTTTCAGTTACAGTTGACATTCAATAGTATATATATATATTTTTTAGCTGAGCCATCCTGCCACCTGTTCGCAGCTCAGCAGCAGCTCAGCTGGGCTGGGCATCAAACTGCTGTTGCTCAGAGCTCAGCTCACACTTTTTTTTTTTTTTTGAGGGCAGTGTCACTGTCCCTCATATGTGGGACCCGAAAGTGGGACCCGAACCGGGGCCGCTGGCTTCCTAAGCCAGTGCTTAACCACTGCGCCACTCAGCCCACCCTCAATATTATTTTATATTAATTTCAGGTATACAGCATAGTGGTTAGACATTTATATAATTTATACAATGGTCTCCCCAACTAGTCTAGCACAACTTGGCACTATACATACTTGTTGAAATATTATTGACTATATTCTCTATGCTGTACTTTACATCCCATGATTATTTTGTAACTACCAATTTGCATTTTTTTAATGCTTTCATCTTTTTCACCCAGCTTCCCAGTTCCCCTCTCATCTGGCAACTATCAGTTTGTTCTCTGTGTCTATGAGTCTGTTTCTGTTTTGTTTGTTCATTTATTTTGTTCTTTAGATTCCACATATAAGTGAGATAATATGGTGTTTGTCTTTCTCAGTTTGATTTGTTTCACTTAGCATAATATCCTCTAGGTCCATCCATATTGTCGTAAATGGTAAGATTTCATTCTTTTTCATAGCCGAGTAATAGTCTATTGATGGGCACTTGATTGGCTTCCATATCTTGGCTTAGATAGCCTTTAATTAATTTATTTTTTTTAAAGATTTTATTGGGGAATTGGGGGAGGGGAACAGACATGTTGCTGTTCTTTTATTCTTCAGTCTAGTTGTGGAGGATGTTGCTTCACTGGCCGTGTTGATATTATCATTGTGCTCTTCCTGGTGAGGCAGATCGGTCGCGGCCACTCATGCTGGCTGCCGGCCACTCACTGTAGCTTATGAAAGCCCACTGCAGCAGGGGCTGCAGCTATGCCGTCCCGGGGACTCACAGTAGCCTACCTCTAGGTGGACCTGTTGTTCACCGTCTTAGCTGTCGAGTGCAGTGTCACTGGCCTTCATATGTGGGATCCGAACTGGGGCCGCTGGCGTCCCAAGCCAGCACCCAACCAACGTGCCACTTGGCTGGCCCAGATAGCCTTTATTTTTATATTCCTAAACTTGCTAAAGATTGTTTGAATTTGTAATACCTAAAACAACAATAAACATATTAGCATTTTAAAAAAATATTTAATGAAAGGGATTTAATTTACACAGAATGCTTCTGTGAATACATAACTGTCACTACAAATATGGAAAGTCCAGATTGGTTTTGGGTTTTTACATCAGACTGCTAGGAGTAATCAAATAGATAATATTATTTTGGTGTTATTTTTAAGGTGCTAATGGATCCCCAACCAAAATTAAAATAATTCTACCACCTGCCTGCTAATATCTTAGATTTCTTTGACTGTGGACAAATTATTTTACTCCACAATTAGTTGTAAATAATCATGAAAAAAGTAACAATAACAGATACCATTTCTAGGTTTGAAAAAGAAGAAAATAGGGCCAATCAAGTGGCTCAGTTGGTTAAGAGCTTGCTCAAGAGTGCGAGCTGAGCTCTGAGCAACAGCAGTTCAATGCCCCGCCTGAGCTGAGCTGTCATTGAGCTGCCAACAGGTGGCAGGATGGCTCAGCTAAAAAAAAAAAAAAAAAAAGCAGAAGAAAATGCCTGCACTTAAAAGAATTTTATTTTATTTATTTATTTATTTATTTGTTTGTTTATTTATTTATTTTGAGTGCAGTGTCACTGGCCCTCATATGTGGGACCCGAACTGGGGCTGCTGGCAGACAGTGCTTAACCACTGTGCAACTTGGCCAGCCCAAAGAATTTTAAATATTGATAAGATTATAAATATTGATCTGACCAGTAAATAATGAGAAAGGGAATCGAGAGATTGTGCTCTTCTTATGGCTGATTGACTAGTAAGAGAATTTTTCCACAAAAAAATAAATATTCATTAAAATAAAACTTAATGATTATGAAGTATGAATTGCATACAAGTTATCCAGAGGAAATTCCTAAACAACTTGATAACGAAGGTAGATACCTTGAAGTCATCTCTAGACTGAATTCTGCCCACCATTCTCAGATATGGAGAAGAGCTTCCTAGAGAATAAATGCAAATCAAGGTCTTACATTTTGGAGGTTGTCTAGGCTTGTTGATACAAGAGTTTTACTTGATTAAATTAGTCCTTTTTTCCCCTTCAAATAATTAAGAAAATATAATGTACCAAAAACTATGACTCAAGTCTAAAGGTCAGGAAACATTCTGAGTACCAAGTGTGATCACATCTCCAGATATTAGAGCTCCATGTTTTGCCCAAACAAATCCCACAATTTGGACTCTGCACTATATGGGACAAATTGGCGACCCATCAGCTTCTGAACCTGAGCGAGGGCATAATTTACTATGGCAATACTGTTGAAGGAACTTTATGTTCTTGGAAACTCCCTGGATTACAAACTCTGAACTAGAGCTAGCAGTGAGCGTGACCAGACAGACAAAGTTTGAAGTTCATGGTCCCAGAAAAGTGTCATCACCTTCAAATTCACACAAGGGGACCTTGCCCTAGTCCTGCTAGAGGGACCAGAAACCAGAAACCCACATGATGAATTTGGTAACAATCACATGGGCACATCTGTAACTCAGGACCCAGTGCTCCGTGATGGCACTAAGCAACTCATAATCTGACCCATCTGCTGCTATGATTCATGCCACTCACACCCCTGAGAAATACTCTGCTACATCTCTTGCATGTCCATGAAAGATGACTGTGTCCAAATGAAGAATTGAGGACTGTGGCGCTGCTGTTATCAGAAAGGGACATTGCTTTAGAGTATGAGAATTTGAGTTCGATAAATAATTAGGTAAGAAAAAAATATTAGCACATTATACCTCTCCTCTCGATACCATGACTGCAACAGGTTTTTAAATAGAAACTATTTGCCAATAGAGCTGAATGTTCATTTGCTTGAGCTCTTTGTCTCCACTATTCACAATTTAGCGCAGTTTTTACAATAGTTACACATGGCAACTGAGGAGCAATTTGAAATATTAAATAATAGTGTCCTAAATTTGTATATTTGTAAGTCAAGATATAAAATGAAACACAACACCTATTCTTCACGTTGGCTACTAAAGTTATAGTTTTAGGTTTATAGGAATATTTAATGAGATTAACTTAAATTTAAAAAAACTGAAATAAAAGTCTTAACTGTATTTAAATACATTTAAATTTTGAGATTCATTAATTAACATTTATGTCTTACCTTTGAATTTAGCAGATAACTTTGAATATATTAGAAGAAAAATAATTCCTTGAAGACATTGAATATTTTTTTACATTCACTTTAATTGATATATTTTGCATAAAAAGATATTTAAATTTTGCATACTTTTTGTGGAAGTTTTAAAAATTAGTCTCAAGTTTTTTGACATATCTCCCAGAGAGGTGGGGGATTCATATACTTTGGCTTGTAAATGCTTCAACCAATAGAGTACAGTGGAGGTGTTCTACTTGGCTTTTAAGGCTAGATCAGAAACGGCCATGCAGCTTCTGTCTTATTCACTAGAACACTGATTCGTGAAGTCCCGTGCTGCCATTTTAAAAGTCCCACTATCCTGAGGCTGCCATACTCCGAGGAAGCCTAAGCCATAGGAGACCACATATAGATATTCCAGTTAGTAGTTCCAATTCAGCCTAGCCTTCAAGTATTTCCATCCCAGGTACCAGATCTGTGAGTGAAGAAACCTACAGGTGATTCTGGACCCCAGCCATTCATCTCTGCCAGCTATCCAAGTCTTGCCAGCTGAGACTCCAGACATCATCAACTAGAGATAAGTATTCTATGTTGTATCCTGTCCAAACTCTTGACCCCGAGAATCCATAATGATAATAAAATAGTTGTCATTTTATGCCATGAAATTTTGGGATGGTTTGTTACACATCAATAGACAACGGGAATGCTTTGAATAAAGTTACATTTTATTTTTTTAACTTAGATCACTGAGAATGATTATTAATTAAACTAGTAATAGAAAATATAAAAGTGGAGAGAAGGAAATAAAGTTTTAGAGACAACAGTAAAAAGAGGGACTTCTAGTTATAGCAGCATAAGGGAATAGGAAATTGCGCTATTTAATAAAAAGAGTACTTGCTTCCACTTCAAGAAAGATGGAATACATCTATTTTTCCATATTTCTGGACATTATATATATTAAAAATAAGAATTGTTTAAAAAAGTGGAGAGAAGGCAGACCAGCTAGGGATCTTGGGAACCTAGAAATGATACAGTGGTGCGTTCCCAGGGTCCCAGGCCTGGAGGAAGCTGACTCCCATCCACACCTACCAGCAACAAGCAGTGCCACTCCCTCTGGTGTCAACAGTGGCCAGTTGAGGAACTGGACTTCTATTGCCACCTGGCAGTCACGGGGCAGCGCCACCTTTCGATTGCCAAAGCAGTGTCAGAATGAGCTAGCTAAAACAGAAGGTTTAAATAAGATAGAGTCTCATAATATTCAAAATGTACAGGTTTTGACCAAAAATCATTGAACATACTAATAAACAGGGAGATCACAAATTGAATGAAAAAGACAATAGATGCCAGCACCGAGATTTTAGTTTAATTATAGGTTAAATTCTACTTTAATTTCTAGTAGAAATTTTAGTTTAAATATGTAAATATATTTAAATTAATCATGTGAATTGGTCTTTAAGAGTTCTAATTATTATGCAAGTATGGGTAAGCCACTAAAATATATTATGATTTAGATAAGCTGGTGTCTTTGATAAAATTATTTCTCATCTATATGAAAGAAGTCCAGTGGTAGGAAGTCCTGGGTAGACATAAAGTTTCCATGGTTGTCAGGGAATCCAGGTTTCTTCCATTTTGCTGCTTATCTTTGCTTCTCATGTTCCAAAATGACTGGTCAAGCTCCAGCCATCTCACTCAAAATTTAAGCAGCAGGACAGAGAAAGAAGGAACAAAGGGGACAGCCTTCATTTCTTAAGAGATTTCCCCAAAATCCAATAAATTTTTAATGTATATCTCATTGGTCAAACCTATATATAGCCCCATACTAGCTGCAAAAAAGGCTGGGAAATGTCAGCTTTTGGCTACATCTTTCTAAATTTGGAGTTCTGTTTGAGAGAGAAAGGAGAATGGATATGTGGTCAGCAACTAGCAGCCTCTACCACAGAGTGAAATTTACACAGATTCAGAAAGGGGAAAACGTGGGACTATAGGTAGTTTCCAAATGATGGAATGAATAGCAAATAAAAGAGAAGTAGATACCTCTCTTACATTAAGGAAAAAAGAAAACATCATAAATGAGTTTTTATTTAGGAGTGGTAGGCCACATCTAATTAGTACAGTGCTTGTTATTAATACTAATGGTTAAAGAAAATGGTTTTTAAAGATTTCAAAGCGAAAACATATTTCTTCCCTTTATTATGTATTCATTGTTTATTAATCTCTTAATAAGCAATGTAATTAATTCTTTCGAAGCTACTAAACTTTCATTTTCTTTTAAACATTAGACACCATTTATTTGATTTACTTGGGTAAATGCTTAGGAACCACTGTTTAAATTACATAGTTATTTTAATCATGGTTGTTACAAAAATTAATGATAGCTAAAAAAATGTATCCTGGAGAGGCACTGTGAGGAGGGAGGTAGAAATGGTTATGGAAGGACAACAGGAGGGATCTTTGTGGTGATGAAACTGCTCTGTATCTTCACTGTGGTGACAGATACATGAAGCCACACAAGTGATAAATGTCATAGAACAAAATACATATACGTGTGCACATGTGCATGAAAAGTAAAACTGGGAAAATCTGAAGCAGACAGGTGAATTTATGAATGCTTATATTCTGGTTGTGTGTACCACAATTTTGCAAGCCATTATTACCTTTAAAGGATACACAGGATTTATCTGTATTATTTTCTACAACTTCATGTGAATTTACACTTATAACAAAATTAAAATTTAATTTAAAAGGAATGAGTTGGGACCGGCTGAGTGGCGCCTTGGTTAGGAGCTAGCTGGCTTGGGATGCCAGCTCTGAGAGGCAAGGCCCCTGTTTGGATCCCACATATGAGGGCCAGTGACACTGCCCTCTACAGCTAAGTTGGTGAACAACAGCTCGACCTGGAGCTGGGCTGCCGGGAGTCACTGGCAACAGTGTAGGCTGCAGCATCTGCTGCAGTGGGCTGTCATAAGCTACAGTTAGTGGCCGGCAGCCGGTCTGAGCTGCCAAGAGTGGTCCAGAGGCCGGCGACCGATCTGCCTCACCAGGAAGAGCACAATGATAATATCAACATGGCCAGTGAAGCAACATCCTCCACAACTAGACTGAAGAACAAAAGGACAGCAACTTGTCTGTTCCCTTTCCTCAATCCCCCAATAAAATCTTTAAAAAAAAAAATCAGTTGATGAAAATGATTCTACATATATTCATTGCTTATTTTTAAAGGAAAAATATCTTTAGTAAGTTTGCCTTTTACTCTTTTAATGGTGTCTTTTTATTAAGAGACGTTCTGAATTTTAATGAGATATCATTTAATCAATCTTTTTCTTTATGATCAGTGATTTTTTTCTGCCCATTTTAAGAAATATTTGCCTACCCCAAGATCATGAATACATTCTCTCATGTTATGCTCCAGTAGCTTTATTGTTTTATCTAAGTCTACAATCTATGTAAAATTGATGTTTGGGTATGTGTAGCAAGGAGTCAAGATAACTGTAGTGTATGAATATCCAATTGACCCAGCACAATCTATAGACAAGCTCATGTTTTCCTCACTGCACTGCAGTATCACTTTTGTCATTAATCATGTGTAGGTCAGTTTCTGGACTCTATTCTTTTCTATTAGTCTATTTGTGTATCTTGAAGCCAAAGCCATATGATTTTATCCTAATAATTATTTTATCTTAATAGTAAGAGATGATGTATAATAGGAATAAGCCCTTCCAACTCTGTTCTTCTTCAAGAATCTCTTGCCTATTTGTGGCCTTTTACAATGATGTATAAATTTGAAATCAGCTTGCCAATTTTTGCCAAAATTGCTGGAACTTTTACTGGGACTGCACTGAATCTACATATCATCTTGGGAAGAACTGACATATTTTCATTTACAGGTCTTCCTAGCCATGAATCTGGTGTGGCTGCCCATTTATTTAGGTTTTCTTTAATTCCTCTCATAAATATGAGTAGTATATAATTTGATATGTAGAGATCTTGCACTATTTTAGATGTATTCGTAGGTATTTATTTATTTTTATTTATTTATTTTCTCAAATGAGTTTTGTTTTTTTAAGATTTTTTTTAAAGATTTTTTTTGGGGAACTGGGGAAGGGGAACAGACAAGTTGCAGTCCTTTTGTTCTTCGGTCTAGTTGGGAGGACATTGCTTCACTGGCGCATGTTGGTATTATCATTGCGCTCTTCTTGGGTGAGGCAGATCAATCGCCTGCCTCTCACAGCAGCTCTTCGCAGCTCACACCGGCTGCCAGCCGCTCACTGTAGCCTATGGCAGCCCACTGCAGCAGGGGCTGCAGCTATGCTGTCAGGGTAACTCACAGCAGCCCAGCTCCAGGTGGAGCTGTTCACCATCTTAGCTGTAGAGGGCAGTGTCACTGGCCCTCATATGTGAGATCCGAATAGGGGCCGCTGGCGTCCCGACACACTCTTAACCAACGCACCACTCGGCCGGCCCTATTCATAGGTATTTAGTTTTTATGTTATAAATTTTATCATCTAAGAATTTTTATTTTCTAATTTATTGTTGCTATAATATAAGAATACAATTGAGTTTTACAAATTGACCTTGTATTTGTCTTCTCCATTGCTCTTAATCATCCTGTATATTTGTGCTTTTATCTGGAATCATTTTTCCTTTCCCCTAAGTAACTTCCTTTAACAATTCTTTATGTGAGTATGTTGGTGACTTTTTTTTCCTCTGTTTTTGTTTTCTAAACATATTTTTATCTTATCTCCATTTTTGAAGGCTATTTTGCTGGGTATAGAACTCTAGGCTAGCTTCTTTTAAGACATCATTCCACTTTTTATGGTTTTCCTTATTTCTGTTTAAAAAGTAGGTGTGAGGGGCTGGCCGAGTGGTGCATTGGTTAAGAGCTGGCTTGGGACGCCAGTGGCCCCGGTTCGGATCCCACATATGAGGGCCAGTGACACTGCCCTCCACAGCTAACAACAGCTCCACCTGGAGCTGGGCTGTGCGAGCCCTGGCGATGGTGTAGGCTGCAGCCCCTGCTGCAGTGGGCTGCCGTGGGCTACAGTGAGCGGCCAGCAGCCAGTGTGAGCTGCCAATAGCTGCGGTGAGTGACCATCCAGAGGCCGGCGACCAATCTGCCTCATCCAGGAAGAGCACAATGACGATACCAACATGGGCCAGTGAAGCAACGTCCTCCGCAACTAGACGGAAGAACAAGAAGACAACAACTTGTCTGTTCCCCTTCCCCGATTCCCCAACGCTGTTCCCCTCCACCAATTCCCCAATAAAATCTTTAAAAAAAAAAAAAAAGAAAGAGTGACAGGGCTGGCAGGGCCCTTGGGTCCTTGTGGAAAAAAAAAAGTAGGTGTGAATCTTATTGTTGATCTTTTGAAAGCAATATGACTCTTTAACCTTTATTTTTGTGTAGATTTTCTCTTTGCACTCTGCCTCCAGGATTTGTGGAGGAAGGAATGTTGGATGTCAGCTGGACAAGGTGAGCTAGTACCACTAGTCTTCCAGATGTGGGCCCTCTCTCTTCCTCTCAGATATCAAAAGCCATTCAGAATACTGTCCTGCCTTTTCAGCAAAGGTGCCTGCATGGACTACCCCTACCCACTTTAGGAGCAAGCTCTTCTGCTACCCACTACATGCACAGGAGGGAGTAAGGTTGACCTACCTAACTCTTCCGACAGTGGTACTTCAATCAATAATGCACATAATTGTCCAAGGTCCCTACTGATACAAGTAGCTTCTTTCTGTGTGCTTAGAACACTCCCAAGAGCCATTCCTACTTCTGCGTTAAGCCTTTGTTATGCAACTTTGATTTGTCCACCTTCAATACAATCCCATCTTCCTTCTATATTTTAAGGATTCTTATAGTGTCTGGTTCATTGAGAGCAATCCTTCATATTTTTCAATATCAAGGTATGTGCATGGATGCACAAGAGAGTGTGTACCCATCTAACTTTCCTGTCATTTTTAGAGATTTTGGAAAGGGGAGGGTTCAGGAGAGGCTATAACTTGTTCTCCCATCTGCCACATTGATTCAACCTCTTTACTAAAATTTTAAGCACATATTGAAGTCTTTAATACCAAACACAAACAGCTGCTAGTATCATATGATCTAATTTGGAAATCTCTGCTTCTGAGGTGATGTCATATTAAACTATTTCAATTAAAGGCTTGGTCCCCATTAAACTGGCATCTGCATGACATATGTGAATGAAGTTCATTCTCCTTTCTCAACATTTTTTCATATTTTAATATTAGATCTCAAAAGAATTGAGATTTCTATATTACAGAGATCCTACAAACATATAACAGCAACAATACAAATAATATTTTTGCTTAACTATAACAAAAAGAAAAAAGTAACTAGTCTAAAAAATTTGTAAAGTGCTAAAATTAAAAAATAAGAAAAAGCAACTCAGAAAGATCCTGAAATGTAATTTCCCTACACTCAACTCTGAAATTACTTTAATCAACAGATTCTTTTGCCAACACTAATAAATTCAGGAATAATTTATCATTGATTTACCGTTGATTGAGAATTGCAGTATACATTCCAAACTTTGAACTCTAAAATAGTTTCTGTTTGTACAATAGAAATTTTATATAAAGAAACACAATCCTGAAATAATACAATATCTAAACATTGATAAGAGTTAAATCTAAAGAGTTCAACAAAACAATATTTTACAAAATATTTAATGTACATCCAATATGTCCTAGGCACTGATGTAGACATGGGATACATCAGTGAACACAACAGATATTTTGTGGAGTTCATATTCTAATAAATATATATAATTTGAATAATCTGAACTCGGTCTTTTCCTACAGAAATTACTAGCATGGGAGATAAAATTTTTTATGCCTAAACACAAATATAAATATCTCTTAGTAGCAGTGCTTCATACAGTCATATGAAAATATTTTTGAGAAATTTATAGCTTAAAGATATATTTAACTACTGACTTTAAAATATTAGAATATCGGGCCGGCCGAGTGGCGCATTGGTTGAGCGCTGGTTTTGGGATGCCAGTGGCCTGGTTCAGATCCCACATGAGGGCCAGTGACACTGCCCTCTACAGCTAACAACAGCTCCACCTGGAGCTGGGCTGTGCGAGCCCCTGTGATGGTGTGGGCTGCAGCCCCTGCTGCAGTGGGCTGCCATAGGCTACAGTGAGTGGCCCACAGCCAGCGTGAGCGGCTGGCAGCCAAGCGTGAGCTGCCAATAGCCGCGGTGAGCGACATCCAGAGGCCAGCGACCGATCTGCCTCATCCGGGAAGAGCGCAATGACGATACCAACAGTGAAGCAACATCCTCCGCAACTAAACTGAAGAACAAAAAGGCAGCAACTTGTCTGTTCCCCTTCCCCGATTCCCCAACGCTGTTCCCCTCCGCCAATTCCCCAATAAAATCTTTTTTAAAAAAAATATTAGAATATCAATATCTTGTCAGAGAAAGTGAACAAGGTCAGGTGTCCTAAAATTTATCTGCCTAAAGTGATTCATTTGGAAAACGAGTTATTGACTAGATTTTAGGTAAGTAGGTACTAAATTTAAGATAACTTTTAACAGATCTTATATATCCCGAAACCAAGAAATTAAAATAATCTAGATGTAAGGCCGGTACACATTGAGAAAAACACTGAGTCTTACAGGAGAAAGATTCTGATCATCTAGAGTTGTACTGTCCTACATGGTAGCTACTAGTCACATGCAGTTATTTAACTTTGAATTAATTAAAATTTAAAAATTCAGCTACAAAAAGTGGTGATTTATAATAGCAAAAAATAAGGTTTCTTCTCCATCCTTTGGCTCTTTCCATTTCTGCTTCCTTTCTCTTTTATCTCCTAGAAAATGTCTCACCTTACTCATCCTGTCTTCTCACGTTTTTCCCTACTGTATTTCTCAATCTCCTCCTCTATTTTTTCTAGTAACAACTATGCAGTCCACATTAATGATTTCATGCATTTATTGAGGTTTAATTTTTTTTTTGGTAATTTCTCAATGTTAAAATATAACGAATTGCATTTTTTGTTTTCCCCCCAAAATATAATATTTAGATGAGACTTTTTTTTTTAAGGTATGTAATCTTCCGTGTATTTTTCCTCCCTGAGATCATTATCCTTGCTTAGAAAGCTGGGTTGAAAAGATATGCAATTCTAGTTCCAGCCTCTGGGGTTTCCCTTCATCGAAAGAAGGGTTTCAGTTCTCAGGGCCGCGAATTCTGCGCGGCACCCCACTCCACTGGTCCCCCTTTTGAACTTCTACTGTCATCTAGCGGAGAGAAGGGGCAAGAGCTCCTCGCTAGTTTGGCCGTTGCCAAGCAACGCACTCAGTGTCCGGCCTGGCCTAAGGCGGGGCCGACTAAACGATGCTAAAAGAGCTGTAACAACGCCGCTTTCTATTGGCTGAAGAGCTCTCAGCGACAGCCATGAGCCAATGAGCGGATGCGTGCGGGTGACGTCAGACGCTATGCGACTTCTTCCCCTCCTGTCAATCAATCCTCTAGCGACGCGTCTAGACACCGCGGAATTCCACCTTCAAACCCTTTGGAGTCTCGACTCACCTATGTGCGCCTCTCCGCTCGTGTTACTGCAGGTGTTCTTCCTGATGGCCCCCGAGGGCGCCCGTCCTCAGCCCTCTTCCTCCCCGTCAGGGGCAGTGCCCACTCCTTCGGAGCTGGGGCCAGGGTCGCAGGCCTGGACACCGCAGTCCTCGGAGGGGACTGAAACGCCCTGGGCCGTGTCTGGGAGCTCTACGGTGGGCCCTCCTGTCGTGACCCCGTCGGCGCCTGGGAATCCCTTCCCAGGTGAGACGAGCTGTGGGCGTGGAAGCTACTGACGTAGGTCTCAAGTTCTGTCATCCAAGCGAATTGCCACCAAGGGAGGAGCGGGGCTGTCCGAAGAGGGGGAATTCGCACTTGGACGAGTTGGGGGGGGGGTGAGCCTCATTTCCTTTCTCTCCGCCTTTATGTTGTACCCTCCTAGTCTTGCCGATGTGTGTCTGTGACTTGACTCCTGGTACCTGCGATATAAATTGCTGCTGCGACAAGGACTGCTATCTTCTTCATCCGAGGACGGTTTTCTCCTTCTGCCTTCCAGGCAGCGTCCGGTGAGTTGCGTTGTGCGGGTTGAATGCTAAAGGAGATTGGGGCCCTAGAATAGGTGCTATTTGGAAGTAGGAAGCGTTATTGCTGCCTTCCTCCCCCACGTCCCCTCCTAGAAATGGAACTCTCTTGGTTTTTCCCAGGAGTAACGTGCTGCTTCGGATTCCCTAGAGCAGGGCCCCCCAGTAGAAGGGAACCTTCGTGTTGTCCTCAGGCTGCCCAAGGGGTCCCCTCTTTGGCATCTGACCGACATCCATGGAGCGCCCTTCTTTGGACTTAACCCTGTGTTTCCACATAGGTCTTCAAGTTGGGTGTGTGTAGACAACTCCCTAATCTTCAGGAGTAATTCCCCGTTTCCTTCAAGAGTCTTCATGGATCCAAATGGAATTAGGCAGTTTTGTGTCCATGTGAACAACTGTGAGTAGAAATATGTTGGCTGTTGTTATTGCCTAACATTTATTGGAAACTGACTTTGTCTCTATCCTTTTCTTTGTTGTTTTTTTTTAACTTTTTTTAAAACACTTTTTCCTTTGAATTTCTATCATCCCTTCCACTCCTTCTGCCCCTTCACCTGCCTCCTCTCTTTTTTTTAAAAGTTAATGAACATTTGCAATTTCTTATCTGCTATAGGCTATGGGTCAGAAAAGCCTTACAAAACTTTAATTTCAATAATCCTCTGTTAGCTCAGATAATTACAGATTGACTCTATTCCCCCACTTGCTACAATTTCCATGAAGGCATTCACTGGATCCCCAGTACCTGATACAGAGGAGGCACCAAATCACACTTGAATGATTGTCTTTGAAAAATGAGTCTGTACCAACCATGTTTTTATTTTCTGAGACGGCAGTGTTGGGGAAAGAGTATTTGACTCAGATCTCAACCTTTCTATGTACTTACTAGCTGCATAGACTTGGGCAAGTACCTTGGAGTTTCCAATCTCATTTCTTCAACTGCGAAAATAACACTAGCCCTGGAGGTGAAAGTGCTCTGCAGCTGTACAGTGCACTAACGATGAGAGGTGGTGGTGGTTATTAGGTTTTAAAATAGACTTAGAAATTTGTCGGTGATAGCTGTGACATTTCTAAAGATATAAAGCTAATGTGGGGCCGGCCGAGTGGCGCAGTGGTTAAGCGTTGGCTTGGGAAGCCAGCGGCCCCGGTTCGGGTCCCACATGTGAGGGTCAGTGACACTGCCCTCAAAAAAAAAAAAAAGAAAAAGAAAAAAAAGTTAATGTGTGTCTATTTTAATATCTAAGAAGCAAAATAATGTTCTCACACAAAACAGACTTAAATATCCCTTACACCCTGAAAGTTAATTCATCCTGATTTCATCTGACTGTTAAAAGAGAAATAGCAGAACTGTATTTATTTCAGAAAACAACCAATTTTCAGTTTAGGGGGACTTGTAATAAGCTTGTGGCTGCTCCAGCCTTATGCTCTAGAGCTATTGCAATAGCTTCCAACTGGTCCTCCTTGCGCTTAATCTCCCCTCCTGCCCTCTCCCCTCTCATATACCATCCTGCCACTGCTTCTGGACCAGGGGTTCGAAATTTTCTTCCTCGACACCTGAGAGTCACTCCCTTGGAAACTATAGGTTACTTTGAATGCTTATATGAACATTGTGTCTCCCAACGTAAATTATCAGCACCTAGAAAAGATGGACCAGATCTCTGTTTGTACACAGTGCTTAATATTTGCTGATAATGATCATCAGTAATGGACTTTCTTAGTCAAAGTCTGTTCAGCATGACAGAGTGGAATGGAGACCAGGAATCAGGAGATCTGTGATCTACTCCTGGCTCTGCCAGATGGCTCTGTGGCCTTTTGCAACTCATTTACATTTTAGGATTCAAATGTCCTAATAGGATTGGGCCAGATGGCCTCCAGGCTTTCTTCCACATTTGAAATTGTATCAAAATTTAAATACCTTTCAGCTCTGTTAGGTGTGATACATACTATGTATAAAGGTAAGCATTTTTAAGCAAACGTTTTAGAGTTGAGACAAAAACTATTATCCTTAGCCTATATTCTTTATCTGCATCATCCCTTCTTACCAATAATATTTCTGCATTAAAGTGGGAGACAAAATGTTAACTTTCTCTTTTAAGCCATGAAAATAGTCAGATGTATATTTACCATCTCAGTTTATCTTCTTTCTTAGCTTAACTTTAACTTTTCTTTCATTTATAAAGATAGAAATAATTGCATTTTTTAATGAGGTAAGTATTTCTTCCATGTGGTTTTCAGGGTATGAATTCTGAAAGAAATGTTAAACAGCTCCTGGAAGCTTTCAAGTTTGAAGATTCAGATCACAGGCAGAAGAAGGTGGTCTGCAAACCAGCATCAGCATCACCTGTCCCAGAGCAATACTTTTAAAACTCCAAAAGGCATGCACATCACCTGCAGAGCTTGTTAACATGCAGATTCTGACTCACTATGTCTGGGGAGTAGCTTAAGAGTCTCAATTTCTGACAGACTCCCAGGTGATGCTGGGGCTGTAGTCTGTACACCGCACTTCAAGTAGCAAAGATCTAGGAGATATAGAGAGAGTAACCTGAAAGTCCCTAGAATTGAGAATTCTCAATTTCATGCTCTATCGGAAAGCTGCAAAGCCAAATAAGACTGTGCTTGCAGAGGACAGGGGTGAAGCTTTTGTATGTAGAATCTTCATTAGCTTTCAGTGATGCAGGTCTTGACACCTTTTTGAGTCTGTCCAAATGACCATAATTATATGAAGAATTAAAGGAATAAATGTGGGGCACGTTTCTGCTATGTTCCTTTTTCAAGTTAGCAGAAGACTTGTGTGGTGAAGCAGAGTATTGCCCATCACAGGCCACCCTCTGAGCAGGGGACAATGCCAGAGGCCTTTTCTTAACATTTCTTGGTGCCATAAAGGGATGTCTGCAGGAGCTTGGGTAGATTTATACATTGCTATGAAGTAAATTACAGGATTGTTACAGAAAGTACCCCTTTGGAGTTTCTGAAATTTTGAAGGTAGAAATTATAAGGTGAAAGGAATAAAACATGACAAATCCATATACTGAAGAGATAGAAACATTATTATTAGGATCAGTCAGTTGAAGTTTTGAGGAAACAGGAAGGTTTGGAGAGGACAAATCAAATATTGTCTCTAACATTGCCATGTTCCTATGGAAACACTACTGTTTTCTTACACTAGAGACACATTTGATATAGGGCAAATGTTAGCATTATTAAGCTTCTCCTTTTCGTCACAAATTGCTAGTCATACACATTCCTGGCATCAGAGACTTGGAACTGACTGGTATTGATTGGCCATAGTCTTATCTCAGATCTTAATACTAAAACAATAATTCATTTAATAGATTACAAATAAATTAGAAAGTGATAGAACCCAGAACTGTTGTTATTTCTGAAGATGGAGTATTGATTGGAAACCTTGTGGGAAAATGTTCTGTAAACTGAGTAGTAGTAGTAAAAGTATATACATTTATAAAAATTCTTTTGAGTTTACACTTAAGATTAGTGCATTTGTATACTTAATCTTAATATGTATATATTATGCCTTGATAAAAATATTTTTTAAAATTAGTTACTTGATATACAAGATACTTAAAAATAAATGTGTTTTTTTTTATCTAAATCCCTTTTCTTTTTAAAAAACATTTTAGCAAAATTAAACTATTTCCAGGAGCTCCAAAAGGTGAATGCAAGCAACTTCCAGGCCCTGGTTACAGAGTTTGAAGGCAAATCATTCACTTCCGCATTCCAAACCCAATCGCCACCACCTTTTTACAGGGTGAGCCTGGGGAAGGGGATAGGATTGTTTGGTTTGATTTTTTCTTCAAAGTTGACAACTGCCAACTGCGGGGTGTCTTTGAGGTACCCCGCTGCAGTTAGGTAAACCATTGTTAGCTCTTTTGGAGGGCAATATAGTCTACATTAACAAGCTGTTGAGTTAATTTTTGTTTCTTTCTCTTTTCTGGTGGACTTAAGTCCAGTCTCACTGTAAATGCATTTCTATTCTACTTTGTTCAGGCTGGGGACCCCATTTTGACTTACTTCTCCAGGTGGTCTGTAATAAGCTTGCTGAGGCAGCCTGCAGGAGTTGGAGCTGGGGGACTCTGTGCCGAGAGCAATACTGCAGGTGAGTCCAGAGCAGAAATGCCAGTCTTTTTTTTTTTTTTCAATTTACAATGGGCTTTCTTTTACTACCCCCTTCATTCTTTCTGTTCTAAGGTTTCCTAGAGAGTAAAAGTACAACCTGTGCTCGTTTCTTCAAGGACCTAGCAAATAGCTGCACCTTGGATCCAGCCCTCAATGCTGCCTCTTACTATAACTTCACAGTCTTGAAGGTGGGTATCCCTTGTCTCCCACTGTGGGTTTAAAGTCTACAAGCTTCCAACTGTCGGGTTGTGGGAAAAGCACTGAAATGGAAGTCAGAATGCCCAGTTGCTACATAAAAGGCAGAGGGCCTAGAAACCCTATCATCTGAAGGAAGATAAAAGAATCTGGGCTATATAGGCAATATAAGAGATACTCACCCTGCTGACTAAGGACATTGGCTTGGGAGGGTAGGAGGGATGGTCTCACTATTTCAGCAAAACTTGCTTTTGCCTTTCAGTAGAGCTCTGTTCAGAGTAGGTGGGCACCACAATCTATCCAGCCTCCCCTCAGCTTTACTCCTGGCATTTTAGTATAAAGAGTCAGGTAGAAGAGAGGAAGCAAAACATTCAGATGTGTTGATTCCCCACCCCAACCCCCACCTCAAAATGTGAAACCACAAGCTCCTGGAAATTTTTCTCTAAGGTGTATGCATAGCCATTTTTTTCTACTGTTTTCTTATTCTAGGTTCCAAGAGGCATGACTGATCTGCAGGATATGAAGGTACGATGCTATTTATCAGGAAAAAGAGAGAATATTCAGTCCCTTTGCATGTCAGGCAATTTCAGTCTGGATTGTAACGGTGAAAGAAAACGTATGTATGACATATTGAACTGTTAAGTGTGAATCTAAAACAATGTTTTCTTTCTATATAATTAATGTTCTATATGATTAATAAGCATCAAATGAAATAAGAATTCAAAAGGTATTAGATAAGTTTGGGAAACATTGGATTAAATAAAGTTAAACACTATATTTTGGGTGGACTTCTTGGAGTCTTTAATATGCTAGAGGGCCTCGTCAATATCTAAGAAATGAATATCAAATACAGTATTTCTAAAACTTATTTGATCATGGAACCTTTATATTGTATCTAATAGAATTAATGTTCTGAGAAATATGTTCTGAGATGTGCTGATTTAGAATGACTTGGGGCCAGCCGAATGGCGCAGTAGTTAAGCGTTGGCTTCGGAAGCCAGCAGCCCCGATTTGGGTCCCACATATGAGGGCCAGTGACACTGCCCCCCAAAAAAATAGAATGACTTGAACTTACTAATGTTGTAGGCTGGCAATGGAAGGATAAAGGTGATGGTAAAAAGTGAAAAATACTCCAGCATGATATGTAGCTAGAAGAGAAAATACTGCCTTTCCATTTTAGTTGATTTGTTTCTTTCTGTTGTTAGTTCCAGGTTCCTGTAACACTTGTCTCAAAGGCTGGTTCTCCTCTGTTGGCTGGAAATACTTGTCAGAATGTTGTTTCCCAGGTAGGGATGCTGACCCCAGGTCCTGGACTGATATGTAGTAATCAGCATTACCAGGGGTGCTTCATCTACCATTAAGTACCAGACCAACCCCACATGAATTTTTGTGCATTATCTGAAACTTAACATAGCAAGAACTGAGCCCATCCCCTTCCCCCTATCATGTTTCAGTCATTTGCATTGCCAGCATCCTCTAGTGTTTCATGTCCAGAGCATTAAGATTATTTCTGACTCCTCTTTCTTTGTCCATTTGCAGTCTAATATGGTTCTTACCACATTTTCTTCTGTTGACGAAGTCAGTATCATCTGAAAATCTGAAATAGGCTAGTCAACTTCTTTTCCTCTATTCTGTCTCTTCTAATCAACCTACAGAAATAAGAATTATCTTAAAGCATAATTTTTAAAGACTATGCTCAAAAATCTAAGGTTCCTTTCAATTGCTTCTAACTTCTGTCTCCAGCTATTATCTTTATTCTCTTCAGAGGTGGGGACAGCCATGTAAACCATGTTTCCATTCCATGATCACCTCTGGCTGGGCTCCTACTCACCTTCCTCTGCACACAATCAAAACTTATTTTTCTTCCCTTTCAGTTCTTCCCATAAACTCACCTCTCCCATTAACCCTTCCAGAAAGCTCTGTCCAATCTCTTTTCTAATGTGTAGATGTAATATGAAGTCAACTTAATATTTTCATGGTATTTTTTTTGGCATTTTTAAGGTTACTTGTTTATTCTCAGTTATTTTTTGAGATAATAATTGATACATAATGTATTAGTTTTAGATGTACAACACAATGATTTGATATATGTATATATTGTGAAATGATTACCACAGTAAGTTTAGTTAACATCCATCACCACAGTTACAATTTTTTTCTTGTAAGGAGAACTTTCAAGATCTCTTTTAGCAACTTTCAAATATACAATATTGTTAACTACAGTAACCCTCATTCAATTATAATAAAACCCTTAACCCTCTGTCGGGCACAACTGATCTCACAGATTCATCGCACACAAATTTTCAAATATCTAACAGTTAAGTATCGTGACTCATCACTTCTGTATCTTCCCCCTCTACCGTAACCTATCACCAGACGTGTTTGTGACTTAGTAAAGATGTATTTCATAGCGGCATTTTTGTCTTAAACATAATTGGCCCAGTAAATAATTTTTATTAATTGATTCTACTTTTGTTTTTCAGGTCATCTATGAGATAGAGACCAATGGGACTTTTGGAATCCAGAAAGTGTCTGTCAGTTTTGAACAAACCAACCTGACTGTCAATCCAGGCACTTCCTTACAGCAACACTTCATCATTCGCTTCAGGGTTAGGGTCCTTCTATTATATATGGGATCGAGAGGGAAAGAAATATTGGGTTAGAAATAGTTACTCTGCTTCTGTGACACATGTGAAATAGAATGAGAATATAAAGGCCTAGTTCAGTCTGTCAACTGATGCCTCAACATTTACTATCCCATCATTTAACCACAAGTGATAGGGATTCAATAGTGTTTATTCATTAACATTTTCTCTGATTCTCTATCTGGCCCCTAGCAAAGCAGGACTTCAATATCAACTCCAAACTCTTTTTTTTTTTTTTTTTTTTTTTTTTTTAATTTTATTTTATTTTTAATTAGTTTCAGGTGTACAACACAGTGCAATAGTTATACATTTTACCCCTCAAAGTGACAACCCCCCCACCCCCAATAGTTTCAGGTGTACAACACAGTGCAATAGTTATACATTTTACCCCCCAAAGTGACAAACCCCCACCCCCAATACACCCCCACACCCCCATATCATACATATCTATTACTCTTCCTCTGACTCTCTTCCACAGTATAATCCACATCCCGTGACTATCTATATATATTCAATTACAGTAGGTATACCACCTCCACTTTAGTAATACAGTGCAGTGATCAAACCTCTACTCCATCCATGAAATGGTCTCCCTAACAAGACCTATGATCATCTGACATTCCACAGAATATTTACAACATTATTAGTTATATTCCCCAAACTGTTTTTCCTATCCCAGTAGCAATATTGTAGTTGCCTATTTTTGCTGTCTAATCCCTTCCCCTTCTCCCTCATTCCCATTCCTCTCCAAATTAGCAACCCTGATTTTTCCTCTATATCTATGAGACAGTTTCTGTTTACTTTGCTCATTCATACAGTTTTTCAGATTCCACATATAAGTGAGATCATATGGTATTTGTCCTTCTCTGACTGACTTACTTCACTCAACATTATAGTCTCTAGGTCCATCCATATCATTGCAAATGGCACGATTTCATTCTTCTTTATAGCGGAGTAATACTCCATTGTATAAATATACCACAGTTTCTTAATCCAGTCATCTACTGACGGGCATTTTGGTTGTTTCCAAGTCTTAGCTATTGTAAATTGTGCTGCTATGAACATCGGGGTGCATAACTTTTTTTGAATAAGTGTCTTGGTTTTTTCAGGATAAATACCTAGGAGTGGAATTGCTGGGTCAAAAGGTAGCTCTATTTCCAGTTCTTTGAGATACCTCCATACTGACTTCCATAGTGGCTGCACCAATCTGCAGTCCCACCAACAGTGCAGCAGGGTCCCCTTTTCCCCACAGCCCCGCCAGCACTTGTTGTTTGTTGATTTGTTGATGATAGCCATTCTGACTGGAGTGAGGTGGTATCTCATGGTGGTTTTTATTTGCATTTCCCTAATGACCAGTGAGGTTGAACTTTTTTTCATATGCCTGTTGGCCATCTGTATGTCCTCTTTAGAGAAATGTCTCTTCATATCTTCTGCCCATTTTTTAATTGGGTTGTTTGTTTTTTGGTGTTGAGTTTCATGAGTGTTTTATAAATTTTGGATATTAACCCCTTATCAGATATATCGTTGGCAAATATATTCTCCCATTCAGTAGGCTTCCTTTTTGTTTTATTAATGGTTTCCTTTGTTGTGAAAAAACTTTTAAGTCTGATATAATCCCATATGTTCATTTTTTCTTTTACTTCCCTTGCCCGTAGGGATGTATCAGTAAAAATATTGCTCCGGGTAATGTCTGCAAATGTACTCCCTATATTTTCATTTAGGATTTTTATGGTTTCAGGTCTTACATTTAAGTCTTTAATCCATTTTGAATTTGTTCTTGTATAAGGCGTAAGGAGATGATCCAGTTTCATTTTTTTGCATGTGTCAGTCCAATTTTCCCAGCACCATTTATTGAATAGACTATCTTTACTCCAGTGTAAATTCTTGCTTCCCTTGTCATAGATTAACTGTCCGTAAATGCTTGGATTTATTTCTGGGCTCTCTGTTCTCGAACTCTTTTTTTAAATAGTCATTTTGAATCATAAATTGAGCCAACATCCCACAGAAATGCTTTAACTTTTCTCATATTTCTGAGCATTCAGCCAGTTTGGTTGTTTGTTTTTGTTTGTTTGTTTTTCACTTTTACTCTTTATATTTCTGTATTCTTTGCACTTACATGCTTACAATGAGCATGAATTTTTGCCTGTTCGTATTTATGAACATATAAAAATATAATGTGATGGCATTCAGAGTTTTATTCATTTCCCACTTAATCTAAGTTTCTAGTCTTGATCACCACCTTTCAACTTCCTTCTATTTCTTTCTTCGTTTTGAACCACAGTTCGGTTTCTTCCCAACTCTGCCAAGTTTTCAGCCAAGTCTCATGTCTCTCAGAGTTCATCTCTGGAACATCTATTGTTAATGAAAATATATTTCTAAATTACGTTTAAATTCCTTTCATTTCAGCCAGGCTGAACATAGCCCTAAATTGATAAAATTTTTGAGAAACAGGGTTGATAGATCCTTGGTTGTAATCCTTGGTAGAGTAGCATATAGCGAATTTCAATATTCAGATCACTCAATACTTCCTTTGGCGGGGGGAGAGGGGGAGGAAAAGTCATTGGAGTAAAAATTCCTGCAAGATACCACACTGTAGAAGGAAGCCAGGCTGTTCAGTACAGCTCACTTACTGCATTGCCTTAGGAAGGGCATGAAGCCAAGCAGTACCATTGGGAGAACATGCTTTTCTCCATAGTGAATTTTCTTTGCTCTTTCTGCAGGCTTTTCGACAGAGCACAGCTGCTTCTCTTCCTGGTCCTAGAAGTGGAAATCCTGGCTATATTGTTGGGAAGCCACTCTTGGCTCTAACTGGTGACTTAAGTCACACAGTATCCTTCTTGGAGCTGGGCAACCTGTTATAGCCTCATGAGAAAACTGCAGCTGCTGATTTTTTGGATTTCCCAATTCTGAGGTCCCCCCATTTTTTAGGTATCCATGATCTCCTTCACCAAACCATTAATACATGATGTTCTCAAATGTTGATGCAATCAAAGGCTTTCAAATTTTTGTTAGACTGGCCAAAGGTGAGAGGATTGTGACTGATTTTTGTTTTAATGGGGTATTTATATGCTGGTGTGTGGAAAATCACTAATTATCTCTGTGTTTTTTAATTATTGGAGGAAGACTACAAATTGTGACTTGAATGATACCATGATAATAATAAAATATAAATAGTGTTAAGGAAGCAATAAGAGCATAAATTTTCCAGTCTGCTTTTTTTTCTGTCGTGATCTCCTTGACCATCATTTTTCACCTCAGATGACCCTCTTACAGAGCCAGGGTGATGGAGCTTGCTCTATTAAGAGGCACGAAGTACAATTTGGAGTGAATGCAATGTCAGGGTGCAAGTTCAGGTAATGCTTTGCTTCCGCATCGTTTCCTACAGTTTTGTCTCTGTCTGTAGGGATTATGTTGATATGTTAACTTTTATATTTTAAATGAGAGTTCAGAGAATGCTCATTAGGAATAGTCTCATAATCTAAATAATATTGCTGGGAGTTTTCTGACAGTCCTCTATACCTACTAAGGATTGTTTTCCTCCAATTTATTTTATAGCATTTATAACATTTGGATTCATACATTAAGATGGTTATATTACTATGTTTGCATTGGACTGCAGCCTCCATGTTTAATTTCAGGCTGAAAAAGGTGGACTGCAGCCACTTGCAGCAGGAGATGTATCAGACGCTTCATGGAAGGCCCAGGCCAGAGTATGTTGCCATCTTTGGTAACGCTGACGCAGCCCAGAAGGGAGACTGGACCAGCATCCTCAGCAGGAACTGCAGTGTTTCAGTAAGGAGAGAAATACATCTTGTGACCAAGACTCACTTTCCCCTTTTGTTTGTAAATTATGGATATTAAAATTAAAACCAGCCCTGGGCCGGCCGAGTGGCGCGGTGGTTAAGTGCTGGCTTGGGAAGCCAGCGGCCCCAGTTCGGTCCCACATAAGAGGGCCAGTGACACTGCCCTAAAAAAAAAAAAATTAAAACCAGCCCTAATTCCTTAGATGATGTGGCGGTCATAGAAGGAAGAGAACAAGGTTGTCAGATGAAGAAGAAGGTTAAGAAATCATGCCCATATGATGTCATTATTTCAGGTTAGGTTTATACCTAACTTATTTTCCTTACTTGGGGAAAAATTTGAAGGTAGAAAATGTAGAGATTTAATAAAGCTATGCTCTGTGGTTCAAAATCAATCTTACTCATAGTAAGAATAAATATATTTCACCTGTATACCAAATATTCTCTTATATTCTTGAATGTTGGCTAGCACAGATTCTTTGAGGTTGAAATTTTGTTCTTTCTGTTGTTATAAAAATTTATATTTTTAGATTTACAGTTAATAAAAATACAGGTTAAAAATTCAAACCATATAGAATGGTATTAAATGAAAAGTAAAAACCTTGACACCCCCAGAGTAACCTCATTTAGCTCTTTCAGCTTTTACTTTTTCTCGTGGCCTACTAGGTCCATGCACAGCAGGTATATCTCTGGACTCCAATCTCAAGTAAAATAAGGAAATCTGCTGTGCTATTCTGTCTTCTTCTTTTACCTACCCCCTACCTCTTCACTTTAGTCAGCTCTACCTTTCATTTTATTTCTTTTTATTTAAAAGTTTAAATTATTTTTCTGTGTAATACATACACTTGGTTTGAAATTCAGAAAGTACAAAATAAAAATGGATCTCCCCGGCAGCTCTTCCCTTCCACAGAGGCAACCAAAGTTACTAGTTTCTTTCCTTCCGTAGATAATACATACTCACAAGTAGATATTCTCGTATTCTTTTTTTAAATCCAAATGATATAATATTATAAACACTGCTCTGCACTTTGGTTTCTTCACTTGTCTTAGAGTTTGTTCCATGTCAATATGTACTAAGCCTCCTCATTCTTTGCATAGTATAATTGCATAATATTCCACTATACAGATGAACCATAATTTTTTTTTTTTTTAATTTTATTTTATTTTTAATTAGTTTCAGGTGTACAACACAGTGCAATAGTTAGACATTTTACCCCTCAAAGTGACAACCCCCCACCCCCAATAGTTTCAGGTGTACAACACAGTGCAATAGTTATACATTTTACCCCTCAAAGTGACAAACCCCCCACCCCCAATACACCACCCCACACCCCCCCATATCATATATATCTATTACTCTTCCTATGACTCTCTTCCACAGTATAATCCACATCCCGTGACTATCCATATATATTCAATTACAGTAGGTATACCACCTCCACTTTAGTAATACAGTGCAGTGATCAAACCTCTACTCCATCCATGAAATGGTCTCCCTAACAAGACCTATGATCATCTGACATTCCACAGAATATTTACAACATTATTAATTATATTCCCCAAACTGTTTTTCCTATCCCAGTAGCAATATTGTAGTTGCCTATTTTTGCTGTCTAATCCCTTCTCCTTCTCCCTCATTCCCATTCCTCTCCAAATTAGCAACCCTGATTTTTCCTCTATATCTATGAGACAGTTTCTGTTTACTTTGCTCATTCATACAGTTTTTCATATTCCACATATAAGTGAGATCATATGGTATTTGTCCTTCTCTGACTGACTTATTTCACTCAACATTATAGTCTCTAGGTCCATCCATATCATTGCAAATGGCACGATTTCATTCTTCTTTATAGCGGAGTAATACTCCATTGTATAAATATACCACAGTTTCTTAATCCAGTCATCTACTGACGGGCATTTTGGTTGTTTCCAAGTCTTAGCTATTGTAAATTGTGCTGCTATGAACATCGGGGTGCATAACTTTTTTTGAATAAGTGTCTTGGTTTTTTCAGGATAAATACCTAGGAGTGGAATTGCTGGGTCAAAAGGTAGCTCTATTTCCAGTTCTTTGAGATACCTCCATACTGACTTCCATAGTGGCTGCACCAATCTGCAGTCCCACCAACAGTGCAGCAGGGTCCCCTCTTCCCCACAGCCCCGCCAGCACTTGTTGTTTGTTGATTTGCAGATGAACCATAATTTAATTTAACCAGTTTTATTGGTGGACATTCATGTTGTTTTCAGTCTTTTGCTATTATACACAATGCAACATTTTATAACCTTATTTAGGTACCATTTCATACATGTGAGAATAAGCCAATGTGATGAATCCTAGAAGTAGAATTGTTAGATCAAAGGGTATATACATTTAAAAATTTAATAAATCTTGCTAATGCATTCCCCATACAGGTTGTACCAGTTTACAGTCCTACCCTCCATGAGATTGCTTGTTACCCCATACCTACATCAATACTGTTATCAAACTTTTTCATCTGATAAGTGAAAAATAGCATCCCAGTGAGTTTTATTTTTCTCTGTAAGGTTGAGTAATCTTGACATATGGTTGAACCATTTGTATTTTCTTTATTATCTAATTTTTATTGAATTACTGGTTTTATGACTTATAGGAAATCTTTGTGTATTTGAGAAATTGGCTCTTTTCTGTGGTATGATTTGCAGATTTTTTTCACAGTTTGTCTTTTGACTTTGGTTATGGTGTTTTTTTGCCATTCAGGAGTTGATTTTTCCGTTGTCAATCGTTTTTCACATTGGAGTTTTCTTTTTTTTTTTTGAGGGCAGTGTAACTGGCCCTCATATGTGGGACCCGAACCGGGGCCGCTAGCATCCCAAACCAGCTCTTAACCACTGCACCACTCAGCCGGCCCCACATTGGAGTTTTAGTTCAGACTTTGAAAGGCCTTTCCTCTTAGAGTTTTGTTGTTTTTTTTAGAGGACAGTGTCACTGGTCCTCATATGTGGGATCCAAACCGGGGCCTCTGGCGTCCCAAGCCAGCTCTTAACCACGTTGCCACTCAGCCGGCCCTTAGATTATTTTTGAAGTGCCGTTTTCCCCTTTCTCAGCACAATTACGACTGTATTTCTTGTATACTTCTTTCCTTCTAAGGAGATTTGAAAAGATAAAAAAACACATGTACTGGATCCAGCCTTTAAGCAACTAAAGTCAAATTGAGTTCTCTTAAGTCTCAAAGGCATACTGAGGGAGTGTAGTTTTGGGTGATACATGGCTGAATACAGGAAGGGGTTGGTTAGTGACAAGGATGTGGAGAAATTAGAACCCTCAGACATTGCTCGTGGGACTGCAAAATGGTGCAGCCACTTGGAAAAACAGTTTGACAGTTCCTTAATAAATTAAACATAAACATAGTCTGTTTTCTATTCCTAGTTTATACATGTTATTACCTGTGTCTAAGCCTTACTGTATAAAAGTATGAGGCTAGAAAAGCACAAGGCATATTTGAGGATAGTTTGTATCTGCTAAGTTATAGTAACCTCCTGACTGATATCCTCACTTCCATTAATCCTGCTATAGGCAGACTACTTGGTTGGACTTCGTAATCTAACACCAAAATGTCTTCCTTAACCTTTCACTGCTACTGTGTTCAGGTCCTTTGCTTCAGTCAAGTGATCTCCTCAGGGCCAGTACCTCGAACATGTGTGGTACATAGGAGACACTCAATAACTATTATTCACATAGATCAGTTAATGTCCCTCCATGGCATCATGTGCTGTTCTAGTTGTATACCCTTTTATATGCCGCATGTATACCCGAATTTTCCTTTAATTGCCATTTCTTCCAATCACATATTACTCATTCCAGTTTCATGAAGCCATCTCAACCAGAAATGGATGTTTCTCCTGGCATTCCATAACAATGACTATGCACCACTCACTGAGCACTCCTTATACCCATTGTATGGGCTCATGTTTTATTAATCTCTCTTAGTAATTTCCATTTTAGAATATTAATTTTCCTAAGATCAAGGACAACAATGTGGTCTATGGTGAACTTTTGTGTTCTTTCTCTAAGCCACTTTGCCCTCTCTGTTATTTTTAAATGTTTAAGAAACAGTGGGGCTGGCCGAGTGGTGCAGTGGTTGGGCGCTGGCTTGGGAAGCCAGCGGCCCCGGTTCGGGTCCCACATGTGAGGGCCAGTGACACTGCCCTCAAAAAGAAAAATAAAATAAAATAAAAAAAGAAACAATGGCTACTTAATGCATGGTGACTGACTATAGACAACCATCAGGGATTCAAGCAGATGCTTCTTTATCTTTCTGCAGGCTATGCATTGTACTTCCTGCTGTGTCATACCAGTTTCCCTAGAGATCCAGGTATTGTGGGCGTACATAGGCCTCCAGTCCAACCCACAAGCTCATGTGTCAAGAGCCAGATTCCTGTACCAGTGCCAGTCCAAACAGGTAAGTCGTGGCTTATAAAGGACCACTAAGCCTTATAAAGTCTAGTGTGTCTTGTCATCCATTTGATGACCAGATCATCTTTAACTTAACTTCTGAGAGTCAGTTTATGGTGCCAGCCAGTGTTTGGCTAGAGTGAGCTAATACTACTTTTAAATGGATCCTCGCTGCCTGGTTACTGAAATTAGCATGTTGTCATGGTGAATACAATCTATATCCTTTTTTCTTGTTTTTTGTTTTTTTAATTTCCTGTATCCAGACTACAGTATAATTTCTTTTTAAATTATCATACCAATATTATTATACTGGTTAATTCAACCACAGAAAACGTTTTCTGTAACTGTATTCAATGTGATAGTCACTCACTTATCAGAGTCTCTGAGTTACTTCTGTAGCTAGTTTGGAGTCATCAATTCATGGTTGATTGTGCTCCATTAGACACTAATAGGTCACAATTTGCAATTTGAAAAATATTTTTAAGAGAATACATCTCTAACTACTTCTAAAGCTAATTATATTATTTTATTTAATGTCTTTTATTCATTATAATTGAAAGTTGGCAGTGTTTTTTTTATACCTCAATCAAATAGCATGTGCTAGAAAAACTGCCAATCTAACTAGCTGCCAGTTTGTCTTACTGGTTCTTAATCTTATGGACACCCATTGAGAATCTGTTGAAAGCTATTCACTTACTAGAAAACTGCACAGACACACATTCTTTATATAGGGTCAAGGTATTCGTTCGTTTCTTGAAGCCAGGATAAGAACTTCTGCCACAATCTCATAATTAAATAGGAAGTATAATAGAAAGGATAAGGATAAAGAACACTAAACAAAATAAGAATAATTCAGTGTTCGATTTTAAAGAAATAACTGCTACAAAAGAGAGGGCTAGGAAGTAACTAGATTGGTGAAACAAGGGTTCTAGTTCTATTTTCTGTTGATGGCTTGGAGAATACCAACTGACCTCTCTTCCAAGAAGGGACAATAGTAGCATTATCAGTGGACCTGATCTTGTGACAGTCAGTAGAGTTTCTGTCACTGAAGTCTTTCTTTTTTAAGGATCAATCAACCACTATTTGCCTGTATCTCTTAATGAATTATCCTAGCAGGCATTTTTGTGGAAATTGATGAGCTGATTATAAAATTTATATGAAAATTCAAAGGACTTGGAACAACTAAAACAATTTTGGAAAAGAACAAAGTTGGTGGACTTACTCTGCTGATTTCAAGATTTACTCTAAATTTCAGACAGTGTGATACTGGTATGAGGATAGACAAATAGAGCAGTGAGACTAAATGAAGAGTCCAAAAACAGGACATTTAAAGAACAAAACAAGGGCCGGCCGAGTGGCACGGTGGTTAAGAGCTGGCCTGGGATGCCAGCGGCCCCGGTTCGGATCCTACATGAGGGCCAGTGACATTGCCCTCTTAAAAACAAAACAAAACAGGGCCGGCCGAGTGGCGCATTGGTTAAGCGCTGGTTTTGGGATGCCAGCGGCCCCGGTTCGGATCCCACATGAGGGCCAGTGACACTGCCCTCTACAGCTAACAACAGCTCCACCTGGAGCTGGGCTGTGCGAGCCCCGGTGATGGTGTGGGCTGCAGCCCCTGCTGCAGTGGGCTGCCATAGGCTACAGCGAGTGGCCCGCAGCCAGCGTGAGCGGCTGGCAGCCAAGCGTGAGCTGCCAGTAGCCGCAATGAGCGACATCCAGAGGCCAGCGACCGATCTGCCTCATCCGGGAAGAGCGCAATGACGATACCAACAGTGAAGCAACATTCTCCGCAACTAAACTGAAGAACAAGAAGACGGCAACTTGTCTGTTCCCCTTCCCCGATTCCCCAACGCTGTTCCCCTCCACCAATTCCCCAATAAAATCTTTAAAAAAAAAAAAAAAAAAAAACAGTGCTAGAACAACTGGATAAAACTGGAACTACTAGACAAACACATGGGGGGGAAATCAATTAACTTCATACACAAAAAGTATTTATACCTGGATTATAAACCTTAAATCCAGAGTCATAAAGTTTCTAAAAGAAACATAGGGGAATATCTTTGCAAATTTGAGGTAGGCAAAGATTTCTTGGACAGGAAACAAAAATCATTAAACCTCTGCTCATCAAAAGATACCATTATAAAAAAAAAATACCCTTATGAAGATGAAAAGGTAGGCTATAGTTTGGGAAAAAAATATTTCTCAATTCATTGCGTGACAACAAAATTCATGTCCAGAATATAAAAAGAACATCAACAAATAAATAATGAAAGGACTACCCCCCCCAAAAAAAAAACCCTAAAAATGGGCAAAAGATTTGAACAGATAGCTTTATTTATAAAAGGAGATAAACAAATGGCCAGTAAACATGAAAAGGTACTCAATATCATTCGTCCTTAGGGATATACAAATTAAAAACCACAAGATACCACTCACTGGAATATTTAATAGACTATTCATGAGAACAGCTAAAATAAAAAAGATTGATAACATGAAATGTTGCAAGAATATAGGACAACTGATATTCTCATACATTGCTAGTAGGAATAAAAAATGGTACAATCTCTTTGTCTTTACATATTCATCTTCCCTATGACCCAGCAATTATACTTTTGTGTATTTAACCAAAAGAAATTAAAACATACGTCCAAGACTTGTATCAGAATGTTCACAGCAGCCTTATTCATGATAGCACAAACTGGAAACAATCCAAGTATTCATCATCAAGAAAAGGAGCAAATTGTGGTGTATTCACAGAATGCCATACTACTCAGAAATAAAACAATGAATTACTGGTATGCAAAACAGCATGAATGAATCGCAAAAACATTTGTCTTGAGTGAAAGAAGATAAACACCAAAAATACACTGTAAGATTCCATTTGTATGAAGTAGAAGAATAGGCAAAACTATAGTGACAAAAGTCAGGAAGTAATTGCTTCTGGGAAAGGGACAGGAGATAGACTGGAGGGAGACACAAAGGAATTCTCTGAAAATATGGACGTACTCCAGATCTTGTTTTGGGTGTTGGCTACATACCATATACAACTGTCAAAACTCATTGAAGTGAATATTTGACATGTGTACCTTTTATTGCATATAAATTATGCCTCAATAAAAAATTTAAAATGAAACAAAAAGACACTTAAGAAAAATGGGAGAAAAAAGCCACTCTGACTAGGGGAAAATATACGTGCAATACACATACCTGGCAAAGTTCTTATATGTATGTAGAATAAAAAACTCACAGCTCAATGAGTTACACACCTGAGACAAAGGAATTTGTCCTAGTTCATAGTCTGAAACATGTAACTACAAAACATAAAGAGATGATCCACAGCTTTTTTTCTGATAATGATAGTTTTCATTTGTAATGATTTGACATGCAGATTAATATATGATGGTTTAAAAAGTGAGATTATAAAAATGTAATGTAGTAACATATAGGGTGTACTTTTTATTACCAAAGCTAAACAGAATCTAATCCAAACTTTTCATGCTGTTACAAAGTAAATCTTATTTTGGAATGGTGAATGCAAGTAAACTGAATTGAAGCAAAAAAAAAAAGAATCCCCTAAACCTCACAAAATGTTCAAATAGCATTGTTGATGATTTCTAAGTAAACATAAAATATTATAGCTTAAGGAAGAAATAAATTGAATCAACCACACATAACAACTGAATCCCTAGTAAAAGAAATGGGCTGATTTGGCTATATTGCATTTTTTTTGTCCTCTTTTTTTCTACATATTAACAACTTATTTTTATTTTTGAATATCATAAATCTCAACCAGAATACTTGAGAAAATATTATTCTGCATGCACTGAACAAATCTGACAACAGGCCAGTATCCAGTTTATTTTCATTTCACTATGAAGTTTTAACTGAACAGCCAATTTTAGATGTAAAACCAGTAAGTACAGGTGACAATGAAAATGGCAATGCATTAATCTGATGGCATCCTACCACTATGCACATGTTCATGTTACACTACTAGTAATTACCCTGGAGCATAGACAAAAGGTAGATGGAGGAATTGCCCTCAAAGACTAAGTTTAAAGAATTAAAAATCATCATCGTTGTCATCATCACTTCTGAGAACAAAGCTGCTGCCAGTGGATAGGGGCCCTTCTTCCTGAACATTCCCCAAACTACCCACAGTCCCTCTCTCATCAGAATCATCACACAACTTCTCGCTGGAATCCTCATCGAACAACTTCTTGTTGGAATCATCTTTGAACATCTTTCCATCTATATCTTCATCCTCCTTTGCATCTACTTGGTCTGAATCTTCGAACATCTTTTTATCTGCATCTTCTTCTTCCTCCTTTTCATCAGACTCATCATCAAAACCTTTTCATATACATCTTCCTCTCCTTCCTTTTCATCTGACTCTTCAAACTCTCAGGGCCTTCCTCCTCAAACACTTTATCAGAGCTGTCATGTTCAAATTCTGATTTTTCAGACTAATTTTCTTCTGTTTTTCAAGAACGTTTTCATTAAACTCCTTGTCAGAGCCATCCTCATCAAACTCTTTTCTGAGGCCATTTTCTTCAAATTCTTTTTTGGAGCCATCTTTAAACTGCTTTTCAGAGCAAGCTTCCAATTCTCCTTCCCAGTCATCTTCTTCAGACTCCTTTTCAAGGCCATTCTCTTCACAATCATTTTTGAGTTTCTTCTTTTTGGATTCTTTCCAGGCTTTTCTCTTTGGACTCTTTTTTAGGACTCCCCTGTTCAAACTCTTTGGGGACTGGCTTCTCCAGACTCTCTTTCAGAGTAGTTGTCTTCCTGCTCTCTTTTGGGGCAGCCTTCCTCAGGCTTCTTTTCAAGGCAATCTTCTTCAGCATCTTTTTCAAAGCCACTTTCTTCAGCATCTTTGTCAGCCATGTCTTCTTCAAGTTCTTCCCCATCTTCTGTTTTTTCAAGCTTCTTCTCATCTATAGGTTCTTCAGATACCATTTCAGCTATAGCTTCTTGAGCATTCGTTTTAGATGTGCTAGGGTGCTCCAAAAAATGCCTCACTCTAGAAGGCCCTGGCCTTTCTGGGGCACAGATGGAATTTGAACACCGAAGACCTTTATTGGCCTCGGGGGCACTGAGGAAAGCCTCCCATCCTTTCAGCCTTTCTTCCCTTTCTCTTGTGGTCTCCTCCACCTGATAATCTGTTGTCCCATCCCACGCCTGGGCAGTGATTTGACGGCCACCAAACCACCGTCCATCGAAGGTTTGAATACAATAGTCAGCTTCCTCTGGATCCCTGAAGGCCACAGAGGCCACACCATCTGGATGTCTGTCAAAGAGAAGGAGCTTCCTAATTTGTCCAAACTTGGAACACTCTGCTCGAAGATCTTCTCGGATCTCATTCAGCACCAACGGATCATCCTCAAAATCTATAGGATGAAACATATTTTTGATGATGACGACTTGCTCATGGCGCATTCGGGATGGCCCAGTTCTTCTCTCAGGTCTCCAATCCAACTGCTTTTGTTGCAGAGACAGCTTTTTCTTGTAGTCCTTGGGCTTCTTCTTCTTCTTTGAGGCATCATATTCCCCCTTCAGTTGAAACTTTGCCACTTCAACATGTAATTTGTAGCCTCTAATTTCATCTTCATCCAAAAGTTTTAAAACGAGATCCACAGATTCCCTCTTCAAATAACAGCAAAGCCCATCTCCTTTAAGATTTCCTTGATTATCTTTGTAAAGCTTGACCTTAAATTCTTCTGTCTGAGGATCTCTCATAATAATGCCAAACTTGGACATGAGCTGTATAAATTCATCTACTGTAATGTCTGGAGGCAAACCAGATACATATACATTAGTATTTCTGTCTTCTTCAACATGAAACCATCCTGATTCAGCCTTTCTCTTTTCTCCCCTCTTTTTGGGGTCAGTGGGTTCAAGGGTTTTTCTTTGTGGCACTCCCTCTGCAGGTGTAGCACTGACATTCTGTACATTTGCAGTAGAGCTAGATGCACCCTCATTAGAAAAGCCATAACTGGCCTGATATGTAGCAATGAAATCTTCAGTTATCTTGGGGAACCAAGCCTTCTTGTCCAGGTCCCACTCGTAGGGGATGTCATTTGGCTGCTGCCCAAAAGAATCCATTTCTCCACCAGGATCTTTCTGCGTATCTCCATCCTTGGTGTCTCCATACAACTCTTGCATTCTCAACTGCTCATCAAAGTTGTCCTTCCCATCCATGTTGCTGACTTAGCCCAGGGCAGGGTCCAAGCGAGCTAAGAGACAAAGATGAGGCTGGAGAAGAACAGAGAAAATGAGGTCTGTAGCTCTCGGCCCATGCCTTGCCATCCCCCAGTGCGCCTCCCCGTGGCACCCCAGCAGCCCACGGGAGTTCAGGCCACACAGTGGCCACAATGTGTCCTGTTCTGCCCACCTGCCATGTGCGTGTGCTTGCTGATGCTCTCCTTTTATTTTGTCTTGATAACAGAAATGAGATGACTGGACTTCGAAGGAATTTGTTTTTATGGATTTTTCCCCCAGTGTTTTTGCTGCACATGCTAAACATTTTGCCTAAGTATAACTTTTAAAATGCAAATAGGAAAAATTTAGACTAGAATTCAAATAGAACACTGAACTTAACACATTTTTTGCAGGAAATGAGTAAACTCGTCATATAGCTTTTTATGCCCGATTACGAAGTGTTAAGCTTGTTCTTTATGTGGTATTAAAGAGATTCTAAAATGGGTCAGTAATATTCAGTATTACCCAGTGACCCAGCAAGTGCATTCAAGTTCCTTTTAATTTAATTGGAATATCTACTAGACTGTATTTGTTCTAAACCTCCAGACAATTATGGAGGCAATATTTTTAAAGTAAGAATCAGCACTTCATTTGACAGGTTAGCTAATAAGTATATGAATGAAGAAAGCACGAACCTTTAGGGATCCTAATTACAGTGTGGTGAGAAGGATAAGGGGTCAAGATGATCTGTAATTGCTGGCTCTTAAATGGCTATGGTATACTTTCCACCTTGTGATTTATTATCCCTTGTTACTTTGTATTATTTTCCTGCCTCCAACAAATGCCTTTATGCATTTGTCAAAAATGAAATCACTATTGAGTGCTTAGTTTGGGCCAAGTACCGTGCTGAGTGCCAGGTATGGGAAACGTGATTGTCCCTGCTCTTATGGAAAGTGTAGAGGAATACTGAGGTGAAGTTTAGAACACTGTTACAGAAATTCACCAGGAAATGCTGACGACCTGGGCCCAGGTGGGGCTGTGAGGACTGCAGGAAGTAGACAGAGTTCAGAAGATTTAGGGGTGTCACAGGTAGGACTCGATTGCTTGGATGTGGAGTTTGAGGGAAAATGAGTCAAGGATGATGGGTATGTTTTTAGTTTGGGCATTTCATTCAATTCTTTTATATCTTATACATGATACCTTGTTGACCACCAAATATAATTTGCTTCTTGCAGCAACCCTTATATATTTCATCCCCAGCTCCCCCAACACCACACTTTTTTTTTTTTTTTTAATTTGGGCAGTATCCCTAAGGTTTTATTCTTTTTTTTGTCTTGTTTGTTTTGGAAGGCTGTCCTCAAGCTACTGGAACCCATTTTGCCTGTAGAGTGCCTGGAAATATATATTTCCCAGATGGCACTTAGCCAGTGACTTAAGGGTGAAAGAATATGAAAGCCCAACTACCTTGCCTTGGATTGGGACAACACAAGTTGGGATTGTGAAGCCTACTTTATATTTCAGAGTGCCCCTGCAGATTAAGCTAATGCTAGATAATGGCGTATTTTCTCAAATTAACTAATCATTGTATAAATTATCAAAATAACATACATATACTTTTAAAGTTGGCCTTTTAAAGGCAAAAAATGCCAGAAAAGATGATCTCTTAGCAAAAAATAAAATCCCAAGTTCCCCTTGCCATCCTGCTTTCCAAAAATTACCTAAACTTGTTTAATCTTTTTTCTGGTACTTACCTCAATTTCTAAGCAATATTTTATAGTTATCTCTTCAATCAGGAGTTTATAGATAATGTATTGATTTCATTTTTTGGTAGGTGAGTTTAGTTCTGTTACTCTCCTCCTATTCCTCCCAATACTCTCCCAATGTAGTTATATCAAAAAGTTTTATTAAATCAGTATTCAGTGTAACATTGTTATGATTATATAAATGTTCATGATGAGACAAGGAATTAAATATTTGTGAAACTTTTTACTCTTCTTGAAATTAATAATTACCTATTTCATTTCGGTACTTTGAGTTAATGGCCAAGGCTTCTCACACATTTTGTAAAATTTCTCAATGCAGTTTTCCAAACAGTTGAACTTGTCATATAGTGTTATCAGTTATACCTTTCCTACATATTTTCTTTATGGAGGCCACCATAATCTGATGGAATATGGACAGTGTACTGCCTGCGATTTTTAGGGGATTTTCCTTTACTGTCCTCTTGGGAATTCCTCTTACTTGTGTTAGATTCACTATTTACTAGACATGACTTTTTCGTTTTCTTTTGGTGTATTCTGTTGTTTTGGTAGAGTTCAATTTCTAAGAGCCTCTTTTAAAAAGGCACGTGTAAAGGTCATTTATTTTTTTAGTTGGCATATCTAAAGATAACTTCACTCAACCACTGTCATCATCGTCGTCATGATTCATAGTTGATCATTTGACTAGGTATAAAATTCTAGATTGAAAATTATTTTCATTCACAATTTTGAAGGAATTCTTCCATTATCTTCTAGTTTCCAACATCACTGTTCAGACACCATTTTAAGATCTTCTTTTTACTCCTAATAGTCTGAAGCTTCCACAATATTATGCCTTGAGTAGGGTTTTTTTTTTTTATTCCTTCATTCATGATACCAAATAATTCATGGGGGTTTTGATTCTGAAAACTCAGTTCTGAGAAATTTAAATTATTATTAAAGATACATTTAATAATTTCCTCCCTACTATTTTTTCTGATCTCTCTTTTGGAACTCTATTAATCTGTTACAGGGTCACTAGATTGCTTCTCTAATTTTCTTTTATATCATATTATCACTCTTTAGCTTTTTCTTTCTAGAAGAGTTCCTCAACTTTGTCTTTTAACCCTTTTACTGAATTTTTTTATTTTGGTGATAACATTTTTAATATCTATGAGTTCTTTCTTATTCTGTTTCTTTTCATAATATCCTTTTCTTATATATATATTCAAAGATATGCACAACTTTTTTACAGGCTTTTTTTTTTTTTCTGTTTTGAGGGCAGTGTCACTGGCCCTCATATGTGGGATCTGAACTGGGGCTGCTGGCTTCCCAAGCCAGCGCCCAACCACCGCGCCACTCGGCTGGCCCAAGATATGCACAACTTTTCATCTCTTCTTGTCTCTGTTTCCTCTATTTATTCTGCTCATTTGGTACAATTTTTTTTTCTTTAATGTGAGATCCTTTCCATCTATCCAAAATCAGATTAAGCTATTAAGATTGAAAGCTCTGTGATCATGAGTGCAATTTACTGACTTGTGACCTTTACTATAGGGCAGTTAAGTACAATTGCTTTTAGGGTTGTGGAACTGCCAGATGTCAGTATCTTTATGCCTTTTTGCTGGAACTGTTAATTTTCTTCAGAAAAGACCCTCTTGACTGAAGGTTATGGGTGAAAGACCATCTGTCAGCATTTTGGTACTAGCTGAGGAACCCTTTCCTTTTTTTTTCATTTACAGAGTAATTCCCTATTTTTAGTTTTATGCCTCACTTCGTCCTTTCTGTGCCCAACATGTCTAAATCCAGAATGTCTCTGATTTGAATTGTCCTGTCTCTTCTTGAGGTGGGGAAGTGGTTGTTGCTTGATTGTACTGAAGAGACATCATTCAGTAACCATTTTCTGTCCCTACCTCATCCCTGCCTCCTGTTATCCCCTATTATTGAGTCTTTCAGGATTCTACAAAGATCTACTTGCTTCTAGTCTCTGAAGGCTTTTAGGTTTGGCCTTCTTTTCCTCTGTGAAACCTTGCCTCCCTCTGCTTTCTATATTCACATATTGTGATGTGTTTCCATTTCAGTAAAGATGGAGTTTCAATTTTTTTATATCTGTTTTTTATTGGGTTAGAGTGCTTTTGAGATATAGAGGGGGAAGACATGTCTTTATGTTGCCATCTTAAAATCAAGTCTAATAGTAGCTCTTGATGAGCATATATCTTGGATTAGTTTGAAAAAAGTTCAAAAAGAACTTTTATCATGTGGGGTTTCCCAGCCATTGAAACACCACCATAGGCTTAAATATATACAGTAAAACCTTGGATTGCGAGTAACTTGGTTTGCGAGTGTTCTGCAAGATGAGCAAACGTTTCTAATACATTTTAACATGGTAGGGTCAGCCAAGTGGCTCCGTTGTTTAAGAGCTTGCTTAAGAGATCGAGCTGAGCTCTGAGCAACAGCAATTCGATGCCCAGCCCAAGCTGAGCTGCCGTTAAGCTGCCAACAGGTGGCAGGATAGCTCAGCTAAAAAAAAATATATATAGGGCCGGCTGAATGGCTCAGTTGGTTAAGAGCTCACTTAAGAGTGCGATCTGAGCTCTGAGCAACGGCAGTTCGATGCCAGCCCAAACTGAGTTGCCGTTGAGCTGCCAACAGGTGGCAGGATGGCTCAGCTAAAAAAAAAAAAATGTGTGTGTGTGTGTGTGTGTGTGTAACATTTTAACATGGTAAATGAGAGATATTTTAAATGAGAGATATTTTACAATACAAGTAATTTGTTTCCGGAACAAATTATGCTCACAAACCAGGGTATTATTGTATGTGTGTGTGTGTGTGTGTATATATATATATATATATATATATATATATATATATATACACACTACACTCTTTCACATAAGACCATTACCCCAGTTCTAACCACAGCTCCCAAATGGATTGCTAGCAGGTAGTTTAAAATTTGCCCTCCCCCTAAACACTGAAATGAGTCAGAAAAACATGTTAATTAAATCAGCTGCTAGACACTATTGAACCCAAGGCTGAAAATCCATTCCCTAGTCTATTTCCCATCCCAAAGTATTTCTAGCCATTCCAGCCAATATAGCTCATCAGGCATTTTGCAAATGAGATTAAATAACAGTATTAACAATATGCTTCAATAATGTCAACTGCAAAGATTTGCTCCAAAAATTGAATATATAACCTCTCCCCGTTATAAAGTCCCTAGAGAAAAATGAAAGTCCTAAGAGTAAATCCTTTCATAAGTTAAAAGTCCAAAGAAAGTTTATTACTTATTCTTTTTTGTTAGTAAGTCTCAGCTAGCCTTCCATGCCTGGCTGGAATCAGGATGTCCTTGGCAGCTTCAGCCTAAGCCGGCTGTCCTTGTAATGTAAGTGGCTCTTACAGTGTCTCAGAAATTACATTAGTTCTTATGCCAAATCCCTCATGAGCTTAACTGTTTACAAAAAAGAATCCAAAGAGTTAATGTGACATGCAAGATTTTCACGCACTGGCCCCAGACGCATTTAAAAAAGAAAAAGAAAAGTTCCTAGAAGGGTTATTCTGGGCAAAAACTATGTTCCTGGAGCCTGGTATTTACTGTTGACGAAAACCACAGCAGATAATTTGTGGCATCAGAGTGGAGGAAGGTGAACGGAGGAAATCCTTATTTCTGGTTTAACAAGATTGTTATTTACTGTCAAATTATAATCAGAAGTTTGCTTGTTGAGCACAGTTAGAACAAAGGGAATTCATTTTAGATAAACATGATTCCAGTCATCAGGCCACAACTGTATCTACCAAAAACTGTGTCTATTAGATCAGATACTTGAGTCAGCTTCACAAGGTCTCTTCTCCTGGGAGCATCTTTTTATTTTACTTGAACTGGTTGATGGTTGGGAGGATGCTTTCTAAGCCTGAGAATCTGTAAATCTGATTTTTTTAAAAAATCTACATTGCTGAATTCTTTGCTTTTTCGATGAAGTTTCAAATTTCTTCCTGCAATTGAAGAAAGAAGGGAATTGCCACTACTACTTCCACTAGTAAAGTTATACTGTTTCAGAGCCTGGAGCCTCTGGGACATGATAAAGTAGAGCTGGTAAGCACATAATAGTGTCAGTTTTGCCATCTGGCCTCTCTGATATCAGGCAGCTACCCAGTTGGGGGAAGCTAGAGTCAGTCTTTAGGTAAGTGTAACTGTCCACAGTTCTGGTGTCATGGACTGTTTCTAAGAAACCCCTTTCATCGTGTCTCATAGAAAGAGAACTACATAGGACCAATATGAAAAGCAGGGTATATATATCTTGCTTAGAGCAATTTGGTTTTGGTCTTAAGGGAAAGTAATAATAGTGAAGTGGAGGGCTTTTTGAATGGGTACCAAGTGCTGACCTTTCATGGACTTTATTACTACAGGATTCCCAACAAGTAACAGAAGAAGTATCTTTGACAACTATTGTGACATTTGTGGACATTACCCAGAAGCCAGAGCCTCCACGGGGCCAACACAGAGTGGACTGGAAACTGCCATTCGACTTCTTCTTTCCTTTCAAAGTGGCATTCAGCAAAGGAGTAGACTCTCAAAAAGGCTCAGTTTCTCCCATCCTTGTCCTGTGTCTCTCACTACTTGGAGTTCTCAGCCTAGAGACTAAGTGAGAAAAGAAGAATCAGGTTTCAGTTTTCCCTATGGGAAGTCCTGCAGCAGCCTACTTATGTTGGCTAATGACCACAGAGCACTTAGGATAATAGAGGACCTAACTGAAGGAATCTTAGTACATGAAAGAAGGGATTTCAGAAAAGCAATAAAAATATTCACCCTAGCTCTCTTCTGAGAACTCTGCAAAATACCAGGTACACATGAGGTTCCCCCTCTCAAACAGGGAAGAACGTAAAGAGCCTTTCGCCTTGTGTTACACCTGCTAAAGGTTTGCACAACCTTCATCCGTCTGCTCACGGGCACACTTGGGCCCAACACCAAAAGGAACATGTTACTACTGTCCCCCAGGTGTATCTGGGAAAAGCTGTCTTCTGGACTTGAAACACACTGACTGTTCAGAACAGAAAACTGCTGGCTATATATTTTATCTAGGTCCTCCCCTCACCCTGGCACCACACTCTGCCCAGGCATGAGTGAGGAAAACAATTCTTTCTACTCAGTTTCCAAAATGAATGTGGAATCCAAGCCCTCTTTGCTACTAGGAAATGAACCCTACCACTCATTTCTGCTCTTTCCTTCCCACCACTGTTGCCAGGAGAAATAAAACTGATCGAGAGCTTTGTTGTACTAATTCCAGCAGCACACGGAAGTTAACTGACATGTGGTCTGCCTCATGATTATTTTTCCATATACGTGAGGTTTAAAAATTAAGGAAAAACCTTTCGTTGCATGATAGAATTTAAATGAAGGGACTTGGGTTCTTTTCCTGGGATTGAGAATCTCTGATAATCCCAATTGTGTGGCACTGACATGAGTAGTGAGTTCAGCCTGAAATCTGTTTGTTTGGCATACGGCACCAGCAGCTTACAAAGGGCAGTGCATGCCTGTGAGCATGGTTTGGCCCTACCTGCATGACCAACTCAGAGTCTGGCTTTCAGAGAAAACTGTTTTAAAAGGTCATTTCCTATTACCATTTCGAGGTGAAGAGGAATTGGTTGGGAATTATGATAGAAAACCTGGAGCGCAGGAAGTATAAAAAGATTTTGGCCTAGAGCAGAATCGCAGAATTATGCCATCTTTGTAATTCAGGTGAAATTTTGATGGAAGATTTGTCATTTTAACTACTAATTGACTTAAACTTCTAAATCGCTTTTATTAAAAAAGAATGTAAATAATAGGATGTAATAGAATCATTACCTCCAGTGAAAATAGTTTTGAGTGCACTTATCTCTGAAACACAGAATTATAAGCCCCTCAGCGAGCTGACAGTTGAGAGGGGCAAAATTGACATGTGACACGGGAGACACATTTGTTCAGAGAAATCATCTATGTGGGCTAGACTAGTGAGGGGCAAGCTTTGAGAGGTGGTGGGGCTGGGGCTGAACATGGCAGATGGGTAGAATTGGGAGGTGATGAGATGAGGTGATCCCAGGAGCCAAGGACAACCTGAGTGAAGCCTAGGGGCTCCTGTTGATCAGAGGGTTGGGAGACTGATGTGACTAAGTAGAAACACTGAGTGGGCAAAATAGGCACTAAGATGGCATAAGTAAGATGAGTACTCATTATACAGGGACTTGAAAGCCAGGCAGAGAAATTGAGAAATACTCTGGGTTTTTTTCTACAACATGTTCATGATCTGAATCTAAAATTACCTTTTAATAAAGTATATATTATAATAAATCCTACTTGGTGAACAGAAAATGCTAATTGTAAACACCATCTGTGGTGGGTTTATCATTTTGCCCCATTCCAAAGTACCGCAGAAGTAACTTATTTCCCTGGAAGAAAGTGGCAGAGTTTCCATAGCAGTTTCTACTCATCGAGATTCTGCACAAGGGGAGTCAGGAGCTGGGAAGCTGATGGCATGGGTCCCACCAGAGCTCATTACATAGGTGTTTCTGAATTCAGCAGCCCTGCCTCCAAGGAGACCTGCACTAAAAGAGACCACAAAGCTATGAGAGTATTTATTTAGGTTCCCCAGTTGGGACTTGTTAAAGGGAAATAAGCTTATGAGACAACTCATCCTAGATTACAGGGTAGGAGACATCTAATCCACTCCCAAGAGCCTAGAGTCCTTTTCAGAACCTGGTCCCCATTTATTCAAATGCTTATTCCCATGCCCAAGTGCTATGAAGTTATTCTATGCCTTTACAAAAAAAAAAGGAAATCTCAACTGGAATTCACATACCATAAAATTCACCCTTTTAGTGGTTTTTAGTATATTCAAAGTTATGTTACCATTACCACTAATTCCAGAACATTTTCATCACCCTAAAAATAAAATCCCATGATCCTGCAGAGATCTGGGGGTGTGCTGAGATGGCCTTACCGTCTGCCGGCCTGTGTCAGGTACCCCAAGATCTCCTCTGCAGCGACTATGAGGGGAAGTGCAGGGTTCCAGCCAGTGAGTTTGTCCTGCTCAGTGCCAACTGTGGCGGGGAACAAACTTTCTTCTACCCTCAAGGTTCTTTTGGCTGGTCTAAAAATCAAGTAGCCATGGGATGGACTGGCAGGGAAGCATAACCATAACCAGAGTAATGCATACATACGTATGGGAACCCCACATCCGTGAGAGAGTTGGGGACCTCCATGTGCACAGCAGGCTCAGACAGAAAGGGCACATGGGTATACAAGACACTTGGAGTCAGGGATGAGCTAAGGGGTCTTGGGGGCTTTATAGGATCATTGCAGAACAAGAAGAGCATATGTTTAGTAAAGAGAAATGTTTCCTGCCCTTAGATGTCAAAAGAAGTTACCTCTGATAATCTCTTATTACAGGCAAGGCCCCTAATTTAAGTTCTTCTAGGTAGTTGAGGGCCGGGGTTCCTCCTAAGCCTACAGCTAAAGTTGCCTTCCACTCAAAACAATCCGCATACCACAGAGGCACATTTTGGGGTGACTAGTTCTGAACCCTCACATAGGCTTACTCAAGAATTCCTATAAATCACTGTGTGTGTGTTAAATGACACACACAAAAATACCAAAATATTTCTAAAGGTATAAAAAATACGACAGAAGGACAACATCAATTACAATAAGTATGTGAGTTAATCTTAATAAACATGGGAAACTAATAACAGAAAGGAAAAAAAAGAAACCCCATACCAATTTACAGTCACTTCTCATGTTCCCTTTCCCCCTAGGTCCTAGTGGTCACTAATCTACATTCTTTCTTCCTCTAGATTTGCCTACTTTGAAGATTTCATATAAATGGAATCATACATGTAGCCTTTTGCGTCTGGCTTCTTTCACTGAGCATGTTTTCAAGGTTCACCCATGTAGCATGTATCAGTTCCTTTTTATGGCTGAATAATATCCCATTATATGAATACACCACATTTTATCCATTCATCAGGTGATGGACATTTGGGTTGTTCCTATCCTTTTGGCTATTATGAATAATGCTACTGTGAACATTCATGTACAAGTTTTTATGTAGACTTACATTTTTATCTTGAGTATATACCTAGGAGTGGGATTGCTGGGCAATATGGTGACTCTATGTTTAACTTATTAAGGAACTGCCAGACTACTTTCCAGGGTGGCTGAATCATTTTACAAGCAATGTATGAGGGTTCCAATTTCTCCACGTCCTTGCCAACATTTGTTATTGCATTTTTATTGTAGCCATCCTAGTGGGTGTGAAATGGTATCTCATTGTGATCTCTCATGCCTTTTTATCTCTTACTGCTTTTTTTTTTTTTTTTTTTTTTGAGGGCAGTGTCACTAGCCCTCATATGTGGGACCGAATCGGGGCCGCTGGTTTCCCAAGCCAGCGCTTAACCACTGCGCCACTCGGCCAGCCCTCTCATGCCTTTTTTTTTTTTTCATGCCTTTTTAAACTGTAGTGTCAGAGATCTCACACCAGAATCAGCACATCTGCTCTTCAAGGCAGGAGTACCTCATGTTCTTTTCCTCTCTACCCCTCTGCTGATTTGATTAACTTTAAGCCTAGTTTCCAATTACATAGAAGGCTGAGTAACATACCTTAGATAAGATTTTATGGTCATCTTAACCTCCAGTCACTCCCTTGTAACAGATCTTCAAAACATTTTTTTGTTGTTGTTTTTCTATTTTTTAAGATTTTATTGGGGAATTGGGGGAGGGGAACAGCATTGGGGAATCGGGGAAGGGGAACAGACAAGTTGCTGTCTTTTTGTTCTTCAGTCTAGTTGCAGAGGACATTGCTTCACTGGCCCATGTTGGTATCATCATTGCGTTCTTCCTGGATGAGGCAGATCGGTCACTCACTGCGGCTATTGGCAGCTCACGCTGGCTGCCAGCCACTCACACTGGCTGCTGGCCACTCACTGTAGCCTATGGCAGCCCACTGCAGCAGGGGCTGCAGCCTACACCGTTGCCAGGGCTCGCACAGCCCAGCTCCAGGTGGAGCTGTTGTTAGCTGTAGAGGGCAGTGTCACTGGCCCTCATATGTGGGATCCGAACTGGGGCCACTGGCATCCCAAAACCAGCTCTTAACCAATGCGCCACTCGGCCAGCCCTTCAAAACATTTTTTAAAGCATCTATTCAACAATGCAGTCATCTTGGTTCCCTCCCTTTATGCAGGTAAGTTATCAGCTGTTTGACTTACTACATGAAAGGTCTCTATTACAATCATGTATTCAAATTAAGGAACAAGTTTTACTGTAAAGGGGTATATACAACTTGGATAGAATTAAGTTGAAATCCCAGCCACTGCACTGCAGGTGTGGAAAAACAGGTACTCTAAAATACTTTTAGTGAGAATATGAGAGAAGGACAAGTAGCTATATTAATATGTATCAAAAGCCTTAAAAATGTTCATAAAGTTTGACCCAACAATTTCACTTACTAAACATCCAGCGGGGGGGTGGGAGCGATATCCAATAATAGGGGATTATTTAAATAAATTATATCCATAAAGGGCCGGCTGAGTGGCACGGTGGTTAAGCGCTGGCCTGGGAAGCCAGCGGCCCCGGTTCGGTCCCACATATGAGGGCCAGTGATACTGCCCTAAAAAAAAAAAAAAAATTATATCCATAGATGAGAATGTTGTGCAATCACTGAATATTCAGTAAACCTGCTTTTATTGCCATAGGAAAACATTCATGTTTTTACTGAATAAAACAGACTACAAAATAGTGCATATACTCTGTGGCCCTACTTTTTTTAAAACAAAAAAATATGTGTACATAGGCAAACAAAGTCTGGAAGACTAACGTGTCAAAATTGGGGATCTTTAAAAAAGTAATAAACAGGGCCGGCTGAGTGGCTCAGTTGGTTAAGAGCTTGCTCAAGAGTGCGAGCTGAGCTCTAAGCAACAGCAGTTCGATGTGCAGCCCAAGCTGAGCAGCCGCTGAGCTGCCAACAGGTGGCAGGATGGCTCCGCTAAAAAAATAATAATAATAATAATAAACATTTCTGATTTTTATAATCAGAAAATATTTGCTGTCCAGAAAGAACTTATTTATTGTATGTAAGAATGTTCCTTATTTGTGAGTAACTTCCCTTTTCTATTGATGTATTTGTTTAGCATTTTGGGCCTGTCTTTCTTTTTTCTGGGGGGGGGGGAATTGGGGGAGGGGAACAGCGTTGGGGAACCAGGGAAGGGGAACAGACAAGTTGCTGTCCTTTTGTTCTTCAGTCTAGTTGTGGAGAATGTTGCTTCACTGGCCCATGTTGGTATCGTCATTGCGCTCTTCCCGGATGAGGCAGATGGGTCGCCGGCCTCTGGATGGTCACTCACCGCGGCTATTGGCAGCTCACGCTGGCTGCCAGCTGCTCACGCTGGCTGCCAGCCACTCACTGTAGCCTATGGCAGCCCACTGCAGCAGGGGCTGCAGCCTACACCATCGCCGGGGCTCACACAGCCCAGCTCCAGGAGGAGCTGTTGTTAGCTGTAGAGGGCAGTGTCACTGGCCCTCACATGTGGGATCTGAACCAGGGCCGCTGGCATCCCAAAACCAGCTCTTAACCAATGCGCCACTTGGCCGGCCCTGGGCCTGTCTTTTAAAGCGGGGATCCTGATATGTCAGTTACATCATCTTGTGGGGTACTTTATAAAAAATGCTGATTCCTGGGTCCTACTCCTACAGATTCTAATTCACTGGTGGGAAGTGGGGACTCTTAAGAAGCTGTATTTTTAAACAGCTTTCCTGGTGCTTCTAATGTACAGCCTGGCTTGTGAAACTACAAAGTGATGTTGCATAGTGTGGCTGAAACTGGTTTCATGTAAGTGTTTGTCCTATCACTGCCAGCTCATGTAATACGTCTACCAGCCTAGCCTACTCCCTTTTCTCTAAGAATTCCCATCACTCAACACTCTGCTGAAGGGGTGGGCCCAGTTTCAGTGTTCACATTACCTGCGTGCCCTCTCCTCTCCCTGCCACTGCTGACAACCAAAAATGGAGTTCTGGACCAAGTTAGGTCAGTTAGGTTTTCTCCGTAGGAATTTGGAACTGGGACCAAGTCTAGAAGTCAGTCAGGATTAGGCATTAAGGATATTTTAGGGCTGAGAAAGCCATTCTCTATCAAATGTTCACCAATGAAGAGTCTGTTTTCTTAAAAGGGGAAAAAAAAGATGTGTAGAGAGAAGTGTAAATAAGAGACCCAGAGATGAAGGATAGTCTTGGTTCCCAGCTTGTAATTCCCTGTACCACCTCTTATGAGATCCAATTTTATCTCCTGCTCCTGGAGACTACAAGTTGTTCCTTCTAACAAAATGCCTTGTTTCAATAAGTTTCTGTTATTAGCAATTAAAGAATCTGAGACTAACATAACTTAAACCTAGCACTCGATAGCATATAAAGAAGCAGTCCTAGGGCCGGCTGAGTGACTCAGTTGTTTGGAGTTGGCTTGGGAGCACGAGCAATGAGCAGCAGGGACACCGGTTCAATTCTCACATGGGCCAGTGGCGCTGCACCCGAGCTGAGGCTCAAAAAAAAAAAAAAGAAGCAGTACTGAATGCTGCATTTTTTATAGTCCAATTCTAAGTGTCCACTTCTACACGACTTTCTGGTCTTGTCCAGTTCTACTTCCATTTGCTGAGACAAAAGTTAAATCCCTCCAATAAAAAAGCAATCACTTTTTGTTTGTTTGTTTATTTGAGGGCAGTGTCACTGGCCCTCACATGTGGGACCCGAACCGGGGCCGCTGGCTTCCCAAGTCAGCGCTTAACCACCGCGCCACTCGGCCGGCCCCAAGCAATCACTTTTTTAAAAAAATCATATGCAGGAAAGATACTGTGGCTGAATCATTTCCTGGATTTCTGTGGGACGGCAAACTAGCTAATAAATCTGGTCTTTGATTTTTCCCAATCGATAGTCACATATCCTACTCTTTTCTCTTTATTGGAGTAGAATATTAATTGTAAAATAGCAATGAAAAGAAAATAACAGTAATAAAATAGAAAATGTTGGGGCAATGCTAAAGGGTTTTGACCCTCTTAACAACCCTACAGACAAGTATATGACTGGGACAGTGTTATTAGCCCATTTCTTATTTGAGAAAACTAAGTCCAACGAAATTGAATTCATTCATTTGTCAAATATTGATTGTCTGTTAGGTGCCAGGAATATACTTCCCTTCTCTCAGGAGCTTATATTCTAGCAGGGAAGGCAGACAAGCAATCACCATAAGATGATATGTGGGTTAAGAACAGAACAGGACTTCCTGAACGAAGAAGGCCTCTGCCCCTAATGGCTTTAGTATACCCGCATTACCTAATTTGTTCTACATTCATGATAAGAATCTTAAAAACTGAGATACCAGATGAAACTACTGTTTCATTTCTTTTGTACCACCACCCCGCCCTGTTTCAAACCCAAAGTGCTTGAAACTTAACACGTGTTGGTGTTCTCATCCTTTACCCAAAAGAACTGCTCCCCTCATCTATTTCTTAATACTGTATTGCAGCACCACCAGATGTGCAGGTACCCCCTCTTCTCTCACCCTCTCACTTTCAAGTAGTAACTGCTGTCAGCTCTGCCTCCTTCACACTCCCCATACCCACTGCTGGAGCTTTTTTTCCAGCCATCATTTCTTGGGCCTTTGCAATAGGCTAAGCAACCTCCCAGCTTCTACCCCTCATTACTGATTTCTTACATGCAAATCTCATCATGCCAGTCCAGTGCTTTAAAAGCCATGGTTCTCTATCTTTGAGGATGATAAAATTCAAAATCTTGCACATGGCACAGAAATCTTTTTGCAAGGTGGCCTCTGACCAACCACCTCTCCTGTCGTATCTCACATGCAGCCTCTTCTCATAGGGCGCCTCAGATCTCTGCACATTGCATTCCCTCTTCCTTTTATGATCTTGCTCCCTCTTCTAGGCGAACTACTTCTTGTCCCTCAAAGCGTAATTCAAATGTCTATTCTCTTTTTAAAGACTTGCCTGAGTCCCTGGGCACCCCCTCCTCTAGGATTAATCCCATGAATCCGTCTGTCCCCTAAGGCTGTGGGTCCATCGAAGGTAGGGACAATGGCTTCCTACACACCAGGGAAATTCCTGGCATGTAAAGTTGCCCATGGTTAATGAAAAAGGGAATGAATAAACAGGCTCAGCAATGTTCTCAGGGACTACTCCGGAAGGGGTGAGAGGCCTGCCTTGTCCCCGAGCTGGTCCACTCGAGTGCAGCGCCCGCCTCTGCGCCTGGGCCAGATCGCGCCCTTTGAACACTACACAGCAAGGGGAAGAGAGGGAGAGAGTTTGAACTCTAACTTGGAGTGGATCCGTCTTCACCTTTGGAATAATTCCAGCTGTCTGGGATTAAATACACCTTTTTTTTTGAGGGCAGTGTCAGTGGCCCTCATATGTGGGACCCGAACCGGGGCCGCTGGCTTCCCAAGCCAGCGCTTAACCACCGCGCCACTCGGCCGGCCCAAAATACAACTATTTTTAAGTGCAATATTGTCACCAATGCCCTTGCTGAAGGAGAGTTGGGCTGGGGCCGTTGGGGAAACCTCCAGGCAATCAGGGAGGCAAATCACTTTATCGGGGTGCCAACATTTTCCCACTTAAACTGCAGAAGTTTGCTGGGATTGTGCGTGAGCTCTGTAAATAATTAACTGTACACTGATTCCGCCTATTTTCGAGGCGTGCGTGCGATATAATGATCACTAAAAAAACACACCTAATAGGTTTTTACCAGCAGCTGAGGGATCCAGGCAAATTTTCGGCCTCCCTGAGAAGCCCGACGGGTCGGCTCTGGGACGCGGTCGTAGGCCCCGGTCCCCCCCGGGACGCGGTCGTAGGCCCCGGTCCCCCCCTGGGACGCGCTCGTAGGCCCCGGTCCCCCTCTGCGACGCGCTCTTAGGCCCCGGTCCCCCCCTGGGACGCGGTCGTTCAGCCGGAGAACGTCAGCCCCGCCTCCCAACGTCCGAGCTGGGGGGCGGGGCCCGCCACGTGGAGCGAGCCCCGCATTCTCAGACGGCGCCTACGCGGTTGCCGCGGCGTAGCTCCGGGCCCGCCCCAAGCCTCACGCCAACAGCGGAGGCCCCGCGGCCTGGCTTCAGTCCTACGCCGCTGACGTTACGTCATCTTGCGGGACGTGGACGGAAGAAAGAGGAAAGGAAACTCGCGCCAGAATCGGCTTCGCGCGCCCTGAAGACTAGGTGTCGGGGCAGCGCGGCGGCGGCAGCTGTGAGCCAGGTACGCGGCGGGTGGCGGTGGCGCGGCGCCGGCGCCTCTGCGGGAGCTGATGCGGCGCCGGGGCGGAGGCAAGAGATGGCGTGCGCGCAGGGCCGCGGGCGACCCTGGGGGCTGCAGGGGCGCTGCCGGCGCGGGAGCCAGGTGGCCCGGGCTCGCACTCCCGCGTGGGCGCGCGCTGAGGGATGGAGGCGGGCTGGGCGGCCCAGGGCGCGCAGCACGGCGCCGGCGCGGCCCCATATGCCGGGGCGCAGAGGCGTCGGGATCGGTGGGGACTTGGGGGACCCGACCTCCCGGGCGGCCCACGTGCACACCCAAATGGAGGAATTGCCCCAGGGGGAGGCTTGACGACTGGGCGGACCCTTTCTCGGTCCAGGAGTCCGGATCCAGCTTCCAGTGCACCTGTCTCGGGGGTTGATGTTTCTAACCTTGTTTGTAACTGGCCACACGCTAGCAGGGGCCTGTCTGTGCAGAACCCCCCGCGGCCCGTCTGGCTTTCGCTGACCCCTCAAACCCGGGCAGCACCCCCGCAGCCCGGGAGACCGCCTTTGGCGGCATGGCAGAAGGCCTGGGAATAGCTCCTAGCAGCTCAGGGCTCACCCCGGTTCCCCACCCCCCATCATTGTCCCCCGCTCTCTGAGGCCGTGAGATTTATCATCCCGTCTTTGTCTTTAAGTGAACCATATACCGAGCCTGTGTTTCTGGGTGAAGTTTTGTTGGGACTAAAGTTCAGTTCTCCATCCAAATCAGTAAGATAAGGGCTGTTTAGAACCTATAAAAGAGGTATTTGAGAAATGTCCTGCGTCAAAACATGGAAACTTTTTTCAACTGCTGAGTTTGAGTCTAGACACACACACAGACACAATTACCCTTTGCTCCCCGAAATCAGCTGTCTGCTTTTGAGATGATAATAAACTCCGTGGCATCATGAACCGTTCATTATAGTTAAGGGGAGAGTAGAGGAGCACTGCATAGGGGAGAGGCCAGGAGGCTTGGTTTTTAGGTCAGTCTTCAACCTAATAACTTAGTGACCTTAAATATTCAGAGCTTTCAATTAAATTACTCTTAAGAGAGGAGTCAACAGTCCATAAGTATAACTTGTGATTATATTCATCAGAGAATATTTATTGAATTTCTTTGTGCCTGTGACAAGCCCTGAAGGAAGAAATGGTTGTAAGATACCAGTAGTGCCTAAAAGACAGAAGGCGGAAAACGGACATTTTTTGAGCATCTGTTGCACCCAGACATTCCGTGCATTGTCCCATTTAATTCTCACAATAGTCTCCCGAGGTCCTTGCTGTTATTGTTCCTGGTTTACAAATGAGGAAACTGAGGCCTAGAAAGATTAACCCTTTATAAGGCACACAGCAAGTGCAGAGCTCGAACCCAAATCTTTTCAACCCCAAAGTTCATGTTCCGCATCCTATTGACTATGCTGCCTGTAGAAAGTTTATAATCCACTTGGGAAAAGAAACAGTAACACATGGATCAGTAAAAGGCTCACCTCACCTGTAGGATTAGATCCCATTTAGAATGGAGTTGCTGGGGAAGATTCATGAAGGAGATGGAACTAGAATTTTAATGTCACTGTTTATTTTACCCTTTTGGCTCTTCTATCGGTATTTTGGAGAATTCACATGTAAGTGATTGTTTAGCAGCAGTTACTGAAGGAATTTGTACAAACAGCAAACATGGATCATAGGCTTTTCTCATGGCTCACGGTTACGAAAATAATTTTCTCTTGGGATCCTCCACATTGTCCCAAACACTGAAGTCAACAAAGACAGCACCTAACACCTTCTATTGCCTGTTAGATGCCATATCTTTTACAACAGATGTATCCTGCCAGTCTTTTCTCTCCTTTCTGTGTCTTTGTGCAGTATAAATTGAACAGTACATGCTGTGTTTCTCTTCATTATGGGGTTAAATGCTAGTATTTTGAGGCATATTGAAGAGGGTTGGAATATCCATAGAGCAAAAGTTAAAAGGAGGCCCGCAAGCAAAGAAGGCACAGTATTTTTCTTATCTTGTGAAAACAGCAATGTCTCTGTAGCCTAAGAGCTGCAATAATGAACGACTTATTCTCTGTACATATATAGGAAGGAGCCCTCTACCTTTTTGTGAAATAAGCAATTTTTTTGTCTGAAGCCTCAAGTTTGACCAAGGGTGAGAAAAATGTCCCCACCCACTGTGTTCTCAGCTCTGAGGTTTGTAGCCATGTATTCATGCTTCATGGGATGTGCCCACAGTCATTTAAAATGCTAGCCATTTGCAGGCATTGCCACTCTCCCCCTGGGATGCAGGAGTGTGCTTTAGATTCCTATGGATGGCAGGAAGAAGGACATGGCAGCAGCCTCTGGCCTTCCCTTCCCCCCCCCCTTCTTGTGTCAGCAAGGATCATGCTGACATATCAAATATGTGGTTTTCAGAGTTCTGTAGGGGGTGATAGCAGGAAGGTGGACATGGCTGCTTATTGGATGTTGGATCTGTTGGAGGCTCCCTAATGCTATAAGAATTGTAGTGAAGATTTAGTGTTAATACATAAACACTATACCTTGAAGATTTTTTGTCACTCAAAATACTCGTAATCCTTAGGTGCCACATGCTTACATAAAAATGGATGTGGGGGCCGACCGAGTGGCGCGGTGGTTGGGAGCTGGCTTGGGACGCCAGCGGCCCCGGTTCGGATCCCACATGTGAGGGCCAGTGACTCTGCCCCCCGCAAAAAAAACAAAAAACAAAAAAAATGGAGGTGGTCTAGGAAAAGGGTAGAATTGGAGCCTGGGAAGGAGCCATTTGGTTTTTTCTCTCTTTTCTACACTGTACAGAGGAGGTGGGAGTTTCCCTAATACAGAGGAGTTTGGAGCAGGAGCGTGGGAAAGTGGAAGAAAATAAAATGAATTTAGTATTTTTCATTATTCATTTTTTTAAAATGCATCCTTCAGGTACTTTGATCAGTGACCACATTACAACATGTTGAGTCAAGTCTACCGCTGTACGTTCCAGCCCTTCAGCCAGCGTTTCCTGCCCTGGGCCCAATCCACAGCTCTCTCCAGATATCGTATGTACCATAGGAAACTTAGATGCATGTGGGAAGTGTGGTTGGAGTTTCAAACAAGGTTTTAATGGAGGGGAAAAATAAGTTATTTGGTGGTATTAGACAAAGACAGCAAGCACAGAAGCAGCCTGCACTGGTGAAATGTTCTAAGTATTTATAGTTATCAATAAAGTGAAACTTTTGGACATGATAGGTGGGTTTATGGACTAGAATCTGGTGGTGGTTTCATGGGTATATACTTATAGCCCAAATTAAAGTGTATATGTTAATTTTGTGCCACTTTTAGTATGTCAAATTACTCAAAATTTAAGTTTTTTAAAAAATAAAGTGTTATTATATTCATTACTCCCAAGTTTTTTACAGGCTATTTTTGTTTTTTTATATTCTTTTGTAATTAAGTATTTAATTCTGAGATAATAATAGATTCACTTGCAATTGTGAGGACTAATACAGAGACATTCCTTAGACCCTTAACCCACTTTTCCCAGTATCTCAACCAGGATATTGCCATGGATAGAGTCAGGATAAGAACATTTCCGACTCTACAGGATCCTTCAAGTTTCTCCTTTTAGTCATCCCCCTCCTCCCCATCCCTAACCCCTGGCAACCTCTTCTCTGTTCTCCATTTTTATAATTTTGTCATTTCGAAATGTTATATAAATGAAATCATAGTATGTGACCATTGGGGATGGCCTTTTTTAACTCAGCGTAATTCTATGGAGACTCATCCAAGTTGTGCGTATAGGTTGGTTCCTTTTTATTACTGAGTAGTATTTAATAGTATGGGTGTACCACAGTGTAACCCTTCACCCATTGGAGGGCATCTAGTTATTTCCATTTTTTTGACTGCTTCAAAAAAAGTCACTATGAACATTCATGTACAGGACTTTGTGTGAACATAGTTTTCATTTGTCTGGGATAAATGCCCAAGAGTTTAATTGCTGGGTCATATGGTAGTTAGTTTTGTAAGAAACTGCCAAACTGTTTTTGTAAAGTGGCTGTACCATTTTCTATTCACACCAGCAATGTATGAGTGATCCACTTTCTCTTTATTCTTACCAAAATTTGATGTTGTCCCTTTTTTATTTTATTCATTCTGATAGGTTTGATAATCTTGTAGTTTTAACTTCCTTTCCTTTTTCCCCAGTAGCTAATGATGTTAAACATCTTTTCATGTGCTGATTTGCTGTGTATATATCTTCTTCAGTGAAATGTCATTTGCTAATTTTTTTTTTTTTTTTTTTTTTTTTTTTGAGGGCAGTGTCACTGTCTCTCATATGTGGGATCCGAACCGGGGATGCTGGCTTCCCAAGCCAGGGCTTAACCACCACGCCATTCGGCCGGCCCATCATTTGCTCATTTTTAATGGGATTGTTTGGGTTTTTACTGTTGAGTTTTGAGAGTTCTTTCTATATTCTAGATAACTAGTCCTTGGAGAGATAATGTGGTTTGAAAATATTTTCAACAGTTTGTAGCTTGTCATTTCATTCTCTTAACAAGGAAGGAAAGTTTTTTTTTATTTGGATGAGGTCCAGTTTACCAGTTTTTTCTTTTAGGGATTGTGTTTTTGGGGGTCAAGCCTAAGAACTCTTTGTATAGTCCTAGATTCTGAAGATATTTTTCTGTGTTTGTTTTTTTTTTCCTAAAAGGTTTATAGTTTTACATTTAAGTCCTTGATCATTTTGAGTTAATTTTTATATAAGGTATAATGTTTAGGTCAGAGTTCATTTTTTTTTGCCTATGGGTGTTTAGTTGTTCCAGCACCATTTGTTGAAAGGCTGTTTATTATGTTTTGAGGTGGCTATCTCCTTGATAACACCTAAATCTTCTCAGAAGTCTGTCTCCAAACCTTACTTCAAGAGGACTTGCTTATCAACAATCAAATCAAGCTTATTATCATCTGGAATTCTCTCTGTTTCCCATTCATGTAAATAAGAGTGTAAGGGTTCACTCATTCATGTAAAGAAGAGTTCAGGGCCTGGAATTAGGCTTCCTGGGTTTGAAAACTAATTCTGCTACTTACTTAGTAATTAACTTAGTTACAGCAGCTGTGGCTTTAGGTCACAGTTCTGTGGGTTGGCATTTTGGACTGGGCTCAGCTGCACAGTGGTTCTGTGTCTGGATCAGTTTGTATGAGTTCCTATATTGGCTCAGGCTCGATTGTTGAGGGCAGGGGCTTCTGTTGGGATGACAGATCATCTCTGTTCCACATGGTCTCATCCTCCAGCAGGCTATCGTGGCTTCTTTACATAATGTTTGCAGGGTTCCCAAGAACAGCAAGCGTGGAAGCTGCAAGGCCTCATGAGGCCTAAGCTCAGAATTTATACAGTATTACTTCTGTTACACTGAATGGGTCAGAGCAAGTCATAGGGCCAGCCCAGATTCAGGAGGTGGGAAAATAGACTCTACGAATTGATGGGAGAAGCTTCAAATATTGTGGCCATTTTTGCAATCTAGTAATGTTGGTCAATTACTCAACTTCTCTGGTCCTCAGTTTCCTTATTTATAAAATTAGGCTAATAATAATAACAACTAACTCATAGTAGTACCGAAGTCACGAGACTTAAAACTTAACGAGAATTCAGTAAGAGGACGATGATGATGGTGGTGATAATGATGATTATAATAGTAATAGCTAACACTTTTTTATAGCACCAGGTAATATCTGAGTGTTTACTTTGTGCCATCCCTATTTGTGCATTAACTCTTTCATTGCCCACAACTTTATGAGATTGGTAAGGTGGAAAGAAAGTGGAAAGGTTGAGATTCCAACCCAGGCATTTTGGCTCCACATCCTACGCTTGTTCTTCTACACATTTTATGCCCTGTAAAAGTGTATGAATAGTTAACACAGCTCCTCATATATAGTACATATTCACTTCCATATTTTTATTGTTGATAATTGTTTATTTTCAATGGCCTCATTCACAGAAGGAGGCACTTCTGATCATGTATCTAGATTTATTTTTCTGTGTTTGTATCCAGATTCTTCTGGAGTCTAGAGCCCACCCTGTGTTCATTGACCATGATAAGCAGAAGAGAAGGAATTAAAAAGGCAAAGTGAGAAAGCATATAGATACATACATAGAGGGAAATGGAAGGCCAGGAAGGGAGCTGGAAATCAAGTCAGCCCCGTCTTGTCCAGGCCTGGAACACAGCCTCATTGATTGCAGAGCCTGGGGACTGATGCTGAAAGGGAAAGGGGCTTCTCTTTTCATGAAGTATAATGCATGGCACTTTGGAGGAATACGGGCAACCTTACCCACCCCTGCCACCCCAGCTGTGCACGCACGTACACCTCACAGCCCCTCAGACTTCCTAGGAGGAGATGGCTTTTCTTTGGGACTGAGAGCTGAAGGGCTCCTTAGGAGACGGGAAGAGGTTACCCATCCAGAAGCCTTGGATTTTTCCTAACTAGTCAAGGCCTTTTTCAGTCTTCAGTGTGGACTGTCAAAAGTATAATACACCAGGCTGGCCAAGTGGCGCAGTGGTTGAAAGCTGGCTTGGGACGCCAGCGGCCCCAGTTCGGATCCCACATATGAGGGCTAGTGACACTGCCCTCAAAAAAAAAAAGTATAATGCACCACAGAATATTAAAAATGCCCGCCAAGACAGGTAGGGTCAGTCTGGGAGGGTGAAAGCATTGTTGAACAGGAAGCCCCAAAAGCCCTGGATCCCGTAGAACTCCCCTTGGTGTTCTAGCCTACTGGACATAACTGAGCTTTTACTTGCTTAAAACCTTGTTCATAGTCGCGGCCTCCTCTTGAACCTTGTCATCAGCCCTGATCTGCTGTGATCCAGTTGCCAGTAGCCAGAGTGACCCTTGAACTGCCTGGCACCAAGCCAAGCCACCTTCTCCTGACACAGACTGTGCATTAGGAGTCTTATTCGTGGTTGCTTGGCCTGCTAGATTCTGATTGGTTTCTGTCATGTGATCACCTGGAATGTGTGCCACAGCCTGTGTCCCCAAGGGGCCCTCTCAGACTGCTCCACCCAGGTTCAGCACACTTTCAGGACAGGACAAGCCCTGCAGTGGACAAGAAAGAAAAATGGGGGCTGGCCGAGTGGTGCGGTGGTTAAACGCTGGCTTAGGAAGCCAGCAGCCCTGGTTCGGGTCCCACATATGAGGGCCAATGAGACTGCCCTCAAAAAAAAAAAAAAAGGAAGAAAAATGGCCAGGAGGCCCAGTCCTGAGAGCCGTCAAAGGGAAATGTGACACTTGTGCAGAGCTCAGAGCTCTGCAAATAGCCACCGATGATCCCAGGTGTAATCCCCAAGGGAGTAAGTCTCTCCCTTTACCTCTTCCTCAAATTAGCAAGGCCAGAACTGTTGTGCATACAACTTTTAAGCTTAGACTTAGGTGTATATATTGCTTAGGACATATCCCTGGAGACTGAACCAGGGTACCTAAATTGATGAACCTAATGAAGAAAGGGAGCTCGTCATGGAATTTAGCTCCAGCAACAAACCAGTCCTTTAGTCCGTGGGATTCCCCGAGCAAGAAGAGACCATCCACCTGTGGGTCTAGCAAGTTGGCCAAGTACCGGTTCTGTCGCAGTTGATGGACTTACTGAGCAGCTTTCTGCAGGAACTAGACTGCATCCCTGTTGTGAAAAAGGACCATATCATCTTTCTGGTATCTCCAACAAACCTGGAACATAGTCACTTTGCAAAATGGTTATTTAAGAGAGGGAAGAAAGGACTCTTTACTACTTCGTTAAAAATGGTCTAAGATTTGAAGGAGTCAGAGAGGCAGGAGAACACGCAGTGATCTGCTGGTCCCTACAAGTAAGATTCTGCCTGCTTTACCAACCATTATTACTGCAGAGAGGAAAAGGATAGAAGCTAGACTATAATTAGAGGAGTTAGCGGTTAGTAGTCGGAAGGTAGAGGCAGTGGGTCTAGAGAAATTCTGACAAATCTCTGAATATAAAGGGAGGTGATAATGATTAATTCAAGTGGAGGAAATTATTCTATAATAGTACAGTTATAGAAGAATGGTCCAAAACGTGGCTTGGAATGATTACTTTTAGTAATTCATTCGAGTATTTATTTATTTATTTATTTATTTATTTTAAAAAGATTTTATTGGGGAATTGGGGGAGGAGAATAGCATTGGGGAATCGGGGAAGGGGAACAGACGAGTTGCTGTCTTTTTGTTCTTCAGTCTAGTTGCAGAGGACATTGCTTCACTGGTCCATGTTGGTATCGTCATTGCGCTCTTCCCGGATGATGTAGATCGGTCACCGGCCTCTGGATGGTCGCTCACTGCGGCTATTGGCAGCTCACGCTGGCTGCCGGCCACTCACTGTAGCCTATGGCAGCCCACTGCAGCAGGGGCTGCAGCCTACACCATCGCCGGGGCTCACACAGCCCAGCTCCAGGTGGAGCTGTTGTTGGCTGTAGAGGGCAGTGTCACTGGCCCTCATATGTGGGATCCTAACCTGGGCTGCTGGCATCCCAAACCAGCTCTCAAGCAATGCGCCACTCGGCTGGCCCTCGAATATTCATTAATGCCTGTAACGATACACAGAAAACTCTTGTGGGGGAAGTGCCTAAAGCTTATTCCTGCTGAGAACCTGTGTTGCCCATCTTGTTTCACATCTCAAGATCAGGGAATCCCACCAAGCAAAGGTCCATTTGCTGTGAGTGGGACCACCTGTCAACAACTCATGTCCACAGCCTGTCCTTCCGTGTTCAGGCCGCGCCTGCCCCTCTGCCTGTGCACTTAGGCTCCTTCTGTGTCAGTTATAATTAGGTCAGGCGTGTATAAGAGAAAACCCCAAACAATAATGGCTCAAACAGGGTAGAATTCTATTTCTGTTTCTCCTGAGAGAAGCCTAGGGTTCTAAAAGAAGGGAGGCAGTTCAGGGCTTCCAGAGTAGTATGTAAAATCATCAGGCTTCCACGCTCCTTTCTTTTGCTTCACAATTCTTAGTGTGTTTTCTTGTAGTCTAAAATGGAGGTTTGCACTCCAGCCTTCATACCCATGTTCCAAACAGCAGGGTGGATGAAGGGGAGAAGGAAGCACTTTTCCTTCTTTTTTTTAACTTTACATTTTTTGGGTTCACATTTAATGTAATTAAGGCATCAATAGGTAACATAACATTGGGTAAGGAAAGGATTTTAAGAGGCAGAATGGTTCTGCAAATATAGAGTAATTGGGGGGGCCTCTGAGCTGCTTAACTTAATTTACCTAGGAGCAAATAATAACCATGAATTGGCACAAATAGATGTGGCTGATGGCAGCTTGAAATCAGGCAGCTGTGGATGTAGATCTCACTCAGGAAGTGCTTTTCTTTTTAAGAAAATTCCTAGAAGTCCCACAAGATTTTCACATGTACTTCATTAACCAGAACGTAGTCACATGGCCATGTCTAGCTGAGCAAGAAAGCCTGGGACATGTGGTCTTTTGACTGATGGCAGTGTATAGCTCTTAATGCTTTTGGCTTTGTGCAGATATATTTTTAGCTTTTTAATCCTTTTGTTTGTTTTGTTTTGTTTTACCTCCCTAGAAATCTATGTTGCAAGAAAAAAGAATCAGGAAAGGATTGCTTAGGGGCAGATGTCCAAAGATATAGAAAGAATCTGGCTCCAACATTAGTTCCTTCAGAAAGCTATCCAATTTCTTTTATCATTATTACAGGCATCTGGATTCATGCTGCCATGTCAGAGAAAATTTATAGGTAGATTAGTTACAATTTTCATGCCAATTACTTTACTCTTAGTTGTCTTTGCTAATCAGACTCTTTTAATGATTTCTTTTAATGGTTTCTTTAAAAGCATACTTTTTTTTTTTATTATGAAAGCAGTGCATTTTTACTACATAAATTTGGAAAATGTAGACAGGAATAAAGAAAATTAAATCATCCATAATTCCATCAAGAGATAAAATATATTTTGATTTATTTTTTTCATCTTTTTTCTATGCATTTAGACATGTCTTTGAGACGACCATATCATGAGCATTTTCCTGTTATTAAAAATTCTAGGGCCAGCCAAGTGGCGCATTGGTTAAGAGCTGGTTTTGGGATGCCAACGGCCCCGGTTTGGATCCCACATATGAGGGCCAGTGACACTGCCCTCTACAGCTAACAACAGCTCCACCTGGAGCTGGGCTGTGCGAGCCCCAGTGATGGTGTGGGCTGCAGCCCCTGCTGCAGTGGGCTGCCATAGGCTGCAGTGAGTGGCCCGCAGCCAGCGTGAGCGGCTGGCAGCCAAGCGTGAGCTGCCAATAGCCGCGGTGAGCGACATCCAGAGGCCAGCGACCGATCTGCCTCATCCGGGAAGAGCGCAATGACGATACCAACAGTGAAGCAACATCCTCCACAGCTAAACTGAAGAACAAGAAGACGGCAACTTGTCTGTTCCCCTTCCCCGATTCCCCAACGCTGTTCCCCTCCACCAATTCCCCAATAAAATCTTTAAAAAAAAAAAAAAAAATTCTAGGGCCAGCCGAGTGGCGCATTGGTTAAGAGCTGGTTTTGGGATGCCAGCGGCCCCGGTTTGGATCCCACATATGAGGGCCAGTGACACTGCCCTCTACAGCTAACAACAGCTCCACCTGGAGCTGGGCTGTGTGAGCCCTGGTGACGGTGTGGGCTGCAGCCCCTGCTGCAGTGGGCTGCCGTAGGCTACAGTGAGTGGCTGGCAGCCAGCGTGAGCGGCTGGCAGCCAGCGTGAGCTGCCAGTAGCCGTGGTGAGCGACATCCAGAGGCTGGCGACCGATCTGCCTTATCCAGAAAGAGCGCAGTGATGATACCAACATGGGCCGGTGGTATCAAGCAACATCCTCCGCAACTAAACTAAAGAACAAAAAGACAGCAACTTGTCTGTTCCCCTCCCCTAATTCCCCAATAAAAATCTTTTTAAAAAAAAGAAATTCTAAAAATGTTCATTAATCACTTCTTTTATTTGGACATTTTCTCTGCTTATTTTTCCTATTATAAGTAACAGTGATGAACAGTCTTTTGATGATTCTCTTTGTCTCAATCTGATTGTTTTCTTAAAATAAATTTCTGAACATGGAATTGCTGGATCAAAGGAAGCGAACACTTTTAAGGTGTTTGATATAGTTTGTCAACATGTCCTCAGGAAAAATTGTTTCATTTAAACTCTCCAGCAATGTTTGAGTGTACCTGTGACCTGTATAGTGGTTATAAACTGCACATGATACTAGGATAAGTATATGCTAGATATGGCTTTTAATATACTGGTTTTACTCAGTTAAGAGTGATAAAGCTATTTTTTTGTGTGTGTGTGGCTAGACTGGTTAATATTATGCATATATCTTTTTAATGAGAAAATGCATTGTGTATTTTTTTTTTCCATTTGCCTTGGTTTGGGACTATAGATTGTGTCCAGCCTTCAGCCATCAGACATATTCGTTCTTGGAGCAGCATCCCCTTCATCACTGTACCCCTCAGTCGTGCACATGGCAAGTCCTTTGCCCACCGCAGTGAGCTGAAGCATGCCAAGAGAATTGTGGTGAAACTCGGGAGTGCCGTGGTCACCCGAGGGGATGAATGTGGACTGGCTCTGGGACGCCTGGCATCTATTGTTGAGCAGGTAATTGTCCAGAGGGAAACTGGTGCTAAACTAACATAAAATGGCATTCTTAAGCTGTCTGTTCAGGTTTTTCAGCTTGTACAAACCTTGACTTGTAGATTTAACCCAATCTGAAACCCCCTTTCCCAGTGAAGATGCCAGTGGGAAATAGCATCCAGGGCGAGCAAAGGGGATGTCACGGAGTAGAGCTGATCTCATGCAGTTCTTCCCTCAGACTTCTTAGTGATAGGGAATTATATGTATCAGCGATTCTTAATCCTGACAGCACATTAAAATTGTCAGAGGACCTGGAGATGCCCGAGCTTCACACTCAGTCGTTAATATATATCTTTGGGGTGGGGCTCAAGCACCCGTGTTTTTAAAGTTCCCTGGGTGACTCTAATATGTATGTAGTCAGGGTTGAGAACCCAGATGAATGTGTGTAAATATTGAGCTTTTTTTTTTCTTGTTTCGCTGGGCTTTTTTTTTTTTTTAATTAGCCCAATAATCTTGAAATAAATAGGAACTATTATTGCCAGGATTTCCCAAATCCAGATATTTAAAAGAACTGACCAGACTCCGCAGGCAATACCCAAGTAAGGCTTTCATTTAAAAGCAAAGGATATGAGGCAGCAAGAGAGAGCGAGAGACCAAGCAAACATTGGGGGTCTGAGAGACAGTTCCCTGTGCATGAGTCCCCTGAGGTCTTCATGTGGAGACTGGGACCACACTCTTCTCCAGATTGAATTACAGGAGACCTGTGCAAGGCATCTTGGCTTTGGAAGAGCTGAAAACAGAAGTTTCTAGTGGGGATTTAATGTTCCACTGGCCATGCAATCAAGCCAGGCTGTCTGCAGATTATCAGTAAAGAAACTGACCTTGGGAGTTGACAGTGGGAGTCTTGGACTTTAAACATCATGTCACAAATCCCACTACCCTTATCTTTGCCAAGGGCAAGGATCAGCAAACTTTTTCTGTAAAAGGGCAGATAGTAAATACTTTAGGTTTTGTAGGCCATATGCTCTCTGTCTCAACTAATCAGTTCTGCCATTGTAGCATAAAAGCCACCTCAGATAATATATAAATGAATGAGCATGACTATGTTCCAATAAAACTTTGTTCACACAAACAGGTGCAGGTCACATTTGACCTATAAGCTGTAGTTTGCCAACCCCTGACTAAGAGTCAAAAACCAGACAGACATCCTGGAGATAAAGCTAGAGCTTTTCTATTCTAGCTGTAACCAAATTCTGTCCTTTATAACTGTATTTTCAGTTTTTAAAAAACAATTTTACTGAGGTATTAGAAAACTGCTAACCTGAAACTTGATGACATTTTCTTCTTATATTTTCTGTACTGAAGTTATTATTAAATATGCCTCAGATTGAGTCCATCAGATCAATTTACTTTAACAAATATTTGTCAGAGGGCTGCATTGTGAGGGGCTTAGCAGACCCCTAACTGTGTCTTTGTCCTTGAGGAGCCAGAACTGGGACTCCCAAAACCATTAGGTGATGTTTAAGGCAGTAAATATTCAAATGAGTGGGCCCAAATGACAGTGACTGGTGGGTCCAGAGATGGAAAAGTCAGATGAGAGTATAGTTATTCTTGGGGCTGCCTAGGAGAGCTGGGACTCAGCCTGGACCTTCATGACTGGTTCGATTTGCACCAATAGAGGGGACTGTTCCATGCTGCTAAGTGCACAGTGTGAGTGGTGCCCTTAGAGTTGTGCAGCCCAATGCTTCTGGGAAAGAAGAGGCTCCACAAGTCGATTCCAGATGGGGGACAAAGACAGGGATGAGTGGTGTGGCATGCCGGTGGGCCAGGGAGGAGGTGAGCTTGAAAGTGGTGGTGGTGATTTCATCAGGGAGAATGGGAAATCAAGTGGATCATTCCACTAGGTGGGGCTTTGCAGCAAGGTGGAGGAATTGGGCTTCAATCTCAAAAGCAGAGTGAAGATTTAGAGCAAAGGAGAAACTTGATAAAAATAGGAGGGAGAACTGGTCATGTTTGCTTAGGACACCTATGAACCTAACAGAAGGGCTCTCTAGATCAGGGCAGTACTAATATGTAGAGTCAACTGTCTTGTCCAAGGCATCTGCTCGTGTTAGATGGGCACAGGAACCAACTTCCACTGGCCAAAGATGGGAAGATCTGAACAGCATAAAGATGAATTACTGCAAGGAATTTAAACACGTGAAATATGTTTAAATCCATGAATTTATAATGATACCTAAAAAAATTCATTGGTCATCTTTAAGATCCACTTAGTTGTCCACCCTATCTGAGTTTTTTGTGAAGAAAGGAAAGAGATATTACAAGTGACTTGTGCGTTTTTCTTCCTCAATGTCAGGTGTCAGTGCTACAGAATCAGGGCCGAGAGATGATGCTGGTGACCAGTGGAGCTGTAGCCTTTGGCAAGCAACGCTTACGCCATGAGATCCTTCTGTCTCAGAGCGTGCGGCAGGCCCTCCACTCAGGGCAGAACCACCTGAAAGAGATGGTGAGTACGGCTTCCCCACCCCCATAACAGGGGTTCTTAGGCCTCCTTCCCTCACTCAAAACCACACCTTGTCTTGGTGTGTTACAGGCAGTTCCTGTCTTGGAAGCCCGAGCATGCGCAGCTGCCGGACAGAGTGGGCTGATGGCCTTATATGAAGCCATGTTTACACAGTACAGCATCTGTGCTGCCCAGGTGAGAGGCTGGCCTTTGCAAGGGGCGTGGGAGCTGCAGTTTCCATGGAGCAAGGGGATTATGAGCAGGACTCTGGAGCCAGGCTGCCAGTAGACAGTCTTGGCTTCACCACTTGCTGGGTGGGAGATCTGGAGAAAGTCTTTAAGTCTAACCTTTTTGTGTCTCAGTCTCTTCATCTGAAAAATGAAGAGAATATCAGTGCCTACTTCAGAGAGCTTTTGGAAGGGCTTATTGATAAAATACATGACAAGCATTTAATACAGTGTATGGCACATAGTACACCCTCAGTAAGTGTTAGCTCTTGCTGTTGTACTAATAACTCTTAAGATAAGTGTTAACATTTCTCCTGAAGATCGAAAAGTTAAATGTCTTTATTTCATTGGCAACTTTGACTTGAGGTGGCTTGCTTCACTTCTTACCTGGTTGCCTTATATAATAAATAACTATTAAGCATTGAAGGGAAAAAGGAATGTTGGTGGTTGGTTGGTTTTCATTCATTCAGCAAATATTTATTGAGCACCTGTAGGAGTCTGATAAGCACTGGGGACACTGCTGTGAGCAAATCAGCGCTGGTTCCAGTCCTCATGGAACTTACAACTTTTTAGTGGTTACCCGTGAGTGTTCTAAAACCTTAGTTCTACTTATTTCTTTTTTACCTTACCTATATTTCGAGAATAATTTTCAGTTGTATATTTTTTATTCTTTTATTGTGAAATAAACACTTTAAAAAAAATTAGTTTCAGGTGTACAGTACAGTGCAATAACTATACTTTTTACCCCTCAAAGTGACAACGCCCTCCCCCAATTCGCCGCCCCACTCCCCCCCATATCATATGTATCTATTACAATTCCTTTGACTCCCTTCCACAGTATACTCCACATCCCCTGACTATCTATATATTCAATTACAGTTGGCATACAATATTATACAACATCAGTTTCAGGTGCACAGTGCAGTGATCAAGCCTCTACTCCATCCATGAAGTGGTCTCCCTAACAAGACATGTGACCATCTGACACCCCACAAAATTTTTACATTATTATTCAATTGTATTTTTAGTCAACTAAATAACTACATACTAAGTGGAAAGAAACCTGTTTCTCCCCCAGGTTTGATGCTTTTTGAGGTTTTTTTTGGTTTGTTTTAATGAAAGGCGCATTAAAAGTCAGTGCCCATCCGCTGCTGTTTCTGTCAGTATTGATGTGAAAGAGCTCTGCCCCCTCCAGTTTCCAACAACATCCATCCATGGGCTGCTTCTCTCTCGCCTTTGCCTTCTCCAGTGATCTTATCTACAATTTTTGCCCATTGCACCTTACTCTGTGGTTCTTTGTTTTCTTTGCTAATCCTGCTTTGAAAACCATTTTAAGTGGTGTTTGGAAATCTCCAGTAAGTTGTCAGGTTAAAGACTTAAACAAGTACAGCAGCTTATTTTTTCCCCATAGGAAGGAAACCGATTTGCATCTTAACAGATTGCCCTACTTCAGGCACTTACTTAACTTTTGTCTCTTAGAGCTCTTGCCTCTAAGCAGTTTAACAAACTGCTTGTTTGTTAAATTGAGCAACAGGTATTTTCACTGGACCTTTATACCCCCTGCTTGCTTCTCCTACATATACGTGTTTACTTTGATGGTTTGACCATCAGCAGGATCAGAATCTATACATTCACCTGTTTCCTACAGGGCTAAACTTTTTTGAAAAGAAGCCCATGATCTATCCTTGAACAACGTGCCCCATTCCATCTTCCCCAAACCATCAACATTTTTTTCTCCATCCCAGCAGCTAGGACAGGGCCTGGCATTTCAGAGGTACTCAGTAAATTTTTTATCGAATGAGTGAGTGAATTACTTCCTGAGTTACGTTACCGTTTTGCTTCATCATCCACATTTTTATGTCATCCAGGCTGCTGTAATCTTCTCGGTTACTGCAGCCAGACCCAAGTTTGGGGCTTAGCCATTGTTGCTCTATTTCAGTACCTTCCTTTTTGACTGTCTGCCTCCAACCTTTCCTTCTTCAGCGTGCCTACACCACAAGAATGCCTTTCCTTAAACATCAGAGGGATTTCAGTGAGCCATTTATTCATAAGCATCATGGTTTGTTTCCCTTTGCCTAGCCCATTGCTATCATCTCCATTTGCCTTTCTCTCCTACGAAACACTGCCAAGTACTTGGATTCAAACAAGGGAGCAGAGCTGATTACCAGCCTCCAGCCCAGCTCTCCACTCCATGTTTCAGCAGCATATGCACATCCACTCCCTGAACTTAGTTATGCCTGGCTCTTCTTCCACTTTGTGACTCTGCGGGATTCCCCTCCATAAGCCTCTCAGGTTAATTCACATGTGCAGATACAGTGTTAACTCCAGTAGTCTGCTGCACAGCAGGAACAGCACAGTCCTATTCCATTTTGTCTTGTACACTTTTCCAAGCAGGGTAAACGATTCATTCACTCGCTCACCTGAGGTTTCAGTGCCTTCCATGGCCAGACCCTGAATCAGATGCTAGGATACAGAGATATTTAAGAAATCAGTGGCAGTCATCGCTTCCCCCAATATCCCTCTAAAGTACATACATTAATTTTCTTACAAAAGAAATGAAATTTGGTAGCTCTCTGAGGATTGAAGTATGTTTGCAAGAAGTCTTGAGTATCCTTTAACACATCTTCCAAGTGATTCTAACTTTTTTCCACATCTCTGAAAGAACTGGATGAGCGTCTCTCAAAAGCCTAAAGTTTAACTCCTCCAGCCTTAGCATCTTTTGTTTGCTGTTCCTGAAAAGTTTATTATTTTCCTCCTTTCTGTGTTTTCCATCTGTTTCATCCCTTTAGATTTTGGTAACTAATTTGGATTTCCACGATGAGCAGAAGCGACGGAACCTTAATGGGACACTTCATGAGCTCCTTCGAATGAACATTGTCCCCATTGTCAACACAAACGATGCTGTTGTCCCCCCAGCTGAGCCCAATAGTGATCTCCAGGGGGTAAATGTGGGTAAAGTATTGCTAAGGGTTGAGCATGCTGGAGACAATAATGCCACGCTGTGCTGCATGTACTAACACCAGAAGCTTGGCACTAGACAAGATGCAGAGACTGGGAAAGAAGGTGGCATCGTGAGCAGTGGTGCATACGCTTTTCTGACGTCAGAGGGTTTCATTCAACAGGGTGAGGTGTGATTGTGATTTAAGATGGTGCTGTGAGCATGGCTTGTGTATGTCTGTGGGTAGAGAGTGCATGTTTGGAGAGGGGTGTTGCCAGTAGGCATGGTGTTTTGCAAACAAAAGGGGCCTGCAAAAGCTGTCATCCAGTCACTCAGGGTCATTGATTTTTGCCTGCCAGAGCCTAGCGAGTGCTTACGTGAACTTCTTTTTAAACTGTATAGCTCACTCACTCATGACTTTTTACCTGCGTTCCAGGTTATTAGTGTTAAAGATAATGATAGCCTGGCTGCCCGTCTGGCCGTGGAAATGAAAACTGACCTCTTGATTGTTCTTTCAGATGTAGAAGGTACAAAGTAATGCCGTTTGCTTTTACCCAGCCTTTGTTTTAAATACTACATGTGTGAGCACATGAGTTTCCCTCTTTGTTTGAGTCCTTCTGATCTTTTTTTTAGTATGGACCATTATTTTCAGAGCCAGGTGGTCTGACAAAGGGGAATCTGGGAGATGCAGTCGAAATGCTGAAAGGTTGTCATTTTCAGGCACTTTAGTTTCATTTTTTATAATAGCTTTATGGAAATATAATTCACGTGCCATGCCATTCACCTTTTTAAAGTTTACAGTTCTATGATTTTTAGTATCTTAATACAGTTGTTCAACCCTCACCACAATTTTAGAACATTTTTATCACCCCAACAAAAAAACCCATACCCATTAGCAGTCACTCCTCACTCTGCCACAAACTCTCCAGCACCTACACAACCTCCAGTCTACATTGTCTCTGTTGGTTTGCCTGTTCCAGACATTTTATATAAATGGAATCATACACTAATGCTGCTTTGAACACTCATGTACAACTTTGTGTGAACATGTTTTTATTTTACCTAGGAGTACAATTGCTGGACCATATGGTGTAACTCTTTAAGCCTTTTAAAGAAGTGCCAGACCACTTTCCAAACCACGAACACCATTTAACCATGTAAACCATTTCCAAAATAGTACAAAATGCAGCATTTTACATTCCCACTAGCAACATATGAGGGATCCAGTATGTCTCCACATCCTTACCTCTTGTTATCTGCCTTTTCGATTATAGCCATCCTAGTGGGTGTGAAGTGACACATCATTGTGTTTTTGATCACTTTCAGTTTTTAAGGTAATTCATTTTAAATTGGAGCCACTCCCGAAAATTGAGGCTGTTTGTCTACCATGTTCTTTTTTCTCTTTTTTTTTTTTTTTTTTTTTGTTTTTTGAGGGCAGTGTCACTGGCCCTCATATGTGGGACCCGAACCGGGGCTGCTTGCCTCCCACGCCAGCGCCCAACCACCGTGCCACTTGGCTGGCCCTGTCCACCATATTCTTATATGTCCTTTCTCCTTCCTTATGGAGGCACCCCTCTGGGCTCCAGTTGGACTCCCCATTCACTCTTATCACTTTCCTAAGCTGTTCCCATTTACATTTTGACCCATAAGGAATATGGTAGTTATGTCCAAAATAGGCCAAATGTACAGGATCCCCGAAGTTCTCCCATTACATTCCCAGGAGGTCAGAAAAACCTGTTTAATTCCCAGCCCACGCCCAAGGCAGGTTATCATAGCCAGACTTGTTCTCCAGTTTGCACTCCAGTGGTATAAGGTAAGGGCAGGGGCTGCCTAGCAAAGACAGGGGCAGATAGAGATGGATTGATCAGTCTCCTGCCCATGTGGAAGGTCAGAGATACCATATCTACATGTCAGTGTCTGTACCTGTAAGAAGGCTCGGTACCATGTTTATGCACTGCAAATAAGAAATCTCAGGATAGTAACAGCTAATTTGGGGTAAGAGTGAGCCACCCTGGAAAAGAAGGCATTTCGGTTAATCAACAGATTTTTTATTAAATTTCTACTGTGTGTAAATACCGTACTAGAGGCTTTATAAATGTTAATTTTTTCAATCCTTGTAGCAACCCTGCAAAATAGGTAGGTTAGCCCAATTATTCAGAAGAAGAAATTAAAAATTAAGTTTCCATCAGTTAAATGGTATACCCAATGTCACATAGATAGTATTTGGCAGAGGCCAATTTCAAATCTAACTGTTCAGTTAAAAAATCTACACTCTTCCCTCGCTCCTGTACTGCCTGTCAAGGTAAAGGATGTGCATATGAGAGATCAGTATATAAAACCCAATTTGAGGGGCTGGCTGAGTGGCGTGATGGTTAAACGCTGGCTTGGGAAGCCAGCGGCCCCGGTTCGGTCCCACATGTGAGGGCCAGTGACACTGCCTTAAAAAAAAACAAAAAAAAAAAAACAATTTGAACTGGACTCCAGTAAACAGTTTTATTACAGTCTCAAACACCAAAATTGATCATCAGTGGGATTATGTTCTTAACTCTATAATTTGTTATCCTCTGAATGTTGATTTTTAGAACAATATCAGTGTTTTAAATATGCTCTTGATGGGTTTGAGAGGCTACCATAAGGGAAAATATATCAGAATGCTAGGCACCCTTTGACATCTCTGGAGAAGGTTTGGCTTAGAATTGTCTAACCTTGCCCATACTGTTTATTGTATGAAAGCAAAAAGCCTCAGAATCCAAGTCTGTGGCCTTCTGAGAAGAGCTCAGCCTAAATCCTGGGAGCTGTGGAGTGCTGGGCTGAGGTGGACAGAGGCTGTGAGAGGTTCCTTTTCTCTGTAACTGCTGCCTTGTTCTGTACTGGACACCAATTTCCTTCTTCCTGTGACTCACCCACTGTCCTGGAGAGGATGTGTATAGCGGGGCTGTAGTAAAGATTTGGAATAATGGAGCGGAAGGTTCTGTGTTAGCACAGGAAAAGCAGCACTTTGAAACCAGAAGCGTCACTGCCCCAATGTCCTTCAGCCATTCCTTCCAGAGGCCAGTCCTCCCATAGGCTTTGATGTGACTCCTTTTTCTCAGGCCCCTCTTTTCCCTTTCCAAAGCTCCAACTTGCTCAGAGTGAATTTATGTGGATTTTAAATCTTGGATGGTATGCATATAACATTTCACGTATCTCTTATTTTTGTCACTCTACTCAGTTATAAAAGGAACATAGGCTTTATGGTGATAAATCCAGCCTGAATGTAAGAGTCACGCACTCTTCTGCTGACTCAGCCTAAGCTTCACCATGGCTCACCCATAACATGGGGCATATTAGTAGGTTATATTGACAGTTAACAAGAGCCTGTTTCACATTTCATCCTGCTGAGAAGTAGTCACATTAAACAGTATATGCCTGCTGCACTATTTTCCACTTGTCTTTTTCAGCTACATCCTTAAGGGACAGCATCATCAGTAGCAATGGCAGTGGTGAGGATAGCTTCCTGGTAGAATCTGGGCAGGGCCAATAAATTTTGTGCCAAGGATGTATGCATGCTCTGATGCTGACAAACATTCACTTAATAAGCTCGGTTATAAAAGCATGTGAGATGAGTCCTCCTAGAGCTGTTTTTCAGTGTAGGTGGACGCTGTGGATCCCTCATCCTCTTTTCTGGTTAGAGCTGGTGGCAAGCAGCATCCATCTGGATGAGAGTACAGAGTGGTTGGCAGGGGCCTGGGAGGCCTGTCTTGGGGGACACTCACTTCCATTAATGCAGTTTTATCGACTCTTGTTTACTTTTTAGGCCTCTTTGACAGCCCCCCAGGGTCAGATGATGCAAAGCTCATTGATATATTTTATCCCGGAGATCAGCAGTCTGTGACATTCGGAACCAAGTCGAGAGTGGGAATGGGCGGCATGGAAGCCAAGGTCAGAATCTGATGCCTTTTTACAGCCTGTAACAATTATAAAACCAAGACAACATTTTATCATTTTTATTTTTGTAATTGGGGACTGATGGTTCAGATGCTAGGTATATACACTTAACATGTGCATGCGTATGAATACCGGCATAATGCATATTTTCTACCTATGTTTACTCATGACTGTATTTGTATTATTTTTATTAATATTATGTAAAGGGTGTTCATATTGTAAAGTCCTTGAGGGCTCAGCTTATATATTTTTCATAATTCTTAAATCCCCTGATGTTGCCAACTCAAATATTTCTTGATGAAGTCTTTAAAAAATTCTTCTGTCCCATTAATTGTTCTAAGAAGTTACACCCTTAATGTACAGCATCATATTGGCATTGGCAGAGAGGAGGACAAGTCCCATTTATAAGCACTCAGCTTCAGGCTGTGGCCAAACACCAGACTAGACACTGAGTTGAGGCACAATAAGTCACTCGTTGAAATGGTGAGTCCTCGTGTGGAGTCTTGGAGAGAAAACACACTGAACACAAAGGGTAGACTGGTTCATCTCTAGGCAGCACGTGCCAGTGTTGGGCTGGAAAGATCACATGGGCTGAGTGTGTTTTTAGAGCTTCTGAGCTATTCTGAAACACTCCTGTATGTATTTAAATTGCTCAGTATTACATTGTATGTTATTATATCTTTTGTAAGTTTAAAGTGCAGTGACTAGACCCTGCAAAGGTCTGAATCTCATCTTTGGATCCAATGTCTCCCATTAGGTGAAAGCGGCCCTCTGGGCTTTGCAAGGTGGCACTTCTGTGGTTATTGCCAATGGAACCCACCCAAAGGTGTCTGGGCATGTCATCACAGACATCGTGGAGGGGAAGAAAGTCGGTACCTTCTTTTCCGAAGTAAAGCCTGCAGGTGAGTAGCTCTTCATAGAGTCCCCTGGTCTGTGGATGATAGCTAGTGATACCATGGCCTTGAAGGGACTGGGAACAAGGATCACAGAATCGATGTGCTGATACTATGAAATGTGGTATTGTTTTGAACACTGTTTGCAAAACTGGGTTTTGCTTTGCTTTTGTAAAATTTAACTTGCCTAACTGGGCCTCCAGTTCTTTCTAAAATCACTAAGTTAAAGAATATAAGCAACTGTTTTCTCAAGAAACATTGGCTAGGCCCATGCTGGATGCCAGGTGCTAATAAACACTAGAGATGCAAAGATGCACGGAAGGTATGGTATGCGCTCCCAAGTGTTCACAAAGGTAGAATTGCATTGTAATCCACATTCCGAAATGTAAATACATTAGAAAACGAAGGCAAAATTGAATTAAAAAGAACACTAGAAAGGGGAAGGTTTTGGACAGTGTAGGTGGGTGACTACAATGTTGTCACAGGAATATGGGGGCAGTTCTGGGAATGTAATTGATAATGTTATGAAGAGACTATATGTTAAGTGAAATAAGTCAGTTGGAGAAAGACAAGTACCATATGATCTCACTTATATGTGGAATCTGAAAAACTGAATGAACGATCAAAGTAAACAGATTCATAGATATAGAGGAAAAACTGAGGGTTGCTAGTTGGGAGCGAGGTGGGGATGAGGGGGAATGGGAAGGGATTAGACAGCATAAATAGACAACTACAATATTGCCACAGGGATATGAAACACACTGCAGGGAATATAATAATGTAAAAATTTTGTGGCGTCAGATAGTCACATGTCTTGTTAGGGAGACCACTTCATGGATGGAGTAGAGCCTTGATCATTGCACTGTACACCTGAAGCTGATGTTGTATAATATTGTATGCCAACTGTAACTGAATATATAGACAGTCACGGGATGTGGCGTATACTGTGGAAGGGAGTCAAAGGAATTGTAATAGATATATATGTATGATATGTGGGAGGAGTGGGGTGGCGAACTGGGGAAGGGGGGTTGTCACTTTGTGGGGGTAAAGAGTATAACTATTGCATTGTGTTGTACACCTGAAACTAATAAAAAAGAAAAAGAAAAAAAAAAAGAACACTAGAAGTCATGAGTTACATTGTCTACCCCAGAAATAGACAAGTTTCCTGTGTGATGCCTGAGTTAATCTGGTATATTTTTTTGACCATTTTATTGGTCAGCATGATGTCTGTGTGCCTCAAGCACACCAAGGTACCACGTGTACAGTCCGTGCATGTGATGAGCTGGTGTACATGCTGGGATAGTGACGGAACTAAGCAGACAATGATCTGATGTTTGCAAATGTTCTGGCAGGCCCTACTGTGGAGCAGCAGGGAGAAATGGCCCGAGCAGGAGGCAGGATGCTGGCCACTTTGGAACCGGAGCAGGTAATAGCCCTAGCCCATGGTCTTGTTACTTTTCAGAGTGAGTCATGCCGTGAGGTTCAGTCCACAGTCAAGCCTGCGACCTCCCCCTTTATTCCTTATGTTCCCCAGAGGTATCCAAATTACAAGTCTGATCCAGATTTGTTCTGCCTTTTTTCTTTTTCTAAATTTTCCTTTTTGTCTTTTCGTAGGCTGAGGCCTAAGGTAGCCTTTCATCACTATGATGTTTTGATCAAAAATATGAAAATGATGAGACCAGGGAGTCGCCCTAATCCTGCCACGTACTAAGCGTACAAATTTAGGAAAATGACTCATCCGTCCCTCATCCTGAATCACCTAAGTAATCTATCAGGTGGAGGCTCAGGAGCCAGCTCTGTAGTCACAGTCCCGCCCCGTCCACAGCAAATCAGTCAGTCGAAGTAGCAGACAACCAGGAGGCTGGAAATGCAGGGAGGTCCCGTGGAATCTGGGGGCTGGCTTCCCAAGGGTTGTCCTTAAGGGTCGATTTGAGAGTGATGTGTATAGGTTCCTTCTGAGGAGTGCTTTGGCGTGAGAAAGGAAAAGAGAATTTAAGATAACTCCAAATAGAGAAAGGAAAGCAAAGGAAGAGCTTAGCTTCTCTCTTAAACCACTTTTACTCCTTTGTTAATCACCGCACTGACTTCCCACATTTCCTAATCTGGGTAAATAAGGGTTGGGATCTCCTCAAGCATCCAGGACTGGGTTTTTACCTTTTGACTGAATTCATTAAATAAATCAGTATCAAATAAGAAAAGCTAGGTGCAAAAACTTACCTGGGAAATGAACTATATACAGTAGCAATATTAAATGTGTCGAGATGTATGTGTCCTGCTGATTCAGAGTGCTGGGCCTGTCTCAGATAAATTGTGTAATTCATCATGCCCCCTCCCCCATCTCTGGGCCATGGTTTGCTAATCATAACAATCAGGAGTGGTAAAAGAAGAGAAGTAAGAAGAAATAGGGGAGATTAGCAGTGAGAGAGGAAGGAAAAAATGAGGAGAGCAGTGGTGGGAAATGAGTAATATGAAGTAAGATTTCAGTCAGTGGTGACCTTGGGTTTAGGAGCAGGGCCTGGCACATCAGAAGAGTAGGTTTAAAAGAGCAGGTGTGCATTCTTCCTGGATTAACATGTTTACTTGCTTGTTTAATGTCTTACCTCTCTTCCCAGAGAGCAGAGATTATCCATCATCTGGCTGATCTGTTGACGGACCAGCGTGATGAGATCCTGTTAGCCAACAAAAAAGACTTGGAGGAGGCAGAGGGTAAATACCAGGCAGTTTGGAGTCACTGTTATGGAGGGTTTTGTTTTGGTCTATAGTCTTTGTTTTACTAATAATTCTTAATAGCATAGTCTACCTAAAGTCAAGGTAGTTATAGAAGAAATTGTATATTTTGCATCCTGTTTATTGATGGTTGGTGGTTAAGGTGCATTGGGCTGTTTCAAACTTACGATCTCCCCCCCTTTCCCAGTACAGTCCCCCAAAGGGGCTGTTTCTGTTCCTCACAGGTCAAGAGCCATGGCTATTACTGCAATTTCAGGACCAAAAAGAAAAAGATTGAGGACCTCAGTATTTTAGACATTCATCTAATAGCAGCCCACATTTATTGAGGCCTTCCTGTGTTGCCAGGCATTGTGCTAAGGGCTTAACAGACAGGGTCTTATTTTATCTTTACAACATAACACCTATGAGGTAGCTACTATTTATTCTCCCAGTTTTACAGGGGAGAAAACTGAAGCACAGAGAAGTTGTCACATGCCTAAAACCAGTGACAGATTCAGATTCAAACCCAGAAGGACTGTGCATATAAAGTAGCATGTAGACATAGCTTGTGCAGCCTGGATGAGAGAGAGCTTATCTCCTAGTGAATTAACTAGTGTGCAGTCTGCACAGAGTTGGCAACAGGTGCCATCGAGAAATGCCCTTGAGGTGCTAATGGTAGAGCAAGTGAGATGGCTTAGCTCACTTTGCAGACAACTAAATAGGTAGAGTCAGATAGGCCCTCTCTCTCCCTTTTCCTGATTCTTTGTCTTTTGCACCCCAAAATAATGGGGGGTTGATTTTTTAATTTCCTTTTCTCTTGAATAAATGTGCCTTAAACATCCAAATTAGTGTTGTTCCCTTTAAAGAAACATCGCAAGGCATATCAACATTATTTTCATTCCTTAAAATGTATTTGAGCCATTGCTTTGGAACTTCCTTCAGAATTTACATCTGGTCTTTGGAATTTTTGCAGTATTGGAAAGTCATAAAATAAATTCTCAGAAATGGAAGAAATATTTGATGACATCTTATCCAATTCTTTAATTTAAAAGAATTAAGACCCATAGAGGTTAAAACTGTTGTTCAAAGTCACACAACTAGTTGTTGGCAGAACTGTGACTTCTGATCCCAGTTATGTCTCTGGCACTTCACGAGGACACACAATGGCTTTGTAAGAACAAATTCCTGGGTATACATGAGTATGGTAACCCCCTTTGACTCAGTAAGCCCATTTCAGGAAATGTATCCTAAGAAAAGATTTCAAGAGGAGAAAACGACTCTCTATGTAACGATTCTTAGAGCAGTATTAATTATCACACGGAAAACTGAAAGCAACCTCAGTGTCTTAATAAGTTTGGTTAAATGCGTTAACCTGTACCAACTCAGTGAAATATTTAATGGTTGTTAAAATAATTTTTGCAACATGGAAAATGTACATTCATTCATTCATTGTAAGGTAAAAAACAAGTAACATTTAGCATGCACTATAATTAAATCTTGATTTTTAGCACACGGGGAAAAGTGAAGAAATATTAATGATGTAATTTGTTTAGTAGGATGATGGTTTAATTTTTTTCTTAATATAATGTTGGTTTTTCCACTCCAAAGTAGAGATCTTTTTATTATCTTCGTGGATGTGATTATAAAAAAGAAAGGGAAAATTTTCATAATCTCACCTTAACATTAACCATAGTAATGATTTGTGATGTGTGATTCCATATGGTTTTCCTGAGTATATATACGTGCATATGTATGAATATGCGTGTATAGAGAACCACACTATATATACTGTTGTATTTAAATTTAAAGAAAATTTTGTATATGAACTTACCATAATTTAAGTTATTTCAAAAGAAACTATCTTCATTGCTTCCAATTATTAAAATAATGCATTCGTTATAAAACATTAAAATAATGCAGAAAGACAGTGATCATTACTGTTTTTGATGCAGACATGTATACATGTAATGTTTGATAAATAGGATCCTACCATATGTGCTGTTCTATAGTTTTCCTTTTTCACGAACTATGTCCTGGACAGCTTTCCATATCAATAAATAGAGATAATAGTGTTTATAATAACTGCATTGTAGCCCATTGTCTGAATTTATAGGTAGAATCCAGTTGCCTGCTATTATAAAAATGCTATGATAAGTATCCTAATTACATGGAAGTTTGCTCGTGCAAATGATAAATCTCTGGAACTGAATTTGCTTGCATACAGGGTATGCTTTTACATACCTTTGTTTGGTGATGCATACTTGTCAAACAGGGCCCACCAGAAAAGCATGTCCTTATCTTTCCCAGGCCCGTTAAGTTCCATGTCTGTTCCTAGCACAGTGCCACTTGTTGAGTAAAACAGCCTGGTCGAATCTACTGTTGTATCATGTATTCTTCCCACCTCCTCAGGGAGACTGGCAGCTCCTCTGCTGAAACGTCTGAGCCTCTCCACGTCTAAATTGAACAGCCTGGCCATCGGTCTGCGGCAGATCGCAGCCTCCTCACGGGACAGCGTGGGGCGCGTTTTGCGCCGGACTCGAGTTGCCAAAAACTTGGAGCTAGAACAAGTGACTGTCCCAATTGGAGTTCTGCTGGTCATCTTTGAATCTCGCCCTGACTGTCTACCCCAGGTATGTGACTAATGTCAAGATTAACCTCCGAAAGATTCTTTTTCTTTGTTTTAGTGAAAATGTTTTATATTTTTTCCCGCCAAAGATAATTTTTGAGACTTTGCTCTTAGGTTGTTCTTAAGGTAATTCATGTTACTGATGCTTCCAGTAATTCTAAAGTAGGTATTCATGTGTCCATTTTACAGTTGAAGAAACTGGAGCTTATAGATGTTAATATTCCTGTCACACTTGTAAGGGTGGACCTGGGTCTTGAACCTATTATAGATGCGTCTCCCATACCATGGCACCGGGGCACATTTCCAAATATCTTAGCTTATTGGGGCACTTTGTTCCCTGACCACAGAGACCCTGCTAGCCCACTGCAGGGTCGTTCATCTCGTAGCTGGTTGTGCCCATATGAAAAAGACCCCTTTATTATCAGTGTCACAGATGGCTTCCTGTAAGTACATCTCTTAGGAAAAAGAACGTCTAGTAATTAGTGGAAACGAGAATACAACCCTCTTTAAGGAATCTGACATATCACAGGCTGATGTTGAGAAACCATGTGTTAAAGGTGTTGCCAAGCAGCCATACTCTGAAATACAGGTGGCAGTACATTAAAGGGTAGCCTCACTTGTTGCCCTAAACTTCCTCCCAGAAATCTGGGCTCGTTTGCCCACTGAACTGTCCAGTAGGATGATACCAGCTCACACTTTGCACTAGCCACAAAGTCGCAAAGAGAATTCTACTTAAAAAACAGAAAAACAACACCCCTTTACTATAGGGCATACGTGACCATGGGAGTCCATAATTCTCCATAGAGGATACTCCCTGGCAGGACCTACAACCAGCTTGTTCCCCAAGGGCCTCCCAGACCACCTTCCCCCTTCTGACCTGTCTCCCAGAAATGCTTCAGAGACAGCTGCAGAGCTCCCCTCTTTTAGGCTGTGCCCATGCAGTTTCTCTCTACCTTTGATCTATACTAGCTGCCACTTCACAAGGAAAAAAGCTTTCCTCTTTAGCCAACTACAGCTGAGGTGCCTCATCTGGGATCTTAACCTTGGATGGCCGTCACAGAATCTTAGAATCCTAGAAGTTGTATGCAGAATTCGGTGTTTGTGCATTTATCTGGAGGACGTTTACAAAATTACTTTTATAAAGGATTCATGAGCAACAAAAATGAACAAAAAAGGATTAAGAGCCACTAATCTGGAGATTAACATATTCAGGCAAGGTTTTTTAGTAGTTTCTTTCACTGCTTTACAAAAACAGGAAGATTTTCATTCACCCCAGAGCATTCAGAAGTTAAGCCTCAGGCCTTGTATGATCAGGTCAGTGTCATTAGCTCTTTGCTCTAAGAGGGCAACTAATCCTCCTCCTGATGGCCTGTTTTTCCCTCCTTTCCCAGCAGCTCTCACAGCTACCAGGAGCTGGCGGGAGCTCTAGTCTTCTCCAGGTTCCCAGCACCAGGTGTTTATAGCTCTTGGAACAATTAGCTAGAGATGCTGCCTAGCCTCAGCCCGAGTCAGGTGGAGCAAGTGCCTGAGTCCCGCGGCAGCTGAGCACCCTGTCCTCCACCACAGCCAAAGTGGGGAGGGGGGTCACGTGACCCTAGCCATTTAACTCAGGCTATTTTGCTAATGTTGCTAAGGAAGCCATATAGCTCAGTTCCTAAGATCCGGGTGCTTTGGCTCTGGAGTCAAGGCTCCTAGCCCTGCCACTTAAAAGCTATGTAACCTAGCAGAGTCACCAAACTCTCTGGGCTTCAGCGTCCTTATTTGTAAAGCAGGGGATAAAACAGGTACTTAATTCACTAGAATGTTGTGAAGATAAAATAAGCTAGGCCTTACAAAGTGATTCACACAGTGTGTGGCACAGAAAAAGTGCTCAGTGAGTGCTAATGTTACTATTACATCATTGCTTTTTCTCTTTGGGTCACTGTTCTCCTCTTTGATCTGCAGGTGGCAGCCTTGGCTATTGCAAGTGGTAATGGCTTATTACTCAAAGGAGGGAAGGAGGCTGCACATAGCAACCGGATTCTTCATCTCCTGACCCAGGAGGCTCTCTCCATCCATGGAGTCAAGGAGGCTGTACAGTTGGTAGGTCCCTGGGCATGAGCCAAGTCAAGCCCAGAGGGGCCAGGTCAGGTGTTTGGGTATTTGAAGCAAAGCTTAGGCCATGTAAGGCTAAGCCACTTCTATGGGCAGGCTTGCTTCGAGTGGCAGCATGTCCTGTATGCCTGGATACTGGACAGTGCCAGGGGCTTCCTTTGCCTGGAGGGGTCTTCAGTGGCTTAGGAAGACCACTTTCATACAGCTGGCACATGTCCTGGCACTGTTGATTTACAAGAATTCCTATTATACTTCCATTTTTTAGGTCACAGGTCAGCAGGAATACCAGACCGAGAGTGAGGCCTGGGTTCTGCTCACTGGCAGAGTGATTTAGGCCAAGTAAGATGAGATTAATTTTATGAAAGTTGATCATAAACTATTCATGCAGCATGTAACTATGAGGTTCCGCTGTTATTATTATTATGGTCATTATTTAAACCATTGTCTCAGACTCAACTGTCAAATGGAGTTTCTGAACTAGGTAGTGAGAACTACAGTTTATTGAGCACCTACTATGGGCATTATCTCACTTAATCTCACAACAATCCTATGAGAAAAATACCATAAAGTATTAGGCCCATTTTATAGATGGAAAAAAAAAATAGGCTCAGAGGTTAAGTAACTCACCCCAAATCATATAGTCTGTAGCAGAGTTTAGATTTGGACCTAGGCTGACTCCAGATCCTTCTCTTTCCATTGAGGCCCACTCGTTCCAACATTCCAGGAGTGCCTGCACACCTGCTGCATTTAATGCTCACTGACTAGAATCAGGGTTTTTCTTTGGCAACATAGTGGATGGAAAAAGCACAGATTTTAGGGATTCAAACCACAGCTCTACCACATCCTAGATTAATTCAACAGATTTCCTCCCTCTCCTTCTTCCTGTTGATGTATAATATACATACAGGGCCGGCCGAGTGTCTCAGTTGGTTAAGAGTGCGAGTTCTGAGCATCAGTGTCGCTGGTTCAATTCCCACAGGGGTCAGTGAGCTGCTCCCCAGCTGAGCTGCCACTGAGCTGCCAGCAGGTAGCAGGATGGCTCAGCTGGTGAGAGCACGTGCTCCTAACAAGGTTGCCAGTTTGACTCCCACATGGGATGGTGGCTATGCCCAACCACAACTAAGATTGAACACGGCACCTTGAGCTGAGCGGCTGGAGCCACCGTCAAGCGGCCAGATGTCGACTGGACTTGGGAGGCAAGCTAGCTGCGCCCTCCACACCTAAGAGTGAAGGACAACAACTTGGCTGTTCCCGTTCCCCGATTCCCCAACACTGTTCCCCTCCCCCAATTCCCCCAATAAAATATTTTTAAAAAAAAAATCATACATAGAGTAAGTATATAAATCTTATGTGAACAAGTATGATTCTGTCCATACACACACACAGTTTGTCCAGACACACACACACATACACACACACACACACACACACACACACACCAACCAGATCAAGACAGAACCTTTATAGCACCCTGAAGGCTCCCATATGCCATTCCCAGTCAGTATGCCCCACCCCACCACCAGGTAACCACTTGTTTTACTTTCTTCACATTCAGTTTCTTTGGCCTATTCTAAACTTCATGTAAGTGGAATGCACTCTTTTATGCTGTATTTCTTTTGTTCATTATTATGTCCATGAAATTCATGCACGTTGTTGCATCTAGCAGTAGTTTTTTGTCTCCATGTAGTATTCCACTTACATATATATACTACATTTTATCCTTTCTTCCGTTCATGAACATTTGAGTTGTGTCCAGTTTGGGGTTATGCAAATTAACATTGCTGTGAACATTTTTGTACACTTATATTTATATTTCTATTATAAGTAATATGACCATATAGGAGGAAAGATACCCATAATCTCACAGGCACTTTAGTCAGTCCAGCCAACGTCCCAGCAGAAATTGTGAAGACCATGACTCTCTAGCAGGACCCAATGTCATTAGGCAGTGGCTGGGGGACCACCATAGCAGCCACTTCTTGTGATCCTCGTCACCTGGCATTATCTGCGCCGCCTCTAACTTCCAGAGATAGCACTTTGTACCTCTTTTGGCATGTTAAAACTTATCTGCCCTGTATATGGCTAATTGTGTCCCTGTCGTCCTATCTTCCCAACTAGACTGAGCTCTCTGAGGGCAGGGGCCAGGTCCTGCATGTTTTGTCTTGCGGAGCTCAGCACCTAATGTGCAGTGTTTGGTAAACATTTGCTGGACGATGTCAGTTCCCATAATTGGGGACTTAATCTTGTTTTGGAACAAGTTTTCATAGTGCCTGATTTCGTTCTCAGGAGGTGCAGACATTTATCTATAAAAGGAATGTTGCTATTTCTCTATTTCATGGGGTGAGATGTCCTCTTTGTCTTTTGATTCCCTGCTTCTTTAGGTGAATACCAGAGAAGAAGTGGAAGACCTTTGCCGCCTAGACAAATTGATAGATCTGATCATTCCACGCGGCTCCTCCCAGCTGGTCAGGGACATCCAGAAAGCCGCTAAGGGGATTCCTGTGATGGGGCACAGTGAAGGGATCTGCCACATGTATGTGGATTCAGAGGCCAGTGTTGATAAAGCCACCAGACTAGGTGAGCTGGATGAGGTCCCCTGTTTTACAGGCAAAAATATTTGTCAGATTCTCGGTGGCTCTGGGTCATGTCAATAGAAACAATTCTTTGTCTTCTGTCTTTCAGTCAGAGACTCTAAATGTGAATATCCAGCTGCCTGTAACGCTTTGGAGACTCTGTTAATCCACCGAGATCTGTTGAGAACACCGCTGTTTGACCAGATCATTGATATGCTGAGAGTGGAACAGGTAAGACAAGTCCACAGGACTCATACATCACTTCCTGCCTTCCGTGTAGAGAGTTAGAAGCCTGTGGGATTAGACCAGGAGCAGCTGCCATACCATTTAAGGCAATCCAAGAAGCAATATTTTTGAGCATCTGCTATGTACAAACTTCAGTGCTAAGAACACAGAGATGACTAAGACATGCCCCTTGCCTTCTGACAGTCTAATAGATGGAAGAAACCCACGCATAAATAGCTTCATTACAAAATGGAATGCGTTAAGTACTAAGAGAGTTCAAAGATAAGACAGATCACATGACAGCCCACTGAATGAACTATTTCTGGCAACCTTTATTCAGGCAGCATAAGTTTATGTTTCTGAATACACATTCCTGTTTGGATTTGATTTGAAAAGACTGTATAAATGTTCTCAAACCAAAAATGTTTTGCATCTGTCTTCAATTACCATTATTAATGTACTTAATACAGTAACATTTGGGAGTCAACAAATTGTATAATGTCCTATTTTTCTGAGATTACTTTCTTACCATTAAGGTTATAAACATACAGTGCTAGTAAGTTTCCAACATAAACAAACGTACGCTCCATCGTAAATTCCTAACTGCACCCTTGCAGAATTGTATAAACTGGTGCAGCAGTAGGAAAAGTGAGTGCTGGCCTTGTTTGCTTTGACCTGGGGCATGTGTCTCTTCCCTTCCATCCTTTTGCTGAAAAGGATGTCGCATGGTCCCAGTGAGAACCTGAAGGGATTGATTTGAAAATGAAAACGCACCCCACAAATTAAAAGAGAGTCACATAATTATTTGTGTTTGGGCCGTTACTATACACTCATGACCTGTTCACTTGGGCACCACACTGGACTGGACACAAGGAAAATTCTCCTTTGGCCAGGAATAAAACCCCCAGTCCTGATTCAGACAAACCCACTCTACCCTCAGTCATCCCAGGACTGCCTTGAAATTCCCCAACTCAAAATGAGTCAGTCTGTGTACTTCGTGCAGCACCTTTGTACTGGAGGAAGTAAATCAGCACAGAGATGGGGCTCCGGGATGGGGTTCCAGTCCCTGGGGAACATGGTTGGACCCCAGGCCTGGAGAAAGTGGGGTCCCAGATAGGAAAGCACGCAGGGCCTCAGGAGCCATGACGACAAACACCACTTGTTGTAACCTGAGCCAAGCAAGAGCTTGGTCCCAAAGAATCAAGGCACGAACGGGGCCTGGAGAGGTCTCTGAGGACAAGGCCTATGTGGGATCAGACTTGTGACTGGAACCCTCAGTGACCAGTCTCAGGATCCTTAAAGTCTTCCACCCAGAAGCAGAGTTACCCCAGAGGCTAGCGCAGAGCTGAACCTGGAAATGGGGCTAGAGGACAAGGTTGGAAATGTGACAACCACCTTTGTAAGTGGTTACCAGTAAGCACTGTTTTCCTCCGGAGCACACATAGGACTTCTCAGGGTGAAGGGGATAGAAGTGTGTCCATGGCATCTCCCTTTCCATGAGTCCAGTGCCTAGTTTCCCTATGCAGGGAACGGCTTTTTACAGTCCAGTGTTTGTGTTAGTAGAATGCCAGCAGTCAGGGGCTTATGTTGATAGCCCATTAAATGCCTTGCACATTCTTAACGTTCAGAGGCCTCCTGCCGAAACCCCTGCTCCAACCTGACTGAGGGCCCGTTGCTGGCAGGCAGCCCATCAGCCTTTTCAGAAGCAGAGCGTCCCAGAGGGCGGGAGGCTGCCTCTGAAAGCAAGGCAGGGACTAGTTGGGTTGTCCAGGTCACAGGAACCACAGGCTCGTCATCTTCAGGCTCGTCCTGCCGTTTGATCCTGGAGGAAGAAGTGGGAGCCTGCTAACTTGGGTTGTGTTTATGTTGTTGCCCCGGGCCTTCCTCTGTTCCAGGTGAAAATTCACGCAGGCCCCAGGTTTGCCTCCTATCTGACCTTCAGCCCCTCTGAAGTCAAGTCCCTCCGAACTGAGTATGGCGACCTGGAATTGTGCATTGAAGTGGTGGACAGTGTCCAGGAGGCCATTGACCATATCCACAAGTATGGCAGCTCCCACACCGATGTCATCGTCACAGAGAACGGTCAGTGTGCAGATGCTTCAGGTGTATGGTGTCTGCTTTTTCTGCCTTGATCTCTCAGCACCTCCTTACCTGCAGGAAAACATAATCTGAACAGACTGATGATAATGCCTGATGTTACCTTTGCTGGTTAGCTGTGCTTTCACGTCTGTTACCTCATTATATTGGCACAGAGGCCCCTTAGGTGGAGGTGGGGAAGAGACAATGAGCCACAGTAAAATGACTCTTTCTGTTAGAGGTTCATTTACTCCATACAGTAGTCTTTCCAGGTTGTTGGAAAAAACCCACTTTAGAGCTGAGGAAACCAAGGCTTGGGAGGTTAAGTACAGAACCAACTGGTTAAGGACAGAACCAACTCTCCACAGTCATTCATTGACTCCACAGATATAGATATAGATATTATGAGACGTGCCTAGGTGTCAGGCACTGGAGGCCCAATGATAAAGAAAGCCAGGATGGCTCCTCAAGGAATTACAGTCAGTTTATTGGAGGGTCAAAACACTACCATAGTAACAGCTAACACGTATGGAGCACTTCCCATGTGCTAGGCTCTGCGATAATGCTCTATGGGTGTCAATTCACTTTATCCTCTCCACAGCCCTGTGAGCTACATAATATTGTCAGTCTCCATTTTACTTGGACGCACAGAGGTTCAGAAACCTGCCCAGGCCACCCAGCTACTGGTTGTGGAGTTGGAGCTCAGCCTTAGGTATCCTGGCTCCGTGGCTTATAAATAGATAGTGTAGAGAGGCCATTGCAGCACCAAGGGTATGTCTGCAAGGGGCGGTCTGGATTCCAACCCAGTCTTACCAGGCCACTACTCCTTCACAGCAGCGACTGATGAAGCTGGTTTGCCTTCTTCCTCTTTAGGTTTCTCACAGATCTTCATGTTTAATATGTGGGGGTGCTCCTCAGGGGCCTGGACCCTGCCCTAGCCAGTCACTGGTGAGGGCTGGAAGCAGGGCTGTTCTCTGTGGGTCATCCTAACTTACTTTCTTCTCTTCGTGCTGCAGAGAAAACAGCAGAGTTCTTCCTCCAGCATGTAGACAGCGCCTGTGTGTTCTGGAACGCCAGCACTCGCTTCTCTGATGGTTACCGCTTCGGCCTGGGTAGGAAAGACTCGGGTCCTGGGAGGAAGGAATTTCTGGGAGTCACTGTGTGGTCCAAGGAGCTGGCGAGGGCGGAGGAGACAACTCTGCTTTATGGTCACATGCTTGCTCAAGATGATGGAGACAGAGCTGGGGGAGGGTGGGTTTATGAGAGAGAATAACGTAGCTACGGTGAGTTGGTGCAAGTCCTGTGCTCTGTGCATTTCAGATGTTATGAAGGGAGCTGCTCTTATTTCATTTTTCATAGATGGGGAAACTGAGACTCAGAGAAGGGAAGTAATTTGCCCAAAGCCATGCAGCTGGCATTCAGTCCAAAGCCAGAGTCGCTCCCACCTCCGTATGGACAGACACAACACGTCTCCACCCACAGGCTGTGACAGGTGTTCATGCCAACGTCCCTTAAGAGCACTGCCGTTGCAGACATTGTTGGAGAGACACGGCCAGACTGCCTGAGATCTAGGAATTCCCTGTGAGGATAGGACAAGAGAAGGTGTTAGGACCTATGCTGGGATTAATTGTCAGCATCCGAAACAAACAGGTGGGCCCAGAGGTGCAAGCTTTACTTCCAAACCAGACTGAAATAGAAAGCTTCAGAAAGACAGCCTTCTCCCCCACTCCGTCAGTCATAATCAAATCTCCATCCCCAGGAGCATAGGGATTTTTCAGATCATCTCTGGTTTTCAGGGGTACCATTATACAGAGCTCCAGTAAAACACTGATGACATATCTGAAAAGTATTTGAACCCCTTGAAACATTTTAATCCCTCTGAACTGTTGAATAGATGATCTGCCTAGAGAAATAGTTCTCACTGAATTGTTAAAGGTTATTAAAGGGAATTTTAACTCAGTTATTCTTAGTTTTTAGACACTTTATTTTTAGTTCCCTGTTTCTATTATGTTGGGGGTTTGATTTAATTATTACATCACTTGCACTGATCTTTGCATTCCATGTTCTTGTAGAACAAATAGCGGCACACATTTAAGGGCTGAGGTGTCCAGCTTTCAAGTGCAAGTCCAAAAAGGGGGGAGAGCAAAAGCCACTCCATTGTCTTTTCATCCCCGGCTCAGAGCAGCTCAAACTGAGTTAAATTCCTGTGAAATGCATGAGTAACAGTGACAGATAATACTTACTGAATATTTACGATATTTTCAGCACCGTGTTACATACAGCACATGCAGCATCTCACTTAGTTCTACATAATGGATTCTATCGTTTTCCTTATTTTTTCAATGAAAAACTGAGGCACAGAGGTATTTAGGCAACGTGCCCAAAGTCACATGGTCTCTACATTATGAAACCAAGATGTGAATCTGGTAACCACTCCTCTTGCCCTTGCCAGCCACTGCCCCAGGCCCATCCCCACTCAGGTCTTTCCCTGGCTCTTCTCTCTGCCTGCGGTGCCTCTCCACCTGCCCCTCCCCCTGCCGGCTCCTCAGTGGTCAGGTGTCAGAGGGCCGGCACCTCCTCAGGGAGATGCTCCCTGACCACCCTGTCCCGTGTGGTAGCCACCCCACACACACACTCTGTCACAGCACCCTGCACCCTTTCATGTGCACTCATTCACCACATGAAGTGATTTGCCAAACTGTTCTTTGGCTGCCTTGCCCACAGGAGTGTAAGTTCCATGAAAACAGAATCTGTATCAATTATTCACCACTTTATCCCCAGGGCCTCAGACATAGTACGTGCTCAGTAAAGTTGTGATGAACAAGGGACCCCCTACCCCCACTGTATATGGTATAGAACACCGAGGCAGACCCAGGAAAACCCCTGGTGTCTCCGCTTCTGAGCCTGGGGCAAGAGGGATGGGAAATGAACAATACTCTTTCATGTGTTCAGTAGCTGTCTAATGAGTGTCTGTATGCTAAGAATTCTGGGGCATACTGAGAACATGTCTCCTGCTTTCTAGGATTTAAAGAATATTTGGGGAGATAAACATCCAACTAAACATTGTTGTACATCTTAGAAAATGCCCGAATGTCAAATTATGGTACACAGTCCAGACACTAAACAGATATCAGAGAGAGCATGTCTAGTATTGTCAGAATACGGTGGGGATAAAGTACAATAGAGAGGCCCACGCATTGTGCTTCTTTAGAAGAAGGGGGCTGATGGTTATTTATAGTGACTGGCAAACACGTTTATGGGGACAGTGCAACTCCAGCTGGCCCGGGGAGGATGGGTCAGGAGTGGGCAAGGAGAGAGGGCACCAAATGAAGAGAATGAGGAGACATGGGGCTGGTGGGTGGGCAGGAAGCCGAGGCCGGGAAAAGCCACAACCTCATCCATGCTTTTTTGCAGGCGCTGAAGTGGGAATCAGTACATCACGAATCCATGCCCGGGGACCAGTAGGGCTCGAGGGACTACTTACTACGAAGTGGCTGCTGCGAGGGCAGGACCACGTGGTCTCAGATTTCTCAGAGCACGGAAGTTTAAAATACCTTCACGAGAACCTCCCTGTTCCTCAGAGAAACACCAACTGAAAGCGTGCAGGAAGAGCCGGACTGTTCCTAGAGATCTGCAATTAAACTTGGCTGAAGACTCTCGGGATGAGCCAGGTCTTGTCTCCCACTTCCTGGAAGGGTCTGCCTGTTGGAGAGCACACCTACATGCTCTGGGTTCAGACTGGCAACATTAGGCCTGGCTAATGACTTGCATTCCAGCCCACCCTTTTCTCTTTTTTTAAATATAGAAAATGATTGGTATGGATAGGGACTTTGCCTGCTTGCTACAGACGGGGACTTTGCACAGTCCTATTCCCTTCACCAACACAAACGGAAAGGTGCGGTTTCCCACATACGAGGCAGTGGAAAAATGGCCGCTTCTGACCCTTTTATCACCTCAATGAGGTAAAGTCTCCCTTGGCATTCGGCTAGTACTAGAGGCAGCCATACTAAGTCCTTCCACTTTTCCTTTCTTTGACATTCATTGTCATCTTTGAAAAGGAGGGATTTGGGGCCGGCTGAGTGGCGCAGTGGTTAAGCGCTAGCTTGGGAAGCCAGCTGCCCTGGTTCGGATCCCGCATATGAGGGCCAGTGACACTGCCCTCTTAAAAAAAAATACTGGTTTTGGGCCGGCCGAGTGGCACGGTGGTTAAGCGCTGGCTTGGGATGCTAGTGACCCCAGTTCGGGTCCCACATATGAGTGACACTGCCCTCAAAAAAAAAAAAAAAAAGCACCGGCCGAGTGGCTCAGTTGGTTAAGAGCTCGCTCAAGAGTGCGAGCTGAGCTCTGAGCAGCAGCGGTTCGATGCCCAGCCCGAGCTGAGTTGCCGTTAAGCTGCCAACAGGTGGCAGAATGGCTCAGCTAAAAAAAAAAAGAAGAGGGATTTGGAATTTAGAAGAGGGGCAGCTCTTTTAGCATTCTCATCAGTAACAATCACAGAAATGGACTGAATCATTTTCCCTGGTAAATCAGCCTTTTCTATTTATTTGTGGAGTAAATATAAATAAGCATTCCACATGTCTGCATCCTGTCTGGACCCAGGAGATTTGGCATCACCCATGATGTAGCTGGAACCTGGAACTGCAGACAGGAGAGGTGTGAGTTTCAGGATGAAGTATCTACAACGATTACGCTTGAAATTTTTATATAAATTATTTTGTCATCCTATCCTTTCTCTCCAAAACAAAATTAGAGGATTATTTTAATACTTTGGATTCTTTCCCCATTTTTAAAAAATAAAGTTCTTATGAAAAGCCTGTGTTCAGGATTAAAGTTTTCTCCCTCATTGGCTGTTACCCTCTTTTTCCCTCCCGTGTGACCCTCACAGTCCCACTTTTACACATTGTGTCTCCTCAGAAGCTGGTTGGGAGACAGCCTGGCCCTCTGCCTCAACAGTGTCAGTGGAAGCAGCACAGCAGATCCTCCTGGGGAAGGTCTCCCCAGGAGAGAGGCGAGGAAATACGGAGGTTAGGCTCTGTAGTTTAGGACTGAAAGCTTAGCGATGGTCTGAAGCCACGCGCATGCGGGGTGCCAGGTCCTCACAGCGTCCACTCTGGTGGCCGTAGCCACAGCTGGCATCCTTAGTTCACTTTGGCTGTTCCTTCCTGCAAGCCCCATTGTCTCGGGATCGCCTGTTTCATTGACAGCTCTAACCCCTCACCTCCCTTCCCCCATCCAGCTCCTGCTCTTGGGGTCCCTGGTGCCTGACAGTCTGCAGTTGAAAGATTTCTTGTCTCATGGGGGCCCTGCCAGTGAAATAAGCACTCACTATATGTTTATCTTCTGAGGATGTTTTATGAGAACAAGAATTAGTGTCATGTGGAACACGCTCCCAGGCTGGTTCCAAATGCTACCTCTCATCTAAACCCTTACATGGTCTGGCAAGTTACCCTGCCTGCCCTGTCTTCTGAATGGGGAATTCTGGCATAGCTTGCCTGAAAAGGCAATAAACAAAGTCCTTCCTGCAACTGTACGGCAAATACCACCATCGGCTCCCAACCAGACAACAGATGCCCCTACAGCCTAAAATAGGAAGTGACCCAGGAAGGCTGGGCTCTTGGGGAAGACCACTGAGAAGGCAGGCCTGGATCTGGGCTCTCAGGTCGTAGGAGTAAGGATGGGCAGAGCAGTCAGGCAGGGGACTGGTGCAAGCAAACGTCCAGAGGTGAGGATGAAATACAAATCTGGCAAGCAGTGAATATACCAGTTTGGGGCAGAAGCTCATGCAGGTGAATGGGAAGGGATTACATCCCAGATTCCTGATAGTATAATCTCCACTGGAGCCGCCCTGAGGGCAAGGAATGGGGGTGAGGTTTGGTCCAGAAAACAGGTAAAGCTCAGTTACCCAAAGAAGCTATTTCCCCTATGCAGCAACCTCAGCCTTGTCCATTTCTACAGAGACAGTGGTCTATCAGTGCTCCACGTTTCTCCACCAAAAGTGAACAGATCCCCAAAGGGCCACGAGGCAGCCATAGCCTCCCAAGCGCCCTGACGCAGGCAGCCTTCCACTATTCACTGGCTTGTCTTAGCTATAGGAAAGGGGTTTTTTGTTCTGAGATCTCTCCCGTGGTCCTGGCCTACTTTGTTGCCCTGGTCACTAACTCCTGACAACACAGGCTACTGAACCAACCAATCCTAAAGCTTCCACCTCCCCAACTAAGGGAAAAAAAAAAAAAAAAAAACACCTCTGGAATATTATGTAAGATAGCAAACGTTCTTATTTATCAAGCTGAGTTTACATGGGTTTAAGTTTTCTGTTACTTGCAGCCAAAAGTGTCTCAATGATGCAGTATATACATACATTATGGGGCATTTATAAAGACAGATGGGCAGCCAAGGACTAGATTATAATAGGTGTTATTTGTCTGCTCCATATCCCTTATTTTATGGAACCATCTCTCTCCCACTGGCAGTGATTCTGCTCAGTGTGTGATTCAGGGGAGAGATGCTGATCTCCCGCCTTGCTATTTTTAGTGGTAGTCTTGTGACTTAGGCCTGATAAGTCAGAGTACTCTGTTCCCTGCTTACAGTGACTGTTTCAGGGCTGGGCATATGATTTAAACTTGGCCAAACAGCATGTTGGTGGAATTGAATTTTTACTGTGGTTATTAGGAAAAATAAACTATTTCTCTGGAGCTAAAAACTCTGCTTCAGGGAGGTCTACAACTGATAGTATCCATCCTTCCACATACAGAGAGCCTATGTAAGAAGTATCCAACACAAAGGAAAGGGAGCCAGGGGATATATAGAGACTTTGTCTGCCTAGTTCCATCTGTGCCTAAAATAACCCACCCCTAGACTCAATTCAATTATTTCCTTTTTTGTAAAGCTAGTTTTGGGTGCTGAGGTGGGATCAAAAAAATTTGTTACTCTCCAGCAAACAGAAATCCTAAGCCTCACACTTATTAAACTGTCCTGAATCAATCACTATAGGAAATGTAGAAATTACGTTGAGTTGCATGTCACAGAAAATCTGAACAGGGGTGAACATGACAGGAGTTTACTTCTATCTTGTGTAAGAAGAGATCTGGAGGTAGGCATCTCAGGTAGGTTGTAGGTGATGGCTCCATGATGTCATCAGGTATTCAGGCTCCTTTTGGTTTCTGTTTTTCCATCCACGTGATAGTGGTATCCCAACCATCAGGACTGCCTTCCAGACAGCAGGAAGGAGAAGAACTATGGGCAAAACTGTGTGTGCCAGCTGCCCTTTCTAAGTGACTTTCCAGGAAGGCCCAACCAATGGGTTGGCCAGAATTGGCTTTTGGCTTCCCCTATCATTCAGGGATCTGGGCACATTGCAGATCCAAGAAGTAGGAGTCTGTTGGTAAGGGAGAAGGGAAATAGGGTAGAGGAAAAATTATCCGAATTGATTCATGGAACTGGGAGTAGGATCATTAGAGAAGGAACTGTTTGATGTAGCCACGTGGACAACTCTAGATGCAAGGGAGGCTGGGAAATACAGCTTTGTTACCTGGGCACATTCCTGCCCAAACCAAAACCAGCATCTTTGTGAAGAAAAAAAGGATACATTTTGGGCAAGCTGCTAGGACTGTTTGCCACAATTACCCATAATGCCTTGTAGATTTTCTTGGAAGGTTATTTTGTTCCGTTGAGCTCATTGATTGATTTTGTGGTAGGATGGGGGGAGAGCAAATTGCCCTGTCAAAGATGGAGAAAAGGCAAAATTCCTGGGCAGTTTTGGAGAGGAGAGAGTGAATGCTAGACCTGCCCCAGGCAGAGGGTACAGACCAAGGATCAGCAGGAAATTCGGCTGGAGAACGCTAAACCACCGAAGTGGAAGAAAAGCCATCTGCTTTTAAGCTGATGGCTCAATGGGGGTAATTCTCTTGGAAGTACTTGCATTTTAGAAAAGGAAACTTTTGTTCCAAAGAATTAGCCAGAGTGACAGAGTGGAAAGAACATGCATTCCGGAGCCATATTGACTTGCATTGCCAACTATAAATTGTGTGAACTTAGCTGAGTTACTTTTACTGTAATGAGCCTCAGTTTCCTTATTTGGAAAAAGTAGAGGACTAACATCTACCCATCAGGAGGGAACCAGGTAATAGACTGGACACCTAGCTAATGAAAGCAGCTCTGTTAGAGTTAGCCACCATTAGCAGTATGGACCCACCTGGTATATCTGTCTTTATATTCCCTACTGAGCACAGCTAGCAGCAATGCACAGAAGTGCTCACTGACCACTTATTTTTCTATTGCAGCTTAATTGACATACTAGTTTCAGGTGTATGACATAATGATTTGATATTTGTAGATATTGTGAAATGATCACCACAATAAGTCTATTTAACATATCACCGTACATAGTTATAAATTTTTTTCGTGTGATGAAAACTTTTAAGATCTACTCTCTTAGCAACCTTCAAATATGCAATACAGGATATTAAGTGTAGTCACCATGCTGTACATTACATCCCCATGATTTATTTATTTTATAGTGGGAAGTTTGTACCTTTTGACCTTTTTTGTACCTTTTCATCTATTTTGCTTACCTCCCACCCTCTTCCACTTGCAATCACCAATCTCTTCTCTGTATCTATGAGCTTGGCTGTGAGTGTGTGTGTGTTTTAGATTCCACATAATAAAAGAGATCATATTTGTCTCTGTCTGACATATCACTTAGCATGATGTCCTCAAGGTCCATCCATGTTGTCACAAATAACAAGATTTCCTTTTTCATGGCTGAATAATAGTGTGTGTGTGTGTGTGTGATATTTTCATTATCCATTCATCCACTGATGGACACTTAAGATTGTTTCCATAGCTTGGCTATTGACCACCTATTGAAATGGACTACTTGGCATAATTATGGAGGTGTAGAGGGCTTTCTCTGAGATCTGTGAACCATTAGCGACGCTGGTGTGAGGGTGGCAACCTAAAATGATCATATGTCTTTGCTGATTCATTTCTAAAAACCCGAGGAGTTGCATCACTCTCATCCAGTTGTGAATGTGAACATGCCCTTGGACTCTGTTGGAGAGCAAGGTGGGTTACATGTTATAGTGTCTGCTAGTGCTTCTGGCAAAAATCAATGATTAACTGTATAACTGGCAGAACTCCCCTTTAGTGAGATTTAAAACTTCATTCATTATTCAGTGAGCACCTGCTATGTGCCAAGTGCTGGAAATAAGAGACATTCAAATGGTTCGAAGCCTAACCTTCTGAGAATTGCTGTTCTACCCCCAGCTAATTCTTATCCTTAAGTCCCAGTTTTTACCACCCACTTTACCCCCATTCCTAGGAGAAACCCTTTGGCCAATGGGAAGACATCAAACCAGGCAGATCTGCTCTGGGCTGGAAGGGAGGAGAGTTCATTGCCTCCTCATAAGACAACTCGCTCTTTATTCCATGGGGCCCCAAGATTCCTCTACCACTAGGGGGCAGTCTGGCCCCGCGGACCTGAGGAGGTCAGCCGCCCCTCAAGTCTCCCTGCACCCCACCGCCGTTCCCCCACCTGCTCACCTGGAGAAGCAGAGCTGGCACAGTAAAGTAACTTACCAAGACCCATTCACCTAGAGGTAAGAACAAAGGCTTTGGGGAGGATAAGAGACAGAACAGGGTTTGGACCTTGATTCTTCCACCTGCTATTTGACCTGGGAAAATCTTAACTTCTCTGAACTTTGATAATACTTATCCATATGTGGGTTTTGTGAGATTATATGTAAAGCACTCAGCACAATACCCAGCATATGGTAAATCTTTCAGTGATGGTTAGCTGTTGTTTATTCTGTTCGAATAACCAGCTTTCTCTTTGTTCTGGACATTGCTCTTTAGGGTCCAAATATCTCCTCCTAGGAAGTCAGGTGGGGACACCCTTACGAGATATCTGCCATGCACCAGGCACTATGATACAAGCCTCACACTGGAAGCCACAACGAGCTGAGTGAGGGCATTGTTCATGTTTTACAGGTACAGAAATGAGGATCAGAGAGGCTACCTAAGGCCACCGAGAAAGTGGTGGAACTTGGATTAGAACCCAGACAGCTGAGTGTTAAAGCCCTTAACCACTATAACAGGCTGTAGCTGTAGTATTTTCTCAGAAGGTTCTTAGTCCAAGGCCAGTTGTAAGGCTGAAGAAGGAGGTTGCCATAGCTACTAACTGGACCCTTTTTCAAGTAATCAGATCCTCAGTCTGCTCCAGTTTTGCAAGAGGAGATGCTTGTCTGGAAACTCTCCTCAACACCTGCCCCTGGTGGGAGCCAGCTTCACCTGAATTATTTAGAGAGTCTCTAGACACTTGATATAATGAGCAGGTGTGGATGCTTCTCCAACTTTCCCTGACATGCCTTTACTTACCCCCGTCCCCTCCCCCTGGTTGCCTATGAGGAAAAGGAAGGCAGTGGCCTTCACGTTGTGTACGTGTCTACCTCCTCTTTCATGTCCATCCCCAAAATTAGTTGTACGAAGTGGACTACTTTTTCTGAAAATATCAAAATCATTGATTTGAGTTTAAATTGGTGGTATAAACAGGACCCTAACTAGTAAATGGATAAATTGTGTTTTTCTATTGAGACACAGTTCCTTTTCCTCTACCTGAAGCTTATACAAATCAAACCCAGTGACTGAATTTATATAAATGAGAACACAACAACAGGTAATAAAAATATTCATACTACAGATTTCAACAATGTAAAGGGAAAAAAATGGAAGGAATATAAAGATGGCACTTGGCTTATAGTTTTTAGGGAAAATAGCATATGCAATAGCATAATAGCAGTTATTGTTAAATTCCAAGACGAGGGTCATGAGTTTCCTAGGATCTGCTCCCTGCTCACGGACTCACCTGAATGCTCATATACACCCCTTTCCTTGACGATCCATCCATCCATCCTTCCCTTTCTCTCACTTCCTGTTCATGGGCCAATAGTGTGGGCTCACTTGCAGCGTGGAATTGTCCTGGCAGGGAACAATTGCTTCCAGGTCTGTTCTTCCTCCTCTCTATCTGCTCTGTAACTCTGTATTGTTATCAGCATCCTTCACGGTACCCTGATTACATATTCATGTGAAATCAAACTGAATCCGTGGAATCCTAATTAATAATATTTGAATTATGTATCTCATTACAGTGAACTATTTGAAAATAATTAGTCATTAAAAATCTTGTTTTCAAAGAATATTTATTGACATGGGATCGAAGCTCACTACAAAATGTTCAATAGAAAAAGCTAGGCTATACAACGATATAGTATTTCCCAATTACATTCTATATGCCTTTTTAGAAGAAAGATTGGAAGAAAATGTATCAAAATATTTTGAATGATTCTTACTGAGTAGTGAGACTACTAGTGAGTTTTATTTGTCATTATACTCTTCTAAGTTTTCCAAAGTTTCTATTTTACTGCTTGAATTATTTTTAGAATATTTTTGTTTGCACAGCTACTGATCTTTATTCCTTTGGGAAATTTTTGGTACGATGGTGAAAATAAATTTGTGATAACAATCTTTTAAGTCGAAAGAGGGGCTATTTTTCCATCCCGTCCCCCTTTGCAGCTTGTCTTTTGTAAACAAGAAATCAAGGCTCAGGAGGTAAGTGCAGAGAGCAACCCAGGCCTCTGGCCTGTCTGGGAACTGCGGCCTCAGAAGACGGACTGGACTAGTTAGTTCCAGTGCGCCTCCAGCCTGTGGCTCTGCCTGTCTGTTGTGCTGGTTTCAGCCCCTTTGCTGGAGAACCTCAGAAAGTCCTGAGGTGTTTCTGCTCCAGGTACTTCACTGAACTCTGGTTTTCCTTCTCTAACTCACAACTAAGGCTACATGGCTGACTGTGTTTCCAGATTCTGTTTCAATGCAGACAATTAGATGGTAAATAATTCAAGAGAACGGAAACTAGCAAAGTGGTGTGTGATGTCCAAATAGCTATCTTGTTTGCTCTCTGGTGCAAAATTTAGGCTCATCTGCAAATCGGGAGCCCCAGGAATGGATAAAATGTGCAAACACAGGAATCTCCCTGTTTCTGTTCCCTCCTTCTAAGAACATAGCTGAAGGTGAGAACGTAGTTTCCCAGTTTGATTAAAGGGAAACAGCATGACTTTGACAGACAGATTTGGATGACTTCTAAGCAAGTCTGAAGTTCCCCCCATGGCGGGTTGGGTGTCCAGAATCCAGAAGCACCAGCCTCTCTCTGGAGTGAGGATTCATGATCCCAAGCTGAGGTCTCAGCAATATCTCCATCCTTCCTCCCTCTCCTCCTTCCGTGCAGCACGGGAGATACCTTTCACCAAGCCCTTCTAAACCTGCCCATCATTAAAGAAGCAGTCTTAGTTAAGACTCTTTGAGTTACAGGTAACATAAACCACCTCCACCTTGCTTAAGAAGAAAAGGATAATGTATTATATGGACATAGGGTGTCTCATAAAGCCCAAGGGCAAAAAAAAAGCTGGTCTAGCCTCTCAAGAGACTGGAACTCTCTCAGGCAAAAAGGAGAAATTTGGGGCTCAAGTAAGCAAACCAGAGTAAGCGTGAGTGACAGGACTAGGGACTCCCCCATTCCTCGGACGCTCCTGTGCCCTCCCTTCCTGCGTGAGGGCTTCATTTCCTCCTGCTGGAGACCGGCTTCTCCCGTGAGCATGGGACATAACCAGTGGGCGCGTCACAGCTTTGCCCCTCTTCCCACCCACTGCAAAAATGAGAAGTGGCCCCAGTTCCAGTGGGGAAGGACTCTGGTTGGTCTGCTTGGGCTGCCTGTCCTCATTGTAGTGAGATACAGAGGAGGGCCAGGGCACGACTGGGTTCATTCAGCCATATATCGTGACGTTTCGGGTCATACCTGTAAAACCATACCTTGGGTAAATCTTGAATTAATTTCATAGGACTTCAGCTGGATAGGCTGTAATATATTGTAATAATCCAATGTTCCTGCTGGAACAGCTAGAAAAAAATGGAAACATTACAAAAATCATATTTTTTAAAGGCGTTGGAGAGTTGTAGAGTAACTAAGACTAATGAACTAACATTCTGGAGAGGGAAGAGCCTTTTCTAATCATCTCTGACCATTTTCTTTCCTGGGGGGTATTTGCCAAATCCATTGGGTTGTCAGAAAAGTCATGATGTATTTTTTCTATGTTTTTCGTTGCAAAAATGCGTCATGACTTTTCCGACAACCCAATAGGTGCAGGCCTAAAATAGAGCTTGGCCTGGACATGAGGTCTTAATGAGGACAAAGAGAGACTGGTAGAGCTTTTGATGGTCAATGTGATCTAGAGAAGCATAACATTGGACTCTACAGGGATTCTAAACACATGGCCAGTTTTCCCCATGGGACATTTGCTAAGAGAAGAAAAAGAGAATCATCACTGGAGAAAAACAACATCATTTACAACTTCTGTGGTTCTTTTATATAATTATAAGACATGCAAAGAATAGGAAAATATGAGTAATAATTAAGAGAAAAAGCAGACAATGGAAGCAGACCCACAAATGATTCTGATATTTGAGTTAGCAGACAAGGACTTTATATGAAGTATTATAAACTTGTTAAAAGAAAATAGAGGAAAAGAACATAATATATGAAACGATGACAAATTTCAACAGAGAATTGGAATCTATTAAAAAAAAAAAGAATCAGGGGCCGGCCGAATGGAGCATTGGTTGAGAGCTGGCTTGGGATGCCAGTGGCCACGGTTCAGATCCCACATATGAGGGCCAGTGACACCACCCTCTATAGCTAACAACAGCTCCACCTGGAGCTGGGCTGCGAGCCCCGGAGACGGTGTAGGCTGCAGCCCCTGCTGCAGTGGGCTGCCATAGGCTACACTGAGTGGCCGGCAGCCAGCGTGAGTGGCCGGCAGCCAGAGTGAGCTGCCAATAGCCGCGGTGAACGACTATCCAGAGGCCAGCGACTGATCTCCCTCATCCAGGAAGAGTGCAATGATGATACCAACATGGGCCAGTGAAGCAATGTCCTCCACAACTAGACTGAAGAACAAAAGGACAGCAACTTGTCTGTTCCCCTTCCCCAATTCCCCAATGCTATTCCCCTCCTCCAATTCCCCAATAAAATCTTCAAAAAATAAAAAAGAATCAGATAGACATTCTAGAACTGATGAATGCAATATCCAAAATTAAGAACTCACTAAATGAAATATTTCCATACCAATTGGTAAATACCTACCGGCTCAAGCCTCCTAAGTTCCCTATCTTCTACCTCCAGAGCCATCCTGCCCTTCCTGGGACACCCTGACTTTCCCATGATCCATCCAACAGCTACAGGGGTTGCTGACTTAGCCAGGGGCCTCCTTCTGCTGCCTTACCACTGTTGTAAGTGACCGTTCTGACTGGTCCATTCTGTGCTTTCCCACTTGTCAACTATTTTGACGTCACCCCTTGGCATTGTCTTTGAAAGTCCCACCAGAACCACATGATTAAAGTTGGGGAGAAGGAATTCCCCAAAGGGGGCAATAACCGAATAAGAGGGAAAATGGAAGGCTATGGAAAGGGATGTTTGTTCACTTATGATGCCCACTTAGAATGCCAGGGCTCTGGAACTGATGCCCATTGTTTGTTGAGTTTATATTGTTCTAAATTCCCTCTCCACTTCATGAGAAAGAGAATGGAGTGAAGAAATTCCCCATGGGGGTAAAGACTGAATGAGGTGCTGGACTAACTAGGTAAGTTTGATACATTGCTTGGTCTCTTGAATCTGATGACTGGTAGCTCCCACACCAGTTCTCAGGAAATACCCAGGATAGCCTTAGTGACTTCAGTTCCTCAGAGGCAAAAGAATCTAGTGAGGATTACTTGGATCCCAGAGTATATAGAATAAGAGAACAGCTTTTAGACACAGGTAATTCTGAGTTCAGAACCCATGTCTGCCATTAACTGGTTGATCAACCTTGGACAAGTCACTTTATATCTCCTGTGTATCTCATAAGGTTTGCAGCAGATGCTGTTTGTAAAGTACCTAACAATTTTCTGTATTCTTTGCTGGAAAAGGCCTCATTTTTTCTTTCCCCCAGAGTGTTTACCTCTTCCTCTCTCAATTCAAGGGTGAATCACTCTTGGACTAGGCCCATCACAGTAACCCCTGGGCAATGGTTGGGTTAGGCATGAGTGTAAGACCCAGTCCTGGCCACAAGCTGAGAAGTAGTGATCAGCTGGAGGCTTCTAGGAAAGCTTTTCTTGTATTTAAAAAAAGAGATACAGGGCCGGCTGGTGGTTAAGCGCTGGATTGGGAAGCCAGTGCCCCCGGTTCAGATCCCACATATAAGGGTCAGTGACATTGCCCTCAAAAAAAACAAAAAAAAAACAAACGAGTTACAAGGAAGAGACCATCCCTCTGCTAACCATTATCATGTTCAATTGGATGCCTGAAAATTCAGCAGCTCTTTTGTAATCAGGAGGAGGGATAGCCTGGAGACCCAAACCCACTGAGCAAAAAGAAGGGAAGAATTTGGGTCCCTGATGACATCATCAAGCCTCTAACTTAACCACGGAAGCTGCCCTTGCTAAGGACTTCTTGTTACACAAAAAATAACTAATTTCCTTATGGTTAAGCTGTTTTGAGTTTAGGATTTCTCTTATGTAGGGTCAAAAGCATCCTAACAAACACAGGGTTGTTTTTGAGTATTAGATTCAATAAATAATTTATATAAAGCACTTAACACAGTTCCTGATATAAAAAGTGCTAAAAAGAATGAGAGGTATTATTACCATCATTATTTTTTCATCATTATAATTTTTATTTCACCTTATTGCTTCACTTCTGGTTGTAGGCAGAGGATAAGTCTGGGATTTAAGGCTGTGATGACAGGGATGGGACCGTCAGAGTAAAAGGGATGAATTCAGGTGCTTTGGCTTCTTATCCACCGCTCCTTCTAACAGTGGTTTTAGTTAAAGGTTTTCTGTTTGTTTGTGTGTGTGCATATAGGTAATAGAAACTGACTTAGGTTAGCTCAAACTAATAAATAAAAATAATATTTTTTGGAAGGCTATTGAGTGTGTCATCATTTGAAGGGAGAGGTTAGCAAAGATTAAGGCAAAGAAGGACTTAGGACAACTCCAGACACCTCCGCGGCCAGCATCCATGGACCTCATGCCACTGATATGACTGTTGCACAAATGCTCAGCCTCTGCATTGCTCTATTTGGAATTTTCAGATGAGAGCATTTGGGAGAGGTGTCTGTACTCTGATTAATGAGCTGTGACAAGTGGCAAGGTCATACAGATGTGGCAATTGAGGAGCATCGCCCTGGGTTTTCAAGACCCTTTTGAGAGAAGGAGCATGCTTCCGCCGTGCTCTTTGAGAGAAGGAGCATGCTTCCGCCGTGCTCCTCCCAAACTGCTGGTTTCTACCTTTAAATGTAAAGCAGCAGCCCCAAGCCAAATTCTAAGCACACTCAGAATTCAGAAATGCCATTGGCAGTCTGTTTTCCAGGATGACTGGGAATGGAAGAGGAAACACTGGGGCAAGGGACTAGGCTAACCTATGAAGTCTACATCTTCTTACTTAGAGCATCCAAACACTGACTTGGAATGTCTAAGCCAGAAGGACCAATAGTGCCCTGACATTTACAAAAGTGCCAGTATTGTCCCATGTACCATATATCTAGATGTTTAAAAACTACAAATCAAGGTACACCCATCTCTGTCCCATGTTCTCAACCAAGCCTTTCTCTCCCCCCATAGCCCACTTCATTGAGACTTGGAAGCTAAAGGAACCAGGTTCTGCCTGGGTCACTCCTGCTATCTGGATGCCTGAGTCACATCCCAGGGTAGGGCAGGGCAGAAGCTGGCTGGTGAGTGGGATAGGGACTGAACCCAGTCAAGCTCCCCTAGAATTAGTGTGGCAGGTTGTCCTCCCCCACACCTTACTTTTTAGTTCTAGGTACCTTCCCAAACTACACCATCCCAACTGAGGTGCTGGGAGTGGGGGAGGGAGAATGGGCCAGGACATAGTCACTGGGAAATCCATTCTGCCTAGGTACCCATTTGGATTGATTTGAGGGGCCACCTTTAACCTAGAGCAGGTCCTCTTTCCCTGATTCCCCAGGGCAGAAGCTGTGCTTTTTATCGCCCATTCCCCACATCCCCATCCCTCACACTGGCAGCTTCGGCCCTCGTCTTCTGGCCCAACGGGACCAGTTGAACCCACACACAGAAAACTTTCCGCTGAGAAAAGAGAAAACACTTTGTATCTCAGTGTCTGTATGTGAAGCGAAGGGCAGGGTCCCTCTTTCTGTGGTCTGAGGACATTACTAAGAAGGACCTGAGACATTATTCAGAAGTGGAGTCCACAGACAGTAAGAGCCTGTTACAAGCTTCCAGTTATAAGATGAGTAAGTGCTGGGGCTGTAAAAGTACAGCATGGTGACCACAGTTAATCACACTGTATTATATATTTGAGAACTGCTGAGACAGTAGATCTTAAAAGTTCTCATCACAAGAAATTGTAGCTATGTTAGATGATGGATGTTAATGTATTGTAGTAATTATTTTGGAATATGTTCATCTATCAAATCATTGTTACACATCTTAAACTAATACAGTGTTATATGTCAATTATATCTCAATAAAACTGGAAAGAAAAAAAAAAGGAAGAGCCTCGTACAACCCCTGGAGCAGGGCCGAAAGGCTCAGGAGCAGATTATTGGCACCCCCAATCCCAGTGGCAGTGATGGGATAATCAATAAAGATTATAACTTCACTGAACTCAAACCCCTTGTATACTTAAACCCATGAATTCCTAACAGCTGGATGATGGGCACACGTGTTCTCTCTGTATTTGCGTATGTTTGAAACTTAATGAGCATTTTAAGAGGCTCTCTGCTGGGTGCTAAGTTCTCTCTAAGATGAAGCAGGCACTATCCTTCCTCTAGAGTGTCTTGCAGCCTGGTTCCCAAACTCTCATTGCTGAGTACCTCTTTTATCATTCTTTTTCCTAGCGAACTCCACGTTTCAATAATTTTGCTCACTAAATAAATGCATTTGTTATGTAATAATTTCAAAGTACTATATCTTTGGAGTGGTTCGAAAGGTCCAAACCTTTCTTTTGTGAGTCTTAAAGGAAGTGTTGGCCAGGAACCCCAAAGTCACCTAGCTGTTAACTTTTACAGAGATGGAAACTGAGGTAGGCAGGGAGACTGCCAAGATCACCTGTTGGTAGAGGTGAGACTGACGCACAGTTCCCCTTAGCTAAATCCACTTCAATTTTCCAGGACACCACCCTCAGCTGAGCACAGAAGGTGTCTTTGGGGTGTGTAGATGGCCTAGTTTACTGTACTAGAAACAGTTACTAGGTAAGCCTGTCATCTTCTCTTTTTAAGGCTGAGCTATGCCAGTTCCTTCAACTTTTCTTCCTAGATTTTATGTACTTGCCACTTCTGAGGCTATTCCAAAGCTGTCGGACACATTGCCAGTTTTTTAAAATTCTCCGTTAATGACAGGTTGCTTAGCACTTATTTTCCTCAACCTTCTGGAGTTAAGAAGCAAAGCACAGTTAACTCTTGCTTTTCCAGGGGCAGAGTGGCCAACTTTCCATCAGTCATGGTAAAAACAAAACAAAAAACCCCAATCATATAACAGGGGTAGAAGAGCAATCAATAGAGGCCACGCTGGGTGATTTTGATGTCAGAATGTCCCTTCCTTTCCCCAATACCACAGTATGAGCAGGTTGGCTTATTGAGAAATATCTGCATGAGTGTTTGGTACTTTATTTTGGATGCTTGTCACAAATGCTTTCACTGAAACTTCCCAGTGTTAAAGTGCACCTCATCAATGTTTCAACTGCAACCTCTTCTCCATCAAGAAAGATTTTCCTGTCACAATGGTGGAACCACATCTCCCAAGCCTTCTGTCTAGCTGACAATGTAGAGCGAGGAACCAACCTCGGCTGCCAGAGTTCTCACATGTAAGATTGAAATCTTTAAAAGCCCTTTTGGATGGTACTGTGGTCAACTCTTGTCTCTGCTGGGAATTATTTGGTTTCCTTCCTGAATTTCCATCAGGGAGAAAAAGAGTCTTGATCTGCCCACAGCAAGAACAAGTGGCTTTCACAGCAGCTGATTGGAATGGAAAACTAGGATCAGATCCACCTCCAAAAAGCTTTCACGTGAAAAGGGATAGAGTTTCAGTTATCTGCTCCAATTCAAGAAGCTCCAAACGCTTCTTGAAAATCCAGAATTGCATATTTATATTAATGAAAGAATAAACGAGAACTGAGTAGAGCCAAGTTTTGCATTGCTACCCTCCAAGGTCCAGTGGCATCTGAATCGCAAACATCACAGTTAAAGAGCAGAGTGTGAGGAGTAACTATCATACCATTACAGTCCCTCAGGACAGGAAGTTCCATAATCCCCCAGCCTGCCCGCCTGGCCTCAATTCTTTCCTCTGGTATTCCCAGGATACCTCCCAAGCAAGCCTACTTATCACCCTGATTTTCAGTGCTCTGCTTCCAACCTAGAAACTTAAGCCAAATAACCACCACTAGATATCAGTATATAAGCTTAGCAAACCAGACATAGAAGAGAGCTCCCTCCATTGGATAAAGGCTATTGAGCACAAAACCTAGAAAAACAAAATCATCGTTAATGGCAAAAATATTAGAGAGATATCCATGAAAATCAGCAACAAGACAGACAACTGTCACTGTCGTGTATTAATGCAATGGGCTAGAAAAGGAATGAGATGCATACATATAGATGAGAGGGAAAGAGCTGCCTGTTCATTCTCTGTCCTCAGTGCTGCTGGTGGCTCTCCTTCCGATCTTCATTGTTACCACTTAATCTGTGGCAAGGAGCAGATGAAAAATGGCCTGTAGCTTAAGATGCCTATGTGGTGAGAGGACTAGCATTTACCGACATCGCTATTCCCAGGGTGACCATTTCCTCTTGGTTATCTGGAGCCAAAGTAGGAGGTAGAATAGAAAACGAAAAATGAAAACAAATCACTTTACTGGTTAGAGTTTCTGTGATATAAAGAAAGATGGAGGGAGAAAAACAAAAAAGCAAGAAAGAATTAAGTGAGCAAGAAGGACAAGTCAAAGAGAAAGGGAGACTGGCTATGTGGTGGGTATGTGGCTGGATAGCTAGGATTAGGATAGAGACGCAGAATCCTGAGGCAGAGAGTGAGGATGAGAAAATGGGACGGAAGGGCCGGCTGAGTGGCGCGGTGGTTAAGTGCTGGCTTGGGAAGCCAGCGGCCCTGGTTCGGGTCCCACATATGAGGGCCAGTGACACTGCCCTCAAAAAAAAAAAAATGGGAGGGAATAATAGCCAGGAAGGCATCTGGATAGGACCTGGAAGCCTTATCATGACTGAAGGAACCTGGAGGTGTCTGTGAGGAGCTGGGTTAGCAGGAGGATTTGATTGGGGAAAAGGAGTTTGTGGGGGCATGGAGAGCTATTAGGACAGACGTAAAACTTTGCTGAAGCTCCAATTCCTTAAAGATGTGCCAGGCACTCCACTAAGTGCTTTATAGTCATTGTCTTATTTAATTTAAACCTTATACCAACTCTGCTATGTAGGTGCTCTTGTTTCCCTCTCTCATACAAATGAAGAAATAAAGTTTTGCCCAAGATCAGTCATTTAACAACAAGTAAAGCTGGGATTCGAACCTGGGTCTGCTGGCTCTGGAGCCCTGGCTGGTAATCTTCAGCTTTGCTCCTCCAAGTTCTTATCTGGCTTAACCCAGTTTACCTTCCAAGGTTGGGCGTATCAGGGTGGCATGGGAGGGATCGCTATGCATTGTGTGGGTTGGTGAAAAGAATTTTATCAGACTAGTGAAAGTATAGATGCCCGTGGCTCTAAAATCCACATCAAATGGGGAACCTTTGGAGGAGCCGGGGTTGACTAGTCTGGAGGAGGGAAAGGTGAGACATTGGGCATTGCAGGGACTGACATGGAAGAAGTAATCACCTCCTGAGTTGTTCCACAAAGGAGACTGGTTGATGTGACACAGAAGCTGCTTACAGCTGAGCCATGAGTCAGACTTGCAGTTAAGGCTTTATAAAAGTGGGATGAGCGGCTTTACACCATAGAAAGGCCCCCTTACTGAAGCTGCCCAAACCAAAGCGCCATCATCCATTTATCCATCCATACAAATTGTGTTGGGGGGAAACCCACAATGTGCCATCCCTATTCTAGGGGCTGGGGTACATAAAACAACAAGACAAACACACTCACCACTCTCCTGGATATTTCATTTTCATGGGGGAAACAGACAATAAGCCAAAAAAGAGACAGTTATACAAACTATTTCTAGATCATGACAGGTGTTATGAAGGAAAGGAACAAGGACCTGAGGTAGGAAATGAGAGAGCGAACCACAGTGGACCTTGCCGGGGCTTCACCAAGGATTCCTGTTGTGGTTTTCATGTGTCAGCTCCCTGGCTTCTGTGCAATTGTGCGACAAGGACCAGCTCCCGCATCTTTGTTCCCCTGGGCCACAAGAGCTCTTTGCCCACATGCTCAGAGAGCTTCTCGGAATCCTCCTTAGCCCAGGACTCGGCTAGTAGAGTGGGGGTATGAAAGCCCAGCCCTGGGCCAGCCGAGTGGTGCGTTGGTTAAGAGCTGGCTTGGAACGCCAGCAGCCCCGGTTCGGATCCCACATATGAGGGCCAGTGACACTGCCCTCTACAGCTAAGATGGTGAACAACAGCTCCACCTGGAACTGGGCTGCTGTGAGTTCCCTGGACGGCATAGCTGCAGCCCCTGCTGCAGTGGGCTGCCATAGGCTACAGTGAGTGGCCGGCAGCCAGCATGAGCGCCTGGCAGCCGGTGTGAGCTGCCAAGAGCCGCCGTGAGTGGCCGTCCAGAGGCCGGCAACCGATCTGCCTCACCCGGGAAGAGCGCAATGATGATACCAACATGGGCCAGTGAAGCAATGTCCTCCACAACTAGACTGAAGAACAAAAAAACAACTTGTCTCTTCCCCCTCCCTGATTCCCCAATGTTGTTCCCCTCCCTCAATTCCCCAATAAAAAATCTTAAAAAAAAAAGAAAGAAAGAAAGAAAGCCCAGCCCTCCTTCTTAGGAGGAACAGGCCTGGAGGCAGTCCAGGCTTCCAGGCATCTTTCTCGCTGGTTGTCTTCCGGGTCCCTGTGTGGCTTCCCCACTCCCTTCCCAGTTTCTCCTGAGGCGCTTACTCATGAATCCTTGTCTTAGGGTCTGCTTCTGGGGAACTCAACCTAAGACAGGGAGAGAGCCATGACCTAATTTACATTTTGCAAAGGTACCCTGCTTCCTGGGGGAGAATAGACCGTATAGTAGAAATGTAGAAATAAAACCAGTTAGGAGCCAGGAGTCTAAGTGAGGGATAAAGACGGGTGGCAATGGTGATAACAGGAAGAGGAGAGATTTAAGATCTGTTTTGAAGATGGAATTGACAAGCTTTGCTTGGAAATGACTGAAGCAAAGAGAAGAACACAGAATATCTCTTAGATTATATGAGCACATGTAGGGCTATTATGGATAAATATCCTCTCATTGGGTAGGAAGTAGAATTAGGCAACGTGTCCATTTAAAAACTCATCTGAGATGGCTGGATTTAGAAACCAAACAATAGGTAGGAGCTAGAGATGGCTACACATAAGGATAAACATGAAAACAAGGGAATGTATGTAGATTGGCAGGTAGCTTGCAAAAATCATGAAAGTAGCTCAAATTCCTTTGGAGTTACCAAGTAGGGTGTTTCTATTTCCTGCTTCTGTAGTTCCCCACCCACTTGAATCAAGGCCATGCCTGGTGTTGTGAAATGCGCTGGGCCTTTCTCTAGGAGGAAAGTGTTTGAGCGAGAATCATGCTGACCTTCTTGGCTTGACTATCTCATGCTCTTGTTTGACGGATCACCTTACTTTTTCACAGAACAGATGCTCAGCTGTTGCTGTTGTGTTAACATTTACTGAGCACTTACTGAGCACTAGGCACTTTGCTTCACACATAGGATGTATAATCTCATTTAACCTTCATGAAAACCCCTTGCGGTGGTGTTCTTTTATTCGCTTTTTGGGGCTGAAGCCATTATGCTTTAGCCACTTGCCCAGAGTCAAATATCCTGAGAATGACTGAGATGAGATTTGAACCAGAAGTCCCATAACAGACCCCAGGTTCTCAACCAGTACGATTAAACTGATTGAAAAAAAAAAAAAAAAGAATATTGGGCCAACCGAGTGGCGCGTTGGCTAGGAGAATAGTTTCACTGCCCTAAAAATTACCTGAGCTCCACCCATTTGTTTCTCACACCTCCCTCCCTCCACCCAAACCCCTGGCAACCACTGATCTTTTTACTGTCTCCATAGTTTTGCCTTTTTCAGAAATGTCATATAGTTGGAATCACACAGCCTTTGCAGGTAGGCTTCTGAATAAATTATTTTAAAATCAACCATTTAATGAAGAAGACAAAACCACCAGGAATTTCACTATTTTGAGATAATCACTATCAATCATGCACACAATGTATCCTTTTTCATGTAAATGGCATCATAGTGTATAACATATTATGTTACCTTTTTTATCTTAACAAGGAATATATTATGAAACTTGTGTGATTCAAATTATTTCTTTTTAGAGACCTTTAAGAGTGTTTTGTGGTGAGGAATATTAAGTCAGTGAGTTAACCAATATTAATGCTATTGGACTTTTAGGCTGTTTTCACTTGAAATTTTTTGTGGCCTAGGGGAGTCCCTCTTAAAGTAGAAAAGGCCCTTGAAGTCTCCAGAGAATTGGGAATAGTCAGCCTTCCAGATATGTGTCACCTGGATGACAAACTTGCCATCAGCTGTGCGTTCCCTTCAGTCAGTGACACTGTTTACCTATTTTTCTCCTCCATCGTCAAACACAGAGTCTAGCACACAGCAGGTGTTTGAGGGAACATGGATTGAATGGCTCTGAAGTGCCCCTAATCAAGTTACCTTGGGGTCCTCTCTAAGGAAATTCCCAAACCACAGGGAGGACTGACTTCTTCAAGAGTTTGCATTGTTCACTAGGAACCCAAGAAAGAGACCAGGGAGCCCTGTTTTGTACAGCAGAGCTAGATGGGCACCATGAGGAACTGGGACACTGGGATTGGGTGGGAACAGTAGTGGGCATGTCTGCAGAGAGGCTCTGGGCAGGGGGACAGCGTGAACTGCCCTGGGACTCAGACCATAAGTGACATAAGTTTTCTGTAGTTGGAGGAAGTGCTCAGGCTCCCCTGAGAACATTCTTTTTTATTTTATTTTGTTTTATTTTTTTAAAGATTTTATTGGGGAACTGGGGGAGGGGAACAGCATTTGTGAATCGGGGAAGCGGGACAGACAAGTTGCTGTCTTTTTTGTTCTTCAGTCTAGTTGTGGAGGACGTTGCTTCACTGGCCCATGTATTATCATTGTGTTCTTCCCGGGTGAGGCAGTCATTCACCGGCCATTGGACGGCCGCTCACAGTGGCTCATGGCAGCTCACGAAAGCGCATGCCAGCTGCCGGCCAGCCCCACTGCAGCCTACACCTTCGTCAGCCACTCATGGCAGCCCAGCTCCAGGTGGAGCTGTTGTTCACCATCTTAGCTGTAGAGGGCAGTGTCACTGGCCCTCATGTGGTATCCAAACCAGGGCCCTGCTGCTGGAGCTGTAATGATAAATACATGGCCTTATACAGTTGTCAAAACATATAGAACATACAACACAGAAGTGAACCCTAATGTAAACTGTGGACTTTAGTTAATAATAATGTGCCAATATTGACTCAGTTGTAATAAATGTACCACATTAAGGCAAGATGTTAATAATAGGGAAAACTCTGTGTGTGTGTGTGTGTGTGTGTGTGTGTGTGTGTGTGTTGAGTGGGGTGGGGAGAAGGTATATAGGTATATGAGAACTCCCTGTACTTTTTGGTCAACAACTTTTCTGAAAACAAAACTGCTCTAAAAAGTAAAGTTTGTTAATTTAAGAAATGATCATCTGAAAAAAAAAAGATAATATATAATATTTCAAACTTGGAGAAAAAAAACCAAGAGGACATAATGAACACACACTGATTCACCACAAAGATTTAATAAGTCTTGAGATACTGCCATATTTGCTTTAGCTCATTTTTTAAAGAAATAACAAATTGTAGAAACAATGTCTCTTCATACCCTTCACTAATTTCAACCTCTTTCCTCCCTCCCCAGAGAAAATACCTTTTAACTATTTGTCTATATGTTTTACATGTCTGATAACATTAACAATATATAATATTGTTTTCGATCTTCTCAAAAACTGAATTGTATTTCTGACTCTGCAAATTACCTCTTTTATTAATCTTATATTAAGAATTAGTATTTCTTGATACATCAAAGCTCTGGTTTATTCATTTTAAACTCTTGTATAGTATGTCATCATATGCATATACCACAATCAAAAGTTTTAAAATAATATTTTAGATACATCTTTATGATATAAGAAAGTACTCATAATATTAAATGAGAAAAACAAGATATAAAATATTATTTACAATATGACATAAAACACATATACACAAAATAAATGCTGCAATGACAAATACAAAAAAGTTAACAATGCTATTCTTTTGGCAATTCATCTTTATTTATTTGTTTTTAAATTAAAAAATCAATTATAGTTGACATACTATATTATATTAGTTTCAGGATACAACATAGTGATTAGACATTTATATAACATATGAAGTGATCACCCCAATAAGTCTAGTACCCATCTGACACCATACATAGTTATTACAATATTATTGACCATATTCTCTATGTTGTACTTTACATCCCTGTGACTGTTTTTATAACTGGCAGTTTGTACATTTGTACTTCCTAATTCCTTCCCCCTTTTCACCCATTCCCTCCACCCTCCCTCCCATCTAGCAACCATCAGTTCGTTCTCTGTATCTAGGAATTTGTTTCTATTTTGTTTGTTCATTTATTTTGCTTTTTAAGATTCTACATGTAAGTGAAATCATATGATATTTGTCTTTCTCTGTCTGACTTATTTCACTTAGCATAATACTTTCTAACAATGCTATTTTTGGATTGTAGAATTATGGATAATTTTTCATATTTCCTAAACTTTGTACAATGAATTAGCATTGATTTTATAATTTTTTGAAAAGTAAGACTGAGGCCGGCCGAGTGGCACATTGGTTAAGAGCTGGTTTTTGGTTTGGATCTCACATATGAGGGGCAGTGACACTGCCCTCTACAGCTAACAACAGCTCCACCTGGAGCTGGGCTGTGCAAGCCCCGTCAATGGTGTAGGCAGTGGGCTGCCATAGGCTACAGTGGAGTGGCTGGCAGCCGGAGTGAGCTGCTGTGAGCCCCCGTGAGTGGCCGTCCAGAGGCGGGCGACTGATCTGCCTCATCCGGGAAGAGCACAATGATAATACCAACATGGGCCAGTGAAGCAATGTCCTCCACAACTAGACTGAAGAACAAAAGGACAGCAACTTGTCTGTTCCCCTTCCCTGGTTCCCCTCCCCCAATTCCGCAATAAAATCTATTAAAAAAAAAAAAGTAAGACAAATCATGCAGTACTACTGAAACAGGAGTTTGAGCTTTGTGCCCCACAAAATTATTACCTCCCTCCCTGCCTTTGTTGGTAGAACCCCTGGGTAAGTTACAAATAGCCCTGCCTTGTGTCACTCAGTCATCTCACAGGGGCAGCTGGCCCTGCAGCTCCCGGTCCCAACAGCCATATGATCGTCTCTGTGGCACATCACATTGGTTTTTGATGCCTGATACCTGCAATGCAATTACGGAATTGGCTATAATTATGCCTGCAGTGATATTATAGGATTGGATATAAATATACTTGCTACATGTGAAAAGAGTTTATTTCTGTTCACAGTTTACCATCTGGCTGCAGTAACCCTTTCTGAGCTGCTAGGGGGAAGAGCACTATCTAAGCCAGAGGTGAAATAGGAATCAGATTGGAGGCTTTAAATAATCAACTTCTGAAAAGCCATCTCAATGTGTGTGATGGGGCCTGGTGTCAGGAATCACAGGAAAGGGGCAGCAGGTCTGTACCAGGTCCACATTGTCCTTTCTCTGCTCTGAGCTTGGAATGAGGCTCCGTCAGGCTGGCTCAGACTCTCCTAAGTCATAGGACTCCATGGATCTGAAGCTCCTCTTGGAGTCATCCTTCATCACCCTCTGCTGGCATCATGTATCCCAGCAGAAGGCAAGTCTTGCCACGTTTTCCTTTATGAGTTTGGTGCCCAGATATAGCACAGTCCCTGACTCTCAGTGCTGAATGAATGAATGGATGAATGAGTAGATAAATAAAATGTCTCTTCCTTTCCATTCCCCATGGTCACCTCCCTAGTTCCAGCCCTTATTACCTCACACTGGGACGATTACAGTACCCTCTTAACTGGTTGTTCTGCCTCTGGCCTTTCTCGGCTCTAATCCATCCTGCTGCTGCCACCAGACAGTTTGTCCTTACATGCCACATCCATCACCCCACTCCCCGGTTTAAAACCTTTGGTGACTTCTCACTGGCTACCAGATAAAATTCCAAATCATGAACTTAGCTTATAAGGACACTGCACTCCAGCCCTAATTAATATCTCTTGCCTTATGCCTAAAAACTACAGTATTCACATTCCTAAACCCTCTGGTCTCTTCTCACACAACTTGTACTTGACTAGCTCTATGACTATTGTCAGGCCATTCCCTTAATCTGGACTGATGTTCCCTTTTCTGTCTGTCCTTCAGAGGAGATAATATCTAAGCTGAGACTAGGAGCATGATTAATAAGAAGCAGAACCATCATTCCCATATTTAACAAATTACTGAATTTCCACTCTGCTGAGCACCAGGGCTGGCAAAAATTGATCCAGTCCTTGCTCTTGAGGAGAGAGTCAACTACTTCAGGTGATTCCCAAGCTTTCCAGAACCCTGGAATGGCCTCACTGTAAGCCTCCTTGGTCAGACTGGGCCTTGAGTGTTAGCCTGTGCTCTTGGATTTCTGACTACCCTTGGACTTAACCTGCTGACCCCACAGGAGAAATTGGGACGTTGTTTATTCCTAATGGTTGTCCTGGAGCCAGCTGACTGGCCAGGCCTGTTGGGCTTAGCTCTTTACCTGAGCCCCAGTTTCTGCAGGACACCCCTTATCTGGGTGTGTCCTAGTGTTACCTAGTCTCTTCCCCAAACGTCCTTGACCCAAACTGTTACAATCAGGCCTCCCAAGAACCAAGTGGGCTTTCAAGCTGACAGGGAGTCTTTACCCTCTAGGAAACATTATGACACTGTTAAAAAGGCTTGTCTAGAATATTACAATTTTTAAAAAAAAGATTTTATTGGGGAATTGGGAGAGGGGAACAGTGTTGGGGAACTGGGGGAGGGGAACAGACAAGTTGTTTTTCTTCAATCTTCATTGTGGAAGGCACCAGTCGCTATCTGGCTTCCCGTCAGCAGCTCGTGGACTCTAAGCTCAAGGTGCTGTGTTCAATCTTAGTTGCAGGTGGGCGTAGCCACCATCCCATGTGGGAGTCGAACCAGCAGCCTTGTTGTTCAGAGCGCAAGCCTTATCCATTGAGCCATCCGGGCAGCAGCTCAACTCAAGGTGCTGAGTTCAATCTTTAGTTGCGGGTAGGCATAGCCCACTATTGAACAGGCAGTCTTGTTATACCAGCTGAGCCATCCTGCCATCTGTGGGCAGCTCAGCGACAGCTCAGCTTGGGCGCAGAGTTCACCAGCCCATGTGGGAATTGAACCGGCAGCCCTGTTGTTCAGAGCACGCACTCTAAGCCAACGTTTAACCAACTGAGTCACTTGGCCGGCCAGAATATTACAATTTTTTAAAAAGTAGGTTATAGGACCATGTATTATGTGGTCTTATTTTTTTTAAAATAATTTTGCATGGAGAGAACTCTGGCAAGATATAAATAAAATTTAATAGAGGTGATTTAATTTTTTCTTTTTGCTTATCAATAGTTTCTAAATTTTTCACAGCGATCACCTTTTACAAGTAGAATATTTAAGGGAAAATAAACTTAGTGGCAGAAAAAAATGATAGGATATTAAAACCGTCACTCTATATTTTGTTTTCTAAATATGAATTAATGCCACAATACTTTCATGATTTACCCCCTTGGAAAGTTCATAATTATGTTCCTTGCTAATTATATCACCTGTTACAGAGGGTGCTTTAGAAACATAGAGGCTAGTTTGCTTACAAAACTGAAAGTCTTCACTTCTCACATATATTGGCTGCCCAGCCCTCTTTGTTACAATCACCAAATCTTGGCACTTAGCAACCCCTGGGCATACGAAACCCTGGGTGGTGAAGGAGTTCTCCTGGCCTGGCCTGCAGAAGCTTAGACCATAATTGCCACAGAGACATCAAAAACAATAGAATGTGATATTGTGGGCACCCCAGCCGGAAATAACACTACATTGAAATGCATTTTTTGCATCATTGGTTTTCCCTGCTGACTGAGCCCTGTTCATTGCATTTGGCAGATCTACCTCAAAGTGCATGAACTATTTGTGCCTCATTAGTTTCCAATAGATTGATTTTGCTAGGATTGCGAATTGGCCATCTTGAATTGCAGCCTGCAGAAGCGGCCCCTGGCCAGCCTCTCGGCCACAGGCACACAGAAACAAGAGCAGCCACTGCAGCCACCACCACCAGAAAGAGACTGGAGAGCTTGTTCTAAGGCCACAAGGACAGCAGTGCCTTAAATCTTTTCTGCAACCAGGAAGGATAAAATATGGACCTATAAGAAAGCAAACAAGGCTCTTCTCTGCTCTCTTTTCTTTCTCCCGCATGTATTCTCCTTGGCATCTCTCTCCTCTTTCCCCCAAGCCTCCCACCTCTCTGTCACTTTAGCCCCCTCTTCCAAAGCAAGAAAAATAAAGACATTTTAAAAGGAAAAACATTAAACAAATAAATTTGAAGACTAGTTTATAAAACAGTGAATGCTGAACTACTTACAATATAATGATCCGAAAAGCAGAATATAAAACTAAGCATACAATATGACATCGCTTTATTAAAAGTATACAGAGGGGAAAAAAAGATTAAAACAAAAAAAGGAAGCCAAATGGTAGCTTTGGGCAACAGGGATATGGATGATTTTCATTTTTTTTCTCCTTCAAATGTCTCTATTTTCAAAATTGTCTGAAATGATTAGTAGTATACTTATCCCCAGATAATTTTTATAAAAATACTTAAAGTAATAATACACACAAAAATAAATAAAGGGGTCCATGTTTTTCATTCAGCAAGGTGTATTGGCCTCTGTCAGATAAAATAATAGAAACCTAACTCAAACTAGTCTGGCAGTTCCTCAAAAAGTTAAACTTAGAGTTACATATACCACATGACTTAGCAATTCCACTACTAGGTATATATATACCCAAGAGAATTGAAAACATATATCCACCAAAAACTGGTACATGAATGTTCATAGCAGCATTATTCACAATAGCCAAAAAGTGGAAACAACCCAAATGTCCATCAACTGATGTCAGGATCAACAAATTGTGGTAATACCTACAATGGAACGTTATTCAGTCATAAAGAAGAACAAAGAACTGATTGATACATGCTACAGCAAGGATGAAACTTGAAAACATTATGCTAAGTGCAGGAAGCCAGACATAAAAGGCCATATACGGTATAATTTTACTTATATGAGATGACCCAGACTAGGCTGATCTATAGAGACAGAAAGTATATTAGTAATGAAAATGTTCTGGAGTTAAATTGTGGTGATGGTTGCACAACCTTATGAATATATTAAAAACCGCTGGCTTGGACACTTTAAAAGAGTGAATGTTCTAGTATGTGAATTATATTTCAGATTTTTTGAGAAGTGTATCTATCACACTGTTTTGTCATTGCCTATAAAATTATCAGTCTCTCCCACTAGATGTGTCTTGAGGATAAGGTCCTGTCCTTGTTCTCTGGTTCTCCAGTGGAGGACCTGGACCAGAGCAGGCACATGATACTGGTTAGTGGAATGATTGGAGAGCTCTCTCCTCACAATCCCAGGTCTGCCTGGCTGGCTCCACTCTCAGTGGACCCTCTGGCTGTTTGAAGCGCTGGTCCAGGTATGGTACACTTACTTAGGAACCAAAGAGTGGTGCAGCCAACTGAATCCCAACTGATAGAATTACATTGGTTTACCCCATTGTTCAGGGGTCACAGTGAGTCAAAAAAAAGGGCTGCCACTGGTGACTCAAGAATCCTTACTTCCCTTCTATTGGAGGGTTCACCATGAATAACCCTCCGTCTTTGGAGATGGCAGCCTGTACTACAGCAAATTCTGGGAACCTGGTTCTGCTCTCCATCTAGTCAGGTCAAATGAAGAAGCCCTTGGTTCGTTTGGCCCAAGGAAGGAGATAGGTATCTCTGTTCACCTCTCCCTTGTACCAAGTCCAGTTGCCCTTACTCCCTTGGCTGTAGGACATGATTCTTTCAGATTATCTCCTTCTTACAGACAGAGCCAAATAAACAGGCCATGCAAGAGCTGCTTAGATCACCAGTCCGAAGAGGGCTCCAAACATCCCTGGAAATAGATGACTTTCCCAGACCTACTTTTACAGAGAGCCTGGATGAACCATGTGGTTGAGCCAGTTGGGGAAGCAGGTGGTAAGATACCCTGAGGGGTGTGGCACAGTGACTAGAGATGGTCACCAAACTGCCATTTGTGGAAGTGGGTTGAGGTAAGTGAAGGTTTAGGCGACAGTTATAGGAGACAGGGCAAGCCTGTTTGGGAATAGGACAGACTTGCTGAGGTAATGGAGAAGGGGCTGTTACCTGATAGGCACTAATGCCATTTGCTCTTCTGCCCTTTCCCCACACTGCAGTGGGCATCTCCTCTTGGTAAATGCTAATCAAGCGTTATTAACTGTCCCAGGGTACCCATGTGACTCAATTTGGCCTTGTGTAATGAATTTCCTCTGCGAACTCTTCCAGTCACCTCTGACAAGCTTCCAGCAGCTTCCAGAATGTCAGTTATCCCCTTAACACCATTGTTGTTGATTTTTTAACCTTGTTAAGGTTACATTAGTTTAGTGAGGCTAGCAGCCTGAAGTTGTATTTTTTTTTTCCTTTGAGTCATTTAATGATCTCTCTTCATCTTTCTTGCCATTCCCCCTACCGGCTTCCCTGTACCACCCACTTTTTTTCTCCTGTCTCCCTGCCTATTACTTCTTCCTGGCTTCTATCCACAAACCCTAAAAATGGTTTTCTCTGGTAAACAATTAACTAAGCTACTTCAGAGTAGTAAGTCTTCTAAATTACACTGAGCATATTCTAATTCATGAATCCCCTGCCCAGTCAGAAAGAAATGGATCTCCCAGCAGCTCCCTTCAGGCTGCCCCTCCTTTTGCCCCCCTCCTAACTCCATGACCTAAGGCAGGACTTCTATTAATACAGTGGAAGTGGATAGAAATGCCTTCTGTTCTTTTGATTTCTCTCAAAGGTCCATCTAGGTCAACATTTAAATGTTTTACTTTGATTATTTCCATGCATAAAACAATCTCAAAGTCCAACCTTACACACTTGGTCAATACAACACAACTGTAAAAAATTGGTATTCTGTTATGTCATATTTTCATACAAGTGACAACACAAGACACGTTGGAGTGAGTGTATATACATGTAGATTGACAACCAGAGGCCTGTGACTAAATTCTTGGGGTTACCTTTTGGTCTTGCTTCCCAAGCACCCTCAGTTACTTACCTGGCCCCGTAGACTTCTCCTGACCAACCTCCACCCATCTCACCAGACTTCCCTAAAAACCACATCCCCAGCATTGACCTCCAAAGAATGCGGAATGCTTGGATCTGACATTCCACAATTTTAAATCAGTTTTGTGCCCTCAGTAATCTATACAGCATGGGAATGTAAATTTGCTCTTTCTCAGTAATTAATCAGTAAGAAACAAGAGATTCGGTTCTTTAAAAAACTTTTGCTCTTTTCATTACTTCCATCACAGTCTTCAAGACGCTACAAAAGAAATTAAGTACAAATGATCACCAAGGTTTTCGTGATATAACAACTAAACTGTTTGATTCATAATTCCCTTGGTCTCATTTGATTTTCTTCTTCCATCCTGGTGTTCTCCAGCTGATGTGTCTGCAAATGACTATCTCTTGGGTAACTGGGCAAACAACCAAAACCAACGCATTTTAAGAAAGCGTCTTTCACGCCTTGGCTCCTGGTAATATTAATAATACAATCCACTTATTGAGTGTTTATGTGTAGGGCAGTGTGTAAGTGCTTGACATGCATACAGCTCACAAGTAGACCTTAGAGGGCTGTGTTTTCCTCATGATACAGATGAGCAACCTGAGAGCCTGCGTAAGTGTTCCACCTTAGGCGTTGGAGCTAGAATCCTGCCCACAGGCTTAACCATTATGCTTACCACCATCTCAGTCATCTCGTTTATGCCTTCCAGTCTGTGTGACCCTGACGATAGAGGAAAGGATGACACCTCTGCGCTGTAGAATCTTGCTCCCTCTTCTAATTCCTCACACTCATGGCCCACTTGGGGGAGGCTTCCTCCAGCATGTTTATGATCCTGGTTTGTGTGCTCCACTCTCCTGCCTGACATTTTTATTTCTCTCCAACAGTGGAAGGACTATTGGGAATAATCTCATGCACATGAAGAGAAAACAAGGAGTTCCTAATAAGATTAAATTAAATTTAAGCACATTTTTTTTTTAACAGTGTGGAAAGCACACTGCTAAGCACTGTTTGAGATGAGCAGACACAAGCCAAGACCTCACTGAATGTACAATCTGGTGGGGAGATAGGATGAGGAATAACACTACACACATATATATATATACATGAGTTAATGCCAAATATGGTAAATTTCACGAGGAAGGAATATGAAAGTGTAGGGCTGGAGAGCAGGAGAGCTCACATTTCTCTGGGGAACCAGGAATGAGACCGTTTGATATAAGAGAACGGTTGGGATGTACATTGGAAAGTCCTGAGCTTTTACTCCAGGCTCTGTCACTGATGCACTGAGGAGACTTTGGTGTTTCTCCTCCCCAGGATAGACCCACATAATTTATAGGGCCCAATTCAAAATGAAAACGTGGGGCCTCTTGTTAAAGAATAAAGAATTTCAAGATGGTGAGAGCAGAGCAATACACTAAGTGTGGGACCTTCTCAGCACAGGTTGTGCACAAGGGAGCTGGCCCTCCCTCGGCCTCTGCTTCAATAGAAGTTACCTTTGGGAGGTAGGGAGCCAAGTGTCACCAGCATCTAGCACAGGGCTCCCTACTCAGATGAACCAGTGAAAGACTGGAGGTAAGAATGAATTGACCCGATCAGGATCACATCTGATGATTTGGGGGTTGCTTTCAGTGTTCAAATGTTATTAGACCATGATTCTGACTACTTCTTGGAGGAAACATTGTGATGAGTCTTGAAGGATAGTAGGTTTTTTCTGTTTTCCCCTCTTCTCTTCCTTCCAGTATTTTCCCAGTTAACTCTCAAACTATAATGATCTTGTTACGTTTTACAGTGAGAAATGCAACAGTCACACCAGCTGGAACCAGCAGAGGAAGTCAACATTTGAGGGATGACTTGAAGACTTCGGCCTTCCTTAAGATTCCTCAGGGCAGTTTCCCACTTACAGGGATGGCCTTGCCTATAGATCAGATCTCCATGGGCAGTGTCCGGTTTTTCATTTTGAAATTATTTTGTTTTGTTTTCATTAAACTATTTGATAGATGTTTTTGAAGGAAAAAAGTCAGGAAAATATAGATAAGCAAAAAATACTTATAACCCATTAGAACTATTAGAGATAATGGGATTGCAGTATAAAACTAGTTTTCAACCTACTTTTCCTATTCAATAATATATTATGAGCATTTGTATGTGTTAATAAGTGTAACTATACTTTTTCATTTTGCATGGCTATATGGGCTGTATGGTATTCTGTTATATGGTTGTGCTGTGATTTTCTGATCCAATACACTCAATTGAATATTGGAATTGTTTTGACTCTTTTTTTTTCTTTTGATATTCTAAATGGTGCTGCCCTGAATTTGCTAGGTAGTCAGCTTACTTAGTTTGTCTCCCTGTTATTCTCCTTCACTATGGATAACCTCAAGATAATGATAGTATTTCTTCTTGGGCTTGTTGGGTGGTGTCAGTGGGTAAAGCTCTTAGCACAAGTACCGAATAGTGCATAGCGGACTAGATGTGCTTGATAAAAGCCTTGTTATTACTTTATAGGCCCAGAAGGAACTGTCTTGCCTAGATCATACAATAAGTGAGTAGTAGAGCCTGGGAAGCCTGATTCCTAGTCCAGTGTTCTTTGCAAAGCAGAAGGATGAGGTACAAGTGGGGAGAGAGGCATGGGATGGGAGCTCTCTAGACTGAGTAGTTTTGTAGTGGTGTTCTATCTCTTCAGTTGTAGAGTAAGCTCTCAGCCAGCTAGGGGTCTTCTGTTTTTTTTAAGATTTTATTGGGGGAGGGGAACAGCATTGGGGGATCGGGGAAGGGGAACAGACAAGTTGCTGTCCTTTTGTTCTTCAGTCTAATTGTGGAGGACTTCGCTTCACTGGCCCATGTTGGTATTATCATTGCGCTCTTCCTGGGTGAGGCAGTCGCTCCGTGGCCACTGGATGGCTGCTCATGGTGGCTCACTGTGGCTCACAAAAGCTCACGCCAACTGCCTGGAGCCCCACTGCAGCCTACACTGTCACCAGCAACTCATGGCAGCCCAGTTCCAGGTTGAGCTGTTGTTCACCATCTTAGCTATAGAGGGCTCAGTGTCCCTGGCCCTCATGTGGGATCTGAACTGGGGCCCTGCTGCTCAGAGCTGGTGTCCCAAGCCAACTCTTAACCAATGCTCCACTCAGCCGGCCCCAGCTTGGAGTCTTCTAAAACATTTTTTTTCTTTACACAGCAGAGGACAACAGGTGCTCAGCAAAGATTTGTTACTGTTCCCTGACATCTAAGAACATTAGCAGATGTGTTTGCCATCGCCTATGCAATCATCAAGACCTGTCTTTACCTTGCTACCCACAGCCTGTTAATTGGGATTGTGCTCTGGCTGAAGATTCTTACCAAGAGCAGCTGACCAACATCAGTGTGTGCAGCCCAGGGATGACTGCCCTACCTTCAGGGATGTCCCAGGGATGTGGGAAGCTAGGTGGAGAGGGAGCAAGTTTCAGGCCGCTGTTTGCTGGCCCTGCGACCGTGGGCAAACAGCTCCCCTTTGATTCATTTTCTGTAACACTGAGGGAAACTAGAGGATTTCAAGATGGTATTGTACAGTGGTTAGCAATGAACCCAAAACAAAGTACTGAACCCAATACAAAGTAACAAAGTACTCTTCTCTCCCCCTTGCACATTATGCTGTTTTATTTTATTCATTCTACTTTTCACATTACAGATGATGTTTATTTATTCACTTGTTTATTTGTGTGTCTCCCTCACTAAAAAGGAAGCTTCATGGGGGGAGGGGCCTTGCCTACTTGTTTTCTGCAGTGACCAGTCTAGCACATGCCGGTCATGCAGCTCCTGAATTAATGGGTGTTGCATGAGTGAACGCTCAGGAGCCTGGGTTCAAATCCTGATTGCACTGCTTTCTCTATGACCTTGAGCAAACCACTTAAACCACACCTCAGTTTTCCTGCTTGAAAAATAGGGATTAGTAACAGTGCCTCGCTTATAAGGCTATGAGGATCAAATGAGAAAACACCCAGGAAGCATTAAGCACACTGGCTGGTACAGAGTATAATAATGATAGTAGGAAACATTTATGTAATGGTATGTAGGCGAGACACCAATCTGGACGCTTTACATAGGTTAACTATATGAATCTTCACTACATCCTATTATACCATTTCACAGATGAACAAACTGGTGCATTGGGGTTAAGTAACGTGCACTCAGCACAAGATAGCTGTTATTTTTATGCCCAAGGTTCCTTCCCAGCTCCCCGTGGGCGATCCCTCTGAAGGGTTTGCGGACGCCCCTCATCGGTCTCCTGCCCAACCCGCAACCAGCCACGACAGAAAGGGTTACGAGTCCAACGCGCACGTTACAGGCCGGAGATCCTCTGGCCGGGAGCCCGGCTGACAATGCCGCGGGGCGGGGCGGCGGGATGCTTCCTCACCTCTCATTGGCGCACACGCCCCTTCCTGTCACGGCCGGGCACGGCCCCGCCCCCTGACACCGCCCGCCGCCAGAGCGCAGCCGGAGTGGACAGTTCCAGACGCATGCTAATGAGGGGGTGGACGCTGCAGCCCATTGGCGGGCTGCGGAGTGTCGGTGAAGTCAGCGCTGAGTCCCAGAAAAACAGAGCGGGGCCAACTGCAGCGTGTAGTGCGAGTGGGGCAGGACGTGCGCTGCCCGCCCGCCCGGCGACCCGCAAGGTAAGCCCGCGACAGTCGCCCGCCCGCCCGCGCTCATCCGATCGGCTGCGGAGGCGCAGGGGGGCGTGCGCCGGCTCGGCCCCCGCGGGCGGCGCCTTTGTTCCGCGCTCGGAGGAGGAGGCGTTTAAAGGGCCAGCTGTTGGAAGGACTTGGGGACCCCCTCCCCCAAAGGGCCCCCTGCAGTCACTGGGAAAACCGTGGCCCCCCCCCCCAGGCCGACCCCTCTTTCCTGCCTGCTTGGTGGATCCCCAGTCTTTCCAGGAAAGTTCCCAGGATCCGGGGGTTCTGGGAGATTCCAGGGTTTTTTGGTGGGTAGAGGGTACGTGCGATCATGGCCTCTGCTAGGAGAGAACGCCCGCTGGCTTCTGGCTGGCTGCAATATGGGTGGGTGCAGGAGACATCAAAGGCCGGGTGGGTTTGCGCTGTAAAGTGAAACTGCCGAGGAGAGGTTCCTCTGCTGCAGCCGGGAGAAGGAGGGAGCAAGCGGCAGGATGGAGGCATCTCAGGTGTGTTCATTCATCAGCATCTTTCTGGGGGGAGAGGGTTGCGGGAGGGGCGCAAGGGCGACCGCTCTGGCCTAGGACTCGCCTGAATGAGCGGGTACGTGTGTGTGTGTGTGTGGGACACCGTGCCTGCCCACCCGCCCCTGCCCCTTCATCCCTCAGAGTGACCGTCAGCATCTTGCTAGGCAGCTCATCACCGGGAAGGACAGAAAGCAACTCCTTTTTCCGAATTCCCCGGGCATCCCCGGCTCTTCCCTGGCTGCTTTCCGAAGTGGCTTCCTTGATAAGCGCCATTCAAGATAGAGAGGGAGAGGCTTGAAGTCATTAGGTGCCTTTCATGGGGGAATGTGCTGTCGAATTCTGCATCCCCGTGCATCCGCGATCGTAAGATGGCTTTGAAATTCACCCGTGCATGCTTTCTTCAGGCAGACAGAATTTATTACGCTATTACATTGCTACATAAAAGCAGAAGGGATCCCACTGAGCCTGGCTCGTTTTACCCAGACCCTGGGTTTTCCCAGCATGTTCTGGCCGAGCCTCTGAATTTTTGTTTTAAACTGATCGCTGGGATGCCCCTGTTCTCACAGGGCCGACCTGCTGAAATTGCCAGAATTGATTTCACCATCAATAAGAGACGTTCGTTTAGAGACATCATGGAAGTTTCTGGCATGTCAGGCATCTGACATCATCCCCATTTGCACCCTTTTTCCTCTCATAAGTGAAGGCCAGGGATGGCTTGTCCATCTCCACTCCCCACCTTGGTTTTTGAGCTCCTCTAGATTCAATTTTGTGGTTTTGGTTGGAAAGGTGGGTGAGTGGTAATTGAAGAGAAGGGGGTCGATTAAAAGAGGGATGGGCAGCAGATGGGGACAACAGCCTCAGTGACGTAAGACACATACTGGACAGCCCTTAGAGACATAGGTGAGATAGATGGCTGTCTACAGGAGTGAGCTGGGGGTGGGGGTGGAGGAGGAAGATGTTGCCAGCAATTTTCTGCCCCACCCTGTTGATACTGCCTTAAATAGCTCCTTGCCAGCCAAACTCTGATGTCTCTAGCTCTTGGCCCCAGTGGCCCCCGGGAGAGGTTGGTCTGTTAGTACCTTTGCCCTGGGCACTGTTAGAGTGGATGGTTAGGAAAGGGTTAGTTCTCCTGGGGTTGCTGAGAGCTCATCTCTCAGCTGGAGGGCCCTGAGTGGAACTAGCTCTGGTGACTTCCCTGCAGGATATTAGCAATTGAAAAGAAATGCTTTCTACCCCATAGGGTGAAGAGATGGGAGGGTATTGTCATCTTCCTTTGGACACCCACTCCCTATTGGCCTTCTCCTCCTCTTACCTGCTTTCTTTTATTCTAATGGGAGAGTTGCTGTGAACTTTTCTGAAAAGATTGGGAATATTTGGGCGGAGTGGGGTAGGGCGAGGTAAGAGTTATGGGAAAGGACTAGCTGGTGCTTCTTACTGGCAGAACAAAGAACTGTTCAGCTCTCCTCTCTATTCCCCTCTCTAAAATAGAGTTCAGTTTAGATAGCAGAGTCTGGGGTTTTCGTTGCAGAGAATGAATGGGCAGTGTTCAGGAAAGCAAGCTTTTATTAGGCAGCACTCATAATCATCTGGTCATCCAGATTTAGCTCTAGACCCTTCCCTGGACATGGAAGCAGATTTGCTGTAGAGGGCACTCATTGGTAATTTAGGGTTTATTCTGTCTCCATGAGAAACTGATGGTCTCAAAAAGGTTTGGCGGAGGAGCTCTGGACCAGTGGCAGGATAGCTGACTTTGATCCTGGACGCCAACCTGCTTTGGGCTTTGAGCTAAGTATGGCTTCTGCTCTCTGGGCCTTGGCAAAATGGAGGGCTTTGGAGCAGACCAGTTTCAGGGTTCCTGACAGCATTGCTGTTCTTAGATTATCCACAAGGACAGATTGTGATGGCATTTTTAGATTCTTTTCTGTTTCCTAAACTGATGTGAAATCCACGGTATTGCTGAATGGCATTAAAGAGGCATTCTAAGACTCAGGCTTCTGTTGGATTCAGACTCACGTTTTCCTTGATTAGTGTGATGCTTGAGGTTTTACTGTACGTAAATATTTTAGAGCTAGAACCATCCAGAGTGAGAGGCATAGACCCTCAGGGTGGGTGGTTGGCTGGGCAGATGATGGCGGGATGACGGAATGTTAAGGGAAGAGAGTTTCTATAATTCATTCGCTCCTCCTGTGTATGTTTCACTCACTGCTTTATTTATGGTTATCTAGGTGACCTTTTAGATATTTAGAACATGAGAGTTGGAAAAGACCTCTGTGCCTGCAAGGTTCAACCCCTTTCACTGAGGAATCGAAAGGTTGGGAGGTTTCGTAATTTGTCCAAGGTCACACAGTTAACAAGATGCAAAGCTGGGGCAGAATCCCAGATAGATATAAATTCTATGTCTTGTGTTCTAGATGTATGTCTTAAGCCCCCTCCTCTTCTGACAAATGATTCTAAGAAGGGGTAGAGTGAGAAGGACATGGGGGCTGAAGAAGGGAGAGGTTGGAGAAACATACCAGGTGGAAGTTGGGGGCAGGTCAGGTGGGGAAGGGAAAACATAGACCCCTAGCATGGAGAAGAAATGATGAAGGGGGAAGGGGGGCTCTGTCAGCTGTGCAAGCAGATTTCTGTGGCCCTTAGAGTGAAGTAAGGAGAAGCTTGGCTTAGAGAAGGGTGGGGTGAATGGACTCGTGGAGAGTATAGCTTGAGGCTGGGATTAATGTGGAGTCTCCTTGGACTTGGAATTGTTCCTATTGACCCTCAGCTTGCAGAGTATGGAGGCTGCTTCATTTCAGGGCCAATTGAGGCCTTTGGAACCCCTGGCGCATGCAGAACTTGAACATGTGGGAAGTCAGGTGTGCTGGTGGTGATACTGGAGAATGCTGAGGTGGGACCCAGTTCTGCTGAAGTCCCAGTTTTTTTTAATGCAGAAAAAAGTTTTTCATGGAATTTCTTTTTTCTACTCAAGCAGCATTTTCTCCTCTGACTCTCATTGCGCTTTGTATGTTTTATGAGGTAGTGTTTCATGTACTCCCTTTTCAGAGGAGATTCTTGGAGATGGCTGACTTACAAATTTAGCTCATTTAGGGGAAGCTTATGGCCTGTGATCTGAGCTAAGCCTCAGAATGTTTCAATGAGCAATTAAAGAGCTGTGAACAGTGGTCAGTCAGATCCGTAACCATTCAAAGGCATAATAGGTGATAATACTTTGAAGTCTATAGCCCCAGCCAATAGCCAGCCATGTACAGTGTAATTTATTTTGGCTAACTCTTCAGGTCTAGGAAGTCTCTCTGTAAATCCCGTAGTTGTTCCTTCTTTTTGTGTATGGTTAGGTGTGTGTATCTCACTGTCTTCCCACCTTTTTCTACCTCTCCTTCCTCTCTACATTTCTTTTTCTCTCCTTCTGTTGTATCTTTCTCTTTACCCTCCTCCTCATCCTTTCTTTAAGGTAAATAACGTAGCTTTTGTCAGGTATTTTAATATACTTATTGTGTCATTAAAATTTTGTCTTCTCTGTTCTTAATTTGAAATCAGCTGAATTCATTCTTGAATGTGTGTGTATGTGTTTTACACACAAAACAAACAAACCAAACCCAATTAAATTGCTTTTTACTTCTGTGTGGTCTTCCATTGACCCCTTCTCCCCACCCCACACCTCTTCTGTGGTCAGTAGTAGCTCTTTATAGAAAAAAAAAAAATCCCAGCCCACTGTCATGTGGTTATTGTTTTTATAACAAAAACAGCTATAACAATGGAAAAAGTTTCCACCCATGTATCATGGACACAAGGGACACCCTCTCCCAAGAGATGTGCCTTATTTCTTGACTTCCTTTTATGGAAAAAGCATCTGCGATGTATTCTTTGACACAGGCCTGGACTGGGGGTACTGATTCATGAGCTGGGGCTCTTGTCGGTGATTCTGGTAATGCTTAGAGTTTGTGTATGGGGCATGTGGGCAGGCTTATAACCTAGAGAGGACATTCTAGGAAGAATACAGTGTGATGGTTTTTCTTTGTTTCCCCAGCTAACACGCCCAGCAGGAACAGGGCCCAGAACTCTTTGGAAAAGAATGAGATGCTTCTCAACTTTCTGATTCGTGTTGGGTGGGACCAAAAAGGTGTCTTATGGTGACACAGGGAGGATAGGCAGCCACTGACAGATTGCTGGTGTGAAGTCCCATGTACTTTGATGGATGCATACTCTAGTGCTTTACACTTTCCTTCTGACTCTGATTAATTATAGAGAAGATTGAGTCTTGTCTTGGCACTCATGGGCAGCAGAAAGTTTAGCATGTAAAGGTGGCCTCTCAAGCACGTCCTCCCGAAGTCTCCAGTTTTTTTATGTTAAAAATTTACATGGGTTTTATGTTCTGTAATATGTTCTGGTTTTAGTATAAAAGCATTTAAAATGTTTATTGTTGAGTACAAATGATGGTCCAGGGAAAATGTTTCTTGTGGGCCTTCACCTGTCCATGTCTTCCTGCAAATATGCACAGCAGGTCCCATACTCCAGTTGGAGAAGCCGGCAGTGGGGCCGTGTCAAAGTGGTGGTGCTGAGAACCACCTGCCCTGCCTTTCCTGCTGGCTCTGGCTGACTCACTGAGGTCCCAGTCTTTCAGAACCCTTCCAAGTCCCCCAAAGACCAGGTTCTCCCCACACCAGGACTTGCCCCTCACCGCCAAGCCTTTTTCTCCTTTGTCTGGTTGACTCCTCCTTCTCCTTTCAGATTCTTCTCACATCTGAAAGAGGCTTTTCTTCCTGTGTTCGCCTTTCAGCAATAGCTGGTTCCCTGTCTGTCTTCTCCAGCAAATTGTGAGATCTGGCAAGAGAGAATCTGTATTTCATCTCCTTTTAAATTACATTTTAATTTGTATCAGTCATATACATATATGTACGTGTGTGTGTGTATAATTTTAAAAGTCAAATAACACTGCGAGGCTCATAAGAAGGCTGTCATCCCTCCTCATCCTGGTGATTCACTCCCCAGAGTCAGTCACTGAACATGGTTTTCTATTTTTGCAGTCACAAATGACCACCAGCGTCGTGGTTTAAAACAACAGAAATCTCTGTTACAGTTTTTTAGATTAAAAGCCGGTGGTAGCTGCGCTGCATTTCCTTCTCAGAAGTATCTCTTGCATCTTCCAATTTCTAGAGGCCTCCTGAATTCCCTGGCTCGTGGTTCCCTTCCTCCCGCAATGGCCAGTTGAGTCCTCTTTGCATCACCCTGTCCTCCTAACATAGTCTTCTTCTGATTCCCTGCTTCCTCACTCTTCCCCCTTTCAGGACCCTTGTGATTACTTTGGAATCATCTGGATAATCTAGGATAATCTCCCTGTTTTAAGGTCAGTTGATTAGCAACCTTAATGCCATTTGCAGTCTTAATTCCCCTTTGCCATGTAACATATTGATAGGTTCAGAGATTAGGATGTGGATGTCTTTGAGGGGCCATTATTCTGCCTACCACAGTCACTTCTAACCTTTTTAGCCATTTCTCCTGATGTTACTATCATTTTGTAAGTTACCTGCTTACAATACTGGCTCCTGATTGTTCATTTTAGATGTTATTTCTTCATGTCCTACTACAGATTAGAGGAGGCCATATCCCCCTCTTCTCACCTTTCCACACACTCATATTTCTCTTTCTCCCTGCCTCCCGATATGGTACATCACAGTTTCTGGTTACATAGATATTCAGTGCTTAACATTATTTTGATTGTCTAAATTGTGTTCATGGCTGAGCATCCTAGTTGAACTATGATGATATTTCCTTTCTCATACATCTTTTTTTTGAGTTAGTAATTGCTTTCTTTTACCTATATATTGTTTTCTATGTACTTATTACTAATACCCAGAGTCTCTGACAGCATTTTGAAACATCCCTGTTTTACAACGTATGCTCCTTTTTATTTATTTGTTTGTTTATTTATTTATTTATTATTTTTAAATGATAATTTATTGGGGTGACAATGGTTAATAAAATTACATAGATTTCAGGTGTACAATTCTGTAATACATCATCTCTATATATCACATTGTGTGTTCACCCAGAGTCAGTTCTCATTCCATTTCATTCCATATTTGACCCCATTTACCCTCAGTTCGTTTTTATTACAACCTTTTTTTCTCCCTGGAAACCTCCATCCCAGAGGCCTGCATCCCTCTCTTTTATTCTGGGCCCCCTGATCTTGAGGCATGGGGCACAACTCATCCTGGGGATACCATTGCTTTGTGCTGGGTTGCATCCTCTGTTTCCCCTTTCTTTTTTTTTTTTAATTTTTATTTATTTATTTTTAATTAGTTTCAGGTGTACAACACAGTGCAATAGTTATACATTTTACCCCTCAAAGTGACAACACCCCACCCCCAATTCGCCCCCCCACTCCCCCCCATATCATATATATCTATTACTCTTCCTCTGACTCTTTTCCACAGTATAATCCACATCCCGTGACTATCTATATATTCAATTACAGTAGGTATACAACCTCCGCTATAGTTATACATTGCAGTGATCAAACCTCTATTCTATCCATGAAATGGCCTCCCTAACAAGACCTATGACCATCTGACATTCCACAGAATATTTACAACATTATTAATTATATTCCCCAAACTGTTTTTCATATACCAGTGGCAATATTGTAGTTGCCTATTTTTGCTGTCTAATCCCTTCCCCTTGTCCGTCATCCCCATTCCCCTCCCAATTAGCAATCCTGATTTTTCCTCTATATCTATGAGACAGTTTCTGTTTACTTTGCTCATTCATACAGTTTTTCAGATTCCACATATGAGTGAGATCATATGGTATTTGTCTTTCTCTGACTGACTTATTTCACTTAACATAATAGTCTCTGGGTCCATCCATATCATTGCAAATGGCACGATTTCATTCTTCTTTATAGCGGAGTAATACTCCATTGTATAAATATACCACAATTTCTTAATCCAGTCATCTACTGATGGGCATTTTGGTTGTTTCCAAGTCTTAGATATTGTAAATTGTGCTGCTATGAACATAGGTGTGCATAACTTTTTTTGAATAAGTGTCTTGGGTTTTTCAGGGTAAATACCTAGGAGTGGAATTGCTGGGTCAAATGGTAGCTCTATTTCCAGTTCTTTGAGATACCTCCATACTGACTTCCATAGTGGCTGCACCAATCTGCAATCCCACCAACAGTGCAGCAGGGTTCCCTTTTCCCCACAGCCCCGCCAGCACTTGTTGTTTGTTGATTTATTGATGATAGCCATTCTGACTGGAGTGAGGTGGTATCTCATGGTGGTTTTTATTTGCATTTCCCTAATGACCAGTGAGATTGAACTTTTTTTCATATGCCTGTTGGCCATCTGTATGTCCTCTTTAGAGAAATACCTCGTCATATCTTCTGCCCATTTTTTAATTGGGTTGTTTTTTTGGTGTTGAGTTTCATGAGTGTTAGTCTCCCACTCAATCATCCTCAGCAAGCAGTAGGGTAGTCTCTACAGCTCAGCGTGCACCACGTGTCGCCCTGGCACAGACAGGAAAAGCTCCCCTTTCTTGATTTATTCCTTCAGTGGCTCCTGAGAGGGTTTGTGAAGTTGATCACTTCAAACTTGCACGTCTGGAAAGTTCTATACTATACTCACACTCAATTTGTGTTTTGATTTGTCTAGAATTTTAGGTTGAAAGCCATTTTCCCTTAGGATTTTGAAGGCATTGCTGTATTGTCAATACTAATGTCAGAAATTTGGATGCCATTCTGATTCTTGATCATGTATGGGTAACCTACTTTTTTCTCATTGAACGTTTTAGAATCTCCTCTCTTTCGCTGTACTTGGAGTTTTCTTGCTTTAAAAATTATTGTGCTGCTGCGTCCTTGGTAGCTCTTTTGATCTAAAGGTACACATCCTTCAGTTTGGGGAAATTTTCTTTGACAATTTCCTTTTCTTCATTTTCTGTGTTTTGTCTCTGCAGCACTAATAGTTGGATGTTGAACTTAGTAGGTCCAATTTATAATTTTAAAATCTTTTAATTTTTGTTTTCCATTTTATTTTTGTTTTACGTTTTGGGCGATATCTTCAGATTTATCCTTAATTAATCCTTTAAAATTTTTTATTTATGCTTTCATGGTTTTGCATGAAACATAATTGCATATTTTAGTTTCTAGAAGTCCCTAGTTCTCTGAATGCTCTCTTTTCTTTCTTTTTTTAAAAATACATCCCTGATCTTGTATCATAGGGGCAATAAGTTATCTTATAATAGGTTTTTGTTTGTTTTTATTTTTTGCATTTTTTTGCGTTCCTCATATTGTCTTTGTTTCCCTTTGCCTTTGTTTCCTCCTTTTTTTTTTTCTTTCTTAAAGATATTTTATTGGGGAAGGGAAACAATGTTGGAGAATTGGGGAAGGGGAACATTGTGTTTTTCCCAGGACCCATCAGCTCCAAATCAAGTTGTCCTTCAATCTTAGTTGTGGAGGGCGCAAGCTCAGCTCCAAGCCCAGTCACTGCTTTCAATCTAGTTGTGGGGGAGGCAGGGGTGGTGCAGGTGCAGCCCACCCTCTTACCTGCTCAGTGGCAGCTCAGCTCGGGCGCAGCTCACTGGTCCATGTGGGAATCGAACCAGCAACCCTGTTGCTGAGAGCTTGTGCTCTAACCAACTGAGCCAGCCCTCAAGCCCCCTCTAAGTCCTTTTCTCTGCTTGCTTTGGTTACTGTATTTCCCATTGGAGCCATCCCTTCATGTATGCTGTTCACTGAGTTCTACTTTTATATTTTAAAAGTGGACACCTGGGCTGGCCGAGTGGCGCGGTGGTTAAGCGCTGGCTTGGGAAGCCTGCAGCCCCAGTTAGGTTCCCACATGTGAGGGCCAGTGACACTACCCTCAAAAAAAAAAGTGGACACCAAAATACTGACAGGGCATCTGTATGACAAGGAAGGGCTTGTTCATTTCATTGTACGGTGATTTAGCAGGGAGTCCCCCTTTTTTCCCCACTTGTGACACCTAGGTGTCAGTGCTTGTAGATCTTTTTCCTGGGGATGTTGGGTTCTCCTGGAAGGGAGTTTGCCTGAGGGTGTAATAGCCTGGTTGTGCCACATTCTGGGAGCTTTGATGGGGAAGGAGATCGGGTACCCTGTTTGGTGTGTAGACTTTCATTCAATCCATTTGTTTTCTGAAAATTGCCCCTTTCTCAGCTGTGTGTCCCTCTCTCAACTGTGTCAGAATCTACAATATCTGGTGTATTAATAATTTGCCTAAATGGTGAACCCCGTCTCTTACTGGCTGAGGGAGGGAAGTCACCAGACTGAGCAGATGGTGGAGGCTCTGGGGTCTCATTCATTGCTCCTCGCACCAACTTTTAGCAGGCTGTCCTCTTTTTACCCCCTCCTCCTTCTCCCCTCACAGTCCTCTGTGCCTCCAGTTCCTGTGCCTTTTCCTGTTTCTGTGGCATAAGTCGCCACTTGTTTAGTGGTTTCCTTCCCTGCGTGCACTTAGCAGAGCAAACGAAGCAGAAGCCTAAACAGCTACCTGTCTCCCGAGTTCTGTTGACATTATCTTGTCTGTCGTTGTCTCCTTTCCATTAAAAACCCAAATTCCTCTACTGTCCTTTTAACGGGGTTCTGAGAGAGAGAGCAGAGATAAATATGGGTGTTTAACCCTCTGATTTGAGCAGAAGTTTGTTTCATCTCTTTATCCAAGCCCTTAGCTAGTGTCTGATACATAGTATAGTCCCAAGAAATGTTTGTTGAATGACTGAATTCATGTTTCTGAGATGGCATGCATGCAGTTACTCAACAGATTTCGAGGGAGTCCCAAACATACAAACTTACAAAAATAAACCCGTTGTTTGTTCTGAGTTAGACATAATTTCAGACAGCAGGTCCTGCCACTTTCCCCATGCTGTAGGATAAGAAGCACCTTGAGGCAGTGTTATAGATTGTTGAGCTAATGCTGAGGCCCAGGTGCTGTCTCCAGCCCTGTTACTAACTACCTGGGTCACTGTGAGAAGCCACTTAACTTGTATGGGTCTTAGTTTCTTCAGCCTTAAAATGAGCTGTTGGTCAAAATGTGATTTCGTTTACTGCACTGAGTACCTGCTGTGTGCAAGGCATGGCACATACTATGTCTGCTAATGGCATATGTCCCATTGAATTGATTGTGCTTGGCTTATATGCCTTTCTCTCGGTTATAGCTTGGTGCCTTGCACAGAGGAAGGACTGGAAATTTGACCTCTTACTCTTTCTGAACTGTGGGGTTCTTGTGAGGACCACTTTGTAGTCATTTTGTATCTCCTGTGTCTGCCACAGTTGTTGGTGCATAGGAGATATATGGTAAATGTTAGATTTTTCCACTTAGGAATGGTACATCAAGGAAATATGAGAATGGGAGTTGCTCTGCCGGAATCCCCTGACCCCACTTGAGAAGAGCAAAGCATTGCACTTGTGGAGTCCAGCTGCACACTCGCTGGCTCACTTCCGGGCCCTGTGGCTTGAATGTGTTGATATGGAAGTCAGTGGAGACAGCAGTTCTGGACCACAGCCCTGACAGGACTGTTCCCCCCAAACATATCACAGTCATGTATTTAATCGGCCTCACGCTGTTAGGAGTTAAGATCGGATTCATCTTAACTAAGAAAATGAATTACAGAGATAATCCTGTGTTTACAGTGTTTCAAAATGTTTAAGTTCTTTTTTATAACTTATTTTTGGCATTCCCAAACCTCTGAGCTAATGGTCCAGGACTACTAGATGGACTACTAAGGGGTCTATGCCGGGCTCTCAGAATACAGCGGTGACCAAAGAGAAATGGCACTTGCCATTCTGGAATTTATAGACTAGAGCTGAGTTTTCCAATATGGTAGCCACTAGCCATGTGAGTTTATGTTTAAATCAATTAAAATGAAATGCAATTTACAATTCAGTTTCTCAGTCACACTAGCCACATTTCAAGTGCTCGGTAGCCACCTGAGACTAATGGCTGCCATGTGGACAGCACAGATACAGAACTTTTCCATCATCTCAGGAAGTTGTCTTAGGCCATGTTGGACTACAGAGTTAAGATCCTGTGTGTCTAGACCAGGCATCTGCAAGTAGCTTTGTTTCACAATTGAGGCGTCTGAGGCAGAGAAAAGCCATTTGTTTAAGGTTCTGTGGCTGGATGGGCCTGAGCTGGGAACAGATGTCTTGTCTTCGCGCTCGGCTCTCCCTTCCTGAAGTGAATTAGAGGAATAGAGTGACCCCGAGTGTGGTCTCTGTGCTCAGGCTGCCTGGGTCGGTTCATACCCTGCTTCTGCTGCCTCCTGGGGCAGTTACAGCTCTGTACCTCAGTTGCCTCACCTGTGAAATGGAGACTATAACAGTACCAGCACACAGGATTGTGAGGAGGATCAGAAGACCCAATAATGTACGTCTTTAGAACTGTGCATGACACATTGTAATCACTCAAGAGATGCTGGTTGTTACATTGAGAATGAGAAGGGGACAGAAGTTATTGGTAGAAGCGAGGGGCGTTTTTCAAACAGGAGACTGCAATGGGACAAGAACAATGACGGGCAAGGCTCTGTTTGTAGAGATGACAGACCACCTGGAGAGGGTCCCATTCCTGAATGTTTCAGTCATGTGAGCTGATGTAAAAGGGCCAGCACATTCACAAAGCCCTCTGAGTCCCTGTACTGGGCACTGGTACTCTGAACAAGGATATTTCTGATGTTGCCCACAGCCATTTCTCCTGTCCCCAAACTTCCTTCTCCCACTACTGCATCTCCACCTTGGAGGGGTGGGGTCACAGACATTTACCACCACCCCTGTGGAGCAGAGGGATGTGCCAAAGGAGTGGAGGCGACAGAAGGGACAGAAGCCCAGGTAATTTAGCAGTTGGATCCTGGTGTTTTCTTTGAGGTGTCTATTGCGTGGTGACGATTTGCATTCCCATCATTGCTCAGTCTTGCAAGCAGGTCCCTCTCGTGTAGCAGAGTGTCCCAGCGTTGCCCCATTTTGCTGATGAAGGGAAGGAGAGTTCTGATGTTAGTCCCAGGGATGGGAGGACACCCCGTTTGGTAGGCGAATCCTGGTTTACATGTGGATCTTTAGTTTCAGAATTGTTCTGATAGCCATAGTCTCATTTCATTCATTAAAGAGATATTACATGGGCACTGCTCCCCCCACCCCCCGGAATTTATTTCCTCATTCACACCAAGAGGGCTAGCTCTTATCTTCCCCAGCAGTTTGTTTCAGGTTTTGAAATATGAAGGTTTTAGTATGATAAAGTGTGTGTGTAGGGAATGGGTAATGAGTGCACTGTAGACATACGTAACCAATGTGGCACCTCACCTCACCCAGGTGAGGCACACAGGGCGAATAGTACAGAATGAACAACCTGTGAGGAAACTGTTCTGGCAACCTGGATTTTCAGTGTGGCAAAAAAGAGAAAATACTGCCTGAGTACCAATACCAGTGATCAGGAGTATTGAGTACTTTTACCTTAACTTGTAACTGGCTCTGCCAATCTCATTCCATTTTGGGCCTTTCCATCACCATGGGCGATGTTCTAGTCCATAGCAGCTGTAACAGGAATGGGCGCTTAGTTAGATCCCAGAATTTCCCTTCTGCCTACTTGTCAATGCAAAAACTCATTACTCATTCATATGTAATGCCTTATGCATCAATTATTACTAACAACACCAGCCTGCAGGCTGACCTTTGAGCTTGGTTTCCCCGTGCGAAGGGTCACTAGGACTTACCTTGTGAAATCCAAACAGTTTCTCTTCTTGCTTGGAAATGGTGTGGAACCTGACATCTGTGTGCACGAGCAGCTCCCTTGACTGACATGTAAATAGATAATTCATTGGCAGATTGCTTTTCCACTTAGCGTTTGTCTTTAGTCAGGGCTGATCTAGTGTTGGCGACGGTTTTCTGTGAGCAGAGAATGATGGTCAGGGGTTGTAGCTGCTCGTAGCAAACTGACAACGGTAGGGGGAGGGGAATGGAATTACTTTCGTGGTACTTCAGTTGATATTAGGGAGTCTTTCCCAGGCTCTGGGCTGTAAGGTATACACTGCTGACTCTTCTGTGCTTAGGCCTCTCTTTATACACAGTTTACACAGTAGACTGGGGCTAGGAGACCGGGCAGGACCCGGAAGCCAGGGATGAGGTAAAAAAGGCTGAAACTGGAGCTGGGAGATTTGAACCACTGCCCCAGTGGCCTAGGCAGTGGGCCTGAGAGCCGGCCAGGGATCTGGATGGAGAAGCCAGTGCAAAAATAGGAACTGGGCTACTGTAAGCGGGACAAAATGAGTAAGGCTCTGCAGAAAACAAAATCCCACCAGGGGCAGGAGATACAGTAGCCGGGGAAAGCTGGGACTTGGGTGAGACGAGGGCCATGCCCAGTTTGATGGCAGTTGCTGCAGATCAGGCTGCCAGGCCCATGAACCTGGGCCAAGGCAGTTTTAGGCCTTCTAGGACGATTTTGTTTGCTTTGTGGAGCCTTTATGCTGGACATGGTACATCAGTGAGCCAGCACTGGCAGGTGTGAGGGGGTGAGGCCCCCCAGAACTGGGAAATGTTAGTCATGCCTGAGCACTGATAGAAGATACGGCTCCTCCTCGAGACAGCTGCTGCAGGAGGAGGCCCCACTGCCCGCCAGCCTGCATTACAATCTATGGTCTTGGTTTTGTCTTTAATTATTCAAGTCATGGGCTATTTAAACACTCACCTGAAGCATCATTGTAAGTAATTTTCTCTTCCTGGGGTCAAAGACATTCTAGTCGAGAAGGGTTTGCAGCTATGGTTCTAGATTCCCCAAGTTGCTTCTTCAAAGAACATCCACCTGGGAAAGTAGGAAACCCAGAGGATGCCCTTGACAGTGGGGGCACACCTCCACACACTGTCTTTCACATGGGCATTTATTTTGTGTAAATCCTTAATTCAAGGAGTACAGGGTATTCCTTTCGTAGGCAAGGAAGAAGCCATGCTGTTAGATGATGTAAAATATTTAACACTCTCTTTAAAAAATTAAACTGCCCAGGAGCCTTTGATTGGTGGTACCCATGGCAACATGCATGGTTTTCAGGAGTGTCTTCCTGGGGCTTTGGGCTCCTCAGAAGGGGTTGGGGGCCAGCTTTTGGGAGGATCAGCCTGGAGGCAGAGAGCCCACCTGCTCTGCTTAGCCCAGACATTAGGCAGTGGCAGGGCTGAGTGACCCCTTCAGAGGTAGGAAGCTGGGGGCGGTCTTGATAAGTAGAGAGAAGTAAATGGGAGGAGGAGAACGCACCATCTTTTGGGGGCTTGTTCATTTATTTCATTTTATTGGCCTCTTGGTCCTGGCACTTAGGCTTCTCCATGGAGCCTCAGGACTATGTTGCCTGTGTGGTTTCCTTAGCCTGGAGAGCTTCCTCCTGTCACCTAGCTGGCGCTGCTCATCTTTCAGGTTTTCCTGAAGCAGCATGTTCCTGGGAAGCCTTCTCGGACCTTCCAGAGCTGGTTAAACCCTCCTGTGTGAGAGTCTCATGATGGTGGTTCTGGGCAGAACATTCTTCACAGCATCCATCTCAGCTGCTTTGTTACATGTGTTTGGAAATTCATTGTTTGTCTGCCCAACCCACAGGTCTGTAGCAGCCATGATGACAGCAGCCAGGGCTGTTTCTTGTCAGGTCTATCCCCAGAGCCTAGCGTGTGTCTAGGCCACAGGAGGTGTTCACTGTCTGTGGAGCAAATTAGTTCATTTATTAAGTTTGGGGTTTTATACCAAATTCTGGGAATTCAAAGAGAATAAAACACCCCTGCTGTCCTCATGTTGTTTCCAACGTAAAGCAATGAGTGAGTTCCCAAGATACCCCCTGAGGAGCAGGGATAAAACATTATCAGTTTAAGTTCCATTTATTCTTTAACTCACATATAAGAAAGATGTAGCTTTCCTATTTATAGTAGTATAGATTTTATAATTAACTTATAAGTAAATATGTTCAGTGCTACTTTGCTGATAGGAAGGTGTGACCCAAAAGTTTGATGACCGCTGGTCTGAAGGGACAAGTAGGTACATGAAAGTGTTTTTATACCAAAGTATGATAAGCACTAAGTTAGGGCGAGTACAAGATACGGTGAGGGCCACACAGGAGGGAAACTGGAACAGGACCAGAGGAGGGCATTCCTGATAGAGGGCAGAGGGATTAGCATGTGCAAAGGCAGAGTGGCATGAGAAGGCCTATGCCTTGGGCGAGGGCAAATACTTTCATAAGGCTGGAGTATAAGGCAAGAGGTAGGCCTGCTAGATGCCCCGACTGGTATTGGGAGAAACTGAGAATTAGGACTAACAAAATGGATGACACCCCGCCCCTGTCTGCAGGACGGATGTAGTCTAGTAGGGGACAAAATTGTGCAAATGAAACTTAGGAGTGAGACAGCACAGTGAGTACCTGGAATTCAGATGAGGGCGTAGGTATTTTGGTTAGCAGGGATTAGGCCTGGTGATGGTTTCGAAATCTCCCATGCCCAAGGTCACACAGCCCCCATTCTTCATTGCATAAGGGGTAGGGGAGTGGACTGGGTACTGACTTCAAGCCTCTTTCAAAGCCTATCTCAGGGTGAGGCTTCTCCAGAAGTTCTCCTTTATCTACTCCCCACCTGGTGAGATGGGATTACCTTAAGGTGATTACCTTAATGTGATTTAGACCCCTCCATGTACGTATTTTCTAAGTTACAAAATTGTATATGAACAAGAAAATGGAGTATGCTATGTGTAAATATGCATATTTGATGTATTTACTTATGTTTGTAATCATATACACTCCTTTCTTTTCTTTTTTGTTTTTAAGTCCCAGGGCTTGAAGTAATTATGTAATTAGAATCCACATGGAGTATAGTTAGATAAGGTGTAATTAAAGAGGAAAGCCTAATTTTGGAAGAATGATAAGAGGTCATTTGACTCAGTCTGGGCCCAAATCCAATCTTGGAAGAACAGTAAGAGGTCATTTGGATGTACGGAGCTTGAGGCCACCCAGGAGCCCAAACTGGCCTGAGAACTGGACAGATTCTGTTTCAGTTCAACTGTGAAAGCTATTCATTGAATGTCTTCTTGGTATAGGGTATTGTGGCAGAAAAGAAAAGGTCTGGATCTTAGGGAGGACACGGGGGGACATGGGCTTGAGACCAACTAGGAGGTCCCAAGGTGGAGAGGTGGGGTGTAGGGGTGGGGGTGGGGGGGTAGGGTTTGGGGAAGGATTCCCAGAGCAGGTGGCATTCAATAAGTGCCTTGAACGATAAGGAGGGTTTCAAGAGCAAGGACCAGAACTTTCTGTCATATTAGAGGCACTCAGATAGCACTGCGGAATAAATGCCAGGCTGAGTGTGGAGGTGGGAGGAACATGGCCAAGTTGTTGGGTGGTCATTACAGTTTGGTGACGGGGTAGAGTTCATACAGCTCTGGCCATACAGTGACAACACAGGCCAGGAAGGCACTAGGCTTAGGCCCTGAACCTTGCAGCCGGTGACTGTGTGCAGAGGTGTCAGATTACTGTGGGCTGTGGAGGTCAGGGGAGCTGGCCTCGTGGAGGGGGCCTTGGATAGAGTGAGGAAGGACCAATAGGATGGGAGAACTTGCCAAAGGAGGGAAGTGATATGGGCAAAAGTCGAGAGAGGGAGCTGAGAGGAGGTCTTTCAGGAAAGAGGGAAAGGGGCACAGTAGGGGAGCAGGGTGAAGCCAGGAGGGCTGGTGTGGCTAAAACTGGTTCCTGGGGGTTGGGCATGTTGGGCGAGAAAAGTTTGATCAGTGGGACAGAGGAGCTATGGCAGGTTGTTCGACAGGAGAGCAGCATGATAAAGGCGTGTGGAAGGAAGAGGAGTCTGGCCCTGATGGCTCCAGTGGACTTCTAAGGTGTTCACCTTGGCCCCTTGTCCTGAGGTGATGGGGACCAGGCACTGGTGGGGCCTCTGCAGTCCTTCATCACTGAAGGGTTACTGGTCTTGGTGATAAGAGGAGGAGAGAAATAAGGCAAGGAAAGAGGTGGAGGTAACTACAAGCTTTTCAGCCTGGGAAAATGGTGACACTTGAGACAGGAGGGGGACCAGCTGGTGGGAAAGAGGGTGTGGGCATAGGCTAGGTGTATCTACACACCAGATACTCCTGTTCTAATCCCAGCCCTGCCTCGAACTGGCTGGGAGACCTTGGGCCAGTTCCTTCATCTCCTGAGCTCCAGTTTTTGCCAGTAGGCCTCTCTGCCTTATGGTTCAAGTTTATCTCAGACAGTGGAGTGGTTACAGCCCTGGAGTTTAGACAGCCCCATGGAGGTGAGAGAAGAAACCGCCTAGTCCTATTGCTTGTTTTCCTGGAGTGTGAAGTGGGTGTGGGGGAGGGGCTCTGGGTGACCAGGTTGGATGAGGAGTTGGGACCCGCGAGAGGGTGCTCCGCTGATTTATCCCGCCCATTTCAGATGGTCTTTGAGCCTCTTTGACATAATGGTGGTATAAACTCTAGGCCTATACAGATGTTGAGGTCAGTGCTTTATTCTGGGGTAGTACAGGGGAGAAGTTAATCTTCCTGAATTCACAGAAAGGAGATTCTCAGGGCAGGGAACTGGTTGTTAGTGAACCCCTTCCCGGCCTTCTCCCTCTCCCCTCCCCCCCCCGCTCCCCACTCAAGCCAATCTTTGGGAAATTTATGGCTTTGGACCTTAGAAACACAGCCCTTGCAGAGCAGGCTTCCTGGCAGAGGATAGCTTGGATAGAGAGCTTGGGACAGGAGAGAAGGAAGGGCTTTCCAGAGCAGAATGACAAGGAGTTACATCACAGAATTTAAGATAGAAGAGTCCAGAAAGAAAGGCATACGTTTTTTGAATATCTAATATGTATACCGGTTCTGTACCAGATGCTTTGTCTCATAATCTTTACATCATTTCTGCCCATATTTTTTTTTTTTTTTTTTTTTTAAATTTTTCTTTTCCTTTCTTTTTTTTTTTTTTTTGTTTTTTTTTGAGGGCAGTGTCACTGGCCCTCATATGTGGGACCCGAACCGGGGCTGCTGGCTTCCCAAGCCAGCACTTAACCACTGCGCCACTCGGCCGGGCCGCTCTGCCCATCTTATTATCCCATTTTACAGATAAGGCTGCAGGATTAGGGATTTTTATTTTATTTTTTTTGCCCAAGTCTCATAGGGCAAAATTTCATTTACTCAGGTTTCTGTCTCCAATGGCAACAAATATCCATTTTTATACTCTGTAAATATTTTGCTGGCCGTTGGGGCAACTCAGGGAAATGAAGAGAATGATTTGTTTGTATGACCCTTATTCCCAGTTAAGCGCTTACTTGAAATGTGGATCCAGCTGCGTTCCAATACAGTGCAGTGTCTTAGAGAATGATGATGGGGACACTTAGAGCTCACCAGCCCTCATTTTACAGATTAGGAAACTGAGGCACAGACAGGAGAAGGGATATGCTATGGTCAGAGGCAGAATGAGGATGAGAACTAGAAGAGCCGGGACACTTCGAGACTTTTGTGCTCTTATAAGGCCTCCCTGTGGAAAAGTTTGTTTTTAGACAACAATGGAAACCTTTGTCTGAAGAGTTGGTCTGGGCAGGGTTGGATCTGAGAAGTCCTGTGTGGTGTGTGTGTGTGTGTGTGTGTGTGTGTGTGTGTGTGTGTGTGTTTCTTTCCTTCACTTTAACCTCAGATGCCTTTGAACCAGCAGGAAGGATTCCTTCAGACCAAAGGTTAAGACCAAAGGCATTTAACAGGTGGAAAGGGCATAGGAAGGAGGGGGAAGATCAGAAGCCACAGAAATAGAAGACTAAACTCTAGGCTTGGCTAAAAGGAATGTTCCAGGCCTGCAGATAATCACTAACATGTATGGAATACTCACTGTTCCAGGCAATCTTTATGTATCATTTCATGTAACGGCCATGGCCTCCCCATGAGGTAGGTAGGGGCTGTTTTGTTGCTCCCATTTTACAGATGAAGGAGCTAAGGCTCAAAGAGGCTGAGTGACCTACCAAAAGTTATGGAGTTAGTGAGATGTAGGGCCAGGACTCCCACCCAGGACCACCTGACCCAAAACTCTGCCTTTAAACCCTAAGATTTTTGTAGGACTAGGAGCTCCAGGTGCCTCAGCATTTGGGGATGTATGGAATAACACATTTAGGGAAGTCACCGTTTGGCAGTGGTTCTCAGTTAGGGGTGATTTCACCCATAGGGAGGGAACATTGAACAATGTCCGGAGACACCTTTGGTCCGGAGACAATTTGGGGGTTGCTACTGGCATCTGGTAGGTAGAGGCCAGCGTGCTCCTAAATGCCAAATGTCAATATGCCGAGGTTGGGGAACCCTGCCCTCTTGGGACCTGGTTGTATTTTTGCCTCAGAGCACAGGGCTAGTGGAAGGAAAACCCATCTGAGGAACCTGAGGTGCTCCTTTAGCTGCAGAGAGTTATGTTGTACCATAATGAATGTTTGCAGTTTGGGTTCCTCACTGACTGAGTCCCGAGGGGCTGTGGTGGCGATGGTGGGTAGAGACCAGGAAGGTGTGACATGCCAGGGTGACCCGGCAGGTAAGAGCTTGTCCTGGCTGCTGAGAATTGATTCGGTTGTTTCTCTCTGTAACCGAAAGGACTCAGATCCAGTATGGTGTCTATTTTTTTCTTTATAAAAATGCATTTATTAAGTGATTGCTATAGACGGCTCACCAGGGGAAAGGTCTGAGAAAGTGGCACCCATGTCGCAGATGTGCTGGCATACAACTATGCCACTTGCCAAACTTCTCTCCTACTAGTTACTGTTTAACTCGAGTCTGCCCCATGCCACTTGGGGCAGAAAGGCAAACAAATTTGGGGAAACCCCAGGTCCCATGGCCTTTACTTGAGCTTCTCTGAGCAGCTTTATCTTGCCAGTGGACAAGTAGGTCAGATCTAGCAGCCCCTTCTCCTGAGAGGCCGCTGCGTGGGCAGTCTGGAGGAAAGCATTCACTGCTTTACTTCCATCTGCGCTTACTCAGGCCCCCTCTGCAGGCCAGACACAGAAAAGTGTCTGAGCCCTTCTCTTGGATGGCGTACATCACCAGGCAAAAGTTTTTGTCTCCGCAGCAGTTCTCCCTTTGTAACCTGGTTTCAAGCTAGCCCTCCCTCGCTAACTTTCCTGCCATAGGGATTGATCCCCCCTTTTTTTTTTCTATCACCTCCCTCACAAAGCTCTCTGGACCTTCCAGCGTCACCTCCGCCATCCTCCGGATGGATGCCCTCTGCTCCAGTGGCTCCTCTGCTCATTTATCCAGTTATTAAATTTTCAGACTTCCCTGTGTCACCTTCTGACCTCTAGAATGGCTCAGTCACTAACTAGCTATGTGACCGTGGATGAGTGAATCACTTAACCTCTGGAGAAGCAAAGAGTGTTAACTCAGATGACTTCAGCTTCCTCCCATCAGTGTCAAATGAGAGTCACAGTTTTAGGACCTGAGGTGTTACTCTAGGGTTGGTGTAAATTCAGGTTCCCTGTTAATCCCATACAGATTTGTGGAGAACTCAGAACTAGTTGTTAGGAAACTGTCTTCAGACTAAATAAGTAAACGTTTTCATATTAATTCTTTACTCAGCAAATGTTTGTTGAATGCCTGCTATGTCCAAGGGTGTGATGGATTCAGCAGGTCTGTAAGGTGGGTCTCTTGGGCTTTGCCTTCAAGGAGCTCAGCCTTGTGGGGTGGTAGGCGTGTCTGTACAAAACCATAACCGTAGACTCTCCATTATGTCACCCTGTGTCCATCCATGGTACCAGCTATGACAATTACACACACACACACACACACACACACACACAGGAATTAAAGTTCCATTAGAGGTGGAATTTTTTCAGTCTTCTTCACTATGTGCCTAACTCATAATGAGCAGTCAGTAAAGATTTGCTAAATGAATGCAGTAAAGAATGGCATTTGACTTGGGTTTTGAAGGAAGGGTAGGAGTTAGACCTACATAGATGGGGGAGGGGCACATTACAGATTGGTCAGGGATGGGGTGAGGTGCAGGCAGGAGGAGGAAATGGCATGAACAAATACACAGAGATAGTGAAACCCAAAGCACGCTGGGTAACTGCAGATCCATTGGGACTGGACCAGGTGGTATGGTAAGGACGCCAAAGGTCTGAGAAGGTAAGTTGGGTCCAGATGGTGGAGAGTCTTGAATGCAAGCTTATGTTAAAGGAACTGGATTTATCTTAGAGTAGGATGGCCTCATATTCCAGTTTTCCAGAGTGGCTTTGCCTCTTGTCCCAGTGTGATTGTTAGTAGTGCCCCCTTTCACTCTCAAGTGTCCTTGTTTGGATGATAAATTACATGGTCCTGCAGTTCTATCGACGGTGTGGAGCCTCTGAAGGGTTCACAGTGGTACACGATCAGGCTGGCTTTGCAAAGGCCAGTGCTTGCAGTGCTTGGTGGAACCTGGAGGCAGGAGATAGACATCCTCTAGTCCACTTATTCAGGTCTGAGCCCGAGACGTTGTAGTAATTTGTGAAAGGAGGAGATGGTTATAAAAAAAAACTAAAAGCCAAAGTGAGAGCACCCAGGGTGTATAAGTTAGGGCTCCCAAGCAGCTCTTCGAAAGACAGACCCATCTTAATGTTCAGGCATCCTGGATAAGCGGTGCCTGACTTGAGTTATGACTGATTAGAAAAAAAAATACATTATGCCTGTTTCCTGCCCAATTAAAAGTCAGAGGAGCTTCTCCCCAGCCTCCAAGATGTTCTGGTGAAACACGTTGGTATGCACTTTCCTAAACCCCAGCATTGTTCCTTGGAATTTAAAATAGGTTATGAATGTGCTTGATGTCAGGAAAGATAAATCTGTGAGGAGGACTGTAGTCAGTACATTTCCTTTTTAAGTAGAAATAATATAAAGGGCTTAATTCAGTCCTGAATCAATCTCACTTTGTTGCCATGATTGTGTGAAACCTGAACTGCTTTCTGTCTGTCATACTGTTTATATTCCCCCAGTGTTCCCCATCTCAGCTGGCCCCCGCGCGGAGGCAAAGCCTTTTTAGGCCATGCACAGCTCTCCTCCCGGGGCTCTTTCCTTGTGCGCTGCAAAAGGGTTGTGCTAGGAACACTGGTTTCATTTAATATCTAGGGGTGCTCTTCAGGGTGGCTATTCAGTGGTGCCCTCAAATGAGCTTCCTTTGTCCAAGAGAGTCGGAAAGCTAAATTCTTTGGGTTGTTGTTTTTTTCTTCCTAGTAAAAAGATTATTATACTTTAAAGTAGTTGACCTATACACATGGTTCAGAAATCAAAACACTATAAAAATGTATGCATTGACAATTTTGATTCTCACCCTTGTGATGCTCATTTCACTCCTTCTCCCAGCCTAGTCTCCATTAGGTGGGCTGTACATACATACCAGTTTGCCCACAACAGTCCTACTGTATGTTCTTTGTGCCTGTGAATGATCAGTAACACTCTCTTTCATTCTCCAAAGTGTCTCAGTTTAGGTGATAAATGATACATTCCCCTACAGATTGGTAATCACTTTTATTACTTTCTTATGTATCCTATCAATATTTCTATATGCAGATAACACGTAAGGGGGGGATGACATACATGGCCTTGACATACATACATATATACATACATACATACATACATACATACATACATATACAGTGTTTTGATTTCTGAACCATGTGTATGTCACTTCACAGCATATCCTGGGAAACTCCATGTCAGTAGAAATGGAGTGTCCTCATTTTGCTAAACTATGTTTGTATAGGAGTGTTTGTAGAAACTGGTAGGCAGTTGCCTTTCCCTTGGTTTATCAATTTAATTGCTGTTTAGGAGTGGCTTCTGTTTACCTTAGGGAGAAACAAAAGGCTGTGGGAAATGAGTCCAGCTTCCTTCAGTTAGGAAAGCCTGCTCAGTAGTAAACTCATCCAGGGAACATTTATTAAGCACCAGCTTTCTGCCTGAGATGGTACTAGGCACATTGGATGAAGTGGGTTGTCCCTTCTTCTCCACTTGTCTAAATGCTTCAGGATCGAGCTTAGATGCCTCAGCCCTTCATGAAACCTTTTCTGATTTCATGGCTAGAATTCTTTGGCATTCCCATCCATCCATCATCCATTCATCCATCCATTTATCCATTTCATCAGCCAGCTTTCCTGAGTGCTGCTTCCATTCATTGAGTGCAACCAGCATGCCACCAGGAGTTCTAGGACCTGTGTTAGAGATGTAGAGATGGGCAGGATGAACAAGAGAGCCCCTTGCTGGATGAGACAGAGACCTGAGTGAACAGGCAACTGTTTATCTAGGCAACTGGTATCCTGCAAAGGCCCCTCTAAATTAGTGCCTGCCCCTCCCTTCAATCTATTCTTCCCAAGCTAAGCAGTCTCTGTCCCCTCTCCATCCATTACCATTGCCACGGTAAGAAACCCCCTAACTCTGACTAACGCTGAAAAGAAAGAGCTTCGTGAAGGGGAGCCCCAAGCCCCCCACTCCTCTTTGGTCTTAACTTCCCCTTGGAATGAGGATGGTGGGTTATGACCTCTGAGGACACTGTACCTCTGACATTTCAAAAACAGTGATTTCAGGAATCAGCCTGGTGGCTCAGCCAGCTCCTTCTTTTATCTTCTAATAAACCCAGCTTCCCTTGCAGTTTCCTGGTGCCATAAGGGGTGATCAGTTCAGGATAAGAAATAGGCAGGCCAGGAAAATGACCCTTTAATAAAGTTGAAAGGGCCACTGGGGGAACCTGGATGGCCAGACATGTGTCCATGAGCCACTCTGTTGTGTGCTGTGGTCGGCACTGAAAGAGGTTCCAGGTAACAACTCCAGCTACAGCTGCTGAGGAAGAATAGAGTTGAGTTGTCACGGAAGAGAGTTCTGGCCGAGTGTTAGCAGATGTTTTCCTACAACTGTGCAGAGCAGCCTTTTGTGGGAAGAGGTGAGATTTGTTTGACAACTCACAGTCCCCTCATCTCTTTTGCAGTAGCTTTTCTCAGGAAATAGGAAGGTGGGCTGTTTTTCTGGTAAGTGCATTTTGGACCGATGCTTAGTGTTGACTGTGTGCCTGGCCCTGCACTAGGTGTCTTTACTTTGGGGAGCATCACACTCATTTGGGGTGCTTGTTAAAAATGCATATTACTCCCTGGGGGAGGACCCAAGAATCTGTATTTTTAGTAGGTTGTGCAGGTTGTATCCAGATATTTTCAGCTGTAAGTAATAAACTCCAGCTCAGATTGGCTAACAGGGAAAATCATTGTCCCTCAAACAGGAATAGTGCACTGTACAACTCCAACCCAACCACTATGTGGACTACAATGTGACTTGTGCCTCCTGCAGTTGTGCAGTGGGAGCCGTTCTGAATCCTGAGGTAGGGTGGGCTTCAGGGCTGATTCCTGAAATCACTGCTTTCAGTGGCTCAGAGATGTCCACATGGCCCCAGGTTCTTCCCATCTCTGACATCTTTGTGGTAGCTTCATCTGCAGGCTGGGAATAAGATGGCTACTGCATTTCTAAACATCTTAGTCAGACACAATGACATCCAGAGGAAGAAGTCTATAGATTGATTTTGGGCCCTCTGTCTGAGGAGCCAGAAAGCTACCTGAGGCACTCTTCCGCGATGCCTCCTTCGCTGGAGCTGGGTCACATGTCCATCCTGGAGCCAGTCGCTGAAGGCGCCTGTACTTCTGGAGCCATTTGGAGAGGGGCGGGTGCCTCAACAAAATGGAGGCCCGGTTAGGAAGGAAGGAACAGGGACTAGGGACTGGGAAGGCAACCACCAGAGCCCAGTGTGCAGGTGGTTTGCAGACCACATGCCAAGAAACACTGCCTCACGTCATCCTGAACAGTCGGGGCTGTTGGTAAGGTTATCTCTGTTGTGCAGATGAGGAAATGAGACTCATTGAGCTTCAGTGACTTGTCTTAGATAACACGCCCGTAGGTTGTGGGGGTTGGGAGTGAGGGAACTGGGTGTTTTGAGAGGCGTTTTAGCTCTAGAAGAGCAATCACCTTTTTTTTTTTGCCTTCCTGGTGTCAAAGCAGCCCCTGTCGTTTCTGATTTCTCCTCCATGACGGTAGTTCTTCATGGCAGGAGGCCTTCCTGAGTGTTTCCTATGGAAAGAATTCTCCAGGCATGAGAAAAAATATATATTGTGCTGCGTCCACCTCCACCTGGGCAGTTGAAATAATTGTATCAGCTCAAATTTTAGGGGGCTACGCACTTAAGCCCCTGTGCTAGGTATAGTGCAGCCATTATTTTAAATCCTGGCGACAACCTCTTACATTAGTTTTTATTGTTTGTATTTTGTGGGTGGGGAAATTGAGGTCCAGGAAGGTGAGGCTGACTGTGGTGGGTTGCACAGCTTGTCAGTGGTGGAGTCAGGGCGGCCGACCCAAAAGTCAGTGCCGCTTCCCTACTCCACACTGTGGCTTATCAGCAGATGCCAGCCTTGTTATGCCCCCAAAGGAAGGTTCTCAGGGAAGAAGGTTTTAGTGTCAAAAGAGTTCCAAAGGAGCTGAATGTTTCCTATGGGAATAATTCTCAGGGCATTAGGAAAAAAATACCCCGAGCAAAATAAACACAAGAAAGAAACAGGAAATCTGGTTTGTTATGTAGCAGCTAAAATGCAAATAGAAAAAAACTCTCAAAAAAGCATACAAGTTTGTTGAACTTGAAAATGGAAGGCCATGGTGGAGAGGGTCAGATAAATACTCTGGGTTCGGAAGACAATTGATAAATGGTGGACAGTGAGGCCACAATACGGAGCTGTAGGTAGAGTCTGAACACCTTGCCTGTTCCCCAGTTCTGCTTTCTAGGCATGTAAATGGGGTCCTGGCAGGCAGCTCTGTGGGCAGACAGGGCAGAGAGGTAAAGGGTGGAGTAGGCCTTGCCAGTTGTTCAGGGCTTTGTAAAGGTGAGAGTGTGTCAGACTGGAAGCTACAGAGTTGACATCTCAGAATTTTAAACTTAGGGCCGGTCTACCTGTCAGTTTCCTAGAGTACAGGGGCGTGTCAGAGCTGGCAGATGTCTGGTTTCAGCCTCATCTCAAGGAGAAATCAGCTTTGCCTGAAAAGCCCCATTTTAGCGCTAGATATTTGGAGTCCCTCCCTTGGCACATTGCCTGGCCTATGCCTTGGGGAATATTGTCCACAGATGCGCAGGGGGTGATAACCAGAGTGCACAGTGGGCAGAGATATGTGCCCCTTGCTCAGTATAGAAGGTACAGAAGGCAGCTGCTGTGGGAGGACCCCGGGGACTCAGGACGTTCTAGGTAAGCTGGGAGGTGGGACCTGAAGATGCTTGGTGATGGTGGACCACAAGTGTGTGTGGAGGAGAGGCATCGGCAGGTGAGGCCCTTTCCAATTACAGCCAGCACACCTCTCTGGTCATGTGGCTCTGGAGAGCCGGTGACTTGACTTTTCAAATATGAACAGAGGAAATAATAGGGATTCCCCCCCAACCACCCTGAAGCACCTGTGCATCTTTGTAGGGTTTTAAGTCTGTAGCGAGATATTTAAAATTAGTTTCTCCCTCCCATCCTTCCAAACCCCCTCCCATTTATCAGACACCTTCTAAATGTGTTGAGCAACTTCTGCAGGGTAAGCTGAGCTTGGCGCTGAGGTTTCTCAGACCAACATCACTGCTTTCAAGGAGTCTCATAGGTAAACACTTGAGTGTGTCTGGTGGGGGAGGGGCAGGAGGTGACACCGGAGCTGGGCTGGAAGGCTGGGAGAGAAATGTGCCAGGTGGACCAGCCTCTTTGAAGAGATTCTAGGCAGAGGGTGGTAATAGCTCATCTGACAATACAAAAACTTCATGAAAGCCTGCTGTGTGCTGTCCGTGATGTAGAGATGGATGGGACTCAGTGCCTGCCCTGCAGGTGCCTACAGTCAGAGGTGACTAGGAAATGACAGCACAGGTGACAGTGCGATTGGCAGGTGGACAGAGTCCTGTGGAAACATAGGGGCCATGCTTAACTCAGTTATTGGTATTCTCTTTTCCAGCCTCCTCCCAGGAAGGTTCTTTCTTTGCAGGTTCTTTCACTGATGAGAAGCTGTTTAGGAAGCTCGCTTGCTGTCTGCTGCCCCCAGGATTGACCGTGCCCTTTAACAATTTCGATTGTACTCTGAGGCACCTATTCATACTTACAGATTTCCTCTTTGTGGAGCCAGCACTGGGCTTAGGTAGTTGGAACGGGCAAGGCACTTCACCTCTCTGGGCTTCCTTTTTCTCACGTATGAAAAAAAAGTGGCTATTGGCCAGGTCAGTGTTTCTCAAACCGCAGTCTAGGAGCTGCCTGCCTTAGCATGGCATGGGGTGTGGCATCCTTGTGGGGTAGCACTTCCCCATGCATACAGCGCGATGCTTGGGAGTGGGCCTGGGATTCTGCATGTAACAGGCACCCCAGATGATCCCTACATCTTAGAGTTTGGGGATGCCTGGCCTACATGAGTTTAACCTCTATTCCTTTTGGCCCTTAACTCCTCAGCCGTAGATATGTCCACAGGAACTGGACATAGAAAATGTGAGCTTTCTTAATGTTTGACGCTTGCAATGATACCTTCAGCAAACTGCTCCACAGCTTGGGTCTTCAGATGTCTGACAGTGTGTGCTTGTGAGCTGTTCTGCAGGCGGGTTTGATATTAGGAAGAAAAGCCTTGTTAACGTGCACCTGGATGTGGCTGTCAGACTCTGTTTAGAAGCTGAATCATTACAACAAACACCCATCCCAGCTTTTCTGCGCTGGCTTTGGAGTGTCTGACTGGCTTCTCTGTCCTGGGTGCCTCTCCCTTGGCCTCCTGTGTTCTGACATGGAGCCGAAGATTTCATCTTCTCTTTGATGTCTCCATTTTGGTTCCCCTCAGATCATCTTTGGGAGGTTATGAAGGCAAGTTCATAGCTGCTGCGTGTGTCTCATTTTTTGGTATTGTGTCTGAAAATACAGTTTTAAATGCTCAAAGTAAGTAAATAAGGGCTTTATCTAGCTGCCTGGGAGTCTGCCCCCGTTTCTTGTCCTTTCCCTGCGGAAATCTCCTAGCAGCCCCTAAGATTCCACAAAGCTGGTGGCTTTGAGAAGCTGTTGTCTACAGAACCTCTCTCAACTTGACCCCTTCCTATCATTTAGGTGATATGGTCTGAGCGAGGGCACTGTGTCCTGTCCTGTCATGAAGATGACACCTTGGCACCTGAATATCCTAGATCTTAAAAATTCAGAACTTTCCTCTGGATCTTGGTTCACTTCTGGTGCTGGTATTCTGTGTTGGGGTTTCTTTGTTGAAATCAGTCTGTAAACACAGAATTCTACACTAGTAAATACTGCTGAGCCCTTTGACCTTACTCAGGTGGGAGAAATCACAAATTGCCTTTAAAGATGAAAGTGGTGGATATAGGTATGCGCCAAGAAGGCAGGGCCTGGCGTGATCCTTCCCTATGTTTCCCAAGGGTCGTGCACAGTGATCTACCCGCAGTGGGTACCCAAGATGTGGCTGTTGGAAGCATGGTTTAAAAAAAAAAAAAAAATGATAGGCCAGTAATTAAACTGGTGAAGGCATGGAATTCTAAGGACTAATCAGTGTGAATTTGAATTTGCCCTTGGTTCTTCCTTAAGTTTAATTTTCATGGAGATATCAATTAGATGCAGGATTAGTTGCAACATAGAACAGCAGAGAAGAGGAAAGACAGACGTTGTGTGCATTTTAAGTGCTTTGGCACATCTGTTCGTTGTTTATTATTTGCCAGTCATTTTGTTAGATAATTCCCAGAGATTGATGAACAAACCTCTTCATTTTGTGTCTAGGGAAACTGAGGCAGAGAAGCGAAGTAATGAGTCTAAGTATACATGGTGAAGCTGTTGGCAGGCTAGTTGACCAATACTCAGGAAGGATTTATAGAGCACCTCCTCTCTATTGGAATATACAGGAATGAAAATTTATCTTTGCCAGAGCTGCTGGAGGTAATGGAGGTCACCTTGGAGTGAATAGTTGCTTTGTGACATTTGACCTTTGGCTGTCACTGGGTGATTGGCTTTTGCTGTTGTCTCTCCAAGAATAGGGAGCTCACAACTCACTGAGGCAGTTCATTTTATTTTTGAATGCTTCTAATTACTCAAATTCTTTAACATGACCTATAATCACCCTGTCTTACAATTTTCTTCTTTAGGACTCGTGTCTCACTATGTTTACACACCACGATTCATTCCTTCATTCATTCAAGCAAGCCTATGTGTTGAGCACCAGCTATGTTTTAGGTTCAGGAGGAATAGGAGAAAAGAAGAAAGACAAGCTTCCTGCCTCCTGGAACTTAAAGTCTGGTGTTAGGATAGTGCAAGGAGCATTGAACTAAATGTCAGAAAACCTGAGTACAAGCCAAAGAAATTTTTAAAAAAGAAAGAAAAAAGAAATGAAGTTTTTGTACCACTTGCAAACTGTATGAACTGGGCTAAGACACTTGTATCTGTTTTCACTCCGTTTTATTTACAGAGGACATTATCCCATTGGACCTTCAAAGCAGCTTAAGTTCATTGAGGTGGTGCACCTTGTTAATGGTGATTGCTATATATTACTAAGATTAGTACTAGCCAGTGCTTCTGGATCAGTAGTTCTCAAATTGTGGACCCCAGGGCAACAGCATCACGTGGGAACTTACTAAAAATGCAAATTTCCCAGCACCACCCTGATTCAGGAAGTAGGGGGTGGGGCCTGCAAATTGGTTTCCACTGGCTCCAGGTGAGATGCCTCCCCTAGTTTACTACCGTAAACTAGAGCAATAGGTCTCAGCCTTGGCCGCACATTGGGGTCACCTGAGAAGGGGGCTTTTTAAACCTGTGCCTGCTGTGCACATGTCAGCTCAGAGTCTGAGGGTAGAGCCTGTGCAGAAACCTGCCGGGCGATTCTCCAGTGCAGCCAGGGCTGGAGGGGCCCACAGTTGTGATGGTGAGGAGCTCAGATGTACCCAGTTTTGTTTGAGTCCCAGCTCTGACCCTTATCAGTCCTGTGTATTTTGCCAAGAGGACTCTGGCCTCAGTTTCCTTATCTGCATAATGAGGATACAAATGCCCATTCCTCGGGGTTGTCATAACAGTCCAGTGGGATGATGTATGTAAGTCTCTGAGGATTGTCCGGCACGTGGTAAGTGAAGGAGGACTGAACTTACTGGTGGTAGCTGTGGGAATTTGAAGCTGAGGGTATTCCTCTCTCCTCCCAGCCCTCTTTTTCCCCCACACCAAGCTCTTCCTTCTGGGACATAATTTTCAGCCCCGTCTTTTGGGAACCTCTTTGATTGTCCTTAAAAGGCAGTGTCCCATTTAACAATATCCATCAAAATTAGAAATGCACCCTCTTTTTATCCTTGTAATTCCAATTTTGGAACTTGTCATACAGATATGCCTGCATAGGTGAGAAATCGTATGTTTATTCCTTACAGCATTGTTGGTGGTAGCAAAAGATTGGAATAACGTCAATGTTGATCATTCTAGCATCTTCATGCAATTGAATCCTGTGCAGCCACTGAAAAGAAGGAGGCTGTTCTTCAAGTACTGGTGTGGGACTCTGTAAGATCTATTTTGTTTTTTTGAGAGCAGCGTCACTGGCCCTAATATGTGGGACCCGAACCGGGACTGCTGGCTTCGCAAGCCAGCGCTTAACCACCGCGCCACTCGGCCGGCCCCATATAGGATCTATTTTTTTAAATGAAAAGCGTAGAGTGTGAAACTACATATATGGCATGCCACCATTTGTGCAAAAAAAGGAGAGGATGATGTATGTTTATTTGCCTGTGTATACAATACATACACTACCTATGGAAGGGTACAAAAGAAATGGGTAATGTTTGCATCCGAGGAACCTGGGTGGAATCGGGACTTTGGACAGTAAACCACTGGGCTCCTTTTAAATCATGTAATTGTAACCTATTAAGTGTATTTTAAAAAGTGTGGTGTCCGGAGCCGAAACCTCCACTTGTGGCCTGACCACTGTAAGGTACAGTGGGAGTATTACCGTTTTTCTGTGACTTGGACACTGTCCTACTTTTGATGCCATTTAAGATTACATTACTCTTGGCACCGCAGGCTCTGATGAACCTTGTGGTCAGTGACAGCACCCAGCTCTGTTTCACATGAACGGTTGCCAGGGCAGGTCTCACGGACTCGAGGAAGTTTAGAACTGCCCCCAGCCTGTGCTTGCACAACCGGCTTTGTGTGTGGCCCAGAATTCTAGGCTGTCGGATCATTTGAATCTTGATTCTGTCATCTGTAGCATTAGCTCCTCTTCCCAGTTTGGTGCCGTCTGGGGGTTCGATGAGCCTGTTTCCTGTGTCTATCTTTAGTCAAGTCATTGTTAAGGCATTGGACAGGGCGTGGCTAAGAATTGAACACGGTCATGCTGTCTGCAACCTTTCTTAGCTTGTCATCAAAACATTAAAGACACCAGCGTATGCATTCACTCACCAGATGTTTAATGCGTGCCTGTTATGTGCCAGGCACTGTGCTGGTGCTGAGGGCACGCAGAGGAATAAGACATCCGTCCTGCCTGAAAGAGATAGTCATCTCATGTAAAGCTGGGAGAACTTTTTCTCTAAAGGGCCAGATAGTAAATATTTTCAGCTTCGTGGGACCGTTAATCTGTCGCAAATATTCAACTCTGCCCTGCCAGGTGGCGCCAACATAGCCAGAGACACCGTGTAAATGAATGGCATGGTTGTTCCAGTAAAATGTTACAGAAACAGGTGGGGAGCTGGGTTCGGCCTGTGGGCCGTAGTGTGCTGACCCCCGGTCTAGCCGGAAGACAGACCAGTGGCTCAGCCGGGTTTAGTAAGTGCTACGAGACGGGTATGTACAAAGCACAGTGATGACCCAAAGGAGGGAGTGATGTACATTCTGTGGGGTGCTTCAACTGGCTACAGGGTCATTCACCAATACAAACTAACCCTGTGTCACTAACTTATTTGCAAGTGAATCACAGGAGATTTTTCTAGATGCTTTGCTGAAATCAAGATGCATTTTTATCTCTTGCATGTCACCTCGGCTACCAACTTGGCAATCACAGCAAGAAACAACTGGTTGCTTTTTTTGGCATGGCTTGGTCATCATGTGCCCACGTTGCCTTTTCCCAATGTTCACATTCTTTACGAAATGTCCCCCAAACCATTTGTTCTGTCATTTTGCCAGGAGTCCTTATTGATTTGTAGTTATCAGGGCTTATTTATTATATTTGTAGATGTCAGGAACGCCTACTTTCCTTCTTTAAAACTGGGACATGTCTCTTGCCATCAGGCCCCCTTCCTCCTTTGTGTGATTTAAAAAAAAAAAATTTTTAAAGATTTTATTGGGGATTTGGGGGAGGGGAACAGACAAGTTGCTGTCTTTTTGTTCCTCAGTCTAGTTGCGGAGGACGTTGCTCCACTGGCCCATGTTGGTATTGTCACCGCGCTCTTCCCAGATGAGGCAGATCGGTCGCCAGCCTCTGGATGGTCGCTCACCGCGGCTATTGGCAGCTCGCGCTGGCTGCCGGCCACTCACTGTAGCCTGTGGTAGCCCACTGCAGCAGGGGCTGCCGCCTACACCGTCGCTGGGGCTCCAAGCCCAGCTGCAGGTGGAGCTGTTGTTAGCTGTAGAGGGCAGTGTCACTGGCCCTCATATGTGGGATCTGAACCGGGGCCATTGGCGTCCCAAAACCAGCCCTTAACCAATGCGCCACTCGGCCGGCCCTCCTTTGTGTTATTTTGAAGTTGATCAGTCTAGGTTCTAGGAAACTTTTATAGTCAGTTAAATATGCATGAAAGAAATTATATGTTGTCTAAAGTAAATTTGGAGCCCCATCAAAAAGTAGAAGGAATGCTAAAACCAGCCATGGCATGCCACTCCAGCTGGGCCCCTGTTAACATTCTGGTGTTGATTCTGTCAACTTTGTGAAAAAGAATCGAGTTTACAATCAGACTGTTTTGCGGGGGATAGTTTATAGGGGAGCCCGATGTTTAAGCTATTTAATAAAATTTTAGAAGGGCATGATTCTAGTGTTCAGAGGATAGTGGAATCGTAGGGGAGAAAAGGACCAGTTTCACCTGGGCAAAGGGATGAGTAGGAAAGGCTCCACAGGACAAGTGACGCTTGATAATCAAACAGAAGTAGTAGTTGGAGGAACAGGAAACAGAGTTGTAAACAAGCTCAAGTCAAAACCGTGTGCTAAGTGTATATCAAAAACACTTCAAGGAAATGTCCCCAAATAATAACCATGGTAGGAATGTTGGTGAATGTGATTTTATTTTCTGTGGTTTTTCAAATGGGGCTATATGGTCTCTTATTAGTATTTTTCTTAATACCACACATGTCTGCCCCAGTGTTCAGCGACTCAGGGCTGCAGAGCTTGGCTGCAGGCCTGCTGCAGAGCCAGGAGCTCGGAGCCAGGCCCGCAGTGCTCATGCACCCCTGTCACTCCCATCAGTGGGACTTGAGACTGACATAAGCTCATAATGCCCTGAGAGCCCAGTTCCCTGGAAGTAGTCTAGTCTTATCTTTGACATCTGAAAGTTCTAGGCAAATCTTGGGTGTAACTTGAATAAAACAGTACAGATTGTTTCTTTGCAACCTAGCCTGATCAGGTCAGACCTTGTTTCTCTGTGCTGAAGTCTTCTACATAGCAAGAGTTACTTTCAAAATGGTCAAGTGCAAAAGCTTGGAATAATGGTTTGGGAGGGAAGTGACATTATTGGGTGCATAGAGAAAATATTTACATGCAGATTTCCTCCTTCCCCCTTTCCACACTTAAACCATGAGAAACAAACAGGTGTTTACTGCTCCCATCCCCCATGATATTTTTGGCACACAGGTTCCTCACCCCCCGGCATTCATTTCCACCACCATATCCATGCACAGAAGGGAAAGCATCCAGACGGGAAGGGCCTTGCCGCACGTGCTTCAGACACTGAGTCTTGTCTGACTCACCTCCACCACCAGGGAAAGAAGAGTTGTTGGCCTGTCCCGAGTCCAGAGTTTGGCTTTGTCTCTTTCTTACTGTGTAACTGCAGGCAACGTCTTTCAGCTCAGCTCTCCCTCTCCGTTAAATTGGGAGGATAAAATTGAGTTCACAGTTGTAGGGATTGAACCAGGCAGTGTACATAAGCTGTGACCTAATACCTGACCCATGAACTCAATACGTGGTGGTGGTGGTGATGGTGGTTCATTATTACCACTTGATTGTCAGCACCAGCCTTGTCAGTCGGCTCACATGTGTCCTATATGTGTTCATGCAGAAAGAACTCTGCCCTTGCATTCATTATCAGTCCTTGTACCCATGATTCTGAATATTGACATGAAGTTGGCAGGCTGTGGGGCGCTGGTGGGAGTTGTGGTCCAACATCATTAAATAACGTTTGGCAAAATTTCACTTCAGAAATTGTTTTTCACAAGAGACTTTCTACCAGATTTCTGAAGGGCAGACTTCATGAAATGTCAGGTGCTGCATGTGATTGCATTACATTGATGAAGGCTGTGTTAAACTGGGAACCATACATATGTTAAGTAAGGGCTCAAGAAATATGTGTTGGTTAACTAGAAAAAAGAGGAATATTTAGCAACAGGGAAGAAGAGAAAAGAGAGGAGGCCCCTCTGGGCTGGCTCTTGGGACCATCCCTCACCCTTCCTGGCTCTAACCAACAACGGTGCTGGGACCTGGCTCAGAGCTTTAGGAGGGCTTAGAAACCTTGTCTTCTTGAAGTAAGTGATGTGACTTCATACTTTTTCTGGGGACAGCCCCCGTTTTCACTTTTCTGCCATCCTGACCTCCCGCTGAATTCCAGATTTAGTCTTATTGGTGGCTAGAAACAAGGTAAAATTAGGGGAGGTAGTTCTGTCCTCAATCAGGAGGGCCTGAAGGGTGAGAAGACTGGCTCAGCAGCCACCAGAGAAAGGATGAAAGAATTAACCGGTTTCCATTTGCCTGCCTCTTAAGATGAGAAAGTCATCTGTAAATTAGGGCTGACATAGTCCTCTGTTACGTGGAGGCCTGAGCTCTGTCTGCGTGCTGTTCACCTCTGCCTGCTCTTTTTTTTTTTTAAAGATTTTATTGGGGAATTGGCAGAGGGGAACAGCGTTGGGGAATCGGGGAAGGGGAACAGACAAGTTGCTGTCTTTTTGTTCTTCAGTCTAGTTGCGGAGGATGTTGCTTCACTGTTGGTATCGTCATTGCGCTCTTCCCGGATGAGGCAGATCGGTCACTGGCCTCTGGATGTCGCTCACCGCGGCTATTGGCAGCTCACGCTTGGCTGCCGGCCGCTCACGCTGGCTGCGGGCCACTCACTGTAGCCTATGGCAGCCCACTGCAGCAGGGGCTGCAGCCCACACCATCACCGGGGCTCGCACAGCCCAGCTCCAGGTGGAGCTGTTATTAGCTGTAGAGGGCAGTGTCACTGGCCCTCATGTGGGATCCGAACCGGGGCCGCTGGCATCCCAAAACCAGCGCTTAACCAATGCGCCACTCAGTCGGCCCTCTGCCTGCTCTTAAGAATCAGCTGTATCTGAAAGCATGGTGTGACCTTCAGTCTTCTTTCTCTGTTCCTAACCTGTCACGGCTCTTTGGGAATGGGGAAGACAAGGGGTCAGGCAAAAGGGGACCTTAGCTCTGAGGTCTGGCACACGGTAAATGTTTAATAAACATTCTTCTGTCTTGTCATCCAATGCAGGACCCATCTGTAGCAACTACATCAAATTCAGGCCATGGGTACAACTGGAACCATTCTTTGTGTTTGTCTTTTTAATATCTGAACAGTAAGGGTAGGTGGCATTTAGAGTATTCATGTAGTATATATAAAGCACTTTATATCTTTTTGTAGAAATGTCCATTTTTAACACATTTGACGGTGAAAATCTATTTGTCTCAGTTTAGCTGCCTACCACTCTTTCGCCTAATTTATAGAACCACAGCTTGACATCTAATAGGTTAGATCTGTTCTCAGTCTTACTGCAGTCTCTTAGGCCTCCCAGTATTTACTGCAAAATCTCAATAGTTTTTCATGCCCTTTCAGTATGCAAGCATTATGCTTCCTTCATTTTTAAAAAACTTAAAACATTTTTATTTTATAAATGTATATCTTACCATTGAATTTGAAAGGCTTTACTTAAGTATATTTAGGCATTTAGGAGCTTATTTTATAAGATAGAAATGTCTTCAAACTCTGTGTCTGGTATCTTACTTGGTGGTGGGTCCACTCAGCTTTGGCCAGTTTGCTTTTCTTGTTTTGCAGGAGGCTGGGTGCTGACATAGTACAATAGTTTGTTAGTGTTATTGTGTCTTTGATGTTTAGGGTGGAATAGCAGACTTCCCTCTTGAACAGACTTGGTAAGTAGGGCTGGGGGAGCGAGATGAAGGCACTGAGGCAGCGTCCGGTGGGGGGGCTTCCTTTTTAATACCATTCTCCTCTTTGTTTTTTCTTCTTCTTGCTCTATTTCCCATGTTTCTCCCTACTTTCCTGCCCTTATATGTTGTTAGACTTAGTGCATCTGTGCTATGGTAAAGAGGGGATGTTTCTTCCTCCACTTCCCCTTCTGCTTCTCCTTATAGTTTTCAGGCTTTATGTATTTATCTTTTTAAAACAAAATATTTTATTGGGGAATTGGGGGAGAGGAACAGCATTGGGGAACCAGGGAAGGGGAACAGACAAGTTGCTGTCCTTTTGTTCTTCAGTCTAGTTGTGGAGGACGTTGCTTCACTGGCCTACGTTGGTATCATCATTGTGCTCTTCCCGGGTGAGGCAGTCGCTCGCCGGCCGCTCATCGTGGCTCATGGCAGCTTACAAAAGTGCCCGCCAGCTGCCGGCCAGCTCCACTGCAGTCTACGTCGTCGCTGGTGACTCACAGTAGCCCAGCTCCAGGTCGAGCTGTTGTTCACCATCTTAGCTGTAGAGGGAGCAGCATCACTGGCCCTTATGTGGGATCCAAACCGGAGCCCTGCTGCTTAGAGCTGGAGTCCCAAGCCAACTCTTAACCAACAGCGTCACTCGGCTGGCCCTTATTTATCTATTTTTAATTATTATCATTTTTTTATTAGTTTCAGGTATACAAAGCAATGTAATAGTTAGACATTTACATTCTTCACAAAGTGATAACTCTCCTCCCCCAATCTGTTACCTCTTTGACATCGTATATAACTGAATTCAGGCTTTATTTTAATGAACATTTTCCAAAATGGCTTTGGCCATTTCCCCCATACCTTGCTATACATGTAAACGTCAGTATCGGTTTTGCAAAGAGTCTGAAGAATCAGCAGCCTTCCCCAAAGTGGATGCCAACTCTTGGTGACTCCTATTTGGGTGCTGAGGTGACTGTGCTCACTCTTGAGGAACTGGCAGGAGACGGGAACCTTCACAGGGGTTGGTGACAGCACAGGCTTGAGTGCTGCTGAAGCCCCGCCAGCACCTGGCTCCTTGGCTCCTGCCCTGCCCATTGCCGACTAGTGTTTTGACTAGTGAGTTTTGGTTTCTGAAGTGTCATTTGTATTGACCATTTAGTCTGTGCTGGTCCACAGCCTTTTCATCACAGGAATTGCACTGCCTGAACATTTTTGACCTTGTAAGGCTTTGTAGATGAGGCTGTAAATTCCAGATCACTCTGTACAGCATTGCGGAAGCCGATGCTAGGGAGAGACTGTTTCTTGGGCAGACGGCCCTGACCTCCGAAGGCTGTTCCTGCAGTTGCTCATGGGCATATGTTGAACACATCCTAGAGTGAGCGAGCTGGTGCTACATAGAAGACTGCTTGTGGGCATGAGCCCAAGGGAAACTTGGGGATACACACCTGCTTTTTCACAGTGTATGACATTTTTTCAATTTCCTGCTGCAGGAAGGGAGGTTCAGGTTTAATTAAATGTATGGTAAACAGCCTCCTTTCCCTTGTTGCTTATCCTTGATTCATTCGAAACCCATTTCCGGGGGTCCTAGTGGAAAAGTCAGTGGCCTCTGTCATTTTTTCCTTTCTTACCAGAAAGCTTGGAGTCTCCAGCTGACCCCCACTGTGGGTGAGGGAGAACTGAGCAGCTGCCCAGCGGGGTCTGGGTGAGGACCAGCAGATGTGATTCCATGGGAGGTTTTGACTGGCAGGCGTTTTTACATGCTCAACAGCACTGGGTCCCCTCTCAGTAGTCACCTGGTCTACTCTCACAATACCGGGAGGAAGCCTCCCTGCGCCTACGGAGGTAAAATGACTTACCTTGGATCATGTAGTGGTGGAAGAACCTGGACTAGCATCCTCTCGCCTCTCTGCAGTGTGTTTTACACCACTGCACTGGCTCATCGAGGCCTGTACATCCTTCACTGTCTGGAGAAACTTATACCCATTATGGAGAGAGGTAGTGGAAAGTGGCCAAGAGCACACACTGTGCAATCTAATTTGGGTTCCAGTTTTGGCTCTGCTTAGTAACTATGTGATCATAAGTGTGTTCCTAATCTCCGCAGTCTCTTTTTCCCTACCTGTAGAATGGGAACTGTACTCACCTCGTTGGGTTTTGAGGATCGCCTCGGACTGTTCCCTGGTACATATAGACACTCAGTAAACTGCAGCTAGCAGTATTTTCTACGCCTTGCTTGAGAGTTCAAGCTGGGTCTTCCCTTCTCTTTAACTGATATTGAGGTGGGGGGAACTGCAACAAATTCCAAACCTGCCTGGACTCCTGTAGCATCTTCACTTCATTCTGTACCTGCCCCGTGAGCAGACTGAGGCTCTGGGGGATGTGTACCCATTGGAAGAGGGTGCCTGTGGGTTTAATATCTTGTGGGTTTAATAATCATCTTCTATGGGCCAAGTGATATGGCTGAGGCCAATTGATTTTACTGGGGCAGAAAGAGTTGTATGTTGGTCTAGACAGCCCTGAGTCACAGACCTCCGGCTTGTGGGTTATCTGTACATGTGCACAGCCAGCTCTTCCATGAGCTATCCCTTCCCAGCTGCTCTGGTATGTCTCATCCTCTAAATATTGGAGTGCCTACTGTATTCCAGGGCAGGACAAAGTATCAGGGAATGATATTGGTTAGCAGGAGCAGACCTGGGCCTTGACCCCTTGGAGCTGATGGGCTCGTGGGAAGATAGACTTCAAGCAAATAAAGGTTAAATTCTAATCATTGTAAAGCTATGAAGAGGAAGCACTTAGGGTCATTAGAGCGTACACTTGAGAGATTTGACCTGTTCTAGAAGGACAAGGAAAACTCCCAATGAAGTGACAGTTGAGCTGAGAGTTGAAGGCCAAAGGGGAGGGCAAGGGGTGACCTGACATTTTGTGCCGCCCCCTGAGCCTGCCACCATCCCTTCTTTCCCTTGGTTGCTCAGGAGATAGTTAATCTCCCAGCAGTCAATTCTTTTGTAATTTTAAATATTTGCTTTTTTTTTTTAAAAAAAGATTTTATTGGGGAATTGTGGGAGGGGAACAATGTTGGGGAATTGGGGGAGGAGATCAGCTAAGTTGTTGGTCTTCCGTCTTCCTTGTGGGGGGTGCCAGTCGCCATCTGGCTTCCTGTCGACAGTTCGTGGCCTCTTAAGCTCAAGGTGCTGTGTTCAATCTTAGTTGCGGGTGGGCATAGCCACCATCCCATGCGGGAGTCAAACCAGCAGCCTTGTTGCTAAGAGTGCACACCCTATTCACTGAGCCATCCTCTTGGCAGCTCAGCTTAAGGTGCTGAGTTCAGTCTTAGTTGCAGGTGAGCGTAGCCCACCATCACACAGGCAATCTTGTTGTTGCATCAGCTGAGCCATCCTGCCGCCTGTTGGCAACTCAGCGACAGCTCAGCTAGGGTGCAGCGTTCACTGGGAATCAAACCGACATCCCTGTTGCTCAGAGACATCCGTGTTGCTCAGAGCACGTATGTGCTCTAAGCCAACTCTTAACCAACTGAGCCACTCGGCTGGCCTTGCTTTTTTTTTTTAATTGCTTAGTTTTCAGGGCAAAAATATAGTGTAATTGCCACTTTAGGAGTTAAACAACATGAACTGCAACCATTTGTTGTGTATCGTATGGCAGGCACTGTACATACGTTGTCATTTAATCCTCTCAACAACCCTATAAGGTGAGTGTTGTGATTTCCAGGTAAAGATACTGAGGCTCAGATGGGCTAAGTGACTTGAGCTTTGTCTCACGTTGGTTAATGATGGGAAAGCTGGGATTTGAACCTTTTGGCTTATGGCCAAACCTACCTGTGCCCTTCTGCCTCTCCCTCTTGCAGATGGACTTGAGGAGGCTTGATCTGGGGATCCACCCACCATTTCCATGTTGTGTCCATGGGAAAATGCAATCTGAGTTCCAAGCCTCCAACTTATGAATGAACTTTTGGCACATGGCCCATTTATCAGTTGAGGATTGTTGTTTGTGTCAGGTCAGCATTGAGACTTAAGTGGATCTGTCTTGTGGTGGTTTTAAAATAGATTTTTCAGTTCAAATCCAGAATTAATGGAGGATGGTCTTAGAAATAGAGGTGAGTAGCATTGGGTCAGATAAAAAGGAGGAACGTCAATATCATTCCTGCTGCCAGCAGTATCCCCATGGGTCATGGGAAGAGAGACTGGTGTGGGCTGGTAACTTTTAATTAGTCTCAGTGACTGTCCTGTGGCTTGTCAATTAGTGGGGGTTATGTGTGTCAGTCACTTCATCTGTCTAAGACTCAGTTTCTGTACCTATAGAATGGGATAATAATGCTGCTTTATCTATCTCAACGTTGCTATGAGATTCAAATGAATTATAGGACCTTAGGATTAGATGAGGGTATCCCTAAGATAATATGTTCTAAGTGTTTTGTAGGCCTATGTAAATAGATGCCACTTTTGATTTATCATTATGGTGCATATTATTATTAGTGTAACACACTGATTCTCAAATGTTAGCTGTATCAGAATCACCTGGAAGCCTTATTAACCCATCCTCTGGAATTTGATAGCTTTAGAATGGGGTCAGAGAATTTGTATTTCTCACAAGTTCCTGCCTGCAGACCTGCTGACCACACTCTGAGAACTACGATCACACCCCACTTAGCCGGTTGGCCCTGCCACTGGCCCAGAGAGTGAGTGGTGAAACCCACTGACTCTTGGGGCCGTGTAGATGCCAATTCAGGGCCATGTTGTAGTCAGATAGAGCTGAGTGGGCATTGGAAACTCTGGGTCGGTGGCTGTGATATCTGGAGTAGGTAGAAGTAGCTTCCCTGTTTCCCTGGATCCCTTAAGACTTGGACTGGCCTCTGGTAGTCACCAGTTCTCAGGGCTGTGGTGTGTGGGACAAGGTACCACTTGCAGGGTGCTTTGGGCCAAACTTGGACATTCCCATTCACAATGGTGAACTCTTCCATTCTTGATTGGCCCAGATCCACCCAAAATCAAGCCATTTTCGGCTCCTGGAAAGAAATCACCTTTCTTATGATCTTCCAAGGCTGCAGTGGAGGGACAGTCTCTCTGTGGGGCTGGGTGGCTCATCATCATTTTCTCTCTTACCCTAAGAGACTCTCCCCACATCTCCACCATATGTGTGGTTCCTACTTCAATCTCTTACTAGTTGAGACACCTAAACTTTCCTTTAATTACTCCCATTTCAGAAGAAGGCAGGCTGGAACAGACTAGCAGCAATTTTCACATTTTGGGATCATATTAAGTGGCTTGTTAAAAATACAGATTTCCGGGCCGGCCGAGTGGCACATTGGTTAAGCGCTGGTTTTGGGATGCCAGCAGCCCCGGTTCGGATCCCACCTGAGGGCCAGTGACACTGCCCTCTACAGCTAACAACAGCTCCACCTGGAGCTGGGCTGTGCGAGCCCCGGTGATGGTGTGGGCTGCAGCTCCTGCTGCAGTGGGCTACCATAGGCTACAGTGAGTGGCCCGCAGCCAGCGTGAGCGGCTGGCAGCCAAGCGTGAGCTGCCAATAGCCGCAATGAGCGACATCCAGAGGCCAGCGACCGATCTGCCTCATCCGGGAAGAGCGCAATGATGATACCAACAGTGAAGCAACATCCTCCGCAACTAAACTGAAGAACAAAGAGATGACAACTTGTCTGTTCCCCTTCCCCAATTCCCCAACGCTGTTCCCCTCCACCAATTCCCCAATAAAATCTTAAAAAAAAAAAATACAGATTTCCTGGCCATACCCTCAAAGATTTTGATTTCTCTGGTCTGGAGAGATTCCACGCATTCTGTTGCAGGGATCTGAGAACCAGGCTTAGGAAGAAAAACCAGAGAATTTGACTTGCTTTTCAGTTTGTCAACATGTGGTGGGCACCACTTTTACTCCAACACCCAGGAGCCCCTGCTGGGATATGTGTCCTCCTGAGAGTCTGTTACCTTCAAGCCTGTAATCTATACCTGAGAAACACAAAGCCATGGGTCTGGGAGAGGAGGGAATTTGCCTAATGGTTGCTTTCTTGGTCATCTAACAGATGACCTGACCATTGATTTCTCTGAGAAGAAGAAAACCCCAGTGCTTCCTTTAAGTTCTCTAAAGAGGTATTTTACCTGGAGCGTCTTTCATCATAGTCTACTTAGAAACTCTACTCATGCCCCAAGGCCCAGTGCAGTCTGGGTGACCTTTGTAGCCTATACTTGATCCATTCTCACGACTTCTTGTGACTGATGATGGGTTTTTTGTTTCTTTTGCTTTATATGGCTGCCTGAGTAGTTTCTACTGGGCTGATTTTTATCTCTGAAATTACATTAAAGCATCATGTATGTTATGATGTATACAGATAGCTAATCAATGGTGGGATAGGTAGGTTCACCATGATACTCCTGAGCTGGTCACTCCTTGATCCCTGCAGAGATCTCAAAACCATGGCAATAAGGATTTCGAACTGGCTTGATTTCAACAGTGTGTCTTCATTGGAAAGTCATTTTTAGTGCAGGCCCTTGCGGATTATCATCATCAAATGGTACTTCGAAGGAGGGAGCCCCAAGCAAATCAGGGCCCTATCTAAAGCTGATGGTTTTGACCCAAAATAGACCAGCATCAGGAAGGGAGCTGGTCAGACAACTGTTCCATTGCTTTGGTGGTTGGCAGAGACTGCTGGCTAAGACGGAGTTAGCTGGACACCAGCCATGGCAGCGATTGCTCATAAGGCTAGTTGAGTGCGAGTATGAGTTTGTGTGTGTGAGAAAGACAGAGAGAAAAGATCCTCCCTTCAAAGAGCATTCTTCCTGAGTCTTCCAAGGGTGTATTTGTGCCTTTAAATGTCTCTTTTTTCTACATAATAGTCAATGTTCAAGATTGTGGGGAAAAAAAATCAGGAAACAACCCAAGAACCTAGTTTTCAAAAGGACTTGGGCAAACGCTCAGCATTTTGTAAATGGCTCTTTCTAGCCTGGGCTCTTTCTGTGGTGGCTTGCCAGATCCCCCCGGCAAGATTGCTGGTTGTTTTGCCCATTCTTTGCTCTCAATCTAACGTATCTTCTTAGTTCATTCTAGTCCTTTTTAATTTTTGTGGCTTCTTGCATTTGTGTAACTAAATTTAAAGTGAGGTCATGGAATCAGTTCAGTACAACCACAGATCCAAAGATGGTTGGAGCTCTGTGCGAGTCCCTCCTAGGTGATCCTAACTGGCCCACGGGGGTCCTGCAGCTGCTTGGTGCCGGGGTCCTAAGCCCAAGTGTCCCGATCTGAATTTAATACTTTTCTCCCTGCCCTGCCATTGCAGGCATCCTGGTTTCCTTCTGCTCCCTTACTTGGCCAAACAGGTGTGGCCAGTCTAGAGAAACGGGTTTCCAGGGCCCAGTTTGATGGAACCATTTAAATTCAAGGAGACTGCTGAGGAAAGGGGTGTTGTTCAGATTGCATTTTAAAATGGGTTGGGAATAACACTGGCTGTGAAAACATGATCAAAAATCTGCAAAATCAACACTCTTTCTTCCTGGTAAACATGAAAGCTCGGCAGCCGCACCTCCCTCACATGTGTTTGGCTAACTGCTATTCAGGACCTTGTGCCTCCCTCAGCGGCATGTGGGAGCTAATAGAAGCCAGGGTGGCCATTCCAGCCCTTTGCTGGGTGGAACAGGGTGTAGCCATGCTCTTCAAAGCTATACCGGTCCAGGTTGTTGAACAGAAACTGGAGCACCTACCGTCCCTCTGGGGGTTACGGGGACCCTTTGAAAGGGCCTCTTGTCGCTGGTCAGGTTTTGCAGAGTCAAGACCAGTGTAGGCAGAACTGATCTTATTTAGTCGAAGGTGGTTTATGGGTGATTTCTTTTCTGTCAGAATCCTCACCCTCTTAGTCACCCCATAACCCTTGTTATACAAGAGAATTTTGTTTATTTCAGAGAATCAGCCCACACACAGGTTTGAAGCAAGTCCAAAAGGAACATTTGCCACTGTATAAAAACTTGACTCATCCTGCTGCTCTTTGATGAGAACTGGTCCATCCATCCCTTCTATTCGCTCCACCACACCCCTTCCTCCAGTTCCCTACATCATTTGTGGAAAATTTATTGTTTAGGAATTTACAGTTTATTTCTCAGAACTGGAACTATTATTGCCTGATGTTCTTGAGGAAATACTTAAGGAAAGCAGAACTGCCTCATTTGCTCTCCCAATTCTTCCTTCCCACCTCCTACCCGTCCCTCTCTTCCTTTTTATTTTATTTATTATTTTTTAAATTTTTTATTTTCGTGTATCTTCACAAGGAGATGTCTTGGGAACAGTTACCAAGAAGAATGCAACAGTAATTAAGAACCAGTATGAGTTCCTGGATTACAAGCCTGTCAATGAATCGATCATATTCCTTTTTCGACATGGAACTGGTTGGTGATGTGCAGTAGATACAGTACTGTGCATGCTGACCTTAGGCATCTAACTAACGGGGAGAATCCCATTAGGAGCCTATGGCTAAAATGGAAATGACGGCTGGATGATAAGGCTGCAGGTGGATTCACCACTGGCTGGCTTACGAGATCAGGTTAGCATTCTCTGCTTGGGAGGGCTAGGATTGTGCCCGGTCAATATATTTTATCAGACACTTGGAGGTGTAGAAGGCAGCTGTGTGAAGCGTGCATATCTCTTAGGGCTGGGAGACAGTGCTTCAAAGCATTTTCAGGACCCAGAAAGCTCTTCGAAGATGTGCCCAGTATCTCGGTTACAAAAAAGTCTTATATGTATAGGACGGGAGTGACTTGATTTTAAGAGAAGCTCGTGTGGAAAAAGACTCAGGCATTTTGGATGATTAGAAAGAGAGGCAGGCCCTTCTTAGAGGGATGGAGGAGTAAGGTGGCTCTTTAGCTGGATGCCCTGGTCGTTTTAGGTTTGCCCTTTGGGTCTACTGACTTCCCACGTGGGGTGATGTGGGGCTCGGTGCCCCAGCAGCAGAGTAAGTTGGCTTTGACAGTTTTTCTCCCTGGCCTGTCCTCTGGGAAAACACCCCCTTACCCTCACAAGGCCTCTTCCATGTCTACACTGGCTTTTCCAGCCAGAGTCAGCGCTTCTCTTATTTCTGAGAGTTTCCTAATTAGTTAGATCCTAGGCCCTGGGGCTGCAACTGCATTTATTTAAGGAAAAAGAGGAACATGGGCTTTAGAAAACAGATAAATGGAATGAATGCTTTGTATTCCTGTTTTAAACTCAAAAGACAAGTCTGTTCTGCAAATGCAAAGAGTAAAAGAGTAGTGGGACTATGACTTTAGTTCCATATTGCATTGGGTTAAGGGCAACAGGGGAAAGGTATAGCTGTAAGAGAGGAATAAAACAAAACATTGGGATGGAGTGGGGAGGAAAGCTAGTGACAAGCTGGGGCAGGGGGAGAGGAAGAGAGGAGCGAAGAGAGACTTGTACGGGAAGAAACAAACAAGGCACACACAGTCAGAAACCAACGCAATTTGAGGTGAAACCAACTTGCAGCAAGGCCTCTGCCTCATTGCTGTAATTTTATAATATATCTTGGCATTCTAAGAGAAATCACAACACTGCTGTCCAAGCAGTGTTTGTCTTTTTTTTTTGTAAATGCACCATGTAGTCAAAATATGACAAGTTGACATGCCTGTCCTTATAGAATGAGATTTTGCTATTGTCTGATGGTACAAGAAGCAAAGGCCCAATTTATTTAATACTTTTCAAAATATTCCTTCTCCCTCAAATTAAAACAGAAACCTTGCGGCCATTGGATAAGTCCAAAGAGTTAAAGAAAATTCTGTTTTTTTTTATCCATCTGCAAATACATATGCACTTACATAAAAACAAATTACCTCCAAATTATCCAGTGGTTATCTTTGGGTGGTGATTTGCTAACTGTTTCTCCTTTTACCCCTTTTTTGGAGGGGGTGTTATTTAATTTTTTTTTTTTTTGGCTGACCCATCCTGCTGCCTGTTGGCAGCTCAGCGGCAGCTCAGCTCGGGCTGGGCATCGAACTGCTGTTGCTCAGAGCTCAGCTCACACTCTTGAGTGAGCTCTTAACCAACTGAGCCACTCGGCCGGCCCTAATTTTTTTTTTTTTTTTAAGTTTTTAAGCATTTTAAATTTTATTGAACTTCTGGTTTGGCCCTAATTTTTAAAAAGCAATGAACAGCATTGCTTTAATCAGGAAAAGTTATTAAAATATAATATTCTGATTGAAAAACAGAGAAACTATATTCAAATACTATTGTTTATCTAAAGTATTATTTTTTATACGTTAAGTTGGAAAATACAGGCATCCTAGCCCATTTTCTTGTCTTCTTCTTGTTTCTAAAATGTCTAGTGTTTATCAAAGTTACACATGCATCCAGTTTCAAGAATCAGATAGTTCCCCAGGACCACACTCCCTGCCCTCTTATCTCTACCCTTTGCTCCTCAGTCGCCGTCATTTAAAAATCCTAGATGAGGGCCAGCCAAGTGGGGCGGTGGTTAAGCGCTGGCTTGGGAAGCCAGTGGCCTCGGTTCGGGTCCCACATATGAGGGCCAGTGACACTGGCCTCAAAAAAAAAAAAAAAATCCTAGATGATTCTTTTGGTGTTTACTTCCACATTTTTCTGTAACTTGCATGTTTTGCTATTTTGGGGCATAATCTGTTGACTCTGTACTGTGTAAGAGGAGGATTTAGCTCTCCTCTCCCTTGGACTTTGGAGAAAGAAAAATCCTGTCTTATTTCTCTGAAAGTCACGTGTGTCATGCCTTACCCTAGAGGGACAAGAGTTCCTTACGTCGAGTAACATGCACATCATGTAGCCTTTTATGATCTTGCCAATAAGACTTTTAAGGTCTGTCCAAAATTCTAAGTTACAGGTTTGGGTTGGCCACAGGTTGTTCCTAGCTCTGCGGACCAACCCAAACCAAGGGCCCATCAGAGTCTAGACTGAAGAATGCAGCTCCTGGATGATGTTTTTTGGAGCAAGTATCAACTTATTTTGTTCCCCTTTGCCATAAAAGTTGAGTGTAGAGAGAATATGCCCTCCAAGGTAATTGTGACTCATTGCCTGTTGGGCTTGGTAATCTTGGGGGTCCTAGAAGGTACCTGCCTTGAGTTCTCAGCTCCAGGACACTCTCAAGGACATGGCTTCTGTTTATCTTTGACTGGTGATGTCCAGGGTTTGTGGGGCAGTGGCAGAGATGCCAGTGCCCTGAGGCCTGCGAGTGCCACCTTTTCCAGAAAACTGCTACAGGTCAATCTTAGGGTCAGGCATGTAGACTCTACTCTGTCTCAGTTTCACTTTGTTCCCAGAGCCACCCACAGGACACCTCTGAATTTTTGTCTATTTCTAGAGGCCATCTCTTTGGGCTTCTGTTGCCCTCAGGCTTGAGAGTGACTCCTACCTCCATTTTGTCTCTACTTATGGCCCTGCTGAGTTCTGAAGACTTTTCGCTGGAACTCACATCAGTGATATTCCCCCCTTCCTCATTAATGGAGAATGAGGGAAGGCAACTGGGCAATGCCCTCGTGACTTCCACTATAAGAAACAGAGACTCTGAACTTTAAAGTGGTAAGCCACATGGTTTGTACAACTCTGCTTGAATACCTGCAGGGATGAGGAACTCATTCTGTCAAGGAGACACCCTTTCTAATGTTGGGTGGCTTCTCTCATTGCAAACTAAGTTCTTTCCTGCTGAACTGACTTCCTTGTGTGGGACTTCCATCCTCTAAACAGACAAGGGCAGTCTTGAAGTTATAGTTTGTCAGAACTAGTCAACACAAATGACTCTTCCTGTTACTCTGGCGTAAGCGGTATTATTATAAATGGCTTTAAGAGGCAGCCATAAAAGCTGCTGGTAAAAACGCATGTTTTCTAAGTACCAAGTGTGTTGCCAGAGAGGTTCAGTTTTGTTTTTCTTTTTCATTATGATTTTGATTTATTCAAGTCTGATAGAATGGTATCAGTGACATGAGGAATAATTACAGTATCTTTTGAAATTCTATCCTGGAACCCCACCAGGAACTGACCCAGATTCATGCCAAAGAACACATCATAGGTTTGGGGTTTTTTTAAATGTGTTTTTAAAAATGCTTGTTTGAAATGCTAGACTTTTTGATACTTAAAAAGCATTGTTTTAATGGGTGGAGTTCCTTTTTTTGATCCTCTAAGTTTAAACTTCTTAGTCCAGGAGTAGCAGTAGTGACCACCCCGGAGTGCGAGTGTAAGAGACCTGGAGAAGCGAGACCTGCCCACGTGTGTGCACTCGTCTCCCTTTTGTCAACCAGTTCTAAACTTTTCCTGATTCTTACTGCTTTTACTAATTCTTCAGATTTGGCATCTGAGGAAAACTGATGTGATTCTTTAAATAAAAATGATTTGCCTTAACCAAGCGAAAAACTGGCAGCACTAAATCAACATGTTAACATTAGTGGTTGGATTATTGTGTTTCCTTTGAGACTTCCTTTGTTTTCCCAGCTTTCTATGATGAACATATATTACTTTTAAATTCTAGGAAATTATTTGGATAGAAGCATGGTTGCTCTCAAATTCACTCCTAGTCTGCCAAGGTGGTGGTAATAAGGTGAATTCAGTGGGGTAACAGATCTGAAGCTAGGGGTGCTTGGGCTGCCATGGATGCTGTTGGCTGTTGGCCCTGGTCTTTTCTCCATCAGAGATGCCTCTCTTTTTATTTTTATACTTGTGTTTCTTCCAAATGTCCCTTGCCTTGAAAGATTTCATCTAACCCAACATAGTGTTTACTAAGTAGTAATTTCCCCATTGTTGATCAAAGATAAACTAACTGGGTGTTAGAGAATTACCTGGGTCACTTGATGAAGTTGATGCTGCTCCAGCTGAGAGTAAAGTCATGTGATGTTTGAGTTGGCCGTTCTGTTAGGCACCCATCTGTGTTTTCCACCTTCATTGCTACCTAAGTGGGTCTTTCTGAGCTGAGGACCCCAAGGTTGGGGCGCTGTAGTCAGAGCTCTTGTGTTTGGGGCCCAAGACACTGTGTTCCCTCTGGTACTGGTATTTCTCCCCACAAACCTTCCTTGATTTTGTTTTTAATGTGAAAAGATCTAAAAACCCCAAACCAATAATACAACGAAGCTTCATGACTATGCTGACTTCTGTCTGCCTTGTGCCTCATCATCATCATAATCCTCATAATGGTAATAACAGCGTCAATCAGGTGAGTGAGCACTTAAGGAATTATTGGGTTGTTGGAAAAGTCATGACACATTTTTGCAATGAAAAATATAGAAAAAATACGTCATGACTTTTCCGACAATCCAATACTACCAGATACTATGTTAAATGTCTGCATAGCTCTTGTCTGACCCACATAACTCCTCTGTGAAGCAAGCACTGTTAATGAGCCCCCAATTGTACTGATGGGGAAACTGAGGCTCAGAGAGGCTGAGTTATTGGTCTAAGGTCATGAGGCCAAAGAGGAGCAAAACAAGGATTTAAATTGCTTCCTTCGTCCTACATTTCCGTACCCTTTCTCTTGAATCCCTTTCCAGACCAGGACCTCAGCTGCAGGTCTTTCTTCTATCCCAGCACATCACCTTTGGGTGACCTGGAGTTGGTTGACTCTTTGCTCAGTTCCGCAGCAGGAGGGGCAGGAAAGGTGGCCCGACACCTGGAGAGAAGGTCCTGGGCCCAGTGCCAGAGCTCCTCCCCTTGCACCCTGACAGACCAGGATGGAGGGAGTGGGTTTATTCCTGAGTGTGTGGGCACTGGAGCTGGGGTTTGGTTCTCTCCTTTCTCCTTTCCCACTTTTAGATGGGGACATTCTCGGGTCCGAGAAGGCATTTTCCAGCCCCAGAAGTGACGAGTGCCTCCAGTGCAGTTCATCAGAGTTCTTTTTCTTGACCCTCCAGGGGTAGAAGGCCTAGAAAGCCTCAAATCCTTTTCTCCTGGAAAGGTGAGGAAACTGGAAGAGCCACTTCCCTTCCTACGGAATGACCTTAGTTTCATTCCAAGGGTAGCATGTCGAACAGGGATTCTTAATTTTTCTTGGGACCCCATGGAGAATCTGGTGAAAGCTTTGGACTCTTTCCCAGAAAAATTACAGTGATAATAACCAACATGTATGTTGTAGACATTGTGCTAAGCACTTACATGTATAACCTCTTTTAATCCTAATCATAACACTTCGAGGTGTAGGTACTATTGTTATTCCTCTTCTACAGACGAGGAAACTGAGACATGGAGACTTTAAATGACTTGCCTGTGGATGCACATTGAGAAAGTGGTGTAGGGTCTTTGCATATGATTTCAGTGGGACCTCAGGATCTAGAGTACTTCAGTTCTAGAGTACAAGCCACCACCTGCATTCCTTGAAGGTGGAAATTTGTAACAGGATAGCAGGTGGATGCCAACCAACCCCCACAGCTGCTGATCAACCTGCTTATCAAGGTGGTGGAGGCAGGAAAGGCCGCTTTTGGCTCTCCTTTGCAGAATTCTCCCCCATCCTCTTGGATCAGTTCCATGCATCTGCGTGGGGTTTCTAAGTGTCCAAGCTTTGCAGGGATCCCACACAGTTATCCAATTGGCATTTAACGGTAGGTGGGGAGTCAATCTGGGCTCCTCTCCTGGTTCTGCCCCTCCAAGCTGTGTGACTCAGGCAGTCATTCATGCTCTGAGCCTGTTTGCTCACCTGCAAACCAGGGAGGATGAACTCTGGCCTTTGTTAGTTGAGGAAGGTCTCTGTGGGAGGAAGGCACTGCCATTAATGCGTCTGCAGCACAGCCCATAAGCCAGTTCTCTCCTTTTCTACTTTCCCACAAGTACAGTGTGCACAGTGTCCTGTTATTAATGGGCCCAGCAACTGGCCTGTGACCACTGACCATGCTTGACCACTGCAGCTTTAGAAGGTACAGTGAGTATATTCATAGATCAAAAATCAGTGATCATAATAATTCAGATTTTGGAATAGTTTGTACTTCCTTCCATGTACCTTTCTATTCCTCACCTGTTTGTCCATGTCCCCCACAGCAGCTATCTTTAAATCATAGAGCCGTGGAATGTCAGTGCTGAAAAGGAACTCTGATCACCTACAGCCAGCCTTCTTATTTTGCAGGAATGGAATTAGGCTCAGAGAGGTGTAGAAACTTGCCCAAGGCCACACAGCTCACCCTAGGTTAGCATTCCTTCAGCTGTGCCATGTGGCTGTCCCTTATCTCTTCTCTCCTTTCACAACCAGACACAACTCTTCATCAGTTTTCACCTGTGTGGCTCTTATCCCCTCTACTTGCTTCCTTGAAAGTACAGGCTGGGTCATTCTCACCATAGTTTCTGGCTCTTCCTCCTCATTGCCTCAGTGCATAGTGAATGAAGGAACACAGCCATTTGTATAAGCAGAGCCATTGCAGAAGTTCTTTCTGGTGCTAGGCCCACAGTTCTACACATTCAGATCCTTGTAACTTCTCCATATGCTAGGGTGAATTTCAGCTGTAAACAGAGACCTGGGAAATACCCCTCTCCATATACTCCTGATGGATACACCCAGCCAGTGTGTTATCGGAAGCTGTTGGAAGCCAAGGTGGTATCGTTGATTAATGGCTGTGCCAGGATTCTCTAACCAGCAGAGGTCTAAGTTGGATAGAAAGAGCATCTCTTTTGTAGCTGGGCCGGGTGTTCAGAGTGGTGACATTTTGCAGTACTGGGCAGTTAGCTTAGCACTCACTGCTCCTTGCCACATGCTAAGGGTCCGTGGACATTCTCCTGTCTGCTAAAGAGAGTTCTATTGTCTATTACTCAGCTTTCCCAGTTACCCCACCTTCTAAGCAGAATGTTCTCTTGGTTCTCAGTTCCTGGGCATTTTTCATATAGAGTTGGGGCAATGAGTAGAGGCTGAGTAGGAGGGCCAGGAAGTAGTGTGTGTGTGTGTGTGTGTGTGTGTGTGTGTGTGTGTGTGTGTGTATGCGCGTGCTCGTGCTCTGTATTTGTATCTGAAAGGGTCAGTACTTGCAAGAGGAGAAGGAATGGCAGCCAAAGGAAAGGAGAGGGAAATTTATTTAAGACCTGAGGGTGGGGGTGGGGTGAAGAGTAGAGGAGTTTCTAGAAGAATAGCTACTGTCCGTGTATGGGGCATCAAGTGGTAGAGAAGGAAGAAGGACTTCAAAGAACATTTTCTATGCATTAAGAATTTAGTTCCCTCCCATTAGTGTTCAGCAAGAGATTCAATAACATTTTTTTTTTTTTTGAGGGCAGTGTCACTGGCCCTCACATGTGGGACCGAACTGGGGCCGCTGGCTTCCCAAGCCAGCACTTAACCACCGCGCCACTCGGCCAGCCCCATCTCAATAACATTTTGAATTTATTTTTTATCACGTTTGGGCTGGATTGTTTGCTTGCATAGCTGCAGAGTGGAGACTGGGCTACACGGAGCCCCAGTTATGTCCATGTCACTGGTGTGTCTATCTGGGCGACAGAATGTGGAGCAGAGAAGGTGAGAAAGAGACTTGAGATGGCGGGTGATTTGGGGGAAATGCTCCGTGGTGGTGGCGGGGAAGTGGGGTCCAGAGCTGATGTTGCTACACTCTGGACAAACCCCAGATCATTTTCCTGTACTAAAAATACATATGTAGGAGTTCTTAGATTCAGTGCTTATTCATGTTGTACCCTATTTCCAAAAAAATCCAAGGCAGTTCATATGAGTGTACTTGGAGGATATGTTTGATTCATTCATGTTATATTTTTTCCATAGAGAGGAAATTTGCCCTAAGAAGAAGGAAAAGTTGAGTTTCTTGGCCGTATTTTACTGATAAAAATATTATTGGGGAAGGATATTTAAATTTTCTCCAAGAAATTGGTCTTTCGTACTGATTTTGAGATGGAGGTAGCATAGCACAGAGAGGGTTTTTAAACGAAAAGAAGGAGCAGGACATGTTTGGTTTAAATAGAGTGCTTTCCTCTGCCAGTGTGCCTCCGGGGCTCGAATTGACCTGTGTGCTGTGTCTGTCCAGCATTCACAAATGACTGTTTCCAGAGGCTGGAGGCCCTGGAATAAACAGGCTGCTGGAACTTGCAGGTCTGTGCATGCAAGTCCTTGCCCCTTTCTGGGCTCCTAGGAGAGCAGGAGAAACCCTTCCTCAGAAGAGTCCAAAGGGTTGGCCTGACATGCAGAAGTTCAGGCCAGAGTTGGTATTTTTGGGTACCAGGCAAGGGCAGAAAGAGGACCTGCCCTAGTTCCTCTTATAAGTTGCTGGTGAGAGTGCTAAGCACCTCAGTCTTTTTAGCCCAGTTGCTAAGCTATTGGGTACCTTGAAATTGTCCATTTTTCATCCTCTTAACAGTCCTTGTATGAGGGCAGGATGTGTGCGCTGCCTTCTGGTGTTTGAAATAATGTTTAGGGCAGACAGTCATTTCTTACCTAAGTTTAAAAGATGTCAGGAAAGTGGTCCTCTGAGGCCGGAAGGCTGTGATCAGCTCCTGGCCTCTCTGTGGGCCGTACTTGCCCTGTTTCAGGCTGGCCTGTCTGACTGCAAGTGGGGCAAGTCCCGAGGCAGCCCTGACAGTGTTGGTCACAGCTCCTCAGCCCTGTCAGTGTCTCTCCGTTCCAAGACCATGGGCATCAGAGTGCTCCAAAGCTCTTGTGAGAGATGCGCATACCTGGACCCACGCCACGTGGACAGAGGCAGAGTCTCTGGGGTCTTGGGGCTCCCCGGCTGGTTTGTACCCTGTGGATGGAGACCAGCTGTGCCATCTGCAGTCACTGTGCAGAACTGGGCATTGTGGTTAGTAAATTTGGTGCCAGGAGATCGTGAGTTCAAATTTGTGGCCTTAAGGAAGTCAGGGAAGGAGGAAGGACTGGAAGTACTCAGGTGCTGAGTACCTGCTATGGGAAGACATCATGCCTGGTGCTTTTCGGTACTCCTTGGTTTATTTACGCTCATCCTCAGTTATGCTGTGTACAGGGGAGGAAACGGACATCAGATAACTTGCTCAGGTGCATGCAGGTGGGAGGTGGAGACCAGGCTTGACCAAGTCCTCATGTTTTCCATTTTGATTGTAATCCCCATGTTGGAATGTTGATTGCCTCTTTGAGCATGGCTGTACAATGGACATGTGATGTCAGCCACATATACAATTTAAGATTTTGTAGTAGCCACATTAAAAGGTAAAAAGAAATGTTAAATTAATTTTAACTACATATTTTTAACCCAGTATATCCAAAATAGAATTATTGTATTTCGATATATAATCAATATAAAAAATATCAGTGAGATATTTTACATTCTTTTTTTTTTTTTCACACCAAGCCTTCAAAACCCAATGTGTATGTTACTCTTACAGTACATCATAAGTCACCCTTCCCACATTTCAAGGGCTCAGTGGTCACATGTGGCTAGTGGCTACCTTGTAGGACAGTGCAGCTTTCTAGCATCTCTCAACTGGAGAGGAACGTCCTACCTGGCTGCCCAGGGTAGCAAGAGGGTCACAGTTTTCTAAATTTCATGGTTTGCAAATGCCACAGGATGAATCAATCAGTGCTGGGCAGCCTGCATGAGTGTCACCTGAGGAGGAGGATATTAAAATTCCTCAATCAGCCTGGAGCCCCAGGTGATTTTTCTGTGTAGCCTGACTGGAAACAACTGCAGTGAAAACATTCACTAGCAATTTACCTGGGTTGTCCAACTTTGCCCCACCCCCCTTTTCAGGGGCACTTGCATTCTGAGCACGATCTGTGGGGCCGGGTTGAGAGAGTGATGGGAAAGGTACAGTGGAAGGGAATGCCCTTAGGGCCTTTTTCCTCCCCTGTATACAGAACTGAAGTTTCAGTGGAAAAGAGAAATTCTGCTTATTTATCTGGATGTGATCATGCATAAGGGGTGGAACCTTCCCTTTTGGTGGCTGAGAGCAGAATCGCATCTTCTCAGGAAAGGTGAGACCAAAGAACCAAAATATTCAGGGAAGAATGAGATACTGTGTACCTGAACTGTTTTCTTTTCCAGTGGTTTGGCTTTAAAATTTATTTGCTGACTTAGAATAAGAAATTTGGTCCTAAAGAGTTATAGTCCAGGTGTCCAAACCTCAAATGCCTTAGAGGTCAGGCAAGTAACACCCAACGAAGGGTGGGAGATTGCAAATCAAACTCGTGTGAATGAATGTTCTTCATTTTCACAAAAATGTGGTGGTTTTCCTTTTTTCTGGAAATACAAGACTCTCTTGGTCTTCCATTTTCCTACTGTTGATGAGAAATAGTTCTCTAAGAGGAAAAAAACAGGGTAAGCACCATGATAAATGGCAAGTGACACCGGCCTTGGTGTTGGGGAGCCTGAGAGCCTTGCCCATCGAAGGGGAGTAGTTACCACCCAGCTCCACCCAGCTGTGTCCTGAGGCCCAGTGTTGCCGCATCTCGGCAGTATTGTTAAGGAGAAGCCACAAATCCAGATTATTTGAAAGGTAAAAATCTTTGGCTTTTTTTTTTTTTTTTTAATTTAGAACTTTGCCGGCAGAGAGAACAGCAAATGGGAAGGAGCAGGGGATGCTCTGGGTTTTGTGAGGAGTTTTTCTGGGGGGGTCCTACATCAGATACAACAGGCATCTTGTGGACTGTTGTTTCAGGAGTGGAGGGGAGAGGAGGGTGGGAGCCCCAGTTTAGGAAGTAAGAAATGCATATCCGTGGAAGAAAATATGAAGTCACTGTGAATCATTTAAAGTAGGTGTGCTTTTATTTTTAAGGAGAGCTAAACATTTTCCTAATTTTATTCGACTTTATGAGCTTTGGTGTTATTCAGAGAACTTGGAAGCGTTCATTCTCCCTCCTATGGAATCTGTGGAGTAGGTGGGAGACTTTAAAAAGCTCCACCAAATCCATTTTACCCTGCCAGTGAGTGCAAAGGGAGGACTGCTGGGCAATGGGACCAGAGGCAAGAGAGATTTGAGCCACCTTGGCGGTGAGCATCCTGGAAGCTTGAGTGGCGCTCAAGTCCTGAGGATGTGGCACTGGGCATGTTCACAGTGTGATTTGTTCTGGAAGCTAGCAAAGTGCTTTTCAAGGTCAAAAAAGGAGTTCATTTTGCATATGTATATAGAAAGAGAAAGTTATCTTTAAAAATGATAAATGCAGAGTATTTTAAGGAAAAAAATACTGCACTAAAGAAATAAAAAGATAATCTGATTTGTTTCCTTCCCGACTTGGTCAGCTTCAAGGCCGATGGGAATTTTCTTCAATTCTAGACTAGCCTTCTGAGCAAGGTCCTTCGTAGTCCACCATAGTTTGTGGACTAATTAGCAGCTGCTTAGATTTCAGAGGCCAATGGCAAGACTAAGTAGCTGGTAACCGGGTTTGGCTTTATCATCTTTTAGCTGGAAGACATGAAATTTGAGGTATTTCCTTGAAGAAACCTGGAGAGCTTGAAGGCAGTATATTGGGATACAGTGATTAGCCAGTCAAACAAAGGTCCCATAAAGCATAAAAATCAACAAAAAGGCAAGCGTAAGTACCTTGTGTTATGAAAAAGTGATACATGGTGCTATGAGACCATGTAACCAGGGAGGCTCCCATTGGTCCAGAGCTGGTTGGATGGCCTGGATTGATGTTTGATAGGAATGAGTTGGGTAAGGTGACTTTCACAGCATCCAGTATTGATCCTTGTTCTTGGGATGTGGTAGAAATGAGGACATAGATGAGGGAGGTAATGGTTCAAGGTGTTTGGCAGGGCATGGAGCAACTCTTGTGATTTCTTTTGGAGGATTGGGTCAGAGAAGGGTCTCGTTTTAGGCAAAGATATAATGGCACTGCAGGAAATAATGGCACTCCTAAAACTTGAGGACCACCAGAAGGGGCTAGTTATTATCTTGAGCTTTTACTAGACTTCCTGCCTACCCAGGCTCTTCCAAATTTGCATTATGACTCAAGTGGACGACCCTTAAGTTGAAGGGGACTTTTGAGAGTCTCCTTGTTCTAGTGAAGAATACTGTGCATTGCTGCTGGGCCTTGCAGTCAGGAAAGCTGACCTTGGTCAGCCCTGGGTTTCTCTGGTGATGGTCTGTCTGAAGGTCACCTGTAGCATCTGGTGAAGTCAGGGAAGGGATCTCTCTAGACTGGTCCATTCAAGGAACCAGCTTACTCTGATCTGTCATTTTTGTGGCACACAGCGTTATGCCATTCTTGGCTTGAGATTGCTCAGGCTGTTACCTGACCACAAAGTGGAAATCTGGAAAGAGAAGCGCTCAGCTGGCCTGGCAGGTTTCCAGGCACTGCATTGATCTGCAGTTTCCTGCTCTTTGGGCAATAAGGACCCGAACAGAAAGCTGTGTGCATTGGAGCCGTTCCTCGAAGGCCACCTTGATGACTGGATGCTTCCAGGCCCTCTGTTCTGCCAGGGTGAACTTACACAGGTGTGGGAGGGCTCAGATCCCTGCTGTCTCTGCTGAGACAACTCCAGTAGTTTATCTGGAGGGCTGACATTGGGTCGTGGGATATAGGGCCTGGGGCAAGGAGGGAGGCCCCCTTCACTTACCTAGTTCCACCCTCACTGCTGGCATGACTTTCTATTTACTTAAAAAGGAGTTAAGTGATAGTTGTCATAGCGTGATCTAGTGGGTGGGTAAACATAATAAAATGTGCAATTCAAAGCCTGGATCCTTGAATCCTGCCTCAAGGATGCTGAATTAGTGACCTTAAGGAGAGATTGTTGTGGACCTCCCAAGGCTTCTGGGTGGAAGATACCCTTTTCCAAATGGGCATTAGATACCCTTTTAGAGTCTGGGCATCAGAATCACCTGAATAATTCCTGGGCCTTCAAATCAGAGATTCTTATTAAATGGGTCTGGGATCCAGAAAATTATGTTTAGTGTGAGTCTAATTTTTAGCCAAATTTGGAAATGTACCCACCAGTTGCAGATCTAGTGAAGTTCTTCTCACTTTTCAAGTGCAATCTGCCTCCTTGTTTACTCATACTGGCCTTGAACACTGAACTCTAATCATGGCCATGTATTTGGTCTTTGCTCCTCTTAATGCCCCTTTCCAAAACTTTGTCTTTGGGGGATGTTGTCCCCTTGGCTTTGCCTCACATCAGTGCTGACAGCACATCCCTATCTTGTCCATGAGGAAAAGGAGAGCTTCACTTGAGGATTTCGGTGGGCAGATATTTTGAGATATTTTCTCACAAACCTCCTGCTTGAGGCTTGCGTGCCTTGTGGATTCTGGCTATGGAAATCAGGCCTTGAGTTGGAGGCAGGCCCATCTCGTGACTGGCCCAGGAAAAACCCTGTTTGCTTAGTCTTCTCAGAGGCCTCATGGAAAGCTCAGTATTTCTCCCGCCATGTTTCTTAGGCCCTGCCGAGTCTTAGTCCCTGCAGGACAGCTTTGGTTGCCCTGAGGGAGTCAGAGGGCATTGCCAGGGAGTAGGGCTGAATTGGTGGCACTCTTGATAGGGGCACTTGGTGAGATAAACTTCCAAGAGTACACATGTAGGGCTGTGCATCAAGATGTTGGGTCACATGGCATAGGCAGGGGTTTTGAAGACCTCTGAGGTGATACGAGATCTGGACCAGATCAAATTGGAGGGACTGTTTTCTCTCCTTGCTTTTACCCATGTTGCCCCATGTCCTGTAATTCCCGCCTTCTCCTCAGTTTCCCCGCTTGCCTGCTCCACTCCCAGCCCTACTTGAGGGTTCTCTTCTCCCTGCAGGAAGTGTCTGTTCACCTTGGCTGCACTGAATCCCCAGGCTCAGTGCTCCTGTAACACCTGTGCCTTCCGGATCTTTATGTTTACCCATTATTTTCTAATTCTTTTTGAGTCTCTGTGTCTGTCTTTTACCCAGACAGAGCAACTTAAGGGCAAGGGCTGGGTCTTATTCATCTTTGTATTTCTATCACCTCGCGCACTTCCTGACATGTAATAGCATTCAGTAAATATCTGCTGAGTGAATGAATCAATACATTCTGTGAGGGGATGATATAAATAACTCCCACCAAGATCTTATAGTTGACCATTGTTCACTTGTTATAGTGCTAGTACCTTGTACGTAAACTTATTTATAGCCTTGTAAAAGGAAATTTTTCTAGAATAAAGAGTATATTTTAGACAGTTTGGTACATTAACTGAGCACTTTTGAAATAGTAGATGCATTGTATTTTTGAGAATTTTTTTTTTTTTGTACTTACAGCAGCAAAATTATTGGAAGGAAATAACACATTAGGAAATGAACCCTTAGGGAACCTGTTATAATTTACTCTTACATTCTTTGATAAATGAAAGTATGACAAGCATTTTAGTACAAAGTGGGTTTCAACTATATTTCCTGGAATTTAGTATTGGCTTTGAAGGACACACACACGTGTGTGTGTGTGTGTGTGTGTGTGTGTGTGTGTGTGTGTGTATATATACCATATTTATTTTTTGTTTCATAATATAAGATTACTATGTAATAGGGCACAGTGAAAGAGGTCCTGGATTGGCAGTCAAGAGACCTAGATTCTAGAATTAGCTCTGCCTCTAACTGTAGGAGTGGGCATGTCAGTTTCCTGCTTACATTTAACTTTATAAAATGGAAGTGTTGTACTGGTTCGGGGGTTGCAACTGTTTGCAGGAGTGAGGTTACTAACTTAAGTTGCTATATGTGCTCTACCTTTGTTTTTCTCTTTGGAACTCACAGCCCCTTTTTCTTCTGTTTTCCCACTTTCGTTAAAATCATACGTAGAGTGTACCACAAGAAAAACAGTGATGAAGGGCAGTGATCATCATAGCTCTTCTCTGTGTTTAGGCGATAGGGAGCTGTGGGGACTGTGGCATATGGGAGTAGCCAAGCCTGTTTGAAGGGCAGCTACTGCTTAGTACCAGCTGATCATTTTCTTTTTTTAAATTTTATTGGGAAACAGTGGGTTTTCCCAAGTCAAATAGTTGTTCCAATCTAGTTGTGGAGGGCGCATCTCAGTGGCCCATGTGGGAATCGAACCAGCAACCTTGGTGTTATGAGCACTGCGCTCTAACCAACTGAGCTAACTGGCTGCCCCAAGCTAATCATTTTCAGACATGAATGTTTGCCATGTTGACAGATCCGTTGTTTTTGTTTTTGTTTTTTACTTTTTGTTTTTTTAAGAGAAGCCAAAATTCTGGATTCCAGAAGTCTGGGGTTTATGTAACATCTCTGATTTTTTTTTTAGTTTTCGCTTATATTTTTAAAATATCCGGCAGCTCAATGTAGTATCTCTATAGGCTAGAGGTGACCCTCAAGCTTTCAGTTTGTGATCCCCATTATAGATGATCTCTAAGGCTACTTTCTGCCCAAGCTCCAGTGACTCCAAGAGGGGACCATTTCCGCAGGTGAACTCAAGCTTCTTGTGCTACTTGAGGAAGTTAGGGTGTGAAGGGAGTGGGCTGGGAGGAGAGGATGGGGGCTTTGAGTCTAAACCGGGTATCTTGCAATTGGTGTTTGGATGGCCTCCTTGGAGAGAGGCCACCGGGTGTCTGATTCACACCAGATGTTTTGTTTGTTTGTCATTGCAGAGTTGGCATTTGTTGAAAGAGCTTGTGAAACCTTCACTGCCCAGAGCTCCAGGACCAATGAATCTTTCTACCACTGTACACCACTGGTAAATATATGCTTTTCTTTTCTTTTCTTTCTCTTTTTTTCATCTGCAGTGAAGGGAAATATTTTCAGTGGACTATAAAATGTGATTTCCAGGGAACTACACTATCCTTTCTATTATAGAAGGAAAGAAGGACATTGAGCTGGACCTAAGCATATCTGAGTTCTGGTATCTACTTGGTTCTGCCACTTTTACTGTAGGATCTTATGTGAATTGTTTGACCTCTCTGGGCCGCAGACAGAGAAATGCATTCTGCCCTGGTAAAAAGGGATTGCGTGTGTGAGAATGCTTCAAAGGGAATAAAGTGCTGGGTAAATATAACATAATTCTGTTTGGCAGGGCAATTGTAAGCTAACAAATAAATTAAAACATGAGTACATATGTTGAAAACATGGATTTTAAATACCTATTTTCTGAGACCTCCAGAGTGGTTGTTCAAGAAGTTTGCATTTTCTTTTTTTTTTTCTTCCTACCACTGTAGTTGCTGTTTATTTGTAAGATCAATTAATTACATTTCATAGCTACCTTCATTTTTATTTGCCATCAGGTAATTTCACAGTTAACAAATGTTCTTCCTTTTTAGAAAGAAAGTAATTTACTCATCACAGCAGGTAAATGTCTTGCTTTTTTGGCAGTTGAAAGGGACAAAAATATGTCCTTAACAGTAGTGTGTTCCAAAGCCGAGATGGGACTGCTTCGAAGCCTGCTAGCTAGTTGATGTTGAAGGTCTCACGTGAGCTCTTGAGGTGCAGGACCGCCCTGAGCCAGAGAGGCAGCTTGACCTAGGCTTCTTGATTCCAGCCACTTTTTGTGGAGAACAGCTGGTGTTTGATGCTGGCTGCCTGATCAGTTCCCAGCATGTGGACTAGGTGCTCTTGTGACACTGTGAGACAAATCCCAGCGTCTCGGCCACCTTGGGAACTTACAAGTTGCTGGGGCTAGCGCAGGATGAAAGGGCAGTTGGTTAGGACAGGAAGGCTCAGGGTTAGAGACCCATCTTCGGCATAGGAGACTGGCTGTCCAGATCACTGTGTCTAAAGGGACGTGGGGGGCATTGTGGGTACCATAACTGGAGTCCCCCTCTGTGGTGGGAGTCCCCAGGGAAGCAGATGGCCTCAGGTGGGTGGAACACTTGAGCCATTCAGCAAATATGTGTCAGTGCCCACTCTATGGCAAGGCACTGCTCTGGGCATGGGAAAGTCAGTGGTCACAAGACAGACTACGATATCCTTGTTTCCTTGAGCTTAGATTCGAGAGGGGGTGACACCCAAGAATATGAGCTGCCCCAGGGCAGGAGTCTTTGCTTATCTTATTCACCACTGTATCCCCAGCTGAGAAGAGCACTTTGCACATGATGGGTGCTCACTCAACATTGCTTTATGAATGAAGTAAATAACTGAATAGATAATATAATTCCAAGTAATAATAAGTGGTGTAAAAAAAAAAGAAAACAAAGTGAGGGGCTAGAGAGGTTCTTTTTGAGAGTGGTCTGCAAAGGCTTCTGGGTGGGGGGTGAGGCAGGGAGGAAGAGGAGCAGAGATTTTGTGCAGAGATCTGAATGGAGTGAAGGAATTGGGGTTTGAGTGTTTAGGCAGAGGGATCAGTGAGCAAAAGGAAAGCCTTTTGACATTGGCAGAGCATGATCGAGGAAGAGTAGGGGAGCCCATCTGGCTGGCTTTGAGCTAGGAGTAGTTATGGGGAGGGAGAATAATATAAAATGAGACAGTAGTGGGTGGGAGGCAGATCCTGTCGGCCATGAGAAGGGGTTTAGATTTTTCCCTGAGCGTGACTGTTTGCCACTGGAGAAGTTTGCGTAGAATAGTGATGTGATCTCCTTGGTGCTTTAAAGTGGTTTTTCTGGGTCCAGCGTGGAAAATAGACTTTGGGGACAAGAGTAGAATGGTGTAATCTCCAGGGAGCCCTTCCTTTGGTCCAAGCAAAAGATAGGGTCATGGCTTGGATTAGCGTGGTGGTTGTAGAATGATGTGGTCAAGCTCAGGATTTGTTGAAGGTAGAGCCGGCTGGATTGGGTGTGGGATATGAGCAAAAAGATGAGTCAAAGATGAGAAACAGTGTATTTGGATCAATGATGTTGCTCTTTACTGAGATGTGGAACAAAGAGGGAGCCTTGTGGGGGGAGTCTTTTGGTGACGTATTAAATTTGAGACGCCATTTGATATTCTCTAGAGATGTAGAGTTGCCTGTTGCTGGAAATGGTTCCTTTGAGAGTCATCCCAGTGTTGATGGTATTTAAAGTGATGAGACTGGATAAGATCACCTAGGGAGAGAAAGGAGGGATAGGTAGGATTTGGACAGAAAATCCATGTTATATGGATTTTCCATATAAAATCCCTACTAAGAAGTAAATGAAGACACGTGCCAATGAGTATGGTATGATTTCATGTAATGTAAATAGAAATTATTTAAATAAGATAGTGTGATATAAAAGTAGTAACAAAGCCTCTCCTTATATAAAAAATTGGAAATAACTGTGATTTCCCCCAAATCAAGAAGTTTTAGCTCAGGGATACAGAGAACAGATTGGTGGTTTCCAGAAGTGGGCAGTTGGCGGGGGGAGGAGGAGTGGGCAACATGGGTGAAGTGAGTCAAAATATATAGTCTCCCAGTCATCAAATAAATAAGTCATGGGGATGTAATGTACAGACAGCATGGTAACTATACTTAATATTCTGTATTGCATGTTTGAAAGTTGCTGAGAGAGTAGATCTTAAAAGTTCTCATCACAAGAAAAAAATTCTGTAACTTTGTAAGGTAACAGATACTAACTAGACTTATGCTGATCATTTCATAGTGTATACAAATATTGAATCATTATATTGTACACCAGAAACTAATGCAATGTATGCAATGTTTTATGTCAATTCCCTATCTATCTATCTATATGAATATTAGTTTTCATATAAATATGTATGAATATTAGTTTTAGAATTGCATAATTTTAAATCTGGTCAGCTAAGTGAACTATAAATTGCATTTTTGCAATTGGCACATGGCTGTGCCTTTGGTTGGCAAGCAGAAAGATGCAGCATCCTTTGCCAATAGCTTGTAAACTACACTGTTCTTAAATGCACTGGAGCTTTTGCAAGTTATTTTGATGACTGTTAATTTTAATTCACTGTTAATATGTTTCAGGTTTTGTTCATCCTATAATCATATCATCCAAAAGTTCATTAAATGAAGGTTCACTAAGTGAAAAACTTGCCTGAAAATCAGCCATTTTACGATGAAAGTTGGATGTGATAAAATTCTGTGAAGAAAGCCAAACAGGCGCCATGATGTGCAGTACCTCAATTTAGGAAATATGGAGGATAGTTTTGAAATATCAAGGATAAATATTACAAGATTAAAAAAAAGCAGCAAAAATACATTCTGATGGTTGAATTAAATGTATGTGTTTTCAAGTACCACCCCTACTCCTCTTCTACTGCTGTTGACTGATAAGAGAAAATCAGTTCTGAATCACAACATTTTCATCTATTTGTGTTTGGATCAGTGATGTTGCTCTTTACTGAGATGGGGAACAAAGAGGGAGCCTTGTGGGGTGAGTCTTTTGGGGATGTATTAAATTTGAGATGCCATTTGATATTCTCTAGAGATGTAGAGTTGCGTGTTACTGGAAATGGTTCCTTTTTTTAGTCTCGTTATCTCTAGCCCCATGGACAGTTACCAGCTCAAAGCAGGCCAGCCTCCTCTCTCAGCCCTGGGGTCTCTGCCTGCCCTGGACGGCCTCCCAGTGTAGCCCACCCTGCAGGCTTTTTTGAATATCCTCAAGATTTTCTTTGAAAACATTTTCACTTTTTTCTCAGGCCGGGTCTTTTCAGGCCTTTTGTGGAAATGACAAAAGAATGGGAAACCAGTGCACTATTGAGAGCAGTGTGATAAGCAGCATTCTAAATTGTGCTGTTTTTTTCAAATCGCTTGGGAAATGCGTAGCCCTAACTTGCTTTTACATGTATTTCAAGACCTTCATATTTCAGTGAAAATATTCTCAATGGGACTTCGGAGCATCCAATCTCTGGAAAATGGGCATTGATTGTGTCGCATTCTATATCTAGAACCAGCAGTTTATGGCAAAATGAAGGTTTCAGAGAAATGGTATTCATGACGGTTGACATCAGCCCTGGTGTTCATTTGTATTCCCACAGAGTGGAACCTAAATAAGATAAAAGAAAAGAAACTTACTGGCAATCATATTGGGGAGAATTTCTCCTCCCAGCTTACTTTTTCAGTAAGTGATTTTAGGAATAAAAGGATGGTACTTTCTCGTGCCCCTAGGGACTTGGAGTGGTGGGGCATTTAAAAAATGGTGGAATCCTCCTTAAGCTAAGAGCAGAACCGTCCATCAGTGCCTGCGTGCTTTTATTTATTTATTTATTTATTTATTTTTATTGCTTTTTGAGGGCAGTGCCACTGGCCCTCATATGTGGGACCGAACCAGGGCCGCTGGCTTCCCAAGCCAGCGCTTAACCACTGTGCCACTTGGCCAGCCTGCCTGCGTGCTTTTAGATCATCTCAGGAGATACGAGGGGTGCATAGCCTTGTGAGGAAAGCAGCGGCATAGGAAGGAGACTCACTGTGTACTCTTTTGTACTTCTAATTTGTCTTTGTATCATATTTATGTATTAGCTTTAAAAAGCACGAATAGTATCCCCTTTAGGCTTAATATCTGATGTAGAAAAATTTAAAGTCCCTTCACTACTTGGTTTTCTAAGAAAGTGCTTTTGCTTGATGTGTATGTTGATCAAGGTCATTGCCTGTTCACTGTCCATTGCCTTTGTTTGTTCAAGCCTTCATGTTCATCAGCAACTTGGGACTAGGCTTCTTTAAGTTGAATTTCAGGGGATATGTCAATCAGGCCAATTTCTTTCTTTTCCCCTGCTTTCCTTTGAAAAAGGATTTAAGGCTGTTTCTGGCATATAGTTTATTCAGCTGTTTTCAACAAATATGGATTTGAAATGAGCTATATTTGCCATGAGTTGAGCCACAAATTATGGCCATTTCAACTGTACAACTGCCGCCCTTTAGAGTAAAGTCTAATTGCATTGTGGAACAGGACAGGGGATTTGGAATCCATTGTGGGTTTCTAACACAATGTTTCTAACCCCGGAGTTCAGCCAAATTTAAAAGCAGCCCAAACTCATTTTCCTCATCTTAAGAGTCTCCTGCTGTAGGAAAATGCTAGAAATGGAATTTGCAAAAGTTGTCAACCTTTCAGAAAGTGAAGGCTAGAATTCAGTGTCTAGAACCAAAGCTGCTGATCACCCCTCTGGGGTCTACAGTGTGTGCTGTTGGGGCAGCTTCTGCAGGGGTCATTGTCTGAAAGTTATCTCCCTGGGCTGTCATCTTGGTTTGTGTCACCAGAGGTTCAAAAGGCCACTTTCTGGCCAAAGTTATTGTGTCCTACAAGGACATGATGTCCATTTTGTGCAACAGTGACATTTCTTAGGTGTTGGTGCTTCTTCAAGAGATTCACACATTTGATTTTGTTTTTCTTAAACAAACAGGAAAGTTGTGCCACATTTACTGGCCATGTGTAAAACCAAGACATTTTCTCATTTTCCATCCAGTGACTACAAATAGAGAGTGAAATACATCTTTTGTCTTTCCTTTTTTCCCCTGGTTTGGGGAAATAAACATTAGGTTGTACTTGGGGTTGTCACTGAAACAAGGAGATCCACATCATTGTCAGTGATTACTAAATGTCATGGGAAGAACTCATTCTGATTGCTCCACTGACTAATTTAGACAAGGCACCATCTGATACCCACTTCACAGCAGTGCCCTCATCCTGCAGTCTCCTTATCAACACAGAGATGACTCACTCTGTTTTCTTCACTCAGAGATTGTCTCTGGTCTGCTGATTACGGCAGTGATTAAATAAAAAGCAGTTCCTGCAGAGATATGCTTGAAAAAATTGACTGCGTTATTTGTGCTTGAACTTCCACAATTGAACTTGCACTATTATAATCAGTCAGGTATTGATTCTCAGGCTTTTGGGGGGAGGGGTTAAGAACCCCTTTAAGGCACATATGCACATTCACAATTTGCATATGTCATAGTGACATTTTCAGGAGGTGACACTCTCCAACCAGTTATTATGCCTTCTAACTTAGTCACACAAACAGTGAGCATACCATTATATTATATAACAGTGGCTGCATCTGCATAGTTCTGAGTGGCAGGTACCTGCATCAGGATGGCATTTCTATTAGACGGAGAAAGTCGGGAAGATAGCTATGTTCAAGGCAGCCTAAATTCAATGAAATTTGCAGCTTCCAGAATTGTCTCAACGTGGACTCAAAAGCTGGAAATACTCTTATATGAACTGCCATTTGTCTTTTTTTTTTTAATGAGGTAGAGGCACCTTTACCCATTTTTGCTTTCTAACAGCTAATTTCATTTTTTCCTCAAGTCATGTATTCTCCCTTCCTCCTCCCCTGGCCCAGAAAAAAGTTATTATTGGGGAATATAGGTTTTTAAAAACAAGTATATAGAGAACAACCTTCAGTCATTTTCCAACAAAATTTGTGTTTCTAGACATAGCATTTGTTTCCTGAGTTAATCACATTTATAGCAATCTGTTCTTTTATGGCAGGTTGCAAACTAGCTGCCCACAAAATACCAGTGTTTTAAGTTTTTGAAGTGGCCGGCATTTAAAAAGCCAGGAAATTGCACATGATTTGATTTCTTGCTACTCTTCACCATTAGACTATCTACCAGTATTGGGCCATATTCTTGTATGGAACAGCATGGACTGGATGACCAGACGACCAGCAGTCATCTCTGCATGTGGGGACATGTCATTCTCAGTGTGCTGGTGTCCTCATACTACCCATCTTTTAGCTGTTTGGCCCTCTCAGGCTTTTGGTCTTATAGCCCCTAACTTACAGTTTCAGTTCAAAAGCTTATCTTGAAAAATCAAGGGATCTTGACAGTCAGCAAAACATCATTTTGAAGGCTGGCCGAGTAGCTCAGTTGGTTATGACTTGGCTTAGAGCGCGTGCTCTGAGCAATAGGGCTGCTGGTTTGATTTCCACATGGGCCAGTGAACGCTGCGGCCTAACTGAGCTGTCACTGAGCTGCCAACAGGTGACAGGATGGCTCAGCAGGTGTAACAAGATTGCCTGTTCAACCCGCAACTAAAGATTGAACTGGGCACCTTGAGCTGAGCTGCCACCAGGATGGCTCACAAGATAGAGCGTGCACTCTTAACAACAAGGCTGCTGGTTCGACTTCTGCAAAGGATGGTGGCTACGCCCACCCGCAACTAAGATTGAACACAGCACCTTGAGCTTAGAGGCCACAAACTGCCGACGGGAAGTCAAATGGCGACTGGCGCCCTCCACAATGAAGATTGAAGAACAACAACTTGGCTGGTCCCCTCCCCCAATTCCCCAATAAAATCTTTAAAAAAACAAAACAAAAAAACATCATTTTGGTAGTCTCCTTTTTAAATAATAGAAACTACATTTAAAATGATAGGGAGAAAAATTGTTGGATCAGTGGAGTTGTGAAATGAATGTTTTTCTCCTTAAAGAGATTTGTGCATTTTTAAATAAGAGGGGAAGGAAAGAAAGCAATAATAGAATTTTTTGTATTTTTTACAAATACCAAATCATTATATTAGTTTTGAAACATATCATGTACTCTGTATAATGTGATTTGCTCATAAAATTACCGTGTTGGGAACATTTATACAAATCTACTAATTACGTTTGCTCTTAAATATTTCCAGGGTTTTTTTTTTCTTTCAAATAGAACTGAACTACTGAACTTGAAGTAGTTGAACATTCTTAGTTTTTTTCCATTTTCACAATAAGCAGACAAAAATATAAAATTGGATGACAGAAGTCACCAATTTAAGGAAAGAGAGTTGCTAGATTTTTGGGATCTGGTACATTCCAAATAATCCAGTAGATTACAGGAAAGGCACTTCATGTAAACAAGACAAAACCAACAAACCAACCTAACATTTTATACACATTTACATCACATAATAACTATGAATCGAATCTAATTTATCCCATTTTATGAATGATTGTGATCAGCATTTTCTATTCTAATAATGCCCTTTGCCGTCTAACACTATTACTGTAAAATACTGAAAACGAAATGCCAGCCAGGGCGGAGACAGCATCTCGATCCATTTTCATTTTTAGATTCTTGGTTTTAAGGGGAGAGCTCATGATAGACTCTTGGTATGCTGGGCAGGGGTGAGGAGATGAGGAAGCTAAAACTCTCACCTTGGCCAACTGCCGAGCAAGACTTGCCACCTACCTTAAGACAACCTAGAGTCGTTTGTTTCTTATATAAAATGAGATCATATTTGGGTTTCCCTCAAACTTTGAACAGTCCAGAATTCTCCGTTCCGTCACAGGTAGCATTCATTCAGTGCTGGGCATGAGTTGTGGGGAACTCGAGGGTACTGGCTACATCACAGTTTCTATGGAATTAGACGGGCAGAGTATCAGCGGGGAAGGGTTCCTAATGTCATCATGTATTCCTCATGGTTACCTGTAATAATATGAAAGAAGAGCTAACCATCATGAGTTTTGAGATCACAGTGCAACCCTGAACTCTCAACACTGGGAGAGAATTTTTTTAGCTCTGTTTAGTAGATGGTGCAGAAGCGAACTAGGGCAGAAGGATTTTTATCTTGGCATTCTGTAGAATATTTCCAATGGCTGGTGTTCCGGGGTTTATAAGTTGACCCATGTTCATTGGTTGACTCCCATAACGCTTGACTTTTATAATCCTTTGTGATACTTTTCCTTTATTTCTTGGTGGCAGGTCTAACAACAGTTGCATATCATCTCTTGACCATCATGAGTCAAAATTGTTGACCGGAACAAAAAATTAACAGCAGACAGTCTTTAGCAGAGTAAAGAATACTTGTGGTAGAACATGCCCAGCACAAGATGGTGCCATGGAGGATGCCAGCGGTGTTTTGCAGTGGGGCTGTGTCAGCAATTGGCTGAGAGGGTGTCGGGCTTCTTGTCATTGGCTGAGAGCCTGTAATGGCACTTAGAGCATAGAAAAATAAATACACACAGTATAAGTATAATATGCATGTCATATATATTAAACCTACTGAGTATGTGTTTTATATTAAATATTTTCTTTTAGGAAGTACATTTCAGAAATAAATGGCATTAAAATGATTCCATGCCGCTTGGGTTGTCATTAAATGGGCTGTGTGTATAGGAGCAGAGAAGGGACCAGAGACCAGGCTCACAAAGGCCTTGCCATTGGGTTATAGAAAGGTTCTTCTTGGCAGAATTCTAGGCTGCATTCTTGGTTCACGTGCCTGAAGGTACTGTGTATTTTGCAACTCTTTACGTGGCCTCTTTAACATCAAATTCAGTGATTTGTTTACTTATTTATTTAGCCAACAGTTATGAGTTGCTAATAATATTTACAGAGTGCCTTTGGGCATGCAGAGTACATCCATATACCTTATTCCACTTAAATGTGCTTGTTTCAGAGCCCAGTCAGAAGCATGGGCAACGGCCTGCATTGGTTGATGACTGTGGTTTCTGTCTTTTATTTTCTTTTGTACCTGTGAGCCGAGATACCCACAGCTTGGCCTGGGCTATTTAGGAAGGAACTTGGGGCAGGTGGGCAAAAGGGTTGCTATGGGAGCCGCACTTGGACAGTATTCCCAGGAACAGAGGAGGTGGGAATCATCTACTGAGCATGAGTGGGGCGGGTGGGATGCAATTGCGGCTCTGAGGAAGACGGAAACTATTTGGAACAGCTGCCGTGGGTTGGGCACTAGGGGCTGAGGAAGAGCTGAAAGCAGGGCCTGCTGAGTGACTGGGAGGAAGCTTCTGTGTACAGCAGGTGTGGCCTGGCTGTGCAACTCAGGGATGAAAGGAGAGGCTGGGGGCCAGTGGGTGGATGGCTGCTTGGTGGTTCACCCTGAAAATGTTGCTATATAGGGAGAAGTTGAGGTGAACAGGGGGTGAGAGGTCTGGGGGTCTTGGCATGGCTTAGCATGGCTTATAAGTGCCTTCATCTCAGAAATGCTCCCACCACGCATGCGCTATTGGGCCATTCCTGTGTGCTTTGTGCATATTATTACTTTCACCCTTTCCTTTGGCTTAATTACCTTACGTTAAGTCTGGCCTGGGCATCACGCCTAGCAGCTGTTCCTGATTGCCCTCTGCTGGGTCAGCTGACCCTTCGCCCTGTCCACACATCTCTCTTTCTATACTCTAGAAGCTTGCTCACAGGCTGCTTTTTCATATGGTCAGAAGGTGTCTTGAATGCAAGACTGTTTGAGTACCCAGCAGAGTAAGTACTTGACATACAGAAGGTATTCAGCAAATGCTTGCTGAATGGAGGCATAACTGCTTTGTATTAGTAGTGTAACACAATGTTAGAACTGGAAGAAGAAAACTAGTAGATCAGCTAGTCCATCCAACTCATTTCATTTTATAGTTCACACAGAACTGAAACTCAGAGAGGTTGAGTGCCTGACCTGATGTCACACAGCTTGCCTGAGCCAGGAAGCACATTCCCCTCTTCTGACTCCAAATGCCACCCATGTTCTTTCCAGTCTCCAAGTGTGTCTGTGGATGACTTCTAAGTGTGTGAAGATGACAAGCCTCTGCCTCAGCTTAGCTCCTGGGGTTGCAGCCTCGTGTCACTATTCACAGTGGTTTGTTATCTCATTTTTCTTGTAGGGAGGAAACCAGTGTCCTGACAACCCGAGGAGCTTTTCCTCTGCATGGTGCCAGGCTTACAACCGCCCTTACCTCACTGCTTCCCCTTCCCTTTCCGGGTTTGTCCTAGTTTATCTTTGGTTGGGGTAAGCATCAGCAACGGTTTCTAAGTAAATAGAGGAATTGCAGACTCAGGGTTTGTGGTTCAGACATTCAGTGCTTCGTGCTTCAGCCCCTCTGGATGCTGTCACTGCGACTCCTGTCTCCAAATTGCCCAGGTGTAGCGTGTTCAGGACTGGTAGAGCACGACAGAACTTTCCTTCTGGGAGTAAGAGCACTGAAAAAGGGAAGCCTTAGGAGAGAGAAAGTGGACACTTGTCTGAACCATTTTGTATTGGTTCAAAAAAAAAAAAAATGAATTCGTTGGTTTCCAGACCCGTCTTTGGAGAACTGGATATAAGGTAGAGTGTCTAGAAATGCTTGTTTGAATATTTTCCATCTCCAAAACTTGTCTCTGAGCTTTTGGGTAATATTGGATGTTCAGAGTGTTCTATTTAGGGTTAAAGCCTCAGCGTTCTGGGGTGTGGCTAGTTCCCTTACTGCCTGTTCATGGATGACGCAGTTTTGTGAGGTTGGTTCCAATTCAATGCGGATCATCTGTACTCTGTCCCCATCACCCTTGGTCCAGAGTGCCTCAGGGTCAGTTCCAGGACTGGAAGAGATGCTCATCGAGCACTGGGGGTGGGGGCAGCTGGTTTGAACTTTGGGGTGCCTCTGTTAACTAACCAAACAGTACAGGCAAAAAAAAAAAATGTCCATTTTGGAAAAAGCACTGTGGAGACAAGGGTCTTCAAATTTGTCATTACTTTAGGGAGTTCTGCAATGCTGCTCCCCCTTCACACGTCCGTAACCCCCTCACTTTTTTAAAAAAATTAAGAACTAGATGAGGCCCAGTGTCCCCTTTAGCCCAGAAATCCTGTGGCTTGGAATAAGCCCATTGTCTTTACCTTAGGGGTTTCTGAAGCCAATTTGGACCTTCTTGGCTCCCAGCCACCTGGGAGCCTGTTTCTGAATCTCCCTGGGCTGGTCTTGAGTTCCAGGTATTGAGCTGGGAGTACATCAGCCAAGGGTTTGGACTGCATCAGGAAGTATTTTGATGTGCTATATTCTCTGCTTGGCATCTACTCACTTCCTTCAGGGACGTCCCCATCCTTGAAAAAAATAACTCCAAAGATGCTTGTCTGACAGATGAGCTATGAAGGCCTTACAACTGCGTGTTTCCATTCAGGGATCTTGGCTTGTCACTCACAAGTCACTGGGTGAGAAGGATGTCACCAAATTTAAAGTGCTCCAGACATCTACTCCTCCCTCACCCACCTTTGCTGGCAGTGGTACTTTTGCTGGTTAGTTTTGAGAGTGACAGTCTTGACACAACCAGCTTTGACTAGAGCAGGTGTCGACTAGGAGGTGTTTCTGTGGTGTCAGCCATCACACCACTGGGCTGTGACCTGAAGGTGTATCCTAAGAGGTTAACCCCAAGCTCTCCTCCGGGTGTGTGTAATTTTTCTATGTGATGCCAGGGAACTGTGGTTGTGGATGAGAGTGTTAGAAAGGGCCCTACTGGGGTCCCAGAGCTGCGTTGTGGTCCCCTCCAGAAGTTCTTTGAGGGTCATCACAAGGATCGAATACAACTAAGGCTTGACTACTCTTTTCAGTAACCACTGTAGGCTCTTGGTTCCTGTGAAGCATATGGTCAACCGAAGTACTACCCCTTCCTCAGTTTCCCCCAGAAATAGATAGACTTCACATGTACCCATCTTACATTTATTCCTGTTAAATTTGATTCACCTTATAGCTTATGAAGAACTTTTAAAATCTAGCTTCTGTCATCTAGCAAATTAAATCTGTCCCTCATTTGAGTCACTTCTGGACACAAGTGGCTGACCAAAATGTACCAGGACAGGGCTAAATCCATATGTCTGATGGTTCAATCATCTATATATAAATCTGCCTAATTGCTCATGTTTGTTTCGCCAGATTCACAAGAATATCATGGGACTTTTTGTTAAAACCTGGCTCAGGTGAAGTTATAATCATCTGAACTATTGGTCTAATAAATCTAATCTGAGAAAAGGAATTGGTTAATTTGGTATGTTTTCATAGTGAACCTGTGTCCGTTTTTGGTGATCACCATATTTATTTTCCTTAGGTTTTCATCTATTTAATACTCCAGGCTAGAATTTTTCTGGACAGTGATGCCCAACTTCGTCGTGTATGCATCTGAAACCTTCTTTCCTCATCTTTCAACACCATTCCTTTCTCTAAACCCCTGTGACACCTGCTCACACTTTGGCTATCTGTGGATGGGATTCACCTGAGCCTGAAGACCCGGCTTTATTTAGTAGCTATGGCTCTCCTTCTATTATAGCTCCGCACCTGTCACCTGCTGCGGTCACCTCTTACCAGAGTTGCCTTTTCCAGTATGAAGAATGTGCTCTCAGATGGAGGAGTTGGAGGGGCCATTTCTCTCATGTCTGCCGGCTCTAACTGGCCCCCCCAAGCAGGCCTATTACTTCTTTGCTTTTCTTCTTGCTCTGATCATAGGCTTAAAAAACCCCTCCTACCCCGATGATTATTTCCGTTTCTCACATGTTGTAACTCACCTTGGACATTAACCTCTTGGACTTTCTTCTGACAGAGAAATTCTCTGGTCCTTTGTTCAGCTTTGACTCTTTCCTCCTCTCGTGGCCCAGACATGTGTAGAGAGCATTCCATCCCATGCCGGGAGTGCTTTGCTTTGCAGCCATTTCAAGAACTTTTGGGGGCTCTCCTGGCTCCAGTCCTCTCCACCCTTTTTGGACCACAGGAGCTTTTTTCCAAGCTCAGATAACCTCTGACTCCCTGTTTGCCCTTCCGAGAACTTCGCTTCTCACCATCGTGTTCTCTCTAATTTTAAATTGTGACTGGCTCTCTGGGCTGCCTGGTACAACCATGTAGGACTGAGTTAGTGACTCAGGACAAGATTCACCCCTGCCGGCAGCCCAAAGCTTTTATTCCCACCCTAACCCCCCCAGGAGACCAGCTCTTCCAACACCCACGCAGGGCAGGTCTGGGCTGGGCCCACCAGTACCTCCGCCAGAGTTGAATTCTCAGCATCTGGGCTTCTCCCTGAGCTGAGGCACAAGACCAAGGCCGCCCAGCCCCAGGTCAGAGAACCAAAGGAAGAGAACAGGCCAGGGATGGTCTGATAGAGAGAACGGGCTGCCTGAACTGGAAGCAGGACATTTGGCAAATGGAGAAGAGGGGGAGGTTGGAAAGTTTTGCTTGTGACGACTCCTCCGAGCACTTTACAATCCAGGGGGACCCAGGCAGTGTTCCACCTTTCTGCAAGAGGAGCTCAGTGTTGGGAGACTGCCCGCTCTTTGGGTTGCTCATCCTATTTTGGGATAAGTCAAGGAAAAGCTATATCCTGGCACCCCGAAAGACTTCACTTTAGACTTGCTGTCCCATAAAGAAAAGCATCTTAACTTCATTACAGATTAAGGATCATCATGACTCAGGCTGGACTGAAATTTATCTCTTTACTGTCTATGGACCAGGAAATACTGAGAAAAATCTGTGAGGAATGTTGATTTAGGGAAAGCTTTTTAAAGGACTCACTTTGGGAATGTACATTTGCATACGAACAATGAAAGCGTTAATTAAAATGGTTCTCACATAGTCATTTCAGCAGTGTGGGGACTGCTGCTTGGCAACCCTTTTAGAATGGGAGTACTTGGAAATAATAAAATACTGCTTCTTCCATTCATCTAAGCAACTAAGACATACTGGGCACCTTCTATTTGCAAGGCAGTGTTAGAAGGAACAGACGAGGGTGGAAGGTCAAGAGTATAAAACCTAATACTTGCCCTCTAGGGTGGCTGGCCGAGGGGCACCCGGGACATGAGACTACCAGGAAAGTCTAGGGAGAGCTAAGATGAGTTGGTCACCCTACCCGAGGAGTTGCAAGTTCAGTAGGAATTAACAAAGTACCTAAAATGTGCCACCTGTTGAACTAGACCACATCTGTTCACATTATTTTAAATACTGTGTCAGCATTCGGCCCTGTAGGGCTTTTCCCCACTTCAAATCGAGTAGTCTAGTTTTCTTTTGAAACTATATCCCAGCATTTAAAATATTCCTGTCCTCATCCTTATTGGCATCAGTTATCCTAGGCACCTGCTGTGTGCTGGGCTCTGGACTTTATCTTGGGGAGTGTGGGTGGGGCTGATTTAGCCTTGAGATGCTCCCCAGGGAACACCACCACCACCTCCTTACCCTTTTAAAAAGTAGTGTTTTACAGACTTACAGATACAGAGAACAATCTAATGGTTGCCAGAGGGGAGGGGGGTTGGGGAGCTGGGTGAAAAAGTTGAAGGGATTAAGAAACACATTCGTAGTTACGCAGTAGTCACAGGGATGTAAAGTATATGTTGCAACAGCTATGTACAGTGCCAGGTGAGTACCAAATCGGAAGGATCACTGCATAAATTATATAAATGTCTAACCACTATGCTGTTCACCTGAAACTAATATCAAATAATATTAGATGTCGACTGTAACTGGAAAACTTTTTTTTTTTTTTAAGTAGTGTTTTAGAGCACAGTAGGTGCAGAGTAAATATTTGTGGATTGAAGTTTATTAACTTTGTGGTTAAGAGTACAGGGTCTGGGGCTGGCCGAGTGGTTAAGAGTTGGCTTAGAGCGCGGGCTCTGAGCAACAGGGCCTCCAGTCCGATTCCCACATGGGCCAGTGACACTGCGCCCAAGCTGAGCTGCCTACAGGTGGCAGGATGGCTCAGCTGATGAGAGCTCGTGCTTTGAACAACAAGATTGCCTGTTCGATGGTGGACTACGCCCGCCCGCAACTAAGACTGAACTCGGCACCTTGAGCTGAGCTGCCACCCGGATGGCTCAGTAGATAGAGTGTGTGTTCTTAATAACAAGGCTGCCAGGTTCGACTACCATGTGGGATGGTGGCTATGCCCACCCGCAACTAAGATTGAACACAGCACCTTGAGTTTAGAGACCACAAGCTGCCGAAGGGAAGCCAGATGGTGACTGGCACCCTCCACAACGAAGATTGAACAACTTGGCTGGTCCCCTCCCCCAATTTCCCAGTAAAATCTTTAAAAAAAAAAAAAAAAAGAGTACAGGGTCTGGAGTCACATGGACTTCGTTTCAAATCCCGGCTCTCTGCCATGTGCTTGCTTTATGATCTTGGCTTGTTACTTTACCTCTGAGCTTTATTTTCCTCATTTGTGGAATTGCGATTAATATGAGGGTATTCGTAATAACAATTACGATGATCATAGGTTGCATACCAGAGTTGCACATACTCTAGAGTCAGACTGCCAAAGTTCAAATCCCACTGCCTAGTTATGTAACCTTGAGCAAGTTGTAGATCCTCTCTGGGCCTTAGTTTTCTTATCCATGAAACAGGGATAATAATAGTACCTATAGTAGAGAGTTGTTACAAGTAAGAATTGTACAGTGCCTCATGGCTGGCATTCAGTGGTATATAAATGTTTGCTAAATTTAAAAAACCATAAACCAATTATTATTTTGTTTGGTTCTGTAGAATTCCTGTGAGGTTCGACAGGGCAAGTATTACACTCTGGTCCCTTATCTCTATTTGAGGGTAAAAATGAGATTCTGATGGGTTAAAATAGCTTGGGAACCTGGCTTGTAAATATTGAAACTGGGACCTGAACCCATAGTGTTTACCGTAAAAGAAGAAGGTACAGGTGCATCTGTACACATTTATCAAGGGCACTTGGGGGTGCATGAAAATATTAAGGCTTTGATATAATAAATCTGGACGCAAGTGAATAGTGGATCTCCTTCTCCTGCACCCACTGCCCTCACTCGAGTGTCCCGACCCCCTGGCCTACCGCTGACGGATGTTATCTGAGAGTTGTGCCCTCCCATTGGGTCTCTGGGACTTCCAAAGCTTGCCAGTTTAAACCTCGTCTAGATTCTAACTGCCTTCTAAGTGTTGTCTGCTCTCTGGTTGGACTTCCCTTGGAGACCAAAAGATTTACCATATACCTGATTTCAGAGCCCCTTAGAAAAGCTGTTTCATTCAAGCCTAAATAGGAATCCTCCCCCTCCCCCTGCCTTTATATTTGATGTTGAAACTCTTCCTTGCTTGTGAGAAACTTAATTACAAAAGCAGTATGTCAGGGAATGTAAAAATAGCTTTACAGCAATTGCATTTGCCACCCTCTTGTCATTTAGGCAGATATCTTTAGATTAAGGTGTTTCGTGCTTGTTTACAAACATGGGCACTTCTTTAAATTGCTGCAGCCTAAAGGGTTAAAATGTAAATATTATCCTATAGGAGCTATGAAAGGTGCTTTAGTACTTAAGTCCTATTTTTGAGCTGTGGAATTCAATTCCTTCCTGTTGCCAGCTGAACCTGGGACTGATGTATTAGATGAAAATATATTCCTATCTCCAAACGCGGACAACAGGACATTCTGTCCTCCAAATTTCAGTGTTTGAATTGGGTGTTGCAGGAAACTTGGCACCGTTGCTTTCTTTTCAAAATAATAAACAGAGATGATGTCGCCTCAGGTTTCATCTGATGGGGCTTAGATGCTATTGCCTCATAAAGGCTGATTCATAGACAAATGGGAACTAATTATAGTAACTCAAAAATAATGTCCCCGTTTAAATTTGGCAAGTCAAGATGCCTTGCATGTTTTATAGGACAGAGAGATTCCATTTCTCTGGTGGCATGGAGGTGACGTACCCATTACTATTTTAGCCCCAGAATGGTTGTGCTGGGTCATTACCTGCCATCTTTATTTTATTTTATTTTATTTTATTTTATTTTATTTTATTTTTTTATTTATTTATTTGTTTGTTTATTTATTTATTTTTAGAAATTTTTCATGCTCTCTTCTACACACCCCCTGCACAAACATTGAAACACTCCTTACTACCATCTACACAGAGTGATTTTCTGCTCTCTGGCCACTACATGTTTGAAAACAAGTGTCTTGAGTTGAAGAAAGTGGATGGCATGTTTTTCATTTTTTGGTTCTAAGAATTTCAGAATCTCGATTATGAAAAATTGCGGAAAGTTATTCACTTCTTTCTGTGGAATGAAGAGAGAATTGTCAGAGGGAGACGATTCAGATGACTTCCACACTACTCGGTCTCCTTGCTGTGAATTAGGTCGGAAAACACTGCACTGTGATTTTCTTCAAATATTTGTTTCTGAATTTGCTTCAGATAAGTAGGTGCTACATGCCCATGGTCAGAATTTAAAAATTAGAGAAGTGCTTGTTGTGAAAAGCAAAGCTTCCCTCTCTCCCGTATCCAGATACCTAGTTCTCTTTGCAGAAGCAATCCTGGGCATCCGTTTCTTGTATGCTATTCTGGAGATTTTTCTCTGCATTTACAAATATAGGTTTATCTGTATTTTCCTCACACAAATGACATCATACTATTCACAGTGTTATTAAACTTGGCATTTCTATTTAGTCATAATCTTAGAAATTATCCCATCTCGCATTTCAAGCTACCTCACGATCTCTAAGTTTTCTTGTTTCTATTGAGTAGATGTGTCCTATCACACAAACAATGGCTTGTGAATGGTATTTAAGCCGTTTTAATCTTTTGCCACTAAAATCATGGTATAATGATAATGTTGTACATATGCCATAGGATAGGTAGTCCATCTCAATGGTCATGAAGAGTGGGCTCTGGAGCCCACGAGCCTGGGTTTAAATCATAGTTTCTCTGTTACTGTTGAACTCTATGGTCTTGGCCATTATTAAATCTCTCTGTGCCTCTTCCTCATTTCTAAGATAGTGTTTATCTTATAGGTAGGATGTGATAATTAAAAATACTAGTTTATATAAAGCTTATAGCCCAGTGCCAGGCATTCAGACAGGTCTGTATACATGTATTGGTATTATCATTTTGTATGATGTGGAAACATGAACACCTGAATCCTAAGATGTACTTATCTCTGCATGTTTCTGAACCACTCTTAGTGGCTTTTAGAAGCCATAATTCAGTTTTTGAGTCTGTGGATTATCTGTCTCTTCAGTTTACTGCAATGTCACATTTATGCTCCCATCCCTGCAATGCCACGTTTATGCTCCTGTCCCCCACTTCCTTGTTGCTTTTGTGTAACATCCTGGAGGAGAAAAAGGAAGATTGTAAGGAAGATTGTATTTCAGGCCACTATAGTCATGTGTCCAAACCCCCTCAAAGGCGTAAAATGTATTGGCAATGGTGATCATTTTTAACAAATGTTCCAGATTTCCCTACCCCCAGTACTTAACTAATTTAGAACTTTATGATACTTAAACATTTTACATTTAGGCGAATACGTAGCTTGTGTGTGTTATGACAAACTTATTTAATGATTTTACCATGTTTTAAATTATAAATTAAATCTTCGGAAAAGACTGGAGAGTGTGCTTACCCTGATTTCGTGGACTTTGATGGTGGGAGTGACAGGGTCTCACATCGCCTTGTAAGTCTTAGATCACTAAAGATCACTACACTTGGATTCAGACAAACCAGAGCTAAAATCCCCATGTTGGTGTTTGCAGGTTGCTTGACCCTGGGCAAGTCACTTACACTTCCTGTATTGGTTCCCCATCTCTAAATGGCGACATTGCTCTACCTCATAGGACTTTATGAGGATGACAGGAGAGAGTAGATGAAGGACCCAACAGTAAATGGCACAGAGCAGGTGCTCATGAACCATCCATTCTTCTAACCTTCCCTCTCCTGCATCCCACTTTCTCCTGCCACTAGCACAGTCCCTTGGAAGTAACCGCCTCCACCTTAAAACTGCAGTGCTCGTCGTCTGCACTCTTCTCCTGATTTACCTACCGGTGTGCTTTCTCTGCCTTAGCTGGGAGGGCAGTCTGTGTCTCCGTTGTTGTCACTTGCATCCTACCTTATATTAACCAAATGTTCAATCACTGGCAGCAGGTGAGTGAGGCCCGCTTGCTATCTCCTAGCCCAGTGAGGTCATTGTTATTTCTTTGAAAACAGTAGTTAACAAGAGCCTTGCAAGATCGGAATAAGGAGCTGCAGTGAGTTAGGGTAGCCCCTGAAGTCGCCTTAGAGGATGTTATTTTCATTCTTGGTTATTCCTTTGGAGAAATTTGCTATAGCCAAGTAGTGAAAATTATTTTCCCAGCTATTTTTGGTGTGTGTCTGTGTGGTGGGGTGGTGAAGTGGAGGAAATTTCTAGAACTTGTTTCATTTCACAAAGCTCCATTAGAACGGCACTTGCAGGAAGACTGCTTTGGCTGTTTTATGCCCACTTCCCAAGACAAGCATGAGCCCGCTGGCTTGTAGACTTAGTGGCCAGTTCCGCTTGGCCCTTGGTTTAATGTCTTGGAGATGGGCTACTGGGTACCTGAGCACCAAGCGCGAGCAGAAGTCAAGTGCTGCTGGAAAGGGAGCAGGGAGACCTTGGCTAGATCCTCCACATCATTTGGAGAGGAGCTACTCTAGTTTGTATTAAGTGTTTTGCTGTAAATTTTTGAAATAGCAGTCACACCCATATTCAAATGTAGGAACCAGAGTGCTCTCTAAAGACATGGAGGCCAGGTCCTTTCCAGTTACAAAAGGCTGCGATTCTACAAACAAATATTTGGATGATGGGAACCATTCTTGTCACTTGGAATGATCTTCCCAATTCTTTTATTTTTTACTCCAAACCTTCCTGTCCTTTAAGATGCAGCTCAGTCCCACTGTCCAGTTTCTGCAGTTCTTTGACTCTGGGTTTCCATCTGGCTGTTAGATGCAGCCATGTGCATTGGACTGTTAGTCATTAACCCTGTTGTCATTTAGGCGTTTCCCAAGTTTATGCCTTGGCTTCCCCACTCACTAAGCCTGTACTCTTTAGGCCCAGGCTCCATCCAGCCCCTGCCGCAGTTTTCCAAGTGTGCTTCCTAGCAGCAGCAGCAGCAGCTGAGAACTATAGTTAGAAACGCACACCAAGCCCCACTAGGTTAGGAAGTCTCAGGATGGGACTCAGCTGCTTAACCAGCGTGCCTGGTGATTCTGCTGCATGATGAAGTCAGAGAACCTGTGGCCTAGTGAAAAGAGGGGACTTTGGGGGTCTGAGAGGTCTGGTCTGAAGCCAGCTCTGCTATTTACTGACTGACTTGACTATAGGAAAGTGAATTTTTCTTTCTTCTGTCCCCTTCCAGGGGTACTTTGTAAAAATCCTTTCTGCAGGATGTTCATGGGTGCCCTAAAGGTGGGGATGGGCAAGGGGTTCTGTGGCCAATTAAGTGAGTAAAATGCTGCTTTACTGAATTTCAACAGGATTCTTTATGACAAGATTTCTCAGATTGAGGGTCACTGAGAGTCACCATGGAAAGATTCTGCAAACTTGTTAGATTCTAGGACATCTTTTGTGCTGCATACCTGCTAACTTTTCTGGCAACAGTGTTTTATGGAACACAGCTTGGGAGATGCTGGCCTAGGTGACCTGTAAGGGCACTTTGAGCCTTGAGATTTTATGGCCCTTTAAATCAGTGAGGAATCCAGGAACTTCAAATACCAGGTAAATCTGATATGATGCCAGAATTTATAATTTGGGTAAACGAGACTTACCCAACAACTTGAACACTGAGATGATATGAGAGTAATTAAACATTGAAGAATCAAAGGTTTTATTTTTCTCAGGTAGAAAACTATATTAGGGGAGAGGCATTTTCCAAGTTAAGGAAGATGTCATTTACTGAGCAGGAAACATGGCACATCCAAATCAGGTGATTTAAGAGCGAGATAAAGGAACTATTTATAAAAGGTGTAGGCAGAGTTTGGAAAAAGCAACAATGGTTGACATAGGACTTGAATTCCTCTATATGCGCAGGGTTTTACATGTGTCACATTCATCCCTCGCATTAGCTCCAGAGGTAGGTTTTATTATTTCACACTTTGCAGAAGAGGAGAGTGGGGCTCAAGGAGGCAAAACAAGTGATCCTTAGACATTAGTTCGGAAATGGAGGCAAAATTAAAACAGCTCTGTCCAACCTTTAACCTCATGCTTTCCCTACCCATTTCTTCAGGCAGAACATCCTCTCTTCCGTCAGCCACATGGTCAGGCTGAAAACACTGCTCTCTAGAAGCTCATGTTTAGAGTTAGATATGTAGCTCTGAGCATTCGGTAGACAGGAGAAAATAGCACATTAGGCAAACATACAAAGTAACAATAAAAGTCTGCAGATCACATACGTATGATGGGGAAGAGACAAAGATTGTAAACATGGTTTCCGTGTCTAGGTGCGTTGAGACTGTGGACATCTATTCCCATCCTTTTTGGGATCTGCTTCATTCTAGAAAATAGTTTTGGTGGATGTGGGAGCCATTTGAAGGGCATGAATGAGGCAGCTCAGCTTGTGGGGCCAGGGGGAGGGAGGAAGAGGGATGTTTTCCAGACATATGGCACTGCTTGGGAAGGCTTGGCTGTGGGAGTAGAATGAAAGGGTACTCTATTCATAGGTGCTGGAGCCAAATGGAAATGGTGCTGCTGGTGGGAGGTAGGCAGGCGGGGGGAGAAGAAAGGTCATGGTAGGATCTGAGCATGCCTCTGGCTCCAGTTTTTATATTGGGGCCACTCTGGTCCAGGGAAGTCTCTTTCACCTAACATTTTTGTTAGAAGATGGAAACCGTTGAATTTTCTAAACTGATTTTACCTTTTTCGGGAAGTTCCAGAGTATAGGAATACTTAATTTTTCTTAAGCTCTAAGAAAATGTAAAAGTCATGTTTCTGACCAGATTACTTTCTCCCATGTCGCTTTGAATTTGGGTTGGCCTTTAATGCTCAATTAGAATATAGCTTATGGCCAAGCCCTCTTTATTCCAGAAAACAAAAACACCTCTCATATACTGTGCACAAGACCTGCCTTTGAAAACATCTAATAAAAATAACAAGTCACTTGGAAAACCGTGATTCTCCGATGCGACCCCCGCCTTTTTATTAGCAGGGAGTCACTGGAGTAAACCTTTATTTCCTGTTGCTTCCACACAGCGGTCCTTTACGGAAATATTTCACATGTTTCTTTAGGCAGCAGGGAACCTTGAAGGGCAAACAGAGTACTGAAGCCCCAGATAGGAACAGAGATGCCTTCTTTGCCCAAGGGCCTCAGGGTGGTGGAGACCCCACCTGGGCCTCAGAGCTCTGAAGTGGTGCCAGGTGCCTGCCCCAAACTGCTAAAAACAACTCACCCCCAGGCACGAGCATGGCCCAAACCTGCCACACCTCCAGCTCTTCTTACAAGAGGGATGTTTTAAAATTGTCTTAAATGTCAGACATGTTTTTTTTTTTTTTCCCACAACATGCCTCAGACATCTCATCAATTATTCTGCAGTAAAACTGTAATAGGAATGCTTGGAAACTGACGAGTTCCAGGTAAGGGAGTTTTGGTAACTTAGACAACTGTTCATCCCAAACCCTCCTGCTTTTTGCACCCCAGAACTCATGGAAGAAAATGACTGTGAAATAGAGATAATTTTCTTGGAATCGTGTTTGAGGGTGTCTTCCGTGGTCAAGGTCATATGTTTCCTTATAATGCAATCTGTTAGTTTGAACTATGTGCTAATCCAGTATTTGACTATTTTTGACTTGATCATGACCATGTGATATGGTTTAACCTGATAATTAATACAGAAAGTAAAAATAGGAGTTTGAGTTCAGTGTTTTCTAACTTCAAAATAGATCTCAAAAATTTTTTTTAAAGATCTGTGATATCCAACTTTTTTGCTGTTTGCTTCTTTCTCATGAAAATGGGTTATTCAAGATTTGGCTATGGATGTGCGTTGCTGTTCAAGCTGTGTCTGCTGTCACACTGGCCCCATATTGGGGGTTTTTGCAAACACGTGTCACATCTACAGCTATTGACATACTCTGTTCTGTTTCATGTGTGTATATGTCTTTGGGGTAAGCCTGCAAGCCTTCCCTGTATGGGCTTTTGGTCTGTCGTATCTTATGCTTATTTTTACTTATAATGCTTCCTAACTTGATTTATTCAGTTACTAGTTTCTAAAAAACTGGAATTTGGGGGAGAACTTTAAATTATTTATTGGTACAAACAGATAGAAAATTTGGATTTAGGGCTGTCCTGATAGTCGGAGATATGTGGCACAATGCAGAATCCTGGTCCTTGATGCCCAAAGCTATGTTTTCTAGATGCCTTTTGGTCCGTAGAAAGAAGATAAACTGTGTTAAGGATAGTATATTTCACTTCGTATTGATCATTTTTCGAAGATTGGATTTTTCTTGTTAACCAGGGTCTGAGTCTTTTCAGGCTGCTATAACAAAATACCACAGCCTGGGTGGCTTATAAGCAACAGAAATTTATTTTTCACAGTTCTGGAGACTGGGAAGTTCAGGGTTAAGGCACCAGCATAATTACGTTTTCATGAGGACCTTCTTTGACGTTGCAGACTTCTTGTTATATCTGCACATGGTGGCCTTTTTTCTAAAGGCACTAATCCCACTCATGAGGGCTCTGCTCTCATGACCTCATCACCTCCCAAAGGCCCCACCTCCTTTAAATACCATTACCTTGTGTGTTAGGTTTGCAACATATGAATTTTGGAGGGGCACAAACATTTAGACCGTAGCAACCAATATATTTCATTATCTAGAACATTCCATTATTTCTTTGTATGGGGAAAATTAGTATCTAGAAAAATTTTTCCTAGCGAAGGAATATTTCTTAGTATCATTTGCCTTTTATGTAAAGTCAAATCAATGAAATATTTATTGCCCATTTACTACATCCAAGGCACCATGTGAAAACTCAGAAAGAATATTTTCAGTGAATAAAAAATTTTGCTCCTCTTGAAATAGAACATTAGCATGACATTCTCCTTACCATCTGGTCTGTAGAAAGACAAAGCCAGTTAGCCATGTCTTGACTTAAGGCACCATGCTTTAGAGGAAGCAGCGCTGGATTGGAAGTTAAAAGTCCTGTTTTATTCCTGTCCGGGACAAAGGCTCACCCTGGCTTTGTGAGCCGGCTTCTCCCTGCCCACGGAGGCTGTTTTCTCATCTATACAGCGAAGTTGCCAAAGTAGATTATGTCTAAGGTCCTTCATAACAAAATAAACCCGGCAATGATTTTTATGGTATACTTTCTACTATGTAAGGTATTGAGATAGTTCCAAGTAAGTGTAAGAGAATTTCTCCCGTGAATTTTTAAAGGTCCCTCATAGCTAGAGAAACCAAAGAACAAGCCAAAGCATTTATTGGCCTTTCTGTAAGAGTAGACCACCGCAGAGCAAAGAGAATGTCAAATGTCAGAATGTGTAGAATGCTCGCCATTGTCCCCCTGCCACCAGACAGTTATCCCTGGTTTACAGAAGAATAAATGATACAGGAACTGTCACATATGTGGGACAAAGAGTGGACTAAACAGCGCGTGCCCTGAGTCCTGAGCAACAGTTGTCATTTATGAAGCCCTTGTACTACCATGCCTGGCTTTGTGCCTCCAGGTGCTTTCCCTGTATCATCCTAACCAAGCCTTGGCTTAGCCACGTGAGAGGAACGCTGTCCTTACCCCATTTTACAGATGAAGTAATGGAGATAACCTGCCCAAGTTCACACTGCTAGTAAGTGGTGGAACTGATCGTTGATATTGAGCCTGTGTTTTTCATCACCACGCCACCAAGGGAAGGGAAGGGAAGGGCATGAGCAGGGCAAGGCAATAGGCCTCTCTCATTAAAGGAAAGCATAGAATTGTCAAGGGTTAGTGATGGAGGGAGAAGGGGCCGTTCAGGTCCATGAACCATCTATACCAACCCATTTCCTTATGGTTCTGTCAGTTTGGTTACCTGTCACTGTCTTGCTGGGCCCTGAGGAATACTGCTTCTCTATTGAGACAGTAGCCGAAGCTTGGCCAAAAAACCGCAGCTCCCCTCCAACACTCCTGCCAGTGCTAAATAGAGCCACATGTTTACGGGAACTTGGGATATCTCTGCCATTTCAGTTGGCAAGAGTCACGTCAAGGGAGTAAACAGCTGGACTCAAACAACTACTTGGGATTGGAGGATGACCCAGTAGCATAGCTATGAAAAGGCTTAAACAGTTATTTTTCAGGTTTTCCAAAACTTGATTTTACTTTTCAACGAATGTTCCCTTTTTAATGTCTCCATTTGCAGAACCAAAAAATTTCCAGTTTTGGAATTCGTACTGCAAAAGACTCAGAGTGAGCAGTGTGAAGAGTTCTGAACTAGCTGTCAGTTCGTGTCATACCAAAAGGGTCACTTGTATCTGCTCACAGGCCTCAGTCCAAGCGTCTGTTCACTGTCACTCTCTCAGGAGTAGACATTGTCCAGGCATCACATGGCATTAAAACAAAACAAAAACAAAAAGCCATAACCTTGTAAGCACCCTCCAGGGCTTGGATTCTAAGGGTCTCAAGGGCAGCAATAGCGGTCATCCCTGTAGCTAACACTGAGCACCGTGTGCGGCACTAAGCAGACACTTCAGAAAGGCTCCTTTGTTGAGCACATTCTCTGATTCACTATAAAAACGAATGCAATGAAAAGATGTCTTGAAAATGAGCAGGAGAGTGAAAGGAAGGGAAATGCAAAGCAATGCAAGACACATCTTTGTAGCGTGAGGTGGTAAAGAGCCTGGGATTTAAGGCCAGATAGATTGGGTTTCTTGTCACAATTCTACCACATCCTGGTCATGTGACCCTGGAGAAGACACGGAACCATTGCTTCCTTTCTAAATTGGTAGCCACAGTCCATTAGTCATAAACTTACTGGGATTAAATGAGATACATAGCGTGGTAAGTGTAGTGCTTGTGCTTAAAAGGGGAAACGTGATAATAACAGTAGTTGTATTTTATTTATCATTAGAGGGAAAGGTCAGATTTGGCTACCTTTCAAAATAAATGAGTGGCAAACCTTGAGTGTGTGGCCCCCTCCCCCGCAAATTAAAAACATTGACCGGCCGGCCGAGTGGCGCATTGGTTAAGCGCTGGTTTTGGGATGCCAGCGGCCCCGGTTCGGATCCCACATGAGGGCCAGTGACACTGCTCTCTACAGCTAACAACAGCTCCACCTGGAGCTGGGCTGTGCGAGCCCCGGCGATGGTGTGGGCTGCAGCCCCTGCTGCAGTGGGCTGCCATAGGCTACAGTGAGTGGCCCGCAGCCAGCGTGAGCGGCTGGCAGCCAAGAGTGAGCTGCCAATAGCCGTGGTGAGCGACCATCCAGAGGCCAGCGACCGATCTGCCTCATCCAGGAAGAGCGCAATGACGATACCAACAGTGAAGCGACGTCCTCTGCAACTAAACTGAGGAACAAAAAGACAGCAACTTCAGCAACTTGTCTGTTCCCCTTCCCCAATTCCCCAGCGCTGTTCCCCTCCGCTAATTCCCCAATAAAATCTTAAAAAAAAAAAAAAATCATTGACATGGTGCAGAGTGATATAATTCTGAATTCTTTGCAGTTACCTGGATCAGAAACAAGTTTGCCAGGGCAGTGTTGTTTGTGGATGTTTGGCCCTACAGATTAAGAAGAAGTTGTTAGGGTGGTGACATTATGAATCTTTTTCTTTAATTTTCAGAATTTCAGGCCTGTGCTTCTATTTCTTTTGTGCTTTAAAACATGTTTTTAAAAATAAAGCCTGTGAAATCTAAAAGCTACACTCTTGAAATGAAGTGAAAAAGGGATTCTTCTAAAAAAGAATTTAATACTTAACAACCATTTTTGAATTTTTGGGTTTAATTGCTTTCCCAAGAAACTTTTTTGTTGCTGAATAATTAATGAGACTCTAGTGGACACACATTGAGAAGTTGGGAGTTTAAGTTGGATACAAAATGAAAACTTCTCCCTTACAATAATATAATAGAATAAAGTATTAATGGACTATTAGAAATGGAAGCCTGTGTAATTAAAAAAATATTTACTCTTTAGATGACATCAACAAGTGTGTCAAAATATATTCCTTTTTTAAAGGTTATAATCACTTTATGGATTATGATAGGAATAAATGTCCTAAATTTCAGGTACATTTGGATGCTTTCTCACACATGCATTTATGAAATATTTGAGCTAATAGATGAGTGTACTCCTGGTAAATTTCTCATTTGGAAACCCTGTGCCAGACTGTGTGCAGATGGGGCAGCAGTGGTGCCTGGCAGGCCCTGCAAATGGAATTACATTTGCACATTTTTTTATTCACTGTGAACATTTCGCAGGGAAAAAAGGAAAAACTGTCTCCCTGCTTAAATGAAATTTTGACACAATCAGTGCAAATTGTAAATTATATTTAAAATGATGCAACAAATTCATGATCATTTGCAGCTTTGTGTAAAGCACTGTGGTTGAGCTATGGACATTAATAATACTCAGTGTCACAGTAACTTGGTCATTTTGGCCAGTGATTCTCAAACCGTGGCCTGCCTTAAACTAGATCGTCCAGAAATGCAGATTCTAGGGCCCTCTGAGACCTTCTCAGTTAACACATCTGGGAGGAGAACCTGTCACCTGCATTTTTAAAAAGTATCTCCTCAGGTGATCAGTGCATAACAGTTTTTAAGACCTGTGGTACAGCAGGAACATGTCGCAAAGATTGTGTTATTTGAATTGAAAATATTTTGAAATCCAGAGAATTCAAACTTATAATGGAAATTGAAGTATAAGTTAAAAGTTTAGTTGTGGGACACATGTCACAGTAAGTTTTAAAGTGCTTTTTTTCTGAATTTTCCAATTAGTGCTGTCAAGGACAAGCATTGCGAGTAGTACTTTAAGATAGTTTCTCAATATCAACAAGAAGAAAACTTACATTTAAAAAAAGTCATGGTGGGCCGGTCGAGTGGCTCAGTTGGTTAAGAGCTCGCTCAAGAGTGCGAGCTGAGCTCTGAGCAATGCTGGTTTGATGCCCAGCCCAAGCTGAGTTGCTGTTGAGCTGCCAACAGGTGGCAGGATGGCTCAGCTAAAAAAAAAAAAGAAAAAGTCATGGGCCAGCCAGGTGGCGCGGTGGTTAAGTGCTGGCTTGGGAAGCCAGCGGCCCCGGTTCGGGTCCCACATATGAGGGCCAGTGACACTGCCTTCAAAAAAAGTCATGATTAAATCACTTGTGAATTTATAAAACAGTGAATTTGGAAGAAATTACTAAATTTGGAGGAAAAGGGGTGAAGAGAGAGACCCAGTGTTACCTCATGTCATGGCTTAGAACCCAATATTTAATTCAATAAATATAATTTATTTGGGGGTAAAGGTAAAGACAATAGCCAGTATGCCCAAAAAGGTTTAATAGGATCTTCCAGTCACAAAGTTACACGAAGCTTCATTTTGGGCTTTGAAAGTAATGAAATTAAAGCCAAAGACGGTTCAGGTTGTGTATTACATATTCTGTATTACGTATTCTGTATTACAGATATATCTTTATCTTTAAGGGAAAAAAATCGGAACAGGAGAGAAACAAGCACTTTGATTGTCTTAAAATTTCTTTGGCTTTAAGAGTGATTGCCGATAGCCGGCCGAGTGGTGCAGTGGTTAAGAGCTGGCTTGGGACGCCAGCGGCCCCGGTTCAGATCCCACATATGAGGGCCAGTGATACTGCCCTCAAAAAAAAAAAAAACTCATTGAAGAGTGATTGTCCATAAAATCTATATTTAAATATAATTTCTTCATGTCATTTGTGTAGATTTCAGTGACAGAAATCTACAGAGATTTAAATAAAACTTTTTAACCTCTGTTTAGTGAAGAATGTTATATGTGTTTCTATGTATATAATTTTTAAAGAATTACTCTTTGTCTGTGTCCTATTGAACTATTGTTTGCGTTGAGAAACATTGGTGTACTCTTCATTCACACCATTTTGCTGGTCTTTGGGGTCTTCCTGCCTGTACCTTCTTCCTCTATCTGCTCCCTATCCCTGACGACAGAAGGGCCCTGGGGAATGGAATGTGGTGGACCCAACACGTCCTATGGACAAATCATCCTTTATTTCCAGCGAGGAACAAAGCAACACTCAAAGGATGATTTCCCTATCTTCCTTAGAATTAATTGCCTGAAACCTCCCTTCTAGCACTGTGATCTCTGAGCCCCTGTGACCCAGGCACTCCATTTATTTTATTTGCTAGGAATTTCCAGAGCCATGGCTGGGTCACACTTTGCCTTTCCTGGCAGCTGGTTTCACTCTGAATTTAATGAGGGAGCGGAGCTGAGTGGCCAGGGAAGGGTTTCCCCGTCTGGCACCCCACTGGAAGGATTCTGCTGCCTGGCCATGTTCAATGAGTAAGTGCCGCCCAGGCGACTCCACAAAGGGCCTTTCCAGCTAGGCCTTGTCTGGTCAGCGTCTAGGGCACATTCCTAAACCTGCCTGCGCCTCCCTCCTTTCTTCTTGGACTTGGGTGTAATTGGCAGGGAAGTAAGAATGTGAGTGTTTTAAATCACATATATGTGTAACTTGGAGTCCCTGGGATTGTCTGTCCCTGTTTACTGGTTGTCTCCACAATTTAGGAGAGCCTGTTGCCAAACCCCGTAGTCTTGCCAGATTTCAGGCTACCCAGGCCCCACTGCACCTGATTCTCTGCATTTAAATTTGCCAGTTAGTTTATCGAGCTGTGATATTAGCAGATGGGGATTTGAAATGCTTCATTACCATGCTGAGGGTTCAAGTATTTCCATTTCTGTTTTTAAGAGTTTTAAGCTCATATTTTAGTTTTTTCCCCCTTATAGCCTAATATATTTATTTAGACTTTACATTTTCACAAAAGACATTTATTTTTGCACTTGTATTATTAAACAGATAGGAAGAAAGTCTACAATTATGTGCTTCTTAAGCTGAATTTCCTCCAGAAATGTAATATATTCACCAAACTCCACAAATACCAAAGCTCCATTTAAGAAGATTGGGAACCCACCCAAGAGTTCAAGTTACATTTTTATAAAGGATTTTTGTTGCATATTTAAGAGGCAGGGGAGATTGTTGTATGGGACCTTTATTCTTTCCCCATCTCTGCAGTCTCCTTAAAATGCCCTGTTAGAATTTTTTTTTTTTTTTTTGAGGGCAGTGTCACTGGCCCTCATATGTGGGACCCGAACCGGGGCCGCTGGCTTCCTAAGCCAGTGCTTAACCACCACGCCACTCGGCTGGCCCCCCTGTTAGAATTTTTGATGGCTTGATTTTTAGATATGCAAGACATACTATAAACAGTGAGAAAACACTATTCAGTGCTTCACACTTAGTGAACTTCTATTGAATGAATTAATGAGTTCAGAAGCACCAAGGAGTGCTTGATTGTGGACTTGCCTGAAATTAATTATTTTTTTTTAAAAAGGAGAAAGCCATCTTCCAACCTTGTATATGAAATTTTAGACTTTAGTTTTAGAGACATCTAAGTGTTCTGAAACCTTAGATTTTAATTTTCTACTGCAGCTTTTTTTTTTTTAAATAGGAAGAGAATGTCACAATGAAAATAACATTTTATTGCTCTTGTGTCTTACAAACTCATACAGTCACAAGCACCGGTCTTCAGGGAGCATAGCTTCTAGAAAGCATAGAAGGACCGCAGGCTTAGCAGTTGTAGCATCTGTTGCTGACTTGGCTTCCCAGTTTGTCCTGTTGGAAGAGCTTGGCACGGTGGAGGTTCTTTCTGTTTCAGGCAGGATGTTTTCCCGATGTTACATTTTCTCATCTCAATGTCAGGACTTCAAGGCTTGTAACATTTGGAAATTTCTGTCCTTTGCAGCCCTGAAATTCTTTGATGCTGTAAGTCCTTTGGTCACATGAAATGAAACCTTAAAGATAGACCATACTGGGGCCGGCTGAGTGGCGTGTTGGTTGGGAACTCGCTTGGGACGCCAGCGGCCCCGGTTCGGATCCCGCATGTGAGGGCCAGTGACACTGCCCTCAAAAAAAAAAAGATAGACCATATTGCATTTCTGTTTTCCTTCCTTCCTTCCTTCCTTCCTTCCTTCCTTCCTTCCTTCCTTCCTTCCTTCCTTCCCTCCCTCCCTCCCTCCCTCCCTCCCTCCCCCTCCCTTCCCCCTAGCCTGTTTTGCAGACAGCCAAGGGTACTGCTGTTCTGTTACCAGTGAAGCTCTGTACCAATGCAGGATGTTGGGTTGGGTCACAGGATTTGTGTGTTCTCTGCCCAAGGCAGTAAGCCTTCATTCCTAGCAGGGCCCTCACCTCCTTCAAGCATACTCCCAGTAAATTGTTGTTATAGTAAAATAGTGACTAATTAGAGCCTTTTATTAACCACCATAATAAAGTCAGTCACCCCTGACTCCCCTCATTTTTGGAATTAGAACCAGACAAATGGGAAATAAACCAGTTATATCAGTATATGACTGCTGATTTAGTTATTACTATGTACCATGCACTGTGCTACCTGGGTGAATGCTTGGCCCCATTTTGCTCCCAGCAGGGAAGCTAATGCTGTTTTAATCCCTGTTTTGAATGTGGGGGAAACAGAAGTTCATAGCGGTGGAGTCACTGCCTAAACACCTAGAGCTCTTTGCTGAGAGAGTTGAATGTGAAGGATTTCTATTCTCTTGTTTTTTTTTAAGGGCAGTGTCACTGGCCCTCCTATGTGCGACGCAAACCGGGGCCGCTGGCTTCCCAAGCCAGCGCTCACCCAGCGCGCCACTCTGCCGGCCCCGGGGTTTCTATTCTCTTAATCGGGATCTCAGTGTCATCATCGCATCCTCCCCGCATAGCCCTACAGTAACTTTAATTGAACATATAGTTGTTTTCTTCCAGTGTCCTATGCCGTATTTATGTAAATTGTGAATTATGAAGACAAGGTCATTTTGCGTTGAGAACTGTTCTCTTTAACGTTAGTTTGAAAATGATCTCTGAAGCACTTCCAGCTCTGTCATCTTTTATTCTGTTTTGGTGGTTGCTATTGTAGTGTCTCTACAGCTTCATTGAGTTCTAAGGGGTTCTTGACACCTTTTATTTTCTGATAATTGTATGTTGTCAGCCACCAAGGCAGTTGGGCAGAAAAAAAGATTCGCTGTGGGCAAAAGTGGCAGAATGAGATTTAAGCAGTGAGGTCAGAAAATCGGATTCTCTCTGAGCAGCAGTTTTTGCTACAAATAAGCAAGACAAGGCAAATGTAGAGATTGTCACCTGTGGCTGCTGTGTAATCAAGGCCCGTGTGGAGATTTTCACAGCCAAATGGGCAGGTTTTGCTGGGAACTCCTTTCCTGGGTAGAGAAGGGTAAACAGCTGAGGGGAATTGTTTTTTTGGGGGGGTATAATCTGATAAAAATCACTAGATATCAATGCTATCTCTGTGGCGTGGCCTCAGCTCACGTGGTCGCCCCTCCCTGCCCCCAGTGCCTCCACCTCTGGTTCATCCTGCATGCCTCAATCAGGTTAGTCTTGAATCAGGAAACTTCTAAAGAACTTTCCTTGGGTTCTGTGGCCCGACAGAGGCAAGCACGGTGTCTTTGCCTGCATTCAAGGCCATTATCTGGGCAATGTTTCTTCCATATACTCTTCAGTGCAAATCCTTCCTTTCCACCAACTGAGCCAGACTTGGATCTATTTTGTGCTGTGTATTAAGCACTACCTGTGTGGAAACCACCTTGGAAACTCCAGCTTAGACACTTTGTGAGGACAACAGCTTGTTACTAGCCAAAGACCGAGAAGACAAGTTCGAGGTGTGAATCCATGAGCATTAGCTATTGAGAGAAAGAGTAGACTAGTTTCTTTGCTTCTTATGGGGAAGTTGAGTTACAGAGGAGGTTGTGCCGTTGAGGAAAGACAGGCCATGTAACTTCAGGAGGGAGATGAAGTAGGTGTAGTAAATTCTTAGACAGGAGAGCTGAGGTGGTTCTTTTCATTGAAAAGACTAGCATCCCAGTAGCTGAAAAAAGAACATCTGCAGCTACTCAGAGGAACCAGCTGAGGATAAATTGGCTCTGAGCCCCACCTCAGATGCTATTACTGCTGCTGATCATGCTGATCAAGCTACAATTTATTGAGGACTTGCTCTCACTGTGATAGACACTTGATGTGCTTGACCTCATTTAATGCTGGCCATAACACTGAAATTGATGGCTGTTGTTATTCCCATTTTATAGATGAGGAAACTGAGGCTTAGCAAGGTTAACTGACTCACCGCAGATCCTGCATCTGCTAAGTGGCAGAGCAGCAACTGAAATCCAATTTACACATATCTAGAGTTCCTCTGCACATTTTTAAAGATGTGTGCGGGTAAGGGGATGTGGTGGATATCATTACTTCCTACAGGCTGCTAGAAAATGCCATGTGCGATCTTACTTAGTTTACCCTCCTTTAGTGAACACTCTATAGAGAAGTAACTGGGATTTTTTAAGCATTCAGAAAGGGTGCTTTTGTTAGCATGTCCCTGGGTCTTCCCCAGGTAAGCCTTGCAGCCTGGCATTCTTCTGACTAGCACATTCCTACAGTGGAGGGCAGTCTGCAGGTACTCTTCCCTGCTGTCTTTAGTGATGCATCAAGGTTTTAAGGCTACTAGTCTTCTCTCCCTAACTACATGTAAAGTCTCTGAGGACGGGTCCCATCCCTTAGCTTGGGAGATAAATTGGATTATTTCATTACCACAGCTGAATAAAAATGCCCCTTAAAATTACTCATCTCTCTTTTTTAGGCCTGTGTATTCTCTGAACAACCTTCATATATAGGAGCATCTTGCTTTAAGCAGGGACTCTTTGGTGCCCCTTTGGATGAGGCCACGTTGTAGAGCAGAAAAGAGTGCGGGCTAGGGAGCCACACACTCCAGCTTTCCTGCTTGCTTCTTCTATAAGACCTTTCAGTGAGTCTTTTACCTTGAATTGAGGCTCAGCATCTCCATTTGTGAAATGAGTATAGAAACCTTATACAGTTCTATGGATTAGAAATGGCATGTGTAAAGTGGCTGGTTTACAGTTGGCATTTAGGAAATGAAGAGGATTCAGCCCTGTTCGGAAGCATGAGCACAGGGCCTGCCCAGAATGCATGCACAATAGATGGGTCCTGATGAGGAATGTTTGGTTCCTTGGGACCTGACCTTAAAGAGAGAGCAACTCCGAAGACTCTTAAAACATGATGCCTTTATTGCGGGTGCCCTTCATTGCCTGGCTTTGCATAGAAAGGCCAAGCCAGAGACGGATGGATGTCTTGGATCTTAGATGCTACTTCAGTTGGTTAAGCCTGACGTTTTGTCCTGTTAAGTATTGGTAATACCAACCTCAAAATAAGACATCCAGTAATTACATTCATCAGTCTGTTAATGCAATTAACAAAGGATAGATAACAGGACTAGACAGGCACCTTCTTGGTTAGAATACTTTTCCTTTTATAACACAAATTACAATGTTTCATATATGTATTTTAAATTTAATCTTGCAAACACCTTATTAATTTAAGTATTATTCACTCCCTTTTGTAGGTGAGTAAACGGAGGCTGAGAAATTAAGGGATTTCCCAATTTGTAATCCCTGGCAGAAATGAAACTTTGTGTGCCCATATAAATTTTGTGCATATCAAGAATTTGAGGAGCTCAGGGCTCTGACAGAGTTTGGGTTCAAACCCAATTCTTCTGACTCTGTTTTTTTGTTTGTTTTCGTAAAGGCACTAAGCACGTATAGCAACTGTTAGCATGGTTTATTTTTCTTCACCCATTTACTTTTTTTTTTTTTTTTAAGATTTTATTGGGGAATTGGGGGAGGGGAACAGCTTTAAGGAATCGGGGAAGGAAAACAGACAAGTTGCTGTCCTTTTTTGTTCTTCAGTCTAGTTGTGGAGGACTTTGCTTCACTGGCCCATATTGGTATTATCATTGCGCTCTTCCTGGGTGAGGCAGATTGGTCACCGGCCTCTGAACGGCCGCTCATGGTTGCTCTTGGCAGCTCACACTGGCTGCCAGCAGCTCACGCTGGCTGCTGGCCACTCACTGTGGCCTGTGGCAGCCCACTGCAGCAGGGGCTGCAGCTACACCATCCCAGGGACTCACAGCAGCCCAGTTCCAGGTGGAGCTGTTGTTTACCACCTTAGCTATAGAGGGTAGTGTCATTGGCCCTCATATGTGGGATCTGAACCGGAGCCCCGCTGCTCAGAGCTGGCATCCCAAGCCAGCTCCTAACCAATGCGCCACTCAGCCAGCCCTCCACTCATTTACTTTTAATCATGAGTGTCTTTATAGTGAAAGTGGGTTTGCTATAGATAATATACAGTTGGATCTTGTTTTTTGATGCGCTCTGACGATCTGTCTTTTGAGTGGTGCACGTAGACCATTGATGTTCAAAGTGATTATTGATATAGTCAGATACACATCGAGCAGCTGACATCAGAAGTGTGTGTGTGTGTGTGTGTGTGTGTGTGTGTGTGTGTGTGTGTATGCGTATGCCAACCTATTTCCAAGTAGTCTAGTCCGAGAGACAACAGATTTAAAAAACAAAACAAAAACGTTTCATAGTGTTTACTATGAGCTTGGCACTCTATAGAGTAGTTTAGTGGTTTTAACTTATTTTGAAGAAAACCCATTTCAGAAATTTGCACTGTATTCTCAAATGCTTGGATGTAGCCTTTCTATTTAAATATATTTCTATATTTAAAAATCGCCTAAAATCAGTATAAGATAAAACGAAGAGACTAGAGAAAAGTCACTAATGTTATATAATTCACCGCATGCTGGATGGAAGTCGGGGTCTCACGTATCGTCAGTTAGGCACTGATGGATGATCTATGAGCTCTCAGCTCCGAAGCCTGAGTTCAGGGATTATTGATTCTGAGCCTGTGTGTGTTCCACCTCAGTTATTAAATACATGCCACCAAGAAGAGAGGTTTTCTTAGAAAAGATAATGTTTGCAGTGTTTCACATTGGCTTTTTGCTAGGTTAGTACACTTTCAGTAAAACTTCAAAACTTCCTAAGGAAAACAAGCAATTCCTGAATAAGTTAGCATTGTGAACGGAGGTATTTGAGTTATGTATTCGCAAAAGACCCAAAGTCTTTTCACTGAATGGAACTTGTGTTCCCTCATTCCTGAGCATGGTATGGGCCTGCTTTGCAGATGTCTGTATGATATACGATGTGGTAAATACGTAGCCTTAGGAATGTTGTGGTATAAAAGAAAAGTTGAACTGTGGATTGTCTGTAAGAGTAGACACCTCTCCTGCCATATCAAACCCACCTTTCTTTCCCATCCTCAAGCTCTAACAGACCGCTTTTCAGCTTTTCAAGACTTTTTTCTTTTCAGCCACACACAGTAACATCTTAGTCTCCTTTACCTATATCATGGCATATGGCCCCACCTTGACTCTCCTTAGAATTCAAAATGCTTTCGTTCATGCATCTCTACAGGTAGGCATGGACCAGTGCCCACTTCGGAAGAAAGACATCATCTGTATCCTGGGCTTGCCTTTATTAGTTTGAGGTTATGTGTTTACAGTTTAAACAGAGCTAAGATGTTCCGCTTTTTTCTAATGGACTTGGGAATCTGCCCTTGTTTGAATTATCTAGATTGTCTAAGTGGAGGCCTCCAAGTGTGCTGGATGCTTCAATTAGACAGCCTTGTTTGGGCTCTGTAGATACAGCCATATTTGGGAAACACAAATGGGCCAGTTTCTGTATTTAAGACTTGTCTTGGTTAACAATGCATGTTTAAGAAACATTGTGTGCCCAGAGTTCTACATATAAAGAGTTTGAGAAGGAGCTCAGGGCTCTGGAATGCCATGAAGTTGGGTTAGAAGCAGGGAACTGGCAGTGAGCAGACCCAGGGAGCAGTGGGGTACTGTGTGTGTTGTTACCTGGCAGCCCCTGCTGCCTATTTTAAGATGAAACCTTTTGATGCAATTGCTTCTTTAGGAAATCTGGCTGAACATTCTAGTTGTTTTACTACCTTCTCTCCCCCGCCTCCCCGCCCTCCCCCCAGCCTCATAAGACATTGCATGGGAGTAGTTTGGCTTCATTAAACAAAAACAATCACTGGCGATTAATGTTGGAATTCCAAATTTGGGGTATTTGTCATTATTTCTGTAGAAGATTGCATCATGCAGGCCCGCCATGTTCTAATGGACAAGATTGTTAGTGGCATTTTTTTTAGCCTGTCTCTTAGAATTTTCTCTTGAAATTTCTAAAGATTACACAATTATGTATCAAATGCCAGGAATGAGCTAAAAAAAATTACATTTCATTAAAAAGAAATATAACTACATTATAAATTGTTTGGAAAATAGCAACGAAATAAAATTGGCTGCAATTCCACATGACCACATTATTACTAGAATTTCGCCATATTTCCTTTCAAATATATGCATGTGTTGTTTTTTTTACAAAATTATAATCACAAACATCACACATACCTATACCCTGCTTTATTCACCTAATCTTATAAGTCTTTTCTCATGTTGTGTGGTCTACGTAACTATTATTTTCATAACTGTTCAACAGTCTACCCAGGGGTGTGTAGCCATGAAATTGGTCCTCTGTCACTGAATACTAGAACATTTTTAGGTTTTCACTATTATTAATAAAGGTGTTATAAATAACATCTCTATATAGCTTTATTGTCATTTGGGATTCTTTCTTCAGGCTAGATTCCCTTAAAGCACAAAGGGTATGAGGTACATAGCTCTTGATACATTACACTGAAAACAGTAACAATTTACAGTATCACTGCCTGTATAGGAAAATGTCAATGTCTTTGCATTTGTCCATGTTGAGTATTAGTGTTTTTAAATTTGTAGACTAATTTAGGAAGTGGAAAAAATGATTAGTCATTATCCTTTTTTAAACTAATTGGGTTAAATGAACATTTTCTCATAGATTTGTTTATTTGCAATATTTTCTTCTGGGAATTATTTCTTCGTGCCTTTTAAATTTTTTCTTGGCAGTAAGTATGAGTGCACTGTAAAATAAGGACATTAACCCTCTATTATGCTTGCTACAAACCACTTTAATACATAAATAATATATGATTACAAGTTATCACCTAAATTCTATTCTCTGAAGTGCAAATAATATTGCATTTATAAGCCTTGAAGCTATTTTGGGGCTGTATTGTGGTTGTTGCCAATTTTCTTGGCAGAATCAACTTTGTATATTGATTTAAAGACACCATTTTAGTATAAAAGGTAAAAAATGATTGCAGGGCCGGCCGAGTGGCGCATTGGTTAAGCGCTGGTTTTGGGATGCCAGCGGCCCCGGTTCGGATCCCACATGAGGGCCAGTGACACTGTCCTCTACAGCTAACAACAGCTCCACCTGGAGGTGGGCTGTGCGAGCCCCGGTGATGTAGGCTGCAGCCCCTGCTGCAGTGGGCTGCCATAGGCTACAGTGAGTGACCCGCAGCCAGCGTGAACTGCCAATAGCCGCGGTGAGCGACATCCAGAGGCCAGCGACCGATCTGCCTCATCCGGGAAGAGCGCAATGACGATACCAACAGTGAAGCAACATCCTCCGCAACTAAACTGAAGAACAAAAAGACAGCAACTTGTCTGTTCCCCTTCCCCAATTCCCCAACGCTGTTCCCCTCCACCAATTCCCCAATAAAATCTTAAAAAAAAAAAATGATTGCAGATTTATTGGTAGTTAACTTTCTAGTCTGGATCTGACCCTTCTGTGGCATGGGTCTAGAGTGACACTGCGATGATTTTAGTGGGAACTTGGGCGTAGGATTTCTGAATTCTGTGATTAAATAGGTTTTACTAAAATGAGTTTCTTATCACCATGACTTTTAATAGGGATTAAAGACAAAACTAAACCAAAACCGTTAGTTTTTGTGGGGCAAGTGGATCTGGCTGCTGGGATTGGCCTTAAGGTTAGGGGAGATGAGTGAAAAGGCATTAATAGGAAGGAATAATGAGATTAAAGATTTGGAAATGAGAAGTCTTGTGAGGATTCAGTAGAAATGACAAATATGATACCCATGGAGCTTAGGGAAGTGATTGAAACCTCATCTTACAGGGCCTTCTGGTATGTTCAAGAATTTGGACTTGAATTTTTAGACCAGTGTTTCCCAAAGTGTGTGACATTTGAGATGATTTTAGAAGGTATAGCATTGAACGTTTAAAATTTTTCATGTTTGTTGATTCCTTGATTTTCTCTCTGCTGTGCAGAATTTATTCCTTTTTTTTCTGCACTCCCCTGACAGGCCAGGTTGCTAGCAGAGGGGTTACCCATCATATTATGTTTAAATAGGATATGTCTGCTACCTTACAACTCTGTGATAGCTTCAATGACAGCAGTGTCTGATTTCTGCTGGTGTCCTCTGGGCCAAGTGCTGTCCTGGGTACATGGTAAGTGCCAGAGAAATGCTGTTTGAGTGGTATCATCGGATCTGTGTTTTAGATACATTATTCTTTCCTAGGAGCTTCATTGCTTTTTTTTTTTTTTTCCCCTTTTGCCCTGTACTTCCCAGCCAACCCCTCTGAGCTCAAAGGGGCCCCGTAGATTTTTTTTTTCCCCCATTGAAATTGGACCCAGAAACTCTTTCACTGCTGAAGTCAGAATGTGGCAGTACACAGTCTATATAAGGTAATTCAGAGACTTGTTAGGCCATTGTAATAGTCCAGGAATGAGGTGATGGAATAGAACCGTGAGTGTACGATGGAAAAGCAGAGGTTGCTGGGATGCATGAGTCATGAAGATGGAAGAGTTGACAAGACTAGGCAACTTATCAGGTGTTGGGGTGGGGGCAAGAGAAAGAGGAGAAAGCAGTACACTCAGACATGTGCGAGGGACAGATACTCACTCCACCAGTATTAATTGGGTGCTTACTCTGTACTAGGCCCCTTATTAGATGTTAGGATACAGAGATGAGCAAGACCCTGCCTTGCTGGAAGGTGCTTACTGTCTAGTGGGCTTCATACATGAGGCTTGATCGGAAAAGCAGAGACCGGGAAGGCAAGGTCGGGAGAAGTGAGTAATGGACTCGGCTGGTCCTGGTAGCTGATTATCAGGACTTCGCATTGTTCAGTGAATAATGGGGCAATATCGACAGGTTCTAAAGAGGGAAATGATACTGTCCAGTCTGATTTTCATCTGGAATTTAGTATCTGTTGCCAAGAGGCCAAAGGCTGAAGGTGCCCTGAGGAAGTTGAAGAGGGAGGGATAAGAGGGGAAGTAGGTTTAATAGAAGGAGTATAAAGTAAGACAAAGGGAAACTTTTTCTGAATCTGTTTTTGTACCCAGATAATAAGGGATAAGTTAGATATCTAGTTTACAAACTTTTTTTTTGTAGCCACAGCCCATTTATGCAAGAAAGCTCAGGAAGTATAAAAGGATGAAATCGGTAAAAAGACAGCTACCCTGGTTGAAGTTAGAGGTGGGGTGAGGGTGGGGAGTGTTTCCTCCCGGTGGCCTGAGGGGGCTCATGGAACCTCCTTCTGATACAAGTGGAAAACTATGAAAATGGGCTAGGTAACCTGCATGGATCCTTCTGGTTCTAATATTCCAGGTGAAATCCTGAAGGGAGTGAGTGTGTAGTTGAAAAAGAATGAGGACCAGTCAGGGCGCTCTAGCCCTGAAACTCCTAGAAGAACCACAGAGGCCCTTTTCTAGAAGGAGGATCCTTACTTATGGCCCAGGGTAAACCAGTCCGCAGTGACACTTAATAATCAGGACCAGAAAGTGTTTGTGGGAGGAAGAAGGCGTTAACTGTCTTCAATTCAGTGGAAAGGTCAGTGAGGCCCTGATCAGTGCAGAAATCACTGGGCTTGGCCATGTGTGCCCTGGAAGCCTTTCTGAAGGCCATTTTACATAATTGGTTAGAGCGGAAACCGTGTTGGAGGGACTCCAGGAGGAAATGGGAGGATGTGGGGGATGGCCTTTGTGATGTATTTTCCTATTGCTCCCTCTCTAGAAGCATCAGTCTTTTCACAGGAATCTTGTGCTGCTTGTGTTGTGAGGCCCCAGCCATGTCATGGGATTCCAGACTTGAAGTTGATGTCAGGGTCGAGTTTATCCTAACTTCCTCTCCTTGAAAGGACGTGTTAGTGACTCAGTGTTTATCCTTTCTGGCTTTCTGAGGAGCCTTCTGCACCATCTCCAATAATGTAGAGAGTGCATTTGAAGAGAAATGACATTAATAGAGATTGAGAAGAGGATGAGCTGTCAAAAAATTGGAGAAACATGGCTTTGCTGATAGATCAGCAAAGTTCAAAGCCGTAAGGTTTTGTGAGTTGTCCCTATTCTTTTCAAGTCCCAGATTGGATTGCAAAGCTAGAGTATAACCAGGGTTTGGTTAGAGAGGAGCTAGCTTCCTTTAAAACGGCTATTATGGAGTTAAGGAGGGTCTGGTTATCTTGAAGATAAGACTCCAAAGTTAAGTTCTGAAGGCTAACCAGAGACGAGGGCAGAGTTCATGACTGAGCACCCACTGTGTGCTCGGTCCTGCGGATGACACTGTCTCAATCTTGTGTGTGTGTGTGTGTGTGTGTGTGTGTGTGTGTGTGTGTGTGTGTTGGGGTTAGGGGGGATCTATGGAGGCAAGACACCATAATACATAGCAGAAGCTAGAGTGTGCTATGTTGAGAGGTCAACCAAAGGCTCATTCTCTTCTAAGAACCTTTGCTGGACCTTAAACTCACTTTTACAAACTCAGTTCCTCCCTAGTCCTATATCCCTGAACCATCCATATAAGGACCTTCTTTCCTTCCCCAACAAACAACCCATATTTAGTTATTGGATCCTATTTCAGCTGGAAGCAGGAGTATAACTTTTGCTCTTTAGTAATTATTCACTATGTGTCATCTCGGAATTATAGGGTCATGGAATTAGGGAGAGACCATGCAGAACCGTTAATTATCCAGTTGCATTCTTAGCCAATCTGGCCACTTCACGTCTTGTTCTGCTGGTGGAATGTCTGTGCTGATGCTGTGGCACTTTGACCAAGTCGGTAGGTCCCACAGTCCAAGGGGTGGAATGGCTGCTTGACCCTCACGTGCCCACCCAAGCCATGACACTGTGTTCCTACAACCCACTGTGGGATAGCTTGTCCAGTTTCACCACTAGATGGTACTGTTCGTCTTTTTGGCTTTTACCCAAAGGTGCCTGCCTCCTTTGGAGGGGGACACGTGGAAGAAATTCCTAAGAGGTGCCATCATTTCTCAACCAAATCAAGCTCTTTATAGCGTAGTTTTTAAATAAATATTAAGTGTCAGAGGTTTTTATGTAAAATAAACACTCATGTTTTACATATGATTACAAAGGCTTGTACTATTTCCAAATAAACTGTAGGCACTGGATTATGACTTTCAAAGCTCTCGGCCTTCTTCCAGTTAGAGCTTGGTTTGTGCAGCTTCCTGGATGCATCCTTGCTGCCCTGACTGAGTGTTTCAGGTTGTGGAGATGAAACCATTTGCTGAGCCACGTGGGATTTAAACCTGGCTGGCCTTCCTGCAGGAAAGAGGGATGAAGGTTCTTCTCTCCTGGTGAAACCTTTGGGACGCCCTCCTCCCCTTCATCTGTGCTGGTCAAGGTTCTTGGGTTGCAAACGACCAGAAACCACCTCTGGTTAATTCCAACTGAAAAGGGATTATTGGCAAGTACTTGGGTAGTTCAGCTTTTATGGGAGGCTGGAGAATGGCACTCAGAACAGGGGTAGGAATTCAAGGAGGCTGAGTTGACTGGAATCAGAGCCAAAATCAGGCCCTGAAATAGTCTAGATCGGATGTCGCTGCTGTTGCCACCACTGGCGAGGACTGGACACTGGCCTCCATCCTTGGCACAGCTGCCACTGCCATTCTTACTGCAGTTTTTATTTTAAACTACCCACTGCATCTTTGTTTCCACATGCAGCAGATCCTACTACCCAAAAAATCTTTGTGTGCAGCGCTGGTACTCACCTATGCATTGTCATTGTCACCTCTTGCTGTCATGCTAGTTCTTAAAATATCGAAATAGGGTCCTACCATCCTGGGCCCATTCTCCATCCATCTTCGTACAATCCAGCCACTACATGGTTAACACCTGGCATAGGGAGGGGGGCTCCCAAAGAGTGCTACAGCTGGCATCTACTGGGTGTGGTGGGCATTTGTGGCACAGTGATAGTGTTCTGGACATTACTCCTGACCATGTATACCTTAGATCAGTTTGTAAGCTAACAGTGGTGCTGACACTTAGAAATTACTAACATCTGTATTGAAAAATACAAAATATGCAAAGGGCTACCCACATATGACAGTGATTACTCATCATGTGAATCGAGGCATCCTTTGTGTTTGGTTTATAAGACATTTCCATTCACCTCTTCCCCTGCCTAAGCATGCTATTGTGCTATGTGCTTGTTTTGCAAATTAAGATGAATTAAACTAAACTATACAGAGGGAATTGATAAATGAATTAAGGAGTGTTATTACTATGGAATAATATTATATAGCCAGTAAAACGATGGATATAATGACTGAAAATCCAGAAAAATGTTAATGAAAGATTTAATTTAAAAATAAAACACAAAGCTATGGAGACATTATGTTTACAACTATGCAGATAGATAAAGGTAGAAAGGAGTATAAAGGAATAAAAATACTTTCTGTTAAGATAGCTCCATGATAGAATCAATAGCATTTCTTCACTCATGCTTTAAAAGTTGAATAAATTAAAACATAACATAATAAAATCAATTACTAAAATAATTTTTAAAATACAAATGTTTGGATGATATCACAACAGCCGTTTTGGTCCTGAGAAGCAAACTGAAGTATCGTAAAACCAGGTTTGGAAACCCCTCGGGCAGACAGAACACAGCAGATTGTATGCCTTGACTGAGAGGACACATGTTTTCACCACTTAGAGAATGATTAAGGGGCTGTTGAAGGTCACTGATAGTCTCAGGTGTATTTGACAGTGACAGAGGCAGAGTTACTGCTGATTGGGCTGCGTAGGACTTAGAATGATTTCCTTGTTGTCCTGACCATTCTACTCAGTCAATTCCAAGGACTGTGAGCAAGGCAGCTGCCTTGAAAGAAAGTGCTTGTATTAAAAGGGAAATTAAAGCATGTCTCCTTGTGCAGATTCTCAGACCATAACTTGACCTTATTACAGAATGCATGAACCAGGGAGTCGATTTCCTCTACATCACACTTTAAAGTGCATAGGGCCCAGCTGGGGCTCTTGGTAAAACGCAGATTCTGGTTCAGTTGGTGTAGGGTTGAGTCTGAGTTTCTGCATTTTTTTTTTTTTTTTTTTTTTAGAGGGCAGTGTCACTGGCCCTCATATGTGGGATCCGAACTGGGGCCGCTGGTGTCCCCAAGCCAGCTCCCAACCACCACGCCACTCGGCTGGCCCCAGTTTCTGCATTTTTAATAAGCTCCCAGCTGATGGCCACTGCTGGTCTGTGGACCACACTTTAAATAGCAAGTTTCTACATCGCCTGAAGACTTGCTTTTCAGATTGTCCTTCAGATGTATTCAGCTAAACCTTGCTAATTAAAATATGTGTAAGACCTATACTTTGAAAAACTACAAAACACTGCTGAGGGAAATTGAGGGAAAAGAAAGAGATGGTCAATTCTCATCACTTGGAAACTTCCGTATTGTTAGACTGTTAATTTTCCCCAGATTAATATACAGATTCAACATAATCACAATCAAAATCCCAGCAGGCTTTTTTTGTTTTTGTTTTCTGTTAACAAGATGATTCTAAACTTTATATGAAAATGCAAAGGACCTAGAAGGGCGAAAACAATTTTTAAAAAAAAACAAAGTTGGAAGACTCACCACAACCTAATTTCAATACTTACTATAAAACTATAGTAATTGAGACAATGAGTTATTGGATAGACAGATCAATAGAACAGAATAAAGTAGACTCACACATGTATGGCCAGAGGCTGAATTGTGTTGCTGAGAGAAGCCAGGTACAAATTACATACACTATGATGCCATTTATATAAAATTCTGGAAAAGGTGAAACTAGTGACAGAAAGCAGGTCAGAGGTTACTGGAGACTTTGGGATGAAACCGTACTAAACGAATATCCATTTGAATATCAGTGGTAAGTGCACCTCCTGAGAGCCTGGGCCTTCATGTTGGGCTGTAGGGGTTCTATCACCAACTAGCAGGCAAGCTAGTCACTTCTGGGCCCCAGTTTCCTCATCCAAGCAAACTAAAGCAATGTTAGTACTTACCTTGAATGGTCATTGTGGGGATCGAATGAATTAATATATTTAAAGCACCCAGAACATTTCCCTGTGCATAATAAGCTATATTTGTTGCTGTTGTTATTGTTATTATTATTAACTTTTGATAATCAGTTTATATTGTGATTTTACCTTTCTCCTAAAATTTGGTTCTTTCCTTTACCCTCTCCTTGACCTATGTACACTCATGTAACTTGAGGTTTTTAATAGGATGTTAGAACTGGAAGAGATCTTGGATAGTATTGAAACTAAGCATGGGTAACAAAAGGTCAAGGAGGTTGAGTGATGTACCCAAGGTCATGTTAGTACATAGCTGACCAACAACCAGAAGCCTGGCCAAGCAACTCCTGGTTTGGCTCTGTTTTATCAAGGATTATATAAGTCGTTCGCATTTTTAATGCATACCATGGGGATTTATCTTGAACCTGCCATTCATCACTTCCATTGTGTGGTGTTTGTTTTTCTGCAGAGCAGCTCTCAGAGCCCCAGCTGCAGAAGACTGGTCCTGTCGCCATCATGAGCTCTGGTAAGTCATTGCAAACCCTTTCCCTTCTGGATGAATCCACAAAACTGGGCAGTTTACCCAGATTTCCCACTTACTCCGAAGGCCCCAACTGCATTTCATTTTTTAATTTTTTGAGACCTGGGTAAGCGCCAAAGCTTTATTATAAATTGTCATCATCACTATCGTCACCTTCATTATTAGTGATTTATTACCTATTGTGTGATAAGAATAATGCTATAGATGCTTTACATGGACCATGTCCTAATCTTTATAGTAGCTTCCTTTCCCTCTATTTTTTAACAACTTTATTGAGATGTAATTGGCATACAATAAACCAGATATTTTAAGTATACAATTTGGTAAATTTGGACATATGTGTGCACCTCAGCTGCATTTCTTAATCCAAGTGGCAGCAGCAGAAGTAAACAGATTGACCGTAATTCTCCGTCCCCTGGTGCGGGCTAATCTTAACAGGCTGACAGAGCAGCTTGCTCACCCTTTCTCTCTACATTTGGTAATAAAAATCAAGACCTAAACAAATGACCAGTATTTAGTATTTTTTCATTTAGTATTTAGTATTTTTTAGTTTAGCTGGGAGGGAATGCACAGGCTAGGGAAGACAGAATGGAATAGGTCCCTGCTCATTATGCAGCCAAGAACTCAGCTTTCCAGGCCAGAATTTGAGGTAGAGGAGTTTCTGTCTGGAGATTAAGGAGGACCCTGGGGCCTGTCCTGGACCTGTAGGCTGTGGAGGTGAAGGGATGACCAACGGGATCTCCTGCAAGGCTCTCTTAATCCTGAGTTACCTCCAGAGTGTTATCAGAGACCTCTGTAGATGAAAAACAAGTCTTGCCATTTATTTACATACAGCGCCCTGTTAGCCAGGTCCTGAACCCTGCAGGACAGTGTGTGCTTAGGACGAGGAGGGCTCCGGGTGGAACAGCTCAGGGCCACAACTTGGCTTCCTCGTTTACCCCCTCTGGCATCCCGTTGGGCCCATGGTAGACCCTTCTCTACATTCTCCTCTGTAAAATGGACACCCTGAAAGGACCAACTCGTTGGGATTGTGTGAAGATTAACTGAGGCGGTGCTTCTAAAGTACTGAGTGCTGTGCCCAAGGCTTGGCCCGTGTTCCCCCGTGGGTTATCAGCTCCAATTTCCTGCACCGAGAGGGACTTGGCTTGGCCCTGATTCCTTGAGTGCTTTTGTGGTGCAGGAGGCTACATACCTTTTCCCTCCAAGTGGACTCAGGTATCACCAGCAGCGCGTGCTTTGTAACTCAGTTTTTTGTTTTTGTTTGACTTTTTGTTGTCATTTAAAAGAGACCAGGGCTTTTTTTGTTTTTTAAACTCTTGCTCTGCAGCTTAAAGAGTTTCCTTCTGCTAATATCAGAATTGGCCTAAACTGGCACCACCGCTCCTGGCATGAATAAGAGCAGAGGAAGCAGGAAGGGAGGGCCCAGGCAGGCAGGCGCGTGAGGGTGTGGATATGCCCCTGGGACTTCTCCCCGGGTTCTCCCTCTCGGCTGTGGTGCTAGAAGGAGGCCTTTCATAGCAAGAGTCCAAAAAAATCTGGACCGTTTGACCTGGTAATCCCACTCTTGGGAATTCCTACCTTAATTTGAAGGAAATGAAAACATCACCCATGTGAAGGTGGGGAATGAGTAGTTTCATTCTGTGTATTTACTTGCTGGAGTAGTATGCCACTGTTAAAAATGATAATTAGGAAGAAAGCAGCTATGTAGAAAACATTTGTTTGAACCTTTGGTGGAAAGAGCAGCATGAAAATGATGCATTCTTTATATTTCAAGTCGAGACTGGGCTGCCAGTCACCAAGGGAAGTGCTTTACCTGCATTATCTCATTTCATTCTCCTGGGAAACCTACAAAGGTGAGCATGGTTTACCACTCCCACTCTGTAGATGGGGAAACTGAGGCTCTGAGGGGTGAATAATTGATCTAGGGTCACCCAACTAGTGTGTAGTGGAGCTGAGGCAAACCCACATTGTTGGACACCAAGACGCTCTTTACTGCAGAGGTTTGGGTCTGAGGGGATGGAATTCTTTTTCAAAATTTCTTCAAATTTAGCTACATTAATTGAAAGAAAAAATGAAAAAAGAAAAGGAAAGACATGGGACTGGGCCTAGTGGAAGCTCTGAGACTGCCCCTATGCTAACGTGGGGAGGCCCCAAGCAAGGCCTGCAGTCCTTGAAAGGAGGTGGCCAAGAGGAATTAGGGCAGGTGTGTGAAGTGTCTCTACTTGGATTCCAGGCCTTATCGCCAAAACCGTTCTCATTTCATCCCAGAAATGTAGGTGCAGAAGAGACTTTGGCCTCTGGTAGAAAGAGCCTTCATCCATAGGTGGGTTAAGAGCAGTGACCAGGACAGAACCTGTGGGGTCAGTGTCAGAAGGTCCAGGTTGCTGGTGGGGAAGAGCAGTGGTCCTGCTCACGCCTGCATCCCAGAGCATCCAGGCAGGCCTGTCAGGGCCGCTTGTGTCAGGGATTGTTAAGAGACTAGTTAGGTGGCCTTGTCTCAACCACGTGAGCTGCTGGGGTTTGGGACAGGGATTCGGTCCCAGCATTTGGGGAAATAGAATATATGGCAACCAGATATATCCCATAGAATATATAGGATATAGAACATACCTGGTTTCTATATAAATCATGTTATATAGAATATATCTGGTCTATGTATATAGAATATATGTACTATATAAACTATTTTTTATTTTAAAAATAAAGTGTTTGTCTCAGTTGGGGATGAAGACGATGAGCTATGGATAGAGCAAACCAGACTTCAAATCCCAGCTTAGTGATTGATCTTAGAGCTGGGCATCCTCCCTGAGCTTCACGTTTATCTATAAAGGAGCAGTTCCTACCACCTCGCTCCAGGGCCCTGGGTCTTAAGGACAAAATGAGGAATGTTTAGCATGGATCCTCAGATTTAGGCAAATAGATACTTTAAAAAAACCCATAGCTGTTATGATTATATTTGTAGTTTGGTTGGCTCTTGGCTGTCGGGGTCGCTCCAAGCACAGCATAGTGATCACATGTCCCCACGTGGCAGTGTCTGCCCACCTACCCACATGTCTTCTCTCTCTTGCCTCTGTCACTTTTGGGATGGGAACTGGGTGGGGCTTCGGCTGCATGTGGGCAGAACCCAGAAAGGCCTCAGCTGATACAGAGGAGGGGACATTTGGGTGAGCCTTGAGGGTGCATAGGATTTCCCCCAGGTAAGAAAGAGGGAAGAGGGATTCTCAGTCAGAGTCTCAGAGAACCGAGACCCCAAGATCTGAAAGTACCTGACGTGTGGAGGGGTTGTGAGGTGGCGGACAGGGCAGGCAGGGGGAAGAGGGCAGGGCCACTGGAAGAGGGCTGGGACTAGTGGTTGACGAGTTTCCAGCCTACGGTGAGTCGCCCAGGCTTTGTCCCCTAGGTAGATGCTGGCCACTGGGGCTTGTTTCTTTTTGCTTTTTTAATTATCAAGAAGTTCAGTTTGTTAATTTAAACATGACCAGGTATGCCAAAATACAGGTCATCCCACTTATTGAAAAATTATATTCTAAACATTTGTACATTTTTGGGAACTTGGAATACATTTTTTTGTCAGGGAAATGATAGTATAAATAAGTGATTGAATTCCCAGACCAAACCCCAATATTTTTGTTTTCAAAACAGGTGAAATACAGTATATTTGAAGTAGAGGGATTTTAGAAAATCATACTGCATTGTACTGGGTGGTTTTCATCTGTCCTGCACACTGGGCTTTTTAACCCGGGACAGGCTGTGATTAGATCAGGGTCTAGAAGGTGTTCTCAGGATGCAGACTGAGGGTTGGGGTAGAGAAGCGGCAGAATGGGGGCAGGGAGAGGGGAAGGCATGTCATCTCAGGACAATTAGCACAAGAGCCTCCGCTGGGGACAGTGGCCTGGTGAGGAGGGGAACAGTGTCTAGAGACCTTTCATGGGAGGGACAGCATGATTTTGATGACAGCAGAATGTGGGGTGGGGTGGGGTGAGGGAAAGTGTCAAAGAGCCTGAGGTTGCAGTTGTCTGACTCTTCTAGCTCTGGATACACAGGGATGCCTTTGAGCTGGCCTTTGAATGGGTAGATAAGCCTTTGTTAGGCAAGAGATGTCATTTTGAAGGACTTAAGTAGGTTTTTTTTTTTAAAGTGTCAAACAAAGCCATAGCAAGAAGCCAGGGAGGATGTTCATAGCCCACCACATACAGCTTTTGCCTTGTCTCCTGGTTCGAGCCACACAGTGCTCAGAATTCTCCCATGGGGAGCATCCCCAGGCCTGAGAAAGCCCGCATGTCCCCAGGACCTCACATCAGGTGGGACTCAATAACTGTTGGGGAGCCCTCGTCACTAGCCTTGTGCTTTTTTCCTTTCTTTCTTTCAGAATGTGATGTTGGTGCTTCTAAAGCCGTGGTGAACGGGTTGGCACCAGGCAGCAATGGGCAGGACAAAGGTAAGGCTTTTGAAAGGAAGCCTGACTGAGTACTGGAAAGCGTTTCTAGAAGGAGCAAAGATGTCAGGCCTGGACCACCCTGGTCCAGTCAGGCCATGAACGGGAGACCTGTTTCCCAGGCTGACTTTCTGAAACCATGAGCATGGTCTTAGCATCTCCCGAGTCTGAGGCTGCTGGTTCCCACTGTGAGGTGACATTAAAAACTGTCCCGAGCTCACAGGATGTTTTGAATAACAGATCAAATCTGCAGACCAAGGTGTACCTCATGCCTGGCACATATGGCATCTATCAGTCTGAAATCTCTCTGCCCCAGTATTTCACCTTCACAGTCCTGCTGCCTAAGGCCAGAGCCTAAATTGCTGAAATACGTTATTTCAGTGGCATTAGTTTCATGTGCATCCTCTCATATTTTCAGTTTTTAAATATTTTAAGACAAAAGATTTAAGTGAAATTAGTGATGACCTCTAGTCTGTAGTCAGTCTCTCATCCTGACCGTCTCAACATGGCTGCCCAAGGAGCAGGCGTCCCATGTCACTTTTGCAGCGTGCTGTGAGTTGGAGTGATGACATACAGGTTCAAGTCCCCGTTCTGTTGCTCACAGACGTCTCAGGAGGCCCTTTGTCTTTATGGGTGTGATTCCCAGTCTCTAGAAAAACGAGGGAATTGGATAATCTGCAGTATTTCTTCCTGCTTCCAATTCTGGGTACCAGTGAGTCTCTCCATGCTCGTCCCCCTAAATTTTATGGTATCCAACAGTGGGGACAAAAGTCCTGTCACTGGGCATTTGACTCAAAAGGCACCGTGTCTCAAAGAATAATTTCAGTGAGTTTGACGTGTTTGGCCTTTGCGATTTTCATCTGGTTTAGCCAAATATTCCTTTGAGACAAGGCCAAGTGTAAAGTGAGAAGGGAGATCCGAGAGGGAATGTGTAGCGAGCAAGAGGGATGGGGAGAGAGGGCCGGTCTGTTTGGGATGGGTTCCTCTGCCGCAGGAGGTCTCCTGCTGCTGGCCTGTTCTCCTTCTCTGCCCACACTCGTGGTGTGGGGCTGTGTTCTGGGGCCTGGCACAGTCTCGGCGAAGTTTCACTTAGGGAATCTTGGAGGGTTGTGCCTGTGGAGTGGCTTCAGGGGAGCATTGGACTATCTGATGATGAGCACGGGGAGAGGTGGGGGCTCCACTGCTTTTAAAATCTGTGGGGCCATCCACCCCATCCCCGTGGATTCATTGAAAGAGGAGACTTCAGGGGTATGTGGGGAGGGTGGCAGTGGAGGTGGAGTCCACTCTGTCCTCCGTGAGACCCTCCTTTAGTTGGAAAGAAGAGGCAGATGCAACCTGAAGGTCACCATGGTGGCCTAGGGAGGTCACTGAACCAGGTAGCAGGACAGTTGAGATCTAGTATCAGCCTCTTTACTTGAGAGCTGGATGACCGAGCAGCTCTGAGCCTCTTGCTTCTTCTTCCTCTGAAAATGATAACTTAACAAAAATCTCCCCAGTGTTCATAAAGATCAGTCAGTAGGATTGCTGTGAAAGCGCGTTTGTATCTTAATACATGCACTATTATTACTATCGACAGCCATATGACTGCCGTATGCCTGATAGAAGAGCAGTGTAATGGGCTGGAAGGTGAACTGTCTATTGCTGTGGTACCTTCCTCCCTCCTGTCCTTTGACAGGCTCACCAGCATGATGCTGATGCAGTGGTGACCGGCTCGCTTCCTGAATGGCACTTCCCCCCAGTTATTACGTGGCTCTGGGGCCATAAGACCTCAGGGCATTGCTCATTAGAGTGATGCTGGCACCATAGCATATGAGTTTCCATCTCTCTTTATTTGCTGCCATGAGAGTGACAGGAGGAGGGAAGACATCACAACAGGCTTGTTGTGAGAAGGAGGGTTTGGAGATATGCCCACTATTGAGATTCTGGAATCTGGGGGGACAGGGGCCCCAGGGGCTGTGCATAGATAAGAAGGAGCACCCAGGATCAAGGACAGCAGCCTTTGCCACACCCCAGTTAACCCTCTCAAAGCTCAGCTGTGTGTCAGGGTCTTGGGTTGTGCCCAGTCTTTAGCAGGTACTCGGACACTTGGCAATTTCTTGGCCAGGAACGAGTAGGTTTAAGGAAGACCATCTGCTGCCCAGCACATGGGGGTTCTGATTTGCTTGGGAAAAAAGGGCTCTGATTGTCAGAGCAGGCACAGGACCCCAAGAAGTTAGGATTCTGGGGAAGGAGCTGTGATGGCTGAAAGAACCAGGCAACTCATGACCTTGTTCCTTTCCTTCCTCCACTCACCTGAAACCTGAGCCATAGCTCTCCTCCTTGGAGCCCTGACCCCAGCACAGACACCCCAGTATTCTCCCAGGGGGTCCCTTGGACCCTGATTGCTCTCCCCTTCCTCTATTTGCCAGGCCATCTGTGTCTGTGTAAATCTTGGCACATTCCCGCTGTGGCAGGAGGCACAGAAACAGTGACCAGCTGCATCTGGGTGACGGCTGAAGGGAGGGTTCTGCGGTCTTGGCAGGGACCTGTAAAGAGAGAAAGCAGGTTATTTTCAATTACTGCATCTACTGCTCTTTCATTGTTCTTCTCGTGTGGGCGACTTCCTCCTATTGTCCCTTCCCAGTTCCTCAACTGCCTAAGTGTTTCCCAAATGTTCTCTCTGGATGCACCATTTACCCTTTTGTGTTTTCAGCAACTGCCGACCCTTTACGTGCACGCTCTATTTCTGCTGTTAAAATAATTCCTGTGAAGACAGTGAAAAACTCTTCAGGCCTAGTACTCCCTCCAGGTATCTCTCCTTGGGTTGGCTTCTTTTTTTAAAATTGTTAGCAGATCATGCATGGTTTCTCGTTTTCCTTCTAACAAACATTGGAGGCTAATCCTTGCATGTTTAGGAGCCATTCCCTGTCACTTCCTCAGTTGGTTGGTTTCCTTTCTTCATGTGGGAGCGTGCATGTATGCGTGCATGCGTGTGTGCGTGTGTGTATGTGTTTAGACTGACAGGTACCTTACCCCTCCCCTCTTCAGTCCAGAGGCAAAACATTTACTCTGGCGTGGGATTGAGGTACATGGACTTCTTTGGATCTCCCCAGAGGTTTCCAACTCCCAGTACCTTATTTAGAACTCCAGGCTCCCAGAGAACTGATGTGGCTGCACAGGGAACCTCTGAATTGGGCTGAACTTGAAGCAGCTGCCTTAGATGCCAAACCTAGATGCACCTCAGTGATGCTCGTTTCCAGAGCACTCCCTTCCCACCCCCAACTTCACCTGCAGTCACTTCCTATGTGTCCTCTCCAGGGCGGGATACAGTTCAGATGGCAGCTCCAGCTCATAGCTAGCTTCTTTCTCTACCAAACAGATGAGTGAGGCCTAGGCAGTGTGTTACCTCACTGGTGCTTTCAGGAGTTGGGCAAATCTGGTTGTGCATCCAGGAACCTATGGATGGGCTGGATTTGTCAGCTTGCCCTTTATCCTTTTGAAAAGACCATGAATCAGTTCTCCCAATAGTTTTGTGACATCAGTCACTTATCCTCTTGGTGGGGTTGGACAGGTCAGCTGCTCTCCAAGACTGCTGCCCACTCGGCCATACACTGTGTTGTTGTGTTTTGCTGTCAGTGAAGAGGTGCTGATGGAGCAGACCTCTTCTCTTCTATAACACTAATAACTGTTGTGTCTGAATTGTCTGTCGGAAAGGGGGCTCCTGGAGTGGAAAGAAGGAGAGAGAGAGACTAGAGGACTTGCTTCTCTCCGCCCTGGCGCAGGAATAGGGATGAGTTGGACATCTGAGCCCACATCCTTCCCAATGTCCACCTTAAACTTCACCCCATAATCCCAGGCTTGACAATTTTAGGTCAGAGATCCTGGCTGTGCTGTGAGCAATTTGAAAAAATGAACTGTAGAATTCAGTTCAACTCAGCTGCATAGAAAGATACATTTAGCCTGGCTTTCTTCTAGAACTGTGTGGTCCACCTCGGTTTCTTGCCTCCCATGACTGATGCTCCTGGAGGGTGGGCATCCTGTTCCTTTGAAGCCTATTTTGAAACCCTTCTCAGTGGAATTCTGAAAGATGATCTGGGTCTGTTATTAGGCCATTGTCAACTGTAGGAGAGGTCGGACCCAGTGACGGCTCAGCTGGGGGTATACTGAACACTGTTAGTAGAAGAATTTGATGTTTCTAGTCATTTTCTTTGGTGTGAATTTTCTTCATTAAGTTTGGAATGTGAGGCTCTCTCACCCCATGATCTTTATCCCCAGGCAGCATATCCTGTCTCATCATTTCAAGGGTCTTGACTTGCTGATGGAAGATTTTTCTTTTCCTTTTTCCACTGGACAACTGCAGGGAGCAGTGATTCCCTGCAGAACAACCACCTAATTCCTGATGTTGCCAGTTTGATCTTTAATAAGAAGCATGGTCTAGATGCTTGAGAAATCTTCCATAAGTTCTTGAACTCTGCCTTACTAATTGGTCAAATGTCTGCTTACCAATCTAAACTTCATTTAATAAAAGGAATAAGCCCACTTTTCATGTTGAAATGTTTTCAGCTGACGCTGTAGCTCATACATGTATTCAGAACTCACTATTGCCTCCATTTTCCCCTAACCTCATGATGTGTGGTAAACCTCTAAAAATGTGATTCATACCTCTCCACCATCCACAAATTAATTTTCATTGGCCATAAGACTTTGTGTGGCTGTAACTGGGTTCATCTCATTCCCTGGCTGTAACAAGTTGCTAGCTGACTTGCTTAATCCTTCAGGAGCCTTCGATTCAGTCTTCTCTTCTGGGTCTTTCCTTTTCAGACATGGATCCTACAAAAGTCTGCACTGGGAAGGGAGCCGTGACTCTCCGAGCATCGCCCTCCTACAGGGAAACCCCAAGCAGTAGCCCTGTGAGCCCTCAGGAAACTCAGCAACATGAAAGCAAACCAGGTGTGCTACCCCTGTCACTGGGGCAGGTGTTCAAAGCCATCTGGGGAGGGCTTGGATTCATCAGCTGCCTCCTGATTCTCCCAGGTGCCCCTGGGACAGTCAGCTCCTTGTCCCATCTGTGATGGGAGTACCTGAACTGGCGGGTACTCCTTGCTTCAGGCAAAGGCACAGCAGCCACCTCCACTTTTTTAGCTTTTGACTGAACAGATGAGTAGAAACGCTGTTACAGAGCTGGTTGCTCTGCAGACTGCATTGCATTGGTGAGGACAGAGATGGCTTAGGGGCATGAGGAGAAAGTAGTGAGATGGGCTAGCAGTGAGGTGTCTCTGAGCCCATCCTCACTTCTGAGAGCTTGGCTATGATTGGCCAAGCAGGGCTGGGGTTGGGTAGAAGCCAGGGGAGACTGAAAAGTGCAAGCAGCCTGACCTGGCTCACAGGAAAGCACAGGTGGGGCAGGGCTCAGGACTGGGGTGGCAACCTGCCAGCTGAGGGAGCAGGATCAGAAGAGTGATTCTGAGGCCAGTGCAAACTCAGAGTAAAGGGAGATGAAAGAAGCCAGCCGGAAGCCCACCTCCCACCCTGGGTGGGAAGCCTGGGTGTCTGCAGCATGGTGTTGAGGTTTAGACCTGGGACTTTGGAACCTGAAGACCTGTGTTCGAGTCCTCCACCATATGTTGGCTGTGACAGTTCAAAAGAGATATTTACTCTCAACCCGTGATCTCATATATAGAACGGGGTTGATAACTGCACCTGCCTCATAGCATTATTGTGAGGATGAAATATGTCAAGTATTTTGCACCACAGCTGGTAGCATGGAATGAGCTGTTAGATGGTTATGATTAGGATAACTTTGGCCTCTCTGGAGAAGGCTCTCCACAGCCCAAGCATCCTGGGAGTTGGCAAACACTGACTTTGAGGTTCCACTGGCACAGTTAGCACAGGGTGGGGTAGCCACTCTCCATTCTGTAGGAAGGTAAGTGCTTCCCACACTTGAGCTGCATCAGAATCACCAGAAGTAAAAAGACAGGTTCCTGGGCCCCAGGCCAGAGCTTGAAAATTTATAATTCCCACCTGTAGGTCTGGGATGGGGTCTGAGGTTTTGCGTTTCTGACAGGTTCCCAGGTCATGCTGATGCTGGTCCAAGGACCACATTTGGGAACTACTGCTATAGGGGATGGGAGTTTTCTTCCCTGAAGGAAGGAAATAAAGGAAGAAAAGGAATTGGGTAACAACTACTCCCTTGAGACCAAAGAGGAAAGGAAGTAGGGCATGAAAACCCTTTGGTACAGTGGGGAGCAGTGTGTTGTGATACGGTGGAATTATATAGGATGGAGATGGCAGTGCCCAACATCCTGTAACAGATGCCAAGGCAGATGTCCAAGGACGAGGCCAGGCTGGGGTTTAGTGCAAGCCCCGTTCTGGTCCTGTTGGTCCCTGTGGAAGGCTTCTTTCTCTCACGGCTCAGGGAAGGCATGAGTGGCCTCCAGCGCTAAAGTCAAAAGTAGCTCCTTGGTCCTGGATTCCTGAACTCACATCTGACTCTAGCTCCTCTGTGGTTTGCCACTCTAGTCACCAGGAAAGGTGGGGTCATGGAGTAAAGGCAAAATAATTCCCTCCTAAGACAAGCCCAGTTTAGCCTCTTCAGGCCTAACAGGGAAGATCAAGTTGGAGGACATTTGGGAAAAAGAATCCCAAGGGATGGTTAAGGAGAAAAACCATCTCTACACAGCCTAACAGGCCAATAAAATTATTAACCAACCTGGCCCATCCTCTGGAGGAGAGGGAGTCTTGAGCTCCCCCTGGTGGTTACACTGTGGCACTAACAATGCAATTGCCACTAACCCACCGTCTGGAGGCTTTTGATACAAGTGATTTGTGGCATTTTAGACTAAAGTTCTCTCTAGTCCTCAAATAATTCTGTATCTTATGTATTTCTAATACCTAACATGGGTGAAAAACATTCATGTTTTAAAATGCAACTACTGAGTAATTAGGGGATACTCATCAGTCACCTTACAGTAATCTTAGTAGATTATTTTCATCCTGATAAAATGAGGAATTGAAATCATTTATTCAGACATTCATTTAGCATCACCTCTGTGCCAGGCGCTGAGTCAGTGGGAATTGTGACGAGACGTGGGGAGAAAGGAGGAAAAGGGGGAGCAATTCTGGATGCATTAGGTGAGGACAAAAGGCAGTTTGTTGCATCAGAAAAGTCATTTGTGGGCCCCCTACTCCACTACTGAGCTTTCTGACTATGGGTAAGTCACATCTTCCAAGCGCATATGAAGTACGAGGGACTTGAGCAAGATGTTTCCTAAGCCTTTCTAGTTCCAAAATGCTCTATGACCTTGGGAAGTTTGGGAATTAACCTGACACAAATTGAATCCCATTCATTGGGGACAAATTCAAGACTGTATATAATGGATGGAAAGAAACAAGCTGAGTTTGAGTAGAGGAAGAAAAAAAACCCCACTCTGATTAACACATTTTTTGCGGGAAACGAGTAAACTCGTCATATAGCTTTTGATGCCCGCTTACAAAGTGTTAAGAGTCTACAACAGGCTAGAATGAGTTAACATTGGGGATGAGATTCAAAAGATGTGAGTCTAGAGATGGGACCTTCAGGACTGGGAAGTTTGTCCTCTGACCTGACTGCTCATTGGCCAGCATCCTACTGGATCTTAACTCTAGCTAGCTGTGTCCTTGTGGCTCCCCAGTCCTCCTCTCATCCCTGCCTACTCCCTCTATCTGGGCCTCTGGATGACAAATGGCTGGCCCACACCCATCTCCACCCTTGTCCTGGAGCCTGGGAATGCCTGGACCTTGAACGGCCTCATGAAAACAGGTTTTAGCCATATTTGCCGGCATCCATGTGCAGCCTGGACTGGGAGCCCAAGTGTGAGGCAGCGAGTGGCGTTTGCCAAGGTTGGCATGCTCCCTACTCTCAATGTCTTCACAGACAGCTAATGTTCGACAATGTCCAGCTCTCTCCCGTTTCACTAGCTGCTCCGTCTGCCCCCTCTCTGCCTTGCTTCCTGGCTTCACCACCTTCTTTCATTGCTATGGGTCCCCAACTTGCTGATCATTTGCCTCAACTGGAAGCTCCAGTCTCGCACTACTGCCCAGCACCCCTTGACACCCATATTTCAGAGGTATCCCCTATTTCCAGTCCTTGCTTCAATTCTCTCATCCTGTAAGAAATGGTCTAGTTCTTGAGTTACACAAGAACTGTTGAGGCTCAGTTCTGCCACTTAACTATCTTTGTGATGTGGGCAAGTTATTCAACCTTAGAGAGTTTCAGTTTCCTCATTTATAAAATGGGAATGATCTTACTAGAGTTGCTGGGATTCAATGAGCTCTTTCACATCAAGGTTTAGCACAGAGCCAGGCTGTAGCCCATTTTCTGTAATGGTTACCATTCTAGTTACTGACGATCCAGAGGTTCCTTAAAGACTTGCAATAATTTCAGATAGAGGCCATGAGGGCCTTGGCCTAGTGTGCTGGTAGCAGGAATGAAGAGCAGGGCCCAAGGGTGAGTGTATTTGGAGGAGTGAAATGGTGAGGAGGGCTCCCCGCAGTGTGTTTAAAGAGCATGCAGATGTAGACCTCGGTGCTGATCGGAAGAATAACTGTGGCACTCAAGGAAATGGTGCATTTGTACAGGGAGTTGAAGGAATATTGAATTCCATTTTTTAACATGTTGAGGTTTTTCTTTGGCAAGGAAAGGATTTCCAGAAGGAAGTTTCTAACAGGCATTTGGGAATTTGGAGCCCAGGTGTGGATCTGGGAGCCATCTGCTTCCAAACAAACATTGGGAGAATGGCGATGTTCTCTGAGGTACCATGATAGACGGAGCCCTTGAAGTTGCCCCATTTAAACCCACTGTTCAGACTCCTGCCCTCAAGTGGTAGTTTGACTCTGGATCCCTGACCATGGCTTCCTGACCAGCCTCCTAATCTCTGAATGTGGACCTTGGTTTTTGGATCAGAACCATCTGGAAAGAACTGTAGTAATCTTAGTGTTGACTCCCTGCCACTGGGAGAGGCATTACCTTTTCCCTGCTTCCTGATATCATTGCTAGGCCAGGTCTGGGTGTTAGCCCTGTTGGCTCAGAGTGACCCCACCCATGTCCCCAGGTCAGGGTGTTTTTACTCAAGAGGAGATGGGGTTGTGGATGTGATACTGAGCTTCCTGTCTGGTATATTCTAAAGACCATCAAACCCTGTATTCTGACTCACAGGCCAAAATCCAGTTCAACCCTTACATATTTCTAATTCTGTGCCAGTTGGCTCCAGTCTTTCCTTCCTGATTCTTGACCACCATGTTAGCTTTGGATATAAAGATTCTAGGGTCTGCAATCAGCTCATTTCCTCTAGTTTGATTCTCACATTTGCTCTCCAGAAATGGCAGTAACAAAAAGATGTCATGAGAAAATTAACATATTGAAGCAGTTTAAAGACACTTCCTACCCTTATTCACTCAGAGTCTGTTTTATGAGCACATGTGTGAAAATTAAGGTCCACTGAGAAAATGGAGGGAAAAGTCCCCACAAGAGAACACCCTCACTTCTGATACCAACTCCCAAGTTCAGAGGTTTCCTAAAACCATTCTCAGCTTCGATGATTTGCTAGAAGGGCCCAAAGAACTCATTGAAAGCTATTACACTCATGGTTATGGATTATTACAAGGATAAGTTACAAATTAAAAATCAGCCAGGGGCCAGCCGAGTGGCACGGTAGTTAAGTGCTGACTTGAGGAGCAAGCGGCCCTGCTTCGGGTCCCACATATGAGGGCCAGTGACACTGCCCTCAAAAAAAAAAAAAAAAAGTCAGCCAGGAGAAGAAGCACATTAGAGTAGAGTCTGGGGAAGAATCAAGCACATAATTTCCATTGTCCTCTCCTGTGGGGTCAGGACATGTAGTTCCTAGCATTGAGATGTTACAATATGCTCAGAGTATTCCAAACAGGAAGCTCACCTGAGCCGTTGTGTCGAGTTTTTATTGGGGCTCCATTACACAGGCCTTATCCACTGCCCATGTGGCTGATACCACTGTCCAGTCCATTAGGAGGTTGAGCTCAAAGCGCCCACCCTAAATCACATTATTGGCATGGCACAAAGACATTCTTATCAGGATGACATCCCTAGGACTTACAGATCAACTCCCAGAAGCCAGAGGGCAACGGCCAGACATCTTTTTTGGGTAAGATGAAATTCTTTACAGCACTAATAAAAAATAAGCACAAAGAGTTTTACACACACCTAGACCCACTTTTTTTTTTTTTTTTTTTTTTTAAAGATTTTATTGGGGAATTGGCGGAGGGGAACAGCGTTGGGGAATCGGGGAAGGGGAACAGACAACTTGCTGTCTTTTTGTTCTTCAGTTTAGTTGCGGAGGATGTTGCTTCACTGTTGGTATCGTCATTGTGCTCTTCCCGGATGAGGCAGATCGGTCGCTGGCCTCTGGATGTCGCTCACCGCAGCTATTGGCAGCTCACTCTTGGCTGCCAGCCGCTCACGCTGGCTGCGGGCCACTCACTGTAGCCTATGGCAGCCCACTGCAGCAGGGGCTGCAGCCCACACCATCACCGGGGCTTGCACAGCCCAGCTCCAGGTGGAGCTGTTGTTAGCTGTAGAGGGCAGTGTCACTGGCCCTCATGCGGGATCCGAACCGGGGCCACTGGCATCCCAAAACCAGCGCTTAACCAATGCGCCACTCGGCCGGCCCCTAGACCCACTTTTAACACCTCTCATCTCTTGGCTCCTCTACCAGACCACATCAAATCTGACTCACTGAAAGTTATCTTAAGATCCCAAGAACTGATCAGCAAAACAACTCTGGAACAGACCAAAATGAAATTAGCACAGAATGAGATACAAGAAAGTATTAGGAGGCTGTGGCCACAGGGCAGGAAAGATTGTAAGTAAAGAACAGATGAAGGAAAAGATAAGGCAAAATAAATTATACTTCTCATGGGAAGGCTCAGCCTCTTCAGGGTTCTGCAAAACGTAAGATCTAACTTTCCAAGGCCCTCCTCCCCCTCAGGAGCTCTGAGGTAACATTTATTGAAAAAAAGCATTTTGACAGTCTCCTCAACCAAAAGTTACTAATTGATGATTAGGTATATAAAATTTCACGTTCTACACTCAGGCATATATTGGCCCCAGGCTGCTACCTACCTTCAAGCTTCAGAGGACTAGGTAATAGATGAAGGGTGATAAACGTCAGAAATACAGCTCTGCTGTATTTAATAAGGAAGAGGGGAAGGCTGGGAGAGAGCTTAGGAACTGCCTTTAGCGGGACAGGGTAAGGGCAACAGTTTTAATGACTTGGAATGAGAAGAAAGAGTGGGTTGATCACTAAGGATATTATGTTTTTGAAGCTATTTATCAAATCGCAGAAGTCATCAACTCAATTTTATTTCTATATCTGGGGAATTTTTTTTCCTTATGCTTTGGATTCTGAGTTTACTAAGCACATACTATATGCCAGTATGTGCTTAGTATTTGGTCCTCGTGACTCAGAAAAGACAGGTATTATCTCATTTCACAAATGAGGTTAAGTCATTTGCTTCAGGATGTGCAGGTAGCAGCATAGTCGGGACTCACATTTGGGAGTCTGATGCCAACAGGATTGTCCCTTTATGATACCTAGAGCTTCGGAGGGACATTTTCCACAACACATCTGTTTGCCAGTGTCACCTGAGAATCAAAAAGGGGGCAAAATAAGGTGTCCCCAAATCCATATACAAAGCTCACATCCTTTATTGTATAGCCACTCTCTCAGACCCTACTGATATTTATTTAGTATATGTATAAATGTCATATGTTTGATAGAATGACTTGACACAGGTGGACTAGAAATAACTTAGAAAGGACAGTAGATGTGATAGGTGCAGAGGAGAGGGGATAGTTTGAGTACCTGTTAGGTGTAAGGAAATCTCTGGGCCACGGTTCTGGATGGAGGCATCAGAGTGTTAAAAATGGTCACATTGAGGATACTTCACATAACCCGATCTCTGGATCTTCAGCAACCCTATGGGGGGTACGTAGAGTAAGCATTATATTTTATAGGTTAGAAAAGTAAAGTTTAGAGTGATGAACAGCCTGCCCTTGGTCACACATGCCAGTACATTGAAGTAATGTGAGCAAAATTCAAGTCCTGTAAATTTCCCAACTTGTGTGGTTGGAAAGAGAAGACAAATACCTCGGAGTTGTCTGTCCATAAGAAAGGAGCAGAAATATAACAGGCAACCTGCTGAAGGAATATACAACGGAAACATGTTATAAAAACTCTGTCTTAGAGGGGGAAAAAAATAAGCAAAAATAAATACAGTTAGTTTTCCAGAATAAGGATGTTTTTAAGTATTCCTTATCCCAGTTGTTCTTAAAGTGTGGACTGTGGACCGTTAGCCTCAGCATCCCCTGGGAATAGGTTAGAAATGCAAATCTCTCAGGCCTCACTTACCAGTGACTGAGTCAGAAACTCTGGGGGTGGGGCCCAGTAGTCCCAGTTTTAACAAGCCCAGTCTGTGTGATGTCACTAAACTGCCTTGCCTTTTGTTCTGACACCTTTTGGCTCCCACCACCTCCCTGGAATGTAGGCTCTAATTTGTGGCTGATGGTGGGGTTGGTGGCTGTGGACAGAGCACTGTACTTCCTTCTGGAGGCCTGGGCTGACTGCTTTGTCGTTTCCTGGCTACATGACTTTGGGCAAGTCAGTTAGTTGGCCTTTCTGTTTCCTCATCCATGAAGCTGAGTGATTACCTACCTCACAGACTTGTGTACACTAAGTTAAACACTAAATAGGTGCAAAAGTGACTAACAGTGTCTGGCATTCAGAAAGGTGTTCAACAAGTGTTTATAAATCTTAGCTTGACATCTGGAAAGCCCATCTCTAGTCCTTGCGGGACACACATTAAAAAGGAGCCTTGGGCTGTGAGAGCTACAGTATTATTCCTTCTTTATGTAGGGTAAGACAAGAGGAGGTACTTAGGAAGGAGAAGGAAGTTAAGGGATTGGCTAGAATAGGGGTTGGCTGACTATGACTGATGGCCAGATCTGGCCCATGCTTATTTTCGTACAGCCCATGAACTATGAATGGTGCGTGTGTGTGTGTGTGTGTGTGTGTGTAGTTGTCAGAAACGTCATGACGTATTTTTTTGTTTTTCGTTGCAGAAATGTGCCATGATGTTTCTGACAACCATATGTGTGTATACACACACACACACACACACACACACACACACACACACACATTAGGCTTTCACCTGGGACTTTTCAGCAGGTTTTTTTATGTTTTTAAATGATTGAAAGAAAAATCAAAAGAGCAATGTTATTTGCCACATGAAAATTATATGAAATTCGAATTTGTGTCCATAAATAATGGTGTATGGGAACATAGCCACACTCATTCATTTCCATATCATTGATGTCAGCTCTCATGCTGCAACAAAAGAGTCGAATAGTTGTGACTAAGACTACATGGCCCACAAAGCCTAAAATATTTACTGCGTGGCTCTTCATAGAAAAAGCTTGCTGATCCCAGGGCTAGATGGAGGATAGAAGAGAAATGATGTAGAGATGATAAGAGCAGACATTTACTGAGCTCCACTAGGCACTCAGTGTGCTAAGCATCTCTCATGCATTGTATCATTTAATTCCTATAACAACCCTTATGAAACAGACATATTTTTGATGAAACAGCTTCATTTTTCAGGAAACCGAGGCTTATAAATTACCCTTACAGGTAACTTCCTTATAAGTTAGATACAGGGTCACAGAGCCCATAGGTGGTAGAGCCAGGATTTGAATTGAGGTCCAGCTGCCTTTCCAGCCAAGCTCTGAACCACTGTGCTCTGCTGCCTCGTGCTGCGAGGTGGGTCAGGTTAGGAGACGTTTAGTGTCTCAGATGCATTGGACAATGGCTGGGAGAACAGGGTGATAGCTGGCTGAAGGGAGGAGACAAGGGTGCTTTGGAGTGTGATGAAAAGTCAGAAAGGATGATTAGATTTTGAAATGTTTATGTGGCTTGTTTAATAGAAAGAAGAAAAGCATGCGGGGAGACAAAAAAAAAAGGTCCTTACCACAGCAGATACCTCTGGGCTTAAATCATGTTCTCTCCCTAGCCCAGCACCAACAGCCATGGAAAAAGTGCTTGCTTCTCTACTTCTCCCTCTCCTGGCTCTCCGAGTTAGCCCAGCCTGCTAATGAGGAGAGGTCACTCTGAGCCCCATCAGGCTTGAAGAAGCGGAATGAGACTTAGTGAGTAGGGAGGGACTGGACAGTAGAGTTCTGTTGCCTTTCAGCCTGTAAAATAAGAATGTCAAGGAACAATTGTTTCTTCATTGCTGTGAATGTGAGCCTTGTGTTTTTAAAGGTCAGCGCCTGTGAGCACATCATGGTTTAGAGTGGGTTCCTATGGTAATTAGGCCATCATGACTGAGGGTATTTTGTGTCAGGCAACAGGGTGCTGGGTTTTCCTCTTTCTACGCGGCGCATGCTTGTTTCCTGCAAATGTAACCATTTCTGTTTCCCCCCTTTCCCCCTTGTTTTCATCCTTTCTGAACCACACATAGATCTGGAGTCAGAGAATTCCTCAGCAGGTATGGTTTCTCTTGCATTCTTCCCACCTTCCACCAGGACCCCTTCAGTTAGAGGGGAACCAGGGAGTATTCTTTGTGAGTGAGGGGTTTCTTTTCTTTTTTTTCTTTTTTTCCATCTCAGATGAGTGGAGGCTTTCTTCCAATGCGGATGCCAATGGGAACGCCCAACCCTCTTCACTCGCTGCCAAGGGCTACAGAAGTGTGCATCCCAACCTCCCTTCCGACAAGCCCCAGGTAGGCATGTGCCCAGGGGCAGGGTGGGGACTGGGGAGTCGTACCTGCTCTTAAGTCTTTTCGCTTTGATTTGTGACTTCCAGCTTGCTCGGCTGGATAACGGACTGGATTCAGAGTCCCGCTGCTGGCCAGCTCTACAAAGGCTCGGAAAGAACCAGAGTTAGGGAGAAGGTGGGGTGGAGGGAAGCAGAAGCATGGGATGAGGTTGGTCTGTACCGGGGTATAGGAAATATGGGCCTGATGTTTTCTAGGTTTGAAGTGTGTTTGGAAATGTTCTGCAGCACAGGATCCTTGTAGCCTTGAAGAAGTGCGGAAAAGTTCTGAGCCTGTTTGTTAAAAACTCTTTAGAGTGTAATAGTCAAGAAAAGAGTGCACTCTTGTGTCTGTCTGTTCCATTAATTTGCTGCAGTTGGGGCTGTCAGAGTTCCAGCAGCTCTATCCTTACAGATTAAGATCGGGTAGCTGTGGCTAGACCCTTACCCCACTGCCCAGGAGCAGGCAGCTAGAAGTTGGAATGGCAGTACAGTGGAGTATAAACTGCCCAGCTCTATCCTGTACAAGAAAACCCCGCAAGGTATACAACTTGGAGTAGGGGTAATTTTGCTTAAGCCTTTCCCCCTAGGTTGTTTTTCTGATCTTTCTTCCTTCTCCTCCCTGTGGCTACTTTGCCATTTTGATGAAAGGAATAGACCCTGTTTTAATTCAGGCTATCTGTGAAGAGTGTTTTTACATAGAGGAGGCACATCCGTGGAATGGGGCAGTTCTTTTTTTAAAGGAAGCCGTGCTGCCTGCTACATTGCAGAAACGTGTGGCCCACCTGTGTTCACTTCCCTGCCTTCTGTGAAGGGCTCCCAGAACTCCAGGAGCCCGGGAATGCCACGTGTCCTTCCTGGTTCCCACCCACCTTCTCCCATGATCCTCTGGTTCTTGTTCCTGAGGACATAAAATTGCACTGGCCCCTGAAATGAAACTGAGTCCGAGATGACGTCTTCCTAGGCTTAGAGTTGGTGGCTTAATTGTCTGCCTTGTGTGCTGAGGGGCCACTAAGCCTTTCTGCCCCTGCCGCGGCTTGTCTCCCCCGGGTACAGCCGTGTGTATCCAGGGTCACTGGTGAGAGCTGGGAGCTGCAGATGTGCCCAGCCTCCTGAAGTCCTCATTAGATCCAGAGACTTGGGAGGTCAATTGTCCAGTAAATGACTTGTCGTACTTTTCCCTTTCTGAGACCTTCCCCAGTGTATAAGGATGCTGCCTGTGGCGACAGCTTTCCTTCTCAGCTGTCTCAAGAATGGACACAATCGGCTCTCTCTGGGTTAGGAAACAGTGCTGATTAACTCAAGGCCAATGTAGAAGCACATGCCATCCTATCAGTGTCTTAGCTCAAGGGGGCAGCTCACTAATTCCTTTTGGATCCTTAAACAGCTCTTCAAAGGAGATGATGTAAAACGCATGTGAAGTAAATAAAAAGTCCTTTTAAACACAGTTATTCACCACAGCTTTATTGAGCACTTGCTGTGTTCAGATCACTGTGTTAAACATTGCCCTCAAGGAGTTTGTAAGAGTGACTTTTGTAATCAGGGCGAACATCCTGTAATATCTCCTGAATAGCATGTTTTCTTATCTGTCACTATCTAGAAATTTCCTTTTTACTGAGGTGTCTTAAAGGGAACCTAGCAAGCTGCTGATGTAGAAGTTTTAGTCTGTATGTTCAGTGTAAAATTGGCCATTCAAATTTCAAGAACCTTTAAGTCATACATTACCTTTTGAAATTTTCTGAGTGTGAAAATGACTTCTTGTCTCTGTGGCCATTGCCAGAGCTGTAAGTATACAACTGGCTGACACAAGGCCAGGGCGGATTGGGCTGGGACTGCTCTGGCTTGGGTTCAGCTGAAGAAAGCTCTCAGACTCCTGCAGGCCTAGTATCTCTTCATAAGGACTGAGTTGGGGTCTAGGAGACACACAGGGTGTGAGGCCTGCCTCCAGATGTTCCAATAGTCTCCTTTCCCCCTGCCAGCCTGGACCTGCTGCCCTGCTCTCCTCATCCTTGGTAACAGAGAACCAGGGCTACTCTCTCTCTGACAGCATCATCATGGTCCCCAGTGGAGGTGGTGGTTGGTAGTTTCTGGAACTGTATAAAGTAGGAATGTATCAGCTTCTTCCAAGCGGCCCCATTTTTTCACTGCCTCACCTTCTAATAAGAGAAATGAAATTTCATTAGTAGCCTGCTGGGGAGGACGCAAACTGCCTATGTGGTTCCTACAATGTTTACAATGAAACAGAAAGCAGTTCCTTCCATCTAGAGTGACCTTGCCTGTCCCTGCCCTTCTTTAGGGCTAACAGAAGACCCAGGACAGGAAGGCCTTTAGCTCTGAATGCATTGTCAACACTCTGGGGAAGCATCCTCCCTGTAGGGTCAGAGCCCTGGGAAGGCTCGTGCCTGATGTAATACAGCTGTAGCACCATATATGGACACAGCCAAATTAAGTTAAAAACTCACTGAAATCAATTTCTATCTTTGGACAAGAAGGAATCACATGTGGGACACTCGAGCTCAAAGTAAAAGTAAATCTGAACCTAACTCAAAATTGTCTTTTACTTACCTCTGACAGCCATTATCAACTTCCCCCAAAGTCCCTTTGAGGCACATTAGTTCAAGTGTTTTGTTTCTAGAGAGCATCATTTAGTCTGTAAACATGCTCCAACCTCCAGCCTGAGTTCCCTGAAGCTAAGTGAGTACATCCGGAAGATTTTGCTCCTTGTTGCTACTGAAGAGGGGGATGTTCATTTTATATTTTTGGCTGGTACATATGGCTACAGTCCACTGTCACTGTCATGGGCATCCAGTGGAAAGGACAGGCACCAAGTTAGTCTAGGATACCCAAATAGTTTCTTCTCCATCTGGTTATTTGTAACTTGAAAACTGAGTTTGTGAAGGGATAGGCTGTTTACTGTTTCTGGATTAATCTTCTAATCCAGAGTCATAAAACTTTTTTATTTCTCACATATTCACCCTGGCTAAAAAAATAAAAGTAAAATCAAAAGCAACCTCCAAATAGACACACACCCTTGTGCCCTCCCAATTTTTGGTCACAACCCATTGACCAGACATTGCCTAAACTCTAATCTACCTCACTGGTGCTATTTGGAGGAAGGTTCTGGTTTTCTTCCAGTACTAGGCAACCTTTAAAGATAGGGGCATGTGGGGCCGGCCAAGTGGCGTGCTGGTTAAGCGCTGGCTTCGGAAGCCAGCGGCCCCGGTTCGGTCCCACATATGAGGGCCAGTGACACTGCCCTCAAAAAAAAAAAAAAAAAGATAGGGGCATGTGAAGACCATCTAGGTTGGGCTGCTATGACAAAATACCATCCGTGGCTGGCTTAAACAACAGACATATATTTCTCATAGTTCTAGAAGCTAGGAAGTCTAAAATCAAGGTGCTGGCCTATTCGGGTCCTGGTTAGGGCTCTCTTTTTGGCTTGCAGATGGCTGCCTTCTTACTGTGTTCTCATGTGGTGGAAAGAGAGCTCTGGCCTCTGATCCCTTCCCTTTTTTATAAGGACAGTAATCCCATTACGGGGCCCACCCTCATGACCTTATCTGATCCTAAGTGCCTCCTGAAGGCCCCACATTTAAATATCAGTACTTGGGGTTAGGGGCTCAACATATGAATTTTGGGGGACACAGACATTCAGCCATAACACTAGGAAAATAAACTTGCCTCATTTTGTGGTGTAATTCCTAGTTGAACCACAGGTTGACAGATGGCTCTTATTGAAATGAGGATCGGTCTGGAGACGTACGTACGCCATTTCCTGACCCTCTGCCCCACTGAGACCCTAGAAGGAGCTAGGAGCTGTGTTGATAGCACAGTCCAATTTGGTAGGCCAATCAAGTGCTTCATTGCCTGGTCCCTTCGTTCTGTGTGCATCAAAAACTGAAGACTACGTGCATTTAATCTTATGCCTGTTTTCCTTCTGATGAGTTCCATCAGATTGTTTCCTCCCAGAAAAGAGCATGTGTAGATTCTAAGTCCTTAGCATTCTTTTCTTGGTGAGCTTTAATTTGTGATGCTTATGGAACTGAGTGCTAAATCTCAGTGATTCAAATAAGACATCTGTCTCCTGTGAGCACAAATAAGGATGACTCTTTCAATTCCCCATCTCCTAAGGGAAAAGAAGGAAAGACACGTGAGAGTTTCAGCGAACTTAAATATTTAAAGCCAAAGGCATAAGGAGAAAAATCTTTGAGGAAAGGAAGTGAGAGAAAATAGGGGTCTTTGGGGCTTCTTCCATTGGCATTTAGCCCTTGGGCACCCTTTTTCAGTCTGGAGATCTAAAAGGGTGCAGGTCAACCAAGGATTGATATCAAAATTGACTCAACACGTGGCCTGTCCTGGGCTGAGCTCAGCCTCCCTGGGATGTAAGAGAGCCAGGCCTGCCTCTCTGGTGAGTATGATTTAGTACTTGGCTTTACCCAGAAGAGAAAGGTAGATTCTGTGAGGTGTCTAAGCTGAGGATTTGCTTAAAAACATGTCTAGGATTGTTTTTGCTTCAGATCATGTTATGCTGCTATTTCTAATGGTCACCCTTCTTTCCGTTTCCCCTCCTCTCTCTTTTTCCCTGTCTCAATATTGTGTCTTGAAAATAATACTAAAGGTTCTCTCTCCCCCACGCCCTCCTCTCCCTAAGGAGGGCCGCTTTGCATGGCAGCCCCCTGCCGTCAGTACCTACAAGGACTCGCTCTACCTGAGCTCACCAAAGCCTTACATCCCACCCAGCACCCCCAGCCAGCAGAACCCCTCACGATCTCAGCCCATCCCTGTTCCCCTGGCAGCCAGGTCAGCTCCCAAAGGTGCCGTGTGTCCTGGGCCCTCGCTTCCAGGTTCCACGTTCTCCCGTGCTTCTTCCCAACCCCAGCACCACTGTATAACCACCAGAACAGTTTATAGTGGGAATGTGAGCTCTAACCCACGTCATGAGGCAGTTGGGAAGAAAAAGGTCAGCAGCTTATATGTACCGTGTTTATCCAATAACATTTGCCCAGTGGCATTGGAAAGCCTCTCTCGTGTTGCACGTGACCCAGCCAAAGGCACCCAGGCACCGGCTCCCAGCATTGTCTCCCGCACAGCCGGCACGGGGACACCACCTTCTGCTCCTCCTCCTCTTCACACTCCCAAGCTGTTCTCTGACCCCCGTAAAGATGCCGGTAGCCGTGGCGAGAGTCCTTCCCTGGGAACTAGGCCTTCGTTCCCAGGTGCAGTGAGACCACCTGTGCTAGGCCCCCAGGTTACCTCTGATCCCGAAAACCGGAAGAAAAAACAACCTTACCTTTTGCAGCCGTGTTATCCAGCCAAGGCAAGGAATTAGGAATGTGTGTGTGTCTTCTCCTCCGTCTCTTTTGACACTTATGCAAGCAGCTCGGTTGTTTTCTGGGTTCCCCTACCCCCCCCCCCTCGTTAATATTGCTGCGGCTTGAATCCCGACTTCTTCTCTCTAAACATCTCAGCACAGTGCCCTCTGTCTCCCCCACCCCACTTTTTCTGTAAATATCCTAAGTATTCCAGAGCGTGGAATATGTAGACTAATAATGTAGTGTTTATGTTTTATAGCACGGTGCCAAAGATATTGTATTTATTCCCAAACTTTCAGGCTCTGCAAAGTGGCTTTGGGGGTTAGACACAGCCTGCTGCCTGTCCTGTGGTTCTCTTTCTTTCACTCTCATAAAGTGTTAAAAGGATTCAAAAATAGATGGATGAAAAGTAAACTTGGATGGGGTTCCCTCTGTGTCATAGAGTGTCAGGAGGCCAACTGGCTCGCACCGACTGTCTCATGCACTCTGAAGAAAGGGCACTGATTAAATAGTTCTCAGAGTACATCATTGCATGTTCACTGGCAACTGTTAAATATGGAATTCCTTCTTCTCTGCAGCACCCCTTTACGTAACAACCCCCTTATTTCCTACAGGATGCCACTTCCTGCAGCCCAGCCCAGCCTGAGGTAATAGTTGTCCCTCTCTACCTGGTTAATACTGACAGAGGGCAAGAAGGCACTGCCAGACCTCCAGCATCTCTGGGGCCACTTGGCCCCCCAATCCCGGCGACCGCCCCAGCCGGCTCACCTCTGACCTTCCCGACTCTAGATGATTTCATTCCCCCTCATCTGCAGAGGCGGCCCCACCACAGCCAGCCAGCCAGCGCTCCTGGCCCCCACTCCCCCGTTAGCCAGACACCACCATCCTTCTCACCACCACCTCCGCTGGTCCCCCCGATACCGGAGGGCCTCCACAGAATCTCGGAGCCTGACCTCACGGGAGCTGTTTCAAGTACCGTAAGCTTGCTGGAATCCCTTCCTCACAGCTTTCCTGAATGTTTGCTCCCGGCAATAGAAAACCCCCTTTCTCACTGAAGCACTAAGTTCCGAGGGAAGTGTTGGCTGCCGCTGTGCTTGCGTGATGACCGGAACTGTGTTGCTCTCACTGGAGTGCATGCCTCCCGTGTGTGTCCGTGGGTCTCTCGCGGCTGTCCGTGAGTCTCTCAAGCCCTCTCTGCGCTGTCCTGTTTGGAATGCACATCTTCCTGAAAGAACTTTGTTTTCTCTCGGAGAGAACAACTTCTGTGGCCTTGAGTCTGGCTAGTTATAGTCGCCACGGGCCAGGCAGATGTAATGTTGAGAGCTGAGGAAAGCTGAAAAATTAATGTGGAAAAACCAGCAGCAGTTTCTCTGCCAGGGAGCAGGGAGATTCTAGGGGAGGAAAATAGTACTCTTATGTTGATTTAGCAAGTAAACAAAGTCTTTTTTGTGCAGCAATCGCAGAGACTAGGTTAAAAGAGTTGAGTTTACTTGAGCAAGTGGATATAAAAGCCTTGTACAGATAGATAGAACTATTTTCTCAAAAGGCAAGGAAATTGCTGGGGCCCCTGAGTAATGGCTCCCTGGGCCTTTGTGGCAAAACTGTCTCACTGGTCATGTGACATTAAAGGGCCCTGACACCTCAAGTTCCCATCCTGTGAGGGACAGGTCCTCATCATAGGTGGGAAAGCCCAGGTGCTTCAGAGAAAAGCTGAATCACAGTACTCAGTCTGTTCTCCCCTCAGGAACCCTGGAGAGTGACAGGCTCTGAAGGAGCCTCAGTGTGAGTTGTACAATGGGGGTGCATGGATCTACACACAGGGCCGTGGGGTGCAGTGGGCCTGAGTATGTAAAAGTTTCGATTATGGTGCTTGGTACAGAGAGTGCCCAATACATGTTAGCTACATTGCTGAGGACGTGCCCCGGAAAATGGGGGCCAGAGTTCCTCAAAAATAAGTTACCGGTTAATTAACAATTATTGTTTTGTTCCTACGATGTTCTAGGCATTCTGCTAGATTCTGTGTGTACAGGCATGAGCAAGGCACAGCCCCGTCTCAGGATTCATCTGAGTGGTGTACAGGTCCTCAAGCTTACCGTACATGGGGTCATCTGAGCGGCAGGGAAGCTCATTTAAATTGTTAACTGTGTTGGGCCAGCCGAGTGGCACATTGGTTAAGAGCTGGCTTGGGACGCCAACAGCCCCGGTTTGGATCCCACGTATGAGGGCCAGTGACACTGCCTTCTAAAAAAAATAGTAAATTGTCAACTATAGATCATACTCCTAGAGTTCCTGGTTGAGTGGACCTGGGAGGCACTGAGGACTCACTACTTGGTAACGTGCATTCCGAGGGCTTCTGGTGCTGAGGGTCTGTGGTCCACAGTTTGAGATCTAGGGTCTTGCAGCTGGCTGATGGAACTAAACGTTCACCGACCTCCCTTTGTATAAAAGAGGTATGCCTACAAAATGGGCTCATATGGCTCGAACTGAAGTGTGTCATGCAGAAAGCAGGAAGGACACTTTTTGTTTTTTTTGGCTTGTAAGAAAATGTATAGATATCAGGCATATCAAAGGTGAGAACAGCTACATCCTGGGCTGGGCCCACTTCTCAGATCTCTAGGTGCAGCACAATACAGTTAGGTCAGGACCCTGCCAAACATGGCCCAGGGGCTTGCGTCTGTCTCCTAGCTTTGAGCTTTACAGCTTATCCCTGTTGGAGCAAAAATGCTAGATTGTTCCCTGATGCACTCACCTCACCTGAGCTCAACTTATAGGTGAATTTAGAAGCTGTTGTCGTTGTGCAGAGTACAGGTATTCTTTCTTCCCTTTGGCATGGGAAGTTTCTCTAGAGCAGCGTGTAAAGCAAGCGTTATTTTTAGTGTGCTGGCATACATTGTGAGTAGTTTTGTTGTGTGCCCTATGCTTTATCATTTTTCTAGAGCTGGGCTGTCATGTTAGTTTGCTGCAGGTGTACGGGCACAGGTTAGTTGGGACCGTTGTCCTCAATTTCTCAAACCTGACTGGTCAACCTGGTATGGACTTCCTGGGAGGACTTCAGTTGGCCTGATAACTTCTGGTTTGGCCCCAGGTAACAGAGTAAGAGGTGAAAAGGGAAACTGCTTGAGTTCCTCCACTGAATAAGAATCGTCACCAAGAGCAGGTCCCCTGGGGATGGTAGCCAAACCACAAGTTGGTATCTGCTCCATCTGCAGCTATTTAAGAATAAGAGGGAAGAAGAAAATCCATATTAATTGGTTCAGGTTCTTTTAGTCAATAACCATTTCTGTAAAGTTCCAGAAATAAGACTTGTGCCACAGAGTAATAATTTTTAAAATGCTTAGTACTCACACGCTCTTTCCAGACATCACAGAAGGTATTTATACTTTAAAAAGCTGTATGTCTGACTTTTTGTGTTTCTTGGGTGCGTTATGGCAGAGTTTTCACTGATGTGTCATTTATCTTTATTAAATCACTTTGGAAGTAAATTTAGACAGTGTAATTGTTTTCCACTGTTTACAAATGAAAAAATTGAGATAAGGCACTTTTGTATAAGATCATATTGTGCCTCTCAAGTTTTGGGAAAAGGTTTTATTTGCTAGACTGAGCTGCTGCTCATGAATAACAGCTGTGACATTAGTGCGCTTTCGGAAGAGTTGGACTGACAGAGCCAGTGTTTTCAGGAAGCCGCCCCTACTGTGTGTCAGGAGCTGTCCTGGGTCCTGACACCCACATCGTCTCTTGGTGGGCATATGCTCTCCTGAACATTTGTTCCCTTGAACAAAAGCTGTTCAGAAACAACTTTGCTAGTGATGGCTCCTGCCATTCGTGTGGCATTTACTGAGCACCTGCTATCTGCCGGGCATTGTGGTGGGGGGTCGGGGTGAAGGGGTGGCGGTAGGGAGGCGTGGCTCTTGTCCTGCAGGTACTTACAGAGCAGTTGATCTCTGGAGCATACGAATCGCTTTGAGCCATACTTTTATCTGAAGCTTAACAAAGTCTTGTTCTTCAGACCCCTTAAGAATGATATTTTGGCTTTAGGGTCTATAAGTTCCAAAAATAGAAACGTTGCAAAATTTATAGGTGTAGTCTACATATCTTCACTACATTTTGAGGTCTTATTTTCGTGTCTTTAAAAAGACTGGCATTATTCCCATCATGGAGATTATAATGTTAGTAGTAATAGTTTTATTGTTATTTCTGGCAGAAGCCCTGAGGTTTTTAAAAGTCAGGATTTTCAAAAGTCTTTACTTCAGAGATCTTTGTCATTCAATATTGGAGCAAAAAACATCATAGTAAGACAGGATAATATCCGAATCTCTAAAGCAAGCGCTAGTAAGGTTGTTCAGTGATGTAAATGATAAGAGAAGCTTTCCACGAGTACAAATACTTAATTCTTTCTATTCTTACATCAATGGCTGCTTGTCCTCACATCGTCTCATGTTTCTTTAAACAAGTGTACTAAACTTTTCCTCTTTTTTCCCAATTAAACCAACTCTCATTTTCGGATCGCATTTGGAATTGCATGAGTTTTGCATGTTTTTCCACTTTGATGTGAATTTGCTTTTTCAGTAACTGGATTGATCCACAATTATTACCAGGTGAAAATAATGATGATGTTGCTGAGACTTTTAGTAACATTCACTTTCCCTCTCTCCCCTTACTAATACCAACAAAGAATAAGCGTTCGAGATTAAGCTTCTAGCTGGAATTAATGATGGCTCATTAATTACATTTTTTTATAATTAAGGTCCTTGTAAAGCTTTAAATTTCTTTTTTAAACAGCATTAACTTTGCGTTTCATGTATTGACAGTTACAATGTTTGTTTTCTTTTCAGGATTCAAGTCCTCTACTAAATGAAGTTTCCTCATCTCGTGTTGCAACTAATTCCCAAACCTTTGCACCAGCTAGCAAGCCATCGTCTGCCTATCCCTCCACAACAATTGTCAATCCTACTATTGTGCTCTTGCAACATAATCGAGGTAAGGGGAGTTGCGCAGTGCACCCCTCCCTCAGCTCATGAATCAACATAGCTATTCTGTGACATCGAGGACAAAAATGCTGCCTTTCCACAGAAACTTGCACAAATCCCATTCTTCCCTGAGGCCATTTGCCCCAGTTTACTCCCATGACCCACACAGTAGATTTGGGATGACTTCAGGTATTCGAATAAGTAAGCTGGTGTAGTGTATGTTCCACGCCTTGGGCGTTCACAGCATCTTCAGACGTTTGCACCAAAAAGAAAAGACAGGAAGGAGAAAGTCTGTGCCCCTTAGTTGAGAATTCTAATCAGAGCTTTGCTTGGAAAATCTAGGTATACAGTAATACCTCTTTTACGTAGTGTCCTAAATCATTTAGTTCTTTGACATCATGCATTTTCTAGAAAGCAAACTTTTGAGTGCCAAAATTAAAAAAAGAAAATATAAAGGATGACAATTTTTCTAAAATACAAAACATGTTTTTGTACCTCGAAAACAAGCTATTGAACTTTTTCTTAGGGACTCACCAGCCTTCGTTCTCGCCAGCAGTTACTGTGCTCGCTACCCTTCGGTGCACCTCTGGGGACACGAGTGGCTGTTTGTTCCTTAGACTATGTGGCCCCACACGGCGCTGCTGAGGGTTTATGTTTGTTTTCTACAGTTTCGGGTTGGCTCTTTCCCTTCTCTGCAGGAGCATCTTAGGTTCTAATCAGAACATAAACAAACCATATGTTTCCCAAAGCAGAAGTACTTGAAGGCAATAATTGTATATGTTGACCCTTCTGCTTTAAAATTCCAGAAGGTGATTCCAAATCCCACATTTCCCTTTTTTGGAATTCAGTAGAGGAATAAACTTTCCCTTCACAAAAACCCTTTGCCGGTGTAAAATGTAGTTTTTAAGCTGTTTCTGACATGAAGAACAGGCTTCTTCATCTGAATTTCAATTAACAGTGGAGGTTTAATTATTTTGTTCAGAGCTCTGTACCAAATCTTCCTTTGCTTGACTCCCCACTTGCCTACTTCTTAGGTTTCCTTCCCTCCCCCCTACCCCCACCCCCCCGCATTAACTAGGATGAAACGGGGACTGGAGTCTATTTTTAATTGTTTTCCATATTAAATGGAGTTTTCTGTTTCCTGCTTCTAACTTGAAAAGCAGATGAATGAAACCTTTTCTCTCACTTAAAATCTACCCACTCAAATCTTAGTTATTTTAGTAATTTTATTATTGTTTTCACTATTCAGCTCCCCTATTAATTTTCACTCATGAATCTATGCTCTTCAAAAAAATCAAAAAGGTCCCAGCCCCCACACTCAGTTATGTAAGAGCCCTTTCTAGTTTCAGCCGGGCCATCCTGGCAATAGTTTCCTCTGCCCAGAAACCTTCCAGAATGCAGGACAAAGTGAAAGTTTGGTTCTCTCTGAACTTCTTTATGACTCATCTTATTCAAAAAATCCAGTCAAACAAAAGTGAGTTAGTTCCCAGAAGTTCCTAGGCAATTTCTCTAAAAATGGGATTTATTCCCAAGGCAACTTGGGTTTTGGGAAGTGCCAAGTGTAATGTCAGCTGCTTCTTCCAAGTCCCTCCGATGACACCTAGTGACACATCTTTGGGCACGGAAATGCCTGTAGCTCCTTCTTGTTTCTTCCCTGAACAAATCAGTTCTTATTCGCCCAAATGCCTTTGGTTCTTACCTTTCTATTTTGTCTAAGTCATGCCCTTGGGTTTAAAAACCAGAACTGTGCAGCGTGAATCACACATCCTTCAGAAAAAGATACAAGTACATTAGTTTTTTGGGGAATTAAAAGTAGCTTCAATAAAGAGCAAACCATGTGTTCCCCAAGGAGGTGGGGCAGGAAGAGTTGAGGAGAATGGGAGTGCCTCCCCGGCCCAGCCTTGGTTTACTGATCATCAGTGGAGTTTAGGTCAAGCATTTTTGGCTTGGCTTTGGAATTGACCCAGCCTGGCAGCTCTGCTTTGCCTCATAGATAGTACTCGTGAAAACAATTTCTTAACTATTGCAAAGTCTCCTGAGGGACCGATCACTTTGCTCTACTTCTGGAATTCTAGATTAGTCATCCTAAAAAAGGTTCCCTTTTTTCCTGCCTAGATTGGCCCAGGGCACAATGTGACAATAACCCATCCCTCCAAGCCAGCTCTCCTTACTGCAAACAAATGGAGGGACAGTGTATGTCTGGCTGGCTCTGAAGGTCATGCAGAACACAGCCCTGACTCCTCTCTCCTGAGCTTTCCTACCACACGTGTCTGAGAGCAGATCGCTTACGATCAGCCTGGAAGAAGGACTTGAATCAGAGCACTCTCAGGACTGAAAGAGGTGCCTGGGTCCTCCAGCTCAAAGCGTCTCAGTCTTTATCGTGCATAGAGCGTTTGGAGAGCCTTCCTAACTGGCAGATTTGGGTTCAGGAGGTATAGAGCGGGGCTAAGATTCTGCATTTTTCAGCAACTCACAGGGCATGTCGGTGCTGCTGCTCTGTGGACTATTGGAGAACTAGAGCGCGATGGTCCCCAGACTTCTGGATCTCACGTCATGTGAAACAGCCTGGGGACCACCCCAGGATTGCTAATTTCTAACTTGACTAAATAATACCCCTGAAAAACAATTGCTGCTATCTACAGCGTGTCATTCCAAGAAAGAAAGGCCATTTTATGCTTCAGAAATGGGAACAACATAGTCTCTTAAATTGAATAAATTTGCTTTTGCCTGCTAGGGAAGGCCTTGCCTGCGGCTTGGAGACCAGAATGTGGGAGCCAGGGAGCCAGTGAGCTCTTGGATTTAACAGATGAGGGAACTGAGGCAGAAGCTGAGAAAACGGAGGTTAGGTGATTGGTCACTGTCATCTGGCGAGCTGCTGGCAGAGCTGAGCCTGGAGCTCTGCAGGGCTTTGGTTGTCCGGCCTTTGTGAACCTTGTCCACGTGTCAGAGGTGAACAGGGCCACTTCCCATGGCTGTGAGCTCCCTTGCCACTCTGTTTACTTCTTGTCCACACTGATTCTGGAGGCAGGGTGGGGACACAGCCAAGGGGGATGATGATAGCACCCATGGGCTGGCAACCGCTCTATTTTTATCTATGTGGCTGCTTTATATTTAGCAGCTATGGAAGGTCATTTTTGTGCTTATCTCATAGCACGTACACACAAAACCCTCCAAAGGAGAGGTTGGCCTCCCCTCCTCATGAGTGCCCAGGAAGGTGAGAAACCAATAGACCTTGATGTTAAGGAATGATGACAGCCTGGTGATTACAGTTGGAAAGAACCCTGTACTAGGAGACTAGGGAATCCACCTTCTGACCCAGCTCTGGTTTTCTGTGTCATCTTGGGCAGCTTGTGCCCCTTTCTTGAGGTGTCTCAGCTAACCTGACCTACCTGCTAGGGTTGTTGTGAAGATTAAAAGTGTTAACCTGTGTGAAAGCTCTTAAAACAATGTCTGGCACATACTACAACATGGATAACCATTGAAAACATTACATTAACTGAAAGAAGGCAGTCAAAAAAGGTAACATATTGTATGACTCAATGGATATGAAATGTCCAGAACAGAGAAATCTATGGGGACAGACATGGGAGGTAAGACATGGGATCTCTAAAGGGCAGGGCGTTTATTTTTCTCAAGACAAAAATATACCAAAATTGACTATGGTAATAGTTGCACATATCTGTGAATAAAATAAAAATTATGGAATTGCACATTTAAAAAAATAATTAAAAAAAAAAAAGAAAACAATGTCTGGTATTTGGCAAGCTCTCAGGAGATGGTAGCTGCCATGGTTACAATGATAATTCCTTTCCCTCAAAAGGTACCAAGACTGGGGTCATGTATAAGGTCTGCTCCCTTGAAACCAGGGGAGCTCGAAGGGTCTTCTTCAGTGATCAGATTATCTTGAGACAAGATGTAACCAACCAGAAAACAGTGGCAGTTCCCTGAGTCCTGGTGCAGATTTAGAGGGAGGGGTATAGGAGACAGGACAGTTGGATAATGGGAGTCATGTTAATACCACCCTATTCAGCTGGACTACACAGTATTTTAGCATCTAAGCCCAGAGAATAGTGAGGATGCAAATTTTGGGATCCTAACACATATGCTAAGACTTCTCAGCCTTACCGTGTCTTTGTAAATCTCACTTACACTATGTCTTTTTTCTTTTACCACAGAACAGCAGAAACGACTCAGTAGCCTTTCAGGTAGGTGAGAAATATTTCTTTTTTTTAAAAAAGATTTTTTTATTGGGGAATTGCAGGAGGGGAACAGACAAGTTGTTCTTCAGTCTTCCTTGTGGAGGGCACCAGTCGCCATCTGGCTTCCCGTCGGCAGCTGGTGGCCTCTAAGCTCAAGGTGCTGTGTTCAATCTTAGTTGTGGGTGGGCATAGCCACCATCCTGTGCGGGAGTTGAACGAGCAGGCTTGTTAAGAGCGCACCCCCTATCCTCTGAGCCATCCGGGCAGCAGCTCAGCTGAAGGTGCTGTGTTCAATCTTTAGTTGCAGGTGGGCATAGCCCACCATTGAACAGGCAATCTTGTTTTTACACCAGCTGAGCCATCCTGCCACCTGTTGGCAGCTCAGCGACAACTCAGCTAGGGTCCATGTGGGAATCGAACCGGCGGCCCTGTTGCTCAGAGCACGCACTCTAAGGCAACTCTTAACCAACTGAGCCACTCGGCCTGCCCGAGAAATATTTCTTTATATGTTAGCTAACACCTGCTCTGTTAATGCCAGCTTCTGATCACCACCTGATATTTGATCAGCAGAGTCTTATGAGCAACTCTGATGTTCTGGGAACTCTGTTCTTTGCTGAACTGCAAGGATGATGAAACTAGCCATGGTTCCTGCCTCCCTGCAACTTGCAGGCTGGTAGGTGCAGATCAGACAAGTGACCCAAACTAGTGAACATGTCCTGTGGAGCTGTGATAAGTGCCCTGATGGATAAGGACAGGATAGTCTAAATAAAAAGAACAAGGAGTTATGTTTTTGATGGAGTGTTCATAGCAGACCTTGCGGAAGAAGTCACCTTTCTATTGCTTCTATCTCTCTTCTAGAATGTGACAAGCCAGGGGTTGGGAAATGTGGGCAAGTTCTTTCCTTTTTGGGTGGTAAGCCCAACTGGCAGTAAATGACCCTGGGATGATGGGCCCAGATGAGAGCCTCCAGACCAGCAGTGCCTGGAAGACTGTGTGAGAGCACTGTTCCTTGAACTTGACCTGGCATCAGACTCTCCTAGACAGCTGGTCATAGCTCAGGCTGTACTTCCAGAGATTCGGATTTAATGGGTGTGGGGGATAATCTGCATTTCTAACCAGCTGCGGGATGATGCTGATGCTGCCTCCTGTACTGACCACGCTGGAGTAGCAAGTTTTGTCAAGAGCCAACAATGGTGGGGAGTGACCACCAATACAATACAACCCCATCTCAGGCTAGCTCCCTGATGAAGTATGCAGGATTGAGATGAATGGGGAGGGAGCAAACATGTCAGCCAAAATTGTGAAGAAACCCAGGAATGGGAATGTTACCCTTTTCCTTACTGCTTTCTGTAACAATGCTGCTTTGCATTCTGCTTTGGACACTTACTAGTGGTGTGCCTGTAGGCAGGTGACCAATGATCTGAACACCAGATCAGCTTGTTGTCTGTCAGATGGCCTCATCGGTTCTGCTTATGAACAGTTTAACGCTGAGCGCTGGCATTCACTTAGTGCTTTGTGGATGTGAGTTACTGTTTGCAGTAGGTGCCTCCATTAATTCACTCATTATTTTGAGTGCCAACTGTGTGTCGGGCACTGAGCCAGGCTTTGGGGCTATGTCAGGGAACAGTGCTGCCCTTGAGCAGCTTGTGGTGTGGTGCTTTGTAACCTTGTGTTGCTCATGGACCCATTTGGGGAATCTAATGAAGGCGGTGGATTCATTCCCTAGAAAAAGCCACACGTGTGGAAACACATGTACTGGTGGATTTGCAGGTACTTGTGAACTTCAGCGTTGTGAACCCCTGATCTGGTGGATAACAAAAGCCATCATTTTCTGAGCAGCTGTTCCACAATTTCTATGTTACTTCGTCCCACTGCTGTCCTTGTGATTCATGGAGAGCCCGGCTGGGAAGGACACAGTTCTCACACCCTCTCAGCTTTATCAGGACTTGGCTGTGGGACCAGGACAGGTTGTGGTGGAGTACAAGGTGCCCTCCCCTGCCCCCACCTAGAGGTGCCACACTCCAGCCCACTTCACTCCATGGCCCAGCCCAGGTGCTGAGAACAGGGTGGCTCAAGATAAAAAGGTAGCTCCTAGGGGCCCCTTCCTGCCTTTGGGGTTTGAAAGGAGCAGTGAAATAGATGAAAAGGCAGCAAATACAAGTTGGTCCTTGCTCTTCTCTCTTATAGCTGTTTGTCCCTGGATAAATGACTTCACCTCTCTGAGCCAGTTTCCTTGTGTGGGAAATGGGGGTGATAGTCCTGGCCCCCGTCTCAACGCAGCATTGTAAGGATCATGTGCCAACAGGAAGGGGGTTGTGCTTTTCACATTGGAAAGTGCTATGTAAACATCAGGGCTTCCCCTCCGGGCTCGGGCCACTTCCTCAGCTCGAAAAGAAGCCTAATGCTTCTGCCTGCCTCAAGGCTGGGGACAGATCCACTCATGGTGTTTGATAGAGTGGGACAGAAAGTAAGCACTCACTAAATGTTAGCTTTTGTTTAAAAGGAAGCACCATTTTGTTCAGAAGGTCCTGAAGAAGAGAGGGCAGGCTGTACTGGAACTCTAGCCTGTGCCCTGGAGTAAGTGAGGCTCTGCCCATCACACCTGTGGTGATGGGACTTGGAAGGGCCACCAGCCTTCCTCCTTTTCACAGGTTTTTATTGAGCATCCATGGAGCTTTATGTTTCATGAGATTCATCTGGGAATGTGACCTGCAGGGTGTTTGGCCTCCTGAAGTTCATGGTCCCATTGGGTGGACAGTCAGGAAAACAAGATTACAGCTACAACACGGGCTGACATGGGGTGTGGAGGCCGTGCCTCCCTTCTCTGAGCGACATCAGCACTGCTGTGATCCTCAATCACAAAGCTTTGATGTGAAGAAAAGGGAAGGTTTTCCTCCCCCCACAAACACAGAGGCCCTGCCGGAGGTTGTCAGCACCATCATTTCTTTAGTGGTCCGTTCCAGGTACTTCCTTTCAGAGCACAGTATAGAAGTAGGAGGAAATGCCCCAAGATGCTGTGGGAGGGATGAGTATTTGCCTGGTGAGAAGGAATAACAAGGCCTCATTTAACACAGATGTCAATGAAGTGTCACTGGGTTTTCACTATATAAAGAAACATGTTTTCTTTTGAGGCTGCTGCAATTCAGCCCTCTGTATATTGAAATCCACTCAATCACGAATCACATGATCACAAGCTCCTAAAGCAAAATAATTCCGGGCTAAATTTTGTAGAGCAAAAAGGACTCTGGCAGCCTTGGAACAAATCCATGGACTGTCAGCCTGAGTTTTGCAGCTATGATTGTTGTTAGGGCACCCACCCTAACAATGAAAAAAAAAAATTCTCTGGATTTGAAAACCCTGAGAATGGCATAGCTGTGATCTTCCTCATCTTAAGAGATGACACAAGAGTGAGGAGTGTGAGTGTTTCCAAGCACCAGGTTGAGACAGAGCTCAAAATCTTGATCACACTTAGGAAGGCCTTTCCAGGTGGGGGGACAGTCCTCAGGAGAACCATATTACAAGTGGACTCTGGTCATTTGAAAGGCCCCTGCATTTCCCAGGTTTCCTGCCGAATTCGTCGCCTCCTGTTGGTATTCCCTGGGAGCCCGAGAGCTCATTCCTTAATCTCCTTTAAAACTTGGTGGTTGGGCCGGCCGAGTGGCTCAGTTAGTTAAGAGCTTGCTCAAGGGTGCTAGCTGAAGGCCGGCCAAATGGCTTGGTGGTTAAGCGCTGGCTTGGGAAGCCAGCTGCCCGGGTTCGGGTCCCACATGTGAGGGCCAGTGACACTGCCCTCAAAAAAAAAAAGAGTGTGAGCTGAGCTCTGAGCAACAGCAGTTCGATGCCCAGCCCGAGCTGAGCTGCCATTAAGCTGCCAACAGGTGGCAGGATGGCTCAGCTAAAAACAAACAAAAAAACTTGGTGGTGATGATGCCCGGGATCAGGTTTTCTGAAGGACTCACTTAGCAGCGTCTCCCACAGAATGTTTAGGAATCGTTCTGCAGTCACAGAATGAGTCCTCATTTCCAAAGCTAGTTTGAAATCTGGCAGTCACTCCATGTGAGCAGACTGTGGAAGTCACAAAACCTGAGCGAGCTGACGTCCGTGTTTCCCGTCCCCCAACCTCTCCACACTCAGACATCTGTGACTTTGGCACAGCTTTGCGTGTACCCACGGGTCCCTTCTCTTTGCCAGAGTTGCGTCCTCCAGCCAGTACTCCACACCTTTTCCTTTCTCAAATATGACAGCCTCCTCTGAGGCAATGCTTATTGAGCATTTCTTAGTTGCCAGGGCACATCTCCATCCCCTTCGGTCTCACCTAATCGGCTTCACTGGTAAAGCTTTAGACTCCTGGGCTTAGACCTTTTCCCCCCAATCTTGTGACCTCTCTGTTGCCATCTGACACACCCCTTACCCCCGCACCCACCTCCGTACGTACTACCTCACTTCCACTCACACATTCATCCCTTTCCCTGCACTTAGGTATCTCGTGCGCCCGCCCCTCCCGCCGCCCTCCTGAAATTGCTCCTTCAGAGCTCTCCCGTGACTCCTTTTGCCTAACCTACTGCCTCCTCCTGGCTTCAATTTCTGGTTTTGGTTGTTTTTTCGGTTTTGACTCATTTAACCACCCATTTCTTGGAATTCTGTCTTCTCTGGTTCTAGTGACACCTCAGTATACCTTTCTGATTCATCTCCTATCGCTCTGGTGACTCCTTCATCCTTCTGGGGACCCTTATTTGCTTCTCAGTCTATGCCTGTGACATTCCTCGGTATATGACTCCAGCCCTTGGTTTTGCTCTTACCTCCTCCACTGAGTTCTTCCATCTCCTTGACCTCAGCTGTCACTGTTGTGCCAATGGCTCCGCAGTTTCACTGCTGCTGGGGCCTCTCACCTGCGCCCCCGCTTTTTTTCTAGGGGTCTCTAGGGCATTTCTACCTGAATGTCTCACTGTCTCCTCAAAGTTACCATGTCTGAATGGAAGCAGCTGTCTCTCCCTGCCTGCCCCAATCCAGTTCCCTTTCCCATGCACGTCAGTGCATAGCACCTGGCAGGTGCTTAGTGAATGCCTTCCCATAAATAAAGGATGCGGCTTAGAATAACAGGTTACACTCAGTAATTTTTTAATCTGTAGACCGTACATGGTACGTTATTAATTAGCTCTCCATAACTTCCAATCCTGAATCAAACTTTAAAAATTCTAATAGGCACTTAGCAATGTACAGTTTTCTGAGCACTTTGGCATAAGTGACCTTGTGAGGTCCTCTCGCAGCCTGGCAGTGAACTTGCTAGTGGGAGTGTTTACCCCCTTTTGTCGAGGAGAACACAGATACCCGGGAAAGTTAAGTGACTTCCCCAAGATGAAACAAGAGCTTTCAAGGCGTGTTTGGCCACCTCTTTGTGGTTTTACCTGCTCCTTGACTTTCTAGGACAGTCAGAACCACACAGATATCTGGGACACCCAAGTCTACACCTCTGCAGGGCACTTACTATGCTGTCTGCAAAATTTTTTAAAGGGCCCAGATGGTAAACATATTACGATTCGCAGGCCATATGGGTTCTGTCACAGCTACTCAGCTTCACCGTTGTAGCTCAAAATCAGCTATAAATAATACGTAAATGAATGGGCATGACGATTCCAATAAAAGTTTATTTACGAAAACAGGTGGCCAGGCCTTGTTTCCTGACCCTTGCTCTAAGTGAAACTTGTTCCAATTGAGGATTAGCAAACACACTTTCCTCCAGCTGGATTGTTTGAGTTTTGGGTTTCTGGGGTTTTGTTTGTTTGTTTGTTTTGCTTTGGAGCCACCAGAAGAGCTTCGGCTAATGATTTTTTTTTTTTTTTTCCATTTCCAGATTCTGCCTCAGAAAGAAGAGCAGGAGAGCGAGACTCGGCACCAACCCAGGAAAAGCCCACCTCCCCTGGCTGGGCGACTGAAAAAAAGGCAAAGGATGACAGCCGGCGGGTGGTTAAGAGCGCTCAGGACCTGAGCGATGTTTCCATGGATGATGTGGGCATCCCACTGCGGGTACGAGTATTGACCGAGAGGTCCTTCGGAGCCTTCCTCTGAAGCCAGTGACAAGTGTGTATGCCTGAGTGCATGTGGACCCACCCGTGGGTTGCTGAGGCCTCGTGAGGAAACTCTTCACCACTGTCCCTTCTCCACGCCCATTGAGGGCCAGAGAGCCTCAAAGAGCAGTGCTCCAGGCTCCCGAGCCCACCGTGGTCCTGGGCTCCATGTGCAGCAGCTTTTCCCAAAGCATGTGTTAGATATTACTAAGTCCTGTGAGAAAAGGATTTCCTGATTGAATGAATGTGGAAAAATGCTGGGAGGAACACAAGGCAGCAAGTTCCCTGCAGCACAGCTCCTGAGAGGCTCTGGGCATGTGTGTGTTCAAGGGGAGACTGTTGTGGGCAGTGTTCCCCAGTCTGCTTTATTGCTTATTGTTCCACGGAGGGCACTCGGAAATTGTTAGTCCCGGGTTAGAGAACGCTGGGAAGAGTGCGAGGCTTAGGGCCAGAGATTCAGGAAGACGTTCCCCTGGATGGGAGCCATCCCATCATCCAGAGGGAGTAGGAAACTTGAAAGGAACCACAGAATGAATTCAGCCTGCTGAGGCCTCCAGGACAGAATGGGTCTTGGGGCAGCCCAGCCCAGCTCTCCCCTGTTATATAGGTATGCCCACTGGAACTGGCTGAGATCTATTTCTCTACGATTTCCATTGAACAGATGGACAGATTTTTGTGTCGCTTTGGAGGAGGCCGATAGAAACATCAGTGGGCTGAACCTCAAAAGAGATGTTGTCTGGTCCTAAGTAATAATAAGTATATAATCATAATGATGATGATGATGAAAATTATTACTAATAGTAATCACAGCTACCATTTGCTGAGTGTATTATCTCATTTAAACACCTTTCACTCTATAAGATGGATACTAACATTCCTGCTTTATAGATGAGGAAACAGACTCAGAGGGATTACGTTATTTATCCAGGATTACATAACTTGTGGGTGACAGAGCAATCTGAGCCCCAAACCATCACCCACAACCATCGAGTTAGTCGGCCCTCCCACTCACCTTCTCACCAGTTCTGTGACCTTGGGTGGCTTTGACTCATTTCCCCATCTATAAAGTGGGAGTTGGTGGGTCTGTTCCACTTATCGGTCCCATTCTTTGTTTTATTTTCCTCTTAAAAAAAAAAAAAAAAAAAAGCCCAGCTGTGTGGTTAGGGTCACAGCTGTTGGCTGCTACGATGGGTTACATTTTAATGTATGTGTTCAAAATTTGGCCCTATGTGAAGTGACTTAGATATACTTCTACAGGATAACCTGTAATGGGTGGGGGCACGACCTGATAAGCAAACGTTCTTTGTTCCTTATGTTTCTAGGAGGCTTTCCTTCTGTTTTATAGTCTATATATGGAGAGAGATGCTCTCTAAAAATGCAATTTTAAGAAATTATATAAAAATGGACACATTTCAAGTCCACTATGTTCAAAATCTGCATCCTTTGGACCAAATATTATTCCACAGATTCATGTCTGAATCTCTTGGTTTGTCTTTTCTCAAAAGTCTTGCATTTTCAAAAAAGATTTAAATGTGGAGTCACAACGATGTATAGAGTTATGTGAGCTCGGACTTGAGATGTTGTCACTTTCTATTTTGATTTTGTAATCATTGAAGTTCTGAAAAGTACCAAGACTCCCCTTTCATTTTACTCTTTACCTTTGTTTTCCTCCAGAACACCGAGAGATCAAAAGACTGGTACAAGACCATGTTTAAACAGATCCACAAGCTGAACAGAGGTACTGGTTTTCATGTGTAGAAGCTGTGCTGTGCTCATATGTTCTCTGTTGTGGTGAGGGCCTAAAGTCACTTTGCTAAGATGCCCGGAGACTGGCCCTGCGGCTTGAGCTCATCAAGCGCCAACCCAGCCTGCCTGAGCCCAGCCAGACGCCTTCAGAGCAGAGGAGGAAAGGGGCCCTTGTGCACTTGCCTCACCTGCAGGGTTTGAGGCCAGCTTGCAAGTCCTCCCTCCCAGATGCTGTGGGATGCAGCAGGCTGATCCCAACCCTCTGCCTGCGCTCTGGCATCTGCCTGCCTGGGATGCAAGCGGCTCTGACTCCCACCTGCTTCCAGCATTAGGTGCACCTCCCCGTGTCAGCCCATGACTGCCTTGTAGGTGGAGCGAGTTGAGAAAGCACTGAACTGGGCATTAAAACCTGTTCTCGCCTATATTCAGTCCCCCAGGACTCGTGATCATGAGCCAACCACATACCACTCCATGCTTGTCCCGCTTCCCTTCCTCCAAGGGATGTTGCAGAATCCAAATGAGAGCCAATTCTGCCTTGTGAAGTCGTGTGCCTGGTGCACCTGTAAGGCGGTGTTAATGTGAAAATAATCTCCCCCAGCTGGGAGCCAGCCCTTGGCAGGTGGCCCTGAGAGTCGGTCAAGAGCTGACACACCAAAGCCTGCTCAAGCTGGAAGAGAAGCACTTCCAAGTCAGGGGCCCGCTGGATGGCAGCAGGTGACCCAGCATGGTGGCAGAATCTCAGGGTAGTGCTTGGGTGGGTCACGACCCCACCGGCTCCCATCCGCCTGTGCCTCCAATCGGCTGATAGGCAGGGATGCAGCTGCACCATGGGAAGGGGACCGCTCCTCCCGCAGGCAGAGCATCCTGTCCTTCCCTGTGGCCAAATCCAGTCTGGCTGCCTGACACAGATGACACATGAAGGCAAAGAAAAAGCATCCTGGTCAGTGTTGGCCTAAACCACAGATAACCAATCTCTCTGATTAGCTGTGGATGCCACCTAATGTCACTGTTAATTACTATAGCTCCTACAGTGTTCAGAGTGAACCTAGCTGTGCCCCTTTTCAAACTGTCTCTAAATATTGAGATGCTCGTGTTTAGTATTTCTGAGCCACAAGTAAATCCACTGTAGTTGGGTGGATGAGCTCAGTCACAGCGGTGACGCTAAAGGCCAGGCCTCTGATTGGATAGTGTTAGCGCTATCTGTTACTTCCTGTAGCCGGTGTCCACTTCCTCCAGCAATCTGTGTCTCTCACCTTTAGACCCAGCTCTGGCAACCCAAATGCCGCGACACTGGTGCATATGTGAAAAATATGTAAGTCCGCCCCACTGGCAGTATTGGTTGTCTCATATGTTATAGCTATTAACTCAGCCTAAATCATGGTCCTGAACAAAACTACCTGCCTTAATGGTGGGCAGAGATATTTGAAAAATTAAGAATCCAGTTGTTTGCCTCTATTCTAGTATCCACAGCACAAGGTTTGATCTATTTAAAGAAACATTTTATAATAGTGTTTTTATTATATACTTTTTATTAACATATTTAATGTTTTTTGCCTACGAAAGGTAAAAACATGAAGCTTTGTGTTAAATGCCTCTTGCTTACTGGAGCCTATATGTGGGATTCTGTGTCCAAGGAGAGAAACGATCAAGTCTCTTTTTGATGTGTCTCAGTGCTTCAGGCAAAAGGACTGGATTTTAAGAAGCCGTTTGAATTTCTTTCATATCTCTGGTGAAGCTTAGTATGTTTCAGAATTCAAGGAACCTGAATTGTGTGTGGATTCTTATTCGTTCATTCTCTCCATTTGTATCTTCCTCTATTCTCTCTCCCAAACCTGCTCCTCTGCCTAGACACTCCTGAAGAAAACCCTTATTTCCCTACGTACAAATTCCCTGAACTTCCTGAAATCCAGCAAAACTCTGAAGGTACCATAAACTTAGACAGCGTATCTGTTGTCCTAGCCTTAAATTAATTCTTATAGTTCCCTTATAGGAATGAGATTTGGCTTTAGATTGTTTTTATAGTGGTTTTTGGTTGGTGAAAACTTTATTCCACTCATTTGCATGATGTGCTGTATTAAAATAACTAAGACCTTTCTAATTCATTAACCTATTTTTACATGATATGCCCATGTGCTTTAATAACACTAAAATAGGTAATCAATCATTCAAAAGAGCCATGTGGGGATTTGTCAGTTCCTCCACTTCATGGTGGATAGTCTCAAAACCCACTGCTTTTCTCTGCTACAGAGGACAATCCTTACACTTCTACCTACTGGTTTCCTGCACCTACTCCTAGTCCTAAAGCTGAAGGTAATTAAAGGGAAATCATGTGCCCCCCTTTGTACTGGTGCTGTTACTTTCTTTTTCACCTTGGGGTTTTCCTGGTGGCTAAGAGCTGTCTCCCAATCATTTGCTTCCCTCTAACCTTGTGTTGTGTGGTGTTGTCTCTCTCCTCACTGACTGTATAACCTTAGTCTGTCCAGATGGTGTTTAATCCTGTTCCCTTGGAGTCTACATGATTCATAGGGTAGCCAGTGTAGCTTAGTTTTGATGCTTTGATCACGTGGGGCTCTGGAAAAAGCTGCCCGTTCCCAACTACCCAGGGCTTTGTGTTTGGGGTGATCACGTGGTGCTGGTGGCTGAGCAGTGACTTGGGAGAGCTGAGTCACTATAGCTGGTAGGCAGGAGGTCCATGTGCCAGCTGTCAACAACAGAAAAATTACCCGTTTTCGTTATGTACAACTAACTCATCACTAGGCCCCTCTTGTCGTGGACCCTCAGGGTATATCTCCTTGTTAGAGAATTCCCAAAGAGACATCCAGTATGAGATTCAGTCATGGTGGGAAATATTTCTTGAAAATAAGGGCTTTGGCCAAGCTGGAAAACATTTCATGAGAGAGCTGGCTAGGAATTTGGACCCATTAGGGAGGACAGCCACATTTGTATGTATTTTCTAGGGCAAAAAAATCTAGGTGTCAGAGAACATTCTAAAAAGCAAGTTAAGGGCAGCATCCTGAGAATTATCCTAGTCCCGAGGATTGTCTGATCTCTGGATGAGTGACCCGGAAGAGGAGAGCGGGTGGGATACGCAAGAGGGAATTTCATTAAGTGGTCTTCTCAGATGAGATGTTGAGTGCTCTGAACTTCACTCATTTAGGGAGTACGGAGCACTTGCGTGTGCCGTGCACCGTCCTTGGAACTGAGGCTAGAGCCATGAATAAGATATGTCATCTGTTCTCAGAAGTCCACATCTGGGAGTAAATTAAACAAGACCACTTCATTCCACTATGTCCACTACGGTGGCAGTTGCAAGAGCATGTGTTCAGAAGGCCACAGAAAACTTGGATGACACAATAGGTCCTTAGTGCATACCTGGAGAATGTTGATAAGTGAAGGCATTGGACCATGGAATCAGAGTGCTTTTCTAGGGGTGAAGCCCAGTTCCGCTACCTCCTCAGTTCTCCTCTGCGCTCACTAGGTCAGCAAACCACCCCACACAGCCCTTCTCATCATTAGTAAAGTTATCCGTTCAATCATTCACCAAACTTTGATTGATCACTTAATATATATGAGATGACACACTAGGATGTGTTAGATACAGTTTTGGTTAAAATATTGTATTCCGTTTTTGGTCTCCCTGTTATGTGCTAGTCTTGAGTTTCCAACCATTTCATGCCTGGGGCCTATTTTGAATGGAAAAAAAATGTCTAGTAAACAAAAACAGACTTAAAAATTAAAAGCTGATGATTTAATTTTAATCAATGACCTCCTCACTGCCAACAACAGTCTATTTGGCAGGAGATAACCTGGTATTTTTATCTAGAGGGGCTGATTTTAGCCAAAAGCATTGCTGAAAAAACAACTGAGTTGGACAAGGGAGTGTTTTCAGGGTAATTTTGACTAAAGGCAGTTTTTAATTTGTGCTTTATTTGGACTTGCGACTCCAACCCATTCAATAAGAGAGGGTTCCCTTCCATGGAAGATAACAAGTGCACAGCACGCCTGAAGTCATATGAACCCATAGATGTGGGTAGAGGAAGGCTGCCTGGAGAGGTCCTGTGGAGACAATGACTCCCATTGGACAGGAAGCACGCCGTAGGCCTGTCATAGGCACCACCAGCACATGTCACCATCAGCCTGGCTGTTGATCTCAAGACAGGGTTTCACAGCTTCACACCCAGAGCTGCCACATCACCAGCTGCCACACCTAGCGGCACTGGCTGGTGACGATGTCTGCTCTGGTACACATCAAGTCAGGCACAAGAGGGAACTGGGGTTATTTTGCCCAAAGGCATAAACCGTGAGGGATGGCATGATAACTTCTCACCTGTAATTTAGGAAGCAGACCTTACTGTTGTTTATTTTCAAAGACCAAAAAGCAAGACATAGTCTTAAAGGATAAAAAGGAACCATTATACATTGCACATAAAAAATTCATAATATGATTAACCTTTAACACAAGTCTCTAAGAAGTCTTCTTCCCTGGAGATCTTTTTAAAATAGGTAGATATGAGGGGAGGGGGATTGGGGAGCTGGGTGAGAAAAGTGGAGGGATTAAGAAATACAAATTGGTAGTTACAAAATAGTCACGGGGGGGCCGGCTGAGTGGCGCAGTGGTTAAGCGCTGGCTTGGGATGCCAGCGGCCCCGGTTCGGGTCCCACATATGAGGGCCAGTAACACTGCCCTCAAAAAACAACAACAACAAAAATACTCACAGGGATGTAAAGTACAACATAGGGAATATAGTCAATAACATGGTGTAGTGTAGTGCCAGGTGGGGACCAGACTAATGGGGGGATCACTACATAAATTATGGAAGTGTCTAACCACTATGCTGTACACCTGAAACTAATATAAAATAATATTGAATGTCATCTGTAACTGACAAAAATAAATAATTAAAAAAAGGAAAAAAAATAGGGTGGATTTCATCTGTTGCCCGCACTTCTGCTTAGATGACAGACTCAGACATAGATCAAAGATGTATTCAGGGCCTGCCGAGTGGTGTGGTGGTTGAGCGCTGGCTTGGGACACCGGCAGCCCCGGTTCGGATCCCACATGTGAGGGCCAGTGACACTGCCCTCTAAAAGAAAAAAAAAAAAAAAAAAAGATGTATTCCATTAGATGAACGCCTTTTACAAATGAAACGTTTGAGCTGGATCACTTTAAAGAATTGTGATTTTCATTTTCATTTTGTTAACTATGAGAGGTTCTCTGGCTTGTGGTTTTGATGTCTGCGAGCCCCAGCAGGCCCTCCTCACCCCTGTAGGTTCGCATGGCTCCAACCCCTGCCCCCGATTGGTAGGTGGGTCCTGGGCTCCATATACCCTTTTTCACTTGGGAAAGATGTGTGCCTTTCAAAGACAGGTGTTAAAGACAGGTTAGCACCTAACTGAGGCTCTCCCCATAGTTTGTAATGAGCATTAAAAAATAGACAGCTTTACTGAGAAATGGGAGCTGTCATTCCAGTCTTGTCTGTCCTCTGGGGAGGAGACGGTTGTTGCTGCTGGGTTTTGTGTTTTGTTTTGTTTGCATTCAGAATTTGAAACTAGAATTACTTGCAATAAGCCTATCAAAAACTAGCCTAAGGGCTGCTGCCTCTTTCTAAATTCTGGTTGTTTATACAGTATAAAAAAAGACATTTCTGTGTCTCAACACTGATTCTCCTAAATAGTGCAAGTTTGTTTATGCTGGCCTAGCGATTTTCTCTTCCCTCCCTGCCAGTGTAAAAGTAAACTTCTGGCCAGACTTTCAGAAAATAGATAGAATTAGCATGTCTTAATCAACAAAGTTTAAAATGCAGTTAAAAAAACACCCTGTAAATTCCAACAAGGAGCAGTCACTCTGGTCACTTGATAATCTTTGAGAGCACTGTGTGGGACAGGGACGATGTTGTGTGTAATTACTCTTTGTTCCATGAGGTAGCTGGGAGGAGTTGGAACTAGGAAATTTGGGAAGAGTAGAATGAGTTCAGGAGCCTTATTTCTTGGTCGTTAGAAAACTTAAAGAAAATAAAGACAATTTACTAGAAATCCTTTGGGAATAACTTTCAAGGAAAGCTAAGCAAATGAGTTTTACTTTCTTTTTTTTTTTTTTTTTTTTTTAAACCTTCAGTTGATCCACCCTCCCTTCCCCATCATTCCTTCCTCTCTCACCCAACGCCGCTTGTCTGGGAATTACACTCCATTCTCTCTCTTAAAAGCAAATGTCCTTTCCTTGCATCTGAGATGCCACTAAGTCAAAAAGATTGTTAGGGTGGAGAGTGGTGATGATGATGGAGGTGGGTACCAGCCTCACCCACTGTTGCACCCTGACCATGGAGGGGCTGCCAGGAGGAGTCTGCAGACATCCTGCCCATGGTTTCCTCCGGAAGCAGCAGTGAGAGGAACAGCTGTGGAGAAACAGCTTCAGAAACGCTGCCACTGCCTTTTCCCCACCCCCTCCCTTCTGTATTAGAAAATAGCAGTGTGGTGGCCATCACCTCAGCAGCTCGCAATAATAATAATCATAATCATAATAATAATAATAATGGCATAGCCACTGCAGTGACTGTGCCTCACTGCCCTTTATTGAGCCCTTACCAAATATAAGGCTCCATGCTGAGTGTATCACAATTGTGATGTCTATTTCATTCTTCCAGCAACCTCATGAGGTCTGTCTTCATTTTATCAATAAACGGTGTGAGCTCAGAAAGGTTAAGCAATTTGTGCAAGAGCACACAGCAAGTTGCAGAGCCAGAATCAAACCCAGGTCTCTGGGGCCGCCAACACATGGACTTGTACTTCCTCTGATCTACTGTTCTGCTGATTCCTGTTCCTCTCCTGCTACACTCTGTGTTCTTGGTTGGCCCCCTTGCCACGGGCTCTCTGATGTGTAATTCCAGGTGTCTAGCTTGGACTGCCACTGGGTCAGTCATGTTTCACTTGGCTGAGCTATGGTCTCTCTGGAAGATGTCTGGGAATATGAAGTTAGGAAAAGCTCCCAAGTGATTCGACACATGAGCAGGACTAAGAAACACTGGAATAGAAGAATATCACCCTTCCCACCTTCCGAAAAAAGGAAGATGATACTTGCCAGTGCAATTTTGAAGATTTGGACATAGAATTAGCATGGGGAATATTAGATTTAGAAGTTCCATTCAAGAAAACGCAAGATACTTTAAAAATGATGCCTTCAAGTCAGCAGCAAAACCAAGTAACTGATGTATTATGTTAAAATCCAGGGCCTGTGAGGACCCATTTGGCCATGTCAGGATGAAAAGCTATCATACCGGTCAGGAGTGAAGTCCCAGAGACCAACCATTCCCCTTGCTTTGGGATGCCTCCTCCACCACTTTCAGGCTGATGGTGGCCACTGCCATCCCCTGGTGAAGTGACCTAAGACACCATCCCAGAGGCATCCCCAGGTCATGGTGACATATGTCATAGTGATGTCTCATTGAGCTTTTTTATTCATGTGTAGCTGAGGATGCACTAAGGCAAGAACTTACGAATCTGATTTTCCCAGGCACATCTACATTTCAGTTAAAATAATCCTCTACTGGCCCTACAGGATTTCTAAGAATAGCCTTATTTTGCTTGAGTTCAAGCAAATAGTTCTATTGTGAAGATGACTGGCCAGGATCTGTGCCTCTTGCCCCAAACTCCAGCAAGAACTGCCCAGAGGAGGGGCTGAGCTGCTCACAGCCATCACCTTTGCTCTCCTAAGCAGAGCTGCCCAGAAGGTCCCTGCCTAGCCGGTGCAGAAGTCTGACTGACTGACCTGCAAAATCGTTGGGGCCGTAGCAGTTACTACTTTCCCCCTTTAAGGGCCAGAAATGCCACAGGAGCTGAGGTCGGTGAGTCTGTTTCCAGCTTTTATGCCTTTCACTCCTTTGCTGTTCCACCTCATTTTCTTCTCCTCCTTCAGATTCTACTTTTTTCCCCAAATGTATCTTCTGTAGCTTTTCTGCACTCTGTATCGATCTTTTTTGCACCCTTTAAAATTTGATTGCCATTAAGTAAAATTTGATTGCCATTAACTAGAACATGACAGTTTTGGGAATCCTTCCCCAAGCTCCCTGCACTATCCCTGACCACCTTGCCCGTTTCCTCTTTTGTGTATTCTTCCTCTCTGGTCCCATGGAGACTTTGTCACCCACCTCTGCATAGGTCTCTCATTTTCTTTGAGTATTTTTGGTTTTGGTGTATGTGTGTCTCTGTCTTGACCCCTTTATCCTTTCTCGTCCTAAGTCTGTGGGGTAAAGCAGGAGAAGGAACCAATTTGAGCAGTGGGAAAAGATGGTACTAAAAATGAGCCATTGATATTGAAAAATAATTTTAAGCTTAAAGGCCTAAGAAATACATAAAATGGAAACTTAATTGATATAGACAAGTGATTATGCAAATACTGCTTTGTGCTCATCATTTCATTTTGGTCAATTACATACTTTTTATAGAATAATCATTCTCAACCAGCACTTTTTCCAGGGCCTTTAAGATGGTCATTAATTCTAAAAAGAAGTCTTTTTTTAGAAGTTCATTTTGAAAGTCACTGTGCTTGAAAAGGCAATTATGTGCCTTCTGGCAGTTTTAAGAGAGTCACTGTTCCCAAACGAGGTTCCACAAACAGATTGCCAAAGCCCAGAGTGAAGCTGGTGTGTGCACATCAGAGCCCAGCCGGCGCCTTCAGGGCCCTGAAGTGAGCTGTTCACCCTGAGTAAATCCTGCTTAATGTTAGAGTTTCCTGGAAGTCACCGGCTCAGGAAGTGCTGAGTGTTCCTGCCAAGGTGTGACGGGTGCTGCTTTGAGGGGCACAATCAGCATGTGGCACCACCACGAGCTGAAATCACAAGATCCGGGCTCAGCTGAGCCCACTGTGGCCTCATTTGAGAGCACCCTTGGAAAACCAGTAAAGGCAGGATTTCAGACACTGACAATGTCTGTTCAGAGACAACTTGAGAAACTTCATTGAATGTGTCTTAACTATGTGATCTTGTCCCCAGTGTTCCCATTCATTGGTATTCCCAACTTCATACCCATTTACTCCAGTGTGGACTCAGGCTGCCAGGAGAGGAGAGCAAGAGGCAGCAAGTGGCAAGAAGATGTAGCAAGAGGGACTCCGTTTTACACATTGTCCCTGGAGACCAGCAGAAGGAAAACTCGAAGTGTGGTGGGGTAACTCAGAAAACTTGCTTAAGTGTCACTAGAGACAGGGTGATGCGGAAAAACAGAGCAAAGGCTTCAAGGGCTGGGAGGCCATCTGGGCAGCACTGAATAACACCATCCCCTGTCTCTTGCAAATTACCAATTATCATGGAATAGCCACATTTCCCCCCAGGACTGGGCAGCTGAGGGTGGGATGAACCCATAGCACAAAGCACCCATCCCTATCACAGGGCTTCCAGGCGCTTAGGGAAGTGGAGTCAGAAAGGCCTTAGCTAAAGGCAAATTTTCTTAACCTCCCTAGACCATAATTTCCTTGTCTGCAAAATGAGATATTTATCTCCTCGAGTTTTTTTGCAAGGATTGAGATAATCTTAGTAAATTACCAGCTACTATTAGACACTTAGTAATGGGAGCTGATATTATTTTTATTCATAAATGTAGGTAAAATCTTCTTCCATTAGACTTGCAAGATAAGCATAAAACTTAAAAGAATAAATATGCATCCCCTGGCTGCTCAGAGGCATCCATACAACTTCAGTTTGCCCTCTTAAAAGTCCAGTGAACTGGAAGCCACATGTCAGATCCCGTCGACACTGTGAGAAATGAAAAGCTTGCTCACTCTGAGACCTCCCTGCCCTGTGTTAGCCTTGGATGGGTAAGACTTTTTTTCCACCTACACCAAATAAGGAAGCGTCAAGAACACCCATTCAGATTCTTCATCCCCCCATCTTTCCTACTTCTGCTTTTAAAAGAACTATTTCTCATTTTCTTTGAACAAATCTTCTAGAATTCCACATTAGAAAGCTCTAAGAAGAAAAAAATGTTTAAGAGCTGAGGGTTTTTAAAAAAATTCTTTGAATATTTAAATGCCTTTATTCTCCACATTTGTTTCTTACCTCAAGAGTCAGGTAATAGTTAGAAATTAACCCTCACCTTACCATCTACTGATAGGCTGTAATTTCTCCAAGATTCAGAAAGATGCAGGGTTTTGGGCTAAAATGCTTGGCTGGACTTTCAGCACTATGTATATTGGTTCCTAACTAAGCTAATTTCTCATTTGGCAGGTACCATTTTTTAATCAAATTCCTGCCATCAAAGTTGATTTTTAATTTTTTTTTTTTAAGATTTTATTGGGGAATTGGGGGAGGGGAACAGCTTTGGGGAATCAGGGAAGGGGAACAGACAAGTTGCTGTCCTTTTGTTCTTCAGTCTAGTTGTGGAGGACGTTGCTTCACTGGCCCATGTTGGTATTATCATTGCGCTCTTCCTGGGTGAGGCAGATGGGTCGCTAGCCTCTATACGGCCTCTAATGGCAGCTCTTGGCAGCTCACGCTGGCTGCCAGCCACTCACTGTAGCTTATGGCAGCCCACTGCAGCAGGGCCTGCAGCCTACGCTGTCGCCAGTGACTCATGGCAGCCCACGTTGTTCACCATCTTAGCTGTAGAGGGCAGTGTCACTGGCCCTCATATGTGGGATCCGAACTGGGGCCCTGATGCTCAGAGTTGGCGTCCCAAGCCAGTTCTTAACCAACGCACCACTCAACCGGCCCTGATTTTTAATTTTTAACATAGTGGCATTTTATCAATGTATTAATCAGAAGTTCTGTTTTTAAAAAAAGACAATCCAAAATTCTTCAGAGCAGTACTTCAAAATGTATATATTCCTGGATGTCATTTTATCTCTTCTGCCCCATGTTCAGAAGTTAAATAAGCTTACAGACTCAGATTATAGCAGGGAAAGGCTTGGCTGTGTTGGTAGAAGAAACTTAAACCCTGTTCAACTTTGATATTGACTAATCCTGTCCTTGAAGCAAAAAGAGGAAGAGATGGGGGCAGAGAGAGGAAAAGATAACTTGGTACCTAATGCTTTTTCTTTATTTAGGCTGGAGGAGGCCTGAGACAGATAAAAATGGGGAGAGGAGGGGGAATAAGAAAGGGAGGGAGCTAGAGAGGCTGACTTCAAATCATACATTATTCAAAATAATAGCAGTGTTAGCTTTATTTACATTTCACACCATATTCTGACCTTTACCTGCTCCGCAACTTGAAATTATTTACATAGAGACAAGGACTCGATTAACACACTTAGTCATTAATATTTACTGGATTCTTTGACTTGTCTTTCCAGGTTAGTTCATGTGCTTTGTTAAAGTTACTACAGATCTTAAGGGAAGGAGTTGGGTCTTCAATTCAGATTCAGTAATTCAGGTTAGCAAGGTACTAGAAAATGGAAAAGGCTGACTGTTTCAACCTACCTCTTGTTGGAGAAATACTTTGGTGGAGGGATCATCATGAATATAGTGACTCAACCTGTTGCCGTACATGTACCTGTCTGTAGTCTGTTTTAGTTCAGGGCAGTGACTCGCATAAGGGGTTCAGATCTTGTTTCAGTTCTGCAACTCATGGAGCCCAGTGTTCAGATTATTTAAGGCTGTATGTCATGCCATTTCACACTACAGAAACCCATGTGAGTTTGATTTGTTCCAGAATAACAATTCCAACACTTAACCCCGAGCAGTACCCTTGCAGAGCAAACCATCTAACCGCATCTGCCATGGGTATGTTGTGTTCCAAGGAAAGCAAGCTACTCGAGGAACCAGGTTGAGGTGGAATCAAAACAAATGATTATGAGGTTTTTCTCAAACTGTTTTCTTAACTACAACACCTGTTTGTTAAATAATACTGTATGGGGAACTTTAACAGACAAAACAGGTCACAGCTGAGGTGGGGAAATAAAAACCACACCTCCTCTCCCCCACCCCACCCCTATCCCATCCAGTAGCAGGCCTGAGGGACTCTGGAACTCAGCAGGCTAGACCAGAGGCTCTCAGGGTGAGCATCCAGGGATCCATCTCAGCCAGGCTGGGGCCCCCGCGTTCCAACTTTGCTTGTGGAAATTCTCTGGAGGAGGGCCTTTGGCTACTCATCTCTGTGTTTTTCTTGGTGTCAGACAGCAGTCATCCCCCAGGTGTCGTGAATGGACCTTCCGGATGGCGGGTCTGCAGGTCCTGTGTGGGTGGGTTTGCTCTTGCCAAGTGTGGTTTGCTGTGGTGTAGCTTCCCACACTTGGCTCCTCCTCTCCGCTGGGCTCCCTGGTGTGGCCCAGTGCCAGTGCAGGACCGTGGAAGTGGGGGACATGTCCCCCATTCTCTTACCTTAGGCAGATTTCTCCTGATTGCATTTTGTTTTGTTCAATAGATGATGATTCAGATCTGTACTCCCCTCGATACTCCTTTTCTGAAGACAGTAAGTGACTTAGAGTTTCCTGGTTGTGGGGGAGGAAAGGGGAGTGGTGGATGAGGGAAGACATCTTTGTGTTTTCAGTTTTCATCGGTTTTTAAGAGTCTTTTGTACCCACTTTCCTTCTGCAGCCAAATCTCCCCTTTCTGTGCCTCGCTCAAAAAGTGAAATGAACTACATTGATGGTGAGAAGGTAGTTAAGAGGTCAGCCACGCTTCCCCTGCCAGCCCGCTCTTCCTCGCTAAAATCAAGCCCAGAAAGGTAAGTGCCCCCTCGTCCACCATCAGCTGTGTGATTTTAGGCTCTCCTATACAATCTACCATGGAAGTACCCTCCCTTTCTGCTGGAGCAGGCATCATTGGAGCCACAAGTCAAGCAGACCTGATTCTGCGTCTCTGCTCTGTCGCTTGTTAGCAGTGACTTATTCTTTCCAACTCTCCATGTCCTTATCTATAAATTGGGGATAAATTTTACACTCGTAGGGATGTTGTAAGGCTAAAAACAAGCAATGTATATAACATTTCTAGCAGTGCCTGTCTCATAATGTGGGCTTAATTAATTTGGACTATAATTATCATCATTTTTTACCTTTCTGTAAGAGAAATCTTAGCTGTAAGATTTGTCGTGTGTTCTTTTTCTTAAAGATGTTTATTGGGAAAGGGGAACATTGTGTTTTTCCAGGACCCATCAGCTCCAAGTCAAGTTGTTGTCCTTCGATCTTAGTTGTGGAGTGCGCAAGCTCAGCTTTAAGTCCAGCTGCCACTTGCAATCTAGTTGGGGGGGGGCAGGAGGGAGGCCACAGTCCACCATCCCATGCGCTAGTCGAACCCGCAACCTTGTTGCACACTGAGCCATCCGGCAGCCCGGTTGGCAGCTCATGAGTGCTCAGTTCAAGGTTCAATCTTAGTTGCAGGTGGTGGGGGTGGGCGCAGCCCTCCATCCCATATGGGTGTCGAACCGTCAACCTTGCAGCTAAGAGCACGTTCTCTCACCAACTCAGTGGCAGCGCAGCTTGGACGCAGCTCACTGGCCCATGTGGGAATCGAACCAGCGACCCTGTTGCTCAGAGCTGGTACTCTTAACCAACTGAGCCACTCGGCCAGCCCTTGTCATCTATTTTTATACTCTTTGTGCAATTGACAGGGTCCATAGCAGAGAATATAATTTTAATATGAAGCCACACTTTTTAATATCAATTTATTTATGCAACATATATTATTGAGACATAAGGCTTGGATTGGTTGTAATGGTGACGTTTGTCCTCTTTTTTTTTTTTTTTTTTTTTAAGATTTTGAATTGGGGAATTGGGGGAGGGGAGCAGCGTTGGGAAATTGGGGAAAGGTAACAGACAAGTTGCTGTCCTTTTGTTCTTCAGTCTAGTTGTGAAGGATGTTTCTTCATTGACCCATGTTGGTATTATCATTGCGCTCTTCCCAAGTGAGGCAGATCAGTCGCTGGCCTCTGGACAGCCACACAGCAGCTATTGGCAGCTCACTCCAGTTGCCGGCCACTCACTGTAGTTTATGGCAGCCCACTGCAGCAGGGGCTACAGCCTACACCGTCACCTGGACTCGCGCAGCCCAGCTCCAGGTGGAGCTGTTGTTCACCATCTTAGCTGTAGAGGGCAGTGTCACTGGCCCTCATTTGTGGGATCTGAACCGGGGCCACTGGCGTCCCAAGCCAGCTCTTAACCAACGCACTACTTGGCCGGCCCACATTAGTCCTCTCTCAATACTTGAACCAAATGACCAACTTTCTTTCACTGAGTTCTTTTTTTTGAAAAGATTTTATTAGGGAATTGGGGGAGGGGAATGGCATTGAGGAACTGGGGAAGGGGAACAGGTAAGTTGCTGTCCTTTTGTTATTCAGTCTAGTTGTGGAGGACATTGCTTCACTGGCCCATGTTGGTATCATCTTGCGCTCTTCCTGGGTGAGGCAGATCGGTCGCTGGCCTCTGGACGGCCGATCATAGCTGCTCTTGGCAGCTCACACTGGCTGCCAGCTGCTCACGCTGGCTGCCAGCCACTCACTGTAGACTATGGCAGCCCACTGCAGCAGGGGCTGCAGCTATGCCGTCCCGGGGACTCACAGCAGCCCAGCACCAGGTGGAGCTGTTGTTCACCATATTAGCTGTAGAGGGCAGTGTCACTGGCCATCTGAATCGGGGCCGCTGGCATCCCAAGCCAGCTCCAAGCCAGCTCTTAACCAACACACCACTCTGCCAGCCCTCTTTCATTGAGTTCTTATTGAGCTATGGAGCAACCTCCTTATGCCATCTGAACTGGTGTCTCATGCATCTTCCAGCCCCATCTCCCACTACTTCTCAACATTAAAAATAGGCTCTCATCAAACTAAATTATTTTCCCCTTAAAGACATCCTCAGTTTCACTTCATACCTTTTCATCTTCACAGACAAATGAATGGCTGCTTTAAAATTCCCACACATGCACAAGTAGCATTTGCCTGAGGAGTTTGATAATAAATTTGAAAGGAAGCCTGGGTATATCCATAAATCCTTTACAAGTGTATGCATCAAGCATCTATTGGGTGCATTCTGTGTGTAGATTGAACCAGTTGCTGTGGGGGAATATACGCAAATATAAATCATTGCCCCTGCCTTCAAGAAGTTCATAGCCTTTCAAGAACAACTAAATATAATCACAGTGCAAAATGCAGTGAAAGATCTGAAAACAATTTCCAGTGATTCACGTATCCTCTGAAACCCATCACTGACTGGATCAGGTTAAGTATCTGTGCCAAAGGTTGCAGTTTTGACGATGACAGGGTGTATGGACTAGGAAAGAACATGGTTATAATAGCAAATAACATGTATTGAGTGGTAACTGTGAGCCTGGTGATGTACTTGCACTGTCTCGTTTAATCCTTGCAACAACCCCATTTCAGATGAGGAAACTAAGCAAGAGGTAAAGTGCATGGTCCAGGTCATTAGCTAGCAAGTGCTCTAGCAGGCACTGGAGCCACAGCTGAGTGGCTTCAGGACCCGTGTTCTCTCTCCCTGCACCAGCACCAGTGGGAAGCACAGGCATGTTTGGGGAATGATAAGCTCAGGAGAGCAGAGCAAGGTGAAGGATTTTTCCAGAGCAAGCTTTGCTGCTGCTTCGTCCCTCCCTTCTCTTTTTCTTCTCTCTGCTTCCTGGTGCCTGGTTTTAAGCACTGGATTCCTCAAGCCTTTTTGTAACGCGAACACAGAGATTTGACTGGTTGTTTTGAGAAGTGAACCAGCACAACTAAATGCTTCGCTCTGAGTCCAATTTTATGCTTTGGATATAAAAATTCCTTGATTAGACTACAGTCAGCCAAAGTCAAACCGTGTCAGATGCCAATTTTCATGAAAATAGCTCTAATAGGATTTTCCTTCTACAGAAACGACTGGGAGCCCCCTGATAAGAAAGTGGATACAAGAAAATACCGTGCAGAGCCCAGAAGCATTTACGAATATCAGCCGGGCAAGTCCTCCGTTCTGACCAACGAAAAGATGGTAATGTGCATATTAAAGTTCTTTTGTCTCACCCTGCCCGTGTTCTTTAATCCAGATGCATTGTGCACTTGGATTACATTCTTTCTCCCTTAAGATAGACTTGCTTTGTTTAGAAGACAATGGGGAAAAAAAAATGAAGTATTTTTACCGTTTTCATTTTTGCAGGTGTCCATAAAATAAGTCCTGAGAGAATCCTCTTATTGTGGCTTTCTTGCATTTTTTATATGTGGTTTTAACTAATTTTATATTTTCTACTAACGTAAATATTGATTTTGCTGCTCTCTTTTTATTAAACATCTAACCATTAATTTAGCAGGCTTATTACTAACTGGACTAAAGTCGGGCGTATTTTTAAGCAACTCTCATTTGAACATGCATAAATTTTGTAGAAGCTACTCGTAGTATGTCATTAAACGCTAAATAATTAATATGATGTTGTGACTTGGAAAAAAACCCCGGGGCTGTTACACTATGTGTTTTAGGCCTTCCTTTTCTGACAAGCATAATATTGAGGACAAATTTCATATTCAGTCTGGTTTATGGTTCCCTACACAAGTTCACATCTCCAAGTAATTATAAGTGGGGAAAATGGCCTGTACGGCATAGCAGACCACCCTGGGAAAGCAGCCTCTTTTGTGAAATGGGGAAGAATTTTTACAAACTGATTCGTTTCTGATCTGCCAATAACGCTTCCTTTCAATGCACCCTTCGTCTGAAAAGGCTGGTTCAGAATTCTGATCATGGTTCAAGGGATTCTCCAAAGCCCCATAAATATTGCAGCCTTCCAGCTGTGCCAGTGGGACGCAGCTACCATACTGGGGACTGGTTTTTATTAAAATGCCGTTACCACCACATGGAGTACAGAACACATGAGCCTGTGAAACACAGGTGCAAATTATTTTCCTTCTGCCTCTTTTGCTGCTTCACCTATTTTTAAGGAATAATTGAGGTGACTTCTACTAAAATAAAAATGTGACATCTTGAAGAGCACAAAGGGATAAGTGATTTTAATTAGGAAAAAAGGTTAGCAGTTCACAGGAATGTTTTGTAGTTGTCATTCTTCGGCATTTACTGTGCATGACAGCTGTTTTAAGCAGAACGGTCAGAGAAGGGTAGAGGATTTTAGCCTCTGTCTCCACCCTTCATTGGAGGTTCTCTCCCTGTTAGAAGATAATAAACATGGAAGGTAACCTTCCACGTAGTTATTCCTGGAAAGAAAATTGTGTGCTCATCACACTTGTGATGAAGTCAGGAACATCATCACATATCAATAATCTTAAATGATTTCAGAGACTCTGTAGGCCTTTGGGAGCTTTTGTTTTGGCAATATTATTGTTCATAGATGGTCATTGCTTTTATTGAGGCCTTGCCCCTTTTCTTAATTTCTTTGTTTTGCCCTTCCTTTATTTAATAATTCGACCACCATTTAGAACTAGGAAAAAAACAACAACATAGTTTTGTTTTTCTCCTTGATACCACAATGGTTACAAAGATCTTCCATACTATCGTCCTTGGAATCATTTATATTGTTTTTACAAACCTAAAAAGCTAACATATAGTGCCCCTTAGGGGCTCTCTTTGGAGAGTTGTCCTGACCATACACATGGATTGCAAAGCACCATCTGGGTGCTCCCACACAGGAAGCTCCGCTGTGCTGGACCCAGATGGAGGCGGATCCAGGAATGGGATGGAAACACTAGGCAAGCCATCAAGTTAAGTCATTTAATTTAGTACCTTTCACTCTAGTCAGCACTGTTTTTCCAAAGAGAAGTTTTTCATTATAGATAGAAATTTCAGTCAAATCTTCATTTTTTCTCAGTCTACTCTTCACAAATAGTTGAATTAGTCCTGTATGTTTGAAATCTTTTTCTGCTAATTTTCAGTTTCAGTGTATGAGTCTTGCCTTTTGGCATCCAGTGTCTGGCTTGCAAAAATTCGAGGACAGCGCCCACTCCAAACACACACACACACACAACTTTTGTTGTTAATTGGGATAAGTATACTAACTAGTGACAGATGTACAATCTAAATTTCCTCTCAGAAATGCACAGTTCCTTTAGGGCAAAAAAAAAAAAAAAAAAAAATCAATGGGCAGTCCTCCCCATGCCCCAATTTGAGGTATTCAGGTCTGCCTAAGCCTGCAATTTAAATTGCCACCTGGTAGGCACATCTGTCCATTGTTTGCGGGAAGGGTTGAATGGTAGACTGTAGAGTGTGCCTTAGAGCTCATCTTGTGCCTGGAGTGAACCCAGACCACCCCAAATGGACAAAACACTATACATACTACCTTCAAAATCCTCCACAGGAGATTTACAGCCTTGATGACCTATTCAGCTATTTGGCAAACTCATCTGACGTTATTCATAACTACTCAGTCCCCCTCGTATCACAGCTTGAATCCTTTTTCTTCTCTTTTGGCCTTGGCATTAAAGATCATTGGTCAGTCCTTGCTTTGTCAGAAATAGCCTTTTTCAAGTTTTGTTCCTTTTACTTTCCTCCAAAGTCCCTTACAGAACTTCAGCTCCATTCAGCAAATGTACATAGAATAACTTTAATATGCGAAGCCCTGAGTTAGGTGTTGGTTTCCCTGCTCCCATGGGAACGGCGGACATTAAAATAGTAATTCCAGACACAAAATATATTTGGAAGTGTAAAACAAGGGGATTTACCCAACTTGGTTTCTTTCCAGTTCACAGTCACTTTGAGTTCTTTCCTGGCTTTCCAAGTTTGTCACTTAGCCCTGTTTTAGCTTGGTATCATCTACAAACTTAGTGGGTCTCCCCGCTTCTCATGGGGAGTCTGAGAAGTAGAATATGGTATAGTATAAAAAGCACTGGACTAGGACTGGAAGTTCTGAGTTCTGAATTCAAATCCTGAATCTGCCTTATGTCTTGGGGGGCAAGTCATTTTGCCTTTCTGAACATCAGAGTTTTCCTCTGTAAAATAGAAGTTTTATCTGGCCTGCCAACCTTCCTGAAGCATTGTGAGAGGATCGAGTGCCATCATGTAGGTAAAAGAACCATGAACATTATAAAATCTGTGCAAATGAGCATACCACATTCAGATCCTTTATTTAACATGTGACGCTTAGTCTCTGGCTCCTGTTCAGGCAGCGAAACTGTCCTTGAGAATCAGGCATCTTCTGGGCGAGTCACCTGCCCTTTCCAGGGATTTTGCCGAGCTGGAAGAAGACTAGCCCCCGGCAGCCGAGAACACAGCCTAGCGTTGCAGCAGCTGCCCTGCCTGCCTTTGCACAGACCCTGCTGTGTATCCAGAAGGACATTTGCTATTTATCCATCCCTTAATTGGATCAACAGCTGAGCTATAAATGGCAAAATCAAATGCAGATGTTGGTGCTGTGTGGTGTTAGCTTTTTAACTTTCTCTCAGGGCAGCTCGAAAGACTGAGGCCGGCTGCTCGCCATTCCTCCTGATTCAATTCCTGGCACACTGTTAACCTCAGCAATGAAACACTCTGCAAACAACTTTCAGCAACAAAATGGGTTAATTCTTTCAGGACTGAATACCAGAACATTCAGGCATTTTCCTGCAAGAGTTGGTACGCTTTATTTAAAAAGAAAAAGAAAAAAAAGAAAGCCTAGTGTATTCCCAGAGAGCAGCTTATAAATAGTCTCTAAAAATAATAAACATGAAATAGGTTTCATGAAGCCCCATCATATAAGGATCTAGGATACCTCAGTGTCTTAACTGTTCCTCCTGAATAGTTGTGACCTTGTAGGTATTGGGCCTCATTTCACTGAACAAATACAGAATCCATTATTTTACATAATTCCAGAATCTAATGAGAAGGAGCACACCTTCCCTTCAAGATTTAAACCCCGAGTCCCTAAAGAAGCGTGGAGGAAGTATAATCTGGTTGCACTAGGACCGACACTCAGCCGCAGTATATATTTCCCTGCTATTTCATCTAACTTACATTCAGTGAATTTAAGGAGAAGTTCTCTGCTGTGTCTCCCTCTCTTTAAAGCAGAGGTAGAAATAATGGTAACAATTCTTCGAAGGATTTTAGAAGAAGGGATTGGTAAAGGTCACTACCAGAGCTTACAGCCATTTCTATAAGCTGCCAAAGGCCTGTTAACTGAAGGCTAAGAAAAATGTGTCCAGGAGGAGGGGTTTGTGAAAATCAGTCGCCCTGAAGATGTGTCCACAGGACTTGCAGCCTCCTTCCTCATGTGTTGTAGCCCTGAGGAGTGAAGTTTCATATTGTTTTCAATCTCAGTGGAAAATGTACATTTTATATTTCATACTGTTGCCAGAAACTCACTGTCTTTCTCATGACTATCAAAGTTTTAAGGTTTTTTGAAATGTGTGTGAAATATATATATATATATATATATATATATATATATATATATATATATATAAAAATTTAAGCCATGAGCTTCTAACACTTTGGTCTGATGTGAACATATCTTCAGTTTAATAAGGGGAAACCTGATTTGCTTTCCAGGCATTCATTTTCCAACCAATTATTTCCAGAAACACATGTTATTCCACAGAGCAAGGTACCAGAACTTTATAAATATTTGATTAAATATGAAATCCCATGGAATCAATTATCAGTCTGTGTGAACTACCTCTTAGAGTTATATAAAGTGAGAAATCTAATTTATTTTTGTAACATAACCCAGAAGTTTTTTTCCCCCCGTTGTTCTGTTATCTGTCTTGTTCAGCTTTTCCTTCACTTTATTTTTTCCAGTTCTTTAACATTTCTTTGTTAGAACATAAAGTATATTCTGTCTGTATTCATCGCCCACGGGTGCTCGTTAAAAATGTTTTTTCACTTGTATCCTCTGTTTTTACTTATATCATCTTTCACTTTACTGTGTATGGGACATGGTTTCTCACCTACTCATGTGCCATTAAAGATGCAGTATTAACAAATTGGCTTTTATAAAAAAGTGTCAGTTATTTTGCATTTATTTTGAAAACCTTAAGGCAGCCTTACAAATGAATACTAAAACTGTACTAGCCTGTCCAAACCGTTTGCTCTACTCACCCGGCATAGATGGCTAAATGTTTGGTGTGCTCACCAGGTTACTCGCTCATAACTGATAGTTCTCTGTAAAGAGGAAACGAGGGCTTTCTTTTCCCCGCAATGTGGGGATGCTCACATTTGGATCTGCCTTGGGGGGTGGCAGTGTGGTGAAGAATTCTCTCATCTACAGCCCACTTGTCTCGGCCTTACAACTGAGAATGATTCACTCACTGCTCCCTTAGCGTCCCTGTTTTTATCAGCCATCCTTTCCCACCTATTTTACCTCCCTGATTTTGCTAATGTCAGTAAAAATGGATGATTGCTGCTGTTGACTGCAGCTGCTGTACATACCTGGCAGCCCCTGCATCTCTACTGGCCTGTTCCTATGTGATCTTTGCATAATGTTATCCTTCTCTCTCTTCCATTTCCTTGTCACCAACCCCTATAGAGTCGGGATATAAGCCCAGAAGAGATAGATTTAAAGAATGAACCTTGGTATAAATTCTTTTCGGAATTGGAGTTTGGGAAACCGGTAAGTTTAATAGCTTCAGTGGTTATAGACACCTTTTAAAATGATGCTATTGTTGCCGCTCAAGAACCAGGTCGAATTGTAAGGAATTCAGGAATTGGAGAGCAGCCATGTTGGTTGTCAGTAGTGGGATTGTCCATTCTCACTACAGCATGTAAGCTTTCCATTGATTTACTTCCCTAAGAAAAGACAGTGAGGTCTGCAAGTATTTCTTGCCAGAACAGCACAGAGAGACACAACTAAATCATTGCCTGTCTTAGGACATCCCACCACTAGCAACAAATATCACACGCCCATGGATGGCATTATTCTGGCTGTTGGTTCCATTCCTTGACCAAAGTCTTTATGGCATACTGAAGACAAGCAGGAAAATGCATTACACACTGAGAAGACCAATGCTGTCACCACTTTATATAGGATTCTTAAAAGCACATATGCAAGGGAAGTGCCAAATCTAGACAAAAGGGCCTCTCTATGCAGCTGTGACCTGCTAAGGCAACCCCATTTCAGGTGACTTTTAGGGAGTGAGCTCTATGAATTAGAATAACGTTTCCCAAAATCTGAAATGAGAGTTAGGAATTCTGGCAAATTTAGTGTTCAGCCTAATAATATTCTGCAGCTTCCCTGTGATGTGTCTAAGTTGGCTTTGGTACAAACTGATTTGGGGCAGTTAAAGGAGGATTTTCTTGCTTGTAGGAAGGACAGACATTACTCCTCACTTGTCCCCTCTCTAGACACTGCCTCCTAACAGCAGCTAAGTGTCCTGGGTGAACAGCGCCACCTAGTGACCAGTGGAGAGGGGAAGCATCTAACCCAAAGCGTGCGCCATCTCCTCCTTCCCAAAGCTTTGATGCACATCCCACTTCTCCTTTCCCTCCCTTTCTTCTCTGCTGTCCACCATTCAGACATCTATGAAGTCTACCTCAGGCAATCTTTTCTACATGCCAGTATTTAACAGTATCCTAATCCTTTTCCTTTTCATCTTTTTCTTAAAACCTGCTCAATTATCTCACAGAACAAACCTTTTGATAAATGTAGCTCCTCCCCTCTCCGCCTAAAGACCATGATTGGTATATATAATAATAATGAGAAAGCAAAAGCTATTAGTTTTTAATGATGTATAATAAAGAGTCCATGCCATTGATTTTTAAAGTCCCGTTTAGAATCCACACATTTCTAGCTTTCTCCTCATTGGCCAAATAACTAAATTAGTTTTATCTTAAATGTTAGCTTTTAGGAAATGTGATGAAACCGTTTTTTCTAATTAATGTTTATTTTACTATATCCGCCATTGCAAATAATTCTATGTTTGCTAGCAATTGACAGTATTTCAGTTCCAGCATACATTGAACGGGCTCTTTGAAGAGCTTACTAAATTAACACTGTTTCTACTGGAAACTGGCCTGAGCGCCACACAACCAATCCAAATAAATGTTGAGAACACAGTCCGTGTGTATATTGGGACCTTCCTGTAAGTGTATCCCTACCCTATTGTTCTCACTGCCTCGTCATTATTTAGAGATACTTTTCCAAAATGTCATTTTCTCTAAAGCTATGAGTGCTCCTTCCATAAACTTTAGAGTCCTCCTGAAATGGGACTACTTTTTGTGTAGGTCTTTTAAAGTAATAAAAGATAATACTTTTGAAGATTTACCAAAATAACAAAATAACCTAGTCACTGCCCATATTCTGAAGATCAGTGTTGAGGTGAATGGTTCCTTATGGTCTTAGAGTGGGCTCATGATCTCGTTGAACCAACTTGATGACTAGATGTTACTCCCAGGGTTTGGGAAGAAGGTGTGATGGGGAGAAATTTTTTTCTTCTCTTCACTTCTCTCCTACCCCAGTCACTCTGGACCATGAAAGAGTAAGAGACTTAAATAAAAGTGGCATAAACCATGGAAGTTGTTTTCGGAGGTTTGTCAGTCATTCAGAAGCAAAATGAAATCAAAGCTCCTACCCAAGCACTCAGATCATTGTTTCTACTTTTTCTGCCACACCAGGATTCGCTTTCCCCGGGGGAGGAAAGACTGCCAGAACTCTGACCATAGACATTCACCTGGGATTCCTTTCTTCTTCAGTTCCTCCACTGAAAGCCACCCAAAATGAGCTGAAATTTCAGCAAGATCCTGACTATAATACCTTGTAGCTCTAATAAGTTGTTGTAGAATATTAAATGATGCGAGACTCCAGGGGCCATTTTGGAGAGGATTATTTAGAACTAATTTAATTTGTAGGCACTGTCTTATTTTCAGTTAATAAAGAAATGAGTAGAGGAACCATAAATGACTTAAAATTAAAAAATCTGCTTCTCTAGATGAACAATCTCGGTGTATGTAGTGCTTAAAGATGAATGATAATTGTCAATAGCACTTACTTAACAAATTGTGGGAGATACATGCACAGAGATTACATTACTGACCTGTTGCTGTCAGTGATGAATGGCACCTTGAAATCAGATTACTTTTAATTTGCAAATTCACTACAAACAGCCTGGATGTCAGCTTTTTCTCTCTCCCCACTCCCTCCTCTCCCAATTCTACAGAAATTCGATGTGATTTCTATTAAGTAAGCTCAAGGCAAAATGTCACAGTGTAAACCAATTTGAGTGCTTCCATAGTTGGTTATAATGAAGTTTGCATGAGATTCCAGGAGCTATTAATGATCTCATCTCCTCACAGTTGGCTGTATAAGACATTTCAAGTCTAAGGAGGCAGAACAAGAAGGTCCACTTGGTGCGAGAGAGGTTCCAGAGTTAGAAGTGGCTTTAACTTCCCCATGTCCTACCCCCAAACCCCTCTCCCTCATTAAACTTTCAGTAATTCTCCTGGAAGCGTTCTGTTATAGGAATGCAACTTTAATTCTAACAGGAAGAGTTAAAGGAGAAAACAAAAATAACCTTATAGTCCGCTGTTTAAAATCAAAGTGTAAACTCTGTTTTCTGAGGACGATGGCAGGTATGGCTCCACAACTAGCAGTGTTATCAAAGTCTAGTTAAGATTTTAAAATATTGTCTGGTAGAGTTGTTTTCTTATACAGTACTAAATTTAGCGCCCATTTTGTACATGGATTTCATTGCCACAAACCACAGAAAACACATGTAGTTCAAGCTACCCTCCATTGGCCAAATCTTCAAATTCACACATTTATTAACACATACGGAATTGTACAGCGCAGAAGACTGCTTCACAAATGTAAAATCTCAGTGTGATCTTAGTTTGAAAGGAACAATGAGGAATTTTAAAGTTTCTATTTTGGTTCAAATTGGTGTTAATGCTTTTTTTAATTTTTCCTTTGTGTCTTCTTTTAAGTTTTCAATATTTGGACTCCAACAATGATTGTACTGTTGAGACAGAGACATAGAGAGAATTTCCCAGTTAGACCCTCTCCGTTGCTTTTAGTTCACCTTTCTGTGTTGATACGGTTCTCCCAGTGTGCCCCTCTTTGTTTGAGCCAGTCTCCATGTTTGTCTTTATGTCTTTATGCTCATTTCTTCATTTCCTCCTCTGCTTCCCGTCAGCCTCCCAAAAAGATATGGGATTATACTCCTGGAGACTGCTCTATCCTTCCTAGAGAGGATAGAAAGGTAATTCCGTGCCTCCTCCGTGGGCTGTGTGTGTGCTCTCTAGCCTGGTTAGTGTGAGTGTGTTGTGGGGTTCTTTTATTTTCTTAAACGACTTTTTTTTTTAACTTGATAACTTCTGTTTTTGTTTTGTTGTTTTTTTTGGCTTGGTGATAAAACTATTTAACAAAGTCTCTAAGACTTATACTGATGTTTAGAGATTATGTTTTTAAGCAATGACTTATTCTTCTGATATACAGTCACCATACTCTGAAAAGAGAGAACATAGGTATTTCCTTCAAGGTAGGTTTTTGTAGTTCTCTTTAGCAAGTAGAATAGAGTTTTGAAGCTCTGATTACTTCAGGATTTATATTTTCAGTGCCTAATGTTACATTCTCTGTTCTCATGGCTTTAACTAATTTCCAGTGAGCTCTTGTGTTTTAACCATGCCATCTCTGCCTTATTAAAATAGAACACTAAAAAAAAAAATTCATTTTTCAAGCTTAACCTTCCATTCTCTCTGCCTTTCCTCTAAACTAAAACATTCTTTCCCATCTTTTCTTTCTTGAACCAGACTAATCTAGAAAAAGATCTCAACTTCTGCCACACAGAGTTAGAGGCAGATTTAGAAAAAATGGAGACGCTTAATAAGGCACCCAGTGCAAACCTGTCACAGGTATTTCTGAGTTTTTCTCCTGCCATCAGTTCCTTTTCAAACTGTTTTATTTTCTTCTTTGTTCTATGGTTTTTTATTAAGTCGAAGTGATAAATGGCTATGCGGGTTATTTTTAAGCTGCAAGGCTTCCTGACTCCTGATTTAGATTTCTCCCCGCCCCCCCCCCGCCCCAACCCCCCAACTTAATTTATGCCTGGGTTTCTTTTGAGCTTGGCATCTCCTTAAAGGGAGTTTTTCAAAATATATGCAGGGTGGCTGGTGATTTATACTGCTGCCCCCTTCCCTTATCATTCTCTTTCTCTGCTTTCAGGGGGTGACACTTTTAACTTCCCTTCCTTTGCCTCATTATACCTTCTCTGAATTTTCAGGGAGCCATTATAGGGGGCAATTTCCTTGTCATTTTTGCAGCCCTCGGAGATACCAACCTCTAAGATCATTTTTGAAAGCATTGCAGCGTGACTTGAGTGCCTCTTACATGGGTGGCACTGTCAGAGTAGTAGTAGTTACAATGTGAAAGGTCAGAAAGTTCTCAATGGAAAAATGCACTCCCGAAGCCAGACACCCTGCCCACAAACAAGCATTTGATATTTTTAAATGGAACTATGTCAAAATGTGGGTTAGTAAAGGATAGGTCAGAAAGACAGAGAGAGAGTCCAAGGTAAGTGGGTTCCCAAGGGGATGAAAAATACTCAATGTTTGGAGAGCTGCTCCCAGGCACCCTGACAAAACAAGAGAGACACTTAGAAGGAAATGAGATCTTTACAGCAAATGAAAAAGGAATGCAGGCACTGCTGAAGAGGCTAGGAAGGTCCATAGGCTATGGCAGGAAAGGTGGAAAATGTGAATGGATTATATATTGTTTAGGCAGAACTGAGACAAGGGGGGTCAGACAACCAGCATGAGTGATGTGGGTACCAGAAGTTATGTGAGTGCTAAAGACACAACCCAGGGAAGGGGTAAAGAAAGCAAAGGATTGCAGCAGCGAGGGAGGGAGGGCAGGAGCTAGAATAAGAGGGTCAGATGCCAAGGAACTGCAAGCAGATCAGAAGAGTTGGGGTTTGGGAATCCAGAGTCATCCAAGGGTGAGGAAGCCAGCAGAGGCCAGCGGTTAGGCCCAGATCTCCTTCAAAACTTGGAGGAAGCACAAAACATGAGCCACAATGAACACAATTGAGGCATAGAGATGGTGGGTGGGAAAAGGGGGGCTGTTTCCAACCAGGGTGGAGCCCGAAACCAGCTCTAGCCACTGTGGAATTGAAGGTCTGAGCTAGTTCTAGAGTGACAGCTGTTGGTGCAGGTTAAGTCCTAAAGTGAGCTGGGGCTGGGTAGGAGCACAGAGATGACAGGTCAGCCAAAAGTGAATCCGGGGCACTTTTCGAAGTAGTCCAAAGTAACGAGAATTCTGTAACACATGAGGATGGGAGGCAGCTAGAGAACTACTGAACTAACTGCAACCTCTCTGCGGACCCTGGTGACTTCCAGTACCCAGACCCCTGCCGGGGGCAGAGTGGGCATAAAGAAATGTCTGGGGCCGGCCAAGTGGCGCGGTGGTTAAGAGCTGGCTTGGGACACCAGTGGCCCTGGTTCGGATCCCGCATATGAGGGCCAGTGACACTGCCCTCTAAAAAAATTCATAAGTAAATAAAAGTAAAAAAATAAAATATGGAAGGTGCTTGACTTTAAAAAATAAAAAGAAAAGAAATTTCTGATGCATAAATGAATCATCTTCCCATTGGTTCCATTATTTGTCACTCATTAGTCCCTAATGTGTATGAGACATGCTGAGGGAGGTTCTGTTGGGTTGTCGGGAAAGTCATGACGTATTTTTCTATGTTTTTCAATGCAAAAATGCGTCATGACTTTCCCGACAACCCAATAAATCAGCACCAAAAAATGGACTTTTACTTCAGGAACATGACAGTTTAGTCACAGCAGTGCCTGCTAAGGGCTAAATAGTATGGGCTCTAAGTGCCAGAAGAGAGAGACATCTCGTGGAAAATCAGGGAAGACTCTCAGAGGAGTTAGATGAGATCTTAAAGGACAGATGAACTTGGGTACATGGTGAAAGTAGGGGACATCCATTTGAGACACCCTAAAAAGCACAGAAGTGAACATGTGTAAGATGTATTCAAGGAATCAAGTAGAATACAGCCGCAATAGGAAATGTGGGGTGGTAATAGTGGGAGATAAGTTTGGAAAAGAGTGTTGACCCTGGATTGTAGAGGCTCCGAAAATATGATTAAGGAAATGATTGATTCTGCCCTCAGACCAATGATTTAATTCAGGGAGTGTTTTAGGAAGGTTGTTGTTATCACTCTAAGAGGCTGAATGGAATGGAAAAACCTCCAGTTGAAGGTTGAGAGGGCAAGAAAGCTACTGTGGATCCAGGCACATAATGGTGAGAGCCCATATTCCAGCAACACCAGCATGAAGGGATGGGAGGGGTAGATGTGAGAGATCACAGAGGAAACAGCAGGGGGACCTTTTAACTAATGGGTGTGAAGAACAAAGAATTGGGGGGATGAGATGGAGACAATTTTAGAGTTTTGATCAGGCATCTGGAAGAAAGGGGACATCAGTATGTCACATAAGAAAGGTGGGGAGAAAATTGATGCCCAGTTAAGATGAAGGAGTTGGTTTTAAGTAACTTGGTTTTGAGGTATTGGTTGGGTATCACATAGGGACTGTCCAGTAGACAGTGGGAAATGTAAGACTAGGTCTTGTGAGGGGGCAGAGGTGTACAAGTCAACTGGAGTCACCTGAAGACAAGTGATTGTTGACGCCTTGGGATCAGATGAAGACAACCGACCTGGGGGTAGATGAAAGTTTGAAGGGAGAACCATGTTGAGAGAAAGGATGAGAGACCATCAGCTACCCATTGGGACGTTGGATGACATGGAGTGAGAGAAGAAGGGGAAGGTCAGAGAAAGAACAGTTGTGAGAGGTAGGAAGAAAAGTGAGTAGTGAAGCAAGAGGAGAGGTTCCAGAACTAGACTTTGAGGTAAAGTCAATGGATTTGATAACCAAGAGGTTTCAAAAACTTTGGAGGTTGCTGGGTGAATAGTGGATGGAGCTAGAGTATTTGGTGAGGAGTCAGGGGTACAGCACTGATTAAAAATGTGATCACAGAAGGAAGGGAGGGAGGAAGGAAGGAAGGAAGGAAGGAAGGAAGGAAGGAAGGAAGGAAGGAAGGAAGGCAGGCAGGCAGGCAGGCAGGAAGGAAATTCCCAGAGAACTCAGCAGGGTAATGCAAACGTTGTTCCAAAATGGAGACCAGGGCATCATTCACAGGGGTGGGTGAAGACTCACAATGGGACAGGTGCCAAGATGGGAGACTTGAGGAGAGAGGGTGGGCAGGCAAAGGGCTGGAAGGTAAGAGTGGTGCCTTCTCTGAGGAATAATAGGAGGCCATAGAGGGTGCAGAGGCATCGTCCTGGGGCAGAAGTGCCCTCAGAAGTGAAAGGACCCTGCAGGCTGAGGCTGGAGGCTCCAGCAGGCAGAGGGCCAGGTGGCCGATCCCTGATATAGGTTGCCTCCCCTCCTCTCTCTTTTATAGTCTTCCTTCCTTTTCTTTCCCTGGTATTTCTCTCCTTTCCTCAACTCTCTCCTCCCAATTGCTATTTTCCTTGAAACGGTCATTAGAGATAAGAGTATCTTTAGACGTTAACTTTTTCATTGATTTATCCAACTACCACATTACTTTTAAAAGCAAATATATTGACGGCTTTGCCATCTTCTCTCCAAAACAACAACATAAACCCTCAATTACACAATTATGTTGCTTTTTCTCTACATATAGCTCTCTGTTGTTTTCTTTTGCACAGTGGCCTGAAATCTTATAAAATGTTCCCTCACTCAGGCTGAGATGGGCATTAATAGCTTTTGTGAAACTGTTTCCCCCGTTTTTCACAATTCTAAATCTGCAGAGGCAAACAAATGGTCTAACTGCACAGGGTCTCCTAAAATGCATTTGTGTGCACTCTGTACCTGGTGTTGGGTGGTCCTCTCTCTGGATGTGGCATCTGGGCGCATGGAGAAGCCTGTGGTGGGTTGGCAGGGCTGAGGGCTGGCATAGGCTAGTGGAGGGTGTGCTGCCCACATCACTAATGCATGTTGGCCAAAGGGTGGGCCAGTCTGCCCCGGGGGCCTGCTACAGAAGATACATGTAAACCAGGAGGCCATCCTCTGACCCACCCAGAGAGCCTTGGCAGCAACCACTCAGAGGCAAAAGCCCAAGGAAAAAGAACACCCACTTGCCAAGAAATGCTCCCCAGGAAAGGGCACAACCCTCCACCAGCACCGAGAGCTAGGCTCCCCAGCTCCCAGAGGTGCCCATCTGTCTCTGGAAAAGAAAGGGACTTCTCTCTTTTCCCTTTGGCTTGAAACATCGGAGTCAAAATAAATCATATCCACTTTTTCTTTTTTTTTTTTTTTTTGATGTTTGCAGAGCTCAGCAGTCAGCCCTACTCCGGAAATTTCTTCAGAGCCTCCTGGATAGTAAGTTGCCGCTTTGTTTACATGGCTTCATGTATGAAACGTCAAAAATGGGAAGAAGGTGGTGTTTTAGACCCAAGTGTGTTTTTTTTGTAACAGTCTAGTAGTTTTGAATGATGTACAGTTTGGTGATACGTAGCAATGCTGTTCTAGTCTTCAGATTTTTTTTTTTTCTGTTTTCTCCTCCACTTCCAAATTAATTTTGTGATAATTCATATTACCTTTTGATAAGCTTTCTCCTGTGTTGGAGTCTTTACCTTTAGAACATGAGTTTATTTCTGAGTTTAGAATCAAAGTTCACCTCATTAGCTGATTCTTGTATGTGTTTCGGGGGGAGAGTGTGTAACTAACTGCTTAAGGGGGGTGGCGTGGGGGTGGGTCCTTAGGCTGGACCTGTCACAGGGAAAGATGGGGCCAAGAGGGGGCTAACTTGTCTGATGCTCAGAGATGGGCTTTAGCTCCCCATACCAATTGTTAGGATTGGCCCTGGTGATACGTGCACACCTCACTCACTTCTTCATGAAGTAACCACTGGCCCCTTTCCCCCTCCCCAAACCATCCTGCACCCTCTGCCAAATTACCCGTCTTAGTACTTTGCCATGCAGCTGTTATCCCAGCTGAAAATCTTCCAGTGCTGCCCACCTCCCACCCCCACCCCCTTGCATACATGGTAAGTAGCAAACTCTTTAGCTTTTATAAGTAGGCCCTAACTGAGCCTTCCTATACCCAGTCTCATGTTGGTACCTCTTACGGCACTCACTTCTGTTGCCGTATACCTGAATTGTGTTCTTGTATTTTTATCATTGCTAATAAATTATAAGCTCCTTGAGGGCAAGGACTGCATCTTCTTTGCGCCCAGTGCACTCAATAGATTTGGGAGCTTGTTCCGGTGGGAGCATCTCCAGTCTTATCACCATTATATCCATATCTTATTCTTTAAAGTGTGACAAGAAGGAAAGGCACAGCTGTGACCTGTTCCATTTGGGTTGGGTAAATCCACAATGAGCAGAGCTCACCTGTTCGTATAGAAGCCTGACTCGATCTGAATGCTGAGTTTATGGATTTGGGGGAGCAAATATTATGGTCACTTGGACATTTGCTAAGAGTAGTTTCATTTGAAAGTCATTAAGCCGGGATTAGGGTATTTCACTGGAAAATTAGAAAAAAAACATACTCCTTTTAGGGTAATGACCAAATCTCTAGCCAGATCTATTCTATTCATTTTTCCTCCATAAATACATGTATTAATGATTATGACTAATATACCTCAGAGCATAAGATGAAATTGAGACAATGTATTAGGACAAGCAGCTAAAGGGAAAGTTGCCCATCATAGAGGGCAAGTCTATCTTGCAGAAGGGTGGGTACAAAGTCTCTTGGACCTACTATGGGGTTGGCAATATGACACAGAGGAATCAAAGCTCAGATAGGGCACTGGGACCCCCTTCCCCTTCTCTCTCCACTCTGTGCTTTGAGGCTCACTCTCTTTTAAGGAGTTAGTTGAACTATGCCTTCAACTCCAACGATGACAAGTCAGGTCCTCTAGGTCCCAGATATGGGGTCAGAAAATTAAGTTCACGAACTCATTCTAGAGAAAAATGCTACATACCTCATTGCTGAATATCACTATGGTCACCTTCAAAGTACTCCCCTTGGGAAGCTATGCACTGATGCCAGCGCCTAACCCACCCTTCAAAGTAATTTTGGAACTCTTTTTCTGGAATGGCCATCAGAGCTGTCGTTGTATTATCCTTAATATCCTGATTGTCATCAAAATGTCTTCCTTTCAGTATTTCCTTTATCTTTGGGTAAAGAAAGAAGTCACTGGGGGCCAGATTAGGTGAGTAGGGAGGGTGTTCCAATACAGTTATTAGTTTACTGGCTAAAAACTCCCTCACAGACAGTGCCGTGTGAGCTGGTGCATTGTCATGGAAGAGCCATGAATTGTTGGCGAAAAGTTCAGGTCGTCTAACTTTTTCATGCAGCTTTTCAGCACTTCCAAATAGTAAACTTAGTTAACTGTTTGTCCAGTTGGTACACATTCATAATGAATAATCCCTCTGATATCAAAAAAGTTTAGCAACATCTTTGCAACAAGTTTGTGAACTTAATTGTCAGACCTCATCTGTGCTTCCCGAAGTAAAGTCTACCAGATGACCTTAGGCTACCTGCAGATAAAGTCTTCTTCAAGGCCATAGCTCCCAGCAAACTCTCCTTAGTTCCTGAGGCCACCCGTCTGTCCAAGTGACAAACTTTGTCACTTTGACTGTCCTGGCTGCCCAGTGCCTGACTAGACCAGGTAGCTCCCTGCACCTGCTGTTTTTCAGGATTGTACAGTGTTAACGCTGCTTCCTCGTTTCTCCACTCTACCTCCTCAACCCTATCTCCCTGATGCACAAGATAGAAAAGGCTGCTTCAGGTGGCCAGCTGAGTGTATGTCTTCGAGTGATTGTATCTAAGGCACTATGCTAGGTATTATAATAAGAATAAAAGAAATAGTCCTCAGTTGTTTTGAGGGCAACACACACACATACACACACTGAATGTTAGTAAATAAGAAGGCAAAGCAGCAAATGAGTGAAGTAGACTATTAAGATTAAAGTTTTCAGAAGAGGAAGCAGTACCCATGGGCTGTCAAGAGTTAGGTGCACAGGTCCTGAATGAAGTAATAACTTTAATGATTTCTTGAGCATTTGCTATGTGCCAGGCCCTATGCTTAGCATCTTATGTACTTTACCTCACTGGGCCCTCTCACTATTCCAGGATCAGGCATTATTTTTAATCCCACTTTTATAGGTGAGGAAACAGGCTATAAAGCAGTGTAAGTCCAAGGTCCACAGTTGGTCCATGGCCGAGCTGTAGCCAGAGTCGGAACAGTGAAGTTCTAGGCCAGGGGTCTGTTGTTGGCAGTAAACTCTCCTCTGCACCATACTGATTCAAAACCAGGCAATGAATTAACAGAGCATGCTACGGTGTACTATTTTTGAGTGATTAAAAAGACACTTTAAGCAACGATTTGTAATATTGTGTTAGCAGGATTGAAGGTGACTGATGCAAACTGCTTAAAAGAGTCAATTGCTGTCAGACGCTCTGAGTAGTGGTGTATATGAAGATATTTGATGTGTTAATTCGCCAAGCACTCTTATTTATATCATCGAAATTGGTCTCCGAAGGCCTGTTTTTCATCCCTAGCCTCGCTCTCATGAAATGCTTGGCAGGAATAGATGACTTTTTTCCCTCCTGCTATTCCCCCTTCGGGGATTTTTTTTTTTTTTTTTATCAATTCAGGCTTGGTTTTCTCCCAGTTTGTTCAAATGAGTTAGGTTTTTCCATATGTGAAATTGGTGAGGAGCCAGCAAAGTATAAGGCCTGACATGTAGGGAAGTGCACAATCAATGTTTGCTGAGTAAATGAATGCAGCTATAAATCCTAATTAACTAGAATCCAACTCACTCAGCATCAAATAGGCGACATGGGGACTGAATCTGGCCCCTTTCCCTGAGTGGAAAGGAATGACCTGTTGAAACATTGGCCAGGTCTGACTTAACCCACTGACTGAAGAAAGGGGAGTCACAGATAGCTGAGGTTCAAAAACTTTGTGATCGGGCTGGCCGAGTGGCTCAGTTGATTAAGAGCTCTCTCAAGAATGCGAGCTGACGGGCCAGCTGAGTGGTGCAGTGGTTAAGTGCTGGCTTGGGAAGCCAGCGGCCCTGGTTCAGTCCCACATATGAGGGCCAGTGACACTGCCCTCAACAAAAAAAAACAAAAAAAAAGTGTGCGAGCTGAGCTCTGAGCAGCAGCAGTTTGATGCCCAGCCTGAGCTGATCTGCCGTTGAGCTGCCAACAGGTGGCAGGATGGCTCAGTCCAATAAAAAACAAAAAAACTTTGTGATCACTGGAGAAGTGATGATCTTGTCTTAAATCCATTTTCATATCTTGGACAGTCTGCAGTTTAGAATTGTATTATTTAACCTGATTACATATCAGACTATTAAAAGAACCTGGGAATAGAGAGCAAGAAATTCACCTATAGTCCCAATATCCTACCAGCCCTTCCTCTCAAAAATTATATATTTTTATAGTTGCGATCACAGTGTATTTCAAATTTGTGTTGTATTTCTGTAGAGTTATCATAGCTATAAATCAGCAGGGTAGACTACTTGTTTTCATTATTGTTTAGCATTTCAACATTGATTATCACGAACACATTCTTTACCTAACCAAAGAGCTTTACTCCATTTGGCCAGCAGGTGGCACTCAGGAAGCTGCTGTTTCCTAAGTGGTGGTACAAACCATTACCTGAAGAGCCACATGAAACATTGGAGACTTCCCAGGGTTTAAAAATATGTCAGAAATCTGTGTGCACGTAGGCATTTAATTTTGCAGAATCATTTATTCCACTGATATTTATTGAACAACAGTGCTGGGCACCAGTCATGCAAAGATGAACCAGCTAAAGTGCCTGCCCTCCAGGAAATAATCAGTGTCATGGAGAGACAGATTTGTGAATAACAGTCAGAGTCTAGGGTGGTACATGCAGTGATGGGACCCAGGAGGGAGTGAGCGCCCCTGTTTTGTGGAGGAAGGGAAGGCGTTACAGAGGAGCAGCAAATAACAATATTATAAATCGAAATAGTAAACTGTTCCATGCAGCACAAAGGCTATAAGATGAAACTGCCCCCTCAGATTGCCTAGACTACCTCGCCTACAGTCAGAGTTAAAAACAGTTACCTTTGTGTTTCTGTCTGGAAACACCAATGGTTTTGGACAGTGAATTCCATGGGATGGAATTTATCTGTTTTGTTGCTTGTGAATCTCCACCTAGGAGACTGATGGACATGTAAAATGTGCGGCAGAATGACATGATGAGATCTTATCCTAGAAATATTACTGACAGTGATTTGCAGAAATGATCGGAGGGAGTCAGGGCTGGAGACTAGGGGACCGCTGGTGTGCTTATTGCAGAGCTTCGGTGAGCAGGTGGTGAGGTGACCAGGGAGGTGGGGACAAAGGGATTCAGGTGAGCTGTCAAGGACAGGGAGTAACTGGGACTTGGTGACTGATTAGGTTTGGGGAGCAAGCAGAAGACGAGGGGTGATTCCCTGGGCTTCCTGGCTTGAGTGATGGGAGGTGGAGGAACAGGGCAGAGTTTGATCTGGGACATGTTGGATTTAAGGTGCCTGAGGAACACCTAGGTGGAGCTGCCTACAAGACAGTTGAATGTCTGTGTCTGGAGCTCAAATAAAGGTCTCTATAGATAAAGGATGCGAAGGTAGACTTTTTGGACACTCTCACCACTCCTCATAGTTTTGCAGATGAGACAGATTGAGGCTGAGAGAAACAGTTGTTTCTGAGTTTTAAAACGAGCGGGCTTACATCAGCTGATCTACCTTCCTTGTTGGAGTCAGGCTGGAATCACAGCTGCCAGGACCCTGCCTGCCTCCTCCACCAGTGAGCACAATTGGAAACATTTGGCCCTAAAATGATTGCTCTGTTCTCTCACTTTATTCTTCAAGTGAGTGTGTTTTTGTTGAATCCCTTTGACACTCAGCAGCCAGCTCTATATCTTAGCCTGAAGATAAAGTTCCCTTCACTGTCTCCTCCTAGCTTGCTTTTTTTTCAGCCGAAAACTGGCTCAACCCAGCTGCTGCGAGCTGAGCTTCTGAACTGGCCTTGTTTTATTAAATAATCAGTAACTTGGGTCTTTCTCAGTGAGCCTACGAGTACTTTTCTAATCCTCTCTGTTCTATTTGAATACAACAGAGACCCAACAAGTCTGTAACCTGGACGAATGCCTTCACCACTCTGGTCCTGTTTCCCCTTTGGTACAATGGGCAAATGGTGTCTTTCTTTCCAATATTGGGAGCTCCAATGGAGATGATACATGTTAAAACACTGTTCCAGAGCTTTTAGATATTGTTTTTAAACAACTTGCAAAGTGTTTCACATCTGGGAAAAGCATGTTGGCTTTGGTATCAGAAAGAAAACAATTGGCCATAACAAATCTATTCTGAGAGGTTTCCTGAGTGCTTGTGTGTCATTCTGGTGGGGAAGCAGGAAAAAATGGTGATAATGAGTGGAATAAAGCCAGAAAGTGGTGTGACTGGTGGGGGGAGGGGGGAAGGGGGAGGAGTCTGACAGCTGGTGCGTAGAGGAGGCGTGAGTTCCAGCAGCCCGGGTCCTGGCTGAGAGTCCTGACTAAATGAAGTTAGGAAGAACTAAGGAAGAGTGGTTGGAAGTTCTGACCAAGGCTGAGGCAGTTCACAGGACGGCAGGATGGAAGCCGCTGTCACAATGACTCAAGGCTGGGGGAAGTCTGGAGGCCCCACCCCAGGGCTGTCAGGGCTGTAAGATTCCCCTCACAAAGCAGTCCTCAGTCACCACAGTTGCTGGCTGGCAAGGCTAAAGGACATCTATACATGGGTCTTTTTGCAATTGGAGTGCACAAAAAGGAGAAACACGGGGTTAAACGGAAAGACATTACAATCAGAAAATGCATCCAAAGAAAAGAGAGTGGACTGTGAAGGGAAGTTTAGAAAAGACGCAGATTTCTTTTTAATTAGGAAATTCAAAGTGATAGGCAGTTTAGATGAGCTTCCATTTATTGAACTTGGCATATAGTGCCACAACCTTTCGAGTCGCCTTTAGGAGTGAGTGCTCCAGCCCTCTAGCTACAGTTGATGGCTTTTATGTGTCAGAACTGAGGACATCTGCAAGTGCCCCCTGCAGGCAGAAGCAAGGGAGCCCGAAGTTGCCTGGCCACCAGCCTCAGAAAGCTGAGTCTCTTTGTCTTTACGGGTGGGAGTGGGCACCTCCGGGCAGAGGCCAGGGCACCACGAAGGACAGCCAGCCTAAGCCTGCACCTGGGCCGCCCTAATTCCTTGTCGCCCTGGTCTTTCCACCTTCTGATGACTCCATGGTCCCTGATGTCAGGAGCTAGAAGCCTTATGTGACATCATTTTTATACTTACGGAAGAATTTCTAAATGCATAACTTCGCAAATCAACACATATCCTTAATCAGATGACATGTGCCAGTTTTGCTTTCAGAAAATGTGACCTTTTATTGATTCAACTAATACTTACTGAGTGTACTTGTGGACCTTCCAGTCAAGTGGGCTCCTCCAAATACGGGTGCAGGCTGGGAGAGAGGGCCAGTGTCCTGCCCCTCCTGGTGAGGCACACACCCTGCAGGCTCTGCTCGAGACTCACTTGATTCGCATGCTGTTATGTTCTCAGCTTTGAGGGTTGGTTTCCTTTTCCCAGTGATGATCTGTTTCAGCTGAGGAAAGGGAGAAAGCATTTGATCCCATGACCTGGGCCTGAGAGAATGAGGAGGGTCCTGGGCAGGCCCCTGAAATAGAGCACGTATCACCCTTAAAGTCAGTGGTGAACCCATGGTAAGGGGCTCCCTGCGAGGGGCATTGGCCGTGCTGGAAGCAGTGGAATTGCCCAGGGGAGCTTAACTGCTCTGAGGTGGAGACACTGCCTGCTGAACCACAGCCTCTCCACCCCTTTTCTGGTTCTGGCCTCTGGATTCTGGAGCTGCTTGTCCCAGCATGCATTCATGGCAGGTGACACACGGTAGTGGTGATGTCAGCGGAGCTCACGCACCCTTAACCCCTGGTCATAGGGGAATGTCATCCATAAAACCACGGCTAAGAATACCCTGCGCGGTGCCCCATGACATGGCCGGGGTTCCAGCTCTGCCTTCCACTAAACTGTGCCTACTTTGACGAGTGCTCGAATCTCTCAGTGCCTCGTCTCTCATCTGAACGTGGAGGCAGTAGGATTGCTTATGAGGATTAGAAAGAGAATGACCGTGGGCACTTAGTACGGTGCCTCCCACAGGACATCTCACCCAGTGACATGTAAGGTTGCTGTTGCCATTGTTATCTGCGACCGTGGAGACCCACAGGTGGCCTGAAATGTAAAAATAGTTCCATCGTGATCGATGGGAAAGAAATGGATAGACGTGTGATTAAAGCAAATGCAGCCCAGGGTCCCTTGTAGAATCAGGGAGAGGGGTGTGACACACAGGTGTTCTCTATTGTAATTCCTTAAGCTTTTCTGTACACTTGAAAACATTCATAATAAAATATGGAGATGAAGAAATCCCACCAAACTGTTTACATCTTTAAGGCTCAGCAATCCATACTGATACCAGTAAACTGAATTCAGTAGGGTTGAAAAGCAGCCGAGGGGAAGCCTGAGTACGTTTATGGGAAAGGAGTCATTCACTTATCTGAGTGAGTGTGTGTGTGTGTGTCCACGTGTCAGTGTGTCAGTGGGTAAGGGCATAAACACTGGGATTAGGGGAAGGAAGGGTTCAGTGAGTAATGTTCTTCATGGCTTCTGAGCCCCACCTCATTCCCAAAAGGATCTGTGGTAACCTGCAAAAATGCCTAGAATTTCAACATGGTAAAAATAAAAGTTTATACATGATCAATAGTTGATACTCATAATACATGTCATCAGGTTCTGAATACAGATTTTGAAAGCAGTGACTACACAATGTGGCTGTGATAATAAGAGCGCAGAGAATCTCAGGTCCCATTTTCACTTGGTGGCTGATTTTCCTAGAGACCCAGGACAGCTGGGCCTCCCCCTTTCATGGTTGATTGTAATGCTCCACTCACCAAAGCGCTTGTGAAGAAGAACTCGGAAAATGATCCAAGTGGTGGACTTGACGTCGCCAGCCCGGGCCGGTGACATATCAGAGGCTCCTCTCCTGTTCTCAGCTATCCCCTCTGTGCGCAGCCACTGGCCCCCGGCTCCCTCCTACCCTCCCCCACTCCCTCCCAGCCCTCCCCTCCTAGCCTTGTTGCCCGCCCACCCTCCTCCAGCAGCGTTTCTTAGTTATTCTTTTAAAGCACAAATGCGGTTATCTCAGGGCCCTTTGCTGTTTGGACACGATTCCTGAGCGTTCAAAGGCACCCATGGGCCTGCCTTGTCTGTAGAACCGACGTCCAAATAAGAATAGAAAGAATGGTGCTTGATTGGGAAGCCAGAAAGTGGGGTTCTTGTCTTCAGCTGGAAATGTGCTTTTTAGAAAAGTATTTAAAATACTAACTCCTATTCTCCCCCCCACCCCCGCTTTCTTTCTTTTATAATTACATTGTTCTTAGTATATATTCTTCCAACTTCCACGCGGTGAAGAGGGAATCAGATGGAACTCCTGGGGATCTGGGGAGCCTGGAGAATGAGAGGCAGATTTATAAAAGCGTCTTGGAAGGTGGAGATATTCCTCTCCAGGGCCTCAGTGGGCTCAAGCGGCCATCCAGCTCAGCCTCCACTAAAGGTAACGAGGTCAAGCCTGCAGGCCTCTCGCCCATCCACCCCATTATCGGGGTGTCTCCTGCCCATCTACACTATTATTGGGGTGTTGGCCGTGGTGAACCTGCACCTACTGGGATACATTTTGCCTTTTCACACCCACTTCCAGGCCTTTGAGCTTCTTACATCCCCTCCCCTAGCTTCTCACCGGCCATTTTTCTTTCTGGTGTTAATAGTGTCCCTTCCTTTAACCCCCAGCCGTGCTCTTCCTGAAGTCTCTCTCTCTCTCTCTCTCTTTTGTACTCATTCCCTTTTCTTAGAAATTAGCTGAGCTTTTTAGCTTTTCCTAACTCTAGCGAGGTGGCCATTTTTTCGTTGCATCTTTGCACCTGCTTTGCAGCACAGATTATTTTGCTTCTGGACATCAACTGGAAATTTTAGAAAAAAAACAACAACAACAAAAAACCTTTTTGAAAAATAAGCATGTTACCTCCCCTTTTTTTATTTATTTATTTTTAGCAGCTTTCAGCTTTAACCTAATGGGTCTGTTTATTTTATTCTGCATGCTTTCCAGTGGATCGTAAAGGTGGGAATGCTCACATGATTTCTTCATCTTCAGTTCATAGCCGAACCGTTAACCCTAGCAATGCATTAGGCCCTGGGTGTAAGCACAAGAAACCCCTGTCCGCTGCGAAAGCCTGCATTTCCGAAATCCTTCCCTCCAAGTTCAAACCCAGGCTGTCTGCTCCCAGCGCTCTCTTGCAGGAACAGAAGACCATCCTGTTGCCATCGGAAAAGGCTCAGAGCTGTGAGAATCTTTGCGTTTCAGTTTCTTTGAATGATTCCAAGAGAGGCCTCCCGCTCCACGTGGGGGGCAGCATCGAGAGCGTGTTCCTGCGTTCCCGGCGGGACTATGACAGCAAGTCGAGCAGCACCATGAGCCTTCAGGAGTTCGGCAGCAGCGCCAGGAGGCCCTGCCCGCTCTCCAGAAAGGCTGGGATGCAGTTCACCATGCTTTACCGGGACATGCACCAGATCAACCGAGCTGGCCTCTTTCTGGGGTCCATCTCCTCCTCAAGTGTGCGGGATCTTGCCTCCCACTTTGAAAGGAGCAGCCTGGCGTTGGCCAGGGGCGAGCTGGGCCCCAGCCAGGAGGGCTCAGATCACATCCCCAAACACACCGTCTCCTCCCGCATCACAGCTTTCGAGCAGCTGATCCAGCGCTCCCGGTCCATGCCGTCCCTGGACCTGTCCGGCAGGCTGAGCAAGTCCCCCACACCCGTGCTGTCCCGAAGTGGCCTGACCTCAGCCCGCTCTGCCGAGTCTCTCCTGGAGTCAACCAAGCTCCGGCCCAGGGACATGGATGGGCTGAACCCCAGGGGTGTCTATGCCTCCCCGACCTGCAGCAATATGGTGGACCCCAGCTTGGGTTTCAGGGGCCTGGCGCCTTCTGAGCCCCTCTCCACCTGCTCTGACGAGCTCGACCACTGCTCGAACATCTCCAGCGACAGCAGAGAGGGCAGCAGTGGCAGTGTTCACGGGGATTTCCCGAAACACCGCCTCAACAAGTGCAAGGGCACCTGCCCGGCCTCATACACCCGCTTCACCACCATCCGGAAGCACGAGCAGCAGCAGACCTCCAGACAGCCTGACTGGCGCCCAGATTCCAGAGGGGACAAGAACACCCTCCTCAGGAACATCTACCTGATGAGTCCTCTCCCTTTCCGGTTGAAAAAGCCCCCCCAGCACCACCCCAGACAGCCTTCCCCTGGTGACTTCTCGGGCTCCCCCATTGGCCGGAAGCCAGACCTCCCCAGCCAGCCCCATCAGGATGATCCCCACTCTGGGGCGAAGCCCGTGGTTCCCAAACGCCTGTCTTCCCGACACACCATGGCCAGGCTGAGCCGGATCTCAGAGCCCCCTCAGGAGAGACCTGCAGTCCCAGAGGACTGCCTGAGGGCCTTTAATAATGGGAACTCTGTGCCGTACTCAGACCACGGCCTGGACAGGAACAACAACCCACAGAGTGAACTGGGACCATCCCTCGGAGGTGGCATTTTGTGTCTTTGCCCAGTCTCGCCTCACCCGTTCCCCCCACTTTGCTTGCCTTGTCCCCTCCTCCTGTGTGCCTTTGGTGCTCATTTTCTGGTCCATCCTTTGTTTTCTGTTTGTTTTGCTTGGCAATTAATCATGGCTCATAGTGGCTGCACTTCTTTAAAAACAAAGCCCCCCATGTCATTTAGACTAACCACCAAACTCTGTTTCGAAAGAAAAATTGGCCATTTAGCTCATCTGAGAAATTGGTCCATTTGGGCTCTTGAACCCCTTGCAGTTTGCACCAACCCGGACTCACCCTGTGGTTTTTTGAGAGGCAGCCTCTCTCAGTGGCCCTGTGTGTGTGTGAGTGTACAGTGTGTCCCTGTAAGATCCTGCACGCCTCTTAGTAGGGACACTCTTCAGAGAAGGTCCCCTCTTTTTGCTCACCTTTTGCCTTCTGATGAGTTTTCTTTGTATTATACTAGTTCACATGTGAATCCAAAAAGTGAGTGGGGGGATTTTTTGTTTTCCTTCAGAAATTGATTATTGATCATTGGTCTCAACGACTAAAAAACTTGATATTTAGAACAGATGAAAGGTGGAATCTTTTCTCAATCTGGTTTCCCACTAAATCTTTGAGTGTTTTAATTCTACTTTGTTGTTTTGAAGATTCAGAATCACCAAGACATTTTATACCAGCTGATTACTTGGAATCCACCGAAGAATTTATTCGAAGACGACACGATGATAAAGAGGTATGTGCCATCCCTAAAATCTCTTAGCTCTTGCACAGATAAGAATCTGTAGGGAGTTAACTTTCTAGATCTCAGTCAGAGAGGTGGCGTGGCACCAGTTGGAAGCAAAGCTTGGCATTGTCAGAAGTGACTTTTTATATGACATAGTCTCAGTCACCCCTCTTTTAGTCCACTTTTCCAATAGGTAGGATTGGTTCCCCAAGGTACCCAGTTCTAAATGCCATGTCGAGCCAAAACTGCGACATGGGAGGCTCAGAAAGAGGTAGCCCATCTTATATCATTCTTTGCTCTTTCATCCCTTGCCCCAACCCTTGTCTTATTATTCTCTAGGGACATCCACCCACATATTTCTCCAATACTGTCCACCCCTCCCTTGGCACAAAACACAGCTGATACTGGGAAGAATACAGTAGGAGAAAGAGGAAACTGAAAAATAATAATGTCTGTGATACATATTATGAAACAGTTTGAAGAAGCGGCCTTTAACTCAGAAGAAAAGAGATACCCCAATAAATGTTGGTAGACCTCCACCAAGAACTTCAGGATACAGACCTTGTCTTACAGCTGCTGGCTGGCATGCCTGTACTGCAGTGGTATGATTGACAGGGTTGGGAAAGGAACGTGTTCTCTTGGGATTTAGGAAGAGGTAGTTCTACATATCAGCTAAATTGGCAAAAATCACAAGCTTCTATTGTGATAAAGTGTTGTTATGAGGCATGCTTTCTTTTTCTTTTTTTTTTTTTTGAGGGCAGTGTCACTGGCCTTCATATGTGGGACCCGAACCGGGAACTCTGGTTTCCCAAGCCAGCGCTCAACCACCACACCACTCGGCTGGCCCTGAGGCATGCTTTCTAGTCTGCGCATTCCCAAGAGAAAGGGTCCTATATATTAAACAAGCTCCGGTGCTCATTTCCCTATAATGAATTAAGGTGGAAGAATTGCTTTGAACCAGGTGGCAGGCAGGGAAGAGTGTTCATGTCTACCCAGTTCTTTGCTTTTCCCTATAAAATCTGAAGCCCTTTTTCTATGTTGTTCTGTTTTGTTGAGTGGTTTCAGAGTTGAGGTGGATTTTCCTTAAGGACGTAGGGTAAGGCCAACTCTGAGGAGTGCTGGGTGATAATCATTGCTGCCAGGTGGTGAGACAAAAGACAAAAGATACCAGGGCTTTCCCCGTCTCCAGGCACAATGCAGGCAGTGGCTAGTGAGACACTTGGACATGTCTGTTGGAAGAAACAAGAGGAAGCATTTGATGTACAGATTTGTAATAACAAGATGGAAAACTTCATCAGGCCACAGAACAGATTTCATGTCTAGTCACCTCACAAAGATACAAGATTCCCACCTGTGTAGGCCTGGACTGCTAGGGTGAAAGAATATGAGATTCTGGGTTATTAGTATGAACCTTAGTACCCAACATGGAAGGTTTTGTGATAGAATTCTTACCTACCATTTGGGAGACATATTTTACTTAGTTGGTTTAGCAGTGGATATATGAAGACGTTTACTCAGAAGGTGAATGGCTTGCCTCCTGAATAACACTAGCTCAAAGATCCTTAAAAACTTTGTGTCTTTACCTATGGTTTTGGCTTATGTGGTTGGTGAAATCATGGGATTGATGGGTTTGCTGAGGTCAGAGTCAACCACTGGTTTGGGAACCTTGCTCCACAACCTGTCCTCTCTCACTGATTTCTATGTAACCTTGGCCAGAGCTCCAGGGATATGGCACTCTCAGACATCAGTCCATTACCATGGCTACAGAAAAAGCACACTTCCCAGCTAATGGAGTACCAATCTGGCATTTTTCTATGCGAATGCTTTATTACTAACATTGATGAAAATGGCATTTCAGAAAATGAGAACGTGTCAGTCCTGGAAGGACATCAGTGGCCATCTAGTCAACCCCCTTGTTTTATCCTAGAAAAGACTACGACAGGCTTGCCCAAGGCCACATACCAAATTAACTTACCCCAGAAGCAGAGCTAGAAACCAAAGCCTAACTGTGCTTTACAAAGCACGTTCTCATGTTTTTTTCTCATTTAATCTTTACAGCTTACCTGAGCACTGGAAGTCCTTACAGCCATTTGATGAAATGTTTCTTTATTATTTGTAGACCCTGGAGAAAAATAGAAAAATTGGGCCCACCATCCTTTGAGGCTAGGTGTGACTTAAGGCATTTAATTGCCTCCTGGAAGAAGATTAATATTTTGTTGAGCATGCTAAGAATTATCAGTTCTAATTAATGCTTTCCTACCAGGAATGTTAATCCCAAGAATGTATATTTGGAATGGAATAAGAAAATATATGAAAGTTCCATTTCATAGGGGGCATTTCAGTAGGCAATGGGGACATTTGATAAAATGCTACATTGTTGAATTTTTTGAAAAGGCTTTAAAATATAGAAATAGATTACCATTTCCTTAATTTAGGATAGAACATTTCTTCAAAACCCAATTACCATTATTCTTAGTTTATCTTCTGTATTTATATTCTACCTTATTCCCTTAATCTCAACTTTACTTTACCTAATGAAGAAATAGTTAAGTAAAAAAAAGCACAGTAAGAAAGTAACTGATGTTCCCTGCCAGTCACCTACATAGCCTTTGGGGCATGTGCTGAGGCCACCTAAAAACTGTCCTCAGAGGAAGGGTTGGCTGATCTTGGGGGCGGGGGGGTACCATGTTTTCTGAAATGGTCAGCTCCTCTCTATGGAGCATATTAGCATAACAGACATAGGAAGCACAAAAATGACCTAATTGCCATAGACCCCAGAGAGTTTAAGCCCATAGCAGGTTTAATAGGCCTTATGTAGGCAGGGGAATCAGCAGCCCTGGGCCCACCATGGGAACACACTGTGGGAATGCATCATCACCTAAGAGAGGTAAAGTCATCCCTTCTGGCCTCTTGTTGCCATCCCAGCATGCTTGTGAATGCTCTGGATGTGCCCCCTGTGTCACCCGGCCTTTGTGGCCCATGTGTCAGGGCGTAGGAGGCTTTGGGCTGAGCCAGGGGATAGCTTGCAGACAGTGTAAGTAGACGGAGCTCATCCTTCCTGTGACCCACGTTCCCCAGGCTTCTGTGCAGTGCTGTCTCCTTACACAGAGGGGGGTCACAGCGGGGATATAGTAGTTATGGCCAGAAAGCCCCTCCAACATCTGACACATCAAGTTTCCTCCCTGTTGACCCAGCACCTTTTTCCTTAGTTGTTTTTGTTGGCAGTTTTCCAGTGCCCTGGACCCGATGATTCACTGCCCATTTTATGCAATTTCATGGCAGAAACTTTTAGCGGACCAGAGACGACTTAAGCGCGAGCAAGAAGAGGCCGATATTGCAGCTCGGCGCCACACGGGCGTCATTCCAACGCACCATCAGTTTATCACTAATGAGCGCTTTGGGGACCTCCTCAATATAGACGATACGGCAAAAAGGAAATCTGGGTCAGAGGTCTGTTTTGGTCGCCTCGATCTGCTGCTTGACCCAAAGCAATATTTGCTTGCCCTCAGCATTGCCCGCTGTAGGCCAAATTAGTTCTCCAAACAGCATCTGTCATCTTGGCTTCCCTTAGGCTTGCTTTGGCTCTTTTGTGGCTGGTCAGTGGACATGATTCCCATCGTGCCCTGTGCTCTGTATGTTCAAGCATGTCTGGCTGTGGGACGGGGATCTGCTGACGCGCACCCCTATGCATGCCTTAGAGCATCGGCTGCCTTCATGAGTCCAGTCCTCTACATCCTGCATTGTATCATGACACTGTGTGCCTGTGCATTCTGTGTAGAAACCGTATACCTTAGTCCATATGCATTAGCAGCTGTGGTTTGGACAATGACAAAGCTCTTCTTTGAAGAGATGGTTTAGTGAAACTTACATTCCAAAAGTTAGCTAGCATTGCATGATTTATACCATTTACACCAATTCCCAACATTTAATAAAATTAGTATTAAACTATCGGAGAACAAACAACACTGCCACTCAGTATTATGCAACGAATGAATTCAATAAAGGGTTCAGTAATGCTGAAGCCTCACTGAATTCTGAAATCCAGAATTTTACAGTTAGGCTGAGCTTATGGAGGGTGAGAGAGCTCCCTGAGGGTCCATTTCATGTGTTCCCTTAATTTTGTTTTGTTTTGTTTTTTTGTTTTGTTTTTTTAGGTCAGTGTCACTGGCCCTCACATGTGGGACCCGAACCGGGGCCGCTGGCTTCCAAAGCCAGCGCTTAACCACCGCGCCACTCTGTCGGCCCCTTAATTTTGACATTTCTCAGTTGAGATTACGAAACTTCATGTTGTAGAATTAATGAAGAAGCACAAAACTTTGAAGTAATTTCGTTCAGGCCTTGGCTTCCTGCACCAAGGACAACATGTTGAAATCCTTGGGCTGGCCAAACGCTGTGTCTGTGTCAGAGCTTGTTTTGCCACCGTGACCCCGAAGTAGCTGCTGCAGATCGGCTCCTTTGGGGGACATGTGGGTGTCAGCGGCTTAGGCGGTGTGGAACTGAGTGACACCCAAAGTATATACAGTCTTAGACTCTTTCAATATAATATAGATTGATATTTATTTTTCTAACTTTTGAGTGACAAAGGCAACACTGGCTAGTCATCAATTTTTTTTTTAAAAGAAATGGAAGGAAGAAGAGATAGAGAAAAGAAGGAACCAGATTAAAAGAAGAGGAGCTAGAAAGGGAAAGGAGACTCTAAAGTGATGAGGAAAAGAAAATGTAATAAGGAAGAGGCAGAAATTCGCAAGCGTTAGTAGCAAGGGAAGGACAGCCCCGCAGCCCTCAGCCCACCAGCTCCTTCTCAGAACTCCCGTGTTCTGAAGACTCCAAGGATGGTTGGTCCTCATTCACAGGCCTCCCTGTTTACGAGTGATGGGGAAGATGAGGACATACACAGGCAGGGTAGGGCCACATACTCACACGCATAGACAATACATGCAAATGAAAATGCAACTGGGGCAGAAGAACCATGGACAGAGGCAAGCAAACTGCCTAACCCACCCTTCTGGAGTAGTGATTTTCAGACCTGAGTACACCAGAATCCCCTAGGACCTTGTTAAAATACAGATTGCTGGGCTCCATCCACAAAGTTCCTGATTCTGGGGTGGGGCCTGAGAACGTGCATTTCTCACCAGTTCCCAGGTGATGTTCATGATACCAGTTTAGGCACCACACTTTGAAAATCACTGCCCTAGGTGTTGACTGGCAGACGAGAAAATAGACACCAACAAGTCCCACGTACTCCAGGCTGTGCAGACACACTTTGGTCCCTTTCAGCAGACTCGGGTGACCATTAGTTCTGTGCAAGACCCCGCGGGGAGGCGGAAACAAGACTCAGACTGTACCGTTGGGAAGTAGTCCAGCAGAGGAGGAACTCAGGGAACAGTTACGTCTGTTGTAGGAACAGTTATCTCCGTTGTAATCAGTAATACAATCGTGTGGGAGCCAGAGGGCTGATGGACTCTGCCTCGGGGAGACAGAGGGAGATAAATAGGGAGACATGCTTTGTGTAAGCAATGGTGACTCGCATATGTCTTAAGAGATCCAGGGAATCAGTGTTTCTCCACTTTAATATATGTACGATTCCCTTTAATAAAAAAAAAAAAAAAGAAATTTCACCACCCCTCAGTATCAGCTTAACCCAATTTACAAATTAAATAGTAAACTACACACCTATACAACTATATTAATTTAATTGATAGGTCATATCAAGTTTTGCCTGAACGTGGTTGCCACTCAGAGTGCGAATATGGTACTGTTTTGGTATAATTTTTTAAGAGTTCATACAGCCGTATAGCTGGCTGTCATGGGGTGCCCACCACTTTTATTGGAATCACTATGAAATGTCTGTCCTTACAGTTTTGGTCATTTGGCCTTCTCTTGTGAATTTGTCGTTTATCATGAATCCCACATTTGTTCTTTTATTATTTGCCTATGACTTTGAAATTATGCTCTTGGGTCACAGACAGACATAAATGCAGACATTGAAATTGTGTGGCAAAAAAAAAAAAAAGAAGAAATCGTGCAGCATTGGTTATAAGGTAGTCATCCAGTTGACCTCTAACATGTATGTATATAGATAGATAGATGGAAACATCAAATGAAAATACAAAAATAAAAAATTCCTGTGTCAAATTCATGGCCCTTAAGAAAATCCCTACAAGACTGCAGATTGAGGAGCCTGGTGATATGGGGATATCACCGACAGATTAGGATCTAAAACTAAGCTTGGTAAAGTTTCTCAGTACCATTTTTTTTCTCACCTAGAGTATCCCATTTTCCCTTTCTACTTTGGCTATGCCTTCTAATATTGAAGAGGAAGTGTATGATTTCCTTTTCATCACATTGTTTCTCTAGACCAGAAAGCCATAGCAGTTGAAGAAGTTGGAGCTACTCATGAATGACTGCAGTCAGAATTATATTGGCAGCTGTAAACAGCTTGCTCCCATGAGCTCTCTCTCCCCTACCTTTCTTTCCAAAAAAAAAAAATTGTTTAAAATAATGTATTTGGTGGTGAGAATGAATGATGTGCAAATAAATATGGTAAGTAAAGGTGAACTTTTTGCTCTTTTTTGCTGGAATTGGAGATGAAGACATTTCAGACAGAGAAGGGGGTTAGGCAAGGGTAGCGAATAGATTTGCCTGACTGGATCGGGAAGAGTGTAAAAAGAGATAAAGGCAGTTAGGTATGAGTGGGAGAAATTACCCAACCACTTTAACCCACTTCAGGAATTGAGATTTGATCTGAGGGACAGTTGAGAGCCTCAGCCAACTTCAAAGCAGGGAAGTGAGGTGATGGAAGTATTTGAGGAATGTTGTCTGTGCTCCTGAGTGACAGTAGATTAGAGTGAAGAGAAGCAAAGTCAAAGGAAGCTTTGTGCCTATAGGAACTAGAGGTCAGACTTGAGAGGGGTTGTGAAGGGACGGACTGGGGGAGAGGGAGCGTTGGTGTGACTTAACAGACTTGATGAGAAATAGAAGTCTTAGAGAAAAAATGAGCTCAGGGCTCACTTTACCTGGCTTTTTGGGTGATCTCACAGGCCATCAGAAATATGTGGAGTTGAAGATGACATGAAAGGTGAATCAGGGTTTCATCTACTTGCAGATGGTAATTTAAGTCCGGCAAATGGATCATCTAAGAATAAGACAATGATGATTCCTAAACCATAAGACTTCTGGCTAACTCTAGTTTTGTTTTTGTTTTTATTTTGTTCTGTTTTTTAATAGCCAAGGTCAGCCTTAGGGAATGACCACTTCAGCTTTGGGACGTTTCTAACCATCTCTCTGCCAAATCTGTCCCACCTTAGGGAGATTCTCATGCATGATACAGTTGACCAAACGTCCATCTAGTGTCCTGCTAAGGTCAGACAAGTAGAATTTTGCCCAGATTGGCACACCAAAATGAACTGCTTAGATTGAATTTTTCTGCTTTGCTTTCTAGAAACTTGTGGAAATGTGTCTTTTTCATTGATATGAATTGTGGTTTTTAACTTGACCTTTTTTTCCTTGTGTTTAGATGAGACCTGCCAGAGCCAAATTTGACTTTAAAGCCCAGACGCTGAAGTAAGTGCCACCAGGCATCTGACATTTTAACTGCCTCTTCGAAACGCAGAAGCTCACTGATCGAGGAGGTGGAGAAAGAACAATGATACAGAACAATAGGTTGGGCCGGCCGGGTTGCGCAGTGGTTAAGCGCTGGCTTGGGAGGCCAGCGGCCCCAGTTCGGGTCCCACATAGGAGGGCCAGGGACACTGCCCTCAAAACAAAACAAAACAAAACAAAACAAAGAAAACAATAGATTACGGAGTTTACTATGTGCCAAGCACTGCTTTGAGTACTTTATACTATATTACAGTGTTATATAGATAACACTGTAATCCTGAGAGGTAGGTACTACTATTATCTCTTTGTACAAAAGGGAAAATGGAAGGACTGCGAGGTTAAGGAACTTACCCAAGCTGGTCAGTGATGATGCCGGGTTTCAAACCCAGGCCGCCTGGTGCCGGAGCCGGGGCTCTTTTCACTGTGCCACCCTGCCTCTTATATAGGGATTCAGTTTGCTTATGTAAGTGGTGGCTCAATCTGACCTACCCTGTCTATGGAAGGAACCAGAACCAGTCTCTAGGAAGATAACTTTACAATATTTGCTACAACATCCCAAGAGTTTGAAGGCTTCTGGGAATCTGTAAGGAGCCCAGCATTTCTCTCAGCATGTTCCTCAGAATGGTAGCTCTGTAAAATATTTCTCAAAAAGAGTGTTCCATCATAGAAATGAGTCTGGGGAGCAGTCCATACTATGTCTCTACCTCCCCACCCCCACCTTAGAGAGATACTTTGCTACTGCCATATGAAAGGCTCTCGATGTCTTTCAATGAAGAAACCTGATTAGCTTATTTCACCCGGTGTTACCTAAAATTTAGATGACCAAGAAACCTTTATATTTTCCATGGAATGAAATTTGGGACATTCTACCCAAGACTGGGTTCCAGAAGATGCCTGCTCACTTTATATCTAATTATGGGCTAAAACGGACCATGAGTTTTCATTGGCCGCAATGACCAGCAGCTGTCCGTTTTCCTGCTGATGGGAGGCCCCATATCTGGTGATGAGAGGGAGAACTCCCCATCCTCAGACATTGGGAACTACTGTGTGGAGGCTGCTCGGCCATGATCTCCTCCAACACAAAACCAGAACACAGTTTCCAGAACCTAGGCACAAATCCGGTGCACCAGGTGTGTTTGTAATTATTCCAGTCCTTTAGCTCAAGAGGTGGCAACATCATGTGCCAGAGCATTCTGGACTTTAAAGTCCTGACTTTTTTGGGAAGCCAGCGGCCCCGGTTCAGTCCCACATATGAGGGCCAGTAACACTGCCCTCAAAAAAAAAAAAAAAAAATGCTTAAAGTCCTGACTTTGCCACTTATTGTCTCTGTGACTGTGGGTAAGTCATACCCATCTCTCCGGCCTCAAATATCCTCATCTGTGAAATGGGCATTAAATGCCTCCCTTGCAGAGCAGCTGAGGTAATATAGTTATAAAACATTTTGTACAATGTAGCAAAAGTCAGTGACCCCCTTTTTTAACCAGACAGAGGATAAGAAAGATATATAAATTAATGTTTAGTTTTACCTACTTCCCCTTTTTCTTTGAATTGAGAAAGGCCCATGTAATATTCATTGAATGGTGTTGTGTTGGCAATATTACATTTACCTAGATTTTATTTTTTTAAAAAGTCTTAAAAGGGCCGGCCGAGTGGCGCGGTGGTTAAGCGCTGGCTTGGGAAGCCAACGGCCCCCATTCGGGTCCCACATATGAGGGCCAGTGACACTGCCCTCAAAAAAAAAAAAGTCTTAAAACAATTTTTTTCTTTAGAGCAACCTTGTCAAATAGAACAGGTGAGAAGGCTGACGCAGACAGAACTTGTCACCATTGCCCAACGTTGCCAATGCTGGGGAGAGGGTCCTTTTCTCCTGACTCATTGCTTTCATCATACCATGCTGTCTCAAAAAAAGTTAATAAAACTTTTTTTAAAAAGCAAATGGCAGATCCATAGACTTGAGTCTTTTAAACATCTTCAGTCACTAGGTTCTATTTTTCCCCATAGTATGTGACTTAAAAAAAAAGTGTTCTGTGGGAACACTCAATTCAACAACGTTTAACAGGTTTCTTACCCACAGGACCTCTCCGAGCCTCTACTGTACTAATGTACATGCTGACACTCCAGGAAAAATCTAAAATATATGTCTTGTTATTGTCTCTCAAACCTTGTTACCATCAGACCTTGTCATGTGGTTCTTTGGGAGATGAGGATGTGGTCCACAGTGCAGGAAGGATGGTGGTCGCAAGCACCCCACAGTACATCTCCTTTGACCACAACTACAGACCTCTCACTCCAGTCGTTCTACCCATCTTTACAGTGGGGCCCTTACAGAGCCCACCTGCCTATACAGCTGCAAGTCAAGTACTTAGGGTAGCAGGGTTGGAGACTGCAGACCCCCAGCAGGGGTGGATATGCTAAGGGCCTTGTTTATCCGTGTGCCCATCCATGGTTGGGAATAAAAGGGAGAGAGGAATTCAGAACATTCCCCCAGGAGGGCTATGGCAAAAATTTGACCAAAGACATTCCTTCTTACAGAGACCAATGCCCAGGATCCCCTTCATGGGCCTCTTTAGGATTAGAATCCTGTCTACCAATGTGCGACCCACAAAGGCTGCCTTGTTCTTTCATTCAGCACAGTGCTGACTTTGTGTAAAGTTTTCCAGATGTGCCCCCATTGTTTAGCCAGCATCTCTCACGTACCGTGGGACTTCCTGGCACACTGCAAAGCAGGCACACCCCCTCCAAATTACAGCCAGAGACCTTTCTTTCCAGGCTGTCGGTTTGATGCAAATGGAAAAAGATCTAGATCATCTTTTTTTTAATCCAAAAATATTTCAAGTAACAATTTCCCCTTTTTTTTTTTTTTTTTTTTTTTTTTTTTTGAGGGCAGTGTCACTGGCCCTCATATGTGGGACCCTAACCGGGGGCACCGCGCCACTCGGCCGGCCCTTGTTGTCCTTTTAAGTTCTCATTTTGTTTATAAGTTATCTTTTTGTCTCCCTTTTTTTTTTTAATGGAATCCTGATTAGAGATTAACATCATCATTATTGAGGCAAACAAAGGGATGGATATGGAAAAGTTGAGAAAAGGCATCATGAAGAACGCTTTTCTTTCCAAGACGCCTTTATGTTGAAAAGAAAGTGAATTAACATTTACCAGGTGTTAACTATCTGACAAGCACAGTGTTGGGTGTTTTATTTGTATAAGCATTGAGGTTGTTGCTGAATTCTCAGAACAACTCTGAGATAGTTCCTGTTTTGATACTATCTCAGAGATACTGTTTTGCCCAAGGATTCAGAGCTTGTAAATGGTATAATGAGATTTGAACCCAAACCTGCCTGATTTCAGAGCCTTTCTACTGCATGATGATGGATGAATGGTGAAATATGTGGATAGAGGGATGAAATGATAGAAAATATTAATATATGAGAAATAATTTGAAGATAACTTACAGCAGTGAAGGCATGCCTTGCCAGGACAGGGAAGAGGGTAGTGAAAGCAGTGAAAGTATCTAGAAGGAAATGTTTTTCATCGTTTATGAACGTCAGTTAAGACTACTGAGTGCATTTATGTGTTACATAAATATTCTGAGCATAAGACGGCATTCGCAAAAACATGGAGAAAACCACAACAAACTGAGCACTTCTGAGTGCTAGTCAGTTTCAAAGTTAACATCCATCCCACAGAAGCCTGGAACAAAGCCATGTGTGATGTAATTTCCTGCACAGTGGGGTTCTCATTTCCAAATATGGAGCACCCCTCTTGTGTAATTTGCTCCCCACTCGATGTCTCCTTTTGCTAAAAAAAAAAAAAAACTGCACGTCTTAATCTTACACATATTGGAACGTCTGCTAAAATGCATGCCCCTCTGTTGACAGGGAGCTTCCTCTGCAAAAGGGAGACATTGTTTACATTTATAAGCAGATCGACCAGAACTGGTACGAAGGCGAGCACCACGGCCGGGTGGGCATCTTCCCACGCACCTACATCGAGGTACCGCAGCTCCTTCTGTTTCTGAGGAAAAGCCCGTCGGGCCCAAAGCACCGTTCATTCACACGGACTTGTGTGTTTCTTCTTCTTCTCCTCTCATGTCCCCACTTTCTTCTCCTTTCTCTTTCACCTCTTTTCCTTTCTCAGCTGCTTCCACCTGCGGAGAAGGCTCAGCCCAAAAAGTTGACACCGCTGCAGGTTTTGGAATACGGAGAAGCTATTGCTAAGTTTAACTTCAATGGTGATACGCAAGTAGAAATGTCCTTCAGAAAGGTAAGCCGCTCTCTTATCCCGTGCTTTGGGGTCTGTTGGATGGCATTGGTCCATGGCAGTGTGGCATGGCAGTGGCGTGCCAGTGTGGCAGTGCTGTCGGTATCCCTTAGAGATGTGCCCAATCGAGGATGGCACTAAGGGCATTTGGAGAATTTTCTGAGGTGAGGCATTTTCAACATAAACCCTAGAATCTTGTCAGGGTTCAACCACGTTGATTTCACTGATCTGAGGCAGCAATTCTGGAATCTTAGCCATCTTTTGTAAACTGTGTTCAACGTTTATTGAGCACCTAATGATGTCATAAGGTCTGGGTCGGTGACTAGGTTTTACACCACAATGATGTGGCCTATTGGAGAAAAGCAAGTCCTTTGACACCAGGAGAAGTTTGAAAAACTTTGTAGCCAAAAGTCAAGGGTTATCAGCTCTGTGGCTCTTGGGGAATTAAGTAGTTTTTCTTAGCCACCGTGTCCTCATATATAAAATGAAGATAAGTGGCGCTTATAGAGCTGTTGTAAGAGGATTAAATGAAACGACATATGTGAAGTTCCCAGCATGACACATGGCATCTAGTTGTGGTCAGTAAACAGGAGATACTAATGTTATCATTATTATTGCCTCCGAGGAGCTGACGTGCTTACTTTAAACACAATTAAACTGTGCAGAGACAGTGTTCTTCCCAGGAATCCAGACACTCTCTTCACATGTCAGAGTTCTCTGACTTGCCAACGTTATTAATGTTACTAATGTTATTGAGGAGTAAGAGAAGTGAGCACATGCCTTAGATAAAGGTGAGCCCCCTTGTAGAAAAGAGAAACACTGGAAGCAACCCAATTGCTTAACATCGGGAGACCACTGATTAAGTCACTGTATGTATGTGCAGTAGACTATCCCACAGTGGTCTATTAAGCTGAGCAATACTGTTAAAAATGTCATATTCTATTTCTTGATAAAGAAGTAGGCTCACTATGTGATTAAGTATAAAAAAGCAATGTGCAAAAGGGAAATACAGTGCATACTCAATTTTTATAGAAAAATATGTGCAAGTCTAATTCACATGTATGGAATTCAATCTGGGAAGTAAATATATCATAATATTAACAGTCACCCCCAGTGATAATATTGTGGGTAATGATTATTTTCTGCTTTATGTTTACTTGTGTTTTAATTTTTCAATAATGATACAGGAACAAAGTAAAATTATAAAAGAGTGAAAAAAAGAGAATCCCTCCAAAACCTTTGCCTTAGAGAAGTTTGGATATCTGTTTTGCATTAAATGAGTCAAAAACACTACATTTACCTACTAGCTTGGGGGAATAAACCTGACCTTCTCCTTAGCTGAAATATTTAAAAACCAAGCTTAAACCCCCAGCATCCAGGTAGCTTTACTACTTGTTGTTTTACTGCTGTTGGTTTCTCTATCCCAGTGATATTCATTCCATTCAGGTCTAGCAAGGAAGGTTTGTCTGAGCAAAGAATGTGATAAATAAGGCAGGATAGCAGAGGGTGCAGGCAGAGGCCTCAGGCATGGTGGGACAAGAACCCTTGCCTTGCTGTGTCTTACAGGGTGAGAGGATCACGCTGCTTCGACAGGTGGACGAGAACTGGTACGAAGGGAGGATCCCAGGGACTTCCCGGCAAGGCATCTTCCCCATCACCTATGTGGACGTAATCAAAAGGCCACTGGTGAAAAACCCGGTGGATTACATCGACCTGCCTTTCTCCTCCTCCCCAAGTCGTAGTGCCACCGCAAGCCCACAGGTACCTAAGCTTCTCGTCACTGGTTTTCCCACTCAGCATGACAGACCCACAGTGCTGTTGGCACACAGCCCCTCGGGGGTGGTTCTTCAGTACGGTGATTAAGGACCATCCTCAGCAATGCGGGGTACACACACAGGGTTCTGTTTTCATGCATTCAAGTGACATTTTTCACATATTTGGTTGGAGAATTATTATCTTGGGAAGAGGAAGAGCTTAAGGTGGTTGCTCTGGGAATAATATGACTAGGGAAGGAAAAAGGAGAGCTTTTATCTGTTGGTCCACAACTCTGTACTGGGAGCATCCCATCTTGGGTAAAGCTGGAGGTCTGGGAACCACCACTGTACCATATGTACAGTGGTCCAGTGTGGTTCTCTTAGTCATCTTGTTGGTCAAGATTGGCCTGCAGAAGATAAAAATCCAGAGTATTCTTTGCAAGCAGAAACCAGGTTGGAAAAGGGACTTATAGCATCTCTGTGTACACTGGGCTGAAAGGAAGTAAGTTTATAATAAAATGTTTGCCTTCCTGAACATTAATTATGAGCAAGCTTGTTTTAAAATGTAAATTATTCCAAATCCATCCCTGCTTTCCCAAAGTGAACAAAAAACTTAGGACCTTGGACTCAGGAGAGGCATGGTGGGATGACTTCCTGTGACAGAGTCTGGCCACACTGCCATTGTAAGTTGTAGGGAGGGTGGCCAGAGGAAGGAGAGCAAGCAGGGACCTAGGATGACACGAGGATGGCACCTCTTTTCTGTCATCCTCGAATCATTTCCTCTTCTTCCAACTGCCCATCACTGAACCCGGGAGATGGGTCTTGGGAGAAAGCATTAGAAAGGCTGGCATAGGCATTCTGCTTTGTGATAATATGGGGAACTCAACCAGATTTTTTTTACCTGACTATAGTAAAGTGTGACTGTGAAACAAAGTGGCTACACTGCTCATACTCCTCTCTGGGAGGCTCCTTGCTGAGCTCCCCCTTGGGAGAATAAAACCTAATGAAAGGCCATGGCAGTGACAGGTTTTTTCCTTGTGGTGGTGGGTCATGGTTTTGCTTGCAGAGGTGGTTGGGTGGGGCAGGTGGGGAGCTCCCATTGTGTCCCTTTGAACATCTGATTCTGCAAACCAGGCTGGCACCGTGTGTAACTGCCCTGATGGGCCCCTTTCTCCCATCTCCACACCACTTGCTTCTCCTGTCCTCCCCCCGCCTGCACACACTCATGCATACACACACCCACATCCCAGCTTCTCTGCAAACCTAACCATACAATTTCCTTTTGGACACCAGAGTGTCCCACTTGTCCTCTCCATTTCACTCTTCTCTATATGTCCCTTGTGATGATTTTCCTCCTTCCTTCTTTATGCTGACCCTTGTATCTTTTGCTTCTTTCTTTTGTTTTCCTTTCCTTCCTTTTCTTTTTAAGTTTCCCAGTCACAGCAAGCTCATCGTGCCAGCCCCCTCATCTCTGCCTCACCCCCACCGAGCCCTGTCCCCTGAGTTGCATGCTGTCACCTCTGAGTGGATCTCGCTGACTATAGGAGTCCCAGGCAGGCACTCTCTGGCCCTGACCCCACCCCTGCCTCCCCTGCCGGAGGCTTCTGTCTATAACACTGACTACTTTCCCTTGTTGGCAAGGCCTGGTCCCTCCCTGCCCCTCAGGCTCCCGCATTCAAGTTGGTCCACCCCACGCTCAGTGGTTTCCCCACTGGCCCTACCTCCCCCCCACAAAGCCTACTCCCTGGCACCCGGTGCCCACGCCTCCCTTCACATCAATGGAGACAGTGGTATCCACATGCCACCTTCAGGTATCTACCAGGACAGCTTCTCCCGGCCGCTGCTTGGGAGCTCTAACAGGGTCATCTCGGAGCTTAGCGACGCCTTTAGCAACCAGGGAAAGCAGCAGCCGTGGCGAGAAGAAAGCAGACAGTATGAGAGGAGAGCAGAGAGGGAGGCAGGTGAGAGATACCCTGGTGGACCCAAGATCTCTAAGAAGAGCTGCCTGAAACCTTCAGACGTGGTCAGGTGCCTGAGCACCGAACAGAGACTCTCAGATCTCCACACCCCAGAGGAGAGCCGGCCCAGCAAGTCCCTGGGTAGCCCTTTTCCGGGAAGGGAGGCTGAGCAGACAGAACTGCATAGAGGTGGTGAGCAGCCTCAGAGGAAGGCTGCTCCGAGTGGTGTGAGCCAGGTAGGCCTGCAGCATGACGTGTGTGCCTTGGCGTCTGAGTTGGCAGGGTGGGCCAGACGTCTCACCCACGCTCCATCTATTGAGGCCGCATGGATGCCGGTGAGACCCACTTGCTTGCCCTGGGAGCAAAAATATCACCCAAGAGGGAACAGAGGGATCATCACTTAAAGTGTCAGGGCTGGGAAGAGTTGGAGGCAAAAGACATGCTCTATTCTGGCCTCTTGAGGTGATTCGAAATTTACCTCCACTTTGGGTACTTCCTGGCCTGATGCAAAAAACTCTGAGAAGGAAGCCTTCTCATGCCCCATTCATGCCTTGCAGATCATCTTGGTTTGCTTGGACTAGCACAGCTGAGAACACCAGGCTTCGGTTGGGCTCAGCATGGTCCCATCCTGTGTGAAACACACCTCGTTTCTGTAACCCATGGTGCTCTGCCGGCGCTCAGCTCCATCTGGTCCTTGTCCTGTCTCGTGTTTGTGTGGTTGTGTGGTGCCTTTGTTCACGGATGAACAAATGCATTTTGGTTCTGGGAGGAACGTGCGGGCCCAGCGCTGGGGCCCTCAGAGATATGGGGTCCTTGAATGGGCACAGCAGGTTTTTAGATGACTGTCCCATCTTCTCACTGAGTCAGCTACAGAGATTTCAGGAGTTGGGCCAAGGCGGCCTTAGGGTGTTTTGAGAGCTGAAAATTTGGGGTAGGGGAGGAAATAAACTTGGCAATTAGATGGGAATTCTGATTTTGCTGTGCTGTTTAACACCCCCAAAGTCAAAGGCTCTGCTCATCTCCTCCAAAGGAGACAGGTTTGAATGCCTGCTCACCTCCTACTGTCGTATGAGTTGGGAGTTACTGCCATTCTCTGAGCCTCAATTTCCTCATCTGTAAAACGGAGATAATAATACCTATCTCATAGAGTGGTTGAAAGGATCCCACAAAGTAATGTATAAGAAGTACAGGGGTTGGGAGTGGAACATGGTCAGCACTTTGCAAATGGAACCTGTTCACTTTGGGTGATCTGGAGCTACTTCTGGAACTGAGAACATTCTAGAAGTCTTTAGAACCAAATGGAATTCTTAAATATGCCTCTCCAAACCATTTATTATCTACTGTGTACAGTGCCCACAGTAGACTATGCTTGATCTCAGACCAACAATCCCAGTTTCCCTTTAAAGTTTCCTTTATTCACTCAACAAATATTTGTCCAAGACCGGGGGCGTAAAGACACTACCTCTGGGCAGGATACAGGGATGATCGTGGCCCCCGCCCTTGAGGAGCTTAGGTTCCAGTGAAGCTGGCTGACACAGCAGTGTCACAGCTACAGTGATAGAGGTACGCGTGGAGCCCACCAGTGCAGAGACCTGGAACACAGATGAGGCCAGACCTCCATCTCCAGCCTAACACTTGCTGCCGAGGACAGTGAGACAATGATAACTAACGAGGCTTATACTCTTGCTAGCAAGCTACTTAACCCTCCCCAGCCACGGTTTTCTCCTGTGCAGGAGTGAAAGTGGTCGCACCCAATAGGGTGATCGGAAGGATTAAATGAGGAGGTGGGATTCCGGCATGTGAGAAGGCTCCATGAAATGAATCGTTGCTCTGTCTCCAAGTTAGGGGCCAAAGGAAATAGCAATACCTGGGGAAGGCTTTGCCTGGCCCCAGAGCAGGCGCTCCTGGAATGCCTGTTCCATGAGGAAGAAAAGGGTGAGCCCAGTTAAGGAAAGAATGGTTCATTGGGGAGAGGTGGTGAAGTGGCTAGTAGAACAGCATTAAATGTCCCTGACACAGGAACTATTCTGTCAACATTCTAAGTCCGTCCACAGTGCCTGGAGACCTCGTTATTGTCAGCATTGAGTCATAACGACCTGATTCCAGGACACAGTGTGGACAGGAAGTACGCATGGTGCCAGAGCTCCGGGTGAGGTTAGGGGTATACACTTCCCGCTTCCTAACAAAGGGGACGATGGAGGGAGCTGGCAACATGGAAAGCCAGGCTTATTGGACATTGGTTTTCCTTTCTCGGTGGGCCTCCAGCCCCCAAGTGCACTACTGTCTGCTTCCTTTCTTCGGCTCTTCTCCATGGGTGCACCCAGGCCAGGGTCCAGACCTTGCTCCCTGGTGAGAGCCAGAGGGTTGTGTGAAAGGCCTCTTGCCTATACACCTCCTTCCCATCCCCCTTCACTTTCCCTTCCTGGGACTGGGAGCAAGAACTGGCAACTCGGGGAAAAGGATCTTTCAAAAGAAGCTTCCTGGGCCGGCCGAGTGGCGCCGTGGTTAAGTGCTGGCTTGGGAAGCCAGCGGCCCCGGTTCGGTCCACATATGAGGGCCAGTGACACTGCCCTCAAAAAAACAAACACAAAAACCCCCCAAACAAAAGAAGCTTCCTGCCTCTTGAGGCCCTCTTTGGGTGACAGAGCTAAAGATGGAAAGGACTTAAGTGACTACTCTTCTTTCTTTGGTCCTGTCCTTGGTGGGCCATCCGGATGGTGTGACTTCAAGCTGTGTCATTTATTTAGATAAATGCATTCCAGACCAGTGTGTGTTATCAGGAAAATTGCTCACCCACTGTTTTCCTTGCTATGGGGAGCCAAACCAAAAGTTCAGTTTTATTATAGTTGTTGGGAAGCTAGGTTGAGTATCTGACCAGTACACAGAGGGAATTTTACCTGAGAGCCTTAAAATATCAGACATTCTGAAATGCTGCTGTCATTTACGCTTCCATTGAAGCATCTAGGATGTTCAGGCACTGTGCTAAGTGCTGCAAGAGATAGTCATCGGGAATGCCTGTGCCCCTTCACATGCTCAGAGGCACCATGTGATCTGGCCGTGGAGACAACAAGCCAGGCTCATCTTCCAAAGTCTCTCATGCTTGTTGGCCTAGATAATTCCCATTTATCCTTCATTTCTTTACTTAGATGAAACTTCTTCCAGGAAGCCTTTCCTGATGTCCCCTCACCCCTGCAAGACTGGATTAAGTGCTCCGACATTGTGCTTGCTCACACACACACACACACCCGCACCTGACCTACTTGTCGGCTTTGTGGTATTTGCACCTTTGCTTGTCTGTGTCACAGTTAAAGTATTAGTGCCCTAAGGCCAGAGACCGTGATACCTAATATATGGAAGGCACTTAATAAGTATTTGTTGAGTGAAAAATAAGAAAAGAAAATGACTGACCCCAACTAAAGGAGTGTATATGATCTCCACTGGGGAAATGACATGTTCACAAATAATTATACAGAGAAGGAGAGGCGCAAAACAGTTCACTCTGAAAGTTCAAGATGCGGAGCAAAAATAAGCAACAGAAAGGGGAAGATGGTTATCTGAAAAGGCTTTATGAGAACAGTGGTATTCGATCTGGGACTTAAAGAACAGGGAGTTTTACTATAAGCGCACATCAAAAAGGTAGCATTTCAGGCCAGTTGAGTGGCTCGGTGGTTAGGCACTGGCTTGGGAAGCCAGCTGCCCCGGTTTGGGTTCCACATGTGAGGGCCAGTGACACTGCCCTCAAAAAAAAAAAGGAAAAAAAAGAAAGTAGCATTTCAGGCAAGCAAATAGCCCAGCCAAGGCCTGGGAACGTGAAAGTGGGGTATGGGGAATGGTGAGCTCCTGGTTTGGGTGAGCCTAACGGTATCTGCGCATGGATGGAAGGGGCTTGTTGGTGCCATGGTGGGTATTCATAGCACCTCCTAACGGGCCTAGTCATCTTCCTCACAGTCACGTGACCTTTGGAACCCCTTGTCAAACTTCCCAGTTTGGTGCTAAGTCCCTGCTTTGCTGTTTTCCTACCCCCTCGTCACCTGTCCAGCTCACCCGCCACCCTAACTCTCTGCAGATGTGCAAACACTTTGTGAAAGTTTTGATTTTTCACTCCTTTGTAGCCTCCCAAACCGATATCACATTGGGTCCCTCACTCATGTTTTTGGGTGTGTGTTCTCTGAACAGCAGAAGAGGGTGAGTCAAGTGAGGGTGTTTCTCAGGGAAATCAAGGTCAAGTGTGAAGAGCATTGCGTTGATAGTCAGCGTCCCCGGTTCTAGCTCCAGCTCTGCCGTTAGCCTGCTGTGTGTCTTTGGATGAGTCACTTCCCTTCTCTGGCAGCTTCCCAGTCTGTAAACAAAAGATTCTGACAAGAAAACTAAAGTTCTTTCTCGCTTTAATATTCTTGGTTAGCTAAAACTCCTGTGTGAATTTCAATTGAAAAGAGAAAGAAGAACAAATACATTTTAAATAGGAGGATTATTATAGACCTGAGGGCCTTCTCAATTAAAAGATGAAAGTTTTTCCTTTTATTATGTGAGGGACAGCTTAACTAATTGGACAAAAACACGTACAAAAAGCCCAAGAGTTCAGAATTATCAACCACGTTCTTGGATTTTGTTGGGCGTAATTTAGGCCAAGAAGGCTTAGAACAATCAATCAAGAAAGTAAAGGGGAAGATCACCTTAGAAATCTTTATCATTAACATCATGAAATATTTACTGAGCTGCCCCAAGATAGAAGCATTATTTGCTAACTGGCATCCAGTTTTTGAGTCTACAATGGGTGAAAATAGAATTTCCCAATTAAAAAAAGAATCTTTAAAACACATAATCTACCCCAATGATTCGTAACTTTTTCTGGATCATGGAACCTTTGAGAACCTGAGATCAGCCAAGGGCTCTACGCCAACACACACAGTGTTGCATAAAGTTTCAAGAGAGTCACAGCTAGAGTCCATCTGAGAGGTCCATGGACCCCCCACCCCGTACCCCAGGGTAAGACCCTCCAATCTATTTGACTTTTATGATAAGATGAGAAAGCTGAGACCTGAGAAAAAGGACAAAACTTTTGTGATGTTGGTTTGGTTCCTAAAGGAAAGGAAGCCAGTCAAACAATAATATCAGAAGGCATGAAATTTAAAATAAAAGTATTCAGGGAAGCTATGTGTCCTCAAAACATCTGCCTGGGAAACACAAGAACAGTCTACTCTATTAACTTAGAGAAAGGAGAGGAAGGAAAGCTACTTGACTGACGACAGAAAGATGTGCTTGGTGACTTCTGCTTTGAGCATGGGAATCAGAAATGGAAGGGAAAGCATGTGATGCAACTTGAAAGAGCAAAAAGGAAATTTAAAATGTTAAGATAACCAGCTAAAAGTGGGAAACATTTTCCTTTGACTCAGAAGGGAAATCTCTAAATAATTACAGAAAGTATTTAACAATTTACAATCTGGGGAGAGACCCTGGCTGCAGTTCTTACAAAAATAGCCAGCACGTATCATCTCAATACCTAAGGTACGGAGCTAAGACCCAAAGTTGAAGTGTCCAGCCCTAAAAAGTATATAAGGAGAAATGGTAGCTAGTAGAAACCCTAATGCCAGCTGCAGGATACAGGGCAAGTTAAGGCGGCCTCTTGATCCAGCTATCCTGGCATTTCCCTGGCAGAGCGCAAGGAAATGCAAGTGTAGAGAGGAATGCACAGGAATTGGAGTCAGAGAGACTGGGGTTCAAATTGTGACTCTTCACATTCCCATCTCAGAAGAACTGGGTCTTAGTTTTGTAAGACGAGGTGACCACCTTACTGAATGATTGTGAGGATTAAATGAGATATCATGGAGATGAAAGTGCCTGGCACAGCGCATGTGGTTAGCACACAATAAATACACTGTTGGGTGACATCAAGGTAACAGGGAAAAGAAACAAAAGTAGTTTACTGTGTCCTCCTTACTCTGTTCCACCTAAGAGAGGAAGTGGGGAAAGAAAGAGAAGAAAGTAAATGATGGGAGAATCCTTTTATTTTGGGTTACACGAGTCTAGAATTTAGAAAATTCAGAGTGGCACTCTGCAAATTAGTGCTTCTTATTCTCGCCTGCCTTGAGTATGAAGCCATCTTCTTGGAAAGCATTTGGTTTCTTCGTGCGTGAATACACATTTGCCCTTACTCCTCTGCTTGTTTCAGGAAAGATACAGAAGGCCACGCTATGGACTGTGATGAGATAGCTGAGTGCTTAGGTTTAGTGTTGTGGTCAGGTTCCAATTACAACAAAGCTAATGTGTTACCTGTGGAGTGACCTGCAAGGAGATAAAGTCTAGATGGCAAGCAGTTGAACTCATTGGTTGTCATTAATTTTATAATTAAGCTGGGATCTTTTTCTCAATAAACGCAAGAGGAGAGAGCTCAGCGGGGTCAGAGACCGTTTATGGAGGATCCTGTGGATGTTTCCTTGAGCCAAACCCAGGAGCCGAACCATTCATGCCTTCCAACTCCTCTGGCAGAGTTTGCCCACCGTGTTCCAGGACCTGCAAATCTATCACTATCTGGGGCAAACCCTCACCTCCCACACTGTCAGTGCTCCCCTGCCACATCTGGCGGCGACATCAAAAGCCCTCCCCCACCCAGTCTTCAGCAGCCAATGATTGGGGTGCTGTCTTCCTTCAGCCAGGTCAACCATGCCCAGTGCTAGTTCTCAATTCATAGGATATGCATACTCCAATCACGAACATTAGCGCCAAAAGGACATTTACGTAAATCATGTCTAATCTTATTTTACTAAGAACTTGAAGTCAAAAAAAGTTAAGCATTTTGCTCAAAAGATAATAAACCACTGTCAGAGTTTGACCTGGAAGCCAGATTTCCTCACCCCAGTCCAGTGCCCCCACAGGAGGCCAGTGTGAGTCACCAGAAAGGTGGGGTACGGTCTGAGGGAAGATAATGGGGCATGAGATGAATAGAGGACTGCCATCTCTGAGGGGCCCAGGCAGGTTAGGAGAGCAGAAGAGACTGGTCACGTTTCTAGAAGTGTTTGAGGCTGAGTTCCTCTGTCCTGTCCACATCTCCAGGACTTCCTGCTGTTCTTTAGCGGGTAGACAATTTATTTTGGGCTTCAAGGCTTTGACACACACCCAAAGCTGGAAGAGGATGCTTAGGAACTCCACAGTGGCACCAGGTGGTTTGTGGATCCAGAGGGATTAACAGCCCCAGGAGGCTAGGGTCAGATTTCTGAGGGACTTCTGTGAACTGAAGATGGATGGGCAACAGCAGAGCAAGGACACATGCAGGACTGTTCACTCAGGAAAAATGAATCCAGCGCTCCAGGCCAAGGGGAGTGACTGTATATATGTCTGCAGATATGGGAGAAAAGCCGTTTCTGGATCAGTGACTGTCCCCTGCTATACTGCTGACAGGGGAAGGGGAGGGGAGTGCTGTGTGTGCACGTGCTTGTGTGTGTTTTGGGCCGATTGCTGTTTTTCTAAACCTGTGAAAAATTTCAGTGCATCTCCAAGAGTCCAAAATGTACTTAGCATGAGATAATGCTCCCTTTATTCTTAACCCTGGATGAGGTCCTGGTGAGAACTTGTATTTACTTTTAGGCTTAAATAAGGGCAGACAATAAGAACCTAGGGAGGGTTCAGAGCAATACTGTCCAGCAGCCACATATGTAATTTTAAATTTTCTGGTAGGAAAAATGAACAGGTAAAATTAATTTCACCATTATATGTTATTTAACCCAATATACACAGTAGTATCATTGTAATATATAGTCAATATAAGAATTTTTAATGAGACACTTTGCATTCTTTATTGTGTACTACATTTTTGAAATCCAGTGTGTATTTTCACTTATAAAACATGTCATACTAGCCACATCTGAAGTGTTCAGTAGATACATGTGGCTACTGGCTACCGTATTGGACAGCATAAGTTCAGAGGAAGAGATACATAAAGCTGTATATGGTTAGAAAATGGGGCCAGGGAAAGAAAAAAAACATATGCTTAGAGGAAAAACAAAAATCTGAGGGTAAACAACCTTTGAAGCAATGGGCAAATCCCTGTGATAGGTATTAACAGTTTCTGTCTCCACTGAGGATTCAACCCAAATCCACCACCCCACCGCCAAACAAACAAAAAAAAAACAACACCTGTTTTATATTTCAGTTATAGAGATGTTTGATTTATAGCTAAGGAAAGCATTTCCAGTAGGGAGAAACTGAATCTTAGCTAATAGGATAAATGTTTATCTTGCCTTCTCTCTAATAGGATAAATGTTTATCTTGCCGCCTTCCCTCATTTTTTCACTAATGTTAAGTAAAGAACCATGTCTTCCCTGCCTCTCAGGGATGAATTCAGTTTGTACTAGCTGTTAAGTTTGTCCAGATGTGAAGGCTGTGACGATTACCCTCTGCTTCAGATAGGCCATGAGACCAAGAAAGCCCGGACCGTTGGCATCCTTTCCAGTTCTGGGGACCCTTGAGTTAATGATTGGACGATATATAGTAATGCACACCATAGCTTTTACATAATGAAAGAGTGATGAAGAAGAAAGGTCACACTGCTTGTTTTCAGGAGAGGCAGAAGCTGGGTATCATGATATACCCCCTCTCCCATTATGAGTCACGAGGGCGTGTGGGGATCTGACACCGAGAGGCTCAGCACTCAGTGGCTTTGCCCCCTTGTGCAACTCTTCAGGCTTCTCTGAGCCTTCAATTTTTTTTTTCCTGCCCTCCCCAAGTCAAAGAGTTAGTACAAGAGTCAGACGAGGTAATGGACCTATATGTGTTTTGAAAGCTGCCTTAAAAAGAAAGTACTTTATAAAAGAAAGGGACAGTAAAAGAAAAGGGATAGTAGAGGGACAATAAACCTCTTTTAAGTGCCAAATATTTGTTAGCTGATCGATTCCAGTCACCGCTTTGGGATTAAGTTGATCAAAAGATGCTGGTGGGCTTCTGTGAACTGTGGAGATCAGATCGAGAGATGGTCCACATTCTCTCTTTGTTCTGCATCTGACCTGAGGCCATTGGGCCACCAGCTAGCGTTTGGAAGGACTTGTATTTTCCTGAGGTGTGACCCAGGTCAGCCGTGGCACACTGTAGCTGAAGAACCTGTGTGTTGGGTAATCAGGGTCTCCTGCAGCCTCGCTCCCCAAAGTTGACCACAGCATGAGCCTCACCAAATAGAAATTCATAGTCTCAGGACACACCCCATATAGTCACACACTGCATTTGAACAAGGTGATACCAACATACCGTTAAGTTTAAGAAGCGCTGCCTTACCATATCCCAACTAGTAATAGTCCATGCAGCCTCAGCTAGAAGAGTCGTGGGGACAGGCAACTCACTTCCTCTTGAGGTCGCCCCTTCTATTGTTGGGCAGCTCTCACTTTTAGAAACTTTTCCCTCCTCTCAAGTCAGAATCTGCCTGGAGGTATCACCCACTCAGGGTACCCAGAATAAGTTTCATTCTTCTGCCACTTGAAAGCCCACAGTGTGGGTGTTTGGAAATGTCATTACTGTTCTTTGTTATGCAGAAGCCTTGATCCAGAGGCTGGCGGGTGGCAAATGGGGCTGCACAGGGCTGCTCCTGGTCATCTGACCAAAGCCTGCACGTCCTCAGACATTGTAGAAGAAGCATGAATGTCCTCTTCCCATTCTGTTTGTTCCTTCGTTCCTGCCAGAGTCCAAGGGGACTGGTTCGAGTGATTGCAATTTGGAGGGGGTTTGGAGAACGTGAAGAGGCTTCCCAAAAGGACACGAGTATAGAAGTGATGTCTGAGATGCATGTTGGTCCTGCAGGGCATGCAAAAGGATGAGGTCATTTATAGTGACCATGAACTGGAGAAGGGGGTGGTATGGTAGAGTGGAGAGGGCACCTTGCAGCTTTACCTCTCCCTAACTGTGTGACATTGGAGAATGCACAAAACCCCTCGGAGCATCAGCTTTCTGGGTTTTAAAAGAAAACAGGATTGATCAACTCTGTCCTTCCAGTCTCCAGGGTTTCTGTGGGACTCAGTGAAGATACTGTCAGGGAGCACACTTGATAATATGGGAAATGGTCCAAGAATGAAAGAGAAGGCCGAGTGGGACAGTCGATGAATCCAGGAGAGAATTCTACCACTAACTGGCTGTGTAACTTCAGAGGAGGCCCTCACCCTCTCTGGGCCTCTCTGAAATCAGTGAGTCATATACAAAAGATCTCTGAGTGCCTTTCTAGAAGGCCTTGAAGTTGCTGTGGTTCATTGCTGTTTCGGCAGGTTACCTGGAGGATTTCTCTTCAAGAAAAAGAGTGGCTCTTTATTTATTGAGGGAGATTTTTCTGGAGCTTGGAATTGAATTCTCTCTGAGGGAAATCATTCCAAGTACCCTTCCATTGAAGGCCTGGCCTCTCTACTATGGCAGACCCACTTAAAAGATGGGTTTGCTTGGCTGTGGTCGCACTTGTGTTTCCATGTCAGCATGTGGTGGTGAGTCATAAGTGATAGTTTTATTTCTACAACTACATCAGGACACACAGCCCTATTTCCAGAAGCAGGCTCTGCTCTATGAAATATCTGAGCTCATCTCATACCTAGCTAAAGCGTGTCATGTGTATATTTTTCCAGGGAAACAGTCTTACTGGATACTTCAAATATTACCAAGCAGCTTTTCAAAGCTCGTTACTCTCTTTTTCAGTTTTTATAAGTACCGAAATATGTCGTACCTGATTGTTTTATGAACTTGCTTTGCCAGAGGAGGCTCCCAGGCAACGAGATAACTGAAACTGGCTTTTGGTCCAGCAGTCCATCCATAGATGCTTGCCAGCTGAGAGTGAGGGGACCGATGTGTATGGTTACAGAGGGATATAACTATTCCTTCAGACAGCCCTTCTGTGTCTTTTCCTGCCAATCTGGGGGCCCTGTGTTATTCATTCTCACCTCACTGCAGCCATGTTTCCAACTTCCCATTTCATTGCCTGGATGCTTGCTTCTAACTCTGTACATTGCATTTTCTCCTGTGCACCCACCGTGTTGTCGTGGAAACTCGGTGGCCATAGGCCGCGAGTATCCGGTATCATCGAGTGTGATGGTGTGGTACGTGTATTTGCTCACACTTTTATTTTGAATTCTTTCCAATGTGACATCTGCTAAAATGTCTCCCTTATAATTTGCTTGGTGATCACAGCCTTCTCATCATTCATTGAGAGCAGGACCTGATCTCACAGAATCTGAAAAGAGCTATGTGGTAAGATGCCTGTTGAATAAGACTGTAGCTTTTCTGAAGAGAATCCTTACTGACTTCTAGAGTCTAGACTGAAGTAATACCTGGCTAACTCACAGAGCCATTATTTACAAGAATTATGCGGCTATTGTAGTAGAGAGAGAGATGTTAGGTCACCCCTTTCCCTCTCAAAAAAGCAGAGAAATTTAGAGATGATATTTCTACTCTGCATACGTGTGGGATTAAATTAATGTATTAGTGCATGACTGGGGATATGTACTTGCATTTTTCTCCTGAAATGATTCCGTTTGTAACAGTTACTCACTAATTACAGGCTTTTATGCTGCTGCCTTTTTTTTTTAATATTTATACTAAATTCCAAATTCTTCTGTATCTTACCTGTTTCTCCATGCTTACGGCTGGATCCCTCCTGCACTCCACTACTGGAATATCTATTTTTTTAACCTGGATCTTCAACTCTGTTGTTTCCCTGGACTTTTGTACTTCGTCTGGAATGTTACATCTCTTCCTCTCTTTCTTTTTTTTTTTTTTTTTGTCCCCATGTTGACTGTTTTATGGGGGTTTCTGGATATCTCGGGGCCACCTCACAGGAAGCAGTTTGCAATGAGATCATAAACATTGCCGAAAAATCTGTCCATTACTGCAGCACTGTTTCTCATCCCTTTGACTTTCATCACAAGTTATCCCCTTCTGACAATAAACCATCTTTAATCATTTCTCAGCAACCGCAAGCCCAGCAGCGAAGAGTCACCCCAGATAGGAGTCAAGCCTCACAAGATTTGTAAGTACACTTGGCAAACTTCAGTTTTCACGTTTTTAGTAGACAGTTGTTGGGCTTGGAAAGTAGGTTATTGACTGACTATGGGGGCAGCCAGGTGGGGCAATGAATGAATCACTCCCAGCTTCTCTGAGGATTCCATGTTTCCCATCAGCCATCATGAAAATAGCTGGGTAAATAAAGGAGATCACAGACTACTGGGAGAGAGAGACGGGTAAAGAATGAACTGCCATAGAAGGGCAAATGACAGCTGTGCTGACTGGTTTCAGTTCTCTTGTTGTGGGAATAGGGAGGAAAGAATGGTCAATTCTGATTGGAGCTGAGTGAATAGGGTTGATCCATTCATTTAAAAAAAATTATTGGCTATCTCCAGTGTTCTAAGCACATAGGAGTAAACCCCATTTGCAGAGGAAGGGCATTGGGAATGAGCATGGAAGACGAGTTGGATTTGAGAGCTAGAACAGGGGTCTTCTCAGCTGAGGAAACCACATGTGCAAAGGCCTGAGGTAGGTGTTTGGGCAACTTCAAAAATGCCATGTGCCACAGGATACAGTTCTGGGAGGAAACAGAGACGAAACTCAAGAAGTAGGCTGGTGGGCCGGCCGAGTGGCGCGGTGGTTAAGTGCTGGCCTGGGAAGCCAGCGGCCCTGGTTCGGTCCCACATATGAGGGCCAGTGACACTGCCCTCAAAAAAAAAAAAGAAGTAGGCTGGGATCAGATTGTAGAATCCATAATGCAGTGGAAATAGGTTTGGATTTTATTCTGCAGGCACTCAAGAGCCACTAGAGGATTTTGAAATGAGGAACACATTGGTTATATTTTGTTTTCTGGAGATAACTGGCAATGGAGTAGAAGGTGTATTTCAGAGATAAGGGGCAAGGCATTGTATGGGTCAACAAAGAATTGATGAGAGCCTGAGCTCTCAGAGGGAGTGACCGTGGAAGCATATAGGATTACCCAAGGAGATTCAGGGTAAAGGGAGAAGGGAAATGAGGGTAGATCCCTGGAGAACCAACTTTTAAGGCAACAGAGGAGTAAAAGCAAAGGAGACTGAGAAGGAAGTAGCAGCAAGAATGCAGAAGAGGTACTAGGAGCGTTCACATGCACAGAACAGAGCAAGCAGTGTTTGATCCGCGGTGCCTCCTCCTTCATAGAGGCCAAGGAGGGTAGAAAATGTGAAATGTCCTCCAGGTGCTCTATTTGGCAACTGAAAAACTCATTGGTGACCTTGGAGATAGCAGTGTTAGAGAGGAAGAGGCACAGGCTATATGAAAAAGGGTTGGTGAGGCAGTTTGATGGTGAGTGGAAGGCATGGGAGGGGGCTATAGAGCAGGGGAGTAGCAGAGACAGAGGAGGGGTTTTTAGGGGGCAGAGAATTAAGCACATTTTACCAGAGAAGGAGTTGACAGTCAAAAGATGTAAGAGAGAAGACATAACTTAAGGAATTAAGGGAAGGGAGTTCAACATGCCAGGAGAAGGGACCCTTCCTCGCCCAAGGGAACAGGGTTGGGCGAAAGGGGAGGAAAATTAAAGTGCTGCCCACAGCAAGCTTTATCTCAGGATATGGGGCCGGAGTGAAGAGTCCTCTGCTGAGAGTCCGGCACGAGAACTGACACAAGAGGTGGGGAAGGACTCAGTGGGACATTGTCCAGAGCAGCAAGGTTACCAGACTTTGTCCAGCCATATCCACTATCTGGGAGTGAGAACAGAGAAGCAGAAACCAGGACTTATTTCCCAGAGCTGAGTCTGGCAAAGCATCCGCAGTGGAAGTGAAGGGGGTAAGGCGTTTGAAGGAGTCCCAGTTGGGTAGGAGACAGAGAGCAAATTCAGAACATCAAAATGTGGTCATTTTCCGACTGGTAACCCATCTGCATCTCTTATTCGCTTTTCCTCTGGCAGACAGATCCATCTACCAAAATATCAATACTTTGGGATAACCACTATATAAAATTACATTGTCCCTTTGGTTTTGGAAGAGAATGAACCTCATGTCTCTGGGAACTGACTCCACTTACTTGTATCTAGTAACTCTTGCCCACACACTGGAAAGTCACTGATCTACCGGAAATGGTAGATGATTGGCTCATTTGCAACGTGTTGCCTGGTACTGTTGTGTTTCAAGTAGTGGGTAAACAGAACTGTGAACTGGTGCATAGTAAGATGCTTCTTAAGTATTTGTCAAAGGAGTAAGTGAAAACAAAGCTTTTCCTTATTGCCAAGCAGATGATCAGATTTCACCACAAGTAGTCCAGCTTCCCCTGCGCCTGGCAGATGTTAGCAGACCAGCACACACCAATTTGCCTTAGGCCAGCTACCAAGTCGATAAAAACCTTAATCCCAAACACCACTGGGATAGAAAAAAAAAAGGAAAAAGCTTTCAAGAGTTTCAGAAAAATGACATTCCCATTTAAAAACAAACAATGAAATGTGTGTTAGTCTATTAAGAAACTCAAGGTCGTTTTGCTGAACAGCAAGGCACTTGGAATGTACTTTTTATATTTTTATATAAATATAACATACACACACACAAACACGTGCGTGCACACATGTACACACACACACACAAAGGGTGCCAAAAAATGTATATACATTTTAAGAAAGGAAAAATCTGTTAAAATTGTAATACTCGGGCCAGCCCAGTGGCGCGGTGGTTAAGCGCTGACTTGGGAAGCCAGCGGCCCTGGTTCGGGTCCCACATATGAGGGCCAGTGACACTGCCCTCAAAAAAAAAAATTGTAATACTCAATATATGCCGATAACAAAAGATGAATACAAGTCATGTGTATATATTTTTAGACCCTCCCCCCAGTGTGTGGAGCATAAAAAACTCAATTGCCTTATGCTCCCTAATGTATATGACCAGAATATAATGTCTATCTGCACCTAAGTAACTTCTCTTTATCCTTGATAATCTACATATATTATCCCATGTTAAGAAAAGGCCTTGGAGGGCCAGCCAAGTGACGCCTTGGTTAAGAGCTGGCTTGGGAAGCCAGCAGCCCCTGTTTGGGTCCCACATATGAGGCCCAGTGACACTGCCCTCAAAAAAAAAAAAAAAAAACAGGAAAAAAAAAAAAAAAGGAAAGGCCTTGGTTAAATTTGGTATGTGTGGACCGGCCAAGTGGCGCGGTGGTTAAGCGCTAACTTGGGAAGCCAGCGGCCCCGGTTCAGTCCCACATGTGAGGGCCAGTGACACTGCCCTCAAAAAAAAAAAAAAAAAGAAAGAAAGAAATTTGGTATGTGGGGGAATCTAAAGAGAATGCTTGGCTATGATAACCAAGTGAAACTAAACAAAAGGACCAATCATGACTTGCTAATCAGAAGTTCCCCATCCCTGTCAGTCTTCATATACTTACCACATGTTGAATGAATTTCCCCAAATGCTAAGTTATTAGCGAAATAGCCAATAAAATACCTGTGTCCCCACTGATGTGTAGGAAACTACTAAATGTTGCTTTAACTGAAATGGGCTTCACATTTTTGTTATTTAATCCTATCAGTGTTTGAGTACTTAATATTTCTTTTTCTCATTTATAGATTTAGCTACCAAGCATTATATAGCTATATACCACAAAACGATGATGAATTGGAACTCCGAGATGGAGATATTGTTGATGTCATGGAAAAATGTGACGATGGGTGGTTTGTGGGTAAGTGACATCATCATGCTTTTCTTATTAGTTATGTATTGAAGGAATAACTAGGAATGATGAGCCATGTCAAGAGCAGTATCCTCTGCACAGAAAGAAGAGCCTTTTCGATTCCTGTACCACTATTAGGAATGCTGAGCCACCCAGTTTATGTTTGCTCTCAGGACTGTGGGTGGCACCAGTGTTGGACCTCAAGACCAAATATGCCAACATTGACTGCATGAGAGGGCAGTTATCAAATTCATTAATTCACTCCTTTGTATTTCTATTGTGCATGTATCTGCTCTACAGTTAGAAATTTTATTCTTTAAAACTCTTATGAAACAGCACAAGAAAATTGGACCGAACCTAGATCTCTATCATGAAACTCAAGCATATGTGTAGACATTCTAAAGACCTTATTTACTCCAGGCATCTAATAACTTTTATCAAAGCAACCTGTTTAATTAAAACAAAGGATTCATCTTGATAAAGTAGGGGAGACAAAGGTCAACATTATTGAGAGTCTACTACCAAGCAGACACTTACTTGCTTGATAAGCTTTTTCATTGACGTTATCTCAACAAACAGTCCATATGATAAGAATGATCCTCATTTCACAGGTTCAAAAACTGAGGCCCAAAGAGATTAAGTAGCTAGTCACCCAGGTAGCAAATATTCGGGCTAGTATCTCAGCTCAGGCCCATCTCTCCCCAAGCCTGTGTTTCTGCTCAGGCATGAATATGATGTGGGGAGCCACTGACTCACTCTTTGCCTGTTTTCCTCTTATACAAATGGCTTTATCTTTATCTTCTCTCCAAGGACCAGCACTTTCTTGATCTTTCTAGGAAACCTTTGCTAAAGCGAAGTAATGTCAGGGCTGGGGTAGTGAGAACAGCAGGGCCTCAGCATCAATGCGAAGCCAGATGGATTTGTCTTGGCCTCCCCAGCCTCTTAGAAACCTACTCCATCCTCCCAAGGGCCCCAGAGGCCTGCGGCCCTCTCTATCCTGAGTTGTTCCGTTTTAGAAGGAAACCAGATCTGAGAAGTCTGCATTGCAGTCCAATAGAAACATAATACAAACCATGTATTAAATTTAAGTTTCCTGGAAGCTATATTGAAAAAAATGAAATGAAACTAGTGAAATTAATTTTAACATATTTTATTAAACCCAATGCGTTCAAAATATCATTTGAACATCTAATCAGTATAAAAAATTGTGAGATAGTTTGCATTCTTCTTTTCGTACAAAGTCTTGGAAATCCGATGTATAGTTAAGGCATAGCTCAATTCAGAATAGCTGTGTTTCAAAAAAAAAGAATAGCTGTGTTTCAAGTGCTCAGAAGCAGAGCGCAGCTCTAGTATACATTAGCTGTTAACCTCATCCAGAGCAAGAACTTGGGGTGGATGAAGGTCACCAGTTCTGTAATGGGACATCCCCAGCAGCCAGATAAAGGAAATATTCCAGATTCCTCAATTCCTCTAACACTTCAAAAGTAACCTGATATTCAAACTAAAAATAAAGTAACCCAACAGAGCTCATTCTTCTAGTCCATAAGAAAAGTGCTAACCAGCTATCCTAGCACATATCTGGGCCTTACCATCTCAGTTCTCTGTGACCTCTGTAACCATCCCCCCTCAGCGTTCAGCTAGTTGTTTTAGATGTCTTAGCTTTGACACATTCTTTTAGCTTAGAAGTTTCACTTTGGACAACAGCTCCAACCCACTGGTGGTGGCTACTTGAAATGTATTTAGCAGGAATCTGAAACCATATCCAAGCCAAATGGGAAGAGGATGCAGTGATCGAATTGTGATCTCTGCTAATGGGGGTAGGGGGAGGTAATGATGACACAGCATAACACACACACACACACACACACACACACACACACACACACACACACCTGCCAGTTTTAGAGAGAGTCCCAAGGGAAGGAACTGGATTAGGAATCCAGCAGTTCTGGCTGCAGAGCAGCCCAGGAAGGGCTTTGTTCCCAGATAGCTTAATGTTCTTGGCTTAAAGAGAACCCGAATAAGGCTGGTAGTAAAGACAGGGAGTCAATCTGGGGCTTTGACAGGCTTATGAGAGGAATTTCCTTTTGATATGTGGTCATATCCAGTGGAGTTTTAGAAATCCAACAGTTTAGAAATTCTAAATCCCCGATATCTTGTTGTGATGAATAAATGTGCTCATTCTTCCAAAAAGGAGAAGTATTGGAAAGAGCAGTGGGCTGGGAGTCAGAAGAGATGGGTTCAAAGTCTGCCTCCGCTTATTAAGCTATGGGACCTCAGCAACATCGCACAAGCCCTCTGAGCTTAGGCTTCCTCTCTGAAAACAAAACAAAAAACAACAACAAAAAACAAAAACAGGAGTATTAAAAAATGGTAAAAAAAAAAAAATTACCACCCAGTATTACTTTGCAGCCTAAATGAGTTAAGACAAGGGAAAGTGCTTTGGGAACCATACCTATTCTACAGGATCGTTACCAAGGGCTCTCTTTGAACTCCCGTGGGTGATTCTTCTCATTGTGTGTATGTGTGTCTTTTTTATAGGTACTTCAAGAAGGACAAGGCAGTTTGGTACTTTTCCAGGCAACTATGTAAAGCCTTTGTATCTCTAAGAAGACTGAAAACCACAGAGGTGATTTTTATTGGCGGATGAAGCATAATTCGTGAACCGGTCTCTTTATTTAAACATTGAGTCAGTAGGAAAACTAATGCAGTGGATAAAGTAAGAAGCAAAAGAAAGGGACAGAGAAGTGTGTTGTGTTTAAAACCGGAGCCTGTCTAAGCTTACTGTGTATCAGACAAGCCTGAACCATGCGCTGAGCAGAAAGGAATGAGGCAAATCTGTATTTACTTAGCTGCTTCTGGGAGCCGCAGCAGCCCTCCCCACCTCTCCCCATTTTAGGTAATCTGACCTGCAGCACAATCCAGGAGCAGTTAGGCCAGAATGCCTCCTGCCGCTGCTGCTCCAAGAGGTCTCAGTATTTAGCCTGAAGCGGCCCTCAGAGTGCCGGGCAGGTCCCCAGCCTGCCCCAAAGCCTTCCCACTCAGACTCCCAGCCACCCCACAACCTGCTGGGCCCCCAACACTGCTGGACATCAGTCTGGGCTGCAGAGGCCACCCCTAGACAGTGGTGGAGGCCCCCAAACTGCCCAGGCCCGTGCGTCTCTCCCTGGACCTGCTGAGGTTTGTGGGGAAGCTAAGGTAAAACCTGGGAGCCCTGTGCATTCAGCCGGCCTGCGGCACTGCCATTGGTGCCCCTGGTGTGCAGAAAGAACACACAAGGGTTGCCCCTGGGAGCCGGGGGACCAGGCAGATAGTTAAATCTGTATGTCTGAGTGATTTAGGTTAAGAAGCCCTGCCGCTCTTGAGATCACATTGCAGTGTGCTCCTTTCCCGTGTCACTGGCTTTCATAATGTTTACCTTCAGGGCAGCAGTTTCATTTATCAGAATACCACTGCTAACCTTTCTTTTTTGGATTTTTTTTTTTTTTTTTTTTGGCCAGGGCAGTTTGGGGTCAATAGGCCTGTGGTCAGAGAGAACCGAAGACGGTGTTCAGTGATTCATTTAACATACACTGATGTACACTGGATGCCAGGGCCGCTGCCTAGCAGCAAGGCATGCTTCAGCCTTGGAAGAGACTCACTGAGTGTCCATTTTTTCCTCCCCATAGGAGTTCAAGGGCCACCCAAAATATCGCACCCAGGGTTACAAATCCTGATGCACCTTGGTGAGGCTTCTCTTCAGAGCAAATGATGCAGATGCAGTGGCTGTAGGTGTGAGGCAAGGACTCTGCCCCCCCCAGGTGGTCTGTCCTTTGTGGGGCCATATCCAAGGCGCCCTGGTGACTCCTGGATGCTTAGGCACAACTCTATCCAATCCCAGGATGTTTATAGGCCTCGCTGTTAGGCCCCTTGGAGAGAGAAACGTGGAAAGGACCCATTCCCTACCTGCCAGAAACTCCGAGGTGACTGGGGAGACAGACTCACAAAAAAATACTAAATTACGAGCGACTGTGATATGTGCTAAGAAGGGTGTGAGGGAGGAAGAGATGAGTTCTCCCTGGAGGGATCCTAGAAAGCATTGTCATATTTCTGTCTCCATTAGCTACCTTTTGAACAACTAGGAAGCCAGAAGAGCCCTTGCTTGAGGGTACTTTGTGACTGAAAGTACTTGGAACTGTTTCTAGAGCCTTCAAACTCTCACCCTCCCCACAAATACACACCCAGGGGCACAAATAAGAGTAATTCTAGGTGGCAGGGTGTGTACAGGGACCCTGGCTCCCTGCATATAGCTCAGAATTGTCCCAGGACCGTTGTCCCAAAGTCTGGGGTTTTTCTAAGCAGGTGGTTTGTCTTCAGTGCCTCTGCCTCAGCTTCTGTCTCCAGGACTCATCTTAGGATCCCATCAGCTGCCCCCCCCCCATCAGACAGCCACAATACCCTCACCTCTCTCCCTTTCCTGTTCTCAAATCCTGTTCACAGGACAGAAACTGCCACTGACTCCTTCACACTAAAATGTAAATGACTGATACAAGGAATGTGTTACCGCTTCCCAGAAACTTTTGTTTTTGACTAGGACAGAGCAGAGCCTTAATCCCAAGGGAGAAGGCTGTGGAACTAATGGTGGGGGTGGGGGTGCAGGTGGTGGGGAGGAGCTTGCTGGGTAGAAATTCCTTAAATAAGACTCATTGCTTTGGAAGGTCTGCTCCACTTTTCACTGGTTTTTCTGTTTGTTTGTTCGGGTTTTTTTTTTTTTTTTTTTTACTCACTGTCTGAGGGAATATAGTACAAGTGCATTTGCACAGCAGCATTTCACTCATTTGGAAATGTAATTCTTGTGTTGGCTAATATGTTTGTTCCCTGGTCTTAGATGCAAACCATTAATAACATGATCTTATCTAATAGTTTTCAGAGGGGGTGCTTCTTGATTAAGTAGGTAATTTTGAACGCCTCTTTAAATACAGCTAGAAAATAAAACCAATTTGTAAAGCCACATTTGCATATGATGCCAGCCTCATGCAATTGTCTATCTCCAAAAACCCAGGTATGCCTCACCAATTTGCCCATCTTTAATAAAATCATGTTAAAACTTGCATCAAACTTCAGCTTCCTATGTATGACAGAACAAGGAACAAAGGTTTCCAATGGCTCTTTTGTCTTCAGACATTTAGTAATATAAAATACCTATTTTTATGCTGAGATGTTTATACAGGTTTATTAATAGCAAGTGCAACTAACTGGCGGCATGCCTTGCAACCCGTTTTGATATATTAGCCATGCTTCTGGGTAAAGGCAAGCCACAAACTTCTCTTTTGCAGTCTCTCTGGGATCAGTAAAAGAAAACAAATCATATGCTTAAGTGGGACTGTAAATATGTATATTAACTTTGTATAGCCCATGTACCTACTTTGTATAGAAAAATAATTTTAAAAATTTGAACTGAAGGGGGGTAAAATAAGGAAGTCATGAAGTTTTTGCATTTTTATTTAAATGAAGGAATTCCAAATAACTCACCAACAGATTTTTAGCACAAATATAGCCATTGTAAAGTGTTACATTTTTAAATAATCATTCTTTCTGGGAGAGAAGGAACTGTTATCTCAGTTACAGGTTTTTGGTTTTTGGAGACTTTTTTTTTTTTTGGCAGTTCTATTTATCTGAAGTAGTATTAAGTCCTATTGCTAGAATAGGTTACTGCAAAAAAGATTATATTCCAAAAGAAAAATAACTGATATTATGTATAACCAATTAATTTAAAGTATTGCCATTTAAATTACACACCAAGGGCATGTACTATGCAGACACAGGTTTTTCTGTTCGTTTCTTTTTCTTTATTGCAGTGGATTGAGTTGATAAATAGGGGTGTTGAATTACTACATTTGCTGTACATATTATTTAATAAACTTTATTCAGAATTGTGTGGCATATATTTGTTCTTACCGTTCATTCTTTCCTTCCTTTGCCAATCTTCTCAAAGGAGGCTTATATTCACTGCTTCAATTTCTCATACTCTCCTTTTCCGTTTTTGATCACTTACCACTTACCATCTGACTTTCATCCCACTACTTGAAGACGGTACTTCTTACCTTATTCTTTTCTCAATAAGCCAATTCGATGACCCTTTCTGAATTAGTTGATTATTGTTGACCATTTCACCATTCTTTTTATATATTTTTTATTCTAATTTAAAAAATAGTGCACATGTCTTTAAAAGCAAAAACAAAGTATTATAAAACATAACGGGTCTTGACTTGCCCCAGAAGACATGGGTACAGGAAATGACACTGCACTTAGTTTTTCTAAATCAGATTAAGCCTGGCTATGAGTCGTCTCTTACCATGGTGGACAGAAATGCACTCTGTCTTTTTTTTCCCCTCCCAAACCAAATGTGTCAAGGCCGTGTCACTAGTCATCCAGCCTCCCCTGGCATCCCATGGAGAGAGGAGCACCCCATCACCATTTGGAGTGGAGCCTGCTGCACTTGGGGCATGGGTCTGTCCCATAACAGAATACCCAAAACCTCTAGGCCGGCCGAGTGGCACGGTGGTTAAGCACTGGCTTGGGAAGCCAGCAGCCCCGGTTCGGTCCCACATATGAGGGTCAGTGACACTGCCCTCCAAAAAAGAAACCTCTCCCCTCTCTCCGCTGGTTCTATCCTTCTCCACCTCCTTCAACTCAAAGCATCAGTTTGCGCTGCCGCCTCTTTGAAGTGACTCAATGGAATCGGCCTCAGTCCTGGGAGAAGGGTTATCTTCCAGAGGTTTGATGGCCCCAGTGCGGGACCCTGAGTCACAGGTACTAATTTCTCTTATGTCCTCCTTCTCGTCCAACAAATCCATTAGCTGTATCTTCAGAATTCATTTAACCCAACCCCTGCTACCACCACAGTCCACACCATTTTCGCTCACCTGGATCATTGCAGTCACTTCCTAACTGGTCTCCCTGCTTTCACTCATGGTCCCTCTACTTTAGTCTTAACAGAACAACCAGGGCACTCCCTTTAAAGTTGGTCCAAAACCCTCTACTGGCTTCTTATTCAGAGGGGTGCAACGGCCTCAGAGCCATAGGCACATTGCCCTGCCCCTCTCCCCTTGGCTTTGCTCCTCACTGTTCTTTCCAGCCACACAGTCCTTGTGACCTCAAACTCATCAAGCGTGCTTCAGCTGTAGGGTCTTCTATATACCATCCCCCTGTAAAACAATTTCCCCCAGGGCTGCATGGCTTTCTTCCTCTTTTCTTCTAGGTCTTTATGTTGCCTTTACCGTGAGGGTTTCTCTAACAACTTTATACATAACGGACCCTTCTGGCTTCACCCCAGCATTCTGTGCTGCTTCCTCTATGCTTCATAACACTCATCACCATTTGATATTTGTTTTCACGGTCATACAAATCCCTTGAGAGTAACGATTCTTTTTTGCTGTTATATTCCCAAAAGCAATAAGAGTTTCTAACTTGGTTGGCACTCAGTCACAGTCCTTTATTGGTCAAATAAATGAGTGAATAAAACTATGCGATAAGTAAATGAATGAACCCATGAGGCCAGAGATTATAGTAATCCAAATATTGATAGTGAAAGAAGGGAAAGATTATCTTGCCATTTTCTTACTGCAGCAGAAATAGAACCGAGGGCCAGCCAAGTGGCGCGTTGGTTAAAAGCTGGCTTGGGACGCCAGCGGCCCCGGTTCAGGTCCCACATGAAGGCCAGTGACACTGCCCTCTACAGCTAGGATGGTGAACAACAATTCCACCTGGAGCTCGGCTGCTGTGAGTCCCTGGGACGGCATAGCTGCAGCCCCTGCTGCAGTGGGCTGCCATAGGCTACAGTGAGTGGCCAGCAGCCAGCGTGAGAGGTCGCCGCTGTGAACTGCCAAGAGCTGCTGTGAGCGGCCGTCCAGAGGCCGGCCACTGATCCGCCTCACCGAGAAGAGTACAATAATACCAACATGGGCCAGTGAAGCAACGTCCTCCACAACTAGACTGAAGGACAAAAAGGACAGCAACTTGTCTGTTCCCCTTCCCTGGTTCCCCAACACTGTTCCCCTCCCCCAATTCCCCAATAAAAATCTTAAAAAAGAAAAAGAAAGAAATAGAACAGAAATCAACCTCTCAAATTATTCTGGGCTCATCCAAACCTAGAGTGAAGTTCTCTGTAATTACACTCATTCCCCTAGAGATCTCGAGTGCCAACTATCCAATGTATGGTCCGCCGAGCTTCACTGCATATACGAAATCCTTACATCTATAAACAAATGCTTTGCATAGTCATGTACACTTTTTTCCCCTTAATATAACTGGGACATGTTTCCATAATTTACTTAACCAACCCCTTATTGATTATGCAAAATTAGAAATATCGCAGCAGAACAAACAATGCTGCGTTGAGTACATTTATTGGCTCAGAGAGCAGGAATCTTTCAAATCTTCAGACACTGCCTTCCAAAAAAAAAACAAAAACAAGCCAATTTATACCCCCGCCAAGTCCATGGAAACGTCTGTTTCCCCCACCACCAATTAAAACTAGTCCATTATCTGCTTCTGTGGAATGCTGTTCCTTGGTTCACCTGCCTTTTCTCTGGCCAGCCTTCTACCTTCTTAGTCCTCTTTCTGTCTTCACTGAATTCTCAGCCCTCTGTTATTTTCTCAAAACGAGCAGATCTCACAGTATAATTTGAGACCAAGGAGTCAATTGTATGAGGGTTCCTTTCAATAATAAGTGGTAGAAACCTAACACTACTGACTATTCTTGAGTCATACCACTGGGGAAAATGGAGTTGGAACTAGCCTCAAGCAGGAGTGAATCCAGAGACTCAAACTTCCTGTCTTATTCTTGGTGTGGTTGGTCTTGTTTGGCTATATTTTCACGTACTGAATGCAGCAATAGGAAACATGGCTGCAAGCAGCTCCAGCCTCATTCTTCCAGTTCTCTAAATCCAGACTAGGCAATTTAACTTCCCTGAAGACAATTCCAGACCCTGGCAGTCCCAGCTTAAATATTTATTTACCCTTCCTTGGACTAACCATTTTGGCCGGAAGGGGTGGAATGTGATTGGCAGCCCTACCAAAGCATGATAGAATGTAGAAGAAATGGCCAGGGGAGGGGTGTACTGCTGTAAGATGGGAAGAAGGCAGCTGGATGGATAACTCAATGGTCCACTATGCAAGCTGGACTTTGAGTATTATTGTGACAAACTTCGGAAAATGGAACACTATTGCCCTGTCTCAGTACAAACTTCAATGTAGCTGAGTGCAGGCTATGTGCTGAAGCTCTGGTAGCCAAGGTCTTGAACATGGTAGAAGAGGATGTCCAAACAGAGGAGGGGGCTGGCGTGACCAGAGGGCTTGACACAGCTGTATCACACACTAAAAATATTAAAGAGTCTACTAAAAAGAAACAAAGATTCGTGTCTCGAAGTCATGAGTGCTTGGATGAGTTGTACGTGGGTGTATTTGCCAAGCCATAACATGTAGAAATCAAGCTTGTCTTGGGACACTCAGCTGGGGCCTTTTAGTACAAAGGAAAGAAGTCTCTACTTGGTACAGGCAATACGTAGAGTGGATTAGCCAAGAAGGTGGTTCAGATTGAAAACATTCAAAACAATTTAAGATGAGCCTATCAATGCAAAAGGCCTCGAAATACTATGAATGATCATGTGACACTTTAGTTTATGAATTCTGTCCTGGAAGAAAACTACCCCTCTCTTCCAGCACCCTCACCCTGGCATCAGCAGAGGCAAAATGCTGGGCACAGTAAGACTCTGTGGAAAACTTGTTTTCAAAGTGAGATGTGACAAACAGATGAATCTGCAAAAGAGAGGCAGAGCTGACAATCATCTGGAAAATAGTAGGATAAATCATGGCAGATGGGTGCGAGCTTATATTATCAAGAGCAGTAGAGCACAAAGTATGGTCTGTGGACCCCTGGGAGTCTCCAAACTTGGGGTAAGTTTATAAAAATGTTAAGATGCTTGTAGCCAGCTTCCAAAAAAACCCTTCCGCAATCCTCCCCTCCCACTATTCACAGCCTGTGTGGTCTCCTTTCGCATTCTGTCAGGGTTGGTCTGCATGACGAACAGACTGACAGATGGTATGTCACTTTTGAGTCTGTTATAAAAGCCATGTGGCTTCTGTCTCTTGCTTTTGGGGAACAAGGGACTACAGTTTAGAACTTGGGCATGCCAGGTATCTTGTGTTGGATAAATGTGCTATTCCTCCAAAAAACTAGAGGTAGTAGAAAAAACAATGGGCTGGGAGTCAGAAGACCTGGGTTCAGAAGACCTGGGTTCAAAACCTGCTGCCTCTGATACCTGCTAGGTTGGGAGACCTCAGAAATGCCACTGAAGCCCTCTGAGCCTGGATTTCCTCATCTGGGAGGAGGAGATGCTTGGACCAAAGTGGAGTTCTGTTAGAAAGAAGGCAGAGGAAGTGATGCTTGGAAGGCAACCTGCAGTGCCCACCACAGAGTTCTCCAATTATTCCAGTGCCTACTATCTACCAGCACTTTCCATGCATTATCTCATTTCTCATACCAGCCCTATGAGGTAGGTATTCTTATCTCCACCTACAGGTGAGAAATCTGAGACTCAGAGGAATTCAGCCCAAGGGACTGGGCTGTAAGTGGATACAGCAAGTAATTGGATTTAATCTGACTCCAAAGCCAGTGTCCTTGTCCTTGATCACAATCTACTGACTCTAAGGGACAGACAGCTGGGACAAGCCTGCAGAGCAGTCAGTATACCTCTGAGACATCTAAAATTTACCCAAAGATTATAACATCTCCAAGAGTGACCTCATGGAATAGTAATAGTGGTAATCATTTGATGACCACCTACTTTGTGCTTGGACATTGAAATTCAATACATGATCTATGTCCCTTGTCAGTCTTCTGCCAGAGAAAAAGATAGCAGCAATGGCATAGAAGAAATCATGCACCCATGTCAATTACATGTCATCCTATTTTTTACCATTCACAAACCTCTCAGAAGTGTGGTCCAGCCTCACTGCCTGCAACTTCCTCATCACCACACTAACCCTTTGTCACCTGCACTATGGCTCCCATATGTAGTGTCATAGATCTGCAAAGCTCAAAGGCCACCAAGAATTTTGTACTTCGTATTTTCTCTATCAGTTAAGAATGACTTCAATGGTGGCAGGTGGCCTAAGTGACAGCTAATGTGACATGGGTTTGTCTCATATTTCACAGGAAAGAAGACAGGCCTCTGGGTCAGTATTTCTGATTCCCCTGGCCTTTCTCTTCTGATTACAAGCTGGCAACTCAAATGCTACAATGGCAACTCCAAGCATCACATTCTCATACAACTGCATTTGAAGGCAGGGAGCAGAGAGCAACATAGGACAGAAGTTTTCTCCGCATGCTTCTTTCACTAGGGAAGAAAAATCTTTTCCAAAAGCCCCCTGCAGACATCCTCCCACATCTCACTGGCTGGAACGTGGGCAAGACACAAGAGGGTGGGAATGGCTTTGTGTAACCAACCAGCAGTGAGTATCACAAGCAAAGCCCTTCCTGGGCTCTCTCTTTTTACTTGGCTTCCATGAGATCTTCTGCCTTTCCCGTCACTGTTTCTTTCCCTGCTTCTCATCCTCTCCTCACCCCTTCAGTATGAATGTTCCCCAAGCTTCTCTCTATAATCTTTTGCCTGGGCAATCTTATATATTCTCCTAACTTTAGTGCCCCTTTTTTCTACGTTTTACTTTTTTTCCACATTTTAAATCAAATAATACAGAGTTATTGAAGTAAAACAGAGAACTTGAATAATTATTACACTGAGATATATCTCTTTAAGAGTTCTACATGTATATGTGTGTAACTTTATTTATCATAAATACCTTTCTTGACAATACATATTTATCTCTACATCATTATGTTAATGATTACATGGTATTCTACTGTATAAATATATGGTATATCCAGGAGCCCCCTACTCTTGACAGGATGTTTCCATTATTTTGCAATTACAGACAATTTCATGATGAACAACCTTCTATATATTCTTAGTACCTTAAATGCCTAGTTTTTTTCTAGAATAAATTCCTAGAAGTAGAATTGCTAGATCAAAGGTTATGATGCATTTCAGGCTTTCAACACATACATATTGTCACGCAACTGTTGACAAGACCTGTCAGATCTTCCGTGGAACTTACTCATCATCTTCAGCTTGGGAGTCCAACTGTAGATGAACGGGCTTAAGTGTTGTTGTTTTATAAGATTCCACAGATTTAAGCATGGCTCCTTACCATAGGGCATTGGGAGTCAAGGAAAGACAGGCTTTGTAAAAGGGCATGTGCGAGAACAGTTGATGTGGAACTAGAGGGCATTTCTTGAAAGATATGGCAGAGACAGGCCAGAAGGGAAAGGGGAAAAGGGGTCTCCAGGAGGAGAGACTAGAGATTTCAAGGAGACAGAGAGGAAGTTAAACTTTAATCCAGGGACTTTGGAGAGTTAACCCAGAGCAGGGTCAGGCCAGAGAGAAAATAAGAGCAACAAAAGCATCCCATTGACCTAGAAACAATGAAGTCCTTTATATGCAGCAACCTTCCCATGACCCTGCAAAGAAGGCCTAGTCCTCCCTTTTTTTTTTAGATTTTATTGGGGAATTGGGGGAGGGAACAGTGTTGGGGAATCGGGGAAGGGGAACAGACAAGTTGCTGTCCTTTTGTTCTTCAGTCTAGTTGTGGAGGACATCACTTCCCTGGCCCATCTTGGTATTGTGATTATTGCGCTCTTCCCGGGTGAGGCAGATCGGTTGCTGGCCCCTGGACAGCTGCTCATGGCGGCTCACAGCAGTTCACACTGGCCACTGGCTGCCCACCCTGGCTGCTGGCCACTCACGGTAGCCTATGGCAGCCCACTGCAGTCTACGCTGTTGCAGGCAACTCATGGCAGCCCAGCTCGAGGTCGAGCTGTTGTTCACCATCTTAGCTGTAGAGGGCAAAGCGTCACTGGCTCTTATGTGGGATCCAAACTGGCAGCCCTGCTGCTCAGAGCTCGCGCTCCCAAGCCAACTCTTAACCAACGAGCCACTCGGCCAAACCTAGTACTCCCTTTTAGTTAGTAAAAACCTCTCAATCCTGTTTCTCCTCCAGCTACTGCTTCGTTTCTTTGAATCTCTTTACAGCAAAACACCTCAAAAGAGCTGTCTGTCCTTGCTGTCCTTGCTGTCTCCAATTACTCTCCTCTTATTCCCTCGTGAACCCACTCCATTCAGGATTTTGCCCCCACACCCTAACAAAACCCTTCCCGTCAGGACCTTTTGTGACCTTCACGCCACTAAATCTTGTGGTTGACCTCAGTTCTCAACTTCTGCGACTTTCAGCAGCATTTCACCCACCTGACCACTCCTTCCTCCTCCAAATACTTTTTTTCCCATGGCTTCTAGAACACCACACTCTGTGTCTCCTCCTATCTCACTGGCTGTGCCTTTGGCAGCTCCTCCTCGTTTCCCAGCCAACATCTTACAGTTGGCGTTCCCAGGCCCAGTCGTTGGACCTCCCGTTTTCCTACACCCTGGTGCCTTCTCCTCTCTCACGTCTTTAAAAATCCACTGTAGGCTCCTCTTTGGCCTGGGTCTCTCCGTGGACACCAGACTTGTATATACAACTGCCGGCTCCACATGTCCACTGAGATATCTAGTGGGTGTCTGAAAGTTAAATATGTCCAGAGCTGAATTCCTCAGCATACCCCCAAAGCTGCTTCTCCCACAGGCTCCCCTGTTTCAGTTAATGGCAATTCCATGCTTGTAGCTGCTGATCAGGCCAAAACACTGAGTCATCCTCGACACCCCTCCTGTACTTCACTTCCTATCCATCAACAAATGCTTTAAAATATAGCCAGAGTCCAAGTACTGCTCACAGGCTCCTCCGCTCCCACCCTGGGTCCCAGCCAATAATCATCTCTCGCCTGGATTATGACAACAACCCACTTACTGCTCCCGGCCCTGTTCTTGCTTCCTCTTCCATCTGTTTCAACACAGCAAGCAGAGTGTTGCAAACAAAAGGCAGATCGTGTTAATCCACTGCGTAAAGCCCTCATAACCTTGCCTCTTACTTCAGTGGTTCTCCAATGCCCCTTGAGGTGCTGCCCAGTCAGGCACTCTGTTAGTTCTCTGACCTCATCTCCTACTCCTCCCCTCACTCAGCCCCAGCCCCACTGGCCTCCTTGCCCATGAATGTGCCAGGAGTTCCCATCTTTGAATTGACTATTTCTGCTGCTTGGAATGCTCTCCCCCTAGATGTCTACACAGACTGCTCACTACTCACCTGGTTCAGGTCTGGACTCAACTCACTTTCCTGGAGAAGTCTTCCCTCGTCACTTTTATTTTTGACATTTGCAACCCTGCTGTATTTTCCTCCACAGAACACTGTATATTATAACATATTTTGTTCCTTTTTAAAAAACATTTTATTTGGAAATAAATTCAGATCACAGAAAAGTTCCAAGAATAAGGACAGTATAAAGATTACTATATATCTTTTATCCAAATTCACCTGTTGTTAACATTTTATCCCATTTGCTTATTTATGCTCTCTCTCTCTGTGTGTCCATAAATTTTTCTGAACCATTTGAGGATTAATTATAGACACACAGCCCTTTATCTCTGAATACTCCAATGTGCATTCCCTAAAGACAGGTATTCTGTTACAAATCCACCATCTAGTTATCAGCCAGTACATTTAGCATTGATACTCTTTAACCTACCACCTATGTCCATTTATTCCCTCCAGCACACAGGCAGGTCTTCCTTCAGATATACTGCATTTTGATTGTCTGACTCTTTAGTCTCCTTTAATCTGAAACATTTCCACAACTTGCTTTGTCTTTAATGACGTTGCCATTTTTTTTTTTTTTGAAGGCAGTGTCACTGGCCCTCATATGTGGGACCTGAACCGGGGCCACTGGCTTCTGAAGCTAGCGCTTAACCACCGTGCCACTCAGCCAGCCCTAATGATGTTGCCATTTTTTAAGAATATAGTCCATCCCTCACCCCTTTCTATTTAATAGGGGGTTGTCTGATGTTTCCCTGTGGTTACATTCAGGTTATGCTTTCCTGGCTGGAATATTCCATAGCAATGCTATGTCCTTCTCAGGATGTCATATTTGAGTCAGTATTCTTTTGCCTCTCCCTGGTGATGTTAATTTTGATCTCCTGGCAAGGTGGTGTTGGATTTTGCCACATGTTGTTATTTTTTTCCTTTGAATCTAATAAGCAATCTGTAGGAAGATACTTTAAGACTGTACAAACACCCTGCTCCTCACCAAACTCTCACTCTAGATTTTGCACCCAAAGATGATTCTTGCCTGAATTAATCTTTTGGTAGTTGCAAAATGATGGTTTTCAAACTCTTGTACTCCCTCTACATTTACTAGTTGGCATTCAGAATTCTACTGTCAGCAGGAACCTTCTTCCTTCCTCCCTCCTTCCCTTCCATCCATCCATCCATCTATTGACTGTGTGGACTTGTGAATTATTGCTTTTTCCCAATAGGCTAGAATTCCTTATTATTTTAATGCTTAAATTATTCCAAGTTTGGCGAGTGAAGGCCCCTTTAAGCAGGCGTCTGTGCCCTTGTAACACGCACCCACCACTTTTTCAAGAACTTTCTTACTTTCTGCATCACCAGCTATTCTAGGTTCATCTTGTACTTACTGTGCCACAGCCCTAGAATTTCCTGGTACCTTTTATGGCACATAGAAACCAAGATCAGGATACCACGTGTATTCATTGCTCTGGAGTGTCTTCTTGTAGGCCATTTTAGCAGGAAAACATATACATGCAAATATACATACACACACATACTTATTTAAACACACACACACACACCTACATAAACATACATACACAAAACATACCATGCAGTTTACTTATTTATTTTATTGTTTGTCTATTACACTAAAATGTAAATTCCACAAGGGAGAAAATTTTTGTGTGTTTTGTTTGCTGTTGATTTTCTAGTGCATAGAACAGTGCATAGCAAAAGAGAAGTGTTCAACAAGTAGTTGTTGACCATAAGAGAAAAAAAAAAAACAGCCCCAGTCGGCTAAATGACTTACCAAATCCTCACAGCTGACAAATGGCAGACGGAACTCTTTCTTTTTTTTTTTTAATTTATTTTAATTTTAATTTTTTAAAAAGATTTTTTGGAGCCAGCCAAGTGGCGCAGTGGTTCAGCGCTGGCTTGGGAAGCCTAGCGGCCCCGGTTCAGTCCCACATATGAGGGCCAGTGACACTGCCCTCAAAAAAAAAAAAAAAAAGATTTTTTCAAATTGGGAAATTGGGGGAGGGGAACAGCATTGGGGAATCAGGGAAGGGGAACAGACAAGTTGCTGTCCTTTTGTTCTTCAGTCTAGTTGTGGAGGACGTCGCTTCACTGGCCCATGTTGGTATTATCATTGCACTCTTCCCGGGTGAGGCAGTCACTCACTGGCCATTGGATGGCCACTCACGACAGCTCACAGCAGCACATGCCGACTGCTGGCCACTCACTCTGGTTGCCAGTCACTCACGGTAGCTCATGGCAGCCCACTGCAGCAGAGGCTGCAGCCTACGCCATTGCTGGCAGCTCACGGCAGCCCAGGTCCAGGTGGAACTGTTGTTCACCATCTTAGCTGTAGAGGGTGCAGAGTCACTGGCCCTCATGTGGGATCTAAACCAGGGCCCTGCTGCTCAGAGTTGGCGTCCCAAGCCAACTCTTAATGAACACGCCACTCGGCCGGAACTCTTTTTGTTTACCTTGCTTCAAAGACCCAAACTAGGAGCTAACATCTGGCTAGGATAGTGGTCATCTTCATGGTCATTTTCCCACCTTATTATTATTTTTTTAAACCTGTTTCACCTACAGACCCCATAGTTTGTACCCTCTCTTCCAATACCCTGGGATTCATAATCTCAGGTGGTCAGTGAGTGGGAGTTAAAGGTAGACGCGAGGTGGCTAGGCCTGGGGGTAGGAGAAGATCCCAGGCCCACAGCACACAGTGGTAATGGCTGAGACCTCTCCTCAGGATAGAATGTGGCCTAACGGGGTGGGGCCAGGGGGGATAGGTGGTAGTACCTGGAGTTCCCATTGTCACTGCTACCTGGATTCCTGCTCTGTTCTCACTCAGCAGCAGCCCTGAAGCTACTCAAGGAATGACCACATGGAAGCAGTGTTAGAGGCAATAGAGAAGACAGACCCCGTGGTGGTGGGTTGGGACCCAGCCAAGAGGAAACCACTCTCTAGGAGCCCTGGCGTCATGGAAACTGGTCCTGCCACTCCATCAGTCCCCAAGTGCTATAAATAGTCAGTTTCAGTATCAGCCATGGCCAGACCAGGCCAGCAGCACAGGCAAACCCTGAGAGGAAATGGACTGGGGGTGGGGAGGCGCGATATCACAGATAGAGTGTATGAGTGGAATGGGTGGAATGAGGCTAGAAGAAAGCCTTTGCCTGTCCCCATTGTACACCATCTCAGATCACTGGTATTCAGAGCCATCCCCCAGGATTTTCCAGCCTGCCTGTTATCCAATCACGTCATTCCAGCAAACCATGTCCTGCCCCTCTTATTACCTTGTTCTGTTTCTGCTGCCTATTATGGCCTTTCTGCCTCCATATTTGCTGTTACTTTTAAAGGGTATCTCAAATTCCACCTCCTCCCAGGAGGAAGTCCAAAAAGCCATCCATTAAAGGATTTAATGTAGTTCATTTGCTGACACTTGGGTTGCGAATGTCCCTGCCAGTGAAGCAGGAAGATCTGGCCATTGGGACCTCCATGAATTATGGACCTGAGGGGTCTTCTGAAATCCTAGGAACATCAGAACAACCTCCTGCCCCTCCCTGTTCTGTTACAAAGCCCTCCAGACCCTACAGCTTTTCCTCTGCCTCCCCAGCCCAGACTTTGCCTTGTTACTTGGTTACTGAGTGGTTTTAGGGAAGTCTCTTAACCTCTCTGGGCCTATTGCAGGCTGAGCTCCCTGTCCCAGAGACAGAGTATAGTGTGCAGGATGTTCGTTCATTAAGGAGGGCCTGTGGAAGGGAGCAAGGAGGAAGCGGGAGAAGTTGGGCTGCCATGTAGGCCTGACAGCCTCAACCTATGTCACAGGGGGCTCTGGAGCCAGAATGACCCATCAGAGTTGTCCTATGTCAGGCCAAAATGGCCCATCCTTTACCCCGACCTGGATGAGTCACTGAATGCAGGCAGCCTGGGGAGGAGGGTACCCTTGTGCAAGGCTGCTCTCTACAGCAAAGGGAGTCCTCAGGGGGCCCAAAGCTGACAGCTGTCCACCTCCTAGCCGCTGGGACAAGTCCTTCCATGAAAGAGGATCTGGGCTGTGCACCAGTGCCTCAGCTTCCTCTTGTAACAAGGGTATCATGGCACTTCATTGGGCTCTTGTCCCATTGAAATACAACAAAATATGTCAAGTTCCTAGCACACACTCTGACTCACAATCACTGTTTAGTGATGCAGACAGTGCTTATTATCTGGATATTGGATTAGGGTCTGTTGGGTAACCTTGACCCCAAGCCACCTTTCCTCTCTTGAGGAGGGGGCCAAAGGGTGGCTCCATGTGAGCTAAAGACTCAAATTTAGACTTGAAGTTTCTCTAGATGAAGTTACATATAAAGGTACTGAAATACAATAACCAAAATAAAATATATTCATCACACAAATTTACAGGAGGCCCCATTCTCAGATAAGTTACATTTTTATTATCTTGTGAACACCACTATTATATTACATTGTGTGTGTATGTGTGTGTTGTGTCTTAATTTCTCCAATATAAATGTTTAATATGAATTACTTTATTTATGATCCCGTTTTGGAATTTATTTTCAATATTCAGGCATGCTTGAGAAATGGTGGTGGTCCAGGGTTCTCTCTGGCTTTGAGAACTCTGGTGCCACCTGTTCAGGTGGGGACCACGAGGCTGCTGGGCAATATACTGGGCTCTTGGGCTGGCCCCTAAATTCCTGGTCTTCTAGGCACAGGGCTGGCCTCGGACAACAAGCTCATCGGTCCATACCCTCCAGCCCGGAGGAAACCAACCAGATCGGGTGCACACGTGTCCTTATAGCCCTATGCGCCACGGAGCGTGCTCTGTGCCTACTAGAATCCGAGAGGCACCCAATCCCCACTGGCCACTTCAGGATTTCCTCCGGGCTGAAGCAGGAAGCGGGAGACAAGCAAAAATTGGGCACCGAATTCCTCATCCACGCCCTGGCGCAGCCGAGGGCACCTCCCGCTGCGGATCCCGTCGCCGGACTGTCCTGGAACCGCGTCCGGACGAACCGCGCGCGCGTGGGATCCTAGTAAAGAACTGCAGTGCGCCTGGGAGCCGGTTTGGGGCTTGACCACCACCAGACCCGCGGGATAGGACCCGGAGGGAAAAGATGTTTTTGTTCCGCGAGTCTCTGAGCTTGGGTTTCGGTTTTTACAGAAAAGAGAAAACATGCCGCTCGGGTGTTATTTGACCAGGGCGCCCCGGGCAGTTGCACGGATTTCGGGACGTGGGAGCCGCTGTGCGCCTGGCTGGGCAGCCGCCAGACCAGAGCTTCCGGCTGTTTCTCCCAGCTGGGCAGAGCCGGCCCTCAAACCCCGGCTTCGGCGTAGAGCCTGGAGTCATCTACGCTCCCAATTGGGTGGGGGCCCAAAACGTTCAGCCCCAGAGGAGGGGTCCTGGTGGCGATCTCCAAGAATGGGAGCCCGGCAGTCACCTGGGCGAGTCCAGAACTTGTCCTGGAGATTAAATAAGACCATATGGAAAGCTCAGCACCATTCTCGTCTCTGTTCTTAAGAAATGGGACTTTGTTCCAGGAAGCAAAGTCTCCGCACAGTGGCTCTGGAGGATCCTGGCGATGGCATCCTGGGTGTGGGGGCTGCCAGCTCTGCAGAAGCCAGACTGGGAGAATCCGCCAGCAGACGCCTCCCACCACATTGTAAAACTGGACTGACCGACATCTGGAAAGACCCACTGTCGTCGTCCCCCCCCCACCCCCGCCCTCCCCACTGTCACTTCCTGGACCACTCCTCTATCTTTTTTCTGCCCTCCTTGCTTGCATTTCTCCAGCGTTCTACATTTTCCCCTTTCCCCCACTCCCCAGCCCCTCTTCAATCCAGATATTTGATGGAGGCTGTTTAGGTCAACAAACTTTTATGGAATGCATTATAATAATAACAAGGCAACTAAAGTTCAGAGAGGTTGTTTAAGGCCTCCATAGGAGTCAAGAGTCTTGGAGAACTGGAGAGGATGAGTAAATAAGTAATGGTGTTTAAAATAAGACAGGGTTGCTTGTGTTTGGGGGTCAGAGCTGTCAATGCGTCTGGGTGTTTTCAGAGTACATGCTGTGTGCACAGCTCAGAGAAGTTGGAGGAGATTAAAAAGATAGAAGATGAGGTTTCCTACCCCCAGAATGACTGGCATTCAGTCTCCAATCCAAGGAGCTGAGACCATTTTATTGATCTTTTACATCATCATTAGAAGAAATTATTTTTAAAAAATTTCCCAATTCCATCTTCCAATAGAAAGTGAGTTTCTCTACTTTCTCCTAATTTTTAGACCTAGGAAGACAGGTTTTTTATTTTTTAAAATTGACAAATAATAATATTTGGTTTACAAATAATTTTGTTCCACTCCTTTTTACATATTCTGAAAACATATTTCCCTGTCCCCCCACAGTCTTCATGGTCATCATTTTCATGTTGCATGCGATTCCCTCATATGGCCATACCATATTTAGCCACTTTTCTGTTACTGGTTGATTCCAGATTTTTTGGCATAAAAAATGAGGCTATAAATATCTTTGTACATATAGCTTTTTTCTTCTTTTAAATTATGTCCTTGGTATCAGTGCCCAGAAAGGGGTTAACTGGGTCAAGGGTTGCCTGTTTTATAGCTCTTGTTTTGTAGATCCAGACTACAACTGAGAACTTTTGACAACTAAATGAAGCAACTGAGGACTCATGGCCCTCACAAATGTACTAGTGCCCTAATCTGTAAAGAATACTGTGTAGATAGAATAAGCACTGTTGGCACCTATGATGTTTCAGGTCCATGCTAGCAGGGCACATGGGGATGAATGAGAGGCAGCCTTCCTCTGTGGGTAGCACAGAAGACATGGCTTTTCAACCCTTTTCTCCTCTAAGGACACAAAATACTCAAAACTGCTACACATCTAAAGCCATAGTCAGAATCTGGTGATTCCGCAAAATTCTGCAGGGGCCTGAAACACTAACATGTTGTCTAATCAGCAGAATCTTAATCAAAGTGGGTGGATTTGGGGGTTCGATGAAGCAAGTGGTGGGTTCCTGGCTTTAACTCCATTTCTTTTTCTCAGATTCAAGAAAGAACATCAGGATGCAAGGGAACGGGAGGGATGTATAGATAACATAAATCCACTTTGATTTCTAAATACAAGCAAACCATTCCTAAAAATAGGCATTTGTGCTGAGATACAATCAGACAAGTAAGATGATCCTTTCATGTGTAAATCTGTGCACAGGGCTTCTCTGTAGGTAGGCCAGCATGACAAGGAGACAGAGCCCTGCTTTTAGCAAACATTAAATTCGGTTTCTGGGCCCAATTCCAATGTGGGGGGGTATCCCCCCCACCAACAAACACCAGCAGGGTATCTGAGAATTGAACTAAATTCTAACACTATCTTAGGTCTACCCAGACAGGCTATAAGTCAAAGAAGTATCTACACCTCTCTCTTTGGGTCCAATTAATTTGCTAGAATGACTCACAGAACTCAGAGAAACATGTTACTAGATGACTGGTTTTTTGGACAAGGATCTGACTCGGGAACAGCCAGGTGGAGGAGATGCATAAGGTAAGGTTTGGGAGAAGGGGTCCTGTCACTCTCCCAGCATCTCCATGTGTTCACCAACAGGGAAGCTCTCAGACACAAATTCATCGAACCCAAGGAGGAGGTTGTGGGAACCTCTGAGTTAAGAGTCAGGCTGTTTTTATGGAAGCTTCATTACGTAGGCATGACTGATTAAATCACTGGCCATTGGTGACTGATTCAATCTCTAGCTCTACTCCCTTTTGACAGGTGGGGGTGGGGGATGGAACTGAAAATTCCAACCTCTAATCAGCTGGTTAGTTCTCCTGGCAACCCACCCCCATCCTTAGATGCTTTTTAAAGGTCACTTCATTCACATACAAAAGACATCTTTATTATTCTCAACACTTGGGAAATGTCGAGGTTTGGGGGAGTTGTGAGCCAGGAATTGTGGACAAAGACGAAGTATACATGAGAAATATATTTTTGGTCATCTGAATGACCAAATATATATTTTCTATAAATCACAATATCATATACATTAAGCATGTGCTCTGTGTCAAGCACTGCACTGGGAGCCTGATGCCAGGATGAATGAGTGCCAAGAAAACTATGAAGAACCTGGGCCCCGAATAGGGCAAGTGGTCATAAGAATGGACAATGCATTGCATTCATTAAACACTATGTGCCAGACACTATTCTAGGCACTAGGATACAGCAGTGATCAAAACGGATAAAAACTCGCTCTCTGCCTTAGCGTCATCTTCTTAGATACCTCCGCGCCATGAGAGCCAAGTGGAGGAAGAAGCAAATGTGCAGGCTGAAGCACAAAAGAAGAAAAATGAGGCAGAGGTCCAAGTAAACCGCTAGCTTGTGCACCCATGGAAGCCACAGGAGTAGAAATGAGGAAAGCCAAAGGCCAGGGGCACTGAAATCTTGTTGGACTGCATGCCTAATGTATAGGACTTCTCAAATGGATCTAGAACATACATTGCCATCTGTTCACCACAACCACCTTTTGAGAGACCCACTTTGCTCGTACAAAAACAGTTCTTTGCTCTGGACCCGTGACATTCTGGACAAGTTTTGTTCTTAGTTGTGGCTGAATGTAAGGTGTACAATAAATCATTTGCTGTTAGCTGAAGAAAAAAAAACTGATAAAAAACCTTACCCCCGTGGAATTCATGCTTAGAGGTGGGACAAATAAAAAGTAAAATATTGAGTATGTCAGCTGGTAATACATACAATCGAGAAAAATAAAGCACGGGAAGGTGACTGTATTCTAGAGAGGAAGTTTTAAGTAGGGGACTCAAAGATGATGACATCTGAACAAAGAGCCAAAGGATGTCTAGGAGAAGAGTATTCCAGGCAGAGGCCCTGATGCAAGGCTCTGAGGCAGAAGCAAGGAGGCTCGAGTGGAGTGGGGCAGCTGGAAGACAGGAGGTCAAGACAAGGAGTTGGTGTCATTGTGGATGGTCATAAGCATTTTAATGATTTTGGCTTTACTCAGAGTTAGGAGAGGGCCTAGCGGACAGCATGAGACATGGTCTGGTCTGGTGTGGAGAAAGCACTCAAGGGGTGAGGATGGCAGGGAGGCCAGTTGGGAAACGAGGGGAAGGCTGGCAACCTAGGTCTTCCTACTCAACCCAGTGCGCTTTCCAGGTGTTTAGTCCTGGGCCCGCCCCTGACTTGATGTCTGAAGTGCTGGGAAGGTTAGAACCTACAGCGAAATGCGGCCCGGAGGAAAGGTTTTTAGAGAGGTTTTGATGTCCAGTTATAACAACGTGCGATGCTCTCATTAGCATTAGAAAAGTTCCTGTCTGGGCTTCCTTAGCAACGGGAGCCCCAGACTGGCCAGCTGCGTGCCCTCGGGCAAGTCTTCTAACCACGGGCCGACCCAGTTACATCAGCTGTAAAATGGGGCTAAATGCACTGACTGCTTCAGAGCCTCAAATGAGATCATTCGACAGCACCTTGAACACATCCTTATCTTGTTACAAAACGCAAATGTGAAGATGGAGCTGCTCTCTCCGAAGGCTGACTTTGCACAGCACTTCTAAAGTCGTTTTCAAAAGCGCCAAGACCAGATCTGTCGGAACATGCCTGCCTCTCACCTAGTGCCCTGGGCGGTGCTGGGGTCCGGGGCGGAGCTGCGGAGAGCCGGGTTCCTGCACCGGGCCCAGGGCTTTCCCGGACTGACTCCCAGCCGGGGCCCTCCGCGGGCCACGGGGCGGAGAACGGTGGCGGGCCGCAGGGGGGAGGGCGGGCGGGGCTGGCGGCCTGACCGCGGCCTGGGCGGAGCCGCCCCCGCCCTCGCTCCCGCGCGCCCCAGGCTCCCCCGGCCCGTGGCGCGCGCTCTTTCTCCTGGAGCGTCCCGGAGAGCCCCGCGCGTCGCGCCGCGTCCTGTCGCGTCTGTCCCCGCGGGTCACCGCTCGCGGTCGCCGCGCCATGACCACTCAGCAAATAGTGCTCCAGGGCCCGGGGCCCTGGGGCTTCCGCCTCGTGGGGGGCAAGGACTTCGAGCAGCCTCTCGCCGTTTCCCGGGTAAGAGCAACCTGGGACGCGCGGGGAGCAGGGCGCACCCAGCCCGGGGAGCGACGTGGCCCGGAGGGAACCTGGGAAGCCTGGGGCCCGGCGCGCCCTATCGGAGACGGCGGTTTCGGGAACGGGGGCCGGAGCCGCGATCGCGCGGCGCATCCAGGTGCGCCCGTAGCGCTCGCGGTGAGCGCTTTCCGCGCCTCGGGCTGATGGCCCCCGGCAGCCCCTTCCCGGGCGCTGCGCTCCGGGGCGAGCGGGGCGGAGGCCGGGCGCACACCTACAAGGTCCGCGAAATAGAAGGGAGCAGGGGGAGCCCCGTCACCCCGGAAGCGCGGCGCGGCCCGGCCTGTGGACGCGCTTTGTGCAGCGGGGAGGGTGTGAGGGTCCCTGCAGAGCTCGCACACTGGGGCAAGCCCTTCTCGGTGCTTCCCACATCGCAGAGTGGCGGCAAGTCGTTTGGAAGCTGGACTAGCTGGAAAGTGAGGTGGAGTGGGGGGGGGGGGCGAGTGGGATTAACTTGAAGCACACAACCGAAAGAACTCGTTTCCCACTCCTCGGATCTCAGCCATGGCCAGGTCTCACCTCCCTAATTCTCTTTTGGAGAAAAGGTGGAATTTTGGAACAAAAAAGTCCGAATAAATCCTTTTGGACAACGTTTTACCCCTGCGGGAAGTGGCCATGGCCATGACCATATTGCTTCTTGGCATTCCCGGATTATCAACCGATCAGCCCTTTCCCCCCAGAAATACTTGAATCAAAAGAATAATCAAAAACTTCTTAGAAGGGCCGCATTCCTGGGAGGGTCCAGGTTCAATCGGAGACCACCAGAACCCTCAGTGTTTGGAGGCCCAGGCTTTGGTCATCTAGTCTGGGCTAAAAGGCAAGCTTGATGTTCCACTCCCTGAGAGTGGCCACATTCAGGCCTGCACCTAGAAGGTGGCCAATAAATATTTTTTAACTGAAGGGTATTTCAGTCAAGGGAGCTAAAAAGCACTCCTTGGTGTCCACACCTTGCTGAAAGGCCTCACATTTCATTCTTGGGCCCATCTATTCACTGAAGCTGGCCTTATACTTGCCTCGCCAGCCATCTGAATCCCTCTTTTTGCTTGAGGGGGCCAGGGTGAGGGTGGAGAGGGAAGGGGAATATCCCTACGGGTCCTTTTGATTTCAGTCCCCACCCCCAGAAGCTGAAGGAGTGTGGTGGGAAGTACAGGAGGAAAGGAATTTGGGGCCTCCTCTTGGCTTCTTTGCCACCCACAGTTCTTTCCAGGTGGGCCTAGTGGACTTAGGGGGTCTTCTCTGACCATCTCAACCCACAAAAAGGCAGGTGCATCATTCAGTTCTTAGGCCCTGTCTTCCCCCTGTCTTTCACCTGCTGTCCTGAGGTGACCTCTTTGATTCTTCTTGCAGGTACAGGCTGTCTTTCCAGCCACTGAATTCCTCAAGCTCAGAAACTGTGCCTCCCTCTAATCTGGACCCCCGCCCCCCTCCCCCAAGCCTGACACAGAGCTGAACCTGGCCATGACCAGTAAATCTTGTCCAGGGAAGCCACATTTAGACCTGCTTACCTCATAGTCCATTTGTCCCTGTTCTTTGTGTCTATAATTAACTTGTCAGTCCTCTCCACCTCTGAATTTATTATATATGCCATGAAACCTTTTTTTAAGAAGTAGAAGATATGTTGGCAATGTGTTAAAAGGGCAGTTACCACCTGGCATTTTAACTACTATAAAAAATCTTAATGCAAGTGGCACTGTGTAGGAATGAAAACAACATTGTAAATTCATTAGTTTGTACCTTCATATATTAATTATTTATTAGCACATGTTTAATGAGCATATGTCATCTTCCAGAAACTGTGCAAAGCCCTGGGGTCTCCGAAATGAGAGGGCACAACTCCATTCTCAGGTGTTCAGGGTCTAGTGAGGGAAACTAATCTTTATAATGCCCTTGGCAGGTGCTTTAATGAAAAAGTGAAAGTGGCTCAGGAGGTGACATTCTCATGTTGACAGTAGTTTGCTTGTTTCTTCATCTTATTATTTCCACATGGAAAAATGTGGGCCTTCTCCTGGGAATGGGAAAGTCATTGTCATAAAGGGATCCTGAGGTGGCCATCTGAGACCTAGTACTGGTCTGGTGTCTGCTGCTTACTTGAGCTGTACAGGGATGAGCCTTCTATTGTCTGAAGCTGCCTTCTGTATCTCTGCTGTGAGTTAAGAAATGGGAGAGTGCTCTATAAAGAGTGACTAACCGTGAGAGGTGTGAGCCCTGAGAATTACACACACCTTCTGGTTGCCAGGTGTGCTACATTTATCATCCTGGGCAGATAGGGTGAGTGTGCTATATGGTTTTGTATACGTACACTTTGAATCTCCAGACCAAAGCAAACCATGCAATTAGACCAGTAGAGGAGTGCCTTCTATTTAAATAACTATATTTGCTTTCTCCTGCATGAATTATTCTGGTGTTGGCTCTAGTCTTTCGTTAAAATGCTAAAGACTCTGAATAGAACTCTGTAACCTGCATACTTGAAATTGTCTTTTTTTTCCTTTTTTAACTTATTTTTTATCATGACATAACAAAGTCATAAAATATAAATGCATTGCAACTGATTATAAAGTACATGTTTAATTACCAACCAAGGCAAGAAATAAAACATTGCCAGCACCCCAGAAGCTCACTACACATAACCATATCCTGACTTATGGTAATCGCCTCCTATGGAAAAACCTTGTTTTTCTTTATGGTTTTACCACCTAAATATGCATCCTGAAAACCAGAGTTTAATTTTGCCTGTTTGAATAGAATCACACACAGATACAGAATACAATGTGTTCTCCTACTGTGATGGGAGAACAATGTTTTCACCTATTGTGATAAACTGAAAATTAAAATCCAGGTTTTCAACTTCAAATGGACGTAAACTAGCTTTCTTCCTTTCCCAGTTTTTCATTTAAGTCCCCCACCTTGGACTCCCTAATTATCCAGATGCACATGTGCCACTATCCCCTGAGATTTTTTTTTTTTTTTTTTTTTTTTTGAGGACAGTGTCACTGGCCTTCATATGTGGGACCCGCGAACCGGGACCGCTGGCTTCGCAAGCCAGCGCTTAACCACCACTCCAGTGGATGGGCCCTCCCCTGAGATTTTTTGCTGTCAGTTCCTGCTCCCAATCTACAGTAGTCTATCTCTGAGATATTTTTTTTTCTTTGTCAATTTCTTATTTCCTCTAGTTGCTTTCAAGGGAAGCCTTCAGAGAATTGACACCCATGCGAAAATTGCTGCTTAGTGTATGTTGACTGTTTTTCCCTCCCAGCAACTGACAAAAGACAGGAAGGGGTGGGGTCAGAGATAAGGGGATGTTCTTATGGGGAAGAGCTGCTTACTTGTCTCTTGACCCCAGGGGAAGCTTCTGCTAAAAGCTGTGTGGTTTTCTGGGGAATTGCTTAATATCCTAAGTGGTGCTTAATAATGAATATTCTGTAGCCAGAAGGTCTTTTCTGATTTTTTTTTTTTTTAAATTGGGGAATTGGGGGAGGGGAACAGCGTTGGGGAATCAGGGAAGGGGAACAGACAAGTTGCTGTTCCTTTGTTCTTCAGTCTATTTGCGGAGGACGTTGTTTCACTGGCCCATGTTGGTATCATCATTGTGCTCTGTCGCCGGCCTCTGGATGGCTGCTCACCGAGGCTATTGGCAGCTCACGCAGGCTGCCAGCCACTCACTGTAGCCTATGGCAGCCCACTGCAGCAGGGGCTGCAGCCTACACCATCGTCGGGGCTCGCACAGCCCAGCTCCAGGTGGAGCTGTTGTTAGCTGTAGAGGGCAGTGTCACTGGCCCTCATGTGGGATCCCAACCAGGGCCGCTGGCATCCCAAGCCAGCTCTTAACCATTACGCCACTTGGCCGGGCCTGATTTTTTTTTTTAAAGAGTGTTATTTCCGGACTCAAGTAGGTTTACCTCATATCCTAAAGGTTGAAAGAACAGGGCTCAAATGTCAGATTATAAAAAGCAATAAACGTCCATTATTATGCAGTAATGGCCCTTGCTCTGCACTCCCTCATTTTGTGGAATCAATCACCTGGGAAATATTAGTTACTCCAGTTGATCACTGCTGGTCTAAGGAGAGAGGAGGAAGGGGATGAATTGAAGGGAATAGCTTGTAAGTGATGGTTTGAGCCTCCTGGCCTGAAATTCACCAAGCTATGTGATGACCGTCTGATCAGAGACCCTCTGGGTGCCTCAACCTTCTGGGTGCCCAAAGTGCTGGTTTGTTTGTCTTTGAGGAGAGAGGGGAAAAGAATGGCTTTAAGGTACTGCAGCTTTGCACGTGATTGAGAGGAGATTTTATCATCTAACCGTAGGGGCCACACTGTCACAGGCTGATCAGGACTGGGAGAAGCACCAAGAAGTTGCTCTGGTGCTGGGACCAGGCTTGGACTGGCTTCCAGGCTGTGCTCATTCCCCAGGCTGTGCCTCGCATTGCTCCATGGAGAAGAGCAAAGCCTTTTACAGAGAGGAAGCTCAGGTCCCTGTAGGTGAGGTAATTTGTTTGAATTTACATAATTTTTCATTGACTGAGCTACTTAATGACCTTGTAAAGGAAAGGGTAGAGACTGGTTCAAATGAACAAAAGTGGCTGTGTTAGAAAACTAATGATTAAAGGGTGATTGACTTCCAGTGTGTCTCAGAAGGGCCCGGGGAAGCTGCCAGAATTTCTGTACGGTGCCTGGTCAGATGTCCAGGGCAGTGACTCAGGCTGAGCTCCAGTCCTGGGCGCCACACTGGGTGACCCTGGGCAAGTCACATACCTTCTCTAGGGTTCAGTTTTCTGTAGAGATAAAATAGTCAACAAACAAGCAAACCCCAATGCTTTTGTACCCTTTGAATATGAGGCCCACTTTTTATTGTTAAAAAATGGCCCAGCCTCTCATATGGTGTTAGTTCTACCTGCAACCATGAGTTGATTGAGACCACATTATGAATTTGGAAATGTTTTCAGATGAATTTGTGTTGTTATTCATCTGTGAATATTTGTGTCCAGATGACTCTTGTGTCAATCACAAGAATCTCCATTTACACTTGAAAGATGTGTGTGAGCACTATTTATTTGATTGGCTTGTGATAATAACTATAGTTAAAATGTGTATAGAACTTTTTATATGTCAGGCACTATGCTAAGTGCTTAATATATTCTCTCAGTCATTCTCACAAGTATTTTGTGAGGCAGATACAATAAAGATACCCATTTTACAGATGAGGAAACTGAGGCATGGAAACTTTAAGTACTTCGTCTGCATCATACAGTAGTCAGTGTTAGAGCTGGAATTTGATTGAGCAGTCTGGCTTTAGAGCCCATGACCTTAATCTCTATGTCATATTAATATTTTAATAGCAGCTGACATTTTCTGAATGCCTACTCTATGTTCGGTGTGCACTTGAATTAGCTTCTGTACTTCCCACAATCCATCACATAGGGACACCTACACAAAGTCGGTAAATTGCAGAGCTGGGATTTAAAGCTGAGCAGACTGACTCCCAGGCCAGCTTTAACCACAACATTTTGCGTCTTGATAAGCTATAACTGTCACTATGTCATTGATAATAATATCTTGGCACACAGCTCTGAGAAATGCTAATGGTGGTGGTACAGGCATCATCAACATGAGGGGTAAGACCTGGGGATCCCAAAGCCTGTGGTGCCCATCAGGGTGGTTGGCCAGGTAGCCTTTCAGCTACTCTGTGGCCTCCGCCTGAGTGCTCCTGGAGCTCAGAGCACCCAGAGGGCAGCACCTCCCCTCTCTGTTCCTCCCTGAAAGCCAGAAGCCCTGGCTCCACCTGGGAGGACTGACAGTCCAGCTATGGATTCCATGCCCATGTGGATAGTGAAGAACAGAAGAGCACAGGAGTTGAAGGGCTGGTCAGAGAAAAGCCTGCCTGGGTGGCTAGGAGGGCATTTGAGGGCAGTTTTTGTGGCAAATGAACATGACCAGATGGTGGACAAATCCACTTTGCCCAGCCAATGATGGGCCCGGAAAGTAGCAACCGAGTCACATCCAAAATGAAATATACCCGTGAAATCCTAAGACAAAGAAGTTAATTTCAGTATAATGCTTAGCACCCTGTATGATTATTGTTATAGAGACTAGCCTCATTGTGGGTGAACTGGAATGCTCGTCAAGTAACAGGTCCGTGGTGTACTTTCATGTACATAGTACACCGCCTTCTTGATAAATGCCATAAACAGTAAACATGATTTTCTGAAGAACACCCTGGTCTTGTAGGAGGCCAGGTTCTTGACCAAAGACTCAGGGCCTAATTTTTGTAAACATGACTACTCATATCAAACAAGACAATAAGGACATAGGTATGACATAGATAAGAAAAAGGTAACTAAAATGCATAGAGATAGATTAAATTGACCTCCATTTCTTTTTTTAAAAAATTCTAAAAAATACTCATGTTCCTATAGCTAAACATACCCATACCTATGACCCAACAATTCCAGTTAAAGACTCAGTAGAAGCATGTCCACAGGGGCACTGAAAGCCTTGTCAAAATTTTCAAAGCAGGGCCGGCCAAGTGGCGCATTGGTTAAGAGCTGGTTTTGGGATGCCAGCGGCCCCAGTTCGGATCCCACATATGAGGGCCAGTGACACTGCCCTCTACAGCTAACAACAGCTCTACCTGGAGCTGGGCTGTGCGAGCCCCGACGACGGTGTAGGCTGCAGCCCCTGCTGCAGTGGGCTGCCATAGGCTACAGTGAGTGGCTGGCAGCCAGCGTGAGCTGCCAATAGCCGCCATGAGCGACCATCCAGAGGCCAGTGACCGATCTGCCTCATCCGGGAAGAGCGCAATGACGATACCAACATGGGCCAGTGAAGCAACATACTCCGCAACGAGACTGAAGAACAAGAAAAAAAGACAGCAACTTGTCTGTTCCCCTTCCCCAATTCCCCAATGTTGTTCCTCTCCCCCAATTGCCCAATTAAAAAAAAAAAAAAGAATTTTCAAAGCAGCACTATCCACAGTTGTTTCAAAATCAAAACAACTCAAATGTCTAACAGTAGAATGGGCAAGTAAATAGTTACATGACATCAAACATCACAGCAATGAGAATGAAGGAATTATAACAATGCACAAGGATATGGATGAGACACACAAGTACAAATATGAGGGAAAGAAGGCAGACATAAAAGGGTTAACACACACGCACGCGTGCGCACACACATATTAATTAATTATATATCAGTATAATTATATCCCTATCTAAATATATACTGATATATAAGCATATAAAATTAATCAGGCAAAATTAATCTATGTGTTGAAAGTTAGGATCATGGTCACCTTTACCAGGAAGTTAGTGATGGGAAGGAGGCACAAGGGGATTTTAGAAATTCAGCTCAAGTTCTGTTACTGGTTCTGATAAACTAGTGCTGACTCCGTGGGTGTGTTCTCTTTGTGAGAATCCATCCGGCTATATATTTATCATTCCCGTACCTTTCTGTATGCATGTTATACTTCAATAAAAAGTTTACCTATCAACCCTCGTGCTTGTTATAAAAGATCAAATATATAAAAATGTGGAAAGCATAAGGTAAAAACCTTCCCCACACCCTTGCCCAGTCTTACTTCTCAGAGGTAAATACTGTTAACAGTTTGATGCAAAACTTTCCAGGCTTTTTTTCCCATTCACATAGCATTTTTTACAATCAAAATACCATATCTGGGTGAGCTATTTACACATCATTGCTTTGTACTTTCTGACTTATTTTTACTGCAGCAAATCAAGAATTAAAGACAGTTTGGGCCGGCTGAGTGGCTCAGTTGGTTAAGAGCTCGCTCAAGAGTGTGAGCTGAGCTCTGAGCAACAGCAGTTCGATGCCCAGCCTGAGCTGAGCTGCCGCTGAGCTGCCAACAGGTGGCAGGATGGCTCAGCTAAAAAAATAAAAGCTAAAGACATCTTGATGTAGGAAAATGCAGTCTGGGTATCAGCTTGATCTGGGTTCAAACCCTGTCTTGTCCATTTATTAGCTGTGTATCCTTGGGCAGGGTTAGTCCCTGAAGCCTCAGTGTCCTCATTTGTAAAGTGGGAATAATAGAATTTGTCTTCAAAGGTTGTGGTGAGGATGAAGATGTGTATAGAGAGCCTAGCACTATAGCTCACACATAGAAGGCATCTGGAGACAGTGGTACTATTAAAAAAATAATAATGGTAGCTACTATGTATTGAGTGCTTATCATATGCCAGTCTTCTAAACTCTTTACACATGTAATCTCATTTAATCCTTCTAACAACCTAACGAGGTTGATATTATGTTGCACTTGGTATACAAGGTGTAGAGTAACTTGCCCACTGTACTGCGTTTAGGTGTTAGGTTTTGGGGAATGGTTATTGGAGTTGTTTAAATGCATGTGGAGTTCACAGAGCCTTGTTTGGAGCCTTGAGAAACCAATGACTTCTTGATAAATAGGGTATTCTATTTTGCTACCTGTTTTTAAATTATATTCCTATCTAAGAAATGATGGTTAGCTGATTACTACCAAGGAAATTGAATCAGTAATTGACAAGCTCCCAAAAAACAAAAGCCCTGGACCAGATGGCTTCACAAGTGAATTTTATCAAACATTCAAAAAAGAACTATCACCTATTCTTCTCAAACTATTCCAAAAAATCCAGAAGGAGGGAAGGCTCCCAAACTCTTTTTATGAAGCCTCTATCACCCTGATTCCAAAACCAGATAAAGACATCACAAAAAAGGAAAACTACAGGCCAATCTCCCTGATGAATATAGATGCAAAAATTCTCAATAAAATATTAGCAAACAGAATTCAGCAATATATTAAGAAGATCATACATCATGATCAAGTGGGATTCATCCCTAGTGCGCAAGGCTGGTTCAACATCCGTAAATCAATTAATGTGATACACCGCATCAACAAAATGAAGGATAAAGATCACATGGTCATTTCAATAGATGCAGAAAATGCATTTGACAAAATCCAACAGCCATTTATGTTAAAAACCCTTAGCAAAGTGGGAATACAGGGATCATATCTCAACATAATAAAAGCCATATGTGATAAACCTATAGCTAACATCATACTCAATGGGGAAAAGCTAAAACCATTCCCCTTAAGATCAGGAACAAGACAAGGCTGTCCACTTTCTCCTCTTTTATTCAACATAGTGCTGGAAGTTCTAGCCACAGCAATCAGACAACAAAAAGAAATAAAAGGCATCCAAACTGGCAATGAAGAAGTAAAATTGTCATTATATGCAGATGACATGATACTGTATATAGAGAACCCCAAAGACTTCATCAAAAAACTATTGGAACTGATAGACGAATTCAGTAAAGTAGCAGGATATAAAATCAATGTTCAGAAATCGGTGGCATTAGCATATACCAATAATAAACTAATGGAAAGAGAAATTAAGAAAACTGTCCCATTTACAATTGCGTCAAGAACTATAAAATACCTAGGAATAAATTTAACCAAAGAAGTGAAAGATCTGTACTCAGAAAATTATAAGACACTGAAGAAAGAAATCATAGAAGATACAAATAAATGGAAACACCTACCATGCTCATGGATAGGAAGAATTAATATAGTTAAAATGTCCATACTGCCTAAAGCAATATATAGATTCAATGCAATTCCTATCAAACTACCAAGGGCATTTTTCACAGAAATAGAAAATATAATCCTAAAGTTTATATGGAATCATAAAAGACCCAGAATAGCCTCGGCAATTCTGAGGAATAAAAACAAAGTTGGGGGGATCACGCTACCAGACATCAAAACCTACTACAAGGCCACAGTAATCAAGACAGTTTGGTATTGGCATAAAAGCAGGCACATCGATCAGTGGAACAGAACAGAGAGCCCAGAAATAAATCCAAGCATTTACGGACAGTTAATCTATGACAAGGGAAGCAAGAATTTACACTGGAGTAAAGATAGTCTATTCAATAAATGGTGCTGGGAAAATTGGACTGACACATGCAAAAAAATGAAACTGGATCATCTCCTTACGCCTTATACAAGAACAAATTCAAAATGGATTAAAGACTTAAATGTAAGACCTGAAACCATAAAAATCCTAAATGAAAATATAGGGAGTACATTTGCAGACATTACCCGGAGCAATATTTTTACTGATACATCCCTACGGGCAAGGGAAGTAAAAGAAAAAATGAACATATGGGATTATATCAGACTTAAAAGTTTTTTCACAACAAAGGAAACCATTAATAAAACAAAAAGGAAGCCTACTGAATGGGAGAATATATTTGCCAACGATATATCTGATAAGGGGTTAATATCCAAAATTTATAAAACACCTAGGAATAAATTTAACCAAAGAAGTGAAAGATCTGTACTCAGAAAATTATAAGACACTGAAGAAAGAAATCATAGAAGATACAAATAAATGGAAACACCTACCATGCTCATGGATAGGAAGAATTAATATAGTTAAAATGTCCATACTGCCTAAAGCAATATATAGATTCATTGCAATTCCTATCAAACTACCAAGGGCATTTTTCACAGAAATAGAAAATATAATCCTAAAGTTTATATGGAATCATAAAAGACCCAGAATAGCCTCGGCAATTCTGAGGAATAAAAACAAAGTCGGGGGGATCACGCTACCAGACATCAAAACCTACTACAAGGCCACAGTAATCAAGACAGTTTGGTATTGGCATAAAAACAGGCACATCGATCAGTGGAACAGAACAGAGAGCCCAGAAATAAATCCAAGCATTTATGGACAGTTAATCTATGACAAGGGAAGCAAGAATTTACACTGGAGTAAAGATAGTCTATTCAATAAATGGTGCTGGGAAAATTGGACTGACACATGCAAAAAAATGAAACTGGATCATCTCCTTACGCCTTATACAAGAACAAATTCAAAATGGATTAAAGACTTAAATGTAAGACCTGAAACCATAAAAATCCTAAACGAAAATATAGGGAGTACATTTGCAGACATTACCCGGAGCAATATTTTTACTGATACATCCCTATGGGCAAGGGAAGTAAAAGAAAAAATGAACATATGGGATTATATCAGACTTAGAAGTTTTTTCACAACAAAGGAAACCATTAATAAAACAAAAAGGAAGCCTACTGAATGGGAGAATATATTTGCCAACAATATATCTGATAAGGGGTTAATATCCAAAATTTATAAAACACTCATGAAACTCAACACCAAAAAAACAAACAACCCAATTAAAAAATAGGCAGAAGATATGAAGAGACATTTCTCTAAAGAGGACATACAGATGGCCAACAGGCATATGAAAAAAAGTTCAACCTCACTGGTCATTAGGGAAATGCAAATAAAAACCCCCATGAGATACCACCTCACTCCAGTCAGAATGGCTATCATCAACAAATCAACAAACAACAAGTGCTGGCGGGGCTGTGGGGAAAAGGGGACCCTGCTGCACTGTTGGTGGGACTGCAGATTGGTGTAGCCACTATGGAAGTCAGTATGGAGGTATCTCAAAGAACTGGAAATAGAGCTACCGTTTGACCCAGCAATTCCACTCCTAGGTATTTATCCTGAAAAAACCAAGACACTTATTCAAAAAAAGTTATGCACCCCGATGTTCATAGCAGCACAATTTACAATAGCTAAGACTTGGAAACAACCAAAATGCCCGTCAGTAGATGACTGGATTAAGAAACTGTGGTATATTTATACAATGGAGTATTACTCCGCTATAAAGAAGAATGAAATCGTGCCATTTGCAATGATATGGATGGACCTAGAGACTATAATGTTGAGTGAAATAAGTCAGTCAGAGAAGGACAAATACCATATGATCTCACTTATATGTGGAATATGAAAAACTGTATGAATGAGCAAAGTAAACAGAAACTGTCTCATAGATATAGAGGAAAAATCAGGGTTGCTAATTTGGAGAGGAATGGGGATGAGGGAGAAGGGGAAGGGATTAGACAGCAAAAATAGGCAACTACAATATTGCTACTGGGATAGGAAAAACAGTTTGGGGAATATAATTAATAATGTTGTAAATATTCTGTGGAATGTCAGATGATCATAGGTCTTGTTAGGGAGACCATTTCATGGATGGAGTAGAGGTTTGATCACTGCACTGTATTACTAAAGTGGAGGTGGTATACCTACTGTAATTGAATATATATAGATAGTCATGGGATGTGGATTATACTGTGGAAGAGAGTCAGAGGAAGAGTAATAGATATATATGATATGGGGGGGGAGTGGGGTGGTGTATTGGGGTGGGGGTTGTCACTTTGAGGGGTAAAATGTATAACTATTGCACTGTATTGTACACCTGAAACTAATTAAAAATAAAATAAAATAAAAATAAAATAAAAAAAAAAATTAAAAAAAAAAAAGAAATGATGGTTAGTCTTTCAGACTGAGAGCAGTAAGTCTGAACTGTCACCCTCAGTGTTAATAGCTTCCTTTTGCACCGATCATGAAGTGAAGCTGGGTTAAGGTACAACTCTACAAGTACTTGAACCCTACTTGATTGCTTCATTTCCGTGCAAAAATGGTTATAGAGTAACCAAGAACGGTTTGAAACATTCTCCGGGTTTTCACGCCAACCTGTGTAAGCTCATACAGTTTCTGTGGTTATAAAGTGGCTTCAAGTCTGTGCCATAGCCCTGGCCCACAAACAGATTGAGTCAGAAATTTGACTAAAGGGAGTTCGGATTCTATATCTAAATGGCATACTGCGGGACTGGGTCCTACCTTGTCTTCCAGCTTGAAATCTTTTAATTTTATGCCTGAATACGTTGACACAGCCATTAAGTCAACAGATGTTGTCCCTAAAGGCCCGTGGCACTGAGATTGAACTTTGAATTCCAGATATCTTTATTCCAATCTTGTTTTGTATAATACTGAATTATAACTATATTTATGCTATGTCACCTACTTACAAAAAGGATTCAAGGTGATTTACAACAGCAAAACATATTTGCAACATTTAAAACATAAGAACACACGCAAGAAGATGTAACAAAAATGTTGCAACATAGAAGAGGAAAGAGAGAAGTGCCAGGACCTTTAAATCAGGTAGTTCCTGAAATTGCACACCACCTTTAGCTGAGTTTTCTGGCCAAGGCAAAAGAGGAACCATGTTGCGTTATTTAGAGATCTGGAATGAAATTACTTCTACAATACTCCATTTGCATAGCACCTTCAAAATGTTGACCAACATTATAGGGACTGTGTTTTGTGTTTTTTTTTTTTTTTTTAATGTGTTTTGGTCAGAGAGAAATACCATTCTAATGGACGTTTCTTTCAAGGACCTTCTATGTACTTGAATAGGAGTGTAAGCCCTTAAAGTTGTTTCTGGAGGAACTAAAATGTAGGTCTAGCTATTTTTTGTTGACCTGATGACTTCACGTCATTCAGAGAGAGAGCTTTGGAAGAAAAGGATAGTCAGCATCCCCCTGAAGTTTGCAAACCTGGTAAGCATCAGCATATTCTGGGAAGCTTTAAAAAATATATAGATTCCTGGGTCCCACTGTGTAGACCCTTTTTAGTAGATCTGAGGTGGAGTGTGGGAATCTATTTATATTTTTAAAACCATCAGGGGATCTGATGACTAACTTGTTTGGGAATGATTGCCTCATCCTTACAAATATCAGCGTTTTCCCCCCGACTTATTGTTGAGCTGGGTCAATTTCTGGCCTAAGGTTTAGATTTCAGTTCCAAGGGCCAAGGTTATCATTATTCTGTGAGCATTCAGGAAAGTGACCCGCATTCCTGTCCACAAGTTAAAGTCAGAGAACCTTCTGAATAGAACTTTTCCCTGGGGGTGTGGGGCGAGGAAGCTCTGCATTAGAACTGTTGAAACTATTTGACAAATATTTGGTTAAAACCTTTATTCTGTCAACGGATGACAGTACGATTTGTCATCTAGACTGGAACATTGTTGACCGTGAAATGGGAGTGTTTTTGACAATTAAGATGGAAAATAGGTTACACTGCTGGGCAAGCCAGGGTGTCTTATAAAATCCTAGTCATAAAATGTTTTTACATATAAATTGCTTTATATAACTTTTCAACTAAGCCAGTGGTTGGTTACAAACACATTTGCATGAAGGGGTCAGGAGGCAACATAAATGAGCTTTGATCCAGGGTGAGGCAGTAAGAAAATTAATAGTTGCAGGAATGATGGTAAATGAGAACTGGCACCAGATTTCTGTGTTGGGGACAGTAGGATGTGGTGGGGGCTGTGGCTTAAGGGAGAGCATGTGCCTCATCTAGAGGGGACAGGTTCTGCAACTGATGCTGATTTGTTGCCATGTGGGAATATAGGTCCAGAATTGCTAGATTTTCTCATTTTTCATAAGAATCTGAAAATTGAGGGTTTTCTTTCTTTTTTTTTGTTTTGTTTTTTTTTGAGGGCAGTGTCACTGACCTTCATATGTGGGACCCAAACCAGGGCCACTGGCTTCCCAGGCCAGCGCTTAACCACCGCGCCACTCGGCCGGCCCGAGGGTTTTGTATGAAATTTGCCAACGTGTAACTATTGGCAAATAATTTGAATTTAAAAAAACACAAAAACCCAAGATTGTGGGATTCATTTCATGGACCATCAGCTTTCAATCTTTAGTTTAGGGAGTTGTAGGCACCCCATCTAGCTGTCATAGAACATGTGATTTTAATGGAACTGTCTTCTGAAAAGTCCACTAGGGGAAGCCAGCCTCCCAGTGGCCCCATGAATGGGTCTGTTCCTTTGAACTGCAATTATGAAAGTATCGTCAAATTCAGCCACCTTAATGTAGCAGAACTAAGGCTCAGTGTTTGTTTCTTGGCAGTAACTGTGCAGCCAAGTCCGATGTTACGTTTAAATTCCTTTGTCGTTCCCCAGTCTTCTTAGAAGGAAAAATAAGGGCTCTTACAGCCTGATCTGTGTTTACGCCTCCAGCCTCATCTGCATTCTTTCCCTTCACTTCCCAGTGTTTCATCTATGCCAGCCCACATGCTGTTTCTGTCATTTGGCATGCTCTTTCCCACCTCCTGAGCACAGTTTTAAACAACAACTCCTCCAAGGAGTCTTCCCTGATTCCACCCTTATGTTCCCATTGCCTCTTTGCCTGCAACTCATTAGCAGCTGTACAGGCCATTATTACAGAGGACGAAGGTAACCTCTTCATTTGTCATGGCTAGAAGGTACACATCCTTCATTTGTCATGGCTAGAAGGTACACATCCAGTTCTGTAAAACAGCAGTATTTCATTATTTAGATGTAAGTCGAAGAAAGCGGGAGAGTTACGTCGTAGTCCTATCCCGTGCCATTTAGAAGTGGTATTAAACTCTTCAAAAACCTTACATACTCAGGAGTCTGGCCGCATGCTTTAAAGATGTTTTAAGAACTTGCAGTATAGGGCGAATGAATGTATTGGTTGGCCTCTGAACAATGTCTGCCTGGGGTAGGAGTGAGGGAGACATGAGTGAATTCTGCAGAAAATGGCAGGCTGTTCATGAATGGGAATTGTTGTGCCTAACCCGTTTATTCTCACACAGCAAGAGTTGTGTGATGGAGTTTGTATGGTCTCTGGGGAAGAAAGCTGAAGAGGGTTTTTGAGGATGTCCATCAACTGATGGTCTGTTTCTTTGGAGCAGAGTATAGGATTTCTTTTTTAGAAATTGAAACTGACTCCATTATGAGGTGGTTCTGATGGAATTTGATGGTCGGGAGGAAATGCCAATAGACAGTGTGGTATACTGGTTAAGTGGATGGACTCCGGAGCCCCACAGCCTGCCACTCAGCAGCTATATAATCTCAGGCAAACCACTTGCCCAGTGTTCCTCCATTTCCTCCTCTGGAATGATGTAATAATATCGCCCACCTGGTAGCATCACATGAGGATTGGTAAATTAACCCTTACCAAGTACTTAAACTGTGCTTGGCGCATAATGAACACTCATGAACTAACGGCTATGATTATGATGACTGGTTAGAGTGTTGTAAGAGTTGGAGTCCACCAGTCAAGATGGGAACTAACTAATGTTGGAGACACAGGACTTCTCTCCTAACGCCCTTTTTAGTTCCGTGTTCTGATTTGGATATTCTATAAGGGGTAAGGTTGCTGGGCCCCAGCTCAGTACGGAGCAATTGAGATGACTGTCCTGTGGTGGGAGGCAGGAGTCTGTGACACTCCGGTACCTTGTGGAGAAGGCCACAGAGGATGAGTCTCCTCAATTCTGGGTTTCTCTTTGCCTCTTGCAGTTGGGCTTGCATCATCTGCTTGTGGCATTATGGTAAAACAGAAAGGGAATGGAATTTGGAATAAAGGGATCTGGTGTCAAGTTCAGGCTCAAGCCTTTAGATATGTGAACTTGAATCAGTCAAGCTTCTGTGAGTTAATTTCATCATCTGTAAAAGTTATATATGTTGGTGGTGAAGTCATCATTATTAAAATCTCAAATAGGAGATTGTATGTGAAAGGACTCTGTAAAAGGCAAATCTATAATTTGTTCAAATCCATTGTTTTTTTTTAAAAAAAACAATAGCTCATAAAAGAATGTGAGTTTCATCTGTTTATGTGTGATTCCATCCAAGTCCCATCTGATGATGTTGTCTTGTAAGTTTCTAAGATTTCTTTGGTTTCCCATCAATTTGGCTTAAAAAAATAAAAATCAGAACAAACAATAGGGTGGCCAGGCCTTGATACTCAGGCTCAGGGCTCTTAAGACTGGTTATAGCTTGTCCAGGACCTGTCTGGATGTACTTAGTAGAAATGCCACTCCCACAAGACAGGTTGAACCAAATGCTGGAAATTGTGTACAGAGTTCTTAGCAGCTGAACATATGAAATTAAAAGAAACTTCTATTTTTATCTTTTCAAACCTTTCCCTCCACTCCCTGTCTCATCATTTTATTTTTGTGAGTGGTCACATCCAGGACAGTGATATTGAGGGAAATGATTATTTGATCCCTTTTGAAATACTTTTTTTTTCTTTTTTGTAAAATTTTCTTTATTGGATAACAGTGTGTTTTTTTCAGGACCCATCAGCTCCAAGTTAAGGAGTTTTCCTTCAGTCTAGTTGTGAAAGGAGCAGCTCAGTTCCAAGTCCAGTTGTCATTTTTCAATCTGGTTGTGGTGGGGTGCAGCCCACCATCCCATGCGGGAATCAAACCAGCAACCTTGTTTTAAGAGCACGCTCTCAAACTAACTGAGCCACCCAGAAGCCCCTGAAATAGTCATTTTTTAAAGGATACAATGAAGTAGCATGATTACATATTTAACAACACTAGATATTCTGGATTCAGTCATTCATTAGACAAATATATATTGAGTACCTACTATGTACCATTCGCTGTGCTGGGCACTGGGGAAACCATGGCGCCAAAGGCAGACAAAATCCTGCCCTCACACACCTTACTGTTTAGCGGGCCCTTAGACATTAAATAGATAAACTCACAAAATAGATTTACAAACCTAATGTGACAAATGCCATGTTGAAGAGGCACAGAGCATATTAAAAGGATGATGGGGGGAATCTAACTTAGATTAGAGGTCAGGGAAGGCCTGCCTGAGAAAGGTCGTTTAAGCTGAGACCTGAAGGTTGGACAGGCGGAGGTTATAGCAAATGCTAAGATCCTGAGGTGGGAAAGAAACAAGGAAGACCCCTGTAGCTAGAGCGTAATGGGGGAAATGGCATGATGAAGGTGAAAAGGGAGGCACCGTGCTTGGAACTTCGTTGATGATTTTGGATTTTATCTCAAAGGGACTGCTCTTTAACGCTGTTAGATTTGGTCATGATAAATGAATTCGATCAGGCTGCACTCTCTGGAGGGTAGAGTTTGCCAAGCCAGAAGCCTCACCAATCCCAAATACAGTGATGCTTAAGGCCATTTGTAAAACAAGGGGTCTGGAGGGCCGGCCGAGTGGCTCAGTTGGTTAAGAACTCTCTCGAGTGTGAGCTGAGCTCTGAGCAACAGCAGTTCAATGCCCAGGCTGAGCTGAGCGGCCACTGAGCTGCCAACAGGTGGCAAGATGGCTCAGCTAATAAATAAATAAATAAATAAATAAATAAATAAAAGTAAAACAAGGGGTCTGCATTGTTCTATTTAGAAAAAGCGAAATAGGGCCGGCCAAGTGGCGCGGTGGTTAAGAGCTGGCTTGGGACACCAGAGGTCCTGGTTCGGATCCTACATATGAGAGCCAGTGACACTGCCCTCTAAAAAAAAAACATTAAAAAAAGGCGAAATATACATGAAGTCATACCAGGTCAGTCTTCTCAGGAAGACAGGCAGAAAATGAGAGGAATTTGTTTGTAGTGCATGGACTGGGTGATTCAGAGGTTAGCTCCACCATGTAGACTGACAGGAGAGCAGCCGATTGCCTGTATACATGTCTCTTCCCAATGGCTGGATGAGAAGAAGGTCTGACCTTGGATCAGGGCTTTCGTTTTCTAAAGGCCAGCTCTCTGGTAGACAAATTATGGGAAAGCCAGAAAGGAAGGTTAGGAGGTGAAGGTCTCTGCACTGGTTTCCACATCCTGCTACATTCCGGGAGAGTTTTGCCTGATAAAGTCATAGTCCATGTGTGCCAGAAGGGACCTCAAAGATTGAGTCACCCACCCCTCATTTTAGGAGGTCAGGGTACTGATGTGGACATGGACCATGGCAGCACACCAACCATCTCAGAAAGGTCGGAATTTTCAGTTTGATGAACGCTGATTGGAAACTGGCTGCTGAAAACTGCATCAGATATGGAGGCTTAGGGCATAAGCGTTTGTCCGGATTTATTGCCTCGAAGGGCCTCTTACCTGTGGTTTAGCCTTACAGAGACACCCAAGTGTTCACAAGGTCTTCCTCAGTTGGCTTCCAGGAGCCAAGGGCCTTCTCTAAGGGGGGGGGGAGGGGGAGGGCGGAACCCTGTAGGCACTGGGAGTCTGGGTCTGGTACCACGACTGCTTCTGGAGGGCTTGGAATTCGCATCGAGGGAAGTCTTCTATGTCAAAGTCATGGCAGACCCTGCGATGATAGTAATATTTTTAGTATACCTTGATTTAGAAAATACCTAATAAAAAATTACTCTGAGGCTAGTACTACTTCTAAATGAGCTTGTATTTCGTTCATCACAACAGCATCTCTATTCTCTTGAAAAATGGTGGTACATCTTTGTGGGAGGCATGGTAGTTATTCAGTCCACATATAATGCTCAGTAGGCAGATGGATTTTGATGTCCCATTGCAGTAATTGACTGGCTTCTCCCAAGCTTTGGTGGCCTGTGAATTTGGAACTACTGGTTCAGAAGCATCTGCCTGCAGAAACCCACCCACCATTAGGGGATGACCTAATCACAGTCAACTTCTTGGTTAGGAGGAGATGAACCAGTGTATAACCATACTACCAATTTTAAACTGTTTTTATTCTTTTTTCTCTTTTAATGAAGAAAGTATTTCAAGCTCATTGTAAGAGCCAGAAACATTACAGAAATGTGTAACTGAACAATTTGGTGTGCAGTTTTCTAATTTTGTTCTGTGCAGAAATAGCATATTAATTATTATGATTTTTATAGAAATAGGATGTTACTGGACATAATATTCTCTTAAGAGTGTGTGTGTGTGTGTGTGCGTGCGCATGCACTCACAGGTGTGTGTGTTTAAATGTAATTGGCAATTTATTTTTAGGAAGCAGTAAGGTTCAGTAAGAAGAACATTGGGTCTGTTTTCAGGGTTTGAGTCCTAGCTCTGTAATTTACTAGTTGGATGGCTAGTAATATATTAATATACTAGTTGGATGGGGTCCCAGGTAAGTCACAGACCTTTCTAAGCGTCAGTTTCCAGGTCTTTAAAATCGGGACTGATATTTGTCCTCCTTTCTCACAAAGTTGTTGCAAGGATCCAGTGATCCTTTCTGGTATACAGAAAAGGTCTCTTAAACCACAAATATAAAGGATTGTCATTATTGACATTTATGATTTCAGTCCTCTTTCCTTTTTAAATCCTTTGATCCACATCCGTGAATACTTAACCCAGTGGTAACTTACTCAGTGGTTGCCTTGGAGATGAGTAATAAACTAGGCTGCTCTTTTCCTTTTTCCAGGTCACTCCCGGAAGCAAGGCTGCTATAGGGAATTTATGTACTGGAGATATAATCACAGCCATTGATGGGGAAAATACCAACAATATGACACACTTGGAAGCTCAGAACAAAATCAAGGGCTGCATAGACAACATGACTCTCACGGTATCCAGGTAAGGCCCGTGGAAATGCCCATTCATTTCTGATCAACTGGAAGCTGTGGGCAGGGGCTGCCTGACCCATCTCAGAACCCCCTGAACCCCGAGCTCCATGCCATGTATATGGTAGGTAGGGAGAAAAGTCTGTGGAATTGAAATTTCTCATTTCCTCAATCATTTTCACAGTGCCTCTTGTAGTGTGGGTGACTTTCTCTAAGATATCTGCATTTTCACTTGATCTAACACACAACTAGCCAACATTTTGAAGAAGTAGAATCAGTTAAATATTGTCAGGTGTACTGAAAAGAAAACTCCCTGGAAACCATTGAGAATCTACTCAGGGTGCTGCTGCCGCCTCACTACGCTGAGCAGTGGGCACTGTGCCAGGAGATTACAATGACAGAGAAAGACGGCAACACGCTAGACGAAGCGCTGAGGGTAAGTGTGAGTCTGTTAAGAAAGGAGGGCTCAATGTTCTCAGCAGGTGGACAAGTGCGGAGAGCGCGCTGGGAGTTGTAACGGGTAGAATTCCTGTTCTTCCACGGAGTCTTGGAAAGGACGCTGCAGGGCCAGTTCAGAGTGATTTGGTTCAACCTTTATGGCTCCCTATTTCCTGTTGGATCAAGTTCACATTCTTCATTCTGATCTCCTGTTACGTTAACCTGCTCTTTAATGTCTCATTAACCTTAGTTTCTGCAGCTCTCCATCATGAACCTTTTGTTCAGGCTCTTATCTGTGAAGTAGGCTGTTGGTTTTCTTCTACCCGGTGCCGCAGAACTGGCGGAAGGACCAAGTGTGGGGCAGGATGTCAGAATATTTTGTATACTTCAGTGCCCTACCCCCATGGGAGGGAGCCATTTTATTACTACCCCCTTGAAAACTCATTTACCTCTCATTCTCATCTCCTTGTTTATCTCAGTCCAAAGCCTCTCCTTCAAGTCATCCATCCATCCATCCATCCATTCATCCATCCATCCATCCATTCATTCATAGATCAATTGATTTTTGATTCATTTACCAGAAAATTGAACACGTTCACCTTGTATATACCTGGCACTGCTAGGCACTCTGACAATACAAAGATAAGCACAAATTTTCTCTACCTATGAGAGAGAAAGAAAAAAACACACTAATGAAAACTAAGACCAGATTGAGATTGTTACTGTGTGATGGGTACAAAGAAATCCTTGGCAAGCTCAAAAAAGGAAGCATCACTTTTATTGTGATGAATATGTTGGTTATCTGGTCTGGATCAGGAACACTGGGAAAGATAGAAGAGGAGCTTGTTCTGTCCGGAGCAGAGCTGGGCAGCATGAGTTACGCTCAGGAGCAAGGAGGAGGCCAACTGTGGCTGGGGGTCAGCGACACAGAGTGTAGTGAGGGAGGTTGAGGCCGGAAGAAGTCCCAGCAGCTTGGGAAGCCTCCTCAGGGCTGAGCGTGGACAACCATCAGACATGACATCAGGTTGCTACTTTGGAAAGATCACCCTGGTGGCAAATTGCTAGTTCAGAGGCTAGTGGTCAGGCAAGAGGGGGCATTTCCCACTCTGTTTTTTTAGTATAATTTCTTTAATATGAATGAAACAACAGCTTTATCAATCTCTTACAGATCTGAACATAAAGTCTGGTCTCCTCTGGTGACAGAGGAAGGGAAACGTCATCCATACAAGATGAACTTAGCCTCTGAACCGCAAGTAAGTACTTGTTCACCATTGCCACTCCTGTCACTACGCAGTGTCTTTCCTGCTTTTCACATAGCTTAACACACTCCCTTTTTTTTTCCTGCCTTGGAGGCGTAGATAAAACAGCAGGGAGAGCCCTCCACTATATCTACTGGGTCCTGGCTCTTGTTCAGTTCTTCCCGTAAGGGAACTGTGGGAGGAAAGGGCTGGAAAACCCCAAGGCAGTGACACTGTGGCCTGGGCTGGAAGCGGAGTAGGAAGGCAATCCAGGAAGCGGGTGGAAGCCTTCCTGTGCAGAATAAGGTGACAGGATCACATCAAACAAAGGAGCTGACCGGGATCATTATGATTTCAGATACAAGTGAATCATGCCCAGGATGAAAATAAGTTTGGGTCCCGAGGCCTAGAAACTAGAGGAGCTAAGGGGAAATTTAATAGTAAACTTGGCTTCTCCTCCTGGTATCCCACTGTCTGGTTTCCATAATCCTTAGGGTGGAAATCTCTGTTTTTGTTATGGTGAGATTTCTAGTGAGACCTCAGAATTACTGAAATGAAGTGGTAATTCATATTGAAAAATGTGGTGGGCAGTCAGTGCACAATTTGACAGTCAAATAGAATTTCCTGGGACAATAGACTGACCTAGGATCCCATATTAGTAAACAAATCTCTCGGTACTTAAGCGTATAAGTGATTTTATTTCTTTCTTCCTTAATTGCATTTTCTAAGTTATCTGCAGTGAATATTCTTTTGAAGTAAAGGAAAAAAACTTAAAGGATATTTCGAACATCTTTGTAAAATTCCTCATGTGTGACATGCTACTTTTCACAAAGTATGTGTCTGTTGGATAAATCAATGAATCATTAATAAGTTAGTAAGTAAATTGGTAATGGCTATTGAAAACTTCTTTTAGACTAGTTTGTGATTGTTATCTATTTAACCCCAATTAAAGATTTGGACATTAATTTTTTTTCTAAATTTGGGACACTAGTTTTTATGGTGAATTAAGATACAGTCAAGATAACATATAGCTAGCTATCTCTTGTACATAAAACAGAAACTTGTATGAAATTGAACTCACTGGGTAAATTAGTGTGGATCAATCGGGTGGTTGTATGTGAGACATATTTTCTCAAGTGGCTTCCATTAAAATGTCAGAAATCGAGTCACACAAATTTTTTTTCCACTAATACAATAAAAATCATACTTAACAATCCTAAGAGTAACATTTAAAGATCATTTTGCATCTGACATTTCAAAACTGACATGAACATATTATTCTGTCCAGCTCCTGTTAGGAAAGTTCATAAAATGGCGCTCAGTCTATAAACTGGGAGCTCTGCAAACTCATTTAAAACATGCTGTAGTTATTTCCCAGGGAGTTCTCAGCCACTTCATTAAATTTACTATAAATGTTATGTTTTAATGTGTTAAGCTCTCATATGTTTTATAATACAAAAGGAATGATTTTGTTTTAATTTGGTCTATTTAAAATCCTAGTTTTCACTTGAAGAAGGTAATACTTAAATTTCGATTATACTTGAATTTTCATCTTAAACATATAATCTGGTTTCCTGTATTCATATTTTGGAGGTAGTTCTCATCAGATTAAATTCTCAAATACTTTAACATCTAAATTGAGTATATTTTTCTTTTGATCCAGTAATGATTTGTATGAAAAACTTCCCCCCTCTCATTTTTTTCAAAATCTTCCACTTCCAGTCATTCTAAAATAGAGGAATGAGGAGGAGCAGAATTCATGTATAATTAAAAGATCTGCTAGTTCATGCGGTGCCAACCAACACCCCAGCTTATCTGAGGTCATAGCAGTTACACACCTAGTTTATATTTCCTCATTATTGAGTTTCCAGGCGACTGATAAATACAAAGCCCAAACAATTACATCATCCCTTCCAAAAGGCAGGCCCCGCATTACCCGCCTGACTTCTGGAAAGACCAGTATTCACATGGGGTTAGAGATATTTCTTTTATGTACAAAACAGATACATTCTTGGAAGATTCTCTGTAAAGTGAAAACCAGAATTTCCAACCTGAAGTTTCTACTGACTTCCATTCTCACTGGAAATATGTTTCTATGGAGGGAGAAGGGAGTGGACACTGGTTGAATGTCTGCTGTGTGCCAGGCCCTGTGCTTGGCACACTAATATTTCACACCACGTCCTTGTGAAAGAGGCTTTATTTACTTCATTTAGAAGATGAGATGTGGACAGAGAGAGAGGTGTAACTTGCTGAACAGGAAGCAACAGGGAACACTGAGCTAAGACAGAAACATAAGGGCTCTTGCCTGGTGCTCAGCACCCCGCGCTGCTCCTGGGGATTACCGTGGCAAAGGAGAGAGGAGGAAAGCGATGAGTCCTGGCTGCAGTGCTGCGTCTTTCCCGCAGTCTCTGGTATAGCCCTGAGGTTCTCCACTGTCCCAGGCCACCCGTCTGCCAGTCGGCTGCCGTGCCTGACTACATAGTATTCCTTGGGCTAGCTGTGCCATAAAATGTACTTAACCATTCTTTGATTACTGCTGAACTTATTTTCTTAACTAATTACATGTCCTTCTTGGTGAACAATTTGCATGTACTTAGCTTTTGTCCAATGTAGACAAAGTCAACTCAGTGTAATTTACACAATAAAACCTCACTGATTCCAACTTGTTGAACAGGATGACCATCTGAAGAGTGAAAAAGAAATCTTTTTTTAAAATTTTTTTTGAGGGCAGTGTCACTGGCCCTCATACGTGGGACCCGAACCGGGGCCGCTGGCATCCCAAGCCAGCTCTTAACCACTGTGCCACTTGGCCGGGCAAGAAATCTTAATCACAAGAATATTTTCATGTTGTCTTTTATTGTAAATCAGCACACAGTAAATTAAGGTGGTACTTTTCATCATAGTGTTTGCAAAGAAAGCGTGAAAGACTTGAAGATTTAGGGTAAAAAAAAAAAAAGATCAACAGAGGGCAGGGCTCTGGGGGGCAGTCATGTTAGGCTTGGGTGTTAAGAAAGAGACCCGGGTTGAGGAAGATTTCTGGGGAATTCAGAAAACAGGGTGCATATTGAGTTTAGTAGGCTCCACGGAGCATGCTGTCACCTGAGAGCAGGGTTGACCCAGAACGCCCTGGTAAAAAAAACAAAAAAAAACACATCTTTCTAAAGGCATTGTTAAGTTTAAAAAGTTTGGGCTGTTTGTAAAGAAGTTCTGAGGATTGTAGCTGTAGTAATTATCCGTGATTCCTGGCTGGCCAGTGGGGGTGGAGGGCACTTTCTCAAATTACAGAAGGGGAATGAGCACAGGAAGAACTCCCAAGTCCTTTCCGGCAGCTCCCCTGGTCACCGCCCCTGTAACAGGTATCCCCTGCTGTCCATCTGATTAGCTTAGTCCTTCTGCCACAGCTAACAGCAGACCCGAATTCCCTCTAGCCCCTTCTGCGGCCATCTCTGTCTAGTCAGCAGATGCTTCGCCCTGTGGCACCAGGGTGAAGCCCTCTTATTTTGTTTGTCTAACCCCCTCCATTCTGGGGCCTTTGTCTCCCACCTTTTATCATCTCCTGCTCTGCATTGATTGAAGTGACTGCCTGTTCTCTTCCTGGTACCGTAATCCCTCTGGAATGTGCCCTGAAAGGATGTTTCAGCTCTAGCTTGGATACTGACAGCCCAAGGCATCAAGGTGTGTCCTGCCCAGGGTTCCTCAGAAGGAGCTCAGGCATCACTGGGCCTCCGGAAAGTACCAGAAGGCAGAGCTGGAGTGGGGTTGGGGGGGTGGGAGCAGAGCTCTTCAGCTAAAGTTTGGTGTTGAGTCAGGGCCATTGTAGCTCATTAGGACCCCTCTCTCGGTGCCCGGTCTGCACTGTCCATCAGGGGTGTACATTGGATGCCCCTACCTTGATTTGTCCTCTGATCTCTGCCCGCAGGAGGTCCTGCACATAGGAAGTGCCCACAATCGGAGTGCCATGCCCTTCACTGCCTCACCTGCGTCCAGCTCTGCCCCCAGGGTCATCACGAACCAGTACAACAACCCCTCTGGTCTCTATTCCTCTGAAAACATCTCCAACTTCAACAATGCCTTGGAGTCAAAGACAGCAGCCAGTGGACCAGAGACAAATGGCAGAGTGTAAGTAGGCCCATGTATTCCCCTCCAGGCTGGTCCTGGACTAGGCTCGTCCAGGCTCCAAGCACATGAAAGAAGGTTGAGCCACTAGCCCAGCGAGAAAAAGGTCTACTTTAGCTCAGTTCTTTCCGTGTCCCTTTTCCTCATCTCTAACAACGGGGCAATAGCACCTGCCTTGTAGGGTTGTTGTAAAAAGAAGAGGTAACCTTGGCCGGCCGAGTGGCTCAATTGGTTAAGAGCTCGCTCAAGAGTGCGAGCTGAGTTCTGAGCAACAGCAGTTCGATGCCCAGCCCGAGCTGAGCTGCCAACAGGTGGCAGGATGGCTCAGCTAAAAAAAAAAAAAAAAAAGGAGGTAACCTGTAAAATGCCCAGTATTGTGTCTGGCACAGACTAATCAATTATTTGTCGAGACCTATATTATTATTGTCCTGATTTCTATGGTCGTTGTCATCTTCTAAGTGACTGTACTCCATCCCTAACAGCCCTGCTACCTCCGGAGAAATTCTTCCGTGTTTGCAGTTTGAGGTTTTTGCCTGAGTTCACCATCTCATTCAAGCAAGGGAGAAGTGCTTCATGATGCAAGTTTTGGTGAAGCACTGACCACTCGGAAGAAAACCGAGTGGTCAGTGGAAATAATAGAAAGAAGTCGATGAGGATATAAATGTGTGTCTGTAGGAACAGGTTCTGTGTCTGGGGACAGAGGCAGAGACAGGTTTGCCCAGGGGAGAGTGGGGGGCTGCAGGTGGAGAGGTCTAAGGAAACATCTTGCTCAGGACTAGGGAGGCCTGTCCCCTCCTGTCACTGACCATTTATGACCATAGCCACCTCTATGTCTTTATCCAAAATATCTTCCAGATCTTCTCAGGAGGGGACCCAATGTCTGCTCCGTCTCAAATTCTTTGAAGATGAATCCAGAAACACTAGGAATAACACAGCTCGTGGCAAAGAACTAGATTTTAGGATGGAGAGTAAGAGATGGCACGTTTTCTGTGGGTGAAAGGGGGGATGGACCCACTAGGTCACCAGGTGCCATGGCAAATGCCCAAAGGTGGCAGAGACGATAAGGACCACAAGGGCAGAGCTCGGAGTGCCAACAGGGCAGCAGATTGGTCCATGGCAGCTGTCCAGGGCATGCCTGATTCAGAAGGGGAGCGACTCCTTGGCTCCAGGTAGACACCCCATGCTGGCCTAGGAGTCCCTTTTCTGCGGATTAATTTCACTGAAACAGAGTTGAAATGAAATGCCTCTTTTTGTCTGAGATTTCCTAATCTTGAAATGTTGGTGACAGTCAAATTTGTTGGAAAAGACCGTGTGGTCCAAACTTGTCTAATCTCTGAGGATCTTTCTCATTTGGAATCTCCGTTCTTGTTGTAGTTGTCTCTGAAGCCCGTTTTGCTCTCCAGTTTCTCCCCGATTCTGCTTTAAGAAGAGTTGGCCCAGCTCTTAAAAGGGTGATGAGATTGCAAACCCATTGCTTCAGATGTAGGTTGTAAGCGATGAAGGCACAAGAGGTTCCGAATGACTTAAATGTGTGGAGAGGGCTGGCCTGGGGACCTCTTGAGGGCTTCTTGACCATACCATGCAAATAGTCCCCCTGACCCGAAAAAGACACCTAGACATTATTGGGCACCCACTGCTTGCAGGCCCCTGTGCCCAACCCTGAAATACACTGTGATTTCCTTTTAAGTTTCATAAGAGTCTAGTAGGGGAGACTTTGCTATGTGACTTCGGCTTTACAAGATGTTAAAGGTCACTGGCATTTGTTGCAGTAAACAAGGCCAAGTGGCTACTAATGCATCTTCTTCCCCCAAAGTCTGATTTCTGCAGTGCCTTACTGGCTTGAGATGATAATGATGTCCTTCCAGGTGACTGTCGGGGCATTTGGGGTACCTGAGAAACAGTGACATGCTAAGTAAGCCCTGCCCCTCCGCCCAAGGATTTCCATGGACATACCATGAAGGGAAGCTTTCCCTCCAGCCGGTCAGGGGAGCTGAGTGGTGGAAACACTGCGGGTCGCTGACCCCTGTTCTTTGGTCCCTGGGTTGGCTGAGAATGGGACCCTCCAGAATGGAATGTTTCATTCTCTGGACTTAATCACCCAGGAAATGACGCATCCTTAATTGAGAGAGCTATGCACTGGGAGAAATATGTGCCGGGGAAGTATTTTTAGTGTGGCCTTGGCCATTATTCCTTCATTAATGTCTTCTTTCTTTTTCTGTCATGCTCCCCGCCTGCTCCCTCCCCTCAGTCTGAAACAATTAAATCTGAAACTGTCTGGACACTCTGCAAGCCTCTCCTCCGGCCTCTGTCCCCTCCTGTCACGGACTTCTTGGCTGCAGCAACCTCTGAGTCGTTATCAAAATTCTCCTCGCAGATTTTCTCAGCAGAGGGGCCCAGGTCCTGCTCCGTTCCAGACTCTTAGAGGATGAATCCAGAAACAGTTGGGAATACCGGCAGCCCGCAGCAGAGGAACTGCCCGGACGGGCTGTGCTGCCTGTGTATGGGTTGGCTTACATGGCCTGTTCCTAGAGAGGCCACTTGTGCACTCTCAGCAAAGGCATATTCTCCTGCAAACCCAGCAGCCACCGGGTAATAACCTTGCTTGCTCCGTCAGCAGAAGTCCCAAGCATTCGCTTTTGCTCACCCCCACTGTTTGAGTCTGAAATCTGCTGAGGTTCCAGAATTGGCTCACTTCATGCTTTGCCTCTGAGGTCATCACTGACGCCCTGGGGCTCTCTCTGAGTTTCTTTGTTCTGTGCACTTCAAAGCGGCCTGGGGTGTGTGTGTATGTGTGTATATGCGCGTTTCTGTCTGTCTGTCTGTCTTGTAGGACTTCCCCAGGGCCTTGTTCCCATCAGACAAGAACACAGACAGTGTTGCCATTTCCAAATTTAACTGGGAAGGCAGCGGAGAGGGTGTTATCCGCCCTCTGTCCTCCCACAAACACACAGCCAAGTGGGAGAGAGGGCTTTTGGATTAGTTCAGCTTAACAGTCATTTGTTGATTGCCTCCTGTGTACCAGGTGGATGGAGGAAATGTTGCTCTGTTCAACACTAAGGTTTCACCTGCCCTCTGACCTCTTTCAACTGAATTTAGGGTCTCTGGTCATTTTCTGGTGATTTGGGGCTTGGATTTCATTATATATGTGATGCTGCTTGATACTTTCAAAAGTAGAGGGGCCTGAGCTTGAATTCTAACTCTGCCTATTTCTAGCCGCATGATCTGGGGCAAATCAGGAAACAACTCTGAAACTCAGTTTTCTTATCATAAAGTGCAGATAATACTACCTTACCACTAAGTTACTGAGAAAATGAAGTAAGATATGTAAAGAGCATCCAGCATGGTGCCTGGCCCCTGGTAGGTGCTCAGTAAATACCAGTTATTATTGATTTCCCTACCTACAAGGAACTGCACACCCATTACTTCAGAGACCAGGGGCTTCCTCTAAGAGGTCAGCGCATGTGTGCAGGTGTCCTGGAGAAGATTTTGCTGTGACTTAGGGTAACCTTCTTTCTTTCCCCGGATTGTAGCTTAAGGTGGACCAACCAGTGCAGTTAACCACCTCCCCAGTGCAATGATGATCTCTTCGTGAACAATCGATAGGCTCCCATCACCAACACAACAGTCCCAAGATAATGGTTCTTCTAAATTGTGTTCTTAGGCAATCCCCCCATAAACTCATGAGGCAGATTTCTAAGCCATGTGGTAGAAATAAAGAGATGCATTGTTCTATCCAAATGATATGAGGGATTATGTTAAGCTTGATTCATTCCGAGCTGGATCAGAAGAAAACCTCCATCGCGAAGGTGGCTGCTTGCCCCTTCTCGCTAACCTTGCTCACAGCCCACAGAGAACTGGCTCTGGATTTTGGTGTTCCTCCCTCTTCTCCTGGGGCCCATAATTAGTCCTCTGGTTTCTTATTACAGGCCCAACCTCTAGGCCCTTGAACACAAAAATTTAGGGAGCATTCTGGTCAGGTTCCCCTTCTACAAATGATTATATAGCGTTACCCAGTTTCACTTTTTTTGTGAACGTTAGGGTAACGCGGTTGGAGCCTCTTAGACATGAAGGATTTTTCGGAGTCAGCCTACATAAAAAATCAGGTACTAAAATCTCTTCTACATTATTTCCAGTTAGTGCTTAACTTCCAGCATTTGGGGAAAGGATTTCTTAACATTAATTAAACTTGTTATTTTGAGGTAATTGTAGCTTCACATGTAGTCCTAGGAAAGAATTGAGAGGTCCATATATCCAGTTTCCCTCCATGGTAACATCTCGAAAACTGTAGCACAATATCAAAACTAGAATATTGACCTAATATGGTCAAGACACAGACATTTTCATCACCACAAAGACCCCTTAGATTGCCCTTTTATAGCCAGACCCACTTCTCTCCTATACCTGCAATCTCCTTAACCCCTGGCACCCGCTAATCTGCTCTCCATTTCTATAATTTTGTTATTTCAAGAGTGTTATATTAATGGAATCATACAGTATGTAGCTTTTTGGGATTGGCCTTTTTTTTTTTTTTTTTTTTTTGCTTAGCATAATTCACTGTGATTTTTTTTATGTGTCAGTAGTTCTTTTTTCTGTTCTAAGGGTTTATCTTTTTTTATTGTGGTAAAAAGTACATTAAAAAACATATCGTTTTAACCATTTTTAAGTGTACAGTACCGTAATTGTAACAACACACACATTGTTGTCCAACAGATCTCTAGAACTTTTTCATCTTGCAAAATTAAAACTATACCCATTGTACAACTCCTCTTTTCCCCGTCTTCCAGTTCCTGGCAACCACCATTCTACTTTCTAAGAGCGACTACTTAACTACTTTAGACACTACCTCATATGAGTGGAATATACAGTGTTTGTCTTTTTGTGACTGGTTTATTTCACTTAGCATAATGTTCTCAAGGTTCATTCATGTTGCAGCATGTGGCAGGATTTTTTTTTTTTTTAAGACTGAATAATATTCCATTGCTTGTACCATTTTCTTTTCTTTTTTTAATCTTCCCTTTCTTTTTTCTTTTTCTCTTTTTAAATTTTATTGGGGAACAGCTATGGTCATTGGTTACACATTGCTTTTATGCTACAATGGCATAGTTGACTATTTTAAGGAGGGCACAGCTCACAGTGGCCCATGCAGGGATCGAACCAGCAACCTTGGTGTTATCAACACCACGCTCTAACCAGCTGAGCTAACTGGGCACTCCTATACCATTTTCTTTGTCCATTCATCTGTTGGTGGACATTTAGGTTTCTTCTACCTTTTGGCTATTGTGAATAATGCTTCAATGAACACAAGTGTGCAAATATTGCTTTGAAATCCTGATTTTAGTTCTTTTGGGTATATACCCAGAAGTGGGATTGCTGGATCATATGATAGGTCTATTTTTAATTTTTTGAGGAACCTCTAGTGTTTTCCATAGTGCTGCAACATTTTACATTGCCCCCAGCGGTACACAGGGCTCCAATGCCTTCGTGCTTGCCAATGCTTGTTATTTTCTGTTTTGTTTTGTTTTGTTTTGTTTTGTTTTGTTTTGTTTTGTTTTGTTTTGTTTTGTTTTGTTAGTGGCTGTCCTAATGAGTGGTTTTGATTTTCATTTCCCTGATGATTAGTGATGTTGGGCATCTTTTCATATGGTTCTTGGCCATTTGTATATCTTTTTGGAAAACTGTCTATTCAAGTCCTTTGCCCATTTTTTAAAAATTGGGTTGGGCTGGCTGAGTGGCACGGTGGTTAGGCACTGACTTGGGAAGCCAGCGGCCCGGGTTCGGGTCCCACATGTGAGGGCCAGTGACACTGCCCTCAAAAAAAAAAAAAAGAAAAAAAAAAGAAAAAATGGGTTATTTGTTTTGTGTTGTGGAGGTGTAAGATATAAACTCTGGATAATAACACCTTATCAAATATATCGTTTGCAAATATTTTCTCCCATCTTGTTGATCGCCTTTTCACTCTGTTGATTGTTTCCTTTGTTGTGTAGAAGCTTTTTAGTTTGCTGTAGTTCCACTTGTCTAATTTTGATTTTGTTTTCTGTGCTTCAGTGTCATTCAAGAAATCATTGCCATGACTGATGTCATGAAGTTTTCTCCTATGATTTCTTCTAGGAGTTTTATGGCTTCAGGTCTTACATTAAGTCCTTGATACATTTTTAGCTGATTTTTTTTTTAATCTATGGTGAGATAAAGGTCCAATTTCATTCTTTTGCATACAGATGTCTCATTACCATTTATTGTAGAGACCATCCTTTCTGCATTGTGTATTCTTGGCACCCTCATTGAAGATCGTTTGACCATATGTGCCAGAGTTTACTTCTGGGCTGTATATTCTGTGCCATTGGTCTATATGTCTGTCTTTATGCGAGTACCATATTGTTTTGATTACTGTAGCTTTGTAATATCGTTTGACATCAGAAAATGTGATGCATCCAGGTTTTGTTTTTCTTTCTCAAGATTGTTTTAGCTTTTGAGATTCCATATGAATTTTTCTTTTTTTCTATTTCTGCAAAAAATGTCATTGGGATTTTGAATCTGTAGATTACTTTGGGTAGTATGGACATTTTAACAATATTAATTCTTCCAATCCATGAACATGGACGTCTTCCCATTTATTTGTGTCTTCTCTGTGCTGCTCCAGGTCCCAGAGCCATAAATATGCTGTTTTCTGCCTTGACCTGACCTTCCCCCCAGCTGCTCCTTTGATTTGGAACAGGCCTGTGTGTCAGCCTCTGAAAGCCTTCTCTGGGAGAGGAGCTCAAGGGGAGTTTCTTCTTATTTTCTAAAGACCACCAGCAGCCTTCAATGCCTTGCTATGTCACTTACCGTATCAGGCTGGGAGTGGCCTGGCTGTGATATCTTTAGGGAGACGGACCTGTGGTCAGGGCCTAAAAGAGCGGGAGAAAATACTAAACATCTAAGTAATTGGCATACATTCAGCAGCAAGTGCAACTCAGGAAGAAACAAGAACTAGGAAACACAAAGCCTGTAAACCATAGTTACTCCAAAGGAGTTGAATTTGATTAAACTCTTGTATTTTGTTATTAAAAGTGTAAAGAATGGATTTAGAATAATTTTGTTACTTTTAGTGTCCCACCCTCACAAGTTTTCCTCCTGGTGACTCAGTCATGCATATTATATTTTTTTGAAACCTTATCCTTGTAGAATTCTTTCCTTCATTGCTGTTACTTTATATAAAAATGACAATGCTTTTTTTGTTCCATTTCTAATGCATGTTTTTGTCCTAGAATTATTATTTTTTAAATATTGTGCCATTTATTAATATCTTATAGTCTAACATCTAAACTTAGACTTAGTGTCTTAGAATATTATTTTTGAATTAGGTGTATCAGCGCTTCAAATAAAATAATGGACATTTACAGTGCTTTATAACTTATTAAGCAGAAGAAAGCTACCACCATTATTTGAGAATAAATAGTAAATTGTTTTTTTTAAATCATGGAAATACTTTCCAAGGCTGTTTGCCGGAAGAGTATGTAATGACCTTGTGGTTTGGGCTCTGTCATTTTTAGCGTTCCCTTGGTGGCTTCCAGACATAACAACATACACCAAAGAAGGGGAAAAATTCTCAAGAACATTCCATGGTCTGATCTTGATTTTAAAATAGTTCTTAAGTATAATAGGAAAAGGATTCATCAAAAATAATAAATTTATTACAGGGCAAACTCAGAATTCAAGACCCTAAGAAAGAGGCATGTAACTCAAAGGACAGGGCTGAATAGGTGGGCCAGAGGAAGACATGGTTTTGGGTTAAAACCACTCTTCAAGATGGCCTGTTACCTGCGATGTGGGGATGGGAGGCCCACACAGAGGGAGAGAGACAAAGGCAGGGACCCGCTGTAGCTATGGGTGGGTCAGGGGCAGCTGACTTCCCTTCCCCGCTTTGCAGCCAGCACAAGTGACCAGGTGGACCTTTCTGCTTAAATTTCAACCTTTCCTGGCAGCAGCAAAGCATTTGTCACTTTCAACCTTCCCTGGCAGCAGCAAAGCATTTGTCACTCTCTGAAGGCCTAGTCCTTTATTGTGAGAACCTGATTGTAGTCAAAGGGAAAACCTGAAGTTCCAGCAGAGGACTTGAGTATACCAAGTGCCCCAGGAGGTTGACGGGGAAAGAGAAAGAGAAGAGAGGGCCAGGTATCTTGGGGAGAATTACTCAAGGAAAACATATACTTCAGTTTTCTTTTTAAAATGGAATGTGAACTAATTAGACGGTCAGTGGGAAGCAAGTGAGTAAAAGTAGTTGGTATAATTCATTTGCACTTGTAAAAGCAGTCTTCATCCCTAAAGACAAAGTGCTTAGATTCCCTGAGAAAACTGTTGGTAGCCACTGTCTGCATCCTTAGACGTCGTGGGCTTTCTGACCCTTCACTTAAAACAGCCCATCCCCAGGAGGCAGCCTGGTGGGCTGGATGGCAGGTAGCTGTGTTGCTCACAAATTGCAATTTGTTTACATACAAACCTATCCATCTGCATCGATACATTGCATCACCTTCTGGTATTTTCTCTTTGACTCCCTGGGCACACTGCCCCTCTTCCCTAGAGGGTGGTGGCTTCTGAAAAAGCAGTGGAGGCTAAGAGGCAGGATGTGAGCTGGGCCCAGGAGGCTGGGCTGCCCATTTCCCTGGCACAGCCCTGGGATTCCCCCCCCCCTTCCTAGAGGAATCCCTGGGACCACGCCCGAGTAGGGAAAGAGGGCTGCAAGGAAGGGAGAGGGACTTGACCCACTTGGCAATTTTTATTCACATCCCTAATACCTGCTGAGCCCTGACACTGTTCCAGGCACTGATTCAGACCCGGGAATACAGTGGTGAACAAGACAGACCAAAGACCTGCCCTCATGGGGTTTACTTTCTAGGGGGAGACAGACGATAAAGAGACAAGTAACTGTAAGTGTAAAACATGGGGAGAGAGGAGAACACATGGAGAAAGGTGCAGAAGAGTAAGGGGATAGAGTGATGGGGGTGGGTGGGCTGCTTTAAGTGGAGGCTCTGAGGAGTGACATGAATGAACGGTTGGAGCTCTCCAGGAGAGAGCGTTCTGGGCAGAGGGAGTGGTCAGTGCAAAGGCCCTGAGGCTGGTGGGTTTCAGAGGCAGCCTGAAGGCTGGCCTGGCTAGAGCAGGGTGAGCCAGGCAGGGCTGTCAGGAGATGTGTTTGGAGAGGCAAGCACAGCCACATCTGTTAGGGCCTGTCTACTTTTTGTAATGAATACTTAACTCCAAAGGAGATGGATTTGATTAAACTTGTATTTTGTTATTGAAACTGTAAATATTTGGTTCTAAGTCAGATGAGAACACTTGGAGCCACATCATGACATAGTCTGATTCTTGTGTTTAAAATATTACTCTGGCCTCTGGTGGAAAATAAGACTGGCCTGAGGCTGAGAATGGCAGCTGAGGGACGAATTACAGAGTTGGTGGGTTGCGCTGGGACATGCTGACGTGGGTTGGACATGTGGCGGAGGTGAGGGTGCGGAGAGGTAGTGGGACTCAGGACAGACTCAGGTAAAGCTGACTGGGAGGGGCTACCTCCATCTCTCCTCCTTCCTAAGACCAGGCAGCAAAACTCCTCCTCTGAAAATGGGCCCTGGGGGAAAGAGCCCCCCGCTCTGCCTGTCTAGTCCTGTCTGGGGAACCCAGAAAGACGAAGAAGGTGTGGGAGACAGGGCCTGAGTGGAGGCCTCTGCCCCCCTCCCTTGCGGTGGAACAGCACTTTACAGTTTATAAAGCACTTGGCGTTTTCATCCTCACCACCAATGCTGTGAACGCTGCAGGGCAGATACTATTACCTGTGTGTTGTAGGTGAGGCGACCAGAGCTGCTTGCTATGAGAGAGATGACAGTTTATAGAGACCAAAAGCACTTCGATATCATCAGGAATAAAGAACACTGATTTCTGCTCTGGGAAAAGAACACACATGGCCTGTACTGAGGGGGCCCAGCTGAGGTTTTAGGTCAGGTTGCGGTTCACATTTTCCCTTTCCTAAATTTTCTTTTGACATAATGTCGTTTGTGTAATTTAGACAGAAGCAAAACATTCCCCATTCCATGGCATTAGGCCAAAAAGAAATTGAATTACTGAAACTATTTGGAAAAAGAGCTTCTGATTGCATTGAAGCAGCAGTCAACTCTGCCTACAGGCACCTCACAATGTTGACAGGGGGTCTGTGGCAGCGCTAAGGCCGGCTTTACCCGTTGCGAAAATGTCTATCCACCCTTTGATTCAGGGGTGTCTCCCTTGGAAGGAGTGCCTGCTGAATTTTCCTTTTCTTTCTTTCTTTCTTTCTTTTTTTTTTTTAAACTTCTGACATGTTCTAATGAATTTCCAAACATTCTTGGCAGCTTAGAGCATTGTCAGCCTCCAAGTGGACTCGTCATTGACAAGGAATCTGAAGTGTACAAGATGCTGCAGGAGAAACAGGAATTAAATGAGCCCCCGAAACAGTCCACTTCGTTCCTGGTTTTGCAGGAAATCCTGGAGTCTGAGGAGAAAGGTAATTAGCGTGTGATCAGAGGCTCTTGGTCAAGGCCAGGTGTGAAGATCAATCAGGGCTGAAGAAGCTCCCATTAGGTGGAAAGAACACAGTGTGCTTTGGAAGACATGGCTTCAGCCACACCTGACTAGCTGGTTATAGTCACCTGCACATTAGGAGGCTGAGGTCATGGTGACCTTGACTGCCTGTTGGTCTGTCGCTTGGCCATTTGTTTGGTTTTTCTCCCACATAGCACACCTCTGTGGTGGTTGACACGTGAGTAGGTGAAGACCACGGGTGATGACAAACAGAATGAAAATGAATGAGCAGCACAGTGAAGCCAGGCCCTGGGCTTTCCCTTTGTGGCCATGCTCTCGCTCTAGGGTGGGTGGCCTCCTGAGAGGCTGAGACCCCAGTGTGACCTTAGGCAAGTCTCTGAGGCTTCCCAGGCCTGTTTTCTCATCTGTCAACTGGGGAATAAAAATCCTTTCCTCTCAGATTGGCATGAGGTTCAAATGTCACAAACTGCACAGAACACCCGTCACTGTGACGGGCACACTGTGGGTGCCTCATAACTATTATGAAGCCGGGAACCTCAGCAGGAGGCTCCAGGCCAGCCCCGGCTTGTCCATGGTGTGAACGCATGCCCGCGCCACTGAGGGCCACCCTGTGTGGCTCTGCAGGTTTCAGGCGATAGTCTTCACATTGTAGGCATCCTATCCTGTTTTTATTATGGTCATTTTCAAGAGGAGAGCAGTGAAACTGTCTTAATTCAATGACAACAGTATATTACGAGAAAATTTTGACAGATGAGTGTGTTGAAGAAGGGATGCTTTTCCTCATTCTCCCAAAGGTGCCCTGAGAGCAGCAGTGCTCGGGCCCACTCACTTCCCAGGTGTTCACTCTCAGCACCTTTTGAGCCTCATGGTCAGCCAACCTAGGAATGACTTTGCAGGAGAGCAGGTCTCGTACTCCTTCCTGGTCCCTGTGATGCCCAGCCCTCCACACTCTGCCTTTGTCCCTTTCTCTGAGGCTCAGGTCCCCCACAGGAGTTCCGCTCCCTACTTCTCTCTCCACCTCTCCAGTGTTCCCACCTGTGCAGAGAGAGTTGGGGCTTCTGGGAGGGACACCTGGAGATTCTGATAGTCAGGCCTGCTTCAGCCAGGCCCCAGAGGGACTGACTTGTTGGCTCAGGGTAACCAGGGAGGTTTCAGACCGGAGTGCCCCCTGGAAGGAAATGTCACCTTCCTCTGCAAAGCGCCCTGCTGCAGATTCAGCCTCCTGGGAGTCCTGCCCTGAGCTGAACGTTGCCTCTGACCACACCCAACACCCAAGCTTCCTCCCTGTGTGGGTGGGTTCTATAGAGAAATTGGCAATTTACAAGCACGGGAAATCAGGAAAAAAGTTCTTTGATGCTCAAAGGGTATTGTTCTTCGTGTAATTCCCCCCTATGCTAGGAGTGCCTGAGCCATTGGGAAGTAATGAGCCCTACTCTGTAATAAGTTCCAGTATTAGGCCCTCCTGACACATGACTTGGGGGCCAACCCTAAAGGATGATAGGTTTTGTCAAAACACAAGAAACCACAACTTACTCTACTCAGAGTAAGTGGGTGCAAAGCCCTTGAGTTCAGAGAGGAAGAGTCGGTCTAGTCCTGCCCAAAGCAGGACACGGGTCGGCAAACTTTTGAGACGGAAGAGCCGACTAGGAGAAAGGGTCTTGGGTTCCTCATGCTTCATCTTGTTTTGGATCAAACTCCAAAATTTGCAGGGAGAAGGATACTTGTTTTTTGGTTTTTGTTTTTGTTTTTTTAAAAAAATAAATTCTGGTGAAATAAATACATCTGACATAAAATGTACCCTCTTAACTATTTTTAAGTATACACACATTTGGTGGTGTTAAGTACATTCATATTGTTGTGCTACCGTCACCACCATTCACCACAGAACTCGTCATCTTGCAAAACTGAAACTCCGCCCATGAAACACTAACTCCTCATTGCCTGCTCCTCCAGCTGCTGGAAACCACCCTTCCACTTTCTGTTTCCATGAATTAGACTACGCCAAGTACTTCATATGAGTGGACTCTTACAGTATTTATCATTCTGTGACTGGCTCGTTTTCACTTAGCATAATGTCCTCAAGGCTCATTCATGTTGCAGCATGTGTCAGCATTTCCTTCCTTTTTAAGGCGAATAATATCCTTTAATATGCATGTGCCACATCTTGTTTATTGGTTCATCCATCCACTGAAGGAGATTTTTAACAAGAGGAAACTTGGAGGGAGACATGGCCTGAGAAAACACAGAAGCTCCGAGGTTGGAAAGCTGGAGTCTTGCTTATTAAGTATCAAGGCTTATTTTGGCTGGTGCCCGGTGTTCCAGGAGAATTTTGATGGTCAAATCATGAGGACCACTAGGGGCTGGTCAAGGGTCATGAATTTGATTCTCTAGGCAATGTGGAGCCATGGAAGGTGATTGAGCGGTGAAGTGGATGAAAAGAAAGCTGTGCTTTACTCAACTAATTTTCACTTTTTCCCCAGAAAACTTTGAGCTGCAAGGTTCACTGGAAGAAGAGAAATTTGGAAATGTTTGTAGTTTCCCAGAGTCTCAAGGGAGCTGATATTTTTACTGTAAGCTAGTTGAGAGAGAAGGAAGAAGTGAAATTTCTTTGCATTTTCCGTGTTAAGTGAGAGAAGAAAATCGAACCAGCAGGTGGCGCTGCTGAGCTGAACAAGCCCCAGCCGGGATGGCTTTATCCAGCTCACAGCCTCCTCTGCTCCTGCTGTGCCGTTTCATTGAGTTCACTTTTCTTAATTCCAAAATCGGTTGTGGATTCTCCCAGTACGAAGTGAGGCTTGCGTGTCTCTCCTTTCTTCTCTCCTTCTTACCCTCTTGCATCCCCTGCCCTTTCCTGGTAATTTTTCTTCTGATTGAATGAGTTATGTGAAAATCACAGCCCATCACATAAAAGACTGACCGCCTTGAGTTGGCTCTCTTAGCACAGTCTGTTTCCTTTCCAAGCTATCCAGATATGCAGAGATGCTGCCATTTCCTTCTTTTGACAGAGTGTAGGCAGCCAAGGTGGCTCCAGCACCAACAGCCAGAAGATGAGGAAGCCCATTTGGGATTCCTGGAGGCACAAAGCCCACCCTGGCCCTTCTGCGAGTCCCTCTAGAGGACCAGGATCAGGGTGAGATGAGGAAGGCATTCGCCTTGGGTACAGAATTTAAGGGGGCACCAAAAAACTCAATAATCAAGACACAGATGATATTTTAATGCAATGTTTTTCAAAAAAAATCAAATTTTTTGGCAACAAATATTAATGCAAAAGAACAATCCATAATGAACAACATTGGGACTGTGGCTAAAGAAGGGAGAAAGGTTTGGGGAGGCAAGACGGCCCCTTGGGCTCAGGGATAACCAAAGCACCAAGGTAGTTTCCCCAATGCATCTGCCGACGGGGCAGCACCAGTCCTTCCCCGACCCTGTCTGTAGAGCTCACAGCTGAAAACGGTGGAAAGTGCACAGCTTCCTCATCACTGCCCCTTCTCACATGGTGCCAGATGGACATCTGCTCATCAGCCTCTCAATGCAGGACATTCCCAGCCCTGCTGGGGGAAACCTGAGAGACTGAAACACCCATGATGGGCCACTAAAATCCCAGGTTGCTTTGAAATACCCCTCCCCCCTTGTAGCTCTCTATAAGGCAGCCAAGCATCCCACGCTAGCTGTCTTATCACATTAGTCAGCAGTGGGCTGCAGCAGCAAATGTGTTTCTTGCACCTGTTACTCAAGGGCGGCTGCTCAGCAGTGGCTCGGCCGGGTTTGGCAGGGCTGGGCCTGGCTCCACGAGTCTTCTCATTCTCGAGCCCAGAAAAGGGAGGCTCTCCAGGGTTTGCAGTTCTTGTGGCATAGGGCAGAAGCTCAGTGGGGACCAAACCACACGAGTGTACTTCGTGCTTTGGACTGCACAGGGCTCATGTCTGCTCACATCCCATTGGCCAAAGCAAGTCATGTGGCCAAACCCAAAGTCTGTGGAATGGAGAAGCACCCTCCACCAAGCGCTGTTGACATTTGGGGCCAGAAAAATCCTTGTGGTTGGGCTGTCCTGTGCATTTTAGGACATTTAGCGGAATCCCTGGCCTCCACCCACTAGATACCAGCACTCCCCTCTAGTAGTCACCATCAAAACTATTCCCTAAGGGACAGAATCACCCTCTCCCCCAGGAGAGAAACACTGATATACTGGGAAACATGCAAGGGTAGGGAGGGTACGGAGAATTGGACAAAATGTATAATCTACCACACCTGGCCAATTATTTGAACACATCTTGGTTTTTTGGTTCAGAAGCACCAGTCAACATACAGGGACTAGATATCTAAAAGGACAGGAGAGCCAGTGCCCTCGTTTGTCAGTCCCAGCATTGCCCACCATGGCTGTAATTATGAATGACACTGCCTTCACCCCCGCCCCCCCAACCTTACACAGAAAGCCATCTTTTTCACTCTTGTCCAGTGGTTCTCAAAGCGTGGTTCCCGGTCAGCAGATCAGCAGCACTTGAGAATGTGTTAGAAATGCACATTCTTGGGCCCTACCCCAGGCCTGCTGAATCAGAAACTCGGGTGAGCCCAGCAATCTGTATTAGTAATCAGCCCTCCTGGTGATCTGATGCACAATGAAGGTTGAGAACAGCTGCTTTATTTAGTCCAAAGAAGTGGGTTTTAACCAGGGGTACAGGACGGGGTCTCCTGGGACGCCTGCACCTGGAGTTGCTTGTTCAGCAGGCCTATGGTACAGCCTGGTCTGTGACTTTTATGAAATCTCTCCTGGTGGCCAGGATGCTCATAGGTGCCTTTTTGGAACTACTGTTGTAGAGAGTTCTCTAGCTCCTTAACCAAAGCACGGACTAAGGTAGGGACCATGATGCATTTGTTAGGATGTTTTGTCATTCATTTCCATGTATTTCCTGAGCCTCTCTTGTTTGCTAAGGCCCATGCTAGGTTCTGTGGAGTATTGAAAAGTATATAAAACAGGGTTCTTGTGCTCCAGTCATTTGCAGTCTGGACAGAGACATGTGTAAATAGCTGACAAACATAAGAATACTGCTAGGCCACATCATAGTAAAAAAAAAATATGTGATGTGGAAACACACCCAGCCAATGACACAGCAATGATAATAAAATTAGTAGCTTACCATAATTGATAGCTGCCATGACACAGGGCTCTGAAGATGTGGTGAGCTGGGCTGCAGTCAGCTCAGCACCCAGCAATAAGGATCTTATTTTGTGTGCCTGAAGCTGACTGCAGGAAGGCTGTTTACTATGCTCTGTAGCAGCTGGTTTTCCTCTGGCTGCTGGTAGCCTGCTCCACTGTAGTGATTTTGTTTTCCTTATGACTTGGGTTGCTTTTGGCTTCTAAATATACTGTCTTTTGAGGATCAGATTATTTATTCATTCAGTCATTCATTCAGTCCATCTGTGTAAGGCATCTTTAAGTTCCTCTATCAATGTTGGCATGTGCATTTAATCAGAATGTAATGTGTGTTTTGAGGGCTGACCATATGCCAGGTACTGTGGGAGGGCTTTATGTGCATTTAAAAAATCTTTTTGTACTACTGCGAAGGGAAAAATGAGCCCCGTTTTATAGAAAAGGAAACTGGGGACCAGAGAGGTTAAGTAACTTGCCCAGGATCACACAGCAGTCAGGCCTGTTTGCATCCAGTGTCCATACCTTGCTGGAACATACATGTATATGACTCTGAAAGAACTAAGTGATACTTCAATTGCAATCTTGAACTTCCTGGCTAACCCAGGTGTTTTCCTCAGGGGATCCCAGCAAGCCCTCAGGATTCAGAAGTGTTAAGGCTCCAGTCACCAAAGTGGCTGCGTCTGTTGGAAATGCCCAGAAGTTGCCCATGTGTGACAAATGTGGCACCGGTATTGTGTGAGTATCTGCCTTCCCCAGGCATTGGGGGACCTGCGGGTTGGGGAAACCATGACAATATGGAAAGCACTGGATGGTGCACATTTTGGGTGTGATGGAGAAAAAAAATCCTACCTGAAAAATGGAGCAGAGAGACATGGTAGGTCCTATGTCCTAGAGCCAGGTGGTGAAGGGTTTCCTTGATCCTAGAACCCTTAGGCTCACATGACCTATGAACATGTGCAACCAGAAGCAGGCCAGCTCTGTGGAAGTGGGAGAGACTTCCGGAAAGTTTCAAGCGTCCTGTCTCTGGATTCCAGGAGTGAGAGGCCCCTTTATGACCGACGGCCCATTGGGAGGCCCTGATCTGCCCTTTGATGGGCCTCTTGGGAGAAGCCCCTGGCCCTGCTGCCACCTTCGTGTGCCATCACTAATGGAGCCACTTTCCTCCCTCCCTCCTGCAGTGGTGTGTTTGTGAAGCTGCGAGACCGTCACCGCCACCCCGAGTGTTACGTGTGCACCGACTGTGGCACAAATCTGAAACAGAAGGGCCATTTCTTTGTGGAAGATCAAATCTACTGTGAAAAGCACGCCCGAGAGCGAGTCACGCCACCCGAAGGCTACGACGTGGTTACCGTGTTCCCCTAGTGAACCAGCTGATCTGCACCCAACACTAATTCTCCAACCAGCCCCTGTTGTAACTTGTTCTCTAAATGCTCTGGCCCTCTCCTCTCTTAGAAGTGCTTGCTTTCTTTGGCTGTATCCCTGCTCATGAAATGTCGCGTCCCCCTGCCTTTGCTAACTGACACCGCTGCGTGATGCCGGCTTTTATAACTAATGGAAAATTGTTCCATTCAGTGTCCCCATGCCAGCATCATGATATCTTCTCTCCTCAGTTCATCTCTGCTGCAAATGGACATCAGCCGAATTTGAACCAAACCGAATTTAACGTCTGACATTGATTTTTGTACCCAATAAATTTATAGACTAAGGTGGTGTGGTGTCCTTTATGATATTAGATAATAAGGGGTTAAAACTTTGAGGGTAATGGTTTAACCCCTACTGCCAGCTCTAGGGACTGGTGCTTGCCTGGGCAAGGGCTTAGAATCCACTTACACAAGGGCTTTAATTGTTTTGGATTCCAAATTGTCCCTTCACTTTTTTTTTTCTTTCTCATTCAATCTAAATGAAAGAAAAGATAGGGTGAAAATCAGTTTTGTTTTGTTTTTTGTTTTTGTTTTTTTATTTTATTGGGGAAGGGGGAACAGCCAAGTTGTCCTTCATTCTCAGTTGCGGAGGGCACAGCTAGCTAGCTCCCAAGTCCAGTCATCATCCAGCTGCCCATTGGCAGCTCGGCAGCTGAGCTCAAGGTGCTGTGTTCAATCTTAGTTGCGGTGGATGGGTGGGTGTAGCCTACCATCCTGTGCAAGAGTTGAACCAGCAACCTTATTGTTAAGAGCATGTACTTTCACCAGCTGAGTCATCCTGCCACCTGTTGGCAGCTCAGCTCGGGCGCAGCTCACTGGCCCAGGTGGGGATCGAACCGGCAACGCTGTTGCTCAGAGCTGGCACTCTTAACCAACTGAGCCACTCGGACAGCCTGAAAGTCAGTTTTTAGCCTGACTATCAAAATATTCTTACTTTACAGGCGCACGTCTCCAAAAGAAACTTTATTCCTTATAAGTTCTTCTGTAAAATAAAGGAGCAAAATTATGGTCAAATTTTAAAACATGCACTCATTGTGTTCTGGTTATTGCAATATCCTAAAATTCCACAAGATGGCGTGCCTTCCCCTATGAAAGTGGAACCTTCGGCCTGAGTAGATAGTTTTCCTAGAAATCTGATTTGCTTTTTTTGCTTCATTGAAACGAACGAGATCTTTTTCTCCTCCTCCTTTCCTTACCTATGCTTGAAGACCAAACAAAATATCTCATTTAACTTTTTTATACAAAAAAAAAATGACAAAATAAATGTGCTTTTGGTAATTTCTACTCATTTTTCTTAGTTTTTCTTCTAGAGCAATATGGACTGTTCCTTTCTTACTTGTTTTCTTTCAAATATCTGACCTCATCTTCTCTCTCTTCACTCTTTTTCTCCCTGGACCTACACTTAGTTATTTCAACTTAATATATAAAAGGGTTTCATGATTCTGCACTCCCCTGTTCTTATATCAATGCTTAATTATCCTTTGCAAACAGCTATGAGTCTGTGGTAATAGCTGTAATTCCTATGTATAAGGATTTAAAAGAGTAGCCTCTTTTAATGTTTTTCTTTTGCCTTGCAGATAGCTTTTAGTTATGGAATAGTATAAATAAAGGCAGAGTGTGTGAATAGGTATTTGGAAGAGCTTTATTTAAATGAGCTACAATGAACCAGTTAATTGGGATTTGAGGGAAAGGTGATGTTTGGTTTTCTACATGTCTTTTTGGTGATTTGGCACTTTTTCAGTGGCTGTTTCTTTAGAGCTTTTAAAAATTAGCTTGATTATGTAGCCTCAGAGACAGTTACAGTGTATGATTTGTTGCTTTAAAAAATATTTTCCACTACTTACCTCGCTCTTTGTGTGTTTCCCTGAACTATGTACCTGCAATGGGACATGCTTCTATATGTTCTAGAACCATTTTGATTATAAAGATCAGAGTTTTATTAACTTAATGAAGAAATTAATTGAAAACATCGGGATTCTGAGCTCACCATGGATCCAAGCAAAGCCAAGATACTTTCTTCCTGAGCCATCATTCATGTTCTTGTTTATTCCAAGTCTAAAATTTATCTAGATCTATCTGTGACATTTAGTGTTCTAATACTAAAATCTTGCCCAGAGCTCAGAGTCATCCATGTGGGAAACACCCTGGGGATCACTTAGTCCTATCATTTTATTTTATGGATAAGGAAATTAACTCTCAGAAAGGGGAAGAAATTTTTTTTCAGGTTTTTGAGAAAACAAGAATAGAAAATAGGGCTATAACCCAAGCCTTCTGGTCCCTGGTCCATGAGTTTCTCCATTCTAGTCAAGGCTGAGGCTCCCTAAAGCATTCTGGGACTTCCTAAGGACTGCCCACTCCAGTCAGTAGTGTCCCAAGAACCTTGATGAAGTGGTTCCATTTCTATAATGTTAACCTTCTAATCAAAACTTCACAGACCCAATCCTCAAACTACTCAGCTGACCCTATCCTGGGAAGCAGGAAGCATCACCTTGGAATAGAGGACACTTGGGTTTTGGGGGATAGAGATACTTCGGGGGAAGTGATACTGGCAGGAATAGACTGACTAGGGCTGGGTTTGGATGCTTTAAGTAGGGATCTTGGTAGCCTCCTTATAGCTGAGTTGGGGTTGATTGGATATGTTGCTGTGGACTTTTCATATTTGACCTATATTGTGAGGTTTGTTTTTTTTATAAAAGGGTGTTGACTTTTGGTAAATGCTTTTTCTGTATCGATTGAGATAATCATGAATTTTTATTCTTTATTCTGTTATTGTGGTGCATCACATTTGTTGATTTGTGGATGCTGAACCATCCTTGCATCCTTGGGATAAATCCCACTTGATCATAATACAGATTTTTTTAATGTGATATTGAATTCGGTTTGTTAGTAATTTGTTGAAAATTTGTGCATCTCTGTTCATCATTCTGGCTCTAGTATCAGGGTAATGCTGGTTTCGTGAAATGAGTTTGGAAGTTTTCCCTTATACTAATTTTTTTTTGTGGGGGAGGGGAAGAGATTGATAAGGATTGGTGTTATTTCTTCTTTAAATATTTGATAGAATTCACCAGTGAAGTTATATGGTCCTGGACTTCTTTGTTTGTTGGGAAATTTTTGATTACTGATTCTATTTTCTTATTTGTTATTAATCTGTCTTCCCTTCATTTCTTAAGGGTAGCTTTGCTGAGTAAAGTGTTCTTTGTTGACAGTTCCTTTCTTTCAGTACTTTGAAAGTATTATCCCGTTCTCCCCCGGTCTGCCAAGTCTCTGTTGAGAAATCTATCAACAGCTTTTCTCTTTTATGAGAGAAATTTCTCTTGTTGCTTTTAAAATTCTCTCTTTGTTTTTGCTTTTTTGTGTTTTGGAGAAGATTGCTTTGGATTGAAATTTTGGGGTAACCTATTATGCCCTTGGATGTCCAAATCTCTTCCTAGCCTTGAGAAATTGTCAGCCATTATTTCCCCCTGTCTTCTCCTAGGAGTCCAATGTTGCATACATTATTTTTCTTGCAGGTGTACAATAAGTTCCATAGACTTTTTTATTTCTTTTCATTGCTTTTTCATTTTGCTCCTCTAAAATGCTCATTTTAATTGATCTGTGTGCCAGCTTACTGATTCTTTCCTCTGCTTATTTCAGTTTTCTGTTGAAACTTGAATTCACTTCAGTTATTGTATTCTTCAGCTCCAAAATTTGTGTTTGATTCTTTTTTATGTTTTCTATCTCTTTTTTAAGCTTCTCATTTTGTTCTTTTATTGTTTTCTTGATATCGCTAAATTGTTCATCTGTATTCTCTTGTAGATGTCTGAGAAACTTCGGGATGATTGTTTATAATTCTTTGTTGGGCGATTCCTAGACCACCATTTCTTTTTCTTTTTACAAAGATATGCAGTTATCATCTGTTCAATCCCTCATTTGATGTACACTGCCTCAGGTTCTAGAAGAACAAATTTTAAAATAATTTTATATACTGTTGGGAGCCGACAGCATCCTAGTGTCTGACAAGGCCACATTGAAATAAAGATCCACGCTCAGCACTGGATGTCTGGGATGCTGCCTTATGGTTGGTCATGTAATATCTCCTGCCTCTATGAACCCATGTGTCTTTCCTCCACATCAGATCCTATAGGAGACAGTACTTTCACTGCATTTATGGCAAGTTCCTGGGGTACCCTGATGATAGCTGGCTGTGTAAGTCAATGACGGGGCAAGGTTTCCTAAAGATAAGGAAACTCCCTAAAGCAGGCTACAGTCCAAGGGGACCCCAGGACTGAGAAATAGGGGACTCAAGCCCCTTGGAAACTGAGGCTCAGGCTTCTGGTCGCATGGACAAATCCTGTCTGTGAGAAACAGTGTCTGTGAGAAACTGGTGATATCATCCAACCTTGAGCTTACTTGCCTATACAGCTGTGAAAGGTTTCCTTGGAGACCAGGAGACCAAGGTCTCTCAGCCATGAGAGTTCTGATAAGAGACAACTTACTGACCATGAGGTATCTTAATTAACAGCCTTGTTTTAACTCTTTGCTTTGTACATTGCTGTAGCAACAGATACTGAAGCTTTGTCTGAGAAACAGATGTTAACCTCTATTACAATAATATGCAGCTCTTTGTAGGATTGGAAAAGTTTGAGACTCCTTTTGCTACTAAGTATTATAATCACATAAAAATAGTTTTTTGCCCTAAACTCAGCCACTGCTAAACACTTGGCAATAGTTCAAGTATACGCCCTGTAAGATGGTCATGGTGACCACTCTTTAGATGATAAGTAAAATCCTTGAACAGGCCACTGTGTGCCCTGGAAAGATGCAATTACAAACAAGTAAACGTTCTGAGTAAGAGAAAACATCATGATCATGTGAAACATGACTTGTAATTGAGTTAATAGTCAGAAGCCCCTATAAAAGGGGCCAGGCTTAACAATAAAGGTGTGAGGGCCGGCCGAGTGGCGCATTGGTTAAGCGCTGGTTTTGGGATGCCAGCGGCCCCGGTTCGGATCCCACATGAGGGCCAGTGACACTGCCCTCTACAGCTAACAACAGCTCCACCTGGAGCTGGGCTGTGCGAGCCCCGATGATGGTGTGGGCTGCAGCCCCTGCTGCAGTGGGCTGCCATGGGCTACAGTGAGTGGCCCGCAGCCAGCGTGAGCGGCTGGCAGCCAAGCGTGAGCTGCCAATAGCCGCGATGAGCGACATCCAGAGGCCAGCGACCGATCTGCCTCATCCGGGAAGAGCGCAATGATGATACCAACAGTGAAGCAACATCCTCCGCAACTAAAAAACTGAAGAACAAGAAGACGGCAACTTGTCTGTTCCCCTTCCCCGATTCCCCAACGCTGCTCCCCTCCACCAATTCCCCAATAAAATCTTTAAAAAAAAAAAATAAATAAAAAATAAACAATAAAGGTGTGACACTCCTGTGAACCTTTTTCCAGTGTCTCCATCTTTCTTTCTCCTTGCCGACGCTGTCCCACCAGAGAGAACCCCTGGTCTTCACGGGGGCCGGCCCCCCGCAGAGTGGCGCCCGAACAGGGACCTGAGGGTATTTATTTTATTTTATTTTATTTTATTTTTTTAAGAGAAAAAGGTGTGTGCTTTCGGACGGCCAGGACTCCACCATGGGTGCTACAGACCCCCTGCATGAGATAAGCAGGAAAAGGGTGGAAAGTAAATGACCATAGGTCAAACAGAATTTAAGAATTAAATGACCGCAGGTCAGATCAAATAGAATCTCTAAAAAGTGAATGACCATGGGTCAAACAGAATCTAAAGAACAAAAAGTCTTTATTAACTTCGTTTGCTGCTCTCTTGCAGCCAGAGGTTCGAAGGTCAGAACCTCTATATTTTTACGTTGTGTACAGAAAGCCTGTCCTTGGTTTCCAGAAGAGGGAACAGTTAATTTAGAAACTTGGGATAAAGTAGGAAAAGAACTTAGGTTATATTATGACAACCACGGCCCGAAAGGGTCCTAGTTGATGCATTTGCTCTCTGGAACTCATTTAGAGATACACTTGTTCCAGGAACTCACTCTAAAACTAATCTGTCCTTTTCAGCTAAAAAATTTACAGATTCGGACATTAATTCAGATTGTGAGGATACAAACCTCCCTCCCCCAGATGCTGCCAAATTGGAAATGGAGGCAGCCAAATATAATGAACAAGATCCATGGGACTTTCCCAATATTTAAAAGGAAGATAAGGGGCCAAATCCTCCCAAATATTCAACTAAAAATGAAGAATACATGAAACCCCGACCTCCTTTAAAATACCCTGTAATGCCTATGCCTCCACGTAATTCTAAACCCACATCTCGGTTTCATAGAGCCATTGAAGAGACAGAGACACATGGGGAATTTGATTTTACTCTTTGTTACCCAGTGGTCTTTGATACAAATCGGGAAGGAGATGAATGGCCTTCCTGGGAGCCCCTGCCCTATAAAATCTTAAAAGAGCTGAAATTTGGGTGCACAGAATATGGTCCTGTAGCACCTTATACCCTTTCTTTAATTGATACATTAGCAGGGAAGTGGATGACTCCCAATGATTGGACTCAGGATTGCAAATCCTGCCTTTCAGGCGGAGACTATCTTTTATGGAGAACAGAATATGATGATAGAGCCAAAAAATTCATCAGTATAAAGGAACAAATTACTATGGATATGCTTATTGGAACAGGTGAATATTCTCATGCACAAGACCAGATGCATTTATCTAAAAAGGTCCTAGAAAAGGTCACTGACTGTGCTGGTAATGCCTGGAGAGCTCTCCCTGCTTCATCGGGAAAGCCAACTGCACTAACTACCGTAATACAAAGAGATGAGGAGTCTTTCCAAGACTTTTTGTCTCGGCTCATTCAAGCGGTTCGTAGAGTAATTTTACCAACGATGAAGCCACAGGTATTTTGATTAAACAGCTGGTATTTGAAAACGCAAATTCTACATGTCAGAATCTACTTCGACCTATCCGTAAATCTGACACTCTTAATGATTATATCAAACAATGTGCTGATGTCTCTCCAGCTTTTATTCAAGGAGTTACAATAGCAGCTGCCCTTAAAGGAAAAACATATCCTCAGTATGTTAAGAAATTAACTCAAACAACAAGGGTTGCTCCCAATTATAAAAATAATAACAGTGGCTATAATTGCTATAATTGTGGAAAACCAGGACACTTTAACAGACAGTGCCCATAAGCCTAGACAGGCTCCACAGTTACAAAACTCACAGCCACAAAATTTTCCTAATGTCTCACAACAAACTTCATCCTTGGTGCCAAAGACTATATGTCCATGGTGCAACAAGGGATTTCATTGGATAAAGGACTGTCATTCTAGATATCATAAAAATGGACAATTATTGCCACCTATTAAGCCTAACACTTATAACTCTAACAGTCCTTCTTTTCCCACCCAACCAAAATTTGTCCCCCAGTCAGGAAATGCCCTAAGGGCCCAGCCTTGGGCCCAGACAACAACAGGGACATCAATTCATCAACAACCCATTCAGCAATTTAAATCAGTCCACAAGCTCTTATACACTTGGATTTGTGTTACTCCTTTAGAGGTTAATTCTTCTGCCCATAGTTGGGAACAGTTTCAATGTCATATCACAGGTATTTGGAATCATAGTGACCTTAGTTTAGATCTATCTTCTCTCCACCAACAGAGGAGGATAAGGGGCCAGGTCCCCCAAAGTAATCAGCTAAAAATAAAAAATATACAAGACCCCAGCCTCCTTTAAACCAAACCTACATCTTGGTTTCAAAGAGTTGTTAAAGAGACAAAAGCTAATGGGAAAGGGAAGAGGGTATGCTTGTGTATTTCCTCAGGACACAGACACTCTTTTTTTTTTTTTTTTTTTTGAGGGCAGTGTCACTGGCCCTCATATGTGGGACCCAAACCGGGGCCACTGGCTTCCCAAACCAGCGCTTAACCACCGCACCACTTGGCTGGCCCAAGGACACAGACACTCCGGATTGGATTCCACATCGCCTGATCCGGCCTGATGTCTCGGTGCCCATTGCCTCCCTCCCATCCGGCTCTGCCGATGATACAGTCTCCCCGGACGCTGATGCCCACGCTGTCTCCGCCGCTCCTGTTACTTTTTAATGGCCTTCCTCCAAAAATCCTGCTTTGTATTCCTTTGAGGCTTGTGTTGCTGCACCTTATGTTTTCCTTATGGTTACTCATCATAATGTGTTTAATATGACTTCTAATGATTCCCTGTTCAATATCTCATGTACAAAATGTGTTATCAGTTCTTGTGTGTCTCCTTCCACAGATCTCCTAACATTGTTTATTGCTCAACAACCTCCTTCCTTGCTCTTACCGGTTGAACTAGATTCTCCTTGGTATTCAGACCCAGGATGACAGGTTCTTCAGACAGTCACTAATGCTTTAGTCAGATCAAAACGTGTAGTTGCAGAAATTATTCTAGAAATTACTGCTCTAATGGCTATTGTAGGCTCTTTTGCTGCCTCCACCACGACACTTGTACAAAACGTCGTACTGCCCAACATGTAGATCAGCTAGCTAGGAATGTTTCTTTAGCTATAACCACTCAGGAACTTATAGAAAGCTAGGAGCTAGGGTTAATACCCTGGAGGAAGCTGTGATTATTACCCTCACTCTCATTCTCTTTCCAGTCATCTTCAGACTTTTGAACAATAGTATTCGAGATGTTACTGCCAATGTACATGGCTTTTATTTAATTATTAATTTTTTTAATTATTAAAAAGGGTTGAGATGTTGGGGGCCGACAGCATCCTAGTAGCTGACAAGGCCACATTGAAATAAAGATCCACGCTCAGCATTGGATGTCTGGGATGCTGCCTTATGGTTGGTCATGTAATATCTCCTGCCTCTATGAACCCATGTGTCTTTCCTCCACATCAGATCCTATAGCAGACAGTACCTTCACTGCATTTATGGCAAGTTCCTGGGGTACCCTGATGATAGCTGGCTGTGTAAGTCAATGACAGGGCAAGATTTCCTAAAGATAAGGAAACTCCCTAAAGCAGGCTACAGTCCAAGGGGACCCCAGGACTGAGAAATAGGGGACTCAAGCCCCTTGGAAACTGAGGCTCAGGCTTCTGGTCGCATGGACAAATCCTGTCTGTGAGAAACAAACAGTGTCTGAAAAGCTGGTGATATCATCCAACCTTGAGTTTACTTGCCTATATAGCTGTGAAAGGTTTCCTTGAAGACCAGGAGACCAAGGTCTCTCAGCCATGAGAGTTCTGATAAGAGACAACTTACTGACCATGAGGTATCTTAATTAACAGCCTTGTTTTAACTCTTTGCTTTGTATGTTGCTGTAGCAACAGATACTGAAGCTTTGACTGAGAAACAGATGTTACCCTCTATTACAATAATATGCAGCTCTTTGTAGGATTGGAAAAGTTTGAGACTCCTTTTGCTACTAAGTATTATAATCACATAAAAATAGTTTTTTGCTCTAAACTCAGCCACTGCTAAATTCTTGGCAATAGTTCAAGTATATGCCCTGTAAGGTAGTCATGGTGACCACTCTTTAGATGATAAGTAAAATCCTTGAACAGGCCACAGTGTACCATGGAAAGATACAATTACAAACAAGTAAAAGTTCTGAGTAAGAGAAAACATCATGATCATGTGAAACATAACAGGTAATTGAGTTAATAGTCAGAAGCCCCTATAAAAGGGGCCAGGCTTTAACAATAAAGGTGTGACACTCCTGTGAACCTCTTTCCAGTGTCTCCATCTTTCTTTCTCCTCGCCGACGCTGTCCCACCCGAGGGAACCCCTGGTCCTCGTGTGGGCCAGTCCCCCGCAATATACACGCATATATGTATATGTATATGTATATGTGTGTGTCTAGATATATAGATGACTTATTTAAAAGTAATTCTGTCTCACTGTCTCTTTTCAGAACAGTCCCTTTGCCTGAGAAACTTGTGTCTTAGCTCTGCCTGTGCACCCTTTCTGGGGGTCATATGTCATATATTTGGCCATTTTACTCGTCATAGAAGGAAGAAAACATAGAAATAATTGAACTGGAATAGATCTTAGAAATCATCTGATGAAATTCATTACTTTCAGAACAATAAATAATGGCTCAGGACAGGCATCACGGGAGGCTAGAGCTGGTGGTAAGCACACAGCTGTATACACCAGCTGTAGGTTCTATGTGGGGACAGACACACATGTAGTGTGGAGGGGCCAGGGTAAGCAGCAAGGATCAGGCCCACTGAGGACTCGCAGGTATAGAGGCCCTACTGGGGTGTACACCCTCCCTGCAGCTGTGCACTGCGGTGAATGTCAGTGATGGGAGTTAGGTCGTGGGCCTGCAGGCGCACAGCTGGAGAGGCTAGCTACAGGTGTGGATGGTGCTGCTGGCCAGTGACAGAAGACAGGGCCTTGATCTGGACCCACAAGCAGCTTCAAGGGCCCTGGCTGTCAGTATGCTCTCTCATGGCTGCACACCCTCCCCCCAGGCTTGTATACTGCAGCAGAAGCCGGAGATGGGGGTTTGACTGGGGACAAGTGGGTGCTCAGCTGAAGGGGCTTGCTCCAAGTGTGCACCCAGCAGTGGGCGTTAACTGGTGGTGGTGGTGCTGCTGGTGCTAGTGGTGTGTGTGTGTGTGTGTGTGTGTGTGTGTGTGTGTGTGTGTGTGTCTGTCTGTCTAGGCTGGCATTTTGCACTCACACAGCTGCAGAAGCCTGATTTGGCTTCTGGTGTGGTTCTTGGATTCCAGCTGAGGTGGGAGCAGGAAGTGGGAGGGACTCTAGCAGCTGGCATCAGCAAATGTGAATACCTGCGGGGCAAAAGCTGGAGTCATTGGCAGGGGGTCCAAGCTGGCTGTGCTGGCTATGTCGGTTCTGTCAGTGGGGAAATCTGCTGGGTTTGTCTATTGAGCAGGTCACTGTGAACTGCAATGGTTCCTGATGTGTGCCTGGTATTAGTAGCCCCTGCTTTTCTTTCTTGTTCCTAGCCATCTCTATACATCTCAGCTTTGCTGGCCTGGGTGGGATGAAACTGAAGCAGAACCTTTGTGTGGTGACCCGAAAGGATGGAGAAGCTATTATAGTTGCTCACCCCGCTATTCCTTTCCAGGTGAGGGGAACGCTTTAGAGCTGGAACTTCCCTCTTGGTGCTGCACAATGCTAGCTTGGGGGATAAAATGATTTTTTTTTTTTTAAAGAACTACTTTGAGAAGAAGCTTTATCCTATTTTATTATTTATTTATTTATTTATTTATTTATTTATTTATTTTTAGCTGAGCCATCCTGCCACCTGTTGGCAGCTCAGCTCGGGCTGGCCATTGAACTGCTGTTGCTCAGAGCTCAGCTTGCACTCTTGAGCGAGCTCTTAACCAACTGAGCCATTTGGCCAGCCCCTAAAATGATTTTTAATACAAACTTATGCCTGTCCTCTACCTACTCACAAATTAGAATCCTGGCCAGGGTACCTAGAAAGTAGATTTTGTACTCAAATATTTCCATATATCTTTGTAAAGGATTTTAATGGTCACCAAGAGCAAAGGGAAAGAGACTATGTGTCTTGGATTAATAGTCCAGTTTCTTTTTGAACTCTTTTTTTTTTTTTTTAGGTGTGAGTTCCCTCCTTCTTTTTTTTTTTAATTTTTAATTTTTTTTAATTTTATTTATATATACTTTTAATTAGCTTCAGGTGTACAACAAAGTGCAATAGTTATACTTTTTACCCCTCCCCCAATTCTCCCCTCCCACTCCTGCCCCCCCATATCATACTATCTGTTACAATTCCTTTGACTCCCTTCCACCATATAATCCACATCCGGTGACTGTCTATATATTCAATTACAGTTGGCATACAATATTATACAACATCAATTTCAGGTATACAGTGCCGTGATCAAACCTCTACTCCATCCATGAAGTGGTCTCCCTAACAAAACATGTGACCATCTGACACCCCACAAAATTTTAACATTATATTCCCCGAACTGTCTTTCATATCCCTGTGACAATACTGTAGTTACCTATTTATGCTGTCTAATCCTTTCCCCTTCTCCCTTATCCCGACCCCTCTCCCAACTAGCAACCCTGTTTTTCCTCTATATCTAAGAGACTATTTCTGTTTCTGATGCTCATTCATTCAGTTTTTCAAATTCCACATATAAGTGAGATCATATGGTATTTGTCTTTCTCTGACTGACTTATTTCACTCAACATAATAGTCTCTAGGTCCATCCATATTGTTGCAAATGGTACAATTTCATTCTTCTTTGTAGCGGAGTAATACTCCATTGTATAAATGTACCACAGATTCTTAAGCCAGTCATCTACCAATGGGCATTTCGGTTGTTTCCAAGTCTTGGCTATTGTAAATAGCGCTGCAATAAACATAGGGGTGTATATATTTTTTCGAATTACCGTCTTGGATTCCTCTGGGTAGATTCCCAAGACTGGAATTGCTGGGTCATACGGCAGTTCCATTTCCAGTGTTTTGAGATACCTCCATACTGATTTCCATAATGGCTGCACCAATTTGCAGTCCCACCAACAGTGCACCAGGGTTCCCTTTTCTCCACACCCTCGCCAACACTTGTTGTTTGTTGATTTGTTGATGATAGACATTCTGACTGGAGTGAGGTGGTATCTCATTGTGGTTTTTATTTGCATTTCTCCGATGATTAGTGAGGTTGAACATTTTTTTCATATGCCTGTTGGCCATCTGTATGTCCTCTTTAGAGAAATGCCTCCTCATATCCTCTGCCCATTTTGTAATTGGGTTGTTTGTTTTTTTGGTGTTGAATTGCATGAGTGTTTTATAAAATTTGGATATCAACCCCTTTTCAGATATATCATTGGCAAATATCTTCTTCCATTCAGTAGGCTGCCTTTTTGTTTTATTGATGGTTTCCTTTGCTGTGAAAAAACTTTTAAGTTTGATGTAATCCCATATGTTAATTTTTTCTTTCATTTCCCTTGCCCGAGGGGATATATCAGTAAAAATATTACTCAGGGTAATGTCTGCAAACTTACTCCCTATATTTTCTTCTAGGAGTTTTATAGTTTCAGGTCTTACATTTAAGTCTTTAATCCATTTTGAGTTTGTTCTCGTATATGGTGTAAGTAGATGGTCTATTTTCATTTTTTTGCACGTGTCAGTCCAATTTTCCCAGCACCATTTATTAAATAGACTATCTTTACTCCAGTGTAAATTCTTGCTTCCATTGTCATAGATTAAATGACCGTATATAGATGGGTTTATTCCTGGGCTCTCTATTCTATTCCATTGGTCTATGTGTCTGTTTTTATGCCAGTACCATACTGTTTTGATTACTGTAGCCTTGTAGTATGTTTTGATGTCAGGTAGTGTGATGCCTCCCACTTTGTTCTTATTTCTCAACATTGCTGTAGCTATTCGGGGTCTTTTGTGACTCCATATAAATTTTAGGATTCTATGTTCTATTTCAGAGAAAAATGTCCTTGGTAGTTTGATTGGAATTGCATTGAATCTATATATTGCTTTAGAAAGTATTGACATTTTAACTATATTAATTTTTCCTATCCATGAGCATGGTATGTATTTCCATTTATTTGTATCTTCTTTGATTTCTCTCTTCAGTGTCTCATAATTTTGTGAGTACAGGTCTTTTACTTCTTTAGTTAAATTGATTCCTAGATATTTTATTGTTTTTGAAGCAATTGTAAAAGGGATTGATTTCCTGATTTCTTCTTCTAATAGTTTATTATTGGTGTATAGAAATGCCACTGATTTCTGAATATTAATTTTGTATCCTGCTACCTTACCAAATTCGTGTATCAGTTCTAGCAGTTTTTTGGTGGAGTCTTTGGGATTCTCTATATATAGTATCATGTCATCTGCATATAATGACAATTTTACTTCCTCTTTTCCAATTTGTATGCCTTTTATTTCGTTTTCTTGTCTGATTGCTGTGGCTAGAACTTCCAGAACTATGTTAAATAGAAGTGGTGAAAGTGGGCAGCCTTGTCTTGTTCCTGATCTTAAGGGGAAAGCTTTCAGCCTTTCCCCATTAAGAACGATGTTTGCTGTGGGCTTATCATATATGGCCTTTATTATGTTGAGGTATGATCCCACTATTCCCACTTTGTTAAGAGTCTTTATCATAAATGGCTGCTGGATTTTGTCAAATGCCTTTTCTGCATCTATTGATATGATCATATGATTTTTATTTTTCATTTTGTTAATGTGATGTATTACATTAATTAATTTGTGGACATTGAACCAGCCTTGCATACCAGGAATGAATACCACTTGATTGTGGTGTATGATCTTTTTAATGAGATGCTGAATTTGGTTTGCTAGTATTTTGTTGAGAATTTTTGCATCTAAGTTCATTAGTGATATTGGCCTGTAGTTTTCCTTTTTTGTAATATCTTTGTCTGACTTAGGAATCAGGGTGATAGTGGCTTCATAGAAAGAGTTTGGGAGCCTTCCCTCCTTCTGTATTTTTTGGAATAGTTTGAGGAGAATAGGTACTAATTCTTTTTTGAATGTTTTGTAAAATTCACCTGTGTAGCCATCTGGTCCAGGGCTTTTGTTGGTTGGAAGATTGTTGATTACTGATTCAATTTCTTTGGCAGTAATCAGTCTGTTCAGAGTTTCTGTTTCTTTTTGGTTCAGGCTTGGTAGATTGTATGCTTCTAGAAATTTATCCATTTCTTCCAGATTGTCGAATTTGTTAGCATATAGTTGCTCATAGTATTGTCTTAAATTTTTCTGTATTTCTGTGGTATCTGTTGTCACTTCTCCTCTTTCATTTCTGATTTTATTAATTTGGGTCCTCTCTCTCTTTTTCTTCGTTAGTCGTGCTAAGGGTTTGTCAATTTTGTTTATCTTTTCAAAAAACCAACTCTTGGTTTCATTGATCTTTTGTATTGTTTTTTTTGTTTTCTATTTCATTTATTCTTTTTGAACTCTTGATTGAGGGTTTCAGGTAAAAGAATGCTGCTTACTGGGCGTTGGTTAAGAGCTGGCTTGGAACACCAGCTCTGAGCAGCAGGGCCCCGGTTCAGATCCCACTTGAGGGCCAGTGACGCTGCCCTCTACAGCTAAGATGGTGAACAACAGCTCCACCTGGAGCTGGGCTGCCATGAGTCCCCAGCGACGGTGTATGCTGCAGCCCCTGCTGCAGTGGGCTGCCACAAGCTACAGTGAGTGGCCGGTAGCCAGCGTGAGTGGCCAAGAGCCGCTGTGAGCTGCCGTCTGGAGGCCGGCGACCAATCTGTCTCACCAGGAAGAGCACAATGATGATACCAACATGGGCCAGTGAAGCAACGTCCTCCGCTACTAGACTGAAGAACAAAAGGACAGCAAGTTGTCTGTTTCCTTTTCCCGATTCCCAATGCTGTTCCCGTCCCCCAATTCCCCAATAAAATCTTTAAAAAAAAAAAAGAATGCTGTTTGCTTACTTTTTTTTTTTTTTTTTGAGGGCAGTGTCACTGGCCCTCATACATGTGGAACCCGAACCGAGGCCGCTGGCTTCCTAAGCCAGCACTTAACTACCGCGCCACTCTGCCGGCCCCTGTTTCCTTACTTTTGATGTCCTGACCATCTGAGGTAAAACAGGTTATCACAAACTTTCATCATCTTTAAAATAGTTTACATATGTGTAACAGAGTTAAATTTTAAAAGCAAGTGTTTCCTACACTCAGTATTATGTTTAAAATTTCTTCAGATTTAGGTGATCAAAAATGTTTTATATTTGAGGAAAGAAAGACCCTTCAACTAGTGGCTCTGATGTTAACCCATTGTGTAACTATATACAGAAGTCTTTGCCTCTTTTAGCCATTATTTATTGTTCTTAAAATAAGGAAGTAATGAATTTCATCAGATGATTTCTAAGATCTATTCCAGTTCAATTATTACTATGTTTTCTTCCTTCTATGAAGAGTAAAATGGCCAAGCATATGACATATGACCCCCAGAAAGGGTGCATAGACAGAGCCAAGACACAAGTTTCTCAGGCAAAGGGACTGTTCTGAAGAGAGACAGCGAGATGGAATTACTTTTAAACAAGTCATCTATATATCTAGACACACACATGTACATATACATATACATATACATATACATATACATATACATATACATATAGGCGTGTATATAAAATTGTTTTAAAATTTGTTCTTCTAGAACCTGAGGCAGTGTACATCAAATGAGGGATTGAACAGCTGATAACTGCATATCTTTGTAATCAAGTTCTTTGAATCTTTGGACCCTGGCTTCTAAAGTAAATTAAAAAGGTACAAACTTTTCTGAACTCTCATTTTTGTTTGTCCATGGTGAAAACATTAACTCAGTAATTGTTTAATTTTAAATCTTTTTTTTACTGCCAAAGTGAGGCAGCAAGTTCAATAATAATTACTCAACAAATGTTTCTGAAATATAGTTAAATTGAAATACCTTCCAGTGCAGAGTTCACAAGTTATAAACCGGAGCTGGACTCTTTACACTACCTTAGAAATGGAAATTTTGGTGAATTCCTTCAGTTCTGATTCTCATTTTCCCCCTGTAAAATGGATAAGTAATACCCGTCTCATGAGTTGATTATGAGATTCAAATAATAAGATAGTCACAAAAGTGCTTCATAAACTTCACAGAATTCTATAAATAAAAAGAATTATTGGGCTGGCCGAGTGGCGCATTGGTTAAGAGCTAGCTTGGGACGCCCGCGGCCCTGGTTCCGATCCCACATATGAGGGCCAGTGAGACTGCCCTCTACAGCTAACAACAGCTCCACCTGGAGCTGGGCTGCGAACTCTGGTGATGGTGTAGGCTGCAGCCCCTGCTGCAGTGGGCTGCCATAGGCTACAGGGAGTGGCCGGCAGCCAGCGCGAGCTGCCAATAGCCACGGTGAGCGACCATCCAGAGGCTGGTGACCTATCTGCCTCACCCAGGAAGAGCGCAATGACGATGCCAACATGGGCCAGTGAAGCAACGTCCTCCGCAACTAGACTGAAGAACAAAAGGACAGCAACTTGTCTGTTCCCCTTCCCTGATTCCCCAATGCTGTTCCTCTCCACCAATTCCCCAATAAAAATCTTAAAAAAAAAAAAAAATTATCTTTTTTTAATTAAAGAAAGCAATTTATTTTTCTTTTGTAAAGCACTTTAAGATTCTAGGCACTTTAAAAATCTAATAGTGGTTTTACAGAAGAATATTTAAAGTTGGTTCTTTCGGGCCGGCCGAGTGGCGCGGTTGGTTAAGCGCTGGCTTGGGAAGCCAGCGGCCCCGGTTTGGGTCCCACATGTGAGGGCCAGTGACACTGCCCTCAAAACAACAACAACAACAACAACAAAACACCATAAAGTTGGTTCTTTCATGTAATATAAAGTAGCATTTTTATTTTTATTTTTGAAAAACAAAAGCCAAGTTTATTTGTTAATTTCTTGCATTCGAAGTACTCCTCGATGACATCCTTGGCCTGAGACTCTGCCATAATCCTTAACCACCGTACAACTCCAACCAACCACTTTACGGGGTTTCCCTCTCTGTCGATTTTACAGAGGCCTACCCATTCCCCTAACTGCTTCTTGTCACCAATCTTAATTAGGTCGATTTGGTGTTCAACACAGAGAGCCTCCAGCCACTTGACGTGCATAAGTTCATCACAGTTGGATGAAAGCACACAAAGATGGGCTTGGCGCTTGTCCGAGGTTTTGGCAGTGTCGCGAATTCCGCGTGCTAGGCCCTTGTGCATGAGGCACAGCCACACCTCTTGTAAGGCAGTATTGACATCCATTACACCTCCAGCAGCAGTGCCTTCCTGGGCCATGGCGGCGGGTTTCCTGTGGAGCCGAATCTTGAATGCACTCAAGCCTCTGCCTCCATGTTACTCCGCAGAGGCAGGGAAAGAGCAGCATTTTTATTTTATTACACTTAGAAGCTGATCTAAATATATTATGTTCTTGTCTGTGAAATCTGGACATAGTGGTCTTTCCAGACTGAGGCATTTTTGATGCAGTTAGTTCCACCCTAAGCCTTACTACCTGATGACTGCTTATTAGCCTTGATTCTCTGCTGCTACAGAAGCTATGGAGGGAAGCTCTTCTCTCTCAGGACCTGCTTGCTGACTTCCTCTGAGATTGACTCTTTCTGCTGCAGGACTGAACAAAGTTCATTACCAGCAGTGTAGAAGACTAAACCACTGGGAGTCCTGTGTGGGGCTCCATAGCCGCATGGCTCCTCAGAGGGGGACTTCTTTCCTTCCAGGCTGCTGTTGTATTGGCACCCATTTCTTCTTTTCTTAAATTATAATTAGCATACGTGATGTGTCAGATGTCCTAGATTCAAATTCCTGGCCTATTCTTTATTAACTCTGCAGAGGGGTATCTGAATCTTTTCAAAGTAACTCAGCTGCAACTTTTCTGTCATAAAGCATTTTGTGAAGTTCTTTAAGTGAGCTAACAGGGTGGAAAGTATCTGGCACAGCAGAGCCACTAAAATATTTCTTCATTCCCTATTGTGGTGTTGGTAATGTTTGTTGTATTTTGTTGTGGCTATATTATGAAATTAGGCTACTTAAATATTCAAAAAGCCCTGCTTATTTTAATAAATGTTATCTAAAATAATATTTAAGTTTATCCAAAATAAATGTTATGATGTACTTGCTAGCAATGAAGAACCTTCTAGAACTATTGTCTATACCACTTAACTTTGTTGTTTTCATCATTGTTATTTTGCACTTAATTTTTTTTGTTTTTTTTGAGGGCAGTGTCACTGGCCCTCATATGTGGGACCTGAACCGGGGCCGCTGGCTTCCCAAGCCAGCGCTTAACCACCGCGCCACTCGGCCGGCCCTGCACTTAATTTTTAATACACAGAATTCACTTTTAGTCTTCATATTTATTTGGTCCACAGTGGTTATTGAGCAGTATGTTCAGGAGGTGCATCTTTTATTTTATTATTTTTTAAATATATTTTATTTTTTTCAGTTACAGTTGACATACAATATTATAATAGTTTTAGGTGTACAACACAGTGATTAGAGATTTATATAATTTATGAAGTGACCACCCCATTAAATCTCATACTCAATCTGACACCATACATAGTTATTGCAATATTGTTGACTACATTCTCATGCTATGCTTTACATCCCATGACTATAACTACCAATTTGTACTTTTTAATCCCTTCCTCTTTTTCACCGCCCTTCCACCACATGCCTCTGCCATCTGGCCACCATAAAAATGTTCTCTGTATTTATGAGTTTGTTTCTCTTTTGTTTGTTTATTTTGTTCTTTAGATTCACATATAAGTGAAATCATATGAAGTGAGTTATTTTTTAGTTATGATTTCCACTGAAAACTTAGATATTTATCAACACTGAGGTGACGATTTTAAAAATTAAATTTACTGTGGTAACATTGGTTAACATGATATAAATTTCAAGTATTCAAACAACATCTGTATTCTCTATTGTGTGCTCACCACCCAAAGCCTAGTCTCTTTCTGTCACCACATATTTGACCGCTTTTACCCTCTTCACCCTCTCCTCACCCTCCTTCCCCTCTGGTAACCATCATTCTGTTATTGGTATTTTTTTTTTTTTTTTTGGTTTGTTTTTGAGGGCAGTGAACCAGGGCGGCTGGCTTCAGCCAGTGCTTAATCACCGCGCCACTCAGCCGGCCCCTGTTGTCAGTATTTTTGATGGCTTTTCTTGGCTCTTGTTTGTTTGTTTTGGTGTTAATCTCTGCCAGTATTCCAAAGTACACTGAAGATAAAACAATATGTATCCAAAAGTTCAAAGACTTAGTGCATGTTTAGTGATCAGCTTGTACTTAATATTTATAAAATGGTTGGATTATAAGTTTTCAGTTGGCTTTGTGCAGGTTGCAGGTACATCAATGGATCTCTTCACGGTCCTAATAATTTGTCTTTCTTGTCTGACCTTCCTTTTTCTGTGGAACCGAAGCTATGCCAAAGGGAAGCTGCCACCTGGCCCCACTCCCCTCCCATTCATTGGAAACATTCTACAGCTAAATCTTAAGAACACCACTGAATCCTTCAACCAGGTAAAGCATAATTAATTTTCTTTCAATTGTTGGCAATGAGTAGATAAGACAGCCCTATATCTAAATAAAATATGGTCCCAGACACCATGTTTTAAAGAAGCGGTTTTATTTTGTTTTTGTTTTTTTTTTGAGGGCAGTGTCACTGGCCCTCATATGTGGGACCGAACCGAGGCCGCTGGCTTCCCAAGCCAGCGCTTAACCACCGCGCCACTTGGCCGGCCCAAAAGAAGCAGTTTTAAAAGGAAGTGTCCATTGGATACCCAGACATGATTTTAAATGGTGTACAGTGAGAAGGCTGCCAGAAGGGAATAAGATCCATGAGATGATTGTTGAAATTGCCCCAAACAGGAACTTCCTGTTCATATTGTGATCTAGGTCCCCCTTTTTAGTAATTATCCTTTGGTGAACTCTAATGGTAATTAAACTGCTTTTAATTTTTTTTTTAAAGATTTTATTGGGGAATTGGGGGAGGGGAACAGACAAGTTCTTGTCTTTTTGTTCTTCAGTCTAGTTGTGGAGGACGTTGCTTCACTGGCCCCTGTTGGTATTGTCATTGCGCTCTTTCCAGATGAGGCAGATCGGTCACCAGCCTCTGGATGGTCGCTCACCGCGGCTATTGGCAGCTCACACTGGCTGCCGGCCGCTCACGCTGGCTGCGGGCCACTCACTGCAGCCTATGGCAGCCCACTGCAGCAGGGGCTGCAGCCTACACCATCTCCGGGGCTCGCAGCCCAGCTCCAGGTGGAGCTGTTGTTAGCTGTAGAGGGCAGTGTCACTGGCCCTCATGTGGGATCCCAACCAGGGCCGCTGGCATCCCAAGCCAGCTCTTAACAATGCGCCACTCGGCCTGCCCACACATGTCCTTTATTGTACCTATAGGAAAGAAGGAGAAATTCGGAGCAATTATAGGTTTGGAAGAAAAAAGTTAATAAAATAATATGTATAACATTTATGATACAGTCCCTGTCACATGGTAGAAACTGAATAAAGGATAATTATTGAGGTGATAATAATAGCAATATTATTAATAATATAATGATAATTACCATTTAAGTAATGTGATTTATTATTAGATTACTGGGTCTAGAACTTGAATTAAATTTTTTTTTTGATTTGATGACTTTTTAATTTAATTTTTCCAAAATATGTACCCTTTCTTTCTTTCTTTTTTTAAATTTAAGGATAGTTGGTAAACAATATTATATTAGTTATATTAGTTTCTTGTGGAAATCTTTTATAATGGCTGCATGAATATTAAAATGTCTCTTTGGTAAAATTAAAAATATTTTCCTCATTTATCTACATTTTTAGTTTTGAAATTCTCACTAATCTGTATCTGTTGTTCCATTTCTAGTTAGCAAAAGTCTATGGCCCCGTGTTCACCGTGTATTTTGGCATGAAGCCCACTGTGGTGCTGCATGGCTATGAAGCAGTGAAGGAAGCCCTGATTAATATGGGAGAGGATTTTTCTGGCAGAGGCAGCTTTCCAGTGTTAGATACAATCTTCCACGGAACAGGTATGCTTCAATTTGGGGAATGCGTGTAGGTTTGTACGTTGCAAAGATTCCAAATAGGCTAAGAAATTGAGAAATTATAAACACTGAGAGAAATTTATGAAAATATCATAAATATGACATTTTTCTATAAAGGATCATTAATCCATATTTAAAATTATGAAGGTGACACAATGTCTCCGTGAAACATTAAGTCTAATGAGGGCAAACCAACTCACCACTAATGTTTTATGAATCTGTGACTAAGTCATGTTCATTTTAAATTATGGCTTGTTAAGATAATGAGAAAGAGAGAAAAGGGAGGTGTGGAGAGGAGGAAATTGGCTAAATTATCCTGTTCACCAAATATTTTGTTTTATGTCCTGAGTCATGGTTGCCAAGTTATTTTAGGAAGCTTGCATTGCATGCATGGAACCAACATAAGTTTGGAATATTTCCAACCTTGCCTTCAATTTTCTCTTCTTCCAAAACAGCATTAGAAATATTTGAATTATTCAATAGGATACAAAGCATAAAGCACAAATGTGCTCTGAAAAGAGGATTGTGGAGAAACACATAGTGAGTATGAATTGGAATTGATATTAGAAAAAGCATTTTAAGTGAGGTACCTGCACTATCGTCCATTTGTTTTTGGAGCTGGTCTTAAACTGTCCAGTCCTCTGGAGGATCACTGGGTTCCAGTGAAAGGAGACATGGCCTGAATGCAGCCCTTTCCTCCTATGCATTGTTCTCTAAGATCTTCCTGGACAAGTTTTCTAGGAGCATTGTTTTTTTCTCCTGATCTTGTCTTGACTCTGGAAGTCTGCTGTTGAACTTCCTTGGGTTAAAACCACATTTCATGGAAGAAATTTAACAAATAGAGGGCAAATGTTAAAATGAGAAGGGCTATGGCTGTGCTCCTTTATCCTTATTTTCATGAGCTCCCTTTGCACCAGAGCTGTCTCTCATTCTGTTGACAATTGATTCCGTTTGTTGCTGCTCCTAAAATCCACTTATAATGCACAAAAGTCATCCCTGAAAATTTAACCCATGACTTGGACTCACTGTCATTTATTGACTGACTGTGATCCAAGAGCAAGCATTTTCTCTCCATGATCTTCAGTATTCTCATCAGTTAAATGAGGACAAAACACTTGGTTCATAGAGGTTTAGAGGAGTTAATGAACAAAGAAGAGTTTAGTACTGTGTAAAACAGAGTCTTGACAGTAACATCCTAGGCTGGGGGAGGAGAGACGGCAGGTGAAGTCGGGCTTAATGGAAATTCCTGAGGCTGGTACTATATTTACCTCTTAAGTAGAGGCTTAAGTGTCATTATTATTTCCTGAGATAAAGACTCTCGGTTCTAGTTCATGGCAATGGAAGTTGTCCTTCTCCCTCCTCTTTTTTTTGTCCTAATAGGAATTGTTTTCAGCAATGGAGAAATATGGAAGCAAACCCGGCGTTTCTCCCTCATGGTTTTGCGGAATATGGGAATGGGAAAGAAGAGTATTGAAGACAGAATTCAAGAGGAAGCCTTGTGTCTGGTGGAAGCACTAAGAAAAACCAATGGTGTGTATTTCTTTACACAATTAACGGTAATAGTTTGGGTAGACTACACGCTATTACAAATAAACTACAGAGACGTATGGTGGCTCAAGTACAACAGAAGTTTACTTTTTGCTCACAGAATAACAGTAAGAGGTGAAGTCAATTATATCTCTGTAAATTTGAAAAAAAAAAAAAAAAGCATTGGTGGTTCAATGGTAGAATTCATGCCAAAACCTTCTCCATGCATAGGACTGCATTACAGCTTACCTAGAGAAATGTAGGTATAAAGGGAGGCAGCTGTAGTAGCATAAATTTGTGCAGTGTGTATACATGTGCGTGCACAGCCTGGACTAGGGCAGGGGGTAGAAGAGAAAGGAGTGGGCAGGAGACTTGGCAGGAAAGGAGTAGATCAGGATCATGAGATATATGTGGTTTTTAACCTCAGTAGTTAATTATTGTTCACGAATGTTATTAACTTAATAATACCATATTCTATATCTTGGATTGTCATCGCGTTTTTAAACCAATGTTATGTTACTGTCAGGTGGGCTGTTTCCCTTTTCTTTTGCTAATATTATATTAAAAATGCAATTATTGCAAATATTTGCATAATTCTGGTTTCTTCCTTAGGATACATTTCTGGAAATAGTGGTAGAGTATCAATGAATATTGTTTGGACTTTTGACACATATTATCTAGGAATGGAAGGGAGACCTAGCAAAAGAAGGGATAAGAACATGAGGCTTATACTGCATATATTGTTCTGTAAACTTATGTTTAAATTTAATATATTAAATATTTTCAGATGTTTAATATTAAATGTTTTACTAAGAACATTATTAATGGAATAGTACAGGATTCCATTATTTTGGATGTACCATAGTTTATTTAACCAGTCATTTTTTTTCCGGGCAGTGTTACTGCCCCTCATAAGTGGGACCCGAACCGGGGCCCCTGGCTTCCGAAGCCAGCGCCCAACCGCGGCGCCACTCAACCGGCCCTAACCAGTCTTTTATTTTTGGCCAGAAGACTGTTCTCAGTTCTTTCTTGCTACTAATATAAAAACCGTGCAATTCGTATTAATCATTGGCTAGCTCTGACTACTTTCTTAGAATAAAATTTTGGAAATGGAATTAGTAAGTTAATTAATGTTGGGTTTCAATACGTATTATCTGGGAAATTATTTTGTGCACTTAATTTATATTTCAAGTAGAATCTATTATTAACTGGTTCACTTTTTTTCTCGTAATGAATATGATCTTCTCTCAGTTTCCTGACCTCTGATCACTCAGACCCTGTTCGATTCCACCTAGCTTTGGGGATTTCACACTCTTGGGGGTAGCCCATTTCGCCACTGGATAACTATAACTGTTGGAATTTTTGTTCATATGTTGAGCAGAACCTTTTTTCCTTGTAACTTGTACTGTTTGATCCCTGCTAAGTGTTTGCTCTTGGAGTTGTAGTGTTTTGGAAATTACCACACAGAGGCAGGATGACCGCCCACTCAAAATTTGGTTTAGATGTTGAGACTGAAGGTGACACGCACACCTCAATAGGATATGAAAAAGTTTATTATTGGCATAACGAGGTTTTCTGTGGAGGCTACGGTGGCTCATAAGCAGATCCCAAAATGGCTTGACAGAGCAGAGAAAGAATACTGGCTTGAGGTAATTTTGGTGGTTAAGGGGTGAGGCAGAGATGAGGGTTCTGTGTGCTGGCCGGGGCTTGTGTGGTTTAAACATACTACTTGTGCCAAAGGAGAGAACAATTGACCTTTTCTACCAATTTGTCCAGATGTGAGTCGAAGAAGAAAAGGTAAGGCTTAAAAGCTGTCAGCAGCCAAACATCAAAAAAAGAGTCATACTCTTTATTATAAATATATAGAAAGCCTGTTTCCAATGCTACAACATTGTTTCAAATATCTGAATGTAATTCCAATTTTTCTCATTACTCCTCTCTTCTATAAGAAAAGTACACCCAACCTTTTAAAACTGCGTTTTGTAAAATATGATTTCAAGTCTCCTCAGTTTCCTGGTTTTGTTATTAGGTCACTTAGTTTCTTATGGGCATCATGAAGAAATATTCACACGGAGAGCTAAATTTTACACTTTTAAAGATATATATATATATATATATATATATATATATATATATTTAAAAATTAATTAAATTAATTAATTTATTGTTTTTGAGGGCAGTCACTGGCCCTCATATGTGGGACCCGAACCGGGGCCGCTAGGCTCCCAAGTCAGCACTTAACCATCGTGCCACCTAGCCGGCCCTAAAGATATTTTTTAATGACCTCCCTCTTGTAAATTACCTTGTGGCTCTTATTTGGAGAATACTGTAAATGGGAGAATACTTGGGGGGAAATTAATAAATAAATTAGACTGAATTACACAGTTTTATTTCAGGAAAGACAATACATTTTATTTTAGGCCTATTGAGTTTATAGTGATGATGGCATATCCAGGCAGTTCCTATAGTTAAAAAATCTTAGGGCCGGCAGAGTGGCGCATTGGTTAAGAGCTGGTTTTGGGATGCCAGCAGCCCCGGTTCGGATCCCACATGTGAGGGCCAGTGACACTGCCCTCTACAGCTAAGATGGTGGACAACAGCTCCACCTGGAGCGGGGCTGTGCGAGAGCCCCGGCGATGGTGTAGGCTGCAGCTCCTGCTGCAGTGGGCTGCCATAGGCTACAGTGAGTGGCCGGCAGCCAGCGTGAGTGGTTGGCAGCCAGCGTGGGCTGCCAATGGCTGCGGTGAGCGACATCCAGAGGCCAGCAACCAATCTGCCTCATCCAGGAAGAGCGCAATGACGATACCAACATGGGCCAGTGAAGCAATGTTCTCCGCAACTAGACTGAAGAACAAAAGGACAGCAACTTCTCTGTTCCCTTTCCCCTATTCCCCAACGCTGTTCCCCTCCCCCAATTCCCCAATAAAATCTTTTTTTTAAAAAAAAAGATCTTAGATGTCAACCTCCTCAATTAAACAGTCAGCTTAAGATGTATATGAAAATTCCTTTCTAACTTTTAACTTTTATTGTTTTTAGCATCTCCCTGTGATCCTGCTTTCCTTCTGGGCTGTGCTCCCTGCAATGTGATCTGCTCCATTATATTCCATAGCCGTTTTGATTATGATGATGAGCGATGGCCAACCTTGATGAAGTATTTTCATGAAAACTTTAAACTCGTAAGCACCGTCTGGATACAGGTAAAGTCAAGGTCCTATTTAAATGGGAAATAATTTTCTAATCTATTCCTCATGCCTACCCCATCCCTTTCCCGTATTTCAAAATTGCTAAAGTAATGTTTATCAAACTATCATTCATAACCACTTAGTGAGTTATCAATCGATTTAATGTCTTGAAATGAAATTTAAAACATGAAATATAGTAATAGAAAGAAAAATATTATATCTTAGTGCATCAAAAAAATAACAAGATATTTTTTGAGAAACTTTTTTTCCCTGAGTTGTATATTTATAGATGAAGAGGATGGTTGTGTAAAATGTATCTCTTACTATAGTACACTGTCAGAAAATGTTAGTAACCTATGATATACAATCATTTATAACTAAAATTCTGTGTGGATCATAAGTTCCTGATGTGTTCCACCTGGGAAGGATGACCCAAGAGAATAGTCCATTCCTCATTTTTTGGAACAAGAAACTGTCACCAGAGATATTATGCACATTTTCCAAAGTAGCCTAGCCAGGACAAGGAATGAGCTAGACCTAGAATATAGATTTTTTGATTCTCTACCTAGTTTGATGCAAGCTACCAACCTGAGTAAATTGCTTCAGGGCCTACCAAAGGTATTAAGTCATGAAGGTATTGTCTAAAGCAAAATTAGTCAATTCATGGATTGGGAATGGCCAGATGAAGAAGGGCAATGTACATATTCTTGAGGATGTAAAGTGCCTAAGTAAAAATAAGCTAACTTGGGGTACCTGGCTTTTTGTGTATCTACTGGTAGCAACTGTCCTTGGTTCGCAGTGCGGCCTCTCATATGCACCTCCAGGTTCATCACAGGCAGTGACCAACCATGGATCGCTTTTTAACTCCTACCAGATAGTCCCAGGCCAGTCACAGGCAGTGGCTGACCTGGGCCTGCACTGGAGCCCCTCCCAAGAGGCCTCAGACCAAACATATCTGGAGATCAGCTTCAGGCCACAGTGGAGCACCACACAATTAGCCCCACAAGTGACATACCCAAAGGTCTGGCTCAGTAGGCACCAGAGCCCAGTGGGGCAAATCCCGCTCCACAGGGTAAGCACCCTCCACAGCAACCCATAAGCTTTGGAAGTTGCCAAACCCCACAGCCAGTCAGCTTGAGGGTCAATCACACCTGAGGTGCCAATAGCAGTCAAGGCTCAAGTATAACAGGAGGGAACACACAATCCACACAAGGAACACTGCTGGAACACCCAGGGCAGGTGGCCAGGGATCCTGTGCCACTGGACCCCACAGGGCACCTACTACATAAGGCCACCTGGCTGAGACTGGAGGATATAGCAGATCTACTTAATACATAGAGACAAACACATAAAGGCTGCCCAAATGAGAAAACAAAGAAATATGTCCCAAATGAAAGAAAAGGAGAAAACTCCAGAAAAAGAACTAAACAAAGTGGAGGCAAACAACCTACCAGATACAGAGTTCAACACAATGGTTATAAGGATGCTCAAGGAACTTAGTGAGAACTTCAACAAAGAGATAGCAAGCATGAAAAAGGACATAGAAACCATCAAAAAGAACCAGTCAGAAGTGAAGAATACAATAACTGAAATGTAGAATGCACTAGAAGGAATCACTAGCAGACTATATGAAGCAGAGGATTGAATCAAGGATTTGGAAAACAAAGTTGCAGAAAACACCCAACTGGAACAACAAAAAGAAAAAATAATCTAAAAAAATGAGGATAGTTTAAGAGTCCTCTGGGACAACATCAAGCATAACAGCATTCGTATCATGGGGGTACCAGAAGGAGAAGAGAGAGAGAATAAGGTATTGAGAACATATTTGAAGAAATAAGGACTGAAAACTTCCTTAACCTGGTGAAGGAAATAGACATACAAGTCCAGGAAGCACAGAGAATCCCAAACAAGATGAACCCAAAGAGGCCTATGTCAAGACACATCATAATTAAAATGCCAATTGAAAAGATAGCTTATTGAATGCAAGAAGATATTTGCCAGTGATATATCTGATAAGGGGTTAATATCCAAAATTTATAAAGAACTTATTCAACTCAACACCAGAAACCTAAACAATCCAATTCAAAAAGGACCAGAGGACCTGAATAGACATTTATCCAAAGAGGACATACAGATGGCCAATAGACATATGAAAAGATGCTCAATGTCACTAGTCATCAGAGAAATGCAAATTGAAACCAAATGCGGGGCCGGCCGAGTGGCGTGGTGGTTAAACGCTGGCTTCGGAAGCCAGCGGCACCGGTTCGGTACCACATATGAAGGCCAGTGACACTGCCCTCAAAAAAAAAAAAAAAAAAAAAAAGGGCCGGCCGAGTGGCGCATTGGTTAAGCGCTGGTTTTGGGATGCCAGCGGCCCCGGTTCGGATCCCACATGGGGGCCAGTGACACTGCCCTCTACAGCTAACAACAGCTCCACCTGGAGCTGGGCTGTGCGAGCCCCAGTGATGGTGTGGGCTGCAGTGGGCTGCCATAGGCTACAGTGAGTGGCCCGCAGCCAGCGTGAGCGGCTGGCAGCCAAGCGTGAGCTGCCAACAGCTGCGGTGAGCGACATCCAGAGGCCAGCGACCGATCTGCCTCATCCGGGAAGAGCGCAATGACGATACCAACAGTGAAGCAACATCCTCCGCAACTAAACTGAAGAACAAAAAGACAGCAACTTGTCTGTTCCCCTTCCCCGATTCCCCAACGCTGTTCCCCTCCGCCAATTCCCCAATAAAATCTTTAAAAAAAAAAAAAAAAAAAAAAAAAAAAGAAACCAAATGCGATATCACCTCACATCTGTCAGAATGGATATTATCAATAAACCAACAAACAACAAGTGTTAGCAAGAATGCAGAAAGGGAACCCTTATGCACTGTTGCTGGGACTGCAAATTGGTGCAGCCACTAAGGAAAATGGTTTGGAGCTTCCTCAAAAAATTAAAAATAGGGCCAGCCGAGTGGTGCGGTGGTTAAGTGCTGACCTGAGATGCTAGCGGCCCCGGTTTGGATCCCACATATGAGGGCCAATGACACTGCCCTCTAAAACAAAATTAAAAATAGAACTACCTTATGACCCAACAATTCCACTTCTGGGTATTTTTCTGAAGAAACCCAAAACACTAATTCAAACAGATGTGTGCACCCCTATGTTCACTGCAGTACTGTTTGAAATAGCCAAGATATGGAAGCAACCCAAGTGCCCATCAATAGGTAATTGGATCAAGGAATGTGGTACAATATGAGATGAAATGTTACTCAGCCATAAGAAAGAATGAAATCTTACAATTTGTGACACATGAATGGACCTGGAAAGTATTATGCTAAGTGAAATAAGTCAGTCTGAGAAAGACAAATACCATATTATCTCGTATATACAGAGGGTGCCCATAAAACTATACACATTTTAGGAAAGGAAAAAACTGTATTAATATATGCCGATAACAAAAGATGAATACAAGTCACGTTTGACTTCTGAAATTACAGGAGGTGCCCAAAGTGGTTCCCATCAGTGTCCAGACACTTCTGATTATGGCGAACTACTGCTTGAGCAACGTTGACCAAAGTGTTAAAATTTCTTAAAGTTATGGCATTTTTTGGCACCCCCAGTATGTGGAATCTAAAGAACAAAATAAATGTACAAACAAAACAGAAACAGACTCAAAGATATTGAGAACAAAGTGATGGTTGCCAGAGGGGAGCGGGATTGGGGGATGGATGAAAAAAGTGAAGGGATTAAGAAATACAAATTGGTAGTTACAAATTAGTCATGGGGATATAAAAGTACAGCATTGAGAATATATTGCAACAGCTATGTATAGTATCAGGTGGTACTAGACTAGTTAGGGGGACAACTGTATGAATTATATAAATTTCTAACCACTATGCTGTAAACTGAAACTAATATAAAATAATATAAACTGTAACTGAAAAAAATAAAACATTTTAAAAATACCCTAACTAATTTGGACAGTTCCTTAATCTTTCTGATGCACCATTTCTTCATTACAAAAAAGAGGTGCGAGCACTACAGACTTTTTAGGTGTCTGTAGAAATATGTGTAGGGCAAATTGGGATGAAAACTAAGCTCTGTCATTAGTCTACTGTCTTAGACGACTAGTTGACTAACCTTTCTGAATCGCAATATCCTCATTTGGAAAGAGCTGCTCTGCTCCTGGATTTTTTCAGATAGTTATGGTTAAGAAGAGAATTTAAATAGTCTGTGAATTGCTTTGTAACTTCTGCGTACTGTAACTCTGCCCATTTTATCAGTTCTCTCTCCTATAAATTGCAAGTACCGTATATTGCTATGTGTAATGCCCAATTTTTTGCCCAAATTTGTGAGGGAAAAATAAGGATTCACATTATACATGGGTAGTACTAATTGCATACTATATAAATATTTTTAATTCTTTTGTTTATGCTTATGAGTTAAAAGTGTAACTCTAGAAATCAATAAGGATATTCATATGCAAAATAATACCCTGGAATACGATAATTGGTTTTGTTAAACTTATGACGAACTTGCAATGACGAAGAGTTTTTGGCCTTCTATGATGCATAAATATTATAAATTAATTATCTGTACATAAAATTTCTTGTACCATAATATGTTAAAAAAAATGCTAAAATTCCTTTTAAATACAAAAAACAAGTACCTAAATGTAAACAAATAAAAATTTGAATTAAAAACTTAAAACGAAAGATTTTTTTTTCCCCCCTGAAAATTTGGGCCAAAAACGTGGGTGACATTATTCACGGGAGCACATTATACATGGTAAAATACTGTATGTTCTAGTGCAGGAAGCATGGTTAATTTATCTTTATCCACTCAGCACATAGCAAAGTGTGATACATAATATGGGCCTGTACTAGTTTGCTGAGTGGATTAATGAATGATTCTTTACTCTTTCAGCTCTACAATACTATCCCTTCTATAATACATTATCTCCCAGGATGTCATAATGATCTATTCAAAAACATTGCCGAACAACAAAAGTTTATTCTGGAGAAAGTGAAAGAACACCAAGAGTCCCTGGATTTTAATGACCCTCGAGACTTTATTGACCACTTTCTCATTAAAATGGAAAAGGTATAAATGACCCTAACTTTCTACTTCATCTTTGTGGGTGATGTGACTCATGGGTTAGCTTTGATCTTCCCAGTAAAATTGGGATAGTAAAACAAATGTTTCTTCCTAAAGACGTATTAGTTTCTTGTGCACACCATTTTGGGTGTCTTGAGATATTTCTAAGTTCTCACTAAAAATAACTTAGAAGGTTTTATATTTACCATGTTAAAGCTGATTCTTTATTTAGGAGCAGATTGAAGTACACACACACACAACCAAGCACATACACATGAAAGATTAATGATAAACAACATATTATAATTCATAAAATGAGTTCATGAATGGAAGATGTCACCTATGAGGGAACACAGGAATGAATAGAACTCTAGGAAGACTTACCTTTGGGAAGATACTAGAAAGTCTTCTCAGATGAAGTAGGTTTAGAGGAAACTCTAGATCTAGGGAATGATAACTGCAGTGATCAAGTGTGTCGAACTTTTAAAGGGGTTATCTTGATTGTAATTGAGGAACTTTTGTGGGTATAGTGACTGATGACATTGGGAATAGTAATGCAGTTTAGGGGTGGGTGGTTCTGGAGGCTTGAATGAGAAAGTTAGACATGATAAAATAGATAATAGTTGCTAGAATTGGCAGTAAGTAGCAGTGATGACTTGATAAAAATTACATCTGAGAGAATTACAGAACTGATCAATTCTTGTGGGTAAGAAAGGGAGGAATCACAAAGGACTTATTGGAAGCTTGTCACTCTGAACTTATTTTAACTATTTGAAGGAACTCTAACAACTCATCTAACTTTCCCTTCAGCTATAGCACTCTCCAGTGTCTGGCTTAATTTGCCAAATAAGCAAATAATGATGTTATATTGAGTTATTTTATGTTATCTTTAAGGATTTTTTTTTTTTTTTTTTTTTTTTTAAAGATTTTATTGGGGAATTGGTGGAGGGGAACAGCGTTGGGGAATCGGGGAAGGGGAACAGACAAGTTGCCGTCTTCTTGTTCTTCAGTTTTAGTTGCGGAGGATGTTGCTTCACTGTTGGTATCGTCATTGCTCTTCCCGGATGAGGCAGATCGGTCGCTGGCCTCTGGATGTCGCTCATCGCGGCTATTGGCAGCTCACGCTGGCTGCCAGCCGCTCACGCTGGCTGTGGGCCACTCACTGCAGCCTATGGCAGCCCACTGCAGCAGGGGCTGCAGCCCACACCATCACCGGGGCTCGCACAGCCCAGCTCCAGGTGGAGCTGTTGTTAGCTGTAGAGGGCAGTGTCACTGGCCCTCATGTGGGATCCGAACCGGGGCCGCTGGCATCCCAAAACCAGCGCTTAACCAATGCGCCACTCGGCCGGCCCAAGGATTTTTTATTTATCAAGTTATTCTAACATATCATTGCTAGGAAAAGCATAATAAACAGTCTGAGTTTACCATGGACAACTTGCTCACTACCGTCTGGGCAGCTATAGCACTCTCCAGTGTCTGGCTTAATTTGCCAAATAAGCAAATAATGATGTTATATTGAGTTATTTTATGTTATCTTTAAGGATTTTTTATTTATCAAGTTATTCTAACATATCATTGCTAGGAAAAGCATAATAAACAGTCTGAGTTTACCATGGACAACTTGCTCACTACCGTCTGGGATCTATTTTCTGCTGGAACAGAGACAACGAGCGCCACCCTAAGATATGGACTCCTGATCCTGCTGAAGCACCCAGAGGTCACAGGTATGATCACAGGTGGTGGACAGAATGAAATTCCAGGTAGAAATTGGCAGACAACACTGATGAGTATCCCACTCTTCACCTGCCTAAACAATGTACAAGAAAATTGTAAATTTAGAGTGTCCTTGATTTGCATCAGGACAGATGAAGTAAGCAGAGTTGTCTTAGGATCTGGAAAGAATTAGCCTTCCTCATTCTCTAAAAAGATATCACTTGATATGCCCTTCCATGTCCAGATAAGTATATTTTCATCAAAAGATATTTTTATGCAAATGAGTTTGCAATCTAAAGACTGACTCAACAAAATTACAATCTTTCTTTGCCAAAGGGACTTACTCTCTAAATTGAAAATAATGAAAAATTATTTTCAAATATACTCATTTGGGCAAACAGGTTTTTCCTCACAGACATGATTTCTCTTGCATCTGCAACATTTCCATTTTTCCTCCTCTTTTTTTTTTTTATTGAATCCTCATCAAAGAGGATTATTTCCTTCACCACTACATCATGTTTTGTGTTTTGGCACATTAAGACACTTTTAGTATGATTGAATCTCATAAAGCTTATCTCCATGACATCAGCACCAGATTTTTCTATTTTGTTTAAAGTCCTTTTGCTCTTCAATGGCAAATGAGATGCTTTCCAAATGGTACAATTTAGGAGTTTAGTCTCCAATTCCTTTGCTTGTGCTAATTGTGGGATATGATAGTGATATATTTCTTTTTTTTTAAGATTTTATTGGGGATTTGGTGGAGGGGAACAGCGTTGGGGAATCGGGGAAGGGGAACAGACAAGTTGCTGTCTTCTTGCTCTTCAGTTTAGTTGCGGAGGATGTTGCTTCACTGTTAGTATTGTCATTGCGCTCTTCCCGGATGAGGCAGATGGGTCGCTGGCCTCTGGATGTCGCTCACCGCGGCTATTGGCAGCTCACGCTTGGCTGCCAGCCGCTCACGCTGGCTGCGGGCAACTCACTGTAGCCTATGGCAGCCCACTGCAGCCCACACCATCATCGGGGCTCGCACAGCCCAGCTCCAGGTGGAGCTGTTGTTAGCTGTAGAGGGCAGTGTCACTGGCCCTCATGTGGGATCCGAACCGGGGCCGCTGGCATCCCAAAACCAGCGCTTAACCAATGCGCCACTCGGCCGGCCCCAGTGATATATTTCTTTCATGTGACACAGAATCTTTTAGCCAAATAACTCTTTTTTTTTTTGAGGACAGTGTCACTGGCCCTCATATGTGGGACCGAACCGGGGCCGCTGGCTTCAAAAGCCAGCGCTTAACCGCCATGCCACTAGGCCGGCCCACTAACCCTTATAAGACCTATATTGATTATGGCTATAAATAGTATATGGCATTTTTCTCCAAATCTTTACATCTTGTATGTATTCCAAAAGCCCTTTTGTAGGGCTGGCCGAGTGGCTCAGTTGATTAAGAGCTTGCTCAAGAGTGCGAGCTGAGCTCTGAGCAACAGCTGTTCGAGGCCAGCCCGAGCTGAGTTGCTGTTGAGCTGCCAACAGGTGGCAGGATGGCTCAGCTAAAAAAAAAAAACAAAAGCCCTTTTTGTGTCATATTTTCCCATTGCTTCCATTTCCACTTGGATTATTTCTTGCATCATATCCATTTATATTTTCCTTTTCTCTCTTCCCATCTTCATCTCTCACTGTGCCATCCTACTAAGCATCTGATTTTATAAACAGTTCCTAACTACTTTATATATAATCACTCATTTTTAGATAACACTCCAGCATCTCAGCCTGAGAAGGTGAAGTTTAGATCTTCTCTAAAATTCCTAACCTTTTCTTCTTTATAGCTATTAAGCCATAGAATTTTTATATGTTCCATTACACAGACACATTCTTCAGGTTGTAGGTGAATACCATTTGACCAAAGTAGCAATGTGGTATTGGAGAAAATGGGTTATAGGGTCTAACAATAATGGCTTCAGATTTTGACTCTGACTCTATTAGTAAGTAGCTCTGTCACCTCAGACTCATGATTACCTCTCTCCATATGCTGGTCCTTCCTCTGTTTAAGGGAGATGACAGTACTTCCTAACAGTCATAAAGTCTTTCCCTCATAAGAAAAAGTCAGTGTTTGTTTTAACTAATAGATAGCCCTACTTAAATTATATGTTATTAACTTGACATACTTTATAGGTAATGGAAAAATATAATTCACTAACACAAATTACTTTCAGTAATCTTATTCAATTTCTAAGATTGTAGGTTTGGAAATGAGAAAGACCACATAATACCTGATGTCCTTAAGAAATATATTTACTTTTCTGGGTCTGTTTTCTCATTTTTAAGATACATAATATGATATCCAACACATAGAACCAGTTAGAGGAATTATAAAGTAATATAATAAATAGTGCAGCATGCCTGTCAAATTTTGCTTTCTAAATAAATGTTAACTTAGTTCTTGTTCCTATGTGCTGAGTCAGCTAAACATCTTATTTAATTGCTCTATTTATTAAGCATTTACTAGGTAGTTCTTAACCCTCTTGGAACATACATATTGAAAACAAAAACTGGCATACACAAAGAGGTTAAACTACATGGTTTGTAGTGAGCCTTCAAGATCCTAGACCCCTAAGTCTATCAAAAAAAAGTACACAAAATAGAGAATCAGTGTTGACAAATGAATTTCATGGTACAATTGTGTTTTTTCTTTTGAGGGCAGTGTCACTGGCCATCATATGTGGGACCCAAACCGGGGCTGTTGGCTTCCAAGGCCAGCGCTTAACCACCACGCCACTCGGCTGGCCGAGTGTTTTATATGTATATATATTTAAGTCTTTAATGAAGTTCCAATTTGCCCGGGAAACTGAAATTCTGTTTCTTTTTATCCCTTATGGAGGTAGCTATATGTAATTTTCCCTTTTCCCCATCTTCTACCACAATGTAACTGTAATTAAGAAGATCATTTCAGAGCCCAGGTCAAGATGGCAGAGTAGGTATATACTGTGCTTGCCTCCTCTCACAATCAAAGACAAAGACAGAATCTTAAGAGCAACAAGAGAAAAGCAGTTAGTTACCTACAAGGGAGTTCCCATAAGACTGTCAGCTGATTTCTCAACAGAAACTTTGCAGGCCAGAAGGGATTGGCATAAAATATTCAAAGTGATGAAAAGCAAGGACTACAACCAAGATTACTTTACCCAGCAATACTGTCATTTAGAATTGAAGAACAGATAAAGAGCTTTCCAGACAACAAAAAGCTAAAGGACTTAATCAACAGCAAACCAATATTACAAGAAATGTTAGAGGAACTTTTTTAAGGAGAAAGAGAAGAAAACAATAAAAAATATGAAGATTAAAATGGGAATCACTATATACATATCTACAATTACTTTAAAAATAAATTGGTTAAATACTCTAATCAAAAGACAAGGTGGAGGAATCGATAAGAAAACAAGACCCTGACATTTGCTGCCTACAAGAGACTCACTTCAGGTTGAAAGACACACACAGACAAAGTAAAGGGATAGAAAAAGATATTTTATGAAAATGGAAACAACCAAAAAGAAAAGTTGGGGTAGCAATACTCATACCAGACAAAATAGAGTTTAAAACAAAGGCTATAACAAGAGATAAAGAAGGACCCGGTAATCCCACTTCTGGGTATTTATCCAAAGACCAAAAACACTTCTTAGAAGAGACATGTGCATCCATCCATATGTTCATTGCAGTATTATTTACAGTAGTCAAGATATATAGGCAGCCATTCAATGGATGAATGGATATAGAAGAAATATTCCATATATACAATGGACTATTTCTCAGCCATATAAAAGAATGAAACCTTGCCATCTGCAACAACATGGATGGACCTAGAAGGTATTTTGCTGAGTGGAGTAAGTCAGACAGAGGAAGACAAATATCATATGATTTCACTTATATGTGGAATCTAAAGAACAAAATAAACTAACAAACACAAAAGAAACAAATTCATAGATACAGAGAACATTTTTATGGTGGCCAGATGGAAGAGGCATGGGGATCGGGGGTGAAAAAGGGGAAGGGACTAAGAAGTATAAGTTGGGGGTTGGCTGAGTGGCTCAGTTGGTTAACAGCACGAGCTCTGAGAAACAGGGTCATCGGTTCGATTCCCACATGGGCCAGTGAGCTGGGCCTGAGCTGAGCTCTTGCTGAGCTGCCAACAGGTGGCATGATGGCTCAGGTGGTGAGAACACGTGCTCCTAACAAGGTTGCTGGTTCGACTCCCACATGGGATGGTGGGCTATGCCCACCCACAACTAAGATTAAACAGGTCACCTTGAGCTGAGCGTCTGCAAGCTACTGACAGGTGACAGGATGGCGACTGGACTTTGGAGCTGAGGTAGCTGCGCCCTCCACAACTAAGATTGAAGGACAACAACTTGCCTGTTCCCCTTCCCCAATTCCCCAACACTGTTCCTCTTCCCCAACTACCAAATAAAATCTTTAAAAAAACAAAAAAGTACAAATTGGTAGTTATAAAATAGTCATGGGATGTAAAACATAGCATATAGAATATAGTCAACAATATTGTAGTAACTATGTATGGTGTCAGATGAATATGAGGTTTATCGCGGCGATCACTTCATAAATTATATAAATCTCTAATCACTGTGTTGTACACCTGAAACTAATATAGTGTATGTCAACTGTAAATGAAAAATAATAAAAAAGAAAATCATTTCATATCTTTTCCATTTCACATTAATTCTGATTCCTACCTTGTCAGCTAAAGTCCAGGAAGAGATTGACCATGTGATTGGCAGACACCGGAGCCCCTGCATGCAGGACAAGAGCCACATGCCCTACACAGATGCCGTGATACATGAGATCCAGAGATACATAAATCTTCTCCCTACCAGTCTGCCCCATTCAGTGATTCGGGATACTAAGTTCAGAGACTATCTTATACCCAAGGTGAGTAATCCTATGTATTTCATCTATACTCCTCCTTAGGAATCTTAGGTTATCAACTATCACATTCATAGAATTACAGGTTGCCTAACCTTCTACAAATATTGCCAGTCGTAACTCAGGTATCTCACCCTTTGATCACATGCTCCTTTCCTTATAGTTTGTTGATATAATTTCATCAATACAATACTGCTTACATTACCACAGGATTTTCAATACACTCTGCCTATTAGCCCAATCTGCTGTCCACTTCTCTGTGTTCCAATGTATGTGTTTTTACTTCTACCACTTAACCAGTATCTTATACTCCACTTGCCTCTTCAACTATCTGCTTCACTTGTCAAAATTTTCATGAATAAAATATGAAACAATTCAATTGAAAGAACATAGTAGGAGGAAGGGATACTTACCAGGCTCTCATCCTGATGGGGAAGTAACTGGTTTTCAAGAAAATAGCCACTCCAGTAGAGTTTTAAGAAGATCTCAAAGATCTTCTTGGTTTCAAAGAGAATGAGCTGGATTTTCAGTGACATCAGCACTTTTAAACAATAGTGCAATTTATTAGTTAAGAACAATGTGTTCCAGGGATCTTCCTGCATTTTCTGAAAAGTGAGTGCTGGCATCCGGCTACAGATTGATAAGGATGGCCTTGGAGTCAATGAACAGTTCCCCGGGCTGGCATTAGATGATTTAAGTCTGTTAGACTTGGTCATTAATTTATTTTGTGTCATGAAGTAAATAAATTCTCCTTTTTATGCCTCAGTCTTCTCATCTATAAAGCAAAAGGATTAGATAAGGGACGTGTTGTTTTTTAAAGCTCCATCACCTTCTTTCTAATCCAGTTTACCTGTTTCTCTTTATATCAGCACACAGATGTAGTTGTATGTCTGAATTCTGTCCAGTATGATGACAAAGAGTTTCCCAACCCACATCAGTTTGATCCTGGCCACTTCCTGGATGACAAGGGCAACTTTAAGAAGAGTGACCACTTCATGCCTTTCTCAGCAGGCAAGCACGCTTCATTTCTATCTGTGCATCAGGGACCAAGTGACATGAGGAAGGGCTCTGCATGGAGGTGACTCTGGGCTGGACAAATTGTCATTTGTATGAGGCAGAGACACCACTCCCAAAGTCCAGCTTCTCATTGGACTGGAGGTTGCTCACTGAGTTCTGTCCTGTAACTCACCACTGAGATTCCTACGATCTCCTCCCAGAAGTCCAATTCTTACTAAGACCTTTCTCACCAGCCCTGGGAAGCCAGTTCACTCAAAACACTTCATTGAGGATCCTATATGTAGCAGAGTCATGTTCAGATCCAAATGTGAATAAGAAACAGATCCTCTCTCTAAGAGAAAGGAGGCAAACTAACAATGAGACTCCAGAGAGACAGATGCTCTTTGCGGGGCTATTGTGGGGAAGCCAGATGGAGGAGCTCCTGACTCTTGTCTTGGTGGGCAGGGGCAGAGGGTAGAGTAGTTGGAGGGTAAGGGAATATTTCTTGCAGGAAGTAGCATTTGAGTATCTGCCTTTAATTTGTCAGGGTCCTGGAAAGAAATAGGTACAGTACTCAAAAGGTCAATTAAAGAAAGTTTAATGGAAAGACTGTTTTCAGAGGTATGAGCAGGAGGTGTGGTAAAGTACTCAGGGGCCAGCACCGGCAGGAAGATGTTTCTGTTGTCAGAGCGTGGGCCTTTCTCGGCGCCAAGTCCAGGTCCTTGGCAACTCGAGCAAAGAATTGAACGAGACACCAGAGTAAAGCAGTAGAATAAGTAGTTTATTAGAAAAGATAGTACATTTAGAAATAAAAGTAGACCTGAGTACTAGAGGATGACTCAAGGGCCCATTACTAGAAGTTACATTCCAGAGAATGTGGAGTGGGCCACGCGCAAAGGTGAGTCTCAAAGGGAAGAAGCAGCAGCCCCGGGCTTCCCAGGATTTGAGGTTTTTAATCCCTTTTTCTCTAGAATGGGCTGTTCTTCTCTGGGCATAGGACCACTTGATTGGCACCTGTGATTAACAAGAGGTCCTGCGTAGTAGGTGCGAGTGACTGGTCTGATCTAGTTGGATATTTTGTGCCCATTTGCTCTTCCCGCAGGGGTAGGTAATTACAATACAATGGGGAGTTTTGGGTGGAGAGGGGAAGTGCCTCAGGCAGTCACACTGTGGGACGTGTAGGAATGCAGAGACCCAATGCCTGCCTCTAATTGCCTGCCTAGTTTCTCCTTGAGAGACGTGATCCCCATAAAATCTCTATGGGAAGCTGTGGGACAGGAGGTCTCTTCTTCTGTATCTGCTTCCTGCTGGGCAGGGGCATACAGCTGTCCCTGCCTATTGGGGTTCACGGAACTCTCACCCTAGCTGGTCTCAGATGAGAGGAAGGGGTCTCAAGCTCCACCTGGAAGACCGCGTTGGCTTCTTTGCTTGTTGGGGTATCCCCTGCATCCTTAAGGCTTCTGAATGAGGACAAAAAATATAAATCTGTTAGTTCTTATGAAACTTGTGGCTATTCAGTCCATCACTCAGGTGGCATCAGTTGTCTGGACACAGAATGGGTTTGACATTTAGCTTCCTGGCCTGGGGGATATTAGGAAGTCTCAGGCTTTCAACTAGTTATCCAAAGCAGGGGTAGAGGAGACATATTGTTTCAGATTCAGGAATTGCTTTTACAAAGCAATTAACACATTTTTTTGCGGGAAACAAGTAAACTCGTCATATAGCTTTTTATGCCCGCTTACAAAGTGTTAAGAAGCAAGGGGGATCTTCTGTCCAAGATTCACAAACTGGTTAGAAGAGCAATCAAAGCCCAAGAGCTAAGAAACTAAAGAACTAGGGAGGAGACTTAACATTTCTATAGAAAAGGAAACATTAAAGTTTTTCAGTGGTGGAGGTTGGTGCTGCTCAGTTGGCCGGTAATATTACCATCCTTGTTTGGAAGGAACAAAGGAAGGAGGGTATTCCTGGAAACCAAAGAGATCATTAGCAAAGAGAGAGTGGATGCCTCAACAGGAGATGCGTCTACAAATAGAGGAGTACAGTCATTGCCTACACTGTGACCTGACTTGGTGAGACTGAGCAAATAATACTCTGACCGTTTCAATATCTAATCCTCTAAATTTATTCCGAGTGAATTCAGGGGAAGGGGTGAATTCAGAGTAAATTCAAGGGAAGTGACTTTCCTATAGAAGTCACTGAAAGAGAGACAAACATTGGAGATTTGTTCCTGGTTGAATATCTAAAGAAGATAGGTATCAAGTAACCCTTGGTCTTGTGGTCCCAAGATCATGTGCAATAGCCGGAGATGATGCCAAAGCAAGACACTGCTGTACTGCTTATCTTTCTGCCTGTATTGGGGCCCTCTATTGCATAAGGAACCTGCTGAAGACTCCCATTTACATCACAGGGCTTGCAGGCTTTCTTTCGTCCTGACTCTGTGGGTACCATTACAAGAGCTAAGGCCTTACTTTAAGAGCTTATATCCCAGTCTGCGAGACAGATGAATAAGTATGATTTCATGTGAAGTGTGCTATATTATTGGGTTGTCGGAAAAGTCACGATGTATTTTTCTATGTTTTTCGTTGCAAAAATGCATCGTGACTTTTCTGACAACCCAATAGAAACATTAATGAAGGTTGTGGAAAACAGATAAGGGAGTGAATTACAAAGCCTGAGGGCATCAAAGTAGTTTGCATAGAATAAATGACATCTGAGCTGCAACTAGAAGGAGGTGGAGAATATCAGCAGGCAGAGCAGAGGGTAAGACTATTTCATTTGGAGGAATGACTGGAATCTGAGACAACATTTGAAATTGCCAGTCTCTTTGGGGTTTGGTGAATGGTTAGTAAAGCTTGTGGCTGGTTTGTGATGTTTCTCTTTATACTGGGCAATAGTAAGCTCTTGAAATTTTTTAATGCAGGGACATGACAAAGTTAAGATTATCCTTTAGAGTCCAGATAAGGAAAAATAAATCTATTGTTGAGTCTTGGGTTGGAGATAGACGGAAAAATACACAGTGTGTCTTGTGCCAATCAGGATACATGAGCGTGTGTGTGTGTGTATAGGAAGATGTCACTGACAAGCCTCAACGAAGCAAATCTAATGTGGGTGCACAGAAAAGACTTTTTCATACAGCATGCACACAGAAATATGTGCTGAGGAAATGAAGGAAACCAGGTTTCAGTGTAGATGGAAGAAGCCCTTGGTTCATTAGTCTTTTATTAATGTATTTATTTTCTTCCATATATATATATTTTAAAGATTTTATTGGGAAATTGGGGGAGGGGAACAGCGTTAGGGAATTGGGGAAGGGGAACAGACAAGTTGCTGTCCTTTTGGTCTTCAGTCTAGTTGTGGAGGACGTTGCTTCACTGGCCCATGTTGGTATTATCATTGTGCTCTTTCTGGTTGAGGCAGTCACTCGCTGGCCATTGGACAGCCACTCATGGCGGCTCACGGCAGCTCACGAAAGCGCATGCCAGCTGCCGGCCAGCCCCACTGCAGCCTACACTGTAGCCAGCGACTCACGGCAGCCCAACTCCAGGTGGAGCTGTTGTTCACATCTTAGCCGTGGAAGGCGCAGCGTCACTGGCCTTCTATGTGGGATCCAAACCAGGGCCCTGCTGCTCAGAGCTGGCGTCCCAAACCAACTCTTAACCAACGCGCCATTTGGCTGGCCCTTTTTTCCCTATTTTTAAGTCACCCTGTGTGCTAACTCAGAAATAGAGCGAAATGAATATTTAATTTATATGTCTTTTCTAGGAAAAAGAGTTTGTGCTGGAGAAGCCCTGGCCAACATGGAGCTCTTTTTACTACTGACCCACATTTTACAGAATTTTACCTTGAAACCTCTGGTCGATCCGAAGGACATTGACACCACTCCAGTTATGATTGGCGTAGGCTCTGTCCCATCCGACTATGAGCTCTGTTTCATTCCACTCTGAAGAAAGGCGAGGTTGCCAGATTGCAGAGCGAGACTCTCTGGGTTCACCTGAACGAGCCAGATGCTTTCGGTCCGGTGTGTTAGCTATCATCTACCTCTCCCCTAATGGCAGGAATGACATTCCTGAATTCTTTCACTTCTACTTTTCTCCATCCTTTAAAAAATAAACCTATAAAGCCTCTGGTGTGAAACATAAGAAAAAGTCTTTTTGTTTTCTTTTAAATTTTTTTTTTCAATTCCAGTTGACATTATAATCAATGATATTGTAAGAGAAAGTCTTTATGACCTTGAACTCTGCAAAGATTTTTTAAAAAATAGGCCACAAAAAGCACTAATTATAAATAGGTCTTAATATTTAAACTCCTATCTATTCATCAAAACAAACTTAAAGAAGCTTAACAAATTTGGAAGACCTACACTGCCAGCTATCAATTTCTGTTATAAAATTTCGTAGTCCTGTAAACAGCATAAAATTCATCTGGCTGCCAACACATGATATTTACACTTTTCTCATCTTGTGTTTGTAGAGGGTTGGACCCATGCTGTGAACTGGGGAACTTCAAGAGCTCTGAGGTCAGTGTAGGTGAAACACATCTTACCTTGGAGATGAGGTAGTTTCTGAGTTTAATATGGGTCACCGAACAGGGTAGACCAGTGGGGAGAAGGTCTATGTATCTCTGGACTTCGTGCACCACGGCGTCCGTGTAGGGCATGCGGCTCCCGTCCTGCATGCAGGGGCTCTGGTGTCTGCCAACCACATGGTCAATCTCTTCCTGGACTTTAGCTGATAAGACACAAGTAATGCCTATGGAAAAGGAGAAAAATGGCACTTTTACTATAGCAATTCAGGTATACATGAAGCAATACGACAGTGTACCAACATCATTATAAATTATATGCATAGAGGTACACCTAGACCTATAAAGAGAATTGCTATAAGTACATATAACTCTCTCACAAGGTAAGCATTAAAGTAAATCTGTATATTTTAGACAATATCCCATGAACTCCTGGTATAGAGATGAGGATTGGCATCTACATTCCCACCCCATAAAAAATACATACAGACACATACATGCAAACTCTCACACATGTGCATGCACACACATACATGGTTACTCTCACTCCATTTTCCAGAACATATTTATATCACAATTTCTGGTTATACCAATATTCATTGTTTACATCATCCTGACCATATACATATTGTTCCTTAGTAAAACAATTATAATTATATTTTATTTTTTGTGCTTTCTTGGACTTAACTATGTCTCTTTATTTCTTTTTCTTTTTCTTTTTTTTTTTTTGAGGGCAGTATCACTGGCTTTCATATGTGGGACCGAACCGGGGCCACTGGCTTCCTAGGCCAGCGCTTAACCATCGTGCCACTCGGCCGGCCCTCTTTATTTCAATTAGTAGTTTTCTATATCCCAGTTTAAGATTATTTTCAAATAATCTTAGGTGGATGTTTGAAACCTCACACATTGATCACTTCTTTCTTGTTCTTGGTGTCTTCCCTCACACCTCTTTCATCCACCTAGTCCACTTTGAAATGAGTGTTTTCTAGGCCTGGTGCCCAGCACCCTCCCTGACAATCCCACTCTACTTCATGAGGTCTCCCGATTCCTGGAGCCCACGACTTCCTCTGACTTGGTTTTAGTTATTTGGATGGAGCACATCTTCCAGTATCTTTCTGATAAAGGGAAAGAGAGGGTAAAACTTTTGGTAATGTGTAGGTCTGAAAATATCCTCCTTTATATTCATACAAAAGATAGTTCTCATTGAGAATTCCGATGTTCTGAATCCTAATCCTTTCTAGATGGCCTGACTGATCTATCAAAGTTTTTATAATCTTCTCTGTCATCCTAGTGTTCTGAATTTCCATGACCCTGTGTCTTGGTGCAGATGTTTTTATTTCATTCACTTTGCTGGACACTTGGGGAAATTTTTCTGTTTACATGGCAAAATATGAAGATCTTTCTTCTAGAGCTGATCACCCTCTGGAGGATATACGTGGCTGCTGAATTAAGAGAAAGCAGGATAGAGAAAAGAGCAAAGAATGTTAAAATGCAATAAGTGGACTCTTACCTAACTTTGCTCTTCTGTCCTAAAGCTCACTCCCCGTCTCTGTCTTTGAGTGTAGGGCTTCTTAGGCTCAGTTTTTCTAGAAAGTAAGCCTCCTTCTTTCTGTGGGGGAAAAATCAATTACCTCAAAAAAAGGAGGGAACCTGGGAGGGGATAACCTCCTTTTTCAAACTCATTCTCCCCCTGCCTTCTGTGAAACTTGGTTCTTCCAAATAGTGAAACTTATGGGGATTGTAGTGACACAAATTAGTTTTCCTTCCTTAATAAATCTTTCTCTGTTTTCGTCTGACATTTAGGTTACAACATCATCCTTTCTGCTCACTGATCACCCTTCAGTCAGCTGTTTCAGAAATTTGTTGAAGACTTGTTGGCTGTTTCCTGTACTCTTCCAACTTGAAAAACACTAGTTCTTGTTTGTAATTAGTTTTTAGTCATTTTAGTAGGCTCTTGACACATGAAAAGATAGTGTATGTGGCTAATTTGCTATGCATAATTTAAAGGTAAATTTCTAAAATAAAGTTTCTCATAAAAGATAAAATTATGGACCCAAAGAAAAATTCTTATTTTGACAATACTATTTTTCTGGGGACTCAGACTTCCAGAATAATAAATTCTTTAGGCACATATTCTGCCTTAAAGCAATACATTTCTTTGGAATGTAACATTTTAGAATACTTCCCAGATTAGTAACTTTCACAACCCTGACTAAAATCAGAATTTCCACTTCTGTGTCAATAAGGAGAGTTTTCATTTTCTTACCCCAGAAATAGAACACTGCATTTTCAGAATGAGGTAAGATTTCTGCAAGAACATGTCTACCATTCAAAGTGCAATCTTCTTAAAACAAAACAAAACAAAACAAAACAAAACAAAAAAACATGTGCAATCTTAGTCAATTTATGTTTACTGTGCCTACTGCGAATCGCCTCCATGAAATCCAGACATTTTACCATAGCTTTATTGCTTTTTACTGCCCACACTGTCCTCATGTCTCTATTACTCTCTCCTTTTGTCCAAAGTTATCTCATATTCATCCTTTCATCAAATATGAAAAAAATGACAGCTGATGACATAGAAATTTAAATAATGAAGCTTCTCTAAAAGAAACAAGATGGAGGACACTAGTAATGCTTTGTCAAATTCTATTTTGAAATTCATTCTGTTCAACATGTGTGGCCATACCTGTGACTTCTGGGTGCTTCAGTAGGAGCAGGAGTCCATATGTCACGGTGGTGCTTGTTACCTCTGCACCAGCAGAAAATACAGTGGATACAGTGGATATCAAGTTTTCAATAGTAAATTCAGACTGTTGATTGTGATTTTCCTAGGAATAATTTGATGCAGTTATTTGACAAATGAATTTGCCAGCTTACTTAATTACAATGAATCTAAAATAACTGAGACTGATTTCTGGTCAAAATGGCAGAGTAGGTAAATGCTATGCTTACCTCTACTCACAACCACATCAAAATTACAACTAAACTACAGAACAACCATTATTGAGAATCACCTGGAGTGTAGCTGAACAGAAGTTCTACAACTAAGGACATACAGAAGAAGCCATGTCTAGATGAGTAGGAGACGGAGATGTGGAATGTGCTGGTCCTACATTAGTGTGTGATGGTTAAAAGTCAGGGTGAGAGGGAGGGATATCTTGGCTGTGATGTTCTCTCTGGAGGAGTGAGAAGTCCTACCCCACACCAAGCTCCCCAGTACGGGGTTTCAATGCTGGGAATAGAAGTCCCCACAACTTATGGCTGTGATAACTAGTAGAGATTACGGCTGAGTAAGACAGAGGGCTGCTGGAGTCCCACGCATTTGTCTGAAAGGGCCCATGCATGGACTTACTTACTGACAGATACACGTGCTCTGAGCTGCAGCTCCGAGGCAGCAGTTCAAAGGTGCAGGGACATATGGGGAGATCTGAAGTGTCTGGGTGAAGGCTGGAGGGGCAGGTTTCTTTCAGGCAGAAGTGCTGGCAGAATGCATTGTTTCTTTATTCAACTCTCCCTCCTCCTGGCATGTAGATGCAGGCAGCTGCCATACATGAATCCCCATCAATATGGCTAACACTCTTTGCCCCCGCCACACACAGTGATTTCCTGAGACCCTACCCCACCCAACTTTTGGGCACATCCAAGCTGCTTCCACTGCCTTTTCCATACAAGTGGCCTTCTTGGCTCATGCTTTAGACTTCTTTAAAATCTCTCAAAGTTACACAAAACCAGAACAAGGCTTTGGCATGTCCCACACTGCTGAGAGCCGAAGCACCCCAATGTCTGACAGGTTACATTACAGTAAAGATCCACCCTCAGCATTGGATGTCTGGGGTGCTACCTTATGGTTGGTCATGTAATATCTCCTGTCTATATGAACCCATGTGCCTTTCCTCCACATCAGATCCTATAGGAGACGGTACTTTCACTATATTTATGGCAAGTTCCTGGGGTACCCCAATAAGAGCTGGCTGTGTAAATCAATGACAGGCAAGATTTCCTAAAAAGGAAACAACATAAGACAGGCTACAGCCCCATTGGGGACCCTGGGACTGAGAAAGAGGGGACTGAAGCCCCTTGGAAACTGAGGCTCAGGCCTCTGGTCAATAGGCCAACATTCTATCCGTGAGAAATTGATAGCCTCTGTGAAAAGCTGGTGATATCATCCATTGTCGAGCTTACTTGCCTATGCATCTGTGAAAGGTTACCTTGGAGACCGAGGTCTCCCGGCCATGAGAGTTCTGGTAAGAGACAGCTTGCTGACCATGAGGTATGTTAATTTACAGCCTTGTTTTAAGTCTTTGCCTTGTACATCGCTGTAGCCACAAATACTGAAGTTTTGACTGAAAAACAGATGTTACCCTCTTGCAATAATATTTATTCCTCCATAGGATAAGAGAGGTTTGAGACTTCCTTTTATTACTAAGTATTGTAATCACGTAGGAATAGACTTTAGATAAATTTTACCCTAAACACAGCCACTGCTAGTTTTTTAGTAATAGCTCAAGTCTGCGCCCTGTGAGTTTTGCAATTATATTTAGCTGCTGGAATTTGGATAATGACTAGGTAGTCATGGTAACCACTCTTTAGATGATAAGTGAATCCTTGAACATAGAATAGGTCACAGTGTACCCTGGAGAGAGCAATTATAAAAAAGTAAAGACTGTAAAAGTCCTAAGAAAAACAAAACATCAAAACTATGTGAAAGGGCTAGGGCCAGCCGAGTGGCTCAGTTGGTTAAGAGCTCGCTCAAGAGTGTGAGCTGAGCTCGCTCAAGAGTGTGAGCTGAGCTCTGAGTAACAGCTGTTCGAGGCCAGCCCGAGCTGAGTTGCCGTTGAGCTGCCAACAGGTGGCAGGATGGCTCAGCTAAAAAAAAACAAAAAAACAAAAAAAAAAACTATGTGAAAGGTAATTTGGGATTGGAATATTGGTTAAGAGTCCCTATAAAAAGGGACATGCGGTAATAATAAAGTGTGACACTCCTGTGAAACTCTTTACGGTATATCCATTCTTCTTTTTCCTCACCGATGCCGTCCCCACCTGAGGGAACCCCTGGACTTGTGGGGGCTGGCTCCCTGCACCACACCACTTCCTGTAGCCCCAAGCTTCGCACTAGCATCAGCTTGGCCTTGGTTTGCAGCTTGGCCTCTTGAGGCACCTGCAAGCCCAATGCAGGTGGCAGTCAACTACAGATTGCTTTGTGGCTCATGCCAGGTGAGTGCTGGCAGGGTACAGGGTGCCACTGAATATGGCCTGCAGTGGAGCCCCTCTCAGGAGATTCCAGGGCTGGCACACCCAGTGGCTGGCTTTGGTCCTAGCCAGAGGATCACCTGGCTACCCCCAAAGGATGACACACCAAAGGGCAGGCTGGGAAGGCATATGAGTCCTGCTAAAGCAATCCTGCTCCATAGGGTCAGCCCTTGTGCAGGAGCTCCTCCACTATAGTCATGGGCAGTCCTCACAACTAATCAGCCTGAGGTTAAATCCCTCTCACTGATGTACAAACAGCAACCAAGTCTCAAATGTAACAGGAGGCACACACAACCCACACACGGGACATGCCTGAGCACCCAGCTCAGGTGACCAGGGAGACTGCACTACTGAGCCCCATAGGAAACCTACTAAATGAGGCCTCTCTACTAATGTCAGAAACAGAGCTGCTGTGCCTATGAGGTCTGACAATTAAGTTTGTGAACTTGCAATGATGCTGCTAACATTTTTATTTTTTTTTATATCCGAGGGATTATTCATTATGAATTTGTACCAACTGGACAAACAATTAACCAAGTTTACTATTTGGAGGTGCTGAAAAGGCTGCATGAAAAAGTTAGATGACCTGAACTTTGCTCCAACAATTCATGGCTCTTGCATCACAATAATGCACCAGCTCACACGGCACTGTCTCTGAGGGAGTTTGTAGCCTATAAACAAATAACTGTATTGGAACACCCTCCCTACTCACCTGATCTGGCCCCCAATGACTTCTCTTTTTACTCAAATATAAAGAAATATTGAAAGGAAGACATTTTGATGACTTTCAGGACATCAAGGTTAATATGATGACAGCTCTGATGGACATTCCAGAAAAAGAGTTCCAAAATTGCTTTGAAGGGTGGGCTAGGCACTGGCATCAATGCATAGCATCCCCAAGGGAGTACTTTGAAGGTGACCATAGTGGTATTTTGTGGGAAGCTGATAGCAACCCAGTGTCTGACAAGGCCACATTGTCCTGTTCAGCACTGGATATTAGGGGTGCTGTCTTATGGTTGGTCATGTAATATCTCCTGCCTCTGTGAACCCATGTGTCTTTTTTTTTTATAGGAGACAATATATTTACTACACTTGTGACATGTTTTTGTGGTGCCCCAATGAGCTAACTATGTAGCCAAGGACAGGTAAGATCTCCTAAAAGAGGGGAGACAACCCAAGCCAGGCGGTAGTTCTGTGGGGAACCCCTGAACTGAGATATTGGGGACTCAAGCCCCTTGGAAACTGAGGCACAGACCTCTGACAAACTCAGGCCAGAAAACTCAGGCCTGTGAGAAGCTGATGCATTTGCCTAAGGGCCCTACTGTGAATAGTCTCCTGAAAGATTAAAAGTCTTTAGGCCATGAGAGTTTCAGATAAGAGGCAGTTCTAAGACATCCGCTGACCATGGAATTGTTAATCAGCCTTGTGTGAATTCCTTTGCCCAGTGCCTTGTTGTAGTAACAGATACTAAAGCTTTGACTGAGAAACGGATACAGCCCTCTGTAGGATAAGAGAGGTGTGAAACCCTTTTGGTTGTTAGGTATTGTTATTTACAAACGAATAGATTTTAGATGTTTTTACCTTAAACACAGCCACTCCTAGTCTTTTGGTATAGCTCAAGTATACTGTGAGTTTTATGATTGTGTTTAACTGCTAGAATTTAGGATGTTTTCTAGATAGTCAAGATAGCTTTAGTAAACATTTTTTAGGTGACTTACAGAAACCGAGTCTGGGTTTCATAGCAATTATCATAATAAAGACAAGGTAATCCTTTAAGGGAAGAGTAAGTCACAGTACACCCTGAAAAGAGCACTTTCAGGGGAGTAGAGGACTGTGTAAATCCTGAGAACTACAAACCACCGTTAATGATTTGTTACAGTTTGCTTCCTTGAAAATTCTCAATAAAAGCTATGCGCTGACCCGATTCGGGGCTCAGTCTTCTTTGGCTGAGTCCCTTGGGCTCAGTCGTCCTTGGCTGAGTCCCTTGGTCTCGCTCTTATCTTTCTTCTGTCTCTTGTTTTTCCTTAATCTGCGTCGCCCCTCTCGTGTCCCACTTGCCCTTGCCACGCAGGACGTGACAGTATTTAGCAATGAGGTATGTAGCACTTTATCTAGGATGAATTCACAAACTTAATTGTCTGACCTCATAGATAATATAAGTAGCAAATCTTAATCCAACAGGTCAGTCCACTTTTCCTAGGAAATATATTTTCTGTGAGCACTTCAGCTACCAGAATCACTTGAAATATCAAAATAATGTTCCCCCTTTTAGTATTTCCTGCAACACCATGGCATAAAATACTTCTGGGCCTATATAAATATATGTTGATTTAAAGAACAGTTTTGAGGGCCAGCCAAGTGGCGTGGCGGTTAAGCACTGGCTTGGGAAGCCAGCAGCCCCAGTTCGGGTCCCATATATGAGGACCAGTGACACTGCCCTCAAAAAAAAAAAAATCACATAAAGAACAGTTTTGAACTGAATGTTGAGTGGTGGGAAGTTTGTTAAGAGCCAGAGACTGGAGAGCCCAAGAGCTGGAGCTCCTGGATGTGCAGGGTCCAGGTAGCAGCAAGGTCTTGCTTAGCAGTTTGGGTACAGGGAGAAGGGGGGCACTCAGAAATGGGATTCCTTGTATCAACTCTGCCTCAACAGGGGTTTCCCCTTCTCCATTCAGAGCTGCTTCCATTCCCTGGAAGGTTCCCAGGGAGAGGAGCTCCCAGGAAGACTCCAGGCCGCTTCTCTGATTCATGTGTACCTCTCAAAGTACCTGGAGGGATCCAGGAGACTCTTCCCTCGGCTCTCAGCAGCAGCTGTAACAGCCTCTCCTGTGGGAATCCAGGGCTGACTCCTTCTGCTCCCTGTGCCCTGAGCTTGCTCCTTGGGGGCAGTGACCTTGAGCCTGGATCATTCCCTTCCCCTCACATGGGGAGCCTCTGCTCAGAGGATGCATGACTCAGTTCTTGATGAAAGACTCCTTGAACCTTCGACCTGCAGGAACAGCAATACAACATACACAATAGCAATTTTTTATTGTCCCAATCTCTTGTGACCCCATTGTGTGCTCACTTCTGAGCCAGTACCCCAATCACCTTTGCCTGCTATCCAGCTGGAGCTCCAAGTCCCTGCCAGGACCTAGAAGCCAAATTCTATGGATTCCACTCCACCTGAGACATGGCCCTTAGGTCTGACCCGCACCTTTGTTGACCCTGCTTCCATGTGGGGTCACATCAGTCACCTGCACAGAACTCTCAGTAATACCCTGGTACTAACCTTGTCCTATTTTTCTTGTGCAATGATTATTCTCTCAGATACATTGAAGGTGTATCTGAAAGCAGCAGAAATTTATGTTGAAAGATTCCCTGGACAGCCGTGACATTCCTGGTAAGATTTATTCCTTGATTGGAAGGATGTGGACCTAAATAATGAATCATGGACAAGGGTAATTCCTCATTATCTGTACTAATGGTGGTCCTGTAGATAAGGTTGCCAGATTTAACAAATAAAAATAGAGGACACTGACTTAAATCTGAATTTCAGATAAACAATAAAGAGTTTTATTTTTTAAGTATAAGTATGTCCTATAGAGACAGGCTTATATCACAAAATTATTTGTTATGATGTTTACATTTGGTCCATGTTGTCAGACTTGTACTCAAATGCTTTTTTGGCTCTAGTATGGGCAAAGAGGTCTTTCCTGATCTCTGTGCAGCTGGTTAACAGGGGTTCTGAAGCACACTGTGTGAGAATAAATGAAGATGGGATTTAAAGTGTGATATGTGAAATAAAATGAAGTCACTTGTGCTAAGGGGCTTAAAAATTTTTTTTATTAGTTTCAGGTGTACAAAGCAACATAATAGTTAAACATTTACACCCCTCACAAAGTGATAACCCCCTCCCCAATCTACTACCCCTCTGACATGGTATATAGCTGTTACAATTCCACTGACCATATGAATATATATATATATATATATATATATATATATATATATATATATATATATACAAATATATATATATATATATATATCCAAAAAAATGTATACACATTTTAAGAAAGGAAAACTATTAAAATTGTAATAATATAAACCAATAACAAAAGATGAATATGAGCCACTTTTGACTTCTGCAATTACAAGAGGTGCTCAAAGTGGTTACCATCAGTGTCCAGGCACTTCTGATTATGGCAAACTACTGCTTGAGCAATGGTGACAAAGTGTCCACTTGTATACATTTTTTTGGCACCTCCGGTATATACTGGGGATGCCAAAAAAATATATACACATGACTTGTTTTGTTATAGGTATATATTGAGTATTACAATTTTAATACAGCTTTTTCCTTTCTTAAAATGTGTCAACATTTTTTGGCACCCTTTGTATATATATTTAATTATAGTTGACATTCAATATTATTCTACTTCAGTTTCAGGGGACATCTACACCTGACCACTTCGCTAAGTGGCTTTAAAAAGGAGCTGGGAGACCATTGAGTAAGTGGGTCCTATGCATGTTCTCATTAGACAGAACATGAACTTTCAAACTGGGCCAAACCATAAATATTCTGAGAACACTGCAAGAACAGCTGCAACTTTTTACAGTGACAGCCTTTTACTTAACGATAGCCTCATGTTCAGCCAAGGTTAGCTTTCTCCTGCCAGCACCAATTAAAAAATTCTTTGTAAATGACCAATGCAAACTCCGCTTTTTGCTTTTTAAAAACCCCTGACTTTTGCTCCCTAGCAGAACGCAAATCTGTGTTTCCAAAACTGCAATTCTTTGATCCCAAAGAAATGCTTTTCTTTCTCTTTGTTTGATTATGGCCTCCTGACAATTTAGGTTAACTACAGCAAGGCTGGGTCTCAGGAAGAGAATGCTCAGGGTTTGCCTCACATAATCCACTTTGCTCCCCTGCTGTCACCTGAGAAACACTGAGGCTTCTCCAGAGGGCCTCACAGGGCTGTTTCCATGAATAAACTATGGGAAGTAAACAGGGAGGGCTACCAGGTAAGACTCAGAGAGAGGAAAGAATGAAAGGACCAAGTGTGACTGGCCTACCTCTTAGCAGCCTCGGGGCTGCAAGTGGCAAGTGTCTGTCAGGCCAGGGAAGTTGACTGTAGGGAGTGGAGCTTCTCAATGGGCCTGTTCTTTCCTCTGGGCATTGGGCTCTAGGACTTTTGGACTTACACATGCAGCAGAGTTTATGGTCTAATGCCTTATACAAGGATGGGAGAAGATGAGGAAGTGAAATCCAGACTGAGGAGGGTGAGGAGCAGAGAAAAGCCAGTGGTCTGTTCTCCCAAAGTCATCAGGTGAGGGGAGCTCAAAGCTTGCAGGGCAATTGGGGGAACAGCACATCCAGTTGTAAGAATGAGACACAGAAGGGAGCTGAAGTTCATGGGAGGCTGTTGCCTCAGCATCTGATGGAGGGCCAGGGGTTGCTTCTGGTTAGCAGGACAGGGCAGGCGGAAAAAGAGCTGGCAGCAAAACAGAGGATAGCAAGGACAAGCTAGAACCCACTAGCACATCTGCTTCTGCCTGTCACTGCATCTAACCACCATCTACAGGGAACAATGGCTGCTGCTTCGCTTCCTTCCACCTTCCAGATCATGAACAGGTATCTTCTGGCCAACTTGAACATCAAACTGTAAAGGAACTATAGTTTCAACTGAGGCCAGGTGACATCATACAAAACCAGCACTCCCTCCCCCTTTGTCAAATTGGCATCCTACTCACCCTTTTAAGCCAATTTTAACTTCCACTAGCAAAATCTTGCTTCCATCTAACATGATTCAACTATTCCTGGTACAACCCCAAACACCCTAATCCTCTTCCTAGAAGAGAATAATGAAGTCCCATATGTCACTTTATCTACCTTTGGGGAATGTTTAACCTTTTTCTAGCTGAGTCAAACTCTCCTTTTAATATCCTGAGATACAAGCTTAACCACTATTAACACATTTTTTTTTTTTTTTTTTTTAGCTGAGCCATCCTGCCACCTGTTGGCAGCTCAACGGCAACTCAGCTCGGGCTGGCATCGAACTGCTGTTGCTCAAAGCTCAGCTCGCACTCTTGAGCGAGCTCTTAACCAACTGAGCCACTCGGCCGGCCCCTATTAACACATTTTTTTATACTTGCTAGTAGGAAAATGGGAAGGGAATAAAGAAAAAGAGTTGATATTATATAACATATCCAAATAAATTCATAGCCAGCTCTCATTTCTGTGACTGGTCACATGGTTTCAGTTAATATAATGTGTAACTTCTTTCTACTGCTGCCCATTCCAATTTGGACACCGTGAGTCATCATAGTTATTTACTTAGTGAGATGACCCAGGTCGTCATTCTTGAAGGGCCGGTGCCATTAGCAGCCCTGGTCATATTTTTTTTTTTTTTCTAACAAGGTGTCCAGTGTATGTGGAGTATTATTGGTGTTCCAGTACAAATAAGACAGAAGCTGGTTCCTCATGCAACTTCCCCTACAAGCTGTGAAAGTTTGGGATGCCAGATGTGCCGTGCAGCTATTTTGTTCCTCAGGGAGAAGCTGGGAGCTGTTGGGCTCCTGCCCAGTTATATGGCACTTTGCTGCTGTCGGTAGCATGGCAAGAGCGTGTCTCCACTGTTCTTTCTGGCTTTGATATGGCTAGATTCACATTTACTCAAGGTACAGGAGTCTTTCAACTAGTTCTTGGATTTTTTTTTTTTCCCCAAAGGGAATTGATTCATGTGAATCAATTGATTGCTGTGAATCAGTGTGTCCACTTGGAGAACAAGAATTTAGGGCTTCCTATTACCACGTGTTGCTGTCCACTTTGACAGATTGTGTACTTAAGGAAACAATCCATTTCATCTAAGTTATCAAATTTTCGGGCATAGAGTTGTTTACAATATTCCTTTATTATCCTTTTAGTGTCCATAGTATCAAAGCAATGGCCCCTCTTTTAACTTGGACATTAGTAATTTGGGTCGTCTCTTTTTTGTTGTTTTTTTAAAGATTTTATTAGGGAACAGGGAAGGGGAACAGACAAGTTGCTGTCCTTTTGTTCTTCAGTCCAGTTGTGGAGGATGTCGCTTCACTGGCCCATGCTGGTTTCGTGATCATTGCACTCTTCCCAGCTGAGGTAGTAGGTTGCCAGTCACTAGACAGCTGCTCACGGCGACTCACAGAAGCTCACGCCAGCTGCGAGCCGCTCATGCTAGCTACCAGCCTCTCACGGTAGCTCACAGCAGCCCACTGCAGCCCACTGCAGCAGGGGCTGCAGCCTATGCCATCGCTGGCAACTCACAGGATCCAAGCTCCAGGTTGAGCTGCCTTTCACCATCTTAGCTGCAGAGGGCACAGCATCACTGGCCCTCATGTGGGATCCAAACCAGGGCCCTACGGCTCAGAGCTGGCCTCACAAGCCAACTCCTAACCAACACGCCACTCAGCCGGCCCATGTCGTCTGTTTTTTTTTTTTTTTTTTTTTAGTTGAGCCATCCTGCCACCTGTTGGCAGCTTAGTGGTAGCTCTGCTCAGGCTGGGCATTGAACTGCTGTTGCTCAGAGCTCAGCTCGCACTCTTGAGCGAGCTCTTAACCAACTGAGCCACTTGGCCGGCCCTCTTCTCTCTTTTTAAGGGGTAGCCTAGCTATGGTTTTATCAATTCTATTGAACTTTGCCAAAAAATAAACAAATAAACAAAACCCAGCTTTGTTTTCATTGATTTTTCTCATTGATTTCCTGTTTACAATTTATTTTTTAAATTTCTGCTGATTTTTATTTTTATTTTTTTATGGCTGACTTTGCATTTAATTCCTCAGCATCACTGATCTCAATATTTACCTGCATGACAAAGCTGCTCCTGAACAGTTTTTCTCTCTTATATCTAAATCTCAAGTAATTCTGACACAGCCGACAGAGCTTTCCTGCCTTCATCCCCTTTATCCTTCTCTGTGCTTATTATCATGAGGACCAGCATGGCCCTTTTAGACTATGTTTTTTTGTCTGCATAATGTACAAAGGAAGGAAAGTCTGAGAACTGGCTCAGCAAATTGTGCTTTTTATTTAGAACATGCAGAGGAGAAATGGCCCTCTAGTGGCATACGCTAATCATCTTGCTCTGTTTCATATCGGCTGCATAGTACCACTCAATATGAGATAAGTTTCGCATATGTGATGGCCAGTACAAATGTTTCATATGAGATAAGTTTCGCATATGTGATGGCCAGTACAAATGTTTCAGAGTATGGAGAATAGCAGGTACATTTCTGCAGTGAAACTCAGGAAATTCTCTTTTAATGGAAGTTGGATGTTCCTGGATCTTGAGAGAATGGGGTGATGAGGAGGGAGCAGGACAGAGAAGAAACTCCCAGAAAGGGTACGAAGAGGGAAGGAGATGAAGGATGCCCCAGGTGAGAGAGAGTTGCAGACAGCATCATAGAAGACAGGTGGTCTTTCCTTCCTCACACAGGAATAAAACAGAGCTCATAAGGTGGCTGCACAGAAATAAACCCTTTGGCAACTGCAGTGGTGTCAATGCCCTTTGGGTTGACCACAGGTTTCAGGGTAAAGTTCTGTAAAACGGTGGCCAGGAGCAAAAACTGCTCCATGCGGGCCAGGCCCTCTCCCACACACACTCGTTTTCCTGAAAATAACAAACACAGAAGGTAAATAGTCCTTGAACACTGAGATTCTGGATGTCAGAAAGAGAATATGCAGTAAATAACCGATTAATGGTTGAATAGATGGATGGAAGGTAGAATGGTTGGATAGACAGATACACATGCTATCTACCTAACATCCTATCCTAACAAGTATTCTTCTTCCAACAAATATTTGTTGAGTATCAGCACTGTGTCAAGCATTTCATTAAGCATTCTCACATTCAAACCGCTCTTTTAAGTTCTCAGCAATCTTTTTCTAGAAACACACATACTGCATTTTGCTGTGTATAATGTGCCGTCACATTTTTGGCCCAAACTTTCAGGGCAAAAATATTTTGTTTTCATTTTTTAATTCAATTTAAAAAAAAAAAGATTTTATTGGGGAATTGGGGGAGGGGAACAGTGTTGGGGAATTGGGGGAAGGGACCAGCCAAGTTGTTCAATCTTCATTGTGGAAGGTGCCAGTCACTATCTGGCTGCCTGTCGGCAGCTCGTGGCCTCTAAGCTCAAGGTGCTGTGTTCAGTCTTAGTTGCTGGTGGGCGTAGCCACCATCCCAGAAAGTTTTAAGAAAATACTACGAGCAACTATATTCCAACAAAGTCGACAATCTGGAAGAAATGGATAAATTTCTAGTAGCATACAATCCACCAAGTCTGAACCAAAAAGAAACAGAAACTCTGAACAGACTGATTACTACCAAAGCAATTGAATCAGTAGTCAACAAGCTTCAACAAACAAAAGTCCTGGACCAGGAAGGCAACTGGGTCCACTGCAACTTTCTCTCCTTAGACAGACAACTGTGTCTAAGAATACGGCTTAAAATACAAACTTCTGGGCCAACCAAGTGGCGCATTGGTTAAGAGCTGGTTTTGGGATGCCAGCGGTCCCGGTTCGGATCCCACGTATGAGGGCCAGTGACATTGCCCTCTACAGCTAACAACAGCGCCACCTGGAGCTGGGCTGTGTGAGCCCCGGCGATGGTGTAGGTTGTAGCCCCTGCTGCAGTGGGCTGCCATAGGCTACAGTGAGTGGCCGGCAGCCAATGTGAGCGGCTGGCAGCCAGCGTGAGCTGCCAATAGCCGCGGTGAGAGACATCCAGAGGCCGGCGACCGATTTGCCTCATCCGGGAAGAGCACAATGACGATATCAACATGGGCCAGTGAAGCAACATCCTCCGCAGCTAGACTGAAGAACAAAAAGACGGCAACTTGTCTGTTCCCCTTCCCTGATTTCCCAACGCTGTTCCCCTCCCCCAATTCCCCAATAATATTTAAAAAAAAATACAAACTTCTATGACACTCCCTGCTATTCAACATGTGACTCTTTGAGTCCAAAGGCGATTAATCAGCTAGATCTTGGGTGGAGCCCAGGTATTTATTGTTTTTCAAAACACCACATGTGGGTGACAACCAGTGAAGTAAATATATTGATCAAAACAATTGCTCAACATTCTTGATTCTCAGATTGAGTGGTTCAGAATTTATAATTTAGAGGGCAATCTTTGTATAAAAAAGTGCTTATACTTTAATTCTTTATCAAACATTAGTATACTTTGTCCTTGAAAATGAAAGCCTTTTGAAATATATTAGGGTATTGTACTAACATTATAGCTAGCTAAACACAAACTAGGGACTATAACTCATTAATCTTAAATGTCCAAATATGCATCAAGCAATTAGCTAAGTATATTTAAATTTTAAATTTACTTATTTATTATTTTAAAAATTAAATTTATTGGGGCGCTGGCAGAGTGGCGCGTTTGGTGAAGAGCTGGCTTGGGACGCCAGCGGCCCCAGTTCAGATCCCACATATGAGGGCCAATGATACTACCCTCTACAGCTAAGATGGTGAACAACAGCTCCACTTGGAGCTGGGCTGCTGTGAGTCCCCGGGACAGCATAGCTGCAGCCCCTGATGCAGTGGGCTGCCATGAGCGTGAGCGGCTGGCAGTCGGTGTGAGCTACCAAGAGCTGCTGGGAGAGGCCGTCCAGAGGCCGGTGACCGATCTGCCTCACCTAAGAAGAGTGCAATGATGATACCAGTGAAGCAATGTCCTTCACAACTTGACTGAAAAACAAAAGGACAGCAACTTGTGTGTTCTCCTTCTCCGGTTCCCCAATGCTGTTCCCCTCCCCCAATTCCCCAATAAAATCTTTTAAAAAAATTAAATTTATTGGGGTGACATTGGTTAGTAAAATTATACAGGTTGCAAGTGAACATTTGTATAATGCATCATTTGTATATCACCTTGTGTGTTCACCACCCAGAGTTATTTCTCCTTCTACCACCATATATTTGACCCCCTTTATCCTCTTCTATCACCTCCCCTTCCCTGTTACCCTCTGGTAACCACTAACTGTTGGGAGCCAACAGCACCCCAATGTCTGACAAGGTCACATTGAAATAAAGATCTACGCTCAGCACTGGATGTCTAGAGTGCTGCCTTATGGTTGGTCATCTAATATCTCCTGCCTCTATGAACCCATGTACCTTTCCTCTACATCAGATCCTATAGGAGACAGTACTTTCACTGCATTTATGGCAAGTTCCTGTGGTACCCCAATGAGAGATGGCTATGCAAGCCAATGATGGCCACGATCTCCTAAAAGAGAAGGAGACAACCCAAGCCAGGCTGTAGCCCCCATGGGGACCCCAGGACTGAGAAAGAGGGGACTCAAGCCTCTTGGAAACAGAGGCTCAGACCTCTGGTCACGTAGGCCTGTCTGTGAGAAACTGATGATAACATCAGTCCTTGCTCACCTGCCTATAGCCACTGCTGTGAGAGGTCTCCTTGAAGACTAAAGTCTCCAGGCCATGAGAGTTCCGATAAGAGGCAACTTACTGACCATGGGGTATGTTAATCAACAGACTTATTTGAATTCTTTGTCTTGTACATTGTTGTAGCAACAGATACTGAAGCTTTGACTGAGAAACAGATGCTACCCTCTATTGTAATTATGTAGCCCTCTGCAGGATAAGAGAGGTGTGAGACCCCCTTTGGCTACTAAATATTGTAATCACATAGGAATAGATTTGAGATAATTTTACCCTAAACTCAGCCACTGCTAGTCTCTTAGTAATAGCTCAATAGTTATTGAATCCAGCGTTCTACTTTCAAATTCAGTGACTCCCACATTGAAAGAGCTTCCCAGATGGATGGCCAGTGGGGCATCAACACGAAGTCCTCCATATGAGAGGGTACTACAAACTTCAGCTCGGGTAGAATTGTGAATTAGAACTGTTTCTTTTTGAATAAAGCTTTTCAGTGTAGCATAATATACAGAGAGAAAGTGCTAACTGTCCAGCTCAATGAATTACCACCTGAACATATACTGTGTAAAGGACATGCAGTTCAAATAAAAAAGTTTTATCAGGTGTCCAAAAGGCCCTTTATGTCCTCCTACTCTGTACCTTCCCAAGTCCTAAATGTATTCAGTATCATGGGTTAGTTTAGCTTGTTTGTAAATTTTATATAAATGAAATCATACTTTATGTCTTTTTGTGTTATCTAGTTGCTTCACTCCACATTGTGTTAGTGAAATCCATTCATGGTGTTGCAAATAGCAGTAAAATTATGCTTTCTGTGTAGTGGTCTATCTTATAACTATTGCACAATTTATAGTTTTCATTGCATTGTTATGGAAAGATGGGTTGCTTCCAGTTTGTGGCTACTATGAATAGTGCTGGTACTAACATCCCTATACATGTCTCTTTTGTATCCCAAGGTATTGGATTTCTCTTCAGTATGTACCTAGGGGTGTGACTGCTGGACAAGCATGTGTGCTCAGCTTTAGTCAAAACAACCAAAGAATTATCCACTTGGTTGAATCAATTAAGTTTCACTATAAGTATTGGTTGCTTTACTTTCTTGCCATCACTAACTATATTGTCTTTTTTCATTTTAACCATTCCAATGTGTGTGTAGTAATCTCTCTTTATAGTTTTAATTCATGTTTCCATGAAGCTTATTGATGCTGAGCATTTTTTCAGATATCCATTGGCAATATCAATTCTTCTGTGAAGGGTTTGTATAGCTTACAAATCAGCCCACTGTTGGTTTCATATATATATATGTCTGTGTATAATTTTTTTTTTGGGGGGAGGGCAGTGTCACTGGCCCTCATATGTGGGACCCGAACCGGGGCCACTGGCATCCCAAGCCAGCGCTTAACCAATGTGCCACTTGGCTGGCCCTGTGTAAATCATTTTTTAACAATTTAAGTGTATAGAAAAGTTGGAAATATGTACAAATAATTTTCTATATTTTGAACATTTGTGAGTAAATTGCTAACCTGAAGTTCTCTACCTGAAATATTTTGGTACATATTTCCTAAAAGCAATGTGATCTCCTATATACACATAATAGAACCATTCAAATGAGGAAATTAGCATTGATGCATTACCACTTAATCTTCATTTCTGTTAATGTTTAACCAAAACATTATATCCCTTATACCCTGTTCAGAATCCATTTCTGATCCCCAGATCTACGTGTTGCCATTAATTTTCAGGTTCCCATTGTCAAGTTCAGCCTGGAACAGTTCCTCCGTCTTTCTTGGACTTCTTTTTTTATTATTATTATTATTTTTTATTTGTTTCAGGTGTACAACACAATGCAATAGTTATACTCTTTACCCCCCAAAGTGAAAACCCCCCTCCCCCAGTTCGCCACCCCACTCCCCCGCCATATCATACATATCCATCACAACTCCCCTGACTCCCCTCCACAGTATACTCCACATCCCGTGACCATCCACATATTCAGTTGCAGTTGGCATACAATACTATATAACATCAGCTTCAGGTGTACAGTGCAGTGATCAAGCCTCTACTCCATCCATGAAGTGGTCTCCCTAACAAGACATGTGACTATCTGACACGCCACAAAATTTTTACATTATTATATTCCCCGAACTGTGTTTCATATCCCTGTGGCAATATTGTAGTTGTCTATTTATGCTGTCTAATCCCTTCCCCTTCCCCCATCCCCACCCCACTCCCAACTAGCAACCCTGTTTTGCCTCTATATCTACGAGTCTGTTTACTTTGATCGTTCACTCAGCTCTTCAGACTCCACACACAAGTGAGATCACATGGTACCTGTCCTTCTCTGACTGACTTATTTCTCGCAACATAATAGTGTCTTCACAACATTATCGATTACATTCCCAGAACTGCCCCCATATCCCTGCGGCAACATTGTAGTCCCACATACACTGTCCAAAACCTTCCCCACTCTCCCTCTTCCCCACTCCCTCCCAGCCAGCAACCATCAGTTTTTCCTTTATATCTGCTTGATATGACTTCAATCTTCTTAAATTGTCTCTCTGGATTAGCTTGTTTACCCCTTTCTTTTGTTTAAAAAAGCCCTTTTAACATTTCTTGCAATGCTGGCTTGGTGGTAATGAATTCCTTAAGCTTATTCTTTTCTGAGAAGCTCTTTATTTCTCCTTCAATTTTAAGTGATAGCCGTGCTGGGTAGAGCAATCTTGGTTGTAGGCCGTTATTTTGTGTCACTTTGAATATCTCCTGCCACTCCCTTCTGGCCTGCAGAGTTTCTGTAGACAAGTCAGCTGTTAGTCTAACAGGAGTTCCTTTGTATGTAACCTGCTGTCTTTCTCGTGCAGCCTCTAGTATTCTGTCTCTGTCTTTAACCTTTGCCATTTTCACTATGATGTGTCTTGGTGTGGACCTGTTTGGGTTCAGCTTGTTTGGAACCCTCTGCACTTCCTGGGCATGTATGTTGATTTCCTTCACCAGGGTAGGGAAGTTTTCAGTCATTATTTTTTCAAATACATTCTCAACCCCTTCTTCTCTTCTCCTTCTGGTATCCCTATGATTCAAAGCTGGTTGCGCTTCACTTTGTCCCATAGGGCTCTTAAACTATTTTCATTGTTTTTTATTCTTTGGTCTTTTTGTTGTGCCAGCTGGGTGATTTCTGCTATTTTATCTTCCAAGTTGCTGATCCGCTCCTCTGCTTCATCTACTCTACTGGTGATTCCTTCGAGTGTGTTCTTCATTTCAGTTATTGTATTCTTTAGTTCTAACAGGTTGTTTTTTATTGTTTCCCTATCCTTCTTTATGTCCTCGCTAAGTTCCTTAAACATTCTTATCATCAGTGTTCTAAACTCTGTCTCTGAAAGGTTGGATCCCTCTGTTTCATTTGGTTCCATTTCTGGAGGTTTCTTCTGATCTTTTACTTGTGACATGTTTCTTTGTTTCCCCATTCTGGCTGTCGCTCTGGGATTGCTTTGATATATTAGATAGATCACCAGGAGAGCCCTGGCTGGATGATGCAGGCACACAGCTCACGGTCCAACACTCCCAGGAATACTCCCAGTCTCAGCCTGTCCCAATCAGCCGCTTGCAGATCAGGCTGAGAAGCCCGACAACCAATCATCAGCCTGGCAACTCTGTAAGCGGAGTGCGGAGAGTGGGGACTCGAGGTGGCTTGCGCACCCCGGGTCTCAGTGAGCAGCCTGTTGGAGCCAGAGGGCACCCGCCCTGCGTTTCCCTGGCAACACAGTATAAGCCGGGCAGAGGGTGGGGAGCCAAGGCCGCAGGCGCATGCGCACACGCACACAGGCGCTTCTGCACCAATTCCACCAGACCAATGAGGTCTCGGACCTGATCCTTCGTGGGAGGGCCCAAGCCCGACAAAATGGCGTCCTCCCCACACGACTCGTGTGCAGGCTCCGCACCACGGGAACAACAGTTCAAAAACCTCCAGCCTTTGCACCAAAGGTGCTCAGCTCAGTCCGTCCCCGCAGGCTCCCGGCTCACACAGCCACTCCCTCCACCAGGAACCAGGTAAGTGCTCACCGGTGAGCAAGCCTGGGCGCTGGCCCCACTGATTCTCCAGCCGTTCTTAGCCTCACTGAGCTGGGCAGCGAGAGTCCTCACTAATTTACTGCCAGTTATCTTAGAACTCCTCTTCCCGGCAAAGGAGCTCTGGGCTGGTGAGCTTGGTGTGTGGCCGGAGGGTCTCTCCCCCAACCGGAGAAGCCTCTCCACAGCTGGGATCCCTCACAGGGTTCGCCCTCTCTCGTCTCCGCCCGTCCTACCAGACGCGATGCGGCTTCCTCTTTAAGTTCTTCGGTTAGTGGTTCTGTTCCTCCAGTGTTCCGGGGACCTCCAGGGTTGAATGCTGTATAATTTGCTTGTAATTTTGGTGTGATCCTGGGAGGCAGTTAGCACAGCGTCTGTCTATTGCGCCATTTTACCGGAAGTCCCCTTTCTTGGACTTCTTGATCTTGCCACTCTTGAAAAATATATGCCACTTATTTGTGAAATGTCACTCAGTGGATTTGTCTGATGTTTCCTTGTGATTAAATTCAAGTTATGGATCTTTGAGAGTAATATGACACGATGTTTTTACTACTTTTTTAAATAAAGGCCTCATATATTTATTACTGAACAATATTTATTACTAGTGGCGTAGAAACATATTAACAAAGAAAAAAATCATTTTTCCAATAATTTCCCAATATAATACACCCAACTGTACAGACAGTAGTGATCTTTTCAGTGATATGGTAAGATACAAGCAAGCTGGATACAGCATAAATATGTATGTCATCTCATGTGTGATGCCTTACAGATAGAGCTTGACTCATCTCCTCTTGGATGTGTACCTGATTTTTTTTTTAAGCAGTTTTCCTCTGAGTCTACTGGGGAATGTGCGAATTCTGCTTTTGTTTGTAGGCCAGGAACCACTTGTTCCTGAAAGTCTTGTAAGATGACATGGCAAGGAAGAGTCAACTGCATGCACCACCATTTTAAATTTCATCATGTTTCTATTCTAATTGACAGGAGTTTTAGCCACCTGCTCAGTCAACAGAACATTATGCATGAATCTCCAGGGATAATAAACGATGGCTTTCTCTCCTGCCCTCATTCATGCCCTCATTCATTTATTCCTCCCACAAAGAAGCATGGAGCCCTAGGCCCTAATCCTGACCAGGCCCTGCCCTGGGTCCTGGACACATAGGGGCAAGTCAGCACAGTTGTTAAAGGAAGGGATGTGACCCCACAGAGACAACAGGAGGGAGATCATTCCAGGCTGAGAGGACAGTGTGCCTAGAGAGTGGGCCTCGGGCCACAGAGGGCGAAGTCGAAGTAGAGGGAAGAAAAAGGCCAAGGATAGGATGGAGGGTGTGTGAGTTCTTTATTGTTTTGGTGTTGCTCACTCAACCCTCTGCAGCCTTGGTCTGCCCCAGTACCTGGCACAGGAATGATTCGAGGCAGAACCACCTCAGTTTTCCCCAGTGTGGTGTGGTCCAGCTGGTCATGGGAGCAGCTGCGGGTCCCTCTGTATCAGGAGCCACTAAGGAGGCGCTGTGTCCTGCCTGGGATGTGCACTGGCGGCAAGCACAAACGATGTTGAAGGGTTTCCTGGCAGAACCACTGGCAATGAGACACCAAGTCTCATTGTCCCTGGATTTCATGGGAGGTGGTGGGTGGGCTGTGATGGTTCAGGTGCACATCACTATCTTGATCTTAGGCAGAATTTTTCAGGCAAAGAAAGGCTTTATCTATAGGGAGACAAGGGACCTGCCACTAGAGGTTCAGCATGAGCTGTAGCAAAATGGAAGGCTCAACAAGTTTCATCTTGTGAGAGAAGAGGATGCAAATGCAGAGGTGTCTGGTGACCTGGACACGTTCAACCCTCTGACCTGCAACATCATGTGCACTGTTGCAAAATATCGGGGAAAACAAAGTCTTCAGGGTTCAGACCCAGAATAGCTGGTGCTGTTCCTGCAGAAACATAGATCCAGGCCCTGGAAGATGAAACCAAGCCCATCAAGATAAAATGGAAGGAGCTAAAACACAATTAAAACTATTGTGTGAAATTGAGAATGGCTCATGGTCTCCACAGTGAGCTCTAGGGCCCGAGTGGAGAGTGTAGTCACATTTCTGCTGGATGCTGGCTCAGATCAATGTCCTGGGGCTTCCCTGGAGGAAATGGAAACAGGTGATAACCTGGAATCACAGGATGGAGAGAATGTTGATGACCCATCAAAAGTACCAGGAAGATAGAGATGCTCCAAAGTCACATGCACATTCAAACTTCCAATATAACAAGAAAAATCCACCCTACTCCAACATGGCTAAAGAAAGGAAAAAGCCCACCATAAAGATGTCCAGGCTGAGGAAGCCTCAATCAAATGGGCAGGTCAACATCTCAAGGGATGGGATGAATTGTCTGAGCTTTACCAACAGAAAAAGAAGAGCAGCTCAGAATTAGCTGTCATGGCAGATTGTGACTTGCCAGCAAGAGGTGGGAAGCTCTGAAGCAATTGACCTGATGAACTGTGAAACCAATGAGCTCAAGACTTACAGAAAGCAATTCAAAGATCTCAAAGAGAGGCTGGAAAGAACCATTCCTTCTTCAGTGGCAGGTTCTGTCCTTAAAACTAAATCCTCCTAAAAAAGTTCAGGAGAAACTGAATGAAACTTCATCACCCACAGAGAGAGCCTGCAGATCTGAAGCAAAAAGAAACCCTAACTGGGATTAAATTTGAGCTTCTAGAAGTGGTTTAATTTTTTTCTTTTTCCAAATTGTTGAGTTGACTGCTTAGTTTGTTTTCTTTTATCCATTACTTTTACGTATTATTATTATTTTTTTTAGCTGAGCCATCCTGCCACCTGTTGGCGTCTTAGTGGCAGCTCAGCTCGGGCTGGGCATCGAACTGCTGTTGCTCAGAGCTCAGCTCGCACTCTTGAGTGAGCTCTTAACCAACTGAGCCACTCAGCCGGCCCTCTGTAAGTATCATTAAAACCACAAATTTTCCTCATAATTAAGGTTTCATTATGTAACACATTTTGTCATACTGCTTTAAAAAATTATTTGTTAGTGTCAGTGGCCCCGGTTCGGGTCCCACATATGAGGGCCAGTGACACTGCCCTCAAAAAAAGAACTTTATTAGTTATACATAGTTTTTTAATGATCTAGTAATAAAATTTTTTGTGGTTTTTAAATTTTTGGGTTTTTTTTTGTTTCTGTTTTTAACTGATCCATACTGCCACCTGTTGACAGCTCAACAGCAACTCAGCTCGGGCTGGCATCGAACCTCCATTGCTCAGAGCTCAGCTCACACTCTTGAGTGAGCTCTTAACCAACTGAGCCACTCGGCAGGCCCTTAAATTTTTTATTAGCTTCTAAATTTGTTCCACTATGGTCAGAAAACAGTTTTATGCCACTGATCCTTTGTAATTTGTCAAGGTTCTTTTTAGTCTATTACATGACTGATTTTTGTAAATATCCTACACAGACTTCCTAAGAAAATGCTTTTTAAAAAATTATTTGCTGTAGACTTTCTATCTCATGGTTCAAGCTTATTGCTGTATTTAGTTTTCAGATTATCTCTGCTTATTTATTTGCCTGCTTGATTGGCTTTAGACAGAATGTTAAAATCTCCCATTGTCATTATTGGTTGTTAATAATGGTTATATTGTTCTGTTGTCATATTCCCAATATAGTGTCCCTTGCTATAAAAATCTTTGCCCCAAATTCTGTTTTGTCAGATATTAAACTGCTATTCCAACTTTCTTCTGGTTCAAACTTGCTGAGAATTTCCTTTACAATTCTTTTATTTTTTTATTCTATGACTTCTTGCTTCCAAGTTTACGTCTTATAAATATATTATTGGTTTTTAAATATAAAAATCTCATTAATTTTTATTTATTTATTTTTTATTTTTTTGAGGGCAGTGTCACTGGCCCTCATATGTGGGACCCAAACCGGGGCCGCTGGCTTCCCAAGCCAGTGCCCAACCACCACACCACTCGGCTGGCCCAAAAATCTCATTAATTTTTTTTTTTTTTTTTTTTTTAAAGATTTTATTGGGGAATTGGTGGAGGGGAACAGCGTTGGGGAATTGGGGAAGGGGAACAGACAAGTTGCTGTCTTTTTGTTCTTCAGTTTAGTTGCGGAGGATGTCGCCTCACTGTTGGCATCGTCATTGCGCTCTTCCCGGATGAGGCAGATCGGTCGCCGGCCTCTGGATGTCGCTCACCGTGGCTATTGGCAGCTCACGTTTGGCTGCCAGCCACTCACGCTGGCTGCGGGCCACTCACTGTAGCCTATGGCAGCCCACTGCAGCAGGGGCTGCAGCCCACACCATCACCGGGGCTCGCACAACCCAGCTCCAGGTGGAGCTGTTGTTAGCTGTAGAGGGCAGTGTCACTGGCCCTCATGTGGGATCCGAACCGGGGCCGCTGGCATCCCAAAACCAGCGCTTAACCAATGCGCCACTCGGCCAGCCCTCTCATTAATTTTTAAATTAAAAGATTAATTAGTGAGTTTAACATATATGCATTTTGTCAATTATGGTTATATTAGGACAGACTTCAACCATCTCATTTCATATTTTCAATATACTTTAATCTTTTTGCCTTTTTTAATACTTTTCTCCCCTACTGAAGAAATAGTTCTTTTCTGATTTAAATTATATATTCTGTTTTTGTTCTTATGGTGGTTTCCCTTTAGAGTCATTTTTATTTACCACTATTGGTTTCTTAAATTTAATGCTCCTTTGGTCTACATACACATATACATACACCCCCCCCACCCCCCAATCTGTTAATGCTGTCTAGAATTTAGATCTGATTATAAATTTGCTTTCTCTTTTCTTTAATCCTGGTTTTTCTTAATACAACAACAATTTTATTGTTGTATATTATTATCCTTATTTTTTCTTTATCTTTCGGCATCTCCTAGCTTTGTTTCTTCCCATAAGAACTTTCACCCAGAAGCCTTACATGTATGAGAATATGTTTTGTTCTAACATTGCACAACTTGTCTGGATATAACTTTCTAGGTCAAAGCTCTTTTCCTTTAAAATGTTATCCCATTAGTGGCATGGTGGTTAAGCGCTGGCTTAGGAAGCCAGCGGCCCCGGTTCGGGTCCCACATATGAGGGCCGGTGACACTGCCCTCTACAGCTAACAACAGCTCCACCTGGAGCTGGGCTGTGAGCCCGGGCGATGGTGTAGGCTGCAGCCCCTGCTGCAGTGGGCTGCCATAGGCTAGTGAGTGGCTGGCAGCCATCGCGAGCTGCCAACAGCCGCGGTAAGCGACCATCCAGAGGCCGGCGACCAATCTGCCTCACCCAGGAAGAACGCAATGACAATACCAAAATGGGCCAGTAAAGCAACATCCTCCACAACTAGACTGAAGAACAAAAAGACAGTAACTTGTCTGGTCCCCTTCCCCAATTCCGCAACGGTGTTCCCCTCCCCCAATTCCCCAATAAAATCTTTAAAAACAAAAAAGTCTGATACCAATCTTCTTATTCCTTTGTAGGTGATCTCTCTCTCTCTCTCTCCCTCTTTTTTTTTTTTTTTTTTCTCTCTCTCTCTGGAAATTGTTAGACTTTTCTTTACCTTTGCTGTTCTTAAATTTCACCATAATGTGTCTGGTTTGGAGTTCCTCTTTATCTTTCATTTTGTACTCTTTTGATTCCTTATATTCTGGGATTATTTATCTTCCTTTAATACTTGGAAATATATCTTCACTTTTTTTTTTCAAATATTTTGTCCTGTTTTGTCACGTCCTGCGTGGCAAGGGCGAGTGGGACACGAGAGGGGCGACGCAGATTAAGGAAAAACAAGAGACAGAAGAAAGATAGGAGCGAGACCAAGGGACTCAGCCAAAGACGACTGAGCCCAAGGGACTCAGCCAAGGAAGACTGAGCCCCGAATCGGGTCAGGCATAGCTTTTATTGAGAATTTTCAAGGAAGCAAACTGTAACAAATCATTAATGGTGGTTTGTAGTTCTCAGGATTTACACAGTCCTCTACTCCCCCGAAAGTGCTCTCTCCAGGGTGTACTGTGACTTACTCTTCTGTTAAAGGATTACCTTGTCTTTATTATAATAATTGTTACGAAACCCAGACTCGGTTTCTGTAAGTCACCTAAAGAATGTTTACTAAAGCTATCTTGACTATCTAGAAATCATCCTAAATTCTAGCAGTTAAACACAATCATAAAACTCACAGTATACTTGAGCTATACCAAAAGACTAGGAGTGGCTGTGTTTAAGGTAAAAGCATCTAAAATCTATTCGTTTGTAGTAACAATACCTAGCAACCAAAAGGGTTTCACACCTCTCTTATCCTACAGAGGGCTGCATCCGTTTTTCAAAGCTTCAGTATCTGCTGCTGCAACAAGGCACTGGGCAAAGGAATTCACACAAGGCTGATTAACAAATCCATGGTCAGCGGATGTCTTAGAGCTGCCTCTTACCCAGAACTCTCATGGCCTGAAGACTTAATCTTTCAGGAGACTATTCACAGTAGGGCCCTTAGGCAAATGCATCAGCTTCTCACAGGCCTGAGTTTTCTGGCCTGAGTTTGTCAGAGGCCTGTGCCTCAGTTTCCAAGGGGCTTGATCTCCAATATCACAGTTCAGGGGTCCCCTATGGAACTACCGCCTGGCTTGGGTTGTCTCCCCACTTTTAGGAGATCTTACCCGTCCTTGGCTGCGTAGTTAGCTCATTGGGGCACCACAGGAACATATCACAAGTGTAGTAAATATATTGTCTCCTATAGAAGAAAAGGCACATGGGTTCATAGAGGCAGGAGATATTACATGACCAACCATAAGGCAGCACCCCTAATATCCAGTGCTGAGCAGGGCAATGTGGCCTTGTCAGACACTGGGGTGCTGTCAGCTTCCTACATATCCCCCTTCTTTATTATATAAAAAGCACGCCTGTGACCCCAGGCGGCTGCGAGTCACAGTGCCTGTCTTAGGTGTCCTCCAATAAAATAATAACCTTACCCGTCATAGGCACTTGATCCTCTAGCGATCAAGCCCTGTCTTAGGTTGGTTACGTTTAAGGAGGTCCTTACCCGTCTCTGGCTAGCCTGTCCTCGCTGAAGATTAGGGGCACAGAACCAAACAGACACAAAAACCTAAAGCAAGAAACGTTACAACAGAATGGGCAATATTAGGCATAGATGGCAGAGCATTTTTTCATTATATCAACAAACTGAGAGGCAGCTTGAGCTGCATCAAATTTTAAGGGTTTAGCTTCTCTCATGTTTTGTATATCATCATGAAGCTGAAGCATATCTAAAGATAAATTAGCATTGTGTCAAATTTTTTGAAGATGTAGGCGAACTCTATTTCAATCATGTTGACTATTATTATATATTTTTGGGGTTACACAAATCCAATGATATTTTGAATGACATCGTAAATGAGGCTATACTTTTAAACTTTGAATTTCATCATCTAAATATTGAACCATATCATATAATGTATTTACCTTTTGTTTTAATTTTTTATCTATGTCCTCTTGGGTTCTTAAGGCTAAAGTGACATTTTTAGAACGTGTATTAACATAATGAGCATTTTGAACAGTCTGTGAAAGAGCCACAGCAGTAGTAGTAGCAGTTGCAATCAAAGTAATAAAGTCATAATTTTAGCAATCATAAGTCCTATAAATCTTTTTGGTCTACTTAAAGCATATTTAATTTTTTTAAAAATCTGTAGACTTTTTTTTATCATACCAAGGTCCAGAAACATTAACAGGAAGCATAACAAAAGATGGCTGATGCAATATCATAACGCGGGTCCCAAGTGGTACCCAAGAGACACAGTTTGTTAAAGTATAATTATAGCAAGATACATTAAATCTTAAACCATTAAAAGTAATAGACAAGTTTTCAACCAAGAGTACATAAGGAGAGGGAACACAGGCAGATACATTAACAGAGCAACTAGTTGAAGTACAGGGAGTACCTGGTCTACAAACAGTCACAATTTGAAGATTTTTACCCATTGTTCCTGTAAGTTTCCAAGGAGAGTTTTGCTGATATTGTGTCTGACTTTCATATTTTAGAGGCCAGTCCCCTTATCCAACTCGTTTTGTTACTTTGAGACCAGTCCAGAATATACCGATTTACTCCAGGAATATTGTATCTCACTGGCATGTTGCCATGGCACATTTTCCAGGGGACAGCTCCGGTGTTCATAGACCGGGATTTCTGGGCTCTCCCAGACGGACGGATGGTGGATGAGAACTGGGTGGCCGAGCAGAAGGCCTACTCCAGAGCAGTGGAGAAGGAAGGGGCGTCAGTGGCCAGTGGACTGTATGGGCTGTAGCGGCCTGGGCACGGCAGGGAGCTGTTACCCGGTGGCTGCGGTGGCAGTGTGAGCACCAGGAGGTGGCAGCTGCGGCAGAAGGCAGATCAAAGGATCTGGAATCCAAACTGGAGTTGTCTGCATCCTGAGGAAATACTTAAGCATACCCTCTTCCCCTGGGTTAACAGTATGTCCGGTCCCTTTCAGGTATCAGTTAACAGGTCCTTCCATTTTACTAAAGTTCTAGGCTGACACAGGTCAGAGTTTCAATGTTTATACATAGATGAGTGTTCTGATGTATCTATTTTTAAAATACGACTGGAGAGTCAGAGGTTAACATTGCAAGGGCAGTGGAGCTGAGGTCCAACCCTGTGCTCCCTGGGGTTGCTCTGAAAAGCTCAGGGACAGATTTAAATTGTTAAATAAGTTGTTGCTGCTAAATGGGTTGCAAATCGATGTCTCTATTGTTGTCTGGGCCCAAGTCTGGGGCCCTGGGGCATTGCCATTCTAAATTTAGAATGGCAATCTATCAGCCAATGAAATCCCTTGTTTAGAATGGCAATCTATCAGCCAATGAAATCCCTTGTTGTATCATGGACATATAGTCTGTGGCATCAAGGGTGAAGTTTGTTGTTAGACATTAGGAACATTTTGTGGCTGTATATTTTGTGATTGGGGAGCGTCTAGTCTTAGGACATTGTCTGTTAAAGTGTCCCGGTTCCCACAATTATAGCAATTGTAGCCACTGTTTGTGTATTTAGTATTGGGAGTGCCCTGCATTGACTAAGTTACTGTCTTAACATCCCCTTTAAGGGTGGCAGTTATTGCTACTTCTTGAATAAAAGCTGGAGAGAGATCAGCTACATAATCATTAATAGTGTCAGATTTACAGATAGGTTGAAGTAGATTTTGACATGTAGAACTTGTGTTTTTAAATACCAACTGTTTGATTAAAATATCTGTGGCTTTATCGTTGGTAATTACTTTACAAACTGCTTGAATGAGGCGAGACAAAAGTTTTTGAAAGGCTCCTCACCTTTTTGTATTACGGTAGTTAATGTAGTTGGCTTTCCTGATGAAGCAGGGAATTTTTCAGGCATTTACAGCACAATCAGTGACTTTTTTTAGGATCTTTTTAGATAAATACATCAGGTCTTGTGTATGAGAATATTTACCTCTTCCCATAAGCATATCTGTAGTAATTGAATCACGTTTACTGGCAAATTTTTCTGTCCTATCATCATATTCAGTCCTCCAAAGGAGATAATCTCCACCTGTTAAGCAGGCTTTACTAACTTGAGTCTAATCATGGGGAGTCATCCATTTTTCTGCCAATGTATCAATTAAAGAAAGTATAAGATGTTACAGGTTCATACTCTGTACATGTAAATTTCAGCTCTTTTAAGATTGTATAGGGCAGGGGCTCCCAGGAAGGCCATTTATCTCCTTCCCGATCCATATCAAAGATCACTGGACAATTAAGAGTAAAATCAAATTTTCCGTTTGCCTCTGTCTCCTCAATGGCTCTATGAAACCGAGACGTGGATTTAGAATTACGTGGAGGCATAGGCATTACAGGATGTTTTAAAGGAGGTTGGGGTTTTACGTATTTTTCATTTCTAGCTGAATATTTTGGGGGACCTGGCCCCTTATCCTCCTTTTTAGTAATGGGAAAGTCCCATAGATCTTGTTTATTATACTTGGCTGCCTCCGTTTCCAATTTGGCAGCATCTGGGGGAGGGAGATTTTTGCCCTCACTGTCTGAATTATTGTTCAAATCTGTATATTTTTTAACTGAAAAGGGCAGATTAGTTTTAGAGTGAGCAGTGGGCAATAATGGCGTATGTTTATCAGATAGTGCCGTTGGCACAGAAATAGTCTCTGGAACGAGTGTATCTTTAATTAAGTTCCAGAAGGCAATAAAAAGTAGAAATTTAGCTATCTGAAAAGTTCCAACCTTTAAATCTCTGGCTGCCAAGAGAGCAGCGAATTAAATTAATAAAGAGTTTAAGTTCCTTTGATTTCTTTTCTGAGACTTCTACCCCTCCCTTCTTAAAAAGTTGCTTAAGGAGGCAACTATACGATCTATATCGACTCTCAGAATTTCCCATGTTAGTTTTTAAGAAAAGGAAAGAAAAGAGAAGAGAACTTTCACTCAATTGTTCACTCAGATGCTCGTCTGGCCGCGCCCCTCGCGGGACTAAGTCGGTCTTGGCTAAGGCGCTGCGGTATAAGCCCCCGCACAGGTGACTGAGTCAGTCGCCGTTATGCCTTACGACAGATTACGGAACCGCAGATTAGAGCCCACTCAAGTTCCGTAGCGAAAAGCCGTGGAACTATATGCATTCACTCACACAATCACACACTTTCACACAAAGTTTGTTACGTTATTTTCCGGATACCCCGGCAATTCCTCAGGACTATTCCCTACTCCTTACCAAGTAGAGTGCCGGCCTGCCCTGAGGTCTGCGCCTTGAATTTTCACCCAGATTCAAAGTCTTCCTTCCCTCTTCGAGCCGCACGTTGAGGCGTCAGTTGTCACGTCCTGCGTGGCAAGGGCGAGTGGGACACGAGAGGGGCGACGCAGATTAAGGAAAAACAAGAGACAGAAGAAAGATAGGAGCGAGACCAAGGGACTCAGCCAAAGACGACTGAGCCCAAGGGACTCAGCCAAGGAAGACTGAGCCCCGAATCGGGTCAGGCATAGCTTTTATTGAGAATTTTCAAGGAAGCAAACTGTAACAAATCATTAATGGTGGTTTGTAGTTCTCAGGATTTACACAGTCCTCTACTCCCCCGAAAGTGCTCTCTCCAGGGTGTACTGTGACTTACTCTTCTGTTAAAGGATTACCTTGTCTTTATTATAATAATTGTTACGAAACCCAGACTCGGTTTCTGTAAGTCACCTAAAGAATGTTTACTAAAGCTATCTTGACTATCTAGAAATCATCCTAAATTCTAGCAGTTAAACACAATCATAAAACTCACAGTATACTTGAGCTATACCAAAAGACTAGGAGTGGCTGTGTTTAAGGTAAAAGCATCTAAAATCTATTCGTTTGTAATAACAATACCTAGCAACCAAAAGGGTTTCACACCTCTCTTATCCTACAGAGGGCTGCATCCGTTTTTCAAAGCTTCAGTATCTGCTGCTGCAACAAGGCACTGGGCAAAGGAATTCACACAAGGCTGATTAACAAATCCATGGTCAGCGGATGTCTTAGAGCTGCCTCTTACCCAGAACTCTCATGGCCTGAAGACTTAATCTTTCAGGAGACTATTCACAGTAGGGCCCTTAGGCAAATGCATCAGCTTCTCACAGGCCTGAGTTTTCTGGCCTGAGTTTGTCAGAGGCCTGTGCCTCAGTTTCCAAGGGGCTTGATCCCCAATATCACAGTTCAGGGGTCCCCTATGGAACTACCGCCTGGCTTGGGTTGTCTCCCCACTTTTAGGAGATCTTACCCGTCCTTGGCTGCGTAGTTAGCTCATTGGGGCACCACAGGAACATATCACAAGTGTAGTAAATATATTGTCTCCTATAGAAGAAAAGGCACATGGGTTCATAGAGGCAGGAGATATTACATGACCAACCATAAGGCAGCACCCCTAATATCCAGTGCTGAGCAGGGCAATGTGGCCTTGTCAGACACTGGGGTGCTGTCAGCTTCCCACACTGTTTTATTTTCTCTTTATTTCTGGGACTATAATCCAGATGTTGTACTTTGAATTCCATCCATATCTCTTAAACATTTTTTTATATATCCTATCTCTTCATCTTGCTTGCTGACTTCTGGAAGAATTTCTCAATCTGACCTCATCAATCAAAAAATAGAGCTCTAGATTCATTACATTGTAGAAACAAGATCTAGCAATACACTTACTAGGAGAGATACTACATAAAACAATTCAGAAAGATTAGAAATAAAAGCATGGAATGATATGCCAGGCCAATATGCAGTGAAAGAATGTTAATGTAGCAATATTAATAACTGGTAAAACAGAATTCAGATCCAAAGTTTTCCTGGGGACATATATATTGTCAAAAGGAAAATTTGTGCATCTAACAATATAGTTCCAAAATATATAAAGCCAAAGCTGAAATTATTAAATCCACAATTGTAATTGGAGATTTTCACATATCCCTCTCAGAAAATAATCAAGCAGGTCAAGTAGTCTAAAACTAAGCAAAAAGATGGTGAATAACAGCTCCACCTGGAGCTGGGCTGCTGTGAGTCCCTGGAGACAACATGGCTGCAGCTCCTGCTGCAGTGGGCTGCCATAGGCTACAGAGTGGCTGGCAGCCAGCGTGAGCTGCCAAGAGCTGCTGTGAGCGGCCGTCCAGAGGCCAGCGACCAATCTGCCTCACCCAAGAAGAGCATAGTGACAACGCCAACATGGGCCAGTGGGGCAATATCCTCCATGGCTGGACTGAAGAACAGAAGGACGGCAGCTTGTCTGTTCCCCTTCTCCGCTTCCCCAACGCTGTTCCTCCCCCAATTCCCCAATAAGAGCTTAAAAAATAAAAAAATAAAAACACAGAAAAATTAAACTAAGCAAATATTTAGAAGATTTGCAAAATATTTATTAAACAGGAATATATTAATTATAGAGAAATTTACCCTCAATAATCAGAAAGTATAAATCTCTTCAAGTACAATGGAAAATTGACCATACACTAAGCCAGAACGGCAGCATCAATATATTGTAAAAAGTTAACATCAGGGCCAGCTGAGTGGCTCGGTTGGTTAAGAGTTAGCTTAAGATCGCAAGCTCTGAGCAACAGGGCCGTCAGTTTGATTCCCACATGGGCCAGTGATGCTGCACCCAAGCTGAGCTGCTGCTGAGCTGCCAACAGGTGGCAGGATGGCTCAGCTGGTGAAAGCATGTGCTCCTGACAACAAGGCTGGCTGTTCAATGGTGGGCTATGCCCACCCTCAACTCAGAGTGACCTCAGCACCTTGACCTGAGCTGCCACCCATATGGCTCAGTGGCTAGGAGCATGTGCTCTTAACAACAAAGCTGCTGGTTTGACTCCCGCATGGGATGGTGGCTACGCCCACCTGCAACTAAGATTGAACACAGCACCTTGAGCTTAGAAGCCACGAGCTGCCAATAGGCAGCCAGATTGCGAATGGCGCCCTCCAAAATGAAGACTGAAGAACAACTTGGGTGGTCCCCCTTCCTAATTCCCCAACACTGTTCCCTTCCCCCAATTGCACAAATTTTTTTTTTTTTTAAGTTAACATCATGCAAATCATGTTCTCTGACTATCATGCAATACAGGGAGAAAGCAATAATAAAGGCAACTTTAAAATTTCATATATCTGCAAACTAAATATATAACCAAAAAACCCCTGGGTTAAAGAGGAAATCATGAAAGAAGTTAAGACAACAAATAATAATGAAAACACTATCTGCCAAAATTTGTTAGAGCTGAAACAGTATTTAGAAAAAATTACGTAATTAAATACTTCATTATAAAATAAACATTAAAAATATAAGCATTCAAGCTGTTATTTATTTTAGATCAAACACAAAGAAATGAGACAGAAAACAAATTAAAGATGAAAGCGTGGGCTGGCTGAGTGGCGTGGTGGTTAAGAGCTGGCTTGGGATGCCAGCAACCCTGGTTCGGATCCCACATATGAGGGCCAGTGACACTGCCCTCTTAAAAAAAAAAAAAAGATGAAAGCATGAATCAGTGATATATGGTAAAGAGATAGAGATTTAACAAAACTAGAAGCTAAATCTTGGAGAGATTAATGTGATAAGCAATACTCTGGCAAGGCTGACCATAAGAAAGAGAAGAAAAAAAAATATAAAATAGAAGAAATACAAAATTTAAACAAGAAGATGCCACTTTCTGACAATCAGAATGGCAAAACTTAGAATGGTGAATAAGGTCTTGGTAAAGATGTGGAGAAATAGGTATTCAATACTGCTGGTGGAGTGTAAACTCATACAGCCATTCTGAAAAACCATCTGGAAGTATTTAATGAATAAGGGAATAAGTAAAATGTGGTAGATAAATATAGAACTAAATGTATGGACAGCAATACAGATAGTATTTTAAAATACCAGGGGTGCCAAAAAATAAATGCATACAAGTGGACACTTTGACCAATGTTGCTCAAACAGTAGTTCGTCGTAATCAGAAGTGTCTGGACACTGATGGTAAAAGTAACCACTTTGAACACCTCTTATAATTGCAAAAGTCAAACGTGACTTGTATTCATCTTGTTATCGGTATATATTGAGTATTACAACTTTAATAGTTTTTTCCTGTCTTAAAATGTGTATACAATTTTTTGGCACCCTCTGTATAATAGTGAATGAAGAGTAAACAGCATGGAAAGTTAAAGAAGCGGCACACACTATGTGCCAGCAGTTTTCAAACATTTTGATTTCTGGACCCCTTTACATTCTTACAAATTACTGAGGACCCGAAAAACTTTTTATGAGCGTCACATTGATCACTATTACAATATTAGAAAGTAATGCTGAAAATTTTTAAAATATACAAGCACACATTCTATTAGCCATCAGAGCAATGTCATCACATATTATGTAGTCTCTGGGAAACAAACTCCTCTGTACATTTGTGAGAATGAGAAAAAGGGCAAATAATCATGGTACTATCATGAAAATAGTTTTGATCTCTATTCTTCCTGAAAGGATCTTGTGGACTCCATACCACAATTTGAGAAGCTGTCTGTGCCCTATACTGATCCAGAGATACATTAACTTCCTTTTTCTTCCTGCCTGTGATATTTGGTTAGAGCAAATTTCAAATCTATTGTAATGTATACTTCGTAGCAATATTTGAGGTTCTTATTTGACAGGCTCTACATAATGCATTTTTGCACATAATACCATTTAATCCTCACAATCTGAGGGTTACTATAGTAACCCCCACTTTACAGAGGCTCTGAGAGGTTAAGTGATTTCCCAATGGTCACACAGCTAACTTGGACCAGGCTGAGGATTTGATCCCAGATCTGAGTCTAGAATTCATTCCCTTAATCACAAAACTACATTGTTTCTTGTGATTCATATTTTCATAATATACAGATGTTCTAGCTACAAACCCAAGAGGAGTTAAAGAGATACTGAGATGTGAGACCTATGGAGAGCTGTAATTTGGGTTACAGTCTAAAATTAAAACTTCATTTTTTCCATTACAAATTTGCACCCCTACTGTAACCTTCATGGGTATATACACAATGGCCTCCTTTCCTTCAAGTGGACTCTGGCTGTAATAAAAGATGGTCTGCTCATCCCAAAGCTATGTGATAATTTGGAGTGCTTTTTCATACTATAAACTATCTGGTTTGCAAAAGAAACCTGTACACTAGGTTGGGCAGGGAATATCAGCCCCATTGGTTTGAGGAAACATTTGTACAGGCTGCTTTAACCAAGCTGATACACTGTACAGAGGTAACTGAAATCCAGGTCTCATTTCAATCCGATATTTTCTTATATACTAACACCAAGGTTTTGTCTCCCCATCCCCCCCAAAAAAAATCCAGATCATTTGTCAAAAGCTTTTTGAAAGATCTACTCACTCTGAACCAAGAGAATTGTTCTCCTAACTTAATGTGTTCAAGCCAAACTTCATTTTGGAGTTCTGCAAACCAGGAAAATGCCTCAGAATTATGCTACATGTTCACAGTAGAAAGTATAACGGGCTAAAAAGAGGATCTTTTTCCCCTCCAGAGAAATAATCAGTGCTTTAGTTCAAGGAATGGAGATTCTATTGGGTATTTTGCAAGGCATAAAAGCATAATAGAGGGCCGGCCAAGTGGCGCATTGGTTAAGAGCTGGTTTTGGGATGCCAGCGGCCCTGGTTTGGATCCCACATGTGAGGGCCAGTGGCACTGCCCTCTACAGCTAACAACAGCTCCACCTGGAGCTGGGCTGTGCGAGCCCCGGTGACAGTGTAGACTGCAGCCTCTGCTGCAGTGGGCTGCCATAGGCTACAGTGTGTGGCCGGCAGCCAGTGTGAGCGGCTGGCAGCCAGCGTAAGCTGCCAAGAGCCGCGGTGATCGACCATCTAGAGGCTGGCGACTGATCTGCCTCATCTGGGAAGAGTGCAATGATACCAACATGGGCCAGTGAAGCAATGTCCTCCGCAACTAGACTGAAGAACAAAACGACAGCAACTTCTCTGTTCCCTTTCCCCGATTCCCCAATGCTGTTGTTCCCTCCCCCAATTCCCCAATAAAAATCTTAAAAAAAAAAAAAAGCACAATAGAAAGATTCTATGATTTTGGCTCTCCCACTTATGCACCATTTCTTTGGTAGTTTACTAATGATCATTATTGAAATTGCTAATATGTAGTACTAGTGATATGTAGTACTGTCATTTGTTAAATATTAACTGGCAGGCACTGCATGAAGTACTTTATGTACAGTATTATTTAACCATCTTTGAGATTATTGAATTTAATGTATGACCTTTTGTGCAAGATCCTATTTAAATATCACCACATCCTTGAGGTAGGGTTACTATTATTTCCTTCATTTTGCAGAGTAGTTTATAATTACCAGAGCCAGCTGTAAGAATGTATTACATAACTAAATTTGCTCAGACATGAGAAAAAAATCACAAAAATACCTTTCTCTGAGAGCCAGAAAAGCATTTACTTCTATAATAGTCAGAGAAATACATACATTACAACTAAAGTGATGATAGTCTGCTCATCTAAGGGAAGTGGTTCAAAAGCCACTCAGTTCCGGATTAACATCAGACCTAATTCTGCAAGTGTAGGCTGCTTGTGCAGTGACATCAGCTGCTGCCTTGAAATTATCAGTACCTCATCTCCATCTGGTACTGGTTATTAGAACTCTGCTCTGCCAATAGCACTTCTAACAATTGCCCACAGTTTGAAGTACTGAATTAGGGCGATCCTCAGTGGGGTACTAGTGTCAGGCTACATGGATTCCACATTAGGCTGTTTCTAACGTACTTCGTAGGGTTGTCAGTCCCTATACTTCCTTTTGTATGACAAAACTCATACGCCTGAAAATATCTTTACTGTTCCTTCATCTTTAAATACTAGAGATGGATTAAAATTCTAGGTTGGAATTTCCCCCCTTGAACGCATTGAAAATTTGCTCCTATATTGCTGTTAAAATAAGACATGTGCTGTCTACCTAACCTTTCTTTGTAGGCGATCTAGTTTGTTTCTTTGCCTTTGGTGTTCTCTTCTATATAATGCATCCAGTGTAGTTATCCTTTTTTCTGTTTTGTACCTGATCAACTGAGGTCTTTCATGTTTAATTCTAGGAAACTCCCCAGTGTGTTCACTTGGTTCTTCTTTGTAACTTTATTTCTGTTGTATGCTTCCAACATGCTCGTTTGGTGAACAAAACAGATAAGACAGACTACGTGCCCAGTTGTGTGGAGATTATGAAGCTGACAGACTGGGAAGAGAGATCCTGTGGGGTAGTGTGATCAGGGACATGGATTTTGAAGTGAAATGTAAACTGAGACCCAAATGCCAAGGAGCTACCATACACCCACCCGAGTTGTGAAACATGCCCAAACATCAAGTCCAAATCATGCTCAATTACTATTGTATTTTTATTACTCCCTTTGGCATTACTGGTGCCTCTTTGGTCTGCTCAGACCTTGAACTTCCTAATCCCTCCTATGAAAAGATTAAACCTGTCTTGTGCCAAGTAGTGCACTCTAGTTATCACTAGTGGTACAGAGGGTTCAAGGAAGGATGCAGAAAGGCATAACCTTGAGATAAATAGGGTAAAGCTTCCAGCAACCCATGCTCCGAAATGAGTCTGTGCCAGGTTCCCCAGCAAAAGGTAGTCATAACAGAGATCTCATTTTGACAAAATATTAAGATGGGACTCATCTCATCTTTCAGGTATTGAGAAATAAACTTAGTGTCAGCAGAGATGGCAGCAGCAGCTGCCAAAATCCTTACCCAAATATCCAGTAATAAATGGTACAGAGAATAAGAGGGAAGAAAAGATAAACATGTAACTGATCTGTTTTCACAAGTTTTTCCTACCATTTATTGATATTTTATCTGTGCTGAAATATTTTTATTAATTCATACATCTGTGATAGATTTTGCTGTGTAGAACTAGAACTAACCTTTGGTGATAAAGATTGGAAGAGTGGTTGGTTACCTTGGGGTAGGGTTACCACTTATAGCATAGAAAGCCTTCTGAAATGCTAGATATACTCCATCACAATTGACAGAATGGCACTTCTAATGGATATATACATGTACACCAAACTGAGCATTTCAGATGTCTGTACTCTCCTAAATTATAGCCTCAGTAAAAAGTAAAAAACAAATCTGCCATGCTTGTGTAATGACTATGCTTTTTTTTATATTTAAATAACTTTTTAAAGCTAAGAGAAATGAAACCATCTGAGCATCAGAATTAGACTCTAGAGAAGACATATACATTATTTTAGAAATGTCCTGAATTACCTTAAAGAGGAACAGCTCACATAATTCCCCCACTATCAACGATCTCTTCAGGTGGTTGTCATTTTAGCAAGTCAGTAAAGGATGTAGGGGAAACTCAAAAGTAGTAAGACTCAGGAAGAAACAAAAAGACCCAGAGACATGACTTTCAGCAAAAACTATGTACAAGTCAATTTATCCTTTAGGGCTGCATTTCTTAAACTGGAACCTGTGGACATAGCTCAGAAATTAGTTTTTAAGTATGTATTTCAGTCAAATTTAAACAAAGCTTACACAAGCACATTTTAGATCATGCAAATGACCAACCACTTTACCATCAAGTACAGCTACCTGTAATTTACTGCTCATGCTTGCAAATTATGTTGGTACCAAGTTAACACCTAGAGGCTGTCTTTATTGTTTGGTTGTTAATCCCTTGGCACTGTTGTTGAACTCATGTCCTAGTCCTGTACAGTATGACTACATTAGAACATACAGTACTTTAAGCTTAGTTTGCCAATATTAAGTAAAAATTACATAAAATTGTGAGAAAGTATAAACATTTGCTTTTATAATTCATTTTGAAAATCTTTTTCATCAACTGTTTAATTATTAGCTAAATTAGGTATGTAAAATGTGTACAATGAACACAAGCTTTACTAAATAAGATTGACAAGAAAGTACATCTTTTAATGCAGTAGTTGTAACCCAAGTAATAAGTGACTCCAAAGAAATGAAGAACAAGGGTTTTTAATTTTATCCATGATTCCTAGCACTTGATTTCTGTAACCATAATTGATGGTGAAGTATTAAAAACATGTTATTTGTGGATATACTGGCTACTAAAGCAAATGGAATCATTAAGCAGCATTAACTTAAAAAGCTTAAAAGCAAAATAATTCTTTGAAATGGAGTATGGAATTTAAAACCAACTAACAATGTTTTGAATATAAACATTAGTGCTTTTTAGGCTTCTAATAAAGTATTACTTCCAACTGCTAAGACTAAAAAAATCATATGTAATTGTTAAGATATGATTGGAAGTTTCCATTAAACATGTTTGCTTGGAAATGTTCAAGTACGTATTACTATAATTCTCAACACATTCAGGACCTGCCTAATATAGAAGAATGACTCACTGAAACAAATAAAACTAAAATATTTTCCAGGGCCGGCCGAGTGGTTCAGTTGGTTAAGAGCTCGCTCAAGAGTGCGAGCTGAGCTCTGAGCAACAGCAGTTCAATGCCCAGCCTGAGCTGAGCTGCCGCTGAGCTGCCAACAGGTGGCAGGATGGCTCAGCTAAAAAAAAAAAAAATTTCCATGACAATTTGATCAAGTAATGGAAGACAAGGTCTGGTTAGAGAATACTTTTTTTTAAAGATTTTTTATTGGGGAATTGGGGGAGGGAACAGCGTTGGGGAATCGGGGAAGGGGAACAGACAAGTTGCCGTCTTTTTGTTCTTCAGTTTAGTTGTGGAGGACGTCGCTTCACTGGCCCTTGTTGGTATCATCATTGCGCTCTTCCTGGGTGAGGCAGTTGCTCACTGACCATTGGGTGGCCACTCACGGCGAGGGCAGCTCATGCTAGCTGCCGGCTAGTCCTATCGCTGGTGACTCATGGCAGCCCAGGTCCAGGTTGAGCTGTTGTTCACCATCTTAGATGTAGAGGGCGCAGCATCACTGGCCCTCATGTGGGATCCAAACCAGGGCCCTGCTGCTCAGAGCTGGTGTCCCAAGCCAACTCTTAACCAATGTGCCACTCTGCTGCCCAAGAATATTTTTTATGTAAGATAAGGCAGGGAGCGTTTGTTTCAATACCATGGAATGAGAACATCTGTTCCCCTGGTACCTTACAATCTGGAAACAAATATCAATAAGAGGATCAAAGAGGCATTAAACCTCCAAGACAAAAAGATTTTGGAAGCTAAAAATAAATGCATGGAGCAAAGTAAACAGAAACAGACTCATAGATATTAAGGAAAAACTGAGGGTTGCTAGTTGGGAGGGGGTGGGGATAAGGGAGAAGGGGAAGGGATTAGACAGCATAAATAGGTAACTCCAATATTGCCACAGGGATATGAAACAGTTCGGGGAATATAATAATGTGAAAATTTTGTGGCACGTCAGATGGTCACGTCTTGTTTAGGGAGACCACTTCATGGATGGAGTAGAGGCTTGATCACTGCACTGTATACCTGAAATTGATGTTGTATAATATTGTATGCCAACTGTACTTGAATATATAGACTGTGGAGTATACTGTGGAAGGGAGTCAAAGGAATTGTAATAGATATGTATGATATGGGGAGGTAGTGGGGTGGCGAACTGGGGGGCGGGGGTTGTCACTTTGAGGGGTAAAAAGTATAACTATTGCACTGTGTTGTACACCTGAAACTAATTTTTTTAAAAAAAGTTTATTTCACAATAAAAGAATTAAAAAAAAAAAAAGAAAAAAGAAATACTTAGGAAACCTAGGTTCTGTGGCCAAGTCAGCCATAAATAGCTAAAAAAATCTTGAGTAAGTCATTTAACCTCTCTCTGGATCTGTCTGCCCATTTGTCAATAAAAGGATTGGATACCTATAAAAAAATAATTAAAAAAAAATAAATAAATGCATGGGTGGTAATAGCCTCAACAGGCTCGAGAACTACAAGTTCACAAGTTAAGATTTGGGATAATCTGAATTACCAGACAACCAGGTAAAAATGTCAAGTAGGCAGTTTGGCATCAGTTCAGGAGAAAGATTCTGGCTGGAAATATAAATTCGAGTGATCACCACATACTTGGTACTTAAAGCAATAAGAAAACATCTTCAAGGGAGCCCCAAGTCCTACTGGGACATTCTAATATTTAGGGGTTAAAGACATAAGAAATAGCAGAGAAAACCGAGTTCGAGAATTCGGAAAGAAAACCAGAAAAACATATTTGCTAGAAACCTAGCAAACTAAAGAAACTGTTCAGTAGAGAAGGTTAAAGAACTGTATGAAATGCTGCTGAAAAAGTAAAAATGAGGTCATAAATCACTGGAAACTTGAAGAACAGTTCCAATGGAGCAATGAGGATGAAACCCAATTCAACTGGGTTCAGGGGGGGAAAAAAAAAAAAAGGAAGAGCAGAGGGCTGGCCCAGTGGCGCGGTGGTTAAGCGCTGGCTTGGGAAGCCAGTGGCCCCAGTTCGGTCCCACATATGAGGGCCAGTGACACTGCCCTCAAAAAAGGAAGAGCAGAAACAAATAGGTGAATGCAGGCAACTTTTCAGGTATGCCACATAAAAGAATGAAGTGTTTGCTGGCTCTAGCTAGGACAGACAGCATACCCACAGTAATAGGAAAGGAGGCTACATGGGCAGTACTAGTAGGCTTATAGAGAATGCAGTGGTGGTAACTTTCAAAAGTTCTTTTCCGATTTTTATTATCTCAGTGCCAACAGGGAGCAAGGTACAATGCGAGTAAGTTTTAGAGATGTGAGGGAAGAGGTGAACACACCATGCAAGTCTTTGGGAGAATGTAAGACAAAAGACTAAGAGTACAAGTTTGAACCACTAAGCAACTAAGGTTACAAAGATTAATTAATCAGCATTGACTGTGATTGGTAAACATTTCCAGTAAAACAACAGAAAAACCCTCCGCTCTGTGGTTTGTTCTTTTCTTTGAATATTCCCTCAAAATAGTTTTTCTTCCAAGTCCTATTTTAGTTCTACTACCCAAGGGTGGAGATAATCTGATCTACATTTGAATATACATGCCAGCAAGAATGGCATTTTGCCATGACAAACACCTACACAGAAATGTATGGCTCAGGGAGCATTCAGGATTTCTCTTCCTTGTAGCCTGTATACATACAGGGCATAAATGGTTTCCATTTTATGCTCTATTATGGATTTTGCATTACTTATATTCTTAGGTCTTGTTTTCTCCTCTGTGGTACTACTATTTACCTCTCTATTATAAATTTTTAGGGTTTCATCTCTCGTTCTGTTCTTGTTTTGAATGATATATTCCTACTTCCAGCTTCTGGGCTTTTGTCAGTTTCTTCCAGAGCTTTCTTTGCATGAACTCAATATTTAGTTGACATTTTTTTTTTTAAATTTTTATTTTAGCTGAGCCATCCTGCCACTTGTTGGCAGCTCAACGGCAGCTCAGCTCGGGCTGGGCATCGAACTGCTGTTGCTCAGAGCTCAGCTCGCACTCTTGAGTGAGCTCTTAACCAACTGAGCCACTCGGCCAGCCCTCAGTTGAAATTTTTATACGACGTGTATATAGTCAGTCATAAATGAAACCAAGTCAGGTAAATAATACTGAATCACAATGACAGTTAATACAATGACAGTTAAGACTTTTTTTATCATTTCACCTGAGCCATTTTTTTCTGAACAAATAATTTGATGAAATGATCTTACAATGAATATTTATTTTGTAAACTATTTTATAGAACAGACTCTAAAAAATTCAAACAATTTCTTACTTAAACAGAAAGCACAATCCCAATCTTCCCCCCCATCAAAAGCCTACTCCATAACTGAAGCACCAAAACCCATGACCTAAACTGCTAAAGAGGGAAAAGGAGGGTGAAAAGACATTAAACTTCCACAGGAAGATTGTATATATCTGGCAGTGGTTATGTACATATTAGGCTGTACCCAAGAGTACTGAGTCTGAAAAATTAACTGCAAGTCTAAACTTAATGTGAATACTTCTTTGTTCTACATAAGGCTCAGAAAATTACTTTTTTTTTTTTTTTGAGGGCAGTGTCACTGGCCCTCATATGTGGGATCCGAACCAGGGTCGCTGGCATCCCAAACCAGTTCTTAACCACCGAGCCACTCAGCCGGCACCACCTATTAATTATGAAATGTTATAACATATAATCTGATATCAAAAAGTAAAGTGGACAATCTGGATTTTTTAACACCTATGTAGGTAAACCTGTGGATGTAAGCAAGAATTTTTAAAAGACATTCTTTAGCTCCAATTTAAAACAAACAGTCAGGACTGGAATCTTCAGAACTTTCTAATATCTTGAAAATCCCCATCTTCTCTTTAATTGGTCCTGAGGCATTCATTTGATCTGAGAGAAAAATATTAAAACAAGTATTTATTTTTTTTTTAAAGTTAAGAGCCTAAAGAGGAATCTTAAAAAAGATGTCCAATGTTATGAGAAATGAATCATCTGTCAAAAACATGGGCTCCTTTATTCCCTAATCATTAACAGTTAATATTAGCAAAAGCAATAAAATATATACTATTCTCTTATTACAACTATAACTGGCCTCATCAATTTGCTACATGAAAATCACTTCTGCTGAATTTAAGACACACAGACACAGAGAAATACAGATCCATTTGAATTGTGTTCTCAGAGATGTTTAAACAAAAAAAGCCTATCATAGTTACTTTAAAAGCTGGGTAACAAGACACCATGAAAATTTATCTTTATATACATTCCCATTTTCAGTATGAGACCTTTAACATATTTGTCAATATGACAGCTGTGGAAGAAAATCTCTACTGGTTTTAATTTGCATTTCTCTGAATCCTAGGGAGGTTAAAGCATCTTCGTATGTTCACCAGGCATTTCTTTCTTTCCTCATAATTGCATGCTCATGTTGTCCATTTTTCTTATTGATGTTTAGATACACACCTCCTATCTGTTATGTGTTGCTGACTTGTGTGGTTTGTTCCCTTATCTGTTTATAGAGTATTGTCTATTTTTACAGAAGTCTTTAAATTATTGTAATAAAATCTACAAGTTATTTAGTTTGTGAATTCTGTTACCTTAAGAATGCTTTTCTTACTCCTAAAGTTGTATATATTTTCCTATTTTTTTAAATTTAAGGTTTTCCTTTGAATAGTTAGGTTTTGGCTACTTACAGTGTTCATTTATCTAGAATCTGTTCCTGACTGTGGTATGAGGTTTCTCCCCGTTGATTACAAATTCTCCCAGCATTGTGTATTGAGTAAGAGGTATTACCCTTCTCTGGTTGGAGAAATACCATTTCTGCCATTTATTAATAGTCCAGGTAATCATCTAGGAAAGTTTGGTGGACCAAACTTCCTATCACATGCTAGTATCACATGCTAATTCAACAGTCTTGGTGATTATGACTTAATTAAAAAGTCTTTAATACCAGGTATAGACTATTTTGTTCTTCAAAATTGTCTTGGATGTTGGTCCTTTACTCTTCCATATAAATTTTAAAATTGGCCTGTCATAGTTCTTTAAAAAGTCATATGGGATTTTAATTAGAAGATCAATGTAAAGGATGTAAGTTAATTTGGGGAATACTGACTTATTTTTTTAATAGTAAACATTCATATCTACGAATTTGGTTAAATCTGTACATTTATGCAGTCTTTCTGTTAATGTCTTTTAATGTTCCATAATTTTCTCCTTAAGGCCTTAAAGAAATTGTTGTTATAGTGTTATAGCTGTTAAGATCTTGTTTTCTAAACAATTATTGCTGATATACAGTATTAATTTACATAAGCAACCTTCTTAAATTCTATTCTAAAAACTTCTTGGGGCAATCCAGTCAGGACCCCCTCTTGTTTTTAGAGCTGTTACTTTCTACTCTAATAAACTATCCTCTGCTACAAACTTTAAAAAACAAAAAAACTTCTTGATTCCGTTAGACTTTCTATGGAGACAATTACACCACCTGTAAATATAACCAATTTGAACCCTTCTTCTTACTATTTTTCCTTTAGCCTATATTTCATAGTATTAATTAAAACGTTCATTTATAGTAGCAGTGAGAGCTGTTATCCGTGAATGCTCTTGGTTTTAGTAGTAGTTTCCTAGATGGGTACATTTTATGAGGTAAGAACATTCTTCTCTGTGTCTAGTTTAAGGAGTACTAGAGTGATTATGATATTATATCAAGTGGGTTTTCAGTATCTAGTTCTCCTTTATTCAGTTAATATGAATTAATATTTTCAAATGTTACACTATCCTTTCATACCTTCTATACTGCTGATTTTTATTTGATAATATATCTAAGATTTGGTCACAATGCTTTATTATCCTCATATTTTTTCCTGAACTATTTGAATATTAAAACACATATAAACATACAAAGAACCAATAATAGCTAAAACTAATTTGAAAAAGAACAAAATTGAAGGATTCACGCCTCCCAATTTCAAAACTCACCACAAAGCTATTAATAATTAACAGTGGTACTGGCATAGAACTGACAGAAAGATCAATGGGGCAGATTTGAAAGTATAAACCTAAACCCTCACATTTATGATCAATTGATTTTCAACAAAAGTGTCAAGGAATTCGAAAGGGAAAGAATAACCTTTCAAAAAATGGTGCTGGGACAATTGCATAACAACATGCAAAAAAGATGAATTTAAACCGTTACCTCAATCTATCCCCAAATTAACTCAGAACGTAAGAGCTAAAACTTTTACAAGAAAACATCATGACCTTGGGTTTGGAAAAGATAACTTAGACACAGTATCATTATCATGACAGATGACGTAAAAACGGTAAACAAGCTCATCAAAATAAAAAACTTTTGCACTTCAAAAGATACTAAGACAGTACAAAGATAAGCCACATACTGGGAGAAAATACAAAGGACTTGTATCTACAATATGTAAAAAATTCTTTCAATTCTCTAGTAAGAAGACAAAAAACAATCTTTTTTTTTTTTTGAGGGCAGTGTCACTGGCCCTCATATGTGGGATCCGAACCAGGGCCACTGGTGTCCTAAGCCAGCTCCCAAACACTATGCCACTTGGCTGGCCCGACAAAAAACAATCTTAAAGAGATATTTGAAGCTTAAGTTGAAGACATGACATTGTACCGAGTGGTGTGCTGGTAAATGTTTAACAATTAGCTCTCCCCATCCCCCAAGGGCTCTGGTTTGTAATTAGTTTTTCCTTATTTCCATAGGATTAAATATTCCTACCATCATTAATACCAACATTCTGCTCAATGTAGAGTTGGGAAAAGCTGGGCAGTAGCACACTATTATATAGTATTTCCACCATATAGATACAATACACATAAATAATCAAGAGCACAGATATCACTAATGTTATAAAAATTAGGAAATGATGACCTTTAATATTTGTTTTCAAATTAATTTATGGTCACCACTGTAGGCATCATTATTCTAAAAATTGATATTAAAAAAGCAATTTATCCTACCTCACCTATATAGATTGTATCTCAGAGTAACCAAAGACTTGATAAGGAAAAGTTCTTATAAATAAATTCTAGCCAATAAAGGAATGGTAGAACAAGAAAATTACCATTTTCTAATTCTTAAGGAAATCATGATTCAAAACAATCATCATCAATGGATGGTTTTATCAGGTTAAATAAATAAAAGATTTACAGGAAACTATAATATTAAGATCAGCCTGAATCTGTTGATCAATCTTAGCTCAGTAAAAATACGAAACAGATACCTCCTGGTATTATTTAAAATATGAGAACAAAGCACTGGTATTCCTCCTAAGATATGGAACTTGGATGTAATTAAGCCTATAGAGCTATTTACTACTTCACAGAAAAGACATTGATTTAGGAAAAAGTCTAAGAACATAAGGAGGTGGGGAGGAAAAAAACCCCAGCCCATTTCAGAATATAGAAGTCCTTTCATAGGACACATAACAGGTTTCTCCATCCAGCAAATCAATGGGATAAAAAAACAAAAGTGAGGAGGGTTTTACTGAAGAAAAGGGACACAACAACCAATGAACTTTGGACCCTGATTCAAGGTATAAAATGATTTCAGACAACTAGAAAAATCTGGATATGCATTGGGTATTAGTGCCACTTCTCTTAAATGTAACAGCGACATAGTGGCTATGTTTAAAAACATGTTCTTGGTAAAAGATGCATGAAAAAGTCATGGGTAAAATGTCATAATTTTAAGATTCTGACTAAATAGGATGGCAATGAAACAAGATTGGCTAAATGCTGTAAACTACTGCGACGGGATGAATTACACATAGGGATGACATACTATTCTTTCCACTTATTTGTATGTTTCAAAGTATCCCTAAACAAAAAATAAATAAATAAAAGCATGAGAGATACTTACCAATGAGATCACTTCTATCTAACAACAACTCTAGATCTTCATCACTAATGACCTTCTCTCTTGATCCTTTTACTTCCCTATAGAAAACAAAAGACTCAGGTCTATATGATAAAATCAAAAGCATGAATTATATTTTTCTAAAATTTAAAAAAACAACAACTTACCTTTCATAATCTCTAGATTTTAATAATTCCATTAATTCCTTAGGGTCTAAGAAGTTCTTAGATGGATTTAGTCCAGATTTACCACCTTTGAAATGATCTACGAAAAATTTCCAAGAAATTCAACATTCAAAATTGCTTTTAAAACCAAAATACATTACAAGCCAATCAGAATTTCTTATATTAAAAAGGACAGATAAAACCAAGTGTTGTTAAAAGAAGAAAAGCAACCAAAACTCTCACACATTGCTGATAACAGTGTAAAACGGTATGTCCACTTGGGAAAAGTTTGGTAGTTTCCTACAGGTAAACATATACATAGCCTGAGCCCCAGAACAAATAAATGCATATGTCTACAAAGACCTGTATAAGATTCACAATCTGGAAATAATTCAAACCTTAAACGGAAGAAGGGATAAACAAAGTATTCAGAAATTATTTAAAAAAAACAACAAACTTCTAATATACACAACATAGATGAATCTCAAATTATTATGTTGAACACAAGTAGCTAGACAAAAAATATACACATATAAATGAATCCATGTATGAAGTTAAAATAAAAACTGTGACAGAAATCAGTAGTAGTTGCCTTCCAGTGAGGGAAATGACTGGAAGAAAACCTTGGACGATGGATATGTCTGTTACTTTGATCTAGAGGACTAGTAACATCGGTGTATATATATGTATGTCAAAACTCATCAAGTTGTACACTTAAAATCTGGCTATTTTATTGTATGTATATTATACCTTGATAAAACACTGTCAATATTTTAAAAATTACTTTCAAATTGTTCTTTGAAATTTTAATCACTTAAAATACTGAAAATAGAACTTGGAAAAATGAAATTATAAACTTGATTTAACTATAATCAATGAACAAAATATACTTCCATCAAATTACTAAAGCAGCATACATACAAAAATTTTTTTTTTAATTTGCACAAAATCTTATCAGGATAAAATTTGTTTTTACTCCAATAACAATATATATAACTACAATCTGAATGTTCCATTAAGTCAAATTAAAGCTGTCCAAAACCTAACCCACATTTCCCTCAAAATCAGATACACTGAAGAAAGTACAGGTCCTCGAAAAACATCATTTTGTTATAACGTTGATGAGATGCCATAGGAACTTAATTCTTGTTTATATCAATTAGTCTATGGTAAAACTGGTTTTTTTTTATATATATAAGTCGCTTGGCTTAAAGTTGTAGAACTTATCAATGACTTTAAGTTAGAACTTAATGTATTTACAAGTAGAAAAGTAACATAAAATAAACTGATGGTGATTTTCAACATTATGATATTCTCATTTCTCTATGCTTTACAACTTATATAGATGATTTTCAACCTTTCTGAAGGTAGCCATTAAGTCATTTATCTAAATATAATTTTATATTAAATGAAAAAGAGTAGATCTTCTCCAAGGACTCTCAAGGAACACAACATAAAATGCCAAAGCCTCACCCACTTCACTTTCCCTATTTAGAATCTTTTCTAGATTAAAAAACACTGTCTTTTACAAAATACTATGATTGAAAGAATGAAAAGGGCATTCTGGAGTAAAATATTTTTTGAAGTAGTGGTTCAAAATAAAGTAAATACAGGTATTTTTTTATAGCATTACTTCAGTATACCTTTAACAGTTTAATATTTTAATATAAAGAGCTTGCAAGAAGAGTCTTGAAAATTTTCTTAAATCTTTTTGACATATGAATCTCTTATCAAGAACAAATCTTAAAGGGGCAGGCCGAGTGGCTCAGTTGGTTAAGAGCTCGCTCAAGAGTGTGAGCTGAGCTCTGTGCAACAGCAGTTTGATGCCCAGCCCAAGCTGAGCTGCCAACAGATGGCAGGATGGCTCAGCTAAAAAAAACCCCCCAAAAAACAACAAACAAAAAAAGCCTTAGCATTATGCAAAACCTTGGGGCATATTTAGGACATGGTACTTTAAAATTATCCTTGATACTTTTCTCTGTTCCTCATCCAGACACTCACTAATGTTCTTCTTTTAAGTCTATCTATGGTCACACCAACTTAGGTCTTTACAGCTCCAAATTTCCTACTGCCTATTTATTAAATCCTGCACTAATCAAGCTGCACTAAGCTGTACTGATTTCTTTTATAAAGAAAATAACATAACAAAAATTCACAACACACAATATACAACTGAAGCAAAAAAATACTAGAATTTACTTTTGTGGATGATCAACTTTTCCAGTTTTCTTTTAGCAGCTGCTCTTTCCACAATATTCTGATCAATAGTGTTTGCTGTAACAAGACGATACACAACAACTGGCTTTGTCTGACCAATTCTATGACATCTATCCTGGGCCTGAAGATCAGACTGGGGGTTCTTAAAGTTAAAAAGAAAAATAACATTTAACAATATAAGGTTAAAATTATTTAAACTCATACTATGTGGGTAAAGTCAACATGCATGATCACATCAAAAACTTTTAATAGCCTTAATGCAATTTAGACTTCTAGGGTGGCTTTATTGATACAACATGTTCAAGTCATAACACACAGGACATGTGATCAAAGATTTTAACTTAAAATGGATATCTTTCCAAAACAGATAAATGAAATTGTGAAGTGTATAATGAAAGGTTAAAAATTCAGGATGGAAAAACAATGAGCATACTGCTATACTTGCAACTTACCCAATCACTATCATAAATGATAACTGTGTCTGCTGCAGTCAAATTAATGCCCAGGCCACCAGCTCGTGTACTCACTAAGAAGATAAACACATCTGGATTTGTGTTGAAGTTGTGCATCTAAAAGTCAAAAGGATATGAAAAGGAATTAAGGAACAAACTGTTCCTGCCTGGAATGTGGATATGGTGCTACATGTGGAGCAGCCATCTTATAACCAGGAAAGGAAGAGGGAGGGCAGTGGTGAACCAAGGTTTATAAACGCAACAAGCCAGGCTTCTTCAAACTGGGTATGAGTTCTTCAGCACCCACAGGACTTTTCAAAGCCTTTCAAGTTTAAAAAGACCAATTTTCTGGAAAGAGAAAATTGCCAAAGACTCACCTCCCATGAAACAAACAAAAAAAATAAAAAGCATATCCCACTGCCCAGGTTGTGACAAAAAAACCCTGGGGCCCTGCAACATGCTGTATCAATTTGACCTTCAGAGTAGCTTGAGACTGAACAATGCAGGCCAGTCACACAGGGACTCCATGCCTACTTGACTGAGCCGCAATAAAAACCCTGGACACCAAGGCTCAGCCATGTTTGAGTTTCCGTGGTTTACTTCACATGTGTTGTTACAAACTTGCTGGGAGAATTAAGCCCTGTCTGTGTGAGTCTACCAGAAAGCTCACATCTAGTTTCTCCTGTACCTATGCAACTTTTCTCTTTGCTGATTTTCATCTGTATCTTTCACTATGACAAACCATAACAGATAGCAAAGCAAGAGAAAGAAGCTTTAACCAAAAATACCGAGGAGAGAAATTATTTATTTATTTTTGGCTCAGCCATCTTGCTACCTGTTGGTAGCTCAGTGGCAGCTCAGCTCAGGCTGGGAATCGAACCGGCAATCCTGTTGCTCAGAGCTCACACTCTTGAGCGAGCTCTTAACCAACTGAGCCACTTGGCCGGCCATTGAGAGAAATTATTTTTAATTACAACTATTAAAGACATATCCAAAGGAGGTCAAATCAATCATTCAAATCTACAAAAAAAATTACAATAAAGTATATGCTCATTTTAACTTATTTTCGAAGCACCTCTTTTATAAAGATGTTAACTTTTTTAAAAAACACATACACATCACAAGGGAGGCTTATGGGAGATGTAATATTAGAAAAATATATTAGAATAGAAAAATATTAGGAAAAAAAGTCTAGGCTATTCTCCCTCAAAAAATGGTGACAAAAAAAAGGTTGTCTAGGAGATGGGGAAGGCAGGAAAGGTGGGTTACTCAAAGGGGCGTGAGGGACCTTTCTGAACTGCTGATAATGTTCTATATCTGGATAGAAGCTGGGGTCACATACATATTCATTTATCAAAACTCAGCAAATGTATTTATTGCCTTCAAGATACGTAAATACTACCTACACAAGAAACAAAATATGAAGTAGTTAGATAGTTATCACCTGTAATTTATTTTGAAATACACCAAAAAGAATGGAATGTTGAATGGATTGCTGCTGTATTGCAGGTATGTGATACAAAGGAACAGTACGGTTTTAATGGCAGGTTTTAGGTGGATTCACAGGTGGCTACTGTAAAACTCTTTCAACTGCTATTATTGAAAATTTCACAGTAAAATGTTGGGAATGGAGGACAGAGCCAAAAAGGAGAAAAAAAAATTCCTGTTATCCTAATATAATGGGTTGTTGGAAAAGTCATGATGTATTTTTTCTGTTTTTCATTGCAAAAAAGTCATGAATTTTCCAACAACCCAATAGTTACAGTGGTGGTTAAGCAGAATATTATTAAGTAAGATAGTACCAGAAGATATACTGTATAACTTGAGAAACACTAAGACTAAATCAAAATGCTTTTTTTTTGATCCTGCTGTAGTGATTTTGGTCTTTTGTACCTATCAATTTGTGGGTTTATTTTGAATATTATTTCAGAAATCAAGATAATAGGGCCAGCTGAATGGTGCATTAGTTAAGAGCTGGCTTGGGAAGTCTGCAGCCCTGGTTCGGGTCCCACATATGAAGGCCAGTGACACTGCCCTCTACAGCTAAGATGGTGAACAACAGCTCCACCTGGAGCTGGGCTGCTGTGAGTCCCTGGGATGGTATAGCTGCAGCAGGCTGCCATAGGCTACAGTGAGTGGCCGGTAGCTGGTGTGAGCTTCCAAGAGCCACTGTGAGCGGCTGTCCAGAGGCCGGCGACCCATCTGCCTCACCAGGGAAGAGCACAATGGTGATACCACCATGGGCCAGTGAAGCAATGTCCTCCACAACTAGAGTGAAGAACAAAAGGACAGCAACTTGTCTGTTCCCCTCCCCCAATTCCCCAATAAAATCTTTAAAAAAAGATAGTAGTTAGAAAAAAGAACTTGGTATGTATGACATAAATAGCCTTACATTCTTCTCTCTCTCTGAATAAGACATGGATCCATCAAGCCTGCTAAAGTTGAAATTTCTAAAGTGACAGTAGTCCATCAAAATGTCCAACATTCTTGTCATTTGTGAAAAGAGCAGCACCTGAAATTTAAATATATCTTAGTATTTATACTGATTAATAAAGACTAATTAAACGATAAAAAATCCAATCTAAAGCACCACCTTGTGACCTCTGGTTTTTAGTTCTGGCAGCATTCGATCCAAAATTAAGAATTTCCCAGAATTTGTTACCAAGTGTTCATCAACCTTAAAATTGGGCAAGAAAAGAAAAAACAGAAAAAATCATGATAATCACTAATAATTTGGTTTTGTCAAAATAAAAACTAAGTGAACAGTTCAATCTTGAATGACAAATGAGTCACTATAAAACTGAAAAATTTAAAAGTTGACCTTGTTATTTGTGTATTTGATCTTTTTTATCAGAAGATAATTCTTCCTCTAGGAAAGATACTCTAGAATTTAAAACCCACAATCTTACAAAAACAAATTTCAGTTTAAGTACAACCTTGATCTATCCTCCCCATCCTCCTCCCAAAGGCTTTGTATGAGAACAATAAGTTCAAACTTACTGTATCTATGTTGAGGTTTATTCTTTATAGCTGAGTATACTTTCAACAAAATATGCATGAAAATTACTACTAGAATTCCAGTAGAAATTAAAAAAACAAACAAACACGCTTATAAGCAACTTAGTACTGAAGATTAAGAAAATTTTCACCTTCTGGTGAATATAAACTACCTCGTCAGAGATTATCCTCTTCCTTACTCAAATGAAAATCTGCAAAGCAATGGTTCTCAAATATGGGCCATTCTGCTCTCCACCACCAGGGTGTATTTGGCAGTGTCTGGAGACACTTTAGGCTGTCACAACCAGGGGAGGGAAATACTACCGCCATCTATTGGCCAGAGGCCAAGGATGCTGCTAAATGGCCTACAGTTCACAGGAAAACAAACAATTATACCATCCCCAAAATAATGTTTCCAGGGGTAAGAAACTGCTGCAAACTAGTATGAAATAGGGTTATTGAGGGTTACTAAGAACTGATTTCTTTTAACACTATACTATTTTTCCATCAACTGACCAAGAAAGCAATTTCATTTAATCTGAAAGCCTGCAAGGGCCGGCCGAGTGACGCAGTGGTTAAGTGCTGGCTTGGGAAGCCAGCGGCCCCGGTTCGGTCCCACATATGAGGGCCAGTGACATGACCCTCAAAAAAACAAACAAAAAAAACCCCCCAAACAATCTGAAAGCCTGCAACTCTTTATCAACATTTTGGTTCTCTGCTGTGGCTATTTGCTGAGATTTAAACAATTGGTTTCGATAAGGTGAAAACTAATTAAAAAGGGAATACTAAAAAGGTTGACAACTAGGGCCGGCCCAGTGGCGCGGTGGTTAAGAGCTGGCTTGGGACGCCAGCGGTCCCAGTTCGGGTCCCAATATGAGGGCCAGTGACACTGCCCTCAAATAAATAAATAAATAAATAAATAAATAAATAATAAAAAAGGTTGACAACTAAAGGTGTCTCTAAAATAGACAGGAAGTGAAACAGTAGAAAGCAACTGTGTTACTAAAAAAATTATACTTCCACGGCACTGTACACCTGAAGCTGATGTTGTATAATATATACCAACTGTAACTGAATATATAGATAGTCATGGGATGTGGATTGTACTGCGGAAGGGAGTCAGAGGAAACACAATAGATATATATGATATGTGGGGGAGGAGTGGGGTGGCGAATTGGGGGAGGGGGTTTGTCACTTTGAGGGGCAAAAAGTGTATTGCACTGTGTTGTACATCTGAAACTAATTAAAATAAATTAATAAATTAAAAAAATTTATATTTCCAATACTTCCAATGAGAAAAGAGATAATTTCCCCCAACATGTAAAGGCACAGAAATTAAAAGTGTATTATTAAATGGTAGTGTATTATTAAATGGTATTTACCTTAAACTCTTGTGTGACCGGGTCTATAGGGTACTCAATCAAATATGGATGATTGCAGCATTTACGAAGTAGCATCATTATATTCTGCAGCTTCAGATTAACTTCAGATTCTATAGGAATATTCACTTCCACAACAGCTCTACCAAAAAACATATAATCTATGAAAATGAGAAGTTTGAAAAAAAAAAACCTGACAGTTTAAAGGATACTTTATTTTTAAATTCACACCTTTCTCGGTCTAGGTCTGGCTGAATTTGACTGATCAATTTTTCCAACTCATTAGGGAAATCATCTGCTTCGCTATAATTTATTAACTTTCTCGTTCGCCGTTTTGGTCGCCCAGTGGAACTTAGCTCAACTGTTTCTTTCTGAAAGAGAACAAATTAAAGGAATCTCTGTTTGAAAAGTTATACCTTAATTTGTAAATATATAAAGTGGGGTATAATATTTTTATGTCTAAAATGTTTTCAGATAAATAGAAAGAACCAATTCTAATAGCTAAAAACCTAGATCTGCCCTTTAATTATAACAAAAATGAGAGAACAGTCTCTAATGGTTGTACAAAAGATAAACACATAACTGTTAAGTATTTTGAAAAAAATACATAGTCAATGGCATATAGTAAAACATCTGGACATTTAAACAAAATTTAAGGATCTCCTGATCTTCAGTTATAAGATAATCATATTCCACTTTAATCTCTTGTAATATGGTAGGTGACTAAAGATATTTCTTTCAAATATTCTATTAAGGTTTGGGGCTGTCAACAACATCCTGTTAAGGAGTTGTGTATATGAGACTGGTTTAATTGGCAAGCCCTTACTATACTGTGAACTTGTTCAAATGTATGTCCAAGTCCATGTCCAGGTAGCATGATTAGGTTAATCTGGGGCAGGAATCAAAATTTTTCACAAGCATTCCAGATGACTATAAAGCAATTAATGCACAAGCCATCACTTAAATTTTGGTAGGATCACGTATTACTAGGTCACTTACATTTTGGTAGGATTACGTATTACTAGGAGACAACTTTCACTACTAGCCTTATACTCTTTATTCCAGTTAGAAATTCATCCTCACTAAATCCTGAGAACAGGTGATGAGCCTTCAGATGGAAAAATCAATCATGGAAGTTTCTATGCCAATGGTCATTTACAGTATATTTCAAATCCACACTCTACCTCACTGGATCCAAACATGTTTGCAATTGTACGGTTCACAATGGCTGTATAAAAGGTCTCTTGCTTCTTTGAAAGTGGTGCATAAACGACGACTTCTCGTTTAGGAGGAACTTCAAGAGCAACATCAGATTTTAGTCTTCTCAGTAAGAAAGGTGTTAGAATCTAAAATTTAAACATGAATAAAGGTATGTGAATATTGAACATTCCTATGGTTTTAGGGAATACTATCTCCCCAGTCTTCTTTACCCCTTTCTCTTTTCTTCCTATACAAAGACTCAAAAGGTAAGGGCCAGCCGAGTGGCTCAGTTGGTTAAGAGCACAAGCTCTGAGCAAGAGGGTCACTGGTTCAATTCCCGCATAGGCCAGTGAACTGCGCTGAGCTGAGCTGCCAACAGGGGATTGCTCAGCTGGTGATAGCACGTACTCCTAACAAGTTTGACTACCGCATGGGATGGTGGGAAATGCCCACCAGCAACTAAGATTGAACATAGCACTTTGAGCTGAGCAGCCATGAGCTGCTGAATGGTGACTGGTCTTGGAACTGAGCTAGCTGTGCCCTCCACAACTAAGATTGAAGAACAACTTGGCTGTTCCCCTTCCCCAATAAAAATCTTAAAAAAAAAAAGATAAAATATCTTCTTGAAATTTTCCCAGACCAGACCATCCTATCACACAAAAACTCATAGTATTTATCCATAACGTTGCACAATTTACTAATGTTTCTAATCTTGAATATTTGAATAAGCTAAAATAAGGTGATATTGATACTTCTCAGGGTTAAAATTACAGCTCTTTTTTTTTTTTAGTTGAGCCATCCTGCCACCTGTTGGCAGCTCAGCTCAGGCTGGGAATCGAACCAGCAACCTTGTTGCTCAGAGCTCGCACTCGAGCGAGATCTTAACCAACCGAGCCACTAGGCCTGCCCTAAATTTACAGCTTTTTTTTTTTTGAGGGCAGTGTCACTGGCTCTCATATGTGGAACCAAACGGGGGCTGCTGGCTTCCTAGGCCAGCGCTTAACCACCATGCCACTTGGCCGGCCCAAATTACAGCTTTTAAAGTGAGGCTTTGGATAAGCAGAAAACCAAAGAATCAACCAATCAATCAACCACAGATGTGGACATGAAAGCTTTCTTCTATGAATTCTAAAACTTGAGTTGTAAAATTACTCTCCTTCATTAGCTATGTGATGTCAAGTGATTTCCACATTTATAAAACATAGAAGCAACAGATAATTCTACCATTATTAAACTGCATAGGTCTTTAAAAGAAAACAAATTGTTTAAAGTCATTTTATATCCTTTATAACCTTAGCTTTAAATATAAATCGATAATTAATTTACACATATAAAGTCCATTTATAAGGCTCTGTATGTAAATACCCCAGAGGTATACAGAGTCAAGCAGAGAGAGACTACTTTACCAGAGAAAGAGAGAACATCACCAGTTGTTTAAGAAAAAGTATCTGTAGGCATCAGTCCAGAAACAAAATACATTTATAGGAAATTATCCGGAAAAAAAGAGAAAAGATTTGGTGGGATAAGAGTGATTTAGGATATTATTTACTTTCTATTTCTATACTGTTTCAGATTTTTATCATGAATATGTATAAACTTTAAAGTGAAAAAAAATTGTAAGAATTTTGAATAAAATTATCAAAGCACAATTAAGAAATTTTTCAGGCCCATATATGAAAATGACTTAGGAGACCTTTGGAAGATTATGTCTGCCTTAAGTAAAGATAGGTTGGATGGGTGGAGATTGTGAAAAACAGTAATAATGGTCATACCAAAAAGTAAATGATGCAAATATTACTGGAAAACATTGCATTAAAACCACTCATTTTCATTTTTTGGCTGACAAAAACATCTGTAATCATTAGGGGTTAAATAAGTGTACATGAAAAGGGGCAAAATTTCAAAAAGCACCTGAGTTCTGCTGTAAAGCCATGTGAACTGTGGGGGAAGGGGAATAATGAATTTAAGAGGACACTTATTTTTCAAAATCTATTACAGAGCTCAACAATTGATCTCTAGGGTTCCTTTTTTATTCTGAATCCACAGTAAGCAGAGTAAGAAAAAAGTCCAAACCTGGTGCAGCATATGCAATACATTCTGTTCTCTTTCTTTAGCAATAATATCTTCAGCTGTTTCAGAAAGATCAGTGATATCAAACCAAGATTCAAAGCTGTAAGAGCAACGATTACTGGTTAACCTATCACATAAATTACATTAACGTGATGTTTTACATTTTAGATGTCATATTAACCTAAGCATTAAGAAGCAGGTATTTTCTTAAAGGGGAATTCTTTCCCCCTGATTTATACATTAGCATAATATTATAATAGTATGAAAATCAAGTAAACATTAAGGTACATATTTGTTTTCTCTTGTTTAGGCAGACTGCCACACACAGCACCTCATTTGGAGGTGTCTGGAGTCTTAGAAGCTTGAGCATCATACGTTCTCTTACACATGAGCTCTAGAGCTTCTTTGGAGATTCTAGCAGGGGAGCACAGCTCTCCATATGCACCCTTAACTGGAAAAAATCCTCTATCAGGTGAGGCCATCTTCCTCTACAACCTAGTGCGCATCTTCGGGAGGGATACTCATGGAGGTGGGAGAGAGGAAGGAGGCACCTGCATAACCAACCAGGTAAGCCGAATGAACCCTGGTGATCAATGTGGTGTGACAGATGTCAGTGAGATTGCTTGCCCTCGTATCCTCGTTTTTTTTTTTTTTTTTTTTTTAGCTGAGCCATCCTGCCACCTCTTGGTAGCTTAACGGCAGCTCAGCTCGGGCTGGGCATTGAACTGCTGTTGCTCAGAGCTCAGCTCGCACTCTTGAGCGAGCTTTTAACCAACTGGGCCACTCGGCCGGCCCATGCCCTTATATCCTAAGGCACACATTTTATTAAACATTTTAATAAAGTGAATAGAAATGAAAACTATCTCTGAAAACCAAGGCAGTGTAACTGTGACCTCCCTTTAGGTGTTTTAAAGATTCAACATATACATACCTTGATAATGATATCTACTAGATATTTCTAGTTCTTCACAATGTAAAATAAAACTACTAAAATGAGCAATTAATATAAGCATGCTTTATAGTCTATACTAAACACTATATTGTCAGTAGATCCAATTGGGAATAATGCTAACAACATTTATGCAGTAGTTAGACCAGATATTCCACAACTTTGACCACCTGTAACACATTTTATATATTCAGATTCCCAGCTCCTACCTCCCTGTTCTAACTCAGTAGGAATGTGCATGATCTCGAAATGTTTTCCTTAATTAAACAAACGTTTCCTAGTGACAATAAGAAAGCTTGGCTTTAGGTCAATATTTGGTAACCAGAAGCAGAATATACTCTCAAAATAAAACATTAAAAATATTTTTCCTTATTAAATTAACTTTCTTCCTTAACTGATGATGAACTAAATGTAAACCAATTATTTTGCCCTCCTGATTTTGATATTCCATCTTAATTATTTTATTTTATTTTTTTGAGGGCAGTGTCACTGACCCTCATATGTGGGACCCGAACCGGGGCTGCTGGCATCCCAAGCCAGCCCTCAACCACCATGCCACTCAGCTGGCCCCATCTTATTTTAAACTTCTAAGATTATCTTCTCTTCTATTCTGAGCATACTAATAGTTTTCTGCAAACTTTTAATTTTTTTTTTTTTGGTTTTCAAAATATAAGCTAAAATCTGGGCTGGCGGAGTGGGACACTGGTTAAGAGCTGGCTTGGGACGCCAGCCAGCGGCCCCAATTCAGACATGAGGGCCAGTCATACTGCCCTCTACAGCTAAGATGGTGAACAACAGCTCCACCTAGAGCTGGGCTGCTGTGAGTCCCCAGGATGGCATAGCTGCAGCCCTTGCTGCAGTGGGCTGCCATAGGCTACAGTAAGTGGCCAGCAGCCAGCGTGAGCAGCTGGCAGCTGATGTGAGCTGCCAAGAGCTGCTGTCCAGAGGCTGGCAAGCCATCTGGCTTACCTGGGAGGAGCGCAATGATGATACCAACATGGGCCAGTGAAGCAATGTCCCCAACAACTAGACTGAAGAACAAAAGGACAGCAACTTGTCTATTCCCCTTCCCCAATTAAATCTTTATATATATATATATATATATATATATATATATATATATATATGCTAAAATATAAACAATTTCTAGAATAAAAAGCACTATATTGAAACTAGGAGATTTTGGGTTTGCTTTGGCTCTGGCATTAACAAATTTTATTTTAATAACTTTATACCTGGGTTTTCTTATATGCCAGGTAGGTGCTACATAACCTTTACCCCCTAGGTTGTTTTATGAGGATAAAATGAGGAAAACTCCATGTGAAAGTTTCAAAAAGTTAACATAATAAAAGCCCTATAAAAATATTTTAATATTTTGATAAAATGTTTAATTGTTCTCAATTCAACAGTTTTCCTGTAATAAATCAATGCAAATAAAAACTTTTAATATTTTCTCTCACATAGTTTGTGTCAAGAATGGAACACACAAGGGAAAAGGGAAATGGTGAAAAGTGATTAAAAGGTACTAATTTCCAGTTTATAAGTTAAGTACTAGGAATGTAATATACAATATGATGACTATTAACACTGATGTATGATATACAGGAAAGCTAATAACAGAGGAGATCCTGAGAATTTTCATTACAAGAATTTTTTTCCTTTTTCTGAATCTATGAGATGACAGATGTTAACTAAACCTATTGTGGTAATCATTTCACAATACATGCAAATCAAACTATCATGCTGTATACCTGTCAATTTACAGTGATGTATGTCTATTATTTTAGAGTAAAATATAATATATACCACAAAGAACCTGCCAAAAAGTTATTTTATTTCAGCTATCTAGAAGAATTAATTTTCACTAAGAATGCACATTTTGAGAAGGTTAGGAAAACAAGAGTTAAATAACTGGCTTACCTACCTTTTCAAGTCATCAAATACATCTGGCAACAAAAAGTTTAGCAATGACCAAAGTTCTGATAAATTGTTTTGCAAGGGAGTCCCAGTCAAAAGAAGTTTGTTATCTGCATTGAATCGTTTTAACTCCCTGATTAGACGGCACTTCATGTTCTTAATCCTGTGTCCTTCATCTACTATTAAGTATTTCCAAAAGCAATGCTAGAAAAGGAATTTAGGGAAAAATTTAAAATGATATGACACAATTTTTCCTTAAAAAATTCTGAAACTAAAATCTCTATCAGAAGTGTTCAATTTTATCAAATGGCATTTCTGTGTCTATTGAGATGATGTTTTCCTTTGATGTACTAAAAGGATAGATGCATTTTCTAACACTGATGTGTTCCTGAAATAGACCTCACTTGGCCATGAACTAACAATTAAAGTCCACCTGCTATTATTTAAGAGTCTCCATTCACATTTAGTCAGTTTGTAGTTTTCTCTCTCTAATGTATAGTCAAGTTTTGATTAGCGATATACTTTAGATCACTAGAAAAGAACTGAAAGCTTTTATTAGTTCCATGTGCTCTGAAAAATTAAATAGCATTAGGATTTTCATTCTTGATACCTGTACCTGAGGTTGGCACTTTTAACCTGGCTAGTATTCTCACTTTCTTGCATAGTTATTGGTTTGTTTAGGTTTTCCCTTTCTTCTGGAGACAATTTTAGTAATTTCTAAAGCCATCCATTCAGTTCTATTAGGTTGTCATGAGAATTCTTTTAGTTTCTCATTTTTTCATTTTTATTTTTTTCTTAAGGGCAGTGTCACTGGCCCTCACATGTGGGACCCGAACTGGGGCTGCTGGCTTCCCAAGCCAGCGCTTAACCACCGCGCCACTCTGCCGGTCCTTAGTTTCTCATTTTTAATATTGGTCTTCACTTTTATCTTGACCAGGCAAATGTAATTTATTTTAGCTTGCAAAAAAACAGAAATACGCAGTATTTCTTGGGACTACAAAAACAAAAAAAACTCGCAAGTGTAGCTATGCTTGGATAATAGGATTAGCAAATTGAGGCGAGTACAAAATGGGGAATCTTTTGTATCTTTATATTTTCATACCATAATAAAACAATAAAAATGTTTATAGTATTATGACTTCTGTAAAAATAACTTGGGACTTTTTTTTCTGTTAATATGGCAAACCAGGTAACCTGAATAATCTCTCACTGTAAGACATCTACCTTAAAAAGTCAAACAAAATATAAAACATCCTTTATAAAGAGGCAAAAGAAAAGAAAAAAACCTAATATAATGGAAATGATAAGGTATTTGAAAAATAAATTAGTGAACTCGGATACTTCTGCTACTACTCAGGAACAGGAGTCTGCACCCAGTGCCATCAATTCCTAAAAAGAGGATCCTTGAATAACAACTTAAGTTCAGTGAAAGGGAAAATTACAAAAATTCTAGCCACTGGCAAATGGAATTGATAAGGACAGCTATCTGTTACAATGTGGGCTGGTTCGGGAGAGCAAAATAATTAGAAAGGTCTTCATGTTGTACTATTTACTTTAAAACAGGAGTTCCAAGAATGTATAATATTACCCTATGTATAAAATTATACCTACATATTAACAAGTTATTTAATAAAGCAGCAGTAATTTTCAGGTAGAGAGTTAAGTCTTTCTGCATGCTTTTTCTATAAACAGTATATATTATTCTTACTGTGAAAAAATAACATAACTGCAAATCATATTCCAAAGTTTCACCAGCATACAGGTAAAATTTAATATACTGGTACGAGAAAGGAAAAACAAAGCAGTAAAAAACTATGTATGAAATAGGTAGAAACAGAAGATGTTCAAACACCAAAACATGGATCAGGCAATGAGAAAAAGTCACTTTTCCCACTGCAGTATACTAACTTGGGCACTAATAAATAAGTAGCTATAATACAAAGAAAAACAGATATGAAAATGTTATGCCACAGATCCGTAAGTAATATAGTCTAAAAAAACTTGTCTTTATATATTCTATTCTTACTCGATTAAAAGTAAATGGATAAGTTCTATGTACTTAAACCACACCTCAGAGGCATTATTCAGATTCAGGTATTCAGATTAGGTCTACATCTGGCTGATTCTAACACATTTAAAATGATATTATGGCTATAGGTTAAAGTGCCATAGGGTTTAATTTTCTTTTTAGAGACTACAACCTTCATCTCAGTCTTTCTGTTAAAATAAACCTCTGGTTTACAAGGGAATATGCACAATACAACCTATTACTTCCATCATGAAAAAAAAAATTAAAGAAATTACTGAATGGTTACAAAGTGTTATAAAGAAAAATGTGATTTATGGATTACGAAGAATCCGATGAAGACAGACCACTGATACCTGTAATGCATTTCGGTCTCTCATGGCGATTTCAAATGAAGTGATCACCACAGGATGAATTTGCAGTATCCCTTTCCGTTTGTGAATATTCTTGACCAATTCTCGACGTTCCTGCTGAGTCCCATGATATAACATAGTAGGAATCTAAAAGAGTTTAATATTGATTTATAACAAACTTTAAAACAAGATTTATCATAAATTTAGAAGATATACAATTAATCATTTCAGAAAAAAGATGATTTAATTAAATCTAGTTCTATTTTTCTATAACAAAATGAGTCAATCAATTCTGATAAATTATTATTGGACTACTGTGGGAGAATAAAAAAGCCATTAGAACAAATCAAGTATAAGGTGAGGCAGATAGCAAAGCAACTTCTGAAACATACACTTCTCATAAGGTAAGGATATGGCCGAGACAACAGATTGTGGAAGGAAAACACCATAATAAGAATAAACAGAACTAAAGAATAAATTCTACCTAGGTCAGTCTCAGGTAATTGAAATTATCCAATACATTGAAAAATCACCCAGAGATATTTTTGGCAAATTTCTAATACCTATTCTTTATAAACGTAAAGTCAGTATTGTTGAGAGTGAAAGGCAAGTCATGTAAGATGTAGTGTTTACACAGAAATCAATATAAATATAAGATCTACAATTGAATTCAGATAACAAAATGAACATTTGAAATGATGATATATAACAAAAGGACACATGTCTTACTTCTGGTGTAAATCTTTGGAATTCAGCCATCCAGTTAGGAAGTGTAGACAAAGGCCCACAGACAAGGAAAGGTCCAGGCACTCCTCTCTGAATCATCAATGCAACTGTAGCAATGCACTGAACTGTCTTTCCCAATCCCATTTCATCTGCTAAAATGCCATTAATTCCATTTTCCCAAAGCATCTGGACAAAATAATATACACTGTATTTAAATTCTGATATAAATGCCTATTGAATTAGTAACTGCTTAAGTTGTTTTTCTCAAGATAATTATGAGATTAACATGTTTACACTTAAGTTCTAACACACTGTGGGAAGTCAGTTATCAAGCCATAAAAGTGTTGGTAGCCTTGAACAAGATAATTTTCATTTTTAAAAATTTACTCTGGGTAAATAAATCAGAAAATAGGTATTCACACATGAATGTGTTTTACATATAACAGTAAAACATGAAACAACTCAATTTGCGTTATATTACATTAATAAGTTATTATACGAAAATTAACCCACATCTTGTATTAAAATGGAGAGTTCATTACCCTAAGCCATTCCATGCCTTCTATTTGGTACCATCGCATCACTCCTCCTGTAAAATGTTTTGGTTGCTGAAAGGGTACTGGCTGTCCATTGTATTTCCGAACTGGGTCAAAGAAGAATTTAGTATTCTGCCTCACAGTCTGTGACAACCTATCTTTAATTATACTATTTGAGTCTTTGTTTTTCTCAAGATTTTCTACACAGAGATCAGAAGAGGAGCTTTCATCCTATAAAGAAAAAAGTTTAATTAGAAGTTTGATACATAATGCTGGTACCCTCTACTTACCAGAAAACGTTTAACTACCCAATCCTATAATAACTAGGTATGAAGAAATAAAATCTTATTGTGAGTAAAACTCTAGAGATAGTACCTCTATTTCCCGCAAATGCAAAGCCATTGGGGGGAAAAAAATTCTGCAAATAACCCTTAGAGATTAAAGGCACAGACCTCTGAAATCACTACAATTGTACCTCCCTTCCAAACACTAGAAAGTGCTACCCAAGAATTTACGAAACTAAACTTAACAATTGCCTTCATCCACAGCAACTACAATAGATAACGTCTGTAAAAAATTTTTAAAAATACAACCAATACACACACACAGATATAAAATATTTGTTTTGTATTCAGTAAGAACTGTGTGATGTTCATTAAACTGTAAGTTCCATGAGCACAACTTTCTGTTATATTGTAAGGGTATCCTTAACACTTATTAACAATGCCTGCCTGACATAAAGTAAATTTTCAACAAAATTTAACTAAATAAAATAAATAAATTTCAAGGAACACAAACATTTACTTCCAAATAAATAATTATTTCATTGCAGGGAAAGGGGCAAAGAAAGTCAAGTTTAAAAACTCGCTACATCATACTTAAGAATACAAATTTATCTGTTTGTGACACTCAGCACCAACTTATGACCAATGATAGGTTATACTGGTTGGTGACCTCCACAACCCCACTTTAAGAATGTGAAAACGAGGATGAAGACAATTCAAAAGAAAAGTCTTATAAATGATAAGTTTTTAAAATGATGACACAACTAGATATTCAACTGGAAAAGTGAATGGGTACTTTTCTTAAATGGGTACGTTTCTTAAATATTGGGTTGTCGGAAAATCGATGACGCATGTTTGCGACTGATGGCACTACTTCATTTTTGGAAGTACTAGAGTCATTCGCATCTATGTTATTGCTATGTCATTTGACAGCTAACAGTTCTAGCTTCATTCTAAAAAAAAAATTGAATGATTTGGTTGAGTTTTGGAGATTTTTCAAGTTGAAGATGGAAGACCAAACTGTGCATTTTTGCACCTTTTACTGTTTTACTTCCATAAAGGGAAGAAGGCGCGTCAAGCTGGTGAAAAGTTGCGTCAAGTTTACGGTGACAATAATCTACAAGAAAGTCAGTGCCAACGATGGTTCACAAAATTCCGTGCTGGTAATTTTCATCTTAAGGACGCTCCTTGGTCAAGGAGGCCCACCGAGGTTGATGACAACAAAATAAAGGCATTGATCGAGTCAAACCCACGTTCCATGACATGAGATTGCAGAAACATTGAACATCCATCATTCAAGCGTTCACAACCAACTGAAGAAGCTGGGATACGTAAGAAAGCTTGCCATTTGGGTTCTGCATGAACTCAAATTCATTCGATGGTACGTATAAATATCTGCAATATGCTCATTAAACGTGAGGAATACGATGCTTTTTTGAAGTGACTGATAACTGGTGATGAGAAGTGGATTATTTACAACAATGTGGTGCGCAAACACTCTTTGTCCCAACGTGATGATTCACCTCAAACGACATCGAAAGCAGACTTGCATCAGAGGAAGGTTATGCTCTCAGGATGGTGTGATTTTAAAGGTTTCATGTCTTTCAAGCTCTTACCAAGGAACCAATCAATTTGAATGTGTACTGTAAGCAATTGGGACAGTTTGAATGAATCCATTATCCAGAAACGTCCAGAGCTTGAAAATTGTAAAGGAGTTGTGATCCATCGCAACAACGCGAGACCACACACAAGTCTGATCACCTGTCAAAAATTATTGGAGTTTGGATGCGCCGTGTTGCCACATGCACCATACTCGCCTGACTTTGTGCTGTCAGACTTCCACTTGTTTCGCCCTCTTCAAAATTCCTTGTGTAGTATAATGTTCAATTCAGATAAGGCTGTAAATCAGCATCTTGTTCAGTTTTTCGCAAATAAAGACAGGTTCTTCTATGAACAAGGAATTATGAAGCTCACTGAAAGATGGCAAAAGATTATCGAACAAAATAGGCAATATATCATTGATTGATTTTTGTTCTTTGTATAAATGACCTTTGAAAAACAGACAAAATATGTCATGACTTTTCCGACAACCCAATAGTATACCGGTGAGAAAAGAAGTACAGTGGTGATTAAAAGAAAGGGGAGAATGATGATAGAAGCAAATATAACTCCTAAATTTAATATCTATTATAAATCTTAACTTACCTCATTCTCCTTTTTATTTTTTTTAGCCACAGACAAAATTTCCTAGAACATTGAAAAAACAAAACAAAACAAAAATAACAATGTGGTTCATTCATTCATTCAACACTTACTGTTCTGATTTTATCCAAGGAAATGGGGCTCTCCAAGTAGTTAAAATAGGACTCAAATTGGTGTACCTCAGGCAAAATTAAGCCTATATAGTCTTATAAAATACTGAATTAATTAGCAACACAAAGATTATGGTATTTACTTCTGAATTTTCCTGTTTTTTTTTTTTTTTTTTTTTGAGGGCAGTGTCATTGGCCCTCATATGTGGGACCCCAACTGGGGACATTGGCTTCCCAAACCAGTGCTTAACCACCGCGCCACTCGGCCGGCCCCCTGTTTTTCTTAATCAGTTTATCTGAATAGACTAGGTCCAAATTCACAAATGGCCAACAATCCTCTAGTACACAGGCTGGCAAACTATATCCTGTGGACTAACTCCCTGTTTTTATAAATAAGGTTTAATTACAACAAAGTCAGGCTTATTTGTTTAGTTTACCTATGTCTGCTTTTGGGCTACGACGGTCAAATTCGGGGTTGAGTAGTTAACCCACAAAACTATACCAAGTGAAAAACATTTACCATTTTAGCCCTTCACAGAATGTTCTCCAAACTCTGCTTTAGAAGCAAGTGAAAGTTACTCAAGAATTGACTCCCAAAAGTATTATAGTCTCAACTCCAGCCCACTTTAGGCCTCTGTGGATAGATATCTGAGGTTGTGGTCGTGAGCAAGAGGTAAAGACAAATTATTTAAAAACCCAGAATAAGTGTTCTGATTGTGAAGTTCTACTAGATGCTAATGGTATGAAGACAAGCAATACCTGAATGTCTGTCACCTGATGACTTAGAAGAGTATTATGTTATACGGAATTATCTGAAAAAACTGTCACCAGAGCGTAACATTAAAGATAGGGAGCATTTCAAGCAGAGTGAATATCATGTACAGAGACAAAGGGAATGAAACAGTATGATAAATTCAAGACATGTTAAGCATATCTCAAATTTAAGAATGACAGGACATATCAGCAAATGGTTGGCACATAAATCGATATGTACATGTGTGTTGTGTTTGTAAAGTATTATTTAAGTATAGATATTCATATTCTGAAGCTGAAGTGATTTTATATAGGAACAGATAGAGGTATCTTTTAAAACGACTGGATAAGCTAAACTTGTAGAGAACAATTTGTGAATGAATCAAAACAATACCATCTATGAAGTATTCCTGCAAAAATTAAACCTCATGATTACAGTCCTGACTCTGCTTACCTCTTCAGCTTCATTCAACACCCTTTCATGTACATACAACTGGAGCCAAATATAATTTCATTTTAACACTTTGTAAGCGGGCATTTGAGCTATATGACGAGTTTACTCGTTTCCCTGCAAAAAATGTGTTAAGTGTTTTGAATTTGCCAGGATCTCCTTTGTCTCCGGACATTTGTCAAAGGTCAGTACCTCTTCCTAGAACACTTACCCACTTACTTCCCTATATCTTATTATTTCCCCATTAATCTCCCACTATTATATGATTTAACATTTATTCCATAAGTCTTGACTTAGATGCTACTTACTAGATGAAAACTTTATGAACCTCATGTTTGAGTTAAGAACCCTTCTATATACTCAATACCACCCAATTTTACAATTATAATCAGTTACTTACTGCCATATATTTCTCACTGGACATAGGTTAAGGCAAAGACAATGTTTATTTTCCTTTACTAATTGATCTTATCCACTTAGGACAAAGTATGCCTATAGTAGACATACCACAAAAATTTGATGAATTAAATTAACAACTGTGTGATTCGGTAACTTCAATAAATCTCCTTTACAATGTTGTTCAACTGCAGACTGAGGGTGTTTCATAATCAGTTGAGTGGGTCCTGACCATTATTTTAAATGGGAATGAGGGCTGGATGTTTCAGTGGATAGAGTGTGCACTATTAACGAGGCTGCTGGTTCGACTCCTGCATGGGACAATAGCTACATTCCCTGCAACTAACTGAACACAGCACCTTGAGCTGGAAGGCGTTGACTGGCCTTGGAGCTGAGCTTGCTGTGCCCTCCACAACTAAGATTGAAGAACTTGGCTGTTCCCCTCCCTCAATTAAAAAAAAAAAAAAAGGGAATGATGGGAATAACCCTAAAGACAAGAATTATGTGAAACTATGTATTACACTTTATAAAGATCTAAAGAGTTTCATTTTCAGGTACAAGAAAAATCCTGTAAGTCATAATGTTAGAATTTTTAATGTAAGAATGTGATGCATTAAAATATGCTGAAGGAACATCTAAGGTTTGTCATAATTGAAGACGCTCTTTAATTAATTTCTACTATGAGGCAATGTGAAACGGTGAAAAAAAGGACCTGGTTTTAGAAATGAGTATGTGATTTTTGTTCCCTAAAGGTCTTCTACAAAGAACAAAGTGCTTTCTTAAGATTTTGAGGTTTCAAGAAATTATAATTTCTGATTAGGCAAAGCTCATTCTCTTTTAACAAGATATGATCTTATTCCAAACACTTAACAGGCTGAAAAGCCAAGTAAATAACAGTAGTCCATATAGCTTTAATATAATTCAAAAAACCTACAATAGGTTTTTACTAAATAAGCATTGAATTTTATATGCCCTTCCTTTATTTTTATTTACCTCTTTTGACATGACCTCTGAAATATTGTATGATTCATCTTCTCTTCCTCTTTTCTTTCTCGTAACTATAAAAAAAATCCATTTTATTTTGATAGCAATTAATACAAAAATATAAACACATATCCTTCAAAACTAGAACAAAGAAAATTACCTGGATTCTCCTCACTTGCATCAATGGAAATTTTACCCTATAAAACAAGGATTTAGAGTATTATTTTTCTAAGGAGTACTATGGTATTATAAATTAGAAAGAACTGATTAGTAAATGTTACTTGCAAATCAACCACATCCACAACTCTACACTGTTATACTTAGAACATGTACCTTTTCTATACTTCCCTACTGTGACTTATTTGTAACCAGAGCCCTTTACTTTTCCCCGAAGACTCTTTCAATATTTTTTATTTTACAAGAGAAAATTTCAAAATTAAACATTTTTATTTTGAATTTTTATTTTGAAATTACTATGTATATCTTCTGTAACTGCATGCTTATGCTACAAATAATCAAGGCGATGGTATGTAAAGAGTACTGATTTTCAGTAAAATTAGTAAGTTAAATACAATTGAAAGTAGAAGTAAAAGAATACTGACTGGAAAAATATTAGTGAGGGAAAGTAAGGGAGAGGAAGAGATGTTCAAAAACAAAAAAAAATCAAGAATAGGTAGATAACATGTATGAGAATGAAACTGACAATGAAATAAGGTAAATTAAAAAATGAAGTAAAAAAGTTAGAGGATTAAAAATGAAAATACCAAAAGACTGTGAGCAAGTAGGCAGAATTTAAAGGTTGGTTCCTTTAGAACAAAGTGGGGGAAAAAAAATCAAAAAAGAAAAACCGCTTGTATAAAAACTTAGTTGGGGGCTGGCCAAGTGGCACAGTGGTTAAGTGCTGGCTTGGGAAGCCAGTGACACTGCCCTCAAAAAAACCCCAAAACTTAGTTGGGCAAAAGTGAAGGATGGATTAAATCAACTGGCTGAATATTAAGAGTAGGGAGTAAATGGTTAAGCCAGTAAAATACCATGAGTATTGTTAAGCGTGTGTCCTTTAAAAAAAACAACAACAAAAAAAAACACAACCAAAAACAACCAAAATAAGTCCCTGGAATTAGCAACTGAATCAAATTATATCAGGTTTTTTTTTTTTGTTTTTTTTTTTGAGGGCAGTGTCACTGGCCCTCACATGTGGGACCGAACTGGGGCCGCTGGCTTCCCAAGCCAGCACTTAACCACTGCGCCACTCGGCCGGCCCTAAATTATATCAGTTTTTAATAACTGCTTTTGTAGCAACAGTATCGACTATGTACATTAACATCACCACTAACCACACTAAGATTCAAATAACTGGACTTAAAGATACCCAACCTATTTTACCTTTTGGCATTTGGTATTTCCTTCTAAAATCAGTTGAGTATATTATAGAACTGCTGGGTCTGAGACTAATGTTGGGTTCAAATCCTGCCATTATTATTTACTAGATATGTGATTTTCAGGAAGTTACAGTCAATTCTCATTTGCAGCAGTTATGATCTGTAAAGTCACTGCGAATACTGAATCGGTGAACACTGAATCACAGCCTCTAGGACAAATACAAGTTTAGGCTCCTGCAAAGGCTCTGGTCACATTATCATCACCAATCAACACATAACCCCGTTTTATGTGTGTTGCTGTTTTATCTTCTTTAATGTATATATTGATTAACATTGAACTCAGGGCCAAGAGCACTGTACTCACTACTAAAGGAAGCTTATCTAACGTACTCTACTAGGCACAACATAGCCTCCTTGCATAAAAAACACTAGAAAGCACTTTAGCACGATGTGGCTAAGGGCTATTTTAAACAGCAATATCAACAAATAACACAGAAATGCAAAAACCATGGCATTAAATACACCACCAAAAGAATACCTGTTACAGTATGCCACCTTGTTTACAGTGTGATGGCTTCATTTACCTCAGCTGGGAATGTGCAGGTTGGAAGACTCAAATTTTGGCCTTTCTTCACATGCATATATAAGTGAATGAATGACCATAAAAACAGAGTATTGTTTTTGGGGTTACAAATAACAAGTAGGCAAATTTGCAAATACGGCAATCTGCAAATGAGGACGGACTATACTTCATTTCCTTGCATCAGCTGCTTTATATGTAAAATGGGGATAATAACATTACCTGCACCTAACAGAGCTGTGTTGAGAATTAAAACGTGTGAAGCTTAGAACAATGCCTTACACAATAAATACTCAATAAATGTTACCTTTATTATTTCACTTGTCACTAGTATGACGGGTCTTTATACAATTCCCGTCAATATGGCATTAAGGAGCCTCATGTTAAAATGTCTTCTTTACAAAGGTCGTATCTAAAATTCAGGCTATCATCAGTAAATGAATGCTCTATTATCTGAAATGTTATTAGATGACTACTGAAATTTTGGCTCCACTGCTACAGCTATGCACAAGATAAAAATTTATATTATTGTTATGGCTTCAAGTTGACAAGATGAGGGTGAAGGTATGAAAGAGAAAGAACAATCCTTAAGGACTCCAAAAGATGTGACCATTTATAAGACGCCTTGAGGTATGAAACTTTTGCAGATTGTTTCCAGATAGAAAGTAAAATTTTGCTTTTATGAAAAATAGTCCACAGAATAAGAAACTGAAGGGGTCACTTTAGCTCTCCTTCCCTATCTAAAATACTGAGAAAGCTTTACATGTCCCTCTGCAACTTGTAACAAAGGTTATGAGATAAAGGTTAAAATTAAATATATGAGCAATAAAGTCAAAAGACTATGAAAGAATTTCTTCAGAATTTAAGGCAACATATACAATATATTCTAGCTTACTATGTATTACCTTAGTAACTTTTAAAGATTCCTTTTTTCTCTCTAATTTCTCCTTCTTCTTCTGTTCCTGTAAGATAATTTTGTTTTTATGTATCCATGTTTCATGTCACAAATGGAAAAACAAAGTATAAAACACACATCTCAGAAAACTTAATGTTCACAATGAAGAATATATGTTAAAAAAAAAGGGGGGTGAGAACTTATATTTCAAGACTTTATGGAACAAAAGGGAACAGATTTACCCTCCTGCCTTAAGCAACTAAAATCCAGATAAAATATATTAAACAATGGTTTTCAGACAACATACAGCAAAGAACAGTGAACACTGACAGAAGGGAAACCAATAAGGTGAATTTTCTGATTGCCCAGCTTTCTGTCTGAAGAGCAAATAATGGAGGGAGAACCCAAACACAGCTCAACAGTTGACCGAGTTGAGGAGACACTGCAAACATTAGAGCACCTAGCACACCCAACGTCAAGTACGAGAGGAGAGAGCTGCACACAAAGAAAGCTCTGAAGATCAGTGGTCAAGCCTTCATTTAGCATTTATCAGTATATGAGCTTAAGAAAACCAAGGCCAGGAAGAGCCACCAGAAAGAAGCAGGGGATACAATCCCTGTGCTCACAGGTATCAGGAATAGTTCACATTTCTGTCAGCCACAGCAGAAAGGCCTCCTAACATAGAGGGCATCAAGAGTGCTCAGAAGAGGGTGGGGGGCAAGTGATTCCATGCTAAAAACTGTTCCATATGCACCCTAAAAAAGCTTTAAAAGACACGAAAGGATTCAAACCATTCCCAAGAGGTGGTTAAAAAGGGTTATTTGTCTTATAATAACTCATTAAGCTTGATATGGTTTGTTTTTATGTATCCATGTTTCATGTTACCATACAAAGGTTTCAAAAGGGCTTCAGCCAAGGAAAAAGAATTTAGCAAATGTAGGAAAATCTTGATAGATGAAATTATTCAATTTGAATAACAGGGACAGAGGAATTTATTTTAGTCTCAAAATCTGCACAAAATTTTGTATCTTCATACATTCTAGTGGACAATAAATAAATTATATAGTATCTTAGATGATAAGTACAATAAGAATCAAACAAGATAAAGGGATCAGGAGTGTGACAGTAGAGGAGGTATCAGGTAGCAACTTTACTTGAAGTTGTCAGGGTAGCCCCCACTGAGAAAACACTTAAGCCAACACTTGAAAATGATGATGAAGTAAGCCATGCAGATATCCAGAAGAGGGCTCCAAGCACAGACAGTACAGAGGCCCAAAGGCAGGAAACACACCTAGAACGAGTTCTGAAAGGTAATGGGGAAGGCAGCCAGATCGCTTACAATCTTATAGGCCATCTATGTCAGAAACAATGTAAGCTAGAAAGCAGTTAAAATATCATTCAAGTACTGTGTGGGTAAAAGAAGTCCTGAAGAAAAATAAATTTTTTACCCAGTAAAAATATTTTTTGAAAATGAAATCAAATGAAGACTTTTTCAGAAATATAAAAGTACCAATAGAAAATGAAAATTAATAATGACAAAGCAGGGCCAGCCAAGTGGCGTGTTGGTTAAGAGTTGGCTTGGGAAACCAGCTATGAGTAGCAGGGCCCCGGTTCAGATCCCACATGAGGGCCAGTGACACTGCCCTCTACAGCTAAGGTGGGAACAACAGCCAGACCTGGAGCTGGGCTGCTATGAGTCACCAGTGCTGGTGGAGCTGACATGAGCTGTTGGGAGCCACCGTGAATGGCCAGGATGGCTGGCGACCGACTGCCTCACCCGGGAAGAGCGCAATGATAACAATACCAACATGGGCCAGTGAAGCAACATCCTCCACAACTAGACTGAAGAACAAAAGGACAAAGTTGCTGTTCCCCTTGGCCAATTCTCCAATGCTGTGCTGTTCCCCTCCCCCAATTCCCCAATAAAATCTTTTTTAAAATTTTTTTTTTAAAATTTAATTTAATTTTATTTTTTTTTGAGGGCAGTGTCACTGGCCCTAATATGTGGGACCAAACCGGGGCCGCTGGCTTCCGAAGCCAGTGCTTAACCACCGCGCCACTCGGCCGGCCCTTACATTTTATTTTTAGCTGAGCCATCTTGCCCGCGCTGGACATTGAACTAATAAAATCTTAAAAAACAATAATAATAATAACAAAGTAGATCAGTGGCTCTCTGGTGATGAAGACAGGTAATGTGGGAGAGGAGACAATTAAAAAGTTGCAGGAAATCAGCCATAAAAAAAGAAATGAAATCTTGCCATTTGTGACAACATAGATGGACCTTAAGGGTATTATGCCAAGGAAATAAGTCAGACAGAGAAAGACAAACACCATATGATCTTACTTACTGTGGACTCTTAAAAAACAACAAATAACCATGAGCCCACAGACACGAAGAACAGCCTGGTGGTTGGAGGGAGGCGGGGACTGAGTAAAGAAGGTCAAAAAGTACGAATTTCCAGCTGTAAAATAAATAAGTCATGGAGATGCACTGTACAGCATGATGATTAATTAATAATACTGCACTGTTTATTTAAAAGTCACTAAGAGAGTAAATCTCGAAAATCCTCATAAGAAAAACATTGTTCAGTATGTATGGTGACGGATGTTAACTTGTTATGGTGGTAATTTTGCAATATATAAAACACTGAATCATGCTGTATACCTGAAACTCATATGTCAACTATGCCTCAATTAAAAGAGGGGGGGCATAATTTTTTAGAGTTGATGATTATGTTTATTATCTTGATTGTGGTGTCCCCATAGATGTATACATGTCAAAACTTAGAAAACTGTACATTTTAAGTATGTGTATTTTGTATGTCAATTATATGTAAACAAGCAATTATAAAAAAAGACTGAGCAACATAAAATTCACAATTTTCAGTATCCAGAAAATATCACTAGTCAGGATAAAAGTCAAACAGGTGAATAGAAAATAAATGGTGGTATATTTATACAATTGAATGCTTCTCAGGTATAAAAATGACCTATTGAGTAAACACAACATAAGTGAATCTCAAAAATATGGTGAGCTAAAGAAGCAAGACAGTGCTTGCCATATGACTTCATTTGATATTCCAGTAAAAGGAATACTAATCTATAGTGATAGGAAACAGATTCAGTGGTTGCCTCTGGCCAGGCATGGGGATCACCAAACAAGAGAACTTTGGGGATGATGGAAATGTTCTTTATCTTGATTGTGCTGATGATTACACAAGTCTATATACTGGTCAAAGTCATCAAACTATAAACTTAAAATGTGTGCATTTTATTGTATGTCATTTCTATCTCAATAAAGCTAGTTTTAAAAAATTTAAGCTATCTGCTATAATGAATCACATACACATACCTCTAATTGTTGCTGTTCCATTTTCGTCAATAAAAATTTGGAGTAGATATTGCTTTTTTCAAGCAAATGTTGAAGTCTACGGTACCGAATGTCCACGGACTCTCTATCCCAGGACATGCGAGCCTATCCAAAGAGAAAATTTCCACAATTATTAGTTTTTTGATATACGTTGATTTTTTTTTTTGCACAGGTGTAACAAAACTGGATACATGGATGTTCTCTGGATTTAATATATTTCGTGTAATTAATGAAAAAGGTTTTTTTTATAATATTAAATTTACTAAAAGTACTTTATTTTCCAAACAAAAAACTAGAATAGCTGGAAAAATATCATTCTTGGGTTCAACAGGAAATTTGGTAATATGTTGCTTGGATACCAAATATAAAAATTTCAGATACTAGACATATGGTTACTGGCCTCTGCTGAGTTGAGGATCCTTTTTTGAAGTATTTGAAATTAAATATTAGAAATTATAAATAGAGAGATGAAATTACTTAAGACTTTATAATTTTTAACTTTTACACATAACTGCTACCTTAAATCCTGTTCAAAATAAATTAGCATACATTTTTTTTTTTTTTGAGGGCAGTGTCCCTCCCTGGCCCTCATATGTGGGACCCGAACCGGGGCAGCTGGCTTCCCAAGCCAGCGCTTAACCACAGTGCCACTCGGCCGGCCCAGCATACATTTTTTTAAATTAGAGCTTTGAGATGCCATTGTGAATAACAATTTGTAATTAATGATTAGAATACTATGCTAATTATATATATCGTATGCAAAACCCAGTTTTCCGTATTTCAAAATATAATTTTTTTTCTTTTTTGAGGGCAGTGTCACTGGCCCTCATATGTGGGACCGAACTGGGGCCGCTGGCTTCCGAAGCCAGCGCTTAACCACCGCGCCACTCGGCCGGCCCCTCAAAATAATTTTGAAGTAAATCTTATCTATCATTACTTTCTTGACTGAACAGTTTCATGATTTTATATTAAGGTAAATTGTAGCTCCATCTGTGGAAAGCACTGAGTGCCTGGCAGGGAGCACATCTGATGACCAGGGTGAAAGTGTATGCCACTGGAGACCAGGGAATAAATTCCCCACTGTCAACCCCAGATTTCGGGGAGTGAGAGGAGAATTATATTTCAGTCTACACAATATGAACTATTTTCCTTTCACCTCTTCAAGAAAACTCCCAACTCTTACCTTTCCCCTCCCCCAGTACAGATTCATTAATGCTACTCTTTAAGTATTCTAGACTAACAATGACTTCTTTCTAAAGGACATTCTGGTGAAAAGCCAAAGAAAATAGCTGTAGCACATGAATGTCAGACTCATTGCCGAGGCTCTTCACAAACCTTAAAATCTCCTAAAGTAAAGTAAATTCTCCTCGTTAAGACTTAAGCTGGCTCTTCCTCTCTTAAGCACTTCTAAGTATACGCCCATAAATACTTTATTCTCCCCAAAGGAAAGGAATCTTAACTTCTGTATAGTGAGTTTTTTTTGGCCTCCAAAGTTATGTAGAGAGTAACTCATTCATAGGATTTTCTCCATAATCACCTAGAGAATAATTTATGAATGTCAGGTGCAAAAATAAATCAAATTCTTTCAATACTTTACATAAAGACATGCAAGAACAACAGGCCTAAAATACAGTTTTTAGCAAATTACACCTCGTATTAGTAGAAAGATTAACTAGAGCTATATGCTTTACTCATGGAAGGACTAAAAGCAGATTAAAAATTGCTATTTTAGGGCCGGCCGAGTGGTGCGGTGGTTAAAGCGCTGGCCTGGGAAGCCAGTGGCCCCGGTTCGGTCCCACATATGAGGGCCAGTGACACTGCCCTCAAAAAAAACACACACAAAAAAAACAAACAAACAAAAAAAATTGCTATTTTAATTGCATAACTGCTAAAGAAAAGCTAGTTGTACTATACCTATCCTTCAACAATAACAATGCCAAAAAATTTTAGGACTAATTGGAAAATGTTTGTTCAAAAGCTTAAAAATTTCACTGAAAGAAGTCATTTTGACTCCCACTTTCATCAGCTAATTCTTAGGGTACTACAAATTTTGACAGATCTTTTTCCACTGTGAAAATGTTTCTTCCCTTGAATTAATGCAATCTGGAAATGTATTCTCATTGTATCTCATCTTTCTTCAAATGGTATTTTCTTACCCAACAACCTTCATGGGTTATAAAACTGAAGATATACTACCTAAAATTAAGACTTTATCATTTTTACCACCTCCGAAGTTGATACTATTCTGTACACTTGTCCCAGGACTCCTCTTTTACAATTCACCTTTTTATATGGCTGGTGAGTATGTTTACTTTATTTATGTAATCTTGTTTACGTTATACGTTATAAAATATTCTTTTACTATACTTAGACATTCGATAAACATTTACAGATTTGCTAGATGCTTACAAAAACACAAGTGATGTGCCCTCCCTCAAGAAATGGTGCGAGTCAAGTAATGCTGATAATGTGTAATAAAAGTACTATGGGAATTCAGATGAGGAAAGGTGGTTCAAGGTCGACCTCGCCATTTTATTACAATTTGTTAACATATTCACATTAACTGGTTACGGTCAACTATGGATGATCCGTAATAACAAAACCTGTCTTACTGAAGTGAAAGCATAGCATGCTGGCTGAAAAGTGAATCCTGGAACCACATGGCTTACATTGCAATTTTGGCCATTTTACGAGCTTTGGGACCCAGGCAACTTCTAGGTGCCTCAGTTTCCTCATCCGTAAAAAGGGTGAAAATAGAACCTACTTCATTGAATGCTTTAACAGTTTATATTAGTAACTAAACTAGTGAGGCTCATAGTAGTAACAATGAGTTTAATAACAGTGTATCTACTTTACAGAATAGCTGAGGATTCGAGGAATCAGTGCGTGTACAGCATTCAGAAGAAGAGTACCTCACAACAAATGCTCATGAAGGAGTAACAATACTAACAAAAAAATCATTATTGTTGATACACAATAGTGGGTAGCCAACTGATTCATTACTTATCTTTGGAGTGCCTATTTCCCAATTTCAGTAGTTTTGTAATTACATGGAGTTATTACTAACGCATATTTCCTTAAAGGGGTATTGGGTTAAGGACAAGAACTCGAGAGACATGCGGAGTTCAAATTTGAGTTCATTATAGTGTGTGACACCCCCCCCAACTACTTCAGTTTTGTCTTATGTAAATGGGAGATATCAAACGTGCCTACATCATCACAGTAGTAGGAGAGCTAAACGAATTATTACCAAAAAATCGCTTGGTAGGCAGTAAGAGATGGTGGCTAGTTATCATTCTTATTCTTGCATATGCAATAATTAAGCAGCAGGGCGGGGCGTACTTTAAGAACTGAATTTTCAAGGGACTAAAGACTTCACTTTTTTTTTTTTTTTTTGAGGGCAGTGTCACTGGCCCTCATGTGGGACCTGAACCGGGGCCGCTGGCTTCCAGCGCTTAGCCACCGCGCCACTCGGCCGGCCCAAAAGACTGCTTTTAGTAATCTACAAAATAGATGCTCTGTATAAGAAAACTGCAAGTATAACAACTTACTATTGATTTTTACCGATAGATTCTTACTTAGCAATAGCCCAAGAAACCAAAACGCAAGTGGATCACGTAGGCGATAAACAGCACTACAAAAAAAACAAAATGCACTCTCCAATGTGGAAGCATTAGAACGGCTAAACAAGCAATGTGAAATGCTCACTTAAAAAAGTTCTGAGGCCACTTTAGAGGCCAACGCCACCGTCATTCGAAGCACGTGCGAAGGTTTCTCCAAGATAGCATCTGTAAACATGCACACAGATAAACAACAGAGCCCGTGTTAAGGCTGCTAAAAACACCGGGGCAGTACACCGAGGAACACAAAGCACACCTCTGCGGGAGCGTCAGGTTACCACTCCTTTCAGGGCGAGGAGCTGGATTGCCCCATTACCTTTTCCAGCATCTTCCGCTCTCTCTCCAGCCCAGCGGCCTCAAGCTGCTCCTCCTCCTCCAGCATGGCCGGGGTGATCACGGCGGCCTCCGGGTGCCCCACGCTCCCGGGCTCTAGGGACCCTAAGAGGGGAGAAGGCTTCCACGTGGCAGTTTTTAAAAATGACCCGTGACTCAGCTCCCACCTCAAACCGCCTTTCCCTTTCCCAGCCGCTTGCGAGGCACAAGTTGATACAGGAGGGCATCACCTCGGAAGACCGCCTAGACTAGCTAGTTACAATGTCAACCAGTTGCCCGGCACGGGGTTTACAGATCGGGGCGCTCCGAGAAAGGCAGCTCTCCGATGCCAAGCCTCCTCTATCGTGCAAGTGCGTGCAATTCCGGGCGCCCTCCACAGCTTCTCGCCCCTCTTTGCCTCCTTAATCTCTGCCGGGGTCCGCTCTGCCCCGCACGGCTCGGCCCCGCACGCCGCCTCACGCGCCCCGCGGGCAGGCGCTTCTCACTCACCGCCGTTGCTCTCTGGCTGCTGCGCTGGCATGGTCGCACAGACGGCGGAACGGGGTCCCTTCCTCTCAGAGCAGGCACCACCGCGCACTCGGTGCTCACAGCCGCAGCCAGTCCCGTCTTCCGGACAAATCCCCGGGCAAAGAAAAACGCGCGCTTCGCCTTCGCGGGAAAATGCTGTCATCTCGCGATACTTCGTGCTCTGCGCCCAGGCCCCGCCCCCGGAGGCGCGAGATTTGGCGCAGAAAGCCAACCTGAGCCTGGGTGAGCGTTTACCTGGACCTCTGCGGCTGGGTTCTGTTGCAAAAGTCGGCGTTTAACTCGTTTTGTGATACTTCGCGAGCCTGCCTACCGTGGAGAGCCAGCCCAGTTTCCTCATGTATTGGATGGTGGCCGCGAACTACGGAATACTTTAGTACTGCTCTTAACAGTGTGCAAAGCACCTTCCCACACTGCCTGAGGTGATTAAATCCCCCCAACCGAGGATCCTTAGGGAGGAAAGATGTATGATGTATTTTTTCCAAATGAGGATGTCAGAAAAAAATATTGCCAAACTCGCCCTCATCCGCAGTGCGCAGTTCACGTTTGGGTGAAAATAACCCGAAATGATTCCTTGAAGAAGGTTCTTTTGTGGGTAGGATGGAAGAGAGAAATAGTAAATTAAGACTAGGTTCGAGTTCAAGAAAGTTGTTTCAGGGTAAGGGATAACTGCATGCAGTGATAAACCGAACGGAGTGGTCAGTAGAAAAGATGCAGGAATGCAACAGACCAATAATTATAGAGTGGGCGCCTCAAGGAAGGAGCAGGGCTTTCCTAGTCTCGCCCTTTTAACTTCAGCCTTCAATCCCACCGTTTCTTGTCTGCAATCTCTTTCAAGTTCCTGTGTGTCCCCCCGTCCTCCCACCTCGGAATTTGTGGTATTACCTGTTTCCTTCATTTCTGACTCCAACTTTAATAACTCTATTTGTACAAAATTTAAGGGTTTACAAGGCACATCTATCATAACCATCTTCATACCACTCCAAGATGAGCAGAGCAGATGGTTTTTATTCCTACATTATACGTGGAAAAAAACCCCTGATGCTGAGAGAAGATAAACTGGCTTGCCCAGAAGCCTGCGGTCACTTTGTGATAAAACAAGTCAAACCCAGTTCTTTTGATTCCTAGTTCAGTATTAAGATATAACGTAGACTTGGGCCGGCCGAGTTAAGCGCTGGTTCGGGTCCCACATATGAGGGCGAGTGACACTGCCCTCAAAAAAAAAAAAAAAAAATATATATATATAACATAGAGTTGATTAATAATGAACATTAAATCGTACCTTCTTCTAATCAAAGACAATAGCTATCAGTCTCACTCTACAGAAGATTTTTGACTTTCCCCAAACTATCCTCCAAAATTTCTTCCCCTGACATGAAACATTACTTTTTATGGTTTTCCCTTAATGCATTGAAAAATCTTTCCTTGTTTCCTCTTTTGAACTCAAACGTGGCCTACTTCCCCAAATCTTTCCTCCATCTGTTGCTTTTCTCTATATATTTTGTTCCTTGTAGCAACTTCTCTATATGCTTTAATGATCAGCTCAAAGCCGACAACATCCCTTCTAATGAGAGAGAGAGAGAGAGAGAGAGAGAGAGAGAGAGAGAGAGAGAGAGAGAGAAAGAGAGAGGATTTGTCCAAACACCCAAGAAGAGACAGTTCAAAGCAGTTTCATCTGATTCTCAAAGGACAGACATCTCATATAGTATCTAGCCCCACACTTGTTAATACAAGTGCACTGGTATATTTCCTGCCATGTTTGCCATTGTACAAATCTTCCCTAAGAGTGCCTGTGAAAAGTTTTGTTCATTCCTTTTTCTATTTAAGGGCCCACGTAGAAATGTCTCCTGGAACTTTTCCAGGAGCTGTACAGCAATGAATTTAGACAGACAAGATTCCTGTTAATATGGAACTTACATTCCAAGAGTTGAGGGAAATAAGTGGGTGTGTGAGGAATGTGTAAGACATGCTCTGCAAAATACTAAAGTGTCGTGAGATTAACTGGGTAGTTACCTGGAACCGAGTAATCAGGCTATTTGAGGAAGTGACACATGTAAACTGAGAACCAACCGTCAAGCCGCCAACTAGCCCAAGGGAAGAGTAGTCCAAAAAGAATCTACAGCTAGTGCGAAGACTAAGACAGGAATAAGTTTGGGTATGTTTGAGTATTAGAAGGCCAGTATGATCGAAGCTGAGTTGGCAAGGGGAAGTGGCACAAAAAGTCAGACGTAGACTGTCCAGATGAAGCACTGATGTTACAAGTCATTATTCTTCCCTACACATAAAAAATATCTTCCTCTTCTAGAATCCTTTTCATACTAATGGCTTCACCATTCATCCAACCATAGAAGTGAAAGAAAAAAAAATCCAAAAAAACAAAACCACTGCTTCCTCTTGCTTACATTAGATGGCCCTGCTTCCTGCCTACCTCACAAAGTAAACAATAGCTATAAGACGGAACTCTTTCAGATTCCCAACACCAAATTTACAAACCTCCCTGCATCTGAACACCTTTTCTACTTTCAAGATATGCCCTGGATCCATCTCCCAGCAGCCTATTCAGGAATCTTAGACTACACATTATCCTATTCTCTCTTTATTTCTTCAACCTTTACTGAATATTTTCCATTAGTATTTAAATACTTAAATTTCTCCCATCTTAAAAAAAGTTAAGTGGTAATCTCCTTTTCCCTCACCAGCTATTTATTACCTGCTCCCTTCCCTTTTACAGCTCACTTTAGAATTATCTATATTAGCAATCTTTAAATTCCTTGCCTCCCACTGATTCTTCAACCATTTGGCTGCTTCACTCAATACACACCAACTAAATTTAACGGACATCTCTTAATCCTCATCTCAACCTCACTGCTACGTAACACTAATATTCTAAATAGAGTTCACTGACGAATGGCCCCAAATCAAAACAATCTATTCATCCATATCTATCATGGATAGTGCCATCCACCATTCGAGGCACTAGCTGTTCAGTGGTTTAAAAAAAAACAAAACACAAAACTTTCTGGGGTTTTAAGCAAGGAAATGATGGGATTTGATTTATACTTTTATTTTAAAAGATCATAAAACATGTTGTGTAATTAAAAGTTTGATGAGAATTATTTTTCAAGGGCTCCCATAAGTGGCTATAAAAATCAAATCATAATATTACAACGAAGTAATGAGAAATTACCTTATCACAGCACAATTTATTTAAAAATCACTTGGTATTAATTTAAGAATAGAACAAACACTATCATTCAAACATGTTCAGATTTATCTTCTCAAAGTCCAAACACAGGCAGTCAAAGCCTTTTATAATCTATAAAGTTTTTATCCAAGTAATACTTCCCTTTCAAAGTTTCTTAAGAATGTAGATGCTAGAATGAAGCTTTGGGATTTATGTGATAAAATACATCATCTACTGACAATATTGATTATCAATACTGCCTAGATCAGGATAATTTAAAGTTTTACTTTCTGCTTTTATAATACCATTATGTACAGTATTATGCTTCAAGATGAAAAATAAAACAAATGTGTATATACCATTGTTGTTAATTTTATATACTCTGAATATATATTGATCATTTACATTTTTGTTACAAAGATGGTTTTCCAAATATACTGCAATAGTACAAAAGTCATCGTACATAAAATCATGAAAGTACTATTTACTTAAATGTTCAGTAAGTGACACAGTTTTGCAATGCAATTTAAAAAAAAAAATCAATTTTCCTTCCTGGTCCTTTATTAGAAAATAAATCCAACCCACAGAATGAAATGCACATAGTAAAACCCCACTAATTGGAACCAAGGGAAGACCAATATGAATGCCAGTATGTTCAGAAAGAAATGCAATTTTGCTAACTTTGCAAGCCTTGTTTAGCCTATCAAAATATTAAGAGGCAGTGCTTGGCACATAATCAGGGCTTGACAAATATTCCTGCATTCATTCAAAGTACAAGTAGTTAACTTCTATTCCAATTACACTGTTAGTAAGCAAACAATATTTTTAAAAAGCAAGGCTTTCTTCTCACTAGAAGTGGCTAGGTTCCTTGAAATCTTTTTTAAAACTTTTATGTAATTTTTATTTTTACATGTTGTGAAGCAGTGAGGTTCTAATTAATGAAATTTTACTACACTTGGAAATTCATATTTTGGACACTGCTTTGACAATATCAAAATAATATGAATTCAATACAAAAATCAATTTTTCCCCCAAAGGTAAGACACTATGTTTTTTGACACTATGTCAACTAATCATAGCAAATTAAGACCTGATTTTTCAATGCTCCCTCACACCGTTTTTTGCCTCTTTTATATTAACCTCTGCTATTTGAATATGTTCATGGAATACAAAATAATTTTCTTATCCAAACGAAGGAAATGAAAAATCAAAATAAACCATACAGCATTATGAAGATAAATTATTCCATGATTATATGCTTTAGAATTATACCTTCCAACAGTGTAGACTCTAAAAAGCTGACTTTTCTAAATAAAATAGCATTAGTTCCTAAGTTACAATGAAAGCTGTTTTCATGAAGTCAGAGACATTGAAAATCTCAATGCCCTTTTGCAAATGCTACCTAACTTTTGTTAAGTCAAATATAGTCAAACCAATAACATTATATGATGGTCATAAATGTAAAAGAAATCAGCAAAAACTATAACTATGTTCTATGACTTTAGAAAATTATGTTAGTTACTGGAATCTTCTAGTAGCACCTTAGATAATACAATGTAGACCAGGGCTAAAAGGACATGAAATATGAAAAAAGAAACACACACACACACACACACACACACACACACAGACAAACAAATGAAACACCATATTAAAATTCAAATTTTCTTAAGGATTATAGGAAAAGTTATTTTTTAACCGAAAATATACTTTAACCAAAAAAAAAAAAAAAAAAAAAAAAAACGAAAATAAAAACACAACTTGTCATATACTGACCATGTGAATAAACCCACTTTGCCTGTATGGGAGGTTCAAGGTAAGAAACAGTACAATATTTTAGCTGCCAGTACTGTAAGTCTCAAGAGGATGAAGGCCTAGTTCATCCCCTGGAAGAGAAGTTCGGCAAAAAAAAAGTTTATTCCTTTTTTTCCAAATGTAGTTAAATAAACCAGATATTCTTAAAGTAATGAAGACTCATTTCAAGTAATTGCTCTGCTTACAAGTTTTATTTACACAGTAATTGTTAATAGTGGTTTTTAGTGAATTCGTTGTATTTACATTTTATACACATTTATAAAGAAACTGTACAATAATAAAAATGAGAAAAAGAAATACAGCAACTTAGGTCCAATTCAGGAAGCAAATACACAAAAGGAAGATTAAACTCAGGCAGGTGGTATAACCTCAATGAGATTACTGCCCAGGCTTAGATTCCCTCTATCAGGGCCACCAATATGAAGGAAGTAGTTATCAGAGTTAAAATGTCATTCTAAAACCTATTAAGACCCTGGGCACTCCCTCAATATTTTATTACACTACTAGTTTCAACTAAGCAAGCTCCTATTACAGGAGTTTACTTCTGAGGGTTCCACTAGTGGTCCCTAGGCTAGAATGACCCATGGGGTAAAAATATATGGACACCATCTGGTCCCATACTCCTAAAGAGGCAGTCACTACACTAACAAGGTTCTCAGGCTTGTTAGTTTGAAGACAATATACCACTAACAGAAAGTGTGCTTAAGTGTTGTTTCAAATCAAACTACAACATAAAAGCACACTATAAATCTAATTATTAACCAAATAGCATGTTATATAGATATCACTCATAATATTCAAGTAATTTATTTTAGGTTTAAGAATTAAACATATTATAATAAATTTAATGTCAATTTACCAATAATTAATAATTTCTTTATCCACTATACCATCAAAGTTAGACTCATTAGAAAAAAGTTAATTTTATCTTTTTCTTTTACTCTTATTTCCATTAATTAGAAAATTATGCACAGTGTTTTACAAGTCACAGACTTGGCTACATATTAAGATTTCAAATTTCAAACTGGAATTAACAAATTTTGTTTCCACAGACAGAGAAGGCATTTTAAGTAAAAAATGTAGTCTTGCCACGTAGCATGCTATTTAAGAACTTTCAGAATTCATACTTTTTAGTCTTACCAGTGAAAAACCTCATTTATATTTATGGACTTAATCCCAAATCAAGTCTTCAGTCCACTAAAGTGCAAAGAACTTTCCTTCTATCAGTTAGCTTTCTTAAATTATTAGATGAACAATTTCTTAGACTAGAAAACAGAAAAGCTAAAATTCTTTAAGTGACAGGAATTCCTTAAGGGAAAGAAACAATTTTCCTTCAAAAAGAAATAGACACGATACTGTGGGAAACCACCTAAACAAATGTGAAACTATTTCCCACCAATAGTTCCGGTTCCCAGATAATCCAAATTTGTCCCAACCTGTGAATGAGATAAACAACAACTTCAGTAATATAAATAATTTACAGCCGAAGTTGCTGACTCTTGGTCTGTAATATCTTCAAAAGGTCAGTACTGGAGAAAGACAATATCTGTATTAGGGTATTTATTTCAAATAGTATTTTGGAAGTTAAAGTAGTAGTTAACAATCCTGCTCTGACCTCCAAAGTGCCTTTATGGTAATTGTTAAAAAAGAAAAGATGTGAAAATCTGAAGTATCTCCAAAGCTGTTAAAAAAAATTTATTGCATTACTGTTCACTCCAAATTATGGAGTATAAATTAGCCATTTAAACTTCTTCCTTTGTAAAATGGTTATCCCTACAAAATACTTTTTACTAATACTGTCAATAGGTTACTTATTTCATTTACTTCAGCCATGGAATTCAAAATCTGCAGTTTTCCATGTCTTGATTCTTTTAGATTTCTCCGTTTTCTTCCATGCTTTTTACATAGGAAATGAAAAACTTTTATCAAAAAACATGTTTATATTCCAATTAGTCTGTTAATTTTGAAGATTAGCTTTTCAGAGCAGGACTATTATTCTTGTCTCCTTCCTTAATATCCTTCATTACAGATGCAAAGACCTGGAATTATATAGAGTAAAGATTAATCCTCAGAAAACTACCATGCAGATTAAAGAGATTTAAATAACTATAGCTTATTAACATGAAAAAGCTTTAGTATACTTTAACTCTGTCCCAGAAGACTGCCATCTCAAATCCTCTTGTTTCAACCCAATTTTATTGTATATAATTAGATTCCTGTTTTCATCACTTGTCAAATATTCTGAAATTACTATTTGGTAACAGAACATCTTCTGGACCAATATTCTTACATTTCATTTACATAAGCAATAAAACTGTGAGGCTAAATGCCTATTGTCTATCATTCATGGAGCAAATGATGCTGCTATTTCTTATATCACTTAAGTTAGACTACCAATGTTTGCTTCCCTAACAAGAAAAAGCCAGGATCATACATTATATTCTTTCTACTGCAAATCCTTAGTGCACAGCAGGTGTTTAATATGAATGTTGTCTTATTTGAAATAACAAAGTAATTATATATTTGCTCTGGCAAATACATGACTACTGTAGATTGTACTTCACTAAACTCTTAAGCTATTACTGAACTTACATAAAAATAAATGCATGGGTTTGGACAGATAAAAGAAGAGCAATCTGTGTTAAACTCTTGCCTTTTTACAGTTAAAAATTATTATTATTGTTTATTTTTTTTTTTACCTGAGCCATCCTGCCACCTGTTGGCTGCTCAGTGGCAGCTCAGCTTGGGCCGGGAATCGAACTGGTGATCCTGTTGCTCAGAGCTCGCACTCTTGAGTGAGATCTTACCCAACTGAGCCACTCGGCCAGCCCTATTATTATTATTTTTAAATTTAAGCACTAACATTTGAGAAATATACAACTTTTTAAATAAGTCAACTGATTGTTTAACACATTTATTTGAAGTAGGAAAATGTCACTCTACCTGAGTCCATTTTTTGGTGCTATTCTGCATCTGAATGGCTGCAATACAGCTGAACAGCTTTTCAGATGTGATATCTTCTGGCAATTTAGTTAGAAACTGTGCTATATGAATAAAATCCATCTGTAGGAGAATATCTTCATACAATCGGAGGATCCCTAATCCAGTCCTAAATAAAAATTCCTCTCCATCTCTGCAAAATACATCCCAGACTCGACAGGCCAGATCAAGTGGTAGTGATTTGCTATATAAGGTGAAGATCCTAAAATCAGGGGGAAAAACAGTCACCGAAAATTTTCATTTATTCATTCATTCACTCACTAAGCATCTGTATATAAATAATACTTAATTAGGGATAAAAGTGCAATTAAGGTATGGCTCTTTCCCTTAAAGAGCTTGAGTAGTAGGAAATTATGTAATAAGTAATGTAATTATGTGAACTTACTACCTTACGTAGATATATGACCTAATACAAACTAGAGTGGCAGGAAACCTACTTAAGGGTACTTAAGGGTATGATTCTGAAACCAGAATGCCTGAGTTTGAATCTTAGATTTGCAACTTATTAGTTGTGTGATCTTCAGCAAGATATTTATCCTTGTTGTCCTTCAATTTCCTCGTTAGTAAATAAAAGATGATACTATCTACGTCTCAGGATTATTTTGAAAATTAAATGAGTTAATACATTTAAAGTGTTTATAACAGTGCCTGGTATATAAGAAATGCTCAATAAAAGTTTATTGTTATCATTGTTGTATGAGAAATCCAAGTATCATCTTTTAGTAACCTAAATACAAAATTATAGTCTTCGCTCTTTTCTTCTTCCAGAAATACCTGGTGTTTTGATTTTTCCTTAATGAAACTTTACTTACTACTTCTTTTGGAGCATATATACACTCCAACAGAATCAACAAAATGGTTTTTCCCATCCTTTCTGACAATGTCTAATTATATAACTCATTATCCAGTGGTGCTTCAGGGTAGCATTCTGGTTGGGGAAGCAAGGAGAATAGGTGCTAGAGAACTTCAAGTTGCCTTGGCAAAGAAAAGTACACATTTTTTACATAGAATTTGTTTATTTGAGATTAGCGCTGATGAAACTTCAGAAAGGGAACCAAAAGCTCTCTCCCACACAACACACAAAATGAATACCCTTTAGCACCACCACTTATTTATTCCTATTTTCTTGAACAATTGATTTTGGGATTTGTATGTAAGTTCAACAGAAGTAGTGGGGGAAAAAAAATCCATGTCTACTTCTTAAATTATAAACACATCTTTAATTACATAACAAAAGAATAGTCCTAGTGGCACAGAGAATACTAACTCACTATTCAAAATGAGAAAGGGTACCAGTAGCGCCTTGGCAGTTTCCGGTATATAGTACTCCCTCATTATTGGTTTCATTCCGCTCCCTGAATTAACTGTGATCCTGATTTGCCTTATGTTCACATTCCGCAAGACTGACAACTGAGTTATTTCCCACCCCCCTTCTTTACAGATTTAGTATTTGATATTAGTCTTCTGCGTCCCATTGATGTAGGGTATTTCTTGTGCCAGGGTCGTGGTCTTGTGACTGCCTAATGTCATACTAACTAACCTTACCATGTTATAAAACCCTTCTTCTCCCTATTACCTTGGGTCCTTCCCACAGGAACTCCAATGTTCCTAGTGGGAATGGAAGAGAACACACTGCAAAATAACTTCATTTTTTTTAAAAAGCCTACATAAAAGAAGCCCCAACCAAATGGGAAGATACTATATTTGACCAATACCATTATTTTTTTCTGTATTAAAACAATGATTTTTAAATAAGTGGGATTTAAGGTTTAATGTTTCATATGTACTCTTTTTTTAAAAGATTTTATTGGGGAATTGGGGGAGGGGAACAGACAAGTTGCTGTCCTTTTGTTCTTCAGTCTAGTTGTGGAGGACATTGCTTCACTGGCCCATGTTGGTATCGTCACTGCACTCTTCTAGGGTAAGGCACATCGGTTGCCGGCCTCTGGACGGCCGCTCACGGTGGCTCTTGGCAGCTCACACCGGCTGCCAGCCACTCACGGTAGCCTATGGCAGCCCACTGCAGCAGGGGCTGCAGCTATGCCGTCCCGGGGACTCACAGCAGCCCAGCTCCAGGTGGAGCTGGTGTTCACCATCTTAGCTGTAGAGGGCAGTGTCACTGGCCCTCATATGTGGGATCCGAACCGGGGCCGCTGTCGTCCCCAGCCAGCTCTTAACCAATGCGCCACTCGGCTGGCTCTCATATGTACTCTTAATAATCTATCTTAAGATCAACTGCTCCAACTGTTTGGCAAAATTCACCCCCACATTCTATAATCAACTGGCTACTGCTCACCAGAGTCTGAGGCAAACCCTCCAAGTTAAAACAGAAGAGTTAGAATTGTAAATTTGAAAAAGACATTAGTACCTAAGTAAGGCATCATTCCTCTATTAGAAAGCCGGATAAGGCCTTGAAAAAAACAAAGCTCTCGATTAAAAAAACACCATTATAACTATCATAATCCCTTGTGTGCCAAGTAAAATAAAGGAAATCAACAAACTCTTTGTGAAAGCTTAGTATGTACTAGGCATTGAATGACATATTCCATAAAAGCACCCTCACTACAACTCAAGATATAGATATTATTATTCCTGTTTTACAGATAAGAAATTAAAACATAAACTGAGGGATTATGATTTCAATCCCAGAGATCATGTCTTAATCAAATGCCTCTCCACAAAAATGTGAGAGTTTCTCTATTTGTAAGAGAAAGGTTTTTTTATATGTATGATCCCATGCAGGAGATTTACTCTAGTTCCTAAAACACACAAAAAGTTATACTTTGTTTCCTTTAGTTATTTTATGTATGTTATGACTTACCAGTCTATCAAGTATATGTCTGGTGTAAGACTGTAAGATTTGAAATGAAGAAATAGTTTGGAGAGATTTTCTTCAAAAAATACTTCAAATGTTGCAAAATATTTCAACATCTAAAGATAGAAATATCAATAAAATTATTAAAGAGCATGCTCTAAAAATTGAGAAATTAAATCCTTAAGAATAAATTAACAAAGTCTTGCTTTGCACCTTTGAATCTTTTCATCAAGTATTAATAAAACTATAATTCAATAAAAAGTTTATTTTAGATCACATTATTTTAATCTTCTATTGCTTTCACTATAAAAGGGCATTCAGATTACTGAAACTGACAGTCAAAGGAACACATGATTCATTCCTAAAGTCCATACCATGCTGTGATCCACACGGAAGAAGGCCAGCTGGCATGGCTTATTGAGGAGATTCGCAAAGGCAATGAAGGCATCTGATTCCTCCAGATTGAGAATGAGAACTGCTGCTATGAAGGACATCCCTTGGACCTTGCAAAGAGAAAAGAAATTAATCAAAATGTGCTTATAATAATTATATACAGTTTATTTTATTGCATTCCCGAAAAATTACAAAGTGACATTACAAGGTAAAATTAACCAAGATTTTTTCCCCAACAAAGGTAAATACAAAGAACTCAATAATTATGAAATCTGCTTAATTTTAAATTTCTTGATCATGTGGTATGGTTTACAAAGTATTAGGAAAAATTTTGGAAAAAAGCAAAAAGGTTTTACTTGCTACAAAAACCTATTTCAGTATGTTACTTAGTTTTCATTTTCTCCATCTGAAGTCTTTCAAAGTAGAGTATAGAATCACCAAGTTTAATGAAAATCAGGAGATTGTCTTCATTTTTATCATACATATGTCAGAGGCAGAAAGTGAGGAATTAAAAATAAAAGGTATCTATGAGAAGTGCTGTTGAAATTCCAAGAAAGATGAGGTTGTAGAGGTTGAGATGGTTTAAGGCTGGATTTTTGGAAAAGCAGGAGGAAGAAATAAAAACCATTCTAAGATGGGAAAGATGTATGAGTAAAGACAAATAGAACCAGCCCAGTTGGAGCACAAGATTTATAATGGGAACAGTGGGAGAAATTAGAAAAGGTGAGATATATTTGTGAAAGGCCTTGAGTAAAAGGCTAAGCTACATATAGAGGCTTGATCAAGAGCTATGGAGAGCTATTATACATTTCTGAGCAGATAGATCGTATGGAACAGACACTGTAAAAAATACTCATTCTTTCATTTAAAAAAGTTTATCGGGCCGGCCGAGTGGCGTGGTGGTTAAGCAATGGCTTGGGAAGCCAGCGGTCCCGGTTCAGGTCCCACATGAGAACCAGTGACACTGCCCTCTAAAAAAAAAAAACGTTTATCAAGCACTTACTTCTGATAGAAATTTGTAAAATAGATTTACACAGAGACACTGCTAAGAATATTTGCGACGATACCTGTTTCATTCTACTTTCTCAGGATGTTTAAACACTTGAGTGCACTTCAATCTGGAATCCCACTCCATTACTATACAATCTTGAAACTTCTCTTACCAGAGTGACCAATGATATTTATCATAAAACCCAATGGACACTTTCCTACCGGCTTAGCAGAATTCCCTTAGCTTCTGTGACCCAATATTTCCTTGTTCTCTTCCTACTTCTCTGGCTTCTTCTGAGTACTCTTGGCAACTCTACAGTAATTGCCTATTTGGTTTTCTAGAATATGAATTCTATGAGAACAGAGCCTATGGTAGGCAAAATAATTTGCCAATGAAGATATCCACATCCTAATCCTGGAACCTGTGAAAATGTTACCAACAATGGCAAAAGGGACTCTGCAAATGTAACTAAATTAAAAGTCTTGCAATGGGAAGATTATCCTGGATTAGGTGGGTGGGCCCAATGTAATCATCTTGAGGGTCCCTAAAAGTGAAAGAGGGAGGCAGGAGAGTCAATAGACATTTGAGAATGCTACATTATTGGCCTTGAAGCACCAAGAAATGTAGGCAGCCTCTGGAAACTAAAAAGGGCAAGGAAATGGATTCTCTTCTAGAGTAGGAACACAGCCCTACCAATACTTTGATTAGAAACTAGTAAAATCTATTTTGGATGCTGACCGCCAAAGCTGTCACATATTGAATTTGTGTTGCTTAACGCCCCTCAATTTGTGGTCATTTGCTATGGCAACAATAGTGAACTACTAATACAGAGACCAGACCATGTCTGTATGTTTACAATTGTATTCTTTTTTTTTTTTTTTGAGGGCAGTGTCACTGGCCCTCATATGTGGGACCTGAACCGGGGCCACTGGCGTCCCAAGCCAGCGCTTAACCACCGCGCCACTTGGCCGGCCCTCTTTTTGTTGTTTTTAAAGTTTTAGTTTTTATTTATTTTTAATTTTTATTTATTTTTAAAGATTTTTATTGGGGAATACGGGGAGGAGAACAGCATTGGGGAATTGGGGAAAGAGAACGGACAAAATGCTGTCCTTTTGTTCTTCAGTCTAGTTGTGGAGGACGTTGCTTCACTGGCCCATGTTGGTATCATCATTGCGCTCTTCCCGGGTGAGGCAGATCGGTCACCAGCCTCTGGACGGCCGTTCACGGAGGCTCTTGGCAGCTCACACTGGCTGCCAGCTGCTCATGCCGGCTGCTGGGCACTCACTGTGGCCTATGGCAGTCCACTGCAGCAGGGGCTGCAGCCTACACTGGTGCCGGCGACTCACAGCAGCCCAGCTCCAGGTGGAGCTGTTGTTCACCATCTTAGCTGTAGAGGCAACCAAGTGGAACTGTTGTTCACCATCTTAGCTGTAGAGGGCAGTGTCACTAGCCCTCATGTGGGATCTGAACCGGGGCCCCGCTGGCCATAGCTGGTGTCCCAAGCCAGTGCCTAACCAAAGAGCCACTTGGCCGGCCTGAGTTTTATTTTTACTATTATTATTATTTTTGGAGCGGGGAACAGTGTGTTTTTCCAGGACCCATCAGCTCCAAGTCAACTAGCTGTTTCAATTTAGTTACAGAGGGCACAACTCAGTGGACCATGTGGGGCTCGAACTGTAACCTTGGTGTTATGAGTACTGTGCTCTAATCAACTGAGCAAACTGACTGCCCCTACAATTGCATTCTTAATACCACAATACGTGCTGAATGTATGCAAGGGGCAAATTGTTAAACATGTATAAAAGAAGGGTAGCCAAGCAAATAGAAGAAATTAAAAATATATTTAAGGACTTCTGGTAAAATGGTGGAATAGACAGACACTGTGCTACCTACATCCCAAGATCACACCAAAATTACAAACAATTTATACAACATTCAACCCCAGAGGTCCCCGGAATACTAGATGAACAGAACCACTAAATGAATAACTTAAAGAGGAGGACGTCAAGTCTGGTAGGAGGGGCAGAGACGAGAGAGGGCGAACTCCGTGAGGGAAGTCCCATCTGTGGGGAGGCTTCTCCGGTTGGGGGAGAGACCCTCCGGCCGCACATCAAGCTCACCAGCCCAGAGTTTCTTTGCCGGGAAGAGAAGTTCCAAGAGAGCTGGCAGTAAATTAGTGAGGACTCTTTGCTCAGCTCAGTAAGACTGAGAGAGGCTAGAGCATCAGTGGGGCTGTCGTATGGGCTCGCTCGCCGGTAAGCACTCACCTGGTGAGCATTCCTGGTAGGAATGAGGAGATGCAGACTGGGCTGGACCCACACCCACACCCACATGTGACCTTTAAAAATTGTGGGCCGGCCAAGTGGCGCAATTGTTAAGAGCTGGCTGGGGATGCCAGTGGCCCCGGTTCGGATCCCACATATGAGGGCCAGTGACACTGCCCTCTACAGCTAAGATGGTGAACACCAGCTCCACCTGGAGCTTGGCTGCTGTGAGTCCCCGGGACGGCATAGCTGCAGCCCCTGCTGCAGTGGGCTGCCGTAGGCTACAGTGAGTGGCCGGCAGCTGGTGTAAGCTGCCAAGAGCTGCTGTGAGTGGCCGTCCGGAGGCCGGCAACTGATCTGCCTCACCCGAGAAGAGCGCAATGATGATACCAACATGGGCCAGTGAAGCAATGTCCTTCACAACTAGACTGAAGAACAAAAGGACAGCAACTTGTCTGTTCCCCTTACCCTGGTTCCCAAAAGCTGATCCCCTCCCCCAAGTCCCCAATAAAAAAAACTAAAAAAAAAAAAAAAAATTGTGAATATCTCGGTTGTGGAGATTCCCCCCCTCCCCCGGAGAATAAGGAGTCCAAGTCCCACACCAGGATTCCAGTGCTGAGGAGAGATGTCCCCATAACCTCTTGCTGTGAAAACCAGCAGAGATTATGTTCAGTGAGACGAGGGTGGCCAGAGTTCCCGGTGCTCCTCTTAAAGGCCTTACGCGCGGACTTATTCACTGACGGATGCACTCTCTCTGAGCTCCAGCACTGGGGCACCAGGTCAAAAGGCACAAGGACATAAGGGAGGAACTGAATTGTGTGGTTTCAGGCAAAGCACTGGAGAGGCAGCTTTCTCGCAGACAAAGTGCCAGCAGAAGCCACAGTTCCTTTGCTGAGCCCTCCCCATTCCTGAAGTGCAGACACACTTGGTAACCATATCTGAATCTCCATCAACCTGGCTAACATCCATCCTCTGACCAGCCTTAGGTGATTATCTGACACCCTGTCCCACCCAACTTGCAGGCCCACCCAAGCCCCTTTCAGTGACTTTTCCATATGAACAACCTGTCTTGGCTCATGTTAAGGACTGTACTAAAATTTCTCAAATGTTCACAAAACCCAAACAAGCATCATCTGGCCACAATGTGTCCTGTACCTTTTGCTGAGCAGCCCCAAGCATGGCACTAGTGGCATCCAGCCTTGGTTCACGGCTTGGCCTCTTGATGCACCTTGAAGCCCTGTGCAGGTGGCAGACATTTGCAGATTGCTTTGTGGTCTTGGGCAGGGTATAGGTTGAGGCAGAACTTGGCCTGCAATGGGGCCCTTCCTAGGAGGCCTTGGGGCTGCCACACTGGGTGGCCAGTTTCAGACCAAGCCAGAGCACCACCCAGCCATCTCCAAAGATGAAACACCCAAAGGGAAGACTGGGCAGGCACCTGAACCCTGCTAAAGTGAACCCTGCTCTGTAGAGTCATTCCCTGCACAGCAGCTCCTCCACTGGAGTCATGGCCAGTCCTCACAACCAATCAGCCTGAGGGTCAAAACCTCTCATTGATGTGCAAACAGCAACCAAGGCTCAACTACAACAGGAGGGCAAACAAGGGATACACCTCGAGCACCTGGCTCAGGTGACCAGGGAGACTGTGCCACTGAGCCCCACAGGATACCTACTACATAATTTCACTCTACTAAGACTGGGAGACACAGCAGCTCTACCTAATATATAGAAATAAACACAGGGAGGCAACCCAAATTAGGAGACAAAGAAACACATCTCAAATGAAAGAACAGAACAAAACTCCAGAAAAAGAACTAAACAAAATGGAGACAAGCAATCTACCAGACACAGAGTTCAAAACACTGGTTATTAGGATGCTCAATGATCTTAGGGAGAACTTCAACAAAGAGATAAAAAAAACATAAAGATGGAGGGAGAAAACGTAAAAAATGAGGAATACAATAACTGAAATGAAGAATACATTAGAGGAAATCAACAGTAGGTTAGATGGAGCAGAGGATCGAATCAGTGATTTAGAAGATAAAGTAGCAGAGAACACCAATTCAGAACAGCAAAAAGAAAGCAAAAATCTAAGAAAATGAGGACAGTTTAAGAGGCCTCTGAGACAATATCAAGCATACCAATATTCAGATCATAGGGGTACCAGAAGAAGAGAGAGAACAAGGAATTGGAAACCTATTTGAAGAAATAATGATGGAAAACTTCACTAACATGGCAAAGGAAATACAAGCCAAGGAAGTGCATAGAGAACCGAACAAGATGAACCCAAAGAGGCCCACACCAAGACACATTATAATTAAAATGCTGAAGGTTAAAGACAAAGAGAGAATCTTAAAAGCAGCAGGAGAAAAGCAGTTAGTTACCTACAAGGTAGCTCCCATAAGACAATCAACTGATTTCTCAACAGAAACGTTGCAGGCAAAAAGGGACTGGTGTGAAATATTCAAAGTGATGCAAAGCAAACATCTACAACCAAGATTACTCTACCCAGGAAAACTATCATCTAAAATTGAAGGAGAGATAAAAACTTCCCAGACAAGAAAAATCTAAAGGAGTTCATCAGCAACAAGCCAGTGTTACAAAAAATGTTAAGGGGATTTATTTAAGAAGAATAAAAGATAAAAAATATGAATAATAAAATGGCAGTATCTATCTATCTATCTATCTATCTATCTATCTATCTATCTATCTATCTATCTATCTATCTGAAAATGGATTAATTCCTCCAATCAAAAGATAGGGTGGCTGAATAGATAAGAAAACAAGACCTTTTCATATACTGCTTACAAGAGACTCACTTCAGATCAAAAGACACAAAGAGACTGAAAGTAAAGGGATGAGGGCCCGCTGGGTGGCGTGGTGGTTAAGCGCTGGTTTTGGAAGCCAGCGGCCCTGGTTCAGGTCCCACATATGAGGGCCAGTAACACTGCCCTCAAAAAAAAAATAATAATAAAGTAAAGGGATGAAAAAAAATATTTCATGAAAACGGAAATGAAAACAAAACAAAAGACCCAGTAATCCCATTACTGGGTATGTATTTATCTGAAGAAACCCAAAATGCCATTTCAAGGGGACATGTGTATCCATATGTTCATTGTAGCACTGTTTACAATGGCCAGGATGTGGAGGCAGCCTGGGTGTCCACTGATGGATGAATGGATAAAGAGGAGGTGGTACATATATACAATGGAATATTGCTCAGCCATGGAAGGGAATGGGTCCTTGCCATTTGTGGCAGCATAAATGACCTGGAGGGAGCCGACCGAGTGGTGTGGTGGTTAAGTGCTGGCTTGGGAAGCCAGCGGCCCCGGTTCAGGTCCCACATATGAGGGCAGGTGACACTGCCTTCAAAAAAAAAAAAAAAATGGACCTGGCGGGTATTGTGCTGAGTGGAGTATGTCAGACAGAGAAAGACAGATGCAATGTGATTTCACTTACATGTGGAATCTAAAGAACAAAATAAACAAACACATATATACAGAGAATATTTTGATAGTTGCCAGGTAGGAGGGAGTTTAGGGGATGGGTGAAAAAGAGTAAGGAATTAAGAAATACAAATTGGTTGTTACAAAGTAGTCATGGGGATATAGGACATAACATAAGGAATATAGTCAATAATATTGTAATAACTATGTATGGTGTCAGATGTGTACTAGATATACTGAGGTAATAGATAGGAGGAGGTTGGAGACAGGGTGAAAAAGTTGAAGGGATTAAGAAGTACAAATTGGGGGGGCCGGTTGAGTGGCTCAGTTGGTGAAGAGTTGGCTTAGAACACATGCTCTGAGCAACAGGGCCGCTGGTTCGATTCCCCTATGGGTCAGTGATGCTATGCCCTAGCTGAGCTGTCGCTGAGCTGCCAACAGGTGGCAGGATGGCTCAGCTGGTGTAACAACAAGATTGCCTATTCAATGGTGGGCTACGCCAGATGGCTCAGTGGATGGGGCGTGTGCTCTTAACAACAAGGCGGCAGGGTTCAACTCCCACATGGGACGGTGGCTACGCCCACCCGCAACTAAGACCGACTGAACTCAGCTCCTTGAGCTGAGGTGCCGCCTAGATGGCTCAGTGGATAGAGCGTGTGCTCTTAACAACAAGGCTGCTGGTTCGACTCCTGCATGGGACAGTGGCTACGCCCACCCACAAGGAAGATTGAAAACAGCACCTTGAGCTTAGAGGCCACGAGCTGCTGACGGGAAGCCAGACGGTGACTGGCACCCTGCACAACGAAGACTGAAGAGCAACAACTTGGCTGGTCCCCTTCCCCAATTCCCCAACACTGTTCCCATCCCCCAATTCCTCAATAAACTCTCAAAAAAAAAAAAAGTACAAATTGGTACTTACAGAATAATCATAGGGGTGTTAAGTAAAGCATGGGGAATATAGTCAATAATATGGTAATAATTATGCATATTCCCAGATGGGATCACTTCTTAAATTATGTAAGTGCCTAACCACTATGCAATACACCTAAAATATAATACTCAATGTCAACTGTAATTGAAAAATTAAAACCAGGTGGTAGGGGAAGGTAAAGGGGAATAATAGGTTCAAATTTCCAGGTACACTACAAATAAATCTTGGGGATGTAATATACAGCATAGGAATATAGTCAATAATATTGTGATAGTGTGGTATGGTGTCCAATGGTTGCTAGACTTAATCATGGTGATCACTTCTTTAGGTATATAGATATTGAATAACTATGGTGTATACCTGAAACTAATATAATATTGTATATTAGCTGTATTTTAATAAAAATCTTTTAAAACTAAATTTAAAAATATATTTAATTGAAGATGCTGTTTATTATAACATATCATTATTTTACAGATAACTAAAAAAAGAATTGCTGCCAATTAAAAAATTACAATGCTTGCTTAGAACTTTTACTTTATGCATATTCAGAGCTATTAAAGCTCATTTAGATTGACCATGTATCACACTTTTGTATACATGAAAAGAAATAAAGAAAAAGTTATTTCTACAATATCTTTTGAGTACACTTTCTATGAATATTCTGAGTATTAATCAACTTGCACTGACATATCATTTATGTAGTATTTCTGGAAAAAAAAATGTATACCCTAATTCTAATCATGAGGAAATGATCAGAAAAATACTACTAAAATGTATTTAAAAGGGTCACTGTGAAAACATCAGGCTTGACTCTTCAAAAGTGTCACTGTCATGACCATAGTAAAAACTAAATTAAAGGAGACTAAGGACATATGACAACTAAATGCCACATGTAACTCTAACTGGATCCCAGGCGAGGGGATGGGGTGGAGCTGCTGAAACTTTTCTGTTTGATATTCTTCAAAATAAAATCTTGAGAAACAAACAACCCACAAAGGATTAAAAAAACCTATGTACGAGGTGTGATCATAAAATATGGTGAATGTTTAAATTTTACAGTATTACAGTAAAAGACACATTGCCATTAATCCCCCACAAAATATTCCCCCCTTGCTTCAAACACACTTATCCCATTGTTGCTACTTTCTGAAGCAGTTCTGGAAGTCCTCTTTCGTGAGTGTATTTAGTTGCGTTGTTGTGGCTATCTCAATGTCCTAAAGCGGTTCAAAACATTTACCTTTCATGGTCATTTTGACTTTGAGGAAGGGTCAGAAGTCGCATGGTGCCAGAGCCGGTGAATAAGATGGATGAGAGCACACTGTAATGTTTTTATTTGAGAAAAAATTGCCATACCAGAAGTGGTGTGTGACACTGAGCTTTTCTGTTGTGATCAAAACATACGATGAATGCTGCTGCCAAGAGCCATCCAACGGAAAGGCAAGTATCTTCAATACAGGAAGAGTGGCATCGAACCTTAGTTAACAGCGTGTGGTAAGTTTCAACTACTTCGGTGCAGTCAGTTGGGTGTGAGCTACAGTTGAGAGACCGTATGTTTTCAAGTGTGCTGTAAATCAACCTCCATCATGATAATGCTCCATGTCATACACTGCCTCTGGTACAGCAATTTCTGTCAAATAAATACATTACAGTGTATCCTCATCCACCTTATTCATGGATCTGGCACTCTGCGACTTCTAGCTCTTCCCCAAAGTCAAAATGATTCAGGACATCGAGGCAGCCATGGCAGTGCAACTAAAGACACTCATGAAAGAGGACTTTGAGAACTGCTTCAGAAAGTGGCAAGAACGATGGGATAAATGTGTTTGAAATGAGGGGGAGTATTTTGAGGGGAAATAATGACAATGTGTCTTTTACTGTAATACATTTTTTAAATTTAAACATTCACTGTATTGTGATCAAACCCATTGAAGCACCTACTTTCTGTCACTTTTTCTTTCTCCCCCTATGCCTGGCTAGTATTTGGGAGGAGGACATTTATTCAGATTCCCCATTCTTTTTTTTTTTGAGGGCAGTGTCACTGGCCCTCATATGTGGGACCCGAACTGGGGCCGCTGGCTTTTCAAGCCAACGCTTAACCACTGCGCCACTTGGCAGGCCCCCATTCTTTATTATCCTTACAGACACAGATCTTATTTTAGGGATTTTACTGATAATCACTACAGAGAAATAGAGAGCTATGCTGACAAATAAATGTAAGAAAGTTATAGAGCTTACAGACTTGTTATGGTAATACCTGAGCCCTGGTCTACAGTTCCTGACTCCCCTGAGATACTGGGAAATTTCATTAGTCTTCTCACTTCCATATGACATCCACCTTAAAGCCCCACCAGCGTGCAGATCCAGTTCACTGTATGTGCCAGCAGATATAATCCAGGCAAAATAATAGCCACCTACCTCCTTGCTTAATAGGAGAAAGCTTGTATCAGAGGACCTAAACAGACACTCAATACTCAAGTGTTTTACTCTTCTCAGAAGTAATCTACAACCATTCCTTCATGGTGAAAAACTAATACAATTCAACAATCTAAACAATCATGGCTTTAAACTGGGATAGGTGTACCCTGGAGATACATGAAGATTTTCCAAAGACTACAGTATACATTGTCATGGATTATTTCAAGGGTTATTCACAGATCCTCAATTTTCATGTTTTCTTTTCTAAACATGATCTGCCTGAGAATGTCACTGCATTCACAGTGCAAGTGAAAGCCACAGTCCTCACACATTACAAAATGTACTATGGTGAATTTCTATGAGGCATGAAATGTGAAACGAAAGGGTAATTCTAAATATTCTTTGGGGAAAGTCTCTGGCTTCCCTGTCATATATATGAATAAAAATATGAATTCCATTATATAGTAGAATAGAGATGAGTAATAACAATTTTTATTTAGTGACCTCACCTATTCCATATCACACCTTTTCTCAAAAATGCATAGCCCTTGAGGGAGAGTCCCAGGAGAACAAACAAAGAAAATAACAATACAAATTGGTAACCTTGGTTCTTTTAATTATAACTGGAATGTGAACTATTACCATATTTTTTCAAGATGTACTGAATAAAGTCCACAGATAAAAAACTTGTGCATTTATTTATAGATTTGGCATGTGTTATTCATTAATGCAGCTAAGAATCAATTTTGTCAAATTATGTCATGAAATATCTACTCCAATATAGTTTAAATTATTCCTATCTCATCTTATAAAATAAGTCTGATTTGGCTGACTGGCTTGCCAATGAGGCTTGACATACCAGACAAACCTAACTGGTTATACTGTGGTCATTTCACATAAATTCTAAGAGTTAATGAATGTGTATTCTGTAAAATGTTAATGAAGAGCTTGTATCATATTTTTCTTTAAATGGATATCAAATCATTAGTGTTTAAATTCCACTGGTTACACTTTTTAAAAGAGATATGAGTTTTATTTTAAAATATCAATATTTCATAAATGCTAAAAATTAAACCCTTTACAATTAAATACATGATGAGAAAATTTTACTGTCAACTTGAAATGTGATGGGGTTACATAATGTTTTTACAATTCTATTACAGAATACAAGAGCAACCTGGCCTATCCCCAAATCTAGCACTTTTCCCCATTACTATGCCATACATTTTCCATAGCACTTATCACCTTTCAATATAAGATATGATTCATTTATTTGTTTGTTGTTTATTGTCTGTCTCCTCCTCCTAAACCATAAGCGTCTTTTATTCAGTGAAGTTATCTCAAGTACCTAGAACAATGCCTGGCATATAGCAATAAGCATGCAATAAGTATGTGTTGAACGGATGAGTAAATGAACAAATAAACATGCAACAAAATAAAGTGAGTTGTACGAGGTAGCCACCCTATGGTGCAGCCTCAAAAATTCTTTTATTTTAAGACAAGGTGAGAAGATGGTTTTATGACTTCTGGTTAAACATGGCAAATTGAACACTCACATTTTTCTTTGTTCCCTCCCAAATCTAACTAAAATGACAGTAAAGAAAAAAATAAATATTAACCTAGGAGAACAAAGAAAGTGAAAAATATATAAACAGTAGATAATAACATTTTAGAAATTTAATTTAACAGAGAATGTTAAAACTAAAATATCTGCAGAGGAAAAAGCCAATAAGCAGCAAGCCAATTTAGCCACAAAATCTGGAAGGCTCAGGAATTAAAGTTATCATGTAACTCTGAAATTGAAGAGTAGGGCTAAAACTAGGATCGGTTGAAAATCTATAAAAGGCGCAAATCCCCTGACCTATCCAATAAAGACAGGTGCCTATCCTTCCTGCAACCTGGCAGTATATTAGAAGTTTATCTCTGGAGGTACAGTCAGGAAAAAGCAGGGTAGGGGGAGAGAGATGAGGTACCACACTTAGAGCAGTGGCAATAAAAGTTTACAAATCCCAAGTTGCTCTCCCAGAAAGATGGCAGCCAGTTTCATAACCCTCTGGTAGGAGATGGAAAGATGATGATCTGGCCGGGTAAGTTGATAGGTCCAAGAAAAAAAGAAACAGAAATCCACACATTTGGGAGCTAACACGAAATAACATACTTAAAGAAGATAGATTAAATGTTTACATTAAATAAACAGATTGGGGCCGACCGAGTGGCTCAGTTGGTTAAGAGCACAAGATCTGAGCAACAGGTTGCGGGTTTGACTCCCACATGGGCCAGTGAGCTGCTGCAGCCGAGCTGAGCTGCCGCTGAACTGCTGATAGATGGCAGGATGGCTCAGCTGGTGAGAGCGCATGCTCCTAACAACAAGGTTACCAGTTGGACTCCCACATGGGATGGTGGGCTATGCCCACCCGCATAAGATTGAACATGGCATCTTGAGCTGAACTGCCGCTGAGCTGCCAGCAAGTGGCAGGATGGCTCAGCTGGTGAGAGCATGTGCTCCTAACAACAAGGCTGCTGGTTCAACTCCCACATGGGATGGTAGGATATGCCCACCTGCAACTAAGACTGAACACAGCACCTTGAGCTTAGCGACCTTGAGCTGAGCGGCCCTGAGCTGCCGCCGGGCGGCCGGATGGCAACTGGACTTGGAGCTGAGCTAGCTGTGCCCTCCACAACTAAGATTGAAGAACAACTTGGCTGTTCCCCTTCCCCAATTCCCCAACACTATTTCCCTTCCCCAACTCCCCAGTAATAATCTTTAAAAATGAAAAAACAAACAAACAAACAAAAAAAACCCCAGATTGAAACAAATACTTACATAACCAACATCAGGTCTGTAACATGTATATGCCCCTAAGATACTGTGTAAGACATCATGATATGGGCCACCCTTAGGGGAGAAAAAGAAAATGTCAAACTACACAAATAATTGTCTCTAACTTAATTTTCAAATAACATGTTAATAAACTTTATCATTTCTTAAATGACTAGTCTTTTTAGTATATTTAATCAGTCAGAAACATTCTAAATGCACTCTGCCAAAATGTTTTCTGAACAATTAATGAAAAAAAAAGCTGAATTCTGAACAATAAAAAAGTCAAGGGCCGGCCGAGTGGCGAGGTGGTTAAGCGCTGGCCTTGGAAGCCAGCGGCCCCGGTTCCATCCCACATATGAGGGCCAGTGACACTGTCCTCAAAAAAAAAAAAAGTCAAACTCACATGAGGGATACAAGCTATATAGTGAATGTACAATTTCAAGACCTCTAGATTTTGGGACAATAAGATTACAATGAACCCAGATTGTTTAATTTTATATAATACAATTTCAGCAAAAAAAAGAAAAATACCATCAAGCTACACTAAATTAAGATTAAGTACTTTAATCTTAATGGTAAAAATTTTTATCTCATCAATCTAAAGATGGAAGAATTTGAAGTGTAAAGATTTGAGTCAAATACAAAGTACATATAAAATGTAATCATTTCTCATAAAGTATAAACAACTTCATAACAGCCTCTGCACAAAAAACCCCCACTTTTTCCTATTAAAATAGTAATTCTGAAAAAATTTTAAGTTTTGGGATAAATTTCCTTATATTTTAAAAATTTACTAGGCAAAAATGTTAAAATTCAAATATCTTACAGAACAAAAAGTAAAACAAAGAAATTCACCTAAATGACAATTCATCCAGCACCTACCACATAAAAGGTACTACGTGCTATGCTAACTGCAATGCGTTCAGTCAGTAGAATAAAATAATAAAAATTCCTTTAAATTTTTTCTACTAGTGTCACACTTTTTATGTCAAGTTCCTCAATTTTTATAGTTTTGCCTTTTTAAAAAGTAGCTATGAATTTAGAGAATTTGTTCTTTTGGATTAAAAAAAAAAGTAGTTATAAACTAGTAGAAACTCCCACCTTCTGAAATATGTAGAGAGATGGAAATGTACGGGATATGTCCAGCTTAATTAATTCCAGACTGGCCTCCCGATCAGCAACAGATACACCTGTATTTGCCAGGTAGATAAAATTAAAGTGATTACTTGGCTATACCCATTTCAATCTTGTAAATACTGAGTAATCATATGGCATATGTTACTTAAGGAAAGTTAAAAGCTGAATAATCAAAATGTTTAAAGAAATGCCACATAGCTTTTGCTGGAACTCTATTAGAGTCTCTTAGATGAAGAAAATAGCTATACATTTATCAGAAAGTTATATGGGGAAGGATTTCCACTTCCAGTTTTTATAGAAGGTAAGGATTTTTCATAGAGGGTAGATAGACTATCACTCCCACAATAACTAGGAAAAAGCAAATGCATTTCAAATATTACATGGTTTTTAAAAAGGCGTAAGAGAGCTGTGTACACAGAGAGGTTGAGAATTTAAATCTCAGGAAGAGAACAGCCCTTCCTAGGTGAGTGATACCAGTGGCCATTTTTCTTCCTAGGGGCACCTACCAAAGTCTGGGCCTGGACTCAGGATAGAGCGTGTCATAAACAAAGGTACTCTGCTTACGGAAAGAGAAACAAAAAAAACTTTTCATGGCCAGATAAGACTGATGTGATAATGCCTGATGGTGTATCTGGTTTTCCCCTATGGGACTTTTGCTGAGTGCTATTATAGTGCAGAAAGCCAGGCTGAAAAGACAAATTGAAATTATCCAAAACCACATGGTCCTTGGGAAAGAGTCTCATAGAGGAAGAAGCCTGTCATAAAAATAAGACAGTTCTTCCCATCAAGATATTTGAAACTTGAGATGAACTAAGTCTATCTAAGCTGCAACCTTGCTCCAATCTAGCTAGGTTAATGACTGAACTGAGGTGATGACCCAACTGAGGTGATGACCCAACTGCTTCCTTTGCAGGGTAAACATCAGATTCAGCTTATACATTCTTTTTATATACGACTGACATACAATTAAAATTTTTAAGGTCAGCCGAGTGGTGCAGTGGTTAAGCGCTGGCTTGGGAAGCCAGTGGCCCTGGTTCGTTCAGGTCCCACATACGAGGGCCAGTGACACTGCCTTCAAAAAAAAAAAAAATTTAAGATATGCAAAGAAGCAGGAAAATATTACTTCTAATCAAGGGGAGAAACAGTCAATAGTAGGAGACCTGCAGAGAATCCAGTACTGAAATTAACAAACAAGAGCATTAATTGTTCAGCATCTTGAACATAGAGGCCATGAGCTGCTGAAGGGGAAGCCAGATGGTGATTGGCGCCCTCCACAATGAAGACTGAAGAACAACAACTTGGCTGGTCCCCTCCCGCAATTACCCAACACTGTTCCCCTCCCTCAATTCCCCAATAAAATCTTAAAAAAAAAAAAAAGAGCATTAGCATTAACTGTTATATGTTAAATAAAATAGGGGAAAAGATGGGAGGAAATGTATGGGATGGAAAGATTAAGAATTTCCACAAAGAAATAGAATCTACAAAAATAACCAGGTGGACGTCCTAGAATTACAAAGTATAATATCTGAAATTAAAGACTCATTAGACAGATTTAATAGACTGGATATAGGAAAAAATAAAATTAGTGAACTGGATTTTAGGTCAGTAAAAATCACCTAAACTGAGGCACAGAAAATTTTTTTTTTAAAGTATAAAAGACTTGTGTGGCACTAATAAATGAACTAAGATACATGTAACTGGAGCCCATAGAAAAAGAGGAGAGATCAAGCAGAAGTAATATTTGAAAAGATAATAACCAAAAAAGCTAAATGACAACTGCAGATTATAAACACTCAGGATAAGAAATCAGTAATTTAAATAGAACATTGCTTCTGATTGGAACAATTCATTTACATTCAATTAATTTTTACTAAAGTATAACTTATACCACTCAATCATGACAAAATATCTTAGAAACAAATTCTTACAATTTTAATTCTTATACTTTCAATACTTCATAAAAATGAGTTTTTTGTTTTTTTTTGAGGGCAGTGTCACTGGCCCTCAAATGTGGGATCTGAACTGGGGCTGCTGGCGTCCCAAGCCAGCTCTTAACCACCGCGCCACTCAGCTGGCCCTAAAAATGAGTTTTAAAAGAATGATGAAACAGCTACAATACATCTTCATCTTCCTTATACCTTTGGTTTCCCACAAATACCTGACATAGTGAAAAGGTCTCAAGATGACGATTACATGAGCCCTTCTCGAAATCAAGTCTTCTCTCTAGCCCTGTTTATCAGTTTCCCTTTTCTAAAACAGAAAAAAAGAGTATTCAAGGAATTTAAGAGTTGTTTACATACTCATAGAAAACCACTACAAGATGTGCACCATTTCTCTATCCCATGCCATAATCATCTTTAGAATTTCACTTACAGGCAAGGGAAGCGAGTTTGCTTTCTATGAAGTAGGACAAATATACAAAGAAAAGTGACTGGCAGACAAATAGCTTCCCACTTCATTATTCAAAGACAAGAGATGGTTGAAGGAATTTACCTATTTTCAATAAACTCTGATAATAGAAAGAAAAAACAAAAAACAAAACTGTTCCTGTTTTCTCCAAAATTATTTGGAAAAAAATTGATGAGAGTGGAGGGCAAGATTGGGGGGGGTGGTCTATGAGTGAATTAAATGAACAAAGATTAAGGCATGATAACTATTATAAATAATATACTAGAGAGTGAGTGCAAGTCAGTGAGAGAGGATACAGGAGGTCACAAGGGAGGTATGAAGATCCTCCAAGTTTAAGTTAAGAAAGAGTTGGCCTAAAAATACTTCACCCATTAATCTTACTGTTGTGATTAAATCCTGGGTTCCGGAGTCCTAGAACCTGGGTTGATTACATCATGGTTTCACTGCTTATAAGTTAACTACTTTCAGAATCAGTTTCTACTTGTATCACTCAGGATAATACTTAAAGGTTTATCCTACTTAATCTACTTAAAGGTTTATTAACATTAAAGGAGATAATGTATGTAAAGCAATTACTATAGTTCCTGATTCATGGTAAAAGTCTATTATTATTATTATTATTATTATTATTATTATTAAAAGTCTATTATAGGGCCGGCTGAGTGGTGCGGTGGTTAAGCGCTGGCTTGGGAAGCCAGCAACCCCGGTTCGGTCCCACATATGAGGGGCCAATGACACTGCTCTCAAAAGAAAAAAAAAAAAAAAAGTCTATTATTAAAAGTCTATTATTTTCAGTGACTAGATTTTCACCCCAAAATTTGTACTAAAAAAATATAATCACACCTTCTGTATCATTCTCTGAACTTGTTTCACTGAAGCTTTTCCACCGTTCTTTTGCTCTTGATAGGAAGATTTCATAAAGTTCTGGGAGAAAAAACAACAAAAAGTCATAAATAATAGGAAAGAAATATATTCACGTTTTTATTTTTACTCTTAAAAATAAAGAAACAAATCCTATTATAGGTCAAGTGTCTCTAATGTAGCAGGCATGAAAAATGTGGCAAACTGAAGTACTTGATTCTACCAAAACTATGTATTACACAACTATAAATATAGCAAATGAAAATACTGCAGAGAGGTCATCCAAATAGCTACAATATAGAACCTATGTATGAGGCAGGAAGAGAAGCTTCTGCTAAAGAAGTATCATTGTAGAATAGCAGAAACATGATTTTTGGAGTCAGTCAGACCTAGATTCAAATTCCAGCTCTGCCACTTACTACCTGTGGGACTTCATGAAAGTTACTTGAGAACTCTGGAACTTGGCTTTCTTCATCTGTAAGCTGGTGGAAAAAACACCTCCTCATGGGGTTACTGAAGATTAAAGATCATTTGTAAAGCTTCTAACACCTTACAGACCCTCAATAAATGCTAGTTCTTACTTTGCTTCTCAATCGAAATTGCTTCTCTGTAATTGTATTGCTATCTATAGCTACCTAAGGTATCCAAAGCTAACTAAACTTCACACAGACTTGGTCAGAGGGTCTACATGCATAAGATCTCTATCCCTATCTTTTTACTTTAAGTGCCCAATCACTTTTTGAGATTATCACTCTACTTCCATATGCAGGATTTCATTAAAATTTCAAGAACAGAAAAAGAAGTTTATTTCTTAATTCTCAAATGTTAATTGTCTTTACTTTCTACTAACCATTACAAATGATTTAAATTATACAAACATTTCAATGACATAGGAACAGCAAAAAATGTCTTGCCCAAAATACCAAGAACATTTTTTGCTTCAATTAATCTTTTAAAAATTTTATTTCTTGGGGCAACCAGTTAGCTGCGCAGAGGTTAGAGCGCAGCCAGTTAGCTGCGCAGAGGTTAGAGCGCAGCCAGTTAGCTGGGCAGAGGTTAGAGCGCAGGCTCATAACACCAAGGTTGCTGGTTCGATTCCCACATAGGCCAAGGTGCTGAGCCCTCCACAACTAGATTGAAGACAACTACTTGACTTGCAGCTGATGGGTCCTGGAAAGAGCCTTCTACAACTAGATTGAAACAACTACTTGACTTGGAGCTGATGGGTCCTGGAAAAACACACTGTTCCCCAATAAAATATCTTAAAAAAAATTATTTCTTTTTAAAGGTAATATATGAAACATGATTTTTTTAAAAAAAATTAAAGCAGTACAAAACGTATAGAACGAAAAATAAATTTCCTTCCTTCAGATTCAACTATGCATACCAGAACTCTAAAGATGAAATATGCATGCACATGTATATACATTTATATTGTCATTTTTTTATATTGTCATTTTTTAAAACAAAGTAGCAAAATATTAATTACAGCACTAATCTGCATCTTGCTTTATGTTGGAAGTTGTTCCAGATTAGTAGAATAAATCTGCTTTTGTTTTAACAACTGCACAGTATTTCAATGTATGATTATACCATAATAAGTATTCTTATATTGCCAAGAATCAGATCATTATAAAATATGTGACCAGATATACTTCAAAGAGACTCTTATTATTCTGATCTCTTCCTCCTTCTATTCATTTTTCATTACTATTAATGGTTTGGAAAGAAGAAATTTAAAAAAAATTAAACTCAAAATTTCTTTTATTTGTGCCCTACTCCATCAAGGATTTGGTATAAGAGGTGCATGTAATTTTTAAATTTAGATATACATTTTTTGTTTTGCAGTAATCTGGTACCAAATTGGAGTTGACAATTTCTAATTTCAAACTGCTTCCAAGCCAGGTCCATTTTTACTATTCTAGTCAAATTTTAAATCTGTCTTGGAAAAAGAAAGGCTCACCAAACAAAGCCGTCATCTTTGGAAGTCATAAAATTGATTCAATAGTAAAAATGTGGTAATGCATTTCAAAACATCAAAGGACATCTCTCCCGGCAAGATTTACAGTGCTTATCTATAATAAGAAGACATGCATCTCAGTTCAATTCCTTGCTTGACTCTGCATGTCATACTTACTTTATTTTGAACCTATGAATGTAGGGGTGAAGGAGACTTAAAGATACATCTTGTACTTGAACAGACAATACCTTGAGATCAGTATATATTTCACTTTCTGATTTTCTGACAATGATGCTATTGTACACGTTCTTGGCAAATTACAGTTTCACTATAATTTTATTTTCATTATCACAAAAAAACTTTTAGAAAAATCCTATGAGATAGCTAATAATCTTACCCCCAGTTTACAGATGAAGAAAACTACAATTTCTAGATGTTAAGTAATTTGCCCAAGGTCACAAACCAAATATATGGTAGAACCAAGATTTGAACCATAATTGACTGACTTTAGAAACCTTATTCTTAATTACTATTCTCTAATAATTATAAATGTCATGATTAAAACTAACACAACAGGTAAAAACAGTCAAACTACAACAGCCATTGAGAATAAACAAGATTATCAAAAGTTTAATTCCATTAAAATTTAGCTTCCTTCCCACCACTAATGAAAAAGAAGAGAAGGAATACCCATTCCATTCCTGAATACATAATTGTTTAGTAGACAAAACCTAAAATTACTTTGAAAATAAATGCCCCTTTAAATTTCAAGCTTAAAAAAGAACTTTTAGAACTTAAAGGTGTTTACCATTTAGATTTTTGCTGTAATCTATCCAGATATACAGAGGGTGGAGGGTACCAAAAAAAATTTAAGAGATGTTATCTTAAAATGTGTATACATGCTTTTGGCACTCCTTATAGAAAAATTTGCACTCAATCCTGATTATTTCCTTAGAGTAGCTGCTTAGAACTGGAATAAATAGGTCAAAAGTTATGTTTTTTGAGGTGTTTGGTAAATGATCTGAAATTATTTTCAGTCACATTTTATATGGGTAATTCTCATTCATTTTAATTTGAAAGGTAAAAAACAGTACCTTGAAGTTCTTTTAACTTGTATGTCATTGATTTGCCTATCACTAGAAAAATGGTTAAATAACTTATAGTACAGCCAAACTGTGGAATACAGTGCAGCTATATAGTATGTGTAACGTACACTTGTAATGACATGAAAGGATGTTCAGGATAGATTACATTGTGAAAAAAAGCAAGCCATACAATCTCATGGTATAAACTCCTTTTTGTGGGGAAAAAAATAAAAGGAAGAAAAAGTCTTAAAAATTATCATACATAGGGCAGGCCAAGTAGCACATTGGTTAGGAGTTGGCTTGGGTTGCCAGCTCTGAGCAGCAGGGCCCCAGTTCGGATCCCACATGAGGGCCAGTGATGCTGTGCCCTTTACAGCTAAGATGGTGAACAACAGCTCAACCTGGAGCTGGGCTCCCGTGAGCTGCCCACAACAGCGTAGGCTGCAGCCCCTGCTGCAGTGGGCTGCCTTAAAGATACCGTGAGTGGCTGGCAGCCAGGGTGAACAGCCAGCAGCCGGTGTGAGCTGCTGTGAGCTGCCACCCAATGACTGGCAACCAACTGCCTCAGCCGGGAAGAGCACAATGATTACAATACCAACATGGGCCAGTGAAGCGACGTCCTCCACAACTAGACTGCAACTTGTCTGTTCCCCTTCCCCGATTCCCCAACGCTTTTCCCCTCCCCCAATTCCCCAATAAAATCTTAAAAAAAAAAAAATTATCATACATAGAAACACACTTTTTTATGTGCATTAAAAAAAAGGTCTGGAAGAATATATACCAAATTGCTTACTTGTACTTATAGTAGGATCAAGAGCCGGAATTTGGATAGAAGAGAGGGAAGAAACATACAGTTTGGTACTTTATTGCTCGACTCTTTTACAATAAATATGTAAATGAATATTTTAAGTGACAGTAACTGTGTATTATTTATATTATTATACTAGAGTCCTCATGTCTTTCTGTGGTGCCACCATCCTTTAGCATTATGATTATCACTCAGACCTGCTTAGTACCTTTACTACTATTTTACATTTCCCCCTATTTGATACTATCCTAATTTATTATTTTTTTACTTCATCAAAACTACTCTACATTTTACTCCTATCCATCAAGATTTTAAGAAACCTAAGAAAATAATAAAACAACTCAAGTCTTACTTTTTCTGTTTTTTTTTTCAAGTTTAAAATTTCCACACACACACAAAAAAAAACCCCAAAAGGACTGGTTTGGGTAATGACGTAGGAAAAGAAATTTCAATGTTTTTTTTAAAAAAATAAATGGGGACTCTTTCCATAATTAGATTCCATTATTTTTCCCTTTATATATTTATTTATCCACTGCTACGCAGAATCCCAGAAGTTTTTGTAGTTATCTACAGTTATGGTATTTGGATATCAAGCATACTGTGATGGCTGTAAAGTAAAAGAAAGCTCACAGATGTTATTTTGAGAATATGAAATATAGTAACTGACTTATTAAATCAGACCAGGTTTTAGAGGGGGATGGGGGATGAAGCATGCTCTTAAAATGACATATATGGTAATGCCTTTTAAATGGCCAATCTACTAATCTGCTTTGTAATTCTGGAGATGGCTATTTGTATGTGTGGGAGTAACTGAATATAGAATACAAACCAGGAGTGATATTTAGTTCATTTCCTACAGCTAGACTCCAAACTTTCCCACGAACACTAGGGGGCAATCCCTGCCACCACAATTCTCGAACTCTTCTTGTACTACGCCTAGAATTAAAGGGGGAGAAAAAAAGGAGACAGTTACTTTTTATACCAAAAATGCTAGTTGCATGATGGTTTAGTTTACCTAGTCTACGGCCAAGTGACTGAATGATTTTTAAGAACATAGAGACATAAGTATGTGATGCTTCTTTCCGCTGGGTTCATGCTTGTAGGAAGAAAACAAAAACAAAAACCTAAAAAATATATAGTACCCTAAAGTGAGACAATAGTAATTTAAAGGGAATTGCTTTCTATACCTGCCATTTACACTGATAAAATGAGAGAATCAGAAATACATGAATAACTATGCAAAAAACGGGATAAAAGGAACATAAAATTTTGTTGTCAATTCAGTACCAAAAAGAAAATCACAAAATATTTTACTATAGGAAAGATCCTAGTCTTTGAGAGGCAGTGTAGTCTGCTTTAGAGTCAGACAGACCTAAGTTCAAATCTGCTTTAACCATTCATTAATTGTATAACCTTGGGCAAATCACTTAACCTCTCTGACCTTGAGCTTCCCCATAAGATAAGTGGGAGTAAAGGTGGTCAGAATCAAATCCGATTACTTATGTAAAGAGCCTAATGTAATATCTGTCACACTGTCCGATATTGAACAAATTCCCAATACATATCCTATACTAGGCATTGCAGAAGACATCTTCTACTCTTCAGTCTAGAGGGAAGATAATGCATGTATAAAAATATTATCAAAAAATAAACGGCAAAGCAAAAAGTATATTAGTCTCAAAGTACAATGGGACATTACAGAAAGGAAACGTGTGTGTGTGCGTGTGTATATACATATATATATATATATATATACACACGCACACACACACACACACACCCCTCCCCCCATATTCTCCTGACTAGGAGAGAAGCATATTAAAAATCACTTTTCTATTTAACATTTAATAAATGCATCTTACAATGAATGTACATACTTAATATTTTCTTTGCAAAAACCTGTTATTACATCAACAGTGCATCTTGCTATAGATAGTATGTTAGAATTTTTAAAATATGATAACTGAGGAAAAATTAGAAGTTTCATGAATCAATTAACATTTTGGATAGGTCTCAAAGGATAGGTAAGGTTCTGACAGGCATAGAGGATGGTTGGTAAGGGAAGTAGGTAGCAGAGAATGAGGAATTTATAAAAGCAAAGGCACAGAAATAAGCATGAGATTTTTCAGACATTGGTAATCAATATAATTTAGCCAAAGAATAAGCTACAGAGTAGAAGCACCATATTTTGCTGTGTATAATGCTCTCCCGTGTATAATGTGTACCCATGTTTTTGGCCCAAACTTTCAGGGGAAAAAAATCTTTCGTTTTAATTTTTTAGTACTACCCATGTATAATGTACATCCTTATTTTACCCTCACAAATTTGGGCAAAAAAGTGTGCATTATACACAGCAAAATATGGTAGTAAGAATGGAGAACTGGAAACATGAGATCTTTGGAGACAGACTGGAATTCTGGAAAAGTCTGCTTACTTACATTACTTCCCAATTGGGCAGTATTTCATTGATCCAAATGACCATTGCATTTGCAATATTTTCTTCCTGTTTAAATCGTTCTTTCATTATTTTTTTCCTTTTATGTGCTTCTTTAATTTCTGTTTTAAACAAGTAAAAATTATTTCAATACAAAAGAGCTAGATCAAAACCCCCTTCATCTGCTACCCAAGTCTACAAAAGAGGCTTTCTCATAAATAGTATTCTGATAACAGGAAGGCTGGAAAAAGAGAGAGAGAGAGAGAGAGAGAGACGAGGAAGGGAAGAAGAGGGGAGAGGGCAGGAGGGAAGAAAGAAAGAAAACAAACTGGATTCACATAATTTTAAAAATAACATCTCTTATTCTACAAAATGGAATAAAGGCCAGAAAAAAAATCATTTAAATAAGAGTACTGTATTACATATTCTATTTATACTTAATCAATGAACTGAAATTTGTCATGAATTAACTATGTAAAAAATAAACAACTGTGAGCAACTAACCAATACCCTTTTTTCAAATGATGGGTTTATGAATTTCCTCACATAAAAATGACACTAAAAAATGACTTTGCTGGGCCGGCCGAGTGGCTTGTTGGTTAAGAGTTGGCTTGGGAGCTTGAGTTCTGAGCAGCAAGGCCGCAGGTTCAGATCCCACATGGGCCAGTGATGCTGCGCCTTCTACAGCTAAGATGGTGAACAACAGCTCAACCTGGAGTTGGGCTGCCCTGGGTCACCGGGGACAGCGTAGCCTGCAGTGAGCTGCTGTAAGCTACTGTGAGTGGCTGGCAGCCAGCGTGAGTGGCCGGCAGCCAGTGTGAACCGCCAAGAGCAGCTGTGAGCAACCGTCCAGAGGCCGGAGAGCGACTGCTTCAGCCAGGAAGAGTGCAATGATCACAGTACCAACATGGGCCAGTGAAGCGATGTCCTCCACAACTAGACTGAAGAACAAAAGGACAGCAACTTGTCTGTTCCCCTTCCCCAATGCTGTTCCTTCCCCCAATTCCCCAATAAAATCTTTAAAAAAAAAAAAAAAGACTCTGCCAACAGCACTATTGCAATAAACCCTTTTTAGTGTGATGTTTCACTTTACCAATTAGATAGAAATTTGAAAATCCCCCTAATATACACATGCACATGACATCTCTCTAAATATCAGAAGTCACGATTTTGGGAAAAGAGATGTCTCAAAACTAGCGAAGATACATTATGTGTGCGTTGTGTGTACATATACGTATATGTATATATATGTATGTGTGCATGTATACACACACAGATACACACACACGTACATATAATTATATATAGTTATATATAATTTTGGAACCAGTGGGAACTTCAGAGATCAGCTAGCCAAAGCATTTTCAATTTGTGTTTCACATATGCCTCTGACACTGTCTTAAGGGGCAAGCAGGAGTCTAAGTAGGCAGTCCCACTTTTTAAAATTTGTTTCATGTATTCAGATTCTATAAAGGATTTCCTTGGAGAGGGTTGCACTGCTTTTAAAAAAAAGTATCTATGGAGGGACTTGAAAACCCAGATTCTAGTTGACCTGTCTCCCCACTCCCTCCCCCCGCTGACACTTCACAGATGAGGAAACTAACATGAGGTCTATTTAAGAGTGTCACATCCACGTATTATTAAACAGTATTAAAGCTAAGACCTTCCAATTTCTCAATTCAATGTTATTCCTATCGTATCTATTTATCAATAACTATCTTAAATATTAATTAAATAGTGAAGTCAGTGTCGAAAGTCAATTAAAATTTGTTGGGTATATTTCAAATTCTGTACAGTAAAATAAACTCATCCTATGTTTAAATAATTAGGCCTCTGAGAAAGATATAACTGGCCTTATAGGTTTACTCTAACATTAAAGAATTAACTTCATTTCCAAAATACTGCCACAAAATAGAGCTGTATACTATTATAATATTCTATTCACTTAAGTCAAGGAAAAAAATATCAGTTGTTAAAAAGGCATACATTTAAAAATATACAGATAGCTGTGTAATATTTTCTAAAAATATATCCTGAGCTAACAGTGTTGAAATCACCTTCCTGTTAAAATCAGTAAATTTATCAATTGGAATTAAATTTTATACCTCGTTTTTTAGCCTCAGCCACCATTTCATCATATTCTTGTCGGTGACGTAAAGCTTCTTCCACAGATTTGGCAGGAAGATTTCTGGAAAAAAATTTTTAATACATTTTAATACGTTAACTTTTAAATGTATTAATTTTAAATGTATTAACTTCTAAATGTATTAACTTCTTCCTTTTTATAGCCAGAATTTCTAACCTAAGCTTCTCATTTCATACATTAAGAAAGTAAAAGGTTGAGGGACAGCCGAGTGGCTCAGTTGGTTAAGAGTTGGCTTAGAGCACGTGCTCTGAGCAACAGGGCCAACAGTTTGATTCCCACATGGGCCGGTGAATGCGGCGCCCTAGCTGAGCTGTCGCTGGGCTGCGGGATGGCTCAGCTGGTGTAAAAACAAGATTGTAGGGCTGGCCGAGTGGCGCGGTGGTTAAGTGCTCACTTGGGAAGCCAGCGGCCCCGGTTTGGGTCCCACATATAAGGGCCAGTGACACTGCCCTCAAAAAAAAAAAAAAGTTAAAAAACAAGATTCGATGGTGGGCTATGCCCACCTGCAACTAAAGAGTGAATTTGGCACCTTGGGCTGAGCTGCTGCCTGGATGACTCTGTGGATAGGGCGTGTGCTCTTAACAACAAGGCTGCTGTTAGACTCCCGCATGGGATGGTGGCTACGCCAAACCACAACTAAGACTGAGCACAGCATCTTGAGCTTAGAGGCCACGAGCTGCCCACAGGAAGCCAGATGGCGACTGGCGCCTTGCCCTCTACAATGAAGACTGAAGAACAACAACTTGGCTGGTTCCCTCCCCCAATTCCCCAACACTGTTCCCCTCTCCCAATTCCCCAATTAAAAAAAAAAAAAATCTTTAAAAAAAAAAGTAAAAGGTTGAAAAGTCTATTTTAGAAAACAATCAGAATCCAGGTTGCTAACATTTATGTTTTATATATATATATATATATATATATATATATATATATATATATATATATATAATGATTTATGTTTTACATATATACAGAGGGTGCCAAAAAAGAATGTATACACATTTTAAGAAGGAAAGAACTGTATTAATTGTAATACTTAATAAATACCGATAACAAAAGATGCATACAAATCACATTTGACTTCTTGGATTACAAGAGGTGCTCAAAGTGTTACTGTCAGCATCCAGACACTTCTGATTACAGCAAACTACTGTTTGAGCATAGATAACGTCTCTTAAAATGTGTACACATATTTTTGGCACCTGTGGTAGATATGTTTATATATTATTTCAAAATATCAGATTTCAGCCAATATTTCTAGGTTATTTGTTAAATCCATTTACTACAGTTTTTTAAAGTCAACTTTTTGGAGGTATAATTTACGTATGATAAAATGAATAAGCATACTTTAAGAGTATAGCTTGTTTTGTTGAGTTTTGATATTAAGAGTACTATTTAGGCCAGCCGAGGGGCTCGCTGGTTAAGAGTTGGCTTGGGAGCGCAAGCTCTGAGCCACAGGGCTGCAGGTTTGGATCCCACATGTACGAGTGATGCTGCGCCCTCTACAGCTAAAATGGTGAACAACAGCTCCACCTGGTCTTGGGCTGCCGTGAGTCGCCAGCGATGGCGTAGGCTGCAATGGGGCTGCAGTGGGCTTCCGTAAACTACCATGTGTGGCTGGCAGCCAGTTTGTGTGGCCGGCACCCTGCGTGAGCTGCCATGAATGGCTGACCAATGGCTGGCGACCAATCTGCCTCAGTCGGGAAGAGTGCAATGATCACAATACCAACATAGGTCAGTGAGGCAATGTCCTCCACAACTAGACCAAAGAACCAAAGGACAGCAACTTGTTTGTTCCCCTTCCCCGATTCCCTAACGCTGTTCCCTCCCCTAATTTCCCAATAAAAACTTAAAAACAAAAAAGAGTACTGTTTGACAAGTTTTGACAATACCTGTGCAACTAATGTACCAATCAAGATATAGAACATTACCATGATTCCACAGTTTCCTTGTGACCCTTTACACGCAATACTTACGTTCCTCCTACATTAGGCAAGCACATCTCTGATTTCTGTCACTATACATTAGCTGGTTGCCTTTTAAAGGGTTTCATATAGATACTTTTGTGTCTTGCTTCTTTTGCTCAGCATATTTTTAAAATTAATCCATGCTGGGGCCGGCCAAACGGCACGTTGGTTAAGAGCTGGCTTGGGACGCCAGCAGCCCCGGTTCGGATCCCACATATGAGGGCCAGTGACACTGCCCTCTATAGTTATGATGGTGGACAACAGCTCCATCTGGAGCTGGGCTGCTGTGAGTCCCTGGGATGGCATAGCTGCAGCCCCTGCTGCAGTGGGCTGCCATAGGATACAGTGAGTGGCCGGCAGCCAGCGTGAGCGGCTGGCAGCTGGTGTGAGCTGCCAAGAGCCACTGTGAGCAGTCTTCTAGAAGCCAATGACTGATCTGCCTCATCCGAGAGGAACGCAATGATGATACCAACATGGGCCAGTGAAGCAATGTCCTCTACAACTAGAGTGAAGAACAAAAGGACAGCAACTCGTCTGTTCCCCTCCCCCAAGTCCCCAATAAAATCTTAAAAAAAAAAAAAATCCATGCTGTTCTCTGTATCACTAATGTAATTCTTTTAATTGGTGAGTAGTGTTCCATTTATCTATATGGATGAACTTTAGACTGTTTCCAGTTTGGGGTCACTGTGAATAAATCTACTATAAATATCCAAGTCTTGGGTGGGCATCTGCTTTCATTTCTCCTTGAGTAAATACCTAGGAGTAGAATTCTTGGGTCACATGGTAAGTACGGGTATACTTTTATAACAAACGGCTTTGCACTTTTAGAGTTTAAGGTAACATTCTGAATAAAAATTTGATAATCAGTTAATCACTTGCATATACTATATTTTTGTTTATAAAATCAATAGCTTCACTGATTCAGTGATTTAGATATATGACTACAGAAAGAAATACATTTAAGTATTACCACATATTCAAATGCGTAACAATAATGTCTGGTTTCTGGAGTCAATTATTCAATTTACTTTCAACAGGCTAGGGTGAGGAAAGGTTATGTGACAAACTTTCAAATTATATGTTGTATCTCTTCCTCTCTTCTCAAGTTAGATTCCTAGAGTAGGTTGTAGCCGGGAGGAATAATGGTTAAGACTTCTTTTTCAGACCATAATGGAATAAGAGGGACTAGATTTACCCTCTCATTTTATTAGAAAAATGAACAAAATATATTAAATCACAGAGTTTAACTCCAGACAATGGGCAGCGCAAGACAGTGATTGTTATGAAAAAGGAAACAAACAAGGTAATCCTGGAAGTGCCTGTGCTTACAGCCTGGAGTTTCTAGGTCTTAGTACTGGGCGAACCTAAACAGAGTCCACCAGTCTTGCTGAGTCGAGGAAACGGTTTGGAGTAGGAGAGTCAGAGACAGCTAGACTTTCCAGATTAAAGAACCACAGAGAATTCTGGAAGCTACAGAGGAGTTGTCGCAAGTCTTTGGCTGAGTGCTGATCTATGCATGCGTGTGATTAAATTATGGTGCTAGGGAAGCAATAGGTGGAACATGCTCAAAGATCACACTGGACCTGCCAGGGTAGAAAGAACTCACAGAGAGGCAATCAGGTGGCATCCATAGGGTATTAGTATTAAGGATAAATTAGCCCTAAACTAAAGGCTGTTCTGGAACCACTCTAACAATGATTAGATCAAAAGGAACATACCAATTCCAACTAACTGCATAGTAGATTAAAGCCATAAAATATTTAAAGAAATACAAAAAAGTATAGCACCCAACTATGTAAAATCATAATATCTGGAATCCAATAAAAATTACCAGGGATGCAACGAAGCAGGAAAATACAAATCATAACAAAAAAACAACACTCTATCAACAGAAATAGAGCACAAAGGTCAGATAATAGGATTATAACTCATGGATGATAAAACTGCTGTTATAAATATACTTAAGAAGGTAAAAGAAGGCAGGAGGATAAGAGAGAACTCAAAACCCAAATCAAACTTCTACAGATGAAAAGTACAATTTCTAAAATGAAAAACACAAATGATGGGACAGATTACAAACTGCAGGAAAAAAAGTGAACTTGAAGATATAATAGAAAACTATACAAAATGAAACAAAAACAGAAAAAAAAAGAGCCTAAATGAGCTCTGGGACATGGAACAGTATCAAACAATATATGTTTAATTGAAATTTCAGAAGAAAGGGGGAGGGGTAAAATTAAAAAAAAAAAGTTGAAGAAATAAAAGCTAAAATTTTTCCAAAGTTGATATAGAAAACTATAAATGCACAGGTACATTAAGCTCAATGAGCCCCAAACAGAAGGAATACGAGGAAAACCATACCACAGTGTATCATAATCAAATCATGAAAATCGGAGATAAAAATTTTAAAATCAAAGTAAAAGAACTCACAGACAACAGACCAGCACTGCAAAAAAATGTCAGTACAGTAGAATGAAATGATATCAGATGGAAATTTTAGAGTTACACAACCTCTCAGAAGAGAAAAGAAAGTTTAAAGAAAAAATAATAAAATTGTATGGTGGTGTGTGACGGTTAATTTTGTGTGTCAACTTGACTGGGCCATGAAGTGCCCAGATTTTTGGATAAACATTATTCTGGGTGTGTCAGTGAGGCTGTTTCAGAATGAGATTAACATTTGAATCAGTAGACTGAGTAAAGCAGACTGCCACTGTGAGGGGACCTCATCCAATCTGTTGAAGGTCTAAATATTGGGTTGTCAGAAAAGTCATGATGTATTTTTTCTATGTTTTTCGTTGCAAAAATGCATCATGACTTTTCCAACAACCCAACAGAACAAAAAGGCTGAATAAGGTGCAATTCATATTCTCTCTCTCTTTCTCTCTGCCTGTCTTCGAGCTGGGACATCTGTCTTCTGTTTTTGAACTTGGACTGGAAATTACACCATCAGCTCTCCTGTTTTTCAGGCCTTGGAGACTGGAACTATAACATCAGCACTCTGGAGTTGCCAGCTTGCTTACTGAAGATCTTTGGATTTCTTAGTCTTTATAATAATGTGAGTCACTTCCTTATACTAAATCTCCTTATATATAGGATATACATGGGGTTTCCATTTCTCTGGAGAATCATAACACATGAAGTTTACATCATGTAAAGTATATAGAAATTGCTGTAATGTTCTTGTAAAATGTTCTTGTAAAATACAAAATGGCTTAATATTACTTGAAAGTAATCTATGAAAAGTTAAGATATATATTGCAAACTGTGAAGAAATTACTAAAAAACTATAGGTAACTTACCAATAATAGATGAAATTAAATGTCAACAAAATATTTCACCCAAAAGAAGGCCAAAAATGAAAAAATAGAACCTTGATTTGTCACCCTATAATAAAAGACTAATTTTTCTACCTCTTTAGCATCTAGGTTTAAATACAGAGTTGTTTCTAGTAAGATTTAAGGAAAAGTGATTGTCGAACTTCTTGGAAGATTTCCAAAAAGGGGAGATGACTCAGCTGCCAGAGGTCTTTTATTCTATTAGGCTTATTCCAACTGCATGAGGTCAGCATGAGAATGAAGTCAGTTGCTGCTGACGGTGGAACAGAAGGATATAAACCTGGGTCTCTGATGCATGGAGGCACCATACTAGCTCTGAACTGACTACTCAGGGCTATGTACTTATGAGGAAATAAATCCTTGTGTGCTTAAGCTATTATTTGGGGTCTCTTATTTGTAGTTGAATGAAACTGCTTAGTGACATATCAGGTATTCAATGATGACGCTCTAAAGGCCAAAGACCATCGCAAATATCACGTATCTGACCCAACCTCAAAGTCCACTGAATTCAGTCAGCCCTTACACCCAGATTAATTAACTTTATGATTCCTAGTATTGCTCACCCTTAAATTTTCAAATTGATGTTGTCCAAAGCCACTTCCTACCTAGGTCTTAGGACCAACCATTAACTCTAATCCTAGCCTTAACTCTCATTTCCTCTTACAAAAATCCTGCCTGGCTCTATAGATATAGTTTGGTTCCACAGAAGAATGGATTTAACTTTTCCTAAATTTCAGATATAATAATAATGCTATTATTACATAAAGAAAAGAAAAACTTTACTTATTGCAAATAACATGAGACCACAGTTAAAAATAGAAATAAAAAATTTCAAATAAACAGTGATCCTGACTCTGGATTATTCTATTTACTATATACTAACAGCATTCTCCTTAAGATCAGAAGCCAGACAAGGATGTTCACTTTTACCACTTTTATTCAGCACAGTCCTAGCCACAATAATCACACAAGAGAAAAAATAAAAGATCCAAATTTGAAACGAAAAAGTAAAACTGTTATTATTTGTAGATGACATGATTCTGTATAGAGAACCCTAAAGATTCCACAAAAAAAACTATTAGAATATATTGAATTCAACAAAGTAGCAGGATACAAAATTAATATTTTGTAATCAATTACATTTTTATATATCAATAACAAACTATCAGAAAGAGAATTTAAGAAAACAATCTCATTTACAACTGCATCCAAAAAATAAAATACCTAGGAATAAATTTAATCAAGGAAGTAAAAGACCTCTACTTGGAAAACTATAAGACACTGAAGAAAGAAACTGAAGAAGACACAAATAAACGGAAGCATGTACCATGCTGATGGGTAGGAAGAAATAACATCATTAAAATGTCCATACTACTTAAAACATTATCTTTAGATTCAATGCAATCCCTGTCAAAATACCAATGGCATTTTTCACAGAACTAGAATAAATAATCTGAAAATTTATATGAAGCACAAAAGAGTCCCAATAGCCACAGGAATCTTGAGAAAGAACAACAAAGTTGGAGGTATCATGCTACCTGATATCGAACTATACTTCAAGGCCTTAGTAATCAAAACAGCATGGTATTGGCATAAAAACATACACACAGGTCAATGGAACACAATAGAGCCCAGAAATAAAATCCATGCCTATATGGTCATTTAATCTATGACAAAGGGAGCAAGAATATATACGTACAGGGTCTGGCCAGGTGGCTCAGTTGGTTGGAACTCGAGCTCTGAGCAACATGGTGGCCAGTTCGATTCCCACATGGGCCAGTGAGCTGCATCCGAGATGAACTGATGCTGAGCTGCCAACAGGCAGCTGGATGGCTCAGCTTGTCAGAGCACATGCTCCTAACAACAAGGTTGCAGGTTTGACTCCCGCATGGGATGGTGGGCTGCACCCCTGCAACTAGACTGAAAGCGGTGACTGGACTTGGAGCTGAGCTTATGCCCTCCACAACTAAGATTGAAGGACGACAATTTGACTTGGAGCTGATGGGTCCTGGAAAACAACACATTGTTCCCCAATAAAGTTTGAAAAAAAAAGAATATACGCATACGTTGGAGTAAAGATAGTCTATGCAATAAATGGTGCTGAGAAAACTGGATAGATTCACGCAAAAAACTGAAACTGGGCCACCTTTTTATTCCACATACAAGAATAAACTCAAAATGGATTATAAAGACTTAAATGTTAACACCTAAAACCATAAAACTCCTACAAGAAAACACAGACAGTAAACTCTCACACATGACCCTTAGTAATATATTTTCTGATTTGTTTCCTTGGCCAAAGGGAAAAAAAGATAAACAAATGGGACATCAAATTAAAAAGTTTTTGACAGCAAAGGAAACCACTAACAAAACAAAAAAACAGCCTAATGAATGGGAGAAAATATTCGCCAATGATACATCTGATAAGTGGTTAATATCCAAAATCTATGAAAAAATCTCATACAACTCAACACCAAAAAACAAACAATCCAATTAAGAAATGGGCAGAGAACCTGAATAGACATTTCTCTAAAGAGGACATCCATAAAGCTAACAGACATGAAAAGATGCTCAATGTCACTAATCATCAGAGAAATGTAAATTAAAACCACAATGAGATATCACTTCACACCTGTCAGAATGGCTGTCATCAATAAATAGCAAATGTTAGCAAGGATGCACAGAAAAGGGAACCCTGGTGCACTGTTGGTGGGCCTGAAAATTGGGGAGTCCACTGTGGAAAAAAGTTTGGAGGTTTCTCAAAAAATAAAAAATAGAACTACCTTATGACCTAGCAATTCCACTTCTGCATATTTATCTGAAGAAATCCAAAACACGAATTCAAACAGATATATGCACTCCTGTGTTCACTGCAGCATTATTTACAATAGTCAAGATATGGAAGAGACCCAAGGGCCCATCAACAGATGATTAGATATAGATGTAGTACAATACACAGTGGAATGTTACTTGGCCATGAAAAAGAATGAAATCTTACCATTTGCAACAACATGTATGGACCTAGAGGGTATTATGCTAAGTGAAATAAGTCAGACAAATCCATATTATCTCACTTATATGTGGAACCTAAAGAACAAAATAAACAAAACACAAACAGCTCGTAGCTACAGAGAACAAACTGAGGGTAGCCAGAGGGGAGGTGGGTTGGGGAGCTGGGTGAAAAAGGTAAAGGGATTAAGAAACACATATTGGTAGTTACACAATAGTCATGAAGGTGTAAAGCACAGCACAGGGAATATAGTCAACAATGTTGCAACAGCTATGTACAGTGCCAGGGGGATAATAGAGCAAATAAGGGACAACTACATAAATTATATAAATATTACTATGCCATATACCTGAAACTAATACAACATAATACTGAATGTCAACTGTAACTGAAAAAGTAAATAATTAAAAAAAAGGATTTTGTCTCATACATTGGCTCGCAGACACTTGTAGAAAATACGGCTACAGCTTGAATTATCAACAATATATTCCTCCCCATTAGTTTTAGGATGCATGACTGAATTAAAGTTTTTTTAAAAAAATAAAGCCATTTATATATCTAATTTATTGATATCTTTTGAGTGAAATAATAAGCAAAATCAAATTTAAGTTTAAAATATAAACAGTGTGTCTGATGATCACTAGAATACTTACGATGGTCGATCCTCAAGAATCAGGGCAGTGGTAGAAAGTGGCTCAAATTCAAAATTCTTACGTCTTGAAGGCTGAGGTGGTGGTCTACAGGTCCTCCCTGTTCGTGCTTCGTACTCCTAGAGTAGATAAAAACATACTTTATACAGAGACCTTTCTAATTTTCAGTTTGCATTACTAAATCTGTAACATTAGTATATTATGCTATAAAAGGAACATATACAATTCATACATTAATCTGGTAAAAGTATCAGGCAGACAAGAAAAAAGTCACTTTTTCCCCTGAAGCAAACTAAATTATATATTGCATATAAAGTGTCAAAGTGTATTAAGAGAGAGGGGAAGATAGAAATGCACTAGATTAATGAGGTAAGATTTTAGGGAGATGTTCTTGATTACCTTCTAAGGTACCAGCTATTCAAGTCCAGCTTTGAATAATCTACAAGCAGATAAGCCTACTTTCTAAACCTTCAGCCAAATCAATGATGGAAATTTTGACAAAATAATCCTGTTGTAACTCTTTGAAGATCTCATTCAAAGGTGACACTGAACCTCAAATCAAATGTTGGTTTTGAATTTGAATCTAATTATATATCTACCTACTTACTCTAAATTTAAAGAATTCACCAACAGATACAAAAATACGGCCAAAGACGGTCAAATACTTCACCAAAATTAAGACGCTGTTACTATAGTGCCCGCTTATCTGTGGTTTCACTTTCTGTGGTTTAAGTTATTCACCATTAACTGCAGACCGAGAATATTAAAAGGAAAATTCCAAAAATCAACCATTTATAACTTTTAAACAGTTTTGAGTAGCATGCTGAAAGCTTGCACCATCTCAGAGGGACATAAATCTCCACTTTTTGTCTTTTAGCAATCCTGTGGATTATCAGATAGCAGTCTCAGTATTCTTCTATGTTATCATATAGATGTGCTTATGTTCAAGTAGCCATCATCATCAGAAAGTCAATAGTAGCCTAAGGCTACGTCACAATGTCTACATCATTTGCATCACTTCATCTCATCATGTAGGCATTGCATCATCTCACATCATCACAATTAGGGTATGCACAGTATAGTAAGATATTTTGAGAGAGAGACCACATTCACATAACTTTTATTACAGTATATAGTTATAATTGTTCCATTTTACTGTAAGTTATTGTTGTTATTCTTATTGTGCCTAACTTATAAATTAAACTTTATCATAGGTATGTATGTATAGGAAAAAACATACTATATGTAGTGTTCTGTATTATCCATGGTCTCAGGCATACATTGGGGGTCTTGGAACATATCAACCATGGAAAAGGGGGGAATTACTGTACAGTGTTTTTCTTTGTTTAAAGATTTTATTGGGGAATTGGGGGAGGGGAACAGTGTTGGGGAATTGGGGAAGGGGAACAAACAAGTTGCTGTCCTTTTGTTCTTCAGTCTAGTTGTGGAGGACGTTGCTTCGCTGGCCCATGTTGGTATTGTCATTGCGCTCTACCCGGATGAGGCAGATCGGTCGCCTGCCTCTGGATGGTAGCTCACCGCGGCTATTGGCAGCTCATGCTGGCTGCCAACTGCTCACGCTGGCTGCCGGCCACTCACTGTAGCCCATGGCAGCCCACTGTAGCAGGGGCTGCAGCCTACACCATCGCCAGGGCTCGCACAGCCCAGCTCAAGGTGGAGCTGTTGTTAGCTGTAGAGGGCAGTGTTACTTGCCCTCATATGTGGGATCCGAACCAGGGCCACTGGCATCCCAAAATCAGCTCTTAACCGATGCGCCACTCAGCCGGCCCTGTACAGTGTTTTTCTAATTCATCTGAACTGATAATCCTATTAAAAGAAATGAAGTTAATTTGACATTATGCTCTTGGTGGACACATTTAAATTTTTATATTTGAGCATTTTTTCATAAATGTTCACAAACTTCCACGAAAACTCATTTCTAGAAATTTGCCAAAGATCATTAATTAACAAGATTACTGGCTTAAGATTTATTTCCAGAAACCACATTTTCCCTTTATAAAAAAAAAAAATCAAGCCAGTGTTTGCTCTTTCCCGGTATCAAATATATTTTTCATGATATTATCAAAGATTACTCAATGATTTCATGAGATCTGCAAGTACATTGACAGCTAGAGAAGACACTAACTAAATTCAATGTAGTACTTAAAAGTAGTCCATTGTTTTCACTTATGGCTGTTTTCCTATCATTGCCTATAGTTCTTTTTATTACATTTTATCTGTTTTTCTAACTCAAAGACTATTTCTCCTACTAAATCAGTTGCTAAATATGAACTGATGGTTCCATCCCTCTTAAAAATATTGATGATCTTGTTGAAGCTTAATCTTATTTGAGATATTACTTTAAAAACATAATTCATGTTGTCTTAAGCATTTTCTGTGAACTTCAGCTTACTTTATGGTTCCTGTTGCTCTTTACAAAGGTTTGTACTATCATTTTATAATTGTCTTCAGTTCTTCATTTCTCCTTCCACCTACATCTCTGTTAATCTGAGAGTTTGCATAACTACATTGAATTTTTAGAGATTTCTTTCTCAAATTACATAGAACTGTGTATGCTCATTTTAAACTCCCATCCCAAAGAATTGTACAGCCTTTCAGGGTCAAAAGCCGTTGGGCCACTCATTTCTTTTTTGTCTTTTGCAAATTTTCTTTCCTAATAACTAGGACATGTATGTAAGCTCAGCAGCAGCTCAGCTTGGGCTAGGAATCGAACCGGCAGCCCTGTTGTTCAGAGCTCACACTCTTGAGTATGAGCCACTTGGCTGGCCCTATGTAATTATGATCAATGTTTCTTTTATTCAGTACAAACTCAAGTGTAACATATCTCCTTTTCTGGTAATATTTTTCTTATTAAAAATCATAGGTACCATATATATGGAGTTAAAAATGAGCACACACAATTCTATATAATATAAGAAAGAAGTCTCTAAAAATTCAGTGAAGTTATGCAAAGGCACTCTCAGATATACATGCGAGGTTTGTTATGGTACTGTTTTCCTACAATGTGACCTAGTCTCAGTGCCAGACAGAATACAATGAGTATTATCCAATAAAGCATTTTCCATGCAAAAAAATGCTACTGCATAAACAGCAAAATAAAACTTCTAAGGCAATATATTAATAACATCTAGTACTTATTGACACAACAAACCATATGCACAGTTTTAAACATTTAACACATTTAATCATTGAAACAACCCTGTGAGGCACCTAACTCACATTTGAAGAAACTGATCTTGCCATCTACAGAAGCAAGGATGGACCTGGGGGGTATTGTGCAGTGGAGTGTCAGAGAAAGACAGATGCAATGTGATTTCGCTTATATATGGAATGTAAAGAACAAAATAAAAAAAAATAGAAAGAAACTCATAGATACAGAGAACATTTTGATAGTTGCCAGATGGGAGGGGGGATAGGAGTGGATGAAAAAGGGGAAGGAATTAAAAAGTACAAAGTGGGCTGGCCAAGTGGCTCGTAGGTTAACAGTTGGCTTTGGAGAGCGAGCTCTGAGCAGCAGGGCCCTGGTTCAGATCCCACGTGAGGCCAGTGATGCTGCATCCTCTACAGCTAAGATGGTGAACAACAGCTCGACCTGGAGCTAGGCTGCTGTGAGTCGCCGGAAATGGCGTAGGCTGTGGAGGGGCTGCAGAGGGCTGCTGTGAGATACCGTGAGTGACTAGCAGCCAGCGGGAGCAGCCGGTAGCTGCCGTGAGCCGCCATCCAAGGGTCAGCGACCAATCTGCCTCAGCCGGGAAAGGTGCCATGATCATAATACCAACATGGGCCAGTGAAGCGATGTCCTCCACAACTAGACTGAAGAACAAAAGGACAGAAACTTGTCTGTTCCCCTTCCCCTATTCCCCAATAAAATCTTTTAAAAATAAAAGAAGAAGTACAAATCAGTTGTTGCACAGTTGTCACGGGGATGTAGGGTACAGTACAGGACTATAGTGAATAATATTGTAATAACTAGGTATGGTACTAGATGGGTACTAGATTGATGGAGGTGATAGATTGGAGGGGGGTTGGGGACAGGGTGAAAAAGGTGAAGGGATTAAGAAGTACAAATTGGTAGTTATAAAATAGTCACAGGGATGTAAAGTATGGCATAGGGAATACAGTCAATAATATTTTAATAACTATGTAAGATGTCAGGTGGGTATTAGTCTAGTCAGGAGGATCACTTCTTAAAATACATCAATGTCTAACCACTATGCTGTACACCTGAAAGTAATATAAAATAATACTGCATGTCAAAATAAATAAAATATAAAAGCAAAAAGAAGAAACTGAGGCACAAAGATCATTTGTTGGTCACAAATGACAGGCAGGGTAGCTCCAGAGCCTGACCTTTTAATATCTACCTATTATAACAGTCAAGTAGCTAGCTATGACAATTTAAAGGAATGAGATAGATAAAATCATTCAGTGAGAGGCTGATGGGTATATTAGGATGACAATACTTCAATCACTGATCGATCCATCTAAACATCATATGAAAAGACCACCAAAGATTGCAGTATGTTTCCTGTTATGTTGCAATATGAAGCACCTACACCATTCTTGAAATACTCTTGCCAAAAGAAAAATCAAACTTAAATATGATTAAGCTTCTAGAATTGTACTCTCCAATATAGTAGTTAAAAGAAGTGACAACCAAATAAGTCATATATGTTTAAATATATTGAGAAAAGTATCAAGGAATCAGAACTGTTAAGAGATTCTCCCTCTGGAGGGCTGAACCAGGAATAGGGGCACTTGTTTTACTTTATTCAGTATTGTTTGACTTTTCTTACAAGAAATAGTTTGTAAATGAGATCGCTTATAGTCATGGTGGATAATTAACAAAAATTTTACTGAAGAGATAGAATCAGAATTGAGACAAGAATGATAGGTATTATTATATGGGCACTGGGAAGAATAAGTGGGGGGGGGAGGCAAGAAATGTAAGGATCAGGGAAACACATTAATCTCACTGAATATGAAAAAGATAAGAAATAAGATTTGAAAGGTGTAGGATAAATTATGGAGCCTTTCACTAGCTAAAATATTTGGCATTCACGGTGGAAAGCCACTGAAAGTTTGGAGAAACCCTAGCTTTGATGAAAGTAGCCTTTCATTAAAAATTAACTGAAAAAGTACATACTTAATATAAAAGACAACCCGAAATGAGGCACCTAAACATCATTTTATCTACCTTATGAATAAGCTTTAAACAGAATTGTCACTTAAATATTTTTCACATGAGAAAAAGTTTGTATTCTAGCATGTCCCATTACAGATCCTTAGCATAAAAATGCTTTAAGTTTCTTGGGCCGGCTGAGTGGTGTGTTGGTTAGGAGTTGGCTTGGGACACCAGCTCTGAGCAGCAGGACCCCGGTTCAGATCCCACATGAGGGCCAGTGACGCTGTGCCCTCTAAAGCTAAGATGGTGAACAACAGCTCAACCTGGAACTGGGCTGCCATGAGTCGCCGGTAACAGTGTAGGCTGCAGCCCCTGCTGCCGTGGGCTGCCGTGAGTGGCTGGCAGCCAGCGTGAGCATCCAGCAGCCGGTGTGAGCCACCATGGGCCGCCATGAGTGTCCGTCCAATGACCAGTGACTGACTGCCTCAGCTGGGAAGACCACAATAATCACAACACCAACATGGGCCAGTGAAGCGAAGTCTTCCACAACTAGGCTGAAGAACAATAAAAAGGATAGCAACTTGTCTGTTGCCCTTCCCCGATTCTCCGAAGCTGTTCACCTCCTCCAATTCCCCAATAAAATCTTTAAAAAAGAAAATGCTTTTAAGTTTCTAGAGGGTAATATTTAGAAAGCTTTAAAAACATGGTATCAGGGCCAGCTGAGTGGCGCGGTGGTTAAGCGCTGGCTTGGGAAGTGTATGTGGCACTCGGGTCCCACATACGAGTGCCAGTGACACTGCCCTCAAAAAACAAAAACAAAAACAAACATAGCATCAATTCATCCTTTTCTGAAAAGGGAAGGATTTACATATCCTGAATGACTCAAATATTTGCTGAATAAATTAAAGATGCAAATATAATATAATTAAAATTGCAAATTATATTAGAAATTGTAAAATATTATATATCAGTACTTTCAAAATTGATCACAAGGTGATATCCTATTTATTAGTTGGGATGTTTATTACAACAAAAAAACCAATTCAAACAGGTTTAGACAAATTTATCGATTACAAGACTGCATGTTTCGTACCCTTGGCTAATTTTGGACTCTTTGACCAAGAGGTTCATAACGTCGGTCAGAGACCCCACTCTCAACCACTCGCTTAGCTATGTCCTCCTCCATGTGTGGCCTTCATCTAGAAGCTAGCTCGCTGCTCAGAGAAATGACTGCAACAATGCCAGTTGTCACAACTGTGTAGCAGTTTTCAAAGACCCTCCAGCTGTTCTTCTAATAACTCCCACAAAAGAGAAAGAAAGCATCCTTTCAGGAAGGTCCCAGTAAATATCCCATCCCACATGCAATCACAATGGCCTGAGAAACAACCTTTGTGGATGACTTAAAGTCAGTCAGGGTCTATCTCTGCAGCTGAGGCGAATCACATGACTCTTTCAACTCTTGAGTCCAGGGCAGTAGAGGGATAATAGTGCTCAAGTTAGGCACGTGCACGCAGGCTCCGTGGCAGAAGCATGAAACCAGGCGAGCAGGGGAAGAAAGAATACTCGCGCAGGGAGACGCAGCGCGCGCCAAGCAGTCCCCGAGAGAAGGACCGGAGATTTGAGCCGCTGCAGGGTGTGCGCAGTCCCCTAAACCCCGGCAGCCCCTTTGGGAGAGCAGCAGGATCTCCTCTGGAGAGTATGAGACAAAGGCCTTAGCTCAAAACAGTGTTGGGACTGTGTGTATCTTTTTGTTTTGTTTTGTTTTTGCTTTTTCTTCTCTCTTGGACAGAAAGCAAAAAAAAAAACAACAAAAAACTACTACAGAAATAAGAACCCACCCCTAACCTCTCTAAGAAACCTTGGCCCCCACCAAGCCAGATTCTTAAACCGACCTCTGAATGGAGCAGTAGGGGCAGACTACAGAGGTATTCCTACCCACAGGGGGTCAAGAATTCCCACCCCAGAAGAGACTACCTACTCTGCCCCCACCGTTCCTGCAAGGCTTGGGAGGCAGGGCGGTTTCAGCTGCTGAGGCACGAACAGACTCCTGGCAGCTAGCTTTTTTTTTTGGCAGCGAGGAACTCTTTCATTCTCCAAGGCTGTCAACGGAAGGGGTGCCCAAAGACACTCATTGAGCCTTCGGGGTATGCAGCCTGCCTTGGGACAGGCGAAAGCAGAAAGGGCAGTGACTTTGTAAAAACTACCAATCACATGTCACAACCACACTCATGTACAGCAAACCTGCAGGTCCAGTATCATGCTAGGCGGTCAGGTGGCCGTCTCTGTTCCCACAAGACAGAGGAATTTTTGTACAGTAGAGGACAACCTGGAGAGAGCTTGGTGGACTTTAGCCGAGACTGGCACTGTTTTTTTCCCTCTTTTTTCCCCCGCTTTATGTCCAACAAGAGGACATAACCCTAGTAAACATCTATGCACCTAACATAGGAGCTCCTAAGTATATAAAACAGATATTGACAGACATAAAGACGGAGATCAACAGTAACACTATCATAGTAGGGGACTTGAACACCCGCTGTCACCAATGGACAGATCCTCCAGACAGAAAATCAATGTGGAAACAGAGACCTAAAACAACACATTAGACCAGCAGGATTTAACTGATATATTGAGAGCGTTTCACCCCAAAGCTACAGAACATACATTCTTCACAAGTGCACATGGAACATTTTCTAAGACAGAGCACATGTTAGGCCACAAAACAAGTCTCAATAAATTTAAGAAGATTGAAATCATTTCAAGTGTCTTCTCTGACCACAATGCTATGAAATTAGAAATCAATTATAAGAAGAAATCTGGAAAGCTGACAAATAAATGGAGGCTAAATAACATGCTACTAAATTGCGAGTGGGTCATAAATGAGATCAAGGAGGAAATCAAAATATACCTCGAGACAAACGAAAATGAAAACACCACGACCCAAAATCTATGGGATGCAGCGAAAGTAGTCCAAAGAGGGAAGGTTCATAGCAGTGCAGGCCTACCTAAAGAAGGAAGAAAAAGCTCAAATCAACAGGTTATCCTTACACCTCAGGGAACTGGAAAAAGAACAGCAAAAGAAGCCCAAAGGGAGTACAAGGAAGAAGATAATAAAAACTGAGCGGGGGCCAGCCGAGTGGCGCGGTGGTTAAGCTCTGGATTGGGAAGCCAGCGGCCCCGGTTTGGTCCCACATATGAGGGCCAGTGACACTGCCCTCAAAAAAAAAAAATGAGCGGAAATAAACGATATAGAGAACAGAAAAATACAAAAGATCAACGAAACCAAGAGCTGGTTTTTTAGAAGGTAAACAAAATTGAAAAATCTCTAGCCAAGCTCATCAAAAAAAAATAAATAAAAAAAAGAGAGGACTCAAATTAGTAAAATCAGGAATGAAAGAGGGGAAAAGACTACAGACATCACAGTAATACAAAAAATTTTAAGAAATTACTATGAGCAACTATATGCCAACAAATCTGACAATCTGGAAGAAATGGATAATTTTCTATAAGCATACAACCGTCTAAAGCTAACTCGAGAAGAAACGGAAAATAGTCTGATTACTACCAAGGAAATTGAATCAATAATCGACAAGCTCCCAACAAACAAAAGCCCTGGACCAGATGGCTTCACAAATGAATTTTATCAAACATTCAAAAAAGAACTATCACCTATTCTTCTCAAACTATTCCAAAAAATCCAGAAGGAGGGAAGCCTCCCAAATTCTTTTTATGAAGCCACTATCACCCTGATTCCAAAACCATATAAAGACAGCACAAAAAAGAAAAACTATAGGGCAACATCACTGATGAATATAGATGCAAAAATTCTCAATAATATATTAGCAAACAATTCAGCAATATATTAAGATCATACATCATGATCAAGGGTTTCATCCCTAGTATGCAAGGCTGGTTCAACATCCGTAAATCAATTAATATGATACACCACATCAACAAAATGAAGAATAAAAATCACATGGTCATATCAATAGATGTAGAAAAAGCATTTGACAAAATCCAACAGCCATTTATGCTAAAAACCCTTAGCAAAGTGGGAATACAGGGATCATATCTCAACATAATAAAGGCCATATATGATAAACCCACAGCAAACATCGTACTCAATGGGGAAAGGCTAAAAGCTTTCCCCTTAACATCAGGAACAAGACAAGGCTGTCCACTTTCTCCTCTTTTATTCAACATAGTTCTGGAAGTTCTAGCCACAGCAATCAGACAAGAAAAAGAAATAAAAGGCATCCAAATTGGCAAGGAAGAAGTAAAATTGTCATTATACACAGATAACATGATACTCTATATAGAGAACCCCAAAGACTCCATCAAAAAACTATTGGAACTGATAGACGAATTCAGTACGGTAGCAGGATACAAAAATCAATGTTTAGAAAACAGTTGCATTTGTATATACTGATAATAAACTAACGAAAGGAGAAATTAAGAAAAATGTCCCATTTACAATTGCTTCAAGAACTATAAAATACCTAGGAATAAATTTAACCAAAGCTGTAAAAGATCTGTACTCAAAAAATTATAAGACACTGAAGAAAGAAATCAAAGAAGATACAAATAAATGGAAACACCTACCATGCTCACGGATAGGAAGAATTAATACAGTTAAAATGTCCATACTGCCTAAAGCAATATATAGATTCAATGCAATTCCTATCAAACTACCAAGGGTATTTTTCACAGAAATAGAAAATATAATCCTAAAATTTATATGGAACCATAAAAGACCCCAAATAGCCTCGGCAATCCTGAGAAATAAGAACGAAGTTGGGGGTATAACGCTATCAGACATCAAGACATACTACAAGGCTACAGTAATCAAAATAGCATAGTATTGGCATAAAAACAGGCACATGGACCAGTGGAACAGAACAGAGAGCCCAGAAATAAATCCATGCTATATGGACAGTTAATCCATGACAATGGAAGCAAGAATTTACACTGGGATAAAGATAGTCTGTTTAATAAATGGTACTGGAAAAATTGGACTGACACATGCAAAACACTGAAACTGCACCACCTCCTTACGCCATATAAAAGAACAAACTCAAAATGGATTAAAGACTTAAATGTAAGACCTGAAACCATAAAACTCCTAGAAGAAAATATAGGGAGTAAATTTGCAGACATTACCCTGAGCATTATTTTTACTGATACACCCCGCGAGCAAGGGAAGTAAAAATAAATAAATAAATAAATAAACATATGGGATAATATCAAACTTAAAAGTTTTTTCACAGCAAAGGAAATCATCAATGAAACAAAAAGGAAGCCTACTGAATGGGAGAAGATTTTGCCAATGATATATCTGATAAGAGGTTAATATCGAAAATTTATAAAATACTCATGCAACTCAACACCAAAAAAACCCAAACAACCCAATTAAAAATGGGCAGAGGAAATGAAGAGACATTTCTCTAAAGAGGACATACAGATGGCCAACAGGCATATGAAAAAATGTTCAACCTCACTGATCATTAGGGAAATGCAAATAAAAACCACAATGAGATACCACCTCACTCCAGTCAGAATGGCTATCATCAACAAATCAACAAATGGGCTGGCCGAGTGGCACACTGGTTAAGAGCTGACTTGGGACGCCAGCGGCCCTGGTTCAGATCCCACATATGAGGGCCAGTGACACTGCCCTCTACAGCTAACAACAGCTCCACCTGGAGCTGGGCTGTGCAAGCCCTGGTGACAGTGTAGGCTGCAGCCCCTGCTGCAGTGGGCTGCCATAGGCTACAGTGAGTGGCCGGCAGCCAGCGTGAACGGCTTGGCAGCCGGTGCGAGCTGCCAAGAGCCACTGTGAGTGTCCATCCAGAGGCTGCGACCCATCTGCCTCATCCGGGAAGAGCGCAATGATGATACCAACATGGGCCAGTGAAGCAACGTCCTCTGCAACTAGACGGAAGAACAAAAAGACAGCAACTTGTCTGTTCCCCTTCCCCAATTCCTCAATGCTGTTCCCCTCCCCCAATATAAATAAATAAATAAATCAACGAACAACAAGTGCTGGCGGGGCTGTGGGGAAAAGGGAACCTTGCTGCACTGTTGGTGGGATTACAGACTGGTGCAGCCACTATGGAAATCAGTATGGAGGTACCTCAAAAAACTGGAAATGGAACTACCTTTTGACCCAGCAATTTCACTCCTAGGTATTTATCCTGAAAACCCAAGACACTAATTTTAAAAAATATATGCATCCCTATTTCATTGCGTTATTTACAATAGCCAAGACTTGGAAACAATCAAAGTGCCCATCGGTAGACGACTGGATTAAGAAACTGTGGTACATTTCCACAATGGAGTATTACACAGCTGTAAAGAAAGAAACTGTACCATTTGCAACAATATGGATGGACCTAGAGAACATTATGTTAAGTGAAATAAGTCAGTCAGAGAAAGACAAATACCATATGATCTCACTTATATGTGGAATCTAAAGAACTGAATAAACAAGTAATGTAAACAGAAATAGTCTCAGAGACACAAAGAAAAAACTGATGAGGGCTAGATGGGACAGGGGGAAAGGGAAGAGATGAGGCAACATAAACTGATAACTACAATACTACTGCAGAGACAGATTAGGGAATATAATCAATAAGGTTGTAAATATTTTTCTTAGGGGATCAGAAGGACTCATGTCTTGTCAGGGAGACCACTTCATGGAAGATGTAGTGGCCTGACCACTGCACTGTACACCTGAAGCTGCCGCTGAATAATATTAGATGTTGACTATAATTTAACACATATATAGTCACGGGATGTGGAATATAGTGTGGGGATGTAGTCAATGGAATTGTAATAGATATGTAAGATTTCGGGGGTGGAGGGTCAGTGCAGGGTGGTTGTCACTTTGTAAGGGGTGAAAAGGATAACTATTGCATTGTTTTGTACATCTGTAACTAATAATAATAATAATAATAATAAATAGTGCTCAAGTTATTGAGAAGTAGCTCAAATACTTAAGACTTGATTTAAAAATATAACCAAATAATATCTGATGAATGAAATTCCTGAAGACACTTTCATTTTCAATCCATATGTATCATGTCACAAACCCCCCATATTTCTTCTATAGAAGTTTAATGAACTAAGTATTGATAATTTCTTAGGTTATACAGAAACTTTACAATATTACAAAGCAACTAGAAAAATCATAGTACAAGAAAATCAGTAAATAATGCTAGCTACAGTACATTCAGTGTTTGAAAATACTATACCAACGTGCTTCATTTTCTGCCATGGAAGCTCAGTTTTAACTGACCTGTTTTATGAGTAGTTGGGAGCTAGTTACCTGACAAATGTAAAGCAAGCAGCATTTAGTTTTTGTTCTAACATATGAATTGTATTTCTATGGGATGTTGTAATAAAGCGTGTTTATTTGTTTTAATTTAATTTATTCCTAATTTTCCACTTAAAATATATGTTTACTTCCATTGGGGTAACTAGAATAGTAGGTACAACTATTTCTAGGGGCAGTGTGGCAAATATCTGTAGGATAGTTTATTCTAGCTATTTTAAGAAAATTTGAATCAGATTGGCAATTAATTCTAAGCCTGATCAAAGGATGGTAGGCAACTGTTGGTATCTCTAGGAGCATAAAGTAGAAAAAATGCCAATGCCAAGGAAAAACATCTTTTCCTTATATACACATAAAGGGAAAAGGTGTTTATCCTCAAAATAATCTCTCAGAAAAGAGGAAGCACATTTGCTTAACAACATGTCTCATAAATATGGATGCTTTTTCTCTATTAATTTTGAAACAGCAAAGCACTATTTGAAGATGCATTAATTATCCTGAAATTATCTCAATCAGTGCTAGTTTGGAAATCACTTTTTGATCAGTGAGGTTTTCTGTTGTTTGTTATTAAGTTGGGAGTGGGAGAGGAAGAAACTGAACACAGAGTAGGGGTTCCCAGAGATACAGCCATCCAATTGCAAACAATCATAAACATTTTTAAACATTAACTTAAAAAACAACATAGTAAGAGACTAGGTTGTAGAGATGGTAATTTTATACCTATAGGACAAATGAAAGAAAAAATATAACACATTTGGAAATTTGTGGCTTGAGATAAAATTTCTCGTAACACAATAATACATAGATTTAAAAAGCACTGTATCGGGCCAGCCAAGTGGCGCGGTGGTTAGGCGCTGGCTTGGGACGGACGCCAGCGGCCCTGGTTCAGGTCCCACATGTGAGGGCCTGTGACACTGCTCTCAAAAAAAAAAAAAAAAAGCACTGTATCTCCTACAACTTGGACAAAAGTGAAAATGATATGCTGGGGGTTAAAGACTACAAATCTGGTCTAAGTAATAATGAACATATTGAGGTCAAAGATGTATGCAAACAGTTTTGAATAAATATGCAACAGTTTTCAATAAAAAGGTACTCTTTCTGAACATATTATTTTATATCATATGTGATTTGAATATGTAATTAGAAATTTTAATAAGGATTTGATCTTCATCTATATTCCTAAAAGTTATAAATACAAGTTGACCAAAAAATTCTTCAGAAAGATAGGGCAACTTTCCACTTGGTGGACTGGGTAATTCATACTAACTGACTTGCTGAAAACCACCTCTGCGATCCCTGACAAAGGGGAAAAACAAAGAAGGTGAGCCTAAGAATCACGCACTGTTGTGCATGGAGGCAATTCTGGAAATCAGGACAGGAAGGGGTGACTCAAAGAAAGCCTGACTGTTAGTTTGGAAAGGTAGGGGGGCAGAATTTGTGGGCCAGAGTAGCAGAAAAGAAAGCACTCCATTGAGAAAGAGCTCCAGAAATCTGCATAGGACTTCTCTTGAGTCTTTAGTTGAATACTGATGTCCACATATGCAAGGCAAAACACTAAAAACCAGAATGAAAATCAACTTCTAGGGAAAAAACAATTACTGGATTTCTGGGGAGTAGTAAGCAAAAACAGTTTCCAGCACTCACTCAGGGCTGAGAAGTAGTCCCATTCCCACAGAATGGAAAGTCATCACTGAATACACAGCACATTTAGGGGAGACCTAATATTCAGACTCATCTGAAATTGTGCCAAGTCAGAGGATAATCTTAAAAATGCTGAAAGAAAAAAATGAGGGGAAAAAAACCCCTGTTAACTTAGAATCCTATACCAAGAGAAATTGTTTTTCAAAAATGGAAGTGCTATACAATTTTTTTTCAGCTAAACAAAAGCTAAATCTGTTGTCAGTAGACCTGCACTATAAGATATTTTAAAGGACATTTTTCAGACAGAAAGAATATATCATATGAAAACATGAATCTACACACAAAAAAGCACCAAAAATAGTAAATATGGATAAATATAAAAAATGTTTTACAAAACATACAAAAGACAAAAAATATGAAAGTCATTTCTAAAATTTTTAAAGGATATCTGACTACTTAAGCAAAAATAATACCAATGTATTGAGAGTTACAGCCTCAAAATCGGAAGGGAGCGAATGGCAGTGTACTACCAGAGGCTATTCCATTGCACTCCAAGTGGTATAAATTGAGGGTAGGTTGTGATAAACTGAAGAGAAATACCATACGCCCTATGACAGTGGTTCTTAACAGTGTCCCAGAGAAGCTCTCAGGGGGTCCGCAAATTCAAAACTACATGCATAATAGTGTTAATAGTTTGTCAATGTATTGACATTAGCCTTAATAGTGCTAAGGCAATATTGAATAAAACTGTTGGTGCTCTAGTACAAATCAGAGCAATGACACCAAAATGTACTGTTAATCAATGCATTCTTTGTAACTGTATTCTATGCACTCACAATTTAAAGGGGGGGGCAGTTTCACTTAATGTCTATGATGGGGCCGGTCAAATGGCACGTTGGTTAAGAGCTGGCTTGGGACGCCAGTGGTCCCAGTTCGGATCCCACATATGAAGTTCAGTGACACTGCCCTCTACAGCTAAGATGGTGAACAACAGCTCTGCCTGGAGCTGGGCTGCTGTGAGTCCCCAGGACGGCATAGCTGCAGCCCCTGCTGCAGTGGGCTGCCATAGGCTACAGTGAGTGGCCCGCAGCCAGTGTCAGCTACCGTGAGCAGGCATTCAATAGCTGGTCAGTGACTGCCTCACCCGAGAAGAGCGCAACGATAATACCAACATGGGCCCATGAAGCGATGTCCTCCACAACTAGACTGAAGAACAAAAGGACAGCAACTTGTCTGTTCCCCTTCCCGATTCCCCAACACTGTTCCCCTCCCCCAATTCTCCAATAAAATCTTAAGATAAAAAAAAATTAACTCAACAGACCTAAATGTAAAACAAAAAAACTATACAACTCCTAGAAGATGGAAGAAAACCTACATGACCTTGGGTATGATGATGACTTTATTTAGATGAATCAAAGGCACGATTCATTGAAAAGTAGGACTTTATTAAAATTAAAAACTGCTTTGTGAAAGACCATCAAGAGAATGAAAAGACAAGTCACAAACTGAGAGGAAATATTAGCAAAAGATACATTTGATAAAGGACTGTTATAATAATATACAGAGAACTCTTAAATCTATTGAGTTCTTTCTTACTGTCACAAGAAAATGAACCCAATTAAAAAATGGCAAAAGATCTGAAGAGATATCTCACTAAAGAAAATACAGATAGCAAGTAAACATATGAAACATATGAAAGATGTTCTGAACTTTGTATGTTAATAAGGAATTGCAGGCCGGCCGAGTGGCGCATTGGTTAAGCGCTGGTTTTGGGATGCCAGCGGCCCCGGTTTGGATCCCACATGAGGGCCAGTGACACTGCCCTCTACAGCTAACAACAGCTCCACCTGGAGCTGGGCTGTGCGAGCCCCGGTGATGGTGTGGGCTGCAGCCCCTGCTGCAGTGGGCTGCCATAGGCTACAGTGAGTGGCCCGCAGCCAGCGTGAGCGGCTGGCAGCCAGCATGAGCTGCCAATAGCCGCGGTGAGCGACATCCAGAGGCCAGCGACCAATCTGCCTCATCCGGGAAGAGCGCAATGACGATACCAACAGTGAAGCAACATCCTCTGCAACTAAACTGAAGAACAAAAAGACAGCAACTTGTCTGTTCCCCTTCCCCGATTCCCCAACGCTGTTCCCCTCCGCCAATTCCCCAATAAAATCTTTAAAAAAAAAAATAAGGAATTGCAAATTTAAACAATGAGATACCATTACATACCTATTTACGGTGGTCAAAATCCAAAACACCGACAACACCAAATGCTGGTGATAATGTGAATCAATAGGAACTCTTCATTCATGCTAGTGAGGATGCAAAATGGTACAGCCATTTTGCAAAACACTTGGGCTGTTTCTTACCAAACTAAACATGCTATTACCATACGATTCAGCAATCAGAATCCTTGGTATTTACCCAAATGAAATGAAAATTTGTATCTATGAGAAAACCTGCACACAGATGTTTATAACAGCTTTATTCAGTACTGCCAAAACTTGGAAGCAACCAAGATGTACTTCAGAATGTGAATGGATAAACAAACTATGGTACACCCAGACAATAAAATATTATTCAACACTAAAAAGAAATGAGCTTTCAAGTCATAAAAGACTCGAAGGACACTTTAATGCATATTGCTTAGTGAAAGAAGGCAATCTGAAAAGGCTGCATACTGTTTAATTCCAACTATATGACATTCTGGATAAAGTAAAACTAAGGATCCAGTAAAAAGATAACTGGTTCCCAGAGATTAGGAGGATGAACAGGCAGAACAGAGAGGGTTTTTAGGGGAATGAAATTATTCTGTACCCTGTTTCTCCGAAAATAGGACCTAGCCAGAAAAGTCATAGTATGATTTTAGGTGCCAAAATATGGCACCTTGGCATACTGAATATTTTAAGCTGAAGGACTTTGTGGAAAAGGCACCCTTCTCCCTGAAATAGGTCCTAAAACTCTCATGTGAGGGGTGCATGCCCTCCATATCCTGGAGGAATCATGCTCCGGCTTATTCTCTGCTAGGTCTTATTTTTGGGAAAACACGGTATGATACAATAATGGAGGATACATGTCATTGTACATTTGTCCAAACTCATAAGATGTACAGCACAAAGAGTGAACCCCTAATGTAAATTATGGACTTTGGGTGATTATGATGTGTCACTGACAATAACGAACGCACCACACTGTGGTGCAGGATGTCAACTGTTGAGGAGGTTGTGTGTATGTGGGGACACAAGGGGCATATAGAAACTCTCTGTACTTTCTGCTCAAGTTTGCTGTGAATCCAGAACTGCTCTAAAAAATAATTTATTAATTTCAAAACACACATGCAAATCAAATTCCACAACTTAACAAAATAAACAACAACTATTGACTAACTGGAGTTTATCCCAGGAATGCAAAGTTGGTGTAACAATCAAAGAACTTTTATAACTTAATAAGAAAAATGGCCCAAACTGACTGCATCTGAACTTTGCCTCATTTGGATGGATGAAAAACCCAGACAACTAGTGTTACCAGGCACTGAAGAGACATAAATTCAAATCTCTGAAGGACTGCATCACATTAGCCTTCAAATTGTTTTCTACATATGATGTTTCAAGTATTACATCCAGCACCCAACAAAGGTAACTAGGCACATACAGGGATATAGGTCAGTATAAACAGACCTGTAAATTTCGGACACTGGAATTATCAAACAGGCTATGAAACAACTATACTTACTATGTTTTAAGAAGATAAAGGCCAAACTTGAAATTTCAGCAGGAAACTATAAACCATAAAAAGTGATATAATATAGCAGATTTGAAAAAGAACAAGCTGGAAACACAAGAATTGAAAAACACAAAATTGATATTAAGAACTATGTGGCCAAGGGATCTGTATTCTTAACACATACCTTAGGTAATCCACTATGTTTGGGAACCAGAATCATGTTGGGTTGTCGGAAAAGTCATGACGTATTTTTGCAACAAAAACCAGAAAAAATACGTCATGAATTTTCCAACAACTCAATAGATTACAACAAATCTTACCACATTGTGGACTGGTGATGCAGATTTACGTCTATATATTTAAATACCCCATCCTCATTAAGGTCCTCATTTGCAAATTTATAATATGCCTCTATAATGCCTCTAAAATTAGTTTTCTAATACATGAATTTGGTGTCTGAGTACCTTATTTTCAGTATTTTTGATAAAACCCAACTCTAACCTTGTGGCTAATGACCAGTCACCATCTATCCTACACCCGATATGCTGGCCTAGTAGCTAAACAAGTCTTGTGCATTCTTGGTTTGCTCATTCAATTTCTTCTTTCTAGAATGCCTTTCCCCATCTTGTCTACCTGGTGAACTCCTACTAGTACACTTCAGAATATAACTCACATGTCGTCTCTGAGAAGAATTAATCGCTCATCTGTACTCTCACTTTGTTCACAACGCGACTATAGCACTTAGCACACACACTGTAATAATTCAAAGGGTAGGACTCATTTATTTATATTCCAAGAACCTGAACCAAGACTACTGTATTATACACAGTAAATGTATGTTGAATAAAGCATGCATTCATTGAAATGAAAGCCAATCTTAGAGAAGAATCTAGAATTGATTCAAAAATTTTGTCCTTCAATTTCTGCTAGAGAAAAGGCTTAGAGTTTGCTAACATGAAGTCATGCATGCAATAAATTGGTGGCAGAATCATATTCTACTATGAATATACTTTGATGCCTTGGGCTCTGCAGCTAAAGGGATCTTCCGGAAAGTTATATTAGGAGGGAAATATGAGAAAAGATCAGGCTATGGATTCAAAGGGAAGGTGGCAGGAGTCTTTGAACAGCTTCTTAAAGAAATACAATACAGGAACTGGGGATAATAAACAGAATAGGAGCTTCTCTTCCAAAGAATACGGAAACCAAAATAGCATGTGTGTGTGTCTCTCTCTCTGACTTAATTTTTAGATTCAGTGGACAGTGAGAACACTTCTCTTAAAGGGGTTAATGTTAAACCCACAATCAGTAAGTAAAACTTCATGTTTCTATATGCTGTGAACAATTTATAGAACGAGAATAATTCCAGAAATGAAAGGAATTCCCCATGTGGACATCTCTACCACCTCAAGACCGTGTCTGCTCAAGATACAGAGGCTCTCTTATACAACCTGATCAAGAGCCATCATGCTTGCAGTAGAGAAGGTTAAGCTGATCATAATGCCATTACTAATCCTAAACTTTATTCCAGAATCTTTGAATTAGGAGAGATAAAAACCCATCCCATAATTCAAGCTTAATTGAAACCTTGGAGCAAAACATTTCATCACCCTCTGGCATATAGGGGTGATTTAGTAAACTTGATTTTGGTAAAGTTATTAGCATGATTTTGTTTGTTTAGTCTAATTTGAAGCTAACATAATATACAAGTCTGACACAAAGATAAAATGAATACAACTTTTAATATGACTGATACTCAAACTGTACTTATGGAATCAAATAACAAGCAGTCAGAGTATTTTCAAACTGCAACCCATTTGTAAGTCTGCCTCTGATAATAGGAAAAAGTGTTCCCCCAAAACCTACCCTGTTCAATTTGAGAACTTTTTGTTTTCATTCTTTTAGTTTTCTTTAACTAGTTTAAGCTTCTCTCTGCAGGCTCATTCCTCTTGTCTCTCCAAGAAGCTCAGGCCCACAGCCATTATGAATTCCTCCCTCAATCTTCAGACCACACAAATTAACTTTTACAAAAATCAATTTAGTCTCACATAGGAAAAATATAAAAATTTATCATTAACTATAAATAAAGAACACACATGCAGAGAGAAAGGAGTTATTTACTACCTTTTCAAGGTGACAAAACATTAGATAAATAAAGATGAAACTAAAACATGCAAGGATGCTAACAATTATAAGGACTTTTCAAAAATGCATTCTGAATACAGTCCAGCCCTCCGCAATGTAACAATAATGAAGGAAGCAGTTAATTTTTACAGTACTCAGTCAGATTTTGCACCAAGGGTATCCATATGTAAGCATAACTAAGGGAAATGAAATGTTCTCAAATGTTTTAATGATACACATACCAATAAAGTTAGTAATAAAAAAATTAAGCTCTAACACTTTCAAAATGTTACATATTTAGCTGCTGCTCCCAACACATGTATTCTAGTCCTTTCTATAACGTTATCGTGCCCGCAATAAAAAATTTCAAAAGCAAAGGCTTAACCTGAGGAGAGTGACCTATTCTATTTTTAAAGAATTCGAATGCTCAGATTAAGAAATCAGTTATTGTTTTAAAACTTTCTTAACTTGCCTGTCAAAAATTATGTGAACATATTCAACCACTCAATTAAAACTTCACTCAGAAAAAAGCACGAGTGATGAAAAGCCTGAAACATCATCTATGTACTACAATCTCATTTTCTCATTAAAGATGCCAGTACAAAAACTGCCTAGCAAAAAAAGATGATTTTTCTACTAAAAGATTGTCAGTTTGACATAAATTACATTCATTCTAATATGCAATTATACACAAAATGGCTCATTTGTAATCATTCTCACTTGCAGTTTGGAGGCCATAAGACAAACTAAGTATTCCAGCTTTGGCCTATTAATTTAGAAAAACCAAAAACTTATGTCAATTGAACTACAATATAACTGAAATACTATTTATAATTAACAGATGCAATTTTTCACATGGCTCACCAACTGGTTCAAAAGGCCACAAGCAGGAATTTCATACCTGCAAGAGAACACATGTGATAATCTTCATAAAATAATAATATGAATACACATGTGATTTGGGAATTGTCAAAATTAAATGCCAAACTTGAATAAGTTTGACTTTCCTCTTATCCTAAAATGATTCCCATGTTTCTTACTGTTAACATGGAGAGCACCAAAATTGATGAGACCTTGAAAAAATTTACTAGCAGAATTAAAAAAAAAATTTTAACCTACAATTATCTTTCATTTATGAACTTCATGTATCTCTGAAAAGCTATAGGTGTAAAACATGTATAGTTAAATAAGGCAAAACAAAAAATATACATACAAATGGTGATATTTTGTTCTTGAAATAAATTCTAGAAAAATATATGTAAAAATGATACACATGTAAAAACAATTATATGTTTTCCACACAAAAAGAAAAATTTTAAAGGCCTAAGAATGTGGAGGGAAAGTAAAATGAGATGTATCTTACTATAATGTTTTATGTTTACAAATAGAATATAACCTTACTTTCCTATATTGTTAGGTTATAATCTTATAGCTGTCTTTCGACTAAAAAAAAAAATTCTGGCCAATAACATAACTATACTCATACTTAAAAATATGGCAACTTCTTTCTCAATATCTGCTTTTTTTTTTTTAAAGATTTTATTGGGGAATTGGCGGAGGGGAACAGCGTTGGGGAATCGGGGAAGGGGAACAGACAAGTTGCTGTCTTTTTGTTCTTCAGTTTAGTTGCAGAGGATGTTGCTTCACTGTTGGTATCGTCATTGCGCTCTTCTCGGATGAGGCAGATCGGTCGCTGGCCTCTGGATGTCGCTCACCGCGGCTATTGGCACCTCATGCTTGGCTGCCAGCCACTCACGCTGGCTGTGGGCCACTCACTGTAGCCTATGGCAGCCCACTGCAGCAGGGGCTGCAGCCCACACCATCACCGGGGCTCACACAGCCCAGCTCCAGGTGGAGCTGTTGTTAGCTGTAGAGGGCAGTGTCACTGGCCCTCATGTGGGATCCAAACCGGGGCCGCTGGCATCCCAAAACCAGCGCTTAACCAATGCGCCACTTGGCCGGCCCTCAATATCTGCTTTTAAAAAAATAATCATCCTATGAAATAATACTGCTATTCTAAACTCCTAATAAATCTTATTGTTTTGCCACTCAAAAAGTAAGACATCTTTACAAAGCTCAAAAGAATTATTTTTCCTTAGTACTTTTTGTACTGCTCACTTTTTCAGGCAGTTTTACACTGGAATCGTAATGGAATTACCTTCATTTTCTACAGCCTTAATAGCTTAAGGCCCTACCCTAAAACATGGCAGATGTGTCCTAACATTCTTCATGATTGATAGTATCTTCATTTTTGATTTCTGATCCCAAACACCTTACATCTACTTGAAAGGAGTGTGTGGTAAAGGATCTCAAATATAGTTTTATATTCATAATGTTGTACAGAATTTACAAGTCAGGGCTGTGAAAACATGTCTTCAGGTGGGAACAGAGATACAAAGTTGGAAATTTACTATTACTAATGAAAGATTATCATGACCACCTTGAAAATGACACTGCAGGGAAGAGGACTAATGGGGAGTAGAGAACACACACAGAAGTAGGAAAAGAGGAAGAAGAAAGGGAGTGGCAAAAATTTGTCCCATTACATGATGAAAGAGATACATATTTTGAGGGTGGAAAAGGGTCAGAGGAACAATGACCATCCATCACACCTCCCAGACTGCAAAGAGAACCATGAAAAGGGCACCAAAATACACACTAGTACCTACACACAACTGGAAAGCTCAAAAATTAAATGTTGTATCTGGGAGAAACCATCATCTATAAAAGGCCACAGACAGGGCTGTAAAGGACAGCAACTGTATTTCAACTCCACTCCTGCTTCCCATATGAAAATAAGAGTCATTCTTTTCCTGACCAGTCATCCAATTTTCACACAATGTATATAACGAAGAGAGAGAACGTGGCTTTCCAAAATAAAAAGAGTAGAGTAAAGGCATACAGCAAATCAATACACAGATAATTATCCATCTAGTAATTTATTTAGACATCGATGGTAAAAAAGAAAACACTGCATAATGTTAGTTTACACAGAGCTATTAAAGTGTATGCACATGCATATTTAATGTAAACTACCATAAAGTAGGAATACAAACCTTCAATAGCAAGACCACTGTTTTGCCTCTAGAGGGCGAACTTGGTCTTCTGGAAAACTCTAGATAAGAGAAGTTACTTTCAGACTTGACCCAAAAAGAGTTAAAATTTAAGATGTCGAGATAGCAAAGATTCTCAAATTTTCTTGGTTAACAGTGCCCTTAGTGTCTCAGTAATTTTTTCATGGTGCCCCACCGCAACCCACAAAAATACCTAACCGTTCTGTTTAATAACTACAGTAGTTACGTCCAATAATTTAATAGGATTCATGTCCTAACAATTAGTCACCATTTGGAAAAATAATACACATAAATTGAAAGAAAAACGTTTTATTTTATTCTTAAGTAGCAATTGATTACTAATTAATCATTGTACAGTATGACTGTTGCGTACCATACAATTTCACAAAACTTGAAATCAGGTTGGACACTATCACCCTCATTTCCTGTCCCACATTCTGATTTTTTTCAGAGCAACCTCAGGAAAACCAGATTCACTAAGATATGATGCCATAAAAAAGAATACAGTGCCATTTAATGTTGACATTACATCCTACCGCAAGCTAACATCCGTATTCCAAAACTGTGACTTATCAATGAATTTGCCACGGGTCCCCTGTGCATTGGCTGCAGCACATGGGGTGTCTGGGTACGCACCTTGGGAATCAGCATAGTTTTAAGTCCCAGCAGCTATTTACACTACTCAATACTTTAAGTACTTGTAAATAAAATTAACTAATAAAATTAACAAATGTTTTTAAAGATCTAAAAATTATTTTCTTATATTACCTGGGAAACTAATTTCTCTTTTGTGTAGTAAAAGGAACACTATTAAAAGCTGCTTGTGTTAAATCTGATAAACCACAGCTGGGAAGGGGAGAAACAGGAAATTTCTTATATATCTCATGAGCAACAACATAACTAAAAAATGCTACAAATGGATCTAGTCTCACTGCTTTCTAGTCTCACTGATTTCCTAGTACTGAGGAGCACTAAGTTGTTCAGAAGTCAAATAAGATCTAAAAAATTCTTAAGGACTTAAGAATATGAACATTAATACAGATATTAAAGAAGTAGCTCCTAAATTACTGGAAACAGATTATATACCCACCCATCTCACAAAGTCCTTGGTTAGGCAGAACACCAGAAAAGTAACCAAGGAAAGAATTCAATCTCAAAATCTACTCAGTTTTTGCTTTGTACTATTTCATAAGTTCCTACTACTTATTTCATAAGTTCCTACAACTACCTATATTCATAAAATCTGTGCTATCAGCAAACACTATCATGGTCAATTAGAAGTACATGATGGAGTAGTTAGCTAACAACAAAAACACTATTTAAGGAATAACTAAGAAACAAAAATCAATGTTCTATTACTTTAAAGAATTTTCACAACCACAAAAGACATCTGAAAATGTGTCATGTTTTAAAAACATATATTAAGATTACTACAAACACCCATAATTCCCAAATTTTATATGTAGAAAAATATGAATGAAAGCAAGATATAGTTAATTATCAAGAAAAGACTACTTGAAAAGCTGAGACAAAACACATAGCTGTATTAGTACCTACCTGCTGAATAATTTTGGACGTTTTCTGAAGATTCTCTCTGGGAGGGACTTTACCAAATAATTTCCAACCAGGAGCACTATGCACAACTGATTTGAGTTCCTTCGTCTTTTTTGGAAAAAGGTTCCTGAAACACAGAAAAGTTACATGAATTGTGTTTTTGGTAACCAGGGAAATACTTAATAATAATCTGTAGAGTATTTTTATTTCAAAGACAAATAAAAAATATTTTCACATAAAACTATTTCTACTACTTATACTATTATTAAACTAACAAGAGTCAATTAAGAATACCTGGCTGTATAGAAATAGTGGAAGAATCATCAACAGAGTCATTAGAGAGATAAACAAATTGGGAAGAAAATGACAGCTATAAATAAAATGTAAATATTTGCTTTGAATCAGCTACAAAGTGACTAGAATTAACTATTCAAGCACTTGACAATAAGAGCCAAGAATGTGAGAACAAAAAATTTGAAGAGAACCTATATAAAACAGGTAAAGCATTAAGTAATACAATCTTTTGTGAAAATACTATTTAATTATTTTCATTAATAGTTCATTATTATTTGTAATAAAAGGGTGTCCACTGATCCTCCATTGCTCTAATATATGTATACATAAATTGTAGAAATTGTTTTTTCTAGGACATGTACAAAAAAGCTTATTGCAGGAATCAATATATAACTAAGGAAGGAAGGGTCTGTCTAAAAAAAAACCCATAGACAGATCAAGGACTTTACCCATTATCTCCATGCCCATACCAACCAATCAACAAATTGAAGTTGAACAGAAGCCTTCATACTAACAATTAGCTTTGGGGTGGGGTTGGGGAGTTCCAAAATGAACAATGAGTTTGTTTGGTTTTCTAGACCTTCCACCAACTCTCATCAGTGACCAGAATCAGATCTTTAACTACAACCTTAATTATTTCAAATCCAAAAAAACCATAAATTGCTCGTCTCCTCACAATGTGCGAACAAGGTTGTGCTAATAAGGAGAAAAATGGTATTTCATTCTCTACATTAGAAATGCAGAGTTTGGGCCGGTCAAGTGGCGCATTGGTTAAGAGCTGGTTTTGGGATGCCAGCAGCCCCAGTTCGGATCCCACATATGAGGGCCAGTGAAACTGCCCTCTACAGCTAACAACAGCTCCACCTGGAGCTGGGCTGTGCGAGCCCCAGCGACCATGTAAGCTGTAGCCCCTGCTGCAGTGGGCTGCCATAGGCTACAGTGAGTGGCCGGCAGCCAGTGTGAGCAGCTGGCAGCCGGTGTGAGCTGCCAAGAGCCGCTGTGAGCGACCATCCAGAGGCCGGTGACCGATCTGCCTCATCCGGAAAGAGCACAATGACAATACCAACATGGGCCAGTGAAGCGACGTCCTCCACAACTAGACTGAAGAACAAAAGGACAGCAACTTGTCTGTTCCCCTTCCCTGGTTCCCCAATGCTGTTCCCCTCCCCCAATTCCCCAATAAAATCTTAAAAAAAAAAAAGAAATGCAGAGTTACATATATAATTAATTAAAGTAGCGTAACCATAAAATAGAAGGGGATAAGCATATTTTTTTTCCCCCAAAATTCAGTGAAACACAGCTTTAAATAATGTGGACATGGCTGAGAAAACACACAAACCAGCAGAATGAGGAGATGACACAGTTATACCCAAGGACAGTAATAACACAGATCAGAAAATTCTCCATGTGCAGAGTTTTTTTTTTTTACAAAGCACCTTTGATTATGTCTCCATACCTTTATCTATAATTAGATAGTTATTCCTACCAAACACATTCTCATATGAAAAACTAGAGGCTATATACATTAATACTGTACACCAGACCTGTGTAAGTTACAAAACTCTAAATCACAGCCAAAATGCCAAACATACATGAATCTTTGAGTAAAGACTGTTAGAAATGACCTTGTATCACAAAAAGACCTGTTAAAGATGTGTATGTGTTTGAGTGTAAAATTAATTTATGAGGATATTTTAGACTTCCAAAATAGAAGTCAAGGAATACTAACTTCTTAAACCAAACAAAAATAGGTCTTTCAATGGATGTAGTTTCTGAAGAATCTTGCTACGACTGGCAGGGATAAAAAGGAAAAAAAACAAAATAAATAAGCTCCACAATAAAAAGCCTGGTTCCAATATGTATTATAGTACAATATTACAATCATAGTAAGTTTAGAAAGAAGTTTAAATTCTCATTAAAGCATAAAAAACAACACAAGGTCAAAAACCTTAAATTTATATAGCCAATAAACTTCGGTTACTATAAGAAATTTCCATACAAGAAACATGAGCCCACATTGTATCCAATTGCTAAGAAAGGCCATCAGATAATGTTCCACATTAATTTCTTATGCCACTAAGAAATTTTGGATTGGGTTTTCTGGTTATCTCCTGCCACGAAAACTATTTATAAATGCAGCTAAGTGGCATACATCTGCAATGAAAAGTAATTTTAAAATATTGTTACAAATACATGAAATTGTATTAAAACAGCATTACAGATCAAATTGGCTTCTACTGGTTAGCCCAGGAAGAGAGCCACCAGTACATTAAATCTTAAAGGGAAAAACACAATGAAAGGTCTAACTTTCAAAAATGTGTCATACAGTTGTTCTCATGAACCATCCCTTGCCCCACCCTGAACTTAGTGTCAGGGACGGGTGAAATAGAGGTCCCAATGCAAATAAACGTGTAGGATTAGGTTCCTCTTCAATACCTTCTCAAACCAAAGACAGACAGGCAGACACACACACACACACACACCCCACTTCCCTTTTTCCTATCCCCCAAGATATTCAAATTTCTTAAATTTATTTAAATGATTTAATTGGGGAATTGGGGGAGGGGAACAGTGTTGGGGAATTGGGGAAGGGGATCAGACAAGTTGCTGTCCTTTTGTTCTTCAGTCTAGTTGTGGAAGACATCTTTTCACTGGCCCATGTTAGTATTGTGATCATTGCGCTCTTCCCGGGTGAGGCAGTCGCTAGCTGGCCATTGGACGGCCGCTCATGGCGGCTCACGGCAGCTCACGCCAGCTGCTGGACAGCTCCACTGCAGCCTACGCCATCGCTGGTGACACAGCAGCCCAGCTCCAGGTTGAGCTGTTGTTCACCATCTTAGCTGTAGAAGGCGCAGCATCCCTGGCCCTCATGTGGGATCTGAACCGGGATCCTGCTGCTCAGAGCTGGCATCCCAAGCCAACTTTTTTTTTTTAAATTCTTTTACTGTGAAATAAACATTTTAAAAAAACTAGTTTCATGTGTACAACGCAGTGCAATAGTTATACTTTTTACCCCTCAAAGTGACAACCCCCCTCTCCCAATTCGTCAAGCCAACTCTTAACCAACGCGCCACCCGGCTGGCCCCAACTTTCTTAAATTTAAATCAACACTAAAGGCTTAACAAAACAAACAAAATGTGTTCAAGCACCCACACACAAAAGAGAGGACAATTCTTTCAGTCTGGATTCTTGAGGTAGAGCTTGACTGTATGAACGAGATTTATATGGCAGTGCTGGAGAAAAGGGTCACTCTTATTCTGTATTCTTCTAGTTTCAGGGGAGAGACCCTCCCAGCTTCTCTTTGCCCCCTTATTCATCTCTACCTGTGGGGTTGAAATTTGGTGACAGACATTCCTGCCTAACAAAAGAGAGGATTCAGCCTGTCCTGCTTTCTTAATATGAGGCTAAGTTTTCTCTGCACCCCTCTGTCCCCCATCCTCACAGGAAAGACCTTCCTGTGCTAGTAACTAGCTGGATAAATTTAATTCAGGTGAAGTATTAGAAGGCCTAATGCAGCCAAAGGCATGTCCTTTGGTCCAGATTTCATCAGGATTAAAGCTGATGTTTTGAGGTCCCATTTGTCTGTGTCCTGTCTTTTTTTCTACTGATTCCAAACTCAGATGGGCTGATAAAGAGGTGTTATTTACTGGTTCTCCCTAAACTCCAACCATTAAGTTTTTGTGTTGAAGTGTCTTACTGCTTCAGATATGTTGGAAATATTAAAAACTATGTGTTTTCTAGTTTGGGTTTGTTTTCTCTTTCGCATTCTGTGACAAGTTTTGTCAGTATATACAGAGAAAAGGAAGTGGCAATGATAATCCATCTTTCCTCCACTGAATTCATTCTCCACCCTAATCAGCACTATGTTCACAAACACAACTACCTACTCATACACAGAGACACAAACACGCCATCTTCCATTCTCTCCACTAATTTGTGCCCACTCTTTTTAGCAAAAAGAAACTGAGACAATGTCTTGCACCAGTGAAGTAACTGCACCAGTTGAGAAATAGCAGTTCAATGTTTCTAAACTGCTGAAACATAAAAATAAAAAAATAAGAGGCACATCAAGAAAAAACTGATGTGGGGATTAGAAGAGAAAAAAAAAGGCCCTAGTCTTCTCTCTTAGTGGCTTTTATAACAAAGGTTGATGAATGAATAACTCTTGCTTGTTAATACCTGTTAATTAATACTTGCATCACATAACTGTATCTGTTTTCTTTTCCCAAGATTTCTTTTCTTTTACCACACAAAAAGAGCTACATATGGTATAACAGTTAGACCACTTGCCTACTACACCTTATTGAAGGATAGGACAAAAGGGGGCAAAATTTATTTACACCATGTAAGTTCTCTGCTCATGATTTGTAAAGTAGCAGAATCTCCAATGCTTGGTCCTTAACAACTGGCAAACCCACTTATAAACCGAGACAAAGCCATGTAAATTCCATAGTTTCTCAAACTGGAATTTGACACTACAGAAAAGTGTGGCTGCCTAATTCTGAATCTTCTTACTGCCATCAATGTCAACGTTAGCCAAAAAAAGAGAAAATTCCCTGTTTTTGCCTAATGTTTACATCTGTATGACTACTTCAGCTTTTTAGATTCATTAGATAACTTCTAATCATCACTTCAAGGGAGTTGTACTTTAAAAGGGGGTTAAAATATTTTTACAGACAGAAAAAAAAAAATCAAACTTCAATCAACATAGTAAAATCAGTTTTAAAAATTACAAATCATGACCTGTTCTTCAAATTGTCTCAGGAGAAGTTGGACTGCTGAAAATACATCAACTTCCCGGACTCTGTACTTAAATTTCCCCAAAGTATAATAGAAGGCCAAAAAGAAAACATTATCTAGTGATCATGGAATGTCACAGCTGACTACATAATTAATTCAAAGAAGCACTGTCTCTTTAAAACACAGTACTTTGGCTACCCTTGAGTATTTTGGATTAAAGATCTGGCATGAAGATTACTTACATTCTTTCCAAACCTCAATCATTTTTCACTTGAAAAAGACTTTCAGCTGACTATACACACACAAAAAAGAAATTTTTTTGCCAGATAACTTAAGCTTTTTTTAATTTCAAGAATTTTCTTTTTCAGGCTGTTTCTGGATCTTGTCTTTGTCATTATTAAAAATCCTAAAAATTTTAAAAAGAGAATTTTTATTTAATACACACTGCTTAACTAACTTAAGTATTTTCACAAATCAGAACTATCAAAAGAGGATAGAATTCAGTATCATTTACTGTCAACAAAGAGAATTTCAAGGCTGAAAATAAAGGCTTTATATACACACGTATATAAATAAAACCATAGTGTGTGTGTGTGTGTGTGTGTGTGTGTGTGTGTACATATAAAAGTATTTTAAAGCCACCAGGGATCTTAGGGAGCAACCAGGTCAAAGGTTCTTCATCAAGAATCAATGGGCCGACTGAGGAGCTCAGCTGCTAAGAGCGCTAGCTCTGAACAACAGACAACAGGGCTGCCGGTTAGATTCCCACATGGGCCAGTAAGCTGCGCCCTCTATAGCTAAGATTGTGAACAATAGCTCGACCTGGGGCTGGGCTGCCATGAGTGGCCGGCAACAGCTGTGAGCGGCCGTCCAATGGCCAGTGAGTGACTGCCTCACCCAGGAAGAGTGCAATGATGACACCAACATGGGCCAGTGAAGCAACGTCCTCCACAACTAGACTGAAGAACAAAAGGACAGCAACTTGTCTGTTCCCCTTCCCTGGTTCCCCAATAAAATCTTTAAAGGAAAAAAAAAGAATCAATGAATCTACATCAAAGGTCTAGAGGAGGTCCATAAGAGTCCTCAAACTATAAGCACAATTTGAAGTAAACAGTGTGCTTATGAATACTTTCCTTGGGCAGCCGTCCAGAGTTTTCATCAACTTCTCTAAGGATTCAATGTGCCACCCCACTACCCCCAAGAACGGTTCATGAGCCACTTGCCAAGGTCACATCACTAACAAGTGTTTGAGCTAGGTCTCTTGCACAGCTTCTTTTCTTTCTAACCACATTTATCTCTTTCTCGTCCTCCATAGAACAGGCAAGATGTAAGAGCTTCATAACTATCCCTGATTTCTTTCATCCTACACAAGAGGCCAAAAGGCCTCTTGATATTCATTTAAACAGTTCAGGGCCGGCTGGGTGGCTCAGTTGGTTTGAGCACGAGCTCTGAGAACAGGGTTGCCGGTTCAATTCCCACATGGGCCAGTGAGCTGCGCCCAAGCTGGGCTACTACTGAGTTGCCAGCGGAAGGCTGGGTGGCTCAGCTGGTGTGAGTGCACGCTCTTAACAAGGTGCCGGTTCAACTCCCACATGGGATGGTGGGCTGCACCTCCACACAACTAGATTGAAAAGCGACTCCACAACTAAGACTGAAGAACAACTTGATTTGGAGCTGATGGGTCCTGGAAAGACACAATGTTCCTCTTCCCCAATTCTCCAACACTGTTCCCTTCCCCAATTCCCCAATAAAATCTTTTTTAAAAAAAATGAAAAATATAAATTATTTTCTTCTTCCTCCTGTGTTCATGTCAGCAAGTCACCTTATGGTATGCCTTATACCTATCTATTATAGTAAGTAACTTTCAGGCAATATCTTACTGATAAGAGATTTTTTGTTCTTTTGTTGCAGGGAGGTAACAAAATTGAATATAATTAAGGAAAAAAGAAAAAAATTCATAGTCTCCCTTTTGTGCTGGATACTAATTACACACAATGTATCGAATGCTTCATAAAGAGAATCTCCATTGCTTTAAGCCAATGTAGTATATAAAATATTTCAAGAAAGAGAGAAACGACCAGAAGAACAAAAGAGGAAGTGCACAGGAAACAACTTTTAGGACAAAAACATAAACAGTAAAAAGGAACAACATCAGCAAAATATGAGCAAAATACTCCAGTTACCAGGACATAAGCTTTTAACCCCTAAGAAGAAGTTGGGAAAGAAAGGCGAGATAATGACTGATGATGGTGATGATGAATAAAACCAGACACGTGTGAATACTTTTTCCATTTATGCCATATATATATATATATATATATATATATATATACATACATACATACAGAAACTATGTTAGTGTTTTTGCTTACAATAAAAGGAAAATAGCTTCACATATATTTAATCTTCATAATACATACATGGATAATAAAAATGTTCTAAAACTGATTGTGGTAATGGTTGCACAATTCTGAATATACTAAAAACCACTGAATTGTACATTTTAAATCAGTAAGTTGTATGGTATATGAATTATATATCAATGAAGCTGTTATTTTTTTAAGTGAAAAAAATGAACAGTGACACTATGTGAAAAGAAAAACAACAAAACCAAATGAGGTTTATCCCAGAAATGCAAGGCTCATTCAATACTCAAAAGTGAATCAATGTAATTTACTTATATTAACATTTTAAAAGAGAAAAACCACATGATCACATTAATTAATGCATTTGACAATATTGTAAATCCATTCCTAATTTTAAAAAACATACATAGAAAACTAGGAATAGAATGCAAGTTCCTTAGTCTAGTTAGTGGCATCTACCAAAAAACCTACAGTTAATATACTTAATCATGAAGGACCAATGTTTTGGAGACTGGAAACAAGGTAAGGATTTCCACTCTCATCACTCCCATTCAAAATCATACCAAATGTCCTAGCCAGGGCAATAAGGCAAGAAAAATAAGTCTTACAAATTGGAAGGGAAAAAATTAAATTTTCCCTATTTGCAAACATTACTATCTACATAAACAATCCCACAGAATCCACACAAAAAAAGCTCCCAGAACTAATATGTAAGTTTATTAACAGAGCCAGCAGACATAAGGCAAATAAAAATCAATCATATTTCTATATACTAGCAATGAATAATTAAAAACTAAAATAAAAAATATATATATATATCATTTACAATAGCTCCAACAAATACTAAACATTTAGATATAAATCTAACAAAACATGAGCAGGATGTGTATGCTAAAAACTCTGTATACAAAAGACTGATGAGGGAAATAGAAAAAGACCAAAATAAATGGAGAGACGTACTATATTCAAGGAATGGAAGGTTCAACACAGTAAGGATGTCAAATCTCCCCAAGTTAATTAACAAGGATTATCTATAGATACAGACAAGTTAATTCTAAAATTGATATGTAAAGGTAAAGGAGAATAGCCAAGACAATTTTGAAAATTTATTTAGATGTTATCACTGCATTAGACTGTGAGCTCTCTGTTCACCACTGTACCCCTAGTACGGTGCTTGTACACATGAATGAAAGTCTGCTAATTTGGGGGTGGGGGAAGTAACAAAGAAAAAATTCACTTTTGTCCTCAGACTTAGTTGTTTTAGTTCATTGTAGCTGCTATTACAAAATACGATACACTTGGTGGCTTATAAACAATAAGAATATATTTCTTACAGTCTGGAGGCTAGAAAGTCCAAAACCAAAGCACTGGCAGATTCAGGCTCTGTTGAGAGCCCACTTCCTGGTTCACAGGCCACCATCTATTCACCATGTCCTCACATGACAGAAAGGGCCAGAGCTCTCTTGAGGCCTCTTTTATAAGGGCACTAATCTCATGCTTGAGGGCTCCACCTTCATGACCTAAGCACCCGCCAAAGGCTCCACCTCCAAATACCAACACACTGGGGATTAGGTTTCAACATACAAACTTTGGGACAACACATTCAGCCTACAGCATTAGTCTAATGAAGGTGCGCGCTCTGGTGAGCCATTCATTAGTTCTATGAAGCCTTCCCTTCTATAAGCCATTTCTTCTAGGAATCATTCTCTTCTGATACTTTTCACTTCGTACCTTATATGGTGATCTGAATGCTACTTTATTAAACTATAAATACACTGAGAACAGGATTTATGCAACCTTCGCAATGCCCTGCATATAAGGTATTTAAAACACTCAGTAAGGGCCGGCCGAGTGCTCAGTTGGTTAAGAGCTCGCTCAAGAGAGCGAGCTGAGCTCTAAAAAAAAAAAAAACCTGAGTATATATTTTATTTTTTAAACTAACACAATAAAAATTGGCTGTCTTTCTACTGGTGTACAGTTTTACAAGTTTTACCACACGTTTAGATTTGTGTAACCACCACCACAATTGCAGTATAGAACAGTTCTATCACTCCCCCACCAAAAACACTCCGTCAGGTATTTCTTTGTAGTTACCCTCTCCCCTAACCCCTGGAAAGCACTGAAATGAGCCTGAAGATGGATTTACAAGCCAGATTCAGTACCAGAGAATCAGAGGAGTAAATCTTGCTTTCGCCATCTCATGCCCCCTGCCAGTATCACATCATAGCATTTATTTCATTTTATGTCTGCAATGTGGTCATCACTGGCCTCATTAGAAAATGAGCTACTTTTCCTGCTATATAGTCAGTGCTCAAACATGCTTTCTGAATGAACAAGAGAAAATTTAGACTTACAGAAATTAGAGGGAAAGAATGACAGATAACTCATTCTGGCTAGAATAAACGACCAAGTACAAACAGGAAAGAACAGAGCATTTCATTTCCTTGCCCCCAAATCCTTAACACTCCCTAATACCTATGGAAAAGTTTTAATTTAATTCCATATCCTAGCATTAAAGGCTCTTCACAATTTGGACCCAAATTATCTTTCCAACATCATTTCCTACTATTCCTACAACTAGGAGAAAGTGGCTTCAGCATCCTGCAACCCACTCCCACTTCTTTGACAGAGCCTTTGCTGCAGCCCCGCTGAAGCAGTAGCCCCAGTGGCCATATTTGTATCATATGGTATTGCCCATCAGCGAGTGCTGATTAAATTGGCGTGCTGATAAAACAGGGACAAATTTATCCATAGGCTGAGACAATCAGATTCCCAGGATTTTTAAATAGGAGACTTAAAGATTGAGTGAGTCAAAGGATGGTAGATATTTGAACTGATAAATCATACCCAGTTGAGACAGCTGTATAGGACTTTTACAGGTGGAAACTGTACTGAACCAACCAGGAGACAGAAAAGAGATGAGAAAAAACCAAGCATCTCTTGAAAGGCAGAGAAACCACTGTTTCAAGTACTCTGTAGCCTGGGTACATTATTTTCTATCTTCAAAATGTCCACAAGATGCCTATTACATGCCTATAATAAACCTTCCCCCTCATTTAAGGTAGCTTAAGTGGGCTTCTTTTCCCTACAACTAACACAAACTCTAACATATCAGCCAAACTACACTTTTTCACATATTCTGGACTTTCCTGCCTCTATGCTTTGGATAGCTACATACACATCATATTTCCCCTATTAAAGTAAAAACTAAGTTGGTTACACATACTTAAGACTGTAATACACCAAATTTAAAAGGTTTCTACTTTGGTCCATGAAATGATACTATCCAGAAGGTATAAAGGCAAGCCATAGAATAAGACAAAATACTTCCAAATCATGTATCTAATAAAGGTGTAGTACCCAGAATATATAAAGAACTCATATAATTCAACAACAAAAATACAAACAGCTGAATTAAAAATGGGCAAAGGACTTCAACAAACATTTCTCTAAAGATATACAAATGGCCAACAAGCACATGAAAAGATGCTCAACATCATTAGTCATTAGGGAAATTAAAATAAAACCACAGTGAAACATACTTCATACCCACTAGGATGGCTATAACTTTAAAAAAAAAAAAAAGGTAAGTTTTGGAGAGGATGTGGAAAGAAACTGGAACACTCAAAAAATTCCTGGGGAGAATATAAAATAGTGCAGTTGCTGTGGAAAATAGCTGGCGATTCCTCAATAAGTTAAACATAGAATTATCATATGATCCAACAATTTTACTCTTAAGCATCATACCCAAAAGAACTGAAAAGAAGTGTTCAAATAAAAATTTGCTCATAAATGTTCATGGCACACTATTCATAACAATCAAAAGATGGAAATAACCCAAGTATCTATCAACAGATTAGAGGATGAACAAAACGTATTATACAATGGAAAATTATCCAGCCATCAAAAGTAATGAAGTACTGATACATATAACATGAATGAACTCTGAAAGCATTAAGTGAAAGGAGCTAGACAGAAAAGGCCATATATTGTATGATTTCATTGATATGAAATATCCAGAATAGACAAATCCATCCAGACAGGACACAGATTAGTTGCTAGGTGCTTGAGGGAGTTCGGGGAAGGGAAGTGATTGCTAATGGGTATGGAGTTTCCTTTTTATAGTGATGAAATGTTTTGGAACTAGACAGTAATAATAAAGAGCATAAAACACTGTGAATGTATTAAATGTTACTAATGGTAAATTTTATGTATGTATTTTACCATAATAAAAAAATTTTGACAGTTTTCTAAAACTGAAATTCCAATAATCAATTTTTAAAATATGGTCACCAATTTAATTAACAGAATAAACTCATGTCTTTCAGTAGGATTAAGTACGCCAAACCAAAAGCCATAGATAAACCACACATTTTTGTAAAGTAAGAACTATTTCAAGGAAATCCGATTTTTTTCTGGCTCTGTTTGGTATTAAATATGTTAAATAAAAAACTGAATTCCACTGGTTAAGGCTTTTTAAACAAAATACAAAAATGACTGTTCATATCAAAAGCTGTTTATTCTGGGCTGTTTTTAAGTTTTATCAAATGTAAAATACAGGTTACTATACAAAAATTATTAAAATCTCAGTGATGGTAAACATATGCATATTTCATTTAGTATGGACTCGAGAAGCATTAAATGACAATATGTGTTTGCTATTAATAAAAGATCAAAGTATAAAAACAGAGTGTAAGAAAAAGCTAGACACATCTAGTTCTACTGAAATTGATAGTAATTTGTTTTGCTATTTACAAAAGGCTAAAGAAAATTTACTTCACAAGTGGAAAAGAATAAAGCGTATTTCAAAACTAGCAACAGCATTAAGGCAATATTTATAATACAAAGTGCAATACTTCTTTTATACTTAACATTGTCAGTTGGTGATACTGTATTATGGATTTTACCACAATCTATTTAAGTTAGTCCTTTAAATATGGACTGTTTTGCAAACACACTAGTAACAAAAGAGTTTTAGGCTTTAACAAAATTAAATTGATTTAGCTAGATCCACCTAAAGATGACCAAATTTAAGGGTGGCAGACCCCAAATCTCTGACTTTATTTATTCCTTGAAAAGGGAACCAGAGGTGAAATCATTTATGACTGTTTAAACAGACCTCAACTATTTACATATTATGCCTGTTTGCCTGGGATGAATACCTAGGATATTAGAGTACTTTTTTACAGTTAATATACAATTGATCTTACTTAGCTGGCTTCCTAATAATGTATTTCAGCTATGGTTCCCTTGCAATGTTCAATTCTTCAGTTCTGTCTTACATCGGCCCAACTGATTTCTCTCCTACAGAAACATCCCCCAAATACAGGTACCAAACATACTTTGAGAAATGATACTATTGAAGTTATAAATAGAGAGCCTCCCGGACCATTCAAGGTTCCAATCATTTGGCTATAAAGTTTGTATCTTTTAAAAAGTTTTTAATCCAATAAATCTTTGTATTCTTATATATTAGGCTCTATGTCTCCATACAGAGACAAAAGAGCAAAACAGACATATTCCCTATCTCCTGGGAGTTTGCATCTTAGTAGAAGAGACACATACACATACAATTATGGACGTCTCAATACTCTGTCTTTACCTCATTCAATCCCCCAAAATGGCTTTTGGGTATACTGCCACCATCCACTTTTACGAGGCAATGTATATAGAATTTGTGCATTGGATGTAAAGACTTGATTTACACTCAGGGTTTTTCCTAAAGTTGTTTCCTTTCTGATCTATGACAGCAAAACAATAGTCTAACAACTATTCTGGCTCTTTTCTCCCTGAACAAATTTCTTAGAAACCATGGTAGACATAATTTTTCACATGACTCTCCATTTTCATATTATCCTACTTCCTTCAAAACAAAAACTGGATTTAAAGTTTATCTCCATTAAAGCTTCACAAAAAGGCTACTTACTGGTATAAGTATATGTCACTCAGTTTGTCCCTCTGACAGGGACTGGATTTAATGATATTTAAATCAATTATCTGGATATCATATTTTAATAGAGACCGACAAGCACCCATAAACTACCACAAGTGTATCCAAGCTCCAGTTTCTCAAGTTTCAAATCATATGCCACACTGCTACAAGAGTCGCTGTTCCAAAATGCAATTCAAAGCATGTTGCCCATGTGTTAAAAACCCATCAAAGATTTGATGCACTGCCACCCCACATGGAATCAATTCAAATTGCTTAGTTCTGTCACACAAACTCCTTTATAATTTAGTCCCAACTATGTCACCTCAGTTTTTAACTCTCTACCTCACCTGCTCTAAGGAAAGTCAAACTCATGGGCATCCGCAGTCCCAAAAGTGCTGTGCTAGTTCATATACAAATTCCGCACATGTCGTGTGTGCCGGTACTGTCCTCAGTCTTATTCCAATCCAAACCCTCCTCATTAGTAGAAGACCTAGCATTCATATTTAATCTCCATAAAGAGTTCCCTAACTACTGGCCCCAAAGTTAATCACTCCTACAGTGCTACTGAAACAAGCTTAGAGCTTCTTTTATAATACTAATCAAGTAATACTGTAAGTATTGATTTATATGACTCCCCCATCTTAACTATTAATCTTCCATTTATCTAATTTCCTTAGTGCTCCATTTAAATAATAAGACTCAATAGCATTTGTGAATGAATAAATGGTAAGAAAATTGCAAACTAACTCATAAGAAATGTATATACTTAGTTAGGAGGGCCCCAAAACAAAAAATGGTTCAGTAGCAATCTTTAAATTTCTGACAGGAAAATATGTAGAAGAACTGACTTGTCCTTTATGTGGCTCTCAAGGGCAAATTAGAGCCAGAAACATTACAAAGAGATACATTGTATCTCTTCCACATAAAGAATCTTCTAACAATTAATAACCTCAATAGGCTGCCTTGAGGAAACTGAGCTACTTATTAGTGAAAGAATTCAAGAAGAGGCTAAACAACATCCATCAGGTGCCTAAAAATTCTCTCAGAATAAAACAATAGAAATTTAGCTCTAGGGTTGTTGTTGTTATTTTGTTTCCTTTTGTTGACATTTGCTCATGTCTAACCTAGAAGCACTTCCTGAATTGGTGACAGAACCTAAGATAGAACGAACCTATGATAGAACCCTGTCTTCCAGCAGCATAGTTGAAATCCTTCTCCCAACGAAGGTGGCCTTTTTTTCTATATGGTGTTATGATGTTTCCATCAAATAGACAACTAAATGAAAAAAAAAATTAAATTTTGGTGGTCTCATATAAAAGCAAAACAATCTTCATGCCTCATTAAAACATTAACTAGTTAATATTTTACTCGAGAAAGTTGTATAGCGGTTATCCTCTAAAAATTTTCCTTTATGCAGTATAATTCTCAGCTATTTTATTAGTATGCCCTATACTGAAAGTTACTGACTGTTCTACTATTCTTCACTGTATTACGTGCTTCTAGGAGTATATCACAAAGATGGACATCATCCTATGGTTATACATTCAATTGTTGTGCTGGTTATGCTATATAATTACCTATCAAAAGTTTTTATTTTATTAGTCTCCAGATAACAAATTTGGGTGCTCAAAACCCAATTCTGAATCATAACAAATCCTTTGTTTTCTAAACAACACCCAAGGATTATCACTATCTTTAATTGTAGGTAGTACCAATGAAATTAAACAGTCCAAAAGGGATGAGGTGAAGAGTGTCAAGGACCATGAAAAAAAAAAGCAACTTAAATTTTATCACTTTTCAAAAACCCAGAAACTACTTATTCAGTTCAGACCTTTTACAGATTTAAAACTTCAATAACTTACTTCAGAACTTAAATTTCTACACAATATATCTTCATGGTAATGAAAAATTAGTTTTCTCCTCATAGTGAGAGAGATTTTAATTCTGTTTACTAGATTTACCATGGCACTTGTAAGAGAAATTCTCCTTTCAGCACTGGAACTCAAGTAAGAATACATTGTGTAAAAAAACCGTATGTTCCATTTATTTTACCTTTTTTTTTTTTTTTTTGAGGGCACCGAACCAGGGCTGCTGGCTTCCCAGGCCAGCGCTTAACCACCGCGCCACTCGGCTGGCCCTATTTTACCTTTTGATATGTGTACTTTTTAATACCTGAATCTATCATACTAACAACCTAAACTTTTAAGGCCTAAATTAAAGCTTATACATACAACCTGTCATTAAAAAATATTTTCACTTGCAAAATATAGCCTGTTAAGAGGCCATGAGGGGATGGAGACATTAGGGAAGTTAAGAGGGAGAGGCACAGGGGTGGCAGGTTAGCTCAGTTGGTTAGAGCACAGTGCTCATAACACCAAGATTGCCGGTTTGATCCCCACAGGGGCCACGGAGCTGTGCCCTCCACTAGATTGAAACAACGACTCAACCTGGAGTTGTGGCAGCCAGTTAGCTCAGGTGATTAGAGCGCAGTGCTTATAACACCAAGATTGCCGGTTTGATCCCCGCATGAGCCACGGAGCTGTGCCCTCCACAACTAGACTGAAACAACTGCAGGTATCTTTAAGGAAATAAGTTGCCAGAAACATCCACAAAGGCATTGAGGTAAGCAGAGTAGAAAAATAAATATGGAGATAATCTGTGGTAATACTCTAAAGCCCACAGACCAAACTACAGAGCTAACTTCCAGCAAACAATTATTCTCTCCAGCAATTTTCCCTGTACAAGCGTTTCAAACTCTTTCTCTAAGTTTCTCCTGTCTCTAACCATATCTCCAATACCTCCAAACCCTCTGATTTTTATCTTTTTTCTTACCACCTTAACTGGTACAGTATGGAAACAAAGTATACATCTTTAATCTTATTTTATATTCCCTGTCCTGCTTTTCAAAAGCAGATAATGTGAGCATTTTATGTTTTTCTAAAAAAAAATTAAACTGTTGAATAACTTTTTCCTGAGACAACAACAGAAAAGTATTTCTCCTACTTAACTAGAAAATGATTGCACACAGTTTAGATGAAAACTAGATTTGGAAATTCTAAATAATGCTCAATATACGATAGTAGTTGTACATTACAGTATTTGGGAAAACATGAGAAAATACCACATAATTTGATTTCAAAACTATCATGTTCAGTTCCAAAGTTAAAATGTTTTAATCTGTATGGGGTTAGAGAAAAGCAGATGGAAATATTTTTAACTAAGGAATGTATCCCAAAATAAAATTCAAGTTAAAAAGAAATCAAACAAAATTCAAAGGTAAATTAAACACATTACCAAGTTCACTGTCAAACTAGCTTTAAGTAGGAGCATAACTCGTAGCTTAGTTTCCTAAGGTAAACTTCTCTTAATTGCAGGAAAGAGCCTGCTGAAAATCCAGACAGTCACATGGGTTTCCCCATCTTTCTTCTTCTGGCCACAGAAATAAGTGCAAGAAAGGCTGAAGCAGCAAATTCAGTAGGGGAATAGCCATGTGTAACGCGTAGGATTTTTTCTTAAAGGCATGGAAAAGAATTACAACTAGCAGCAGAAGGAAGGAAACTTAACATCCTTTTGGATAAGCTGTAAATAAAGAGAGGTAAAGTTATGACTCCACGTTAAAGAGATCTGAGTAAGGTTTTGTGAACTAAAGCTTTTCACAGAACAGGCAAGCAGAGCTATCTGAACAGCATAAAATGAAAGTAAAAGACTCTTCCCACCAATAAAAAGGAAGCTAAGATTAATTAGGCAGATATAATTTTTCAACTAGTGAAGTTCAGCAAAATACTTTTACATTTGTATTTATATCTGTTCTTTATTGTACCTCTATTTGTATTTATCAATTACATAATTGACCCAAGTACATAAATATGACCCAATTTTAAATAAATAAAACAATCTGAGCTATAAATGTAATTTCTGGGCCGGCCGAGTGGTGCAGTGATTAAGAGCTGGCTTGGGAAGCCAGCAGCCCTGGTCCGGATCCCACATAAGGGCCAATGACACTGTCCTCTAAAAAATAATAACAATAATAATAAATGTAACTTCTTTCAGTTATTATCTGAGGAGACCTGCCTGTTAACAATTGCTTCAGTAATTACAGTCTGGGTGAGAACTACCTGCCTGCATCAGAATCACTTGTAAGTACATACTTTAAATATCTGGATTCCTGCTGGATCCCACTCAAGATCTACTGAATCAAAAGTGTGTGCGTGTGAGGGCCGGCCGAGTGGCACGTTGGTTAGGAGCTGGCTTGGGATGCCAGTGGCCCCGGTTCGGATCTCACATATGAGGGCCGGTGACACTGCCCTCTACAGCTAACAACAGCTCCTGGAGCTGGGCTGTGCGAGCCCCGGAGATGGTGTGGGCTGCAGCCCCTGCTGCAGTGGGCTGCCATAGGCTACAATGAGTGGCCAGCAGCCGGCGTGAGCTGCCAAGAGCCGCCGTGAGCGGCCGTCCAGAGGCCGACGACCGATCTGCTTCACCTGGGAAGAGCGCAATGATGATACCAACATGGGCCAGTGAAGCGATGTCTTCCGCAACTGGACTGAAGAACAAAAGGACAGCAACTTGTCTGTTCCCCTTCCCCGATTCCCCAACGCTGTTCCCCTCCCCCAATTCCGATAAAATCTTAAAAAAAAAAAAAGTGTGTGCGTGTGGGGGGGGGAGGAGGGGAGGGCTCCAAGAATCTGCATTTTTTTTTAAAGATTTTATTGGGGAATTGGGGGAGGGGAATAGTGTTGGGGAATCAGGGAAGGGGAAAAGACAAGTTGGTGTCCTTTTTGTTTTTCAGTCCAGTTGCGGAAGACATCGCTTCACTGGCCCATGTTGGTATCATCATTGCGCTCTTCCCAGGTGAAGCAGATCGGTCGTCGGCCTCTGGACGGCCGCTCACGGCGGCTCTTGGCAGCTCACACCCGCTGCTGGCCACTCGCTGTAGCCTATGGCAGGGGCTGCAGCTATGCTGTCACAGTGACTCACAGCAGCCCAGCTCACAGTGGAGCTGTTGTTCACCATTTTAGCTGTAGAGGGCAGTGTCACTGGCCCTCATATGTTGGATCTGAACCCGGGCCCTGCTGCTCAGAGCCGGCATCCCAAGCCAACTCTTAACCAACGTGCTACTCGGCCGTACCAAGAATCTGCATTCTTAACACCACCACCACAATCACTACCACCATGTAATTTTAAACACTAAAGTTTAAGAATTACTGTAGTAGGGGCCAAGCAAATCAACCAAAACTATCTGGGGGCAATTCTTAGGATAGCTGACAGTTCTGAGGAAGAAATACACAGTCTCAAAAAAAACTGACTTTCTCTTTCTGAATAATACATTTAGAGATGGGTAACAGATGTATCACCTCAAAATCTCCAAATGTTTCCACTCTTCCCCAAAGCTTTCCTACCACAGCATTCTAAGTATGAAATGTATGAGTAAGCCAAGTTAAACATTTCATGAACTTAAACTTAAAAATTGGCTTTGGCTGTCTGTAAGAGTTCATTAAAACAATAAAAGATACAAATATTTTAATCTTTCTCAACATTTTCTCCTTTCAGTTCCTTTTCAGATTTGTTTTAGTTAAAGCTTCAAAGACTTCTGGAAATTTTATATTATTACACCCGAGTCCATTTTTAATACCTATCCAATCCCAAATACAAATTATGTTTAAAAATGGACTACACAAATTGTGTAATGTTTCTTCAGAGAGTACACAAAAATATTCTTTCCAGTCTCATCTTTTCTTTAAAGCAGTGGGTTTCAGTGATGGGGTTGGTGGTCTCACAGTAGTTTAGTTATTCAAATTAACATCTGAATCCTCACTATATGCCAAATATTAAATATGAAGCACTTAGATATATTATCTCATTTAATCCTCCTGACAATCCCATAAGGTAGGTATTTCTATTATCCCCATTTTATGGATGAATTGCTTAAGGTCCAGAGAGGTCAAGTAACTTGTCCATAATTACACAGCTAGTAAGCTAATTCAAACCCAGACACTCTAACTCCAGAACAAAGATTTTTAACCACTACGTTATCCTGCAGTTTGAAGATGCCACCTGCCCAAAGCAAGTCTTCTGAATCCAACTAAGCAGGATTGTGGATTCCAGAGAATTTAATTGTTTTTAATGTGCTTTTAGGAGATTTTGAAGTATAACAAAGGCTAGAAACTCCGGCACTGTGCTATTAGTTCACCAAAGTGGAGCACTGGCAACCTTAGAGAAATAACTCATGGTTTGAAAGTTGAAGTCTCAAAGTCTAGTTCATTAACTAGAATTTACTTATTATCCTATTCTCTCTCAATTCTCTCTCTCCTTCTCAATCCTTCCCTCTCTCTTTATCTCTCCCCCTCCCCTACTCCAAAGAAATTATAAGAAAAAAAAATCTAGAATTTGCTAAAGAAAAAAATTAGAACTGGTCTGTACTGAGACTATGAGAAACTAAACAAAGATCACTGATATTTTAGTATGATTACTCTGAGGCAGAATTAGACCTTTACTGAAAGAAATGATCAAGGTAGAATTTAGAGTTAAAGGGGGATATTTCTATCTCTGGCAACCTTCTCATTTTACAGGTGAAAAAACATCCTATTTTTTTAAGCATCTTCTTTAACTCAGTTCACATTTGTAATATTAAGCCAGCAAATATTTAAAGTCTACAACAGGGAGTGCAAGAGAATTGTGTACTATAATATCAATGTACATTGGAGCTGGAAGGGACTCTGAATCTAATTTCACAGATGAGGAAAATGAAGTCTATGAATTTTAGTGATTTACCCAAGGTCACATAATTATTTAATGGCAGAAGAAGCTACCCACAACAAACGCCAAGTTTTTTATTTCTCAAGCCAACAATATTTTCATTACACCAAAATCTGTTTTTATTCGTAAACTTCTTCTTCTTTTTTTTTTTTTAGAGGGCAGTGTCACTGGTCCTCATATGTGGGATTTGAACCGGGGCCACTGGCATCCCAAGCCAGCTCTTAACCGCCGGGCCACTCGGCCGGCCCTCGTAAACTTCTTATAATTCATAGATATCAGCACATTAGCTTCAAACACTAGGAATCATATCTATAGTCTAGTTTTGATTTTTCTATTAATTAACTATCTGATTCTGGGCAAGTACTGTAAAATAAAAATAAATTCTACCCTTTCTAGGTCACAGGAATATTCCAAGAACCAAAAGAGAAAACTTACAAAGATAATACATATGAAAATAATTTTTGAAAAATATGACATGTAGAATTAAGATATACTTTCATATTTTTTTCTAGAGGTAAATACATACTGGTTGTTAAATATTGTAAATACTGCCCCAAAGTCTCAACTGAAAACTTTTGAAAATCATTAGAGACCCCTGAAGAACAACTTATTACCATGTCTAACTCATTTTCAATATTTAATACCACCTTACTAGGTGATGTCTAGCAAATAAAAGATTTCACTGATAACAGCACTGTCAGTTTTCCACAGGGTATTAAACAATGCATAAAGTGATCCCTGAGGTTCCTTCTACTTTAAAAATTTCTGATTTTACAATAAAACACAACTGTTCCTCAAATAAAAACATTTTAGTCAATAACTCTATGCCAAATAAAATGTGAAGTTTAATTAATAGTAATGTACATTAGGTCCTCAAATAAGATTTCATTTAATATCATTTCATTATAAAGTTGATGATATGTTGTAGGAACTTAACTCTTGTTTATATCAATTAGCCTATGGAAAAATTGGTTATACATGGTTTTCACTTACAGTCCCAGAACCTATAGACAATGTCAAGTGAGGACTTACTTACAAATGCTGCATTTTAAGTTGTGACAAATGTACCACAGTAACGTGACTTTGAGAGTAGGGGAACTGGGTGAGCAGTATGCAAGAAAACTCTGTACTATCTGTGCAGCTTTTCTGCAAATCTAAAACTAGTCTTTAAAAAAAGTATTTAAAAAAAGTAAAAGTAAATCTCCATGCCCATTTCGAATCATTCAGAAAATTTCTACTAAACAAGTAACTCCAAGTTGATATGAGTTAGTAGTCTGCTTTGCTTACTGGGGTGTAGTGTTAAATATTAATTTAGTTTAGCATTTCAAAATAATACGTTTGAGCGCTTAAAATTACCTTAGTCTCACAAAAATAGGAGTTTTCCAATACTGTTCTACCTAATTTATATTCACATGATCACATCTCAAAATGTCTACCTTAAAACAACGACCGAATTTCCAAGGTAAAGAAAGTCCTTGAACCAATCCTGGACTTCAACGGTTTAGTGTAGATCCCTAACAGTGTTTTGTAGTTGGTTGTTTTGTTTTTTTTTAAGAAAATACCTGGAAACAATACTGATCTTGCTGGGGGAGGAAGGAGGTCAGGCATGGAAAAGATACAAAAGGCTCCTGTGCCATTAACTCCCCAATCTAATAGGTAGTTTCACAAATACTCTAAAAATCTGCATAGACTCTTATTTTTATCCTAGAGCAATTAATTACACTTTCTTTTCGGCTTTTCTAAAATTTTAAACATTTTAATTATATTAATATATAACTGATGTCCAAAGGAGTTCGTTCTATTAGTGATACAGAAATGAATACTTTTGCATTTATTTTTATAATCTCTTGTAGTAACAAAATTTGTTTTTTTAAATTTAATATTTAGATCAAGATATTTCTTCATTCTCCTTACACCACACCTGTATATAAAAACTACTTATGTGAGGGAGCTATAAAAATCTTTTTAAAACTTATCATCAAGTTTTGCCTTTACTTAATCAAGATGTTGATGAAGGGATTTTTAAAGAAACTAGTTTTGAAACTAGTTTTCACTTTAGTCAGCTGGGAACAATACACATTATGGGACAAATAAAGAAGCCCTATCTAACAGAGGTCTATGATGGCTCAATCAGGTGAATTACGATTTTGCCAACTAGTGTCAATTCTGGTGGAAAAAAAGATGTGGTTTTCTTTCTGAGAACCTTAAATTAAGAAAAATTATAAGTGTAGGAATTTTAAATTCTCAATATCACAGTTAACAAAATGAATATATACTATCAACAATTTTCATATTGGAGAGAATGGAAATTACCCAGATATGGAAAGAAATCACTAAAAGAATTTTTAGTCTTCCCTGTTCAGCCTAACTAATAAAAAGGGTTCTGGGAAAACAGTTTTTTGGGGCGGCCGGGTAGCTCAGTTGGTTAAGAGCGTGTGATCTGATCAACAGAGTTGCAGGGTTTAATTCTCACATGGGCCAGTGAGCAGCGCCCTCTGCAACTAGACTGAAGACAATGACTTGAGCTGAGCTGCAGCTGAGCTGCATGTGGGCGGCCGGATGGCTCAGTTGGTTAGAGTGCATGCTCTTAACAAGGTTGCTGATTCCAGCATGGGATGGTGGACTGTGCCCCCAGCAACTAGACTGAAAATGGCAACTGAACTTGGAGCTGATGGGTCCTGGGAAAAACACATTGTTCCCCGAAAAAACACATTGTTCCCCAATAAAGTTTAAAAAAATAAAAAGTTTTTGCCACAACATTTAGGAAATTTCAGAAGTGAATAATTATAGGGAATGCTACATGAATCTATATGTTCCAGAATCTATATATAAAGTCAATTTTCTTTTCAAATAGAAGGGGGAGCACTTTCTTCCCTACCTTAGCTATGCCCTTTAAGGCCACCAAATTCTTACAATTCATCATGAAGATTTTGTAAAAAGTTATCAACCTTACCAGGAGACAGAGAGCTAGATACTTGTGTGTTTCTAAATAATAGTAACTATTCCAGTGCATTCCAAACAAGCCTCAAAAGTAATAAATAGCTTTAAAAAATTACATCTATATATCTTTAAAATATATATCTACCTAAAAATAAACCATTGTACTTTGAAAACAGTTAAGACATGAATTTGCTTCAAGGACCAATAAAAACAGTTTAAAGCTACGTTATTTTAAAAACAGAGCAATAAACAGATCATTGAGGAACAAAGGCTAGCCTGGAAACAAGAGATTTTTTTTTTTTTTTAAGTTTTCATCTCCTCTCACTGCTGAGTTGGTTAACAGTGGGAGTCGTAGTATCCACAGGGCATTTCAAAACTTTTACAGACAGGAAAGGGCCAAGAATCTGAGGGAATGTTGTTTCTAGGGCTCCCATAGTCAGGTCACCATAAACACAGAGAGATGCCCATGTGAAGCAAGACCCCAACAGGGACAGAACCACAACTAACCTCATTTTAAATGGAGGAAAAGCAGATCACTAGAGCAGTCCTATGTTGGACCAAATTCCTTTCTCTCCTACAAGTTCTACTCCCCTCAGTGAAGCTCTTGTCAATGGTGTGTCCTAACTGAACATAACTTTGCTGTCATAGATATATTGCTGTAAAATGTTCTCCTCTGTACTTAAATTAAAACAAATGTGAAGCTATTCTTCAGGAGTATTTATTTATGTTATAGATTTTTTTTGCCCAGGGAAGGGAAAGAGAAGTGGAAAGGAGAGGGGAAAGATGGAGGATAATCAGGTTGGAGAGAAAAGAACCACAGATGAACAGCAATTGTGATGGGATGTAAAAACCTGGATTGAAAATGAGGAATCCTGGTTTATAATCCCAGCTCTACCATTAGCTAACTAAACTACCTTCTTTAGACAGTGAGTTTTCTCATCAAAAAATTAAGTGTGGGGCCGGCCGAGTGGCTCAGTTGGTTAAGAGTTGGCTTAGAGTGCATGCTCTGAGCAACGGGGCCGCTGGTTCGATTCCCACATGGGCCAGTGAACGCTGCGCCCTAGTTGAGCTGTCGCTGAGCTGCCAACGGGTGGCAGGATGGCTCAGCTGGTGTAACAACAAGACTGCCTGTTCAATGGTGGGCTACGCCCGCCCGCAACTAAGACTGAACTCGGTACCTTGAGCTAAGCTGTCGCCCGGATGGCTCAGAGGATAGAGCGTGCACTCTTAACAACAAGGCTGCTGGTTCGACTCCCGCATGGGATGGTGGCTACGCCCACTCACAACTAAGATTGAACACAGCACCTTAAGCTTAGCCAGATGGCGGGCGACTGGCGCCCTCCACAACGAAGACTGAAGGATAACGACTTGGCTGGTCCCCTCTCCCAATTCCCCAACACTGTTCCCCTGCCCCAATTCCCCAATAAAATCTTAAAAAACAAACAAACAAAAAAAAACAAGAATATATATGGATCACATTAAAAAAAAAAAAAAAAAAAAAAGGAAGTGCAGGTAGAGCTTGCACCCAAGAACAAGAATCCCCAAAGGGAACCCTCACCCAAAGGTTCAGAGTTGAGAACGACAACTTTGCAGGGGAAGTAAAAACCCTCTTAGGTTGTGGGGAAGGGAAATTTCTGATTATTTTGTTGGGGGATGGAATACCGTTTAAAATTACAGGTTACTACCTAGAAAACAGTAAAGAGGAGGAGTCCATGCAAACTGCCAATTCAACACAGCCTGAGTGAGGTTCTTCATACCAGCGCCAGGCATTGTAGATTCAGAGATGAAAGTCAGTCTCTACTTTTAAGGTATTCAGAATCCAGTTAAGGTTTTGGCTAAATGCTAAGAGAAAAATTGTGCCTCCATCAGACTCTGCCCTTTCTTACCAGTTATGTAAAAGAAGCAATGACATGTAGAATCTTCACATTCAGATCTCAATTAAGAAAAAATGAGGCTTAGAGCAATGAACTTCAGGGTGCCTAAATTTTCTGACTTCAAACCCAGTGATTTGATACACATGGTTAGTGTGGCAATATGAATGTCAACTGGCTATGTTAATTAAAGTCCTATTAATCTACAGGTTAAAGAAAATCTTAAAAATTACACAAAAATTCCTGCCTACTGTTAATAATATCAAAGTCTCTTATGATAGATTTACCTTATTATTCATAAATTGCAATGCAAATATACGTATGTCTTCAAACTTAATCCCCGCCACCCTGCACTCCACCTTCAGGTCCAAGACCATTGTCCAAATCACTCTATTCCCAGTGGGTGGCACAGAGCAAGTACTCTGGGTATACTGGTTGAATTAATGATCTCCAAAGCCCCTTCCAGGTCTAAAATTGCCTGACACCTGACATCAAAACATGAACAACACACAAATACATACACTTAACTCACCTTGAGAGCTTAAAATATTGCCACTACAAGTTTTAGGCATATTTTTGTAACTATAGGCACAAATGCAGAACTCACTACTCTATATATCTTGTCCCATGAATAACACAAAAATTGAGATTTCCCATTCTTGATTTAAGCAACTTTATAATTTATTGTTTAAATTTATACAAGCAGAAAAAACAGGGCTAACGAAGTAGAAAAGGAGTAAGAAATATTCATTGCAATCAGAAAACTGTGCCCGTGTGTCTACAATGCACACTAATTGTATGATCCTCTAAAGCATGAGCCGCAGAATTTATTTCTGGTTTTTGTCAAGATCTCTGAAAAAGGATCAAAAATACAGGAGAGGGAAATCTGAGAGGATTTTACAAGTTGGGAACACTTTCCTATTTGCCGACATTTTTTTTTTTTTTAAAGTATGTCAAAACCTGACTCAAGGGAGATTGTTTTTGCTTTTCATTAATGTGCATTAAAGGGAGTATTTTCTGACTACTTATCTCTGACAAACAAAGCCCCGTTCTGAAATCTACAACGTCCAGCAATATCATTTAATTTGAAGAACAGCAGGTCAATACGGTAAAACATTAAAAATCAGTGCTGGGAAAAGTAGTAGGCCTATCCAGCAGAAATAGAGAAGAAGGATTTTCTAGATAGACCACCGTAATAATTTGGCTTTAAAGGCTGGGATCAAATTCTCCACATCAAACTGCATTATGAGTAAAGGCCACTGACAGAAAGAAAAGGGTTAAACACTAGGAAACACAACCGCTTCTAGTTTCAAGAATTCCCAAACGACTCGAATGGATTTGGACTCCACGCAGACAGCTCTGCAAAATGACTTCCCTTTCTCTGGCACAACCACAGCCCTACCCACAGACCGCCGTCCCCCTCCTCCCGCCGACCCTAATCCTGGTAGTACAATTTTTTTTTTTTTTAATTGAGGACAGTGAAGATTGTCTGCTTTTCCGGAAGAAGCAAAACTATATCTAGATAGGGCACTAGCACGTCGGCAGCACCTAAATACACGGAAAGCAGGTGTGAATGGCAGCTACAGCCTCTGGCCCACAGCGGGGCAGGAAGGTTCGCTCCCCACGGAGCCCAAAACTTCTCCTGCACACAGCGCATCGCGGACCCAGCTCCTCTCCCCCCCCCCCCGGTGACAAATCAAAGCCAAGTCTCGGCGCCACCAAGCCGCGACCTCGGCCCGCCCCCGCCCCGAGCCCCGGCGCAGCTCGCGCTGTACCTGGCGAAGAAGTCGGCGAAGCCGCCGCTCCGTCGAGCCCGCGCCGAGCTCCCCGCGGGGCCCTGCTCCGCGGCGGACGAGGGCACCGGCGGCCCCGCCGTGGGCAGGTGGTCGCGGGCGCTCGGACGGCGGCTCACCTCGAACGTGTTCCGAGAGCTCAAGCGAACGTCGGAGAAGCTGAGGCGCAGCTCAGCGCCCGCGCCCCCGCTAGTCCTCTCGGCCGGGGCGGCGGGGGACGCGCCCGCCCCGGGGCCCCCGGCCTCGGCGCCCGGCAGCTCCAGGTCCTCGCCGCCCGCGCCCTCGGGCTCCTCGGCGTCGGCCGGCGCCAGGCAGCAGCTCCGCAGCGGGTCCTCGAGCGGGGCGGCCCAGTCCGACCTGCTGCCCGCGCCGCCCGAGCCCTCGGCTCCAGGCCCTTCCCGGCGAGGATCGCGGTCGTCCGCGCGGGCCGGCCCCTGAGTCCCGTCCAGGTCGCCGCAGTCCGGGCCCGGGCCCGGCAGGAAGCCCGAGTCCCCGTTAGTCATGCCGCCGTACCGCGGCGCGCCGGCCTCCGCCGCCTCGGCGCCGGGACGCTGGGAGCCTTCGGGCGGCGGGCGGCCGGCCGAGCGCAGCGCTGCCGGGGGCGGAGGGGCGCGCGGCTGCCTGGCGGGCAGCGGACGGCAGCACAGCCCCGGCTCCAGCTGCCCCCCGGCCGCCTCGAGGTAACGCCGGAGGAGCTGCTGAGGCGGCGTCTCCGCCTCCTCCTCCTCGTCCTCCTCCTCCGGCGGCTCCACAGCGCCGACGCCTCCGCCAAAGCCTCCCGTGGCCCGGATCATCTTCCCGTCCTGGCCCACCGGCCCCGGCGCCGGCACAGGGGGCAACTTGGGGCTTCTTCTGGAGCAGGCTCCCACATCCTCGGGACCCACCATCTGGGGCCGGGCGAGCGCCCCTCGAGAAGGCGGCGGAAGACTCCCCGGCCGTAGGCTCGGCCCGGCAACAGCCTCGGGGTCTGCGGCCGCGGCGCCACCGCCGCAACCTTCCCGGACCCACGCCTCCCACCCGGGGCTCGGGCAGTTGCGGGAGGGCGGGCACGCGCCGAGGCTTGCGCACGCGCAAAAGCCGGACCGGTCAAGGCCCGACCTGGAGATGCCGCGAACCATAGAGACAGCAGCTAGAGAGACCCGCTCCCGAGCACTCCGGCGGCCGGTCTGGGATCCGCCATCTGGATGGTGGAGGTTACTCGGTCAGCTCCGAGCATGACAGTTCTTAAAGAGCCACGGGTATGCCTCGCTTAGCAAAAATTCACTTGACTTACTAAATGTATGGGAGTAGAACACAGGCTGTTAGATGTACGTCTTTCCAGCTCTAACTGGTCGCCGGTCAACTTGACGCTTTTACATCCATCTTTAGCGTCATTGCCACAATTTAGGACTTCATCGTCTCATGTCAACACCGTTCCTTCTCCCTTCTATCTTCCACAATACTACTAAAATTTTCTTTCTGATCTAGCACCATGTTTCATCACATCAGTCTTTTTTTTTTTTTTTTTGAGGGCAGTGTCACTGGCCCTCATATGTGGGACCCGAACCGGGGCCGCGTGCATCCCAAGCCAGCGCTTAACCACCACGCCAGTCGGCTGGCCCACACCGCTCTTCTTAAAGATTTCCATTATCACTCAAGGAAGGAGAGGAAGTCGAGTCAGGCAGAGAGGGGCTATTGAGATAATTCCAGCATCCAGAGATAATGGATTAAAATGGTGTGATGATGTGATAACCACTGAGTAGAAATGAAGTGTGTTTAAGTAGAAATCAGCGCTCGCTTGGGCACTAAAATTGAACCGATACAAGGAAGATTAGCATGGCCCCTGCGCAAGGATGACACGCAAATTCGTGAAGCATTCCGTCGTTTTAAGGCTAAGCAAGCATCTAAACAGACTGCAATGGCTGCTAAGACTCCCACTGAGGTAGCACTTAAGCAAAAGTTTGTGAAGCCTGTGAAGGTTTCTGCTCCCCAAGTTGGTGAAAGATGCAAATTTGGCCGATCAGATTGTTAAATAAAGATTATCTGGACAGACCGAGTGGCTCAGTTGGTTAAGAGCTCACTCCAGAGTGCGAGCTCTGGGCCGGCCGAGTGGCGCAGTGGTTAAGCGCTGGCTTCAGAAGCCAGCGGCCCCGTTCAGGTCCCACATATGAGGACCAGTGACCATGAGGGCCAGTGACACTGCCCTCAAAGTAAAATAAAAGTGCGAGCTCTGACCAACAGGGTCGCCGGTTTGATTCCCGCCGGAGCTGAGCTCAACAGGTGGCAGGATGGCTCAGCTAAAATTAATGAATAAATAAAGATTGACTATAACAAACAAATAAAAAAATAATAATAAAGTAAAAATCACAAGACGTGATAACATTGGTTATAAGGAGAAATGATTAAAGAAGTAGGAACCAGCAATTACTAACACAAAATTCTTGAAACTAAAACTGACGCAGTTTGAAGAAATAGATTAAGATTGAAAAAACTTAATCAATAGGGGAAATATATCTGGTAAAGTGAAAGACTAGCAATATCCAGCATATAGTTAGAGGTCTAAAACTTGGGTTTGGAGGTGCAGATTGAAAAGTCATCTGCATACTGCAACTAAGGAAGTCCTGAGTGACATCACCAAAGATGAAAGAATAAAGATGGAAATGGGGCAGAGACTCAAAATGTCCATCCATTTCAGGATGGACAAAGTAGTTGTATTGCAAGGGATTAAAGTGGCACTAGTTGTGGATAAAATGAAGCAACAAATGTAGACCACTCATTCTAGAAATGAAGGAGAGGACAGAAATAGAATGGAGTTGCAATTAGAGGAAGCAGCATTATCAAAACTTTAAATTTTTTTTCTTATAAACATATATACATATACACAAAAGAGTGAATATAACCTATATAGAAGTGATAATGTATGTAAAAAAATGGACATCCATGTATTTAGCAGTCAATTTAAGAATCATCAAGTGTCTTTTATAGTGAGCATTTCTGAAGGCCCTAGGAAAGGACTAAGTGTCATGGGCATAGTTAGCAGTGCATTTATTGTCAAGATCTTTCAGAAGAAGAAATGACTTCCAGGACACAGGTGGAAAAGTTAATATAAGAAGACAGAAAATAATTTCAAATCATATCTGATAAGGGTTTAGTATCCAGAATATATAAAGAATTCATACAACTCAACAAGAAGACAAACAACCTAATTATAAAATGAGTAAAGGACTTGAACAGACATTTCTCCAAAGAAGATATGCTTATGGCTTTTAATAAGCATACAAAATAATGCTTAACATTATTAGTCACTAGAGAAATGCAAATTAAAACCACAAGATAGCACTCACACCTACTAGGATGTCTATAATCAAAGTGGAAAATAAGTGTTTCAGAGGATGCGGAGCAAGTGGAAGCCTCAGACATTACTAGTAGAAATGTAAAATTCCTACCAGCAGCTGTGGAAAATGTTTGATGGTTCCTCAACAAGTTAAAACATCGAATTACTATATGATCCAGTAATTTCCCTCCTAGGTATATATCTGAAAGAGTTGAAAGCTGTTCAAACAAAAACTTGTACATGAATGTTCATAGTAGCACTATTCATAAAAACCAAAAGATGGAAAAAACGCAAATGTCCATCAACAGAGGAATGGATAATGCAACTGTGGTATTATCCATACAATGGACTATTACTCAGATGTAAAAAGGAATGAAGTACTGATACATGCTACAAAGTGGATGAATCTCAAAAACATAATCGTGAGTGGAAGCAGCTAGGCACATAACGTCACGTATTGTATAATTCCATTCATATGAACTATCCAGAATAGGCAAATCCATACAGAAAGAACGTAAACTGGTGATTGCCAATGGCTGGGAGAAGGATATAGAATTTTTTTTTTTTAAGGGTGATGAAAATGTTTTGGAACTAGATACAGGTGGTGATTTCATGACATTGTGAATGTACCAAATGCCACTGACTTGTACATTTTTTTTTTCAAGATTTTATTGGGGAATTGGCGAGGGGAACAGCGTTGGGGAATCGGGGAAGGGGAACAGACAAGTTGCTGTCTTTTTGTTCTTTAGTTTAGTTGTGGAGGATGTTGCTTCACTATTGGTATCATCATTGCGCTCTTCCCAGATGAGGCAGATGGGTTGCTGACCTCTGGATGTCGCTCACCGCGGCTATTGGCAGCTCACTCTTGGCTGCCAGCCACTCACGCTGGCTGCGGGCCACTCACTGTAGCCTATGGCAGCCCACTGCAGCAGGGGCTGCAGCCCACTCCATCACCGGGGCTCGCACAGCCCAGCTCCAGGTGGAGCTGTTGTTAGCTGTAGAGGGCAGTGTCACTGGCCCTCATGTGGGATCCGAACCGGGGCCGCTGGCATCCCAAAACCAGTGCTTAACCAATGCGCCATTCGGCCGGCCCTGACTTGTACATTTTTAAATGGCTTTATTTTATGTGGATTTTACTTCAATTAAATATTTAAGTTAATGGGCCGGCCAAGTGGCTCAGTTGATTTAAGAGTTCGCTTAAGAGTGTGAGCTGAGCAGCAACTGAGCTGCCAACAGGTGGCAGGATGGCTCAGCTAAAAAAAAAAAAAAAAAAAACCAAACAGGGCTGGCGGAGTGGCGCATTGGTTAAGAGCTGGTTTTGGGATGCCAGTGGCTCTGGTTGGGATCCCACATATGAGGGTCAGTGACACTGCCCTCTACAGCTAACAACAGCTCCACCTGGAGCTGGGCTGCCAGCCTGGGCAATGGTGTACGTTGCAGCCCCTGCTGCAGTGGGCTGCCATAGTGAGTGGCCAGCAGCCAGCGTGAGTGGCCCGCAGCTGCGGTGAGTGACCATCCAGAGGCCGGCGACCGATCTGCCTCATCCGGGAAGAACGGAATGACGATACCAACATGGGCCAATGAAGCAATGTCCTCTACAACTAGACTGAAGAACAAAAAAGACAGCAACTTGTCTGTTCCCCTTCCCCGATTCCCCAACACTGTTCCCTTCCCCCAAAACCCCAATAAAATTAAAAAAATACAACAAACCAAACATATAAAACAAACAAATAAATATTTAAGTTAAAATAGATGTCGAGACATAAATATAATTATAGGATGGTAAAGATGAGGGTAGCTGAGAGTTTAATCTCAATCTTTTGTCTTTTCAACCTTTTTCCTCTCTGCCTGGAGAATTCATCCTTGTAATTTTCTTCTAGCTGTCAAACCTTTCCTAACTAACTTGTTAACTTATTCCTTTCTAGCTACCACTCTATTTTCCATCAATGAAATCATACATTTTTTTTTTTTAAGGAGAGCATGGCTCACAGTGGCCCATACAGGGATTGAACTGGCAACCTTGGTATTATAAGCACCACGCGCTAACCAACTGAGCTAACCAGCCACCCCCATACTATTTTTAAAGTCCAGTTTCTCGAAGTGGTTTATTTTGTTCATCTCCTTCTCTCCCATTAGTCAATAGCAGCAAAGGTTTTATGAACCATACTGGCCCATACAACCCTACTATTTTCTCTGTGCAGATTTCAAAACTGAAACACATTTATATTTTGTGACTTTATGTACAATATGTATTACATAATACCAAATTGTGTTAGTGGTTCTTGTTAGTGTTTTTTTTTTTTTTTTTAAGTTGAGCCATCCGGCCACCTATTGGCAGCTCAGTGGCTGCTCAGCTCAGGCCAGGAATCCAACTGGCAACCCTGTAGCATTCACACTCTTGAGCGAGCTTTTAACCAATTGAGCCACTGGGCCGGCCCTAATGGTTAGTGGTTTTATTTCCGACTTTCAAAGGTAAGTTTCTATCTTATCTGATAAGTAATACCATATCTTATTTTACAAAGAAGGTATTTATTTTCAAAGTGTAGCATATCCTTTTTGTGGTCCTTAAGAGTTTGACATTAAAAACTTTTGATACCATTATTACTACATCACTACAACGCTAGGCATAAATAAAATATCCTGGTACTTTCCTATAAACTGGATGAAACTGTTATGATGAGAAAGAATATTTGCAATCTCTGCTGTAAAATATTAACTTAGTTATAATATGGAAAACTATTGGTATACTTGGATTCTTTCATTTTCTAAGAAAATTTGACTTTCATAGAAATTCTTAAAATACATATAGTTGGTCATATTCTACAGGTATGACCCAATCTTCATTATTGAAGGATGAAATATGGTACCATTATCCCACATTATTATTTTGCTACAACTGTACTCAAGAAGAATGTAAAGGCCTCAAACAAAAGGCCTCAAAATTCCTCATATCTTTCTTTCTTTTTTTTTTGAGGGCAGTGTCACTGGCCCTCATATGTGTGACCCGAACCGGAGCCGCTGGCTTCCCAAGCCAGTGCTTAACCACCATGTCACTCGGCCAGCCCTCTTTTTTTTTTCTTCTTCAAGATTTTATTGGGGAATCGGGGAAAGGGAACAGACAAGTTGCTGTCCTTTTGTTCTTCAGTCTAGTTGTGGAGGATGTCACTTCACTGGCCCATGTTGGTATCATCATTGTGCTCTTCCTGGGTGAGGCAGATCAGTCGCCGGCCACTAGACAGCCGTTCATGGTGGCTCCTGGCAGCTCACGCTGGCTGCCAGCCACTCACGGTAGCTGATGGCAGCCCACTGCAGCCTACGGCATGGCAGGCGACTCCAGGTTGAGCTGTTCACCATCTTAGCTGTAGAGGGCAGTGTCACTGGCCCTAATGTGGGATCCAAACCCGGGCCCTACTGCTCAGAGCTGGCGTCCCAAGCCAACTCTTAACACGCCACTTGGCAGACCCTCCTCATATCTTTCTTTAATCCTCAACCTTTTTCTTGTTATACTGGCTTTCCAAATAGCATTTAAACATGCTTTCCCTTCTATCATGTTAAATCACCAGCATCACCACCCACATACCCTTAGAGCAATGTTCTTCAAACTTAGCTGCACATTAGTAACATTTAGGAAGTTTTTAAAAATGCTGGTGTCTGGGGCCCACCCAAGACTAGTTAAATCAACATCTCTGGAGGGCCCCTTACACTGATATTAAAAGCTGCTCAATTAATTCTAATTTGCAGCCAAGGTTGGGAAATACTGTCTTATAGCTAGCTACAACCTTATCTCTCTACTTCCCTGAATAAGCAAGCTGCTTTGAAAAGACGTTTACACATTGTGTGCCTCCAGATGTGACACCCTGAGAAAGATACGATGTGGCCGAGAATGTATAACTTCAACCTCATCACAGAAAATCATCAGATAAACTCGAAATGAGGAAAATCCTATTTCAAAAAATGAAATGCAGGGACTCTATTCTTCAAAAAGTGCCAATATCAAAAAAAGCAAAAAAAAAAAAAAAAAGCTGTGAAAGTGTTCAGGATTAAAGAAGATTAAAACAATACGACAATTCCATGCGGTATCTGTCCTTAAACTGGGTTTTGTACTAACAGAAGAAAAACATCCTATGAAGGACAGTATTAGATCAACCAACACAACTGTCATATGCACAGTGGATTAAATAAAGTTGTCAATGTAAATATTGGTATTTACAATTGATAATTACTATATCAGTTCTGTAAGAAAATATTTCTATTAGGAAATGCACATTGGAGTATTTCAGATAAAGAGCCAGGATATATGTAATTTATTGTAAAACAATTCAGAAAAAAATGGACACGTATAACACACAGAGCAAGTGATAAAGTAAATAGGATAAAATGCTCACAGTAAGCAAATCTGGGAAAGATATGTGAGTATTCTTTGTACTATTTTCATGTTTACAACTTTTTGTAAGTTCAATGTTTTTCCAAAAAATGTTTTAAGATATCTCCATTTTCTCGCTTCCCATTTACTCCATTCTAGTTTCTGTTCATAATTCTTTATTCTCAATAATGACTTACCTGTTCCTGATCCAATAGAAAGTTTTCAGTGTCCAACTTGCTTGATCTCCGCTCCCCGCTTTTCAAAAGACTGCAGTAAGATGCCAAACTTTATTGTAAACCATTTTTACCACATAGGTACATTGTCTTCCCTTTCATTTCAAGAACGTGTTTTTGTGAAGCGTAACACAACCAATGAAACACCCCCACTAGGCAGACAGTGGAAGTATGCCATGATTTTCTCACATAGGTCTGAATTCTAATGAACTTCATGAAAAGAGAAGTCAAATTAAACCAATCCACCCACACACCCAGGAGCTCAAGGTGCTAACAAGAGTTGGACCAGAAGTCTTGGTGAGGACCAAGAACCAAGCCTTTTGGAGCTGCCAGTGTTTCAGCGTAAAACAGAGAGCTCTCCTGTCCTAGTTGGAAGTGTGTGAAACTTCTAAAAGCCAGCCCTACACCCTACGACGAGGTGGCTGCTTTGGCTGATGGGATTTCTCAACAGACTTTATACTGTTGATCACTCCCTTCCATTTTGAAACATTCTTTCTCCTTTTAAAAGAAACATTCCTTTTCCTTAGTTTTCATTACTTTGTCACCATACTCTCTCGGTTTTCCTCCTACCTCTTTGGCTAATACTTCTCAGTTTCCTCAGGAAGGGACATTTCTTTCCCCTTCACTGAAATTTCCTAATGAAATAGTTCTGAATCCGCTTCTCTTCTCACTCAATCCTCTTTAACCCAGGCAATCTCATCAATTCCCATGATTTAGATGATCACCTACAGACTGGTGACTCTAGAATTTATATTTACAGCTGCTACATTATACTCCAAATGCCTTCTTGATATTTCCATATGGATATTTCTAGGCATCATAAACATGACTAAAATGAGCTTCTCCTAGTTTTCTTCCAGCATTCTCCATCTTTATACGTCTTTATACACCAGCTACTCAGTTTTTCCTGATCTTATATGCTAACTGTGTACCCAGCATCTCTGCTTGGTTTCAAAGTCACCTCAAACTCAATATGTCCAAGTCCAAACTCTTAATTGCCTCTTCCAAATCTGTTCCTATTATAATATTCCACATCTCACTGAATGGCAGTAGTGTATATCCAGTTGCACAAACCTAAAACCCAGGAGTCACCCTTAATACTTCCCTTTTCCTTATCCAATAAGCCAAGTATAGTGGGCTGAATTGTGTCCCTCAAAAACATACGTTCAAGTCCTAACCCCTAGTACCTGTGAATGTGACTTTATTTAGAAAAGGGTCTTTGCAGTTGTAATAAGCGCTTCTGAAATGAGATCAGCCTGAATCGGACATACTCCCTCTCCTCAAAGAGCTGCTAAATAGATGTGACTATGTCCTTATGAAAGACAGAAAAGGAGAAGACACACAGAGACACAGGGAAGTCCATGCAAAGATGAGGGCAGAGACTGGAGTTATGTGTCTACAAGCAAAGGATTGCTGAGAGCCACCGTAAGTTAGAAGAGAGGCATGAAGTAAGTTCCCCCTCAAAGCCCTCAGAAGAAAATAATCCTGCCAACACCTTGATTTCAGACTTCTAGTCTTCAAAACTGTAAGAGAACAAGTTCCTGTTGTTTTAAACTACCAAGTTTGTAGTAATTTGTTAACACAGCCTACAAAGCTGATACACCAAGGAGTTGCTAGTCTATCTGTTTTCCTCCTAAGTATCTTTAGTTTTGATTATATAATACACTATTATCAACTGTAGTCATCTTTTACATTAGATCCTCTGAAATTAGATAGCTGAAAGATCCTTACAAACTTTCAGCTGGAAGATGAATAAGGTCTGAGGATCTCATGCAAATGTGTTTCACATTTATTCAAGTCACCCAGCCTAAGTTACCATCATCTCATTCCTGGGCAACAGAATTAACCTCCAACTGGTCTCCCCACATTCACTTGGGGCCACATCCAAATGATTTTCCATACTGCAGACAAATACATTTTTATAAACAGAAATCTTATGTCACTGCCCTGCATTTTTAGTCATCATATTAACCTTTCAGTCTTCTAAGAGAAACACTTTTTCCTTAGTTTTCATTATTCTCTTGTTTCCATTTTTTTTTTTTTTAGCTGAGCCATCCTGCCACCTGTTGGCAGCTTAATGGCAGCTCAGCTCAGGCTGGGCATCGAACTGCTGTTGCTCAGAGCTCAGCTCGCACTCTTGAGCGAGCTCTTAACCAACTGAGCCATTCAGCCGGCCTCTTGTTTCCATTTTTGGCTGTTTCTTCTAAGTACTCTTTGGGAGGGTTCTTAATAAAAAATGTAGTGGCTTCCTATTTTGTTAAGGTGTAGAGACAAAATCTTTTTTCATGACCTACAAAGCTTGTCATGGTTTGTCTACCTGTCTAGCCTCTCCCACTTCTCTCGCAAACTCCCTTCTGCAAGCTTCTCTTTCTAGGATGTTCTCCATGATGATCCGGGGCTTTGTCATATTGACTTTTATCTTCATCTCCAGCCTCCTCTCACATTTATCTTCTCCTCACTTAATATGTGTCAGACACATTGCCCTTTTCTCTGTTTCTAAAATTATGTGCCAAGCCCTTTCTCTCTAAGTGTCTTCATGCATGTTGGTCTTCCTGCCTAGAGAGCTTTTCCCCACCTTGTCAACCTGGCTAACTCCTACTCTTTCTTCAGGACTCAGTTTAATGTTACCTTCTCAGACCTCCCCTCCAACTGCTTAGACTCTAGTTATATGCTTTCATGCACTATTTTTCTTTGTAGTCAGTACCACAGCTATAATTTTATGGATTTTTTTTTTTAATTTTATTTTATTTTTAATTAGTTTCAGGTGTACAACACAGTGCAATAGTTATACATTTTACCCCTCAAAGTGACAACCCCCCCACCCCCAATAGTTTCAGGTGTACAACACAGTGCAATAGTTATACATTTTACCCCTCAAAGTGACAAACCCCCCACCCCCAATATACCCCCCCACACCCCCCATATCATACATATCTATTACTCTTCCTCTGACTCTCTTCCACAGTATAATCCACATCCCGTGACTATCTATATATATTCAATTACAGTAGGTATACCACCTCCACCTTAGTAATACAGTGCAGTGATCAAACCTCTACTCCATCCATGAAATGGTCTCCCCAACAAGACCTATGATCATCTGACATTCCACTGGATTTTTTTTTTTGACTGGTATTTATATATACTCACACACACACACAAAATGTCCAATTAAATCTCCTTCCTATCCATTAAATTCTTATCCATCCTCCAAAATCCAGCTTTAAGCTCTAATTTCCTAGACAATTCCAGTAAGTCCTTACAAAGCTCACTGATCTCCCACATCTTTTATTATTTTTTATTGTTCATTTTGAAATAATTTTAGACTTAATAAAAATTCATAAAAGCAGTACAAAGTATTTCCATATGCCCTTCATTTAGATTCTCCAAAAATTAACATCCAATATAACCACAATACAACCATCAAAATAATGAAATTAACATTGATATAATACTACTATATTCAAATTTTTCGTTTTGTCCCACTAATGGCCTTGATCTGGCGCAAGGTCAAACATTTCTTTTAGTCTTCATTCTCCTTCTCTTCCTTCCACATGGGACAGTTTCTCAGTCCTTGTCTTTCATGATCTCAGGCCAGCTCCATAGGCATGCTACCTGTCCAGTTGCACAGGGCCCTGCAGAATTGTTCTAATACTCTACTGCTGCCTTCTGGAAATTCTTAATCATTTTTGAAGAAGGAACCTCACATTTGAATTTGAAATAGGCTCCGTCAAGTATGTAGCTGATCCTGAATGACCTCGACACTTTTGAAGAAGATTGGCCAATTATTATGTAAGATGTTCCTCAGTTTAGGTTGGTCTAATTGTTTCCTCATAATCAAATTCAGGTATTACACTTTCGGTAAGAATGCCACAAAAATGCCGTTGTATCCTCCTCAATACATGGGATCACGAAGCTCACGATGCTGATTTATTCTGATATTGGTGACAACTACTTTAATAACTTAAGTCAAGATGATGCCTGCCAGGTTTCTGCACTGTAAAGCTGATATCTTATCCTTTGATACATATTTTCAAATTGCTCTCAAGAAAAATTGTACAATTTTAAATTTCCCACTGTGCAAGTGCCCATCTTCTTGGACCCTCACCAAAGATAGATTTTACCTTTTTTAAAGAATTCCCAATTTTACATGAGTGAAATGACGTCTCTTAACTATTTCAAATTACTTTTCATTGACTATTAATGAAGCTGAGCCCAACTCCACCCTGTTCCCATATTACTTAGCTATTTATATTTCTTCATTGGAGAATAAGTCAAGAGGTTTTTTTGGCCCAATCTGCTTTCAGTCCCCCTTGGTGAATGACTAGATAATCCTAAGAAATATTTGGAATTGAACATGGACCATAGAGAAGTGTACAAATTATGGGCTAAAAGATAATAATTTGACAGTACTTTAAATGTTTAGGAAAAGACAACAGAACCTCCTTTAGAAGGTGGTGATTATCTTTAGTATATGACTGTGTGCTGCGAGTCCCTGAAGGGGATACGTAAACTGGCTCTGGATCTAGGCTACGGGGGAGAACAGAACCCTGGTGGCTTGCTCACAATGGCTTTGTGAAGTATAAAAGGGGAAATAGAGTAAGTGACCAATTCATATTTGTTGAATTAGTGAATTAATGAAGGGATAAATCAATGAACTGAGAAGAATAAAGATAGGAAAAGAGAGTCAGAGTGGAAGGGCTGTGCAAATAACCACAAGGTCTTGAAAGTACTTGCCAGAAGGAAGGGATCGTATTTAAGTTTACCACACCTTTTACATTCCAGGTGCCATATATAGATTATCTTACTCACAGGTAGGTGTTCCTATCCCCATTTTAAAAACTAGTAAAAAAAGAAGTCTTTCTGCACTTAACAGTTGTGTTTTTCCCTATATAATGTTTCGGATGTGGGGATTGAGAGAATTAGGACAGGGAGAGTCACCAAGAATGCTGACCTGCAGGAACGGAAAGAAGAGAGAAAAAACAAGGGTTTAGCAGAATGTAGGGGGATACTAACTAAACAAAAAGGGGAAGTGGTTACCAAAACAGAACTTTTGATTTAAAGCCAGAAGCGATCTACAGGAAACAGCTCACCCTTGGGATGGAGAGTAAGAATAGGCTGAACTAGTATTGCATAGTGTAGTCTTATAATTTAAAATCAAGATGCAGGGTCTTACACTCTACCTTTACAGACCAACTAGGCTGATGGATATTAGATAACAGGAAGTGGTGGTGCGGGGTATGGGTACTTGGAGAGTGCGTACTGAGCATATGCTCCACCAAAAAGCATCAAAAAATCAATGAAAAACATCACACACACACACACACACACACACACACACACACACACACACACACACACTGTTTTAACCAAACAAAACAATTCTACTGATAGAGGTTGGCCCATAAGCCTCCAGTGTGTGCTCCTGTGACTGCTCTAAATTCTAGAGAAAAAAGCTGACCATGTCAAAGAAACTGGTAACAAAACATATACAAAAACCATGGTACATGACTCTATACTTAAGATTCATCAGTTAAATTTAATTCAACAAACCAGTAAATATTGATTATTTGTAGATAAAAAAATGAAAGGTGTCAAACATTACAAGATGGAATAAGTCACTATCTCTGTACTTTGGTATTTAGTTCTCAGTTTAGGTCCTACAAAGTTTTATGAATGAGTAGTCACACACATTACAAAATAACTTTTCTCCTCTGCTCAGTAGAAAATCAGTCCCCTCATGCTGTCCATGATTTAAATCTCGCCTTCACGCCATTTAGCTTTAAACCCATAATGTAGTCCTATAATGTCCTGTATTCTAAAATTGTTTTTGGTCAACCTACATTAAAATTTGAGTTGCTTAGTTTTGGGTGATAGGAAAATAATTTGTGTTTGAATTCCAATGCCTACCCAGGTCTTAAGATGCTCCATAAATGTTCATTGAAGCTAACACTGATGTTTTTTTAATACAGTAAAACCTTGGATTGCGAGTAATGTGGTTTGCAAGTATTCCACAAGACAAGCAAACATTTCTAATATATTTTAACTTGGTAAACAAGCGATGTCTTGCAATATGAGTAGTTTGTTTCCAGAAAAAATTATGCTCACAAAACCAATTTTCTGATGCTCCTTCCCTTGAAAAAATGAACTCTAATTCCCATATCATTGAGTGTGGTCTGAATTGAGTAACGTATTTCTAACAAATTGAATAGCGGAAGTGGTGACTTCCAAGACTAGATCTTAAAAAGCATTAGTGTTTCCCTTGCCTCCTCTTGGATAACTTGCTATGGGGGAAGCCAGCTGCTGTGTCATGAAGACGCCCAAGCAGCCCTATGGAGAGATTCACATAGTGAGAAAATAAAGCACCTTGCCAACAGCCAGTATGGAGTTGAGGCCTCTGGCTAAGACCCATGTGAGTGACCCATGTTAGGAGTTAATCTTAGGGCCTCAGTAAAATCTGGATGACCACAGCCTTGTCCAATATCTAGACTGCAACTTCCAGAACCAGACCCATCCTGCTAAGCCACTCCTAAATTCTAGAGCCACAGAAACTGTATAAAATAATAAATGTTTATTATTGTAAGTTGTTAAGTTTTAGGGTATTTTGTAAAGCAGGAATGGATAATTCATATGCCCCTGAAACTACCATTACATTATAATACACACACACACACACACACACACACACACACACACACACACACACCCACCCACCCATTATATTATGTTTATAAGCTAGCTGTTTTGGAGCCTGGCTCTTTCACTTACATCCTTCCCCTCCTCCACTTCCTATTTTTGCTACCTCCAGAAGCCACCAATTCCCTTTTTTTTTTCCTGGATGTTAAAAGGTCCTAAACAGAATATTAAAAAGTCCTTTTGTGCCTAATAGATCCAAATAAGAGATTCCTCAGGGGCAGATCTTTATCTTCTTTCTTCTTTCTGGGTATGACAGATGTAGGAGGAGATATTTTGGATCATCCCAAACTCTCATTGATCTATTCATAGATATCTACTTATTTCACTTATGTATTCATTTATTCACCCAAATGGATTTTAACTCTAATCAGCAGTATCACTTTGGAAAATGAAGGAAAACAGTCAGAAGCATAAATGCCACCTAAGCAGGTCTTTGTAGTGTATGTGGATAAGCCCATGAGTAGAAGTATTTCCAAACTTGTAACCAGAGGAAGGACGTGAGCTTTGGTGATAGGAGGGGTAGAGAACATTAGACTAAGCAGGGACAGTATTGTGGAGATGTGAGATCTTCCATGTTCCTTTTATTCTGTCCTCTCTTCCCTGCTTAGCTACATTTCCCCACAGCTTTAGAGTAGAGATCTAGAGACAATGTGTCTTTGTTTTACAGAACATTCTTTCACAGTGCTCCTAGCAGAGTCTGGTACAGAGAGGAAGGAGAGAGGAACTATTGCTGCCAAAGGGACGGTCAGAAACTATACATGACTTTGTGCATGGAATCTACTTCCCCTTCCCTAAAGATTTCAGAAAGCAGTGAAAAGCCAATGCAAGTAAAGAAAGAGGAAATGCCATGTCTTAGAAGTTTAATTTATCAACAACAATCTTAAATGGAAAAGAACATATATCACAACCTTAGGAAAATCCCTGTGTAATTTTTTTTCTGATCTATACTATTGCAAATTAGGAAAAGAGCTTAAGGCATTTGATCCCTTTTGCTGAAAACCACTCCCACTGGTAAGACTGACAACTTAGTACATTTGCCATGTGGTGTAAACACAGATTTTGCTACACTATAGTATCTAATCCTCAGATTCATTAACTTTAAAATGGAGCTAATATTTATCTCGATTATTGAGGATAAAATGAAATAATTTATATTTAGGGAATTATCAAAAGTGCTTAATAAGTGATAACTGTCTTACATTGGGATCCACTGAATTGGACTCTGAGTCAAGATGTTATGGGTTGAATTATGTACCCCCAACAAAAAGATGTTAAAATCCTAATCCTCAGTACCCATGAATGTGATCTTATTAGGAAATACAGTCTCTGCAGATGTCATCAAATTGAGATGAGGTCATTAGAGTGGGCCCTTAATCCAATATAACTAGTGTTCTTTGGGGTGGCCGGTTAGCTTAGTTGGTTAGAGCGCAGTGCTCATAACACCAAGGTTGCTGGTTCGATCCCCACATGGGCCACTGAGATGCACCCTCCACAACTAGATTGAAACAACTACTTGATTTAGAGCTAATGAGTCCTGGAAAAAACACAGTTCTCCACCCCCAACCCCACCCCGGCCCCCTACACACACACACACACACACACACACACACACACACACACACACACAAGACATAGATACATAGGGAGAATGCCATGTAAAGATGGAAGCAGAGATTGGAGTGATACATCTACAAGCTAAAGAATGCCAATGATTACCAGCCATTACCAGAAGCTGGACAGAAACATGGAACAGATTCTCCTTCACAACCCTAAAAAGGAATCAACTTTGCCAACACCTTTATTTCTAACTTCTAATCTCCAGAAATGTGAGAAAATAAATTTCTGTTGTAAGTCATGCAATTTGTGGTACATAGTTATGGCAGCCCCAGGAAACTAATACACAAGGATATCAGTGCAAGTGGTTTATTTTGAAGGAGAGTCCAGGAACCACTGATTGCCAGATGGAGAAATGACACTTGAGGAGAAGGACAGTAATAGGGTGGGCTGATGAGTAAGTTACTTCTGCAAGTGGGGCTCAATCCTTTTGTGACCCTTCAGGATACAATACAGAATGTACCTTAGAGTTGTCCCACCTCTGAGTAGTGAGAACATTGGTCTATTTATTAGTATAAATATTGGTGTATTAGTTTTCTATGGCTGCTGTAACAAATTACCACAAATTTGGTGCTGAAAAACAACAGAAATTTATTCCGTCAAAGATCTAGAGGCCAGAAATCCAAAATCATTATCACTGGAATCATGCTGTCAGCAGGGTAGAGCTCCCTCCAGAGGCTCTAGGGGAGAATCTGTTCCTTGCCTCTTCCCCCTTCTGGTGGCTACCAGCATTTCTTGATGTCTGGCTATTTCACCACAATCTGCTTCTTTGTTCACAATGCTTCTTCCTTTTCTATCTGTGTGAAATCTCCCTCTGCCTATCTCTTATAAGGACACATGTGATTGCCTTTAGGGGTCACCTGGGTAGTCCAGGATAATCTCCCTAACTCAAGATCCTTAACTTAATCATACTTTTGGCTATATAAGATAATATTCACAGGTTTCAGGGATCAGGACCTGGTGCCTTTGGAAGACATTTTTCCATCTACAATAATTGGTATATTTATCCTTCCACTTCCATTAGTAATTGGTTAAAGGGTGCTCTCAGGGGTGAAAATTCCTTAGCATTTTTGTCCTGACCTGCAGGGGTCGAGAAAAAGGTCTCAAGTTAAAAGTTGCAAGCACTTGGGCCACTGAGTGGCGCGTTGGTTGAGTTGGCTTGGGACGCCAGCTCTGAGCAACAGGGCCCCTGTTCAGATCCACATGAGGGCCAGTGACGCTGCGCCCTCCACAGACAACAGCTCAACCTGGAGCTGCGCTACTGTGAGTCACCAGCGACAGCGTAGGCTGCAGCCCCTGCTGCAGTGGGCTGCCATAAGCTACCATGAGTAGCTGGCAGCCAGCATGAGTGGCAAGCAGCCTGAGTGAGCTGCCTGAGCTGCTGTGAGCCACCGTCCAATGACTGGTGACCGACTGCCTCAGCTGGGAAGAGCGCAATAATCACAATACCAACATGGGCCAGTGAAGTGACGTCTTCCACAACTAGACTGAAGAACAAAAAGGACAGCAACTTGTCTGTTCCCCTCGCCCAATTCCCCGAATAAAATCTTAAAAAAAGAAAAGTTGCAAGCACTTTTAGAGGACTTTTTTGGGCATGTATGCAATGGGAAGTCCTCAGAGGATTGTCAGTGGAACACCAATAACATTTGCTATATTATTATTTTTGTTATTAGTTTGGATTTTTGTTAACAATTTTCATTTAATAATTACTCATTAGTCATAATTATTAGCTATTTTAACCTAATTTCCAGATGGACCATAATATAAATTGCTTACACTACCTGTGTGACCTTGCTTAGAAAATATTATCCCACCTCTTTGAACTTGATTCTTTCTACAAGGGTACCTTTAAGTATATACTGCTCTGTAATTTCCTCCAAAGCATCTTTTCTTTATCTTTTTTATTTTTAGCACCTATGCAATCTTTTTTATTAATGTCTTTTGGTCATACTAATCTTTCTCAACTCTGTGTATATTTCTCAACTATATTTTAACTATGACATGTACATTTTCAAATTCTTTTTTTTTTTAAAGATTTTATTGGGGAATTGGGGGAGGGGAACAGCGTTGGGGAACTGAGGAAGGGAAACAGACAAATTGCTGTCTTTTTGTTCTTCAGTCTAGTTGCGGAGGACGTTGCTTCACTGGCCCATGTTGGTATCGTCATTGCGCTCTTCCCGGATGAGGCAGATTGGTCATTGGCCTCTGTATGGTCACTCACTGCGGCTATTGGCAGCTCACGCTGGCTGCCAGCCACTCACTGTAGCCTATGGCAGCCCACTGCAGCAGGGGCTGCAGCCTACACAGTCGCCGGGGCTTGCACAGCCCAGCTCCAGGTGGAGCTGTTGTTAGCTGTAGAGGGCAGTGTCACTGGCCCTCATATGTGGGATCTGAACTGGGGCTGCTGGCGTCCCAAACCAGCTCTTACCCAATGCGCCACTTGGCTGGCCCACATTTTCAAATTCTTGATGTTATGATTTTGGAGATTTACATTTATAATCTGGCACCACTTAGTAATTTTTCATAAGGAAATATAAAGCATCTATTTCAAGCCTATTAGCACTTTTAGTTTCTTCTATAACATAAATTATCTTTAGGACTGGAACATTAGAAGCCTTATTGTCCCATGTCTACTTAGTGACAGTTTCAAACCAGTTTGTTTACAGAAAATGGAAGAACTGTAATATGTGACTGACCAAGAAAGCCCTGGCTTGTTTCCAAAAATCTCTGGAATATGGGGATTCTAGCTGTGGGTAAGTGAATAAAATAGGGAATGTTGGAAGAGGCACAAGTGAAAAAAAATAGTTTGGTTTTGGACATGATGAATTAAAATTCCGTGGTTATCATGTGGAGATGTTCAGGAAGCAGGTGGCTAACAAGGCTGAATTTTGAGCGAGAGGTATGGACTGGACAAAAGATTTGGGAATCTCTTTGCAATAGGAAGATGGATGGGATCACACTGGAAAAGCAAGTAGAATGAGAAGTAGAAAAGTGGGCCAAGTGTAGAAACCTGAGAGTCAGCAAATATTGAAGAGGCAAGAGGAAGAAGGAATGGAGGTAGGAGGAGAACCTGGGGAAGAGACTGTTAGGAGAGCCAAGAGAGTGGGAATTCTAATGTAAGAAAGGAGAAATGCAGCAGAGAGATCTAGTTAAACAAAGACAGAAAGGAAAAGAAATGACATGATTCAGTGCATACTTATAAAAGAAAAATTGACAAGTTGGAGGTTCTTGACAAACTTAATGACAGCAGTTTCAGTGGGATGTTATAGGCAGAGCCAACTGGGTTAATAGACCTCTCAAAAGGGCTCACAGGGAATCTCTGGGAACAATCCCTGTGAAGGGATTTCGGGGTGGCACAGTCACTCCTCTCAGCCCGAGAAGGGAGTTTGGGCTGAGGGAGTAACTCCTTTCAGCCTAAAGGTCCAGGAAAGCTCTGGAGGCTCCAAGGGGATCTAGAGCCCAAATTGAGTTTAACAGTGGATTGAATTAATGGGAAATGACACAAAATTGACAAACCAGGTAAGATTAAATTGGTAAACTTCCATTTTAAAGTTTGCAATCAAGTAATAGCTTGCTCAAATTCAAGATGGAAGAGATTTAGCTTGGCAACAATTGCTTAAAAATGATCCAAAGATTTTTGTTGATTATAGATTTAAGATGCGCCAAAAGTATGACTTAATTCCCCAAAAAGCTAGCACAGGATTGGGCTGTGATAATACAGAAGTGGAGACACCAGGAGAATACTAATTTTATTGGAAGTAAGGACAAGTAGGGAAGGAGGAAAATAGAACAGCAATTAAAAGGAGATAAGAGTCATTAGAAAAAAATTTAAGGATGGAAGATATATGAATATGTTTATAGGCCAAGAGGAGGGGTCCATTAGGGAGGAAAAGGACACAGGGGAGAAAGGATAATTAATGGTACAGGAATCTGATGAAGCTAGGAGACACTGGTTTTGAATTCAAAAGTGGATGCCTCACCCTTGGAGACTGGAGGGAAGGCTTAAAGATGGGAGTGATCAAGGATAAGTCACTGTTTGGAAAGGAATTTGGACACTTAGGAAGAACACAGGCAAACGTTTTTCAGTTTGCTTTATGAAGTAATACTCCAGTGGGACAGGCTCTGCTGTTTCTGAGAGTATGTGAGGAGAGAGATCAATGGGGGAAATTGGAGATGTTGAAAGGGAGGGAAAGAAGTCCAGATAGGATGGGATTCTTGGTCTTTGAAGTGGGATCCGGAAATTGAAGTTTTCGTCCCTGTATGTTTAAGACCAACACCCACAGGAAGCCTCTGCTGGCTTTTCCCATTTGGCTCAGGCCAGTCTGAGCAGTAATGTGCTCAAGAATCATAGGCTTTAGGGCCGGCTGAGTGGCTCAGTTGGTGAAGAGCTCGCTCAAGAGTGTGAGCTGAGCTCTGAGCAACAGCAGTTTGATGCTCAGCCCAAGCTGAGTTGCTTGCTAAGCTGCCAACAGGTGGCAGGATGGCTCAACTAAAAAAAAAAAAATTATAGGTTTTAAAGTTTTTTTTTTTTTTTAAATAACCGGAAGTGTAACCCTTAAATTTATTCATGAAAAAAGTCTTTGAGAGACAATCATTTTAAAGAACATATTCTTGGGCCGGCCGAGTGGCTCAGTTGGTTAAGAGCTCGCTCAAGAGTGCGAGCTGAGCTCTGAGCAACAGCAGTTCGATGCCCAGCTAGAGCTGAGTTGCCGTTGAGCTGCCAACAGGTGGCAGGATGGCTCAGCTAAAACAAAACAAAACAAAACAAAAACATATTCTTGCAATGCATAAATCTTACCGTTAAAATTCTGGCGGAATTCTAAGCAGGCAGAACAATTTGCACAAAGCTAATATAGCTGTAAAATACTGAAATGCAGATGAATTTTCACGGATGTAACTCTTTATCAGACCATGGTTATTAAGGCAAAAAGTGTTTCGAAATAAGACATCAAGAATCACAGACTTTTGAGTGCCAGGGGTTATGAGAAATCATTCGGCATTTCACAAACACGCCCGTAAGGGCCAGGCGAGGAGTGGGCATTACACACACGGACTAAGCTTTTCTCTGCCCTCAAGACTTCACGGAAGGCAAACAGGATACAAAAATCAGTATTTGGAACTGAAGGATGAGATAAGTTACGTGAGCAGAGGCACAAAGTGCAACGTCCCTTCATTCTGCGAGGAGGAGCCCGATTTCCCACTTTCAAAGAAATTCTGGATGGGTCAAAGATTAAGATACCTTGTCAAGAACCGCCCCGGGCCAACCGCCTTTCGGCCTACGTAGCTCTGGGCTCGGTGCGTGCCCATGCGCGTGTACGCCGAGGGGGACGCCGGGCCACGGCCACGAGCCTGTCCCCGGGGGAGGGTGCGCGCCGGTGCCTGTGCCCGGAAGTCCCGCCCCCGCTTCCGGCGGCGGGGAACGGGGCGGGGCTAGCGCCAGCTTCCGTCTAGCGCAGTGTAGAGCTTGCTCGGCACGTGTGTCGCCCCTTTGGGATTCTTGGATGATTTCTGCACCCTGGTGAAGTCTTCTCTCCGGGACTCCTTTCACATTTAAGGATGAAGGCGGTAAGAATCCTCAGAAACCCGGTTCTCGCAGTTTAGGGTCCCTTTGGCTGATAGATTCACTGCCTGGTGTAGCTTGTCTGGCGGGTGTTTGCCCTGGTCTAGGGGGCGGTGGCCTAGATTCGGGGCTCCCTCTTGGCTCTAAGAGCTGTCGCCTTCCCTGCTCTTCACCTGGCTCTGCCTGCATTGCCCGCTATGCTCGCGCTCGACTTCAGGAGCCACGATGAGAACAAGCACCGAGTCTTGCATCCCTGGGATGTCAGTCTTTGAAGGGTCCTTTCAAGACCATCTTTTGAACCTCTTATTTTACAGATAAGAAGCAGGGTCCTTTTCTCTCTTGTCAATGAATTTTTAGTATGAATCATGGGAACCGAGACGAGTCCATTTTTATCCCCTAAAGGGTATGGAGCTAGGAAAGCAAATCCTGTTTCTGAGAAAATTAGAGCTACTCCCAAGATTTGGATTTCTGAATGAGGAGTCACCAGCAAGAGAGTTGGAATTCAAAGACCCCGATTCAGCATTGTCTTTCTTAGGTTAAGGGTCTTTGACAAGTCACATAATCTATAAGCCTTTAGCTTCATCAGCAATGTGCGGATAACAGCAATCACTGCTTAACTAGGCTGTTAAATTATGTTGAAGCGCTTTGTAAACAGTAAGGCAATGTATAAATGTCAGTTGTTTGACAGCCAGCATTTTGCTCTGAGTGTGCTAAACTATAGGTCTTAAACTAGCTTTGAATAACCATTTACCAATAGGTCAGTGGTTCTTAACCTTTTCTTTGTCCTAGACCCTTTTGAGCAGCTGTGGATTTGGTCACAAGAAGACCCCTTAGTTGAATAACTGATGCTCTAGTGCCATTCTGTAGGATTAATGCTTTAGTTTGTTTTTAGCTTTTATATGCAAGATCCATGGCCATGAAACATTAGAATTGTGGAATTGGTGTAATGAAATTTATAACTGATGCTCTTTATTCTGATTTTAAAAATAAAATAATTAAAATTTCTGGGTATGCTGCATTCCTCCTGTTATTGTTTTACAGAGAAGAAATAAAAAACAGGTCCCAAGCTTTCGGAAGTTGCTAAAAACTAGTAAGGTCAAACTTGAAAACAAGCTAAAAAATAAGCATTTTAAACAACAAAGCACTCTCAAGAAGTACCGAAAAGAACAGAGGAAACTAAGGCAAGCTGTAAAAGATGCTGTGTCTAAGAGACCCATTCCATTGGAGGACCCAAGGGAAAAACAGCCAGGTAATCCTGAAGGCATTCATGTGCTCTAATTTCCATTGATTTGTTGTAAAATTAAAATGTTCTTCATGAAATAACTGCTTTCTCTCTGGCCTTTTTTTTTTTTTTTTTTTTTTTGAGGGCAGTGTCACTGGCCCTCATATATGGGACCCGAACTGGGGCCGCTGGCTTCCCAAGCCAGCGCTTAACCACTGTGCCACTCAGCTGGCCCATGAAATAACTACTTTCTACTAATCACTCTTGTTCTCAGATCTTCCCAAGAGTAGGTAAGGATAGTAGTCCTATATGCTTTATCACAGTCAGTATGAAAAAACGTTTCAATACAGTATTCATTGTGAGAAAGAGCTGGCCTCTGCTTTTAGTTTCTCTAGAAAGCAGATCTGAAGATACAATACTTGGGAAAACAACTCAGAATAGCCCTATAAATAAATGTGGGGCAGCATGCCAGGGCCGCCACTTTCCCTTTGACTGGGCAGTTTGTTGAGGTAAGAACATTGCTTTTCTCTGGTGCATTCTTCACAGTGTTGCAAGCTTCATTTAGTATTCTAAACTTCTGGCTTTCTTTTCACTTGGACACTTGGCGTGACATTGAGCTGTAATTGTCAGGGTTATTCTTTTGTAAAACTATTCAAGAACTTGCAGTACTCAAAATACATAAGGAATATGACCATTTTGAGTCAGACCAGTTCTTCTACAATGTTACTGGTACTTTCAGGGTCGTCATATTTGACTGTATCTGACTATTGTATTTGCATGTCCATCTCATTTTTTAAATTTTGACCTATTTGGTTTGATCTCTTGGCAACATATTATTGTGATGTATAAAAGGTCAAGGGACTGGAAGTCAGGAAACTTGGGTTTTTTTCTTGACTATGTTACTTACTAGAGATGTGGCCTTAGTTAGGCACTTAATCTCCAGGTATTTAATCTGTAAAAAAATGCAGTGGTTGAGTTAGATACTTTTTAAGATCTCTTCTACCTACATTTCAGTAGAATTTAAAAAGCATGACATGTTACTAATTATATATTAAAAATAAACAAAAGATTTTTTCATTTTTACATGTTGAAGTCTGTTGGTGGTTGGATATAAGTGTTTAAGGTTCAAGTGAAAGATCTGTGTTAGTAATTTTGCGAATTATCAGTATATAGATGGTATTGAAGCCTTAGACTTGGGTAAAATACTGTGGAGACTATTGTATGAGAATAAGAGAATATAGAACAGAATTTGAAGGAACCCCAGCATTTATGAAATGGGTGGAGTTTGAGGTAATGGAGTTTGAGAAAGAACTAGAAAATTAGGAAGAAAACTAGAATTGTATAGTCTTAGAAATCAAAAGAAGAGTGTTTCAAGAAAGAAGAAAACTATGTTCTAACATGAAATACTCTACAAAATAGTTTAAAAAAAGCGAAAAGTAGTATGTATTGAAGCTTTCACCCACTTGAAATTATAGGCTATCACCGCATGTCTGATATACCTACACCCTTTGAATAAAAAAAGGCAAAAAATATATATACTCATAAATGCATATAAACAATGACAGGTGGGATTAAAAAAAAAGAAATGCGCTTTCCTTTGACCCAGCAATCCCACTGCTAGGAATTCATCCTATGATTATACAGAGGGGTTGCTAAAAAGATGTATACACATTTTAAGAATGGAAAAAAATGTATTACAATTGTAATATTTAATATATACTGATAACAAAAGATGAACACAAGGCATGTGTATACATTTTTTTAGGCACCTCCAGTATTGGAAAAAAATTTGCTAAGAATATACATGCCCAAGCATGTTCATTGCAACACTGTTAAAATAGCAAAAAAACCAAACCAAAACAAACACCATCACCACCACCACAAACTGAAAATCAAAAGGAATTGATCAAATAAATGATATAAATGTTGTTTACATGTGGTGGAATACTATATATATAACTGTTAAGACTGAGGTAGAGGGCCGGCTGAGTGGTGCGGTGCTTTAGCGCTGGCTTGGGACACCAGCGGCCCCAGTTCGGGTCCCACACATGAGGGCCAGTGACATTGCCCTCAAAAAAAAAAAAAAAAAAAAAAAAACAACAACAAAAAAAAGAGAGGTAGAGCTATATCCTATATGGTACGTAAGATCTATGCAGCACATGATATGCTTATTATCACTTCTTTCTTCAAATTTTATTAAGTAGCTGCATATTTTTCTCTTGTATGGAAGTTTATTTAACCAGTAATAAAATGCATTTAAAATTTTGGAAAGATAATGACAAATTGCCCCCCTGGAAAATGACTTGACCATCTTAAAATGCTAACATGAAGAAACCAGTAGATTGAAGAGGTTGAAGATACAGGGGAGAGAGGGCTTAACTAGAACAAGGCCAGAGATTTTTGGGATCCAGAGCACAAGAGGAGAGGCACCTCTTTCAATGTTAGGAGAAAGAAAAAGGAAGAGATGCCTGCAAGTGCTACTGAGTTCAGTTTAGGAAATTTAAGGTGTTTTCTATCTTACAGCTTTTTTTTTCTCAGTAACTTGGGAAGCTAGGTCCTCTACTGATTATGAAGTGAGGTAGGTGATGAGATTAGAAGTGTGATGATGGATAAAAGATTTGTAAAGGTACCCCTAGGGCAGACAGAAAGTAGAGAGAAAGTTGACCAGGGAAATAAAACAATTGCTGGCTCATTTAAAGTAGATAGGTGTTCCATCCTGTGCATTATGTACATTTATATAGTGATATTTAGGAGTGTTATTGGAGTGAGAACTATAAGTTCTGTTTGGGAAGATGCTAAGATTGTCTTGTTCGTGGTTGAATCCTCAGCACAGTGATTGGCACTAAGTTGGCATTCTTTTTTTTTTTTTTCAATTTGGAAAAGTGAAAGAAAGAGAGCAAGGGACAAAGAGAGAAAGTAGAATGATTCATACCTGGGGTTTTGTTGAATATGGGTGCCTTAACTGTAGAGGGAAAAAGTAGTTGAAGACATTTGTAAGAGGGTGGTTCAAGTGATAATCATACAATCTAAGCTAGGGAATGAAGATGGGATAGGAAGTAGAGTGGTCAAAGGGTTAAAGGTCTATTTGGTCAAAAGTGCAGTGGAAGTAACTGAGTGAGAGCTGAAAGGACAAAAGTTTCTGGTCAGAGAGAGGGGTGAACACCATGGTTTGGGATGTGGCCCTTGGAGGGGGTGGCTGAAGTGGAGTGGAAGTGACAATCATTGGAGATCACAGAGCTATGGGGCTAAGTCATTGGTTCTCAAATGTTTTGAAAGACAATGTAGGATGTGAGGAGACATTATTTTTGTTCGTTACAGCGACCTGGGAATGTTCCAGGCAGTTAGATTTCAGGGGTTAGGACATCCCAGTACAACAAAGAATTGTCTTGTTCAACACATGAGTAGTGCCCCCATTTAGAAACACTGGGCTCAAGTATTAGAAACACAAGCTTTTCCTGTTGGAGACACAAAAATGCAGAATTCTACATCTCTAATCCTTGTTTCTGATTTTTCTTTTCTTTTTTGGTCGAACAGGCAAAAGGATTGAGAGGGAAGAGGAAGAAGAAGAGGAAGTGCTTCCTTTAGATATGATGGATGAAGATGACTTACAGTTAATGAAGGATTTAGGACAAAGAGCATCTTTTCTAACGAGAGATCTTTCTTCTAGGTAATACTTTATTTGGACTACAATCATTCATATTCTTTCAGTATTAAAAACTTGGTTCTAAATTTAACCTAGGTAGTTAGTACAACTCTTCAGCTCAGAACACAATGTTTACAAAGAGTAAACCCTATTATTCAGTTTATTTCCTAAATAAAGGAAGTTCATGAATAAAACAAGCTGATTTTATTTAGTGAACATCTTTATTTCTTTTGAGTCTGAATAGTGAAGTAGAGTGAATGGAAAGAATGCTATTCTTTGTTTGAGAAATTGGCAGAACTGTCCTGAGTTCTTTATGGCTATGAGCCCAATCCTCTTTACCCTATTAGGTAGGTATTATTCCCATTTACAGTGAGGAAACTGATGCTTCCCCACAATCATAAGTAGTGGATCTGAAATTTAAACTTCGATCTTTTTAACTTCTAAGGGCATGCTATGCTCTGAAGGTTTTGGAGAATGCAAAATAGCATGATGTCACCCTTGGCTCTGTGGAATATTCTTCAGTAAGAATCTGCTGTAACTTTCACCTTTATTTTGCATGTAAAGGGAAAATTAGATATAGTCTGAGTCTTTGGGGTAGACTGTACAATTCATTTATTCACTTCTTATTTGGGTGTCTGCTGTGTGCCTGGCATAGGTGCTAATATCTATTACATCTCTTGAAGGTTTGACTAGTGATATAGTTTTTGGGCTTTAAAAATGATAAGTCTCTATGTTCCTTTTTAATCTATTAAAACTGAAAATTAAATTTTTTTTGTGCAGTGAGCCTATTCACGCCAAGAAACGAAAGCATGAGCATGTCATAGATAAATATGAAAAAATACCAAGAACCCTGCAAACTATGCCAGAGAAGGAATTGATTCACTTGCTTCCTATCAAAGATAAAAGTGGTATAATCCCACAGACCAGGGAGAAACCAGGTGACTCTGATTAGCCTGTGTATTAGTTAAAATTTTAGCTCCTTAATAATATCACGTATTTCTTTCATTAAAAATTTAATTTTATTTTGTCTTTTACCCATACCTACAAAAGAGGGGTAGCTACAATTCGTCAACTGTCAAGCTTGATGATTTTGACCAGAAACACAGTTGATTATTTCAGGTGTTTGTTGTACTTGTGAGTTTCTTTTCAGAGTATTTCACCAAATTCTTTTGTTTCCAAAATTAGAGCATGTTAGTCAACCTTTATTAGGCATTTTTTTCTTGTGAAATAAAATACACAGAAAAGCCCAGAAATCAAAGATGTGAAGTTATGTGTTTTATCACAAAAAGCATACCCATAAAACTACCATCTGGGCACAAAATAAATAGTGCCAGCACCCAGAAACTTCCCATGCGCTCCCCTCAGTCACGAATTGCTCCCTTCTCATAAAACTAACTACTTTCCTGAGTTTTATGTTAATCTCTTCCCTGCTTTTCTTTGTAGTTTCACCACTTAAGTATATTATCATATTTTTAATATACATGTTTTTCATAGTTATTGACAATAATCAAGATGAAGAAGATCAAGAAAAGATGGAACTTGAGGAAGGTAATGGGATACATTTTTATAGTTACTAAATTGTTAATTGAGAATTACATATTTTGAATTCCTTTTAATTGTAATTGAAGTATCTGCCTACAAGTAATTATTACCTATTTAGCTTTAAATTACAAAAATAATTCTGTGGTATGAAATAATTTTGTTCTTTCTCAGAGCAATTGTATTTTGTATATGTCTGCTTTAGTCATTAAATGTGGGTTTCTAACAGCACAATTCTAATCAAAGTTAAATTGAAATAACATTTTATTGTTTGAAGCTGTTGGTTTGGAATTTGTGGAAGAACAAGGTGGTTAAATTTTACTTCTGCTTAGCAAACCTCAATGTGTAAATGAGATTATAGGTTAACTATTTACTGTTTTCAGTCATCTTTCATAAGCTTATTGCAGATTATGTTGTGTGTTTATTAAATCTAGTTCTCTATGAATTTCCTAAGGTGAACGTATTTTGTGTAGTTTAAAGGACTGTTAGAGTTGAAAACAGAATATTCTGCACTTAAAACTAAATCAAATTGCCCTTTCCCTTTATTAACATGAGTGATTGTGGGTTTATTAGTGTAGTATTGTAGTGAAGAATAGGAGCTCTAGAGTCAGGCTTCCTGGGCTTGAGTCCCATTTCTGCCAGGTTTATTAGCCTAGGCAAGTCACTTTCCCTTTGCCTCAGTTTCCTTATCTATAAAATGGGGCTATTGTTAGTACTCCATTTATTGGATATTATTGATGGGGCTATTGATAGTCCCTCATAGGTTTGGTGAAAGGATAATATGAATTAAGGTTATTGGATACTGGTAAATAATGGAATGTTGAAAAGGGAAAACCTAATCTGTTTCAGAGATCGTTGAAGATCCCATTCGAGAGCTGTCCATAGAAGAACATTTAATTGAGAGAAAAAAGAAGCTGCAGGAGAAGAAGATGCACATTGCAGCCTTGGCATCTGCCATATTATCAGATCCAGAAAGTAATGTAAGTGGTATTTATTTCTTTAGGTTTTTCACATTAGATCTGGTCTAAATGTCTAATATTGTAAGATTCTCTTATCTGGAAGTTCACACAAAAAGGAAAAGCATTAGCAAAACCTAGTAACTGAGTCAGAATAAGAGAGTCGACAGAACCTCAGCCTAATTCTGCATTGGAACCTAATTTTTCCTGTAATCTTAGAAAAGTCTCTTTATTAAATGCCCCGAATCTCTAAATGAAGATACTGGACTTAAGTTAACTCTAAAAGTGGTTAAGTCTTGTAAAAATTAATTATATTAGGGAGGAGGAACCTACTTGTAAATTTACTTGACTGATCTGTAGTTTTTTGTTTTATTTTTATTTTTTATTGGGGAATTGGGGGAGGGGAACAGCGTTGGGGAATCGGGGAAGGGGAACAGACAAGTTGCTGTCCTTTTGTTCTTCAGTCTAGTTGCGGAGGATGTTGCTTCACTGGCCCATGTTGGTATCGTCATTGCGCTCTTCCTGCATGAGGCAGATGGGTCGCTGGCCTCTGGATGTCGCTCACCGCGGCTCTTGGCAGCTCATGCTTGGCTGCCAGCCACTCACGCTGGCTGCGGGCCACTCACTGTAGCCTATGGCAGCCCACTGCAGCAGGGGCTGCAGCCCACACCATCACTGGGGCTCTCAGCCCAGCTCCAGGTGGAGCTGTTAGCTGTAGAGGGCAGTGTCACTGGCCCTCATGTGGGATCCGAACCGGGGCCGCTGGCATCCCAAAACCAGCGCTTAACCAATGCGCCACTCGGCCGGTCCTGATCTGTAGAGTTTTTAGGAAGGCACATGTTACACAAAAGTCAGCAAGATTAGTTCAGGAATACTTGTAAATCGAATATACTTGAAGTGAAATAGGCTGGGAGAGTTATAATGAATTGGGCAATGGGTACAGTAGTAGAGATGGTGATCATTATAACATGTGGACTCTAGAAACCCCAGGTTTAGTCTTGGCTTTGCTAACTACTGTCTGTTCAACTTTGGGTAAGTTTTTTACCCAAGGCTCATTTTCTTCATCTCTAAAAGGAGATGGTACCTATTTTCAAACTGTTGTGATGATTAAGTGATATATACATGAATTCATATAAAGTGATACTATTATTTTTGTTATATAGGTGTCCCCAGCATCCTATGACAAATACTTGTTTACTGAACAATAAAATAGATTATTTACATGTATACAAAAAAGTTCATGTGCCTGTGCTTTGGAGTAGTACTTGTCCTTTTCTAACGAAGTGATGGGAAGATTAGGAGCAGAATTGGGGAGAGGAATTTGGAGTATTTCTCACCGGCATTATCTCACTTTATCATAAAACCATAGAGACGAGAGCTATTTACCTTATTTTACAGCTGAAAAATTGAGCCTTGAAAAGCTCAAGTGGTTTGTTCCAGATTTGAGTAGCCTCTGGATTGGAACCCAGGTCCTGTAACGCTGGAGCGCCATCCTCATTTCATATAAGTTAGAGATAGCAAATAGGTGGTGACACTGTGCTCCTTCCTCCCTGCCGTGGCAAACACTGCTCATCACCAGAGTGCTGCTTCCGCAGATACTGCCCCAGCAGGCAGTGTAGCTCATCAAAGCAAGCTCATTAGTGTAAACCAGTTTTCTCCTTCTGCATTATAGCATACAGATGATCTTTGTATGACTAACTTTGAAGCTAAAGTTAATGTGGTTACATTATTAATTCCTGATTAATTTCTATACATGTGATTATATCTTTGGTGTATATAGCATTAATATTGAAAAAGTGTTTTTAGGGAAATAGGACGCGTATTTTTAAGAAAACCCAATTAAAACGAATTTCTAAAAAAGATAAATTAACAAATTTAAAGTATTTAAAAGTATTTTTTTATAACTAACAAAAATATGATTAATTTGTAACTTTGGTGACTTTTCTTTTGGTTACGGGTGCATTGTCTGGAGTTGTGTCTGGCTTGATGAGTCCCTATGAGTCACTGTGTGAATGTCACTTATTGTGCGAGGTGTGGGGCCTTTGCTTTTGCTCATAATTGTTTTGTCATGATTCTCTAGCCTTAGAAGTTATTTCTTTAACAGGTTAAAAAATTGAAAGAATTACGTTCCATGCTGATGGAACAAGATCCTGATGTGGCTGTTACTGTTCGGAAGCTGGTGATAATTTCTCTGATGGAGTTATTTAAAGACATTACTCCTTCATATAAAATCCGGCCCCTAACAGAAGCAGAAAAATCTACCAAGGTATGCTAAATATTATTACTATATAAAATAAGCTGAACATTTTGGAGAGCTAGAGATGGGAGAAACAGGTTTTTTTTATTTTTATTTTTATTTTTAAATTTTTTGGGGGTTGTTTTTACATGACTGGGTATGTTCTGCAGTCACATTTTGCACTGGTTTTCAGATGTCAATATATTGATGTTAAAAAAATGATTGGTCTTTTGATCTTTTCAGATCCGCAAAGAAACCCAAAAGTTAAGAGAATTTGAAGAAGGTCTGGTTAGTCAATATAAATTTTATTTGGAAAATCTGGAGCAAATAGTTAAAGGTATATTTAACACATCTTGAAAGGTGTATTGTAACATGCTTAGCTTTGGCCAGGAAGGTGAATTCTGTATTCTGTGCTGTGTGTTGACTCATTATAGTGTATGATCAGGAGAACAGCCTAGAGTCAGACTTTCTGGGTACCCTTTAACACATAGGTGATGGGCACATCATTTCATCTCTGCGCCTCAGTTTTTCTATCTGTAAAATCGGAATGATAATAGTACTAACCTCACAGGATTGTTGTGTAGAAGTAAATGAATTTATAGATGTAAAACATAGCTGTGCCTAGCTTGTGTTATTAGGCACTATATTTTATCAGTTTTTTTTTTTTTTTTTTTGAGGGCAGTGTCACTGGTCCTCATATATGGGACCTGAACTGGACCGCTGGCGTCCCAAGCCAGTGCTTAACCAATGCGGCACTTGGCCAGCTCTATTTTATCAGTTTTAATATTAGTATTGTTGCTGCAGTCCTTTATCTAGTAAGTACTTGTATGTTTCTTAAATTCATGAATGGTTGGAATTTAGAATTCGACTGTTTTTATTTGGAGGGACTAGTCAGGCAGGAAAGATAACTTGTAATGAGTGCTTTGAAAATGGCTTATCAGTCACTTATTCAGGACGATAAACTTTTCTATCAAACTGTTCCTTTTTTTTTTTTCTTTGGAAAAGGAAGGGCCTAAGAAAAATTGGGCTATGATTAGGGAAGGGATTCAGTTGCCGAGGCCAGATCCTTTCAGTGACTTAGTCGGGCTTCTTTACTTGGTGCTGGTCCTAAGGATCATGCAGTTGCTCCTCAGCTGGAACAGGACTGCTAAGTGGAGTAGGCCCACTAAGGGCGTGAAGGTGTTAGACCATGCAGGTGAGGGTCTGTTCTATTGAACAGGTGAATTGAACTATTATGAAGCTTTTTTCCCCTCAAGTTTTAAAACGTCTTGGTAAAATATACATAACATGGAATTTATCATTTTAACTCTTTTTAAGTGTACAGTTCTCTGTCATTAAGTAAATTGACGTTATTGTACAACTACCACCACCATCCATCTCTAAACTTTTTCATCTTCCCCAAATGAAATTCTTTAACCATTAAACATTAATTCCTCATCCCTTCCTCCAGCCCTTGGCAGCACCATTCTACTTTCCATTCCTATGAATTTGACTATTCAGGAACCTCGTATAAATGGAAGCATACAATATTTGACCTTTTGTGATTTACTTAAGTCAGCTAGCATGAGATCTTTAAGATTCATCCTGTTGTAGCATGTGCCAGAATCTCCTACCTTTTTAAGGTCAAATAATATTCCATTATGTGTGTATGTACCACATTTTGTTTACCTGTTCATCTGTCGATTGGTAACTCTTGTCAGGATTAAGTAATTAGAACATATTGCTCTTACTTATGGTGAACACAGTCCGTTTAGGGAAAAATTATATAGATGAGAAAAAGTTTAAAATAAAAGTCTTATCCAGACAGAAAAAGTTAAGAACCATATGATTTCACTGATATGTGGGATATAAAACTGAAAGGAACAAGGCAAACAAACAAAGAAACAAAAACTTATAGACACAGACAATAGTTTAGTGGTTACCAGAGGGTAAGGAGGGAGGGAGTGGTAGATGAGGGTAAAGGGGGTCAAATATATGGTGATAGAAAGAGAACTGACTCTGGGTGGTGAACACACAATGTGATATATAGATGATGTATTACAGAATTGTACACTTGAAACCTAGTAACTTTACTAACCATTGTCACCCCAGTAAGCTTTAATTAAAAAATAAATACATAAATAAAGGTACTATCCATATCATCTTTCTCACTTCTGATTGTATGTGACATGGAGGTATTGAACCTGCTGTAGAGAGACTAGCATATTTTTATATTCTCATATTAAGGAATTCTCATATGCTGTGTTATGATAACAGTGTACATATATAGAAATTTCTGGAAAAGAGGTACCGTGAATCATTAGTTATTTTGAAGGAGAATTTGAATTCTCCTTCATCCTGGGTAAAAATACCACAGTGAGCATCAGCAAGAAGTCAAGAGATAACGGTGTTTTGGATTTTTGGAACATGAAAGCGACTGGGGCTCGGATAGTTTGGAACTTCCTCATATTCACTGGCCATTTAGTGGATGGCTAGGATTTGAACCCAGGGTTCTTGATTTACAGTCAGGTATTTGGGGAAAAGCCTTGGTAGAGCCCAGTGTAAGGACTCCTTTAAGGTATCCAGCTCCCTGTCCCCTCCCCTAGGTACCCCTTTCGTCTAATGATATATCTCAAAACACACAGCCAAAATTCTGGTAATTGTGGTTAGACCCAGAGGGTAAATGGTGTAGAAAAAATATAATGATAACCTTTGTACTTGTCTAAATGTAGACACAACTCATATTTAAGAATTTGAGTGGGATGTTGAGTTTTCATATTATCACATATTACTATAAAAGAAAGATAATTAGTTGAAGTTTTGACCAATGAGTAAAGTAACTAACTATAGTTAACCTTTTAATTAGACTGGAAGCAAAGGAAGCTGAAGAAAAGTAACGTCGTTTCCTTAAAGGCATACAAAGGACTGGCAGAAGTGGCCGTGAAGAGCCTGTGCGAGCTGTTGGTGGCACTGCCTCACTTCAACTTTCACAACAACATCATTGTATTGATTGTCCCGCTCATGAATGACGTGTCCAAATCGGTGGGTTGCTCTAAATGAGTGTGGCTGTCCTGCTTAATAGAAAATTATAGACCACGTGATTGTTTTGTTCAATTTTTTGGTAGCTATCGTTTTGTAGCTATTATTTATTGCTACAATAGTCTCTTTAAGAAAATTATTTGACCGTAAGTTTAGTGCGGTTGTTTTAATCAGGAGGCAGTGTTGCCTGCCAGGGGACATTATGCTGTGTCTGCAGACATTTTTGGCTGTCACGACTGCAGTGGTGCGGGCATGGTACTGCTGGCATCTGTGGGCGAAGGCTTTTCTGAGCATCCTACAATGCACTGGACAGCCCCCCACAACAAATAATTATCTGGCCCCAAATGCCAGTAGTATTGAGGTTGAGAAACACTGGTTTAATGTAACATTTTATTTTTCAGATATCTGAAATGTGTTGTGAGGCAGTAAAGAAACTCTTTAAACAAGATAAATTAGGCCAAGCTTCCCTTGGTGTAATTAAAGTGATTTCTGGGTTTGTGAAGGGCAGAAATTATGACGTTAGGCCAGAGGTAAGTCTCTGCTTTTTTTTTTACTTTGCATTATATCTGTTTTTAAATATAAAGCTAATTTTCAGTTGTCATGAGGAATTTATTCTTTTTTTTTGCTGGAGGGTGTACCCCACCATTGAACAGGCAGTCTTGTTAGGAGCACATACTCTCACCAGCTGAGCCATCCTGCCACCTATTGGCAGCTCAGCGGCAGCTCAGCTCGGGCATAGCCGTCACTGGCCCATGTGGGAATCGAACCGGCGGCCCTGTTGCTCAGAGCTCGCACTCTTTTTTTTTTTTTTTGAGGGCAGTGTCACTGGCCCTCATATGGGGGACCTGAACCGGGGCCACTGGTGTCCCAAGCCAGTGCTTAACCACCGCGCCACTCAGCCGGCCCTTGAGAGCTCGCACTCTTAACCAACTGAGTCACTCGGCTGGCCCAGGAATTTCTTCTTTATAGAAGTGTACAAAATAGAAAGGGAAGTACTCAATTCCCCAAATGTAACCTTCTATTGAGTCATATACTTTTGATTATTAAGCTGATAATTTCCTCTTAACAGTTTGATTTGTATCTATCCTTCTAGATGTTTTTCTATGCAGATATGGATTTATTTTAAAATAAAAATGGTTTTACACTATGGACATTGTTCTGGAGGTATTTTCATTTTATATATTGTGGACTTATGTATAGGGCTATCCCATTCTTTTGAATGTCTGTCATAGTGTTCCATTATGTGACTATATAGCCTCCTACTTGATGGACAGCTGGGTTGTTTATAGATTTTTGTTGTTACAGTCAGCCTGGGAGAAAACATTTTGGCCATATTATTTTTCATACCTGTGTGAGTATTTTTTGAGTTAAATTTCACTGAGCATAATGTCCTCCATTTTCATTCATGTTGTCACAAATGGCGGGATCCTTTTTTTATGGTTGAATAACATTCCACTGTATGTATATACTATTCTTTATTCATTTATTTGACTGCAGACATATAGGTTGTTTCTGTATCTTGGCTATCATGAATATTGCTGTAGTGAACATGGGAGTGCACGTATCTCTTTGAGATGTTGATTTCATTTCCTTTGGATATATCCCCAGAAATGGGATTGCTGCATTATATGATAATTCTGCTTTTAATTTTTTTTTTTTGTTTTTTTGAGGTCAGTGTCACTGGCCCTCATATGTGGGACCGAACCGGGGCCGCTGGCTTCCCAAGCCAGCGCTTAACCACTCTGCCACTCGGCCGGCCCAGCTTTTAATATTTTGAGGAACCTCCATACTGTTTTCCATAGTGGCTACACCAATTTTTATTCCTACCAACAGTGCACAAGGGTTCCCTTTTTTTCGCATCCTCACTAACACTTGTCATATTTTGTCTTTTTTTTTTTTTTTTTTTTTTTAAGAGGGCAGTGTCACTGGCCCTCATATGTGGGATCCGAACTGGGGCTGCTGGCATCCCAAGCCAGCTCTTAACCAATGCACCACTCGGCCGGGCCTATTTTGTCTTTTTGATGAAGGTGACATCTCATTGTGGTTTTGATTTGCATTTCCCTGATGATTAGTGAGCTTGAGTATCTTTTCAACTTGTTGGCTATTTGTATGTCTTTGGAAAATGTCTATTCGGATTCTTTGCCCATTTTTCAATTGGGTTATTTGTTTTTTGCTATTCAGTTGTATGAATATTATCCATATTTTGGATATTGACCCCTTATCAGATAAACAGATTGCAAATATTTTTTCCCGTTCTATAGATTGCCTTTTTGTTCTGTTGATAGTTTGCTATGCAGAAGTTTTAGTTTAATGTAATACCACTTGCTTATTTTTGTTTTTATTGCATGAGTTTTTGGTGTCATATCCAAAAAGGCCAATGTCAAGGAGCTTCTTCGCCATTATTTTTTAGGAGTGTTATGGTTTCACGTCTTACATTTAAGTTTGTGATCCATTTTGAGTTATTTTTCGTGAGTGGTTTAAAATGAGGATCCAATTTCATTCTTCTGCACGTGCATATCCATTTTTCCCAACACCATTTAGTGAAGAGTATTTTTCCCCATTATGTATTCTTGGTGTTCTTGCCAAAGATTAGTTGACTGTATTTTTGAATTTGGAGTTATTTTTCATTTGTAGGTAATATTTTATGAACACATAGAATACTTACAAGATACTCAAGTTGATCTTTCTGATAATTAGAGTGACTTAAAGTTCACTATTTATGCATTTAGTTCTTACCTGTTTCTATTTTATGCTTTAAGCACTGTAATCTGAAATACTCAGTTTTTTCCCAATGTACACATCAGAAAAATATAAAGCTGTAGTTCTCAAGTTTTTTCCAGGAATGCTTCTGTGACTGTAGGTCAGTAGAATGGTATGTTCCCAAGAAGATGTAGGATTGTCTTCATGTTTGGATGGTTGCTGTAGCACCCAAAACACCAATTTCCAAATTAGCTTCTGAATTTTTGAATGAATTAAGTTGATAGTTTTCATTGTGGTCCCTGGACCAGCATCAGTGGGAATTAGAAATACAAGTTCTGGGGCCCACTCCAGACTTACTGAATCAGAAGCTCTGGGCTGGGGCCCAGCTATCTGTATTTTAACAAGCCCTCCAGGTGATCTGATGTTTGCTAAAGTTGGGGACCCACTGGCTTGAAGGAAAATAAGTAGTTTTACAATAATAACAGTAGTCTTCATGTTGTTTTTTAATTGGGAAGAAAAGATGAAAATTAGAACTGTGTACTGTAAAACTGAAGCTGGTTTTGTAAATTAAAGCTGGCTTAGAACATACCTAATTTTTATCCTCTCCTCCCATACTGGTTTGAACCTTTTTCTGGCCTGTCTCCTTTTTGTAATCCTATCTACCAATGCCAAGTAATGTGTTTTCGCCCTTATTCTCATTAAACTACAAAATAATAGTTGTCCAATAGCCAAATAGTAGTTGTCCTTTCTAGACACAACTTACTATGTATGTTTAGCAAAAAGATAATAGAACTTTGTGTAAAATGTGATAAAAGATATTTCAAGGTTTTTGGTTTTTTTTTTGCATGAAGGAAATAACATTGTTAAATGTTTATTTTTCTGTATAAAGTTTTTCAAGGCAGTATAAATATTAAGCTGTGTGTTTGTGTTTCTTTCAATATAGATGTTAAAAACATTCTTGTGCCTAAGAATCAAGGAAGTAGAAATGAAAAAAGATACAGAGGACATTAATAAACCAAAAAAGTTCATGACTTTCAAGGAAAAGAGAAAAAGTCTATCAAGAATGCAGAGAAAGGTTTGATTTCCTTTATTAATTTGATTTTATATTAAAATCATAGTCTAGGCACAGTCTAGGTATAGTTAAATCATAACTATAAACATTTTAACATCTGATATTTAGAGAATTTAATTTAGAGTATTGCAAAGAAATATGTTATTAAATACGTCTAAACTGACAGTTCATTGGCAAAGACAGCAATGGGTGAAAAGATTTTCTGGCCATGCTGGCTTTTAAGATCGTCTTAGAGTCATGGTGACCCACAAGATTCCTTCCTTAACAGAAAGGATGTATTTATGCCAAGTTATTCGCAACAAAGTAGTCGTTTGTTAATTGAATCCTGTTTCTTTGATTTGTATTTGAAACCTTTCGTTTATTTACTGTGGACTTGGGACACTTTTTTTTTAAATTTTGAAAGCTGGAGATAATAGCACCTAGTCATAGGATCATTGTGCAGTTTAAATAAGATGACATGTAAAGCACTTAGCAGAGTGCATTACTGGGTGTGCTTTATAAACTTATTAGTCACCCCCACCATCATTACTATTATTGCTTCTTAAAACATTTCTAAACAGTTTATTAGGGTTATCAAATTGCTTACAACAACAAAACAAAAAATAATTTCCAGCGTACCCATTGTGAATGTGTCTAATAATTTTGAAAACATGATAGAAATATCAAATTAGATTTATAACTGTAAACAAATGAAGGTAAATATTTTCATTATTTATACCATACTACCCTAAACTGAGCTGGTTATACTAGGTAAGAACAGCATGTATGTAGCTGTGGGGAAACAAAGACCCAATAAAAACCGATCAGCTCTCTCACCACTTCACATGCGGCAAGGAAACTCCATTTCTCTGTCCCCTGTGTCTCAGGCAACTTAGCAACCATTGTTCACTGCTCTTACAGCGTCAGGAAGTGAAAAACCTTAATGTTTTGTTGAATTTCTATATAGTACCTGGTTTTATCATTATATTGGATATAAATGAGTTTGGGAAGTACTGTTGATGACTGGTTCCTATTATCATAGATGATTTAACAATAAGAATTATTTCTGGGCTCAGCATGTTCTTTCTTGTTTTTTCTTTTTTGAAATATTTTAATTTAAATTATAGAAAACTACAGGGAATAGTGTAGCACATTCCATGTATCCACTTTTCTGAATGAGCAAATATTAATAGACTTACATCAACTTTTTCTTGGAAAGAAAGAAACCATTAGTGAGATCCCCTTTGGTCTCCCAATCTCATTCCTGTGCCTTCCTCCCCAGACTCAACCGCTGTCATAAGTTTGGTTTGTGTATGCTTATCCATATTTTTCTTCTTTTACTTGTATTTGTACTCACAGACAATTTGTGGTATTATTGTGTGTGTTTTGTAATATTTACATATTATGCCTCTCTGCTTTTTTCACTCAGTGGTAAATAGATTTTTTTCAATCTATTTTCAGTGGAAGAAAGCAGAAGAGAAACTGGAACGAGAGCTTCGGGAGGCAGAAGCTTCAGAGAGTACTGAGAAAAAACTTAAACTGGTAGGCAGTTTCACATTTTCTTCTGCTTTTAAAATGTTTTGTTAAATAATTTTAACTAGAGATTTATTGTTTCAGCTTGTGGTTGTGTAATTTTGGTTTATTCCATGAGGCAAAGAGATGAGATGTACAAGAAACTGTAATGTGATCAGTGCTGGTTTTATGAAATCACAGGCTGTGATTTCTTATTCTGTTTTGTTGAAGCTCCTAAGATTGAATTGTGGGGAGGGAAGGCAAGGGACAAAAAGGCTGCACTTTGAAAGTGATAATTATGGGAACTCAGGAGAAAGCTTACTAGGCTATACTAAAGTTGGTTGTCTGTTTCTTCTGCCAGCACACAGAGACTTTGAATATCGTGTTTGTAACCTACTTCAGAATACTGAAGAAGGCCCAAAGGTCGCCTCTCCTGCCAGTGGTTCTAGAAGGCCTTGCCAGGTAAGGGCTGTGTAGGATGAAACCTTTTAGACTCTTTAAAAATAAATAAGACTGATGTAACCATGAATTTTAAACAGGGTTTACTAATGATGACCGCGTGTCCTTCTCAGTTCTCATTTCTCTTTCGTCACCAACTTTTCCTTACTTTACTTCATTTGGCTAGTCCCTTTTGCTGCACTGGAAATACCTTCATGTATTTGGGTTAATATATTGCTCATTTTAAATTTTGGTAAATATTGCCAAATCGCTTCCCCAAAAGGTTGTACTGATACACGTGGGAATGTATCACTTCTGAGGTTCTTTCGTGTCCTGAGATTTACATAGTGGCAAAGGCTTGTGCACTAATTTTGAAGAGATTATCCTTTAACTGCTTCAGTGCCCAATATTTTATAGTGTACAGAGTGCTGACATTAAGTAGCTCCCAAGATTCTTTCTCTTTAATTCTATTGGGTGATCTTAGTTATTTCTAGAAAGAGAGGCCCAGTTCAGTCAAGTGACTTATGTAGGATCATATTAGGTCATTAATGGCATACCTTTAACTAGACCCGAGGTCCAACTTCTTTTCCCTTTTATTTTTAAAGCTTTCGCAGAGTCCATGTCCTTATAAATAGCAGAATCTTTCCTCTTTCCCTTCTTCCTACCACCTGTTTTCCTAGAAGCCAATGCTGCTTGCTCCTTTATGACTCAGAACAGTGCTGGATGCCTGGTAAACTTTCATCGGTGAAGCTGCTTGCTCTTAGTGACCTGTTTCTCGGGGCAGAAGGATTTTTGAAATACTGTCTTTAGTTTAGTGCCTGCTGAGTGTCCACCTGTGGATGAGTTGTCAAAAAGGCCTATCTGAAAAATTGGAAAGTTATCATCTCCATCATCGTAGCTAATGTTTTGTAATACAAAATATTAAAAATACAATTTTAAAGTCAAGTTTAATTTTTGGCTGCTTTATTTTTGTTTTTAGGTTATCTTTTAACTAAGTTTTGTTTGATTCTAGGTTTGCTCATCTTATAAATGTGGAGTTTTTTGATGATTTATTAGTGGTTCTCCATAGTCTCATTGAGTCTGGTGTAAGTAACTCTATGAATGAATTACTTTTTAAGATATAAACGGTATTGTTATTCTTAATGTCTTTTTTTCTTTTTTTTAAGGACCTAAGCTATCAAGAAAGTCTTCACTGTGTCCAGACTGCTTTTCATATTCTTTCTGGGCAAGGTAAGATCCTTTCTTGATCAAGTTTTGTTTGCTTTACCTTTGGAGGCTATAATGTATCTAATTGTTGTTTGTCATCATTTCAAAGGTGATGTTCTGAATATTGATCCGATGAAATTCTATACACATCTTTACAAAACACTGTTTAAATTACATGCAGGTATGTATGTTTAGATAATGTGTCTTTAATAAATATTTCTTTTAAGAATATGTTGTGACCAGAATTACAGTCCATGAAAAATGAGAAATAGGCACTGGTCTATGAAATGCTGGCCTGCCACTGTCACACATCTTGTTTAACTTTCTATGAAACTTGGTGAGAGTGAACTCTTGGAATTGACTGGAGATGCAGGACAGCCCACTGCTTCTCTTGAGCGATATAGCCCTGCCTCAACAGTTAGGGAAATGATTCAGGACAGGTATGACAGCTGATCTTGGGTTTTTCTGCAGCTAGGTGAGGATACATAATGAAAGGTAATAAAGGGTCTGTCTGCTCTTTTAGGTGCTACCAATGAAGGCGTTGGGATTGTACTCCAGTGCCTCGATGTCATGCTCACTAAGCGCAGAAAGCAAGTTTCTCAGCAGCGAGCCTTTGCCTTCATCAAGCGCCTGTGTACCCTGGCTCTTCACGTTCTTCCAAATTCAAGCATTGGCATTTTAGCAACTAACAGAATATTAATGCATGTAAGTAGTGATACGAACGAGTAGAGCTAAGTTCTGTGCGACAGTGCTGTTTTGTTTGATGCCTCTTTTTTCCCCTTTGACTATATTATTTTCATTATAAAAGTAATTCACACTTGTAACAAAATCAGATGATAAAGGAAGTACATAAATTACTAAAGGAAAGCATTCCACCCCTGTTGACTTTCTCCAGAGGTAACCATTTTTACCATTTGGTGGGTATCCTTCAAGCTGACTTTTAAAGTTTTCATATGTAAATGCATACACTAAACATAGACAACACAATTTTTTTTTTAGTGGAAAGGGGATTGAGGGGATTATTATATACCTATTGTTGTACAACTGTTTTTTTAACACTTAATGATGAAAACATTTTTGTGTCAGTACAAATATAACTACTTTATCTCTTTAATGAGTAAGGTTATTTGTTTAACAAACATATACAGTTTTTACTATGGGCCTGCCGCTGTAAAAAATGCTTTACAAAAAAAATCAATTCCCTTAATTTTCATAACAACTCTGTAAAATAGCTACTATTATTATTCCCATTTTATAGATGGGGAAAACTGAGGTCCAGAGAGAATGAATAACTTGCCTAAAGAGACTCTGCTAGTAAGTGGCAGATGTGGGATTTATAGTCAGGCAGTCTGGCTTTTATACTTTTCATTTTTCTTTTGATGGGTATATAAGTTATTTCCTTCTTTATTATCACAAATGATACTATAATGAATATCCTTATGTTTATGTAATGTAATTAATCCTATAGGACAGAGTCCTAAAAGTGGATTGCTGAGCAAAGAGAATATTCTGTTTTCTCTTGCAAGATACAATAAATTCTTTTCAGAGCAAGCCAAGAAAATAATCTTTTGCAGTTTTTGTTGTGTTATGGTATAAACTTAAATTTTAATAATTAAAACTAGGTATGGGGCCGGCCGAGTGGCGCATTGGTTAAGCGCTGGTTTTGGGATGCCAGCGGCCCCGGTTCGGATCCCACATGAGGGCCAGTGACACTGCCCTCTACAGCTAACAACAGCTCCACCTGGAGCTGGGCTGTGCGAGCCCCGGTGATGGTGTGGGCTGCAGCCCCTGCTGCAGTGGGCTGCCATAGGCTACAGTGAGTGGCCCGCAGCCAGCGTGAGCGGCTGGCAGCCAAGCGTGAGCTGCCAATAGCTGCGATGAGCGACATCCAGAGGCCAGCGACCGATCTGCCTCATCCGGGAAGAGCGCAATGACGATACCAACAGTGAAGCAACATCCTCCGCAACTAAAACTGAAGAACAAGAAGACGGCAACTTGTCTGTTCCCCTTCCCCGATTCCCCAACGCTGTTCCCCTCCACCAATTCCCCAATTAAAAAAAAAAAAAAAAAAAAAAAAAAAAAAATCTAAAAAAAAAAAAAAAAAAACAACTAGGTATGAAGTCCATCTGCTTATAGCTCTTATATAACCATAAAACCAAATGAAATCTACGCACAAATAAAAGTACAGAACCCAATAACCTTCTTTAAATTAACAATATTAATTTAATCTTTCTTATGTTAAATTTTTGCAGACTTTCCCTAAAACAGATCTGTTGCTCGACAATGAGTCTCAGGGAAGCGGGGTATTTCTCCCTGAGCTGGACGAACCCGAGTACTGTAATGCTCAGAATACTGCTCTTTGGGAGCTGCATGCACTACGGGTGAGGATCCCCCTTTTATTTTGTGAGCATTTTTGTTCAGGTTTTCCCCAGGTAGATATTATTGCAAGAGTACTTAATATATTGTGTTCTGGGACTGCCTTTTCTAGAATACCTGTTTTAATGGTGTACATTTCACTTTGTTCTTACTACTTTTTAAGCTGTTCAGATACATTTTCTAAGGAAGCTGAAAAAGACAGTTTTGTGGGGGTAAGATTGAACTCTTTCCCTTACCAGGCACATTTGCGTGGGGTCCTATCCAAGGAGACTTCGATAGGCCCATCGGTTTTAGGAGGCTTTCACCTACTTATATGTCATGGTTCTACAGTGTGGACAGCATTAGAATGAGACTCATAGAAATTGTGTTTCAGGAAACCTGTTCCAAACCAGCTTTTTCAACTCAGAGAGAAGTTGCCTTTGAATTTTCTATTTATATGGTAAAAGCAAGACTAAGCTTATGTCACTGGTAACTTGTCGTCAGACAGATTTGTGTTGCAATCCTGTGAGCAAAAATAGTATTTTTCCTATACGTATGTGGTTCTTATGAATTAACATATGCACCATAGTTTTGAAAAAAAAAAGAGTGTTTATTAAATAAAATCTTCACTATAGCTAGTGTTTTATAAAATACTGACCAGCTCAAAATGTGCTTGTCCTGTTTCCTCTCCAGCGACATTTCCATCCCGTAGTGCAGAGATTTGCAGCGCACCTCATTGCCGGAGCCCCTTTGGAAGGCTCTGAGGCACTGAAACCAGAGCTGAGCCGAAGGTAGTATTTAATATCTCCTTATTATAAAAACTGCAAATTTCAGTTGATAGCTCTTTACTCAGGGAAGTCTGTTTTATAAAGTAATAGATTTTAAAATGTGAAGTGCTATTAGTTATCTGGATTTGGTCTCACATCACATTCCTGAATTATTCTAAAGAGAAAACATGCTGAATGTGATTTTCTTAGTTTGTTTTGGGTAATCACCTAACAATTTTCTGTCAGAAAAATTTCCAAACATACAGATAAGTAGAAAGAATAGTGATTCCCCACATGCCCATTACTCAGGTTCAACAATTAATAAGATAATGTCGTGTTTGCTTATGGTAACATCCACGAGTTCCACTACAGTTAGATTCCTTTTTTTCCTTGAATGGTCCTGCTAGTGCCAGAAAGGTAGAAATGAGGAGAGAGGGAGAGAAAAGAGTTGCTTTGGAACCCTGCCATCTGGAAGTGCCGCAGTTTCTCTCCTTGGCCCTTACACCCATCTCTGTACAGGGCCTCCTGATCTGTAAGACGCTTAGGTCGCTACTTCCAGCATTCACCTTATACTCTTGCAGATGTGGAAAGGGTCCTCCTAAAAGAAGTTTCTTTTCCTCAAATTTTTTTTTTTTTTTTTTTTTTTTTTAAGCTGAGCCATTCTGCCACCTGTTGGCAGCTCAGCGGCAGCTCAGCTCAAGCCGATCCCTAACTTTTTATTTTGAAAAATTTCAAAAGTACAGAAAAATTGAAAAAATAGTAATTACTTTATTCCACCCCCCCCGCCAAATCGGATAGGAAATACTTCAGTTAGACAGAAACGAAGAAAAAATGGTATAAAAGACACCCTTGTAATATACCTACCACTCAAAATTAATAGTCTATAGATTTTTCTCCTTCTTTGCAGACACACTGGTTTTTTAAATTAAGAGATCACAGGCAAGTGACCTGTCGGCCAACAGGCTGATTTTCTGGCCTCTTTAGAGTTTGAACAAAAATTGAATTAGTTCTTATCTTTTTAATATTGGAATAATTCACCTAAAAACCACATTTCCACCTTCTCGTAAAATACTGGGAGATTTGACAAAATCAATCTATATTTTTTACATGGCAGTAGTTAGCTGTTTACCCTTCTAAACGAGGCATATAGTTTTCCATAAACCCTTTTCCTTCTGGTTAGGCTAGAGATAACATTCAGCCATAAAATAATAAAATGGCCACTTACTTTTTTCTTCCCTTATCCGTCCCACCTGTCCCCCAGCCTTGTTTTTTTAAAAGGGAAAAAAAGGAGAAACAATTCTTTGTAACTTTTTTCTCCACAATCCTTTTCTGGCAAGTTTTTGTCAGAGATCTTGAACATTTGCCTCATTTATGCCAGAGGTTTCCTTTTTCAGAGGAAGATGATGAATGGGTTTATCCCTGAGGCTTGAGAAGGAGACTCAGGATGTCTTCCCTTGGAGAGTGGGGCTTGGAATGTGACACTAATCACAACCCTTGCAGGCCCTTGCCGATCTCCTTCAGAGAATGTGAACGAACCCTGAATCATTAAGGATTCATTCACATGCCATGGGTATAAGGCATTTATTCTGTCCTGAATGGCCTCTCCTTGCTTTTAATGCAGGCCAACAACTGAGAGGTCAAGCTGTTTGAAATCCATGGAGGATAACTCCATGCTTTGCTTCTCTGGTTCCCATGACTGAGTTAAATTTAGTTGCATATTGTTCACATAGCTGGTTGAATTGGGACTTGATGACATTAAGCATGCGGTCTTTTGCTCAGCCTTCTCTCTGTCCAGGCCTGTATTTCTATTATAAACGTATACCAGACTTCTCAGAGGTGGATTTAGTTGGATAATGTTGTTATTGCATGGGAATTGAGGATTTATTTTATGTGAGTGTGTTGACCTGTTGGTTTCAAAAGCAGGATTATGTTATACCTTCACACTTTGTAAGCGGGCATTTGAGCTATATGACGAGTTTACTCGTTTCCCGCAAAAAATGTGTTAATATATAGGTTTAGAATACTGAGTCATTCTCTGGGCACAATTAATTTTCAAGTTGTACAAGTATGGTGGTGTCTTTACATTTCTATTTTTGATTATAGATCTGCTGCAGAACTTTTTGAGGCTTACAGCATGGCAGCAATGACGTTCAATCCTCCTGTTGAAACTTCATGCTCCAAAAGGAAGGTATGTGATACTTTTCATTTTTTTTTTTTTTTTTAGGGCAGTCTCACTGGCCCTCATACGTGGGACCAAACGGGGGCCGCTGGCTTCCCAGGCCAGCGCTTAACCACCGCGCCACTCGGCCAGCCCTCATTATTTTTTTTTTAAAAGATGAAATAAAAACTAATATATCTCTTAAAAACTGTTTCCAACTTGCCTAACTATTTTATAGGTAGTTTTTTTTATGTATATGAATTGTTGGTAGGATGGGTCTCTGGGGTTGGAATTCTATGTAGAGACAGTCATGAGATTGTTTCATGCAGTATATGATTATGTCCAAGACCTGACCCAGCACCTGTCTTTATGTTTCCCATGCTGGTTTGGTGTCAGCTGTTGCCATTTTTAGCTTTGCTCAAGTGTGCCTTTTGCTTATGGTGTAAGCACTTTTAACTCACACTTTTAATGTTTTTTCAGGATAAAGTTTTACAAGGGGATTCATTTTTGAATGAAGATTTAAATCAGCTAATGAAAAGACATTGCAATGAAGTTGCTACTCAGTTGTCTCTGGATTTCACCAAATGTTTAAAAACATCGCTAAGGTAGAAGAATGAAGAGTCCGGCCTTTCTTGTATATTTGTACAGATACCATAAAGATATATTGTTTATTTAGGACCTTCTCTTTTTTTTTTTTTTTTTTTAGCTGAGCCATCCTGCCACTTGTTGGCAGCTCAACGGCAACTCAGCTTGGGCTGGCCTCGAACAGCTGTTGCTCAGAGCTCAGCTTGCACTCTTGAGCGAGCTCTTAACCAACTGAGCCACTCGGCCGGCCCCAGGACCTTCTCTTTTTATACAAGGGAAACTTCCTAAGAAAATTAACAGAGGACAGAGGAGGAAGGGTTACCCTTTGGTGGCGTGCACAGGATTCTACCCCAGTCCTGAAAATGTCCTTTCATTAAGAAAGGAGAATCTGAAGTCTTTTTTTCCCCTAATATATGGAAGTGTCTTTCTTAATGATGTTGCCTTTTTAAAATTTAATATACATATTAAGTTAAAATTTTTAAAAAATGGAAATACAGTTGCTAGATTAAAATGAGGACATAGAGCATAGAAAAATCAAGACCATGAGATTGCATTTTAAAAGTTCAGCTACTCTTTATAACCAAAAAAATCTATTTTTATTGCACCACAAAAGTTGGAAGTGAAAAAAATTCTAAATTTGAGTGAGTATATAGATTTTCGAGAAAATAAAAAATAGCTTGAAAATGGACACCAGGTTCATTGGCTCTTACTGGCTGGTACACTTCAAGAAGTAACCTAAGTTGGCCTTAAAAAAAGAAAGTACATTGTGGCTACTTTTCAAGAAAGTATGAATGTGATTCTAGTTTCTTTGAAGTTTTTTGCATTTTATGACATTCTCTGGAGGGTGATGGGGGAAGAATTGCTCCAGGGTAGAAAAACCAAGCCCCAGATTGTACCATTCTGTTACAAGGATAAAGGATAGCCAATGAAGGACTTTTTTTCTTTTTTGGACAGGTAAAATGCCTTATTCTTAGCAATATAATTACAAAGCAGTATTTTATGTAATAGCTGTTGCATTATTCTAGGAATAGCCTATGAAATAAGTGTTTAAATGACCAGGTTAAAAAAAATTCTCTCCTGTAAATAGCTGAATAAAACAGCTGCTTTTTTTCTGCTTTCTATTCTTATGATGTGAGAATTAAAAAAAAAAAATACACAGCAGTGTAACTAAATAGATTTGTTATTGCTTCAGTGCTATAGAAGCCAGTGATTTGGGTCTAGGGCTTAAAGCTCCTTTTTTTTTCCTCATGAAGTAAATGAAAATAGAAAGTTCCTTTACATTCCAGCGGAGTGGAGGATATCAGCTTAACAGTGCATATTAATCTCTTAGTGTATTATATGCGGTTTTAAAAAGTGTTGCTAAGATCAGTTTTTAGGCTTGACTATTTAATGATGAGAAATGTGTGATTCAGTATATAAGCATTTGCTTTTAACCTATTCTTTTTTTTTTTTTTTTAAGAGGGCAGTGTCACTGGCCCTCACATGTGGGACCTGAACCGGGGCCACTGGCGTCCCAAGCCAGTTCCCAACCACTGCGCCACTCAGCCGGCCCAAATCTATTCTTTATATATAAAACAAAGTCCAAGAATGTTATGAATAGTTTGGATGACCAAAGGGTCTTTCCCCATGAGAGCATAAGTGACCAATATGTGTCACAACTGTAGTTTAGGTGAAAAATCAATTTTAAATAGAAATTCATCAACTATTTCACACTTGTATTATGCTTTAACCTTCTTGTTACACATACAGAGAATCACAGTGGAACCATAAAATTATATCCTGTGTGAATTTGAGGATGAACTATATTTGTGCATTAATAGCTTTGTATTGATGAGTTTCATTTTCAGAACTATCGTAGTCATTAATCTCACACACACACACACACACACACACACACACCCTGAGGCCATATAAGCTACAGCCTTAATATTTTTTAACTAGACACATACTGAGCACCTACTTTGTGCCTAGCGCTGGGTAGGTGCTTAAAAGTGAAATGGGTTAATAATGGGCATAAGACATAGCCTTAGTCTTCCATGATCTTCCATGCTGAGTCAAATCATTCATACACCTCTAAAAATTATGACGCGTACCTAGTTCAGTGTCAGAGTGAGTTGTTTCAAAGTTCATCTGAAATGGGGAAGGTTTCAGAGGCCTGCTTGATGGCAGGCTTAAGCATAGTATGTTTTGGATCTAAGAGGTGTGTACAAACAGCTTGATAATTGTGGAGATTCAGCAAGTATTTCAAAAACATTCAGGTATTCATATGTCATGACACTTAGTCATCAGCCAAGAATTGCTTTTAGGAAGTTGATACAAAGAGATGGCAGAGAACACATAAATTGTTAATGTACTATATTATGGAAGTGTTGCCCCAAGTATGGACTTTGTGTAAGAGGAAGTCTCCCTTTTGTAATAACTTTTTGGAGGGTCCAGTATTCACCTCTTCTTGCCTCAACTGATGGTTGAGAAAGAAACTGAAAGGGGTCAGAGGCAGCCATCCAGAGAGCACTTTCCCTGTAGGCTGCCTGTCTGCCAAGTATAAGATCAAACACCAGCCATGAAAATTGTACTCTTATATTGGCATGGGAGAAGAGTGGTGTTTTAGAGTTAATTCAATTTTACCAGACCAGTATGCAAGTTCTGATTATTTTTCGGAATGAAGCAAGGCCTATGGCTCTCTGGGCAGAGGAGGAGAGGTTGACAGAGATTCTTGGAAGGGGAGAGAACAGAGGAAGGGGAAGATATTGTTAGAAAAGAGTACATGTACAGCGGTGGGGGGCCCACTTTCATTAATGAGCCTCAAGTGTCTGCAGCTATTGAGATGGGAGACCTTAGTATGGAAGCAAATGTGATTAAAAACAAATTTGATGAAAAATTCACTTTTGTCAAGTCTAGTTTACATATTTACCCTCAAATAGAGAATTTATAAGCAACTTTTACTTGCTAAGGATGTCATGATAAGAGGTGTACCTTCAAGAGCGCACTTTCTGCCCAAATATTGTTACTTGCTACAGATTTTTCCTCAAACTTACCCTCAATTACTTACTGCCATCTTACAGTTTTACGTTTTGCAAAGCAACCAATTTCAGATGAACGGGTGACTGAGAGAAAGTTAATGTATTTCTTTCAGCATCACACATCAGTCTTCCTATTCTGATCCTATTCTTAAAAGTTGGCACCATCTAACAGTGACAGAATTCATGTTCCTTTTCTTTCATTTTTAGTGAAGCGACTTAAACTATTTTCCCCTTAAATCTTGTATAATAAACCCAGCTTCCATATTTAGACTATTTTCCATATGAACTTTAGTAATAAAGGTTGCTATACAGATTTTTAGTAGTCTTAAAAGTATGAAGTGGTAATGGGTATACTCTGGGTAGCTATTTTAGATGCATTCTAAATAATAGGATAATTTCTTTCATTTGGTATACTAAATGTATACCAATGTATAGCTGTATAATTCATATAAGCCATAGAGAAAAATTTCATATTTTTGGCAAACACCAGATTTGTGCTGGTTAGTTTTAGTAGTAGAGTAGACCCTTAACGTTTGTGAGCAATGTGTCCTTCCTAAAATCCCAAAAACTCAAATACAGTACAGTATGTACTTTTACTTCAAAATGGAATAAACAACCAAGTTTGGTTGGAACGTAGGCAGTAGGTTGGGTTCACTCACTTGCTAAAAGCTGATCTCACATTCAGTCTTAGTTAAATTTGAGATTCTGTGCTGCAGCCAAATCAACTATGTTAAAGGCTGTGGGGTGAGGTAGGGTGGAGCTTAAAAAGAGTCAAGGCCAAATGATAAACCTGGGGAGCCTAGTTTTGCTTTTCATCTCATTACCCTGCATAGTTTTCATTTTGACTCTAACTAGTTAGATAGCAACTCAGTTTTCAATACATGGTAAGTGGAACCAGAGGGGAAAATTCCGATTAGCTTGATGAAGTGTTTCTGGGACACTTTTTAAAGCGAGGCAGCATGTGCATTTGTTATCAACTGATTATTTAAACACGGAGATGGTGGAATAGATAAACACTGTGCCTGCTTTCATGAATAAATTAAAATTGCAAGTAGACTAACAGAACAATCAACGTGGAGAACCATCTGAAATCTGCTGAACAGAAGTTTTATAACTAAGGTTATAAAGACAAAACCACACTGAGACGGGTAGGAGAAGTGGAGACGCGGAACAGGCATGCCTCACACCTGCATGTGGTGTTGAGAATCAAGAGGGATATCTTGGCCGCAGAGGTTCCCCCTGGAGGAGAAAGAGATCCCAGTCCCTCACTGGCCTCCCCAGCCCAGAGTACTGGTGCTGGTAAGTGGAACCCCCACAACATCTGGCTGTGAAAAACTGGGGATTCTGACCATCTGGGTGGGACAGAAGGTGTTGGGAAACCCAGGCATCTTAAACAGCCCACGCATAGACTCACTGACTCACAGGCACTTACGTTGGGCTCCAGCGGAGGGACAGTAACTAGGAGGGTGTCAGAGACATACAGAGGTCAGACTTGAGTTGTGTGGCTTCAGCACACACAACTGGAGGACAGGGGCCATTATCTCTGTGTGGGGTCCTCCAATGCAGCAAGTAGGTGGGCGCCATCTTTCCTGTGTTGAGCCCACCCATTATATTTACGGCAAAATCTGAATCTGATTGGTCTGGTGAACTCCACTGGGACCCTGCCCTGCCCAACTCCTGCAATGCTGGAGGCACATTCTTGGGGAGCAGCCAGCCCTGCCTGCATTGTACTCTATCTTGGAAAACTCTCAGGGTCCACAGGCCCTAGGCAGGTGGCAACTAACCTCAGTGTGCTCTGAGACTTTTGCAGAGTAGCTACAGGCTCAGCACTGGCACCAAACCAGAATCTACATTAACCTGGTGACCACAACTCTTCCCACTCTAGTGACTCCCAGAGGTTGACTCCCAGAGATTTTGTCTCACCCAATTCATGTACCACACGAGACTTTATCAGTGGCTAATCCTTAAGGGAGCCGGCAGGTGGCAGCAGGCCTAGGTATGTCCTGGCTTTTTGTGGAGCTACCCCAGGCCCGGTCCTGGTGGCAGACATCCTCCATTTGCAGCATGGCCTCCCACACACCTCCAGGGTTAGCACAGGTAGCAAACAACTGAGGATTGCTTTGTAGCTCTTACCAGGTAGTCCCTGGCTGGTCAACCAGGTAGTCCCTGGTTGGTCATAGGCAGTGGCTGACCTGAGTCTGCACCGGAGCCCCTCCCAAGAGGCCCCAGGACTAACATACCTGGAGGTTGGCTTCAGACCACAGCAGAGAACCACTCAGCCCCACAAGTGGCACACCTAAAGGGTGATCTCAACAGGCACCAGAACCCGCTGGGGCGAACCCCGAGTCCCACCCCGCACAGGAACATGGCCAAACTGTGCTGCCAGTCACCTGAAGTTCTGACATGCATATAGTAACGAAGGCTCAACTACAACAGGAGGGCACACACGTTCCCATACAAAGGACAGTCCTGGAACACGCGGAGCAGGTGACCAAGGAGATTGTGCCACTGGGCCCACAGCGCACATACTACCTAAGGCCACCTGACCAAGACTGGAGGACCTAGCAGATCTGCCTAGTACACAGAAACAAACAGAGGCAGCCCAAATGAGGAAACAAAGAAATCCATCCCAAATTAAAGAACAGGAGAAAACTCCAGCAAAAGAACTAAACAAAATGGAGGAAGGCAACCTATCAGATACAGAGTTCAAAAACAATGGTTATAAGGATGCTCAGGGAACTTAGAACTTCAACAAAGAGAAAGGAAACATAAAAAAGACATAGAAACCATAAAAAAGGAACCAGTCAGAAGTAAAGAATACAATAACTGAAATGAAGAATACACTAAAAGGAATCACCAGCAGACCTTATGAAGCAGAGAATCCAGTCTGTGATTTGGAAGGCAAGGTAGCAGAAAACACCCAATTGGAACAGCAAAAAGAAAAATTCCAAAATAATGAGGATAGTTAAGAGACTTCTGGAACAACATCAAGTGTAACAACATTTACATCATATGGGCACCAGAAGGAGAGAAAGAGCAAGGGACTGAGAATCTATTTGAAGAAATAAGGACTGAAAATTTTCCTAACCTGGCGAAGGGAATAGATATACAAGTCCAGGAAGTGCAGAGTCCCAAAAATGATGAACTCAAATAGGCCCACACCAAGACACATTAGAATGGCAAAGGTTAAAGACAAAGAATCCTAAAAGCAGCAAGAGAAAGGCAACCAGTATATTATAAGGGAACTCCCATAAGGTGGTCAGCCGACTTCTCAACAGAAACTTTGTAGACCAGAAGGGATTGGCACAAAATATTCCACCATGATGAAAAGTAAGGACCTGCAACCAAGATTACCCAGCAAAGCTATCATTTAGAATCGAAATGCTTCCCAGACAAGAAAAAACTAAAGGAATTCATCACCAACAAACCAGTATTACAAGGAGTCTTAGAGGGACTTCTTTAAGATGAAAAAAAAAATCAAAATTATGAATAATAAAATGCCAATAGTTACATATCTATCACCAATTACTTTCAATGTAAATAGATTAAATGCACCACTCAAAAGACATACGAGGGCTGAATGGATAAGAAAGTAAGACCCTTGCATATGCTGCCTACAAGAAACTCACTTTAGATTGAAAGACATACACAGAAAATAAAGGGATAGAAAAGGTATTTCATGAAAATGGAAATGAAAAAAACCAAAAAAGCTGGGGTAGTAATACTTATATCAGAAAAAATAGACTTTAAAATAAAGGCTGTAACGAGACAAGGACCCAGTAATCCCACTTCTGGGTATTTATCTGAAGAAACCCAAAATGCTACTTCCAGGGGACACATGCATCCATTTGTTTATTGCAGCATTGTTTACAATGGCCAAGATGTGGAGGCAGCCAGGATGTCTGTCAATGGATGAATGGATAAAGAGGAGGTGGTACATATATACAATGGAATGTTGCTCAGCCATAGAAAGGAATGGGTTCTTGCCATCTGCGGTGGCATGGATGGACCTGGAGGGTACTGTGCTGAGCAGAAGGTATTGTGCTCAGTGGAGTGGAGAAAGACAGATGCAATGTGATTTTGCTTATATGTGGAATGTAAAGAACAAAAAACCAAACAAAATAGAAACAAACTCATGGATACAGAAAACATTTTGATGGTTGCCAGAAGGGAGAGGGTTTGGGGGTGTGGTTGAAAGAAGGGGGATTAAGAAGTACAAATTAGTTGTTAAATAGTAGTCATGGGGATGTAGGGTATAGCATAAGGAAGATAGTCAATAATAATACATATTAACTATGTATGGTGTCATGTGGGTACTAGATTTGTTGGGGTGATAGATGGGAGGGTGTTGGGGGGCAGGATGAAAAAAGGGAAGGGATTCAGAAGTACACATTGATAGTTACAAAATAGTCATGGGGATGTAAAGTAAAGTATAGGGAATATAGTCAATAATACAGTAATAACTGTATAGTGCCAGGTGAGTACTGACAAGTTGGGGAGATCACTTCTTAAATTACATAAATGTCTAACCACTGTGCTGTATACATGAAATTAATATAAAATAATATTGAGTGTTACCTGTAGTTGAAAAATTAAAAAAGGGGGTAAAGGTGAAGGGGAATAAGAGGCCCAAATTTCCAGGTACAAAACAAGTAAGTCATGGGGATGCACAGGAAATACAGTTAAAACTATTGTGACAGCATGGTATGGTGTCCGATTATTGCTGGACTTATCATGTGATTACTACTTTTAAGTGTATAAATGTTGAATAACTATGGTATACCTCTGAAATTGACAGAATGTTGTATGTTAGCTATATTTTAATAAAAATCTTAAAAAAAACCAAACACCAAAAAACCTGTAGCAAAGTATATCAAATTGGAATAGCTTGAAATTCTGCCTACAAGCAAATGGTGGTTCTTGTAGCACTGAAGCTTTTTGAATCAGTAAGAACTTCCAAAAATACGAAAGCTGGGTGGTATATTTTTAACACTTTTGTTTCTAGAATATGCAAAGAACTTGGGGATTGTTGTTATTCTTTTCTTTTTTTTAAGTTGGTAAAAAAAAAAAAACTTCTCAAAGCAAAGTTCAGGATTTTTAGTGCGTTTTATAATTTGAAGAAAAATGTCAAATTTTAATATCAATGAAAGATAAAATTTGGATTTTACTTTAGAGGAACACAGATTTCATTTTAAAAGTCATAATTTGCTCCATACCAAGAATAAGAAGAATGCTTTACACTTACATGATAGTTTTATACTGCAAAGTTTTAAAAATTTATATTAAATGGGAACTATGACTTGGATCAATAGCTCTTCAGTGAATCAAAAGTGAAAAATGAAGCTTTTTTACATGAAATTCTGACCCATTTCAGGTATTCAGAGCACACATTTTCTTTTTAGGAGATTTTTCTTCAAATAGTGAGATAGAACCACTAATGTTTCTAAGTCATAAGCAATATCAAGAAAGCTCTGTATAATAAATATATAAGTACAGTGTAAGTACAAATCTTGCAAAATAAATAAATTTAAACACCAACTCAGTCTACTTTTGCTTTAAAAAATGGTTAAGTTTCTTGTTAAGACATCACAACTCAGTAGATATTAAATTACACATCATTCTACATTAATTTTGTGAAAACCAAAAATGGAATAATCTGTGAATATATAAGCAATAAAGTTAAAAAAAACAAAACGCCAACATCATTCTATATGTAAAAAGAAATCCTAAAGAAGAGTACACTATGGTACACAATATAGAAACTAAATTGAATTACTCTTTAATGAATCGTATGGGACATATTTACATTTGCAATGCCCAGAAGCTTCCAATTCTCAGCCTTAAAACGTATGACAAAACTAGCTTGCTCATTTTCAGACCTCTCTGCTTCTTATTCCCCGTTTTCTAAGTCAAGTCAGCAAACTATGGCCCTTGGGCCAAATCCAGCCTGCCACCTATTTTGGTATGGCTCTTGAACTACGAATAGTTTTTACATTTTTAAATGATTAAGAAAAAAATCCAAAGAGGAATATTTGTGATGTATGCAAATTGTATGAAATTCCAATTTCAGTGTCTATAAGTAGTTTTATTGGAACCCAGCCATGCTTATTCATGTAGTATTGTCGATGGCTGCTTTTGTACTACGACAGCCGAGCTGAGTAGTTGCAAGAGACCATATGGCCCATAAAGCCTAAAATATTTACTATCTGGCCCTTTACAGTCAGTTTACTGACACCTGTTCTAAATCAATTATTGCAAGCTTAGCAATGTTGGGTTTTTTCTTTTTTTGTAAAGTGGGATCTCCTGGGCTTCTCTGCTTTATTCGTCAGGAAAACGGCTGGTAGCTAGCTAGCCCTGTGCCATTTTGCGTGTCCTCAGTGTGAACCCCACATCATATGTGAAGAAGGCTTCAGTTCAGAAATCATCAATTTCCAGTTTAAGTCGAATAAAAACAAGGAAATTTAATTTGTTTCCACCATGTTCATTCTTGACTTGAACTTCTTGCCCAAAGATCTTCACCTGTAAAGTTGTATACATAGGCTTGTTAATATATTTTAAATGAAGGAGCAGAAACATTTACAGCATAGCAAGGGTTTAGTGTCCTTGGACCGACAGAAACCTACAGTTCTGGTGGCTGGGTTTGGGGACGAGACTGCTTCCTATAAACTCACAAGGTTACATGATGTTCCTAGGAGGCAGGACATTAGCCTATTTCTGTCTGGAGCACTGTATTCTTCAGAAAGATTTTTAAAATCAAATCGAATTGTTGAACTTTTTAAAAAGTGGAATTCCTTCAACAACTATATTTACCTTATTTACTCTGATTGGAAGTAATTGTTTAGAAATTCTCAGAGTACTACTAAGGGGTAACTCTTAAAACTTTATAGAGGTAAAAATTTTAGAACAAACATATGAAATATGTTCCTCAGCAGTAAAAATACTAAATTTACTCTCTCGGATACACCAGGTGTAAAGGAGTTCTTGACACGGGATGTATATATTCCCATAGATGCACTAGTGGCAGTTTTTTTTTGTTTTGTTTTTCCTGAGGGCAGTGTCACTGGCCCTCATATGTGGGACCCAAACCGGGGCTGCTGGCTTCCCAAGCCAGCGCTCAATCTCCGCGCCAGGCGGCCAGCCCTGTAATGGCAGTTTTTAAAGAAAAGCTTCCCCAAGTTTAAGCGAAGTTGAAGTCACCTGGATGATTCTGAAAGTCTGCTTGCTACAGGAAAATGGAGGCCAAGGGCATTCGTCTAAATCACCACTACCCTCCTCACTCTCCTAAAATATAAGCAATTGGTCATGCTCATATATAGCAAGCATATTATTTTTAAGTCAGATTTCTGGTGGAGTTGTGTTGTTAGGAACTTACTGTAATCTTGTAGCACGAGGACTTATGTGCAGAGTGTAACTTCACTATGTCATGACGGAGGTTATTATACAGAGGGATGTATAACATTATCACACCTATGATTTATTTGATGCTAAAGTTCTTGATACGGAAAACAGTATTTTAAATTTTGATCCTTTCAGTCCATTCATGGACCCTCTGTGATGGTGAGTCATCTCCTAAAAGTTAGAGGCTCCACATTGGTGCTTAGTCCTAAAGCTCATGGCTTTTGGAGAAGGCACTGACTGACTGTCTCAGTAACACAGAGCAGAGAAGGAAGTGAGTTTAGGACTTAAAAGAATTGAGATGCCACCTGTATCTCAACGGAAAAAGGGTGCTGAGTCTTCTCAGGGTCTGGACGGTGCGGAGCTTTGCCACCGTGTACATTCACTCTTAGCTGATGCTGTGGGGTGACGGCCGCCATAGTGCCTTCCTTTCTGATGAGCCTTTGCTGACAGAACCTAAACAACCCTGGCTCTCAGAGTAGCTGCTAATTCTGGATGAGGTGATATCCTGTATTTGGCTTTGTTGTTTGGAAAGAGCTTTGTAAGTGTAATGTGGTCACCAATTAGTTTATGTAGAAACATGGGGTCAACATTTTGGGCCTTTCTTTTGGGCTGTTATAAATCACAGTTGGCCCTGTCAAGAGGTATCAATGAATTCTTTGATTGTGAGCTTCTCCAGTTTTACGTAAGAAATTCCTGACTGAGACAGACAGGGGCTGATGCTCTGCAGTGTAAGCACAGTGCCTTCACTGTGCTGGTCTCTTGGAAATGTTATTTTTTATTTATTTTTGTCTCTTGTGAATTTTAAATCTTAGAACTACAACACAGTAGGTAAAAAATCGGCTTTAGTAATCCCTTGGGTTCATTAAGAAACTAAGTGAAAAGAAGAAATCTATGTTTGGGTTTCTCACCTGCTCCTTTAGAACGATTCAGGTTCCATATAAATACTTTGTTTTAAGATAGAATGAAAGTTACTCTGCATGTGAATACCAAGCGGTGGGCTGCCAACCAAAGGCCTCATTTATTGCAGTTTCAAGAAGGAGGCTGTTAACAGTTATTTTGCTTTCTTTTTAATCATCCTGCTCTGAATGACAGATTTTTATTTTTTAAATGAGGCAGAAAGAGTTGAGGTTGTTGAGGCTCAATCAAACTTAAGTTGGAATACCATAAAACTACAAGTTCAAAGGAGTGAAAGCTGAAAGCAACCCCTCAAGAGTATTTATGTTGAGTTACCAATAATTTAGACCGTTCAATGTCTGATGAAATAAGGCTGGTGTAGTAGTTTGGGCAAGTTGGGCCGCCTCTGGGGGCCTTGTTGAGTTATCTACAAAATAAGGAGGTCTAAAATTATAAATGCCGAAGGCACATATATCTTTAGAGTCCTTTTCTTGTTCTGGTACAATTTCTACCTCCCTCAGGGGACATTGGCCATTCAGAAAAGACAAAAGATACTGTACAAACTATGCCTTACAAAGCAGTGGAAGTTGACCCGTTTCAGAACGGTGCAGTGACTTCCTATACCTGGTAACACATGCTCCTCGTGGTCACTGTCGATAGTCAATCGCGTCACTGGAGGACAAGCCTCCCACAGGTTTTTCCTCCTTGTTTTGGACACTTTCCGAGGCCAAGACCTGAGAAGGTGATGTGACTCCTCGGGGCTGTTTAGTTGACTTGGTGAACTTCTTGAATTCACTTGCAAAAGAAATGCCTTTTCTTTTGTCTTCCCGGGATGCCTGTGAAAAAAAAGGAACTCTCCATTGGTACTCTAGGTTAAAAAAGAACCCTTCCCTCTTCTGTCAGCAGAGCTTTAGAAAGAAGGGCCGAGGCACTGCTTAACCAGAGGGGAATACTTTTATCTTCCCACAGGGAAAACAGCCAAACAAGTTTCTCTCCCCTAAATTCCTTGACTCAGAAAGCTTTTCCTAGATTTCACTATCTCCCAAATTTGATGACAACGTAGTTATGAATATCAAATAATTAGTGAAGAGAGTAAAATAACCGTGAGTCTTACCTGCACCTGCTCCTTCAGCTTCAGGATGAATTTTCCTGCACCTTTCCACTTGCTTTGGGCTTGAAACACACATTCCTGATCCAGAAGGACCCGCTGAGACGACTTGGCAGTGGAAGCCTTCTTGTTGGAAGTGTCTTTCACCACCTCCTCCAGGAGCACGTAGTCGCTGGGGTTGGGGTTGCTCAGGATGCTGTAGGAGTATTTGGCTTTGCACAAGGTCTGAAGGAGGAATCAGGATCAAAATGAAGAAAGGCTCACCTGCATCCATCATAAATTAAACCTGAAGGTGGAGAACTCATACACTTTTAGAGATGGAGGGGCTTTTCCAGATCATGCCATCCCACTCCTTTTACATTTGGGTTCGTTGTAGCTTATCACGTACTTTCCTACATTACCTCTTTTAGCTTCACAACAGTCCCTGATTTGGGTATTATTATCCCCATTTCAGACTGGGAACTTAAGCAGACTCCAGAGGATGCACAGCTAAGAAGTAAGAATATAGATGAGGAGTATGCTGCCTAGCACATGATAAGCCCTACTTAAATGCTATTTGCTATTATTGCACGGTAATTTGATTAACAGTAACTTCTTTAATAGGTTTTGAATTCCAAGAGTGTATGTTTCTTTTGTATACTTTTGTGTTCCCAGAGTATAATACAGTATCTGGGACACAGTAGGCCCTCACTAAACATTTGATGAGTGGATAAATACATAACTGAAAGAGTCTTGTACTAAATGAGAAGTAAGACCAAGTAAATTTTAAAATGCCTTCAACATCTAAGACTCTTTGATACAGAGGCAGTGTGGTGGGACAGAGAGGCGTCTGAGGGTCAGGATTCTGTCCCAGTGTCTGCGTGACCTTCGTGTCTCTGAGCTATGGTGCATGCGGACAGCCCAGTTCAAGTCTTTATTCTCTACTGACTTAATCTTCTCAACAGCTCTGGGAGGGAAGTGCTATTATACTATCCCCATGGTACTTGTGTGGTAACTTGCCACGTAGCAGTGTGCTGGAGCCAGCTGGAGTGTTAGTGAAATCAGACATGGTGGGAGTATTTATACAACAGAAATAGGCAAACACTGCAAATCAGAGCTTTAGCGTAAAATTTTATTTATTTATTTATTTATTTATTTATTTATTTATTTATTTATTTATTTTTAAGAAGCCAAGCTTACCAGGATACCACTATAACTAAGGCACAGATAATTAAATAACTTGCTCAAGATCTCAGAGCTAGTAAAGTAAAGCTGGGATTTCAATCTGGAGCAAGTGGATCTAATCGAGTCTGTGTTAACCATTACAGCATACCACTTCTCAAATGGGTGTTTAACAAACACAAAGCCTGACAAGGTTTCACAGAAAGGAAATAGAGTGCTCTGAAATGGAACACAAAGATGCATGACAGAGGAGGGGAGAGGGTCTGTGTAGGCCTCCTGCTTGTCCTCTGATGCACCTTGAGAGATGGTCATCAGGCATTGGCTTAGGCATTTCTGGGACCATGAAATTACTCTGCACAGCTGCCTCCTAAATGCATTATTATTAGTGCTGCCTAGAGAACCTGACTCACAGCAGACAGTAGGGAAGTACTTGTTGAAGGGATGAACTAATATTTCTCAGCCCTAAGAGGCACACCCTCCCTTTTCAGGTCCCCATTGGCCTAGAACTTCATTCATAAAATGAACTGACACGTGATCTGTCCCACTGATTTACACTGAGGACAGGCCTGAGATGGGGGGTGGGGGTGGGGGGAGGCTTTGACCTGCTGAATGACGTCCTGCGCCGTGCTGACGCGGGGTGCTTTGATGACTGTCCGAGGTTGTTCTGGTGAAACATCATGCACTTGGACAAAGAAACTCTCCTCCTCCGAGCTCAGGATCACCTCTTTGTCATCCTGAACAATGCTTTTCTCTTCTAAGTTCTATGTCATAAAAAGAACAAAAGTATGAGTAAGTGGCGAGATGATACAGAATAGGGGAAGAAAAATTCAACAAAAATTTGAGCTGTATCTTGGCATTGTAAAACAACTCCTTACCTTTTTATTGCACACACTAGTTAGTATTTCAAAAACTACTCTAAGAGGACATACATGTCTTAGAGAAAGAACGTTGTGTTAGTGTTTCTGCTGATTGATGTTAACAAACTGTTAAGGTCTGACCCAGGACAAGCCAGTAGATCTGCTCCTATTATTAGCTGTGGAGTTTGAGTCCAAATCAACTGTAGATACATTTGTAAAATGATAATATACCATTTGGTGATTACCCAAAGCCATATAAGAACACAGTAAATTACATGTAAGAGAAAACCTACCCATTCTCATACAGACTTTTTCTGTATTTAAGAAATGCTAGACATCTGAAATGTGAGACCGACATTCAGCCAGGATAGAAGAACAACATCCAGTCAAAAGACTGAAACTATGGCTGGAGGTAAGGCACATTGAAATGGATATTGAAAAAATAATAAGTATGAGAATTGATCATCAGGTTGATTGGCTTTTGGTGAATTGGCTTCCAGTGAATTTTACACATACAATTATATATACATATATATGTATATGTAAATTATATATATAATTCATATATATATGAATAAAATATAGTTATATATCTATAGACATGTATCTTATTAAACATTTTCAAGCAGTATGGAAATACATCAATAAAAAGGCAAATTCTTCTCACTCTCACCCTTTTTCCTTTTCTCTCTCATCTCATTCTCCATAAAAATAAAAAAAAAACCACTGTTAGGTTATATCTCCTTCTAAACATCTGCTATGGATATACAAATGTATTTTTCTGTATGTGAATAGATATTTACAATGCAACCCTGGAATTATGTGAATTTAGATAAAATGTGATGGTCAAGTGGCTCCTGTTTGTTTTCATGTCCTGTTGGCCCCATTCTCAAAGGGGGGTAGCCTCCTAGGGGCCAGAAGGGAAAGGAGAGGCAAGGCAAGTAAACGCTAGGCAACCCATCTCTGGAAGCGAGGATTTGGCAGGAAGGTCGTCCAGTTCCCAGCATTCTAGCCTAATGTCCTCAGCTCAGGCTACTGCAGTGGTACTAAGTAGTCAGAAGAACCCAAGAATGGTCTCTATCCTGGAAATTCCACAGCTTTGGGACCCAGAATTGCCACCAGGTGGCACCAAACTAGCCAGGACCAGAAAAGACTACCTCCTGGAGCTCCTGCCACCCAGCCACACAGGCTCACCCCAATCATTTCATTAATCTTGCAGTCGTGGTCCCTACAATTTACATGACTGAAGATATTGGATCCCATTCATTATATTATGAGTGGGTGGGTGAGAGTTATTGTCTATTTTCATTACATAAAATGAATTTGTACTTTATACCTATACTGTTCTACAACTTGTTTTTTCTTCCCACTTAAAATATTGTGGTCATCATTTCATGTCAATTCCTACAGATTTTTCTGGATTATATATCATTGCATTGACCATAATATATGTAACCTCAGAGAGTGGGGTTGGGTTGTAATTCACATGACATAATTTTCAGGGCCCTGAAAACCAGGAAGCAAGCAAGCAAACACCAAAAAAAATTCTAACTGCCACATAAAATATCCTGACAACCATGCACTTTTGTTTTTAAAACAGTTCCTTAGAAACTACGGGGGGTCGTAGATAAAGGGTAAAGGGGATCAAATATACGGAGATGGAAAGAGAACTGACTCTGGGTAGTGAACACACAACGTGATATACAGATGATGTATTACAGAGTTGTACACCTGAAATCTAGGTAACGTTACTAACAATTGTCATGCCAATAAACTAAAAAAAAAAAAAAAAATTAAAAAAAAGGAAGAAACTCAGAGCTTACTTATTTTTAAGCAATTTTCAGCTGCAATGGAAGCCACAGGTAACGGCCATCACTGGAGCCCTCACTTGTAAAGCCCTTTACAGTTTACTCAGCATTTCCATACGTATTGTCTACGTGTTTCGCACGAGTATCATGACAATCTTTTTGAGTTCAGCAGGGTAGTTTCTATTACAGATATTACTCATTAGGGCACAGAGGTTTACAGAAGTCAGACAGCTGTCCAAGATCATTTGATATGTGGTAGAGTCACGTTTGTCTGATTTCAAATCCAGCAGGTGTCAGAGGAGGGCACACTGACCACAGGAAGATGTGATTACTTGCCAGCTTGACACATCACAGACAGCAGTTTGGGGGCTTTTAATATATGGGCACACTGCTTATATATTTTAATAGTTCCACAGGGTAAAATAAATGAAATCACTTACGACCCTAATCTAGCAACCATTCTAGTGTCTGCTTGCATTCAATAATTGCTGAGTTCATTTATCCAACCAGTAAATATGTATTGTGTGTCACTATGCACCAGGTAAAACTAGATACATTAAATGTGATGTTATCTTTTGAGATACATTTCAGTCATTTCAAAAAAATTTCCTCCCAACAAAGGCACCTAAAGGCATTTGCTGTATTCCATTCATCAGAAAATGCTTGTTTGCTTTCTCTTCTAATCCATCCCTTCAAAATGTTTCCCTTCCACCAGCCCTTATTAAACATTCAGTGCTGAGGTCACCACTGCCTGTTGTCATATACATTTTAAATTGCACAAGGGCTTCCCTAACCGCCCCAGTCCTTCCAAGGCCCACTCGACAGCCCGCTCATGCTTCCTCCTGCTTGCTGCCTCCCATGGTGCTGGGTGAAGATGACCCATGAGGACTGACACATTCCAGCCTGGGCCGCACGGGACGGTGGAAACAACACTGACCTGGAAGCCACGAGACTCGAGTTCTTTCTACTTCTCCCCCTGTCATGATTTAACTTCTCTGAACCGCCGTTTCCATATGTGTAGAATGGTTTCCATTATATCATGAGGTCATTCAAAAGAGTGAGTGTTTGAAAGCTGTAAACACTAAATCATTATGCGCCTACATGGTTTAAAGAAGTCACTGAAATTGTCACTTACAGGATACGTTTTTACACATGGCAAAGACAATTAGAAATAGGAAAAAAAATGAGAGAGAAATTAAAGATGGCTTCAAAAGTCCAGGTAAGCCCTTTGGTATATTTCTCATAAAGCTATTGTTATGAGCACTACCTTTTCTCTGGCTTAGCAATTTGTGTGTCTGGTGGGGAGAGGAAGCTGGGAGACAATTACATTTCTTTGCTTAAATGAAGTGTCACTTTATGGTCTAAGGCAAGGTTAGTGGGGAAGGCAGTGGCTCTGGTTCCCAGAGGAGATGCTGGAGCTCTGCAGAGGCTACAGGCCATGTTCACAGCTCAGCACAGAGTGAAAAAGTAGCACATGATGCTGAAAGTGGGCTCTTTATCGTCTCCACTGTGTCCCAACAAGCAGTGCCACAGATGGACATCTGGCCAGTCAAGCTCTACTACATGCCCCAAAGGAGCAGATCATGTGCCCAGACCAGGGTCAGGCACATATCAGGTGCTCGGTAAGTATTTATTTAATCAAATTATTGAATGGACTCAACGGCTTTGTTATTGATGTATCACAAGCCATGATTGTCAAGGCTGGAACAATGACCTTATATTTTAAATTTACCATCATTTAAAAAAAATGGCAGTTAAGTTAGTGTGCGCTTATTCAGAAAAAAAAAAAAAAAAAAAGGGCTCCATCAACAAACCCCAACAGGAGCCAACCTCTCTGGAATCGGCACGGAATCACTGCATTTGCTTCCTTCATGGGAACCATCATGGGAATATTAGTGAAGAGAATGTAATTTTGGATGAATTCTGACCAAAGCTGAGAGGTTATTCTTACTTTGTGTGAAGTGATGAAATGTCCAAGAAACACTGTTGTTTTCCTTATACACACAGACCCTCTTATGAGCTCAAATTTAACAGGCACTAACAGGAAGGCTGCCAGCCCCCAAATGCAAAATGCCTACAAGCCTTGCATTCCACAGTTCCGTGACGCTCACAACAATATCTTCTCACACATACAAATAACAGACTGGACAAGGAGCTGAGGGGGTCTATAAAGACTCCTTTGAGTTTTTTCTGGCTTTGTTTTAGAAGGGATGATTTGTAGGCTGAATTTCTGTAACTTAGAGATAACAGTCTGAGTATGTGCAGAAGAATAAAATCATCTCTCCACATTTACTTAAGAAGAACAACATAAAGCAAGTTGGATTGAAAGAAAGTCTGCATTTGAGGGAGGTGACCAGTGAGGAGGTGGTTAATTATAATACATATGGCGCTGTTACTGTGTAGGCTGTGCCCAGATGCACTTACTTCCTGCTGGGTTTTTAAGACAATTCTGCCAACATATCCCTCTTCTGGAAACCAGCTGCTTAAAATCTGCATGACCTCTTCTTCTGGACCAATGACTCTCTGGAATGGTTGTTTTCTGCATTCATTCTTTTCTTTAGATATAAAATATTTTTCTTCCATCAAGAAATAGTCTGTGACAATAGGTTTGGTGTCTTGTTCAGTGGTCAGAATCTGAAGATGAAACAAAGGCAAATTTAGCACACCTTTGAGGAGTAGGCAAAAACTTTAATTCAAAACAAGTCCATTTTTATGGTGTTCAGAGAGCTTTGAGGTGCCATTTATAAGTGAAACCTACTCTGGAGTGTTGCATAATTCTTTTTGGGAGGTCTAAGGATTTGCTTATGTCCAAAAGGATTGTTTATGTCCATTCTGGACAAGGAAACAATTTATTCACAATCCCCAGACAGCATAACTATTTTCCCCACTGTTGGAATGAGAGTTCCTACTGAATTAATACCTTTAGGTTTTTCAAACTATGAATTTAGCTTCTTGTAATCTTGTAACACAGGACTGAGGACAAAGAACCTGTCCAGCCTTTCCCAAGATAATCTCTCAATCATCTTCTAATCTCATTTGATTGAAGTTCCTGGGAAGTCTCCCTTCAATAAACTCTTGACAGTGTGCCTCGAGGCCTGTTTTCTTCGTTGGCTACTGACCCTGGCAGAGTGGTTAGACAAGGCTTAGGAGCCAGGTAGACCTGGATCTGAGGTCTGCCTTTAATACTCACAGGGCTGTGACGTGTTGGGCAAGATATTTAACCCTTTGGAGGTTTAGTTCCTTTTCTATAAAATGGGAACAGTAAGAATAATGAGGGGAAGCAGAGTTTGCCACCCAAAATATGCCTTTTGGGATAGTGATTATTTTAGGCTGGTTATTTTCAAGAAACAAATGACTCAGAGAGAAAATTTTAAGCTTCCCTGTTACTACCTAAAAGAATTTAGGCAGGACCAGCTCCAGGAAGGGAGATATCATCAAAACTATAGGTTTGTATGAACTAGGTGTGAACCAAACAAGGCCCTTTTGATCACAAAGTCCTCTCTGTGTCCCATTGTTAAAGATGCCCCATCAAACATTTATTCACCCAACATCTGCTTTTTTCCATCTGCATGTGAATTGCCTTCCTTGTCACACCACAGCATCCCCTTCTCTTTAGCTCAAGAGGGCACATAAGCATGAACTGCCAAGTCTGTCCTTGGGGCTCATATTCTTATGGAACCCCCGTAAGTACATACATAATACATTTGGTTCTTTTCTCCTGTTAATCTGTCTCATGTTAATTCAATTATTAGTCCAGCCAGAACAATTTAGAAGGTAGGAGGAAAATTATTTTTCCACCCTGACAGTAACAACCTCTTAGTTTTCTTTTTTTATGATTGAGGCACTGGTTATAAAGCATAACAGGCACATTATGAGAACTCAGTAAACACTAGCTGTCATGATAGTTCCTCTTACTGATGTATTCTTTCACTCCTATTATACGAGTTACTGACAAAAGGCTAAACTCGAAGTGGGTAATGAGAGAAGGCTGCCACCATCTGGCCTGGATTAAGCAAACACTCTTCTCAACACCTGGCACTGCTGTGTGTCACTTGGAGAAAAAGCAGAATGAACTGAGGATGGTGGGAGCCGCAGGTTCTCAGGAGACCCCGCGCCCTTCCCCCAGCCCTCGGTCTGTAATTGATGCTGGGCTCTGCATTCCATGGGGCAAGACAACTAGGGCTATGGGAATATTTAGGACACAGCTTCCAGGAGTAGGTCCATCAGCATCGTCACCTCTATGAGGGGCCAGTGTCCCCCTCCCCATCGCCCCAGTTCTGCTTTACTTCTATGTGGTTGTTCATGTGGGCTGACAACAAAGTAATGAGCTGCTTTAAATGGGTGGTTCATGGAAATGTTCCCTTGCTTTACATCTTCACATTTTATACAGTCTCCAAAACCTCAACAATGCTTTGTGATAGCAGATACTGAAATTCATGGACTGATTGATTTCAAAAGCAAAAACCTTGGTAGTAGCTTCTGTTTGATAATCTATGAAATTTGACACGTAAGCTGTTTTCTCTAAGTTCATTATAAAATGTTGGGCCAAAGTTGGCCTGTCCATAGATACTTACTCTCAAAGGACACAAATACTTATTAACACTTACTATGTATGGTTCATCAATGGGTTTTTAATCCCCCAACCATTCTATAATGCCAGTTACATTTCATCACATGCCCTAACTTCAGAGGAGCTCCACAGGTCTCTGCTCCCCTTGGCCTACTCCCAAGTAGAAGAAGGAATTCTGAAATGGGTTAAGGATAAAATAGTTTGCAAGGATATTAGGCTACCATGCCAAGCAAGGGTGGAGCTTCTAGTGTGAAGCCGCCTCGCCCTTTCGAGGCGCTGCCTCCTTCTCTGGCTGCTGCGGAAGTCTTACCAGTCTTCCCACAGAGGAGTGTTCCAGCCTGCAGAAGGCCACCGAGATCCCTGGGGGATCCACAGCAGAAGTGGCACACAGCATGAGGGGACTTAAGCCACTTCTGCTACAGGGTTTGGGGTAACCAGTTTTCATCTTCTTGTTTTAGGCCCTCCATGCCTCTTTGTATCATTAGAGGTATAGGACCTCAAAGGTCAAGATGGAATGCCAGGGGAAGTGGGATAAGGGTGCTATTCAACATGCAAATGAAGGCCTAATGCTAGAGGGGCCAAAGGTGTCTTCTTGGTCTATGTGGTCCATCTTCATGCTCTAAGAATTTGATTCAACTCCTAGAATGACAAACAGCGTTTATTCAGCTCAATGTGCAAATTCTGGTTGACCAGTAAGCTCTGCATAAAGAGGGAAGCTGAGGTCCGTGTCTTGGCTCAGTGGGAAAGAGCACATGGCTGGAAAGCTACTCGTTCCGCTCTTTAGCCTTCTTGAGCCCAGTGTTTTCAAGTGGCTGAAGAATTCTTAAAAATTCTCCTGTAAGGTGAATTGTTCAGTGGAACCAAGATCCCCTCAGATCATTCGTAGGGTGGCTCAGTGGACTTACTTGTTGGAGAAGCTGCTTTGCCTTGGTGCCTCCATTTATAGAGAAAACTGTAAAGGGCTCTGGACCTGGGACCCCATGCACCGTGACTCTGTGAGTCTGCAAACATTTTCTTTCTTCTGTATTAAACATCTGTCAAGGAAGAGCACATGGTTTCCCATTCATTCTCATTCTCATGCAATTTCCAGGCTGTATTCAACCCAGAAGTGCTAGTTTTAGTGTGTAGTATGTACAAGGACATGTAAATGCAAAAGCAGAGCATCCTTTTATAACCTGACTCATATTTTTGTGGTTGAAGAAGCAATGGTGCATCTTTCTTAATAGTCTAGGGAGGATATTAATTTATTTCCACCAAAATATTAATTTATTTGACAAAACAGTGTCTGTTTCCATCATAATTATGGGACTGACATCATCTGAAATGTATGTTAGTCCTTACTTATGAACTGACACATTCAACAGTGTGTATTGAGTTTCATCTGTGTTTAGGGTGCTGGGCTAGAATTTTGGATGGTAAGATGACAAATAACATCTTCTGGCAAGTAAAGCACTTTCCTGAGTTCTGTGAGTCATTCTAGCAAATTACTGAAGCTGAGAAGGGGGTTGTGGGAGCCTGTTGAACTTACAGCTAGTAGGTCAGAAGTACCAGTGACAACCTGGGACTTGTGAGTGGCATCTGAAATGTGGGCAGTCTTCCGGGACTGAGCCGTTAACCTGTGGGGTCTGATGCTAACTCCAGGTAGATCATGTCCAAATTGAACTGAAAGGTAGGACAGCCAGGTGGAGTCAGAGAGCTGGAGCAGTAACACTGGAAAAGGCACTACACATTTGGTGTCCGAAGCATTGTAAGGAACAACGCTTTACTCATGGCAGCTTGGAATCCTCAGCTCTAATAGGCATTGAGGGCGGCCAACCCAGAATCGGGCAGCAATCCCAGCCCTGTCTTTCTGAGAGCACCTGATTCTAGCTCGTAGGTACCAGGCAGCCCCACTCCTGTTTCCTAGTCCTCGGCACACCACAGAGGCGATACCTGCCCCCACTTTGGCCAAAGTGCTGCTCTCAACCTTGGCCATACCTTGAAGGGAAAAGGGGCAGAACCAAAGAAAACAAGGTCAGGGTCTGAGAGAGGAAAGTGCAGAGGTGAGGGAAAGAGAAGCAGAGAAGAAAGCAGGGCTATTTATTTGGAGGTGGCAGCGGCAGTGGTCAAGCTAGTGCCATTGTGAGCATATAAGGTAACTTTCCAAGGGTTGTTAGAACGATGATGAAGTATAAGGTTGCTACAACAGTGATCAGATTATTAAACATGTAAAGAGTAATCGATGAATACCCTTTTAATTAATCTTTAAAGAGCAAGCAGAATGGAATTAACCAGTTAATTAAAGTAGTGTTGCTTGTTCAAGTAAACAACCTTACACTGCTGGGGTGAACACTGGTCCTGTGGTTCTTGAACTTCACTGGGCATGAACCTTCCCTGGGGGATTTGTTAAAACACTGATTCTGCAAAGGTGGCACTTCTTGCAGTGTTCCTCTCCTGTCCCCAGAATTGCAGATTCTGCATCTACTCAAGTATCAGGGTGCCCATTCTTTATCACCAGCAGCACCTGGTGGCATACCCCACCCTGCTTGCCTGGGACATCTGATCCCGGGCCACTGAAGAAGCCAAGGATTTTCCAGGTCTAACTGAAAGTTTCTAGCAGTATTGCATGCTTCTTAGCAGGTTTGCTTAATTTGCCTCTTCCCCATGCTGTTATTTTTGGCTCACTTCTCTGGCAGGCACTACAATGTACTTGTTAAAAGTACGGGCTTTGGCACTGGGTGAACTTGGGGTTTCTATCTGCGTGACCTCAGAGGTACTTGGCTCTTGCCTTCCTCATCTGTAAAATGGAGACGGTACTAATAGCTCTTTCATGAAGTAATCGAGAGGATGAAGTGAATTAGTATATATGTGAAGCGCTTACCAAGTGCCGAGTGTCAGCCATTAGTGTTATTATTTCCATAGCTAGCTAATTATCACTGTCCTGGACCGCAAGAAAGCCTACCTCCAGCATAGCAATCCCCGCAAATCTGCTGAGTGAAAAAGAACTTAATTACCACAGAGGCTGGCATAGTCCTGCCAGAGGAACATTCTTCCATCCTTCTGCTGTTTATGAATAAGCTAGAGATTTCCAAGACTTCGTTGTGAAGGCTTCGCAGCTGAAGATGGCGGTACCCTGGAATAATGCAGAGTGGGGAGAAGCCCGTTAGCCATGCCCTGCAGAGCTCTGCCAGGAGGGTCCAGAAATGACGAGTGGAAACAAGACCTGATGATGGGCAGGCGGTGGCAACAGGCATGCAACCAAGTGATGCCTTGTCACAGGGAGAGTGCAGCCCCTGGGGACAGGGCCACTTAGTGGTAATTAACTTGTCTCTAGACTTCTAGCCTCCAGCACTGTAAAAAAAAATAAATTTGTGCTGCTGAAGCCACCCAGTCTGTGGAACTTTGTTATGGCAGCCCCAGTTGACTAATCCAGTGACCATGTGTTAGCTGCACAATGGAGACGAGAAACAAGAAAAGAACAAAAGGCAGGAGGCTATATTCTGTGTTTGTGGAGCTCAGAGCTTGGCAGTTTGAGTGTGGCTGTGGGAGGAAGTATGTACTGAAATTTGGTACTCAAAGTAGACCAGCAGGGTCAGTGTCCCTGGGAGCTTGTTAGAAAAGCTGAATCTCAGGCCCCATTCCAGAACCACAGCATCAGAATCTGCAGTTTATTACCAAGAGCCCCAGGCGACTCCCGTGCACGCCATGGTGTGAGAGGAAATGCAGGGCAGCCTGGACAGGTGTGACAAGTGGAAGTTCCCGGGAGGGCCACAGCAAAGCCAGCCCACCAGCCAACAGCTCTGGCCTCTGACATTGAACTTCCGCCAGGCACCGATTCCAGCCTTGGCCTACTGACCACACCCTAAGCCTCCCTTCTCTTGGTTTCCTCTCCTCACTTTAATCTCTGCTTTAAAAGTGCCAGGGGCGCAGTGGGTGCTACTTGGGAAGGGATGTGAGGGAATGAGAGCCAACATCAGCAGCGGTGGGACAGGCCATACTTCATAAGGAATATTGTCAATACCTCAGGTTTTAGCGTAATGTAACAGAAAATTCTCTTCTGAGGTATGCTTAAACAGTGTCCAAATTTGCAATATTTCTTCCTGCCTCTTATTTTAACTTGTTAATGTGAAAATTTCAAACATACAGAAAAGTAGAGAGAAGAGTCGGGCATGTGTCACTTCGCTACAAAAGCTATTCACAGTATGGCAATGTTAGTCTACCTCGCTTTAAAGCCTTGAGTGGAATGATTCTCTGAGCAGTTACCGCCGAGCTGTTGTTTTCTACAACTGCAAAACGAAGAAATATGAGATCTTCAAAGTGAACCCGGAAGAGAAATTGTTCGTTCCACATGGGGTTCAGAGTATTTCGATGGATGGGCTTCGTGCGGAAATGGCAGCTGTCCAGCGGCATTCCCAGGACATCGACTTCGATACATGGGCTTCCTGTGCTGTTACTTGGGCACACGTTTTGACCTGAGACAATCTGAGGGAGGAAACAAGGATGAAAGGTGCTGAAGATGAAAAAAGAAACAAAGACAACCTCTGCACCTTACTGCTTCCCTCCACAAAGAAACCCAAAGAGCCCTCTTGAATGGATGAGGTAAATGATTAACAAAGCTGCTAAAAAAATGATTGTAGTCAGGTAATCATATGACTGGAAACATGGGGAAAGCTATTTTTGTCAACAGTATTCTCCTAACTGTCGCTTTTTCACTGTGAAAATGTTCAAGTATTTTCAAAAACCAAGCAGTTAATTTGAAATTAAGTTTCTCAAGAAGGTGAGAGGACAGGAGACCCTATGCAATGTAATCACAAACTTGTTATAAACATTCTGTTCAAAATGTTTTAGATGTACATTTTATAACTGCAAAGTCATTTTCTTGAATAGTTTAGTTTTGGAGCAAGTCACAGGGAATGTTGTTAAAAATTAATTCATTGCGTTCTGTAAATAGATGAAAATCGACTTGAGTTTAGCTAAAATGGTGAAATAGAAGAGGGGTTACTGCCCTAGTCTGAGGGAGAGAGAAAAGCAGTGGGGTGGCAGGAAAATCTGCGAGTGGGGTTTACCCAGGGGTTTCAGGTGTTGTGAGCAAAGGCTGCTTGGCATTCTTCCTTCAGAGGGAAATGGACAAGTTCTAACAATGGACAGAAGAGATTACTTCATCCCTCTTTCCTATTGCCCATCCCACGGTAATTTTCTCCGTCAGCTAAGAAGGAGCAAACGAATGGGGAAATAAAGTTGAGTGATGAGCTACCAGCTGCTGTTGTTAAGGGCGGTCTGTGGAGTTTTGACACTTAGAGAATTAGTCAATAAAAGGAATAAGGAAAGGCTCATGAATGATCAAGTTTGAACTGCAAGGGGGAAAGAAAGATATTTAATCGTATTAGTATATTGATGACTGCTTATTGATCTTATAAGAACTTGTTAGAGTTTCAGATGACCTGCTCTAACCAGGAGCTCAACTTGTATGGGAGGCACTCAGGGTGCCGATGATGAGGGCCCTGGGAGACGGAATTACCGCCTTAGGGAGGCAGGTGAAGAAAGGAACTCCTAACTCCACCTGCTGGGCACTGGCAGATACCGTGCCTGGTGACAGCATACCTAAACATAGCCCTGCTTTTAAGAGATAAATTCTTTTGGGAACTAAAGCTGCACGAAAAAAACTGTGACATGAGCACTCTGTCATGCCTTAAAGTCAAAAGCAGTTCATATTCAGGGCGGCTTAAGCACCTTGCTATCTTCTGACAACAGTTACCACACTTACAGTTAAAGAATAGACGGCAGGCTCCATGTTGTCCAGGTCCCTTTCCAAGGGGGAAAACTTCTGATACATGGGACAGTTCTTGTCCCACAGCACTGGGGGTTTCAGCACATAACCACAGCCGCCGTTGGCCTCAAACATGGCAGCATTTAAATGTAAAGGGAGATCTGCAAAACAAAGTCGATATTGCTTGGTAGTGTGTCAAAGTGTCACCGTACAGATTTAAAGTTTAGAGGAACTTTGTATTCCTTTTCCCTAAGCTTTAGCATGAGGAAGAGAAGAGTGTCCATTCATTCCATAAACTGACTGAGTGGCTACTATGTGACAGGTTGCGTTAGACATCAGAAACACAACGCATTACAAGACACAAAATCCCTGTCTTCACAGAGCTCTGTCTATGGGATCAACTCAGTGTTCTCACTTCAACCCAGGTTTTGCCACTTAAAATCTCCTTTTACAAATAAAAATTTACAACATCCATCCAAAAATAAAGAAAACCAACCAACCAAACAAAACACACACACACACACACACACACACACACACACACACCCTTTGAAATACCTCATTTTATACTGAGTATTAGAAAGGAATAGTAATGGAATTTTCTTATCCCCCAAACACCAAACCATGCAGATAATTGTATGACCAATTCTTGTGTTTTCAAATATAAGATAAAATCTTAATAATCCAAGAAAGACTGGGAGGATAGCCAGAAAAACATATCTTTCCTTGAAATCTCAATTTCAGTCCATAAATTACAATACTTACCTCTTTTTTAAAATGGTAAATATGAAAAACAAAACAAAACCACTATCACATGTGATTCACATCATGTTCACAATCCCCTCCAGTATAAACTCTGGGAACCCTCACAAAGGCTTCCCATCTTTTGTGGCCAGATTGGACTTGGCACAGTTCTTTGATGAACAACTGGATTCCTGCACTGTCTTGGGCTCTTCCATACTCAGATGCTCAGCTGATGGCGCAAGTCTGTATGAAGTTGCCCAAATGAGCAAAAAGTTTATGAGACACACCTGATAAATGTTCCCTCTGATCGAGTCCTTCCATGTGCTGAGTGAACTTTGCTACATGGACCAACATCAAAGAGAAGTCTGGGGAGTGCCACGGAGTAATAAGGAGCTGGCCTCCACTTGTCTCGTGTGTAACATTTTTCCGTGTATATGGGGTTGGCCGGGATCGTGTGCAAGAATTCTTTGGGTAAGATGCCTTAGATATATGAAAGCTCCCTGGGCCCCAGCCTCCTTATTTATAAAATCAGGGCTATGGGCCCCATCTTTCAGGCCCCTTCCAGTACCTAGGGACTGATTCGCTGAGGCCCACTGTTGCCTGCAGTAAGAGAAAATTCTCTTCCTAGGCCACTCCATGACAGAGAAACAGACATGGGTTAGGGTGGCCAAGAGAGTGAAACCAACTAGCTCACACAGAGTTGGTAAATGTGAAATGGATATATATTACTAAAAACTTATAGTAGCTCTCACTTAACTGTGCTCTTACTATGTACCATGCTTCTAAGCATTGGTACTTTGTACTTTTCCAATAACCCATGTGGTGGTCTCATTTTTATAGATGAGAAAACTGAGGCACAAGAAGCAAAAGAACTCAAGGTACAGAGTTAGTAAGTGATGGATGCTAGGGTTCGAACCCAGACACCCTGACCTATAATTCCCAATCTTAACTCCTAAGCCATATAATGTACCTCTCATAAAGGGCTGTCATAAAGATAAATGAGATAATACGTGAAAGTCCCTAACCCAGCAGGTGGTGCACAGAAGGTCTCCAATAAACAGTAGCTATTAAATTATGATTATGATGTCATATTTGGATTTGAAGGCTGATTTCATTAGCTCTGTGTCTATCCTTGTAGCTTTCCAAAACTTGAATGCACTTTTTCTTAACTACAATCTCATTTGGTGATCCAATATGTAAAACAGATCCAAGTGAAGCTGCTCAGTTTGGAATAAAGGTGGGACCTCAAATCTAGCCCTCCTACTGTGCTGTACGGGTGGTGGCAGAACTGCATCTGGGGCTACAGTTTTAAACCCGGTTACAACCAAGTGAAAGAGTATGCATGAATCCACGTAACCCCATCACCACTCAGTTAATGCATGTGATGGCCAACCAAGCTTATCATTACCTGTACAGTCTCCTATTTATTTAAAAAACCTACATTAAATACACACCATTCCCGTAATAATGATCCCTATATTTGGGGGCTGGAAAAGCCATCGTAAAGAGTTTAACAATTGTTCAAAAAAGCATAATAAATAGTAGAAGCTTTCTTTTGACTTGGGGCTGCCTGTCCACAAACTTGTAGGTCCTGGGACATGAGGCGGAATTGTTCTGTCTCAGACGGAAAGAACATTGAGGAACTGTTGCCAGCAATAACCAGGGTTTGCATACCAGGCTCCAGTCAGTTTCTGAACTTAAGAGTTGGTTTCATTGAGTGTAGACCTGGGCTACTCCTGGTTCCAGATTGCTGCAGACTTTCATGTAATTGATGGAGCCATTAGAAATCCTGGGAAGGGATGACTCTAAGTCCATGGACACCCCTTTGGGGCATCAGGGTCCCTTGAAATTCAGAAAATGGTATGGCAAGATGACCCATAGAATATATTTGGAGCCTAGAGGGACGCTGGGAGGGGGTTTTCTGTTATTTGGCTGGGATGTTTCATGGAAAATCAAGCACTCCCTAAGTTTTCTTCGCAAAAATTCAAAAATAATGATTCCAGTGTGGACTCTTAATCTGTTTGGACTTGTAATCCATAGAAAAGTACCTAGAAGAGATCTGGACCCAAAATCAAAAACCACAGGTACAGGTTACAGTGGGGCTGATGGGGACAATCTGCTTCAGCTCAGTGCAGAGTGCATTTATTGAGCATCTACTGTGTGCAAGGTATTGACCAGGCTCTACCCCTCAGTTTGCGGGAATGAAGACCATTTACGCAGATGAACGTGCAGAAGCTGTATGTAGCTTGTGCTTGGTCCACATGGAGACCTGCTGCGTCAAATCAAAAGAGGTTTTTATGGCAGCACTCTTTCCTGGGTTAGAAGATTGTGTAGAGAAACTTGAGGACGAGCCATCAACACATTCATCTGCCTCTGCTGAGCGGGGCCGCTGGAACATGCACTCCTGGCTTGATTCAGGAGAGAGGCAAAACCATCGGGGGCGAGTGAAAGTCAAGCTGCAGCCTCAGTGTGTGCTTCTGGATGGCAGGGTGGACCAGAGGAGGGTCAGTTCCCATGTCCCCTTCACCTGTGGCTCCTTTTGCCATCCGTGGAGCCAGTGTGTCTGCACCAGTCTTGGCACTTCAGAAGCAAGGGCACATCCAAAACCAAATACATTTCTACTTCCTTGAGAAAATCATTTTTTTAGTTATTTCAGTTTACTTAAAATATTTCAGTATCATAATAACGAAGGGCGCCAGTGGACATAAGGCTACAGACAGGGCCAGAGATGTGAGCCCACAAGCCACTTGGGACAGATTGAAAAGAAATTTTTACAACTTTGAAAATATTTCAGTATTATTTCCACTTGTGAGTCCAAAGCATACTGTTTTTATAACTTATCAAAAACACTTAATGATGGTTAACATTTGTGGAATGCTTTCGATGTGCCAAACATTATGCTAAGTATGGTGCTTCACCTGCATTATCTTATTTAATTTCAATTGAAAGAAGCAAGTATTATAAGGGGAAAAAAATACACCTGCAGGGTCAGGGACAAATGGGCACTGTTATGCCAGTGCCAGGTGGCTAGCTGGTCCCGGAGCTGAAGGTGTATTTTGACCTTGGCTGAAGCAGGGCTATGCTGTGGTTGATGGGTCAGTACAGTTAGTTAGGATTTGATTCAGTTCACTAGAGAGGAATGAGAAGGCTGCTTGAGTGTTCAAAGCAAAGACTGGTTTTTGAATGAGCTTTGAGGAAACATTCCTCATCTACTCTTTTTTTAACTTCTGCAGCTCCTTTCCTGCCCCCATAACCAAGTGGAAACAAAATACTTCATCTTCTAAATTCCCACAGTCCTTGAATTTATTATTATAAATGTTTCTGTGACCTTGAGCAAATTAATTTGCTCTGTGCCTTGGTTTGCTCGTATGAGGACTGGAGATGTTAAAGGTACCAACCATTTAGGGCTGTTGCAAAGATTAAAGGAGATAATAGGGGTCAAGAATTTAACACAGTGCCTGGTGCACAATGAGTGGATAATATATGATAGCTTTTATTCTGGACTTTTGGGCTTCATCAGTTATCCCTGTTATGAGAGTCTTGACGACAGTGGAGAAACACAAACATTACTTTCTCTGTTCATGTCATTCACATACTTGTTTTCTTTGTGTCAGCTACTCTTAGAGCAATGACCATTATTCTCCATTTTGATCTCAAAGGAATGAGAAGTTAAAACAATTTTAACTTGCCGTGTGTTTGGAGTGACAGCGACTTTTTGACTGCAAAGAACAATAGCTCAGCAAGACAGCTTACTAAGGGGTGTTAGGAACTCTCTACCCCAAAAGATCTTTAAAAACACATTGGACACAGCCCTAAACGGTGTCTTGTTTAATGACACACTTGTGGGGTGTCAGATGGTCACATGTCTTGTTGGGGAGACCACTTCAGATGGAGTAGAGGCTTGATCACTGCACTGTACACCTGAAGCTGAGGTTGTATCATATTGTATACCAACTGTAATTGAATATATAGATAGTCACGGGATGTGGATTATAATGTGGAAGGGAGTCAGAGGAAGTGTAATAGATATATATGATATGGGGGGGAGTGGGGTGGCAAATTGGGGGAGGGGGATTGTCACTTTGAGGGGTAAAATGTATAACGATTGCACTGTGTTGTACACCTGAAACTAATTAAAAATAAATAAATAAATTAAAAAAAAAAGAGCAATCTCAGGTTTAAAAAGTGCTTAAAAGAAGGGGTAGGAACAGGAGGCTGTTAGGGGCCCCTTCAATGTTCTTTTCTATCGCCTTAACTTTGAAACATCAAGGGCACAATTCAGTATCAAATTCATTTGTTTTCTGTCGTCTGTATCTTTACTCTTACATACGGTATGCCCCAGTCTGGAATCTTGCCCTTTTAAATAAAAAATGTTATTTGTGGAACTACGTTTCCTGAAATATAAGATGCAAAGGAAGAAGGTGAGGAGGCACCCTTGTGGGTGCAGTAGGCCCATTACCATCTGTCTGGTAGTTGAGTGCCACGAGCTGTATCCCGTGCAGCCAGAACATGAGAGGGTTGGGGTTGGATGAGTCGATGCGGGTGGCAGCTGGGTAAGTCCTCAGCAGCTGACAGGCGGTGTGCTGGATCAGTTTCTGAGAATACCTGCGACACAGACGTTTGGCGGCATTTTCATTCAGCGATGAGATATGGTAACATTTGGGAGTTCTAATGATAGCGCTGAGGGATGTGGTAGGGCTGAGGGAGGAAGAAGATTCCTCCCAGGCCTGTCGCATTCCTTCAAGGGAACCTAAACCCCCCCAAAAGATTAGCCTCAGATTAGTGCAGAAAACTTTCAATATTTTAGAAAGATAAACCTGAACAACATCCCAGTAAACAATTATAACCACAAGCACATTGGAATAGATCTTGTGTTACTTGTGAGTTAGTCTACCACCTTGAAAGAAAAATGAGAACTACTGAGTTTTAAAATGAGTGTAGAAACACCAGTTTAAATCAAAAGCCTGAAAGTCCTTTGCCTCAGAACCTAATCTGTTCTCATTTGCACAAATACACAATATATGTACCAGGGTGTTCATGCTAGCATTGTTTTTCATAGCAAAAAAAAAAAAAAAAAAAAGAAAGAAAAAAAGAAAGCAACAACAACAAAAATATCCCAGGAAGCAACCCAAATGTTCTACCAGGGAGGAAGTAGTTATATGAATAACAGTATATCCACACAATGGAATACCACAGAGGCATTAATGAGAATAAAGTAGATAGATATATGAAAGCTATGTGAAAAGTTATAGCAATATAAAAGTTATACAAGTATGTTCTGTTATATCCCGTTTGGATCCACTTAAAAAGGATCTTATTTTTCTTGAACAAAACACCATAAACTTAACAGTGGTTACCTCTGGGGAGTAGAACTGGGCCATTGAGAGTGGAAAGGAATTTTAATAATGCCCTGTATTGTTTGAGTTTTTAACTATGAGAATTTATTACTTTTATCATAAAAAGTAATTAGAAATAAAATGGATATATCTTTTGGAATTATAATGGTGAAGAGAGCAGTTCCAAGAACCACTAGAATGTTCCAAGGTGGTTCCAATTTCTTTCTATTGAGGCAAACACTGTTAGGACATCTTCAGCGAATTACTATTTTTCAGGAAGTTAAAAATGTAAATTCATAATTTAAAAATATTGATACCACACTTGGAGAATATCAACAGTCACGAAAATTAAAAAATTAAAAAGTTCAAGGGAAGTGCTTAGACAGTAAAATATCAGAAACATCCAGCATGCAGAGTCAAGCTAACATATTGTAAGAAGGTGACTTTACTTTTTCCAGATGTTTTGTTAAATGATGCTGTCTCCCCAGGGCTCATTCTGCCCGGATTGTTGCCAAAAATGGACTTCCTGCTTTTCCTTTCTTTTCCTCTGCTAGAGCCAGATGCATTTAGAGTTGACAGGCCTGTTCCCATAAAATGAAAATAAATAAGCCAAAAACTACAAGCAAGGGAACTCAACATTTTCCATCACTGTTAATGTTTATTTTGAAGTCCTACTACTCCCCCTTGTAACTCGGTACAGAAGACCTACTAGCATTTTTAGCACTGGTAATAATAGATAATAGTACTGTAGGCAATTATAGCAAAGCTTTTATCTCTGTAGGCAAATGTGACAAGAACTGCATGATTATTATACAATGACCACAAAAATCACACATCCCTCCCCCACACTTGACTGTGTACCAGAAAGATTTTTGAAAAATTGCGTGAAAAGGAAGTGCTCCCATCAGTATGTAATTATCAGGATTTAATGACCCAATTTAGAGAGATGAAAGAGTGGCTAAGAGCCTTGAGTTTTAGCATCATATTGTGTAGGTTCAATTCCTGCCAGTAGGAGCTTTGACTTAACATCTGCTTTCTCTGTTCTTCAGTTTCCTCATCTACAAAATGGGCATAATAATAAGAGCTGACAAGGTTGGTCCGAGGATTAAATGGGAAATATATGATGGTGATAATGATGTTCACAGCTTCTCTTTCCCACTCCTGGTCCAACCACTTCCTGGATCCTTCCTGTCTGGCACAGTGCCTAGATAGTCACTGAATGAAGAAATGAGTGCACACCATGCAGACCTGGATCCAGGGCAGGGAGAGTGATTTAAAGGCACCAAGGAGGCGAGAGGTGCCTCCAAACTGTTTCCACTGTCTACAGTTGTACCATCAGAGAGTAATTCCTTCAGCTGAAGCAGTATTCAAGAGGTCCTCTCTGAGATGAAAATACACGTTCCAGGGCCGGCCGAGTGGCTCAGTTGGTTAAGAGCTCGCTCAAGAGTGTGAGCTGAGCTCTGAGCAACAGCGGCTCGAGGCCAGCCTGAGCTGAGTTGCCGTTGAGCTGCCAATAGGTGGCAGGATGGCTCAGCTAAAAAAAAAAAAAAAAAAAAAAGAAAATACACGTTCCAAGAATATCATCAGAGAAGACAGGATTAAGTAGTGTTTAATAAGAGTGTAGACTTTGGTGTTTAAACCCAGTTCTTAGCAGCGCGACCTCACACAAGTTACTTCACTCTCTGTACCATTCCTTCTTCTTCTGTAAAAGGGCTGTGGTTAGGATTAAATTATATAATGTATAAATACATACTTAGAGTGTCTTGTTAAGAGAAAGTGCTCAATTCATAGCAGCTGTGGGACTTCTAAAATTTTTTCCCCTGATGTATCTGTAACTGCAAAGACGCACAAACTTGGACTAGTGAGTTCTTATGCTTCATTTTAAAATTTTGTGTGAACTTTGCTCTCTACATGATGATGCAACTGGGTTTCCTCCCAGGTAAAACTGATGAAGGGCCAGAATGAGGCGCTGTGTTCATTTGGGTTTTTTTTCCACATAGCCTGGCCCATGTTGACATCCCCCAGGGTTATGTGGGCCCTTCTGTGAAGAGCCTGGTTCTTCTTTTGGGGTGGCCTGAGGAAGCAAGAACAAGGGCTGGGGGACCAAGAAAGGGGAGGAATCTGGAGAGGCCAGCAAAGTAACTGAAGGAGCGACCAAGGACCTCATCTGCCCTGTTGGCCCATTTACCAATAATAATGGCAACCACCACCATTTCCAGCGGGCCAACTATTGTGTAGACAGTGTGCTAATCGCAGTATATACCTTAGTGCTCATTTTTACAACAACCCTGCCAATTAGGACTGTTATGGCCCTTTCATAGATAAGGAATTTGTAGTGCAGGAAAGTCATATACCTGTCCTAGTCAAGGTCACTGAGGAGTCAAGTAAGGCCTCTGAAGTGGGTTGTGATCTTGGGAAGTTACTTTACTTCTGGGGTAGGTCTTAGCACATAATTGTCACTCACTGCTCTAAAGATTTTTTTTTTTTTTTTTTTTTTACATATGGCTCCTTGGAAGGGACTTGGGATGGTGAAGGGTGAGATGCATTGAAATGGATAATGTAGCAAAATAAAAATCACTAGTGTACCAAAATGAATTATTTTATGGTATTTTTTCCTCGTGAGCATCAAAACAAATCATAATCATGACAAATATTTAGAAGATATGATAACAATGATTTTGGCAACACAATCTAGTTATTTTGAAAAAGGGAATAAATTTGGGGCAAGAAAAATGTACGAAACTTCAATTACTAAAAATTAAAATATAGTATAGTGATAAAGAATGTATGCTATATAAATACTTTTGAAAATACTGCATACTTTGGAATTTAAAAATAAGCCAAATAGCCCCATGCTTAGCCTGTGCCTCAAGTCTGAGGCTGCACTAAATGACCCTTGATTCTTCCACAATTCTCTACTGGGACAGGAACTTTATATTTCACAGCGACTTCAAATATTTCTGGGAATTTGTGATCTTTATTTATCAGTGCTTGAGAAGAAAAGACAAAGCCTGCAGAATAGTTTGGTTGTAGTGTCAGCTGAATTTATAAAGCACAAGAGATGTAGTGAGTGTGATTCTTGAATGAAATGGCCCTCAAACTGGTTCCCGTGATGAAGATCTTGCAGGTCTTGAAGCTCTTTGACAGGACAAAGATTTCATCTCATCGTAAGAACAATTTCACCAGCTGCAAATATGATCATATTATACTTACGTGACAGAAAGTCACGAGCTGGGAAACTAAACCTAAATGGCTTACTCATTCATGTCCTCCTCAACAGAATTTGCTAGTGGATAAGCAGTAGCAACTGCAAAAAATTCCGAATAGTTTATGGGAGAAAGCTGAACATTGAGATAGTTCTGTCTATAATGTTTTCCCCGCTCTGGTGTGTTAAAAGACCACTATTACCTAATTTTTAAATAGCCCAATACCTCTGTGTCTCATTTACAGGGCAGAGTGTGAGAACTGGCGCTTAGGATAAATCTCTGGAAGCCAGGCTCTGCATTCAGATCCTCCTGAGAACAATGAGGGCTGGCATTTTAATTCCCTCTTCAGGCCAAGTTTATGTACCCCATTTACCAACATCTATACGATCCCCAATTCCAGCTATTTTTCTGTCCTCAGACATCTTGCGCAAGGGAATCCTTTTTCTTAGTATAAGGAGGTGAATTTTTCTGACTTCCACACGTTTATGAACTTTCTTGTTTGCCCTCCACCTCCTACTGCCCCATTTGTGGGACACAGAATTGGGTGGGCTCACTGATGAGGTACCCTAACAAGAGAGGCAGTGTAGTGCAGTGGAGAGAGACCAGCTTCACAATGCTAGTTCTAACTTTTATTAACTGAAATGCACATTTTTGGGGGGTAAAGGGGGAGAGTGGTTTATCAGCGTAAGCTCACTGTACTTCTAGAAATGGCCAATCGGGGAAACCTTTTCTCCCACTGAAACCACATGCTTGGTCCTTGTGGTATAGGTGGAGTCTCGCTACCCAGCTCAGGGATGGAGCATGGGACACAGGTCCTAGACTGTCAGAGCACCGCATGATCTTGGCCACCGTGATGGGTTCAGGGATGGGCAAAGGACCCAATGAAAAATAGTAACTGCTGAAAGCTCTGGAAGAGACTCTTACACCGAAGCTGAATGTGGAAAGATGTAGTTTCAGGCTGCTGCAGCCGCCTTCAATCACAAAGGGAATAGGGACAACACAGTGGAGGCAGAGGGACAAAGACCTGCATCAAGTTGTACCTGAAGCTGTAACCCTTTATTTTTCAACACATGAGACAATAAATTTCCTCTTTGCTTAAGTCAATTTCTGCCACTTTCCAACAAAAGAGTCTTAGCCTATACACTCTGAAACCTCGGGTCAATTACTTCATCTCTCTCAGACTTTATTTAAAAATAGGGATAAATCCACTACCTCATACAATGATTATGAAGTCAATAAGATGATGTATGTAAAATATTTACACAAATCTTAGTACTTAAATGCTTAATAAATTTTAGCTATTATATATTATGAATATAATTATTATCATTATTATTAACTATTATTGGGTTGTCGGAAATGTCATGAAGTATTTTTTCTGTTTTTCATTGCAAAAATGTGTCATGTGGTGTAGTGGCCTGACCACTGCACTGTACATCTGAAGCTGCCGCTGAATAATATTAGATGTTGACTATAATTTAATACATATATAGTCATGGGATGTGGAGTACAGTGTGGGAATGGAGTCAATGGAATTGTAATAGATATGTATGATATTGGGGGTGGGGGGGCAGTGGAGGGGGTTGTTACTTTGTAAGGGGTGAAAAGGATAACTATTGCATTGTTTTGTACACCTGAAACTAATAACAAACAAAAAAATGCATCATGACTTTTCCGACAACCCAATATAAAAAGACATACTATGACCTGGAAAATAAAACATTTTATGGTATTTTCCTCATGAGCATCAAAGCAAATAATAATAATAATAATAATAATAATAACAACAATAATAAATAATTAGGAGGTATCGTGGCTGATTTTGGCAATACAGTTTAGTTATTTTGAGAGTAATCACAATATCCAATGAAATAAATAGCACATTTTTATCTTTTGGTATCTTTAAATGTTGTAGACAATATTGCCTACTCTTACCTGGAAATTTTACAGCTTGGCAGTAGATGACAAGGTCAGAAAGCTCTGGTGCAATCTGTCTGCTTTCCTTTTTATTCTGAGGAAGATAAAATTCTTCTCCCAGTTCCATGTCATAAACCTATCAAGGAAAAAAAAACAATACTGGTTGACATGGAAGGTATGCTCTTTATCTATTCCTTTCTCATGTCACCAGTGTGTTTCATCTTGCTCCATATTTATCCCTATGTGCTAACATCTTTCCTAGAATAAAAGCTTTCTGAGAGTCAGGGATAAGTCTAACTCATGGGGCACAGTCCAGTGTCATAAATGTGGAAGTCAATGCACACTGGTTGAATAAATAGATAATTGAGTATGTATCTTCTGTGGATTACATTTTTGACATATTTTATTATTCTGTTATCCAACAACGTCACTGCAACTATATCTACAGATTTGCTCAGAACCTACATACTGTAGGCAGGGTCTGGGTATCTCATTTATCTTTCCATTCTCAGTGTCACACCTCTGTGAACACTTCACAGTCTGGTCCCTGTTAAGCTTTTTGGCGATCCCCAAACATCTTTAAAACTCCTAGCAATTTCTTGAATGTACCAGATTGTCCTCTTGGCCTGTCTGCCCTGTTTTTGTTGGCTTGGCCAACTTCTCCTTCTCCAACATCCTCTTCTCTGATGCTCTGATAACACTGCTCTTTGTTCTTAGTTACAAGCACCCACTTACAGGTTTGCCTCTATCTCTACACCACCTTCTGTGCCACCTCAGTGCCTGCCACACAGTACACCTTTAGTACATATTGGTTGGAGGAATCAGTGACTAACCTTCTACAAATGGCAGGTGGGTGTCCCATAGCATCACCATGTGGGCTTTGGCATCTAAGGGAAAGTGAGGGGAAAGGTGAAGGGAAAGGATAGGGAGGGAGGGAAACCCCACCTGAAACTGACGAGAGTACCATGGCCCAAGTGGAATTTAACAGAAACCATTCACCCACCTTTCCTTTGTTGCAAGCAGAGTTATCTGCTTTCTTTATCCTCTTGGGGATTTCTTCATTATACTCAAACTGAAGCTTGTCATTACATGATTTATTTTCAGGTCTGTCTTCTAGAATGTTGTCTGAAAATGAGTTGGCAGGCTTCAGCGAACAAGAACCAAATGCTTCATTTAGGGCTATGTCTACATCATTGCAAGGATATTCAGATACTTGTGCTTATCTGTAAAACTGAGGCTGGCTACATGTTACCAAAATGATGGCTTGAAGTATAATGTTTAAATTTGCTGAATAATGTGTTTATTTTTGATTGAACGGATTCATTCACCAGTAGTTTTGGTACCATACAGACATAGTCTAAATGAGAAGGCTCATTTTCATACAGAGGATTGGAATTGTGCAAACATTATGGAAGATACCCTGTGTCAAGAAGCTCTTAGCACACACATTTGGGAAGGATTTAGTGGTTGAAGCACTTCTAGATGGTACATACATGATTTAGTCACTCTCACTTTAAAAGGAAGCTATTAGCTTCTTTTACCTCTAGAAATGTCAAAACCAGAAGAAAAAAAGACATTGTTATTTGCAATGCAGTTTTCATAATTATACTTAATTGGAAAGTAAAGTTTTCATAATTGTCAATTTATTAAGGGAAAATCTTAGGGATAGGAATTAAAATATATCTAAAAATATCTAAAATATGAGTTAATTTTATACTTTTGTTTTGGTACTTCTATTCAAAATGACTTTAAAGGTGTTCGAGGTATGTCATGATTATGTTCGTTTAAAATAAAAAACAAGAAAACTCATTTCTCACCCAAGATTTCCTATTTCATCAAACCACAAATGCTTAGACCAAAATATCCTTATGCCAAAGCAGGGCCATGCAGTCTGCCGAGAAGTAAACAAGATCAGTCATCTTATTAAATTTTTATTCAGATAAGTGTCACAACTTCATGCTAATCAGGTCTAATAAATTGGAAACAGAATGCCAGACATTCATGCAGTTAAAATGCCCAGTTTGAATGGCTTTACCTTCCTGACTGTTAGGAGCAGGAGAAGCAGTAAGGACATCTGCTACAGAAAAACAGAATCAGAAAGGAGATAAAAGTAAGAAAAATTAAGACAAAAAGCCAGATAAACTAAGATATGAAAGCAAAGCATAATTAACAACAGCTTAGGTGATAAGATCAATGAAACAAGAAACCTTCCATCAATTTAAAGTTTTAACGATTAAGGGATGCAAGGGCTAGCGAGAAAAGTTCAAACATGGTTAATGTTAATCATGACGCTACATTCACATTTTATATGTTCAGTTTCTGACATGTTGTAATACTCCCAATACTACATTATGTCAAATGGATAGAAATTGATTAATTTGTTAGAGTCATGTGGTCATTTTTGTAAAATACCGGGGGTGCCAAAAAAATTATACACATTTTAAGAGATGTTATCTATGCTCAAGCAGTAGTTTGCTGTAATCAGAAGTGTCTGGATGCTGATGGTAACCACTTTGAGCACCTCTTGTAATTGCAGAAGTCAAACGTGACTTGTATTCATCTTTTGTTATTGGTATATATTGAGTATTATAATTAATGCAGTTTTTTTCTTTCTTAAAATGTGTATACGTTTTTTGGCATCCTCTGTATATTTATATTAAGTTGCAAATTCAAATCTGTACTCTAGTGCATGTTCAAAGCTGGTCAATATAAACAACAAGGTTGGGAAAAATTAACCTATATTTATTTAATGAAATTTAATTAAATAAATAGTCATTTAGAACTTATTGGCTAAAAGGCAGAGTAGTGGTTCCTGAAATATATGAGCCTCATTTGCAACTTCCTTTAGATTTTCTGGAAGTAATTCTGTGGCTAGGAATCATCACATTTTTATAGCCAAAAGGGGCCTTAGACTAATTTTCTCATTTTATAGATATGAAAACTGAGAACTAGAGCTGTTGCAGGGATAAACTGGGCCACCCAGGTTCTAGAGATGGGTTCTTAACCTGGGATGCCTGTGAGGGCCTCAGAAGGCCTGTGAACACTCCTGCAATTTTATGCAGAAAAGTGAGAACATGTTTATTTCTCTAAGGGGAGTGGTCACAGCTTCCATTTCATCCTCAAAAGGACCGACCTGTCATTACAAGAAGCTCTGAAACCTTTGAGCTTCTCCCTAAGAAGCTGGGAATGTTCCTACCCACATCAGTCATGTTTCTATTCTCATCTCAGCTGGAGAAAGTAAAGATGGTAGAGGGAAGCAGAGATGAGCGAGGCACCACAAACCACAACCAAAAATGCAAGATTGACAGGGCATTTCACAGTAGCATAAGGGAGCCTGAATAGGGCAAATTTAAACAAGTCGCAGCATCACGACAAGGCCCGTTTGGGAATCAGCCAGTCAGGAATCTTTCAATGAAATGGGAAATTTCATGTGGTGGCAGTGGACTTTTTGTCATAGATCATAGATGTTAGTGCTGGAAGAAAGGAGAACGTTAGTCAACACGTAACAGCACCTTCTCATTATACATCTGAGGGACCTAAAGCCTAGGATAGTGAAAGGACATTACCAAGGTGTCACAGTGTATTGGAGCAGAACCTGGTGGTGACCCCTTTCCATTTATACCCCTAGCACAGCACATGTGGGTTTTAAAACAAGCACTCAACTATCACAGAAATTTAGTGGGGGTAGGTTTTAAATTGTACTCTCCTAAATGAAAATGCAGGCATACCTCATTTTATTGTGCTTCACCTATGTTGCATTTTTTTTTTTTTTACAAATTGAAGGCAAGACCCTCCACCAGCAAAAGGTTACAACTTGTTTTATTGTGATACTCGCTTTATTGCAGTATTCTGAAACCAAACCCACAATATCTCTGAGATATGCCTGTACATCAGAAAGATCCTTCCCCTACCTGTTCACTTTGTTATTTGCACGTCAAAACACTTGTAATAATAATAATGCTAATAATTAAGAAAAGTCTTCTCTTTTCTTGTTCTCAAAAGCACAGGAAAAACACGAGTGACTTAGGATGGAGAGCGAATCCATCTTCCAGTGCACTAACTTCTTACAGAAGCAAATGACATCTGGATTGGGGGATATCTTAAATGTGGTTTTCATTTCTGTCTGAATAAATTTGTTCTTTTATGGGGAAACATCACCACGACTGTGGTATTCCATTGGGAAGAATAAGTCAATATAAAAATGCTCATATTCCCACAACTTTGCAGGACTAGGATATAAGAAATTATCTTGACTCCTTTTCATTTTCTCCCTCTTTTGACCTCCCCATTAGATAACATGCCTCTCATATTATCTGATGGGATTTCAAGTCAAGTAAACTGGCTTTTAGTTGATGGTATGAAGCAATCAACTATTGCTAAGGACAAATATTAAATTCCACTTCTGGGTATCTATCTGAAGAAATCAAAAAACAATAATTTGAAAAGATATATGCAACCTGATGTTCATTGCATCATTATTTACAATAGTCAAGATATGGAAACAACCTAAGTGCCCACCAATAGATGACTGGATAAAGAAGATGCAGGGCACATACAAAATGGAATATAACTCAGCCATAAAAAGAATGAAATCTAGCCATTTGTAACAATATGGATGAGCCTAAAGAGTATTATGCTAAGTGAAATAAGTCAGAGAAAGATAAATACCGTATGTGTCACTTATATGTGAAATCTAAAAAAACCAAATGAACAAATAAAACAAAATAGAAACAGATTCACAGACATGGAGAACAAATTGATGGTTGCCAGAGGGGTGGGGCATGGCAGGGTGGGTGAAAAAGGTGAAGGGAATAAGAGGTACAAACCTCCACTTATTAAAAAAAAAGTCATGGGGATGTAATATACAGCATGGAAAAAATAGTCAATATTACCAGAGTAACTTGTATGGTGACAGATGGTTACCAGACTTATTGTGGTGATCACATCATAGAGAATACAAATGGTGACCACTGTGTTTTACTCCTGAAACTAATGTAATATTGTATGTCAACTATAATTAAAAAAATGGACATAGCCTAGTATTGTATTTGTGGGGCAGAAAGACTGAATGTAACTGTGGGCCCTGACGGAGGTTCCCAGAACCAAACAAGACGAAGAGATAATTCTGCTGCACGAGAAGCAGAGGCGTGGAGGGTGGCTTGGCTGTCTCAATGCCAGTGGTAAATGGTTGCTGATCTGCGCATATCTGCATATTAGCAAAACGATTACCCTACATGGAAGTAATATAGTCTACATATATAATGTTTATATAAGTAGGAATTTTGGCAAATGTGCATTAGCACATTGTTGTCTTAAAGAAGTTACCAAAATGAAACAGTCTACCATCAGCTATGGCACCTGAGAAAATATTTTGCAATCTATAACCAATGACACTAATTTAGTGCAAGCAAAACACACCTTAAACCTAATTCTTATGTAAAAAAAAAAAATCCTTCACCATAATCTCTATTTGATATCATTCATGTGACTTTTTTGTATTGCACCATTAGCCATCACCAAGGTTTTGTCCCTTTGGTGGGGCCCGAAGGAAATGTCTGGTTGGCTTAGTAATGTGAGGAGGAGGATAGGAGGCTGGGGAAATGATGCTTCCTTTCTATACTCTTAGGAACCAGAAGTGAAAGCTGACAAAGGGAGGAGCAGAGTACAGAAACGTGATGCTGCCCCCTGCAGGTGGTGTAGGAGACAACAAAGATTCAGCCACCAAGAGCATCAGCCACGCCAGAAACTCAAAGGGCGAGAATAGGGTTTCTCTGCTGTAATTCCACCTCTTCCTTCAGAAATCCACTTACGAATGACCCCTGCGTTACCTCCGGAACCTTCCTCTTTCCTTGAATGGAGGCGGTAGTGCCTAACATCTCTTTCCTTGCTTGGTTCTCCTCACTAAGTGATGGGATTCAGAAACCCTCGGACAATATTACAACAATCTGTATTGTTGGTCTATGGAGTGCTAGCTTTATGTTGGGGAGGGGGAACCCACCAAAAAATCCAACAGAAAACCTTATCCAGGCACTTCCCTGTTTACAGCATAAGGTTCGGTTTCTCTTACCATCAGAGAGAGATTCGTAGTCATAATCATATTCGTCTTCTTCATCTTCCTCCTCCTCGTTAGTAGCAGATGGGGGGTTGGCGTTCCCACCATTATAAGCCTGAGCTTGCAGGGATGCTAACTGATGAGCCTGTAAGATATCAATAATTAAAGATTGCAGATGCTAAGCTAGTGAACTTTTATTCACAGCTTTCAAAATGACCATCTCATGCCTACCATAGTCATTAAAAGTGGCTTATCCTATTTTGATTCATTTGGGAAAGAAAACAGAAAACTAAATTCACTTGACATACCAGGTTAATCACTGGGTGAATGTTAACATCCCTACAGGAGGATCCTGGAACTTTTAGGAAAAATCACAAGGAATCCGGGTTCTCTGAGGCAAACCCCCCAGGAGAAACCTTGGGGCTTCAGAGAACCACCATCAATCCCAAATAATGAGGAAAAGTAAATCTCTGCTTTTAAACAGAAAGAAAAAACTGTTTTTCTTTTCCTTTCTTAATAGCTAAAGGCTTTGGACCTTGAGAAAAATGTTAGAATCCCTATGGATAAGTAGAACAAATGAATAGTTGTTCGTTTAAATATTTTTCAACAGACTTTATCTGAATCACCATCAGGTTAACAAGATAGGCTTAGAAACTTCCAAAAACTTCATGTGTTGCTGCTTGGGAGGTCATAAGCCTCTACATTCGGCTAGAATTACTGTGAAGGGATATCACAGGACACAAGAATAAATATAGGTCTGGAAATCCAACATAAGGAAATAATCTGAAATTCAGGAAAAGTTACATGCATGAATGAATTAAAAATAGGAAACAATATAAAAATCCAAACAATTGAAGAAGGGGGCCAGTACACTATATTATATCTGATTGAGTGAATAAGGCATGAAAAAATAAGGCATTTATTGAACAAAGCATACATAATTGTGTGTGTATATAATATTTACATATGTAAATATATACATATACACAGATTCATCTATATAAATATATATATATACAATTCTGTATTCTTTGATCAAGTTATGTATGTATCTCTCTGTCTATACACATTGAGTAGAATAATATAAAATGACATTCATAAAAAGGCTAGATATTAAATGGTAATACAACAGGATTCTTGACTTGTTTTGTGATAAAGACCCATCTGGCAGTTTGGTGAGGTAGGACCCCTTCTCAGAATAATGTTTTTAAAGCATAAAATCAAATTATAAGATTAAAGAGGAAAACAAGAATGTTGAAGCAACTGTTGAAAAAACAATTTAGTGCAAAAAAGGAATATGTGTTTATTAACACAGTAAAAAATAAATAATGTTAGGTCAAGTAATGTTTTTGATATAGTGATGAGCATAAATAATTCTTGGAGATATTAGCAACAACTGTGATAAGTATGAAAAATCTATGACCTCTACTGTGACAAAGACATAGGTGCTGCTAATATTATTGTGGTTTGTTCCCTACATTTATAATCAGAGTAAATGCTAAATTTCAGCTGGAGGTTAGTGAAAATGAAGATGTAATTTTTTTTCCATGTAAGTTCACTGACCCCCTGAATTCTATCTATGGGTATTACCAAGGTTAAGAATCTCTGTAATACAATTTGTTTTTGGCCTTGAAATTATGTATATTTAAAAGCAATTCTCTAAACTTCTTGAAATGTAGTTACATCATCTTTATAATAAAAATGTATACATAAGGAAGATACAGTTTAAGCTATGTCTATATCTACCTCCACTTTGGATAACTGAACAACGTCCAGGCTAGGATTTCTCTAAGTGGGTTATATGGAACACTGCACATGGGTGTAGATGGAGGGCGTGGCTGCAGAAATCCTGCTCTGAGTCAATCCATCTTTACTGAGGGTGAATGACTTGTGTGGAAATGACCCAGGCCTTCTAAATTAGTGGCTGGGCCTGAGCACACTGGAGCTCTCAGCATTTATTCAGCCAGCCTGGTATGAATGAAGATCACCAGGTGCAGACCCACAACCTGCCAGACAACTGAAGGTCCTCGCAGATATGACTGTCAATGCTTCCTGGGAAATCACGGGGTGGGGGATGGTGGTGGTGGAAGTGGGCTTAAAAAACTGGAAATGGGGTTACATTGTCCTATTTTCCCAAAAGGGGGAAGAGGTAAGTTGTGGAAATTATCAAGTTCAGAATGGATTATTAATTGGTTGGTTGTGAGAACACCAAAAATAAAGAAGTAGTTAGCAAGAGTTAGCATGGGCTTACTAAGGACAAATCTCCCATACAGTAACCTCTTTAGGCTGTTTGGATAAGGTAACTCACTTTGTGGGAAATAATAAGTAAGTAATGTTTCCACTATTAATAAATAAGTAGTATTTGTGGGAAATAATAAATAAGTAGAACTTCCAGGATGAGAAGAATTATTTTTAAATAAACAGATTTCCAGGCCTTCCTTGTGGAAATCCTGATTTAGTTGGGCAGATGTGGGACCTAAGAATCTACAAGTGCCCTAGTGATTCTCATCATTGTGTGCTGACTTCTGAGTTGTGTTTGAAAAGGTCTTCCCTGAAGACTTGGATCTAGGAGCTCGCTGGCTTTGAGGGAGTCTTGTAAACGGCTAAGTCTCAGTTTTCTATTCTATAAATAAAGAGGCTGAAGCAGACTCTGGAGAAATGTGGGCTGTAAGAAAGGAGAGCATGAGACAGGAGTGATAAGCACTGAACTCTGGGAAGTTTCTGTAAGCAGGGCCACTGCCCTCTGCACTTGGCTGGCTGGCTCCAGGGCAACTTGAGTTGAAAGCACAATTTGAAAAACTGCCAACAAATACATTGGATGACTGATGTCAAACTTCACAAAGAACCTTGTATGCGGCAATAGCATGCCCAAACCAAGAAGACTGAGTTTAATAGAGATACATGTGGGGTTTCTGCACGTGGAAGGTTAAAATTAATTGTAAACCTGGAAAACAGGGAGACTAGGCATAAGAACTGTCCTTGTGAAAGTAACCGAACCTCTTTTGTTTTCCACCAACTCTATATGAACCTGGTGTGCATTAAAGAATTTTGAAAGTGAGACTAGTCCTGGGCTGCATTCAGTGAGGTATAAAGTTCAAATTCAGAGAGACGTGATAGTTCCACTGTCCTCATGCTGTCACACCTTATTTGGAGCATTGACTTAATTCTGGAACTCATGTTTTCAGATTGACAAATTCAAGAATATCCAGAAATTTAAGAATATCCAAAATATTCTCAATGGAAAGTGAAGAGTCTTAGCAGCCATATCCTGTGAGGAACAGTTGATACAACAAGAATGTTTAGCTTGGAGCCGAGAAAAGCTGGTGGGGAGACACATGCTAGCTCTCTAGATATGCAATTAGACTGTGCAGCTGCAGAGGGAAGAAGTAGTGCCAAAGAATAGGAGGAACAGGAAGGAAGATTTGGGCTCAACATAAAGAAGGCTTCTGTGACAACACGATCTAGTCATTAGTGGAATGGAGGCTGTATAAGTAACTGCAAATGACTGTGCGAAGAATGAGAAAGGCAAGAAGAGCTCCAAGCACATTCAGACACATCCCGAAGACCATAGAGGTATGCACAGGGTGGCTGTGTCTGCTTGGCAGTCGGGAGTGGGAGTAGTTTGCAGGGTAAAGAAAATAGCATGGAGGGACAGTGTTATATAAGAAAGAGCCCCCAGTGCTGGGTAGTTAGTTGCTGATACAGCATTGGAGGAGGGCCAGACATTAGCGAACACATGCTAATGTTGCACAGTTGACCCTTGAATGATGTGGGAGGTTAGGGGCGCCAGAACCTCCCCCATGCAGTTAAAAGTCCTTGTGTAACTTTTGACTTTCCAAGAAAACTTAACTACTAATAGCCTACTGTTGATCAAAAGCCTTCCTGATAACATAAACAGCCGATTAACACACATTTCGAGTGCTATATGTATTATTTACTGTGTTCTTACAATACATTAAGCTAGAGAAATGACAATGTTATTTAAAAAATCATCAGGAGGGCCGGCCGAGTGGCACGTTGGTTAAGAGCTGGCTTGGGATGTCAGCTCTGAGCAGCAGGGCCCCGGTTCGGATCCCATATGGGCCAGTGACACTGTACCCTCTACAGCTAAGATGGTGAACAACAGCTCAACCTGGAGCTGGGCTGCCATGAGTCTCCGGCAACATGTAGGCTGCAGCCCCTGCTGCAGTGGGCTGACAAGAGCTACTGGGAGTGGCCGGCAGCTAGCATGAGCGGCCAGCAGCCGGCATGAGCTGCCAAGAGCTGCCGTCCAGAGGCTGGTGACTGATCTGCTTCACCTGGGAAGAGCACAATGATGACACTAACATGGGCCAGTGAAGCAACGTCCTCCATATCTAGACTGCAACTTGTCTGTTCCCCTTCCCTGATTCCCCAACGCTGTTCCCTTCCCCCAATTCGCTAATAAAATCTTTAAAAAAAAATCATAAGGAAGATAAAATACATTTACAGGATTTATTGAAAAGAAATCCACCTATACGTGGACCCAGGCAGTTCAAACCTATGTAGGCCAAGGTCAAGCATAGTCAAATGACTTCATAACGAAGCCCATCAGCATGTCCTCATCACCTCATGACCTTTGGAACCCAAGGAAATGCTGGGCCTTCTGGAACAGTTCTGAGAATGCAGGACAAAGGTAGACCTGGCAGAGGTCTCACACTGGTGGCCCTCGGCCAACTTCACCTCCAGGCTAGACTTGTTTGGCTGGTACAGTGTTTTAAAAATAATTTCTTTAGAACTGCTTATTTATGAGGGCACGCATGCTCCACTTCTGTCCTCATCACTCCCAAATGTCATGTACAGTATCCAACTGGCTCCTCATATTTATGTCTCTTGCTTGGCCCCTGAAGGTGGCTGATTGTGTAATTCTTGGCGTAGAGCTGTGTGTGACATTCAGATTGGGTAATGTGTACCTCCATGGCATGCAAAGGCTTCTAGAGATATGCAGGTTCATACATTAAAAATAATTAATTTTTAGACTCAAGATTTTCAACGTCTATGTGTACTCTTTGAAAAATAGGCCTGCCTGAAAATAAGCTTATGGTAGGCTAGTTCTCCTTTCTCATCTTCTTTTCATAATTGCTATTCTCCTACTTTACAAAAGAAAACTCTTACTTATCAATGAATAATTTTACTATGAAGCATGAGACGAGGTGAGAAACTACCCAAGGCAGGCAGCAAAGGAACACTTGAGAAAGTACACTCCTGAGAGAGTCTGGAGAAATTAAAGAGGGAAACATCTTATTTCATCCAGGTCCCCCCAAACACATTCATGACTCCATGCCATATCTATCTATCTATCTATCTATCTATCTATCTATCTATCTATCTATCTATCTATCTATCCATCCATCGTTCTTCCTTTCCCTTCCTTCTTTTCTCTGTCGTTCTTCTACTCAGCCATCTGTCTTAGAATTAAATTCAAAAGTGAGATCGTCATCATAGGAATGATAATACAATGTTTATTTGAATTAAAAATAAAAAGTCAGACTTTTTCTGACCAAAGGTAAGTCTGGCTGACAAAGCTGATTTATTTGACAATGATGACTGTTTTTGTACATTATATTTGTATATCATTTATGTATTATATATTTATGTATGATAAATAATATGTCTGAAAATATCTCCTTTGTAATTATTTAAACTTGTGATAAAATTGTTAATGTCACCTTAACAATGTATGAGGGGGAAAATGTACGAGAGAGGTACACAGTTTTTCAAAAAAATTTTAAAGGATACTTGAGCAAAAAAAGTTTGGTGACCATAGGTCTAGAAGATCCATGACAATCCTGGGCTGCTCTAGTTAGGGCAAACTTGGTCAGTAGAGATCTGCTGGGCTGGACTGGTTTGGGGTCCTTTCTGTAAATACCTGCTTTTCTGCTCAAAAGGGTAAGTCTAAGGACGGTGGAGCCTCTGGCCTCACCTTTCTCCCACACCCTGAGCGCATGTGAAGCAATCAGACTTGTGGTGAATCACTGAGGTTTCCAGGAGGTATAATATAAGCTCCTAACTCGCCTGGAGTTTGGGCCACCTGGAATCCCACTGCAGGTAAGCTGGACAATCTGAGAACTCCCTGGTAGTTATTAGGACAGATGACAGGATGCTCCAAGGGTCCCTTGGAGAAGCAGTGATGTTCTAGAATGGCAAGTGACACTGGAAATAGAGCTTGAGAAGTGGGATAATAAAATGTTTACAGGCTGGTCTGCAGTTCTGTCAGGGGTTTCATGATTCATTTTGGGAGAAGTTTGGTGAGATTTCAGTATCAGAAGAGTTCCTCTGAGGCTAGACACCATAACATTCCCATTTTACAAATGAAGAAATGGAGGCCCAGGGCCGGCCGAGTGGTGCGGTGGTTAAGCGCTGGCTTGGGACGCCAGCGGCCCCGGTTCGGATCCCACATCTGAGGGCCACTGACACTGGCCTCAAAAAAAAAAAAAAAAAAAAAGAAATGGAGGTCCAAAAAGATTGATTGGCCCATGGTCACCTAGCAGGTTTGTGATGAGCTGGTGGCTAGAACTGAGTACCTCAGCTCCCCACGTAATGCTTTTTCTCAGATTGTGCTATATATCACTTGTCTTCAAACTCTCGCCCTACCTGGGAGTATTATAAATTAGAGCTTTTTGAAGATTTGAAGATTGCTTCAAATTGACTACTCAATTAGATCACAAAGATTGCTTGACTCAATTTGACTTGACATTTTTATTTATGACAAAGGTTTCAAATTTGTTAGGCCATTGGATTCTGAATTCTGTGCTTTCTGGGAAACACTAAAACAGGACAGGAGTACAGCCTGGAAACTTGGAGGTGACGGCACACAGAGAAATTTAAAAACCTACAGGACACACTCTAGTTTTGGCTCTGGACTGTCTACCACCAGAGCTACACCATTCTACCTCTGCAGGGTGCTGAGATTGGTGCAGAAACTCATGGTTGCTATAATTTCAAAAGTGGTGTTTTTGAACCCTCCTAAATAGGACAAAAAGTTTTGGGAGCTGTCATTCTGTGGGATAAGTAAGTGCAACCTGGCATATGGACTCAGTGGTCCTGGAACTAAATGCTTTCAGGGATCCATGGGCTGAGGGCCTTCCCACACAGGTGGGTTTGTTGTGTTTGGGATGCAGATCTCCATGGGCGAGGCAGGTATGGGAGTGCTTTGGAGTCCACAAGCCACAGTGATACACTGTGCCGACTTCCATGCGGAGACTACAGGGCTGCTGCTATGGGTTTCCACTAATCTTGGAACCCACAGCCCCATGTTCAAGTGCTCTCCCTACAGGAGGGTCGCCCTACAGGGGACTAGAACAATCACTGTTGGATAAATAGTCATGAAACCCAGGTCCAGGGACAAGAGTCACACTTGTCTCACCCAGAATCAATTAAATAACAGAGGTACATTCTACATGAGAAATCAATTTCACAAAATAAAATTTTAGGTAAATAGGGTAACAATATTTACTAGTCTATAAAATGTGAAGTCAAAAATCAAATGTATCAGGCGCTGGCCGAGTGGTGTGTTGGTAAAGAGCTGGCTTGGGACGCCAGCAGCCCTGGTTCGGATCCCACATACGAGGGCCAGTGACACTGCCTTCTACAGCTAAGATGGTGAACAACAGCTCGAACTGGAGCTGGGCTGCCTGAGTCCTGGCGACGGTGTAGACTGCAGCCCCTGCTGCAGTGGGCTGCCATAAACTACCGTCCAGAGGCCGGTAACCCATCTGCCTCATCCGAGAAGAGCGCAATGATGATACCAACATGGGCCAGTGAAGCAATGTTCTCCACAACTAGACTGAAGAACAAAAAGGACAGCAACTTGTCTGTTCCCTCCTCCAATTCCCCAATAAAAATCTTTAAAAAACAAAACAGAAAAAAACACCATCTATGTAAAAAAAAAAAAATCAAATGTATCATTCAAGGAAACTCAATCTTTAAAAACTGACTTCCCGGGCCAGCTGAGTGGCGCAGTGGTTAAGTGCTGGCTTGGGAAGCCACCGGCCCCGGTTTGGTCCCACATATGAGGGCCAGTAACACTGCCCTCAAAAAAAAACAAACAAACAAAAACTGACTTCCCAGCAGGTCATCTGAAAGCTTAGAATGGTTTTAATTTCTTTGTTCTGGGCACACAGCATACTCATAACCTCTGTAACAAGAAGAGAGTACCTTTTGCTTTAAGATATCCACTGGCGTCTGATGGGCTTTTAGCTTCTTATTTTTAAGAAGCACTTTCCTTCTAAGCTGGTCAGGTGAGGGAAGCATTGGATCATCTGAGAAATCGCTCTCAAATAAGAATTTAGACACCAGTTTTTCTCCAAACACAGTCTAAAAAGAATAAAGGAAAACACATAATCAATACCTTTTACCTTAACTTGAATTATACATCTAGACATTTCAGCCCAGTTGAATTGTTTTAAAAATCCTAGGAAGAGGAAGTAGGAAAGAAGTTGTGCCCCCCCACTTCCCGATGGTTTCTTACTGGGAGGAAGGGAGGTGGTTAGGATAGGACTGGTCTAGGCCATTCTCCAGGCGGGTTCAACTCTAGTTAGAAACATGCTCCTGGGTCTGATGTACTAAAGAAGAAAACAGATCCAGTTAGAGGCTGTGGCCCATTGTAGAAGATGGTCCATTCCAGATGTGGGTATGAAGTTAAAAGGAGGAAAACCTTGAAATAGGTGGGGAGTCAGGACGAAGATGAAAGATAATAGGGAGAATTTGCCACCTTTTGGTAAAAAGTACTGCAGACACCATTTTCACAAAGAGTTTTGAGCCCCAGTTTCCAAAGTGAAATGTGTGTCCTTTAAAGAGGTGGGTAGTGGGGACAGGCACAGGATGTAAGGGTAGGAAAAAATATAGAAATTTCCACTTCTACATTTATTTATTTATTTATTTATTTATTTATTTATTTATTTATTTATTTATTTTTGAGGGCAGTGTCACTGGCCCTCATATGTGGGACCCGAACTGGGGCCGCTGGCTTCCCAAGCCAGCACTTAACCAACTTCTAGTTATTTTGAATAATAAAAATGGAAGCTTATACATGTTTAATGTACTGATTAAAATGGGTCCCTCACTCAGTAAGCCGGATTCAGTCTGTATGCCAGGAGCCATTCACGAAGGCCCCGAAGGACAAGTGGGGGAGGTCTCCTGACGCAGAGGGACCGACAGTGGGTTCCTCACGCCTTTGTTTGAGACCAGCTGATTGAGACGATTGCAGTCTGGGTGTCCCAGGATGTAATCACTGTGATTAATCTCATAAAAGGAAGACTTTCCTTGAAAATATTTTATAATGAGATAAAAAGTGACTACAAAAATATTTTATACATTATAGAAGTTCACACTTTATATCACAAAGAAGTAGTTAAAGGGGCCGGCCGAGTGGTGTGGTGGTTAAGAGCTGGCTTGGGATGCCAGCGGCCCCGATTCGGATCCCACATATGAGGGCCAGTGACACTTCCCTCTTAAAAAAAAAAAAAAAAGTAGTTAAAGGAGTATTGTTAACATGCATTTTTCTTTTAAAAAAAAGTGCCCTAAAATTTCTGACTTCTTCTGTTTACCATGGGGGGCAGTACTTTGTTGTTATCAGATGATGATAATAATGATAATAATGATAATAATAATAATAACATTTAATCTGTTCCTATGTGATAAGGGTAATGTTTAAACAATGAGTTAGTTATTGCTTTTTAGACAAAATTTGTGTTCTGGAAAGAGTATTTTAAAAACATTTACACAAATATTTCTATTGTGATGTGATTTTGTTGCAGGAAACAGTGTGTGTTATAATAAAACCTCCAATATATGTGCATTTAGGAAGCAGACTTTCTAAGTGTTAAAAGAAAGGGTTTTAGTGGTGTTTGAACTCATTTGTTAAAAATATAAAAGGCAACACCTTCTCAATCAGTTTCTAAGAGAAACTGATTGATATCAGGAAACATACAACTTTTCTAGCCAAGTATCAACAAAAACCTTTGCATCATTAATGGAACTGAGACATGGGTACCATAATTTGGCAAGGGCAATTCATAACACCTCTTTTCCATCTAGATACATGTATGCTTGTAAAGTATCTTTATCAGCTACTGTAGCTATTAAAACCAAATACAGAAATAATAAACTAAACAAAACCAGACATACAAGTCACTGATCACAAAGTTTAAACCAAAAATTTCAAAAATAACGAAGCATGTTCAATCACATTATTCTCATATATATGATGTATTACAGAATTGTACACTTGAAACCTATGTGATTTACTAACCACTGTCACCCTAATACATTTTAATTAAAAAATTTAGATAATAAATAATACATTTACTTAAAAATATTTTATGAGAGCGAAAGGATTTTTTATATCATTAATAAGTAATAGTATTAAAAATTATTTTTCCTTCATCACCTCTATATTATTTCTTTTTATATTCTACTTTTTGCATGTATAAAATATGTTAATAAGTAGGATATATATATACAATTTAGAAATAAGTCAATAAATGCACAATCAGTATACATGTTATCGTATTTTATTGTTAGGAATAGAGACGTTTAGAAACCATTATTCTAATTGATGGCAAAGGAAAGGCATTATGACAGAATAATTAGTTTTGCGGTATTAGTGTTTGGGGGCATTTCCTGCTGTCATGTCCCTCCTTCCCCCTGAGAGCCATGTTTCCACACATGCCTCTACCAATGGAGGAAGGGGGAAGTATGAGGGAATATTTGCCTTAAATCTGTCTGCATTATAGTTTCCTTGTATAAGGAAGGGTTGAGCGTTAACATAGCAACTGTTGAGGCCAGTCTGAGCTCTTTGTCAACTTGGATCTCCGTATATGTGGTGTGGGCCACAAGATTTGACATAATTGCCATGAGATATTTTCAGCTTCTTCACAAACAACTGACAGATGAAATCCTGGCGTCCCTGATTTGTGGTTCCAGAAGTATCGGAGAATTGGTTTCTCCTTACTTCCTGAGGCTTTCTGGAAATGGTCAGGAGACCACAGAACAACGCTTCTGTTACTTCAGCTGAAAAGATGGACCATCCAGGAGAGTTCCCCAGGGCACCCCCATTTCTCTGGTCTGAGGGACCTTAACTATTTGTGCTTCATGGCTGAGATCCAGCTGTGGTGGCCCCATGTAAAACCCAACAGTTGCAAGACAAAGGCCAATATACCATCCTGCCTCTTAGCTAAAAGCTTACCTTAAAAATGTCTGCCATTTTTCGTTGCTGAGGCAGTGAACAGTGGTTCTCAATCGATATGATGATTGGCAGGTCAGAGTTGATAAAGGCACTACGATCGATGGCTTCAACCACTTCCTATGAGAGTCAGAATGGTTCATTAGATATCTCATTAGATATCTGTCCAGGGTGACAGAAGGCAAGGTACTTATAGCCACAGAAAGCATCTAAATTGTTTTCAGAAGACTCCAGCCAAAGTGTTTTTTTTTTTAATTTATTTATTTTTAATTAGTTTCAGGTGTACAACACAGTGCAATAGTTATACTTTTTACCCCTCAAAGTGACAACCTCTCCTCCCCCATTTAGGCACCCCACTCCTCCTCCCCATATCATATATATTTATTACACTTCCTCTGACTCCCTTCCACATTATAATCCACATCCCGTGACTATCTATATATTCAATTACAGTTGGTATACAATATTATACAACCTCATCTTCAGGTGTACAGTGCAGTGCTCAAGCCTCTACTCCATCCATGAAATGGTCTCCCTAACAAGACATGTGACACCCCACAAAATATTTACATTATTAATTATATTCCCCGAACTGTCTTTCATATCCCTGTGGCAATATTGTAGTTGCCTATTTTTGCTGTCTAATCCCTTCCCCTTCTCCCTCATCCCCGCCCCGCTCCCAACTAGCAACTCTGTTTTTCCTCTATATCTATGAGACAATTTCTGTTTACTTTGTTCATTCATTCAGTTTTTTAAATTCCACATATGAGTGAGATCATATGGTATTTGTCTTTCTCTGACTGAGTTATTTTACTTAACATAATAGTCTCTAGGTCCATCCATATCATTGCAAATGGTACGATTTCATTCTTCTTTATAGCGAAGTAATACTCCATTGTATAAATATACCACAGTTTCTTAATCCAGTCATCTACCGATGGGCATTTCAGTTGTTTCCAAGCCTTAGCTATTGTAAATAGTGCTGCAATGAACATAGGGGTGCATAAATTTTTTTGAATAAGTGTCTTGGGCTTTTCAGGATAAATACCTAGGAGTGGAATTGCTGGGTCAAAAGGTAGTTCCATTTCCAGTTTTTTGAGATACCTCCATACTGACTTCCATAGTGGCTGCACCAATCTGCAATCCCACCAACAGTGCAGCAGGGTCCCCTTTTTCCCACAGCCCCGCCAGCACTTGTTGTTTGTTGATTTATCGATGATAGCCATTCTGACCGGAGTGAGGTGGCATCTTATTGTGGTTTTTATTTGCATTTTCCTAATGACCAGTGAGGTTGAACATTTTTTCATATGCCTGTTGGTCATCTGTATGTCCTCTTTAGAGAAATGTCTCTTCATATCTTCTGCCCATTTTTTAATTGGGTTGTTTTTTTGGTGTTGAGTTTCATGAGTGTTTTATAAATTTTGGATATTAACCCCTTATCAGATATATCGTTGGCAAATATATTCTCCCATTCAGTAGGCTTCCTTTTTGTTTTATTGATGGTTTCCTTTGTTGTGAAAAAACTTTTAAGTCTGATATAATCCCATATGTTCATTTTTTCTTTTACTTCCCTTGCCCGTAGGGATGTATGTATCAGTAAAAATATTGCTCCAGGTAATGTCTGCAAATGTACTCCCTATATTTTCTTTTAGGAGTTTTATGGTTTCAGGTCTTACATTTAAGTCTTTGATCCATTTTGAATTTGTTCTTGTATATGGCGTAAGGAGGTGGTCCAGTTTCATTTTTTTGCATGTGTCAGTCCAATTTTCCCAGCACCATTTATTGAATAGACTGTCTATACTCCAATGTAAATTCTTGCTTCCCTTGTCATAGATTAACTGTCCGTAAATGCCTGGATTTATTTCTGGGGTCTCTGTTCTGTTCCACTGATCTATGTGCCTGTTTTTATGCCAATACCAAACTGTTTTGATTACTGTAGTCTTGTAGTATGTTTTGATGTCTGGTAGCATGATCCCCCCAACTTTGTTTTTATTTCTCAGGATTGCCGAGGCTATTCGGGGTCTTTTATGGTTCCATTCCATATAAATTTTAGGATTATATGTTCTATTTCTGTGAAAAATGCCCATGGTAGTATGATAGGAATTGCACTGAATCTATATATTGCTTTAGGCAGTATGGACATTTTAACTATATTAATTCTTCCTATCCATGAGCATGGTAGGTGTTTCCATTTATTTGTATCGTCTTTGATTTCTTTCTTCAGTGTCTTATAATTTTCTGAGTACAGATCTTTCACTTCTTTGGTTAAATTTATTCCTAGGTATTTTATAGTTCTTGAAGCAATTGTAAATGGGACAGTTTTCTTAATTTCTCCTTCCATTAGTTTATTATTGGTATATGCAAATGCCACTGATTTCTGAACATTGATTTTATATCCTGCTCAAAGTGGTTTTTATCTTTTCAAATGTATCTTCAAATTAAGCAAGAGGGCAAAGCTCTTTTCCATAAAAACATTAAGCTGTTCATATTGAATTTTGTTCATATACTACAAGGAACCGCTATCAGTATGCTGAATTTTACAAATCAATATATGTATATTGAGCATACTATAGGTAAAAGACATTGTTTTAGTTACAGCATAAAAAATAGTGAGGCATAAGATACTTTCCTGCTCTCAGGAGTTTATAATCTACTTGGGGCAATAAGACATATTTATGTGTTCATAAAAACACAGTTATCAACTCCTTTTCTCCTCAATATAGAGTACAAGCATTAAGAGGGCTGACTATGAAAACAAATTAAAGAAGAAATGCATTTTAGCCATCATTTCTATATATAAGACAGAAATAAAAATATTCTTTCCCAGTCCAGCCACAGTTCAGAGAAAAATGATGTTACCCAGCAAAAGACCTTCTCCATAAGGATAGTAATTGCACAATGAACTAATAAACTACCTAGAATTTGAAACAATAATCCAATGAGACCAGAATTCCTGGCTGACCAATTCCCCAGGTGGAACCAATTCTCATTACTTTATAATGTTAATTATTTAATCATCTCCTAACACATGATGTTGGCATTTGTCAGCAGGATACCAGGGCAAATGACCTTTAATTCCTATAACAAGGGGACACCTTCTGTCTTTTATATACAGAGGGTGCCAAAAAACAATATATACACATTTTAAGAAAGGAAAAACCTATTAAAATTATAATACTCAATATATGCTGATAACAAAAGATGAATACAAGTCACATTTGACTTCTGCAATTACAAGAGTTGATCAAAGTGGTTACCATCAGTGTCCAGACACTTCTGATTATAGCAAATGTTGACCAAAGTGTCCACCTGTATACATATTTTTGGCACCCCTAGTATAATCTTACGATGTAAAAATTGTAATAGCAATATTATGTGAAAACTAATTGAAGGTAATGGTTGTTACATTTTAGTTGAATGAGAATCTAATGAGATTTCTAGATCAACTGCCAAAAAAAAAAATATGCAAACATCCTACACAACTCTAAACAATTTTGGGAAGTCTTAGAGCCAGGATAAAAACATCCGACCTATTATATTTTTTCAGGTTTTCCACAAACAACTGACAGGTGACGTCCTGGCATCCCTGATTTGTGGTTCCAGAAGCACTGAAGAGTTGGTCTCTCCTTATTTCCAAATGCTTCCATTACTCCAGCTGAAAAGATGGACCATCCAGGAGATTTGATTTAAAGAAAGTTATTCCCTTGCAGGAGAGGCAAAGACAGCATTACCTTGAAGGGGATCTTGGTTGTCAGTGTGTGTCCATGATAAATGATGGGCATCCCATCATCTCCATCCCAGCAGTCCAATTCTACACTCCGACAGCCTTGCAAGAGAACCTGTGTGATCAACAAATGAATCCACTCTAGATGACTTAGTGGAGATAAATCCTTCAACCCAGCATGTCATTCTACATATCAGTATTCACATTCACATTAATGAACAAGAGCATAAGATCTAAATAAATATTGCATTTTGGCCAAAGCTCACAATTAATCAGTGGTGGGGAAGGGAGAGAACGGAATAAGGTGGAAAGAATGCTTACCAGAGCTGAGTACCATTGGAAAGTAAAATTTGATGGCAAAAACATTTGACCATTTTCCCCAGCAACTCTGGTCCTCAGGGGATCTCTCTCTCTCTATATATATATACACATGGCACATGCTGAAATGAGAGAGCCAGGCCAGTGCTCTATCTGGGCAGATGTCAGTGGAGATGATGCCAGAGCTCAGAGGAAATGAGGCCACAGATTCCTTAATTAACTGTCCAAACATTTATATAAATCCAATTAGGATAAAATCTCCTCCAAATTCAGGTCCAAATTCTGATGCTGGCTAATACTTTGCTATAAACATGTAGCACGTAAGAAGAGTAGAAGCGAGGAATTTATTAAGGATCTGCATTGCTGTCTAATCCTAGAACAGCACCTAAAGCAGAGATGACAAATAATCTATAAACTTGCCTCTCCCACACCCTTAGCAGACATCAGTAATCAATCACAGCACACTTGTTCCATGAGTTCTGATCCATTATCTCATGACTTCTTCAGCAAAGCGCTCTAGGAAACACTACCAACAAATCACATGAGATGATACCTATTTGCTCTCCTGGATCTAGAGTTGGAAGCAGAGCTCCTGACACATGTGCTTGAAGCAACCTCTTCCTCCAAAGAATCTATCTGTAGACTATGTTAAAAAATTACCATGAAATGAAAAGGTAATCCAAGCCAAGAGGAGGATATATTTGCCAATGGCCCAACTCACTGATTTAAGAATCCACATAACTATTACCATGTGACAGCAACCTAATACTGGGGGCTTAGTGTCCTCAAGAGTTGCTGCAACAAAACTCAGATAGTGGAATCCCTCTTATTTTAATACTGTTGTATGAAATACTTGCTAGATTCTTCCCATTGCACAGCACGCAGCACCCAATGCTTCTGGGTGACCAGTCTTCCCAGGTAAAACTTATTCTGTGGCCTAGAATCCTAGGGCTATCAGCCTCTTCCAGCAGCTAGGGTTTCTAGAGGTATATTGCATTGGGCTGGGAATTGTGTAATGTGACAGCTAGACCATGGGGCTGTTTGGTCTCTAGTGAGCCTGCCATACTGGGAAAAAATGTTCACCAACTGGCAGCAGATGAGATGGCTTTCAGCATGAAAGACTAAAGATCTTTATCAGTGTTTTACATGACCTTAAGACCTCCATATATGGCTAGAAAAGGAAAACCAGGGTTGGAGATTCCACATGAGAACAGGGCTTTTTCTCACTTCCCATCTGCCCCATAGAGCAATGTTAAGAGGTCACTAGAAAGGCTGAGGGAGAGTGGAGAGTGGTAAGAGATAAAATTAAAGGGATATTCACACTAGGTTTAATCATGTCTGTGAGCTGTGAGTCTATTTAAGGGGTTCTGGTGCCTTATTCGAAAGCTGTGACAATTTCTACTTGGGGTACATTATACCACTTTTTTTAAAGAGTTAAAAATAATAAACTCTTTGAAGTCAAACAAGGAAGTGAAGTAGAAATGAAAGCTAGGACATTGGTTCTTGCTTATTTTGTGGGGAGAAATTCTCCCCCCCCCCACGTCTTTCCCCTAGAACACTAGATTTCAAACTTTTTAAACCTTGGAATTCTCTGTGCAAATGCAGTACCAATGTATAAAGCCCATAAAAGAGCAGGACTGCAGCTGCTGTGGGGACTGGGTATGGAACCCTTTCCACTCTATGGCTGGCTTATCTCAGAGTCAGCCGCGGAGTCCCCTTGTCAGCACTCCAATTTTGAAATTACTATTCTAAGGACATTTCTTCATTTCATAATAAAAGTATATTAGATTTTAGAGTTTAAAACACATATTCCATACTAGATAAACTTTGGTACATAAGTTTGACCCATGCTTTGAGGAATATCTGGACTAAGCTGGCGAACAAAGGAAACCCAAGTCTGCTAGGTTTGTATAAACAATACAATTATAATTTTCACACTTGGACCTAGTGAGTTTCCCAGCACATTCCCATGAATTAAGGGTATAAGGACAGTGCCTACAGTCCACGCAGATTGTTTTCTTAAGTTGGTTACCATAGGGATGGATTGATTGTCTAACAAATTGAAAGTAAAACAAACAATATTTTGGGAATAACTTCATAGAAAGTTGCATTTTCTACTATGCTTTCCCACTATAATATATTGATTTATTTAGCATTTGGGAAAACGATTAATTTTCCCATGGGAAAATCTAATTTTAGTAGGAGTAGGTCAGGCTAACTAGAATCTAAAAGCTATGAGTCTCAAACAAATACTTTTTTTTTTTTGGTTGCCCAGAAAAAGGTTAAGTATAGATAGAGGCAAAGAAACAAAACAAAAAGACGTAAAAAAACCCCACTGTACGTAAATGTAAAGGCAGTTTTCCCACACGTTATGTTTCCTCACATTTCACATGCAGTCATTCCTAAATTCTTCACAGGAGTCTGGGACCAGGTTTTTGTGACTTTGGGGGTTACGTACATAGGGTGAATGGAAAGCACATTCCAAGTGGAACTCTCAGTACCTGGCTGTAGAGTTCTACTGAGGATTCCCCTTTGAGCTGATGGCCGGTGAGGTAGGTGTTGTGTGAGGATTCAATGTAATAGTAGGAGAGGGGCAGCTGCAAGTCCTTCATGTTCTCTTGCGACTCGTCATTTTTCGAGGCAAAATTATCTTTATCCATCAGAAACCTGGAGAAGACAAATTTTCTTAGGACTGCATGAGGAAAACACATACCGTTAAATGAGGGGAAAATTTTAAAAAGTTACCTTGCAAATCCTTCAAATGACATTAGGCCCTGATGACACATACTAATGTTAGGCTCAAACTTCTGCAAGGGATACAAAAAGAGTGTTATTTAGGTAAAGGGATCTACAGGGGAAAGAAACCTACTACATCATTTTTTAAAGCTGTTCTGTTTTCATCAGGAAACATTTAAACCAAATATTTGAACTAATTTAGTTACATGGTGGTAAGGTGTAGTTTTTTTAGTCCAAAAGAAAATATTTATTATAAGTGAGTTTATTATATGAAGCATATTTATTTAAGAGAATAAAAAGGAGAGCAAGAGAAAAGAATAAGCCTGATTTATATGAAAACAAACGGTATCAGTTTATCCAGGTGAACGTGGGGATATAAATAGCAGGTACCACAGAGGTGATGGGAGGTGAAACGGGATAATTCTCATGGAATACTTAGTATAGTGATTGTACTCAAGATTATAGTGAGCACTCAGCATGTGATAATAATCTTACATTTTAAGCATTTCCAGTGATCAAATCCAATTGCTGGAGAGCTAATCCACTGAGTCCCAATCAGCTGACAAGGGAGGTTGAAAACCTAGACTAATTCTGTGGCATGGGATGCAGCCCCAGTAAATTATCTCATCCCATTACCTCCTGTCACCCTCTAGTTGAAGCCACCACCACATCTTGCCTGGATTACTGTGGAAGCTTCCTACCCAGTCTCTCTGTTTCCATTCCTTCCCTAGTTAATTCTCCAATGGACCCACAATGACCTCTTACAAATATAAATCAAATACTGCTACTCCCCTGCTCAAAAATTTCCATTAGCTTTCCACTTCTCACGGACTAAAGTCAAACTCCTGACTGTGGCCTAAAATACCTAGATGGTTTGGCCCCTGCCTACCTGTCTGAAATCATGTTTGGCTTATGCAGCTCCCATTACACAGACTTTTTATTGTTCCTCATAAACCCCGAGCTCACACCTGCCTAAGACTTTGAACTTGCTGCTTCCTGTCTGGAAGGTCTGTTCTTTTCTCAGACCTACAAATGGCTTCTTTGCTGAGGGCTCAGCCCAAGTGTCACCTTCTCAGAGTGGCCTTTGCTTATTCCTCTTAGCCCTCCTGCACCACTCCATCCCTCACTCTGCTCAATATTTTGCAGAACCCATTATTACCTAAAATTACATTCTATCTTTATTATTGTCTGTCTCACACACTCAAATGTAAGCTGTGTTGAGGACCAGAACTTGAAATTACTTACTACTATATGCCCAGGTCCTGGAACCCAGTCAGGCCCCATAGTAGGAGCTAACAAATATTTGTTAAATGAGCAAAGAGGATGAAACCCCAGAGCACCAATTCTATTGCATGTGCTAGAACGACAAGAAGGGCTTGTGCACTGATTTCTTACCATAGTAGTCACTGAGTAAGAGAAGGCACGGGACCTATGTTAATTACATGTTAAATAAGAACACATATATTTGGTACTTCAAAAACAAAACAAAAAAAACCCACTTCAATTTCTGCCCCAGACTTGAAGCCTTTGGAAAGAAGTATACAAAGAGTAAAGGTTTAGAGAAATAGTTAGAATGGTCGGAGGCCGTACACGTGTGTTTGCACATGAAACAGGCACGTACCTGGATGGCGCTAAGGATTTCGTCATAAGGGCAGTGTTCTCCTTGGCAGTTCACTAGAAAGTCGTTGAGCTGCAGTATGCCAACCCCAAACACGCCCAGGGATGTGCTCTCGATCCCAGTGCCATTTGTCACGATACTTGCAGCAGCAATGGCATCAGAGATCTGTCTCTGGTTGTCTGACAGCTGCTGTTTACTCTTAATGAACAACCCCAAATCCGAGACATTTCTGGTCAACAAATCTGAAACAGAACCACCCATAGAACATGGACAAACTAGCCAGTCTTTCCCAACGCTCACTGTAGAGATAATGGTGTGATATTATTAAGCTGGAAAAACGCTCCAGCGGTCTGTCTAAACAAGCCATCACACTCAGTGCTTATTCCTGGCTTCGCACAGTAGAAGGAATAAAAAAAATAAATCAGTGAATAAATAAGAGAAACTAAGAAAGAGCTGGATTGATGACTTCGTGAGTCCACGAGCTTAGGTATCAGGTGGGAACTGAAGGTACGTTCAGCTGGGAATTTTAGGCTGAACTTGGACTTTGGGTTTTGATAGTGGCTACTCTATTTTTATGTTTGCACAGACTAAAGATATACCCTTAAAATCACAGTTTTTCTGTACTTTAAAAGTGTAACTATAAACATTTGTGTGCAGGTTTCTGCATGAACATAAGTTTTCAATTCATTGGGTAAATACCAAAGAATGCAATTGCTGAATCGTACGGTGAAAGTATGTTTAGTTTTGTAAGAAGCTGGCAAACTGTCTTCCAAAGTGGCTGTGCCATTTTACATTCCTCTCAACGATGCCTCAGTTGCTCGGTACTGGCACGGACTTCAGTATGGCCAGTCTTTTAAATTCTAGTCTGGCAGTTTCAAGCAGAGCTAAACATGGGCTTAGCATGTGATCCAGCAACTGAGTTCCTAGACGTTCACCCATGAGTTGAAAACTTATGTCCACACAAAAACCTAACAAATATTTACAGCAGCTTTATAATTGGAAGCAACCAAGATGTCCTTCCACAGGGGCGTGGATAAGCAAACTGTGATTCATCCATACAATGGAATATTATTCAGCTATAAAAAGAAAGAAGGTATGAAGCCAAGAAAAGAAAGGGAGGAACTTTAAACGTATATTGCAAAGTGTAAAAGCCAATTTGAAAAGGCTGCATACTGTATGATCCAACTATATGACATTCTGGAAAAGGCAATACTATAGAGACAGTAAAAAGATCAAATGGTTGTCAGGAGTTCAGAGGAGGGTGGGAGGAATGAAAAGGTGGGGCACAGGGAATTTTTTTAGGGCAGAGAAACTATTGTCCCTAATACTATAATGGTGGATACATGTCATCATACTTATGTCGAAGCCCATAGAAGCTATAATACAAACAACGAACATTAATGTAAACTACGGACTTCAGTTACTACTAACATATCAATATTAGCTTACTTGTAACAAATACACCACACTAAAGCAATATATTAATCCGGAGGAAACTAGGTATCTGTGTTGGGGGTGAGGGTATATGAGTACTCTCTGTACATGCTGCTCATTTTTCTATAAACCTAAAACTGCTTTAAGAAAAGCCTATTAAATTTGTAAAAAGTGCAACTGGTTGACTAATCCATAGTTATGCATATTTTATGACTTAAGTTGAAAAAGGTTAATATTCTTAGCTTAAGGACAATATGGGCTTTAAACAATTAAAAAGCAACTACTGGAAAAAGGACAGGTTTTGGGTTTTGCTTTTTTGGGTGTGTTTATAGTTTCCAGGAAGAACAGAAGAGAAACATAATAGGCTTTAAAATGCATGGGTGGTAAAAAAAATAAAAAATAAAAACAAATAAAATGCATGGGTGGTGATGGTATTGGAGGAGGTGGTGAGTGGGATAGAACAATTAGCCATCTGGTTTACGTATCAGGAATGTTCTGCGGAGGTCACTCAACACACTCGTTGTCAAAGGGCAGACGACTCACCCTCTGGGGTTGAGCACCCATCGGCCTGGAGGCGGGGAAGAGACTGGTGGTTCTCAGCTGGGATGCTCCATATACTCAGTGGCTTTTGGAAATGGGTGGGCAAGGGTTTTTGGTTGTCAGCGTGACTGGAGGGCTCTATTGGTTAAGTATTCTGGACTACACGGACAGAGCCAAACAATGACACATTTCCTTGCCCCACATGCTGATTACACCTTGCAATAGTGTTCTAGATGTTTCACCACGCTCCAGGGAACAGCGTGCTGCGTGGGACAGTTGGGGGGTTGGTGTGATCGGATCTCTAACCTTGGTTTTTAGATAGAAAGGTCTCAAAGGGAAAGATTACACTGTTATACAAACCTAGGTCAGGCTGCAGTCCGCTGGTGTTTTCGTCAATGGTCAGGTTGGTGTAGAGTGGGGCTGCCTCAGAGCCGGCTCGGTGGCAGGGCACCGCATAGAGGTCAAAGAGGTCCTTTAGATCCTTGCGGCTCCTTACACTGTGTGAGGAATGAAAACACTCACGGTTAGTGTTTTATTAAAATGTGGGGCTGAGAGAGGGTAATGAGAAAGCATGTCATACCTGAATGATTTGAACAGCTCAACAAATTCCACAAAACTCATGTTACTGTCTGAAACCATGAAGCTCTGAAAACCTTTCATGCCTCCTTTGATCCGCCCGTGCCAGCTGCTGCTACTCCAAGCACTGCAACAAAGACATGACCTTAATGTGCAAAACTGGGGCCAGTTTGGTCATTCTGCCCCGACAGACGTTCTCTGATTAGCCATGTGAGCAAAAAGATGGATTGCAAGTCATTTGAGGTGGAGGCTATTTTCTGGACTCTCCTTTCATTTCTCTCAAAATTAACCTATATTATGTTAGAGGAAATAAAACACAGTATACATGGAAGCCACTTCATGTTTACAGCCTATTTAAAAAGGGCACAAGGCTGAGGTTAATATACCTCTGCTAATCAAAACAGTTCTTTGAAATCACAAGTCAGTGGGGGGGAAAAACATAAATTCAGTGTTTTTGAAAAAAAGAGCCCCAAATGACTCAGTCATAACCTATGGAAAATTATGTGTGTTCTTTTCTATATTCTGAACTATAGAAACATTTAAGAAGAAAGTCTTGAATGTATGAATGTCTTCTCTTTTTCCTTTTTTAACCAGTTCTTAGATGAAAACAGGGGAAGGCTTTTAATACTAATGGAAAATGTGACTCAGAAAAATATTAAGAATGGAAAGGCGCCAACTCTGCCTAGGATTATATTTGCACCTGCCAACACTGTATCTATTCAGTATAAAAATATCAGTCAACCAGATCAAAAATTCAGCCTGGCTGTTTCACAACATTTTTTACTTTCTACACTAGTTCCCTGACAGCATAGTGTGAGAAATGTTTTGACTGGTTTTTAGTCAAATCAATGAACAGGATCTTTTTTTTTTCTTTACTTTGTTTTTGTCTTTTATATTTCACTATAGGAATATTTCAAGTATATAAGAAAGCATAAAGAATATTGTAATGAATAGCTCATTTATACTCAATCCTGCTAACAGTGTTTAATCATGGAAAATTATTTTGTGTTGACATCTGAAGGTCACATCCATTGAGGGAAGAATATTACAAAAGGATAGATTTCTAGTACTTTGTGGACATCGGTTGTTGATCCTCCATGTGGTGTGGGAAACAAAGGGTGGTGGTTCAGGAAGAGGAAAAAGTTTCACTAATGTGGCTTTCATTCGCATTTAAACGAGTACATTTCCGCTTCCTTTCTTCCAATTGCAGTTTCAGCCACTGGAGGTGCTCATCTCCTTCTGATTTTGGGAAACTCTATTTGTCCACTCTTTCCCCTGTTAGTGCTCAGCCTTGCTTTCTCCTTGAACAGCACTCAGGCTGATTTTCTTTCTCTTGCCTTGTCTTTTCTTTCTGTTTCAGAATACTTGATGGGCCCTGTGATCTTGCATCTGACATGCTAGTTTCTCTACTTCTACCTCTTTAAAGAGATTTTCCTCTCTTAGTCTATCCTTCCTTTTCTTGCTCATAAGGGATTGATATAAAGGAAAAGGCCACTCAATCCCAGTTACCTGGCTATTATATTTACCTAGGATACTGTATAGGCTGAACTATAATGTAAAGAAATCTGATTCTTTGTAGGTTTTATTTGTGTACACATCTAACCTTACAGAAAAATTTCAAGAGTGATACAAAGATTTCCCATGTACTCATGACCCAGTTTTACCAAGTGCAGAAATCTGAATGTGTAAAGCATAAATTATGTTCATTATTCACTTGTGAAAGAAAGAATACTTTTTAAAAGATGATTTTCTGTACATTTCTTGTCAATAGAAGGGAGGGAGGGAGAAATGAAGGGAGGGAGGGATGGAGATAGGGAGATAGGGATAGAGATAGAGATGATAGAGAGATAGAGAGAGAGATAGAAAGAGAGAGATAAAGAGAGATAGAGAGATAGAGATAGAGATAGAGAGAGATAGAGAGAGATAGAGAGAGAGAGAGAGAGAGAGAGAGAGAGAGAGAGAGAGAGAGAGAGAGAGAGAGAATAGGAGAGAATATGTGTTTAGTTAACGTTTCTAAAGCCAGTGTCAGCACAGACCCATTTCCTCCTCTAGCCCCTCTGATAAAGTAGAGTGCCTGCTTTATCTTGGTTCTGTCTGGAACCTCTGCATTTCTTAAATTTTAGTGTGGAGTTGAGGGAGATGGTATGGCATTCTGATTCTTTTGGAAGGCTTTCATTCTAATATTATTTCTTCCGAGAGGGTAGATGTTGTTTTAAAATCTGTAATTTGCATGGACTCTATAAAAGAATTTACTATAACACCGGCTTTAGAATTATCTAAACATATCCAACTTGCTGTATGTAATATATTAATTTCTCCAGACATGTATATCTTATGTGAGAAAAGTATTAAATATATTTCACCCATGAGCAAAAGATCAAGCAGCCAACTTTAAAACTTAATTCATTCTTCATTTAGAGCAGTGCTATCCAATAGAACTTTTTGCAATGATAGAAATGTTCTGTATCTGCACTGTTCATTCAGTACAGCAGTCACCAGCCACTTGTGGCTATGACATACTTTTTTTTTTTTTTTAAAGATTTTATTGGGGAATTGGGGGAGGGGGATCAGCCAAGTTGTTCTTCAGTCTTCGGCGTGGAGGGCACCAGTCGCCATCTGGCTTCCCGTTGGCAGCTCGTGGCTTCTAAGCTCAAGGTGCTGTGTTCAGTCTTAGTTGCGAGTGGGCATAGCCATCATTCCATGCAGGAGTCGAACCAGCAGCCTTGTTGTTAAGAGTGTATGCTGTACCCTTTGAGCCATCTGGGCAGCAGCTCAGTTCAAGGTGCTGAGTTCAGTCTTAGTTGCAGGTGGGCATAGCCCACCATTGAACAGGCAATCTTGTTACACCAGCTGAGCCATCCTGCCACCTGTTGGTGGCTCAGCGACAGCTCAGCTAGGGCTCAGAGTTCACTGGCCCATGTGGGAATCGAACTGGTGGCCGTGTTGCTCAGAGCCCCATGCTCTAAGCCAACTCAACCAAATGATCCACTTGGCTGGCCTGGCTATGACACACTTTTAATGTGATTAGTGTCACTGAGAAACTGGATTTTAAATTTCATTTCATTTTAAGTAATTTAAATAACCACTCACTGCCAACCCCCACCCCCACCCCACCCTATATATTGGACAAAACAGATTTAGCTTGGGTTTCGCTACTGCTACTGACATTTGAAAAAGGGTCCAATAATTAGGAGCAATAATAGCAATATGAGAAGATAGGAGTATAAAATCAGGAAAATTAGGAGCATTTAAAAATTGTTTTTGGGCCAGCCGAGTGGCATGGTGGTTAAGCACTGGCTTCGGAAGCCAGTGGCCCTGATTTGGGTCCCACATATGAGGGCCAGTGACACTGCCCTCAAAACAAAAAACCAAAAACAAAAAAAAACAAAAAATAAAATAAAAATTGTTTCTTTTTCAGTTTTCAATGTAGTTGTTAAGTCAAAATTAAAGACACTTTTTCGATAGAAGACACCCTCCTACATGACGAACAAATGGGAAGGGCCCTTCTGTTTTATCATGTTAAGGCCCCACCTGGATGGGCTCTTGTTTGAAGGCAGCACAGGGGAGGACACTGGCCTGATGGGAGATGACGATGTCCCGGAAGACAAGGTAGGGGACCCAGCTGTGGTCAGGGAGTGGGCTCTTCTGGAAGGGAGAGGGTTAGGCGGGCTTGTGATGGCATTCACCTCTGTGAGAATGGAAGACAGAAAAGAGACAATGACTCCAGCTATACTTCCCTTCAGAAATCAAATAAAACCAAAGATGCTTCTGAGTGGCTGAGCAAATCAGTCGATCCAGGCAATTTCTATACAAGAAGCATCAAATATTCTCATGAATGGACTTATCTGGTAGGCTCTCAGCACTAGCTACACATTAGAATCATCTGGGAGTTTAACAAGTATAGAGATGTCCAGGTCCCAGCCAGACAGCTTCTGAGTCAGTCGGGCAGGGATGTGCTCAGGGCATCCAGATATATTTTTTTAAAAGCTCTAATCCATCAATTAGCTATGTTTCTTGCTAATTAGAATCATCTGGGAGTTTAACAAGTATAGAGATGTTCAGGTCCCAGCCAGACAGCATCTGAATCAGTTGGGTAGGGATGTGTTCAGGGCATCCAGATCTATTTCTTTTAAAGCTCTAATCCCTCAAATTGTATCTTGCATAACTAATATTCCATGTCAATAATGGCAAGGTAATTAATGAGAATTTTCTACCAAGTACACTGTGCTTACAGAAATACCTCTTGGGTTCCATCATCTAGCTAAAAACAAAGGTAAGTATATTCAACGAGACAAAGAGTTTTGCTAAGAATGCCCACCATACTTAAATCACAATTTAAAACCAAATACATATAATTTCCCATAAAAAAAAAATCTCGCTGTGAATACACTCCTTTACCTGGTTCTTCTTGCTCATTAATGTCTTGAGGATCAGAGCCACTCCGGCTTCGACACTCTTTTTGCATTTTGGCCTTTCGGGTGGCCATCTCATCATCGGTGGCTTCGCCACTCTCACCCTGGGAACACAAAACTCACAGTGTTTCTCATTCTGCATTTCTCTCTCATCACTGCTTTAGTTCAGGCAGCTCCCTATTTTCTGACTGACCCCTTCAATGCTGCCTCCCCTTGGTGAAGCCAGTAAAAACCCATGTGAAGGCTGACCAAGTATTCTCATGTAATATTATTCCATTTGTTCTTCACTATAATAAAGCAGCACTCCTCAGGGGAGGCGGCTGATAAGAGGAGGCAGGCATTTGACTCCTGGAATCTCCGTGTAGAGACAGAATTATAAAGCAGGTCAAGTTCAGCTTTGGCATCAGCAGACTGCCGTATGCTGCTGTGAGTGAGATTTTTTTCTAGATAATCATGGAGAAAAACATATCATCACATTATAGTGATAATATATATTATGGAATATATAAAGTCTTATATATATGTTTACTGTGATAAAAAAAACAAAAAAAGTTTGCCATCTTAACCATTCTTAAGTGTGTAGTGGAGTAGTGCTAACCACATGTACCTTGGTTTGCAACAGATCCCTAGAACTTTCTCATCTTGTAAAACGCAACTCTGTACCCATTGAACTGCCATTCTACTTTTTGCTTCTAAGAGCTTGATCACCCTTGTTACCACATAGAAGTGAAATCACACAGTATTTATGTTTTTGTGTCTGGCTTCTTCAACTTAGGATAATATCCTCAAGGTTCATGCAGATTGTAGCATATGACAGAATTTCCTTTCTACAGATTGAATAATATTCCATTGATATAACACTTTTTTTTAATCCTTCATCTGTGGATGGATATTTAGGCTGCTTCTAGTGATAGTATATAATATTGTATTCTACATCTAGCCTTTTGGCCCTCTATGGACCCTGACTTTTTCCTGGTGTTGACTCAGTTCCTAGCACTGAACTTGGAAAGGCTTCTATTTCATTTTGCTTTTTATATCTCATCTTGTCCCCAACCCAAATGACCTAAGGCTGTGTATTAATGAAGACCATACAGTGGTCCCAGACAATTGGATCTGATGCTTAATAAACAAGGAGCACTCTACCCTCATAAGGATTTTCTTCTTTTTCTTGGTGGTGCTTATGCCCAAGGTGTTGTTTCTCTGCACGCTGGGCTTCTCGGCACTCTTCGCTGATGTCCCAGGGCTGGGGTTTCGAGTACTCCATCGTCTGCCTCCAAACAACTCCACAGCATGAGCCAAAGTTGGGCCTTCATATCGTCCTTCCTCCTGTAAAAGAACCACATGCTGAACACACAAGGGAACAGCAAGGAATGGGAAAGTAAATACATTAATGACTTCCAATAAATCCCCAGAGGTGGAAGAGCACAGGCCGCCATGGAAAATAATGATTTGGCCACCCAAGTAGCCGTTTTCTATAATAACAGTCAGGGCTCTCTGACGGGGCTTTCATCATGTCCTCTCACATCCTGGTCACATCCTGCTGAGTTCCTTTGATAGGGCCATATTCAACAGGGGTTACCAGAAAACAATTTCCCTTCCCAGTTCGGAGATTATGTTCCAGAATTACCACTGAAGAAAAAAATCATTGAGACATACTTTGCAAATTAGGGCTTTGGAGGACTTGGGTAGGACATGAGTGTGTGTGTGTGTGTGTGTGTGTGTGTGTGTGTGTGTGTGTAAATCTATTTAAGTAAATCAAGTTCTATTTGCTATTGCATTATTCTAGGTGTAGTTTCATCCAGTTTGATGCTTGGGACAGTCTAACTTGAAATATAGGGTATGTGGCACATATGAAATTCACTGTGGAGGGCTGTGGGAAGTACCTCAAATAGTTGGACTGCTGTGCTCTTGAGCGACTGATATCCAAAGACAGAGAGCCCAGGGGCCTGAGAACACCATGCTTATTAAAACGTACTCAGTAGGAGGACGATGGTTTATAAGACTGTGTCTCATGAGGCAGCTCCATTAACATGTCCTGAGGAGCAGCAGGGATTTATGTAATTATTGAATTAAATATTAATTGTTTAATTAACAACGGTCAACAATTCTCCCCTATAAGTTGGGAAAGCCAGTTAATAAAACTACAAAAAGTCGCATATGAATTAAAGACAATATTGATATTTCATAAGTTGAATAAAAGGACTCTTTTACAATTAATTTCCATTTACTGTCTTTACTTTCTGTGAACTTGTAAGGCTAGCCCTCCTTTGCAGTTCCAAAAGTGCTTGTAAATAGATTTTTCTTTGTTGTAGATCATGTGCAAATAATAGAGGCTCTGTGTGTGTGTGTCTGCTTGCTCCTTCATCCTAATGTGCAATGACTATCTGATTTTTTTTTTTGTAGATCTAAACTTTTTATTTTATTTTTTAAAATTATTATTATTTTTATTAATAGTTACAGGTGTACAAAACTATGCAATAGTTATCTTTTTCACCCCTTACAAAATGACTACCCCTTCCACCTCCCTTGCTCCCCCACCCCCGATATCATACATATCTATTACAATTCCATTGACTCCATTCCCACACTATATATCCCATGACTATATATGTGTTAAATTATAGTCAACATCTAATATTAATCAGCGGCAGCTTCAGATGTACAGTGCAGTGGTCAGGCCACTACACCGTCGATGAAGTGGTCTCCCTGACAAGACATGAGTCCATCTGGTCCCCTAAAAAAATATTTACAACATTATTGATTATATTCTCTAAACTGTCTCTTCTAATGACTATCTGATTTTATGAACTTGAGTTGTGACCTCCCACTTCCTGCATCCTGTTATAGATCCCAGGATGCTGAGCAACTTGGATACTTGATGTGGGAAACCTTTTGGTGACTCTTATAGTGGGTATCTGTGATTTATGCCTGTCCATGAATCATTTCTCTTTTCTCTAACTATACCCCAATTTTACTTTATCTCTTTTCCACTGGTAATATTCTTGGGTTTATCAATCAAGGTAGAATATTGCTTGTCTAGTGGTTGGCACAGGTACTACTAAATAAGCCAATCAGAATCTTGCTCTCTGGAAGAAGAATCATGAATGCAGTGATACAGAGAAGGAAAATGGTTGGAGATCGTTCCGCCTGATGCAGGCCTGCTGAAGAGGGTCCCCGTGAACAAGTCACTACAACTGACTCCAAAGTGGAATAAACGTTTCATGATACAATTTCATAAACAGGTTTTAACTACCTTATTGAATCTGAAAGAAATTTTGGAAAAAATTATCTATGGGTTTTAACTAACACATCGTTAAAAATTTAATAACCCCTTCATTAAAATTTAAAACTTCTGCTCTGCAAAAGACACTATCAAGAGAATTAGAAGACAAGTCACAGACTGGGAGAAAATATTTGCAAAAGAAACATCTGATAAAGGACTGTTATCCAAAATATACAAAGAGAATGTAAAACTAAGCAATAAGAAAACAAATAGCCCGATTGAAAAAATGGGCCAAAGACCTTAATAGACACTTCACCAAACAAGATATACAGTTGTCAAGCAAGCACAACACCGAGAGTGAACTCTAAGGTCAACTATAGACTTTGGATGATGGTGATGTGTTGAGGCGGGCTCATCCTTTGTAAAAAATGTACCATCCCGGTGAGTGATCCTGATAATGGGAAGCCTATGCATGTGTGGGGGCAGGAGGTTTGTGGGAAATCTCTGTGCCTTCCTCTCAATTTTATTGCCAACTTAAAACTGTTCTAAAAAAATAAAACCTTTAATTAAAAAAATTTCATAGACCCATTACCATGTACATATAAAAGAATCAGTTTCTATTGCTTTGGTTTTTCTAAGTTCAGGACATCCCAACATGGGCCAAGCTTTACTCTTAATGAAAATATTTTAGGTCTGAAAAAGGCAGGATGCCTTTGTATAATCTTTAAAGGAGGCTTTCTGGGAACTAAACTGTAGTTTGAATTTTTCTTTCATTTTATACAAAACAATCCATTTGTTTGGAATGGGTGAAGGATGTACCTTCTATTTTTAATTTGGAGAAGGACTATTATGAGTGAAGGCATCTTCTTAGTTTTCAAAAAAAGTTCACATGGAAGTTGAAGATTAGGAAATTGATTCCTTAAAACGTATTCATACACTTTTACCTCTTGGCATATCTTTGTATATGATATCTTGAAGACTGTTAAACTAATGTAATCTTTTGAATAAATCCTTTTCTTCCCTTGAAGATAGCCAGAATCTGTTTCTGTTGCTTACAACCAAAGTTTACCTGATAATCCAGTATTTAACCTTCTCAGCTTTCCAGAAATCTTCCCAAATACCCAGGGTTATGGGTTCTCAGCTCTGCCCATGATAACCTTGAGCCAAAGCTCATGATACTAGTCCTTCCTTGGCACTCCACATCACATCTCTGTACAGTTTCCTTCCTTTGGCTTTCCTGTATCCCTAGGCTTCATTACAAATGTCACTATTTGTTGTTGTCTTCTGCTTTGTCTGCTGTTACTATTTCCATTAGACCAATTTACATTTACTAGCACTAAAAATACTTGTAATTTGAAAGCAACTTCACGTACATTCATCACATAAGGGGACTCTGATGTCAGAAAGATTTGCTATCTAAGCTCTTCCCAAATTGAGGGTAAAGAAACGCTCTTGTAGGGCTGTTAACAGAAGTTGGGAAGAACTCAAGACTTTTCATAAATTTCTTTAACTTACAGATACATTTAAATAGGTTTCTTTTGTACTTTAGGACTTCTCAGAGCCTTAAATAAGCTAAGCCTTATTATTATAAGTCACCAAGAGTGGCATTCAGCATGGTGCCTGTTTGACCTTTTGTTCTCCAAGTACCAAATTAGCATCTTTTTGATGTTCTGAGACAGTTTGGGAACTGGGCTATATGACTGGAAAATGATCAGTTCATTGACCTGTTTCACTTTTTACGGGAAAAAAAAAAAAAAGAAAGAAACCTTGAAATTCTGTTTCTAAGACATGTTGCCTGTCTTCCTGGGCAGCTCATGCAGAACAATGTTTTAAGGAAGAACATCAGCAATGTTTTCAGAAGTGACTGAGGTATATGGAGCTGGGCTGCCTTTACACTGTAACCACTTGGTTTCATGCAGGGGTGGAGGGATGAGAAGCTGGGGGAAAGCAGGGGTGTAGCTCTGTTTGCAGCTGGGTAGGACTGAGTCGGCTCCAGGTCACTTCCTGTGTCTTTGCTCCAGCAGCACCTCTTACCTCTTCTCACCTGCTGTTCATGGACTCAGCTGGTGCCTCCTTCAGCAAAAACTGAAGGCTGACAGGGGAAATGACAAACAAAGTATACTTTCTGGGTTAATTCAGGTACTTTGTGCTATAAGCTTGGGAAGGAAACAAATGGAGCCAATAAATCACATAGGCTTAGTGACAGTGGTTGTCACTGAGCTCAAAAAGATGTTGGTTTGAATGGAGGGTGGTTTGAATCCAGGTTGAATGGATTTTCATGATTCTCGAAGGCTGAGGAATGACTGTAATTAAAAATCATTATATTCATAATAGCTTCCAAAGACCTTTCTTCCAAGCAGCTGAGAGCATCAAAAGCTCCCTGTGTGGAAGACAGGAAGCAGGTATTCTGGTTTCCATTTTAGATGAATTAGCTAACTGGCTTCTTGCTGTGCAGCTTTAGCAAAATCGTGCATGTGGGCCTATGTGCTTATTAATTAATCAAGTTGGTTATTCAGGATATGATCTCTACTCATACATATTGCATGCACGTAGGGAAAGGGAAAGAAGGGGCATTTTATGTGCCTCTACTAACACCCCAGAAAGGAAAATGTTTTTACGTGTCAGAAACCTGTGAGAACTGTGAAACGTACATAAAGTCAGTCATTTTAGTAATTTAAATTCATAGTTCCATTTGTTCCGTGACACAAGTTAAAAAAACGATAATTTTTTCCCCCAAAGAAAGAAAAGCATACAAAAGAGGAATTGAATACTTCCATACAATTTATGCGACAACGCTATCAACAGTGTCACCTTGTGGCGGGGTTTATGACTCAATTTCCAAGCCATCTCTGCCCTCCTGCACAAGCTACTTTGGTTATGCCCTGTCTCTTCTCACCACCTCATTCAGCCCAGCCCTGCTGCCACCCTTAGCTGGAGTGTTACAGGTCCTGATAACTTAGGGTTAATGAGAAACTCAGTGTAAGCAGCCGACTGTGAGACTCTGCTTCCAACAGGCTGCTGCCACTACAAACCCAGTGAGGAAGAACTCCATGTACGCTATTCCACATTTGGGAAAGTTTCTTTTAACCTTAGAAGTTCTAACATTAGGCAGCAAATACACAGTCAGTTGAAGAACACTCTGAGAGCCACATAGCATATTAGGTGATGACACAGGATTTCTCTTTCCAAAGTGAAGGTTTCCAATGTATCAGTTAGTGCTGAATTAATAATAAAAGCATTCAGGTTACAATGCTTTCAGTGGAAACTTTGAGTGAAAATGCTTGTATTAACTGGTTTCTTTCCAGATGTGAGAAGTACAATGAACACAGCCACTGTTTTCATACAAAATAATAATAGGACCTATTATGAGCCACTGTCCTTCCCTGTTCTTCCTCCTCCTCCCCCTCCCCCTTCTCCTTCTTTCATTTCTTTCTCTCTCTCTCTCTCTCTCTCTCTCTCTCTCTCTCTCTCTCTCTCTCTCTCTCTCTCTCTCAGTTCGTTTTGAGCCATGATCCTTAACACATATGAATTTACATTATGGCTTTACACATATTAACTCAATTAAACATCACAGCCACCCTATGAATAGGTATTGTTCGTATTGTCATTTCATAGATAAGAAACTGAGGACAGAGAGGTTAAGTAAAAGCTGCCCACTGTCACTCAGGTAGGAAGTGACAGAGCTGGGAGAATGAACCCTGGTGGTCTAGTTGCCAAGTATGTTTTTACGAGATTTATATCTTGACAATTAGGCTATTGAGGAGAGAGGGAAAGTTGCACCCCTTACCTGATAGAGGCTGACGTACTGTTTACGCAGCCACTGCTGTCTTTGGTCAGGGAACTTCCTCATTTTTCTCACAGCTTTAGTGAGTTCCAGCAGTCCGTTAAAGAGCATTTTAGCTGTGTGCTTTGGTGCCACAAAGTGCAATAATCTATTGTCCGTGGTCTGCAGCCCATAGAGCAGTGTCACACCAGTCTCTGAGAGAGCCATGCTACTGAGTTTGTTCTGAACACACACAGTGTGTATATCAATGCTAGGGTGTCCCATGTACACAGCCTTGGCTGAAAACAGATCCAAGACCCCTTCCGCCAGGCCACTCAATCCAGCATTGCCCAGTGATGGGAATTTGCCTGGTTCGGAGGTGTTGCTAAGCACACCCAGTTTTGCTTTAGCACTGGCTGGGGAGGCAGTGGTGGGCTTTACCCAGGTCAAGGTGCTATTGTCAGGCTGAAGCTGGAGGAAGCAGCGGGCAGAGAGGTGCGTGTCCTGGTCATAGTGGATGACTGTGGCTCCCTGCAGCAGGAACTGGTGCACGTCAGCTCGGATGGACAGGACGTACCACGGGATGAGCTCTGTCCCGTGGCCAAAGGCCTTCTGTGGCTCTTCTAATCCATGAGGGTCCCAATCTTTGGGCTGCTCAAAGATGTCGTTTTCGGAATCCAACAGATCTCCAATGATAAACCTGGAGAGGGATGGAAACAGATACAAATTTTGTCTGTCTTATAATCAGAAGTGAGAACAACACAAAGCCTTTCACTGACACTGGACATCACTTTTCATTCCACTGTGAATGTAAATTAGCATAGCAAATAGAAAATGCTAAAAGTCATATAGTAATTTTTTTATAGCTGTATTCTAAAACCTTATACAGTAATACCTTGGTTTGCGAGCACAATTCATTCTGGAAACAAACTGCTCGTATTGCAAGACATCGCTCGTTTACCACGTTAAAATGTATTAGAAAAAATTCGTCTTGCAGAACACTCGCAAACCAAGTCACTCACAATCCAAGATTTTACTATATTTAGCAATATGTCTCACTGTAGGCCTAAGGAAAAGAACTGCTAGATCAGCTATTTTATGTTTAATAGCAACAACAATAAACTTCATTGGTATTCACTTTTCCTCTTGTGTCAGGAACTGTGTTAAATACTTTAGATACATTTTTGCACTTAATTCAATCTACTTGCAAAGTAAGTTTTCTTAATCTCTTTCTTCTTTTTTTTTTAATCTAAGAGGATACCCGAGGTTCAGAAGGGGGGAGTGACTCGCTCCAGGTACGCAGGTCCGAAGAGGCCTACCAGGCAGGACTCTGGTCTGGCTGGCTCTGTAGCCTAGGATCTTCATCACTAGCTTGGTTTGCCTTCTACTTCATCATTAACAAAAGTCATGGCCTGAATACAATGGGGCTAAAATAGGAGGAGCCTCTGTTAAAAATAAAATACGATTAGTTCGAAGACACTCACTGGGAAATACAGTCATGGCGGCCAGAGGAGCCAAACCTGCTTTCCTTAACTTGACCTTAGACATCTACTGGGAGTGTGTGCAAGCATGTGCAAGCACATGTGCACATAAAGGAGGCTTAGAAAATTTAGCACGTTGCCTTCCCTGAGTCAGGAATCTGGAACATTAGGGCGAGAAGGATCTGAGGGAAGGCAGTGCCTTCTTTCAGTGCCTTCTTTCTATCTGGCCACCTTGGTAGGAATGTGCCTAATTGAGACTCATTCTCTTCAAAGCACAAGGAATTGTTAGTAAGATCAAGGTTTCTGCTGTTTGATCCACAGACATTATTTAGCCAAGTGGTGAATAAAATTGAGAAGGAGCTGGTCCATACATCTCTGGGAAGGAATGTTCCCATTGTCTTGAGGCACTCAGGCAAGGCATGAGCAGCAGCACTGGGCGTCTGGGACTCTCAGTCTACATCCTGGTCCCTGAGCAAGATCCCACTCCTGCTTTCAAACAGCAGGTTCTTCCTCCTTGCCTCACATAAATAGATATCCTTAAAAAGAAAAGAAATCTATAGGAGATCTCACAAATATGAGGGTCAGAATGTCCTTTTCAGATAACCCGAACTGGAAGCACTGTTAACAACCCAAAGGTCCAGCAACAATAAAATGTATAAATACAATGTGATGTATTTATACAATGTAATTCTGCAAAGCAATGAAAATGAACACTCAATAGTTAACTACGTAGAACAACAGAGACAAATATTAAACAAGACATGAATACACACTGTATGGTGACATTTATGCAAATGTAAATTTCAAAACCAGGCAAAACTATACTATGTTATGTAGAAATGAATTATAGTGGTACAAATTATCAAGAAAAGCAGGATGTGTTATCATAAAGATCACAGTAGTGACTTTTTCTTTAGGGAACAAAGGTAGTGACATAATTGAGAAGGGTCCTGGCAATGTTTTCACTCTGGGTAGTCATTATGCACACATTCACTTGATAATTATTCAAATACATTAGTTTAAAAAAAATTTTTAATTTTAGAATACTTTTAGATTTGTAGAGAAATTGCAAAGAGAGTATAGCCCACATCCAGTTTCCCCAATTATTAATATTAACATCTTACAACAGGATGGCACATTTGACACAGTTCATAAACCAACACTGATACATTATCATTAATGAAAGTCAATACTCAGATTACTTATTATTATTTTTTACCCATGCCCTTTTTCTGTTGGAGGAACCCATCCAGGATATCAGATTACATTTAGTTGTCATGTTTCTTCAGGCTACTCTTAGATACAATGGTTTGGCCTGTTTTTGAGATCTTAACACTTTGGAGGTACACCGGTCAAGTATTTTGGAGAATGTCCCTTATTAAAATTTGCCTGATATTTTTCTCATAATTAGACTGAGGTTCTGGGTGCTGGGCAGGAACAGCACAAAGGTAGAGTGCCAGTGTCATCACATCATCTCCAGGGAACACACCATCAACATGACACAGCCCTGTTGATGTTGGTGGGGCTAAGGTCATGTTGGTCATGCTGTCAAGTTCCTTTTTTTTTTTTAACTCCTTTTTATGCTGTCCTCTTTGGAAGGAAGTCGCTATGTGCGGCCCACATTTAAGGAGTGAAAAGTTATCTTTTACCTCGCAGAGGGTGGAGTATTTAATAACTTATTTCTTCTGCATGGGAGATTTATTTCTTCTCCCCCATTTATTTGTTTATCATTTATGTACATGAACTCATGGATATTTATTTAATAGTTTGGGTTACAATCTAATTCTATGTTATTTTGTTTCTCAATTGTTCTAGCATTGGCCATTGGGAGCTTTTTCAGTTGGCTCTTGTGTTCCATTGACATAGCCCGATTGTCATTTTCTTTTTATTTTTTTCCACTTTACTTTCTGCACAAGATGCACCAGGCTTGTCTTATTTCCTGCCCCAGTTCTAGAATCAGCCACTTCTCCAAGGAGATTTGCTTTCTTTCATTGAAGAATGTTATTAGAAATCAAGATCTGGCTGCTAGGTACAAAAATACATTCGATTTATACACTTAATGTTACATGTCAACACAACAAGTGAAGCAAGAAAAAAAATCCTTTGTATCTAACTTAGTTCCATCCCTCTGAAATTGCTCTCAGTAATATTGGAAATCCAGTATGATGTCCTCTTTAACACTTACATCTGTGCTTCAAACATACAGCGCAGTGACTAAGAACATGGCTTGGGAGTCACCATGGGTTTCATGTTCAGCTCCACCACTTATTAGCTGTATCACCATGTCAAATCACTTAACTTCTCTGAGCCTCACTTATCTGTTAATGGCATAAAGACAAAGCCCATTTCACAGAGTGATGGTGAAGCTCAAATAAGAAAATACTCGTGAAGCACTCAGCACAGCATCTGGCTCTGTGAAGTATACCACTATGATTAAATATAGGAAGATGGAGGTTTCACCCTCCCTCTTCTTCCCCACTTCCTCTTCCTGAGGCTAAATTGGCTCAGCTGTTCATCTAGAGGGGCTTTCTTTAGGGTCACCTCCAAGCTCTTTAATTTTTTTTTTCTTCCTATCTCTGGAACAATTTCCACATTCTCCACGTCTTACCTCTTACTGTTTCTGTGTAGAACAAAAAGGATTCAAATCTCTGGCGAGTGTTAGTACCCATGAAATTCAATGTGTGCTAATCTGGACCTAGGACTTCTGACTTTAGCAAGAGAACTGGTGTTTCCCATATTCTATTTAATTTGAGTGCTCAGCTAAATAAAGTATTTTCCGGTGAAAAACTACAAGCGTTATAAAAAACAGTGGATGAAAAGAAAAATGATGAGGCTTTTCTGAAGCCTGTGTCTGCTGCTCAGAGATGATGTAAACTCAGAGAGAGCAGACATGCTCTTTCTTAACATCAGTTTCTATTTTAGGACACAAAAAGAACAAATGCTCGGTCGGTGTTAATGATTCCATTAAAAAGCATTCTCCCCGGAATGAATGCCCAAAATAAAATGGGCAATTGCTTGTAATGAAATAAGTTCCTTTCAAGAAGAAAACTGGTAGCTTTGTCTCTTAGATCATATAGTGAATTTTATGCACTTCTGTGCACGTTTCTCTCAGGAAACAAGTTTCTACGGGTTTATAAAAAGGAATAAGGTGGGACTTAAAGGGTTATTTAGGAAGCAAGTTACATTAACCAAAGGTCAAAGATGTGGTTTCCCAGCAAAGAAACTACTTTGTCAAACATGAGCCATATGTCTTCAGAAGAGGACCATGGAGTGAAAAGAGGACAGTTTATATCTGACCGCAGATGGGGTTCCATAGCATCCTTCAGTGAGAAACTGTAAGTGACAGATAAACATTTTTCTAATGTTCTCTGATGAAAATCTTATATTAGGGGACAAGTGGGCTATTTATCAACCTGGTTATGTATTTTCTTTTTTTTAAAGATTTTATTGGGCAATTGGGGGAGGGGAACAGCACTGGGGAACCAGGGAAGGGGAACAGACAAGTTGCTATCCTTCTGTTCTTCAGTCTAGTTGCGGAGGACGTTGCTTCACTGGCCCATGTTGGTATCGTCATTGCGCTCTTCCCGGATGAGGCAGATGGGTCACAGGCCTCTGGATGGTGGCTCACTGTGGCTATTGACAGCTCATGCTGGCTGCTGCACTCACTGTAGCCTATGGCAGCCCACTGCAGCAGGGGCTGCAGCCTACACTGTCACCTCGGCTCACACAGCCCAGCTCCAGGTGGAGCTGTTGTTAGCTGTAGAGGGCAGTGTCACTGGCCCTCATATGTGGGATCAGAACCGGGGCCGCTGGCATCCCAAAACCAGCTCTTAACCAATGCGCCACTCGGCCGGCCCATGTATCTTCTTAATAACAGTTCATTACTTCCAACAATGTTAATATGATTACATGAACATGATTTATCAAGTGATAAGCCTAAATTTAATTTTGTCTGATAGAAGAAAATTTTCTGAAGGACTGGCTATAGTTGTTCCCTGTAATAAAATACAGAGTTCTAAGCTTGTTTTTGGCGAATTCTTGCTTTTAACTAACCTAGCACTTTCTGCAACTACAGGCAGCTTCTAATGTCTATCTGGGTAACGTGTGGACTTTGGAGCCAGCCTTCCTGAGGTTAAACCCTGGCCCTGCTAGGTACGAGGACCTGAGTAAAATGCAAGTGTTGTGAGGATTAAATAATTTAACATACCTAAAGCATTTGGGATAGTGTTTGTTTACAAGTAGGCTCTCAATAATAACAGCATGTTAAATATTACTAATATTATTATTATCTGGATTGTGTTTGCTAAGTCAGTAAGGGGCTCTGGGTCAAGAATGGATTCCCAGGTCCTGGAAGAAGGTCCTGGAACCAGTGCCTGCTGATCTGGCTTCAGTGAATTCTACTGAACAGCCCCACTCTCATCCTGTGTGTTCAGTGCTTCATTTCAGGGTGCAGTCACTTGGGGTAAGGGAACTATTACTGGTACTGAGACACATAGGGTTCAATGTGAATATTTCAATATGGCTTCACAGGTTTTGTAAAATAAATATTTGCATTTTTGTGCTTTTGTTTCCCTTCTAAGAGTGCTTAGAAGCAGGGTCTGGAAAATTAGAAAATGGAAAAGAAATGTTCTTAGGATGTAGATGATAAAACAGATAGGAAGGAGACAAGGAATAAGCAGCAAATTGGAAATAAAACTTTCATGAGAGGGGATAGGATGAGCTAAGAAATTTATCACTTGAAGAAATCCCAGCAAAAGGAAAGGATAGTAAAGGGAAAGCTCTGAGGCTCAACCAAAGGTAGCATTCCTGAAAGTATTTTAGAAAGGTTGACACCTTTAATTGACACTCCCCGCCATCCCCAACAGCCCCAAGTGAAGATTGTTATAAAAAAAGAGCCATATGAAATTCATTATTTTATCTATTCAGGGTTGAGGTATCCCTTATAGTAGGATTTACAGAAGATATTTTGGCTAGATCTCAGTATTAAAAAAAGGTTTATCCCAAACATCTGCTTGATTTTTCTTACAAATATTGTGAAACTTATAATAAATGATGATTCCCTCTTTCCTTTGGCCACTAAAAATCTCAGGAGAAAATTTAGTCACTGTAAAGACTGTATAGTATACACTTCTATAGGTATTATTTTTTCCTAACCTCTTTTCCTTTTTCCTTAATATCTTCAATTATTTATATTTATTCTTATAAACATCTACAAAACCTTTTGTGGAGGGAGGTAAATATATACATAGATACCTATATATAAGGAGACAGGTAAATAGAGGTAGATATAAGTTAAGGACTTAATGGCTATGAGATGCTTCTTGTGCAGACATGTGCTCATTTGTACATGGTCCTTTTTTTCTCTCTATAGCTATACTACATAGTATACTAATACTATATGTACTATAATATATACGAGGTGTGACAAAAAATACAGGGAATGTTTAAATTAAAAAAATTATTACAATAAAAGATACATTGCCATTAATCCCCCTCAAAATACCCGCCCCCCTTCATTTTGAACACACTTATCCCATCGTTCTTGCCACTTTCTGAAGCAGTTCTGGAAGTCCTAAGTTCTCTTTTGTGTCTTTAGCTGCGCTGTCGTGGCTGCCTCGATGTCCTGAATTGATTCAAAACGTTTACCTTTCCTGGTCATTTTGACTTTGGGAAGAGCCAGAAGTCACAAGGTGCCAGATTCGGTGAATAAGGTGGATGAGGACACACTGTAATGTTTTTATTTAACAGAAATTGCCATGACAGAAGCAATGTGTGACACAGCACTGTCATGATGGAGGATGAAACCGTCTGCCCATTTCATGTTAATGTGTTGTTCGTGATCCATGATTTATGGCACACTTTACAACACACCTTCTCTCAACCATAGCCCACAGCCAACTGACTGCACTGAACAAGTTGAAACTTGTCACACACTGTTACTAAGGTTCAGCGTACCACTTCCCGTACTGAAGATCCCTGCTTTTCCATTGATGGCACTCGGCAGCAGTATTTATTGTAATTTTTGATCACCCATCATATACCACGGTGCCAAAAATATGTAGACAAGTGGACACTTTGATCAACATTGCTCAAGCAGTAGTGCACCGCAGTCTGCTCGCTGTTGGTAACCACTTTGAGCACGTCTTGTAATTGCAGGAGTCAAATGTGACTTGTATTCATCTTTTGTTATCGGTATATATTGAGTATTACCATTTTAACAGTTTTTTACCTTTCTTAAAATGTGTATACATTTTTTTGGACCGTGTGTGTGTGTGTGTGTGTGTGTGTGTGTGTGTGTGTGTGTAATACTATATATACAATACTAATGTCAGTAAAATGTTAGTAAGAAAACTTTCAAATAATCTTTGAACTGAGATAAACAAAAGAATTGGTAAAGCTACTTGTAAGACCTTTAAGCATTAGGGCTGGGACACTGAGGTGAGGTTACTAACAGTTAATCTTTGAGCACCTGGGCTCTCTATGGGGGAAGGAGTGAAGAAATGAGATTTGGAAGAAAGCCCAAAGGCTTTGGAGGAATCTGGAATGTAAGTTTACCTCCTTAAAACATAACAGCATTAGGGATTCAGATACAAGGCATTCATTTCTGTGTTCACCACCAATGCTAAGTATCTAGCACTACAATTCAAAGAAATTACTTTCCACAGACACTGTCACCCTTCCCAATGTAAGCTCCCCACACAGAGACAACTGGGAAAGCCTTTGCAAAACAAACACAATCTCTTAAAAATGCATACATGTGTGTATAAGGGCTCCAAGGTTATGACTCATGAGTACTGACTGCAAATAAAATCTTTCCTGGTGAAGATGTAAAAGCCAGTAGTCCTAATAGTTTAGAATGGCGCTCAAAGATTTCTCCAGCTGGGCCAGGCTCTGCCATTTGAGTAAGGCTTGATCACGAGTAAATGGACTTGAAGAGATGCAATGAGTGCCCAAGACCACTGGTCTCTGAATTTCTCATTTGGCTGTGGGTAAGCATGTCTGACTAGACTGCAATGACTGCTGATAAACAGCAACTGAAACATCTAAACAATTCCAAAGCTGAGAATGCCACCTCACAGAGCTGTGTTTCTGAAAGTGAGATCCTTGACTACGTGACTTAGAGGCTGGCGGGGGTGGGAGGGGGGCTACTAAAAATACTGATTTCTGAGTATTGGTCTAGCCCTATTAAGTCACTGCATTTTATGAAAAAATATGTTACTACTTGTCCCTGTGTCCCACTCAGTGATCAAGAAAAACCATTTTTATAAAAGCTAGGAAATAAATAAGAGATTGTTATTCTAATCTGGAAATTTAATGGGTCGAATTTTTAGAAATGGCAGAATAGCTCTAGTTTCTTTCAAAGGGATAACAGATGGCAAGAAGTTAAACTATGAGCAGTAATTTTAGGACAGTGCAGCCAAATTAAAAAGATAAATTCTGGGACCGGCCGAGTGGCGCATTGGTTAAGAGCTGGTTTGGGACGCCAGCAGCCCCCGTTTGGATCCCACATATGAGGGACAGTGACATTGCCCTCTACAGCTAACAACAGCTCCACCTGGAGCTGGGCTGTGCGAGCCCTGGCGACGGTGTAGGCTGCAGCCCCTGCTGCAGTGGGCTGCCATAGGCTACAGTGAGTGGCTGGCAGCCAGTGTGAGCAGCTGGCAGCCAGTGTGAGTAGCCAATAGATACAGTGAGCAACCATCCAGAGGCCGGCGACTGATCTGCCTCATTCAGAAAGAGCGCAATGATGATACCAACATGGGCCAGTGAAGCAATGTCCTCCACAACTAGACTGAAGAACAAAAGGACAGCAACTTGTCTGTTCCCCTTCCCTGGTTCCCTAACGCTGTTCTCCTCCCCCAATTCCCCAATAAAATCTTAAAAAAAACAACAACAAAAAAACCCCGATAAATTCTAATTCAGAGTTGGTAAACTGTGAAGGTAAAGAAACATGGCTTACTGATAAAGGTGGTGGGTTTTTATTAGGTGTTTACCTGAAACCAAACTGGAGTAGGAATAGGAAGCAATGAGCATCCCTCTTGTTAAAACGTGAAACTTACTGCCATCGGGCTTTATCCTTCAAGGAATTTTTCCTGGAGCTGTCCCCTTCACTGGGACTGTCCTCCTCCTCCGTCTCCAGGCTTCGACTGCAGCTCCTGATGATCTGAAAGATGCTGTTGACAGTGGACTCCTTCTCCGAATTCTTTAAGCCATTTTGTCCCACCCGTTGTAAGAAATTATCTTGTCCACTGTAGTCAGCTACAAACTACAGAAAAATATATCAAGATTTGTTATTGTGACTTCATATATTTCGTCCAAATAACCTACTTGGCTAGGGAAATGAAACCATAATAGTCATAAATAATGGCATTTGTGCCTACTTTATTGAGGGAAAAAAAAAGCACCACCAGGAAAAACATTTCCTTTTACTACATGAAATATCAAAACTCACTCCTGTTTCCACTAAGACAACTTTAGTCCCTCTAGGAATCAACACTACACTTCAAATTGAAAATACAAAAAAACAATATTATTCCAAGGTTCCCCAGGGAGAAGACTAGCCACTTTGCAGAGGAAGGGCAGGATTATTTTATCCTAGTAGTGAGAATTGAGAAAACTATGAAAAAGTATACTATTCTATGAAGCCAGATAAAATTACTGGGCCCAAGGAAAATGTTGAGAAAAGGGGACGTCTGCTTTATTTCCCTGATATCCAACGGTAACCCAGAGGCTTCCTCGTTGCGTTTGGCTCATATTGTTGGCCTTCTTGATCAGGAAGTTTCTCCCATCAGATGTAAGAGCTGCAGCTGGGCCTTGAGATGTGGCGTTCCCTCCTTCTGAGACACAAGGGAACTGGTACGGGTACAGCATGGAGGACTAGCTTTAAGCTTCCTCCTCCATTTTTTGCACTCCTCCACCCCCCACCCCCCGCCACTTAAACAAGCCAGAGAAATGCAAGCCAGTTGTGCTGCCTGTACCCATCAGGGGCTCTCAAACCTCCTGGACACCAGGCGATGCCTTTGTTCACAGGAGACACAGAAGAGGCTGAAGTTTTAGAAGAGTCCTCCCACTGCCACGGAGAAGGGGTGTATGTGAGAGTGTGGGAAAGATCCATAGTGGGAACTGCTACCATGGTAAGACTGGCCTTACATTTCCAGGTATGGGACTCCTCAAAATTCTCCATTAAGTTCCCCCGAGTTTAGTCCCTTCTTTCATTTCTAAACACCATATATGGAGGTTTCTTTATCTTCTTCCAGCTTCTCAATGCCCCTTCTCTCCAATGCCCAATGGCCTCAGGCAAGCCTCACATAGTCCTCTCCTCCCTGGGAGTCAGGAGCAAGAAGCAATGGGCCTGGGACAACTGAGGCGGTCGTGATTAGGAGCCGGGAGCCCATCTATAGATGAGGCACCAGCTTCCCCAGTGTTCTCCCACAAAGGATGAAAGGGAGGGACTGGTGACTCCCCCATATTCTTCTGCAGATTCAGGAAAGTTAATACTCTCACTTGACAGCTCTTTGCCCCTACATCCTGACATTCCCACACAATAAGAGAGAAGGAAACCTCATCAACTTTTAAGAAAAACAATCAGAAAACAACACCCATTTCCACTTGGACTTCCACATTGTTCCATTAAAGCTAACGTAACCATATTAAGCCCCAAGCAGTGCTCGTTGGCATTCTTTTCTCTGGAATTTTCAAGGACCTAATGGTTACCCCGTGCAATGGTGACCACTGCTCAGCCTGACGGTGCCTCTCCAGGTGCTGAGGATCCCGAGAGCCCTTACCTCTAGAGTCTCTTCTTGGGAGTTGTACCTCGGGCAAAGCTTCATGAGGCCGGAGGCCCCATCGAGCACTTCACAGAGCTCCTTCAGAAACACCCCGCAGAATGGGACCACCTTACAGCCGGGGATGTGCAGGGCCCGTGTCACCACCTTCTTGTACTCGCAGGAAGACTCATGCTGAGCCATGGCATCCTTCAGGCTCCTCATGGTCTCCAGGTCAGACTGGTCCATAAACTGCCACATTTTTAAAACTTTCCTTGACCTAATGCAAGCAAATAACATTGTTTCCCAACCAAAGGAGAAATGATATGGTGTACAGTAAATAGCCTAAATCCCATAGACATTCATCGTTTTTGCCTGTTTGCTCTATGTTTTAATATTAAGATTCCCTGTCTCCACCTACTTCCCCAAATGATGTGACTATTACTTTTACAAATTGAAACACAAAATTCAATAAGGCAGATACAAACAACAACACACGTTGAAGGGGTTAATTTTATAAGGTGGGCAGTGAACTTAGGTTTGAGCCTTTTTGGCAGCTGTCTCCACAAGGGAAAACTAGTGGGTAATATATAGTTTGTACAAATATTTATGGAGAGTTGCCTGCAGAAAATGTGGTCCATCGACTCCTCCTGATCTTTTGAATGTTATCCTTGCATCAAGCCAGCCCCTCAGTGATACACATGAAGCCTGTTTTGGTCTCTTTTGTAGACTTGCTTTTACTGAATCCAGCTTTTTTTTTTTTTTTTTGAGGGCAGTGTCACTGACCCTCATATGTGGGACTGAACCGGGGCTGCTGGCTTCCCAAGGCAGCGCTTAACCACCGCGCCACTCGGCCGGCCCTGAATCCAGCTTTGACATCAAGCCACCAGCCCATCCTCTGGGACATTATCTTGAAGTATTATTTGCATAACAGGATATTAAATGGGATTTTCCTATTTTGAAATCGCTGCTGAGAATAACAGGTGACATTGTACCCCAGCTTCTAATGAGAGGTGCCAGGTTGTCACAAGGGGCACGCAGACTGGTCTGCCCTCAGTGGTGTCTCACCTGCCACCAGCCCACGCAGAGGAACTGGGTCTGAGCAGCCAGGTCAGAAACAGTTCTATGGAGAGAGTTGTCAGGGCACTGTACGTGCGAAGGTGGAAATCACCCCAAACACAGGGAGCTTGAAGAGGACTCCATGGAGAGGCGGCCTATGTTCCGTGTAGTCGGTGGATCACATAGAGTGGTGTGAGGCCCTTGCCTGGGAAAGTCTAAAGATGAGAGGCTGCCTGGGGCTGCCCGATGGCAGTGTGATGGAAGGTTCCGGTGGGTGTGCCTTGCATTTGCAGAGTCTGGGATGGTAAAGCGCTGAGTGTTTCCGGTGAGTCAGGAGTGGACACTGTGACAAGCAGTTGGACCTGAGCTATCTTGAAAGGCCTGCCTGCCCAAAGCGGTGACTCTGGAGGAAAGAATCTAGGAGGGCAGGACCTCCAGAGCTGGACATGGGGATCGAGGGCACTGCCTCTTGCCAGGTAATAGTGTAGTGGAAGGTACCTAGGTCAGGGGATGAAAGAGGTTAGGGGGAGTAACTAGGAAAGAACCTTAAAAGCATCGCATATGGCTCTCCCAAGGTATAATCCAGAGCCAAGGAAGGGAGGGCCAATTAAGCGGGTTTGAAACACAGTGCAATCTGAAAAATAAAATTGTTTCCTGATTTCACCCCACCAAGTCCAACCTGTCCTACAACCGGCTTCTTAATAGCTGGTGAGAATCCTTTTTCAGGTCATGAAAAGGAGGTATAAATAACACAAAGCGAATAAATGAAGACATGGTTCTCATTATTTAATCATCCTTCTTTCCATGAGTAATGGAATAGTCATGGTATGCCTGGGGCCAAAAGACAAACCTCAGCAAAGATCAATGATTTTTCATTAGATTGAGAATTGGCACTATTTTAAAACTTTTATTTCTTTTTATGATTATACAGGCACTACATACTCATTGTAGAAAATCTGGAAAATACCAAAAAGACGGAAAATCCATCCACTGTTCTACCATTCACAGACATTAGATATATTTCCCTCCAATATTTATTCTATTTGTGTCTAGCTGGTATAAACATTTTACAAATTTTGTTGCATAAATATTTCTGAGGTTATTAAATATAGACAGATGTATTCCCAGATATTTTTATGCATTATGTGTTACTTATTTTTCAATAATATTAAAAATTTTTCATAAATATCATTTTTGCTGGCCTAATAATATTCCACTGTATGGATGTATTATATTATTTCCTTTATTTTTCTTTTTTTTTTTTTTTTTTGCTTTGTTTTGTTTTTTTTTTTTTGAGGTCAGTGTCACTGCTCTCATATGTGGGACCCGAACCGGGGCCGCTGGCTTCCCAAACCAGCGCTTTAACCACCGCGCCACTCGGCCGGCCCTATTTCCTTTATTTTTCTATTATTGTTCATTTAGCTTATATTAAATTGACACCACAATTAAATAAATATCATTATAGTAAATTTTCATAGTTCTAATTGTTCCCTTAAAGCAGCTGAGAATTTAGTTTGAGGAAGCAAAATGTATAAGGTCTATAGAAAACCAAAGTCATTTAACAATAAGATTGCTCCCCTTTTCCATCTAATTGCTTAAAAAAAAAACACCTTTAGTTATCTTGATGTAGTTAAATTACTTATAATCTAAATATTTTCAAGCCTGAAAGTACACACGTGAGTTCTGCCTCCACAATCATTCTAGTATAAGAACATCTAGCAACTTATCTCCTGTATACATTTTTCCAACCAAAGAGTTATGGGACCTGGCACTTTTATCCATTTTTTTTTTTTTGTAAACATCAGTTTAGTTTTAAGCCAAATATAAGAGCATGAAACTAGGTGGCAGTTGTCTGGGACATAAGGCAAAATGCACAGGAATTAGTGGTGAGGTTTAGTTTGGTTTGAGATTATTCCTTTAAGAGAGAATCACCTGGCTCTCTATGGCCGTCTTGGATTTTGAAATCAAACTAAGTTGGGTCTGAAGGTCACATTCACCCAAGGCCTCCATGGGCCATCCTGAGGCCATTCTTGTATCAAGAGAACCTCTAATAGATGGTTAGTGGCTGCCAGCCTCCAAAATGGCCTGCAGGGATACACACTTTCTGGTGCAGTGTAGTTCCCCCTACAATGAAACAATGCTGTTCCTATGTGACCAGTACAAATGACGGCAGTGACAGTGTATGGCTTCTGAGGCTAGGACATAGCAGACACTGCAGCTTCTGCCTTGCTCTCTTGGATCATTTGCTTTGGAGGGAGCCAGCGCCACATTGAGAGCGCAGTGGTATCCAGAAGAGAGAAAGTGAGGTACTCCGCCCACAGCCCGCACCAACTTGCCAATCAGCAGAGAAAGAGAAGCATCAGTGAAACAGAACTATTTTATCATAATATGATCATTCTTCTTTAAAAAATAATACAGGTTTTTGTTTGTTTGTTTGTTTGATTTAATAGAAAATCTATCACAAAGACAACCAAATCATCTGGATATACATTTGTGTAACCATTTTAAATGCCAATAACAAGGTCATTTGAGTTTGTTTGTAGTTAAGAAAATTCAAAAGGACAAAAAAATTTCTAAATCTGAGCATTTTATACTCCTCCCCCAACCCTGAATCCCTATGTAGGAACCTGGGGAATCAAAGGAAAATCTCAATAATGTTATGAAGCAAGCTCTATTTATATGAGGACCCTCATTGGGAAGGTGAATCTCAGACAATGGAACCTTCCTGTACATCAGACATACCTGATAAACACTTTATATTATCTCTCTAAATCCATTGGAAAGAGGTAAGTGCTTTTTTAAATTATTACCCCCATTTTACAGATGGAGAAACTGAGTCTCAATGAGGTCAAGTAATTGCCAGGATCACACAGCTATTCCATGGGGGAGCTAGGATTTGATTCCATTATTCTGACTCCACCACAACTCACGTACTTCCTCACACCACACTGCCTTCTACAAGAGTGAGGGCCGGGTACCTGAGGCTGAGAGGGAATAAGGCGGGGGAATTTATTGACAGAATGGTGATCTTATTATTAGTTTGATGGAGATGGCATAAGAGCAGGGGCATGGGCTCTGAAGTCAAGGCTACCTGAATTCATATCTCAGGCATGCCAGGTGACCTTGGGTGAATGATTTAACTTCTAACCAATTGCCTGGTTTGGGTAGATGTGGTTACCAGGGCAATTAATTCAGTGCCATCCCACTGGTAAGGGAAACTGTGCCCAGATAACCGTAGGCCCACGGCACATACCTGAGGCCGGCCAAGAACTCCATGACAGTGTTGTAGTTTCCCATGTTCCAGCAGCATTTGGCCACATGCACCAAGTACGAGAAAACTTCCCGCTTCTCCTCCATGGAGCCGGCCGTGAGGATTAGCCACGTCACCCAGGAGCTCACCTGGGAAATGAAGAGAAAGGCAGCCACTGAAACTATGTCCCGGAAGCCTGATAAATAGTTTCTTTCACAAGAAAACTGGTTTTCGTTTTTAGAGATCATTTTACTATTAGGAAATGAAGAATCCAGACTAGAGACGAAGGTGACACTAGCTCCATCACTGCTTTGCTATGGGATTCTGGGAAAGTCACTTAACCTCTCTGTGCTTATATTTATTTATTTATTTATTTAAATTAGTTTCAGGTGTACAACACAGTGCAATAGTTATACTTTTTACCCCTCAAAGTGACAACCCCCCTCTCCCAAGCTGCCTCGCCCCTCCCCCTGATATCATACATATCTATTACAACTCCATTGACTCTCTGTGTTTATTTTCATCTTTAAAATAAGGAGGCCGAAAGGTAATTCATAAACTCCCTCTTAATCTATAAAATTCCACAAGACTATGAAAACTAAAGCCTAAAGGTAATATTGATTTAAATATATTTGACTGACGGACAGTAAGATTAAATGCAATCAGTGCACTTAGCTCATAAATGAGACATTTATCAAATAGTAAAATACATATCAAATAAAAAATACACATTTTTGAACTCTCTTTTGCAAATGCATTCTCAATTATGCTCCTCAAATGACTAAACAATAGAGAAGAACAAATACTTGTTCAGCACTTAACATGTGCCAGGAACTGTTCTAAGCACTTTACATACGTTAACTCATTGATCTCTCACAACAATCCTAAGAGTAAGGGACTATCATCCTCATTTTATGGAGGAGAAAACTGAGGGACAGAGGGCCTAAGAGACCTGCTCAAGGTCCCCAACCAAGAGATGGCAAAACCAGAATATGAATTTAGGTGTGTGCCCCAGAGGTGGAACCATTAATCACTCACTAAATGCCTAGTGTGCATACATGAACTCTGTTCTCAAATTTATTCCAATGTGATTTGCTTTTTCTACTACACAGACAGGAGTATCATGCTTAATAATTAAGATTCCCTTTACGATTTGCAGCCTCTAAAACCTCTGCTTAATCTCTAAGATTATTTTGCTGCTCCCTATACTTTGGAGCTTGGACACTGGTGTTCACTTAAGTTACTTTCTCCATCCAAGCTAATGTTTGGGTTGACAAGCTCAGCTGTTAACAAATCAAAGTTTAGGTCTTAACCACACACGGCCCATTAGCTGCACTTGGTTCAGCAGCAGTGCTGAAACCTGGGGAGCAATTCATTTCCTTGGCTGGAGTGAGAGTGGGGAATGAGTGAACACAGAGTTCATGGTGACCCATGACGACTGCAGGAAAAAAGATTTCAAGGTCCATAGCATACTGCCATAAAATGATAGGAATGAATGGCATTTAGCGCTGGCAGCAACCACAAAGGGCAGTGCAACCCCATTTTCCAGACCAGGAATCCGTGGCTCATGGGAGAAGTGAGTTTCTGAGGTCACAATTCTTACTGATGTCAAAACTAGAACTCCTAGTTCAATGTTCTTTCATCTGATGAAAGGTGACAGTTTCTTTCTTCCTTCCTTTCTTTTTTTTTTTTTAAAACTGAGCCATCCTGCTACCTGTTGGCAGCTCAGCGGCAGCTCAGCTACAGCTGGGCTTCGAACTGCTGTTGCTCAGAGATCAGTTCATACTCTTAAGCGAGCTCTTAACCAACTGAGCCACTCAGCCAGCCCCTGGTCACTGTCTTTAAACTTGGCATTGGTTAGGTACTTCTAAGCAGTCACTAAAAGCTACATATTTGAGGACAGAGCTGGAATAAAAGAAGATACCAAGAAAAGTACCAAAGATGGTTAAAGAAATGAAAAAAAGCAGAACAGAAGAGACTGAGGCTGAATACCTCTTTCTTCTCCCTACACTGGAAGACATAGGGAGATAGGAGCAATGGGGAGTTTCGGGGATAAAACAGGGTCATGCTCTGGTGCCAGTCATGAGCACTGCGGCAATAATCTCCTTGTCCCTTCAGAAATCGGCCTAAGCAGAAATGTGGTGGGCCACTGGCCACCCCAGGGTCCTGGGGCTCCGAGCAGGCACCTTTGCTCTCCGCTTGCCCTGGACTCCCCTGGGCCCTCGCACACACCAAGAGAACAGACCTGGAATCAGACCCCAGGACGAGCCCTGGTCCAGGTCATCCTTCAAGGAAGTCTGAGCCTCTTGGGAACCATTTGTTCTGATCTCCTGGGACTGTGGGGCACACAGGATCCTTCTGGCCTTTGCCCAGAGCCCACCCCCCTCCTACAGCATAAGCAAGCCCTTGCTCACGGTCTCCATGCCTTGTTCCTTTACCTGGTGACCCAGGTAATGGTCACCTTCGTGAAACCCTGGTAAGTTGGTAAGAAATTATTTTGCCAACTGAGACTGAGTGTCCTTGATGCTTCTGTCCAATTCTTCCTTTAGTCTGATTGGCTTTTGAGGAGCCCTATCCTGCTGTGGGAAATCACCCACATTGTGCTCTTTGGGGTAAAATTCAAACCTTTGTGCTCACAAATGAAAATGAAATCCTGGCAAGTTAAAAGGGTTCTCAAAGACACCCAAATGCATTAGTCTTTGAAGTCTCTGGGTATGGCTTTCTGTTGCTTTAGCTTTCTTATTGTTGAAACTGATGGCAAATCAGTGTCTCTGGAAAGCCATGGTTCTTCCCGGCTGTTCTGGTACCACACAGTGTGACTTATTAGTCCAGTGGCCTCAAAGGGTTAACACATTTTTCTCCTGGAGCAACCGGCTCCACAGCGCAGGCTCAGACCACCACGTGGCTTGTGACTCAATCCTGATCTCATATCCAGATTTATTTCCTATCAGTCAAATCATTTTCCATATACTTTCCCACAATGCTAGGGAAAAAAATAGCGATACCATATTTCACATGGAAACCTAATTTAAACCAACTGTTCCATCTTGGAGCGTGAGTCCCTAGGGCCGGTGGTTGAGATTATGTAAACACTATTATCATAAACACCGCCCCCTCAACATCTGCTTACAGACTTCAGGGATGATTCTTATTGTGGCCTAATGTATTCATAATTTCACAGGCATTAATTGAGAATGTCATCACTAATTATGAAAAATAAATGACACAGAAAGGAAATAAGGCTTATGGAGGAGACTATCAAATGTTGCCCAAAGCATAAACGGTGGTCACGTTTACTAAGTGGAAAATGTGATGTGTTGCCAATCTGGAAAGATTACCAGGACATAAATCACACAGAAACACGAAACTCGTGAACATATGAAGTACTAGGACTCTAGCATAGAGAGCGTCCCTAGAGTGGAAGGAGTTAAATGTGGCAGGTTATTTCACCTTATTTCAAAGGTCAGCATAGAATAAAGAGGATCTGGCCCCCAGCCCAATTCTGCACAAGTCCTCCCAGTGGCTCTGTGCTGACCCTGCCGACCCTGACCCCTGGGTACATGCCTACAACCTCTCTCCAGTTGCTTCTCTCCAGATGTTTATCTTCTTCCTTCTCGTCTTTCTCAGAACTCTGAGGCCTCGCCAAGCTGAACAGCTTGCTCTCTCTCCTCACATCAAATTCCTTATTGACATCACACAACTCAGTTTGGAAGGAAGGTTCTTGTTCCATTCAGAATGACCTTCCCCTGGTCTACCACGTCCTTTGTAAAGCCGAATCCTCACCTTGGCCCAGCAGGGTCCTGTCCGTGCTCCAATCTCACCTCGGCTCTTCCCCGCATCCTGCTTTTAGGGGTGACTAGGCTTTTCCCCATCTCAGAGCTGTTGTACTCGCTGTTGCTTCTATGCGAGGGACCCCCTCCCCCCACTGCCAATTTGGCTAACACCTACTTATCCTGTAGGCAAAAATGTCTCTAGACCATGCAGTCAGGGTCCCTGCCATGAGCCCCTACCTTAGAAGGCCCACACTGGTGCATCCAGCTGTGCCCCTCTCCATAGAATCAGAAGCCTGTGGGGTGGAGGGCACATGTCTGCCCAGTGGCTGTGCACCAGCTTAGGTTATACGTCCCTGTTGATCCAGGTCTCCTGAATCCCCTGTCCAAACAGCCCAAGCTCACTTCTGGGCCTGCAGGGCCTTTTACCTGGGTGAGCCCTCCTGAGGGTAGATCATAACTCTAGGCCTGAAGGTGGTCTGAGGGGCAGGGGTGTGAGTGTGAGTGTGAGTGTGTGTGTGTGTGTGTGTGTCCTGAGGTATACACACACAGGCACAGAAGCCAGGATAGAAAGAGAAGGTGGACAGGCCCCAGACTGGGGCTTCCTTTATACTTTGTCCTTTGTGCTTCATCCTGGGTTTCCAGTTAACACCAAGGGCAGGGCTGCCTTTAGGAATTTGATGAAAGCATCACATTCCTGAGGAGGCCTGCTCTGACTTCCCGCTCGGGCTGGGTCCACGGGCTATGCATTATGTGGTGCCCCCAAGTCTCCTTGACCCCCAACTCCCTACAGAGTCAGCACTGTGTTCCCCAGAAGGCAGACACCAGGACTGCCACGCTCACCAAAAGCCGTGCCCACACTGTAGCTGTTTAATGAGAGTCAACGAATAAGCAGATGTGACCTCTTCTACGAAGGCTTTTCTGAGGACCTCGCACTTCACATTCAACTTCCTGTTTCTCTCTGACTTAATGTTGGACCTTGAGTCCAAAGTTCCGTCTGCACTTGGCTTCTCACCACTGCGTGGATTTGCATCTGGTTTCTTTTTGTTATATTTGTGTGCCTGACTCTTTCACATGGGCCTGTGCTGTGTCCCTTACCAGACCTTAAGTCCTCAAGGACAGAGACCATCGTTCCCACATGTCCAGTGTGGGGATGCTTGGTGCCTCTGACCGATAGGCAGGCCACCCGGAGTCCCAGGAGGCCGTGGGCAGAGAGGATTCTCAGCCTCCAAACGGTCACGGATTATATTTGGGAAAAGGCCCGAACACTTCCTACTGCTGTTCCCAGGTCCAGAAAAAGGAGACAAACGACTTTCTGCCAAAAAGTTTTTTTTGAACACACAAAGCAGAAGAAGTTTTTATAGAAAGACGATCCTTTGTAATGGATATCTGGTTACCTTAACTGCAAAGACTGGGCTCAAATGGTAGAATCTACAGAAGACCATGGAAGTCTAGACAAAGTTACTCTCAAGTGGTTTATGTGCATTTTAAACACACACACACACACACACACACACACACACACACGCGCGCGCCCTTCCATTGAGCTTTACTGAGACAGCCTTGAACTGAAGCACGTGACCACGCACATGCATGCCACACGTTGACAGACACCCCCCCACCCCCACCCCTCACCGGGCCTCACACATACACACATCTGCCTCTTCCGAATGTGGAGCACTACATCAGGATCTCTGGTGGTGGTGGTAGGGTGTTTGTTCAAATGCAGATTCCAAGTTCTCACCCACATCTGGAAACCAGAATCTCTAAGAGCAGGGCCCAGGAATCTGCATTTTTAGATAACTCCCTGGTGGTTATTATGCATATTTAGGTTGAGAACTGTCAGGGGTTCAGCATCTCTTTCTGCACCCCTGAGTCTGGAGTCAGAGCGCAAGCAACATTTCTGTCCAACACTATATATCTCCATCTCTGTAACTGTATCTAAGACGGGGCCCCTAACCTGTTTGGAACCAGGAAGGAGAAGCCAGGGCAGGTGGCACAGCACAGCACGGCGGTGGAGAACACGGGTACTTGAGTTGAGTGGACCTTGGTTCAACTCTGAGTTTCACGATTTCCTTGTGCAGATCCCTGAGGTAAGCCACCTAACGTGTCAGCCTCAATTCCCTTTTCAGGAAAATGGGAACAGTAATCATTATTGTGAGGGGGAGACTGAAGATTGTATCTAATGCTCTCACCATGATGCTCAGTAAGTGTTTACTACCGTTGCTGCTGCTACTAATGTCACCCGAGTTGTAGAGAAGCTGAATTCCAGGAAACAAAACCCAGAAACCCAGAAGAAAGGAATCGCTAAGTCCCACTTCCTGACTGCAAGGAAGGAGGCAGTCCACGGCTGGACCAGGAGGAGTCTGTGATGGTCTGAGAGGGTTTGTGCCCCAAGTACAAGCCTTTCCTAACAGCAGGGCAACTCACATATTTCTTCTTCTCTGAAGGCTTCCCTGAGTCTTCCTTAGGAATAAAATAGCGCCCCTTTTTTCCTATTTAAACCACCCCATCATATATATATGTATACATGTGTACACATATTTGTATGTATATGCACATAGGTATATTTCTAGACCCCATCCTAGACCAATCTTCCCTAACTCTAAGCTCCTGAATGCCAGAGGCCATGACTTACTCACGCCGGGGTCTCAGTACTTAGCATGCGGTGGCCAGCAAGCTACACATGCCCAGGCATTCCTTCTTAATGTGAAGCGGGGACAGAAGAACCTCTTGAACTCCTTGTCCAGTTTGGCATGATTCCACCAATGACTCTTGGTTTACGAGGGATAGAGAGGGGAAAAGGGAGGCACCTACAGGTGGCTTCTGGAGAACACCTCTTGCATTATACTCTTCCAGCTCCCCTCAAACTGTATCAGAAGTGTCCACAGAACAAACTCTAAACCTCTGCTTTTGGTCTTCAAGCCCAGCACTATCTGATCTAAATTTACATCTCCAGCAGTGTTAGTTTTCAGTGTTGCCCACCGCTCATCTGTCTGACATTCCAATCCTACTACACGTTGTATCATTTTCTCTTCTCTGCTTTTTCCTATCTCTGTGGTATTATTCAGCTTATTTCCTTGTGTTGTGAATACACAGGGGATTTTGTTTATTTGTGGTGCTTTGGCTGTCGAACATCTCTTGGTTGAATTACCCTTTCTCCATCTTAATGTATACAGCTTACATGGGGCTGCCCCACCTCTGCTGTCAGGGCTGGCCTCAGTGATTTGTTTAGAGATGGGTGTATGACCCAAGCCAGGCCAAACAGAGGCCTCCTTGAACCTTTTTCTGAACCTTCCAGAAGAGACAGAATCTTTTGTTGGAATCATAAACTGTAAAGATGTGGTCCTGGAGCTACCAACAGCTATCTTTGCCATGATATCAGGAGAGCCTGCCTGAGAATGAAGTCAACACCAAAGAAAGACGAAGATGGCTCCTGAAGACATGGGTCAGATTCCTAAATCCAGGCATACCTGAAGCCCTGTGAAGATTCCATATACATAAACCAAAAAATTCCCTTATTTTGTTTGAGCATGGTTGAGTTGCAAAAATCCCAAACACAAAAAACAAACAAAAAAGCCTTGACTAATATATCTGATGACCCTCCTTCACCTGACAAATACTTATTGAGTATCTACTATGTACCATGTGCCATGCTGGACACTAGTAAATGAGACAGACATGGTATCTGTCCTTGGGGAGCTTGGAGCCTCATGGGAGAAGACACCACAAGCAAGTAACTACATATTATGATGGGGTAAGTCCAAGGCCAACTTTACCCATTTATATGCTACCATCTTTGGAAGTCTGGTCTTTCTACCACTTCTTGATTCCGGTTGCCCTCCCACAGCACTTTATTTCTATATCTATCCTAATGCTTGTTCTTTCCACAAACAGCTACCATATGCCTGTGAATTTGCTGGGCGCTATGCTAGGCATGGGGGGCAGGAGGGATGGGAGCAAGTGTAGGGAGGTAAGATAGATGTTCTGCCTTGCGATCACGTCAGTCACCGTTCTGCATTGTCAGCTCCTCAAGGATAGAGAACGTGTTATTCTGGCCATCTTTCTACTGTTTGCACATTGTCTTTCCTGGAGTGTGTTAAAGTTTATTCTCAACTTCTTCAACTAAAATTTCCATAAATACTCAGAAAGGAAGTTCTAAATTCACTAGAATTATTTACTGTTTTTTAAAAATAATTTTTGTTTATTTTGATTCCACTTAACCAACTGTTAGTGCCGTAAGTTACATGTAAATATTCTCAAGATGTGAACTCTAGAAGCTTTGATAAGTCCTCAGCTCCACATGACTTACTTTAAACTGCCTTTTTGTATAAATGTTAAATTTATTAAAAGCTTTGAAAAGGTTTTGCTTTTCCACTCTTTGTGACACTGCATTACTTTCTAAAAATTCGGGTATAATTGACATATTGTACTATTTCAGGTAAACAACATAATGTTTCCATATTTGTATATATTGCAAAATGATCACTATAATAAGTCTAGTTAACATCCATCACCTTACATAGTTACAATCTTTTTTCTTGTCATGAGGACTTTTAGGATCTACTTTCTTAGCAACTTTCAAATATGCAATACAGTATTATTAACTATAGTCCCCATGCTGCACATTACATTCCCATGACTAATTCATTTTATAACTAGAAGTTTGTACATCCCCCCATCCCTCACCCCATCCTTTTGGCAACCACCAAACTGTTCCCTGTATCTATGAGCTTAGGATTTTGTTGTTGTTCTTGCTGTTTTTAAATTCCAAATATAAGTGAGATCATACAGTTGTCTTTCTCTGATTTATTTCACTTAGCATAATGCCTCGAGGTCCATCCATGTTGTCACAAACGGCAAGATTTCATTCTTTTTTATGGCTATTTACTGTTTTAAAATCAACGAGGGGACATATTTTGACTAAACATGCAAACGCTATTTCTAGTTAAATGAACTCCGGAGAATAGCCAACAGCTTTGCAGGATATGTTATCCCCTCTCTTGACCATACTCAACTGAACGGATTGTTTATTCTGGAGCCAATTATTAAATGCTGTTCAAGTGTAAGCCTCATTTCATGTACATTCTCCCCTTTGGTAAAAGTATTTATAGGTAGTCCTAGAACAGGGTCTTAGTTATCTCAACCCATTGTAACAACGCGATTAAACCCATGGCTAGCACTTTACCGAAAAAGTCTTGATGTAAGTGAGTTCTTAGCCCCAAACTATCCTGATCCTATTGCAGGGTCATCTATGAATCAATTTCCTTTCCTCTTTGCATGGTTTTAATGATAATACTGACAATAAGAACAGCTTCTATGTATTGGGCAGGTATTTAGTCCCCTCAGCCCTACACACCTGGTAGTATAATAATATTGTACCCATTTACAGGTGAGGAGGCTGAGGTTCAGAGTGGCTACGCTTGCCCAAGGTCTTACAACCTGTAATCTAGGAATGAGCCAAAGAAAAAGCCTGTGGTTTTAAACTACCATGCTTTACTACTTTCCATTTTCTCTTGAGCATTAGACTGAAGAGTGAATTAATTAGAGACTTTAGCCTGATCTACTGAACAAAGAAATGCTTTACTTAGCAAAGGCTATGGAAGCTCAGCTCAAAGGTCTGAGCCGCTGTCACATGCCCTTTAGAAACAGAATGTCAGCATTCTGATGAGTCACAGAGTGGTATAGGTGCTTGCGGGTCGCTTGCTAATGTTCCTGTTCTGTCACCTGTCTAAAATTCCAAGTTTTCTCTGATACAAAGAATCGGACAGGGTCCTCCTGAATTAAAGTGTCTGGGAGTGAACGGAGCGTGTGGGAGAAGGTCTGGGAGAGATGCCATCCCTGCAGCTCACTCATGGAGACAGGTGCCCCAGGCAGAGGTTCAAGAGAGTCAGGAGGTGCTCCCCAAAAACCTGCTTCCCAAGCTGCTGCCACCACTGGAGTGGCCCACCCACTTTCTCTGGTCCCTGCAGCCTCTTCACTCCAGCTAAGATGCAGTACCCGCCACAGATATATATATGCTCTCTAAGTGCCCAAGCTGCTCACACCCCACTGGGCACTGCTCTGGCCCCTGGGGCACGTAGTGAGCAAGGCAGGGAAATGGTGGCATCTGCACCACCCAGTGTGACTGGTCCCTTCCTGTCCCAGCTGTGATCTGGCTCCCATGGGGGCCCTCCTTTACTTCTCCTCATTGGGGATCTCAATTGGGTAGTGCCAGTGGGCCCTGAGGGGCTGACTCTGCCATAGGCTGTGGTTGTCCCTTTCAGACATCAGTGAAACAATAATGCTATTAAATACTCTCACAGAGTCTACTTAAATTGGCTTTAAGTACTTAACATGCATTCATTTAATCCTATAATAACTCAATTTGGTATATGTCATTATCACCCCATTTTATAGATGAAATGGAAACACAGAGAGGTTTAGTTACCTGTTCAGGGTTGCACAGCTAGCAAGCTGTGGAGGTGGGATCCCAACCCAGGCAGCCCAGCCACAGAGTCCATGCTCAGAATATTGTCTTCTGCTGGCACAAGTCAGTTCTCGGATGCTAGCATTTCTTGGATCTCTGTCCTTGGCCTTTCTTGGGTCTCTTCTTATGCTGCCTCCTCTCCCTAGATGACTTCCTTCACATGCCTGGTTTTATCCATCACTGCCTGGTTTTACCCACCTCTCTGCTGCTGCTGTCTCTGAATAGCTATCTCTTGTCCTGTATATTCAGGAATTAACTGGACATTTCCACCTGGAGGTGCCAAAGCCCACCCTGACCCCATTGCCTGACTTCTCCTTCATCTTCCATACCCACATTCAATGGCTGCCACACAGCCCAGATGTCACATCCACCGAGAACCCTTTTTGAAACCTCACATGGTTTATTAGTCCTCTGCATTTATGTAACTACCACTGCACTGTGACCACGTTCCCCCTGGTCCTTGACACTGGGCTTCAGGCTCCTTGGAGGCAGGGACTGTTTTCCTCATCTGTTTCCCAGCCCAGGGTCTAGCACGAATGGTAGGTGCTTAATAACCTCTTGCTTTGAGTCATGGAAAAAATACAGCAGCTGCTGCAGCCAGCTCCCTGTTGGTCCTGCCCTTCTCAGAAGAGGATCCAGGCACCTGAGCGCCCAGGGCATCTGAGGCTGCAGTGGGAGAGCTGAGGCTGATAGTCCCGTCCTGTAATCACCTGTCAGCTTGCCCTTCACCTAAGAAGGTCAAGAGGCCAGTGCTGGGGAAGGCTATGGAGCCATGACACAGAAACCTACTGGTGATTTCACCCATGACTGTAAGATTCCATTTCCCCTGAGGTTATTGGGCATCAGAGAGTAAAGGTAGTGGTGGCCTTCTCATCTGCTCTGGAATGGGCAGGCCCATTCTGAGGTGCCCTGAGTGATGGACAGAAAGTGATCTCCCTAGGAACAGAAGTCCCCTGGATGGGGAAGTCACTGGGCATAGGCCATGCTGCTTGGGAAAAGGGGAAGAGTAAAGGTTGTCTTCCAGGGCCACTGAGCAGGTCCAGGATTTTCTCAGGCATGCTGTGAATAACCCTGGGCCCCAGGGCAGGTGGATGCCTGTCACAGGAAAGAAAAAGTGAGCCCAGCTAGTCACTATGTCATTTGTAGGGCCCAATGACAAATGCTTGCTGATTGCAATGTTGATGGTGAGCAGGTAACAGGAGACTAACAACTAAACTGATGTTGATGAAGCAGCAAGGAAAGAATGGGAAGGAATAAAATGGATTGCATGTGTTGTCATATGTTCCTCTGAAGACAAATCTGTGTGAAGAAACAAAGGATAGTGGCAGCAGGATAGCTCAGGTGGTTAGAGCCCAGGCTCATAACACCAAGGTTGCGGGTTTGATCCCCACATGGGCCACTGAGCTGAGCCCTCCACAACTAGATTGAAACAACTACGTGACTTGGAGCTGATGGGTCTTGGAAAACCACACTGTTTCCTAATAAAAAACAAACAAACAAAAAAAACCCCAAAGCAAAATGCATCCCACCAAGATAATTACATCTTTGGCCCTGTTGGATATGGGTAGATGTAAGATATTATTAAGAAGATAATTAAATCTGCTATTTGTGTACACAGGGGTGAGCTTCTCTGAATGCAACTTGTTAGGGACTAAATCTGATGAAAATCAGAATTCTGTCTCTTCAACTTCCTGGTTCCAATGAGAATGTCCTCCGAACACAGGTTTTGGACACAAAGAAGTACAGGTTCATTTCTTGGCACTGTTTTTTGTTTGTTTGTTTGTTTTACTATTTATGTGACCTTGAGAAAGTTTCTTACCTTCTCTGAGACTCAATTCCTCACTCATAAAATGGGAACAATAAATATTCTGTATCATAAAGGGTGTGGTGACTAACAAAAGAGACACTATATGTGAAGGGCTTCAGGGCTTGGAGCAGAGTTCATACTCAGTAAATGTCAGCTAATAATTAAAAAATAACAATAAGCAGCTCCTTCTTCAAGAGGCAGTCTTTGTAGAAACAATGTCGGCCTTTTCATTACAGTGCCAGCTTCTCTGCTCTGTTTAGCAGAGAGGGATTTCCCAAGGATTCAACCCTCAGAAAGAACGAGTGGTCATGTCTTTTAAAGATGCCAGAAAGGAGAGGCAGAGGGAAGGTGGAAAAGGAGCAAGAAAAAAATTCAGAAAAAAACCCTATCGACAGAAAGTCTCAGGAAAGTTGGCAGGAAGCGGGGGGAAAGAGGAGATGAAGAAGGAGGATCTGGGCGAGGGCTGTCTGAGGAAACGGGGGCACATGGATATGGCTTGGTGGGAGGGGAAGTGCCTGGAAAACTAGCAGTGAGTCACCAATAGCTTCTACCAGGACAGTTACCCACAGAACCCAGAGTCCTTTGTCCAGGAAATATCAGGTCTACCAGACTGCAGGTGCCTCTGATTCCGAGTGGGATTAAACAACAGTATGTGACAGTGGCCATGTCAACACCTTTCTCACTTTGTGAAAAGGAGGTCATGTTTTCTAGGGAAAGAATAGATCCCAATGGCGAATAAAAACCAACAGAGCTGTACATGTAAGGCAACAATCCTAGGATGCTCAGCGCAGGATAAAACTCCTTGGTATGCTTCACCAACTATCCAACCTATAAAGATAAACCAGGAGTGTCCTGTGATGATATCATGTCACTGCTCTGGTGGAGCAGAGCAGAGAACTTGAGACTGACAGCTGAGAGCATGGAAATTCAATCCAGGAACTTGCACAACTGCCCAGTGGCAGGGCTCCAGCACTGCCAAGCTGTATTACTTGACGCTTCATTTGTCTTGTTTGTTGATTGGTATGTTTATTCATGTGTGCCTATCCCTCTGCACACTTTCGATTGTGAAATCTTGGCTGGCAGACACTTGATCTGACAATTTTGAATTATTCCCGTGTGTTCTACATACAGTAGATGATCAATAAATACCCAGCCACTGTAGACCCAGGTAGAGCGAGGTCAGCAATGTTTTGTGATAACGTTTCCCAAACTTGTGTTCTGGGTCATGTTCTACCAAATGTTAAGTATTTTGTGAAAAAAGTGTCTGGGGCCATATTAGTTCAGGAAATGCTGGGATAAATTAAGAGCTCTTCATTGGCAGGATTTCTTGTTACTTTAAATATGCTAATGCACATGGTAAATCTCCAAGAAGGAGCTAATATTCAGTTTCCCAAATTCTTTTGATCATGTGATTTCCACATCACACACACCCCTCCGCCCCCTGAAAGAACATTAACACTTAGAAAGACTTCAGAATATTGGCACTGGGTCTCTCCAAGCTCCTTTAGCCCAGAGCAGGCATAGCCAGAGGCTGGTCTCCACTGGCAGTTCCGGACACCGTTCCCTGCACCTGCCCAACCAAATAACACATCCCTTCATCTCTAGAAACTATGGTACGAGTGCACTTTGGGAAGTAGAAATGATCAGGAACGGCAGCATAGGGTTTTATAACTTGTGTCCTAAATTCATCCTAAATGCACTGGAGGAATTCTAAGACCAAGACACAAGAAGAGTTTTCTTATACTCTAAAATGAGATTAAGGCACGTGCATAACTATTATTTCAGAGCCAGGGCTGTCATGAGGAAAGAGCTGAGCAGGTCATCTTTTAGCCAGGTGGCTCCACTTCATAATGTGACAACTAATAAACCAAAGGTCTTTAAAGGCTATGGATCCCAATTTCCTTATTCTATAGATGAAGAAACCCAAGAACCAGAGAGGTTAGGTGACTTGCTCAGCGTCACCCAGCTAGCCAGTAGCGGTGCCAGGGCTAGACTGCAGGTCCTTTGACCTCAGGACATCCTACAGTCACAACCTACTGGGCTTCCATTATCTCTGCGAAGAAGATGTGGTGCACCACTACTCTTTCTTCTTCTGTCCGTGGGTTCTCAGGGGCAGGATCATCAGGGTGAACAAGTGGCACATGCCGGGCAGGAGAGAACCTGGTCTGATGGTGAGGGGGGAGGAGGAAACTAACTCAAACAGCCTATGAGATGGTGGCAGTGGGTCGTGGTGGGGCAAAACCCGAGGAACAAAAGGGAAAAGGGTCAGAGCAATGAAAACGAGAGTGCCCAGGACAGGGTCTGCCGCGTCACCACCCACCACGGGCAGCAGACCTTCCTGCGGAGGAGTTTCAGATCTGCCCAGGCTTGAATTTCCCCTCTCGCTTCAGTCAAAGAGGGGACTCCAGCTGTGCCCTACAGACTGGGCTACAGGGAAAGGGCCCAGGAGAATGCAGACTTGGGGCAAATTTCTAGAAAGAAGGCGGAAAGGAAAAAAGGAAAGAAATGACAAGAGTTGGTGCGGTTGCTATTTAGCTTCATTAGGGATGGCAGGAGAGGTCAAAGGGGGAGGCAAGAAACCTCTCTGCTTCCATGATGACAGGGGTCCAGCAGGAAGAGCCCTCCTGGGAAGAGTCCTGCCAAGATCTGTTTCCGGAAGGGACAGGCAGGCTGCTCATAGGTGGCAGCAGCGGGTTTGGGCTGCGGACCCTGGTTAACAGCTCCAGGGGCACAAGTCCAAGGACAGGAGCTGCGGAGATTCAAAGTTTTAGACGTGGGGAGGCAGGCCTGCGAAAGAGGGGATTTATTTTGGAGATAGGGACCATGGGGTTGGCAGGACTTCCGGAGTGATTCTGCTGAATGGGCTAAGTTAAAGCGTTTTCTTCAGGAGAGTCAGTTAAAGTAGTTTGAGGGGTGCTGACAGTTTTTGAGGATGTGTTGACAGTTCCTGAAAAAAAATGACAGACCTGTCTGGGATGGGGCGTGCGAAGATTATTTGAAGATTATGTGGAACATTGGCAAAAGGGGGTAGGGGTCAAACACAAGCCTTGCTTCTCCTGTAGAGGAGGTGAGTTTTCACTCCAGAGGGGGAAAACATGTTTTATATCTGGCAGAAGAAAACTCTTTAGAGAAATATTTACTTGGAAAGTACTTCGGGTGTAGATGACAGAGACTTAAAAGTAAAGAAACTATTCCAGTATTAGAAAGTAACCCAGCTGGTACCCCCAAAACTCCCAAACCACACCAAAACAAATAAGATCATGGTTTTGGGGTATTGACTGGACAAATATTCTTTTTTTAGATGCAGTGGGGGTAGTCTAGGTTTGAAGTCACAGGTGCTGGATTCAAGTCTCAGCTCTAACACTACTGGGCCGACTACTTAGTTTCCTTTTTATTCTTTCAATTTAAAGCAGGCCTATGAGCAACACCTACCCTACAGAATTGTCAGATTAAAGGAACTAAACTGAATGTGCTTTAGATACTTACAAGCACAGTAGAAAGGCTAGTCAGTTTTACTAATATTAATGGGCACATATGCAATGATTTCCAGTTATGGCATTTGGTTTTCTGAGGCACCTATATTTAATCTGGTATTTCTCTGAACTTAGAAATTATAGTATTTTACTAATTCTGTATGTTTCCGTCGCCGGTCCACTGTACAGCCCCTGCCTGGCCTCTGCTCCATGGTGGGATTGGAGAGCACACTCTGACTGAGGCCCATATGCAATATGTAGAATATGTAAAACAATGTAGAATAAGCCTCCATGATACCCAGACTCATTCTTTAAATTCTATATTTTAATATCTTTCCTGTGGCAAGGAAGAAATTAGTAAAGAAAGATACTTTTTATGTCCATGAGGTACTACAGATAAATTAGCAAATGCTAACAAGAGCAAAACCAAAGTTTGCTATGAGTTGATGAGAATTGATATATAACATAAAACAAAGACTATCTGAAAACTAGATATTTTCATATAAGGTTGACAAAAATATTTCTTCCTATGTTCTCCTAATTTTCTAAGTGCTGGAAAACACAGTCAAAAACTTAAATGTTGTAGTCAAATATTTTTCTAAAACCACATTGGTATGCATACTTTTTTCCCTTTTAATTCTAGATGAATAGACTATAGCCTTCTATCAAATATATCCAACACCTGTAGCATATAAACTCAAGCCCAGATTTTCTAAAATTGCTGGGCATGTTTTAGTATTTTAATGATATAACCCAGATGTCTTGCTTTACATGCCCTGGAAGAAAAGAAACATACAGTCTTACAAAGAACACTCACCATTTTAAATCTGATTAAACTCTATGCCAAACAAGGACTGGAAAGAGTGTGGTGTTTGTACAAACGATCTTTTAGAAAGTATTTTTCAAATCCACTTACATGTTCTGGAAAGCTCCTGAAATGTGAACCAGCAATATTTATTTACATTCCACCCCTGCATTGGAGTATTAGTTTGGTGCTCGAGTAGGAGTTGTGGTGATGACTAGGTTGGTTGTCCAATCTGTGTTTTGAGGCTCATGTGGAAGGAACTCCGCTTCGGTCACTGATACATATGACAATGCCATTTGGAGCTCGGTGGTTCCTAAATGTGGCTTGGTCTCAGAACAACCTGTGAGAGTTTCTCAAAAATACCCAATTGCAGAACAGACGCCATCACTGAATGATTAATTCAGTAGATCTGGGGAGGGAAGGGGGATTCTGTCCTTTGACAAAGTTCTCCTAAAGTGATTCTGATAGAGTCTGGGAACCATTTGATGTAGGGCCCTGGTCATTTTTTTAGTTTGCTTAAATGCACAGTCACCTCAAACATTGCTTCTCTGCTCCCCTTTTTTATTTCGTTTCTTTCTAGCACTTTACTCATGTGTGTATGTATGTATATATGTATATATGTATGTATGTATGTATGCATGTATTTTTTTTATTAGTTTATGCATTTTTTTATTAGTTTCAGGTGTACAACACAACATAGTGATTAGACATTTACACCCCTCACAAAGTGATAATCCCCCCTTTCCCAAGCTACTACCCCTCTGACACTGTACATGGCTGTTACAGTACTATTGACTATATTCCCTATGCTATACTTTATATCTCATCACTATATATATTTTTAAAATTGTGGTTGATATTCAATACATATGACATTTCCTTCTCAGGTCTCTTCAGTTCCTTTCTCATTACCAGACTTAGGGTATGCTGTTTGGGCAGGAGTACCCCAGAATAAAGCTGTGCTTGGCTCAGTGCAGCACATCAGGGGGCACAGAATGTCAACACTTCATACAACCTGGTTCTCTGAATCTTGATCACGGGGCCAGGTTTCTGCACCATAAAGTCACCATTTGCCCCTAATACTTAATTATTATTTTGTGAGAAAATAGTTTGAAAATTGCACTGAAATTCTGCTCTCCATCAACCCTCAGTCCACCTGCATTCCCTTGATGACTATCACCTGCATTAACTACCTACCTCTACGATGGCTAGCAAGTAGTAACATATTTCCACCATAGTATTAGTTTCATTCTCTGGTAAGAATGAGCTTTCCTTTCTCTCCCCTTCTTTCCTTCCTTCCTTTCTTCCTTCCTCCCTCCCTCCCTCCCTCCCTCCCTCCCTCCCTCCCTCCCTCCCTCCCTCCCTTCCTTCCTTCCTTCCTTCCTTCCTTCCTTCCTTCCTTCCTTCCTTCCTCCTTCGCTCCCTCCATTCTTTCCTTCATTTAAATATGCATAGAATCACGGATTGCAATTTTTTTCCACTATGTTGGATTCCATTATCATAATGAAGCTAAAATTGTCCCAAAGTGTCTCCATCATCATTTGAGCATTTCTTTACTTTCTAGCATTACAAGGTGTTTCAGACTTTTGTTAATTTTCCCTGCCCCAGCTGTGGAATCAGCCATTTCTCCGAGAAACCTTTGTTTCCTTATAATGGTGGATGGTATTTAGAATCCAGTGTCTGTGTGCTCTTTCTGCTTGTTGCTACTGTAATGCTATTGCTGCTAGGTCCCTTAAGCACACAGAGTTTGCGCCCCATTCCCATATTTATTGGTGCATGTATATATACTTAAAAACGTAAGTTCATAATGAAATCTACATTTCCATTTTAGCACATCAAGGTTATTTCTAGCATTCCTTCTTTCTAGGTTTGTAAGTATCTTTTCCACAGTGATAAACCTGGTTTTCATATATTTAGCCTAACTATATTTACTTATTTACTTAATTTAGTTATTTGCTCAAAGTAACCGATCTCCCAGCCAGCCAGGCCCTCTCATCCGCCCACCACCTACGGGCCCCCTTGGCCACCCTCCATCCTGCGTGCTTGTGATGTGCACAGGTGCGGCACCCCGACCCATCACATCAGTAAGGCAGACCTGCCCTCACCTACTCCATCCTGGGAAGGAAAGGGAAGCCTAGTCATCCCTTGTAAATGACTCAACGGTGCCTTACATTTAAACTATCATGGTTAGTAAATTCATAATTGTGAAATTAAATCTGACCTTTTTAATGAAGACATTTATTAATAAAAAAGTAAACATTAAAATACTTTAAACAGTTTGTGTATAGGGCCGGCCGAGTGGCTCAGTTGGTTAAGAGCTCGCTCAAGAGTGCGAGCTGAGCTCTGAGCAACAGCAGTTCGATGCCCAGCCTGAGCTGAGCTGCTGTTGAGCTGCCAACAGACAGCAGGATGACTCAGCTAAAATAAAAAATAAAATAAAAAAATAGTGTGTGTGTGTGTGTGTGTGTGTGCCAGCTAAACTTTAAAGTTGTGAAGAACTTTAAAGGTCACTTAATCAAATGGTTTCAAATTTGGGGGCCCCAAGACTTTTTGGGGATGCCTAGGATACAACACCGAGGAAGCACAGCTGCTCTGGGTAAAGAGAGGCTGGATGAAAAGTGGGGCAGAGTCTCTATAGGAATATTTCCTAGGGCTCCTCAGAACATTATTTCAATACCACCAGCCTGGTTCAACCCTTCAAACTCTAAAGGCAGGCTTTACCAACCATTTTGCTATTTGCTTCCAGCAATTTCAAATGTTCAGCACTTAGATTTGTTCACTGTCTACTACTGGTTGATATATAGCCAGGAACCACCCATAGGGCCCAGCTGTGTGTCTCAGCAGATTTCAGGAATCCTCATCCCTTCTGAACCACTATGAAGGGACAGCAGAAGCTTGCATTGCATAGGACTGGCCCATTGACGGCACAAATTCCAGCTGTTCACAGGAGAAACAGGTGACCTAGATCCCCATTTTTCAACTTATCCTCAAATCATTTCAGTAGGACATTGAGGTAAATAAGATATGAGGCCCCCACACCCCACAACTGCAAGTAGAAAGAGACACCTGCATATCTACATGCTGACAAAAACACTGAGAAACAACTCAACTATCTTTCAATGGTAGAAGGGTAAAGAGTACCCAACAGGATAAATAATACAGAGCAATGAAAATGAATCAACCATGGCTACACAAATCAACATGGATGATTTTCAAAAGCAGGTTGAGTGAAAGAACAAGTCAGAAAAGAATATACACAATCTGATCAAGACCTTCCAATGACTTCCCATTTCATTCTGGATAAAATTGAAAGCCCTTACAATGGCCAACAAAACTATACCTTCAGGTCATCTGACCTCACTTTGTGCTGTCCTTCCTCCACCAGCCACACTGACTTTACTTCTTCCTGGACTGCTCTTCCTTCAGATATCCATTCAGCTCACTCCCTCAACCCCGTCCTGTCTTTACTCAAATACAAGTGTCTCAGTGGGGCCTTCCCTGACCACCCTACTTAAGCTTCTAATAGTCATCCCTTCCCAACACTCCCCATTCCTCTTCCTGGCCTTGGTTTTCTCCCTAGCACTTATCATGCCATGTGTTTTCCTTACTTATCTTAACATCTGTGTCCACCAAACTAGAAGGTAATCCCTGTGGGTAGAAATTTTTGTCCGTTTTTCCACTGCAGCATTTCTAGAGCCTAGAATGGTGCCTGGCACATAGTAGGCACTCAAGTGATATTTCTGGGTGAATGACTGAATGAAAAAAAATGCAAGATATTCCAAGAGGCATCAAGAAGCAAACAAAAGTGCTGGCTGACTGATGACAGGAGGAAGAGCTCATTTCCAATTCAATTATGCTGGACCAGAAAAGCCATTTTTGGCAGCCTGCCTCTGACATAATTCTAGATGATGGATGAACCCATTTATGAATCCATTTAGGAAACTGGGGGATGCATTTTGGGGCTGCGCATCCTGGAAAGGGAGTTAGGATGCTGCTTGACTCATAACACACTGTTTTAAAGACGCCACAGTACATTTGTTTCCTGCTTGAGATGGCCAACTGTCAACTTCGCCTACAGACTCCCGGCAGCAGTCTCTTCCTCTCTTCTGTGCTCTATTCTTTAGTCATTCAACAAACATTTGTGGAGCAATGTCTCAGTGACAGGACTGCACTAGGGTTTCATGTGCATAACTTTATTCTTTTTGTTAACCGACTTTTTCAAATTTATTTGCATGCAACTGTATTTTACTTTCTGCCTCACCTCACCTCTCCCTTCCCCGCCCCGCCCGGCCACCCCCTGCTTTGCCCTGACTGTCCTGCCACCTCTTTCTCTCCCACTCAACAGGTCCTGGTTTAATCTTTATTATTTTAAGCAATACATAGTTGTTGTAAAAAGAAAATCCAACAATATAGCATTCTATATGGTACAAAGGGAAATTCCCTCCTTCCTTTCTTCACTGTGGATCACCATAATAATGAAATTTGTTGGTCCTCCCTGCTGATAGATAATTGAGAGTCCGGGTTGGGGGGGGTGGGGGGGAGTAGAAAGGTGGTGAAAGGGAAGAGGATTTTCACAAACCCACATCACATTTCTATATAAAAGGACTTGCCAGGAATCTCAATCTTCAACTGTCTGTAGCATGTCACGCTTGTCAAAAGTTTGGCTGAAGCAACTGGTATTCGAGAAAGACATCCGACAGGTCATACCAGACATTCATACCTTAGATTTTCTAAGCTTTATCCCCGTGTCAAGTAAGGCTGCCAGGGAGCAACACACCTGGGCTAGATTATTTTAGCTCTCCACTTGCATACCTTTGGAGAGCTGTGCTTTTTAATTATGTCAGTATAAAATATGGCCAGTGGGAGACTGTTTCTGCAAATATTTTGGTCTTCAAAACTGCTCTGGAAGACTGTCCATTTTCAATAGGACACACACAAAAATTCCTCCCAAAGCTGAGCTTGGATTTTCTGATGATCTGGTCTGCTGCTGCTTCTTCGCCTTCTTCCTCTCCTTCCTCTCCACACTCGTTCTTTTTTGGATAATGAGAGCAGCAGAACTCATTGTATCTCTCTTTCTGCCAGGCTACCAGGAAGCACTGACAACCTTGGGATCAGCAGCATCAGTTTCCTTTTGCCTCGGTACCCCTTCCTGTGCCATGCTAGTCTTTCTTGAATGATTTTAGACTAGTTACTCTACTGTTTTCAAAAACTTCTTGAGGGCCAGCTGAGTGGCACATTGGTTAAGAGCTGGTTTGAGACGCCAGCGGCCCCAGTTCAGATCCCACATGAGAGCCAGTGACACTGCCCTCTACAGCTAACAACAGCTCCACCTGGAGCTGGGCTGCTGTGAGTCCCTGGGATGGCATAGCTGCAGCCCCTGCTGCAGTGGGGCTGCCATAGGCTACAGTGAGTGGCCGGCAGCCAGCGTGAGTGGCCGGCAGCCGGTGTGAGCTGCCAAGAGCCGCCGTGAGTGGCCATCCAGAGGCCGGCAACCGATCTGCCTCATCCAGGAAGAGCGCAATGACGATACCAACATGGGCCAGTGAAGCAACATCCTCCACAAGTAGACTGAAGAACAAAAGGACAGCCAATTGTCTGTTCCCCTACCCCAATTTCCCAATAAAATCTTTAAAAAAAAGTTCTTGAGATCTTTTCTTAATCTTATTTGCAAGGCGGAGGAGACACAGTAACACATTAACGAATAGTCCAATGCTGACATTTTACAATTCATCAGTAAGAAAAATAAGGGCCAGAGAGATTGTCTTTACAAAGAGCCACAAATAGTTGTTTAGCTGAAGCTTTCAGGGGGAACCTGGCGTGTGATCACATTTTCTACTACCCTATATTGTTTCAGATTAAAGACTAATATTTCTTCTGCCTTCACATGTTGTAGATACTTGCTCAGCTTGACTTCCTTTGTGTTCTGATTTTGAGGGGAGAAGCCAAGGCCTATCTGATCCTCTCCCCCGTCATCACCATCAATGCACAGGTTGACAGGATCCAGGAGGCAGGGAGGTATCTCCTCACATCCTTTCATTTCTGCTTATGGAGGCCCAGCTCCAGCAACCTACCAAATCCACCTGGGGCTTCAGACATGAGAAAGAAGATATACACAAAATAGCTTTAGGAATCATGGTATTTCTGAGTCTTATATTTTTGTTGTGGAGTATGGGGCCAAAGGGAGGACACAATTAGTTAAATGCAAGCTGAAGAACTCTGCATTTTGAAGTATAAAATGTAGTAGTTTAGACTCCTAAAGCAAGTGTGATTGATCGGATTTAAAATAATTTCTACCTAACACATTAATATGAAGTCAAAAAATTATTATTTGTGTTTTATGTTTCCTTGTATGGAAAAATATGGCAAGTCTAAAGATGGGCCCAAGAGTGCTAAGCTAGACAAATATTCAGGGTAGACTGACAGCTGTCCATAAGTGCTAAGTGCTATGGAGGAGGGGGTCACAGATCATGGGGAGCAGAGTGTGACAGAGCCATGATCTTCCTGGAGTACCATTAATGTGTGGCACACAGACTGTCTGAAACCCAGCTCTCCCACGTTCCAGCTGGGGGAACGCCAACACGTTTTCTCAGTTCTTTGACTTGAACGTTCCCATCTGTAAAATGGGAACAGGAGCTGTACCCAAGGACTGGGCAGAGGATTTGATAAGGCTGCATGGACGCAGCACACAGTGTAGTGCTGACTAAGTTCCCAGCTAACTGTGGTGTTACCATTACTCAGACAGGTTAGAGCAACCATCACAGCCAGTCAGTAACCATTTTACTTAACCAACTAGGCAAGAATCATAAAGAAAAACCTGAGAGGAACAGCAGTCACAGTAGGTACTGAAGAGGTGCTGGGGACATTTAGCTGAGGACAGACTTAACTCCCTGGGATGGAGGTAGCTGCAGAGATGAAAGTTTCAGTCAGGCTGCAATTACGAGGAGCCAGACTTACGTTGGGATAAATCAAGTCAATGAAAAGACTCCATACCTGGTAATTGCCTAACTCTGCCAGACTTACAGAGCTTGTAGCCAAGGGGCCAAGGTTTCCTCACATTGTCATCAAGTCATAAGTGGCCAGCTGAGTATATAATGGGCCCAAGTGCCCCTGGACAGTAATAATGGGGAGAGACCACAGTCCTAAGATTGGAGCCTAGGAGAAGAAACCCACACAAACCGAGAGGCTGGCAGCACTGAGGCCTGAGGGTTGGGGTCGGGGAGCCTCAGCTTCTTTGGGGGTGGGGAGAGGTGGTGAAGCTCTTGGCTCAGCCACATCACAGATATTGATTTGGACCTGAATGTAAAAATATCTTGCCAGAAACTTTCTGTTTCTCACTAGAAAGTGAGCTTCTTTCTGAAGCTCACTGGAAACAATGAAAGATTAAAATGCTGCATATCAGGGCCGGCCGAGTGGCGCGGTGGTTAAGCGCTGGCTTGGGAAGCCAGCAGCTCCGGTTCAGTCCCACATATGAGGGCCAGTGACACTGCCCTCAAAAAAAAAAAATGCTGCATATCCTCTAAAGGTAATTATTATAGGGAGGGGGAAAAGGTATTCAAGCACAGGAAACAATTAAGCGGATAAAAGGAATATGGCAGTTTCCCCTTGGTAGAAAACATCTTGATCGACTGACCCAGATGGTCCAGATGTTTGCATATGGACATATTCTACACATTGTGGTCCTTATACAAATGTTGGGCTTTTTAACATTTGTAAGTAGATCTTATTTGTACAGTGGCTCTTATTTGTTAATCTGAAAAGCAAAATTAAATAACATTTAAGAGAACACACTAAAACCAAGCTGTATTTTGTTATTAACTTGGCAGATGGAGTGGCCTTTGATTTTGTGCCTGATATTCTGAATAATTGTCTGCTGCATTTTTTTTAAGCCAATTCCTTCTCCATACTTAAGTTTTAGAAAAGAAATACCTCCCAAATATCTATAGTCATCTTTCTCTTTGAGTATCTCCGTGAGCAACAATACAAAATCATAATAAATGTTTCATTTGAAGCTCACATAATTCATGCCATACAACCTTTGAAAGAACTTATCTTGTTTAAAATATTATCAAGATTAAACTGATATTCTCCAGAGAATTGCTTTTCAGTGGGACAAAGTGTTCTATATAAACAAATGAAATTTTAGGTTTTTCTATTACTTATTTTGCAAGGAGATAACCTTTTAAAAAAGTAAACTTCATCTTTTAGAATATCTTTAGATTTACAGAAAAATAGCAAGGATAGTACAGAGAATTTCCATATACCCAGCACCTAATTTTCCCCTTTCTTAATGTTTTAAGTTAATAGGGTATATTTGTCACCATTAATAAAACAATAGATATATTATTAACTAAGTTCCATACTTTGTTCATTTCTTCCTCATTTTTATTGAGAAAAAAATGAATCAAGTATGAAATGTAGTTAAAAGCATGATGTCAATATTGTCACCCTCTCTCTGTGTGTGCCCACCTTGACTTCCCTACGTGGGCCTACGAGGCATGCAATCCCTCCTCCAGGACCTGTGAGTCATAAATGTCTCTATTTCGCTTTCCCTTGCTGTCTTTTGCTGAATCAGGGCTCACCATCTGACACCCTGGGCCTCTATTAATGTAACAGTCACAAGAGACTATAATCTAATGCTATTTTATTTTGTTGCTCAAATTGGTCCAGCTCTGGCTCCTGTGCCTCTTTGACATTCCCCATCATTGTGGGATTTTTGGACCACGACCTCATATTCTAGCACCGTCAGATACTTTAGGTTCATCTTGTGTGTGTTTCCTGCCTGCTTCTTAGAATCAGCCATTTCTCCAAGGTGCCCTTTTGTTGGAAAATGGTATTAGAAACCAAGATCTAGGGGTTAGGTGTGCTTATAGCTCCTGGGGTGTCAGCTGTTCCCAGGCCCTTTCAGGTGACAGAGCAAGGAAATATATGTGTGTATACTAACCTGTGAACATGTACATATCTATAAATAGTTTTACATGTGACCATCTGTATGATACGTTAAATATCAGTTCCTACCGATGTCAAGGAGAACGCCTTTTGCTTGTTTGTTTCCTGTGCCTTTCTGTTTCTGATATGGAAGAAAGTAAATTTCAAATTTGAAAAACGAAGTTGAAACGATTCCTTTTATTGTCAGTTTCCCCACCCCACTGCAGTGGGGTATTTAACTGCTGCAGGCACCCTAACACCTTACCCTGGGGACACTGCCTGGTTCGGCCTGCATTTATCTCTCCCACAGCACGTCATACTGTCTGTCCTGCTGACTCTATTCCTGCTGACATCCATCACATAGGGTCATTTTTCTTTACAAAACTGACTCACACTTGATGATTTACATCTTGGTCATTTATCTGCTTCTGTGAAAAGTTCAAAAACTGGAGCCAAAACAAACTCCAGAATGCGTCTAAGGCAAAACCTCTTGCTGCTTCAGACTTGCTATAACTCACTTTTCCTGCCAAGATGGAGGGGAGAAAATGAAGCATTTAGCTCATGTGGGAAACAAATTTTACACATAAGTGGGCATAATCATTATCATCAGAGGCAGCAGCATTTCTTACTTGGGTATAACACTTTACTTCTGTTTATGCTGCTTCACTTTTACTTCTGTCTAACAATCCTTAGGGTGCCAAAAGGCAGGGATTGCTGTTCCATTTACAGATGAAGAAACTGAGGTCTGTGACAACGAGTGCTGGTGAGGATGGGGAGCAATTAGAACTCTCTAATATTGTTGGGCATGCTAAATGATACAGATACTTGCACAATAGTTTAATATTTACCCAAGAGAAATGAAAATCTGTATTAACATGTTTGAGAATGTTTTTAGTGACTTAATTCATAATTGCCAAAAAAAATGATAACCACCCAAATGTTCTTCAACTGATGAATGGGTAAATTAGCGGTGATGGATACACATACAGTGGAATAGTACTCAGAACAAATTATTTGTGATGAATTTCCAATACATTGGCTAAATGACAAAAACAAGCTCAAAAGGCTATCTACTATAAGATTCCATTTATATGACATTCAGGAAAAGATGAAAGGATAAAGAGAACAATCAGATCAGTAATTCCCAGAGGTTTGCAGAGGGGAGGAGACTGACTACACGGGGGCAAAAGGAACTTTTGGGACGAAGGAAATCTTCTCCTTTTTGATTGTGATGGTATTAGATAACTGTATGCATTTGTCAAAGCTCAAATTGAACACCTAAAAGGGTGAATTCTCTTTTAGGTAAATTATACTTCAATTGAAAAAAAGGAAAGAAGTGAAAAAGAGGAGTGGAAGGTTGTTTAAAGGAGCTGTTACGTACTAAGCAACTTGTTGATGGTCATTAAGCAGAACCAGGAATTGAACCCAGGTTTTCCACCTTCAAGTGCAGGTCAAGGAAACAAGGATTTTCTGTCTTCTCTACTTATAGACATAATCCCAGTTAGAGTGGGAATCCTAAATGCTGACCCCGTTCTTCTTGTCCAAACGTGGAAGCAGAGTGCTCACTTTCCCCACCTAGGACACGCATTCACACTCAAGGACTTAGAATGACAACAGCCAGTCTATGAAGGATGAGACAACATCTTGATGTCATGCTTTACTGTCAGAAGTGTTGTGAGAAAGGATTTGAGTAGACATTTCTCTACAGAAAATATACAAATAAGAGCACATGAAAGCATACTGAACACCATTAGCCATTTAGGGAAATCAAATCAAAACCACAGAGCTACCACATCACACCTACTAGGATGGCTATAATAAAAAAGACAGAGACTAGCAGGATGTGGACAAATCAGAACCCTCATATGTTGCTGGAGGGAAAGTAAAATGGTGCAGACAGTTTGGAACACAGTTTGGCAGTTCCTTAGATGCTCAAATTGAGTTACATGTAACCCAGCAGTTCCACTCCTAGGTATGTATCCAACAGAAATGCAAATATACAACCATACAAACATTTATACATGAATGTCTATAGCAGCATTATTTATAATAACCAAACCGTGAAAATGACACAAAATGTCCACCAACTGATGAATGGATAAATAAAATGAGGTATATCCATACAACGGAATATCATTTGGCCATAAAAAGGAATGAAGTAATGGGCTGGCCGAGTGGCGCATTTGTTAAGAGCTGGTTTTGGGATGCCAGTGGCCCTGGTTTGGATCCCACATATGAGGGCCAGTGACACTGCCCTCTATAGCTAACAACAGCTCCACCTGGAGCTGGGCTGTGTGAGCCCTGGTGATGGAGTAGGCTGCAGTCCTTGCTGCAGTGGGCTGCCATAGGCTACAGTGAGTGGCCGGCAGCCAGCGCGAGCTGCCAATAGCCACGGTGAGCGACCATCCAGAGGCCGGCGACCGATCTGCCTCACCTGGGAAGAGCGCAATGATGATACCAACATGGGCCAGTGAAGCAACATCCTCCACAACTAGACTGAAGAACAAAAAGACAGCAACTTGTCTGTTCCCCTTCCCCAATTCCCCAACGCTGCTCCCCTCCCCCAATTCCCCAATAAAATCTTTAAAAAAAAAAAAAGGAATGAAGTACTGATATATGCTACAATGTGGATGAAACTTGAAAAAATTACGCTAAAAGAAGCCACACACAAATGACCACATATTGTATGATTCCATTTGTGTGAAATGTCCAGAATAGGCAAATCCATAGGGACAGTAAGTAGTAGATATAGTAGTTTCCAGAGGCTAGGATTATTGAGAAATAAGGAGTGACTGTTAATGTATATGGGTTATTTTTTTTTGAGCCATGAACATGTTCTAAAATTGTGGTGATGGTTACACAGCTCTATGAATATACAAGAAAACCACTGAACTATATACACTAAATGCGTATGCATAGAAATTATATCTCAATAAAGCTGTTACAAAAATCATACTGAGAACAAAAAACAAACAAATAAAAAAAGAAGTGTTGCCAGGAGTACAGAAAGCGCACGAGAAGCAGGATTGGGCATTCTGGGCTGAGAGGTCCTATCTCCTTACGCCTGAGTGGGGCTCTTTCTCCCTAAATCTCTGAAAGGCAGGCTGTAGAGCCTCCCCTCCCATCCTAAGAAGTTTCCCCTCTGAGCTGGGGGTGTAGCTGCTTCCCTTCTGGGGGCTCTGTCCAGCTGAATAACCAGGTTGAGGATGGATCAGACAAGAAATATCTGCCTGAAAGGAGTGAAGAGGAGAACATATCATGCTAAAATATAGGATATGGCAATAGCAGAACCTCACGTAACCCAACCACATAGACCCAAGCCTTGGGCCTTGCTGTTGACTGGTAGACTCGATTCCTTCCTGTTCCTTCCCCGCAAATAGGGATATAGCAAGCGGGTAATGCATATAGGATTTTGGATTTAGTATTACATTCAATTTACCACACACATTAAGTATCAGGATTATAAGAACAATGGATGGCATTTATTGATCATAACAACTTGACCTGGAAGGAAGTACAGTGATACCTTGGTTTGCGAGCATAATTCGTTCGGGAAACAAACTATTCGTATTGCAAGACATCGCTAACTTACTACGTTAAAATGTATTAGAAATGTTTGCTTGTCTTGCACAACACTCGCAAACCAAGTTACTCGCAATCCAAGGTTTTACTGTATTATCATTTGATAGATGGGCAAAGGGAAACATAGAAAGACTTAGTAATTTTGGTCAAGTAAACAATGCAGCTGGGCTTCAAACTTGGGGAAATCAGACTCCAGAGCTCACATTCGAAAGGGTGGTAGAGGTATCTGGTCTAATCTTTAGTCTAATGGGGCAGAAACAGATGCCCAGGGGCTAAAAGACTTGCTCAACATCACATGGCTGGCTAGAGGCAGAACAAAAAGTCCAGACTCGAGATCTTGTTAAACGTTTCCTTGGCCTGTTTTAGATTCCTGGTACAGATAGGGAAGCGCTTCCCTGAAGTCAGGATCTCACAGCCATAGTTCAGAGTTAGCTCACTTGTATTGTGAAAATATTCCAAGTAGATGAGTGTGTATTATTTTCTTAAGGATTTCTAAGAAAGACGTTTTCACAATCATCAGAGAGTTGTGTTGCTGATAGAATTTTTTTTCTTCTTTTTCTGTTCCCTACTAGTCTCCTTTTCCTAAGAGGAAGAGAATCACTGGGTGTGGTATTCTCTTCCTCAAACATGTCATGTCATGTCATGTCATGTCATGTCATATCATGTCACGTCATTCCTCTTTTAAAAAATCCCCCAATTCTTAGGATAACATTCCTGAACCCAGTCTTCTGTTCCCATGTCTTCTCTCATTGTGTCCACAGGGACACAGGGACTTCTTGTTAGAGGAGGACTTGGCTCTCCAGGGTTTGGACATTTAGTCCCTAAATCAGAAACTCCTAGAACTAGAAAAGCCCAGTTAGAAGTCATGTGGAATCTGGACCAGCCCACCACCATGTTTCTATGACTGATTCTCACCTTGGGGAGGAGGTTGATGATAGTTGGCCAGGGTTGGGGCAGGGCAGGTAGTGGAGAAGAGAACATGTAATATTTAAAAAATGTATATCCAACTTTATAAATGCTTTTATTCACGTTATCAACCATATTTTGAAATTTCAAATCACATTAAAATGTGGATATGAGTGTTTTTTTGTTTGTTTTTTTTAGCTGAGCCATCCTGCCACCTGTGGGCAGCTCAACAGCAGCTCAGCTCAGGCTGGGTGTCGAACTGCTGTTGCTCAGAGCTCAGCTCACTCTCTTGAGCGAGCTCTTAACCAACTGAGCCACTCGTCCCGCCCTGGATATGAGTTTTTAAAAACATTTTGAGAAGGAATGGTTTAAAAACAAAATTTTACTTTAGATGTAGTTTCTCAGTTCTATGAATCCAGCTATGAATAGCAAAATCAACTTTAGTGTCATTACCTCTACCTACCATCTTTGTAATTATTCAAAGAGCCCATATAGGTGTGCTGAACTGTTCAAAATGGTGACCTCATTTCCCCAAACTTCTTGATACCTTATAAATGGTGATCTTAAAATGTTATAGTATTGGAAGTAAGGAAAATTTTCTTAAAGTAAGTGATCCAGAGTTACTAGTTTTCTAGAATCCTTATTTTCATCATTAGTTATTGAGTTCTTGAGTGTCAATCACTGTGGCAAACACACTCCCTAAAATTATCTCTTTCAATTCTTGCAACAATCCTATTTGTTAGATGGGTGTTATTAGCCCATTTTACAGATGAGGTGACTGAGAACGGTTAAGAAACTTGCCTGAGGTCCCACAGACAGTAAGTAGTGGAACTGGGATTTGAATTCAAAGCTCAGAGCTAGTGTTCTCATCCATAGTTGCCGCTTTGTGCCATGTGAGTGTGCCCTCTGGGTTGTGTAGTGTTACTGCCACTTCCCCCAGGGAGCAGCAGTCAGTCGTCCAGGCTGACAGACGCGAAAGGTGCATGGAGGGAATGAGTGGGGAGAAAGCTGGATAGGTGCATTGCAGAGTCCCTTGAATGTGGCTAAGATGCCTGAACACTATTTGGGTGGCAATAGGAGCTACTAAAGAATGAAGGGCAGAGAACTATCTTTTGCTAACGTCACAGGGACAAAGAGTGAATGTGAAAACCAACTGAGCAATGGAATGTTTGTTAGTAGTTGTCACATAATTCCTCTCGGAAAGGATGGCAAAACTATTAGGCAAAGGAAGACATTTGGTTCTGTGTGAGTTTTTATTAACAGAATATCTGGCTCCCTCATTGGCACAGAAAACAGTTACTTATATTGGACTACATAATAGGTTTCTGGCCTTGTTTGGAGTTAGAAGAGTAACTAAATTTCTGTGTTTGGCTTGTAATTCTACTGGAATACATTATGCTTCAAAACAGTGTGAAGTAAACATTTTTGAGACGATTACGAGACATTAATAAGGAAATCACACTGTAAGACACAATTAAAATTTTGCTTTTTACAAAAGACAGTTTCATACCACACTTCCCCCTGGATGTCGCCTGCTTATCTCATCCATTGGTTGGGGACCAAGCTTTTGAGAGTCTAGCAGGGAAGCCCGCCTTATATTTACACGACAGTAGAGAGAATTAATTTCAACTCACTTGCAGAAGTGGATTTCAGAGGAAGGGATTTGACAAAGTTGTTAAACCCAGTGGAGGCAGAAGAGGAAAGCTAGGCTGATTATGTATCTCAGCACTGTCATTTTGAAATTCATTTTGGCCCCCAGAGTATAAATACACTTCAGTATTTTTGTTAGGATTGCCAGAAAATCAGCAAGTGTTCACTTTCTTTGGCCAACAAAAGCATGACTCTCTGTGCAAAAATTTTCTGCACATTTATAAACAAGAACATTTAGAAAATCCCCTCTTGCTGAGAGATATGACAACAGATATATTTAACTGTGCTATAAAATAAAGCAGATACAAAGAATATCGTTGGGTTGATCAAGCACAGGAAAACTTTTTATGTCTCTCTTCTGACACAAACATGTATATGTCTTCCTATCCCCCTGAAATCCATTCCCTGTACTGTGCTGGTCTGATGAGCTGCCATCCAAGTTTTCACCATTGTTTTTGGTCAGACTTCTCAAAGAACAAGTATTCCCAATGCAGTATGTACATTTTCTCACCGCTGCGCCCTGGTTTTCCATTGATGCAGGCTATTGTAATGGTAGTCTTCAAGTGATCCCTGATCTCCTAGCCAAGTCTAAGGCAAACACTTTTCTCCCTCACAGAATCTCCCAGTTGAAAAATGGCCACTAGATGATCTCAAACTTTTTGGCAAACTTCTTCTGTAAATGGTCAGATGATAAATATTTTAGGCTTTGTGAGCCATTCAAGCTTTGCTGTGACTGCTTGGCCTCACCATTGTGGCATGAAAGCAGCCATAGACAGTATGTGAACGAATGCACATGGCTATGTTCCAACACAATTTTATCTGTGGACACTGAAATTTGAATTTCCTATCACTTTCACCTATCACACAATATTATTATTTTGATTTTTAAAAATTATTAAAAAATGTAAAAACAATTCTTAGCTCAGAACAGGTGGTGGGATGGATTTGGCCCTAGAGGTCAAGGTCATAGTTTGTCTCAATTAACATCCCAACCTAAATCAGGAGTTTCTTCCCAGCTTTGCAGCCAGCCAGTTAGGCTCCATGTGAAATTTCCCTAGAGACAAGAAGCTCACTGCCTCAGGAGGGTCTGTTCTAAGGCCAAGATGAAATGACTGGCCCTAGTTCTGCCTGCTAAAGTCACAAAGAATAACTCAACTTCATCTCCATGGCAACCCTTCCAACACTGAAATATACCTATCCTGACCACCTTAGAAGTCTACCACCTTGGCAAAATAGTCCAAGTTTAGTCAACTCTTGCTTGTACAAGGACACTTTTTAGTGTCCTGTCTGCTCTGGCCTGTAGAAATACTTCTGCAAGTTTGGCCCCAGTATACAATGCTTCCAGTGTGCAGTGTTTAGGGGGCAGGAGAGTCTTCTGCCATCTGTTCACCATTCTGGGCTTTCTATCAGTGCGCTTGTTAACTCCCCTGACTCAGCATAATATGTACTTATCTTGGAAATTCTTCCCCCTTGGTTTCTATCACCCACTCTACCTGATTTTCTTATGATGCCCATATTCTCCTTCTCATTGGATCCTTTTTATCGGCCCGGACAGTGGGTATCACCAAAGCTTGATCCCTGGAGCCTGTGACCTATCTCATACCTGATGTCTTAGTAAGCATTATATTCATTCTCATGGCTCAGACAGTCTTTCTATAGGGATTATTCCCAAATTGTATCTGTAGCTTCAATGTCCTAGTACATGAGCTCTAGGCTCCTATTTCCCACTGCCTAGAGGGCATCCACTTTAAGATCTTACTTTATTTTCGCCCTAAAACCTGCATGCCCCAAATTGAGTATTTCTTCAGAAGATGATAATGACGATGATGATAATAATAATAATAATTAGAAATAACAATGAACATTTATTGAACACTTATACTCTGCTAGGCACCATACTGCACTAAAGACTCATTATCTTACTTAACTTTTACAATAACCCATGAGGAAACTACTCTCAGCCCCGCTTTACAGCTAGGGAAATAGGTTCAGAGAAGTAAAGTGATTTGGCCACACCCACTCTGCTAATAAGTAACCGGGTCAGGGTTTGAACCCTGAATGAAGTCATATGCTCTTAGCCACATTAAGTGATCATTGTAACTGCCCAGATGTTGTCATAGGTGCCCCATGTATTCCAAATGCCCTACCTAGAAAGCCTGAAGTCAGTCTTGACCTTTCCATCCAGTCACTGTACTACTGACATTCTTCTTCTAAACAATCGGGAACCATTTTCCCCTTTTATTCTCACCAGCATTTTACACCAGGTCCCTTGTCATTTCCTGTTATGTACTGCAAGTCTCTCCAGATGGGTCCTTTTGCATCCATCATGCATGATCCTGTCCAGAATATGTTTGATCAAACTGGTTCTTTCACTTCAAAGGTCCTCCCTACCATTCACCTCTTTGTTATTCATTCATTTGACCCACCTTGGAACTGTCCCGGCCTCACTGACCTGAAGCCTTCATTCTAAGTGGTGGAGATAAGGAAGGCTAGAACATATGTCAACTGTCATGCAGTTTAAATATTTCACATGATGTATACTTTTTGTTCCTTAATATTTTTGTCTTCAATTGTTTCAAGAGCAGTGTGTTCTGCAAAACCAGAGAAACGGCAGGAAAAGAAACTTCCAGGGGAAAGATATTTGAGAAATGTTGGTGAATTGTAAGTGACCTTATCGCCAGACTTCCCAAATCTTCAATATGCTAATGAGCACTGGAAATATCAATACACAAGGGGCAGAGAGCTGCAAAGGTGTTTCTGAGAGGTATTGAACTATAAGTCTTTATTTTTTTCCTTTCTCCTCTAGAGCAAGTTGTGAATCCAGGGTTCTCTAGCATGATTTTTAGGAAAAGCGACTCTAGGAGTGTCTATCAAAATACTAGGTATGCAATATGTGAGGTCTTAGGAAACAGATTAATTCTGTTTAGGTAACAGTGATGAAGGGAGAGGAGTCCCAGGCTTGGAGTCAGAAAGACAGATTGGAGCCCCAGATTCCAAAGCAGAGTGGTCCTGTAAGGATCAAATGAGATAATGCATGTGAAGAGATCTGCACAGTGTAAAGGCACAATATCAATGTGTACGTTATTTGATTAAGCCTTTTAAGTATGAGTCTATCTTAAAATTTTCCCCCGAGATTGGCTGTTGATTAAACAGCTAAAGATTAAGAAATCATATTTTATATACAAATAGAGAGCTTCATAGAAAGCATTAAAGTACCATAAATACACAGATTTCTATTTTCTCTACTTCCCGGGAGTATTTGTTGCATTTATAGGTTTGATTGATCAAAATAAAGAACTGCCACAAATGTATGATGATAGTACTTTTCACGGAAGAGAATAGTTTACAAATTACAAAAATGACTCATAGAAAATGAGAGATGATTTTAATATGATTTGGGGGTGGTTGAGAGTATTCTGAGGGCATCAGGGTGGCAGTGGGTTCCTAGGGAAGGGAAGAGGGATAGAGACTAGCAGAGACAGTGTACTGGCTGGAAGTGCCAACAGCCTTCTTGGCTGCACGTTTTGTCCCAGGCCAGCCCTGCATGTTTTCAACCCTAGTGATTTATATGCAATTTTAGATCTGTATAGTTTTTGAAGTGTGAAGTGTAACGATACAGGAATGAAACCTGTGTTGGTATGAGGCTTATGAAATCTGAATCATCAGATTAAGGTCTCCCCTTGGAAATCCCTGTGGCTCAGACCCACATGCCAGGATGGGAGGGACCGACCTGGACCTCGTCTTCCACAGCATCTGCCCCACTTAACCTTAGAGCTGAATCCTTACTTCTTTCCCTGCTCCTTCTCCAGCTCTTGGGGATTTGTGGCCACTGCTTCGGGAGGCTGAGGCATTAAAGCCCCTTGACCATCTTCTCTCCTGTATGACACATCCGCCTGCCTCCCCTACATGACAGTTTCCCAAAGCACATTCTATAATAGGTACAGGACCTACAGGCATTCGGTACTCAAGTGTGTTTGTGAAATGCTGCACTCTGAGAGTGTCTCAATGCACACAGCATGATAATAAAGGGCCTGAGAAGTCCTGTAATGAAAAAAAAACCACTTAGCTGTCATTGTTTGCCCAGCATGAGGCATCTGTGTTAGACCACGGGGCACTATTTTTCCACAGAATGCCTACTGATATTCAACACACTTCACTGTGGGAGATGAGACGCTGTTCTGGTCTTGCTTGGTTATCCCCCAAATCCCTCAAACAAACCAGCCTTTTATGCCCCCTCCATTTCTTTCTTTCTTTCTTTTTTTTTAGAGGGCAGTATCATTGGCCCTCATATGTGGGATCCAAATCGGGGCCGCTGGCGTCCCAAGCCAGCTCTTAATCACCATGCCACTCAGCTGGCCCATGCCCCCCCATTTCTTTATTCATGGTATTTCCCCCATGGTCTAACCATTTATTGTACAATCAGATGCACTGTACTACATGTATAGCAATATAACAAAGTGTTTGGGCTTTGGGGTCACAAAAGCCTAAGTTTCATCTTGGCTTAGCCACTTCCTAGCTTGTGATATTCGGCAAATTCTGTAGCCTTTCGAAGACTCAGTTTTATTTGTAAAATAAAGCAATGATTCCCATCTTTCAGGGTTCCATGAAAGCTAAATGTGATTAGGTATAGTAAGTGTTTGGCACAGTGCCCAGTGCAAAGCACAGAATTAACGGTGGATACATTATTAATTTTCCCATCATCATCATCACCATCACCATCAATATCACCACCACCATCATCATCACCATCTAAATAAATGGAAGAAAAATTAGACATTCTCATGCAGGTAATTGTCAAATTAACCAATTGTTTTCTTTTCTTTTGAGGGGATAATTTGACTTGCACATGGAGGATGTGTCTTGGTATCAGAAAGTTGTTTCACAGTGCATGTCAAACTATACCTACAGACAGAAGAGAAACATCTGTCGGATGATGGTAGACTTAAGGAAATTCACATCTAGCTTAAAAACGCTCAGCAAAGAGGGGACTGATAGTTCAAAGCCAACCTAATAAGCCCTAACTAGTAATGTGCCATAGGGTTTTCTATTAACTCCTATTTGGTTTGACATTTTTTCCAACAATTTCAATAAATATACATGAGAGCCACACTTACCAAACCTGAACATAAAAAAATCAGGAGTGGTAGCTAATTCAATACATAACTGAATTAAGATTCAAAATTATTTTGACAGGCTTGAAGGTCCAGAAAGATACAATTTGGTAGACTTAAATATAAAATATTATATCCATGTAAGAAAACAACAAAGTAACCCATGCACAGAGGAAAGATGACCTTGATGACCATATCTCTAGGGATTTTAGTTGACTTTTTAGCTGGACTAATAATTAGAGACTGCTGATAGAGAAAAGCAAACAAATTAGCAGGCATTAAGAGCAGGAGAATTATCCAATTGTAAGAAGGGAGTATCTCAGAACTGATTAGGGAGCTTCTTTTTAAGAAGGATAGTGAAAAATGATGTACATTTTGATGGTATGGGGAATGTCTAGCCTCAACAGAAACAAACCCAAGGAACACACAATTTCTGTTATTCCTCTGGGGGCTCTCTCAACATAATAGGCTCACTGAAATGGAGTGAGCTCCGCCTTTGAAAGTTTTTAGCAAAAGCTGGGTAAGAATGCGCAAGTGAGAGATTCCTACATTTGGTAGATGATAGGAGTATGAGCTCTAATGATTCCCTGGCCCTCCAAAAAGATCAACCAGAGGGTCCCAGAGCAAATTAAGCCTGAAACATGGCTCGAGGCAAAAATGACCAAACTGAAGTTGTCCTGCTTTGGGCACATCATGAAAAGGCAGGGCTCCTTGGAAAAGAGAACAATGCTGGGAAAAACAGAAGACAGCAGGAAAAAAAGATCAAATATGAGATGAAGTGACTTCATAAAGAAGACACAGGCATGAGTTGAGAAGAGCTGAGCAGGATTGCTGAGGACAAAACATTGTGGACTACATTCATAGGGTCACCAGGACTTGGAGCCGACTCGACGACACGTTACATACACACAGGAGCACATAACTTCTGAAGCCTCGCCAATGATAAAGTTCATAATTGTGTCTGGCAAAAGTCGTTCCATCCTCCAAGGCTCTGAAGCCTTCAGTCACCCTCAAGGGCAACACTCCTGTGTGGTCTCTCTCTTCCCCCTCACGGCACTTAAGAGTCCCTGCCTCTCATTTGCATGGGACCATACCAGTTACAATTTATTGATCACTTATCCTGTGACAAGTGATTTTATACATTATCTTGCTTAAATGTCCCAATAGCCATGTGAAATTGATAAAATTATCCCACTTGAAGGTGAGAACTATGAAGCTGAAATCAGTTTGTATCACTTACTTGCACAGAGTCCTATAGAGAGTAGGTGGCAGAAAGTGGACTCAAATCCAGGCTTAGCAATAGAATCATACTCTTTCCACTAATGGCACTTCTTAACCAGGCTCTCTCACATGATAATGCTTTGCATTGCCTTTTTAAATACACATTTATTCAATATTTCATGTCTCATATGCCTTGAGCTAGATTGTAAATTTCTGGAACAAAAGGCCATGTCTTGCTTTTCTTTGTATTTCCAACAGTATCTATTTCAATAAGCCACTGTTAACACCAACTAGCATCATCCATCCATTAAGTATTTATTTACTGAGTGTCTCTTATACTATATAGCTGACACTTTGCAAAGAACCAAACATATAGCAATGAATAAGTTAAACACATTTCTAAGGAAAATAGCAAACTAAATTAAGTAAATGTAAAAAGTAAACAAGTCAATGGCTTCCCTGACTTTTGAGTTGAGACGTCACCAAGAGGAGACAGCAGCTGTGCTATGAGCCGGGGAAGGAGGTCTTAGGCAGAGGGAACAGCAAGTGCAAAGGTTGACTGGGGAAACCTAGCTCACCGTGTTCAGGAACAGAATTAAGGTCAGTGTGGCTGGAACGGAGCGAGAAACAGGGTGGGTGGTGCAAAGTTAGGCTGGAGAAGTAGAGAGGGGCCAGATCACGATGGTCTTGGCATTTTGAGTTTTATTCCAAATGCAAAGGGAAGCCATTGGGGGGTTTTCAGCAGCAGGGAGTGACCTGCTCTGCTTTAGGCTTATAACAAATCACTCTGGTTGCTGGGTGAAGAATGGATTACAGGGCATGCAAGCTTGAAAGCAGTACTGGAAGTGGGTGCAAAGGTGGCTGCCTCCAAGGTGGTGGCATGGAAAATGTTACAGAGTGGCCCCATTCAGAATGTATTTTGTGTGTAAAGAAAATGGGACTTGCTGATGGTTTGGATGTTGGAGATTTTGGAAAAGAGAGTAAATCAAGGATGACTCCTAGGTTGTCAGCCTGAGGCCGTGGATAGATGCTGAGATGAGGAGCAGAGTGTGGGGTAAATGAATGGGAGAGGGAGGTGTTAATAGTTCGATTTTGGCCATATTTGAGATGCCTTTCAGGCATTACTGGAATGTAAGCGTTGTGAGGGCAGGAGCTCTGTCCTCTGTGTGTCGTCCCAGTGCACAAAGCAGCATCTAGTACAGAAGTCAGTACTCAATAAAATCTTGTTGAATGAAAAAAGTCAAGGAGAGGTATTGAGAAGGCAAAGGGATTTATGAATGTTTAAACCTCTTGGGCAAATGTAGATTCTTGGCGAAGCATAAATACATTCCTCCTTGGCTCCTACATGTGCAGTAAAGATCTCCGAGAGAGGTTTTTCAAAGAGCTGAATTAAACATCCTAATAGGGTCAGCTAATGCAGCCCTGGAGGAGAGGTTTAAACTCTCATTGTCTGACTAAAGCTTACCTGTTCTTTTCCAGTGTTCAGTGTCATTTAAGTGACATGTCTGATGGACTGCTTCTCTGAGTCATTTTTACTATTTATAATAATAATAATAATAATAATAATAATAATAATTCTCACCTATGTTAAAATTTTTGCCTATTTACTAATTTCCATTGGATATATTCTTATTTCTATCATTCCAGGGACTGAAGTGCTAACTAAAACGCTTTAACTAGAATAAAACAGGCCTCTAGCAGGTCAATAGCTTTGGCAGTTCTTTTTCCAGGGTGGTTAAATCCTAGACACATAATATAACCTTTAAGAAGGGCACCTGGGCCGGCCGAGTGGCGCGGTGGTTAAGCGCTGGCCTGGGAAGCCAGCGGCCCGGGTTCGGTCCCACATATGAGGGCCAGTGACACTGCCCTCAAAAAAAAAAAAAACAAAAAAAAAAAAAAAAAAAATGTAAAAAAAAAAAAGAAGGGCACCTAAGAGAACAAAAACGTCCTGTCATGGTAACAAAATAGTTTGAATATTTAAGATTTCAAAATCAAATCTTCTACTACAAGAACCAAAGAATAATTTTTAAAAAGTACAGAAAGAAAAAAGGAAGAAAGGAAGAAAGGAAAGAGAGGGAAAGAGAAAGCAAGCAAGGAGGCAAGCGCGAAAGTCACCACATTTAGTTAAAATTTCTCTGGCCAGTTCTGTACTAATGAATGACCCCATTAGTACACAGCTTTGTTCTTCGCTTTGAATACCAGGTGTCCTGATGGTCTACAGCAGTGATTCTCAGTCATTGGTGACATCAGAATTATCTTGTGCAGCTTTAAAAAAATACAGATCCCTGTGCCCATCCTGAGCCAGAAACTCCTGGGGTGGGCTACAGGCACGTGTATGTTAAAAATATTCTGATGCCCTTGCCTTCATTTGGCTGATCAGTGGAAACCACTGTTCAAGGAAATCACATTAGATGTGTAAAGCATGAGCATAGACATGGGCGTCCTGATTCAAAAGGTACTTGGCAGCCCAGCCCTTCTCTACCACCTTCTCTTGCTGCCCCTACTTTGAGCTCGGCCTTTCTCCTTCCCTCCAGGTTCTTCGAGAAGTACAGGTAGGACTTAAGATTTTGAATTTCAAAAGGATCCCTGTTGAGGGTGTAGGCTTCATGCAAAATACAAAAAGAAGGAGAGGAGGAAGAACATAACAGAGAAAAACATAGCAGAGATGGTGTGGTCAAGAGAGGAAGATAAAGAAATAAAGTAAAATGAGGATTTGGGGGGCATCCTACATTCTCAGGCATCCAGTACCCCAGAGTCAAGAAGGGAACTGCACAAGCCAAAGACCCAAAATCCCCTTTCTACCTGGCCCTCTGGAAATGACAGCTTATTTACGGCTCTTCTGGGAGAGGAGTCTCAGACACCTTGCTGCACACCGCCCTCCCCATTTCAAGGACCGCAGTCTCCCAGGTCAAAGGAGAAGCCCCATTTTTACATCAGGAAGTGAGCACATAGGTTGAGGTCAAGAAAGAGGTCAGCATTGTTATACATTTTGAAATCATAAGGAATATTCTGAATCCTGCTGTGAAGAAAATGGTTTTATTCACAATAAGAGAACCAAGTTGAAGAAAAAAGGCTCCTTCAGCTTTCGATTCAATAGCCTCAGGCAGACGAGCCAAGAACACTGGCTCTGGATACCAAGTCACCTGGGTTCAAATCCTAGCTCTGAAATCATAGGTCATTTCATTAGCCTCTCTGAGCCTCAGTTTTCTCATCTGTTAATTGGGGGCAGGGAGAGGGGGAGGGATAATATTTTAAAAATGGGATCTATTATTATTATTCTGAAAATGCAGTTTATTTTAGTGGTTTTCTTGGTTTGTTTGTAACCAACATTGAATCAGTACTGTGTCTTGGATCCTCACCAAGTGCTTTACACCTGTCATCTCTCTGAATCATCACAGAAACCTTTTGAGGAAGGTACTATTATTATCCCCATCTAAAGGTGAGGGATTAGGTAGTTGGCTTGAGGTTACACAGCTGGCGAATGGTGGGTTAGAACCCAGGCCGACTGACTCCAGAGCTGCCCCTGAATGATGAGAGACCCCTCCTCATTCCCAGCCCTGCTGTTTTCTGAGTGCCACTGGGAGTGAGTAGAACCCAGTGAGTACTGGCTATCAAGAACCATCAAACATGATTTGCTTTCAGTCGGCTCAAGGGCAGATGAGCCCCCTATGAAAATCCTGCCCTTAGAACGCTGCCTTATACAGCTCAGTCTCTTGTGGTTTAATTACCTACTGTATTTTTTTTGGTCCAGAAATTTCTGGACTAAGAGCTCTGTGAACCCAGGAATGTGCAGTGAAATGCTCTGGGGAATGAATACAGTGTCTGTCCTCAGAGCTGTGTCTCTGGGGAGATGCGCTTTCCCAAGGAGAAATCTGCTTTTCCAAAGCGCTGAAATTTCCCTTCCCCTGGCGGGGCTTGATCAGCAATGTGCTCCATGCATGTTCAGTCAGATATGAGGAAGAAAGTTTGGATAGCAGCCTTGGACAGATGATTTTCTTTTCTTTTTTAAAGATTTTATTGGGGAATTGGGGGAGGGGAACAGACAAGTTGCTGTCCTTTTTTCTTCAGTCTAGTTGTGGAGGACGTTGCTTCACTGGACCATGGTGGTATCATCATTGCGCTCTTCTTGGGTGAGGCAGATCGGTCGCCGGCCTCTGGACGGCCACTCACAGCGGTTCCTGGCAGCTCACGCTGGCTGCAGGCCACTCACTGTAGCCTATGGCAGCCCACTGCAGCAGTGGCTGCAGCTATGCCATCCCGGGGACTCACAGTAGCCCAGCTCCAGATCTTAGGTGTAGGGGGCAGTGTCACTGGCCCTCATATGTGGGATCTGAACAGGGGCTGCTGGTGTCCCAAGCCAGCTCCTAACCAATGCACCACTCGGCCGGCCGACAGATGATTTGCTTGATTGTCTACATAAAAGGGGGAGGGGAGGAAGCCTCGACAGAAAACTTTTCTAACATGGTTGAATGTAGAAATTTAAAACACTATTTTTTTTCTAAACTATTTCAAGTGAAGAAACACATTTGGACATGAGGATACGCACCCCCACCCCCACAATATATCATACTTTTTCCTTATTGTGCTGAAATGCTGTTCCCTTGGCTATATGACCAGACAGACTTTTAAATGTTGGGATGTGCCAAAGTGATCATTCATCATCACTTATGAAGTATATATGGGATTTTGGCTGAAAGGACCCAAGGCTCAAACAGCCCTTTTCTGGCCAGATGGTTTACTTATTTATATAGTTCTTTTCCAGGAAGTTAAGCTGCACCTTGGCATTCTTTATGGGGGTGGGGATTTAAACTGTTGAATTGACATCTGGTGAAACCTACCAGATGTAAGGAACAAGCAACAACCTTTGGGCTGCCCATGTTAGTGTGGCTAGAGAAGCAGCTTGGTGACTGCTTAGGTTGACCAAACAGAAGGGCATGGGGCAAGGTCATGGGGGCAAAGAGCCAGGTGGATTCCATCCAGAGTCTTGTGGGGTCTCAGCATAACCAGGCTCAGTCTTGGGCTCATGACCTGCCTTTGGACCAGCTGGTCCAAAAGAGGAGCCCAGACAAATAGTCTTGCTAAGAACTTCTGTTAATAGACTCTTGAAGCCAAAACCGGTCCCTAGCCAGAGGAATCAACTATCAACTACACCAAAGAGTGTCTGGCAGTGGTGTGGGCAATGGGAGGCTATGGAGCCAAAAATTCACTCTGTTGACAGATTCCAAGGACCAACTACAGATGCAGATCACGACTTCCAATCTCAAAGGTCATCAATGGGTAAACAGCAGGGCAGAAGCAGAGGCCATGTTGAGGGGTCATACGGTTTGAGGACTACTGACTCAGAATGTGACTCCCCACCTATGTTCCACACAGAGTGTTACAAGGAAAAGATGTGAAAGCCAAGGGAATAATAATCTTCAATCTCTGTTTGCCTATCATCTCTTCTCAACCACATGTGCTCAAGTACATGATTTCTTTGGTGAAATTATCCATGAAAATGCTTCTCGGTCTCCTCTAGAAAAGATAAATGGCTCTGGAATTTAGTCTAAGGGGAATTAAAATAACAGCAAGATCAAGGAGAATGTGGGCTAGAGGTAGAGGCTGGATAGAGGAAGAAAATGGGGGAAGGAAAGAACAATATGATTTGAGATTGTCAAAGCAAGGGACTTTGTGGGTGGCCAGGAAGCGAGGCCTGTTCAACTTGAAAGGAGAACGAGAGAACGCTGGCTTCTTGGAGTTGTAGATCAGGAACATGACTATAGAGAGGTGTCCAGATCAAAAGGGTTAGGGAGATGTGCCTCCCAACCCAGCAAAGCAGGACTGAACCCACCCCCAGGATAGGTCTTGACGGCCACCAGCACGCGCCTCTGTGAACTGGCAAGGATAAAAGGATAAACCACTTTCAGAAGTGACTCCAGTGGGCACCAGTCTTGACGTCAGGCAGGAGAAGGGGGAATGGGGACAGACACTGCTTCCAAGCCACAGTCTAAGCTGGTGTGAAGTGGCTTATCTCCAGGCCTTCCTTAATGTAAGCCAAATCCTTTCAGTTACTTCATGAGCGTACTTTGAATTACATTTTAACCATATCTTCCTAAGAATGAATGTTACGCAACATTGCCCGAAAGGCATCAGGGATTTTCTTCCCTTTTCCCACACTGTAGATAAGTCATTGTGTCAGGGTTGTTAAAATTTGGGAAACTTGTAGCTCTTGATCAAGTTCTGCTGACAATCAGGAGCCAGCTTTCTCCCTAGACCATGAGTCTTGCTCATGACAGGAGTGGTTGTCTTCTTGTTTGGAATGCCCACCCTTCCCAGTGATGTTCCCCCTCTATCCCAGCCATCCCTCAAGTCTCAGCCCCACTGTCCAGAGCAGAGCAAAGAGAGCTCTGATCACCCACCCAGACACCTCAGCTCCCACTGTCTGTGCCACTCGCGCTGCACGTACTTTCTGCCTTTTTTGGTAGTGCTTTGTGCCCGTGCCTGACTGGTAGCTCTGGCAGCTGCTAGCTATTACTCACTCTCCTTAGCCGCCATGGTGCCCTGCTTCTGAGAAGTGTTGACATGTTAACTGGATGTTTCAATGCAGGAATAAACACATTCACCTCTCCCCTAAGTGACCAGCACTCCTTCAATGAAGCTAATATGGGGGTGCCAAAAAAATGTGTACATGTTAAGAGATGGTATCTATGTATTACTTTTATTGGGGACTTCGGGGAGGGGGACAGGGAAAGGGGAACAGACAAGTTGCTGTCCTTTTGTTCTTCAGTCTAGTTGTGGAGGACATTGCTTCCTGGCCCATGTTGGTATCATCATTGCGCTCTTCCCAGGTGAGGCAGATCGGTCACCAGCCTCTGGACGGCCGCTCACAGCGGCTCTTGGCAGCTCACGCTAGCTGCCAGCTGCTCATGCTGGCGGCCAGACACTCTCTGTAGCCTATGGCAGCCCACTGCAGCAGTGGCTGCAGCTATGCCGCCCCGGGGACTCACAGCAGCCCAGCGCCAGGTGGAGCTGTTGTTCACCATCTTAGCTACAGAGGGCAGTGTCACTGGCCCTCATATGTGGGATCTGAACCGGGGCCGCTGGTTTCCCAAGCCAGCGCTTAAACACCGTGCCACTCGGCCGGCCCGATATGTATTACTTTTTGACGTTGAATTCCAGTAGTAATGCGTAGTATGATGTTTGCTCAAAAGACAGTGTTAATCAAATGAATGCTAGTGTTACTCATTGCATTACAATTGTAATACAGTTTTTTCCTTTCTTAAAATGTGTATACATTTTTTTTTTGGCACCCTCTGTAGTCTCTCTCCTCTCTTTGAGATTCTCCAGTGTTCCAAGGAATATATATCTTCCTTCCCTGAAGAAAATGTATTTATTTTGTGTATCCAATTTCAACAGAACCAAAGTATGGGATTATCATGTTGTAAATTTTCATCGTATATTACTAATTTCTTATTTAAAAGAATATGTTTGAAAAAAAGAGAAGAAGGCTATATAGCATAGTAGGTGCTCAATAAATGTCTTGAGTGAATGAATGAGTTCATAAGTGATTATAAAAAAATGGATAAAAATCCATTTTTCTACAGAAAGGAGTAGAAAAAGGATAGATACACTGGAGATTTAGAAAGAAGTAGAAAGAGAGGGAGGAGCGAGGGAAAGGAGACCAAAGGCTAATTAAAGTCTAAATCAGCAATTCTGGTTTTACTACAAACCTGAACCTGATAATTTAATAAGTAGAGAGGCAAGGCAGTTGGGCAAGAAGAGGCTAGACTTTGAAGGCAGACATCTGGATTCTGACATTCACTCAGCACTGTGTGACCTTGGACAAGTGACTCAACCTCTCTGAGTTTCACTATTTTTTAAACTTCATTTTGAAGTAATTTTATATTTACAGAAAATTTGCAAAAATAGTACCAACACTTCCTGTATACAGTTCACCCAGCTTCTTCTAATGTTACCATCTTTCATAACCACAGAACAATGATCAATTAACATTGATATATGAATACTAATTAAACTACTTGCCTTATTAGCCTTTCACCAGTTTTGCAGTTAATATCCTTTTTCTAGTCCAGGACCCAATAGGATCCCACACTACATTTAGTTGTCATGTCTCTTTGAGTCTTTGACAGTTCCTCAATCTTTCCTTTCATCCCTCTGACACTTTTGAATAGTAAAATGTCCCTCAGTTTAGGGTTGCCTGATGGTTTTTCTCATGTTTAGTTAGCTTGTGCTCTTTTGTTGTTTTTTTTCTTTTTTTGGCAAGAACGCCAAAGAGATGATGTCATGCCCTTCTTAGTGCATCACATCAGGACATACACATCAATGTGTTTAGTCTGGTCACATTGACTTCGAGCGCTTACTTAAAGGGGTGTCTACAGGGTTTCTCCATTGCTCTATTTTTCCTTTTGTAACTAACTAATAAATATTTTATGGAGAGATATTTTGAGACTATACAAATATCTTGTTTCTCATCATACTTTTGCCCAATAATTTTAGCATTAATCAGGGGTTCTTGCCTGTAACAATTTATTACTGGGGTATCTTAATGATGATTTCCTATTTTCCTCACTCCTTTCACATACATTTATTAACTGAAATTCTTTTAGAAGTAAGAGTTGTACCTTACACTCCCCTTCCATTGATTTATTTATTCAATTATTTATATCAGTAGGGGTTCATGAATATTTATTTTGTTCTATGGATCATAATTCAATACTACCATTATTTTGTTGTTTAAGCTTCAACTTTCTTCATCTGTGAGTCCGGAATAATGACCACAGCTTTACACAATGTTGTAAGGATTAAATGGGATTTAAAAATGTGAACATATTCAGTCCAGAGCACCTAGTAAATAAATGCTAGCTCTTTTCCCTCCTTTTCTTTACAGAAAGAAAAGCCACACTAATTTGAAGGCAAAACCATTCTAAAAGGGTGAAAATCTTAACTGAAGAATTCTCTTTTAATGCAATGCACGTTTTCTACCCTAAGGTGTAGAAAGCAACAAGAATTAGCTATCCCATGTTGCCTAGTAGAAGTCATTTGGGGTCTGCCTGTAAAGACTATATAAGATTGATTTTTAATCAGCATGCCCGTAATTTGTATGAAAATAGATGCTTGAGAATACTTGAAAACAGACTGTTCTCTTAAGTAGTTTAAGTGTTTTCCCAGAAATCTTGTTTACGTTTTGAAGTTGCTTAGCTAAACTATTTTCAGAGATGGTCCAAAGCATGCTTCAAACCAGCTGTGGTTCATATCATCACTATCTCTGAATTAGTGAAATCCCTGATCCGTCTCAGATTCCCAAGGTTATGATAGTGAAAGAAGGAACTCTAAGTGTTTTTTTTTCTCCAAAATTAATTTACAATTAGATTTTAAAAGTTTGGACAAATCACTTTTAAGCTCAGGTGGAATTTAAAACAACAAGAACAACAACAAAGGATGAGGATAAGGTCCTATGGATGTGAGTGTGACTAGATCTGGAAGTTTAAAATTCTTCATGAAATACAGTAAAATCCACTAATAAAATCACTCGGTTTGCTGGAACTTTCATTTCCCACCCAGTTTTATCAGTAAGGAAAACCAAGAATGTCAGGAGATTTATTTTAAAAAACACCTTTGGGGCAGAGTGGTTCATAAGCTCTCCTATGGATTCCCAGAGAGTCTGTCTCATTCAGTTTGGAGTAGGGCCAGGAATCTGCATTTTTATCAGGCACCACATGAGCCTGATACAGGTGGGAGACAGAATACTGAAGCGGTCCAAAGCCCAGGATCTGGGGTCTACGTGGGTTTGAAGCTCGCTGTTGCCACCTACCACCTGTGTTACCTTGGGCAAATGACTTCATCTCCTTGTGCCTCAGTTTCCCCATTGGTAAGGTGTGGCTAATGACAATATCTATCCACCCAGGGTTGTTGTGAGCTACAAATAAATGGTACTTGTAAATGATTAGCCCAGCAGTGCTAGTTGGAAACCAGCGATTCCTATGGATAATGGATCTCCCTTTGGAGAATGGTGTTCAGGGCATGTCTGGGCACAGAACTGCTTGAGCTCAGCCTCTAACACTTTCTGCATCTACTGTGCCTTAGCCATGGTCACTGATATTTATATCCATCATCAGGGTCATGATTGGCAGGCTATGGAGGCTGCAAGGCTAGCTGCTATCATTAGAAAGGGTTTAAGTAACAAAGGCTGATTAGTCCTCTGTCAATCAGAGATACACTCATTTGGACCAGATGGGGGTATCCTCTTACCATTTGGGTAGTTTACTGGGTGATTAAACTAGGAAACTACTATCTTTGTGGAGGTAAGCCAGGCACCAACCAACAAATGCAGAGACTTACATTTTGTTTTAATATTGAAGGCAAAAGAAATTCAATCTAAAAGACATAACATGTAGAACAGAAGACTCTGGGTTTGGGGTCATACTATGGAGGAAATGTCCTTTAAGCTCAGGGTGCAGCATCCCCGGCCCTAACCCTGCATGGGGACCTACCTCTCCCTCCTGTCCGTCATCTTGCTCCAGGGCCACAGGATGTCAGCCATTGGTCCTTTTCCTCCCAGGGAGCCCCTACACCTCTAATGGTGCCTCCTCTTAAGTGTCCCCAGACCCCGGTCACAGCTGTCCTCTTCAGAACTGGTTTCTGGTAAGGTCTCAGAGGTCTTGGAGGGAGTTTCTAGGGTGGGGATTTTGATGGGATGCAGAGAGCAGGCGTGGGGGATTCAGGACCCCTCCAGCCCACGTTCCTCCCTGCTGTCCTGAGCTGGGTGTGTTGGTGGTTAGCGTCTGCCGAGGAGGCCCGATAGTGGAAGAGGGGTGGGTAAGACAGATCCCATGGCCAGGGAGCATGTTGTCAGAAACCAAAATTGAGACATCTGGTCTTAAAAGCACCTTTAGGAACAAGGGGGAGAATATTTGAAAATGGGCCCAGGGAGAATATTTTGGCAAGGGGGGTGGGAAAAAGGTGGGGACTGGTTGTCCAAAAGGAGAAGGCCTGTGACCTTGGTAATGATATGGTGTGGAGACAGGATCCATTAGGCTTAAGGGCAGGTGCGAGTAAAGTGGGAGAGAGGATGACAATGTATTGTCTATCTCATTGCCTGGAAAGAAAGCAGCCATCATGGAAGTAGCAAGACAGACAGGTAGATGAGATAGCAGTAACAGGCAAACCGAAATGGAGAAATATGCTTAAACATCACTTACTAGTGATTCAATGACCAAAATATCTCAAAGCGGCTTCTTACCTCATTAAATCTCATCACGAGATCTTCAAGGGCACTGTGCTCTCCGTTCTGGGAGGTAAGAATTGATGCTGAGATGGATGCTTTGAGGCAGGGAAGCGACTTCTGGCATTCTGGAGGGCCCAAGTTCCGGGTCAAGAAGCAAAGATAATCAACCGGCAAGACCCTTCGGTAAATATTCTGTTCCTGCTCCATCAGGATGCTGGCAACCTCCTCTGGGAACTGGATGAGGGGCTGCAGATCAATCAGTTCCTTGCTGATCCCAGCTGAACTTGAAGGGAGGGCACTGGAATTGGCCATAGAGGTGCCTGGTGGGCGTTCTGAAATAAAGTCACAAAAGTCATGGTCACACCATGGCTGGTATGTCTGATTACCAGATATTTACTTGAGAGTCGTTCAAAATCTTGCAGGTGTGTTAAGCAAACATTCTGCTTGGTCAGTAGTTTTACACTGTCTTGTTATGGAGACCTGACATCTGCCTTGCTGGCGCCCTCCTGCCCTCTGGCGGGTGAGGGAGACTTAGTTTTTGCCACTTCCAGAAGCAGAACTGATCTAGCACACCACGCCTAGCCAGTTCACTATGATGCTCTGCAGAGTGGAGGAGAAGTAAAATGGACCATTTGCTTCTTCATCCGCAGTGCTGACCATCAGGGTGTGTGTGGTCACAGCGATTGAAACGGCAGAGGAAAGGGGCTCTAGGGGGAAGAGGCAAGTACAGGTATATGGACATTGTGTGTAAACATACAGGAGACCTGGGGACCCTCTGCACCGGGTTTCGAAACTTCCTGGTCGGGGCCGGCCAAGTGGCGCGGTGGTTAAGCGCTGGCTTGGGAAGCCAGAGGCCCCGGTTTGGTCCCACATATGAAGGCCAGTGACACTGCCCTCAAAAAAACAACAACAAAAAAACAAAAAAAAAACTTCACTGTCTACTCTGCCAACATCTCACCCTCAAAACTCCGATTCCATTGAGATCCATTTGGGGGGTTGCAGGGACAGAACCGCCTATCCAAGTAAGGAATGAATAGAAAATAAGGAAATATATCTAAATAAATAAATCTTATTCCCTGCTCCACTACTGGTAGTAAGAAGATGGCAGTGGGAGAGAAAGTGGCAAGTGCATTAGAGGGAAGTACCAAATGCATTTGTAGACTCAATATTATTTCCTTAGCACAAAATCACTTTATTTTGACCACTATCCCCCCAATCTCTCTCTTAACTTCCTATGTATGCCATTCATTCATCTACATTGATCCATCCATTCATTCAAAAAACTGAAAATCTACAATGAGTGCTAGAACATAATTTCATGAACTATGATCAATGTTGTGGCCAGCTAAGTTGGGCAAATGTCACATATTCATGTCACAAACTCTCTTCCTGGAAATACAGGGGGCACAGGAGTATACCATTAAAGGCTCTAAGGGATATGGGAGTAAAGAAATCCATGGACATGGTCTGACCCAGTGTTTCTCCAAAGCCATAGTTGATATAACATTTACTATGCAATTCTGTATAACTAGCGTTGCTTGGAACCACTTCAGGAAATGCTGCCCTGAGGGCCAAAATGTTCTCTCTCCATCCAAGCCACATCTTTTCCTTCCCGGCAGTCCCTCCCTGGGCCGCTCTCCTTCAGGCTTCTCATGGTGCTTCATGGGGGGACCACATTTCTCTTTTCCCAGAATCTTTCTTATATTCCTGATTTCTTAAAACATTCCTATTGACCCTTTGACAGAACAGAATCCATCTGTCTTTTGATGATGCTACTCCTCACCACCAACTGTTGTCTGGCCTGGACACTGGACAACAGCAAAGTTCATGAGGAAGACTTCCTCAACATCCAGGCCTCAATATTCTTGACTCTTTTTTTCAAATCTGTATTGCTGAAAACTTTGGAATCATCCCTCCAGTGTGCTCTGTCTCTGCGTTATTAAATTCATCATCCCTGAATGGACCTCCTTTCCTCTTCTCCCCTTTCCCCTAAATTCTTCTGTCTTCAGCAGACTTCCAGTTCCTTGGCCTTGGTCTGGGTACATGGTCAGGATTTTAACATGGCACCCACCAACTTCCAGGATTCCCTCCAAGTCACCTCGACTTTCCACCACGTGCACTTCCTAATCCTCAATCCTAGGCAAACAAACACAACCATGGCTTCTGGGCCACAATATGACATGCGCAATTATTCTCCTCAGTGATGGGACCCTTGCTGATTTGTGTTATTAACTTCAGGTGGGCCCCAAGGAAGCTTCAACTTTATTGGAATTTATTTATTTTTCCCTAAATAACTCACAGTCATCTTTACCTCAGCAGTATAGCTTTTCTATTCTTCTCACCCTCCCAAACCCACTTTTATTTTCTTTACATTTGTTCAATCATTTCTTAACTGACTTCACTGTGATAATTGCCCAGTGTCAGGAACTCTGTCAGTTAGTTCAAACTCCTCTATTTCTTCCATTCTCTCCTCCTTCTCTGAGAATGGCGTGTGCCCTCTCCTCAACAAGGCTCATCTATGTCTGGGATTAAGTCTATTCTACTTGCCTCAGTCCCTGTCCTTCTACTGACTCCTCTTTTCCTGCACAAACATTCAGTTTCCCTTATTCTTAAAAACAAATTCATAAAATTTCTCTTCTCTCAGAAACTCCCAATCCTCTCTAGCCTCCCTCTCATTATGTACCTTCTCTGAAGGTGCATTCCGATTGGTCTACATTCCCTAACTCCTTCCTGTGTCAGTGTGGTGACCCTATCTTCTGATCCAAAACTCAGGCCACACAGTCTGTTTGAATTAACAAACCAGTAATGCTGTGGGAGCCTTACTCCCACAAAACCGGAAACCAGCTCTGTCCTAGGAGCGTGTAGTTCTTAGATCATCTGGCCCGGGCTCTGACATTCTCCCCTCACTCCTCCTCTCCCACGCAGCCCACCACCTCTGAAGCATAGCTCAGGAAAAGTTCTTGGTGCTATTTGCTATTTAATTGAGTTACTCTCCCCTTTTGGAGGAATGCTTTCAGTGACAATCTAAAAAAAATTGTGAGGCTTTAAAGTTTGAGCTATACCGCTCTGCACTGATGCAAATCTGAACTTGATTTAAATATATCCTGGTCAAAACTGTCTGTTTGTCTTCTGTATAAAAATTAGAGCATCTAGGGCCGGCTGAGTGGTGTGGTGGTTAAGCACTGGCTTGGGAAGCCAGCGGCCCCAGTTCAGGTCCCACATATGAGGGCCAGTGACACTGCCCTCAAAAAAAAAAAAAAAACAAACAAAAATTAGAGCATCTAAATTCATACTTCTCTTTGATTCTAAAAGGTGAGCAAGTGAGTTGGGAGTACAATGACTTATCCATCTTTTGGACCAAGCTACCCAAAATTGACTGCAGCAAAAAAGCAAGGACTACCAAATTATATTTCGTTCTCTCTAACTCATATTTGAAAATAATTAAAAATAAAGCCATTGGTCAAATCTATATGGCCTATATGTCCTCACTCTTCAATTTCTGAGTAGTTTAGAAAGTGACTGGATTTCCTGAAAATTGAGTTAGAATGTGGCCTGATGACAGAGGCAGACTGCAATTTCTGGATACTGATAATTTATGTAGAATGGAATTAGCCATTTAAATGGAGTCTTCCCAGAAGTAACCAACTCTAAGACATGATTTCAAAATATAGCACTCTGTGAAGAAAATAAAAGTAAGTCCAAACTCATATGAAATCGTTTGTCTAATATTGAAGAGAAGAAATAATGTAATAAAATATGTAAATAATGTAACATAAGATGACATATTATAAACTATAATATATCTTGAGATATGAATCACATGCTGTTTCAATGAATGAAGAGTCTAGTGACTGGTGGGAAATAGCAATAAAGGAGACGTAAAAAATAAATTGAAAGAAAGAAGAAAAAGAAGCGCAGTCAATATAACCCTAACTTAGTGGCCCCGTGTTTTTCAGTATAAGCATCCAGGGAATTTTTATCATGCACCACAAAGAAACATCCCAGAAGTCTTCCAGGGACATAATTCTCTGTCCTTCAAGTTCCACACTTCAGCAGCTGTTACAAAAACAAACTCAGAAAAAAAGTCAGATTTGTGGTTATGACCGGCAGGGAGTCGGGGGAGTGGGAATTGGAGGAGGTGGTCAAAATGTACGAACTTCCAGTTATAATATAAATAAGTATTAGGAAAGAAATGTGATGCCACATAATGACTATAGTTAACACTGCTGTATGATACACAGCAAAGCTGTTAAAAGAGTAAATCCTAAGAATTCTCATTACAAGGAAAAGATTTTTTTCCTTTTTGCTTTTCCTTTTTATTGTATCTACATGAGATGATGGATGCTAACTGAACTTACCATCGTGATCATTTTACAATATACGTAAGTCAAACCATTATGCTGTATACCTTAAGATTATACAGTGAGGCATGTCAATGATATCTCAACATAACTCCCACTTTCTCTCATTCTTTCTGACCTTTCCTTATAACTTCCTCCTTCTCCTTCACATGCCACGTTGCCCCAACTGTCAGCTGTAAGTCACCATCACACCTTCCTCTCTATAACATGGGCAACTCTGCAATGGATCAAAGACCGGGTGGCTCTATGACCCATGACCCATCCTCATTATTTGTGGAACAAAGTTCATAAGGTGCACTGAAAACTGCAATGATTCTCTTGAGGAAAAATGTTTTAGAAAATTTCTGGTGAATAAAATTATCCACCTTATTTACAGTCAGTGTTTGCTCTCAGCCCCCACTCCTCAGTTGCTAGTTATCCTAGCAGAATAGGGCTGTATCTCTAGATATTGTCACAGCCTAGAAATATTTACTGTGAGACACAGTATCTTCAAGTTCTGATTCCCTGCTCAAATTATAGCTTCCTGAACAATGTGCTCTACATGGATTAATTCAGGAGGTAGACAGTATTTTTTAAAAATAGTATATATATATAAACTTTATTGGGGAACAGTGTGTTTTGCCCAGGACCCATCAGCTCCAAGTCAAGCTGTTGTCCTTCAATCTTAGTTGTGGAGGGCGCAGCTCAGCTCCAAGTCCAGTCATCATTTTCAATCTAGTTGTGGCCAGAGGAGGGGGTGGCACGCAGTCCACTGTCCCATGTGTGAGTCAAACCGGCAACCTTGTTGTGAAGAGCACACACTCTAACCAACTGAGCCATCTGGCTGCCCACTGCTCAGCGGCAGCTCAGCTCAAGTCATTGTCTTCAATCTAGTTGCAGAGGGCGCAGCTCACTGGCCCATGTGGGAATCGAACCGGCAACCCTGTTGCTCAGAGTTCGGGCTCTAACCAACTGAGCCACCGACTGCCTGGTAGACAGTATTTTTATGTGAGGTTCACATAGGGTCACCTAAGTGCTAAGCAGGGGAGCTGGGATTTGAAACAGGGTCTATTTGACTCCAGAGCTCATGTTTCTGATCACTCAGCACATCGCCTAGGTAGCAACAAAATGCCACAATGACATTCTGGTTTTCAGATGCATCTCAAGTGACTTTAGTCAGGACAAATCAACTTTCTGTACTTGTTGACTAGGAATCTACAAAGTGAACTCTTCAAACCCTAAAGGTAAGGATTTGACCCTAGAGGGAGAACAGTTCCCCTCCTTGGTCAGCCTGGAACCACCACTGCAAACACCACATTAACACTACAATAAAATGGAGCACACTTAGACATGCCCTCTCCTTTCCTTTTGGTAAGTTCATAAGAACGTTCCCATGCTTTAAACTAGTATTTGCCCAAGTATGTTACACTGAAATTATGTAAAACACGGTTCCTTAGTTAATAATTTGGAGCCATATTGGCCTAAACAAAGCTTAACAAGTTTTCTTTTTCTATTTTAACTGCAAGACTTCTCAGCGTCTTAAATAATTCCCACAAGGTGAATGTACTATCATAGTAGCTCTTCCCAACCTTGTTGTTCATCTCTATATATCACTTACAGGGGAATTACAGTCCCTTCAAAACTTCGGGTGTCACACTCAGAGAGTCTCAATGGGGGAGTGGGGCCTAAGGTGTTCATGAGGTTAGTTTCCAAGGAAGCTTAGTCGGCCATGTTGCTGGAACCCTATGTAAAGGTCTAAGGGTGAGAGAGACCATGGCTTATTCAGGAAACTGCAAGTCATTCCCAATGGCTGAAGCACATTTTAGAAAGATGGAACATCATAAAGGAGGCAACTTTATGTTCTAGAAAGCAACAGGGTACAGGGTTTCATGAGGTGTTGCTCATGAAACAAGAAGACATATGGGGTAGTGGGAGGATTAAGACATATATGTGAATAAATCTTACCCTAGAGTTTCCCCACCTTGAGGGAGGGGAATCTGGGCCAAGTCTTCCCTTGAGGGATGCTGCTCTGAGAGGCAGCCTCTCCTGCCAGCCCCACGGAGGCCTCTGAACCCTCCCTCCCTCCCTTCTTTTCTCCTTCCTTCCCAGTGATCAGAAAGTCCCTGATCTTGTCTACAAGTTGTGCAGCCTAGAAATATCCAGAAAATGCCCTTTACTCCGTGAGTACTTTGCCTAAATAACTGTTCACCCCGTGACCTGGGGTACAGCGCCTTTGGGGATCTCCCGCTCCCAGAATTCTGTTCCCATCCTCAGGGTTAGCACTAGTTCATAGAGGGTAGTGTAAGTCCAACCCCACAGAAGAGGTTCAGGCTCGGGCTAGAGCTCAGCAAAACCTTCCACTTCCCATTTATTTCTCTTCTTGGTTTTGATCCTTATTAAAACTAAAAGCATTTGGTCTAACTTGCTGTACTTCATATGAAAATCTAGAGTTTACGGACCGGCTGAGTGGCACGGTGGTTAAGCGCTGGCTTGGGAAGCCAGCAGCCCCAGTTCGGGTCCCACAGATGAGGGCCAGTGATACTGCCCTCAAAAAAACACACAAAACAAACAAACAAACAAAAAGAAAATCTACAGTTTACTAAGTAATCTCACATAATTTGCATAATGCTAGGGAGTCTGACAGATAGGGATTGCTAATCTTATTTTCTGTAAAGCATAATTTGCATAATGCTAGGGAGTCGTGACAGATAGGGATTGCTAATCTTATTTTCTGTAAAACTCGAGTTAAGTTGTTAAGTGACTTGCCCAAGAATCCAGCTTGTGAGTGGTCAGCTGTGGCAAAAGCTGAGAGAGAACCGGAAAATTCTGGCTGCTGGCCCAGTACTCTGCATGACGCAAACCGAACCTAAGTTATCTTGGGTGTGCTTTGTGTCCACAGGCCAGGTTATTAGCTGAATGGATTTGAGAAAGGCCAAGTAGAAACTCATTCATTCATTCATTCATTCATGGAGTACCAGGTTTTGTTTCAAGCTGCACTGATGTTGGGATTTAGTGAACAAGAAAAGATCCTTGTTCATATAGAACATTCTAGGAGGGAGACTCACAAACAATAATATCATGTGGGTGGGGGAGGGGAGAGATGGCGGATGGAGGTGGGGATGGTGCAGTATTGCGTAACATATATTAACTAGAATGTTAGTACTTTCCTCAAGTTTTTCCATAAAGGTTTTCAAAACTTGACCACCCAGGATGCTCTTGGCTTGGTCACTCCAATCTTTTTCTAGTATCCCAACAGTAGCTACTCTCCTAGCTCGTGCTCCTCACCATGTGTTAGCCCTTTGCACCAAGTAACTCATTTAATTCTTACAAAGAACCCTGTAAAGCAAGTGTGATTATCCCCATTTTACAGATGACAAAACAGAGGTGAGAAATGTTAAGCTTTTGCCTAAAGACCCTGTTACTGAGATGGGGCCTGAACTAAAATTCAGCTCTGACTCCAGAAGTTCATCCTCTTTTACCCCAGCATTTTAAGGGACCTTCTGCAGGGGAGACAGATTCCCTGGATTTCCTGCCAAGTCTGCCTATCTTTCTCTCTCTACACAACACCCTCTTTTCTTTTCTGGATAGGCAGAGGAGGTTGGTAAGTCACGCAGTATTTACCTTACAGGAATCTGATTTTAACAAAAAATAAGAGCATAGTACTCCTATTATATACTTAAAACTCAAAAATGTTTTTTCAATTATAGTTGATATTCAATATTATATTAGTTTCAGGTGTACAGCACAGTGGTTAGACATTTATAGTATATAACTTACTTACGAGGTGGTCGCCCAGTAAGTCTAGTAGGCACCTGACACCATATGTAGTTATTATATTTTGCTGGTCGGTCTGTCTATCTATTTATCTATCTATCTATCTATCTATCTATCTATCTATCTATCTATCTATCTATCTATTTTTCTATCATTTTATTTATTTATTTATAAAGGTGAAACTTTTGGGAGAATTGCCACATAGCTCTGTTTCTGAAACATTATCTTTTACTCTTAATTTCTGTGAGTGGTGGTGAGATGGGCACAAGGTTTTTTGGAAGGCAGAACAAAAAGTCAAACAGCACATCCTTTGTCCAAGCAATGCCAAGTCTAGGATTTTATCCAACAAAAATTCTTGCAAAAATATAGACAAAGTAAGGTACATTTATATGTATTGACACTGAAAATTTTTCATGATAAAAGGTGAAACAAAGCAAGTTGAGAACAATGGAATATGATCCTATTAGAAGAAAATGAATTTTATAAACTAATAATAGTTTTTATGTATTGCACAGTTCTGTTTTGTTTAACCTTTTCCAAATGTACATTTGAGAGTATTTAAAATATATATATATCAAAATGCTATCTGAAAAATTCATCCACAGAACAAAATCCCAATCTTCTGATGGGACAAACTGGTTAATTGTTTGAGCTGTTCATATTTCTTTCAAAAAATATTGTAATATTGTTTTTGAAAAGTTACTTCAAATTATAAGTAGAGAAGAAAGTAGGAAAAACTTTTAATTAATTTTTTAGTCAGTGCCTTTATTTTTTTAAGTTAAGCATTACATTCATCAACTGCACATTTAATAGAGTCCTATTTTATAAAATAAACAGGAGAGGAAGGATGTTGATTTCTTTTTATAAAAATTCAGAGTTTGCTTAAAAACACTAAATCTCAGGCAGAGTTGAAAATTGCTTTTCAACGGGGAAGCAATGGATGTGGAAAAAGGTTAGTTAATTGGTGGCTCTTTCTCATTACCTGTTATTGCTTTTCAGAGTAACAAATCAATTTTGCAACAAATGTGTGTGGAAGCATATTATTTCTAAGTCAGTATTAAAAAAAAAGAAAAAATAATATGCCTAGATCACGAATTAAGCCATATTCAGAAAAAACAGTTACTGGACTGAAGAGCGTCATAGCAGAAAAAAATATCTGACAGAATTCCTATTAGTCAAAAATAAGTTCTGTCCTCTAATTTCCAAAAACACGAGCTCACTGAAAGTATAGAAAATTTAGAAAAGTATAAAGAAGAAAATTAAAATAAACAATAATCCCATACCAGAGATAATCTCTGCGAATATTTTTGTTGCAGCATTTCATGTTTTTTCTATAATACATATAATATTTAAAAAATTATGATCAGTACACATACTTTTTTCCCCACCTTTTTAAAAAAGACTTAGTCTACAGTGCATATTTCCCCAATTCTAAAACTAGTTTTTTAATATTGGACTTTAATGGCTCTTTTGTAGTCAATGTTATGTTTATAAACTTTTTTTTTAAAGATTTTTTTTTTTTTTATAATTGGGGAATTGTGGGAGGGGAACAGCGTTGGGGAATAGAGGAAGGGGACCAGACAAGTTGCTGTCTTTTTGTTCTTCCGTCTAGTTGCGGAGGACGTTGCTTCACTGGCACATGTTGATATCGTCATTGCGCTCTTCCCGGATGAGGCAGATCAGTCACCGGCCTCTGGATGGTGGCTCACTGCGGCTATTGACAGCTCACGCTGGCTGCCAGCCGCTCACTGTAGCCTATGGCAGCCCACTGCAGCAGGGGCTGCAGCCTACACCGTTGCCGGGGCTCGCACAGCCCAGCTCCAGGTGGAGCTGTTGTTAGCTGTAGAGGGCAGTGTCACTGGCCCTCATATGTGGAATCCGAACAGGGGCCGCTGGCATCCCAAACCAGCTCTTAACCCATGCGCCAGTCAGCTGGCCGTATAAATTTTTTTTTACCATTATAAATAACATGGTGATAAAGAGTATTACAAATATATCATTGTATGTATGTGCTTATTATGTTATGCAATAACACTGAAAGAGAGAAAAATTCCCTAACCCTCATTGGGCAATTTTCAGGGAGCAGAGTTTCTTTTCTTTCCATAGCACATGAACTGTTTTATCAGTATTTCGCTGATCACCTATTTCTGATTACTTTGGGTAAACAAAATTAATTGAGCCAAAATTCATATGGTAAACTATACTAATGTGTTGTGCTGTGTTGATGAAAATTGCATTACTGACTCAGTTAACAGGAGGGAACCCCTGGAGTGTTGGTGACAATCAAATGTCCTTTTTCCCTGCAGGGCATTCCTGAGAGATGGCCAACTCAGTAGATGTATTATATTTAACCAAGTAGAGGTACATATTAACTATTTTTACATCATCATTAATTCATCATTTGAAAGAAGAAGAAAGAAGTCTGGGGCCTTTCATCTTAGAAGCCAGATGCGGAGACAGTCATATATCAAATCATTTCAAGCTATGGAAACTTCTGTTTTGTTTTTACAACCTGCAACTTGTACCCTCTGGTGTGCTGCCTACCATAATCAAAAAGAATTTTTTTTAATATCCCCAATGATACCTCATTTATTCACGTAAAAAGAAATGTCCATAGTATCTTTCTTGCCATACACTGTAGTAACGAATGCCCCAATTAAAAAAAAAAAAAGCCCCTTTCCCCCTAAAAATCTTCCTTCTATGAAGAGAACATTCCTATTCCTTCTAGCTTGGCATTATCAGCAACCCTATGAAGATGTCAGAGCAGTCTTAGCATTAAATCATTCCATGTTAAAATATTGCTGAGCTATTTATGTCACTTCATTTTTTTGTTGAGATATAATTCACATACCAGAAAATTCATTTGTGAAAGTGTACAATTCAGTGGTTTTCAGTATATTCACAGAGCTGTACAACCATCACCATAATCAATTTTAGAACATTTTTATCAACCCCCCCCAACACACACATTAGCAGTCATTACCACAGTCCCCCTCACGTCAGCTCCTGACAACCACTAATATACCTTCTGTCTCTATGGACTTGCCTATTTTGTACATTTCATATAACTGAATTATACAATCTATGGCTTTTTCTGACTTCTCTCACTTATAATGTTTTCCAGGTTCATCGATGTTATAACATAAATCAGTACTTTGATCTTTTTTTATGGCTGAATAACATTCCATTTTATTTATATCCCAAATTTTGTTTATCTATTGATGGGCATTTGGGTTATTTCCACATTTTGACTATCATAATAGCAATATTACTATTAACATAATAATACCATTACAAACAGTTGTGCAAAAACTTTTGTGTGAATGTATGTTTTCATTTCTCTGGGGTAAACCCCTAGGAATGGAATTGCTGGATCATATGGTAAATCTATGTTTAACATTTTTTGAAGAAAATGCTCAAATTGTTTTCCAGAGTGGCTGCACCAATTTACATTCCCATCAGCAATGCATAGGGCTTAAATTTCTCCACATCCAGGTCAACACTTGTTTTGCTTAATTGTTCCAAAGAATTATAGCTAACCTAGTGGGTGTGAAGTAGTATCTTATGGTTTTCATTTGTGTATCCCTAACGACTAATGATGTTGAACATCTTTTCATGTTCTTATTGGCCACTTGTGTATCTTCTTTTGAGAAATATCTATGCAAGTCCGTGCCCAGTTTTGAACTGAGTTATTTTTTTGTTGCTGAGTTTTACATATATTTAGATACTAACCTCTTATCGTATGTGTGCTTTGCAAATATTCCATCCTACTCTGTGGGTTGCCTTTTTACTGCATTGATAGTGTTCTTTGATGCATGAAAGTTTTAAATTTAGAAGAAGCCCAATTTGTCTATTTTTTCTTTCGTTGCCCGTGCCTTTGATGTCATATCCAAGAAATCATTGCCAAATCCAATGTCATGAAGCTTTTCCCCAATATTTCATAGTTTTAAGTCTTATACTTAGGTCTTTGATCCATTTTGAACTAATTTTTGTATATGGTGCAAGGTGGGAATCCAGATTTATTTTTTTTCATGTGGATATCCAATTTTCCTAGCACTATTTGTTGAAATAGCTGTCCTTTCCCCATTTAATGGTCGTTGCATCCTTGTCAAAAATTATTTGACCATGTATGTGAGGGTTTGTTTTTGGGCTCTCTAATCCATTCCATTGGTCTATGTGTCTGTCTTTATGCCAGTACCAACGCTGTTTGCATTACTGTAGATTTGTATAGTAGGTTTAGAAATTGAAGTGTAAGTCCTCCAACTTTATTCTTCTTTTACAAAAATATTTTGTCTGTTCTGGGTCACTTGAAAGTCCATATAAATTTTAGAATAGGCTTGTTAATTTATGCAAAAAAAGGCAGCTAGAATTTTGATAGGGATTGTATTGACTCAGTGGGTCACTTAGGGGGATACTGCCATCTTAACAACACTAAGTCTTTTAACCCACGAACACAGGATATCTTTCCAATTATTTAGGCCTTTTAAAATTTCTTTCAACAATATTTGGTAGTTTTTAGTATACAAATCTTGTACTTCTTTTGTTAAATTTATTCCTAAATATTTTATTTATTTTGATGCTATTGTAAATGGGATAGTTTTCTTAACTTCGCTTTCAGATTACTCATTGCTAGTGTACGGAAATACTACTGAGCTTGTATTCTGCATCTTTGCTGAACTCATTTCCTAGTTCTGATAGTGTTTTAGTGGACTCCCTTGAATTTCCTATATATGAGATCGCATTATATGGTAATATAGTTTTACTTCTTCCTTTCCAATCTGGATACCTTTTATTTCTATCCTTTGCTTAATTACCCTGGCTAGAATCTTCAGTAAATGTTGAATACAAGTGGTAAAAATGGATATCTTTGTCTAGTTCCCGATTTTAGGAAAGCTTTCAGTCTTTCCCCATTATGCATTATGGTAACTGTGGGTTTTTCACAGATGCACTTTATCAAGTTGGGGACATTCCCTTCTATTTGTATTTAGTGTTTTTACTCATATCATAAAAGGGTATTGGATTTTTGTCAAATGCTTTGATTTTCACATGTTTAAATGTATCTTCATTTGTATATCAATATAGTACAAGGTTAAGTACAGTCTGAGAAGAGCTTTGTACAAGATCAAGAGGCATTTGTTGTCTATTTGCAATTCTGGGCCTAACTTGGACCTGTAAGTTGGACAAGAACAGATGGCAAACTGGGATGTGACTGTAACCATGACTTCAAATCACAAACACGCCAATATTTTTTTTAAATTATGTTTGCTTTAAAAAATATATTAAAAAGTTCATGTTGAACATGTACTCTTTATTGTTGTTTATTATTATAATCACATTTTCAACCCTTGACGATAGCTCTCTGACTTAAAAGAAAACTGGTACATGTTATTTCTGATTTAGAACATATTATTGCAGAAATGACCTGTACCAGACTTTGGGTAGGTCAAATCATTTAATAAAAAAAACACATATGGATCTAGAATTTTTTTTTGTGCCCATAAAAGGCAATTACAATGGTACTGATAGTATTACTTGCCACATTTTATTTAAGAATGGTCTTTAGCTCTACCGGCAACTCTGAGGCCTAAGTACGATTAGTATTCCATTTTACAGCTAAGAAAACTCAAGAGAGGTTAAGTAACTTGCAGAAATATTTCCAGGTAGTAAGCAGTGAGGCCAGGATTCTGCCTCAGAACCATTTCACTCGGAGTCCATGCTCCTCACCACTTCTACACCTGGCGAACTAGAGTTTAATTTATGTACAGACTCAAAACTGTTCATTTCTCATTTTTAACTAAAATGGGACCAAAACCTGCAAAGTCATAGGATTCAGTGTCCCACTTGTTTAACCAAATTCTATTTCAAGTCAAGTACTCATTAAACACTTACCATGTGAATTCAACCTATGAGATGTACATTATCTAGTAATGGACAGGGCTGTATAGGAATGATTTGTATTTAATTATGCAGTTAATGGCTTTTTGATTATGTTTGATGGCATAAGTAGAAGATCTTTACTTACAAAGTCAAATCCACCTTCGACAGGAAGAAAAAAAAAATAGCAACGTCGAAGCGGCTATTAAATTCGAGCACATGACTTGGTGCATTAAAATCACCATAGAGTTGTTGGTAAAGGAAGCCTGGTAGTCTACAGTTCTAAGCCCAATAGCCTGGACCTTCCTTGAGCTCTGGCTCTGGACGCTACATGCTTCTGGCTTTCCTCTTAACTCTCCAGCCATAGCAGTGGTTTCTGGGCCTCCCCGCAGCCCCTCAGCCTGAATTCTACAGGTCTCAGTCTTCGGCTTGTCTCTCCTCCTAAGAAAGCTCATCTCAAGCTGTAACCATCACAGCTGAGCAGATGACTTGCACATGTGTAATTCCAGTTCTGACCTCTCACACAGATCCAATCCTGATGCTTCTATTGGGAGTGTCTACTTGAACATCCCAGCATCTCAAAGTCAAGATATGCAAACTGGATCTAACTATTCACTTTCTTTTTAATAGAGCCACCTTCATTTCCCCAGGTCCAAAATCTTGGAGCCAATGGTTATTCCTCCATGTCCTGGGGTGCATCCTTTCATCCACCAGTTATCTCAAGAATTGGTCCCTTCCAGCCCATCCTTGCACCTGCATGAATGTCCAAAGCAGCCTCTTGACTATCCTCTGCTGAAAAGACCAAGAGGAATCCTTACAAACTGTTCATAGGCTGACACTTAGGGGGTTAGAAAGGCCATTTGGCCTTGTGAGGTGATGTCTATGATGGCAGTGGGAGGAGGGGGAAGGGTGTAGGCCAGCCTAATAAAATATGTAAAGAAAACACACAAGGATTTTACACATTTGGGAGAGACCTCTCACAGTTATTTCCTAATGTCAGTTCCTCTCTGATTTGGTATCAAATAGTCACAGGATCTAGAAGAACAGCTGTTGGCTTCTCTCGGGTGAGTCTGAGTGGCAGAGACAAAGGAGGCACTGGCGCCCACAGCTGGACATGGACAGCCCAGGTGGACCAACACCTGGTGTCCGTGACGCTGCTGCTGGACTGCTGTCAGCTGTTACCATGCAAACCAGGGCTGCATGCCTGAACGCCTCAGGACTTTGGTTCATGTGCCTCTTACCAGAGGTCTGAGATGTGGAGGTGGTGAAGGAGAAGCCTTGGGCTCCAGATGTCACATAAGAGACTGCTCAGGTGCCTGGGCTCTGAAGTCAGATGGAGCCAAGTTCAAATCCCCGCTCAGCCACTCTCTAGTTGCTCACCCCTGTAATTAATCTCTTAGTGGAAATCAGGTTATCTGCTCAGCTTTCTGTGAACTCCCAGCTAGATGGAGTACAAAACATCATTTATGAGATGAAAAGATGGGGAAGATCAATTTTCCTAAATTTCTCGCAAGTAAAACATCGTACATAGCTAGAATGAATACTTTGGCAAACCTCTCATGTTGGAAGGGGGTGGGGTCACCATGAAGTCCCCTAAATGCCTTTTAACACAGGGGTACCCACTTAATAGCCTCTAAGTCCTAGTTTTCTCATCTTTGAAATGGGAATCATGATCCTACCTCACCAGGTTACTTTGGGAATTACATGAAACGTACATAAAATAATCAACAGAGTGGCTGGGTCATTGATGGAAGGCCTGTGTGTTTCCCCATGAACTCTGGGCAGGCTGTCATATGCACAGGGAGTGCATTACTATTTACTTGTTTATAGGCACACGAAAGCTGGCAAAGGGGGGAAATAGGTTACTAATACACATCAGATGTGTGGCTCCTTCACTCTATTGAAGGCCCAATTACTCACTGGTTTGTTATTCCAGGGTGACTTCCTTTTTGTCTACAGTTACAGATATAGATATAAATCATACAAAGAGATTATATTCTCTGACAGCTGATGGATCCAATCTAATTACTCTGTAACTTCTTCATCTGAAGGGATCCAACTGGCCAGCCCCTGCTCTCTCGGAAGGAACTGCCAGAAACCTGAACTTCCCTTTGGCCACTCCAAGGGAGTCTGGACCACCAATACTGGCACCAAAGGAACTCTCAAATATCTTTACCAATGGAGGGGGCTTGGGGCCTTTTTAAGCTGACCTTGAAACTGAATGAAACCATGGGATTGGAGATGAAAGGCAGGGGAGAAAAGATTTGGGTTGCAAGATTAGTGAGTGGCATAGCTAAGACTTGAACCCAGTTATTTTTGACCTGGGAATCTTGCAAAAACAATGCAGATTCTAATTCATGAGTCCCAGGTGGGGCCTTAGATTTCTATTGGTTCTGAGACTGCCGTTTCAGTTACAAAGTTGTTGGTGGTAAAGCACTTAGATGTTTCTGATTCAATAAATGATAGTTATTATTATTGTTGCTATTTCTATACTTGCACTGACTGAGAGCTTCATGTAGCTCTCAGAAATTGGGACAGTGCATTTGGGTTCAAAAGTGAGCTGTTTTTGTGGACTTAACTGGCTCAGATCAGTGCCCCAGTCTTAAAGGCTGATTCAAGTAGGCAGCGTGAACTGACCACACCAAGCTCCAAAGGTGGTTTCAGCTGAGCATGAGACTCAAGGTAGAAGGGAACAAACATACAGGAGAACATAAAAAGCTGCCTCTTGTGTGTGGCAGCCACCAAAGGTGCTACTGCGAGATGGAGCCGGCTTCCAGGCATGGAGGCTCCTGGCCCGCAGAGGATGAACTGGTTTTCCTCAGGCAAAGGCGGGTGACACCGGAGCCATGAGACACAGAAAAGTCCCTTGAGGAGGCTTTCAGAGGTAAGCGAGAGGTCTGCTACTTACCACGAGGGGACTGCCCAGCAGCAAGGGCGTCATTACCTGGGAACCCCCTAGCAATTCCGAATCGCAGCCCTCACCCAGGTCTAGTAAGCCCAAACAGGCACTGAAACAAGATCCCCAGGAGACTCGGATGCACATTACCATTTGAGAAGCATTGCTTCCATCACATACATGAGGTGGCCACAGGGAAAGAAGCATCCAGAGATGGCAGGGAATGAGCCCCCTGGCTTCACAAACCACACCGAGGGCCATAGCCAGTCATTATTTAGCATCACCATTAGTACAGCAACAGCCGCATACATTTGTAGAAGGGCTTACAGTCAACACAGCCAACAAATCAATGCCTCTATGTTCCTTTGATTTAGAGGACAAGCCTACCATTTGCACTCTGTGGATACAGAAAACTAAGGCTCAGAGAGACTGAATCATCAAATCTGAGGACCCCCAGGATGACTCACTGAAACTGTACCTCAAAAATTCACCTTCAACATTGAAGCCTAAAATAAAGTTATTACCATAGGCCACTTCATAAATACATGGTTTCTAACTGAGCAGTAGGGAAGGTTAGTCTTAATAACAATATTTTTAAAGCAATATAAGCTTTTTGTTTTTAAGTCCAAAGTGATAAAGGTATAAGAAGGATCGTTTTAAAAAACTAAACCACCAGAATTTATGTTCAGGTTAAGCATTAAATAGTCACCTTTGGGTACTAGATACATGATGCAAAGGTGCCCCAGCAGCCTCAGGGCCTTTCCCGGTGCTGTCGTTCAGACCTCCTGCATCTTACTTGCTATCTCCAACACCAGGCAGAGCCCCTGGGGCCTGCTTAGGAGCTCTCATCTAATGAATAGATGGAAAGACTGATAAACGCAAAGGAATATGAACAGCCTAGGGCCAAAGGGATCCAAGACCTGGGGCCCTCTGTGGGGCGGTGAGAAGGTTCTGGAAGGAATGTGGCAACCAGGTCAGCAGACTCTCAGATAGCTGGTGTAATCTCTCCATGTTCAGACATTCAGGGCAGCAGCAAGGACCAGAAGAACAGAAAGTCCTACAAACGGACCTTTGGCAAGGCAGATGTGTGACCCACTTCTGATAAACGGGGTGGTAAGTCTGCTTTGCTGAACACGTCTGTTTTGTATCTGTATATCCTTCTCTTCCCTCCTCTTTCCCCTATTCATTTCCCTCCTTTTCCTTTCTGCCATCCCTTTTGTCCGCCCTCTTTTCCTTCTATCCTTTCTCTCTTTTCCTTTTGAAAGGAAAAGTGTGCCTTAAAAAATTCCAACTTTCTCATGGCTGAGCTAAAGGAGCAAAAAGAATTTGCTTGCGCATTGTCTAACTGAGCTAGGGACCTTGTAGGCGGGTGAGATACTGTCTGCAACTGACAGGGCTTGGGATCTTGGGAGGGAGTGGGTGTGGATGGCACAAATGAGGTCAAGGGCCAGGAGGAGCTGCTGTCCGGGTCCCTGTCCTTGTGAGGTTTGCCTTGACCCAGGGTCCACCCCAGCTCCAGTCAGCCTCCTACCAGGATGCCCCTCCCAGCTCCATTTCCCACACTCCCCTCCATGTTCCCTTCTCCTCCCAAAGCTGATCCCTTGCTAGCCCTGCTCCTGAGAACCATCCTGAAGGTAAGCCTTTGTTTTCACCATTTCTGGAATGTCCTCTTTGTTCCATCTCCACTTCATTTTGTTGTTGTTTTTGGACATTGTGATGATCATTTTATATTCATTAGATTCATTTATTTTATCCCATTATAGTTCTCTGAGGCAAGTGTCTGCATTGTCCACATTTTATAGGCAAAATGGTGAAATTCAGGAACAGAGGAGTTCAGTAACCTGCTCTGGGTCACACAGTTTATAAGTGGTAGATCTGGGATTGAGGTCTGTCTGTTACCAAAGCCCACACTCTTAATCACTAATCTTGGCCTCATATCTTTGTATCACAGAACAGTGTAACCACATGTTCACAATCCAGTTTGTCTGTCAATGGAATCGTCAACTCCTAGAGATTAAGAATAGTGCTTCTTTTTCATTGTTCTCTTCCCCGACTAGAACAAAGCCATGGCTGGCACTCAGTAAATGTTTTCTATATTGTGCTATATTATATTATATTTATATTATATTTCCAAGCAGTGGATAAGAGACAGGGTATGAGCCTCAGTCTAGCTTAAGAGTCATTCAAATCATGCTTCTGTGATCTCTGGATTTGTGACCATCGAGGGCTTGGTTCCTTGCTGCTCTGTGTCTTGGTTTCCCATGTCTATGTCCATCTCCACCTTTGAATAGATTGTGAATGCCAGTGAGTTAGGGGACTTGCTTATTCTTCTTCAACCCATCCCCTCCACTGTGCCCAAACAGTGCCCAACAGTGTCCAGCCCACAGTAGACAGTATGCTGACAGCCCAGTGAATGAATGGACATTCACAATTCTCTACAAATCTGCCTCCCCAATTAAAAAAATATGGGATCAAGAAACATGCCATTTCACTGTTATGGGGAGAGAGAAAGTCACGTGACATTATCCATATAGAAAACTAACTAAATTATTAGGCTGGAAAGAGTGACAAAGGATATTGAAAATAGAAATGGAGGTTGGGAATGTACCAAGGCTCTGTCTATGGAAAATGTGAATGCTCTCTGGAGCTTTTCCAACCCAGTTCCTGAATATGTGACACACTTCCAGAGGATCTGACTTGGGCTTTCACATCGCATTAGCGGGGAAAAAACACACACAAGAATTGTATATATTATAGATTCGGAACACATTCCATTTGTGGGTTTGCAACTGAGGTGTTAAGAGACTTCAAAAAAGGACAAAGACCAAGGTGCACGCAGTCTCATCAGACTGGAGAGAAGCAGCTGGAATGAGAGTTTAACCCACTCAAAGACCCTAGAGGCCTCCAGCCTTTCCCCTTGGAGAACTCTGAAAGGCGTCCAGCAAGTTCCAATTTGGGCAGGGGTTTGTTTATTCTGCTTGGTTCAAATCAGGGCTACGTATCCCTAATGGTTTTCATGTCCCTAAAGGTTTCCACATTTGGGCAAGATCTATGCTTTATGGAGGCCCGAGGAGGCCCTGCTCCCAGCCGCTGTGGCTGCGCCGGCTGTGCCAAGAGCACTCAAATATCTCGACTCTGGGACAGGTTTGAGTGGCATCCACGCCTTGGCACGAGCTTGCAAATGTTCACAATGGTGCTGTGTCATAGCGAAAATGCCTCCATTCTTAACCAACTGCAAGCTTTACTGCATTTCATTTTTCTCCTGGTGAGGCTAAATGTTCAAGATTAGCCTTTTTATGTCACCACTACCCTGTGCCAACGAAAACGAAATGGGCTCTCATTGGCTTCTGGCCCTCGATTTGGGGCAGACCATTCCTAACCCAGGAATAGCCATTCAGGTTGGTAACTGCCGTTCGCCTGCCGACAGAGGGTGTCCCACCTCCAGGCTCTTGACCCTGACATGCTGCTGTTGGTCTGACCTTCCTAAAATTCAACCTGAGTAAGAGCCTGCGATGGCTCGCTGATTCTTTCGGTCCAAATTTCACCTGCGCTCTCCGAACAGTAACCACACCTACAGAATTAACCTCGTGTCTCACTGTCTCCACCATAAGATTGTTGCCGAGACCATGTCCTCATTGTTTTCCAGATGCAGCCCTCATTCCTACTCTAACGTTTTACCTTATGTACCTTTCCTGCCTGGATCAAGAAGACCCTCAGCCAGAATGCAATTCAAAGATGACCTTTGTGTGTTTCGAGACCTTTTCCGCTCTGTCCCAACTTCCACCCCAGCCTCCTAAATCTTAAATTCTTGATGGCAAGTGTGAATCTCAGAATACAATCCAGGGGCTCCAAAGGTACAGCCTAGGCAGGTGAGAACCTGAGACAGGAGCTGGGAGGTGGGGTCAGGTGTTCAGGGGAAGAGGAGGGAGCTGGTGTGTCTTATCTTGGGGAGGTGCTTGGATTAGGGCCAGAGCACAGGGCCAGGGAGAATGGTGGCCCAGGGTTGCCAGAGAAGCCCAAATTCTACATTTTAATGCAAAATCTCCAATTTAAAAAATACTGTAGCTATCAAAGAAAACCTCCCATGTCCTCAGTTTGGCCCATGAGACAAATGCCCCCTTAGTATAAGTATGACACTGCTAGACTCATAGTCCTCAGTGAGCTTGCTGTGGGGTGAGGGGAGCCTTAACAGTCCCCCTGGGCCTGGAGGGGGAGTATCTCCAATACCCCTCTCTAGTTCACACCACAAGCCTCTTCTGGGTTTTTTTTTTTTTTTTTTGAGGGCAGTGTCACTGGCCCTCATTTGTGGGACCCGAACCAGGGCCGCTGGCTTCCCAAGCCAGCGCCTAACCACTGTGCCCCTCGGCCGGCCCCCACAAGCCTCTTCTAAACTTGTGGAATACAGTTCCCAGGTGGCAGAGATCTGGGTGACCAGGCCATTCCTCCTTTTCCCACCTCCTCAGAACAACTACACCGCATTTCAGCTAATACTGTCTGGATTGTTACTTCAGAACCATCATTTATTTTCAGATGCAATATCCATGAAATTTCTAAAAGTAAACATCTTTATTTTGGGTACAAAGGGGGCTGGAAGAGGCTGTGCATGTGGGGACGTATCTAGTTTATTTTTATCAGAATCATCCTTTTGAAGCATAAATCTTATTGTGTCACTGGTGCTTAAAACCCTCTGATGGCTTCCCATGGCTCCTAGGGATACAGGCCAGGGGCCCTGAATAACAGCCTGTATTATCTGGCAATTTGTTTTGCCTCTCTGGGTCTTAGTTTCCTCATATGTAGAAATGACATTTAAAAATTATATGAGACTTTCAAAAACACTCGTCACAATGCCTGGCACACACAAATGCCCAATACCTGCTCACCTTTGTCACTCTGACTTCTCCAGACTTGACTGATAAACCCTCCAGCTCCCCACCCTCCATCCAAACCTCAAACTTGCCATTCTTCCTTCTGCCAATGGGCCTTTGCACGTACAGTTCCTTCCGTCTAGAACATGCTGCTGACCACTCTTCTCTTAGTTAGTATCTAATGGACCCTTAGCACTCAGCTGTGAGATCATTGCCTCAGGGAGGCTCTTTTCTGCCTGGCTCAAGTCCCCCGTTAGAGGGTCTCAGACAGCTATGTCCCTCTCTTTGTAGCTTGTATCATGGTTACAATTAGTCATTCGTTTTTGTGATTACCTGATTCTCCACTGATCTGTAAGCTCCATGTGGGTAGGGACAATGTCTGTTTTATTTTTGGTACCTGGCCATGTAGGTATTTAATAAATACTTGTAAATGAATTTCCACTACCAGTGGCCTCTTGATGGCAAGGGAATGATAACCTTAGGGAAGGGGCCTTCCCAAAGATTCAGAGGAAATGGGGGCTCCTCTCCTGGCTTGATGGCTGGAGAGTAGAGGTGCCCTCACCTCTTCGCTTAGGAAAAAGATCCCTGGCCCCCTGCTGCAGGGCTAATACAGAGATTGGGGCCTCCTTCCTTTTTCTCCTTTCCCCAACAACAGTGTGGGACTACTTTGCAGAGATAAGCACTCAGGACCACTTGTCAACTGGACCAGGGATACGTGGGCACATTGGGCGACCACTGAAACAGACCAGATGGAAATCATTTCATGGCTGTCTGCCTCATTGTGGGCCAGTTGATGCCTCCCAACTGAGCAAGACTTTCCTGCTCAGAGGCCAAAGATCAAAGCTTTAAATGTGCTTCCTACGGCTCTCAGAAGGTCCATCTTCTGCCTTCTACCCTCAGGGTTGGGATCAGCTGAAACCATTTTTATAAATGATGCTTGAAAAATATTTATTAAATTTTTTTTTTTAAGCGGGCAGTATCACTGGCCCTCATATGTGGGATCTGAACCGGGGACGCTGGCATCCCAAGCCAGTGCTTAACCACTGCACCACTCGGCTGGCCCTAGTTATTAACTTTTGATGTTGGTGATGCTCACAGGATCAAAACCAATGGCTTCTAATGTTCTTTCCTGGGTTTAGGACAGGTAACTGTGTGGCAGCCTGGAGTTGAGTGCATGTGTTCATTTATCCATTCATTCACTCAGCAAATATTTTCTGAGCCCCTTCTATGTGCCAGGGGCTATGTAGCATTTTTTTATTTTATTTTTGTAAAGAGAAATACATCTGCTTGGTCCATTAGCTAATAGGAATCCCTTATTCTCCCGTTTGGTGCTATGATTCTGTGCTATGACTACTCAGCTATAGATGGGAAGGACCTCCCTGCATCTACCTTCATAGGTGCCCATATCAAAGAATGCTTGAGATATCCTTGAAGACCTCCTAGGTCAAGGCAGCAGCAAGTATATAGGAAAATAATCAAATCTGTAGTCAGACAGACCCGAGTTCAAATCAGGGGTTCCATGTTGTACTTATATATGTACGTGTATATACGCACGCATGCACACACGCACACACACACTGGCTGAGACCTGAGTGGGTGGTAATACTGGAGTGTTTCCTAGTGGTTAAGAACTTGGATTTGGAAATCGGATAGGCCTGGGATCAAATGCTGGCTTTGCCCCTATAAGCTGATGAACCCCAGGTCAAGGTTTTGGTTCTAGACTTTGCAAATCTTCCAGGGTCTCTGAAACGTTTTACACTCTCAGTTCCCTGTTCCCAGGTAATCCACAACAATATCTGGTTGAAATAGATTTTAGATGATTCTGCTTATTAATGCAAACATGGGACTGTGGGTATAAATAGGGATAAAATACCTACCACTGCTACTAAGGGTGTTTCTGGTGACCGTGAAACTCACAGGGAGAGCCCCAGAGGGGTCGCGCATGTGTTCAGGTCTTTATAGAATTGCTTGTGAACTTAATATTATAGAAGTAATTTTGTAAAAACAGTTTGTTGTCATAATGAAATACAGAGCTAAAACACTCAAAATACCAAATATGTATTACCAATTGGCAAAACATTTTAGACTTTCCTGATTGGTCAAATATCTTCTGTAAGAATTCAGTCCATAGGAAACAAAACACTCTAAAAATGTTCTCATAGTACTTTAACTGTACTACTAATTTCTTCCTGATTTCTTGGTTTTAAGACTCAATTTCAACAGAAGGTTAAAGAATGACTCACAGTATTTTGAGATCTTCTCCTTGTATCCTCTTAAATATTTGCTACTGACTCACATATTATTACAAACAAATTATAAGCGTGTTCCATTATGTCCTATAAATGTTCCCATGGACAAAAATTTTCATAGCTCACTTAAATGAGTTTTTGTTCTTTAAAATAATAAATGATTTAGAAACGCTCAAAAGAGTTAGTTACATGTACTGAAAAAAATCTCATTTTGTTTTATTGTAATGAGCATTGCACCTTTATAAAAGTATACAAATTTTAACTTGAACACTATATTTTGTACCACTCATAGAGTTTTAGATTGGGATATGGCACCCAATCCTGGGAATAAATGCTCAGCATCTTTTCTACTCTGGAGAAAGATGATATCTGAAGAGAATGAAATAGAAAGAACAGAAACTTCACAACACAGGGAGGGCTTGTTCTCCTTAGCTAAATAGGTGTTCACATTTCTCCAGGCTCTTTAAATGGTTTTTAAAGCCTCCGACTTTCCTCAGGATGGTACAGAGACTTCCCTTTGAGTCCTTACATCCTGTGCTTATATGGTTTTTTGTTGTTGTTGTTGTTTTGTTTTGGGTTTTTTTTAGCTGAGCCATCCTGCCACCTGTTGGCAGCTCAGCAGCTGCTCAGCTCGGGCCAGGAATCCAACAGGCGACCCTGTTGCTCAGAGCTCACACTCTGGAGCCACTCCAACTGGGCCATTCAGCCAGCCCTTATCCTGTGCTTATTTCAACTAACATTATACCATCCTAAAACTGCATGCTTATCTGTCTATCTCCTCCACTAGTAGGTGAATTCCTTGAAATCTGAGACTATTTCTTAGTCACCATTTTTTTTTTTTTAAAGATTTTATTGGGGAATTGGCGGAGGGGAACAGCGTTGGGGAATCGGGGAAGGGGAACAGACAAGTTGCTGTCTTTTTGTTCTTCAGTTTAGTTGCGGAGGATGTTGCTTCACTGTTGGTATCGTCATTGCGCTCTTCCCGGATGAGGCAGATCGGTCACTGGCCTCTGGATGTCGCTCACCGCGGCTATTGGTAGCTCACGCTTAGCTGCCAGCCGCTCACGCTGGCTGCGGGCCACTCACTGTAGCCTATGGCAGCCCACTGCAGCAGGGGCTGCAGCCCACACCATCACCGGGGCTCGCACAGCCCAGCTCCAGGTGGAGCTGTTGTTAGCTGTAGAGGGCAGTGTCACTGGCCCTCATGTGGGATCCGAACCGGGGCCGCTGGCATCCCAAAACCAGCGCTTAACCAATGCGCCACTCGGCCGGCCCCTCTTAGTCACCATTTTTATCTTCAGGGCCTAGCACAGTGCTTGGTACATAGTAGATGCTCAACAAACATTTGCTAAGGGAATAAATGAATGACTGGCCTAATGCATGGGTCCTGAGGAAAACCTAACTAAAGATTTTACACAGGGGTGGCCTCCAACCTCCAGATGCCTCCTGTTAAGTGTCCCATAAGATGCTATTGCTCTGGGTCCACAGCCAGGGAAACCTGGGGGGCATTTTTCCTTCTTGTCTGTGTCTATGACTGAATGTTTGAATTAAGAACAGTCAGGGCTGGCATTTCAAGGTGCCAGTAACAAATGGCAGCAGTCATCATTACCACCATCATCATTCTCAGCATCACCTGCATTGTCCTAACACTTATTCAACACACATTAGGCGTCAGGTCCCATGCTAAGTTCTTTATATATTATCTCATTTCATCCTCAAAAACACTCTATGAAGTTGTTGCTCTTATTTCCACTTCACAAATGCAGACGAAGCCTTGACAAGTCACCTATTCAAGATGACATCATGTTGAAGTCAAGACTCAAACCCAAGGCAGAAGGATACTCATGTTCAATTTCTGTTAACCATGAAGCAACTCAGAGGCTGGAAGTCCTAACAGGACAAAGAGAACCCAACATAACACTTGCCTTATCTATTTTGAGCTCCTTTTCCTACCTTACTTCAACAAACTCTCTGGTCCTCCCTATCTGCCTCCCTTCTCATTTGAATGTGAACCCCACATTCAGGGTGGCTGCTGAAAACAACAGTATTGGAAATGATGGGCTTGCATCCATCAGACCTCACATAGGCTCTAAATGCCTCCTTAAGAAAACCATATAGTATGTGCATGTGGAAATTAACATTCAAACAGTCTAGGTGGGTAGAAGACAAGTAAAAGGCCTCTCTTAGAGGCAACCATTTTTGCTTGTTTCTGTGTCTATTCATTGCCAGTTTTCTCTTACTCCAAAAAAGGCTTACATCCCTATTTCTTTATATGCCCTTCCTTTTAAAGAAGAACATATTCAATTACCTTCATGAAAGACGAGGAATTGGGCCCATTCTCCCAATTATTGCAAGTTATATATTTTCAGTTCTGTTTTTTTTATTGGTAATTGTTTCAGCTTTAAATACTATTCTTTTTTTTTTTAAAGATTTTATTGGGAAGTTGTGGGAGGGGAACAGCATTGGCGAACTGGGGAAGGGGAACAGACAAGTTGCTGTTCTTTTGTTCTTCAGTCTAGCTGTGGAGGATGTTGCTTCACTGGCCCATGTTGGTATCATCATTGCGCTCTTCTCAGGTGAGGCAGATGGCTTGCTGGTCTCTGGACGGCCACTTATGGCGGCTCTTGGCTGCTCACGCTGGCTGCCGGCCACTCACTGCAGCCTATGGCAGCCCACTGCAGCAGGGGCTGCAGCTATACCATCCAGGGGACTCACAGCAGCCCAGCTCCAGGTGGAGCTGTTGTTCACCATCTTAGCTATAGAAGGCAGTGTCACTGGCCCTCATATGTGGGATCCAAACTGGGGCCCTGCTGCTCAGAGCTGGTGTCCCAAGCCAACTTCTAACCAACGCGCCACTTGGCCAGCCCTTTAAATATTATTCTTAAACTTCTCTCTTTACCTTCAATTTTAATGTATTTCTTGACTCCCCCAAGGTTATCCTATCTGCTCTTTATCCTTCTCAAATTAAATGTGCTTCTTTTAGGATAAATACAACAATCTCTTATTGCAGTTTGTTTTGGGGGAACATTTAATTACTGACATTGAAAGATCATCTTTTTCATTTAAAATATTCAGTTCAATTACACATGTGTTAAGCAAGCTTTTTGGGGAAGCCTTGGAATCTAATTGCTGTTGTTTCTTTGGGTATAGAGCTCCAAATCACTATCCTGCAAGTGAATTTGTGGAATATAGCCCATTCCAAGTTTCTGCAAGAAACTTGTAGAACTTGACATTTTTACGATCAGCTCAAATATGGGAACCTTAAGTGACAGTCTGGAATTGCTGTCCTCACCAAGCACCTTTTTGAATTCAATAATTAGGATTTTACAAAACCTCAATTACCGGATCTCTTGAAGTGACGGTGGAGAAAGGGAGATGGCCATATGATTCAAGAATCATATTAAATTTTAGCTGTTAATAACACACTGGGAGGATTTGAAATGATTTTTTTTTTAAAAAAGATAAAATTAACATCATCTTAGACTCAGTTCCTTTTAGCCATTTGGTCTCCACCTTCTATCAGTCCTAACTCTCATGTCCACCTCTCTGCTGCTTCCCAAGGATTCAGGCTTTTTGGTACAGGGAACAGTTCGCACCTTGCACCACGGCGCTTATGCGAGTGGAGGAGAGGTCTGAAACCCAGACCATGTGCTGTGCAGTAGATGGTATGTGTGGGAATGAGGCTGCATCATCCTGCAGAGAGTGAGGAGGGAGGCCTTTTTGTAATTTTTACTAATTACTAAATGTGCCAGGAGTACCCTGCCAGGAACACTGCCTTAGCAATAGCCTCCTAAATGCCTCCAGTTCTCACTGCCCTTCACTCCCAGCCACCCTCCATACTACGCATACTCACCTGAAGTATCAGAGATTATAACTCAGTAGGTTTGGGGGCGTAGCCCAGAAAGCTACATTTTGGACACTGATGCTAGGCAATTCTGATGCAGGTGGGCTAAGGATGGCACTCTGCCTCACCCCCACCCCACACCGCAGCCAGATGGGTCTTTCTGAAAAACCAGCCTGATCAAATCACAGCCTCCCTTAGAACCTTTCAGTGTCTCTCAGTACTTACAAGGTAGAATCCAAGCTCTTTATCATGAAATCCAGCCCCTGGAGACCTGTTTTCTCCCCCTGCCCCAACCCCATGCCTTCCTATGTACCCCCCTGTACTTCCTAAGCTTTGGCCAGAACCACCTGGTGGACCAGTAGTTCCCTGAACACATTGTGCCTTTTCCTGCTCATGCCCTTGCACCTGTGTGCCCCATTCCCTCTGCCAGTGACCACCAGCTCCTCCATCTGTTCCCCAGCCCTCCTGAGGAAGCTCCCCTATCAGTCAACTCCAGTCTCCATGCTAACCCATCAGGTCACTCTTTTCACAACATCCAGCTGGGATCCAATGCTGAGAAAACAGGAGATTAGGTTTTCATGGGGCAGAGAGAGAGGGGTGGATGGGCTGATACTGTTAGGGGGGCTCTAGACCCCTGGGGCAAGCAGGTGCCTGGGAAAGAGGGGAGAGGAGTTTAGACAAGGAGTAAGGAAGGCCCAGGGATAACCCCGCAACCATTCCAGGACTCTGGTGTTGACAATGGCTTTCAGGACACTGAAAACTGGCACTTGTGCCAGCTTGGAAACTTCCTGAATGTATTGGCATTTTCATTTTGTATAAGTTTCATACATTTGTGCAACCTACAGTTAAATTAGTGTTTTCTTTATTTGGTTTTAAAATGATTTCATTCAAGTAAGTGTTATCAAAGAGCAAGGATTACATGTCCCCTGATTCTGAGAGCACGCCTGCCACCTGATTCCATGAAGGTTTACAGGCTGTCCCTTCTAGACCTGGTTCTGTGCCAGACAAGGTGTGTTTGTGAGAGGAGGATGAACATTAGAGCTTGGGGACAGAAAACCAACTAAAACAAGGCAGGAATGGACAGTGCCACTGGAGAGCTGCAAACATGTCTCCGTCAGAGTTGTGATCACAGGCCCTGGAGAAGGTTAGTCTGGGTTAGCTGTACACTCTTATTAATTGTGTGGCCTTGGGCCAGTCGCTTAACCTCCCTGAGCTTGTTTCCTGGTGCTAATAATTTCTTCCTCACAGGATTGTCAAAAGGGCTGTCTTTGTTTCCTAGTCTGCCAGAACAAATTACCACTACTGAGATGGTATAAAATAACAGAAATCTATTCTCTCACAGTTCTAGAAACTAGAAGTCCAGCATCAAGGTGTTGGCAGGGCCACACTTCCTCCGAGACTCTGGTTCTTTCTTCCTGGCTGCTTCCTAGCTTCTGGCGGGGGGCCAACAGTCCTTGATGCTCTTTGGCTTGCAGTTGCATCATTCCAATTTCTGCCTCTGTTACCACTCAGTATTCACCCAAATATGGCTCTGTCTCTATGGCTCTATGGCTCTTTTCTTCTTAGAAGGAAAACCAGTCACTGGATTTAGCACCCATTCTAACGGAAAATTATTCATCTTAACTTGATTATATCTGCAAGACCTTCTTTCCAAGTCAGGTCACATTCATAGGTATTAGGGATTAGGACTTCAACATATTTTTGGAGGGGTTGGGGGGACAAAAGTCAACCCACAGTAAGAACAATTGAAATGATGCAAATGAAGGGCTTGGTGCACTGCCTGGAACACAGTAAGTACTCAACAGGTTGCCTGAGTTCAAGTACTGACACTATCACTACCTGTGCACCCTTAGGTGTGCACTCTTAATGTCTCTGGGCCTCAGTTTCCTCAGTAAACAGCACCTCCCTCATTGGATTATTGAGTGGTTTTCAATGAAATCAGACACGCAAAGCACTCGGAGCAATACCTGGCATCTAGCAAGAACTAAAAATGCTAATGAGTATTGTTATAATTCTATCCAACTCTAGCCCTCTCATATGCTCAGCTTTCATACTGAGGAGTTTAAATGTTTAGAAATAACAGTAATGGAGATGTTGTCTTCAAAAAATTTGAAGAAAGATATATAATTCCTCTGCTTAACCCTCCTTCCCCCAGAAAAAAATAATACATAATTGTTTTGACTGAAGAAGCATCACAGCTCCAGTAATATTTAAGGTAGGCGACTTTGCTTTCCTCAGGCACTTTGGAGAAGTGCCCCCTGGTTAAAAGCAGGGGTGTGGAATCACACTCCTTGGTCACACCTGGATGACACGTGACCATCTGTGTGCCCACCAAATTCGCTGGCCTTAGAGCTACAGATTCCACCATGAACTGAGTAGCCCGGCACTTTATGAATCTCTTGGCGGGTAATAAGGGCTACCTCGGTAGACCAGAAACTTATTACATTTCCTCTGGAGTGAGAAATATTACTTTACAAGTTGAAGACTTCCAGATGGGATCTTTTTCATTCTTCCAAGAGGTGACATGGCACTGGGCCATAGTGGGCAGTGAATGAATACTTTTTAGTTGATTAACTGGTACAGAAACATGTCCCAAATTATATTAACGCATACTTTTAACCATCAAGCAAATATTTTCAAGGTCAGAAAACTAAGTCAGAGGATTTCTTTAAATAAACTTAAATCTTGGAATTAGAACTATGCATTGCCTTCCCCTGCCTGGTAGGCATGTAAAGGGTAATTGTTTTGATTATGAGGAAGTCAACTAAGACAGCCTTTATAAACAAAATTACTTACAATGTACGGTCAGGTAGTTCAAATGTGTGTGTATATTCGTATTATGACTGCCTGTTTTTATACTCAGAGGTGTTAAACTTTTGAAGAAGACACAAGTAGAATATACTTATTGTAATAAAAGAACATAAGTTGAACATTTATTAGAACTTTCTATCAGGAAGAACATTTTCCCTATTTTCAAATAAGTATATCAAATATGTAGGGCACTCTGTTTTCACATTAATGTCCTATGTATTAAATACATTCATATTGTTGTGCAACCATTACCACCATCCATCTCCAGAACTTTTTTCATCTTGAAAATGGAAACACTATACCCATTAAACATTAACTCCCCATGACCCCTCCCTGACCTGTCCCTTGCAATCACTATTCTATTTTCTGTCTCTATGATTTTGACTATTTTGAGGACCTTATATAAATGGAATCATACAGTATTTGTCTTTTTGCCTCCTCCTTTTTCTCTACCTTTCCCAACTCCATTTAATCTACTTTAACCATGATCTCTTTCATGGAAGAGGTCATTCTTTTTGACCCTCTTCCTTACCCTTTCCCTCTGGGAAAAAAAAATTTAAACCCTGCCCTGCCACCCTTTTCCATTCTTCATTCCATTTATAAGCCTCCCATTAAAAAAGAAGAAGAAAAAAAAAGTTACTGGGATAATAATTTTCTGGTTCTTTCATACAGGCATGAGTTTTGAAATATAATTAACCATAATAAAAGAACTACAGATGCTAACATCTAAAATGTCTGAAATGGCCCAAAGTTCTTTTCCAAATGTCCATAAAAGTTTAAATTTAACTCTACTCATCCTAATTAAAATTATTTCCCCTAAATAAGAATTGTTTTTTAACTCGCTTGTGTTTCCTTTTTTCTTAGAGGCTGATTTCTCAGTACTCTAAACATGGCGTCTTTCTCTTTATTCCATGGGAAGTGTGTAGATTTAAACTATGCTGTGGGTTAAAGACGTTTTTGAGGACTAGAGTCAAATCACAATGAACCAAATCACCACATTTAATCCTGTTTCTCCAAGAAAGTGTTCTAAGTTCCACACAGCTCCTAAGAATTGAACTTCTGGAAAACAAGCCATTTATAAACTGGGGACTGAGTGAGTGTTATACACTTCCCATAGATTTTAACTAGCGATACAGAGCTGAAAGCTGTCGACCAACTCGATGCCACAGGACACACAGTGAACAATAAAAGAAGCAGACAAGTAAGTCCCAGTAGCCAGCATGTCTTCCCGACCCCCTGCTGGAGTATATGGCCAACAGAATTCAAGACCCAGCTAGTCAATATGCTGAACCTATAGATTCTATAAAGACTCCATGACGTCAAACATCCACATAACTTTTTGATGCATTTTCTTCCATTGCATGTTGGAGAAATATATGTTTCACTATAGCACATAATAGATTTTGAAAACCCTATGGCAAGCGCATTGAAGTTGAAAAGGGTTTCCAAGAAAACAAGCCAGAGCTACAGAAGTAAGTCTTGAGCAGAAGCCAACCAGCTAATTATATTATTCAGCAGTAAGCTACTTACAGAGGGATATCAGAAACCATTATAGAGCTGCAAAACACAGGGTTAAAGAAATTCCCCACCCATGCATAAAACACTAATTTAAAGGGAACACATTAGCTGAGGGTCCAATGAGTCCCAGAGCTGGAAATGTTGATCTATGATGTTCTGATCTGAACAGGGAAGTGTGAATAGCGATTGAGATTAAGTTACTGTCAGGGCAATAGACACACTAACCAGCAGCCTTCTTTTTTCTTCCTAAACATCTGTGTAAGACTGGAGGCAGCCTACCTCGGCTTTGGAGATACATCCCTTTGCAATTAATAGAGAAGGAAGAAAGTGGCTTTCATAGACTTTTGTTGGTGGCCTCACGTTTCAGGCCAAGCCATTTGTCACATAGAACATTAACTCCCTCTGCAAACTCTTTGAACACTGACAGCCATGTCCACATTGTTTGGCACTTAACTCTCTGCAGACTCATATTATTCTTTGAATTCTTGATACATGTAAATTTGGCCTTCTCATTAGGATCATAAACAACCTAAATTCAAGTAAATTGACTCACTTCATTATGATCACCCCAAACACCTACACACGACTGGGTACAGAGTGGGTATCTGAGAAACACATGCTGATTCACTCACAGGATGAGGTCTTCACGTAGAGTCACAAGCACTGAAGCGATGTGAACTCCACATGCCAAATGCTGCCCAATTTCCCAGGAAGAGTGCTAATGGAGAATGGAAGCTTGTCGGTCACCGGGAGCCACATCAGAATACAGAAACCTTGAATCCTGTGCACTGGGGACTATGAGCTCCAGGAGGGCAGGAACTCTCTTTTGTTCCCTTCCCAGCACCTACCACTTAGTAGAGGCTCAAAAAACATATGCTGAATGAAAAACATACGTAACCAAGTTTCTCCCCTTTAGTCTCTTGGATTAGTGTTTCCACATCTTTTGTTTTTCTCCACTCATCATTTGTAACAGTCCACAACAGTTAAAGTGACTCCAGCAAACCAACCAACATGGCACCCACGTGGCACACAGGGAGGTGTGTGCCTCCTCTCAGCCTGCTCCAGGCATGTGGTGGGGCGGGCTGGGGGGAGGGGCCGGATCGAGGAGGAAGGTCACTGGCCTGCTAGCCATGGGTCTGGGGCTTGCTGTGGAGGGACAAGAGCTGCTCTCCTTGAGAGGAATGGCTGGATGTCAGATAGAGCTCTTGGCAGCCCCTAGGCCGTGGAATCTGCTCTATGTCGTCCTCGTCTGGTTGGCAGTTTCCTGCCGGGGAAGGCTGCCAAGCAGGTTGTGACAGCTGCACAGTGTGCAAATCTCCAAGGTTCTTTGGTGCACTGACATTTCTGACCTGGCTGTCTGCGACTCGTGGGAAATAGCTGAGAAGCTCCGATGCTGAGGGACCCATTTTCCATTGGCACTCATTTTTCCACAGAATGCCTGTCTATCTTGTCTTTTAAGAGGGAAGTCACTGGAGGACGGCCTGTAGCTTTCTGGTCAACATGAACCCACTGAATCTGTGTAGGAAGGAGAATTACATTTCACTCCGCTCCCAGCCACCATTGGGTTTCACTGAGGTCACGTGACTACACTTGTTTATGTGTATCTTATCACAGTAATTGACACTTGTCGTGGACTACCACTAGGAGAAAGCACCTGTCTGAATAATTAAAAAAAAAAATTCAAGATAGCTTTTTAACCCTTCAGTTCTTTTGGGAAAAAATTTCAAAAACTTAATGCTTATTATTTGGAATGTTTACAACTTTAAGGATTTCAATAATGGGCTCCCTTTTTATAGTCTCTGAAAGCAGCTACTTTTATCCAAAGTTGCTGATAAGTGAACATAATGTTTTATCAGGAGAAGTATAAATGTTAACTTAGATTCTTTTCTGCGCTCTAAGGTGAAAAGTTAAAAGTGAAATTTCAGACATACCTTTCAGCATCATTCGCCCAGTGGATCCTCCAAAACTACTGAGAAGGCCACTTCTGGCTCCTAAAGATGTGGTGGCTTCCAGGAGAGAACCGGTGATGTACTGAGATATAGAAGTCCTTTGGAGGGTGGCACGATACTCACACACAGTGTCCCGGACACATTGCTTTAAGCAGGGACCAACGTTAATCCTTTCATGGGCTGTTTCGGAGACTGGGATCTTTGTGAAGAAATGGAGAAGAGATCCAATTGTATCTTCTGTTTCTTCTCCCCTTCTCACTGCATTGTAGATCTGTGAATAACACAAAGTACAGGAAGTATTAATCTAGTTTCTTAGAAAAGCAAATTTACTTGTTGACAAAATGCCAAGATGACTTATTAAGAAAGAAGTCTCAGTCGCTCTAAGCACAAACACTTGAGCACCGGACTCATGTATTAACCTGAACATTCTACAGGCACCATTTATTTGGAAAAACTATGTGTAGTTATGAAATAGGCCATTCAAACAACCTTGCTATCAAACAGAGCACTTACAAGTTGTACCTACCAAAAAGATATTCAGCTCAAATTTCTTTTCCTCCTCCTCGGCAGAACAAAGCTCTTCTATGGAGGGACAAAGGCAAACTTTTCCTTTTTGTCCTTTTGGATTCTCCTGAGTGACTGTCCCAGGTCTGTCTGTCTCCAAGGAACACTTCTACCTGAAATTCAGGAGGAACCTTTCCTCCATGCTCAAACGGAAGTGAGGACGACAGCGCCATGGGGAAGAAGAATTTCTTTCTATATTTCTCTCTTGGGCATAATCCTTCAATCCATCAGCTTGGATCAATGTCTTTGGATCCTTTTTCCTCTTCCTCCTCCCTCACCTCCCACATCCAATGAGTTGACAGGTCCTGCCCACTCTCCCTGTTCTGTCTCTGTCACTATCCTGATTTCTACTCCCCTTTACAACCTGATCAGGAGACTGGGCTATTAGGACAGGTTCCCAACCATAATTCCAATCCATTCCAAAATAATCATTTAACGTGCATTTATATAGCTCCTGCTCTGTGTGAGGCACTGTATGGATGGATGTGGGGCATGGGCAAAGAGTAACACACATTTCTTGTGCTGCAGAATTTCACAATCTGACTTAGAAGATGAGGCTTGAAAATTAAGAGGTTTGACATTATTGCCTGGAAGTTTGGGGTTCTGTCAAGGTCTCTGGAAAGCCAGGGCCTTCTGGGTAGTATATAAACAAGGAAAAAACATAACATGAGGTGAGTTCACCTAGGTTTCTGATGGTGGAATAAATGTTGACTACACTGTGCTACTTCCATCAAGCCACCTTGGGCCCCTTGCTTTGTTATTCATTCATCCAATCAGCAAATAGATGTTACGTGATTATTATATACCAGTTATGTGTCAAGCCAGAGTAAATAAGACAGCTTCTTCCCTCAAAGAGTTCACAGTCTAGTGATAAGCAAAAAAATCTCATAGTAGGGTAGAAATGGAAGTCACCCCCTCTGGTGACATCAACGAGTGGTCAGGGAAGAGAAGGCCTTTTATGCCCTCCAGGCCATGTGTGTGCCCCCCATGAGGCTGCATACTCCAAATCTCACCTTAACCAGGACCCACGGGCCCTCAAAGGGACATCTGCTGATCTGTGCTAGGTCCTTAGGAGACCCTAGAATGTACCCAGGACCTCCCTGATATTCAAACTATGCTGACCCTAACTAGATTTCTACTCTGCCTCCTTCTGCCTACTGGTATATACTTGGCACTTGAAGGCAGAGCGTAAATTCTTTGGCTTTCATTCTCTGTCATTAAATTTGTGGTGGTCAGTGTGACCATGGAGATGGTATGCTGGGACAGAATGAGCTCAGGCTTTGGCATCAGATATACGGGGTTGTACACCTGGCTCTGTCTTGACTGGCTACAGAGCTGGTCATAAGCAGGAGCAAGCTGACTGGAATGTTTAGAGACAGCTTCCTCATCTGTAAAATTGGGATACTAAGATCCCTTCTTAGGGATATTGTGGGATTCACCGAGACAATAAAGTACTAGGCCTGGTATCAAGAAATGGTGCCCATTACTATTGGGCAAGAAGAGAATGGACTCGTCTAGCCTCAAGGAACAGCAGAAGGTTATATAACAACAAAGCATAATTTATGAAAATCACTTGATGGGGTTATACTCTTGCTCTTACATGCTGCTGGATAATATCATCCTCACCTTATTTGGGTGTATTGTGAGGGGTAGAGGGCTGCAGAGCTCGACATGCTTTTCTTCTCTCAGCTCTGAATCATACAGGCAATCTCCAACATACTGTCTCAAAGGAGTCCTTCAGAAGTAAATGTTCTAGAAGTTCAGGGAAAAGCACCCACTGTGAAGTTTGATAGCCAAAGAAGGCTTCAGAGGGAAAACATATTTGAGCTGTGCCTTGGAAAACAGGCACGGCTCTCATTGCAGCAGTTGGAAGAGGCAACTCACATGGTAAGCAAGGGTGAAGAGACTGGAAAATGAATATGTCCTAAGAATGGTGAGCAGAGCATTTAGAGCAGACAAGAAATCAGAAAGGTCAGTGGGCCTGATAAAGAAGAGCCTTGAATGTTAAGCAAAGAGGTTTAATCCACAGAGTGGGAACTCTCCACTTTTTTTTTTTTTTGTCTGTTGGTTTATTTTTAGCAGAGGACTAGTGAATAGACCTACTTTCTTTCCTTGCCAAATTCCTCCATTGGCTCAGATGCCCCCAGTCATCATGTTCTGTGTTCCAGTTTCCACATTATGCCTTCAGATTGTTTTTTTTTTTTTTTGAGGGCAGTGTTACTGGCCCCATATGTGGGACCCGAACTAGGGCCACTGGCTTCCCAAGCCAGCACTTAACCACTGCGCCACTCAGCTGGCCTACGCCTTCAGATTCTTAATGTCTAATTCAGTCCCTTACCCAGGCTTTCCCAAAGGGTTGTCCTCAATTCATTAGATCTAGAGAGACTGCATGATATAAGGACTCCTTGATCGTGTAAATTTGAAAAACTCAATACATAGTTCTCCTTTTGAAGTTTTACATTCCATATTAGAATATCAAAGACAATTAAAAGTTTCAGAGTAATGAAGTCTATTTTATTTTGCCTGAGTGTTAGAGTATTACTCATGCCATGACCATGGATTTTTTTTTAAGAACACACAGCCTGTGACTATAGTGTTGTACCAAATAAATTGCTCTAATCAAATGGCCTTTTCTTAATCTCCTTTCCTTGGCCTCTGGAATCTCTGAAATAGACAATTACCCATCTTTCTTGAAGTCCTGCCTCGCTTATCACCTCACTGCTCCATCTCTGCCTTAGGCTGTGGGCCTTCCAGCCTAAGGCTGTGGCCCAATAGAAAGTTGCCAACAAGTGCCTAATGTAGGGGTCACACATTGGCTGGCCATGGGTCACATTTACCCACAAAAGACCTGCTTCATCTGACACATAGTGTTTTAAAATCAGGAAAGTTTACATGCACATTGAAGTTACTGCATCTCCTGGCAGGCATAATCTGGCAACACGGAGCATTCCCATATGTGGTCAAATGGTCACACCTTAGATGGGACATGAGCTCTCCAGTTAGCACCAGTCCCCACCACTCTCTAGTGATCCAATGTCTGGTCACCATTAGTATATGTGTTTGTGACCCCTGCCTTAATAGGATACGAACATAGCTGTAAATACATACAATAAACTCTGAACTCCTCCACTGTGTTGAAGCATGCTCTTTCCTGTGCTAGTTGCCAAGGATACAGAGAGAAAGCCATGTCTCTGCTCGTAAGGGGCACTGCAGCTCACCCCAACATATATAAATGCTATTAGTAATCATTCAGCATTGCTATCAACCACTTGTTTCCAAGTCTTCAAACTTGTCTGAAGAAATAAAAGATGAACAGCTCTAAGAATGAAACTTTGAGCTGCCATCACCATTGCTAACATCCAATCTGCAAACAACCAGAAAAAGAGCCACAGGTTCTACCAAGATCTGGACTGATGCGTGCTAGTCATACAAATACCAGAGGAACTGAATTCAAGGTGCTTGTTGGACAAATGCTGAAATGAGGATGAAGTGGTGGTAGATATGGCAGTGCTCAGGGCACATGTTAAAATCGGGCTATGACCTCTTATTAGATCTTCCACTTTAAAGAAAAAGGAAGCAATCATGGAAAAGCCCACATATATAGAGTGGGAAGAGGAGGCAGTATAGAAAGTCATTATGAGTGTGGCTCTCGAGTGTTGATTTGAATCCTAGCTCCCCTGCTTCCCAGCTGTGTGAACTTGGATAATTTACTTGGCCATTCTGTGCCTCAGTTTCCTTTTCTCCAATATGGGATTAGAAAAATTTATGCCTCATAAGGTTGTGGTAAGAATTACAAGCTTTTATAAACATAATAGGATTAGAACAGTGCCTGACACTTAGTAAATGCTCAAAAAAAAATTTCTTATGATCATGCTGACAATGATGATTGCTGTAGACTGCAAAAATGGCCATAAATTATTTCCTTCACTTAAGAGGTGTGATCAAAAATACGGTGAATGTTTAAATAAAAAGAAAATTATCACAGTAAAAGACACATTGCCATTAACCCCCTCAAAATACTCTCCCTCGCTTCGAACGCTCTTATCCCATTGTTCTTGCCACTTTCTGAAGCAGCTCTGGAAGTCCTCTTTCATGAGTGTCTGCAGTTGCACTATCATGCCTACCTAGATGGCCTGTATCATTTTGACTTTGGGGAAGAGCCAGAAATTGCACAGTGCCAGATACAGTTAATAAGGTAGATGAGGACACACCGTAATGTTTTTTTTGACAGAAATTGCTGTACCAGAAGCTATGTGTGACACGGAGCATTGTCATGATGGAAGATGAAATCATTTGTTCATTTCATGTTAATTCACTGTTCGTGATCTATGATTTACAGCACACTTTAAAACATATGGTCTCTCAACCATAGCTCACACCCAACTGACTGCAATGAATAAGTTGAATCTTGTCACACACTGCTACTAAGGTTCAATGCCACTCTTCCCATATTGAAGATCCTTGCCTTTTTTCTTCTGTTGGATAGCTCTTGGCAGCAGTGTTCACAATATTTTGTGATCACGATGGAAGCTCCATGTCACACATCACTTCTGGTATGGAAATTTCTGTCAAAAACATTAGTGCATCCTCATCCACCTATTCATTGGATCTGGCACTGTGTGACTTCTGGCTCTTTCCCAAAGTCAAAATGATTCAGGACATTGAGGCAGCCATGACAGCGTAACTAAAGACACTCATGAAAGAGGACTTCCAGAACTGCTTCAGAAAGTTGCAACAATGATGGGATAAGTGTGTTCAAAGCAAGGAGGAGCATTTTGAGAAGAATTAATGGCAATGTGGTTTTTACTGTAATGTTTTTTTTAACTTAAACATTCACTGTATTTTGTGATCATATCTTGTATTCTGGGCTAGTCTTACTTGTTTGTTGGAGCTTGCTTGCTCCCTTTTGCTGCTTTTGGTAACACTGCAACAACCACCGTGTGGAAAAGCCAGAGATCACCTGCTGGGGAAAGAGAGACCATGGCCCAGTCACTCCTGTCACTGTGGCTGATGGCCTGCCAATAGCCAGACACACAGTGAGGCCATTCTTGATCCTAGATCATCCAACTGCCAATCTGACTGCTATCACAGATAACTGAGAGAGCCCAACAGAGATTAGTTGATCTGTACTAGGAGAATCACCCAGCCAGTTCACAGAAACATGAGCTACAGAAATGAGTGTTAAAAGTTACATATTTTGGGGACTGGCCAAGTGGCACATTGGTTAAGAGCTGGCTTCAGATGCCAGTGGCCCCGATTCGGGTCCCACATATGAGGGCCAGTGACACTGCCTTCTACAGCTAAGATGGTGAACAACAGCTCCACCTGGAGCTGGGCTGCTGTGAGTCCCCGGGATGGCATAGCCGCAGCCCCTGCTGCAGTGGACTGCCATAGGCTACAGTGAGTGGCTGGCAGCCAGCGTGAGCGGCCGGCAGCCAGAGTGAGCTGCCAGTAGCCGCTGTGAGTGGCCATCCAGAGGCTAGCGACTGATCTGCCTCACCAGGGAAGAGCACAATGATAATACCAACATGGGCCAGTGAAGCAACGTCCTCCACAACTAGACAGAAGAACAAAAAGGACAGCAACTTGTCTGTTCTCCTCCCCCAATTCCCCAATTTCACACACAAAAAAAGTCACATATTTTTGGACTGCTTCATTACAAAGCAAAAGTTAACTGACACAATGATGATGTGTTGGGCACAGTGATAAGTATTTACTTGCATGAGATCTGAATCCACACACCAACTCTAAGAGGTTAATTCATTTTGCAGATAGAGACTATAAGCTTCAAGAGGTGGGTTTATACAGCTAGTAAGAGGCTGAGCCAGGACTGAGATCTAGGTTTGTCCACTTCTAGGGTCCAACTTTATCCATTTCCCTAAACATGATCACACCCAAAACCCAAACAGTGGTATTGAAGAAGCACCATTATAAACACGAAAACTGGATCTATGTTCATAAATAGTGTCTGTTATTGACATCAGCCTTAAGAAAGAGACTTAATTGGAATTCTTTTAAAAAAAATAACATTCATTTATCACATATCATCAAGTCACACCGTGAATGATATACAGAGAGGATAAACATAAACAAAACACTTTAACTGACTTGCTTTTTTGTTAGGATGACAATGACGATCCTTACCCAGTTAACCCATCTCTGGATACTCCTTACCCTATCAGACAATGATTTCACTCCTCCTGTCTATCCTTCAGGTACCCTGGGGATCCTGACACTGGTCCAGGCACAGCTGCATATCCCTGGATTCTCAGTGCCCCTGGCGTCTCCCTCACGTCCCCTTTCCTACTTGCTTGGCTGCTCCTCCTCCTGTGTTCCTCTCACACCGGCCTGCAGGACCTTCTGCCCCAGATAATGCAGCTTCTGCTGAACCTTAAATACCGTGTTTCCTCAAAAATAAGACCGGGTCTCATATTAATTTTTGCTCCAACAATCTACATTTATTTATTCATGTACAAAAATCTACATTTATTCAAAAAGTCATGTCTGGCTGATGATCTTTACTGGGGCTTATGTTTGGGGTAGGGCTTATATTACAAGCATCCTGAAAAATCATGTTAGGGCTTATTTTCCAGTTAGGTCTTATTTTTCAGGAAATACCGTAGCTAAGCCACCTACAACACCCATACCTCCTGTCCCAGTGGTTGCAGTTGAGCCTGCTGTGGCTGAACAATTGGGTGTGACGCAACGTACGTGCCCAATAACTATAAATCCACACATGGTACCCTGGAACCTCAGTCTACTTCTCTTGACCTGGTGAAGAAATGATATTTTCTAAAGAAGAGAGTACCATGCATTTGTTTCTATACTGGTGCAGAAATCAGTGAAATTTACACAAATTAACTTTTTTTTCCAAAGATTTTCATTTTTTTATATTAAAAATATCAGTCTTGCCATAAAATAAAAAGCATTGTTATTTGGCAAAAGGTTTAAATGACGTTTATACTGCAGTTGTTATTGTTTTTACTCATGATAATTCCGTTCATGGTCACCTTAAATTACTTTTGAAAACAGTCAAGTTGTGATTAACGAATGACCAAATCTGTTTCCTTTATATGGAGATTTATAGTTTTAAATTACAAGGTAAAAAAAATATGAACTTTATGTCACTTGATTAATGTGGTAATAGAAAGTGATGAAAACTAGACAGACAACTGCCCAATAAGGGCCGATATCTCTTTTGAGATAAAATGGCATCTAAACTTGCTAAACAGATATATGTCCATTTGTTCATTCAATGATTGATTTCTATTTATTAGGCACCTACATTGTATCAAGTCCAATTGCTGGGGATCCAACAATGAGCAAGAATGGCATCATTTTAAGTGGGGAAGGTAGACAATAAATAAATAGACCAAATAAGTTAATTAAAAATTGCAGGCTCAGTTGGTTAAGAGCTCGCTTAAGAGTGTGAGCTGAGCTCTCAGCAACAGCAGTTCGATGCCCAGCCCGAGCTGAGCTGCCGCTGAGCTGCCAACAGGTGGCAGGATGGCTCAGCTAAAAAAAAAAAATTGCAGACTGTTGTATATAGTCTAGGTATATTTTGGATATAGATTCACAGGACTTACTCAATTTGTTGGGAATGAGGAAAGGAAAGGAGTTAAGGTTTCTACATTTGGTCATTGTCAAGTTCTTAGAGACTTAGGATTTATAGAGAGAGCTATAGATCAATCAAACATTACCCCTCATGCCTCCTATGTCCAGCAACCACTGTGAACTATGAGTGGATCCTCTCCATGGAATTAAACTACTCCCATTAAGGCAGGTGCTATGTTTGAGCAGAAAGACCTTGCTATTATGAAGTTACTCGAAGAAAAGCAAGCAGTGCTTAGACAACACTTAAGAAAACCTTTGCAGTTCCTTCTGACTCAAGAAAGAGGGATACCAGGTAGAAACCAGCACTGGGACATGGAGTTCAGACAAAGTAACACAAACATCTAAGGCTGAAGCGAGCGGGGGTAATCCAGATGGAGACAAAGCCAGAGGCTCTGAATGTACTGGAAGACATGAAGCAGCCAAACACATCATGTCCCCAGCACTCACCCAGGAAGAAAGCTTCCTCTCTGCAGCCAGGAAAGACCTTGTTTTAACTTGACTTCTACTAGGGTCAAAGAGGGTTCTTGTCAAGGGGAGCCAATTTGGGACTTACTCTGTTTCCAAAACTATCTATCTGGGGTCAGAGTTATATAAAATTATGAGGTTTCAAGATCTGATGGCATATCTTCTGGAAAGTTTCAACAAGAAAAAAAGCTCGTTACTTAGGTGTCCATTGACTCTTGATGATAACACTTATGATAACTGCAACATTTATTGAGTGCTTAAAATGCATTAGGCACTGAGGATTGAGACGTGATTTCGCTGAAACTTCAGAACAGCTTTAGGAAGAGGTCCTACTATCACCACTGCTTAAAAATAAGAAACTAATGTGCACACAGCTAGAACTCAGCATCAGGATTCTCCATCTCTAAGCCAGTGCTGCTAACCACCAAACCTAGCAGAGACTCGTACAGCACAGTTGTCAAAGAAGCCACTTTTAAGTGGGGTCATTGTAGGAGCAATCCTGCCATCTCTTTGTTTATTGTCTGTCTCCTCCCTCTATAATGCCACCTTCACTAGGACTTTCTTTTCTTCATTTAGGTATCTCCAGTTTCTAAAAGTATTTGTCATTATACATTCTCAACATAGGGTTCTTGATTGAATTAATGAATGTCTGTATTCTATATTTTTGCCAAGAACTTGGCTAGAATTCTCCAGTTGTTTGGTCATGAATCTATTGTGTCCATCTAAACCACAGGTGACACTGTATTGTCACCTGTATTTGTTAAACAGCAGATACCGAAATCACATGAAATGGCACAAAATCATTACTAAGTATTCAGAATAGTTGTCGCCAAATGAGACTCTAATTGCTACTAACCAACTGTGGCCTGTTCTGAGAAATTTACCAATAGTTTAATATTATTCCATTATCATTTACTAATTTGCTTAGCGTTGAGGACGCTTAATCAGATCTATTCTCCATCCTGATTTTCATGAAAATGGTGATTTGGAAGGATGATGGGGCTTAAAAAAAACACAGGGTATGGATTCCTATATTGACTCTCCTAATTCAATTTAATTCAACAAATGTTGAGTTGCAGTTACAGAGACTATGGTAGATGTCTCTGTATCTACCGTAGTCTATCTTCCTCCCCTTAATGTGATTCTTAAAGTAGCTGGGGCTAGAAAAACAAATAATCCCACTTATTTGAACTATGTGTTAACTGTGACTTAACAGGCGGAGCAAAAATGTGGGAGCCTTCCTCATGTGAGAGCAGTGGCCTGGAAACCCCTTTTACTGGTCTCATGGGCTCTTTCCCTCACTCCTGGAATGTAGAAGCAGTGCTCTAGAAAGCTGAAGATGCTGGAAGTTTGATTTCTGATGGGTGCCTGTGTCTAAACAAAATGCAATGATATAAGAACAAACACATTTCCCGAAGAGTCAAGAAAAGCGGGAGGCTGTTGCAGGGGGCGGCAGCTGAGGCACCAGGAGCAGGGCTGTGGCAGCAGGCTGCCGCTTCCTCTGCTGTGGAGTCCACATTCCATTCAAGTGCCTGTGTGGAGAATTCTATTCCACTGAGACGCATGCACGAGACGCTGACCAAACAGAGCTCCGGAGAACCAAAAATAAAGGCTTGGGTAAAGTGAGGCCAGTTAACCAGAGCTATGCCACCAGCTTCTACGGGAAGTCAAATGTTATTACTGCAGGAAACATCTATGAAGGAGTATGGGAGGATGGCCCAGGATATTTTATTTACCCACTGGAAATGCCCTTCCACATAACTTCCTTCAATTCACATTTTACTCTGCTCTTCAAATTCTGCCTCCTCCATGCAGCCTTCCCAGGGCTCCAGGAAGAAATAAGCATCTTTTCTGGGGTCCAACAGCCCCTCTATGCAAACTCTATAGTGGCACTTTCTGTGAGGCATGGAGACACTGTTTACTTCCCTTCTGGGCTGTGAGTTCTCAGAGGGCCATGCCTTATTCAACATTTTGTGTCTAGCACAGAACACTGCAGGCAATGGAGACAGGGGGCAACAGAGAAATAACTAAAACCTTAAAGCCAGGTCTTCAGAGGAAGGATCCTCATCACCTGGGAACTTGGTAGAAATGCAAACCTTGCCCCACCCCAGACACACTGAATCAACATTTTGGGTCTGGGGCCCAGAAATCTGTGTTGTAACGAGCCCTCCAGATGATCTTGATTCCTGCTGAGATTTGAGAACCACTGCCTGAGACTTGAAGGGGAACGCACTGCCTGTCATCTTTCTTAGACCGCACTTCTCATATTAGCCATCCCATACACACTCCCATCCATGTCACCTTCCTTCTAGAATAGGAGCTCCTGGGGAGAGGAGTGAAGTTCTATCACCTAGCTATTCCCCAAAGCCCCTAGCTCAGAGTCCAGCTCAGGGCACACCTGACAAATGCTAGCTGAATGAAGGGGCATCTCTGGGAGAAATTCCCTGTGGCTGTCGATGTAACAGGTCTTTCTGAAATGAGGCTTCTGGCTTGATACCTCCACAGATGATTCAGGTCTGAGGTACTAATTCTAATGGGAATTACCATGCAGATGAATCACATCGTAATGAGAGAACCTGGCTGCCAAGGAAGCCTCTTGAAAAGAAAAAATCAAATCAGGACAAATGGATTATGTTGTGAGGCTTGGGATATCAGGCCAGGCCGTGAATTAGGCCGACAGAAGGGATTTAATGGCTTGAACTACCAGGCTCCCTGCAGCTCTGAGGAGCAACAGGTCAATTAATGAATCACATGGGGACAAAGCCCCTGTAAGGCAAACAAACTCACAAATCCCACAGCCTGATTCCTGGGCTCAGAGGCTTAGGGCCAGCGTTCCTCCTAAACTGTGCCCATGTGAAGCTATGAGGGACAGAAAGTTCCTGAAGTGATGTGGCTCCAGGCTGCTGTGTGCCCAAGACAGGTGGAGGGGACCCAGGCCAACCTATAGGGCCAGGTTGTTGGCTTCTTGCGCCCCAGCTGAATTCCCACTCACTTTGTCCGGGCTCCTAATCTCCCTCCCTCTGCCCAGTTGGAAGGGAGCAGTGTTGTCATCTATCTTCATGGCTTCCAGAGGCTGCTGTCTGCCTGGGTCATCGATTCTGGGACAATGATTTCCTTCCTCTGCTCTCTGCCTGAAGACTGCCCGAGGCTGCCTTTCAGGAACACACCGCTCTGACCGCCGCAGGCGGGACGGCAGAGCACAGGCCTCAGTGGAGAGGAAGGGTCTGGCCTTTGCAATCACACTGACCACACTGGACTCTTAGTGCCACCATCTAGGAGCAGTGGGAAAGCAATTTGCGTTTCTTTAGCTCAGATGAGCACAGCGTTGTTATAAGCCAGGATTCAGTGAGATAAGATAGCTGTGTCTCCAGCTACACAGCCCTTGAGTATCCCAGTGGTCATACTAGCATCAGTGCCTGAATCTTTAGAGCTCTAAGGTCATGCCTGCTTGCCTGCAGGACCTGAGACAACTTTCTATCCTTGAAAGCCATGCTCCCCCGACCCCCACGCTCCTAGTTATTCACTGGTATTCCAGGGAGGTACAGCCTGTCCTATGCTCAGGAGTAAACTTGCCCAGCTTTCTGCATGTGAATTCATGTGGAAAGGTCTGAGTATGTTCTGGGCCACAGCTCCACAAACAGACACACTGAATTCAGCTTTGGGCTACTGCACCCACTATGCTATAAGTGCAAAGCCTTGGCACAGTGCTTGGTATGTATGTGGCACTGAATAAATGGGAGTTATAGCACGAATCCCCTCCTACCCCAGGCTCTTCCAGTCTCTCCCATCTCTGCTCTCTTCTTTCTCTCTAGGTTGCTCCTGGGGGTGTTTCTTCCCACTTTCTCTGGGTTCCCATGGATTCTTCATTCACAAGTATTTGATTCCACCGTATTTTCATAGCCCTCGTTTTGCTTTTCTTTTACTCTCATCCCATGGTTTCTTGCTTTGACCTGCTCTGCCTGTCTTCCTCCTTGTCTTTCCATCATTCCCACTGCCCATTTCTCTTCTCTACCCCTTATTTCTTCTCACTTCTTTGATCTGGATCCTTTGAGCTTCAGTTCCAGGAGCAAAGGAAGAGGGTAGGAACAAGGCAGGAGTGTTGACTAGTAGGGCTTGCAAGCAGTGACCCTCCTCGAATTGTCAGTGGACAGTTATTTGTCAGTATTATTTTTTCTTGTCAGCACTGTTATTTCTTCTATTGGAAAACTTCAGGGATTTCATTCTTGAAAGTCTGTCCTTTGATTGGAGGCAAGTGAATGGTCACAAGAGAGGAGCTAAGGACATTCTTTTCCCAAACCCCCAAGGAAGAGGACCTCAGTAGTTGAGCCAACACTGGACTCACCCTCAGAAAGCCATAATGATATTCACTTCAGAGCCTCATGCTACCAATAACACTTGAGAACTGTCTAGAACAGAAGTACAAACTCTCAGGCTTCATCCAAGGGTAGGACCAGGCTTAACAGTCAGTTAGTGAACAGGCCTCAGGCCGAGCAAATGGAACAGGTGGTGACAGGTGAATAGAGACCATCAGGTTTCCAGGAGCCAGTGTCACCATGGAGCTCAGAGAGGCCAGGAGGACATGGAGCCTGGGGTTGGACATGCTGGATCTACGAGGCCTGCATGGAATGGAGTTGCTGAGAAAGGGTATAGGAATACAGCCCAGCCTGGTGGGGCAGTCCTGGGGCCCACACCCAGAGAAGGGCAGCCTCCAGGAGGGCCTGGTAACATCCAGGCCCCAGGCAGGTTGCTCACGCAGGGACCCTCTGAGAAGCCTGGCCTGGCACCCAGCGTAGATACAAAGTCTCTGGCCACACTTTAATTTCTAGAGGAGAAGAAATCTAGGCTTACAAATGTCTTCCTTGTTTGGACTCCATTCATTCATTCACTCAACAAGTATTTATTGAATGTCTATTTTGTGCCAAAAAGCCACCAGAAGCTGGAGGCAAAACAATGAATGAAACTTTTTTTTGTAATCAAGAAAGTTACCAAGCATCAGGAGATCTAGGCAAGAAAATGAGCAATTCTATTACAGCATGAAATTCCGCCAGCAATGGAAGCACTAGGTGCTTCTGGGGAAAGCAGAGGAGGGTCTCAGAAGATGTGGGAGGCTTCTCCGAGGAGGTAACATCTAGACACAAGCTAAAGACAGTGCGAGTTAGCCAGATGAAGGTGAGGACCAAGGAAGATAAGAGAGAGGACAACGTTCTAAACAGGCGGAACAGCATGTTCAAAGTGGTTCCCTATAGTTGGAACTAAGAGAGTGGGCGATGAATCTGGGGAGATAAGCAGGGTCCTTCTGAGTCCTTATATGTGGATGCGATGCTAGCCCAGAACTATGTCTCCTCAAGAGTATTTTCTAAGCTGACTGCCATGGAATACCTTCAATAGCAAAAAATGAAAGAAAAAAATGGTTTACAGCTGGAGGGCTGTCTATCCTATGCCTGGGACACCCACCACCCCTCTAGGGGTATCATGCTAAATACTGAGGATGCAACATTAAACAAATCCCAGTCTCAGCTCTTAAGGCACCAGTGAGGTAGAGACCATCACTTCTAAGATTTCTCATCACTTGATGGTTTCTTTGGTATTAAGAGAAACCAGTGGGAAGGGCTAAAGTGTCCAACATCTACAGCCTAAAATAGGAGATAGATGGGCTTCATTCACACCCAATGTGCAACAATGACAGCGGTATCTCACGGGTGGGCGGCGACTTAGGACTTTCCCGGAATAGTTGCAGGGATGGATCCAGAAAGAGATGGGAAGGCTCCAAAGAAAATATCATCTTCCTTTGTACCTTTGATTTTATATATATATATATATATATATATATATATATATATATATATATATATATTTTTAACGGCAGTGTCACTGGCCCTCATATGTGGGACCTGAACTGTGGCCTCTGGCTTCCCAAGCCAGCGCTTAACCACCGCGCCACTTGGCTGGCCCTCCTTTGTACCTTTGGAAGATAGCAGTGGAAAGGTAAGCCCTTATTTTCAAGAAGGTTCCAAAATACTGGGGACTACAAAAAAAAACCAACAACAACCAGGTGATGGCATTGGAATTGCAATCAGAATCATGGAAAGGGGTCAGGGACACTCTGTCTGTCCCCACATAGAGACTTCAGTCCTGTTTCAGGGGCTCTCAGCTATGTGTGTGTATGAGCACATATGTTCAGAGGTAGAATATGCCGAGATATTGAAGGTCAAAGACAACTGGTTCAGAGGGCTCAGTGGTGTGGGAAAGTTATCACCTTCCATGTCACCTGTGCCTTCCCTGGAGTCAGATAAGGGAGATTTGGTTACCTGAGCTGCATTCCAGAAGTCCATGAATATCATTAAAACAAAACAAAACAAAAAAACCCTAAAGTTGGTCAAAACTGAAGGCTACAGTCATATGTTGTTTTTTGTTTGTTTTTTTTAAAAAGTTTCCAATTTACATTACAAAAGCAAGGCATTTTAGCCCTATGTCCTGTCATTAAAAAACATGTTCTGTTGTCTCTACTGAGCTTAAGGTTTTTCTTGGCTATCAAAACAAAGAAGTATTTTGTTGACAGAAACAGGCGACAGTGTTTTGGTGAAGAGATTATATACAGAATAATGGTATGAATCTCTATTGTGTAAAAAGTAGACTTCAGAGCTTTCTCTGTCTCCAGATTCTCTGGGTTTCTTACAACAATATAAAGTACTGTTGTCCTTCCCTGTGTGGGAGCCCTAAACAATTGGCTGCTGTCCTTATTCTCTGAGAGCTGAGAAAGGACACTGTGCAGATGCAACTACATATAATTAAAGGCAGTGTCAACAACTGTGTATACACTAACCACAGCTGCGACCAACCCCACTGGGCTCCACCACTAGTGGTTATCCCAAGGATTTTCTCTCCACGATCCAGTCATCCATGACATGTTGCTTTGCATACAGCTGGAACTCATAAACTATCCCTTGAATTGATTTCACCTGGCTCTTGGCATCTGCATTTGCTGGACATTAGTAGCCCCGTCAACGTCAGGGATGAATGAAGATGATGCAGCCAGCATCTGAGTATGAGTCCATGGCCAGGTGTGCTACAGGGAGGGGTGGGGCCACTGAGGCTCCCTTCCAGGAGAGCAGGTAGGAGCCAAAGGAGACACAGTGAGTGTGGTCCTGAGCTGGCAGGAGAGCCGTATGGATGGGGCCACATCTCTTTGTATATCCCAGGCATTTCTGCAGCTGCTTTGGACACTTGGGTGCCTTTTCAGGAGCAAATGAGGTTCAGCTGGAGTGTTCTATCATCCACAGCCCAAAAGTCAGGCCACCTTTTGTTCATTGAGAAGCTCATTCCCCATATTCTTTCTTCTTCAAAATCCTATGCCATCCCCAACCGTGCGTGAAGGACAGGCTCTTTGTTATACTCATGATGGGAGAAGGAATACATGGGGCCTACTGATGAACACACAGACCACAGATGAGCCTCTCAACTCTTGCTGATTTGTGATCCAGTAGTGACCCTGACGTGCTCCAAACAGGAGGCAGAGGCCCTGGGCATGGGGATGGCTCTAGCATGCTGGGGTGCAGGAATGGAATCAGGAGTTCCCTGTCTTTTCTTTTGATGCCCTTCCTCCAAGTGGTTCCTTATCCATCCATCACCTTGTACCATGAAGAAGCAAAGGCTATCTCTTTTAGGAGGTAGAACATATTTTGAAATAGGGAGAAGGGTGTAGCTATCCCTGGCTGGGCTAATTCTGGTGGCCACTGGTACCCTCCAACAGCATTCCTCATCAGCTCCTCCATGTTTTGCCCTGTACACATTCCTAAGAACTCTTAAGACAGACTTGGCAACCTTTTCCTATCAAAGCCATGGGTCCTCTCCACATCTGCAAAATCAATCAGAGGCCACGCACAAAAAGTAAAAAAAAAAAAAAAAAAAGTATTATTTTCACAAGGCCTAGAAAATAAGAAAAGTCAAGAGCTGTATATATAACAAATAAGGGGATAAATGAGAGCCACATTGTGAGCAGTTAAGAAACTGGGATGTGTGGTGGTAGGGGAGGAATTTGGCAAGGGAAGAATCACAGAAAGATAAAATTCTGAAGCTAGGGATGGAAAGAGGTAGGCAGGGACAGGAGGAAGAGAAGCAAGGACAGTGTGTCTAAGGTGAGTGTCCTCTGGAGACACCCACCGTGTTGACATCAGGACAATTACTGCCCAATACTAGGAAGTGCTCGCCAATTAATCACTGACTCACCCCTCATTCATTGAGTATCTCTTTCATGACCAGGGATGGTTAGAAAGGTAAGGCAGGTAAGAGGGGAAGTTAACTAATAGGATGAGACAGGAGATAAGTGAGAAGAGAGAAGTTCAGGCACCTGGGAACGGGCTGATTTCACTGGATGCCTAGAGTCATGCAAGGGCAAAAAAATTAAGGCCTAAGAGAATTAATGTATGGTGAGGTCTGGGGATGAAGAAATAAGGAAATAACAGCTGTATTGTGAAGTCAGTTATCTGAGATAATGTGGAGATTATAACACTAAACGAAGCTACCTACAAGTGAGGTGCTATGAGGCTTGGTATAAAAATTTAGGCATGACAGGAAGTCGGAGCAGGGAGAGATCAGAGAAAAACCTCCATGAAGGAACTAAGCCCTGGGCTAGGAAGGTGGAGGGAAACAAGTTGCTGGCACTGAAGTGCAGATTTGGGTTAGAGATCAGACTGTCCGCTCGAGCTGCTGGATGGCCCTCCCTCCTCTGCCCCTTTCAGCCACATTACTGTCCCCACTCTCTCAATGGTAAGGGAGAGGAAGGCTGCGAAACCCAAGTTGCTTCTACTTTGGGAAGAGTGAGGGGATCAAATTAAAGCCGGCTTCTCCTTCCCCTTTCGAGAGTCCACCTTGCAGTCCAGGAGGCTTGATGCCAAATGTCCTGAGTATTCTGAGCTGGGGGAGTCGCCCTGGCTAGGACTTTGCTATCATGACAAAGAATTTATGGTTCTAAGGCGGATCCTATGGAGGCTTTCAGTTCTCCCAGGTTGGCTGACTTTTTTTTGTGTGGCTGCTTCCCAGGCACCTGGTCATGGAGCCAGGTGGGGTGGCAGGTCCCATGGTGTGCCCACCACACATCAGGTGAGGTGCTCCAGACAATATACACAAGCTGCTTTTAAATCGATCCAGAGAGACACCTATCCAGACACACACATACCTGTATACTGAGAAGACCGAACGTGACCTTCTCATGCCCTGCTTTGACCCAGATATCTCCAAGGGTGCCCACCCTGCCGCATCTTGATACTTTGGCGTGGCCATGAGAGCTCAACAACTGCTCCCTGTCCATCCTCTGGCCTCACCCTCAATCACTACCCTATATGAACCCATGTTCCTGCCAAACGGAGCTGCCTACCATCCATCCCCTCAGCGCAGCCAAGCCTTCCTGCCCTACCATTCATTACTTCATCACCTCGCATCGAATGCCTTTATCTTTCTATCCTATCAGAATCCTACCCACTCAATGCAGTCTTAGCATCAGTACTTACCTAGTTGTATGACCTTGAGACACCTACCTTCTCGGTGCCTGTTTCACTGTGGTACAATGTGGATAACTGCGATGATGGAATGAATTAATACATGCAAAGCACTTAGAGCTGTGCCTGGGATACAGTGAGTTCTGTGCAAGCTCTTGTCTTTTTCTTACCCACTGGATGTCCCAGGGCATCTGTCTGGCTTCTGGCCCATGTTCCCCTCTGAACACTCGGGTGCTATCCAGAATACAGGACATAACTAAACGCTTCCAAGCAGGGCTTCCTTTACTTTGCTCTTGCTTACTGTCTGCATTTTCATCTCTATCAGTGTTGAAAGGAATGGGTGCATAGCACTGCGTTTCTTTTCTGCTGTTCCTAATTCACTTATTCATTGTTGTTGGTTTTTTAACAGCAGCTTTATTGAGTTATAATTTTCAAGCCATACAATTCACCAATTTGAAGCGTACAGGCAGTAGTTTTTGGTATATTTGCAGAGTTGTACAATCATCACCACCATCAATTTTAGATCATTTTCATTATCCCCTAAAGAAGTCCCATTTCCCTCCAACCTCCCTAGGCCTAGGCAACCACTAATCTAGTTTCTATTTCTATAGTTTTGCCTATTCTGGACATTTCATATGATCCCCTGGCTTTTTAAAGGAGCCAAACTCTTTTTTCACTCACACTAATCTATTACCCCCAAAATACTCAGACATAAGACCAAGCACACAATAGGCACCTTAAATGTTCTACTGAATGAAAACCACAACATGAGTTCAACCAAGTTAAACATAATTTTTTTCACACTGCATCCTGGGAACCTGTTGGTCCAAAGCAAGATCGGGAAACAGATGAGCAGCAGAGCTGCTGTCTTTTTGTTTCTCCTAAGGCATAGAAAAGCTATGCTGAGGACTCTTCGAACTGAAATTCTAGTGTAATGGTTCTCAAACCTGGCTGTGCCTTACTGTCACCTGGAGAAACACAAAATCCTGAGCCATGAGCCCTGCTCCTCCTTACCCCAGCCTCAGAGTTCTGCTTTATCAGTCAGGGGAGGGGCCCATCAATAGCTTCTAAATGTCCCCCAATGTTAAATGTGATTCTAGGAACAGGCAGGGTTGGGAACTCTTGTTCCAATGAAAACAACTACTCTAAGCAAGAATGATTTGTTGAATTCCAGCCATGCCCAGAGTGATACGCAGCCAACTCTGTCTTCAGGGAAATGAAGCTCTGAATTTTAAAGAAAGCAATAAAAAACAGAATATTCATTTCACAAAAAAGTTCCTAGTAGCCAACGTTACTATTAGACTGAACCATATGAAATTGCTGATATTTGACTGTTTCTGAGCAATAAAATGGAAATTTCATATCATGGAACCTAATTGAATGCATTTATTTAAAGAAATAAAAAGATACATATAATACTCAGTCTGAACCACCATTTTTCTAATCCACCTATTCATCTTTGTGCTTCACATGCTGTTTGAAAAGAACATTTCAAACTTTATTAAATATAGATCTCTAGTAGACAACGGAAAATAAATTAGCCATCAAGGAAGACAAAAGCATGACAATTCACAAGCAGATAGAACAAACACTAACTTTATAGTCACCCGTCCCTTTTTGCATTACTTCTGGGAGGCATGTCATAAAGTAGATTGTCATAAAATAAGTTACATTTTCCCATAGGAAAATTTTATGCTTAGGGATTGTGTTCCTGACTAGACATCATATAAATCAGAGATACGATCAACAACAGGTCACAAAAACAAAGCTGCAACAGCTGTAAACCTCTATAAACATTTGAAATAATGAATTTATTATTCAAGCACCACGAAATGCCCAAATTATAATTTACCCACGGATCACTATCCTGTCGTTTTGAAAGGTAATTTAACACTACCCACCCAAACTCAAAAAGTGCACATTCCTTGATGCACTTCTAGTGATCTTTGCTAAAGGGACACTGGTTCTGTTTCTTTCTCCCCTGCCAGGGCCAAGTGTAAGTGTCTCTGTCCACAGCCGAGACCCTGCACAGTCTCACTTCTGGCTGGGCAGTACCCTCAAGGCTCTCGCCCATCCCTCCACCTCCTCACCTGAGGCTCTGCTCCTGCTGCCCAAGCTGCGTGCTGCCCTAGGTTCTGAGGACAATGCTGTTCGGAGTCAGGAGGAATTTAAGGAGCTTTAGTTCCCTGGTACAGGCTCCACTGTGTCTAGTCAACTGCACTTCTGCTTTCATTTCCATGTCAGGCAGGGCAGGGAGGCTTCTCTCTCCTTCCTGTGACCCAAACTGCGTGGATCTCCGTCCTTCTGAGCCTGGCTCTTGCCAGACTGCTTACTCCACCTCTTCCTGCAAGGGGCTGAAGTCCTCTCCTTGAATCACACCTTGTAGCTGGGAGGAACCCTGTCACCTCTTGCCACGCTCTTCTGATGCCAAACACCTCTATGGAAAACAAGTGCTTCGTGAATGAATGAATTCCTAGATTTGTCCATTTCTGTGCACAATCCAGCAGCTCCTGCTGCCTCCTGGTGGGTCACTCTGAGCTAGCTGACCCCCTGGAGCGCTGGACCCCAGGCGTTTTGAGTGCAAACAATGCGCCGTGACACCAACTTGGCCTTCCTGGCTGTGCCCAGCACCTGCTTACCCTTGAGAGGGCCTCCAGGCATTCTCCCTCTCTCTGTCCGTTCTTGTTTTCTTTTTCTTTTTATCTGCCCCTTCTTCTTGGCTACAATGACCTGGGACCTTATATGCTCCAGGCACACCTCTTTCACCAGAACTTTCCCAGTCCGTCTCCAGACATTCTCTTTCCTGCCTGCCCATCTCTGGTTTTTCACGCAGTGCACAGGGGAATAGGCCTTTGGGAGTGTATCAGCATGTGTTTCTAGAACAGTGGTTCCCAGGCAGAGGCAAGCTTGCCTTCCAGGGGACATTTGGCAATGTGTGGAGACATTTTTTGGTTGTCACAATTGAGGACATGCTATTGGCATTTAATGCATGGAGGCCAATGATGCTGTTAAACATCCCACAATGCACAGGGCAGCGCCTATAACAAAGAACTATCCAAGCCTCAGTTGGCTGAGGTCCAGAAATGCTATTCTAGAGAAACTGAAGAAAATCTTCTGCAGTATTACAAACTAAATCAAACTGAGAAGGGTAATGCTTCTGTTCTCCAAGAAAAAAAATGTTTCCCTCCAATTATTAAAATTCATGCTCATAATAGAAACATTAGAAAATAAAGAAAAGCAAATGATACCATGATCACTGTATATTTTATATAGCTGTGGTTTCACTATATACAATTTATATTCTGCTTTTCCACATAACATGACAATCATCTTTTTCCCATATTACTAAAAGTCATCGCTTTCATTGTTAAGCGGGATTCCTCCCTATGATCAAATCACTGTGTAATGAACTCTTGTTAGTGTAAGTTGTTTCTAGGTTTTCACTATCATAAAAGCTCTTGTGAATACATATTTGTGCATAAAGCTTTTTCCACAAGGGTGGTTATTTCCTGGATGATTCTCAGAGAGGGACTATACTTCTGACATAATTTTTGAAAGGCAAACAGGATTTGCCAAAGGATTCTAGCATCAAAATCCATGTGAAATGTTCTCCTGGACCCCATCAATGTTGTGGTCTGAAAAGAAACTCCAAACCTGCAGTTTAAAGTGGCTCCATTTGAGGAACATCAAAGCCAGAAGAAGAAAAAAATTCATCTCAGAACTTTCTGAATAGAGCAGAGCAGCGGATCATGAGAATAAGAATGAAAGGTCTTGTGATTTTTGGCACAGGAAGACATAACTAATATGCCTTTAAGATGGCAGAATTTGCTGGTTACAGAGGCAAAATGGTTTTATTTAGATTGTATGTTTTATAAGCATAATGCCATTTTCTGTTCATTAAAATGGTTTAGCTATTTTATTTTATTATCTTTGGTTGTACGCGTATTTTCTCTTTATCTCAGTATTTACTTAGACCTTTGGGAATGCAATAATTTTGACCAACATGTTAACAATTGTTTGTTGGCACACATTCAGAACATTCTGAAACAAAAATAGGTCAAAGATAAAAAAGGTTTGGTTTTTTTTCATTAACACCCAAACCTTTTCCCTAAGTTTTTGCAGCTGATTACAGTATTGCTACAGAGAAGCGGAAGTTAAACCGTCACTTTCTTCTTGCTCCCAGATTCAAAGGAAAACCTACACATATATATAAATCAAAACAAAACAATGAGCCTTGATGTGTAAGCTCAGTGATGGCAGGAATGGTAAGAAGTTGGGAATCAGAGGATCCCACTTGTCCAAGCCACTAGCAAGCTCCTGACTTAGGGCAAGTCACTGACATTTGTAGGGTTCAATTTCAAAAAGGAAGACTATCAAACACAAAACAGTGTATGTGAAGTGCTTTTGAAGATATACTTACTTCTCTAAATGCAATAACAGTACAAAGAGTGTTGTTATCGTGCGTTCCTATATATTGTGTACTATCCTTTATGACGTCAACCAGGTATGATGATCAGGGGCAGGAAAGTCAGTACTCATCAGATGACATGGGCTGGAAAGAAGCAGGCTGACAGGTGGCTGGGTGGGGAGTTGGCGGTTCAGACACAGTTATCGCAGCAGGGCTCAAAAGTCCCTTCCAAGTCACAGGTCTGGGAATCAGGATGTTAGCATTGATGGTGGGAGGAGGCATTACATCAGCAGCAACTATGCTGCTGACGCCATCATGTACTGAGGGTTTACCATGCTGCAGGCACTCGGCTAAGTGTTTTACTTGCATTATCTCAGTCAATCCTAAAGGGAGGATAGGAGTTGTTACAGAAACAGAGACCAGACTGAGGCTTAGGCAGAGGTTCAGTGGAATAAGGTAAAATCTTACAGATGCAAAATGGTGAAGCAGAGATTTCAACTCTGTCTTCTAAGTCAGAGTCCAAGGAAAAAGTAGAAGTGAAATAAGGAGCTCAGTGACAGCATAGAGGAGGCGCAAACTGGTGGGCCAGGTGGAGGCAGAGGCTCTGGCTGGGGTGAACTCACCTGGGCCCAGGTGGGATGGCCAGGAGGTCTTACAAATGGACTGAGAAAGTTCTTCCAGTAACAGGGAGAAGTTCTTGCTGCTTTGGTTGCCCTCTCTGTCCTGCTGTGCCCCATGAGCAGGGTCAGGAATGGACTAGGAGGCCAGCAGGCTCTAGTCTATACTATGAGAGTTAGAGGAACAATGGTGGAGCCTTGGTCCACGGGTAAAATCTGCCACAGTGGGTTAGATCCGCAGTCCATTCACCCTAGGGCTCGTCTCCAACAGTGAAATCAAACAAGTAATGGAGTGGTTTGTGGACTTTTTTTTTTTTTTTTTGAGGGCAGTGTCACTGGCCCTCATATGTGGGACCGAACCAGGGCCACTGGCTTCCCAAGCCAGTGCTTAACCACCACGCCACTCGGCCGGCCCTTTTTTTTTTTTTTTTTTTTTTTTTTTTTTTAATAACAAGAAGTATTTTCAAGAGACATCTCATGTGTAGGCCCAGGATTTACAAAAGGTAAGTAGAGAGATTCTGGTTTAAAAAGAGCAGCAGGGCCGGCCGAGTGGCGCGGTGGTGGTCAAGTGCTGGCTTGGGACGCCAGGGACCCCAGGTTCGGGTCCCACGTATGAGGGCCAGTGACACTGAACTCTAAAAATAAAAAATAAAAAAAATAAAAAGAGCAGCAGCCACGAATGCCCTCTTCTACGCACCCCCCAGCCTAAATGCTCTCATGAACCCTAGGGCTGTAAGCATGGTGTAACCCTTCACATAAACACCAATGCCTAAGGACCCAAGCATTCCAACTCTCCTTAGCACTCCAAGAGCAATCCATTACCATGCATTTTCTAAATCCTTTTAAAAAAATCTATTTCCACTTGCACCACATCTTTGGCTACAGAGTCCACTCTTTACTAGTCACAGTCAGAAGGGCCACTTACTACCTTTCTTTTGTCCTAGACTCACTCTGCTCCAACTGCGAGGGGTATCTTTCCTTCTTCCTAGCAGGGACACTAGAACTATTTATGACTTTAGAAACTTTGTTCCCATCCTCCTCCTCTTTCCAGCTAGAACATTCTGACTCTGTTTAGTCTATTCCCACTGGAGAATTAAAACGCAATAATGTATGTAAAGCACCAAGCAATGGAGCTGGTGTAAAGGGGGGCTCAGCAAGCATTATGCCTTTATCCTTCCATCTCCATCATCATCTAACGGGCTCTTCTCTCGTTTTGCCTTCCATTGCAACCTTTTGTTCCTTTCTCACTGCTGTGTCCCCCAAATAAGGAGGACAAGGGGATGAGGGCATCTTTAGCAACAGAGCCAAACGCCCGGCACTGCAAGATTACAGGCACCAACCCCAACTGGCACCACGTGAAGTGTCATCACAGCCAGGAACACAGAGTTCACCCTTGTCTAAGAAGCTTCTAAGTTCCCTTGATAGGAACATTGTAGCAAAGAAACCTTGTCCTGATGAGGATCTCTGTTTTGTTTTTGCATAACCAAGATAGGAGAGCAAGGAGGAGGGAGGAGGGAAGGAGGGAAGGAGGGAAGAAGAGGAGTGTGGGGGAGAGGGAGGAGGGGGCAAAGGAGGGGAAGGGAGGGAGGGAGAGGGGGAGAGGGAGAGGGAGAGGGAGAAGAGTGAGGGAGCAGGGAGAATTTGATATCACCAAGCAATGTGGGAAGAAGAAATAAGTTCCCTCTGCATAAAGAGCCGCATAAGAAGCAGAGAACATGAGTGCTCACAGAGGACTGAAATTGTCAGGAAGGGAGCCAGTGTTTTTCTGAACTTGTATGTGGAAGAAAAGAAAATCATTGGGAATTTCAAGACACTATTTATTGGCAGGAAGATAAAGTGGTACAACTTTTTTTTTTTTTTTTGAGGGCAGTGTCACTGGCCCTCATATGTGGGACCTGAACTGGGGCCGCTGGCTTCCCAAGCCAGCGCTTAACCACCACGCCACTCGGCCGGCCCTTTACTTATTTTTTTTTGAGGGCAGTGTCACTACCCCTCATATGTGGGACCCTAACCGGGCCGCTGGCGTCCCAAGCCAGCGCTTAACCATCGTGCCACTCGGCCGGCCCCAGTGGTACAACTTTTTGAGAGGACCATTTATCAATACCCATCACAATTTTAAGTGTGTATACCCTAAGATTTGGCAATCCCATTTTTAGGAATCTAAACTTATAGAAATATTAACCATTACACAGACAGATGTATAATGATGTTCATGCCAACATTGTTCCTGAGAGAGGAATATTAGGAATAGCCTATGTGTTCACCAATAGGGCTTGATTAAATATATTATGGCATATCCATACAATGAAATACTAGGGAACAGTGACAATGAATGAGGTAGTGATATATGTACTAACACGAACAGAGTATGTGAAAAACAGAGTATGTGAAAAAGGCAAGTTGAAATATGTATAATATAAGCCAATTTTAGTTTTAAAATTAGGTAAGTATTCTCATAAATATAAGAAAACCACTGTAAAGTTACATAGGCATTATCTCAATTTTGTTTTTGGAGAGAATTGTCATTTTTTACTTCAGGTACTTCTGGATTGCTGAAATTTGTAAATAAAAATAAATTAAATGGGAGAGCTAGCTATAGTGCATGGCCTTTGAAGCTACACTATCTGAGTTTGAATCTCAACTCTGCTTTGTCCTAGAAGTGACAGGTAACTTAATCATTTTGTAACTCAGTTTCTTTATTTGTAAAATGATAATAATGATAGTACCAACCTTATAAGGAGGTTGTGCTGATTAAATAAGCTACTACACATACAGAGGTGAGAAAAGGCCCAGCATATAGTAATCACTCAATAAACTGTTAGTCTAAAAATAGAATAATTTGTTTCTTTGAATTACCAGAGGATAGAAGGTGAAAAGATTAGTGCCAGATGATACAGGGCCTTTAACACCAGGCTAAGGTGTGAGAATTAATTTATTCAGTAGGAAATGAGGGGCCTTATTCATTCAACAAACATTTGTTGAGAGCCTTCTATGTGCCAGATACTGTTCTAGATGGTTGGGACATGTCCGTGAATGAAATGGACAACAGCATTTTAGAATAGAACCGATGCAATCAAGACTGGTTTTGGGGGTATGATGGACGTAGGTCTTAAAAGTGTTTTGTGTGTGTTTGATGGGAGATGATCAGGAAGACTGGGGGGTTGGAGGACAGTCAGGCAGGCGGCCATTGCATTGTTCAGGTGATGAGGGGCTGATACATGAAAAGGAATTCAGGCTTCAAGCCTGGAAGAGGTGTCTGAGGCCTGAGATAACAGACAGGAGATCCTTCTGTTGGTGAGGTGGCTGAGGCTGGGGGCATCAGGCGGGGGAGGGGGGCTAAGGGGGAGGCATGGTGGGCCGGAGAACCTCTGAAGATCAGCTTTTCAGAGTTCATCTTGGCCTCAGCCTATCAGTTGGCCTGCAGTCCAGTAACCTGGTCCTAGTCCAATGTTCACCACCACTGACCCAAGGAGCCCTGGAGAACCAAACTTCTCTGGGACTTGGAATCTTCTTAGAAAATGACAGGATAATCCTTGATGATCTCCAGAGACCCTGTGGGCTCTACAATTCTAAAGTTTTCAGGTCACCACAAAGAGGTGAATGAACAGGACTTCCTTTCCCATTACCAATATATTACATACCAAAGAGAAACCATTAAAACATAGGATTCAGATGTGCAGGATAAAATATGAGAAGATTGTTTACATTCATTTCCTTTTTGAGAAAGTGCATACTGAATTTTAAGCAAAACATATGTATGTGTCAAGGTCTGAAAATGGGTTACTCAAATAATTTCCTTCCAAACATGCAGCTGTTCTATAGCCTAAACCACACTCATCCAGTGTAACCATCTTCTGTTCCACAAAGAATATAAGCATTCATCTGGCCCTTGTTTTTAGAGTAAGAGGTTAAATGCACAAGGGGTGAAATACCGTCGAGTCCACTGTGCCAGATGCAGACAGGGACTGAAGGCTAACAATAAATCATAATATCTGAATTTGTGGGTGTATAAATTATATGGCTTAGAATATCAAAAGAAGTCAATTATGAAATATCAAATTGGCAAAGAGAAGTCACAAACGGCTCACCTCAGATTTTGTTCATTCATTGAACATATTGCTCTCACAGAAGAAATCACCAAAATCAACAGACTCTGACTCATTTCCCATTGCTTATTGGACTTGGGTTCTTTTTCCCCACCAAGGTCATGGAATGCATGAACTTCGGGCTTGCCTTTGTGTGTGAGAAAAGCCCTGCATGAAGATAACCAACTGTATGTTAGAAGAAGCTGCAACTTTCTCATACCCACGAGTAATGGGCACTGAAGCCAGGCTCCCTGAGCCCTGATCCCAGCTCTGCCACTAACCAGCTAGGTGACTTCAAGCCAAGTTAATGAGCTCCTTTCTGGCTCAGTTTGCACTCATAGGGTTGTGAGGAGGGTATTACTATTTCTCCATTGCTTTGAATAGCATCTGCTGTATAGTAAGCACTATGTAAGTGTTTATAAAATAAATCTTAGTTGCTAGAGGCAACACAAGGCAGTGGAGAGCGGTCACACATTGATTCTCTTAAAGGATACTTCCTCTCCGCTCATCCTACTCACTTACAAAGTACCACGGAAAACCAGATGTTAGACAAGGACCAGCTGCTCTTCATTTTTACTTAGAAAGGTCTGGTAGGAATTGACACCAAAAAACCTCCTGTCCGGATTGCTGAAATCAAAATGACTCTTTTCTTTAAAAAAGGAGATAATGAGTTTGTTGGTAGAGATGAAATTAGAATGCTCTGGCACAGTGCCCACCAGCCTCAGAGTCTGTAATTTCAACCAACTGTTTGCTTGAGTTATTTGAACCCATTTTATTCTTAGCGGTTCTGGCAAGTGAGGGATTGAGGAGTGTGTGTGTGTGTGTGTGTGTGTGTGTGTGTGTACACAAACATATGGTAGGGGGGAAAAGCAATAGCTCAGGTGGAGACATGATGCTTCAATGCTTGAGTCTGGGTTATTTTGGCTCCAATACAGACTTGTGATCTAAAGCAAATTACCTAATTTCTTGAGCCTCAATAACTAGAACTGAAAAATGGTCTTGACAAGTGGTCTCTTGGGTGCTCTTTTCTAGGCAAAGACCTATTATTCTAAGTGGCTGGTATGATTTGTTGTCATAACAATTGCCCCCTTGCAGGCTACTGCCACTCTGCTGGCTGAGACATGACCTCGACCTCGCTGTAGCTGGTAGCATAAGTGGTTAACAGCACAAACATTGGATTCAAGCCCTATGTTCAAACCCCAGCTTTGCCACTTATTATCTTGTGACCTTGAAAAAATTATCTGAACCTAAGCCTCAGTTTGCCTATCTGTAAATTGGTGATCATGATAACAACAGTATCTATCTTATCAAGAAGCACGTAGCATGCTGCATGACAGTCAGTGCTCATTAAATAAAAGTTGTTCTTGGGCCGGCCGAGTGGCGCGGTGGTTAAGCGCTGGCCTGGGAAGCCAGCGGCCCCGGTTCGGTCCCACAAATGAGGGCCATTAACATTGCCCTCAAAAAAAAAAAAAAAAGAAAAAAAGTTGTTCTTGTCCCCAAGTGACCCAGTGAGATCTTAGGTATATTAACCTTTGGATTGTGATGGGCAGTTTATTAGCTGGTTTTTATATGAAGTGTGATCACAAAACTTGGTGAATGTTAAAATTGAAAAAAATTATTACTGTAAAAGACACATTGACCTTAATCCCCCTCAAAATATTCCCCCTCGTTTCAAACACACTTATTCCATCATTCTTGCCACTTTCTAAAGCAGCTCTGGCAGTCCTCTTTTGTGAGTGTCTTTAGTTGTGCTGTCATGCTGCCTTGATGTCCTGAATTGATTCAAAAGTTTACCTTTCATGGTCATTTTTATATTGGGGAAGAGCCAGAAGTTACACAGTGCTACATCCAGTGAATAGGTGGATGAGGATACATCATAATGTTTTTATTTGACAGAAATTGTTGCACCAGAAGCAATGTGTGACACGGAGCCTTTCCATTGTGATCACAAAATACAGTGACCGCTGCTGCCAAGTGCCATCCAATGGAAAAGCAGGGATCTTCAATACGAGAAGTGGTATGTTGAACCTTAGTAACAGTGTGACAAGTTTCAACTTATTTGGTGCAGTCAGTTGGGTGTGAGCTGCAGTTGAAAGAAGGTGTGTTTTACAGTGTGCCATAAATCATCCTCCATCATGACAATGTTCCATGTCACACATCGCTCTGATATGGCAATTTCTGTCAAATAAAAACATTACGGTGTGTCCTTAGCTACCTTATCCACCGGATCTGTCACCATGTGACTTCTGGCTCTTCCCCAAAGTCAAAATGATTCAGGACATTGAGGCAGCCAGGACAGTGCAACTAAAGACTCACGAAAGAAGACTTCCAGGATTGCTTCAGAAAGTGGCAAAAATGATGGTATAAGTGTGTTTGAAGCAAGTGGGGGTATTTTGAGGGGGATTAATGGCAATGTGTCTTTTATTGTAATAAATTTTTTAATTTAAACATTCAATGTATTGTTTGATCAAACCTCATATTAGCTTTTAAAATTCTCAGGGCCGGCCGAATGGTGCGTTGGTTAAGAGCTGGCTTGGGATGCCAGCTGTCCTGGCTGGGATCCCACATATGAGGACCAGTGACACTGCCCTCTACAGCTAAGATAGTGAACAACAGCTCCACCTGGAGCTAGGCTGCTGTGAGTCCCCAGGATGGGATAGCTGCAGCCCCTGCTGCAGTGGGCTGCCATAGGCTACAGTGAGTGGCCGGCAGCCAGCATGAGCAGCTGGCAGCTGGTGTGAGCTGCCAAGGGCCGTTGTGAGTGGCCGTCCAGAGGCCGGCGACTGATCTGCCTCACCCGGGAAGAGCGCAATGACGATACCAACATGGGCCAGTGAAGCAATGTCTTCCGCAACCAGACTGAAGAACAAAAGGACAGCAACTTGTCTGTTCCCCTTCCCCAGTTCCCCAATGCTGTTCCCTTCCCCCAATTCCCCAATAAAATCTTTAAAAAAATAAAAAATAAAAATAAATAAAAATCCCCAGTGAGAACTCTTTTAAAACATGCCATCTGCTGCTTATTCTCCCCTCTTCTTCTCTTCCTCTTTCTCCTCCTCTTCCTTTAAATTTTAGAACAAATCAGTTATTTTAATGTGTGTCTGAGTGGTTGCCTATTTATTATACATCAGAAGGTATTCTGGGCTTTTTGTAGGAAAGATTTCATGTCGAGATGTTTCGGTCAAGGAGCTACCTGCTCTGCTGTTTCTTGTCTCTGGACAGCCCCTAGAATGAGTGCGGCTTTGTGTGGCGGGATGTGGTGGGGGTGGGGTGTTGGGCGCTCAGCCCAGGGCAGAGGGGCAGAGGAAAAGAGCCGATAGGGAGAGTTTTGGCCTTGGCCCTTCATATAACTAGCTGTGTGACCTTGAACAGGTCACTTAAACTCTCCAGACTGTGAAGTCTTAATTTGTGACATGAGAGGGCAAAAAACAGGAAGACAATTCACCCTGGAGAACAAATACTATATGCATTGTTCCCTTCACTAGTTATCAAAGAAATGCAAATTATAGGAATACAAAGACATCATTTTTACCATTATTAAAATAAGAAGTTAAAAAACAATTTTGCTTATCTTTTGCATTACTGGGAGCATGGCAAATTGGTACAACTGCTGGGATTGGTAAACAATTCATATTGTGTCTCATTTAAGAGAAGGAGGTAAAGTTGGGTGTGAATCCTCATCTTTCAACTCACTGGTTTTGAGACTCAACCTTTTTGAGATTCCATTTCCTCATTGGAGAAAAAAATGGGTAAATGGGAATAATAATAAGAATGCCCACTTGATGGGTGGTTGTGAGGTTTAGAGGTGATGTCGATAATGGACCCAGCCTGATGTTTGGCACATAAGACACTGCTTATTTGTTGCTGTTGTTGAGAAGATGAAGGTGATGATGAGGAAGACGCTGCTGTTGCCTGGTTCTGCCTGGCTCATATTAAAATGCCTCTGAAAACAAAATCCAACTCTCTGCTCCTTTCTTGGATTCTTTATCAGAACCTGACTCCTCCCTGGCAGGCAGAGCAGACAACTGCTCAGCTGCAGCCCCACTCATCCAGTTTCCTAAGGGATTCTGACCCATAGTCTCAGAGGACCCCAGGGAACCCTATTACGTGCCCCACACAAACGTTTCCTACTACGCAACAGCACATGCATGCACACATGCATAGGCACCGCCACACAGCACATGCTCGTCCTGCCCTGCCTCTCTGGCACTCACTCGGCTTTGCAGACAGACCCCTCCAGTGCCTGCACACGTAGCAGGGAGCCACATCCTCCGTGCCATACAATGTCTGCCTGAATCTCCCTCCAGGCCAACATAAGCCAGTCCCTCCTGAGAGCTCAAGTTTTCTGACGCACGTCTGCTGCCAGCAGCATCCTGCGCTGCTTCTGTGTCTGCCGCTGCCACCGTCTTTACCAAGGAACTCACCCCACCCTGGGGAGGCCTTCAGTCACTTGTTTTCAATTGCCTCTGAAGAGGGTTTTTCTCTTCTTCCTCAGGTTTCTCCTGTGATTCATCTCTTGTTTTTCAGTAATTCAAGCTCAGCATTGACTTGAATTGCTGTGGAGCCTTTATCTCTTCAATATAAAAGATGTCTCTACTCAAATGTTTCTTTGAATTCTTTCTCAATACCAGGCTCTGTTTCTGGTCCCATTTTGCAACCTAATAAGGACTAAAATCTCTGTTTTTAGTAGTTATTTAATTTTTTTTCTCTCAGCTTAAAAATCATTTCAGAGAGATATGGAACCAAAGAACTGAAGGGAACTCAGGGAGTCCTCACTTCATTCATGAAAACATGGAGGCCCTAAGGGCAAGCAAGATTTGGTCACACAGGTGAAGTACTCAGAAGAGAGAAAGCGACCACTGGACCCCCAGGAAGTGCGTCTCCTACCCCTCAGCCGGACACAGGCCCCATTTCCTTGATAAACCAGGCCCAGGTAATGCAAGGCATGGCTTCTGACAATGACTGTATTTCTTTCTATGGAGAGATCTGAGGGGCCTGGAAGCTCTGCAGAGACAGCCCCTACCTAAGTGTCCCAAACCCATCATGCACTCATTCATCTCTCTTCTGGCCTTTTGTAAATGATGTTTCCTCTTTCTGATGACTCTGGCCATGTCACATTCATTCTCTAGGTGTTTTCTCCAGGAAGCCCACCTGAGCCTCCAATTCCAGCTAGGGAACCTTCCTGTGTGTTCCCAGTGGGACTCTATATGTCTGCTCTCTGGGCTGGGGATTGCTCACCAGTCTTGCAATGGATCATTACCTGTTTGCATCCATGTTCCCTACAGGTCTGCATGCAGCATGAAGGCAGAGCAGACACAATGAACTCATATCAAAGTGTTAGAGACCTATAAAATTTCTCCCACCTGCAAAGGCTCAGGGGCTGAGTACTTGAAGAGTCCCAAGGGTAAAGCCCAAGAACAAATGACTTCACAATTTTAGACTGAATGGCCCTTCTCTAAATTAAAAAAAAAAAAAATGGGAATAACTTTGTAACCCAAGCATATAAAGGGAGCAAAGTAATTAACAAGCCCAGATGAACATGGCCAAGCCCCTCCTCTAGATTCATCCCCGTTCTTATCCAGGACCCTGATTCTGCAAAAAGGAATGAGCCTGTGAGCGTATCCTCACCTTGTCACTTTAGCAGCCTGGCCTTTGACCCAGAGTCCTGTCTGCCCTACAGGGGGACCCAGTGGGGAAGAACGGGCAATGCAGAGGTGGGAATGGAAAACCTCTGGGAATCAACTCTGGATTCTTTCCCCGTATTATCTCATGTAACCCTCCCCCTCGCCCCCACGCCTGCCAACAACCCTAAGATGTAAGTCCTTCGTGATCTCCATTTTACTGAGGAAGAAACAAGTAGACACAAAGCTCAGTAACTTCCTGACGTCACAGACAGGTCAGAGGTTGTGCTGACACTCACCCAGAGCACCAGGCTCTTAACCAGTGTCTGTTTTTTAAATTTCCTACAGCATCTTCAAAAAGGTATGTTCTCCTGAACCTTTTAAACACTCACTTCTACTAAAAGGACAACTAGGAAGCTTAAATCGGGTATTTCTAATATTGCTTTCTGACCAGTCTCCCTGCTTGGGCTGCTTCCCACTCCTGGAATGAACCTTTACCTCCTGTGATGGTCAGATATCACTGGGTCCTAGCTGCCTATTCCCTTACCTGAGTTAACTTCTCCTTCTCCATACTCCTATTATGATTATGAATGGCTCCGCACAATGTAATAGTCCAACCACTGGCATGATAATTTATTATTTTATAACAACCATGAAAAATATTTTTGTGCCTCTGCTCACTGCTAAATATATTTTTCTTATTTAATTTTCATAATTCCATAAAATAAATATATCTCCCTCCATACAAAAAGGATATTGAACCTTGATGCACCTATCTGAAAAAAGTAATGTATCCTAGCAGTTTAGAATGTGAGCTCTGTATTAGTCTGCCTGGGTCCACTAAGTAGGGAAATGTGTACAAACTGCTTCGCTAAGCTTCAGTTTTGCAGTCTATAAAATGGGGTTGCTGAGAGGCCTAAAGTGAGGTCACGTGCATGAATACTGAGAATGGGCAAAGAGTAAAGTGCCCAGTGATGGTGAGTACTTAACATTATTAGGAAGAAACAGAGCTCAGAATCAGCTCTCTATTGTCTTACTCCAGGGCCCAAGCGGCCTGCTTTTCATACAGTCCTGAAGTAGGCAGAGTATATTATCGCCAGTTTAAAGATGAAGAATTAGGTTCAGAAAGAAATGACTTGTTCTTGATCACACAGCTGTTAAGTGTGAAGGCTGAGGGCTGAGCCAAGTGCAGCTTAACTTGACTTCCCAACACCGAACTGCCTGTGTTAATCTGTTAGTTTCATGTAACCTTCTTCCTTCCACCTGAGTGATAAGTTCCTCAGAGGCAAGCCAAAGCACTTCCACTTTCCCTGCATTTCCCAAATGGCCTGGCACAGCATCACACATGCTGTGTTCTCAACACACCACTGGCAGAGGGAATACTGGTTGCCCTTGCTCAGCCTGGCACCCAGCTGGGCAGCATTAGCCATGATGATAGAGACTCCTAAGACGGAAGGAATACAAGAAAGATGATTCCACAGTCACCTAAGAATTTTCTGCCCACTGCACTTATAAGAAGTAAATCTCAAATAGTAATTCAAGGTGCTTTAAGAAACATGGAATGTTCTACAGGACAATCACCACAGCTTCTTCAATAAATGGGTGTAAAGAAAGAGGGATGTTAGAGACGAAAAGACTCAAGAGCCATAGCAATCAAAAACCAAATTTTGAAAGCCATTTTGGGTACAATCAGGAAAATTTAAATATAGATGTGTTATTCAATAATTTGGATTATTATTTATTTGTTATTAAATAATTTGGATTATTATTTGTTTAGGTATGATAATACTGGAGTGATGTTTTATAAAAAAAAGTCTTTATCTGTAAAAACGATATAATGAAGTATTTATGGATGAACTGATATAGATCTGGGGTTTACTTTAAATACTACAATGGGAAGGGAAAATATTCCTGGGAGGATATTGATGAAACAATATTGGCAAATGTTGATAAGTTTTGAAGCAAGGTGGGCTCATGGAGGTTCATGATACTATCCTCAATATTTCTGTGCTTGTTTGAAAATTTACACGATAACAAGATTTTGCTTTTTAAAGAAAGAATGAATGGTGAGTCTCCAGCAATTTTCTGTTTTATTCTACAACTATTTTGCTTCCTAGAGATTTCAGCTTCCTCGATGACATGGAAAGTCATCCACTTTACTAAGGTTCCCAAATGTACTCATCCAAGTAATTATTGTGATGACAGCACACCATTCTGCCACCCTTTCCCAATCAGCCTGCTTGAAACTGACCTTGTCACCTCCCACCAAACAAACTCCCTGTCTCTGCCATCCCAGCTCTGCCATTGCTGCTATGTCCTCGCACTCCTCTGGCAGAAACCTCAGCTCGGCCCTCGCCTCTTTCCTCGCCTTCATCCCTTAGGCCAGGCAGCTAATGATACTCTGCAACATGGCTCAGACGGACAACTTTCCTCTCCATCCTGACTGCCCCAACCCTGTCTAAAGCCTCAGCCCCTCACACTTGGATCATTGCAGCCACCTCCTAGCAGGTCACCCTCCTTTGACCTTCTTCCTTTCTGTGCAAACCCTTAGATTTTACAAAACTCCAGACTGCCACACTTGATGCTTTTCCTTGGAATTGGTTGTTTTGAAAGCCATCTGGTTCTGTCCCTGTCCACTTACATAGCCCTCTCAGTTCTTATGGTTGAGCTGCATCTTACTACCTTTAGCAGCTCACTGTATGCCTTCTCCAGCCATTTGAGAATAAGTCTGGTTACAGCTAGACTGGAAGCTCAGTCAAGGCTGGGGCTTGTCTGTTCCCTATGACAACCCAGCACTCGGCTAAACGCTCGGCAAATTGTTGCTGGTGCTCAGGAAGTACTGCTTGAATGAATAGATCTGTGGATGAGTGAATACTGTGAAAATAATCATTGACTTTACTTTCCCTCCCCCCATGTATGCCTAACTATGAAGTGCTCTCTTCAGCATAGGTCCTAATCTCATGGACCCCAATCTCATGATGGCTAAATCTTCAAGAACTTTTGTTGGGACATTTTATCAAATGTTATTTGGCAATCCAAATAAAAGATAGTCAAGGGTTTCCATTCTCCCACGTACACAGTCTAAACAGACCTTAACTGATAGGTCAAATAACCTTAGCTTTACCTCTGACTACATGTGAACTTGATCTAGCCACCAGTGTCTCTGATCCCCAGTTTCATCCTCTGTCAAAGGAGGGAGTGGTTGGGTAATTGGTGGGATCCTGTCAGTTATAATCCTCTTGGTAATTCCTTTTATGGAAGCCACAATGCCTGTGCCTAACGTGTGATATGCCTAAGTGTTCAGAGAGCTTCCTCTTTATTTTAGGTTCCAGCTACTTGTCTGACAGGGAAATCAGACTTGCTGATATGAAGCTCCTCCTGGAATTCACCTCCTGATGGAGTTCCGTTCATTCTTTTGCTCAGTTCATATGTATGAAGTTCTTACCATGAGACAATTCAATAGTAACGTGTCCCTCTTATCAATGGTAAGTTGTCCCTCTTATCGCTAATATGGTATCTCTTAACAATGGGAAGTTATGCATCTTTTCAGTCTGCCTTTATAGTCACTATGTTATTCCATATTCAAGGCATCCAGGTAGGATTTATGGTTAGCTCATTACTTTGTAAATGAGTCAGCTGGATAAGCAACACACTGAAGGCCAAACAGGAAGGGAAAGGCATGGGTACCCAGAATCTAGGTCTCCCAAATCCTATCCTAGACTCTTAAGCATCATTTTATACTGCCCCTGGGAGCAGGAAGCAGGGCACTGGGAGGGTGAAGAGAACCACGGTCCTGGCTAGAGAAGCCATCTCAGCAATCTGTGAAGGAAGCCATGAAGCACTGGCCCAAATAAAACTGAATCCGGATCATAAGAGGCTCCCAAGAACAGTTGCAGATGACAGCCTCCCTTCTAGTCCTGGAGGTCCCTCAGGTTCAGATCTGCCTGCCTTGCAGCCTGTTCTAACGGGCTGGGAGCTGGGCCACAGCAAGGCCCACGGGCCTGAGGGGTTCCTCCGGGATACCGAAATGGAAGGAACATGGACTCAGAGTCTCACAGGTGAGCTCAAACCCCACCTGTAGCCCTCAGTAGCTGTATGAATCAGGCCTGTTAATAATCTGTACATGAGGATGACACCACCCAGTAAGAAGGCTTTTCTGTGAGGACTATATGAAATATCTTACATGAAAACAGCTAGCATGATGCCAGGCCTGATTACTTCCCTTTCTCCCACTTTCTGGTGCCTCTCTCCTCTCCTATGCAGCCCTGGAGCTGCCGCACACAGCACGTGCTCAGCATCAGCTATGGGAAGGAAGAGAAGGGCCCACGAGGTACAATGGTGATTAAGGAGCCTGTAGAAGAGGGGTTCTGCTGAGGGGGTGCCGCCAAAGCAGAGACACAGAATGCATCTTCCCACAGTGTATGCATCCTTGTGTGAGCTCTGAGGTACACCCTGCATGTGGCACCCAGGCCTTTGTTGGCATAAAGAAAAACTAGTCTCTCTAGAAAAAGAATTGTTTACAGAGGGAGTAGAGGGAAGAGGGTGACATTTTAAAGATGACAAAAACATATTCTTTGTTAAGCAGTTTCTGAAAGTCTGTAGTTACCAGCGACTGGAAACAGTTTCCTGGGGCAGCCATGTGAGAAAAGCTTTTTGTTAAGTTTTGAATCGTGCTCTAATTTGATTCAATTTGGCTAATCAAAACTAGACATGAGAGTGGAAAGGGGCAATTAGTCAGATTTCTACTTCTATGGAAAATTGACCTAGAAAATGATTGGATACCATTTCTTCCCCTTGGTCCTGCAACCCACAGGATAAGCATCTCTAAACCTGGAGGCAGCTACTTGTGCATAAGCACAGCACCCAAAAGGCGCTAACCTGCTGGTGGGCCCCGGGTGTGAAACGCTGCCACTTGGGGACTGACAAAGCTGTGCACCCAGAGGGAGTGTCCACCACCCATGAGGAACTAGGCAGCTGGCTTCAGCCTTCCTCGCCCTGGTCTCCAGGCCTAGCTAGTCCCTCACCCTGGAGCACCTCTCTTCCTGATTCTCCTCCTCCAAACTTTCACCTTCTCCAAACTCACCCGATGGGTCTCCTCTTAGATATGACTGCCTCCAGGAAGTCTCCCTGCCCTCCATGTCTGGGTTCACAAGCTTCCACAATTGCCTCTTCTTTCTCCATTCAGGCACTTATCAGACAAAAATGATTCTCAGCCTGGACGATTTTGTCTCCAGCGGACATTTGGCAATGTTTGGAGACTTTTGGTTGTCACAATGGTGTGGGTGAGAGGATGCTACTGGTATTTAGTGGGTAGAGGCTGAGGATGCTGCTTCACATCCTCCAGTGCATAGGTCAGCCCCCCCAAAAGAACTATCCAGCCCAAAATGTCACTAGTGCTGAGGCTGGGAAGCCCTGCTCTAGTATAACTGTTAACGTGTATTGTTCTCACAATGGCGGTCTCATTCATATTTGTATCCTCAGTACAATGCCTAGCACATTCTAGGTGCTCAAAAAAGACCTGTTAAATGACCGAATGACTTTTGCCCCAGCTTGCTTTGACCCTGACCAACTCCCTGCACTGGCCTCTCCACTCACCTACAACAAATTCCGGGCTGACTCTGGCTTGCCCTTTTCCCTCCATTCTACTCCTGCTCTACGCAGCAGATCCTGGATGGTAGGGTACAGGGCTACCTGCAGCCAAGCAGAGAACAGGCCATCTGGACTATTCGATCGAGCCGTGCTAGACGAAGGCAAGACTACAAGAAAGGGAAAAACACCTGAAGCAACTGGGAGCAGGGCCAGCACACCAGACAAATTGGGCAGCTGGACTGTGCCGTTAGGGGCTCAAAAGCTGATTAGTTTTCAAATCCTCCACATGCCTTTTATTTACTTAATGGACAGTAAGCGTCCGCTTTCGAGGCTGCAGGAATCTTCTCCCCCTTTGGTGAAGGAGCGCTGTATGATGAATACTTTTCTCGAAACACTGAGTCACTGCCCATTTGTTTCTTTGTGCTTTTGCTACTGAGTTCACATAAATAATTACAAGCTTATGTTACAGGATCCTAAGGGGCTGGGTTAATTCTCAGCAATTTCAAGAATGAAATGTTCAGAAAGACTTTCAAGACCTTGACACAACAGAGTTTGGGAATTCAAAAATCATGGCTGTCTAAAACATGTTTTCTTATTTGATTGATTATAATTCATTTTTTATGTATATATTATAATTTATGTTCAAATAATGTAGTGCAGAGAGATGAAGCCGGCAACCAGACAATGCAGATTTTAGGGGGTTGCTGGAGTTCTTGAAGCTAAAAGTCAGTTATTTTAACGAACAGCCCCACAACTTCACCCTTAAATTCCTTTAAATTCTTGGGTGAATGCCAAGCTGTCCCCATGATTTATCCACATCCAGTTTAACAACTAGGTCTAGAAAATTCTGTACATCTACTACTATTTGATCTAGTATTTTTGATTCTAAAGATGATTTAAGAGTGGTACTCATTTTGATATATTTTTCTAAAAAGATCAAGGCAAACAATGTATTATGCCTGCCGGATCCTTTTCATACATCCAAAGGAGTGTTCTGATCATCGGTAAAGGTTCTGGGTCTAGGGTTGGCTCTTTCACGCCCATTACCTTAAAAGACCTTCTTATTTTTAATGTCTGATCCTTATAGGATGCTCCTTAATTTATGTGTGGATTCTTCTCGGTGGGCTCCCTTGTTTTCCCAACTGAATTAACTTTCTGTGTCTCTTTCTTATGAATAGGTCTCTGCCGTGAGCAATCCTCTCTGAGCTGCATCTGTAAATTGCAATTATTATCCCAACCTCTAGGGCTATGAGAGTCAAAGGAAGAAAGGCACATAGAGGGCTTTGCCTGGTGCCTGGGACAAAGTAAGTGTTTAGCAAACGGTTATTTATTCTTATCATCTTGGCCAAAGGTGGTTGGTTAGAAACAGGAAGCTAGCTCTCAACCCCATCTCTCAAAATAGCTTTTTGAATCTTGTCAGATTTTGTGCTTCCCCCAAAATTTTTGGTAATGCTTTCTTAAAAATTAGTCAGAAAGACACTTGTGATTTACTGACAATTTTTTTTCATAATTACTATTTATGTTTTTCTTAGTTCTCCTGTTATGTATACATTTATCTTGGTTTTCCATTCTTGTACGAGACTGTTAAACTTATTAAATAATTAAGTGTATATAACATTAAGGACAGTTCTGAGTAATTTGAACAATAACTGTTCCTTCATAATTTCTCATATTTTCTTAGCATGATAAAACAGAACTTTTAGGGCAGAATTGCTAAAAATAAAAATGAATGTATAAGAATTATTTTAATAACATTATCTTCGTTTTCTGTTCTTGCACCAGACTGTTAAACTTATTAGGGTCATTAAATTACAATGGCTACACACAGATACTCCCTGCACCTTGTGTGGGGTTTCTCTTCCTTTTCTTCTGTAAAATCATTAGCGCAGGAAATGATCATTTGTCCTAATTCATCCCAGGGAGGTATTTTGCCAATCTACAAGCTAGTAAACACACTCATTATTACTAATTGGCCTGATTTTTTAGCTTGGTCAATCCTATTCCAGTTTCCAGCTCCATCTCATTATCTTTGTCAGGTGGCCCATAACCCTTTTCTACTGCCATATTTTCATCAACTGTTGGCTATTTCCACCCACTGGGCATTTCCTGATGGCCTTTTTCTGCTGAGTCTCCTTGGATTTCTCCACTACATTGATCATCTGTTTCCTGACCCTGATTTCTTATTCTTCTTTGCCAGCTGTCTCCTCCTGAGAGCCTTTGATTCCTGAGAAACTCAACGGCCCTGTCTCTGCTCTCACTAGGACCCTCAAATCCCACCTGTTTCCTGAGTGCTATGGACTATCGCTATGTGTGTGTGTATATAAAATGTATTGTGTATAGTATATAATGTGTATATATGTAATATGTATATACTGTGGTCAAAGGTTCTGATCATCAGCCTCCTTCTCAGTTGCCCAGATCAGCCCTCAGAACATTCCTATCATAAGCGTTCAATGCAGTGCTGGGACTGAAGGGGAGAGCCGGGCATATTATCCCTGGGACATGTATGGGACAGCGTCCATCCTATTGATTTCCTACTTCTCTTTTCATCATTTTCACCAGATCTTTGCCGATTAGTGCCAGAATAGGACAACTCCCTCTGCCAACTGTTACAAAAATGGAGTCACTGTCGTGGAAAGCCCCATGGCTTCCCTATGTCATTCGCTTGCTTAAGTCTGCAGTGGTGCCATGGCCCTGTCTTCCTGGATGCAATTTGCTGACCCCACTGGAGTCCTAAGCTGGACTGACCCCAATGGGGAAATCCCTGAGCATACACAGCCTCTGGCAAAACCGCTGTCCCTCACCACACACACACACACACACACACACACACACACACACACACCCCTCTGAGGCATCTATGTGCCCATGTTGCAGGCAAGAACATGGAAATTATTGCTATTAGCTGTCTAAGCAATTTGAATTCAACTGGCATCTTGTGGCCAAGCATGACAGGGTGTGCAATGAACATTAAATGATACACAGTAGGTATTTTACATTTTTGTTCTTCTTGCAGAGACAGCTCCTTTGGGAAATGGCAGAAGTGGGTGCCAGAGAGAAGAGCTTATATTATATTCTCCCACCCATGTCTCACTGTCACTGTGGGAACCAGGGACCACAATGCATGGGGAGGCTCTCTGAATGGCACAGTGTTGGACTGTTGGAGTTGTACCACCTGCCCCTGAATGGCAAACTTCTTCATGGCAAGAGCTATGATTTACTCTCCCTGGTGTCCCCTCAGTCCTAATATTAGGACTTTCACTTAGTCACTGTTGAATTCAACTGGACATGGACTGAAAGACCCATGTAACCAGTCACTGATACAGCTATCACGTATGTCATACCCTACGGGCCTCCCTTCCTCTCCCTTATCCATCCCTGTGCTGGGCGACTCTCCTCCTTTTCCAAGAATCTCTACTATACCCAAAGCTTCATACAGGCAGGGACCATGTCTGCCTAACTCATTACTGTATCTCAGGCGCCAGCAGTGTGTGGCACATAAGGCCCCCGTAAACATTTACTGAGCCAACAAATCAGTGAGAACAAACCTGCTTTCAGCTTAGGCTGGTTTCATGGAAAACACTCTGCCCAATACCAAAGTGTCACACACCTTAATTTGTGTCTAGCAGATCTATGTCTGTCACTTGCCATATATAGGACAAAACAGATACAGTGACACTCCTGCAGGAGCAGAGGTGAAAGGGGGCAGAGACAGGGTCAGTTTTCCAATGTGTGTGTATATAATTAGTGTAGGTGTTTTCAAAATTACAACTTATAAAAAGAGATTGCCAATGGCGGCTGTGCTCACTTTAGCTGACAGCATCATTTCTGACTGTAATAAAGGTTAGAATTTACAGCAGACCAATAGTCAGGCCATGCCCCTCACTCAGCGCGTGCACCTCACACTCCCGAGTTACTCCTAAACAGGACCGTCCTCCATCGCTACCTCTCCACCCAAATTCTATTAGATTTGGGATTTATGTGCTGCGATAGCTTTCTCGCCGTGGGTTACTGTGGCTATTAATTTCAGCAGAAGCCATTCTGAAAACTGAAGAAGAAAAAGAGAAAAATGGGTGCAGAAAAAAGTGTGCAGAAAAAGTGAAAAAAGGGTGCCCCGAAGGCAGTGTCAGCACCTAGAAAGCTGCCAGAAGTGTACATTCAGGGACCCAGCCCCAGTCTTCTAGAAGCGGAATCTCGGGGGTGAAGCCCCGGGAAGCCGTGTTTTAACCACAGTTAGCAGGGTTGCTTATGCATACTCAAATCTGATAAGGGGTGAGAGTGGGGCTCTAAAGCACTGTTGACCCCTCTTCCAAATTCTTTCAGATATTGCTTAAGGGAGAAGAGGGTGTCTGGAATCCCTGGAGGAGGTTTTTAGTTCTTTTTTAGTGTGTTTTTTTTGTAGTACCTTTTGTAGTGTTTGAATTTTTCAGCCACCATTTCAATAGAAAAAAAAATAACAAACAAATAAATGGAAACTTTATCAAGAGCACTTTAACAAAGGAAAGAATATCTCCTGGCAATTCTTCCTCAACTATTAACCTAGACAATTTCCGTTCTCTCCAAAACGACAGGGAAAGAGGAAAAAGATAAAATGACGATAAGGTAATAAATACATCGACAAAATTAGATTTCATTTTTTGGTCTTCTAAAAATATTAGAGGATGAAGGATAACCCTAAAGAAGATATCAATATACCAATGAGTAAAGTTAAGACATCAGCCGTTCCCATTTCCACACTATACAGCATGACTTATTTGTTAAGCTCAATTATAGACAGGTCTTGTAACAATAGCTTGTCTACATTCCTCAATAATCAGAAGAGAATGGACACAGCACAATTAAGAGTTTGCATGTTTTAACCCTTGGGATGGTTTTGTTTTCCTAAAGACTCCAGCTGCTCTCACACCTTCTCAAATTGAGCCTTAAGCCTGCCTCATTATTAGCCATCCCACTGAAAGAAAACACAATGGATAAAACGCTAGGTTAAAATAATACAAAATGCACAACTCCACTGCCAATCTGTTTGCCAAAGAAAAACTAGAGAACTGCATGCACAAAAAGGGCTCATCAAACAAAAACAGTAAAAACCAATGGGATAGGATTCACTGAGTGGCACCGTGGTTAAGCGCTGGCTTGGGAAGCCAGAGGCCCCAGTTTGGGTCCCACATATGAGGGCCAGTGACACTGCCCTCAAAAAACAAACAAACAAACAAAAAAAAACCAATGGGATGCACAGGCTTCTTTTCATCCAACCAAAGTCGTAGGAGAGGGGTCTTCTACATTTAACAGAAACAATTTACTTTCAATAACTAATAGGGATCAGGAGTCCTGCATCTGTCCACCTGCCACAAACTCCACAGGCATTCACTACCACCAAGACGCCCCACACCCTCATTGTAATGAGGTGTGCCGAAGGAAGGCCCCCTTTTCTCACTTTGACAACTCCACATTAATTTGGACACAAGGAACATGAGCTTGTGTTAGGATGCTGACATGATTTCTCATGTTATTTCCTGAGGTTGTTATCCATCTCTTAGGGTGGTAGAAGGAACGAACACTTAATTGATCATTGTAATGCTAATACTCATAAAACATCATATGCTCTTGAAAACTGTTACAGAAATTCACAGATAGAATTGTGAACCATTTCAAGAGTAGTCTTCATAGCTTGAATTCCTTAAACACAGTACTTTGCAATGAAGTTAGCCAAATACAGAGAAACAAAACAGTTTTCAAGTTTTATTCTGGGTTATTTTTAACTCCAGATTTTTTTCTTTTTCTTTTTCTTTTTTTTTTTAAGAAAGCGCACAGAATTTGGAATTGAGTTGGTGGTGGGCAGAAAACTACTATTCCACGTATCTCTTCGTGAGCTATCATATCAAAGGTCTATTACGCTTTTAATGTTTATGAATAAAGAGCTTAACCACCCAAATAGACTGCATCACCTTTTGCACAAACTGTGGACATTTACACTTAAAAAATTTTAAGAAGTATATTTGAAGCATCAAAAAATATGTAGCTCAGTTCAATTAGCAATGCTATCAAATATGATCGTATTGAACTCCTAAGTATAGTTTTTTTCCTCTTAAAAATTACTTATACTTAAGGATATTCCTGACCAGTATCATAATCACAAAAGCCAAAAGATACAAAAACGAAAACAAAACAAATCAAATCTGCAAAAAAATCAACTCACTCAAAAGCTAGCATTCTGAAGAAAATAAAAGTTTTCATTAAAGATGTTGATTTACAACCACAGTTCATTGTAAAACGAAGGAAAATAAACATCTAACAAATTCCCAGGATTCTTCTCAAAATCATGTAGACTGAAAATGCAAAGCAGTAATCTCACGGCTGCAATTTCAAAGAAAAGCCTGCATCTCTATAGTTAAGTATTTGGGGTTAAAACATTTTAGAAACTTTCTTAACTAGAAGGGAAACTTCCCTGATCCTCTCTGCGAAATGTCTCAGAGGAATTGTGTCTTGGCTAACACTGCACAGCGGTGTGAGTAAAGGCACAGTCCCGGGGATCCTTGCATTAGGAACATGGGGGGCTTCTTGGACAACAGGAACTCTTACCTCGTCTTCCTTAAGCCTCCAGCATCTGCATCCATCCTTTAAGACGGTAAAGTTGGGTACCGCAGAGGGAGGGAAGCGCCAACCAACCCTCAAGGCAGGCTGAGCGCATGCAGAGCACCAGCTGACAGCCTGCTTCCCTCTCCTGAGGCTCTCTGCCTCAGAGGCTGCACAGAAACCGAGCCCGGTGCCAAATCTTAATCCCGCTGCAGAATCTCACATGGAGCTGCCTCACCTCTTCCATTCCTGCAAAGCCTCTTCCTGCTGCACTTCCTTCTGAAACCATTCATCACTGCAACAACCCACCAAGTGAAGCCCGATCTCAAACCATACTGAAAAACCCTGCAACGTGCAGGGTGATGAGTGTTTACATTCGCCGAAATGAAGTGATGTAATATCCAGAATCAAGGGAGGGCCTCCATCCAGAGTCAGGGCATCGGAAGAACTGCTGTGAAGTACAACTTTTCCTGAGGGAGGAAAAAAAAAACCTCACCCCCAGGTTTTATGAAACTGGCTGCTGTACATTTAGGGTAAGTTGGATGGTTAGGTTCTCACCAAGAATATCATGTTTTCCAAATAGAAATTCAGAACTTTTCAATTACCCATAGTTTTAATCACAATAAAAGGTAGCAAACAGAACTCAAAGTATATTTGTGGGCAAAGAACCTGGTATCTAGGCAGGAACGGTGGAAGGCACTGACATGTGTCAGGGGACCAGCGGTGTAAACGCCTTCAGGGTATAGGCAGTCCCCAGGAAAAGCAGTGTCTCTTTAAGCCAGAAGTCTGTTTTTCCTTCTATAACTTTTAATGAACAAGAAAGCCCTGGGGATCCCAACACCATTCCTGATGGGCAACTGCTATTGATTACTTCAGGATCTATGGTCCCTGATTGGAGTGGAATAGGAGATCTGAGAGGCCATGTGGCTGCTGGATGAGGGGAAGGGTTTGTCACCAGCACCCACCTGGGAAGAAGACCAAGAAGGCTTCACACCTGATCAGCGGGTGGCTTGAGACTGGGGGGGGGGGGGGCGGGGAGGGCTGGTGGTTCCAGAGGCAGGCTATTTGTTTTTGGATGTGTTACTGATCACAATCATAATTTGGATGTGTTACTGATGTGTTTTTGGATGTGTTACTGCTAGGCACCGGCTAAGCACTTACATGCACGCTCATTTAACCCTCACAACAACCCCATGAGTAGACACTGTTCCTGTTCCTGTCCTGCAGGTGAAGGGAACGAAGCTCAGAGAGGTTAGTAGCAGCACGCGGGAGAGCAGTGGCACCAGGTTTGTGTGGTGCACTCCCTAGCCACCAGTCTCTGGCTCCTGCCTCCTCCTCCAGCTCCACAGCCACGGCACTGTAAGCTGCACTCCGCAAAGTGACAAAGTGCTGCTACATAAAGGTGCTGCGGGAAGCACGTATTTGTAACCCCCCAAGTGCAGATGCCAAACCCTCGGCGGCGGCTGCCCGGAGTCCCTGACCTGCTAGCAGGGTCCCTAGCAGGAAGGTGGAGCCTCCAAATGTGGGAACAAGACTCAAATGCCACGTGAAAGGACCTCTGGCCTGATCCAGGTGGGTCATGAGCCAGTTGTGTGATGTTAGTCAATCCCCTTCCCTGTCTGGGATCTCAATAAAAATAGGAGGTTAGACTTCGATAGGCCCAGGGTTCCTTCCAGCATGGAATTTCTATGACAGATTTTAAATCACGTGAATTCTGGGTGAGATATTATATTTTTAAAAATGAGAAATTATGCAGTTAAGTAAGAATTCACTCCAATATAATAATAATAATAACAACAATAAATAATAATAGCCACCCAGTCTGTGGTAGTTTGTTACAGAAGCCCCAGGAGAAAAAAAATAATAACTGCTCCCACTTAACTGAGTTGGTGAACTATGCAAGAGGCACTGTCCTTAGGGCAGCTCGTGAATATTATCACTTGTCCTTATACAAGTCCCCAAGAGGCAGTATTATTATGCCCATTCCACAGATGTGGAAATGGAGGCTCAGAGGGAATGAATGATTTGTGCCAAGCCAGCCACACAGCTGGAGAAGGGGCTAAGCAGGGGTTGGCACCAGCCCTGATCAATCCCAGAGCCCACATGTACTGTCTACACCACAATGCCCACCAGCATACTTGTCACTCAAGGCATCCTGCAGCAGCTCTTTGGAAACCCCCATCAGAGCCCGTACATCCCATTTTAGTAAACAGACATTTTTGGACATCTGCTCCACGCTGAACACTGCAGAAGGTGTACATATGGTCCTATCTTCCAAACGTTCCCAACCTAGTGGGGAAAATGGAGTCAGAAGGGGACCAACAGGGGACTGGGGTGTTACAATCGAAGCACCAGGGTCGATGGGAGTTTGGCAAGTGAGAAATTATTTCACAATTATCCAGATTACTGCTAACATGCTCAATGGTGGTAAATATCCACCCCTAGAGGTTGGGTGCAATTTTGACTCACAGGCAAGTCTGGGGAATAAAGTGGGTCATCAAGCTGGGCAATACCATTTTTGGTCATAAGCTAGGTGTGGCTATAAAATCCTGAGATGGATTCTCCTGTGTGGCCCAGACTAGCTCTGAAGGCAATTCCCAAAGGGCAGCTTTTCCAGTAATGATACCCTCTCCAGACTAAAGGCAGAGCCACCCAAAGCGAGTCCAAAAGACAAAGCTTCCCCCGAGCAGCACTTGACCACCCAGAGGCAGCAGCCTGCCGAATCACCCACTCTGCATGCCCTAACAGCTGGTCCAGATGAGCCTGCTGCTCACCTGTGCCTCAGCATCTGGCACGGCACTTGGCAATGGCGGAGTTCCAATCATTATTTGTGGATTGAATGAAAGATAGTTTTGAATTTAAAAATTCTGGATTGTTTTTAAAAATTGTCTTATTCTTTGGTCTCATTTAAATATCTGCATATTGACTGTAGATACATTCCCAGCTGAGCCCAGTAGCCAAATTAAGACTGTACTTACCCAGTCTGTCTACTAGGCCAGGCCTGGGGTGGTCAGCCTGCCACAGCGGGCCATGACAATTTCTCAGCCTGTTCCTATTTGTGGCCGTTCTTGCATTCAGAGCAAAGGGGAGTGTAAAGCACTAATGATGCCACCATACACTGCTTAGGGCTTGCAGCCAAACGGGTGACTGGTTCCTCGTTGAGTGGCAGCTCTGGAAATCAGGCAACACCGGGGGACATTTCTACAACCCCATCAGGGCTGGGCAGGGCACCTTTGTACCCCGCAGCCACACTGGGCTCCTAACAGATCTAAGTCTGGGGGAACCTGGGCTGTCCCAGGAACCACAGCCAGACTTCATACACATTCCAAAAAATGGGTTAATATCTTTGAGATGATAATGGGGTTCCCTAAATAAACAGGACCAAACAGCGTTCAGAATAGACCTCAGGATAGTCAGAAGCCAGAAAGGTTTCTTCAGTATCCTGTAGTCATCAATTTTCCCTTTCTCCTCTTTGTGTTGTTGGTGTTTGTTTGTGGCTGACTCACTAATGATCCACATAAACAAGCCAATCCAAGATGGACCAAGGTCTCTCTGCCATTAGTCTCCCAGGACAAAAAGACATCCTTTTGGGTCTAATGTGACTCCTACGCCTGACTACCATCAGTAGTGAAGGAAGGTGGGTGCTCTCTCACCAGCTGTGGGACCTTGTCTTGCTACTTAATCTTTCAGTGCCTCACTTTCCTCATCTTTCAATAAAGATAATAACAATACCCTCAAACACAAGGCTGCTGAATGAGCAAATCCCTATAAAGGGCATAGAACAGTGCCAGGTCCAGAGTGGGTCCTGACTTCGTGTCAATTGTTGTTTGACTCACTGGGAGCCGGGAAAGAGCCAGATGATGGAGCCAGCTGATGGGAGGGAAGATTTTCATATATTTCTGCAGCTATTTATGATGTCACTCTGCACAAGTGACTTATGCCCTGTTTAGAGCCATAGAAGGATCTGGTGTGGTTTCTATATTAAATTCCATAAAATCAAACAACAACGCGGTCCAGTTCGAAGGAGGCTTTATAAACCTAAGTCATCTGAGGGAAGCCGCTACTGCAAACACTGCATTTAGCCCTGAGCTTCTTGGCAAATGGAGGGGTAAGAGAAACACACTGAGGGGATATCACAGATGGCATCCAATGAGAAAAAATGTGGGGGATCATGCAGGGGGAAACTTTTTCCTGGCTCCAAATTTCGAGAGGAATTTATAATCTGGGATATAGGGCACTGGGGAACATAAAGGACAATGCCTTCCCCAGGACTTGCCAAGGAGATAGACACAGGTTTCCAAGGGCCCAGACTCACAAAGCCCCTCCATAAAAGCCGAGTGCACACATTAAACTGTGGCTCAAGGGAGGCGTTCCGGTTTCACAGAATGTCAACACTGGAAGGGCCTGCAGTCCAGGCCTCTGGGTTTATAAAAGTAGAAAGAGAGGCTGGGGAGCTGAAAGGACGGTTGGCTCGGGGCCGCTAGGCCAGTACTTCTCTCCCCCTGAACTCTCACCTTCGCTCTCATTTCTTCCATAAACAAGACGTTTCCCTTGGTCTCTCTCCCCTTGGGAAATGGCAGCCTCCTTCACCCTATGGGAATCCTTTTGCTTTAAGTTTGGTTAATTAAAAAGAACTTTGAAAATGTTTAAGGCTGGCTTGGAGAGCTTCCAGGTGACCCTGGGAGTCTGTGGCAGGAAGCCACTCTCAGCTCTAAACTGTTAGGTGTGTCTGTAGAGTGTCGAGATGCACACCTTACTCCAGGTCCAGTTTTAAAAAGTTGTGTGTTTTAGCAGCTGCCATTCTTAAAAGCTTCCTAAGTGCCCCACGGCGCGCTTAGTATCCTGATAGCCTCATTTAATCCTTCCAACAAAGCTATAAAGAAGGTTCTATTATTAAACCAGGATTTAAACGGTAGAGATTGACTCCAGGGCCCAAGGTCATAACTGCACACTCTCATTACCTTTACGGAACTGGAGTCTTTGCGAGGTAGGAACAAAGTCTGGCAGCATGCTTGTGTCCAACCCCCTGTTTAAGCAACAAATTTCTTGAGGCCAACACCTAGCAAATGGTATACAAACTGCAGTTGGTTATCCTGAAGTTGGAGACTCTCTGGAAAAATGGTCTTAGTTGTCATGTCCTGAGGACAACATCAAAACATGGCCCCCAAAGTACATCCATGCACCCTACATAACAACAGGAAAAATCATTTCTAACAACTGCAGAAAACTGGGGTTTGCTATCATGAGGCAAGAAGTAAGTGGGAGCAATCCGTCAGGGTGATTAGGTGCACAGGCTGCCCAGTTCCCAGGCCCCAGACTGGTTGCTGGCACGGTCACATGTTCCTGAGCGACCCTGGGCAAGTAGCTTGTCTTTCCTAGGCCCCAGTTCCCTCTTCTGTAAAAGGAGATAGTAAAAATATTTCTATAGAGGGTGGGCATTACATGAGATAACAGCAGTAAAGTTGTTTAGAAAAGCGGCAGGCGCATATTATGAGCTCAATAAAAATTAGCTAATGACAGCAGGCACGTTTTTAGGGCAGACATTAGAATACAAGTTGATGGTTGAAATCAGTAATGCAAGCATCCCTAATAGGAATTAGATGCTGCTAAATAAATGTTTGAAGCTGTTTCCCATGTTCTGCATATTCCCTGTTTTATTTTACCTAATATATAACATACTTTTCCAATTCACAAAGCAATTATGGTACCATACATTATGGGTTCATCTAAGTCCTAACAGCACCCTGTATTGGCAACATGCAATATTTACCCTTCAGGTTTTTGACCAAGAATGTAAAATCAAATTCTCTGCTGTTCCTTCTCATCAGGACCTCGGATGCAAAAAAATAATAATCATAAAGAATTATCAAAAGTATGTTGGGCCCATCTATTCCTCTTAAAGTTTTAAATTATAGTCTTTGGTCCAATCAATCATCAGAAAACCACATACCTAAAATATCAATATTTTTACTCCACAAAAAATTGCTTTTAAGGGCCGGCCGAGTGGCTCAGTTGGTTAAGAGCTCGCTCAAGAGTGCGAGCTGAGCTCTGAGCAACGGCGGTTCAATGCCAGCCCGAGCTGAGTTGCCGCTGAGCTGCCAACAGGTGGCAGGATATCTCAGCTAAAAAAAAAAAAATTGCTTTTAATAAATTTGCTCTGGTTTTTGGCCACTGGCTGTTCAGTGATCTTCTGTAGTTTCCAGTGTACAAATCTTGCATCTCTTTTGTTAAATTTATTCCTAAGTATTTTCATCTTTTTGATGATATTATAAATGGAATTGTTTTCCTAATTTCATTTTGGAATTCATTGGAGTTCACTGCTAGTGTAAAGTATAATTGACTTTTGAATATTAATCTGTATCTAGCTGTTGACTTTCATTGGTGGCTGTTACAAATCATATTGATTCATTCAAAGATTGCATTGTGAGCATCTATTATGTGTCAAGCACTGTGCTGGGCTGAGGTATAGAATGAAGAATAAAATAGACATGGTGCCTGCCTTTTCCAGGAGCTCAGGGCTGAGTAGGGGAGCTCAGGGCAGGTGAGGTGCACTTTTCCCTTATCAAGTAGCTGCGGGTGAGCATTGCCCATGTTTTCACATGGGGTCCCTGTATGAGGGCCATGGCAGAAGTTCCTTTCTGTCTCAGAATTAGGAAACACTGTGTATCCCTTAGCAACAATTCTATTTTGATGCCATGCCCACTGTGAAACGTGTAGCTGGACAGGTTTTCTTCGCTTCAGTTGCCAGGGAGCTTAAAGCTATGTTGTGGTCAAACTCGAGCAAATGGTACTCAGGAAAGAATTATTTTTATTTTGTCATATTTATTTTCCTTTTCCCTGATTTTCCCATCTTATTATTTTATCTCGTTTTGGGTGGGGCTTTGTAAGTTGCCTCAGATCTTTTATGGATAGAGGCTGGGAAGGAAGGAAGAGAGGAAGAAAAAAAGGAAGGAAGGAAGGAAGGAAGGAAGGAAGGAAGGAAGGAAGGAAGGAAGGAAAGAAGGAAGGAAAGAAGGAAGGAAGGAAAGAAGGAAGGAAGGAAGGAAGGAAGGAAGGAAGGAAGGAAGGAAGGAAGGAAATTTCAGCTACTTGTTAATATTCCTGAGACTGTTAACTTACTATGAAGATCTACACCTTATTTCTGAAGCTCCATCAAGATGTGATTTTATTATCTGAGTGAATGCTCATGACATCTGGAATAAGAACATTTTCATATTTACAAGTTTCTTTAATCTGCTTTTGGCAAGTCTAACTAAACAAAGTCTATTAGTTATGTTCTGACACACTGGAAGTGCTTTTCTGGCATCATTTCAATAAAATTTTCTTCCCTTATTAGATATAGAGGATTTAGGCAAGAACAGGCCAGTGGAAGGAGGTATTGTTTTTTCAAGTCACTTGTGACAAAGAGGCGGTATAAGCAATTCCACTTTGAAGTCACTCGGAGCTGGGTTTGAATCCTGACTCTCTTATTTACTTACTAGCTGTTTGATTCTGGAAAAGTTACTTATGTTCTCCAAGTTTCAATTACTTTGGCTATAAAGTTGAGATAACGCCTACATTACTGATTATTAGTGCAATCAACTTAAATGAGATTTAGCCTAGAGCTGAGGACACATCTGTTGAATACTACACTGGAAATACTAGGCAGTGTAACGAGATAAGAAAAACAAACAAGAATAAAGACAGCAAAGGAAGAAAATACCCAACTGTATGTGGCAGCCTGGTGAAGATAAATTAGATTTCTACCTAATTTCAAAAATAAATTCCAGATGGATGAAAATTCAAAATGTAAAAAGCAAACTATCTAAAACATTTTGAGGAGATTATCTTTACAATCACAGGATAGGAAAGGATTTCTTTAAACATAAAAAGCAGAAATCATAAAAGAAAATATTAATTGGATTGCATTAAAATTTAAAATTTCTATATAACATATAACATAAACAAAGACAAAAGACAAGTTATGGGCTAGAAGAAGGTTATTTGCAACAAATATAATAGGCAATGGAATAATCCAACTATACAGAGAATTTTAACAACCAATAAGAAAAAGATATAAAGATATCTTTGGCCAAAGATATAAAAAGGCGGGGCCGGCCGAGTGGCGTGGTGGTTAAGTACTGGCTTGGGAAGCCAGCGGTCCCGGTTCAGTCCCACGTATGAGGGCCAGTGACACTGGCCTCAAAAAAAAAAAAAAGATATAAAAAGGCAATTCACAGAAGCATCCCAAGTAGTCAATAAACATGAAAAATGTTCAGCCTTACTAGTAATCAGGGAAATATAAATGAAAACAAGAGTGAGATAATGTTTACCATCCATAAGTCAGCCAACATGTCACATTTTCTCTTTTCCTCCACTTGCAAACGTTCCAGTGACTTACCTTTGACAATTGTCTGCATAGCGTGTATCTCTGAGGAAGTAGGAAAGAGTGGGAACAGGACTCACAAGGGTCTCTGAAACATTTTATTTCTTTAGAAAAAATCTGAGGCAAACATGATGCAAATGCTGACACTTGCAACTCTGGGCAATGGATACCTATGAGCTCTGTGCTTTCTTGTATGCTTGAAATCGCTGTAATAAATAAATACAAGCCAACAAGCAATATCTAAAACAACCATCATATTGAGGAGGGACAACAGAATAGAAAAGTGCCTAAAGAAATCAGCTTTTGAGCTGGCTGGCTGGGCCCACAATGCGAACCAGGAGGTACAGTGCAAAGGCCAGCACATGGGAGCCATGGAAAGGACAGGTGAGTGATGTGAAGAAAGATGCACATTTTAGAGAACACATTGGTCTAGAAAATAAAGTCTAAAACCAAATGAACTATTTCTCTGGAAATCCACAGGAGTGCAGGCCTTGCTTGTCCACTCCACTGCACAAACCTAATTGTACTGCAATGTTTTCCCGGGTATCTGGCCCAATACCATGTCCAGTCTTACCATAATCACAATTAATGGCTGATCTTTGTTAGGTGAAGGTGTGGGGTGGTCTGGGAAGGCTTCCCCGGGGACATGAAGTTCACCACCAGGTACAAAGAGGCTAGTTAAGGAGAAAAGTGTGTCCCAGGGAGCAGGACCAGCATGTGCAAAGGCCCTGAGGCAGAAAGGAATCTCAGTGTTAGTGCAGAATCTAGAAACCTCCATGAAAGGTTTTAGGGTGCAGAGAGGAAGGGCACTGCAGAGAGATCAAGGGGGGTGTGCTTATGTCTTCCTCAAAGAACCAGAGGGAACTCACCCAGCGTGAAGGACCACGTGTAAAAAGTTGAAAAACAACTAAGAACAACAATAAAAGCTGGGCAGGAAAAGAAATAACAGGAATACTTAACTGGTCTGTACACAGTTCATACCTTCATGCTCCCTTTCACTGAAGTAAAATGAATTATAAACTTGGGACTTTGAAACAAGTCAGGGGGCTAAGCTGCAGAGGACCCAGTGGGAAAGGAGCACCAAGGAATGGCAATGTGCTGATTGGAATGGAAAGTTCCTTGCACGCTGATTTTTGTGCAGAGGCTCCTAGAGCCAGGGTCATGTCAGCGGCAGCTAAAAAAACACCCACCTAGGAGCATCCTTCTTGGACACTACCTCCGTCTAACCTAATCACACACAAAAATGTCAGGAATCAGAAATTCCAGTTGGCTTGGAGCAGGAATTTCTCCTGAGGGTTCTTGGATTGGCTCTGCTGGAGAGAACAGAAGATAATATTTTTTACACCTGTAATTTTCATAATGGAAACTGACATCTTCTTGGGAGTAACCCAAGAGAAATAAATATAAAGGAACGCTTTCCCTAATATCATATCAACTCCAGGCTCCGGGGAGGACATTAACATTTTCTCATTTCAAACAACGCTCGGTGCTAGAATTCTTTGGTAGGAGAGCGTGTGACCTCAGATTTGCTCCAACGATTTTCTCTTAATGTAGTGATGAAAATATCCACTTGACTTGAGTGACATTCGCCTATTTGCCCTCAAGTCCAAGTGCAGCCCCTTGAGAGAAAAAACAACTTGGGACTAATTCTTTTTTCCTCCAAAATTTTTTAATGGCCACCAATGTAGAAATATTAAAATGCTGTCCCCATGGAGGAAAGTGAATTGCAATAGCACTGGGGAGGGACGCAGCACACACCACTGCAGGCTTGGGTTCCACCTCTTCCCAGGGATGTTACTTTGCCATCACCTTGCTGAAGCCCATTCCCTTAAGTAGAAATTATGCTAAAAAGCCCACTTCCTAGAGACACTGCTGTAAAAGTCAGGCTTGGTAATGCTTGCTCAGCATGAAGAGCAGTAAGCACTCAATTGTTGTAGCTATTGCTGGTATTTTAAATGATATTCATACATATCAAGGCCAAAAATGCTTGTCAAGGTCATGCCTGATGGGCTGATACACCTGGAAAACCACAAGGCACTGCAACAATTATGACCTGATAACATTAAAATTTTTTATAGGACCAAAATCACCATTAAAAGGAGGGTTTTAGAGGCTGAAAACAAAATCATCCAAGTCACCACGACATGCTCATCCCAACACATGAGGATTATAGGGACTCTGTGCTGTACACCAACACAATATTTACTCGTAAGTCAAAAGGGCTTTGAATTTCTTTTCAGTTTAACAAAATCATTGAGGTGTTTATAACATACATAACATCTGCATCAGAGACAGAGGCAGTATTCCATGATCACAAAACATCTAAATATTCACATTAAACGGAATAAATAAAGACTGTAATTAGCCTCATGCCAGTTCAAGTCAGGTTTTGCCAAATGAGCTTGCTGTGAGCTTCAGAAAAAACTTTCAGTTTTTAAGGTTTTAACTTTTGAAATAAAGTCCCCTACTCAGACATTTTACTTTTGTGTCTTTATCTTGCAGAAATAAAATCTCACAGTGCATACATAACATTGTACAACAATGTTTATTGCAATCTCACTTTGAATAGCAAAGCATTGGAAACAGCCTAAAATGACTTGCCAGTGGGAAGGTGGATTAACGCAAGACGGGAAACCCACAGTAGGGTACTATCCACACATTACAAAGATTGAGGTTCTCTGGAGAAGGGTTTCTCAGCCTTGGCACTGCTGACATTAGGAGCCAGAGAATTCTTTGTAGTGGGGGCTGTCCTGTGCAAGACAGGATGTTAAACAGCATCCTTGTCCTCTATCCACTAGATGCCAGTAGCGCCCACCCTATACCCGGAGAGGGGACAATCAAAAATGCCTCCAGTCATTGCCCAGTGTCAGCTGGGATGGCAAAACTGCCCCCAATTAGGAACTGTTGTAGAGCTAATCACAGACATGGGCAGCCCTAAAACACCGATAAGTGAACAAAGCAAGATGCAGAGTAATACTTACTGCCTAATCCTAGTTTTATTTAAACGGAGACACGTATTTCGTATATGTATAGAAAAATATCTGGGTAGCTATGCATAGCTTGGGAAGGTGAGGGCACGGGCCATGGGTGGAGGACTGCCCTCTTCTACTTTACCCATGTATGCACTGTTTCAATTTGGTAAATTTTTCTTTCAGAAACGTAGTTTCTGAAAAATAAAATCATGATACACAATTTGACGGTGAGTACGAAGGTTTAAAACTGGGAATAAAAGTCTTGGCGAAGGATGTGTGGTCAGGACAGGAGAAAAGTTCCACTCGAGGTGGGTGTCCAGCAGGAACTGGGAGCCCCGTGGCTGCCAGGGGTCACTTCCAGCACCCTGGCCTGGTAAGAGGCTAAACCCCTTATCTGACCATCGGACTAAAACTATTCTGCAGAATAATAATCCTCTCTAACTGCACACTCCGAACTCCTCCCGAGGGCTTTTTTTTTTTTTTTTTTTCCCTTTGGTTGTTCTTTTAAGGCAGAAATGAAAGGAAACCTGCCAGGATTCAGCTGCAAGAGCAAGTGCTGAAAGCTTCAGTTCTATTTCCACCTACTGGTAGGAAAAAAGACAACAACGCAGAGTTCAGAAAAGGCAGCGCAGCCTTCAAACACTCTAACACTGAGCCCTGTCCTGCCCTAATAAAGACCTTTGTTCTCTGAACTCCTACTGCAATGGACCAACGTCTCAGAAATCGCCTGACCGTAATATAAGCTTAATTGGATTCAAAAGATTAAGTTATTGATCAACTTAACCACTGTACAGTTAATATAATAATATCTGTCTTGACTCTAGGCTGAGAGAGCTCTCAAGAAAATACACAATAGGGCCGGCCGAGTGGCATGGTGGTTAAGCACTGGCTTGAAAGCCAGCGGCCCCGGTTCGGGTCCCACATATGAGGGCCAGTGACACTGCCCTCAAAAAAAAAAAAAAGAAAAGAAAAGAAAATACACAATATTATTATACTTTCATTAACTTCCTACTGAACACTCTCTCGAGTCAAGATATCCCTGACTCCTGCTATTTATTTAGCTCTTTTACAAGGCTCTCCAGAGCTTTCACTGAGGCAGCTTAGCATGGAGATTTTAAAACACAAACAAACAGGCTCTATGGTCAGAAAGACCTGGATTCGAGTCACAGACATTTTTGTTTACTAGCAGTCGACCTCGACCTTGAGCAAGTCAGTTAACCTCTCCAAGCTGCCATTTCCTCTCCTGCAAAGTGGCGATCCTAACGATACCACATCAGAGGGCTGTGGTTAGGGTAAGAGGAGCTCATGAATTCAGCGTAGTACTTGACTCATAGGAAATGGCTGCTAGCAATTTTTCTTACACAGTAATTCCACTGACTTCCACCCATTTCCCATATGGGAAACTGAGGCAAAGGGCGATGCTCAGAGGAAGGGAACTTGGAACATCAAGACAGTCTGAATGCTACTGCCTCGCCCAGGTCATGGTGCAGGCCTCTCCCAAATCCCTGCTTTTCCCGTTTTATTCAGGAAGAGGATATCATCTGTGGCCATAACAGAAGTGCTGGCATATTTGTCTCATGATGTGCATGTTTCCAGTCATATGATCCAAATACATTCCCTGAGCACAAACAAAAGTGGGCTCAGCTCGAGAGAGTTAGATACCAATACCAATGCCTTCACCCCTTGGCACGTTTGTTGTAAAAAGCAGAATGCCAGCAATGTAGTCAGTTAGAAAAAGTATTCAGTCAAACGACTCCCCAAATCCACGTTTATGGATTTGCCAGCTACCTAATTTTACACCAATTTTGTTTTCCCAGGTAAACTGGTATGAACATTGGTAACTTCAAGAAAAATGAAAATTCTAGCAGCCTGGTATTTTAAAATGATTTATTGCTGTAACCAAAAATAAAGGATGCATCTGGTGCCTACACTGTGTTGAGTGATGGGGAGAGGAAGGTAAGGCACACAGAGGCCCTCAAAGAACTCCAAGGCCAGATGGAGAGGCGGGCACGTCCCTGGCCAATTACCCATCCTGCTAACAGGGCAGAAACAACGTGTTATGGAGCTGAGAAGAGAGAGGGAGGAATTCTGATAGTGGATATGGAGGCTCAGCAAAAATCTCACAGGAAGACGATTCTTGAGCCAGTTCTTGAAAGATAAGAATTAAACGCCAGGAGGAGAAGAAAAAGGGAGGCAATGAGGAGAATTCAGAGGCCCAGCACTTGAAATTCTCCTGTCTGTATGGAAAACCTTATGTGTAGAGCAGTGTTGTCCAAGCATACACTGTCTATTTGATAAGAGAGGAGAACTTGTTCCTACTATAGCTGTCCCACTTGGTATCATAAAATTCATTCTTTTAAAGCAAATCAGGGCCGGCTGAGTGGCGCGGTGGTTAAGTGCTGGCTTGGGACGCCAGCGGCCCCGGTTCGGTCCCACATAGGAGGGCCAGTGACACTGCCCTAAAAAAAAAAAAAATAGATATAAAAAAATCAATGCCAAGACCTAGAAAATGGATCAATGCAAAACTGAAATCTGATGGAATGAAGTTATTAACATCAGTAAGTGGCCTAATGTCACCTTCTAAAAGCAAATGGATTTAAGCATCAGTTAAAAGAATTTTGGTGTATGACATTTATATCCTAGCAAGGTAGTATCATAGTGTATTTAAAAAGATTAATGCTGTTATGAATCTGTTTAATAAAGTTAGTCATATGAATTCCCATTTTGAGACAAAAATCGCCAGGTTGACTAAACCCAAGACATGAATAGCAAATGGGTGTCGTACAGCATGTCAACTCTAATCAACTGGGAGAAGTGCTTGGGATGGTCCATTACAAGGGATTTTTAGGCCATGCGTGGATTCAGCAAAAAAAAAAGTGTCAGGATGATTACAAGGTCTGCCGTGGGTGCAGTAGGTAAAGGGCAGATATGCCCAGCATTGCCATCCCTGACTTTAAAATTACAGAAAACTCAGGGAAGGTGGGAAAATCATTTAATCGGTGCCTATTTACTGAGTAGTAAACACTCTTCCCACATGTTTCCTTCTCTTGTCACTGTACCATATCAATTCTGCTTCTGTTTTGTCACTCCCCCACCTGGAATATCTCCCTCTCTGCACTCCCACAAACCCCTTCAGGGTTAACTCAAGTTTCCATGATGCCATTGCTGACAATTTTCAGTCCTCACCAAGTTTCATGTGACTTTAGACATCAGTTACAAGTTTATACGACAGTTATTTAGAATTCAGAACATGTTTACCCATAGAAAAGATATATCAATGTTGAATAGTATCCTAAGCTAATCTATAAAAACCTAAGTAATGTATTTGCCAGAATGTTCATTTAAAGATAAACTGTGATGAGCTGCTTTGGAGGGCAGGTGTTATTCTCCAAGAAAATGCTCAAAGTTGGGGTGTGGAGCTGGATACAGAAGAATGAAGACAGGATCCAGGAAGGCTGGGGGTTCCTTGGAGCAGGAGGTTGGGGGCAAGGAAGGGAAAGAAAAGAACTCCTGGTACCACCTGGCAGAGGAGACTTTGCCGTCGGAGTTGCGAGAGTATGAGTCCGAGTTGTTGCGGAGGGAGAGGCGACATCAGCCCTGTCCTCAGGAAGCACCATGTTGCTCATCAATGCTTGTGTGTGGAGAGAGGCCGCTTCTGGGGAGAGCTCCAAAAGGAGGGCCACCTAACCGACAGGTGACATTCACTGAACCCTCATCATAACATCAGAGAACGAAAACACAAAACTCTTATTGCAATTGTAATTCTAGGATGTAAATGTAATAAAAAGCAGAACACAAGTGTTACTGTTGATGCTTGAGAGAAAAATGGTTTATTGTAGGGGAATAAAGAAATAAATGGAAATTTTGGAATGCAGAAATAAACGGAGACATTCTCAGTAGTTTCTAAGCTTTGGTCAAATACCTACAGGAGCCAAGCAGCTACATGAAATGGGTAAAGGGTGAAGTGGGGGAAACAGGGAAGGCGCAAGGTAAGGACACTGGGCCCTCCCAAGCACATTCAAATTTAAGTCCAAACAATGACAACAAGAGCCAAATATTAAAGGGATATCTCATTTCAGCCTCAGTAACTCCTCTCATGCCCTTTTTTTTTTTTTTTTTGAGGGCAGTGTCACTGGCCCTCATATGTGGGACCGAACCGGGGCCACTGGCTTCCCAAGCCAGTGCTTAACCACCGCGCCACTCGGCAGGCCCTAGATACTGTTGTTGTTTTTTTGTTTTTTGTTTTTTTGAGCCATCCAGCCACCTGTTGGCAGCTTAGCAGCAGCTCAGCTCAGGCTGAGCATCGAACTGTTGTTGCTCAGAGCTCAGCTCACACTCTTGAGTGAGCTCTTAACCAACTGGGCCACTCGGCCGGCCCCTCTCATGCCCATTTTATAGATGAAGAAATTGAGGAAGATGATTGAGCCATTTGTCCAAATAAAGAAGTGGTAGAGCTGGGAACCAAATCCAGGCAGAAGGACTCCCACCCTCCTACACAGTGTCTGGAGCACAACTTTCTTTTTTTTTTGTATTTTTTGTTTTTGTTCGTTTGTTTTTTTTTTTGAGGGCAGTGTCACTGGCCCCCATATGCGGGGCCTGAACTGGGGCCGCTGGCTTCCCAAGCCAGCGCTTAACCACCACGCCACTCGGTTGGCCCTAGAGCACAGCTTTAATGAGCCTCTATCTGGGTACTTTTTAGATTATCAGTGGAATGAAATGGGTGAAAGACAAAGAAAGGTAAAAGAGGGGATGGAAATAGGAAGACAAGAATTGACATAAAAGAAGAGGGCAAAAATAAGAGTGACAACAAAGAGAGAGGAAGGGAAACAATGAGGCAGCAATGAAAGAGGAGACTTTCTGATGTAACCGGATAAGGAGTGAAAGAGAAATGGAAAGAGAGCGAAGGAGGTTTAAGAAAATGATGTGTGTGTGTGTGTGTGTGTGTGTGTGTGTGTGTGTGTGTGTGTGTGTACACAGCAGGAAAGACTGCTGAGGTGAGATGGAAAGCAGCAAGAGGGGAAGGAGTTGTGTAACAGACACCTTTTCCCAGACAATGGAGAAAGACAGAGCCAGGAGCCAGGCTCAAGGTGGTGACACTGGCACAGAGGAAATGTATCATATGGGGGCCAGGATGGCCTAGAGGTGTAAGAGGAGCAGGGCAGCAGGGTGCAAGCACCGACAATGCTTCCAGCCCTCTGAGTCTCCTGGGACACGCCCAAGTGGAAAGGCCTTGCCCTGAGCGAGGAGGTTTACTTTCTCAGAACTGACAGTAAGTACACGATTGGGGCTGAAATCCCAGCTCCAGCACTTACTTGTTACCTGATCTTGACCAAGGCGCTAAGCCTCCCTAAACTTCATTGTGTCCATCTCTGAAATTCGGACAGTAATATCTCCTTCCTGATTGGTTGGCAAGATTCAGATGTATGGGTATAAAGTGTTTAGCACAGTGCCTGGCATATAGCATATACAAGGTCACATCAGGAAGAAATAATTAACTTTGGCAATACACTCAAGGAAAGTTTTAGAGACAAGAAGGGTCCTAAAACAACATGGGTAGGATTTGAAGAAAAATGAGAAAAAAGAATTGAGGCTGGGGTGCTAGGGGATAGTAGGAATCGAGGAGACAGCTCTTGAAGGCACAGAAGCCACGATGAGCCAGGTTTTCTGTCAGTAAGAAACCAATTGGGTGGAAGCTTTCTTAATTAAAGAGAATAGCAGGACTTACTAGTAAGGAAAATTGTTTAATATGTAGGGGCATTGGATTGTGGAAAGACTTGGAAGTTTTGCTCAAAAAAAGCATATCTCCATGGCAAGGAGTAACCTGTCAGAATGCCTTAAAGGCAACTGACCTAGTAATTGGGCAATTACTGGACTGAGATAAAGGAAGGGGAGAGAAGGGGCAGACTGAGGGACACTGGAAGGAGAACACACTGGCCTGACCTGGGGAATCATCCTTGGGGAAGGGAGGGAAGTTCCCTCTTCCTCATTTGGGGGAAGCCATGACAGAGGGTGTGGGCTCCGAGGAGGAATATCAGACATCTGGCACCCCTTATACTGACGTTCTTAACGGACCTGCTCAACTTTTATTTGTTGGAACAAGGACAAAAACTGGTCCTCTGTTAATAAGAAAATGTACACTTCATTCTTTATGTTAAAAAAAGGGATTTACTACACTGATGGATGGCATGTATTTTTTTTCTAAGCCAGGCATCTTAATTGTTTAGCGTATTATCTACATGCACTATTCAGTTTCAGAACTGGTGGATGGTACCTGCGGATGACAGCTGGCCTTTGGCTGGGTTGAGGCTGATGCCTGTGGCTGCAACTGCAGCCTACACACTTGCTCACTTCTTGGAATGGCCAGCACTGGTGGGCATGCTTTAAAATAGCTTTTACTTGATGGAAGGAGACTCCATGAAAAAGGACAAATTCCTCGTCCCCTTATCATTTTAGGAGCTGACTATGGAAAGCTGAGTTAACTGGCATATTATTTCCAATATATTCTCGCATAGCTGGAGCCTCCAGAGAGCTGCCCTGCGGATCTGGCTTTGGTCAAACCCCACCTCACTCTTTGGAAGACACATCGTTTAAGTCATGGCCACCCACTCAAGTTGTGGATTCAAAACCAGGCGGGATTGGGTCTGATGCCTGTCCTCAAGAGCTTCCAGAACTGTGGTTCTTAAATGCCAACTCTTTGGAGATGACTTTGAATTCTGACCTAGCACTTTCTCCCTGTCACATATCCCCATATCCACCTCCAGCACTAGTTTATTATTCCTGAGTAGAGTTTCTGCTTTTGATCTGGACCTCAAATTCAGTCTCCACTGAGCTTTCCGAGTTATGCCAGTTCCATAAAATGAGCTAGGTGGCTTGCCATGGGTTTATTTAGGGACAATTGTATAGCGTCAAAGGTTTGTATTCCTCTTGAAAGCAACCTGATATGATGGGGGGTAGGTAGGAAATATGGGCTTTGTAGTCATGCACGCCTGGGTTGAAATTATAGTATAGGGTTTTTTTTGTTTTTGTTTTAAATTTTTACTTTTTTAAAGATTTTATTGGGGAATTGGGGGAGGGGAATAGCCAAGCTGTCCTTCAATCTTAGTTGTGTGGAGCACAGTAAGCTCAGCTCCAAGTCCAGTTGCACCCCTCAGCTCAAGGTGCTGTGCTGAGTTAGTTGCGGGTGGGCATGGCCACCATCCCATGTGGGAGTGGAACCAGCAGCCTCATCGTTACGAGCATAGGTTTTAACAGTGAAAGTAGCTTCTCTGAGTTGTAGTCTTCTCTATTTTAAAGAGGGAATATTGGCAAAAAATTCCTTTTCCTCTACTCCTCATTCATTCCTTTCATTCAGTATCTATTAAATATCTCCTGGTTGCCAAGTTCTGTGCCAAGCATTGGAGTAACGCAAGGGCGTAATGAGGGAAAGATAAATAAAACACCACCCTATGCTTGGTGAGTTTATGGCTGAGTAGAGGAAGACAGACATTAAATAAATTAAATAAATTAAATAAGTCAAGAGGTACTGGTGCCATGGGGCTCTGTGGCAGAGCGGTTAACATTTAGAGCCAGACTGCCTGGCTTCAAATCCTGGCTCCATCAATTATTAGCTGGGTGATCAAGTGTGATTTCGCTTAACCACACCCAGTTTACTCATCTGTAAAATGGGGATAATAAATTTGCTTTGAGGATTTAATTAGTTGACACATGCGAACTCCTCAGAGCCTGGCACACAGTAAGCACCCCATACATGTTAACTATTATGATGATGATGTAATAAGTGTGGGTGTTATAGGAGCAAAAAGGAAGGAGTGGCCAATTCTATTTGGTAAGGAGGCTGAAGAAAGGCTCCATAAAGATGGTGCCACTCCAGTTCAATTTTGCATCAAGTTTGGCAGTTGTTAGGTGGACAAGAACAGAGTGCACGTTCTAAACAAAGGGGGCTACATGAGCAGAGCTGGAGAGCAAAGGAGCAGCCTGGGTCTGCCCAGTGCCCGCATAACCTACAGGAGAGAATGGGAGGCAGCGAGGGGACAGCCTGGGGGAAGAGGACAGTATGTGCCACCATTGGGTTTGGCCCCTATCCTATGAGCACTGGTTAGAAACCCATGCTGGATAACTTCTATTTGTGTGCCCTCCCCCCTCCCCCCACTTCCCCAAATCCCACTCTCTTCCCTTCTCCACCATGCTCCATGCCCTGGAGGCTGACCAATATAGTCTGTCCCACCTGCTCCCTTATCCTCATCCAATGAGAAATACTGGGAAGGATTCAGGAGGAGAGAGGAGAGGAATATTTATTTTCCTTTCTCCTAACCTGTCATTGCTACAAGTTGGATGCATCTTTCCACTAATCACAGCTCAAGTCAGGCAGCCCTTTCTCCAGACAAGTAACCATCTCCTCCCCTTACCCTTTCAGGGCCCCTGTTGCTAGCCCTGGGGTACTATACTAGCCTTCACTTGTATCCCACTCACTGCCTCACCTTTGTAAATATCAGACTCTCTTCAAATTACTCATGTTGAGGGTGTTATGTGCATCCTGCTTTGACCCAAGAGGCTTTAACAAGAAATGATATGAGCAGATTTGTACTTCAGAGGAGTCTTTCTAACTCCTGGGTGGAAGGCGGTTTGGAGGCAGCAAGAAGAAAGGCAGAGCTTTTAGCAGTGCTTCCCAGACCAGGGATACTTGTCACAAATAGAGGTTCCAGGGCGCCACCACTGAGGACTGATTCAGTGGGCCTGGAATAGGGTCCCCCAAATCTCTATCTTTAAATAAGGACTCCATGTGACCATGAGGGAACCCCATAGTTGTTCAGAACACCAATCAGTTTGTTGGGCAGAGCCAAGTAACAATCCAGAGTTGGGGGGGTGGCGCTAATGGAACAAGGTCTGGTCCTGGAGGGGTGGGGAGGGAAATCAGAAGCAAGGGTGGAGGAATTTGTTTGGAGAAAGCCAAGGATACCTTTTCCTTTGAGAGCAGACAAAGCAAAGTGAGTGTAAAAAGAAAGTTAAAGGAATTCTCACCTTGTAACTTCAATTTCTCATGGCAGTAGGAGGCACAGACATATTCTGTGACTGAAAAGGTAGGCAGAGGTGTGAGGGGCTAGTGATGTAGGTGTGACACAGAGTAAAAGGTGATGACAAGGAACACTTTAAGACTTTTTGGTGAAGCCAAGATAAGAGACGGTGAATTTGTGTGTCATCCAAGGACTTCGTTTTGTCATTTCTCTCCAGCACTACTTGGCAGTCCATGTCTAGAAATGGAGGAGGCAGTCGTTGGATTCATTTCAGTTGGGAGAGTTGCAGAGCATGTGTAAAGGAAAGGCAAGGGGCACAGGATGCTGAACTCACACACAAGCATGGGAATAGCAGAACAAAACATGACGGGGAGCGTCCAATGGATGCTGTCCTTGGTCCTGAACTAGCACTGCACACCAGGGCATGGTCATTTCACTGTGAAGTTGGGGGGTGGTTGGCACACAGTCCCCTGTTCCTCCATAACACCCCACCATACAAGGCTCGTGGTATCAAAAGATTGTGTTCCCAGCCCCATAATACAGAGACTGCTGTGAATACAGGGCCTACAGTCTGGGTACCATCATTGGCTGAAGATACTGTTCCAATGTGTAAGGAACATTTAAGAAATTAATTCAACAAATATCCATTGAGAAATTTCCACATACCAGGCAATGAACACAGCAACACAAAAACATAGAGAAAGTTTACTACCAAGTCAAATCTTTTATCAGCTTTTCTTAGAGAACATCCTAGGAGCTCGTTCACTCCTCCCCTTTCCTCTCCAATTCCTTTCCACCTTTCAGCAGCTGCAGGGTGCTCTGCAAAATGACCTCCCCCAAGTTCACTCTCTCTCCACATAAATCTTTGTGATTTAGTCCTTCAACTCCTTCCCTCTGGGTGTCAATTATTCTATAGATGAATTTAGCTTCTCTCTCAGTCAGCTAGAATACTACCTTTTTTTTGGAGGAGAAAGCAATTAGAACACTGAAAAAACACACACTTATCTTCAGCAGGCTAGAGGAGGGAAAAGGCTGTGAACATTCATATACTAAATTTTGTGCTATATTGGTATCTAGAAAGTTCTCCCCAAGCAGAGGAAGGCCATGTCCCTGACTCTATCAGCTGACTATGGAACCTTCCCCCAAATAATTTGAAGCTGACAATACCACCTGTGAAATTGTTCCAAGTTCCTTGCTGCCCTCTAGCAGCCAATGGTCCTATTTCTCCCCGATAGTGCAGCTTGACCCTAGTTTTTCTGGCAGGGTGACAATTTCCAATTAATCATGAAAAATAATTCATTAAAGTCCTCTTTTATTTTCCAGGACCTGAACTAAATGCTGGGAACACAGAGATAATTAAGGGCAACCGCTGTCCTCAGAGATTGCATAATGTAACAGGGCAGGCAAATATGATGCAATAAGTTCTATGTCTGCAACCTGACCAAAATACAGAAAGAATGAGGCAGAGAGAGGCAAATTCTGTTTTCAGCATGCTGAGCCAGAATTGGTGATGGGAATCCAAAGATCATGTCTCTTATTTAGGAAGAAACAAAGGCAGCAACAGCTTACCCTAACCTATCAGGTTTTACACATAGGGAGGAAGACCAACAGAAGGCTGGACATGAGTCTGGGTCTAGGACTTGAAAACAGGGTTTAAAGTTTCTCCAGAGGGCAGGTGAGCCTTGGCTTCAAAGCCAGTAGGTCAAAGGCAGAGAAAGGAATGCATGGTGTCACCTATCCAGTGTAATCAAAGAGTCTGGGACCAGATTACTGGATATTTGAAACAAAGATCATCAGATATCTCTATGACCAGGGCACAGAAATGTCCAGAACCCAGGACTGGTAGAGGCAGGGGTTGAGTGAGCAGCTGGGGTGGGAAATACAAACATGGGGAGTGACAGCCACAGACAAACTAATAGAAGACCTAAGAATAGAGTTTCCCTAAGAAATACAGAGTGAGAAGCAGGGGCCAGGACTAAACATGGATGTCAAATGTTCTTAAGAGTAGAACAAAAAAATGAGAAAACAGTCTTTGGGTCATACCCTAAGAAAGCAATTGCAAAACAAAACACCAAAAGCACTCAACCCTCACCCCAGTTATTGCTCAGGGCTTTGCTGAGAAAGGTTGAGAAGCAGCAGCAGAAGGACTGTGTTACTGTTTCCTATGGTATAGGGGCTCTAAACACTCCTCAGGCCTCAACAGGCACGATCATGTAATGAGCAATAAACATAACCCGTTCTGTGCTGGGTGCTTTTACTGCATTCATTTATTTAATCATTACCAAATCCACATGGTAAAGATAATCCTCATCATTTTTAGATGAGAGAATGGAAGCTCAGCTATGTCAAATGAGTTGCCCAAGGACACCTAGCTAGAAGGTGAAGAGCCTAGGATCTGAACAACAGCTCTGCCTGGTTGCAAGCCTCATGTTCTTAATCATTAGGGCAGCCACCTGACCATGATTAATTTCTCTGGGTCCATCATTGTGGTCACTCTGAGTTGGAGGCAAGGCAAAATGAGCTTCTATAGGGATAAAACTGTACAGTGTAGAAAGATGTAGGGCAAGAATGCCCTTCTACAGAGTTGATGGCCATGATGTTGAGAAACATCACAGATCCTAAAAATACATACTGAAGCCCCTAGGCTTGGTCCTTGCCTACTTCCTCACAATGCTCAGCCACTACCCCTGCTCCTGCTTCTGCACCTCTGGTCTTCCTTCAGCTCTTTCAGTGTGTGCTGCACTCCTTCCTTCCTCAGGCACATGCTACTCATTCTACCTGGAATAATCTTTCCTCTGCCGCTTCCCACTTACCCTGACCTATGCAATTACTATTCCCAGAATCTCACTTCCTTATAAAAGCCCTCACTGATCATTCCATTCTCCACAAGTTAGGTCCCACAGAATACTTCATTTTTTCTTCAAACACTTATCACAACTCTAATTAATGAATTTAAGCAATATAGCTTCTTCTCACTAAATGGCATGTCTAAAGAAAAGAAAAAAACACATCTTCTTGTTCACCACTGTACCCTCAGTGGTGAACCACCGCGTTGCAGCTCTATAAGTATCTATTGAGTGAATAAATAAATAATGATAAGTAAATGTGTTCAGGGTAGGCAAAAATGTGCCAGTTGATAGAGTTCCTTAGGAAGAATCAGTCATTCATTCAGTTCACTCAACACATATGAGAAGAATGCCTAGTATGTGCCAGGCTTTGCTCTGTCTAGATCTTCAGTCTGGGATTATGGAAATGAGATGTGGCCATACTATAGCAGGGATCTCAGAGAGTGACATGAACATCCTATGAGAGTCAGAGAGAAGGTGGCAGTTCGATGCCTACTGCCAGCATAGGGCGATGAAAAAGCCAAATCTTCTCCTTCCCACCAGAAAGGTGAGGCTTCCATGTGTGAAGACAACCGAGTATGTGATGTCTTCAGTTAAGAATGAAATCACTGTAAAGGAGTGACAGGAAGGAGAGTGGTGAATACAGGGTCCGCTCACAGCAGAGGTGTTCTGAAGACAGCAGGAAGAAGAAAGAAGTAGCAGGAAGGAAGCGGGGGTTGGGGGGGAGAGTCCACCTGAAAAAGGACTGGATATGTTTTGGGGATTGGGCCAAATGCAGCAGGAGGGGAGGGGGCATGGCATGGTGGGTGTGACACCAGGGATGAGAAAGCATCCTTCTCATCGGTGAGTAGATGAAAGGAAGTGAGAACATCAGGAAAGAAGGGTAATCAGATTTGCTAATAGGAGCACATGTTCTTACAAAGTTCAGAAGTATAGAGTCAAGAGTCCTATGATGATTCATGTACTTTCCTGGAAGCTGATGTGTTGCCAAGGTCAGCTATACAGAACACTGCGGTGTGGAGAGTGAATTCAAAAAGACAGCAACTGACTATGCTGTTCAGGACCAACCTAAACCTGGGAAAGATCTTCTTGAACTCTGTAGACAAGAAAAACTTAAAAATCAATAGCTAACCCTTATTGAGTGTTTACTATATCAGACACCACGTGAATTATAAAGTGCTTTGTAAATTTAATTGTCACACATCTGTCCTATAAAGTAGGTACTATTAGTATGATCATTTCACAAATATAGACTATAAGAAGTTAAGGAACTTATCTAAGGTCAGTTGACAAGTAGGAGAGCTGGGACACAAACTCAGGGCACCTGAGTCCAGAACCCACAGGCTTAGCCACTGAGTTATCACAATAATAACAGCTAAACCAGACCTATTGCTTACTCTATATCTCAGGTACTATTCTTAACATTATACATTTATTAACTCTTCGTTCTTACAACTCGGAGGTAGATACTGCTATTCTGCCATTTTAAAAATGAGGAAACTGAGGCACAAAGCAGTCAAGAAATTTGTCTGAAGGAACATGGCTATGAGGAAGTGGTGCACGGACTCCATCTCAGGCAGTCTGGTTCAAGTCTGTGCTCTCCGTGACTGCACCGGGTCCTCACTGAGCCCTCCAAATGGCATCATGGGAGACATGTAAAAACAAAAACTAACTTTTGTACTTAGCTTTCATAGTGCTACAATTTATACCATTGGTTAAATTTTCAGTTCCTTATTTGCCTGAACAAAATATAGACAGAAAATCATGGAGGATAATTTTTTGATCACATTAAGTATAAAAGGCAATTTCTCTTTGGCAAATGGCATGCACCTCATAAGAAATGCAGCTACTGTTTTGTGTGATGCTGATCCCTGCTTTTCATTGGCCCTGGGTACCTTACTTAAAGGGCCAGATCGTCAGCACACTTCAGTCCTCATGCACAGACACGTGGTGTTGGTTTGCTCTGGTCTCTCCCATGTCCATGGTCTCCTGAGGACTACCGGTTAGAGGTCACCTGCTTCAGCTAATCTTCTGATCTCCAGTAAAGGACCTTCATTTTCACTGCAACCTGTAATAATATTCCTACACAACTGGTTTCTCCAGCTTGCCTCAGTGAGAAACATGTCTAATAGAAAATTTTCTCAGACCAGAAAAAAGTAAAACAAGTTTTGCTTGAAACTTGCCATGCTAAGAATCCAGGGCCCTTGTCCTGTGGCTTCCTTCTCCCTGAACCCTTTCGGGAGTGTGCTCTGCCATTTCTTTAGTGTCATAACTAAGAAACACAGAACAGTTTCATAAAAGGTGAAAAAGGGCAGAAAAAAAACATCTAAGTCCAGTGATTGTGCCTGGGTTCATGCTAACATTAATGCTTCACAGCTGCAAAAAGTATTTCCTACTTTGCAATCAGAGATTCCAGAAGTTCAATATAAATGCACTAATCCTTGTAATTTTCTTGTAAGGCAAGCCACAGGGTACTCATTTCTTCAAAGCACAGGGAAGTAAAGTCTTGCCAACCTCACAAAACTAAGAAACAGACATTTAGAGCTAGCTAATCTTATTTTCCCATATTCTCCTTCATTTTTATGTCTTTATTCTTCTCTGTATACCTAAAATTTCTAACCAGGTCTATCAGCTGTAGACCTCACATAGTTACATTGCCAATAATAATAATAATAAATACTGAGTACTTACTAGATGCCAGGCACTGTGCTAAGCCTTTATTTGTATCAACTCAGTCAAGTCTTACAACCATGTTAGGAAGCAAGTGGTATGATTATCACCATTTTACGGCTACTAAAGCTGAAGCTTCAAGAGGGAAAGTAAGTTGACTAAGACCAGGCATGCAGGAAGCCTTCATTTCAAAGCCACACTGCCTCTCACACCACCCGAGCCCTAACCTACATACTATATACCATTGATATCATGAAGATTAAAATGCTTATATGGATATTGCTTTTAGCAACCTTTTTATTTGAAGAAGGCAAACAAAAAATACAAGTCACACTTCTACTTTAACTTGATGTAATTTAAGACTGTGTCCAATTTAACCAAATGCAGGCACTTCTTTAAAAGCTATAATGGAAACAAACAAAAAAGCTTTCAGGATCAGGAAAAGAAATGCTCAGTACTTGAGTTGAAGCAGGGACCACTCATTATATTCACTAAAATATAAAGAAAAAACATGGAGCTCAAAAGGCAGTACAAATGTCAAACGTTTTGAAGCATTATCCACCCTCAAACAAGATAGCTGTGTTAAGTGGAATACAAAGGGACCATATCAATGCAATGGTGCATAAGTAAAAAGATTAAAGCAGAACACAAATATTTCTGATACGCGAAGCAGGAGAGTTCCTTTTTTCTCAGTCACATTTTCCAATGTGCTCCCTTGCCATGTGTACAGACCAGCTCCATTGGGCTGTCTCACTATCCTCCTAGATCTCAACATATCTAGTGGAAAACATCATCTTACCTCCAAATCACTAATTCTGCATACCTTCCCTGTCACGGCCAATAGTACCTCTCCTCTTCTGAGATCTCCACCCTTGGGATACCACTGCTTCCTCCCCAGCCAACGGTCAGACCTCATGAGTTACCATGTTTCAATAACCCTTCCTCTACATAGCTCTAATCACAGCCCCATCTCTGCCCATCAGGCTGCTACTAAGGCCTCAGTCCTGGTCTTTGCAGCGATTCTCTTTTCTGATCTATCCTACGCACCACAGCCTAGGAAATTCAACTAAACTACGCCTTTCATGTTCTTTCTACACTCAGTAGCGGGGGCTGCCTATGTCATTCTAGGCTCTCAACACGTTCCTTTTCACACATCTAATTTTCCTGCTTTCCATCCTGACTGTGTCTGTTCAGCCAAATTTCTTTCTCTGTTTCTCTTTCACATTATCACCAGCCTGTAGGTCTTATATACAGGAGCATACACCTGAACTCATCATTTAGACATCACACACAAGCTATCTGCTGATATGTGCCATGTTCATGCTATGGGACTATTCAAAAATTAATGAGGAAAAATTCCCATGATCCAATTGTTTCTTAGAGGTATTGCAGATGACTTTAATTTTTTTGTTTTGGTATGGTTTTTGTTATAATTTGTTTTTGGCAAAGCTGTATTTATGAGAAGTTTTCCCTTTATACTTTTATAATAAAGTAAATGATAGAATCCTATAATGTTACAACTGAGGCTTTAAAGCATAATGAATCCTCCATCCTCACTTTACTGAGGAGGAACTAGCATCCTAGATACATTGGTGATTTGTTCTAGAGCCCAGGCTTACTCCTTCAGGTTCCTGGTCATCTCCCAAGTTTTAGATGACCCTCTCAACTCTGCTTACCCTGAATGATGGAAGTGGGAAGATGCATAAATCAGCTTTGCCTATAGCAAGCTTGTTCTGGCCAAGGAAAACGTGGTCTAGTAATTCAAACACGTTCTTTACTGAAGATGAACTTTTCAAATGTTCACGTGTACTATGACTTTCCATAGAAATATAAAATGTAATGTTCCCCAAAGTCAGCTATCATGGAATGCTTAGCTCAAAAACATTCTTTGCAGGGCTGGAGTTCCACAACACACTTGTGGAAAAGGCTGTTAAGAGTTATCGACATCTCTGCCATTGAAGTTTCAGATTCCAGGGAGAGGACAATCCTGAAAGGGTAAGAGAACTGACAGACTGCACTGAGCTCCCTGCAGATTTACACACCAATAACGACAGCTATTGTTTATGTAGCACTTGACAATTTAAAAAATCTTTTTAACACATAGTTTCAAGCAAATGAAGCATTAACTCTTCATTAAAAAACGTCTCTGTGTCATTATCAATAGGAGAGGTTCCCTCTGAAAGGCTGTTACACCAATTCAGTTACAGTTTGGTTTTTGTTGCAGAAAAATGACCAAACAAACAATGCATGGTAAAATCTTATACATAAAAAGGTCTTAAAATCATCTAGCCCACTGGTTCTCAAACTCTGAACCTGCAGAACATAGGTATTCAACTACTGAAAGTAAGTAACAGTATGCTTTTTCCCAATTAAAAGGGAAAAAAAGTAACTTAATGAATAGAAAGCATGAAAAGGAAGTAAATTCTACCAACAACCAGTGAGCTTGGAAGAAGATCCTGAGCCTGAAATGAGAACTGGCAGCCCTGGTGGACACCTCGATTTCATCCTAGTGAAAATCTGAGCAGGGAATACAGCCACCCCACCACCACCAGACTTCTGTTCTACAGAAACTGAGATGATAAATTCATATTGTATAACGGCCCTATACTTGTGGTAGCTTGCTATACAGCAATAGAAAACTAATACTGATTTTAGCTAGGTTCTCATTAGCAAAACGTGTCAAGGATATGACAAGGGCAATGCACACAGCTTGCTGGAAGTGTAGGTTGTTAATCCTTCTTAGAGGAAAATGTAGCCCTAAGTATTAGGGGTCTTAATATATCTATATCCTTTGACCCAGTGTCAAGTGACCTCTAAGAATTTTAGAAGACTCTAAAAGGAATATTTAGAGATGCCTACAATGTCACTGTATTATTATTTACAACAGCAATAATAATAATAATAATAATAATCATCATCCAACATTAGGAAAATGGTTGACCTAACCACTGTGTAACCATATGATGAAGTATAGGTCAACTATTAAAAATGGTTTCAAAGAAAATTTAGTGACAAACACAAATTATTGTGATATAATGCTAGGTGAAAAAGTAGCCTGTAAAACTTTATGAAAATGGTGCAGTCAGTTTGAAAAGTAATTTGGTGCTTTCTCAAAATTTTAAACATAGAATTACTATATAACCCAGCATTTCTACTCTTAGGCATACACAGAAAAAGTTGTACAAAATATTCACAGCAGCATTATTTATATAGCCAAAAAGTAGAAATAATCTAAATGTCTAACTACTGAAAGAATCAGTAAAAAGTGGAATACCCATACAAAGGAATATTTTTCAGCCAAAAAAGGGAAAGGAGTGATGGTACACGCTACACATGGATGAACCCTGAAAACATTAAGCTAAGTAAAAAAATCCAGTCACAGAAGGCCACATATTGTAGGACTCCATTCATATGAAATGTCTATAATGAGCATAGAAACAAAGTAGAGGAGTGACTGCTGATAAGTATGAAGTTTCTCCCCGTAACACTGCCCTCCAAAAAAAAAAAAAAAAAAGTATGAAGTTTCTCTGTGGAGTGATACATGGTGATGGTTGTACAACTGTGATTATGGTGATGGTTGTACAACTCTGAAATACACTGAAAAAAACCCACTGAATTGTACATTTTAAAAAGGCAAATTTTATGCTATGTAAATTGTATCATAATAAAGCTGTTCTTTTTTAAAAGGCTAAGAAAAAACTTTATATATAATATGACTCAAAAATATTTTTTTTAAAGTATATGCATAGGGCCAGCTGAGTGGCGCATTGGTTAAGAGTTGGCTTGGGACACCAGCTGAGTTGCAGGGACCCGGTTTGGATCCCACATGAGGGCCAGTGACACTGTGCCCTCTACAGCTAAGATGGTGAACAACAGCTACACCTGGAGCTGGGCTGCTGTGAGTCACAGGCTACAGCATAGGCTGCAGCAGGGCTGGTTGGCAGCTGGCGTGAACTTTCATGAGCTGCCGTGAGCCGCCATGAGAGGCTATCCAATGGCCAGTGAGAGCCTGCCTCACCTGGGAAGAGCACAATGATAATACCAACATGTGCCAGTGAAATGACATCCTCCACAGCTAGACTGAAGAACAAAAAGGACAGCAACTTGTCTGGTCCCCTTCCCCAATTCCCCGATGCTGTTCCCCTCCCCCAATTCCCCAATAAAATCTTAAAAAAAAAAATAGTATATGCACTGAAGAAAGATTCAAAGTTAACCGAATATTACACTGACCATTCTTTGGTGGTTCACTTATGGATATATATTTTTTTCTTTTTCTCTCTCTTGTTCTCTTCTTTGTAGAACAGATATGCAAATATTAAAATCTAAAAAATCAATCACTTTAAACATTTGTATACTACCTACCACAGTCTATCCTAGAATCAAAAATAAGAAGGTATTTAAAAAAGAAGGTACTTAACTTAGTAGATAATGATATTCCTAGTTACTTAATGTTTCATAAAATAGAATTTCACAGTGTTTGATAAAGAGAAACATAAATTCTGGGTGATGTTCCAACCACATTTCAAAACCACTTATCTAGCCCAACCCTTTATCTTTTTTCTAACCCTCTCTGTTTAGTGTTATAAAAATCCAAGAGTAATTAGTGCCATTTTTTTCAAAATGGAACGAAAAGAATCTTTACCTTTTGTAAAATTCATACCTACTGAGGATAGGAAAGAGCTTGCTAAAAGTATAATCTTGTGGAGGTCCAAGATGGCGGCAGAGTAGGAAGACCCCGAACTCAACCCCTCCTATGAGCAAACTCAAAACACATGTATATAGGGCCGGATGAGTGGTGCATTGATTAAGCTGGCTTGGGATGCCAGCGGCTCGGGTTCGGATCCCACATATGAGGGCCAGTGACACTGCCCTCTACAGCTAAAATGGTGAACAACAGCTCCACCTGGAGCTGGGCTGCTGTGAGTTCCCGGGACGACATAGCTGCAGCCTCTGCTGCAGTGGGCTGCCATAGGCTACAGTGAGTGGCCGGTAGCCAGCGTGAGCAATGGGCAGCCGGTGTGAGCTGCCAATAGCCAAGGTGAGCGACAATCCAGAGGCTGACGACCTATCTGCCTCATCCGGGAAGAGCACAATGATAATACCAACGTGGGCCAGTGAAGCAACGTCCTCTGCAACTAGACTGAAGAACAAAAAGACAGCAACTTGTCTGTTCCCCTTCCCCGATTCCCCAACGCTGTTCCCCTCCCCCAATTCCCCAATAAAAATCTTAAAAAAAAACAAAAAAAACCCACATGTATATAGAGAGCAATTACTTCTGTTAGATAATTAAAGACTTCTGCTAGATAACTGAAGACTGAATGAAAAATTCTAAACAACAAACAAGAAAAAGAGACTGAACAGAGAAGGCTGGAAAACCACGGAAGCCCTCTGGGCCCTGTGGGAATTCTCTGGACTGCACCATAGTTTACATCTCCCTGCACTTCAATAGGGGGCCAGAGCTCTATTGGGGTGCATCAGCCTACCTGCAAGATTGCCACAGCACATTCCCAGCTAGATTGCCAGAGCCATTTGCCTCCAAACAAAGGGAGCAAACAGGAACAGCAGGGCGCCACCACACACCCCTGGCCTCCCTGCCAGAGCGGAGCCCTCTGCTCCAGCACAGTAGGCCAGTGCCCCAGGTGCTGTAAGTGCCTGCCCAGCTCCAACCAACTTCCTCAAATTACCTAGCACATAAAGCCTACACAGACATCACTTCTACAGAAGAGGAGCCTAGGAACCCTCCTGGGGACTGCAGAAATTCTCTGGGAGTTCTCCAGAGTAGGAGGAGCTGGTGAGCACTGCTGTTTATATCTGCTTCTATCTCCCTAGGGTGCGCAGGGCTTAGCCAGGTGCTCTGGCCGGTCTGCAAGGCCGCTACAGCATGTTCCTCGACACATTGCCAAGCCCATTTCAGCCCTGAGCCAAGGGAACAAGCAGGTCAACAAGGCATTGATGCATGCATCTGGCCTCCCCACCCAGAGCCTTTCTGACTCAGTGGGACAGTGTCCTGGATGCCCTTGGCACCTGCTCAGTTCCTACCAGCCTGCCAAAACCACTTGGCACACAGACTACACAGAGGCCACTTCTAAAGGCCACTTTTCAAGAGTGGGAAAGACAGATATTTTCTCTAATACATATAAGCAAACATAGAAAGTATAAAAGACGGGAGAATATCTTTCAAATGAAGGAACAAGGGGGCCAGCCGAGTGGCGCACTGGCTTGGGAAACCAGCGGCCCCAGTTCAGGTCCCGCATATGAGGGCCTGGGACACTGTCCTCAAAAAAAAAAAAAAAAGTATATATATATATATATCAAATGAAGGAACAAGAAAAATCTCGGGGGGGGGGGGGGCGGGAGGAACCGAAGGAAATGGAGATACGTAATTTGCCTGATAAAGAATTCAAAGAAACAGTCATAAGAATGCTCACCAGGGCCGGCTGAGTGGCACAGTGGTTAAGAGCTGGCTTGGGACGCCAGCAGCCCTGGTTTGGATCCCACATATGAGGGCCAGTGACACTGCCCTCAAAAAAAAAAAAAAAAGAATGCTCACCAAACTTGAGAGTGACACAGAGGACCTTAGTTGAATTTCAACAAAGCGTTAGAAAGTATAATAAAAAGCCAAGCAGAACTGAAGAATATAAAATCTGAAATGAAAAATACACCAAAAGGAATCAACAGCATATAAGCTATTACAGAAAGAAGAACAGATCAGAAACCTAGAAGACAGAATAGTGGAAAGAACCAAGAGTGAAAAGAAAAAATAATGTAAAAAAAATAAGGGACCTTTGAGATAACATCAAGCACTCAAACAGTTGCATTATAGGGATCCAAGAAGGAAAAGAAAGAGAGAAAGAAACAGAAGCTTTATTTAAAGAAATAATGGCTGAAAACTTTCTTAACTTGGAAAAGGAAACAGACATCTAGGTCCAAAAAGCAGAGGACAGAGTACTGTATTTTGCCATGTCTAATGTGCTCCCATATATAATGCACACCCATGTTTTTGACCCAAACTTTCAGGAAAAAAATCTTTCATTTTAATTTTTTAATTCAAAATTTTATTTGTTTACATTTAGATACTTGTTTTTTGTATTATAAAAGAATGTGAGCATTTACTTTTTAACATATTATGGTACAAGAAATTTTATGTAACAAATAATGACAAAACACAAAAACAGATACAAGATAAAGGAAATTTTATGTACCAGTAAGAAATTTACCCTATTTATGCATTATAGAAGGCCAAGAACTCTTCATCAATGAAAGTTCGTCGTAAGTTCAACAAAACCAATTATCATAGTCCAGGGTATTATTTTGCATACAGATATCATTATTGATTTCTAGAGTTACACTTTTAAGTCATAAGCAGAAATAAAAGAATTTAAAACATTTCTATAGATACGGAATTAGTACTACCCATGTATAATGCGCATCCCTATTTTCCCTCACAAATTTGGGCAAAAAAATGTGCATTATACACGGCAAAATATGGTATTCCAAACAAGATGAACCCAAACAGACCCACACCAAGACATACTATAATTAAAATGGCAAAAGTTAACAATAAAGAGACAATCTTAAAGGATGACAGGGGAAAACAATGAATTACACACAAAGGAAACCCCTTTAGGGTATCAGCTGATTTCTCAGCATCAACATTACAGGCCAGAAGAGACTGGCGGGACATTTGATTTTTTTAAAAAAAAAAAAAGCACACGCTCTAACCACTGAGCCATCTGACCATCTGTCAGCAGCTCAGGACTGCCTGTCAGCAGCTCATGTTCAATCTTAGTTATGTGTGGGCATAGCCCACCATCCCATGCAGAAGTCTAACCTGCAACTTTGTTGTTAGGAGCACATGCTCTCATCAGCTGAGCAATCCTGCCACCTGTTAGCAGCTCAGTGGCAGCTCAGCTTGGGCGCAGCAATGTGGGAACTGAACCAGCGAACCTGTTGCTCAGAGCTCACGCCCTTAACCAACTGAGCCACCTGGTGGGCCCTGGCAGGACATCTTTAAAGTGCTGAAAGAAAGGAATCTACAAGCTAGAATAATTTTCCCAACAAGGTAATCATTCAGAATTGAAGGAGAGATAAAGAGTTTCCTGGACAAGCAAAAACTAGAAGTGCTTATCACCATTAAGCCAGCTTTACAAGAAGTGTTAATGGGTCTTCTTTAAGCAGGAAAGACCATAACCAGAAATAAGAACACATGAGAAAAGAAAAATCTCACAGGTGAAGCCAAATATTTAATAAATATAGCAAATCAGACATTTAAAAAGCTACAATGAAGATCAAAAGAAAGAAGTATCAAACTCAACTCACACTACAATAAGTAGATAGGAGGTATATAACACAAAAAGATCTAAAATCTGACATCAATAGCATAGAGTGTGGAGGGGGACATAAAAATGTAGTCTATAGACTATACTCAAACTTTAATGGCTATCAGCTTAAAATAGACTGACACAGATATAAAATGATATATAAATCTCATGGTAACCACAAACCAAAAAACCTACAAAAGATATACAAAGAAAAAGAGAAAGGAAACCCTTCCCCCAAAAAAAATACTAAAGAAAACCAACGAACCATAAAGAAAGAGATCAAGAGAAGAAAGGAACAGAACTATAAAAACAACCAAAAAACAATTAACAAAATGGCAATAAATACAGACATATCAATAATTACTTTAAATGTAAATGGATTAAATGCACCAATAAAAAGACGTAGGGTAGCTGAATGACCCATCTATATACTGCTTGCAAGAGATTCACTTCAAATCAAAAGACACATGCAGGCTTAAAGTGAAGGGATGGAAAGAGATGCTCCATGCAAATAGAAATGAAAAGAAAGCTGGGGTAGAAATACCGATATCAGACAAAATGGACTTTAAAACAAAAATGTAAAAATAGGCAAAGAAGGACATTACATAATATAAAGGGGTTAATCCAAGAAGAGAATATAATAATCATAAAATCTATGCACCTAATACAAGAGCACATAAATATATAAAGCAATTATTAATGGAGATTAAGGGAGAAATCCACAGGAATACATTAATGATAAGGGATTTCAATACTCCACTCACATCAGTGGATAGATCATCCAGACAGAACATTAATAAGGAAATAATGACCTTAATTATCACAATAGACCAGATAAACTTCATAGACACTTATAGAACATTTCATCCAAAAACCTCAGAATATATATTTTTGTCAAGTGCTCATGGAACATTCTCCAGGATAGATATATTTTTTTAATTTTATTAATGCCAAAATGGTGTTTATTAATATCTAGATATAAAACCCAGCAGGATTGTCCTATGTGACGTGGTCCAGGGTTTCCCAGCCAGTTAAAGGGGTCAGGAACCAGGAAACAGGCTGGGCATTGGGCACTTGTCAGGCGCGTATCAGGCATGCAGCATCTCAAGGCTACCCTGGGCAGAGTGGGGCAGGGGAAGCCTAGACTGCCAAGGAAGGGATGCTCTCTGCTCTGACTCAGGCTAAAGCCAGGACCAGACCTTCTGGGCATCACTTACGCTCTCCAATGCCTCAGAATATAAAAAGAGACCTCCGATTAACTGGGAGCCTCTTGGCCCTGCCCCCAGCCATCCACTTTCACAAAAGTACACCAAGAGACAACCTCTGCCATCAGGACAGAGTGGAGGATGAACCATTACAAAGAGAGTTTTTCCTACCTGGGATCAGTGAGCAGGTGGGGGTAGGGGAACTGTACTGACTTGTCACAGTGACATTTTCCAAAGTAGAAAAGGGTTAAAAATACCTCCCACCCTCATTTGAGATGAGAGGCCATTCTTTGGGCAAGATGTAGCAACAAGGGGCTGGGCCCAGGGACCATGGAGGGAAAGCTCCAATGGCCCTGTGGGATGGGGAGGCATCAAGACAGACCTGGACCACCCAGAGAGGCAGGCAGACTGACCCAGCGGCCTCAGGGAGATGAAAGAGGGCTGAGCCTGAGAGGGGCAAGCAGTGGGAGAAAGGCGAGCTTCCGCAAGGCCAAGATGGACACTCAATTGCCCCTTCTCCCTCCCTTGCTCTCTCAGTCAGCATTCATAGGCAGCAACTCTGTCCCTGGTCACCATGGTAATCAATGGTCAGATGCCTTCCCCAAGGACAGGCCCATGTGCCCACCCTACAGAGGGGTTTCTCTACGGAAGGAGGGAAGCCCAGTCACAACTCCCAGTGGCCCAGAAGTCTAAGGCCATGCTCAAGGGTGGGACAGAGCCACGACTCTGAGGCCACTATGTGCAAAGGCACTGCAGCTGTAGCAGGTGGCTCCCCAGCGACCAAGCAATGGCCCCTCTTCTAAGGCCGGAGTTGGGGCTCTGAAAGAGGTTTAGGGTCATGGTCTCCCATCCTGATGTTCCAAGTAACAAATTAAAACATAATAAAATAGTCCTTTTGTTAAAAAAAAATGACACTGGGCCCTCTGGGTCAGGGCCTCAGCCCACCCCAGTCTGTCCCTGGGCTGACAGGCCCGGCTCCTCCGAGGCCCCACGAGCTACTGGTGGCTGCAGCCCTGTGAGGCCAACGAGTCGCCTGCCTGCTTCTTCCTCCGCTTGTGGAGGAACCGGTTGTTAGAGGCCTTCAGGTCCTTGATCATCACCTGGTCGTAGTCCACCTGCATGGTTGCCAGGGCACTCGTCATCTCCTCCTTGACTTTGTCCCAGTGGTCTTGGTCCTCCTGCAGCACTTGGGCTGTGTGGAGTGGGGTCTGCGGCATCACCATGGACTGATTCATAAACTGCGTGATGGTCAGCCGCTCCGTGGGGTCCGTCTTCAGCAGGAGGAGGATCAGCTGCTTGGCATCCTCAGAGACCTCCAACCAGTATGGGGAAGTCATACTGGCCCAGACAGTTCTCCTCCTCATTCCGGGAGAGATGGCCCGGTCCGTGTTGGAGTAGAAGGGCGGGACGCCACACAGGACGATGTATATGATGACGTCCAGGGACCACATGTCATATGACTTGTCAAATTTCTCTGGACCCAAGACCTCAGGAGCTACATAATAGGGAGTGTAACAAGGTGTCTGCAAGGCATTCTGGATGGTCTCCTTGGCAAAGCCAAAGTCAGTGAGCTTGAGCACTGAGTCTTTCTCCTTGGACGTGTAAAGCAGGTTTTCAGGCTTGACGTCTCGGTGAGCGATATTCTGGCTGTGCAAGAACAGGATGGCAGTGCCAATATCACGTGTGCTCTCTGTAGCTTCTCTCTCAGCAAAAGCCTGGTTGCCATGTCCAGGATAGATATTTTAGACCACAAAACAAGTCTCAATAAATTCAAGAAGACTGAAATTATATCAAGCAACTTTTCTGGCCACAGTGGCATGAAACTAGAAATGATTACAGGAAGAAAACTGAAAAAACAAAATACACAAATACGCGCAGATTAAACAACATGCTACTTACACAACCAATTAATCAAAGAGGAAATTAATCAGAATATCAAAAATTATCTTGAAATAAATGAAAATGAAAACACAACTTTTCAAAATTTACAGGATGCAGCAGAGGCGGTGCTAAGAGGGATTCACAGCTATACAGGCCTACCTCAAAAAACAAAAAATGCCCCAAATGAATAGTCTATAAAAGGAACTAGAAAAAGAAGCACAAACAAAACCCAAAGTAAAGAGAAGGAAGGAAACACCTAAGATCAGAGCAGAAATTAACAAAACAGAAATTTAAAAGAACAATAGAAAAGGTCAATAAAACTAAGAGCTGGTTCTTTAAAAAGATAAACTGACAAATCTTACAGAAATCTTTTTTTTTTTTTTTGAGGGCAGTGTCACTGACCCTCAGGTGTGGGACTGAACCGGGGCCGCCCGCTGGCTTCCCAGGCCAGCGCTTAACCACTGCGCCACTCGGCCAGCCCCTAAACTGACAAATCTTTAGCTAAATTCCTCAAGAAAAAAAGAGAGAGCCAAAATAAATAGTCCTAAGTGAAAGAGAAGTTACCATTGACACCACAGAAATACAAAGAATCATTAAACAATACTATAAACAAGTATACGCCAACAAATTTAACAATACGAAGAAGTAGATAAATTTCTAGAAGTATATAACCTTCCAAAACTGAACCAGAGAGAAATACAAAATCTAAACAGACCTATCACTAGCAATGAAATTGGAACAGTAATCAAAAAACTCCCAACAAATAAAATTTCAGGACTAGGCAACTTCATAGGTGAATTCTACCAAAGATTCAAAGAAGAATTTATACCTATTCTTCTTAAGCTAGTTCAAAAAATTGAAGAGGAAGGAATGCTTACAAACTGTCTATGAAGCCAGTATTATCATGATACCAAATCTAGACAAACATATTACAGGAAAAGAAAATTACAGGCCAAAACACTTGATGAACACAGATGTTCTCAACAAAATATCAGCAAACCAGATAAACAATACATTAAAAGGATATACACCACGACCATGTGGGATTCATCCAGGGATGATGCAAGGATGATTTGACATCTGTAAATCAATCAATGTGATACATCACATTAACAAAATAAAGGATAAAAACCATCTAATCATTTCAGTAGAAGCAGAAAAAGCATTTGACAAAAGTCAACATCCTTTTATGATATAAAAGTGCAACAGCATGGGTATAGAAGGAATATATCTCAACATAATAAAGGCTATCTGTGACAAACCCACAGCTAATATCATACTAAATGATGAAAAACTAAAAGTTTTTCATTTAAGATCAGGAACAAGACAAAGATGCCCACTATTACCACTTCTATTCAACATAGTATTAAAAGTCGTAGCCACAGCAATCAGACAAGAAAAAGAAATCAAAGGCATCCAAATCGGAAAGGGAGAAGTAAAACTCTCATTATTGCAGATGACACTACACTACATATAGAAAACCCTAAAGACTCCACCAGAAAACTATTAGAATTAATATACACAAGTCTGTTGCATCTTTATACACTAATAACAAACAATCAGAAGAAAAAAATTAAGAAAACAATCCCAGTTACAATTGTATCACAAAGCAAAAAATACCTGGAAATAAATTAATCCAAACGGTGAAAGGCCTGTATTCTGAAAACTATAAGAAACCGAAGAAAGGGCCAGCCGAGTGGCGCATGGGTTAAGAGTTGGCTTGGGACACCAGCTCTAAGCAGCAAGGGCCCGGTTCAGATCCCACATAGAGAGCCAGCGACGCTGCGCCCTCTACAGCTAAGATGGTGAACAACAGCTCCACCTGGAGCTGGGCTGCCGTGAGTCGCCAGCGACAGCATAGGCTGCAGTGAGGCTGGCCAGCAGCTGGCGAGCGCTTTTGTGAGCCACCGGGAGCAGCTGTCCAATGGCCGGTGAGCTACTGCCTCACCCGGGGAAGAGCACAATGATAATACCAACATGGGCCAGTGAAGCGACATCCTCCACAACTAGACTGAAGAACAAAAGGACAGCAACTTGTCTGGTCCCCTTCCCCGATTCCCCAACGCTTCTCCTCTCCCCCCAATTCCCCAATAAAATCTTTAAAAAAGAAAAAAAGAAAAAAGAAACTGAAGAAAGAAGAAATTGAAGAAGATACAAATAAATGGAAGGATATACCTTGCTCATGAGCTGGAAGGATTAAGATTGTTAAAAAGTCCTCACTACGCAAAGCAATACATAGATTCAATGCAATCCCTATTAAAATGCTATGATTCTTCTCAGAATTAGAACAAGTAATCCTAAAAATTATGTGGGACCACAAAAGGCCCTGAGTAGCCAAAGAAATTTTGAAAAAGAACAAAGTGGGAGGTATCATGCTCCCTGATATCATACTATACTATTAAGTTATAATAATCAAAACACTATGGTGCTGGCAGAAAAACAGATACATAAATCAATGGACTATAACAGAGAGCCCAGAAATAAATTCTTGCTTATTTTTTTTTTTTGAAGGCAATGTCACTGACCCCCATATGTGGGACCCGAACCGGGGCCGCCGGCCTCCCAAGCCAGCACCCAACCACCGCGTCACTCGGCCACCCCTAAATCCTTGCTTATATAGTCAATTAATATATGACAAAAGAGGCATGGATATACAATGGCTCTTCAATAAGTGGTGTTGGGAAAACTGGACAGATGCACGCATGCATGCAAAAAAAACCCCCAAAACTTGATCACTTTATTATACCATGTACCATAAATTTTAAATGGACTAAAGGCTTAAATCTAAGACCAAAAACCATAAAACTCCTAGCAGAAAACATAGGCAGTAAATCTTTTGACATCACTCTTAGCAGTATCTTTTAGGATATGTATCCTAACGCAAGGAAAACAAAAGAAAAAAATAAACAAATGGCTTGCATCAAACTAAAAAATTTTTGCACAGCAAATGGAATCATCAACAAAACAGACAACCTACTAAATGGGAGAAGATATTTGCCAGTGATACACCTGATAAGGGGTTAATATTCAAAATATATAAGGAACTCACACAACTGAACACCAAAACAATAAACAATTCAATTTAAAACTGTGCAGAGAACCTGAATAGACATTTCTCCAAAGCAGACATACAGATGGCCAACAGATATATGAAAAGATGCTCAGCATCACTAATCATCAGGGAAATGCAAACTAAAACCACAATGAGATATCACCTCACACTTATCAGAATGGCTATCATCAAGAAATCAACAAATAATAAATTCTGGAGAGGATGTGGAGGAAAGGGAACCCTTGTGCACTGTTGGTGGGACTGCAGATTGGTGCAGCCACTATGGCAAACAATATGGAGCTTCCTCAAAAATTAAAAACAGATCTGCCATACCATCCAGCAATTTTACTTCTGGGCATTTATACAAAGAAAACAAAAAAACACTAATTCAAAAAGATATACACACCCCTATGTTCACTGTAACATTACTAGTAACAACCAAGATATACAAGCAACCTAGATGTCTATCAATAGATGAATGGATAAAGAAGATACACACACACACACACACAACACACACACACACACACACCCATGCACACATGCACGTGTGTGTGTATGTGTTTATAATGGAATATTATTCAGCAATAAAAAATAAAATTTTGCCATTTGTAACAACATGGATGGACCTAGAAGTATTACATTAATACTAAGTGAAATAAGTAAGACAGAGAAAGATATACATGGTATGATTTCACTTATATGTGGAATCTCAAAAACAAAACAAATGAATAAACAAAATAGAAACAGACCCATAAAAACAGAGAACAAAGTGATGGTTGCCAAAGGCGGCAGGAGGGGAGGGAGGGGGAGATGGGAATTTAAAATAAATACATAAATAAAGTAGCAATTCTATACAAACTATACTATAGATTCAATAGTTACAACAGAAATCTTTTTATAGAAGTTAGCAAAAAAACAACCAAAAAAACAAAGCCTAGACAGCTTTGAAAGACTTCAAAGTATACACACACACACACACACACACACACACATAGGAGAAGTGACACTGGGGCAGGCACACAATAATTTTTCAGTAACCAATCCCATAGAAATGGAATCTACAAATTACCTGACAATAGATTTTTAAATAAGTGTTCTAAGGAAGCTGAGGCCTTCATAAGAACATAGAGTTAAGGAAGCTGAGGAGCTTCATAAGAACATAATCAACTCAATGAAATCAGGAAAACAATAATATGAACAAAACGGAAAGTCTGACAGATAGAAATCATAAAGAACCAAACAAATTCTGGAGCTGAAGAATACAATGAGCGGAATTTTTAAAAAAATGCAATAGAGAATTTTAAGAGCTTTAACTTGATAAATCAGAAGAAGGAATTTGTTAACTTGAAGGGAGATAATTTGAAATTATCCAATAATAGGAGAGAAAAAATAAAATAAAAAGGGATGAAGAGTCCTTATGGGATTTATGGGACACCATCAAGAGAAATAATATACACTATGGAAATCTCAGAAGGAGAAGGTAGAGAGAAAGGGGTACAAAGCCTATTTAAAGAAATAATGGCATATATATGTATAATCTTGCTATACAGATATCCATAGAATAGCCAAACTACAGAAATCCACTGGATATAGACTATTGAGTTAGGCAACACCTCAGACTCGATTCAAAGGTCCTTTGATAATTCAAACTGATATGTGGCCACAACAGTGATACAACTACTCATAGTCACATGAAATCATGTAATGACTTGAATGGTTATTTAATTATGTGTGTATGTCTTGCCTTTCTAAATGATAGTAAGGTCTCTATGAGTACGGATCACAGAGTATCCCTATGGAGCCTAACACAGTGACAGCTCAAGGTAAAAGATCTTTTAAAACAGCTTGAAGAGAAAGGCCATTAATTTGTTACGTGCTACTTGAGTCACTGAGGAGGAATGCATAAATTATCCTCACAATTCTGAGGTATGTAATATCAGCATCCCCATTTGGGAGGTGGGGAAAGTGATCCTTAGAGTGGTTAAGTAACCTGCCAGGATGCAAGAAAGAGGCAGAGCGAGGATTTGAATCCATGAAGTGTAATTCAAAAGCATGACAACAAAAATAAACATTTGCTACAGTTCACTCAATATTCTATGTTTTATTAATTTACATAGGTGATGACTAGATGACTTACAATATAACAATAACTAAACCTCAGAACAACCCTATGATGTAGGACCAACTATTATTCCCATTATTATACTGTCTCCTTTCATAATAAAATGATTTATATTCCTCTTTCAGCTCTCAAACTTCAGCTCTTCAAAAATGACTGCACTCTATTTAGGCTTGCCCTCATATTCTCTGATTGAGCAGGGCATTTTAGTTTCACCCGAATAATTTATGTGGTCAGTTAATTTTTGTCTGTTCACCCAAATAGACTAAAAGCAGTAAAAGGGAATTTATTAATGACTAAGGAAAACCTGACTACTGGAAGAGATAAGCCCTGAACCCTCAGCGGCTTCAAAAAGTCGTGAATTTTGCACTCACACAGTCTGTCTGCTGTGGATGCTAGGCAGGAAGATTTCCAGGCGGCGATTCAAGAACCAGGCTCCTTGCATCTGGCCCTCCAACCTCCCTGGGCATCCCCTGCTTCCCCTCCAGCAGGTTGGGGGGAAAGGAGAGTCAGTCAGAGGATTGACCTGGAGGTTTTGTTAATGGGCCCATCTAGACAGGGGGCGCTTCACTTCTGTCCACATTCCACTGGCCAGAACTCAAGCATATGGATGCATCTAACAGGAAGGGGGCCTGGAAATATGGTGGCCAGCTGGAGCTGAAGAGGAAGGGAAAATAGGTTGGGCAAACAGCTAACCAGTCTCCTTCACAGAACAGAGCACCACATACTCACATGTGCCTTTTCATCTTCTGCTATTGTAAGAGAGTGTGCAGAAATGAGGGGCTATCCACTCTTCCATGTGACCTCGTGTTGCACTTAGTGGCGTGTCTTTAATTTCCATGCCAGAAGAAAGGCCCCACCAGAACACAGGCTCCACGAAAGTGTTACCGGCCAACTGAGCAGCACCAACCCCCACCACTGAAAAACTTCAATGTTTTCTTTTCTATAGAAATGTTAAGTATAAAAATGTTAAGTCTCCTCCCTAGTTCTTTAGTTTCTTAGCTCTTGGGCTTTGATTGCTTTTCTGACCAGTTTGTGAATCTTGAACTGAAGATCCCCCTTGCATCTTAATTGTTTTGTAAATTAGTTCCTGAATCTGAAACAATATAAGTCTCCTACCCCTGCTTCCCATAACTAATTGAAAGCCTGAGACTTCCTAACATCCCCCAGGCCAGGAAGCTAAATGTCAAACCCATTCGGTGTCCAGACAACTGACGCCACCTGAGTGATGGACTAAATAGCCACAAGTTTCATAAGAAATAACAGATTTATATTTTTGTCCTCATTCAGGAGCCTTGAGGATGCAGGGGATACCCCAACAAACAAAGAAGCCAACCGTCTTCCAGGTGGAGCTTGAGACCCCTTCCTCTCATCTGAGACCAGCTAGGGTGAGAGTTCCGTGAACCCCAATAGGCAGGGACAGCTCTATGCCCCTGCCCAGCAGGAAGCAGATACAGAAGAAGAGACCTCCTGTCCCTCAGCTTCCCATAGAGATTTTATGGGGATCACGTCTCTTGAGGAAAAACTAGGCAGGCAGTTAGAGGCAGGCATTGGGTCTCTGTATTCCTGCACGTCCCACAGAGTGTGACCGCCTGGGGGACATCCCCTCTCCACCCCAAACTCCCCTTTGTATTGTAATTACCTACCCCTGCGGGAAGAACAAGTGGAAACAAAATATCCAACTAGATCAGACCAGTCACTCACACCTACACAGGACCTCTTGTTAATCACAGGGGCCAATCAAGTGGTCCTACGCCCAGGAAGAACAGCCCATCCTGGAGAAAAAGGATAAAAACCCCAAGTCCTGGGAGGGAAGCACGGCTGCTACTGCTACTTCTGCTGCTGCTTCTTCCCTTTAAGCCTCACCTTTCCATGTGCCCCCTCCACACTCTTTGGTAATGGGCCCTTGGGCCATCCTCTAGTACTCAGGTCTACTTTTGCTTCTGGGTGTACTCTCTTTTCTAATAAACTAATTATTTTACTGCTTTACTGTGGTATCTCGTTCAATTCTTTGCTTGAGTTGCCAAGGACCTGGACTTTGCGCCGAGAAAGGCCCACTCTCCGACAACAAAAGCAGAAATTAAGTCTGTCTTACCTTGTTCTTCATAACATGCCTATCGCTAACAAACTGAAGAAATAATTTATTAGCTAAAATAGGAAAGAAAAATTATAACAGCAAGTTAATGAATGAATGAAAGTTCCTCAAGAGCTAACATGTCAATTAGTTAACTACAAGTTTACACGGTCATGTAGAAATTTAACACAGCTGAAATCACAGAAACCAAACAACTAATTTATTATATAAAAGGCTCAAAATTATAAAAATCCTTTCAAAATCATACAGCAAAAGCTGTATTTAAAATTGTTTGTGTGGGGCCGGCCGAGTGGCGCAGTGGTTAAGAGCTGGCTTGGGACACCAGAGGCCCTGGTTCAGATCCCACATGAGGGCCAGTGACATTGCCCTCAAAAAATAAAAATAAAAATAAAAAAATAAAATAAAATTGTTTGTGTGAAGGCTGGCCAAGTGGCTCAGTTGGTTAAGAGCTCGCTCAAGAGGGTGAGCTCTGAGCAACAGGGTTGCCGGTTTGATTCCCAACCCAAGCTGAGCTGCCAACAGGTGGCAGGATGGCTCAGCTAAAATAAATAAATAAATAATAAAATAAAATAAAATAAAATAGTTTGTGTGATACGAGGAAGGGCTTCAAAAATAAGGCTCCGTCATGGGATGAATGGAGATTGTAATCAGACAGCCTGACCACACAGAAGGTGTGTAGTCATCATTATTAAATACTGTTACATGATTTCTGAGAATGACAATGGGGACGTTTGGAATTCTTAATCTAAATCCCAGAAAAGCAGGGGTCTGAGGGGAAACAGGATACGGAAGGTTTGCTGAAGATCAGCTGAGATAAACACAGCATTGGCCAGCAGAGGGAAGAGCAACTGGCGCAGAGCTGGAATTCATGTTTGTCTCCCTCTTTCTTCCCAAACACTTCTTGCAGCCCAGGGGCTTCGCAGGGAGGATCTGTCAGCTCTTCATTTACAGACTGGACAGAGAATTTGGATTGCTTTTCAGTTTGCTTAGGTTTGATTTCATCCTTGTTGGCTGGAAAGATCAGTGAGGCCCTCGTCATCTATAGCTGAAGCTCGTGGAGCTGACTGTCCCCACCCATCAGATGTTGTAAGACTTTCTGAATTACATCTTGAGACTCTCAGACTTGCATTTGTCACTTGAGGATTTGATCATTTATACAGACATTCTTACTGCCTGTTTCTTCAACCAGGATTTTGGCAATTTACAAATTTAAATCTCAATAGCTGACCATTCACTTTCATCATTTAAAATATTTACTAGGAAAAAAATTAAAGAAACGGACTAAAATGAAGAAGCCCTGTAAAATGGACTAAGTTCTGTTTTTCAAATCTGCTCTACTTTCAACTGTATCCAGAGACTGGAAGGCTGGTTCTTACTATGGGAACCAGCACCTGGGTGGCCCCAGTTCCTGGTTGGAATGGGAAATCCCAAACCCCTATCCCCGGACTTCATTCAGCAACTGTGAGGATATTTCTAAGAGGAGCCCACATTCTGGAACCCAGCCCCCCAAAATAACGTCCCAGTGCGATTCAAGAATCTTGAGGACCCACTCTATGCAAGTCACCCTAAAAGTCTCCGGGCAGCTGCAAAGGCTAATATTTAAGGGTCGGTGAGCAGGTGTACAATCTAGGAGGGGCAACAAGCTATCCACAACTACCACTTAGCACAGGAACAATGTCATGGATGCTAAGTAAGATACTGAGGATGTGTACACTGTCTGCTCAGATGTAAAGAGCACACTGCTCCACCACAGAGCTTCACAATTTGTCAGTAGTAGTAATAGTTACAGAGATCATAATATTAATAGTAGCAGCTAATCCTTGTTGGAACGCTTTCTATGTGCTATGTATAGTGCATTTTCGGCTATTCAGTCCTCATGACTCTATGTGTTAGGTGTTATTTTCATTATTCTTCCTTTACAGGTGAGAAAAATGGAGGCTCAGGGAGAACAAGCAAATTGCTGACGGCTCCACTGCGAGTTAATGGTGGAATCCAGAGCCCAACACTTAACTGCTCGTTTGGCTGCCTCTATAACACATTCCACTATTATGAACTCAAAGAAATAAAGGTCCTTCCAAAAATTTTCTCTTCAGAAAGCACTCCTTGGGACAGTACACTGCAGGTTCACCAGCAGGATTTAAAAGCATGTCCGTGGCCATTAATCAGGAACAGCAAATGGCTTATTGCACTCCAGACTTTTTCAATTTGCAAGCACCAAATAAGCATTTAGTCATGGAGCTGGAGGATAATAAAATACAAATGAAATCTTGGGGAAATAATATGAATCACACCTTAAGACTATATATATATTTTAGTCTTCCAAAGTCAGTTCTTTATATAAAGGCAACTACTGAATATTTAGGAATGAGACATAATGCTCACTACCTTTATTCCCAAAGCAATAATTAGTTTTTCAGTCTAGGTAGGAAAGGACATGTTGGACTTTCTTTGTTCTTTTTTTCCTAATAAAAAAAGAAAAAAAGAATGAAGGGGGGTGGAAAAAAAGAGTTCCCTGTCCTGTGTTTAAGGAAATAAAATACAGTATGTTCAAATTACAATGTGGAGTCTTAAATGTGTTTTTACCAACATAATTCCAACATTCTCCAAAAACATCTGTAAAAGAAATTACCAAAAAACACTCCACAATAAATGTTAGAGTCAGATGATACAAAGCAAGACATTTATCTATTGCAAGGGCTGCTCTCCTGTCCTGCTCAGCATCCCCTTACTACATGTTCTTAACTCTCTAAGCAGGAGGAAGTGAGAGAAGGAATCGAAGATATTTTTTCTCAAAGATTTTGTTTATCTCCTCCTGATTTCATATTAAGGTGGAAGCAGCAAGTAGAAAAATACCAATCAGAATGTTCCTTCAAAGGTTATTGGTGATATCTCTTGTCAAATGCAACTGAATTTTTTTTTTTTTTTGAGGGCAGTGTCACTGGCCCTCATATGTGGGACCCGAACTGGGGCCACTGGCTTCCCAAGCCAGTGCTTAACCACCGCACCACTCGGCCGGCCCTGAATTGAATTTTGAAAACATTGCTTTTGGTTTCTCACAAGTCTCTAGGTTTCCATGTGGGCATTCTCCTTCCCAATCCCTATTTAATCAATCATTAGTTTAAAAAAATGTTCTGAGAACCTGTTGCATGCAAAGCACTCTTCTAGGTAGAAAGGGTTACAAAATTAAATAAGGAAGCTATGCCCTCCAGAAGCTTAAAGCCTACACAGAAGTCATATGAAAAGGGTTGGAACCAGAACCAACCAACTGGTAACTTGGAGGTTGGATTCGGGTGGAGGGGGAGAGTGAGGAAGGAAGAAACAACTACTTTAAAAATTGTAGGCACCATATTTTCTTTATAAGAAACATGTACTGCCTTTTTTAAATGTAAAGCTTTAGTTAGGGAGATAATATATAAAAATACAATGGCATCCAAAAACTGAGTCAGGTGACCATAAGCCTAGCAGTGGGTCTACAGGTGGCTTGCTTGTCATTCATTCAATTTTGATCACATTGATGAAATATCAATGTTCCACATGCTTAATTATTCTCAAGCACTGTGGACTATGTTCAGCCACAACATATTTCAAGTCTCACTCCAGATTTATTTTATTAATGGTAAAATTAATTTCACTTTTAGAGCTCTTCTGATAAGGAATGTACTTTCATAATGCCCACTGGTTTCCAAAACTGCCCAGTGTTTAGTCACATAATCAGAAATTTCTGACAAGTTCTAGGATGTGTATGTTTATCTCCAAAATTTATGTGATGATGTGTCCTTTTGACGAGCACAGTTTCTTTTCAGATGGATCAGTTTCTCTTAAAATGAACTAACAGTGGTGAAGCAGATGGCCAGATACACTATGGCAGCTGGAAAAATCTTAAAGCATGATTCTTACTCATCAAAGACAGTGAATCTCTTCTGCAATTACAACTTCAATATTTTCTAAGTAATTGCAAGTCCATGAGCTTAGGAACATTTATAAATGGGTGAATTATACATTCTCTGTATGCTTCTTGATAAAATACTACCTAATCAAAGAATTCTTCTCTTACCTCTCTTACTAAAATAGCATCTCTTTATCCTTGATCCTCTATTCCTGTATTCTGCTTTATTTATCACACATCACCACCTGACTATATAGTATCTATTTATTTGTTTTTTTCTCTATTGTGTTTTTCCCTTTACTAGATCATAGCAGAGACTACTGCTTGTCTGTCCTCCATTACCCATTTTCCAATGGACAGAGTCCTTGAATTTATCTGTATATATGACCTTTCAGAATCAAGACAAATTTTCCATTTCTTTTGGAGCCAGGTAGTGGCCATGTAACAAAATTCTGGCCAATGAAACTTTTTTGAAAGTGATGTGGAAAACTTCTGGGGTGTGTCCTTTAAAAGGAGTGGGCATGCCATTTCTTTCCCCTTTTCTTCTTCCTGCCGTTGAGAACATAGATGCAATGCTGAGCTATCTTGGACCATGTGAATGAGAGAAATATGACAGATATAACAGATGTACGACAGAATTTCTAAATAAATTGGACCACCTAGGACCACTTTTAAGTGACAAAGAAACACATTTCTATCTTATTTAGCCACTTCTATTTTCAATCACTGTTAAAGACAGCAGGACTTACATCCTAACTAATATACTTTAAGAGGGCAAGGAGACATTTCTATTTTGTTCATTACTGTTTCTCTAGCTTATTATTAGTACCAGGCACATAGTAGTAGTTGTTGAATGAATGAATGAATGAATGAATGTCCAAATGCTATGTCCAATTTGAGTATGAATATCCTTACTTATCTGAACAAATCAGCATTATGCTTATTTTTGTTTGGATTTTGCTTTTACTTTAGCATCTTCTAATTCAGTGTATTCAGTTGTCTTGTCCCATTAGTGAGAAAACGATGCATTTCAAACCACTACTAATTCACAGAGCCTTTCGGTTCCCCAAATTCCTTAATCTGAAAAAGTAGTTGAGATCTTTTCAACAAGTTTCCATTGCCTACTCATGTGACGACATTAAAATAAATACTAACTCTCTGCTTCAACTTCTTCCAAGTATCCCATCCCATAAACTAGCAATAGTTAAGGGCAGAAGCGCATAAGTAATTAACAACCTTGGTCATTTTCTCCATCACATCATGCTGTGAACCTGGCCTGCATTTCTCCTAAAGAAGGATGAAATGGAGGTTGGCTGTCCCAATCACCTTTTTGACTTACATAAACTCTTAGAAGCCTTTTATTCTCTCCTTTCCTTGCATATACCTACAAGTGAACTCAATGTTTACATGTTTAGGAAAAAACTTCTCAAATTCCTTCTTGATGAGTAGTTAGACCCTATTAGTTCATATCTGATAGATAATAATTATTTTGTAAAGCTTTTTTTTTTTTTTTTCAAAAAACCTTCTAAGGGTTGTACTTAGGATTCAACTCATGGACTACAAGGTTAAATGCCATGACAGAGCATAACTTGGTATATTGAGTGGCCTAAGAAAGGTTCACAAAAGGAATGGAACATGATTACTAAAAAGTAGTAACGATACTAAATGCTTTCTAAAATTGCTAGAATCTTAAGTAGTGAAATGAATAGGGGCATGACAGGAAACGGTAACCAACTCAGATAAAGACTTAGAGGCTGGCAGGGAACAGGATAGCACTATTTATGATAGGTTCAAACTGGGAAAACCCAAATGCCTGTTAACAGTGGAATGGATAAAGAGTAGGATATTCATGAAATAGAATGGAATAGTAAATAGCAATGAGAATGCACAAATTACAATTACATGCAACAACATGGATAAATCTCACAGATATAACGTCGGATAAAGGAAGACATATAAAATAGTATGTAGTAAGTGTAGCTGAACCAAAGCCCTACAACTACAGACACGCAGAAGAAGCCACTCAGACTGGTAAGTGGGGTAGAGACATGGAACAGGCCAATCCCACACCTGTGTGTGACCATCAAAAATTGGGAGGGGTATCTTGGTTGCAAAGGGCTCTCCCCACCACACAGAGGAATGAGGGGTCCCAGCACCACACCAAACTCCCCAGCCCGGGGTTCTGCTGTGAAAGCCAGCAGAGATTGTAGCTGAGAGGGAGGGTGGCTGAAATTCCTGGCACTCCTCATAAAGAACCCATGCACAGACTTACTCGCTGTCAGACTCACTCACTCTGAGCTCCGGTGCTGGGGCAACAGCTCAAGGGCACCAGGGACATGCAGGGAGGAACTGAGTTGTCTGGATTCAGGGCAAAGACTGGAGGGGTAGTTTTCTCCTGGACAGAGGAGCTGGCGGAAGCTATTATTCCTTTGTTGAGTCCTCCCCCTTCTCAGCATGCAGATGCAGGCGGTTGCCATATCTGAGTCTCCATCAACTTGGCTAACACTGTTCATTGGTCCTGATCCCCTCAGCCCGCCCCAACCAACTTCCGGGCCCACCCAAGCTGCTTCTGGTGGCTTTTCCATATAAACGGCTTGTGTTGGCTCATGCTGCAGACTGCCCAAAAATCTCTCAAAGATTCACAAAACCCAAACAAGCAGCATCTGGCTTCGGAGTGTCCCATACCTCTAGCTGAATAGCCATAAACCAGGCACAAGTGATAGCTGGCATCGGCTTGTGACTTGGCCGCTTGAGGCATCTCCAAGGCCAGCACGAACAGTGGCCACCTGCAGATTGCTTTGTTGCTCATACCAGGTGGCCCCAGACAAGGCACTGGCTGTAACTGAACAGGAGGCCTCTGAGTTGGCATATCCAGTGGCCAGCTTCAGACCCAGCCTGAGCATCACCCAAAGGGTGCACTGGGCAGGCACCAGAGCCCTGCTAAAGTGAGTCCTGCTCCATAGGGTCAGCCTCTGCTAGACAGCTCCTCCACTGTGTCACTAACTAGTCCCCATAACCAATCAGACCAAGGAGCAATCCTTCCCATTGACATGAAAACAGCAACCAAGTCTCAACTACAACAGGAGGGCACATATAACCCACACAAGGAACCCATCTGAATTACTCGGTTCAGGTGACCAGGAAGACTGAGCCACTGAGCCCCACAGCACACCTTCTACATAAGGCCAGTCTACTAAGACCAGGAGGCATAGCAGCCCAACCTAATACAGAGAAACAAACACAGGCAGAAAGCCAAAATGGGGAGACAAAGAAACATGTCCCAAATGAAAGAACAGAACAAAACAAAATGGAGACAAGCAATCTACCAGACACAGAGTTCAAAACACCAGTTATAAGAATGCTCAATGATCTCAGAGAGAACTTCAACAAAGAGATAAGAAACATTAAAAGGGAGATAGGAAACATAAAAAAGAACCAGTCAGAAATAAAGAATACAATAACTGAAATGAAGAATACATTATAGGGAATCAACAGATTAGATGAAGCAGGGTTGAATCTGCAATTTAGAAGATAAGGTAGCATAAAACACCCAAGCAAAAAAGAAAAAAGAGTAAAACAAAAATGAGGCTAGTTTAAGGGGCCTCTGGGACAACATCAAATGTACCAACATTCAAATCACAGGGGTACCAGAGAGGAGAAAAGAGAGAGCAATTGAAAACCTATTTGACGAAATACTGACAGAAAACTTCCCTAACCTAGCAAAGGAAACAGATATTGAAGCCGAGTCCCAAACAAAATGAACCCAAACAGGCCCACACCAAGACACAACATAATTAAAATGGCAAAGGTTAAAGACAAAGAGAGAATCCTAAAAGTAACAAGAGAAAGGCAACTAGTAACCTATAGGGAGTTCCCATAAGACTGTCTGCTGATTTCTCAACAGAAACTTTGCAGGCCAGAAGGGATAGGCAGGAAATATTCAATGTGATGACAAGCAGGAACCTACAACCAAGATTACTCTCCCCAGCAAAGCTATCATTTAGAATTAAAGGAAAGGTAAAGAGTTTACCAGACAAGAAAAAGCTAAAGGAGTTCATCACCACCAAACCAGTATTACAAGTAACCTTAAAGGGACTTCTTTAAGAAGAACAACAACAACAACAAAGATAAAAAATATGAATAATAAAAAGGCAATAATACATATCTATCAACAATTACTTTAAATGTAAATGAATTAAATGCCCCAATCAAAAAATATGGTGGCTGAATGAATAAGAAAACAAGACCCATACATATGCTGCCTAGAGAAACTACTTCAGATCAAAAGACACTCACAAACTGAAAGTAAAGGGGTGGAAAAAAAATATTTCATGAAAATGGAAAAAAAAAAAAAGGGGGTGGGGTAGGTGACATACTTATACCAAACAAAATAGACTTTAAAACAAAGGCTATAACAAGAGCTAAAGAAGGACCCAGTAATTTCACTTCTGGGTGTTTATCTGAAGAAATTCAAAATGCTACTTTGAGGGGTCATGTGCATCCACATGTTCATTGCAGCATTGTTTACAATGGCCAAGATGTGGAGGTAGCCTGGCTGAATGAATGGATAAATGTATAAAGGATAAATCAGTGGATGAATGGATAAAGAGGAGGTGGTACATATATACAGTGTAATACTGCTCAGCCAGGGAAGGAATTGAGCTCTTGCCCTCTGTGGCAGCATGGATGGTCCTGGAGGGTATTGTGCTGAGTGGAGTATGTCAGATGTACTCCAATCTGATTTCACTTATATGTGGAATCTAAAGAACAAAATAAACAAACAAAACAGAAACAAATTCACAGATACAGAGAACATTTTGATGGCTGCCAGACAGATGGGGGATGGAGGTGGGTGAAAAAAGGGAAGGGATTAATAAGCACAAATTGGTTGTTACAAAACAGTCATGGGGATACACAGTATAGCATAAGTAAATATAGTCAATAATATTGTGATAGCATAGTACACTGTCAGATGTTGCTGGACTTACATGGTGATCACTTCTTTAGATATATAAATATAATATTGTATGTTAGTTACATTTTAATAAATACCTTAAAAAAAATAAAAATGGGTAAAAAAATTTGAAGAGACATTTTACTAAAGAAGATAAACAAATGGGGGCGAAGGATAGGCAGAGGTATGGGATGGCCAAAAGAGGGGACTCATATTGCTAACAATAAAGTTTTTCAAGGCCCTAGCTTTAGTTTTGGCTAAGTTTATGGGTGGTTATTTCATTACTGAAAATGACCAATTACACAAACAAACTGGTCTTCTTTGCCTCCTCACATCAACAGATGTTGCAACAACTTTTTGCAAAGTATTGAAGGCAATTTTCATGATAGGTGCTTTGAAAATAGAACAAGAAACTTTGTATCATATGGAGAGAAATTATATCACTTTAAATTTTATGTGAAGTAATTTCTTTGAGGAGAAAAATGGCTACAACAAAATGGCAAAAAGCCTCTGAAATCAACATTATATTTGGAATAAGTCACATAAACTCCTACAAGTGAGAAAGGTGGTCCGTTTTCTTATAATGGAACACTTTTCCTTCTCACGGCTATCCCCATTCCTGGCAGGGCAGTAGATATCCCACCTCCTCCTCCAGGAAGTCTTCCCACTACACAAGTCGTCCTGTACTCTTACAGCGTTTAGACACTATATCCCACAATTTAGAGTTATTCTATCAGGGTCCCTAGAGAAAAAAAAAAATCTCAAGTTTGTAGGGAGATAATATAGAATTCGGGTTAAAACTGAGGCTTGCGAATCAACAGCAGCCATGCCAGTTATTGTGTACATGCTTTAAGATTTTTTTTTTTTTGAGGGCAGTGTCACTGGCCCTCATATGTGGGACCAAACCGGGGCCACTGGCTTCCCAAGCCAGCGCTTAACCATGTCTACATGCTTTAAAATTAAGAACATTTTTGTTATCGTATGTTAACATTTAACATGTAACAACCTATTAATCTTTACAACAACCCAAAGAAGTAGCTTAAATTTTTATCCCCACTTTAGAGATGAGGAAACAGAGTCACAGGGAGGTTAACTAACTTTCATTAGGTCACAGAACTAGTAAGTGCAGGGTATGAATTTGAACCCAGGCACTTGTTATAATACAATCAGGTCAGCTCTACACCGATGGGTCAGGAATAGTGTTTGGCATCTGGTATTGGGTAAGAGAGAGTTGGCTGGAGGGCAACCAAGGTTCCAGGCATGGCTCTGAAACCGATGCCTGACCAGACTTGGGCAAGGCTACTGCCTCTGTTTGAGCCTCAGTTTCCTTCTCTGTAAAATGAAGGGTTGAACGTGATGGTCTCCAAGACCCTTCCAGAGCTGATGTTTTATGAGCCTGAGATTCCTGGCTCAATTCCTTGCAGCCCAGGCCATACTGGCTCTTTCCGGGCCAGGTCTGGCCTCTCCTGCTGGGCTCAGTGTCTCACATTTGGCTCTGCTTCCCATAAATAAGAGAAAAAGGAAAGAGGGAAAATATCCTCCTGAGAGACTGGGAGGGATCCCACGGCTGCTCTGTATGCTTTGAAGAACTTACGGTCATTAACAAGAGAGAGCTACCTGCCAAGTGAAGGATGGAAAGAAACTAGACTAAGGGGAGAAATGAACTCACAAAACTTGGCTACATTCAGATTGAAAGGGCATCTTAAAGAACTGACAATGTTATTGTAACAAGATGAGCCAGCTTCTTAAACAACTGAAGACAGGCTAAGCTGTGAAACTGGCATGGACCCGAGAACACAGAAAGTACCTGATGAAGCATGCGCCAACCAATGTTATTTACAATCTGGGAAAATGGTGGGATAAATGACAGATGGCATGGGCAAACGCCTCCACCATCCCACCATGAGCTCCTCCAGGGCAGCTGTTGCTTCAGGAACCCTTAAAGGCATGAGGGTTCAGGACCAGCTGACATCAGCAGAGCATCTACTGTGTGACAGGCTGCATCATATATTTTTATCCTACTTTGAGATGAGGAGACAGAGCATATGGAGACCCTGATTCTAGTTCTGTGTATTCCATCATTAACTAGGTGAATCTGGTCAAGTAACATCGCCTGTGTAGGGTTATGGCTTCTTTACCCATAAAATGAAGGGAGGAATAAAGTTATAGAATATGGGTCTTCTAGCTCAAGAATCCTGTAGTTCATGAGGTTATCAAATATTTACTTTATATTTATCTAGAAAAGCATTCACATTGGACCAATTTCATTGGTTTATACTGTGCTGAGCACCTAGGAATCCAAGAAAAAAACAATTGTCCTTTGGGTTTCAGTAGCGATTCTGAGTCTCCTCCATGTGGTATTACCCAGGATCACCTGCTATGGCTGAGTATGTTGCACCCTGTACATGGGCATCTGGCCAAGAGAGGTGGGGGCAATGGGGCTAAATTCCAACCTGCCCTGTGCTCCTTGGGTTCAAACCTAAGGTGCATTATGGGTTTGTGGGTGCCTCTGAAGTATCCATCGACACTGGGGGAAAGCAGCGAGCAATGCTGTGAAACAAGGGCCAAGTTTGAGTTCATGCTGTGTTGAATATAGAACTTATGATTTTACCTTTGCTCAAAACATTTCCACACATCTTTCACCACCAGTCAGTTTATAAGTCTCTCAAGGAAATCAATCCTATCCTTCATAGCTATATATCAATACTGACCCAAACCAGCATTAGCTGGGATGCTGGAATGGACTGTTTCTAAAATCTCAACCTAAGCTCAAAGGGTTAACATATTTTGCATAATGATGGCATAAATGGAAAAATGGTGACAGCCTTTCAATGCACTTCCTTAGAAAGAGGCAACCCTTATTTAACTGGGCATGTTGTGGTATTTAAAGTAAATCTATTTAATTACCTTCCCACTTCTAAAGCATGTAGCTACCAGATACTTGCCAAAAATACAGTAAAACAAAAACTTTGAAAAAATAATTGCTGGATTTCATTCTGGGCTTCTGTTGTGCTGTCTTTACAAGTGAACAAGTCTTTGCCACCACTATCAAGTCATTCATTTTAAGTCTCCTGATTTCTCTAGCAACAAATTAGATTTGCACTAATTCACTCACATTCTTTTTCCTTTATAATGTCATCAGTAGCTATCAAGACCATTCATTTTGGATTTTCTGGGTCAGTCTCAATTTCAAATATTCTGTCCCTCTCTCCTCTCAATAAAAAGTTCCCCACTTTTTATTTGGAAAATATGGTTGCCACAATAATAGCATTACCCTCACAAAATATCAGTCATGCCAGAGTCACACCATCATTACGGTGCCCTATTTTGGTTTGTGGCCATCAAAAGGAGAACTGACTGGTCCATCCAGGGCTCTTTTCTTGGACTCATTAAAGAGAAAAATAATGCGTTTGCTACTAAACAAGTTTTGGATTAATCAATTTAGAACTCAGATGAACTTTTCCCTTGTTCTAGAAGAAAGTTTTTCAAGGTTAAGAAGTTACTATTTGATGGAAGGGTACACAATCTGGAAAAAGTGAAGCCATGGGGCTTTCCAACTGCCAAACTCCCACATGCTGGCTCTCGAGACACATCCACACTCACTATTAAAGTGTCACCGTTTATAATTTGGTACTAAATCTTTCTGAAGCTAGGCAACTCAACATGGTCTACTGACAAATTGACTCCTTATTCTATTAAAACATAGGGATAAGACAAAGTAGGTGTTGGTGATAAAAGTTACCTAATTTCAAATTAAAAATGAAATTATTAAAACTAGGGCAGCATCACGAAAGGAAACCAAAGGGTTGGGTTTCAGTAAGCAGGTTTGACTGGATGCTTGCAGCATTTATGAAAGGAACCAGCTGACTCTGGTTTAGCTTAGCTGCCTCCCCAAAAGTTCTTGAGTTCCTTTTCCCCAGGTACCTCACTCTAAATCCTCAGAGCATAAAGGGGAGAAAAGTTATAATTGCAGGGACATTTTATAACGTTTGCCAAGCGCTTGAATACGAAATCAGCTAATTTTTTTCTCCAGCCTCACAACCTTGTGAAGTAGGTGAAAACTTCATTTTAATGGTATGACTCTGGAAAGAAATGTTACTGAGTAATATTTTTCATACTCAGGTCAGAATCCTTGAAGATCATGGAAAACTTTGAATTACAATGGAAAAATATTGAATTATGTTCCCACCAGTTTCGGTCATTTCAGCATGATCAGGAATAAGCTATAGATTCTGAGTCAGATGTGTGCAGTTTTCTTTGGACTTTGTCCTTGCTTACTTGCTTATAAAACTTTCAAAATGTACTTTTAAATTACAGCAATTCAGTAAAAAAATTCAAACCTTCAGGCTTGGTTTCCTCCCCGAGCAGGCTGAGTCATAAAAATAAATCTGAGCCATTTCAATAGCCAACACACCCCTCACATTAGGGATTGGTATTGTTTCCCATGTCTCCCATTGCATCCAAAGGTCACGCCCATATCTGAAGAAAGAAACAGCTCAAGGACTCATCCAGCTCAACATCTGAACATTTAACCAGAGAACAGAACCTCTGACAAGGTGGAGGGGTGAGTTCGATCAGGATCTCCCAAAGGACCTTCTGAGGAGCAGTTATGAGCACGGGCTTCAGAGGTAGCCAGGCCTGGGTTCGAGTCCTGACACTGTGTGACATTGGTCACGTTACTTATAATGAGCATGAAATGGGGTCATTTATTTTAGCTATTTTATAGACAATTGCCGTGAGAATGAAAGGAGGAAAAAAAGAGGAAAGACGTCTGGGAGGCACAGTGCCTGGCACACTGCAGGCGCCCACTGGATGCTTGTAGTGTTACTGGTACAGGCATTTCAGGGCTTAGCCCAGATAAAGGAGCTTCTCTCCTCTGCCCTCCCACTACTCCATGTGTTACAGTGACAAGTTTCTCTCCAAATCACACCTCCAGGAGGCACTGCCAAGAGAAGTAGAATAGTCACTTAACCCAAAACCCAGGGTCAGGATTTAAATCAGGAAGTCACAGGCTGCTGGGCTTTTAGAGTTAAAAGGTAATGTGTAGAATATAATTCACTAAGTTAATATATGCAAATTATATACCCAGTGTCTGACACAGAGCAGGCAATGAATACATACATGTCTGTCCTCACTTTCTTTTACACACAAAGGAACTAAAACCCCACATCCTAAAATGACTTGCTTAAGGTCACACAGCAGTTAATGGCAGAGCTGGAACTGGTACTGGGTATTTTTTATGGTGGGGGGTGCTGCCTCAGCTCTATTAATGAGAGTATTGGGGGTCAGATGGTTTGAAGGAACAGGCCAAACACCTCCCAAACTCCAGAATGATCGTCCTAACTAACAAACACAGTAGGCTGCCCCTCTCCCTTTACCACCAACCCCATTCCTGAGCACCACTGAGAAAGAGAAGCTAGATTTTCTCTGGTCTGCGGTGGAAATTCCTGCCAGTAAGAACTGGGGGTTCTGAAGGGCAGGAACAGAGCCCCAGGATCTTGAGAGGGGGGATCTTCTTCCCTCCCTGGCTCATTGCAGATCACAGAAGTCTCAGGTGCCCTCTTATAAATGCAAACGTTTGGAAACTTTCCCAAGGGTTTTTATAGCTATTTGAAATGGGGGCCAGGGACAAAGAGGTCCAAATATATCCCTTCTTTGCCTTTTAGGCCAAGTCTGCGAAGTGACAAGCATGGATCTCTGGGTTCACAGAACTTCAAGACCCTTTCAAATAGCAATGGAAAATTCTGATTCTGTCCTAGGTATTACACAAAGGAACTCGTTCCAAGCTCTGACAGTCAGGGGAAGGGTGGCTAACAAGCCCGCTACACTTGGTGTGGAGAAGAAGAGAAGGAGACATCAGCACTGGGTAGAAACCACCTTTCTTCATTTATAATTCAGGGAGTCACTCAAAAAATACGCAATGAGCACTAATTGTTAGAGAAACTCTTTACTGGGGTTCATGGTAGGGGGAACAGCTGGCAGAGAAGATCAGAGAGAGGGGATGTGAAATCCAAGTTCAGGACTAAAGGATGGGTAGGAATTATCCAGGCAGAGAGTTGTGTTCTAAGCCAGGGGTAGGCAAACTTATGCTGTAAAGGACAGAATAAGATACACCTGAAACTAATAAAAAACAAAAAAGAAAAAAAAAGATATCAGCAAATATCAGCAAAAGATAATAAATACTTCAGTCTTTGCAGGCCATATAGCCTCACTTGCAGCTATTCAACTCACCTGTTACAGGGAGAAACCAAATATAGAAAACACATATAGGAAATGTGTGGCTATGTTCCCATAACCTTCCTTTTGGGAACACTAAAATTTAAATTTCATATAATTACTACATGTCATGAAATATTATTCTTCTTTTGATTTCTTCTGAGCCCTTTAAAAACGAGGAACCATTCTTAGCTTATAGTCTAAGAATATCTGTATTAAGATATATGGGGGTTTAGTCAAGGCCATTTCTGAACTAAGATGATACACATTTCTAAACCATATATTTCCTTAGATCCTCGCATCCACAGCTGGGATTAGGGTGAGAAAAGTTAGCTGCCTAGAGCTCATAATTTAAGGAGGCACTCACTTAGAAGTAGAGGGTTGGCACTTGGGAGACCCCAAGAGTGAGTGCCTCCTTAAATTTTGCACCCTAGAAACCTCACGTCTCATCCTAGGCGTGGCTTTGCTCCTACCTGTGCATAATGGCATATATGACAGTGAAGTGGCCACCTCCTCCTTGACCATCACTGCCTTGGATGGCTCCCTTGCAATGCACAAGTTTGCAGATGACAATCTGGTTCCCAGACAGTGCTCTGGGGTACATAATTTGGATAAGAAAAACATCCTATATAATATAAAGCTTAGGCACATGAGGAGGAAAAATCTCTGCAGACTGGAGTTCAGAGACAATTTAGGACATAAAGAAGATCAAAAATTTTACTTGGAAGTTGTTGCTGGTGAGAGTGTGAGAAAGACTGAGGATGAGATCAATGTCCAAAGAAAAGGTTTAACAAGTTTCACTGTGCATTAAGTTTGTAAGCCTTCTTTTCCACTCTCATGACTTTCATTCATTATATCTATTTCTATACCTATGCATAGATATATATTGCAAATCATATATCTGATAAACTCACATCCAGAATATATAAAGAATTCAATAATAAAAAAAAATTTTAATGTGTAAAAAATTGTACACCTGAAACCAATGTAACTTTACTAACCATTGTCACCCCAATAAACTTTAATTTTAAAAAAAGGGTGATTTGAAAAAGCATTTCTCACAAGATCTACAAATGGCCAATAAGCACATGAAAAGATGTTCAACATCATTAGCCATCAGGAAAATGCAAATAAAAAAGACAATGAGATATCACGTCATACCCACTAGGATGGCTATAAGCAAAAAGATGGACACTAAGAAACGCTGGTCAGAATGTGGAGCAATTAGAACCCTCACACACTGCTGGTGGGAACCTAAAACGGTGCAGCTGCTTTGTAAAACAGTCTGGAAGTTCCTCAAAAGGTTAAACACAGCTCTATAACCCAGCAATTCCACTCCTAGGTATACCCAAGAGAAATGAAAACATATGTCCACATAAAAAACTTGTACATGAATGTTCATAGTAGCATTATTCATAATGGCCAAAAAGTGGAAACACCCCAGTGTCCAACACCTGATGAGTGAATAAATAAAATGTGGTCTATTCATACAATGGGAAACAATAAAAAGTAACAAAGTACTGAGACACACTACAATATAAATGAAACCGAAACCTGGAAAACATTATGCTGTGAACTAGGCCAGTCACAAAAGACCACATACTACATGAGTCCATCCATATGAAAGTCCAGACCGGGGAAATCTATAGACAGAGACTAGATTAGTGGATGCTCAGGGCTGGGTGAGCAGAGAAAGGATGTGGAGAATGGAGAGAGAGCCAAAGGGTATGGGGTTTCTTTTTGAGGTGATGAAAATGTTCTACAATGTGGTAATGGTTGCACATATCTGTGAATATACCAAAACCCACTGACTTCTATACCCTATTAAATAGGTGAACTGTATGATATATGAATTATATCTCAATAAAGCTGTTAAAAAAGATGAAGAAATCAAAGCATTTCTCCTTGACCCCTCCAAGGGTTTTGAATCAGCTTTCCCTGCCCTGGAAAGATGACTATTATCTTGGTGCTACTGAAGACTGAAGTGGTTTTCTGCCGATTTCTTTCTGAGGGTTTAAGGGGTAATGGCTTAAATGAGAGGGATGGGGTTGGGGTTGAAGGGCACTTGGAGGCCTGAGCTCTGCAGGACCCATATTTAATCTGGGGCCCTGAATGTGTCCAGGCCAGCTGCTGGAGCAAAACCACTGGGCAGGGCACCACCGTGGCGTCCTGGGGCTCTACAGAGCAAAACATGGCCCCAGAACCATTATCTGAGAGCAGCTTTTCTGGGAAGGCCCTGCCTGAGCCACAGGTTAGTGTATTTATGGAGGGGTCAGGGGATGGTCACCTCCCCATACTCAATGATGCTTCAATCCTTGAATGCTGGGGCATTTGGTCACCAGAGAAGAAACCTCTATACCGGTTCCAGGAGGCCTACAAGCCCTGAGGGGGTTGCTGTTCTTGAATCAGCACTGAGGGAGGAGGGGGTGAAGGGGAGAGGGACAGTCATCCCTGTGGGAAGTCCTTCTATGGGCAGCCTGGGTCTCTCCTGAGTAAAAGTGCACGGTGCGGATCAGGCCAGGGCGCCATCCGATGCTCCTAGCCTTGCCCATGGGTTCTGATTCTTTTCAAACCACAGTCTAGCTAACCATGGCCCACTTCCAGTCCTGGAGCCGCGCCAACTGCTAATTCCCGTTATGCAGGACATCTGGGAAATGGAAAGGGGAAAAAAAGTCCTAATGCTGATACTGCCCCAAGATTACCATGAACACATTTACCTTTAAAACTGAAGTCCACAGTCAGTTTTTTCATTCCATTGTTTTTTTGATTTTTTTTTTGACAAATCCTAGCCAAAGAGCTGGTGCAACTACAGAGGTGTGGAAATAAATTTACTCTAAACTGTCCCAATGCAGCTAATAAGGGAAAAGTTGTCCAATTATCACAGAGTTGGCCTCTGACAGCCTGTCATATTTTCCACTGATGCACTAGACGTGACTAAACTGCACAGGGACTGGCCGGGGATGGATTCCCTTTCACTGTGCTCAGCAGGAAGAGGCCAGCATCGTCCTCTACCCATGCCCTGAACCTGACATAACCCTTAGTCATGGAAGAGGAGGCCTGGCATGTCACCAAGCCCAGGCTTTCTGCTTAGCCTGTGAACTCTGGGAACTTTTCATTATTTCAAGGTCCAGGCTGCACCCAAGCTGCAGGGAGACCAAATTTCCAGACAAGAAAACAAGATATGGTGCTATTTCAACAGCCATCTATTACAACACTGAACAGCAGAGCTCACTGGATATTTGAACACCCATAAACAACTTAGAAAATGAATTTATTATTGGTTGGTCTCTTTATACATAACAGAGGAAATACAGAACCGAGAATATATATAACAACAAAGGTGATTTTCATCGTCTCTTAAATTTAATTTTCTCTGCTAGCGAGCAGAAATAATGTGAAGAAGAAAGGCACATTTTAGGAGGAAGAAAGCAGAAAAGGAACTAGCAACATAGACGCTGATTTTTACTTTCCTTTTTAATTTAAAGATTTTCTAGTCTGATTTTAAAAAAATATGAAGCTTCATTTTTTTTTCCATTGCTGTACACACTGTTGTACATTAGATCCTCTTGTAGATCAAAGCAGGGAATTAAATAAAGCGATAATTACAGGAGCTGGTGGACTTGCTGCCCTGGCCACCCTCATTTCCTCCACGTTCCATCATGTAGTGCACACGGAACTCAGGTTACGTGAATGACTCCAGCAGAGGCAGGGACTTCTCGTACTTCATATTCAGAATAATGCTAGGTACCTAAAGCCCCCAAAATTCAGGCACAGAGAGGATTTTTTAAAAGGAGAAACACCCTTAATGAATCTTTAACCTGGAGACTTTCGCTGCTTGCCAAAATATGCCGTCTTTTTGAGTCAATAAATTGAAAGCAGGAGAGAGGGAGTGTGGCTGTAACTGGATAAGGGGTAAGGTTTTAATTTTTTACAAGCAGGGGGAGGAAGATACCAATATGGTTAGTCAGTCAGCCAGCATTAATCCTCATTAATGTCCCCCATTCAAATCCATTCTCCTCTGCACAGCTGTGCAAATATAAATTAATTGGATCATTTTGATGAAGGTGCACAAGAAAACAAAATTTAATGTGCGGCAAAGGAACTAATTGCACAAATAACACATTCTTTAAACGTGTGGGAAGCATTGTTCCAACTACCATATCATAGATTGGGGGACACACATTCAAATTCATACTGCTGTAAACTTCCCTATATGAGAAGCTACCAAAGAGCAGAAGGCAGGGACATGTTTGTGACAAAGCACATAAAAAATGGCCAGAGGGAGAACAGGGCCACAGTCTTCACCAGCCACTGCCAATTGACTTGAGACCATGTTTCTAAGCATGACATTATCCTGTTTTCTATTAATATACACTTGGCATCATGCTTGCATTATGGAGAGTAGAAAAAAGGTAGGGCCATCCCTTGTCCTTAATGAATTTACAATCTGACTGGTGAACCAGGAGGGACACATGTGAAATAATCAGAAGACTGGAACAGGAGCACAGCATTAGAGTCTGCATTTTTTAGCTGAAGGAAGCAATTTACAGGAGCTGGGGGACAGTGGCTATAATTCATCCATGCAACTTTTCAGAAGGCTTTCCACCAGACTCGAAACAGAAAAAAAAAAAAAACACAATGAAATACAGAGAGAACACCATATTCTAGTAAATACTGATTCATTCCTGCCATGCTTGGAGGTTCAAAAAAAAGTCTCTCCCTTTCAGAAATCTCCCTTCAGATAAGACTGGAGGCTGGTCAGCCCATCCCCCAGCTTCATGTTGAGGATTAATAAAAAAACGCCCACAGCCTCCTGGAAACCCAGCCAGAGAAGAGAGACGAATTCCTGGAGTTCAGTCCTACCCAGTGTGGCAACCTCTCTCAGCCTTCAGGCACTAAGAAGATTTGCATCATCTGTTTGGTTCTTTTCATTGGAAATGACCCATCCCAGGGCCTTGGACTGACAGGAAGGGGCAGATTTGAGCTAGGTACCTGTGAACATTCTCAAATGATGAAGAAGAAAAAGCAGCGCTCCAGAAATTAGGAGGAATAAGTACAGGCATGCCAAAAATTATCCTGCAATTTACACCAGATTCACAACCCTCATGCCTGGATAAGTGTGTGTGGCAGCTATGATAATGGTTCTCAAGTGATCTACTTCCACTCACTTTGCTATAGTTAAATTTCTGTTGTGTTCTTATATTCAACTTCAGGTATACATGAATTTAAAAATCACTGTATTCTTAAGTAGGATGACACACTGCTGTGATGAGCTCCTGTCTCCCTGTGTGGACAGAATTCAGGCAGAAGAGCTGGGGAGCATGTGGGTGGCTGACACCACCTTGACTGTGACTCAGGTTTCATGAGGTATCAGGTGAAGATGCAAAAACAAACCTACTGACATTTGTTGGGGTATAGGGTAGGTCGGTTGCATGGAGAGAAGAGCCTGCAAGCTTTAGCTTTTCAGGCAGGCTCCCAGGTCAGGCCTGACACTCCTGCAGGGTCCAAACAGTGCCAGGGTCTTTAGAGCAGAATGATATTCCTGAAATGTTCTGACCAAAAAGCAAAGAGCTCAGTTTAAGCTCTTAGTGAGTGGGTCTCAACTCCCTAGAATCACCAAGGGAACTTTGAAAAAATATTCACGCTGTGATTCTGATTCAGAGGGTCTTTGGGGGGGGGGGGGGGGCGGGGAGTGCAGCCGGACACTGTGATTCTAACATGTAACCAGGTTTAGAACCACCATATCAAACACGGCCAAGTCTGAGATACCTGAGCAGCAGTGAGTGTGCCTATTGAATCAACAGATGCTGAAATAAACAGAATTCTTCTGTTCCTTTAAAACCTTCCTCTAAATTTTATTTCTTTCTGGATCTTTAGGACCTAAGAGTGTTGGCTGCCTGGATTACAGTCCTAGTTATACTAGCTAAGCAACCTCAGACAAGGTACATAACTTCTCTGAGACTCCCCCTTTCTTAGCAATACAATGGGGTTAATAATCACACCAATACCAAAGGGGAGTTGAGATGATAGCATGAAATCAAGAATAAATTATTTGGCCCAATCCTTAGCACATGTAAAATACACAATAAATATTAGCTATCATGCTTGATGATGGTGAAAGTAAAAATATACTCGTTCTATTTCAATAAAAGGGATGTTTTTCTAGACTGGATATTGATTTACAGGGCCAGGTTGTAAGGGATTGTGAAACACTAGAAAATGAGAGTTAGAAATTAATTATTTTCTTCAATTATGAATATAGGCAACAACAACTCCCCCCCACCCCAGTAGCAGCCACAGTATCTATAATCTTGTCACCAATAGAAATCAGATACTTCCATATCTTACAGTCATAGTAGAGACCCTAAAATAGTATTTATATTTAGTGTGACCAACTGCCCTGGTTTGCCAAGAACTGAGGGGTTTCCCAGGATGCAGGACTTGCGATGCTAAAACTGGGACAGTCTCAGACAAATCATTCCCTAATTACACCCATTACTACTTTGATGATAATTACTTTATCACTATGTGCCACTGTTCAGTGTGTTAATAAAGTACCAACACTGCTATGTCACAATTTCAAAAAATATATTGATAAATGTATATTCATGTAATCTGTATCCTCTACAATGCTTTGTATTTCATTTGATGCATTTCAAAAGCGTTCTTCTGAGTCCACAGCCCTCGCCAAATTGCCAAAGGGGGTCCATGGCCCAAAAAAGGTCAAGAGGGGAGAAACTGAAAACACTGGTTGGAGAATGTTGAAAAAACCAGACTTTTAGTTCCTTTAGGCTTTGCAACCTAAAAACACAGTAAAAGAAGACATAGGCCTGTATCCACAAAGGATGCAACAGGTCATCAGTTGATGGAGTTTTCCTACTACCAGGAGTTTCTGTCTTGTAATTCCACACACAGTGCCAGGAAATTTCTGTAATTTCTCCACTTCTGATGACATATATACATCTATTTTGTTACTATATTATTGCAAACTTAATCTTGAAAGCTATCAATTGGATAGCAATCTGTTACGTCTACTAGTTTCCAATAACTTTAAATGTTTCCCTTATGAATCATAATTTGACAGAGCTTAAAATTTTCCATGAATGAAGACAATGAAACTTTAGATTTTAAAAGATCAAGCTTAAAGAAATGACCAAAAGAAACGTTAACTCTTACCGGACACCACTGTGCTTCTGACAGGCACCGGCTCCCATCTTGCCGAATCACCACGGCTGACAGCTGTCCCGTTACTCTCCCACAAGGCAGTAAGAAACCACTTCTCTTCTGATCAATGTAACTCCAAGCTTCCAGCCCAATGTGGCCAGAAGGCAGAGTTCTCACAATGGCCCTTGTCCCTGTATACACCGATTTCTTAACTTCCCTGTCATTTTTACAAAATCTCCTCACTAACAAAGTGGACCGCTCCTTTTTACTTTTAAAAAAGTCTTCTACATCTTCACAATTATCAGGGAAGTCCCCAAAATGGCTCAGAAAGGTCTTGGCAGATGGACTATCAGTAAAGTCCTCCCTGCAAAAGCTGTCACTTGAGCATACCACGTTGGCCTTTTGGCAGGAACCGTCGCAGCACAAGTATTTTTCATTCAAGGTGTCACAGTGATCACACTGCAGCTGGCCATTCTCATTATCACAGTTTTTTGCCAATTCCATCAGCTTACAAGTATATGCCATATAATTTTTCTTTTGCTCCCCACCAACACCAGACAGCGATACACAGTTTCCACAATCATCCAGAATCAAGTTATCTGACAGGGTACAGAAAGTGTCTGACATTCTTCTGTCAAGTTCATAATGAAAATGAAATACCGCCATATTGCTGTCAGAGTGTGCCCTGCCCGACTCTAAGATCGCTGACTGATTTCCTAAGGGGCTAATGCTCATAGGAGGTCTGTCTATTTCCAGTTGAATTCCAGGGAACACCTTTCTTTCCAGTGAAGAAGGGATTCCAGTTTCCAAACATAGGCCTTCCTCTGTGACAGAATCGCATGTTTCATAAAACTGGCTCTGCGGAAGGCCTCGCTGATGGTTTTCCAATATGTTGTTGCAGTTAATGTTAAGGTTTTCCACAGAAGCTGGCATGCTTTTCTCCCAGAACTGTTCATTACTGTTCTCATCACTCATTATTTTCTCCCTTGCTATTGAGAGAATCTTGGGCAAGTTGCTTCCAGAAGATTCTTCTTTGTTTAGTTTTGAGATGGTTTGTGAAGTCTGCCCACTCTGCCTGGTAGTATGTGCCTTTGGAACACTGATGTCCGAGATCTTTTCATTATTTTCATCTATAGCTGACTGAGAAGAAACCACTTTTCTCTGAGTCACAGGACTGAGAACAGAAGCTGTCATCTCTTCAGAAGTCATCTTGACCAATACACAGGTTTTAGCTACTGCTCTGTTTCTCCTCCTTTGTCACCATGTCAAGATTTTAATAAAATGACGGGTTATTAAAATAATCTCAGATATACAATTTCTCTGAGAAACAAAGTGATAGTTCCGTTTATTCAGGTGAATTAAGAGCCACACAAATTTCTCCAGTTATAGCTTCCTATCATGTGCAATATGTTTTTCTAGATCAGGGTTTTAAGACAGTAGATCAATTTTCTTTCCTCTGTTATTTAAAGCAATAGTTTTGAAGACTTTCATTCGGGATTGCATTCTGTAACTCCTGATCCATCACTGATTTAGAATGACTTAAAAATTCAATTTGAATGTCTCCTGTAAGAAAAAAGAATAATGTCAAACACTGTGACACTAAATGAATTTTTAAAATGAGCTCATAATTTTAAATTAATGCAAAATATGAACCAATTTTAAGGAAAGAGTTTTGCAATCAGAAGTTAGTTTTACAGTCATGGGAATGTAAAGTGCAGCATAGGGAATATAGTCAATAATATTGTAATAACTATGTATGATGTCAGATGGGTACTAGAATTACTGGGAGTGATCACTTCATAAATTATATAAATGTAATCACTGTGTTGTACACCTGAAACTAATATAATACTGTATGTTAAATGTAATTGGAAAATTAAAAAAAATTTTAAAGATATGTAATAAAAACATAAGTTAGTTTTAATGTTTTTTTTTCCTGACTTAATATTTCAGAAGTTATGTTTCCAGACAAAATGGAGTAACATGGACTACATTTATCCTCCTGCCTTAAACTGGGAAAAAAATAATGAAACAATGGTTTGCAGATATTGAATAGGTAACACAGAACAGTGATCCCTGACAAAAGAAAAATAAATGAGGTGGACCCTATAAAAATGCCCTAGCTGACAGCTTGAGAGTTCCTAGGCTACAGGGGAGGAATATGGAACTCAGGTAGAACTGAATGGTGTGCATTACTTAAAGAGAAAAAGTTGAGAGTTCAGTGAGGCCAAGGAAGCTAGAGAAAGAAGGCATATTAAGTAGAGGGGGCAAAGATAAGGATGACAGCAGGCTTCTCATGAGAAATAATGCAAGCCAGAAGAGAGTGGAATAAATCTTCAAAATAATGAAAGAAAAAATGCTGCCAACTTCGAATTCTATACCCAGCAAAAATATCCTTTGAAAACAATGAAATAAAGACTGTTTAGATATACAAAAGCTGAAAGGATTCATTACTAGTAAACCTGCTTACAAGAAATGGTAAAGGAACTCCTTTAGGCAGAAAGAAAATGACAATAGATAGACATCTGTATCTATGCAAAAAAAGAGAGAGTAGGGAAAATGCTAAATATGTGGTTGAATACAATTTTTCTTAATTTTCTTACTTAAGATAATTGACCATTTAAAACAAAAATAATAAAGTATTGTAGGGGTTCTAACAAATGTAGAAATAAACTGTATGACAATAATAGCATAAAGGTCAAGAGAAGGGAAATGGGAGTGTACCGTTATATTATTTCCTATTTGCATCCAGAATATATCAAGGATTATTACAACTCCATAAGACAAATAACCTTATTTTTTAAATGGACAAATGTTTGTATAAGCACTTTACAAAAGAGAAATACAAATGATCTACAAGATCATGAAAAGATGTCAACATTGTTGGTCATTAGGAAAATGCCAATTAAAATCACAATAAGATAGTACTTCATTTTCACTAGAAGGGCTAAAATTAAAATGACTGGTAAGGAGGGGAAGAAAAAAGACAGCAACTTTTCTGTTCCCCTTCCCCGATTCCCCAACACTGTTCCCCTCCCCCAATTCCCCAATAAAATCTTTAAAAAAAAATGACTGGTAAGGAGGGAAAGGGTAGTAGAAGAGGGTAAACGGGGTCAAATATATGGTGATGGAAGGAGAACTGACAATGGTGGTACACACACAATGTGATATATAGATGATATATTACAGATTTGTACACTTGAAACCTATGTAATTTTACTAACTATTGTCACCCCGATAAATTTTAATTAAAATGACTGGCCATCACAAAGTTGGTAAGAATGTACAGCAACTGAAATATTGTTGTGGGAGGGTAAAATGGCACAGCCACTTTGGAAAACCGTTTGGCAATTTCTTATAAAGTAAAATATACATGTACACTTACTATATTACCCAAAAATTCTACTCAGAGAAGTAAAAGCATACACCCACAAATGGACTTACATGCAGAGTGTATATCAGCTTTATTCATAAAAGCTCCAAACTGGAAACAACCCCAAAGTCTATCAACAGATGAATAAACAACATGTGGTATCTTCATACAATAGAATACTGCTTAGTAATAAAAGAAATAGTGTGTTGATTATGTAAGAAACATGGACAAATCTCAAAAACATTAGGTTGTGTGAAAGATGCCAGACACTGAATGCTTCCATTTATCTGAAGTTCTAGATCTGTGCTGTCCAATAGAGTAGCCATCATTTCAGATGAACACACCACACCAGGAGAGAGGAATCAATCTCAACTTGGGTCCCATCTCTGCCACTTAATAGGCTGGCCCTACACAACTCATTTAACCTTGTTAAGGCTTAGTTTCCACATCTGTAAAATGGGGGAAAATAATAGATTCTCATGTAATCCTCACAATAATCCTACAAAGTGGCTATCCCTCAAAAAAATAATACCTTTTATTCTTATAGTTATAAAAACCTCTTCTGAGTTATCACAAATTACTTCCTGATATAGGCCCATGTTCATTTCTTTTAAATCACCTTCCAGTACAACAATGATAAAGACTCAATAAATATTTGTGTAGAATATTATTCATGAGCTAGTATGTGATAATTTTCCTTATATCATCCAGTGCACGCGGCTAAATTATTTTTTAAGTTTTACAAGTTTATTGGGTGCTTAACACATATGCCAAGGTACCACATGACTTCACAAGAAGAGAAAGGCACAATCCCTGTCTACAGGGAAATCATTTGCGATTACAGAGCCACAAAGAAAAAAACTAAGGATATGTGCTAATATCATAAAATATGAAATTGTATAGTACAGGCAGTTAAAAAGTGGGGCAATCATTCAATAGTGTAATTGTGTAATAGATAAAGGATGAAAATAAAGATGGCAGAAACTAGCATGGACTCAAGTCATCAGCAAAGACTTCCCAGAAAATATCATGGTCTGTAAGATAGGACTCTGCCCTGGGAAGTGAGGCCAGGGAGAAAACACAGGAGAAAGGGAGTCTTGGCTGTTTCTTGGAGCTGGGATGGAAGGTCATGAGTTGGCTGGCACATAGAGGCTACTCTGCCCCTGCTAAGCATAATTACAACAGAAGCAGTAGACCATCCCGGACAGGTGCTGGAAAGTTCTCAAACCAGGTCAAGGCAGCACACTTTAGAAGCCTTGCAATGAAGGGGAAGAGAAAAGTGGGAAGGATCCAGAATGGCTTCCTTGAAGCCCTCATATTACCCATCCCATGTATCAAAAATATAACAGCCTTCCCCCAGTGGCCAACTGCCACCATTTAGCTAGGGGCCTTATAGCTCATGTAACAAGCAATTTTTAATTAATTGACAGGCAACATCAACACACCTATTCACTAAATGTATTTATCCAAGTGGTATTTTACAAGTCATTCCTCAATTAATGTAATTGTCTTTCCAAAGAATTAAAAATACATGTGATGAAAACTAACTCACTCTGGATGAGCTACACTAGAACCACTCTACCACCCTAACACATTCTCACATTACAGTCTCAGTAAAATGATCCAGATTTAATCAAAATAAGATATGATTCAGCTCCTGCAAACTCTTTTCTTCATGGCTGTGCTTTCTGTACTCCCTCCCACCTGGGTCCCCACATCTGATACCTAGCCTACATTTCATCATCACACCAAGTAAAACATTTTCCAGACTAAATAACTCTCCAGTTTCATGGCTGTTCCCCCACAAAGCCCTAGCAGATGGAAAGCATTTTAAATCCACATAGTTAATGCATAAAATGGCCATTTCTAGCCATTTTCTTTTTTTATATTTACATTATATTTAACACCATCACCAATGAAGGTCTTCAGAGGTCCTCCGAACAGCAAGGGTATAAAAAATTCTTCCTGTTCTTCGTGGATGCCCACAATGACATCAGATTCTGGGTGGAGGCCCAAGCCAACAGCTGACTCAAACTGTTGATGTCATTCTACCATCTTGTTAAAATGCAAATAGTACACTTGAAATCTACGTAACTTTGCTAACAATTGTCACCCCAATAAACTTTAATTTAAAATATGCAGCAAGCAGGGCTGGTCTGCCTTGAACTAGGAGACTTCAAGCCATTCCTGAGCCTCTGACAGAAGGTGGCAGGAAGGAGATACCCAGGGAGGCTGAGACATATGCAGGTAGAGGAGCCATGACATGGCTGATCTCAGGATCTGGACGCTGTGGGCTCCTCAGTAAATTAACTGTGCACATGCACAGGTCAGTGCTCTCCTTGATGGGCATAGTAAGTATAGTAGGTGTAGTCCATTTTTAGTATCCTTATGTCATTATTTCAAATATCAGCTGTGATTTTTATGATGCATGCCAGGGATAATAAAACAAAGCAAACTTTGGCAAGAGGGCTGTACCACATTCTACACTAACTGTTTAACAAATAACACCTGTTATTTTTTTCCCGATGATAAAAGTAATACACATTTACTGTAGAAAATCTGAGTAAAGGCTGAGAAGTATGAAGTAGCAAAGATAAGGTCTGATGATTAGGGAAGTCCTAATTTGGTTATAACTTTTTCCCTGTTTCCCACCCCCATTTCTGTGTCCTGTTCACCTCTCCCGAGTCCCCTCCACCTTCCTTTCTGCACAGCCACGTTCTGTTCAGGAAGCTTTTCTGACCAGTGACTGTGAGCCATACTTTCAAACTATTGCCGCACCACCATCCAGAACATTCTTTAGACAACCTTAACTGCCCTTGTTCCCAAGTAGGGAGGTGGTAAGTATCCGGGACACGCGCCAGAGCCTCATTTCCTTTATTATTTCCCACAGCTAAGTACTGCATGCTTTCCTACTAATCACCTAACCATCCTTTCAGGAACCTCTCCATGGGAATCCATCTCTGAAAAGATTTTTCAATAAAAACACTGTGCCTTCTCAGTTGCTGCAGGCATATATAATATTTTCTATCCTGACTAATAACCTTGGTTGCTTCCCTGCAGTGGGATGGCAAATAAAGATAAAGTACTTCTGGGCCGGCCGAGTGGCGCATTGGTTAAGCGCTGGTTTTGGGATGCCAGCGGCCCCGGTTCGGATCCCACATGAGGGCCAGTGACACTGCCGTCTACAGCTAACAACAGCTCCACCTGGAGCTGGGCTGTGCGAGCCCCGGTGATGGTGTGGGCTGCAGCCCCTGCTGCAGTGGGCTGCCATAGGCTGCAGTGAGTGGCCCGCAGCCAGCGTGAGCGGCTGGCAGCCAAGCGTGAGCTGCCAATAGCCGCGATGAGCGACATCCAGAGGCCAGCGACCGATCTGCCTCATCCGGGAAGAGCGCAATGACGATACCAACAGTGAAGCGACGTCCTCCGCAACTAAACTGAGGAACAAAAAGACAGCAACTTGTCTGTTCCCCTTCCCCGATTCCCCAACGCTGTTCCCCTCCACCAATTCCCCAATAAAATCTTTAAAAAAAAAAAAAAGATAAAGTACTTCTGAAATAGTAAAGTTTGACTCACTTTACCCAAAACTAAGAAAACATAACTACCGGAAAGCAGTCTTGGGTCACTTCACCACCTCTGTGCTATATCAAAACCTGACATCTTTCATGCAAGATTCCGACCTGAGCACCTCATCTGTACCATCTAATTCAATCTCCACAGTAACTGTGGTGAGGTACTTACTATAATCACATCCCACTGTAGGTAAGAAAGCAGGTATGGAGAGATTAAGCAACTTGCCCAGAGTTATGCACCCGGTCACTGGTGAAGCAGATATCAAATCCAAGCAGCTACCTCATCATAGCAAGCCTTTTCTACCCTGGCTAATATTCTTCCCATGAGGCTGGAACTAGTGATTCTCACATTTACATCAGCATCAGAATCATGTGGGGGACTTGGTAAAAATACACTTGCTTGAGTGCTTGCCCAAGAGATTCTGATTCAAGAAGGGGAGGAGAGATCTACATTTTTAATAGCATGCCCTTGGCCCTAACCAGGTTTCTCTGGTACCAATTGTCTTCAGACTAAACAGAGAGATACTCCATTTAACAGAAGGAAACTCTACCCATCAGGGGGACAGGCTTTTGTAAAACGGTACTCATTTCCCCATTATTCATGATCCAACAGGGCTTTTTAAAAAGTGGCAGGGACTTGCTGAATGGGCACAGTGTCAGTTTGAGATGATGAAAACCTTCTAGAGATGGACGGTGGTGATGGTTGCACAGCTATGTGAATGTATGCAATACCAATGAACTATACACTTAAAAATGGTTAAAATGGTAAATATATGTATGTTTTACCACAATAAAAAATAGCAGGATGCTAACCTCTTTGCTGCCTTGGGGAAGGTGCCTCTGACACGCTCTCCTGCACATCTGGAAAACGGTGAGGTTTAGTCTTAAGGGATCCCTTGGGAAACGGACAACTGCGAGACAAGGTGAAGCAAAGTTGAACCTCAGGTGGCCTCTGCTCAGCTTTCAGCTGGCTATGTGAGAATTCCCAGCACACTTAAGCACACCTGATCCCTGCCTGACCACAGCTATCCCAGACATCCTCATGGGTGTCCGTGGATATGGTAGAGAAGGGAGAGAGGAGCCCAAGGAACATTGGGGAAAGAGCCTTCTTCAGGGCTCCAGTGCCAGCTCCACCCTGGACTTTTCAGCAAGTCACCCGCTTGCCTCAGGTGTCACCTGGTCCACTCATTCTCACCTTTCGGATCTCAGCTCATACGCCGTCTCCTCAAAAAGGCTCTGCCTTCTCTAAAACAGCCTCTCCTCCCCTACCACCCATCACTTTCTGTAATGTTGCCTGCCTGTCTTCTGAGCATTTATCACCACTGGACATTATATTTACTTATACATTAGTTACTTGTTGGACACCCCTTGACTAGAAGCAGAATCTCTGAGAGCTGGGAATGTGCTGATTTTGCTCACTGCCATCTTCCCAAGGCCTTGCTGGAGACATAGTAGGAACTCAATAAATATTTGTAGATTAAATAAGTGACTCAGCCTCTCATCTGTTTCACTGTGTCTAATCAGCTCTTTCTACCTCCCAAGGTGATTTGTATAAAAGGTCAAATGAGATCAGGTGTGCCAAGGTGCTCTGTAAAAGGGAAGACTCCACACAAGGTGGGGAAGGGCAGTTCAGGAAGCCCTGAGAGCCTCGCGGGGCTTCTCTGTGACTTTGGCACAGTGGCATGGCCCCTCCTCACTTCTCCACTCCCTCTAGGCACAGACTTGTCTGAAATCTAAAATGATGATGCTCAACCCTGCAGACCATTATCCAAAAAGAGTGCAACTAAATTATTTATGACAAGGTGAGGCTCCTCAGTGAGTTTTCTCAATAATGGGGCTCAAATACCAAGATGCTACTTAGGAAGTCCGGGATCTGCCAAGAGAACAAGCCTGCAAGAGCCCAAAGACGCTCCCTGCCCCGGGTCAGCAGGTTAACAAGCATGAACTCAGTGCCTATATACTCCAGGTCTGGGCTCAGCCCCAGAGAGACATGACAGACTGTCACAGTGGAGTGGAAGAGGCAGATACTACACTGAAAACTCAATGAGGTGGATCGGTCTGGGGGAAGTCAGGGAATGCGTTCTAGAGTGACACCTAGACTGAATTTAAAGGACAGAGGAAAGGGCTGGGGAAGAGTGAGCAGCCCGAAGTAAGGCACAGAATGGAAATACCAGGCGTTGTGTTTAGAAAGCTCAGTAGGGCCGGCCGAGTGGCGCATTGGTTAAGAGCTGGCTTGGGACGCTAGCGGCCCCGGTTTGGATCCCACATATGAGGGCCAGTGACACTGCTCTCTACAGCTAACAACAGCTCCACCTGGAGCTGGGCTGTGTGAGCCCCGGCGATGGTGTAGGCTGCAGCCCCTGCTGCAGTGGGCTGCCATAGGCTACAGTGAATGGCCGGCAGCCAGCGTGAGCTGCCATAGCCGTGGTGAGCAACCATCCAGAGGCCGGGGACCGATCTGCCTCATCCGGGAAGAGAGCAATGACGATACCAACATGGGCCAGTGAAGCAATGTCCTCCGCAACTAGACTGAAGAACAAAAAGACAGCAACTTGTCTGTTTCCCTCCCCCAACTCCCCAATAAAATCTTTAAAAAAAAAAAAAGAAAGAAAGCTCTGAGTAGTGAAAGCATTGGATTTTACTGCTGGAGTATCCAGTGTGCTAGGGGACAGGTGGGGGGTTGAGGGGAAGGAGTGGATATCAGCTACTCCCACAGGCAGCAGATCATAGCTGTGTTTCAGACTCATTCCTGTGGAGGCCATGTGGAGACGAGCCCACTCATTGGTCCACAAGGCCAGAGGGCCAGTCTAGTCTGGCTGGGAGTACAAACAGGTGAAAAGAAAAAGATAAACCAGACTTCACTGTGCTCCAAACAGGGAGGACTTGAGTTGGGAGGGACTAGGCTTGGAAAACTAGAGGGAAACAGCAAGGGCAGAAATTTCCCAGCCAGCCTTGTCACACATGCTGGAGTGAGTGGCCTGTGTGTGTCACTGATTCAGGATTGCCTGTGAAACCTGCATTCAGCAGTCTCGCCCTGGGATGGTGCAGCTTCCTAACAACCTGACAGTGTGCACAGCTGCTGAGTCCATGCTGAACAGAGGGCAGGCGAGAAAGGACCAGTGTAACTCCCTGTACTGTATTTAGCTCAAAGCAAAAGCTCCTCTGAGCCCTGAGTGAAGGCAGCAGAGATACGCAGAAGGCAAACCTAAAATACTTGTGCCACAAATTTGTTTATGAGACATGCTATCAGTATCAGAGGCAGGAAAAACAAGAGAGAGAGGGAGGGAGAGAGACTGGGCTGGGATAAGGCACATACAGAAGAGAGCGCCCCTTCATTTCCTTTCTCAGCTGTCCTTAGGCTGGAGCTGCCTCAATCTCAGGCACTCAAGCCCCTGAAGACCATCCAAACAGAATGAAGCTCAATTATTTAGGACAAGGTCAAACCACTCAGTAAGTTTTTCTCAAAAATTAAAAATTTCGGGCCGGCAGAGTGGCATGGTGGTTAAGCGCTGGCCTTAGAAGCCAGTGGCCCCGGTTCGGTCCCACATATGAGGGCCAGTGACACTGCCCTCAAAAAAAAAAAAAATTTTTTTTTCAATTTTGTATATTCCTTTTGATGACATTTGTAAATATATATATATATATATCTGTAAAATATATATATTTGTAAATATATATATATATACATATATATATATACATATATATATATATATATATATATATATATATATATATATCTCAGACCCAACAACCCACCCCTCCCCAAATCAATCCCTCCAACTTTGGCTTGGACCTGGGGATGGAGGTGAAAATCCCCGTCTCATCAGCATACACTCGCCTTTTCCCTTTCTTCCCACTACTCCCAGCTACTCCAGCTTAATGGCACTGAGAGGGTCCTGGCAAGGTTGGACACAGCAAGCGGCAAAGCCTGACACAGGAATTCCCTGTCAAAAGGTCAGTGGCATATTTGTAGTTGGTCCCTAGGAGATGAGAGGACTAGCGCACTAAGGTGCAGTAGTAGGGTGCACCTCAATCATCCACCTGTGTTTCCATCCAGCAAAACTTAGACAAAAAGTTCAGTCTCTCTTGTCTACTTCTGCAGCCTCAAAATGAATATGTTTTCCTTCCCCTAAGCCACCACACCACATGGCAACTTGAACAAGTAACATTTCCTATTTGCCTTCTCCCTTACGTGCTTCCCATTGCCCCTGATAGCTTGTAAACCATTTACCAGCCTATCCCAGTTTATGCTGGGCAGTCTCCTACACATTGCAAGCAGTAAATACCTGTAGGCTAGACAGATGCAAAAGTTGAAAACAAGGTACATTCTATCAATAAAGGAATTATTAAACAAAACATGGTACAATCATAGCGAGGAAAATATTTTTTTTATGACTTAAAACTAGATAAATTTACCTGGAAAGAGTTCCAGGACATATTGTTTTACTTTTTAAAATGAAAATAAAGAAACAAACATATTATGAGCTCGCTTATATAAAACAAAACACACAGTGTATATGTGTATAATTATATCAATACATAGAAAAAAGTTTGTAAGAATATCCACCAAACTAGTAACAGTGCTTACTTCTAAAAAAGGAAGAACTGTACAGGGATTAATAGAGGCTTTGATTTTATCTTGTGTTTATAATCTTTACAATCAAGAATGTATTGGGCCGGGGCTGGCCAAGAGGTGCAGTGGTTAAGAGCTGGCTTGGGATGCCAGCGACCCTGGTTCGGATTTGGATCCCATATATGAGGGCCAGTGATACTGCCCTCACAAAAAAAAAAAAAAAAAAAGAATGTATTGGGCCGGCCAAGTGGCTCAGTTGGTTAAGAGTTGGCTTAGAGCACGTGCTCTGAGCAACAGGGCCACTGGTTCGATTTCCACATGGGCCAGTGAACTCTGCACCCTAGCTGAGCTGTTGCTGAGCTGCCAACAGGTGGCAGGATAGCTCAGCCAGTGTAACAAGATTGCCTGTTCAATGGTGGGCTTCGCCCACCCACAACTAAAGATTGAACTTGGCACCTTGAGCTGAGCTGCCACCTGGATGGCTCAGTGGCTAGGGCGTGTGCTCTTAACAAGAAGGCTGCCGGGTTCGACTCTCGAATGGGATGGTGGCTACGCCGACCCGCAGCGAAGACTGAACATAGCACCTTCAGCTTAGAGGGCACGAACTGCTGACGGGAAGCCAGATGGTGACTGGTGCCCTCCACATCAAAGACTGAAGAACAACTTGGCTGGTCCCCTCCCCCAATTCCCCAACACTGTTCCCCTCCTCCAATTCCCCAATAAAAAAAAATCTTAAAAAAAAAAAAGAATGTATTGACGTATTGTATAATTAAAAATTGAAAATACAATTTTTTAAAACCTGAAATTATTATATGAGAGTTTTTTCATCCTCTAGAACTTTGCTTTAATGAGTTAAAGAGCGAAGGAAGGCAGTGGAACTATTCCCACTTGGGCAAAGGTTTGTTGATCCTCCTTATCTCAAGTTAGAGCCAACAATGCTAATGATTCTGAATAGCACTGGCCACTCCTTGGCCATCCCATCCCCTCCCACCCACGGTTTCAGCTATCACCTCTCTGTGGAGAACTCCCAAATGCCTCCTTCCAGACACAGCCTCTCCCACCAGTTACAGTTGACTTTCCAATTTCCTGTTGGAAACCAGTAGAGCCAACACCTCATGTACAAAACCAGACTCCTGTCCTACCTCCTCTCCCTAATTCAATTCTTCTGCCTAACTTTCTCCTTCCTATTCACTGGCACCTCCTTTTTCCCAGGAACCCAGAAAGGAAACTTCCCAGTCATCAATAGCCCTCTTTATCCACACACCTACCCAGTTAGTTGTCATATACTGATGATTTCTCTAAAAAGTTCTCCCCAACTGTTAATTCCCTTTTGTTGCCACTGACACCGCCCCAGTTCAGATCCTTTCCATTCGTCGCCTGGGCTAATGGAATGGTCTCTTTGCCCCTGACTTCATTGATCTACCTGCTAGATGCCTGACTTCCCATTTGCTGAAGACCCAACATTCCAGCTTACTGAGGTCATTTTGAGACTCCACTCCATCACCTATTGTATTAGCTATCCTCCCAACATTGAGTCATCTGCAAATTTGGGAAATAAGCCTTTATTATGCCTTCATCCAAGTATTTGATAAAAATGTTAAAATGGGCTGAGCCAAAGACAAGCCTCTGGACTACAAGATCTCTTTTCAAGGCCAGAGCTTATCACTGGAGAAAAGAAAGTAACTTAAAAAAAAAATTTAGTGTCAGGCATTTTTCATATACCATCTCATTTATACCTGATAACAATTCCTGGTACAAGGTATTGTTATCCTAATTTTAGAGGTTTTTAAACTGAAGTTGAGAATGGTTAGGTAACTATGGAAAGCCTCACAGCTATTAAGTGGTAGAGTTTTTATTTGAAACTATGTCTGTTGATTCCACAGCTCATGGTTTTCACCACTTTCTTGGAGACTTCCATGCATCTTCACCTTCTAAAAGATCAACACACACCTCTTAATCTACATCGAGGGCCTTCCACATGCTAGCTTCAAACTACCTCTGTAATAGTAGAGACTATACTGCATGCCAAACATAGTAATAATGTTTTACAGACTTTATTTCATTTAATCCTTGCCACAAACATATGAGGTAAGTATTGTAATTATGCCAATTTCCTGATTCTGAAACTGATGCATAGTGAGATTAAAAATAGCTTAATCTGTAAATCAAAGGTTATCTCAAAATAAATTTTAAAAAAATAGCTTAATAAAGGTTACCCAGCTAGTAAACAGCAAAACTGGATTTAAAACCAGTGTCTGCCCGACTAAAGATATTTAGGAGGTAGAATGGACAGGAAGCTCCACTCATACAGTCAACCAACACACATTGAGCACCTTTGTCACAGGCTCATTATTGTACTGGGGCTGAAGATAATAGAAATGAACATCAACAAAAGTCCCTGTCCCTGGCTTCATGGAGCACATGCTTTATTGGAAAATATAGACATTAAAATGAAAGGTAGCAGGGCGGCCAGGTAGCTCAGTTGGTTGGAGCACAAGCTCTGAGCAACAGGGTTGAGGGTTCGATTTCTGCATGGGCCAGTGAGCAGCGCCCTCTGCAACTAGATTGAAGACAGCAACTTAAGCTGAGCTTCTGCTGAGCTGCCGGTGGGAGGCTGGATGGCTCAGCTGGTTAGAGTGCATGCTCTTAACAAGGTTGCGGTTAGACTCCCACACGGGATGGTGGGCTGCGTCCCTTGCAACTAAGATTAAACACAGCACCTTCAGTTGAGCTGCCGCTGAGCTGCCACTGGACAGCCAGATGGCTCAGTTGGTTAGAGCGCGTGCTCTGAACAGCAAGGTTGCCAGTTGGACTGCTGCATGGAATGGTGGGCAGTGCCCCTCCTCCCTCCCCACCCCCACAACTAGATTGAAAATGGCAACTGGACTTGGAGCTGAGCTGCACCCTCCACAGCTAAGAATGAAGGACAACAACTTGACTTGGAGCTGATGGGTCCTGGGAAAAACATATTGTTCCCTAATAAAGTTTAAAAAAGAAAGAAAGAAAGAAAGAAAGAAAGAAAGAAAGGTAGCAGTGTGGGAAGTACTGGGAAGGAGAGGCGCCCAGTGCTAAGAAACTATGGGCTCCATGGGGACGGTCTCAGGGAGTTGAGGTTTCTGGTCTTGGCAAGGTTCTTTTCACTGCAATGAGGAACACAGGAGAAACAGGTTTGAGAAAGACTGAGTTCAACCTGAGACATTGGTTTTGGGGAGATGTCACACAGGCAGATAGATATGCAGGTTGGAGTTCAAGAGTGAGAAGCGGTCTGCAGAAAGGTCTGGAATCACCGATGTAAAGGTTAAACTCAACTCATGGAAATGGATATTGAAACTAAGGAACGGCAACATAAGTATGTGAACAAAGAAAGAGAGGGCCTCAAAGGAGACCCTGCCCACCTGGCCAACAAATGCTCTCCTGTGAACAAGCCTTCTAATTGTTGCTTCACCTCTTCCCAGGCAGAAACACCTTTCCATCCTTTCCATCAAGCCATACCCTACCTGGGTCAAGCCATTGCTCTGCACCAGAAAACTCCAGCCCAGAGCTCCCTCTCCTGGACTCAAGCCATTTAACAGCTGGCCCAGGACTCAGAGGTTTCTTGGTTAGGACAGTGACAATTTCAGGTATTTGTACACTGTCTCCCTAGCTGGGCTGAAAGATCTTTAATGGCAAATCCTGTGTATAAAATAAGGAATGCAGTCAACAAAGTCTTTACAGAACCAACCAACAGTCTTGCTTTCAAAAAGCATAATAAAGCAAAAAATCAGTAGCAGAGCATTTGTGTGAACTAGTTACTCCAGATGGACCTGAATGCCCTCCTCAGCACCACAGCAAACAGTGTCCTGGGCGTTCTCCCAGGTTCTCCCCCTGCCCCCGAGCCTCTGCGCTGAACGGAACCAGTCACAAGGTGAGCGTTTGCTGCCTCTCCTGTGCATTCTATTCCTTGGAATGTGCTGCCTTCAGTCCCAGCAGCCCTTGTTTCCAAATCCTTCAAGTTGGAAAGAAATATCTTCAGAAAAGATGAAACAAGGACAAAAATGTTATACTTAGAGAAAACACCAAGTAGCAGCAATACAAGCCTCTCTCCCATGAGTCAAGTCACGGAGTTTTAACCAAGCCCCGTCAACAAAACATTGTCCAATTTTACAACTTATAAATGAATCCTCATTCATTGTGTTTGATACTACCCTTCCATAAATAAATAAATGTCTGAAATATTGAGAAAGGGAGAGAGTAACATCTTGTTTCACAAATTACAAAAATTATTAGGATCTCACCTGCACTATCATCTGGCTCAGGTCAGCTCAGGTGGGTAGTACTGTGGGGATCTTACTCACCAGCGCCCCCTATTAGCCAGCATAGTGCCTGACATACAGGAGTGACTCAAAATGACTGCTGAATGTATGACTACTGAATATCCATGAGAAACGAAGTTGAGAAAAAACAAACTTATAGAAAAAAAGGGGGCCGGCTGAGTGGCACGGTGGTTAAGCGCTGGCTTGGGAAGCCAGCGGCCCCGGTTTGGGTCCCACATATGAGGGCCAGTGGCGCTGCCCTCAAAAAAGAAAAGAAAAAAAAGGGAAAACAGGGAATGCAGGACGACATGTAAGTAGCAAGAGTGTAAAGAAAGTAAAGGTGAAAAGACAGCCAACCACCTCCTTATATCCTAGGCTCAGATTCTCCTCAATTTTTCCACATCTTTGGGTAGCTAAATCTTGGGGTCAGTTTCTCAGGCCTATAGGCTCTGTAAATACAAACTTAAAGTATTTGCCACTTAATATTCTTAAGTCTAGTAACTGCTTTCTCTCTTTCTTTCTATATGCCTTAGAAACACTTTTTAAAAAACAAACAGGGCCGGCCGAGTGGTGTGTTGGTTAGGAACTGGCTTGGGAACACCAGCTCTCAGCAGCAGTGCCCCGGTTTGGATCCCACATGAGGGCCAGTGACACTGCCCTCTACAGCTAAGATGGTGAACAACAGCTTGACCTAGAGCTGGCTGCGTGAGTCGCGGTGACGGAGTAGGCTGCAGTGGGGCTACAGTGGGCTGCCATGAGCTAATGTGAGTGGCCGGCAGCCAGCGTGAGCGGCCATGAACCACCGTGAGCAGCCGTCCATTGACCAGCGACTGATCTGCCTCACCAGGAAGAGTGCAATGATCACAATACCAACATGGCCAGCGAGGCCACATTCTCCACAACTAAACTGAAGAACAAAAAGGACAGCAACTTGTCTGTTCCCCTCCCCCAATTCCCCAATAAAATCTTTAAAACAAACAAACAAACAAACAAAACCTTTCACTTAAACTAAGACCTGACATTGAATTTGACTATTACTAGATGCTAAGGTAATGATGCTGCCCAAGCTTTGGCTTTTATGTTTGCTGCCCTGCTATTTAACATCCCATCACTCCATAAAAAGATTCATATTTGGTGTCTAGGACTCAAGGATGGTGCCTAACCCTGTAATAGTAGAGTTCCAATCCTGCCTATCTTATGAGGAGCACAAAGAAATGAGAGTGTCCCAGTAAAAAAAAAAAAAAAGAGGCATTTCATTTTCATCTCACAGGATAAGCAAGCTTAGAAACTACCTTTGATTAACAGTAATACTTTCTCCAAGAGCACAATCCTCAATTAACTAATCTATGGTGGGCACTTTACTCTCCTTACTCTTGCCGCCCACATAAACAATGTCCCCCAGCTCCTCACTCCATCTGAAACTGCCCCATCACTCTCAAGAAAGTGCTGGGGGTCTCCTGGAATTCAATCGAAGCATACTCAGGAGCAGCAAGCTCATTTTAACACAACCCTTTGGTGACCAGGGCTAAAATATAGCTTTTTTATTTAATCCAAAGTAAAATCTAAATGGGTTCTAGATTAATCTCTATTTTAGAGCTATATGATCATTAACAAAATGATAACAAACTGCCACAACAAAATTGCAAACATGTTTTACAGGAAATTTGTTAACACATCATTAGATCAAATGTGAAAAAAGCATATAATCATCTCAAAGATTACTTTTTTGGCATTTGATAAAATTCAACTCCCTTCAATTAAACAAAAAAATCTATAAATATAAAACTACTTCCCCAAAGTGATTTAAACTATTTTAAGACAACATTATGCTTACTGGTGAATTTGGAAAGCATTTCCATTAAAGTCAGGAATAAAATTAAAAAGTTTATTATATTTACTCTTTGTTATTAATGTCCAGGAATTTGATTTAAAAGAAAAGTAATCATTATTTGTGGACAATACAATTCTCTACCGAGAAAGGTCAGGAGAATCATCTAAAAAATGAAGTGGATCAAAACATATAACATTTTTTAAAAATAAGTAAGGAATATATGATTAATATGAACATTACTACAAAACTTAACTGAGAAATATAAAAATTTGAGTAAATTAAGAAATATACCAATATGGGAAGACTAAATACTGGAAATACATTAATTCTTCCTGAATCATTATATAGATTTACTATAATCCCTATCAGAATCACAGTGGATTTTTGAGATTTGCACAAAATGTCTCATAATGTAATTTGCAAAAATAAGCAAGGAAAAATAAGGAATATTTGGATAATTATAATGAGAAAGAACTTGCTCTATGTGATTTTAATATATGTTGAAAAGCTAATAACTAAAACAGTGTGGTACTCATTAAAGAATTTACAGATGGATATTTTAGGCCTAAAACTGACTTTAAAATACACAAAATGAGGTTAGAAATCATTTGGGATAAATGTAATAAATGTATTATTTAAGGAAATTATATAAGGAATATAAATATTTGAGAAAATAAACATATTATTAAGAAATATTAAGTATTTAGAAAACAAGTTAGGTGTTCAAATCATAATATGTACAAAAAAATTATTCTAAAGGAAAAATTCAATATAACTAAAAGCCTAAAAAGTTAAAAAATGAAGTTAGTCACTGAAAGTAGACAAAACACTATAAAGTTAAAGGCCATGGAAGCAATCATCGGAGAACAGAGAACTGTCTGCCATATGGAAATGAAAATTTTCTGTACATTAAAAACATGATAAACATTTCAAAAATATGATGTTCATTAATATATAGGATCCCATAGTGGAAATAAATACAATTCATTTAATTATAATTAACAAAGTTAGGTGAAGAAGCAGTTATAAAACATACAAGCATGATCTCAATAGAAAAAAAACCCCTAGAAAACCAATGTTAGTAATCACTCCAGAGAATCTAGATGACAGAATTGTGGATGACTTTGGACTTCTTTGTTGTGCTCTTCTCTATTTCCCAAATTATCCAAAATTAACTTGTATTATCTTGTAAACCAGGAAAAAGTGCGAGTTGAGAAAAACAGCATCAAATGACAAAGATAGGAAAATGCTTGCAAAAAAATATAATAAAGGTATGTTATATTTTCAATTCATTAAAGAAATCTCAAGTAAAAGAAGACAAATGGACACATTTAAATAATAAACCAAGAGAAAAAGCACTTGAGATTCTATCTATCTATCTATCTATCTATCTATCTATCATCTATATGTTTTTCATTTCTAGTAATCAAAGAAATGCACATTCAAACTATGAAATGCCAAGTTTTGCTTATAAAACTGGCAAAAATGAAAACCAAAAATGAGAGAGACCACAAAACCTGTATCTCTCACTGACGTACCACTGGAAAGACCACTGTAGTCCATCATTAGTGGAAATGCAAATTGGTGTAACCTTTTCGGAGAGCATTTCTTTTTTTTCTCTTTTTTTTTTTTAGCTGAGCCATCCTGCTACCTGTTGGCAGCTCAGCGGCTGCTCAGCACGGACTGGGCATCGAACTGCTGTTGCTCAGAGCTCAGCTGGCACTCTTGAGCGAGCTCTTAACCAGCTGAGCCACTTGGCTGGCCCTCGGAGCATTTCTGTAGTATGTATCAGGAACCTTTCAAAACAGTTCTACACCTTGATCTAGTAGTAATTCCATTTCTAGGACCCCTGAACTAAAGAAAAGAATTACAGATCTGGACAATGGAGAGTTATTTAAATAGAAAACCCATCGGGGATCAACAACTAAATATCCAACAATAGGGGAAAGGGTAAGCCCTGCATGAGAGTAAGACCCAGCCACAGAAATCAAGGTTTGGAAACAGTTAATGGCATTTAGACCTGGCTGCTTAGATAGTGATAATTCATTAGAAATACGCAGCATGGCCAGAAATAATCACACTCTCTTATCCTCTGTAACTAATTTGATCTGGGCTTGCCTGCTTGAGTCAGGAACACACTTCACCTGTTGTCAGCCATCCCATGACTCAGGGTTGGTGAGGCCTGATCCATTCTCAGCCAGCACAGGGCAGTCAAAAACCTAGATCCAGGCAATGTCATGGGAGAACCTCCAAGGCTGTCTGACTGCTCTCTTGCACGGATGGCACAGGAAAGTCACTTTTTGGAGTTCTTTTTGTAAATTTATATAGTTTCTATGCACATGTCATAGCTCAAGAAGTTCTTGCCTTCCTCTCGTGGGTTTAAATAATAATAGAGCATGTTTCTTTCACCACTGCCTCAAGCTTTACCAATCCTTCCCACTGTGAATTTTAAAACCATTCTGGAGGTGCAATAAAAGAAAAACTTCAAGCATAGGAATAAACCAGGCTGAGTTAGGGACTAGTTAACCTGCTGAGTAGCAGAGAAGTGAATCTGAATGGGCTCACACCCCAGCAGTTAAAACTGCAGACCAAGTGAGGCTCATGCTCTGCCCTGCCATCCAAATTCACTCTGTCTTTGGGGAGAAAAAAGGAGTACAATTTCATGCCAAAATATTTAACTTCTGTGAATTTTATCCCCCTCTCTGCAATTGACAAACCAGGCTATTAAAGAGTGCTCCAGTTCTTCCAGGCAAACATTTCATAGGTGAAAATATGTTCATCAATGAAACCTGAGTTCGTGTTATTAATAATAACAAATGAATTGAGGCTTTCTTTAGAAATGACAGTAACTTGAACCAATTCCAGTGATATCCAAATTAAACTGTGTTATATGATATTTTAATCCCAGATGTGTGTATAGTGTGCACATGGTCACATGTGTTTTTCCCAAAGATTTTTTTTCCATTCCCTGGATTTTCCATCGTCAGTGATACTATATAGTTTAAACCTACAGTGAAGTCATCAAAACAGAGTCCCTCTTTGCTTCTACCTCTTCCTTAATTCTGAATATAGCAGCAGCCTTACCATTGTATTATTATAATGTGGCTTTTCCTACAAAGTCCCAAAAATACATAAATGCTCACCGTGTTTTGTTATAGGCCTGGACTTGTATGTACACACACACTTGTATGTACAGCCCCTCTGAAGGAGCCCTTCCAGTGCTTTTATAAATGGAGCACATTTCCCTAGGGCCACCATATAGCAGATCATTCCATAAAGCTGGCAGCAACACCAATGCTGAGTAGATAATGGCAGCATTTGACCAATAACCCTGTCAAACTTAATCACGCTGTTTATGTTTATATTTGGTTTTGTTTTATTTTTTTAAGCCCTAAGGATAGAGGGGAAAGTATTCAAGAGCATAAGTCTGTATTATAGACCAAGTGTCTTAGAGAAGGGGCAGAGAGAAGCCTGAAGTTTCACTGTGCTCCTCCATCCTGGCCCCTACAGCTGGCAGGCAGGGGAGGAAAGGAGGAAAGTCCTCCAGGTCTTCCTGGTAGAGGGCAGTGGGACCTCAGGCTGCTGCACCCTGTGTGGCTGCATGGGCATTACGGTGACAACCAGGCAAACAGAGAGGATTAATGGTACTAAGACAACCAGCTGCGGCATCACCAAAGGGCAGAGCCCTGGGAAGACAAGGGCAAGATTCTTCTTCTGCCATTCGAGAGACTCAGTAATAACAAAAATGATCATAGGAGCTAATGTTTGTTGAGTTCTTACTGTATATCAAGCATTGTTCTAAGCTCTTGAATTATTGCATTTATTAGGTAGGTATTACTATTACCCCTTCCACTATGCAGAGGAGGCAGTTTAGGCCACAACAGTCCAAGTATTTTGCACAAGGTCATACAGATTGTACATATCTAAGTAGTGAAACCAGGATGCAAACAAATCTAAACAACCAAGCTCCAAATCCCAAATTTATAAAATACAATTAAAGAAAATACAGACAGTTATACCTCTTGCAGATACACATCCTTGAGCTACAGTTGTTGTCATACATATAGTGCCTTGACTTTGGGTTTTAGTTCACCTCAAACTCCTCTCTTTGTCTCTTCCGCAATAGAACCCCCCTTTCATGCAAAATTTAAGGCAGAACCCCAATATATAAAATGAGTAAGAGCAGGGCTGCCCGGTAGAAGCAGGACAAAGGGCTGAGGTCCTTGTCTCCCACCGTATCCCCTACCCAGCAGAGGCCGCAAACACACCTGGAATACAGTTTGAAAACCCCTGGTCCAAACCAATATCACTCTGAACTATGTGCTTAAGAGGCAAAAGAAGCACAACTAGAAAACCAACAACAGCCAGCTCAACCAAAGGAAAAAGGGAAAAATAACTTCTCCAACAGCAGTCACAGAGGTACCTTACAATCTGGGCCCTGACACTAACCATCTCAAGTTTGAGCATTTGAGGGGCCAGAAGAGGTGGAATTCAGAGCTGGGGCAGAGAGTCAGGAATGAAGCAAATCCAATAAAAAGGCAGAGTTGGGAAGCAGAGCCAACAGGGCACCAGGGCCAGCGGTCTGTGGTAAGCGAGGGAGGCTGCTGTAGGAACAGAGGTGGGAGCATGAGAGGGAAGCCAGCACAGGAACTGCTCCCAGAGCCAGCGCCTTCCGGCTTCAAGCTGTCCACACATATTATATGAGATAGAAATAGCAAAAACTTACCTACTACTTCATTAACCATTGTGGGGGGGGGGTGCTATATCACTCTCCTCCTCACCAATAAAAATATTGCTTTTTCCTTACATACAGCAACATACCATTCGGGGGCTGATACTGGCAGACATAACAGACAGAAATGCTTGCCGTTGGGAGTAGTGTGGGCAACAGTTAAAGAGTGCCACACTGCTTGGAGTCACATCCCAGCTCTACCCCTTCTAGCGGTGTACCCTTGGACAATTTACTTAGCCTCTCAGTGCCTGTTTCCTCTTCTGTGATATGCAGATGAAAAAGGCATCCATCTCAGAAGGTTGCTGTGAGGGTGACAGGTTAGTACATAAAGTACTTAGAATAGTACCTAGCTAAGTCTGAACTGAATAATATTGTTTTCTGATTTTGCTAGCTTTCATTTCACTCCTGACCACTTTCATTTTTTCTCTTCCACACCCTATTAGTTTCCTATTGCTGCTATGACACATTGCCACAAAACTACTGGCTCAAAAATTACAAATGTGTTATCTTACAGCTCTGAAGGTCAGAAGTCTAAATGGGTCCGCGGGGCTACATTCCTTCTGGAGGCTCTAGGGAAGAATCCGTTTTCTTCCTTTTTCCAGCTTCTAGAGGTGGCCTGCATTCCTTGGCTCAGGACCCCTTCCTCACATTACCCCTGCCTCCTACCAGGAACTCTGATCCTCTGGCCTCCCTACTATAAGAACCCTCTGGAATAGATTGGGCCCACCCAGACAATCCAGGATAATCCCGTCTCAAAATATTTAATTTAATCACATCTGCAAAGTCCCTTTTCTCACCTAAAGTAGTAGATTTACAGATTCTGCAGATTAAGATTTGGACACCTTCGGGAGGCCATTGGAATTATTCATCTTATCACACATGCCTCTCGAAAGCCTAAAATTACAGACTGCCAAGACTTAGGTAGGCCCCGACAGATATTCATAGCTAACTTTTTGAGCACTGACTATATGCCCAGCACTATGCAAAGTGCTCTAAGTGAATTATCTTACTTAGGTCTCACAGCAACCCTGTACAGTTACTGTCTTACAGAAAGGTTGATTGCTTGCCTAAGGTTGTGCAGCTAGTAGGTGGCAAAACCTATGTCAACCCCATAAATTTGATTTTAGAGCCCTTATATTTTGACCCATAGAGTGCCTTGTCCTTATACCTTATGCCATTCCAACTGGGAGGGCACCATGACCATTAGCAGTCTTGGAGCCAGTTGCTCAAGGGGTACAGAGAAATGGGGATACTGCAGGGCCCATGCTAAAATGTCCACAAGGATGGCTGAGCATTCAGAACATTTTCTTATAGGAGAAATCTTGGGGTTACTAAGATTTTATTCAAATGTAGGTTTGGACCAAAAATCCATGGAAGGACCATTTAGGCCTGCCACTGTTTGGGGAGGAAAACTGAAAAGTCCATTGCTGACCCCAGACCAGCCCTGCACTTCTAGTCAACCTCCCAAAAGAAGAGCTGACAGTCTCCCCTGGAGAGACTTCCAACTAAGTCAGATTGATCCAGGTCCTCTGAAACCAGACCAGGAAGACTCAGAACCCTGGCGGGCCACCAGGATGACCCCACCCATAACTCAATAGTCAGTACACACAGGGCCAAACCATTCTCTGCCTTCTACTCACAACAGTTATGAGTATATGAGTCCCCGTGTGCCACAGGTTTCACCAAGGGCCAGTGGTTTTACCAACGCCCACAATGAATGACCTTTTACCTCCCAGTTCTTTCACAGTGAATGGCTCAAAACCAACCCTCCCCTCACCACCCACACACACACAGACACACGCACACTTGCAGAGCAGCCTCACTTTGTGCAAATATCTCCTCTTGCCCTGGCATCGGAAACATTCACTGCTCTCTGCTTTAGAAAAGCAGACTTACTAGGGGGCTATAAACAGGAAAATTTTAATTTATGACTAAATTTGGTTTAGAAATCAGTACCCTGGAGATTAATAGGCATTATTAACCCTTTTGAATGAAATTCCAGGGCAGAGTTTCTGAGATGATGGAAATCTTCTATGTCTTTATTGTCCCATCTATAGTAGCAACTAGCCACATCTAACTATTGAGCACTTGAAATGTGGCTAGCTTATTTCATTTAATTCCAGCCAATTTAAATTTAAATGTAAATAGCCATATGTGGCTTGTGGCTACCATACTGGACAGCATAGCTGTAGGGGTCTGGGGTTCCCATCCTGGCCCATGAACGCCTATTTAAGCCACAACACAGATGATTATAGCATTAATAAAAATCAAGTCTGAGTTCTGCATGCTGGGAGCAGGGAAAACCACATGATACTAAAGAGAGTTTTCTCTCTCTTTTCGAGGCCTCATGGCTGACCCATGGCAAACTGCATCTTTGACATCTTCATTCTCTACTCCCAATATCACTTCTCTAACTCTCCTCTTGGGGACCCCACGTAACTTAGCTACATCCTTCCCTAAGCCGCCATCAAGACCTCCCAGCCTTTCTATGGGAGTACTATGCTCCCCAGTCACCTGTCTTCCCTTTCCCCAGCCAAATTCCCACTTGCTCAATGCCAACATCTCAACCAAATGTCCGGAGGAAAGCAACTTGATCAAACAAATTCACACTCGAAGCTCTTACTGCTTTCTCTGGCTTCTTCCCTGCTTCTCCTTCTGAACTGAAAAGCTCTAAATTGTTGTCTTCTCCCTGGACCAAATCTCCCCTTAACCCCTCCCCCCCTTCCCCTCCTCTTCCTCTCCCCCCACCTTCCCCCACCCCCAGCCAGCAGCGGTAGCCCAGGCAGAGAGAGAAGGAGCCCTGACTGAAGCATTTGTCCTGTATAGGCTGCTTGCCAGCCAGATGTGTGCAAGGCAGGGACTGCTAACACACACACACACACACACACACACACACACACACACACACACACTTGCAGAGCAGCCTCATTCTGTACAAATATCTCCTCTTGCCCTGGCATCAGAAACATTCCCTGCTCTCTGCTTTAGAAAACATCATGCACAAGTCTGTTCAATGTCCCTTTATTCACTTAGAAATTTGTAGGTAGCAAATCACACATCAAATGGATTTTTTAAAGTATACAACAAAAGCCCAGAGAAGACTAAGAACGGTTGCAAATAGAAAAAGAAAACCAACCACCTTCACTGGAATCTAGCTTTACCACAACCCACTTGAGCATAGAATTTTTAATGACACAGGTCAACCTTGGAGCACATCCAAGGGGCTTATGTTACTAGAAAGACTGGAAGAACATCCCTCCAGCTCAATCTCACTGCTTACTTGGTCTCAAGGCATGGTCCAAAAATTATTATTATGCACAGCTCCTGGGTATAAGGAAAATTTCCCCAGTGGGGCTGTAAATGGAGGACAATGAGAACGGTAAATATTATGCTTTTCTCTAAATTCTTTTCAATTATGTTATCTCCGTCTTCAAAGTAGAGATTTGTGTTGAAGAACCAAAGTCTTAATATTTAATACTAGTCCATCATTGTATCTAGAAGGCCTTCTAGGTGCAAGCACTGTGCCAAGAAAGCCATAGTTAATGGCTTTAGTAGGGAAAAATAAGATGTCTACATAAATAACTCTCAAAGAAGGCAGAGAGCAGAAAGGGAGAGAAGATAAAGGGCTGCAGGAATCAGTGCGGGGGAAGGCTGATTATTTGGGGCTGGTGTATCAGGGAAAATGCAACAAAACTCAGTCTGAAGACTGGTTAGGATTTATGGTGAAATGGGGCAGGAAGAGTATTGGGAAGAGGTAAGGCTGTTTAGATGGTCAGCATTATCAGGCATTCTTCAGAAAGTATTTGTGAAGACATGGCTGCATACAGCGTCTAAAGATAGTCCACCTCTCCTTCTCTCCAATGACAATTGGGCCCCTGTACAGTTATCTACAAGGTCACCTGCATCCATCACCCAAGACAGGCTCTCAAAATATTCTTGATGGGGTCCAGCATTCTTGGCCTCTGTTGTGCCCATTCTGTGGCAGTGGCCCCACTCTATTCCTATCAGGGGTTCCTACAAGAAACACAAAACTCACTAATCTTGCACGGATCTAAATGACCCACCAGTACATTTTGCATAACACCATTAAAATTATGAACCATGTGCACATAAAACTTCGATGAAGTGAATCCTACTTAATTAACATCTATTCATGGAGCTCACTATTTAAAATGATGCTGATAAATCTTTAAATGATGAATTTTTCTTACACTGAATAATCGGTTGAGTTCATTGAACCATGCGTCTCACGGCTTACATACCAGGCAAGGGGGCGGGGAGGACCCACAAATTTATAGTATGTGTTTAACATTAGCCACCACGGAGGACTTCTAGCTCTAGGTTACTCATGATGGCATTTGAGGACTTGAAGAAGTAGCCAGACTTCCAGTTACCACTTAACGTGAGACCCCGTCCAATGTTGCATTGTATTTTCTAGAACTTAATGTAGTTAAATCTCTCCAGGAACAATTTCTTGAGTCCCTTTCTTGAAATACAGTTGCTACATACCGCCCTAAAAAAAGATCTAATGCTTTTCTTCTGTGTACTGGCCACCTCCACACCGTACACACAAAAATGAAATGAGGACCTGAGGCAAACATCTGAAGGAGTGAAGGAGGCACTTACGGGGTGTTCTCCAGCCCACGCGAGGGCTGGCCTGCATTCCCTCGGTTGTCGCCAGCCTCAGTTCTCCTGGGGTCGGGGGTTGGGTAGAGGGGGTGCCGGAGGGAGTGGGGACACACGTCCACCAGGTACACAGAGTTAGGCGACCTCCCTTGGCGGATCTACTGGATTCAGAGATCAAAAGCCCCTCTCTCCCCTTGTCCGAGCCTCAGGAACCAAGCTAGACTCGTTTCCTCACCTTGCCTCTTCTGGCCAGTCGCGCCGGAGTCTCCAAGTGCAGCGTCCCCCCTGGACGCGCCTGTCGCCAGCGGCGTCGAGTGTCCCCGCTACTGTATGTCAGCGGCAGAGCGGCTGCCAGGAGCGCGCACGAGCCAGGCTGGTGCCCGGGAGGCAGAGCCCGGGGCGCGCCGCCCGCCCCGCAAGCCGGCCGGGGTCCGCGGCCCCCGCGTCCGTGCGCCCAGCTGGGCGCCGCTCCCTGGCTCCGCGCGCGCCGAGCTCTGCGCGCTGCCCGGACGGCGGCGCGGGCGGCAGCGGGGTCCCCGCCCTGGGCCGGGCTTTCCCAGAACTCGCCCGCCCCGGGTGAGAGGCCGCGAGCGCCGCCGCGGGCCGCCGAGCCGCATGGGGAGCGGCCTGAGCCGGGCCCGCCCCCGGCCTCGGGCAGCGCGGGGAAGGCGGGTGCGAGGGGCGGACCCGGCTGCCACTCCCGCCCGGCCGCTGGCAGCGCGACCCCAGCCGGGCCTGAGTCCCCGGGGCCACCGCGGGCCCAGGCCCAGGGAGGAGCTGGCGAGAGCGCTGCCTGGTCGCGGGGTGCTGCGGAGGGCGGAGCGCTGTGCACCGCAGGCCCAGGGAGTTTAGGCGCACACGTATCCCCAGGGAAACTGAGGCTCGTGATGGTTAAATTAGTTGACTCAAGTGACTCCAGTAAATACAGCACCACGGCTCCAATCCGTTTGGTCTTTCATTCTTTTAACAAATATTTATTGAGAACCACAATGTGCCCAGTACATGGGGGGTCTGGAGGTACTCCTTTTGCTGCTAATAGTGGCCACACAGGTCTGTGGACTCCAAATCCAGACCTCTTTCATTACTAAAGCAAACATGGAGATGCTCACTGCTGCCAGAAAGTATAGGCTCTTCAGGAAGCTTTCCCTAGCAGCTGAGGTGGTTGGTTTTTGTTTGTTTGTTTGTTTTTAAAGTAGTTTCAGGTGTACAAAATAATGTAATGGACATTTACACCCCTCACGAAGTGACAACTCCCCTCCCCCAATCTACTACCCCCCTGACATCGTATATAGCTGTTACAATTCCATTGACTCTGTTCCCTGTGCTGTACTCCACATCCTGTGACTATGAAATTATAGTTGACATTCAATATTATACCCAGCTGGCAATCAGCAGAGCCAGAGACCTGGAGAAAAATCAGATTATCATCTCCCTCCCTTACCCCTAAACCTGTTCCTTGTCCTTCTTTACCTATTCTAATGGACAAATGACCCTTCCTTAGGTCTGACCCCTCCTCCTACATTCAGTCAGGGCCAGTTTCTGTGGTCCATGTCCCCCTCCATCTGTCCTCTCCTTGTACTGAATCATCCTCCACACCACAGCCATATTATTCTTTCTCTTCTACATCTTTAGTCTGCACTGAAATCTTCATTGGCACCCTACTGCCTTTCAAACTAATGCTCTATGACTGTAACAACCCAACATGTCCTGGTTCATATGGACCACCCAACATGCCTCCCATTCCTACTCTGTACCTGGTCTTAGCCTGAGCCACTTCCTCCCACACACTTTTTCCCTGCTCAAGTTTGGCCCTTCCTTTCAGGCCACTCTTAAAAGTGGCCTCCCTTCCTTTGAGCCTCCAGGGCACAGGAGTAGTTGAAAGCAAGAATGCACAGGAGGGCACCAAAGAATTCTGCCTATAAGAAAAATATGCCAACTTGGTCCTTAAACTGTTTTGCTGTTTTCTCACCACTAGGATTTTAATGAAAATCAACATTACCTCCTCTCCTTGTGAGCTGGGTTTGGAACTGTCTCTGCAGAGGACTCTGAGGAAACTTTGTTCATTAAGAGCTTGAGATCTTAGCTCTGGAGCAATTGGGAGTGGCCATTTATTCAACCCCTGAGCCTACAGTGTGCAGGACAGGTGAATGGAACAGCCAGGAAAAAGGAAGCATCATGGGCAATAAGCAAGGTAGGCTATTTATTTAATATACTATGTTATGATTTTATAATGCATTTAATGAATCTAGTAATATAAAACATAATCAATCATCTAGAGTCCCCAAAGACTTGTATTTAAAAAAAAAAAATTAGGCTCGTGGGAATTAGATTGTTACAAACTGGTGGATTCACAAGCAGTTAACATCAAATCCTCCAAATGAGTCATTGCACCGTTATTACTCAAGGCAAGTCTAAGTCCATTGGGCAGGAAAGTTATCTGAATGTGACATCAACATCAAACTCCATCCCTGGAAAAGGGCGCCTTCCCCAACTCTTTGCAAAGAGAACAGGTCCAGATCAATGTCCTTTGCTCGCCCCCTCGCTCCCTCTCCAAATGAGACTGGTGGGAGCTGTGTCCCTGAAACTGCCTCACCGCATTGGAATGTCTGAGCTAACAGTGCTTCCAGAGGGTTCATTGCTCCTCTAAACAGCACTGCCCAGACTTTCTGGAGATTTTAATTCACTTCCCAACCTCGCCAACAGTTGCACACAAGGTGCCTTTTTTACACCCTGCTCTCTGTTCAGTGAAACACGCAGACCATCTCAGGGGAACAATGGCTCCATTCAAGGCTTTTTCAAAAGTGCAGCATATAACCTCCATGCTGTGGGTTGCTGCCAGCCATTATCTGGAGGAAGAAAGACTGTCAGATAAAATGCCTGTGAATTGGGGGAGCACTGGACAGATTCCATGGAAAATTCAGCTTCAGTAAACTTAGTTCTGCATCTTTCTACACAAGACCATTCTGCGTAGTCAAAAACAACAACAAAAACAAAAGCCCCAAGAAATAATGCTGTGGAAACTTTATTTAAATATTGTGCAACTACATTTGAAATTTCAGCAGAGAGCACATATCTCTTTTGGACTTGTTACATAATGGTCTCCATTCGATGGAAATTGATTTAAATAAGTTATAAATGTTGCGACTACAGAATTTAAGTTGTAAAATCATTTTAAGAAATGGGATCATATCCCTACTTTCTTCCTCTTCCATGCTATAATTTTTCAGATGGGGGAATGATCTCTGACTTCATAGTTGTTGATGCCAACAGGAGGCCCCACATCCCCTACTACACATATTACAGGAAAAAAAGATTGGCCCTTTGCCACACTCAAAAAGCCAGCCATCAGCTAACCCACAAACAAACCTTCTGAGGTTAGGAACTGAGTAGTCAGCACAGGCATTGACACATGCATTGATCTTTGTTAAATGGAAGCTAATTGCCAAGTAGAGGAATTTGCTAACAGATATCTGGGTAGCCTTGAAAGCCAAGGAAGAACTGAAGGAACAAGCCAGCCCTTAGTTCAGCAGATGCCATTTCCTCCCTTTCAAAGTCACTGCATCAGATTGTACTGGGTTTACCAGCTGTCTGCAAATATACTAGTGAGTTCAAACAGAGGGGAGAGGGCCAAAAACAAGCTTCCCAGAGTTATCTGATATGTGACAGTAGAAGTACTAAGGCAGTTTGATGTTAATGAAAAACAAACTTGTTAAAGCAGTAGGTAGCTCTACTTCTGTGAGGTAGTTAGGAGTGAGGGTGGAGGATGTCTGGTAGAAAGAATGACTGAAGCAGGAGAGACAATCCTACACAGTATCTCTCACATAGCCAGTATTAGGGGCACAGACTCTGGTGTGGGACCACTTGAGTTGAAATCCCAGATCATTCTCCAGGTATGAGCCCTCCAGCAAGTTATGAGGTGAGATAAAAAAAAAATATGGTGAATGTTTACATTTTTAAAAATTTATTACAGTAAAAGACACATTGCCATTAATCCCCCTCAAAATACTTCCCCTCGCTTCGAACACACTTATCCCGTCATTCTTGCCACTTTCTGAAGCAGTTTTGGAACTCCTCTTTTGTGATTGTCTTTACTTCATCCTCCATCATGACAATGCTCCATGTCACACATCGCTTCTGGTATGGCAATGTCTGTCAAATAAAAACATTTTGGGGAGCAGCCGGTTAGCTCAGTTGGTTAGAGCACAGTGCTCGTAACACCAAGGTTGTCAGTTCTGTCCCAGCATGAGCCATTGAGCTGTGCGCTCCACAACTAGACTGGAAAAAAAAAAAAGCATTACTATGTGTCCTCATTCACCTTATTCACCGGATCTGGCCCTGTGAGACTTCTGGCTCTTCCCCAAATCAAAATGACCATGAAAGGTAAACATTTTGAATCACTTCAGGACATCGAGGCAGCCACGACAGCACAACTAAAGACACAATTTTTTTTTTAATTTAAACACTCACTGTAATTGTTTGATCACGCCTCATACTTACATCTCTGTGCCTAAATTTTCCTCTTCTGTAAACTATTTCTACCCCTCAGGGTTGTGAGGGTTAAATGGGTTAATCTATGTGAAGCACTCAGAACATATAAGAGTTTGTTAATTAAATACATAAAACCCAGAGCTTTATTTTAAAAATATTTTTACAGTATTTAAAAGCCATATTCTCCTTTGAGTATTGCAAATATCTTGTTAATGTTTCAACAGAATATTCATCTATTTGTTTTTCTTCAAACATTCTGGAATCTCGTTGTAATATCTGGTTCAAAGTTACTATCAGCAAAATGTAGGACCAGCTCAAATTGTCTCAAGGAGCCATAACTAAAAATTATAAAAGCACGTTAAAAAAAAAAAAAAAGTTTGAGCTATACTAGTAACCCAAAGCATGGACATTGGAGCTCGAGACTTCTGTAATGTAGTTTTTAAGGTTTCGTGTTGTTCTCAGTAGCCAAAATGTTCCTTAGGGGAAGAAAATGCTGATATGATCATGGGACAAAAGACAAATAATATTCGCTTGAAAAACATCACCTTTTCTACAAACTTTACTGGAGTAAGTCAGCTAGGAAAACGGCTATGGTTTTTGGGTGACCATAAGTGCTGAGAATTGTCAGTAGCCACCTTTGGAGGTTGGAGGACATGGAGGCAGGTTTGCCCAGGCCAATTTGGTCACTGATTCTCTAACTGGAAACTTGGTGCCAATCAGTTCTACAAGCCTTCAACGAGCTCATTTTTTGTTTTCTCTGCCACTTCTCCTTCACTAATGTCACTATCTGCCAGATTCTTTTATTAATAATTACTGTCCAAGCCTTCCTCACATCCTCAACCATTCCTTCTCACAGAAAATGATAGTCATAATAACAGCAACCAAAATTGTGTGCTTAGCGTTGTGCCATTTTTCATTCTTTCACTTGAAATATGTGAATTGAGTACCTACTATGTGCCAAGCATTGTTCTAGGTGCCAGAAACACAACAGTGAACATAGCAGTCAACAAAATCCCTGCCTTTGTGGTTCTTATATTCTGGCAGGAGTAGACAAACGATAAACTATGTTTAAGAAAAGTAAAGCAGATAGTATTGCAGAAGGTGATAAATGCTTGAGAAAAGTAAAGCCAGGAAGAAGGGAGTTCTGCAGGACTTGAGGAAGATTGCAATTTTAAACAGGAAGATCAGATAAGATTTCATTGAGAGGTAATATTTGAGTAAAAGCTTGAAAGTGGTGAGGGAGAGTAGAAGATGCTGCTTATTCTCCTCCAGTCCCCTTTCTCCATTTGTTTCCTTTAGTTATTTTTCTTAAGATTTATAATTAAAATATAGCTAACATACAATATTATATTAATATTAGTTTTGGGGGTACACCATAGTTATTCAACATTTATATACCTAAAGAAGTGATCACCATGATACGTTCAGCTAAGGAAGTGATCACCATGATACGTTCAGCAACCATTTGATACTGTACCACACTATCACAATATTATTCACTGTATTCCCTGTGCTGTACATTACATCCCCATGACTTGTTTTATACCTGGAAATTTGAACCTGTTATTCCCCTTCACTTTTCTTCTCCCTTTAAAATTTTTCCATTACAGTTAGCATTCAGTATTATTTTATATTAATTTCAGGCATACAGCATAATAGTTAGATATTTATATAATTTAAGAAGTGATCCCCCTGACTACTCTAGTACCCACCTGGCACTGTACATATACTTATTACCATGTTATTGACTAAATTCCCTATCATTTACCTTACATCCCCATTACTGTTTTGTAACTATCAGTTTGTATTTCTTAATCCCTTCATCTTTTTCACCCTGCCCCCAAGCCCCTCCCATCTATCACCCCAACAAATATAGCATCCATCTGACTCCATACATAGTTATTACAATATTATTGACTATATTCCTTATGCTATACCCTACATCCCCAAAACTACTTTGTAGCAACCAATTTGTACTTCTTTTTTTTTTTTTTTTTTTTTTGAGGGCAGTGTCACTAGCCCTCACATGTGGGACCCGAACCGGGGCCACTGGCTTTCCACGCCAGTGCTTAACCACCAGGCCACTCGGCCGGCCCCAATTTGTACTTCTTAATCTCTTCTTCTTTTACCCACATCTCCAAATCCCCTCAGATCTGTCAACCATCAAAATGTTCTCTGTATCTATGAGTTTGTTTCTGTTTCATTTGTTAATTCTGTTCTTTTGATTCCACATATAAGCAAAATCACATTGCATCTGTCTTTCTCTGTCTGAACTCCACTCAGCACAATACCCTCCAGGTCCATCCATGCTGCTGCAGATGGCAAGGACCCACTGCCTTCCATAGCCGAGCAATATTCCAAAGTAGGTATGTACCACCTCCTCTTTATCCATTCATCCATCGATTTATCCTTTATCCATTTATCCATTCATTCAGCTAGGCTGCCTCCACGTCTTGGCCATTGTAAACAATGATGCAATGAACATATTGCACATGACCCCTCAAAGTAGTATTTTGAGTTTCTACAGATAAATACCCAGAAGCAGGATTATTGGGTCCTTCTTTGTTTCTTGTTATTGTAGCTTTTGTTTTAAAGTCTATTTTGTCTGGTATAAGTATTGCTACTCCAGCTTTTTATGTTTTTGTTTTTTTCATTTCCATTTTCATGAAATATCTTTTTCCAACCCTTTCCTCTCTGTCTGTGTGTATCTTTCAATCTGAAGTGAGTCTCTTGTAGGCACCACATGTAAGGGTCTTGTTTTCTTATCCATTCAGCCCTCCTATATCTTTTGATTGGAGCATTTAATCCTTTTACATTGAAAGTAATTGTTGGTAGATATGTAGCTATCACCATTTTATTATTCATATTTTTTATTTTTTTTCAGTCTTAAAGATGTCCCTCTAAGGGCTGGCCGAGTGGCACTGTGGTTAAGCAATGGCTTGGGAAGCCAGCAGCCCCAGTTCGGGTCCCACATATGAGGGCCAGTGAAACTGCCCTCAACAAACAAAAATTAAAAAAAAAAAAGATGTCCCTCTAAGATTCTTTGTAATACTGGTTTGGTGGTGAACTCCTTTAGCTTTTTCTTGTCTGGGAATCTCCTTGTCTGTCCTTTGATTTTAAATAATAGCCTTGTCTGGGAAGCTGCTTGTCCGTCCTTTGATTTTAAATAATTTTAAAAAATTGACTATTTTATGCCAATCCCTTCTGGCCTGCAAAGCTTCTGTTGAGAAATCCACTGACAATCTTATGGGAGCTCCCTTATAAGTTACTAGTTGCCTTTCTCTTGCTTTTTGGATTCTCTCTTTGTCTTTAACCTTTGCCATTTTAATTATAATTTGTCTTGGTGTGGGCCTCTTTGTGTTCATCTTGTTTGGGATTCTCTGTGCTTTCTGGGCTTGTATGCCTGTTTCCGTTGCCAGGTTAGAAAAGTTTTCAGTCATTGTTTCTTCAACTAGGTTCTCAATCCCCTGCTGTCTCTCTTCTCCTTCTGGTACCCCTATGATGCAAGTGTTTTCACGCTTATTGCCTAGAGGTCTCTTAAACTATCCTCAATTTTTTGGATTTTTTTTCTTTTTGCAGTTCTGATTGGGTATGTTAGGCTACCTTGTCTTCCAAATCCCTGATTCGATCCTCTGCTTCATTTAGTCTGCTGGTGATTCTTCATTGTAGTTATTGTATTCTTCACTTCTGAATGGGTCTTTTTTATGGCTTTTATATCCTTTTTTATGCTTGCTATTTCTTTATGGAAATTCTCTCTAACATCCTTGAGCATCCTATAACCATTGTGTTGAACTCTGTATCTGGTAAGTTGCTTGCCTCCATTTCGTTTAGTTCTTTTTCTGGAATTTCCTCCTGTTCTTTCATTTGGGCTACATTTCTTTGTTTCCTCGATTTGGCTGCCTCTCTGTGTTTGTCTCTATGTATTAGGTAGATCTGCTACACCTCCCACTCTTGGCCAGGTGGCCTTATGTAGTAGGTATTCTGTGGCCACCTGCTCTAGGTGCTTCAGAAGTGCCCCTTGTGTGGGTTGTGTGTACTCTCCTGTTATAGTTGAGCCTTGATTGCTGTTGGCACATCAGTGGATGGAATTGACCCTCAAGCTAAATGGTTATGGGGTTTGCCCACATCCCCAGCTGCTGTGTGGGGGGCTTACCCCACTGAGTGGGATTTGCCCCAGTGGGCTCTGGTGTCTGTTGAGACCGTCTTTTGTGTACGATGCTTTTGGGGCTAATTGGGTGGTGGTCTTCTGTGGTATGAAGCCAATCTCTAAGAACGTTCATTCTGGGGCCCCTTGAGAGGGACTCCGGTGCAGTCCTAGGACACCCACTGCCTGTGACTGGCCAGGGGCTGTTGGTAGGAGCTACAAAGTGATCCACAGTTGCTCTCTGCCTGTGCTAACCCTGGAGGCATGTGAGAGAGGCCACATTGTGAACTGAGGACATCTACCACCAGTACCGGGCCTGGGGTAGCTCTGCAAAAAGCCAGGACACCCAGAGGCTGCTGCCACCTGTCAGCTCTCTTAACACATTTTTTGCGGGAAACGAGTAAACTCGTCATATAGCTTTTTATGCCCGCTTACAAAGTGTTAAGGTCCAGCTGCTGATAGAACCTCACAGTACACAAATTGGGTGAGGCAGGGTCTCAGGGAGTCACTGGAGTGGGAAGAGTTGTGGTCACCATGTTAATGTAAAGCCTGGTTTGGTGCCAGTGCTGAGCCTGGAGCAACTCAACAAAAGTCTCAGAGTAAACTGAGGCCAGTTGCCACCCACCTAGCCTGCCAGAATCTGATAGTTTTCCAAGAAAGAGAGCAATGAGGGCAGGGCTGGCTGCTAGTGGAGAAAGTGCCGCTGGTATTGGGGGAATTGAGTGGGGCAGGGTCCCAGCAGAGCTCACCAGACCAATTCAGGTTCAGATTGATTTGGCCTATAGGGGAGGGTTCCACACAGGAAAGATGGCGCTGGCTTGCTGCCTTTATTGTAAGAGGACCCCTCACAGGGAAAATGGCAATTGTCCTCCAGTACTCCCCCTGAAGCCACACTCCTGTCAGTCCCCCATATGTCTCCAAGGCCCCCCAAATCATCCTCCCTCCGCTGGAGCCAAGATGAATGCCTGCAATTTTGCACAGCCCTCCATTCCACCAGGATGGTTGGAATCCCCACTGTTTTTCACAGCCAGATATTATAGGGATTCTTCTTTCCAGCACCACTACTCTGGGTGGGAAGGCTGGAGCAGGGCTGGGGTTCCCTGTTTCTCTGGGGGGAAGCTCCGCTGCTGAGATATCACTCCTGATTCTCAACCACCACACAGAGATTTCAGGCCCGTTCCCCGGTTTCCGCCCCCTCCACACATGCCAGTCTCGCCATGGCTTCTTTACATTTTTAGTTGTAGGACTTCTATTCGGCTAGCCTTCAGATGGTTCTCCAGGTTGATTTGTTCTATAATTTAATTGTAATTTTAATGTGTTCATGGAAGAACTCAGACCCAATGTTTATGTACTCGCTCTTGGATCTCCTCCTGTAGTTATTAAACTTCTCTTCCCTTCCCTGTTTTGTCTGAGCCCACAATTGCCTGCTACTTTCTCAGCCTTTCTTGCATCTAGACATGGCTAAGTTCCAGTCGCTAGTATATTAACAGAAAGTCAGTATGCAATATCCAGTAACATCCTTAAGTTGAGGCTGTTTGCCTTTCATTTCTTTTCTCCCTTCCCATTATCTGAGAAATAGCAAGCTCTGGGGCAGCTTTACTGGCCCAGAGATGGAAGCCTCATCCAGAGAAAACAGAGCTGCCATAGCAGGCCACTCACTTTAGGACTGTTATGTGAAGTGGGGAGAATTTTTATCAGATAGAAGAAATTAGACCGTGATGCTGTGTTGATAGGACTTGTCCAGGAGAGACAGAAAAATGGGTAATGCAGAAGGAAGAGGCAAAAATTTCTGTAAAAATGTCCTTGAGTGGGTGAGAGGGTGTGGGGCCTAGTGCTCAAGTTGAGGGTCTGGCCTTGGACAGGAGCACAGGCCATTCATTTAAAATAAAAATAAAAAGGAGAGAAGGCAGATTATATTTTCAAAAAGTGGCTACAGCAATATTTTTGGTCCCACATACTTTTCCAGAACTTTACCACTGATAACAGGTGGGTCTAATTCCCTTCCTCTTACATAGCGGCAGCCTCAGTGACGTACCCACTTCTTAGCCATAGGAAGGGATGTTGCCTGGCTACGATGGCTAAGTCATGAAAGGTGAGATACCTTTGGAGAGAGGCCATGTGTAACATTCCAGCTGACAGTCCCAGCTAAGAGTCTAGCAGATGGCCAGCAGCCACCCTAGACATGTGAGTGAGAGTGCCGTTAGTGCATTCCAGTCCCTCGTCTTCAAGCCATCCCAGTGACAGCAAATAGAGCAGACAAAAGCTATCCCTGCCAAGCCTTGCCAAAATTGCAGGTTTGTGAGGAAAACAAATGTTGTCAGTTTTTTTAAGCCACAGACTTTGGGATAAGTTGCTGTATCGCTTTAGTAACTGAAACAATAGGTATGGATGTTGGGAGGTAAGTAGGGCTGGTAGAAGTTTGTGAAAGTTTTCTTCTGCTTCTATGTTCTCAAGGAAATGTAAACATTTGGTTATCAGATGAGAGTAAAGATAGGATAGGAGGTGCAGATGAGAGTAAAGATAGGATAGGAGGAGAGTAAAGATAGGATAGGAGAATGAATGAAATACTCATTAAAGAGATTGGAAGAATGAATAGGGTAGGGAGATATAATGCCAGGCATTAAGTGTTCAGTTGTGATAAATGCAAAATGAGCCGAGTCATTATGATTGTACATTTTTCTTCAGACAGGTTTAGCCGCACAGGTACACGAGAAGAAAAGATAGAGAATTGGGTTTAACTGGTGTTGTTAACAAAGCAAGAAAGGGTCAAGGATGTAGGATACATGCAAAGAAGTGTGTATAATGATTGACCATAAAATTAAACCAAGAAAGGAGGACAGTAAAGACATGAGGTCGTCGTTGAGCCCCTAGTGATCCTCTCCTGTCTTCATCAGAGTGTACCTTCTATTCAAGTCACTGATATATATTCCACTTATGGACTTTTACTTCACAGGATATTCTAAAGGAGCATAGCTGGCTAATCAATGATTAAAGAATAACATTATTTCTCATATGTTTCTCTCTAGACTGTGCCAGGTATAGCAGTATCTACATCATCCTTTTTTTGTGCTTCTCATCCCAACTTCTAGTTCCATTATATAATCAATATATTTGTATTTCACTTATCCTCTGGTTAAAACTTTAGCTGGATATGCAATCTCAAGAGAATATGTAAAGTATCTTACATATACAAAATAAACTAAACACCCAGTTAAAAAAAAGAAAAGACATGAGGTCATTGAGAATCGGTAAGGATGAAAACTTACCGCGCACTTTGCTAAATGTTCTACATACAATATATCTTGTGTTTATCTTCACAAAAATTATATGAGTAATCACATCATTATTTCCATTTTAGAGATAAAGAAAACTAAAGCTTAGAAAGGTTAAATAACTTGCCCAAGTTTACACAGATATCTAGGCTTGAACTCATGTAATCTGATTCCGGAGCCATACTCTTACCCCAGCCTTCCCAGGACATCTGAGCACACTTTGCGTACTCCCATCATCACACATCTCCTGAAGTTCCCTATAGTGAAGCTACATTTTCTCCGCCACTTAACAGGGAAGAAGGAGGAAGGGCTGCCTATTTCCTACCACCCTGCCCCTACTTCCCTCACTGCCTTCCCTCAACAGCCTTTCCTCTTTCAAAATTTATGTCACTGATATATTCCAGTTTCTTCCATCTTCACCAAAGCCTTCCATCTACCTCATATCTTTCTCTTCCAGCTATTCTGGCATTATCCTAGAGGAGTTCCACATCCATGCACCCTTCTCATATTGGAATCACGTGATGCCCTCCATGAGGTCAGGGACATACCTGGGAGAGGATGGGTTCTCAGAAAATCCTCTCCCCAGTGCTTTCCAATGCTACTCAAACTCCGCTAATTGCAGGAGAGGTCACACCTTAGCCCTCTAAAGTCTCACCTCTGAAATTCCCTTTTTTGATCACAATCTTCTCTTCTTCCTTTTTCTTTCTTAGGCTGATACTTTCTTCATTCTTATTTACCAAAAGCAGCTTCTCATCTTATGCTATCTATCTCACCCTGACAAAGAAATTGTAAGCAGAGTATGAAAGAATATCTCCATCAAACAGAGTACAGTGTGTCTGAAATTGGTTCCAAACCTGCCCTCCTGAGCGACTGTACCTTGATTGAAAGCTTGTATTTCTTTTCTGACTCCTCCTCTCCCCTTCGCTCACTTTTCCTACTCTCCCAGCCCGTCCAATGACGTTTTGATCTCTTTTCTTTTCACTAAATCACTCTCTCTCCCACTAACATGGTTTGTTTATGACTTGTTTTTGTAACAACCCTCTTAGCCTAATTTTATTCATTATTTTAATGTAAATTTTATTGTAATATAAATTTTACTAATATAAGAAAAGCTAAGAAATAAGGTCTATTAAAGATTATGAGAAATCTTAGAGTGAGTAGTTATTTACTAATGACTCTATTTAACCCAGAAATTCCCTCATTTACAAAACATTTCGAAGAACTCTTGCTGTGGAAATACTGCCCATGGGCCATCAGTTCTTTCAAACTTTCAGTAGGTGTAAATCAAATGCTCATAAAATACTTTCCAAAGCAAAGAAAATATAATAAAGTATCACTTAGGAGTCTATACATGAAAATCTTAAATATAATACAATCAAACTAAACTCAGCAGCATATAAAATCACCTACCCTGACAAATCAGGACTTATTACAGGATTTAAAAGATTCTTGAATATTAGGGAACATATTAATAAAAGGATGCATATCGATAATCAAAGGAACTAAATTTTCATCTTAATAAATAACCAAAGGGGCCGGCCGAGTGGAACGGTAGTTAAATACTGGCTTGGGAAGCCAGCGGCCCCAGTTTGGGTCCCACATATGAGGGCCAGTGACACTGCCCTCAAAAAAATAAATAAATAAATAAATAACCAAAAGGAATTTCATAATTTGAACACCACTTTCTGCCTGATTGAAAAAGTCCTTTTAAAACAAACAGAAGTGCATGTTCTTAAAAGAATTTCAATACCTTTCAAAAATAACAGCCATCATCATACAAATGGTGAACTACTTAGAGGCATACGCATTAAAATTAATACCAAACAAAAATGCCTAATTATGATTGTTATTATTCAATATAGTCTTGATGTTTTATTCAATATGTTAAGATACAAAATATGAAATAGAAATATGCATCCTGAAAAAGAAGAAATAAAATTGATTTGACTAAATAGGAAGAGACATAATATTTCCTTCCTGGGAAGACTTAAAGATTTAAAATACTAATATCTGCTAAGTTAATATTTAACATTTAACAAAATTCCAATGGAATTTTTTAAAACTTGCCAGAAAATGCTGGTAGTCGCTGAAACGAAGGTGAGTATTACATTGTATTTCTTTATAGCATTCTATTTTTGCTTTTGTTTAAAATTTTTATTTTTTTATTTTTTAATAATGTTTTCTTTAGTTTTCAGTCAACATTGGCATACAGCATATTAGTATATCTAAAAGAGCTTGACTTTTTTCCGTCTTGACTGCCTCTTTTTCGACAGTGTACAACAGAACATTGTGAGGCAGTTGCGGCATGCCTTGGTAACCCTCCGCCATCCGTGACAAGTTTCCGGGGATGATCCGATGCTGGTGGTGCTGGTGCTGTAGTTGATGTCAAAGGAGTCCTCAGAGCCCTCGATGGGGGTCTCCCTCTTCCACCATGGCCTGAGCTTGTGGCTGACGGGCCTGAACTCCTGGCTGACTTCAGCAGAGATAGTGCTGCGGCCCAGGATGTGCCCAGGCGTGGCAGCCCTGGACTCCTGGCTGGGTTCAGCAGAGACAGTGCTGCGGCCCAGGATGTGCCCGGGCGTGGCAGCCCTGGGCTCCTGGCTGGGTTCAGCAGAGACGGTGCTGTGCTTCAGGATAGATTTGGGGCTGATGGTTCGCAGGCTGGGGGGAGGGTCCTGGGGTGATGGGAGTTGGCTCTGTGATGGGCTCAGAAGTGACAACCTTCACCTTCTGGAGGGCTGGGGGAGCCGCAGGCTTTTCGCCCCTCTGCCCCAACTCCTAGTCGTCGTGGTACTGCTCGACCGGTGGCAAAGTAGAGGTCCCTGGCTGCTCCTCCCGACCTGGAACAGGACTCTGCTCAGTGGGATTGTAGGCCTTGACATGAATAAGGCGAGGATGAAATTTAGGCTTTTCTCTCTGGAGCATGAGGTAGGCCGCTTTATTGTTCAACCAGTCCTGGATGTCCTCACACCCGATGCCCAGCAGTGCCAACCTCCGTCGGGCCCAAGGGCCTATGTTATCGTTGACTGGCTCTTTATAGGGTATGAGGTCCTCCTCATCCTGATGGATCCAAGGATCTGACATGATATGGAGTAAATCTTTTCTCTCCATGGGGTTCACCTTGAGCATTTTCTGAAGCAAAGTCTCTAGTTCAAACGAGAAAAAGTAAGGTACGGTGTACTTCCCCCGTATTATCTGTTGTCCCAGCTTTTTCCAGCTCAGAGCCTTGAACGGGAGGGTTCCTGCCACCATCCTGTATAATGTTACGCCCAGGCTCCACACATCGACCGCTGGTCCTTCATAAGCTTCACCCCGAATCAGTTCTGGAGCTGCATAGGAAGGGGTGCCATACCTTGTGGTTAATTTGTTGTCAATCAATTCTGTGGTAAGTCCAAAATCGGCGATTTTAGGATTCCTGTTACAATCAAACAAAATGTTCTGGGGCTTTATATCCCAGTGTGCGAATCCGCGCTGATGGAAATAGTAAATGGCTGATAAAAGCTTCCGGAAGATGATGCGGGCCTCCCTCTCCTTCATTCGCCCATGAGCTGTCAGTCCATCATACTGCCGCCGCCCAAATATTCCATTACAAGAAAGAGGGAGAACTCCGTTTCAATAACCTTATACAGCTGCACGATGTTCGGGTGCTGCAGTGCTTTCATGCACTGGATTTCTCACATGAGATGTCTGTGGAGGTAGACAGAATCCCTCAGTGTCACAATTTTAATAGCCACCAGGGTCCCAGTGGGAAGATGCACAGCCAGCTTCACCTTGGCATAGCTGCCCTCATTAATGGTTTTCAGGAGCTTGTAATGCCCATCAAGGAGCTCCTGGTCAGCAGAAGTGCCTGGATGTTCGTGTGCCATGGTGGCCAGCTGACTACACTCACTGACAATACTATGCCAATAAACAATAACTATACTAACTAACTGACTAAGTATACTAACTATATCAACAAAATTATTAGTGATGCTAATAAACAATAACTATAGTAATATTATAAATGCGGGATAAAAGGAGAAAACAAACTAGCTAGTCCAGTACAACAGGTCACCACTAATCAGCTGCCTGGGCTTATACGGACTAACCCCTCAGCCCAGCTAGGACCTTATATACGAATGTTTGACATTACATCACACTGGTGCTTTATGAGGTCAGAGCCTGAAACTGACAAATCACAGCTGAGGATAAACTACAGTGGTTTTTCTCAGTTTATGGCCTCAAGACCCCTTTACTCTGAAAAAAAAGGGAGAATGACCCCAAAGAGGCTTTTTCTTTATGTGGGATATTGAAGACTGATATTTACTTTATTAGAATTTAAAGTCTGTAGGATGCTTAGAAAAAAAAAAGACATATATTAAAATATTCTTCCAGGGGTGGGGGGTCAGGTGTAGGGTGGTGAATAGTGTTGTATTTTGAAAAGTCCCTGAGATATGATATGTTTTCACTCCCACAGCCAAGAAATGGTGCTGCCCATTAGAATCATGCTTGGTTGTATAATGAATTAGGTTTCTATGTAAAATGTTTATTTAAAATGTATCTCCAAGCAATTGTTCTTAAAACCTATCTTATTATTATTAATACCATGGGTTGGACAAGTAGTTACCTCAGGAAATACTTTCAGGTGTGTATTCATTTTGGGTACTTTAAGGATTTTTGTTTTGCTATGTTCTTTTTTTTTTTTCTTTTTTTAAATTTATTTATTTTTAATTCGTTTCAGGTGTACAACACAGTGCAATAGTTATACTTTTTACCCCTCAAAGTGACAACCCTCCTCCCCCAATTCGCCACCCCACTCCTCCCCCCCATATATATGTCTATTACACTTCCTCTGATTCCCTTCCACAGTATAATCCACATCCGGTGACTATCTATATATTCAATTACAGTTGGTATATAATATTATACAACTTCAGCTTCCGGTGTACAGTGCAGTGATCAAGCCTCTACTCCATCCATGAAATGGTCTCCCCAACAAGACATGTGACCATCTGACACCGTACAAAATATTTACAACATTATTAATTATATTCTCCGAACTGTCATACAGATTCCTGCGGCAATATTGTAGTTGCCTATTTTTGCTGTCTAATCCCTTCCCCTTCTCCCTCATCCGCACCTCCCTCCCAACTAGCAACACTGTTTTTCCTCTATATCTATGAGACAGTTTCTGTTTACTTTGCTCATTCATTCAGTTTTTCAGATTCCACATATAAGTGAGATCATATGGTATTTGTCTTTCTCCGACTGACTTATTTCACTTAACATAATAGTCTCTAGGTCCATCCATATCATTGCAAATGGTACGATTTCATTCTTCTTTATAGTGGAGTAATACTCCATGGGATAAATGTACCACAGTTTCTTAATCCAGTGGGCATTTCGGTTGTTTCCAAGTCTTGTCTATTGTAAATAGCGCTGCAATGAACATAGGGGTGCATATATTTTTTTACATAAGTGTCTTGGGTTTTTCAGGATAAATACCTAGGAGTGGAATTGCTGGGTCAAAAGGTAGTTCCATTTCCAGTTTTTTGAGATACCTCCATATTGACTTCCACCGTGGCTGCACCAATCTGCAATCCCACCAACAGTGCAGCAGGGTCCCCTTTTCCCCACAGCCCCACCAGCACTTGTTGTTTGTTGATTTATTGATGATAGCCATTCTGACCGGAGTGAGGTGGTATCTCATTGTGATTTTTATTTGCATTTCCCTAATGACCAGTGAGGTTGAACATTTTTTCATATGCCTATTGGCCATCTGTATGTCCTGTTTAGAGAAATGTCTCTTCATATCTTCTGCCCATTTTTTAATTGGGTTGCTTGTTTTTTTGGTGTTGAGTTTCATGAGTGTTTTATAAATTTTGGATATTAATCCCTTATCAAATATATCGTTGGCGAATATATTCTCCCATTCAGTAGGCTTCCTTTTTGTTTTATTGATGGTTTCCTTTGTTGTGAAAAAACTTTTAAGTCTGATGTAATCCCATATATTCATTTTTTCTTTTACTTCCCTTGCCCGTAGGGATGTATCAGTAAAAATATTGCTCCGGGTAATGTCTGCAAATGTACTTCCTATATTTTCTTTTAGGAGTTTTGTGGTTTCAGGTCTTACATTTAAGTCTTTAATCCATTTTGAATTTGTTCTTGTATATGGCATAAGGAGGTGGTCCAGTTTCATTTTTCTGCATGTATCAGTCCGATTTTCCCAGCACCATTTATTGAATAGACTATCTTTACTCCAATGTAAATTCTTGCTTCCCTTGTCATAGATTAACTGTCCATAAATGCCTGGATTTATTTCTGGGGTCTCTGTTCTGTTCCACTGATCTATGTGCCTGTTTTTATGCCAATAACATACTGTTTTGATTACTGTAGCCTTGTAGTATGTTTTGATGTCTGGTAGCGTGATCCCCCCGACTTTGTTCTTATTTCTCAGGATTGCTGACGCTATTCGGGGTCTTTTATGGTTCCATATATACTTTAGGATTATATTTTCTATACTATGAAAAATGCCCATGGTAGTTTGATAAGAATTGTGTTGAATCTATGTATTGCTTTAGGTAGTATGGACATTTTAACTATATTAATTCCTCCTATCCATGAGCATGGTAGGTGTTTCCATTTATTTGTGTCTTCTTTGATTTCTTTCTTCAGTGTCTTATAATTTTCTAAGTACAGATCTTTTACTTCTTTGGTTAAATTTATTCCTAGGTATTTTATAGTTGTTGAAGCAATTGTAAATTGGACAGTTTTCCTAATTTCTCCTTCTGTTAGTTTATTATTGGTATATGCAAATGCAACTGATTTCTGAACATTGATTTTGTAGCCTGCTACCTTACTGAATTCATCTATCAGCTCCAATAGTTTTTGATGGAGTCTTTGGGGTTCTCTATATACAGTATTATGTCATCTGCATATAATGACAATTTTACTTCTTCCTTGTCAATTTGGATGCCTTTTATTTCTTTTTCTTGTCTGATTGCTGTGGCTAGAACTTCCAGAACTCTGTTGAATAAAAGAGGAGAAAGTGGACAGCCTTGTCTTGTTCCTGATCTTAAGGGGAATGGTTTTCGCTTTTCCCCATTGAGTATGATGTTAGCTGTAGGTTTATCATATATGGCCTTTATTATGTTGAGATATGATCCCTGTATTCCCACTTTGCTAAGGGTTTTTAACATAAATGGCTGTTGGATTTTGTCAAATACTTTTTCTGCATCTATTGATATGACCATGTGATTTTTATTCTTCATTTTGTTGATGTGGTGTATCACAATAATTGATTTATGGATGTTGAACCAGCCTTGCACACTAGGGATGAAACCCACTTGATCATGATGTTTGATCTTCTTAATATATTGCTGAATTCTGTTTGATAATATTTTACTGAGAATTTTTGCATCTATATTCATCAGGGATATTGGCCTGTAGTTTTCCTTTTTTGTGCTGTCTTTATTTGGTTTTGGAATCAGGGTGATAGTGGCTTCATAAAACGAGTTTGGGAGCCTTCCCTCCTTCTGGACTTTTTGGAATAGTTTGAGAAGAATAGGTGATAGTTCTTTTTTGAATGTTTGATAAAATTCACTTGTGAAGCCGTCTGGTCCAGGGCTTTTGTTTTTTGGGAGCTTGTCAATTACTGATTCAATTTCCTTGGTAGTAATCAGGCTATTTAGATTGTCTGTTTCTTCTTGACTTAGCTTTGGAAGGTTGTATGCTTCTAGAAAATTATCCATTTCTTCCAGATTGTCAAATTTGTTGGCATATAGTTGCTCATAGTAATTTCTTAGAATTTTTTGTATTTCTGTGATGTCTGTAGTCATTTCCCCTCTTTCATTCCTGATTTTACTAATTTGAGTCCTCTCTCTCTCTCTCTCTCTTTTTTTTTTTTTTTTTTGATGAGCCTGGCTAGAGGTTTGTCAATTTTGTTTATCTTCTCAAAAAATCAGCTCTTGGCTTCATTGATCTTTTGTATTGTTTTCCTGTTCTCTATATTGTTTATTTCCGCTCTGGTCTTTATTATCTCCTTTCTTGTACTCTCCTTGGGATTCTTTTGCTGTTCTTTTTCCAGTTCCCTTAGGTGTAAGGATAACCTGTTGATTTGACATTTTTCTTCCTTCTTTAGGTTGGCTTGCACTGCTATAAACTTCCCTCTTAGGACTGCTTTCGCAGCATCCCAGAGATTTGGGGTTGTGGTGTTTTCATTTTCGTTTGTCTCGAGGTATCTTTTGATTTCCAACTTGATCTCATTTGTGACCCATTCACTATTTAATAGCATGTTATTTAGCCTCCATTTATTTGTCAGCTTCCCAGATTTCTTCTTATAATTGATTTCTAGTTTCATAGCGTTGTGGTCAGAGAAGACACCTGAAATGATTTCAGTCTTCTTAGATTTATTGAGACTTGTTTTGTGGCCTAACATGTGGTCTATCTTAGAAAATGTTCCATGTGCACTTGAAAATAATGTATATTCTGTAGCTTTGGGGTAAAATGCTCTGAATATATCAGTTAAATCCAGCTGGTCTAATGTGTCATTTAAGGTCGCTGTTTCCGCATTGATTTTCTGTCTGGAGGATCTGTCCATTGGTGACAGCAGGATGTTGAAGTCCCCTACTATGATAGTGTTACTGTTGATCTCTGTCTTTATGTCTGACAATATCTGTTTTATATATTTAGGAGCTCCTATGTTAGGTGCGTACATGTTTACTAGGGTTATGTCCTCTTGTTGGATCGATCCCTTCATTATTATGAAGTGTCCTTCTTTGTCCTTTGTTATATTCTTCAATTTAAAATCCATTTTATCTGATATAAGTATCCCTACACCAGCTTTTTTCTCAGTTCCATTTGCATGAAATATTTTACTCCATCCCTTTACTTTCAGCCTGAATGAGTCTTTTGATCTGAGGTGAGTCTCTTGTATACAGCATATGCTGGGGTCTTGCTTTCTTATCCATTCAGCCACCCTATGTCTTTTTATTGGAGCATTTAATCCATTTACATTTAATGTGATTATTGATAGGTGTGTATTGATTGACATTTTGTTATTTGTGTTCCTAGTCTTTCTTACTTAGGTTGTTTTTCTCTTCTACTTAAGGAAACCCTTTTAACATTCCTGCAAAGCTGGCTTGGTGGTAATGAATTCCCTTAACTTATTCTTTTCTGAAAAGTTCTTTATCTCGCCTTCAATTTTCAATGATAACCTTGCTGGATACAGCAATCTTGGTTTTAGGCCTTTATTTTTCATCACTTTGAAAACTTCCTGCCACTCCCTTCTGGCCTGCAGAGTTTCTGTAGAAAAGTCAGCTGATAATCTTATGGGGGTACCCTTGTAAGTAACTTGCTGCCTTTCCCTTGCTGCTTTAAGGATTCTGTCTTTGTCCTTAACCCTTGCCATTTTCACTATAATGTGTCTTGGTGTGGGCCTGTTTGGGATCATCCTGGTTGGAACTCTCTGCACTTCCTGGGCTTGTATTTCAATATCCTTTGCCAGGTTAGGGAAGTTTTCAGACGTTATTACTTCAAATATGTTCTCAATCCCTTGCTCCCTCTCTTCTCTTTCTGGTACTCCTTTTGGTTTTCCAATGATCTGTGGGTTATTGCGTTTGATGTTGTCCCCCAGCTCTCTTAAACTATTTTCAATGTTTTTCATTCTTTTTTCTTCTTGTTGTTCTGCTTGGGTGATCTCTGCTATCTTGTCTTCTAAGTCACTGATTCGATTTTCTGCTTCATCTAATCTGCTAGTCATTCCATCAAGTTTGTTATTTAATTCAGTAATTGTGTTCTTAAGTTCTAGCTGGTTGCTTTGCATGATTTCTCTATCCTTCTTTGTATTTTCATTAATTTCCTTGAGCATTCTAATAATCAGTGTTCTGAACTCTGTCTCCAATAGGTTGCTTACCTCTATTTCCTCTAGTTCCACTGATTCAGGAAGTTTCTTCTGTTCTTTTATTTGGGTTGTGTTTCTTTGTCTCCCCATTCTGACTTACTCTTTGTGTTTGCTTCAATATAACAGATAGATCCCCCAGGTTTCTCAGTCTTTTCTGGGTAAACTTATACGGTGTGTATCCTTTATATTTGAATTACTCAGTCTCCCTATTCTCCTGTGTGTGTATTTATCTGAAGTGTTCCTTGTGTTGTGCATCCTCACCTGTTGAAGTTTTAGTTTTGATTACTTTTGGCTTGTCAGTAGGTGGGATTGACTCTCAGACGGATTAGCTGTGAGGATCAGCAGTGTCCACAGTTTATGAGCTGCTGTGAGAGGATTGACTCCTCTGATGAGACTTGGACTCTTTGGGCCCTAATACCTGTAGCAACTTCCTTTTGGGTGTGACTCTTGTATGTCAAACCCAGAAATGCTCTGGTTTTATCTAAAGTTGGCCTCCGGGTATGATGATTCTTGTGTCTGTTTGTTTGGACCCAATGCTGCAGAGTGATTTTAGAGCAAAACAGATCAACAAGAACAACCTCTGCAGCCACCAAAGGAAACCAAATGCTCTCACATGTAAAAAAACAACAACCATCAATCTACGGTCAACTTGTACAGAAATATCAAACACACAAAAGAAGTAAACAAACAGAAACAAAACAATAACCACACACACAATAAGAGCAGAAGAGGAAACAAAGTAAAATATAATATCATAAAATAAAAAATAGAATAAACACGAGACACCAAATAGCTATACCAAAAAATAAAAATAAAAAAGTAAAAATAAAAATAAAAAAAAATTTAAAAAAGTAAAATTTGCAGAAAAAAGGAAAGGAGGAAAAGTATAGCAGTGAGAAGAATGAATAAAAGAAGGGAGATAGTGAGGGTGGTGAAAAAAAGAAAAAGAAAAGAAAGAAAAAGAAAAAGAAAAAAAAATACATAAATTTGTTTACACACCTATCTATATGGACATATATTCACCTATATACACCTATATATATGCCTATATTAAAAACTAGAAAATGATAAAAATGAAATAGAAATAAAAACCAAAAACAACCAAGATAAGCAACCAATAAAGGGAAACAAAACAAAACAATAAAAACCTGTGCCGGTCTTGGCTAAAGTCCACCAAGCTCTCTTCAGTTTGTCCTCTGCTGTATGAGAATTCCTGTGCATCTTGTGGGAACAGAGTAGGCCACCTGACACCTAGCGTGATCTTGGCACTGCAGGTTTGCTGTACTTGAGTGTGGTTGTGACGTGTGATTGGTGGTTTTTACAAAGTCACTGCCATTTTGCTTTTGCCTGTCCCAAGGCAGGCTGCACCCCCAAAGGCTCAGTGAGTGTCTTTGGGCACCCTTTCCATTGACAGCTCTGGAGAATTAAAGAATTCCTCACTACCAAAAGCCAGCTGCCAGGAGTCTCTTAATTAGTGCCTCAGCAGCTGAACCTGCCCTGCCTCCCAAGCCTTGCAGGAAAGGTGGGGGGCTGGGTAGGTAGTTTCACTCTGCTGCCTTTACTGGGGCGGAAATTCTCGACCCCCTGCAGGTAGGAATACCTCTGTAATCTGCCCCTACTGCTCCATTCAGGGGTCAGTTTAAGAATCTGGCTTGGTGGGGGCCAAGGTTTCTTAGGGAGGGTACGGGTGGGTTCTTATTTCTGTAGTATTTTTTTGTTGTTGTTTTTTTGCTTTCTGTCCAAGACAGAAGAAAAAAAACAAAAACAAAAAAACAGTCCCAACACTGTTTTGAGCTAAGGCCTTTGCTTCATATGCTCCAGTGGAGTTCCTGCTGCTCTCCCAAAGGGGCTGCCGGGGTTTAGGGGACTGCGGGCACCCTGCCGCGCAGCTCAGATCCCCGCTCCCTCTCTCGGGGACCTGTGTCTCTGCCCGGCAGTGCGCGAGTATTCTTTTTTCCTGCTCGCCCGGTTTCAGGCTTCTGCCTCAGAGACTGCGCTCCACGGGACCCGGTGGGCCCAGAGACTGATCCCTGAACCGGGAAGGTGCAGGGATTGATCTTGCCCTGTCGCTGCGGGGCTCTGCACTCTGCTTCCTGGGGACCCAGGGAGCCGCAGCTGCAGCTCGTACCTCTGCACGCTCATCTCCCCTCTCTCCACTCCCACTCGCCCAGTCTGAGGCTTCTTCCTCAGACTGCAGACCGTCGTGTCCTTGCTGTGCTCTAGGCGGGCCGTGGGGCGCAGGGAGCGAGCCGGGGGGACACTCACTGATCTGCTCTCTGAAGCTCGGTGCCTCCGCAGCTGCGGGTGCGGGCTGCACCTCACACGTCTCGCTGCCTTCTTCCTCTACTCGCCGGCCTGCCCACCTTCCAGCAATCGTGTGAGCCTCTTAGTTGCTCTATATGATGCGTAGACGTCTCTTTGAAGTGTAACAGAAGTTCAAATTGTGGATATTTCCAGGGGAGATTTCAGGGAGCCCTCCTCACAGCCGCCATCTTGCCCCCCTCCGTTCTAAAATTTTCATATTATGAAATCTTTAAAAACTCGCCAAAAAAAATTTTTTTTAAAGATTTTATTGGGGAATTGGGGGAGGAGAACAGACAAGTTGCTGTCTTTTTGTTCTTCAGTCTAGTTGCAGAGGACGTTGCTTCACTGGCCCATGTTGGTATCATCATTGCTCTCTTCCCAGATGAGGCAGATGGGTCGCCAGCCTCTGGATGGTCGCTCACCGTGGCTATTGGCAGCTCACACTGGCTGCCGGCCACTCAGTGTAGCTTATAGCAGCCCACTGCAGCAGGGGCTGCAACCTACACCGTTGCGGGGGCTCGCATAGCCCAGTTCCAGGTGGAGCTGTTATTAGCTGTAGAGGGCAGTGTCACTGGCCCTCATAGGTGGGATATGAACCGGGGTCCTGGCATCCCAAGCCAGCTCTTAACCAATACACCACTTGGCTGGCCCTTGACAAAATCTTTAAAAAATGATTAAAATGTAAATAATTAGCCACAAGAATGTTTAAAAAGAAAGATAAAAAGAGGGTAGCAGAGGTGACATTTCAGTACCAGCAAGGACTGTCCACAGGCAGAAGCCATGTGGTAGCAGTGTGTCCAGTGGAGAAAATCTAGCAGCTGGCCCTAAGCTGACTTTCCTGTCATGTGAGTTTTGCTGTATCTTGCCTGCTTTAGTTCCAGCCATTTTCTAAGCTTGGTTTTCCAGTCTTCTCAGTGATTCTGGTATAATACATTCCTTTTCCACATAAACTGTCTAGAGTTGTTTTTTCTTGTTTGCACCCAAGAAATCTGACTTGAACAGTTTAGAAAAGAAAAAACATACTTCCAAGTATAAATTTCCACAGGCTTAAGAAAAAATCATAACAGAAGTTCTGATATATTTTAAAATTCTGAATGGAAAATTAAAAAAATACTACATACCAAAACTTGTTGGCTGTAATTAAAGGAATATTTATGGGCAATTTATAACTTTCAAATGCATTCATTAGAAAAGAAAGAAGGTGTATAATAAATTGCTTAAGCATTCAACACAAAAAATTAACCAGAGAACAACAGAGGAAACCCCAAAAAAGAAATAATATATATAAAAGAAATTATTTAAATAGAAAACAAATAAGCTGGAGTTTTTATTTATTTTTTTATTTTTATTTTTATTTTTTTTTAAAGATTTTATTGGGGAATTGGTGGAGGGGAACAGCGTTGGGAAATCGGGGAAGGGGAACAGACAAGTTGCTGTCTTTTTGTTCTTCAGTTTAGTTGCGGAGGATGTTGCTTCACTGTTGGTATCATCATTGCACTCTTCCCGGATGAGGCAGATCGGTCGCTGGCCTCTGGATGTCGCTCACCGCGGCTATTAGCAGCTCACTCTTGGCTGCCAGCCGCTCACGCTGGCTGCGGGCCACTCACTGTAGCCTATAGCAGCCCACTGCAGCAGGGGCTGCAGCCCACACCATCACCGGGGCTCGCACAGCCCAGCTCCAGGTGGAGCTGTTGTTAGCTGTAGAGGGCAGTGTCACTGGCCCTCATGTGGGATCCGAACCGGGGCCGCTGGCATCCCAAAACCAGCGCTTAACCAATGCGCCACTCAGCCGGCCCTGGAGTTTTTAAAAGATGAGAAAAACTTCTAGAAAGAATAATTAAGATAAAAGAAAAGAAAACACAAATATATAATGTAGGAATAATAATAAAGTTTATATTTATTCAAAGGTGACTTAATGCCAGGTAAAATTCTAAGTATTTGACATAACTCATTTAATCCTCACAACAAGCCTTGAAATAAATACTATAATATTATAATTGCTATTTACACAATAAGAAACTAAGGAACGAGAGATTAAGTAATTTGCTCAAGTAAAAAGCCCTAGGCAGCCTGGGTCCAGAGTCTCTGTTCTTTACCATTATGCTAAAAAAGGTGAACAACTTTAAAAAAAAAGTTATAGTAGAGAGTAAAAAATCACATGACAGTTCTATGAAAAACTTTATGCCGTTAATTTTGAAAAGAGATAAAATAGACAATTTTTCATTTACGTTTTTGTTTTTTTTAAAGCAAATTTACTTATTCAGTAGCTACTGCAGGCAGTGTGAGTCCTCTAACTACTTTTCCAAGGTTGCTTTGGCTATTTTGGGTCCCTTGAATTTCCTTATGAATTTCAAGATTGGCTTGTCTATTTCTACAAAATGGCAGCTGGGATTTTGATAGGGTTTGCATTGAATCTGTAGATCAATTTGAATCAGTTTGTATCTGTAGATCAAGAACATGGACATCAACAGGTATCAAAAGTAAGTTTCTCTGTTATTATGCTCTACTACCCATTTCCCTGATCCAGACATAACTACTTAGGTATCTTCCCAGGACTGTTCTATGCATATTCAAGTATTTATTTCTGACTCTTCTTTTTAAAAACGTATTGATAACCTGCTGTTATATATACCTCGACTTTTTCACCTCACAGGGTCTCTTAAAGATTTTCCCATAATAATACATAGAGTGCTGTCTCCTTTAATACATGTGCTCTAGTCGGTAGCCATCCCATTATTTACTTATCCAGTTTTCCAATGATGGAAAATTAAGTTGTTTCCATAGCCGTGTGTGTGTGTGTGTGTGTGTGTGTGTGTGTGTGTGTAATACATATATTATATATATATGCACACACATAGTTGTGTGTATGTATATATACTCGTATATATTATATATACACATACACACACATAATTTTACTCATGTATGAATAATATTTCTATAGGAGAAATTGCTAGAGGTTGAACTGCTAGATTTCAAAGTTTTAAATTTTAAAACTACTGTCAGATCGACCACAATAGGAGTTGTAACAATTTATATTTCCACTGACAATGTATGTGAGTGTTGGTTTTCCCACCCCCTCCAACAAAGTGCTTTTCAAACTTCTTGAGGCTCTTCCAATACGGGATTGTTGCATTTCCTTATAGAGTGTGTCATTTTCTTTGGCGTCTTGCCTCCTTTGTGGACGGTTTGGGTTTGTATCCTTGGGTGTCTTCTTTAGGGACCTTACCACACCTGTTTAGCCTTCAGTGTATTAGTGCATCCTTTCTTAGAGTATTTAAGAGATGTCTGACTCCAATCATAGTTTATTCCTTCTTTTAGGTGATGTGATTATTTTGCTGGTTAACTAAAAGACTCGTTTGTTTTGTTTGAAGTCCCACGTATAAAAGTCAAGATAACTCTGGGACAGCGGATAAAGGAAGGGGATATAACCTTCCAAATATAAACACTTTATATCTTTTAGACAAAAATGTAGGATAATATCTCCGTGGACTCAGAGTACAAAAGGAGTTCTTAGATGAGGTTCTCTAAAAAGCTAAGAAATGAGAGAAAATTACTAAATTTGGCTTTGACCATATAAGCTGCATGTATCGTTAACAAACATAAAAGAAAATCCAAAGATTGGGAAAATAAAGTTGCAACATACATAACAGACAAATCATTAATGTCCTTTTAAAAAATGTCTTACAATCAGTAGGAAAAATAGAAAATGGGCCAATGATATGAATAGGTCATTTATAGAAAAAATAAACCAAAATGACAATAAGCATTGGGAAATATGCTAAACTTCATTTATAATCTGGGAAAAACCAAAAAATTTTGAAATGAGATAGTTTTTTACACCAGTTACTTGGCCAAAAATATTTAAAGTATTACATGAACAAATGTTAGAATTAAAGGATACAGGGATTCTTATACTGTTGGTGGGAGTATAAATGGGTACCACCACTCTAAAGAGCAGTTAGATAATATCTAGTGAAGTTGAAGATATCCTTATACTGCAAACTCCAATTCACATCTCCTAAGTTTTTAAATCTTATTTCAATTTTACCACATCACCTTATTTTAGTTTCTTCATAGTTGTTTTTAACAGCCTGATATATTTTCCTGTTTATTTGTTTATTGTCTGGCTCCACTCATTATAATGCTGTTTTCCCAGCTCCTATAATACAGGCTGGCACTAAATGGCATCTCGACAAATACTGGTTGAAAGGATGAGTGCATAAATGAACGAAGACCGGAAGTGAAATCTATAATTTAAAGATAAAACTCAATACAGGTATGCTTCTAATTAAACAACTTCCTGTGTTTAATCAATGACATTTTTGGACCATGGCTCCAGAATATAAATCCCTTACTATATGATCCAATCAATGGATAAAGTAAAACAAGCAACATCCTTTGAGACTGAAATAGTCAGAGACATGCACCAGGCATGGCGATAGCTGCTTGCAGTAAACTTCCAGAAATAGCCATTTGACAGTGTTCTTCGGAGAGAACTTACTGGAGAGACTTGGGAACCTTCCTGTGTGTTATCAGGTATTATCACTTCAGAGGGGAAATGGAGGTACTGATACCTCATTGACTTGTGAGGACCTCCTATTAGCTTCCTATTGCTGATGTAACAAACTACCGCAGATTTAGCGGCTTAAACCAACACAAACGTGTTATCTTTAGTTGTAAAAGTTAGGAAGTCCAAGTGCAATCTCACTGGGTGAAAGTCAAGATATCAGCAGGGCAGATTCTTTCAGGAGGCTCCAAGGGAGAATCTTTCTTGCCTTTTTAAGTTTCTAGAGGCTGCCTGTATGCCCTGGCTTCTGGCCTCCATCACTCTGACCTTCGCTTCTGCTATCACATGTCCTACTGTGATCCTCTTGTCTCCCTCTTATAAAACCCCTTTGTGATGATCTTGGGCTCACCTGCATAATGCAGAATAATCTTCCCATTTCAAGGTCCTTAAGTTAATCACACCTACAAAGTCCCTTTGTTATGTAAGGCTCTGGGAATTAGGATGTGGATGTTGCCAGGGTCTATTACCCAGGCAGATTTTTAACTAGGGAGACTTAGTTTGGGGGCCTCACCTTGTAAAATATCAGGTTCTTTTCCAATATTTCCAATATGGCCCCTTGGTAACTGTCCAGATTTATGTTATCTTTGTTTTTCCCTTAGTTATGCTATTATTATCAGATAATAATAATGTATGCCAGGTACTATTTTATGTTCTTTCTACATTTTAACTCATTTAATGTAGACACAGAAAGGTTAAGTAATTTAACTCAGCTAGTAAGTAGCAGAACCAGGATTTGAATCCAGGCAGTTGTTCCTTGGAGTTAATGCTTACACTGTCTTGATTTTTAATGACTCAGCTTTTTCCTGGGCATCCTGTTGAGCATGGCATTACAGTTAAGCCACTTAACATCTCAGGACATCCTCTTCAAATTCTGGTCCCCACACATATACACCAACATAGCCTCTGGTTAGAGTCACATACACCCTCAGTCTGGCCAGGAGTCTCCTTTAGCTTCTGAGAAGCTTTGCATCAAGAATCAAATTAAATCTCTGACCACTCAAAACCAAGGACCAGCCCTTAACCATGGTAACTCCACAGAAGATTGGTCCTTAAGGTCCAGAAGGCTTTACTACAGTACTGAAAAGTATTACTTTTAAAATTGGGGATGTGACTCATGCTTCTATTTTTTATTGAGTACATAGAAGCAACAGTTAATGCAATTTGGTCTGAAGTCTCAGCATAATTCCACTGTTGGAAGGGCAATCATACTCAGATTTATTAGAGGCTGGAGGCTCTGCTATGGTTCATTAAATTTTTTTATTTTTCTTCTATATTAAGCTAAATGCATCTGGTAAGTCACAAAGCACAGAGCTGTTGCTCTGATTAGATCCTTTCCTTAACCCAGGAGTTCGTAATCTGAGACCATGGATGTCTCAAGTAGCCAGTGAATGCACTCATCTATGAGCAACAGGTTTCTAAGAGTCAAGAGCGGCCAGGAAACAAGTAGTGAAGCTTAGTTATGGGCTGCAAATATGGCATTCATTTCTCGTCATCTGCATCTGCTAGAGCCACCATCTTTCAGCAGCACAATGCCAGCAGCCTCCTGTCTGGTCTGTCTGCTTCTGCTCTTGACTCCTACCATCTACTTTGCACACTTCAGCCAGAATAATTCTTTCAAAGTGTGTCAGTCACTTTATGTGACTGAATCGCATTGCTCTTCTACTCAAAAGCTTCCAGTGGCTCCCATCCCACCCAGAAGTCCTTTCTCAGCCAGACTCTACATGATCTGATCTCCCTGCCATATCTCCCACTTCTCCCCTTCTGCTTCAAATCTCCATCATATTTACCTTGCTGTTTTTGAAAACAGTGGGCATTTTTCTACTTCAGAGACTGTGTACTTGTTTTCTTCTAAACATTTTCATGGCTTCGTCTCTCACTTCCTTTAGATCTTTGTCAGGGAAAAGTACATGTTAGATAATTAAAATCACAATGAAATAAACATAACAACACTCACCTCATAGAATGGCTAAAATTGCAAAGATTGATAATGCAAGTGTTGGTAAAGATGTGAAGCATTTAGAACTCTCATAGATTACTGGTAGGAATAAAAAAATGGTGCACAAAACTTTGGAAAACATTTGTCAGTTTCCTAAAAAGTTACATATACAACTACTATATGAGCCAGCAATTCCACTCCTAGATATTTACAGAAATAAAACAAGTGTCATACAAAGACTTGGACATGAATGGTCATCACAGCTTTATTTGTAATAGCCTTATTCTGGACTGAATGTTTGTATCCCTCCAAAATTCATACAGTGGAGCACTAAACCAGTGTGATGGTATTTGGAGGTGGAGACTTTGGGATATACAGTAATACCTTGGTCTGCAAGCATAATTTGTTCCAGAAACAAACTACTCATATTGCTCATTTGCCAAGTTAAAATATATTAGAAATGTCAGCTCATTTTGTGGAATACTCGCAAACCAACTTACTCGCAATCCAAGGTTTTGCTGTAATTAGGTTTAAATGAGGTGATGAGAGTGGGCCCCCATGATGGTGTTCTTATAAGAAGAAGAATACAGGCCAGATCTCTCTCTCTCTCTTTCTCTCTCTCTCTCTCTCTCTCTCTCTCTCTCTCTCTCTCTCTCTCTCTCTCTCTTTGTGTGTGTCCCCACTAAGTGAGCACACAGCTAGTAGGAAGCTGTCTGCAAGCCAGGAGGAGAGTTCTAATCAGGAGCCACATCAGCTGGTACCTTGATCCTGGACTTCCCAGCCTCCAGAGCTATGAGAAACAGATGTCTGTTGTTTAAGCCACCCAGTCTATGGCATTTTGTTACAGTGCCCTAAGCAGACTAAAACAAGAGAAGAATCTCTGCTTCTGCCCCTTTAACACAGGCAGGTTCTGTGACTGCTTTGACAGAACTCAATAGAAGTAACACACACCAGTTCGTAGGCTTGGCCTTAAGAGAAAAAGAGGCTTCCACTTCCTGTCTCTTGGAACACTCACTCTTGGAGCCCTGAAATGCCATGTAAGAAGCACCTACCATGAAGTTACCGTACTGCTAGGAAGCCTAAGCTGGTCATGTGGATAAGGCATGTCTATCTAACTAGCTAGCCAAGAGAGAAACAGAGAGAGAGAAAGAGACAGGGAGACAGAGGGGGCGAGAGAGGATGTGCAAACAGCTCCCAGCTATTCCAGCCTTCAGCATTCAAATCATCTTAGCTGAAGCCTCACATTGTAGAACAGAGTCGTGACTTCCCTGCTTACCTTTTTGAATCACCCACTAAGTCATGAGATATAATAATAATAAATTCTTGTTTTAAGCCTGTAAATTTGGGAGTCATTTTTTTATGTAACAATATACAACTAGAATACAGAGGGTTGAGACTGTTATGAGTGTATCTTTTGTTTTGTTACCTATTGCAGTGGAATATTCCAAACTCAGTAGCTTAAACCGATGACAATTTATAATTTTTCATGATTCTAGAGTGGCTGTTTTGCTTCATGTGGTGTTAGGTGGAATCGCTCACACAGCTGCCTCAAACTGAAAGCTCGTTTGGGGTACCTCAGTTCTTTTTCACCTGGCCTCTCTCTTCACGTGGTGTCTCATCTTCCCGGGTCTGTCTACATGGTCTCTATCTCTAGTAGGATGACCCAGACTTCCTTACAGCTTGATGGCTGAGTTCTAAGAAGGAGTATTCCCAGAAGACAAGTCCCAATGTAAATGCTAATCAAGCCTTGGCTTAATCATGTTTGCTAGGGGCCCAGGGACCAAAGCAACTCACATGGCTCTGTCCAGGGTCAATGCAGCAGAAGACTACACAATGCACTAAAATCAAAAGGTTCGCTGAGGACCACCAATATAACAGTCTATCATATTTCATATATAATTTTTACCTTTGAACCACATAAATGTTCTACATTTTCAAAAATAAAATTAAAGATAGTGAAAAAAGCAAACTATAAAATTGAATACAGATATAAAATTGATAGTATACCAAAAAAAGTAATTAATCCAAGAAACATTTGAGCATAATACCCTAATAGTATATTCTTAGTGAGATATAGTCTAAAAAAAAACAAAAAACATTCAAGATAATCTGGACTTTTACTAAGTAGGTTTTATTTTGGTTATATTGATAGTAACTCTGAGACCATTTTGTATATATTATATGATAGAGTAAATATATTGATAATCTGAGGAATGAGGCCACTCACTGTGGTATAAGGGAAATAGAAATGTGTAGTAGGAGGAGGTGAGGAAGAACTTAGTGATGTTATATTTAAATTGAAAGTATCAGTGTAAAGTCATAATTTCATATGTAGATTTATACACACACACATACATATACACACACTGTAGCCTTTCCACAGACGGGCACAGAAGCAATGACACCTAGTAACAATGAGCATAACTACCCCCCAGATCTTGGTTACTACACTACTGAAAGGAAGTAGGTTTCCATAGAGACATTATTCATTCCAGGTCTGGTCAGTGAAAGTACAAGGTGAGCCTGTAATGTCTTTTTGTGCCAAAAAGCAAAGACGTGCTTAAAGACTAATGCAGACCCTCTGGATGAAATGTTGGGGAACATGAAGTTCACACGATCTCCAAGTATCACCTCCATAGGTTACTTATTATAAAGGGAAAAGATGATTTTACAACAGACACTACTTTAATCCAGTGAAAACTTAGCATGACCAATAATTGGACAATCTGACATTACCTGTGTCCCGGTGGACTGCAATGGGAGGTACACATACATCAACGCAAGTATAGTGTTCTTGACCAAAATGTTTAATCATGAGAACACAATGTGGAAAAACCAGAATGTGGGATGTTTTGTGAAACAATTGGTCAGAACTCTTAAAAAAAAAAAAAAAAAAGAAGTGAACTTCTGGAAGAGTTAAAAATACAGCAGAGTACTTGTCTAGACTAAAAGAAAGCTTAAGAGATGTGACAAACAAATGCAATGTGTGAACCTTGATTGAATCCTAGATTTTTAGAAAGCAGATTTAAAAGACATTTGGGGATTATTGGGGACATCTACTTATGTAATATATATTAGGTTCCGTTTTGTATCAGTGTTAAATTTCTTGTGTATGGTAATGGCATTTTGGTTACATAGGAAACACATGATGGAGTATTTAGGGATAACATGTCATGATGTTTGCTGCTTTCAAATGCTTCAGCAAAAAAAAAAGAAAAGAAAAGAAAAACATGTTTTGCGTGTGTGTGTTTTGAGAGAGAAAGAAAGAGAAAAAGCAAACGTGGCCAAATATTGACAATTGGTGAACCTGGGTGAAGGGGACAATATATATTTTTTCAACTTCTCTGTAAGTTTAAAATTTTTCAAAATGAAAAGTTTGGGAAAATAACTGTAGAAAAATAAACAGTTCAAGAAAGATAAATACCATTTTATGCCTATTAAACCGGTCCTTCCCACCTCAGTGTGCCTTGTTTTTTAGAATAACATCCAGCATGGCCAAGGCTGTGGTAAGTTGGTAGAGTTGAATTGCCTGTGGTATAACCATAGGCTCAACCTATGTGGACAAGAATACAGCAATGTTTATCAAGCACAGGGACACATTCATACTGGATGAGGCCGTCATTGCCCTGAGGATTTGTTTCCAGGAATTAGGTTGACAAAAGTAAAATGCTGTGCCTGAAAACTGGAAATAAAAACAAACCTAAATGTCTAACAATAAGGGCCAGCTTTCGGGAATTATGGTCCACTGCTAGATGGAATATTATTCAAGTATTAAATATCAGTTTCAAGACTTCCTAAGATGAAAAACAAAAGATTATGATTAGCATTCAGTTCTATTAAAAAAAAAAGAAATGCAAAACTGTGATTCCAACTTTGAAAAAAAAATGCATGAATGTACAAACCAAGATATATAAACGTTAAATTCATTCTCTTATAGTATCAGAATCATGGATGATATTTTTCTTTCTTTTTTTTTTTTTTTTTTTTTGAGGGCAGTGTCACTGGCCCTCATATGTGGGACCCAAACCGGGGCCACTGGCTTCCCAAGTCAGCACTTAACCTCTGCGCCACTCGGCTGGCCCATGATATTTTTCTTTTTAAAGCTAAAACTATTGCAATTTATGCAATAAAGAAAAAAATCTTAAGTTAAATGTGTTTCTATATAAACTTTCATGGAATGGTAGATATAGGTACAATATTTCAGTGTATCCAGGTTTTGTGGGTATTCTAAAAATCAAAGGACAAAATAGTTAACATTGGAAAAATATGTATGCCAAAGGTATAGACTGGAAGGAGAGGAGAAAACTCAAAACAATGTGCCAATGCAGTGGGGTCCTGGATGTTTTTATTTCTCTTGATATTGTTATTTTATCAGTACATTAAAAAGTAATTTAAAGAGGAAACAAAGAATGAAACCCATAGTTACCAGTCATTCAACACTTACTTTACATCTTTTAAGCTTTTAAAGACCTGCATTTTAAAGTAGGAGCTTTTTAAGAAGATTGGCTATGGGGGTTGCTTTACTCTCAACTGGATGTACCTTCTGTACCTTCATTCGGAAACTCCTGTTGGTTTCATCTAGCATCCTTTCTCCCTTCACTAGTAAAGACACCTCCAGTCTTACTTTGGGAAAATCATCCCTCCCCGGTTCTTAGCCATGTGTTTTATTGATGGAAGTACCTCCATACACTGCTACTTAACCAGCAATGTACGGTGGAAGTGACTTTCTGGGACTTACAAGACTAGCCTTACAGCTTTTGCCTAGTTCTCTCCGAACACTCATTCTTGAAGCTCAAAGTTGCCATGTATGAGGTCCAGCTATCCTGTTGGAAAGACCACATGGAGAGGCCCTGAGATTACATGAAGGAAAAGAAAGGCCTAGCCTTCCAACTGTCCCCACTAAGGTACCAGACATATGAGTAAAGCCATCTTAGACATCCCTGCTCTTCCCAGACCAATCCAGCTGTAAGTAGAATACCACCTAGTGATTGCAGTAGATGCCATAAAAGAGTTGAAGAATCACCCAGTAGAGACCTACCCATGCTTCAGACTCTTCCAGTGACTGCAGAGCTGCTGAGGTTTAAGTGTTTGTTCATTTGTTGTGAGCAACATAATTCAGCTTTGGAGACTTTATGCCATGCATTTGTTTCCTATTGCTACTGTAACAAATGACCACTAATTTTGTGGCTTAGAGCAACACAATTTTATTATCTTGCATTTCTGAGGGTCAGAATTCCAAAATAGATCTCACCAGGCTAAAAATAAGGTGTTGGCAGTTCTGCATTTCTTCTAGAGGCTTCAGGAGAAAATTCATTCCCTTGTTTTTGTTCAGTTCCTAGAGGCTACTTACATTCTGCACTTGTGGCCTCTTCCTCCGTCTTCAAAACCAGTGTTGTATTTTCAGATCTCTCTGACTCTGCTCCCAACATGACATCTTTTCTCTGAACCGTCTGTCTCCTTTCTCTTGTGATTTCATTGAGCCCACCCAGATAATTCAGGAGTATCTCCATATGTAAAAATGCTTAATTTAATCACATATTTTACTGTGTAAGGCATAGGTTCATAGGTTCCAGGGAGTAAAATATGGATATATTTGGGAGGCCACTATTCTGCCTACCACATGCCATACAGGCATATTTTGGGAGGACACTGCATTATTTCATGAAAGCCAAGCAGTTAAATCACTGAGGTTTAGGGAGGATAAGAGTCTTGTCATCTCTTGGGACTTGAGCACTGGGAGTTTTAACGTTGATAAACAATCACACTTTAGGAAGATCTTACTGTGTGTCAGTCACTGCCCTAAGAACCCCACATGTATTAACTCATTCAATCCTCATGTCAGCTGTATGAGGTAGATTCATCTGCCCACATTTTATACATGGGGAAACTGAGGCACAAAGACCTCATCACTAGAGCTATGTCATTGATATGAAGAAGCTCCAAAGGCTTTTTAGCCTCTGCCTTTTAGCTCATAATTCCAAATTCCTGGGACAGATCAGCCATCTTGGGTCAGGAGACCGCCCTAGACTATGATTGCTGAGAGGGTCTGGTGTCACAGACGTGGCCATTGGTGCTACTCTAAGAGAAGGGATTTGTATGTGAGATACAGCAATCCCAAGAAGTGTCCACTGCAAGAGTAAAGATTGCTCTGGAGGCCTTTGGTAGTGGATAGCCCAAGTTAAATTTGACACACATTGTGATCTGTGGAAATCTGTAGGAAAAAGAGTGTAATCTGATTTTGCAATAGTTTAGCCAATTAGGAAGTAAGAAATTGGGGCTTAAATGTTGCTTTAAAACTGAAAGAGTGCTTTATTACGCCATTGTAAATTGAGCAATAGTTTCCAGATAACTGGAGAACAAAGGTTTCTGTGGTCAAAATGTTTGGGAAATGTGTCATCTCTCTCAGCAATTTACATCTCATATTAGTGTATTAAAGATTAACTGAAAGAAACCTGATTTGCTCGTTAAGCCAACAAATCTATTTTCTTTAGCACAAGTATTCACATATCTTCCTCTGTAATATTTTCATCGTAATACCAATTTAGGTAGCTCTGAGGTAGAGGACAGATAAACTGAAATATTTATGGAATTTCACCTTTTGCATCATGACAGCTGAAATTTAAATTCTATTCAGGTACAGTTTTGTTTCTTTGCTAATAACATATCGATTTTAAAACGCATAGACCAATAATTCTGTAAGTGTGGTTCTGAGACCAACAGCAGCAGGAGCACTTGGAAACTTGTTAAAATGCAGATTCTCAGGGCCTGACTCAAGCCCCTGGGGGTGGGATCCAGGCATCTGTGTTGTGACAAGCCCTCCAGTGATTCTGATGTACCTAGCCTGCGAGAGCTGCTGCAGAAGAGTCTTCAATGGCCATGCTTGGCAGTACTGAACTCAAACAGGCCTCATATAGCCCATTGTTACCAACACTTGATTTTTGTGACCAACCATCCTGGTTTGTGAGACTAATGGGTTTCCTAGGAGACAGGATTTTTAGTTAAACGGGAAGTCTGGGATGGTTGATCACCCTCTTCTAGTCTGTCTCTCCCCCTTTCACTGATAAGAAAACAGAGATTTAGGGACTCACTCAAAGTCCTAGAGCCAGGACATTCTAGAAGCAGGACTCACATGCAGAAAGTTTAGTTCAGAGATTGGGCTCTTATCTGTCATGCCACAGTGCCTACTAACAGGAGCCCATAGTTGCTCCATGGCAGGGTGGTAGCCTGCTGGAGCTGGCTTCTCAGAGCCCAGGCCCTGAGTCTACTACATCTGAGGGATACCCACCCCTTTTGGGGTTGAAAAGAAGTTCTATTCATGAAGATAAGAAAAAGATACCTCTTTTCCATCCCACCAATAGTTTAGTATAGCATGGCATGGCATGGCATGGCATAGTATAGTGTAGTATAATATAATGACAGTGGCCTGGCTTTGAATCCTAGCTACACTTACTAGTCCTATGGCTTTGGACAAACAATATCCTCTACACCTGTTACCTTATTTATAAAGTGGGAATAAAGATGGAGATTGCCCTTTTCATTCAGGCCTTGATCCCCAACCCACCTGGCAAGCTCTCTTTCTCATTGCACTACAGAAGATGTCAAAGAACCAAGAGATGGAAGACTATTCACTTGGCAAGCACTAGATGCTGATTAACTGTAGCACCCTATACAGTACCTAGCTCACAGTATGTGCCCAGTACATATTTTTGAATGAATGAAATGCTTACTACAAGTAAAGTATGATATCAGGTCTTGAGGATACAGAGATAAACATGATAGGCCAGACCCTGTAGAAACAAGGTAATGAAGGAGACAGATTTTTTTTTTTTAAGAAAAGATAATAACAGTGTGTAACAGTCATCATAATAGAAGGAGGCAGAACGGAATTGGGTGGACACTAGAAGAGCACTGAGGAAGGACCTAGCTGAGACTGAAGATGAGGGGGATTAGGAAAAGCTTCCCAGGAGGACAGCACAAGCTGAGTCTAAAAGGACAAGTGGGGAGTCAATCTTGAGAGAAATGAGGTGTGGATGTTACAGTAGAGAGACAGTATGGACCAAGGTCAGAGGCTTGATGATCACCATGGCTTTGTGAAAGAAACAGAAGATGAACATACTTTAACTGTTGGTCATTAGAGAGGCTATTAGACCCAGCATGTCCAGGGTTGAGTGGGAAGGAATCTATGTCCTCCCTCCTCCCAGCACATACGTGTGCTAGGTCTTTTCGTACAGACGCAGCGGAGTGACTGGAAAATTAGACAGGAGAGCGAAGGCCTCTGTTCTCAGCTTTAGGGGAAATTTATTCTATATTCATTTTCGTTCTCTAATGCCAAGTTCAAGCTTCTGCAAAGACTGGGTGTTCCCTAAATGCTTCAGACACACTGGCAGAGCAGCAGTACAGGCAGCCAAAACTGCGAACAGGCTCCCCAATTGTTCTGGGGACTTGCTGTTCTCAGCCCTTTACCCTGAGGGGCCCTGGAGGCTGGAAGTGCAGGCCTGGTATTATCCACATTGACAGAAATAGACTTCCAGCCATGGAAGAACAAGGCGCACAAAGGGGAGACACATCCTTAGCTATATGGGTGTGTACCCCTAGATGCATTTTTGCCTCTAAAGCAGAGATTGGATATTTCTGACTCTGTTCGACAAAAATAAACTTGAATAAAACTCCATGTAAACAAATTTGCTTCTCCAAATCACTGTCTTTCATCATTTCACAATTAGATTGCAATTTATTGGTTTCTAGAATTAGATTAAAGTAGTCGGTAGGCAATGACCCTTACTAAAATAATATCTGCCAAAAAGAAAGGCTCCAAGTTTGTTTGAACTCCAAATGATTCAAAATATAATATTCACATCTTCTCTCTGACTTCCTCTTTCTAATCCTGTTGAACTCTGTCTGAGTTTTATATAAGGTTTATTTGTCCTGATCGGAAGCTTAATGGACTAAAACAGGATTACTATACTTAAGATATATGGCTCTGACGGGGACTAAAACTTGTTTTCTTCCTTAGATTTGCAGGAAAGTCAATTCAGCTCAATTGACTTAATTTCAATAGCCATTTTTTCTTTCCTGGGGAGGTCAAGTGGGTTTCAGTAGCAGAGAGGTAAACAAAACTGATCTCATTCATTAAGAAAGCATGACGTTAACAAAATTAAAGGAAGTCATGTCTCAGTGAATTGACCTCTCAGAAAAAACCAACACTATTTCTAAATGATGACAACAATTTACAAGTGGCTGTTTTAACCCTCTCTGCCATTTACAGGAGCAAACAAATATAATAACCTGAGGAAATAACCTGGACATAAATATGTCCACATAAAGGAAGCTGAATGTTTTAATAGGTTCTAATCCCACCTCTGATCTTTTAAGAAAACCTTAAGAAAGCCACTAGAATCTCTAGGTCTCCTTTTCGTTGCCTTTACATGGAGAATGAAAGTACCTGTGCTGAAAGCAGATTCGTAGCTTCTAAGGGCAGAAGGGAGGACGAAATGGAGTGTGACTTCTAGTGAACATGTGCTTTCTCTTCGGGGATGATGGAATGTTCTGAAATTAGGTAGTGGTGACAGTTGCACACCTTGTGAATAGGCAAAAAAAACCCACTGAATTGTACACTTTAAAATGGTGAGTTTTATGGTATGTGAATTACATCCCAGTATTATTATTATTATTATTATTATTATTATTAGTTACAGATGTACAAAACAATGCAATAGTTATCTTTTTCACCCCTTACAAAGTGACTACCCCCTCCCCCTCCTTTGCCCCCCCACACCCGATATCATACATATCTATTACAATTCCATTGAGTCCATTCCCACACTATACTCCACATCCCATGACTATATATGTGTTAAATTATAGTCAACATCTAATATTATTCAGTGGCAGCTTCAGATGTACAGTGCAGTGGTCAGGCCTCTACACCGTCCATGAAGTGATCTCCCTGACAAGATATGAATCCATCTGATCCCCTAAAAAAATATATTACAACATTATTGATTATATTCCCTAAACTGTCTCTTCTATCCCTGCGGTAGTATTGTAGTTATCAGTTTGTGTTGCCTCGTCCCTTCCCCTTCTCCCTCATGCTCACCCCTGTCCCATCTAGCCCTCATCAGTTTTTCCTTTGTGTCTCTGAGACTATTTCTGTTTACATTGCTCATTTATTCAGTTCTTTAGAGTCTACATATAAGTGAGATCCTATGGTATAAAGGAACGTGCTACTTCACAGGGCTATCATTAGGAGGTAGAGAGAAAGTCTACACAAAACCTTTGTAAAATAAGAAAACATTTTTAGCGAGGATCAGTTGCATTCGTTGGGAGGTTTGTTTTTATTGTTTTTGGTTAGTTTTGTTTGCAATTAATAGAAACCTAATTCGAGACTTTACTGATTCACATGAACAAACCACAGGAGGCCACAGAACCTGGAATTAGAGATTCCAAGTGCAGCACATTCTCTCCATCTCTCCTCTTGGCTTTTCTGATTATCACCTTCATCTCCTCAGTTGTGGCAGGGGAATAGGTATCTGTCAGACAGTCCACTTCCATTTTGTCACCAGAAGGGTCAGATTCTTTGGTTCTCTGGCCTAAAGTTCAAAATTACTGCAGAATTGCTTCAGTTGGCTCCAGTTTGGGTAAGATATACAACCTTAGAGCAGTCACCAATGAGAAATGGCTTCTGTAAGAAGGTTGGCAGCTTCCATTAGAATCACATGGGTGGATGTGAACTTCCCAGAAGAGGTGGACAGAAGGCTGCTTCAGCACACCAAACAGCAGATGTCCCACAGGAGACCAGTGACCCAACTTCCCCATGTTGGAGTCAGAAGGGACTTAATACATCTCAGAGAGCATGAATCCAACTTCCTTATTTCATAGCGGAGGGAGCTCTATTCAGAGAACTGGTTAGTAGGACCAAGACTAACTCCCTGGGGCCGGCCGAGTGGCTCAGTTGGTTGAGAGTTGTCTTAGAGTGCGAGCTCTGAGCAACAGGGCCTCTGGTTTGGTTCCCACATGGGCCAGTAATGCTGTGCCCAAGCTGAGCTGTCGCTGAGCTGCCAACAGGTGGCAGGATGGCTCAGCTGATGCAACAGCAAGATTGCCTGTTCGATGGTGGGCTATGCCCACCTGCAACTAAGACAGAACTCGGCACCTTGAGCTGAGCTGCCACTGGGATGGCTCAGTAGATAGAGCATACGCTCTTAATAACAAGGCTGCTGGTGTGACTCCTGTATGGGATGGTGGCTACGCCCACCCGCAACTAAGATTGAACACAGCACCTTCAGCTTAGAGGCCACAAGCTGCCAATGGGAAGCCAGATGGCGACTGGCACCCTCCACAACGAGGATTGAAGAACAACAACTTGGCTGGTCTCCTTCCCCAATTCCCCACCACTGTTCCCCTCCCCCCAATTCCACAATAAAAACAAAATCTTTAAGAAAAAAAGAAAAAAGAAAAAAGACTAACTCCCTGGTCTTTTCACTACCAACCTAGTGAACATAAATTGGTGATTCCCAAATCCACACCACAGCATGAAATGGGGAACTTGTTAAAAATACCTACTGCAAGGCTCTCGCTCAAGACCTAAATAAGAATTTCAGCGGACTGGAGTATGTGAGTCTGGATTCAGTTACAAGTGCCTCACCTAATTCTGATGTTTGCTATCCACCACTTAGGGGGAAAAAAGTACTGATACCTGGATCCCCACTCTGAGATGCTCGTGCGTTGAACTGAGCTGCAGGGGTCTCTGAAGTGCAGCTCGTGTTACGGACCACTAACTTAAAATAACATGTGAGAATCACTTGGGAAGCTTTACTAACACTTTGAATGCCAGGGCCCAACCCCTAAGATTCTAATTTAATTTGTCTCAGTCTCAGGGCACTGGTATTTTTCAAAATCTCACCAGGTAGTTCTGAGATTCAGTGAAGGTTGAGAACCATTGAGTAAGATCTTACTGCCTTCCTTACACAGGGGTTGTGAATGAGATATGGGTGTGGAAAGTTACTGTCAACTCACTGTAAAGTGTGATGATGACTATGATGAAGTTATTTCTTGAGTGGTTGCTATGAACCAGCCAGTGTGCTAAGCATTTTATGAGCATAATCTCATTTAATCTTCAACAACATTATTAATTTTCAACAACATTAGTGTTATTTTCCCTTTTCCTTGATTACAATATGTCATCAGTTGAAGACTGTCTATTTGATAAGTTAATTAGACAGTGTCTGTTGTTACTTAGCAAGATAATATGGAGAGTTCATCAGTCCTCCAGGGGCACAGGTTTGCTTTACTCAGAATAAATGCAAATGTATAGCTTTTAAGATGAAATGCAAATAAACATAGGGGGTGCTATCAAATGCAAATAACTCATCTGAAGTGATATGAAATGAACAGCTATCTTTTAGGGAAACTGCTAACTTCTCCTACAGTCACAAATGGCAGCTATGTCTCATACTGGGGCATCCCTACTGGGCCTGAAGGCTGGCAAATTTATTTAAACACATCCCATTTCACGAATAATAAAATGTGGGGGAAATGTATATCTTAGAGTCACAAAAACATGATATTATCTCTATTTTCAGATGAGATTTTTCTTTTTTTAACTTTATTGGGGAACAGTGTGTTTTTCCAGGACCCATCAGCTCCAAGTCAAGTAGTTGTTTCAATCTAGTTGTGGAGGGCATTTTTGCAGGACCCATCGGCTCCAAGTCAAGTAGTTGTCTTTAATCTGGTTGTAGAGGGTACAGCTCAGCTCCAAGTCCAGTCACCATTTTCAATCTAGTTACAGGGGGCGTACCCCACCATCCCATGCGGGAATCGAGCCGGCAACATTGTTGTTAAGAGCGCGTGCTCTAACCAGCTGAGCCATCCGGTTACCCACTGACAGTTTAGTGGCAGCTCAGCTCAAGTCGTTGTCTTCAATGTAGTTATGGAGGGCGCAGCTTACTGGCTCATGTGGGAATCCAACCAGCAGCCTTGTTGCTCAGAGCATGCGCTCTAACCAACTGAGCTGCCCATCCGCCCTTCAGATGAGGTTCTAAAACGTTAAGTGACCAAAAATAACATGGTTCATTATACGGCCAAGCCAGAAATAATTAATGCAAGCCAGCATCCCTGCTGTTAGAGTTCACCAGAAGCTCCTCTACTAACAACCTTCCACTTACAAACTTTCTTTGACAAGAACAAAGCAATTTGTCAGGACAAAATTTTGTGTCAGCGTTGGCTGCAGCTGGAATGAGGGGTCCCCGGGGTTTTCAAGACCTAACCAATCCTAGAGTAGAGTTGGTATGTCTTTCAATGCAATGCAGAAACTAATTTTAAAGTATTTTAAAGCAGGTACAATAACTGAAAATTCAGAGTCCAACAAGATATAAATGCATTTATTTTTGGAAGCAATAATAAAAAAGTCAAGACAAGTAGAAAAGGAAAACAAGTTGAGACTATACAAATGAGGATGAATATGGTCAGTGGATCAGTTTTATGCTTTGAATCAGCTATTGTCAAATTCTCAGTGTGACCAAATTTATCTAACCTTGTTTGATTATTTTCTTTCTTTTAAAATTTTTATTTAGTTATAAGAAATGAGCACTGAATATTTCACAATCAGCTCTTAGCTCCGATAGCACACCAGTGTCGTACCACTCAAGGATCAATTATGGCACGTATAGGACTCTTTTATTTTGATGTAACACTACTGCAGCCTGATTTCCTACATATATAGTCACTGTACTTAGAAGAAAGGTGGGTATAATGGAACAAATGAGCCAAGGTCAAAAATGGTAGGAAAGAATGAATCGGGGGAATACCCTTTTCATACTTCTTCATTAACTTGGAATTTCTAGAATATAGAAGTATATTCTAAGTGTATAGAATATATTAACTTAGACCTCCAGTATAATGAGTTTCTTTTGTAGATGTATAAATATAAATATTATTACGATAATGTTTTTTCTTTTCTCAGATTTTGCTTTATAAAAGCAAAGTAGCCCACAAGTTTGGTTTTATATGCCTTTAGAGGTTCTTTGCAATTTTTCCTTTCACAGCTGTTAAACAGTTTATACCTCCAATATTTTTTCCTGCATAATGATTTTTATGGAAGCAAATATCATAAGCATTTTAAAGTCTTACCAGTTGTGACAATAAAATAATGAGACTTCTAAAATTGAACCATATATCTGGGAAGATAGAAAAAACATACATTTATTTCTTAGGAAATCACATACTTGTTCTGATGAAGATGCCATTACTCAAGGTGGTTTGGAAATCCTCTTTTTGAATTGCCTTTAGCACAAGATTATGAGGTGCTGGAATGAAAATTAGTTAGGTTGCTCTACAATACTGCTCGCTTCGTATTTTTAATTAAAAATAGAAGCTCTGAGATAGGGTAAAGAGCAATGAATTTGGAATCAGAAAACCTGAATTCAAGTCCAACCTCCATAACCTACTGGTTTTATAGCTGTTCATATTCCTTAACTTCCTCTTTACCCTCACTTTCCTCCTCTGCGATATGAGAATGAAAGCACCCACTGAAGAGTCTGTGAAACAAGGCATTGTTATAGTGCCTTGTGAAATGAAACACACTGTCCAAATGTAAGTTATTATTGGCTTCACTTGATTAGAACTGAATGGGCTTAGTTAGTGATTTCCAAATTTTAGATGTAACCACTGAAAGCATAAATATTCCATCATTGAAAAAGTATTCAAAGGATCATGGAAGAGAGCTAATACCTCAGGTCAGTTTGTTGAACCCAAATGAGAACTCAGCTGGGATCCAAAGAAGTTATAGTTAGTGTTAAGGCCCTCTTCACTCTCCAAGTCCTTAGCAGCCTCATTTTTTCCTAACCCTCTGCTTTCTAGCACCCACTCCATTGGATGAAAGTCGGAACTGCTGACTAAATGCAGGGCATTTGTGAAAATGAAATTTGAAAGAATCCTGGCTGGTCTTTTGACAAGAACGTTATCCCTCCTCTCAAATCTAGCAGCGTGGGCCAGCCAGCTCTCCTTTGAAATGGCTGACTCTAGGACTGCTGCTATCCTTGCCATTTTAAGATCTCCTTTACCTGAGGGACAGAACCACAAATTCCACAGTGGAGCGTGGGGCATGAGTAGGCTGTTCTGAAGAGCCTGAGACTAGGAATGAGAAATTAAGCCCTAGCCCAGCCAAAACGCAGTCTCCCCCACTGCTAAGCCGATCCCAATCATCTGTCTCCCAATCCTCTCAGTCACATGAATGAAATATTTAGCCAGGTTACCCGAGTTTCTTGCTGTAAAACGAATCCTTCTGTATAGTCTGCTGGAGCAATTACTGAAGTTTGTCATCTGCAATACTCCTTTCAAATCCAAACGTATTTTCTTTTATCATTTTGTTTGTTAATAAAAAACAGCAATCACTTAGGTATTCCAACAATGCTTAACCACACAGTCTACAAAATAGACCAAATTGATAAATACATATCAGTTTATCACATTCCATATCACTTTTTTTCTTTTTAGTTTTGAAAGTGTGCTTTGTTAATAAGAAAAGAAGTAGGGAAACTGTTTAACATTCTGAGGGGAAAAGAAAACCCCTCACATGTGGCTGTAAAGTTTTCCTTTATGGTGACGAGTTATCCTATATCCTAACAGTTTTATTACCCGGGGTTTTAATGAGAGCACCCTCTCAAGAATCCACTGTCTGTCAGTGCAGGGTTTTGTAGTGAGTACAAGGAGTATGCAGTGCCTTTTTTAAAAAAGGCAAACACAAATCTACTAGTATTTGAAATAGTTTACAAGATACAGCTGGACCAGTGACAGATTAAATATGATGAATACTCTGACCCAAGATTTGGTTGTCCTTGGTTGGAATCACTACCGATTAGTAAAGAAACCAAAACAAAGCTCCGGGGTTGTTTGTTTGTTTGTTTGTTTGTTTGTTTGTTTGTTTGTTTTAGGAATTCTTGAATGAAGGAATCATAATGTAATCTCTGTATTAATATTCTATAATTATCAACTTAGAAGCTGAATATTTGATATTTGAAGGTATAGTAAACATTGAAGCAGCAGACCAAATGTTAAAATGTTCTCATCTAACTTCAGGCCCATTTTGTGAAGCATTCAGTTATATATTTCCTTATTTGCTGTTGCTGCCTGTAAGCATTTGTAAAACATACACAACTACTTATAGTTACTTAGTCGCATCAATTGTTAGTTTCTTAAACTCAAACAGAACCTTCGTTGTCTTAGTATTAATGGTAAAATTGGGAAATACTTAAGCAATGATGAGATTTTTTTTCCTTTTTTGCTCCTAATGAAGACTTACACTTAGTCCTTCCCAATGAGTATTTTTAAATGTATATATTTTTTAATTTAAAAGTAATTCATGTTCATTGTTGAAAAATACAAAAATGAAAATTTTAAAAATGAAGAAAAAAAGTAAACTATAGAAGTCACCAAAAGAACAACTTAACATTTGTTGTATACCCTTTAAGTATATTATATTTCAAGTGAAAAATATTTATTGAGTGTTTAATATATGTCCAGAACTGTTTTAGGTGCTGAGAGAAAAAAAAGATGAATGAGATATGGTCTTTGTCCCCAAGGACTCATGAAGAAAGAATTTGAGTTGTTGATCAGAAGCTAGTTTTGTTGGGAGAAGGATTAGTTGACATTTGATAGTTTTCCATGTTTTGAATATTTATAGTTTTAGGCCTAATTAAAAACAGTTATATCCTAGGTATGTCAAAGTATATTACAATCTCGTTGCATCTACTACAATTTCATTTTAACTTACAATTGTGTCTTGTTCATTTGGTCCTATTTATAATAAATGGATTTGATGGTACGTGTATCAGTTTGGGTAGTTACACTGATTCCTCTAGGGAAACATCTGTATTTCTCACTGTTTTTGAGGTATTAGTTCCTTGGGATATAGATAGGTGCTATGTAGAGAAATAGATTTCATGGCCAAAAATATTTGGGGAATTCTGGGTTAAACAACCATATAAAATAAAAAATCAATTTTTGATGGATAATCAACCTAACCATGGAAACTAAAACTGTAAAGCTTCTAGAAGAAAACAGGAAAATATTTTCATAACCTTGAGGTAGGCAAAGATTTTTTAGCAGGACATCAAAGAATTGGCAAGTTTGACTTCAACAAAATTAAAAACACCAACTAAGCAAAAGACACAGTTTTTTTTTTTTTTTTTTTTTTAAAGAAACATTAGTATATTCCTACCAGCAATATACCACAGCTGGTCCACATCTTGCTGATGATTCCATTTAAATCTTTTTTTTGTTTTAGTCATTGGGTGATGTGAAGTGGTATCTTATTATGGTTTTAATTTGCATTTCCTTGATGAGTGATGAAGTAAAGGATCTTTTCATGTACTTACTGACCATTTATATTATCTTCTTGAAGTACTCCTTCAAGTCTTTTTCCTAATCTTTTTAGTTTTGTGTTTTAAAATGTTTATCTTTTTGTTATTGATTTGTAGGAGTTCTTTATATATTTTGGATATGAGTACTTTGTCAGATATATGTATTGTGAATATTTTCTTCCAGGCTGTGAATTAATTGCCTTTTCACTTTCTTAATTATTAAGAAAATGGTACAACCACTTTGGAGAACAGCTTGCCACCAAAAAGATAGTTACTGACAGCAATAATTCCATTCTCAGATAGACTTGTTTCTCAGCATGTCTCTCTATCTATGTATCTATGTATCTATGTATCTATCACCTATATGATCTCATCTGATACACATTCTGAGGAATGCTGGTTGGGACCCCATGCTCTAGGATAGCAGTGCTCAGCCCTGACTGCACGTTTGAATGACCCAAGGAGCTATTAAAACTCCTAAAGTCCAAGCTGTACCCCCCAACTAACTAACTTAGATTCGCTAATGTTGGATCCTAGGCATCAGCTTTTTAAAACGGTTCCAGGTGACTCCAGTATGCAGCCATGGTTGGGAAGCACTGTCTTACAAAAACAGACCTTCTTTTTTTTTTTTAAAGATTTTACTGGGGAATTGGGGGAGGAGCACAGCATTGGGGAACTGGGGAAAGGGAACAGACAAGTTGCTGTCCCTTTGTTCTTCAGTCTAGTTGTGGAGGACATTGCTTCACTGGCGATCATTACATCAATGATTGGTATCATCATTGCGCTCTTCCCGGGTGAGGCAGATCGGTCGCCCCGCTCCGGACAGCCGCTTGTGGCTGCTCTTGGCAGCTCACACCGGCTGCCAGCTGCTCACGCTGGCTGCCGGCCACTCGCTGCAGCCTATGGCAGCCCACTGCAGCAGGGGCTGCAGCTATGCCGTCCAGGGGACTCACAGCAGCCCAGTTCCAGGTGGAGCTGTTGTTCACCATCTGAGCTGTAGAGGGCAGAGTCACTGGCCCTCATATGTGGGATCCCAACCGGGACCACTGGCATCCCAAGCCAGCTCTTAACCAATGCTCCACTCAGCCGGCTCCAGAGCCTCTTTTTAAGCTTCTGTACTTGCCCAGTTAGAAGGCGGCTCACATTTAATTAACATCAACAGCAAGTTCAAGGACCTGGTGTCCTCAGTTGGAGGGTATCACTGGGAGCGGAGGTCTATCTCACTGACTAGCGCCCACCTGGCTGGCTCTCTGACTTCAGACCTCCAGTTCCTGCCTGCTGTGGACCAGGTGCATATGTCCACCTATAATATTTGCCCATTTTCTTCCAGTCCAGCTCTGTATTACTAAATGGTCTGGTTGGTTGCTGAGCCCCTGCCCCGTGACCAGCACCCAGTGAGAATAAGGCTTTGGTCCCTAGGGCTGAGCAGTCTGTATCCTGAGCTTTCTCAAACCATCCCACTTCCCTGTGTTTCCAGACCTACTTCTGATCTCAGATTCTGGTATCTTGCCTCATTCTTGACTGTAGTCTCAAATTGACCTCTTGGATTTGTCAGCTGATAGTGCTCCTTTGGCTCTAGTCCTTGGCTCCTGCAACCTATGCATCTATTCCCATAGTCCCCTCTACCCTTTTTGGTCCCAGCACCTTCCCACCCAAACCAGGGCCACTCTCTGTGCCAGCTGGGTGAGCCTCAGCCTTAGAAAGGGAACGGGACAGGTTCTCCCTGCCTCCACTAACATCCCCGGTCTCACCCAAATGTACAGTTTGGGCACACTCTGGTTTGTCTGGGCTGACCCTTTGACCCAGTCTGACCATTTTTATTCTGTTGAACGTCACAAAGATTGGAATTAAATGAGAGAAAGTGCCTGGACGTACGCTAGGCTGAAGCCACTATATCAGGTTTCTGTGTGCTTCGGAGAGGCTGGTGTCTGCCCCACATTCCATTCCACTGACCATGTGGTGCATTCTCAGTGCCGGCGGCTGGATGAAGTGCATATCAGAAACTACAGCTGCTCGCCCCTCTGCGCTCCAAGTGTCCTCTTCTGTCATCTGCCTTCTCTGGCTCCGGTCTGCCCCTTCCTGGCCTGGACCACAGCCTTAATCCAGGGTTTATCCTCAGGTCTATTCATGGTTTGTATCTGTCCCTAGCCTCAAACCCATGTCACAGATCCCTCCAAGGGGATGGAGAGGCCAAATTCCTGACACCAGGTTCGTGGACATCTGTTGTTTTTGCCTGCCCAGCCTCCACGCCCTTCTTCTGGTAGCAGCACCCAACTTTTGCTTGGGAGAATCTGTGCTCACCTCCAATCAGAAATAACATAGATCTGTCATGCATGTGATGTGTCTCTCCCCTGGCCAAGGCATGGGCAGAAGTCTCAAACTAAATCACTTGGATGCTGTCTCTCTGAAACTTGAATGAAGCAGAGCAGCAAAAGCTTTATAATGGTTCTACATAGGCAAACCTGCTTATCTTGAAGGTAATGCTTTTTGTCTCTAACACCTATGGCCCCTGAACTCCCTAGTTCCTGCCCTTTTTTAAGCTTCATTCTATAGCTTTTTCTTACATTTACAGAGTTCCTTTATTATTTTTTTTACAGTAGCAAGAGCTGGCTCTATTGTTTGTGACTAATAAATACAACTAGTTTATAGTCCACTTTTCTTTCTTTTCTTATGATTTTACAGAATTATTTTGAAAGGGTGACTTATATCCCAGGATTGCATCAAAGGGCTGTAGAACAGAACTAGATCACAGATCTTCCCATATTATGCCCTCACATTATGCAGATGAGGAAACTGAGATTTGGACAATTAAGGTCACATGCAGTGCCCTGATCATCTATTTACTGACTTTGGATTAGGGGAACTATCTATTAATTACTTCTGATGGATGGGGAGGGGAACCATTTATTTAACATTTAGTTTTCCCTCCATTAAAATGCAAATTATTCATTCACCTGAATTTTCTTGAAAACAAGCATCTCAGATCTTACAAAGTTCACTAGAATTTTCCTTCCTTTAAAGAAGCGCTCTAAAAAAAATAGAAATGCCCTATGATTTTTATTTAGTCATTGAAAATAAAGGAATTTAGTCAGAATTTTCCATTTTCCACAAAATTCACCAGGTCCAGGAGGTTAAAGTATCCGCTTTCTTGGTTCTGAAAGGAATTGTAGTTATTAGCATCTAGAATCTCCAATACATATTGCACACTTCATCTGCAAAGATAACATTCTAGATCCATCATGAATGTAAAATATGCAATTGGAGTGGTTTTTACAGCAGGGAAAGAGCATCAGGTCTTTGGGGGCCCACACCCTTGATCTATTACCTGCCTAATCCTAGTCATGGTTAATGATTTACATCTCAGAGCCTCAGTTTCCTCATTTATAAAACAGAGCACACCAGTGATACCTATCTCATGGAGACTCTGTGCAGACTGGATGAGAAAATGTAAACCGCCTCTTACTTCCAGGCAGGTACTTCATAGGCAGACATCTGAATGAAGCATTTATATGTTACTTCTCAAGTCCGTTTTGCTCTCCCAAAATGCTTTCTTAAAAGTATGCAGTAGGCAGATGATGTAGAACTGTCCCTGAGACTTAATAATAGAAAATATGCCTGACAAAGTGCATTTTGGGATATTTGGTCAGGAACATAGCCAGTGGATTTTGCAAGCATATCTCTCCAACAAAAGCAAGGCCATTGTACAATAGGACCTCATATTCCTTTGGCTTCTTGTCCACTTGGATTGCTCTACTTCTACAGATGGTCAAGTCCAACCTGGAAGAGACTGTCTAAGCCCTAAACCTACTGTCTTACTAAGGAGGAAACCAAGAGACAAAGCATGTGGCTTGTCCATTATCACAATATTAATAGAAGTAGAAAAGCTTTTTGACTTTCTTACTCCTTCTGCCCCCCAACATTTGAGGAATTTTGCTAAGTTAAGGAATAAATGGCCTGGATAAAAAAATGGTAGAGAAACTTGTCTGATTTTAGGCGAACCTTCAGCCTATGAAAACTAAGAAAAGCATAAGAGATAGGAACTGCTCATGGTGAGCGCTCAGAATGCATGGACGGTAGCTCCATACAGCAAAAGCCACAGCCAATGAGTCTGACAGTGTCTTTTTTCCACCCACCCCCTCTCTATTTCTGATAATGGGTGCATTTTGTGTTTGTGTGAAACTGGAAGACACAAAAATAAGTAATAAGCTCATTAGGTTGATAATGATTTTTTTTTGGTCTGTTAGTTTCTGCCTATGTCTAAGAAACTTAATTAAGAAATGTTTTTCATTTTTAAAAGCCCAACTCAGCTGTATTTGTTGAAACAAAAAAAATAAACAAAAGGAAAGGAAAGAAATTTAAGCCAGCAAGGGTATAAGTATTGTCCAAATAAAATTGTAAATGTTGACATGCCAAATATGGCACCTGAAAGCACTAAATAAATATTTGTTGAATGGAATGAATGAATGAATAAATGAATGAATGAATGATAAATACTTGTATAAACAAATCAAGTCACTCGTTAATTTTTATGTTAAATTATAGAACATGGACATGAAAGAAGCCAGGAACACTGGTTCAATCCTGACATTTCACAAGGGGAGAAAATGAGAGGTCACTTGACTAAGGCACGGGCTGGTGGCAACTCTGTAAATTTTCTTACTTCGCTGCAAGTTGTCATTCCAAACCTCTTCCCATGAATTGACTTTTAATGCATACACAAGCAGCTTACTGACTTCATAAGTTTCCCCCCTCAGTTTGCCCTAATCATTTTAGCCTTCTTTCAGTCATACAACATATATTTGTTGCATGCTGTTATGTGCCAGACAATGTTCTAAGAAGTGAACAAAACAGGCCAAAATCATGTTTTCAGGGAATTTATATTCCAATGGGAGAAGGGCAGGCAAGAAAAAAGAAAGTAAGTAAATATAAAAAATATCATGTGGTGATGAGTGCCCAAATAAAAGATAAAAATGATGGGGATCCATTCCCAGGTGTATACTCAAGAGAGATAAGAACATAGGCCACACAAAAACTTGTATACAAACGTTTTAACAACATTACTCATAATAACCAAGAAGTGGAAATAAGCCAAATATCCATCAACTGATGAATAGATCAATAAAATGTGGTCTATCCATACAATGGAATATTATCTGGCAATAAAAAGGAGTGAAGTGCTGATGCATGATACAACATTATGCTAAGAAGCCAGTCACAAAGGTCTACAAAGTGTATTTCCCATTTTCCATTCATATCAAAAGTCTAATAGACTAAGATATAGAAAGTAGGTAGGTGATTTCCTAGGGCTGGGAGGTTGGGGTGACTGGGGAGCGATAGCAAAAGGGTACAGAATTTCTTTTTGAGGTGATGAAAATGTTTTAGAATTGACAGTGGAGGCACATGCACAATTCTCTAAATACACTAAAAGTCATTGAATTGTACACTTTAAATGGGTGAATTGCATGGTATGTGAATATATTTCTCAAGCTGTTTAAAGACATGATAGGGAGTAATGGGGCAGGAGTGGGCTGCTGCTCTTTTAGGAATGGTGGTCAAGAAAGGTCTTACTGATAATGTGACATTTGAGCAGAGACCTCAAGGAATCGAGAGAGTGACTCTGGATATCTGGGTGAAGAACATTTCAGGCAGTGGGGACAGCAAATGCAAAGGCCCTGTGGTCAATACAAGATTGTTATGTCAGGAGAACAGCAAGAAGATCACGGCTGGTGGAATGAGCAAGGGGGAGGTGGTTGAAGAAGAGATTAGAGAGTTAACAAGATTGAGTGGGGATTTGTTGAGGAGACTTCTTGGCCCTGAAGAACGGTGGCTTTCCTCTGAGTGAGATGAACAACCACTGGAGGCTTTTGGGCAGAAACATGACACTTTCAATTTTTTTTTTTTTTAAAGATTTTATTGGGGAATTGGGGAAGGGGAACAGACAAGTTGCTGTCTTTTTGTTCTTCAGTCTAGTTGTGGAGGACGTTGCTTCACTGGCCCATGTTGGTATCATCATTGCACTCTTCTCGGGTGAGGCAGATTGGTCGCCAGCCTCTGGACGGCCGCTCACGGCGGCTCTTGGCAGCTCACACCGGCTGCCAGCCGCTCATGCTGGCTGCCGGCCACTCACTGCATCCTATGGCAGCCCACTGCAGCAGGGGCTGCAGCTATGCCGTCCAGGGGACTCACAGCAGCCCAGCTCCAGGTGGAGCTGTTGTTCACCATCTTAGCTGTAGAGGGCAGTGTCACTGGCCCGCATATGCGGAATCCCAACCTGGGCCGCTGGCATCCCAAGGCAGCACTTAACCAATACGCCACTTGGCCAGCCCCATTTTTAGACAAATCACTCTGCTACTCTTATAATAGGTCAGAAAATTACCTGTTTTAATAATAGCATTCTAAGGAAGTTCTGGCTTCACTTCCGGGCTTAAAGTTCTGAACATAAATGGAACCAGGGCAGAGAGCTCCCTCCTGCAGGCCTGCTGAGAACATTGCCCAGTCTTCACGGTGGAACCGTGGGCTAGGGTGGAGCTTGGAACTCTGAGGCTATCTCTGACACAATTCCATCTGGCTTTATAAAAACTTACTTTATGAGAAGAGGCAGTCATCAGATTAACCAGTAATTCTATTTGACAATAGGAATGCAGGGCCATAAAAGGGCCATAAAATTCCTTCCAGTTATATCTGATATAACTGGAAGCTTATATCTAATGTAATTGAAAGGCCATTGCTTGAGATGAGAGTAGGAGCTAACTTGTGAGTCCCTCCCTAAATTAAAGGGTAGATGGAAGAAGATAAGTTACTGAGTTCACAGACTTTACAATCCATTTATCTGTTTTTAATTTCTGCTCTTTCTGCATGTGCTTTTACCAAGAGATACTACAGAATCAATGGGGGCAAGGAGGCCTGGTGGGAGGAAGAAACTGATGAAGTTTATTTACTTTATCGATAGCTTATAATTCCTTATTGTTTTTCAGAACTAATTTTTAATATTTTTTCTCTCTCTACATTTCACATCAAACTATTTTTGAAAACACACATTCTAAAGCATCCTATTTCTGTGGGTGAAGTTTAAAGCATAGATTTTTTTTTCCTGTAAGATTTTTACTCTGCTTAGCTAACTTCACTATTGACAACTTGTGCGTTTACTTAAATAAAAAAAATCATAGGCCTACGTGCAAGGTATTTTGACAGAATGGCTAGTGGTCTGAGTACCAGAGAATTATGTGGTAGGAGGGGTTGAATGCCCTCCTTAGTCAGTCATTCTCTGTTTCTCAAATGGCATTCAACAGGAAATAAGGAAATGCTAGTTGAATGGATGAATTTATAAAGTACGAGGTATGTACTTTCACATAGCTCCTCAAAAATGAGCAAATGAGCAATCAAAAAGCAAACAGTAAAATCATGCACACTCTGGGCCGGCCGAGTGGCACACTAGTTTAAGAGCTGGTTTGGGGATGCCAGTGGCCCTGGTTCGGATCTCACATATGAGGGCCAGTGACACTGCCCTCTACAGCTAACAAGAGCTCCACCTTGAGCTGGGCTGCGAGCCCCTGCTGCAGTGGGCTGCCATAGGCTACAGTGAGTGGCCGGCAGCCAGCCTGAGCTGCCAATAGACGCGGTGAGCGACCATCCAGAGGCTGGAGACCTATCTGCCTCATCCGGGAAGAACACAATGATGATACCAACATGGGCCAGTGAAGCAACGTCCTCCGCAACTAGACTGAAGAACAACAACAACAACAAAAAGACAGCAACTTGTCTGTTCCCCTTCCCGATTCCCCAACACTGTTCCCCTCCTCCAATTCCCCAATAAAATCTTAAAAAAAAAAATCATGCACACTCTACAAAGAAATCTAGATAATTAAGATAAATAATTATGTTGTAGAGACATTGTTTACCTGTGCCCATATTCTTAAGGGGATTGAGACGTGTTTGGGGAAAGAAGATCCTAACTTTGATTTTATCAGGGTGGCCCTGGGTTGGATCCATGGCCCCAGGAAGACTGAATAGCCTAGAGGTGATGAGGCTGATGGAGCCAGGCAGAGGAGGTGTGGCATTTGCACAGTTGGGATGTAAGATGAGTTTGGGAACCACGGTTGCTGGGAGTCTAGGGAGTGGTCTGAACAAGGAGTCCGCTTTCAGCTTTTCCCTTTCCATCTTAGTACACTTGTTTCTTCGTTACCTCCCTATTCCTCTTTCCTTCTCTCTCATTCTTTTTCTGCCATCTATTTTCTCTGTCTCTCTCCATGTATATTATTATATTAAATGTAGCCTGTTTTATGGCTTGTTGTATTTACTGGATAAAGTTTTATGTTCCTATGTTTATCTTTTTATTCATTTTCTTGCAGGTTACCTGAAAGAGGAAAACAAAAACAAAGAATAGTAAGCTCTATGCTTTCTTTTAAAAGTGGACAACTTAAAAACAAAATTTTTTTTTTATAAGTGGATTCCTTCTTTTTAGTGGGTCAGTGGCTTTGAAAAAAAAAAGGATTAAACCTTCCCCATTGGCTCCAAATCTACACAAAAAAATTCTTTTGATCAGGAAGAAAAGTAGTGCATTGGAATGGGGGAAAGGCCATCCTATTTATGTATGTTATATAACAGAAATTGATTTTTGATAAGGAAGTCAGCAGCTGCAAATACTGAAGTTCAGCTTTCATGAGAAATGGTTGCTCTATTTTAGGGTTCTTGCCAAAGCTGGAACAGGTGCTGACTTTTTTTTCCTTTTTTAATCATCCATAGCTCGCAGGGGTTTAACTGACCAGGAGGAGGCCCACACTCAGTGGACTTACGCCCAAATGGGCTGTTGTTCAGGCAACACAATGCAATTCCCAAAGCCCTTCTGGAATAGTTGGCTAGGCGGACTCCCACCCATATTAAAATTAGAATCACACCTGCCACTTCCAGCATGTGTTAAGTTTCTGAAAATACTAGAGAAGAAAGATGGCAAAGATATTCATACCGATGCCCTTAAAGCGACGGTTGCCCTAGGACATTTTGGGTGGGGGTGAAGGGAAGGGGGTAGAAATAATCAATGACCTTGGCTTCTAAAGTTGCCTAATTAATGTGGGACTCTGGAAATTCTTTGAGACACACTGTGGTAAAACATTTGTTTCCCCCTCTTTATTTGATAGTTTTCAAGCATAAGCTTATTTTTGCCAAACTTCTGAGCCTCTTTTACTTCTTTAAAACTTCTTTAAAATTTCTAATTAAAATTTTGCTGGGAACAGAATGCCACGCAAAAAGATGCAAAGAGAAAAGTGGAGAGACCAAGAGGGGCAGAGGTAGGAGGCACTAAGTGGGCTTTCAGAGGTCCCTGTGTGGGAGTCACAGTTCACCTGTACTTGTCACAAGCTCAGATGCCTACAGAGCCCTCAGGTCATGTACATGAGAGACTTGGAGCGGCAGGGCTGTGGTGAGCTGAAGAGGGTGCGCTCTCCGTAAGGCTACTCAGCTCTAGCCACTTTTTGCCATGTGAGATTGTGGGCTCGGTGTTGCCAGATCTTCTGACTTTTCAAGAGAAGCCAGAAATCTGGATGCTATCTAAGATTTCCCAATTTTTAAAACATTGGGGAGGTCAAGTACAACCCATCTGCCAACTTATTTAGCCCATGGGCTACTGATGTGTGACCACTGCCCTATACAGCTCGTTACTTCTATACCATCAGCTCCTTACTATGCCCCCCTTCTGTACCCATGTGAACCGTTGGTTCCAGTGTGGCCTGGTTTTGCCCCATCCTACCAGCTACCCCAGGTCTTTTCAGGCCTGGAGTGTGTCCCCATCTCCCATAAAGCCCCTTCCTGCTGCCATCTGTCCTCGTTAAGTCCTACTCAGCCTTCACTTCTCTCCAACTTTCTCTGAAGGCCTTTCTGGACTTCCTCATCCCGTTCTTTCATTTAACACATGTTGATTGAAGCCCATGACGAGCCAGATACTGTTCTAGTCATGGGACATATCCGTGAATAGAAGGGCGAACAGCTCTACCGGAGTCCAGCCCACATTCTAATCTTCCTTGATCTCTCCTTGCCTTAGAATCCAGAGAACTTTCAGGGAACTCAAGTTGGACCACACCTCTGGCAACTAGAGACTTTAATAGATCCTTAGTGAATGTTTCCAGTGTGTGAAGTTTCCCCTTCACTTGCAAGGGGAGCTTTTTAACAGCAGGGGCCATGTTTTCTACTTTTTGGAATCTCACAGCTCTTTCCCAAGTAATCTTGAACTAAGTTTCTAAAATTTCCACTGTTTGATTGATTAAACTGATTTTATCACGCGCAGTGGAATGGAGCACATTACAGTAAGGCATCCCTTCTCATCACTGTTCTTTGAAAAGGAGAGTGAAGGAACTTTCTTTACTTTGACTTTCAAATTACAACATTTTATTTTGAAGCATAGGTTAATTAACCTCGAGGATAAATAGCCTGGATTTTAGGAATTCACGCTGGGGGCTTTGTGGTGTCTATGAGTTTCTTGCCAGGAGGCTCATGGGAAAGCTAATCTCAGAGGACCAGGGCAGAAGGGAGAATCTGTCTGCACATCTCTTCTCAGTGATGTTCTAACACTGCATGATTTTGTGCTTCCAGAGACTTCGGGCTGCTCATTCCATGAGGCCTGTAGATCACATATGAGAACACTCTCCTCCCAGGGCTTCCTTGGAGCATGAAATTAAGTGAAGAGCAGGTCTGGCCTGGGAGTTTTGATCAAGCCTTTGGCCCTGACCCAAGATAGCTCAGAAGAGCAATGGGAGTGTTTGGTTTCTTGTGTCATAGTTCACACAGTGATTCAGATGTGGACATCTGTGGCTTTGTGGGTCCAGCATCCAATTCTCCTTCTTCTGGAACAGCATCCTGATGTTCCTTAGAGAACTAAACTTTAAATTAAACTCTTATTCCATGTGGTTTGGGTGAAGGTCACAAGTCTCAGATCTGCCCATCAGCATTTTTCATCCTCTCAAACCACTCAGATCAGTTCCATGATGTTGTTAGTAGTGGAAGTGTGTAGAAACATTTAGACAAAAAGGAAGGGAGAAGAGGAAAGGAGAGGAGGGGAAAGGAGGGGAGAGGAGGGGTGGAGAGGAGAGGGGAGGGGAGGGGAGGGGCGGGGAGGGGAGGGGAGGGAGTCCAGATCCTGATAACATAGATTGAATCCCTGGATATAACTATGCCTGAAGCAAGTGTACCCTTTGACTTTACAGTTAAACATACTGACTCCTTTTGTCACTTAGGCAGTTGCAATTCAAAGAGTCCTGATTGGACTTTGTTATTTGATTTAAGCATTTAATAAACACATAGTGAGCATCTACTACGCTCCAGAGTTTATGCTAGAAAGTGCTGGAGATACAGAGTTGAGCGAGGTGATTTCTTTATAAATTGAAATTTTGAAAACTTCACTTTTTATTAGCAATTTGATACATTTGTACACACACACACACACACACAGATACACATTCTTTTTTTTTTATTTAACATTTAATTTGAAGAGAGTAAGTTGAAGCAATCAAGACTCTTTCCTGCTAATGTGTATCTCCTTAGAATTAGGACAGTCTCTTATTATCAAACTCAAAAAATTTAACATTGATCTAATATTATTATCTAACATATGCTCTATAGTCAAATTTCACTGACTTTTCCAATAGTGAATATAACAGTACTTTTCTTCACCAATCCAGGATTTAACACAGGACCACACATTGCATTTAGTTGCCATGTCTTTTTAGTCTCCTTTAATCTACAATGATTTGTCAGCCTTTCACTGTTTTTCATGACATTAACATTTTAAGGGTGTTTGCCTATTGTTTTATAGAATGTCCCTCACTTTAGGTTTGTCTGAGTGCCTCTTATAACTTCACCATGATTATGGATTCTTGGCAGGAATATGACATAAATGGCGTGTGTCTCCTTCAGTGCACCACAGCAGGAATCATCTGATGCTGGTTCATCCCATGTTGGGTGATGTTAATTTTGATCACTTGGCTAAAGTATTATCTACTATATATTGGTAAAGGTATCATTTTTTTAAAATAATTAATTAGTATTTGTAAGAAGATGCTTTGAGTCTGTATAGGTATTCTTGTCCCCAACAAAGTTTTGCCCAATAATTTTAGCCTCTATTGATGATTCTTGCCTGAATCAATTAATAACATGATTGAATATGGCTTAAAAACTCTATTGTTCCTCAGACATTTTTCAGTTGGCATTCTTCTCTCTAAGTTAGAATTTTCTTTCTTCCCCTATTCCTTCTTTTATGTCTGTGGACTCACGGAATCATTTTTTTTTTCATTTTTGAAATAAACTTAAACTTAAAGAAAAGGTGCAACAATAAAACAAAGGGTTCTTCCTCACTGAACCATCTGAGGAGAAATTGCTGACATAATGTCCTTTACCACTGAATAGTTTAGAATTCCTTTAAACGAGAACATTCTCCTACATAACCACAATGCAACCTTTAAGATCAGGAAATTAACATGGATAATTACAATAATCTAAGATAGACTCAATTCATGTTTCTCCAATTTTTCCATGAAAGTCCTTTGTCACAAAAACATCCAATCCAGAAATACATATTGCTTTTCATTGCTGTATCTGTTTATCTTTCCTTGGCTTTTATGACCTTGATCCTCTTGAAGGTCACTTATTTTGTAGAACTGAATTTCACTTTGCCTTATGTTTCCTTGTGATTAGATTCAGGTTTTGCATTTTGAGAAAGATAGGTGTGTCCTCAGTGTATCCTATGTGTATCCTATGAGGTACATGCAATTTTAATGTTTCCTGTCATGGTGATGTTAACCTTCATTACTTAATTAAAGTGGTATTTGGTTTCTCTACTATAGTTATCTTCTTTTGCTTTGTACTCAACAACTATTTGTGGATAGTTATTTTGAGACCATAGAAGTATTCTGCTCCTCATCAAACATTCACCTACTAATTTTAACATTCACTGATATTTCTGGCTGAATTTATTATTACTGTGATGGTTGCCAAATAAATATTTTCCAATTCCATCATTCTACCTACATACAACTACCTTTCCAATGTAAGGAGGTTATCTATATCAATCTATCTATCTATCTATCTATCTATCTATCTATCTATCTATCTATCTATCTATCTTGATCTATTTATACCAGTATGGGCTCATGGATTTCTATTTTATTTCACATGATATAACTGTTACTAATGAAATTTACTTTGGTATTCAAATTGTTTCTGATTTGGCCATGGGGAACCCCTTCAAGACGACTTCTGGAACTTTTTACATGTCCTCATCATTCTTGGAACTCTTCTTTATATAAAAAGATAATCATTCTGGGCCGGCCGAGTGGCGGGGTGGTTGGGCGCTGGTATGGGAGGCCATTGGCCCCGGTTCGGGTCCTGCATGTGAGGGCCAGTGACACTGCCCTCAAAAAAAAAAAAAAAGAAAAAAGAAAAAAAAAGATAATCATTCTGTGTTTTCCATGGCCCACTACTGGAATTAGCCATTTTTCCCAAGCAGCTTAGTTCTTGATAGTGGGAAATGGAATGTAGAAACCAAGACCTGGGCACTAAGTGTGCTCACTGCTGCTGGGTCGTGATTGCTTGTCCTTTCAGCCAATCTAAGCAGTAGATCTATGTATTTTAAATCATGGCTTTGTAATGATTCCTCTGATTCCAGTCCAACAGCCTGGAGTTCTTCACCCTCATCTCCCATTTCCTATCTGCATATTCATTTTCCAATAGTTAAAGCTTTGGTTTCCAAAAACTGCAATATAAGTTCAGTCATTTGCTCTATCCTATAATATTTGTAAAATACTCTGAGAATTTCTGCACCCATACCACTGCCAATAACAATCCTACTGAGCAAAGTTCAAGCTTTATTTGCAATTCTTTTTGTCTTTGGACTATGTTTATATATTAACAGTCCTAAATTAGTTTCTCTCCATGCAGTTATATTATTCATTTGATATACAATTTAATATATTTGGGTTTTCTTGCACTCAATTTTAGCTTTCCTACTAACTTGTTGCTTTAATATTTGAATATATAAAAACATTAGCATAGTTCCAAAAGTCAAAACTGCACAGAAAGGTTTCCTGAGAAGTGACACTACCTCCCCTTCCCCTTCCACCCCTTTCCTACTCTCCCTCTGTAGGGGACATTATCATTGACTTCTGATTTATTCTTCTTGTGATTCTTTTCACAAAAATAATCTGATGCATGCATTTTCATTTACCTCATTTATCACATACATTACAAATTTGTACTTTGCCTTTTTGGGGGATTAACTTTGTATCCTAGAAATCATGCTTTTCAGTATTAAAGAACACTTTCTTTTCTTTTCTTTTTTAGTAGTAGCTTTATTGAGATATAATTCACACACCAGAAATTGACTCATTGAAATTACACAATTCAATGGTTTTTAGTATATTCAGAGTTGTATGACCATCACCACAATCCATTTTAGAACATTTTCACCCCCCACAAAAAAACTCTGTCTATACCCTTTAGCAGTCACTCACTCATCATTCCTCCTCAATGCCACCAACCCTAAGATACACCAATATATTTTCTGTCTTTATAGTTTTGCCTACTCTGGACTTTTCATTTAAATGGAATCATGTAATGTGTAGTCCTTTACAACTGGCTTCTTTCACTTATAATGTTTTCAAGGTTTGTCTGTGTTGTATCACTTATCAATACTTCAGTTCTTTTTATTACCAAATAATATTCCACTGTATGGCTATCCCACCGTTTTTTGCTCCATTCTTCAGTGATGGACACTTGAGTCATTTCCACTTTTTAGCTATTATGAATAATGCTGCTATGAATATTCTTGTACAAGTTTTTGTATAGACAAATGTTTTCAATTCTCTTGGCTATATACCTAGAACTGGAATTGCTGGATCATATATGTCTAGTTTTTTTTTTTGAGAAACTGCCAGACTGTTTTTCACAGCAACTGCACCATTTTACAATCCCACTAGTAATATATGATGAAGGTTCTGACATCATGACTACAGCTATCCTCCTGGGTATAAAGTAGTATCTCATTGTGGCTTTTGATTTTCATATCTCTGATGCCTGATGATCCCTTGTTCTCTTTGACTACACCATACATCTTGGTGTGGATATTCCATCATAAGCAAGGCAATTTCTTGCAGCCCGTTGCCCTCTGCGGAGCTCATTGACCATTAGGAGAGACAGATGGTTCAACTAACAGCTAGAATACATTGCTAGTATAATTAGTTAAGTAAGAACAAGACATGCCAGATGTAGAAAATGGGGAGAAACTCGCTCTAGCTGGGAAGCAAAAGGCCTAAAAGAGGGGTATTTCTGAAAGGATAACTTAGAGGTGGGAAAAAGAGCCTTTGAGGAGGCAGAGAAGCTTCAAAGAGCTTATGTGGTTAAGGAGACATACCTTTTCTTCTCTAACTTCATTGTTCTTACTTTGCAAGCTACTTAAGAAAGTGGGTATCATATATATATATATATATATGTATATATATATATATTTTTTTTTTTTTTCCTTTAGAGCTCATTTTTATTTTTCATAACAATGCAAGAGGTTCAATGAAGCACTGGCAGGAACTTAGAATATTCTCTGGTCATGTTGGCATGCCAACAAATAAAGACACAATGAAACAAAACATTGACTGCCATGATATATCTAAATTATAATTAAATATCTTGCCATCCATGCCAAGTTGTTTTCTTTGTGGGTATAAATATATAATGATAATCTAAATTTATTTTCCTGGCATCTGACCATAATGAAATAAACATGGATTGCTTTCATTTCCTTAATCCTAGCAGCTTCCAAAGTCCTGCTAGGTAAGTCACAAGTTGGCTGGTATGTCTATGGGATGAACAGGAGAGTCCTGATGCATTCCCAGTTTGCCTGTGGCTGGCTTAGCTAGGGGGCTCCTGCATCTCACCAGGTAGACTCACTCCACTCTTTCTTTTCAAAGGGTCTGTCTAGGTGCCAGGTCTGGACCATTCATTCTGTCACCATCCCAGGTGCCTGATTGTAACAGGAAGGGATCTGGTTCCTAGTCTGGTGTGTCCACACCTTGTTTGTTGGGCCAGATGGGGGCCTTTGTCTAGTTTATGATGGTCCTCTGTTTGGCTCTTCCCAGGACTCTGGGGGGTAAACAGGAAAGTCAACCCCAGTCCCTCTGGCCCTGCTGGCCCTTTTGATTATGGGATATTCATTTATTCCCAAATTCCATTTTCAAATTCTGTTAGGATGATGTTTACCAATTCTTAGTGCTGACACTGGCCTTAACCAAAAGGACACAGAATCCTCTGGTTCCCTTTGGTTCAGCATATCCTGACCACAGACTTTACAAACACTTGGATAGAATTGTTCCATTCATATCCACCTCTGATGGAGATGACCCTCAAAGAGCCCAAAACCAGTAGCTAAAATGGAGCAAGGGACTGGGACTGGAGGTATTTGGGGGAAAGAAATTTAATGTTTCATTTCTCTGTACTGTGCTCTTTTTTTTTTTTTTCTTTACCAAGTATACACATTACTTTCATGAAAAAGAAGACTAAGTAAATTCACTGTAGCCTGAAATGAAGTGCTTCCTTCAGGTCAGTTTATCATCAAAGCTCCTCTGGGTGGCTTTCCTCAGAGACCAGCAGCAGGAGTCTTTCCTCTGACTGTTAAAGTTTGCCTGTTCTTGTATTTAACTTTAAGACCTTCTTTCAGGCCGGCTGAGTGACGCAGTGGTTAAGTGCTGGCTTGAGAAGCCAGCGGCCCCGGTTCGGGTCCCACATAGGAGGGCCAGTGACACTGCCCTCAAAAACAAACAAACAAACAAACAAACAAACAAACAAGACCTTCTTTCCCTTTTCCATGCAGATGTCAGAAAAGGAGGGAATAGGTATAATTGAGGCCATATTCCTGCTGGCAATGGACACTGACTGTGAGATCATGCGGGGAAGCACAGGAGGCAGGGTGTAGGCAGACGACACAAGGAGGTCCTTACAAACTACTTGTGGCTCAGCAAAACCTCAGAGAAGGGCATCCTTCACCTTAGTCGTGGGTGGCTTTTGTTTCTCTTTTGTTTAAAACAACAATAATCCTTACTGTTTATTCTGCATTAGGCATTGTGCAAAACTCTTTACCTCCACAATCTCATGAAAGTCTTGCTACATCTCTGTTTTTTGGGAACTAATAAACCCATTTCACAGGTGAGGAAACTGAGGTTCAGAAAAGTGATGTGACTTGCTTAAGGTCACTTAGCTAATGATGAAGCTAAGATTGGTTTGATCTGACTCCAGAGCTGGAACCATTATCCACGACCATGCTGTACTGTTCTTTGTTTGGTACAACACACTTTTCAAATGTATAGTGTAACATGAAATATTCAAGATATTTAGAAAATGTTCAGATTCTCAGTGCCTCTGTCAGTCGAGCATTTACTGTAAGTTTCAAAACCATCACATTACATTTGTTTTATTGGTTGAATAAAAGAATATTATATGTAAAACTCCACCCATGAAATTTTATTTGCATTTTAGAGTTGGTACAATTTGTTTCTGCATTGCCAAATTGAGCTTCAATTTGAAGCTATTGTCTTGTTTTAATAGGATTTGTTAAATCATTATGCATCTATATCTATGTATCTCTATCTACTTATCATTTGGCTTCTAGTTCTTATTTCATCTCTACCAAAATATAATAACAATTATTAAATTATAAAAGTCCAAAACTTACAAAACTCTAAGGAGATAGAGTTAGGTGGGTAGGTCTCTAAAATTATAAGAGACAAAGCTATATATAATATAATATAATATAATATAACATAACATAACATAACATAACATAATATAATATAAAATAATATAACATAATCATGGTAAAGCAGCTGATATACTCTCCTGCTATTGCACAGTTTATAATTATGATGTGATGAGCATCTGTGCAAAGCAGATGGGCCTGAACCTTGCTGGACATTTAATGGAGGGCAGCTCCCTGGGGCTGTGGGAACAGGCTTACTTGAACAATTTCACCTGAGTGGTCCAGGACAGTTTCTGAATTTTTTTGAATAATGCACAGCTACAGCCTCTATAATTAGTTTATAAGAAGTTTGAATAACTGCTCCAAGATGGCAGAAGTTTCACTCGTATGATCAAAAAAACTGTTTAACCTAGCAGTTCAAATTAACATATGAGTGGTCTTTGATATATATAGTTCTTACTACAGTTTTCAAATAAGTGAGGTACATCTTTGTATTCTAACATGAAAATATGCTTATGATATACTTTCTGGACAGAAGTTGCAGAACAGTGTGTATAATAGGATTCCGTTTTTGTAACAATCAGTCAAACAAACAGTTCTTTATGTATCTCTATAAAAAAGAACCCACTATATTACTTAGCATGTAGGGAGGTAAACTGGGACGTTGAGCCTTCCGTTTATATTTTAAATATCTCTGTATTGTTGAGTTTTTAAAGTATCATTTTTGAAAGAGAAAAAAAAAGGGGTATATATTTTTAAAAATAAGAGTATCCAAAATATGTTCCCTAGGACATTTGACAGCCACAAGAAGTCTTGACCATCTAGATCCTCACCACAAGGGGGTGCTGTTGGACTTTGGATGAGTCACTGCAGCAGCTCCTCAGTTTTCCTCTTCTGTAAAATGATTCACAGGGCAATGGTGGAGATGTAGCCTTGAGAGTTATTTAGTGTGTCTTGGGAGCCTGCCTTTAATATTCCTAAATCTGAATGAGGGAAGATGAGGCCAAAGCATCCTCCTTCTAATTGACTGTATTTAGAAACCAGAACAAAGAATGTAATGCTTAATTTTCTCCTTTGACCTAAGTTTCCTATATCACACTCACAATCAAGTGCTGGCATGGAAGGAAGCTTGGCAGTCAGCTTTCTTGGGTTGCTCTCTCCTTAAAGAATCTGATGGAACTTATACACCTTAATCCCAGAAAACTGCTTGGAAGGCTGAATTTTAATATAACTCCTGGAGATTTACAGATCCAGATTAGGAAAGGACCCTTCACTGATTTAATACAATCACTTTATTTTACCTAGGAGGAAACCCAGGTCCAGAGAAATCAAGGCCACCTAGCTAATAAGGAGAGCTCCACCTTGTTTCCTCAAATAGTCAGCTTTATATATGTATTTAAAATTAGATGTGGTTTCTAAAAACCAGTAGCTAGTTACAATTAAGAGTAAGAAAAGCAACTTGTGTTCCTTGATGGGTCTCATGGGGCCACAACTGTGACTTCATTTAGTTCTCACAATGGCGCTAGATGGTTTGTTTAGTAGACACAACAGGCCAGCCCAGTTTTCCTTTGCTATTGCACCCAGTGCCTAGCTGCTGTGAACTGGGCTGTTGTTGATGGCTCATTGATTCTGCCCTGTCCCACCCTACCCCCAGAACTGCTCTTGGGGTGGGAACCACTTAATGCTTTGGTGTAATTTATGGTCCAGAGCACCCCATCTCCACCACCTTCCTTAAAATGTGTATACATATTTTTGGTACCCTCTGTATATATGTATACATTATATGTGTTTATATATATGTTTTACTTATTTATTCCCTTGCTTTTTCCATTTAGTATTATTATATTACACTCATTTTCATTTACTTCTTTGTGAAAGATGCTAAGATTCTAATCCACGAATGTAGCTTTTTAAAAAACCTGATATACTCAAATAGGGAAATAGTTATTTGTATTTTTATTGTTATAAATTATAAAAAGGAATATCTTTATGTAAAGGCTTTTTCTGTGTGTTCAGATTACTTTCTTAGGAAAGAGTCCTAGAATTGGAGATGCTGGGCCACAGGACATGATACATATTGCAAATTTATTTTCAAAAAGACTTTACCAGCTTGTATTCCTAACCATAGAGCCATCTACAGTTTGAACCCATTTGCCAATATTGAGTTATTATCATTAAAAAAAAAATTGTAACTTAAAATGAAAAGAACTAATTGCTCTGTAAATGTACTTTTTAAAAATTTCTTTATAGAATGGTTGACCATTTTTCATGTATTTATTAGCAATTTGTTTTTCCTGTTTTGGGAGTTTTCCCTCTTGTTGAGGGCTTTAATAATGAATTTAGAGTTTTGAAGGCCTCGCTGGCAAAATATAATAGCAATGGACTTGGTTATTAATCCCTTGATTTAGAGATATTTATCCTTTAATTTCTCCAGAGTAACATTTTCTACCTGTTCTGAGGTAAAGTTTATGGAGGAAGATTTGAATCTGAAGAAATTCCTTTAGTAATTAACGCTCCACCAGATTTACCTCCCTCGCCAGAAGCAAGATGGAATGTTTCAAAGAAAGGATTTCTAAATGTAAGATGCAATGAGATATTTAACAAAATATTTTAAGTGGAATGGAGGCAGAAATGAAAACATCCTGATGGAGCCAGAAAATATCTACACATTTATGAAGAAACACAAAGCAGGCAGATGACATTGTTCAAAATCCAAGGATTTAGAGCAATAAACTCATGTGCCTTGATAACACAAATACAAGTGTACCTACCTGTTAGGTTTGTCTCGCAATTTCAATTTGTGGTTTTGAAAACATTTCTTACCTGATTGTTTCCCTTATTTCAGAAACTAGGTGACATTAAGAAATATCAAGTTAATAAATAAATAGATAAATAAATAAATAAATAAATAAATAGAAATATCAAGTTAAATAGATAATCAACATTGAAAGCCAAGTGAGCATTTCAGCCTCCTTCTCCTTAAAGCAGCATTATCAATTATCTATTTTTGTGATAAAAAATTTTAAGCGCTGACAAATGTTCAAGAGACAAGATTCAATTCTGTACTGGAATTTTTAAAGTTTGTGCTCTAGCCAGAGGTGAACTTTGTTTTGGAAAATCTGAGAAAATAAGCTCGCTTAATTTTGAGGCGTGGAAAGAAGGATCCTGAAACACCCCTCGCTTCTCCAGACATATTATTTAACCTAGCACATTCCTCACAGCAGCTGCTCCAAATCTCCACTTTCCCCAAAAAACCCTCCTTGGCTGTGAGGAGAAGGCAGACTGGATAGCCATCCTCATTCAAGTTCCCCTCTTCTCCAAATACCCCCATCTCTAACTCCCACTCAACTAAAAGTTCTCCTAAGGACACTAGGCTTTCTTGCCATTCTATTTCCCTTCTTCTAACACAAAGCAGAGAGTGTGGTTCATAGGCATGGCTCAATAATTAAGATTCAAAAAAACGCAAGGGACAAAATCAACTGAACAGTGTGGACTCCAGATTTTATCTGCAGTTAGATGCTGCCTAGAGCCTTGGCGTAACGAACTAAGAAAAAGCACTGGCAGAGTGCTTCTTCATACAGGGCTAGGTTGGAGCCTGGTTCTGCCTTTCCTTCTACTGTTTGTTAACTGGGTGATCTTGGACAAGTTGTTGAACCTCTAAACCTGAACCCGCAACCCTTACCCCAACTATTTTGTAGATACTTCATTTCTTAAAATGAAGATAACAAAAATTCCTGCCTCATAGAGCTTTTGGGAGAATTAAATCGGATGAAGGACTTGATATGGAGTGAGCCACTTAGCAAGCGCTGAAAATGGATGTGATACTGATTGTCATATACAATTAGTATCAAAGCTCAGAATACTTTGCCAGATTTGTAAACTGTCTTCTTAATCTCTGTATGTTATCTGCAGGCAAGCCTCAGTTTTAAAAAAAAGGAAAATGGGTGTTGAAGGAGAGCTAGTGGGAGTTGTTTCTTGGCTCCTTCTCCCAGGTTTTAGAACTTATCTGTCTCTGATGCCAGGAAAATATGACCCTTCCCCATTTCACAGATGGAGGACAGAACAAACGGCCTCTGCTTCACTTTCCCATGGAGCTCCAGGACTCCCTCTCTGTTTCCAGTAGAACCTAACTCAGTGCTGACATGGGGTGGGTGCATTTAACGTCTGCAAAATCGAATTGCTTGAAGTCCCATGCCCTTTCTCATGGATGGACTCTAGACAAGTTGTTTTCATTTAAACTTGCCTATTCATATCTTAGAGATCATTTTTATTGTGCACGTTCTAAAGCTTTTTTCTGACATCCCTATCAGAACATGACTTGGTCACAAAGATTTCAAGGCAGAATAATTAATATACATAGATTGTTCATTAACTCACTCAGCAAACTTTTATTAGATGCCTATTGTGTTTTCTTAAATAAAACACCACAGGTTTAGATATAGAAGAGATTGTTTGCTTTTCCCACTGATATCCTTTAACACTAATGAGGTCACCTTTTTGTGTTTTTCTAAAATCATGTCTGACTACAGCGACATCTACTGGTAAAAGTGAGTACTAAACCAAGGAGATCCTAAGCATATAGCCTTAAAGGTATTTTGATAATTCTTTTTTTCCTAAAGCGTAGTCCAGGCAGACACCCAAATCACCATTCTTTGATAATGAGAACTATTGAACCACTTCATTAAAATCACTTCCCTGTAAATGATTTCTGAACCTTAAAAGCTCTTCTGTTTAAAATACCACTGCTATCTTTGCTAAAAAATTCATAGACTAAGCTGAAAGGACTATACATAAGAAAGTGCACAGAACCTTAGAAAAACATTTCATTAAAGTAACTCACATTGACTTGAAAGTCTGGGAGCCATGAATAACATAGCATTGCCATTAACTGATAGATTCCAGAGCAGTCCAGCTCACAAAAGAATTATTATTAAGTTCATCTGTGTGCCACCTTGGAATTTTGTCTTACATATAATGCCATGTCCAGTGGTTAAATTCCCAAGGTATCCATCAATAGCTTACTTTACACATAATTGAAATACTGGGAATTTGAAGAAAAAAAAGAAGAAATTAAAAGGAGGTTGAATAAGAAATAATGCTTTTATAATAGTAAATAATTTGGATGTTTAACAACTGAAAAATAAAGTTTTTAAATAATGGATATTCTATTAAATTCTATTAAATTCTGAGGGGAGAAATGACTGTTTAATTGTCTCATGAAGGTTGCTAAGTTGCAAAATATTTACTACTTCTTGTAGTGTCACTGAGTTTATCAGTCACCTATTTGACTAGGTGCCCTCATGGTTGCAAGAGGCTTCAGCAGCTTCAAGCATCGCCTCATTACAAAGCAGAAAAGGTTCTTATCAGAAGCTTCATTGTGATAGCAAGAAAATCTTTCCCAGAGGCGTTGCCTGTAGACTTCCCTTCACATTTCACTTATCAGAATTGGTTTCTTTGCCACTTTCTACATCAATCACTGTCAATTGGCTTATAATCATCATGGTAATTAAAATTCTACCACCTTAGCCCTTCTCCTGAGGTTGGGTTGGGGCCACTTTCCTTAAGCAACTAAAATAGGGGATATCCAAGCAAGGAGAAGGGAGGCAGATGGATATGATGTCTTCTATAATTAAGATGTTTAATGGGAATGGAGAAAAATGAGACAGGTGTGGGTGATTCTTGCTAGACATCTAGGTTTGATGGGAAGAACTAGGATGATGGCAAAAGAGAAAGGTTGGAATCAGAGAAAGGTTTGTTTGCTTTTGTTTAACTTTAAGATATGAGAGACCTGAACATATTTATACGTAGAAGAAAGGGGCCAGCAGAAATGGAGTTTAAAGAGCTAGAAAAACAAAGTCCTAGAGCATATAAAAAAGGATGGATGGAATCTTGGGCCGGCCGAGTGGCGCAGTGGTTAAGCGCTGGCTTGGGAAGCGAGCAGCCCGGGTTCGGTCCCACATATGAGGGCCAGTGACACTGCCCTCAAAAAAACAAAAAAAACACAAAAACAAAAAGGATGGAATCTCCAGCCAGGTACCAGACTTTGGGATTTTGAAGATCAAATTTTTAAAAATGGGTGAGTGTATCAGAGAATTGTCAACATTTTATTCCCTCAATGAGATTTTTTTAAAAATCAATAATCCTTTCATGAAAATTGCTTTCTTGGTAATAGTTTCTGATTTTTAAACATTTTTCTTGTTGACTTTAGAACTGTCCAGATTTGTTTTCATTTAAAAAATTTTCTTGCTTTGTTAAAAAAAATTGGTGAAATCTGAATAAGGTCAGTATATTAGAGAATAGCATTGTATTATTGATGTTAATTTTCTGATTTTTCAAGTTTTCCTGTGGGTATTGAGAGAATAACCTTTTAAAGGAAATATGCACTGCAAAATTTTAGGGGTTGTGGGGTGGTTAATTTTACGTGTCAATTTGGCTAGGCTATGATGCCCAGTTGTTTGGTTGAACACCCATCTATATGTTGATGTGAAAGTATTTTATTATTTTTTTTTTATTTTTTTTTTTTAGCTGAGCCATCCTGCCACCTGTTGGCAGCTCAACAGCACCTCAGCTTGGGCTGGCATCAAACTGCCGTTGCTCAGAGCTCAGCTCGCACTCTTGAGTGAGCTCTTAACTAACTGAGCCACTCAACCGGCCCAATGTGCAAGTATTTTAAAGATGTGATTAACATTTAAATCAGTAGACTTTGAGTAAATGAGATTATACTCCATAATATGGATGGGCTTCATCCAATAAGTTGAAGGGCCTTAAGAGCAAAGACTTAGTTTTTCCAAAGAAGGAAATCTCCTCAAGACTGAACTATAGAAAATCTGCCTAAATTTTCAGTCTGCTGCCCTGTGGAATTCAGACACAAGACTGCAACATTTACCTGAATTTCAGCCTGCTGCCTGCCCTACAAATTTCAGACTTGCCAACCCCTACAGTTGTGTAAGCCATTTTCTTAAAATAAATCTCTTTTGAGAGTGAGCAAGAGAGAGATCTTAAGAGATATGTATATATGTACATATACATATACAGTAATACCTTGGTTTGCGAGCATATTTTGTTCCTTAAACAAACTACTCATATTGCAAGACATCACTCATTTACCACCTTAAAATGTATTAGAAATGTTTGCTCGTCTTGTGGAACACTTGCAAAACAAATTACTCATTTTATTTCTCTGGAGAACCCTGATATAAGGAGTAAATAGCACCATGTCTGCAATTTACTTTCAAATGTTCATAGTAGGAATTATTTGTACAATTACAAATAATTGTACAAGTTGTACAATTACAAATAATTGTACAAGTTGTACAATTTTGCAAGGTTTCTGTAATCCTGAAATTATGTCAAAATAAAAATATAAAAGGAAAATAAAGCATATTTAAAAGCCAGTTTGGCACATGGCTTTTCTTTTATATGCAAGCATATAAATTTGATTACGTTCCCAAGATATCTCAAAAGGACTATTTAACACAACGTAGGTGAAGTACTGGGCCCTCCCAAGGTGATTAAATAGGAAGAAGGCAATACTGTTTTGTTTTTGAAATTTTAAAAGTTTTTATTGATGTATAATTGACATACAATATTATTTTAGTTTCATGTATACAACATATTTAACATTTGTATACATTGCAAAATGTTCACCACAATAAATCTAGTTACTGTCTGTCACCATACAAAATTAACACAATATAACTGACTACATTCCTATGCTGTACATTTTATTCCTGTTACTTATTTACTTTATATTAATAACTGGAAGTTTGTACCCCTTGATCCCCTTTACCCATTTGCTTCCCCCTCCCACCTCATCCCTCCCCTCTGGCAACCACCAATCTGTTCTCTGTATTTATGAGTCTGGGTTTTGTTTTGTTTTGTTTTTGAATTCCACATATAAATGAAGTTGGTATTTGTCATTCTCTTTCAATTCAAAACGGATGTTGAATTTTGTCAAATGATTTTTCTCCATCTGTTGAAATGATTATATGATTTTTTTTCTTTCATTGTGTTAATGAGGCATATCACATTGATTGATTTGAGGATATTGAACCATCTCTGCATCCCTGGAATAAATCCCACTTGATCATGGTGGATGATGTTTTTAATGTATTGTTGAATTCAGTTTGCTAATATTTTGTTGAGGGTATTTGCATCTCTGCTCATCAGGAATGAGCATTGGCCTGTAATTTTCTTCTTTTGTGTGTCTTTGTCTGGTTTTGATCTGAGGGTAATTCATTGTTCCCTCCTCTTCAATTTTTTTGGAAGAGTGTGAGAAGAATAGTTTGAATGTTTGGTAGAATTCACCAGTGGAGCCATCTGGTTCTGGACTTTTATTTGTTGAAGTTTTTTTTATTACTGATTCACTCTCCCTGTTAGTAATTGGTCTATTCTGATTTTGTTTTTCTTTGTGATTCAGTGTTGGAAGATTGTATGTTTCTAGAAATTTATTAAATTCTTCTAGGTGGTCTAATTTGTTGTGTGTAATTGTTTAAATAGTCTCTTATTAACCTTTTTATTTCTATGGTATCAGCTGTAACTTCTCTTTCATTTCTACTTTATTTGAGTGCTTTCTCTCTTGCTTGGTGAGTCAAGCTAAATGTTTCTCAATTTTGTTCATCTTTTTAAAGAACCGCCTCTTAGTTTCACTGATTTTTGTTTTGTTTTTTGTTTTTGTTTTATTAGCCTCTATTTATTTCCACTCTGATATTTATTATTTCCTTCCTTCTATTAACTTTGGGCTTCATTTGTTCTTCTAGTTCCTTTAGGTGTAAAATTCGATTGTTTATCCGAGATTTCTCTTATTTCTTGAGGTAGGCTGTATTGCTATAAACTTCCTTCTTACAACCACTTTTACTAAATCCCATAAATTTTGGTATGTCATATTTCTGTTTTCTTTTGTGTCTAGGTATTTTTTTCATTTCTCCTTTGATTTTATCAATGACCCACTGTTGTTTAGTACCACGTTGTTTAATCTCCACAGTTTTGTGATTTTTCCCAGCTTTTTTCTTATAATTGATTTCTAGCTTCATAGTGTTGTGGCTGGAAAAGATGGTTCATATAATTTCAATCTTTTTGATACTATTGAGACTTGTTTTGTGGCCTAACATGTGGTTTAACTAGAGAATATTCCATATGCACTTTAGAAGAACATATATTCTGGGCTGGCTGAGTGGCGCACTGGTTAAGAGCCGGTTTTGGGATGCCAGCGGCCCTGGTTCGGATCCCACATATAAGGGCCAGTGAAACAGCTAACAACAGCTCCACCTGGAGCTGGGCTGTGCGAGCCCCGGCGATGGTGTGGGCTGCAGCCCCTGCTGCAGTGGGCTGCCATAGGCTACAGTGAGTGGCCGGCAGCCAGCGTGAGCGGCTGGGAGCCAGCGTGAGCTGCCAATAGCTGTGGTGAGCAACCATCCAGAGGCCGGCGACCGATCTGCCTCATCCGGGAAGAGCGCAATGACGATACCAACATGGGCCAGTGAAGCAACATCCTTCGCATATAGACTGAAGAACAAAAAAAAGACAGCAACTTGTCTGTTCCCCTTCCCCAACTCCCCAACGCTGTTCCCCTCCCCCAGTTCCCCAATTTAAAAAATCTAAAAAAAAAAAAAAAAAAGAATATATATTCTGCTGCTTTTGGGTGGAGTGTTCTGTGTAAATCTGTTATGTCAATTTTATCTAATGTGTCATTTAAGGCCAAAGTTTCCTTATTGATTTTCTGTCTGGAGGATCTATCCATTGATGTAAGTGTGGTGTTAAAGTCCCTACTATTATTGTATTGCTATCAATTTCTTTCTTTAGGTCTGTTAAGATTTGCTTTTATAGTTTGGTGCTTCTATTTTGGTTACATATATATTTATAAATGTTATCTTGTTGCCGGATTGACCTCTTTTTCATGTAATGCCCTTCTTTGTCTTTTATGAAGTCTTAGTTTTAAAGTATATTTTGTTGATATGAGTACTGCTACACCATTTTCAACTGCATGGAATAGGTTTCTCCATCCACTTTCAGTCTATGTGTATCCTTACTTCTGAAATGAGTTTTTTGTAGGCAGCATATAGATGAGTCTTGTTTTCTTATTCATTCAGCCATTCTATGTCTTTTTTAGTCTACTTACATTTAAAGTAATTATTAATAGGCAAGTTGCCATTTTGTTCATTGTTTTCTGGTTGTTTTTGTAGTTCCTCTCTGTTCCTTTTCTCTTCTCTTTCTCTTTCCTGTGATTTGATGACTTTCTTTAGTGTTATATTTAACGCCTTTTTAATTTTCTTTTGTGTATTTACAATGAGTTTTTGCTTTGTGGTTTCCGTGAGGTTCACATATAACATCTTATGTATATAACAATCTATTTTAAGTTAATAGCAAGTTAAATTTGAACACATTTCAAAACTCTACATTTTCAGTCCCCCAACATTTTATGTTTTTGATGTCATACTTTACATATTTTTATTTTATGTATCTCTTAACCTTAACTGGTTATTGTAGTTTTAGTTAATTTTACTACTTTTGTTTTTGGACCTTCATGTTAGCTTTATAGGTGATTAATCCACTACCTTCACTACCTTTATTATAATATATATGAATACAAGTCACATTTGACTTCTGCAGTTACAAGAGGTTCTCAAAGTGGTTACCATTGGCGTCCAGACACTTCTGATTATGGCGAACTACTGCTTGAGCAACGTTGACCAAAGCATCTGCTTGTATACACATGACTTGTATTCATCTTTTGTTATTGGTATATATTGAGTATTACAATTCTAATACAGTCTTTTCCTTTCTTAAAATATGTATACTTTTTTTTGGCATCCTCTGTATATCATATATATCTATATCTATAGATAGATAGATAGATAGATAGATAGATAGATAGATAGATAAACTTTTCCAGTGAGATTTTTTACTTTTATATGTATTCCTGTTATTAGTTAGTGCCATTTCTTTTCAGCTTCAAGATGTCTTTTTAACATTTCTTGTAAGCCTGGTTTAGTGGCAATGAACTACTTTAACTTTTGCTTATCTGGAAAACCCTTTATGATCTTTCAATTCTAAATGATAACCTTGCCGAGTAGAGTATTCTTGATTGGAAGTTTTTCCCTTTATGCACTTTGAATATAATATTCCATTACCTTCAGGCCTGCAAAGTTGCTGTTGAAAAATCTGTTTATTACCTTATAGGGTTCCCCTTTTATGTAACATGTTTTTCTCCTGCTGCTTTTAAGATTCTTTCTTTTTTAATTTTTTGTTAAAAGTTTGTAGCAAAGGATAGTTTATTAGAGTAGAAAGTAACAGCTCTCAAACTGAGAGGGGATCTCGACTGGGTTACCCACTAGTTAGGTCAAAAGCCTTGGTTTTTATACCTTTTGTACGTCTGGGGAGGGGGGCCTCTTGGCACTGTTATCAGATTTACATTGTTGCCTAGCCTGGAGGAGGTGTTTTCTTGAAACTGTCTAATTTCCTTAGAGCTTAATCACCTTAATCAATGTCTCTGCTCTGAGAGGGGCATGTCAGCAGAGAATGGCTTTGAAGGAAGGACTCCTGACAGTCTTATCTTATGTTAACTAACCTGTCTCAATCCCCCTACTCTTGAGGTGAAACTTCTGACTTCTTTGTTATAGGCTTTGAGAAAAAAAAACATCTGCTCCTCTCCCTCCCAAGTTTATCATTCTGGCAGTGTCCTGTGACTTAAACCCATCAGTCAGCTATTAAGATTATTTCTCCTGGCTCTGTTATGGTTTCCACCCTGATTCCCTTTACCTTGGCAATTTCCCTGACTGCTTATAATTTTCCTATCTCAATCTCCCCTTTGATGAGGTAACCCTAACTGCTGTTAGGGAAAGGGGCAAAGACTGCTCTGGCTGCTTCCTGATGACGAGGGATGAAGTATGAATCTGCAGTTAGGGCTAGTCCAAAAGGGTTCTAACAGTCCACAGTAGATGAACAAATCCAAGTGAGGTGGTTGTGGTGGTGTAGGCCATGGTAGCCAGCCAGTGGGTGGTCTGTAAGCAGAGATGCATTTGAGGCAGCAGTATGAGGCAATCCCTATAAAAACGAATAAAAGAAAAATGAGAAATGTTTTCCTCAATCCTGTTAGACTGGGAAGCCAGGCTGTAAGGAAGGAAAAATCTACGCTGAAGAATCCTGTTTTTTGTCTGATTAGAAACTATTTAGGAATATTTTGAACTTTATTTTTAATTAATTGTGAGTTATCAGACAGGTTGAAACAATATAATCCTTTAAAATTTTTATATCCTTGTTTATATTTGAGGAGCAGATAGCTTATAGCAGCTCTGGGGCTTGGGTGAGAGCTATCAGCTCAGCCAGTTGTGAACTGGCCCCAGATGGGAGGCTTGTATTTTTTATGATGTTATGTAAAGTAACTGCAGTATATCCAGACTTTAGTGTGTCATTTTCCATAAAAGAGCTCCCATCAGTGAAGAGTGTCCAATCTGGGTTGTCTAGGGATAATTCTGTAAATCTGTTTTGGCACCATAAATTTGCAGTAAAACCTGTGGCTTAAGAGGCAACTATCTGTAAGCCAATGACTAGTATTAGCATTTAAAAGCCTTTGGTGGTCTGGGGTGAAAACTGTTAAGTCTTGTCCCATTGTGAGCTTAGTGGCTTCAGGAACTAGAAGAGTAACCGTGCAATGGCTCTGAGGCAAGCCTGCCAGCCATGTGCTGTGAGGCCTAACTCCTCACCCAGACAGCCCATCAGCTGCTGTGAGGGACCTTCAGGGCCATGTCAAAATTCCTAAAGCCATTCCCTACCCTCTGTGGCATGTAAATGAAAGGATTTTTCAGTGGGAAGGAAAGCACTGGCTTCAGGGATGGGACTCGAAGCCCATTTATCTTAACCTCAGGTGACATTTGTTCACCCTCCAGGAGTTAGGTCTTCTGAAGGCTCACAGGAGTAGGGGCAACAGCCTTCCTTTGCGGGGAGTCTGGTGGAGACTTAAATGAAATAAGTTTAATTCGAGAGAAGTAGACCCAGCTACCAACTCTCTGAAGTCTGAAAACCATTGGGGTGTTTACTTTTCCCTTTACAACATGGTTTCCTAGATTTCTTAAGTGACTGTTGAAACTTTCCCAAGCTAACAACATAGAAGATAACAGAATTGAGGTTCGAATCTAAGGCAATGGACAGTATAGTTTTGATAAAACTTTTCCAGAGTCCTTTTAAGTTTGACTTATTTTACATTTTCCTAAGGTATATAGACCAATGGTAAGGAACAGGCTGAGTAAAATGAGCCCAAATCTGGGGGCTTTCTTTATCTTTACAACCGAGCAGTTTTTAGAAGAAAAAAAGGTCCAGAGTGAGCAGTTGAGACAGAATAAATGGCTTCTATAAATTAACAGCCTTGCCTGTTATGTCAGGGTCACCCACAGTTTCACCCCTGTGACGAGAACAGGTTGGGAGCCACTGGGAGCCTATGTTAGGCCCAACAGTGATCACAGCTATTGGTGGGGAGGGAGTGTTCTCTGCTCCCTTCAGAGCAGGGCACAATCTCTCCTCCAGTGCCCTGTACTGTGCACAGGGGGCATGGCTGCTTTGGAGGATTAGGACATTCTGTGTTCCAGTGGTCTGGGCCTCCACATCCAAAAGCAGGCTCCTTTAACTGGCGTTTCCTCTTCTGGGGCTCGTGGGATGCCCGGAGGTGGCTTTAGCCCTGGGTTGTTTATAACTGTGGCCAAAAGTCTGGCTTTGTTTTCTGTCTCATCCTCTGGTTTCACTGTTCCTTTATTCCTTATTTTTCTGTCTTGGTTGTTAAAGACATTTAAACAAATTCCTGGCCTTCTTTAGGATCTAAGCAGTGAGCCGGAACCATTATGATCCTGTTAGGTTAAGGAGAATAAGTTTCTTTACATTGGCCTATATTCTAACGCTGAGGAGGACTCATGAACTCTAGTAGTCCCAAAACACAGGAGTCCACATAATCATTAGTAAAACTTAATTGTTACTATTGTGGAGATCTTAGTTTTTTGTTTTTTTTCCAGCAACAGGAACCGGATTGGTAGACAATATGAAACATAGCTAAGAAATTTGTCCTGTTTAGCAGACATTGAGAAAGAAAACATTTAACTCTACTAGCTTACTTTTGATATTCAAATCTATCTGAGTGGTTGTATTTAGCTTAACCATACACAAAACTCTCTCAAGACTTTTCACAAACCTTCTACAACTTTCCCAGTCCCTCCCAGTCCATCTCTTCTCACTTTTTCAGAAATAACCATCTTTAGGACACATACTTTCTTTCAGTTCCTTCAATAAAAAATGTATTTCCATACCTTATATCTTTCTTGAAACCACACATCATTTCCTTTCATACTAATTAGAATCCATAACCTCTAAAACATTCATTTTTACTGACAACCAAAAGCAAGCAATTAGCATTTTCACTGGCAAATCCAGGAAGATATTTTGTAACCTTAAAAACCATAAGCTTGTGGGCCGGCTGCCTGGCGCATTGGTTAAGAGCTGGTTTTGGGATGCCAGCGGCCCTGGTTCAGATCTCACATATGAGGGCCAGTGACACTGCCCTCTACAGCTAACAACAGCTCCACCTGGAGCTGGGCTGTGTGAGCCCCAGCGATGGTGTAGGCCACAGCCCCTGCTGCAGTGGGCTGCCATAGGCTACAGTGAGTGACTGGCACCCAGCATGAGCTGCCAATCGCCACAGTGAGTTACCATCCAGAAGCCGGCGACCGATCTGCCTCATCCGGGAAGAGCGCAATGATGATACCAACATGGGCCAGTGAATCAACGTCCTCCCCAACTAAACTGAAGAACAAAAAGACAGCAGCTTGTCTGTTCTCCTTCCCTGATTCCCCAACGCTGTTCCCCTCCCCCAATTTCCCAATAAAAATCTTTTTTTTAAAAAAAAGCATAAGCTTGTGATAAAACATAAGATATATTTATTAACAGATCTAAATCTATCTTTGACTATTCCTCTGACAAGAAGCTAGAAATAGGTGAACTTAGCAAAACTGAAATCTTAAATTGTCAATAGATATTGAGAAATCACATCTAAGTATTCCCAATATATGATCATTATTGAAAACTTTTACTTAAAACCTTATTTGAGTGACTCTATTAGCTCCCAACTCTGTGAGATCCCAAAGTCAACCATACAAGCTATTTTTTTCACAAATTTTGTAGCAGAGATAACTTGATTTTAAGTAAGTTTATTTAGAATGTTATCTCACATAGACTTAGGCCATCTCCCTTACAAAGAATCCCACTGTGGGTGGTTCCTACAGTATTTGGGACCAGCAGACTAAGGGGGAGGTGTGGGAAAAGACAGAGCAAGGGATCGAGGTTTGTGACATCTTCTGACTGTGTGTCTCCTGTGGGGGGGCCTCCCCTGGGGAGGGAGATCCCACTGGAGGTTCCTTTGAGTGGACCTCCTTTGGATGAGGGAGACAAGAAACCACAGCCAAAAGAGCTGAATCAACTTGGCATTTTTTTGTAACGGTCTGGGTTGTCCCTCAGAGTGAAAAAAAGCCTGAACATAGGGAACTTTTGACCATTTGCCTTCCCTCCTGTTAAACAAATCTAGCTGTATTAGAGTTAATATTTCCCTATGGAGGCCAGGTTTCTCCATCTTCTAAATTGTATTGAGGTTAAAACCTTGGAAGAAAAGAAGATGAGGAACCACTTTATCAGAGTCTGAGGGTTAAATCCTCTAGGATGTAATTCAGGGGAGTGTAGGCACATGAAGGCTGATAACGTGCCTCCCAATTACCAATCTGGAGCATCCTCCATATCCTGAGTGGGCCAGGCGGACCACATGACTCGGTTCCATGATGGGGTAGGGGGACATAGCATGCCAGGATTTAGTCATGCCTTACCTGGGCGGCTGGCCCATGCCCCTGAGTGGGTACTTGTATTGCCCATCTGTCAGGGAGGAAGAAAAGAAAGTCGTCTCTTTGCAATTCATTTCCCAATAATCTATCTGGAGGGCCCTCCAAATCCTGAATGAACCAGGGAGATCGCACGACATGGTTCCATGACAAGTGGGGTGACATGGCATGCCAGGATTTAGTCATGCCTTACCTGGGCAGCTGGCCCATGTCCCTGAGTGGGCGCCTACTGAACTCTGTGTGTATCCCCTCCTGGACTGCTGACCCTGGCCTGTGGGCCGATAAAGGCAGTGGCCGATAATGGGGCATCTGACCTGACTTAAAATTGGTGTTACAGTCAATGTAGTGGTGGCATTCCATATCAAGATGTTTAAGGAGGGAGCACATGTCTCAGGTCTGTAGGGAAGGCACACAGCGCATGTGAAAAGCGGTGGCAGGACGCAGTGATACCCAATATGTAAGAGGAAGTAGATTGAGATATTGGAAGGCTCAAAGCCTTCTGATAAGGCTACTTTTTTTATGGCAAATCCGGAAAATGTCTCTCCCCCAGGATCTTGCCTGATGGTTTGTAATAGCACCAGTGTAAAAGGAAAGTGGCCAGATATTTGGGACCCCATGGGTGGAGCCCCTCATGGAGGTGGGCCTCTAAGTAATTGCTGGAAAGTGGACAGCGAGTGGAAAGGGCACAAAAACAGCAGAGATGTAGAGACCAAGTTCCATGTTCTTACCTTGAGATGTCTTGAGGCTGGCGTGGAGTGTTGAGCAGGTCTCACAGGGAAGGGGCCCCAGACCAGCGTCTCAGGGGTTGAGGAGACACAGCGTCAGGATGAAATAAAGCAGTAAGGGTGGAGGAGGAGTTCTACCGGTAGTCATACAGGCCGTTGGGCTGAGAAGGGACCTGTGCAGCCTTTGGGACTCTACTACAGAGTGGTCGTGGCCGAGGGTCCTCAGTTGCCTGCAAAGGCCTACAACCTAGCCACGGGCCAGTATCCAGCCTTCTCGTGGAAAGGAAAAGGCAGCAGAGTAGCAGAGAGAGGAGGGAGAGGGAGAGCCATCGGCTGGCACCCTTAGGGCTGTCGGGTTGGGAGAAGACCCAGAGAGCTTTCGGAACATATCACAGAATCACCATGACCAAAGTTCCTCAGATGCATCCAAGAGTTGTTCATCCCAACCTCGCACTGTCCTTGGGTTCCCTGTTTTCCCCAAGAGAGAAGGCAGTCAGGCTAAGGCAAACATTCCTCCAACTCAGCGTTGGAGGGGATTAACTAGAGTCCTTCTGCTATGCCTGTCCTCCGAGTCTTAAGATTGGCAGCCACGCTAGTTGTTTTTACCTAGCTGTCAGAGGCCCAATGTTTGTGTGACAGGAAAATATTGTTGAAGGCCCGTGAGTGGGCAAGGTAAACAGAAAAGCACAGATCATATTTACCTCTCTTTAATCCCTGAGAAGCCCCCAAATGGTATAGGATATTTTTTTATGCCAGGATCGTAGTCTCGTAAAGCCCAGGAATGGAGACACAGACCAGGGAGGTAAAGTTTGTAGCAGAGGATAGTTTATTAGAATAGAAAGTAGCAGCTCTCAAAACAAGAGGGGGTCCTGACTGGGTTGCCCCTAAGATTGTCTCTTTAACTTTTAACATTTTTAATTATAATGTGTCTTAGTGTGGATCTCATCGGGTTCATTTTATTTGGCGCTCCCTGGGCTTCTTAGACCTGTATATCTGTTTCCTTCCCCCGATTAGGGAAGTTTTCGGCCATTGTTTCTTCTGCCCTCTTTTCTCTCTCTTCTCCCTCTGGGAACTCTATAACGCAAATGTTAATTTCCTTATTGTCTCATAGGTCCCTTAAGGTATCATCACTTTATAAAATTCTGTTTTCTTTCTGCTGCTCTGTCTGGGTGAGCTCTGTTGCTTTGTCTTCCAGCTTGCTGATTTTGTTCTTCTGTTTCTTTCATCCAGTCTGCTGTTGAATGCTGTTAGTTGGGGGCGGGGGGGGGGGTTGTTGTTGTTGTTTTTCAGTTCAGTTATTGTATTCCTCAGCTCTGTGACTCCTGTTTGGCACTTTCTTATATTTTCTGTCTCTTTGTTAAAATTCTCACTGTTTTCACCCACTTTTCTCCTGAGTTCAGTGAGCACCGTTATGAACAATACTTTGAACTCTATCAGGAAGATTACCTATCTCCATTTCGCTGAGGTCTTTTTCTGAGGTTTTGTATTATTCTTTCATTTGGAACATATTCCTTTTCCTCCTCATTTTACTTGTTCTCTGTGTTTGTCTCTATGTTTTAGGCAAGACAGCTATCTTTTCAATCTTGCAGGAGCAGTCTTTAAAAGATGTCTGTGGGGCTCAGAAGCATAATTCCCCACTAGCCACCAGAACCAGGTGCCTTAGGAGCATCTCCTATTTGGGTTGCTCAAGCCTACTGGCTGTGGCGGGGGCAGAGCATTCACCTAGCCAGGTCATAGCTATGGCACAGGGGTGGATGGAGCATGCCCACTGTCTCTATCAGTTTAGATGGAGAGTGCCAAAATGGCACCTGCCAGTGCCAGCACTAGCAAGGTAGAATGAGATTGCAAAAATGGTGCCCACCAGTGCCTCTGTCCCTAGAGAGAGACCCAGGAGGTTCTTGCCTCTGTGGCAGATGCTTTAAGATTAGAAAGTGGGTCTCCTTCCCCCTGTGGTGTAGGTGATCTCAAACTGCTACTTTTGTGCTGGGTCCTGGGGTGAGTCTGTGCACAAGCCCTTTAAGAGTGGGTTCTCCATTCTCTACTGTTCTAAGGTTCTCCTGGATGTAATCCACATAGATTTTCAGACAATGTGAGGACTAGTCTCTCTGGTGCTGGACCCAAGGTTTGAGGTGCCTGATGTGGGGCACAAGTCTCTCATTTCCTAGGAAGAAGTTCAGTATTTTTGAGATCCCTCCTGATTGTGAGTCACCATGCCTGGGGTAGGGTTTTTAGTGAGACCTTATTTCTGCCTCTCCTATTCATCTCAACGTGATCCTTTTATCCATTGTTGTGGAGGTGCTGTTCATCCAGTTTTCAAGTCTCTTATTTTGGAGAAAAATGTTCCATATGTAGTTGTAAATTTCTTTGTCCATGGGAGGACATGAGTTCAGAATCTCCCTCTATTGCTGTCTTGAACTGCCCTCTTTCAATATTGTTTTAATAGTAATTCAACCATAAGGGAAAACATTACAATTGAATCAGAGATTTCAGTTAATATTTATTTTGGTGGAGTCACTATTGCACAATTGTTTGATGTTCCATTTCCAGTGTAAAAAGTTGGGTGGGGGGAACAGTTGGGGGAGTTGAGAAAAAATGGTTAAAGAAAAAACAGGTGGCCGGCCAAGTGGCACGGTGGTTAAGCGCTGGCTTGGGAAGCCAGCAGCCCTGGTTCATTCCCACATATGAGGGCCAGTGACACTGCCCTCAAAAAAAAAAAAAAAAGAAGAAGAAACAGGTGCTATGCTGTACCTAGAGAGGAAGAGAGAAGAGTTTAAGAAAAATTTCATTTAATCTGGAAGGTTTAATTGGAAGAACTTTGAACATATTTATGTGCTGAGGGCATGGAGATAGGGTAGAGGGAGTAGTTGAAGTTATACCAGAGAGAAACAAAACCCAATATATATGAGAAAGGATGGAATCTTAAGCAGTGTTTTTATATTTTATATACTACTAATTTTTTAAAAAAATAGTAAAATTGGAAGACCAATATAAGGTTATCAACCTCTAGATTTGCCAGGTGAGAACATTAAAAACAAACAAATGAAAAATTAGACAAAGCCATCCAAATAATGGCTAACCATTATAACCATCATTTCACAAATAAAAGGTACTTAAGCTCTAAAGGAAAGGCATAATGTAAGTGTTTAATAAATTTAGCATGATGTTCTCATTTCATTGAGGATTGTTTGTATGGACTCTAGCTTTGGGGGTTAATCCTAACTGGATCCATATAAGTAGCGTTGTCTGCCCTGGTAGTCTGTGTGGAGCCCACCGGAACGGTGTGTTCTCTCATACACATGTGGGATGGTTGCACATTCCTGTTTCCCCTTTTGTGACCTTGTTTCTTCCTATGACTTGCTTTCCTTTGTCCCCATAGTCAATTTTGGTAACCCTTGACATGGCTTCAGATTCCATTTCCTCCTCCTCCCAGGGGCAACTTTACAGAGGGGATCTGTGGCATCCATATCTACTTGCTTATTGAAATTGTATGTCTGTCTGCCAAGGTTATGATTACTTTTATATATCACCAACTCTGTCATTTGTTAACATTCAAACTCACTTATCTTTTTGTATTAGTATAGGTTTCCTTTTGTTTTCATTTTATTCATCCCCTCACCATTGCTTCTTATAGAATTTTTTTTGACTGCAGAAATTTATTAGCACCTTGTTTCTACTTCTCTAATTCTCATAGTAAGTGCCCTGTTCTTCACAGGGAACAGTTTGCATACTTTATTGGTGGTATTAGTACTGTTTTTCTGAGCTTTGTTTAGGTTCTTCCCTGCTTCATAACCTTGGAGGTAAAGTCCAGAGCAATTCATCTTCTCATATCTGTAAGTAGGAAGCATGAGATTAATTAGAAAGCTTTGGGTCACATAGACTCACCTGTGACCTGCTCTGTCTCCTGTCCTTTGCTTGCTATGTGACTTTACACAAGTCTCTCAAACTCTCTAAGTCTTATCTTTCTTATTTTTAAAATAGGGAAAAGAACATCAATCTCATAAGGTTATTTCAAGGATCAAATGGAGAAGTATATAAGGAGCTTTGATATGTCCTGGCACATGGCAGGGCTCAAGAAATGGTGGTTGCTGTTATAATCCCTCTTTTCCTCCTAGCATTTTATAAAATTGGTCTGTCAAACATGGCAACCACTAGCTACATGTGGCCATTGAGCACCTGAAATGTGGCTGGTCTCAGGTGAGATGTGCTCTAACTATAAAATATACACCAGATTTTGATGGCTTAATATGACAAAAAGGATGTATAATATCTTACTAATAATTTTATATTGATTACATTTTGAAGGATAATATTTTTAATATATCAGGTTAAATAAAATATGTTATTAAAATTAATTTCACCTGTTTCTTTTTACATTATTTAATAAGTTCACCAGAAAATTCAAAATTACATATTATCTTTGTTAGATCAGGCTGCTGTTATAAAATACCATATAGACTGGGTAACTTAAGCATGGATATCTATTTCTTATAGCCCTGGATGCTAGGAAGTCCAATATCAAGGTACTGGTAGAATTGGTTCCTGGTGAGGGCTCTCTTCTTGGCTTGAAGATGGCCACCTTCTTGCTGTATCTTTACATGGAGAGAGAGGAGGCTCTGATCTCTTTCTGTTTTTATAAGGACACTAATTCCATAATGGGGGCTTCATGACCTCATTTAAAGCTAACTACCTCCTAAAAGACCCACCTCCTAATAACATTATATTGGGGGTTAGGGCTTCAAATTATGAACATTAGAGGGAAATGAACATTCAGTCCCTAACACATATGTAGCTTGCATTACATTTCTATTGGACTGTGCTATTGTAGTATCTTGATTTTTGTCTGTGAAATAGAAAAAATTGACTGCTGTCTGGGATCTTTCTTTAGAGATATGATTCTCTTGCCCACTTGACATCCCTGCTGAGGATGATACGTTGTCTTTACCACTTATTTCATCTTACACATCTGCTTTGTACTGTTAATTGCTTTTTTCATGTGCATAGAAGATAAGACAGCAGGTAATGAGATAGAGTAGTGTCACCTGGAAAAGGGGAGGCACCACTTCAGAGAAATTATTACAGGTCAGGGTTAAGTCATGAGGGAATAAGAATCTTGCTGGTCAGCATATACGTAGCAAATACTGGGTATTGATTAAGGTATTTTGGATGCAAATAACAGAAATTTAATCACGAATAAGGGATTAATTGGAATGATAGTGGTGAGCTCACAGACTTGACAAAAGACTGGACAGCTAGATGTTAGGAGGGAAAGGACCCAGGGCAACCACAAGAATTCTGCAGCCAACATGCATGGCTGATCTCACTGGGAACTGCCATCATACAATTCAACTATGTGCCTTCTGCTCTTGTGACTTTGCTCAATAGTCAAATGACCAGGAGAAAGACACTTGACTTTGTTTAGCTCAGGTCATGGGTCCACCCACTCCTTAGGCCATGAGGGCTGGATTCTGTATTGCCAGTTCCACAAGAACTGTGGGGATTCAGTTTTGGTAGTTTTCTAAAAGAAAGGGGTTTATAATAGAGACAATGCCAAAATTCTGTTATCTTTTCCTCTTTCTGGACACAAAGAAAAACCTTATTTCCTACCTTCCTCTTCAGTTAGGTTAAGGTCAATGGGATGCAGGTAGAAGTGATGTTCTCCAGGTCCAAGCCTGCATGAACATAAAATCTGATTCAAGTTTGGAGTCTGTATGTTTAAGAAATCAGGATCTTAGGATGGAAGGAGCCTGGACGACTGAGTCACCACTTAAAGGAGTGACTACAGACAGCTTAAAATTTATATCCCACTGTGATATAATTAAGAAATAACACTGTATTGGTACATCTCTGGATTTTGGGGCTGTTTATTATTGCAGCTAGCATAATTTCTCTGAGTAATACAGGAGTATTATTTTACAACAACAAAAAAAGTTGGGGGCCGGCTGAGTGGTGCGGTGGTTAAGCGCTGGCTTGGGAAGCCAGCGGCCCCAGTTCGGGTCCCACATATGAGGGCCAGTGACACTGCCCTCAGGAAAAAAGAAAAAAAAAAAAGATGGGATGTCCTGGGAATACAAGTTGTCTCTCTGGGAAGAGTCACAATAACCAAGTACATGAAGATTGATATGTGGAACAATGCCAACTTTATTAATAAACAATGAGAAGTGTAATAGTTTAGGGAACCAGGTGTTCAACTTTTTGCTTAGTCCGTTCTTTTCTGCATTTAAACTTTTTTTTTTTTTTTTTTTTTTTTTAGCTGAGCCATCCTGCCACCTGTTGGCAGCTCAACGGCAACTCAGCTTGGGCTGGCCTCGAACCGCTGTTGCTCAGAGCTCAGCTTGCACTACTTAAGCGAGCTCTTAACCAACTGAGCCATTCGGCCGGCCCCTTTTCTGCATTTAAAGTATATGAGAAGGCAAATTATAACCACATGGAAACTTGATAACATGGGTATACAAAGAATAAGGGGTGTCAATTTTATAATTGTGTTCAATAACACAGGGACTTGACTGCTTAATCTTTGGGTCATGTTTCTTAAAATGGAGTTCAAGAGTTCTTTGAGCTATACTGTAGGGTGCCAGGGGGTACAAAAGACTCAGGATAAACTTGACACATCTCTCTAGGGTACCAAGGATTTGGGAGATAAAAAGTTAAATAACTTGGGGGTGACCAATTAGCTCAGTTGGTTAGAGCACGGTGCTGCTAATACCAAGGTTGCCAGTTCAATCCCCACGTGGGCCACTGTGAGCTGCGCCCTCCTCAAAAGAGTCAACTATGCCATTGTAGGATGAAAGCAATATGTAACCAATGACCATGGCTATTCCCCAATAAAAATTTTTTTAAAGTTAAATAACTGAATTGGTAATTTAAAATAATATCTTTACACTAAAATACACAGAGTATGTTATTAATTAAAATGCCCAATATAGCCTGAATTTAAAAAATAGCATGAAGCCTCAAAGAAGTTTTGAGCTTGAGATGGGCAGCTTCTGGCTTAGGGGGTGTAGTAGCAGTAGCAATGTAAGGAGCACAGGCTTGGAGTTTGACAGTCCAACGTTTTAAGACCCAGGCTCTGCCATTTCTTAGCTATGTGACCTCAGATAAGTCACTAACCTTCTCCAAGCCTCTATTTCCTCAACAATGAAATGAAGACAATAAAAATTCTTCCTCACAGAATTGTAAGACTCAATGAGCGAGAGCACAAAATGCCATTAGTACAGTAGCTGACGGACACATGAAGGACACATTAAAGGGGAGTGGTTATTGTTGTTATGATTTTAGCTATAGTACCAGACTCTTCTCAGCTACTAGGGGCACTTTAGGGAGAAAAGCTAGGAACTCGCCATCATGATGCTCTACAAGGGGAACATGCCTGTCACTGCCACCCTCCTGTCCTGTTTCTGAGGTTGGCCAGCCATTCTTCTGATTGGTACATTATACCTTCAGAAATGTTATTGACACCAGTGTTAGGTTTCTTTCTTTCCTGGAATATTCTGTTTACCCTCGTTTTGTACAAATAATCACATTCTGTATTGTACTGTACTACTATCTGAATCTTGCTAAACAATCTTGAAAATTACTCCACATTCATACATGGAAAGCTCCCTTGCTCTCCCTTCATTTATTTTTAATTGCATTTTATTTTATGTATGTGCCATTACTTACTTAACCAGAGCCCTATTGAGAAACATTTAAGCTAGTTCTATTTGTTTTGCTGTTACACGTAATGCTGTAATGAATAATCTTGTGTCATTTTTGCAATAAGCAAGTATAAGATAAATTTCTACAATGGAATTTCTCCGTGAAAAAGCATGTGTATTTGTAAATTGATAGATGCTGCCAAATTGCTCCTTATAGAAGTTGTATCAAAGAATTTGGATCAAAGGTGACTGTAAAGCATCAAACTCTTCTGACTTTTCTAAAACCACATGCAAAGGAACCAAAGCACTTATAAAGGAAGTAACAGAGACAATTTGACATGACTATGACCATGGGCCAAGTGGTTTGCTTGTTGTTCTTTTTCTCGCTCTTGGGCAAACAATTTGGATATTTCATATACATTTAGAGTTGTTTAACTTCACAATTCTAAAATGGAACACCACATTAAAGACGTTTCCAATTTATAGTTATTTAACTGCCTTTCATACTGTCAGAACTTCATGAAGAAGTTAGTAAATTTAATGGTGGGTTTAATCTTCGTTTTTGTAAGGTTTCAAATTCTATAACTCTATTAAATCTACAGTCCTGAAACTTTTTGATTTTGTACTTCTTTACTCTCTTAAACATCACTGAGAATTCCAAACAGTTTTTGTTTATGTGAATTATATATAGAAATGTTTACCATATTTGAAAGCAAAACTGAAAAAAATTAAAATATTTATTTATTAAAAATGATTCCATTTTATGTTAACATAAATAACATTCCTGTGAAAAAAGTAACTATTTAAAAGTTAGTAAGAAAAATCTTGTTTTATATTGTTGCAAATCTGTCTCATTAAATGATAGCTGGCATGGGAACCCAGTAGAACATTTTCCTGTGGACTGGACTTCTATGCTACACTTCCTGCCCTATCTTGACACCAGATATGTCTGCTCCTTACCCTCCCGCTATGAAGCTCCCTCCGCATTTTCCAGGAGATGGATGGGCAGCACCAAGGTTCATGAGCTTTCTGTGAACTGGTTTTCCAAGTCCAGCTCCAAACTTAGTGTTCAAATAGGATAAAACTTGTGTGGGTCTTTCTTTGTGGATGACAGAGTTCCTGATAGGTTATCTTGCAGAATTCTAAGTGATTATGATAGCTGTATTAGATTTGATGTAATGACTAAACAGGCCATATAACTGTGTGCTTGAGGTAGTGCCTAGGTTTCATGTGCTCAGCTTAGAATAACCAAACTCTAATGCCTAGTACTGACCGTGACACCATACACCTAGATCAGAGGCCAGCATGTTATCTGTAACATCTGGCTCTCTTCCCACTACATGACCTTCAAGGGACTAATTGTGTTTATTGGGCTAGAAAAGCTTTGCTGAGAATAGTGCATGAGAAATGCATAGAGAAACAGGCTCATGCCCTTAGCCAGGTGTAATCCAGAGAACCAGAGCTAAAGCCAGAACTGGAAAGGTGGCAACACCTATGCATAATGAAGGTTCGTGACCCCTGGCAGTCCTACATGGGCGGATCAGCCAGGAAATGAGAGCTGCCAATAGGGGAATTCTGTGCTAGCAGGAGGGCACTCAATGAGGTTTGTAATCCAGAAGACTGCTCCTTCAGTTCCTGGTGAGACTACTCAGAAGGAAGGACCCTGGGGTATGCATCATTTTAAAGAGAGTGAATGCACAACTCTACAGCATTAACCACAGTTCAATACCTAGTGTTTCTGTCTCCCTTTATGGTCTTTTCTGTAGCACTCATTTGTAACGTGGGTTGAACAAGTAATATTATTCTATTTAACAAACGAAGCAACTGAGGAAAACAGTTTCAGGGATACTCAGTGACTTGCCAAACTGGACAGTGATAAAACCACGCTCAAATTTTCAGACTCCTAATCCAGTGCTTTACCTGTTCTTCCAAAGTGGACCAGTGTGGGTAGGAGAAGCTGGAGATGATGGAAGAAAGAAAAGCTAAAGCTGAGCCATTAGAGGCTAAGTGGCTTTAGAGGGCAAAAATGAGAAGGCTAAGAAAGCAGGAGAAAGAGGGAAGGAATCTCTTGGCAAATGTGGGAGTTGGTGGGAAGATTTATCCGAGTATCAAGTTTGTGTTGGGACATGGGCAATCAGGCTGGAAAAGTGAAAAGAGGGCCAGATGAATAATTTGGATGTGATGTGGTGTGTAATAAGGCATTGTTGTGTGTGGTTTCATAAGAACCAGAGTAACAATAAAAGCAAGGCTTTAGGAAGATTAGTATGGCAGTAGGACAAGGATCTGTGTGGAAGAAAGATTCTAGAAATGGGTAACCCAATTAGATACGGCTATGGTAATTCAGCTGTGAGGTGATAAATCTTGGACTAAGATTGTAGCAGTAGAAATGGACAAGAATGAATCCACACAATAAGCAGGACTTAGTAACAAATTAGCTAAGGGAACAAAAAATACAGAGTTCAAAGCTGCTCCAAGCTTTGGGGTACTAGAACAATGAAGGTCTCATTGGAACAGAAGATTTAAGCCTTTATTTCAGAGATATTGGATTTGATGTAACAGTATCAGGGACAGATAAATAGACTTGAGATTACATCACAGCTGAATGGCTAGAGGTGAATCTTTATAAAGTGAATTTTGAAGCACGTGGATGAAAAAGGAAATGTTATATTAGAAAGCACATTTGTTATAATCATAAAAACCAATATGCAGCTTTCTTTCATATTAATTTTATTAGTACTTATAAAACAAAAACAACTTATGAAAATATTTTCCTTTTCAAGATAAACTACAATCTTTGCAAAATATACACACCTATAATTGTTACAATACATATCCTTGTATAAATCTTGGACATTATAAGTGTTTAAGAATCACACCCTGTAAAACTTGGGAGAAGAAACATTTTCTGCAACCTTGGTCATATATTGTGATATTCAAGTACTTAAACCACACTGTTGAAATAAAACATCTCTAGTGTACAGGCCCAAGGGGACTTAACTTTCAAGGTCTCATAAATTCTTCTATTGTGCAAAGAACTGGGAGAGGGTTCCTTGAGAGTTCATTTACCTTAGGTAAGTCAAACGGTGGTTACTTTCCATACTTTATAATGGAATTAAGGGAGGGGAGAAGGCCATGGAAACCCATCCTGGGCAGGTCCTTTCCCTAGCATTTCTACCTATGTAGTGTGACTCCTATAAGATTTCTAACCCTTGAACTCTAAAATGCTGATTTTATAATTATCTAAGATACTTGCAAAATGATGCTTTTGCAACACTAAGCCCCAATATTGTGGATTAGGTTAAATTTATGGTAGTGTGACTCCCCTAATAGACTTCTTTAGGATTTGTCAGGTGAGAAGCATTTAGGAAGATGAGTAAATCAAAAATTCCCTCTTGGAACTTTTGGAGAAGATCCTTTCTCACGAAGGCATAAACCTGAGAAGCCAAGTTCCTTCTTACTTTGGAAGATTTGTGATGAAAGGGTGGGGAAGAGCCTATCATCTTTCAAATTTGCAGGCTTACGATGATAATAATAGATGCTAGGTCTGACAAAGCAAGAGTTGGAGACCATTATACTCACCAACAAAGCATTCATTTCGAGAAAATCATTTGCATGTACTCCCCACTTCCTGATTAACCTCCTGAGTTTTCCTAAATATTCAATTCTCTCTTTAACTATACAGTATTGGCCTGATGAAGTTCTAGATACAAAATTTGTCATTTGAATTCATGATGTTAGTATCATGGTGCAGCACTGACATTTAATATCACACTCATATACTAGACTTTAACAGTGATATTTTTTTCTATTCCGGAAATCACAAAAGCCAATCAACCATGGAATTCACAGGTCTTTACATTTAACATATAACATGAAGCATTATTACATATAATTCCGTAAAGGAAAGAGTATAAAAATAAGTTTAATAGGATTACTGTACTTTAAAAAGTTGTTTTAAAAATATATATTCCAAAGTCCTCTAAGTATTTGGTTTAGAATGGAAGGGAGGTATCTATTAGGGTGAACCATAAGAAACTACAGTTTTTGTAAGTTAGAATGGTAAAATTTCAGCAATTTCATATGATTCAACCTAATAAAATCCTGAGAAAATTTTATTTGGCATCACTCTATAAATTCAAAGGGAATTTACAGAAAATCACATTTCTAGTGAGGGGAAAACTTAAGGATGGAAATGTGCACACTGGCCATGCCAAGATTTCTCTCTTGTGATTTAAAGGCCTGAAATCTTAGAAAGCTTTAAAAAATGTAGTGTAGTTTCAAAAAAAAAAAAAAAAAAGAAAGAGGACAATTAAAATTATAGAATGATAGTTACAGTTGCTAATGCCACTGAAAGAGAAACTATTAGTCAAATTTGGTGATTTAAAAACTTTTTTAAAGTTTACATATAAAAATTCAGGCATTAAAATGAAAAGGCACGAATATGGGTTCAAAGAATGATAATCATTTACATTTATAAATGCCTTGAAAATAAGGCTAATTCATTTGTATTATTAACACCATTAAGTAGGCACCTATTCCAAATTTCAGCTTTGGCCTCCTAAATAGAATTAGGTTTCAAATGAATTTTCAACATAATACTAATCATAGCAGCATTATTATCAGTAAGTGTCTCAGACTCTACACTACTCAAAAAGCGTCTAAAATTTCCTCCCCATCTATATTTCATCAGTACAAAAAGTGTACTTAAAAAAATTACATATATTTATATTAGTCACAAAATTTTTGCAGTGTTTCTTCACCTAATGAGCTGTCCTCTTGCAAATGCCACCCCAACAACAACAACAACAAAATAATAATAATAATAATTGCTAGACCAAGCTGACTGGCTATGCTTCACTAAAAACATACCATATTTAAAAATGGTACTTTAGTTATGACATTAATCAATGAAGTAAAGGCAGATTATCTCGGTGTGTGCAAGTGTGGTGTGTCTGAACTGGGTGATGGTGTACGTGAAAGAAAAAAATACACATTTCAGCAATAATGCTTCATTTGGAACTCAGGCACAATTTACGAATCGCCGCCCCGGTAGTACTGGCCACTACACAGAGTGCACCACCCACTGTCCACCACGTTGGTACATCTTTAAGGAACACAATCTGAAAGATAAAAGTAAAAACCACATCCATGGTCCTCATTAATGCGACTAGTCCGGCTTTTTCTATTTGAATGGCTTTGGTGAGAAACACCTGACCCCCCAAACCAAACAGCCCAACTAGTATTAGAAAGAGCCTGTCCAACCCACAGTGGGGCAGACTCCATTCTCCCAATATAGAGAGGACAATGACACATTCTATGAGGCCAAGTACTACATAATACCAAATGGTCAAAAAGTAGTCCACAGATTTCCCCATTTTTCGGAGGAGAACTATAGTAAAGGCAGCAAACACGGCATGTCCGATGGATGCAAACGTGCCCTTCAGGTGATCCGAATAGTTTTCGGCCATCCCCATGGTGTTGGAACCAAACAAAAACGGCGGTCTCACGATTAGGACCACTCCGGTGATGGTGAATGTGGTGAAGAGAGCATCCCAAAGGGTATATTTTTCCTTGAGAAATATCCAAGCAAATATAGACGTAAACACTGGACAGCTAAACGAGATAACTGTGGCATCGGCAAGGGATGTTGTCTGGAAAGCGTAGTATAAAAGGATCATGGCGGTAGAACCCAGGGCTCCTCTGAGAAAAAGGAAGATTCGTTGATCCTTTGGGCCTATGAACCCACTTCTGTAAATTCAAATGAAGGAATACATATTAAAACAAACTTGGTATTTGTTTTTAAATTATAATTTTTAATTAAATATTACTTTAGAAGTCCTAACTATCAAAAAATAAGGAACAGCAAATTATATTTTATAACATAATAATATATAATAAATATAATTAAAACTATTATACACCTTTTAAAAATGTTTTCTAAGCATAGCTAATGACATTAAAGTGTTCACAGTATAAGCAAAAAATACAAGAGGATTACCTAAATAGTATCATTTTAATTAGGCAAATATAGATATTATTGGGTTGTTGGAAGTCATGACGCATTTTTGCAATGAAAAACAGAAAAAAATACGTCATGATTTTTCCGACAAACCAATATTTTCCCTATGTGTGTATATATATGCTTGCAAAAAAGACAAAAAGGAAACTATACTAAAATGTTCATTGCAGTTATACCTTATTCTAGTCATAATTTTCCTTCTTTATATTTTCTCCAAATTTTCTACTAAATATGTAAATATATGAAAATGTGTTGTTTTTATAATAATACAATTTCAAGATTTAGCTGCCCCATATAAGAAAACTTGGTCCTGGATAGTATGCATTCCCAATCTTATGAGTTTTTCTATAAAAGCTGAAGCAATGCTAAAATTTGTTTTAGCCACTGAATGAGACTTTTCATTGTTTTCATTAGGAAAAGAGTTAAAACACACTAAAAAGGAACCTGTAGCATTCAGCTAAGTATAACTGCTACTCAAAGTTTTTTCAATTAAATATTTCCTAAGTAGAGTACTATGTAAGTTCCTGGCTAAGCGCTGCTCACAGATCTGTGCCAGGGCTGGGCATCTTCAGGACAGCATCTAGGCTTGACATGGGGACCCTGGGTCTCTGGGATTACAAATCAAAGTGTGGTCACCTTTGGTCCATACTTTGAGAAGCAAAGAGACTTCCATGATCGTGAAACAGAAAATGGGTCAAAACAGATCAGTACCAAGGATTTAAGAAAATTCTTCTAGTGCTTCCCCTTCCAACACTTTTATTTCAAAATGAGGAGGAGCACTGTGTTAGCATCAGTAGTCTGTTGCCACCCTTGGATATAATTTACTAAAATACGGTGACTTGTCCACACTTACACAGGAATTTCTGACAATACTGATCTTAGCAGATTTTCACCCTTTTCACCAAATCCTCCGGAAATGGAGTGCAACTATTCTAAGTGAATCAGCACCACGTTATAGATACAAGGACACTTTGGTGGCAAGTGACTAAATCTTTTAATCTGGAGTTTAAGTATCTTTGCTGAAAGATAGAAGGTGCCAGTCAACAGGAACCCAACTGGTCTAAGTACACAGGAACATGGAGAGGTTATAATGGTGTGGGGAAGCATAATTTTAACCTGGGGAAGATGGGTGGAGATTCCATATGGAAGGAAAAGAGGGGATGGGTGGGGAAAGGTCAGGAAGGATGGGGAATAGCTTTCATATACTGTACTTTTTTTAAAAAAGAAGATTTTATTGGGGAATTGGGGGAGGGGAACAGCATTGGGGAACTGGGGAAGGGGAACAGACAAGTTGCTGTCCTTTTGTTCTTCAGCCTAGTTGTGGAGGACATTGCTTCACTAGCCCATGTTGGTATCATCATTGCACTCTTCCCGGGTGAGGCAGATCAGTCGCCCACCTCTGGACAGCCGCTCACAGCGGCTCTTGGCAGCTCACAGCAGCTGCCAGGGCTACTCACGCTGGCTGCCAGCCACTCACTTAGCCTATGACAGCCCACTGCAGCAGGGGCTGCAGCTATGCCATTCTGGGGACTCACAGCAGCCCAGCTCTAGTTGGAGCTGTTGTTCACCATCTTAGCTGTAGAGGGCAGTGTCACTGGCCTTCCTATGTGGGATCCGAAACACAGCTGCTGACGTCCCAAGCCAGCTCTTAACCAACGTGCCACTCTGCCGGCCCAACTGTACGTTTTATACAAAGCGCTCTGATCTACAATAAATTTCACTGATTCTTGCAACCACAAGGTAGAGGACAGAGAATATCATTCCCTCCAGTTTCAGATGAGGACACTGAATATGAAAGTTTAAAAGACCCTACTCAAGATTACCTTTCTCCTTTCCCATAGCACCCTAGGGGGAAGACCTAAATGTTATTACTCTAGCCTTCTGTCTGCCCCGGTAATAGAGCAACCTGTTCTACTTAAAGAAACCTCTGACACTAGGAGACACTACCACTTCCTTGTTTCCTTTTTTCCCCAAATACTAGTTATGCCAAAGCAAAGAAGGAGGGTGGTACAAGATTGGGGGCGGCGGGAATTATACAAGGAAAGTTTTGTTCTCAAAATGAGGGGTGGGGAATAACTGAATCTCTTTTCTCTCCCTCTGTTGGGTATGTGGTTTGTGCTTATGAGCCTCTTCTTTGGGTGGAGCCTTATGACTTTTGTTTAATCAGAGTCAAAGCGGGTAGGGACTGGTAATCTATGAGACAAAGCAGATACTACAGAGTAAATAATCTGAGCAGGTCAAAAGATTTACAAACTTTGATTAATATCATGTACTTAAGAAATACTTACTTTCTGTATATTAAGCAAGGGGTAACGACTAGCATTTGGAACACACATCGGAATGCACTGATTTCTACAGCATGGATGTCTTGTACTTTTTTAACACATAAAGAGCCCAATGAGAAAAAGAAGGCAGACAATAATGTGTAAAACAAGCCAAGTCCAGGACAGGGAGCTTTCTTCTTGCCTTCTGAAAAAGATTAAATTCTGGTTAGTCCTTGCTTCCAAGTGTATGTTTGATCATTTTCACTTAGAAATTGAGAAATATGGCACAGTATTAATGGCTGACAGGCTACAAATATTACCTCCTAAGCATATCCATTCTTTGGACCTGAAATATTTTCCCCACTGAGAATAAAGAGCCAGAGACAAAGCAAACAATTTAAACACAGTTTCACCCTATAAAATGGATTTCCTTTGGTTCACTGAAGAAACATCTCCTCACCTACAAGTCATAAAGAAGTTAAATGCTTGCCAAGACAGTGAGAGAAATCTTTAAGAAATGCTTGTCAAGATGGCTAGAGAAAAATGCTTCCAAATGATAGTTTATATCATCTCACTAGTGAGCAGGGCTTTATGAAGAGAGTGTTCTTTTCTGGAAAACAGTTTATAACTGTGTTCTATGGTTACTTGATTATCTGACTTTCCCCATAGTTTGTGAGCTCCCCCAGGGCTGGGATCTCAGCTGCCTTATTCATGCCTGGCACATGGAAGATCCTGAAGAAATATTTGCTGAATGAAAGAATGTGAGAGAGAAATTAGTCAATTGCTTCCTGACTTTTGTGCTTGTATGAATAATAATATTGAAGAATCGCGGGAAATTATTTCCTACAGATCAAGACTCCTTCATGCGATCTTACTAGATTCTTGCTTTGCTATTCATATTTTAATCTATCTGGTAGAAAAAATATTTTTCACTGCCAATCCTTGACCACAAAACTCAGTGAAAAATTTGTTCATTAAATGTTAGACCATGAATGAAGAAAAAATGTTAAATAAAATAACTCCCAGCTCTCAAATTTTAGTTATTTTAAATCCAAGGTAACATGGTAGAAACAGGTTCAAACCAGCTTTTTCAGGATCATTAAGATTTATAGCAGGAAGTGGCAATAATTTAGATGCATTAATGAGATATGGAAATTCATACTTGAGGACTACATATCTGCTTCTTTTCAAAGATGTATAATCTTCATATATATTTTAGTTTTCAATTTGCCACACTCAGCATTCCATTGTGTATTTTAAAATCTGTTCTACTATCTGGATGATACTATAAGATTTTGAGTCTTTGTTGTTGCTCTCATTGAAATGATTCAGGTTTCAACATTCTATTCTTTACTTTTAAATGTAAAAAACAAAATATATTGAAATTATCAATATTTCACATTTTAAATGAATTAGAAATTATCAATAAAAAGGCAGAAAGACTATGAGAAGACTTCATGGAAAGATGTAGAATGTAACACTACTGGCAACTACATGATTTAGGAAGGCTCTCTGACTGATTATTTTGAACCATTAGTCAAATCTTTATTTAATTTTCCATAGTTTATGGTTTATCTTCCATTTGGAGCATAAAGTCTTTGAGGGCAGGGGCTGGATTATCTGACCCCCAAAGTGCTTTTTAAAAACATTTTTTATTAGAATTGCCATCTAATAACCAACTTCCTGACTTGATCTGAATCAGGAAACTTCCGCTTTCTCCAGACCATCAATTATTCAATCTGTTAATGATAGTCTATATGAGCATTAAACTTTTGTTTAGCCACTTCCTCTGTCTTAGTTGCCTAAGACAGGAGTAGAACTTGTTTTCTTTTTAAAGATTTTATTGGGGAATTGGGGGAGGGAAACAAACAAGTTACTGTCCTTTGGTTCTTCAGTCTAGTTGTGGAGGATGTCGCTTCACTGACCCATGTTGGTATTGTGATCATTGCGCTCTTCCCGGCTGAGGCAGTTGGTTGCTGGCCATTGGACGGCTGCTCACAGTGGCTCATGGCAGCTCTCGACAGCTGCCAGCTGCTCACACTGGCTGCGAGCCACTCACAGTAGCTTACAGCAGCCCATTGCAGCCCCACTGCAGCCTACTTTGTCGCCGGCGACTCAAGGCAGCTCAGCTCCAGGTCAACCTGTTGTTCACCATCTTAGCTGTAGAGGGCGCAGCATCACTGGCCCATGTGGGAACCCAACTGGCAGCCCTGCTGCTCAGAGTTCATGCTCCCAAGGCAACTCTTAACCAACTAAGCCATTCGGCTGGCCCCTAGAACTTATCTTAAGTCTCAACCCCTGGCATTCAGGGGAGAGCAAAATGGAGCAGAATGAGCAGAGAACTCCCTACATGGCCTCATACTGAGGAGTTTGTTTGTTTGTTTATTTATTTTTGAAACTAACACAAAAAAGGAGAGAATAAAAAGGAAACACTACTGGCCCTGATCAGCTAAGAGCACAGCAAAGCTGACGAGCGTGTGGGCACATACCATTTGTAGGAAAACCAGCATTATTCCCATTTAGGAATTTAAAGGGTGTGATTCCACTATAGAACATACTTCATAATAATATGTGTGCTTTTGAATGTCCTTCCCTTATAAATTCAAACACCAGGTAATTCATTTCAACATCCTCCTGTTAGCTAAATAAATACCTTTGCCCACAAATGACACTTTGCAAATTGATACCAAAGTATGACGATGCACAGTTTCCTGCAGCATTCTACAACCTGACCTTTGTACTAAAAGGATGTCATTCTGGTCAGAGGTCTCCACCACTTCCTGGTCTAGGTGCACAGCTGAAGAGAATGGTTTGGAGCTAGCCGTTGTCATGTTACAGGTTATGTATCAGAAGGGCCTGAATCCGCTGTTCTATAATTATGTGGTCAGATGCTGCGGAAACAAACTGCACATACCCATTAAGCCCATGAGAAGGAAGCTTTAGAAGACTTCAGAGTTAAGCACCACTAAATACATGACTTGGCTGTGGTCAGCCTTAGAATTTAGCTTCTAAAATTTCAGAATTCAGGCCCAAATAAAGTAGTTTTTCTTATAAGAAACCCAACCCATACATAGAACCTACACCCTTGGAAAGAGCAGAATGGGAAGAGCAAGGACAAAAAACATCTCCCTGGTCTATATTTCAAGGATCTTCTCCAACCTAAACTTCTTAGTTTTTCTCCAGGAATATGTTAACAGGATATCTTAACTCTTTGAAAACTTAATTTCACATCCCTGGCTCTGATTAATTTTTCTTTAAAATACATACATACTCAATATTTTCTTGTCTATAAACTTTTAAGGCCCATGCTTCCTGACTGGGACAGGACATTGTTACAAGGCCTACCTGAATCTGATTGTTAATAAAGATGAGAATGAGTTCTACTTACACAAACCTCAGTCTCTTACTGAATAATAATTTCAATTCTCTCTGTCAAAGGAGATGAGCAAAAGAGGAGCATAATCCAGAGGCATTTGCTTTTGTAATGCGCTTCCAGGTTCATATCCCACTACAAGCATATCTAATAATTTGGTAACTCTAAATAACTCAAATTAAGTAAGTGGCCATAGTACAATTTCCTGAGTTAAAAGAAAACAGAAAAGTTGCTTGGTTTCTCTAACCTCTACTTTATTTTTTTAAATTTTTTTTTTTTGAGGGCAGTGTCACTGGCCCTCATATGTGGGACCTGAACTGGGGCTGCCAGCTTCCCAAGCCAGTGCTTAACCACCGTGCCACTCGGCCGGCCCTCTAACCTCTACTTTAAATTGGTGATTCACCACCCTAGTTGGGAATTGGAATCAATTAGTAACTTTTAAACTTCAATTCCCAAGCCCTAGCCCAGACTCACTGAAATGCGATCTCTCTAACTGTAAAAAGCTCCACTGGTCTGAGAACCATTGCTAAAGAACTCATTCCTTCCAGGAGGATGTGAGGCACAGACCTAAGACAACTTCTCATCCTTGCTTTAGTCTAAGATCCACACTGTCCCTTAAGAAAATAAACAGGTGTCTTAGGGTAAGTCTATGTTGTCTGTGAAGGTTATCCAAGAATGTAAGAAAAATGGGTGAGTTTCAACCTGAACTTGAAAATGAGCTTTGTTGAGATAGCCAGCTGGATCGAGAAGCTAAGTTCAATGACACAAAATTCAATGACAACAGTCCTGTGGTTTAAAGTGTTTCTATAGCAATCTTGTTTTGGGAATATTATTTGGTCACCTTATAACAACTACTACTAAGTCTTATTGTTAGCAACTTTCTTTAAAGTTATAAGACTCCAAAAGATTCTTAGGTGCAATCCCTTATATAGGTTTGTCGTTTTGCCATGTGCTGAGTGAACAGTGTTCCTCTTCAGTTCACAAATAGGGGAAACCTTTAAGAGTTTGCATTTCAACTCAGCATTCCAACAGAATGACAGTCAACCATAGGGTGATCAAGTGAGAAGCTGACCTTTTCAAAGGTTGCACATCTGGTCAACTCAGCTTGGGGTAACCCCTGCTCTAGAGGCTCTAGCCTATGTATAAATGATTAGAAGTCTGATCATTTCTATTAGCATTTAGGACAAAAATGGTGCAAGAATTATCTTCCTGGGGTTTCTCTCTCTAAATTGGATGTGCATACAAGGCGGAGGGAAAGCGGCGTGGGGATAGAGGCACAGAAATCCCGAGTCACACTTAGGGGAGGTGACCCAAAGGTGCTGCAGACTGTGTAACTTTGTCTTGAAAGGACATCTGCCTGTTTCCCTCTCCTTCCAGGAAGCTGCTCCAAGTTCAAGGAGAAATGCGCTGGTGGCTAGTAGAAAGGGCCCTGGGCTGGGTTTCTGGCAAGCTAGTGTTGCTGGGACCTGTGCCCTGTCTCACCCACACACATGCCAGATCTTTGGAAAAACAAAACAAAACAAAAAAAACCCCAAAGCCTTCACCTTACTGGGCCTCACTTTCCTCATTTGTCAAAGGAAGAGGTTGAACAGGATCAAGCGGTTTCCACACGTACTTGGCTTTGGGGAGGAGTCCCTGAACCCCTGAACCATGCATGTAAGACGCGGTGCCTCTGCCTTCTTTAGGATCAGCTGCTAAAAAGTCCTCCTATCCCAAAAAGGTCAAGAACCAGGGGTCCCACTCAATTCTGCCTTCTCAAAATTCTAAGACTCTGGGACAAACATTTTTTTTTTATATACTCTATGCTTTTAAACTTCCTCTTCGGGGTACACCGTTAACCACCGAGTTCAGCTCTCATGGTTAGCTTCCCCCCAACCTCGGCGGCTGAGGCTTTTTCTCGCGGACCCCTCAACTTCGGACCTCGGGCCGGGCGCGCTGGACTGCCATCTGACTCCATGGCCAATACTTTAATTATAGGAGCAGTTTCAGAATCCCCCCCAGGGCTGCAAACACAGTCAGAAACTTTCTCGGGTTTTCGCGCCGGCGGGGTGGGACCGGGCGCTGCTGCTTTGCCGCCCCCCAGGTGACAGCTCCAGGCGGGATGGGGCTGGGGGCGCGGTCCGCCGTGCGGGGGCCCCCGTGCTGGCGCCGGCCCGGCCCCTCCAAGGCGAGACCGGCGCCCGCGCCCGCGCCCGCGCCCGGCACTCACCAGCAGGCTCCACGCGGGAGCCGCACCACGAAGAGCGGCACGGCCAGCACCATCCCGGGCCGGCGGTGCCTGCTTCCTCGGCCGCCGGCGGCTCCTCGCTCACGCCCGGAGACGCGGGTTCCTGCAGCTCGGCGGCCCCGGCGCTGTCCAGGGGCCGCATCGCACGGCCGCGCTCTCCCCGAGGCCGTCGCGGCGTCTGGCGCCCGCAGCCCAGGCTCTGCTGCCAGGCTCTTCCGGCCGCTGTGGCGGGGACGCGCATGCGCGCGCAGCCCTCTCCCCCCCCCCCCGCCTCCCTGGGCTGGGGCTCGCCCTCCGCTGCCCTCCGCTGCCCTCCGCTGCCCTCCGCTGCCCTCTCACCGTCAGCTCCCGGTGCCTCGTGCATAGCGGGAGCCGGCAGCCTCTCGGGTCAGGCTGCGGTGGCCAGAGCTGGCCCAGAGGCGATCACCCCCGTGCTGCGGTCTGGCTAGACCGGCCAGCGGTCGGGAGTGATCTTTCCCCAGGCACACTGGACCCCTGTCTGTCATTGCAAACAGAGACGTCCTGTGGCCTCCCTTGGGGCAGGCCTTCTAGAGGCTGGGACGGTGCACGTTTATTTATTGATGGGGCACCGCACTCAGCACCTCTGGGACACCCTGGAGACTCCCTTCCTCCCTTCTTCCCTTCCTCCCTCCCTTCCTTCCTTCCTCCCTCCCTTCCTTCCTTCTTTCCTTCCTTCCTCCCTTCCTTCCTTCCTTCTTTCCTTCCTTCCTCCCTTCCTTCCTTCCTTCCTTCCTTCTTTCCTTCCTTCCTCCCTCCCTTCTTCCCTTCCTTCCTTTGTTCCTTCCTTCCTCCCTTCTTTCCTTCCTTCCTCCCTCCCTTCCTTCCTTCTTTCCTTCCTTCCTCCCTCCCTTCTTCCCTTCCTTCCTTTGTTCCTTCCTTCCTTCCTCCCGTCTGTCCTTCCTTCCTCCCTCCCTCCCTCCCTTCCTCCCTTCCTTCCTTCCCCCTTCCTTCCTCCCTCCCTCCCTCCCTTCCTCTCTTCCTTCTTCCTTCATCCCTTCCTTCCTTCCTCCCTTCTTTCCTTCCTTCCTTCCTCCCTCCCTCCCTCCCTCCCTCCCTCCCTCCCTCCCTCCCTCCCTCCCTTCTTTCCTCCCTTCCTTCCTTCCTTCCTTCCTTCCTTCCTTCCTTCCTTCCTTCCATTTTGTTTTTAACTGAGACATCCTATTTGGTTAGATGTAAGATTCCAATAATCTGATGTAATTACATTGATTAAAAAAAAAAATGTGTCATTTAGCCACAAGATTCACTAATAGCCTCTTTCTCTTTACCTAATTCTTTTCTTGTCTCTTTGCTTGCTTTAAATGTGAAAGGACAATCTCAGGCAAGGATAAACCTGTCTAAACTGTTCTAGGCCCAAGCACAAGCAGATTACCAAATGAGAGCGAGGTTAATCTTTCCTCAGATATTTGCACAAAATGGTCTACAGCTGAACAATACTGGACTTGAAGTCTGTAGTCCTGGGTCTGGCCCTGATTCTGTCAGTGAATGTGTGACCTTGGACAGTCACCACTCTACTACTTGAAGTCTTGGCTACTTCATTTCATTAATAGAGATAAAATGTTTCTCTTTCTACTTTGTAGACTTTCTATGGAAGTAAAGTGCAATGATGTGGGCAAAAACATGTCATCGGGAAAGCACTTGCCTGGAAAATCAAGGTGTATTTTTTTTTTTTTTTTGAGGGCAGTGTCACCGGCCCTCATATGTGGGAGCCGAGCCGGGGCTGCTGGCTTCCCAAGCCAGCGCTCAACCACTGCGCCGCTCAGCCGGCCCAAGGTGTATTTCTAATGAGAGTGAACATATAATTTACTCTCCAAACTGGAACTTTTTTTTTTTAAGAGTAAAAGGGGGAGTTCTTTTAAAAATTATGCAAAGCTATAGGCATAAACTGGGACCATCCTAGGCAAACTGGGACAAGTGGTCACCTGAATTCCAGCTTGATTAGCATACACTTTTGCCTTGTCTTAAAAAAATTTAAGGTTGCACACAAAATACATGCAATTGATTTTGTTGGTGGTTGTTTCGGGGGGAGGTGTTTTAATGGGAAAATAATAGGGAGCGGTGAGGCTGATAGATCATGATGATGAAGCAAGAACCAAGGAGCTTCTCCAAACATCTAGAAATGTAGTACAGTTCGATAAAGTGGGACTAAAAGACCTGACTGTTGATCAATCATTTTTTAGAAGAAAGATCTTGATCAAGACGGGGGTATGATAAAGTGAATGAGCATCTTAAGATGCTTCCGGTTTATCCTTATGGTAATTTCTGGGGGAGGGATCACAATAAAGGGATTGGCCATCTTGGAGCCTGGGTCTTTCTGCCTCCACATGGGCTGCTGGTAGGAGCTCCATGTGGGAGGTGTGCTTTCCGCACTGTGGTGGTGGTCTTGCTTCTTTTCCTTTTCCTGAATAAACCGTTTTTTTGTGTGGATTACTTGGAGAGTTATTTTCACCAGTTCAACAAGTTTCACAACTACCTTCTGAGATTTAGATGTGCAGAGGGTTTAATGAATCCTCCTCTTTGAATGGCGAAGATGGTGGCTAGGAGATATAAGGGAGAAAAAATTGGGATAATCTGAGCAAGAAGTACCTTGGCCAATTCACTTTCATTAACATCCTCAAAAAGGGAGAAGAGAGAGAAAAGAAAATGGGTACCACACCAGTGTTGACTATGGTGACTAAAGGGTGATGGGATAATTTTGCTCTGGCAGTTTACATTTTCCCTGTAATTTCTCTTGCCTCTGCTGCTGACCTTGATATATGAATGGTATCAATCATAGTCATTCTTCCATCCAAGAGACATGAAAACGTAAAAAGCAGCTGGTAAGAAAAGTATGGACCAGGCTAGAAGTAAGAAATGGTTCTGTTTCAGTTCCACCCTGCAGAGGTGTGGTGTGGTTAAGTTCTTTGAGCATTGTTATTTCAAGGCCCTGATAACAATGACATTGAGCTGGTGAGAAGTGGATTCCTCCCATCGTGTAAAGGATGAGGCAAAAATCCTTATTATGGGGGAGACCAGATGAGAACCCATTGCAGTGTTCTGGATGATGTTCTGACTCAAGGCAGAGGAAGCAGGGAGGAAGGGTTAATTTCGAGGAAGCTAGGAGATGGACTGGACAGGATTTGTTAACTAGATGTGAAAGAGCATTGCTTCTGTATGCAAAAGCATGCTGTGTTCCAACTGAAACCCTTCTGCTTCTGAAGGCATGCAGTCCTCCACTGAGAACAGCAGCTCTCACTATGATGGCAGGTAACCACAGTGGAGGTGGCACTACCATAATTCTGGTGGCATGAAGGAAGAAGGAAGATGAAAGTAGAGGACAGGTGGGTTAGAGTGTCCCCATCAACAAGTGAAAGTCCAACATCCTTACTATCCCAATGTTGGCAGATGGAGACCTCCAGGTACTGCAAAAGGAGTTAGACTCCAGATTCCACCACTGTTTGCATGTTAGATGTGCTCCTAGTGAGTGTAGTGTAAGCCTGGAGAGTTGGTTTTTTGTTTGTTTGTTTTTTGTAATGCAAGTGTCTGACTTGAGCTCTGATTGCTGAGGCATCCACTTCAAAAAGGTGTCTACTCTAAAGACAGCTATCTTGGCCAACCACAAGACTAGATAAAGAGCCAGGCTGCCTCCCCACACCGTGGCTCCTTTGTTTTAGAGATATTGGTTGATTTCAGTAGCTAACCATTTGGGCCACTCGTTTCCTGTTTATGGTTTTTTCTTCTTATGCTTTAAATGACTCTCTTATGTTATAAAGAGTGAGTCCCGAAATCCTAGGTCCGCACTCTTGAGCCCAATACAAACAGAACCCTAGCCTCATGCATATGTTCTCTCTCTCTCTACCCAAGGTCTCACTGTGTGGTCTGAGCTATAATTTCCAGGTCCTGTGAGTAATAAACCTTTATGTTTTCAGAGTTTCCTGATGATTATTGCTGAAGGGCATCTTGCCATCATAATAAGAACCACAAGGGCCAGTCCAACCAGAACATTGTTTATTGATAAGCTGTACCAGCACAAAACAGTAAAACATTTATAAATAAGGAACTCTCTTTTCCTAGTGTGTCTATGTGATTGATACCAGACTGGTGGTATGTTGGTCCTGATTTGAAAGACTGCTTTTTTTTTCCCCCCCAAAAAAAGTTATTTCCTTACTCTTTCAACTAATGCACCTTATGACTTGGAAAATGGTATTTTCAAGAAATGAGGTCCAAAGTTTGTGTTTTTAGGAAAACACATAAGATCATAATTCTAAATAAACATGGTAAATGAAAGAGGGAACAAGCAAAAAAGAGGTGGATTAGCATAAATGTAGGATGATACATTAGCGAGGCAAAATAAACTGTTTGAAAAGATGATAAGAACTGACTCTGGAAATATAACAACAATGCCCAAAAAATGCCAGGGTCAGTTCCTCAAACAGATTAAACATAAAATTACCACATGATTCAGCAATTCCACTTCTGTGTATATGCCTAGAAGAATGGAAAGAAAGTATGGAATCAGATATTTGCACACCCATGTGCAGCATTAGTCACACTAGCCAAAAGGTGGAAGCAATCCAAATGTCCACCAACAAATGAATGGATAAACAAAATATGGTATATATATCCAATGAAGTATTATTGAACCTTAAAAAAGAATGGAATTCGATACATGTTATAATATGGATGAACCTTGAAAACATTATGCTAAGTGGAATAAGCCAAAGCTCAAAGAACAAATATTGTATGATTCCACTTATATGACGGACCTAGAATAATTAAATTCATAGAGACAGAAAGCAGGATGGTGGTTGCCAGGGGCCGGGGGAGGGGGAATGGGGAGTTAGTGTTTAATGGGTACAGAGTGTTAGCTTGGGATGATGGGAGAGTTTTGTGGATGGATAGTGGTGATGGTCGTACAGCAATGTGAATTCACTTAATGCCACTGACCCATACACTTAAAATGGTTAAAACAGTAAATTTTATGTTGTATATATTTTGCCACAATAAAAAAAAAGTTCTAAAAAAATGCCAGAGAACCCCCTGTTGAGAATGTGTAACAGATAGCTAATAAACCAGCAAAAAAGGTCCAAAATTTAAATAAACCAGAGTCTTTAGACAAACTGAGACATGTAAGGTATTTTCCCTAGCACTGGCTACTCTCTTCAGTTCTGGCAGATAATTATAGAGGGAGGATGGTGAGCATAAAATAAGGAAATAATAGGAACACACATGGTATAATGTGTTCTGGGTTTCTGAAATGTATCCAAGTATCCCTCATAGCTAAAATGTGTAAATTTGGAACTCTAAGATTTAATTTCTGGAGACAGAGTTTAAAGCCCTTTTCAGAAATGGGAAGTTTCTTTGAAGTCTTGTGTCCCATCTTGAAAAATCTATGTCAACTTTCCATTCTGTTCCCTAGTATATTTATGTTTATCTCAATGCCATTTTTCATATAACTCATTCAACTAATGTTTGCCAGCCTGCACTGGACCATTTATAGTTATTAGCAGAGACAGAGTGGGGACCGGGCTGCCATCCTCACAGGGAATGCGATGGGGGTAATGGAGGAAGGAAAATGATGCTAGCATTACATAGCTTCATAAAAAAACCATGTCCCAGTGGCGTGTGTCTTGTTTAGTTTCCTGTTCCCTCCCGGTTTGACACACTGGTCTAGAATTCAGGACACTGGGTTCTGTCTGGTCATGCAGATCTAGACAAATCTGCTCAGCTCTTGACCTCCATTTTCTCATCTTGGAAGTCACAAGGCTAGATCCCCAAGCAGTCACTGGTGGGCAGAGACGTACCCTTTGGGCCCTGACTTTCTCCAGTGATTCCTTGCTTTTCTTCTCTCATCTGTTCCCATGCTGCTAAAGGTAGCTCATATAAATGATTTCTGGCAGCCTGCAAAACCCATACCCTCCTGTGGGAACTTGCTTTCTGTTTACAGATCCTCTGTGCCTGAGGATGCCTGAACTTGCGAGTTGGCTCTAGATGATGAAAGTACAAGATAATGCACTTTAATCCTGAATCTGTTGTAGTTTGAGAACTGGATTTTACCAAGTTCACATTTTAATAATTACCATTTAATAAATGCTCAAAATATGCCATGCACCATTAAGTGCATCATTTCATTTAATTCTCAAGTGAGCTTTATCAGGCAGTTTAGCAGAAGGGTTAAAAGCACAGCTCTGGAGTCAGACTGCCTGGGTACCTGTCCTGGCTCCTTACCAGATGTGTGACTTCAGACAAGTGACTTAGCCTCTCTTTGAACCTCTATTTTCATGTCTATAAAATGGGATAATAATATGATCTAACTTCAGTGAGAATGAAATAAGAGAATAATGTAGAACACCAGATAGTAAGTACTCTTTTTTTTAAAAAAAAAGAAAAGGGCCAGCTGAGTGGCTCAGTTGGTTAAGAGCTCACTCAAGAGTGTGAGCTCTGAGCAACAGGGTCACCGGTTCGATTCCCAGTCCGAGCTGAGCTACTGAGCTGCCAACAGGTGGCAGGATGACTCAGCTAAAAAAAAAAAAGTGTGCATTGTATTATCCCCATTTTACAGATGAGAAAGTTGAGGGTCAGAAATATTAAACAACTTGCCAAAGTCACACTGATTAGGAAGGGCAGAGATAGGATTGGAACCCTGGACTGTCAGGAGTTGAAGTTGACACTACTAACCAAAGGACTTAATTACCAGGCTTGCTGATTTCTGAGAGGACCTTGTTAGAGCAGTTTCTTTCACATTATATCCTGACTTGGACCTTTAAGGCCACTGCTATGGCAACATTCTATGACTACTTTCTATACTGATGCTGTGTGGTTTACATTGGGCTTAGGTTGAAGCATTTTAAAACTTTCGTAGAGTAAAATCTTAGAAGTTGAAGAGATGCAATTTTTCTAATGATATTAACAGAAGTCAACCTATTTCCTTATCTGCTATGAGTACCGTCATGCTCCAGTGTCCACAGCTCTGATCTCTTCCTAACTTACTTCTGTTATTCAAAGCTGGATCTTAGCTAGCACTAATGGGGGTAGGAAGTCTTCATAGGCAATTTGCCAAGTGAATATGTACCCTCAAGTCACACAGACCTGATTTTAGTCCCTTTCTGAATCTTCTGCCTGTCCTGGCCACTCTCCTATTTCCCCTCTACTCTCTCGCTGTCTGCTCCATTTCTCTTTTACCATTATCAGAGTTGATCTTCTTCCAACTTTTCATGCTGTCAAACAAAAAGGGGAAATAAAAATGAATTTTTAATAAGAGACCTCAAAGAGGAAGGCTTAAGCAAAGTCACACACACACACACACACACACACACACACACACACACACACACACACAGAGTCCTTGGCTGCCACCACTTAACCAGAGGTCAACACTAGTCTAAAGCAGCAGCAGTTTCACCTTCAGTGGTGGTGAGGATAGAAAGTACTCAAGAAGTTCCATTTTTATACAAATCCAGGTACATTTCTTGAACCTTTCTACTTGCTCAATATATTCTTTTTAAAGTAAAGAACTAGGTTTTGAAGGTTTACATAATATTTAATACATGATAAATATTTTCCCAGTACAAAGGGTATATTATGAATAATGAAATCTTTTTTCTCTTCCTTCAATCCCACTTCTCAGGGACAATCACTGTGAACAATTTCTTCTGGTGGTTGCAATTATACTCTTACATACTCTTAGGTCTCTAGTTACTGATTTATCAACTTTAGATGATTGGTTTGGAAGATGAGAAATTTTAGAGCTCTTTACCACTTCCTATTTTACCTTGTTCCTGTCATATCTTCTTGATCAAACTGGTTTCTTGCCAACTTCATACTTGACAAGATGGGAACATGTTTGACTTTAGGGTAATCATCGTTGCCTTTTGTCAAGTCTTTATTCTTGCCAGGAAGACAATATACTAACACATGATATATGATCATTTAATTAATCTTCATATCCATGCCAGTAAATACACACTACCCCCATTACAGGTAAGGAAATTGAGGTCTGGGCTACTTATGTAACTTGTCAGCATCCTGTAGTTAGTAACTGTCCCAGCTAGACTTAACCTGGACTCCTTAACACTCAAGCCTACAATCTTTTTTTCTTTTCTTTTTCTTTTTTTTAGTTCCAGGTGTACAAAACAATGTAATAGTTAGACATGTACACCTCTCACAAAGTGATAATCCCTCTCCCCCAATCTACTACCCCTCTGACATTGTATATAGCTGTCACAATTCCATTGACTATTCCCTGTGCTGTACTCCATATCCTGTGACTATATATTTAATTATAGTTGACATTCTATATTATTCAGCTTTAGCCTCAAGACTACATTCTCTCTCTCTCTTTATTTTAAAGGTTTTATTGGGGCATTAGGGAAGGGGAACAGTATTGGGGAATTGGGGAAGGGGAACAGCCCAGTTGTTGTCCTTTAATCTTAGTTGTGGAGGGCGCAGCTAGCTCAGCTCCCAAGTCCAGTCGCCATCCAGTTGCCTGTTGGCAGCTTGTGGCTGCTTAGCTCAAGGTGCCATGTTCAATGCTAGTTGCAGTGGAGGGAGTACAGCCTACCATCCCATGCGGGAGTCGAACTGGCAGCTTTGTTGTTAAGAGCACATGCTCTAACCACTGCGTCATCCTGCCACCTGTTGGCAGCTCAGCTCGGGCTGGGAATTGAACTTGTGACCCTGTTGCTCAGAGCTCACACTCTTGAGTGAGCTCTTACCAAATGAGCTACTTGGCCAGCCCTAAGTCTACATTCTTAATCATTACCATACTAGAACAACAAATGCCTTAAGGCAAGTATAGTTCTACCTTTACTGGTGACTACTTCCTTCTTCCTGCAAGGTGTGTGTGTGTGTATGTGTATGCAAGCGCATGCATGTGCATCCACATTTATAATATGTAGAAATAAAATGTATGACCATGATATCTTGAAGAGGGGAAATGGAGGGTTACATGGTGGTTCATCATATATAGATACATTTGTTATTTTGTTCAAGACAGTCACTTATCTTTTAAAGGGATTAAAAAATGAGGACAAAAGTATTTTATATATGCTCAAATATTTCCATCTCTGGCACATTTTTTCCTTTGTGCAGATCTAAGTGTCTCTATGGTATCATTTTCCTTTAGCCTGAGGAACTTTTAAAAACATTTCTGCAGAGTAGATCTACTGTCAACTAATTCCCTCAGTCTTTATCTGAAACATGTCTACGTCTCTTTTGTTTTGAGGAATATTTTTGTTGGACATACAATTATAGGTTGATTGGTTTTCTTTTAACCCTTTAAAGATCTTGTTCCATTTTTTTCTGGCTTGTATTGTCTCTGATGAGAGGTCAGTGATTTTCTTACCCTCTGTTCCCTTGTTTTCTCTGGTAACTTTTTATCATTGATTTTCATCAATATAGTTTTCTGTATGTTTACCCTGTTGGAAGGTCATTTTGCTTATTGGGTCTCTGGCTTGATATTTTCATCAGATACGGAAAAATTAGCAGCCATTATTTCCTCAAATGTTTTCTCTGTCTCCCTTAGTATACAACCTCCCTACTTTTTGAAATTCTAATTATACAAATTTTAGACTGCATGATTTCTTTCACAGATCACTGATACTCTGTTCATATTTTAAACTTTCTTTTCTCTGTGTACTTTGGTTTGGATAGCTTCTATTTCCTGCCTTCAAGTCCACTTGTTTTTCTTCTGTAGTGTCTAATTATCTGTCAATCTCATCCAACTAATTTTTCATTTCAGGTATTATATTTTTCAACTTTTGTGGTTCCATTTGTATCTTTTTCATAGTTTCCATTTCTGTACTCATTGTTTTCATGTTTTTCTTTTAAATCCTTAGACATTTATGTAATAGTTTTCAAGTCCTTATCTGCTAATCCCATCACCTCATTAATTTCTGGGTCTCTATATTGACTAATTTTCCCCCTTGCTATAGGTCACATTTTTCTACTTTTTTGCATGTCTAGTGGTTTTTAATTTAATGCTTGACAAAGTCTAGATATTTTTGTCTTCTTTTAAGAAGGGTTGAGCTTTCTTCTGGCCTGCAGTTATTTTACTGTGGGTCAGCTTGATCTTTTCAAAGCTTGACTTCAAGCCCTTCTAGAATGGGTCTAGAGTAGCTTTAACTCTCTGTTTAGATTATTTTTATTCATGGTATCTTGACTTTCTGGGATCTCTAATGAATGTCCTGGGTGTTTGATGAGGTATCTCCTCCACTCTGGATGATCAAAGCTGAAAAGTCTCCCAAAACTTTGTGAGCTCCACAGTTGTTCAGTTCATAGCTCCTTGAAAGCTGTGCTTTCCCCAGTAGTTTTTTGCCCCCTGCACGGTGGTGTCTTACCTTATGATGAGCTTTGAATCAAGGGTATCTCTAAGCAGATTCCTGGGGCTTTTGTTCTTTTTTTTTTGCATGGTATCCTCCTCCTTCATACTTTCTCTGCAAATTCCAGCTGTCTCAGTCTCACCAAACTAAAATTTCTATCTCCTCAATTAAACAAAACTGTTATGCTTTGCTAGGGTTCCTCCTCTGAGTCACAATCTAAGTGCCTTTTATATCTAAAACTGGGGCAATTGTAGAACTTATTTGTTTCACTTCTCTCAGAGATTAGTCTTGTAAAGACTGTTGCTCAGTGTCTAAAAATAGGTGTTTTTACTATTTTGTTTATATTTATCTATATTTTATTTATGGCAGGGGGTCTAGGCTAATATCAGTTATTCTATCACGTTCTGAAATGGAAGTCCTCTATCTTCAGAGTTTTGATCTAATGAAATGAAGATCCCCTTGATGATAGTTGTACTGAAAGCTCAAAAATTGAGATGCTCTTATCAAACAGCAAGGCCACCTTGATTTTTGATCCCATACAGATATGCACAGTTATGAGTAACTCCTTGAGTTGTCAGCCAATAAACCAATCAAGTCTCCCACATTTTCTGAAACCTGCCAACTTATTCTTTTCACTCTCCTTTCTTATTGGTGGATTAGTGTAGGTTCAACTAACTGCTTAACATCATACTCTACTTGTAGAGATTATTCTTTAATGTTACTACTTGTCAGGTAGTACCAAAAATGTTTTTGTAGGGTAACATTTTATTGGCATATAACAGCCATATAGAAAAATATACAAAGCATAAGTTTACAGCTCAATAAATGATCATAAATTAAACACACTCATGTAAACAACACTCAAGGGGCCGGCCGAGTGGTACAGCGGTTAAGCGCTTGGCTTGGGAAGCCAGCGGCCCTGGTTCGGGTCCCACTTATGAGGGCCAGTGACACTGCCCTCAAAAAAAAAAAAAAAAAGAAAATTCATGTTAAACAACACTCAAATCAAGAAATAGAACATAACCACTTCTCCATCAGTCCCTAATTGTGCCTCTTCCTTATCGCTATACCCCTTCCAAAGGTAACTACTACCCAGACTTCTAAAACTATACACTAGTTTTGTTTTTAAATTTCATGTGATAGGAATTATACAGTATGCATCCTTTTTTCCTGTGGTTTCTTTCATGCAATATCGTGTTTGTGAGATCTATCCTTATTAATGTGTATAGTTTTAGTTGATTGAGTCTCTGTACTGCATGACATTATTTGGTGTGAATATATTATGTCATCAATATTGACTATTATAAGGGACACCACTATATTTAGAACTATAGTGTCTCTTGCCCATTTAATGTATTTCCATTGCAAAACCTTGGAGAGACTACTGGACCTGAGTTCCAAAATTATATCATATTCTCTGTATATTGTACTCTAGAACTCAGTTTCATATTAATTCACAAATATTTGTCAACTGTATATTATGTGCCAGGTACCAGGCTAAACATTAGAGCTGGGACCCTGGAGGATTTTGCAGTATACTAAAAAGGGGTAGACATATAAGTAAATAATCAAAATATACGGTAGTAATATATGACAGAGCCATAACTATGACTTTGATAAAATTAAATTATATAATTTTGTAAACGTTCGTTTTTCACAAAAGGCCTCAGCCTGTATTAGGGGATCAATCTTCTGGAATTTCCAGAGACACATTTATAGATAATTTAGACAGATTTAGAAAGATTAAAGAGAGTCTTTCTTTGCAAAGGGTCTCAGTGTTCAGTCAATTGAAAAGATCCTGTTATGCATCAGAGAAATGCCATCGTAATTCCCACAGGCTTTCCTTCCTCTGTGTTCCCCTTAAATGATCTCAGCCCTTTTCATTTCTCACTTATGTCCTCTCTCAACCAGCTCATCCATTCCCTGTGCTTTAACTACCACTTGTTATCTGTCCATGACCCCCATATTTTAATTTTTTAAATTTCTTTCTGTTGTTGATGCTTTTTTATATTTAAAAAATTTTTTTTAGTTACAGTTGACATTCAATATTATGTTATATTAGTTTTACGTGTACAGCATAGTGGTTAGATATTTCTATAATTTATGTAGTGATCCCCTGATTAGTTTAGTAGCCACCTAGCACTATATAGAGTTATTACAATATTATTGACTATATTTTCTGTGCTGTACTTTACATCCCCATGACTATTTTGTAACTACCATTTTGTATTTCTTAATCCCTTCACCTTTTTCACCCAGTTCCCCAACTCTCTCCCCTCTGGCAACCAGCAGTTTATTCTCTGTATCTATCTATGAATCTGTTTCTGTTTTGTTTGTTCATTCATTCTGTTTTTTAGGTTTCACATATAAGTGAGATCTTATGGTATTTGACTTTCTCAGTCTGACTTATTTCACTTAGCATAATACCTTCTAAGTCCATCCATGTTATTGCAAATGGTAAGATTTCATTCTGTTTTATGGCTGAGTAATATCCATTGAATATATGTACCACATCTTCTTTATCCAATCCTCTATTGAAGGGCACCTGGGTTGCTCCCATACCTTGACTATTCTAAATAGCACTCCAGCGAACATAGTGGTGCATCTATCTTTTTGAATTAGTGTTTTGGATTTCTTTGGATAAATACCTAGAACTGGAATTGCTGGGTCAGAAGGTAGTTCTATTTTTAAATTTTTGAGGAACCTCCAAACCATTTTCCGTAGTGGCTGTACCAATTTATAATCCCACCGACAGCACATGAGGTTCCAGCAATATCTGAAGGTTCCAAGTTCTCCACATTTTCCTTAACACTTGTTACTTTTCATCTTATTATGGTTATTATTGCCTTACATCCTCTTAATAAATTTATATCACTCTGCTCATGTTTTATATGCCAAAGCAAGTCATATGATCATGCCTACATTCAAGGGGTATGGGACATTTGTGAGCAGCCCTAATGACTATCACATAGCTATTACAGAGGGAGGTGAGAGATTAAATCAAAATAGGCCCGTCATCTCTCTGTAAATTCATATGCACAAATCAGGCCATTATCTCTTACTTAAGTATTACAAAGTATCCAGAAGGAAAAGGAACAGAGAATCATTGAGAGTATATAGATACTCTCAAAGAAGAAGAGGAGAGAATACAGGCCAGAAACAAAGAAGAACAGAAACAAATGAAAAACTTCTAAAGTAGAACATTTTGTTTTGTTAATTAATTATAAATACATTTTTTTGGAAAACATACAAAAGCATGTTTCTTACAATGAAAATTAGATCCCTTCTTTTTTAGTACAAAATATAGTATAGCCAAATACCACCCAAACTCTAGTAATTAAACCTTTTTACTAGAGTTGATTCGCCTCTGTTGGCTCCACAAGTAACTGCTGTGGCACATTTTGTTAAATAAAATACCCAAATAACCATTTTCTGATGGAGCCACAAAACCAATCTGAAAAATGTAGAAATAAAAATCTGCATGGAAGAATTTTCCTGAAAAGGGGCACTTCATGTCAACAAGCTTCTCCTGTCACCCAGCAACCACTCCTCTGGAGTTCCCTTTAATGAGGGTAATTTCAGCTGGCAGCTGTGGCAACCTTGAAATGATCCTGTTTGTTTTCCTGCTCCCTGACGTGTAGAAGTAACTTCTGATAATAATGCAGTTGCTATTCATTATTACATGGAATGTGATAGCATGATAGAATTGCCTCAAAAATGCTTCTTTTTAACCTTGACCTTGATTCTGCATGTACAGTTGGGTCACACTAGATGCACATTTCAAAGCCTAAAGATATTTACATTTTAGAAATAAAAATGACCAAATGGATGGGAGTGGCGTGAATAAACATTGTTGTACTTTGTCCAGTTCGTCATTGTTGAATCAATCAATAAATATCCATCGTTCAAACTGCCTGGGTTTGAATCTCAGCTCTACCACTATTACTGGTTCTTAGACATGATTATTAATCTATGATGGACTTAAATTACCTATAAAATGGGGCTAATAATAGTATTTACCACATAGACTTTTGAGGATTAAATGAACTCACAAATGTAAGTGCATAGAACGATGCTGCATACAGTAGCCCTATGTTATCAATGACCTTGATTGTTTCAGAATCATAGTCCCTCTTGACAAGTCCCTCTTCCTCTCCCATCCCTCCCTAACTGGGCTAGGCACCCCTGCCTTGTGTCTCTCTGGCATGCTGTACTTCCCAAGGCTCAACAGCACTTAAATGGAATTGTAATTGGGTGTTTACTTCGCTGTGTCACCCAGTAGCTAGAAGCACTAGGTGGGTAGAGACCCGGTCCATCTCATTCACCACTGCAACCCTATGTGTTGAATGACTTACTCACCTGTTGTGCCCTGAGCAAGGTAGTGTGGGGATGCCAAGCTGCCAACTAACATACTGGGGAACAGGGGAAGGCAGCAGTTGGCTGAGATTTACCAGGACTTTGCAGGGACTCTGAGAAAAAAACTGCTGAGTCACATGTGTTTTGAACGGAATAATCTTAACTTGAGGCCCGGAAAATTTACTGCTTGAGCACACAGCTACTGACTGACTCACCAGAAAACAAAAGCATGTAAATATTCATTATCTAATCTTTGAACCCTTTCTTGCAAGTAATGGGATGCACTTGAACTAGCTTGAGAAAGGGCAGGTGGAGGTGGGGAATGTATACACTGATATACAGGGCATGCCTCAGAATTCAAGGGCAGGAATGCAGCTGAGTTTCCTGCAGGGCTGCCATTAGGAGCCTGCTAAGGTGCCCTCTCAGATTCCTCTTTCTCTCTGGAGCCAGATGGTTCCTTGATGCTAGATGTCTCTTCTCATCTGCTTCTTTCTTCTCTTTCTTGACCTTTCTGTTCAGTGGAAGAAAAGCCTCTCAGCTCCTGGGATTATGTATCCCTGTTCCAGCTGCATCCTGAGAATAACTAGCTGTTGCTTAGCTGCCAAACTTAATTTCCAGGGGAGAATCTGATTGGTTCAATGGAGCCAGCTGTCGCCCTTGATCTAATTTATAATTGCCAAGGATTATCTATTACAAACAAGGTTGCCAGGCATCCCCTCTCATGGGTGAGCAATTCATTGTGAATGGGGTCACTAAGAAATGGACAAATATTCCAGTAGGTTTTTGCTAAAACGATGTAGTTCAAAATGGTCCCCAATGTTATGGAAGATTGGGTAAGGGGAAAAAACAGCATGGAGTTTAAAATACATGTTAGCCAGTCAGAAGCCACAGGGTTTCAGTAGCTTTTGAGAGTTGTCCTTTTAATGGCATTAAAAACATACAAACAAACCTTCCTTTGGAAGGGAACTTATTCAAAATGAACTACATATTTCTCTGAAAACAAGAGGACACGTGCTCCTCCCTTTGCCTGGAACTCTCTTCTTCTTCTATATGGGGAGGGCCCTGCATCTAAAAGAAGGTGTTGGGTCTCTTGGTGGAGAAGTGTGGCTAATGATCCTAACACAGGACTCAATGGGGGCAGCGGGAACTTGATCTTGGAGTTGTGGAATTGCTTGGCCGTCAGTGGGTGTCACTGCTGGCCGTGATCTCCACCTTCATGATCTGAGAGGGCTTGGTCACTCATGTTACAGGAGCAGTGGGTGGCAGCACCTGCTGTGGTCATGTCTGGGTACTCCTGGTACATTTGCAAACTATTTTACCAAAATACAGGTGGAGTGGGCCGGCCAAGTGGCACGGTAGTTAAGTGCTGGCTTGGGAAGCCAGCGGTCCCGGTTCAATCCCACATATGAGGGCCAGTGACACTGCCCTCAAAAAAAAAAAAAATCCCACAAAATACAGGCGGAGAATATGTTTTATGCACAATCTCCAGTATGCAAAATGTAAGCCCTTGGTTTTCTATAAATGAACTTTGTTCTGTTATGAGCCCCCATTTTGATTTGAGTGGTAGCCATTTAATCTTAGTTAGGGATTTTCCACTTGCCAAGCATTGCATCAAAGTTCTGTGGCAGGGAGAGGCAAGTAGAATGCCTGGTTTCTGTTTGCTGGCATTTACTAGGAAATCCTCATTCTTCCCTGGTCTTTACGTGTTAATCCACACAGGTGACAACAGACAGAGTTGTCCCTCCTTAGGTCTGAGGCTCTCTCCGCCCACTGGGTGCCTTCTCAGGGGCATGGGCCCCTTGTGTTCCATATCATGCCAGGCTCACACGAAACCCAAGGCGTGGTTGCTGCCCTTCACTGTGACTGGGTTGTATTCAGAGGAATCATCTACTGTCCCCATACTTTGCTGGGTGCAGGCAACTCCAGTGAAGATCACCCGGGCCCATTTGCCTAGGCCACCACAGCCATTTTTAGTCTGAAATCTTGTCTCCAGTTAGCTCCCCTCCCCGATCTCAGAACTTCAAACCCATTTAGAGTTCCTGCTGTTTGCCCTTCCTACTGGAGTGAGGCAGCTTAGGTCCCCTCTGCCCTTAGAAGTACAAACCTATCTGGGATTTCTGTTTTCCCCTTCCTTCATCTCCAGACAGCCCAGGGGACAAGTAAGGTAGAATAGTCCTCTCTTAGAGTCAAGTAGAACCAATCTACTCACTAGCCAAGGCCAGAGAAACTTGATCTAGTCTGGGGTAGAGGAGGAGGTGAGAGAGGAGAAGGGAGAGAACAGGAATAAACAAGTAACAAATGCTGGAATGAATAAAGTGAAGTTTTAAATGGCTTTCTATGCCTTTCTTTACCTGCAAAATTCTAGAAGGGCCATTTAATGAATCTTTTACCCACTTGGGAGAGCAGTAGTCACTGTGATTCAGCAAGAGTTAATCTTATCCTTTTTTCAGATAATTTACAAAGCTGGAAAATCAAGGCAAAGCTGAAGGTAATGTTATTGGAGTTCAGCAAGGCAGTGGGAAAGGAGTAGTCACTGGGAGATGGCATGAATTCTTAGCATTATTAGGTAGTTCTACATACATCATTTCATTTCATCCTAAAAATAGCCCAATGAGTGGAAGCCAATTAAATATACACTGAATGTCAGTTGCAGCCATTGCATAGTTGAAGAAACTAAATTGCAGGTAGATATTACAATTTCCCTAAGTTACATGGCTGCTTTATTCGCTTATGTTGTTTGTTGTGTCTGACTCCATAACTTGGTGGCTTAAAACAACAATTATTTTATTTATTTGCATTGTAGACAGGGTCCACTGGGGAAAACTTATCAACTGGGGCTGAGCATCCAGTTCCAAGATGGTTCACTCTCATGGCTGGCGAGTCTGTGCTGACGATCAGAACGGAGCCTCAGTTCTTGCTGTCAGTTGAGGTGATGGTTAATTTTATATGTCAGCGGACTGGGCTAAATGATGCCTAGGTAACTGGTGAAACATTATTTCTGGATGTGTCTGTGAAGGTGTTTCTGGAAGAGATTAGCATTTGAATCAGTAGACTGAGTAAAAAAAAGATCGCTCTCACCAACGTGGGTGGACATCACCCAATCCACTGAGAACCCGAACAGAACAAAGAGGCAAAGGAAGGGCAAATTGCACTCTCTGCCTGTGCTGGGACATGCATCTTCTCCTGCCCTGGGGTATCAGTATTCCTGGTTCTTGGGCCTTCAGACTCAATCTAGGACTTACGCCACTGGCTCCCCTGGTTCTTAAGCCTTCAGGTTTGGACTGGAACTAGGCCACCAGCTGTCCCAGGCTTCCAGCCTCCAGATAACAGGTCATAGGACTTCTCAGCTCCCATAATTATGTAAGCCAGTCCCTCATAATAAATCTCTGTCACTATATTTCTATATATCCCATTGGTTCTGTTTTTCTGGAGAACCCTGGATAAAAACAGCTGGGTTTCTTGGTTCTCTTCCATATGGCTCTTTCTCATGGTTAGCTTGGTTTTTCTCACAGCACAATAATCTCAGTGTAGTTGGACTTCTTTTTTTTTTTTTTTTTGAGGGCAGTGTCACTGACCCTCATATGTGGGATCCGAACTGGGGCCGCTGGTGTCCCAAGCCAGCGCCCAACCACCGCGCCACTCGGCCGGCCCTAGTTGGACTTCTTATACAGCAGTTGGTTGCCAAGAGTACAATAGCTACAATCTTCAGGTTCAGACCTAAAACTTGCATAATGTCATTTTCACTATAGTTTATTGGTTAAAGTATGGCAGAGGTCCAGTCCAGATTCAAGGAGAGAAACTACAAAAGGTATGAATACTGGAAGGTATAGTTCATAGAGGTTACTAAAAAAATAGTCTAACTACATTGAGCCTGGAATTTTATTGGTTCACATTACTGACAGGTCAAAGAAGTATAGCTGACTTAGGCATGTCAGTAGCAAGGCACTCAAGTAAGGTCAACAGAAACGTACTCCTCTTTGCCTCTCATTGCTGTCTCCTTGGTGTTGACACAATGCTCAGGCAGACTCATTGCTGATGGTGGCAAGATAGCCACAGTGTTTCTGACTTTCAAGGAGCCCTGCAGAATTGTGTCTATCTATGTACTTGTTCTGTGGCTGGGAGGATAGAATATGCTAATTGGCTAGTCTGGATCATGTGCTCACCTCTCATATGCACACACGATTGATTACCTACCCGACAGTGTTTTCCAGCTTTCTTCTCCACTGACTGAGAATCTGAAAAAGCCAAATACAGTAGATCCTCACTTCACATTGTTGATAGTTTCTTGGAAACTGGGACTTTCAGCAACACAAATATAATGAAACCAAGTTTACCACACGCTAGTAGATATAAACAAGAGTTACATGAATGTAAATAAAACAAATGGAAAAATCTACCCCTGGCAAGCTTAATTCATGTAGAACAGAAACAGAAAATAAGCTGTCATGAACAAGTATATTTAAAACTATAAAGCTATAATGGATAATTATGCATAACATATATAAATAAGTATAATAAATAACTAAAGCATATTGTACGTATGTTAAACAGTGCTAAGTGTTGTGGAAAACAGAGCAGGGATTGGATTGGGGGAGTGTGACAAGTGCCCAATAAATATGTACTGATTGATCTTTTTCGCTCAGATATTTATTTATGTTACCAACTTTCCAAATTTATTTGGTTAAGTTTAACCTTTTTCATAACACCAGTGAAATCTGTTCATTTTCTAATATTTCCAATATTCATTGAAAAATTATATTTAAAGTGATAATTAATCATTTCTTTGACATTTTATTAAATGTATCCTTAAAGATAGCCCTAAAATCCCAAAGATCAGGGGTTGCAAACATGAATACTCTGGGCCAGGCTATAGGAGAATGAGGAGTAAGGAGCCTTATTTTGCTGCCAGGCAGGATTCCAGGCCCAGTGTTGCCAGACTTTTCTAAAAGCAGAAGTCAGATTTAATAATCTGCCAACTAATCCATTTTAAAATACACTGTGCAGGCCAAACAAAACAACTCTCTTTGGAGTCTGGCCTGTAGGATTCCTATGTGTAACTTTGGGCCTTGGATAACATTGCCCGCGCTCACCACTTTTACACTCATTATTCCTCCTTTTTTGGGACACTTACCTTAATCCAAAGGCTAGATTTCATCAATATTATTATGCGTAAATCTGACATTAACTATTAGTAATTCGTGTGTGGACATGCTGGCTATAAGAACTTAACCAACAATGTGTTTTCCAACACGTTTCATATTCCTCAGTTCAAGTTTACTTTTCATGAGATTTGAGAGTCAGAAGGGTGCTTGCAGGGGTGGGGCTGGGGATTGGGAATCGGGGAGCGTCCTCTCTTTCAGCTCTTCACCCTTCTTTGGCGTCCCTGTAGATGGTCATTCTGGTTCACCATGAGCATTGCCACAGATATGCAGCTCACGGCCCACCAACAGTGGGTCCACCCATAATCACAGGTTTCTGTGTAACATTTGCAACTCAAATGCAGCAATCTTGAACTTGTTATCCTGAACAGCAAAAAGTAAGTCTACTCTCAGTCAAAATCACAAAGACAAAAAATAGAATGGTGGTTGCCAGGGATTGGAGAGAGGGAGGAATGAGGAGTTAGTTTCAGTTGGGGATGATGAAAAAGCTCTGGAGATGGATGATGGTGATGGTGGCACAAGTGTGAATGTACTTAATGACACAGACTATACACTTAAAGGGGTTAAAATAGTAAATTTTATGTAATGTATATTTTACCACAATAAAAACAAATGGGTTTTATGAATGAGCAGAATAGGCTCCTATCCATGTGATGCTATTTCAAAAGTTTGGTAACATGTATTTTATCTAAGACCTGCCCTGATACTCATAAAATAAAATAGTGTCCTTCCTCTTTTCAATGCCATGATGATCTGCAAATGAGTGAAAAGTAATGGGATATGAGACCTGGGAAAAGACGTTTGTAGTGGTGTTGTGTTTAGATGCAAGCCAGGGAAACAGGAGAAGGAGAAGCGTGACTAGAGGAAGGAGAAAAGAAGAAAAGTGAAATAGCTACGAATGGGAGCTGCTAGGGGAATTTAACCCAGATAGAGGAAGAAAGAGGTTTATAAGAGTTACAGTGGGGCAAGCTTTTTAGGAGCAAAGGATGCAAAGGAAGGGGATGAAGAAACTGGACTTGTTAGAAAGACCTGACCAAGGACTGGGACTCAGATTAAGCAGGACAACCTTGGAGAACTCCAGGCTGCAACCATGCAAATCAAACTCTCCAAACTAAACCGTGTCAGACTAGAGGAGTGTAGGAAGCTATGTAACTAATTTTCTCACGCATGCCTTATGGAACCAAGAATTCCTAATTCTATAGCGAATTTGCTGGGCATATACTAACGGAGCATGTCATTGTGAGAACCTGGAGTATCAGAAAGATGCATGGGGCAAGGCTGTAGGTTGAAATCTCAATAGAACAAGACCCTTTGAGAGAGTATACATGAGTGGCACGGAGGTTAAGTGCTGGCTTGGAAAGCCAGCGGCCCCGGTTCGGGTCCCACATATGAAGGCCAGTGACACTGCCCTCAAAAAAAAAAAAAGAGTTTACATAAAAGGAAATTATAGGGCACTATGTAAATATAAGGTGTTTGTAAGAGTTCTGGCAGAAAACAGATAGTTTATTAATCTGTCATGTCAGGATTAAGAGAATCAACAAAGGACTTTCATTAGTAGAAAGCCATTATTAGCCCTGAGCCTGAAGGGATAAGGGAAGGAATGATGTTAGTGGATACTAGTAGGAGAGGGACTGCCTGACAAGCTGTGGCCATCAGTTAGAGGAGCAAACCATCAGCTAAACCAGAGCCTGGAAGAACTGGGGAAGCAAATACTCTGATCACCTTCTCCTCCCACCCTCCAGCACCATTGTCTGAACCCAGTGGTAAGCCAGATGGCATGCAGGCCCATCTACTGCAACTCTTAGAGAAAGAATTCCAGAACGCTCGCTCGCTCATCAGGATTGGGAAGAGTCGACCCAGAGGGGCAAATGGAAACTATCCAGCACAATAGTAATACACCATTAGGTATTTAAGACACCAAAATCCAGGCTGTCTGCATTTGAAGGCAGGCACCATCACTCCCTAGTAGGGATATGACCTTTTCAAGTGTTTTTTCCTCTCTAAGATGTGGCAGATACAGGTTGCTAGCTGGTCTAATAGTCATTCCTGGTGACATAAGGAACTTCCAAACCTGTAGGGAATTTTTATAAAAGGTTATTTGAGCCAAACTGGTAACAATTGCCGGAAAGCAAGATCTCAAAAGCTCTGGAGAATGACAGTTTTGCAGTTTCTTTTATGCATTTAAAATTAAGGAGGGTAAGAAGGAAGACTATATGGAGGTGGGAGAAAGCAAAGTGGGGATTGGATTACAGGGTAGTTAACACGATTATAATGCTCCCTTGAGGGTCTGAAAAGGAGGATTACTCGGCATTTCAAAGGTGTTTTAACCTAGATGTACAAGAACAATGGGCAGGGCTTGCTTAAGGCCAAGATGAACGTTTTAATAATAAAATTATAGGCCTGGGACGTGACTCCCCGCCATGACCTGCCCAGGTAGGAATTTATGGTCAGATCAGCCTGTGAGGTTACTTTCTGTCACTGGACCCCATTTTTGTCCACATTCCCAGGTCCACATTTGCTACCTTCTACTCCAGCATACAGAAAAGCTAAATACCCCCTTTTCCATGCTCCTTTCTGTCCAGGAGTGGCCAAGTGATGTCGTTTTGGCCAATGAGACAAAAGTAGAAATTAAAGGGAGAGTTTCTGGGAATGTGTTTGCTTTCTAAGAGCAGGGCAGATGAAGCCAGTGGCCTCAGCTTCCTTCCCTTCTTGCTGAACAGACATGATGCCTGCAGCGGGGGCAATCATCTTGTGACAATGAGGGAAAGACCTAAATACTCTCCAAGACACTGGCCCTGGCATCATTGGGCCATGAGGCAGAGTTACTTGTCTTTGAACTGCTTGTTGAGAGAGAGAGAGAGAGAGAGAGAGAGAGAGAGAGAGAGAGAGAGAGAGAGAACTTCAAGCCACTGTTAGTCAGGTTTTCTGCTATTTGAAGCTGAAAGTATCTCCAACTCATTCACTAAGCCTGTTACCTAATTTTAAAAAATAACAGTATTTATTTCAGAGCATTATTGTAAAGATAAAGTAAGGTAACAATAATTAACATGTGTATAGTATTTAGAATATACCAGGTATTTTTTTGGAGCACTTTACATATATAAACTCTTTAAAACCCCACAAGAATTCTATGTGATAGGCATTATTGTTATCTCCACTTAAATGATAAGGAAAGAGAGATTAAGTCACTTGAGCAAAGTCACTTAACTAGAAAATGGCACAGCAGGTATTCAAACCAAGGCAACCAGACTGCGGGGTCTGTCCCCTTAGAGAGCACTCAGCACAGTAGCACAGAATAAGCATCCAAAACATGTCAGTAATAATAATGTCGATGATCAGGTGCCACAGGAATGCCCAGAAAAGGATGCAGGGGCACTTCTGTTTGGTCACTTGGAGGTGGCTCTTTTCCAAAGTCAACTATGAAAATGGAACTGTGCACCTGAAGTAAAATTTCTTAGCCCACTCAAGAATAGGGAGGACTTATCTGGGCAAGTCAAGAGTTATGAAGTCAACTAACTGATGTCAACTAGCTACCCCATGATTCTTTTTCTTAGTTCTTTTCTAACTTTTGGCTCTCCATTTCCCGATGGCTCCACTCTCACTCCCTGGAGCCAGGGTTCCCCAAGACCTAGAAACATTACTTTTTTCTTACTGAAAACATAGCAAGCATTTAATATCAAATATGGCCAGTAGGTGTCAGCATCTATCACAAAATGGGTGATTGCTTCAGCCATCTTTACATTTAAACTCAAAGATTCAAATTATGTAAAACAAATTAGCTTTTTATATTATTAATGCTTAGAAGTCTATAATTCCATATGCAAACTTCCATTTTGCTGGATATATGTACAGAAATTATATTTTAAACTTTTTAAAATGTAGGAAAAAGTTTGAGGCTAGAAACTGCCTGCTTGATAAAAAGATACAGGAAAATAATTTTCATTTAAAATCATTTATTCATTGATCCATCAGTCATTTGTGGACCACTTTACTCCCTGTATCCAGTAGTAAGAAGAAGCCAGGCGTCTTTAGGATAAGATCCTAGATGCTATAGGAGACTGAAGTTTTAAATGATATGACCAGTATTTTGACTACTGGTGTCCTTTTTGGTAGATGTTTTCCATAATTCTGGGTTCTCCCAACCCCAATCTATAAGTATTCTGCACAATATACAAGTGTACCCCCATTTGAAGAAAATGGAGCATGTAAAAATCTGGATGTACTAAAGAGCTCGGCGTCATTCCACTAATATCCATGAAACACCTATTTTGTGTTCCTTAATGACATTTTAAAAGTTCCCAAAGCTTCCTCATCACACTCAAGTCTTAAAAAGTCTAGCCTAGTGCAGTCCAATGAGAAGCTTCAATTTCACATCCAACTTACTGCTGTGTCCCTCCTCCCCTATGACCCTATGACCAAAGGGCCAGCACTGGGGGAGGGGACACAGTCTATTCTCACTCCTTCTCACTCTACTGCTGCATCCATTAGGAATGGAGAAGGCAGAGGAAGCAATAAAAAGGGAAAACAAAAACCTCTGTAGGGAAAGAAGCCCTGCAGGATCGCTTTACTGCACAGGTGCTGCCCATCTCATTCACTAGAACTTAGCTCATCTAGGTGCAAGGAGAGATGGGAAATGTAGTCTTTATTCTGATGAGCCCACCCAAGGTGAGATACTCTCTTCCAGCATAACCTTTCCAGCATTACCACCCTCAGCCTCTCCTGGAATGGGTCCTCACCCCAGCAGGCAGATGCCCACCCAAGGTACCAGTGAGAAGGTGCAAGCTCTGATAATTTTTGTGGAGTCAATTGCATCACAAGAAATGCAAATATCCTTGCTTAAGAAGCCTCAGCACCCCTCCTCTATGGTAATTATACTAACCCGGGAATAATTTCTACTCTGACTTAGGCTGTAGGGGTGATGACATAATGGTAGCAGAACCTGTTGGGTTCCTCTTAGTCCTATGGATATACTTAGCACCCATTTTCCTCAACTCTAAAGCTTTATTGACAATCCCAAGAAAACAGGGAAAGTTCCATGCAATATCCTGTGACCTAAGGTCCTCTATGTAATGATTAGATGTGGGAATAAATGAAGACCAACCAAATGAGAAAAGCAGTCTATTCAGAGCTTGCCATAGTCATGGAATCAGCTATTGTCACTTGTGTTTTGGCAGAGACTCAAAAGCAGGCAGAGGAGTGGGAAAGTTTTTTAGTGGGGAAAAAAGGAAGGTTTCAGGTGCCCTAATTGAAGGCTGTTGCTATGAGAAAGCTGCAAGCTGGCTAACTAGAAGCAGAGCACTCTATGTGATTGGTGAGGGATGAATATTTGGTTTTCTCTAATTGGTCCTAAATTGGAAGTGGTGATAAAAATTAAGGAAGCTTCAGTTATTAATCAAGTCCTGGCCATTTGGGGCTGACTGTTGCGGAGGTTATTGTTTAGCTTCCTGGATGTCACTAGAGATAGCAAACTGGCTTCTTGCAAGTCTGACTTATCGCAGACTGACATCTTAGGCTATTTATTATAGACAAGGGGTTGATTTCCTAGGCAAGTTGCTGCAGGTTGTGGGTCAGAGTTCTATGTTTATATATGTTCTGCCATTATCCATTTGTATATTCATTCTTTCAGTAGCAAGCAGTAAACTTGGCTTTGCTTTATCAACTCAGATAATACCTCATATTTATATCATGTTTTCCAAGTTAGAAAGTGTATTTATGTGTATCTCCAAGACTAATGAAGGGGTTCAATATGAGTCATCCCAGAAGGTTTCACTTCGGCATGCCAATTATTTTGAGCTGAAGACAACTGAGCCTCAGAAGACTCAGGAAGAGTTTTACCTCCCCCTTAACTGCCTAAAAGAATTTTGACAGAAGAGAACTATCACCAAAGATAACCAGGAATACTATGAATTAGATGTAGTAGACTTGGGGGAACGTAACAAGGCCTGCTTGTTCGAAGTCCACTCTGTGTTGCATTGTCTTTGCATGGTGTGGTAAACATTTGTTTACCAAACATTTGTTCTTCCATCTTCCTGTAAATTGTCTTCCTCCTCTCTGAAGTCCCAGACCTCTACCCCTCCTGGAATGGCAAAGAACAGCACACAAGCCTCAACTGAAGCTCAACAGGGCATAGCAGCCTTAATTGCCTGACTGCCTGTGGGTCTCATTCTTATGGGGCCCTGTATATACATAATTAAATTTTATTTTCTCCTGTTAATCTTTCTCCTGTCAGTTTAATTATTAGATTGGCCAGAAGAACCTGGAAGGATAGAGGAAAATTATTTTCTCCCTGACACTAATAAGTAGAAAAGTCCTGCAGGACATGTGTTTTCTTCGTTGTAAAGCTGACACATAGGCTCAGAAAGGTCAAACGACTTTCCACAGTCACAAAGCTGCTAAGGAACCAAGTAGGGTGGTCACCATGCATCTTGATTTTCCGAAGTTTGTCCCAGTTAGTCCTGGTACCCCATCCAATTAGCACCCCCCCCCCTTTTTTTTTCTCAAAAGTGCTCTGATTTGAACAATAGATCATCTGATCATCTTATCTTACCCAGCAGGGACTTGAACCTATACCTTCTGAGTTCCAGGACCACTGCTCCATTTACCCAACCTTCCTAATCCCAGGGTCCCACATCACTGCGTCTCCCACCTTCAGGCCTTTGCCATGGTTCGTTGCTGAGTGGACTGGAGTCCAATGATGTGTTTAAAGACAAATTCTCTTTCGCCCTATTGCCCACTGGTTGATGAAGGCCAATCACAAAAAGTTTCTGTTAAGAGGTAATTAGCAAACTGAAAATAGAAAGGTGAAAACAAGGCTTGACATTTAGTAGTTTTTTGTTTTGGTTTGGTTTGGCATTTAATAGTTTAATGTCCCTGCAGGCACCATCAGCAGCAGCTTGAATGTTTGTAATCATCAGGACAGAGCATGAGGTGCATTTGTGGTGATGTTTAACAACGTCTCTCCCAAGGCAATTTGTACCAAACTGAGGCCCCAGGACTCTAAAAGTGCACTGTATCCTTTAAAATAACAAAAATTGTGTAAATGAACCAGTTACGAACCCATTCAAGATTATTTCCCTTCAACAGAACTTGGAGCAGAATGTCAGCTTATTTTCTGCAGTCAATTAATCCTGCTTTTTTTTTTTAAGCAGAATGTCTGATTGCCTTAAGCAACCCAACCGAGAGGCTTTTCTTCTGGAACAAAAAGCCAGTCTGTATAGTTGATGTTAATGCAGACCTGCAGGTGGCAAATAACTGCTCTTTGGAATGAAGGCAAATGGCTACTTTGAAACTATTGAGATGCAATAAGGCTCCTGATTCCCAGAAAAAGGAAACATTGCAGCAAGAAATAAATTGGTCACCCGTGGTCCCTTTGTAAACCTTAGGACCAGCCACACAGCCAAACACCTCCTCCCACCTCACGCCCCATTCTCCTCTCTGCTGTGATCCTTCAATTAATAAACTCCTCTGGGAAGGAAGATCCTTTAAGTCAGTGTGAAGCCACCCCCACTCTCAAAACTTTTCAGAAATCAGTCGATGCAGGAATTCTTCACAGCAGCAAACAAACCTCTTAGAGCTCAGCTTTAATTCTTCATGGTTGAAACTGCCAGGCACAACCTGTTCCATTTTCCTGATTTCTGGGCAAGGAAGTTATTAAAGGTGGTTATGTCCATTTTATTGATGAGTTACCTGAGTCTCTATGGATGAAGTGAGTGGCAGAGTTGGGACTAGAAGCCAAGTCTCCTAAGGCTGTGCACCCACTTTGCCACTAGCTAGCTAGAGGCTGTAGGAATAGGCTGTCTCTAACGCGCCAACAGCCTTATGTTCTGCAAGTTCCTTTGTATGTGTAGGGGTAGAAAACTCTTCCCCTCTCCCCTTCTAGGTTCTTTGGCTTGTCTAATAACTCAATTGACATAAGGCAGATTAACAAGAGAAAAACAAATTTTGTACATATAGGAGCCCCATAAAAAGAGGAGATGCTCTGGCAGTCAGATAATTTAGGTTTACATATCACCCTGAGCCAAGGAGAAGGAGGTTGGGGGCTGAGGCTTCAAAGGATGGAAGAAAATTGCAGGAAAGGGAGAAGAGCAAATGTTTGGTAAACAAATGTTTGCCATGCCATGCAGCTAAGTCTTTCTGTTATAAAAAAATTATCTCTGGTAATAGCTGTCTTCTTGGGACGTCCCTCCACCTGAATTCTTTGAGGCAGTTAAGGGGGAGGTAAACGCCCTGACTGTGTTTGGCTGGAAACAATCCACATGCCAAAGTGGCACATTCTGCTCCCCGACCTGTGTCATTTGTTAGGAACTCAGAACAAATGTCCTCCTGGAAACATGCTTGTTTAAATGTTGGCTGGGTTCTCTGTGCAGCTCAAAACCTATTTTAACCTTATCACCATTGCAGCCCTTGAAGCAGGTGAAGCCCCCACTAAAACTCAAGTGCTGGGCCTGACACTGGTCCCTGAGCTTTTCCAAAAGCTAAACCTATGGTCTTGGGGAACCCCAAATGGGCCAGAGTGTGGGGAAAGAGAATGCTGCTGATGAAGGAGCCAAGACTGGGGCATCTCTTGAAGGCTTGGGGGAAGACTAGCAGAGAAGGAGTCAGTTTGGGAATTTTGGCCACTGTGGGTGGAAGAAGGTGAGTTTTCAGGGATGAGAATAGTCCAGTAATGAGGCCATAGGAGGCCAGTGATGGGAAAGGAACAAAAGCTCCTTTTACAATCTGTTCCTTCATAAATTAGGTGTTCTAATAAGTTGTAAAGTGTCTATGTGAAATTCGGATAGATTGGGGGTTAGTTTTCTGTAGCAAAAGAAGTGCCAGGAACTGCTGTAAAATACTCCCTTAGTGGGATAAATCACTGGATTAGTACATCATCTGAAGGCAGCTTCCTCGCCAGGTAGCTATGGGTCCCAGGGTAGCAAATGCTATGTTCCAGACTTGGCCCCAGGAGATGCCTAGATATGTGAACTAAGAGTGCTGAGCATCTGGGCCGGCCAAGTGGCGCAGTGGTTAAGCGCTGGCTTGGGAAGCCAGTGGCCCCAGTTCGATCCCACATATGAGGGCCTGTGACACTGCCCTCAAAAAAAAAAAAAAAAAAAAAGAGTGCTGAGCATCTGCCCTCTTGGGAGCCCAGGGACATGTATGTGGCAAGCCTTGGCGGAGCTGGCTCTGCCCTAAGGATCTCTTGCAGTCTTGGTTGAGATCTGGAACACACTGACAATATGGCAGTGGGGGACTGGCATGGCTTCTTGGACTTTATAAGACCTGTTTTCAACACTGATGCCTTTGCAGAAAGAAGCTAGAGCCTTCTGGACTCACCAGACTTTGGTAGGGTTTTAAAATATAAGTTTTAGTGCCGGCCAAGTGGCTCAGTTGGTTAAGAGCTCGCTCAAGAGTGCGAGCTCTGAGCAACAGTGTTGCCGGTTGGATTCCCGGCCCTAGCTGAGCAGCTGCTGAGCTGCCAACAGGTAGCAGGATGGCTCAGCTAAAAAAAAAATAATAATAGTAAGTTTTATTGTCATCCAGGTCAACAGATTAGGATATGAGTGCCAATGAAAAGATCTATGCTCACAGTTCCCAAGAAGAAGGGGCATGCCACACCGGTGAAGGGGCCGCACAGGGAAGCACCAGGGTTGGTCAGAGGTAAAGAGATCTCAGAAAATGTGGGTACGAGCCTTTATTGTGGTTTCTGTGGGAAGAAACAGAGGAGGTGGGGTAAGAAGGCTGAGGATTCATTAGTTTGAATAATTTCAATGGGCTCTGGGGTATAGGGGCTGTCTCCAATTTTCCCTGGCCCTGGAGTGATTAAGACAGGGGAATAGTGGCTCTGAGTGTGAGAGGTGATGGAGGAGGAGGTGGGGGCATGGCTCTGGATTGGTTAGTTTGCATACGAAAGGAGTATTCCAAGTCTTCACCATCCTTAGGATAGTCCTGGGAAAGGCAGTCTACCCAGAGTCAGCATAGCCCAAGATGTCAAAGCACTGGAAATTAAGAAAATGAAAAAGCATGATAAATTCAGGTGCTTCCTACTACAGCAGGGATGTGGAAGCTGACGGATATCCTCTTTGGCTGAAGTGAGATGCGCCTACTCTATGCACAACTCTCTCCCCCATGGTTCTTGGATAATTCAAGGAAGGAGATACCATGCTTCCTGCTAGTAAGGCAGATGGAGCCTCAAGCAAATAATTAGAAAAATGACAGAGATGCCATCACAGTTGATCTCTGAATTTGTGCAGCATTCCATGACAGTTACAATAGCAAGAACTCAGTTGATCAGACTCAAATATGCAGAAAGAATATTAAAGGACTTCCATTTCACAACTTCTCTGCAACTGTCATTATGTGTAGGATATTCTCTTGTGCCGGGATCGTAGTCTTGTGAAGCCGAAGAATGGAGACACGGACCAGAGAGGTAAAGTTTACAGCAGTAGAAAGTTTATTAGAGTAGAAAGTAACAGCTCTCAAAACGAGCGGGGATCCCCACTGGGTTGCCCTATAGCTAGGGTAAAAGGCTTGAGTTTTATACTTTTTTTCTGCCTGGAAGGGGGAATGCTGAAATACTGGTGTCTGTTATTAAGGGATTTATCAGGGTGGTTCTGTTGCTCAGCCTTGGGGAGGCCTTTCGTAATGTCCTCCAAAATGGCTTTGTTGCTCTGAGGCATGATTGATGTCTCTGTTCCAGTATGAGGGAGTTACCCTATAATTTTGAAAGGAATGGCTAGTTTAAGAAATAACCAGTTTTCTTATTTTTGCTCAGTCTACCAGGGAATTCCTGACTACCTGGTATTATACTAACTAACCTGTCTTAATTATCCTGATAAAGTGAAAGCAAAGGAAAAATGGATGAATATTTAAATCAATTTACAATATAATTTTAAATCATTTTTTAAATTGGCAGAACATTAATTGGCAGGACTTTGGATAATTCTTCAGTTACTGCACACTTTCAGAGAATTATAATTTGGTGAGGCTCAAACCCCATGATAAACATATGAAAGGTACCAGAATATGCTATCCACAAATAATTTTTTGCGCTAAAGGCCATTGAGAACCAATAGGCACAGGAAGAACTATTTACCTCCCCCTAACTGCCTAGAATACAGTATAAATTTCCCCTTTTGTAAAGGAAATTTACAGTTATAAAGGAAAATTTCCATATAAACTGTCCCAATACAAGCAAGAGAGCTACTACCCCCAGGGACAGCTCTTATCACCTGAAATACTATTGAGATAGGAAAATTATAGGCAGTCAGGGAATCAGGATGGAAACCATAACGAGCCAGGGGAAATAATTTTAATAGCTGACAGATGGGTTTAAGTTAGAGGACCCACCAGGGTGACAAACTCAGGTGGGGGAGGAGGAAAGTTTTTTTCAAGCCTATAGCATAAAAAGTCGGGAATCCATGGAGCCAGCCAAGTGGCACAGTGGTTAAGCGCTGGCTTGGGAAGCCAGTGGCCCTGGTTCGGGGAGGGCCAGTGACACTGCCCTCAAAAAAAAAAAAAGTCGAGAATCCCCAGGTAGAATGCATATCTGCAAAGAGGTTAGTTAGCATAACATAAGACAGTCAGGAATCCCCAGGTAAAATGCATATCTTCAAAGCATAGGCCTGCTTTAAGCTAACACACCCCAGTCAGAGCAGAAACACCAATCCTGAGATAACTACACCCCAGCCCAATTATGTTCTGGACAAAAGGGCTATTACAAAAGCCCCCTCCAGGCTTCATAAATCTGATAATAGTGCCAGGCACTAGCTCTTCTCCCCAGGCATACAAAAAAGGTATAAAATCTAAGTCTTCATTAGCTAGTGGGTATTCCAATCTTGGGTGCCTCCTCTCTTTCTGCTCTAATAAACTATCCTCTGCTGCCAACCTCACCTCTCTGGTCCGTGTCTCCATTCTTCGGTGCTGGCGAGACCACTCACATCAAAAATCTTGCTTCACTATTTTTTTTTTAAAAGATTTTATCGAGGAATTGGGGGAGGGCAACAGCGTTGGGGAATCAGGGAAAGGGAACAGACAAGTTGCTGTCCTTTTGTTCGTCAGTCTAGTTGCAGAGGACGTTGCTTCACTGGCCCATGTTGGTATCATCATTGCGCTCGGTCGCCGGTCTCTGGATGGCCGTTCACCGTGGCTATTGGCAGCTCACGCTGGTTGCCAGCCGCTCACGCTGGCTGTTGGCCGCTCACTGTAGCCTATGGCAGCCCACTGAAGCAGGGGCTGCAGCCTACATCATCGCCGGGGCTCGAGCAGCCCAGCTCCAGGTGGAGCTGTTGTTAGCTGTAGAGGGCAGTGTCACTGGCCCTCATATGTGGTTTCCAAACTCTGGGCCGCTGGCATCCCAAGCCAGCTCTTAATTAATGCGCCACTTGGCCTGCCCTGCTTCACTACTATCTGTACAACAAAACAACCCTTGTTTGCCATACATTTCCCTCCCTCCCCTTCCTAGAAGTTGCCCCTTTTCCTTTATTTACCCTGTGATGATATTTAAGCCTGGATCATATGGCTGCTTCCTTCAGCCACATTTTTCTTGGTGAGCTCTTGTGCATATCTATATAATTAAAACTGTTGTTTCTCTTTTATCAATTTGATTAGTGGGCCCCAGACTTTGAAATTAAGAGTGTAGAGGGAAAAAGATTTTTCCTCCCTACACGTATATGACCAAATACTGGGGAGAGTTTAAATATATATTTACTTTATTCTGTGCATGTGAAGCTACAGGATTATTCCTTAATCTAATTCTCATTTCTTTTCCTCAAAGAATTTCTGGGCAGTGCCTCCTGAGATGCTTTCATCCAGTAGCCAATTTACCATTGCATAAATGTTGAATTATTGAATGAAGTTAGCACAAAGGTTACAGCAATTGATAAGTCACAAGCCTTGTTCCCAAGGAGCTCCTGGACTAGGGATGAATGAGTCGTAATGTTTACTTGGTCATAGATCCCTGATCATCTCTATGTAAATCCATGAATTACAGTTTAAGAACCCAGGTTTAGCAGGAAAGGTAGACAAATAAATTATTCTAGCGGGTGTTTGATACAACAGTGGTTCTGTGTTTGAAGAGGGGGATATATACAGGTTCAGTGACTGAAAGCAACCTTACGAGGTGATCTTGAAACAGGGCCCAGTTGGGACCCCCACAAAAGAGGCCTTGCAATGTCCCTGGCCTTTCCTCCCCCTGGCCTTACCTCCCCCTGCCCTAGAGCTTAACAATTGATCAACCCCCTCCCTGTGGTAAAGCTTGGAATGTCCTCAGTCCCAGCTCCCTGCTTTAGATAATTACCCTGAAACTTATGCTTGTTTACTGATCACAATACCCCTTGCTTACTGATCATAATCTCTATGGCCTAGCATTCTTTCCAGGTTATGGTCATCACTGCTCCTGGGTTTGAGAGTCACATTGCTTGAGGGATGGCTCCATGCAGACCCCCAACCATCAGGCAGCCTCTGGAGGAACACCCAGATTTTCTCTTAAAAACCCCAAGCCGGCCTGAAAATGGTAAGGCAGTTTTTGGAGGTGTTAAACCTGCTGCCTTCTAAAACCACTGGTGCTCTGATGATAAACGCTTATTCTATAACCTAATTCCTGTGTGGAGCTGCACGGGCAGCTCAAGCCAGGACTTGGTTGGCCTCTGGTTTCATTCTGATGATAAATTCCTAACTGGGTAAGTCATAGTGGGTAGTCACGCCCCAGGCCTTTAACTTCTTTAGTAAAAGATTTTTAAGCAAACCCTGTCCTTTGTTCTTGAGCATCTGGGTCAGGGGGTTGCCAAACTGTGGCTTGTGAGCCACATGCTTCTCTTTGGGTTCGTCGTACATGAGGCTCTGAAGTAAAACTGAAAATGAAAATAAAGCTGTCATAGTTTCATTTATAAAAATTTTTAAAGGATATTATTCACATAATGGTGATTTCATTTGTTTTATGGCTCTCAAATAATTTTTAAATTGTTGTGAGGGACAGGATTGGCTCTTCCATCTCAAAAGTTTGCAAACCCCTGATCTACATTAGCGCACCTTTGAAATGTCAGAAGTAACCAGTCCTCTATTCCAGACCCCGGCAGGTATAACCACCCACAACAGAGCACTTAATCCTAATTATCCTGTACCTTGCTTTCTTCCACCTTCTTGTAACCTTCCTTAGTCCCCTCTGTCTGGCTGCTAAATCAAAGGTTGTGGAAGAATTCATGAGGCAAGTAGAAGAAATACAGAAGGAAAATTTATTTTATTTTATTTAGATTTTATTGGGGAATTGGGGGAGGGGAACAGACAAGTTGCTGTCATTTTGTTCTTCAGTCTAGTTGCGGAGGATATTGCTTCACTGGCCCATGTTGGTATCATCATTGCGCTCTTCTTGGGTGAGGCAGATCGGTCGCCGGCCTCTGGAAAGCTGCTCACAGCCACTCTTGGCAGCTCACACCGGCTGCCAGCCACTCACTGTAGCCTATGGCAGCCCACTGCAGCAGGGGCTGCAGCTATGCCCGTCCCGGGGATTCACAGCAGCCCAGCTCTGGGTGGAGCTGTTGTTCACCATCTTAGCTGTAAAGGGCAGTGTCACTGGCCCTCATATGTGGGATCCGAACCAGGCCCGCTGGCATCCCAAGCCAGCTCCTAACCAACACGCCACTGGGCTGGCCCACAGAAAGAAGATTTATTAAAGTAAGAAAAGGGTCGGCTGGGCAATCTGCTGGAAACTACTGCCCTGAGTCTTTGTTTCATCTGAGGTTTTATATTTTCTAATGGGGATGTAAATGGATATAAATTGCTTAATAGAATCTTCTGTTGTGTTTGGCTTTATCTGCTGGGGTGGGGAAAGGTGAGGTTAAACCAGTAACCAAAAGTTTTGCATACGTTATGTAAATTTAAGTTGGAGCCAGGAGTGGATCTCATACTGATGCAAAACCTCTCCCAAGTCACAGGGCTGGCACTTGGCCAAGTAAACAGAACCATTGAAACTGTCTCATAAATGTATAGTAAACAGAGTGACTAAGGTTTGGCAGGGGGAGAGGGAGACAAAGAAAAGAGAAAAAAAAGAAAGCTTTCAAGAAGTCCCAAGCTGGGCTCACCGAGTGGTACATTGGTTAAGAGTTGGCGTGGGACGCCAGCTCTGAGGAACACAGCTGTGGTTCAGATCCCACATGAGGGCCAGTGACGCTGGGCTCTCTACAGTTAAGATGGTGAACAGCAGCTCAATCTGGAGCTGGGCTGCCATGAGTCACCAGCGATGGTGTAGGCTGTAGCGGGGCTGGCTGGCAGCTAGTGTGAGCTTTTGTGAGCTGCCACAAGCCGCTGTGAGTGGCTGTCCAATGGCCGGTGAGTGACTGTCTCACCCGGGAAGAGCACAGTGATAACCAACATGGGCCAGTGAAGCGATGTCCTCCACAACTAGACTGAAGAACAAAAGGACAGCAACTTGTCTGGTCCCCTTCCCCAATTCTCCCATAAAACCTTAAAAAAAAAAAAAAAGTCCCAAGCTAAATTATATTTGTTAAATTGAATTATACCAGAGGTCCAAATCTCAAAATAGAAGATACAGTGCCACCATTACAATCCCCCCCATCTTATCATCCTCCTTAATTCCAACTGTATAAAAGAAACTGCAAAACTGTCATTCTCCAGAGCATTTGAGATCTTGCTTCACTGCATGTCATCAGTTTGACTCAATTAACCTCATAAAATTTCTCTACAGGTTTGGACATTTCTTACATCGTAAGACAGTTCTTAACCTTGGGTGCACATGGAAACATTTAGGGACCTTTTTTAAAACACCAGTGTACAAACAAACAAACAAACAAACAAAAACACAAAAAACCACCAGTATACTGATCCCACACCCAGAGGCCCTGATTTAGTTGGTCTGGATATGAGGAGTGTTACAAAGATGTCAGGAGATTCCAGTTCTCACCACCGCCAAGTCCTGCAGAGCATGGTTAGGGAGTGATTATCTCTAGCCCTCCTGAGCTGAAGTCACCCCCACACTTTCCACCATGGGATCCAGGGATGGGTAGCTGAATAGGTGAGAAGCAACCCTCATCTCAAGAAAAAACTCAAGAATCAAGAATGTGAAAGGAGAAGCAAGGCTAGATCTTGGGTGTCAAATGCGGGGGGCAGGTTGGGGAAGAGTTCAGAACTCCATTTCTCAATGGAGAGGAAGTGTTAAACATTGTTTTCAGACAGCATTTGGGATATGCTCTTAGGCTATATTCAGTGGTTGATAGTGGCTGTGTAGGACTAGATATGACAAAACCTCTGCAAAAATTTCTGTCAATAACGAAATGTGGAGCGACAGCAAGTTGTAAGTTGCTGACAACACCCATCAGACATTAATCAGCACAGGAAACCCTAAGGAGCAAGCCCTGGTAGAACTGGGCTGGAGAGAATAATAGGAATAATAATTCCATCAAAATATTGATTGAGAGCTTTGTCTGCTTTATGCACATTATTTCATTGAACCCTTATAACCAGCCCTAGGAAATTGTTATGATGGCCTCCTTTCCTAGATGGGGAAATTGAGGCTTAAAATTTTGAAAGACAAAACGCACTGAGCAATTTGGAGCTGGTTTTATTCAGGCTGTTGCAGTAAGGAGAAGCCTCATTAGTGAGGACCATCTCAAAGAAAGCGAAGGGAACCTGGGGTTTTATAGAACCAGGTAAAGAAGGGAGTGAGTCCTTGGATGGGTGGAGACAAGTCATATCATGGAATCGGCTTGGGCAGGGTTGTCCTTTGTTTTCTCAGAGTTTAAGTAAATTTCAATATTGTCAAAAGGTTGAGAAATGATCCAAAGTCAATCAGCCAGGAAGCGGCGGATTCAGATCCAGGCTGGAGCAGTCTGTTCTGGATTTGTGACCAGAACATCAGTTTCTGTAAAAAAACAAAACAAAACAGTGCCATTCAGCAGGTAAAGGCAGGCCATTGGAAGACTCCAGACAATACACGGTTCAGGCCCAGTTTTCCTGCGAGCCTGGATGGAATCACAGAGTTGGGTTCTAATGAGATAGCTCTAGGATCAGTCTTTGAGGAATGCAATAAACCAGGGTCCAGGATGAGGGTCTCAGGCTGGGAGAATGGCAACGAAGCCCCAGGCCCTCTATAGGCAAGGAAAACAACCAGGAACTGGCAAAGGATCTGGGGCAGAAGCTGTCTCAGCTCTCCTTCCACCTTAAACACCCCCGTGGGCTTGCGCAGACAGTGGGCAGGTGTGCAGAGAGCAAGAGGGAGCTCTGTTCCACTTCTGAGAAGCTGCTCAGGTGATCCTTACAGCTAACTGGCATGGGCAGCTAGGCTGCTTCACATCAATTAGCCATTATTCTCATGGACTCATTAAGCAAGTTCAAGGACCTTTCGTGTTTTGTTGACTGCAGGGTAAAATAAAAATGAGTTGTTTCTACACTTGTGCAGCTAGCTTAATAATTGAAAGAAAGAGAAGTAGTTCTGTGCCTTCTAACTTGTGGGGCCTCAGATATACTTTCCCTAGGGTGGCTAATGCCAATATGTTCTCATTAATAAGCATTTATCGAGCTCCCACAATGTGCTAGCCACTGATACTGTCTGTTCAGTGAATTAGAAAAGGTAAATATCCTTCCTTTTCTGAAGCTTCAAATCTAGTAAAGAGATAATAAACAAGTAAATTGTGGCTAATATTAGATCATGATATGTGCTTTAGGAAAAAATGGAGCAAGGCAAGGGGGCATGGCAGTGCTAGGGGCAGGGCCTGCGTTTTAAACAGGGCGGTGAGTGCAAAGACTTGACAGTGAGAGTGAGCCTTACAGGTATCTGGGGAAGGGTGCTTTGGGCAGAGGGAGGAGCCAGTGCAAAGGCCCTGAGGTGTTAGTGTGTCTGTGTGTTCAAGGAACAACCAAAAGGTCTAGGGGGAGCCAAGTAAGGAAGGGAGTAATGGGAGAGGTCAGAGAAATGATGGGGGCCAAGTGGTGCTGGGTCTTAGAGGCCTTTACAAGGGCTTTTGCTTTTACTCTGAATGAATGAAATGAGGACTAGAACATTTGTTATCGTCATCTCATTATCACCATTGCTGTTCTTATTTGCCTCCTCTTGGAGGAATAGGCTGGGGTATTTTTAGAGTCATGGAGGATCCAGGGCACCAACCAGGGATAAGGATGTCAAAGTCCGTCCAGGGCATCAGCCGGAGACCCTGGGGTCAGAAAGAAAACATCAGTGTGATGATGAGGTTGAGGGGAAAAAGCGGAAGAGGCTAGAATTACAGGACTTGGCTCAACTACCAAGTCTACTTGGTTCTACTGGAAAGCCTTCACTGACATCTCCCAGTGATGGCTGGGACCCTTTCTTTGGGCTCCCATAGCACCTTAGGCTCGTCCCATCAGAACACCAATCCATTCTGTTGTATTGTTTAGTATGTCTGTCAACCTTGGATGCACTAACATGCCTTTCGTTGGCCCCTTGGCTCCCTAGGAAGCTCACCCCCAGACTCGGGGGTGCCAGGCTTACTGGCCAACCCTGCTGAGGTGGGGGTTAGGGATGGGAGGTTGTGCCAGGAAGGCTTCTCAGAGGAAGTGAAAATTTTTTTCTTTTGCTTTTACTTTTTGAGGTGTAATTTACCTACCATGATATGCACCAGTCTTAAGTGTTTCAGTTCAATGGGTTTGACAGAGAAGGTGAAATTCTGAACTGAGTCTTGGAGGAATGATTGGGAGGCTAAAGGTCAGGAATACACAGCCTGTGAAAGGCACAGAAAGCCAAAAGAACAGCAAGTTCCTTGTTGCAGTCCCAAGAATAAACATGCCATTTAGGTATGACCAATACATAAGGCTGGAGAAAAAGTCCACGGATGTACATGCCAGAGATAGGAAACTAGTTTAAAGAGCAGAGTTTTACTGCTATTTCTGTGTGTAAAACTTTAACTCCCCAAAGCAAGGCCACTGTCTTTTGCTTTCTTTTTGGAATTCTTTGATTTCTTTCCTCTTATCTATTTCACTTTTGTATGGCACTATTGAAGCAGGATTTTTTTTTTTTTTTTTTTTAGTGTGATTGTGAGCTGGGATCAAGGTCTCCCAGCACCGAAGAACGGAGACACGGACCAGAGAGGTAAAGTTTGCAGCAGAGGACAGTTTATTAGAGTAGAAAGTAACAGCTCTCAAAAACTCACCAAGTCCCTGACTTGGGTGCCCCCAGCTGAGGCAAAATTTCTGTTTTTAAACCTTTTTTGTATGCCTGGGGAAGAGGGCTGGCTGATGCCTTTTGGAGCAAGGGCTTTGGTTTGAAGATATACTAATGAACCTCTTTGAAGATATGCATTCTACCTGGAGATCCTTGTCTTTTTGTCCTAGGCTTGAAAAGAAGCTTTTCCTTCTCCCCCACTTGAATTTGTCACTCTAGCAGGCCCTGTGACACAAACCTATCTGTCAGCTAATAAAATTATTTCCCTGGCTTTGTTATGGTTTCCACCCTGATTCCCTCTACCGTGGCAATTTCACTGACTGCCTATAATTTTCCTATCTCATTATTCCAACAAATGCAGTTTGTTTGCTACCTTTCACCACTGCAAACTATTACTGCCATAACCCCTTGTGGGAAAGGGGAGAAATTCCCCTTTGGAGACTTCAAAAGGTCATTGTAAGATGATAAGAAGAGCAAACCTTTAGTAAATAGAAGTTTGCCCTGCCCAAGAGATAGGTATATTCTCTTACTGGCAAGTCCTCTAATTAAAATTCTTCTAGGTAGTTAACCGAGGCAGAAATTTCCCTTGAGCTGAAGCTAAAATTTCCTTTAGCTCAAAGTACCCTGCATACCACTGAGGCCCATCTTGGGGCAGCCCCTTCCGGATCCCCACACCCCACCTATCCAGCCAGCTGGCTCTCCAGTCAAGTTCTGGTAGCATAGAGTCATTTATTCTGGAGGATGTATATATTCGCATCAGATGCATTTGAGGGTGACTATAGGCTGTGAATAAGGACACAATTCAAGAGTTATGAGGATGGACAAAGGCATCTACAATATAAACACATCAGCCCCCACATGGAGGCGACATCCCAAACACTGAGAACTGAGAAACCAATTCACCTTTGTTCAGTTAGTCAATACATATGAGTGCTTCCTACCTGCCTGGCATGGCCCACTTCCTTCCCATCTTTACTCAAATGACATCTTTCCTTTTCTGGCTGTGCCATCTAAAATTTCCCTTCCCCATACACAGATTTCCTATGCACCCTTTTCTGCTTAGCTTTTTCCCTAGTATTCATCATGATCTAGCGGAGTCCATATTTTACTCATTTATCTTAGTCGTTGTCTGTCTTCATCACTAAAATGCAAACTCCAAGAAGGCAAGTGTCTTTACTGCTATTTCTACAGTATCTAGATCATCACAGGGACTTAAAAATGTTTGTTGAATCAATGAACAGTGCTCAGTTCTGCTGGGAACAGAGAAGCTCTGAAACCAAAGTACATTATCTAGTGATGGACATAAATCCATTACTCAAACAATATTAGAAGAAAATGAATGAAAAATGAATAAATGAAGGCAAAAGGGTCAACATCAATTCTAGAAACCCAAATAACCTACTTTAAGCTAATTATCTTAGAAATTTGGCAGCCTTCACCAAATTCCTGAACATTTATGTAAAAGACAGATAATTTAGCTGCCTCCTTTTAAAAGGCAGGGCATAATTATAGATACATCGACTTCAAAAGGGTAAAGGATTTACAGGTCCTATTTGCCTATTTTTAGAAAAATTTTGCTCTTTGCAGACATTCAAAGTGTAGAGGGAATTAAAGGTAGAGATGCAGATAACTAAAATGTTTAATATTATAATTTTATATATTGGAAAATGGTGTGTATACTTCATTGATAAGTGGGAGTTTAAAAAATACAATTTTCTACTTCCTTTATCCTTGACTGAACTCTGAGTTTTTAGTGATTAATTAAATTTCATTTTTTTCCCCACCTAAATTTTAACAAAATACTTCATTAGGCAAGCAGAATGTAACAAGTTTTATTTAATTTTAAAAATGTTTTGGGCCGGCCGAGTGGCGCTGTGGTTAAGTGCTGGCTTGGGAAGCCAGCGGCCCCGGTTCAGTCCCACATGTGAGGGCCAGTGACACGGCCCTCAAAAAAAAAAAAGTTTATTCATTAGGAAAGCTTAGGGTTTTTTTTTCTGAGATACGTATATCTGTCTAAAGATTTCTTTCATGCTAAAGGCTTTAAAATATAAAGATTGTGAATTCTTATTACCTGTCACCTCCTGATTTATGCTGGATATAGACTGACTTGCTGATTTTCTCCTAAATGTCAAATCAGAAAACCCTGTGATACAACTTGATAAAAACTGCAAATGCTCAACTTTTTTCTTTTTATTTGTTGAACTTGTCAGTGGCTTTTCAAATGTAGTTCAGGGTTCATAAAATGGTCCACGTGGGTTCTGGGGACTGCGGCAAATCATGAATCCCTGTAGCATTGAGGTTTCTACCATCATAGCATTTATGCTTATATTTCTGGTGTAGATTAACAAATGTTCATGATGTTTAATGAAAAAGGAATGTAAGCTCACTCATTTATTCAGCAACTAATTTATGGAGTACTTACTAAATTCCAGGCATCATGCTAGGTGAGGGATTACAGCTATGGACAAAAACATACAGACCTACTTCTCATTGAATTTGCATTCTAGTGAGGGCAACGGTAACAAATGGGTAAATACATAAACGAACAACATAATTTTAAATATATAACTGGTATGCTAAACTAATTAAATTCATGTAATGTGATGGAGAGTGACAGGGTGGGGACAGAGTGATTTTAGAATGGGTGCTTAGAGATGGCCTCTCTAAGGAGGTGACATGTGAGCTGAGACCTGAATGACAAGAATAAAATTAGTCTAGAAAGGTGGGCTGAAAAGATGAACCATGGCTCCCACCATTCTGTGCTGTCAAATTGCTATCAATTATCCAATCTTATTTTTTACTCTTCCCCACACACACCTGCTGTTCTAGTCACGGGTGTGTGCTAGGAGTGACAACCCCAACCTCCCACTTTATGGAGGTGACACATTCCTCATAAGCCCCAATCACCTTTTGCAAACCCCCAATACCTAGATTTCTGTTACCCACAAACCCTATTGTTCCTTAAATGATCAAGTCAAGGAGGAGAAGAATGTATGGCATTTTTGGCATCTAGGGAAGGGCGCTCCCCCATTCCATGCACCTTCATCGTGCGGGGGGGGGGGGGGGCCAGTGGTGTTGCAGAGGAGGGCTTCGCCATAGGTATAAAACAGAAATGGGAGCTTGTCCAGCCAATCGGGGCACCCACCTGTGAACTCCTGACAGATGATCATTTAGTACATTGAGATGATACATTTGAGATCTGATTAAACCCTGTAGAAAGGCCTCTGTGCTTATTTCCAGAGGAACCCCTGGCAGCAGAAAATTGAAATGTGTGTTAGAGCTGGGAGAAGTGTTCTTAAACCTGCCACCAGATCCAGGAACAGCACTGTCCCTGAGATACAGGGGCCTTCTGACAGCAAGTGTCTTTCCATGCCATGGTTCTCCTGCTTCTAAGCTGTACATTCTAGTATTCTAGAAGGCTCAAACCTTTCCAACCTGCCCGTGCAAACATTGCCCATCATTTAAGGCCTTCCCTGATGCCTTTCTCAGTGACTCTGGCTTCTTTGAGGCCTTGCTGTGATCAGCATATTACTCTCAAGTCTCTGATTTAGTAGATTTGTATTCTTATAACTCTTCTCCCAGAGATTACGATGATCAGCCTGGTCCAAGAACTTACTTTCCATCCAAGGGAGACTCAAGAGGAAAGGGAAAGAGAGTGGGCGAGCAGGAAAGAGACAGGGCTGGTCCCCTGCTCAATCCAGTTCTTTGGTGACTACAAGGGAGCCTTCTCAATTTGGATGAAACTGCTCTTTCTGGTTCAAGGCCACCATTCTTGGTGTAGAAGGTTCTCAACACTTTAGGAAGCAGAAGAATCACTCAAATAGCTTGTTACAAATGCAGATTTCTAGGGATCAGCTCCAGAGGTCCTTGTTTGGTAAATCAGGTGAGGCCCACAGATCTGCATTTATAATAAACTCCCTCAGGCCATTGGGATATTGCTTACCTGTGAACATTTTGAGGAACACTTGCATGATGGAAAGTAAGGGACCATCGCTCACATCTGCCTTCTTCCTTGTGTAACAGGGTACTCTATTTTAAAATGGGATCCTAAGAAATAAAAATAAAACAAAATGGGATCCTAACATAGATAGTACAGTCTAGGGAATAGACGATACTATTCTTTTTTATTTATTTATTTTAAACTTTTTTATTATTATTATTAGTTACAGATGTACAAAACAATGCAATAGTTATCCTTTTCACCCCTTACAAAGTGACTACCCCTCCCCCTTCCCCTTCCCCCCTAGTCGATAATATTTTAATAATTATGTAATGTCAGATGGGTAATATACTTATTGGGGTGATCACTTTATGAGTTATATAAATGTCTAATCACTATGTTTTGTACACCTGAAACTAATTAAAAAGCGGGGGGGCGGACTAACAGCTCAGAAATTTAAAAGAAAAAAAAGTGGAATCCTAACATTTTCATTTATCCAACAAGCATTTACTTAGGCCAAGCACCACACAAAACATAGGGAATAAAGCCATAACAATGTTTGGGACATACTTGCACTAAAAAGTTACCTATTGTTTATTTGAAATCCACATCTGACCAGGCATTCTAAATTTTATCTGTCAATGGTAGGTGGCAGAGGGTGGGGTGAGTTGCTGCAGTTGGGGCCCCTGGCAAGAAGACTCTGAAATGGAATGTGCAGGATATTTATTAAGAAGTACTCCTGAGATCCGCATATGTGGAAAGGAAGAGAACGAAGCTGGATTGGACTGAGAAAGAGGATGAATTGAGAGGTCAGCCTAGTAGCCTTAACCAACCCTATAGGCAGCTATGGACCCAAAAAGCATCAGAGTTGTCCTGCATTGAGCTGAAATGGCTGGGACTTTATACTCCTGCCTCTTTGGGCACAAACTTCCCCAGGAAGAGTGTGACCTTAGGCAAGGCGGCTCTCTGTAGCTGAGGCTGACCCTGAAGGGGCCAACAGCTGAAGGTTCTGTGCTGACAGCACTCCCTGCAGCCTAGCAAGTCCTTCCCTGAAGGGGGCGACCTGGGGACTCACTGTCTCTGTGTCCACTACAAAAGTCTGAGATCTGGCAATGAGCCCAATGGTTCCAGCCATTCAAATGTGGACATTAAAAATTAATGTGGTCTTATTTTATACTTGAGAGATTGCAATACCTCAATATAGTGGTTACATTTGTTTGGCAGGAAGCTTTTGGCCTACACCACATATTATCATTGGCTTCTTTGAGCTGGTTCACAATGTGATATTTTTGTAGGTACCAACTTTCAAAACCCTGTAGCACAGAGAATAGAATTCTGAGAAGTGAATGAGTGATTCATAGTGAAATCATTCAAGGTTTAAGGAACAGAGCTGCTGAAAAGCTGAGGTCAGTGACTAATCACGGGCTGATGAACCCCTTTCATTCCTATAACCCACATGAGTAGTAAAGCATGGCCATTTTGCCCCCCACTGTCCCTGTTTCCCATTCTCCACTCATTCATTCAGCCAAGTACTAATTGACCTTGTTCATAGAAATAAGGGCTCTTCATCCACACATAGAATTTCTGAGAGCTTTCCATTACTACAATTTGAGTGAAGATGGAAAGGTTCTTCTTGTTACTTAATATGTTTAGGGGTTTGTTTTTATTTACTTTTTCATATCTTCCAGTGCTTCATTTGCTTTTCCTTGAGATAGGCATCACAGCCTCTGTTTCTTTATATCAATAATTTATTTTAAAAAACAATGTTTCCCATAGCAACTTCAAAGATTAATGGCTCATCTAGGCCAAAGGAATCTTCAGAAAACTGTTTATGATAAAAATCACGAGGTCTTCCAAGAAAAAAATAAAAGATGCTCAAAACGGACCAGCCGAGTGGCGCGGTGGTTAAGCGCTGGCTTGGGAAGCCAGCGGCCCGTGTTAGGTCCCACATGTGAGGTCCAGTGACACTGCCCTTAACAACAACAACAACAAAAAGATGCTCAAAACGTTTAAAAAACTCAACACTGTGACAGGGAGAGAGAGAGAGAGAGAGAGAGAGAGAGAGAGAGAGAGAGAGAGAGAGAGAGAGAGAGAGAGAAGGAATTGGCTGATGGTGTACTGTAGGATTTTCTGCATTCTAGCATCTTATTATAGCATAGAAATGGGGCAAAATTCCCTTAGAGAGGCACACACCATTCTAAGAGATGTGGGACTAGAGAAAAGGAGTGGGCCCTAGCAACAGTGAGAATAAATTTTTCTGCTGTGGAGTTTCAAGGGGTCTCCTCTTGGGTCACAGAGGTGCAGTTCCTCAGTTTTGTCCGATGGAAGAATGTCGAAGGTTTGATGACCATACCTCTGATTTTATAAGGGAGGCATAAGGCTTAGAGAAAAATGATATTTGGGAGAGAAAAGGCCAGAAGAACAGAAAGTAGAGAAGGAAGATGGGTGGCTATGAAAATGTACAACCCAGGTTTCCTACTGTTAATGAGCACAATTGCCTGGCTGGCCCCAGCTCCTGCCCCTCCAGAACCAGTCACCATGGTGTTGAGCCCCGCTTCCCAGGGCAGCTCCCTCCAGCATGGCGGAGGGACTCAGGCAAGCCCTTTTCATCAAGAGGGGTGGGACTTCGGCTTGAGGACTCTATGTCAGCTTGTTTGAGACTCTTCCTCCCCTCCTTCCTTTCCAATTTTAAAAATTGAGCAGTGTTTTCTTATTATTGAGTTATAAGAGTTCTTTACATATTCTTGATACAAATCCTTGGTCCTCTGTACGTACTGTAAATATTTTCTCCCATTGGCTTGACTATTCCTTTTTGAATGGTGTTTTTGAAGAGCATAAGTTTATAATATTGATAAAGTCTAAATTATATTTTGTGCTTCTGGTGCCCAGTCTAAGAAACATTTGCCTACCCTAGAGTTACAAATATTTTCTGCTATATTTTTTCTACAAATTTTATACCTTTAAATACAAAAGGTCCTCAAATAAAGTCATTTCATTCAACATCATTTTGTTATAACATTGATGAGATGCCATAGAAACTTAATTCTTGCTTATACTAATTAACCTATGGTAAAATTGGTTTCATTAGACATCATTTTGCTTGAAGTCACAGAACCCATCGATGTTGTTAAGTTAGCACTTACAGTATTATATTTAGATTTTTGATTCATTTAAAATAAAATTTTATGCATGATGTAAAGTAGTAGTTGAGGTTCATTTTTTCACTTGGATATTTAGTTGTTCTAGCACCATTTGTTGAAAAGACTATTCTTTCCCCATTGAATTACTTTGGTACCTTTATAAAAAATTAATTGACTATAGGTGTAGGTCTATTTCAGAACTTTCTACTCTTTTCTATTAATCTATATGTCATTTGTTATGGTGATAACACTTTTTTTTGTCAGTTTTATTGATAAATAATTGACATACATTACTCTGTACATTTAAGGTAGACAGCATGATGGTTTGATTTGCATATATTGTGAAGTGATTACCATAATAGGTTTAGTTAACATTGATCTTTTTTTTTTTTTTTTTTTTGAGGGCAGTGTCACTGGCCCTCATAAGTGGGACCCGAACCAGGGCCGCTGGCTTCCCAAGCCAGCGCTTAACCTCCACGCCACTCGGCCGACAACATTGATCATCTTATATAGATACAATAAAAAGAAAAATTCTCCTCCTGATGAGAACTATTAGGTTCCACTCTTATAACAAATTTCTTTTATGTCATACAGCAGTGTTAACTATAGTTATCATGCTGTACATTATGTATACACCCCTATACTTATTTATCTTGTAACTGGAAGTTTGTACCTTTTGACCACCTTCCTCTAGTTACCCCTCTCACACCCCTGCCTCAGGTAACCACAAATCTGATCTCTTTCTATGAGTTTGGTGAGTTTTTGTTGTTTGTTTATTTTTTTAAGATTCCACATATGAGATCATCAGTTATCTTTCTCTGTCTGACTTATTTCACTTAGCATAACTCCTTCTCTATCCATATTGTTGTAAATGGTATGACTTCCTTGGTTTGTGTGGCTGAAATCTATATATACATATATATATAGATTTATATATATATATGTATATAATTTTATTACAACATTGATGAGATGCCATAGAAAGTTGACTCTTGTTTATATCAATTAGCCTATGGTAAAATTGGTATATATATATATATATATATATATATATATATATATATATACACACACACACACACACACACACGCACACACACACACACACATATACATATATCACAACTTCATCCATTGATCCATTGATGGACACTTAGGTTAGGTTGTTTCTATACCCTGGCTACTGTAAATAGTGCTACAGTGAACATGGGGGTGTAGATATTTTTTCTAGTTAGTGTTTTTGTTTACTTTGGATATATTCCTAGAAGTGGAATTGCTGAGTCATATGGTAGTTCTATTTTTAATTTTTCTGAGCAACTTCCATAATGTTTTTTATACTGGGAAGAGGAGAAGGGCTGGAGAGTCACTTAATGATCAATCAAGCTTATTTGGTATGGCCTCCATAAAAATCTCAAAAGTACAGGGTTTGGAGAGCTTCTGGGTTGGTGAACACATGCATGTGCCAGGAAGGTGGAGCCCTCCAACTGCCCGGGGACAGAAACTCCTGCTCTTGGGACACTTCTAGATCTCGCCTTACATATCTTTTCATCTGGCTGTTCATCCGTTTCCGTTACCATATCGTTTATTACATAATAAACTGGTAAAGGTAAGTAGGTGTTTCCCCGAGCTCTGTGACCTATTCTAGCAAATTATTAACCTGAGGAGGGACTCGTGGGAACACTGATTGATAGCTGTTTGGGCAGAAGTACCAGGGATAGCCTGGGACTTGCAATTAGCATCTGCAGTGGGGACAGCCTTGTGGAACTGAGCTCTTAACTTGTGGGATCTGACAAAAACTCCAGGTAGATAGCATCAGGATGGAATTGACTAGTGTTGGAGAATTGCTCAGTGTGGGAATAAACCCACATATCTAGTGTCTGAAGTATTGTGGGTATAAGAGTAAAGGAGAAACAAGTAATTTTTCCTAAACAAGTCTATATAGTTCAATCTGTGGAGAATTGACATCTTAACAATATGGAGTCTTTCGGTACATAAACATGGTATATCTTTCCATTTTCAATTATAGGTTTTTTGTTTTGTTTTGTTTTGTTTTTTGAGGGCAGTGTCACTGGCCCTCACATGTGGGACTGAACCGGGGCCGCTGGCTTCCCAAGCCAGCGCTTAACCACCACGCCACTCGGCCGGCCCTCAATTATAGGTTTAAATATAACTTTAATTCTGCTGTTTCATATGTCTTCTTCCTGGTTCCAATGATGTCTAGCTTTATTTTTCTTTGTTTTCCATTTTAACCGCTTGGTCTTTTTACTTTTTTATTTCATTTTATTTTCTTGTTTATTTTCCTGCCTCTCCTGAATACTCTTTATGAAAATTTCATTTAAGTCTATTTCTATTGGGTACTTATAATTTAGCCTTCATTCCTAATATGATTTTGTCTTTTCTTTCATGAGCTCAATCATTGGTTGATGAATCAGTCTATCATCTATCTATGTATCTGTCTATCTATCTATCTATCTATCTATCTATCTATCTATCTATCTATCTAGTGCTTTGTCCATTTCTGTTTTTGGATTTTGAATTTCTGACTTAATGTGTTTTTTCATATTTCTAAATGCTTGTTTTAAGATATTAATTGCATTTGGAATTTTGTATTTTGTGGTTGCTTTGTGGTTGTTTTTTGGTAAGAATTTTCTCCAGCTATGATGCTTTGATTATCATTTTATTTGCCTCTTAGTTTCAGGTAGCTTTATGATGCATTTCATTTCATGGTGTTAGAGTAATTTGCCAGTGCTAATTCAAGATCACCCTCTTCTTGTCAGTGTAGTGAAGTACAATTCATTTAAAGGATGATTTTGTGTTTTTTTTTTGTTTCAAGTTGTGGGTGGATAACTTTTTAATGTTCTTTTTATTATCTACCTATTCTAGTTTCATAATCTCTTATTCTGATTTTATTGATGCTATCTTCTTTTATTTCCTGGATGATTTTTGACAGAACTTTATTTCCAGGTTCTTTTCGGATTCTTCTTGTATTTCTCAGGATATAACTCTCTCTTTTGTGACTACATTTCATTGTGCTAAGTGTGTTTTTTAACTTTCTTTGGAAAGCTCATATTACATGGGAATTTTCTCCCACACGTTCCTTGTCTGTGAGGCAGTTTTTTAGCTGCCTTAACTTTGATCTCATAGGCTCAAGCTGTGTCATATGTTTGCAGCTCAGCTCATTTCTGGAGTGACAGTTTTCCACATTTCACATGGTACAAACCAGAAGAGGTCTCTGCTGTGGACACTAGCCTTGAGCAAGTAGTGTATTTCTGCCACAAGTCTGGATGCATGGATGTAATTATATCACCCGCTGTCCTTGGGTGGGAAACCCAGCTTAGGTTCCTATTGCAGGAAGTACTTAACTCCAGCCCTGCTTGTCTGGCTCCAGTCCCACCTTTTGTCCTTGTGGTTTTACCCTTTGCTTGTTGTGTAAGTTTTTCTCTCTACTTTGAGCTGCTGAGATTTTCTTCTTATATTTTGAGAGATTTTATATATATAAATATCTTATCTTTCATTCTTATGGATTTGGAGCACAGGAAAGAGGATTATGAGTGTATTTATTTTGAGACCTTTATCCAGAGGTTTCCATGCCTTTTACAAAGTGAGAATGACAATACGTATCTAAACTCAAAAAAAAAAAAAAAATCCTTTGATCCAGCAATTCTGCTTCTGGAAATTTTACTTGAGAAAGTAATCCAAAAGGTAAGAAAAAACCTTTATGCACAAAGGTGTTCATGATTATTTTTGATTATAAAAGCCTAGCTATATTATAAACATTTTCTAAAAATATGAAAATATTTCATAAATATACATCTACTCAATGTAATATTGTGCAGCTACTAAAAATAATAATTTACAAAGCATGTGTAATATAAAAAATGCTTATTATAATGCAAGGGAGAAAATTATTATCCTTAGCCATTTTTTGTTATTTTTATACAAGTGGGCTTTTCAAAAAAGCATAGAAAGATAGAAAAATGAATGGAAGGAAACTACACCAAAATGCTAAAAATTGTTCTTTTGGTGATTTCTTTTCCTTTTATTTATTTATATTTTCAGAATTTCATGTTATGTGTATGAATCATTTTTGCACCAGGAAAAGACCCAGATAGATGTGTTGTCAAGAAGCTGAATGATAGAAGAATGAAATTTTAAATAGGCATGTTTTCTGTGATTATAGAGAATGGATTGGTATGCTACAAAACATGGTCTGATAGGCCACAAACACCTGAGGAAGCTTTTGTGTTATGGGATTATTTGTGTGATCAGATTGCCTCTCAGCATCAGAGCGTAAGTAGCACCAGTGGGAGATACAGAGCAAGGAGGCAGGACTAGGACGGGATGGCAGATGGCACAAATCTACAGTCCGTAGGCAACTGGCCAGTAGCCAGGCTCTGATGAGGGAAAGAACAAATTAGGAGACGGCACTAGGGTCAGTTGGCTGGAGTATAATGCAGAACCAGCATTTATTGAAGGCTTGCTGAGTTTGTGCCAGGCACTGCTTGGACCCTGAAAATACAGGTGGGCACTCTTGACGCAATTCTTGCTTTCATGAAACTTACAGTCTAAGGCAGAGGTTGTCAAACTTTTTCTTTGGCAAGGGGCAGATAGTAAACATTTTAGGTCATGTGGGGTCATGCAATCTCTTTCACAACTATTCAGCTCTGCCATCATAGTGCAAAAGCTACCATAGACAATGGTAAATGAACAGATGTGGCTGAGTTCCAATACAACTTAATTTACAAAACCTGATGGTGGCTAGATTTGACCAGTGAGCCGGTGTTTGTCAACTCCTGATCTAGGAGGAAGACAAACAGTAAACAAGTAAACAAATCAACATGAATATTAGATTGTGATCATCAACAGGAAAAAAATCAAAAAGGGGGTGTGGTGGTGAACTGTAGGTGGGTCACTTTATATTTGATCTTTCAGTGAGATACAATATCCATATAATAAAGAGCACAAATTTCAAGATATAGAATGTTCTAGCATCCCAGAAGAGAGTCCTGAAGAACTGGAGAGGTTTGCTCATCTAAAGAGCTGGGCAGGGGGAAGCATTCCTGGCAGAAAGGAAAGCAAGTGTAAAATCCTGAGGCAAGGAAAGGCCTGGTGTTTTCCAGGAACAGAAAGAGGTTCCATGTGGCTGGATTACAGGGAGTGAAGAACAGAGTGAGCCGTGTGGGTGGAGGAAAATCCTACAGAATTTAGAGGCCATTGTGTACAGTTTTTATTTTATTCTAAATGTAACAGGAGAGCAACGGAGGGTTTTAATCAGAAAGTTATGATCTGATCAAAGCTTTAAGATAATCTGTGAACCACTATCTTGTTTCTGGACTTTTTATGGTGGTATTTGGTTAGGAGTGGAGACAGGACCTGGAGACTGGGAGCATTCCGCTTCAGTTGGGCCTGAGGTAGGTGTGAGAAAAATCCCTCAAAAAACACCATTACCACCCACCATGTGCTGAGCCATTGATTCATTTTATAGAATGTTTCTTCAAAATGTTATCATGACTGGATTTACTGACACCTGTCACTTAATTAGTGAATAGTTTAGGAACTGTGCATGAAGCATAGATAAGGGCCTGAAAAAAGTGGCAGCTCAGTGGGGGTCAACTGACAAGAAGGATAAGTAGTGAGGTCGGTGTGGAGGATCATGGGTGAGGTTGGAGGGGGTGACATAATCCACAGTTAACAACCAGGAAAAGACAGCCTGAGGTTATAGGAACAGGCCTGGTTTGGTTTGTATGTGGTTTTGTTCTGGTTTGATTTTTTGAAGACATTGTAGGGAGTGTCGATAGGTAATTAGGGGAAACGAACCATTTGGGGTTCTGATGCTTCCTTCTTTCCTTCCTCCCTTCTTTCCGTCTTTCCTGCTTGCCTGCCTGTCTTCCTTCCATCCTTTCTTCCTCCCTCCCTTTCTTCCTTCCTCCCTTCCTTCTCTACCTCCTTTTTTCTTCTTTCCTTTCTCTTTAAAAAAGGGATGAGCCAACAAGAAGAAGATATTTAATCAGTGGATGCCACCTTATTAAGGTTGTCATGGAACACAAACATATTAAAATGCTATTGACTGTTTATCTGACATTCAAAATGAACTAGGCATCCTGTATTTTTATTTGCTCACATCTGGCCCTCCTGCCCCTATGGCTGTGGTTTTGCTGCTTCATCCTCTGCGAGTGAAGCACCGGTAAGACAGCTGCCACCAGGAGGCAGCCGAATGCCGTGCTCACTGAACATGAACCGCGATCTCAGGGCTAGGTTGCTCCGAGTCCGTCTTCCTTCCTCTTCCAACCCTCCCCACATCCACCCCCAACTCAACCACAACTTTCCACTGCTCACTCCTAAACGTGCTTTGTTAAAATAGTTACACTCTAAAGAAACATTCAAAACACTCTGTAAATGTTTTAAAAATGATTTTTTAAATGTTTTCAAAAGAATCTGTAATATAACATGCAACCTGCCTTCCTAATTAATTACAGACATAAATTAATTTTCCTCTTTAAAAAAACCTGAATTCAGTTTAAAAGGCTCACAGCTCCCGTCACACCCTTGACCGGGGTGTCCTGCTCTCTCTCTCTGCTGGCTGTTTACTCCTTCTTTCCCCACCCCTTCCATCCTCAGCTCGTCACCATGGTTACATGGGGACCTGTTTCTGAGGTGCCCTCTTCCAAAGCCTGCTTCTGAGGTAATTTCCCCAGTGAATTCAAACTCTTCTCAGTTATCTCTGCCCTTATCCTTCTTCAATGAGGGAAAAAAATGAAAGAGAGAGAGAGGGAGAGAGAGAGAACATCCCAGTAGCTCAGATTTCAAAATTCTTTCTATATGCAATCAGGCGACTTTCTCCAGCTCATGTTGCTTCTTCTTTTTGTTTTCCTGCTTTAGGAGGAAAAGCCATTCCTGAGCCTTTGCCCCTTGACTGTGGTGTCAACCTAGATCTACATTTAACACTCAGTTAATGAAGCACCCTTTGGTCTTGTGGCTACAATAACACTGAGCTACTGTTTTCTTCTTTAAATGCCTCCAATTCTGGAAGTTAAAAGTGCCCCTTTAGGACATCAGAAGGAACCAAGAACACCTGGTCTGTCACATGGGGGAGACATCAACATAGAAAACATCACCCTGATGAGTCCAGACCTCAGTGAGACAATGGGGATGCAAAAAAATAATTTTCCTCCCATCTTTCCAAGTTCTTCTGACTGGGTTAATAATCCAACGAATAGAGACAGATTAACAGGAGAAAGTGTCTACAATTTATTATGGTTGTACATGCTGGGTGACAACAATATGAGACCAGAAGATATATGCTGTGATGGAACTATGTAGCAGGCGGGTAGTGGTGTGGGACTCCACAGGGCAGGAAGGCAATTCACATGGAGATAGAAAAGTAAATGTTTGGTAAATAAATGTTTGCTGGGCCATCTTTAACAATGGGATGCAGAGAGGAGTTTGAACAAGTGGGCTTTCCTAAGTTTCTCTCTATCACACACTGGTTTACATTGAATTATACTTACCTGTGATACTATCTCCTTCCTGGAACAGGTCCTCTATTAAATTCCTTTTAGGCAGCTAGGGGGAGGTCAAAGGTTTTTCCTTAAAAAAAAAATAAAATAAAGAAAGAAAGAAAGCAGCTAAAAATAGTTTCCCAAAGAGGTATATTTTGGGGTAGCAAATTCTGCTCCCCTTCAACAGCCTACAGCCATGTAATGAGTTGTCATAGCCAAAGCTCCCAGAAAAAGAAACTTTCCAGGGAGATGGAGTGGAAATGTTTCCAACAATTTTAAAGCAGCAAAAATGATTCTAGAAAGCTTTAGATAAAATAACATGGAAACAAAGATCAGGGCTTCTGGCTTACTTGGTTTTTGGTAACTTTGAGTTAGGTTGTTTTCCATGCTCCTCAGGAGTTACAGGATAACCTACTTAAATTATGCTCATTTTAAGAAAGAGGCAGAATTAAGCTAGTCTCCTCTATAATTCTACTGAAACTATGATTTATAGGGTCCATTCTCAAAGAAGACTTGTTTCAAATGAACACAGTCAAGAAAGATTTTTTTTTTTTTTTTTTTTTTTTTTTACTGCCATGAAAGGACTGTAACCCACAGAAACACTTCTTAGAGTCCCCTCGTCCTCGCCCACCCACTCCTCTTACTCAGCTGCTTTTGGGCCTTTCTCATCAAAAACACAGATTCAGACCCTCTCCTTCCGTCTCATCTGTGAGTCTCCACCTAATCTGTGAGTTTCATTGTGTTACTCTCCTCCCAATTCTATTTCATGTGAGTCCCCCAAATGGGATTCCGCTGGGGGACAGTGGGAAAGGAAGAAACTGAGTAGAAAAACACCACAGCCTTCTTTAGCTTATAGAGCCAAAGAAAGGGCTAGAAATACGATGACAGCAACATTTTTGCCTGGTTAGACTTACATTGATAACAGAGTTAGTCGTATTTTCCTTTAAGCATCTACCTGAGCATCTGTCCAGACCCATTAGGATAGTCATCTTAATTAACAATAACTCTGAGTCGTACTCGGTACTTGACCCTACACATGCAGTTCAATGAGTCTTATGTGTTCAAAGGCAGTAAAATTCAACTATAGCCATCTGTGGCTTATCTAAAGAAGAAAGGGAGACAATTTATGTCGGTATGAGTAAGCCCTCTCTGTGTGTAAGGGCAAGCACCTTTGCCCTGCTCACCATCCTCTGAGAACATTGCTCTCCAGAGAAGAGGGTGGAGCACAGATCTATAGGGAAGATGAGAGTGAAGTGTTTCTATGACCCCTCCTTTGTTGTGGAGGGGGTGGACATTGGTGACACAGGCAACACAACGGTAGATCTGCTAGGGCATGATGGAAAGGATGGGTGGTTGTTTCCCACGGAATTTAATTAGTTGTTTATATCTGGGCTGAGTCATGAGGAGTCTAATGTCCCAGTGCTCAGCTTTGCATGATTCAAACTGCCATTCTGACTTTTCCTCTTAAGATGACTGGGCACTGAAGGATTCATCCAAGCTCTCAGGAGGCCGGCCAGTGGAGTGATTTCAGGGAAGAAAGCAACCTTCAAGAGGAACAGATTTGGGGTGCTGCCTTCCCACTGAGAAAGTCTATTTAGAATACCAAAGCAAGATGCTATTTAAGTACTTTCCTTGGTTGCAGATGCTTCCTCTGGCCCCCTGCTGCCTTCCTCATCTGGCTGAAGCAGGACCTTGGTAAAGCTTACTCGGCAAAACTTTAATCATCATTACAGTTCTTGAACCTCTGTAGCCTCTGGATTCTGTTTTTGGAATGTTCAGAACAGCCTCTCTGGCCACTCTTTGGGAAGGAAATCTCTTTTCCCAAACCTCCTTTTCCACTTTAAGCATACTTTTTCTGAGGACCACCCTTTGTGGTCCTGGTTTCCTGGAACACAGATGTCTGTAGCATCTGCCACAGGGTCACGGGAGCCACCTGCAGGGACACCCTGATTCTGCTGCCCTCTTCTGGCCACAGTGGGCTAGTTTTCCATTGGGTCCCCAAACAGCTGTGATTCTTACTCCTCAATTCTCCTTCCTCAGCAGTCCTTAGCAGGTACAAAACCCTCTTATTAAGGAGTGTGGCACAAGGCAATGTTGCAGCTTCTAGGTAGAGTTTATCTAACATGCCTGGGTGAATGATTCTGGCACTCACCACTGTGGATAATGGGTCACTTCTGAGAAGGGCCCTGAAATATGGCCAGGAAATATCTGAGCTTATTAACTATGCCCTGACTGTCATTTGATGTGGTGTCAGACAACGATATATATCTCTTGACCCTGCCCCCACATATTGTGATAGTTCCTATTTGGGGGCCTCTAAACACAAAGCCACTTGCTATATTATAATAATTATTATTGTTATGATTCATCAGCTACAGCATCCTTGAGTGGTAGCTCAGCATTGCAGCAATCTCATGTATCAGCATCAGGTAGACCCTTGAAACTGAAAGCAAAGGAGAGAAGATTTGGAAAGATGATGATGGAGGTGAAATTGGGTATCCTGGAGATACAGAAGGCTAGGTTTAGATATGCTAACATGCTGAGTTATAGGGACCAATAATACATGCCAAATTTTATTTTATTTTATTTTATTTTACTTTATTTTATTTTATTTATTTATTTATTTTTTGAGGGCAGTGTCACTGGCCCTCATATGTGGGATCTGAACCGGGGCTGCTGGCGTCCCAAGCCAGCTCTTAACCACCGCGCCACTCAGACAGCCCGCCAAATTTTATTTTATAGTATAGACCTCCTCAGAACCTTGGGCTGGCTCCTCTGGCCCTTCTCAGCACACCCATGCTGGCTGGCAGTGCAGTGCCTGGAAGGCACTTTTGGGAGGATCCATGTACCACGTAGTCTTTCTTCTTTGCCACGGAAGAAGCTTTTGGCCACATTAGGCTTGTGTTTGAAAGTGGTCTGCACTTACCCTCACACCACTGTAAATATTGTAAACATGAACATCTGGCTCATGTCATTGATGATTACAGGGCATATTGGCCTCAGATTAGGAGGGTGAGACAGCGAAATTCCTCATGAAACCAACAGTGATATCTCCAAGAAATGGCTGCGGTGGTGAGGGGGGGAGCTTAGTCTCTTTTAATCTTCATTTTGGGGAAAAACCTCCCCTTAAAAAACTTCAAGAATTAAATTAAAATAGTTTTTAAAAAAATCAAGTAAGAGAATTCCAATAAAAAGAGTAGCAGCAGCCAGTGTATGCTTTGTCATGGCTCTTTTTTCCTCTGTAAAGCCCCACATAGTGGCTATGGCATCAATGCCATCAATGTATGAAGACTATGATGACCTGGAACAGTGGTCTCAGCATGAATAGAAATAAGTCTATATTATGTTAAACCAGTAATATTTGAGCACTACCAAAGAATTACCAAATGATCCAGCCTATCTTGACTGATACAATCACTGTTAACTATGGTGGCCAATCACTAGGGCTCTGATTTCAGACGGACCTGGGTTTGAATCCTGGCTCTGCTCTATTAACTACATGCCTTGGGTGGACTTCTGAACTTCAGTTCCTGATCCTGGAGTATAGTGATGATAATGATAATATTGTTCCAAAGATTGAATGACTAAATACATGTAAAATTTTCAGCACATGTCTTTCACATAGTAAGTGCTTGACAAACGGTAGCTATTATTTTGCTTTCCTTTTTTTTTTTTTTTAAAGATTGTATTGGGGAATTGGGGAAGGGGGACAACGTTGGGGAACCAGGGAAGGGGAACAGACAAGTTGCTGTCCTTTTGTTCTTCAGTCTAGTTGTGAGGATGTCGCTTCACTGGTCCATGTTTGTATTGTGATCACTGCACTCTTCCCGGCTGAGGCAGTCGCTTGCCGGCCATTGGGAAGCAACTCATGGCGGCTCATGGCAGCTCATGAAAGCGCATGCCAGCTGCCAGCCAGTCTCACTGCAGCCTACGCCATCACCGGCAGCTCACAGCAGCCCAGCTCCAGGTTGAGCTGTTGTTCACCATCTTAGCTGTAGAGGGCGCAGCATCACTGGCCCTCATGTGGGATCTGAACCGGGGCCCTGCCGCTCAGAGCTGGCATCCCAAGCCAACTCTTAACCAATGTGCCACTTGGCCGGCCCTATTATTTTGCTTTCAATCATTAACAATGTTTTTGGCCTGTTAAACATAACTATGCAGGCTGTGTAAAGACAGAAGGAATGTGTGTGAACTAACAGAATTATTAAAGTAGATGAAATACTGCCATTTAGAAGACGTAGGATGCGGGGTCCAGCCTCCGCGAGTCCAGGAGTTCCCTCAGGTGGAGATGGTGTCGGCGAGGGAAGAAAGAAAGAAGAAAGAAGGGAGAGACTGGAGACACCGGGGTAGTTTCAGAGAAGTGTCACACTTTATTGATACAGCATGTCCCTTTTATAGGTACTCTTTACCAATATCACAAATCACAAGCTATGTTTCACATTAGTTTGGTGTTTTCTATTTCCCAGGATTTTCACAGTCTTACTTCCTTGTAAGTGCTCTCTCCAGGGTGCACTGTGACGTACTCTTCCTTAAGGATTATCTTGTCCTTTATTATGATAATCTCTATGAGACCCAGAGTTAGTTTCTGTATATCACCTAAAGAATGCTTATCATGACTATCTTGACTATCTAATAATTATCTTAAATTCTAGCAGTTAAACATAATCGTGAGACTCACAAGACGTATACTTGAGCTATGACTAAGAGACTAGCAGTGGCTATGTTTAGGGTAAAAGCATCTAAAATCCATTCTGATGTAAATACAATACCTAGTAACAAAAGGGGATCTCACACCTCTCTTATCCTACGGAGGTAGCATCTGTTTCTCAGTCAAAGCTTCAGTATCTGTTGCTGCAACAAGATACAAGGCAAAGAATTCAAACAAGCCTGTTGATTAACATACCCCATGGTCAGCAAGCTGCCTCTCACTGGAACTCTGGGGGTCTTAGGAGATTTCTCACAGCAGTGGCTTTAGACAAGTGAGCTCAACGGACTGATGTTATCATCAGTTTCTCAAAAGCAGGCTTTTGACCTATGTGACCAGAGGTCTGTGCCTCTGTTTCCAAGGGGCTTGAGTCCCCCTTTTCTCAGTCCTGAGGTCCCCATCAGGCTGTAGCCTGCCTTAGGTAGTTTCCTTTTTTTTTTTTTTTAGGAAATCTTGCCCCGTCGTTGACTTACAAAGCCAGCTCTCATTGGGGTACCACAGGGACTTGCCATAAATGCAGTGTCTCCTATAGGATCCAATACTATACTGTCTCCTATAGGATCCAATGTAGAGGAAAGGCACATGGGTTCATAGAGGCAGGAGATATTACATGACCAACCATAAGGCAGCACCCCAAACATCCAGTGCTGAGCATGTCTGACCTTGTCAGACACTGGGGGGCTGTCGGCCCCCAACAGTAGGAAAGGGTAAGTTCTTCAAGCTTTGTGGTGAATATAAGTGCACATATGACTATTTTGTGATAGTGGAGGGGAAGGGGTTTTTATATTTGGTGTTTTAAAATAGTATCTCTGCTGTTCACACTCCATTCAGAGAACAAGCCCTCTTTACTAAACCTTGGATTCTGTGCTAAAAATATTTCATTCCCATTTGGTGCAGTGAAATGTCATATCCATTAAACACCAACATACCAAATGCTGCTTGCAGATTCTCAGCTCAGCAAACCCAAGTCAACAGGAAATTGGCTCATCCTCAGCTTGTTCATACTATACGTCTCCACAGATTACTGTGAAGATTTATTAAGGCGTAGTTGTTATCTTAGAGCTATCTTAGAATTATAAAAAGGAAGAACTCATGTACTCCAACCAAACCATTTTTATTTTTTATTTATGTATTTATTTTAAAGATTTTATTGGGGAATTGGGGGAGGGGAACAGCGTTGGGGAATCGGGGAAGGGGAACAGACAAGTTGCTCTCCTTTTGTTCTTCAGTCTAGTTGTGGAGGATGTTGCTTCACTGGCCCATGTTGGTATTGTCATTGCACTTTTCTTGGGTGAGACAGATCGGTTGCCGGCCTCTGGACGGTCGCTCACCGCGGCTACTGGCAGCTCATGCTGGCTGCCAGCTGCTCACGCTGGCTGCGGGCCTCTCACTGTAGCCTTGGCAGCCCACTGCAGCAGGGGCTGCAGCCCACACTCTCGCTGGGGCTTGCACAGCCCAGCTCCAGGTGGAGCTGTTGTTAGCTGTGGAGGGCAGTGTCACTGGCCCTCATATGTGGGATCCGAACCGGGGCCGCTGGCGTCCCAAGCCAGCTCTTAACCAATGCGCCACTCGGCCGGCCCAACCAACCCATTTTTAAAGAAAAGGGATTGTGTCCCAGGGAGTGAAAGTCACTTCTCAAGGTCTCAAAGCTATAAATGTGGTGGTGTTGGGCCAAGATCTCCACACTTCCAAGATAATTTTTCCCCACTGTTACAGAGAGTTACAGAGTTTTCAGAGCTGAAAGGACCTTTATGATGACCTGATCCAGTTTTAATATTTTACAGAGAAAACTGAGGCCCCAAAACCCCCAAATATCTTGCCCAGGATAATACTTAAAGCTAGCACATTCCAGAGCTTTTGGCCAATGTTTGTAGCCATTGGCTTGGTGCTCTGGACATTCTGTTGGTCAGTCCAATGTGGTTATTTAGAGCAGGGGCCCCCAAATCCCAGTCAGTGGACAGGTGATGGGCTATCAACACCAAGATCACCTCAGGGATGTTTAAAAAGAAAAATTCCTGGGTTCCATTCTTTGAAGATTCAGTTTCAGTGGGTCTGAGATGGGGTCCCAAGAATCTGTATAGTTAGTTTGCTTTCTAGGTGATTCTGGGAACCAGATTGGAGAACCATTATTTACAGAAGTCAGTGTTTTATGTTTTACTCTTCTCTGCTGAGATTAGCCTATGGTCATTTTCAGTTAATGGCTAGATACCTGCTGGAAAGCTAAGTCAGGAAAAGTGATGGGCCACTAAGGAGCCTCTAAGATTTTTAATCTGCAAAAGCGAACCTCAAGGTGATTACAGCAAGGAGAGAGCTGCCCTTGCCAGATGGAGATTGATCTGAAATGGAAACACAGCCAGGAGAACAGAGTGATCTAAGAACTCTTGGTCTCATCTCCCAGGAATGGGTAGCCACTAAATCAGAATTGGCAGCTCGATCTCACTTGGGAAAATATAATTTTGAAACAAAGGATCTCAATTTAAATATTTTAAAACAGAATATTTGAGAGAATGCCATTATAAGATGTATATAGAAATTGTAACAGTGAATCATCATGAATAATAGACAAAGATGGGAGATTATATTTTGTGAAGTTTTGCAGAATAAGAGCTGGAAGGGCTTTTTAAAACCTTTTAGTGAAGGGATTCTAGACATATCTGAGGGTGTGGCATATCCCCTGGTAACTCTGGCTCTGTAAGAGGTTCTCAATAGAGACCACACCTCTTGCTGATGACTGCTGTTCCAGCGCCTTTTCTTTCTTATGCATAGCACTCCAATTTTAGTGTAGGGAATCACCCTTACCTCACTCTCCATCCACGTGGACCTTATTCATGGGTTCCAGGGGTGGGCACATGTCCCACGCTTGACCAATCAGAGCTTCGATCCTTTACCAAAACAGTTGCCTAGGAGACAGGTACTGGACCATGAGCATCAGCCCTGAACTACTAGAACTTGCTAGAACTACTGGGAAAGAGGCGTTGTCTTTCTACTGGGTATGGCTAAACTGGCAAGATGTAATGTTGGAGCTGCTGGTGGGTATCTCTCCACAGTGAGAGGAGAGACTGACTTAGAAAGAAGTCAACATAGAGGAAAACAGAGCCAAGAGTCAGACAAAGGCAGATTAAGAAAATATCATCTTGAGGATCTGGCCCAGTATTTCTGAAGCTCAGCGCCTTTTTATATTTAAACTAGTTTAGTTGGATTTCAGCAACTCACAACCAAAAGAATCCAACCACTATGTCTACTCAGGGATCAGAACTTGGGGTGGGGAAATGGTCATGTGTATTTGGGGAAATCCCCACAGATGATTCTGATACACCCCTTGAGAGTGGACAGGCTTTGGAGACAGGAAGTGGGAGTATGCTTTTCCTCACAAGACTACTGGGAGCCAATAATGACGCTAGTTGAGGAGACATGGCCAAGATCACAAAGCTACAATACAGTAAACCCCTTCTGAGCTTGAGTCTGTCTTCTTTCAGAAGAAAAAAATAACATACTTTTTTTTTTTTTTTTTTTTTTTTAGGGCAGTGTCACTGGCCCTCACATGTGGGACCCGAAACGGAGCCGCTGGCCTCCCAAGCCAGCGCTTAACCACCGCGCCACTCGGCCAGCCCAATAACATACTTTTTAAAAAGTAAAGACACACATCACTTAATGGGACTTTGCTGACAAGACAGTGTATTGAAATGGCCTAATTTTTATCATTCAGGGATATCTAGCTTTTATTGACATAAAACCAGACAGAAATTTGAAGAGCCATTTTTCACACAACATTTCCTGCAGTGATACAAATAATGTCCACGTTTTAATAAGAGCGGGTTTATGAAAATATAGGTTATTTCCTAACGGCCAAAGTCCCTCAATGTTCCACAGTCCGAATGTATGCATATCACAGACCATGACTGCAGCCATCTTCCATTCTGGAGCTGGGGAGGCTGCTGGGTGGTCTGCTCACTTTGCTCCAGTCACCTCCCTGCCCATTTGTTGGTGGGCTCAGTTGCTTCGAATGGCAAGATCACCAGGACTTTTCTCCCACCTCTTCTAGGAGCCTACAGACAATCTCAGCTCTCACAGAAAATTGATGTGATGGTATATATGCATCCTCTGCCTAACCTGATCAATGATTGCAGCTCCTACACAACAATACACCATTTTTGCAATATTCCCCAACTTAGCCGAATGGAGTGGTCTGATGCAGGCTCTCAGGTCAGACTTGTTGGCTGTGTGTATGAAGGAAGTTACTAACCTCATCAATAAAATGGAGGTATTAATAGCAACTACCTCCTGGGATAGTTGGAAGGCTTGTATTAACTCTACAGGCCACTCTGTGATGATCATTATTCACATTTTACAGATGAAATTAATTTGCCCAAGGTCATAGAGCTAGTAAGTAGCCAGATTGAGATGCAAATTCGGGTCTGGCTGAGTCTAGAACACATGCTGTTAATCACTATGTCCACTGCCCCAAAGAGAGAAATACTGTGGGCACTAGCAGGATAGACCTACAGGCAAAACCCAGGAAAATATAGGTGATATTTCACTTCTCCTTTAGCTCCTTATACAACTTATTTTTGCATCTGTTATTTTTTTGCATGCTGCAAATAAGAAATTTAGAAATAAGCCTCAGTGGTATGTAAATCCTTTAAGGATAGGGACAACTTCTTGCTCATTTTTGTTTTCTTCATATCATCTACCATGGTGCTTTGCACACAGTAGGTGTTCAATAAGCATCTTCAATGAAACTGAACTCATTGTGTCCATAGGTATAAGTACCAATCAATAGCCTTAGGCTGGTGGGGACACTCCAGGTTCCTGAGAGAGGTATCTGGCAATTTACAAAGTTCTAAAATTTTTAATATGTGTTTATTTAGTCTTTAAATACTTTATAGCATGGTACCACTGCTGGATACTATCTGAATGAACTCTGCTTCTTAACTGAATATATGACTGTGGGCAAGTTACTTAGCTTTTCTAAGATTCAGCTTTCTGATTTGTAAAACAACACTATTATAATAGGGAAGGTCGGTTGGCTCAGGTGGTTAGAGCGCAGGGCGCGGTGCTCATAACACCAGAGTTGCCAGTTCGATTCCCACATGGGCCACTGAGTTGTGCCTTTCACAACTAGAATGAAACAACTACTTGACTTGGAGCTGATGGGTCCTGGAAAAACACACTGTTCCCCAGTAAAATAAAATAAAATAAAATAAAATAAAATAAAATAAAATAAAATAAAATAAAATAAAATAAAATAAAATAAAAAATAAAAAAGAGGCCAGCCGAGTGGCATGGTGGTTAAGCACTGGCTTGGGAAGCCAGTGGCCCCAGTTCGGGTCCCACATATGAGGGCCAGTGACACTGCCCTCAAAAAAAAAAAAAAGATAGAATTACAGAGCTGTAATTATATAATACAGGTAATGATAAAGAATGGGAATACAGGTAAAGCACTTTGTACAGTGCCTGGTTTGTAGTAAGTGCTCAGTAAATGCCACCTATTATTATAATTAAATTCAATATTAAAGAATATTTTCTATATTAATTTTTTTTTGAATTTTTACATATGTGTAGGTATACAGGATCAAGAGGTTGAAGGACAAAAGATAGCTCTCCTGGGATCTGTTAAGAGGTCTGAGTTCTGGAACACAGTTTTGCTGGGAATTATTTTTAAGAGCTTCAGCTGAGAGGATGCTCCCCCTGGGGCATCTCTGAGTGGTGTTGACCATGGATGTGCATCCCTCTCTGGGGGTAAAAATTTTTAAAGGGCATAGACTTTCCAAAAGTGTTGTTATCAATCTTTTGGCCCTTTGGACTACATGAATTAATTAAATCAGTTCACATCCTTTAATTAGATCAGGTTTTAGGTAGATCTGCAATGTATTTTAATAAGGATTTACTCAGAAAATAAATTGTGTCTCTTTCACCTTCCAACCCTCCCCAATTCCCCCTAGGAAACAGGTGGGCCTAGAAACAGGTACCCCTATTCTTTAGGGGTAATCATGGCCAGGATTCTTTGGGAGCTGAGAATTTGCAGTAGGAGATGTGGCTGATTCTCAGATATGCAAACAGGCACGCTGTAGCTGCTGTGCTTAAAGCTATTTCATTTCTACCAACTTTATAGACTTTCTACAAAGTAGGACTGTTCTAGGGGATGGAAGGTGGGGTGAGATAGAAGAATGCTAGGGACCTAAGACACAGCTGTGACCCTCAGGGATGTGTAACGTGGTGGTAGAGATGGATATATCAACAACTAACTGTAATGCAAAGGAGAATGAATTATGAGCCTTGATCATGGTAAAAGCAATGGGCTGAGAAAGCCAGAGAAAGGAGAAATTCCATTAAATTGGCTGGAGGAGAAGGACTAATATTTCAAAAGGTAGAACAGTGGGGAAAGGGCCTTGTAGGTGACTGGAACATATGCTTACCATCACAGCACAGAAGCATGTGCTTAGATGAGCAGGGATTGTCAAATTGTGTGGGTAACTGGAATGTGAATGAGGTGGGGGATGCCAGAGTAGGAGGAGAAGTTGGGCCAGAGTTTGAGTTCCACCTTCAGGACTTCATAGGGCCCTTCTCAGTCTTCCTAAGCTTATGGTGTCCCTGGATGCCCCATGCCCTTGATAACAGGCATTTACAATGCATCTATATTAAGATCGACATATAACTGTAATAGCTGAGATGAATGAGTTGAGCTCTCATTGACTAGTTCAGTGTGCCTATAGGTGTGGTCCTAGGACCAGTGGTAGTCCAGGAAGAGTTTGGAATCAGTTTGGGGTGAGATAAACATAGCACTTGAGAGGAAACATTTAGAAATTTTTATAATAGTTTAACATGGTCTCCATAGCTAAGCATGTGATCATTTATCTAGTAATTCATTTTCATTCTAATTTCCAAAAACGGTAGTCCATAATACAAATGGGAACACATTGGTCTAAAATACATTGGAGATTTTAAAATTTCAATGGCCCGATTTTTTTTAACATTAGAAGTTTTTTAAATTCTGATTTAGTTGAAATAATATTACTTTTACAAGAAATTTGAGGTCAGAGATGACAGAGGAAAGAGCTTATGAACTTGAAGGTAGGTCAATAGAAATTATACAATCTGAATAGCAGAGAGGTAAAAGATTGAAATATCTAGTTTTCACCATCATCTCTATATTATAGTACGTGGTGCCTAAACATTCTTAGTAGAAGATAATTTTGTGGGAAGTATAGGAATCTACTCAGACTAATTTAAAATAAAACAAAATGTGTGTGTATGTGTGTGGGGGGGCTTGTTATTGAAAGGCTACAGAAGCACCTCAAGGAATTCAAGGATAGGCAGCACCATTGGATCTAACAAGGGGTGGAGCAGGAAATGTAATCCAGACTGCTTCTCTTCCCTCTTCTCTCTCCCACCTTTCTGTCTCTTTCCTTCTGCGGTAAACGCTGTGCTGCACTGCCCAGATCCTTATTCAGGAATAAGGTTTATTTTCAGTTGCTGCCAGAAGATTTCAGATCATCACCTTACAAACCTGGTGCCTGCAGCTAATGACACAGCCTCTGCCGTCCTAATTCCAAAGAGGGAGAACTGGATTGACCTCTGGGTTGAACACTTGGATCAGGAGTTCACCCCAGGCCCAGTGGTCTGTGGCTGGAGAAGGGGCAGAGTCATACAGCATAGGGTAAATGAGGGGTACAGGGAGAGAGGGCAACTCAGAAAAGAGTGGTCAGTTCCTGCAAAAGTGGATCCTATCATATGTCTTCCTCTTCAGTCTTTTTAAAACTTATTTTCTCAGTCAGCTTCCTCACTCTTCACCTCTCTCCCCTTCTACAATCCCAGGTTTGAAACAAAGGAGGAGCTTTTGAAAGGTAGCACCATGTGATGGACAACAGACTGGACCCAATGTCAGCAGGATTGGACTGTAGCCTACCTCACCCAGCTCACTTCACACCTCTGGGGCTCAGGTTTAAGGTAAATTAGAGAATTGGTTCACTAACTTAAATCATCAGTGCTTCTCTGAAAACAAACAGGGAAAAATCTAGGTCTTTGATCACTGCTTGCCTGAACTCAGCACAGTGCCTGGCACAGAGTAAGAACAAAGATAACATTAAAAAGAGGACATAGCCTTTAAAAATGAAATGACGGTGAATCACGTTAAGACAGTAGGGTAGATTGTGACCCAAAAGCATAGCGTATTTTGGGTATGGAACCCATTAGCAATAACTAGTCCTTGGTAAGTGCTAATTTGTGCCAGTTAACACTTCGAGTGCTATTCCCATTACTACTGCAGTATGACAAATCACCTCAAAACTTAGCCATTTAAAACAACCATTTTATTATGTTTATAGATTCTATGGGTCAGGAGTTTGGGCAAGGGAATGGCTTGTGTCTGCTCCATAATGTCCAGGGCCTCAGTAGGGAGATTTAGTGGCTGGTGGTGACATGACAGCTGGAAGCTGGAATCACCAGATGCATCACTGACGTGATTGTTGGTTGATGCTGGCTGTTGACTGGGACCTCAGCTGCAGCTGTCAACCAAAGCCCGATCTTCCTCACAGAATGGTGGCTTCAGGCTAGCAGGACTCTTATGTGGCACATCAGGCTCCCCAAAAGCAAGTGACGCAGTTCAGAAAACAGAAGAGAAGCTTCATCGTTTTTATAACCCAGCTTCAAAAGTTGAATGGCATCATTTCCTCCACATTCTATTGGTTGGTTACAAGCCCGTTTCGATTTAAGAACAGGGGAATTAGGCACCGCCTGTAGATGGGGTGGGAACAAGGTTCTCATAGAGCATGTGGGATAGGAGATATTGTATTGCCATCTTTGGAAAGTTCAGCCTGGCACATGCACATTATCTCATTAACTTCTTCCACTGTCCTTGGAGTAGGCATTATTGTCCCTTTACAGATGGAGAAACTGAGGCTTAACAAGGTTCAGTAACTTGTCTGTGGACAAAGCAAGTACATGACAGGGCTGGCCTTAAACCCAGTCTGTACAAGCAGGTGTTCTCCTATAGCATATATGCTGTTTGTAGGAAATGGGAAGTGAAAAAAGGAAGACATTGAAAGGCCAATGCTCCCCCCCGTGCAGGATAGGGAGTGGGTAGACCTTCTTCCTCGTTACCCTGCTGCCAGTTAATATCTTCCCCATGTAGTAAAGGAGTCTGGTTCCTGTGCAGAACTCCCCAAATTGTTTCCCAGAATCAATGCGACTATTGTGTGTATCTTTGATGCCATGTCAAGTTTTGCAGATACGTGCTGGCAGAGTGGTTGCTGTCTTCTTATCTGCCACCATAAGACTATGTATGGGGAGCAATGAGCTGGAGGAACCTCTGATCCCTTCTGGAAAGGCAGCACACAGGACCAGTTTGTGCCAGGAATATTTTCTCTGCCATGATCCCCTTTTGAAATCATATCTTCCCTTAAGTTCAGACAAGGACCACTTCTTACAGGAAGTGATCTCTGATGCTCCCATGATACTTAGAATGTTCAGATGACACATGGCACGTACTGCTTGCTCTGCTGTGTTCTAACCCCCCCCCAATGAGTCTTCTGTGGCCCCAGAGAGCAAGGACCATGACCTATTCTTCCTCAATTCTCTTCCCCTCACCACAGGAATGCTACCTTGCTCTCATTAGGCACTCAATAAATACCAACTGATTAGATCAAAGGGCCTCATAAACTTTATTATTGTATTATAACAGGGGTACCTTCAAAGCACTTTTGAGAGCCTACTCTATCACAGGCATTGTGCTAGGTGCTAATGACCCTTGTAATTGAGGAGGAAGAATTTAGAAAATAAAATATGAGCTTCCTGGGTGCTCTGCAACATGTCAATAATGTATCACAACTGCTGTTTAGAAGCAAAGCATCCTTGGTCTGATTAAGAGGCCTTCATTTCAGGTATATTTGGAGCAAGTGCTACAACATTACAATCTCTATCAGCTGTCCAATGATTCTAGAGTCAGACATTTAGAAAGTCTCTGAACTGGGCTTTTAAAACCCAAAATCTTGGCTTTATATTCTCCTATAAGCTGTCTGAATAATGGTTGTAGCTGGAACTACTGGACAAGAAAGAATGGGTCTTACTGTTCTTTATTTCAAATTAGTCTTCTTGTAATAAGCAAATTTCTCTACTCTTCTATTAATTTGTCACCACTTTACCTCAAAGTTTTCTTAAAAACCAGGACTTTGGAAGTGCTCAAAATCAGCTGATAAACCTGTTCAGAAATTATAGGTAATCAATATCAGTGTTTCGTCTTCACTCATTATTCACACCATAAATTCTTGATTCAAATATAACCCTATTATATAAAACACTTTCCTCAGCACACCATCATCAAGGAAAAACAAGTCCCATAAATAATTACCTTTGGGATAGGAAAGAAAATGTAAACATTTTATTTGGCAGTTGTTTCTGAACACATGAATAAATAAATGGAAAAGTACATATTAATATTTCTTTTTGGAAGAACAGAGACCATGAAACGCTTATTTACACATCTTCACTGCAAAGAACAGTCACATAATTCAATTTTGTTTTATAAAAGTGAACTTCCCACACCACTGGACTGGACAGTTAAGGATGGCGATACTGGTAGTGCTTGGTTCTAGCAGTCTCAATGTTTGAAAGGCATTCATTTGCAAGTGTGATAAGAAGAGTCATCATGCATTGAGTTCATCCGGACCATGTACTGTAGAAAGTTTCTGATGGCAGCCACGGAATGTGTGTGTGTCATGCGCTTAAGTCAACTATGACATGTTTGTAAATCTGTGTGTTTCCCTTAAAACTGGAAGCAAAAAGAAAATTACGCTTATTAATGGACACATGTGTAAATGATCTTGGTGCCTGAACATTTAATTCCTGAAATTTCACAAATTTGGCTTTCTCTGCATCCCAGTTATACACTTGAGTAAAAGAATAATCACTTCCAAGAATTGCGTATTGGTAGCTATTTATCTGAAGCGGCTGGAACACCATGGATCCTCGTGACGGCATCCTCTGAATATCCTGAAATGAGGAGCCTCCCCATTTCATTACTTTGGAATCACCAATGAATCTTGTCAAACAAATGTACACATCACCTTTCACCGAGAAGTGCTTGACGGCATACACATCCTCCATGTTTGGGATATCAGTTTGGTTCATGAATAATTGTGTTGCTTTGTTCCACTGATAAATGACGGGACGCTGGGAACTACTGGACAAGATTAAATGAGGCGTTCTGAGGGCCTGAGGTGTTTTGGCTATTTCTAGGTATTCCACATCAGTGTCCCTGTACCACGCATGTAAGGATTGATGGGAGTAGAATCCATTTCCATTCCATTTGTAAATGGTGGTAAAACCAGCTTTTGAACTGTCGGCAACAATAAAGTACCAGTTGTTTTCAATCTTGAATGTTTCAATGTCATTGGGTTTTCGGATTTTGAGAATTTCAATATCCTGGATTTTTATGAATTTATTTGCAAAACTGTCTCGCTTATAGATGTGAGAGCCACCAAACAGCTGGGCCACAATAACATAGAGCTGAGTTTCAATGACTATAGGCTTGCATACTACAGTGGACGTGCCTGGGAAAAGACAAATGAGAGATTAGTGGGATGGCGATCCCTTTTTTGGAGTGTGCAAGCATGTAAGCTGAAGCCATACAACTTGCACCCAAATCAGCCTGAAATAAAAGGTTTTCTTGTTTGATTAGGCAAGACCAATCTCCAAGGCCCAATGGTATCAGGACCCTGAAATTCTGCATCTCTGTGCTTCATGGGCCTTGTTACCAACAACTGAATTGTCGTGTCACATCCAACTTGCACTAGATGTTCAGGGCACATAGCTACAGCCTGAGTTTTCTTCTCTCTCTTCTTGCAGAAAGAAAGCATTGCTTTCCCTGACAGATCATGAGTCAATCACTGTGACTGTAGTGAAAACGGGTGTTTATGGAGCACCTACTATTTATTTTGCTAAATCATTTCACTAAAATTGTGCAACAACCTTAAGAGATAAATATTACTATTCTCCCCTTTGCAGAGGAGCAGACTGAAGCTTAGCGAGGTTCGGTGCCGCTAGGAGAAGGCAGAGTTAGGATTCAAACCCAGACCTACCAACATCACTGTGCTTTTAACCCAACCTGGGGTGTGGAATTAGGTGTGTTAGGGCTTCCAGCTTGGGCTGGGATCCCACAAGGTTCTAGAACAACTCCACAAATTTTGAGGGGTGGTCTGGGCAGCCCACCACTCTACCTGTTATTGGTTTGCTCTAAGTGTAAACTGCTTCCTGCTCTAGAATAACCTGACTTTTCCCTGAGAAAGGAAAGTGCTGCCCCTTGTCATTTTTCTGAAGCTTTAGATCACTGGTGGTAGGAGAGAAGGAAGAGCAATCCTTGAGAAAAGTGAAAAGGGGTACCGCCATAGGCCATGCTCCTGCATGTTACTATGGGAAATCTTGGAGAACAATATGGGGCCTGTCAGTGGGCCTAACTCAGTATCCTTTTGGTAAGAGTTTAATATTTATGAATAGATTTTGATCTCTCTAGAAAATCCAAAGAGACATAGGGCAAATCCAGACCCCAGGCCTTTCCTGACTGCAGTTCAAGGGGCCCTGAGGCAGTAAGTTCTGCATCAACTCTTTCTACAATTTGGTCCATCCATAGGCAAAATTATTCTATTTGTGACTCTTTTCAGGACTCAACTGATTGCATGGCTTTGGGAAAATCACTTCACTTCTCAGGGATTCAGCTTTCTCTTCTGTACACTGAGGGATGGAACTAGATGAGGGATGGCCACTACATTTCAACCATGTACCCACATTGATTGACAAATGGATTGTGACTGCCTGGAGAATTGTGTTGAGAAGGATTCTGTGGTCATGTCTGCACTCCTTAAGAAAGGACACCAAGACAGATTGGTGCAGTCTGGGCTGAGGAAGGGGACAGTGAAAACATATGTGACATCGATTTGCCATGCTAGACTAATGGATGCCTTCTGAAAGTCTGCAAATATATGATTCATTTATCCTTCAAGTGCTCATCTAAAGATTCATTCAAAGCATTTAGGACTGTACTCAGGTAGAAGAACCTGGTTTAGATTGCACAAAGCCCTACTGCGATCCGTTGGAAAACTGAGGGGGCTTAAGGAGAAAGGGAAGCATAGCCTTCTTCCTCGAGAAAGAGATTTTAGAAGGCCTCAGTTTGCAGGGGATGCCTTCATTTGGGCACCTCAATCTCAAGCAAGCCCTAGGCCTGTCTTGATCCTTTGAGTAATGGGCTGATGACCACCAACAAAATCTAATTAGGCCCCTCCCAGTCTCATCTAACAGACCTTTTATGGGGATGTTTGAGTGCTTTTAGGAGCAGATTTAAAGATGTCAGAAGATAAAGCTGATGTAAACATTTCAGAGGGAGCCCCATGTTGACTTTAAAAATTTATGACTTAAGGGCCGGCCGAGTGGCACATTGGTTAAGTGCTGGCTTGGGAAGCCAGCGGCCCCGGTTCGGGTCCCACATATGAGGGCCAGTGACACTGACCTCAAAAAAAAATTTAAAAAAAATTGTGATTTAAGATTTTTAAAAGTTGTTGAAATGAGAAAGAAACTTAAGAGATCACTTAAGTAAAAAGTTTTCATGGGAAAAAAAATTGACTTCCACGGTCAAATTAAATGCAAAAAATACTAGAAAGGGGCTTGTTTCCTCATTGCAGAACTTCTCAGAGCCTTTAATGTATATTATTATGAATCTCCAAGAGGAAGATATGGTTCACAGATTTATTGGGCCACAAAACCGTTTTTATCACTAGGCATTTTTGTGAAAACGTTTACAGAAGTAATGTTTATGCAACAAAGTTTGAGACTCACTGGTCTAAAATGACCTCCTAATTTTATAGGTAAGAAAAATATGGGGGGAAAAAGACAGAAAGAAAAAGAGAAGCCCAGGGCGATAGAGTAGGTTGCCAGTTTGTTTGTGGCAGAACCTGTGGATTGAACTCATGATTCCTAGTCCAATACTTCTTTTTTTTTTAAATTTATTTTATTTTATTATTATTATTATTTTTGAGGGCAGTGTCACTGGCCCTCATATGTGGGACCCAAACCCGGGCCACTGGCTTCCCAAGCCAGCACTTAACCACCGCGCCATTTGGCCGGCCCCGATACTTCTTTTTTTGAGGAAAACCAATCCACCTTGTATCGCATATTTATTAAGCTAGGTACTATGCTAAGTTTCTTAAATATATGATTGCATTATCTTATAACAGCCCAGTGAGTTATGTATTATTCCAATTTTACAAATGAGGAAATTAAGGGTTAGAGAACAGTCCCAGGTCACCTAATAAATGGCAGAGTTGGGATTCAAATGTCTCTAAGCCTGCTCAAAGCGTTCCCTAATAGCACTCATCTTTTCCTGTTTCCCTTGGCCCAAGCAGCTTAACTTTCCATTCAAAAAAATGGTTAGGCTCGGGCCAGCCGTGTTGCGCGGTGGTTAAGCGCTGTCTTGGGAAGCCAGTGGCCCCGGTTCAGGTCCCACATATGAGGGTCAGTGACACTGCCCTCAAAAAAAAAAAAAAATGGTTTGGCTTTTCATACCTGTAATGTTGTCATAATTCCGGAAAGTCTTTTCTACGTGGTCCCATTCAAGGAAAATGCATTTTCCAGTAAAAGGCTGAGCAATGACTACATACTCATCATTCATATAAGAAAAAGTGTCTATGGACAGTGATTGATAAGGCAGGTCTTGAGACTTGGCAAATTCTGCAAAAATAGGAAATGATGATGAGTAGCTGTGTGCTAAAGCCTCGTTCATTGGCTATATCTCAAATGTCCATGACAAATACATTCATTTTAGAGATATGGTGAAATGGCAATTTTACTCTGCTTTAAACACATGAAGTTTTAATGGTTCATAATATTTTAAAAATCAAATTGTTCAGTTGGTTTTTAAGATATAAGCAATACCAGTTCCTACACCCATTAAAATATATAGCCCTTATTTTAATTTTATGAGGTGGAATGATTTTGAATCCATTACCTGTAATGATACAATCAAAATCCTTGGAGGAGAGACTATTGATTTTGCGTTTCTTGTATTCTGGAGGGCCTTCGCAGTAGATATCTTCGACAGTTGCATTTGTGTGGCCTAGCCATTCCACCAGCCACTTCAGCTTACAGTCACAATTAAATAAATTCCCTCTTAGGTCCCTGAAAGACAAACTTCAGCTGCTTTTGCTCTATGAAGGCCTTACCTAGTCAAGTATCACTTCTATTTCAGCAATTAACATGTGCAGAATGACCCATAATCATCAAGAGTAGGATGCCCCCTAATCTACCTTGAACCCAACTGATTCACTCTGGGCTTAGAGAGTTACCACCAGGCACCCTTGAAGGCCACCCCAGTCAATAGAACCTCATAACTTACTACCTCTTAAATTCAAAGATAGTTCAGGCTAGAGCTATGCTGCCCATAGAAATCAAGTGTGAACCACATATGTAATTTAAAAATTTCTACAGGCACACTAAAAAAGTAAAAAGAAACTGGTGAAATTAATTTTAATACTATATTATATTTTATGCAATACATATAAAATATTATCATTTTGATATGTAGTCAATATAAAAATTATTCATGAGATATTTTACTTTTTTTATACTAAGTCTTTGAAGTTTAATAATGTGTGTTTTATATTGATAGCATATCTCAATTCAGATGCTAAATTTTCATCAAAAATACCTGATCTGTTTTTAGATTTAATAAAATATCCATTTGAAAAAAATAGATTCATACACCCAAGTTGTTGCAATCAGACTTAAAAATTTTCAATAATTAAGCTGATAATCGGTTTTTAAATTTCGTTTTTTACTTAATTTTTAAAAAATCAAATAAAATTTTCAAGTCAGTTTCTCAGTTACACTAGGAACACATTTCAGGTGCTTGGTGACCACATGTGTGTCACCAGATGGGACAGCGCAGGTCTAGAGGAGAGTGTGTAGTGGTTATAGTATCATATGTAATTAAATTGAGTGAGCTATTTGCTTTTCTTTTTCCTCACAGACATAATTAATCTTGACCTTATTCCATGGTCTACAAATTCAATTTTAATAGGAAATGACTTCAGCACAGCAGAGTTAACGCAGAAGTACAATAACTCATGTTCATAATAAACTATACGGCATAGATAGTTTAAATTTCCACATATTTTCCCAACTGACCAAGTTCTCTGTTTATTTGTATTGCTTGTGTTCAGAAATTCCATCTCCTTTCTAAAACCCTTTTCATCCCACAGAATTCCTAAGATAGGTACTGCCTACTCTTCACACAACACATGAATAATTTTTAAATGTTGAAGCATTTAAACATTTTTTAGGGGACACATTCAAGAAATACCAAGAAATCCACTAAAAGGCAAATTGGCATGGATTTTTGTATTTCTTAGATATTTCTTGATTTGGCATATCAGAATAGGCCCAAGAGGCCAAACCCATTATGGGATTCCCTGGAGAAACTGAGCCAATTTCAAGTGGGTTTATTTTATTTTATTTATTTTTTTGTTAGTGTAATGTACAGGCTGACACAAGGATGAATCAGAGGGTCCCCAAATAAGCTATGTTCCCAAGTCTGCCATGGAGTATCATCTAACGTCTAAGACATTCCCAGGACTGACCTCATCTCCTAAGAATACCCTGACCCAGAATAATGAGTGTTAACTTTTCTGGGCTATTGTAAACCAGAGCAGAGAACTGTGGTCTGTTCAAGACTTTTTTGCAAGTGTCCTGATCCTGGCACTCTCTTGGAAAGAAACCATCATTCAGGAATTGGGGTGATACGCTTGGAGGAGGGGCTGGAGAATATTACAAGGAACAAAGAAAGTTTTTCATTAGCTTACTGATTTGAAGTTAAATACTGGGTTTAGGAGAAAATACTTGACTCAGATTTTTTGATATTGGAGAAATGTTGTTTTGAATATATATTCTAAATAAAGTACCTGAATAATAAGAAATCTTTTGTTTTCATATACCCTTTCATTTGTTCTTGTATTCTACCTTATGGCATTTAAATACCTTTCTAATGTACTGGTAGGCACTTAATGAAGCTAAATTGCTTTTGAGAGGGTTGGGCACTATTACTTGCTTTGCTTACAGCAAAATATACAGATTTCCTTACAAAGATCTTTCACTCTGTGGCTTAAAAGTCAAAGTTTGAAAGCTCTTTTGTTTGAAAAGGGGTCAAAAATAATTAAATTCATTCTCTTCCTGGGGTTTAAGCCAAATTCCTGGGGATTAAGCCTAGAATTGTTGTTCAGTCTAATGAGAGAAAAGGCAAACTTTCCCCCCTTCCCCCACTTCCTGCTCCATTTCTCTGTTGACTGACCAACCCATGGGTGTAACCTTTCATCTTTACTCTGTCAGTTTCCCAGACTCCTTTATGTTTTCTCTTTGTAGCCCCATTTCCTGTACCTCGTGAGGAAAAAAGCAAAACAAAACAGAACATCTTGAAATTTCTATCTTGGCCTCCTCCTCCCACTCCCTCAAAGTCCCTTATCACACTCCCTCCCATGCAGACCCACACTTTGTCAAAGGCATGTCCGGGCACTATACTTCCAGAATTTCCAGTGGTAAATACCATAGCAGACTTAAACATTAGTCCAAGTAAATTTAAAATTTAAGCCCATTTAAATTCTAGTTTAATTTTAAAGCCAATTAAACATTCTAATCATTAATACCACAGCTTCTTTGTTAGCTACTGCAAATTAATTAATTAATCAGTGATTTTGTAGGTCCTCTTACACATTTGTTAAAGAATCCAGGCCTTTGAAAATATCTTTTGGAAGGGTCTGGAGATTGTTGTTTGCAAGGCTCCTGGGGGGAAAAAAAACAGTGATGTAAACTGTAGTTATAAACTAAATAAAATGCATTTTATGTAAAGCATTGTTATGAATTCCTTTTGTTATTCCCAGACTACATTAAATTACTTGCAGTACTTTTCTTCTTCTAAGATACCAATCAGATTCCTGCTATTGCATTTTCAACTCTTTGCTTCAACACTCACTCAGGGCTTATGACACTCCATGTATCATGGTTAAAAAACAAAACAAACAAAAAACCAATCTCCCTCCAAAATACAAGAAATAAAATGATGTCTGGGGATTGCTTTTTCATATCAAGAACAGATATGAAATTCACACTCTCAGACATTCAGTCTAGGGAATGTCTCCCAAAAGGTGTCTAACGAAACAGTGACAATATCCACCTCCAAACGTCTTCTCCTCTAACACTTAGGCTGCCCCTTCTCTTCACCCCAGAGAGCAGATAAACCTCCAACGGATAGTACCAACGATTCGAAACACTCTCGAAAGTCTTCTATGTCTTCTACCTCCTTTAATTAATGTAAGATTTCTCAAGTATAAACAAACATTCAAGACTTTTAAATCCATTTTTAAGTTACTTCTGTTGTTTTTCTGAGTTTTAGAAATTGCTACTAGATTGGAAACCTTTTTTCAATGAACTTTGGCATAAAAGAATGGTTATGGAATTAGAATGTTCTTTTCTCATGATGGTCCATTTTTTGAAGAAGGGCACAGTTTTGGAGCCATTCTGAGCTTAGTTTGACTTCTGAGTCCACTATTCGTTGGCTGTGTGACTTTGGTTATGCATCTTCTCTGAGACTCAGTTTCTTTCATTTTTGAATGGAGGTAATAGTACCTCATGTTATAAGATTATTAGAAAAAAAGAATGAGATAACTCAGGATGGTATCTGGCATCTGGACTACTGTCAATAAAGAGCAACTGAGAGAGGAAGATGGGAAAAGATGGAGAAGGGCTTCTACTTGTCCATTGCCCAAGAAACAGCACTGAGAAAACTGACCATATGAATGAACTGCTCTGACTGTCCACCTACGTAGCCATAATAAAATGCTGCTAAAGGAGACTATTCAAAAGAATGTCTCCATACTTCATCTTACTGCCTGGTGGTTGAAATAAGAGATTTTCTGATGTCTTGGATCAGTCTAGAGTCACTCCCAAGTTATGTGTCTCAATTTATTTTCTGGCAAGATGTATCTTAAAGTTCTCCTGCTAACTTCTCCTCAGTGGACATCCCTCCCCCAGAACCCAGCACAAACTGCAACTGGCTGCAGAGCACAAGCTTGCAAGAGGCTGGGTAAGAGGACAGTAAGTATGAAGTCCTGAATTACTGCTGCCACTAGGGTTGCACAGGAAGAGGCGCCATGTTTGCTTTGCTGCCCAAGGTGGTTCTTTCAAAAATGGGTGAATCCTGCCCAAAGAATTAGAGCTCTAGGCTTCATATATCCAAGGTGAAGGCTAACCAGAAAAACATCTGGTGAGGTGGTCAGAGATACAGACTTGGAGCTACGGGGCTTCTAGGGTAGAAAGATGGTAATTTTCCATGACAAGATGGAAGACTTATTGTACCATTCAACAGAATCAGGGGAGCTGATAAAGACAGGCTGTAGAATGTGGCATTATGCTTTCTGAGGACATCCTGTGACAGGGAGTTTCTCACACAAGGAACCAGAGGGTGGAAGAGGTTGGAAATCTTAGAGGCCCACTGCACAACTGAAGAAAGATTTAATCTACCATTGCCTGTAGTCACAAAGAAATAGAAATAACTGACATGTGCATTACTAAAGGACTGTGTAAATAAATGATGGTCCATAGTTAACATGAAATATTTTGAAGGCGATTTTTTAAAAAATGAGGTTGATCTCTATAACTCGACATGAAATGTTACCTATGTAAAAACAGGAAGTTGGAGAATAGTATATAGAGTGTAATCCCACTGGGGTAGGGAGGTTATATGGATATAGATGTATAAAGAAAAGTCTGGAAGAAAATGTAAAAACTATTGACTGAGGTAACAACATCTCTGGGTAACTGGAATCTTTCACTTTTGCTATGTAGATGTCTGGATTGGGAGAGCTTTTATCATCAAGCATGTATTATCATTTCAAATTTAGGAGAAACAAAGATAAAGTTGAATTTGTAAAAGGACCCTGTTACTTAGAGTCTGTGGATGTAATGGTTCTGACCAGTGAGGATTCCGTCAATCTAAATCAGTCATTTGGAGACATTCATAAAGTTTCAAAGTTACAGGCTGGAGTGTGAATAACTGTCACAGTCAGCACTTGGGTGCCTGGGTGGTCAGATAATGTCAATTTCTTTCGTGGGAGGGGCTGCAGGATGGAGGAGCTGCATTCTTTCCCACAAGATCCCCACGTGGCTTTAGGCCCTCATCCTCTGAGGAAGCTTAGGAATACAGTCAGTCCAAGCTTGGAGCCATCCCTGTGGGCTCCTTGCACCAGCCCAAAGTCAGCTTTGAGGAGTGCCTGGAGCCTCCACATATACCATCACAGCCATCTGGGGGCTTAAGGGAGATTCTCTGCCATGGAGATGGCACTGGGCCAGGATTTCCAAGAAGAGAAAGAGGTAAATCCTGTGAAGCCCCTGAAGTCTGCTCAGCATGCGGTCCTTGTGCGAAAAGGTCGTGACTAGGATGAGATCTGGTGCCTTTTATGTTATTTAAACAACTAGAGATATTGAATTAGCATTTCTGGGGTTAGGATTAGGGTTATTTTGGGGTTGAGGTTCCGATTATTTGATTCTATCTCTGCACTGAGTTTTGCCACTGGAAAGCAAAATGGAAAATCGAATCCATTTAATTGCCTCAATTTCCTCTTTCCCTCCATCTGCCCCCATTTCAGAGTAACAGCTTAATATTATAATTAGTTCCTTTCCCTCAATAGGGGCTCTGGTTGAAATATGTTGTGTATCTTTTGTAAGACTGGTCATAGCTCTTATTTTCTGCATCATTTTGTGCAATGGAGCAGTTGGGTCTCAAGTAGACAAGGGATTTAATTTGGGCTTCATCACTCTCAGGAGTTCTTTAGCCAACTAAAAATTTAACCTGTCTAGGTTCCTGTCATGATGTCTGCAAAACTGAGTAAAGGATATCAGTTTTATTTATTGTGCTAAATAACACATACAGCTACTGATATTTTTATATACACATCTTTGAAATGGTTTCCAGGAAAATTCTGTATCTGCAGGAGAATTTTTAAGTCTTATGTCAGATAATCAAGACCATGAAATTAATCTTTTTTCTTTGTTATTGTCAAAGAAAATTGATAATTAAGTGATAATTAATACCTAAGTACTTTTAAATGTTCAATTCAGGAGGTTAAGATCATCTGTTCTTTCTGTCTTTTTGAAAAGAGAAAACTCTGTCCTTGAATTCTTAAATGTCCCATCTTTTTTTTTTTTTTAAGATTTTATTGGGGAATTGGGGGCGGGGAACAGCGTTGGGGAACCGGGGAAGGGGAACAGACAAGTTGTTGTCCTTTTGTTCTTCAGTCTAGTTGTGGAGGATGTTGCTTCACTGGCCCATGTTGATATTGTCATTGCACTTTTCTCGGGTGAGACAAATCAGTTGCTGGTCTCTGGACGGTCACTCACAGTGGGTCTTGGCAGCTCACACTGGCTGCCAGCCGCTCACTCTGGCTGCTGACCACTCACTGTAGCCTATGGCAGCCCACTGCAGCAAGAGCTGCAGCTATGCCTTCCCGGGGAATCACAGCAGCCCAGCTCCAGGTGGAGCTGTTGTTCACCATCTTAGCTGTAGAGGGCAGTGTCACTGGCCCTCATGTGGGATCCGAACCGGAGTGGCTGGCATCCCAAGCCAGCTCTTAACCAACGCGCCACTCGGACAGCCCTTAAATGTCCCATCTTTAACTGATATATATATATATATATATATATATATATATATATATATATATATATATAACTGATGTGTATATACTCACACATGTATATATATGCATACATATATACATGCATATATATTATTTCTTCACTTAAAGAAAATTTGGAAAGTGCAAAAATTTTTTTTAAAGGAGTAAAACATTGATGATCGTGGCAGAGGCAACCACTGTTAAGGTTTTGTCACATTTTCTTTCAGTCATTAATACAGAGCCCACCTCAAGGGGACATTAATGTAGCAAGCAAGATGTTTCCAGAAAGCCATGCTAATGGTCTCCAAGTCTTTAGATCACCTTCTCTCTCTAGAATGTGATGGCATGAGAGTGTAAGCCTGAATTGGCATGGGGGAGCTCCTTCTCTTCGAAAGTCTGTTAGTCAAAACTCAAATTGAGTGCTATTAGGAATAAGAGAAAGAAAAGTTAGAAGGATAAGAGAAAGAGAGGCAAGACGTCAAAGGTAGCTATGGAAGAGTTGTTAGGAAAAAGACTTTCTACAAGGTACAACTGAAGGAAAACCAACCTACTGCCCATTGCCCATCAGCCTGGCTTCAGGGCTCCCTGGGCTCAGCAGCAGAGTGTGGTGGAAATGGCATGGGCCAGGAGTGGTACATCTGGGTTTGAACTCTGGCTGTTTTCCTTTCTACAAAGAGAATGGTCACTTGGTCAGAATGATCTCCAAGTCCTATTTTAGCTCTTCAATCACATCTTTATACTTTTCACCGTGAGAGGCATAGAGCTTCTTCAACTTTAATAATAATAAAATGATACTAGAAGAGATAATACCTTAAGCCACATAGTTGAGTCAGAGACTTTGAACACAGGTTTTTATAGGGGATAGGAGGGCACTGGGATTCTGATGAGAGAGAGGGTAGGACTGATGGGAGAGGAGCAAAAACAGGGCAAAAAAAGGTTTGAAAAAACTTCATTGGTGTTAATCTTTTTGGGATGATTCTGTAGTGAGAACTGGAAGAATGTTTTTCTTACCGCTGACTATCCCCAGTGCCTAGCACAAAGTAAGCCCTCAATAGATACTTTGCAATGAATGAATGAATGGGACTGGGTGGAGTGGAGGGGAGGAAGTGCACCAGTATGGACAAAGAAAAGAGCAGAGGGAAGTTTTATTAGATCTCTGTAACAAGGCACTGAGCTAGGGAGAATGTGCCAAGCGCTGAGTTACCATTGCCACCTACTCACATGTCACATGGACTTACTGCTCACAAGGTACCCTCCTTCTTATTAGCCTCACAGTGGTAACAATTCCAAAGCAACATGGAAGCTCTTTAAAGTGTGCCTTCAAATGAGCACCATACTCTAAGTCCTGATTCAGAATCTACCTACGACACATTCTTTAAAGCATCCAGGAAACTGTCCAACTGGACATCCACTCGCCTTGAGACCAGCTGAGAAGGTTCAAGCATTCTCAATGGCAGACAGCCTTCCCTTCCCGGCAGAGATGATGTTTGTATGTTGTTTGTATGATTATGTATGATGACGATATTGGTGTTTGTACGGTTTACTCTGATTGTGACTATGGAACCTACTGGAAAGTCCTCTCTCTGAGGCAGACCAGACTGGCTCAGGCAGCACGTTTGTTTCAGTACCACTGGTCTCTGCTGCTAAGAAAGCATCGCCCACAGCCATCTGGGATGCTCCCAGCCTCCCCGCAGTGCAGAGCCTCAGTTTGAGTTGGTGTCTCACTGAGTTTGTGATGCTTCAAGTGTGGTTATTTTAATCTCATACAAAATGTTTAAAGGGCATAAATACACTGCAGCATTTGCAATCCTGATGGAGGCCCAATAGAGATTAGGCAGTGAGTTTTAGGGTATTCCTCCATAACGGTGCTTACTGCATGCCAGGCTCTGTTCTAAGCACTTTGCATAGATTAACCCATTTACCCTCATGCCAACCTTAGGATGTAGGTGCTCCTTGTTATCCCTGCCCCCACTTTTACAGGTAATTACTATCACCCTAATTTTACACATAGGAAATCTGAGGCACAATGAAACTAAGTGACCTGATGTCCCACAGCTGGGAAGGGGTAAAGCCAGGCTTGCAACCCAAACAGTCTGGTGGCAGAGACAACCCTCTTAGCCACCACATCACACTGCCTATTTACATGCACGGCATTGTGAAGCCTGAAACGAAGACATCCTGCCTGTCTGAATGGGAACACACAGGCCCCCTGAGATTGGGGACTGCTATCTATGTCGTTTGTACTCCCACAGTGCTGAGCAACCAGCAGGTACCCCACAGCATGTATAGGTAGATGACAATTTTCGCCAAATATCTTTATACAAACGTGCAAACAATCCTGCCTCCATTGATCCTTAACCATGGTGACACTTATGTGACTCCTAAGGGAAACATTACTGAAAATCTCATGAATATTAACAGAAATGAATACATAGTTAATGTTGAGAAATTTTGTCATCATTGGACATAAACTATTTTTTAATTCATGTTTTCTTGACTTCAAAAGTAATACATGGCCATCAGAAAAATCCAAACCTTGTGGAAATACATAAACCATGCAAATATTTAAGTTAATCATGTATAACATTAGGATAGTAATTCAAAGTAATCTAACGAGGTCCCAGGATTTGACTTGTTTTGTAAGGACTTAAATATAAGGAACTCTCCTTTTATTGATGGCTAGCTTGAGGGCGAGGGGTTCTGTAGAGTACCTTTTAAGTTGTCTGTAAATGTCTCTTTAGAAGGTAAGTCTACTGAGATAGATATATAAGAAGGTGAGATAAGTTCATTGCTTCTTGAGGAACTAACTGAATTTATATAAATGCTCAGGTAGGTCCTTTGGAGCAGCTTTAATATTAGGCCAAAGTGGGAACCCATTGGATCTAAAAGCGTATGTGTAATCCCAACTATTTACATTTGGAGACTTAAAAGTGAGGGTAGGGTTCCTGAGTTCAGGGTCTTCTCTTTCTTCTATAGCCATATTTGCTCCTCAGGTGTGTCCCATGGAAGGATCCAGCCAGCTCAATACTGACATGGTGAAGAGGGCACTAGATGGCTCGTTAAAGACCTTGGGAAACTTCTGGTTTTACTACTTACTAAAGTGGGGAGCAGCTTAAACTCGGGGAGCACCCTCATGTCCTCATTTGTCAACAGGGGTAGTGCTACTGCCCTGTCTCCTTCTTAAGGTCATCAGGAGGCTATAATGAGGTCAGGAATATGAAAAAGCTTTGTAAACTCTCCCTGCAGCATATGCGAGTTAGAGGGTGAGGTGATCATTTCTCTGGTTGAACATTTGGTTTTGACTGGGCAGATTTGTTCTGAGGTAGAAAAAAGTGCACTTGGAAACTTAAAGTCTTAGAAAGGAAGTTAATGGCTCAAATGAATGTCAGATTTGTTTATAAGTGGAAATTAATGGAAAATGAGCTTGATGTATTGAGCAGTCTGAGGAACATTTGGGTTTCAAACCCTCCCTGTCCATCTCTCCTTGAAAAGAAAAAAGGAAAGAAGAAAAAAAACAGGAAAGAAGGAAGGAAGGAAGGAAGGAAGGAAGGAAGGAAGGAAGGAAGGAAGGAAGGAAGGAAGGAATTAGAAAAGAGCGTAATTAGAAAGGACATAAATTGAGGATAAAGGCATTCAGTGAGAAAATATTTGTTCGTCTAATTCCTCTTGCCAGGCTGAGCTCCTCCAGGTTGTAACTAGATCTTATTCATCTTTGTGGCACATCCTAGAGACTTATTTAGGATAAACCATATGGTATTGCCATTTTTGTAGATCAGAAACAGTCTAATATTGGCAATGCCATATGAATCAACCCCTAAGTGTTAGATAAAGATGCAACAGATCTAAGGGTCACATTGACTCAGTCAATTTTAACCTGTTCCCATAACACCTTCCCACCTTCAGCACCCAGTCAGAAAGGTGGGACTTCCCTTTCATTATCTATCTGACCCTTAAGATTTAGGCCTCTCTCTTTGGAGCCTGCTTAGTGTTCCCTTGAGCTAAAGCATTTCTAGGTATTGAGCCCATGCTGAACCAGTGCATCCCTTTCTTATAGTCTTCATACCTCTAAAGAAGGGGCCTCATTACAATCCAAATTTAAGTTCCCATTTCATTTGATAGACATAATAAGCTCTAACCAAACAAATGGATGTTCTTCACTAGGGTGTTTTATAGATTATTTTCATTTCCCCCTTTCCTTCCTCCAATTCTCTCCCTTCCTCAATCCCCCCACCCGCTTCTCCCCTCTTGTCTGCCTGCCCACCTGCCTGCCTTCAGGTGAGATAGGCCTTTAGGCTGGCGAGAAGATACAGCTGAATGAACTAGGGGGCCGTGGAAAAGCTCGTATCATGGATTCCCAGAGATACAGCCTTCCTTAAACTCCTCATGGTGCTGAGCAGGACAAAGGCTTTGTTGAATGGGGTTTATGTGAATCAAGTAGATATCCAAGTTGGGGTCATAAGCTTCCATTTTTCCTTATATATTTTTGTTTCTTTTATTTACTTTTGTCTGAAAAATTAGGTGTGGCCGTGTTTGGCTCTGTGACAAAATGGCATAACATTCATGCCATCACAGCCATTTCTGCCTCACATTGTGTCATTGACATGCAGAGCAGCACTGCAAATGCTGCTTTTTTTAAACCACAATGACTATTACAGAAGCCTTGGAAAGTATAATGATTTTATAAAATACATTTGACCATGAGTTCCCCACTGCTGTAAATCCAAACAGCAATAGAGACAGGGCCTGGTAGAGGGAGCATCATGGCCATGTGGACACATTAGAATGCAGGCTCAAAGGGCAGGCATTCTTGTCTGCTTTGTCCCCTGTTGCATCCTGGGGCCTAGCACAGAGCTGGGAAGAAGGTATTGTGAGGGAACACGTTAAAGTCAAAAGAATGACACTTGGCTCCCTTACACCTTTGTCTAACTAATGAGACACATATAAGCACTAAGAAATAGTCATTGAATGGATGAATAGCCATTGCAGTTCAGCTATTGAGTTGATCTTACCATAAGTCTACAACGATGCAGTTCACTAGTCAGACATCCCCTCCAAGCCTCTGTTTCCTCATTTCTAATACAGGAATTATTGTACCTATCTGGCAGGATTGTTGAGAAGGTTAAATGAAAATTCATGTGAAGCAGAATGATCAACATAATAGTAGAAACTTAAAAATTGTTAGTGCCTTTGCTTCCCATGCCCTTCTAGCTTCCTTCACGATACATCCGTGTGTGTGTGTGTGTGTGTGTGTGTGTGTGTGTGTGTGTGTGTGTCTCTACAGGGACCAGGGGAGCCAAGGGGAAACAAGTTATTTAGTTCATGTCCAGGATTTCTCAGACTCAGCTCAGCATCATGCCATGGTAGTCCGGATACTTCTTTGTTATGAGGGCTGTCCTGTGCACAGTAGGATGTTTAGAAGTATTGCTGCCCTCCACCTTCTAGAGGCCAGTTACATCCCCCAGTCATGGCAACCAAACATGTCTCTAGCTATTTCCAAATGTCCCCTAAGTGGGCGAAATTGCCTCCTGTTAAGAACCACTGACTCTGATCACCCATTGAATAATTAAATATTTCATTTATAAACAAGTTGTGCAGGTACTATGTACACATTGTCTGTGGTTATATGTTTACATGTATATAAAGTCAGCGCATATACAGAAAAAGAAAAACAATACACCCGTAATTATCGATGAAGTGAGTAAGGATGCAAATAATCAGAAAGTTATTTCAGTCACACAGCTTCCCTGCATTAGACTGTTTTCCTAATTATGGTTGGTTTTGACTAATCATATTAATAGTAATCAATTCCTTGGACACACGCTGGCTGATGACAGGGAGAGATGGCAAGTGTGCCTGGAGAGAAATCATTTGGGTTTCTTAAATTTTCATGGATACCTACAAAGTGTGCGCTTTTGCCATAGGTTATCCAATTGCATTGTCCATGTGCAAACTTAAAAAGTAATAGCAACATCATACTTACAGGTGAATTAAAGACTTTAGTCCCCGGAAAGTATGCCTTGAAATGGACTTGATGTTGTTGTTTTCTATGAATCTGCAATAGGTTATAATATTTTCGTCAGACAGCTGTAGGAGTCTGAGAACACTTGTCCTGAATCATTAAGTTAAAAAAGCGTTTTTTACTTACAAATACTCTAAATGTGGAAGACCAATAAAAGCATCATCACTGATCACATCAAAGGAGTTCGATGTGAATAACCTGCCCAGAAAAAGCACACAATGAAAACGGTTAAACTGACTGACTGTCAATTTTTACTACGTTATCTCTCAGAGAAATGAGTGAGTGGAGTTGCGTATGGAAAAATGTCTGGATGTCTGCCTTCTACAGTGTTATTTATTTTTGTAGTTTTTATTTATTTATTTATTTATTTATTTATTTATTTATTTATTTATTGTGAGGGCAGTGTCACTGGCCCTCATATGTGGGACCCAAACCGGGGCCACTGGCTTCCCAAGCCAGTGCTTAACCACCGCACCACTCAGCTGGCCCCTATTTTTGTAGCATTTTTAAAATCCCCAATTATCTCCTCATCAAATGCTCATCAAGGACAGGGGGCTTCATGCCCTACCCCTCACCTGTGATGGAAGTCACATTTTGAGATACAATCGGGTAATATGACAGCCAAGTCAACATTTTGCACATTTTCATGAAAAAGACTCAACAGAATCTTTCCCTTTGCTTTAAAAACTCCTGGAGCACTCTGACCAGCCCGAACAATGGTGCTTTGGAGTTTGAAGCCTGGGGGAACCTAGAAAAGTCGCCCTGTGCCCAGTTGTGCTGTGATATCTCATAGTAGATAAGCCACTGGCATGGGCTTGGTGAACATCAACTAACCTCCTTCTTTGAAAGTAAAAACATGCTGAGGATAGGAAACGATAAGGTTTAGGAGGAGTCTTAGAACCATGTTATTAACAAATAGTTGAAAATAACACTAACTTGGACAAATTTACTTGCAATTTCAAAATCCACAAGGATTTGGTTTCATAATTACTGATGAAAAGGAATATTAACCAGCAGTCCTCACACCCTTTTGAACTCCTTGGAGAACTTGCCAGTTTTCTGAATGGGAGACTCAAAAGAGACAGTCATAGATTAAATAATACAAAACAGTTTTTTGTTTTGCTTTTGTTTTAGAGTTAACATTAATGTCTGGAAGTTGTTAGATAAAGCATTGATACAAGCTGAAAATAAGGTTTTACATGTACTGATGACAAATTTATAATGGGTTTAAATGACATTCAGTCTACATGTTAAGGCTCTTGTGTAGGGGAAGCTCAGATTCCACCTCTAACCATTGTCCAAAATGTGGCCATGCTCATGGACTAGATCAGATGTTTCACATAGTTCGACAATTCACACCTTATGTATACTGTTCAATTGCACTATGAAAATTGTACTGTGAAAATATTCTCTGTTATAACCTTTTTGACTTTTACTTTAAAAGTCTAGGAATTAAAAATAACTGCCACTAGCTTAGTGACTTCATCTCTCTGAGCCTGTTAACTAAAATTAAAACTAGGAGATCTCATTTTCTGAACATTTATGAATAACTTATTTGATAGTTGGGATTGCTTCAAAATAATCAAGGGAGGAGACAGCAGTGGTTTAGAGATGAATTAAGCATGAGGTGATAATTTTTAAAGCTGAAAGATGGGCACATGGGAGTGAATTTCATTAATATCTCTACTTCTTATATGTTTGGAATTTTCCATAAAAATGGGAGGAAACACGAACCAAACAAACCAAACTAAATGATCTTTTGCATTTCTTCCTAAGCTATCAGTTCTGGGGTGATATATCCTCTTCTATCCGTCCTCCCTCCAATGTCATAGCTTTATACTCAACTAATTTACTAGGCTCTGAAAAGTCAACACTAATGAATAGTCGTGCATATTAGATACCCACAGTTATTATAACAAATTCAAAAGTTTATGATTGTAGTCACAACTTTGGCAATTGCTTCTTCTTACTTCATGGTTCTGGAAAACAAAATTGCTCAGCCTTACTCCAAGGTAAGCTAATATCCAAAGATTTCTTAAGGTTCCAGATTTTCTTTTCATTCTGTATAGACAGCATCAGAGATGGAGAGAATGGAATAAGGCAGAAATAGATACAGAGAAATACTTCTGCATTCACTGGTTTGCAAACTGTCCCATGGCTGCACCAGCAACTTCATTATCAGGCACTTCAAATCACCAGAAGAAATAGCTTATCTCACTAGTTCCCTTTATGTTGAATCAGATGCAAAACAGAGTGGGAAATCAATATTAGCAAACAGAACTTGCCTACACGTGTCAGGGAAATAAAAGAGAGGGTTTCCGGTAGAATTTTTGTTGGCTTGTTCATTGCTCATTCCTAGCACTTGTAATAGGGCCTGTCCCATAGTGGACACTGAATAAATATTTGCTAAACAAAGAGGAATTCACTTTACGTTAAATTCTCGTTATTACTACACTACTAGATTGAATGTTCCTTAGAGCAGGGACTTGTCTTTATTTGCTTTTGTGTCCCTAGTCCTGAGCACAGTTTCTGGCTGAAGAATGTTTGTTGAACTAGATTTCAAGGATTAAAACCTCTGGTTGAAACTACAACTACAGGCAAAAAATATGGCTGAATCTCACAAATTGAAGTCAAGGGAAAGAAGCCAGCACACAGTAAAGTATACCATACGTGATTATAGTCATATAAGCAACAAAACCCAGCAAAACTGATCTATGGAACTGGAAGGAGGCACAAGGGGAATCATCACAGTAATGCTTGGTTTCTGGGTGCTGGTTACAAGGTTGTTCACTGTAGAAAAACTCATGGCTGGCGGGGAGGGAAGTAGGCAGAGCACTACTTAGTGCAGTGAGAATACTCACATGCTACCATAATGATGGATACACGTCATTATACATTTGTCCAACCCCATAGAATGTACATCACCAAGAGTGAACCCCGGTGTAAACTATGGACTTTGGGTGACAATGTAGGTTCATCATTTTTAAGAAATGCACCGCTCTGGTGAGGCATGTTGGTCGTGGGGAGGCTGTGCGTGGGTCAGGGCAGAGCATATATGGGAAACCCCTGTGCCTTTTCAATTTTCTGGGAACCTAAAATTCCTTAAAAAAAATCCAAAGTCTTAATTTTAAAAAAATAACATTTACATTTAGGATATGTGTACTTTTCTTTATGTATATTGTATTTAAATAAAAAGGTTTCTTATAAAAGCTTAAAAACATCTCTTGGCAGAGTTAATGATGAATATCTTAGTCTTTCAATTCTAAATTCAATTGTAATTTTCTGGGGATAAGTTTTCCATGGACAAGAATTTGTAAAATTATACATACATTCTAAATATAATCGAGTGGACTATCCATTTTATTAGCCTGTGTAAAGCTAAAAAGATTTTAAAAGCTCATGTTCTGTAACATGGTAAAACTCTAATCCTTAATTTTTTATGAATTCCTCTAAATATGTTTGATTTCAATATTATGACTTGTTTTTGAGCCAGATATGTGAAAGACTCCCACAGTCCTTCTTATGGGAAACTGCCCACCCCACCCCATCTCCACATTCAACAGACTTGGGTCAGACCCTGGTGGCCATGTTTTATACTGTGCAGCCTCTGTCCCTTCTTCAGATTATTAGGGCAAGAAGGACTCGGCCTCTCGCCCAGGGTAGATAATTTTGAGGTCAGTCAGCATGCCATGGCCCCAAGTAGCCTGGTTCAAAAAAAAAAAAAAGTGAGTTGGGGCTAAAGACAAGTGACTTCGGGAGGATTTGGAATCAGCAGAGATGGAGCCAGCCAGCAGAGCAGCTGAAGGAGAAAGGACAGCTTAGGGCTGAGTTAGATCAATGGCAGGCAAAAGTATGTTCAAGGCACACTTAGGAAAGAGCAGACAGTGGAGGAGACGTGTGTGCAAAAGGGAGTGTGTGTAAAGGCTGAGTGGGAAGCCTTTTAGATCTGCCTTAGATCCTAAGCCAGTGCTTCTCAATCTTGATCACACTTGCAATGACCTGAGGAGCTTTAAAAATCTTAATATCCAGTTCTTACCAGAATCAGGGATTCTGGTTACATTCTATACCTTGTGTGTGGCCTGGGTATAGGGAAACCACTTCATGGACGGTGTAGTGGCCTGGCCACTGCACTGTACATCTGAAGTTGCCGCTGATTAATATTAGATGTTGACTATAATTTAACACATATATAGTCATGGGATGTGGAGTATAGTGTGGGGATGGACTCAATGGAATTTTAATAGATATGTATGATATCGGGGGTGGGGGGAGGGGAGGGGGGAGTCACTTTGTAAGGGGTGAAAAAGATAACTATTGCATTGTTTTGTACATCTGTAACTAATAATAATAATAATAACAATAATAATAAAAATTAGAAAAAAATTAAAAGTTCGCCAGGTAGCTGTTGTATGTCACCTGGGCTGCATATGCTAAGCTTTCCAGGCAGTTACAAAAGGGCCCCTGTCACCTGTAGTGACTGAGGTGTTCTCTGCTCCTCGCAGCAAGTCTGGCTGGAGCAGTTGCTGTGGTGTATGGAGACGCTGTCGATTGCCCTGTCCCCATAGCTACATGTAGCAAGAGTTGCGATAATATGATTAGGATTTGATGGCTCTCCTCACGATAGTAGTGTCATAGAGGACTTGGTGGGCATCAGTGTACCTTCTGAATGAACTTGTTACCCTGAGCCACAAATCAGAGATCTGGACCCCACAGACCTGCCAAGCAGCCATCCTGTGAGTTTGTGCAGAGATAGTGTAGAATTTGCCGTCTGCCCCTGGTCCTGTGGGAACATTTGAGGTCACTTCTACGTCCTCTCTTCTTGGGGAAGGAAAAAGCCAAGCATTTTCCCCTAGAATTTTGGTAGAGATGGCTTGACCTATTGGTACCCTACCTGTAAGAGCTTTGCACTTAATGCTTCTTAGCCATCAGCTTCATGAATTCAGGAAGAAAAGGGACTAAGGAAAAAGTGGGGAGAATTTTCTCCCTTTGCAACCAAGAGACTCTATGTTTCCTTACCGAGGAGATTCAGGAAGACTGTATATATCAACTATCGATTCCAGGCAGGCAACAGCTCATTATTTAAATGATGATTGTTTTCTTCATTATAGCCTACATTTCATAGACTCCTGCTGGATTATCTGATTTGGTTTTTGGAACAATTGTGTGAGTGGTAGAGTAGGTGTTAATATCTGTTTGACAGGAGGAAACTGAGGCTCTGAGGGCTTTACTCAAGGTGATGAAGCTCAAGATTCCTGGGCTATTGCTCTTTTCACATGGGGTGACCTCTCAGTTTCGGACCTGGATCACGTGGTGACATAATACACATCCTGGCAGACAACCATAATAACATTGCTCAAGTTATAAGTATTTAAGAAATCCAATTAAATGATAATCCCTTTTTAAAGGAATTAATTAATCAATACAAGTTGTCTCAAAGTCACACTAAGAGCATGTCAACCTGTATTGTTTTCAAGTAAAGAATTCAAAAAATTTGAGTGCAGTTTGGTGCATTCTGCTTATGAATACTACAAGATTGGACAATTAAGTTTGCGAACTCATCCTCATTGCTGAATATCACTATAGTCACCTTCAAAGTACTCCCCTTGGGAAGCTATGCACTGAGACCAGTGCCTAGTCCACCCTTCAAAACAATTTTGCAACTTTTTCTGGAATAGCTATCAGAGCTGTCATCATATTACCCTGGATGTCCTGAATGTCATCAAAATGTCTTCCTTTCAATATTTCCTTTATCTTTGCATAAAGAAAGAAGTCACTGGGAGACAGATTAGGTGAATAGGGATGATATTCCAGTATGGCTATTTGTTTGCTGGCCAAAAACTCCCTCACAGACAGTGCTGTGTGAGCTGGTGTGTTCTCATAATACAAGAGCCATGAATTGTTGGTGAAAAGTTCAGGTCATCTAATTTTTTCATGCAGCCTTTTCAGCACTTCCAAATATTAAACCTGGTTAACTGTTTGTCCAGTTGGTAAAATTCATAATGAATAAACCTTCTGATATCAAAAAAGGTTTGCAATATTGTTGCAACAAGTTCATGAACTTATTTGTCAGACCCTGGTATATGCTCATGGTAGAAATCCTGAAAAATACTGAAAAGCTTAAAGAAGAAAATAAAGATCACCATAATCATACTACCCCAAAATATTGGCATGCATATACATAATACATACATTTTTATAAAATTGGGATACTAATTTTTATATTGTTCTGTGCCCTCCATTTAATATACCTATTTTACCATGGATAACTTCTTATGACAATAAATGTTTTTTTGGTTTTTTTTTTAGCTGAGCCATCCTGTCACCTGTTGGCAGCTCAACGGCAACTCAGCTCGGGCTGGCATTGAACCGCCGTTGCTCAGAGCTCAGCTCACACTCTTGAGTGAGCTCTGAACCAACTGAGCCACTCGGCCGGCCCGACAATAAATTTTCAATAATATTATTTTAACAGATTAATTTTGTGTTATTATATCATGATTTAACTTTTTAATTGTTGATTCCAGCTTTCATTATTATGAACAGTATAACCATACTCTTATACAAATATTTTTTCATATCTTTATTTATTTCTTTGGGTTAGACAGACTGGGGATAGATTTCTAAAAGTAACATTATTGGATTATTGATGGTTTCTTTTTTTGTTTTTTTTGAGGGCAGTGTCACTGGCCCTCATATGTGGGACCCAAACCAGGGCCGCTGGCTTCCCAAGCCAGTGCTTAACCACCGCGCCTCTCGGCTGGCCCCTTTTGATGGTTTTTTAAGTCTCAAGTTTTTTATTGCTAACTTGTACCAAATTACATATTCAATTCTGACTGTAGAAATGACTATTTTACCACATCCTCATTAATATCTAGTATTATCATTTTAGTTTCTTTTTCTATGGCATTATGTCCTTTGACCATTGTTGTTGCTTTCTAAGCACTTTTTATTTATTAAGGGTATTACCTATTCTTTTCCGATCTTATTTGTTTGTTTGTTTTTTGTTTTTTTGAGGGTTTTCCGATCTTCTTTGATGCTAAGAGTTTTCCCTGCTGACTATGATTATCTTTTCATTCATGATTTTTTTTTTTTTAAATTGGGGAATTGGGGGTGGGAACAGCGTTGGGGAACCGGGGAAGGGAAACAGACAAGTTGTTGTCATTTTGTTCCTCAGTGTAGTTGCGGAGGACATTGCTTCACTGGCCCATGTTGGTATTATCATTGCTCTCTTCTCGGGTGAAGCAGATACGTTGCTGGCTTCTGGATGGCCACTCACAGAGGCTATTGGCAGCTGCCAGCGGCTCACGCTGGCTGCCGACCACTCACTGTAGCCTATGGCAGCCCACTGCAGCAGGGGCTGCAGCTATGCCGTCCCTGGAACTCACAGTAGCCCAGCTCCAGGTGGAGCTGTTGTTCACCATTTTAGCTGTAGAGGGCAATGTTACTGGCCCTCATATGTGGGATCTGAACCGGGACCGCTGGCATCCCAAGCCAAGTCCTAACTAACGCACCACTCAGCCGGCCCTCATTCATGATTTTTAACACATAGAAGTTTTACATAAAAAAAAATATGAACATGAATTTTTATTTAGAATGAAAAATGAAACCAAAACATTACAAGTATTGCAAGGATGTCGAATACTACAAAAATCATAATATCCAGCATAATAGTTAATAATTAACTGTCAATACCAGAAGTTTTACCTTTTAAACAAAATATATCAACTTCTATTGTGTATTTTTTTCTTTCCTTTTATTCTTAAAATATTCTGTTTTACCTATGAAAAATGACCTACACTGCCCCCTTTTTAATTTTCTTTCTTTACACTTGATTATTTAATACATTTGGGACTTACTTTTATATATAATGTGAGGTGAGACACTGCCTTGATTCTTTCTTAAATATTTACTCAAATTTCCTCAAAGCCTTTTTTTGAAGAATTAGTGCCTTTCCCATTTGTGAGTTTTGCTTCCTATTGCTTGCTATTTTAATCATTTTTCAAAGAATCAAATCTTGTATTTATTTATTACTCCCATTGTTTCCTAATTTATTATTTTATCTGTTTATTACTTATTTTCTTTTGATTTCCTTAGGATATTTATTGAGTTTTGTGCTCAATTCATATATTTTATTCTTTCTGATTTAAAATGAAACTATTTAGAAATATTACCTCTGTGTAAAGCATCCTGTAAGTTTGGACAGGTAATAACCTTTCACAATTGCATAATTGATTTCAACAAGTATTTAAAATAGTGTTCTTAAAATTCCCTATTGATGATAGGTGTATTTTAAAAACTTTCATCATTTTATTATTGATATTGTATTGGGACAGATCACACTTCTTCATATGCAATAAATTAACAAGGCCATCGGTTTTTAGGGGGTTCCTGGCTGAACTGAAAAGCTAGGACCAGAAGCATTCAAGTGAAACGTAGCAGAAAAGTAAGCAACAGGATTAATGTGGAGATCAAGAGTTTTGAGGGAGCCTGGGTGGGCAACAAAGAAGTAAAGGAAGGAGCAGAAGACCAGAAAATGATGATCCAGCTACATTAGAAAGAGGTGAAAGCTAAGGCTGCCCAACATCCAGCTGAAAGGCCGGAAATGGGGCTCCACATAAGCAAAAGGACTGGCCAAGCATGTGTGTCAATGCAAAGGCTGATGGGCCGCTGAAGTGGTTTCCTGCCCTGCTTCTCACCTTTTCTAGGGACCAGGAAGGAACATTCTGAAGAGGCAATCAGGAAGCCTGGATCTTAGTTCCCACATGGCCATAAATCTTCTGTGTGGCTTTGAGCACATCATTTCTCCTCTTTATCTTGTTAAATCAGAGGTCTAGACTAGATAATTTTTCGGGTCCCTTCTAGCTTGAAAGCTGTATACGTTTATGCTTGTAACACTGTGGGCTTCATCCATGGAAGAGTAGGTATGGGCGCTGCATGGGGACCAGGATTTGATGGAGAGGCAGGCCTGCTGGTGGCTGATGGGAGGAGTACCCGGCTGAGTAAATCTCCCCTCATCTCAAACCAGATGGCTCATCTGGTCACACCAGGACCCCGTGGCTCTAATGACACCTATGTCTCTAGTCACCTGTGGCATCTTGACTGCTATCAGAATTGTCATTGGCCAATGGTTGGCCTGCACCCTGTCTTCTGGCAGATTCTTCTGGCTATGGAGGGGAGATGATTTAGGGGGCTCTCCCGATTTGGGGGGCTCTGCCATACAGTAAGTATTCTGGATGAAGAAGAGACGAGTGAGCAGCAAACACCCAGTCGTCACTTGGAAACTGCACTGATTAGATATAGAATAGAGAATCTGGTGTCTAAGCTTGCAGCTGCCACTTATTATGCACATGATACATGAAATAGGTGAATCTATTTAATTATCTGTTCAAATAAGAATTATAATAGCAAAAAGACTTCCTGGAGGAGTCTAAGAATTACATGAGATAATGTATATACAAGCATGTCTCCAATGCTTCTGCCAAAGAATATCTAAACAAAGATCATAGACATAAAATGTCAGGGCTGAAAGAAACCCCAGATCTAGTGAAGGACCTTAGTTTTACTGCTAGGGAAATAGGTCAAGTGAGACTCTCACCTGCCCAAGAGAACTGCCATAGGCATCACACAGGGAATTAGGCAGCCATGGGCAGTGTGTGTAAACAAGGGTGTGCACATTTCCAGGTATATATGTGCATTTGTATGTTCATATATGCATATATATATATATATATATATATATATATATATATATATATATACTCGTAGATAAGATAACAAGATGCACAGCTTATAGCTGTTGGAAGATTTGGGGGCATAGCTGGAGTGCCCACCAGCTTGTTTATAGCTGCCTTTGCTTAAATGATTCAGACTCTGGTTGTTACCAATATTCTCCTTTTTCCAAAAGAATAGGGATGATTGAATGATAATTAATAATAGGCTGATGACTCAGTTTAGTTAAATGCACACATTCTCAGTGCATGTGTCATTGGAATAACTTGAATAATTTACATTTGAATACTTTAAAATATGCTCTCGAGATAGGAAAGCATTAACATGGGAAGCATCACACATAAGTATATTATTTCATAATTCTATTGGTTCGAATCCTTGAAAAACATTTTCAGTGTAATTCAGCTGATTCTTGAGTAGACCACCCACCACTTCTTCAACACGCAGAATAGCCTTACTTGAGCTCCACATAAGTCTGAGTGGGGGAGCCCCCCCAGAGAGATATGTAGCTCAATTCCTCTTTTCACAGGTGATCAAAGTGAGACTTGCAGAAGGTAAGTGACTTACCCTATGTCACATCTTTTGTCAGCAGCAGGGCCAGGATGAGTGAGAATGTGGGTGTTAGATTTGCAAAGTTTCCCTTGGAATATTCTTGGCATGCACACCAGCAGATCTGAGTATGGCTTAATCCTTTGGTTTTATAGTCCATTACCTCTCATGCCAGGATAGTCAAACTTTTCCTTCCTAGGAGTTGGCATAACTAGTAAACAGCTCAACTCTCAATGTTGTTTACAAATTCAGTCTGTATCTCCCTGGTCCTGAAACACCAAGAAAGGACTAAAACTTTTACTAACGCCTGTTCCATGCCAAACCTGATCCTAAGCATCTTGCCATCTGTTAACTTGTTTCAGTATTCAAATGTCTCCACTTAAAATATAAAAACACTGAGGTGAGAGAGGTAACTCTTACTGGCAGAGCTGGGGTTCTGTGCTCAGCCATGCTCTTCTCACTGGGCCTGGGAACAGGCATGGGCAAGGCTGTGCTTTGTCTTTTTATTATAGTCCCATCAGATCCCCTGTGTCTGCTGCAAATCTAGAGCAGCTTTGCCCAGTGGTCCCAGGGTGTATGCCCCGGAATGCAAGGCCTTCATGGGGTTGAGAGGCTTGACATGAACAAAAAAACAACAACAAATAAATTTGGGAAAAATGGGTAAGTGAAGTTAATCAGTGTTCTTAATTACACAAACCCTTCTATCTTTAAGTAAATTGAGACTCCAAAAGGAAATGAAGTATGCAGTTTCCCAATCATATTGATGATGGGACCCTTTTATCATTGAGCTTTACACAAAATGAATATTCTATGGAACATACCCAGGGAAATGCTGGTTTCATAACTGGTTTCATAACTGTGGGGGAACCTGCTCCAAACAAAAACAGTGAGATTGTGAATTTAAGCTCAGGGGCCTTTTTCCTGTTGAATGGGCTGCCAGTGATAATCTACTTCCTCTGAAAGATAAAGCATCCCCTGAGAGGTCCCCAAAGAAGCGTATGTGCCAAACTGTGTGACCAGGTGCATAGCCTGGTGGTAAGGCCTGAGCCCCAGGTGTCATACTCAATGAACCCACACTCAGAGCTGTCTGAGTTACTCCTTATATGGAGATAGGTGGTGTAAGGTGTTCGTTAAGGTGGGATTTTTTTCTACTTGCCTAGGCTCTGCTAGCAAGCCTTTCTAGAACAGGTAGGTATAGATAATCAAGCTAATAAATAAAATGAATGCCAAAGGCATAGATTCCCTAAATATGGTCCACAGACTCAATATTGTATGGGACACTAAAAACACTGACACTAAATAAGTCCAAAGGCTTTTCCATGCCAAGGTGCATTGTGAATAGCCAAGTGGGGATAGAATACGGAGTTTCCAAAATTTATGTGAGCACAGAACGCTTTTCTTTCAGGACAACTGTTTCTCAGGACAGACGTTCAGAAAACCTTGGCCTAAGGTATAACTTTAAAGTAAACAAGTTCTCTCTCTCTCTCTCAAAGGGACCAGTGCTTACACATACAAATGAGAGTTGACTCCTAGGGAAACTAGATGTTCTTGCCAGCAATGCTGCCACTCTTTCAAAGGGCTTTTGAAACTCCTTTTCAGTAATTGTCTCCAGGAATCAGGACACATTCCCCTGAATACCCTCTTTAATGGCAAAGGCTGATCTTTTGAGAAGAAATTTGATTTTGGGAACAAAACTATGCAAAGTCAATTCAAGCCCAACGATTCATGTTCAAAAGGAAGTAGAAGTGGTTAAAAGTGAGAATGTGGACTTAAACCCCTGCTCTGCCACACTGAAAAGGTTACCTAATTCTTCCAGGACTCAGTGCTTCATCTGCAAAATGGAGAAGATCACAGCCCCTGACACAGTTATTGTGACGATGACATAAAAAGTGAGATCTATACAGTGCTTAGCACCAGACAACATAAAAATGGCAAATGCCCCCTAATAAAACTGGTTTTATTGCATGGTTTGTAAACTGGCAGTGAAGACAATCCTGAGAAGGATCTAGAAATGCTTCGTCCTGGAAGCACAGTTGGGAAGAATCTATGACCTCCTACAAGAAGTTCTCTGCAAGTCAAGAGTCTTTGTACATATAAATTCTAGTGTTTTTTAAAGGTTCTAATCACGTTTTACACCGCCAAACTACCTGCCATCTTGCCATTAAACAGGCCCAACAATTCCTTTCCAATCCTTGCCCTGTGAGAGGGATACTGAAACATTGTTTTATCATCAGCCACCACGGAGAGGTTTTGGTCAAGTCCCAATGGACCTGCTTGGGAAATTGGTAATTATGTTATTTTTTCATAATAACCAATTTCATATTATGAGGCTTTTTCAATTAACAATCGAATTTACTGGTTTGTTAGAATTGCTATAATAAATTTTGTCCATTTCCTTAGCAAGACCATTTTCTATATTATATTAGTTTAGAGTAACTCTGTTTGTAAAATCGAATAATATACAATAGAATTTTCAGCTAGGAAGAGATCTTAATTAATTGACTGTGAAGCCCTCAAATGTCAACTTATCGGTCTTTATCCTATTTCAGAATCTGCTTCCAGGTTTCTGCCTTCCCCCGAAAATTAGGAAATGATGGCCCCATGTGCATGTACCACATTCTTATTAGCAATAATATGTTGGAGCTGAGGATGTCATTTTTAGGTAAGATATGTCTTCTCTGGTTTACCACAGTCACTGCCATTTCCTTCATTTACTTTACCATCCCCTCTCCCATTGGCATTTGAGTTTGAGAACCCTAATTTAATCTATCGCTGGTATTTTACACAGATAACATCTGAGGCCCAAGCATACTTTGTGACCAACCCAAGGTCCCACAGCCTATTAGTAGCTGAACTGGATTTCAAACACATGTCCCCTGACCTCTAGTTCAGGCTTTTTACCACCCTACTGCAGAACCACTCATCTGAACACTGGTCAATGTTAATTATTTTCAACAAAATCTGGTATATTTTACAACATGTGGTGCCAGTTGTTTTTTTCATGAGGAAGAAGTAAGAGGGTTCTGCTTTCCCCTTTTCCCCTTTCCCCAGTACGGTAAATAGTTCGTGTTTTCTGTGAGAAGTATGTGAAGGAGAGGTTTCTTAGCAGGTTCTGATGGAGACCTAGGTGTCGATCAATAAAATTTTAAAGCTGGGATTGTAGGCAGACCCAGCTTCTACAGTCAGATGCTCTTCTGATGTTATGGTTATTCAAATTAAAGTGGTTTTCAGATACTATAATGCAAGCTAATGTTTATTGAGTTACAGGAACAGTTCCAAGCATTTGGCATGCATTATTTCATTTCATCCTTACTGTGCAATAGGTACCATGGTTATTCCCCATATTGTAGATGCACATAATGAGGCTTGATTAAGCTTTCTCAAACTCACAGAACTAATAAGCAGCAGAGTAAGGATTTGAACTCATGTTTATCTGACCACAAAAGCTGTGTCCTTTGCTACCTGCTACACTGCCAGCTCACTGGGGTCAGCTATTTTGATATCACCGCTATCATTGTAAAGCCCCTGCAATCATTTGGTAGCCTACCTTATCAGCCACAGGATCGACGATTGGCAAGCCTCACCATCATCAAAACTCAACTGATTACCATTCTGAACAAAATGAGAAAGCTCACCAAGATTACATTATAATATTTTCAAACACAGGCAAAATATAATTTACCTTTTTTAGGGATCACCGCCAGCTTGGGGCTGTCATATCAAGGTGGGATAGGAGAGATGTCATTTATCTTTGTGTCCCTCACACTGGTTGGTGCTGTGCCTGCAGCACAGTAAAACCCCAAAATGTGTTTGCTGAAATGGGAGGTTTTTTATTTCATTTTGCTATTTGCCTGTAGCTATACGATGAACAAATACTTGTTTTAGCTAAGCAAATATAAAAGTCAGAAAGGAAAGTATCTTTGTGTTAATGAGTTTTTTTCCCCCTCTTAATAATGCTTAACCAACATTTCCCTTTGGATGTCCTGTCATACTGGAGAACAGAGAAAGGGGGAATTCTACCCTTCACAGGAGAGAGATTAATCAGCCTCCAGAGTCAAGTGAAGAACCTAAGAGCCTAAATTAGATTTTTCACATGTCAAAGGCCTAGAGGCAGTCAGAGCGGGACAAATGAGATTCAAGCTGTGGGTCTAAGGCAAAGCTTTGGATACTTTGGCTTTTAAGTTCTGGCACACTGGAAATCTGGTGAAGAAGTTTGACATCAACATGTCATGAGCAAATTCTCTCTTCACAGGATTTTGGTTCAGCTCACTTCCCAGACCTCCACACTCTTAGTTCCTGTGAAGTCTACTAGGGAAAACTGAACATACGAGTGTGACCATGACCAAGACTATCTATTGATAGGAAAGCAGGAGACCTTAGTATAAAACCTATCAGAATATGGATTGAATTCAACAAATAGATAGTAAGCAAAGTCTAGGCTTATACCTCCAGGCTCTTCTCTAAGACCTTAGCTATTGATCATCCTTCAGGAGAGACACGGCCAGATGCAACACAAATAGCTCTACTCAACGACAGGAAGTACTAGAGACATCAGTAAAGTCCCTCGAGTTTGAGAAAACAGAGGTCAGAGAGTGAGGCAGTTCAGTCTGTTTGGAGCTTGGGTGTGAGTGTGTGTGTGTGAGTGTGTGTGTGTGTGTGTGTGTGTGTGTGTGTGTGTGTGTGTGTGATCAATATTGTAAGAGATGATCCTGGACCAATAGCCAAATTCTGTTAATATCAACTCACATGTTCAGACTTTCTGTGTTTCTAGGAAACCATTAAAGGCTTCCAAGCACAAGGGAGACATGATGAGATCTGTGTTTCAGGAAAGTAACACTCAGGAAGGTGGGTAGAATGGGAACTGGGAGCGGAGAAACCAGTGCAGAAGCTCTGAGACAGAGAATGTAGCCTCAGTTAGGGCCATGGCCCTGGGGAGAGGAGGTGGCAGAGTCCCTGCTTTGAAGAGGAGACTTGTCCAGTTGGAAGAGGAGCAAGGGACAGGTAACGCCTAAGTTTTTTGCCTGAATAATTGAGAGAATGAAATACACTTTCAGAGAAAACATGTGTTGTACAAGGTTAGTTTGCACAGTTACAATAAATTTTAATTAATTAAAAAGTTAAAAATCAGAGCTGTGGGTCATTGGATGAATCCTGGATGGCTGAAGTTGTGACTTCTTGGTCCATTGTTAGGGCATTAGTTGGGCAAAAACCAAAATACACTCATCTCCAACCAGATACTAATTCCTCTATAAGCCCTTTTAGCTAATAGGTCTGGCTTGAGTAGTTGTTGAAGATTGCTAATTTCTTCTTATACTTGTAATATAAGGAGGAATAGAAAAAGAGGCCAAACACTGTAAAGGTGAGATAGGCCATGAATATTTTACCCTGGATTAATATCATTTTGAGCAACTAAACGATAAAAACCTTAGTAAGGCTAGACTTATTTATCTTGTTCATACTATTAGCTTTTCTACTTTTTAGCTTTTGATTTCTTATGGACTATGTATTTCTGTGTTGATTAATAAAAGAAATAACAATTCTCCCCCCAGAGGGATCAGTTCTATTGCTTCAAACAAGATAAAAAAATCTCACTGGAATAAATGGAATTTTTTTCTGATCACACTGAATTCTTACATATAGATTTTTTTTGAACATCATACTCAGACCAACCATGTAATTTACTTCATGCAACTAGGACTCTCTTAAGAGTTGGAGGCATTTAGTTTATTAAAAATTTTATAAACAATAGGTAGTCTGGCCTCATTTTATACTCTTAAATTTGAATTTTACTTCTGTAATGAGCCTATATCATTGGGGATTTCAGTCTGTAGATGAGAAGTGCTGTAATGTGTGAAAACACATTTCTGTAAATTACATTCATTACAAACCTCTCACAAAAAGCAAACTAGAATGATAATTTCATGACGGCCCCAAATGCTTTTTCAGGCCTTCTGTAGAGACATGATGAGAAGTACTTTTTGAAATGACGATCTGGGGTACCGAGGGAAGCAGACATGGTTCCTCCTTAAGTTACACACAGTGTCTGGGGAGAAGATGCTGGTAGGCCATAGCTGGCAGTGCGTATTGGAGAACAAGAAAAATAAAAGCCCATACTCCATAGAAAGAAAAAAATTATCCAATAAAAAATCATCAGATTAATTGTACAAAAGATGCATTTAAAAAATATCTTATTTATGGTTTTAAACAACAACAACAAAACCTTTCTCAAAAAAATTAAAATTAAAATTAAAAAATACCATTTCATGGATGTTTTGCATAGGGCTGGATGTGAAACATAACCCATGAATACGATTACTCAAATTGTTAGGATGGATAATGGGAAGGGGGCATTTCTTTTTCCTTCTCAACAACAAGCAAGAAACCAGCTGCCTTTGTACATGAATCAGGCAGAATTGATTCAGACAGAATACGACAGGTCAGTTTGGTAATCTGTAGTCACAAATGCCATTAGATTTCATCGCAAACCCAAACAATGACTGATGCGATCAATGCCTGATCTGATGGCAAAAGTCATGTGAAGGCAAATTCAGGCCCCTGATATATTAGCTATGATATTTCAAAGGGGCAGGGGGTGGTGGCAGCCCATGCGCAGCTTTCAAAACACTGGGTGGCCCTGTCTCACAGAAGAACTCTTTCTGTTGGTGAATCATCCATTCCCACCACTGTTAGGATTATGGCACGGTTCATATTTGGAATCGGCATTTATTTCCTCAGTGAAAGTGAGCTTATTTGACCCTTTCCTGAGGGAAGCAGAGAACACTGGGCAGGAGGACTGGGGAGCCAAATCTTTAGGAAACAAGGTTCTGAAGATGAGACAAACTTTGACCCTTGGCGATTTTGCATAAGATCAGCCGTGGCACCAATCTGTTATGTGGAGGTTAGCCTATGTGAGTTAAGTAAGGACATACAGCACAAGAATTACTCTCCTTTTTGTTATTTCTGAAACCCGAACTGCTTTTAGAAAGAAGGGCTGGAATGTTCCATAGGAACTTGGAGCATGGGACACAGGGGCATGGCACACACTTGGTGTGGGCTATTTAAAAACTAGTTCCTTGGCTTCCCTCTGTGATTCTAAATACGTGTAATCACATTACCCTGCAGCAGTCGAGAACTATTTCTATAACACTGTTCAACATCTGCGCTTGCTGAGGCTGGGTCCACTCAGCAAAAACAAAGTGGAAATGTGCTAACTGATTAGGTGGATCAATCCAGGCTTTCTGTGTTACTGCTCAAGTCCACCTAGTGTTGGAATATGAGTAGTATGTGTCGACTAACACTTCTTGAACTTGGAATTACCCTAGGGGAGAGAGATGCCATAGCTCATCAGAAAGATGCTTTTCAAGTGAGCCACTTATTTATTTAACAAATGGACAACATAAGCACAATTTATCACTTTCTCAAATACAACCAATTCTTATCCCAGCATTTGAGAATTTAACCCTTTATGTGCTAAGGACTCTTATCTTTTTTGGATGTGTTTGATGTGCTAACACTTGCCCTAATTATACCATTAGCCTTCAATCAAACACACAAATGCCTTAGGAATAGCCTACTCAATGGTTAATCACTCAAAGGCATTTGCTAGTAGAAGGACATCCGATAACACTGTTACATAATGTCAAAACACCTGATAGGTTTGTGAATTCATGAAATAGACAAACCCGTTTGAGTTTTCACAGACAAAACAATAAATTAAGTGATTTTTCTTAGCTTTATGTAAAAATTTAAAACTATTTATAAAATGTGTAACCATCTGACCTTATGCCAAGTGTTTTATCTACTGAAATCTTATTTATCTCTGCTAACAACCCTTCAATGTATTATCACCCCCATTTTATAGATGAGGAGACTGAGGTTCAGAGAGATGTAGTCATTTGTTCAAGATTACAAACCTAGTTTCTAGTGAGTGGCAGGGTGAGATTTATACACAGGTCTATGCAATTTCAAATCTATGCTGTTTGCTTCTGTATATCTAACTTCAAATAGATACATTGTTAGTTAAAGCAAGAAAACAATCGAAAAGAACCCCAAAACTTGGGTCCTGAATCATGCAGTTAAGATAACTAAAACACAGTTGATTGACAATTGGCTAATCTCCTTCTGGAAACATGACACTACAACCCAGTCTGTTGCCTGACACCTGAGCACCAGGGACCCTGCTCTGAGAACTAGCACTCCAATAACCAAGCATTATACATCAGAAAAAATTATACATGTGGCAGTATGCCTGTGGAGAGATCTGAGTCAAATATATATATATTTTTTGCTGTTTTGGGACACAGAACGAGTATGTGGTTCCCTCGTGGCTAACTCAAAACACACAGCTAAGACTAATCCTTTGCCTTATCTTATATTAATATTTTCTTTCCCTCCTTGTAAGGGGACTAGTTATAAATTAGGTGAGATTAGCGAACAGTCTCTGCAGAATTAATCTTTTAAGGAATTACCTAGAAAGAACCCAGATTCCCCCCCACACCCCCACATGGTAAATCATACAGAGTAGCAGCCTGCCTGGGTTCCCCAGGAGATAACATCTTGAGTGCATATGTTATGCTGGGTTCTGTACTGACTAATTCAAAAACTCCAGGGCAAAATAACCAAAGTTCCAAAGTCAAAAATGAAAGTAAAATAGTGGAATGGACTTGGGATCATGGTTGTCACATTCCAACAACTTCATAAATAGCCATGAAAGTAGACAGCATTACAGGTTAGCAAATTTACCATTGGCAAGAATCAACCTGCACCATTGGTGTCAAGTCCCAAACAAACCCATCTACCCCTCACTTTACTGATATTCTCTTTCTTTCCAGAAATACAATCACATTTGACAACATTAATATTGAGATCATTTTACTAGAGAGCTTATCCAAATATATGCTATATTAAAAATAGTCATGATATAAATATTTCTCACAAGAGCTGCAGCGATGGGGTGAATAAAAAACTCCCTTCTGAGATTTCAGTAAAACCAGATCTCACAAAGGATCTGAAAGAAAACAAACAAAACAAAACCAACAAACAGACACACAGAAAGAGACACACATAGAACAAACCTTATGTTAATCCGGTTTAGCAAAACAGTCAGTATTTTGACACAATTTTATGAAGTACGATTCTGTTCCTTCCCAGATGGAGTAAGAAAAATGAATCTGCCACAGGTTTCCCATAATAATGTTCAGGGGGATGGTGGGGGGGGGGTTGGGGGGAACTAAGCATGTTTCACAGCAGCTAATCAAATTCAAAATTTCTAAATGCAGCAAAATGTTAACACTGTCTAAAGGCCAAGCATGCAAGAGGAATCAATCTCTCTCTCTCTCTCTCTGCCCTTCTCCCCATACATGCAAAGCCCCCCATACACTGGCTGGAATTTCAAAATCATAAATTAGATAGCAAAATGCTTACGGGCCTTACAATGAGATAACATCAGGAGGAACGGTGCGTGGAATGGATCTGGCATTCTCACATAAAGCATTATCTTTGGTACAAGTACACACGGCAGGGCATTTTGGCTTCGTTGGCTTCTTCCCCTCAGTCAGCAAAAACGCAGATAAGAGACATAGGAAATAAGCAATTCTTTTCAGAGGGATGCAGGCATTTCCCATCCTTTGGCTTCTCTCTGATTCCATGCAGTCGACACAATCTTCCCAAACATGAACAGGGCTTCTGGAATTCAGCTGGTGATTGTCTTGCTATGAGACCAGGTCACATAGGAGTCCACCCTTCTCCTTTTCCTCTGTATCTCTGCTTTTTCAAAACAGGGACCTGCAGCTGATTCGTGAGCTGCTCCTCTTTCCAGCAATGCACTGCTCGGGGAAGAGACCTGTGAGGTACTGTGAGATGGGAGGGATCCAACTGCTGGAGGAGAGAGCTGACTTGCATCACCACGAAAACACTGAACACAGACCAGCCTTCGAAGGCAAAGTGAAGTGATGTAACAGAAAATAAACAGCTTTCTGCTTGCACCGGGAGGCCCTTTAATTGTTACCAAAAATAGGATGGCATTATGTCTTATTAGTGGGTGGGTGGGCGGGTGGGTGGCAGCAGTCAGCTTGCATGGGATCTCGGCAATCGCAGAAACCTCTGGGAATTTGCTTTTTCATGTGGCAAACAACCTAGTCAGAAAAACCAGCTTTAGAGCCAGCCCTGGCTGGAAAAAATGAAGTAAATGAAACTCTCTCCCTCTGCAGCATTTGGCTAAAACCTTGATATCTCTTGCTGAGTCCACCGGACTAATGCCATCGCTGAAAGACAAATAAGAACACATGGAGAATGTGACTTTCAGGGAATGAATGTGAGTAAATACTTTTTTGACACTTATCAATGGTCACGAATTACTGGTTTTCATAATCCTCCCTCCCACTTCAAATGTGTAAGACATTCTCTCCTTCCACGATGAGGGAGGGAAATAGAAGCGTATACTGCATCTGTGTACCTTCCACTCTCCTGGCTTCTGGAACTCTCTGTTCTTTAGCAGTAGCACCGGAAGCCTGGAAGGAATTCCCTGCCAGCAGGAGGCAGCCAACGTTGGATTCTCAGGACTCTGGAAAAAGCCTGGCTTAGTTCAGGAGGCTGAGATAGAGTGGGGAAAATACTGGACTAAGAGCCAGGGACCTGGAATTGAGGCCCCACTTTTGCTGTGAACTAGCTGATGTACATAGATCTATTCCCAGTCTGCCAAATGAGGATGATAGTATAGACGTCCCATAAATATTATGAACATTAAATCAAAATGGTAAGATATGTTACTGTCATATTTGTTGGGAAAGAGGATGCACATTTGGGGAAGGAAATTCATTTAAATAAGAAAAATACAAGAGGCCCTGGCATTGGGGCAGGGCAGTACAGACCAGGAGGGTGGGAAGACTCTTAGGCTGGAGGATGGGAAGCACAGTAGGTCCTTGGTCCTCTCTCTCTGCTGAAGGGGGCCTTCCCTCAAGCTGGCACAGTTGGCCCTGGCAATGTCAATCCATGACCCTTTCCCTCTCAGCTTCTTAGACTGGAAGAAGTGAAAGGATGGTTTGAGCAGATGTGTGGTTAGGACAGAGACTCATCCTCTGTGGGAGCTTGATGCACAGACAGTCTACCCCTTCCTTCTCATAGTGCACCCTGTGCTCTGGGAGGGGAGGGCAGCCATGATCGGGGTCATTCTTGAACTTGACTGCTGTCTGTTTACCCAGAAGACTGTGGGCTCCTTGAAGGTAGAGATCCTGCCATGAATCTAGTGCTTGGACAGCGTTGTGCATGCAGTAAGCAAGTGAGTGACTTTGTGAGTGATGGCAGAGCGAGGAGGTTATTCATGGTCAGGATGCGGTCATGCAAAGAAACAACAGATCACACCTGAGAGTTATAATAAAGGGATTTGCAATTCCCTGGAGAAGTAACAAGTTCTAAGGTAAAGGGGAATGAAAGAGAGGGTTGGTGAGAACACTCCAGGTGGAGGAAACAGCATATGCAAAGGCCTCACCATGACCCGGGAGAACAGTGGGAGACCTCTGGAGTGAGGTAGACAGAGAAGTAATATAATGCATTTGGGTTTCAAAAGGACTAGTAGATTGTTATAAATATGCCAGTTTTTCAGGGTTGGTAAATATGATTTTTACAGAAAAGAAAAAAAGTAACGCAGCCCAAGCGAGGTAGTGATTACTAGAATGACTTCTAGTAACGCTTCACTGTCAAGGACTCTGGAGGGAGGGAATTCTCAGTGTTTTCAGAAACCATGACCTACGGGCAAGCCCCACTTGAAACAGTAAAAGTGTCACTTAGAAGTTGGCTGCAAGTCAGATTTTTGTAAATTGAATCCTGCTTCAAGTACACAGTGAAAACCTGCTCCATAAAATCATTATGTGGTGAAAATTTTATAGAGGATCATTTTTATTCAAACAGTCACCCACCCCCTAAATTATCTGACTCATAAATGATGCATTTCGGAACTATAAAATAAAGACCACGAGAATGTTGAGGACCTCGGAATTCTTGGACCCAGCCCCCACACGTTACAGATGGGGAAACTGCAGTACTGGGAGGTGACACAGGTGTGAGTGGCTAAGCCACCACTCTGCGTGCAGGGGCACCCTGGCAGGTTCTCGGTTATACTGATGGGTGTAGCCACACAGGACAATTCACTCCTTATGTTTCATTTTCAAATGTATATGATGAACAAGCAAGCTTGTGCTCTGTCCTTGGCCTTGTGCTCTGTGGACGCAGTCAAAGAAAGGGTGAGTGGTCTTTTAAACTTTTCGGCTTGGTTAAGCCAGGAAGATGATTGAATAAGGGAAAGAAATCATACCCAGAACTATTCGCTTTGCAGCTGTATTTATCTGGTGGTTCAGTTTGTCAGTTCAAGTGGAAAAAGGACCATGGCAGGGGGTGGGGGGTGGAGGGGGAACTCTAAGGACAAATTACAATAGGCATTCTGAAAAGACAGTAACTTTTTCTTTTTCTATGGCATTTAAGCCCAGACTTGAATTCCCTATTCAAGGAAAACACCCACTAAAATCAGGCAGACTTTCACCGTGTAATACAGAATGTGGATGGCCTTGTAGGGAGGGGAAACCACTTCCTGGCTCCAGAATTAGGTCTGAGGAGGCAGCTACAGAGAGGAGGGCAAGTTGCTCTATAGAAGTCTTGAGGGGCCTGGGAAGTGGGCTCTATTGCTAATGAAGCTTTCTTCCTCAACTGAGATGTCTCCTCCTGGAAGCCCTAGGAGGGCACAGAGAATGTGGGGAGGGGAAGGCTGGAAGCTTGGAGTTTCGATCCACTTGGATGGAGATCTTTAGATAAGGTTTGACAATCCACCTGTGGATTATAGCGGGGAGTGGAGTTCTGGCAAAGGAGCTAGGAAGGATGAAAGCAGAGCTGGAAAGAGGCCCAAGGAGGCTGGGGTGCCTGGTAAGGCAGCTCACCACCCAGTCCCAGCTGCAGAGGAGTGGCTGGGAGGTCCAGGGCTGGCTCTGTACTGTGCTAGCCCTGTGACCATGGGCTGGCCATTTAACCTATCTAGGTCAGATTCCTCCCAGCAAAATGAGGATAATGATAGATAGCACGTACCACATAGAATTATTCAGAGAAATGCAGTAATGAGTAATGTATCTAAAGTGCTTACCAAGGGGTCTGATACATGGGAAAGATTTGTCGTCATCATCATCATCATTATCATCATCATCATCATCATCATCATCATCATCATTGTTGCAAGAGGGAAGCAAGGCTCACAAATAAAAATGGGTTTAGCTGAAGTCTGTGCTCACTCTAGGAAGTAGGCATTTCTGGGCAGGATGACAGACAGTGGCCTTGCCAAGAATCTATTCACATGAAGGAACCAAGGAGAGTAGCAACACCCAAACTTGATTCAAGAACAAAGTCCAGAGCTGGAGAAAAAAGAAGGTGGTTGTGAATACAAGGCGGAGATTTTTTTTAACCCCCTGCCCTTGAATGTGCATAAGGGAGTGCGAGAAATCTACTTTGGGATCCCTGTAACAAAGGGGGTTCTCTCTAGTTCATGGGCAGCATGGCATTGCACTTGAGTGCCAGGAGGAAGTACACACAGAACTGTGGCACTGGAGCTACTATAAGATGGGGGTTGGGGTGTAGCAACAGCAACTCCATCCTGGCCCACAGCTCAGGCATCATCAAAGTCACTAGATTTTCCACCCAAAGCACCTCCATCTTAGTGGCTATGCAGCAGTGACAGGCCCACAAGCATCAGAGGAATTGGCAAATGATCCCATCAGGAGGCTGGGGCAGAAGGAAAGGAAAATGAAGGTTCAGGCGTGATGCTTAGGAGCACATGTGCAATGTTCCCTGGCATCCTCAGAAACTGGAAGGGGTCTTTGTGGAGGGGCTGGCGATTCTGGGAGAGCCAAGGAAAGCAGAGACAGAGAGAGAGAGAGAGAGAGAGAGAGAGAGAGAGAGAGAGAGAGAGAGGGAGAGGAACAGCCTGTGCTGTGATTCTGATCCCAGTTTTCCCTTCAGGCTGGGGTGGCCTAGGAAACACTCATTGTACAAGTAAACAAATCATTATTATGAGACTTTAAACGATCCAGCTTGGCCCTGCCTCTTTTAACAAACACTCAGACATGCAAACTGGTGTCAATTTAAGCAGCTTTCTCAATAGAGCAGGGTTTTTGAAGCTGCCAGTAGATGCATTAGTGAGTTTCAAAATCAATCTAGTGTAAGCAGATTGTATAAGCAGAATTTTAAAGAATGAAATAGTTTTGAATCCAAAATTGGATTAAGAGTAACTATTGCTTTGTGAAACCTTTGTTTGCATTGTGTGCGTGTGCACGCGCGCATGCGCGTGCAGGCAGAATTTGATGTAAAATGTTTCTTACAATTGATTTACAGAAGAGAGAGAGAGAGAGAGAAGAAGAAGAAGAAGAAGAAGGAGGAGGAGGAGGAGGGAGGAGGAGGAGAAAGAGGAAAGAAGGAACTACACTAGTGGATGCTAAAGATCTTCACCCATCCCAGAAATTTGTGAAATGGCAGGGAAATGCTGATCTCAATTCCAATAAATTTCACTTATTGATTTAGGGAAGCAATTAGATGTGTTGGAATATGCTTTCTGTTATTTATTAGCTGTGTGACCTTGGGAAAGTTGCTTAGCTTCTCTGTTCCTCATTTTCTACATTAATAAAATAAAAGTAATACCATCTTCGCATTGTTGATATTCAGATTAGTGATAATGCACGTAAAAGGCATGTCACAAAGCAGGCATTCAACTACTGATAACTCTACCAAAATTAGATGGGGGTGGGGTGGGGATTGAGCAGAGGACCTGATCTTAACAGATTACTTGGAAGTAGTATGTCACTTAGGACCCTTTGGCGGAAAATGACAGACATTGACTGCCATCTTAAACATAAAGGGACCTTATTGCCATGGTGATAGAGTGACGCTTAGAATCCAAGGAAGGGCTGTCCAAGCAGGCTTTAGAAATGGAGAAACTTGTGTGAGTGTGGGGATCTAGACTGCAGGGACTAATAGGCAATGTCCTCAGGTGAATGCACTCCCACCAGTTCTTACCCCCATGTTCCTTCTCAGAGGAGAGAGTCTGATGGGCTTAGCTGGGTCAGGTGCCCTTATTTGCCATGGGAAGGCAGGGCACGTTTGTGGCAGTCCCACCATAAGGCAGCAATCTCCACCTTGTATTCACAACCACCTTCTTTTTTCTCCAGCTCTGGACTTTGTTCTTGAATCAAGTTTGGGTGTTGCTACTCTCACCCAAAATGATGAGTTCTTTCTTTCCCAGGAGTCTCCTTGGTTTCTCCATGTGAATAGATTCTTGGCAAGGCCACACTGTCTGTCATCCTGCCCAGAAATGCCTACTTCCTAGAGTGAGCACAGACTTCAGCTAAACCCATTTTTATTTGTGAGCCTTGCTTCCCAGGTATCGGGAGTCACATGTTCAGAATTCAAGTCCTGTTGCAATGGTGATGATGATGATGATGATGATGATGATGATGATGACAAACCTTTCCCATGTATCAGACCCCTTGATAAGCATTTTAGATACATTACTCATTACTGTATTTCTCTGAAGAGGGTGGTGCCCCAAAGGAAACTTCATTGCTACTACCAGAAGCGGAGAGGATGGATGCTGGACCGGCAAAACCAAGGGACACTCACTAGGGGACGTGTGCTAGGACCTGTTAGCGAGTATCATTTCCCTCTGCCACAGCCTGTCACCCCAAGTCCAACCTGATTTTGAAGAGAAATGGCCAGAGGACAATTTAGACAAAAAGATTTGGATAATGTCTCATAGGAGAGCTAAACTTTTATGTCCTGCCTGGGGAAAGGAGATTTTCAATAGTTATGATCCAAAGGAATAACTCTTTGACCAAGAGAGGGAGAAGTTGAGAAGGTAGTAATAATGAAAGCTGACATGTATAGAATGCACATTGTGTGCCAACTGCTGTTGTAAGCATTTTATGTATATGAATTCATGTATTCCTCATAACAATCCTATGGGCTACATATCATTATGGTTTCCTCTGTATTTATAGAGAAGGAAACATAGGCCTAGGAGGTAGCTTGCACCCAGGTATTCTGACTCTGGTGTCCACGGTGTTAGCCACAGCTGGATACTGCCCCTCCAAAGGGCTGTGTGGGATGTGGAGTACTGGGTGTTTGTTTAGAGACCCATAGCACTTCACTGGTTAGGCACAGCCATTGTACTACAATTCCCAGCATGCAACTGGGTTATCATCTTAACCCTGTCTTCACCAAAAGTTCCTTACTTTCTTGTGTAAAATATTTTTTTAATGGCAAATGTGGCAAAATCTGGTCTCTCTTAATGGATAATTATGCAATTGAAGCATGAATGCAGGTGTAAGTGGGAGTAGGTAGAGGAGAAGGTAAGATTCTTGGTTAAAATATCCTCTGCATTTTTTAGTGTTCATAGGAAGACATTGCAAATTGCCATGGGAAAGATTGTTTCTTAAGTTAGAAATCTGCATTGTGAAGGTGTCAATAAGGATGTTTTAAAGCACCCATTCTCAAACTTGGCTGCACTTTGGAATCACCTGGGGAATTTTTTAAAAAAATCCTTAATGCTTGGGTCACATCCTAGAGGTTCTGATTTCATTGGTCTGGAGTGTGACCTGGGCATCGAGACTCTAAAAAGTTGCATGAAATTCTAAAGTGTAGCAAAATTTGAGAACCCTGGTTTTAAAGGAGGGAAATACTCAAGTGGGGTCATGAAAATGAATCAAATTGTGACTAGCTCAAGGAAGCTTTTAAGAAAAGAGAAAGGGAGACACAATAGACTCGAAAGCAGTAGTTCTTGGCCCTGGCTGCATGTTAGGATCACCTGGAAAATGATTTTTAAAAATACAGATACCTGGTCCTCACCCCAGACCAATTGAATTAACATCTCTGAGGATATATTCTAGTCCTGAAGCAACCCCAGAACAGTGGTTCTCAAAGTTTGTTTCCAGGCCAGCAGCATCAGCATCACCTGGGAACTTAGAGATACGAATTCCCAAGCCCCACCCCAGACAAATGGAAGCGGAAACTGGGGTGGGGTCCAGCAATCTGTGAGTTTACAAGGCTTCCAGATGATTCCGATGCACTCTCAAGTTTGGAGAGCCACTGCCCAAGGATGTGAGCTCCATGGAGGCAGGAACTCGCTCTGATGTGTTCATCAATGAGCCCAGCAAAGCGTTAGGCCCAGAGAATGTGCTCTTGCTAGTCTATTACATCAATGGCCAGCCATGAACCCTACCTCCTTGTATTCATGCCCTTAAGTGTGCCTCATCCCCTGGGAACTGGGCTGGCCCTCTTTAAACGACAAAATATGGCAGAAGTGGTGCTGTGCCACTTGCAGGCCAGAGCCTTAGGAAGACCTGGCAGCTTCTGCTTTTGCACTTTTGGGAACACTTAGGTACCATGCAAGAAGTCAGGCTCCTTGTGAAAAGGCCACATAGAGAGCTAGAAATCGTGAGTCTGTGTAGAGAAAGAGACACAGTCACCCCAGCATCCAGGCTGAGTTCAGCCCCAAATGTATTTGCCAGGTGAACGCAGCCACAGGAGTTACCACTGGCAAGACTAGCAGAAGAAACTCCCAGCAGAGCCCAACCCAGATTGAAGAGCTGTGAGCAAAAAAAAATAATGGTTGTTTTTAGCCAGTAAGTTTTGGGTGGTTTGTTAATGTAGCAACAGAAAAAAAATGAAACAGTGCTCAATAAATAGTTGTTAAATTAATGGGCAAAAGTGCTATCGGGAATGGGGCTGAAACATAATCTTTCTCCTTTGTCAGAGGAGGAAAACCAGGAATTAGAAAGAAAGCAGGGGCATACTGGCCAGTTGATGAAAAGGGTGGCTAAGAAGGGATTTTTGACCAGAAGCCAATAATGCTGTGCCCATAGCCCAGCCAAAAAAGGCCCACATTGCTCAGCCAAGCACAGAAGAATTAAAGGGACTCTTTTTTTTTTCTGTTTAATCCCACCAAATCTACTGTTAGTCTCTCATTCTCATGTGTTTTTGTTTGTTAGTTTGTTTTGGGGGGAAGGTGGAGGAAACAGTGTGTTTTTCCAGGACCCCTCAGCTCCAAGTCAAGTTGTTGTCCTTCAATCTTAGTTGTGGAGGGTACAAGCTGAGCTCCAAGTTCAGTCGCTTCTTTCAATCTAGTTGGGGCAGGGGGCGCAGCTACCATCCCATTGGGAGTCGAACTGGCAACCTTGTTGTTAAGAGCACGCACTCCAATCAACTGAGCCATCTGGCTTCCCGTTGACAGCTCAGTGGCAGCTCAGCAGCAGCTCAGCTCACTGGCCCATGTGGGAATTGAACTAGTGACCTTGTTGCTCAGAGCTTGGCCTCTATCCAACTGAGCCACCTGGCTGGCCCAAGGGACTAACTCGTGCTACCACATACTGATGACATGCCCAGCATATAGATAAAGAATTTTTCATTTTTCCTATATTAATACTCAAACATTATGTATTTATAATATAAAATACATAACATATTGCATGCATGTGTTATATAATATGTATTATATTATATAATTATATATATTTGAATTATATATTAATTCTTCTCAACAAATTTGTATGGTAAGTACTATTATTACCCCATTTTACAGATAAGAAAATGAACAAGGGTAAAATTTTTGCCCAAATTTATGCAGTTACTCTTAATTGGAATGCAACCCAAATTTGTCTGATTCCCAAATTCAAGCTTTTAAGCACACAGTAGGGCCAAACTATTCAGAAAAACTGAATAGTGACCCTATGAGTAGCTCAGTTTTGAAGGGTGGTAAAAAGAAGAGATACTATCTGCCATCGATTGTATATGAAATGCACTGTTTTAGCTCATGAAAAGTAACTCAGTTTTAGGATGGAAGTCAATGGAAAAACAGATTTCATGTTACAGCTAAAGTTGGTAGATTACATCTATTTGGTAAAACAAAGGAAACTAGTAATTAGTCTTAGGTCTAGCCATCTGTGATGAAAAGTAGTTAGGCATTTAGGCACTCTGAGACACTTAGACCAAACCTCTCAATCTCAAAAGTTTCCTAAGCAGGCAGAGTTTTTTAGAAAGGAAAAACAAGGCCAGATACAAACCATTCCAGAATAGTGTTTTTGGCCTTTATCTCTCCAAAACTATACTATACAGAACATTTCTTGATCACTTCTTTTAAAATTGTTTGTACAGAAGCTTCAGTGTCTTCTGCAGGAAGCATCTCAAAATCTCCTTCATCCATTTGATACACCAGCATTTGAGACATTGTGTATCAGAGCCAAGAACTAATGGGAGAAAATCAGTGGGCTTGGAACTGTTTACCTGCCCCATTTTGATTGCTCTTCATTCATTAGTTCGCAGGTACTTCTGAATATTCATCCGTGAGGCATTGGGGAATACAAAGATACACAAGACAAAGTCTTTATCTTCAGAGTGCCCTGTAAGCTCCGTGAACTGGAAGTAACTGGAATGAATACGCAGGTTATAAGATCATACAACTCCATTCTCCATCCTTATTTGCTTTCTCTGCTTATTTGAGAGGCAGCCATTGTAGCATCTGAGAGATATGAGTACAAATTCCAACATGGCCACTTCCTAGCTGTGAGATCTTGGTCAAATCACTTAACCTCTTTGGGTCTCAATTTCTTTGTGTAAAATGAGATTAATAATACTTACCTCACAGGCCTTTGCCAAGGGCTGAATTAAGTCATGTCTATGAAAGCATTTAATCAACTCTTGTGTTTTACAAGTGTGAGGGGTTATCATCCTGTTTTCCTAATCATGTTTACTGATTTGAGTTCTACCCTTCCTTCCCAACTGACTCTTGTCTCTGATTCTTTGTCCCTTTTAATTTCCCTTTGTTGTAAGGGCACCCAAGATTTGTTTTAATCATGTATGGTAAGACACTCAGACATGGAAATGACTGTCATGAAGGAAGAAGTTGTGATACTCAAGGTTTCCTAGAGTATAATGCAGGAAGCATGGCACCTGGGAGACCATATGCAGAAGCACTAGGATTGGTCAGGAGGCAGAAGGAGTAAAGGGGAAATGCGGACAAGAGCCCTTAGTGTGCTAGTTTGAATAATCTCATTGGACTTTGGGACATTGACGCTGTCCCTAATTGTCTGATGCCTGCCTCTGGGATGATGAGGACAGGTGAGTAGTGGCCTGGAGTGTGAGAGCCCAGGAGGAAAGGTAGTTGGGTGTATGGACTCTGGATTGGTTGATTTTCAAAGGAAAGATACGCTCACAGATGAGTCATTTAGTATTTCTAGGAACTGGCTAACCCAGGACGAAGCCCTCCCAAAGGGTCAATAAGGTCCCAGATGTCAAACCTTAAGAATGCAGAAAATTTAAAAATGTGCTTACTATATACTCTTCCAGCCACTCCTCAGTAGGAAATACCTGACTGGGCTGTAAGAGAACTGGGAACAGTATTGAAGCCTGGGCAACCATCCCACTAAGAGTGGAGGTCTGCAAGGAAAGGAGTAAGAGAGTCAATGAACCAGTAGGATCTCAGCCCTCGACTTATGTAGTTCACCAGATTCCAGGCCCATCATATGGCAAAACCGAGACGAATGGCAGCAAGTTGTGCTACTTAAAAAAGCCTCTTTTTAGAAGGCAGGACCTGCAATTTATTTATCTTTCTATTCCCTTGATTAAATGAACATTAACTGTGAGAAACAGAAAATGACCTTGGAAAAGAGAAAAGATAGTTTAGAGATGTGGACTGGTACTTTTCTTTACTCTTAGAAAAGTAAACCTTGTTTTGCTTAATTTTTATTACCAAAGTTAAGTATGCTGAATTTATACGTCTTCATAACTGTCTTCAGTGTCGACTAGAAACTGACTTAGCCCTGGATTGGAGACCATCGCTTGTGTCCCCAAAGGAAGAGACCCTTCTGACTCAGGCTGGCGGGGGAAATTGGCTAAATTTCCTGGAAAGGAAAAACGATGTAATTGATGATGAAGATAATGATGATGACAACAGTGACAACTGCCACTTAACACATGTTTATAATGTGCCAGGCACTGTTTTAGGTGCTTTAGAACCATTACCCCATTTCATCATAATTTAATCATAGCCATACGTGATTGGGCTATCATTGCCTCCCAATTTATAAATGAGGAAACTGAGGCACAGAGGCTAGGCAGCTTGCCCCAGATAAGAGGTCAGTCTGGCTTAAAACAGAGGCATTCTACGTTCTTAGTCACTACCCAGCACTGTCTCTTTGCTCGAGTGGCTTCCTGGAACAAAGATGATCTCAACGTAATCACACGAAAGCAGATAAGAACCTTGTGAGGTGGTGGGGATTGGGCCCCCGTGCTGGTCTGGGTGTGTGACCAGGGTTCATCCTTAGAAAAGCTGAGGCATACGGGAAGTTAGTCTCTGAGACATGGAAGAAAGGGGATGGGCCAAGATCTGGTTCTGTCATAGATGAACTATGTGACCTTGGGCACAGCTCTTAACACGTAGGTCCTGGTTTTCAAATGAAGCTCTTGTGCTGTTTGGCCTCTAAGAATCCTGTGCGTGTAAAGTGGCCCTGCCAGAAATCCTACTGGAGAGTAGATTAGGGTTAGGAAAAGCAAGGTGAATGCTGAACAGGTTCCTGCACGTCCACAAGTAAGTTGCTAATAGCTCTTTGGGTGCCCTGAGTTCTGATAACATTGGGCCTCGCTGCCTCCTGTTTCGTCTTGCACCATAAGCCTGAAGCTGGTGAATGGATAAACATCATTCGCGGCTATTCCTGGATGCTGAAGAAACCTTGAAAAGAAAGAAGGGATGATTATTTAGTGAGGAGAGTATTAGAGAAGACCGTGGGGAGGGCAGGGGAAGACGGGGGGCGAGGACATCTCATCATTTTGGTCTCAGAATCCCCATCAGATGCGGTGGGTATCAACTTAGGGCAGTGCTGCTTTTAGGAGTTGTCTGAGAACACGAGGGCATTACTGCTGTCACCCTGGCTGCGATTGTTGGATGGAGATGCTGACGTCCTGAAACTCTTGGGACCTCCGCACACAATGAAGAATTGTCCTGCCCAAAATGCTCTTAGCATTTTCACTGAGAAGGAATAAAAGAAGTTCTCACAGTGGGGAACATAAAAAACTCCTTTGTGCATTTTTCTGAACTTTAATCAATAAATAATCCATTAACTCAGGGAAGCTGAATGCTCTTCATACAGAACCCAAAACAAACTGACAGATATCCTCTGGCAAGAACTGCGGAGAGGCTGCGTGGCCTTGGACAAGGCATTTCATTTCTGTAGGCCTCAGTCTCTCCATCTTGATAGCACTAACAGTCTATGACTGCTTAATTTCTCTTCTCAGAAAGGAGAAATACCTTGTAAACATCGAAGCTTGGAGAGACTTTGTTTTCCTTATTTTGTGTATGGTAGACGCATGTACTGAAGTTAAGCAAAGTGCATATGGTAAAGTTTAAACCAAAAGTATACAGAGGCAAATGTTCTAACCTTTTTGATAAACTATGATTTTTAGCTAGTTAGCATTTTCTCTGGAAATATATTTGAATATTTCAGAACCAGGCACCAAAAATTCAGGCAAGGCCATGGCAGGCCATTCTTCCTACTGGCTAGACTTGAATAGCAAAAAAAGAAAAGAGAAAAAAAAAAGTCTGTTAGGGGATGTAACAAGTATAATTCTAATTTGGGGTGATCCTAAGGAAAAGCAGTGTCTCTGATAGGTGTTGCCCTAGAGTGGGACTTGTTAACTATACTATAAAGTTAAAAATGTAATATGATTACTCTGCTTTCTTCTTCAACTTAATGCCTGAATCACTCCCAAGATAGTCATTAGTAGTGATTTTTTTTTTCCCTTAAAAGAGACACTCCTTGATCCTTTCAAGGAGACCATTAACTGCTTTTTTCGTTTGTTTGGGTCTGAAATTAAAAGGGGAAACATGCAACTAGACTGCTCATACTTTGGAAACTTGAAGTTCCTGATGTTGGATTTCAGGCTTTTTGCTTTGGTCTTATCCCTTTAGAAAGGCTCTGTTTTGTTTTGTCTGCCTTTTACACTCTCATTCTGGTGGGACTAAGCACTTTCCATTGCTCTCCGTGACTTGCTGCCTGTATTATACCCATTAGTTTCGGTAGAAATGATGACCCAAGAAGCTTGGAATTTGACCCCAGAAAATGGCAAGGGAATGATGGAAATGGTGATGACCACAGGATTCGTGCCCTGCTGGTCCTAGCAGGGATGGGCATCAGAAGGGGAAGCAGCAGGCTTCTGCATGGGCCTCTCTTGGCCCCACATTTGGCACTGCCTACTGCCCCCAGTGGTGGAGCAAGGAAGGTGGAAGAACCAGTACTTGCTGGGTCTGAAGGGATTAGAAAGTACACATGGGTAGTCACAAAATTGTCATGGGGATGTGACCTACAGTATGGAGAATACAGTCAGTAATGTCATAGACCATGTAAGGTGCCAGACAGCACTGGACTGATCAGGGGTAATCACTTCATAGACAGTGTAGATGCCTGACCACTGAGCTGCACACCTGAAACTAATATAAAATAATATTGACTGTCAACTATAATTTTATATATATATAAATATATATATTCATATTCATATTCATATTCACAGGATGTCAATTACAGCATAGGGAATATAGTCAATGGTATTGTAATAGCTCTCTACAATGCCAGATGGGTAGTAGACTTGAGGTGGTTATTGCTTTGTGAGGGGTGTAAATGTCTAGTCATTATGTTGTTTTGTACACCTGAAACTAAAAAAAAACCAAAAAACTTGCTGGGTCTCCTACAGGCCAGATGCTCAATTGATCATCTTACCTGCTTTGCAAGTGAGGCATTATCAGCCTCCCTCTATAAATGAGGATGATAATGATTAAACAACTTGCCCAAGACCATATAGTTTGACTTCAAATTGACTCTGTCTGCTTCCAAAATGTTTATCATGTGATTCTTTACTATTGATATACTCATATATATTATGGACTGTTCTTGAGGCCTTTTCTATGTGAGGCACGTATTATGTAAAATGTCTGTACAGTATCATTCGTTTATATGATGTTTGAAACATGGAAACAACTGAGGCTGACCCAGCCATGGCTCCTGGGGTTACATGGGGGACCCCTCAGGTCATCCCAACCCAGTAAGATATAATACAGTGTGGCAATTACAATTCAAGGCATGACTTTGCTATTTACCATCTGAGTGGCTTTGGGCAAATTTTACACTTTCTCATCCTCAGGTTTCTTCATTGGTAAAATGGAGATCCTTAGTAATTACCTCACAGGATTCAGGTGAAGAGATAAACTAAGAGAGTACTTAGCACTTAGTAAGCTATTATTAATCTGATCTGTCTCTCATACCCAAGGTACCCTTATAAGAGCCCCGCTCCTGAATCTGTTGGAATCACTTAGGGGTAAGGTGGGGAGGATGAGAGAAGAAATTAGGCCTGAGGAGGGGGGAGAACAGACTAGAATGGCTGCCTTCTTGACCCAGACTATACCCCTCAACCCCAGGCCTGTGTAAGGTACCCCCACTCTAGTCTGAGGGTAAATCACAGATCCCTGAAGAAATTCAACCCCGAGGTGGCATTTCCTTCTGTTCCTGCCCTAGAGCAGAGCCACGTTTCAGAGGGACTCTCAAATGAGAGCATCAACATTCTAAGCTGATTGTTAACATTTTTCCAGGAAAACACCACTTTCCCCTTTTGTTAGTCTTCTGGACTAAGTGTTGAGTGAGTTGCGATGGACCCAGCCCTTGCTTAAGCGAAGTGTCCACCTTCCAACATTTTGGCTGTAATTATGCTGCTCAGGCTGGAACTAAGTAAACACAGGATTTTTTTACTATGAACAAATGAATCTTATTTGCAGTTCATCTGATAAATGTGTATTAAATGTGTCCTCCATGTGAGGCACAGTAAGTAGGGCACCGGACATTCAGTCGAGGGCAAGACCCATGGAGCTCCTGCCCTTGAGCATCACTGAGTCAAGGAAAGGAGAATTCACCAAGAAGAAACTGTGGTGAAGGCTGTGTTAGGGGATGTTCAGGCTGGTGGAGCAGCATCAGCAGCACAGAATCGCGAATAAGGTGTCGGCAACGTTTAAGCTAAACCCAAAGGGCTGCAATGCTGCCTCGGTCTATCCCTGCAGCCTCCCCAAGGGCCCCCAGCTTCCCTGTGGAGGTCAGGTGGCTTCCGCAACAGAGTGTCGCACTGGTAGTCCTTCTGCCCGCCCCCCCCCCCCCCCCCGAGGTCTGGGAAACCCTCACTCCTTTGCCTCCAAATCCTCACAAAGGTTCTTAGAAATGGTTTCTAAGAAAAAACAGATAACAAGGAGAATAATGACACACGAGAAAAAAATATACAAGAAAAATTTTCTGCCTTTGTAGAGAAGGAAAAACTTTCTCCTCTACTTTCTTAGGTTTAATACCTGGGCCCCGCAAATTAAACTGACAAAAGACAGATTAACAAGCATAAAAAAAGAAAGTTTAGTTACACACTTATGCACAGGAGTTCACAAAGAAATGTGACTCAAAGAGGTGTTAGAATTTGGGGCTTATATACAGGCATACCTTCTTTTATTCTTCACTTTATTGCATTTCACAGATGTTGCCTTTTTAACAAATTAAAAGCCAGACTGTGTCTCGTTCCGCCCCCCCACCCCACCGCAGCAAAATAATTATGACTTGCTTTATTATGGTAGTCTGAAACTGAACCTGCAATATCTTTTTTTTTTTGAGGGCAGTGTCACTGGCCCTCCTATGTGGGACCCGAACCAGGGCTGCTGGCTTCCCAAGCCAGCGCTTAACCACCGCGCCACTTGGCCGGCCCTTGCAGTATATTTAAGGTATTCTTGTAGCATTTTAATAAAGGGTGATAAAGTATAAAGAGGCTAGACAAAGGAAAAGGAGTTTGGGGCTTCTGGGGGTAGGTAAGTTATGGGGAGATGACTAGGAAATGTATGATAAATAACGCTTGTCAGTCGGTAAGGTTTATCATGCAGATAAGAGTCCTTTCAGGTGATCAGAGTTGTCTCTGAAGAAGTTCTCTTTCTGGTATTGGAGAGGGAGACATATTTGTAAATGGAAATTTATGTTACCTTTACAAAGAGAAATTTATGCTCTGCTTTTAGACAAGGAGGGAAAGGGCAGAGAGCTAACTGCTTTCAGCTCAAAACAATGCTAAAGCAAAATGGCATATTTAGGGTGACACATTCTCATCCCTTTCACTGGGCCTTGCTTTGGTATTGAGCACTGTGCTAAGAACCTTTATATGTGTATTCCATGGTATCATTTATGTCTCATAACAACTCTATAAGGTAAGTATTATTGATATGTCCATTTTTCAGATGAGGAAACTGAGGCTAGAGAGGTGAAATGAATAGTTTGTGAACCTAGCCAATGGCAGAACTAGGATGTGAGCCCAGGAAAATGAGAAAATTAATTGATCATTTCTCAGTAAGGGTTTTTGTTTTTTTTTTTTTTTTCAGAAGTGGAGGTAGGAGAAACTATTGTTGCTAAAGGGGACCTTTAGGGAGAATCAAGAAAAGGATCCTTGGTAGGAGCTGTAAGTCCTCCAGCACCTGGTAGGGCTGGCCACAGGAGGAGCTCAGTAAATCCGAATCCAGCAAAGCAACCAGGGAAGGCATGAGTGAGGCTCCTCAGATGGTGTCTCCCAATTTAACAGGACCCATGCTGGCTTCTCTCCCACCAATCCCAGCCACAGGTCTATACCCTCTTCTCTTACATCTTGCAGCTCCCGGGAATTAGGGAGCTTGGTGGTTGGTTTCTCCCATTCTCTCTGTGGTCCCTGACATCCTGATTCTCACAGCACTGGCTATGCCTGGGACTCAGTTTCCACAGCTTCCCCAGAAGCTGCTGCCCTGGAAGACAACAAGCCCACAGGACCTTTTTATTTCAAAGGGCAGAGCATTACAGCAAATTGCAAATGTAAGAAAGTTAGAGAGGTTGTGGAACTTTCCCAGCTTGCTTCCCTGCAAAAGGCCTGCCTTTAGCTCCTGGCTCCCTGTGACATGGCCTTCCCAGTCAGATAACAGCCTTGCCACTTGCTACCTGGGTGATCTTGGGCAGTTATTTAACCTCCTGGACACATCTGTAAAATCCGGACCATATCTATTCAGGTTGGGATGAGTATTCAAGGGCTAAATAAGTGTTGTTATGGACTAAATTCTACCCCCCATCTCAACCCTGCCCAATTCATATATTGAAGCTCTAATCCCCAATATGACTATATTTGGAAATTAGGACCTTTCAGGAGGTAATTAAGGTCAAAGGGGCTCATAAGGGTGGGGCCCTAACCCAATAGGCTGGTGTCCTTGAAGAAAAGGAAGAGATTCCAGGGGTGCGGGCAACAAATACAAAGCCACGCAAGGACATACCAAGCAAGCAGCCATCTACAAGCCAAGGAGAGAAGCCTTAGGAGAAACCAAATCTGCTCACACCTTGATCTCAGACTTTCAGTCTTCAGAATTGTACCAGAATAAACTTCTGTTGTTTAAGCCACCCAGTCTGGGGTATTTTGTTATAGCAGCTTTAGAAGACTAATATACATGTTCATTCCACTTATTTTCTTTTCTTATTGTTTGAACGAACTCTACATTTAAAAGCAACTCAGAATTTCAATTAGAAAAATTTTGATCTGCCTGAGCCCAATTCATGCTACTGGGACTCAAAACTTGGAGAGAAGGTAAAGGGAGGTTAACATGTCCTGTCAGTGTTAGAGCGGAGCACTCTTGGCAGACCTGCCTGAGGATGAAATAATGAGCTGGGCTGAGGAGTGGACCTTTGCTTGAGTTTCTGCTTACTATTGATCCCCACTCCAAAGTTACCACTGTCCTTGTATGCAAATGAATTCTAAAAGGTAGAATACATAATCCTCAAATTATGGTTCTATTGCCTGTAGGACATTAGCCAATTTTGTATCTAACCCAACCAACTTCTTCAAAAATTCTTTCTCCAATGCTTATATGATTCTAGTTCATCTAATTCTCTTTGGGACCAGCCTTACCATCCTTCACTAATGAGTCGAATAAATCTCTGACATGTGTTCACACAAATATAGAATGAACACATTTCGGGTATTTGTGGTTTTGACTTTTTGAAAAGTATACTGTGACAAGTACAAGGAATTCTAATATTTATAGAATTTAAAGATCACACTTTAAGGTGATATAAAGCCTTATTGGATTGGCATTTGCTTTAAAAAAAAAAAAAAAGGATTGTATTTGGGAATTGGGGGAGGGGAACAGCGTTGGGGAACCGGGGAAGGGGAACAGACAAGTCGCTGTCCTTTTGTTCTTCAGTCTAGTTGTGGAGAATGTTGCTTCATGTTGGTATCATCATTGCGCTCTTCTCGGGTGAGGCAGATTGGTTGCTGGCCTCTGGACAGCCTCTTACAGCGGCTCTTGGCAGCTTACACCGGCTGCCAGCCACTCACGCTGGCTACTGGCCAACCACTATAGCCTATGGCAGCCCACTGCAGCAGGAGCTGCAGCTATGCTGTCCTGGGGACTCACAGCAGCCCAGCTCCAGGTGGAGCTGTTGTTCACCATCTTAGCTGTAGAGGGCAGTGTCACTGGCCCTCATATGTGGAATCTGAACCGGGACAGCTGGAGTCCCAAGCCAGCTCTTAACCAACACGACACTCGGCCGCCCAAGGCATATGCTTTTTAAATTTCTAGATCTTCTCTATTTCTATATTAATACTTTTAAAGCACCAATGCTCAGGAATCACAATACTTTATTAGTTTCAGAAGAATTTGATTCCCTCTACAGGCAGAGCAAACATAAATTGTAAAGTTGTTTTTTATCCTTTATCCCACTCTTTTTTCTTTCCTATCTTGCCATACCCTGACAGGGCCTTTTAAGCTGGTTCTGTTATTCTACCTCCTTGTCTCAGATGGTAGGAAATGACCTGCTAGACACGAGGTGTGAATGACAGCAAGTTCTTCCAAGGCCATTTGCGTTGAAATAGGGGATGGATGCTTTAACCTAGTGGCTTTTAGACTGTATTTCTAGGGATTTGCATCTACTTCCCCAAAGCTTCCCTCTCCCTGTCTCTCTTCCCCATAAATACAGTTCAGCCAGAACTCCACTCACTCAGATTCAAGTAAGATTTTATTTGAACGATCAGTTAATTGGGAGATGCATTTAACCCAAAGAACTGAAGCTTTAATAATGGCAGAGGCAGTTGGGGCATAGTGGAAAGAACCCTGAGGACACATGAAGAAAGTCCTTGCTCTGCCTTTTACCAGCTGTGTGATCTTGTGCAGATCACTTGCTTGTGTGGAGCTTTGATGTCCATGCTCATAACCCTACCTTGTACGTGAATTTTGGAGCATTAAGACAGATTATGTGACATGTAATTGTGAAGGGTTGTTATGAACAGCCTTTCAGGCATAGTCAACATGCAATGAAGGAAGTGTCGAGGGTCCCAGGGGAAGCCCCTAGAACTCCTCAAATCATGCTGATTAAGTGGCTACCTAGTCACATGGCTGCTGGTTTTAACCTTAGTGTATGAGCACTTGCTCCCTTGTTGCCTTAAATTCCTTTTGCCACCCATCTGGTCCTCCTGTTTCTAATTAAAATTTGAAAGTTTCATGAAAATTCGGCAGGAACAGTTTTTACAAAATGTTGTCTGCTGTGGAGCAGATTGTGATGCTCATCCGTCAGTTCTCAAACTAATTTAACTCTCAGCCCTGTAGCCTTCATATGGAAAAGCAGGGAAAGCAAAAATGGAGCTGTGATGAGCAGTGCCAGTTGGACTACCTCATGCTTCTGACTCATTTCAGATCCACTATTATGTCAATAGACACATCCCTTGTCCCCATATTTTTTTTAAGAAAATGCTATTAGTAAAACAAGATCCAGGGAGAAGCATCACGTTAACATTGTGATCAGGCTTAAGGACAAAACTGGGCTAGATATCCAGAGAGGTCGTGCTCCCTGGATCAAAGGAAAGAAATAGCATTGTGAAAATGGGAAAGGAAAACTTTATGTACCTAAAGCGGAGCAGATATCACATAATAATAAATAGCTATTAGTTACTAAACACGTATTATGTTCCTGATACTGTGCTCATAAATAAATTATCTTGTTTGATCCTCTCCATTGCTATATTAGTCAGGGCAGGCTAACCGCCATAACAAACAACCCCCAAATCTCAGTGACTTAATACAGTAAAGGCTGATTGCTTACTCATGTCCCCACCCTCCACAGGATCTTGGAGCCCTCCATTGGACTCTGCATCCCACCAGCAGATGAGATGAGAGGGAGAGAGCACATATAGGGAGGATCCCATGGGAGGTTTCTTAAGGCCTAAGCCTGGATGTGGCATGCATCACTTTTTGCCAACATCCCATTGGCCAGAACTCAGTCACATGGCCCTACCTAATTGCAAGAGAGTCTGGGAAATGTCCATGAGGTATATGGCCAGATGGAAGAGGAAACAAGGTTTGGTGAACACATAGTATCTGCCGTAACCACTCACCTTTGTTTCACAGATGAAACTGAGTTTTGGACCGGAAAAGTAACTTGCCTAATAGCGCATAGCAAGTAAGTGGTAGAACTGGGATAAGTTCTCAGGAACAAGGCAGAGCGGCCACTACACCCAAGGAACTTCTTGTCTGTAGCCAAAAGTTCTTGCTCTATTCTTAGGATCTTTCTTTTGCCAGTGTCATCTGGCTGTGTTAGAGGGAATTCAAAAGCATCTTTAATATTTCCAAAGGAGAACAGAAATGGTAGAAATTAGAATGGGAAGAGAGGAATTGCTACTCTGACCCTTATGAATTGAAGGATGATATCTTTGTTCCACTTCTGCTTTCTCTATGTGAGAAGCAGTCAGCTTCACTGTTTATGTACTAGAAAGGGTGACCTTTCAATTTTTCTCTTCTGAAAATGTGTAATTTAATGTGAAGTATCTATTGATGGGCATAAGTAGGAAGACTTCTCAGGCTAATGTGCTTGATTTTCCCCTGGAAATAAATCCATATCTATTAAGGGTCTTCTATGTGCGAGGCATGGAGCAAGGTGCTTCACATACATTATCTCATTTAGTCTCATTTCAGCTTCCCAGGAACCTCTGATGTAGGCATCATTAGCCAGCTTTTACAGATGCGATAAATAAGGGAAGAGGAAATAGTAGCTCAGGGCCTAGCAAATGCTAATTCACTTCCAGTGGAAGTGTTTACTGTTTGGTTTCTATGGGATGGATTTCGATGAACTTCTTTTTTTTCTTTCTTTCTTTTTTTTTTTTTTTTTTGAGGGCAATGTCACTGACCCTCACATGTGGGACCCGAACCGGGGCAGCCGGCCTCCGAGGCCAGCGCGTAACCACCGCGCCACTCGGCCGGCCCTCGATGAACTTCTTAAACATTAATACCTGCCTAATGTTTGCATAATCCTTTCAACTTTTCAACTCACTGTCACCTCTTTCATATCTCATTTGATGTTCACGCTAGTCCTGTGCTGATAACGGCCTAGAACTATTTGGTGACGTCTTTTTCCGAGCCTAAATCTCTGGAGAGAAGTTGCTTTTATTACATAGCTAAGGTTCACAATGAAGCCAATAGAAATCTTGCTTGCAGAAATCTAACCCACATCTTCATCTGCAGGGTTTCCCAGGGATGGTGTAATCTGCTTAGTACAGCGGCGATTGCACATCAGTACTCTCACACCAGAGCTGAGTGCCATGGTTACATCTGCCCCCAACATTCTCTAAAACTCTCGATTTTAGAAACTTAAGTGCCTTTACTACTCTATCCTTGTCTGGATCTCCCTGCCACTCTATTTACCCCCAATTAATGAGAGCCAAAGGGAAAGAAAGAAAAGAAAAAGAAGGAAAGGAAGGCAGGGAGGGAGGAAAAGAAACAGAAAGAGCAGGTTTGTGTGTTTGTGCAACGAGGTGCATTTATTCTCAAAAAAAGCAGAAACCAGCTTAAATGAAGCAGGGAGGGGTTGACAGCAGATGAAGCACAAAGCAGGTGTTTACTTAATTGCGGCGGCTGGTGCCAAGTGTTTGGCACAATTTTTCTCCCCATTTTCAATTATGGGCACTAGTGCTCATTTAACTTTTTAGCTAAAGCATCTGAGAAGAGTGTGAAACTGCTCTCTCTGCCCCTCTCATTTTTACAGGAAAACAATCAGGCAGTTTTCTTACAAATATTGTCATTAAATCCAATCCTGAGGATTTATTTATATTTTTAACTCATTTCAGAAGTCTTGATTCCACTGCTCAGACTCATCTGTGTGACTCGGATTTAAGAGTTGTATGCTTGGGCCCACAACTTCCTGAGGTTATTTCTTTTAAAATGCAGGCATTAAGGTTTCCAGCTGATGTGGCACATTCATTTTGCTACGTGATTTTTCTCCTTTAAGTGACAAAGGGAAAAGTTGCAAAAATTTCGGATGCAAGTTATTTTATGCACTGTCATTCCACAAATGCTTATTTAGAATAAACACTGTGCCAAAACCTTATGAAGAACAAACAATGTGCCAAAAACAATGCAAAGAAGCATGAGGCATGCAAAGATAAACAAGATAAGGTCTTTCCCTTTCAGCAAGTTTGGTCCAGAAAGGAAAGTGAGACAAGTATAAGGAATAATGTAGAGCAGCTCTGAGGGAAAGAGCAATAATAGGCTAAGAAAAGCTGATCTTACATAAAGGAAAAAGTTCTTCATTCCCCCCCTTCTTAAAGTAGTGTGACTTAGAGGACGCAATTCAGTTATTGTGCATAAGATGATATGTATTTCAATTTCTGTGCATTTACTGTGCCTTCATCTTCTTCCATTGATTCTAATCTGCATATATATAAATTTATATAAAAATTATGTAGTTTTTAAATTTTACTTTTGGAACATTATCTCAGGTTTTGTTTCAAGGAGGGGGAAAGAGAGGAAGGTTGTAGTTCAGAGAGGGCATTAGGAAACCTGGGTCTGGTCTTGTTTTCACCTTCAGCTGCTTGTGTTCCTGGGTCTCAGAGGGCTAAGCCTGGGTGACCTTCAAGGTTCCTTTCAGTCCTAATGGTCTGAATGGGATACTTCCCATCTTGTGCTGAACGAATCCAGTGGCTGTCCCGTAGGAGCAAAGGAAACAACAGGAGGCCTGCGGGAGCATCGGAGGTGCCAGAGGTGGAAAGGAAGAGTGGTATTTGGGTGATACACTCTAGGACCCCTGTTTCTCAGTTTCCTATTTAAGAACCACATCATTTGTAGAAAGCATTAAGTTGAGAGCCACTCACAGTTTATAGTGGGTCTGATTCCAGTGGGTATAGCACTGGCTCTGAAAAATGGAGAACATGACCTAGTGCGAAAAATATCTAAAAGATCTACAAGCTGGCTAATGTTTGTGCTGAGTGCTATCCACAATAAGCCTTGAAGGTAAATGAAGTGAATTTTAAGGAACAGACAGAAGGAAATTGGAGAAAATGTGGAGTGAGAGTGAGGAATGCCATGTCTCTCCATGGTTCTTTCCTGTCTCATTTCACAGCCAGCAATCTGGTCCAGGCCCTAATTAATCAAAGGCTCATAAGTTGCTGCTGGTACGCAGTGACCCCCTCCCTTTAGTCTCTGCCTTTCCAGTTCACACATCATTGTCCTTCCTCAAACATTCCATTCACTATGTTGCTTCCCTAGGCGTGATTTATCACGATTCGCTGTTACCTGTCACATTTCATCTCAATTCTTCAGCCCAGGGTTCTGGGTCTTTCATCCAGGAAGCATGGCATTAAAAAGTGGAAATCTAGCTTTAACCTTGGCCTTTGCAGCTTTAAATCTGTGTGGCTTTGGGTAAGTTGTTTAACTTCCCTTGCCTTCATTTTCCTTATCTATACAGTGACTGGGGACTGAGGTCTCCAACTGTAAATGTTTTCCTGGGTGAAGTTATTTTGCTGATCCAATGTGACCGCCCTGGTTTCACATTTCCCTGGACTGCCCAGATTCACATATGCTGGCGACACTCCCAATAGCATCTATGAACTTGGCAGGCCTTGGGTCCCAAGTTTTAGTTTTTAAAATATCATCCCCCTAGCTTTCCAAGGTTCTCTCTTGTTATTCTCCATAGCATTCCTCTGCCCTAGACAAGTCAGTGACCTCAAACCTAAATGCTTTTATCTTATATGCCCTGGCTCTGAGCCATTGACCCTGCTGGAAAGCAGCTCCTGGTCTCCTATACCACCCAACAACTCTCAGCTCTCAGATTAAAGCCCTTCTTATCCAGAAGTCTTCACTGACTAATTACACCTAACAGTAGCCACTCCTTCCATGGAGACAAGCTCAATAAACCACGTCTTTGGCCACAGTGGCCTTTGCAAAATGTCTATTTTAAAAATCCAATCAGACCTCTATTTTTGGTAAACATAATTTACGGTATACATATGTATATTATTGTAGGCTTTTTTTTTCATTCAGCATTATATCATAGATAGGTGTTTTCTTTCATTGTTTCATAGTCTTCACAAGGTGTTACTGAATATCTTGGGATTCTGTTGACTCTTTCCCTAAGGTTGCATAGTTGAGTGTTTGGTATTTCACAATTATAAATATCTCAAAACATATAGCTTTTTGAATATTTTGCATTATTTTCCTAGTTAGTATAAGACAAACTTTCTTATGGCATCGTGCAATTTGACAATCCTTGCATGGATCCCTGGCTGACTCTAGCACCTACTGACAACAGTTGTCTCAGACGTCCTTCTCTGCTGCTTCAGCCTCCTTAATCCCCACGGCCCCCTCCCATGCAGCAGGTGGCCCTGCCAAGAGCACTCCATTGCTTTGCTCAAAACCCCAGCCTCTTCAACTCGACTCTTCCCCAATTCAGTGCTTCTCAAGTAGCAGGTGCCCAGGAATCACCCTGCCGCCTTGTGAAGATACAGATTGCTGGGCCCCAAGAGCTGAGAAATGTGCATTTCTAACAAGCTCCTGGTTTCCTGGTGCTGCTGGACCAGGGTCCCTGCCTGATGAACTTTTGCTCTCATTCTTTTCTCTGATGTCAGAGGAAATGGTTTAACTTCTCTAACTCATATCCGCCCCACAACCTATCCTCTGAACCTCCTTCCCATTTTCTCTGGGACCCAGCTCCTACTCTTAACCGTTTTTGTTTACTGCTTCAATATCTGTGCCATTGAAACCCCTTCCCCTGTCCTTTAAGCATCCTCCTATCACTGCTAAATTAATAATAACCTTTTTCTAACCAACATTGCCCAGTTCTACCAACTCAAATGTCTTTCCTCCTGCTGAAAATTTTTCTGAACTTGAACTTCCGATCCTCACGTGCAACTTCTACTTCCTATCCATGTTTTTCCTTTTTAATTCCCAGCAACTTCTCAAGCTGCTCTACTGAAACTATCTGGAAAGTTTAAAATTATTCCTTTCTTCTCAAATTCCATAGTTTTTTTTTTGTTTGTTTGTTTTGTTTTTAGCTGAGCCATCCTGCCACCTGTTGGCAACTCAGCTCAGGCTAGGCATTGAACTACTGTTGCTCAGAGCTCAGCTCGCACTTTTGAGCGAGTTCTTAACCAACTGAGTCACTCGGCATGTGAAGATTATCCTTATATCAGTCTTAGGAAGTAGGTATTATTTTACAGGTTAAAAAAAAAACCTAGGCTGAGAGAGGTGTAATAATTTGCCCAACAGCTGAAATGAAGGAACCAAAACCTGGCTATGATCCACATATCACATGTTTAAACACTGTTCAAGAACATGAATCAGAATCCCTGAGCACCCATTAAAATACCAATTCCTGGTTCGAGTGCCAGAGGTTCCAAACCAGGTGTGGTTAAGAACTAGGACTCTGAATTCTTAATAATCCCTCTGAGTGATTCTGACAGGGGTGTGAGAAACAGTCCCTTTGTATTGACATGATTGGCCACTTCCTTTAAACATTTCTCTCAGTTGCTATGATACAACATTTTTTTTTCTGTGTCTGTCAGCTCTCTGAGTGTTGTTCTCCATCTCCTTCTCCTGCCCATATCAATGCCCCCAGACACTGTTCTTCACCTTCTTCTCCCTCTGCTCTGTCCCCAGGAGCCCATCTACTTGCAGCACTCCAGTTCAGGCAGATGGTTCCCAACCTTGCTCTTCCGGTGCCAACTTCCTGGTGAGAGTCACAGAGCAGCATGAAATGATTTTGGAACAGTGATGAACTACAGCCGAGGCCCTGGACAAAACTGTGATGCAGATGACATTGATCCTGGTACCCCGTGGACCATACCACCCTTGGCCTTTCCTCTTGCTTATAAGATCCCTGTGCTTTGCAGCTCTCTAGTCAAATCAGTTCAGGAAAAGAGCTGATCATTTTACACAGTCACACTAATGTGTTAATTCTCCCACTCATTTGCATTTTTAAAGGCTTTTATCTCTTTTTGTGGTTTCAACTAATGTTCACATGTTGAAGACATTTCAGGCTTCACTTAGCAGATGGGGGAATTTAGAGAGAAACTGGGACCCAAGAGGAAGGAGGGTGAGCAGGTTTGGGAGGGGCCCTTCTCTTCCCCATGAAATTTTTTGAAGCTTAGACTGGAAAGCAGTCGGCAACACTACTGGGAGGGCAGGACTTGGATTGTAAGAGCGTTTGTCTCCTGCACACCCCGGGCAGGGCCAAGCAATCACTGCAGCTGCTGTAAACCTGTCCCCAGAAGCGAGGCGGTGAGGACAGACTGTGGAGCTGGCTTCCTGCCACCCTCCCTCACCCCCCACACCCACTCAGAATGGTTGGCTCCTCTTCATCTCTTTCCAGTCTTGGCTTAAATGTTCTCTTCCGAGCAGTGGTCCTGACCACCCTACTTACATAGGCTTTTCTTGGTGATTCCCTGTATTGGCAGCTGTTTTCCTTCATTGCATTTGTCACAGTTTGTGATTATTTTATTTATTTCCTTGTTCTTCTTGTCCCCATGTGGGACTCAAGAGGTCAGAGAACAGTCTGCATTGATCCCTATGGTGCTCACAGCATAATGCCTGCTCCTAGTGGATACGAAGCATTTGTAGCAGGAATGACTAAATAGCTGTCTCTGCATCACCTGGCACTTATTGACTAGTCCTTGAGCTGAACTAACTGCCCCAGTGTCATCCCAGTGCGGAAAGCCTTGAGGCAAATAGAGAACAGCTGGTTCACCTCACTGCTGAGACAGGGGTGAGGGACTGCCCTTGGATGGCATCAGAATAAAATACAAAAGACTTTGAAATAGGCAAAAAAGATGACTAGGTGTCCTGTCTAGCACCCTATTGAGTTATCAAAACTTTCAGTGTCTTTGAACTATTTTACAACTTTTAAAGTTATATAAAACTGATAGCAATACAAATGATTCTTGTCAATAGAGATGCAAATGAATTTTTTCGGGTGGAGGTAAAATTGATTATTGCCTTGTAGCTATCGACCAGTTTTAAATATATTTGTAAATTCATTTTAGTTTTCCTGATTTCCTGTATATGTGTGTTCTTTGAATTCTCTTTTGAACTGGTGGCAACATCTTGTTGGTTCCCTCATGAATTAGTTAAATAAAGCCTCTGATATGTGTTAATTTTATATTTGTATGAGTCACAATTTTAGCCTTTTAAAAATTATCTTTTGAAATTAGACTGTTAATCAAAATCAAGAACTTTTGTGTATCAAAGAATACTATCAAGAAAATAAAAAAAACAAAATGGGAGAAAATATTTGTAAATCATATATCTGTTAAGAAATTAATACCTAGAATCTATAAAGAACTGAAACTCAAAAGCAAAAAAACAGACAACCCAATTCAAAATAGGCAAAGGACTTGAATAGACAATTCTCCAAAGGAGATATAAACATGGTCAATAAGCACAAGAAAAGATGCACTATGTCATTAGTTATTAGGGAAATCAAATCAAAACTATGATGACATACCACTTCACACCTGCTAAGTTGGCCATAATTTTTTTAAAAACCCAAAGAATGAAAAATAACAAGTGTTGGTAAGGATGTAGAAAAGATAGAAATGTAAAATGGTAGCTGCTGTGGAAAACAGTTTGGTGGTTTCTCAAAAGATTAAACATAGAATTTCCATATGACCCAGCAATTATACTCCTAGGTATATATCGAAAGAATTGAAAGCAGGGACTCCAATAGATACTTGTACACCAGTGTTCATAGCATCATTATTCACAATAACCAAAAGGTAGAAACAACCCAAGTGTCTGTCAACAGGTGAAGGGATAAACAAAATAATAAATGAACACTATTCAGCCATTAAAAGGATATAAACTGGGACACATCAGCATCCAGATGGCCCTCTGAGCCCTGGGAGTGGCTGAGTGTATAGGTAGACAAAAACACCCAGACCCAGCTCTGCAGATACCAGGACCCTGAGAAGGCACAGACGCTGAGGGAGAGAGAAAACTGAGTGTGATGTTGGGAAAGCCAGAGAGACTAATGATTTTACTTCAGATGTCTAGCAACTCACTGTCCAGTGACTTGGGATCACTTCAGCTGCTACTTAATTCTTGTCATGTGAGAGAGCATCATCCAATAGACTAATACTTCTGGTCATAAAGAGACCATTTTCAACAACACACTTTGCTGTCAGAAATTGTCCTAAATAGTATATGATGCGGAAGGACATTCTCAAATACAAAACAAATCCAGACTTAGGAGAAATTTTTATTCAAAAAGATTATTGCAAGAGGTAAAGGGACTATTGCAATTGTCTCAACGGTCAGACAAATAAAGGTTTTCTTTTACAGAGAGGTGTGAACAAGGATAGAAAGAACCAAATGTGGGGAAATGGAATGAAAGGGTGGCATGATCAGATAGTAGATCAGTAAAGAATATTTTATGCCAAGGCTGGTTTGCTTGCAGCAGGGGCTGTATGCAGGCTCAGGCTGAGGCAGGGTGGGCAAAGTTCAGGGGCTTGGAAAAAAGGAAGAAGCTTAGCCAAAGTATGGTTACAAGCATTTTGTTCCAGTTCATCAGTGGGGATGAGCAGTACAGCTTATCATTTTTGAGGCAGAGAATGGGAATTTGGAGGGTCTGTGTCTAGCTTTGTCATAGGTCAAACATGAGACATCTGAGTCATATATAAGTCATATGGGAAAGAGTGGTTCTTTGCAGTGAGCCATTTCCTAGAACACAAAAACAGGGGGATTCTTTGAGTCCCCCTATTTTCTAGGAGCAAAGGGTTCAGGTAAGATTCAACATTGTCAGTGTGCTGTGGGATGTCAGTTTAACCACCACCCCCCTACCCGCCCCCCTGCCCCCTGCAGTCTGCATGACACCCTGGTCTTCTCAGCCAACGTAGATATTTCTGCACAGGGGCTTATAGGCCACTTCTTGCTTCAGCCCAGGCTGTGACCCGCCCCCACCCAAGTCCCCTTTCTTGAGTGTTTATTTAAGACTTTGATTCCTCTTTTGAAGGAATCTTCACGCCTGATTTACCAGAAGCCTGTCTTATCCCCAGGAGATACATCCAAGATAGCCTCATAACCTCTGCTTCCAAACCACCACCTCCAAAGCACAGTCCTGAGGCCAATGGACTCCTTTGGACTTTTGCATCTTATGGGCTGAATTCAGCTCTCAGAAGTGCTTTATTCCAAGTGGTGTTTTGCTTTGATTTGTAAACTTGAATAAGATGCCAATATTAAAAAATCAGAATAGTGAATCTAAAAGTCCAGAATTCTAGCTTCTCTGGAAAAATGGATTGCTCTAACAATTTTGGCCTGCATTTCTGTTGTATGCTTCCTACCGTACATAACAAAATTCCTGACAATAAAGTGTGCTTTTTAAAAAGGTCTATTTATGATCCAAGTATTACTCATGGTGCTGTTGCTTTGATACAGCCAAAGTAAGGCGAGGCATGAGCTCTCTGTCTCCTGTTTACCACTGTTCCTCTGAATAAATCCAGTCATTTATGTTATCTGTGTGTTTATGTAGTTCCTTATCCTTCACCAATTATCACCTTCAGTACCAGGATAACTAGTCAGAATTTTACTTTCAGGGAATATGTTAATTAAGGCATCCTTTAGGAAAATTGCTTACTATTTATGTCTAACTGCCTGACCACATAAGAATGATGACTGTATCCTTTTGATGTGCGGCAGACCCAGTTCACCACTGACCATTTCACTTGACTAAGTCAGCACACCCTCTACATGGTCAACTTGTGTTCATAAATTGTAAAATCATGCAAAATGGTCAGTGGCTACTTGGTACTTGCTTCCATCTTAGAAGAGAGAGAGGTGAATAGGGCAGGCCTGGGAGTATATACCTCCCTTTCCTTTAGATGCAAAGTCAGTGTAATTTGTAGTACAGAGTTAAACCTGTGGTTTAAGCATTTTGAACATGAACATGAAGTCTTCTGTCTCCCAAGCATTTCCTGTCCTTCTCTCAGGATAGGGGCCTCTCCCTGGTGTTTCCATAGCCTTCTGGGACTATCCCTATTACTGCCCATAGCACTGTACTGTAATTATCTGTTCCTGTGTCTGTGTCCCACCTAGATCTTGAAGCTTGATGGGCGGCGGGGAGGAGGGTTTATATCTTTTCTGTAATTACAGGCCCAGGCCTAGATAGCCCTTGAGGAAGGGTCCAGAGTTATGACACCTATCAACCTTCATTATTCTCGTGAGTCTCTCTACTTTGCACATTCCTGAGTGAGGCATGAAATCTTTATACCCACAGATATTATATGACAAAAAATAAGTGCATCCGTTTTCCGGTGATACTTAGTATTCCTGGTCTCTGTTTCTCATCTCATCTGACCGGGTAAGTGTCTCCCTATCTCTTAATCACAAGGCTCCTTCCCCACCACTGCCTCTGAGAAGGGTTTTCTAGACATCCTGTCTCTGTTCTCGCCTCCTGGGAGCAGGCCTAAAAATGACAATTCATTTGGCTAATTGGTATATTGCTGTCTTTCCACTTTACTTCCAAGTGTTCATCCAACCACAGTTTTCATGCTCTGGCAGCTTCCTCCAGGCTCTTACACAAGCAAGTGACTGACCTTTGACCAGCTTGTAAAAGATAGCTGTTAGACTGCATCTCTATTCAAGGATTGAGCTGTACTATGGAGGTTGTGATGCTGCCTTCTGCCAGATCCTGGCGTATAAATGTGTGGAAGTACAAACTGACCTTGCCAAGTGTTCAAGACCTGGGTGCATTCAGTCCTTTGAGTGCTGACTAGAGTCCTACTCGACACTTACAGAGCCCCCGTCTGCTTCAATCTCAGCGCCTACAGTAAATTTGTCTTTGGCTATGTAAGCATTTGTGTGGCATAATTTCAGAGGCCCCAGGGAATCCTGCCTATTCACTCCCCGACTTATTCTGTTATGCCTGAAATTGCTTTAATCACCAACACTTCCATTTACCAATTGGAATCAAAAGTTTTAAAACCTCTAGGAAGAGTTAAATTGTTTGCTTTTTTTAAAAAGATTTTATTGGGGAATTGGGGGAGGGGAACAGCATTGGGGAACCAAGGAAGGGGAACAGACAAGTTGCTGTCCTTTTGTTCTTCAGTCTAATTGTGGAGGACATTGCTTCACTGGTATAGTCATTGTGCTCTTCTCGGATGAGGTAGATCGGTCGCCGGCCACTGGACGGCCGCTCACAGCAACTCTTGGCAGCTCACACTGGCTGCCAGATGCTCACACTGGCTGCCAGCCACTCACATAGCCTATGGCAGCCCACTGTAGCAGGGGCTGCAGCTATGCTGTCCTGGGGACTCAAAGCAGCCCAGCTCCAGGTGGAACTGTTGTTCACCATCTTAGCTGTAGAGGGCAGTGTCACTGGCCCTCATATGTGGGATCCGAACCGGGGCAGCTGGCATTCCAAGCCAGCTCTTAACTAATGCACCACTCAGCCAGCCCAGAAGAGTTAAAATTTTAAATGTAAACTTTCTATTGAAGTATAACATACATACACATAAAAACGCACAAACCATAGGTATAAATGAATCACTCATGTAACGAAATGCCAGGATTAAGAAACAGAACATTCCCATTTTCCAGAAACACCCCCCCCCAACTATCACCTGTGCCCACTCAAGCCTGTGCTCACTTCCAGTCACCTCCCTACACCCACTGGGGAAACCAGTATCCTGACTTATAACAAATTGATTATTTTTGCTTTTTTCCTTTGTGGAAATGTCTTTTTCAAATACAATCCTTCTTTGACTCAGCATTATATTTATGAGATTCATCCATGCTGCTGCATATACTTGTAGTTTGTTCGTTTTATTACTGTATAGTATTCCATTGTGTGAATAAACCACAATTTATTTAACTATTCTAATGCTAATGGATATTTGGGTTGTTTCCAGTTTTCAACTTATAAATATTGCTGTTATTTACAACTAGTGATCTGTAGTACAGGTCTTTTGATAAACATATGTACCCTTCTGTCTTGAAAATACAATAAGAAGAAGAATATATGAGAAATAGAATATACACATTCAACACACACAGTAGGTACTACTAAACACCTTTTCCAAGGTGGTTGTACCAATTTACACTCCTATCAGCAGCATGTAAGAGTTATAATCATGCCAAATTTTCATCAGCAATAGGTCTTTTTCATTTAGCCATTCTGATGAGTGTCTAATGGTGTGCATTAGACACCCATATTAATTTTCATTTCTCTGATAACTAGTAAAGATGAGCACTTTGTTTGATGTGCATTTGTCATTTGGATATCCTTCTTTTGTGAATTGTCCATTCAAGTCTTTGGCTAATTTTTCTATTGGGTTTCTGCCTTTTACTTAATGATTTTTAAAGTGTTTTATATAATCTGATAATCTGTTGAATGTATGCATACTGCAATATTTTCTCCTTCTCTGTGACTTAACTTTAACTTTTCAATTTTTTTTTAACTTTTCAATTTTTAATTAAATGTTTTAAATGAACAGAAGTCCTTAATTTTTTTCCTTTATAGTTAATTCTTTGTATGTCCTAAGAAAATTTTTCCTGCCCTGAGAAACATATCAAGAAATATCATGAAGCTGTTTTCCTTTGGTTTCTTTGAAACTGGCTTTTGTGTATGGTGTGAGGTAGGAATCAAGATTTTTTTTTTTACCATACTATTCAATTGACCCAGAACTATTTATTGAAAAGTCCATACTTTGAGGCAGCCAGGTGGCTCAGTTGGTTAGAGCGCGAGCTCTGAGCAACAAGGTTGCCTGTTCGATTTCCACATGACCAGTGAGCTGCGCCCTCCACAACTAAATTGAAGACAATGACTTGAGCTGAGTGACTATGAGCTGCTGACAGGCAGCCGGATGGCTCAGTTTGTTAGAGTGCATGGTCTTCACAACAAGGTTGCCAGTTCAACTCCCGCATGGGATGGTGGGCTGAGTCTTCATGCAACTAGATTGAAAATGGCAACTGGACTTGGAGCTGAGTTGCGCCCTTCACAACTAAGATTGAAGGACAACAACTTGACTTGGTGCTGATGGGTCCTGGGAAAAACACACGTTCCCCAATTAAAAAAAAAAAAGTCCACACTAAACCTATGCCATTACTCATGGGATTATATATGTGTGGATGTATTTCTAAACCATGTTCAAGAAGCAGTTAATTGTTAAACTTATTCTCAAGAAAAGATGTCTATAATTTGATTTTTTGCTGAAGTAGCATTTATTACATATTTATTATGAACTAGGCATCATGCTAAGCATTTTAACTGCATCGTTTAATTTTAAACCTCGTCAATTCCCAATGAGCTAGGTACTGCTATTTTCTCTATTTTATAGATGAGGAAATTAAGACCCAGAGAATTAAATAACTTATCCGTGATCTCCTAGCTACTAAGTGGCAGAAATATGACTTGAATACAGGTTTGGTTGACTTTGAAGTGTGGTTCTTTACTAAACTGTTTCTCAGAGCAGCTGGTTTTTTTTGTTGTTGTTTGTTTTTTTGGTCGGGGGGACTGGTGCGGAGGTGGGCAATAAAGGTATATGTGTGTGTGTATGTGGGGGGGTTAATGGAGGGGAGTGGGGACCAACTTCCTTCACACATGTCTATATAGTATTTCATTGCTTTATTTGAATTACACAGCATTGGTGCACGTTTAAATTTTCATATTCATTAAATAACACATTTTACAGATTGGGAACCATAGGTTCATGCCATTTACTAGGCACTTGAAATATGATAGAATATATTGTTATTGTTCTATATATTCTTTCTTTCTTACTTTCAAGAGTAAGGAATGGCTTTTCCATATTTATAACCCTGATGACTAGGACACTACTCTGCCCAGAGGAGACAATTAATAAATATTTGTGTTTTTTATACTTATTGAGCTGTAATTATTAACGTGAGCTTTCCCAATCAGGTAGGTTTTCTATCCTGTATTAATTGTTTTTAGTTCAGATCATGTAATCTATTCTTAATATGTATTTTCTATTTTTCTCTTTCAATAACTGCTGCCTCAAAGGGAAGTGTGCAAATCTGTGGCTGAATGGTTTGGAAGCAACAGATCTGAAATTCTTAAAATGTTAGAACCAGGAGCCACTTCCCACACAATTGATGAGTTACAAAGAAAGAAAGAGACCAAAATTAACACAGACAGAGACAGAGAAAACTGGGTCTTGCAGAGAAACAAGTACTCCCAGTTTTAGACCCTCATCAGGTCTGTGGCTTTCAGCTCTGTGCTTCTGTTTTTCATATACAGAAAGGGGCTAATAACACAGCACAGGTTTGTAGTAAGAGTCAAATGAAGCAGCAAACAGAAATACACTAAGAATGATAGAAAATACTATCAAATGTCAAATATTGGAAGAAAGTAAATTGAATCCATGGTACAGGTGTGTATGATTTTATTGATAATAAATAAAACAAATATATATTTTAGGTATTCCCTACAAAAGGAACTACTTGACAAAATAATGCAACATAGTATAAAGTTAAATTGTGAGATTTCCTATCGCTTTAAAGTTTTTTTTATTTTTATTTTAAAGATTTTTATTGGGGAACTGGGGGAGGGGAACAGCATTGGGGAACCGGGGAAGGGGAACAGAGAAGTCGCTGTCCTTTTGTTCTTCAGTCTAGTTGTGGAGGATGTCGCTTCACTGGCCCATGTTGGTATTGTCATTGTGCTCTTCCCCGGGTGAGGCAGATCAGCGCCGACCTGGGGACAGTCGCTCACAGTGGCTCTTGGCAGCTCACACCGGCTGCCAGCTGCTCACGCTGGCTGCCAGCCACTCACTGTAGCCTATGGCAGCCCACTGCAGCAGGGGCTGCAGCTATGCCATCCTCGGGGACTCACAGCAGCCCAGCTCCACATAGTGTTGTTGTTCACCATCTTAGCAGTGTCACTGGTCCTCATATGTGAGATCCTAACCCGGCCGCTGGGGACCAAAGCCAGTTCTTAACCAACGTGCCACTCTGCCAGCCCTCGCTTTAAAGTTTTTGAGAAACATTTTTATTGAAGCATAATCCAATTGCATTTTAAGTAATTGAATTTACAATAATTTAACTTACTAATTTTTAAGATCACGTTCACTCATTGGGTAAAGCAAAACAAATCTATAATTTACTGTCAGGGATAGAAGGGGGCCTTGAACCGATAAGGATATTGTTATCTAACATGTAGTGCAAAAGATGTAAAATGATGAGTGTGTATTGTTAGGGGCCAGTTGAAAAGTCCGTGGCCTGCCAGGGCAACACAGCAAATATTTAATTAGCACTTGTGACTTCCAAGGAACCGTGTTGGATACACAGGAGGAAGCGAAGATGAAGAGCCTCAGCTAGAGGAAGACCAGAGGTGAACCCAGTCACTACACTAGGCTGCAAAGCAGAATGGGGCATCATAGTGTAGAAAAGGTAGGGCACAGCAAGAACCTGGTGGAGCTTAAAATAATATAACTTTTCCTGACTGCGTTTCTTCTTTCGTTTTTATTTTTTTTTTGAAAGGAACTATTTTGGATCCCTCTTCCCATGTATCAAATCCTCAACCCTGTGAAATCTTCCTTATTCTCTGTTCTTCCTTTCCTCACATTTTCGATGAGCTCCTCTGCCACCAGCACTGAATTTGGAATGGTATCTTTTATGTGGCTGGTGAAACGAAGGAACGTTATTTTTCTTCTACTTATGAGAACCGTTTTATGGGGAGGTAAGGGAGGACAGAGAAAAGAGGCAGATGGGAGACTGAGACGCTCAGCGAGGATGCTCCGAGGCGTTACTTAAGGTTAGGAGAAAGAGAACAGCAGGTGATATTCAGATGGAGGTTTTTTTTCTAAAACAAAACATATTTTCAAACGAGGGGCATGGACTCAGGGCGAGCAGTACCACATAATATTAGTTGAGGGGCTCCCGAGAGGGTTAGGGAAAGAGGCCCAGGAAAAAAGTGAGAGCTGCGACTTCAGAGAAAGCAGGCAGCCTCTGCCTTCCCTTCGGCCTAGTTCTCCCGCCGCCTTTGTTTCCCGGGAATGTTCTGGCTGTAGCACAAAGTCGGCGCTCCTCGAGACGGTGCCCTTTAGGTGTGACACGAGGCCCAGCCGGACCGGAAGCGCTGCCCAGTGGGAACCCGTAGGGAGTGGCGGGGAGCGGGCGGCCGTCGCGGGAGCTGGGGCGAAGCTGCGCCGTGGCGGCGGACGCTGGCGGCCCTGCAGCGGCTCACTGAGGCCGTGAGTCGTCGCTGCAGCCGCTGAGAGAGGAGGAAGCGACGACGCGGCGGGCGGCCTTGGCAGAGCTGGGAGGAGGTAAAGGGCTGTGTGAGAAGGGCCGTGCCGGGTATTTGGGTCCGAGAGAAGGACCTCGAAACTCGTTCCTCCTATGCTGGTCATGTTTTAAAAAAAAAAAATGGATTCTGGAGACAGCCTCCTGCCTTTCTCGAATTTCTCTGGGACCTTATCAGTTGATGCGTAGCCTGGAGTGAGAGCTTTTTGGTGCAGCCCCTCCCCGAGTTGACATGGGCATGGGATGGAGGGAGCCGCCCGAGAATAAAGAAATGGGAGAGGGGAACCAGGGGAGCAGGTGGGGTCGCGGCGGGTGGGAGCAAGGCGACGAGGATAATAGTTACCAGGGACAGATGTGAAGAAAGTGAGGACGCGGACGCGGAGTGAGAGGCCGGTTTGGCTTGAACAGATGTGATAGCTGGAGCACGGAGTGGACGTGATAGCGTGCAAGGTGCGTGCAAGGTGCGTGCAAGGTGGAGATAGATGGCAGTGAGGGTAGGGTTGGAACTGGCCGTCTAATCTTCACCCCCAACCATGGCCGGGACCTTCCTCTCTAGACTTCTGGGCTGCAGGGAGCAGGCAACCCCACACCCAAGTTTGGGGCTGGAATTCTAGAAAGGTAGTAGACGCCTAGGATTTAAGGATGGTTGGTTGTAGCCACCTTATTTAGCAGATGAAGCCCAAATAGATGAAGCAATTTATTCAAGGTAGCCAGGACTAGAAATACGTATCTGTTGTCTTTGTTCCGTTGTGATGAAACGTAGAGAGTTCTTTCCTCTTTTTCCTGTTCTACTTGCTATAGCGACTATTAAAGTTTAAAAATTGTACTATATCATTTGACCTGGACTGGTTCCTTGTGACCATATGACTTGAGTATGTATGACGTCGAATAGTCAAATAATCCATCCGTCCCCTATGACTATGTTTCCCAAATTCAATATAATGCTGAAACTAGGAGCTTCTTCCAACTCAACTTAATGACAATTGAGATCATTCAGTATTTCTAAAATTTCAATTAAAAAATGAATTGAAACAAGAGAAGGTTGAGTAGGCCAAAGGGAAAAACAAACTATTGGGCTGTCAGAAAAGTTGACACATTTTTGCAACGAAAAACATAGAAACGTCATGACTTTTCCGACAACCCAATAGGTTTAAAAGGAAAAGGAGATCTCCACAAACGTTGAAAAGAGGTAAATTTTCATCAATGGATAATGTACTCACAAATACAGTAAGTCTAATGGAATATAGTAATCAAAATGTTAACATTTTCCAGAGAAGCAATTTGGAGTAGTTGAAATCATGGGCTTAAGAATCAAGTAGATCATCCTAGCCACTTATTTGTTCTGTGTAATTGATTTACTTAACTTCATCTGTCCTTGGATTTCTTCACCTCTAAAATGGAGATAATAGTTCCTAACTTTCAGAATTAGAAGCAGTGTTTGTCAAGTACCTCGTATAACGCCTGGAATGATATTGATGATAAATACACAACTACTGTTACTTCTCTGAGTTAAATAAAAGTGAAGCTTTGCTGAACCTTGCATAGAGTCACATGCCAGCTTCTAGACCTGATTTTCAATAGAGGTCAAAGAATAATAGCCTCTTTTGCTGGCCTAATGGTGAAATATGTTAATTCATTTTTTGAAGGGTAAGATTTTTTTTGTTTTGTTTTGTTTTTAAAGATTTTATTGGGGAATTGGGGGAGGGGAACAGACAAGTTGCTGTCTTTCTGTTCTTCAATCTAGTTGCAGAGGACGTTGCTTCTCTGGCCCATGTTGGTAACGTTATTGTGTTCTTCCCGGGTGAGGCAGTTGCTCGCCGGCCTCTGGATGCTCACTCACCATGGCTATTGGCAGCTCACCCTGGCTACCAGCCACTTACTGTAGCCTATGGCAGCCCACTGCAGCAGGGGTTGCAGCCTACACCATCACCAGGGCTCGTGCAACCCAGCTTCAGGTAGAGCTGTTGTTAGCTGTGGGGCAGTGTCACTGGCCCTCAAGTGTGGGATCCGAACCGGTGCCGCTGGCGTCCCAAAACCAGCTCTTAACCAATGCGCCACTCAGCCGGCCCTGAAGGCTAAGTTTTTAAAAGTGAGTGAAAGTTTTAGATGTCTGGATAGCCCAGGAACAGTGATATCCCCACCACAATCCTTTAAAACAATTGTGGCTTTTAAAAATAATTTTTTAACTCTTCTGTTTCCTGAACTATGGGTAACTTAGGTTCTAAGTAACTGACTTTATACTTCTTTTACAGATGCATGGTCATGGAGGCTATGACTCTGATTTTAGTGATGATGAACACTGTGGAGAATCTAGCAAAAGGCAAAAAAGGTAACTTTTCTTGTTCTGTGTTTCATATCCTTTCTAGATTGAGATGAGGCATAAATAAATAATATCGAGAGTTTTTGGATTGTCTTTGTACGTGAAGACAATGATCTACTGAATGAATTTTTGTTCATTAAACTATAATGAATTGACTAAAAAATGTGAGAACAGTTGTGTGAAAAATAAGAAAATGTTTACACTGTGAAGGAATTTATTGAAAGAGAAGGAGGAGGAAATCAATTAAAAGGTCTTAGATTTCTTTGTTGCATCGATTTTCATCCAACTGTCGGGGACTTTTTACTTGCAAATGTTATAGCTAAGATGGGGCTTGATGCCTTTGACTTCAAAATAAGGTGAGTGTGGAAAATGCATATGCCTTTGCCTTTGACTTCAAAATAAGGTGAGTGTGGAAAATGAGATTGTGATGCAGCACAGTTGTTATGGTTTTGTGAATTAGCCGACTAAATGGTCAAGGAGTTGATGGAAGGTTTGACTGAATTACAAGGGACAAGATCTGTCAGCAGATAAAGCATGGGACTTATATGGACGCTACATCTTGGTGGAGTTGCTGTTTTTAGGGGTATTGTCAGCTTTCAGTGGTTAGAAGCTTGATTTTTATCCATTAACTTTGGAGTAGTTGATGATTCATTTTGGGGCTGAACACTTTTGTTGGGTATTTATACTTCATGGATAACCAAAAGAATAGAAATAATTATAATAAATAATTATTATAAGTTTTATGATGCTTTACATTTTCAGGATTTTTCATTCATAAATAACACTTTGTAAGAATAGAATTTGAGCAAATCTAGTTGGATAGTCTTCTCTGCCCTAGAGCTATATCTATCTACATAACTAGGGCTGATCAGCTATAGTCTATATCACCTATAATCAGCCCTTCTTTTTCCATAGTATCAGTTACCAAAAGCTTCGTTATCTCTACTTTACAAACAGGGAAATTGTGGCCCAAAGAATTTAAGATTCAGATAGTGAATGACAAAGCCAGAATTTGAGCCCAGGAACCTAGGTGATCAGATACCAGATTTATTAGTTTCATCTTCTCCACTTTACAGGTATTAAATAAAGTTAAGACATTAATAAAGCTATTTAAGGGGACATAAACTTGAATTCTTTAAAACGTGTTCCAATTGTGAAAATACAAAGAGACAGGAAATACTCTGAGAAAAATGAACTCTTAATTTTTATTTTTAACAAAGCAGGACGGTTGAAGACGATTTACTGCTCAAAAAGCCATTTCAGAAAGAAAAACATGGAAAGGTGGCCCATAAACACGTTGCAGCAGAATTGCTGGACAGGTATGGCGCTTCAGCAAAAATTGCTTTTTTGATTTGAGATGTTTTTGTAAACTCAGGGACTTGGGTGATTTGATTATATTAATCAGGATATAGACATTTGAATTTGCTTAAAATAAAATTTGTCTTAACAGGGAAGAAGCAAGAAATAGAAGGTTTCATCTCATAGCTATGGATGCTGTATCCTTTTTTATGTTTCTAGGTTTTTATAAGTAATAGAATATTTTAAAATCTACTTTTTTATTTTATGAAAAGTGAAGTCAGACTTATATTTTAAAGATAAATATTGATGTAGAATTTTGCCATTTATACTTTTGAGAATATTTCTCTTTTACTAATGTATAAGAAAGGTTTAGAGACAAAAAATAAAAAATACATATTACTAATGTTCCGTAAACAAGTTTACAAGTCCATGAACTTGCAAATATTTTTTTTCAACCTGTTTTTAACAAGCTCTCAACATTTTTCATTTTGATACTACTCTTCTGTCTCAATTTAACTCTTGTTCTCTTCCTGCCTCTATTTAAGGTCTTTGTAAAACTTGTATTTACAAGTTTTGGACTGTCTGTGGACTGTCCTCAGGCCTGCTGTCACTGCCAGGCATGACTTAGGGCTGTCTTTAAGCTATAACTTGCTTCCCTGTTTTAGCCATGTCACAGCTCAACTTTTTGGCAAGACTGTGGCTCATTACACTGACTGCTACCACTAGTCTTCCATATTACTGTTGGGAATATCAGAGAGTGAAAGAGACCCCAAGGAAAACTTGAAGTATTTCTAAGTATTTATCGTAATGCTGGTCAGGATTGGGAGAAGGAGACAATATCAATTATATATAACCCCCCTCACCATCTGTAGTCATCTGTTTCACTTTGTTATCATTCTTAATGCTTCTCTTTAAGTAATAGAAGTTCTCTTGTCAACAATGTATTTATTACTCTTATCTCGTAACCCAAGCACTTAGCTTTCTCATGGATCTCATCTATCACTCACTCCTTTAGCATTTCAGTGTGTGCTCTGCCTTCCATAATACGATGCCACTCATTTGGAGATGTTCGGACATCTAGTTAAAGCATGATGAGCATGAAAGTTTCAGGTTCCCTTTTCTGGCATGGGAGGAGGTGGGGCCACCCTTTTTCTGGAATGTTTGGCTGGAGTAGAGAAGTTATTACCTAAAAGTTATCTGTCTTAGGGCTGGCCGAGTGGCTCAGTTGGTCAAGAGCTTGCCCAAGAGTGCGAGCTGAGCTCTGAGCAACGGCAGTTCGATGCCCAGCCTGAGCTGAGCTGCCAACATTTGGCAGGATGGCTCAGCTAAAAAAAAAAAAAAAAATTATCTGTCTTGTTAGACTGCCTGTCTCTTGGTTATTCAATTAGAGCAGGGTTTTTGTTGAGATATTTTGATCTGTACTTGGTATTTCCAGGTTGCCAGCTTCTTCACCTCCAGGTCTGGGATTTATAAGGCAAAAAGAAAAGCTGGGGAATTCACCACCATGTTATAGCTGAGGGTCCCTAGCTGATATGCCTTCTGTCCACCTCTCAGAGTCTTCCTATGTTTATCTTATATATAATTTCCAAGGGTTCTAGCTGTTCTTAGTGGAAGGAATAGGGAGAAATACATCTTTGTCTACTCCATCTTCCTGGAAGCAAAGTCCATCCACTACCTGTTTTTGTAAATAAAGTTTTAAAATGTTATCTGTGCCTACTTTCATGCTAAAATGGCAGAGCTGAGCAGTTGGGGCAGTCTATATGGCCTGCATGGCTGATGTATTACCATTTATATTTATAAAAAAAGTGTGCCGACCCCAGTTCTAAAAGATTTAAGTGACTTACTATGGTCACATGACCAGTTAGTGATCGATCAAGATCTAGAACGCAGATCTCCAGATATCTGGCTATTCATTTTTCTTTTTCTGAAATGTTAACTGTATTGTTGCCAGTGTTGGATGTATCATATTTTGATTCAATACTCTATTAGAACACATTGTGATCAATTAAATCATTTATCTTTAATAGGATGTAGCCACAGGCAGTATTATTGATAAGGTCAGTTCTTTTATGTGCATATTCAGCTTTAGAGAGGGTACAATTAAGCTTTTAAAACAAAAAGTTTTAAGCTCGTCTATCTTGTTATACTGCACTGAAAATAACTATGACTGTGGATTCTTTAAATATTAACCCTTTGCCGGGCACAGATTCATTGCACACAAATTTTCAAATATCTAACAGTGTTTTTGGTTTTTTTTGAGGGTAGTGTTACTGGCCCTCATATGTGGGACCCGAACCGGGGCCGCTGGCTTCCCAAGCCAGCGCTTAACCACTGCGCCACTCATTGGGCCTTCTAACAGTTATTTCAAGTATCGTGACTCATCGCCTTCATATCTTCCCCTTCTACCGTAACCTATCGCCAGTTGTGTTTGTGACTTAGTACAGTAAAGACATATTTCATAGTGGCATCTTTGTGTGCAATGAATCTGTGAGATCAGTTGCACCCGACAGAGGCTTAAAAGATATTAAACATAAAAAATAACATCTGATTTCTCATATTTCTTTTTGAAACACTAATGTTAGGATTGAATGTTATAAAAGTTGCATCTTCTATTTTAAAGGCTTTATCATTACTGGAATAGCTAAATAACATAATAGCGAAAGGTAAATTATATTTCTTACCTTTAATTTTAGAAACTATAATTTATTTTAAATATTGTGATGATTAAAATAAGTGGTTATGTGAGGCTGTATGTCATTCAGCAATAGAAAAGGAAACTTTCTCTCCAGATATATTTTATCACAAGTAGTATATGCTTGAAAAATGTTCAAAATAATATAAGTAGTATTCATACTACATAATGTTCACTCTTAACAGTTAATATTTACCCTTTTCTATCTTGAATTTATAAGCATGTATAGTTTATATTTGCATATTTAAAAAACTAGACTCATACTGTGCTTTTTATTCCTCTTCACTAATATATCATGGACACAGTACAGCTCTTGAACAGATATATCCCTTAACTTTTTGCATTTCAGTATCAAAGGCATACAAAGTTTGTCAATGACTATATTTTGTACTATGGTGGCAAAAGAGAAGATTTCAGGAGGTTGGGGTAAGTGTCACGAAGTTCATGGAGAATTGGAGAGGGCTGTGGATGTCTTTGAAGACCCCCAGCTACCGTGTCTTCTGATTCTGTCATTTCCCTCCGCTTTCCATTCCAGTTTCCTTGTTATATAAAGAGGTGGAGAGGCTGTCCATAGCTTCTAGCTAAGTAGCTTCTCAGGAACCCCACTTCTCTGGCAACGGGCCTCACGTGGCCTGCTGAGCCAGATCTGTCTCAGCATAATAGGACTTGTGAGAAATACACAAGTGCCTTGTGATGCAGGCTTTGTTTTGTTTTGTTTTGTTTGGGAGGATCTTTGAAATAATGAACTTTTTAGACCTCAGTGTTTAGGATTGCTTTTGTAAAGGTAGGGCAAATAAGAAACCTCACTCTAATATTTCCCACACATGAAATTACTTCCAATATTTGGGACTCTTCTATTAGAACCTCTTAGTTTTGTTGGGGTTTTCCCACTGACTTAAATTTGGTAGAGCCCTAAAAACTTTATACTATCTCATCTATCCCAAATTTATCTCCCCTCTCAATTTGGCCTATAATCCTAACAATCCCTTGTTCTATATCCAAATTGTTAGCACCTAGAAAAATCATTCCCTTCAACTCCCCCCAACCCCCCTTACTCAGTCTTCCTAGGAAGCTGTAGTAAAATGAGGTATGGAAAACACTTCATATGTTTTTTAAAATTAGATTTCAATAGGATGATGTTACTCACTTTTTTAGATTTTTGAATTTATTTTCATTCATTTTTCCTTATCTGTTTAGTGTTTACTCAGATGTCTCATCCTAGCTTTGGTTGTTTTATCACCATTTGTATAATTGAAACCAGTGCCAGAGATGGTTGGATTTCTTATCCATTTAAGTTGCTTCTGTAGTAGCACTCTTTATAGTGACTTTTAAAAATACTGAAATAGTTTTTATAAATATATGTACATATATGTTCTCATATACGAGGTCTGACAATTAATTTCACGAACTTGTTCCAACAATATTGCTAAACTTTTTTGATATCAGAGGGATTATTCGTTATGAGTTTGTATCAACTGGACAAACAGTTAACCAGATTTTCTATTTGAAAGTGCTGAAAAGGCTGCGTGAAAAAGCTAGACAAAAATGACCTGAACTTTTCGCCAACAATCCATGGCTCTTGCATCACTACAATGTACCAACTCACACGGCATTGTCTGTGAGGGAGTTTTTAGCCAGTAAACAAATAACTGTATTGAAACACCCTCTCTACTCACCTAATTTGACCCCCAGTGACTTCTTTCTTTACCCAAAGATAAAGGAAATATTGAAAGGAAGACATTTTGATGACATTCAGGACATCAAGGGTAATACCACGACAGCTCTGATGGCCATTCCAGTAAAACAGTTCCAAAATTGCTTTGAAGGGTGGACTAGGCACTGGCGTCAGTGCGTAGCTTCCCAAGGGGAGTACTTCGAAGGTGACCATAATGATATTCAGCAATGAGGTATGTAGCATTTTTTTCAGGATGAGTTCATGAACTTAATTGTTTGACCTCATACATACCCACACATAAAGCTGTCTTTATCTTTGTGTATTATATTTTTACTCAGGTGTTCAAAAATTTCACAGAAATGTTTACTCTCCTAAATTGCACTTATTCTGTATTTCTATTAAATTGAAATAGTTTTATTTTCTAGGGAAAACGACAAGACAGATATGGATGTTATACGAGAAAATCATAGATTCCTATGGAATGAGGAGGATGAAATGGACATGAACTGGTAATTTTGGCTATCTGAGGCATAATGTGTCAAATGTGTTAGTCTTGTCTCTCCTGCTCTCTGAGTGTTTTCTTTCTTTGTCACATATCCAAGGCATTTAGCCCCTGCATAGAACAGTTCTGAATTGACATAAAACCATGCCTCAGATTACTGAATCTAATTTGGTTCTTTTGGTAATTTTTAGCAGTTTGAATTGATTTCTCATTGCTTGACTTTATCTTTAAATAATAATTATAACATTTAAAAATCATTATTTGTTGTCCTGTAATATGTTTCTTTTTTTTTCTTTTAAAGATTTTACTGGGGAACTGGGGGAGGGGAACAGACAAGTTGCTATCCTTCTTGTTCTTCAATCTAGTTGTGGAGGACGTCACTTCACTGGCCCATGTTGGTATTATTGCACTCTTCCCGGGTGAGGCAGATAAGTCGCCGGCCACTAGACGGCCGCTCACACAGGATCTTGGCAGCTCATGCCGGCTGCCAGCTGCTCACACTGGCTGCCAGCCACTCACGGTAGCTCATGGCAGCCCACTGCAGCAGGTGCTGCAGCCTACACTGTCGCCGGCGACTCATGGCAGCCCAGTTCCAGGTCGAGCTGTTCACCATCTTAGCTGTAGAGGGTGCAGCGTCACTGGCCCTCATGTGGGATCCGACCCAGGACCCTGCTGCTCAGAGCTGGTGTCCCAAGTCAACTCTTAACCAATGTGCCACTTGGCTGGCCCAATATGTTTCTTTTTAAATCTGTAACATATCTTGGGTAAAAGTAATAACCTGAAAATGGTTTTAAAAATCCAAGCATTACAAAGGGTGAAAAGTGAAGAGTAACTCCCTTTCTCACCTCTGTTAGTCTTCTAAATTCCTTCCCTGAGAGAAACACTATTAATAGTTAATATTCAGATATTCTAGGCACATGTAAGTAGTAGACCTCTTTTAAAACATTCATTTTTATATCATATGCATTATTCATTTGACAGTCCGTCCAAGTAGCAAACTATGGTTTAATTTCTAAATGAAGATTTATATGTTTTTTATGATTCTAGGGAGAAGAGACTTGCAAAGAAATACTATGATAAATTATTCAAGGAATACTGCATAGCAGATCTCAGTAGATACAAAGAAAATAAGGTATGCCTTCCAAATACTTAAAAAAAATGGTTCTTATTCAAATACAGTGTTACTTTTTATTTTACTATCATGCCTCACGTTATTCTTTTAAAGATGCTAATTCAAGTCTAAATTATCTTGCATCTTTGAAGTATCGTATGGACCATTTAACTTCTGCAGTTATGGAATTTAAAAAGGGCCCCTTAGTCAAGGGTGCTTCTTTGTGAGCTTGAGACATGAAAAGTCTAAGACTAAACACAGGTGATTACTGGATCCTGTTTCATCTTGACTCTATCTAGAGCCGCTACTGATTATAATGAATGATTTGACACTGCAGAGTGATGTCTCGTTTCGCAGATGTTGGAAATTCATAGATTTCCTCCCCCCAAATTGATTACCATTTATAAAGTGGCAGATGCTCATCTTCTGTTTTATAAATGTCTGTTCTAGTAAAATGGATGCTTCTCAGTGCTAATTAGTAATGGCAGATTTCCATTTCCACTTTACACCTTCTAGTTAATATTGAAGTGGTTTTTATTCTTATCACAAAGTTCACATTTGTAGCTAGAGAATGTGACCCAGGAACAAATGATCTCATTTTGAAATGGGGACGGAATATTGCATAAACGTGTATGTTTTGGATAGTGTACGTTTGTAGTATATTAAGACAACCTATTTAAAGAGCTGTCTGTGATTTAGTTATCATAAGGATTGCTTTTTCATTTAAATAGTTAAATCTCAAAACCATGATTGGTTTAATTTTTTTCAGTAGTGCCTTTAGTATGTGGGTTGCTTCACAGTATTCTACAGATAATAAATAGTGTCTATTTTTATAACCCAGTTTATAAACCCGTGCATTTGGTGTGTCCCAAAGACTTCCTCAGTTTCTTGTGAACTGGTTCTCATCACCACAGCAGTTGGAGTTACTTGAAGTTATTGTACTGCAAGTCAAGTGTGAAATATCAGTCTTTCTAGGAGTACATAACAAAGCAGGTTTTTCAACACTGGCTCATTTGTTGATCGTTTTTCAGTATTTATGGTCTGGGTGCTGTGGATTAAAACATGGTGTCTGCCCTTGTTTTAAAAACTAAAAGGGAGAACCTGTACATAAGTAAATAATTAAATATTTGTATTCTCCATTTTAAAAACACAGTATATTACTGGAAATCATACTTTAAAGAGGATAATCTTGAAGCAAATTTTATTTTCCTATTAGAAAATGATGAATAGTTACGTACGAGGGTCAGTGCAAGTAAGAAATCAGATATGACTCACAGGTTTTGAGTATGGATACTAGAGAAATAGGAAATATAGAGGTAGGGACATCTTTTTCTCTTTTTTTTTTTAGAGCAGTTTTAAGATCACAGACAAATTGAGGAGATTTCCCATATAGTACTCCCTTACCCCACATATACAAGAGGTATCTTTTTTTGAGGGAAAGATAATGACTTTTTTGGCATACCATGTTTGAGCTGTTGGAGAAAATGAAGAGTAGTACCTTTAGTTTCTTTGCTAGGATATATTTTCTCATAGCTTTGTTTACCCAAAGATGGTGTTTTACTCATTTTTAATTAACCGGCTCCTAGCTTAGAGCCTACTCTACATTGTAGATGCTTATGACATTTTTAGTGAATTCCAACCTTTGTTCCATTCCCTTTTTTGTTGCTTCTTCCCTTACATCACTGAGAATTTGGTTGGATCATTGCATTATTTAGGATCAAATTTGGCTTCCAGGAACAGCAAGTGCTCCCAAATAACACTGGCTTACATGAGCTAGTTCATTTTCTTTTACTTTTATATAAAAGTCCAAGTAGATGCTCTTGGAATGGTGTGTTGTCAGGTAGTTAGGATCCTTCTCTCTTACTACCTGCTTGTGTGCCCTGTTTGTGTTAGAAGGTAGAGCGAGAAGAAGAGGCTGAGTACCAAGTCCTAAGTAACTCCACTGTTTCATCAGCAGGGAAATTTATATTTTCAGGAAAGAATATGAAGATAGAATGAGGCAAAATCTCTATGCAATCTTTACTGAATAGGACATATTGTAGTTGTTTGTTACATTTCTTATCCCCTCCCTATCAGATTATAATCTTCATGGTGACAGACACTATGTTTAATCACTTTTTATCCTCAGCAGAGTGCCAAGCCCAATAAGTAGTTTCTTAATAACTATTTGTTGAACAGATCAATGAATGAAAGAAAAAGTCAGGAAATTATTGCTGTGCCCATTTGACTGTTTCAATAGACATCCCACCATATGTTGGATAGCAAGCAATTTTCATACATGTATGGGCTTAAAAATAAAATTAAACAGTTATTTTTGAATTCATTTTTTCCTAGAATGGGGGAATTTTATTTTCGTTGGGTTTTAATCAAAATATTTTGAGCCCTCATTTGCATTTAAAATACAAAATTGCCTAATTCATGTAATAGATGATTTAAAAACAAATAAAAATAAGCCAAGTTAATCAGAGATTGAACACTTCTTCTGAATTATCTCTCATAATACAACAATCTGTGAGATTAGGATTTTTATCCATAAAAAGGAAATAGACTGAGAAGTTAAGTAACTTTCCCAAGGTCACAGAGCTAGTTAATGAATGGTAGAGCTTGCGTTTGGTCTGTGTGTTTCTGGAGCTGAGCTTTTAACCATTAAAAAAGTAAACTAAATAGAAAACTAAACCATTAACTAGAATTATGGTAAATTAGCATATGAATGTGAAAGATCTTAAAAGCCAGTGGAGAAAAATCATTTTTAGCTAAAAAAACAAAGTTGTGTTTTGGGACCTGGAGGGAAGTTGAACAACTTTCCTGTTTAGGGCTCCAGACTGGCCCCATTGCTCTTTCCTGTTTATTACTCTGCTGTTGTAGTGGGAAAAGAGCCATACATGAATGAATGGGTGTGGTGTGTTCCAATAAAACTTTATTTATAAAAATAGGCAGCAGGCTTGTGGGCCATATTTTGCTAACCCTTGCTGTACTATGTACCAGGTACTATTCTGAATACTTTGTAAGTATGAGTATTATCCCAATTATACCTCTTAACCCAAAGAAATAGGTATTCATGTTACTTTTAATTTACATATGAGAAAACAGAGGCACAAATAGATTTAATAACTTGTTCAGTATTATACAGCTATTAGGTGAGAGAGCTAAGAAGTAAACCCAAACAATCTGACTCCAGAGGCTACACTCTGTTGCCCTAATACATACCTTCTTTTTACTGTACCATACCTCTCTTTTGTTTCCTGTCAGTGTCCTAGAAGAGGATATGTTTTATTAATTTAGATATCTTTGTGGCTTGGCACCTATAACTTTGAATAGGTAGTTTAAAAGTAAAGAATATTGTTCCTCTTGGTAATTGTTAAAATGTATTTTTAAGTACCTCGAGTCCTGTAAGGGGAGAAAAAGCTATCATGAATGGGAATTAGGTTGATAAATGAAGCATCAATTATTGGTTCCATGTTTAGAATTATATACAATTTAAATAATGTTTAAATTTACGCTGGCATAAATGTAATTTGTTTTTCATCAGTTTGGATTTAGGTGGCGAGTAGAAAAAGAAGTAATTTCAGGAAAAGGTAATTCTTTTTTTTTTAAATTTTACTTCTTAATAGGATAAGGTTATTTTATTATATTGTTGAATTGAAGATACTGGGTAAGATTATTCCTGATGTATACAGTGAATGATGATCCACAAAAGCAAAATTAGAAAAGGTATATTCATGATATATTACTAGCAAAGGTCAAAATATAATGCTTTAATGATTTTCATCTTTAGCCCCTAAAAGGGAGAATTTTTGCTTTTAGAACACTCAATTGATTAAAGATTGTTTAAAGATTTCATAACGTGAAAATTTCAACAGATGAATACTTGAGTTTTTCTCTTTATCAGTTTTTGGAATAATGAGTTGGTATTACTGCATTCCAGTCTAATCCACATTTTGAAAGTAGAAATTAAGTATCACTTTGACCCTGGTAGAATTTATGGACAGGCTTATTCTTATTTTGGGGAGTCACTGAGATTGAACCCAAATATTTAGTCTTACAGCAAAAGGGCAAACATTTGGGTAGGCAATCAATAAATGCTTTCTCTGTGTATTGTTGTAATCTATTCATAAAGTTTTTCTGAAAACTTAGTATCTCTGTATTGTTTTATGCTATAAAATAGCTCTGTATTGATAATTGCATTTCTATTTGCAATAAAAATTAATATTAATGATCCTGAAAACTACAGAGGAACATGTAGGAAATAATTTTAAACAAATAACTTAAATATTTTTTAACTGAAAATAAAGGTTACATTTTTTTTTTTTTCTTTTTTTTTAGCTGAGCATCTTGCCACCTGTTGGCAGCTCAACAGCAGCTCAGCTCGGGCTGGGCTTCGAACTGCTGTTGCTCAGAGCTCAGCTTGCACTTTTGAGCGAGCTCTTAACCAACTAAGCCACTCTGCTGGCCTCTTAAAGGTTACATTTTAAAATGATAAACCATTTATACCATCAGCGTGGCTCATATACATCTTCTGTAAATTGGATGTTTAGGTCAAGTGTGAAATTGGATATGTAATAAAACAATTTTAAAAAGTAGGAATTTTGAGGGCCAGCTGAGTGGTGCGGTGGGTGGGAGCTGGCCTGAGATGCCAGTGGCCCTGGTTCGGATCCCACATGTGAGGGCCAGTGACACTGCCCTCAAAAAAAACCAAAAAAAAGATAGGAATTTTGGGCCGGCCAAGTGGCACGTTGGTTAAGAGCTGGCTTGGGACACCAGTGGCCCTGGTTCTGATCCCACATATGAGGGCCAGTGACACTGCCCTCTAAGATGGTGAACAATAGCTCCACCTGGAGCTGGGCTGCTGTGAGTCCCCAGAACAGCATAGCTGCAGCCCCTGCTGCAGTGGGCTGCCATAGGCTACAGTGAGTGTCCGGCAGCCAGCAATAGCAGCTGGCAGCCTGTGTGAGCTGCCAAGAGCCTCTGTGAGCAGCCGTCCAGAGGCCGGCGACTGATCTACTTCACCCAAGAAGAGCACAATGATGATACCAACATGGGCCAGTGAAACTACGTCCTCCACAACTAGACTGAAGAACAAAAGGAAAGCAACTTGTCTGTTCCCCTTTCCCGGTTCCTCAATGCTGTTCCCCTCCCAATTCCCTAATAAAATCTTAAAAAAAAAAAAAAAAAAAAGTAGGAATTTTTTCTTGAGATAATAAAAGATGAGCCCTGAATGTACTCTAGAAGAGAAGGAAAAAGTCATAAATTTAAGGCTGTTTTGAACTTTTCGTAAGATTACATTTTAGTTTTTTTGTTTTTGTTTTTTAACATACAACAATGAGATACATTGAAATGTCTATCACAATTTAAAAATTCTGTATTTTTATTGAATGGAATTTTCAGCTGATGGTAGGTAACGCTGCCTTTAAAAAAATTGATGGAGGGCTGGCCGAGTGGCACATTGATTGAGAGCTGGCTTGGGATGCCAGCGGCCCTGGTTCGGATCCCACGTATGAGGGCCAGTGACACTGCCCTCTACAGCTAACAACAGCTCCACCTGGAGCTGGGCTGTGAGAGCCCCGGCAACAGTGTAGGCCACAGCCCCTGCTGCAGTGGGCTGCCATGGGCTACAGTGAGTGGCAGGCAGCCAGCGTGAGCTGCCAATAGGCGCGATGAGCGACATCTAGAGGCCGGCGACCGATCTGCCTCATCAGGGAAGAGCGCAATGATGATACCAACATGGGCCAGGGAAGCAACATCCTCTGCAACTAGACTGAAGAACAAAAAGACAGCTACTTGTCTGTTCCCCTTCCCTGATTCCCCAATGCTCTTCCCCTCCCCCAATTCCCCAATAAAAATCTTTAAAAAAAAAAGATTCCCTAAAAGAAAGTCACTAAAACTGTATGTAAATATAGACAGCCGATCTATCGAGCCAGAATTCTGTAACTGATTTTTTTTTTTTTTTTGAGGGCAGTGTCACTGGCCCTCATATGTGGGACCCGAACTGGGGCCGCTGGCTTCCCAAGCCAGCGCTTAACCACTGTGTCACTTGGCCGGCCCTGATTTTTCAAAAATACTTCGTTCAGCTCTTTAATTTGATGCTTGTATGTACATTTGTTGAGCATATTATAATTATTGTGGGTTTTTTGTTTTTTTGTTTTTTTAAGATTTTATTGGGGAATTGGGGGAGGAGAAAAGCATTGGGGAATCGGGGAAGGGGAACAGACAAGTTGCTGTCCTTTTGTTCTTCAGTCTAGTTGTGGAGGATGTTGCGTCACTGGCCCATGTTGGTATCGTCATTGCGCTCTTCCCGGATGAGGCAGATCGGTCACCGGCCCCTGGATGGTCGCTCACTGTGGCTATTGGCAGCTCACGCTGGCTGCCAGCTGCTCACGCTGGCTGACAGCCACTCACTGTAGCCTATGGCAGCCCACTGCAGCAGGGGCTGCAGCCTACACTGTCACCGGGGCTCGCACAGCCCAGCTCCAGGTGGAACTGTTGTTAGCTGTAGAGGGCAGTGTCACTGGCCCTCACATGTGGAATCTGAACCGGGGCCGCTGGCATCCCAAACTAGCTCTTAACCAATGCACCACTCGGCCAGCCCTATGGTTTTTTTTAATGCTGACTTCCTAGAACTAAGAATTTATGTATGTTAAGAGTAAGTTTCAGAGATAATATCAGATTATATATATAAATATTGTTACCAACTATCATAGCTAATATTCCTTCCTTTTTTGCAGGCCAGTTTTCCTGTGGAAATAAATATTGTGATGAAAAAGAAGGCTTAAAGAGTTGGGAAGTTAATTTTGGCTATATTGAGCATGGTGAAAAGAGAAATGCACTTGTTAAATTAAGTAAGTTGACTTTAGGTAGGATATGATTGATTTCTTGAAAGTGTACCTAATAGTTTAGATTTAAAAATATGTAGACTAATTTAAAATTCAATTAAAAAATTTTAATGTATCATTCCTGTTAGCGTCCTTTTACTCAGAGCTTCCCAAAGTTGCAAAGAATTTTTGAGCGTAAAATTTTTATATTCTCAGCATGTATGATGACATTTAGATGAAACAGTTCTAATGCCAAATGTAAACCAATAATTTGTAAAGTGAAGACCTCTTCCCATTAACTTGAGAATGTCACCAATGCAGAGTGAGATGCAGAGTATTAGAAAAGGCGATGTAAAATCTCTCGTTAGCTTTATTGTTGTGGTGGGGCTAATAAGTAAATATACCCTCTTTGTGTCAATAAAGAAAAAATTTTAGGAGGGCATAACTGTTCTTGATATTAGCGTTAAAAGCTTAGGGTTATATCCCAGAATATAGTAGTTTCTTTTAATATGCATGTTTTAGAATCTGTCATTCATTCTTTATTTTTTTCCTAAGCTAGTATTGTGTGGTAGCTTCTCTCCATCATGATAACAATCTTCTCGGAGTCCTAAATAAATGTGCCCTTAGAGTTTTCTGCCCACTTCAGAAAGAAGTCGCGAATTTCCCCATATGCTACTTAGCACACACCAGTACAGACTAGTGTCTGAGTTCCTCCTGGAAATCTCCTGAGGAAAAGTCAACTGGTGTGAAATGAGATTAAGGCAAAGAAGAGACCACAACTGAGGGACGTTTTGGAAAGCTGTCTTCCATTTGAAAACTCTTAGAGCACTCAGAGGAGATGACTGTACTCCCACTACTGTTATTAGATATCTTTGATGTGAGATACACATTAATGCTGTCTGTGAAACAGTTTGCTTTTAGAATAAATAGCACATTTTTCTAAAGTAATGTTAGAATTTCAGTTCCTCAAGCATTCTAATATTATATATGTGTATTTTTGGGGGTGGAAAGAATCAAATTGTTTTCTTCAGATTGTTTCCCCTCTTATAGTCAAGCAATATAAGGAAAATTGAGAATCTTTGATACTAAAAGAATAGTAGTGCGGTTACTAAAATTAAGCCGTGTCATTTTTTTTTTTTTTTTTTAGGATTATGCCAAGAATGTTCCTTTAAATTAAATTTCCATCACAGGTAATATTATCTTTCAAGATGCTGTTGTTGATGTTTAGTATTTAGTAGTCTTGGATGTAGTCACTTACCTGCGCTGGATTTCTAAATGTAGATTTGAATGGTTGGTGGTTGAATTAGTTAATTTATCCAGGATATCTGCTTTATTGTATGACCACATCAATAAGGGAACTGGAAGTTCACCGTGCCTTACTCTCGCCAGGCAGCTTTAAATATGAAAGCCTGTGCTAGATAAATGCTAGAATTTTTAGTTTGGAGTCAGTATTCAGATACCTATTCTTAGATACTGTATTATAAAGCAGTGTTTTAATTGAAGTTTATCATTCTTACAAAGAATTATACACCTCTACTCATTTCTGATATTAAAATCAGCTTCCGACTGAGTGAGCTAGAATGTGTCTGCATATTGAGTTGGGGAGGGAGGCGTATCAGTATTCTGCATTGTGCGGTGTATATAAGATCATGGACTTGGAAACCAGACCCCCGTGTAGTCCTCTCAGCTACTCCACTTACTAGTCATCTTAGTAAACGAGCTACTTAAACTCTGTAAGACTCCATTTTATGATCTCTAAAAATGAGGACACCAGGTTATTGTGGGAATAAATGAAAGTGCTTGACACAGTGCCTGGCATATGGTAAGTCAAGCATAGTGGAGTCCTTCAACCAGAGATGTTCCGGCGAAATCTGTGTGACATCATGGTGGTCAGGTTTCATGTCCTGAATAACAGTTAAAAGTAAGATTCTGCAACTTGATAAAATGTGTAAGTTAGTATATTAATTTTAAAGTCAGTTGTTACAAATGTGCCCTCCCTAGTATTTTAGCTATTAAAAATAAATATTAAATAATAATTTTTTTAATTTTTTAAAAATTAGAATTTTTTAGATTTGAGCAGCCTAAACCTTTATTTTCCCTATCCATCAGTGATACTGAACAATACCAGACATGTTTATCTGGCCTTGACTTTCAAGTTCCATCTTACAATTGAAATGATTCCTATGAGAGACAAAAAGTGGTCACTATCTTATATAGTATGATGGCATTTGGCACAAGTACCTTAATTTGGAAGTCCCTTGAAAGTAATATTCTCTGTTTTGTCTTAATCTTCCTTCCCAGTCCCAATTTCAGCATTATCACCTTTTCCTATTTAGTATTTGTTTTTTAACTAATGAAAATCAGTTACTTGCCAAGCATGGTAACCTTGTAAACCTGGCCAAGAAGAGAGAAAGCTACAGCAGTAAAAGGGTAAATGGTCTAAAGTAGACATATGAGTTAACAGGAAGCCCTTCCACCCTCATTCCATAATATTGTGACTATATTCTTTTATTCTTAAGAGAAGAATTATCTATTTACTGGTGGTTTAGAAATGTTGCAATGGTTTCTTCTGTATGTGTTTTTTCAAAGTGTACATAGATACGAATTATGAGGAAGGAAATGAGATTCGTTTTTGTAATTTTCTTGTATATATATTTTAACCATTTTTATTTTTTATTTTTAATTAAATGTATTGAGATAATATAGGTTAATAATATTATATAAATTTTATTTGTACAACTTTATAATACAGTGTCTATATACTCTATTGGTGTGCTCACCACCTGAAGTCTGGTCTCTTTCTTTCCCACTTTGTATTTGACCCTCTTTACCTTCTTTGTCCTCTCCTCAACCTACTTCCCCTCCAGTAACCATCATTCTGTTGTCTGTATCTGTGAGTTTAGTTTTTTTGTTCGTTCATTTCTTGATTATAAAGGCTAAAAGATAGAATATAAAAAGGAAGACATGAGTAAAACTATGATTTATATTTACTAAAGTTTGTATACAGGACTTATAAAAAGTAATTCTTTGTCTCAGTGTTTAGGCTTCATAATTTACAGAATTGTCTTGAATAATATACTAACCTAAAATATTTACAGTCTCACTTAAGGGTTCCTGATTAGATTATATTTTAAAAATAAGCACTTTAACTGATTTTATTTATTTATTTTACTCATTGGTTTTACTTTTTGTAAAGATCAGTTGAAAAAAGTTAACTTTAATTTTATATTGTTCAACATAAAGGAGAAAAGAAGTCAAGGCAAAAAAAAGAAAGGATAAAATAAAAAAGGACTGTGAAGAGTCATCCCATAAAAAATCCAGATTATTTTCTGCAGAAGAGAACTCTAAGAAAAAGGATAAAGGTAAAAGGGAATTAAGATATAGTATCTACTCATATTTCTGAACATGCAATCTGCCATGTTTCAAATCTAGAATTTAATTGGTGAATATTTAGAATTCTTTTTTATAGTAGTTGAAAGGAATCTGGTTGGAGAATTTAGATGTGAACTTACAGGAACTTACAGGAGTTTCAAAAACAAAGTTGGCTTTGATTCATTTTTGGCAGATAGTATAATATTGCAAACAGCCTTCTAATTTCTGGCTTTGTCTCTTAAGGACTTGTTACCTTGAGTGAGTCACTGAACTTCTTGAGTTTTACATTCCTTATGTAAATAGTGGGTGATGTGAATAGCTGGCCTCTATACTGCTTGAGCTTATTGTAGAGAATCAAATAAGAATGTGAAAAACATTTTGAATGCTATAAAACAGTACATAATCTATAAGTCAGTATAAAATTATAACACTGATTTCAATGATTATAGCCTGTGATTTTTCACCAGTTTATGAGCTTCTTGAAATGATAAGAGATTGATATAATGTGTCCTCAGAACCTAGCATGGTTCTGTGCACATTACTTAGTAAATAATTATTTAACTCCATCTGTCAGCCACTTCTTCCTCAGGAGTCCTTAAGCTTTCTAAGTCTTCATTTCTTCATGTGTAAAATGGTCATGATAATAGTAACTCATAGGATTGTTCAGAAGTTGAAATGAGGTAATGCATGTAAGCATTTTGCATAGTACTTGCCTCATAGTTAGCTATTATGAAGGTTACTGCTAGTTACTTTTTCGGTCCATAATAAAGTAGAGTCAGATTGGCTGTAACTTAGAGTGAATCAAACTTAAATTAGGTAGATAATGGTAGATTGAATTAGTCTCAGGTCAATGTTAACATAATACTTGGACAAGAGAGAGTTCCCTTGCTCCAGATATGAAGATCGTTAGACATGTTACATTCTTACATGGATTTTTTTTCTTCTTGCCATATCATGATACAGTTAGCATATAGTATCACCAAGTTTCAGACTTGGTAAAATTGATAGATGGTGATTGGAAACTACTATTTTTCTGTTGCATATTGAGAAATGGTATTTGAAGCAGACTGCCTGTTTCTATCTATCTTAATCATTTCCTAACTGCAAAATAAATTACAGTTAAGTGTGAAAAATCTCATTTGAGTTTTTGAAAATATTTATCCTCATGTGCCAGTAAAATATTTAATGTATCATATTTGAGAATTTTGTTGAATTCATTATTGTATTATATAATATTGTTGTGTTCATATGATACTGTATTAATTGCTACATATTTTGAATTAAAGAACTAATCCCTACCTTGTAAAAGTTTATTCAGTACCTTCAAAACAGGTAATTAGGTAGCAGGATACCAGGGATCGAGGATGGGGTTAGACCCCTCAGATTATACATACATATGCATGTGATCTTCCTTATAGATATTTTTCCTTTAGTGTCCGTATCTCAGTAGATGACATCTCTGGTAATCTAAATAATATCAGAAACCTACGAATTATCCTTGATGTGTTCTTTTTCTCATTATTTATGTTTAACTTTTCACCAAATCCTATCAATTTTATCCCCAGAGTATATATTTCTTAAGTTCTCTCCAACTAGTTCAAACCACCATGTTTTCTCATCTAGGCTACTGCTTCCTTCACCACTTAACATCCTACCTTCCCTCCCCTTAATCTATTTACCATAAAGCAATGATATCCTGTTGTTCTTAGGATAGATAATAAAGTCCTGAACAAAGCCCAAATGCTCTATATGATCTGGCATACCAGGCTTGTTTCTTACATTCTCCACCTCACTTTCATACTCCCATCTATATAGGCTTTCAGTTTCTACAATAGAAATGCCAAACTTCTTTTGTTTTAAGGACTACATAGATACTGCTTCCTCTCTTCCTAAATCCCCCAGTCCTGTCCTAACTCTTCCTTCAGATCTAAGCTTAAATGTCACTTCCTCAGGGATCCTTTCCTGATTCCATACCTGACCATGGATCTAAATTAGGACTCCCATTTATAATACATTGTCGCAGCCCTGGATCTTTTCCTTTATTGCACATGTGACAATTACATAAAAGCCCGAGGAGGACAGAAATTCTGTCTGTTTTGTTCATTGATATCCCCAGCACCCCATTAGCATATGTTAGGCATAAATAATAAAGAATGAGAAAATGAAAGACTTTGAAGATTGTTTCAGGGCAACTTCGGGGATAGAAAATCAAAGCAGAGTGGAATTAAGACATCTTTTTCTTATTTATTTATTTAGAGGACTTTTTTTTTTTTGAGGGCAGTATCACTGGCCCTCATATGTGGGACCGAACCGGGGCCACTGGCTTCCAAGGCCAGCGCTTAACCACTGCGCCATGCGGCCGGCCCTATTTAGAGTATTTTTGAAAGTGGAGAGTACAGGATATAGTTCTTTTCTTCCAACTTCCATGGTATAAAGCAGAAAGCGACAATTTAGCAAATTTACAGGAAAATCATGTGGAATTCTTTTAATCTGGGATCATCTGGATTGATCTTGACATGATACTTCCTTGTCAGACTGTCTTAATTTGGCCCAAACTTGAATAGTAATGAATAAATGTTTAATATCTCAGCTGCATTTGGACTGTTGACACTTCTTCTCAAAACAATTTACTTTCCTAATTTTCTTCCTGTCTTCTGGCCTCTCCTCACCATTTTAAACTATAGTTCCTCCCAGCCTTACTCTTAAGTGTTAGAGTTGCTCAGGCTATTATAGGACTTTCCTTCTCTCTTCCCGTTCTCTCTGTGTGATCCCATCTACTCACATAGCTTTAGGTTGCTATCATACAAAATGTTAAATAAGTGGATGGATGGATGGACGGACAGATAATTGGATAGGGCTAGATGGCTGAACAAATGGCTGAAGGAAAAATGTAAGAAAGGCAGATCAATAGCTTGACTTTGAGGACCAGTCTGCTTTGGCAGGTATGAGCAGAACACAGTACTTTGGCAGACTATTCTGACAGAAAGTTCAGGGTCTTACCCTTCCCACCACACCCCATTCCCAAACTTAGTTCCTTGTGAAGACCTTTCCTGACATGCTTCACCACACATCTCCAGGCAAGGTTAGGTCCCCATTACACATATCAATAGCAAACCGTATCTTTGGGAATACATATCACCCTTGGAATAATGTGCTTATTTTCTGTTAAGGAATGGACTGTGATTTGTTTGATTGTCTCTAATTCCTAAGCACAATGCTTGCTCCATGTAGTAGACGTTCAGTAAATGTTAGGTGAGTGAGTCAATCAGTAAATTTCGACGAGTTTCTCTGTGTTGAAAGGAGCATCAGGGATGTAAGCCCTGGAATCATGATCGAAAAGATTTTCTATAGTTTTGGTTTTCAAAGTATGGTCTTCTGGCATTGTCATCACTTGGGATCTTGTTAGATGCACAATTTCAGACCCTTCCAAATCTCTCGTATTGCACTTTAATAAGTTCCTGGGATAATTCATGTGGACAATAAAGTTTGAGAAGCTCTATACTTGTTCTGCTTTTGCTTGAACACCTCCAGGAAAAAGGAACCCATTACTATCCAGAGTACTCCTTTACATTTCAGATAGTTGTAATTGCTAGCAGGTTTTTCAACAGCCCAAACCTACAACTTCTTGCCTTCAGTTCCAATTATGTTCTTAGACCTCCATTACAGTAAGTCTAACCTTTTTTTAACTTGTAGACATTTGGAAGCAGATATCATGTTCCTCATATGACAGAGAAGAATACATTTCTTTTGCCACCAGAAACTTAGCTATGTTTTCATTTGCTGTCTGATGACTAGGAAATAAGGAGGAGTGAAGAGATAATTAACAAAGCAGTCGCTGCAGTCCAGCCCGGCTTTGGGTTTCTTTTTGCCCTTGTAGTTCTTGCACCCTCTGTGTCTGGCCTTAAAAGGACCATTCATGCAACAGTTTTGGTTTATGAACCCTCCTATCCAGGGAGGTGGAAGAATTGTTACTCTCCATCTATTATTTGTCCTTTTTGATTTAGCAGCCTTCAGAAAGATTTCGTCTGAGGTCTTATTGCAGGAGACTGTATATAGTGATGATTGTAAAAATTACGTTAATAGAACTTTAGTACTTTTCTCTTTCCATTTCCTTCATGGGATAACCATTGTAGAACTGAATTTGTTTTATGACATAATTGTGTGTGTGATTTTCAGCTACTGATTACTAATTCTCACCTGTAAATAATCTTTGAAAAAGTATGGTGAAAAAAGAGTATTTGTAAACTGCTTTCAGATATTGAACATCTCTTTAGATAAAGTATTGATTATATTATAGCTAATATATGGGTTGGTTTATTGTTTGTTTCTTTTAGTAGCATGAAATTATTTTACAGATACTTGTTATTTTTTAAGCTTTGTGCTAGGTATTCTAGGCCATACGAGAGCGTAAAATATCCCTGCTTAAAAGAACCTAACATTTTAGTTAGGGAGAGAAGTCTAAGGAACACGAAAGATTAGGAGACAGTGAAGTGCTTTCCTGTATGACTGGAAAGTAAATTCAGCTATTGGAAATAATTCTGGTTACAGCTACAACTGTTGGACCACTGCAAGATGATTCTTAACAAAACAATGCTGTTTCTTTTTCAGGACATTTATCCTCAAAGAAATCAGAAAATTCTGCAAACAGTAAGTATCAAATATTTCTTTATTTAATAAAAATGTATAGATTCAACTTATTTGCAGTTTGGGCTTCCCATGAATTGTGACTTGCCCTCATGTAAATTATTTTTTGTTTCTATGCTATGTGAGAAAAGTCATAGAAAAAAAGATTTGATATGTATGATTTCTTCCCCTATTTAGAACATTTAAGTGTTTCTTTTTTTTTTTTTTTTTTTTTTTTTTTTTTAAAGATTTTTTTATTGGGGAATTGGTGGAGGGGAACAGCGTTGGGGAATCGGGGAAGGGGAACAGACAAGTTGCCGTCTTCTTGTTCTTCAGTTTTAGTTGCGGAGGATGTTGCTTCACTGTTGGTATCGTCATTGCGCTCTTCCCGGATGAGGCAGATCGGTCGCTGGCCTCTGGATGTCGCTCATCGCGGCTATTGGCAGCTCACGCTTGGCTGCCAGCCGCTCACGCTGGCTGCGGGCCACTCACTGCAGCCTATGGCAGCCCACTGCAGCAGGGGCTGCAGCCCACACCATCACCGGGGCTCGCACAGCCCAGCTCCAGGTGGAGCTGTTGTTAGCTGTAGAGGGCAGTGTCACTGGCCCTCATGTGGGATCCGAACCGGGGCCGCTGGCATCCCAAAACCAGCGCTTAACCTATGCGCCACTCGGCCGGCCCCATTTAAGTGTTTCTTATTTTAGGTATAGAAGAGCGTAAAAATTTTTTTCGGTGGATACAATAGGTACACATTTCAATTTTACATTATAGAATATGAAGAAAGAGAAACAGAGATGAGGTTGGAATGGAAAATCTGATTTGGGGAGGTGGATTAAGATTTAAGAAATATTCCTTCTATTGCATGGGACTGAGTTATCTGTGTCATTTTGGTGAATTTGATTGAGTAAAGGAAGCATGTGGTTTGTACATGAAAAGTAAATGTTGGCAACTGGTTGCTACTGGTTAATTATTTAATAAGTCCATGGTTTTCACAAGATTGGATCGAGCAGATTTGATTTTATTGAATATTTGCTATAAATTTTATTATATGTTTATTATATGTTCAGAATGTTTTTCTGAAACATTCCAAAAAGTATTCACAATGACCTACAAAAATGTGTACAATAAAGTAAGATTTTTTTACTTAGAATAATGGAAAAATAAGATAGAAGATAGAATTGCACAGTAAACCTAAAGGTAAAATTAATACAGAAATGTATTTATCAAAAAGTTCTGTATAATTGCAAAGGTAGATCACAAATTTATCACTGTTCTTCTCAACAACCAAACCAAAGAAGGAGGCTACCAGTAGAATGATTAATTATACCCATATGATAATACAGAGAACTCAGGGTGTTTCGCTTTTTCCAGCAGAGTTTTGAGAACAGAATCTGCTGTGGGTTCATAAAAGGGGCCATCCACTTGTGATACAGCAAACAGTAATGCACGTTGAATTTCTTAAAAACCTGGCATATGGCTAGGCTTAGGGCCTAACAATAAAGTGTAATTCAAGAGCATATCTAATTCATTTTATAATATATGAACTTATTTTATTAGAAATTTAGAAATTTAAGACTTCTATACTTACTTAGAAATTTATAAACAAATATATTTTTTTAAATTTTGCAGTAACATATTTATTGTAGCAAACTGAAGAAAAATTTTAGTAATTACTCCAAACCCCACCAGTCAAATATAAACATTAGTAGCATTTTAATACAGTTCTTAAGGAGAATTTTTAAGTGTTCAGTAATCATAAATTTTGTATTGAGAAAATAGTAAAATATAAATTTTAAGATATGTGTTTCAAATTTTAATGAAGAGGGAAATATCAGTGGAGGCATATAACTAGTTTAGGAATACATATAACATATTCCTTATAAATTATTTTGCTCATACCAATTTTGTTTTTAGCATTTTTCTTTTTTTTGAGGGCAGTGTCACTGGACCTCATATGTGGGATCCGAACCGGGGCCACTGGCTTCCCAAGCCAGCGTTTAACCACTGCGCGACTTGGCCGGCCCTATTTTCGGCATATTTGAAGTGTCTTAAAACACTGACACTTCCTTTTTCCTCATGTGAATCCTAATTTATCAGCAAGCAACTCCTTCTAAATTAGGTGAAATGTAGTGACAGTGTCTAGAACATAGCCAGTCATGAGACTGATAGACTTATGCTATCTGGGGATGAAGTAGCAAATATATATGACTTTTCCGAAAACTCAGTACTTTATGGCATATAATTTTATTGCTCCATAATCCGTTTTTCAGTAATTTTAGTTGACTAATAATATAGGATGATTCATTGGAAACATGTCTATTTTGTTATCTTTTTAAAATAGAAGTATATTTTATGGGTTTTTAAAGATAATACATGATCATTTTTTAAAATACAAAAAACAATATTGGAAATGCTAAAAGTAGAAAGTAAAAGTATCCTAGGCCCACAAGTAATATAATCACCATTAAGTTTGGTTGGTCCTTATAAACTTATTTTGTGTATATATATATATATATATATATATGCACACACACACACACACACATAATACTATATATCTACATATACACATATGTAATGCTTTAACCATAAATCAGATTATACTATGCATGCTTTCTGTAACTCTAAAAATTTGATAAAGCATGGATATCTTTCCATGATAATACATATAGATATACTAAGGTTTTTTTTTTAAACAGCTGTATAGTATTTATTGAACCAGACCTTAATCCCTAATTGGGAGGGATTTAGCTTGTTTTTGTTTGTTGTTATTATATGTGAACATCTTTGTACATATATCTGAAGTGCTTTATTTATTTTAAGTAAATAATTAAATTCCTAAAAACAGCATTGCTGGTCAAAGGGTATGTACATTCTAAACTGATCTATATTGCCAGATTTTCCTCAAGAAAAAGTTTACAGAATTCTTACTCCTAAAAATGCATGACAAGGCCTGTTTCTTCACTGCAGCAGGCCTCTTTTAATTATGTAATCAGTGTAATTTTTTTAAATGTCTGACAATTTTTTTTCATTAACTAGCTGTTCCTACCTACTACTTCAGTTCTTGAGGTCTTGATCCTAATGTAAATATACTCTCTACCAAACTCTTAACCTGAATGTCTTTTGTATACTAATAAAAATAAGAAGCTAAATCAAAGAAAACCACATATATTGCAAGGGATCATTTTGGAATTGCTACTTTAACTCAGTGTGACTTAGAGAAGTTTTCCATGAGATTTTATATCGTTGGTCTTTTTCCTGAGACTCTTTGATATATCTCAGCTTATTTATTTACTTTTAAAAAGAATTTATTGGTCTGGTAGAGTGAATTAAATTTCCAGAGAGCCATAAAAGTTGAAGTTAAACTGCAGTTAAATCTGAAGTTAATTTAATTGCATTGGTGGGTAGTTCAAACTGTGTTTTACCTATAGTACTCGCATTTTAAAAAAGTCTCTTAAATAAACAGGAAACTCGGATGAGGAAGAAAGTACTTCAGAATCTGAACTTTGGAAAGGTCCACTACCAGAAACCGATGAAAAATCACAGTAAGTCCTTATATAAATAGATAATACATGCCCGTTACCTCAGTGTAGGAAGCTGTGACGACAGCCATTCTTGATAACAGTTAGTGAAAAAACTCACTGTGTGTTTAATGCCAAGGACCACCCAGCCTAGTAAGAGCAGAGTTTATTCCCAGCCATTGTTTGTGGCCATAAATGACCAGTTTCTTCTTGGTGAGTAAATCTTTCCTCAGCTCACCTTAACAGATAACCTTCTGGTTTTTGCTTAGATTCCTTCAGAGAAGCGTTGTTTACTAGCTTCCAGAGCAGCCTATCCATGATATTCTGATTATCATCAACCTGTACAGGGGAGCCCCTTGAAGATATATGCAGGTGTAAAAGTTTACCCACCTTAACCCCCGAAGACAGATAATGCAGTGCATGCCTCTCATTCTCTGCTGTGGGTCTGGATATGGGCTGGAGTGTTACAGTTCTTTTCACATATTGGGATGTTCACCACTTGAACTTTATCTATTAAAAGAGGATAAAAGAATACCTGCTGCATAGAGTTTAGGAAAGTTTAATGAAATAAAGAATATAAAGCACCTGGTACAATACCTACAAAGTGTTCAAATAAATTTTAGTCACATTTTGTTAGTCCCTAGTCATGTTGGTTCATAATAGAATAAGACAACCTATTAAACTAATTATACTTCACTAATTTAAGCTGATTATATAACATACTGCTAATTATATGATATGTTCTCAATATAATAGAATTTAAGTGTTTTGGAAAGAGGTTTTTAACAAGATTACTTTTTCTCTGACCTTCATTTTATTTTATTTTTTTATCCAAAGAATTCCCAAATGTGTGGTCATTATACATCACATTATTAAAAAAATATTGTTGTAAATAAAGTATTGCTATCTTAAATTATTGACTGAACTTTCAACCATATAACTTAACTTCGAATAGCTTTACAGCTGAAAATGATAGAATAGGTCTTAGGTCAACTCACCTTTTTATTTATTTATTTTTTATTTATTTATTTTTTTTCTTGAGGGCAGTGTCACTGGCCCTCATACGTGGGACCTGAACCGGGGCCGCTGGCTTCCCAAGCCAGCGTTTAACTACTGTGCCACTTGGCCGGCCCTCAACTCACCTTTTTAGGCCATAAAGATACATGAGTAAATTCTCAAAAGGCTGTCATAATCCAAAACTCTTTGTGACCTTATAAAAACTTGACGTTGATCAGGTACTGAACATCTTAGTCCACACAGAGATTCAGCTAATTTTATATATTTAAGTTCTTAATACAATTTTTAAAATTCTACGTTTTGCTGTCATATTAGGGAAAAGGGACTGTAGGATGGAGAATACCAAATTGCAGATAATTTTAAATTAACTTTATTTGATTCTGTAATTAATATTTTTGCAATTTGAACATGGTTGTGATGGCTTTATGTATTCACAATTATTGAAAACCAAATGATGGAATCCCATTGTGAATCTGATCTAAAAGAGCATTTTCTAAAGACACTGGTAGACTGAATTTGACTGTCCAGCTTGATTCCCTGTTCCCAGAAGGAAGAAAAGCAACTGTGCATACATTTAATCTTTACAGCAACTCCATGAAGAAATTTAATGTCCTCCATTTCACAGAAAAAAACGAAACAAAACAAAACCCTGAGCCCAGAGAAGTGCAGTAATCTGCTCTGCCAGCTAATAAGTGACAGAGCTAGGACTGTAACACTGTCTGACTTGAAAACCTGTGCAATTTCCACTGTACCACTCTGACTCCTAACATTAATTTTTATTTAATACTTAGCAATTTTCATAGTATTTTAACATGTTATATTATAAATTAATAATCTCCTTTCAGAGCTCTATTCTTTGCTTTAGACATAATCTTTACTGCTACAGTTACATATTTACTGTTCTCTTAGTAAGAAAAACTTGCAGCCTAAGTAGATTTTCCCTATTTTAGGCGTAAGTCTTGTATTTTTCCTTAAAATAGTTTCTTTTTCATTCATTTCTTGATCAGACTGGAATTTGATAAGTGAATGAACAGAGAAGTTATAAAGTTAACCCAAAAAGTAAAGAAGCAATAATATTTTACAAAATACTTTAAAGTAAAATCTTAGGTGTGCATTTAGGGAGAGGTTCCAACATATAGAACTTTTAAAATTTTAATCAGTGTGGGTATAGTTATTATAGAAGCTAAGAATCATTTGATTGCTAAATCATGAAATATGTTGATATATAGAAGAACCAGGATATTTTTATTAATCTCATGTAATGTGTCACCTAGTAATTTTTTTCTCTAATTGTTGATATAACCAATATATATACCTTTTATTTTAAATAGGGAAGAAGAATTTGATGAGTATTTTCAAGACTTGTTTTTGTGACATGGAAGAGAGGAGCCTATAATCCTTAACATGAAAGTACACTTTGAAACTTCAAAAAGTTTTATCTGCAAGTTGCACTTTGAGTGGTTTGTCTTTGGAAATAAAAATCCAGCTGCTCTCAAGACGTCAGATGCTTTGGAAATTCATTAGTTCTGTTGAAAATACTTTTCCCCATCCTTTATGTATCTCTTTGGCTTATCTGCAACTCTTCCATCTGTAGTTCCTAGAGGATGGAGCTAGCGCACTGTACAGAGATTTCGTTGTTCCTTTATTTTGTAGGGTTTTTTCCCACAGATTCATACTTATTTTCCTTTGCCTGTAAGTTAAAATTATAGGGATTGTTGGAGTCTGACAAAAATTATGAAGTAGATTAAGTATATCTTCAGCTTCTTTCCTTTCATACACTGGTATCCCTCTTTGGAGCACCTGTCTTCCCATTACCACCTCTTTCTAGATACTTTCTTCTTTTTTTTTTCTTTCTCTTGCTTTGCTTTCTTTTCACCTCTGCCACTTAAGGGAGTTTGTTATAATTAAATTTGACGTTCCTATGTGTGGGTAATTTATTATAAACTAAATTAATGCCACAGGGAACCAAATGAGGTCCCAGTAGTCTATAACAGAGAATAGGTTCACAAAAGTTGACTCCAACAGAGCTTATGCAGTAAGATAATTTATCTGAATAATACTTTGTGCATAGAACTTGTCTCAGATACAGTCATGCAAATATGGCTATTCTCACATGTGGGGGTATGTTATAAAATAGGACTTCTTAACTCAGAGTCCATACCACCAGGAGTCATTGCTGTGCTTCAGGAGGCCTAAGCACTCCTAGAATCTGTAAATTTCTCTGTGTGTATTTTTTTGGGAAAAGGTTCATAGTTTTCATCAAATTTTCAAAAGAATTTATTGGTACATTTTTTAAAAATGTAAAGACTCACATAAATCAAAGAGGTGGGTAGAGGAGATACATGATTTGATGAATAAAAGAGAGGACGTGGAAGATGATCATAGCATTCCAGTTATTTTGAAAATATACTATTTTTAATGACAAGCGTGGGATGATTGGCATTAAATTGCAAAATAAGTAATTTAGTGTCTTATTTTTAAATGGTTAGTATCAGATTTTTTAATTAAATAGTTGTTATTAATTCAGTAAATATTTTGCAGACTTCTATTATGTGTGAGGCGTTGTGTTAGACAGTGCTACAAAGGTACTACCTAGGAAATAATTATGCAGTCTTTCTAAACTATCAGAAAACAATAAATCAGTGTTGGTTTATTAATGTTAAACATTGTTTGAAAGTCCCCTCGTGTCTTAAAGAAATTATGGTTTTTTTTTATGCAACTACTTATAGTGAATAAAAAGGAATCTTAGTGCTGAAAGCCAGTGGCCCCGGTTCAGGTCCCACATATGAGGGCCAGTAACACTGCCCTCAAAAAAAAAAAAAAAAAAAAAAAAAGAATCTTGATTTCTGAAGAAAAAGTATCCAATATTCAGCAACAAAACTGATAATTAATAATGGAATATATGTAGCTAAACATTTTTATGATAGAATATATTCATAGTTTAATAGTCATCAGGAAATAACTGTAAAATTAAATATTGATTAGGGAGACCATCTAAAGACCCTTTTAAAATAGATCCATGTATTTGGAATTGCAAGTACATACGGTTTATGGACATCGTTTGTTTATAAATTTCGATCATTATATATAATTACAACATCTAATTCCTTCTACAGTGACAGATCATATTTTTAAGGAGTTTTTGAAGAGGCCTTAAAGATGTTGAGCTGAAAGATTAATTCTCCAACAGACCTGTTTCAAACTATAGTGTATTCGGTGATGCTCAGTGGAGCACTGGTTTGGGTTATGAAGCTGTGCTTTCCTATACTTGCTCTTAAGCAAAATTCCTATTTTTGCAGACCTTCAATGGTGGCATATCTCTTCTCCATAATTTGTTTTCTAGTGAATGAGGAGGGAAAGTTGTTTGAGCTGACTGACATTTTGGGATCAGAAATTACATAAAGTTCGAGATTTCTTAGGCAGTTTCTAAAATAATGCTAGAAGTGGAGTTTCAAAATTATTTTAAGCATAGAAATAAGGTGTACAAGTAACACCTGCTAAGGTGATGACTTAAATAGTCAACACTCCTTTGGGTGTATATATCGCGTGAGTGTTTTTCTCTCTAAAAATATTTTATTAACATACAGGCACTCCTCATTTACACCTGTTTGATATGAGATTTATTCAAAATATTATTCATATTTACCAAGCACCTACCTTATACCAGGCATTTGTCTAGGTGCCAGGATAGAGCTATGAACCAAACAGACTAAAACAGACAAAATTTTGTTTCATGGACCTTACATTTTAATGCGAGAGTAGCAATTGGGATTCTAAGTACCTAACTTGTAAAAATATAACAAATGGTGACTTACTTCTTGACTGCTTAAAATTAGTATCTCTGTATAACAAAACATTTGAGTTTCATAGATCATCAATTTGATTCATTATAATTTCAGTATCTTGACAAAATCTATGGTATAATTATTATTTGGTCCATTTTCTAATTTGGTCTATGATTATAGATATTAAAAGAAGAAAACTTAAATTTTTCTGGTGTCCAGATATAATACCATATAGTAGAAGTAGTTGATTGTCCTTAGTTTCTCTTGATAAGTCATTTTATTTCTTGATAAAATGCCTGGTATTTAGTTCTAGTAATCTTTAAAAAAAAAAAAAGTAGCTTCTGTTGAAGCCCTTCCAAGCTGCTTTTGATAGGAAAGTTCTTGCATAATTAATCCACATGCTTTTTAATGCATAATATTTATTGGCTGGTTTAACTTACATTGGGATTATCCAGGTAATGTCTTATAAATTGATAATTCTTTCAGTGAGAAGAATAGTTCTGAACATAAAAAAATATTCTTAGCTACACATAAAATAATTGAATTTCAGACTTGCAGAGAGGGATGGGCATAGGACAAAGATATAGTTTATAAACTACCAAAAGTGGTAAAAATAGAGGAAAGAGATGATAAGCATTTCAGATGGAATAACATTTGACATCCTTTTTCTTTGATAACATTCTATACTGTATTTACTCTTACATTAAGACATGTTGATTATTTTTAGTTTAGGAAGGGATTTGAGGCATAAATTACAATTATTAATGTTATGGGCTGAATTATGTCATACATTGACATTCAAAGTCATACTCTGAAATTCAAATCCCCATACCTCACAATGTGACTGTATTTTGGAGATAGGGCTGGTAAAGAAGTAGTTATGGTAAAATGAGGTCATATGAGTGGGCCCTAATCCAATATGTGTCCCCATAAGAAGAGATTAAGACACACACACACATGGAAAACCATGTAAAGACACAGGCAGAAGACGGCCATTTACAAACCAAGGAGAGAGTCCTCACAGGAAACCAGCCCTGCGGACGTCTTGATCTGAGACTTCCAGCCACCAGAATAGTGAGAAGAAAAGTTTCTGTTTAAGCCACTCGGTTTGTGATATTTTGTTATGGTAGCCCTAGCAAATGAATATATTATAATAAGAACTCTTAAAAAAAGAATTGGTGGGCCGGCCAGGTGGCATGGTGGTTGAGAGCTGGCTTGGGATGCTAGCGGCCCGAGTTCGGATCCCACATGTGAGAGCAGTGACACTGCCCTCTTAAAAAGAATTGGTGACTAGTATCAGGATTATATGTTTTTAATTTAAAACAAATTGGCACCAAAAAATGCACTCATTTTCATTTTATTTTGCACTTCTGTTGAACTTTGCCCTCCAGAGTTCTCAGGTTAACAGTATATTTTCTCTTGAGAGTCACAAGAGAAAGATGTGCCACCACCAAAGCTCCTCTTTTTCTGTCACCTGATGGTTTGCCGAATGAAATTTGCTCACGTTTCTTTGAATATTTTGTTTTTCTTCAAAAGTAGAAACTATTTGAAATTTAATCCAGTTGTATTATATTACAACATTAGACATGTTTTGGACTTTTTGTCGTCGCCACCACCTGCTGAAACTTCTGCAACTAGTGAAGAGGAGAAAAGCAGTATTAATGAGAATCAGTGGAAATACAGTGTTTTTATTCTAACACTCATATTAGTATCAATTTTATAGCCTAATAGTTTTAACATAGCAAATACTAAGGATTTGAGCATTTAAAAACCTGGATTCATATTCAGAACTGGTCCGTTTGAAAAATAGAATCTAATAAATGATTAGCCAATTATAACATCTGTTTCTCAAGAGAACTATTGAACTACACAATCTGGGAATCTGAGTTATTGTTTTGTGCCAGGCACAAAGCTCGTTGCCTGGAGACACAAAATAATGTTCTAGTTCCCAGAGGCCTCTTAGTGTAGAAGGAAAAAAAAATCAGAATTTTTTATGCACATAAAGTATAGAAGATCCATGTCCAATATACTGAATACTAAAAGACAATGTCAGGAGCCACTTAAAAAGCCTGATATCCCATTCATCATAAAATTGAGATAAAGATTTAATTGTACTACGAAATATCTTTGCTTTCACTTGTTCAGTAAAGTGACCACTTTTGTTATCTTTTTGAAGTGCAAATCAGATCTTATGGCCCTCCTGTTTAAATCCCTTTAAAGACTTCCCATTACTCTTCTGGGGTACAAATCCTTAGCAAGGCCTTGAAGGCAGCGCCTTACCTGGCTGAGCTGCCTGCATCACCAGCTTCATCCAGTACTTCGCCCTGTTGCTCTCCAGATCCCACTGACCACTTCTTAAGTTTCAGTTGCACCAGGCTTATTGCCAACTTCAAGGCCTTTGCTCATATTCTGTTCTTTCCCTTCCTCCCCAACCCCTTTTCCTTTCCTTGCTTAGCCAAAGCCTAAGTGCTTAGCATAAGCATCCTTCAGGAAAGCCTTCCGGGATGCTCCTGGTACACACCTCATGCTTTCTCTGACAGTTATAGTTGGATAATCAATTGTTCATTTATTGATTTAATATGCAGCTCCCCCTCCAGATGGTAAGATCTGTGAGATAAGGACCCATCTTTCCCCAGGGCCTGCCTAACAGGTCTGGTACAGAATAGACACCCAATAAGTATGTAAGTGACTGGATATCAAGGAGTCAGAAACTTTATTCTGTTGAAGGACATCCTTAACCTTTTAAGCAAAATATTTCCTCCCTCTATGAAGTCTTTAAAATACCACTGAACACAGTAGAATTTTCTAAAAGGAATGTTGTATCTTCTGTTTTACAAGACCTTTCCAGATAGAGATGATTTCTTTGTTAAACAATTTCTGTTTAAAAAAAAACTTTATTGGGGAACAGTGTGTTTTTCCAGGATCTATCAGCTTCAAGTCAGCCGTTGTCTTTCAATTTAGTTGTGGAGGGCTCAGCTCGTTGGCCCTTGTGGGAATCGAACCTGCAACCTTGGTATTAAGAGCCTGCATTCTAACCTTCTGAGCTAACCAGCAGCCCCTAAACAAGAATTTCTTACACAACCTTCTGCGTGCTGAACTCTCAAGACAAAATATGAGGTCATCACAGCACTCCACTTTAAAGATGACATTTTGAGACATCTGATGTATTAATAATTGATCCTAAGCATCTTAACAGAGGCTTTTTGAAGATGTTAAACAACAGAGAGGCTTCAGGAGTAGAAAACAGCATTGTATGGAGACATCTGAAGCACAGGCAGAGCCTTAGAGTACCTGTCAGTCACCTCATTCAGCTGGCCAGCTTTGCTTTATATGTAGGGCTTAAGTCTTCCAAGATCTGTAAAACCTCATTACATAGAAAGGAATATTAAGCTCAAAAGGTTAAGCAAGTTGCTCAGTCTCACAGTAATGCACAATGTTGGGACTGAAATTGTTTGCTCACCGAACCCTGATCCCACTGACTTCTGTGGTTTTCATATTATTTCTAAAAACTCAGTGCTCTGCAGAGGTACCTCAGCAGCCACCTTCTACTAGAGGGGATGAAACAAGAAGGAAAAATTCCATCTAACCTTTTTCGATCATGTTTCCTTCTTCCTGCTTTTTCACCTCCTCTTCAGTTACCCTCATCTTTGCCTCATACTCATCAGCTAGGGATTTCCATTCCATCCTGTTATTCTGAAGACCACTCAACATAGGTGTGACTTCTTTGTGAAACCGTGAGAACTCCTACAGAGAATTTTAGGTCAAAAGCTACTTAAATTATATGGTTGATATTCAATACTTTCATATGCAGGAGAACTGTAAGAAATTGTGCTCAGAGCTGCTAGGATGAGCTTAATTCAATGCCTTGGAAATGGGGAAAGAACAGCCTACATCAGTCTGTTCAATTTGCTCACATTTGAGACCTCCGTTTTATTCTAGCTCTGAATGAGAGATCAGGATACTACTTCAAAAAACTACTCTGGAGAAATAAGGACATCCCAATGGCTTTCCATGTGGTTGCCTTTTTGATTTGGGTTACAGTTTGAAAGAGTCTCATTCAGATGATTATGTATTTCACTCAAATAATTCGCTTACTTACCTTATATACAAAAGTACAAACAAAATCAATAAATCCAACTTGAAGTTTAGGTAGTTCATCTTTTTTGTTTCTGTCCATCATAGGCTAGAAAGAAAAATAAATCCTTTAAAGATCTGTTTCTCAAGTTCAGGGAACAAAATAGACTGATTAGTATTAATTTTTAATAAGCAGTGCATTTTTATGACAGGGTCTTTACAATAGGTTGTTGCTGCAGCACTGTTCTTTCCAGATCTCCTTGTTCCCAAAATTCATTTGCAACCAGAAGTGCTACCTGAAAATAAGAAAGACTGGGTTCAGGAAAGCAACCTACTAATAGAGAATATGCATTTAATTAGCATGAGTGACACGTAACGATAGGGTTTATAGTTAATGTTTGGGGTTCTGCCATACCATATGCTGTTTGGTTTTAAAAAGATGTCATTTACAGATTATATTGAAATGGGGAAGGGGATTTCTCTTCCTATTTCTGTGTTCCATGCTCATTCTGGGAGTGCCTGCCTCCTATCTGCTATTGCCACCACCTCTCAACAATAAAAAGAGATGTTTAATTCCATTCCATTACACTTCAGCCTCTAAAGCTTCCCAGGTCCTCTTGTCCTGCTAACCTGTTAGCATCTAGCATCTATCTGCATGTACACACACTCTCACACATGCACACAGCTTTATTTGTTACAGTGTGCAGATATTTCAGGGTTAATTTATACAGCTTTAAAAAAGCCAATATCAATTTCATTGACCACCTACTAGCCTTACATTGGCATGAGCTAGGCTTGCCAAAAGGAATAAGATGTAACCATTTTCTTTAAGATGCTCATAGTCTAGTGAAGACAGTCACATCAACATTGTGGTTAGTGCTATAATAGTAATTGTATGAAGTACTGTGGATCAAGGAGACGAGAGTAAAGATACACTTCATAGAGGAGGGAGGTTGCATTATACTGTATCATCAAGGATGAATGGTAATTTTCCAGGTAAACAGGAGAAGGAGATAAAATTAAACATCCAGAGCTTACATGAGTAGGAGCTTAGAGCATGAGGTGGTGACATGGGAGAGAGTGATGGGAAGTGAACCAGGGGGTGTAGGATAAGGACAGGTAGTGAGTGGCCATGTAAGCTTTGCTGGGAAGTTTGAACTTGATTCTCTAGGCCAGTGGTTCTTATTCCTTGAACCCTAGGGTTCCTCCAAAGTTCCCTAGTGGCCCAAGAAGGTGGCGGCCAAGAGGGATTGAAGCTAAAGCAGTGTTGCTTTTTTTTCTCTTTTATAAAGTGATTCCCCCCTACCACTACCTCCGAGTCAAGCCGTTGTTCTCGGACTTGTGGAGGACGCAGCTCACTGGCCCATGTTGGTATTATGATCATTGCGCTCTACCCGGCTGGGGCAGCCAGTCACTGGCCATTGGCCAGCCGCTCACAGCAGCTCACACCGGCTTCCGGCTGCTCATGCCGTCCACTTATGCTGGCCACCAGCCACTCATGGCCCCTCACAGCAGCCTATAGAAGCTCATGGCAGCCCGGCTCCAGGTCAAGCTGTTGTTCACAATCTTAGCTGTAGAAGGCGCAGCTTACTGGCACAGCTTACTGGCCCATGTGGGAATCAAACCGCCAGCGCTGTTCAGAGCTCACGCTCTTACCAACTGAGCCAACCAGCCGCCCCTATGAAGCGATTTTTGCACAACTTTCTGTGGGGGGAAAATAGACTTTACTTTTTTTTTTTTTTTTTAAGGTTGAAAACCTCTGGCAATGGGGAATTTAGACAGCTTTTTAAGCAGTGGAATGGCTGAGCAGAGTTCTGTTTATAAAACAAATCCAGCAGCAGCTCCGAGAGGCTGGGGAGTTAGTGATGAGAAAGGATCACATAGGAGGCTACCACCACAGTTCTGATGAAAGTCTGAACAGAGGTTGTAGCATGGGTGATAGACAGGAATGATTTTGAAATGGAGACGGCAGACTCAAGCAAGACGCTAGGTTGCTGGCTTGGGTGGTTGTGTGGTTGAATAACAGGAAGAAGAACAGGCATATCAGGGTGGGAAGAGCACAAGTGTTTGGCTTTGGACTTGATGGTTCTAATTATTTTTACAAATACATATAAATACTACATATCCACATTAATAGTTGAACTCAGTGAATTCTAGCTTCTCTTCTACTAAAAATTACTGAGGGAAAAAGAAGCTTCTTTCATGCAATTACTAGTAAGAAATCCAGGGGTAAACTAGTGGCTCCCCACTCTCAGCTCCACAAGGTTGGGAAGAATTCCCATGGAAGGCAGCCTTGCGCACGAACTCAGGGCCTTCTAATAGTTTACAGGACATTGAAGGTTATAGGAGCAAAACCACCCTGGATAGAGGAAGGCACTGATGATTCATCCTTGTCTTGTGCTGATTTATCACCTCTACCGAAAAAATTCAGACAATCCCTGAATAATTGTAGATAAACATTTCACAGCCAATTCAATGATAAGGAATTCTTTCAAGAAAGCATTCTCTTTCAGTATTCCTTCTGCTTGTCTTGTCCTGGGGCCTGATCAATACTGTCTTACTGACATTTGTGAGCTCTTCAAAGCTATTTGTCTTTGTTCATTAATAGAAACCCAACAGGGAACATTTTATCTTTGTCTTAACTCCTCAAGTTCCTCTTTTTCAAATTATAAACCAATTGAGAGGATAAGTTCTGTGTAATGAAAGATAATTAATTATAAAATATATAGTCATATAACTAATAGCTACAATAAAGTTCTGAGATTGCCAGGTATCTTCCTGTTCACTCTGACACAGGACCTAGATAGCACCTGAGAGTGTGGCAGCAAAAAGAACATAACTGGACTTGCCTGGCTTTGTACCTCCCAGGGCTTGGTTACAGCTGACAGGTCACATGCAGTCATCATCATTGCCCTTTGGAAGAAAACAAAAATTGTTAAAATAGACATTTTATTTTTGCCAAGTGAAAAATACAATTCTGACCACTCACATGATAATCTCTTTTTTGGTTGGATCAACAGTTATGTATTTGATGGCCTCTTCTTCAGTTTCCATTTTTTCACAGGCATCAACAATTTTTTGAAACATGGTTCTCTTCCTAAAAAAAAAAAAAGATATAGTTGTGCAATATTTGTAGTATATCAGACCAGAGATAAAAAGGAATGTTTAATATGTGCTTTTCAGATTTCATGTTCCTACTTTACATCCTATGTCCACATTGTGGATCTAAGGGGCCAGGGGAGAGGAGAAAAGGTTACAGCTGTATAGCCTTAGCATAGCAAAGGTTTAAGACAAAAAGCACAAGCCATAAAGAAAAAAAAAATGATAAGCTTGAAAACGTTAAGTTACATATGACAAAAGAGATCATAACATAAAGACCACGGGCTGTCATGAGATATTATAATGTAGAAAACCAAGAAAAAATTGGAACCCAAAGTATACGAAAAGATGTCCAAGCTCACTGATAAACAAGTAAACACAACTCTGAACAATAGGATACCATCTTACCCTCAGTTTAACAAAATAAATAAATACATTTCATTGTGCTTAGATCAAGAGTTATCCAGATAAGGGATAACAGACGCTCCTGTACACAGCTGGTGGGAGTTTAAATTGGTACAATGCCTCAGGAGCGCAGTTTTGCAATGTTTAAAATTTAAGATATGCAGGGCCGGCCGAGTGGCGCGGTGGTTAAGCACTGGCTTGGGAAGCCAGTGGCCCCGGTTTGGATCCCACATATGTGGGCCAGTGACTGCCCTCAAAAAAAAAAAAAATTTTAAGATATGCAAACCCTACAGCAATCCCACTTCTAAGTATGTACTTTAGATAAACTCCCACATGTATACAATGACATACAATGTAGTATTGTAGGTATTGATGAAAAATTGACAATCTAAATGTCCATGAATAGAAGAATGGCTGAACTAATGGTATGTTCATACAGTTGAATATACAGTTAAAACAAATGAATTGGATGTCCATTTACCACCAAGGTAAATCTTGCAAAAAAAAAATGCATGAAAAAAGCAAGTTGCAGAAAGGTATGTAGCATTTATGGAAAATACAAAAACACACTTCACAATGCCATGTAAAAACATGGATAGAAAGGATGAGTACACATCAGCATCAGTATGGTGGTGTCTGTGAGGCAGAGGGGAGGGGGGTTTTCATGGTTCGGTAGGGGTGGGATGCCCTACTTGTATCACTTGTTTTCTCCTTAAAAAAAAAAAAAGAGATCTAAGACAGGTGTGGCAAGATTTCAACATATGTTGACTCTGAGTTATGGATATTTGGATATCATTTATTCTAAGTATCTGTCTTCATGTTTGAATTATTTAATAATTAAATTTTTAATTAAGAAGGATCCGAGAGGCTCAATTTGATACTTCCCACCCAAGTCATTAACTATTTTGATTCTATCTCTAGTTCACCTATTTCTAATCCATTTTCACCAAGCAACTTGATGGTTCCTGACAAGAAAATATGCAGAAGCTTGCAGTTTCTACTCTCGTTGAAAACTATTATTATAAATTATAGGCTGGTGCTCTGCTGTATATAACTGAGAGTTCTGTGAGCTTGGTTAGTATGCGTCAGTATCATCAAGATTGTTCATCTCCCTGGCTGACAGCATCAAATGTCAGACTCCAGACCACAGTGAATTCATCAGGACAAAGCTCCACCAGTAAGGTTTGCTGACATCACTCTTCTGGTAAATGCACCGACCTTGCTGAATAGTCTTCAAATGTCTTCAGATAACAAACTACTTAATATCAGGGGCTTAGCTTTTAAGAATATGTTTCTAGATGTCTAGTAAATTCACTATCAGGCATCTTAAAGATATTCTGTTCATAATCTAAAAGGAAAATTAATAAATGTGTGTGTGACTAAAGGCCTTTCAACTTCAATGCAATGGATCATTTATGGGAGGCAGGAACGCACAGTATAAAGGAGTTCCGTACTTACTTGAAATATAAAGCCAGGTCAGTCGCTATTATTGCAACTTCAAACAAATGAATAACTGTTTCAAACTGGTGTTTATTTAGGTTCTGGAAGATGTTTAGACTCTGTAAGATGAAAATTCACAATAAAGTGTAATCATTAATTTTCCCCTGATTCAAAACAAAAATAAAGATTATTCTACTATAGAGAGAAGAAACATTAGGTTTTCACTATTTTGCTTTCAATTTTTATTTCTTGGATTAAGCAAACCTCTATATTTTGAGTAAGATTAATTTTAACTCTAAAAATAGATATTAGCAAATGTTCATGTAATCAACATGAACATTGAGTAAATAAGTGTTTTCTTTCAGGACCATTTAAAAATAATAACAGATTTTAAAATTTGCTTGTATTAATTGAAGAGCTTTATTAAAGAAGATCTGCTAGGTGTCCAATTGTTAGACACGTTGAATTAGCCACCAGGTAATTTCAGAATGATCATAGAAACCACTGGAAAACTTTCGGAAACTGCAAATTACACTAGTACTCTTGTGTATGTAGGAAAAATAATGAAATCCTTTCAAGTTGTTCTTCAAATGTTTTCTTGAAGTTACATTTTACGAAGACTTAACTAGACTCTTTTAAAGAGTTTCCACTAGTAACCTCTTCACATATGGATCTGCTTCATTTCTTAGTATTCTAGCAAACCAGAGCAAGTTGGTCTAAATAGATCATTTTAGGTATACAGGCCAAAGGGCAGATGTATAGTGGTTTGGCCAAATGAAATTAACAGTTATGAAACAGAAAATTTCCACTGGAAAAAAAGAGGACATAGTCTATTAACCTATGGAGAGACAGGGGCAGTATAATGTAGAAAAGAATATGGAAGTAAGCACCAAATAATAACAGCAAACACTCACATAATTCTTACTACTTAGCAGGCACTGTTCTTTTTTTTTAATTAATTTTTTAATTATTATTAATAGTTACAGATGTACAAAACTATGCAATAGTTAGCTTTCTCACCCCTTACAAAGTGACTATCCCCTTCCCCCTCCACTGCCCCCCACCCCTGATATCATACATATCTATTACAATTCCATTGACTCCGTCCCCACACTATATTCCACATCCCATGACTATATATGTGTTAAATTATAGTTGACATATAATATTATTCAGCGGCAGCTTCAGATGTATGTGCAGTGGTCAGGCCACTACACCGTCCATGAAGTGGTCTCCCTGACAAGACATGAGTCCATCTGGTCCCCTTAAAAACTATTTACAACCTTATTGATTATAGTCCCTAAACTGTCTCTTCTGTCTCTGCAGTAGTATTGTAGTTACCAGTTTGTGTTGCCTCGTCCCTTGCCCTTCTCCCTCATGCCCATCCCCATCCCATCTAGCCCTCATCAGTTTTTCCTTTGAGCAGGCACTGTTTTAAGTGTTTTATGAATACTCTTAATCTCAACAAACCACAGCATAGAGAGGTTAAGTAACTTGCTCAAGGCTAAACAGTGAGTACATGGCAGAACTGGTATCTACACCAATGCAGCATGGCACTACAATGCCTCTCAACAAGGGTCCCAGGCTCAGTTCCCAGATTCACCACTTGGTAGTTGTGTAATCCTGGACACGTCACTTAACATCTGTGAGTATTTGCTTTCTCAAATGGGTATAATAACTGCTGCCCCGCCTAACTGCCTAGCACTTAGTCTATGATCAATAAATATTTGTGGAATGAGACTATAACTGGGAATGCATTTTAAAACTGTAAATTGCTACAAAGGCTGTATCATTGTTACATAAAGTTTTGAGGCTAGCTCCAGGTTAAAACAGAATTGCAAACACAAGACCAAATGTGGCTCTCTGTCATTACAGGAGATTAAAATATTAGAAAGCAACAATTGTACAGAAACTCAAGTTGTATATACATACTGTACTATATATTATATAAATCTTCACTTAAGTCATCTTTTTAATAACTTCCTGGGCAAGAAAAAAAGTATTTTTACACAGCAGATATAAATTATAGAAAGGGAAACTGTGATATTTTTTGTTAAAATAATGAGTTCATAATAGCAACGATAGTTTTTTTAAATTGACAGAGTGAAGAAATGGCTGCTGAACACACCAAAGTACAATAAATGAAAAGAAAACTTGTCTAGATGATACTCAGCTTCTTACTTGAGATAGTTCACAGAGGCCCTTGGACATATCCATCCATAATCTCTGAACCAAATCTTCTGGATAAAGGCTATTTTCAACCTGGTCTGGATTAGCCAGGGAGAATAAGTGGTGCATTTGTAATTTTAATCCCACTTAATCTGCCCCTCATTTGGTACCGTGGTGGCCTTCCTTTGTTCTGGTGGTGACCCAATGGCATGTTTATGTCGGTGAGTCACAGCCTTTATTTGTTCATTGACGTGCATTTTTCTGTTCCAAAAGTCATGTGCATTATGTGATTCCAACATGTACTTTGTAGTTCCACTGAAACTTAAAGTCATCCTTGATTGCCATACTAGGGAGAAAAGTGGGGGGCATGTGTGGAAATGCCTTAAACTTTTAAATAAAGGAATGTTAAAACCACATGAGGTCATTTTAATACTTAAATGTTTGTATACTGAAAATTTGCTAGAGAGTAGATTTCAGGATTTCTCACCACACACACACACACACACACACACACACACACACACACACACACAGAGGTAAATAAATATGTGAGAAGATGGATATGTTAATTAGCTTGACTAGTAATCATTTCACTATGTACCAGTATATCAAAACATATACACCTAAAATATATGTAATTAAAAAAAGTTATTATAAAGGCCAAAATAAAAACATTATAGAATGGGGGTAGGTGGGAAGCAAGACAAGCTGCTGAATTTAAATGATCCCTTAGGATAGAACTTCCTGTCTCTACCAAGTGTCAGATTGTACAGAGAACATAATCTATAACCATTGACCAAATAAATCAATATTTATTTTTTATGCACCAATTATTTTAATGCATGTATGTTACTTATATTTGTAAACCTGGATACCTGTTGCTATTTGCTAAATATATGTGTGTGTGTGAGAGAAAAGGCTATATATAAAGAGAAATATAAAAATAAATATGACTAATCTTTTTGTAGTCTATTTAAGTTCTACCTTTTTCCAATCCAAAATAATGAAACAGCTATATTAAAGCTCACAGACTGTCAAAAGGCCTTTCACTTTACAAAGTAAATCAATACTGAATTTTTTAAAAAGATTAATAATGGCATACTTTTAAAATTAGTATAATCAAATAAGAAGGGTATACATTCAACTTTCAGTACTGCTTTTTTTGTAGATAGCACAATATACCTGAATTTCACTCTTACCCTTTTTTCTCACTCATTTTCAGTTTCATCTAAAAACATGTACAAGTCTACTAATTGCAGAACCCTTTCTTAATTCTATATTCTTTTATATATTCTTTTCCTTTCACAGCTAAGGTTTTTAAATGAAGTGCTCCTATGTGGTTTCTCTTTAAGCTATGGCTATAGATTCATATAAAAGATCCTGTTTATGTTTTTGTGTTAGTTGTTGGAAAGCTCTTGACCAAATGGGTGGCCCATGTCTAGTAAATGTATATGCCTCACTGTGCATATTTGAGGCACATTTTGGGCCTTTATTATACTTCATCTTCTTTTTCTTATTTTTCCATTAGCCCTCATTTTCCTTTTCTCTAATTTTAAATGTATTTTTGGAAGCTCCATTAAATTTTGGGGGAAAAATGAGGATTAAACACATACACACACTTGCAATGTTCTTTTGGGTTTTTTTGTTTTTTTAAAATAATCAAACCTAGAGCCAGTGATCCTTTAATTAGAGCAAGGGATCTCCGGATGTGCACAGCACACAGGAAAATAAGTATATACCCCCAAGATCCAGTTTGACTACAGAACAGCAACAGAAGAGAAGTTGATGGAAAAGCTATGCTGATATACAGTTGTATTGATTCCAACTACTTAAACTCCTAAAACAAAGAGGTAACAAGAAGTGAAGAAAGGCAGACAGACAGCAATGGCCAGATGATAATACAGAGAGCCTGTAACTCATCAGCTTTGCTCAATATGAGCCTCACCAACTTCTGGAAAGCCACAATCAAAGAAGTGTGTTTCCCAGACAAAAGAAATAGAACTGATGAGAGTGTCTGAGACAATCAACAGGAAGCTGAAGATTTCCTCAGCCAATGCCTGCCTTCTCCCACAGTATTCTTCAGCAGATAGCTGGTTCCATTAAGGGATGAGTAATTTTCAAAAGGAAACAGCATAAAACCTCTGCATAAAGACCACAAGCACACACACAAAAAAATCTAAAGAATCAATGCAATTCCAACCAAAATACCAACAGGTTTGTGTATGTCTGTGCGTTTCTAAATTGACAAACTGATTTTAAAATTCATATGGAAACGTGAAGGGTTAACAAAAACCAAGGCAATCTTGAAGAAGAACAAAGCTGGAGAATTTACAGTCTAAGAAATTAAAACTTACTATAAAGGTATAGTAAATAACATGGTATTTGACAAAGGAGAAACCAACTGGCCAGAGGAACAATAGAGAGTACAGACATGTTCACACCTATACAGTTACCTGATTTATGACAAAAGTGGCACTGAAGTATAGTGGGAAAAGGGTAACCTGTTGAATAAATGGTGCTGTGTCAAATGGATTTCCACATGAAAAGAAAAATGTATCTTAAATCTTACCTTACATTATTTATAAAGTTAATTTATCAAAGGATTGTGGGTCTAAATGAGAAAAACAGAACAATATCACTTTTAGAGAAAAATGTTTTCATGGTCTTGAGTAAGCAAAGATTGTTTTAAGAGGAAAAAAAGCGAATTTTTAAAAAATGGATCAACTTGGACTATATTAAAATTAAGACTGGTTATAGAAATCCATCATTCAGAGAGTAAAAAGGCAACTCACAGACAGGGAGAAGATATTTGCAATACACATATCCAACAAAAGACATGTAAACCAGAATATATAAAGAATTCCTACAAGTCAAGTTAAAAGCAAAGTCAAGCAACCCAAAAAAGAGAACATCAAAAGGCCAATAATGCTTGACCACTGCACTGTACACTTGAAGCTGAAGCTGAATAATAATGAACATCAACTATAATATATATACACAGTCACAGGATGTGGAGCACAGCATAGGGAATAGAGTCAGTGGAATTGTAACAGCTGTATATGATGTCAGAGGGGTAGTAGATTGGGGAGGGGCAGTTATCACTTTGTGAGTGGAGGAAATGTCTAACCATTAAATTGTTTTGTACACCTGAAACTAATAATAATTTTTAAAAGGTCAATAAGCACATGAAATGGTAGCTCATATGAGTGTACCCCATAGTCAGGAAAAAACCCAATCGATGCAAAGTGATTAATATCAAGACATTCAGGTATAGTTACTAAAAAATGACGAATAAAGACTCGTAAGAGCATCTATGCAGACAAAGCAATTCACAAGCTAGGGAGAAAATCAGACTTGCCATGTCTACCTCTTCAAGGCAACGCCTTAAAGCCAAAAGTCATTGGAGCAAGCCCTCTCCTTTCTACTAGTATTAAATCAATTTTAAAAATATGTAAGTGTGTCACATTCCATTTATTCTCCTGAGGCCTGTGCTGAAAACATGTAGACACAGGTGCACCAGAACAAAAGAGGAGGCCTGTTTCCCAGCTCCATTCCAGCTGGGCCTCACCTCCTACTATTAAAATGGCAACAAAAAACATAAATTCTGTGGAGCACACCCAAATAGGTAGAAGTGGCTCTAATTTAATGCAGGTGAGGTGAGGCTACAGAAAGTACAGGCAGTTCTAGTTTTCAAGGTGGTACCTACAAAGCCCGCCCGCGAGAGAAGATTGCCAACAGGTATCCATGGCTTGCTGGTAGCCATACACAAGATATTTAATTTCTTCTTCATAAGATGGGATTGGTGCCAAAAAGCACGGATAGAATTATCATCCACTTTGTAACAAAGCATTTTGAATAATAAAGTGGTTCTGTTACTTATGCTGAGAAATTTGTCATGTCTACAATGTGTTATAGTATTAAAGTGTATATTCTTACAAATTTGACTAACAAGGTTTTTCCAGCTAGTCACTCAGGTTAAAGGGCGGATTTCTGTCTGGTTAGAACACAGGTGGTTGTAATCCTCAAAACAGTGAATGCCACTCTACTGGGAGATAAGTACATTTTAGATCAAAGCCTTATAATATGCAAAGCAAAATGTCTGAGTCATACCCACAAAATGCCAAAATTGCTAGCTAAATCTTAAGCATTTCCCTTATTTTTTTAAAAAAGGTTTTTAATGTAAATATTTTCTTTATACAAAAAAAGTAAATAAAAGAACTGCATTGTCTCTCAAAAATGTATACAGAACATCTGATGGCTAAAAATTTTATTTTTGTCAGCATTCAATTTGCCTGCTTATAAAAAGCTCTGAGATTGCATTGCCTAGCGACTCTATTTACAGTCCTTAAAAGTCTGCAATTAGCAGGTTGAATAGCATTGTAGACAGGTCCTTACCAAGAAGGTAAAGATTACCGAGATGCAATATTCCTTTTTAGAAAGAATAATAAGCCTATATATAGCCATCAAAACCAGTTCAGACTGCTGAGTAAATAACATTAAAACAATTAAGATGGAAACCCACAACTCTATTATAAACTCTCAAATCCTAGAAGGGAAAAACACAAAATATAAGGAGCCTTCCAATGTTAAGCATTTAAATATTTGGCTATCGTTTTTAAACATATTCTCCTGTAGTAAGTACATGTAAAATTAAATAATAAATTATATTTGACATGATCTGCCTATGGTATTACATAATCAGTGGGGTATATAGAAAATCCTGACCCAAAAGTATACGATTGTCCCGAACAGTAAAATAGAGACTCGTGACAAATTGGATAATAACAATTTACTCTCTTTTTCTGAATTACTTTCAATTCTATGCCTTTTAATTTTAACAGAAAAGACACTATCATTATTTTCATGGCATAAATCCTACTGCATGGAGAAGTTCCGGCTGTACATCAGAATTATTAAAACTCTTATTGAAAATACAGATCCCTGGGCCCCCACCACAGAGAGCCCTGTCAGCATGAAAAGAAGCCCAGTATCTGTTTTTAACAGTCTTCCCACCCCTGCCCTGCTAAATCAATAATTCTGACGCATATGGTCCGGGTCCCCATGTCTGGGCACTGCATTAATCATAGGCTATTAAAAACACTCAAGTCATTTTTTTTTTCTTTTTCCACTTTTCTGCCTGGTCGCTCTGCCTTATAAGTTTTCCCATCTGGCTTTTCATTAACTAGAAGAATATAGTGTTATGTTTAAACTTGGACATATTTCTGTATATTCTTTCCCCCTGAGCGTTTAATAAAAGCTCATTATTGAAACTGAGAAAAGCTTCACTCTCTAGAGGGCTTCTTTATCCTAATGAGCAGGTGTGATTCTAAACAAGTTCTTTGCCATGACTAAACAGTGTTCCCCTACATCTAACAAATGACTCCTCTTCATTGTTTTTGGTTTGGAACTTTCTCAAGAGATTTTTTTTTTTTAAGTATAAGTATAGATTATATTCATAACTTTTCCACAGCTGATATACACCTTAAATAAAATTGAAAAAGGGAAGAATGAGTACCTCCCATGGAATGTTAGCAGTACATAATATGTACAAATCAAAGTGAATTCAGGACCAAGCTCAAAGCCATTTCCTGCATTAAGCCACCCTGATCCTGTCCCTGTCCTCCCCTATGCCCTGCCCACTCCTGAATGTGACATCTCCCTCTGGAACTTTCAGTGCCTCTCTACTGGCACTTGTCCAGTTCTCTCCTATATCTCGATTTGATGCCATTCTTCCTCTTTACATTTATATATACATACTTTAGGGTGCAGGGAGGCCTTTCACATCCACCATAAGCTTTTTCTTCTTTCTTCACAGACCCATAAAGATTCTGTGACTTTCCCTGGCTCTTTTCTCCTTCATCTAAGTTACTTCCAACTTGGTTGTTCAAAAACTGTTGCACTATAGCAATTTCTGTCGATTGACTTTAGTACAGGTGTCACTGTCAGCCTCCATAACTCAAAGCCATCATCTTTCCAAGCATTTCCTGTGGGTTAGTGTTTTGATCCAGAGCCTGTGAGCTGCCCTACATAGAGGTTCACGTACCTCGTCCTGCAGGAGAGTCTTACTGTACTCCAGGTGGTGCCTTTCCAAAATAGAAGACCCATGAAGCTTTGCTAATGGAGATGTGGATCTAGGATGAAAAGGATATGCCATCATTTTAGCTGTTTGAAGATTACACGTGAGTCCATACAATATAGAAACTTGACTATCTGAGGATTTTTCTTCATTTCTTCCCTCTCCTTCTCCCCTAATGTCTGTGAAATGGTCAAAAGTAGCATATTGTAAAAGATTTTTTTTAGATTTAGAAGATGGGAATATGCTCTTTTTAAAAATTCCTTTTAAAAAACACCCTGATTTTGTTGAACAAATAAAATGATCAAATTGTTTAAACTAGGAAGTTGGGTTCATCCCCTGCATGTAAAATGTTAAAGTTCCCAGGAACTCACAGTGGTGGACTATGACTTACAGAACATGCAGCAAGCCTGTTGAAGCCCATAAACACATTGTCTGCATAGAAAGTGTTCATCAAGAATTTCCAGGAACCAGGGCCAGCCGAGTGGCTCAGTTGGTTAAAAGTTGGCTTAGAGTGCAAGCTCAGAGCAACAGGGCTGCCAGTTCGATTCCCACATGGGCCAGTGAACGCTGCACCTGAACTGAGCTGTTGCTGAGCTGCCAACAAGTGGCAGGATGGCTCAGCTGGTGTAATAACAAAATTGCCTGTTTAATGGTGGGCTATGCCCACCCACAACTAAGACTGAACTCGGTACCTTGAGCTGAGCTGTGGCCCGAATGGCTCAGAGGATAGAGCGTGCACTCTTAACAACAAGGCTGCTGGTTCGACTCCCGCATGGGATGGTGGCTACGCCCACCTGCAACTAAGATTGAACACAGCACCTTGAGCTTAGAGGCCACGAGCTGCTGACGGGAAGCCAGATGACAACTAGCACCCTCCACAACGAAGACTGAACAACAACTTGGCCGGTCCCGTTCCCTAATTCCCCAACACTGTTCCCCTCCCCTAATTCCCCAATAAAATCTTTAAAAAAAAGAATTTCCAGGAACCAAAATGAAAATCACTAACATTCTTTCCTCTTCCAAGACAGTGAGATAAATTTAAACTTAAATATCCCATTCCTTAATGGTTAGGTCACAGCTTTGGGTAAGTGTGGACCTCAGTCTTTGGTATCCTATCTTTCTTCCATTCTTTCTGTTTGAGAAGGGGAAGTGACATCAAAACTAAAAAGGTGAATAAAAGAAAAGATAGAGAGAGGCTGATGCCAAAGGCCTATATAGATAATATGGAGACTCTGTTGTGGAGATTTGGAATACCTAACTCTCAGGAAGGAAGAAATCAGAAATATGGGTGGCAACCATAGTAGAGAAGTTTCATTTATTTCAGAAAGCACAGAACTTTGTGGCAGGGAGGAGTCATTAACAGGTCACTAACAGGTCTGGCAAACCAAATACTCTAGTTAGGGAACAATTTAGACTATGTCTGATCAATATTATAATTGATCATAACTTTAACATATATTCAAATACCTACTCTATGTCAGCACTGAAGATTTTTTTAAAAATTAATAAAGCTCAATTCAAGTAAAAAAGAGTGGTATTTTTAACTCCATTGGGTTTAAAAACATCAGTCAAGAAATGTTACTGGGGGGCCGGCCGAGGGGCGCGGTGGTTAAGCGCTGGCTTGGGAAGCCAGCGGCCCCAGTTCGGTCCCACATATGAGGGCCAGTGACACTGCCCTCAAAAAAAAAAAAAAAAAGATATGTTACTGGGGAGCTAGATATTCACCTACTCTGAAAGTAACACTTACCAGATTAGTTATTAATACAAAGGAGAAATGTACCTTTACATAAAAGAGATCAGCTAGACATTCACAAATAGTTTAATTTAACCTCATAGATAATGGCACAAGTTGATATCATGAGTCTCTGGATGCAATGCACTGAGAAGAACACAACATCAGTGTAGAATTCCTGCCCAAAACATGTTTCCCCTGCATCTAGTAATTTGGAAACAATCAGACAAATCCAAACTGAGGCATATTCTGCAAAACAAATGACCCAGACTCTTCAAAGATATCAACATCTTGAAAGATACAAAAAGATTGAGGAATGATTCCAGATTAATGGAGATTAAAGATATTGACAACTAAACCTGTGCACAAGGTGCTTTTAATTCATTCTCCCCTTCGACACCTTCATAGGTCATCAATACAGGTCGATCTTGCCACGTGTGTTCACTTACTTCATCTGATACAAATTATTGGTGCCTCTGTGGTCAATGTCATGGCAGAAAGCCGCAGCAAGCATGGCAAAGGCTTCAAGATCTGTATAGTACTTCTTTAGTCTTCCTGTCTGAAAACCATATATATAGGTACTTGGATTAATACACCTCTACAGCACATGCAGTCAGGCCTATCTGCAACAGAGAAGGGGACCTGCTGTGTTTTTAGAACAAGTTGGATTTATTTGTTGAGTACTGTAATTCATTCTGGCCAATTACAAAACCCAGCAGGATGGGAGGGTTGTTGCAGGGAGTGAGTGAAAAGCAGAAGGGATTAAGAAGTACAAATTGGTAGTTACAAAAATAGTCATGGGGATGTCAAATACAGCAGAGGGGATATAGTCAGTAACTTTGTAATAACTATGTATAGTGTCAGATGTATGGTGGGTACTAGATTTATCAGGGGGATCGCTTGGTAAACTATATAAATCTATAACCACTATGATGTACACTTGAAACTAATACAAGATTGTATGTCAACTGTAACTAACACAAACAAAAAACAACCCATCAGGTAACTGAAATTTCCTTTAAAGAGGTAAGTATGTGATTGTCAGAGTGATAATCCAGCTGAGTGCCCCAGGATACCCACATTGTCTGGCATCATCTACAGGAGAGTTTAGAGTTTATGGGATTATGTTCATGAATTCCAAAGTTACTGATCTAAACTGAGGGACTGTCTCCAGTTCTCGCCATGTTCAAAAGGGGAATGTGCAGGTTTACAGTGATTGGCAGCTCTGTACCTACCATCAGCAAAGTGAACATGGTCTGCCCCACATTGAACCCATGCCGCCAGTTGTGGTAGGTGACGGAACGGTACCCTTTTCTTACAGTGTACATCCATCTGGTAAGAACCTGTTACCAAAAGAAGACAACACCATTCAGACTTTGGAACAGAATGCTAAAGGTTAGGAGGTCTATGACAATCTTATCTAAAAAGATCAGTGGGTCTTGTTTACAAGGGTTAAGCTGATATATTTACAAAGTTAATAATAATTTAAAATCCAAACTAAAGTTAATCTTTTGAACCATAGGAAACATTAGTGAAGTACAGCAGCAGAATCACTTAGTATTTTACACGAAAGACCACCTGACCTCTATGGGCACTTTGAATTTCTCCACCACATTTATTTCAAAAAACAGTCGCAGTCCACACTTAATCAGCCCATGCTCTGCAATGGGGAAATCACTGAAGCGGAAGTCATACAGGTCTACTGCCTTTGGGTCGGGCCAGTCCTCCTTCTGTTGAAATCAGTACAGACTGTGTCAGATTGCATTCACCTTTTTTCCCTTTAGCCTCATATATTCAGCATTAGGTGTAAAACAAAATTACAATAAAAGGATATCACATGCAATCACAGAGCCTTCCCATGCCTGGCACGGGGTTATGCACTTTGTATATATTATCCTCACAACAAGCCTGCACAACTATCCACAGTTTCCAGGTGGTGAAACTGAGACTCAGCTATAGTAAGAAATTTTTTTTTATTAGTTTCAGGTGTGCAAAACAACATAATAGTTAGACATTTACACTCCTCACAAAGTGATAACTCCCCGCCCCCAAACTACTACCCCTCTGACATTGTATATAGCTGTGACAATATCATTGACTATCTTCCTTATGCTATTCTCCACTTCTTGTGATATATATATATATTTTTTTTCTTATAGTTGACATATAATATTATTCTACTTCAGCTTTAGTTGTACAGTACATTGGTCAGGCACCTACACAGTCAATGGAGTGATCCCCTTGATAAGTCTAGTGCCCATCAATAAACTTTCTAAGTGATGGGATTCAATTCCAAATCCAACTCCAGTGGCTATTTTTTTTTTCTATGATGCAAAATAAAATGTTTAGTTGCCTCAGCTTTACCCATTTTTAATGCTCAATTTCTCATTTTTCCTATTCAAGAAATATTCAGTAAATAGTAAATGTTCACTTCATTTAATTCTATTGTAGTTTCTTTACATGCTCAGGGACACTTTCCATGAAACTGTGAGCTGTGCAAGGGTGGGATCATGTCTCTCTTATTGGCTGTGGCATCTGTCCCAGCACCTGCAGGGCCTGGGTCTAGAAATAAGTGCTCTAACCCAATTCTATTCATCTGCGAGAAGAAAATCTAGCCCTCTTTGCAGAAAGATAATATCACCCATAGCCCCTACAAGTTTTTGTCCACAATGTCCAGTTTTCAATGAAAAAAATATGAAGCATGCTTTAAAATGATCAAATGACTGAAAGCTAAGAATAAAAATAAATAGTAGAACCAGACCTATAGGTGACATAGGTGTCGAGATGGAGAATTTAGACAAAGTAGATAACATGATGAAAAGTTCTAAGACAGAGTTGGAATCTTTTTTTTTTAAAAGTATTAAATGGGAATTCTAAAACTGAAAAAGATAATCTCTGAAGTTAAAAATGTATTGGATGGGTTTAATAGTAAAGTGCTGAAAATGGGTTTGGGTGGGTTTAGTAGACACAAAACATTAGGATTAATTAACTGGAAGAGAAGTTAATTTCAACCAGAAATAATAGGGGTGGCCCAATAGGTGAACAATAGGGAAAAACTGAGTCCCAGCAGCTCCAGAAGAGAAGCTAGAGATGGCAGATGATAATTGTGCCTGGAAGGGACTATGTTCTGTAATTCTGTCATGCCTTCTGGGGTGACCATGGTGTAATCCACAGCTATTAAAATAAACCAGTCTGCAATACCTCTAGAGTTTAGGCCTACAGTCTCTTATGCTATAGTCTAATTTAGCTAAGATTCTAAATTACCTGTGTGAATTGGGGACAAAGTTAGAAGAAATCTTCTTTCTTTTTAGCTTTGAAAGGTGCCAGGGAAGAGGAAACTCAACATTTACTTGAAAAATGAGAAAGCATGTTCTAATAAATTTTATTAAAAACACATTAAGGATAGAAGTAAAACACTTACCAAAATTGTGACAAGTTGTTTCTCTTCACAGTCTTCAATCTCGTTGATATCTAACTTTTCTTTAAATTTCTAAAATGTAAAAGTGATAGAGGTGAAATGTCTATAAAGGAGAAGACTTCTATCTGATTCCTCTGCTTTTAAAATCAATTAAAACACATTTAAAATATGCTGTAATGAGTTCCATGATGAAGATGCATTCTGGCTACAAAGAAAACATAAAGCAGCTGAGTATGGAGTTTCCTCCAAGAAATAATCAAATATGATTGATTTTTTTTATTCCCCCCTAAATGTAACAGTATCTGGAGAGAGAGGGAGAGAGAGAGAGAGAGAGAGAGAGAGAGAGAGATTGTTTGTATGTAGATGAGAAAGAAAGAGACACATGAGTGGCTTACATCTGCTTTTTTATTAATATATAGCAATTTCCCTTTATTCTCCCCATCTTTAACATCTCAAACTCTCAAGTCATCTCTTAACTCTCAAATCACACAACAAAGCCAAAACCAAAAAAACACCCCAGCAAAACTATACCTATGCACACACTCTAAAAGCTAGGGAAATAAAAGGAATAGAAATAGTGGGTGTGTGAAATTTTCTCTTTATTTGGTTTTAATTAGAGTACTGTTAGCAACTATCTACTCGCTCCCCCATCATCCATGATGTTGGCTTTGGTCATGTTTGGCCAATGAGAATTTCAGTGAATGTGATATGAGTAAAGACTTGAAATGTGCTTGCACAGGAGGCTTGCTCTGTTGCACTTCTATCATCTTCATGAAAAGAACATCTATCAGGTAGCTGCTGATCAAGAAAAATGAGAGAGACACATAGAGCAAACCAAACTCACAGCTTAAAGCCAAGATCAACCCACAAATGCATGAGTGAAAAATAGATGCTATTGTTGTATCCCACTGAGATATTATAGTTGCCATGCAGCATTACATGGCAATAGCTGACTGATACATTTCCTTTCCTGGAGGTAGTTTTTTCCTTGCTAACACACTTGAATCTAGACATCACTACTCCAGCTAACTACAGACCCAGAAGCTGTTTCTAACAAAGGGCTATTCCCACCAAGCAGCCTGGAAGTCCAGTAAGAGTCCGTGTACACATGCCACCCAGGTTCTCCCCAACCCCTCCTTCTTTTCTTGCCCTTCTTGGCTCAGGACTAAACCTATTCTCACTTGTCAGACCTGTGGGTAATTAGGTGAATTTCAGAAGCTCTAGTTAGATACCACCCGATGCCCACAGGCCTGAATTCCCCACTTACCAAAATAGACTTGATTTCATCAGGAGTAGCTTTGGTCTGGCTCATAAGCATTTCCTGAGCTATGTCCTTTCTGTTTTCTAGCTTATTCATTTTCTCATAGGTGTCAGTATTTAAAAGAGACCATCCAAGAAATTGCATGAGAGTCTGAAATGGATAAAATGTGATTCAATACTCTAAAATCAAAGGAAAATTGATTTGGAGGCAGCAATCTCCATGGGTTCCTATCAATCTATCTCCCTTCCACCATCACCAATCCAGTTCCTTGTTTTAACCTAAGAAAAAACATACTCATAATGCCCCAGACAATAAAATAGGCTAAGCCCATGATTTTCAAAGTGCACTGTGCACCCTGAATACTTTATTAGAAGACAGAAATTACAAGAATCCAATAGAATAAACATGACCTGAAAATCAGAGAGAGGGCTAGGGTGAGAGAGAGAATAGAGAGAATAGAAGTGGGGTGGGGAGAAAGGAGATACAAACCTTCTTTCCCAATTTCCTAGTATTGTGGAGAATTTTGATTAAACCAGAAATTCATACTTTGGTAGAAAATGTTGCAGTTTATAGAAGTCAGAAAACAGAAATGATACAACAACAACCTATTGACAGCAACTATGTGTGACTCATGTCTTAATTGCCCTTCAAAAATACTATTGCAGAAAAACAAACCTTTATGCATTTTTTGTTATTTTATGAATTTCATTTACAGCCATTATTTTATAATTGCACTTACCTCCATAATGTGTTCATCATACTCATCAAAAGGTTTACCATCCTTCCTGTTGTAAAATGTAGCTACTCCTACAATATCTTCTTTCTTGTTGACAATGGGCAGGGACAAGACATTTTGAATGACCCAGCCAGTTTCATCTACAGGTCCTTTCTGCAGGCAATAAAGACACTTATATTACTTTTTAAAATTTCTTTATTTGAAATAATTATAGATTCACAGGATGTTGCAAAAGAAATGTATAGAGAGGTCCCATGTACCCTTCACCCAGTTTTCTCAATGGTATCATCTTGTGTAACTATAGTACATTATCAAAACTAGGAAACAGACATTGGTACAATCTATGGAGCTTATTTAAATTTCACCAGATCTATATGTATTTATTTGTGCGCTCGTGTGAGTGTGCCTGCATGTGTGTGCCAGCTCTATGCAAATTCATCACATATGTAGATATGTGCAACCTCCATTAGAATCAAGCTCCCTTGCATCAGTCCTTAGCCACCGCCGCCCCCACTTCAGTTCTTTTTAATTTAAAGAAAGAATAATCTTTGGGTATTAGACACACAATTCCTATGTTGTGTCAGAACATGTCTAAGATTATAGAGCCATAAAAGTATTCTAGTACATTCGATTAAGTATACTGGAACACAAGTGTCGATATTGTGACAACCCTAACCCCTTCTCTTTGTCTCTTCAACCCTAGGGACGAGAAGCACTTACCTCTTTGTCACCTCAGTGTTTCCTCTTCACTTTTCCTGTCCTCTAACACATGTTTAGCTAATTTCTTATATTAAATTCTCTCTGTTGAAATTCTTAGTGTCATTTCTGTTTTCCTGACAGATCTGTCAAGATAGTCTGTTGTTCTGTGGTGTGGTTCCTTTTAGTAAATATCTGTCAAGCCCCTATGATGTGCCAGGACCTGGGCTAGTTGCTGGGGGTACAAAGATGAATAAATCACAGGCCCTAACCTCAAGATGACAACAGTCTAATGAGAGATGTAGACACAGAAGATTAGGAGTTTCTCAAAGTGTGACCCAAGGGCCAAGTGCAACAGAATTGTTTTAAAAAACTTGTTTCAAAGGCATGCATCTTGAATAAGCTCCTCAGGTAATTCTGATGTCCTCTGAAGTCTGAGAACCATGGTGTGACACCTGCACAGCAGGCAACAGGACAAAGGTAGCCAAGCACTGAACACACCACAATGTTCATTCTTCAGCCTCCTGTCTGCTTGTTTAGTCACCTTTAGACGCTTAGGTTAAGTCTCAACTCTCCCATGAAGCCTGCTCTAACTTTTTTTGCCCATATGAAAACTTCATTTTTTCATAATTACAAAAGCACTTATAGCCCAGGCTATACAATTTAGCATTTAGATATTTTCCAAAAGCTTCAGAATTATTATTATTATTTTTTTGTCTCTGAGTCTAACATAGACTCTGGGGATGGGAGATATGGGAGAAGAGGGCTGCTTCACTCCTCTCCAGCCCTGAGGGGTGAGACCTGGCAGAGGGCTAGGTTACCTGAAATGTGAAGTATTCATCTGCAGGGGCATTCAGCATGTTACAGATCTGTAAAGCAAGAGCGAGCAAAAGTCCTGAAACATTGTATAGTGAAGCCATTCAACCCACAATACAGAACAAGAAAAATGCCTCAAGTATGAGGTTTCTTCTATAGCTCTCAATGGGTTGCAGGCAAATTATTCACACTGGACCTTGGTTAGGCCCAATTTGCTACCCACACATTGAAATTAGCAATCATCTGCTAACTAAATCATTGGATGACATTTAGCATCATCTCGGCTCTTTCCTACTCTCCTCGTCTCTAAGGATTCTTCTTCCAAATTCAAAGCAACTAGATGAATGAACACCACCAAAAACACAAGGACAGCGCTAAAGAAAAAACGAATATGCAAATAAGTGCTGTAAACGTATTTCAGAAACTTGGATCTGAAGGTGGAATAAAGAGAAATGCCAACATAAATGTTGAAAGCATCGAACATTCTTGTAGGAAAGAACCTTGTTGCCAGAAAAATGACAGAGATGGTGAAGAAGCCCAACTTGGGAGAAAAGTCAGCCATGAGAAGGAAGGAAAGTGTTGTTAAGACCAAGTGGAAAATCTATGGTGACCCTGACTTCTGGCCTTGAGATCTATGGACCTACCTGAGATCACTTACTTGTTGTCTTTCTGCACCTGACCTCTTTTAGTCAGACCTGGCCTACTGTCCACCCCACCCACCCCACTCCACCTGACAAACCAGAGTAAAAATCTTCACATTCTTTATCAACTCTCTATTTTTTTATTGCGAAGTTCGGTGGCAAAGTCTTCTCTTTATATATTTTTCTTTTTTTGTCGGTAATCTTCCATGTTTCAAAAGTTTGGACCAAGGGAACTATCCTGGAGATCAAATTAAACACAGCGTGAATCATGGCCATGGACTTCCAAAGGACCCTGAAATTTGTGTGGCTGCAGAATAAGAATCTGGGGAATGGAACAACCTTTCTTATGTTGGCAAAATATTTTCTTGTAGGGTTTAGGAGTCTCTAGTGAACTTACATTCAACTGCGAAGTTTCCTCTCCCCTATGTCCTGACCCAAAGGAAGTGGTCAGCTTACCTTTTCCTGATACATTCTTGCTTTCCCATTTGTTTCTTTCTCTCAGCTAATATGAGTTCCATCCGATATTATTTAAGATTTGAATGTGTTTAATAACTTACAAATCCATTTTCAGCAACATAAGTTGGCAACCCACTAATGAGAGTCCAGTGGTCTGCAGGAGGTGTCCTTGAAAAAAGAAAACCATTGCAATACAGAGAAAAGCGCTGTGTACAAAAATAAAATGGCAGCTCCTACAGCTGTTTTATGACAATACTCACGGAGTCACTTTGATCTCTTCTTTTCCGTGTAAAATGTAATCAATGACTTTATAAAAGATGATTTCCTAAGAGGAAAGAGAGATGGAAAGAAAAATCTTGTCCCCCTGCAAAAAAAAATGCTTTTCATTGATGAACTTATACTTTAAAACTCATTTAAATAGTATCTATTTCCCAACCAAATTTCTCTGCATAATATAAATTACCAAAATACTCATGTCCTGATTACAAACTTGTAATAAAACTAGAAATACTATTGTTATATATTGGAAATATGACATGAATGAGCCTGTTGAACTAAATTTAAAAAGTAAACTTCACCCAAACAATTTTTAGGGGAAACTTCTTTTTCTTTGAATCCATCCCTTTCTATTGTGCAGAAATATCTGCTTGCTAACTTCAGTGGAACAAATCATGTAATCTCTCAACCTGAGTCAATGTTCCCCTACCCCTCAGTTGGTGAGCACTCCCTACTTCCAGTACTGCTTATCTAGACAGGTGCCTCACAAACAGGATTTGGTGGCTATATTGTCCAAGCTTCCAGGGACTTGAGAACTAGTCTCTCTGCTTCTTTAGACATATGAAGAACCTGAGGTCTAGACATATTCCATCCCATTACCTTCCCTTTCAGTAATGAAACATGGTTCCTGCCCTGTAAAGCTTGCAGTCAAGGGGGGAAGTAAATCTAACCCAACCCTTCCCAGGAGATTCCAATCCAGCATGTCAGAAGGACTTGGGCACAATGTATTTAAAAAGGTAGGCAGGTGGCTCTGATGCATCCCTCTCTATGGAGAGCCAGTGATCCACCAAGCTCTGGCTTTACAACAAAGGAAAGTAAGAAGCTAAATAATGAGTTAAGGCAAAGGCCACCCAGCTTGCTTGGGGCAGAGCTGGGACTGGAATTTCAAACCCCTTGTTCAGTACTCTTTCTACTCCAAGGTCGCACATAAAGTTACAGGATCAGAACCCAGGCTTTCTCAGGCCCATGCTCTTTCCTCTCTGCATGGATGTCTCTGGTTTTAGCACTTTGCACCCTGCACAAATATCACCAAAGATGTTTGCACTCACTCTGCCATCTGGTGTCTTTGGACCTTTATAAGGCTCCACTTCACCAAGCTTGACTGGCCATTCATCATAGAATTCCTGGAGGTGATTATAATTAAACATTATTAAACAAACTGTCCCATTACCTACCATGTCTTATATGAATTTCATGTGTTGGCATGTTTTATATGAATTTATAATTCTAAAATTTTAGAGCTGGAAAGACCTGTAATTCCCAGCAATACTGCTTACATGAACTTGTGATCATGAACCAGTCACTAATCCTTAACTTTTTCCATCTGTAGAATGGGAATAATAAAATTTATACGACAGGGTCATTGTGAGGATTAAACAAATAATATATACAGAGAACTACCTTGACACATAATTAGAAGTACTTGCTATATAGCAGTTCTTTTATAGATAATTAAAATAAATCTAGCTAGGGTAAGAGCCTTGGCCAAGGTCATGTAGAGTAGCCAAAGTGTTAATTGTCTTACTTACCATCCATTCTCCCTTTCTTCTTTGCTAACAGAACCTGATTTTATTTGGGTATCAGGTGGTAACTTGTTCATGGACTATGGGCCCTGCACGGCCCACAGGTGTTCTATATGAGGTGCCCGGGATTAGTTTGAGGGCAGGTATATGGCCCAGTTGTGGACAATGAAGAAGGAGAAGTCTACCAGGGGGCTTCTGGGGAGACGTGTTGCTCAGGTGAAAGGTGATGAAAATGACATTTGCAGGAAATACCTCACAATTTTGTCATGTCTATGTCCTGTGCCTTGAGCTACAACAGCCATCTTGCCACCATAATAGGAGACCTCATATACATGATGAGGGCAGCAGAGACCTGGCCAGGAAAAACTGGAAAGCATCTGGGACTTTGATGATTCTATTGAGCTCGAAATTAACCAGCCTTAGAGCTGCCCCACTTTGGGACTTCTTGTTAAGTGAGATAATAGCTATCTTATTGTTAAAGATGCTTTTTACCTGGGTCTGATGTTACTGGCAGTGAAAAACATCCTAACCAATAAAATCAACTAGGAACTCTCAGAGCTAGGATCAGAACCCAGCTCTCCTGATGTATGGTCCACTTAGAACAATTACTCTGAAAAAATAACTTCAAATCACATGGATAGTAAGAAATATAAATGACATGGTATTCATTAGTTATGCTGAGCTAGGATAGCCCCAACAAAAATCATGAAACAAGATGAGAAATGAGCATTATATTGTGTGTGAATAATATTACATATTTTATTATTTTTACTTTAAAATAATTTTAACTTTTCAGAATACAAAACCTTGAATTGGTAATAATATCATTTATTATTCCCCTACTATATTAGATTGTGTGTGTGTGTACATACATATAATCCTCGCAACTGATAAGAGAAATGTCCTCATTTTACAGATGAGTAAATCAAGAATCAAGGAGATTAAAAGACTTGCTGAAAAAAGAATAAAATCATAGAACTGATACTATCTAATCTCAAGGCTTACTATAAAGCTACAAGAACGAAGATGGTGTGGTATTTGTGAAAACATAGACAAATCAATGGAACAGAATAGCTAGCCCAGAAATAAATCCAAACAAATATAGTCAACTGATCTTCAGCAAAGGAGCAAAGACAACAGAGAAAGGATAGTTTTGTTTCAATAATTGTCTAGAACAACTGAAATCCACATATAAGAAAAAAAAAATGAATCAAATCTAGACTCAGATTTATGCCTTACACACACACACACACACACACACACACACATACACACACTCAAAATGAATCACAGACCTAAATGTAAAACACAAAACTATAAAACTTTAAGAAGATAACATAGGATAACTTGGTGAACTTGGGTTTGGTGGGACTTTTTAGATACATCACCAAAAGCACAATCTATGAACTAAAAAAATATATAAAATTGGATTTCATTAAAATTTTCTGTTTTGCAAAATACACTGTGAAAAGAGTGAAAAGATAAGCCATAGTTTGGGAGAAAATATTTGCAAAATATATAGCTGATTAAGGATTTCTATCCAAAAATCCAAAATATACAAAGAGCTCTTAAAACTGAATAATAAGATAAACAACCAGTTAAAAAGTTGGCAAAGGCAACTGTAATTGAATATATAGATAGTCACGGGATGTGGAGTATACTGTGGAAGGGAGTCAAAGGAATTGTAATAGATATGTATGATATGGGGAGGGAGTGGGGTAGTGAACTGGGGGAGGGGGTTTGTCACTTTGAGGGGTAAAAAGTATAACTATTGCACTGTGTTGTACACCTGAAACTAATTTTAAAAAACTGTTTATTTCACAATAAAAGAATTAAAAAGAAAAAAAAAGGTGGCAAAGGGCCGGCTGAATGGCTCAGTTGGTTAAGAGCTCACTCAAGAATGCGAGCTCTAAGCAGCAGGGTCGCCGGTTTGATTCCCAGCCGAAGCTGAGCTGCCACTGAGCTGTCAACAGGTGGCAAGATGGCTCAGTTAAAAAAAAAAAGTTGGCAAAACCCTGAACAGATGTCTCACCAAAAAAGATATACAGGTGGCAAGTAAGCACATGAGAAGATGCCTCATCTCACGTCACATGTCATCAGGGAAATGTAAATTAAAACAACGAGATACCACTACATGCCTATTAAAATAGCTAAAATCCAAAATATTGACATCACCCACTGCCAGCAAAAATGTGGAGCAACAGAAACTCATTTATTTCCAATGGAAATGCAAAATGGCACAGCCACTTTAAAAGACAGCTTTAGTTTCTTACGAAGCTAAATATAGCCTAACCATGTGACCCAGCAATAGCCGTCCTTGATATTTACCCAAAGGAGGTGAAAACTATGTCCACATAAAAATCTACACTTTATTCATAATTAGCAAAATTCAGAAGCAACCAAGATATCCTTCAGTAGGTGAATGAATAAACTGTGATTTATCCAGACAATGGAATATCATTCAACACTAAAAAGAAATGAACTAATGAGCCATGAAAATGTATGAAGGACACTTCCATACATATTGCTAAGGAAACTAATCCAATATGAAAAAGCTACATACTGAATGATTCCAACTATATGGCATTATGGAAAAGGCAAAACAATAGAGGCATAAAGAACAAAATCAGTGGTTGCCAGGGCCTTAGGATAGGGAGAGGAAAGGATGAGTAGGTGGCACACAGGACTTTTCAGGCCAGGAAACTATTCTCTATAGTACTGTAATGGCAGACAAATGACATTATGCATTTGTCAAAACGCATAGAATTGTACAACACAAAGAGTAAAGCCTAATGTAAACAGTGGACTTTAGTTAATAATTATATATCAATATTGATTTATCAAAGGTACCACACCAATGCAAGATGTTATAATAGAAATAGATAATAGAGGAAACTGGGGTGGGGAAGGGAAGAGGATATATATAGGAAGCTGCTGAACTTTCTGCTCATTTTTTCTGTAAACCTAAAATTTCGCTTTAAGAAAAGTCTATTAATTAATATTAAAAAAAAGAAAAAAAGACTCACTGAAGACACATACAACTAGGAAGTAGAAAAGCCAGGATTCAAGCCTAGACCTTTTTTGTTCCAAAATGTACTTTTACATCTGTACTGTATTTTCTTGGCACTGGTTCTTACTATCTATCATTACTGATTATTTACATAGTGTATCCAAATTTTAATGGATCACATTTCACGTGATGTGTATTTTACAGGTGATTTTAGGCAAGACAAAATGTATGGAACAATGAGGACCTTCTCCTTGGTCATGTCCAGCAGTCCGATGGAGTATCGTTCACAGCTCAGATATGTCCTAACAGTGTAGAGCACTTTGTGAAACTGTCGCTCAACATCTGTGAGCTCTTCAAATACTTTATTGGCTGACCACATAAGGATCTGAAAGCAGGGATTAAAGAAAACAGAACAAAGTACACTGTGAAAAGATAAAATGAGCACATCAGATAAAATGAATACATATCACTAGACAACACAATTCTATTTTTTTTGAACACATCCAACAAGCTACTGAATCTCTGCATGGGATGATAACTGGAACTTTACAGGGTTGTGGTTTTTGTTTTGTTTTTAAATACTTTTCTACAGCATGATTTTTTTTTTCCTTTTAAGATTTTATTTGGGAATTGGTGAAGGGGAACAGACAAGCCACTGTCCCCCGGCTCCTCAGTCAAGTTGTGGAGGACACCGCCCTTCTGGCCCATGCTGGCATCATCCCCACGCTCCTCTCAGGTGAGGCAGATCTGTCGCTGGCCCCTGGACGGCCACCCACAGAGGCCCCTGGCAGCTCACACCAGCTGCCAGCCACCCACGCGCTGGCCACCAGCCACTCTCGGCAGCCTATGGCAGCCCACTGCAGCAGGGGCCGCAGCCATGCCTTCCCGGTGACTCACAGCAGCCCAGCTCCAGGTGGAGCTGCCGTTCACCATCCTAGCTACAGAGGGCAGCATCACTGGCCCTCACATGTGGGATCCAAACTGGGGCCCCTGGTGTCCCAAGCCAGCTCCCAACCAATGCGCCACTCGGCCAGCCCAGGGTTGGGTTTTTGAAGGGAGAGAAGCAAATGTTTTGACTTCAAAGGGAGGTGATTTATAGTTGAACAGAGGGACAGTTCCTGGAGAGAGGGTATAGTGTGAGTGGCCCACGGGTCCTGCTGGCCCTGGTGGGGTGACAGCCACATGCCTCCTTCCATGCATCCTGAGCAAATCAAAGGTAATCCTAGCTGGACAGTTAGAATGGGAAGAGACATTGAAAGCCCTCCCTGCTAACCCTCCTCCCACTATTGTACTGATGAGGAAACTGAGGTCCAGAGAGTGGTCCAGACTCAGGTAACCTGGTTACCAATGTTGTTCTTTATACTTCTGGCTCAAGGAGGCAACAGACTTCAGAGGAGTGATTTCCTCCTGAAATTAATAGCTTTACTATGTACCAGGAACTGCTGAGAGCTTTATGTGAGCTAACTCATCTAATACCATTTAATAGTCACAACAACCATGTGAGAAAGGTACTATAATTATCATCACTATTTCATAGATGAAGAAACCATGGCTACCCAGGATGAAGACTGAAGAAAGGGACACCAATTGTACATATGGATGGAGGGGCAGACTTTAGGGATGGAAGACGGGGTTGGACCATGAGAAGACACCTGGGAGTGAAGACTGGGGATCTGCTCCGTGTGGCTTAAACCCCATCAGGGAAAGGAGGGACCTGGGCTCGTTGACCCTCTCTCTGGGTCCCTTTGTCAGCACAAGTCAGCATGGAGGGATTAAAGTCACCTTTCCCTTACCTGGCTTCTTCGGGATTCAACGCTGTACAAGTAGTTGGTATGATGAAACTTTAGAATGATAGAAACAAAGGTGAGGTATTTGGAAAAGACCTACAGATGGCAGAGAAAAACAAATTAGGTATGGCATGTTTCTGTCGGATACACAACAAGTAAATTTCCTAAGCCTCCGACTGGATGCCCAGTATTACCTCTTCATCCTGTTTGGAAAATGCAGGTGCATTTACTTTGTTAACTGCCATCACCACAGCAAGAACCTCCTTGCCCATCACGATTGGGGTTGCCAGCAGGTTCCTAGTGACATACCCCGTTTGTTTGTCCATGAAGTCAGAAAAGTGGCTGTTCTGAAAGACACATTCACACATTTGCCAAAGCAACACAGGAGCATGGAGTGTAGGTCTAGAAATGGTAACAGGTATTCTGTCTAGTCCAAACTGTATGGACACAGAGGTCCTGGGCAAATATTCCCCCATCTTTTGATTGCTTAGAATGACATTGCCCGTTTCAGAATGAGCATTTTCCAGCCAAGCTGTGGCCTATCAAGGCTAGGCTGAGGTTGGGCCAGGAGAAAAAGAAGTCATGTCATGGCCAAATGGAAAGAAGGTGCCAAGAGGAAGGGAGGACAAGACAGAGGGTTACAATGAACAGGAAGTGTGTGCAGGGAAGGAGAGCGGAGCAGCAGGAGTGGGGAGGGCACAGGTATAGGAGCTTACCCATTAACCTCTTTTCCGTTACAGATCATTATCACTTTCATTTACACAACAATCCTAGGCACTCAAGGAATAATCAAAACACCAGGAACACGCACCATGGGATGGAGTCAGGAAGCATCTCTTAGCTAACACACTTCCTTCTGCAGCTTCAACAAGTGATGCTATTTTATTCTAGGTTCTAAACACAAGGAAATGTTCTCAAGGTCAGTTGGCTGTTTTGAGGATTTGGCCTCTAAGTTTCCAAATAGAATGCTTGCTTATTGTTGTATCTGAAAGTCCTGGATAAAATCATCCATAGAATTTCAGGGTAGGCGAAATGAGGCTTTCTATTTTTTTAAAATTTTGACTAGCTCAAACAATCTTTACTGAAGTTTGTTTGAGTAAATCCTGTATTTCTCCAACTCACAAACTCTCCTTGATGGTCCTTTTTCAAAGAAGCTGCTGAAGGCAACTGGAGAGGACATTGCTTAGAGCAGCAGGCCGGCAAATCCCTCATCCAATCTTAGCATTGCTAAATTCTGATTAAATACCACTATTTCTTGAGATCAGGAGTCAGAAAGAGAGGAAAGAAGGAAGAGAGAGGAGGGAGGAAAGGGGTCTGTAAGCACCCTGTTAATCATTGGAAACTTAGGACTTCTCCATGGTTTTCTTTTAACCACAGTCAGAATGAGAACCGCCCAACAGAGTTAATCAACAGCTTTTTCTTTTTCCCAACAGAAAAAGAAATGATTAACTTGAAGAGACAATCTCTCAGTTTCATGTTATCCAAAGTTTTCCTGCCTTTCACCTATTTTAAAAACAGGCTATAACCACTGACCCAGTTTTGGCCACCCACACCGAGCCCCAAGACCCCTTCTGGCATAAAGATCATATTATCATAGCTGTCATTTATTGAGAACCTACCAGGAGTCAGGTATTTCGTGTCCATTTAATCTGTACATTTGGTTACCTCCGTTTCTTGGATGCAGAAACTCAATCCATCACACAGTTACCCAGTCTCAGACCTGGATCTCACCCAGGTCCATCTGATGTTAACGCTCTCACCGTACACCACATGGCTTCCCTGTTACCACCTTTGTGGACCCCAAGGTTGGGAGTATCTGGTTCTGCCTTTATCTTCCCTCACCTGTGCCCACACTGCCAACAGAAAGAAGTCGTGTGTGGTCAGCGGTGTGGTAAGAGGGAGGTCTCCAAAGACTTGGGCTGTGGACCCACCACTTTCTGCCTAATTGACCTTGGGAAGATTCTTACATAGACAGGATGGAGATTAAAATGTGTCTTCCACACAGGGTCTTTGCCAGAATCAAGTGAGATTGAGAAAGAGAAAATCTTTATAAAAGGTCAAATGCAATGAAAAGATGAAGAAGTAATAGAAATTTCATTTAAAATATTGGTTTCTGAGAGCTGGCCGAGTGGTGCGGTGGTTAAGCACTGGCTTGGGAAGCCAGCAGTCCCGGTTCGGTCCCACATATGAGGGCCAGTGACACTGCCTTCAAATAAAAAAAAAGATTAAAATATTGGTTTCTGTCACCTTTCTTTTGCAGATTTTCCCACAGTGACTGAAGTGTGGCGACACTGCAGAGACTTGGAGTTTGGTGAGGGTGGAGGGAGCACTGGACTCAGAGCCTTGATTCCATTTCAGTGCTTTTGATTCACTGACCAGACCATGGACTCGGGGAGAAATAGAACTCCCCTGATCTCAGCTTCCTGTCTGCCCAAGGAAAGAGTTGGACTATCAACTCTAGGAGCCCTTTCCATTTAATATTCTACAGTTGATTTGAAAGTCACTTCCTTCTCTTGCTTCTGCTCACCCAAGTGATGAATGGTTTTCAACATTGGCTACAGACTAGAATCACCTTGAGGAGATTTTTAAAAATACTAATGCCTGAGCCTGAACCTGAGAATCTGGTGTAATTGATCTATCGAGAGTCTCAGACATCAGTATTTTTAAAAGAGCTCTTAATTTGATTTTAATGTGCATCCAAAGTTGGAAAGTACCACTCTCAGAGAAAAAAAATAATGCTTAGAAACAGTAGAAATGGAGAACAAATAAAGCCCTTATCTTCTCTGAGCTCAGGATAGTGTCTGTCTTCAATACGTATGTCTCTGTCCCACCTGTAACAGCCAGGAATCCTCAGGAAAAGGAAGAATGGAGAGACATGACCCCTCACCCCATTTACTGCTCTGTCCATGTGGGGGTTAACCATGGACAGCCACAGACCAAGGCCACCTGACCTTTAAAGCAACTCCATTCTGTCATTTTCTTCTCAACATGGAGAACTGGGTTTATTAATCAAGTATTACAGTAGAAGCCATTTTATCCATCTCTTCTTCTTTAAAAAAATTTTTTTTGGGAAAAAAATGTTGCATGTCACTTTCTTAAGTTTGATATCCTAGTCACTTTGGAGATGGCCTCAGCTGGAATCTGGCAGGAAGCATATTCCCATGAGAAAACCTCAGGGTGTGCGGGCACAGCCTCCTCACTGGAGTCCAAAGAATTTTGCCACAGGACATGCTTCAGTTTAGTCACCTCAAGCAGCTTCCATGGGACTCAAAAAACCTACTTAAACTAGCTTAAACTCCCTGAAGAGAGATGTGGAAAAGGACTGAGGACTCCACGTGCCCAAGGGCAACCCTTGCACCTAGAGGGCTGCCCTGTGGTTGTTTGCTGAGTGTTGCTAATGTTTGACAACTTCTGCACCTTCTGTATCTGTGTGGCCCTCCTCCTGTAATCAGCTTCAGGAGGCATGTGGGGGATTATTTTCCCATCCCCAGCTACCCCCCTCACAAGCTGGCAATAAACGTCTGCCCAGGAAGCATGTCCGGGGCAGCTCCCAATCAACTTCAAGCAAGCATAATCTACATCTCTCCTTTTGTTAATAGCAAAGCAAAATAATGGGACGTGTTTGTAAAAAAAGAAGGGCTGGCAGGAGAAACTCCAAACTGGTGCCTATGACTGTTGCTGAGTGGAGGAATTATGGGTCACTTGCATTTCTTCCTTTTCACCTATATTTTATGATTCTCCTAAAACAAACAAGCATTGTGGTGGTAAGGGGAATGTATCACATTTTTTGTTTTTAAATAAGCATAACCATTTGTGCAATATGCTGTTGGGTCTCAGAAGGGTCCAAATGTCTCATTTACCTGATTGGAATTCATTCTTCATAGATCTGAGTTATGGGGGTGCTGGATGACCAATAGCACTTAACCATTACATCAATTCACAGTTTTAATAATCTAAATGTGAACACTGAAGCTTTCAGATAATATCATTTTTGTTTTTTGTATATTTAGTCAATAGATGAAAGAATCTACTTATGAGCTAACCCATCCCAAAGAACTGAGTGTCTTCAAAGTGGTGTGGGTGAGAGGCCACAAAGGGGTGTGGGGAGTGGCTCAGGAGTCCTGCCATCTGGCCTGCTGGCTGATCTCAGCAGTGGGCGGCCGGCTCTGCTGTCTTATTCAGAAGGATAGCGCCCAGAGCGCGGAGGAGGTGTGAAGGAGAAGGAGAAGGTGTGGGCTATACCAGGCCCAGCGAAGCTGCCTGATAAGATGCCAAACCTGCAATACACTAAAACATCGTTCATTGTTTATGTGAAATTCAGGTTGCATTGGGCATTTGGTATTTTTATTTGCTAAAGCTGGCAGCCCTGGACTGGGAGCTCCTCTTCCCCACTGCCCCCTACTCTCCAGAGTAGAGCCAAACCAATGCCACAAGGATGGAAGGATGGCCTCCTGGACCCCTGCTGTCTTTCCTATTGTCCTCCAGGACCCTGTCATCTCAGCCCCACTGTCATAAGGCTACCTACCTTTTTCACATCTGGGACATTAAGGGCTGTCTTCGTGTGTGCAACCCATCCCACTATACCGATGTCCAAAGGAAACACAACTTCTCTGTCAGGGACCACCAGGTTGTCGTCAAACTTGGAGGTCGGAGTGACGTTCAGCAGCCTGGAGGCCACCTCGGGCGTGCCGTTGCGAGCCCTGCACAGGAACAGGCTGCAGCGGTCGGCGCTTAGCAGCTGCGCCAGCCTCTGCAGGGCCATGTGCGCTGCCAGCTCGGTGCTGCACGCCTCCTCCCGCACAGCTTGCAGCAGCTCCAGGTACAGGGCCGACTCCTCCTCCGGTGACAGCCCCTCCAAGGACGCGTTGGCTGCGCCCCGCTCCCCAATGTGCTCTGAGGCTTCTCCCAGCGCCTCCATCTGCAGTTTCTTGTTGAAGTACTCCTTGGCAAACAGAGGGTTGTCCTCCAGGAATTTCTCCACGGCCTCTTGGCTGATCTCACCCATGGCGTGGCTTGCTTTGCTGCTATTGTTCAGAAAGGAAGACCCTCAGAACACCTGAGGCAGAGTGCCAAGGAGGAACTACATCCTGGTCAAGATTACTGAAGAAATCCTAAGTGGCACCTCAGAGGACGCCCAAAGGTCCAGCAGAATGATTGTTTAGCAGAGCTTTCAAACTGCCAGTAACTCTTGGGATGTGACAGAAGGTCCTGGCTTAGAGCGGGACTCAGGGAGCACAGGATTACAGAGTTCTTCAGGACATGAAATCCCTAAGCATTATTAGCTCATAAGTCCTCAGAGCATCTTAGATCAGCCAGGCAAGTGGCAAGTCAAAAGTGACCATTCCAGAAAAATAACGGCCAATGGGCAGCTGCCTGCAGCTAGGAAGAATCATGGACACATCCATGAGTTAGAAGTACAATACCATCGATTGACCACTTGAATCATTTTTTTCATGATAGCAATATGAAGTGAAAATACTTAGACCTCTGATGTGTCTACTTATCTGTTTGCATAGCAACTTTAATGACTATTGGGGGAGAAGCAAGGGTTTAGCATCAATGCAACACAGAATTGAATAGTAATCTTTCCTGTTCTTAAAAATCCTTTGATCATCTAGGTTGGTCTGCCTACTTCTTCTCTGAAACCCTAACCTCTCAATTCCCCTCACTTTAGAAAGCTGGATCTCTGAGGTGTTCTAAAGGATCAAACCTTGGGCTTATTACTTAGAGAGGTGAACATGGCAAAACATTTGCCTGTGATCCAAGCCTAATCAAGCCACAACATAAATCATAATCCTTGTCAAAAGACATGATCCCCAAAAGCAACCCATGCAGCTGCTAACTGGGTTTTCCTGCTAAGCATATTAGTTTGGGTTTTGTTTTCAATAGTAATAGTTAGATCTTGTGCACTTTTGCTCCAAGATACAGCCTGTTAAATCTACTGGATAAAACCTGTCTTGTCTGTTGCTAGGATCTTTAATGTGTCGGGGGCTTCTGGCCTGGAAAGAACACTTACCACTACTTAGTTTTGTTTAATGTTCAATTTATTAAGCTTTTACATTGATTAAGCACATTTTCCCAAATATTTAAACACTGTTATGCAACTAGTAAGTCAAACTACACCTTTCATGAACCAATTTCCTTGTATATTTAAATGCAGATTTTAACCTTAGTCTTTTAAGCATTTCAATAAAGCTATAAACTTTATATGACAAATTCTCTTGAATGGAAATACATATAACATGTCACAGTGACTCTAAAAGTTATCGTTGGGCTGGCCGAGTGGCGCGGGGGTTAAGCGCTGGCCTGGGAAGCCAGCGGCCCCAGTTCGGTCCCACATATGAGGGCCAGTGACACTGCCCTCAAAAAAAAAAAAAAAAAGTTATTGTTATACCCACATTTAAGTTCACCTCTAAAGAGCAACCCTATGGATTTCATTTATTATACTTCTCCAAACTTAAAGCTTTACCTCTCCAGAGTGATAACAGTCTCATTAGACAGAAAAGAAAAAGAGATCCCTGAGGTTCCAGGTTCTAGGTCATGAAATAAGAGATTCTTGGCAGGAACATGATTTCTCTAGGGGAACAGAACTCAAACTGGCATTTGTTGAGCTATGTCACTTTTTTTTTTTTTTTTTTTTTTTTTTTTTTTTTTGGGCAGTGTCACTGGCCCTCATAAGTGGGACCCGAACCGGGGTCGCTGTCTTCCCAAGCCAGCGCTTAACCGCGGCGCCACTCGGCCGGCCCGAGCTGTCACTTCTTATGGCTGAGTTCACATGCTACCTCAAAGGGCCTTGTCAAGCACACACTTTTTCTTGCACTTCCCTCTGTCACACCCAAGTCTAGTATCAGGAAGGTCCTCCTTAGATTACTATTTACTTCATAACATCATGTTTGCATTTCATTATAATGAGAATAGTGCAAAGGTTTATTTCCTAAGAGAAAGGAGTTGAGTCAGCTGCTATGGGACCATCATCTTCTTACACAGCTTTGGGCTGTGTTTCTACCTGGCAATTCTATGTGACTGGTGCAATTTCTACTTCTCCCAAAAGTATGTGGTGTGGTCACAAATCCCTGATGCCATTCCTCCCTCTTTACACAGAGAGAAAAAAACACATATCTGTATTCTATGTACAGATTTATGTTTAATAGGGAAAACAAAAAACTCATATATGTTGACACCCACTGCTTACAAAAATGAAAATTAAAAAAAATGAAACATATCCTATTATAGTCTGCATTCTTCTGTGTTTATAACGACTTCCAGATTCATTCATTTGCTTGTTCTTTCAACATATATCTATTGATTGTCCATTATAAGCAAGACACCATACTAGCTCTTGTAGACTTCATGTTCCCTGTTGTCTGATTCTCTTCTCCTTCTAATCATATGGGAAGATTATTCTTCTCTGCCCACCCCTCAGCCCCCACCCCCGCAGAGCCAGGTGACTGATTTTGGCCAATGGGTTGTGGGCATAAATGTTTCTTCTTGGTAGGAGCAAATAACTGCCAGTATGAGACCCTCCAGCTTTTTATTCTCCTTGTTGCCACATCAGTTCCAGAAGGAGGGGCCTCCTGAATCCCAGAGTGAGGATGCCATGGAACAGAGTCCCTGCTGACTTGAGATGGACACAGCATGACTAAGAAATAAACCTGTTTTATTTTTAGCCTCTGAGATATGAGAATTGTCTGTTACCACAGCATAAGTGAGCCAATCCTGACTGTTGTAGTTCACCTGCAGGGGATACAGGGGATGAAAGAGCCTTGATCCCAGCTTTACAAGCTTTTGTGGTGTAGTAAGAGAAACACATAAACATTCATGGAGCATAGAACAGAACAGGATAAATGCCAGAAGATAGGTATATACATATAACTATAAAAGTTCATATGACACAGACATGGAATCATATCTAGAGTGGATGGAGATGGAGTAGAAATTGAGTGTGTTCCAGGTAGTGGTAATAGTAGAAGAAATAACATGGAGTGTAGAGTAACAGGGGGAATAGTGAGAGATGAAGCTGGAAAAGTAGGTTGGGCCCAGATTATAGGGGCCTCAGAGGCTAGACTGAGGATTCGAACTCTGAAAAGCTTTGGGGAGTAACAAATGACATTGTTAGGGTTCTTCTCTACAAACCTAATCTGGTAGTGCTTGGAAAGATAAATTGGAGAAAGGAATCCTGCACATTAAGGTACAAATTAAGAGAATATATTGCATTTGGTTCATTATCAAATACCCTAAAAACATGAATAGGCATTTGACCCTGCAATTCTGCCTTTATGAATTTATCTTACAGAAATAATTAAGAATGTATGGAATTAATGTAGTTACAGGTATGTTCATCAAAACCACAATTATAAACATATTAGAAATAGCCTAAATATTCAAAAATAGGAGATTGAGTAAACATATAGCACAATATACCTAGATGAGGAAACTGTAAAGTTATCAATAACCCTATTGTAAATGTCTATTGATATTATTGACATGAACAGATATTTATGATATTCAGTAAATTGCAAGATAGTATTATGATTCTACACACACACACACACACACACACACACACACACACACACAGAGGTATTTTTACCAAAACGTTAACAGTGATTATTTCCAAGTGTTGGGATTCAACACATTAATATTTTTCTTCTTTTTTGCTCACCCTTTTTTCCTGAAGTATCTACAACAAACATATAATTTATGTAATGAAGAAGGTCATTCCTTCATAAACGAAGTTTTTCAGGCTATTTTCATAGGCTATGGGTAAGGCTGCTTGGGAATGAAAAAAAGACAAATGTGAAACATAATTCCAGGCAAAAATTGACAGGACAGATAATCGATGAGTTAGAAAAAGCAAGCAAGAAAAAGGAAACGTGGTGGCTACTTTGAGGGTTGAATAATATTTTCCAAAGACAATTTTTTTTTTTTTAAGAGAAAGAATGGAAGCCCGCCTTTTCGCACACATACAGATAACCTTCCTTCTCTCTTGTCCTTGACTGAGTCCCATTGTCTCCATGCTCTTCCTCCTCAGGGCGCTCCTTGCAGAGTCTCAGGCTTTTGTGTCTCTTATTGGCTGTTAAGTCTTAGGCACTGAAAAAGCAAAATATTTTAAACTATGATTTTTTTTTTAATTACCAAACAGATCACTTAGAATGAATTTTTTTTTTTTCCACAGCATCAGTCTTATTAGGGATTTCATGAAGGTTAAACCTGTAGGAATGAGGGAGTCAGTCAGGGGACACCAGGCCCATGAAGCCGCCTCAGATTTCATAGTGAACCACCGGCTCAGGCTTTTTGGTGAGATCGCCGCCTCGTTCCAGGTACAGATTGTTATAAGGATACTGCTTTGGTCCCACGGGTTGGTACAAGCATAAGTCTCTCCCATTCAAAACATGAACAACATGAAGGCCACAAAGCCAAAGCGGTGCTTACACATGTGATTCCAAGAAACAAGTATGGTTGACATGATCACACGATTCCTGAGGTACCCGCCTAGGTCCCAGTGAATCAGTTCACCCCAGTTCAATCTCAGGTCTGGGTGGTCCCAGCCAGGCCACGGATCCCTCTCATGCTGTGAGCGGGCAGGGAGCTTCAGGTAGTCACCATACCCCATGCCATCATCCGGGCACGGATGGTAGTCTTCCACCCACATCTTATACTTCTCGGTGGCCGCAGCCCATTCTTCTGGAGTCTTGGGATAGGCCTTGCGGAGCATGTGCTTGGTAATATGAGAGACTGTCCATGCTCCCAATGGCACCATGTTCCGACCTGCCCTTTGCAGCCATTGTACTCCCAGGACCCGGTCCTGGCAGCTGCCATCTTCACCTTCCTAGGATGAATTTTTAACACTACAAAATAATTGTTGACTTCGTTAAACATCACTGTTTAATTATTACATCAGCATTTCTATAAATAAAGCATAGATTTTTTTTTTAATAGAGCTTTAACTGGTAGGGAGAATGCAATATCTTAGATGTTATAAATATTAACAATCATTTATTTAGATAAAACATATCTGAAACAATAAGTCGATACAAAAACTCCAATCTATTTACACAGAATATTTTTAGAAATATAAGTCACAAGGTAATGATAATAAAAAAAATGATCATAAGAATAGTTAACATTATAATATGTAATCTGTGCCAGGCACTCTTTAAGACCCTTACATGTATTATCTCATTTAATTCTTACTATAACTTTATAAGATAAGTACTATTATTATCTGTATTTTACAGTGAGAAATTGAAGCACAGAGAAACCAAGTAACTTGCTCAAGGTCACACAGCTAGTAAATAATGACCTACCTCAAAACTACTAGTTTAAATAGGATTAAATTAAAAAGTGCACCCATGGCGTGTACAAGACATCATACTAGCTGCTTAAAGGGCACTATGCAAAGACCTTTCCTTTCCTTTAAGGAATTTAAAATCTGGACATATATCATAAAATTTTAAACACCAACACAAGAGTTAAATAAAAATTGCAGGAACTCTTTTAAAAGCCCACAGCTGTACCACAGAATGGTTTAACTTCCCTGAACTTTCTGCTTAACAAATTTACATTTATCAGTAGTACATCATATTAATGAACATACATAATATTTAATTCCAATAGAATGGCTAAAATTCTCCACTGCAGTTAATTATTTCTACAGGAAGTCATGCTTATATAACAGCCAAAAATATGCACATGAGGTTGTAGCACAAAACTAAGGACAATAGCCTGGATTAACTGAGTGCATTTCAGATTATCATATTGAACCCACTTTTCAGCTCCACCTTGGCCAAATTCTTTGTTCCTACTATTAGTCATCACCAAAAGGCTTCCCCTAAAGCTGAAGATGTCAGGTACATCCTGGCAGCTAAATGCAAAGGGCCCTTTCACCTTGCCCATTTGCTTGAGAGAGAGCCTCTGCTTGCACCTAATCGATGGGTATGACCAGGTATCTGAGAGATAATTCAGTTAGTGGGATCCACTTTATTTTCAACTAAATTGATAAAACTCACTGATGGTTTTGTAACCACTGAAAAAAACTTATTGAGAAAATTAGTTTGACTCTTTGTACCTGAACATATTGGCTGAATAAATAATCTTTTCATTTCTCCACCAATTATTTTAGCATCTTTTCAGTGCAATCAGAAGATAAATGCTACTCAATTTCCCTGTTTTTCATTTTTCTTGGCCTCTCTGTACATGTCAGTTTGTACACAATGGAGCTAGTTGGAAATGCTTATTTTTTATAATGGTATGGACATACGTTTCTTCTATCAGCTCTTCTTTCAATTATGGTAAAACATTTTTCAGTATTTCCTAGGAATTAGTGACTTGTTTTCTGCTGCATTAGTTAAGGTAACACCAACCTCTGTTACAACAGGTAATCCCCAAATCTCAGCAGTTTAATCCAATAGACGTTTATTTTTCATTCACATAAAGTGAATCACCTCTGGGTCCCAGACTGATGGAGGCTCCACCAGCAGGCAGATGAGGAAGAAGAGAAAGCAAGGAATATTGGACAGGCAGTTTTCATTAGCTCTTTCTGGGAGTGACATACAACACTTTTGTCCATATCCATTGATCAGAATTGGGTACCCATCCTTATAAAGCTGCAGGAAGTGGGGAGGTGCCCTTGAGCAGGGCAGCCTCTTCCCAACAATACTACATCATGGAAAAAGGGTGCAAATTTTTTGGTGGAAGGACTGTTAGCCACCTCTGCTACAAGGGCTAAATCCTGAGAAATTGTATTTTAGAAAAAATGACCTCTGACAAGGTTTTTAAAAAATAAATATTTATTAATTTCAATAAAACAATTAAATCAATATCTATTGATTGAGCACCTAATATATGCAAGACTCTAGATAAATGCCATGGAAAAGCTGGTGAAGGAGGATACCAAGATGAGTGAAACATGGTCTGTCTCTCCACGAAATACGACAAGGAAATGAACTTTTGTGTATATTATATACAATCCATAAGATATAATTGAAAACATAATTTTACATCTAGAAAAAAGAGAAAACTATTTGCAAAGAGAATATTTGTTTTATTTTTCTGATTAAACATTTTCACTGTAAGAAAATTTGGGAAATACAAAAAGGTCCAAGTCAAAAAAAAAATTTTTTTTAAATGGCCCTAATCCTATCACAGAGAGATAATCACTGTGAACATTTTTTCCATTGATATTATATTTGTAAATGCATATTTAAAATTTTATTTTATGAGGATAAATTTCAAAGCACTGAAGTTAAAAACATCAGGGCCGGCCGAGTGGCGCAGTGGTTAAGAGCTGGTTTGGGGATGCCAGCGGCCCCGGTTTGGATCCCACATATGAGGGCCAGTGACACTGGCCTCCACACCTAACAACACCTCCACTTGGAGCTGGGCTGTGCGAGCCCTGGCAACGGTGTAGGCTGCAGCCCATGCTGCAGTGGGCTGCCATAGGCTACAGTGAGTGGCCAGCAGCCAGCGTGAGAGGCTGGCAGCCAGCGTGAGCTGCCAACAGTTGCAGTGAGCGACATCCAGAGGCCGGCGACCGATCTGCCTCATCCGAAAAGAGCGCAATGACGATACCAACATGGGCCAGTGAAACAACATCCTCCACAACTAGACTGAAGAACAAAAGGACAGCAACTTGTCTGTTCCCCTTCCCCGATTCCCCAACGCTGTTCCCCTCCCCCAATTCCCCAATAAAATCTTAAAAAAAAAACAAAAAAGAAAACATCAGTTGACCTGTACTCACGTATTTGTAATCTGAAGAAATCTGTAATTTGTAATTTGAAGAAATTCGAGAGAGAATGCCAAAATAAACTTTTTTTTTTTTGCTGGTATCTGGGATACCAAAGTTCATGATTTATTATTAAAAAAGAGAGAGAGAGAAGGAGGAGGAGGAGCAGTTACATCAAATTTTAAGCATCTAACAAATAAAAACATGTTGCTGCCAAAAACATCACCATAAAAATGTGCTGAAATCCCCTACATTTATTCAACATATAGTATGTGCAAGGATCACCAGAATGTTGAAGGAGAAAGTAGAAAGGACTTAGGGGTATTGGGAAAACTTTTCTGGCATAATAACTGTCCAAAGGCAGTTGGGCTAAGCCAAGAGGTCTCCATCACTGGAGGTCTTGAGGGCAGAGCTGGAAGACTTCTACTCTGAAATGACGAAGAAGGGACCCAAGTATTGGACAGGAGATTGAGAGATGTCCTAAAGTCCTTTCCCACCTATGGTGCAGAGATACTAACACATGTATGGCCACACACATGCTCCCTGCAGGAGCAGCTCTGGAGCAGACCTTATTTGAAGCTGTCTGGGATTATACATCCTCTGATAAAAGTGGCCTAACCAGAACACCTTCTAGTTAGCTAGTTGGCCAGAAACAGGACTTTCCTAGTTCTGAGGCAGTAAAGAGTTAAATGCATCATCATTGGTACTCCAGAGATTCAAATGGCGAGCAGGAGTAGAGGGGACGGTGGAAAGTGGAAGCGGAGAATGGACAGGTTGATGTCCAAGGAGATACAGGAAGGTGACAAACCACTAGTGTCTTTTCAGTAGGCTCAGAAGTAACTCCAATGCCCTATAAAGGGCCAGTCTGAGGACCATCAACTCCTTATTTCTCTGATGGGCAGCCACTCTTCTCTCCCCCAACCCTCTCTTATTTTGTGTCAACAAAATGGTCCAAATTCATCTTGTTTTTTTCCAATTTGGGCCATGGAGACACAACTGATATTGTTGTGGAAGAAATCTTATAAAAAGGTTATTTCTTTGTCGTATTACTAATTCTCATTTAGTCAAAAGCTGTGTCTTCTGACTGACTGCTTTGATCAAATTAGGGCAACTCTTTCATTCTGAACGAAAAGAGAAAAATATGGTCAGTACATTGTGCCATCACACAGGCAAAGTAGCATAAGTAGTCACAGCATTGTCATTTAATTGACCAGTGACATTGACTGTAGTTTTGTTTACGTCTCCCCTCTTGTCTACTCTTCAGCCAACTCACCTTAGCTGTTTTGAAAACCAAACAAAATTCAACTATGGCTTTGAAATATAATTGTATCATAAACAATTGGTAGGCGTGTTTCCAAGTGGTTTGAGCAAAGTACCACAAAGTAAGCGACCACCGAGGTTGCTAAAATACTCCCTGCCCTGACCAGGGTTGTGTTTCTGGAGAATATTTAACAGGGAAGGTTTTAAGGCTTCTAAAGATGTTGAAACTAAAGAACAAATATTGACCCAGAGGGCACCACGAGTCTCCTGAAAGAGAGTAAAATACATCCTTTATAACATGAAAAACTACTTGGCTGAAATATTCCCAAACCCCTGCACAATTGGCCCTCAGAGAGTAGAGGGGCCAATTTGGCACAGCCAGGGCCAAACACTGACGCACCAGGCAGCAGCATCATAGGTCCTCTCGCTCTGGGAGGCCACGGTTTTCCCGCCAGGCCGACCTGGGCCCCCAGCCAGAGGAACTGGGCCCCAAGGCCACCCCAGGCCGCAGCTGGCAGCTGCTGGCACAAGTGTTGGGTAACTAGGCCAGCTCTTGTTCCCGCGGCTCGTCGCTGCTGGAGAGTTTGGGCTCCATCGAGGCCACCCCGCGCGGCGGCTCCAACAAGCCCCGGGCGGCACTGGGAGTGAGGCTGGCCAAAAAGACCCTCCCTGTGCGCGGGCGCCGGTGAGTCAGGGCGCGTTATGCAAGTGCTGGCCCACAGCCCCCGGCGCCTCCCCCCCCCCTTGGTCTTTCACCCGGCGCGGTTGCGACAGCAGGACCCCCTCCCCCCGGAGCTATAAAGCCTCCCGGTGGCCCCCGCGGCGCACTCACCTCCCTCGCTCTCTGTGCGCCCAGACGCCCAAACCAGGTCTGCGCGCATCTCCAGGTGGTGAGCGGCGCCCGGGCGGGGACGGGTGGGGATGCGCAGAGACAGGCAGGATGGTGGTGGCGCCGGCGGGCCGTAGTGGGCCGGATGGCCTGGCGGCCCGGCGCTCACTGCGCGCGTTTCCCGCAGGGCAGATTCCTGGGCGAGATGGAGTGGGTGTGGGCCCTCGTGCTGCTAGCGGCGCTGGGCAGCGCCCGCGCGGAGCGCAACTGTCGGGTGAGCAGCTTCCGAGTCAAGGAGAACTTCGATAAGGCTCGAGTAGGTATCGGTCCAGGTGGCCCGGGTCCCCGGCTTTGCCCCTTCCCCGCGGCCGGCAGTGCACTGCCGACACCAAACCTGCTCTCATCTCTTGCACAGTTCTCGGGGACCTGGTATGCCATGGCCAAGAAGGACCCCGAGGGCCTCTTTCTGCAGGACAACATCATCGCTGAGTTCTCAGTGGACGAGAGCGGCCAGATGACCGCCACCGCCAAGGGCCGAGTCAGTCTTTTTAAGTCAGTGGCCTCCGGGACGCAGAGCTCTTTTGCGCTCCAGGGTCCCCCGGGCTGAGCGCCAAACCCTGACCCGGAGGGAAGGGAACGCCCTGGGTGGGATGGAGGGCTGAAGCCCTTTGCCCGGCCTGGCTCAGGACCTCCTTGGCTTTTGCAGCAACTGGGACGTGTGCGCAGACATGGTGGGCACTTTCACAGACACCGACGACCCTGCCAAATTCAAGATGAAGTACTGGGGTGTAGCGTCCTTTCTCCAGAAAGGAAGTGAGTAATCAGCGCAGTGGGACTGTCTTGGGGGTGGGGGAGGAAGAGGGGAGCATACCTGGCCAAATCGCTGGATGTCTTCTGCAGTGGCGACCTTGGGAAAAATGGTTTGTAAGTTACAGGAACCCTCAGCTGCGCCTGAGGTTAGGGTCGTGAGACTGGGAGTAGCTAAACATCCTTTGCCCTTCCCGCATCCCCACCCCCAGCTCAAAAAACCTGGCCAAAGCTCAAAGGATCCTTGGGCTTGTAAGGGGACCTCCTGCCATTTTCCGGTTTAGCCCCTGTGCCAGGGTGTGTAGCCTTCTCCATACTTATCCCTCCCACCTCCCCAAGACCCAGCCCACATCACCACTCAATCTGGCTTTGCATTTCCTCCATCTTTTTGGGCTGAATCCCGGAGTCAGCTTGATTATTTAGTGGCCTCATCCCAGGATGTAGGGAGCATGGTGCATAGGGTTAGCCCACTGCCCGTTGCCCTGCCTGCTAATGCTGAGATTCTGAGCCAGACACAGTGTTCTGCCTGGCAGTGACCTTTTCTCTTTCTCCTATGCACCAAAACTCAGGTGGGGGGGAGGGGGGTACAGGGGTTTGAGGACTCTAAGAAGAGCATCCTAAAGCTTGCCCTGATCAAGAGAATACAACATTTATATGCTCTTTCTACTTTTCCCCCCTTTCTCCTAAATTTCAAATCTGAAGTCTATTTGGTACCTAGAAGAATGATGCAGGCCAGGGCGGGACATATCATGGGATCTTAAAAATGGAGAATTAACCCTCCAAAAAGCTTTCAATAAACAGATCAATAAACTGAGACCAATAAGAGGTAGTGCTTTGCCCAAGGTCATGGAACAAGTTTGTGAGAGTCAGTATCAGAAGCCAGGAGTTCCAACTCCTTGGCCAGGATTAGATGGACCTGAACAACAGGGACTTGTAATGTAGACTGAATTTATAAAGAATTATCCAAGCCTTCCTGGAGGATAGGTCCAGGGGACTGTTCAGAGGGTCTCTCTTAGCTGGTGATCCAGGGCAGAAGCATCCCTTTTGTGGCCCATCACCCTACACATGGCACACACTTCTTGACTTCCTCTAAAGTTGTGTTTTGGATGAAATTGCATTTTTTACCAAATTGCATCTTCAGCACTGATTTACACTGTACAGATGGAATTGCTATTTTACAAGGGGGAAAAAAGCTTTTATCCTTAGAAGTAATAAAAATTATTTAAAACAATGCAGCAAAACTTCCTAAAGTGATTCAGTTAGCATAAAAGATATACTCTTCTGATAAAAGATTACAAAAATCAATAACAGGGTACAAGATTACTAGTTTTTAGAAAACATAGACATATGCTCTGTGGCATTTTGAGATGCACTCCTTGAAGGCCTAGGATTCTGTCGGTACTGCATTTGGGGAGGGGAGGGAAAAATCCCATGAGCAGGTAAGGGTTTGCCTCTTGCCTCCTCCCCACTACCAAACCAAATTATCTCTGCTTTAACCTCTTGTAGATTAAGGTTCTATCTAGGATTTTATTTGGAGAAAAAGGAAAGTACTGAAATCTTGAAAGTGATGACTATAGATATTAAGTGAGGTAACTACGATATGGAAGGCTTAAGGATAAATCCCTTCATAAGTTACCTTTCAGAAAAAGAAGTTGTGCGGTATAGTACTTAAGCATGCAGGATTCAAGTTAGACTGCCTGAGTTCTAATCTAACTCAACCTACTACTTATGGGACTTTGGATAGGTTCCTTATCTTCTCCCTGCCTCAGTTTCCTCATCTGCAAAAGGAGGTGATCCTAACACCTGCTTCATGGAGTCGTGCTATGAGGATGGGATGAGTCAACATGCAAAAAGCACTTAGAACAACAATGCCTGAGGCATGAGCTCTCTAAGTTCATGACTTGCTGCTTCGTTATCTCCCCAGTCATGAAATAATAGCTTTATATTCTCTGTCTGGGATGATAGGACCCAGAAAGACCATCAGGTTCAAGTCTCTCATTTAATAAATGAAGAAATTAGAGAAGGCCCACATTAGAGAAGTGACTAGCTTAGGGGCACACAGGTAATTAATTACTTGGCTTTCAAGGCCTCAGACTCCACTTTGCCAGGGCCTGTTGGATTTTTCAGGCAATTCGTCAGATCTAGTATCATACCAGCAGCTGGCTGACCCAGCTGGACAGATAGACCTGAGAACTGCAGGGAGCTTCTTGCCTGGTCTCATCACTGTAGGTGAGTGGAGGACACAGGTCTAGGTTGCTGAAGGGACATATTCGAGGCCCTTCACAGTGAGCAACAGATCTTCTAGCTGGCTCCCACTAACAGCATTTTTGTTTTTGTTTGTTTGTTTGTTTGTTTTTGGACTGATAATCAAAACCTCTAAACCAGTCTGTGTGGATGTAGTGTAGACATAGTGGCAGTGTAACCCGGGATGGTAGAGCAGAGTCAGGACTCACAGCCATATGGCCGCTGCCTCCATCACTCTCTCCCTAGCTCTGCTGTGTGCAGATCGCTGCCATCCAGAAATGTTTGGGGGTGTCTGGTTCTCCAGGAAGACCCACCCCAGCTGCTGACAGTGAGGAGGTTGGAGGACCAAACTCATTCTTTCTAACAACTCTCAGGCAGTTCATCTCTTGTCTTAGGAGGGAGAGTCAGGTAAAGATTGTTACAATTTAAATTCTTCACCTCTGTACTATTTAGCGAAAAAGAGCTTGGAGATAAACCAAACCAACTTGGGCCTTTTGTAAAAGTGAGAGATGGTAGTCAATTTTCCTAAAACCAAACATTGAGAATTACTTAGTTCCTATGTCAGAATTCACCTTCTGACAACAGTTCTGGGGGAAAAAATTAAGCTACGGATTTGCCGAGCTAATAGCTATCGAGATTGTGACTTAGGGTTACATTTCAAAGGAGAATGCTTTTGTGTCTGAGGGGTAGGCTGCTGGGGTGCCTGTGACTGACATATAACCGGGGAAGAAATGACTACATTCAGAGAGGAGGACGACTCTGCCCAGATGCTCAAAGCCTATGAGGGGAGTTGGTGGTTAGGGTGGGGCCCACGGTTCCCCTTCCTGACCAGCCTGCTGAATAACTGCATGACCACCACTACTGAGCAGCCACATGTCTGGGCACTCCCACCCTTTCTCTGATACTGTGGAAAAGCCTGCGAGAGGCAAAGGTGGCTCGTTTTTCTTGGCGGGTCTGGAGTGAGCTGAAGAGGGGGTTTTACCACCCACTCCTGTGCAGCCCTCCTGCAGGGTCTGGGTTAGGGCTGAACCCCTACTAGGCTGGCACTCCAGGAATTCTTAGAGACAAGAGGCACACCCAGAGGTGACGTAGGGGGGGTGTTAGAGATCTCCCTTATACCCTTGAATGCTGGGGGATCCAGGTACCTCTGCATTCCGTCAGTGTGGAAGACAGCATAAGGCAGAGATGATCACATGCTTCACAATCTGTACATGAGAAGGAGATGCAAAGCTTTTCTGTTCCTTGCTTCCTGTCCCCTCTGCCACTCATTTACTTGCTGCCTATTGACAATGTGGTGTAGGGGTTAGGCACATGGGTTCCGGAATCAGAGTGAACACCAGTTCCACCCTGCTCTTGGGGATCCTGGGTGAAATATTTAATTTCTTGGTGCCTCAGTTTCCTCATCTATAAAATAGAGATGATAGTGTGTACTTGTGGGTCGACGTGAGAAATAACTGAGAAAACATGGAAGGTATCTACACAATGACTGACCAAAGTGCTCAGAAAGTCCTAATCATGGTTATATGTCAACAAAAATATTAGATTAAGTAGAGATGTGACATTTTTGACCAAAGATATTTGGATGAACCTGAGTTGTTGTTTCTCTATGGCAGATCTCTCATATACATTCTTTTTTTTTTTTTAATTGGGGAATTTGGGCAGGAGAATGGGGAATAGACAAGTTGCTGTTCTTTTGTTCTTCAGTCTAGTTGTGGAGGACATCGCTTCACTGGCCCATGTTGGTATTGTCATTGCGCTCTACCCGGATGAGGCAGATCGGTCACCTGCCTCTGGATGGTCGCTCACCGCGGCTATTGGCAGCTCATGCTGGCTGCCAACTGCTCACGCTGGCTGCCGGCCACTCACTGTAGCCCATGGCAGCCCACTGCAGCAGGGGCTGCAGCCTATGCCGTCCCGGGGACTCACAGCAGCCCAGCTCCAGGTGGAGCTGTTGTTCACCATCTTAGCAATAGAGGGCAGTGTCACTGGCCCTCATATGTGAGATCCGAACTGGGGCTGCTGGCTTCCCAAACCAGTTCTTAACCAACGCACTACTCGGCTGGCCCTCGTATACATTCTTATATTATTTCACATCCTACATTTATGGGCATTTCCCCCACCATTTATACTTATTCTTCATGGCTTACATTCTAGCCTTCGGAATAAATATAATCTAACTTCTTCAAGGGATCAATTCTGTTTCGGTCAGGGGAGTTTTGAAGAGTACAAATTCTAAAAAGAATATCTGATGTCAGATGGTGGACATCTTGTGCTCCCAAGGCAAAAGCTACTCTTTTGCCAGCATGGAGAGGTGACCAGGGTTACTAAACCAGAATTAGGATGGAGCCAGAAAAGCTGTGAGCAGAATCATCAGAGTGGTGTCTGCCAATGGATGTGAGGCAGGAGGGTAATGTGGTTACCAGGGTGACTGATTTAGAACTAGCTGATATAGACGATCGCAACAGAGACATCCTGACTTTGGATAGAACATAAGTTGGTGGCCATCAAACATCAACCACAAAGGCATTGATATTGTTGGAGGGTAGATGGCAAAGACACAGTAGTAAGGCCTCTTCTGGGGTTTTGAGGGGCCCACATTCTCGGTTGTTCTTTCGAAAAGATGCTATCACATTTATCATTAGGGTGAGAGATAATCATTAAGTTGAATAAGGTCCACCTGCCCCTGGCCGGGACACTTTATCTGTAAGATTTTCCTAGTTTTAGAAAAGCTCTGCGAATTTTCTGTGGTCTCCTGCTTCCTAACAAAATGAAACCAGTTTCAGGAAGCCTCTGGCTTCTCAGGTTCAGTAGTGAGTTTCCCTGACATCTGAGCCCACCGAGGGAGAGGCATTGACTCTGGCTTTCTGGCTTGCAGACGATGACCACTGGATCATCGACACGGACTATGACACCTATGCTGTGCAGTATTCCTGCCGCCTCCTGAACCTTGATGGCACCTGTGCTGACAGCTACTCCTTTGTGTTTGCCCGCAACCCCAACGGCCTGCCCCCCGAAGTGCAGAGAATCGTGAGGCGGAGGCAGGAGGAGCTGTGCCTGGCCAGGCAGTACAGGCTGATTGTGCACAATGGTGAGTGGACAGGAGGGAGGAAGCAGGGCGCCGGCTGGCTCTCCTGAGGGGTCAGGGAACAGGGAGTTGGGACCCACCTGCCAGTTCGATGCGTTTCATCTGCATGCAAGAGAAAGCAGGGAGCCTTGGGAGAGGCTCTGAGCCCAAGTTTTGGTCCTTGAGCAGATCCTTCACTGACCTTATGGGGCTGATGCAGGAGTGGGCAAAGACCTTTTTCCAAAACGCTGGCACTTTTAGTGAAGTAAAACCATAGGGGATATGCTCTTCCTTTTTTCTGCTACCTTTGGCCCAGTCTTTGGTCACATGGCTGCACTGTCCCCCTCAAAAAAGTTTTGACTGAATTAATATTACTTGGGGATTGAGTAGCCCCAGTGAAGTTTTGCTTCTGGTGTAAAAACTTAGAGACATCACCATGGCAAGTTCAAAAGAGAAGGATTTCAACAAATGCTCTTTCTCCGCTATGGAACCAAATAACCATTAAAATGACTAACTGATTTTCTTCACTTACATTTTTTGAGAGTCCCTGGAACAACCGTTGGATCTTTTTATAGATATTACCTTCTTCTAAGCTTGATTTGAAAACCAAGAACATTCTGGAGGGAAGTGTGCTGTTTATTTTGAATTGACACTCAAATCCAATTAGGGTAACGATAAAAGGTAGAAAGAAAGAGGATAAAACTGAACTTCTCTGTTGGTCCTCTAACTTGCTGACCCACACTACACCAAACAGATATGAACCCAAACCAAAAACATAAATCAGAAAGATTTTGATGTTTCGCCCTGGGTCAGCCTAAATGAAGGGCAGGTGAAGGATTCCACCACAGTCACACTCCAGGCCAACCCTTTACTTACATTATCTCACTTAATTCTCAGAGACACCTTATGAAATAGATGCTCTTATAATCCACATTCTACAGAGGAGAAAACGGAGGTTCAGAAAGATTATGAAAGTTGCCCAAGATCCGCAATGAGTATTTGAGTTGGATGCAAATCAAGGTTTTTTTGGTGGCACTGAAGCCCCTTGTGACACTGATTGGTGATACATGGTACAGGACACGGTGAACATTCTATAAAACCACTAACAGAGTGGCTGAGATGAGGCTGACTTGGCTTCTACTTTCTGAAATAGGAGGATGTGCCCCAACCCTTTGAAGTACAAGTTTCAGGCAAATTTAAGACAAATAAAAAGAACACTATTTCATACAGCAGATCCTATTCTCTCCAGGGAAATTCAAAGATTTTCAGCAACAGCCTTGACAATGTTATGAATTACAGCCACATCAAGTTATATAACCTTACCAGAAGCACTTAAATAAAGCCGAGCCTTGAGGCCATTATGACATTCATAATCTACATTAAACCCTGGGTCCACCTTTCTGTTTTTAATGGCTTTGTTTTCTATTTTTCAGGTTACTGTGACAGCAATTCAGAAAGAAACCTTTTGTAGCAATATCAAGGATGTCAAGTTTCATTTGAAAACTTCCCACTAACTCTCATTCAGCTTTCAACTCTATTTATCTTAGTTTAGCTTGGCCCTCAGGAAACATCAAACCTTCAGTACACATAAAAATATATGTGGGGATAAGTGAATCTGTTTGCAGTCAGATGTATATCTTTACTGGGGTTTCCTAAGGAATCATTTGAGGCTTAGGATTCCAGAGTTTGATTTATTAAAGTATAGTCACCTGTTTCCTATGATTTGGGTTTTTATTTGTGTTCACATGTGTGTCAAAGTGAGCAGCGCTGCCGATGGTTGGGTAGGGTACACTTTTATATCCCAGGAGGCTGTTTTCCCTCCTTGGATCTGTATAACCTTTGGCCTGTTCTAGTGTCTAATCTCCATTATTAATAACTGTGGCTTCTCCCAACTTCCTGAAAGAGATTGTTTCCCCTTAACCCAGGAAAGCCTTTACTGCCAGCCCGCACAAGGCACTAAGGCCAAAGGAGCAGGTGAGTGTAGCCTAGGCCAGGCCAGTGAGCCCAAGGCCTCAGTTAGCCCTGGGCCCATGAGGGAGGTGGGCAGGACAGCCAGCTCACTCAGCTGGATTTGAGAGGATGAGAGGCATGGGTCTGGGTGAGCTCTAATAAACACCCCCCAGCCTTTCATTGCTTCTAGCAGTTAATTCACTTCTTAGTTCAGGTGTGGCCAAAATGTTGAAGGAAGGAGGCCTCGGGCTTCTCTGACATAATTGGGACATGGGGCCTTTGGAAGCCAGGTCTCTAGGAAGATCAAGGTGTGCCCCCCGCCCCCGACCTGGAGCGTGCAGGAAAGGGGATTGGGGTAGCAGCCGGGACTGGAGCAAACACCGTGTCCCACTCCATCGGTAGCACTTGTGAACATTAGTGTATAATCGCATGCAAAAGCCATGTGCCTCAGTTTCTCATCTTGAAAAGGAATAAGGCTTTAGTACCAGAGAGTCTTGGTTTTAAGTCAAAATCCAACTTAGAAATACACTGGTGGTGCCAAACAAATGTATACACATGACTTGTATTCATCTTTTGTTATCGGTATATATTGAGTATTACAATTTTAATACAGTTTTTTCCTTTCTTAAAATGTGTACATTTTTTTTTTGGCACCCTCTGTATTACCTGTGTGATTTGAGGCTGATTACATTGCTTCTCTGAGCCTCACTCTTCTCTTGTAAAATATGGGGAAACAGTATCTGTTTGATGAGATGCAGTGAGGATTCAATTAGAGAGCAGTTAGGAGCTGTGTAAACACTGGCGATGCCCAGCTGACAGCTATGAAATATGCCCGGAAGTTGGAACGGGCACCTCTCTCTCATGTGTGTGGAGATGTCTGCCTAGGTGCTGGCATATCACGGGCCCATGGGAGGCTCCTGGGTCCTCCACCCCAATGTGCTTGTTCTCCCACCAAAGAGGGAGAAGCCAAGTGACCATGTATGGGAAAGCCCTGCCTGTCATCATACAAAACAGCAGACTGTCAGAGCCAGGCTGTTCAGCTTTGGTTTAACAAGCCCAGAGACCCATAAGATAGCCACACATCACTTCAAAATACAGCTTTCATTCACCAAATCTATTAACTAAAGATGAACCAAAAAATCAGTTTTTGAGCTTGTGAACACCATAAATTTTCAGAAGCAAGCAACTCATGAAATTGCATGAGCCATGGCAACTACTCGTGCTGGTATACACAGCAATCAAACTTGTTGAGCACCTACTATGTGCCAGGCCCAAAGCTACTATGCATTTCAACCATGGGTCCAACTTCCATGTGATGGCATGTCCCTGGATCCTCTTTAGCTCTGATTCCTTCTCTCTCTTCTCTCTCAGGAATAGGCCTGTAAACCCTACATCATGGCTGCCAACACTATATCTTCAGGCCCACACTCCACATCCCTGCATCCAACTGCCTACTCTCCATTTGGATCTCCCTGAGATTTCACACTTACAAGCCCCAAATGAAACTCTTGACTCTCCCAGTCCCAGTCCTCCCCCATTGTTGTTGCCTGTCCCACCACCCAAACAGTGTCAGACTGCAAATCTAAAAGTCACCTTGAATCTTCTTTTCCTCACATTCTACATCCTGTCTATCAATAAATTGTGTTTGCTGCACCTTCCCAAAGTATGTCCCAAGATCATTTCCCACAACACCCCCATGTTTTAGAGTCACCCTATTTTCTGAGTTCATGACACTGTTTCTCCTAAAGAGGTCCATAGCATTTCTTCTAAAAGACCAAAAAAAAAAAAATGTCACCTTTAATTGTTCCTTGGAAATTCCTCAAGCGTTCTTGAAATTAATAAATGATCCTTTAGGCCTTGTAAGTGCAGGGCAGTGACCTAGAGTGGCTTTGACCGTTCCACGGAGAGATCTGAGTCCTAGACAGTCCTAAGACTTATTTCAGAAATCAGCAAGGTGTGGCTTTTTATGTAGAAGATGTGATTGCTAAACAATTATAAATAAAAATTTTATTAAATTCAATCATATTACAAACACACTGAAAAAGTCCATATTTAAAGGAACCCATAACAAACCCTTTTACAAAGGATAACATTCTTATACTGAATGATCACCCCTTAATTTACCGGTGCTATAAATGTATAATTTGCATAGGTTTCATTTTCTTAGGATACGCAGGTGTGATGGTCCTGGAAATTAATTCCCTTTGAAAACACACCATGGCTTGTTAGAGAGTGACAAACTGCCTACGAGAAAAATTGATTAGCTGGTAATAATAGACAGGTCATTTCTTCTGAAAGACGTGTCTGTAAACATGGCTCCCTTGTCCTGGAAGAAGAAGCGGCGAAAAATTTTCCTCCATTCATTCCTAAACAGCGACATGTTGTAGAGAATGGGGTTTAGGGCCGAGTTGGCGAATGTGAAGGCCACGACCCAGAAGAAGAGAGAGGGCCAGATGACCAGGTCTCGCTTGAAGTTCTGGATCAAGATGAGAACGATGGTGATGATGATGGGGCTCCACATGATGAAGAAGGAGATCATGAGCAGGAAGAGGGTGCGGAAGAGGCGGAAATCCTGCTGGGACACGCGGAACTGGTGGCTCTCGGAGTAAGCCATGCTCACTGTCAGCCTTCTTCTCGAAGCCTTTGTGATCTGCAGGAAAGCAAAACAGAGTGGGAACCGCGATTGAGTGAGTGCAGGGTGTCATGGGCTTTTGATTTAGGATCAAAGGGCCCCAGATTTGAAATCTGCTGCCACAGCTGCATTAGGACTATTTTGTACGGAGAGAGATTCCTTTTCAAAGGGCTGAAGCGCTACCAGCGCTTAGGATGGGCTGGAGAAATGGGCACCTGGCTTGCTCCCTGAGAAATGAGGTAGAAAATAGTCCACCTTGTAAAGAGAGTGGATAAGGGGAAGTAAAAAGCCTGAAATGGAGGGTCTTGAAGAGGGGTATGTGGATAGAAGCACATTGCTATGGTCTGTAAGTACTCCCCACCCCATTCATACGTTGAAACCTAACCACCAAGGTGATGCTATTAGGCCTTGCGGGGGGGGGGGGTGATTTGGTTATGGGGACAAAGCCCTCTTGAACAGGATTAGTGCCCTTAAGAAATAGGTTGGAGAACTCCCTTGGCACGTCCACCATGAGAAGACACAGTGAGAAGTTGGCAGTCTGCAACCCCAGAGGAGGCTCTCAGAAAAACCCAGCATGCTGGTTTCCTGATCTTAGCCTTCTAGCCTTCAAAACTGTGAGAAATAAATTTCTGTTGTTCATAAGTCTGTGGTATATTGTTATGGTCGTCCAAACAGGCTAAGACACACAGGTGCCCTATTCTTTTTTTTTTTTTTGAAAGAGTTAAGTATTGAATTGTATAAAAGCATAATTGAGTTGTGCTTCAAACTCAAACAATATGATACTGAAGGAGGTCAAAAGAAAACTATCAGGCCTCTAGCCTGTGTATCCTCCATTTCCACTCTCTGGAGGTGACCCAAGTGAATGAACGGCTTCCTGTGTGTCCTTCTAGAAAGGCCTGGCTGTGGGATTAGCGGCCACTGCACTTTTGCTCTGTACACAAAAAGAACCATGCCATGCATCCCACTCTGAACCTTGCTTCTTGTTTACATGCAGACTGTGGTTCAGCAGGTCTGGGATGGGACTAAGATTCAGCATTTCCCACAAACTCCCATGTGCTGCTGCTGTTGCTAATCTGAGGGCCACGCTTTGAGTAACCGGGCCTACTCCACCCTTTCATTGTACAGGTGAAGAAGTAAGACCCTGAGAGAGGGATTAGCCAAGCTGCTTTGTAAACAGGAGCCTTGGAAGTATTCACTTCAGAGCAAAAGCCCCACAGAAGCTGAGTCTGTGAGAGAGAAGGTGGGCTGCCCTTTTAGTGTCTCCTGGGCACAGGGTGTTAGGCTGGCTGGGTGGGTCTGACCTCCTTGGTGGCTGGAAAGAGTCCAGTGCTCAGGTGCATCCTGCCCTTCTGCCTAATTCTAATTGTCCTTTAAGCATAGCCAGAGGGCAGAAGGCCTGCTGTTCCCTATCACTTGCTCAGCTTCAGTGGTGCCAAGAAATCTCGGGGGGGGGGGGGCAGGGGACTGGTGATGGGATGAGGAGGACAAACTGGTACATTGCTAGCCCAGGATGTGATGGGGCACTGTACCTATTAGCCTGACATGCTTTGTTCCAGCCTGTGACCTCTATCCCCAGGGAAGAGATTCAATTCAGAATGTCTTGGCCACATTCATGGTCCTTGCTAACTCCCAGTTGCTTAGTCTGGCCCGGTGTCCTTCTGCTCTGGCCACGCAGTGTGTGCTTACATGTCTGGAGATTTTAATGGTCACAAACCTCACTATTAGCGGGACTTCCTAGGCCCATTCCCCTAAGATTTTTGAATCTCAGGAGGCGAAGTAATTAGAAGGCAATTAGCATCATTCACAATTTGGGCAAGTTTAACTCCAGGATCAGAACGACTTCAAATAGTCTTCTTAGAATACTGCGTCAGAGTCATCTGGCACTCGATAAAAGGTACCTGCTTGGGCCCACCTTCGGATATTCTGATTCTGTGGGTCTGAATGGGGCCCAGAAATCTGCATTTTTTTCATAAACGCCCCAGGTGATTCTTGCTCACTAAACTATGAGAACTAATCTAGGACAAAAGACTTGGTGTTTGTCCCCAGGCCTTTGAAGACAGTCACTATTTAAACCTTCACACTCACATGGGCATCTGAAGGCCACGAGAGAACCTTCTCCCCACCTCACACCCTTTGCCACTCCATGCCACCAGACCATAGTTGCTGACAGGTGGGTGTAGGGAGAAGCCGCTCCCTGCTGACACAGCTCAGGTCATTGGGCACTGGGTCACCTTTGGGAGCTGCTTGGTCAATCGCTAACTTCCTGCTTAGAATCATCAGACAACAGACTCCTTCTTTCTGGAGGGCCCACCTCCCCTCTTGCCTTTCCATCATCAACAAACAGGCCCTAAAGCTGGGAAATGAGGGTCAGGCATGGGGAAGGGAAAGGGCTTTTTATTCACTACCTAACACCTTCATGTTTAGCTAAACCAGGTTGTATTTCTCAGTTAAACTCTGAGATAGGCAAGGGTTTTCCAACTTCAAGCCACAGACTAACTCCCATTCAAGAAATACATATTGAGCCCCTACTATGTGCCAAGCACTCTTACAGATGCTGAACATACAGCAATAAGGAAGGGAGCCCTGCCCACTCTGCACTTCCACTCTAGTGTGTAGTGGGGAATAGGGAGAGGGAAAAAGAAACATACAAAGGATAGAAGTATCTCATCTCGTCATGACAACGGCTGCTGGGTGACAGTGTAAACCAAGCCCCAACAGTTAGCATTGACAGCCTAATTGAAAGCACTTGAAAATGTCTGGGAGACTATATCCCTGGGAAACTGTTGATTGGAAAAGGCCACTAAAGACGTATAGCATGGCTGAGTCATAAGGAAAGAGGAAGCCGGGAAGGCAGAAGGGTGGATAAGGCCACTGCCCTGAGCAGATGAAATGGCCCTGGAAGGGGAGAACCCAGGTGAAGCTTGCATTCAATTCCTAACCAGGGCAGGGACTTGAAAGCAGTTTCCCAAAGGAGATTCCGTCGAGCACCAGTCCAGAAAAGAGGGCCCTGTTGTCAGATTTGGCAGTGCTGCCTACTCTATTCCTGTGTTGGAGATTCCAAAAATATATTAAACATAATAAAAGTTCTGAGAAGTCCCGCAGCAAAGAAACCCATTTAACTTTGATTAATCCAGTGTTTCCCGAACTCACTTGATCTTGGAACACTTTCTAATATCTAACATCCCATGGAGTTCTAGAAAATGCCCTAGAGGCTGCTTTAGAAGAATAAAAAATGAAGGTGATTTGAAAGAGGCACTTCTCAGGCCTAGAGATGATTTAGAGGCAGTATTGACAGGTGAGAGGATAGGGCTGGTGGGAAAGGGTGGGTGGTTGAGTTCTGTGTCCTATGGCTTCAGATGATTTCTAATTGTGTCTCTATGAGCATGGCCAATTAACATTGTTGTTCAATTGATTTTACAGAGTTATGCTCTTGACAGAAAAACAAAACAAAACAAGAACAAACAAAAAAACTTCAGCAGAAAAGCTGATTCAGTGTCTCTGAGTATGACTACCTTCCAGAGGGGAGAGATGCACACTGTGAGGGCCTGCCCAGATCCTCCATTCACCTGGCAGCAACTTGCCTGCCTCCAAGCTACCGGCCTGGCAAACCCACAGGCGCAAAGTGAGGACAAATGTCATAGTCCTCCTGGGAAATGGGTAATAGTTTTGTTAATGGGATGGGAAGTCATTTTTTTAAACCTTATATTTGCATTAACACTGTGATTTTCAAAACATTATCATATCTGCACTCTCATTTTGTTGTGTTAAACAGTCCACTGAGGCTCATTTAGCTCCAGAGAAAACTGAAGCCGGTATTCATTAAGTGACTTACCTAAGGTCACACAGTGATAAAGCTTGTACTAAAACCCAGGTCTTATGACTCTTTGTCTAGTGATTTTGCCACTGCCCCAGAGGAGAAGGCACTTTTGGCCTTTCAATGTGATCCAAGATTTCTGCCTTACTCATTCGGTGAGTGTTTCTTGAGCACTTACAATGGATAAACCAGGCCCTGTTCTAGGCATGGAGCTATAATAGGAGATGAAGTCTCTGCCGTCATGGAGTTTGGGTTCTAGTGGGAAAGCAGATGATGTACAAACAAATATGCATAACTGGAATATGACAGGGCTTGTTAAGTGCTTTGAAGAGAAATAAATCAGGATAACTAGAGAATGATGGGGAGTTTTTCTGGAGAACAGCCTTTTGAGTAGAGAACTAAATGAAGTTGGGGGATGGCCCATGCCTCCATTTGGTGAAGAGAGACCCAGGAGAGGAAATGGCAGGTCCAGAGGCCCTGAGGCAGTGGTGTGTTGGCATATGTGAGGAACACCCTGAAGGCCAACATGGACACAAGAGAGGGGAGATGAGGTGAGAGGGGCTAGCAGCGGGCAGATCACATAAGGCTTTAAGGTAAGGGCTTTGGATTTTGTTCCATGTGTGAGGGAAGTGTCCCCAGGTGGGCCCTGGCCTGAGAAAAAGATAAAGGGGTGGGTGGGAAACCTTTCCATAGAATAAGTCAGTCTTCTCTTAGCAGGCAGCTGAGAAGTCTGAGGCATGAGTGAAAGAAGACAAGAGCCCTCTTGCCCTCTACAGGACTCGGGCCAGACTGCCTGATGATACTGGGTTTAAATTTTGATACTGCTGCTTATGAGCTGTGTGACATTGGGCAAGTTACTTTAACCTCTCTGTGCCTTGGTTTTCTCATCTGTCATTCTTTTTAGGATTAAATGAGTTAGTCTCCGACACATTGTAAACACGACATAAATATTTCTCAAGTAATTTTTAAAAAATTCATTCTTCATTTCTCTTTCTTTTCCCCTCACTTCTTTTCTTTTAACATAACAATAGGGCCAGTCTAGTGGCGCAGGTAGTTAAGTGCTGGCTTGGGAAGCCAGTGGCCCCGGTTCAGTCCCACATATGAGGGCCAGTCACACTGCCCTCAAAAAAAACAAAAAAAAAACAAAAAAAAAAGAACATAACGATAATAGCTAACACTTAAATAGCACTTACACATGCCAGGCCCCATTGCAAGCACTTCACAGACCTTAGCTCCAGGCCTGAACCGGCCTCATACCCTTAAACAATCCTCAGACGTGGAGACCACTTAAGGCGGGGGATGTGGCCGGGGGCGGGGAGGTCACAAGTCAACTGGTGGGGAAAAGTCTTGGGAATAACACGGAGGGCTATATCCCACAGGGATTAGCCGACCAGGATGGAGGATGGTGTGGCTTTGGGTTCTGAGCATCTAAGAAGGTTACAGATCCTCAGCTACAAAGAAAGGGCCATAAAAGTGGCCAGACAGCAAGCAGGACCTATAGGGCCCCGTTTCAATATTCTTGTTTGCCAGATGACCCATAATATGCTATAAAATCAAGATTCAACAACTGTAAACCTCTAAGGCGCAAAGACTTTGCACTAAATCTTCGCAAACAAGCATGAACATATATACATACTGTTTGCCGGGGCCAGCACTGTACATGTAAATGGGCTGCTTCCAGAGGTAGGAAACAGGGGGCAGGCCTTTTTTATGTCCCTGTACATGCTTGCTCCAAAGGTAGAGATCCTGCCCGGTGTCAGCCCACTTTTGAAAAGCGCATGTCCTGGAGGTGGGGACAGCAACCGGAAGGTGGCAGGAGGGGGCTTCCGGTAAGGTTCTGTTTCTCTTTCTGTTTCTGGGAGCTGCTTTGGGAATGTGGTCTGTTTGTGAGCTGTGCATATATGCTGGGTGTGCTTTTCTGTATGTACCTCATACTTCAATAAAAAGATTTCTAAAGTGTACGTTCTCTATTGCTACATTGCTGTGTGTGGCAGGGAAACAATGGACACAATCCAAAAGCCCATAAAATAAATTATGTCACAGCTGAATGACGGAAGACCATGAAGCCATTAAAATCAATGAGGCAGCGATAAAGGAACTGATAGGGGAAGATATTAAGATATAGTGTTAAGTGAAAAAAGGAAGATAAGGAGCAGATAGTAACACATATCTCAAATCTGGAAAAAAAATTGGGTTGAATCATGACAAGTAGTTGATATTTGATCATTTTATATGGTTCTTCATATATATATATATATATATATATATATATATATATATATATATATAGCATAAAACTGTGAATATTTGTAAATTTTTAAGAAAACCTGAAAAAAACATACTTTGAAATGTTAACAGTGGGGGGTAGAGATTTTAGTCTGGAAGCAAACATACCTGTAAAATTTTGGAGTAACTGATCACAATGAGCAGTCCTGGCACCAAGAAGTTCAAAGTAACAAATGACACATCCCAGGAGATTTCTCCGGCAATGCTGGGCCAAACCAGTGTGCAAATCGAAATTTCCTAGTTACAAAAAGGAAGAGAAGGTCATTTAAATGATGACCTCTTATTTGGCCTTTAGCTTAGTCCCAGTTGGGGGTTACCTGGCACTGTTATATTGCTGTGTTACATGGCTAAACAAATGGCATGACAAGAAATCGCAGAATCCTTTCCACAGCCTATACAACCCCACTTACCAATCATTTCTCTCTGACCTCAGAATAACCATAATTATTATTCCCAGTCTTTAGGGGAGGCAACTGAGCCTCAGAGTCACAGGCTAGTAAGAGCTAGCATCAGTTCCCAGGTACAATTCCAGGTTCAGTACTCTTTCCACTTCCTGGGACAGAGCTGCAAAGAGCCTTTGAGCCTTCTCCAAGGCCTTCATTTTACAGATGAAAAAACTGACCCCTGAAAGGTTCTGAAGATTGGAAGTGATGTGCTACACAAAACAGGAACCAGGTTTCAGTGCGGTCATATTGTGTATGCTGAAGTTAACAGGGTCTAAAGGCATTAAGTGTTCACCTGGGGGGTGTTCAAATGTCTACAAAGTGCCCAGCAGCGTTAGAGAAGGCCAGGGCTTCCTCCAAGACAATACTAGGCACTCTGTCCTTGTGTGCCTCTCCCCCAGAGCAGCATGGCGCAGCCCCAGAGCAAGATGCAACCACAATTCTCTGTCAGTTCCAGATGTACAATCACTGGGATGTGGCAGTAGAGTGTGAAGGTTTGTGGTCTTGCAGCCTTCATTATGTTGTGCTGAATTCAAATGTTGGACACTAATGCAAACCCCAAAATAGTGGGGACCTTACTAAATAGTAAGAGCTGCTGCAACACTTTCTTCCAATAAATAAGTCAATGAAAAGAGTATGATCTACCTACCCGCCTACCTATCTACCCACCTACCTACCTACCTACCTACCTACCTACTTACCTACTTACCTATCTACCTACCTATCCATCCTCCCAAACACAAACTACCTGTGTTTCACTATAGGAACTTGACTATAGGAACAAAACTATTTAGAAAACAAGTCGCCTTAAACACTACCAAACACGTGCAATAGATTTTTAAAGACCACATTATTGATTTTTGGTGGACAAGAATGTCCTGAAGTAGTATTATCATCCATAGTACCATTCATTCAGTCAGTCATTCAAGCAATATTTATTGAATGCTACACTAGGCAAAAACAAAGAATTTTTATCATTTCCCAACATGTATCATAAGTGACTGGTCAAGCTCAAAATACAGTCAAATAGTTACTTCTTCAGTGTCAACAGAAAATATTCTAATATTAATTGAGAATATATTTTGTGCCAGGCAGCATTTTACATGCATTATCTCATTGAATGTTCACAGAAACCGTACTTAAATACATTATTATTTTTTTCTCCATTACACAGAGGAGGAAACTAAGGCTTAGAAACAGTCTCCTAAAATAATAGTCCATAATATTAATGACATAGTCCTTTTAATCATACAGTATTTTCTCTAAAGATTTAAGTGTTTACAAGAGATATCTAAGGACCTGCCAGGAAAACTCAAAGGCAAGTCAAGCAGGGAAGAATGACTTAATTCTATTTGTACCTTGAAAAGGGGAGTGAGAATGTTGCTTCCTTTTCCTATTTTGTTTGAATGGCTCACACTGGGCATTCCAAAAACTTGTTCCTCCATCCCAATCCCCACTGTCCACACCTGATGGGAGAAAGTTTATTAGATCTTTCTACATTTTGGTGACTGGAAAGAAACTTGTGTCTCTCAAGGATCTTCTGAATATTGGCAGTGGGTGATCATGGCTCTTTAGATGATCTACACAGCCTTCGCTTGTACTCAGCTCTCTCTGCCCACCGTGATCCCCTCATGCTACTACATTGGTGGACAACACGTACCAATAGATATGTTGAAGCAGTAATCAGAAGAACAGATTCTAGCCCTGAATGTGACGTGGTCTATAATTCTTATACTTGTACAGGGAGGGAAGAAAAACAGATGACCCCAGAACCATTTCTTTAAACCCCCAACTCTTTCCAAAAGCCCTCTCCAGAATGTTTGCCAAAACCTCCCCAGGCTTAACAAGGTTATGTAGAAGAATGTGTAATGATAGAGCAAGGTGTTCTCCCTACATTAGAGGCAAAAAAATAGATCCCTAAACAATATGCCTGTCTTAGCCCAGTGTTGTTGAAGAAAATGTGTAGGTGTGAATGAACAGATATGCACGTACCTACACACACACACGTGTAAAAAAGACTGGAAGGATACACTCCAGAAAATAAACAGTGTCTGTTTCTAGGTGGGACTCGTAAGTTATTTTTATTCTTTTGGTTTATCTGTATTTTCTAAATTTTCTGTAATGTGCCTAGATGACTTATATAAGAGCAAAAAAAAATGGCAGTAAAAGTTAATTCTTAAGAGAATGACAATCAAATATGAAACATAGATGACCATGACAGTTTAGCAAACCTAACCAGCTATTTTTCCAGCAAAGACAATGAACCTGTCCCAGGAAGCCTCCCAAATTCTGTGCCTCTGATGAAGAGGCTCTTTCACCTTTGATTTGTGGCATCCACCCCAGGCACAGAAGGTGATAAGGAAGTAAGATAAGAACTCTGCACAACACCCTTGTACATGAACTAAGAGACAGTGTGGCTGGCCTGTGTAGACTAAATGACTGATTTATGTGCCCTTTAGAAAGCTTTATAGGCTATCATTGGTTAAATGCAATCTTTATTCTCATTTAAAAAAAACAAAACAAACAAAAAAACAGGCACCAGGCTCACAGTCAGAGATCTAACTTGGTGTTACAATTTTGTTTCTGCGGGAAAATCTCCTTAAGTCATTTTGATTCTAAGTATTTTCCCAGGCTGTGACTTATAGAAGTTTGGCAGTGAGTCAAACCTGGAAGGTGGCGGCATGAGTGTTATCATATTCTCTGCACTTTTTCTGCATATTTGATATTAAAGAGGAAATTTAAAAACCAAAAGAACAAGGCCTCCTTTGTTACTTAAATATAGAAGTAGAACTGGCCGAGTCAAAGATCATTCTTTAAATCTTTTGCTCAACCACTCATTGACCCAAGCCATGGAGGCTGAGTCACTGTGAAGCCATAGTGAGGATGAGCTTTGTGCAGTCAGGGAGGGAGAGGCACTAGGAAATTTCAACGTAAGGCAGCAAGCTGGAAGCATCCAAAGAGTTCCAGGTGACAAGAGAGTGGAGACACCCAGGGGACCTGCATCCAGGAGGGGTTTGTCACCTGTGCCTGGAAGGATGGGGCTTCATCCAGGGGAAATAATGAAGCAGGGAGCTCAGTGTCTGTCAAAACCAGAAGGGATGAAGGCAGGAGGCCATGTACAGCAGAGTTCAGTGTGGCTAAGTGTGCCTTGTATAGCCCCCCCAACCTCCACCTCTCCCTGACAATCTCCTCCATTTCCATGGCTTCTTCTTGCAGATGATAATGTAATCTACTCTTTTTAGCCCAGTCTTCTCCTGAACCCCAGATTCACCCCACTGCCCTGAGGACATCTCTGCAGGATGCCTCACAGGCATGTCAAGTCTCCAATGTCTCATTAGCAAAAGGTTCCATCTCCTGTAGTCACTGACTCAGGGCATGGTGCCACCATCCCCCAAGCTGCCAGAAACGTGAGTACTAGCCTTCTGCCTTCTTCTATCTCTCGCTTCACTCAGATGGAACTTCTAAGTTCTACCTTAATAGCTATCTGACCCACTCACATATCTCATTCTCATTGGTTCACCCCATTCCGACTAGGCCATCTCTCACCACCTAAGTCCAGACTCCCTAACTTCAGGTAACTGTGAGGACTGAATTGTGTCTGGGACCGAGTGCTTGATAAATGCACCCCTTTGAAGAGAAAGACAGTGTCTTGATCATGTGACTCATGGTGAGGGCAGGAGGGAGGGGTGCTTAGTAAATGTTTATAGAAGAAATGGGCAGCACATTCTCCCCACCTGCCAATGAGGGTCACCGCCGCCCAGCCGGGGCCACAGCACACACAAGCAGGAATCTCATTGGAACAGGGTAAGCAGACCTAGCTGAGATGTCTAAGTTACTAGGATGTGTCCATCCTCTTAAAATGGCAGTCTATTATTTCATAACGATCAGAAGAATTACACTGTTTGAAGAATGTTTAAAATATTTATAACCAAAGATAAGGATGCTAATAATAGCTGGCAATTCTTGAGCACTTAACTGTGTATGTGCCAGATGTTGACCCATTTACTGAACATTAGTTCCCATGACAATCCTATAAGGTTAATGCTGTTACCGTGCCCATTTTGCAAATGAGGAAAGTGAGGTATAGAGAGGCAGGACCACTTGCCTTTGTCACACAGCTCCTAAATGGCACAGATGGGATACAAACTCAGAGTGTTTGACTCCAAAGCCCACACTCCTAATACCAAATTATCTAGCATTTTCTGGAATGTCTATCATTTCATCCACACTTCAGGGAAGTTTAGTCCACCCTGGACTACAAGGCACCCACTGCCCAAATGGACAAAGTAACCATGTTCCTGATCTGGTGGGAGGTGAGGAGTCCAGATAAGCAGAAAGCTCAGAGACGCATTGTTTCCCTGGCAAGTCGTTTTTTTTGAGGGGAGAGAGCCAGCTTGTACTTGAGATTAGTTAGTGCTTTCAGCCAGTGGTTTGAGTAGGAAAATGTCCCCTGTCCAAAACCTCCATATTTCATGTCCAAGTGGGTGGGGGCAGGCAGAACCTACAGCCAGGAAGCTGGGAACAGAGGACTGAGAAAACAAGCCTTTGCTAATTTTAATGTGAGACTCAGTTCAGTCTAGACTTGATCCTTCTCTCTCTCTTTTTTAAATGGCCACATTCCTATTTTTTCTACTTCTCATTCTGTTCAACTTATTTCTTAAGCCACTGAGCCTGGTTGCTCACCTGTAAGACAAGAAGTTTCCTGCTTGCTCATGTCACAGCCTTTGAGGAACTGGGTTTTTTTTTCTATTTGTTGGCTTACTGGCAGGTGTATGTGTATGAGGCGGGGGTGGGGTGAGAGGAGCATGCCCACCACAAAGAGGGAAAGACAAAGAGAATGGGGGCTGGAAAGGACTGTAGAGTTTTTGTTACAGGCTCCCTCTCCCTACCTCTACTAATTTCAGGGAACAGGGCACCTGTAGCCAATTTGCCTGGCCCCCAACCTTCTGAGATGCTGTGAAGGCCCATTCGCCCCCTGCGGCTTTGCCCAAATTCCTCTCCTAAAGCCCTGAAGAACAAGGAGGTGTTCCTACATTAAAACAAGAGGGGTCTGTGTGCCCAGTTCCGCGGGAAATGGAGGGAAGGCCACCATAACACAGATCCCCATGGAAGCACCCTTGCAGTACAACTCTGGTCATTCCGGAAGTGAAACATAGAAGGCTTTGACCACTCACAGATGCCCTACCAGGGGTAAAATACAGAGTAGCATGACACAGATGGACCTCATCTGTGCAAAGGCCTTCTCCCACAAACAACCACCTGTGTCCATGTCAGTAAATAGTTTTAGTCTGAGCTTTTGGCCTGGAGGTTACATGAGCCTCATTTTTTAGTGTTATTTGCCAGTTAAGTAAAAATGTACCTAAAAGAGTTGTAAAAGGGAGAGGCGCAAGATACACATCTGGAAACATAAGATACCCTTAAGATATATTGTATTTGATCCTTAATTCCCTGAGTGTCAATTGTTCTGTAAGAAAATAAAATGGGGGAGGAATCCCTCAAGTTCTATGAAAAACACAGAAACACTGTACCTCAGTGAGAATAACTTAAAAAAATCAAAAGACTGATGGCAGAACCCCAGCTCCCCAATGATCCAATTGGTCTGGGATAAGGCCTGGTCTTTCACTTATGTGAGAGGCATCTCTGTAACCCATCTTAATTCTCAGGGATATCTGAGCTGAGGACAACAAGCCTGCCCACTAAGCTAAGGTCCTTGGTCTGCCCATGCCAATGGCACCCACCAGTTTAGCTAATCCCAGCTTTCCTGGCCCCCACATGAGGGCACATGCCACCGGCTTACATGTCCTATGATCAAGTGACACAGACCTAAGATGGTTCCCGCTCGCTAGTCACAAAACAAACAAGCAAAAACTCCACAATATATTTCACACAATAAATAAACTACTGAGAAACAGACTTTTAGAACTTGATTTGTGTTTTAAAAAAAGAAAGATACTGCTTACACAGGTTGCGGACTGCTCCCCTCCCCACCCCCACCCCCAATAAAAGTTCTTGTGTGTCAGGCTGATCTGGGGAAACCCCCAGAAAAACCTACCTCGGTGTCCAGGCTCTGGAGGGGTATCACCAGGTCAGACTGTATTCACCTTCATAACTTGAAGCCTTCCCCAGGTGACTTCTCATTCCCCTCTGACTACCTACCCTCCCAGCCCTTTCTAGCTTCTGCACAGGCCTGTTTTTGGGACTGTGGTTTGTGCACGGGGCCTCACATTCTCCTAGTGCCAGGATTGAGTTTTCATGGCCTTCCGACCTCTGTAGGGAAAAGGAGGGATGAAGAACCCAGCCTCAGCAGACCCTGGGGGAGGCTGAGCCCCGAGAGAGGACTTTCACCTTCCTGTAGGGCCAACAAACCTATGTCATTTGCCTACCCCTAACACACTGGATGACAGCCACAACCGCTGGCCACCGGCCTCCACCCACGCCTGAGCCTAGGGTGAATCGCAGCGCTCAAACCCTTCAGCGGCAGAGCAGGACAGCAACTCAGACAGGCCAGTGCCCATGATTCCGGAGCGCAGGACTGGACCGGACCTCACCCCCTTCCCCCGCCCCAGCCAATGTCACGAGCTGTCCGCAGAACCTTTTTTAGATCGTGGACCCCCTCCCAACTCCCTTCGCCCGCCCCATGATCCCAATGACAACTCTGGGAGCGCTGCCCGGAATAAAGCTCATGAGCCTAGCCTCTGAAATCTGCAGAATATTTTGGGTGCCCAAAGTATCCTGAAACCACCCATCAACCAAAACTCTCAGGGTAAGGTCCCTGGTCTAGTCTAATCCTCTGTCTTGCAGTTGGAAAAAATGAGGCTCCGGGAGGCGAAGTCACAATCCCCCTAGAGGCAGCACTGTATCTGCGGTCCCTGGGTCTCTAATGCCCTTTCTCCCAGGCCCATCCACACACACCTGCCCGCGGGTTCTCCAAGCAGGACGCTTGCGCAGCCCACACATAATCTGCTGAGCACGATCTCAGCTCTCCCTCGCACTAAGGGTGAGAAACCCTGAGCGAGCTATTCCTCTGTGTGCCTCGGCTTCCTCATCTGGAAAGTAGGTGATAATAAAAGTACTGTCGCACCCGATGAGAAAACAGAATTCAATATAATGGGCTTAGCCACTCCGGATCCCCGAAGTTCTGTCTGTCTGGCTGTTAAACGCACCGGTATTTCATTAATTTTGCAATAATCAGCGCACTTTACAGGCATTTTGGGGACTTACCAGAGTTTTGGAGGGGGTTTATAGGACCTAGATCGCAGGGTTGTAGTGAAATTTAAGAGAGAAAACTTCACAGCGCCCGGAACAGTGTCTGACACAACGGTTAAGTGCAACAAATGGCCTATTGTTGTTGTTAATCCTCAACCCAGGTTACCGTTTCCATCTGATCCCCACCTGCCAGCCGGCCCCCAACACCCGCCCGGCGCTCACCTGTTCCGCGCCGGGAAGACGCTGCGGGACGACTCTGAAGAAGACGAAAAGGGGCAGAGCGGCCAGCGCGGAGTATCCCCAGATGAGCGCAAGCAGCGCGGTCCGCGCCCCCAGCCCTGGGCCCCGCGCGCCCCGCTGCAGGCGCACGATGCACACCATGCGCTCCAGGCTGACGGCCGCCAGCGTAAGGATGGTGACACTGCCGCTCAGGCTCATCACGTAGAAGAGCAGGTTGCAGGCCACCGGGCCCAGCACCCAGGCCTCAGTCCATCGCACGGCCAGCACGGGAGGAATGGCGCTGGTGAAGAGCAGGTCCGCGCAGAAAAGGTTGAGCACCAGGCAGGCGGTGGTGCCGCGGCGCCGTCGGCGCGCCACCAACACCAAGGCACCCACGTTGCCCAGCAGCGACACTGCAAAGATGAGCGACAGCACGACGGTCTCCACGGCGCTCAGCACCAGCCGGTGGTCGCCCTTGACTTCGGAGAAGAAGGGGAAGCGGGTACGGTTGTCCCCGGTGCCCGCCGCCTGCGCGCACTCAGGGGACATACCCGACGGCCGGCGGCCCGCAGCTGTCTGCGAGAGCGCTCATCTGGGAGGTGGCTGGGCGCCGAGGCAGGGAAAGAGGGAGGGAGGCGGTTGCGACATCTCCCCTCTGACCCCCTCCCGCCTGAGGAGCGCGGGCTCTGGGCGTAGCGAGCTGAGCCCGGGGCGCGCGGGAACGAGGAAGTGCTAGGCGACACCCGTTGGAAACACCGGGGCTGGGCGGGAGGCGGTGGCCTAGGCAGAGGCATCACGCCCTCCAGCAGCAGGTTTGGGAGCGCTCGAGAGGTCGGGCAACCCCACCTGGTGAACCCTCGGAACCCTCGGAGGCTTGGGGCCTTCCCAGCCTCTTTCTTCCTCCAGTGGCACCGGTGTGCGAAGCCTTTAATCCGCCAATTTAGGTAAAATTGATTTAGGAGTGTCAGAGCTGGACTTTGGAGATCATTATGGCTTGTGCTGTTCAGGCTTCGCCAAAGAGACCCCATGGGTCTGGGATTAAATCCCAAAGCCTCTTGCAATAAACCCAGATTTTGGGGGGTTGGGGGGGAGGAGAGGAGTGTGGTAGGAGGTAGGGAGATTCATAACACGTGACTTTGGGTGAATTGTTTCATCTCTCTGTGCTCCAGCTTTGTATTTTTTTAAAACTATAAAATGGGAATAATAATACCTTACCGAGTAATTATGAGGATCATATAAAGAGATTAACACAAACACTTGACACACAGTTATTTGGCCATGAAGTGTCATCGATTATTAGTTACTATAATCGAAATGCATGTAAATTTTGCATTCTGAGTAATGACATAAAATGCTTTTATGTAAAGAGTTGGGACCCCCCCAATTTTTTTTTTTTTTTGAATCTTCTAAACTGTATTTGGAACTGTTAAAACATTTGGAATTGAAAAAAAATCTTCCTAGAGACATGGCCCTGAGAACAGAGTCTGTCCCCAACCATAAAGTTTTATATCAATTGTCCAGAATAAAATTGAGTCATCTTTCACACTGGAATGGGTAGTTCCTTAGCTATTCATACAATATCCAAGCTGCACACCACATGACATAGATTGCTGGTTAACAGTTGAAATCTTTATTAAACTTGACACCCCAGAAAGACAGACGTTCCAAGGCTTTCAGGAGCACACACAGGCTGTGAAACTTCTCCAGGCACCCCAGTTTGACAAGCAATAGGCAACCAAACCCTCTTATAGATAAGGAAATTGAGGTACAGCAAGAAGTGACTTATCCACAGTTAGTAATAAAAAGCCAGTTCCCTTTTCCCTGTCCACACATTTCTACCATGCTCCCACTGTCTAATTTCTCTTATGGTAAACCAAGCAGTTAGAGAACGTAACGTGTGCCTGTTACTCTAGACCCCGTGACCACATACCTGACTAAACACCCTCCCACCACCCAAGCCCTCACTCCTCTCCCTTTTGCCACACTATCAGGCTTCTTCCAGTTGTCCATCTGTCTTGTGATTGTCTCTGTGTATTTACGAAGGGTCCAGAGTGGAAGGGTCCAGAGGGAAGGGGGTGCATTCGTGTGTCTGCTTATCACAGTGTCAGGTGGGTCTGAGCTGACAATGTGACCTCTGACCTGAGGAGCAGTTTGCATGTCAGTGGGAGATTCTCAACTTGAACCTTGACTAAGTTCAGTTTCCTTCCTGACAGAGTTGAAAAGGGGCAAGAGATTAAGAGAAAGGGAGCTCAGATGGAATGTGGCACTCTGATTGGGGTCAGGGGACATTATCTTTTGTGTGAGGGAAAGGAGCACTGTGTGTATGTGTGAGAGGGAGCATGACAGAGAGAGGGAGGGGGATTGCATTATCAGGCTGATGTGCCATGGGGACAGGAAGAGGTTTCCCCAGAGTGGACAACCAGGGTGAGGTCTCCGGGCTAGAAGGCTTTCTTCATCATTACCCTCCAGGGTTCTCCCAATGGCAAAATGGTGAGTGCAGAGGTTCCCACATTTTCTCCTTTCCGTCACCTTCGTGGCACCCCTAGGCCATTTGTAGAGACAGTCTCAGGTCATGAAATCATCATTAGAAACCTCTTTCACGCTCAAGTTGCCCTGGTTTGGAGGATAAATTGTATGGTCAACCTACCTTTGTGTTTATTAATTCATTCAGTGCTCCTACAAGTTGCAGGCACTGGGATTCAAATCTAGGCATCCTCACTCCCAGTGCCTCTGCTCTTAACCACCAGAGCAGTGCTGCTAACTGGGGAAGATTTTGTGCACACACACACACACACACACACACACACACACACACACACTGCCACAGAGCCATTTGGTAATGACTGGTGACATTTTTGGTTGTCACAACTGGGGTGTTACAACTGGCATCCAGTGGGTAGGGGAGAGGCCAGGGATGCTCCTGAGCATCCTATATGTACAGGACAGCCCCCCAACAAAGAATTGTCCATCCCAACATGCCGATAGGGCTGAGGTTGAGAAATCTTGTCCTAGAGGCTATGCCCCCTTGGGACAATTGTCGTTCTCTGGTTGTGAATTCCCACCAAGTGGCAAAAGCCAGAAATGTTTTCCTGACAGGGGGTTTCACTGAAAACTCTATATCCCTTTAACCAGCCCACGGGTGAGGGTCAGCGCCATGCCCTGGACCTTGATGTGCACAGCTGCCAAATCCCCTTGGTCCATGGAGCTGGGCGAAGAGTCATCAGGGTGGCCTAGTTTCATGTATTCCTTGGAGACTACACAGCAGGAAACCATGGGCTGAACCCACATGAGAGTTATATTTATTGCTCATGGTCATTAATTACTATTATTGTCATGCTCTGTTGCCTCTTCACTTAGATAAAATGGTAGAAGCAGAGACAAGGATCCATCAAGTGCAAATAAATATAGACAGTCTAGTTTCTGAGTTAAAGGAAAGGCCACAAGGAGGGATTACTTCTGTGCCTGTTTATTTTATATTTTTAACCAAACAGGAGGAGGAGACTTTTTCTGTGTGTGGTTTTCCTATTTTTCCTTTAGAAATTTTTTTTTAAAATCCCCTGATGTCTTTTTTTTTTTCCTAAGATTTTGTTGGGGAATTGGGGAAAGGGAACATTATGTTTTTCCAGGACCCATCAGCTGCAAGTTAAGTTGTTGTCCTTCAATCTTAGTTGTGGAAAGCGCAGCTCAGCATCAAGTCCAGTCACCATTTTCAATCTAGTTGTGGGGAGCACAGCCCACCACCCCATGCTGGAGTCAAAACAGCAACCTTGTTAAGAGCATGCACTCGCACCGGCTGAGCCCTGTTGGCAGCTCAGGAGCAGCTCAGCTCGGGCGCAGCTCACTGACCCATGTGGGAATTGAACGGGCAGCCCTGTTGCTCAGAGCTCACTCTCTAACCAACTGAGCCACCTGGCCGGCCCTAGAAAATTTTTATAAAGTTTGAATGCAAATGCTTATTGGCCCATTGCTTCCTCTTCAAACCTCTCTGTGAGTAGTCAATATATCATCTACAATATCTATCTATCCATTTATCCATCTATCTCTATCTGTTTATATCTATCAAGTTTGAGACATGAGTCCTAGCAGAGATCAGAGTATCCCCTTGCAAAATTAGCATCTATTCTAGAGCAGAATGCATAAGGCACTCATCCCTGTGTAAAGGTTTGAAGTTTCCCTTTGCCTCCACACCTCTGCTCCTCCATCTTGTCAAGGTGGGTCCCTACCACACCCATGAAGCCAACTGCCCTGAGCGTTCACAGCTGAGTATCCCCCTCAGCCAGGCAGTGGGGTAAAGGGACGGCCAGCTTGTGCTCTGAGAAAGGCTCCCTGTGTTCCTTCTTCAAGAAGGCCCAAGTGTTCCCAGGGAGAAAAGGCATTGAGAGGAGTTCCAGCACATGCAAAAGTGGGGAGGCCTGAGAGCCCGAGGAAGGGCAGGTGCTTTCGTGTGCCTCCAGCCTGTAATCGCCTTTCCTGTCCATAGCCTACCTATCAGCCAAAAGAAGGAAACCCAAGAAACTGGAAAATGAAAAAGCTAAACCCAACTGGAATGAGTGATCAGCCACTTGGTTGTAAAGTGGCCTGGCCACAGCTAGCACATGTAATTCTTCACATACATTTTAAAAAGTGCCTGCTCTGAGCAGAAAAAGGGTTAGGAAAAGGCAGCACTTCCTCAGGGTGGATGCAGCCTGGGCTCCCAGCTTGGCAAGCAGGGCTTGGCTGGGTTTCAGCCCCAGCGTGCGCCCCTCAGGTGGGAGTCCTTTGCAGGGAGCAGCCTGCACATTGATTCACTATGGCTCTGCCTTGTGGCGTGTGGGCTTGTGGCAGCAACGGCCCTTCAAATGGATCTTCCTCCCACTTGGTGGTGGTTTCTGCTCAAGTTCTCGAAGGACACCCCCAGGCCCTGTCACACTGAGGGCACCAGGTGGTCAAGAGTGTGTCCCATCAAGCCAATCATTTATCTGGGAAACCGCCTCAGCTCACTGTTGTGGGTAAGTTGCCATGGAGATGAAGAGAGGAGAGCAAGGGTCAGCCTTGTGGCAACTGTGAGGACGAAGATGTACAAAGAGGGGCTGACACCCTCGTGCTGGTGGCCAGGCCTCACCACCATGGTTGGAGTCCTAGTGTGACTAAAGTTGATTTCCTGAGGCAGATAAAGAGGGTGGGGCTAGTCCTAAAGAAGCCCCAGACTCCCTGAGGGAATCTGAGGAGCCAAGAAATCAAGGAGGGATCAAGCCCCACCTTTGGGAACAAGGAACAGTGAGGAGCAGGTGGACTGGCAGGGTAAAGGAGAATAATAACAGTAATAATAAAACAATCATAAAGGCAATCAAACACTTATGTGTAATTACCATATTCCAGGTACTGTTTGAAGCACTTGCTTGTATTAACTTATCTAACCTTCATAACAATCCTATGAGGTAGAGTGGTGGTTATAAAATAGAGCTGGAAACTTTTGACACACTTCCCTTCAAATGGTGAAGACTAATTCTCGTCCCCTTATCTATGGGCTGGACTTATTTTGGCCTAATGAATAGATGTAGCAGAAGTGATGTGATGTGACTTCACAGGTTAGGTCATACAAAAGATGTAGCTTCCGTCCGTCTCTGTCTCTGGTATCACTTGGAGGTAGTAACCACCATGTTGTGAGGACCCCACTTAGGGAGAAACTGAGACACCTGCCAACTGCTAGCACCGACTTGCCAGCCACATGAGTGACCCACCTCGGAAAGAAATCTTCGAGCCCTAACTGAGCCTTCTGATGGCTGCAGACCTCGCCCCCATCTGACTGAACCTCTTGAGAACCTCATCACAGAATCACCCAGCTAGGCTGCTCCTGAACACCTGACCCACAGACACTGAGAGATAATAAATGTTTATTGTTGTTTTAAGCCACTAAGTTTTGGGATAATTTGTTTCACAGCAAAAGGTAATAAATGCAGGTTGACACTTTTATTATCCCCATGTTACAGATGTGGAAACAGAGCATCAAGATGGCATGGATTTTGACTAAGGTCCTAGTAAGTTTGACCTGAAACTAGGCCATCTGGCTCCCAGGCCCACGCTTTAACCCCCACAGGGAACCTGTCGACTCAGAATCACAAGAAAACTGAGGACTGTATAGGAAATAGGAGTAAGGGTCCTCAGCAATGGTCCCTACATTTTGACTGTTCTTGAGACCTGACCATTTTATCAGAGGGCTCTAGTTTTCCTGTACTTGCTGGGAGTTACCAGGAGCCTTTCCAATGTGCATTTCTTTCCTGCTTAAATTGGCCAGAATTAACCCCTTTTGTCACCAAGATGCCTAATCAGTGGAAGACCGTCACCCCAAGGCCTGCTGTTTTAAAGATGGTCTTATTTTAATGACAGCCAGATTGCTTCTAAGACAGGAACTTAAACTCATAAAAGGGATCTTGGTAATCATTTTGTTCCATTCTCTCAAAGAAAAAGGCAATAAGACCTTTAAATACAAATTTATATATTTATTTATTTATTTGAATTTATTGGGGAACAGTGTGTTTTTTCCAGGATCATCAGCTCCAACTCAGTAGTTGTTTCAATCTAGTTGTGGAGGGTGCAGCTTAGTGGTCCATGTGGGGATCGAACAGGCAACCTTGGTTTCACTAGCACTGTGCTCTAAATAACTGAGCTAACGAGCGGCCCCCAAATAAAAATTTTTAAACTCAGAAAGGGAATCAATGTAGGGATGGTCCATTTCTATTTAAGTGGCAGCTTTTCTCTGTGGCCCCATCTTGGCCAGGAACCACACTGGCCAGCCTAGTAAGGAAAGCGGCCCACTCAGCACACAATGATAGAGCACGTATCACACGCCAGGCACCAAGCCCAGCCCTAGAAACATGAGGACAGGAGGTGAGTGACGCCAGCACAAGCCCAGAAGAGTCTTCTGCAGTACAAGCTGTGGCTTTACTGAAATTCTGTTTGTCCCAAGGAGACCATTGGCCAAGTTCTTACACAGTGTGTTGCATGATTCCTCTTGCATCATTTTTTTTTCTATTTTATTCGTTCCATGTTCCTGATTACAAAACAGGAAGATTTGGAAAATGCAAGAAATAATTCAGAGAAAATAAACATAACCATTATTTTTCATCAAAGATAACCCCATGGGTAATACATACATACAATGTCAGAGGAGCAATAAATTGGGGGAGGAGGGTTATCATCTTGTGGGGAATGAAATGTCTAACTATTACATTGTATTGTACACCTGAAACTAAAAAAAAAAAAAAAAAAAAAAAATTGGAAAGAAAAAGGTAACCCTGTGAGATTTTGCTGTATAGCCTTCTGGTGTTTTGTTTTTGTCATCATTGTTGTGCATCTGAGGATTTGTGCAGGCATATGGGTATTTTACAAATCAGGGGTCATGGCTCACCCACTGTGTTGCAATATGCATTAAAAATCCTTTTTCTGGGACATTACTTTTTCATCCTGACCTTTAGTTCCCCCACTGCCCATGCCTAGCCCATGATGTAGGTATAGCCCATTTCTTACTGTCCAGGGCATGGCTGCCAGAGAAGGACACACCTATAAACCACACAAAGCCTCCAGCAATGACTCCCAGAAGCCAGGCCTTGCTTTAGTCTCCACAGGTCTAAAGTGACATGAGAAAGAAATAGGCCACATCGTTTTCCACAAAGCTAAATACATCCACTTTTAATTGCAAAGTTATGTCCTACCTGCTTTTTTGTTAAACTTCTTTTTATTTTAGGACAGTGCTTGTGGCAGTCATTTACAAAAATATATATATATATATCATACATAAAAAAGTTGGAACCCTAAATGACATTGAGATTTATAATAGAAAAAAAAAATGATCCTGACCTGTGCTGGCCTGAAGGCCAAGAATTCTTGTTCTCATCCTCCAGGAGAACTGAGTCAAGGCACGCCAGCCTGGCTCCTGGCTATGGGACATGTGGATTTATACAAGAAAAGGCTTCTGCATTTAAAAACCCTCATCTCATCCTGAGGACAGCCCTCCAGACAGGCAATATAGGCTCCTATTTTACAGATGAAGCAGCAGAAGGGTTCACCATGACAAAAGGACAGGATCTAGCTCACACGGCCTGCGAGGCCCTAATCTAGCAGACCCTCATCCCAGTGACCTTGCAGGGTCTCTTCTCTGAGCCGCAGCTTTGAGGTGATGCTGAGTCCCACACAGAGTAAAGATATCCATTCGTAGAATCGAACTTGGTGGAACATTCTGGAATTCCACCCCAAGAGCCACATAGCTACAACACATGTAAATGGTCAGAAACCCAGGCCTGTGGGCCGCTGTTGCTTCTGCTCTTCCCTCTCTACCCGCTTCCCGTGGGGCTGTGCGCTTAACCACTCTGCGGCTACCTGCAGAGGCACAGACTCTGGGAGGGTCCTGGGCGTGAGCAGCCACGAGCCCAGCAATGGACATTTGCCAGAAATGCCTGATCGTTTGGGTGGCAGCCTCCAAGGTTTGATTCCTGGTTCTGTAGCTTACTGGCTGTGCTCCCTTGGGCAAGTTACATCATTTCTCTAGACCTCCGTTTCCTCACCTATAACATGGAACTAAGAATACCTCCTGGGCCGGCCGAGTGGCGCGATGGTTAAGCGCAGGCTTGGGAAGACAGCGGCCCCGGTTCGGGTCCCAATTATGAGGGCCATTGACACAGCCCCCCCCCCAAAAAAAAAAAAAAAGAATACCTCCCTCACAGACTTGTGATAATGAATGTCAGAACTTAGCACAGCACTTAGCACATAGCAAGGGTTTAGTAAATGCAAGATTGTGTTATTGTTTGGCACCTGACACACAGCAGATGCTTAAAAAATTTTAATAATTGAGTAAGTAGATGACTGCATAAAAAGGAAATTTTGAGGTTTTGTGTGCCCTCCAGACACCTTTCTCTGCTATCTTTGGGAACCTGCTGTAAAAATGTGTGGACAGCCAGGAGGGGAGGAGCGAGCCATCACCATACTAGCATTCTCCCCCAGCAGCTTCCCTCGCCCTGACCCCCAAACACACATACACAGAGACAGAGGAAACTTAAAAAGCAGGGCTAGAGGAAATAGTTTACAAAAGAAGTACATTTGGAGGAGAAGGATAATTGGTGGAGGACATGTTCTGAGCATGGAGTCCTTCCTTTCCTGGGAAATAGGAGCCCAGGTGATGTAGGTTCCAAAAGGGGAGAGAGGACATGTCAGAGAAAGGGGGAATCCAGTGAGAACCCAAGTCCCAAAGCCTGTATCCTGCTGAGGAGCTGGGAAGACGCACTAGGCCCTGAATGGTACACCCAGCAGCCCCTTTCCTCCATGCTGCCCGTGTTCACTGGCCAGAAGCTGGTGGCCTCCCAAAAAGGGCTTCAGGAGACAATGGCAGCACTGGGGCCCTCAGAGCCTAGAGAGATGGGTGTATGGGCATACTGTAATGGAAAGGGTGCTGGACCCACTCAAAAGCCCAGCTCAGGAGCCGTGTGCCCCTGGGTACAGCTATTGACCACTTGGGGCTCAATTCCTCTCACAAATGAAAATGTTGAACAAAATAATGTTTAGAAAATCTGCCAGCCATGGTCTGGTAGAAGAGTCTGGAGAGGACTTGAAAAGCTGCTCCACACTGCCCCCTTGTGGCATTTGGCTACAGTAATCGTTGTTCCTCAAAGCTGAGGTGTCTGTCTGTCCAGCCAGCCATCTCTCCTTCTTCCCATTCAAAAACACTAATAAACACTCTAGCAGTTGTTGAGGACTTTGTAGCAAAGGATACACTGTCCATGTCCTAAAGGGAAACTCATAAAAGAAAGATAAATATGGGACCATTAAGTAAATATTCCAAACGGGTCTTGGGCAAAATGTCATGGGAGACAGGTGGGGGTAGTAGCTGCCTCTCCTGGGGGACCCAAGCAGGTTGCACAGAGGAGCTGGTTGGTCATTCAACAGACGAGCACTGAGTGACATACAGAAATGAATGGGGGCGCGAAGAGTGAGGACAAATGCAAACAGGTATGCATGGGAATCACCAGCAGGGGAAAGGTAGGCTTGCGAAAGCTGAGGAAGAAGAGACTCTTTCTCCACACCTAGGTTCTCCTCCCCTTGTCCAGCCTGGAGAGCACCTGGCAGGCACTGTCACCTGGTAGTATGGGGCAGGAACTGCTTTGAGGCATTGCTGTTAATCTGCTTTCTGGGCTTTTCTAAAGGCAAAACCCATTAGAGCAGCTTTTCAACTCTGTCCTGAAAAACGGGGTTTCATCTGGGATAAGACTAAAACCCAATGCTTTAAAAAAAAAATTACTTCTGTCCTTGCATATTGAGTTTGAAGGCTGAGTTCATCTTTAGGGCTGCTTTAATGGGCCTTTACCAGAGTTGAGCCCTAAGGGGAGAGGATGTGACAAATGAGAGCCAATTTCTCTGTTGCATTAGGGGACAGTGTCTTTCCCCCATGGGCCTGGTCTGTCTCTGAGAAGTATGTCAGCTCTTCATTTCAGAGGGAAGGGAAGAAAGGGACCTTGGTCCATGTCTGGAGGGCAATAATTATCTGAAGGAACACAGAGCTGGAGTGATCAGATGGTACTCAGAGCCGAGTGAAGACTGGGCTCCTGCTGCTGGTAGGGACTTGCAGGATGGTATGGGTTTTTAAGGATAAAAGCACCCTGGAAATGGGAACTTGAGACATGGATCATATGCCTATTTCATACACATACATACAATATACAAACACTGCTGGAAGATGTATATGTACTTGATAGATGCCCTTTTGAACTCCATTCTGCGACTGGGAAATTTTCAACATTGTGGGTCCTGCCTCCCTAAGGTCAAAGGCTTGACACTGGCTTTCCCAGCCCCCTTGCAACAATGCCTGTACCTTAGGCTTAGCCAATCAGACAACCATGCCAGATTTGGCCTGCAGGTGAGGACATGAGAAAGTTGGGGCTGCATAGAATCCATTTTGGGATAAGGGTATAGGACACCTTTGTGGGTTTTTGGCATCCAGTGGCCAACACAACGGTGCGTGTTGAGCAGTGTCAGCCTGCTGGAGAGGTGACAGTGGGCACTCCACTGGAGCAGTAGTCACAGTGAGAACATTTTTCCAGACTGGCAAGTCTCCATGACCGATTCTCTAACCCTCCCCTTGGAGACCCTGGGGTTTACATAATGCCCTTTTCTGTTTAATCCAGTAGTGTGGGTCTTTATGTGGATTTTGCTTCTCCTGTGCTAATGTTTTTCTTAACCTCAAAGCCCTCTGGCCTGGCTTTATCAGAGTCCCAACCCTCTGGAAAAACAAGCAGCCTTTACTGAGCATTTTCTGGGTGCAGGCACCGTGTCCTTTCCTCCTATAACCAATGCAGGAATGAGGTTGTAAGGCCTAGCTATGCTAACTTTCTTCTAGTTTACTTACCCTCTCTCCAAACTGCATTGCAAAATCAGCCATTTCTGTCCTGCCAACCACTTCACCTACCCTTTCTCCTCCTCTCTCGCAATTCCTGCTCTTTCTAACAATTGCCAACAAAACGTTTTTCCACAGCCCAGCATCACCTGGGGAACTCTGAGGCAGTAAGTATGTCAGAAAAGCTGAGTATTTGGTGACTCCCACGCCGAAGAGTTGGGGACAGGGCTTGCTGCTAGCTGCCTCTGCCTGACCATAAATTAAGAAATAGCAACTCTCAACTCCCCGGGGAAGTTGCTGACATAGTGCTTTCTCTTTTCTCATAACTTACATTATAGGAATCTATTTTCTATATTTTTATGCAAGGAGCAGTCTTCTTATTTCTTTTTGGGGGAGTGGGGAACGAGATTTTCTAAATTCAGTTTTTCCTAATGCTTTACAAATAATAAGTAGCATTAATTGACCTTCATTATATGACAAGCACTAGATGTACATTGACTCATGTAAATCTTGCAAAAATTTATGTAGCATGTGAGCACACCTTTGTTATTAATATCTTCATTTTATAGGTGAGAAAATGGAGACAGGAAAGTGTAATTGTCAGGAGTCTTTTGGTTACAACTAACAGGAATTCAACTCAAAATTAAACAAAAAAGAAAAAGGAGGAGGAGGGGAAGGAGAGGGAAAAAGAAAGAGGAAGAGAGAGAAGAGAAGAATAGGGGAAGGGGAAGAAGAAGAATAAAGCAAGGAAAAATGAAATGTACCAGCTTAGGTGAGCAAAAAGTCCAGTAGTTGGATCTATCTTTAGGCACACCAGGATCCAGGTACCCAAAGAACGTGTCTGGTCATCTGTCTTTGCTTCTTGACTCTTTTTCTGATTGGCTTTGTTTCAGACATCCATCAGTCTCCTAGTGGGATCACAGAGGCCACAGCAGCTCTTGCCTACTTCCTACTAATACAGCAGACTTTTCTAACACTTTTGGCAGAATTCCCAAAAATGGTTCTCATTGGCTGGGTTGGGGCCACATGCCCATCCCTGCAATCTGCACTGAGACTGACGGAGGGCCAGTTCCACAGAGAAACTCAGAGTGCTGAGAACAAAGACAAAGACAGGGGAAGGGGTTTGGGGGAGGCTAAAACAACAGGGGGATCCACAACAGGAGATTAAGTAATGCAGAAGTAGCCACACTAATTCAAGGACAGGTGTAATGTCAGCATTTGTTATGACCTCATCTGAGGTCCCCGAATGGCCCAGGAGATCTGGGCTCTTATTCTGTTTTTTTCACTAACTAGTTGGGTTGACCTTACAGGCTTAACCACAAAGAACTTCACTTTTCCTATTTACAAAATAGAAATAATAATACCTGTCCATTCTTCTTCATTGAGTTGTAGAACTCAAATTAGACCTTGAATAAGAAAGTACATAGAAGAGTTAAATATAAGGCATTATGTTATTCCTGTGTATACCTGCATTTGGTTTGTCGAAATTAGCTTAAAACCCTCTATATTCTCATAATTCCCTGTCTTATTTTCCTCTTTAAAAGCTCATTACACTTGGGAAGCCAGCGGCCCCGGTTCAGGTCCCACATATGAGGGTCAGTGACACTGCCCTCAAAAAAAAAAATTTAAATAAATAAATAAATAAATAAAAACTCATTACAAAAGTAATATGGGCTATAAGCAATTTTAAAATACAGAGAAGAAAAGATAAAATAAAAATTAATCAATAATCCCACCATCCTTAACTATTATTAATATTTTGGTATCATTTCTTCTTGTCCCTTTTTCTGTGAGCATGGACACATGCACAAGTTCAGACAATTAAGTTTGTGAACTTGTTGCAACGATGTTGCTAACCTGTTTTGATATCAGAGGGATCATTTATTATGAATTTGTACCAACTGGACAAACAGTTAACCAACTTTACTATTTGGAAGTGCTGAAAATTCTGCTTGAAAAAGACGAAAACAAACCTGAACTTTTCGCCAACATTTTATGGCTCTTGCATCACGACAATGCACCAGCTCCCATGGCACTCTCTGTGAGGGAGATTTTAGCCAGTAAACAAATAACTGTATTGGAACACCCTCCCTACTCACCTGATCTGGCCCCCAATGACTTCTTACTTTACCCAAAGATAAAGGAAATATTGAAAGGAAGACATTTTGATGACATTCAGGACATCGAGGGTAATATGATAACAGCTTTAATGGCTATTCCAGAAAAAAGAGTTCCAGAATTGCTTTGAAGGGTGGACTAGGCTCTGGCATTGGTGCATAGCTTCCCAAGGGGAGTACTTTGAAGGTGACCATCGTGATTTTAAGCAATGAGGTATGTAGCACTGTTTCTAGGATGAATTTGTGAACTTAATTGTCAGACGCCGTATGATTTTAAAAATAAAAATGGGATATTATAATACTCTTTAAAACCTGCCTTCTCCCCATAAATAACATTGCAAACATGTTATGTAACATTAACTATTTTTCTACAAAATCAATTTAATGACAGATGGGTCTTCCATTATTTAACAAAACCATTGTTGGCCATTTGGATCGTTTCTAATTTTCCTCTTTTAGTAGAAATACTCCAGAATTCATCCTAATAACTAAATACTTGTCCATATTCATGACTGTTTCCTTAGAAAATTTTCTATATATGGAATTTCTAAGTCAAAGATTTTGCAAAACTCTAAGGCTTTGGGTATTTATTGCATATCCAGAAAGCTTGCATCAAATTATACTCCCGTGAGCAGTAGATACGTGTCCATTCCAGCATCAGCTATTATAGTAGGTGTTATCCTGTTTTAAAATTCTTACAACTTTGGTACCCTTTTTCATTTTAAATTTAGATCCATGATTGCTTCTCCTTGATTACTTTGTGCTGCTGGCATCTCTGTTTCCTCCTTCCTGCTTAGAAGTGCCAAAGAGCTCAAAGCCTTGGCAGCTTGGGAAAATTTATAAAGCTTGCCATCGTAGGAGTAAGGAGGCCAACTTTCACACCCCATACCCACATTTAGAAGCTGTATAACTTAGGCGAATGTCACTTAATTTCACTGAGCACCAGTGTCCATGTCCCTAAATAGAGATCAGTCCTGACCCTGGTCTGCCTCCCTGACAGGCTACAAAAGATCAAATGAGATGTGGGTGTGAAGGTCCTTTTTGAGAGGGAAGCCCTTGCAGACACACCAGAGATGCTTCTCATTTGCTCGTTAAACTTAGTCCACTGTGGCAGCCAGTCTCCCAGACAACCCTGATGAAGGATGCTTCCTGGCAGTCATTCCCTTGTGTGGAGTCCTCTCCCTTTGAATCTAAGCTGGTCCTTTGCCCCATTTTTTGAGTAGTAGAATGCAGTAAAAGTGACACTGTGTGACTTATGAAGCTAGGACAAGTCTCTGACTGAAACTGTACAAGAGACTCCAAGGGAGATCCACTCAGCTGGCCCCTCAATCACAAACATGAGAGGCAGCAATAAATTTTTGTTTTAAGCCACTGGGTTTGAGGCTGGGTTGTTACACAGTAATGGATGAGCAAAATGCCTGCCACATTTTCTTCTAGTACCCTGAATCCGGGACCAAGTCTAAATCTTAATGGTTAAAAGTTGTTGCCTTTGAAATAAGATGACCTGATTCTCAATTTTTCTGCCCTCTTAACAATTATATGATCTTGGGTAAATTATTAAACTCTCTGAGCTTTATTCTGCCAATCAGTAAAATGGGTATAATAGTTCCTACTTCATGGCACTGCTGAGAGGATCAAATTAGATAATGCATGCTAAGCCCTTAGCATAATATCTGGCACATATTCCACAATACATTTCAACTATAATGGTAGTGATAACCCCTGCTGATAAAGTGCCTCACTTATTTGGCTTCCTTAATTAAATTTCTTAAAGATTATATATCAAACTACCCTATGCTTTTTACCCATTGCCTCATCCACCATCACTGTGCAGCATTCTCTGGGCAAAGGACACTTCAGTACTTCCAGACTTGGAAATATAGCTTTGGTTCAAGTCCTAAAGCCAGACTGAAGGTATTCTAAGTGGGTTTCCAGAAGTTTCCTTAAAGAGATGTTGTATATATGTTAATGTCACTGATCAAATATTTACTTGATTTATAGCCACATTCTTAAAGTCTGCTGTGTAGACTCTTTTGCATCCAGGTTTGTTTAAAGGTTGAATCATACTTCCTCAATGATCCTACTGGGAATTGAAAAGATAAGAACCAGGTATTTCGTAAACACTGTCAAATAGTTGAAATCATTGTTTCTAAAAGGCCCTCATTTGCTAGCTCTAAAACCATCTATTGGGCACCTACTACGTGCCAGATCCCAATCTAGGCATGAAAGATGGAAAGGGAAGACAATCTTCGACCTTAAGAAGCCTCCAGTTTGTTGGGGGTCGAGTGGGTGAGGGGGGAGTGACAGGCAAGTGAAAGATTATTATATTGTTTAGATAATAGGGCTGTGGAAGAAGGAAGCATAAAAACCAAAGAAGGGGTGGCCAGTTAGCTCAGTTGGTTAGAGTGCAGTGCTCATAACACCAAGGTTGCCGGTTCGATCCCCACACCCTCCAAAAATAACCCCCAAAACACAAGGAAGCCCAAAGAACATTTCCAGCCACATCTTTAACCAGGCTTCCTTGCCCGCTAAGGGAGCAGGTGGACATGAGAAAGAGCGGCAGATGAAGGAGGGCCACCAGCCCACAAAAATTATGAGGCGAGAAAGAAATAAATCTATGCTGTATTAAGCCACAGAGATTTCAGGGCTTACTTATTGACGGAGCCTAGCCTGGCCCATCCAATTAACACTGTGTAAACCAGTTCTAGTTGATGACACGTAAGGGAAGTGTACTGTGGAGTTTCTGGATGGGTATTTCCATTTCCAATGAATTTTCTTGTTGGATGAAAGGAAAGAGGCATATAAAGAGTGCTCATTCATTACGTGCTGGCTGTCTGCTTCTTGGTTTTGAAAAAAAAAGTCTCGTTAGATTGTGACGTTTGAAACTAACAGCCATTATGTGAGCATGAGTAGGGGACCAAGAGAATTATAGAGATGACTGACACCCCAGAACCTTAACATGGTGGAACTGCTGATCTAAGCTGGATTATCTGATTCCGGACTTTTTTTTTTTTTTAACAAACAATTTATGCCCTGATGATGTTAGGCTTTTCTTTTATTTGCGTCTGAATGTATCTGTACTGATGCTAGCTGCAAATGGGGATGGGAAATGTGAGTGAAATGAATGGAGGTTCTTTGAGGTAGGTAATGTCACTCTCTCGTCTTCTCTTCATCCCCATCCACACTAATCGTTGCTGAAAAACAAAAATAATCTTGGACAGTATTTCCCACCTGCAATGTGCTTTCATGTACATTTTCTGGCTTTATGATTGAAAAGCATAAAATGGGGGCTAAGAGCTCAGTCTCTAGAAGCAGACACATATGAGTTCAAATACTGGCTCTGTCACTGCCTTTGCTATGTGACTTTGCACGTATGTGACCTTGCTATGTGACCTTGCACATATCTGACCTTGCACAAGTGACTTACGCTCTCTAAACCATAGCTTCCTCATCTTATAGAAACTCCCATACAGTGTTACTGTGTGAATAAAATGGCACGATGTTTATTAAGTATTTAGCATATTGGTTGGGATACTAAAAAACCTTTAATATACAGGAGCTCCTAAACAAATTGGATTTTGATTTTCATGACCTTCTGGAAAGAGAGCTGGGGTAGGCACTAATATTCCTATTTTAGAGTGAAGGAAGCTGAGGCTTAGGGGGGTTGACTTGCTCAGCGTCAGAACCAGAATTTCAACTTGGGTCCAGTGGTTCCCATTTCAGGGCTCTTTCTGTAGTTACATGCTCCCCTGAAATTGCCAAAGGAAAACAAAATAAAATTTAAATTTGAAATGCTTCTTTTTTGATCTCCAATAAGCAATCTATTCCATAAAGTTCACTTCTTCAGGAGGGAATTATTACTGTAGCATATGAGGAAATGAGAGACTGTTAAATTTATACTGAAAATAACATACTCTGGAAGTTTTCTCTTAATCCTCTAGTATTAGCTTTTCCCTGCCACCTACCTCCACCCTATAAAAATCAAGTGAAGACACAAACCTTCAAACCTATGCAAGGTGGCATAGGTGCAGTTCTGCAAAATCTGTGGGTCAAAGAGCAAAGCTGCCTTTTCCCTAAGTCTTTTTCTTCTTCTTTATTAAAAGCTTTAGTTTATTATCTTCTCTGGTATTTTAGCACTCAAAAGTTAGCTTTCTGTATCTTTGTAGCTGTGTGCCTCCCAACATCATCAAGCGAGTGGGATATGAAGGAACACCTTTCACTATATCACAATCTGATCTCATCCACACTACTGCCCTTCCTGTCCACCCTCAGCCTTTGTCATCACAAAGTGACCAATATTACTCAGCCCATGTTTTCCTTTAGGTTCCACTTAGTGATTCACTTTCAACATTAAGTCCAGGAACAAACACTATTAAAATCTGATTGTTTTCTTAAACCTAGCTCAGTCACTGCCTCCTTTGGAAAGCCTCTCCTCTCTCAACTGTGACGTGACTTCTTACCTCCCTGTGCTGTCACCAATCTGCACTGGTGTCCCTCTTGCCTTGGCTCTGGTAAAGGTGGGCCCTGCTGTACCCTTCTCCCCACCTTGCCAGTTGCAGATGGGCTAAATGTTTGCTGAATCAAGTAATGAGGCCAGTGCTTGGTACATCCCCTGAAATGGGTCAGTTTCTTTCAGGAGACTTACCTGCAATACCTGTTAAAACATTATAGTGGAAGATGTGCTGGTCCTGGGGTGACATCAATATAGTGAGTCTGGCAGGCAAGAAGGTGAAGGTTATTATCAGATGCTAACTCGTTCTCTTGGGTGCATGCCATTCCTTCTTTCTCTGGTTTGGTTCCTGGGAGACACAACTTTAATTTGACTCTGAGTGCTCCTATTTCTGGACCACAGGATGCTCCCCAGGACTCCTTTTTTTCATCATCTCTCCAGATTCTATGCAAAATCCTAGCTTGGTCCTGACCTTTAACCTACTTGGGTGCCACTGCTAGACTGGCCTCTTGGATGTCTTCTTAATACTTCCCACTCAACCAACCAAAACAAAAACATCATTTGATTCAAAGCAGAGAGCACAGCATGAGGAAAAATAAAGAGAACAAAAAAAAAAAAAAAAAGAAAAAGAAAAAAAGAGAACCAGGCCAACAAACCACTGGATTTACCTTGGATAGACAAAGCATTGGGGATCTCAGAAAGAGTAAATTTGCTGGAATCAAGGCAACAAGTTGAAATGTACGGACTCTCACAATCACTGTCTTTGAGAGCCTGGGCCTCTCTCACTCTCCTGCAAACCCACTAAGTGACCTTGGATGTCACTCCCCTTTCTGGGCTGTTTCATCAGGAAGTCAAGGTTGGACTAGCTTAGTGGGCCTCAATCTTCAGGGAAACACCAGAATGTCCTGGAGAGCCTGTTAATAATGCATATTTCATGCTCACCACCCCCATTCTGGTTTAGGAGATCTGGGGAGGCCAAGGAATCTACATTTTCAACATGCTCCAAGGGTAAAGTGATTTCCCAGACCAAAAACGCTGGAGTAGAGGACCATCTAGTTCCCTTCCAGCTCTGACATTCCCTCGCAGAGGTGGCGAGGAAATGCTGGCAGCCAACCAGTTGTCTGGGAAGTGTAGCCAAGAAAGCCAGATGGCAGATGGAAGGGACAGTCAGAAAGAGTCATGGTCACTCTGTGTTCCTCAAACTGTGTCTGTTTGATTGAACCGGATTTGAGACTTCAGTCCTAAGGCAGCAGGCAGGACTTAGCTTCCTGCCCATCACGGGCTGCGCTAGCCAATCCTTGGCCTCATTCAGATGCTCCAAGCAGAGGTTACAAACTGGCAATGAGTTTGACCCACACAGTGTTAATTTGTTTCCCAACATTTAAAAGATGGAAGATTTCACATTTAAAAATTCTAGGTTTCTCTTGGAAACTCTGAGAGCTAGCCACACTGGACTTACATGTGCCGGGGACACTGGCTGCGCTGAACAGCTGCGCCCCCTTTGGGTGAAAGCTCGCATTTTCCAGCCTCCACAGTCCAGCTGGCCGGCTGTCAGGGAAGGCTTCTGAGTTGGCTGCCCTGGGATAAGCCAGAGCAGCTGGGAGCTGCGTGTTGGGAGGGTGTGGCGTTGCCTGCAATTGAAGATTACGGACATGACGTTTTTCACCTACGTGTAAGGACGTTGTTAAGAAACCAGTAGAGAGGAACTCACTGCTATGTTTATGACAAGGTTGTTGTTGAGGCTACAGGCCTTTACTACAGGGCTTCTTCTCTAAGGCACACTAGGGAATCTCTTCCGTCTCAGTGCCAGGATCACTACGGTGGTGTTTCTCTTGCAGATCAGCTGCATTTTTACGTCATGAGAAGGGTGTACAGGATGTTTTCTCTGTGTAACATCTACAAAACTTAGCACCAAATTCACTCACCACTCAGCACTGCCTTGAGGCTGCCCTTATGAGTGGCTCCATTTTACTTTTAGTCTTGCGTTACTATTGCTTTTCCCTACTTCTTTATTTATCTTTAAGATTTATATCTTTGAAGCATCAAACCTTCAATCTATATTAGAATAAGGTAGGGTTTAAATAAACAAACTCCTCTACCCTATATATTTCATTATAGCACTTCCTACAGTAATGTATTAATGTACTTATCTGTTCAGATGTTGTTCTCTTCTACTAGACTGTATTTTATGACCACTGTGTCACTAATACCTAACCCACAGCCCTGCACATAGTTGGCATTTAATAAATGTTTGGGGGTGAAACTAAAGATATTAGAGAACTGGCATAGCAGGCAATTCATGGAACAGGTGGAGGGGTTTGACAAGGCAGAACTTCTCAGACCAGAAGGATGGAGGAGACCAGGTAGTGTGTTCTGTTGTTTTTCTCTCTAACTCAGAAACATCCTGTAACTCCAGTTGTGATATTGCATAAGCATACTGAGTTTAGGGAATTCATATGAGGTGCTGGCATGGTAAAAAGAAGGGGGGCATTGGAGTTGACTCGGAGTTTGAAATGTAAGAATGTCTTTTGTTTTTTGTTTGTTTTTTTTTAAAGATTTTATTGGGGAACTGGTGGAGAGGAACAGCGTTGGGGAATCGGGGAAGGGGAACAGACAAGTTGCCGTCTTCTTGTTCTTCAGTTTAGTTGCGGAGGGTGTTGCTTCACTGTTGGTATCGTCATTGCGCTCTTCCCGGATGAGGCAGATGGGTCGCCGGCCTCTGGATGTCGCTCATCGCGGCTACTGGCAGCTCACGCTTGGCTGCCAGCTGCTCACGCTGGCTGCGGGCCACTCACTGTAGCCTATGGCAGCCCACTGCAGCAGGGGCTGCAGCCTACACCATCACAGGGGGTCGCACAGCCCAGCTCCAGGTGGAGCTGTTGTTAGCTGTAGAGGGCAGTGTCCTCTGTGGGATCTCATGTGGCCCTCATGTGGGATCCGAACCGGGGCCGCTGGCATCCCAAAACCAGCGCTTAACCAATGCGCCACTCGGCTGGCCCTGTTTTTGTTTTTGTTTTTGTTTTTGAGGGCAGTATCACTGGCCCTCACATGTGGGACTGAACTGGGGCCGCTGGCTTCCCAAGCCAGTGCTTAACCACCGTGCCACTCGGCCGGCCCAAGAACGTCTTTTTTTATTTTAAATGATTGTGGGGATTTTGCTTAATCTTTCTGAGCTTCCTGTAGTTTTGGTTCTGATGTATCTTTAACTACCTTATTTTACACTGTATGTTAATGTGTAATTTTCTGGCACTCCTGTCAGGGTAGAAATTTTAGAATACCTCTCTATGGACATATACGCTAGACATAGTAAAACTTATTAAATAGTTTTATTGTTTTTTTTCTTTATATTACTAACAGCAGTCCAGTGTTAAACAGTTTAGAAAATCTTAATAAAATAATTTTTGGTTTACACACACATGCATAAAAATATATATTCAGATTTGTAAATATTTGCTCATTACATTACCCAGATTTAATTAAGAGGGCCCAAAATAAATAAATATCTGCGAATTAAAATGAGAGGCTAGATGGTTTATATAAAATCCATTTTAACAATTGCAGTTGACTAACATGTGCTAATGAGATTGAAGTTAAAGTTATAGCCAGTAAATATGACAGAAAACATTGTGTGTGGCTTAGGAGTATTCCTTAAGCAGAATCTGCTTTGGGCTTAGAACATAGCTAGGTTTACAGTTTCAGCAGTATGCAGTAATAAAGATCAAGAAAATTCCCAACTTTTCTAATAACTGTTCTATAATAGCAAGGAAAAATGGAAAAAGTCACCATGTTTCACCAATGGAGCGATTGTAGATATAACAAGTGCTTGAAAAAAAAAAAAAAAAAGACCAAGATAGTAAGACACTTGGTTAGTTACCTTTGAATTTTAAAAGTCCACAAAACATAAAATGCTTGCTTATGTAACAGATTTAATCCACAAGCAATAACCTGAACTATCTTTTCCCCATCAAGTATTTTAACAGTGCAAAATGGTAGCTGTGTCAGCATACACTGCCCACCACTTTCTGTTACTGGAGCCATAAGATGAACCACCTCAGAGTGGTATCACTGCCAAGGAAAATGCAAAGCAGCCAAAAAGTACAGTGATTCACTTCTATACCGGAGTCTGAAAGGTAGATAGACAGTTTCCTACATAAGAGGCGAAATAGGGATTCAAGCTGTCCATTAGCTAACATAAGATACAGTATTGGGTCTTTTGACACAAAAACAGAGAACAATTACATTGCTACTTTGAACAGTACTCAACATGGACAAGTAGGTCTCGGTGTTCGGTGGCTGGGTACTGGATACTGCACTTGGGACATTCCACCAGGCTTTCATTCAATGCAGCTGTGGGACTTTTTGGTGAGGCAACTTTTACTCTGTTTGCAGTCTCTCCTTGGAAAGTGACTAATGGCTCTGGGAAGGCAAACTCATGAAGCTGCTTCTGAAAAAGAAATGTCAAATGAACAGCATTTGTTTACAGGTTTACTGTTCAATAGGTTTAACTGCTCTATAGATGGTCCAGCTGCTTCTGCCCTGAAGACAGATTTTCTTTTGAATCTCTGCTTATTGGTATTATGGTGGTTAACATATGAGGTGGTTATAAATTACCCAAATTACCCAGGAAGTACTGGGGTTGGGTGTTTATATGCATAGATGTTATTAAAATACTTAGAGCCAAATTTAATTTAAAGATAGGCCTGTGTGCAAGGCTGACAAAATTTGCTAGTCTTGTAAAAGGGGGGCATTTCAACAATAAATAACTACATGGAATTAAGATCAGCCCAGAATTTTAGCAGATTAAACAGGTTATACACAGAAATGACTATGATATCATGTAATACCTCTGACACTTGCCCTTTGCATGTTTCCTGAGGAACTTACAACAGTCATTAAAACTTAAAAATGAGTATTTTTACAGCATACTATGAAGATGATGGACAGTAAAAACACAAAGAAAAGTACAGGGAAAATATGGGTTCTTTTGTATACCCTCTGGATTCCTATACTTTGAAAAACAGTCATTAACAGAAATGAATTATAAATTTCAATTTCAAATATTATAAATGGTCAAAATCAATAACATACTAAATAGAGCCAAACATATATTTTTTGTCTTTTATTCACAAGGAAGTTATAAGTGATGTTTTTAATTTTATTTTGTGAAAACTGGGGAATTCTATTTGTAACATTTCACCATTTGCAAATACTCTGCAGTGCTAGGATGATATAGAAACTATGCACTTATGGGACACACACACAAACACAGACTCCAACACATTTGGTCCAAAAGCTTATCAGTAAGATGAAAACAGGTGAGTGAAAAACCATCTCCTCATAGAAACAATGTTATTTTAAAGGTTTATGTTTCAAAGGATTGTGTGTTCAGGGTGACCCACAAAATGTACTTAACTCAATATACCTAAATAGTGTATTAACAGTTAACAGTCCATTATCCTTAAAAACAGCATTTCTTTCTTTCTTTCTTGAGAAGAAACACGTAATTTCCATTCAGGACCTATGACTGCCCTCCCTGCCTCCCTCCCTCGCCCAGGCCAGGCACTCTTCAGTGCCTCCAGCATCACAGCACCCGCCTGGTGGGTGGGGCTGATCCCGGGCAACGGTAATGTAATCATCACCAACAGGTACATGATGTTCCTTTTCCTGATGCTCTGAACTGATGCTCAAAGGGCCACTGCATCAAATGAGGCAGGGGTTCTGCCTATTGATTTTAGAAACAGCCATTCTTTAAGCTGTATCTTCCTAGTTTGGGAACTAGTTTGATATATAAATGGAAACATGGCAGAAAGAGAAAGAAGAAATTAAGATTTAGTTTAGCTATTCCAGACTCACCAAGGATTCCAACTGTGTTATTTGATTTCTTGCTTTTTGGAGCTCCTTCAGAATTACATGCAATTGATCGTGTATATGTTGACGGTCAATTTTTTCATTTTCAAAGTCTAAAGTACATGCCTGCATCTGGGGAAATGATCAGGACAAGACACTTACAGCCAGTATAAATTATCTAGTTCTTTTGACTGGATGCTTGCATTTTTTAATTAGCATAAGAAGCCAATATTGATTGTACCATCAGAGCAAGAATTCATCTGAGCACAGTGAGATATTGATAAAGCAGCTTCTGGTTGAGGATTGGGTTGATCCAAGAAGGAAAACCAATGCTTGAGGACAGTTATCTTCCCTCACCTCTTTTTTATTATGGGGAAGGGGGAGAAGGGACAGAGACAGCTGTTTCCTGGTTCGGAATATACTAAAAATCCCTGGTCTATATTTTGAGAATAAATGGTGTCTGAGTTTGGCTTGAAGTTATCTGGTAGCCCCATTGGGGAGATCCTGTTAGGCTAGAGTAGGAACTACAGGCACTGTTTGGGGAAAAGTAAAATCTGCCAAGGTGAACATCTACGCATCAAGAAAACCGCCATCTCACCTGAGAATCTGTTTTAGCCTAACAGCAGTCACAGGAATATATGTGTATCACAGGGCAAGTTTTTTAAAAAGCATTTTCACAACTTCCAAATGGTTCATAGAATAGTAAACATGAGGAAAAATTTCATTTTCTAAGGGGTTAAACTGAATTTAGAAGCAACTCCAGCGAGTACCTGCTGTTCCAACAAAGCTACCTTTGTTTGTTCCTCTTGCTGCTTTAACAGAGACGCGTAAAGAAACTGCACCTGTAGGGTGTAAACAGAGACAATGTTGTCACATCCAACCTTTTATGCTTGACCTGGATACGCAAGCAGCTCTCAAGTCTCATCTCTAATCAGAACACCACCTGCTAGTCTGAGTGAGTCATTTCAGCGGGCTGTTTGGTGCTGTGGATGCCAGCAGCTGAGCAGCACCCCCTGGCTGACAGCTTCCTGAGGCACAGGATGCAAGCTGATAAACAGCACAGAACTCAGCAGTGGCCACACCCACGTTCCTGGAGGTCCTGACATCTAATCTACTAATACTTCTGGGCAGTGCCTCCCCTTCTTAGAGCAAAGTTCTCAATCATTTCTGTGTAATCTTGACAAGTTACACTGCTTGCAGCATCTGTAGACAGAGTGAGGGTGGTAAAGACTAAGGAGGCAAATGTTACAAACTATTCTTCCCCTCTCTCAACTTTTGGAGGAGTTTTAACACATGGAGGATGGGGCATTTAAATATCTAAACACAAATCTGCCACCCCGGTCCAGTGTGTTAAGATTACTACTCTAATAGTAGCAGTCACTAACATTTACCCATCCCTTTAGTTTACAAAGCTCTTTTACGTTCTCTCAGTTGACCCTCACAAAAACCCTCTGAGGCAGGAAAAGGTTATTATTATTAATTTGACGCATGATGAACCTGCAAGTCACAGAAGTTAGGGGATTTGCCGAAGGCCATACATCCTGGAGGAGAGACCAGCTATGACCTCCAAATACCATTCTTTCCATTATTCCATGCTGCCAAGCAAAATTTAAAGCAATGAGTTTCTGTCAAAGTAGCATTCAATTCTAAAAATCCTGCCTCAGTAACTTCAACATTACAGACATCCTGGAATAAGCTGGGAGTATGAGAACATGAAAGGTCGCACATGAATTAACTTGAACACAATATCACAGTTGATGCACCAGCCTGGGAATCAATCAACCTTGATGCCCCTCTTTACTCTGTATCTTTTGGCTTCTCACACATGCCTACCTCCTGTCTCTGAGCCTTTAAAGTGTATGTGATTTCCTCTGGCTGGAGAGAATTCCCAGTCACTCACTTCGCTGGTTCCTTCTTGTCATCAGGCATCAGGTCTTTCTCCAAATATCTCCTCAGTGAGTCTGCGAATGGCCCCCAATTTCTCTTTGTCATATTACCCTGTTTTATTTTCATTAGTTTACTTGTTTATGGTCTGTTTCCATCATAAATATGAACACCCACAAGGGGGCAGGAACTTGTTTTGTTCCTTAAAATAGTCCCTGACACTTAGTAAGTAAAATGAAAAATTTGAATTATGAATCAAGGGAATTCTTATGGGTTAGGCTCACCTGAGATAAGAGTTCCTCAGATCGCCTCTTCTCTTCTTCAAGTTTTTCCCTGGCAATATCATTCTCTTCCTTGAGTCTTTGTATTTTCTCTGTTTTATGCCTATCATCTTCCAGATATTGGACATCTGCCTTTCTTTGTGAACACAACAGTTTATTTAAATCTTGAATTTCTTTTTGGGTTTCTTCATATTTTCTTCGAAATTCACTAAGTTCAAAACTCAGCTGAGTTACGGTCTGTCGTTCAACCTCAAGATCTTTTTTTGCATTTACCAAGAGATGGTTGTAATATTTCTTTTCTTCTTGAAGATAACCTATGACAAACACACCAGGGCACAACTCACTTTATAAAACAGAATATTCCTAAAAAGATAAATATAAACCGTTTCTATAAACAAGATCATACTATTTTCTCACCTTATAAAATGAAGAGTCAAGAGATAGGATTGATATTTGACAGAACAAGAAACAGGAGCTCAAGTAGATTACCTGAAGTTACAAAACTAATAATAGAAGAACTAAAATCAGTAATATAACTATTCTGTGGGGAGAAAAAGTCACTAATATATACAGAAGATAAATCAACAAATAAAGATATAAAGTCATGGTTTCTAGATGAGGAGGTAATTACCAAAGTTAAAAACAGACATATTAAGTGCAGCTGTCCTGATGGGAGGAGGAAAGAGAGATTAGGATGGGATTGGAAAGGTGGGCAGAGCCCTTTTGTACCATTAGTTTAACATGGTCTTCTATCACTTTGATAAAACACACACACACCCATTACCAAAGAAAAAATTAGGCTTAGCCCATAACTAAAATCCTATTTTCATAATAAACTTATAAAGGCATTACAGCAATAGCTTTGTCCCCTTAGGGGTAAACAGCTTTGAATGATCTCCAGAGACATTGCTTTTATATTTTTTGCCTCTTGTTAACCTTCTCTTTGTATAAAGGCTTCAGTCCTGTTAGGCTTGTCAGGCATTTAATGAGTGCTCTGCATGGGGCTTCTCTTCTCTTCCTAGCTTGTCACCTGGGACTGCTAATCCCATCCCCTCATCTATAAAATGAGAATAATGACCCTTCTGCCCCACCTCTTAGGGTTCTTGTGAAACTCAATTAATTGAGACCAATGTTAGGGAAACCGTCAAGTTCTTGGCAAAAAGACAGCATCATTCATAAGAAACTTCATCTCAATTCTATGGTGAGGGCCGGCCGAGTGGCGCGGTGGTTAAGTGCTGGTTTGGGAAGCCAGCGGCCCCGGTTCGGTCCCACATATGAGGGCCACTGACACTGCCCTCAAAAAATAAAAAAAAAAAATAACAAAAATCAATTCTATGGTGAGATTCAAATGATTGAAGTATCATCTATCTATACCATGTATTCTTTCTCCTGGGATTGATGTGAATAAACGTTGAAGGGAAGCAGAGTAAAAAGATGACATGGTGACAAGGCCAGCTCTGGGGGAAACAAAGTTGGAGACGACTCTGAAGGAGGGGGAGGGCATGATGGAGAAAAAGTACTGTGCCTTCAGAGCTGCCCGAGGTCCCTTTCACCCTGTGCCTTTTGCCCTCTTTGATCAGGAAGCAATGGGAATAAAACTGACTTGCTAAACTGGGACTTCTTACTTCAGAGCTAGAAAGCTTGCTATTATTTTACTGTCTAACACATATCCATAAAAATCTAAATTTGAGGAATCTCTCCTTTTGGAAAATGTCAGGCAGGGCCTACCCAAAAGAACATGTTTATTCCAGTACCTTCTGATTCAGTCTTTTTTGTCTGCTGTGGGAGTAAATGAGCAGCTGTTTCTGATTTCTGTTCCAACTCACAGATCTTTGCTAGAAGTGATCTTACGTAGGCCTCTCGCTGCTGATCATACACGAGCCATTGCTGATTTTTCTCCAAAGCCTTGATGTGAAAATGAAAGAAAATCAATAATAAACATTATTATAATAAAGTAAAAAAGCAAAATCTTAAAATGGGCCAGAGAGCCCATCTTTTCCAGCACATAAAAACTTTTTATGTCTCAGACATAATAGAATAATTCTAGGCAACCACTGGCTTATGATACAGAAATACATTCTAATGTCACACATCTTCAGAATAGCTAACAATGTGGCCAAGTCATGTTAACATGGGGATAAGCTGACTTGTCTGTCGTCTCCTATACACAATTTGCTTTGTATCCACGTCATTTGCCATAAAGTGGAACACCTTTGTGGCAGAGGTGGACATGCACTGCTCAGATACCCTTTAAGAAAGAGCTATTTCTGCCCAGCATAGAGCTCTGTTTGGAAGCTCCCCATTGGCCGACAGACAGTCATCAATTAAAAATCCCAAACTGGGATCACTTACCTGGTTTGTTTATGGGCTTATGAACTCAGTTGTTTTATATAAATATCTACATATTTTAAAAAAACTTATTTTACCAACCATCTTCAGCTTTTTATCTGTGTTTGATGTGACTCTAAAACAGATAGTAAGCTCCCTGAAGTGGTAGACCATGCTCTTCTGAAAGGATTCCTGGCTTTTATGTACAATATATACTCATGAAATTATTTGGATGATGGGATAATACTAATAAAATAGGCAGTGTCTGTTAAGTTAGCTGATAACAGGAAAACTGATTCATTTGTCTGTTACTGCTCATATTCGTTTTCATTTCAATTATACCTTTTCCCTCAAGAAATTAGATATGCTCCGATAGCTTTACCAGGACATCTAGTGTAAGTTTGAAAACCTTATAAAATTATATCTGTATTTCCCGTGGATCATACCACCTGATCTTTGGCAAGACATTAGCAAATATTCATCTAAGAAGCTACATTAACTTTAGTGAATAAAATAAATGTGGAATATATGGACAGAGGTATGTAGATTTATGAAGTGGTTTATTATTGTTAACTAGGACAAATTCATATATCCTCTGATACTAACTCTCACTGCTCTGAACCACTGTATCCTTGGAAACGCAGTGAAACGAGAAGCCAAAGGAGTCTGCCAGGACAGTGCAGCAGCCCTGGCAATCACACACTACCCCTCCCCCCAATACCAGTTTTGCTAGAGGAGGTGACAGTTTTGTTACAGAAAGAGGAGCACAGGTTCAAGTTGAAAGCTAGCAAAGATGACAATTCATCTGCTGGTGCTAGGGGGAAAAAAGCCTAGAAATTCTTATATGGCACCACCAACATGCAACGAGATGATAACTCCTTTCTTCTTTCCAATCTAGGTGTTCAGTCCAAGAGGGTGGGCCTGTCCCCCACTCGTTCTGTGTACCTAAGAGGCTAGGGAAATCAATCTCAGCAATTATTTCTGTAGAGAGGGCATCCACTCCTAAACCTGATGTCACACATGTAAAACTTTATGGAATAAGGGTCCCAGAAGGAGGCACACATAGTTATGTTAAGACCCTTCACGATGGCCAAGCTCCTTTGTACTGAGACCTCTGCCCCTGGTACCCATGCTATGACCTCTCTGCCCCCACAGGAATGCCTACTTTAGCAATCATTTGTGGTTGGATCTTGGTAAACCCTGACTGATTTTGGATGAAGAGACAAAAGAAAAAAGTGTGTCCATTTATTTGTTTTTCTCAACAATGGAAACCCTCAGTTGGAGAGTGATTTCCGCATTCAGAAAATGAGGAGATGCAGGCCATGAGCAAAGCTTTAGGTTAATTAATACAATGATCACCCTATACTTGGGGGCAAAAGAGCTACTTCTAATAAGTTCAGTTTAATATCTTTCTCGGTCTCTCGAAGTGCTACACTATTGTTGTTGTTTTTTAAAGATTTTATTGGGAAATTGGGGAAGAAAACAGTGTTGGGGAATTGGGGAAGGGGAACATTGTGTTTTTCCAGGACCCATCAGCTCCAAGTCAAGTTTTTGTCCTTCAATCTTAGCTGTGGAAGGCGCAAACTCAGCTCCAAGCCCAGTCGCCACTTTCAATCTAGTTGATTGATGTAGCCCACCATTCCACACAGGACTCAAACCAGCAACCCTGTTGTTAAGAGCATGCGCTCTCACCAGCTCAGTGGCAGCTCAGCTCAGGCGCAGCTCACTGGTCCACGTGGGAATCGAACCAGCAACCGTGTTGCTCAGAGCTCGAGCTCAAACCAACTGTGCCACCTGTCTGGCCCCTACACTGTTTTAATTATATTAATAACTGAGAAATTGTGAAAGCTTCAAGACACAGCCTGATAAAATGGAAGTTATCTTCCCTTACACTAACATAAAAATCATCCAGTTTGTCTTCTCCCATCTCTTCGGGTTCTAGCCTGGCATTTCTCTCCTCCACTACCACTCCATTGTCTAGACGGCTATGCACACCCTCTGTGCCTTGCTTAAACGCTTCCCTTTGCCCAGAGTGCCCTAGACCTCCTTCCTATATCACCTGCCCACTTAACTCCCATCTTCTCATCTAGTTCCAGTGAGTCCAGGCTTGTCTTTCAAGCATCCTCGCTATAACCGCCCTGACCAAACTCCCTCTCCTCTGTAAGCCAAGGTACTTTTTTACTGTCCATCCAATCTGTTTGGCATCTAATACTCAGGACCTTGATTACTTACTAATGACATTTATCTTAACTAGATCATGAGCCCCTTGGACCCAGACTGGGCCCAGGCTTGTTTAAATTTTTGAGAGTTCTGTGCATATATTCACTGTTTCTGTAGCAAGTGGCTGCCTGATAAATGTTTGTGAATGATGATGACAAAATAAAGTGGGAAAACAATGACTACAACAGTCAGCAAGAACCTAAGTAAGCCTTTTAACCCCAAACTGAAGTTGGACAGTATTCAGAGAAGGGAGAGGGCATAAAAGAATCTAGCAGTTCCTTACACATAATAAAATATAGAGTGATTCAAAAAGAATCAAACACTTTCAAAAATCTATTACTCATTAATATACAAAAATGTAATAAAAAAACCTGTGAAAGAAAAAGGGGCTTTATAACAAATCTGCCAAGTTCCAGTGACCGAAACCAACCTCACAGGGTGATCTGGTCATAAATTCCTGACAGAGCAGGTCAGGGTGGGTAGTCACAACCCCAGACCTATAACTTCTTTAGTAAAAGGTTTTTAAGCAAGTCCAGTCCATTGTCCTTTTGCATCTAAGTTAACACAGGTTTGAAATGCCAGAGTGATCCTCTTTTTCAGGCCCCACTGAGGCATAACCACCCTTAAGGAAGCACCTATCTTGTTAACTGTTTTTCCCTGCCTTGCTTTCTCCCACTTGCATGTAATCTTCCTTACTTCCCTCCTTAATTCCAAATGTATAAAAAAACACTGCAATACTGTCATTCAACAGAGCATCTGAGATCTTGCTTCCTGACATGTCGTCAGTTTGGCTCAAATAAACTCAAACTCATAAAAATTCTCTACTGGTCTAGACGTTTCTTACATCAACATACCATTTGTAATAAAACTATCACCACTATTTCTATATCTTATAGGTTCTTAGTATGTACCCCTTGTGTCGTAATCCCATACCTGTTGTAATTTATTATTATCGATGGCTGAAGTAGCAGCCAGGATGTATAACTTCATATCCTTCAGGGCTGCTAGAAAGAGAAGGGACAAACACAAAATTCTTGACAAAAAATGTTGCATGGTGTCACTTTACTAAAGAAAAACATATATACTGGAATATATTTTCCAAAGTGTTCAATTCTTTTTGAATCACCCTACATTTGTCGTAGGTAGATTGTAAAAGGAGAGGCGCCCCTTCCCCATAAGCTGGCATCTCACTCTAAAGTGGTGAGATGGGGTAGGTGGTAAGAAATATACTGGAGGTTTTTGGTTGTATATCAGAGCTTCTTCTTAGAGGGAAGAATTTCCATTCTTTAAAGATACAAGCAATTGAGCTGCATGTCCAAAAAGACCTATACTTATGGAAACTCCTCTAATGAGTTCCAATCTTTGCTAGGCTCCTTTCATGAACATCCTACAAACTCATAAGCAAAGCTTCTAGGTATGAGGCTTGAAGGATTTTCAATGTCTGTTTTCTATAGAATTAGGAAATGGATTAGGAAGACAAAGGCAATTTCTGGAATCAAAGACTTAGGCCAGGGCCCTCCCGCCACTTGACCAGACACTTTTCTCTCTGCACCCGTCAGGCAGTTCTAACATTTGTTCTCCTTATATGGCTTAACAGTTCATTTATCAAGTGGGGCATATTGTATATTCGCTCTGTATTATATACTCAAATTTAGTTAAAAGAGGTAACATTGCATAATTCAAAAAGCACACACATATCCAAATACTTGTAAATCCTGTATATTTGATGCCTAAAAACCTAATTCTGTACCAATTTTAAATTTTCCATATTTAAAATATATTTTAATATAAATAATTTAAGTCAATGTTAGATGGTCATGAAAATTTTCTTCTTTTAAAGGAACCTGTTCATACATTACTTATGAGAAACAAGTCTCCATGTTGAAGATTTGAGGCAATATTCTAAAAGGCCACATGATGGTGATATTGCTTAAAGTAGTAAACATTTCTTTATTCCCCATCTCTTCTCACTGATCCTAAGTATCTGCTTTCTTCTCTTAATAAATGGATTTGACAGCTATCAATAAATGTTGATACAATTAGTTTTGCATCTTTAGAGTCATCACTGCATTAACTCTTCCTTACAGCTTTGTGTCATCTACACATTTGTTAGGCATGCATTTAACATTTCCATCCAAGTTATCAAAAAAAAAAAAAATGTACACTAAAGGTGGGCAAAAGTGAAGCGCTGTGGAATGCCACTGGCTTGACAAAGAACCATGACATGTTCCTTGGGCAAACATTTCCATATGGATTAAAATGTTTGTCTGTACTGGAGGAATAAAAAATGCAGGTCAACTGATAAAACTGGAATATGGATAGAAGATTACACAGAAGTATGGTGTCCATGTTAAATTTATTAAAGTTGATATATGAATAGAACATTGTATGTTAACGGTAATTGAAAAATAAATTTCTAAAAATTACAAAAAAGTTCATAAAAAAAAAATGCTACCTGTACTCTAGTCATGTGAAAGAATACCCTCATTTTTAGGAGTGCACATTGAGAACACAGGCTAAAGGGCTATGGATATATGTAACTAACTCTCACATGGTTCAGATAAAAATGTGTTATGTGTAGTGATGGGGGTGGGGATTGAAAAATAAAGTGCAAAATGGGATAAAATGTTAACGACTGAATTTTGGTAAAATGTATATGGGCATTCAATGTACCATTTTCATTCTTGTAACTTTTCTGTAAATTTGACTATTTTTCCAAATAGAAGATTTAAAAATAATTACTTATCTTCCCTAAAGCCTTGTTTAAAAATCAGGTTTTTTAAATGACAAGCAAGAAATGCGTATGGAAACTGCCTTTTAGCTGTTTGGTTTGATTTAGTTTGAAAGTTGCTGACATCAGACAATGTTCCCAGCATTAACTCCATGTAATTATTTCAAAATGTCAGCCAGGCCTAAATGGTAGCTAAAGAATGATACAGCTAGGCCTTAAGAAAGGGAAACACAGTTCTTAGGGCTTATTTTAGCATAACAAGTGCTGACTCTTAAAATAGGTGGCAAACTTGTACAGTAAATTTTATGGGAGCGTTGAGGAGGGGTGTAGGGCTAAACTGCAGAGCTCTCAAACCGAATAATGTGACAGTGTGGAATATGCGTGAGATTTCTCTATCCACGCTCCCTAAACCCTCTAACTACAATTCTTCTGGTCTAAAAGATCTGCCGAGATTCCAAAGGGACAACCAGAACTAAACCACTTCTTGTTCCACAAATGTAAGTTAATGGTTTTCAAAGAGTGGTCCTCGGACAACCAGCAGGAGCAGCAGCAGCAGAGCAACTGGAGCTTGTTGGGGAGCCAGACTCCCTACTCCAGACCCAGGAAATCAGAATCTGCATTTTATGATGATCCCCTAAGTTCATACACGCATTAGTCTCTGAGAGGCACTGCTCACTCTAGATCCCCATTTGAAGGTGAGCAGGGTTAAATTTTACTCCACTTGTATAAAAGCCTCTCTAAAAACAGAGCAAGAAGTACAATGTAATCCTTAAATAAACCGGGAAGATGGAACAGAATAAAGAGATTGGTATAAATGCATAACATTTCAAAGTTAATTTCATAAAAAGAATCATCATGAAAAATAATTTTAGCTGATATTTGAAGCAGTTAGTGCTGAAAAGCCTAAAAATTACATATGAGTTTAAGAAAATAGCATATATTTTTAGGTACTTTGCTAAAAGAGGCACTAGTAAAATTCAAGAAGCTTCACAAGATTTCATTTAGCCATTCTTTCAACTGTTCTAGATGCTGGGAATAACATATGACACATACAAAAAACTTACTTTGATAGTTCTTTAAAAACTATGCTTCTTCTTTATTTTAGTTACCTCTTATTACTGTAGTACCCCATTATACAGACACTCAACAGATTTAAATTCTTCTTTTGAAGATCAAATAGACCTAAAGGTACACTTGGCAGATGAGATAAAACAGGAATCTTAAGAGCATACTTAGATCAGGGTAGACATGCCAGTAATATTTCTGGAATCAAAATACCTACCTACTGGCCTAATAATTAAGTCAAGATTTTCAGGCTTCGCAAATCTAATCTTAAAATTTGAAAAAATACACTGTGAATAGTCCTGTGTCCTCAATTTATTTATTTCCCTATGAAATCTACCAATCCATTTAAGACATAAGTTTAAAATAATACAGCTTTATCATATATCTAAAATAACCTCATATCGAAGTCCAGTGAAATAAAGTACTGAGTATGCAAAGAATGTGTTTCCTTTTCAAACTTGTGAAAGCAAATCCTGCTTCCAATGGCAGAATTTCAAACTAGAATACATCTTGCATGGATAAACAAAAATAGAAACAACTTTAAATTAAATTACATTATAATAAAATGGTTGGGCAAATTAGATGTAGGTTGAGAAGGGATATTGTTAAGGTATTTGGTAATGATGAGTGATTTCTAGACTAACAAGACCATGCTTGGAGGAACTGGCCCTCTTCACAACTGGAAAGAGACTTAAAAGTAGTAACCTAGAGAGATAATCTCAAACCACTCAGTTCTCCAGCTCCTCAACATATTTTTTCAAGTCACAGCATCAATGCTGCCAATTTCCATGAAATTTAAAAATAAATGCATTAGTCCTCTTTAACTATAACTGAATAAAAGGAAAAAGAACTTACATCTTTCAGCTGTATTTCCATTTCATGAACATTACTCATTGATGAGTTGCAACAGCTTGTAGCCATGGTCTGTAAATAAACCAATATTAGTTAATATCATAAACTTAATAATGGAAGTTTTCTCATTATGTTTAGTTGAATAATAGTATAGCATACTTCATAAGGGTATCTCCAAATCTAGATCTAACATGCTGGTCAACCTCAAGCCAGATGAAGGGCTCAAGAGAATTCAGATCATCTGGAAGTGTCCCGGCAGATTGGAAAACTTGACTTCTGAGGTCCTCTGCACCCCAAGATCACCAAAATAGCCCTCAGTGCATATGAATAGCCCCAGCAGTTTTCACCAAAAGGAGACAAAAGAGAAACAACTGGGCTATTTAAATGAAATCTGGAAAATATTAAATTTTCAAACAAAAGATAAAAGTTGTTTTCTAGAGTTATATTTGCATTAGTAATGGTATTATTATTCGTTTATATAGATTATATGGAATTCAAAACATAATTTCTCTCCTTTTTCTCTTCATTTTTCTCATAGAGGAAAAAAAGGGGAAGTAGGTGGGTAGCCGATGAAACTCATAAAAAGCCGTATTCCGGTCTTTTAACTGATATAAGGAAACAGACTTGTGTGAACATTGGTAAGGACGCTCAAAATATTTTTTTTTCTCCAAAGGTGCTCTATATGCTCACCCTAACATGTAGCCCTTTCTTCCTCTCAATTTAGTTCTCTATGTAGAAACTATGACAGATGGTTCACCAAACGCCTTGCCTATTTTTCCTGGGCACATTGTAGACAATGTTTCCCAGCCTTCCCCGGGGTTAGTGAGACCATGAGACTGAATTCTGTCCAATGGAATGTGGGCCAAAGTGAAATACAAGTACGGCATGCTCTCTCTAGCTCACAGCTGTACACAGAGGGTCTGGTGGAGAATTCCACCACAAGGGAGGGGGGAACAAAGAACTTGGACCCCTGAACGACTCTGTGGAACAAAGCCTCCCCCACTCCAACCCGCACTAGACTGCTGACATGAGAGAGAAATATTGGTTGTATAAGACTCTGAGATTTGGAGAGGTTTCTTATAGCAGTCAGACATGCTAATTTAAAAATTAATAGTGGATAGCCCACACAATTATTATAAGAATATATTTTTTTAATTATCAATTCTACCAAGATTTGCATTTCCATCTTCAAAAGTGCAGAAACTAATTGTTGAGCTTTAAAGAAAAGTTTTAGTCACCCACTTTGAACTTGACTATATAATGTTTCAAGAGTTTCAGCTGTGCAGACACTATCTAGAAAAACTTAACCTCTTTAAACTCTAGAACTACTCAATTGCCCATCTATGAGAGTCCACATAAATGTGTAGCTCTGATCACTCTGACTACCCTGATGGGGAGATAAAGCACAAGGATCTTTCACATTGAGATATTACATCTGAAAGCTACCAATTTTCTTCTATAGGTGGTATTAATAGCTATATTGTTAGTATTACTCAAATGTCCAAATTTCCAAAAGAATCAAAGGCCTGGTCAATAAAAAACCCATTTATTGAGTATTTACTATGCCAGGCACTATGCAATTCACATATATTATCACATTTAATCTGCAGTATTCTTTTCCTGATTTTACCGATGTGAACACTGAGGTTTGAGGTTTAGGAGAGAGGGCTGGTAAATTGTCACAGTATCTCTAAGACTAGAGAGGTTAAGGAATTTGTTTAGTCACACAGCTAACAAGCGGCAGAACCAAGATCTGAACTCAGGTCTGCCTACCTACAAATCCTTGCTCTTTCTGTTACACTAGTCACTCTAAAGCAAAAGAGGGGGGCGATATAAGAACATGTAGTTAGGAAAAGCATACTTGATATTGTAACTGTATATCTCAAATATGAAAAATTAAAAAAAAAAAAAAAAAAAAGAAGTCTATTGTTTCCATGATGCAAACTACAGAAAAAAGAGCCCACCAAAGTCTTCTTGGCTGCCTTAGATACACAGTGGATTTTATATTCTGAATATTCCCTTGGACAAAACAATGGTATGGGGCATGGAGGGAGCCACATTAACTATTTTTGCTTATGGGGAGAGTTCTAGGCTACAAAAAAAAAAGTAATCTATTAGTATAGTACATTGTTTCATCATTTGACAAGCATGTTTTCAATTGTGTCAGAAAAAAAATGGGGTTTAAAGAAATTATTAATACCTGTGATAAATGAAGTGTACTAGCTTTGCTTTCAAGTTCATCAAGTCTTGCAGTTGTAGAAGACAACTGGTTTTTCAATACATCTGTCTCTTCAGACAAGGATTTCAACAGCTGCTCCCTCCTTTCACCTTCCTTTGTTTTTTCTTCCAGCTGTTCAAGCAATGCAGTAGTACTACGTCTGGCTTTCAGCTGGTCTCTGAGTTGCTGTATTTCTTTGTCTTTCTCTGTGAGGTGATAAGCATTCTTCTTCTGCTCAGCTTCAAAGACTCGAATTTTCTAGATATAAACTAAGAAGACTGTTAGAGCAAAGCCAGGTCAAATATGAAAGTAAATAATACAATAAAGCCAGCATTTATAAAGTATTTATTATATATCAAGTCAGCATTATATTAAATACCAGTGCCAAAAAGATGAAGCCAAGGTCTGATGCTCAGAGAGGTAAACCAATACATTAACGCAATATGTTTAGAGTCACACAACTGTAGTTGATATATAAAATGGATGGGACACAGACACAGAAAGGAGAAACCAACTCTGTCAAGAGTGGTGAGAGAAAGCTAAAGAAAAGCTGGCTCTCACATGCGTACCTGATAATCATCCCTCCATCACACCAGCTCTAATAATCAATCATAAAGGCTAAAAGTGAGTCACACAAGACATATGCTCCTTGATGACCTTGAAGCAACAGCATTTAAAAATTACAGAATGTGTGCTGGATAAAAATGCATTCACTAATTTGCTTTTTATTAATACATGATTTGGCATCAACTCTAGAAGGTGATCTTCCTTCCAAGAGGTGTTCAACATTTTCAAGGACTTGAAAGATAAAGGAGGCATGCTTGTTATTCTGCTGCTGGATTAAAGGAGAAAGCACCAATAGAGATGATAGACTTTACTTGCTAACATGGTAAAAACATCATAAAACTGATGACTTGTATGGGAGGAGAGAAGCAGTTGGTCAAATATAAAATGGGGAATCTGAGTTGGATGGTTGTGTGAAAATGGTGAGGGGGTTTTAGTTGGCTACCAGCTTAAGATAAGGCAGTACTATGGCACAGTTACCAAAAAGCCAATACAATTTTAAGCTTTGATGGGACTACAGCAACCAGATCAGTGGAAATAACAGTGCCATTTCAACCTGTGTATGCCACCGTGTACAATACTAGGTACGTAATTCAGAAGGGAAATGAACACACTGCCTCAGAAAAGGGACCGCGAGGATAAGCCAGAAAAGCTGAAGAATATGGAGTTGGTCTACAGAAAAGGAAGAGATTTTTTTTTTTTAAATGTTTATTTCACAATAAAATAATTGGGAAAAAAAAGTAAGAGAAAGCAAAATTTCCTCAAATATCTGAAAAGTTGTCAATTGGAAAGAAAAACAGACTTGCTCTGTGTAGCTTTAATGGACACAATTAGAAGAAATGGGTAGAGGTTAAAGAAGTTTAATTTCAATTGATTATATAAAGGAACAGAGAAGTGACAAGGAGTGCGCCTCAAAGGTGGAATGAACTGGGAAGAGATCTCTCAGGAAAGCTATTAGATTCCTTCACCAGACTGCAAAATAGCCTTTATGTCTAAGAACTGGCAACAGATCATTTCCCAATGCTTGAATAAGCATTTACTTAAAAAGAATAAATCATTTGGTTTTATGGTGTGACTATAAAACAGAATATAAAGAAATCCAATGATACTATTTAATGCACATCATTTATTTCCTGTGAACAATGAAAGTACTTTTGCAAAATAAATTAAAATCAATGATAGCATTTTAAAATCCTTCCAGTTCTAATAAATTCCTAACTGCTATACTGGGTATTCCGTAACAAATTTTTACTTAGGGAATCCGAAATCTAGTTTAACAGAATGCAAAATGACAATGTATGTAAAGATTTTACCTGCAAAAAACCTGGAAACAAAGACGGGAATATCAATATACATGATAAAAACGGGTCTTTAAATACTCATATTAAAATCTGAATTCCATTTAACACTGAAATAACTAAACTTGATTTTTTTTACACTAAATGAACAGAAAAACTAGATTATATCATTATTGGGAAACTATTTCCTCATCTCCTATCATATCGAGGACTACAGTTTAAAGGGTTTTTAAGGCCATTTACCTCCAAAAGTCTGTCTCTCTCTTTGTCAGTCAGCTTTCCTTTGCCGCTTGTGACCTCATCCACGGATGTTCGTGAGGATTTTTCCCCAAATTTTTCTAATGCAGTCTCTGATTTGGAGTTTCTATGCTTTGATCCCCATTTACTTTTAAGTAACTCTTTGGGACTTCTGGAAGACATCTCTGAAACTGTACGAATAAAAATACAATTATTGTTTGTTACGTGAGTTTAAAAGGTCCAATCTCAGGTTTGAAAGGGCCTAATAATAACCTATTTTGTGAAACAGAAGAACCTTTCTATCGAAAATAAATGATATAGCCACACCATATATATATATATATATATATATATATATATATATATATATGAGGAAGTGGGGACTGAGAGGAAGCAGGGGGTTGCATCTTGAATTATTTTTGTCACTCACAGTGCCTAACGGTAGGTGTCAAAAAATACTTATGAAAAAAAAAAACTGATGGATTGGCCACAATCCATAGACGAAGACACATTGCAATCCAGCAAATGACCCAAGCAAGTCATCTATTACAGGCCACGTCATCTACAGGCAGAGACAGACGGGCACACTGCAAAAAAGAGGCACTTTTTTCTCACCCCTAACATGAAGATGCTTGCGGACTAGACATGCAAGTGCTCGCTAATCGGAAAAAAATGAAAGACCCTGGCCTCTCTGTGCCTGTTGTAAGGGGATGGTAATTAATACCCACTACAAAGCGGAAAGAAGGGGCCGAAACGACGACGGCGTTAAGGCGCCTGGCACGACGGGAGCGCCCAGAAAAGGGCACTTAAATCAGGGCGGGCAGAGATTGTGCCCCAGCGGAGCCGATCTGCCCACGGTCATGACCCCGCCTCCCTCGCCGTCCGACCCTGGCCCGGGGCTGCGGGTCCGGGCCGCCCCTAGCCACCCTCCAGGGTCCCCTCCCTGCAGCTAAAGCCAGCACCTGGGGCGAAGCGCGGCGCTCCAGTCTTCCGAGTCACACCTTCGATGCCAACGCCGCTTCCGGGAGTTTGAATCCCGCGGCTGCCAGGCGGGGCCACGTCACTGCCGGCGGGGAAGAATCCGGCAGGAAGGAGGGGGCGGGCTCGCACGGTGGGATTGCGGCTATCCGATTGGCTGTAGCCTCCAAGGGGCGGGGCCTGGGACCTGAGCTCGGGAGGAGGGTGGAAAAGAGGCGGGGCAGGGTCGGAGATCATTTACTCTGGGGCTTTGTATGGGGTTTTGAGAGAACTCAGACCTCAAGCCCGGTGTTTCTTTGTAAAGAGCTGAGTTGTGTTTTTCCGCTTTGGGGATGGAGCAAATTCCTGTATTCAGTGAGATAAATCCAGTGACTGTAACCTGGAACCTAACTCGTTCTGTGTCCTTGAGCATCATTCTCCCTTCTAAGTGCCAGTTTCGCGCTGTATAAAAATGGGAAAAGTGGATTCCGCAAGGGAGTACAGCCTCCTTGTCTTCGTGGAGCCTTTATCTATATCAAAGTCAAGGGTGGTGCCGTGGGAGAACTGACAGGCACGCCCAGGCTGAAAACTGAGATTCTGAGCCCTAGAGGAAATGAGTCAGGCCTTTGCTGCAGATTGCCGACCTGTGGCTTGAGATCTGTCAAGTCTGGGTCATGGTTAGAGGCTTTGAAGACTTTATTGCTAAAACGGAGAAGCACAGAAATTGGCCCTGCGTACATTTCAGACCAAGCGTAAAAACATCAGAGGTTTAAAATCATAGCTATAAGGATATATATAGTAGCAAAACATCCTAGGAAAGCAATATGGCACACCAGTTGAACTCTAGATTAGGATGAATTTAGCTCTTGATTGCCTCTAATTACCTATGTGACCTTGAAGAAGCTATTTAACCTCTCTGATCCTCAGTTTCTGGATCTGTAAAATGATGCAAATAATATCTACTTCATAAGGTGGTTATGAGAATTAAATGAGATAATCCATGTAAAGTGCTTGGCACTTAGTAAATACTCAATTAGTGTTAGCCATTGTTACACAAAAAGCAACCAACTCTTATGTTATTAAATAGAATGGATGAGAAATCTTGTAGAGAATTTTAAAGAATTTTTCTACATAAAGCAAGAAGATAAAGTTTGGTCCCTGATTCCAAGGAGTTCACATTTCTGATGGAAAGCTGAAGAGAACTGGGCTTCCTCGTGTCTGTTGTGTTGAAGTATCAGATGGGATTGGGGTGGGAGGAAGTCATGGCAGAAGATTAGTGAGGGTGTGAATGTTATTCTTTGCCCAGAGTTGGGAGCAAGGGCAAAATTATTTCCCATAGAAATTTACAAAGAGTTTTATAAAGACAGAGAGATATCTCCCTGCTCAGCTTTGAGCCAAATGGGGAGCACAGATGAGAGGGAATGGGAAAGACTGTGTGAAGAAAGGTGGCACCTGGTTGCTGGGGGCCTGGTGCCTGGGCACACTGGGCCAGACACCCCAATTATACATCTGTTCCCCAGGTCCCTCTCTTCTGGCAGGAGTACTTCCTGTGTGGATGACGAAGGGGCTCTATAATAAATCTGACAGTCCAGTGACCAAAAGTAACCTCATAAGGTGATTTGATCATAAATTCCTAACTGGGCAAAACAAGGTGGGTAGTCATGCCCCAGGCACATAACTTCTTTAATAAAAGGTTTATCTTTGCCTTAAGCAAGTCCTGTCCACTGTTCTTGTACATCTCTAGGTTAACACACCTTTGAAATGCTAGAATAATCCTTTTTCAGACTTTCTGGAGAACACATAATCTTGTTAACTATCCTGTACTTGCTTTCTCCCACTTTCATGTAGTTTCCTCCTTAATTCCAAATGTATAAAATAAACTGCAAAACTCATTCTCTGGAACATTTGAGATCTTGCTTCCCAGCAATGTCATCAGTTTGGCTTAAATAAACTCATAAAAATTCTTTTTATGGCTGGAGAATGGTTTGGAAGTTTATTACGTTGAACACCTGTGACTGGGGACCTCTGGGGGAGGGAAGCAGGCAGGAGGCTCATTGGCCTGGTGGCTTATTTAATTTTGTAATTGTCATTAAACCTGAAAATCAATGTTTGCTCTTTACAGATAGTTGTTGCCAGGCATGAAATGTGAGGAGCTGATACTTTTCACAAGGCCTCACAAGGTGATAGTACTTCGATGTTGCCACTTTCAAAATTCATCTTTATTCATTTACAGAGAGAAATTGAACAGCCAAGCAGATTGGCTATTTTTTTCTAGCTGGCTAATCTCATATGGGAGAATTCTTATTAGCTAGACAGTGATACTTCCTGACTTGGTTCTTGATTCAGGGTGCATTCTATTTAGAAAGGGCAGCTCCCTAGGCACTACCTGTTGTAGCTCCCTTTAAAATTTAATTTTAAGGTTATTAAAATTGTCAATATAAGAAAGTCCAAACATATAAAGAATTTTTATAAAAGTTATTAGCCTTTATTTGAGCCAAACAGAAGGTATTCCTGGAAGCAAGATCTCAATAGACTGAAAAAAATGCTTCCCAGGGCCGGCCGAGTGGTGCATTGGTTAAGCGCTGGTTTTGGGATGCCAGCGGCCCCGGTTCGGATCCCACATGAGGGCCAGTGACACTGCCCTCTACATCTAACAACAGCTCCACCTGGAGCTAGGCTGTGTGAGCCCTGGTGATGGTGTGGGCTGCAGCCCCTGCTGCAGTGGGCTGCCATAGGCTACAGTGAGCGGCCGGCAGCCAGCGTGAGCTGCCAATAGCCTTGGTGAGCGACATCCAGAGGCCAGCGACCGATCCGCCTCATCTGGGAAGAGCGCAATGACGATACCAACAGTGAAGCAACATCCTCCGCAAGTAAACTGAAGAACAAAAAGACAGCAACTTGTCTGTTCCCCTTCCCCGATTCCCCAATAAAATCTTCAAAAAGAAAAAAAAAATGCTTCCCAGAATCACAGCTTGCACTTACTTTTTTATACACTTGGAGCCAAGGAGAGAATGTAAGGAAGATTAGAAAGCAAAACAGAGAAATATCTATGACTGGATTACAGGATAATTAACAAGATTATGTGCTCTCTTGAGGGTGGTTATTCTTTGGAGGGGTCTGGAAAAGAGGCATTTCAAAGGTGTCTTAACCTAGACCATAAAAGCAATGGACAGGGCTTGCCTATGGCATGCTTCTACTAGGGAAGTTATAGGTCTGATGTTTGTCTGTCAAACATTATGTTTGTCCATAATAATGAACACAATACTTAAAATGTTCTACTTTTTCCTGTTCCATTTTTCTGGCTTTATTTTCAAAATTATGTTAATACTTACTTGGAGAAGTTCAGATTCATTGCTGTCTTATATTTAGCTCTTCCAATGGCCTTGAATAATGACAATATGATGGTGCCAAATGTTATAAAATATGTTATCTCCTCCTGATCTCCATGTAGACTTAGTAACTGCCAGGCAATTTTTTTGAAACAATGAAATTTACATGTACTATATATTAAGTTATTTCAAAATAGCATCTACCAATATGCAAAACCCTATAATTAAGCTACTAAAAGATAGTTTTTTAGTTTTCAACAGAAATAATTCTTTTTTTTTTTTTTAAGATTTTTTATTGGGGAATTGGGGGAGGGGAACAGACAAGTTGCTGTCTTTTTGTTCTTCAGTCTAGTTGTGGAGGACATTGCTTCACTGGCCCATGTTGGTATCGTCATTGCACTCTTCCCGGATGAGGCAGATCCGCCAGCCTCTGGATGGTCGCTCACCGCTGCTATTGGCAGCTCACGCTGGCTGCCGGCCACCCGCGCTGGCTTCAGGCCACTCACTGTAGCCTATGGCAGCCCACTGCAGCAGGGGCTGCACCCTACACCGTCGCCGGGGCTCACACAGCCCAGCTCCAGATGGAGCTACTGTTAGCTCTAGAGGGCAGCGTCACTGGCCCTCATATATGGGATCCGAACCGGGGCTGCTGGCATCCCAAAATCAGCTGTTAACCAATGCGCCACTCAGCCGGCCCCAGAAATAATTCTTTTTTTTTTAAGATTTTATTGGGGAATAGGCGGAGGGGAACAGCGTTGGGGAATCGGGGAAGGGGAACAGACAAGTTGCTGTCTTTTTGTTCTTCAGTTTAGTTGCGGAGGATGTTGCTTCACTGTTGGTATCGTCATTGCGCTCTTCCCGGATGAGGCAGATGGGTCGTTGGCCTCTGGATGTCGCTCACCACGGCTATTGGCAGCTCACGCTTGGCTGCCAGCCGCTCACGCTGGCTGTGGGCCACTCACTGTAGCCTATGGCAGCCCACTGCAGCAGGGGCTGCAGCCCACACCATCACCGGGGCTCACACAGCACAGCTCCAGGTGGAGCTGTTGTTAGCTGTAGAGGGCAGTGTCACTGGCCCTCATGTGGGATCCGAACCGGGGCCGCTGGCATCCCAAAACCAGCGCTTAACCAATGCGCCACTCGGCTGGCCCCAGAAATAATTCTTAAAAGAAGTATTTCAGCAAACAGATCTTAACAATGGACCCTCTTTATGTGCCAGTTTGACAATTGCTGTTAGGTAATACCTAAGATTTTGTAAAACTGGAATTAAAATAAGATACTATGAATCTATCTTCACTTCTGTTAAATCCCCTTTGCTACCCTAATTACGTTGTTCCTCATGTCTAGATTTTTTTTGCCTTCTCTCCTCTCCTCTATATAGTTCTCTTTCTCTGTCCCTTTTGCATCGATGCTCCAAGATAGGCCTAAGGCCACTCACCTAGATTAATGCACAGATTTACTTGATCAAAAGAGGTGAGGAATAATGAAACAGCAAAATACGAGATCTCAGCTGAGGTGAAGTTGGAAAAGGAATAGAGCTCAGAAGACAGTGGGTTGGAATCCTGGCTCAAGTTTTTAACTCTTCTAAGCCTCATCTGAAAAGATGAATCCAAGAGTCCTAGGTCCCAGAGTTGTTGAGAGTAGTGCATGCGAGATGTGTGAGATCTGACATGTGGTGTCCAATAGCCAGGGAGTTCTTGGCTATTGATCCATCAGATCAGAACTTTGGCTTATTCTGCACTGAAGCCGCAGCACCTGACACATGGTACTTGCAGATTCTCAAGTATTTGTTGAACAAACAAACATATTATTGATGAATAAATGGCTGATCACTGTATTAATTTAATTTTAACTCTCTTATTTTTTTTTTCCAAAAGGAAATAAGTTTCAAGTGTTTCTCTTATAGTTTGTTGGAATCTTATAGATTTATATCTAAAACCAGATTGCCTTGGTAAATGATCTGTTTTCCAGCCTCCGCAGGACAGTCATCTGGTGGGTTTTCTGATCTTACATAGTCTATCCACAATCATGCCCACTTTTGGGGGGCATTTTAGCCCCCACTTTTCACTACCTGCCAGAGTATTCCAGGTATTTCTCCCATATTTAAGGTAGGATCTGCAGTGATGTAGTCCCAACACTAGCATCAGCTGACCCCAGGGGGAATTCAGGAGCTGGGATAACCCTGTAGATTGTCACCATTTGGGGCAAGAGGGCCAGGCCGTTATATCCCTGCATTGAAAGATCAGTCATTGGAGGTAGACTGCTCCTGGAAGGCAACATAGCCTTGAACAGGAAGTTTTCTTTAGTGTGGGCAATCTCCAAAGAGGGCTGACACCGGAGGGACTTTTCTGGCTGCTTTCTCAGCAGGTGTGGGTAATAAATCCTTCATTCCTGGAGGGGGATCTGGGTGGTGTATTGTAGCAAAGATCACACTCTTACATTTCACTTTCCTCTAAAGCCAGTTCCATGACCACATCTGCCATTAATGGAGTAGGCAGAGCATGCTTTTCTATGAAAAGCATGTCACCTGACAACATACTCTGCTAGCTAGAGAAGGGGGAGTTACATGGGAAGACAGACAACAGAGCAATACTTTTATGAGAGAAAATGCTTTTGAACTTGGAATTCTGTACCAGCCAAACTGCCAATTTAATGACAGTAGAATAAAGGGAGGTATATGCTCCACCAATACAAAAAAGTAAACCAAACATGGGGTCTCTAGTAAGAGGTACAAAGGGACAGACAGTGGAAAGGGAAGCCGCAGAATAGTACTTGTGAGGTAGCTCTAGAGCAAAACCATGTTAGATCTAAACCACTCAGAAGACTTCAGGACAGGTTTCTTCAAGAAGATGAAATTAATATAATACCTAACATGTTTGAACATACTGAGATATGTACACAATTTGGGGAGAATTTAAAGTACAAAAGGCAACCATGAGGTATTAAGTTTAAAAAAAAAAAGGAAGAAAGAAAAATCAAAACATTATATACATCACATCATAGTATATTTCATGATTCAGTTGTAAATAGTGTTCATATAGTCACAATAATGTAAGTACTTCACTTAAGCAAATTTATGATATATCTATGTTGGGTGGATGGGATATAGGAAGTGTATGCATACGTGGATGGATTGAGGGGCAGTGAAGGAAATTTAAATCTCCTTTTTCTTGTTAGGAAATGAGTAGATAATGCCCTGAATTGGGAAATAAAAAAGTAGAAATAAAATCGTGTTATTTGGAGATCAATAACCAAATAATCAGATGGAAAAATTAAAAGCGGGTACCTCTGCGAGTGGAAATGCTGCTAGAAAATATGGAGGTGAGGACAGGTGAACTGCTAATTTTGTAACAAGCTTAGAAGGATTTCTTGATTCTTTTGTACTCCAGCTTTATTGAGATCTACTTTACATATAGAATTATATAAATTAAAGGTGTACAACTGTTGGTTTGGTACATTTATATATTGCAAAATGATCTCCAGTACAGCATTAGCTAACACCTCCATCATATCACATCTTGATTCTTTAAAATAAATATAGGTAAGACTTATAAAACAATAAGTTATCAGAAGAAATAATACCAAATGTACAAACTTTTCCAAATAATAGTAAAACAGGGAGCAGCACTCCCTAACTCATTTTATGATGCTAACATAACCTTGATACCAAAGCTGGACCAAGACAAAAGGAGGAAGGAAAATTAAAAGTCAGCCTTATTCATAAACATAGGAGCAAAAGCCATAAATAATGTTAAAAACTATTATTAATATAAATTCAGCAACATAAAAGCCTACAATATGACAACTAAGTTGGGTTTATCCCAGTAATGCAAGGTTAGTTTAGTATTAGAAAGTGAATATAATTCACCAGGTTCAACATAAAAATGATATCTTACTAAAGTAAAACCATCTGATAATATGCAAATGCAACTCTATTTATTTTAAAAGCGTTATCAAGGTAGGAATAAAGAGAACATCTTTAACCCTAAAAAGATTAATTACAAAACCTACAGAAAATATGCTTATGGTGAAATATGGAGATCTTTCTCCTTGAAATAGGGAAAGGGTAAGGATATCTGTGATTACCACCCTTGCCAATATTGTAATGAAATGTCTAGTCTTTTATATAGTAAGAAAAGTGAAAATAATGTAAGTGCAAGGATTGGAAAGGAAGGAACAAAATAATTATTTGAAGATTATATAATTATAATGATAAAAAATCTCTAAGAATTTACTGCTCAATTATAAAAGTGAAAGTGAAAGTTTAGCCAGGTTACTGGACACAAGGTCAATATACAAAAGCAAATGTATCTTGCTGTACAACAATAATTAAAAACTAAGAATTTTAAAATATATAATTTACAATAGGTCTCTTCAAAAGTTAATGTCATGGGAAAAAAGATGAATAAGGGGAGAGTGTTCAAAAATAAAATAATCAAAGAAACAAAACAGCCAAATTCACAAATGCAATGTATGAATCTTGATTGGGTCCTAATTTTAAAATATACCAAAAATCTAAAAAAAGACATTTTAGTATAAATAGTTATTAGGATAATTGGATAACTTGAATATGCACAGACATGGCCATATTATTGTGATACTGTAGGAAAATGTCTTTATTTATGTATTTTAAAGATTTTTATTAAAATATAGCTAACATACAATATTGTATTAGTTTCAGGTGTACATCATAGTTATTCAATAGTACCCACCTGGCACTATATATAATTCTTACCATATTATTGATTATATTCCTTATGCTAAAGAAGCGATCACCAGGATAAGTCCAACAACCATCTGACATTGTACCACGCTATCATGATATTATTGACTATATTCCCTATGCTGTGCATTGCATCCCTAAGACTTATTTGTTTTATACCAGAAATTTTGAACCTCTTATTCCCCTTTATCTTTGCCCCCTTTTTAAAATTTTCACTTACAATTAACATTCAATATTATTTTATATTAATTTCAGGTGTACAGGATAGTGGTTAGACATTTATATAATTTACGAAGTGATCCCCTGACTAATCTAGCACCCACCTGGCGCTATACATACTTATTACCATATTATTGACTATATTCCCTATGCTTTACTTTACATTGCCATGACTATTTTGTAACTAACTACCAATTTGTATTCCTTAATACCTTCAACTTTTTCATCCTGTCCCCCAAAACCCCTCCCATTTATCTAGTACTCATCTAACACCATACATAGTTGTTACAATATTATTGACCAAATTCCTTATGCTATACCCTACATCCCCATGACTACTTTGTAACAACAAATTTGTACTTATTAACCCCTTCTCCTTTTTCACCCATTCCCAACCCTCCTCCCATCTGGCAGCCATCAAAATGTTCTTTGAATCTGTGGATTTGTTTCTGTTTTGTTTGCTTGTTAATTTTGTTCTTTAGATTCCATATATAAATGAAATCACATTGCATCTGCCTTTTGCTGTCTGACATACTTCACCCAGTACAACACTCTCCAGGTCTATCTTTGCTGCCACAGATAGCGAGCACCCATTCCCTTCCAGGGCTGAGCAATATTCATTGTATGTATGTATCACGTACTCTTTATCCATTTAACCACTGAAAGACACCCAGGCTGCCTCCACATCTTGGCCATTGTAAATAATGCTGCAATGATTATATGGATGTACACATCCCCTGGAGGTAGCATTTTGGGTTTCTTTGGATAAATATCCAGAAGTGGGATTACTGGGCCCTTCTTTGTCACTTGTTATAGCCTTCCTTTTAAAGTCTAATTTGTCGGGTATAAATGTTGCTATCACAGCTTTTTTGTTTGTTAGTTTCCATTTTCATAAAATACCTTTTCCCATCTTTTAATTTGGTGAGTCTCTTGTAGGCAGCATATGTAAGGGTCTTATTTTCTTATCCATTCAGCTCCTCTATCTTTTGATTGGAGCATTTAATCCATTTACATTTAAAGTCATTGTTGATAGATATGTAGTTATTGCCATTTCATTATTCATATTTTTGATTTGTTTGTTTTGTTTGTCTTAAGAAAGTCCCTCTAAAATTCCTTGTAATACTGGTTTGGTGGTGAGGAACTCCTTTAGCTTTTTCTTGTCTGGGAAGCTCTTTATCCTTCAATTCTAAATGAGCCTTGCTGTGCAGAGTAATCTTGGTTGTAGGTCCTTACCTATCATCACTTTGAATATTTCCTGCCAATGAATATTTCCTGCCAATCCCTTATGGCTGCAAAGTTTCTGTTGAGAAATCAGCTGATGGTCGTATGGGAACTCCCATGTAGGTAAATAACTGCTTTTGTCTTGCTGCTTTTAAGATTCTCTCTTTGTCTTTAACCTTTGGCATTTTAATTATGATGTGTCTTGGTGTAAGCCTCTTTGGGTTCATCTTGTTTGGGTCTCTCTGTACTTCCTGGGCTTATATATTTATTTCCTTCACCAAGTTAGTAAAGTTTTCCATCATTATTTCTTCAAATAGGTTTTCAACTCCTTACTCTTTCTCTTCTCCTTCTGGTACCCCTATGATGCACATGTTGGACTTTTAATGTTGTTCCAGAGACCCCCTTAAACTCTCGTTATTTTGGATTCTTTTTTCTTTTTGCTATTCTCTTTTGCTGTTTTCTGCTACCTTATCTTCTTAATCACTGATTCGAATCTCTGCTTCACCTAATGTACTGTTGATTCCCTCTAATGCATTCTCCATTTCAGTTATTGTAGTCTTTATTTCTGACTGTTTTTTTTAACATTTTCTATCTCTATTTTTATGTTTCCTTTCTCTTTGTTGAAGTCTTTTCTGAGATCACTGAGCATCCTTATAACCAGCATTTGGAACTCTACATCTAGTATTGTAGATTGCTTGTCTCCATTTTGTGTAGTTCTTTTTTTTTTTTTTTTTTTTTTTTTTAGCTGAGCCATCCTGCCACTTGTTGGCAGCTCAGTGGCAGCTCAGCTTGGGCTGGGCATCGAACTGCCATTGCTCAGAGCTTAGCTTGCACTCTTGAGTGAGCTCTTAACCAACTGAGCCACTCGGCCGGCCCTGTTTAGTTCTTTTTTTTTTTTTTTTGTAGCTTTGTTCTGTTCTTCCATTTGGGAAATGTTTTTCTGTCTCTTTTTTTTTTTTTTTTTTTTGAGGACAGTGTCACTGACCCTCATATGTGGGACCTGAACTGGGGCCGCTGGCTTCCCAAGCCAGCGCTTAACCACCGTGCCATTCGACCGGCTGCTGTCTCCCTATTTTCGCTGCCTCTCTGTATTTGTTTTTATGTAGGACTGCTATGCCTTCTGGTCTTAGTAGAGTGGCCTTGTTTAGTAGGTGTCCTGTGGGGCCCAATGGGCATTCTCTCTGGTCACCAGATCCGAGTGCTCTAGGTGTGTCCATTATGTGGGTTTTGTGTGCCCACCTGTTGTAGTTGAGACTTGCACATCAATAGGATGGATTGACCCTCAGGCTAATTGGTTGTGAGGACTGACTGTGCCTAGTGGAGGAGCTATTGTGCAGGGGCTGACCCTACAGAGCAGGGTTGATTTAGCAGGGCTTTGTTGCCTGCCCAGTCTGCCCTTTTGTTGTGTTGTCCTTGGAGGTGGCCAAGTGATGCTCCTGCCTGGTCTAAAGCTGGATACTGTGGCTGCCAGCCTGTGGGTCACCTGGGAGAAGACCCGTTGCAGGCCAAGTTTATCCACAGACTGTGCCCTGTTCAGGACTACCTGGCATGAGCCACAAAGCAATCCAGAGATGGCTGCCACCTGCACTGTGCTTGCCGGTGCCTTGAGAGGCCAAGCCATGAACCAAGGCTGGCTGTCACTAGTGCCAGACTTAGGGCTGCTCAGCCAATGGTACAGGATATGCCAAAGCCAGATGCTGCTTGTTTGGGTTTTGTGAACCTTTGAGAGATTTTAGGGATGTCCGCAGTATGAGCCAACACAGGCCATTGATACAGAAAAGCTACTGGAAGTGGCCTGGGTGTGCCTGAAAATTGGGTGGGGCATGGTCTCAGGGAATCAGTGTGTGTGTGTGGCGGGGGGGGGGGGAGGCAGATGAAAGGTGATAGCCAGTCTGCTGGAGATTCAGATATGGCGTCTGCATGAGTCTGCATTCTGGGAGGGGGAGGGCTCAACAAAGAAACAATGGCTTCTGCCAGCTCCTCCATCCGGGAGAAAGCTGCCCCTCCAGCCCTTTCCCTGAATATAGACAACTCAGTTTCTCCCCATATGTCCCTGGTGCCTTTCAAGCTGCTGTCCCAGTGCTGGAGCTCAGAGTGAGAGCAAGGGAGTCTGTCAGTGAGTAAGCACTGAAACCGGACAGAGGAGAGGCTGGAACCCCTGGCTTCTCAGGGGAAGACCTCTGCAGCTGAGATATCCCTCCTGATTTTTAATGGCCCCACATAAGTGTGGAACCAGCCTGTTCTGCATCTCTGCCCCTCCTACCAGTCTCGAGGTGGCTTCTGTATGTCCGTGGTTGTAGGACTTTGGTTCAGGTAGACTTTAGACAATTCTCAGTAATGGTTGTTTTGTAGTTTAGTTGTAATTGATGTGGACCTGAGAGGAGGTAAGCACAGTTTTCAGCTACTCTGCCACCATCTTGGCTGGAAATTGACAAATTTTTTTTTTGCTTGATCAAACTTTAGCCAGCCTCCTGAACCTTCTCTTAGGCTCATTTGTTCACTTCCTTGTAAAACTGAGTTTTAGGAAGAACCCTATTAAGTCTGTTTAACCAGAACCGCTCCCTACCACACACCCTTCATCTGATCACTCTTGTTATCTGATGGCGTTTCTCATTCTCTGCCATCTCTAATGTGATTTCTGATCTCCCTAACCTATGTTCAGCAAGAATCCTGTTTGGTTGGCTTAGCCAGAATCCTCTTTCTCCCCGATGTTCCCTGTTGGTAATTTTCCATCCATTCACACTGCTCCTCGGCTATAAATTCCAACTTGTCCATGCTCTATTTGCAGTTGAACCCAATCTCTCCCGTCCACTGCAAAATTCCATTGCAGTGGTCCCTATACCTATCTCAATAGTCCCCCTCCTCTTGAATAGAGGCACTTCTTAGGTTTACAGTCCTGAAAGAGTAAAGAGCCACTTTTCCATTTTTATTGAAGACTGTTAACAGCATGTGATAGGCCAGGAAAACTTAAGTGCCTACCTCTCATGTCTTAAGGATATTTTAAGAAATCCTATGGTGAATCCTTTTGGAAAGCAAATAATCAGATTCCAATACACCAATTTTGTAAATCCATACTACTGCTTGCTTCCCAATTGCGCTCGCTTGAAATAAACTCAGTTATTCCTCTGCCATACAGTAGGGGGCACCCTTTAACTATTTTTTTGTTTGTTTTAAACTTCTATACATAGTTGCTGAGTGTGTTCAACAGCATGAGAGAAAAAACAGCAAAAGTAAAATTTTAAAAATGACTAAGTAAAGTTTTAAAACTCTGTGAAGCTCAGAAAACAACACAAGCAGTGGCAGAAAATGAAGTCAGTTTCACAAATTATTGCTAAAAGCAGCAGGGTCTTAGTGGCCTCCTGACCTGCCTGTGTTGGTTCCAAATCCACTTCAGTTTCATTCGTTACATATAATTTTTCTTAGTTGAGGTTTTGTTCTTTTCACTTCCACATTTTCCGAATTCAAAAGTGGGTGCCTGTGGCACTACGGAGACTCCTGGGAGTTTGGATATCAGCTTACACTAGCCTTCAGCAAATAATCCGTCAGAGATCCACCCATTGCATTTCCCCCTTCCCTCCTCACTGAAGTCCTCCCCTGCCTTCTCTCCTGGGGCGGTGCAGCCGGAGCTCCAGCGCCCATGTCTCCTTAACTTTGTTTGCTGAAACTTGCTCTCTCCCCATTCAGAGCCATGCTTCGTGTGATTGTGGAATCTGCCAGCAATATCCCTAAAACGAAATTTGGGAAACCGGATCCTATTGTTTCTGTTATTTTTAAGGGTAAGGAAAAGTTTTCTTCTTTTTCTTGAGCCCTGTTTTGGAATGTTAGTTTTCTGGAGTGAGTCACTGTCTTTCAAAGTCTGTGTGTAGGAGACTGATAAAGTCAAAGCTCTCCGGCTTTAGCTCCAGTTTGTTACCTGGGTAGGTCAGGGGAGAAGACCAATTTCTGTGGACTGCTGTTAATTTCCCCCAGGGCTTTGAGACCTGTTATTTGAAATCTAATAAGGTCATTTCTGTAAGCCCTTGGAGGGGAAAATGTATTTGTGAATCCCCAAATTTCAGGTATCAAAAAGGCCTGTATTGATTCAAAGTAAGAGTAATAGGCATTTTTTTATTGTCTGCCTGTGAGAAATGGGTAAAAGAGGAAAAAGTGCAATTAAGTGGTCTGAGGTACTATTTCTCCATAAAACAGCTCACTGCTGTTTTTATTGTTACTGGTCTTCTGAGAGGTGGGATGAAGTTATTATTTTGGATTTGTTTGTTTTCCTCCTACTTTGTGCTTCTATGTAATTGTTCTTCATCTCTCCAAAGTTGGGATGTTTTTTGTATATTTTGTAGCTCTGAAATTGCTCATAGAGAAAAGAGCTTTGAACAAAACAAATCTGCAGTTTGGGGATCTAATTGTAGTTTGGTCTTGATGAATGACCTTGAGCAAGTGACCTAATTTCTCTGGATGTCAGTTTTCTTTTCTGCAAAACAGGTGAGGAGAATTTAAACTAGATCATCTTTAAAAGACCATTGTAATTCCACAAGTTTATTTATTGCTCTGTGACATTTAATTGCAGTGGAGGGAGACAGGAGTGGTTGGTGTGATGGCACCCTCCCAGGCATTGTAAAATGTTTCCAGTTTTGGCTGGATTTATGTGTCTAAATCTGAGTTTAGAAACTTTATCATTTTCTGCTTGACCAAGATGGTTGGTAAGATTTTTCAGCTTACTTCTTGGCAGAAGAGATGAGACTGACAGGGAAGGGCAGAGAGTGTGGGAGCCTGTATGGAACCATGTTTCCGGACCACACCTTGGCACATTTCTTTCTTCCTCTAGGAAACTGACTACTTCTCCCTTTCAGTTTCTGGGTAATCTACGCCTTTTCTCTTTTCTTTTGTCTCTTTTATCTTCCTATTTCTCTTCTCAAATGTCTCCCTATCTGTATGAGCAAGACTATGAAAGGAATGAAACCTAAAGTTACCAAATGGTTGTTTAACTAAAAAAACCCACAAAAGATTTGTAGGGCAAAAGTTGGATTCTTAAAGAAAAATGTGGTTTGAGAATCTGGTTGGTAAATATGTAGTTATGTTATATCAGAGTTCATTTACATATATTAAATTTAAAGAAAATTTTTTTCCTTGAAGCTTTTACATAATAAGGACATACATAGCAAGTTTGTATCCTTCACCATTGACATGTAAAGACAAGTAAAAATACATTGGATTCAATCTGGTGATGTCATTATTTGAGACAAGTCATATAGATTATAAAGGAATTAGAGTTTAACATTATATTGAAATGTGACTTGTTGTTTACCTGGAGTGTATATGCATTGTTCAAAAATTTTAAATGACTAGCAATATGCCTAACACTATGAATATAAACACTCAATTGACAGTGGAAAACTTGAGTAAAATTGGGCAAATATAGTTTCTTCAAACAATTACATTTACTAGATTATTTAAGTCTAGTATCTTTCAGTCTCCTATGGTTGTACAAATTGAGTGGGAAAGTCAATCATTCATTCATTCATTCATTCATTCATTCATTCATTGGACAAGCAACCTGATAGAAGACATGCTTCTGAACTCAGAGTAGGAACATCTGGACTCTGGCTGATATAAACTAAATATCTGATGACCCAGTTTAAACTACCTAGGTCTCAAATTTCTCAGATGTGGAATGATGGGAACTGATCTCCTTGAAGTTCCTTTCAGTTTTAAGAGTCTATAATTTTACAGTACCATGTACTGAATACCTGTTCTCAGGAAGATATACAAGGTGTAGCCTTGGGCGCTAGAGCGGCTATAGTAATGAGTGTGGCATTTTTCTTGCTTTCCATCTATTCCAGTGGTTTAAAACCCTGGTGATGGCTAACCCTTTCCAGGTTCTCCTCTCCATTTTGAGCACTGTGTAAAATCAACAAACATTAAGTTCCAACAGGACTGAGGATCCTTGTACCATGATATATCCATCAGAGGAAGCTCAGCAAAGGCAGATATGCTTCGTGGTGTGGAGTAGGGTAGAATGGGGCGAGTAAAATGTAAAAAGCCCAAACAGAAGATCAAGACAGCACCGAAAACAGCCCTTGTGTTTACTAAAATGTGTAAAATTTTGCCTCTTGAGGACACAAAACAAAGATCAGGGCAATAAGCCAATTTTCTCAAACTCTAAGATGGTAGGAAGAATGTCCAAATAATGGGCGTGGTAAAGGTAACGCCATGTAGACACAGTGAGGCCCTGTTAGATTGTACTGACACTGTAGTTGGGAATGTGCAGCACTGGCAGCCAACTGGTTTAGGGTTGACCCTGGTTTTTTGGAACTGAACCCACAATATCTCTGAGATATGCATGTTTTTACAAAACACTCTGAAAGGCAAAAGTGTTTAATCTAGTGAGTCATTCCCATCACTTCCGGGAGAACAGGGCTTAGAGACTCACTCACCACCTAAGGAAAGTGGCCACACCCGATTGTAGCATGGGAACTCTCAAAGGTACATTTCCCAAAGGTGAATTGTACAGACTGTCAGCCATTTATAAAGCCACAGCTCCTTTTCAAAAATAAATTAATATGGCATGTCTTTCTTCCCTTTCTCCACACCACATCTTCTGTGCATGCCCTCACAGTATGTCCAGGGGTGCTGCTATTTTTCTGGTTTTGGTTTACTGGTGAGTTTCCCCGTCCCCATGGGATTTGGCCCTAGGTCCTCAGGAGATTTGGGTATGGGGGGACAGCCTAAGTGACAAACACTTACTATATCAGCACCAGCATTTATTAAATTCTTACATCATGTCCATACTTGTTTATATGATCTTATTTAATCCTCACTTTATTATTAGAAAGTAGGTGTTATCTTTTTCGTTTTACCCATGGGGAAACTGAGGCAGAGTCAGGTCAGGATTCAACTCAGGCCTGTCAGACCCTGGAGTCTCCATGTGTGTTCCCTGAAGTCATTATAGATGAAGAGACACAACCTATGCCTTGAACAACCGAGTCATATTGTGAATGCTTCCTCCCCCTCTGAACAGATTGAGTTGTTCAGTGGGTTGGGGTCATTTGGATCCAGTCTGAAAGAGGAAGAATGTGTACTGAGAACAGAAGAACTAAAATGAACAAGAAGGAGAAGGAGAAGGGAGAAAGAAAACCCAGACTTTTTTCGGGAAATTCTACAGGGCAAGGAAATCCTTTATGACATGCTGTGACTCAAGCTCAGAGCTGACATAGTTTAGCAGTGAATCAGTTCTTCTGATAACCAAATTAGAGCCTTTTTGGTTGTGGAGACCAAAACTCTAACTTATTACTGTATATATAAAGTATTAAAAAGTTAATATTTGAATGGCAGGGTGAGTTTCTACTTCATCTTACCTTAGTTCTCTGCTTTATTACCTTCATCACCTTTTACATCCCAGTAGCACAACTTATAAATTACACACATACAAAAAAAAAAAATCCTTGACCTTCTCTCTCTTTCATTATTAAAAAATAAACAATTTTCCTTCTGCTTAACTCTCCTCATTGTCAGAACTCACTGGACAGTCCCCACCTCTCTCCCTCCTCTCTTTTGCTGCTGTTTCCTCCTGTTGCTTATCTCAAACATAAATTCATTTAATAAATATTGATCAAGAGCACACTCTGCCAGGATGGAAATCAGATGAGGAACAAGCCAGACTTACTCCTGCCCTCATGCAGCTTGTCATCCTATAAATCCAGCGAGAGTGCTATGAATTCAGAGTCAAAAAGTTTAAACTCATTGGGCATCATCATGAATGGCAGATTATATTGATGATGAGAGCTTACCAGCTATTAATTTAACACTGCTCGAAGTGCTTCACATATATTGTCATTTAATTCTTACCCAAAAATGAAGTTTTTTTATTTTATAGCTGAAGAGACCAAGTCTTGGGGAGTGCGTAGCTTGCTTTGTTCAAGGTCCCACAGCAGGTTCTAGGTGGTCCTGGGACCCACATGTCCACTGCTGAGGCTGTAACATCCCTGTGTCTTAAGGCATCTACATTCAGCGCATCCTGGGATAATAAGACACGTGGGCTTAGGACCCAGCTCCCGAAGGCTGTCATCCAGGCTCTATCTCCGACCCATTGTATTTCCTTGGGCAAAGTCAGCCTTGGGGACAAGTGGTCAGACCAATGCCAAGGCCTGGAGCATTGGTGCCTTTGGGCCAGACACCTCTGGCCTCAGAGGCCTTGTCTGAAGCTCTCCAGGTGCCCTCCGGTTTCTCTGATGTGCTGGACACATTATGATGGCTTCCCGTGTGTGACATGGCTTGAGGAAGGGGGCCTCCTTCCAAGTACTTAAGTATGAAAAGCCCTCTCCTGGGCTGGATTGCATTTGTTCTTCACACAGGTGTCCAGGGCAAATATTGTTTATACTCATTTTTGAGATGAGAAGCTTGAGTTCCAGAGAGGTCAAGAGTGGCGAAAGCTGGGCAGCCAGGAAGAGGCAAGGAATGACCAGAGCCCCTGTCCTGAGGCTCCTAGTCTCATGCATTCTCTCCACTGCTGAACACGTATCTGGCTTTCTTTGTGCTTGGCATCTATCTCCCTTGCTTAAGTATGTTCTATCCTCCATCCCCATCCCACAAACAGACAGCAATCCACAAACACTCCCGATTCCCAGCTCTGCCTCAAGCTTGCAGCAACTGACCAGCCAAGCTCGCCAGAGTCCAGAGGTCAAAGCCACACACAACACAGGAAGGAAGGCTGAGGACACTGGGTTAAAACTGCTGCCAATGGCAAAAAGCCCATTTAAAGAGATTATTAATTATAACATGGGGATCTGAGGCTGAATCTAATTCAGCTAGAAGTTTGGGATAGGATCAAATGATCAAGATTTTGACTCAGTGCTTTGTGTTCATTTTCAAAGTTCTTTTCTGTGACCATTTTATTTTCTCTTGATACCCTCCTTTGGAGGCAGGGGCCTTGGATCCTCTTCATGTTGTCTGACGGAGGCAGTTTATGATTCTGATCTAACACATGGGAGTGCCCCCGTGTCCTAGGCACTGTCATGCTTTCTCATTTGATCCTTATCCCAGCTGTACGAGTACGAGGTGGGCTTTGTCATTCCCTTTTACAGGACACTCAGGTCTTGAGAGGCCCTTGTGAAACTCAAGGAACTCTCCATCTCCAGAAGCTGGGTTTGAGGGGAATTTGTCGAAGGGATTTCATTGTCTAGCAAATTATGTCTTGGAAACATAGACAGGAGATGGTAGGAGCCCAAATGCCTGCATTCAAATTCTGGCTTTGTTTCTTACTAGCATGTGATACTGGACAAGCTACTTATTTTCACTGTGCCTCAAAGTAAGAAGAATAATAGTTGCATATGTAACAGGTAGCATATGCAAAGCCCTGGCATATTATTAGCCCTATATATGGTAGTCATTATTCCTGGGCATTAGGTACCAATATTTATTCATGAAGAAATCTAAATATAGAGAGTTGGAGTAAGTGACCCAAAGTCATTCACATGAAAATGAGGCAGGTTGCCTGCAGGCTCAGCCCGCAGAGGTGGTAAAGAGCAGAGATTTGGAAATGAGGCAGATTTGGGGCTGTAGCCCAGCTATGCCACTTACAAGTTTAGGTAGGATCTTGGGAAAATCAGTGAGCATCACAAAATCTCAGTTTCCTCATCTGTAAAATGGGGATTCTAATACCTCCTTTATAAGGATTAGACATGAAAATGTTTAAAGTGCCTGGCACAGAGTGGATGCTCACATGTAAAATAAACAAACCAAAGTGGCACATGGTATTGTTTGTTCTCCACTAAGGCAGCTAATCCAGGTGTGTGGCCTATTTGGGCTCCGTCCACCTGCAGCCGGGCAGTTAACAGAGCTGGAACGTGACCACTCGCCAGGGTCAGCTTTTAGGAAGAAGATCCTGTACAGGTTGTTCAGGTCGCCTGGGCCTGACCACAGTCCCTGAGAAGATTTGGTTTTGATTCAAGAGCTTGTATGCCAGAGTGGGAATCTCCAGAGGCCCTTGGGACACTGCTAATGGAAAGCGGAGAGGAGTGACCCTGCCTGCCTTTCTGTCTGGGCATTTCTGTTTATCAATGATATCACTGACTGCTTCAAAAATGTACCACACAGTCTTGCTTTGTATCACAGTTGCCTTTGGCCAAAATGCCTTTCCCCTAGAACCTGTTCGGCAACATCTCCTGGAGCAGTAGGGCAGCCAGATCTGGGAAACAAAAAGCCAGAAACACTCCTTCCGCCAGGTTGACCTGGACGGGCCACATGTCTCCGAACTCCCCCGGGTCCCTCTAAGCTCTGAGGGCAGAAGTCTCCTGCTGACCCTTCTCAGAGCTTTCTCTGCCCCATGGTTCCTGTGGAAATTCTCCCAGATGCTGGCAGCTGCCAGGCTGACTGCCAGGGAAGAGCAGTCACTGCCCACATGCCAGCTGCCCCGGGTGGGCCTTGGAGGTCTAGAATGGAGCTATGGGAGAAAATCGCTCCCCCAGGGCTGTGCCCAGCATCACTTGGCACTTTCTCTGGTTCCAGGGAGGGAAACCCCCTGGAGTCCACAAGGGGTGCTGCCCAGGTGCTATAATAAGAAATCGGAGCTCCTGTTGGTTTTGTGCTTACTGTGTGCTGGGATTGTGCTGAGCATTCGCTCATGCAAACATTAAAGCAACCTTAGTAATAATACTTAGATGAGTTCATGAAATTCATTTCATTCAAACCATGGAGAAATTACTATGTGATCAGCACTCTAGGGAGAATAGCAATATTAATAAAATATAACTTCAGCCTTCAAGGGGTCACTGTCTGGTCTTAATCCTCCAACTGTGGAAACTGCTCTGTCTGTCAGAGTCCGAATCCCATCTCTACTGCTTACTAGCTGTGTGAGCTATGATAAATTGCTTAACTGCTCTGTGTCTTGGTTTCCTCCTTTGTAACTGGAGATGATCCTGATAGAATTTACCTCTTAGGGTCATTGTGAAGATTAAATGAGACAACCCATGGGAAATGCTGGGAACAGTTTAGAGCACTTAGTAACAGTTAGCCATGCATGGGTAGGCATCGGAGGGGTGGGGTGTCTATGAAATTCTAGGCCAAATAGTAGGTGACTTTGTATATGTGTGTGAATGTTTCTCAAAACAAAATGGCCAGGACCTGGGGATGCAGAAAAGATGAAGAAATACTTCTGAATGGAAGGTGAAGCTTCGCTGCATGGCTGATCTGCCTTGTGTGCCAAAGTGCTGAGTTACTTAGAGAAGCTTCCTAAATAGCACACCCACTTCTCCTGGGGCCATTTCAGTAAGACACAGCAATCTAACCAGTCAGGACTTAGGGGTACTTCATAAGACCCATGTACCTGGAAGAAAACTTAGAGATTGTCTAGTCTAAACTCACCAGTTTATATAGGAGGGATTCTGATCTCAGTGGTAGAACCTATGTCTCCCAGAGATAACAGCTCAAAGAAATGAGAAAGAGTTCAATGGTTTGAAAGTCCAGTCAGGAATGCTGGATCAATACCTGTCCTTTTTCCTATAGGATTGTTAGGATCAGTGAGATGGTTTTTCTTTGGAAGTATTTAAAATGTGTTACTATTGTTACTATATATCCATATAGTGGCTCAATGGATAATGCACCTGACTACAGATCAGAAGATTCTAAAATGCATTACCATTGTAGATGTTACTTCTATGAGCACCATGGGCTCTCCAGAGAAGCAGAACCAATACGAGATTCTCTCTCTCTCTCTCTCTCTCTCTCTCTCTCTCTCTCTCTCTCTCTCTCTCTTTCTCTGATAGATCTATCTATTTGAGAGAAAGAGAAAGAGAGAGAGAGAGAGAGAGAGAGATTGATTTTAAGGAATTGGCTCATAGGATTGTAGTGGACTGACAAGTCTGAAATTTGTGGGGCAGGCTAGCACTCTGGAAATTCAAGCAAGGGTTGATGTTGCAGTCCCGAGTCTGAAATCTACAGGACAGGTCAGCAGGTTGGAAACACTGGCAGGATTTCTGTGTTGTAGTCTTGAGGCAGAATTCCTTCTCCAGGAAACCTCAGATTTTGCTTGTAAGGCCTTCAACTCTTTGGGTGAGGCCCACCCACATTATGGAGAGTAGTCTGCTTTACTTAGACAATTGATTGTAAATGTTAATCACATCTATAAAATGCCTTCACTGTAACCTCTAGACAAGTGTTTGACCAAACAACTGGCATCATAGCTTAGGCAAGTTGACACATAAAATGAACCATCACACTGGTCTTCTCAGCAATCCAGTCTTAGGAATCATGGTGTCTTTCAAGCCTTTTTGTTCTTTTTTTTTTTTTTTGAGGGCAGTGTCACTGGTCCTCAATGTGGGACCCGAACCGGGGCTGCTGGCTTCCCAAGCCAGCGCTTAACCACCGCGCCACTTGGCCGGCCCTCTCAAGCCTTTTTAATATCAGAGTCCAACACACAGTCTGGTTGGTGAACAGCAAAGGAAATGGTTCCGTGCAAGAGGGTGCGTGTTGGCTTGGCAAAGAGTGCTTGTTCAGTTCTCAGGGAAATGTTATTCAGAAGTTGGCATGCGAGTTAATTACTGCAATGGTGACCTTCACAGAACTGAGAGAGAAGCAGGCATAGCTAATCGGAACACAGGAAATGTCCTGAAGAATGCCTTGAGTCATGGTCCAGGGTGTATTCTGCATTTGCATCAGTTGTTATGTTCAGGGTTGCAAGTATTTAATGCCTCTCCATAGGAAGGAACAGTCACCTTAATAAAATTAGAGTGTGTGTGCGGGGGAGGTAATGTGGAGAAGGGGAGTTTCCTGTAATTTAATCTGATCTTTAGGGCCTGCAATTTCGACCTTTTTTAGAAAAAGAGGTGGAATTCAATAATTGAATAATATAAACATGTGACTCTCTTGTTGCTGATAAGAAAGGAATTTATCTACTTTTTAAGAGGGCAGTGTCACTGGCCCTCATATGCAGGATCCGAACTGGGGCTGCTGGCATCCCAAGCCAGTTCTTAACCACCAAGCCACTCGGCCGGCCCTACTTTTTTTAAAGGAGTTTTTGTACTTTTGGGGGGCTGACATTTTTATGTGCGAGAATAGGCTTTCAACAAAATGTAATGTCTGAGTCTTTTGATAAAAATCAGAGCTTTCTTCTTGGAAGGGATTCTCCAGATGGGAGAGCTGGGTTTCTCCAGGATAGGAGTAAATGCCAGTGACTTAACCATCCTCTACTGGCCAGAAAGATAGGAGTTAAATTCATGGGGTTTAGAATCAGACTAGTCCTGAGTTAGACCGTTTTTCTGTTAAACAAAAAATTTTTCAACTGAGTAAATTCGAAGATCTAATTGGCTTTATTAAGCAATTAATGAATCAAGCAGTACCACATCTAACAACTAGAAGGGTGCTTTGAGGGATTGTACAAAATGGAAAGTTTTTATAGGAAGAAAGGTGGGTTAAAGGGGTTATTAACAAAAGAAAAGAAAGGATCATTTGGGGGCCCAGACATCTTTTTTTTGGGAGGAGAGAATTGGAAGACTTTTCATCATGAAGATTGCCTTTTTCCTGGGTGGGGAGGGGGAGCAGGTTGAGGGGTGGAGTGGGCCCACGGGACAGATTACCTTATTAGTGACCAGAAAATTCTAGACTGATTGGTTAAGGTTATGTTTCTGAGAGAGACTGAACTATTAGATCAGGTATTAAATCTAGGTTTGGTATCAGAGGCCTTTAGCATGAATAACGCCATTTTGGGCCTGTGGTTTTCTCATTAAAACTTACTAACTCTGTGATTTTGGGCAATTTACCTAACCATTCTGGACTTACTTTGCTCATCTGCAAATTGGGTACAATAACACTGCTTACCTCTTGGGCTTGCTAAGAGGTTTAAATGAAATGATATAGTGAAAGATTTAATTCATGCCCGGCTGGGAGTGAGCGCCCTCTAGAGGGTAGTGTCATTAGCATCAACATTGTGTGCAAGTGCCAGGAGTGGCAGGAGTCCCACACGAATAGTTCCACTGATCTGTGGTCAATTTGCATCTGCTGGGACTCAGCTGGTCTACTTTGTTCTTGACACACAACTGAATCATGTGTTCAGAACCATGTATTGGAAGAGTTGTAGGGCAACTTGGTTTTTCTCATTGGAGTATGAGTTTCTTGAAGTTCTGAAGTCCAGTTTTTAATACCCTTCCTCCTAAGTGGCTTGTATCAGCCAAATGAAGCTTAGCCTGGTATTCATGGCTTTGGAGTGTGACCACAACTTTCCCACACAGCCTGGTTGCCTTTACTCTCTTCCGCATCCCTTAGTTCCAGCCAACTGAGCTGTGCAGTATTCCCAGACATGACCTGACTTGTTTGTTCTCTCTTCCTCCACGGCTCACCCACCTACCCTATTGCTCCCACCAGGAGTGACCTTTTCTTCCCAGCTCCACATTTCAATCTATCCTTGACCTTTGATCCCCAGTTCAGCCTCTGCTTCCTCCGTGAGGCCTTACCTGGTGCCCACAGCCTGAAGTCACTTCCCCTCTTCTGAATTTCTATTTTCATCTGTCACCCCTCTGACAGCAACTGAAGCCTTCTTTTTATATTGGTCACCTTGCCATATCTACCTCCCCACTGGACCATGTGAGGGCATGAACTATGCTTTGAGTATCTTTATATCTCCCACAGTGCCCAACTCAGTGTCTGGCAAGTGATATTTCGAAGATATTTGTTTGGGTGGAAGAATGAGGATGTTGATTAGGTTTATGGAAGAACTCACTTGTTCCCATTACTCACCCTTTTACAGGAGGAAACTCCAACATGAGAATGAAACTAGCAAGAGCATGGTGGGGGCTCTTTGCTACTTGGTGAAAACATGCATAACTATTTGTTTGCTTCCTATATTCTACAACCCATATACTCCATTTGTGGAATCTTTTAAAACCAGGAATTATCTTACACTCTTCCATTTCCCCAGTTACTAACACAAATTAAGTGTTTAATAAATGTTTGAAAATGAATGAATAAGCAAGTGACCTTTTTCACACTCTTCCACTGCTGACTCTGTAATAACCCCATCCCTACTGGGGGTGGGAAGGTCAGTAGTACCAGCCTTGGCATCAAGATAGCCTTGTAGCCTTTCTTCTCCTACTCTGATTCCCAGGTCAGTAACAAGGTTTAGGATTCAATTCAAGTGAGCAAATACTGACTCTTTCCATCACCTCTCTGGTGTCCTTGTCCCTGCTTTAGCTCCCTGCCCAGAATCTTGGGGAGCTGAAGACTAAAATTTCTCTTTAATACCATCCTTCAGCAACCCAAATCCTCCCCCAATCCCCTGTGCCCAATTTCTGTAATAAATTATTTGCTGCTTTCTTGCTTTACTTACTTGCTGGGACCTCTTGCAATTCCCCATCGTTTCTTTGGATGGTCTGCCATGGTCTCAGGATCCAGATTCACTCCCTCCTGACTCAATCCTCCACCCTCCCGGCCCTGGTAATAGCAGCAAGGCTGGTGGTGAGCTGGAGGAATATTCATGGTACCATTTGATGCTTGGCAGGGGCAGGGATTCCTAACCTTTGTCAGGGTCACTAACGCATTTGAGAATCTGATGAGAGTAATAAACTCCCTTCTCCAAAAAACTCATAGATGTAATATTTTGTGTGTGGGAGCAAATAGTCTTAGAGAGTCTCAGGATGCCCTGAAACCTGACCTTGGACTTTCCTATGGTCATTGCCCAGCATGTGAAGCCCATCTCACATATTATACCTATGCATCTTCTTTATCCAACGTTTCTGGCAGCTTCCAACGAGGCACTGTGGTGTGGAGGCAAACACACACTTAGGTTTGGAGCCAAGGAGATGTAGGTTCAGATTCTCGCTCTCTTTCCTTATTAGCTATGTGACCTTAAACAAGTTAACCAGCTTCTCTCAATTCCTTGTCTGTAAAATGGGGATGAGAATGTTTACCTTGCAGGGCTGTCGTCAAGATTTGCAGACACTGCAGTAGAATGCACAGCCTGGAACCTGTAGATGGCTATTTAAAGGGAGCTGGTACAATTGTGGATAGAAGCCATTTGTTCCGTACTGTCAGTTTATAAATCCTTTGCATGACTCCTCTTTCTCTCAAGGGCACTTTCTTATATTGTAACCAGAGAGGAAGATTGAGAGATTTCTGTCAGAGGAAAGGAGGAGTGAATGGGCTCAATCTGGAAGTGTGGGAGGGGCAATCAGGACTGCTTCTAGGTGACATCAGAATCTGACCCAGTGAGGGACTGTGTGGGCCACATAAAAAAGCCACAGTCAGAGCTAACTAGCACAGCTCATCCAGGCACCGATGAGTAGGGTCATGCTGCAGCTTAAAAGGGAAGCCAGTGGGGCTATGGGAGCCCACTCAAGTGGAAAAGTTAATGCTTAGCTGAGTGAGGGGGATGACTCACGGTTTTGCTATGCTGAGGTCTTGGAAGAATGAAGTGGTTAGTTCCACTGCTGGCCGTGTGTTGAAAGCCTTAGCAATGTGACATTCAGCTGAACAAAACACACCAGCTCCTACCTCCCACAACCGGAGAGGGGAAGCCAAGGAGTGGTTCAAATCCCAGCCCTTGCCGCTTACTAATTGGGTGACTTTGAATATATTACTCAAGCTCTCAGTTTCCCTAGCTGTGATAGGGGGATGAAAATAATTGCACATACCTCCTAGGGTTTTTAAGGAGATTAGATGTGAGAAACAGGAAACAGATATGTTGTTCTCCCTGACCCTACCCCCATTCTTGGCACAGAGCTCCTAATATCCTTATAAATTCCTAAATGCTAAGAGCACTAGGACCATCTTTTGTTCTAATGAGGTGACTCTGGATGATGGCTCCTGGATAAGGGGGGAGGAGGGGAGGGGGCTGGTCACCAGAAAGACCAAGCTGCATTTAGAAACTTGGAATTTTCAACCCCACCCCCATTTCTCTAGATTGGAGAGAGGGGCTGGAAGTGGAGTTAATAATTGGTTATGCCTACATGATGAAACCTGCATAAAAACTCCAAAAGTACGGGGTTAAGGGAGGCTCCAGGTGGAGGAACACATCCATGTACCAGGAGGGTGAGGCTGCCCAACTCCCCAGGGACAGAAGCTCCTGTGCTCATGTATCCCTTCTGGCTGTCCTCTGTATCCTTTATCATAGCCTTTAATAAACTGCTAAGCATAAACGTTTCCTTGCATTCTGTGAGTGAGCCACTCTAGCACATTAATTGAACCCGACAGGGGCTCAAAGGAACCTCAGATTTATAACTGGTGTCTCAGAAGCACTGGTGAGAGCCTGATCTTGTGATACTGGTGTCTGAAGTGGGATTGGGGGGGGGGCAGTCTTGTGGGACTGACCCCTTAACCTGTGAGATTTGATGCTATCTCCAGGCAAATAGTGTCAGAATTGAGTTAAATTGTAGAATATCCATTTGGTACTGCAGAAAAATTGCTTGGTGGGGAACCCTCCCCCTTCCCCATATATCTTGTGACAGAAGTGTGAGTGTTCTGTGTGATGGAAACGGAGACACACAGGAGAAAACTTTTTCTTTTCTTTCCTTTTTTTCCCCCTGAAAACAGATGAGCTAATGCTTACAAAGTATTTTGTACTCAAACATTAGCTTTTATTTTGGTGAGGATTTGGTGACTTAGGGATCTAACAGAAGCCCCTGCTCTTTGGACTTCACTCAAAGGAAAGTTAAACACCAGCAGGATTAACAGGTTTTTTTTTTTAAATTCCAAAGTATTTATTTTCACAAATTTTTATCCAAAGGTGAATATTAGTGACTTTAGTAAGAGCGTTTTTCTATACACAAAGGTGTAGTTTACAGATTTGTTCAAAATGGAAAAATGTTTTTATCAGTATTTCTTCTACAATGTTTGATTTACTCATCTAGGTAGATGTACTATCTAGTCTTCGACACACAGAAAAAAGACCTTGTATCTTCAGAGAAAGTGGGCAAGGAGTAAAGGCAACCCCCAATCCTCTGTGGGTTGTTGAAAGTGTGTGTGTATAAATAAATTACTTTCTGCTGAGGTCTGTGGGAGGGAGTCTAGCTTAATCTTAAACTGTAATGTGGTCTTATCACACGCAGAGGCAGCATGGGTTTCAGAGCTGAAATACCAGGTTATATCAGGGCCCCACCACCACATTTCTTAACTCATTTGAACCTCAGTGTCCTCATCTATGAAATGGGGACATGTCAAAGGTTAGTTTCATTAACTTCTTTCTGCAACAAGCTAGAGACGCAGAGGCCCTGGGTAGCCTTGGTCTGCAGGAGTTGGTGAGGGAGAAGCGAAGCAGACGGTCATGGCATTTCCATGATGCTGAGTCCCCCATCCCTGAACTCCTTTAGGCTTAGTGATGGTATAAACATTTTAGGCCAAAAAATGCTGTTCAGTTTGGAAAAAGATGATTCGGGTAGCCCCCATCCTATGGGAATGGGAAAATGCAGGCACATCGTTGGCCCTCAGGGAAATGCTCTTCGAATGAACAAATGAATGGTACATGTCCTATAAATATTTCTAATTGATTGCTCTCTCTTATTTTTTATTTGCAGATGAGAAAAAGAAAACAAAGAAAGTTGATAACGAATTCAACCCCGTCTGGGATGAGGTAACTGCATTGCTTTTTCAACTTGGTTTCAATGGATGAGCTAGGTTATCTCATCTTTGGTCAGAGGCTAACTCTTCCCCTTGGGAGGAGAATCTATGTATTTCAGCCCCACTCCCTCCATCTCCCCTTGTGGCCATGGACACAGCTATATCTCCTGTACAGTAGAGGTGTGGTGAGTGGAGCCTGGACAGGAGTGAGGGAGGTTGGGTTCTAGCCAGGAATAGCCTTGAGCTTACTGTGTGACCTTGGTTGGGTAATGCTGCATATGTGGGCACATCTTGTAGAGCAAGGGTTGGAATTAGATCATTTCTAGAGTCCCAGAGGAAAAGCTCAATAATTAAAAACCTATCTTCATGTGACTACTTATGAGTGTATCACATGATATTTTGTGTGTCTGGCTAAATCAAGACATTTACTGTTTTTAGGTTGATAAAATAATATATATTTAACATAGAAATATAAAAAACTTCGGATCAGCATAAAAAAATTACCTTTGGTCCTACCATCCAGATGCAACTACTGTTAATATCTGGGATGTATCAATAAATGTTTATTAAGTAAATATATTTAATAAAATATGATATCTTAAAATTAGCATATTAGTATCATATAGCAAGTATGGTTTCCTTTCTATTTTTTTTTACTATTATATCCTGAGTATATACCTATCATTCCATTCAAAATAATTTTTAATGACTATGTAATATTGTATAATATTGAAGGGATATAATTCACTTACCTCCCTCCCTGCCAGTGTCTAATATTTATAGATATGTGAAAATTTCAGTTCTTTCCACCGAGTAGGAATTTCCTGTGCTGACTAATTTTTGAAAACTTGATCATCAGCCCCATTGTTTTTTCCAAAAGCTGGTCACGCCTCCCTGGATAAGTGCAGTGATAAATGTTTGATAGTTTCACTAAATCTGAAAGCGATGAAGACTTCCCCTCGCAATAGTTTCAATATCTCTATGAGACAAAGACTGTACTTTCTCATTGAATTAGGTGAGCATAAAAAGCTTCTTAATGTCTTTCTGAAAAGCCTTCACACAGAGCTCCAAGAATAAAACAAATAGAAGTACATATGTGTGTGCATTTAGCACTTTAGGTTTTGAGTCATCCTAATATGCCACTATATTTGAGGTTCGATCCATGTGGCTGATGGCAGAGAGGTGTATGATCATGTGAGCAGGCGTGTTCTTCACAGGAATTATCCATCTTACCCCATTTTGTTTCCAACACATTTTTTCCTTCATACTGCCAATGTATTTACCACATAAACTTTCCAGTTAGTTTTATAACTGAAACCTAAACCAAATGAAATGCCAACCCCAAACCCATTGGAATTACTGGGTGTGTTCTAATTTGAGTTATGAGATGTATTCTCTATCCACTCCAAACCCATTACAAGAAGAATCAAATCATCAGCAGACACTGCTTTAATTCATTTATTACATAATCAATCACAGGCATCAGTGGTGCTCTGTTGGTTTTTTTGCGTTTGTGATTAGACAGCAATTTGTTGCACTAAGATGAAAGCCTCATCTGACTACAGTACTGACAAGAGTGGCACTTCAAATAAGGAGCTAATGCATTTTAGAAAATGTTTTCTTAGATTATTCATCTCTTTGATGATAATATTTAGGGAGAGCAAGTAATTTAAACATAACCATTGAAGAAAGCATTTTCATGTATACATTTTATTTTATTCTTGTAACAGCTGTGATAGGCATTCAGTCAGTTCCCTGGCTGTGAGATAGAGGTTTGGTGACTTGTTCAAAGCCACAGAGCCCAGCAAATGGGAAGCCTGGAGTTGCTTCTAGGTCCTCTGGGTCCAAGTCTGGTTTGTTTTCCCACAACCCTTAGCAGCCTCCAGGTTTAGAATTGAATTTAGAATTTAGTCACTTCCACCTAACAGTAGAATTGAATAATTCAAAAGATTGTCATTGGTGAAGATGATGTCCCAACATTTAGTGTTGGTACATCTTATTATATTCCCTGAACGTTGTAACAGCCTTTTTGTTTTCATAACTTTTCTGTGGACAGATTTTGGAGTTTGACTTGAAGGGTATACCACTGGACTCTTCATCTTCCCTCAGAATTGTTGTGAAAGATTTTGAGACAGTTGGACAAAATAAGTAAGTTGATTTCAAATGTTTTTCTTATTTTATGATCTTACTAGTATATTTTGTTGAAGGAAAGCACTTTTAATGACATTTTATAATGCTTCCAATATAAATGAGTTTTAATTCCATGCCTGCCACCACTGCCCTCTCTCCCCCCCCCCCCCAGTTTGGAGTCAATATCAGGCTTGGTTAATCAAACACAGTGCTTTTCCCCAAACTTCTGTATTCCTAAGAGACTATAAATACTAAGCCACGCCTAGTCTATCCAGTTTGGTGCATAGGGTGAACTTGTTTACACTCCTGAAACTTCTTTGTTAATTGCATAATTAAATGATTATTTTCTACCTCTGGTGGTTTATCTGAACTGCAGCTATATTGGACATAGCAAAATCGTTTCTTCTTCCGTGCATGTGTGACCCATATACATCTCATTCAACTTCTAGCTCCACTTCTATTTTAGTGTCTTTTTATTGGCCTTTTAAACCCAACAGATCTATACTAGATTCCTTGTCTTACTGACTCGACCAATTTCCAATGGGGAAGGGTTATGATGGTGCCCATGGTGATACTGAGGGTTGTCCCCTGAGTAAAGCTGGGGGACTTGCCAAACAGATCTCCATGGGACAAGAATGACCTCAGTAAGTTCACCCCAGTCCTTGATCTGGACTTGGGCATTATAAACACATCACCCAGTCTTAGGTACGAATTCAAACTAACCTAGCTCACAAGTAACCACTGCTTACAAACAGTTTATTTCTTTTTCAATTGAAATAAATGCCCGGGGGTAGGTCATTCCTACTCCCTGATAAATGAATTTTTCCTTCATGTCATATCCCATGGGAAGCCAAATTACCATATTATTGACTGTATGATGTCATTGACCATAAGATGTACTATTAAATTAATAATAGGTTTGGGGAGGGCTGGCCGAGTGGCGCACTGGTTAAGAGCTGGTTTGGGACGCCAGCATCCCTGGTTCAGATCCCATATATGAGGGCCAGTGACACTGCCCTCTACAGCTAACAACAGCTCCACTTGGAGCTGGGCTGTGAGAGCCCCGGTGATGATATAGGCTGCAGCCCCTGCTGTAGTGCGCTGCCATAGGCTACAGTGAGTGGCTGGCAGCCAGCGTGAGCAGCCAATAGCCGTGGTGAGCGACCATCCAGAAGCGCGCGACCGATCTGCCTCATCCGGGAAGAGCGTAATCACGATACCAACATGGGCCAATGAAGCAACGTCCTCCACAACTAGACTGAAGAACAAAAAGACAGCAACTTGTCTGTTCCCCTTCCCCGATTCCCCAGTGCTGTTCCCCTCCCCCAATTCTCCAATAAAATCTTTAATAATAATAATAATTAATAATAGGTTTTGGGGGAAAGCCTGACATTAATGCCCATTAATATAAATCAATTGTAAGAAGCATCCCAATTTTTAATAATGTCAGTACATTTAAAAATGTATGTGTTAACATCCGGCACATTTGGTATAATCAGAAGGCTATAAAGAGAGCAAAAAATTAGAATGAATTAGTTGAGATAGGGTGACCATATGGCCAGATTTACTTGGGACAGTCCTGGTTCATTGTCCCAGCACAATGATTATACCCCTTTTGTTGTCAACAGTGGCTTGGTTTGACCAGTAAATTCGATGGTCACCCTAGTCTCTAGGATTTTCTGTTTAATAGTGTCAGACTAAGAAAACCTGGACAGAGATCTACCCCTGTGGCAGTGCTTTGATAGAAACTACCCATGGTCCCCTTTGATGAGATCCTTTTTCCATACTTCATTGCTTACCAATACCCCTTGTGACTAATGCATTTTTTTTCTTGTTTTCTTTTTTCTTTTTTAATTAGGGTGGTTTTTTTTAAAGAAATTTTATTGGGAACAGTGTGTTTTTCCAGGACCCATCAGCTCCAAGTCAAGTAGTTGTTTCAATCTAGTTGTGGAGGGCACAGCACCTTTGCCCATGTGGGAATCGAACCAGCAACCTTGGTGTTATGAGCCTGCGCTCTAACCACCTGAGCTAACGGACCACCTGATGCATTTTTTTCTTAAGCTATATAAATACATTCCACCAGGTTCTGGTCCCACTCTCTTAGACTGAAAACCATTCTAGGTTTTTAAGGTTATGCTGCATATTTGTGCTTTGAATCAATTATATGATTATCTATCCCCAACCCCAGCTTCTAAAGGGCAGCTTTATTTCTTACATTTCCAAGTTCTGGGGAAGTGGTGGTCAAGCTTCACTGTAGCCTCCTATATGTTACTAATAATAGTCTCTTCTCTTCTTTGTTTCCTTCTCTTCTTTACTCTCTTCTTTCTGCAAATCATATCACTGTTTATACTCTAGACCAGCCCTCTTCAACAGAAATGTAGTGCAGGCTGCATATGTAATTTAAACTTTTCTAGTAGCCACATTAAGAAACAAAAAGGAACAGGTAAAATTAATTTTAATAATATGTTTTATTTAACTCAGTATATCCAATATATTTCAATATGTAATCAGTATTTTAAAAATTATTGAGACATCTTACGTGCATTTTTGTCTTAAAGTCTTTGAAATCCTGTGTCTATTTCATGCTTACAGCATAACTCAATCCAGAGTAGCCACGTTTCCAGTGCTACTTAGCCACACGTGGCTGGTGGTCACTATACAGTGTAACATGGTTCCAGACAACTTAATTCAGAACCTCAGGTCTCTCTGGATCTTTCCCTTTTATATCCTAGCCAGTCTGAGGCCAAATCTTACTTTTTCTTCCTGTCCATTGTTTGTGCCATGTGTTTCTTACTAGTTCAGGCCCTTTTCACGTTGTACATCACCTATGTTAACATGGCAGCTGAGCCTGGAAAGCTGGCCCTTTGAAGCCCTCATCTATGTTTCACACAAAGTCCTTGCTTTCCTGAAGGTTACATTCTTAAGAGAGAGTCAGAAAACAAACACGTGAAGAAATATATAATGGACCAGATACTATGAAGTGCTATAAACTAGAGGAAACTGTTAATAACCTATGAAGAAAAATAAAGATAGAGACTTATTGAGGGTCGGGGGTGGGGGGTGGAGTTTTATATATGAGATGGTGATAAGGTGATAACTGAACAGAGACCTAAATAAAATGAAGGAATGAGTCATGCAGCTATCTGGGGGGAAAGAATATTTCAGGCAGAGAGAACAGCCAGTGCAACGGCCCTGAGGCAGGAATATACTTGGGGCGTTAGAGAACTGCGGAGGAGGGCCAGGCTGGATCACAGAGAGCAGGAGGAGCTGGGATGGGAGAAGGAGTTGAGATCAGCAGAGCCACAGCTCCCATGACCTGGTGAGCCACAACACAAGCTTTGGGTTTCATTCCTAGTAGGATAGGAACCCACTGAAGGATTTTGAGTCTGACCTGACTTATATTTTAAAAGGATAGTTCAGGCTTCCTGTGTGGATACTGAATATAGGGACCAGTTAGGAAGCAGGGAAAACAATGCCAGGAGACTGTTATATATTTATTTTACACCTGTTGAAAACACAGTGGGGCCCTTGGATGAGAACAGTGATGGGGAGAGGACAAATCCCCACCCTCAGACTCACCTTAGCACTTGTTTTGGGCATTTGGTGTGCATTTCTGGACATAGCTGAGGTACAGTCTATCTAGTCCTGGACATTTTTCTTTGCAATTTTGAAAACAGAAAATACAGTGGGTCCTATTATAAGAGGGTCCTTTAAAGTTAGAGGCTCCATGCTCCATGCTTCTTCCCCATCAACTGAGAATTATGACATTTGGTCTTGTTTCCAGCAACTAAGCAGTGTATCGACCTTGGTCAAATGCCCTATATGCTGCAGGAAAAAAAAGAAGTTAAACCCATCTGGGAATTAGCTGTATGACTGTCCAAAATATTTGTCTGTTTTAGCCCCAGATTTTCTACTTGGTTTTTCTACTAAAGACTTGGCCTTTGAGGATCTGCTCAGTGCCCTGTGTGGGAATGTTTCCCTCACATGGAACTGCAGGGTGGGGGCAGAAGATTTTTCTACCAGCTTAAGGAATGTTTTTCCAGGTGACTTTCCTGTTGCCATGGACTCTGGCTGTGCAAATATGGCTCTCACATCTGCTGCTCCGGGGCTTGTAAGCAAATAGTGCCAGGCGGCCTGGGTTTGCGTGTGTTTCCACACCCACAGTGACTGCCCTGGTCCAATCCAAACAAGCACAGTGCTGGTGCATCAACAACATCCTTCCTCGGGCATGGGCGTTCAGTGCAGACTGTTATTCCTCTCTTAATAGGCATCCAACCAGCCATCCAGACTAAATGACTGTGAGAGAAGAGCCAAAGGAGCCTCTTGGTCACATGGTGAACACAAAATGATATTTTTAGCTGAAATGTCCAGTGGAAGGATTTTCCCAGTGGCTGAAGAATGAGAGTTTCCTTTGCAGACAAGAACTGTGGCTATCATTTAATGATGATGTAGGGAGTGCCAAAGGCTATGCCAAGCCCTTTGAAAGCAATATCCCACTTAATCCTCACAGACACCTTGTGAGGCAGGTCCTGCTTTTCCTCAGAGAGGTGTTGTAATCTGTTCAAGGTCACACAGCTGGTATGTGGCAGAGTCAGCATTTAAATCCAGGCCTGTACTCTTGACTTTTACATTATACTGAAAACTTCTGACCACCTATAGGAACCAAATTGTAGGTGAAATGATGGATTATATTTTGGCTAAAACAGATGGAATTTTTCTTTTAATTTTGAAAAAAATTAAGAATACTCACTATCAGAGTGTTGGAAGCTCCTTCTAGGTAAACATTTTTTACAATTTTATTTTAAGTGTTTGCTTGTTTTTTTAATTGGGGGACAGTATGTTTTTCCAGGACCCATCAGCTCCAAGTCAAGTAGTTGTTTCAATCTAGTTGTGGAGGGCACAGCTAAGTGGCCCATTAGGGGATTGAACCAGCAACCTTGGTGTTATGAATACTGCGCTCTAACCAACTGAGCTAAGCGGGGGCCCCTGGTAAACATTTTAAGCAGATATTTTTATACTATTGAATAGTAAGTCACTTATTCTCATGCTCTATAATGGACAAAATAAATTCTGAAAGTGTATCTTATCTCATTTGAGATGAGCTCAGCTCAGAGGGGTTGAGGCTGAGACCTTGATCCCTTGGTGTCCTGAGCCTACTGTCACTCCATTTGAGATCCTAAAGGAAAATTATCTTCATAAGCCTGGAAGTGTAGGATTGAAAGATGTTTACACGTTTTTTTTTTTGTTGTTTTTTTTTTGAGGGCAGTGTCACTGGCCCTCATATGTGGAACCCGAACTGGGGCCGCTGGCTTCCCAAGCCAGTGCTTAATCACCACGCCACTCGGCCGGCCCACAAGTTTTCAGGTGTGTCTGTGTATGTGTGCTCATGCATAGGTGCCAGGGAGGAAAAAGAGATACCATTTGGGGCTTTTGCATTTGCTCTTCCATCTGCATGGAATGCTCTTTCCTTCTAATGCAGCAGATGTAAAATCTTGTCATTTGGCCTCAGCATCTCTGACCACCTGACCTAGAGCTGCCTCTGCCATCAATCTCCATTTCATTGTCTTGTTTTATTTCCTCAGAGCTGTTCTTATTAGGGAGCTCATGTGCATATGGGTGTGCGGGGGAGTCCATCTGGGCTTATGGACATTTAGGTTGGGTTTTAGACAAATACTCGAAACTGCTGACTACAAGTGTGTAACCTTGGGCAAGGTACTTAGCCTCTTTTCACTCATGCTAAGATGACAAAACAGGGATAAGATTTACCTTCCCAACTAATACAACCAAAAAACTAGATAAAATATATGTAACAGTGGTTTCAGGTATTAGAGATGGCAGAATAAGATGGTGATCCCCGAGAGAGGGGAGATAAATGAGATGAGCCCTATGAGTGCTCAGCTTTAACGCCTAGAGGGAACTTGGGCAGCTCCATCCTAGCTTCTCCCAGAGTTGGGGAGGTGGAGGTGGGAGTCTAGAGCTACACACACACACACACACACACACACACACACACACACACACACACGGGAGAGAGAGAAAGACGGGGAGAGAGGGGCAGGAAGGAGAGAGAGAATGATCCTTAGATTTACAGAGTGTTCTCTTGACTCTTCAGCTGAGTACTGGTCAATGAGGAAACTACCTGAAGTAGGAAGAAGAAATATCTGAAAGGACCAGACACAATAGTCCTTGGATTGCACACTCGGCTGGGAGTAGTCAGTGCTCCTACCAGCCAGAGTAGAAAAACTTTCTAATTCCTGAGCTCTGGGTAGAGCACTCGGAAGGATTTTACCTCAGTAATGTTGAGAAAAAAACAGATGTATTATTAATAAGTGATATTATTGTAGACATGGACAATGAAACAAGTATAATTATGTTCCATAGGTTCAGGCAGGTAGAGGAATGCTTGAGTATGTTAAATAGAAACATGGAAGACAAAAAAAGATCCAGATTCTAGAGATGCAGATTACAATGTCTGAGACAAAATGACCATAATTATCTAAGAGTTTGTATTTCTAGTACTCTTATTTTTCCCCTCCATATGTGTATATTTATGCATTCCAAACTACCATCACGTGTATACCCCCACACAAATGCAGAACAAAATTAGAAATATCATGTGAGTGTAAATCACTGAGCAAGCCATCTGTTTTGCCATAGTGTGAGTAAGAAGGAGATGCCTCAATCCTAATAGTAAATCCAGGAGGAAATTTACCCAGGCCCTTGCATAAGAGGAGCTGTGGGCAAATGAAATGGTCAACTGTAGGATCATGAGATTAGATTGGATTTGGGCTCTTCCTGACTAGGTGACTCTTGGCAAGTTTCTTCATCTTTATAATGGGAGCTACAATGCCTCCTCAATGAATGATAGACATAAGGGCAAATTTAATATAACTAAGGAAAAAAATTACTTCAATTTCCCAAGGAACAACAGAATAGCTAATAGCTGTTGTATGTTTACTATGTGCCAGGCATTGCATTAAAACTATTCCAGACATAATCACATTTAACCTTTATAATGACGCTGGGACAGACTTATCCTCAGCTTACAGATGAGAAAAATGTGGCTCAGAGAGGTTCACCAAATTGCTTAAAGTCACCCAGCTCTGTAAGTGGAAGCCCATGGATTTAACCTAGTTATGTTAAAATACTCTTACAGAGCCCAGACCTTCCAAGATTTATGCGTGTGTGTGTGTGTGTGTGTGTGTGTGTGTGTGTGTGTGTGTAGGTGTTGGGTTGAGGGCAGGTATGCCAGGATGTGAAAGTGAGAGGATAAGAACACACACACACACACACACACACACACACACACACACACACACACAGTAGTACTGGGAACTATAGAATTAGAAAAAGAGAAAGGACAAGCTTGGGTAGTGAAAATACTAACTCCCTGGGCAGAGGTCTTATTTATTTATTTGTGTATTTATTAAAACAAAGACTGGGCTAGCTGAGTGGCTCAGTTGGTTAAGAGCGCAAGCTCTGAGCAACAGAGTCACCAGTTTGATTCCCACATGGGTCAGTGAGCTGTGCCCAAGCTGAGCTGCCACTGAGTTGCCAACAGGTGGCAGGATGGCTCAGCTGGTGAGAGCACGTGTTCCTAACCACAAGGTTTCTGGTTGGACTTCCACATGGGATGGTGGGCTATGCCCACCCGCAACTAAGATTGAATAGCAGCATCTTGAGCTAAGCGACCACGAGCTGCCAAGGGGACTTTGAGTGAGCTAGCTGCGCCCTCCACAGCTAAGATTGAAGGACAACTGGCTGTTCCCCTTCCCCAGTTCCATAATTAAGAACAAAATAACAGGGCTGGCTGAGTGGCGCGTTGGTTAAGAGCTGGCTTGGGATGCCTCGGTTTGGATCCCACATACAAGGGCCGGTGACACTGCCCTCTACAGCTAAGATGGTGAATGACAGTTCCACCTGGAGCTGGGCTGCTGTGAGTCCCCTGGACAGCATAGCTGCAGGCCCTGCTGCGGTGGGCTGCCATAGGCTACAGTGAATGGCTGGTAGCCAGTGTGAATGGCTGACAGCCGGAGTGAGCTGCCAAGAGCTGCTGTGAGTGGCCATCCAGAGGCCGGCGACCAATCTGCCTCACCAGAGAAGAGCACAATGATGATACCACCATGGGCCAGTGAAGCAATGTCCTCCACAACTAGACTGAAGAACAAAAGGACAGCAATTTTTCTGTTCCCCTTCCCTGGTTTCCCAACGCTGTTCCCCTCCCCCAATTTCCTAATAAAAATCTTTAAAAAAATAAAAAATAATAATAAAAACAAAACCAAAAAACCCCACAAAAAAACACAAATCTTTATTTTTATTTATTTATTTAAAATATTTTACTGGGAAATTGGGGGAGAGGAACAGCATTGGGGAATTGGGAAAGGGTAACAGACGAGTTGCTGTCCTTTTGTTCTTCAGTCTAGTTGTGGAGGATGTCGCTTCACTCTTCCCGGGTGAGGCAGTAGCTCGCAGGCCATTGGACTGCCACTCACGGCAGCTCACAGCAGCTCACGAAAGCACACGCCAGCTGTCGGCCAGCCCCACTGCAGCTTACGCTGTCGCTGGCAACTCACGGCAGCCCAGCTCCAGGTTGAGCTGTTGTTCACCATCTCAGAGGGTGTAGTGTCACTGGCCCACATATGGGATTCAAACTGGGGCCCTGCTGCTCAGAGCTGGTGTCTCAAGTCAACTTTATTTATTTATTTATTTATTTATTTATTTATTTATTTATTTGCTGAGCCATCCTGTCACCTGTTGACAGCTTAGCGGCACACCTCGGGCTGGGCATCCAACTGCTGTTGCTCAGAGCTCAGCTCACACTTTTTGTTTTTTAAAGATTTTATTGGGGGAATTGGGGGAGGGGAACAGCATTGGGGAATTGAGGAAGGGAAACAGACAAGTTGCTGTCTTTTTGTTCTTTAGTCTGGTTGTGGAGGATGTTGCTTCACTGGCCCATGTTGGTATCCTCATTGCGCTTGTCCCAGATGAGGCAGATGAGTCGCCGGCCTCCAGATGTCGCTCACCGTGGCTATTGGCTGCTCACTCTGGCTGCTGGCCACTCACTGTAGCCTATACCAAGCCAACGCTTAATCAATGCACCACTCAGCTGGCTCCCCTCCAAAAAAAAAAAATATTTAAAAACAAACAAATAAACAAAACAGAAAGACTGTGGTTTGGAATGAAATTAATTTGGTGGGACAGTGTGGTATTGTTTATGAGAAATTTTCATTTCCTGCTATGTAGACAAAAGACCCTGTCTTCAAGCTTTTAATACTTTCGTCACTCCAGAGATGAAACTCACTTCTGACACGGCCACATGTAAATATGCTAGTGGGATTTGCTTAGGTGGTCCCAGGACCCTTCCTTCTCCTGGTGTGGTTGGTGAGGAGAGATGGACAGTCCCAGTCGAGGCAGGTTTTCTAACTGGAGTAGCTTCTCAGGCTGTGTGAAAGTCTTAACCAGAAGCAGATGTCACTGTGGAACAGGATTCTCCGTTGTGTGGGCTTTTTTTAGGTTCATGTTGTCAATAGAGCAGCAAAGCTATGAACAGATCAAAGCTGGTTTGGGCCGGCTGTCTTAGGCTACTGGAGAGGCTGACACTGTTTGGGGCCGCCAGTTAGGCAGCTGCCACAGCCCTGCTGGTATCCATAGCCCTGGAGAAAGACATTCAGAGAGATTAACCTTCTTAGTTTTATAATAAGGCCCCCTTTTTATTCACACAACAATATTATTAGGTAGGAGCTTTTATTATGCCCATTTTACAGATGAGGAAACTGAGGCTCGGAGAAGGTAAACAACCTGTTCACAACTTGTAATACAAGGATGAGTGAAAATTAGCCAGCTTTGCCTAACTCCAGGTTCTTAATCACTGTATTATGCTGCCCTCCTTACCTCATTAGGTCCTAGTGCTGGCTGGCTGGCTGGCTGGCTGGCTGGCTGGCTGGCTGGCTGGATGGATGGATGGGAGGAAGGATGGATGGATGGATGGATGAATAGATAGGTGGATGAATGTATGAAGGAATGAAAACTACTACCTTGATTTTAATGCATTAGGGATTAGAGAGAGATAGCGCCCAGGAGTTCTGCTAAGCCATCCAAGCAGGCAAGCACAGATTGACATCTTTGAGGACGAATGAACAGGAGAATTGGTCATGTGCAAATAGCAACATAGTAGGTTACAGTCATTTATTCAAGAAATAATTACCGAGCGTCTCCTACATGCCAGGCATTAGGTTAGTTAACTTGCCCCTTTGCCGCCACAAAGTAACTGACTCTGGCCTCGGTGCTTCATTGACCAGGAAGGCTTTGATGCAGAGACGTGGACTTCCATTTAGCTCCTCCTTTTGTTAAAGTGACACCCTTTGCATCAGAGTAGGGAAGGCTTGGCAAAAGGAGAGTCCTTGCTGGTCCTGAATCCTGCAGATCCTTCCACAGCCACCAGGCTCAGGTCAGGTCAGTGATTCCAAAACCCAGAAATGGAGTTTGTTAAAAGTATGGGGCTCAGCCCTACCCCAGGGGTGGTTGTACACTGCCGGGTTTGGCATCCCCTGTGTGGACCAGCATTTCCACTTTTCTAAAACCTCTGCCACCTTTTGATGAACAGGACAAAGGCCTCAAAGCTCTCTGGAAATCCTGGTGTGGAACAAGGAGGGGAAGTCATGGGAAGGTGCCTGTGACTAGGCCTGCAGAACAGATTTTAATAGAGTTTTGCTTACTATTTTGTTCTGTTAAATAACTGTACTTCTATGCCCATTTTCCAAATATGGACCTATATTATCATATTGAATGTACTTTTAAAAAACTACACACATTCCCTCCTCCCCAGATCTGGCTTTGCCAGTTACCTTCCCAGTCCTCCAGCCATCCACCCACCCCTCCACCTTTCCCAGCCTCACTGAAACCATTGTTTGTCAAACTTCCTGGGTATAAGAATTAACTAGAGAAAAAGTCTGACTCGGTCATAGGAACCTTCAACTTCCCTAGTGATTCTGCTACTGGGCAGTCAGGAAACCACATTCCGAGGAATGGTTTTTAAGGTTATCAGAGGGAGAGGGCGGGCTGGTTGGAGACTCAGGAGGGCTCCCTGCTGGTGAAGTGGATGAGAGACCCATGGAGTGCCCTTTGAGGGGGTTTTACTCGCCAAGGACTTCCTGTGATAGGATTTGTTGCTATGGCTGCCCCATCTCTCCCACCTGTGGGGAAGGAGAAACTTTCTTCTACCCTTCTAGGTTTCTCCAACTAGTCTAATAATTAAATCGATATGAGACAGATTATCAAGGGGAAATAATCAAATTTACCTACATATTTATTTACGGGAATCCTATATACATGAGAGGTTCAGAGATAGAAATGGGAAATGAGGTCTATATGGCATTCTGCATTAAGGATGAGGGAAAATGCCTTGGGGAGGAAGGCCATTGAAGAATGATAAGAAAAGCAGATGTTCAGTAATTAGAAGTTTGCTCTACCCTCTAGATAGGTTATAAAAAGTTATTTCTGTTGATAACTCTTAGTGTGCATAAGGCCCCTAATGTAAATTCTTTAAGGAAGATGTAAAACTTTCTCATGGGTTTGCAGGGTCTCCATTGGTTTCAGTTCAAAATAATTCACATGCAAAAATGGCACATCTTGGGGACACCTGCTCTGACCCCCTTCACACTGTACAGGGTTTAAACGAGTCACCACAAGATGTGCCCCTGTGATATGTAGGTTATTTTTGAGCTGAAGACAACTGAGACCCTGCAGGTTTAAAAGGAACTTATGCCCCACCCCTCTTTAATTACCTAGAAGGATTTGAATTAGACGCCTTGCCCATAATAAGAGATTATCAGATAGCCTTTCTTGGCCTATCTATGTGGCAGGGCAAACTACTAATTACTGAACACCTGCTCCTGTTACCATCCTGCAATGGCCTTTCTCCCTGTCTGAAGCCCCAAGGTGATCTTTAGCTCGGATACCATACCTACCTCATTTTTACCTTCCTGTCTCTGAACCTCTCATTTATGTGGGGTTCCTATGCGTATGTAATTAAATTTGGTTATTTTCTCTTGTCAATCTGTTTCATGTGGATTTAATTATTAGACCAGCCGGAAGTACCTTGAGGGTAGAAGAAAGTTTATTCTTCTCCTACAACACCCATCTGGTTGAAAGTCAGAGACAAGGTGCATGCTTGCTTGGCTCTCCCACTTTGTGCCTGGGGGCCCAGGGTCAGGGAAAGTGTGGGGAAGGGCCACAGGGCCCAGCCAGGAAGCCCACTGGTCACACAGGCCTGGTGGAAATGACAAGTGTTAGCAGGCTGAGAGCCTAGTGCTTCAAAGGGTGGGCAGGTCATGGTTCTTTCAGGTTTTCTACAGGGGATCTGGGAACAGCTTGGAGAAGTGTTTGTCCTCAGTGTAGTTGGGGCCTGTTATTCCTCCTCAGAGGATGGGAAGTTGAGATATCTCCAGGGGCAGAAATAATGCAACTTTCCAGCCTCCAACATATTTTTCCTTTCCTCCATGAAGGTATTTCCAGTAAGCCCTCCTCATGTAATCCCTGTAAGCGGTGTCGCTGCATAGAGCAGCTCCATATCCTGAGCTCCCCTAATGAAGACCTCAGCCAGCAGAGCCCTGACTCACCACAGTGGCATGCGCCTGTTAACTTTTGTGCCCATACTAATGCTCTTTTACAAACACACTAAACTCTGGCGGTTTCAGCAAGAAGGACACAGTTGAAGAAGTTCTTAACCAACACTTGCCTAAGTTGACTAGTTTACAACTAAACTATTTTGTTGCCCCGATCTTAACAGCTAATTTTCAAGCAGGTGCTCCTACTGCTTAGAATCAGTTCAATGTCCAATAGGGACCCAATTCAAAACTGTATGGGCATTCATGGACTGAAAGGAACAGAAGTAGGACTGGCTTTTTCTTCATGTGCAGAATACATCTGCATTTTATTAATTCCACAAGTAAATCTCAAGAGCCAAAGGGCCTTGAGATTCTTACTAAAAAGTTTCCTTTTGAAATGTGGTCCATCTGTTTTAGCAGTGAATGGAGTCCACAGGGAGACTCGTATTTTCCCATGAAAATATAAGGCAAAGTGTTCCCCATTATTGTCACACTGAAACATTTTAACATATTTATAGTATTAGTAATATGAAGGAAAAAGTGTTCTTAGTTTAGTGTTACCTCCTTTAAAGGAAATTGGCTTGTGGTCTGACTGAACTGTACTTACCCCTGTGTCGGAGGCCAAGACATCATTTCCCTGACTCTCACAGTATTTTGTATCTAGGCAACATCATAAAAAACAGGCCAAGCCAGGTTGGGCGGGACTTCGGGAGTCCTACAGAACTCAGACTTCCCCATCAGGGATGTTTTCTTCAACTTGCAGTGAAAGCTCTTCGAAGTTGTAACTGTTGGCATGGAGCTCCAGCTCTGAGCAGCTGGTTCGGATCCCACAGGAGGGCCGGTAACGCTGAGTCCTCTACAGCTAAGATGGTGAACAGCAGCTTGACCCACAGTTTGGCTGCAGTGAGTCGCCGGCAATGGCGTAGGCTGCAGTGGAGCTGCAGTGGGCTGCCGTAAGCTACCGTGAGTGGCCGGCAGCTGGCGTGAGCTGCCGTGAACCACCGTGAGCGGCCGGCCAATGGCCAGTGAGTAACTGCCTCACCCCGGAAGAACGCAATGATCACAATACCAACATGGGCCAGTGAAGCAATGTCCTCCACAACTAGACTGAAGAACAACTTTTCTGTTCCCCTTCCCCGATTCCCCACTAAAAAATCTTAAAGAAAAAAAAAAATTGGGGGGATTAAAGTCTTTCCAGGCTTTCATCTAAACCCATTATCTTTACTTCAGAAAAAAAGAAATTCAAGGTTTTTTAAATATCTTTTGCACCTGCCCCCACAGTCCCAAAGCATCAGAATTTTATGATGAAAAGTGAAGCTTAAGAAATGGGACTAAAGTTTTCTGAAAGAAGGAATTGAGGTTAGACTTTACACTTGGCTTTATTTATTTTAACTCCATCCTGGTCAGTTATCGGTAACCACCCTTTCACACCCTCTGATGGGGAAAGGAAAGTAGCAGATATTGGTTGAGTCGGAATGGAGTTGTAAAACCATCGAGGGCCATGAAAGGCCAGCAGATGGCCTTTGTGTTTTAGGCAAGCCTGTTCTTCCCAGTTAACCCCAGTCCCATGACTCGCTATTGTCTTACATAGCATTCACCATGTTACACTTTTCTGTTATTTGCCTAACCTTTCCTCCAGTGTGAATTTAAATTTGACTCACATTATAGGCTAATAAACCTTTGAAAGCAGAAACTTTACCTGGTACTCTGGATTGTCTATCATGGTGTATTCTAGGATATTGTTTTTTCATAAATTAATGACCAAGGGCTTTAAGAGATGAGAAAATAAATATTTAACATGCGATAGTTTTCTACATAGTTATATGTGGAACACATCACATGTATAAACCTAGTAGCAGACTTTTAGAACTGAAAAGTGTCCAAAGAATTATTTATTTTAATCCTCTGATTTGCAGATAATGATGTGGGCTCACAGGGTTGGGTGACTTAGCCAAGACCTTGAAGGAACTTGGGACATAGAGTCAGGGTTAGAACAGGAATCCTTTAGCCCAGTGGTTCTCAATCTGGGGTGATTTTGCTCACCAGGGGACAATTGCAATGTGTAGAGACGGTAGTGGGTAGAGACCAGGATGCTGTTGAACACCTGACAAGGCACAGGGCAGCTCTCCAAAACAAAGAATTGTCCAGTTTGGATGTCAGTGGTGCCGAGGTTGATAATGATAAATGCTGGTTCAGCCCCAGAGCAGCCTTCTCTCCACTTCAGCATTGTCCTGGCATACTGTACTTTTTGTTTTGTTTCAATAATTTTTTATTGCTGGTGAAGATTCAGGTTGTCTTGACTTTAGCAAAAGCAAATCAGTATATATTTAAGCACGCAATGTCTTTATTTTAATCATAAAGTTAGGTTATGAGTCATGGAACTGTGAGAAATAAAATCCAGTGTGTTTTCCACATTTTTCAAGGTGAGTATCTCATTTAGACTCAATTCCTGTCAGATGACTTTTTTTTTTAAAGATTTTATTGGGGAATTGGGGGAGGGGAACAGCTTTGGGGAATCAGGGAAGGGGAACAGACAAGTTGCTGTCTTTTTGTTCTTCAGTCTAGTTGTGGAGGACATTGCTTCACTGTCCCATGTTGGTATCGTCATTGCGCTCTTCCCGAATGAGGCAGATCGGTCTCTGGCCTCTGGCTGGTTGCTCACCGCAGCTATTGTCAGCTCACGCTGGCTGCCAGCCACTGACGCTGGATTCTGGCCACTCGCTGTAGCCTATGGCAGCCCACTGCAGCAGGGGCTGCAGCCTACACCGTCGCCGGGGCTCTCACAGCCCAGCTCCAGGTGAAGCTATTGTTAGCTGTAGAGGGCAGTGTCACTGGCCCTCATATGTGGGATCTGAAACCGGGCCGCTGGCATCCCAAAACCAGCTCTTAACGAATGCGCCACTCAGCCGGCCCCAGATGACTTTTAAATCTGTAGTTTTTACATTTTGTTCTTTTTAAAAACAGCCAGATAGCCCCTTGGCTTACTGTTCTATTTTTATTTATTTTTAATTTTTATTAAATATAGCTAACATACAATATTATACTAGTTTCAGGTGTACACCATAGTTATTCAACATTTATATACCTAAAGAAGTGATCACCATGATAAGTCCAGCAACCATCTGACACCTTACCATGCTATCACTGGGTTCTGTTTTCTTTTTGCTGTTCTCTTTGAATGTTTTCTGCTACTTCATCTTCTAAATCACTGATTCAATCCTCTGCTTCACCTAATCTACTGTTGATTCCCTCTAATGTATTCTTTATTTCGGTTATTGTATTCTTTATTTCTGACTTGTTCTTTTTTATGTTTTCTATTTCCATTTTTATGTTTCCTTTCTCTTTGTTGAAGTTCTCCCTGAGGTTGCTGAGCATCCTTATAACCAGTGTTTTAAACTCTGTATCTGTGGTTGCTTGTCTCCATTTTGTTTAGCTTGTTTTCTGGAGCTTTGCTCTGTTCTTTTATTTGGGACCTGTTTCTTTGTCTCCCCATTTTGGCTGCCTCTTTATGTGAGGTAGGGCTGCTGTGTCTCCTGGTTTTAGTAGAGTGGCCTTATGCAGTAGATGTACTGTGGGGCCCAGGGGTGCAGTGTCCCTGGTCACCAGAGCCAGGTGTTCCAGGCATGTCACCTCTGTGGGTTATATGTGTCCACCTGTTATAGTTGAGCCTTGGTTGCTGTTTGAACATCAGTAGCAAGGACTGACCCTCAGGCTAATTGGTTGTGAGGACCCACTGTTACTACAGGGAAGGAGCTGTTGTGGAGGGGCTGACCCTGTGGAGCAGGATTCGTTTTAGCAGGGCTCTGGTGCCTGCCCAGTCTGCCATTTGGGTGTGTTGTCTTTGGAAGTGGCTGGGTGATGCACCAGCTCGTTGAAAGCTGGCCAATGGGCATGCCAGCCCCAGGGTTTGGGAGGTGACCTGCTGCAGGTCAAGTTCAGCTGCAGTCTGTGTCCTGCCTGGGGCCACCTGGCCTGAGTCACAAAGCAAATCTGTAGGTGGCTGCCACTCACACTGTGCTTGGAGATGTCTTGAGAGCCAAGCCAGAATGAAGGCCGTCTATTGCTAGTGCCGAACTTAGGGCTGCTCAGCCAGTGTGGTAAAGGACACGCTGAAGCTAAGTGCTACTTGTTTGGGGTTTGTGAACCTTTGAGAGACTTTACAAAAGTCTGCAGCATGAGCCATGTCAGGTGGTTTGCATATGGAAAAGCCACTGGAAACAGTTTGGGTGTGCCTGAAAGTTGGGTGTGATGGGGTCTTAGAATCCCAGGGCAGGGCAAATGAACCACATTAGCTAGGTTCATGGAGACTCAGATGTGGCAGCTACCTACATCTGCATGTTGGGAAGGGGGAGGGCTCAGCAAACAAACAATGACTTCCACTAGGGCCTCCATCCGGAAGAAAGCTATCTTTCCTGCTCTCACCCTGAAGCCAGACCACTTAGTTCCTTCCTGTATGTCCCTTTTGCTTTTTGAGCTGCTGCCCCAGTGCTGGAGCTCAAAGTGACTGAGTCTGTTAGCGAGTGAGTCCATGTGCAGGTCCTCCCAGAGGAGCAACTGAGAGTGTAGCCACCCTCCATTTCACTCAACCACAGTCTCTGCTGGTTTTCACAAATTATGGGGACTTCTCTTCCCTGCACTGGAGCCCTGGGCTGGGGAGCCTGGTGTGGCACTGTGACCCCTTGCTCCTCTTGGGGTGGGGGCCTCTACAGCCCTCTTGATTTTTAATGGTCACACATGAGTGTGGGACCAGCCCGTTCCATGTCTCTGCCTCTCCTATGAGTCATGAGGTGGCTTCTTCTGTATGTCCATAGTTGTAGGTCTTCAGTTCAGCAAGACTTCAGGCGATTCTCAATGGTGGTTGTTTTGTAGCTTAGTTGTAATTTTGATACGGTTGTGAGAAAAGGTAAACACAGCATTTACCTCTTTTGCCATCTTGACTAGAAATTCTTACTGTCCTATTTTTTTTTTTAATTTTTTTTTTTAATTTTTTTTTTTTTTAAGATTTTATTGGGGAATTGGTGGAGGGGAACAGCGTTGGGGAATCGGGGAAGGGGAACAGACAAGTTGCCGTCTTCTTGTTCTTCAGTTTAGTTGCTGAGGATGTTGCTTCACTGTTGGTATCGTCATTGCGCTCTTCCCGGATGAGGCAGATTGGTCACTGGCCTCTGGATGTCGCTCATCGCAGCTATTGGCAGCTCACGCTTGGCTGCCAGCTGCTCACGCTGGCTGCGGGCCACTCACTGCAGCCTATGGCAGCCCACTGCAGCAGGGGCTACAGCCCACACCATCACCGGGGCTCGCACAGCCCAGCTCCAGGTGGAGCTGTTGTTAGCTGTAGAGGGCAGTGTCACTGGCCCTTATGTGGGATCCGAACCGGGGCCGCTGGCATCCCAAAACCAGCGCTTAACCAATGCGCCACTCGGCCAGCCCTGTCCTATTTTTAAAACACAGAAATAAATTCTTTTCAGGCTCTCACCTTGTGGGGCTGGGGAGACATGGAAGAGATTTTGGCGGGTGCTCTCACCTTGTGTGGAAGATTTACCTGTTGCATCTAGTGGAGATGAAGTCATGTATGGACTCTTATCCTCAGTATGTCAGGGGAATAAAAATCCAAGTGAAGGGAAATATATGTTCATGTAAAAAAAATCTAAGAAGCATGCTGAGTGAACATACTCATCTGAAAAATTACTCTGTGAAGGTCCCATTAATTTTCAGCATGACTGAGAGACCTAATTTCTATATTGACTTAAAAGAGCTGAAAAGTCCACTCATCCCTCTGGAGGCAGAATGTTCCTTTTCCATTACCAATAATGTAGTCTACTTGCGACATTACAAGAGATTAGAGTTCACCGTGGTTGTTGAATGTTGTCTGGGGTTCTGTCCAATAAGGTATACACTTCCAAGAAACCATGTGCAAATGGTTCACATTGTTGGGTAATTTGGTGAAACAGGATGCCATATAATATTAACTAACATTATTAATATCTCCGGGTCACATTGGTTATATGTGGTTGGGTGCCAGACCACAGATCTACAATCTAGTCCCATTTCTGAGGTCTAAGTGGAGGAGGAGAATATGGATATATGTCAGTTCAAAAATGATGTGCCCGGAATTAACATCAACTTTCATTTCCTAATTAACAACACAAAAAGTACTGCTTTTTAAAATAAGCTGAATGTTTCTTCATAAAATGAACTTTTCTTATTTTTGCCAGAAAGTCCAGAATGTTTTATGCTGAACTACAGGTTCTTCACCCTCGGTTTTTTGTTATAAGGAATTCCTTCTATCACTTTGAGGTTTTGATGCTTAGTTTTGTATTTTGATGCTAATGATGTTCCATGGTGTCATATCTGCTATTTATTAATATAAATAGTTGCAAATGTAGACAAGGTATAAGTAATTAACACTTAAAAATTCTTAGTGGGCCAGCCGAGTGGCCCAGTTGGTTAAGAGCTCGCTCAAGAGTGCGAGCTGACAAGACCTATGACCATCTGACACGCCACAAAATATTTACAACATGGCGAATTGGGGGTAGGCAGTTGTCACTTTGAGGTGTAAAATGTATAACTAGTGCACTGTGTTGTACACCTGAAACTAATTAAAAATAAATAAATTAAAAAAAAAAAAAAGAGTGCGAGCTGAGCTCTGAGCAACGGCGTTTCGATGCCAGCCCGAGCTGAGCTGCCACTGAGCTACCAACAGATGGCAGGATGGCTCAGCTGAAAAAAAAAAAAAAATTCTTAGTATTTCTCTTTTCCTTTTTCAGTATGCATACTGAAAAAGAGCACACCCCTGGGCTCTCTTTGCTTTCTGATTGCATTTCACAAAGGAAACTTCTTCAGTTCACCCATTCTTATATCAATCATGCTGTGTGTTATAACCCCCAATTTATAGACTATATTCTATTGCTTACATTTTTGTTTTGACTAAGTCCCTGGGGATGTGTGTTTTATAAATTTTTTATCGGGTGTCCTAACTACAAAAAATGTTTTGGGTTCTTATTCTCAATATTATTTATTCTTTCCTTCATTCAATAAATATCTATTAAGAAATGTACCATGTTCCAGGCTCTGGGGTTAGAGTAGTAAACAGAATAGGCAACCATTCCTGCTATTAGGGAGCATCCTCAGTGAGGAGGGATACTTGTGTCGTCCTGTACCAGTGTTAAGTGCACTCAGAGGTAAATGGTTAAGTGGTGGAAGCTAAATATAGTCCCTTGGTCTAGGAGGAAAGAGAAGTGCACACACCCAACTTTTGAATGCTGCTCCAGAGTACATGGTGTAGCAAGTTGATCCCATCAGTAAACTAACAACCTATTTACACTTCAAGGTCTACTTGGGGGGACTTTTTACAGTGGGCAAGATTTAATGGGTCCTTTTAAATTACAGAGGAATGCCTGAATTTTGTCTTGCTTTTCTGTCTTCAGGGGTGTGGGGGATGCTATATTCAGTCTTTGCCTCTCACTCATCTATCTCATTCATGACTTGAGATTTCATAGGCAGCATAGTTTGACTCTTGAAATGACTACTTCTTATGGAAAAATGATGGCTGTTATGCAATGTTGACTGTCAAAATATACTACTAGGATGAGAACAAAATGGCCCACATTTCATTATGAGTGATTTTAATGATAACAGATGAACAGAAAGGGAATTGGGAGGTCCTATGAGTAAATGGAAGCATGCTTCTTACTGAGATTACTGTGTATTTTCTTGTTCCACCACAGATTGATTGGCACGGCTACTATATCCCTGAAGGACCTGATTGGCAACCAAAGCAAGTCGCAGCCATACAAACTGATCTCCCTGCTAAATGAAAAGGGGCAAGAGACTGGGGTGAGCATTTTCCCTCTTGTTGAATGGCTTTGAAATGAGATAGTTACGCAACAGTTTATTAAGAAAAGAGGGTGAAATTATAAATATTAGTTCACTACAAACACACACACACCTACTCGTTTTGAGATAAACCGATCCATTTGCAAATGATATGGCCTTATCCTATATTCTCAATCACAGAACTAGCAAATTAGATAAACTTGATTTTCTACAACAGAGTGTTATAGAGTGAGTGGGACCTTCTCCTGGTATGGCTCTGTGCATAGTCACTTGGGTGTTAACATTTGTGTGGTGAGCATAGCTCTGTGTATCAGACACTCTGAAACATTTTATAGAAGGTAATTCATTAATATTACCTTGGAATGTCAAGATGTTAATAGCACAATCTTTATTATTGCATTAGCAGCTGAATGTTTTCTGATCACAGCCTCTCTAAATAAGTATGTATTGATATTGTCTGATGTGAGACCAGAATTCTCTTTCTCAAGTGCACTTTTAAAAAATAACTGACTCGAGTATCACAGCTCCCAGGTTTCCTAAGATTGCTAACCAGTGCTTATAAAGCTGCCATGCTTATGTCATTAACCTCTAACACCTTCATTTTGAAATCAATTTATTTTGGGTAAAGGGAGAAATTTTTATACTAAAAGAGGCAACCATACAGGCTAGTTTTCTCAATGTCCATTAGGAGTGTCAATTTTGCTGGTATAATTTCCAAAATTTATAGGTTTCCTATGAACCAGCATTCTAATCATAAAATGTAAATGTAGAATGTCAGCTATGATCTATCTATCCAAAACCTGAGAGAAATGATACTTAGGAAAGATAGTATAAGTCAGTGATTTTTTTTTTAAAGCATAGAAGAAAGCATATGTAGAACCCTGGGATTGCAGAGCTAGGGTGATTGAATCGAGTAAGAAAGATTAAAGGCCTGAAGTCCTGCCCTCCCTCTTTGGGGTCCCTGGAGCACCCCTGGGAGTCCTGAGGTTACTGGGAAACCACTGATCCAGAGGTTGAGCCACTCATGTACACTTCTAGGTTTCGAAAGTTTTATTTTTTGATTAAGTTTAGCAACTGAGCCCCTCAGTACTCTCTGCATTCGGTCTTCCTGTTGTGGCCTGGGTCTCTAGCATAAGATGCTGCTCCTGTGATTCTTTATTTGCTATTAAATTGTTATTGGTGGAATCATTTAGCATCCTGTTCAGTGTCTCCCAGATCATAGTTCCTAAGGTGGCTTCAAAATGTGCTGATCCATGAGGGAGTATTCTCTAGTGAGCAGAGAGATGGGAAAAATGAGACAGAGGGAAAGGGAGAGGGAGAGAGAGAGGGAGGGGAAGGGGGAGGGAGAGGCCAGATGTAGCAAAAGTAGCAAGTGAAAGTATGAGATACCCTTTTAAATTTGAATTTCAGATAAACAATGAAAGATTTGTTTCTAAGTATATACGTGTGATAAAAAAATGGCGAATGTTTAAATTAAAAAAAATTATTCAGTAAAGGACACATTGCCATTAATTCCCCTCAAAACACTCCCCTTCGCTTTGAACACACTTATCCCATTGTTCTTGCTACTTTCTGAAGCAGTTCTGGAAGTCCTCTTTCAAGAGTGTCTTTAGTTGTGCTGTCGTGCCTGCCTCGATGTCCTGAATCGATTCAAAATGTTTACCTTTCATGGTCATTTTGACTTTGGGAAAGAGTCAAAAGTCACACGATGCCAGATCCAGTGAATAAGGTGGATGAGGACGCACCATAATGTTTCTGACAGAAATTGCCAAAGTGATGTGTGACATGACCAAGTGCCATCCAACAGAAAGGTAGGGATATTCAATATGGGAAGCGGTGCATCGAACCTTAGTAACAGTGTGTGACAAGTTTCAACTTGTCTGGTGCAGTCAGTTAGGTGTGAGCTACGGTTGAGAGAAGGTGTGTTTTAAGGGTTGCCTTAAATTATCCTCCATCATGACAATGCTCCGTGTCACACATCACAGCAATTTCTGTCAAATAAAAACATTATGGTGTGACCTCATTCACCCTATTCACCGGATCTGGCACCGTGTGACTTCTGATTCTTCCCCAAAGTCAAAATGATTCAGGACATCGAGGCAGCCACGACAGCACAACTAAAGACACTCATGAAAGAGGACTTCCAGAACTGCTTCAGAAAGTGGCAAGAATGATGGCATGAGTGTGTTTAAAACTAGGGGGAGGTCTTTGAGGGGGATTAATGGCAACATGTCATTGACTGTAATAAATTTTTTAAATTTAAACATTCACCATATTGTTTGATCATACCTTGTAAGTATGTCCTAAACATTCTGTCTGTATTTTAACTGGCAACTTGGGTATGGGCTCTGTGTGTGTGCACATCATCTTATTTGCAAAGGAACCCTTTTATTCTGAGGTTTCTAGTTCTTCATTTTTACTGTTAAATTTCATTTCTTTCTGGCAGATAGTACTTGTGGGAATGTGTTTGCATCCCTCTCTTGACTCCTCCTAGCAAACTTTTTTGAAATTTTGTAGGTTTGTGAAATATAAAAGGATGGGAAACTGCCCTTAAATAATGCCCCATGTGAGAAATTTATCTCAGATTTAAAAAGTGCAAGGAACTAACATGTTTTTTCCTTTCTGATAATAAAAATTACATAACATTTTCAGTTCTCCTTCTTGCATGGGCTCCTAACCATTTTGGAGTCACATTTTATGCAGAGGCAATTGCCTCTTGTACTTCATGATTTGCATATTTGTTTCCTCTTTAATCAGACTTGATTCCCTTTTTTATGAATCACACTGTTAAATAATTTTTTGTTAGTCATTTAAAGTTCTTTTTAGAGAGAAGTATAAAAATAAGTTTCAGCAATTAATAAAGAAGTCATTGAGCAAACAAATAACACAATCATTTAAAAGGAACTTCTGTGACTGTAATTTTGTGATTGGAGTTCACCTCCAGTCTAGGTTGGAAGCTAATTACAAGTTCATGCTTGTCTGGCACAACTTTCCTCCAGTTTATGGGGTTGCCCCTTACCGATGATGATACACTTGGCAGCCTGTAACAGGTAACTTCTTTCCCAGGCTTTCCCACTCCACCTGGCATCACATGTGGGAAGATAAAAACAATGGAGTGTGTGTCATCCTTCTCTCTTTCTCTTCTCACTTTCCTACCCTCTCTGCTCACCGCTTCTAGAACTTTTACTCCTGCTGAATTGTTTTGCATTGTTTCCATAACATCCCGATGCCCTACATTGATAATATCTGTAATGCATTATTTCTACCTAGGCCACCATCAACTTGGTGATCCGCTATGATCCACCTTCAACGTCACATCCAAATGACCCCAGTGGGACCAGCGCATCAGGCATGGGAGGTAAGCTAACCCTTCTGATTGCTTAGCCTACCCCGCGGGGGAATCTACTAAAGACACACAAGGAGTCTCCAAGAGTGTCTTTTTTGTCAGTACACTGTAGCTCTCTGACCACCTACATGGGGCTTCATGAGGCAACTGGAGCTGCCCTGAATTGGGACATTACAACTGTTTGCAAAATGCTTTTCAAGGGATAGGAGAAGGGTAAGGCAACCCCTTACTGACCAGCCTCACAGTAAGCCCATCTAGCACACACAGGCTCTGACAGAGGGTCCCAAGCAAGGATTTGCTTTAGGTTTGTGGCTTCCACCCCACACAATGTCCCCTGGTTGTGAGGCTCCAGGATTTTCCTCTTCTCTCATGTCTCTTCACCTCCTAAGTGTGCAATCACTGGGCTGTTCTCCCAGCCCCCAGTCTCTTGGTCAATGCCCTTGTGTTGGAGCCTCTTTCTCGCTCTCCCTTGGACTTGACCCCCTCCCAGCCCTTAAACAGCCCCTCAGTCCTTTAAACAATTAAAATTTTGCATAACCCACCTTATTCTCCTTGTACTCTGACATGAGTTTTCAGTCTTTCAGGGCCATCAGGTGCTGCTCTGAATGGGCTTGGAGCTGGGAGCTTGGGGGAGGGCTTTGGGCCACACGTGGAGAGAAGTCTACAACAATCAGGTCTTTCACCCAGCTGAGTCTGACCTCCTCTTAGCATCTTTCCAGGGAGATGCGATGTTAAAAGTGTCCCTGTCCCTTCCTCTGTCCTGAGGTGCATCACCAAACGCCCCTCTGCTTCCCCAGCCTTGGCATGGCTCCTGGAAGGGAGGGGCCCCTTGTCTCACCATAGTCACCTGCTGCCTTGAAATTCTCCATCCTGGGAGGGTGCCTTGGCGCTTGTTCCTGCCAGGCTTGGCTCCTCAGGTCCTGTCTTCTCTTTGTTTCTCTTGGTTCTGAAGTCAGCTGTCTGGTCTCCTGAGTGGCCTGCTCAGCAGTAGCAGTAGCACCTCCTTTCCTGCCCCTTGGCACCTCTGCCCCCTTCCTGCCTGACTTCTTGTCTCACCTCAGCCTGACCGCAGTCACTGTCCCCACTTGCCCTCACTCCACACCTCACAGATGGCCCAATATTCAGGTTTTGGCCCATTTTTTTTTTTATTCTTTTTCTTTCTAGAAGGCAGTGTCACTGGCCCTCATATGTGGGATCCGAACTGGGGCCGCTGGCGTGCCACGCCAGTTCCTAACCACTGCGCCACTCTGCCTTGGCCCATTTTTTGACCAAGTAGTTGTGAATGTCTAACATGGGTCAGCTGGCTGCTTCTTTCCAGGGGACAGTGGGACTGACATAGCCCCAGCACATCAGCAACACCTCTGCCGTCACCCTCTGCCCAGCAGCACCATGGGCTCGCTGCTGGGTCCTTGGACACTCTCAGGCCCACAGAAGCCCTGCAGTGGCTACTCTTTGCTGCCACAGTAGGGATGACAAGTGAAACACAGAGCAGGCAGACTAGTCCTGAACAGGACACCATCAGGGGCTGAACTGAGTAGTCTAACCCATATCTTTCCCCCCTCCTGCCCATCATTGCATCGGCCTGGAAAGGTACTTTCTGGCCCACAAAAAAGCAGCCCCCACTAATAGGCTATCTGGAGTAGCCTCTGAATTGGAAGGATCAGGGTACCTTTCCTCACATTGACACTTTTCCTGAGCTGCATCCTTTGTGTTCATTTTCTAAGGCAGCTGCAATAAAGCACCACTAACTAGGTGACTTAAACAATAAGAATTTATTCTATCACCTTTCTGTAGGCTGTGAGTCTGACATCAAGGTGTTAACAGGGTTGGGTCCTCCTGGAAACTTTGAGGGAGAATCTGTAAAATGCCTTTCTCCTGGGTTCTGGTGGGTGCTGGCAATCATTGGCATTCCTTGGCTGTAGAGCCATCACTTCAGTCTCTGTCTGTTATCACATAGTGTTCGCCCTGTGTTTCTATGTAATTACATGTTGTTACCCTCCCTGTGTGCCTGTGCCCAAGTTTCTCACCTCTTATACGGGCACCAGTCATTGGAATAGGCCCACCCTAATCCAGTATGACCACATCTTAACTTGATTCCATCTACAAACAAGGTCACATTCTGAGGTTACAGGTGGACTTGCCTTTTGAGAGGACACTGTTCAACCCAATACACTGGTAGATGAAAGACAGTTTCGTTATGCTTATTCCATTTCAAGAGCCAAAATGTTAAATGAGCCTTTTTGTATCACCCCTTCAGTAAGGCCTTTAGAGAACAAATATCACTATGGTTCATTCAAGTAAAAAGAGTAAACGTCTACTTTATAGTAAATTGTGTTTTTAAGTATTTATGGAGTAAAGAAACCGGTTGCTGGGATTCTTGACCCGTTGCTGGATGCTGCAGTGCTGGGGGTGATAAGAGCTTTACAGCTTCTGCCCTCCCGGAACTTTCAGTCCAGGTGTGGAAACAAGACTTGTTTATCCTGAAGGTGTAACCTAATGGATAAGACCAAGAGCTTTGGATTCTGTGTCTATGGTTGCTTAGCCATGTGACCTAGGGTAAGTTATTTAACCTCTCTGAACCTCAGCTTTCTTTCCTATAATGTGGGGATAATAGTAACACATCGTAATGTTGTTGCAAGGATTAAATGAGATAATGAATATAAAGTACTTAGCCCACAGCCAGACATACAGTAAGTGCTACCTTAACGGCGGCTATTATTCTTACTATTGCTTAAACAATTCTGAGTGGCTTGTAGTCATGAGGTCAGTTGAGTGGCATACTCTGTATGAACATTCAAATTGTTTTCTCTGAAAAGCAGAGCTATTAGAAAAAGATGATCTGGTTTGACTCAGAGCCATGTTGAGATGACTAAATGCTTTTTAAAAAAAAATCTTTAAAAAAAAACAAAGAATGTGTCCTAGTGTGCCAGAAAGACTATGAGAATAAGCAGTTTATGAAGTTGTTGGGAGTGTAGAGGAAGGTCTCTTTTCCTGAGATGGACCCATGTAATCCCCAACTCAGAAAATATGCAATTTCCCTGGAGCAAAGGCTGCTCCTTAGAAATGAGAAAGGCACCAACTCTTGAACTTTTAAAACCACTGGGGAGAAAATCTTGGCCATCTAGGGTCCCTTTGCCTGAGGCCCCTGGTCCTCATTTCCTGGATTGTCTTGGCAGCACTAAGGCTCTAGCAGTGCCTAGGGACTGAGAGTCATCCATCCTCTTAGGAAGCTGACTCCCCAGCAGGCTTTATGAAGGCAGCTGGCCAAGTTCTTCCTCAAAAGTTCTTTAGAATCCCTGATACTGCTGGAGGGAGATAAGAAACTAACCAGAACTTAGGTTCCTTTTGTTTGGATTTCAACCAAAGAAGTTTACCAAACACTGGCCACCAATGAGCTGTGTCTGAAGGGCAATTTTATTTTTAAGTGTAGATGACAAAGTGAAATTTTTTTTCTTTAAAAAATGAACAGGGTTCTTTGATCTGGAAATGCTAGCTTTGTTTTATTACAAGATGAATATTCACCAAGGCTGGCTCAAGGGTGGCAGTCTGAACGCTGGCCTCATAATATGGCTGGCTATAAGAAACATTTTGCATTAAAAAAAAAATCTTTCAATATCCTAGATTATCTAGATGTTTCAAGGGAAGATATCCTTTTATCTTAATTCCATTAAACTAATCAAAGATATCTTTGAGTACTTACTACAACTCTGTGCTAGGGAACACACACACACACACACACACACACACACACACACACACACACACACCAATTTTACTATCTTAGAAGAAGGTAAGATCAACAAATGGTACATAAATAACAGTAAGGCAGGTACACCTCGTTCCATGGCACACCTTAATGATATAAACAGGACATCTGGCCTAGAATTTGCTTTTTTCCCCTTTTCTTTAATTGACTTTAAAAAGCAAACAAAAAACCCTTTACCATTCTGTATAAAAGTAATGGGCTTCCTCTAATTTATATAGATCTTTAAAAGTAAAAAAAAAAAATATTTGAGTTTGTCGAGTTTTGAGTATGAAAGCAATGCCTGCTTATAAAAATGTAAATACCACAGAAATAAAAGACACAGAAAGTTCAAATTGTTCACAGTCCCATCCTTCTCAGATAACCACTGTTCACAACTATTGATACTGATTTTAGAGGTTACCATCCACGTGGTGGGTCCTACAAAGAAGAAATTTGAAATATTAATGAGAGAACACAAAAGTAAAGATTTTTCAGGAAAATTCACCCCTGCAAGTTGAAGAAACTAATATGAGCATGGGTCACAGAAATTCAATATCTTAGGGGTTCATGAGAGTTTTTATAAAGACTCTTTTTAGAGTAGTTTTAAGTTTACCACAAAATTGAGAGGAAAGCACAGCGATTTCCCATAAACCCCCGCCCCACAAATGTATAGCTTCCCCATTATCAGCATGTCTCACCAGAATGGTACATTTTTTATGAAGGATGAACCTACTTTGACACATCATAACCTCCATAGTTCTATGGGTTTGGCCAAGTATATAAATGACATGTATCCACCATTATAATACAATGCAGAGTCTTTTCACTGCCATAAAGATCCTCTGTGCTTTGCATAGTCATCTCCCCCAACCCCCAACTTTTGGTAACCACTGATCTTTTTATTGTATCCATAGCTTTTCCTTTTCCAGAATGCCTTAGAGTTGGAATCGTGTAGTATATAGCCTTTTAAGATTGGCTTTTTTCACTTAGTAATATGCATTTAAGACTCGCTCATGTTTTTTCTTGGTTTGATAAGTCATTTTTTAAGTGCTAAATAATATTCCATTGTCTGGATGTACCAATTTATTTATCCATTCTCCTACTGAGGGACATCTTTATTTTTTAAATTATTTTATTGTGAAATAAACATTTTTTAAAAATTAGTTTCAGGTGTACAACACGGTGTAATAGTTATACTTTTTACCCCTCAAAGTGACAATCCCCCTCCCCCAATTCACCGCCCCACTCCCCCCCATATCATACATCATACATATCCATTACAATTCCCTTGACTCTACTCCCCACACTATACTCCACATCCCGTGACAATATATATATTCAATTACAGTTGGCATACAATATTATACAACATCAGCTTCAGGTGTATAGTGCAGTGAAGCCTCTACTCCATCCATGAAATAGTCTCCCTAACAAGGCATGTGACCATCTGATACCCCACAAAATATTTACAATGTTATTAATTATATTCCCCGAACTGTCTTTCATATCCTGTGGCAATATTGTAGTTACCTATTTATGCTGTCTAATCCCTTCCCCTTCTCCCTCATCCCTACTCCCCTCCCAACTAACAGCCCATTGGTAGACTGAGGGACATCTTGATTGCTTTCAAATTTAGCAATTACAAATAAAGCTGCTATAAACATCCCTGTGCTGCTTTTTTGTTTGTTTGTTTTGTGCACATACATTTTCAACACCTTTGGGTAAATACCAATGAGTGTGATTGCTGGATTATATGGTAAGAATATGTTTAATTTTGTAAGAAGCTGCCAAACTGTCTTCAAAAGTGTCTGTACTATTTTGCATTCCCACCAGCAATGAGAGTCCCTGTTGATCCACATCCTCACTAGCATTTGGTTTTGTCATGTTCCAGATTTTGGCTATTTAAATAAGAAGGTTGTGGTAACTCATTGTTGTTTCTATTTGCATTTCCCTGATGACATGTGGTGTGTGTGGAGTGTCTTTTCATATGCTTATTTGCCATCTCTATATTCTTTGGTGAGGTATTCATTAAGGTCTTTGATCCATTTTTAGATCAGGTGGTTTGTTTTCTTATTGTTGAATTTTAAGAATTTTTCATATATTTTAAATAATAGTCCTTTACCAGATGTGTCTTTTGCAAATATTTTCTATCAGTCTGTGACTTGTTTTCTAATTCTTCTGACATTGTCTTTTGCAGAGCAGGAATTTTTAATTTTAATGAAGCTCAGCTTATCAATTATTTTTTCATGGATTCTGTCTCTAGTGTCCTATGTACGGGGTTTATTTTTTTATTTTTTTTGAGGGCAGTGTCACTGGCCCTCATATGTGTGGGACCCGAACCGGGGCCGCTGGCTTCCAAGGCCAGCGCTTAACCACCGCGCCACTCGGCCGGCCGGGGTTTATTTTAAGGAATGCTTTCCTGGAGCTCTTATATCAAGATAACAATTGCCGGCCGAATGGCTCAGTTGGTTAAGAGCTCGCTCAAGAGTGCAAGCTGAGCTCTGAGCAACAGCGGTTCGAGGCCAGCCCGAGCTGAGTTGCCGTTGAGCTGCCAACAGGTGGCAGGATGACTCAGCTAAAAAAAACCAAAAAACCAAAAAAACAAAACAAGAAAAAAAGATAACAAAGGTCACAGATGCTGCCCATTGGTGGCTTGACTAAAAGTGTGTGGTATCAAAAGTACCCTCCTTTCTTTATTAGTTTCAGGTGTACAAAAACAGCATGGTGATTAGACATTTATATACCTCACAAAGTGATAGTCCCAATAAGTATATTACCTATCTGATACTGTACACAGTTATTACAATATTATTGACTACACTCCCCATTATGGTGCTTTGTATCCCCATGACTCTTTTGTAACTACCAATTTGTACTTCTTAATCCCTTCATTAAAGGTATCACTTTCTTTTTTTTTTTTTTTTTTAAGATTTTATTGGGGATTTGGAGGAGGGGAACAGTGTCAGGGAATTGGGGAAGGGGAACAGCCAGGTTATTGTCCTTTAGTTTTAGTTGTGGAGGGTGCAGCTAGCTCAGCTCCAAGTCCAATTGCCATCTGCTGCTCAACTCAAGGTGCTGTATTCAATCTTAGTTGCAGGTAGGCATAGCCCACCATCCCATGTGGGAGTCAAACCAGCAACCTCATTGTTAAGAGCACAGTCTCACCAGCTGAGCCATTCTGCTGCCTGTTGGCAGTTCAGCGGAAGCTCAGCTCTGGGCAGCTCACTGGCCCATGTGGGAATCAAACCAGCGATGATGTTGCTCAAAACTTGCACTCTTAACCAACTGAGCCACTTGGCCTGCTCTAAAGGCCTTTCACTGACCTACCTCTGTGACAGAAGTGTGGGTGGTCCCAGACTATAGGGTTTACCTCCTGAAAACCTGCCTCCTGAAAACCTGTTACTTTGTCAACTTGATTGGCCAGATGTCAGTTAGCTTGACTGGAGCCTATATTCCCGTGCCCAGAATAAACTATTTTTAAAATCTCACAACTATTTTTAAAGAACCATCTGTTAAAATTGTGCTTTGTCCAACAAAAGAAATGCAAAATCTCATGCATAGCCAGATTTGATGCTTCAAATTGATTTCATTCCACAAACACCAAAGTCACTTTGCTTGAAATTAAATTTGATGCAGTTCAGAGAGCATGTACTGACACCTGCTTTGGGGGCATGCAGAGATGAGAAAAGCAATGTTTTCCACCAAGGAGCTTGCATCTCAGTAAAAAGGTAAGATATAAACATGAATAACTATAGGTCAGAGCTGAATTCACAAATTCCTCAAGAGAAGACAAAACAAATTATTACATGGGAAATGACTTTTTTGGGAAAGTACTTTTTTCAGCTGTCTATTCAATTGCATATTCTTAGTGCCTAAGGTGGCATTTGTAAAGTCATAAGTATTCAATATATGCCAGATTGGTTGAGTGAATGAGTGAATAAGTGAACGATGGGTGGGCAATGGATATGGTGTAATTTGTTTTTCAAGAAGGTCATTTTGGACAACACTAGTGAATAGATGAAAGTGACTGATTCACTCGGAGGTGTAATAAAAGGGAAGCATGTTCCTGAGGGCTGGAAGTGCTAGGTGGAGACATTTGTCTTTGATGGACAGCCCTAGGGAACCATGGAACATTTTCTGAACAGGGACTGACTTGGTCAGAGCTGAAGATGATCAATGTGTTAGAAAATTGTCGCAGGTGCTATTTTGAAGATTGGACCTCAAATTGATTTTCTCTAGCAAACTGATTGTATTAGGCCAATTTTTCTTCCAAGATATTTAGGAAAATCGAAGTGATCATAATAGGCAAGTGGTTCTTAAATTTTAGACACGGTGAAACGATCAAGGGAGATCTTTAAATGTGCAGATTTCTGGCATCTATCTCCAGAGAGTAATTTAGCTGGTCTAAAGCCACCCCCCACCCTCCCAATCTGTATGGTTAATAGTAACTTCCAGGAGATCCTGACAAAGGCAGATTTTGGAGCTCACTGAGAAGTCCTAGAGTTGAGCGTTTTACCTGGTTAACATCATCTTGCCCCGACTCAGACAGAGCTCTTTGGGCAATATTTCCCAGACTGGTTCACAGCCCATGTTTGCGTCGCTCTTTGGTTAGAGGCTCTTCATGGTACCTTTGTTCCGGTCTATGATTTGGGACCATTCCAGAAGATTCCTAGGGCATATATAGTGCTATTTGCCTAAGAATCGAGGTTGAGAACAGTAACTTGCTTACGGCTGAATGTAGATATTTATTTATATACTTCTACCATGTTAGAAACCCAGAAAAATTATTATTCAACATTCCAGCTAAATCAACATCCAAAATGTTTTCATGCTCAGAAAGTTATCCTCTCCTATTCTGCTTTGTACTTTTTAACTTACCCTGGTGATTATTATACCAGCCCTTTGTCCTGATTTTGCTATGACCTTTGGCCCAAAATAATTAAATTCTGCCTTAACCAGTAGCACCATTTAATAAGACTTCGTCATGAAAAGCAAAATTAATATCACTGGCAGAGGCTGGCATTCTAGGACTCTGAAAGAAATGAGTGGGATGAGTGTTTGGGTGAAAGGGCCTGCTGGCCAGAGTGAGTGGGGTTTGTGGGCAAAGGTCTATATTTTAGGCCCGAGGAAACCCTTGGTAACTGAGCAAGTGTCCCTCTTCCTCAGCCATTCCTAGGAGTCGCCATCATTGGGAAGTTCTAACAGGACATTCCTCTGGTTAGATGGGGGTGATGGAGGTGGAGAAGGGATAGCTTACAGATCTGGTGACATGTGAATGACTAATAGCCTACTCTCTTCTGTTTGATAGGGAAAAGAAGTGCTAGATGAGGAGAGTGTGGGGGCCTGCAGGAAGGAGAGAGGTTGCTATTCATTGGGGAAAGGCACTATTGTGTATGCCAAAGGCCATCTCGACTGTATTGGAAGGCCCCCTAGGGCCACCATCTCTACAGTATTGGGTGGGCAAACAGTAGCCATGTAGGGAAATGTCATTGTCACAGTGACTGCACCCAGGGGCAGTTTGCAGGAAAACTGTCACTGAGCTTCTTGAAAGAGGCCAACTGTACATCTCAGGAGTTATGAAGACTTGCTTTGTTGAGTTGCTGGAGTTGGGACAGAGAGCCATTCCTAAGTGTTAATTAAAGCATCACGTGTAACCAAGTATGGGTCACAAAGGGAGTTACTGATATTCTACATTCCAGCTAAATGGGAAAGAAGACAGGCCAGTGTTGGCTGCAAGTCAAAGGCTTGGTAGGATTTGACTGTGTGACATAGTAATTGTTGAGGAGGCAGGATGGCATTCATACAAAGGGATTGTAAAGAGCTGGTCACAGCCAGAGAGGGACTGTAAAGAGGGGCAGAAAAATGGCACAGTACCTCTAGGGGCACTGTGAGTCCAGGAACTTTTTACTGTTTTTAAATTGTGGGTGATATTTCTGCATGTTTATAGCTTGGAATGCTCCAGTAGAGAAAAGTAACTAATGAACAGATACAGAGACAGAAATTGCAGAAGACGAACCCTGGAGGAGCAAGGGGAGGTGAGAGGCGTGCACGCAGAGAAGGGTTCGCTTCAGGCTGGGGAGCAGACAGCTCAGTGATTGCAGCAGAAGAGAAGGCAGACAACAGATGCAGGCAGGATGGTTAAATCAATTTGGAGTTGGGAGGATGTGGAAATTGTCTTCTGATTGCCTGGTTGTTGTTGTTGTTTTTTTTTAAAGATTTTATTGGGGAATTGGTGGAGGGGAACAGCGTTGGGGAATCGGGGAAGGGGAACAGACAAGTTGCTGTCTTTTTGTTCTTCAGTTTAGTTGCGGAGGATGTTGCTTCACTGTTGGTATCGTCATTGCGCTCTTCCCGGATGAGGCAGGTCGGTCGCTGGCCTCTGGATGTCGCTCATCGTGGCTATTGGCAGCTCACGCTTGGCTGCCAGCCGCTCACGCTGGCTGCGGGCCACTTACTGTAGCCTATGGCAGCCCACTGCAGCAGGGGTTGCAGCCCACACCATCACCGGGGCTCGCACAGCCAGCTCTAGGTGGAGCTGTTGTTAGCTGTAGAGGGCAGTGTCACTGGCCCTCATGTGGGACCCGAATCGCGGCCGCTGGCATCCCAAAACCAGCGCTCAATCAATGCGCCACTCGGCCGGCCCTGGTTGTTGTTTTTTTAATGAAATAAGAAGTAAGGTCATTAACTGAGAGCGAGAAGGGTGTTGGAAGTGTTGGAAGTTTTCTTTTTTTTTTTTTAATTTTTAATTTGTTTTGAGGGCAGCATCACTGGCCCTCCTATGTGGGATCCAAACCGGGGCCACTGGCGTCCCAAGCCAGCGCTTAACCGTCGTGCCACTCGGCTTGCCCATGTTAGAAGTTTTCAAGGTGCAAAATACGTGGGAGTTCAGAAAGGGAAAGTGATGTGACCGTGTTGAATAATCAGTGACCATCTCAGACCAGGGTCCTGAAAAACTTCGAAACAGATGCCTTGGAAACATGGTTGGGTAGCTGAACAGTCCTGTGAGTCCACTTAAAAGTTCATGATCATGAAATAATAGTGACACTAGTCAGCAAGGTGTGTGCTCTTCTCAGGCAAGGTCAGCTGCCTGGGTGAAGAGATAGAGTCAGTGGAGGGGAGAGCGAACCAGGCGAGGACAAAGCAGTGATAGAAGAGGGAGTTGAGCGGTACACAGGGTAGCGATTGCAGTGCTGGATCACAGAATCTAACACAGGAGAAAAGCAAGGACATGAAGGAAGTGGGGAGCAGGAAGTGAAGTAAGTGGTCAGGAGATTGGGCTGCCTGTGTGGCTGTAGACTTGTGTACTGGAGCAACACAAACTAGAAAGATACAAAAGGTGTCCTCTGTAGTGTGTTGAATACTGTCTCCCCTCCCCTAAATTCCTGTCTACATAGAACCTCAGAATATGACCTTATTTGGAAATACGGTTTTTGCAGATGTAATTAGTTAAGCTGAGGTCATACTGAATTAGGGAAGGCCCTAAATCCAATGACAGGCATCCTTATGAGAAGAGATGAGGGCACATTGACACACAGGGGAGAAGGCCATGTGACAACAGGGGCAGAGAGTGGCCACAAGCCACTAGCTTAGTAACAGGCAAGGAAGGATTTTCCCCTAGAGGCTTCTGAGGGGGTGAGGGAGCACTGCCCTGCCAACACCTTGAGGGGCCGGAACTGTCAGAGAATGTATTTATAGTGTTCTAAGCCACTCAGGTGGTGATATTTGGTTACAATAGCCCTAGGAAGCAAATACAACCAGCAGCTTCCTCTTCAGGCAGCGGTTCCCAACCTAATATTGCCCTCTGGTCATGAAAGAGTCACCATTTGTAGATCCACCGGCTGTGGTTCAGAGTCAGGCCTGGGTCTCATTAACAGGGCATGCCAGCACAAGTGCTGGCGTTTGGGTAATGCAGAAGGGTGTGTTCAGCAATGCCTTCAGGGCGCCCCTCATTCTTGTGGAACACTAAGAGTAGCATTGTTTAACCCTGTGCAGCTTCCTGCCATGTAAAAGGGCGATTTCCTGCTCAGATACCCTTCCGCTGCTATGCAGAGATGCTAAAGGGAGCCATGACCTAGGCTGGTCTCCTCTGATCCATCCCTTCAGCATAACGTCTGAATAATAGGTGTTTCCAGAAGAGATTGGCTCTTCATTACCTGCAGTCTGTTTCTGGAGCATCTTCAAGAGTTAAATGAGAGCTTGTTCAGAGTCCAGTGCCCCATCTTCTCCTGCTGGCTGCCATAAACAACCACCAACCCCAAATGGGACAATCCACACAGGGAGGAAATACCACTTGGGCCCAGGAAGTTAGCCTGAGCTGTTGGAGTAGCTTAAAGCCGTGCACTGTGCAGCCTGGAGCAGGCTTGCAAAAGGGGAGCCTGACCATCCATGCTTCCCTGAGGCTGGTGCCCAGGTTGGGAGGAGCACCCGTCTAGTGTCTGGGTACTCTTTCCTGAGACCTGTGCAGGAGCTTTGCCAGATGGCTGAAGAACTTGAGAAGGCACAAGCAGGGGTCAGGATGTCCTCATTCATTACTCTTTCCACATTCATGGAGCCCCTGCTATATGCTAGGATTTGTGTAAGGCACAGGGGCAGTGACAGAGAAGAAAAGGACAAGCCCCTGCTTCTGATAGTGAATGGTGGTGGGGAGGCCTACGGGTTAACAACAGAGGCAGTCTCTGCGGTGAAGACTGGGTGGAACAATGTGTGGTAGACACAAGAAGGGGTGACTCACTCCATCTCAGCGAGGCTGGGAGGGCCTATCCCAACACGTACATTTCATCTGGAACTTGAGGCAGTCGAGGAGCTCACCTGGTAGAGAATAGGAGGAAGGACATTCTATTAATAAGACCCAGGTGCCCCAAGATAGGCTGCAGGCAAGCCCTTCTTTTGAAGCCTCCTCTAGAATAGGGAAGAAGAGGGCCGGCCGAGTGGCGCATTGGTTAAGAGCTGGTTTTGGGATGCCAGCGGCCCCGGTTCGGATCCCACATGTGAGGGCGAGTGACACTGCCCTTTACAACTAACAACAGCTTCACCTGGACCTGGGCTGTGCGAGCCCCCGCGACGGTGGATGTAGGCTGCAGCCCCTGCTGCAGTGGGCTGCCATAGGCTACAGTGAGTGGCCCGCAGCCAGCGTGAGCTGCCAATAGCCGCGGTGAGCGACACCCAGAGGCCAGCGACTGATCTGCCTCATCCGGGAAGAACGCAATGACGATACCAACATGGGCCAGTGAAGCAAGGTCCTCCGCAACTAGGCTGAAGAACAAGAAGACAGCAACTTGTCAACTTGTCTGTTCCTCTTCCCCGATTCCCCAACACTGTTCCCCTCCCCTAATTCCCCAATAAAATCTTAAAAAAAAAAAAAAAAGAATATGGAAGAAGAGACCCAGGTCACCTCGCAGAGGGTAAAGGCTGCTAGCTATTCTCTATCTTTGGCTTCTGTCAGGTTTTCCCAGTGTCCTGACAAAGATGCTGAGAGACTAGGAAGACAGCATCTGCTGCCTGGGTTTAGATCCAATCTTAAACCAAAAATTTGGTCCTGGTTTCAGTTCAGCGCTTAGTAACTTAACAAGTTGCTTCAGCTTTGTGCACCTCAGTTTTTCTATCTGTAAAAGGGGGTGAGGGGCAGGTTGGACCGAGGATCTCTAAAGTTCCTTTTGTAGGTCTGTGATTCCTTGAAAGACAATGAAGTGTGGATGCAGAAAGTGTTGGGTCAAAGGAGCAGAGGACTGAGGAACAGAGTGGGAGGTCACACCCGTGAGTAGGAGACAAAAAAAGGGGCCCACAGAAGTGCCTTAGTCAGAGCACCAGGAGAGCTGCATGATTCAAAGAAGTATGTGTGGGCCCTGCTGTCCAGTGCCATGGAAGATCCAGCATGAGGATTCAAAAAAAGGACCCTGAGCTTAAGAAGAGGTCATGATTGACCTTGGCAGAACAAAAGCCAGGCTTGGATGGGCTGAGCATGAATAGAGGGGTGGTAAAGAAGAGGACTCGCCCTGTGCTAAACTTTGAGCAGCACCTTGGGGAGACCTTTTATTTCCTCGTAATTGCTCCTTCCTCACTCTATGCTATGTCCCCAGTGCTGCCCACTGACTAGTCCAGATACCCACTCCCCACATTGCTGCTCTCCAGGAGAGTTTTAGTGTCCTGTGCTCCAACCAAAACTGATTACTCAAAACTAAAAAAATTAAAAATGATCAATTTATTGGGTTCTGCTCTGTGTCAGGCACTGTGTTAAAGCTTTTGAATACAGAGTAATTTTACTTTTACAATACACTGTGGTAAATACTATGACTTGCCCCATAGAAACAAGGAAACTGAAACAAAATAGACAACTTACTCAGACTCACATGGCTCAAAACTAGGAATTAACTCAGGCAGTATGACTCCAGAATCCAAGCTCTAAGAGCCTTGTTACATGGCAAATTAATCGAGCTAATTCATACTATTATGTGAGTGACTGACCAATGGCTCCATATGGAAATTGAATCTCTTACATGATTTTGCGTTATAAAGGAAGAGTTTCAGAATCCAAAGATAGGGAGTGCGAATGCTGGTATTTTTTGGACAAAGTGGTTAGTCTTCTAGGTCACCCATAAATTATTAATATATTGTACAGATTACTGGGAGTTTAAACTTTTTGTCTATTAAGAAAAGAAAAGCTGAAGTTAGTGCATTTCAAAGAATTTGTAAATGAAGAAAAGAAGAAAATGTGGAGTTGATTTTTGTTGCTGTTGTTTTGTTTATAATATTAAAAACATCAATGTTTAATTAGAAATGGTTTGTTCTACATGCCAGCAATATAAAGTGTTGCATTAGGACCACCAAAACCAAATGAATTGGTCAGTCCAACACATCTTTTCTCAGTTTTCCATTCCTGTGCCTTTAGGGGAGCATAATTGACATCAAATTCTGGTTTTGTACAACCTAGGTTTAAAGTAGGTGGTAGTTTTCCATAATAACAAGCCAGAGCAGTAAATGCTGCCTCAACTACCCCTGAAGCTCCCAGCAGATGTCCCCTGGCTCCCTTAGTGGAGGAAATGGCAGGGGCATGTGCAGGGTTTTTGAAAAGATATTTGGTAGCTTTATTTTCAGCAGCATGTCCCAGTGGTACAAAAAGTAGCATGTTCCTGGACATAGGATGTCTCTTTGGGCTGTACATTTGCATCCTTTACGGCAGCAGCCATAGACTGTTATTTAAATACAACAGCTTAAAGGTCTAAGAAGCAATATCCCAAGGTGTTCTTTCAGGTGCTTGGTGTGAGCTTCACCAGCCTCTGGTTATTAGCACAACAACCTGCCTGCATCCTCTGTGAGTGGCTGACTGTTGATTTTTTTTTTTTTTAAGGAGTGAAATATTTGTGCATATTTGAAGGCAGAGGAAAGGCCCCCATGGGGAAGGAGCCACTGGGGGAGACACAAAGAGAGCGAGAGCAACAGAGAGAGAGAGAGAGAGAGAGAGAGAGAGAGAGAGAGAGAACTTTCTGGAGGTTCCCAAAGAATCAAAAGGGAGTAGGTTCTCAGGCATGGAGAAGGGGGTTCATTCTGCTAAGCAGAAAAAGACTTTTCCCCCTAAATATGAAGAAAAGCCAGGGGGATATGTGAGGGAACAGATATGTATGGAAGTGACAAACCAGGAGGACAAAGGGAGAGCATGATGACCACCTTGGTCTACTTGGCAATAAAGCTGGAGGTGACGTTCTCATCTGCCATGAGAATGGAGGGGGCATTTGTGAGTCAGGAGGCTCAAGTAGAAAGGAGACAATACAAACCTCATGAGTGGATCTCAAGACAAAAAGACCTGCAGTGGAAGGATGGAGTTGAAGCCTCCTCTACAGGGCTCCAGCTTCCCATGGCATAGCTTCCTCCTGGGTCCTAACTGCAGGAAGACCCTTTGATGTCAGCCTGGGCTCCAAGATCAGAACTGGGTGACTTCTGGCTGGGTCCGACTGCGCCATTTCATGCCCTCCCATGGTCTCTGGTAGCCTCCCTGCCACTTTGAAGACAGCCTAAATGAGTGCCCTGAACACATTTTCCTAAAGAATCTTTATCTGAGTCATGACAAGCCCAAGTCAGTGTCGCCGAGAAGCATCTCCTTGACCTGCTGCCTCAGGAATACTGAAAACTCTCCCTGTCCCAGAAACCAGAGTGTTCAGACATTCACAGGGTGAGAGCCATCTCTGACTGGATGTCTTTTTCCTGTTTTAGGAGAAGAGGAGGAAGATGGAGGTGAGGAAGACAGGCTGGACAGCACGGTTAGTGGCCCTGGGCCCAAAGGGCCGAGTGGAACCGTGTCGGGAGCTCAGCTTGCCCAGAGGCTCACAAAAAGGAAGAACAGCCGGCGGATGCTGTCCAACAAGCCGCAGGACTTCCAGGTAGGAGCGGCCCGAGCACCCTCATCCTGGCTGTGCCACCATATTGTCCACCTCCTGGCAATTGAAGTGATGTGGGAAGGACCCAGTCCTATGGGCAGTGGCTCAACTAGTAAAAAAGGATGTCAGGGCATAAATGCAATGAGTAGAGCTCTCCGTGTGTCTTCTGTGTGCAGAAGTAGATGTAGTCGGATGAGGCTCTTCAGAGAAATAAAACCATACCCTCCCTTCCCTTTGGAGGTAGGAAAGAAGTAATTAAAAAAGTATCCTACCTTTGGAGGTAGGATAGAAGCACAGGCATTGCATTTTCATAGCTCTGGGCACTGCCTTGGACTTGGAGACAGCTATAGAGTGAGTTAGTACTTCCTAGGGCTCAGGAAAACCAGGTAGGAGGCTGGGGTCTGAGCTGGGATCTCAGCTGTGCCCTGCCCTTCCCAAGGCCAGCTCTGGACTATTTCAACCCCACTACTGCTCTTGGTTTCTGCAACCCGACCCCAGTCCCCACCTTGGGAATGAGCACTGGTGGGAACTCCCAGTCCATGAGCGCCAGAACACTGCAAAGCTGCCCTGGTCTGGTGTTAGTCATCTTCACAGGTGAACGAGCGGCGGCAACACCTGAGAAGGATCAATAACAACACTCCTGTGCTTGCAGATTCGTGTCCGAGTGATTGAGGGCCGGCAGTTAAGTGGCAACAACATAAGACCTGTGGTCAAAGTCCACATCTGTGGCCAGACACACCGAACCAGAATCAAGAGAGGGAACAACCCATTTTTTGATGAGGTAAATGGGCAGAATGCATGTTCCTGCTCAGTGAGTCCATTCTCTTTATGTGCATCTTTCTGCCTCCCACCCACCTCTCCCGGTCCTACGTGGGAGGGGAACACGTGTGCAAAGTTAACTGGTAAAGACAACGCAAAGTTCCAGCGTTAAATATACTAAGGTAAGAACCATTGGGTCTTGAAATCACATAGCCTGCCCATTGGCTCTCAGAGCTGCAGGGGTCTTTCTGGTGTTTTTGCAACAACTTCCCGGCAGAGCCCTTCCTAATGAATCCTTGCATCCCTTATGATGGAGCACATGATGTCACCTAATGCTGCCTTTGCTCTTTCTAATTAGCAGGATACCTCAGAGGGATGACTCTGTGTACCTATGTAACCCGACGTTTTAAAAGTGTCAGAACCTACTTGACTACAAAAATAATATATGTTGAAAGAAAGTAATTATGAGCAAAAATGGTTTTTGTTTTTTTCCCCGCCCTATACTGAGAATATAACCTGGTTCTGTTGGCCTCTCCTGTAACATTCCTCAAAACTACTGAATACTTTCCTCAAAAATATTGAATGCCTTGACAGTTATCACAAATGCTACAAAACTCCACGATTATGGCTGTGAAGAGAAATGATAACTTGGGGGAATTTTCCCAGTCCAGCCTTTCTGTACTGAGGATCTATGCGTTTCTGAGACTCCTCAGGCCTGTGTCTCCTGCTCTGTTCTCTGGGCCCTGGTCGTTCCTACCATGGTTTCCTATCAGAGTTCCTCTCAGTTCCCTACAGTTTCTCATCCCAGCCCCAGCTCTGGCTTTTGTTCTTTTTTCCTACCTCTATTCACAAAATAAACCAGTTTCTTCCGTCTGCTGTCCCTGTTCCTTCCTCTGTTCAAGCTGGCCCCCAGCTTTGCAGAAGGCCCCATTGTCTTCTCACCTCTAACTTCTTAGATGAATTGCAGACACCAGCATGCTGATAAGTAGTGTTAGAGCTAACTTAAGAGGTCCATGGGTACGCACTGAGGTGGGGCCCTCAGGGTACGCACTTGAGGTGGGGGGAAAATGGACTTTGGGAAAGGCTGAGATTCACATGGAACAACAAGACTGGATTGCAGGGAGGACAAGATGCTTGATGCCTAAGACATAAGCTCTATCATTGCATATATAAGGCAGGGCAAATAATTTACTCAGCTACATTCTCAGGAGCCCAACAAGAATCACCACCTCAGAATTTCCTTATTGTAAAGAATTTTTTTGAGATTAGATCTCTTGGCAAAAGGGAGGAATCAAATAACTGAGCCAATTCATAAATCAAGAAAAGAATTTTACTAAAACATTCCTAGTTTACATACATCTTCTTAACAAAGTGATTAAAAACAGGGTATCACCAATAATGGGACAAACTGACATGTGTGTCCTGATGTGATCTAATGGAAGTGATCACCATCATTTGTGTCATTTCTCGTCCAATGGTCAACATGAATCTAACAGTGAGGAAACATTCACACAAATCCAGACAGTGGGATATTCTACAAAACAACTGGTTTTGATTAAAAACCAAAAAAACAAAAATATGCAGGAGTACTGTACTAGAGAAAAGGAAACTAAAGAGACAGAACACTCAAATGCAATGTATGATCCTTGAATGGTTCCTAGATTAAAAAAAAAAAAGCTAAAAAGAACTTCAGGACAATTGTAGAAATTTGAATATTGATGTTAAATTTCTTGGTTGTGATAATAGTATTGTGATTATATAGAAAGATGTCCTTGCTCTTAAGAGATACATGAGAATCTATTTTAAGGATGAAGTGTTATGATATCTAGAATTTTTTTTCAAACAATTCAGGTTTCACTAAACCTGAAACGTCCCAAAATGGTAACAACTAGTGAACATAGATGAAACATGATGTTTATTTTACCATTCTTTTCAGGTTTTATAGATTTGAAATATTCTGAGTAAAAAGTGGGAGGAAAAAAGTCTCAGTTCAAGTAGATCCTCAATCTTTCTCTCTTAGGATTAAAGTTTATTGGTACATAAAACTTTGTTTTTATGGTACAACCTTTGTATACCCAATATTCATTTCTTAAGAATCAACCTCCTTAAACTTAGCTGTTAAAATGTGGTCAATATTGACTCAACTGATAGATTAACATTACCTAATGGTGAAGTAGGCTTTGGAAGTTGTTTTGTTACAAAGAACAAAATTACAGTCACTGGACACAAATAATAGAGCTAAAAGTGCTAGAAAATTAAACTCAACTTTCCAGGTCATGCAAGCACTAAACAGATGAAATAACCTTAAATCTTACTTCGGTTAGCTTGTAGATATCTGGTCCCAGATGAATAATTTTATTTAGTTAAATAAACACTATAAATTGTTACTTAACCTTTTCTCCTTTTTCTAACCTGTAGAAGTGAGTTTACCATAAAGCTCATGAAGCTTAAGCTTTGGGGCCCTTTCCAAGGCCCTGCAATGTGCTCACATAGTCAACCTAACTTGGGGTTTGGGTTTTGTTTTTTTGGGGGTGGGGGGGGGCTTAAAATTATAACTTCATACCCACTGAACCTGAATCCACTCCTGCTAACATTCAAACATTTTTCTCTTTTGTTTTGACAGTTATTTTTCTACAATGTCCACATAACTCCTTCCGAATTGATGGATGAGATCATCAGCATTCGGGTGAGGGGGCCAGGGAGTAGGAAGGTAGTGCTCACTAACTGCCAGATAAAGCCAATAACCTTTTCACCACCCTTCTTCCTTCCAGGTTTATAATTCCCATTCTTTACGGGCAGATTGTCTGATGGGGGAATTTAAGGTGAGTGTCAACAGTCAATTTCATTCAACTAACATCAAAGATGGACACTTTCATAATGAGGAATCAGGTTCCTGGCCAGGTCTCAGGATGCTGATCTTGGTGACATGTTAAGGTTATGTGTAAGGGACTGATTCCGTGATCTTTGCTGAGGGCTGAAATACCAGCTGGATATGAATGTCCCAAGGACCAGGAACCAGCTGAATGTCCTCTGGCTTGGGTTAGTGGACTTGCAAAGAGCAATACTTAGTAGCGCCCTAAAGCAAGATGCCCTGAAAACACCACATCAGGGCCCTTCCTAGCATTCCAATGTGGATGGAAACCAATGCACTGCTACCAAGGGAAGGGGTGCTTTATGTCAAGAAACCCATTATCCAACTCCACTTATGAGTGGCCCCAAAGTGCCATCTGCAAAGCCAATTATTATAAATTTGGATTATGAAAGGCAAGCCAAACCAAGGATGAGAATCAGGGTGTTTTTCCAAGTAACTCTTATTGGAATTAAGGACAAATACTTGGTTGGTAGTTTTCCAGTGATTCTACATGAAATGGGCTGCCTCTTTTATTTTTTCCCTACTCTTTTTTTTTTTTTTAATTTGGGAATTGGGAAGGGGAACAGTGTTGGGAAATTAGGGAAGGGGAACAGCCAAGTTGTTTTCCTTTAATCTTAGTTGTAGAGGGCGCAGCTAGCTCAGCTCCAAGTCCAGTCACCACCCAGCTGTCGGGCAGCATGTGGCCACTAGGTTCAAAGTGCCCTATTCAATCTTAGTGGCGGGGGACGGGAGGAGCATGGCAGGGGGAAGAGCGCAGCCCACCATCCCATGCTGGAGTCAAACTGGCCACCTTGTTGTTAGGAGCATGTGCTCTCACCAGCTGAGCCATCCTGCCCCCTGTTGGCAGCTCAGTGGTAGCTCAGCTTGGGCACAGCTCACTGGCCCATGTGGAAATTGAACTGGCAACCCTGTTGCTCAGAGCTCGTGCTCTTAACCAACTGAACCACTCAGCCAGCCCTGGGCTGCCTCTTGAAGGCAGGAGCTCCTAGTCATTACAAGACCCAGAAGAAAATCTGGCTCAGGCAGACCTATCTGTATTCAAACCCTGTCTGCCATCAGTGAGCCACATGCCAAGATTTCTGATCCTTAGTTTCTTCATCTATAAAAATGTGGTCACTGTGAAGACTAAATGATATATAAGGCACCTACCACAGTGCCTGGCACATTGAAGTGTCCAATCAATGATTATATTAAGAGTAGCATTAGCATTAGCTGGAAGAGAAAAGTATTGAATAGGAAGTTGGGTCAGCTGACTTCCTGTAGGGTGACCATAAGTTCAGTTTTGCCTAGGACTAAGGGGTTTCACAGAATGTGAGACTTTCTGTGCTACCAGGAAAGTCCCAAGCCAACAGGGACACATTGTTTATTCTACTTCCATGGTCCCTTCCAGCTTTAAGATAGCTCAGTCATTCGAAATGATTGATTAAGTGTCTCTTATGTGCCACACATCAGGCAAAGTATTGGGGATACAGAGAGGGTAAGATGGAAATGTTGAGTCTCAAAGAAATTTAAGCCTAGTCAAGAGCATTATATTGAAATATAATAATGATGGTTTCTTTGAAGTGACTAAACTGATTTTAAAATCTATTTAAACTCCTTTAATTGTTTTTTTCCCAGATTGATGTTGGATTCGTTTATGATGAACCTGGTAAGTAATGTTATCTCCATGAACTGGAAGATTCTGGAAATCAAGAAAATTTGGGGGATCGAGGAATCAAGAACATTTTTTTTTAATTGAGGATGGGGAAGGATACTTAGCAGGATGAATATTAGCTTAGTATGGATTTCTTTTTTTTTTTTTTTTTTTTTTGAGGGCAGTGTCACTGGCCCTCATATGTGGGACCGAACCGGGGCCGCTGGCTTCCGAAGCCAGCGCTTAACCACCGCACACTCGGCCGGCCCTGGATTTCTTTTTTTTTAATCTAATGGTAATTATCCTAACATTCACAAATGGACAATTTCTCTGTTTTGTGAGGATATTTTGATCTTCTCAAAGTCAGATTATAAAACCAGTTAATAGATCTTAGAAGGTCCTGTTTGAGTCATACCAGGACAGGATAAGGTTGGGGGCAGAGCAAAGCAAAAGACACTCATCTGGAGAATTAGCTGTGTCATGACAATACTTTGGAGAAAAATGTTTGTGTATCTTGCAGAAGAGGAATCACAAACATTTGCTTCTCTTTATCCCTTTTTTATTTTAGGTCACGCCGTCATGAGGAAGTGGCTTCTTCTCAATGACCCCGAAGATGCCAGCTCGGGTGCTAAAGGTTACATGAAAGTCAGCATGTTTGTCCTGGGAACCGGAGATGAGCCTCCGGTGAGCCTCTACATTCTCTACCATTTACATTTTTTCACTAAAAAAGAGGATCAAGAGTTAAGCAAGCAGGCGCCAGTGGTTGTGAAGTGGAGCACAGCTTCTAACCAATAACCCCGAGCCTCTAACTCTGCCTATTTTTTCTTCATGACAGAATTATGTTTCTAGCTCACTTAGATGCCTTCCTGGTATCTGTGACTGAGTTTTTCCATTCAGTACAGATATGTGTGTGTTTAAGACTTGCATCGTTTTATCTATAGAGCATGGCTCACTTGCAGAATCAGGCATTGCTATCTAAGGGGTCAGTCGTCATTGTTTTCGCATGATGTGTTGATTGAAGAAACATATGAGCATTGATTCTGTAGAGCAGTTTTGTTGAGCTGGTGGCTGAATTCTTTTTTTTTTTTTTTCAGTTGCCGAATGTTTACTGCAGTATTTTTATCTGTGTTGGTTCAGTGCTGGTCACCACTGGAGCTTATGATAGAATTTGCTGATTTATTATTATTATTATTATTATTATTATTATTATTATTAATAGTAGTAGTAGTAGTAGTAGTTACAGATGTACAAAACAATGCAATAGTTATCCTTTTCACCCCTTACAAAGTGACTACCCCTCCCCCCTCCCCTGCACCCCCACCCCCTGATGTCATACATATCTATTACAATTCCATTGACTCCATCCCCACACTATACTCCACATCCCATGACTATATATGTGTTAAATTATAGTCAACATCTAATATTATTCAGCGGCAGCTTCAGATTTAAGTGCAGTGGTCAGGCCTCTACGCCATCCGTGAAGTGGTCTCCCTAACAAGACATGAGTCCATCTGGTCCCCTAAAAAAATATTTTCACTATTGATTATATTCCCTAAACTGTCTCTTCTATCCCTGCCGTAGTATTGTAGTTACCAGTTTATGTTGCCTCGTCCCTTCCCCTTCTCCCTCATGCCCACCCCCTCCCATCTAGCTGGTGGCTGAATTCTTAAGCCTGAAACACAGGAAGTCCTAAGGAAACTGCTCCGATTGGCTTCTTACAAGTGCTGCTTCTTTGTGTGTATAATTTGTTACCATGTGTCCCCAACAGTCTGAAAAGCGTGATCGTGATAATGACAGTGATGACGTGGAGAGCAACTTGTTACTCCCTGCTGGCATCGCCCTCCGGTGGGTGACCTTCTTGCTGAAAATCTACCGAGCAGAGGATATCCCCCAGAGTACGTATTGATTTAATCCTCCCCTGGGATTATCAGTTATCTGCATGGTTAGATGTGTTAAAATCCTACCCAAATAGGGATTGGTGCTCTTTATCTTATGTTGTTGTTGTTTTTTTCTTAAAGGCCTTCATAAATTTATTTTCACTTATGCTGGCCCCATTGAAGGCTGCCTGAACTGGTTTTTGGGGTAGCCAATTGGTCACTGATCCATATTCTTTGCCGAGGAACATGGCACATTCTGCTTCAACTCCTCTCTCTTCAGTGTTCCAGATCTTTTCCTTAATCTAGAGAATCCTAAAGAGAGGTCAGCAGTCAGTACTTCTAGCTTCTTTTATCGCAAAATGAAAATGTGAAATTTTATGAGCAAATAAATGTGTTTGCATTAGGTGGTTAACTGCCAATAACTGGAATTCTGTCAGTATTTTATTATGACACATGTGTATTAGGAAATTGGACTCACTTAAGAGAATCACTTACAGTGATTTTATTCATAGAGCAGTCCAGTTAGTCCTCTGTCATCGCTAAGGACCTAGCGTCCTATTTGCCTGGCCCCGCCTGTCTGCTTCCTGCTGGGCCCTGGGATATAAGACCCCTTTCCAAGACCCCAGGAAGTAGCACCCGATACTCAGGCCATGGATCTCTTCAGAATTTGCTACCTTTATTGGGAATACCATCTTTTCCTCAGAATTCTCTCAAATGAAATAAATTAATTAAAGCCATTCACTTCCGTTTGTTAAAATAGATCTTCTGTTTGTGTTGATGTGTTACTTACGAATATATCAAATTTTCTTGAATTTCTCTGAAAAAGTCAGATGAGGCCTATGTCATTTTGACCTGAAGCATCTCTTCCAAATAGAAAGTAGGCCTGAGATTGAGAATTGCCCTTTTCCCTATCTGGATGGACTTTCTCTATTCTATTTTTTTTTCCTTAATAAATGATTGATTCTCAACATAATAATTTATCAGTTTATTTTTCAAGGTGCTCCTGTTGATTTTAAAATTCTGGGGAGAAAATGTTTTCTCTCTCAACTAAGACATAAAAGGATTTCTGCAGTACAGCTCTGCTAGCTCTCCCCATTTTGCAGAACAATTGTTGCAACTGTGTTTATGTGTAGGAGAACATTCTAAATTTTATTAAGTGATTTCTATTCTTTTAAGAGAATCAAATTTAACTTCTGCTGTGCAACTTGTTACTTTCCAGTGGATGATGCCTTCTCTCAGACAGTAAAGGAAATATTTGGAGGCAACGCAGATAAGAAAAACCTAGTGGATCCTTTCGTAGAAGTTTCCTTTGCTGGAAAAAAGGTTTGTACGTGATCTACATGCAGTTGCCTCTAGAAGTAAATATATCCACCACTGGGCTTTCCTTGGAGTGAATTCCTGCTTGTTCTTTGTTAAAGGGGCCCCCTGATGAGCTGGGCCTTCTGCAGGAACACAGATTATCTGAGTCTGAGCATGCCAGACTTCTCCACGGGTTGATTTTGGAGTGGAAAATATGCAGGGCTCAAATTGGAAAATTCAATCTTTTGAAAAATTAGAATACTGAATGCTACCACTGAATTATTGAGATTATTTCCTATATCCAAGCATTATGTTAATCTTAGGCAAGCTCCCTAGCCGGCAATAAATATCTGTGGTACATGGAGAATATAGCCCCCCAATGCCCAGCTGCCCACTCCTGTCATATTTCTCACCCCCTGTGGCTCAACGAGCTGCTATAACTGGAGAGCCAGGCAGGGGAACCCCATCCCAGTCCTCTGAGAAAAGCTGGGGACTCTTGCTGTAAGAACACCTGTAACCAGAACTTTTACCTGCAGAGATGGTCAAAGGCTGGAGAGAGGGGTTCCATAGTAGAATAACCCTGCATCAGGGACAATTGTAGCCATGAAGGACTAGTATCTTTTATGTATTTGAACCACTCATTTATGAAAGTGAGATTTGGCAAATGACACACATGTGGACGAGGTGTTATTTCCTGGGAAAGTCAATAGGGGAATAGTGGAAAATCCTCAGTTCTGGAGTTAGACGAGGCCTGATTCAAATTCTGACTTCACCCCACTTCGTAGGCAGTTGAGGCTAATTCCTTTACCTGAGTCTCAGTTTGCTGAAATATAAATGGGGATAATAATAATTTTATAGGGTTGTTGAAAAGTTAATTTGAGAAGTTTTTATTGTGACCCTATTAAGTATTATTGATACTGTCCCCTGTACTGGGATATAGAATTGAGCAAGTAGTCATTGCTCTCATGAAGCTTTGTAATAGAAGGGACAACAGTAAGCAAGTAAAGAAGTAATTGAATAATTCCACATAGTGCTAAGTACTACACAGAATATAAAGCAGGGGACAAGAGGTGATTGGTGTGGGGAGGTGGAGGAGGTATTTAGCTAGGTTATCATGAGGGACACCTTTGAAGAAGTGACATATGAGCAGAGGCCTGGATGATGCAGAGATCTAGGGGCCGGGGGCTTCCAGGCAGAGGGAAGAGCAGCTGTAAAGATATTTTCAGGTGATGAGTGGAGCAAGCAAGGGGGAAACTAAGACATGAAGTCAGAGTGGTATGGGAGGTGGGGCAAGAAGGGCTTTATCAGTCAGAGGAGGGATCTGGACTTTATTCTAAGTGTACTTGGGAAGCTCGAGTAGGGTGCTATATAGGGAAGTGACATGAAAGTGAGGAGACAGGAGAGAAGTGGGGATCCAGGTAGGAACCAACAACAGGTGTCTGGGGGAGATCAGGATCTGCATGAAAATGGGGTGTCAGGATTTACTGATGGATTGGATAAGGCAAGTGAAGGGGAGTGCGAAGTTATGGCTGACTTTGTTCTGAGCACCAGCAGCCTGGTGAACAGGGATGGCCAAAGTCTGGGACAGGAGCCAGCTTGGGGAGAAAGGGGAGGGACTGGTGAGCAGGGTTAAAAGACCTTTTTGGACACATGAATGAAGAGACAATTGTTAGACAGTATGTAATAAGTTCTCAATAAACATTAACTTGTATCATTACACTAATACAATGTTAGAAATCCAGCAATTGAAAATGCACATTTAGTGTGTAGAAGAAGCAAAGAGCAAATTAAACCCATGTCATATTTTACCAAATCATTATCAAGAAAAACTATAACTAGGTTACTAAGTATATACCTTATAAGGAAACTGCTAGAGCCATAATCTAGTATGCATATATTGTAAACTTTTAGAAAGAAGAATCTTAAATACCTACTGTTTTGCTTTGATGATTTTACAGGTTTGCACAAATATAATTGAGAAAAATGCAAACCCTGAGTGGAACCAAGTCGTTAACCTTCAGATCAAGGTTTGACTATCTTTTCTTTCAGTAAAAGTAAGAATATTAACAGTTACTGAATAAATTGAGAAATAACTACTTTTTTCTGTTTCTTTTTAACAGTTTCCTTCAATGTGTGAAAAAATAAAACTAACAATATATGACTGGTGAGTCAAAAAAATGGACTTGTGTCTAACGCAAAATTAAAGAATTAAACATTTAGATGTTGAGGAACATTATTCTAGATGGTCTAACTCTTACTTTTCAGTTTATTTGCTTTTTTCCCAGAGGGAAGGGATAAACTGCTCCTCTGGGAATGGGATATTTTCTTTAAAATAATAGCGTTGTTGCAGAAAAACTTTAGTTTCTTAGTTCAACTGCTCATAAACAAAAGAAGGAAAAAATGACCTGAAAATGCCCCAAGCTAAGGAATTAAATACCATTAGGCTGTCCAAAATAACATCTGAAATGGAGTAAACCATTTCCTGGGCAGAATCACTAAAACATTTTGTTATTGTTAGTCTTAGAAAGGAAAAAGGATAGAGCTACCTATCTGTTTGAAATTCATTGAAATGTTCTGATGGAATTTTTACTAGACCAACCTCTTAGCAATGATTGGCTCTAATGATGCCATTCTTGGGTATGTTCTAGTTAGGTGGAGCATTCACTTGGCAGCCCTTAGCAAATATCAACTTCTTGTCATCATCCTCATCCTCATTATCAGTGTTTATTATGATGTTAGTTACTGTTTTTTGAGTACTACTAAGTGTCAGATGCTATGCCTCATGCTTTATCTATTATTCCATTTAGTCTTTAGAGTGACCCTATGGAATAAAAACTATTAGTTCATTTTACAGATGAAAACACTGAGTCTCAGAAAAGTCAGTTAACTTACCCAGAGTCTGGCCCTAGTTTTTCCTTTGGCCAAATGTATTTGACTTTCGTGTTACCACCCTCTTGGTACAATAGGGCTTTAAGAGGCTGTTAGTAGGCTTTATTTTGTTCAGTGACCACAACACAGTTAATTGAGGGCCATGAAATGGGCCTGGGGACAAAATGTCCCTTCCAATGAGTATGGGCTAGTTTTAAGGCCTTTGGGACCTTCCGGTGACATTCTGGAGGTGCTCCAGGGGCCTCAGGAGTCCTTGGGTGTGGATTTGAGCCTTACATAGCCTAGGTGACCGCTCTGTCCTACAGGCTGTCCAGAGGGCTGATGCTGATGGAGCCATCCCAGAGCTGCCTGTGGTCACTACAGAGGTTGAGATTTTTTTCCGACCCAGTCAGCCCTCTCCAGAACAATAGTGTGGCTTACGATGCACAGAAGGACCCAGTTTAATGGGAATTCTTAGATCCAGATCTTACTTTACATACCATGTAGGGTAAATGTACAACTGAGGGAAAACTAACGATTCTTTAAATGTAGTCTAGACCCTTCTGAATGGACCAAGATGCAAGCCCATGCATGTGGCTTAATACCCATAAATAATAATGTGTCCTCATGCCAACTGTGTTTAATTAGTCACTTTCTATAACCTATATTTTATATGATGTATAATATTAGATATAAAATATATAATATATAATAATATTATACTAGAATAAATTCTCTCTTCAAAATATTGAACCTTTCCTCCCTCCCAGCGGTCTTTTTAAACTTCAGAGTGGGTGTGTCACTAGATGGAATAAAGAATAGGAAGAACTAAATAGAGAGGATGTTATTAATATAAATCTTATTTTTTCCATGTTCTGTGTGCCCAGCCAGAGACCATTTCATGGGTTAGGTTGACAGACTATTTAAGATACCCATGGAAAGATACACAAAGTTGTATGTATTTGTAGTGGGCAAACTTGTCCTTATCATATAGATAAGATTTAGGTTCTAGGCAAGCAACTGTGGTCAGAAAAATAGCATCTATCACACAGTAAGTGCTCAATAAATATTTGAATTAAATTGAAAGGGAATTCTTCTCCCTATGAAGGACCCTCAGATATATCTTACTGTAGTGTTAAACCATTATAGTAATTAGTATGAACATGATAAATAAGATGTATGCACTTATTCTATGGAATATGGTTACATTACACTCATTATATAATATGCCTATAATTGATTCATTCATTTTATGACAGTGGTATTAAGTGTGGCCATAGGCAAATCCCTCGAGCTCTGTAAAAATCTCAATTTCTATAACTGAAGTGAGTTTTCTGAACAGATCAGTGTTTCCTAAAGGGTAGTTGGAGGACCATCTGCATCAGAATCAATTGGGATATATATTTATAAATGCAGACTCTTGTTCTCCAGCTCTGCTTTTATTGAATCAAAAGCTAGGATAGGAGATGAGAGTCGGGGGTTTCCAACTAATTTTTAAAGTGCAGTAAGGCCCACTGGACAGAATGATTTCTGAGGTCTAGGGTCTTTTCCAACTCTTATTATTGTTGAAATGAAGATATAGCCTCACAGGTGGAAGCCTTAACCTGTTCTTTCACACAGGGACCGTCTTACCAAAAATGATGTGATTGGAACAACGTATCTACACCTCTCCAAAATTGCTGCCTCTGGTGGGGAAGTGGAAGGTAATTTACACAGAAGAGCTGAAACAAGACAGGGTGCAAAACTTCTAGAGTAGGGTGGTGGCCACCTGGCAATGGACTTGGTTTCTTAAAAGCCACATGTGATGAGCCTAGTGAACCATTTATTTCAGTGATGTTTAGGTGATGACCAGCAAAACAACTAATTAGTAATCAACAATCAAGGCAATGAGCAGTATGAAGATTTTAGCTTTCTTGCTCCCATCCCCAAACTCTTTCCCAGTAGCTGTTTTATAAATTTTTGAGTGTCAATAAAGAATACTAGTGCCTTATTTTTTAGAGCAGCACTGAAGCAAGTTCACCCAAATGTAAAATAATATTTCCTTTCTTAACTGACTTCCTTGGTAGGAAAAAGAAGTTCAGATGGCAATGAACCATGTAATCTCCACTCCTTAAGATAATGTGTATTTTGTTTTCATGCATTTCATGCTTAAAGGCACTGATAACCAATCTACTTTTCTTTTTGTTGTCCATACTAAGAACTAATTGCCTATATCTGGCATTGTGGGTCTATGTGTATGTCAGAAATTGTAATAGGGAATGAAGGAGAAAAATTAAGATGGTAAGAGAAAAAAATTTAATGTTAACATATTGACAATATCAGCAGCATTTTTTTTCTTACCAAAATAAAAATATCCAAAATTCTTATAATTGCCAATACATTAAATATTGAGTAAAGTGAGAGAACCTGAGATAAATTTTGTCTTGGGAAACCTAAGGTCCCTCTCACTCCCATCTTATTCAAGAGAGGACTTCATAGGTTTTTTAAAATATATAGTTAATCAAAGCAATAGAAAACTTGAATAAGAACCTAGAAGATAAGAGATATGCTGAAGAAGACTGAGATGTTCTTTCTCAAGAAATTTAAGAAAAGCAATGAGAAATTCTGGGGAAAAGAAAGCTAAACAAAGAAAATACAGTCCAAATAACAAAGTCACGTCTGGCATTATTTTAAGCAAATGGTAGAAGTTGAGAAAGAGATTCCATTTGAACATTCCCTGCTGAGTGGCATAGGGGACCCTGTTGCTGGAACTGCAGGTGACAAAGGAAATGTAATTCAACTCCTTTTCTCCGCAGAGACTAATAGTTATATGGTTGTTATAATGTAAGCACTATTGTTTTGTTTTGTTTGTTTTTTATTAAACCTGTAGACAAAACTCTAAACAGAATGTACATTTCATCGCCCATTACAATGTAAAAGTATAGAAGATAGAGACTACAGGTGAAAGGAGACCACAAGGAGGCCACTAGCCTGTTCTTATCAAGTGATGAATCCAGATATAAAGACTAGATTAAATCATTGGTTAGATAAAGATTGGTTATGTAAAGCCTCGATTACATCTGTTGGTTAAAGATAACCAAAGAAGTAATTTTAAAAATGCTACTACATGGGAGGATAAACATTATTGAATTCACTTATCTTTAGCAGGAAGTCATTAAATAATTACCTAAAGATAATTATTCAAGAAATATTGAAATAAGCATTTTTCTTAGTGATATGGTGGTAACATCCAATCACCCATAGAAACAGAATTGTTACAAGCAGTTTTAGCCCATGATTCTGAGATCTTCTCTCATTGCAGGCCCTGCAGACAGTCTGTTACAGGGTCTCAAAATAACAATGAGCCTCAGGCACTCCCCAAAGAAACAAATAATGTACCATAAACTACAGGCCTTTGCTTACACAGCCTCAGAATACAGTCCCTTGGATTTGCTAGCCTTGGTCCCATCTAAGCCAGATATAAGACAAGTAAATGTTTTATTAAAAATACGAAATGTTGGGCCGGCCAAGTGGCGCGGCGGTTAAGCGCTGGCTTGGGAAGCCAGCGGCCCCGGTTCGGGTCCCACATATGAAGGCCAGTGACACTGCCCTCAAAAAGAAAAAAAAAAAAATAGAATAAAAATACGAAATGTTGATAACGTCACCAGTCCTCCTTCGGTGGTGAGAAACTAACTCTTCTTAGATGCTTGACTGCTCTGAGGCTGAAGAGATTGGGTTATTTCATGTGTGGCAATTCTGCCAATTGTCACAAAGTTTTGAGCCAATTTGCATTTAAGAGGCGAGATTTGTATAAATTTTACAAGGGTCATGTGGCTTGGATCTGCTTTGGAATTTTTCTGGTGTTGCTAAACCACTTACCTAGCACAGGGTCTGATTAACTTTTTTTAATGTGCCTTTGATAATGCTATGTTTCTCTTATTGTTTAACCAATTGTATTTTTACTATGTAGATTTCTCATCTTCGGGATCTGGGGCTGCATCATATACAGGTTTATGCTTTGTAATTTTGCTATCTTCTAGATCTTCCTATTATCTCATTAAGAATTTATCAGTTGATTGCCTTTAGAACCTCTATGTTTACATTTTGCTATCTTACAAATAGTTTTAGTGTTAGTGCTGTATGGTTGTCCTGCATGACTAAGCTTAGAACAAATGTGCTAACAGGCATTGCTGCATGTCTCATGTTTTTACCTAGATGCAAACCACCCTTTTTGGCTTCATTGTAAATAATTGGTTGTGAGATTTAACATTCTTTGTTATTGCTATTTATGTTCAATACACAGAAGTATGGAGCACTTGTTCATAATTGTTCAAAATGTATGAAATAACTTTCCCCTACTTTCAACATGGGTCTCTAGGTTGAAAGATGCTGAATGTTTTTCACTTTGTACCTTGCAGGTTTTTATCTTCTAAATATGAGGGCCCATAACCCATCCTTTGGTTTGCATAACTCTTGCCATTCTTTGCAAGTTTGTTCAATGCTCTTCCACTTGACCATCACAACTCTCCTAGGGCAGATGTTGTGCCCCAATAGAGGAGGATGCTGAGCTTTAGAGAGATTTGTCATTTATCAGACCCATGCTAATCACCCAGACTTGTGACAAGGAAAAGAGATACTGCTTGTAAGAAGGCTTTGCAAGTTGTAACCCTGTGTAAATACACAGTGTTATCATCTGCATTTATGTAACTGCACAATGCCACATTCTTAGGTTTTTAAGAATCAAACTCATTATCTTATAATCAGACTTTATATAAATATTAAGTAGTTCTTAGTTTTGTAACAACCTTCACAGATTTGGTAATACTCCATTCCTTTATTCATTTGTTCAGTCAGTCATCAAACACCAACTAGTACTAGATGTTTAGGGAATCAAAAAAGGAATGCTTGAATCTTGTCTCTCCCCCTGGAAAGAATTTATAATGTTGTCACAATAATAAGCTGGTATTTAAGGTTCAAAAATTAAATATAAAGTGATAACTTACAGAAATCCAAATGCCAAGGAACTTCAGAGAGGTGTGGAAAATATTGTTTAAAAAATGGGCTGTAGCTAGGTTGAAAGAAAACCCTGATGGCCAGACTACAGAATTTTTGTTTTATTTTGATAGGCTTTTGAGGAAGAACACTGGGGCATCTGATGTGACAATAGTGCATAAAATGGGTTAGGAAAGTTTGGAGGCAGGAAGTTTGTGAGAGAATAGGCTGTCATTTCTTATTTTCCTACATCTTAATTTAAATGTTCCTTTTCTCTTGCTCTCTTCACTGAGATCACAGTTTAGCTTATTTCCTGATAGTGTGTATGGTTCCTACCTTGCACAAAAGTTCCCAGTTCCATTTACACATGCAGGAGAGCCTCAAATAATAAAAAAGTCCACAAAATACATGTCTATACAGTTTTGTCAACTGTTTATTAATAGGCATTCTGCTCACCGGCTATCTTTTACCTTTTCCCCTTACTTTTAAGGATAGAATTGGAAAGGGCCATAGTGTTGATCTGGTCAATCTCTTGTCCATAACAGGAATTGACTTGAGATCTTGAAAGACAGGCTGAAGTCTTGGCCTTAACAGTTCCTCTGTCCCTAATGAGATCTGTCCCATCATTTGACATCTCTAATTCACAGAAAGAACTTCCTTACACAGAGTGAACCAAAGGTGGCCTCCTGGTAATTACCAGCAGTGGTCCTTAGTTTGCTTTTAGAGACTAGTCCATCCCTCCTCCGTATGGGAGCCATTCCGATAGTTATAGACAGATCTTACATTTCCCCATGTTCATCCACAATCTCCCTTTGGCTCCTGCTATTGCCTTTCATTGCCTTTAGTGCCCCTCATTGGGGAGTAGTGTTGCTAAGACCAGGCAGCAGAAATAAGGAGCATATTGGATGCTCATCACAGATAGAATGTAGTGAATGGGGACTTTGTTGCTTATGAAAATCACATGGTCTTATAACCATAGGCAGGCAGTTCATTGTTACATAATAATAAAATTTCAAATGTCTTATATATTTTAACTTGAGACTAAATGATATTTTTTGAAACAAATAAAGTTAATATGATATCATTTAAATGACATCCCAAAACAATATAATTTTTACCACAGTTGGCAATGATATGTTTAATACAGTGCCAATTATAAACTTGCAAAAAATGTGAAGATCATCTTGAAAGTCTTATTACTCTTACATTTGAATAGCTTTATCTTTTTGTAAGAATAACGTGCTTTCTTGAACTCCCTCTAAACTGTTTTTTATTTAATGTTTTATAGCAATAATAAAAGGGAAATATGGCAGGTCTCACAAGTGCTTATATTTCCACTAATACAACTAACTCACAAAATGGAGGAACATAGTATCACTCAACTAACTAATAACTAATTTTTATTTCAATAGATTGAGAGTTAAAAGCCTAAAATCTAATGGTGATGTTATCTCTCAGTAAATACAGGAGAAACAGAGGTGGGCTTTATTCCAACATTTGGACCTAGTTATCTAAACCTTTATGGAAGCCCGAGAGAGTACACGGGGTTCCCGGACCCCTATGATGAACTAAATACTGGAAAGGTGAGTTTCTCAAATAAGGTTTGTTATAATGAGTGCTGATTAATGAGATTTCTTCTTATAATGGTTATAATTAGGTCTTACAATTAGGGAATGCCCAACACACGTGCACGCGCGCGCACACACACACACACACCATATGACTGACCAAGGATAAAAGTCTCTCACACTCCTCAAGTGTTAAGATGCAAGAATAGGAAAGGATCTCGGAGATCATCTGATTTGGTCATTGCAAATGCATAACATGGCCATTCCCTCACTCCTACACTTAGGCATATGCCACCAATCAATGCTAGCTCTCTTTGTTAATAAGCAAACGTACTGCCTTAGAATTCTGTTCAACATAATGTTCTAGGAATATACTAAATGAATGGAAGTGACATGCCTAATGAAACTCTTTGCTGCTTTTGGTCTGATCCAAGCTCGTTATTTTGTAGCTGAGGGCATGGAAGCCCAGAGCTGGGAAGTATATTCTTTCCACCAGATTAGAAGTCAAAGTAATATCTTTTAGTTAATCCTCTACCCCAAACCCAGAAAGAGACTGAAGTGGAAAGAAAAAGCCCTAGGAAGAGGGCGGAGGACTAGCTGTGGAGGTGGGAGCTTCCCCTTCCTTTCCAGAAGACTCTATTGCCAACACTCTGGGTATGGTGGGACGAGTGGCTGATGTCATCTTCACACTCAGCTGCACCCAGAATCCCTTTCTCCTTTACTTTCTGGCTCCTCTGAGACTTGTCCTGGTTGCCAACATGGCAGCCTTCCTATTTTGAAAAGAGGAGAGAAGGAGCTAAATTACTGTAGGTAAACGCAGAGTTGCCCTGCTGAAGTAGAGTGAGGGCGACTTTGAGCCCCTTCCATTGCCACCCCCACCCCCAGCCTCTGGGACCCCCTCCTGGGGCCCTAAAAGCCTGTGACCTCAGTCATGGCTAATATCCCTTTAGCCCTGACTCCCTTGGCTCTCTTTGGGATGCTACCTGAAGTCATTGGCTCTTCTTTCAGATAGATACCAAAGACCTGAAGAATCCAGCTGAGTTACTAATCCATGGAAGGAGAAACATTTTGTAGCTGGATTAACCTGACTAGAGAGATCATTTTTGTTGTTGTTGTTGTTTTGGGTTTTTTTTGCTGTTGTTTATGTCTAGAGAAATAACCAACCCTGTGTTATTGACTTTCAGGGGGAAGGAGTTGCCTACAGAGGCAGAATTTTGGTTGAATTGAGCACTTTCCTTGAAAAGACACCACCAGATAAAAAGCTTGAGCCCATTTCAAATGATGATCTGCTGGTTGTTGAGGTAAATGTTGGAGTGTGCATACGAAAGATGGCAAATGGGACCATTTACTTTGATGCAGTTTCTTTGTCACTGACCCAACATTCCATGCCTTGTGGGGCTACAGCCACCTTCAAGAACTATTATTATCACTTCTCTTTATCCTACTTGACAAAAATGACCCCTTTCCCCAAATTCACTTCTGAAACTACTCTATACCAACTCCACCTACAAAATACATTGGTCATTGATTGGAAGGAGAGCCCCAAGACCCTAAAAACAACACCCATCTGTGTTCAACAGACTATAATTTACATGCTTGAACTTTCTATGCTGTAGGTAGTTTTGCCCCAAGGCTATTAAGGGAGGCCCTAACATTCAGACTTCCCTAAATGGTGGTGATTGTTCCTTCTTCTTGCCACTCTTTGTGCCCTGAGGGCACAGGGGAAGTGGGAAAGAGCTGGGGAAGGGCTGAATTCTCAGCTGCACTACTCCAGGACAGCCTTGCTTTGGGGCAGATAAGCAGCTAGTAGGTGGACCCTTGTGGAGTTTGGACCTGCGAGGTGGTCCAACAAGCTGCTCCATCTGGGGCCACTTGCTCACAGTGTGTGGCACCCACTCTGTGGGGAGTTGGTTGAAGGCCAGAAGTCTGAATTATCATCTTAGAACCCAGGGTCTGGGTGAGAGTCCTATCAGGGCTTCTGCAGGTGACTGCAAGTTATACATGGGGAAATCCAGAGAGTTCTAATGGAATGATGGCCATGTGGGGGTATGCATCGCAGAGCCAACCCATCTGAAGGCAGCATCCCGCCCCTACACAGAGCCTCCTCACACACCTTCTTTCTCCTATACAGCCCCCGTATTAATACTGGCTTAAAGACTGATCATGCTTTTTTTCAGGGCCCTGACTTGGATCCCAAATTATGTTTCATAGTTTTGCTCCTTCTCTGATATCATCCTAGATGGTTTACAAAGGAGAAATTATGCGCTCCATATGTTCAGACTAATACAAGTAACTTCCTACTTTGTAATTTTTACACAATAATTCAAACCAAACCCAAAATTGGCACAGCATTCTTGAACCATGGATAGTCCAAGGTTAGTTATAGGTATAGTTAAGGGGACTCCTAACAAGTGACAAAAGTCCCCCAAGCCCCTCTCTACCAAAGTGATAGTGGACTAAGGTAGGAAAGCTTTTAAATTCACAATGCCCCAGCAGCATGTAGGGAGGTGGGACCCAGATGTAAGTATATTTTAAAGCTCTTTAGGTGATTCAGTATGCAACTAAGGTTACAAACCAATGTTTTAGAAAGACTTTCAAAAAAGACTGACTCAGAGGGGTTTCTGATGAAATCCTATTGGAGGTTTTAATTATACCATGTTGAAATTCCTTTAACCAAAATAGAGGTTTTGTAATTGTAGGATGCCCCGGGGTTCTGAAGACAATAAGCTATAGTCACTGTCTGACATTCTTACAATGATCCTCAAGAAGTTAAAAATAGAATTACCATATGATCCAGCAATTCACTACTGTGCATATACCCAAAAGAATTCAAAGCAGGGATTCAAATGGATACTTGTACACCCATGTGCATATCAGCACAATTCACAATAGTCAAAAGGTAGAAGCAACCCCACAAATCTATTGATAGATGAATGGGTAAACAAAATGTGCTATATACATACGTTAAATAAACAAGGAAGCCATTAGATTGAGGTACCTTGGTGATATATGTAAGCAAACCAAAACCTAAGCCTGTAAATGCCTCAAGTTTAAGACATTAAAACCAAAGGACGATGAATCACAAATGGCCAACTAGGTTTTCCCACGTAATGCAGCCACATAAGCTATAACCAATCAAATAATTTCCTTGTCTTCCTTCCATGTCTTCTTGATAAGCCTGTCTCCTAGCTCCTGTTGGTGGAGCATGCCTAACCACTTCAGATTTGTTGCTGCTTGATTCTAATAGATATTTGCTCAAAAATCTTCAAGGTTTTAATATGCTTCAGCTTATCTTTCAACAATACAATGCAGTATCATTCTGCCTTAAAAATGAAAGAAATTCTGATACATGTTGTAACATGCTATACCTTGAGGTCACTCTGCTAAGTCACAAGAGGACAAATATTGTTTGATTCCACTTATATGAGGTACCCAGAATAGTCAAACTCATAGAGACAGAAAGGAGGTGAGGATGGAGAGTTGGTGTTTAAGACATACAGTTTCTGTTTTGTAAGACGAAAAGAGTTCTGTGAATGGATGATTGTAATGTTAGCACAAAAATGTGAATGTACTTAATGCCACCAAAGTGTACACCTAAAAATGGTTAACATAAATGAATTTTATGTCATGTGTGTCTTACCACACATACAAAGAAGTTTTCAAAATGGTTATCAGAGTGCATCTGTAAATGAATGACCACAGTCTGGCATTGTACAAGCCAGAAGACCCAGCTATGATTGTGATTCATTTTATAGAATAAAGGCTGTGGTATGGATGAATAAGGAAGAAAAGGAAAAATCAATTAATAAATATCCCCCACAGGAATCAAGTAACTTTTATTAGCTTCCTAGAGGTGAAAGGTATCACCACTTTACTACTTAGATTGTGGTACACAAATTAATAGCAAGGTAGAAATGGAAGAAAAAAACAAATATGACACCAAAAAGTCACCATATGCCAAAGCTTGATAGACAGGTGACCTCCAAATCTCAAACTGAAGGACTACAGAGCTGGGAGTTGTTTCTGTAGGGACTTTCATACTAAACTTGCTATGGTGAGGAACTTGTCTTACAATTTGAACATTATCACTCATGGGTCTCCCAAGTTCACCAATGAAGCAGATAGCCAATGTGGCTACACTATAGTAACCACCGATGTTCTCAGACCCAAGCTCAACAAGTAATACAGAGACTGGGTACCAACAGGGATCTGGAATGGACTCTAGATGTGGACAATATTAAATGGCAGAATGCCTAGGACATAGTCAAGACTTAAGCCATTGATTGCATGGCTCTGTTTGACTGAAGAAGGCAACATGCCCAAAGATCAATGGGGATATGATACATAAAGGAGAGAAGCCATCTGAGCAAGGATGTAGGGCAGGGTGTGGATTCAAGAGACTTTTGTGCCCAAGTCAAGGAAAGCCTGAAGAGTCTAGGTCAGTACTCAGTGTGGTCTTTGTTGGCCGTATGTTCAACTCCCTCACACACTCAGTAAACTCAGTAAACCAGTAATTAAAAAAAAAAAAAAAGAAAGAAACAAAGTTTGATTTCTATTTCATAAAAATAAGTTCATGTAATTACACTTATTTTAAAATCGGACAGTAAGTTTTTATTTTTGTTCCTGATTAGAAAATTAATACTTAAAACAATTCAAACAATTAAAAATGTGTAAGTTAGAGAGTAAAGTTAGCCATAATTGTTGTCGGAGAGTGGGCCTTTCTCAGCGCAGAGTCCAGGTCCTTGGCAACTCGAGCAAAGAATTGAACGAGATACCAGAGTAAAGCAGTAAAATAGGTAGTTTATTAGAAAAGACAGTACATCCAGACTAGAGGATGGCCCAAGGGCCCATTACCAAAGGGTGTGGAGGGGGCATATGCAAAGGTGAGGCTTAAAGGGAAGAAGCAGCAGCAGAAGTAGCAGTAGCAGCCGCGTGCGCTTCCCTCCCAGGACTTGGGGTTTTTATCCTTTTTCTCCAGGATGGGCTGTTCTTCCTGGGCGTAGGACCACTTGATTGGCCCCTGTGATTAACAAGAGGTACTGTGTAGGTGTGAGTGACTGGTCTGATCTAGTTGGATATTTTGCGCCCATTTGCTCTTCCCGCAGGGGTAGGTAATTACAATACAAAGGGGAGTTTTGGGTGGAGAGGGGATGTCCCCGAAGCGGTCACACTCTGTGGGACGTGCAGGAATGCAGAGACCCAATGCCTACCTCTAACTGCCTGCCTAGTTTTTCCTTGAGAGACGTGATCCCCGTAAAATCTCTATGGGAAGCTGAGGGACAGGAGGTCTCTTCTTCTGTATCTGCTTCCTGCTGGGCAGGGGCGTAGAGCTGTCCTTGCCTATTGGGGTTCACGGAACTCTCACCCTAGCTGATCTCAGATGAGAGGAAGGGGTCTCAAGCTCCACCTGGAAGACCGTGTTGGCTTCTTTGCTTGTTGGGGTATCCCCTGTATCCTCAAGGCTCCTGAGTGAGGACAAAAATATAAATCTGTTAGTTTTTATGAAACTTGTGGCTATTCAGTCCATCACTCAGGTGGCGTCAGTTGTCTGGACACAGAATGGGTTTGACATTTAGCTTCCTTGCCTGGGGGATATTAGGAAGTCTCAGGCTTTCAAATAGTTATCTGAAGCAGGGGTAGGAGATTTCTATTGTTTCAGATTCAGAAACTAATTTACAAAGCAATTAAGAAGCAAGGGGGATCTTCCGTCAGAAAAGCAATCAAGGCCCAAGAGCTAAGAAACTAAAGAACTAGGGAGGAGACTTAACATTTTTATACTTAACATTTCTATAGAAAAGAAAATTTGAAAGTTTTTCAGTGGTGGGGGTTGGTGCTGCTCAATTGGCCAGTAACATAATCTCTGTACATTTCCCAACATGTTACCAATTTGATTTATATTCTTCCAGACTTTCTACATGCCAATATTAAAATATATATTTAGTGGGCTCACTTAAAAAGAAACACCGTTTTTCCATGTCTGCACATGTGTATCTCCTTAAGTATTTTTATGAACTTTCATTTCATTATATGGACGTAACAATTTATTTAACCAGTGGCCTACTGATAGACATTTGTATTATTTTCACTTTTTTCTCTATTTCAATCAATGCTGCAATGAACATTCTATCTTTTGCCTACATGTATGAGTACAAGGGAAACGGCTAGATTCCAGAACATTCTTCACTGGCATTTAATTCAACACTAATAATTAAGTGTAGAATTACAGATGCTAGAAATCTACATGTAAATTAGAGCAAAGGGAGTTTCACTGAGTCCTATATCTGCCTATACTTTATAGAAATATCAGCGAAGGCGGAAGTACTGCCTGTCTGCTGTGTTCCATTCAGCCACCATGTTGCAAGATGTTGGTGAGGCCATTCAGTTTGAAGTCAGCATTGGGAACTATGGGAACAAGTTTGACTCGACCTGTAAGCCTTTGGCATCAACTACTCAATACAGCCGTGCCGTATTTGATGGTAAGACTGACACCGACTTTTCTATCCTGTACATGTTTACAGTGGGTGCAACACAGGACAAAAAGCATGCAGTGTTTTCTCCCTCTAGCAGCCTTTATCCCCATCATATGTTTAGGAGAAAAGAAAAGATTGAATGGTTAAGAGAGGTGGCTGGAGTTCAGGTGCCTTTAAGATTGGTCAACTCCAAGAAACCGCAGGCCCTTTGCCAGGGGCTAAACTCCCATCACCTCTCCCACGCCCAATTTTAATACTGGCTCTGTTTTGTAAACTCACAAAATGGTGATCCATTGAACACTGAGATCCCCAAAAACAGTTCCTGTCCTTTCCCACCTCTGCCCTACCAGGCCCCAAATCACTCTTACACTGAGTATTTGAAGCACTTGGGACTTTGGCTCAGGCCTGAAAATCAAGTTTCTGGTCTTCGGCCTGTAACCAGCACTGTAACGTGGGTCACATCACCACATTCTATCAGTTTCTTCATCTTCATCAGAGTTGCTGTGAGGATGAAGTAGCTATATTTGAACAACAATGGATGAAAACAGTTCCTGCTTTTAAGGAACTTATATTCTAGTGTATAAAATAAATCATAATAGAAGGTAGAGTATGAGAAAACTCTAATAAAGGTATCAGCAAATAGTTTGAGAGTATAGAGAAGGGAGAGAGAAATTCTGATCAAATGTTCCAACAGTTTTACCATAGTTTTTAACCTAACTTTTGCAGTGTTAAAATATAAAATGTACTAGAAAATGTTGGCTAACAATTTTTAATCACCATAAGGCTCTAAGTAATATAAACCCCATGTGTTCAGTGAAGGCTTTTAAAAAGCAGAAAAAAATTTGTTTTGTCCTGCTTCTAGAAAAAAAATTGTTTTATTTAGAATAGCAGTTTCCAAGGACAAACACATACAATCTAATCTGCTATGCTCTGTATATTTTCTGCTACTGTGTTATGTAATCATCAGTGATGTTCAGATACACCATCCTAAACCACTAAAAGACTCTAAGATGGTTATGTTCAGTTTACTAGGGAATTTTAGAGAGATTTTCAAAACAGGCTGAATGAATAACAACTTTCTGTCTTTCCCTCAGTTGCTTAATTGAATAAAATTGAAGAGCCTGACCACCCCAGATCATTCCCCAAGCATACAATTAATCAATAACCCAGGTTGCACATCTCTTTAATAAACGTGTTGTTCATTTCAAGTGTGCAGTGTTCACTGACCCTCAATATTCTATACCAGGGAACTACTATTATTACTTGCCTTGGGCCCACACAAAGCCAGTTGTTACCCTGACTTCATACTGGGAGGATATTAGTCATCGCCTGGATGCTGTGAACACCCTTCTAGTCATGGCAGAACGGCTGGTAAGTTTATCTTTTTTTTACATCTACTTTTCACTAGACAGAGTGAATTATGTATTAGTTAGGATGCAAGCTAAGCCACTGTAGCACAAGACCTCAGGATATAATAGTAAGCAAGATAAAGCAATTTCTTCAGTAATGGTGATCCCAGACTGGTATGGAGGTTCAGTGGTGTTCCGTACCCAGGCTCTTTACCCCCTGTTGCTCTGCCATCACCAAGGAGTTGTCATTGAATGTGTGGGAGGGGAAGCTCACCACTACATCCACCCTTCAGACTGAGGGAAGGGGCAAAGAGGGGAGAAGATGACACAGGCCTTTCCTTTGAAGAACAAGACCCAGAAGTCACACACTTGATTTCCACTCATATTCCATTGGCCAGAATCCAGTCATACAAACGCATCTCACTGCAAGGGAATTGGAAAATTCAGCCTTATATCTAGGAAGGCATATGGCCAGATAAAACTTCTCTTATTGCGAAATAGAGAGAATGGATATTGAAGTTGGTGGCAACTCACAGATTCTGCCACCATTTTTACGTGAAGAATGGTGTAGAGAATATTTCATTCCAATAGAAATGCAAATCTTAGAGCTTTGCTGTTAAAGCAGCTAAAAATCTCTACCATGGGAAGAAGTAGGCTCAGAGGAACCAGAGGCTGACACTTGCCACTCTTGCTGTAGACTGAAGGAACTTCCCTTGTTTGGAGGCTGGAGATTCTCCCTGGTGGAAGCTGCATAGATATGGTATCTATGATTATCCATCTAGTTGTTACTGATGATGAGAAAGGAAAGGTGGTTGGGATATTTCTAAATAGCTCAAAGATATTAAGTAGTCTATCAAGTATTAGTATAAAATCCATCTGGTATTAGTGTTTTGTTTTCCAAATTATATTAGTGTTAATTTTGTTCTGAGATCTAACCTCTGTCAGGGCTGGACCAAGACATGTGGGGGTCCTGGAATATACATGATCTAAGACTCCATGGAAAAATCTAAAAATATTGTTTTATGCTATAAAGACAGTATTGAAAGAGAAGTTTAGATTTAAGTTAACTTAAGTATAATTGTCCACATAATAAAGCTGCAATTAAAATGCAGTATAGTTGTGGGAATTAATTCCCAATCCTTCATCTCAAGGGAATTGGTGGAGAATTGGTCATACCTCTATTCTACTTATGTTTTGGGTATGAAGGAGAGCAGAGTTTGCCACCCCAAAATATGCCTGTTTCGGATATTAGTTTAGTCGGGTCAATTTTAAGAAAACAGCAGACCAGGGAGAAGCTCTGAAAACCAAGTAGAAGTTACCTTTACAAAAGGACATTTACACCTGTGAGTGAAACCTCCATCTGTAAAGGAGATTCCCTCACTGCACAGGGCTCACCTTCACTATTGGGAGAAGGCAGGGATTTAAATCTGCATGACAGCCTTACCCTTGTTTTCTGTGCTTTTCTTGGTAACCTGTCATCATTAACTCCCCACCCCTCAGGTGACGTCTTCCACCATTTTTGGCATGTTACTCAGTCTTCCTGGGTCTCTCCCATGTACACAGAAGGCATACATGTTATGAAACTTGACCTTGTTTTTCTCCTGCTAACCTGTCTCATGTTAATTTGATTGTTAGTCCAGCCAGAACATTGTAGGGTAGCAGATCATTTTTCTCCCTGAGAGGTGTTCAGCTTTTTTAATGCTAGTTCTTCTCATCAGCTTTCTCCGGTTAACCAAAGTGTTCTAATTTCTTGCTAATCTGGACAGGATGGTGACTTTCCATGATTAGGACTTTTGATAATCATGGCGGGCACTCCCTCAACCTGCCTGTTGGCAAATGCTCAGAGTTACATAGCAGTATGTTCTGGGCTTATCTTGTACTTTTCCTGCTCCTGCCCTGGAATCGCCATTTCTCCAGGGAGCCCTGACTCCTTTTAGTGGGAATGGCATGTAAAAAACAAGAGTGCTCCCTACTACTTAGATGTCTTTGCTTCCAGGCCTCCTAGGCAGACAAACTTACACACATACACACACGTTTGTATACATGTATATTTACTTATGTATCTATCACTAAACTAAAAACAATGAGTTTATGAGGACAACTGCACCTCTACTCTAATACCACAGGGTTTCTTCTAAGTCTTCCCTATTTCTGTATTTACAACTCCCTTCTCCAACAGTGAGAAACCTGGCTTTAATTACCTTCAATGTGTTTACTGATTTGTTCAGTCCTAAAATCCAAAGAGAATCCATTGTGAAAAACAAGCTTAATTAGAGTTCGATGTGTTTATGGTTTTTTAGTTCCTTAAACTGAGGATCTATAGTCAAAATGTGTTCAAAAGTTACTTGGGTTAGTTCAATGTAGTTACGTTATTCATCTGAAATACAAATAGGTTCATTTGTTTCTGTTTTATAGTCCATTTCAGGGTTTCTTCCCTCATCTTTGTTGGTTTTACTTTATTCCTTTGTGAATACATAAAATATTTACATGGCTTCAAAGGTCAAAAGGTTATCCTATTACATACACATATCAGTGTTGACTGCAGTTTGAAGAAAAATAAGTAGTCCTAAGCTATGGTGAGCATTATTAAATGTAAAAAAATAAAACCTTATGGTTTTTCTCTTAAGTATTTTTGTGTATTTTTTTTCTTGAAAATCAGAACTGAATCTTTACTGGGCATAATAGCGTAATGCACAATTACCAATTATTTCCTCTCTTTCCAAATTCTTCAGCAATCAAACATAGAGGCTCTAAAATCAGGGATACAAGGTAAAATTCCTGCCAACCAGCTGGCTGAACTGTGGTTGAAGCTGATCGATGAAGTTATAGAAGACACAAGGTATAGTGATCGTATTTGTATATCTCAGAATTCCCAGCCATGCTTCCCTCCCTTAAACTAAAAGAACAAAGGAGCCTCAAGAATTGTTTCTAGTGTTTGCTTGAAAAATGAATTTGAATTGTCAAGCTTCTCAAAAGGCTGCCACTGGGAGGAGTCTCTGAATCGCCACCAGGAAAAACTTCACTTTTGGATTTGGTGCCAATTCTAAAGCAGCCTAGTGGGGCTAAGGCCTGACTCTGGGAAGCACATCCCAGTGCAGTCTCAGACTAGGGGTGGGGAGAGGGGAGGCCGGAAAGGTGATTCCTGAATCCCACTGGGGAAAAAAAATGTATCAATTTTACCATTCAGAGCAACGGTTCCTAATTCCAACACATTTTAGTAACAGACTTTTTACTTCCTCTTTTACTGAATGCTTGATGAACACTGGCCAAGCCTCCTTTAGATGAAGCCAGTAGATTTGACTTGAGCCTGAGCACCTTTCACAACTGTGACTTGGGAAAACAGCTCAGATCTCTGTGTATCTGGAAATCAAAGGGGGACGTGATTCATTCTAAACTCGTTTTTTTTTGTTTTGTTTTTTTTTAATTGTGAAATAAACATTTTTTTAATTAGCTTCAGGTATACAACACAGTGCAATAGTTATACTTTTTATCCCTCAAAGTGACAACCCCCGACCCCCAATTCTCCACCCCACTCCTCCCCCCCCATATCATACTATCTATTACAATTCCTTTGACTCCCTTCCACCGTATAATCCACATCCCGTGACTATCTATATATTCAATTACAGTTGGCATACAATATTATACAACATCAGTTTCAGGTATATAGTGCAGTGATCACACCTCTACTTCATCCATGAATTGGTCTCCCTAACAAGACATGTGACCATCTGACACCCCACAAAATTTTTACAACATTATTATATTCCCCGAACTGTGTTTCATATCCCTGTGGCAATATTGTAGTTGCCTATTTATGCTGTCTAATCCCTTCCCCTTCTCCCTAATCCCCACCTCCCCCACCCCAACTAGCAACCCTGTTTTCTTCTATATCTATGAGACTGTTTCTGTTTACTTTGTTCATTCATTCAGTTTTTCAGATTCCACATATAAGTGAGATCAAATGGTATTTGTCTTTCTCTGACTGACTTATTTCACTTAATAGTCTCTAGGTCCATCCATATCGTTGCAAATGGTACGATTTCATTCTTCTTTATAGCGGAGTAATACTCCATTGTATAAATGTACCACAGTTTCTTTTTTTTTTTTTAATTTTATTTTATTTAATTAGTTTCAGGTGTACAACACAATGCAATAGTTATACTCTTTACCCCCCAAAGTGAAAACCCCCCTCCCCCAGTTCGCCACCCCACTCCCCCCCATATCATATATATCCATCACAACTCCCCTGACACCCCTCCACAGTATACTCCACATCCCGTGACCATCCACATATTCAGTTGCAGTTGGCATACAATACTATACAACATCAGCTTCAGGTGTACAGTACAGTGATCAAGCCTCTACTCCATCCGTGAAGTGGTCTCCCTAACAAGACATGTGACTATCTGACACGCCACAAAATTTTTACAACATTATTATATTCCCCGAGCTGTGTTTCATATCCCTGTGGCAATATTGTAGTTGTCTATTTATGCTGTCTAATCTCTTCCCCTTCCCCCCATCCCCACCCACTTCCCAACTAGCAACCCTCAGTTTTTCCTCTACATCTACGAGTCTGTTTACTTTGATCGTTCACTCAGCTCTTCAGACTCCACACACAAGTGAGATCACATGGTACCTGTCCTTCTCCGACTGACTTATTTCTCGCAACATAGTAGTCTCTTCACAACATTATCAATTACATTCCCAGAACTGCCCCCATATCCCTGCGGCAACATTGTAGTCCCACATACACTGTCCAAAACCTTCCCCCTCTCCCTCTTCCCCACTCCCTCCCAGCCAGCAACCATCAGTTTTTCCTTTATATATGCTTGATATGACTTCAATCTACTTAAATTGTCTCCCTGGGTTAGCTTGTTTGCCCCTTTCTTTTGTTTAAAAAAGCCCTTTTAACATTTCTTGCAATGCTGGCTTGGTGGTAATGAATTCCTTAAGCTTATTCTTTTCTGAGAAGCTCTTTATTTCTCCTTCAATTTTAAGTGATAGCCATGCTGGGTAGAGCAATCTTGGTTGTAGGCCTTTATTTTGTGTCACTTTGAGTATCTCCTGCCACTCCCTTCTGGCCTGCAGAGTTTCTGTAGACAAGTCTGCTGTTAGTCTAACAGGAGTTCCTTTGTATGTAACCTGCTGTCTTTCTCTTGCAGCCTCTAGGATTCTGTCTCTGTCTTTAAGCTTTGCCATTTTAACTATGATGTGTCTTGGTGTGGACCTGTTTGGGTTCAGCTTGTTTGGAACCCTCTGCACTTCCTGGGCATGTATGTTGATTTCCTTCACCAGGGTAGGGAAGTTTTCAGTCATTATTTTTTCAAATACATTCTCGACCCCTTGCTTCTTCTCTTCTCCTTCTGGTATCCCTATGATTCGAAGGTGGTTGCGCTTCACCTTGTCCCATAGGCCTCTTAAACTATTTTCATTGTTTTTTATTCTTTGGTCTTTTTGCTGTGCCAACTGGGTGAGTTCTGCTATTTTATCTTCCAAATCGCTGATCCGCTCCTCTGCTTCATCTACTCTACTGGTGATTCCTTCGAGTGTGTTCTTCATTTCAGTTATTGTATTCTTTAGTTCTAACAGGTTGTTTTTTATGGTTTCCCTATCCTTCTTTATGTCCTCGCTAAGTTCCTTAAACATTCTTATCATCAGTGTTCTAAACTCTGTCTCTGAAAGGTTGGCTCCCTCTGTTTCATTTGGTTCCATTTCTGGAGGTTTCTTCTGATCTTTTACTTGTGACATGTTTCTTTGTTTCCCCATTCTGGCTGTCGCTCTGGGATTGCTTTGATGTATTAGATAGATCACCAGGAGAGCCCTGGCTGGATCACGCAGGCACACAGCTCACGGCCCAACACTCCCAGGAAAACTTCCAGTCTCAGCCTGTCCCAATCAGCTGCTCCCAGATCAGGCCAAGCAGCCCAACAACCAATCACCAGCCTGGCAACTCTGCAAGCGGAGTGCGGAGAGCAGAGACCCGAGGCGGCTCGCGCACTCCCGGGTCTCAGTGAGCAGCCTGTTGGAGCCGGAGGGCACCCGCCCTGCGTTTCCCTGGCAACGCAGTATAAGCCAGGCAGAGGGTGGGGAGCCAAGGCCGCAGGCGCGTGCGCACACGCACACACGCGCTTCTGCGCCAATTCCCCCAGACCAATTAGGTCTCGGACCTGATCCTTCATGGGAGGGCCCAAGCTTGACAAAATGGCGACCTCCCTACACCACTCGCGTGCAGGCCCCACACCACGGGAATAACAGTCCAAAAACCTCCAGCCTTTGCACCAAAGGTGCTCAGTTCAGTCCGTCCCCAGGCTCCCAGGTCCGGCTCACACAGCCACTCCCTCCACCAGGAACCAGGCAAGTGCTCACCGGCGAGCAAGCCCGGGCGCCGGCCCCACTGATTCTCCAGCCGCTCTTAGCTTCACCGAGCTGGGCAGCGAGAGTCCTCACTAATTTACTGCCAGTTATCTTAGAACTCCTCTTCCCGGCAAAGGAGCTCTGGGCTGGTGAGCTTGGGGTGCGGCCGGAGGGTCTCTCCCCCAACCGGAGAAGCCTCTCCACAGTTGGGACCTCCCTCAAGGGGTTCGCCCTCTCTTGTCTCCGCCCGTCCTACCAGACCCGATGCGGCTTCCTCTTTAAGTTCTTCGTTTAGTGGTTCTGTTCCTCCAGTGTTCCGGGGACCTCCAGGGTTGAATGCTGTATAATTTGCTTGTAATTTTGGTGTGATCCTGGGAGGCAGTTAGCACAGCGTCTGTCTATTGCGCCATTTTACCGGAAGTCCCCTGTACCACAGTTTCTTAATCCAGTCATCTACCGATGGGCATTTCGGTTGTTTCCAAGTCTTGGCTATTGTAAATAGCGCTGCAATAAACATAGGGGTGCATATATTTTTTCGAATTAGTGTCTTAGATTCCTCTGGGTAGATACCCAAGCGTGGAATTGCTCGGTCATACGGCAGTTCCATTTCCAGTTTTTTGAGGTATCTCCATACTGATTTCCATAATGGCTGCACCAATTTGCATTGCACCAGGGTTCCCTTTTCTCCACACCCTCGCCAGAACTTGTTGTTTGTTGATTTGTTGATAATAGCCATTCTGACAGGAGTGAGGTGGCATATCATGGTGGTTTTCATTTGCATTTCTCTGATGATTAGTGAGGTTGAACATTTTTTCGTATGCCTGTTGGCCATCTGTATGTCCTTTTTAGAAAAATGCCTCTTCATATCCTCTGCCAATTTTTTAATTGGGTTGTTTGTTTTTTGGTGTTGAGTTTCATGAGTGTTTTATAAATTTTGGATATGAACACCTTATGAGATATATTGTTGGCAAATATCTTCTCCCATTCAGTAGGCTGCCTTTTTGTTTTATTGATGATTTCCTTTGCTGTGAAAAAACTTTTAAGTTTGATGTAATCCCACTAAACTCGTTTTAAATATTGGGCAATAAAGCAATGGACAGGGAAGTTCCAAAAGAAAAACATTATTGAATACTTCTCACAAGCAACAAGAATCAGGCCTATTTCTCCTCCTCTGGGCTAATGCCCTGTGTCCCTGTCTTCTTGTGCCTTCTAGTGGCATAGCTGGGTAATTGAAATGCAGCTGAAAATGTGTGGCGAAGGAAGAATTGACTGGATGGTGAACACACAATGTGATATGGCAATGATGTATTATAGAATTGTACACTTGAAACCTACATAATTTTACTAACCAATATAACCCCAATAAATTTTTTTAAAAAGAAATGCAGCTGAGATCAAAGTACTGCTGAGTGCTTGTTTATATTCAGAAAATTTAAATCTGTGTCCTAACAGGTTATCTTTTCCAGTCTCTTTATTTTGTAAATGAGAAAACAGAGACCCAAAGAGGTGAAATGATACATCTAATGCCCAGAGTTGGGTTTATCAGCAGAACTCCTCTGCCTGCTACATGTTTCACACAGTAAACATCTATTTATTGAAAGTCTTGTGTGACTTTTGAGCTAACAGCTTCCATATATATTTTTGCCTCAAAGAATCATTCCAGGGACTTAATCCTTCTAATGCATTGCCATAATTACTAATGTAACCAAACAGAAACATTTGGTAATACTTTTCATGTAGAAAATGTGAATTTTAAGGTTAGCTGAGCAAAACACAGAAATATCTATTTTCACTATTCTCGAAGAATCTGTTTTTGAAGAACCAAATCCATGTGAACTGTTCTTAAAGAATTCAATTGGAATCCTTTTAACTTCATGTAACAGGAAATTTGTGTTTAAGGGAAGTCATGCTAGGATTTCCTTCATTTAATAAGCTGGGTAAAATTCAAACCAATGGAAATTCTAGGAACAATGTGAGTGGAACTTCCCAGAACTGGTGACAATCTCATCCTGTGGCCCTGTCAGCTGCCATGGTGCGAGGGAAGCCTGGAAGAAAAAGGCTAATTGTGGCCCCAGCTCAGTTGTTCTAGAATTCTCATTTTGAATGACAGCTTGGCCTACACAAGTGGTTCTTCACCTTTTGGGCCCTTTGAATATCTGATGAGATGATGCCAATGATGAAGACAACAAAGAGATGATGATGATGACATTCTTTAGACTATGCAACAGGCATTGCTCTAAATGTTCTCCATATATTAATTCATCTACTTCTCACAACAATCCTAAAAGGAAGATATTATTTTCCTATTTGAAAATAGGAAACAAGAGATTAACTTATCAAGATCAAAGAACCAATAAATGGTGGAGCCAGGATTTGTACCCAGATAGTCAGCTCCAAAGCCTATGTTTTTTATCATTATGTCACAATGTTTGTCAACACAGACATATACTTGTTTTTTTTTTTTAAGTTCTAGGGATTCAGAGACCTCCTGAGGCCCACCCATGGTCTCTAAGTTAAGAACGCTTTGGCTAAATGGTCTCTTATCTTCCTTCTTCCTCCTTCATTTTGTGGGTCTATACAATGATTATCGGAAGCAAAGGCCATTTCTCCCAACTGCTGCTCCTGTTTTCATCTTTTTTTCAGTGATTCCATAGGCCTTGGGTCAAACCCAAGGAATTGCTTTGGAATTTTAATTATCCTGCATTCCCCTTGAGAGTTAGGAGAGTTAACTGGCATGTTTGCTCCACCAATGCCAGAAACAATGGACTTCAGCTTAAACCTGGTCGTGCTGTGGCATCAATTAGGAAATTGATGTGATTTGAAAGATGGAAACCAAACATAAATGACTGACATATCTGAAGTCTATAAAGCTATTCTGCAACTCTCTCTCTCTTTCTTCTTTTTTTCCCCCTTTTCTTTTTTAGATATACATTGCCTTCCACGGAAGGAAAACCTAATGTCACAATTCTAGATAGTCAAATCCGAAAGTTGCGGTCTAGATCTCTCTCCCAGATTCATGAGGCAGCTGTGAGGATGAGAGCTGAGGCCACAGAGGTGAAGCCCACATTGGTGGAAATTGAGGACTGGCTTCATAAGTTAATGCAACTGACTGACGAGGTAGGACTTTTAAACTACACGAATGTTACTTGATATGAAAGAGGGATTCTGTGGAATGGCATCAAGGATAGAGTTGGTGGTAAGAAAATCTAGTAGATTATCTTGGATATTGAGCAGCTCTGATTGATGATCAAATCAGGGAGTTATTGGGCTGGGATGCTAATGGGTAATGTGGGTGAATGTTGTTGAAGTAAGGGCAGGAGAAAAATTTTGACTTGGTGTTCCTGGAAATGTCTTCAAAGGAGATGAATCATTGTCATTGTACAGTCAAAGAATATGACAAGTGGAGTGATAAAGTAGCAGATCTGTGTACTACAGAGGATTAAAATGTTACCTTTGGTTGGGATTGGAAAAACCTAGCTTTGAATCCTAGATCTACCATGTGTAACTCTGGACAGAGGATTCAACCTCTCTAAGCCTCAGTTTCCCCATATATAAGATGGAGATAAATGTAGTATTCAATTCACAGCATTGTTTTGTGAAGATTAAAAACAATGATAAGTGTAAAAGACTTAGCACAGTGCAGGGAACACAGTGAATGTTGGATAAATGATGACTGCCATTAATCTCTGTGGACTGGAAGAACAAGAGAATAGAACCTCCTTCTGACCTTCAGAGATGGGGTGTGTGTGTGTGTGTGTGTGTGTGTGTGTGTGTGTGTGTGTAATTGTGGCTAAAAACACATTTGGAAAAACATGATTACAGGTCATTTTTATTTTCTATTTTCTATGCTTTAATACTTTCAAAATTTCGTATAGTCAACTAATATCACTTTTATAATGAGAAAAAAGGGGTTTTAAAAAAATAAATTAATATTTCGGGTTTGGCACATATCGGACTGTGAGACAGAGATGCTCTGTGCCCTATGAAAATATATTAAACCTAAGCCCTTTAACTGCTTTTGATAGCTTTCTACAAATGATGGATGCGATAAGAGGGGCTATTTCCTGAAATGCTTGTCAGAGCCCACCGATTAGGCAGGGATTTTATCAGGTGAATCCCCCTTCTGCTTCCCTCTATACCATTTGGCAGCCTGCTCCCCAACCTGTGGGTTCACAGTGTGGTAGGTCCTGGAAGATGTGAGACTCAGGAATGAGGGACAGAGCCCTAACTAACTACAGTGTTTCTTTGCTAAGTGGAGCCTTGAGGGTCCAACCTGCGGGGTCTCCAGTCTCTGCCTTTAGACTGACTCCAACTTTGCTTCTTTTTTCATTCACCTATGTGACCAGCCACAGAACAGTATGCCTGACATTATCATCTGGATGATCCGGGGAGAGAAAAGACTGGCCTATGCGCGCATTCCCGCCCATCAGGTTCTATACTCCACCAGTGAGGAGAATGCATCTGGAAAATACTGTGGGAAAACCCAAACCATCTTTCTGAAGGTATGTTTTCATCACTGCATGATGTGAAATACTTAAACACAAAACCCATGTTCCTGAGAAGAGCCTGCTTTATGATTTGCCGGTCATTGAATGGCTAGAACACTAGGGATCAATTGCAGCCCATTTTGGCCCCTTTTTCTAGGGTGGTAATTCCCAGAGAGTGGTCTCAGATCTGCTGGCATTCAATCAAAGACTCGTCCATAGGGGTCTTTGTGATACTGACATTAACAAGGCATCGTGAATGATTTGTGTTCTGGCAATTTTCCATTTCCAATGTCACATGCAAAGCAGTACCTTTCTTCCCTTCCATTCTAGTGGGCGTTTGGGAAATAGAAAAAAAGAGAAGGCAATATATACATAGTTCATGGAATCTATGCCTTAACCAAATGGGTCCTCAAATTGAAAAATGACAAGGATTACTACTTGAGGGTAAGGGTCCCGAGCATTTTTAGACTCATGGGGTCTTTTAAGAGCCTGATAAGGGCTGGCCAAGAGGTGCACTGGTTAAGAGCTGGCTTGGGACGCCAGTGGCCCCGGTTCGGATCCCACATATGAGGGCCAGTGACACTGCCCTCTACAGCTAAGATGGTGAACAACAGCTCCATCTGGAGCTGGGCTGTGAGTCCTGGCGACAGTGTAGGCTGCAGCCCCTGCTGCAGTGGGCTGCCATAAGCTACAGTGAGTGGCCGACAGCCAGCGTGAGCGGCAAGCAGCCAGTGTAAGCTGCCAAGAGCCGCTGTGAGTGGCCATCCAGAGGCTGGCGATGGATCTGCCTCACCTGGGAAGAGCACAATGATAATACCAACATGGGCCAGTGAAGCAAAGTCCTCCACAATTAGGCTGAAGACCAAAAGGACAGTAATTTGTCTGTTCCCCTCCCCCAATTCCCCAATTAAAAATAATAATAATAATAATAATAATAAAGAGCCTGATGAAAGCTTCTGGCCCTTCTAGAAGAATGCATATCTCACATACATCCAATATTATGCATATGATTAAGGTGCTTCATAGAACTTGTAAGTCCATTCCAGGACCCTGGATTAAGAACTGTTCTGTGTGTGTAAAGTAGAACCGAATAGGCTGGCAACAAGGAGATCAGAATAGTTCCCAGTTGCACATTTGACTTCCCTCTCCCTGGCTGACCCCAACTGAATTCTTTGGATTTGGGGGAGAGGAATAAAGAGCAAGAAGAGAAAAATTAGTCAGGGGAAAGTGTTCTCTTAAAACAAGGAGATATCTGCTAATTTTTAATAAATGTACTCGTTGCTCTTTAATCAGGAGGGTGAAAATAGAACCAGAGTGATTATCTTCTTTCAAGTATCTCTTGGTGAAATAAATTTTACTTAAGATAGAACCACAATTATAATTGACCTCAGCAGTGGGTGGAAGCAAACTGATTAATAAATAAAATTTCACAGCGGGTGGGAGAGGAAGCAAAGTGTTTTTCTCTGTATTAGGTTTTAGAACTCAGTGGATAAACAGCAAAATGCTTTTAAGAGAATGTTTTATATATTTATTGATTTTGTTAATACTCATTATCCAGTTTAGGACGTTATTCAATTCAATGGTTTTTTTGTTTTGTTTTGTTTTGTTTTTTGTTTTGGTGTTGGGAATCCCTTTAACAAAAAAATAATAATAATTTTGCAGAAATTGTTGAAGATCCCAGAAAGCATTTGTTTATGTGGGTTATATCTACCAATATTTACTATAACAGAAATTAAAACTAAAACATTTAAAAATATTTATTCATTTATTTTAAAATAATAATAAACCCATTACATGTTAATATAAATTGCATGTTTTTATAAAATATGTATATTTATAAATATGTTATAAAATATAACGTGAAGTATTTTCTTTAAAACTCAGAGAGCAAAGTGATACTGTTTTACATTTTTGCAACCCTCTTTTAATGTCTGGCTTCACAGAAATATAACTGGATTTTCATATCTGCTTCTACATTTAATCTGATGGAATAAATTGTTTGGTTGAAGTATATAAAGAGAATCTGACCCCACATAGATGTGTGGCTTGAAAAGGGAGGAGTATTTTAATAACCTTTTCAGATAATTGTGATACTCATCTCTGATACAACACCAAACTCAACAAGTGGTAGCTTGTAAAAGGTTAGTTACAACATGGAATCCTAAAACATATTGAACTTTTCATTCTTTTCTACATTAAAATCCATTGGTCTATCTTGTACTTTGAATGGCTCTTTTTCCATTCATGATTTTGTAACATTAAGCATTGATCATTTGGAAAATATTTGTTCACTGAGTTATTCTTCCTAATGTTGACACTTCTCATCACACAATATAGAAAAAAAATCACATTCATTAATATCACTTATCAGAAAAGTCTTTTTGTATCGGGGAGCTATCAAGCTCACCATAACAGATACAAGTTTTCCAGGATTCTTATTTTTACTTGATAGCTTGAATTTTTTTTTTTTTTAAGATTTTTATTAGGGAATCGGGGAAGGGGAACAGCGTTGGGGAATCGGGGAAGGGGAACAGAGAAGTTGCTGTCCTTTTGTTCTTCAGTATAGTTGAGGAGGACGTTGCTTCACTGGCCCATGTTGGTATCATCATTGCGTTCTTCCCGGATGAGGCAGATCGGTCGCCGGCCTCTGGATGGTCGCTCACCAAGGCTATTGGCAGCTCACGCTGGCTGCCGGCCACTCACTGTAGCCTATGGCAGCCCACTGCAGCAGGGGCTGCAGCCTACATCATCGCCAGGGCTCACACAGCCCAGCTCCAGGTGGAGCTGTTGTTAGCTTAGAGGGCAGTGTCACTGGCCCTCATATGTGGGATCCGAACCGGGGCCGCTGGCATCCCAAAACCAGCTCTTAACCAATGTACCACTCAGCCGGCCTGATAGCTTGAATTTTATCATTGGCAACAAAATACAGTCAATTGTCCTTGAAGTGACAGGCTCACTTTGTTTATATTCAAGAAAGCATCTGCCCCATATTCAAGTCTCAGTAGCCATATTTGTCTGTCAATCGCTATTGCAAGTAGCGATTGACAAGTAGGTACTTCATTTTTAAAAAGTTGGGGGGAGGCTAGTTCAGTTCACAACTCAAACAATTGCACAGGAACTTTTTCTCAAGACAAACATTTCTTAATATGCAGCACAGTACTTTATGTATATTTCTCATTTCATCACACAAAATACTAAAAAGACCTGTACTTAAGGATCATGATTTAATACGATTAGTATTTTTACTGCTTTATCAAAGGAATTCTTAAGTAGTACTGGCATTTTATTTTGGTGTCACTGCCTTGATTCCTGCTATAGTGCCTGGAGATTTATCTACTGCTGCTTTTGAACCATCAGTGCAAATGTCAATACAGTGGAAAAGACAAGAAACATCTTAGTATCATTAGGAAAATAGTTTTGACCTGTGAACCTCCTGAAAAGGTCTGAAGGACACACAGGGGACCATGGATCACACTGCTTTATTTATCATTGTAATCTTTGCTGTAGGGTCCTTTGGAAATATTTTAACTACGCAAACTTAAAATTAGACTGGTGAGAGCAATGATTAGATGTTCAGGCTGCTTTTGGCTTGAACTTAATGTCACAGCTCATGCTGTGCCAAGCATAACGTATCATGTTATTGTGCATCTCACAGTATCCGAAGGAAAAAAACAGTGGACCAAAAGTGCCTGTGGAGTTGCGAGTGAACATCTGGCTGGGCTTAAGTGCTGTTGAGAAGAAGTTCAATAGATTCGCAGAAGGAACGTTCACCGTCTTTGCGGAAATGGTACATTTAATGTCATCACTCTGTTGGGGGTCTGGTACTTTTACTTTTCATCCTTAGAGAAAACATTAACATATCAACCACCACTTCCATCACTACTATCTACAGTCCCTTCAGTAGGACCATAAACTAAGGAGAAAGATTGACTTGAGGTCTGGTTATCAGCACTGGGACACAGCAGAGTGATTCACACACAAACAGCCCAGGAATGAGGGCACTTGCGAGGTGCAGACCTTGAGAAGTCGTCTTGGGGTCAGGAGTCCTAAGCCACAGGAGGCTCATTTCTCACGTAGGGGTAGCCTCTGATGGGTTTGCCCAAAGGCAAAGAAAATTCTGCCTGAATACTTTAAAAAACAATAGACATAATTTATAAAACCTTCCCTCAGTTAAAAATTCACTTAGTTAATTAAAAGTCTCATTACAATTAAAGCAATAAAAATAATTTCCACAAACTTTTACAGCTAACAGCAGAGTTATTTGGATTTGTTTTTTACATGCTATTTTTAACTCAGAACACTTACTAATGTAAACTTCTTAGACATATTCAGTGGGTCTGTTCTGATAATTTTCTGATGAAACTCCATTCTTCTACAGATGGGTTTTCATGCTCAAATAAATGGGGAGAAGACTATCATCATTCTAGTTAATTTGTATGTGTGTTCCTGCTGCCCACCCCTGTACCTCATACTGGTTCAGGATTGTAGTTCTCATGGTCCAGAAAACCCATGACCATCTTTTATTTTGGCTTTTTAATTTATTTAACAGTACCTAGCATATAGTACGGTCCTGTAAATAATTATGAATAAACACATGCATACACAATAACAAAATTTATCTATCCATCCATCCATCCATCCATCCATCCATCCATCCAAGCTTTTAGGGAGTGGTGGCTTTATGCCAGATACTGAGGCAGATACTGAAGCTGATGAAGGAAGCCAAACCCTGTCCTCAAAGATCTTATCATCTATTGCCGTGATTATAAAACTGAATGTCTTGTTAAACATGCTGACGGCCAGAGCCACCCCAGGGTTTCTGATTCTGAGTTAGGGATTAGCACCAGTAGTAATTCCAATGGGAGTGGATATGCCGCATCAGTGGATAGCTCTGAGAAACAATGAAACATGTGAGAGACACATAAAGTCCTCACAGCACAGGTTTAGAAGTGCGAATGGAGATAAATAGAGAGTGTGCTGGAGGCTGCAGGGGAGGCCCTGAGTAGTGGATACTGGCTTCCAATCAGCTGGACAGTGTGGAGTGGGGGTACCAAGACACACATAGGAGAGGCTTGCTCCTGCATTCTTGTAGGATTTCTTGGCATCCACCTGCCCTCTGACTCTGTGGCTGGAGCTAAGCCCTGAGAAGCTAACACTGAGCATGGGTCGACCAGTCCAGAGCTCCCTTTCACCCTTTCTCATTTCCAAATCATTCTATGCATAGAGCAAACTCATGTACATGAGTTGAAACTCCAGTAAAGAAATAATCCACCCATTTCAGTTGTTTTGTGTGACTCTCTCTAGATTTTAACATCCTGTGAGTACCAGTAGGGATACATTAATAACAATAATGGAAATTTCACTGGTTCTTGCCTTCCTGTGCTAATACCAGACCTCAGTTCTCTGCAAAATTCGCCCCCCCCCTTCAGATTTCTAGAGGCCCCTAAGGTGCTTCACATGTGCGAATGGTCCTGTCCCCAAATTGCTGGTCAAAGGCCTTTGCCTCAGAGCCACATGAGGCCTCATGTCCACTGCTGCTCATGCCCTCTCATCCATGCCAACCTCCTTGCCTGGATTTTACTGGAGCCATGCTGGCTTCCAAGCAGAAGTGGTAGGAATGCCTTGCTCCTTCATTCTGTGTCCTTGTCACTTGGAAACCAAAGGAGCCGTGCACATGCCACCAAGTCTCACAGACCCTGTGACAACAGCTCCTTTAGCTGCTGCCTGCAGCTCATTTCCTCTCAGTGCTCAGAGCCAATATCTGAGTCAGGCACTATAGTGTCCACTTAAACCCAGCTTACCCATTAGACTCCTACTCAAACTTCTTCCTTCTTCCCTCAGCTACGAAGTCTCTTGTCACTTATGCAATCATCTTCTCAGTGGGTTCATCAACAGAAAAATGGAAATTTCAGCTTGGACCTAAAAATGGACACTTACCCATGGCAAACCTCAACCCTTTTGCTAGTTGACATAGTCAAGAGTAGATCATTGCAGATTTATAAATTCTAACTTAGAAAGGAATGCCCTGTAAATCAGAGTCTTCCATTTCCACTAAACCTGCTTCCAGAAAGCTCTTGGTCTACCTGCTATACTCCAGTGGGGATGAAGGCTCAGAACTTTTAGGCCCCATAAAAGCTGGGTGCTTAAAGGACCTTCATGTTTCAGACGGGTTCTTTATGAACTGCCTGAGAAATGTAGCATCAATTATCACATTGTTTCTATGGGAAAGTGTGCCCCAGCTTCTAGGCAGTACACTTGCAAATAAACTTAGAAGCCTGCACATTCATAAATTGAAGGCTTGTATAGTTACCGAAAAGATTAGATTCAGAGAACAATTTCTAGCTATTCAAAATAATAATAGAAACAACTAGCATGATATATCACTGTTTACAATGCACTTTCTCAATTATTTGCACATTTGAACTCCAGAACAATTTTATAAGAAAGATAGTATTATCTCCAGTTTACAGATGGGAACACTAAGTCTTAGAAAGATGAAGTTGTATAAAGATGAAGATGTATACATAAGTTGTATAATCAGTAGCAGCCCAAGTTTGGTCTATACCTTCTGAGTATAAAGATTTTTTATTTCTATTGCTAAGCTTTTTCATTTCCATCCTAAGGCCTAGATAGACTTGAAAATTTATCGGCTGGCTTTATTTTTTGCTCTCTGATGGTATTTCTCCTTTTTTTTTTTTAATAGTACGAAAATCAAGCTCTTATGTTTGGAAAATGGGGCACTTCTGGATTAGTGGGTCGTCATAAATTTTCTGATGTCACAGGAAAAATAAAACTCAAGAGGGAATTCTTTTTGCCTCCAAAAGGCTGGGAATGGGAAGGAGACTGGATAGTTGATCCTGAAAGAAGGTAAGTTTTCTGTTTTCTGAGAAAAAAGATGGCAATGAAGCTTTACCTTAGAAACTGCTAGATGGGTCTTCTCCATCAGCATTTTCGATAATATTTATGTAACACACAATGAGCAGGAGTAAGTCCACAGAAATTCATAGAAACTTGAAAGATGTCTTCAGTGTCCCATTATAATACAAACAAATATAAAAGCCCCTGATACAAATATTTATTGAGAACTTATTATGTGTGAGTGTATGAAGTGGTGTGCTAAGCAATGACATCATCTTATTGAATCTAGACTACAGCCCTACAAGATAGGTAGTGTCAAAAATTATGAAGGACCTTAGATTTTTACCCCACTTATAAGCTTATCAAGGTCACCTGCCAAGTTTTGTGGATACTGGCAGGAGACACAAGACTCCTGGTTCAGAGACAAAGGACTTTATTGCCCATAGCAATAGTAGTGCCAGAGTATTCACATTTACTGTACTTCTCTGAGCCCCATTCCCATAGGGAAAGACTGTCAGATGACGCTTGCACATGCAGTGGATTGTGTAACAGGAGAGGAGCCCTGAGCTTAAGGGACCCAAATATTTTATAATGGGTAGTAAGCGTACTGTCTCTTTGCCCTGAAGAGATATTATCTCTGTCTTCCAAGATTGTTTCTCATATAAACATCCTTGAAAAGATTGTCTGTAACCAAAGTTATGGGGCTTCTGTGCAGAAATGCAAGAGACTCACAGAGATTTATCTCCCAACAAATATTATCTCAACAGATGAGGAAACTGAGACCTAGAGAGATAAAGCAACTTATCCTAAGGCATACAAGTTGTAAGTGGTACAAATCTAGCCTGGGCACCAAAACCAACACTCAACTATTATGCTAGAACATCTGTAAAGAACAGTAGAGGATATACTTTAAATGAGTGAATTGTATGATATGTGAATTGCATCTCAAGAGCTGTTATTAAAAAGAAAACAGAAAGAAATAGTACAGAGGGACAAGCATGTTTTCCCTGGAGTCTGGGGGAAATCAAAGCCTGGTTTCTGAGTGTTGCCAGCAGCATTAGGACCAGAGCCCCCTTTTGTCTCCATTCATTACAGTATCGTTGAGTTTGGCAGAAACAAGCTTGTGAAATAGGGTTTTACAGGCTTAACTAGAGTTTGCATTCTCTACAGAAAAAAACATTTGTTTTCTGCAATCACATAGGTATTAGGGACCTGAGTGTGCTGGGTCTGGTCTGTTAAGATCCAGTGTTTGCACATGATTTCTTTTAACCCATGGCTGCTTACTTTGGATGAAGTTGGGGTTGCTTAATAAAGAGAAGGGAAATAGGGTTTGAATTAGACCGAATGAAGGAAGGTTAATGAGGACAGGGAAAGGCAGGGGGCATTGTGATTGGAAAAATGGAAAGTCAAAGCATGTCAGGGCTAGATGGGACCCCACAGGCAGTAGCCAGGTCTTCTATTCTCCTTCTCTGGGGCTCAGAGAAGTGATGGATGAGCCCAGTTTATACAAATGGTTGGGACTATTTGTTTCCTGATTTCTTTCCAATGCTTGATTCTAGGGTAGGATATAGCAGGGAAAAGATGTAGAGATGGTAAAGAAAAAAGAAACTTCATTTGAGTGGATGCCTGGCAGAAGATTTAAGTCAAAATTGGAACCTCTGTACTTTCCTCTATGGGTTGTCAAAATAGTTCCCAATCCAAGAAGAAAATTGGCATGGCAGAGAGTCAGTATAGATTTTTCAAGGGCCTAAATGGAGTTTGGAGTCTTAAATGACCTGGTTTGGCTGTCTACCTAGGAACCATCCAGAAAATTTAAACTCCTCCCTTCAGTTTGTGTTACATAGACTGAGCATGCCACGAGTAAAAATTTCCATAGTTGGCCTCACGAGACTGTCTCCACACCGATTTTTTAAAATAGGGGGAATGAGGGAGGACGACTCTCTGTTCTTTTGAACTGTTAGCCAAGAGTTTTGCTGAGAAAAAGCTGAACGACCCTAAACCGAAACAGAAATATAGAACATGAGGTCCTTAGAAGAAGCTGCCCACAACCCTGTTTTCCCAGTCCCCACCCTAATTACTGAGAAAGAGTAACCCTGCTAATTTGAGGAGCTCTGTAATTTAGGTCTCATTGTTCCAGCAGGCCCCTTCTTCAAAGGAATGTCAAAAGTTATTAGTACAAAGAGGAGTTTGAAGTGGAGAACCCACTGGGCTAAAGTGAGGAGGGAACTGGTGCCACCCCCAGACTGTAGATGGTTCCGGATCATTGGAAAGAGCTGGGGTTGTCGGCTATCATTTCTCCTTTGGTAACACAAGCCTTGCCTGCAGCTTGCTGACTGAGGCTGATGCGGGTCATACGGAGTTCACAGATGAAGTGTATCAGAATGAGAGTCGCTACCCTGGGGGTGACTGGAAGCCAGCTGAGGACACCTACACCGATGCGGTGAGTGGCCTGCTCCTGAGATAGACATGTTAGCTCTTTGGATCCATGATCTGTGAATCCACCAACCACCTGCGTGGCTTCCCCTTCTGCTCCATCTCATGTTCTGAACAGCCTTGCGTTTATAACTTAAGCCACACAAGTGCACCTATAATTATTTCCTATAGAAAAGAGCTTGGGCTTGTTTAACTAGATGTTGGTATATGATAAAGAGTGAGTTGTGCAATTTTTTTTATTGTACGTATTTATTTATTATTGATTTTTAAAAGTCATAACAAATTGAGTGCTCATCTTTAAAATATTCAAACAGCATAAAAGAAGATGATAAGTAATTCTCAATGATCCATACTTCACACACCCCCAAAGATAACCACTGATAACAGTTTTCTGTTCATATACAAGTATATAACTTTTCCCCCTGCCTGAACAGAATTGTATTCATAGTTCTACAACTTATAATTTTTATATAACACTATATCTTGAACATCTTTTGATATCAATACATGTAGATTTTGTTTTATACATTTTTTTCTTTGCCAGAACCAATGCTATTAGGAAACCTTTTTTCTGTTACTGTTAATACATATTAGCCTTTATTAGAGAAAAGATAGTTGTAAAAATAGCTAGCCCTGAAATATTTATGGACTTCAAAAAAGAAAAAGACATTTTCTCTTTAAAATCTAGGTTTACTTTTAGATCTTAGAGTCTTGATTTTGGAACCTTTCATAAGTGTTTTATTACAAGTTAAAGAAATGGGTAACATTAGATCGTTGTAATCCTACCAGAATAACCTTGTTCTAATGAGCTTTTTAAAAACAAAGTGCCTGCAGAGTGTTTTATTATATGCACCCACTATAATTTATTAACTAATCCTGTTGTGAACATTTAGGTTTTTTAAAATGGTGTGACTGTGAACATCCTTATATATACATTTTTATTCAATTGTGGAAGTTTATCTGTAGGAGAGACCCCTAGATTGGCTTGGTCAAAGTTTCAGTGCATATACAATTTTGATAAATATTTCCAAACCGGGTCGGCCGAGTGGCGTGGTGGTTAAGAGCTGGCTTGGGACACCAGCAGCCGTGGTTCGGATCCCACATTTGAGGGCCAGTGACACTGCCCTCTAAAAAAAAGGTGATAAATATATTTCCAAACTGCTTTTAAAGAAGTTGTGTAAATTTATATTTCCAGAAGCATATTAGAGCACTGCTTTTCTAAACACTCACCTACCCACTTTAATTTTTTTGTCCACACATGAAAAAATTGTAACCTGTTATTTCAATTCAATTTTTATACTCTCAATTTAAAACGAAACTGAATATTTTTCCATATGTTTATGGACCACCTTTATTTCCTTTACTATGAACTTTTTTTCATAACACTTCATCAGTTTTTCTGCAGAATTGAAGTCAATGGTTAACATTAATTTTGTTCAGTCTTACATGACTAGTGTCTGCAACCTCCAGCAGCGTTACCCCATACTTGAAAACATGTGTTTTCCATGCTTTATCCATTTCTGATGGGTTCTTTCCAACATAACCCCTCACAAAAAGTGTTACACCATTTCATAATAATAAGTTGAACCATATGAAACTTCTGATATTTGATCATTTTCCCTACAAAAACAATTTCCTATGGTTCAACCTAACATATTCCTTAATAATGGAAACAGAAGGTATTCTAAAAAACGAATTTCTGTATAGCAATTGTGCCTAAATGGATATTAGAGATTTTTCTGAGTAAGATTAATGTCTAAGATGGTATCTAAGTTAGCATGTGAATACCGTAGTTAAGTGGGAGGAATCGTATCTCACTTTTGTGTCCTACTTGACATGATGGCTTTTTTTCTTTTAAAGAACGGTGATAAAGCAGCATCACCCAGCGAGCTTACATGCCCTCCAGGTTGGGAATGGGAAGATGATGCCTGGGTATATGATATAAATCGTGCGGTGGATGAGAAAGGTAACATTTTAGATCTATTATCTGACTAGGGACTCTGCAGCATGGCCCTAGTTAGCCAAAGTAAAGTTTCCTTGGGAGAAAAGAATCTTACCCCATTGGTCTATGACAACCAGGTCATGTGGTTTTACCTATGACTGTTCAGAGGCAAAATCTGATGGACAAACTAGTGCTTGGACAGGTGTGGGATGTGGGGACTTTCAAGAGTGGAAAATACAAGGTAACAGGGTGCCAGGTGGCTGGACTTTGAGATGCCAGGGATCTGGGGTAGGAATTTGAGAGGGAACTGAAGTGCAAATTTTCTCTATTCTAACCATGCCCCACACCCTCCCTGGATACCATAAAATACCTTCAAAGTCCTATTCGGCAATAATGCAGATTATTGATATAGCTTCTGTTAATGGTGTTTATCCTTTTCTATGAACAGTAATATAATATTAAATGAACTGTATAACATTTGGAATTATCAAAAGAGAAACTGTAATATTTTTTCTTATAAGAGGGAATAAGTGCAGAAAGGACTAGCATTGGTAAAGAAGATTTCAAGATTTCAGATAGATGAAAAGTTTCTTGCTGATCTCAGTGCACACACCAGGCCTTGTAATAATAGTTAATGTTGAGTGAGCACAAACTATGTATGTGCTGAGCATGGCCCCAGTGCTTTGCATGATTACTTTAATTTTTTTGATTGTTTTAAACAAAAGGTATGATTTAACTTTATGCTGGGGAAACTGGGCCATGTGCAGGTTTACAAACTTGCAAGAAACTTTTCTAGTATACAGCGAGCATGTGGTGGAACTGAAATTTGAACTGAAATCTATCTGATTGATTATACAGATCACACACTCTTAACAAGCATCCACGTCTGCCTCTTGTACTGTATTTTATTCTTAGATGCACTCAGTTACCATGAATGATGGGAGGTATAAAAGTGGAGGAAAACTCCATGGCCACCACAGAAGCTTTCTGAAGAGGGAGTCAGGGGAATAGTGCTATATTCAGTTTGGCTGGATTACAGCAAGGTGGAAGGAACAGTGGCATTCAGTTGTGACAGGAGAGACTATTTGGGGGTGGAGAGGGTGACTGAATGTTTCCTGGAATGTTTCCTGGAAGTTTGGATAACTGTTCACTAACTCTGTTCCAGGCTGGGAGTATGGAATTACCATTCCTCCCGATACTAAGCCCAAATCCTGGGTGGCAGCAGAGAAAATGTATCATACACATAGACGGCGAAGGCTGGTCCGAAAACGAAAGAAAGATTTAACACAAAGCACTTCAAGTACTGCACGGGTAAGAGGGGCCGAAGTTATTTTGGTAGCATGATGGAATACTGGCAGTAGCGAAGGACTTGGACTAAGATACATAAGGATTCTAATCCTGGCTCCATTTTCTTACTCATCTGAAAAATGGTATAATATTATACTTCGAATTAGGGTATGGTAAGGCTTAAATGGAACAATAATAAATTAAATGGAATAAGAATACTAACAATAATCAATGGTGTATTTTGTGTACCTTCTATAATGCTAGATACTGAATATGCATTATCTACAACCCGGAAGGGCTGCATTTTATCCCCATTTTACAGATAATGTTCACAGAGATTAACTAGACCCGCTCTAGGCCACATGCCAAGTAAATGACAGAGCTGGTGTTTGAACCCAGGCTAGGCTAATTCCAAAGAGGAACTCCGTCTGTCCCACAAAGTTCCTGACTCATATTCGGTACAATGAATGAAGTTACTCTTTATTAAATGGTGAGCTTCTGGAGCACAAAGATGGAACCATAGTTGTCTTTGTAGCTTCCTTGCCAGCTCAGGAACTTATAAATATAAATAATGGAGCAGAATGAATGAGCTGATCAATGAATATTTGTTATTTAGTTATCCTTATTCTGATGGGGTGAGAAGTTTCTAGAATCACTTGACTTTGAACTTCCACATGAAAGCACCAAGGTAAAGCGGAAAGAGCACTGAACCACCAGTCAGAAGACCAGAAACTTGGCCCAGTGAGACCAAAAAGTATTGTTGAGACTTTGATCGTGTTCCCTAACCTGCCTCACTCCTGGCTACATGAACTATTTCAATGCCACTATTAATACTAGTAGAGGGCCAATTACAAGATTATGCTTGACCTGGATTTTATGTTTATTCAAAGTTGAAAAATAGCCCCTACAATGATAATAACCTTCATGGAGCTCCTATTTCTGCAATTATAAATATTATTCAATATTATTTTACATTTATTAAATCTAGTCATACTTTTAAGATATTTACATAAAATTTCCACCACTAATATGTCACTACATGAAGGCAAGGACCCTGTCTATTTTTTTCTTCACTGCTTCCTCAGCACAATCCCCGTCACATAGTAGGCACTCATATTTATTGAGTGAATCAACTAGAACATTGGACACTGAAATCACTTATATATAAATAGTTTTAAGATAAAAAGTGCTATACTCAATATTAGTTATTACAGAAGTAATATACCCTGATCTATCATGTAATTATTAGTTATGGCAACTATTAGCGTAGACAAGACATTTAAACCCTGGGGAGGGTGGTGTAACTTTTTTCCCTCCATATATAAAATTGGGATAATAATGGTTTCCAAACTATATTATAATAATAACAATGTTTTCTTATGAGCTAATGAAGTGGGAAAATAGAAAGTAATTTAAGAAAGAATCAATTTGCTTTACCCAACCTCCCCTCAAAGTCTGAATAAGGTGCCCCTCCTTATAGTATAGCTCCCACCTTGGCAACATCACATTGTACCTTAATTGCTTGGTTAACTCAGTATTCCCATAGTCTATCAGTTCTACTACTTGCTAGTAGACAGCCTGTATGTCTACTTTGTTCTTTGTTGTATCTCTGGATCCTAGCACAATTGTTGGCACAGAGATGATTTTCATTACATATTTGTTGATTGACCCAATAATCTACTTTTTTTTTAGGCCATGGAAGAATTGGAAGACCGGGAGGGCTGGGAATATGCTTCTCTAATTGGCTGGAAATTTCACTGGAAACAGCGTAGTTCAGATACCTTTCGCCGCAGACGCTGGAGAAGAAAAATGGCTCCTTCAGAAACACATGGTGCAGCTGCTATCTTTAAACTTGAAGGTGCCCTTGTAAGTAAGAAGTAGCCAAAGTTCAAATATATTGATGTACTCATAGGTAAAAGATATGAGTGTTAGATATAACACCACCAACTCCATAGTGGTCCCTCCACTACTGCAAGACTGCAAATAATTTGGAAAGAAAGCTACACATCGTATGTGTTCAATCACTTTTATAGAATGAATACACATTAACATATGCAAGTTCTAAGAAGTCCTACTGCAGACACACCTATTTAACATGGTTTCACCTAGCAGTTCCCAAATACTGGGTGTGCCATAAAAATGTATACAAGTGGACACTTTGGTCAACATTGCTCAAGCAGTAGTTTGCTGTAATCAGAAGTGTCTGGACACGGATGGTAACCACTTTGAGCACCTCTTGTAATTGCAGAAGTGACTTGTATTCATCTTTTGATATATATACATATATATATATATATATTTTTTTTTTTTTTTTGAGGGCAGTGTCACTGGCCCTCATATGTGGCACCCGAACTGGGGCCGCTGGCTTCCCAAGCCAGCACTTAACCACCACGCCAGTTGGCCGGCTACTATTGGTATATATTGAACATTACAATTTTAATAGTTTTCCTTTCTTAAAAATGTGTATACATCTTTTGGGCACCCTCTCTCTATATGTTTCCAAACCGTTGTTGCAGATGGTATCTGTTAAATTCCCAAGCACTGGTTCTTTGGATCACAGCTTATAAACTGTTCAACAAACCAAGAAAGTTAAATATACAGATGTGCGGGGGAGGAAAACAGGAGGATGGCTCAAAGAATTAGAGAACAATTCATATGGAAGCACAATAAAGAAGGCAGAGAGGAAAAAGCAGAAAGGTGGGATAATAAATGAATTAGAAAATGGTGATGATTGATCTAAAACAATGTGGTGGTCAGGACCCATTTCCAAACACAGCCTATTTTTACATTTCTCCACGTCGACCCTGCTGTGTTTTTCTCCTGCTTCTCTTTTTCTTCCTCCTCCCATCCTTTTAATACCCTTATTTATACTTTTCCTGACCTTTATCTTCCCGTGGCAGGGTTTGGTAAACCTGGACTGGAGGTAGAAGGTCTGGCTTCAACTTCCCACTCTATCTATTTCCAGCTAAGTGTCCTTGGGAAGTCACTTACTGTCCTGAGCAATATTCATGTCTAAAAATGAAGTGATTGGATGAGAAAAATCTCTGTTAACAGACACCATTCCATTTGTTTATAATTCTTGCCTCTTTATTGTTAAACACTGTTAATTGATTTTTCTGCCTTCTTAGGGTGCAGACACTACGGAGGACGGAGATGAAAAAAGCACGGAAAAGCAGAAGCACAGCGCCACCACTGTGTTCGGAGCAAACACTCCCATTGTTTCCTGTAATTTTGACAGTAAGTCTTAAAGGTGTAGTTGTACATTCCGATATTATGATTTTGTGCTAAAAAAAAAACTTTAAATAACCAAATATAATAAAATGTACTTTCATTTTCATCACTTAATGAAGAGGATTATTTAAAATACAGCTTGAGTGGGCCGGCCGAGTAGTGCACTGGTAAGCGCTGGCTTGGGATGGCAGCGGCCCCGGTTCAGGTCCCACATATGAGGGCCAGTGACACTGCCCTCAAAAAATAAATAAATAAATAAAATACAGCTTGAAAAAATATATTTGGGGAAAAAGGTGGTCAAATCATTAATTTTAACACACTGTGTCCAATATGTACTCATTCTATCTGTTAAGTCTCCCGAAAAGATGATTTAAATTAGAAAAAAGATTCAAAAGGTTAAGTAAAGATGGATTTCAATGATAACCATCAGGAATTGTGGAATGCGGTATACCTACTATGTAATAACAATAGCAAATAGTTATATTTGTGCCAGGCACTGTACAAGTACATATAGTAACTCATTTAATTCTGATAATAACCCTAGAAGGTAGATGCTATCATCTTTGTCCCCATTTTATAGGTAAGGAAGCCAAGGTGCAGCAAGATTAAATAACTTGACTAAGATCTTACAGCTTGTAAGCACTAAAGATAAAGTTTGAACTCCTGTAGTCTGGCTCCTAGAATCTGTGCAGTGAATCACAGTGCTCTATTATCTCTCAAATTATGTGTGTGTGTGTGTGTGTGTGTGTGTGTGTGTGTGTGTGTGTGTGGAGGGGGATGGGGGGTGCAAGTTGGAGGGGGGCATGTTGAGTGAGGTGGGGACATATATGCATTAATATAATAAGGATAAGGAGTGTAAAGATTTTGAAATATCAAAAAACCATTTAGTAAATAACTGTTTCCTAAGTCTGGTGCTGAAATAGTATAGAAAGCCTTATTTCTGTAACTCTTGGAGACTCAGTTTCATTTCAAAGGTCAGTGATGGCAAGCAGTAGTACCCTAAATCCAGGTAGTTGACATCAGATGTAATGGTCTCCTGACTGACACACGTGTACTGAGTTTACTTACTGTAGTATTTTTAAATAAGTTTCATTTTACAGGAAGCGGAACTACTTTGGATTGGCTTGTCATCACCATTATATGTCTTCTGTACTGTGGAGAAGTAGATTAGAATGAGTCATTTATCTGAAACATGTATTATCTCCACATATTCCAGAAAAATAGCAGTTTACAGTGTCAATGTTTCTTGTAAGTAACCTCCATCCTGTTCCTTTTAGGAGTCTACGTTTACCATCTGCGCTGCTATATCTACCAAGCCAGAAACCTCATGGCTTTAGACAAGGATAGCTTTTCAGGTAACGGGAAAAAATTCTCTGTCTCACACCTTATTACATAGGAGGCTAGCTTAATTCTACTTTTCATCAACTGTTATTCGTTCAGTTATTTCTGACAACAACAAAAAGCATTTCCATGTTGAGATTACTTTGATATGCATGAAGTAAATTGCTCAGTCCTTAGGTCAGTAGGCACCGAGCACAGTGTCGGGCACTGTTGCTGGGTGCTGGACGTACATAGAACATATGTGGCCTTTTAATACTAATAATCATTAATTGATTAAGTAATAAAATACACCAAAAAGAAAAGCAGTTTCTGCTCTCTATTTATACACATAACTGTGTACATATACCTTGGACTCTTGGGTTGACTGGTAAATTAAGATCATATATATATATATATATGTGTATATATATACACATATATATATATATATATATATATACATATACATATATATTTTTTTTCAGTTCTCTCAAGTTGACAAAAAGATCACAAATTCACCTAGTTATCTACAGCACAGGCTTGAAGCAGTTTGGAGTCCCATTTTGACCTCTTCTGCAGCCTGCTCCCCAAATTCGCAGCACTGTAAAACCATGAGGTTTCATCACCCCTCACACTGACACCCCAGATAGTTTTGTCGCCTTTGGACTGGTTCTAAGGTTGTTGGGGCGGGGACCTGCAGCCTGAGATATGTGCTACTGCTAGTGGGACCATGAATATTTGGGGAGCATTCCACTTTAGGACCTGAAGGCCCACAGAAATGGAAACAGCTCTTAAAGCGGTTGCCTGACTTTCTGGGGTGGTCACATCAATTGTGAAGTGTCTTCGAAGTGTATGTGAATGATTTCTTTTTCTTACTAATTAGAGCAGGTTTAAAGCTATCACCATAATCTCATCTCCAAAATGGTTTCTGAAGACATTTTCAAATATTCACCACCAGGGGGCACTCAATCATTGAAAATCAACGTTAGAATCCTATCAAAATTCTTGACTAAAGTTGCATAAAACTCAAAGCACATTCCTTGCAGTTTGAGATATAAGATATATCATTAGAGCAAAAGCAAAGAGTCCTCCTATTCATCTGAGGCTGCAGTGCTAAAAACCAAGCACCTTTTGGCTTACGTAAAAGAGCTTTCGGTTAGACATTAGGTTCTTTCTCTGATAGGTCAGCGCCAGGCAATTGCTTAAAAAGCTTCGGTGAAATTATTTAACATGGAGAAGAAATGGATTACTCTTTTTTTCTTTTCTTTTTTCAGTTTTATTAAGGTATAATTGAAAAATTTTATAATATATTAAAGTGCACAATGTGATGATTTCATATATGTATACATTGTGAAAGGATTCCCACAATTGAGTTAACACATCTGTCACCTCACATATTTATCTCTGTGTGTGTGTATGTGTGTGTGTACACTTAAGTTCTACTCTCTTAGCAAATTTCAGTTATAAAATACAGTGTTATATACTATAGTTACCATGTTATGTATCAGATCTTCAGACCTTATTTATATTATAACTGAAATGTGTATCCTTTTACTAACCTCTCCCTGGCAACCACTATCCTACTGTCTGTTTCCATAAGTTTGACTTTTGGGGAGATCCCACATATAAGTGATACCATGTACTATTTGTCTTTCTCTGACTGGCTTATTTCACTTAGCATAATATCCTCCAGGTTCATCCATGTTGTCAAAATGGCAAGATTTACTTCTTTTTTAAGGCTGAATTATATTCCTCTCTGTGTGTGTGTGTGTGTGTGTGTGTGTGTGTGTGTATCCCACCTTTTCCTCATCCATTCATCCATAGATTGCCTTTTCATTTTGTTGATGGTTTCCTTTGTTGTGAAGAAGCTTTTTGGTTTGATGTAGTCCCATTTGTTTATGTTTGCTTTTGTCTCCTGTCCTTTTGGTGTCAAATTGAAAAAATCATTGCCAAACCAATGTCAATGTTTTCTTCTAGTAGTTTTATGGTTTCCGATTTTTACCATGACCCCACTTTTATTCTCTCTTTCTCTTTTAGATCCATATGCTCATGTCTCCTTTCTCCATCGAAGTAAAACCACTGAGATCATCCACTCCACTCTGAATCCCACATGGGACCAAACGATTATATTTGATGAAATTGAAATCTATGGGGAACCCCAGACAGTCCTACAGAATCCACCCAAAGTTATCATCGAACTTTTTGACCATGACCAAGTGGTAGATAATTTAGAATTTCTAAGATGGCTTGGGGGATGATGGAGGTTCATTGGGATGTTGTGGAGGAATTAAAGGATTGTTTGTTTCTCTAGGGCAAAGATGAATTTTTAGGACGAAGCATGTGCTCTCCTATGGTGAAACTAAACTCAGAAATGGACATCACACCCAAACTTCTCTGGTACTCAGTAATGAATGGAGACAAAGCCTGTGGGGACGTCCTTGTAGCTGCAGAACTGATTCTGAGGCACAAGGTACTTGCTGAGTTCTCACTCACATATTCTTTCAGAGTAGCTGCTTAAAACACTTGTTAATAACTCTAGGCACTGTTTACTACCTTGTTTCCCCCAAAATAAGACCGGGCCTTATATTAATTTTTGCTCTAACAATCTACATTTATTCATTTATTCATGTACAAAAATATACATTTATTCAAACAGTCATGTCTGGCTGACAGCCTTAACCAGGGCTTATTTTTGGGGTAGGGCTTTTATTATGAGCAGCCTGAAAAATCATGCTAGGGCTTATTTTCTGGTGAGGTCTTATTTCCAGGGAAACAGGATAGAACTAAGGGGAGGCATTGACATCTCCATGTTTGTTTCACAGGATGGCTCCAACCTTCCCATTCTTCCCTCACAAAGGGCACCAAATCTATACATGGTGCCCCAAGGGATCAGGCCTGTGGTTCAGCTCACTGCTATTGAGGTATGCTACTGTCTCTGTTGTTTGTTTGTTTGTTTGTTTTAATCAAATCCAGTGGATGTGGCTATGGAACCAGAATCTTTCATATAGGAAATGGGATCTTGCTATCTCCAACTGACTATAGAATTTGGACAAAATTTTGAAATATTCATGGAAATAGAAGGCCTGTCAAAGCAGCAAGAACAGGTCAATTGTAGCATTACTGAGGGAATCTAGAGTTCTCATTTATTAGGAGCCAGTAGATTTCTGAGTTTCCCTGGGTCAACTGAAGAACTGGGAAAAGAAAGACCCAGAAGAGCATGTGCAGAGAACAGGGGACCCAAGAGGGAGGCAGAGATGGAGAGTGGGAAGGGAGTAATGGGAAATGATGACATGTCAGACACTCAGAGCAGAGACAGACCAATGGAACCAACTGGGTAGCCTGATAGACAGTGTCCAGCCTGCTATCGATGACTACCCTTGTGCATCAAGCACTGATGAAATTTCTTTCCTCAGCCTGTCTCGCTGAGAGTTCTCAAAGACTGAGGCAGATGGCTTTAAATAACAGCTATCATTTTTGAATGCTTGCATGTCAGATGCTGCTAAAAAGTTTACACTTGATCCTCAAAATAACTCTATGAGAGATAATACTATCAACCCTGTTTGTAGATGAGACAGAGGGTGGTTAACTAAGTTGCCAGAGTTCACCTGGTTATTATATGGCACAGTCAGGATACTGCTCTGCTATTCTAGTGGTTCAGGTAGGGAAAGGAAAGAGACAAAACTGCTTTCCTTGACCTATAGGCTTTCTAGGATAATATTCTCAGAGATTTGAAGCAAATCTGCCCAAGTCACTCTTAAAGAATTTACTGATTATTAAGAGAGTTTTTTCTTTTGAATATTATTTTTAATATGCTGTGTTTCCTTCCCTTCTCTTTACATTGTTTGCTTAGATTCTAGCTTGGGGCTTAAGAAATATGAAGAACTTCCAGATGGCTTCCATCGCATCCCCCAGTCTCATTGTGGAGTGTGGAGGGGAAAGGGTAGAATCAGTGGTGATTAAAAACCTTAAGAAGACACCCAACTTTCCAGGTTCTGTCCTCTTCATGAAAGTGGTACAGTATCAAGATCCTGTAATAGTCCATGTGTGTTGAGTAGCTGAAATTTATTTGCAATATGAATATGAATATATATATACATCATACATGCGCACAGTTTATTTATTTCCAAAATCTGATAACAAATAGAAAAACTGCTTTGTACTCAGCTTGTCAGTGACTTTTCCCCCTTATATGCTTACATTGTAGTGATGGTTTCTTAAAGCATCAAAGAACCCCAGTGACACAGAAATATCTATGAGTAATATTAATGTATTTCTCCATAAACATTCCATCTGTCCAGCTATCTACTATAGACTTTTGGTCAATCCCTGAGGGAAAAATATTAACTCTCCCTTGTGCCCCTACAGGTGTACATGGACCAAAACCCTCCAGATAGGGACTGGTTGGATGGGGAAGGGACAGTTATGGGAGAACCCATATGGGATGTTGGGGCCATTCCCTAACAACTCGCGACTGTGCCCTGCATTCAGGTGCCCCTGGGATGACACCCACTTTGTTACATCAAAGCTATCCTCTGGTTATTAGAAATGTAACAGTATCAGATACAGTTCATGGTCCCCTGTCATAGGTCCCATAAGAAGAGATCACCCGGTCTCTCCACAATCCTTAACTTCTTAAAAAAGAAAAATCTTTTGTTTTTACTCTACTATATAAAAGAGGTAAAAATAAAGGCACTTCTTCAGTTTGATGGGATAGAAGGTCCAGAACCTTCTAGTTCCTTTCCCCACCCAAGTCATTTGGTGTCTCTAAAACACCTGCTCTTCAACTCTAGGGTCCTGTGGTTTAGCTTCTACTTTTCCAGACGAGGAAACTGAGACCTAGAAAGGGGAAATGCCTTATCCCAGTGCCATAGTGAGTGTCAGGCCACACTTTTTGTGAGCAGTTACTATGTCAAGACTACAACAGCAGCTACAGCTTGGTGCTAGCTCATTCATACTCCCTGCATTTAACCTTTACTCTAACCCTGCAGGACAGGCATTTTCTCTCCTCTTACACCCCCTATGGAAGAGACCAAGAGGTTCAGTGATTTACACAAGAGGACACAGCTAGCGGGTGGCTAGAGTTCGGACTAGGTCTCTCCAACTCCAAAGCCCGTGCTTTTCCTCTATGGCGGTGCAGATGGAGCGCCACCTGGATGCTCTGAGCCAGAATCCCAAAGTGGTCGCCCCCAGGCCACTCCACCCATCCTTGTCCACTCCCTAGCCCCTGCCCCACTTCTCAAGTTCTAGTCTGGAATCGAGCTTCGGCCAGCATTGGTGAGGAAAGCCCCTGTGCAAGGCCAGAGGTGGAAATTTACCTGGACCACTCACCTGACAGGCCCATGGTTCCCCAACCAGACAGTGTCCCCTATGTCACCCAATTCCATGTGGAGGAACCAAGAGGCCTCAAAGAAAAATGAGCATCCCATTTTTGGCAGTGTACTTCCAGGGCTAAAAGACTCCCAAGCCACAGTTATTTCCCTTGAAGGTTCAGTTTGAACTCAATCATTTCTAAATTCTAGCTCCGCATCCTGTTACACAGAGCAGAGCCAGGTATGAAAGTCCTATTCTAAACACGTCACATGTATTAATACAACAACCCTACTATTATTGAGGAGGTAACTGGGACTTAGGAAAGTTCCCTAAGGTCATGCAGCTCTTAGTGGCGGAGCCAGGGTTTGATTCCAGGCAGTCTGGCTCAGAGCTCGTGCCTTCAAGCATTGTGCTGCTTGCCTAGCGTGTAAGTTACTGAACTTAACTACTTAGCGTGTGTCCCCTGGGCTGCACCAAATGGGCAAAAGGAGTCTGGGTTGCTCCTTTTGCGGGTGTTTATTGGCAAAGCTGCTCTTGTCAGGTCTTATACAGAGAAGTGACACTTACCTCTTTGACCCCCAGTTCTTGCCCAAGGAGGAACTGTACATGCCTCCGCTGGTGATCAAGGTCATCGACCACAGGCAGTTTGGGCGGAAGCCCGTTGTTGGCCAGTGTACCATCGAGCATCTGGACCGCTTTCGCTGCGACCCTTATGCAGGAAAGGAGGATATTGTGCCACAGCTCAAAGGTAAAATGCAAGTCTCTAACTAATACTTTGGGACTTTTCATGCATGACCGGACTTAATCTTCTCAAAGTCAATATTCATTGCCCAGATTTTGCAGATGAGGAAACGGTTTGATTTACAGGCAGCTATGTGACTTTCCCAAGGTAATATTGTTAGTAAGTGGCAGAGCAACTTAAGTTGCATACTGGCTTAAGAAGACTTGCTTTCTCTTCCCCTCAGTTTGTGTTTTTAATCTTTTGATGGGGATAATGGTGCCTATTCTGCAGGATTATCGAGGAATTAAATGAGATCCTGTATGTAAAGGGCTTAGCCCACTGCCTGGCACATGGTAGGTGCCGAGAAAATGTGTCTTCCCTCACCTCCTTTAGGTCCTATCCTCAAGCTATTACCTTCTGAGGTGTCCTGCACTTGGATGAATATAAGTCTTCTTTTTCAGAAATGTTAATTGCCTCATGAACTTTACATATAGTCCAGCAGGAAAGAAAAACAAGAAAATGAGTGATTGCAGTGACCAATATTTTGACAGGGACATACAGGGCTCTCTTCTACCCCCTGACCCCCACCCTGTGAGCCCTGAGGTGGGGGTGATTTTTATTTTAAATTTCTTTCCATCTGTTGTCCCACCTCATTAATGTATCATAACATTGTTGTGATGTAATTTGAAAGACATTATTTCGCTGTCATCCATTGAGAAAAAAAGAACATCTACTAAGTTTAAATGACTTGCCTTAGGTCACATAATTAATAAATAAATGCTAGAGGGGGGGATAATACTTACCTCAGAGCTCCATAATAAATAATAATTATTGAATAGTGTTTTGCTATTGCCCCTTCAGTAATGACTTGTTTTTAGCTTACCATGTGCCAGGGACTGTGTTAGGGCCTGAGGACTGAGTTGCATCCCTGAATAAGATCCCAGGACCCCCGGCCCCGTGGAGAACTAGCTCTCATTCAGCTGATCGGTGGTAGCCTCAAGATTGAAACAGATGTCTTCTGTTTAAGCAGCTGTGCCACTAACCAATCTTCCATAAGGTTTGGTATTAATATTACAGAGCCTCTGAAATTCATCTGCTATGTGGGTCTGAGCATCCTGTGTCCCTGATTCAAAGAGGAAAAAATAAAATCCACAGACATATTTGAGCAAAACCCTACATGTGTTTGTCCATAAATTTCCCAGGCAAAGCATTTTGTGCTGAACTGATGGTGCCTAAAATAGCAACATTTTTATAACAAAGATTAATGTCACTGCAGGCATTGTTTCATTTGGGGTTGCTAAATGGAGAGAAGCACCATTTTCCTAGCATTTTTTTCCCACTGCGTTCATGAGAGAAAGTTCTCTGATATGTGAAATCATTAGGGAGATACAAATGCTGCAAACTTTCTCTGGTCCCAGAATTGCTTGTGTGGACCTGTTTGTGTCTTTTGCTCAGGGGTAAGCTGGGCCCAAGGCAGTGATTCTGTGTGTAATTAATGTGAAGCGTGGTTAAGGCTTCAGGGAGCCCTGAAAAGGATAATCCTTAAGGACTACGGGGAACATAATGTTCCCAAGACCAGAATCTATTATTTTAGATCAATCTGGTACTTTAAAATCAATGCCAGGGTAGAGTTGAGGAACTACTTGGTTGGCCTAATGTTGGAAGCACAGAGAATAACCTTTCCCCGCCCCCCATGAGGCTTTGTTTACGTGAGGATGGTAAAGTGGAGAACTGATAATATAAGAAGGAATTTGCATACAGTTGTGTTCCTGCTTTGCTGCCCATCTAGCTGTCAGGTACTGTGTTGTTGCAGTTGTCAGGAGTTGTGAGGAACTATCTTGGAACTGTGGAGGCTACTGATAGATCGGGGGTGGGGGAGGGTGGAAACCACATGGATATACAGTAACCTAGCATAGCAACTGGCATATCATAGATGATCAATAAATGTCAGTCTCCCCGCCACCCCAGTGTCCCCCTGATCACTTCTCTGACATTTATTGAATGTTCACTCTGCTCTGGGCTCTGGTATGATGGTTAAAACACAAGCTTTGGGGTCAGACAGACCTAGATTCCTTATTTCCTCTTACTACTAATGGTTTAACCTGAAGCAAGTGACTTGCTTTCTGTTCGCCTCAGTTTGTTTTTTAATCTTTATAATGAGTATAATGGTGCCTATTCCACAGGATGACTGAGGAATTAGATGACATCATGTATGTAATGGGCTTAGCCCACTGCCTGGCACTTGGTAGGTGCCTAGAAAATGTATTGTTCCTCCCCTCCTTTCTGTCCTGTATGTCAGTTGCTCGGGTGGGTTACACAGCAAGTTCTTTTGGCTTGGCAGAGTTTGCTCTGTCTGGGTTTTGGCCTCCTGTTGAATGTCTGACTGCCTGATGCGGCTTCCATGAAGGGTAGACGTACCTCTCACCCTCACCCCGCCCTAAGTTGAGGCTTTGGCACCCCTTTAGCTGAACCAAACCTAGTGATCTCAGGGCTACTCCTGAGTCCTTTCTCTAACCCCAAAATCCAGAGCCACAAATATTCTGGAAATTACATAAACTCTGGGTGTGTGAGCCACTGCAACTTCAGATCCAAATATGCAACTATTCACCCTCCTTTGCTTTTCTGTCTCAGAACAGATTCCATGAAAAGGAAGTTCCTTTACATATGGATTGCCTCACCTCCAACTCCTGCTTCCTCTAACGACATGTATTGACACAGTTCTTTTTTGAGGCCCTGGGCTAATTGCCCAAGACAAAAAGGTGGGGGGCAGATAGTCCCCTAAAAATGTCTGAAGTCATATATCGTATTTTGGGAAAAGTGATGAATTATTGCGTTATTTGGGATAGAGTTGCCGGGGTAACTCCATTGAATGGTCCTCTCCATTCAGTACTCTCATCCAGGAGTAAGCTCTACCATCCACACACTGTGGCTGCTGAACTTGAACTTGGAGTAGAATATTCACCACTGCATTTTTATAAGTATGTAAGATTATGAAATTGTTTGCCTTGCAGCCTCCTTTCTTTCCACCCCACCCTGCCGGGATATCATTATTGAAGTAGAAGACACAAAACCATTACTGGCTTCAAAGGTAAGCTTCAGAACTAATCATTGGATAATGTCAGTTTTATCTTCCAGGAGTCTAAGCATTGGTTGAATTCAGTCAAACAACCATTCAATGCAGTCAAAATAATAATAATAAACCAACTTACTGAGGTGATGAATCTCAATCTTGCACTCATCAAAAGTTATGATGACACTGTGTGGGCTAATGTTCTCTACCCTCAATCACCTGGGATACTTAAGATAATACCCAGGTCCATGCTCCACCTTCTGAGGGACTTAGACAGCAGTATATTTTCAAATCTCCCCAAGTGATTCTAAGGTACAAGCAGGTCTGAGAACTATTGATGTGGATAGTCTGAATAATATCATTTACCAGAAAAAGAAATTTCAGGAGCAAATTCACAATACTACCACATTCAGAAGAGGGAGGCATGTAGTACACCAGCGTTTTTCCCTACATGAAGCAGAAGTGTCATGTTTAATGACCCTATTTGTCAGTGTATGGGATATCCCCAAGTTTCATATTCACTATGGTTTAGAGTCAAGAAATTGGTGGAAATGCTCACTCAGGGCCCTATTTTCAAACCATTCCAGCCAATTCTACAAGAAGGAAAGAGGGTGGGTGGGAAAGTCTCAGCCCAGAAAAAGAAAACTTCAAATATCTCCCTGTTTCTGTTGGCATTTATAATGGACTTTCGCAGCATGTTTCAATGTGCAAACTGGCCAAAAAATGCACATGATTGCACCTTAATGTGTTATGTCCATAAACAGTGCCTTAAAAAATATATCCACTTCCTTCCCACTGCATTAAACTCACCAACAATTGGACCATGTTAAATACGGTGTCCACAGCCAGCACTGTTTAACAGTGTGTTTGATTCTGTTCCCAAAAATCCACAGTCACAAATGACAATATCAAATTTGCAAAACTACTATGTTCACTTTGTAAACTACCCCAAATATCCCCAATAAAAGAGCAGTAGCCTAGGGCAAATGCAAGTGTAATATCCTTATGTACATTTTTACAATACTCTGGAAAAAGGCAGTTTAAGATCCTACTCTATAATCTGCCTCCAGCTTTCTTACCTCCCACAGTCAATCGGTTCTTATTTTGCATGTGAGGTACTCAGTAGCCCTAGGTATAAGGAACCAAGAAGAAGAATAAAACCAATCCGTGCTGCTATTTTTCATTCATTTCTTAGCAGTAGTTAACAGATGACTAGGTTACTGTAGCAACACATTGTGCGAGTTCACTTTACACCATAGAATTTAAGTGGCAACCTAGCAGGATTGGTGATGGTAGTAGCAGTCATCAGTGGGTAGTATCCACTGTATGATAAATGACTTTGATCAGCTTGCTTTTCTAACACCCAGTTGAAATACGCCATGTTGATAAGAAAGACTGATTAGAATCTCCTCTAAAAAACTGATTCCACCAATTCCTCAGAGAAGATAGTGTGCATCCCTGCAAAGTCAAATGAGCAAAGCTGAGCTTTGGAAGAGCCAATAACAAGTTGCTGATATCCTATATGACATGTACATGTAGTCTTATACATGCATACATGGGATGTACATGTATGCATGTGATATGCATGAGTTACATGTACATGCGACATGTATGTAATGTGCATCTATTATAATACCACTAACTCAACTCAAGCCTTTGATTATGGATAAATTGAGGGAATGGATCAGAACTAATTATATGCCATTGATGGGAGCTGGAGGCTGTGGCTTTGGGTGACAGTCTCACTTTCACAGAAACCCACACCCTGTGATGACTGTGGGAGCTTTTAACAAATGGGCTCAGCACTACCACAAGAAAAGTGAGAAATAAGTATTTGGGGCAAATTGGTAAGTGCTAGCCAGATAACATGGACATTCCTACATGGCCATTTCAACAATTGCCTTCCAATTCCAGTGCTTAAGCAGTATGTCAACAGCTCTCGGCAAAATGGTTTCTCCAACGACAGTGCATGTATGTATGATAAGAAAATGCATGAGGCTGCCTGGGACTGCGGGGACCTCGGTCTAAAGGCTTGAATTCTCCTCTCGGATTCTTTCTATTAGCAGATTTTGGAGTGAAAGAGGATCTTTAAACAAATGTGATTGTTTCAAGACAAAAAGGGAGACGGTTCTGCGCCATTTGGTTTTATGATAAAGCAAGTTGCTTTTGTGGCTCCAGTTACTTTTCATATGAACTAATGAGCAAGCGGGAGTGAACAAATTCTTCCATATTAATCCTAAAATTTTTAATCAGCAGTTTCGTTGGAATAATGCCTTTTAAGTCACATTCTTTGTAATGATTTCAGATCACTCAAAATAGATGTGAATCAACAGACTCTTAAAAATCTGAATTCAGGAACCATTCAGAATGCAAAAGCACTTTTGGCATAAAATTCTTCTCTCCAAAATCTTAATTCGGCTATAACAACTTAATCTTTAATTCCATTTTGGTGTGAATCTAATAGAAAGAAGTGTTACATCGATCTGCCTCTACGCCTCTCTTGGCAATTCTGTGTGCTGAACAAAAGTCAATCTGGAAAATACCAAGGGGCACAGGCAGAAGAAGCTCCGTGGCTGCCCACACTGCAGCTGTAAGGAAGTGCCTGCCGTGGGGGGTTGTTCTGTCCTCACATTAGAAATGAACTTGAAGTTAGGATTTCAGAGAGGGAGTCTGGATAGCAACCCTTCAAACTGCCCCCAAGGGTGAGCTCGGCTAATGTTCGAGCAGGTACCAAGAGAAAACGCAAGCCCAACATCCTAGCTCCCTGTTCTCTCATCTCCTGAGATCAGGGTGGATTCTCCATGCAGAAACTCAAATGGAAGTATTTGGCCAATGAGAAACTTGACATCTTAGAGCAATTTTTATGGATGCATTGCATATGCATTTGGTGCTATGATGTAGGCATGGGGATAAAAAGAATGATATTGCAGTCATGCTAGACATGAACACCTTGTGACAGAAGATTTTTGGGTTTTTTTAAAGATTTTATTGGGGAACAGCATTGGGGAATCGGGGGAGGGGAACAGACAAGTTGCTGTCCTTTTGTTCTATTTGTAGAGGACATTGCTTCACTGGCCCATGTTGGTATCATCATTGCACTCTTCTCGGGTGAGGCAGATCGGTCGCCGGCCTCTGGACGGCCACTCACCACAGCTCACAGCAGCTCATGCTGGCTGTCGGCCGCTCACGCTTGCTGCTGGCCATTCACTGTAGCCTATGGCAGCCCACTGCAGCAGGGGCTGCAGCTCTGCCATACCCAGGGACTCACAGCAGCCCAGTTCCAGGTGGAGCTATTGTCCACCATCTTAGCTGCAGAGGGCAGTGTCACTGGCCCTCATATGTGGGATCCGTACCAGGACAGCTGGCGTCCCAAGCCAGCTCTTAACCAATGCACCACTTGGCCGACCCGTGAAAGAAGTTTTTGAAGGGATAACAATTAGGCCAAGTTGGGGATATACTGTAGGGGCTAGATGGAATGAAAGGTTTGGGACAGGAAGATGAGCAGCTGCACTGCCCCTCCTGTGTTACCACTGTGCTGGAGACAATGAGACCCTCTAACTTCATTGAAAACATGGGACTTGGGTGACTCCCTCTGAGCCTTTCATTTTAACACTGTAACCCTTTTGCACATTTTTCAGAGACGAAACTAATAAGGTTTGTTTAATTATGGGACCATCTTGAATAATTTAAATAATCCATCAAAATGTTGATAATATAAAGCATTCATGAGAAATAATTTCTCCTTCTCTCTTTCTCTTTAAACCTAATGCTCATGGGATCTCCATATTTGTGTGACCTGTTATATGGTTTGCCCTTCTCCTGCCCATACATGTGATGAGCAGCTGACAGAAAAGGTAACTGTTGTACATATTTTGCTAGATCTAAGATTTATTTATTTTCTTCCTGTAGCTGATATACAATATAAAAAAGCTTTTAAATCCAGGGTTGGTTATTGACCCATAAAATGGAAATAACTGTGCATGTGTGTTTGTGGGATGTGTGTGCATGCGTGTGTGTGTGTGTGTGTGTGTGTGTGTGTATGCAACACACATACATATACTGTACAGAGAGAAAGATATAACTTTTCTGGAGTGTTCCTTTTTCCTTCTCCCCAGACTGAATAGGAAGCTATGTTGCAGGTGACACTGTATTTTTGGCATTATCACTCTTTTCCAGGAAGATTAAAATAAGCAATGGGTGGGCCTAATGAGGATCTATTCTTGTATAAATCTGAGTGGGATTTATAGCAGCCTTCTATAAACTACAGACTTTGGCAGTTTGAAAATATTCCACAAATGACTGATATGCTGTCCCTTCAGCCCAACCAAGAACCACCCAGCTAAACCAGAGGTTCTCCACGCTGGCTGCACATTGAAATCGCCTGGGGACAGGAAAGCATATTAGCTGCCCAAGTTGGCCCCAGGCTGATGCAGTCAGAATCTCCACGGATAGGTTGGGAGCCACTGGTCTGAATGAACCATAATGCCTCCTTACTTTTGTTTCACATTTTATCATTTACAAAGCTCTTTCTGTAATATTTGGTTTCCAAAACAAGCCTCTGAGGGAGGTGGAGACATATAGTGTTATTATCCCATTCAGTGCATGAAGAAATTGATGCTCAGAGATGTTAAACAACTTGCTCAGGCTGGTATGGCTTGTAACATGAGGGTATGTCTTATAATGTAAGGGATGGAACTTGAATTAGAACTAGTTTTTCCAACTCTTAGCTTTGTGCACTTTGTTTTACAAGGCATTGCTGACTAAAGGGCTACAGAAGTGAATAATAGGAAACATATATTGGAGGTTTTATTTTAATCTATTGTCTGTATATGTAACTATAAAGCTGAGAGAATAAAAAAGTGAAAATAGGCAAACTAATCAATTGTGTCTATAGGATGTTAGAAAATCATCTAGTATAGCTGTGGGCATTAAAGCCACATTTCATTGATCAAGGATCATTTCACCTCCAGCTTCTGGGCAGAAGAATCGTGAATGCTTTATCCACTGTGCATGTAAACAAAAGTCAAATGATCTTGCCTGTTTCTGGTTCCGAAGTACTTACTTCTCTTATCTATTATATATGGGTTTTCTTGCATCAATTGGAAATCTAAGTCATTACTAAAGATTTTTGCATCTGGATGTGTCTTTAGGAGGAAGAAATCGTTGACTGGTGGAGTAAATTTTATGCTTCCACGGGGGAACATGAAAAATGTGGACCATATATTCAGAAAGGCTATTCCAAACTCAAGGTACCTGGGCCTATGCTGCTGTGGGTGGGGAATCAACATTTACTGAAACTGGCCACAAGCAATGCTAAGTAGAAGACTAAAAGACCCAATGGTGGGTGCTGACGAGGCAGGGCAAGGAGTGCCTCTGGCCCCCTGTTGAGCCCTCTTGCAATAGGTTTTGGCTTTTTCAGGGGTTTGATGACAGCATTTGATTTATGGTTACATGACTGCCACTTTAGGGCTTGGGGCATCTGGCAGAGGGCTAGGAATGGGTTGGTACCACACTAATTAGGCCAACAATTGTCCATTTTGACCCAGGGAGACCTACAAGTCATGGTGCTCTTGCAGAAAAGCATGAAATATCAACATGCCTCATTCTGTCCTCCAAATGGGCATCAGTTTCACTAGCTAAAAAGTTGATTCTGTTATGTGTATGCAGCATATGATCACAACCATGGACACATGTGTCTAGCAGGAAGAAAAACTATTGAGCTAGGAAGGACTGACTATCTGTGATCTTTCTGTTAATGTTTTGGGTTTTCCAATTCTTCATCCGTTTTTCAGACAGTCATGACTCAGGGAGAAGCAAATGCTAAACTTTTCACAACAATGCATGGAAGAAGAAAAACTTGAAAATGAGAAGTGTCTAGCCATAAGAATGATTTTCCCCATCAATGTGGAAAAACCCACATCCTTTCATGTTATTGTTGTAACATCTCAATGCAGCTTAAGAAACACCAGCATCAGACTGATCTGATGGATCAATCCCACAGTCTGTCCTCCCTCTCTCCCTTTTTCCCTCCCTCCTTTCCTTCTTTTTTCCCTTCTTTTCATCCTTTGTTCTCATCCTCCCTCCCTTCTAGTTTTTTATGGAAGTACAAATTACATACATAACGTAATCCATCCAGTGAGTTTTGATAAGTGTACACACCTATGTAAACTACCACCAAGACAAGACAGAGAACATTTCTATCATGACAGAAAACTCCTTTACTTCTCTTTCTATTTAGATCCCCGCAATCTGCCATCCTTCCCCAAGACAACTGATCTGATTTTATCACCATTGACAGGTTTTGCCTGTTTTTATACTTCATATAAATGGACTCACACAATGTGCATTTTGTGTATGTCTGCCTTCTTTAGCCTGACACAGTAGTTTTGAGAACTGTCATGTCATATGTACAGTAATCTGTCCCTTTTTAGTCATTGTATGGATATGCCACAATTTGTTTATCCATTTTCCTGATGATGAAGCTGCTATGGAGACATGTTTTCATTTCTCTTGGATGATGACCTAGAAATACACTTTCTGCCTCATAGAATAGGTGGCTATTTAACTCCATAAGAAACTGCCAGACATTTTTCCAAAGTGGCTGTGTCTTTCTACATTCCCACCAGCAAAGTCAGCATTCCAGTTGTTCCACCCACATCGTCATGCCTGTTTAGTATTGTCAGTCTTTTTGATTTTTAGATTCCACCTGTATTTTAATGAGAAACTAAGAATCCATTGATGGTTTTCAGATATATGATTGTGAACTAGAGGATGTAACAGAATTTGAGGGCCTAACAGACTTCTCAGAAACTTTCAAGCTGTATCGAGGCAAATCAGATGAGAATGAGGACCCTTCTGTGGTAGGAGAGTTTAAGGTGAGTAAAATGTGTGTTTGTCCTGTTTAAAATCCACCTTTATGGACCAAGGATAAAGGACAACCAACCTGTCCTCTGACATCTGAAAGATGCTAGAAGGTGCTAATAAGGCAAAGGGTAATGCCGGTGCTCAGAGGCAGAACACTCAAAGCCATTCTCAGTATCTTTCTCCCTGCTCATGCCAACCAATCCTGAATCCTATAGATTCGCCCTCTTCAAGTTCTAGTCCCCGCTCCCCCATACCCACTGCCCCCTCCCAGGCTTTCAGCAGGACCATTGTGGCAACTTCCCAGCTGACTGTCCTTGCCACCTTTCTCATCCCACTCCAGTCCATTCTCCATGCAACCACATCTGAGCACGTTTCTTGACTGCTTAACAATATCCTTTGGGTTTCCACCAAATGAAATCTCAACCCTTTCCTAAGGTGGAGCCAGTGTTTCCTGAGCTAGTTAGCTACTTGTGTCCTCTGCCATCACACCCTCCTGCTCCGGAGGCCCTCTCCCCAAGCCCCAAATACACTTTGTGAGAGGTGACAACTGGAGCGCTGAGACAGCCTCTTCTTCCTTCCCTGGTGGTCTGACAAAGTCCTACTCATTCTTTTAAGCCAGCTCAAATGTCACATTCTTTGTGAAGCTTCCCTGATTGCTTGTGGCAGAATGACTCACTCCTACTCCAGGCTCCCACAGGTCTGGGTTCCTGCCCCTGTTAAAGCACCTTTCCCATTGTAAGTTTCTGCTTTCATGACTGGTCCCTCCCTCCAACTACCATGGCATGCTGCTACTTCCCTAATCCTTTCCAATAGGTATTTTTTTTTTTTTAGCTGAGCCATCCTGCCACCTATTGGCAGCTCAGCGGCAGCTCAGCTCGGGCTGGGAATTGAACTGCTGTTGCTCAGAGCTCAGCTCACACTCTTGAGCGAGCTCTTAACCAACTGAGCCACTCAGCCAGCCCTCCAATGGGTATTGATCAGAGCCTTATACCCTACATGTGGTCTCAAAATCCTTCTCATTACCGCTTGCCACCAAGCAACCAAACATGGCATGAGAGACGAACCTATTTAACATCCCTGTGCCACACTGGGTTCTTTGAGTTCATTTTGGGGGCCCCAATACCTGGCACATGGTAGGTGCTCATCTCATGCTGCTTTACTGAATGAATGTAGCTGGAACTAACACCCACATGTTCTGAATACAGCTTAAATATTGTCTCTTAAGCTGGTTTTGAGATTAAATATAGGCCTCTCACACTGGCCTGATGGCTCATTCATTCAAAATACGTGAATTGTGCCCCTGCTGCACACCCAGCCCTGAGTTAGGTTCTGGAGATCCAGTATGAACAAGTCATAATTCCCGCCCTCAGGAAGCTCACAGCCTAGTGAAAAATATAGACCATAGACCATTACAATTACATAGACAACACAGAGTTCAGAGAGGGATGAATGCAGGGTTAGATGAGAGCATGCAGGGGACATACCCAACCCAGGGGCAGTCAGGGAGGTTTCCTGGAAGAGGTGACACCTTTCAGTTAAGATCTGAAGGATGAACCAGAATTTGCCTGGCAGTGGGAGGTGGTTTATGGGGGTGGTACAAGCAAAGGGAAATCACCTTCATACTTTGCCACCTCCATCTCTTGCCTAGATCTTTGCCTGCTCTCCCTGCTTCTGCCTGACCCTTTCTTCTCCCCTGTAAGCTAGTACATACTTCATCATCATTTCACTTTCCCTACTGGAAATATGCAAAGTGCAATGCATATTGTTTCTTTCACAATAGGCAGCCCTTTCTCCCCAATCACACGACTCTGGTGGCTGTGCTGGGAGGGTCCTGGGGGAGGAAAGCACAGGTCTGCCCCATCACTACATCTGTGTCTCTCTCTTAGGGCTCCTTTAGAATCTATCCCCTGTCGGATGACCCCAGCGTGCCGGCCCCTCCCAGGCAGTTTCGGGAATTACCTGACAGCATCCCACAGGAATGCACGGTTAGGATTTACATTGTTCGAGGCTTAGAGCTCCAGCCCCAGGACAACAATGGCTTGGTAAGAGTTTGGGTGTGGGGCCTTCTCTAGTAGCAAGATAATTACAGTCATCAACCACAATAATTGTCATGTTCTTTCTTTGGGGGCTTCTCTTATCTCTCTAGGGGAAAGATACTCTATCAAAACAATGTATTCAGCAGAGAATTGTCCCAACAGGCATTTATCTTAGAGCTTGAAGGCTCCCTGGTTCAGCCTTCTCATTTTACAGATGTGACATCCGAGGATACTTGCTCTGTCGCCCCTCCCTGCCGCAGTCTCTTCCCCCCACATTGCTTCTCTAAGGGCATGTGCTGGCTGTGGGCTGCCAAATGGGAAGAAACATTGCTCAGACCTTGTCTGAGGCATGCAGGGGGCCATGGCCATCACCAGTTTGGGAGTCGGGGTGGAGGCACACCTGTGTCTGTCCCAGAAACTGACTTCAACTTGCACCCCACGGTGACATAACATGCCATCTGTTTTATCCTCACAGTGTGACCCTTATATAAAAATAACGCTGGGCAAAAAAGTAATTGAAGATCGAGACCACTATGTCCCCAACACTCTCAACCCAGTTTTTGGCAGGTAAGGTACACTTCTGGAGGTTTTCCTGTCATTCATTTCTTCATGGCATACATGAGAAGCATGTGATTTATGCTAAGCCCTGTTCTAGGCCCTGAAACTGTGACTAAGAACTCTACAAATATTCTAGTCAGCGGGACAGGTGATCAATATGAACATACACAAATAATTTCATGGAAGTGAAAAATGCCGTGAAGAAAATAAAACCTAGTAATGAGATGGGCTCCTCTGAGAGAGATTTGCTCTGAGGCCCAGGGGCTGGGATGGCACAAGACCCAGGATTATGATGAGTTTGTGGGTTCTACACAATTAAGGTAGGCAGGTTAACGCACCTGTAGTGACAGTATGGTTTTTACTCTCTGAATCCAGCTTGGACTCTGCTTTCTGAGATGTTCCAACTCTACCATTTTGATCCAGTGATTGTACTATTGACCCTGTTATCAGATTAAGGGGACAGAAAGTGATGGGGTCAAAATGTCCTGCTCTCTCTGTCACCTGTTCCCCAGGGTTCTTGAAATAGCATTATTTTCTTTATCGTTGCCTCTTTAGACTTGTTTCTGGGCTGTTCCATTGATCTCATCAGTACCTTCTTAAGGGTAAGAGTGACCTCTAAGAAGGACTGGTGTTTTTTCAGCTGCAAACTGCATCCGCATTTAACAATAGCTATTATTAGCTGAGCTTTTACTGTGTGCAGACACTATGCTGAGCTGTTTGTATAAAACATCTTAAAAATCTCACAATTCTGAGGTGATAGTTTCCCCCATTGTACAACAAAGGAACAGAGACAATCAGGGCCTAATGTGCCCAGCTGGTAAGAGGCAAAGTCAGGGTTCAAACCCAGGCCACCTGACTCAAGTCTGCATAGATTCCATACTGCACTCTTTGTGGCTGCCACTGTCTGATTTTCATCTCCATGTCAAACCTAGTAGGCAGCCAGGGTAGGGATGAGCAGCCCCCTTTCCAGGTGAGGGAAACAGGCCCCCAGAGCTTTGTTGACAGTGTTAGTAAATAATAAGGCCAAGATTTAGGTAGAAACACCTGACTCCCAAGCCCCAGGTTTTTCTGGCATCCTTGGTAATGCTTCACATTCGTAGCAAAGCCATCACCTTAGAAAAATGTTCATTGTACAAAAACATTTGTGAAAACAGTGGTATTTTCCCCAAACCTTGCCAAGCAGGAGAACACTTTGTTCTTATTTGACGTGTGGCCTCTCTGTTAATTTCTGACTTTATTGTCTTGCCCTGTTTCTTCTTTTCTACTCACGTTTGTTGGTTTATGCCCTTTTGCATCTTTCCTTTCATGTACACACACACACACACACACACAGGAAAGTCTTTGTAACTCGAAGTCTCTCAGGCTCACATGCACCATTCTCCCCTGGCTCACCTCCCGTAACACTCACCCACAGGGGACCCCACGCTCACTCAGCTCCCGGGCACACACATGCGCACACCCTCTGTGCTGCACTCCCCAAGGCCGCGTGCTGGGGCCAGGGAGTGGAAGTAATCCTCTGGCACGGCACTATGATCGTTTTCCTTTTCTTCCGCTGATCCAGCCCTGAGGTCTAGACAGGAAAAGGCACGCAGGGCAGGAAGGAGGGCTCCGTGTGAGGGAGACAGGGAAGCAGGGAAAGCCAGCTTTTAAGGGAGAAAGGCGGCCCTGTCTGAATTGTTTGTATCAAAGGAGCCAAGCACAAGCTTAATTAAGTGGCAGGAAAAGTCTTGCTCAGAGCCACCCGGGGAGGAAGTGATGCTGTCAGGGTCTGCTTAGCCAATCCTCGTCTGGTATGCGTGCAGACTTCCCCCACATCCAGCCAGCAGGGCCAAGGGGATGCTGGCTCTGCCCCTCAGACTTCTCTGGTCCTGGCCTCAGTCTTAGGGGTGACTTCCTTCTCAGTGAGACTCTCAGGAATCAGGGAGTGGCAAAATTCCTATGTCCTTAGCCATCGTTTAGCATATCCCTACCACATCATGGCTTCCTCCAGCTCACATTCAATGGAATATCAGTGTCTTCCTTAAGAAGTTAATCGGTGTTCTAAGAAAGAAAAGTATTTCTTCATCAAACCAAGACACCTGGGTTAAAAAGACAACTACAAGACTTTTCAGAGCCTTTAGTTTGCCCAGAGGAATGCCAAAAGAAGTGGTTTTCAGTCCTATTTGACCAAAGAATTCTTTTTCTCAAGGGGACACATACTACCCGTGTTGTGTGGAATCCAGTATTGTAATTGTGGTGTTATGGGGCACGTGTGGATACAGTGCTTCATGTGTGGTCATGATTAAAACACCTTTTCTCATGTGGCTACCTGCCTCCTACAGGCCCCTGCCTAGATGCAGCAGTCTAGAGCAGCTGCTGAGATTGATCTAGGAGACATCCTGGAAGCTTTTCTCCAGAGCCCCATTGACACACACCCTTCTGCTCATATGGATTAACATTCCTGACTCCTCGGGCAGGAACCAGTCCACACCCCAAAGGATAAGGAGAAGGGGAGGAGGCACAGAGAGAGAGGAAGGATGAGAGGGGCCTACTATGGGACCCCTACCTCTGTGGACGGTACAAATACAGAGCCAAACCCTGCCCTCTGGAGCTTAGGCTGTTCAGTGTATCTCCCTCTCAGAACTGGCAGCACATTGCTCACCTACTACAGAAAGTACTATTTGATTATTTAGCTCAGAAGTGTTTGCATTCTAACATGGATGCCATAGAAAAGCCTTTAAGAAGCAATGGCAGAGTCAGAGGGCCGGGGAGGAGAGTGGGAGCCTTCTTGGCACCCCGCATATCACGCCATGTTGGTGCATCTCACTCACACTCTCCCCACCACCATGCTCTTGTGGGGTGAGTCAGGATGGTCTATGGGGTGGTCTCTGTTGAGGCAGAAGAGGGAACAGGGCAGGGACACAGATTAGGGGCTGTAAGTCTTGTGCCTTACTAATCCTCCAGCTGGGTAGAGATGCCTGGACGCCCCAGTTAATAGGTATGTGTTAATAATATGATAATTAATAATAATTATTGTAGCTCTTGGGTTTGGAGTAATTCATTCATGCCAGAGGCTTTCTAAACATTTCTTCACTTGACCCTGATGGTAGGTATTATTATCACCATTTTACAGATGAGAAAACTGAGCTCAGAGAGGTTAACTGGCTTAGGGTCCCACAGCTGGTAAGCAGCAGAGCTGGGATTTGAACTTAGGTATTTAACGCCCATGATCTTCTCCTGAGCAAGTGTATAATCTCTTGTTCTTATTACTAACACGTATTAGTTATCAAGTACCTCCACCCACTACCACCTGCCTGGTTATCCTGGTCATGATGTTCATCTCCAGCAGCCATAGCCACTGTCTTGGGATCCTTTGTACAGAGCCTTGGTGTTTGTGAGATGCCTGGATGGAATCGTGGAGACCCTAATCGTGCATTTGTTAATTTAGAATGTATGAACTGACCTGCTACTTACCTCAAGAAAAAGATCTGAAAATTTCTGTCTATGATTACGACACCTTTACCCGTGATGAAAAAGTGGGAGAAACGATTATTGATCTGGAAAACCGATTCCTTTCCCGGTTTGGGTCCCACTGCGGCATACCTGAGCAGTACTGTGTGTAAGTTGCTTTGGCCATAAAAGTAGACAATTTGCTCCATCTAACATTAATGCCCAGGGAATCTTTGGCTCTCTCTCCTCAGTGCCTGTGTTCATGGAGCCACCACTCCTTTGAGTCAGATATACATACTGGTTTTCATAATAGGATTATCTTAGGGGAAATCAGGCCATAGCATTGCCCAACTCCAGGGGGCGACATTCACATTGAAATCTGTGTAAAGTACTGGCCCCTGGAGTAGTGCAGTGCTCTGTGGGGATAGCATAGGGAGCAGTGCTTGAGAACTCCGCTGTTCTCTGCCTCGATTTTGGAGTCCATGCCAGGGACTGAGGGCTGGCAATATTTGATGGCAGGAATTTCCTGTCCTCCTCCCCCAATTGATCAATTTTGTGATGTCCCTCTTTACCTGAGTGCTTTTTTACATTATCTAGTGAGATATAGGTGCGATTTCTAATTGATGAGTTTGCCTATTATGATTCCGGCGATCTCAGTCAAACTCCTCCTTTTTACAGAGGAGGAAATTGAGAGGGGCGAAAAGGATTAATTGGCTGAGGTCAAAATAATTGTGCCTTTTAGGTCCCTGAAATAGATTTCCAGGCAAAAGCCAAAGTGTAGAGCACATTCCCAGCCCCCTCATTGCATGGGGGTACCCATAAGCATGTGACTATGTGTGTATGAATCCAAGAAGAACCTATGTGCCCTGCAGTAACTCCAGGTATGGGATGTTATTCACAGTTCTGGAGTAAATACCTGGCGAGATCAACTGAGACCAACACAGTTGCTTCAAAATATAGCCAAATTTAAAGGCTTCCCACCACCCATCCTTTCTGAAGATGGAAGTGGAATCAGATATGGAGGACGAGACTACAGTTTGGATGAATTTGGTAAGCATGTTGCCATGGATTGCAAGCCAGTTACAAAGTATAGTTTGGGGGTACATATAAGTACATAAATCAGTTACAGACCCATTTCTATTACTGGGTTTGCTTTGGAAATGGGGATGTGCAGAGCAGTACCCGAATTATAGCACAGGGGACTTCACACACATGACTATCTAACAAAATCCCCAGTGTAATAGAGTTCTGCTGTCATGTCAAGTGTCAAAGTGGACACATTTTCTTGTCTGATTAAGTTTCACTTAACTTTTTTAGGTCATAGTCATTTGAGCTTTGAACACAAAGTTCTAGTAATTAATTTCCATGTAATGCAAAAGTGCTCAGATGATAACGCAAGAATTTATCTTTCAAATTTATTTATCATTCTTCTCGCCCTTGTCTGAGAAGATTCAGGGATGCTTGGAGTTGGTTTGAAGAATCTGCTAAGTTCACATCTGGCTCACATCCAAACTTGAGGTCTTGCTTTTTCCCAAGCAGTAATTTATAATACAATCTGTCCTGATACATAAACAGCTAGCTGCACTATGACAAAGACTGAAATAAGCTTAATAGAGCATAAGAACTATGGGATAATTTAGTGTTTTGTAAGGAGGGAGGGCTCCCCGGAGGGGATGTCAGGGGGGCTGTCCTTGAGAGGTCATGGAATATCCAGAGAAAGTTGAGCAGATACACAGGAGTGAAAGTTCTTTCTGATCCTCAACTGTTTATTCTTGACATTGTAAGAAACTATATTTTGTTTTTCCATTTGAAGAAGATTTAGTCAATATCAGGAAATGGTTAGATATTTAAAAAATGTTGATGCTGCTATTAACATGAGAACTTGCAAAAGGGATGGGGAATAAACTGGCAAGCAACATGGCCTCATGGATAAGAATACCTACAAATGATACCCCAAAAAGGTGAATTAGTCACAAGGATTGTTCCAGCTACTATTGTTACATAACAAATCACCCCAAAATTCATTATGCAAACAACCATTTTGTTTTGCTCACAGATTTTTGGATTAGGAATTCAAGAAGGGCTCTTCTGGGCAGTTCTCACTAGGGTCGCTCATGCAGTTGGTTGCTGTCAGAATGTCAGTCATGAGCTGAATGTCCAGGGTGGCTCATGACATGGCTATCAGTTGATTCTGACTCTTGGCTGGGAGCTCAGCTGGGGCTGGCAACCGGAGCACCTACTCTGGCTTAATCAATAGGGCAATCTCTGGGTACCCAGGCTCCTTACATGGCAAATGGCTTCCCCCAGGGTGAGCACCCCAAGAGGACCAGGCAGAAGCCACATGACTTTTTATGCTTAGCTTCACCTTTTTTTTTTTTTTTGAGGGCAGTGTCACTGGCCCTCATATGTGGGACTGAACCGGGGCCGCTGGCTTCCCAAGCCAGCGCTTAACCACCGCGCCACTCGGCCAGCCCTGTGCTTAGCTTCAAAGTCATACAGCATCCTTTCTTTAGTGGTTGAATATGTCTTCAGACTCAGAGAGGGGATGTAGACCCCACTCCTCAATCAGAGGAGTCTCAAAGAAAATCTGGGAGCTATGTTTTTTAAATGCCACAGTGATGCTAGCTGCTATAACAGCTGAACTTACAAAGTTCAGTGGCTTAACACAATAGAAGTTTATTTCTCATAAATTCAAAACAGGAATCCCTACAGGTCTTCCAAGCAGTGGACTCAGGCCCTTCCTTCCGTCTTATAGCTTAATCATTTGTGAGTTCAGGCATCAAGGTTGCTATTTTCTTCTGTATCATAAAGAGAAAAGCACATATAGGATCCTACATGAGAGGGTTTTATGTGCCAGGTCTAGAAGTGACACATGTCACTTGCAACTGCATTACATTGTAGCGTAACCTGGTCTTATAGCCACCCCTAACTAATTGCAAGGGAGTCTAGCAAACAGAGTCTGGCTGTGAGCCTCTGTCACAAAGTAAGCAGGGGCTGCTCTCACACATTCTGGTGTGTTCTGGTCCCTTTGCTATTGGCTGCCCACAAGTCAGGTGTGAGACTGATTGGGGTAGGACCCTGGTCAGGTACTACTTCTATCAATGACTACTTGACACATCGAAGTTTGCACACTGGCACTGCCTGACCATTTTGCAAAGTTTGGGCTGAAGTGCTGAAAGCCCCTCAGGCCATCCCAGTTTCATTGCTACTTTCCATTCCAGAAGCCAACAAAATCCTGCACCAGCACCTCGGGGCCCCTGACGAGCGTCTGGCCCTTCATATCCTCAGGACTCAGGGGTTGGTCCCTGAACATGTGGAAACAAGGACTTTGCACAGCACCTTCCAGCCCAACATCGCCCAGGTAAAGGGCCTCCCTGCCTTTGAAGACCCATCACCCACGCTCCAAATGCCATGGCAATAGCTGACATGGACTTGCCTCTTTTTTTTCTTTTGGATACTTTTAAATACAAAGGAAATAGAAATGGAACTCAGATTAGCTTCATCCCAAAGGGAAATGTATTGTAAGAATTTTTAGGTAACTCACTAAACCCAGACAGGAGAATGGCTGAGAACAAACTTGTCTCTTGTCTCTTTCTCTCTCTGAGTCTACTTTAGTCTATATTCTGCCTGTGGTACCTTCCCATGCATAAGAATACTGCGGACAGCCTCTGAAGTTTTTGGGTTTGTAATGTAGTCCCATCTACTTCCAAATATGGAAAGGATGGGTTACCCCAACTTGTGCTCAACTGTACATCACTGGGCCACTTGGCTATAGCCAGGAGGGCAGGGCCTGGGGAAGCAAATGCATTTGGCCCAGCTTGGATGAGGTGGTGCCATCTGACCAAAAAGCCAGGGAAAACGCAGGGCCACAGTGCACATGACTGCGCATCACAGAGACCATGTGGAGAGTGATGGGGATGGTTAGTTTCCAGAGCTAGGGACAAGTTGCCAGAGAAGCAAGGAGAGACATGACAAACGACAAAATAAACCACAGGGAAGCTTGTTATAATGAAGACTGCCAGGCTATAACTGCAGAGATTTGGATTCAGTAAGTCTGGGATAGGGCCGGGAATCTGAATTTTAACAAGTACCTGGAAGGGTTCTGATACAGCTGGCTAGGAAATTCCACTTTAAGAAATATTAATCTAAGGAATGCAAATGTTGTTGACACGGATAGCAGAACTGCACACATTTGTCTCTAAAAAGTGACCACAAGAGACCTGGGCTTACTAGGTGATTTTGTCATGCGCTTCTTGCTTTTAGTCTGTTCCACACTTTCATTTCTTCCTTCTCTTATTTTTCTTCCTTCCCCTAAAGAGCTCATTCCTCCTCCTCTCTCCCCTCCCATCCTTCAATTGAATATAGTCTCAAGATATAACAAAGCAGGGAAGATTTCTTCCTGGGAATCCACCAAAACACACCACCACCACCACCCCACCACCCCCCATCCCCTCTACCTACCGCGTTGGAAAGACTGTGACTGGAGACACCTGGATGTCTAATGTTCTGTAGCGTGCTTGATGTATTATAGAACCTTGAGCCCTGGAGGTTAGTTGGAAGAGAGTCAGGATCACAGTAAAATATATCCCTTTTCAAGAGCTCCAGTTAATTCATTTTGCTCACAATGCATTAAGAAGCCAGTCTAGTGGTTTCCTTGGCAACCTTCTTAAAAACCAGTCTGTTTTTGTCATGAAAGCAGAGTCTACAGAACATTCAGAAACAGTTTGGGGAATTTAAATCAGTTCATATGGCTGATATAGTTTGTTAATGGCATTCCTCGTCTGTCTGGAAGAACATTCCAGTCAGATAGATGGGCCTGGTCTGCGGTAGTCAAAGAGCTGAGCGGGGCCTCACCAAGATGGCGGGACAAATGTCAGTCAGGTTGTCACCCTTTCCTGAAAGCCTCCTCCTAGGTTGTGGGCACTAGTGGGCCAATGTCAGGGAGTCCTCAACCTTTGGGGAACAGTAATGTTCTTGCCATTATGTGAGTCTCTCCTTTGAAAGTTCCATGGTGTCTTTCTTTTACAAAATTAAATACCATTTTACATTATTTTTATTTTCTTTCTTGATTTAAGTGGAGAAAGCTTTGGGTGTTACAAAACTGGAACTGACTGATATCAAGTATACAATATGATGATGAATAGAGTGACAGCTTGAGAACTGTTCAGAGGGTGAAGGGCCCAACTTTAAATCGTTGTAAGAGGGTGTGTGTGTGTTGGGGATTGTGCTAGCAATGGGAAGCCCCTTGTTTTATTAACCAGGGAAAACTCAGACTATGATACAGATGGGCACATGCAGCCAACATAGACTCTGGGTGAGTGGGGAGTGTATGGCCTGAATGCCATTAAAAATACAAGGTTCATCCTGGTTTGCTCTTCACTCCTTTTTTTTTTTTTTTCCTTCTATATGGACTAATACATTAGCAGGCCTGAACAAACAGTTTTCCCTAGGAAATAGAAACAAAACTTGTAGTCTGTACCACCTATAATATAACTTCATTTCTCTTTTCATTTTTGAATGGCTTAGGGAAAACTTCAGATGTGGGTGGATGTTTTCCCCAAGGCTTTGGGACCACCAGGCCCTCCTTTCAACATCACACCCCGGAAAGCCAAGAAGTAAGTAATCTTGAGACGCTGTTATATTGGACTGGGGTCTTGATGCAGGACCAGAGACAAAAACGCCTTCAAAATGTGCTCTTTTCAGATTCTACCTGCGTGTGATCATCTGGAATACCAAGGATGTTATCTTGGATGAGAAAAGCATCACAGGAGAGGAAATGAGCGACATCTATGTCAAAGGGTAAAGTCAGCGTGCAAGCACCTTTGACAAACTCAGGGACTGAAACAGAATTTTTCATCAGTTTTCAATATTAAAGGTGTTCACTATAGGATCCTTGGTTATTAGAAGCTATTTTATCTCATTAATGCAATCTGCTTAGGAAGCTCCAGGGAGACAGGCAGAGAGCAGGAATAAAAGATAAACCAGTGTAGATCTTGTTTATGAGCAGAGGCATCTAATGATTATAAGAACTGATGAATATTTCTTCATTTTTCTTTCAGGAAAGTGGGTTTTGTTGAGTTTAGTGAGCCAATTTGTTATTTCTGAGATTTTTTTTTAGCCATGCAGTTCATTTATATTACTTTTTGATACCTTGAATTGCTAGCTTTAGAAACACAAGGAGAGCTTCCAAAATTTCATTTTCTATATATTTTATTACCAGCAGCTAACGTCCATGGAAAAGATGAAACATTAGCAGAATTTTTTTTTAAATTATAATGATTGATTCCATCAACCTTTACTGAATACCTGCATCAAACCTGTAAAGTGGCCTACTTTTTCTTTCTTCTGTTACTTGTATAATTCAATTCCTAGTGGTTCATGTAGATGGTATTTTCGTGTTATGCCATGATCATAGATGTTGAGTATAGAACAGCATAATGACTAAGAAGCCGGACTGTGTGGTCACACTAACTGGGTCAAAATCCTGGACTTTCCCTACTAGCTGGACAAGTTAGTAAGCTTACTGTTCCTCATGTGTAAAATGGAGGTAATGAGAATACCTACCCACTGCTTGGGGATGTCAGAAGACTGAGTTGCTCAAAGCATTTAGGTTAGTGCCTGGCAGATAGTAAACACTATGTGTATAGTCAGGGTTCTCCAGAGAAACAGAATAAGTAGTAGGTGTGGTAGTAATAGTAGAGTAGAGAGAGATAGAGAAAGAAAAATAAAGAGATTGGGAGATATTTATTATGAGAAATTGGCTCACTATAACCTAGAGGCTGAGAAGCCCCACGATCTGCCATCTGCAAAGCTAGAGGCCCCGGGAAAGTCAACAGTATGATTCAGTCTGAATGCAAAAGCTTGAGAACCAGGGGAGTCGATGGTGTAAATCCCAGTCTGAGGTTAGGAGAAGATGAGAGATGTCTCAGATCAATCAATGAGGCAGAAAAAGGGGTAAATTCCTCCTTCCTCTACCTTTTGTTCCATTCAGGCCCTCAACAGATTGGAAGATGCACACTCACATTGGGAAAGGCAATCTATTTCCCTGACTTTACCGATTCAAATTCTAATTTTATCCAGAAACACCGCAAAATAACGCTTACTCTGGGTACCCCATGGCTAGTCACACTGAAACATAAAATTAATCATCACACAATGAGTGATAGCTAGTATTATTACTACTCCACATAGACTGTTAGGTTTCTTAATATATAAAAAGATAAAACTTATTGATATTTAATATATTCATGAAGTTAGAACCAAGTTTCACTTATGATTTCAATTGGCCTTCAATCAAAACTGTTAAAGACATAATTACTGTCATTTAGGTTCACTGTAAACAGGGAATGTTTCATCAAGTTCTTCATTATTCTTTCTCATTTCAGAATCTTATTACCATTCCCCTGGGAAAACTAATCCCAGCTAATTAGATATATGCAAATTAATTTGACTATCATAAGCATTTTTTTTTTCAAGGGAAGGAAACAAATTGAAGTAATACCTGGACTGAGAGAAAACTCCTCTAATCAAAGAATACAGTGCAACCTAAAGTACCATGTCCTATTTGAAATTAAAATCTAAGTACTATGTGTGAAAAGATGATAAATAACATACCTAGTACTAGGCACATATGGGTATTACATACAAAGTTATACACATGTGTATACAAATACATACACTTAGTTAACTTTATTAAAATTAAAATGTGAAAAGATTCACAAAAAAAGAGAGGGAAGAGCTGCAGGGGTGAGCAGTCTAGGGGAAGATGATGGTGACATTTGGGGATGGGTCAGGAGGTGAAGACACTGAGATCCTAGCCAGAGAGTGTGGATTCTCTTTGGTGAATTAGTTTAAAAGCTTACAAGTTAATTGTCAAAAGAAATCTTCAACTAACTTATCTGGTCAGTAAATTGACTACCAAGAAGTAAAACTATTGTAATCAATTAATATGAATACCACTACCAATTAACACGTGACTTTCTAATCTCCATGGTCTTTAAGAGTAACAAGCTTGAACTTTGTATTCTGACAGATTGGGAGTTATATTCACTTCTGTCCATCACTCTCTATGTGAGCTTTAAGTTAGATAGCCTCCCTGCACCTCAGTTTCCTCATCAGTGAAATGGAGATAGTTATATGGGTTGCAAAAAATAAAATAAGGCATACTAAGTACCTGGTTCATGGCAGATGGTCATAACCATGAGTTAAGGATTTCCCTTTTCTCACACTGGCCCTTCTAAGCCATGACCTTGCATTATGTCCTCATGTGGACCATGTGAAGGGAGCACATATCATTAACCTCATATTGTAGATGGGACATGAAACTCAGCAAGTCACTGACAGAGCAAGTTCACAAAGAGGCCTGCCTCCTACTAAGAACCTGTCTGTGAGGTCCAGGCATCAATATTTTTTAAAGCTCCCAGTTGATTCCAGTGTGATTCTAATGTGCAGTCAGTGTTGAGAACCATGCACTCAACCACTTTACCAATCTAAAATACAGTGTTCCCCCTGCTTCCAAACCGAGAGTCTTCCCAGTAGCAGGCACATGTGACAACTTCTTCCCAAGCAGTTCATTCATTTATCCCTTCAACAGGTATTCAGTTAATGTCTGCTATGTGCCAGGCACAAGTCAAAGCAAATTTTTCAAATGTCAAAAGTTAAGATGTTAAATAGTTTCTAGAAATGAATTTTTGTAGATATGCATATAGAAGTAACAGCTCACATCTCCTTGGCTAGTCTTATTAATATGATCAGTAACTCCAAGAGTAATTAAAAAAAAAAAAAGGAAGCTGTAAGATTGCTTGAGTCATGCCTGTTTTGTTTCCTTAAGTAAAATATGGAAAAGGCAATGCTAAAATTTAGAACTAACTCATATTCATTGAGCCTATCAGCAGTGATGACATACACTGATGAGTTATAGTTACAAAGACTAAAATCATAACCAGTAAGCTCCAGCATTCCCAAAATAGAAGCTAAGTTGTTGATATTTTCCAGAAAATTTCACCTTATCCCTGTTAACTGAAGTCTAAAGGGTTTCCTGCTTTGGTTTTAGAGGAATTGTATTTTGTTTGGCTACAACCTGTGTTGAATGCAGCAGAGCACCTCCTCTTCATAAATCAGCCCCTAGCTCCGTAGATAACTGGAAGCTGCCCAAGAAAAGTGCATTAATTCTCTTGCCCTTCACTCCCTTAATCACTGCACAATTTTGCGGCTAGATTACCTGTCAATCACACGAAGCTAAATCTGTTTGCCTCTGCTTTTCAGCTGGATTCCTGGCAATGAAGAAAACAAACAGAAAACAGATGTCCATTACAGGTCCTTGGATGGCGAAGGGAATTTTAACTGGAGATTTGTTTTCCCATTTGACTACCTCCCAGCTGAACAACTCTGTATTCTTGCTAAAAAAGTGAGCCCTGAAATGTGCCCATGGCAAGTGGATATCATGGGTCCTCCTTAATGCAGACCCTGAGAGAATGTCGGAGCCACTCAGCACCTTGGCAGTCTTGAGTCCGGCTCCTTCTTGGTACAGGGCACCCTGAGACCCACAGAGGTGTAGATACTTGCCCAGGGCCACGTAGCTATGACAGCTATTAGTGTAGTGAGAAGGATGAGGAACTTTCCTTCCCCTAATATGTTGGCAGCAGGGGGAAGGATTGATAAAGAGTAGATAGACATGGGGGATCTTGTATCAATATATACAACAACCCAAGTGTATGTTTATGTCACAGGGAGATCAATTTCTTCCCGTGATAAGCAGAGCTGTTTGGCCAATTAACCAAACAGAGGCAAAATATTAAAGTAGGTAAAATTTCCTTCCTTCAGAAGCACTTCTATGAGGGTTCAGGGCCCTGGTTGTCTTAATTTATAAGACTGTCAGTTATACAACTCAACTCAAACTGGCTTATACCAAAAAAGTGACTTGTTGGTTCATATTACTAAAAAGTCCAGGGTTGGCCGGCTTAAGGAACACCTGAATCCCAGGTTGAAGTGATGTCTTTAGAAATTGCTCTTGGCCAGCCGAGTAGCTCAGTTGGTTAAGAGCTTGCTCAAGAGTGTGAGCTGAGCTCTGAGCAACAGCAGTTCGATGCCCAGCCCGAGCTGAGTTGCCGCTGAGCTGCCAACAGGTGGCAGGATGGCTCAGTTAAAAAAAGAAAAAAAGAAAAGAAATTGCTCTCACTTTCTCTACCTCTCTGCTCTGTCTTCTTCTGTGTGCTTTATTCCCGGGGGGAGGCAAGATGGCTGCCAGCAGCCAAGCTCTCTCTCTGGAGCCTCAGCAGAAAGAGAACAAAACCCCGATGGCACCAAGCAGACTCCTGGAATTGGGCCTCAGTGTCTCTGCCTGTTTGGGGTCATGTGGCTATCCCTGACCCAACCAATACTGCCTAGGGAAGCAGTGCTGATTGGCCTGGCTCTGAGGGGTGGAGTCAGTTCTCCCCAAATTCCATGCACTGGAAGAGGGAAATCTCCAAGGAAAATCTGGGTTCTTTCATCCCAAAAAGGGGGCTTGAAACCTGGCCAGGCAATAATAACAGATGTCTTTCCTAGGCCTCTACATCCCATTCCCCCCCGCCCCCACATTTTATAAACTTTCCCCAGCTCTTCCCAGTCCTCCTCTGCTCATATCTGATCAAAATATACCTGCCTCATGCCCCATCTGGCCAGGCCCTACCCCCTGCTAGTCCTACTCAGTGCTGATACTGTAATGAGGTTTATTTTTCTGTGCCAGGTGAAATGAATGTTTTCAAAGGGCACTTTCTAGGGACACCAAGGTCAACCAGATGTCAAACCATGCATATTTTCAGATGGTGAGGCAGACTGGGGTGGGAAAGGTGAGGGAGTGGGGAAAGGTAGGCCCTAAGTTACCTTTCCAATTTACCCACATCTGGAGCTGGACCTCCCCATGCCCTGAGTGGTCCTTGCAGCATGACCCCACACAGGACAGTCAGGTGGGGCCAGAAAAAAGCAAAGTGGGTTTCCCAGCCCCTCTGAAGCAGGCCCTCTGAGGCCTGCAAAGGGGAACATTTCTGGAAAGTCATCTGAAAAGCAAGAAACAACCCTACAATCTTCTTTCAAATTCACAAAGCATTGGGGGAATTCCCTTTCTTCTGGGGCCAGAGGAACTTAGTTGTAATTAGGCTGTGGAGGTGTTCTTAATCTTGGCTAATATTGCCTGGGCAGTGGCAGGGACCAGAGGTGAGAACCTGGAGGACCCTACCCAGTACCCCCTCCACCTAACTCTATTATGAGGGATCTGGGGGTCTTAGTTGACCACACAGCATGTAAAACTCAACAATATTTTTCAAAAGCCCAAAATGCCAAGACATTTTAAATCTGCATTGGTAAAAAGTAAAATCTGTGCCCCTGTGAAATGAGTGTGCTCAGACATCCGTGCAGGGTGGGTGGAAGGTCTGTGGGGTGGGCGGAAGGTGGCTGAGCAGAAGTGACACCCCAGCAGGTGATGTTGTGGGCCAACCTAGGACAGCCTGGCTTTGGGAGGATAATCTAAGCAAGCCATAGTGGTCTTCCGCTGGGGAGATATAATCAGTCCCCAAACCCCAGGAGTGGTGACAGGAAGTCACACTGATAGGATCATGGCAGGAAACCGTCTGTTTGGAAACTGCCTGGGACATCTTTTTGTCACCCAGCTGGTGGCCATGAGATGTCCCGGGGAGCCCAACTGTACTTCCTACACTTGGGGTGGAGGGGTAGGGCCAGGGGAGGAGTTTTTGGGGTGGGGATGCAAAGGAGAGAGAAGGCCCCATGCTTTGATGCTGGGTGTTTTCAGAATCCAGTAATCAGTGTAATTTGATTTGTCTGTTTCTCTTGTTATTTTAGGAGCATTTCTGGAGTATTGACCAAACTGAATTTCGGGTTCCACCCAGACTGATCATTCAGATATGGGATAATGACAAGTTTTCTCTGGATGACTACTTGGGTAGGGCTTACATTTGGATACTTTTCCTTAAGAAACTGTACTTGGAAATGGTGAAATCAATTAAAACTTGAAATCAATTATTTAAATCTCCAATACTGTGGGTAATTGGGGGTGGGGGCACACTCACTGCCTGGATGTCCTCTGGGCAGTGTGTCCTGGTTCAGGTTCTCTGAGAAGCAGACACAGTGAATGTCACCCTTTTCTATAGTACCCATCCACTCTCAAGAGCCCTCTGGAGGCTCTACTACCAGCTCCCGTCTTGCTATTAAGACTCAAATCCTGTTTTCACTAAAGGGATGCCACACCCCTGCCTCCACTTCCAAACCACCCACTCTCTCTCTCTCCTCATCACCTAAGAATCGGCTCTCTCCTCTCCACGCTACTCTCAGGAGTTACTGAGGTTCCCTAATGCTCCCAGCCATTGTTCTTTCTAGGTCCATCCTCCTCTGAGGCCAAAGGCATTTGGTAAACACACACATCCCCTGCCACCTCTGTTTCTTGGCATTCACCCCCTCCATTCCCCACCTAACAGCTCTGAGTTCTGATTTTCACTCTACCAGGCCTTGGGCCCATCTCATTGATCAGTTCTGTTTCTCCCTCCCACACTTTAAATACAGGCCTTTGTCTTCCCTGCAGTCTTTGTCTCTACTCCCAGATCCCCTCAGTGATTTACCCACTTTCACCTCCATTGAAGGTATAGCTTCAATATTCACCTTCAGGGAGGTATGATTCTTAAACCAGGGTGTGTAAACCTAACCACCCATGGTGCCTAACATATAGTAATAAGAAATTATTATAATGACTCACACTGCAATACATAAATGTATCAAATCAACATGCCATATACCTTAAACTTACATGTTATATGTCTATTATATTTAAAAAAACAAAAAACTATTATGGTGATTATTCCCAAATCCCTACCAGAAACATTCACCTTTATGTTTGGCTGGCACCTCAGATTTATCATGACTGAAATCAAACTCAGCCTTTCTTCCCTGACCTCATACCTGGTATCCTCATGAACTTATTTTGCTGTTCACTGCCCCTCCATTGTCCAGCCACCCAGGTGAAAGCACCCAGAGTGCTCTGTGGGTCCTCCTCTCTTTCCCCCAACTCAGTCCTAACAATGTAATCTGCTTTATCACACACATTTATTTTCTTATTTCCATGACCTCTGCCTCTGCCAGTTCAGATCTCCTTTTCTTTTAGCCAGCTGTTACAGTAACCCCTAACTCATCTCCTTGCTTCCAGGGCATCTTTTCTGGCAGAAGCAGTGCCCATGGTGGCCAATGACTGTGTCTTGTTCATCCCTTATACCCTTCATAGCACTGAGTGCAGTGGCTTTGACTTGGTGCTTAATAGAAGCTGAACAAACAAATGAGTATGCAAGTATCCTAACTTCTGAAGCATACAGGCAGTCAATTCCAGAATAGTGAAGAGTTTTCCCTTGGAATTTAAACAGAATAGTCTGAAGGCAAATAAAGAGAATGAGTATTATTTCAAAATGGCTAGTGGGCAAATAGCTGTAGTTATCGCCCAAAGGAGAGATGAGATAAAAGCAAGCATAAGCTCAAGAAAAGCTAAGTAAATTGTGGATCCATTCTAAGGTGAAGGGCAGGCGGTTCCTAAGCCCCACAGTGTAGAGATAACCTGCCACAACCTCCCTATTGCTCGTTTCTGCCACTGTTGAAGGCCAACTCTTATCCCTGTGGTCCATAGACTTGACGCCACATCACATATACCATTTCCTTAAGGAAAGAACTCATGAGAGTTCCCAAGCCCGAAAGACAGTCAAAGCGCTACTAAGAGGGTTAATTCCTCACATCATGGAAGAGAAAAGGTGCTTCTCCAGACACCCTGCTGTGGGCTTCCTAGTTCCTGATGAGAACTTTCTGTGGAGTTATGTTTCTTCTCAGGCTTCTGTTTCTGAGGATACACTAGGAGAGACTTGAACGTGATGGTTTCATGGAGTGTCCCATGTTCCAAGTACCAGGTGTCTTTACCCAAAGCCAAATGACTGTTGTCAGGGCAGTTCAGAGCTAATATGAGCACATTTCAAATCCCGGTTTGGTGGAAATTTTGTCTATAGATGTTTCATTATTTTGAGCTTGTAGAAGAACTCTCTTTATGTGCCTATTTTTGAGAAATAAAATATGTAGTCCTCTGTGAGATGCGGAATGGTGGACAGATACTTCTTTTGCCACTTTCCATCCTATCTGGAAAGAATTTTAAGTGTCTACCAGGGTTCTTTGGTCTAACTCACCCATCACCTTTTCAAAATCACTGTCTGCCTCTCTTCTGACGAGAACATTCTGTTCCTTTGTAAACAACAGCTGATCCACTTAAAGCTTATTGGAGTTTAATGTTTACTTGGCTAGGTTTCCTGGAACTTGATTTGCATCACACCATCATTCCAGCAAAATCATCAGAGAAATGCAATTTGGACATGATTCCGGATCTCAAAGCCATGAACCCCCTTAAAGTGAAAACTGCCTCACTCTTTGAACAGAAGTCCATGAGAGGATGGTGGCCGTGCTACGCAGATAAAGATGGCTCCCGTGTGATGGCTGTATGAGCTTTTTCTGGTTGGGGGTTGTTTAGGCCTTTTATCATTTAGGTTTTGCCTTTTATCAATAGATTTATTCCAGATAAGACAAGGATGTGTTAAAGTGGTAGGACTTTAGATTATGGGAATGGTTTGTACCAGGGATCACAGGAGAAGGTGGCAGTTGCCCAGAACGTATGTTTGGGGTTGAGTGGAAGGTGGGGAGATTTGAATTGTTGAAAAACTGGGAGCCAGAGTGTTTGCACTATATTTCTTTAGAACCCTCCTTCACCAGGAAGGTTAATTTATGCTGAGTTACCAATACAATTCAGTACAGAAGAGGGAACTTCAAATTTGAGATGTTCTCATTAAAAACATAAAGAAGACAATGGAAGTAGGGGTTGCTGACATCCATTGAACAAGAAAGCCATAACTTACAAGCAAGTTTGGAGAACTCAAAACATATTTTGATATAGAAGCAACAGTGCAGGTCATCATGCCATGTCACAAAAGACTTCCTAATTCATTATGAATTTTTAATAATAGCTTACATTTTACATCACTGATTATGAACCAGACAACATGCCAAATGCCTTACAGACATAATCTTGTTTATTTAAAACAATTTTAAGGTATTATTTATGTAAATAAACTGCACCCATTTAGAGTTGGATGAGTTTTGACAGATGTATACACTTAGTCAACCTCCAGAACATCCCCATTACCCTAAACATTTCCATGTGCCCTTTGCAGCCCATTGCGCCTCCCATGCTGGCCCAGGAAGTCACTTATTTGCTTTCTGCCATTATGGATGAGTTTGCACATAATCTCATTTAGTGCTGCTGACAACCCCTCAAGTAGACATTTTCCCCATTTTATAGAATCAAAAGACAGGCTTGGAGAGATGTAGTACCTTGCCAGCATCAGATACCCAACTTTGTCTGACTCATCAGCACAGGAGTCACCTATGCTCTACCTTTTACATGAGTGTCAGGGGCAGGGTTCTCAAATCATTGGTGACCTGGTCAGCTTTCCAGGGTTCTAGAAAGCCTGTAACAACCTTAGTTAAGCCTGTCTATCTATACAAGAGGGAAAGTTTCTAGACCTCTTTCAGCCTCGGTGTCCTCATGTTCACATGAGAATAGTCACAGTATCTGCTTTATAGGGTTGCCATGAGCATTACACAAGATTATCCATGAAGAAGCCATAAGCAGCACGTCACTCAGGCAGCATTCATTCATTCACTCATCCATTCATTTATTCAGCTAGTGTATATCAAATACCCACTAAGTGCCAGTGTTGCTCTGCACCGTGGGGGTCCATGGTAAGCATGAAGCATATAATCTCTCTTGGAGCCTACAGTTAATGCTCAATAAATGTTAAATATTGTTATTAGCAGTATTCAGGTTAATCTGGCTCCGGAGTTACAAAGGAAGGTGTGTGAGAAGGCAAGGAGATGGATGTGAGAAAGTTAGAATGCCAGGGATACAGAAAATGAAAAGCAGGGAGCAGGGAGGAGGGAAAGCAATTTGTCCTCTCGGTTTCCCACAAGGAGTCAGTTCAGAAACACATGGAAGAGGAAATGTGATGAAATCTCATGAGGAAAATTTAAGGCAATCTAAGGATTGTTTTACAAGAATAAAAATCATTGCTTGGGGAATACTCCTTGGGTTGAAGTGAAAATATTTGTGAAACGTGATGTCATGTGTTTAACCTGTTCTGCTTTACTGAAGGGGAAAGTGGAGATGACGTTGGAAGTCCTCAATGAGAAGGAGGCCGACGAGAGGCCAGCCGGGAAGGGACGGGATGAACCCAACATGAACCCCAAGCTGGACCTACCAAAGTGAGAGCCCTCTTTGTTCTCAGTGTTGTCTGATCCCCAAACACCTGCAGTCTGAAAGTCTCCCTTCAACTTGGCTTAATGGAATGGATTAGCTGTTGTCCTTCTAATTTTGTATTTAATAGTTAGTGGGGTGGGGATGGAGAGGTTGGTGATCTGGCTTCATTTTACCCATTCTCCTTTCCCATGAAACCAAAGTCCAGTGTGCGTTCAGCATCCTATTTAGGAAGCTATAAAAGTTTCGGGAATCTTTCTCAGCCGACTAAGGGGAATAATATCTTTACTTGACTTTATAAATGTTATTACTTATTCTTGAAACTGTGTTATGCTCAGAGGTAAAATATCTGTCCCTCCTGAGTTGTGTAGGTAAAACCCATTTCTTTGCAATGCAGCCGCCCAGAAACCTCCTTCCTGTGGTTCACCAACCCGTGTAAGACCATGAGGTTCATCGTGTGGCGCCGGTTTAAGTGGGTCATCATCGGCCTGCTGATCCTGCTGATCCTGCTGCTCTTCTTGGCCGTGCTGCTGTACTCCTTGCCGGTGCGAGTCCTGGGCTTCTTGGCTTGGCTTTGTGTGTGTGTGAATTGGGGCTGGTCAGCCAACTTGGTACCTGCCTTCCTGCCTTGGCTGCCATTTAGAACAACGACTCACTTAACAGTTGTGGTGTCACAACCCTTCGGCCTTTGGAACATTTAAAGTAATGTGTGCTGTGGTTAGAATTGCATTCTTAGGGTTTCAGGAATTTCAGGCAAAACTTTATGAAAAAAATTTTGGTTTCAGGAATTCGGGGAGAAATCTTTAAGGCCTTTAGCAACGTATGTCTGCACTATATCAAGCATTTCTGACTCATCTTCCTACCTTCAGACTCCTTGTCCTAGCATTCACAGACCACCCCCAATTTGGGATCCTTATAGGGCAACACAAACCCTGAACTCCACCCAGGGTAGAGGGTTGGCCCCCACAAAAACAAGTATTACCCGTACCTGCCAGAATGTTTTTGCCAGTGCTATTCCTTCACCCGGGTTTTGTCTGTCAACATCTTATTCATTCTTTAAGGCCCACATCATATAACCTCCCCTTACATTTCCCTTCATCACCCCAGTCATAAATGGGAGTCCAGATGGGAAGTTAGCCAGTGTGCCTACAAGTAGTACCTTAATTTCTCCACTCAAGGAATTTATGAGCATCCACTCTAGGCTAGGAATTGGGGTGTAGACAGAACCAAGGCATGACTTCTGCCCACAAGCAGTTCATAGCCCAGGGACAAGCAGATATATGAACAAGGAAATTACTATAAGCAGCAAGCTGTTAGAGAGATATGAACAAATGACCGTAAGAGTCAGTTGCTGGGGATGGTTTCAACAAGGAGGGGACATTTAAGACCAGTTTGCCAAGTAAAGAAGGGAAAGTCCAGGCATTCAAATACTTACTTCAATTCATATCAATAATAATGTAGATAAATTTGTGTTGTAGCAGCGATTTTATGTCTTTGTTTTCCCCAATATAATACTTTGGGATTGTTAACTATGAGTACATGCACACTATTTTCTAGTGGTAGTTAGTCCAATCTATCTTACCCATTTAAAAATTCTTCATAATTATTTCTTTTTCTTGATTTAAATTCTATTGCTTTAACCACTGGTTCTCATCTGGGGGAAATTTTGCCCCCCAGGGGGCATTTGGCACTATCTGGAGACATTTTGGATGTCACAGTTGGGGGTGGCTTCTACTGGCATCTAGTGGGGAGGGGAGAAGTCAGGGACGCTGCTAAAAGCATCCTACAATGTACAGGACAGCCCCCAACAAGAATCATCTAGTCCTAAATGTTAATAGTGCCAAGGTTGAGAAACCCTAACTTAAATATATGTAATTTTTAACACTGTTTCTTCTTCCTTTTCAGAACTATTTGTCAATGAAGATTGTGAGGCCAAATGCATAATGAAATCAAAGGCTGCTTTTTTTTAAAAGTCATCCAGCAACGAGGGAATCCTGTCTCTGTTTATGGACCAAAATCAAAAGTGATTTTCTTTGTGTCTGAGACTACATTCCAGGGGCAGGTTACACTACTTCACTGAGTCCCAGCAGTTCCCAGAGGGTCAGGCCAACTAGCAACATTTTAATCTTGTTATTTTTGAAGTATTACATTTTTTACCATGTTTTTCAGACTATTTTTCAAGGTGGCTGGTTCCATTTAAATATTAACTTTTTGTTTTAATGTGTCCTTGATTCTGTAGTTTTATAATTCAATTTTTGGAAATTGCTGAAATTGAATTTGAAAGTTTCTGCATCTTGACTTCACATACTTTTTATTTGTAATCAACAAAAAGGACTGTGCATTATGAAAACAGAGTAGAGTCATTCTTATTTATGCTGCAACCATTGTTATGATATTTTATATGGATAAATGTCATGAGATTCTATTCAACTTCTATGATAAACCCAAATAAAAATATTTCACCTTTAACACATAGCTGTTTGTTTTAGCTGTGGTCTGAGTTGGGAAAGAGGCAATTTCTAGTCCTCTGGATCTCAGTGGATGAAATGTCATGGCATACCACTTGGCCATAAACCCTTTTTAGGTGTGATGCCAAATTTTGGCCAATGGGTCAAACTGAGGCTACTATAATGAATAGTAAAAGTACTTATTGTATGTGCAGCATTGTTTTAAGTTACTTTATGTGCATTAACTCATTGAATCCTCAAGATAACCCTATAAAGGTAACATTCTTAACCCCATTTTACAGTTGAAGAAATTAAGACAAAAAGAGGCTGAGTAACTTACTCAGGGCCACAAAACCAATAATTGGGAGAGCTGGGGTTTGAACCCAGGCAGTCTGGATTCTTTCTTTCTTAATTTCTTTTAACCACAATACAATACCACCAGTGGGAGGGCTGTCAAGGGGAAAATAGAGCTGAGATGGTCAAGTCACAAATGACAGCAGCAACCCAGTGTGCCTCCAGGCCAACACCAAGACAGTCAGCCTGTCTTCTAGAACATGTGAGAATATTTTCCTGTTAATATCTCAGACCATGGTAAGATCAGGAAACCATTCTATTCAAAGAGCAACACAGAGCCAAGGGGAAGAAAAAGCAGTGTGAGAATGGTGATGCTTTGGGACATGTAGACAGTGTTATACTACAGTGCTGACTGTTTTGGTGTTATGGCTGAGTTGTTTCATATGTTGAACATTTTAGTTCCCTTCAACGTTCTGTAAAAAATCCTAGTGTTCAAAGTGTGCTCAGTACATTAAAAGGTGGAGAGACACAGCTAAATCAGAATGCTTGCCATTCCCCAAGCACCTTGTAATCTCCCCCCTCAGTCTGTGCAGGTCATCTCCCACTGGAAACACCTTCACTCACCTGCACTGGGAGAACCCCTGCCTGCCCTTGAAGTTCTGGTTCAAATAGCATTTTCTCCTTGATACTTTTTGGGCCCCAAAGTAATCCTTCAATACCAGAAGTTTATATATTAGTACAGCCTTTCTGAAGAAATACGTTAAACGCCTTAAAAATGTTTGTGCCATTTAACTCAGTGATTCCAGTCCTGAGTATTGACTCCAAGGAAATCATCAGTAAGGCAGCCAAAGGTTCACATTACAGAAATGTATGTTACATTATAATGGCACAAATCAGAAACAACGTAAATATAGGGGAATGGTTGACTATATAGTGAAATCCCATACATTGGAACAAGATAAATATCAATTTTTAAAATTTTGTTACTGACTTAGGAAAATACTGATGTATTAGGAAATGAAAAGCATAATACAAATCTATAGAAAATAAAAACCCCAACACATATGTGTCTATAAGGAAATGCACCAAAATATTAGCAGTATAAGTTTATGCAAGGTTTACATTTGTATGTAGTTAGATAATTTTTAAATGTAAGTCAATGTTGGAGGTTCATAACAATTTTTTCCCATAAAACTAAGAGCTCAGGTTTGCCAAACATTGCTATCCTTGTTTTCACCTTGTAGTATGTAACCATGTCTCATTTTCACACCTGATAGCTCCATAAAAGCAGAGATAACACCTGTAAAATCTGCACCCCAGGGAGCAATAGACCTGGATTTGCATCCTGGGTCATGCTTCAGATTCAGCCACAATTTGGGAGCAATCAACTGCCTACCTCATTGGATTGAGGGGAGGGTTGAATGGAATCACGTATGTAAAGTACCTTCCCAAGATCTGATGCCTGGCAGGTACTCGATACATGGAAGATTTAAGTGTTACATCAGACTGGTTAAAATCTGATGTTTTAGTTCCAAAAGTAGAATTAAGAACAGGTTCTTTTCCTTGTAAGATTTACTAGATAAGCAAAAAGCAAGATGTAAGATGGTCTCCTACCTTCTCAAGACCCAGAGAGAAGGAAGGGGAGGGCGCCCAAGTTCAGAAAGTAGGAAAAGATGTCAGTTCTTGCCCCGCCAGGCACTATTGTAAAGGCTGATATGTGTAGGTGGTAACAGAGATACTTGTATTGTTCCAGTGATTTCAGGCTGTCCCAGTTTGGAGATCAATGGGCCCTCCGCTGTTACAGGATGGCGAGGAATCATTATGGCTCTCGCTATGAGCAGCCAGCTAGCTATTCATGGGCGAGGCCCCCAACTGCACATAACCCTCTAACCCTTTTAAGTCAATTTGTACCTACACCCAAACTACTGCTTTCTAACAATATCACATCATCTTGCTTATAATTAACAGGAGGCCTACAGCATTTTTCTAATTTATATTCTACTGACAAAGGGGAGACAGTTTTATTTAAAATGGTTTTGTCTTGGAGAAAAAAGTAGGCTCCACAAAAGAGCAGAGTTGTTCCAGGCAAAGTTGTCATTTGGAATATTTAACCATCAGTATGGCCTTGGCACCAACCAATCAGAGCAGATGCTTCACCCCATCATAAGGAATCATGGCCATCAAAAAAATGAGAACAGCCCCCCAGTGTGTGTAGTCTGAGTATTACGGTTGCTGAGCGGAAAAAATGAATGACTATGAGGAAAGTCTTTTCCTCCTTCATACCTAACTGGAATCTGCTAGTGTGGTTCCTTTGAGAAAATGGCATCAAAGTTCTATTAGGAATGAACTAATTCCCAAAGAGAGTATTGAGCTGAGCTTTCTGGGTAGTATTCTGCCCTCTCCTCCCATCCCCCCAGAAAAAGCTCCATCTTGTCAAAAGATAATGGTCCCTCATTTGAGGTTGTTAGCCGCCTGGTGACCTATAAATGATAGCTAAAAGCTGGAACTAATCACAGTGCAGTCAGATGGTCGCTTCACTGCGAATTAAATAACACTGAGTCCTAACTGATTCTAGCAAGTGCCACGTTAACACTGGAGCCTTCATTAGGAAAATAAATCTCCATCAGTGTCTTGAGGGTGACAGGGAACTGAAAATCCTGACAGGCTAATACTTGATTTTGTTTTGTTCTTCCCTTCTCATACTGAGGCTAGGAAAAAAAAAAAAAAAAGGTCACAATTAGACCTGCATATTGCTTTCAAGAGCTATTTAAAAGGTGGACAGAGCTCTGACACCCATTCTGAAAAGGGAGCAGAGGGGAGCTGCATAGCCAGGTTTTCCAGGCGCTGGCCAAGTGGTAGCTCTGTGCCCCTCCAAGCTCACCCCAGCTCAGAGGATTGTTTGTCCAAAGACTGGAGCCGACTTGTTTCACTACTGTTCAGCAGATGTTATTACAAATACAATGAGAAGGCAAGGGTGCTTTCCAGAAATGTCTGTTCAGTTCAGAGAAAGTACAACTTGACTACCATATGGGGAACCAACATCGACAATGATTTCAAAGTTTAAAAACCCTCTACAGTTTAAATATTTCATGCTAAATAGGTTTCTTTGTGTGGCCCATACATTCAGTACTCTGGACCATATGCATGCAGCCTCCCAAGGCAGATGGGAATTCCATTTGGAAGAATGCTTTTCAAAGTCTGGCTTGATGGGGAATTAGTTCATAATGGAGTTGATGTTGTAAATAGATTAAGCACCCACCATCTTTGCAGCTGAGTTTTGTGTTTGTTCAGCGTTGAATGGCAACTCCCTAATCTTTCTTAGGTTAAACATAATGGGGTCCTAAGGAAGATCAAAGGAAGGCTGCTTTCCCCTTGGATATACATCCCCAAAATGAAATGCCAGAGTTCATGAAGTTCAAGAAAAACACAAGAGAAACATGTAACACGGACTAACTGCAAAACCTAACGAGTATGGGAACATAATGAAAAACACAGACCCACCATCTGTACGGCCAAATTCATAACTTCAGGGGTGCAACTTTGTAGGACATGCAGACTCTAGATTTTTACTATTTAAATAAACTTAACAAGAAAGAAAGATCATAATTTTTTTTGACTCCCTCACAGTCAAGTCAGTGCTTCTCAAGGCAACCTGATTTTGCCAAAATTTATCTCAGCTTCTTAAAAAGGCCCATTCAATCTTTGACTAATATTAATGTGATACTTCCATGTGTTTTCACAAAATCCTAGAGCCAAACCTGTAATCCTCTCCCATCATATTTCAGCTAAGTCCTGCCCCAACAATTATCAGGAGGAGGACCAGGAATATCCAGCTGGATATGGCTGTGGCACGGCAGCCTCTCAGATGAGGTTTCACCTAGGTCAACAGGATCAACAAAATGAATGAATGGAATCCTGCCTTAGAGTCGGCAAAGAGCACAGAGCCAGGAATTCCAGACGCCTGGAAGCCTGCGAGTTTACCCCAACTTGGTCATAATGCAACTGACTTTGGCCATTTCCTCTCCAACCTCCTGTCCCTCATTTAAGAAAGTAAATATAGAACTAAATGGTCTTAATCTGTCCCAGCATTATTTCATGGTTCTGCTTGTCTGTGACTTGGTTTCTTCATCTATAAAATTGAGACATAAATCTTCATAGAATAATTGTGAAGATAAAATGATTTAAAAGATGCAATAGTGTTTAGCACAGTGCTTGGTACAAAGTAAGCACTCAATGTATTTTAACTATCACCTTAATCATTATCAGCAGCAGCAGCATTACCACAGGACAACAACAATCAAACAGATATGGGACAGAAGGTGACAGACATATTCTAGCTTTGAAATATAGCCTTTGAAAGGAGGTGAATCACCATTATCCAAAATAATGGTGATTCCCCATTCCCCACTCCCCAAGTTTTAACTGCACATTCCTAGTTAGAGAAAGCAGATAAAAATGCTAAAGCAGTCTCACAAAATTTTAAACATAAAACTACCACATAATCCAGCAATTCCACTTCTGGGTATATACACAAAAGAATCAAAAGCAGAGACTCAAACAGGTATTTGTACACCCAAGCTCATAGCTGCATTATTCACAACAACCAAAAGGTTAAGGAAGCTCAAGTGTCCAACAACAGATGAATGGATAAATAAAATGCAGTATGTACGTACAATGAAATAGTATTTAACCTTAAAAAGGAAAGAAATTCTGACACATGCTACAACACGATGAATCTTGAAGACATTATACCAAGTGAAATAAGCCAGATACAAAAGAACAAACACTGTACGATTCCAGTTAAATGAAGTACGTAATGTACCCAAATTTATAGAAACAGAAAGCAGCATAAAGGTCGCCAGGCGTTGGTGGCAGGGGGAATGAAGAGTTAGCGTTTCATGAGTACATAGTTTCAGCTTTGCAAGATGAAGAGTTCTGTGGGTGGTTGCGCAACAGTGTGAATGTACTTAATGCCAGTGAACTGCATAAAACTGGTAAGTTTTATGTTGTGTATATTTTACTACAATATAAAAAATGTTGGGCCGCCTGAGGGCTCAGTTGGTTAAGAGTTGGCTTAGAGTGCGTGCTCTGAGCAACAGGGCCTCTGGTTTGATTCCCACATGGGCCAGTGAACGCTGTGCCCTAGCTGAGCTGTCGCTGAGCTGTCAACAGGTGGCAGGATGGCTCAGCTGGTGTAACAACAAGATTGCCTGTTCAATGGTGGGCTATGCCCACTCGCAACTAAAGACTGAACTCAGCACCTTGAGCTGAGCTGCCACCCGGATGTCTCAGAGGATAGAGCGTGCACTCTGAACAACAAGGCTGCTGGTTTGACTCCCGCATAGGATGGTGGCTATGTCCACCCACAACTAAGATTGAACACAGCACGTTGAGCTTAGAGGCCACGAGCTGTCGATGGGAAGCCAGATGGTGACTGGCGCCCTCCACAATGAAGGCTGAAGAACAACAACTTGGCTGGTCCCCTTCCCCAATTCCCCAACACTGTTTCCTTCCCCCAATTCCCTAATTTAAAAAAAAAAGAAAGAAAGAAAGAAAGAAAGAACGTAATCTATTAAATAAATAAATAAATAAATAAATAATGCTAATTAGAATGAAAGGTACCCTCAGACGGACCCCTCCATGAAGTCAAGGACCTACTTTTGTCCTGTTCCCTATGGGTGATCCCTAGGAGGCAGGTAATACTTGCTGACTGACTGAGGGGGGCATCCTGCCTCCTGACCAATACGCTGGTCACAAAAAGGCCTTTTAATGGCTAAATCCAGCACCCATAGACTCAGTTGGGTAGGTTATATGGTTTACCTCTTTTACATATGAGGAAGGCTCAGAGAGGTTAAGTAACTAGTGCAAGATGACACAACAATTTAGTGGCAGAGCCAGGATTTAGGCCTGAACAATCTGACTCCGAAGCCATCTGCTGATCTCATTCCTTGAGATCCTACTAAATGGCTTGCTTAGGTCAGATGGAGTATTAACAAAACCAAACTAGGGGACCAAAAATTTAAGGATTAAATTAAATTACTTAATGACTGTCTCTTTGTCCCCAAAGGGCTATATTTTTACTGTAATTTTCATTTCATTTCACTGACTGACCCCTATACCACATTTGTCCTGGTGAATGACAGGAGGGCTTCCAGAATAAAACCAATGGACTTTCCTGGTCATACAGATTCCAAGTGTGTCCTTAATGAGTTTTCACTCTTGGTTCCCATTGGCTGATGCAGTGAGTGTAGTGCAGACCCTGGATACAGTGTCACCTCAGCCATGGAGGGCAATCCTAGAAGGAATGTTGCAGATAGGAAGAACTAGAGGGATAATTCCCTCTTTCCACCTACCACATACAAGGCCTGAACACACCTCTTAGCAATGTCCCTTTTTTCCTTATTATTGCTTTCAAGATTTTTTTTTTTTTTAAAGATTTTATTGGGGAATTGGCGGAGGGGAACAGCGTTGGGGAATTGGGGAAGGGGAACAGACAAGTTGCTGTCTTTTTTTGTTCTTCAGTCTAGTTGCGGAGGATGTTGCTTCACTGTTGGTATCGTCATTGCGCTCTTCCCGGATGAGGCAGATTGGTCGCTGGCCTCTGGATGTCGCTCACCGCGGCTATTGGCAGCTCACGCTTGGCTGCCAGCCGCTCACGCTGGCTGCGGGCCACTCACTGTAGCCTATGGCAGCCCACTGCAGCAGGGGCTGCAGCCCACACCATCACCGGGGCTCGCACAGCCCAGCTCCAGGTGGAGCTGTTGTTAGCTGTAGAGGGCAGTGTCACTGGCCCTCATGTGGGATCCGAACCGGGGCCGCTGGCATCCCAAAACCAGCGCTTAACCAATGCGCCACTCGGCCGGCCCTGCTTTCAAGATTTTAAATTAATTTATATTCACTATAGAAACTTTGGGAAATGCAAAAAAAAAAAAATAACCCATGAAAAAGAAAAAATATCCATAATTTCACTATCATGAAATTACTACTATGAATATTTTGCACTACTTCTCTCTAGTCTTTTTTTTTTTTCTTTTAAGATATAAAAATGGGATCCCATGCCCAGAACTTCCCTGGCCTTGCCCTCACAACTCTCCAGTTTTATAGCTTGCTTTTCTTCCCCCTCTTAAAATTTATTTCATAAACATTTTCCTACAACATGGAAAAAACAAATGCATAATAGCCATTTAAAATTTCACATTTATCTACTATAATTGAACTAATACCCTGTCATTGGTATATGTTGTTTCCAGTTCTTTGCTCTTTTACATAATATTGCTTTATTTAACTGTCCATCAACAAAGACTCTTACCTGCATTTCAGGGCCTCTAGATCTAGTAAACTGTTAACATTATAAAGGCAAGACAGTGTCTTGTTCACCCTACATAGTATATGACACAGAGTAGCCATCATTAAATGAATGAATGAATTTCTCATTAGCTTTTTAAGTTAAATCCCTAGAAGAAAACTTTCTGAGTGAACAGGCAGGAGTATACTTAAAGCCCTTGAGAGAAATTTCCAGTTGCTTTCCTGAAATGGAGTACCAATTTATACCCACCCCCAACAGAGTCTGAGAGGATTTGAGCCAGAATTGATGGCCATCCCTTAGCCTCTCTCCATCCCTGTGGGGTGCCTTTCCCAAGCACTGATTGCTGTACCCCCAAGAGCAATGCAGGGAGGTGGAGGGGAGTGGCTGCTAGGTCTTAATAATAAGGCTGTGATACATGTGCCCCAAGGACCTCCTGTGGGGACAGTAGTTTCCCCTCTGTGACTGGAGAGGCAGAGAAATCCTCCAACACCCTTCAAAAAGAGCATGTACTTGGACTCTTTTCACTTAGAAAATGTGAATTCTGCTAAAGAACTCTCAATGGTCTTAAAATAACCTGAGCAAGAATTCCCAACTGGTAAACTAAGATCTAAGTCCATTTTTAAACCTCACCAATTTTTAAATTAAATTTCTTCATATTCTTTTTTAAAAAGGGGCTCTGAGTTAACTCACGAAACAAGAAAAGCAGAATAAACAACCAAATAGAATTTTCACAAGGTTAAAACAAGGGTGAGAGAAGAGAAACAAGTGTGTCAATTTTAAGAGTCAATATAGTTCCTCTTATTTAAGTTTAAAAAGTGACTCAGAACATGCAGGAAGCTAAGGTGAGAGTAAAATGTCATATGGTGGTTTGTACCTGGCTGGTGAAAACATACCAAGTTCTCAGAAAGAGCAGTTAATTCTTATACCAAAAAGTGATCATTTCCAGTCAAGACAGTGGAGTAGGTAAATGCTGTGCTCAAATTACACATCAGGGCCGGCCGAGTGGCTCAGTTAGTTAAGAGCTCGCTCAAGAGTGTGAGCTGAGCTCTGAGCAACAGCTGTTCGAGGCCAGCCCGAGCTGAGTTGTCGTTGAGCTGCCCAATGGGTGGCAGGATGGCTCAGCTAAAAAAAACAAAAAAAACAACAACAACAACAAAAATTACACATCAAATTACAACTAACTACAGAACAACCATCACTGAGAATCACCTCAAATCTTGCTGAACCAAAACCTTACAACCTACGGACATACAGAAGAAGCTACCTTGAGACTGGTAGGAGGGGTAGAAACACGGAAAGGGCTGGTCCCACACCTGCGTGTGATCATTAAAAATCAAGAGGTATATCTCAGCTGTGGAGATCCCCGCAAAGACACAAGGGGTCCCATCACCACACCAGGATCCCAGCCCAGGGTTCCAGTGCCAGGGAAAGAAGTCCCCATAATTTCTGGTTGTCAAAACCAGCAGAGATTGTGGCTGAGTGAGACGGAGGGTGGCTGGAGTCCCAGGTGCTCCTCATAAAATGATTGCGCACAGATTTACTCACTGACAGAATATTGACTCTGAGCTTCAACACTGGGGTAGCAGCTGGAAAAGAGACAAGAACAGGGGGAACTGAGGTATCTGCCCTGCCCTTCAGATGAAGGCTGGAGGAGCTGGGGAAAGCCATTGTTTCTTTGTTGAGCCCTCCCCCTTCATGGCGTGCAGACGCAGGAGGCCGCCATATTTGAATCTCCATCAACCTGGCCCCACCCTGAAGATTCTGAGACCCCACCCCGCCCAACTTTCAGGCACACCCAAACTGCTTCCAATGTCTTTTTTGTACAAACTGATTCTCTGGACTTTCCTATGGTCTCTCAAAGGTTTGTGGAACCCAACCAAGCAGCATCTGCCTTGAGCGCATCCTGTATCTCTGGCTGAATAGCCCTAAGCCCAGCACTAAATGGCAACTGGCCTTGGTTCTTGGCTTGGCCTCTCAAGGTACTTTCAAGCATGGCATGAGCAACAGCCATCTGCGGATTGCTTTGTAGCTTCTGCCAGGTGGCCCTGGGTGGGGCACATGCTGCAGCTGAACTTGACCTGAAGCAGGTCTCCTCCCAGGTGACCCTGGAAATGTCGCACCCAGTGGCCAGCTTCAAAACAATCTGGAGCATCACCTGCCTCCAAGGATGACACACCCAAGGACAGACTGGGCAGGCACCAGAGCCCTGTTGAGGCAGATCCTGCTCTGTAGGGTCAGCCCCTACACCACAACTCCTCCATTATAGTCATTGCCAGTCCTCACAACCAATGAGCCTGAGGGTCAGTCCCTCCTATTGATGTGCAAACAGCAACTACAAGAGGAGGGCACATAAAACCCACACAAAAGATACACCTGGACTGTGCAGCTCAGGTGACCAGGAAGACTGCAGCACTGAGCGCCACAGCACATCTACTACATATGGCCACTCTACTAAGACCGGGACACATAATAACCCTACCTAATACATAGAAGCAACACAGAGAGGCAGCCAAAATGGGGAGACAAAGAAACATGTCCCAAATAAAAGAACAGAACAAAGCTCCAGAAAAAGAACTAAACAAAATAGAGATAAGCAACCTACCAGATGTAGAGTTTAAAACACTAGTTATAAGGATGCTTGATAAACTCAGGGAGAACTTCAACAAAAAGATAGGAAATGTAAAAATGGAGATAGAAAACATAAAAAAGAACCAATCAGAAATAAAGACTTCAATAACAAAAATGAAGAATATATAACAGGGAATCAACAGTAGATTAGATAAAGCAGAGTATCAAATCAGTGATTTAGAAGATAAGGCAGCAGAAAATAGAACAGCCAAAAGAAAAAAGAGCCCCCCAAAATGAGGACAGTTTAAGGGCCTCTGGGACAACATCAAGTGTAACAACATTGGGGTACCAGAAGGAGAAAAGAGAGAGCAAGGAATTGAAAATCTATTTGAAGAAATAATGACTGAAAACTTCCCTAACCTGGTGAAGGAAATAGATATACAAGCCCAGGAAGCACAGAGTCCCAAATAAGATTAACATAAAGAGGCCCACAGCAAGACACATCATAATTAAAATGCCAAAGTTTAAAGACAAAGAAAGACTCTTAAAAGCAGCCAGAGAAATGCAGTTGGTTACCTACAAGTGAGCTCCCATAAGACTGTCAGCTGATTCCTCAACAGAAACTTTGCAGGCCAGAAGAGATTGGCAAGAAATATTCAGTGTGATGAAAGCAAGGACCTTCAACCAAGATTACCCAGCAAAGCTATCGTTTAGAATCAAAGGATCTATAAAGAGCTTCCCAGACAAGAAAGAGCTGAAAGAGTTTATCACCACCAAACTAATATTACAAGGAATCTTAGAGGGACATCTTTAAGACTATATATCTATATATATAGATATATATATATAGATATATATATATATATATATATATACTGAAATGGCAATGACTACATACCTATCAACAATTACTTTCAATGTAAATGGATTAAATGCTCCAATCAAAAGGGGACTGAATGGATAAGAAAACAAGACCCTTACATATGCTGCCTACAAGATCAAAAGACACACACACACAAATTGAAAGTAAAGGGATGAAAAAAGATATTTCATGAAAATGGAAACAACAAACAAACAAACAGCTGGGGTAGCAATACTTATCCCAGAAAAAATGAATTTAAAACAAAGACTATAACAAGAGACAAAAAAGGAACTAGTGATCCCGCTTCTGGGTATTTATCTGAAGAAACCCAAAATGCTACTTCACATGCTTCATCATTTACCACAGCCAAAATATGAAGGCATCCTGGGTATCCATGAATGGGTGGATGGATAAAGAAGAAGTGGTACATATATATAATGAAATATTACTCAGCTGTAAAAAATAATGAAATCTTGCTATCCGTGACAGCATGGATGTATCTACAGGGTATTGTGCTGAGTGTTTTAACAGACAGTAAAAGCCAAATGTCATATGATTTCACTTATAAGTGGAATTTAAAGAACAAAATAAACAAACAAAACAGAAACAAACTCATACATACAGAGAACATTTTGATGGTTGCCAGATGGGATGGCAGATTGTGAGTGAGTGAAAAAAGGTGAAGGGATTAAGAAATACAAATTGGTAGTTACAAAATAGTCATGGGTATATAAATATAGGGAATATAATCATTCCCTATATGTATGAAGCAATGGCACATGGGCACTATGAAATTTTACCCCAAAGGACTCTAATACACAGACTTAAAGCCTGGGGGGGTTACCCCAGCAAGTTTGAAGCCTTTTGGAAGTCTAGCTTTAATTTATAAATTCATTCTAAGTTTTGCATGCCATTTCACAATCCTTTCATTTTAATTGGGATTTTGACCCTTCGTCTAGGATTGCATCAAATCAAAACTGCCTATAAATTTTCATCCAATACAGAGGACATGTTTGGGGTAGTCCAACACAAACCTAGGCTGTGTGGAGTATGTGATATTCACTGTGGACCCCTTTCCATCCCGAAGAACTTCAAAGAGAGAGGCTATCACTCTCCCTGCCCTCTACCTCCCCAGCTGCCAGGTAATTGCTTCCTACATGGGCAACTCTATGTCAAACATTCCAGGGTAAGGAGCAAAGAAGAGCATGTATGAATGGATTTAATAACAGTCAAAGTTTACCTGAGCCTTTTCATACAAAAATAAGTTTGTAACTAACTAAATTCCTCATCCCTCTACTCACCATCTTTGTCACTCTTTGTTATGAATTATATTCCAGGAACATAGCCCATGTCTTTGCTGTGGCTTTGCAACCCCTGGCACACATACACAAGGAATGCCTATATCCCAGTTTAACAGATGTTTGTATTGTCCTTGCCTAGCACAGTCCTGGTGCATAGCTGGTGCACAGAAATACATTAAGTCTTTGTACTTAACAGCTCCGACCAACTCTCAGAGTGCTCAGTGTCTGTTGGAGAAGCAAACACATAAACAAATTACTAAGACGTGGTGTGACTACAGGTACAGTTGTGCTGTCACAACAGGGGGTTGGAAAGGGAAGAAGAAGAAGAAGAAAAGAAGAGGGAGAAGGGGGAGAAGGGGGAGAAGGAGAAGGAGAAGAAGGAGAAGAAGAACTAGAAGAAAAAAAAGAAGGAAAGAGTGTAGCATAATGGCCAAGAATTGGCCCTGAGCCAGACAGGCTGGAGTCAAATCCTGGTTCTCTCTTCCAGTTTATTAGCCAGGTACAAGTTATGCAGCCATTCTGGGCCTCAATTTCCTTTGTCCACTAGAGATGCTAATGATAGCACAAGCATTAGCAGGTTTTTCAATATAAAGTACTTAAAGCCCAGTGCTTAGAATTCAATAAATGTGAGTTATTATTATAATGATTATAATGATTTCAACAAAGGAATATAAATAAGTTAAGCATGGATCTTGAAATATGACCTAACGCATTGCAAAAGAGAATATTCTATCACAGAGTCGGCTAAGATTTCTTTGGGGGAAATGAAACGGTGTAAAAGCTACTGCTTGTCACTTCTCCCGTGTTTCACATATTGTCCACAAGATGGCAGCAGCGGCCTCAGGTTCTCGCTAAGCCCAAAAGGCATTCCATTCAACTGGCATTCCACGGAACCGCCCCAGACAGGCATCTAAGGGACATATTTTAAGTGGAAAGCGACCAGCACAGCATCTAAAAGATGGCCTTTCTCCTGGAATGCTATAAAAGTCTACGACTAGACAGACAGAGGCACTCTGGCCTTGGGAAAAACTGGAAACAACCATTCATTAATTCACTCATTCATTCCTTCAACAAACGTACTGAGATCCTACTGCATCCCATGCAACTGCAAAGGAATAAAGCAAAGAAGTCCCAGCGCTCATGACCTCACAGCCAGTCGTACACAAATAAAACACTGGTAGGTCATGGGAAGGAGTCTCCCATCCAACTAAAAATTACAAGCCCGTGCGCTGTGGTAATACAAGATTTGAAGATTAAGCAAAGAAAAACACATACATGAGAGGAACTCCACTTTGTATGGATAGTGACTCTGCTTTGTATGCTGACAAGAATGGGAGGGAAGGCAAAGTGATAGAAGTTGGTAGAATTAAATTATGATTGGGGGTTTTGCCCCCTGTAAAATTACTTAAGTTCTTTTGCTCCCCCTCCTTTAAACTAGAAATCTGGGCCGGGCTGATGGAAGCTGTCACCTGGAATGTCTGGGGCAGCTAGCTGTGCAAGGTTACATTCCAGGCTTCAAGAAAAAAAAAAAAAAAAAAAAAAAAAAAGACAGCAATTTGCCTTTTGTCAACTGCAAATTAAAGTAATTTCCATGCAGAGGGTTTCTCTTGCTGGCGGTGAGTGCCCCAAAATGCCAGGTCTCTTTGCGGCAAGCTTTTACCTTGCCGCCCCGCCAGGTAGACGCACCTGAGGATGAACGTGCCTCAGAGTTGTGATTAGGGGGTGGTTTGCTTGGCACTCTTTTCACTAAACCACCAAACCAAGTGGGCATTAAGTGGAGGTGGGAAACAAGGATATACTTTCAGTCCCTTAACGTCCTCATAGCACTTTCAGGAATGTAAGACAGAGAGGCCCTCAGCTTTAAATAAGTGAAGAAAAGGTAAATTTGTGTGTGCTGCCATATCAATGCTATGAAGACAATAAAAAGTAGCCACCACCTACTGAGAGAGTGCCAGACAGACAGGATGCTAAGACATCCCAGCCACAGATCACTGAATCATCAGAGAAGGTAAAAGAAGTATCATTGTCCTCACTTTATAGAGGAGGAATTAGAGGCTTTGTGAAGTTAAGCAGTTTGGAGAAAGTCACCATATTAAGTAATAAAGGTAGGATTCCAACCCTCATTTGTCAAGCTCCTGAACCTGGATCCCTCACCCCCATGCAGCCAACCAACTGCAGAAGTGGATAGAAAAATGTGTCGCCACCGAAAACAAAGACAAGGTTATTTATTCATTGATTCAGTAAATACTTATAGAGCACCTACTCTGTGTCAGACACCGGGCATACCAAGATAAGTACTGACCACTGCGAATAAATCTCCAGGCAGAGGAATTACTGCCATGACGAGTCTAAGCTTGGAAACCCAAGGTGTAAACAGACCTGGACTAGTCCTCTCATCAAAGAGGGAGATGAAGGTCTAGGGTTTAGATCAAGAGCAAATGGACAAGGCACCTTCACTTATAGACAACATGCTTGCTTGCTCGGCTGATTAGAAGATATCGCATGTATTTAGAAGGCAAGCCTTACGGCCCTGTGGGCACTCATCTCCTGGAAAGAGTTATGACGTGCACACACACACACACACACACACACACCCCCAATACATACACAACCTGGTCTCTCCCCAAAGCCAGTACCTATCTGGGGACCTTAGAGTTTCCAGAATCTCTCCTGTCCTACCCGCCCCCCCCCTCATGTGGCTTCCACCAGAGCCCTGCACTCCATCATCCTCCCTAACCTGTGGCCTTGCTGGGTCTCCTTTTCTTCATCTGTTGGACCAGATGGCCTGAGGTCTTTCCCAGAGCACATTCCTGACAGCTGCTGTTTACTAAGCACCGGCTGTGTGCCTGATGCTGTTGCAGATTCTTCACAATCACTACCTTGTTTAATCCTCACACACACACCACAAGCAGGTGTGGCATTCCCATTTTGTAGATGAGTTTTAAAACTCAGAGATATTCCTGGTGACTTCTCCAAGGTCACACAACTAATAAGTTGAGAGCCAGTATTAGAAACCAGGTTGGTGTTGAGCCTGAAAGCTCCAATATTTCTTGCTGCCTCTAAAAGAAGAGGTAATGGATTTCTCTTTGTCCTCCAGGTTGTTAAGCCACCACCACTGCCCCAACTCTTCCCACTGGAAGTCCTCACAACCACACACAATTCTCACCTAATCTTTGTCGCCATCCTTGTCTACCCTCCTTGGCGTTGTTCCTGGAAGACTTCAGTACCTCACATACCCTTGCCTGTCATCATTCTTTCATAACTCATGGAGAGGCCCCTTGATCCATGACCTTTGGTCTCCTACAATCCTGTAACTTTCATTCTTGCCCCCACTGCAAGTACCCCCACCCCAGCCCAGATACCACTTAAACCTATGGAAAGACTCTGTCTCCAAGATCTGGAGCTCCAAGGCCCCATGTCTGGCCAACAATCTCTACCCCATTACCACCCTCACCCAGACCCACTGCTTCTTGGCCTAGTATGACTTCCTCCTCTGATAGCAACATGCAGTCCATTTCCCTTCTAATCCAGTCTTCTCAACTCTCCTCCCCTGTCCCCAAAAGCATCTCTGAATCAACTCCCCCCTTTCTAACCTCAAGTGCCACAATAACTTTACACAATCTCTCCTTTATGTTTTCCTCCTTCTCAGGAATAGTCAACTCTCCCCTCCCCAACCCCCACCACCACAAGGTTACCTCTACTCAAAGCTGCATGTCACTCTATGGGCCACCTCCTCCTGGAAAAGCCTGTTTGCTCGCTCAAGAGTGTGAGCTTTGGGGAACAGTGTTGCCGGTTCAATTCCTAGCTCGAGCTGAGCTGCCAACAGCTGCCAATAAGTGGCAGGATGGCTCAGCTAAAGAAAAATAGATAAATAAACTAAAACCCGAATTTCAAATATTCTCTCCTCTTCCGACACCTTCAAACTCTCCCTCTCTTCAAATTTCTCCCCTTGATTTGGGAAACTTCCCTAACTGGACCAATAGTGATATTTCTCCCCTTGGCTGTTTTTGGAAGACTCACTCTTCACACCCTATTCTCATGAAGCCTGACCTCCCATTTCACTCCACTGAAAGGCCACTCTCCAGCCACCAACAACTTCTGGTTTCCGGATTTAGATCTCGTCTCAGTTCTTTTTTTTTTTTTTTAAGATTTTTTTTTTTTTTATTGAGGAATTGGGGGAGGGGAACAGACAAGTTGCTGTCTTTTTGTTCTTCAGTCTAGTTGCGAAGGATGTTGCTTCACTGGCCCATGTTGGTATTGTCATTGCGCTCTTCCCGGATGTGGCAAATAGGTCGCCAGCCTCTGGATGTCGCTCACAGCGGCTATTGGCAGCTCAGGCTGGCTGCTGGCTGCTCACGCTGGCTGCTGGCCACTCACTGTAGCCTATGGCAGCCCACTGCAGCAGGGGCTGCAGCCTACACTGTCACCAGGGCTCGCAGCCCAGCTCCAGGTGGAGCTGTTGTTAGCTGTGCAGGGCAGTGTCACTGGCCCTCATATGTGGGATCCGAAGCTGGGCCGCTGGCGTCCCCAAACCAGCTCTTAACCAATGCGCCACTCGGCCGGCCCCTCGTCTCAGTTCTTATTCCTTTGACCTATACAAATAGACTCTGCTGTCAGACCAGATTATTATGACTCCATTGCTCTTAATCTCTCCTTTACATTGCCTCTCAGTTCTAAGTTTCCTGACTTCTCTGAGCCTTAGTTTCCCCATCCATTAAAGGAGAAAAATAAATGCCAATATCATAGGGTTGTGGGTGTTGAATGAAATACCATGTGTCTGACGTATTGAAGGGGCCTGTAAGCGGTTGTTACTATGTGTGTTGCTTTTCTCTTATGTTGAGAGAATCTCTCTTGATTTATCAATCTTTAATCCACCCTACAACAGCAAACTCTGTAAGCCTCTTAAGGGTGGAGGTCTAAATTTGGAGGTCCAAACCCAGGAGTTTGTCTTGCACATAGTAGGTAGAATTAGTTCACTGTTTGCAGTGATGACTGCTTCATAACCTCCAGCTATTTCCCCAGTTCATTTAATTTTAATAAACTTCAAATGCTTTTCCACCATGGACTTGGCTGTTTAACGGTTTCAATCCTTTGAAAAGGAAAATGACTACCTTATTTTTCACTTACTTGCTGCGTGTTAAGAGCCCTTTGATGTTCCAAAGGCCTTTCAAGAAAGTCTCCTTAGAAATAGGAGCTTGGCTTTTGCCACAGGGAAGTGAACTTGAACCCCAAAGATTGAGCTGGGACCCTGGAGTCCCAGGCAAGCCTTTTCCTTGCAGGCTCCAGGCCTGACCCCAGCCCAGAGCTTGGAGAAAATGCTATTTGCAAACTCTTCATACTTTTCAAAGCTGTCATTTTCGTCAGCCCCACTGGGCATTTTGACAAATGCCTTTGCTAATTACTTAATTATTTTGGCCTGCACAAGTGTGGGGGCTGTTTCCTTAAAGAAAAGAGGGCTTAGCCAGTCCATTCTTATCAATGCAAGGCCTGAAAGTAGCCTGTTTCAATCCTGTTTCAATCCTATTAAAGTGTTTGACTAATTTAGCACCCCCGCCAGTCAAATTAACTCAAATACATTATGATGCAGAACACAGGCACAAAGCCCTCCTTCCCCAAAGCCAGGCTAAAGGGAGCATTTGTTTTTTTATGCTGTTGACTTGTTTCTTTTAGTTCAAGCCTTTTTTGCATGGGAAAGAAACCTGTGCTTATCTGCTGACTTTCAATTAAGAAAACAATTAGGCGAACCAATAAATGCGTCAATGTGTCCCTCCTGAATTAGCAAGGAGTGTGAGTCTGTCACCAGGTGGTCAACACAGTAGGGTGTACAGGCAGCAGGAAAGCATGGTAGAGATTTCTCCTGAATTGAACTGGCTTTCCCAAGCTGGCCAGCCCTGACACTCTTAGTTTTAGAATCATAGTCTCTCTAAAAAATATGCTCTCTCTGAGCCTCCTCTCCCTCCAGTACTCGCAATTAATGCCCAGCATCTCGCCACACACCTTGGCTGTGTCTTCACAGCACTTGAAGAGAAGGCCCGCAACTAGTTCACCTGCTCAGCGTACATCATACATTGAGGCCAAAACAAACTCAGAATCAATCCCCAAATGCAAATTACACGTGGAGGCATGAATTGTCCAAAGCTGTTGTCCACCCTTATCAGATAAATGCCCAATGGTCCCATCCAGGTTCCTGGCACATGGTAGATGCCTAATAAAGAGTGGCTGGGTGTGGATCAATCTACTTGCCATCCTGCTGGGGTATCCAGCTTGCAGGGGTGCAGTCAACTCTTGGTGAATCACTGGAGGGGGCAGAGGATGCACCCCCTTCAATTAGGGTTGACCCAGGTATTTATTTGCACAGCTGGGACCAGAGAAACTGAGCTGACCCTGGATCTTTCCCATGAAAATGCAATGAGGGCAACGCTGCCCTGGAAAATACCAGTATCTTGCATACAGTTAAGGATTACTTCACAAATGCCTCAGCTAGCTTTAGGTGAAGAGGCTTAGAGCCAGTTGAAACTGTATTTCATTTGCTATACTGGCTGAAATGATAAAAACTCATAGGGATAAATTTAATGAAGAGTCTATAGGCTATATAAGAAGAAAATTTTAAAGCTCTAATGAGGGTCATAAACTGGGGTAAATGGGAAGACATGCACCCTTTTTGGATGTTATTCTTCCTAAATTAACATATTACATATGATCAATGGACTTTCATTTAAAATACCAAGAGCATTGGGGGGTTGATAAATGATATTAAAATTTATCTGATAAAATAGACTTACAAAAATAGCTAGAAAAGGTCCAAAGAATAATGAGATAACACTGCTAGTATTTGTTATTAAAATACATCACGAGGGGCTGCCATTGGTTGGTTGGTTGGGGTGCAGTGCTCATAACACCAAGGTTACCAGTTCAATCCTTGCGTGGGCCACTGGGCTGTGCCCTCCACAGCTTGATAGAGGCAACTACTCGACTTGGAGCTGATGGGTCTTGGGAAAACACACTGTTCCCCAATTAAAATTTTTTTTAAATCACGAAACAGCATTAATTAAAACAGCTTAGAGCTGAGAAAAAATAGGCAATGTAACAGAATAGGAGGGGACCATAAATAGGGTACAATACATGTGGAAATTAGTTTATGATAAAAGTGGTATATTAATTTAGTAAGGAAAGGGATCATGCAGTGAATGATCTGGGGACTACTGCTAATCAGTTGGGGAAAAATCATGAAGTTAGAACCTTATCTCAATCCTTAACAGCAAAACAAATTTTTCTTGGGTCGAAGATTTAAATTTTAAAGAGGGAACCATAAAATGTCTCATAGGAAAAGTGTAAAATGTATGATCTGAGTGAAGAAGATTTTTCTAAGCAGACTAAGAAATCCTGAAGCAAAAAAAAACCCAAAAAACAAACCCAAAAAACAAAAACACAATTGCTAATTGCTACATTTGACTACATAAAAATGTACAATTTCTTCATGACAAAAATAAATGCCATAAACAAAATAACATGAGAAATTGTTTGCAATTGATGACTGATAAAAGGTTAGTTTCCTGTTTTCCAAAGAGCACACCCCAATCAGTAAGATCAGCAAGTATAGCTCAATAGAAGAATAGGCAAAGGAGGTGAACAGGCAGTTGACAGAACAAAAGATTTAGAGTAACTTGGCAGAACTTACAATGGCACCACTCCAGCTCACTGAACAATCTTTCCTGAAACTTACTTATCTTCATCAGAAAATCCATCAGTGGAATTGTTAGCTGTGTATTTGCTTAAGATTACGATTGCTCCCTGAACCAGCTCTTCAATGGGAAGAGTCCCAGGCACAGCCTCGAAGCTAGGACAACACAGGAACCACTACCCCTGCCTACCAGTTCCCGAAACCAGTGCCAACCTTCTGCAGGTAACCAAGTTTCAGCACTGTGGTGGGGAAGGAGGAGACCACTGGGCAGGTGCCGTACTCCCTCCTGCACTTGAGGAAAGGGACAAAACCAACAGCGTTTGACGATCACCAAACATTCACTTGTGCTGCCTGCTGCTAATGCCTCCCTTACTGCTCTTGGCTCCCATAATAGCCAGAGATGTGGAATTGACTGTGAACACTCACCATGGTTTAGGTTTCCTGCAACTCCAACTACCTAGAAAGCAGAGCACCCAGAGTATAAGAAAAAGATGCCTCTTACACAGTTGTCAGTCACTCTTTACCCCTAAAGGATCGACTCTCCCTTGGACCTTGTCAGTTCTGGCTTTATGCACAGTCCCATCAAGACTGGTCATCTGCTAATTTCTCCATTGGCAGCATAGTAAAGGCTGCTGACTAGGGCTATGTCACAGGAAACTGACTGATTGCAAAAGGCCGGTCAAAGCACAAAAAGCAGAGGGCACCACCACTGAGCTGATGCATCAGGGACAGATGGAAAGGCCCAGTGAGGGGTACCCATGCTATGTTTAAAGAGGCATGGCAGTGTATCACTCACGTGAGAAATAAAATGATGCTTTATCCTAGAAAGAATCAGCTTCAATGAAAGCCTTAAAATCACATACTGGGAAGTATTAATACATGAGGTATTGATGAGGCTAGGTCAGTAATTCCCCTATTTATAAATTTTCATTTGTTTTAAGCATACACCATGCTGGCAGAGCCATGTGAGAACTAAGAGGCCACACGCAGAGGACAGTGTGAAATCAAATAATACCCACAGCATTGATCCACAAATGAACAGGATGGCTATTGCATCTGTGCGGTCGGCATAAACAGGAAACTCAGAGGACCAAGTTTATATTACTAGGCCTGTTTTCCTGGAACCAATTAATCAAAGTCTCAGGTTCTTCATCTATACATTGAGAATAATAATATCTTCCCACAAGGCTTTGTTGCAGGCCTTAAATAGATAGGTCATGGAACTGAATAGCACCTGACACATGGCAGACAGGTAATAAATAGAAGCTGTTGTTGTTATTGTTGTATTTTCATTAATTTCTCAGCTTCCAAAATCAGAATCTCAGAATCCATCACTTTTCTTATAATATGAAATCTTCCTTCTCCCTCTCCCTCCCTCCTTCACTCCCTCCCAATCTTTTCCTCTCCCTCCCACACATCCTCTCACACATACCCCCCTTACACACCTTAAAATTCTTTATTAATTTTTAATGCCTACAATAATAGTAACAGCTAATACTTACATAATGCTCTCTGTGTGGAGGCACTGGTCTAATGACTTTACATGAATTAACTCATTTAATCCTCACAACAGCCCCGTGAGGTATTTTTATTGTCCCCCATTTTACAGATGAGATTGAATACAAGGAAATTAATTACATGAACAGGTCTCACAGCAAGCAGTAGGCCTGAAAAGTACTGCTTTGTGAAAAAAGCAAGATGAACATGTGTGTTCTGGAGACTGTAAATGTAAATATGCACACAGAGACACACAAACATAAGGGGAGAGAGAGGCGACTTGGCAGCTAGAGTTAAGAGGGATACTTGCTTTTCACTTATGAACTTTGGAATTTTTTTGTGAATGTTCTACTCATTCAAAAAATTAATCAGTAATTTAAAAGTTCTCCCAGCTCATGCCAGCCATTCCTCTCTGGAGTGCCCTGCCCCTTTTAGAAGGTTCAGACCTATTTCCAGACCCCCAAACCCCACCGCACACAAGCCAGCTGTCCTGAGGATGGGGTACCAGGCTGGGCCTCGCCCGCTTTAGAAAGGAGACAGCAGGGCCTCAGGTCACAGACAGGCTACAGACCTAAGACTGGGCTACAGAGCTCACTTCCAGAAACCTCGAGGAGAGCAGGGGAGGAAACCAACTCTTCTGGGTGACACTTCCCCAACTCAGGTTTCTCATCTGCACCAGGCTTGGAGGTAGTATGTTTGAGAGGCCCTGAACAAAGGAGACCCCCCCACCATCCTTCTCTCTTCACCTAATTTCCATTGCCTGCACTTTCTTTCAGAAGAGATAAAGGCTTGTGTTCCGCAATTAGCGACAGAAGGTTGCAAATGCAAATGAATGGAGGAGTTCACAATCTTTGGTGAAAGAGTTTCCACTTAGGTGTTAATTATTTCCACCTCCTTCCTGGGCTGAGCTGGAGGAGAGGAAGAAAGCCAGAGTGGGGCAATGGGCCACAGATGGGGGCCAAGGGTGGAGGTGGGGGCACCTCCCTAATCCCAACTCCCCCCATGGGGCAGGACAAGCCCGAGGTGCCCTCCACCCCAGCTCGGCAGGGTCTCTGCAACCCACTCCCTTGTCACCATCTCCATCACAAGCACTTTTCCAGACAAAGAAAGCTGCACAGAGGGCCACAGAGGAGCCAGAAGAATAACCACCTGCAGGTCTTCTCCACAAAGCCTGACACAGCTGGAGGGGGTATAGACCCTTGTCTCTGAAGAGAAGATCCAAGGGACCCAAGATAAGCTCCATCTGAAGAGTCATCTAGCTGGGTGGTGGGTACAGACGTGAGTGAGTCGAAGGTACCTTTTCTCTGCTGCCCAGGGAGTAGGACAACTGAGTGGAAGCCACCAGGAGTGAGATTGCACTAGTACAGAACCCAGAACTAATAAGCCCAGTAAATAACAGCTAATATCTACATATTTTTTAGCTTAAAAATGGCAAGTAACACATATTCACTATAAACATTCAAACATTACAGAACAATATTAAAACCCCCCACCAGAGTTTAGTATAGGCTCTTCCAGAGCTTTGTAAGTATACATGTGTTACATGCATATATAATCAAATACATACATCGTGGTTTTTACAATAAGATAGTGTGATATGTTTTGTCCTGTAGCTTGCTTGCTCTTTTTCTTCAGTCAGTAATATAGTGTAGATATCTTTCCCTATTGGCAGTTTAAAGAAATACTTCCTACAAAGCTGTTTTAATGATTTTGTTTTCTGATTCTAAAAGTAATGCATATTTAAGATAGATGAATGGAAAGCACACAAAAGTATAAAGAAGAAAACAGAAACACCCACAGTCCCCGTACCCCAATGTTTCCAGTTTAGTCTGCTTCCTGAAGGAAGAGCTTGGTACAGCCAGAGCCCTGTACCAATAGAGGCAGGGGGTTCCTGCAGAGGCAGTGATGATGGTAACTAGGAAGTGAGTGCTTAGCAGGAGCTTGGCGCTGTGGCATATGTCTGTACACAACCTTGCAATCAGGCAGGCACTGGAACACGGGCAGGGTCTCCAGGGTTCATCCATCCAGGGCACTACAGTGCTGATGTTGCCCATTTCCTGCAGAAGAGGTCACTGCTCTTACTGTTCTACCAACCCTTTTTATGATTTCTTCTTTTTTTCCCAGGAATGTACCAAAATTTCTTTAAAAGTTGACTCCTGCTCGCTGTCCCATCTCCCCCAATTCCTTCCCCAGCCCAATGGACTCTAAGTTCCATGAGAGCAGGGACCATGTTTGTTTGCCTATGCTATACTCAACACAGGGTCAGCTCTCAGTAAATGCTTGTTGAATAAATGAATCAACTGAGTCAATCTGCATGCACCCCAACCTGCTGGTCTTTGGTTATAACATTCCCCTGCCTAAAGGCACCTTTCCCTTCCTCTGTATAGAACCTGCTTCAAAACTCATCTCTTCCAAGTCTTTTCTGGAAGGCTCACCTCCCTCTACTCAAATCAGCCCTTGCCTCCTTGTATTTTGATTTTTGCCAACCATTCACCAGATGGACCATAATATCTTTTTCTTTTGGAAGCTGAGCCAAGGGAGACTGCTTTGGTTAGTTGCACTGCTTTAGTCTCAATGTGGAGGTTAGGAGGTTGCCTGTATGATCTGTGTCTGCTGCTCTTTCTCTTTCTGAGGCTTAGTTTCCTCTTCTGCAAGTGAAGGGATTGCCCTACAATAATTCTGTGGTTTCTCCTTAGTGCCAAGTTTTATGATTCTGGGCTTTGATGTATATTTCTATTCATTCATAAAACCATTCATTTTGATAAGAAGTCTCAACTCCTGAAAAGATTTCATTTAATCTGGATTCCTGGCTTCAATCTTTACACTATGCAATTGGAAAACACAAATGACCTTCATTTAATCAGAGCTGATTTCCAATAATAATTCCTGAGTTTGCTAATTATTCTTTCTTGTTCTGTATCATAGTTAGATACTACGTACAGACAGTGCCTTTCTTCTGAGGGACTTGGAAAGAGCTAGTGATGCCTCCCTCTTCCATCCCTTTTCTATTTTTCCCAAAAATGTTCTGGCTTCTGCTGCCTGAGGATCTGGCACTGATGCTGATACTACTATTGTTTAAAAATAAAATAAAATAAAAAAATAACACTTTTGAGATCCCTGGAACTCTGAGAAGTCTGGCTTCCAGAGCTCTTTTATATTTCTCTTCCCTCACCACCCACAGCTCTAATTGTACCAAGCCTAATGTTCCTTTCCATGGAAAGCCTCACCTTCTCCCAGCCACAGTAATACCCAAACTTGTCTGTGAAAACGGTGTGTTTAATTTTAGTTCTTATATGTTATATTTCTGGAGGTTCTATTTGGTTGTTTTTCATATCTGCTAGATTTTTTTCTTTTTTTTTTGGAGGGCAGTGTCACTGGCCCTCACATGGGACCCGAACCGGGGCCGCTAGCCTCCCAAACCAGTGCCTAACCACTGTGCCATTTGGCCGGCACTCTGCTAGAGTTTTTTAGAGTTTGTTTATCCCTGTAAATATATTCAAGTTTATAATTTATATAATAAACAAGTTTCTTTTATGATCCATCTCTGACAATTTCACTACTAAAAGTAGGTGCAGGTTTATTTGTGCTATCTGTTGTTTCTATTGATTTGTACTCCTATTGCATTCCATGTGCTAGTCACAATCTTAAGGGCTAAAAATGCTTTAAATTATACACAGAAACGATATTCTCCAATTATTCTTCAACTCAGTAATTCACAATCATCTGGCTGTGGGGAGGGGGGAGGGACATGGGTTGGAAATATATATGTGAGCCCAGGATCATCTGTCAAGGTCTATTGGGGTTTAGTCTACTGAACTTTTGATCTCATCTCTTTGTAGAGCTGACTTCCTGTGACCTTTCTTCCTTATCCTTAGCTATAACTCACTCATTGCCCTCAGGCTTACATGATAATGTATGCAATGTTTACAAATGTTGTCACATCCATTATTACTGTGATTCTCCCTTCAGTGCTTTGAGATAGGCAGAACTAGATGTTTTTATTCCCATTTCCCAGACAAGGAAATACTTTCAGGGAGGTCAAATGTCTTGCCCAAAGTCAGAAGGGCAAAGAACAGAAAGTAGATAACAGATGCTCCTGCCCTCTGCCCTCATATAGCATCTCCTCATTGGTGGATACTGAATCCACCAGTGTTCACTATTACAGGCAGCTGACTTCCCAACACTGCATTTTTTGCCAAGAGACATTTTCTTCCAGCAATTTTGTTTAAAAACATGACAGTATGAGAATTAACCATAGCTTCCCTTTTGTCACTTGAACTAGCTGGAAGATGACAGTTCCTTTAGCGAGCCCTCAGTTCGCTTTTAGTGAGGCCAGGCTTCCCATTCCCAGGCAACCCAGAAGCTCCTGATTTCTCTGGTGTCCCCTGAGAGGAGGAGTAATCATCCAAGAGAGATGGAAGTAAGGAGAGGGAAAAATCCTCTTTAATAGGAGCTGGGGAACTGGGCCTGTTGGGCTCAGACCTACTGGGGCTGAAAGCCCCTAGAAAAAATGTTGCACCTACTTGCAGAAATCTTTACAGCAGGAAGAAGGAGAGACAGACCACTGAGTCCTAGAAAAATGCCTGCAATAGTCTGAAAGTGGACATTTTTGAATGGCTGGAACTCTCCCCTGGGGTGTGAGAGGTAGGGAACAGTAAACACCATTTTCAAAGCTTTCCTGGCCTCTCTGTCAAGCTGATGACTGCTGGAATGTGAGGACTGAGGGATAAAATGGGCCAAGCATTTTTTTCAGCGAAGAAGTCTGATAGGGATATAAGGGGACTCCTTTTAGAGCTGCGAGGACCCTTAAACCCCATGAAAGGGTGTGTGACATCAAAGTCAGACAGACCTGGTTCACATGCCAGTAACCTTGGGCAAATATTTAAGTTCTTTGAACTTCAGTGCCTTCATCGACAAAAATAGAGATAATAACAATGCACGTGTTATAGGATAGTTTAGTGAAGATGAAATGCATGGCATTCAGCTAGTACTGCTACCTTTCATTTTACAAATGGATTCACTGAGGTCCAGAGGGATGATTTGCCCAAGATCATCCAGGAAGGATTGTCTTATGGATAGTCATTACAATTAAGCACTTATTTGGATTTTTTTCCCCAATTTCTCAAGGATTCAGTTTCATCAGATATAAAATGGGAATAATACATATTCTCAATACCTTATCTAAAACTCTTGGAGCCAGATATTCAAACCTTAGAAAGTTCAGAGTGAATACAAATCTCCTTTGGGGGTCTGGGCAATACCCAGTAATCAGATATACTAGTCTTTTTCTGCAGCAAAATGTGAGGGCATTTACACTGAGTGGGAGAAATAAAGACTGTATATATTATAGCTTCGTGATGGTTCTGGTTAGACTTTACTAACCTGCTAACCTTAAATTTTACTATGAAGATTTTTGGTTTTTATAGCTTGGAAATTTCAGATTGTGGACTTGTGATACCTATTTCAAATTGGAAGATTTGGAAGATTCTACAAGATGACCCACTTTGAGTGGCTGGCATAGGTAGGAGCTCTGCATTAAAGTTAACTATTGTTATCAGCTAGTCCAATGCTCAATCACAGTGCTGTACGTTGTTAAGTCAGGGAGAATATCCGGGCAGGATGTGAAAATCTCAGAGACCCTCAGGAAGATGTCCTACCTTAGCACTCAGCCTGAGCATACCATGCCCTTCCTACAGGGCGGAGGAAAAGAAAAGAAGGAAGGAAGCAATACTCCAGGAAAGCTTCCCATACCATGAGGTTGAACCCTGAGCCCCTTAGGGGCTCCCCTAAAGCACCATTGGGATTCTATTGGGTGGGAACCTTGGTTCTGGGGCCATTTTAATTGGGAAATAAGGGAATGATACTCTAAACTAGAGATTGCAGCCTCAAGGGCCAGGCAGGTAATGTAAAGGAACAAAGGGTCCTGGGTGTTCCTATGGCAAGTGGGTGGCCCATCCCAAAGGGAAGATGCCATCCACTTAGAGCCGGGGGTTCCCATGTAGGAAGCTAAACCTTGTGCTACCTGACCTTCTGATTTTTCAAGAGAAGTCAAAATGCGAAATATGTGAAATGTCCTTACTTTTACCTGTTGGCCATTAATATTTTTAAATACTGTACAAACCCAACAAAATACAGCTGTGGACCTCTGATCTAAATAAAAATAATGAGTCTAATTTAACTGAGAGCTTACTATGTGTTAGGCAGTGCCCTACAAGCACTATATGCCTTATATTCAATCCTACAGCAACCCTATACAGGAAAAAACCATTAGTGACATTTTACAGAGCAGGGAAATTGAGGCTCAGATTACATTAGACAAAAATAGTTAATGTCCTACAAATCAATAAAACCATAACATTTGGGGCTCTTACTTCTACAATCAGAAATCATTTGCGTCCCTCTAAACAAACAAACAAACAAACAAACAAACAACTTATCCATCTACAAGTTAATATCCAAAGTTACAGAGTCTGGGGCCGGCCGAGTGGCGCATTGGTTAAGCGCTGGTTTTGGGATGCCAGCAGCCCCGGTTCGGATCCCCCATTAGGGCCAGTGACACTGCCCTCTACAGCTAACAACAGCTCCACCTGGAGCTGGGCTGTGCGAGCCCCGGTGATGGTGTAGGCTGCAGCCCCTGCTGCAGTGGCTGCCATAGGCTGCAGTGAGTGGCCCGCAGCCAGCGTGAGCGGCTGGCAGCCAAGCGTGAGCTGCCAATAGACGCGATGAGCGACATCCAGAGGCCAGCGACCGATCTGCCTCATCCGGGAAGAGCGCAATGACGATACCAACAGTGAAGCAACATCCTCCGCAACTAGACTGAAGAACAAGAAGAGGGCAACTTGTCTGTTCCCCTTCCCCGATTCCCCAACGCTGTTCCCCTCCACCAATTCCCCAATAAAATCTTTAAAAAAAAAAAAAAAAAAAAGTTACAGAGTCTGGATTTGAAGCAATAGTTGTTTTAGGCAGTTTGGGCTTCCATAATAAAATACCATAGACTGGGTGGCTTCAAAAACAGAAATTCATTTTCTCACAGTTCTGAAGGCTAGAAGTTCAAGACCAAGTTCAAGTCCTAGACTGGCTAACTCAGTTTCTGGTAAGGCCTCTTCCTGGCTTATAGATGGCCCACCTTCTCACTGTATCTTCTGGCCTTTTCTTGGTGCATGACTTAGTAGGTTGTGGGATAGGGAAAGAAAGAGCTCTTTGGTGTCTCTTCTTATAAGAACACTAATCCTATTGGATCAGGGCCTCACTCTCATTTAACTTGAATCACTTCCTAGAAATACAACTATGATGGGGGCTAGGGCTTCAATATATGAATTTGAGGGTGGCAAACAAACTCTTAGTCTATAATATATAATAAATAACAAGTCGAACAAAATGGTCAGCCCCCAGATTATCAGATGATCTTCAGGTGAGTTTGTTAGACAATTCTCTAGTATGACATTGAAACAAGAGCACACAGTAACTGCTTTGCCTTATTTTGAAATTTTGGATAATTTTCCTAACAAGAACTTTGAAAGCAAATTTTAATGAGCCATCACTTGCTAACTCAAGAAAGCTGTTTTGTTCATATGAAAATGAAGTTAGCACTGAAAATTGCCAAAGAATCACTAGCAAAACTTTATCTGCTGATTCCCTTCTTAAAATATTCTTTGTGTCCATCATCCAATGTTTCTGTCATTATAACACTTCCATAGAACAGGATAGGATTTTCATGATTTTAGCTTCTCTTTCATTGGTTGTATTTTAAATTGGTGCTTGCTTTTTATTTATTTTTTTTTTTTTGAGGGCAGTGTCACTGGCCCTCATATGTGGGACCGAACCAGGGCCACTGGCTTCCTAAGCCAGCGCTTAATCAACGTGCCACTCAGCCGGCCCGCCACTGGAATTCTTTATGCCTTGTTGAAGGGCTCATTGGCAAACACTCCTCTTTGAGTTTCCAAAAGGATGGCTTTTTCAAGATGCAGTCCAAGAAAAATAGGATTTCCTTCTAGACTCAATCATTTTTCTTGTTTCTTTTCTCTAGCTCTACCATTGTGATGACAAAAAAAAGAGCAACCACATCCTTATAAATTCCACAGAGGGACAAAAGAAGATTGGCCCTTCTTTTGTCTCTCTCTAAACAAGGAACAAACACTCAAGGATATTATAAAGCCAAAAGTCGAGATGTGGCTCTTATTTCCAATCAGAAATCTATTTCCACATTCACTAATTGATTTCCAACATGGTGGGAGCTCAACAAATGTTTGACAGATGAATGGAAGGATGAATAAGTAGATGGATGGGTAATTAATTGAACTAATACTTAGAGTAGTTCTTAACTCAGTTTTCCTGAGCTTGGGGACAAAGTGGGAAAATATTCTGGTATAGCTAAGTATAGCTTAGGAAGTTTGGGGAATTTGTGTTCAATACCAAGGAGGCATCTAGGGGCTTGCTAGTATCCTACAAAGACAGAAGGAAATTGAGCTTGTTGGAGCTGATTATATCACTGGGCTGAACACACATGAATGTGTTTTGACTCATACCCATGAGTTCAGTGTCCTTTGAGCTATTTTTATTCTTTATTTTGTATCCATAGCATTATTTCCCCAACCCTGAATAGCTGGGCTTACTTTATTATATTTAGTATATGTCTTCTCCAGAGGTTTTATTGCCATATTATTATTGTTCTTACTGGTCTGTTTATGCCATAGAATGTAAACAATACATTCTGAAAAGGACAGTGTGTTTTTTGCATGAGGGAAAGAAAGAGTCATAATTGGTTTTGATTGTTAAACATTAAGAATAGGCCTTGTCATCTCTATTTAAACTCAGTGAAATGAGAAAACAGTGTTCCAGCTCTGAATGAATAATCCATATTGCCTAAGTAGAGTCTTTATAAAGGGATAAGTAGAGAAAAATGGAAGGAAAAATAAAGGCCATGATACAGCACAAATGAGAAGCAAGAGCCATGGTCCTCACAATGCTACTAACTAGTGATGCATCTTTGAGCAGGTCAGTTAACGCTCTGTCCTTGTTTCGTCATCTGCAAAATGAGGGGATAAAATCCTGAGTATCTCTTCCTACTTCAAAACCTTGCTGTCCCTACCAGAATCTTGCTATTTACTAACATTGTGGGCTTTGCTGAGGAAACTTTTATAAGGTCCTTTGCAGGTAGAAACTAGCTGTACTTTCCCGCTTTCTTTGACTTTATTACGCCTTCTGTTCAGCCCCAAGCCATCTATTCTATTTCAGTTTCTTGAATGTTGTTTTTCTTGCGCCCTTGACTTTGTCTTCCCTTTCTCTTGACACAGTCTCCTGGGCATTCCTGCTGCTTACTGCAATGTCAATCTCAGCAAAAACTAGGCCACAAGAGTTGTGAACCCTTATATTGAGTCAGAACAGGTAAATAACACGTCCGTGGAAAAGGTACTTGAGGTATTTGCCTCTGAGGTAACTGTCATCAGCCAAGGTTTCACATGAGCACTTTTCAATATTTGAGTTTTTAAAATGGAACATTTATGAGAATGCTTTTGACCCAACAATTCCCCTCTAGGAATGCTTTTGCACAGGAGTTTAAGGCTACAGGTTCTGCAGCATCGCTTGAAAGAGTCAGCTTGGGAACAACCTAAGTGCTCTGCAAATCTGTGGCACATATTAGTACTGATGGTCCGCATTGCCCTAGCACTGGGAATTCTTGCTGCCAACACAATAATTAGTAGCTTACATTTGTATAGCATCTCATTATTCATAAAATGCTTTTTCACACATTATTATATTTGACTTTTGTAATGGCCCTGGGTTGACACCACCCTGCCCCAGAGTTAAAAAATCTGAGGACCAGTGTCATATTGCAGATGCTGTGGCTGTGAGGTGGAACCCTGGTCTTTCAACACTTGGTCCTAGGTTCAGAGTTACATCTTAATAGGCAATTGGAGAACATGAGTTTCTATAACAAAATGGACTCTGTTCCTAAAGCTCCCTTTAAATCTTCAAAGTTCTCAGAAATGAATCAAGGAACACATAAATTGCTATGTAAGAAGGCAGAAAGCAAATCAAGAGGCCTAATGCTGTGTTCCAGGGACCCAGAGTGGAATCACCCTTGTCTTGACAACCCAGGGGATCACTATGATCCAGGCCTGTACTAGGCCATAATTCATGGGTGACTCAGCTCATAGGCTCACTCGTTAGGTGCCTGTTATCACAGGCACTGAAGGAGGTCCTTCAAGCTATGTTTTCTTCCTCCTTTTCAACTGTGCTCTGCAGAGGTGAGGTTTTCTATGGAGTTCCAAGTTCGGAGAGACATTATTGTACTAGAAATTGAGAAAGTAGTTTGCTGAGAAAGCACCTGAAATATGTTTAGTGTTTTCTATTTAAATATTTGCTCCTTGCTGTTTTCTTTTTCTTAATCGTGGTACAAATAAACATAACATGAAATTCACCACTTCAGTCACTTTAAAGTGTGGAAGTCCATGGCCTTTAGTACATTCATGATGAGCAACCATCACTGCTATTGAATTCAAGAACATTTTTATCACTTCCTAAAGTAACTGTACCCATTACTAGTCACTTCCCATCTGTCAGCCACTGTCAGCCACTAATCTGCTTTTTGTCTCTATGGATTGGCTTTCTTGTGTTTTTTTTTTAAAGATTTTTATTGGGGACTTGGGGGAGGGGAACGGTGTTGGGGAATTGGGGAAGAAGATCAGCCAAGTTGTTGTTCTTCAATCTTTGTTGTGAGGGCACCAGTCGCCATCTGGCTTCCCGTCAGCAGCTCGTGGCCTCTAAGATCAAAGTGCTGAGTTCAGTCTTAGTTGCAGGTGGGTATAGCTACCATCCCATATGGGAGTCAGACCCGGAAGCCTTGTTGGTAAGAGCACACACTCTATCCTCTGAGCCATCCGGGTGGCAGCTCAGCTCAAGGCACCGAGTTATCTTAGTTGCAGGTGGGCATAGTCCACCATGGAACAGACAATCTTGTTGTTACACCAGCTGAGTCATCCTGCCACCTGTTGGCAGCTCAGCAACAGCTCAGCTAGGGTGCAGCGTTCACTGGCCCATGTGGGAATCTAAGCAGCAGTCCTGTTGCTCTGAGCACATGCTCTAAGTCAACTCTTAACCAACTGAGCCACTCAGCCGGCCCCTGGATTGGCTTATTTTTGATACAACGTACATTTGGAGTCCTATAACATGTGGTTGTTTTGTAACTGGCTTCTTTAATTTAGCATCATGTTTTCAAGGTTCATTCATGTTGTAGCATGTATCAGTACTTCATTACTTTTTGTGACTAAATAATATTCCATTGTATGGATATAGCACATTTGTTTTTCAATTAATCAGTTTATGGATATTTGGGTGGTTTCCTCATTCGGCCATTGTGAACAGGGCTGTTATGACCATTCGTGTGTAAGTACTTGTTTGATCATCTGTTTCTTATTCTTTTTTTTTTGAAGCCAGTATCACTGGCCCTCATATGTGGGACCCGAACCGGGGCCGCTGGCTTCCCAAGCCAGCTTTTAACCACTGCGCCACTCTGCCGGCCCTGTTTTTTATTCTTTGTAATATATGTCTAGGAGTAGAATTGCTAGGGCATATGATAGTTATGTTTAACATACTAAAGATGTTTTCTTTTTATCAAAGATAAATCTAGGGGGAAGCTATCTTAGAATGAATTGTATGAGCTTTGGGACCAGAGGAACCTGACTGACAGGCATTTGACAAGCAGCTCTGACAGGTAGCCAGTTGACCCTGTTAACCTTTCTCTTACACAATTGATGGAGGAGCAATATCTTAGCAACCCCAGCATTACTGGTAAGCAATTATGTGTCCCAGACTCAGAAAAACAAGGGGAATTTATCAGTTTTTTTAAAATGAGGCTGAGCCTTTACTTGTTATGTCCCAGGCTCAGAGTAGTAGTGCAACCAAGGTGAGGTCAAGTAAATAGTTGACTCCTGCTAGCTCCTAGCTCCATCAGCTTATCAAATCAGGCTTTGCGTCACACCTCCTCAGGGTTCCTGAGCACATATTTTCCAGAATTCTCAGGGGAGTCCAGTCTTTATATATACAACACTGAGTCTGCTTATGGCCTTCTGCCTCTGCCAGGCCCTATGCCCCATCCGTACCATGCCACCGCCCTCCACAGGGACTCTGCTTGTGGCCTCCTTGGGCCTGCAATATTGCCCTGCAGTCTGGGCAGAATGAACCTGGTATGGGTGAGACTAGCCCTCCCCTGTTCAGTGTGACACTGGGTCCCTAGGGTTCTGAACCAGCAGTGCTTGGGCACCATCTCAGAAAGTCTCTCATAAGCACAGCTCCTTTCCCCTGCAGAGGGCCAAAACCTGCCACAGGGGAAAAGAAACAGTGGTCACTTTCTCCATTCTTCCTCCCTACCGAGGCACTCTTGAGGGGAAAAACAACACTAACAATGACCCTTCACCCTCTTCCCTCAACCAAGAACAAACCACTGTGCACATCAACTCTTGCAAGCAAGTCTTGAGGGGCAGGGGCCACCCAAATTCTCCCATTCTCTGCCTGTTGTCTTAGCTCCAGCTCAGCTTTCACAACTATTACCTCAATCAGTCTGCAATCTTGTGAACTGGCTAGCATCATCCCGTTTCATAGATGGTTGAAAAGTATGGTAGTAAAAGATGTTCACTATTAAAACAGAACAAACCAGGCCTATCCAACAAGCAGCAGACTTAGCAAATCTCCATCTTCATGGCCAGGCAGGGATCTGGTTATCTAAAGGCACATTGCTGGGATGCCTGGACACCTGCATATCAACTGCCCTTTGTGGCTTCCTTTCTCCAGCTAATTGTTCAAGAATATCCCTGTTGATCCCCTATCTTTGCTGGCTATGGTCTTTTATGGCCCCTGATAGGATCCCAGACCACCCCCTGGTATGTAAAAGTTTTAGACAACTTAGGGTCTGTGAAAACAAATGCCGATCTTGGCTCCCAAAAGGCTAGGATAGTAGGAAAAGACAGGGTCTGGCTCCATTGTGTTGTTTACCCTAGAAAGCAAGAAGAAAATGAGGTTCTGGAAAACATGGGCGTAAAAAGCCTGCCATTCTCTCGTCCATTGTTGATGGAGGAGGGGATTTTGAGATGTGAATAAACCTGGGCCAAAGCGCTTGCCTGGTTTTAGCCATTTTTTTAAAGGAATCTTAGGAGTCACAAGAAGTCATGACCTCTGAGGGGTGCATATTGGTATCTAATTGCAGGTGGGGAAACTGAGGCTCAGAGAGGCTACACAACTGGCCCAAGTTCACATAGCTGGACCAAGTCAGGAAAAGATCACCCCAAACCAAAAAGTTAGAAGTTGGAGCCCTCACTTCCGGCCAGCATGGTTAAAGAACATTTTCTCAAGTCCCAAAGCTGTGCTCTCATTATGTTCCCAAGAGCTGTAATTTCCTAGGGCCTGCAAAGAGAATGCCAGGCGTCCTGGACTTGTATGAAAAATAATCACGTCTTTCTTTTCATGAATCTCTAACTGAAATTTAGCATTTCCTTCAATTATCAATATAGGCAACAAACTACAAAAATGTTGGCAGAACCTGGGATTTAGTTGCTGAGATCACAGATATTTTCATGTTATCTTCTAGTTACTGCACATATCTCAAAATATCGCTTCCATTTATCACTGTTTCAAAATTAAGCCAGTTATTAGACCTGCTCCTATATCTTATTTAGTGCATTAATAAAAGAGCTAATATATTTCTATGTCACAATTCATTTTTAAAATTTACATTGATAACTGTATATCAACATAACTGTTTTTCTTTGCAATCACATTATATCTCATATATATACACACACTTATATGCATCATACATATACATATAATATATATATATGTATATACACACCAATATATAATTTTATGCATTTTAAAACATTGTTTGGTGCATTATTTGCAATAGCAAAAAGGTAGAAGCAACACAAGTGCCCACTGATGAATGACTGGAAAACAAAATTTGGCATATACACTCAATGAAATATTGTTTAGACTTCAAAAGGAAGGAAATTCTGACAGATGCTACAATATGGATGAACCTTGAGAATATTATACCAAGTGAAGAAAGCCAGTTGCACAGGGACAAATGCTGTATGATTTCACTTACATGAGTTACCTAGTCAAACTCATGGAGACAGAAAGTAGAATGGTGGGCTCATGGCAGAGAGGAAATGGGGAATTTAATGGGTACGGAATTTCAGTTTTGCAAGACAATAAGAATTCTGTGGATGAATGGATGGTGGTAATGGCAGCACAATGATGTGAATGTACTTAATGCCACTGTACTGTATACTTAAAAATGGTTAAGATGGTGAATTTTGTTATATGAATTTACCATAATGAAAATTTTAAAAACATTATTTGGCATCGGGATCCACAGAAATCATCAGGCTGCCAAAGGAGTCTGTAGTACAAGAAAAGGTTAAGAATGCTGCTCTTAATGAAATAATGAAAATTATACAATTAAGAGGACCTGTGCCTCATCCTCCATATGCTACCCATAAAACTTCCATGGTTCCTTGCTACTTATAACATGGAAGGAGTCCAGGAGCCCAAGGACCTATTTCTATCACTTAAGTCATAGTGATACTTAAGTCACATAGCCTCTTTGAGCACCATTGTTTCAATATGGAAGTGTCACCCTGGTCCCTCTCCCCTCATGCGGCTGTGGGGAAGAAGAACAGGGCAGGTGGTGGCATCTGTGACTAGCCTCACTGTCCACCTTGTCCGGGCCCTTCCTCACTAACCCCTCTCCCCTGCATGAAGTGCTGACCCTTCCCCTCAGAGGGGCGGGAACCCTCTGCTTCCCGCCCCTCCACAAAGCCTTCTTTGACCATTCTGGCTGAAGCGATGGCTCCAAATCCACCTTTGATTAGTGGGTGGTCTTTCACAGGTAAATACACTCCCCTCACCCTTGGCCAGCAATTAAGAGTAAGAACTTTGGGGTAAGAGAGAATCTAGGCATGAATGTTGGCTTTGGCACTGACCCTCAGCTGTTATGTCCTGCATGGAGAGCAAGCTACTTAACCTCCCTGAGCTTCAGTCTCTTTATCAATAAAGTAAGCTGATAATAGTCACTTCACTACAATTCTTGTAACAATTCAGTGAGTGAGATAAGAAACACAAAATGCCTCATACATAGTACATATTAAATAAGTAGTAGTACTTTTATTCTTATTTAGTTATTATTCTTGGACATGGATGAAAATATGTATATCCCCCCCAAACCTTGGACATAGTAATAATAATTTACCATGCTCACAGGCTCATAATAAATAATGGATACATGGATGAGGACAGAGAGATATAATTTACAAATTATTTGTCCAAGGTTATCACTTTCAGACTGCACACCACCACGTGGGGTGAGCTAAGCAGATATTAGGGGTCCTCTCTCTTGGAGGCAGAACCTAGCCTCTAAGTGCCCTGCTCCAGACTCAACCTTTCTGTGTTCACATCTGTGTAACTGACTTAATTTTCTAATCCTCAACTGGCCACCTGGAAAATGAGGACCAACCATGAATGCATTTTGTCGCCTCCACTCCACACCTCTCACTGGCAGGACTTCTACCTTCCTGGCCTGTTCTAATCAAGACCTCTCACAGTCTGTCTCTTCCATCTGGTCCTGGCTTCCCTCCGAGATGCCCAGGCCAGGGTACACTCTCCTCTGGCTGGCACCAAGGCTGGGACACCCAAAACTGATCAACGATCTACCAGGCTGGCTGGAGCAGAAATACTTGCTCTTTAATCTCTCAGAAACACCCCATTTCCACACACTAAGAGGCCCGCAGCACAGCTGTCAGGTAATTAGCGGCTACCAGAATTGTGCTAACCTGGATCCACCTAGATCCGCCTGCCAGTCAGAGCGAGGGGGAGGTCCTCGGGAGGCCAGCTACAAAACGGGTCGGCTGGTCAGTGGGCCGAGGCATATCTGTACCTTAGTCATTCTGATTCCCTCCTTCCTCCCACCATCCAACTGGCACTGTCTTTTGTTCATGCATGCATTCTTCATGCATTCACTCAGCCACCATTTGTCCATTTTTCCATCATGCATTTATACCCTATTCTAAGGCAGCTTGCAAAGATGATGATTGTGTTGGTGGTGGTGGTGTTGATGGTGGTGATGGTGGTAATAATTGTAATTAGCTAATATTAGTTGAGGCACTTACATCATACCAGGCCCTGTGCTAAGCATCTTATTGCCTCTTGTTATTTATATTCAAACTCTTAAGAGGTAAGTATTATATTATCATTATTCTTTTTATCCCAAGAGAAATGAGGGCTACAACACAGCTAATGAGTAGAACCTCAGGCAATCTGTCTTCAGAGCCCAGTTCTGAAGCTCTCCACTATACTAACTGCTCCCTAAATAGGCATGAAATGCAACCACAGTAAATGGTTCAGAATTTGGTGAATCATTTAAAGCAATAAGAAATAGAAAGCACGAAGTCCTCTCTCTAACTCACACATTCTAGCCCTACAAGTACAATCTTGGACAAGCCACCAAATCCTCAGCCTCAGCTTCCCCCACTTGTAACCAAGATAGTGCTGCCTACCCTGCAGGGCTATTGTTAGGAGTAAATGTGATAAAGATGCAAACACTGGGTACATGGTTGGTACCTAATAAATAACAGTCCCCTCTCAATCCTAAATGAGGACCCTTGGCTTGGGCAACCTTGGGAAAGAACTTTGTGAATGTCACAGATCCCTGTCTGATGGAGCATCCATATTATCAATAGAAAGCTGGAAGCAGAAGGAGAGGCAAGAGCAACAGTCTATGCTGGCCTTGGTCCAGTGGCTCTCTTCAGACACCATGAAGTTGGACAGAAGAGAGATTGGACCTAATGGAAAGCAAACTCCTGGTCTCCTGACACCCTATTTGGGATTTCCAATTATTCATGTTCACTTGCACAGAGCAGAGGATGAGAAGGTGAAGCACTGACAGACGTGTGTTCTCTTGGCCTGGTGATAGTAGTACAGGAGATGGAGGGTGGAGGGGAGGGAGAGGGCACTGGGAAACCAGAGCAGAGCCAAGTCTCATTCTGTAGGCTCAATGGAATTTGTGCAGCCTCATGAATCTCTCAAACAAACAGACTGGCTCTTTATACGGGCTCCCATATCTGCGCTGTGCCTATTGAACTACCAGCCCCACCAGGCTAGTCCAGGGTCTCGCCATTACCCCACCATGCTCAGTTCAACCTCCTACATGCCACAGACATCGACTTCCTGTCAGTGGATAGTTCGGCCTTCTTATCCTCTCTTTTTCTCCTCTTTTTTCATGGCTCTATAAAGAATTACGACTGACTCGAAGAGGTCAAAGCATTCTTCACGGATGGCCTCCGCCAAGAACACCCTTGCACACGGCCTGCTACAGACCATTTTTGGAGCCAACTGTAGCACATGGTGCAGTGTGCCATGGGAGGGAGAGAGTAGGGTTGAGCTCCAGAAAAGGCGAATATGAATGTAGGGTGAGTAGACACACAGCCAAAGGTCCTTTGAGGGATAGACTGGGAATAATTAACCTGAAAGCCGGTTTCCTCTCGAAGTGTGGCCTCCAGCCACCCACGTGTTAATCACCGGGAGTGCTGGTTAACACTCTACTCAAAAACACTGAATCACATTCTCTGGGGGTGGGATCCCATAATCTTCATTGTTAAAGCAGTCCTACCCCAAGATTCTGATGAACTCTAATTTTTAGTCAATTCAATCTAGAATTGGCTTCTATTGACACCTTAGCAAACTAAATAAATGTCCACTTTTCCCAAATGGGTCATTTCCATGCTGAAGTCACCCTTACCTCCTATCCTGCAGTGCGTCCCTTCCATCATCACACCCACTTACCCATTTCATTTCTCTGCTGTCTGCCCATATCTAACTTGATGAGCACGTAAGCCCCAAACCGAACTTGATATTTTCAGAATAAGACCTAGAAATATGAATTCCGAGGAGAAAACATTTTTGTAAAAAACACTCTGTAATCATAGTTTCTCATCCGGGGGAATATAAAAATGGATATGAAAAGGCCCTTTCATCTCGACTTTCTATAAATGTTTAAAATAGGGTTGGTGATAATTAATGTTTCTATAAGTATATGCTTAAGAAGTTGTTACAATCAGCCTTTGTCTGCTCAGAGTTGGCAGCCTAGACCCACTGCATTTTCAGAGGGGAATGTTTGAGGGTCATTTCACATTGCCTCACTCCTGGCAATTCGAGAGCTGCTATAATTCTGCCAAAGAACATAGAGGGTTTCCCAGTCAAGTTCCATCCTGATTTTGATTATTGTTTATCTCCAGTCCCTGTCTGAATAGTCGTAGTAAAATAGAGGAAGTTTTACTCCTGAATCTGAGGTCAGCTTGTAATGAACCATGGTTTCAATTGCATGAACAGCTGCTTCTTTTATAAGCAAGGAGGGTTCACTTACAGTTCAGGGTAACACAGAAATAATTTAAAGAACAAGGACGCTTCTATTCATTTCTTTATTTTTTTTTCTGTTTTTGAAACATTTTGACATTTGAGTGGCTGTAGAATGTGGATTATTGACTAGACTCAACAAGGAAAAAAAAAAGCCAATAAAGTTAAAAAAAGAAATACAATATTTCTTGACCCACCCCCTACCCTAATCATTATATAAAAATTTAATTTGTATAGGGAGGGTTCAAATAATTGACCACACATTTTAAAAACGGTACGCTGGACGTTTTAAATTTTTACACCAAATACTTTCAAAAAAGTCCAAAAATAAAATAAACTCCACCCCCAATAAACACACCAAAAAGTCCCCTACTACAATGTGAATAAAAAATTGGCTCAGTTTAAAAATAAGTTACAAGAGTATTTCTCCTCTTTACCAGCAATTGGACATAAAATGAAATATTTTAGGCTTGCATTTTTATGTTGCAAATATGTCAGGCACTTAGCCAATAATGGTACAGAATCAACTATTATGTTCCAGATCTGCAAGGACCTTGCAGGTCATACAGCCTAGCCTCCCACCCACAGAAGAAATTGCTGTCACCACACCCCTGAGAACCAGTCACACAGCCTAGTGACTAAATAAGCATGTCTAATGTCAGGGAACAGCATCTTCCAACATGGTCTAGTTCTGCTCATCATTATTTATCTCTTCAAGTTGGTATTATCTCTCAGACTTAAAAAAAAAAATGCCTATACCCTTGGACCCAGAAATTCCACTTCTAGAAATTCATCCAACAGATAGACTTGCTCATATGACATTATGGGCGAAGTTCTACATTGCAGCCGTAGAAGCAACCTTAATAGAAGACGAGTTAAGTCATCTATGGTACATCCCTGCATTGGGATACTCGAAATGTAAGAGCCAATATATAATGACTAGAACTATGTACCAGGCCCTGTTTTAAGTCTCTTGAATGTATACATTTATTTAATCCCCATGGCTATTATTATACTATTACACAGATAAGGAAATTGAGGCAAAGAGAGATTTAGTAACTAGCCCAAGATCTTACAGCTAGTACATGATGGACCTGGAATTTTAAACCAGGCATTCATTCATTCAACAGATATTTATTGTGTGCCTACTGCAACCCACCCCATGTGGTAAGAGAACAAAGTCCCTGCTGTCATAGAGCTTATTTTCTAGTGGATGAGATGAGCAATCAACAAGTAAACAAATGTGTATGTGCTGTGCCAGGTTCTGTTAGGAAGAAAAATAATGCAGGGTAGGGAACAGAGGGTGATGGAGGGGCGCCACTGTAGATAAGGTGGCCTTTTTGTTTCACAGGTCGGAGCACAAGAGCAAGCTGCAAGGCTAACCACAGGCCGTTTGACCCCAGAACATGCATTCTTTACAAATTGGACTCAATGCCTCTCAGCCATCAACACAACCGAGGACTCTCTGTGTACGTGTTTGGAAATTTCTCCAAAGAATATTAGGTTTGTCAAACAATGTGAGACAGTGTGAAGGGCACGCACCCGCTTCTGGATATGTACACTGGATATGTATCATGATTGTAAATGCACAGACTCTGAAAGGACAAGGGGCTGCCTTAAAACCAGGGCAAAGGGAGTGAGACTTACATTTACTATACGCCTTTTCGTACATTTTGTATGAAAATTTTATTATGGATTATTTCTACAAAAGAATACGTGCAACATATATGCAAGTTATGTAGTATAATTCTTAAAAATCAAAAATACCAACAAACCCCACCAGAGAGTGTACCTGGCCACTAGAACGTTTTCATCCCTATAGAGGCGTCTGTGGGCTTTTCTTTCACCTTGTTCTTGCATATCTCCCCTCCCCCTAGTATAGCCTTCCTGAATTTCATATCTATTATTCTCTTGCTACTTTTTATAACAACTTTATTGCGATATAATTCACACACCATATAATTCACCCATTTAAAGTGTACAAATTGATGGGTTTTATTATATTAGTGAAATTATACAACTATCACCACAATCAATTTTAGAGCTTTTTCGTTACCCCCAAAGGAAGCTCTATACCCACCTAGCTACCACTTCTCATCCCCTCCAAATACACACCCCCACCCCAGCCCTTAGGCAACCAGCAATTTACTTTCTATATCTATGCATTTATTTGTTCTGGAATTTCATATAAATGAATCATTGTGACTGGCTTCTTTCACTTAGCATAAATATTTTCAAAATTCATCCCTGTTGCTGCATGCATGAGTGCTTTGTTTCATTTTATTACCAAATAATATTCCACTGTATGGATATTCCACATTTTATTTATCCATTTATCAGTTGAAATACAGTTGGGTTGTTTGGAACTTTTGGCTATTATGAATAATTCTGTCTTTTACTACCTTTTAGAAAAAATTTTTTATATCAATATGTCTTTAAGCAATATATTATCTCATCTGGCTTGATTTTTGAGTTTATGAAAACTGTAGTATGCTGCACATAGTCTTTTACAACTTATTTTTTTCAGATCAACAAAAATTTCTAAGACTTCTCCATATTGTTGCATATATCTACAGATTTTTCACTTCCATCTCTATGTACTATTCCACTGTATGAAAATTCAAACATGTATTTATCCATTCTCCTGTTGGTGGATATTTGGTCATTTACAGTTTGAGGCCCTTCATAGCCTTTTCTAGAACATTCTTGTATACATGTCTGGTGTATGCGTGCAAGAATTTCTCTGGGGTATATCCTTCAAGATGGATGGCTAGGTCATGGAGAAGGTAAATGGTCATTTTTTTCCAAGTGGTTATGCCACCATCACTGTGTAAGGGTTTTTATTGGCCCCCATCCTCTTTTGGTATTAACACCTTTCGTATTCTGTACCATGTGCTCATAATGCCTCTTCAACAAATGTCAGTTTTAAAAAGTTCTCTCTCATTCAGAAGTGAAGCCTGCTTTCCTAGAATCCAGCCACCGGCCCTCACTATCTTTTGCAGCTTTACAGAGCAAATCTGAATCCCACTGTTTGAAGTGTCAACCCTCTACACACTTGAAGACAAGTACCTTATTTGTCAAATCCTGTCTTATCTAATGCACCTAGATAAACCCAGGCGAGGAAACAGAGAAATTAGGGTTGGATGTAGCCTTTCTCGATTAGACGTGGAGTAGAACTTCCTGGCTCCTCAGGAGATTGACAGGATCTAGGTCTGAAGAGGAGTTCTGTGGGCAATAAATTTGGGGACTCTGGGCTCACTGAAAAGAGGATGTGTTCTTGGCTACAGGATTTTTCAGAACTAGTTCCCATTATGAAATTCTGAGAAAGGTTGTAGAATCTAACAAAGCACCTTTTTGAGAAATACTGAGGCCAAGTTGGGCTTAAGAAAAAGTAAGGATTGGTGTTTGGTTCCCTTGACATATTTTCATTCACTTTGTTTCCTTTAAAGACCCAATATGCTTGTGTCTTCTCCGCATCCATGCCGTCACCACCAAAAACATTTCTTATAGAAAAAAAAAAATGTTAAATCAGTCATTTAGAACTCTAGTGTGAATTTTTATTCATCTTGGTTTTTCCAAGGGTTTTAGCCTTCAACTCCAGAATAGAAGCTTTGAGCCTAGATTAAAGAGCATTCAAGAAAGAAAAGATAATTTCAGAAGAAGCTTTCAAAGCATTTTCCTTCTCTCCTAATTTCTGCTCGTTGCTGTGGTCAGGAAATGCAGGTCCAAATGGCAAAAGCCAAGTGAAATATTGCATGATGTGTTTTTTCAATGGTCATGGACAAATAATCTGACGGTAAGGATTGTAGTTTGTTTAATAATAACTAACATTTCCACTTTACAGATAACATGATATTTAGACCTCCTAACAACCCTGACAAAATAGATATAATCTGCACATTACAGATGAGGAAACTGAGGCTTACCCAAATCATGCAGCTCTAGAAGTTTCTATCTGACCCCAAAGTCTGCACACTCAACTCCTTATTCTCCCACTTCCATGGTCAAGTTCAGGCCTTGTCAATTTTTGGCTTTGCAAAACCTGCTGTATGTAACCCCACCTGATCAAACGCACAGCAACCTTCTAATTGGCCCTCCTGTTTTTCCTGGAATACTAAGTATTCCATCTCCTTAAAAGCCCACTTGGACTCCCAGGACATAACTCTCAGTTAACCTCTCTCTGACAAGAATACTTTAGGCTTAATTTTTGACCTCTTATACTTTCCTATAGCCCCAGCCATCCTCTCTAGATGGAAGAAACCAAATCTTACTAGCTCACTTCCTCAATCCCTTTCTAAGCAGAAATCTGCCAACAAGACTGATGCTCCACCATGAGCTCAGCCTAAAAATTACCCATATGGAATGCCTTTCCTGCTAACTGCCAGCAAGGGTTTACCCTGGCCCAAGCTTACCCTGAACCCAGATATTTGAGTTTAGATACAAATTCAAGAGCAGTTGGGGGTGCCAGGGAATTCAAATCAAGCAGCTCCCCGCTTCCCATTTTGCTTTTATTTGTTTTCACAGGGGTGTGGGGGCTGAGTACCTGGGTCTAGTTCTGGCTGCTTAAGGGATATCCCCCATCCTCTGACTTTTCCTAGCATAAATACCAAAAGGGTTCGGAAGCAACCATAGGTATTCCCAAAGATCCTGATCTAAGAAGAAATACCACCATAATACTAAAACAGTTTCAGAGTGCCTGTCCCCAGACTCTGCCTTCTGGGAGAATCTGCCTCATTTATAGGTGATGTTGTTCTCAACAGTCATTTCTAGGCCACCTGACCCTGGCCACAGCCAAGTGGCCTGGCAGTGACATCTGACCCAATGAGGACACCATCCATAAACAGGCCAGCAATCTATACTTTATATGGCCTGGCTTGAGCAAATGAGCCAACCCAGCCAAGTTCCTCCCATGAGAATTTAAACTAAGAGCCTCCCCAAAAAATGGCCAGGTGACAATAGTGGTGGAAGTACCATTGAAAAGCCAAGCAGAACTGAGACAGAGTGACTATTATCACCCATGTGCAAGGTGAGATTTTTGGGAGGGGAGAAACTGAAGCCACACAGAAAAAGCCAAGGAGAGGAGGGAGGAAGAGGAGATGCACTGAGAAAAGCTAAGAAGCCATTAGTGTGGGGGTGGGTGGGGGGAGAGAACATGCTTCTCAGAGACAAACCCCTATTCCTGATGGCTCTGGGGTTCCCCATCCTCATTCCAGTGAGGTCTGGCTGGGTTGGGCTCTGGTCCACAGATTTTATGTTTTCTGCTTAGGTCTCATAGGTAAGGCCTCTTTTCTTGAGCACACTCAGGTGGGTCTCTGTTCTTTGACACCAAAAGGATTCAGAGTAGAATCTCCCTGAATTCTGAGGACAAGTGTCTACCGCCGCATCGGAGTCTGGCTCAGAAAACACCACTAATTCTTTTAAATCCTGGAAGTAAAATTTCTAGGAAATTGAAAACTTGAACAGATCAATTTTTTAAAAATTTGTTTCAGTTTTTAAAAAACAACACAAACATGCAAATATATACAATAATTTATCTAGTATATAATAAACACAGTCTTAAGAACAAGAAAATGTATTATGCATAGCATTGTGTTTGCATAACATTATTGTGTATGATAGTTAACATTTAAAGTTATATTTATTTAGACAATCATTATAAATTGCCAGTTGGATTCACCTCAAATATTTTATCCATTAAAGTGTAATTTCCAAGAAGGAAGGGCTTTTAGATTTTTAGCATGTTTGTTCATTACTATACCCTCAGTACCTAGCATATAAATATTTCATTAATAAAATTTAAATATCCTTATTTAAATGGAGTTACAAGCTAATAATTTTAAAGGATTTTCCATATGAGGTATTTTTAGAAAAATATTTAGTTTAACCAAATTAGGCAAAACTTGATAGCAAAAGAAATCATCGCCATAATCACAAAGTCCTAAACATTGTTGTCTTTTGTGCACAAGCTGACACTGAGGGCATTAATTTTGGGGTAAAGATCCAAGGAAGACATAAAGGGGGGGGAATCCCAAAATTTATTAGGCATTTTTTTGCTGTAGAGAGTTTGGTCTAAATTTTCTGAGTTGGCTTCCTCAGCAGTTTCCATTTCATCAAATATTTGACTTGTATTATTTTCACATATTCCTAAAAATGGGGATTGTTTGGACCAGAGATAATCTGGAGAGATTGTGGGGAACATCGCAGCACCTCTGAACTTTGAGTCATAGGTAGAAACCCATCTCTGACACTTCGCAGCTGAGGGATAAAGCTTGGCTCTCAACTCCCCGACTTCTAAAATGGTCAGAGAGGGGAATAAGACAATCTCTAATTTCTTTTGAGAGCTAATCGTCCCTGGTTCCAGACTTCTAGCCTTCACGAATATATTCAGTACTTTGCTGTATGTCTAGACCTAGACAGTTTCCTTCCCACATGGCAGAGACAAAGTTCTCAGAAGCCAGGGGAGACAGGGGCTGGGCCCTGCTGAGAGCCTGCCAGCCTGGCACAGGCAGGCTCTGCCTGGAAGGCACCCAGACCACATTCCTCATCCAAACACCCGGCGTCTGCGACATTTGAAAGTACCTTTCCAACTTTAAGACCCAAGCTGTGGCTCGATTATTTAATCCACTCCAAAGCAGTAAGTATTACATTGCAGACTTTGAATCAGAGGAGATTTACCATCATATGACTAAGATTGACCAAGGAAAATTTTTTTCCTGTTGCTTAAGTACGTCTTTATTTTTATTCTCTGTTTTTAAGTAAAGATAAGTCTAGAGTGGGAAAGTTCCTTAAAGGTCACCTGCCCTGAGGTTTCAATCCCCATTTCCAAATTAGATGTACTTGGGCATTTCTCTAAAAATATGGATTCTGGGGCACCCTTCAGATTGACTGAGTCAGAGGCTTGGGAGAGGGAGGGCCCAGCAATCTGGATTAGCAAGCTCTGTGGGTCATTCTGATGAGAGCTAGGTTTAGGAGACACTTCCATTGGCCTTATCTTAGAATTCTGGGATATTTCTGTGGGAACGCAGTACTCTGTAGTGGAGATCTGATTTATAGGAACTCATTTTAGACAGAAATACCCACTCCCTATGGGCAGCAGCTGGAGTTCCATCACTCAGGGCGAGTCTCCTCACCTCAACAGGTCCCAGAGGGCAAGAGGACTCAACCAGGGACAACTGGTGGTCAAGAACTCCTGGGAAGTTGGAATCCTTTGCCTTTTCTGTTCCCAGAAACTGTGGCTGTCAGAGGCACTCAATACTGACCAAGACTCAAACATGGGTTCAATTGGATCAGCTCATTGTGCTGAACAAGACTCCATGCATTTGTTTCTAGCCATAAGCCTATTTTCCTCCAAACTTTTTATTTTGAAAATTCTCGAACCTACAGAAAAGTTGAATACAAGAGTACATTGCACATCTATATATTTTTTTGTCTAGAAACTCAGTTAACTTTTCATCATATGTGTGCCAGGTCGTTTCCATTCATCTTCCATTTCTTCATATACATAATTTCCTCCCCCCCTAATCCTCCAAATCATTTGGGAGTAAGTTGTAGATTTCATAATACTTCATAGCTAAGTATGTCTGCATTTATTTCCAGAGAACAAGAACACTGTGCTACATGGACATAACATAACCATCAGACTCATGAAATTTAATATCAATACAGTACTATTATTTAATATAAGATCCTCCATATTTTTCTGTCTTCCATGATAGTGATATTTCTTAAGCATATGGTCAAGTTATTTTGTAGAATATTCCTTAAATTTTGGTTTGTCTGGCTGTTTCTTCATGATTAGGTTCAAGTTAAATGTTTTGGAAGAAATATTTTAGAGGGGACCTTGTGTCTTCCCCAGCGCCTCAAATCAGAAGGCAATGCATTCAATTTGTCTCATTTTAAGTGATGTTAAGTTTGGTCATTTGTCACAGAAATACTTTTTTCTCTTAATGAATGGACATCTATAAGATGATATTTTGAGGCTGTAATTATCTTGTGCCTTAATGGTTTTAGCCAGTGGCTGAGCACCAATTGAACTTTTGCCTCGGTTATTGAATGGTGGTTGGAAAATGTTGATTTCCTAATTTTGTCATTCCTTTTACATTTATTTGGTGGCATTATTCTATAAAAATGAGCTTTCCCATTGCACTCCACACTTTATTTTTATTATTATTTTAGTTTCTCAAAGGACTTATTAATTTATTTGAATTTATTTATTTGACTTTCACTATTCCTTTTGATGCTCCAATTGACCCAAATTTAACCAACGTAAGCTCCATCAAGATGGCTTCTGTGTCTTTTTGATATTTCCTTGGGTTTTGAACACTTCCTTGAGTACTTTCTGGCATAACAATGCATTCTAGTCCCAACTTGTACTGACCCTTCTCTAGCCATGGAATTAGCCATTTCTCCAAGGAGTTCTAGTACTGTTTAGAGCTCATTACCACTGGAGTGTCAGTGCTGCTATGCCTTTGCATTGAACAGAGCTAGAAAATACAGATCTATTTTTAAAATGTACATTTGCTCTGATACTTCCAATTTTAATCCAGCACCAAAAGTTGTTCCTCTGCTTCCCTTATTCCAGATCCATATCTTCCTTCCCCCACAGTAAAGTCCTATTAATAATTTGTCCAAATACCAATCTATCTACTCATTTACTACAATATATTCAAAATAGTTTAGGAATTACTTCACCACAATCACTACTGACCACAAACCATGAAAGGGGGAGATTTTTGCAGGTTGGTAATCCTTGGCCTACATCCCACCAAGGGTGTGCAGTAAAAGAAGTGTGTTTACAAGTTCCTTGGATGGGTTTTTTGTTTTCCTCTGCATAACTATATTATCAACTTGATCTACAGTTAGGTTCAATTAAGCTCTTAATAAATATTGAGAACAAGTTCAAGATTATAGTCATGGACAGAACTTGGAGGGCAAAGACGCACGTTGCTAATTCAGGGCAAATTCATGCTTTCAGTTACTGATGGGGCAGTAGGGTCCACATCCTGCTAGGGAGATAGACCAGGGCCCTTTGTCCACCACGTGACACGAAACTATCAGAAAACACACACACACACCTGCAGAGCTAATCCCAAATCAAGTTCTCCAGCCTAGATCTTTCAATGCTGAGGTTTGTTTCATTGTTTTAATGCTTCCTTGATTTGAGAAAGGAAAGCTGTGTGTGGAGAACACTAGAGAGAGAGAAACAAAGGAAGACAAAGAAGGGACTGATAGAGAGGGAGAAAAAGCCAGAGGACTGAGAGGGAAAACACAGAGAAGGAAAGAATGGCATCTACACAGGATGGGGGCTGTGTAGGGTCTTGCAAAACCCAAACTGCATCAATCTTAGATGAACTTCCTCTGAATCCTCCACTTTCCACAGGGAATGAGTTTGAATTGGAGGACTGGCCCTCCTGTCTGGTCTAATTAGACAGCTGAGAGAATCCCAGCAAGCTCTAGTACTCCATAATTGCAGACATTAGCTAAGCCTCTGGTCCAACCATGGCCAGACAGAACTGATCAGCAGCTGTGGGTGGCAGGACAGATGTCTGTGTTATCAGGGTGCCACAGGGTGGTGCTGGCGTCCTTATAACACTTCCTAGTTTTCTGGGTGTGAGTCAGCTCAAACTAGAGCTCTTCACTTTTGTGGGTCATGCCATGGGCAGGGAAGAAGGAAAAGAACTGAGCCCATCCTTTCTATATCTACGTCATGCTTTCATGGCCCAAAGTAAACAAGAAAATTCCACCTCTAACTTGGAAGTGAGGAATCCTGGTGAGGAATAAAGATAAAGAGGAGCTGAGGGTCTACAGTTCTTGCAGATGTGCCTTCCCCCATTCTCCTTGGTACTGCTCTCCACTGACAAACCTGCTAATGGAAGGTCCACCATCAGCTTTCAGGATGTAGTGGGCTGTAGCCTGTGGAAGAGCTCCCTTCACTGTCCCTCTACTCTACCTTCCTCTGGAAGGCAGTTAATACATATTCCCTCTAAAGTAAGAACCCAGATATAATTTAAAGTGTGATCCGTCCAAGAGAAGATGTGTGTTTCATCAAAAACTTCTTAGGCAGCAGAGGTTAGAGCAATAATGGTGGAAATTCAGGTAGCCCTTTCCAAGTAGAGTTGATATTCAGGGGCAGGGGGCTCTTCAGGATTCCCTTTAACTCATGACACTGACCACTGGCTCTGAATGGAATAGCAAGATTGAGACATGCTTGGAAGATTCTGTTTCCTCTTAATTTAATCTTTTGAGTACCACAAAATTTGAAGGCCTAAGTAAATTCAGAAGCACCATAAAACTTGCTTCAGCAACTACCGGGCTAAAATTTTACACAATTCTGCTTAAGATATGCCATCCAATCAGGATGTAAATCAAAGCCTTGGTAGAGTCCAGGCATAATATCATATCATGCCTCCTCCCTCCACCCAACACTTGATAGACAGTGAAATGTTGGCATTGTTCTTTTAAGGAAACAGGTAAGAGAAGATGGCTGAACACAGCTGTGGAGCCAAAGACCCAAGGAAGAGTAGAAATATGGCTCTTACTATCTCCTAGGCTTTCCTGGTTTCCTTAACCATGGCGGGGAATCCTAGAGAGCCACAGGTCCTAGAGAAGAGAAAGAGGAAGGAAAGCTCCAGAAGTACCATCTCTGGGAAAATATTGAAACTGAAAGACTAGCTGACAGTTTTACTAATGAGAAAAATTGTACTGAGAAACACTTTTGGTGTATTAGAGGATGTGGGAAGACTTAGCCAAAGGTTCAAAGAAATCTAAACAGAGAAAAAAAATAGGCAGTAATTAGCCCAAGGAAACGAAAAAAGTTACACGAGAAAAAAATGTCATAATAGTACACCACTTGGCACAGCATTAAACAAGAACTGTTAGTTTTTTTTAAGTTATAATCTTGTTAGCATTACTTGACTTTTTAAGCTCTGTTCGATTATTATTTTGATAAAAAGTTAATTTGAAAAGCTTTTAGTAACTTTAGGATTTTCTTAAATCTGTTAGACTAAGTAGATCAGAACTGAATACAGTGTGGCATTTGGTAAGGAGTTAATTGTTGATGTCCGGTGTTTTTTTTCCTTCTACTTCATTTCTCTAGAAGGTTCAAGTTCAGAGGGAAGCCAGAGGTTTAAAATGTGACATCAGATCATGTCCCCTGGGGTAATGGGAACATCCAAAAGTCACCCACTGCACCCTAAGAGCATTAGGCATCTTTGGGAGCCTGAAGTTTCCCTAGCAGGACAGCCCTGGGCAGAGAGGCAGTGGATGGGGTTGTAGCACTGGCTCTGCCACCAGCAGGTTGACAGTGTGGGGTGAACTCAAATAGTTCATTTCACACACCCTATCCTTCACCCTGGGCTTCAGTTTGCTCAGCTCTAAAACAGATGGGGCAGGGAAAGGGCACAAGACAATTATCTATTTATTGTTTCGTCCAATCAGGGAAGTTCTTTGAGCACCTCCCACGTCCCTGCTGCTCAAAGGAGTTAAGCCATGAGCCAGACCCACAAAGGCTCTGCCCTCATGTGGTTTAGTGGAGGAGACAAACAAGAACCCAGAGAACAGGGAAATATATAATTCAAATGGTTGAGATAAAATTGATGAAGAACAGGGTGTGGGGTGCCAATTAGATGGGATAGCCCAGGAGAGCCTCTCTGAGGAGGTGACTTGTGAGCTGAAGTTTGAGTGAGGAGAAAAAGCAATTTGGGTTTTATCCAAAGTGCTATGAGGGGAGGGGATTTAGAAGAGCATGGAAGGGTTTTAAGTGGGAGTAGTGAGATATGGGCTAATTTGTGGGTTTAATAGTGTCTCTGGCTGCTGTAGGAGAACAGGGAGACCCCAAGATAGCTGTGTTTCTGGTCCAGGCAAGTAGGAGTGTGGCTGGAGAAGAGTGAATAGATCTGCAATGTAACTGAGGGGTCCTAGAGTATTTCTGCAGTTCTTTCCAGCTGGAGTGAGTCTATAACCACTTTTAACGGGGCACATGAAGAGCTTCTCCATCTTGTCTTAGAAGAATCAGAGCCATCAAGCCATAGTAGCAGTTTAATGGTGACTCCTAAGGAAACTGCAGACGCAGACAGAGCCTTTGTGCACTTTTTAAAAAGCTACTCTTTACTCTGAACAAATGCAGCTCTATACTAGGGCTGGTGGTTTGGCCAGAGAGGGTGATCTAAATTTGAGCCCTGGTTCCTTCTGGAATGGGTGCTTTGTACAATGCTCAGCCTGCCACACAATATGTGGCAGCTCTGTTTTCCAGGTGAGGAAGGCCCTACCTTAAAAGCTGAAACAACAGAGACTTCCCAGACTCAGAGAGTGACTGTGCTAGGAAAAGGGACAGTGAGGCAATGATGGTGGTTAGAGACCTCTTTGAAAATCCTGTGGGAGCTATGGATGCTCTCCAATCAAAAAGTCCCCACCCCACACACAATTTAACATTCTTTCAGAGGGTGGCAGCGCCTTGGCTACCATTACTCTCCACTAGAATCATCAAATTCAATTGCCTTATCCCAGGAATGGGACAGTGGGCACTTGTTCTCAGAGTTTGGGGGATTCTACTCAGAATCCTTTTGATGTCAAAGAACAAAGACTCACCTGAGTGTACTCAAGAAAAGAGAAGAAGAAGTTTGGTTTATGAGAATCAAAGAAGAAAACATAAAATCTGTGGACCAGAAACCAACACAGCCAGATATCACTGGGATGAGGATGGGGAAACCCAGAGCCATCAGGAATAGGGCTTTGTCTCTGAGAAACACATTCTCTCTCCGCAACCACCCCCACCCTAATGGCTTTTTAGCTTCTCTCAGTGCATCTCCTCTTCCTCCCTCCTCTCCTTGGCTTTTCCTGTATAGTTTCAATTTCTCCTCTCCCAAAAGTCTCACCTTACACACATGGGCCTAATGGCTACTCCATCTCAGTTCTGCTTGGCTTTTCAATGGTAGTTCCACCACCACATCACCTGGCCATTTCCTTTGGAGGCTTTTAGTTTAAATTCTCCAGGGAGGAACTTGACTGGGTTGGCTTATTTTTCTTAAGCCAGGCCATATAAGGTATAGATTGCTGGCCAGTGTATGGATGGCCTCCTCATTGGGTCAGATGTCACTTATTTCAGGCCCAGGAGAGGGGCTACTGCTTGGTTAAGGCCAGGGCTGTGGAGTGGTGGGGTAACGCTGAGACCCAGGTTGGTCCTCCTCCCAGGGCTCCAGGGACCCGGTCTGCAGCCTCAGATGCACCGAGCAGTTTGTGTTCATTATAGGCCAGGCTTCCCAGGCAGCAGGCAGCTGCCCAGCCCATCTGGGTGTCCTTGAGCCTCAGGCTGGTCAGAAGCAGGCAAGAGGAATTTGGTCTGCACTTAGAGGGAATGTTCAAATATCTCAGGGAGGAGAATTTTTATCTTTGTGGGAGAGGAATTAGGAGCACTTTGAAGAAGAGACTTCCTTCCCAGAAAAATTAAGGCTTGGGACAGGCTGTGAGATGTCCCTTGGTGACACGCCCCTAGCCACCAGGACTGATGGAGCTGTGGCTATATCTACCATTCCTCTCCACCCCTGCCGGCCCTCCTCTTGCTCCCCTTTCAAGGACCTAGAATTCCCAGGGAGCCTACGGATCTCACTGACAGCCCAGACAGGCCTGGGATGAAGTGAGAGAGGAGAACCCAGGAATCAATCTCAATAGACAGAAGGAAAAGTGGGAAAAGAGGGAGAGAAGACTGGAGAGCAAGGTTGAGCTTGTAAGATATTGTCTGGAATCTAGACTCCTTCCTGCCCCTCTTCCCCTCCATATTTCTGGTCTGTCTCTGATTGGCTCCATCTATGTTCATTTGTTCATTCATTCATTCATTCATTCATTCATTTCATCAATATTACTGAGTGTCAGGCCATGCCAAGGGCTCAGGTGCAGACATGAGCCAAACAGGCCAATGCCTGCCCTTGTGGAGCTTAGACAGACAGAGACCAAATAAACAAAATAAAAATAAAAAAAATAAAGTGCTAAGATGGAACAGAACAGCAACTCTCTGATCACATAATAGGAGAAACTGGCATCATATTTTGGGGGTCCAGAGCCTAGGGGATGAGATAGGGTTTCTTCTTCCTAAGATTTTATTTTGAAATTTTCAAACCTATAGAAAAGTTGCAAGAATATTACAAGGAATACCTTATCCTCTTTATCTAGATTCATCAATTGTTAATATTCCCTCACATTTACCCTTTCTTCCTACATAGACTTCTTTTCCTGCACCGTTTGAGTGCAAGTTGCAGATGTCCTAACCCTTTACCCTGAAACATCCCAGCATCTATATCCTAAGAACAAGGACATTCTGCATAACCACAATGTCTTGCACACACTGAGTTAAATAAAGATCAATAGCATCAATGGTCAGACCGTTATGGGCTGAATTATGTCTCCCCCAAAATTCATATGTTGAAGTCCTAATCCCAAGTACCTCAGGATGTGACTGTCTATGGAGATAGGACCAAATTTATAAAGAGTTAATTAAGATAAAACAAGTTCATATGGGGGTGGGCCTTAATCCATTATGACTGGGAGGGCGGGGACAGCAGGGTTCAGTGTGTCAGGTGGCCATCACCACTAAGTCCTAAGATCCATGTGCGCCTGGAAGCCGCTTCTAGGAAGCCAGAACCAGGGTGACAATGTGCTAAACCACAGCCAGCAGTCTGAGGGAGGAGAAATGATTCCATGGCCACTTGGCCCTAAGGGAGGATTAGGGGCCTCTGCCAGGTCCTATGATTCCCCTCTGAGACCAGGGCCCATACGTAGGTGCTGAGACCCATGCAAGAGCCTGCAGGCTTCCCAGGCCTGTGCCAGAAAGAAATGCTGGTGATGGAGACAAGCAATCTGTGGCCAAGGCCTCAGGGCCAGCTCAGGCTACGCACACATGGCCCTGACCATGAGTGTGACACTGCTCACTTGGCTTTGCATCTCCATGGTATGTGAGGGTCCTGCAGGAGAACAAACAGCAGGGACATAGGCCATCAGGCTGAAACCCTCTGCCTGGCCAGCTGCCCTGACACCACCAAAAACAAGCTACTCAGTCACGGCACCCCAGCCTTTTCCCACATTCCCCTTCTTCTTGGAGAGGGGGCGCCACAGCATATCATCCTCAGTGAGGCTTTATTGACAGGGACCAAGTGCCAGCCACCATTAGTTACAGAGTAGAACAAGACCTAACCCCTGCCATGAAGAAGCTTTCATAATGAAGTCACTGGAGAGGAAGTCAGTTGTCATGGTTTTTTGACCGGTTAGTTTATGGGGAGAAAACACAAGCGACAAATAATCCAAATGTAGTGCTTAGCACAAAGTAAGAGCTCTGTAAGTTTGAAATGAAATGAAGAAAAGAAGGGAAAGACAGAAGGGGGAAAAGGGAGGGAGGAAGGCAAAGAGGGAGGGGGGGAGAGAAACTAGATAATAATCTTACTGTGATTTCCTGCAGTGCATTGCTACCATCAGGAAATGCTCTGAGTTCTGATACAAAAAGGCCACAGAACACCACACTCTAGGGGCCCACATGACCTTCAGACATATAGCCACACCCACAACTATCCATGACCAATCACTTGGGCAGACATTCGACCTCACACTATAGTCTCAATCCCCCAAATTCCTCATAGGTCTACAAAGATATTCAAATTCACCTCTCCACTCCTCTCAACTCCCCACTCACCCAGGCACTGAGAGGAACCACCTCCATCTTCACAGCCCACTGCCATGACCACATCACACTCAGCTCACACTCTTGGATACACAACCACACCCCCAAGGTTATAGTCATTGACACAGACTCGATGTACAAGTAAAGTCAAACATGCAAGGACCCTCATACCAGACAACCAATGCCCCCACCCCTCTCTTTAGCCATGTTCACAGCCACCCCCTCTGCCCACCTAGAATCACATTGATGGTCACAGTAGCCAGGACTGCACTGGCTAGTCTCAAGCTCCATTGTGTCAGCATGTCACATAGAGCTAGGGTCTATGGGCCAGAGGTCCCTGCCTTCCAATAAGGATGTCTTCCCCCACACACACATACCCAAAGTGGGTGGAGTGGAAAAGGAAGAAAGAAGAGACAAGTAAAGAGACAGAAGAGATACAGAGCGTACTAGAGCAATAGGATAGCCTCTCTGCCCTGAGCCGCTTCCTACATGGCCCCCATGGAGAGGAGAACATTCCTCATCTCACTTCTAGAAGGAACCTTAGGTATCCAGGTCCCAGAATGCACAAAATGAAGATGTCAAAAAAACAAAACAAAACAAAAAAAACCTCTGCATCTCTGAGTAATCTTGGAGATGCTTCCTGGTTCCATTATGCTCCTCAGAAAAGGATCCAAATAAGAGCAAACACAAATTCACATTTAAAATGCCTTATGATATTGTCATCACATTATTATTATAATCATGTACTTTCAATCTACTGTCTCGTTTTATGCAACGTGGCGTATTTGTGATGCCCCAGCTTCTGTGCAGCCTTGGCCAGGAGAACAGGTCTGGGTTCTAGCTTGTGGGCAGGTCATTTAAGCTTGTGTGTCAGATTCCTCACCTCAAAAATCAGAGAAGCTCCAGGTAATGCTTGAGGCCCCTTCCAGCTCTCATGTTTCATGCTTCTACACATCTACAGCTGCACTGTCCCACAGAAATCTAATTCAATCTACACACATATTTTAAATTTTCTAGTTGCCACATTAAAAGAAATAAAAAAGAAGTGGGTAAAAATAATTTTAATAATATCCTATTTAATCCAATATATCCAAAATATTAGCATCTCATCAAGCAGTCAATGTCTAAAAAATTAAATGATTTATTTTACATTCTTTTCTCATACTAAGTCTTCAGACTCTGGTATGTATTTTACATTTATAGCACATCTACATTCGGATGCTAGATTTTCATTGGAAAATTTAATCTGTTTTTAGATTTCATAAAAATTTGCAGTTGTAAAAGTGAAAGGTATGATCCACATACCTACGCTGTTCCAAACAGCTTTTTAAAAATTTTCCAATAACTGAATCAAGCATCTGTTTTTAAATTAAAATTAAATAAAATGTAAGGGTTCAGTCTTCGGTGGCATTAGCCATATTTCAAGGGTTCTATGGCAGCATGCAGCTGGTGGCTACCATATTGGACCAGTGGACCTTGGAGATTAGAGCAGGGGAGTATGTAAAAGGGACTACAGAGGGGATATCTTCCCTTCTGTTCATACTCCCTCCTCCACCTCCACCCCAGAGCTCTGGACGAATTGCAGTCTGAGAGTGAGGTAGGGAGTGGAAAGGTGTCACAGCCAATGTCATCCCATCAACACCTGCCCCACCATCTCCCTGTCTGTATGCCAAGAAGCCAGAGAAGGAGCCGACCCACTTCGCCCACGGAAAGAGTCTCCAGTTCCTTTCCACAGAGCTGCTGCCAACGTTTCCACAGGCAGAGGCCACGTTTCCAGCTCAGACACAAAGGCACGGGCAGGCGTCTGAGCTTCCTTTCCTTACTCAAAGGAATGCCCACAGGGCAGTCAGCCCGGGGTGCAGCCCAGACTCTACGTGTCAGGTCAGGAATTGGGGCTTTATTAGCACAAGTCAGATACAGGGTGATGGCTGGTGGGGGGAGAGGGGTGGGGAGGTGGGAGAGACAAGATACCAGGAACAGCAGGTGAAACATTTAACATCAGAAAGCAAGATCAAGAAGACCCCTCCACTTCAGTCTCTGTACTCTACCAGCGGAGACAGGGAGAGGCTCTGGAATTAAGAAATACCTTCTGAAACTGGGTATCTACTGTTGACTTTGTACAGACACTTGTTTTATGAACAATACCCTTCTTTGATCTTTCTGAGGATAAAAATGACAGATTTTTTGGGGAAAAAAAAAAGAAATACCTTCTGGAACTTCATAGACCTGCATGAGGAGAAGCTTTGAAAGACACCTCTAGAAAGATCATTTTATGCTTCCTAGAGCAGGGGAGAAAGGTTAAAACTAGCAGGGGCTTCCCATATAGTATTATCTTCATGGAAAAATTGAAACTCGTCCAAGTAATGTGCTCAAGGTCATGAAGCTACAAAGCTGAAATTTAAACTCCAGTCTGACTCCAAAGCCTTCATTCTTTCTACAATAATAATAATAGGCAATGTCTATTGAATGGTGCCATGTGCCTGGCACCATGCTGGATGCTTTATAAAAGTGAACTCATTGATACAACATTTCTATGCAGTATGATCTCATGCCCAGGGTACAAATAAAGACAACTGAGTCTCAGAGAGGTTGCCCAACATCTTGAAACTTGTTATAGAGCAGAGAATTGAACCTGACTTCTAAACTCATGCACTTAGCGGTGACATAAGCCCTCTTCCTGAATGAGAATATTTACAGTAGCAGATTCTGCTAATATCCGCTCCAAGTCCTACCCCTGAGCTCATTACAGCTGGGATGGTTTCAGACCACTGACAACATCTCACCTCAAGTTATCTGCATCTGTCTCTGCCTGAAGGCTTTCTCAGGCACCTAGGGAGTTTGGGGGTGCTTTACATCTCCTGGGGTGTATTAGTTTCCTAGGGCTGTCCTAACAAAGTACCATACAGGTACTTTGGGACCCTACAGGAAGGACATGGACATCTTTCCATTATTTAAAGTAAATCAGTAATGTATGAAAAATTTGGAAAAGACATAAAAATGTAAGAGGAAAATAATCACCTGGAATGGTGACTAATTAAAAACAACACCAAAAAAAACTTTTACTTTGGGAAATTTCAAACAAATATGAAAATAAGAGGACAGTATAGTGAACCTCCATGTCCTATCACCCAGTTTCCTAAATACCAACTCCTGGCCAATCTTATTTTCTTTATAGCCTCATCTGATTCTCTTCCCCTCCCACCTTCAATCTCTTGGAGAAAATTCCCGACATCATATAATTTCATCTTTAAATATTTCAGAATGTATCTCTGAAATATATGGATTTTCTCTTTTTTTAAAAGTTCTATTACCAATATCACACCTTAAAAAACTAACAATAAATGTTTCGTATCATCATATTACCAGTCAGTGTCCAAATTTCCCCAAATTGTCACATAAATCTTACATAATTTGCTTGAATCAGGATCCAAATTGCATCCATGTGTTGGATTGGTTAATGTTTCTTCAGTTACTTTTACTCTATAGGTTTTGCCACCATCCCTTTTTACCCCTTACAATTTATTTGCTTAGGAAATTGAATCATTTGTCCTATGGAGTCTCCATAGTTTGGGTTTTACTGATTGTATCCCTGTGGTATTACTTCACATGTTCCTCTGGACCACAGGTTTCTTGTAAATTAGTAGTTCTAGAGGCTTGGTCAGATTCAGGTTTGATTTTGTGCCAACAATGCATTATGGATGGTATGGAGGATTTCCCTCAGAACACTTGTAATGTCCCTTGATCTGTCCTTTTAAGAAGTGATAAGCCTTTAATGATCGTAGCCCAGATTCATGAATTTTGTTAGAAGTTACAAAATAGTGGTATTCTAAAAGTATCAGTGCATTTTATTCTTTAACTGGAATGTTTCTATAGAGACTTACTTTCATCATGATACGTGCATATAATCCAGATAGGAAAAGCAAGAGAGAAGTTTGATTTTCTCTGTAATAACCAACTTTCAAAATAAAGATCTCTAACATCCTCCAAACACAACAAGCAAGTTATTGTTGTCGTTTTGTTTTGTTTTAGTATCATTACCAGTTGGTATCTTTTTTTTTTTTTTTTAAGATTTTATTGGGGAATTGGGGGAGGGGAACAGCGTTGGGGGAAAGGGGAACAGACAAGTTGCTGTCTTTTTGTTCTTCAGTCTAGCTGTGGAGGACATTGCTTCACTGGCCCATGTTGATATCATCATTGCGCTCTTCCCAGATGAGGCAGATTGGTCGCTGGCCTCTTGATGGTCGCTCACTGCGGCTATTGGCAGCTCACGCTGGCTGCCGGCCACTCACTGTGGCCTATGGCAGCCCACTGCAGCAGGGGCTGCAGCTATGCCATCCCGGGGACTCACAGCAGCCCAGCTCAAGATAGAGCTGTTGTTCACCATCTTAGCTGTAGAGGGCAGTGTCACTGGCCCTCATATGTGGGATCCGAACCGGGGCCTCTGGCATCCCAAGCCAGCTCTTAACCAATGCACCACTGGGCCGGCCCAGTTTATTATCAACTTATGGAAATGAACACATTTTACAAGTTTCAGTCCACTGCAGTTATTATTCTTATTAATGCTCAAATTACTTGAATTTTTTCTTCTTTTTCTCTGCTCTTAAGTAAGATTGAGATTATCTGATCATTAAAGTTTTGGTAGAGTTCCTCTGTGAAACCATTTGAGTCTGGTTCTTTTTTGTAGGGGAGCTCTTTAATTACTTTCTCTATTTCTTCTATGGTAATTGATCTGTTAAGACTTTCTGTTTCTACTGGGATCAATTCAGGTAAGTTGTATTTTTCTAGAAAATTATCCATTTCATCGAGGTTTTAAAATATTTTTGCATAGAGTTAAAAAAATATTCTCTTACATTTTTATTTTAGATTTCCTCTGCTTTGATGGTTTTCCCCACCCATTCACTGCTATTTCTAATTTAGTATGTCTATGCTGTCTACCATTTATTTTCTTAATTAGTTTACCTGGTGGTTTGTATATTTTATTGATTGTTTCAGCCCTGAGTTTATTTATTAGTCTTACTCTTTTTCTATTTCTAATTCATTAATTTCTGTTTTCATCTTTATTGATTCATTTCTTCTAGATTCTTTTGGCTTACTTCTTTTGTTTTCTTCTAGATTTTTGAGTGGTGAATGATTCATTTTTATTGATATGGGTATTTAATGCTAAATTTTTTCCATTATTAACTGCTTTGACTGAATAGCATGGACTTGAGTATTTGTGTTTCCACTACTATTATTTTCAAGAAATTCTGTATTTGCATGTTGCATTTTTACCACTGACCAACAGCTGCTTGTTAACGTGCTTTTTGTTTTTTATTTTAAGTGGAGTGCTCTTTTTTGGTTTATTATTTGTTAATAATTATTAGTTTTATGTTATTGTGATCAGAAAGTATTCTTTCTGTTCTTTGGAATTTATTGAGGTTTTTCTTGTGGCTCAAGATATGGTCACTTGAGAAGAAAGTGTTTCTCTAGTATTGAAATTCATATTTCTACATAGATCTTTAAGAGCTACGTTGTCGGTTACATGTTTCGATCTCCTCCACCCTTACTGTCCACTTGATCTGTCTTGGATGAGAGAGACATATTAAAATCACCTATTAGTAGTGGGTGTCTATTTCTGTCTATTTCCCTTGCATCTCCTATTGTTAGGTGCATTAATATTAATAACTGACATGCCTTCATTGTGAATTGTTGCCGTTAGCATTTTATAGTCTCCTTCTTTGTCTCCTTCAATACTTTTCGATTTGAATTTCATCTTGTTATCTATCAAAATTGCAACTCTGCTTTTAAGTTTTAATTTGCATTTCCATTAATATCTTTGTCTATCTTGTTACTTTTAACCTTTTGGGATCTCTTGTTTTAGGTGTGTCTCGTATGTAGAGCAGAAAGTTGGATTTTCTTTGTTAGTTAAATTAAAAAGCATTTTTTATAGTCTTGATGAATCTTTTAGATTTTATTTATTTATTTATTTATTTATTTATTTATTTATTTGAGGACAGTGTCACTGGCCTTCATATGTGGGACCCAAACCAGGGTCGATGGCTTCCCAAGCCAGCGCTTAACCACCATGCCACTTGGCCGGCCCGAAAAGCATTTTTTTAAATAGGTAAATTAAGCCTATTTACATTGATTGATATGCTTGACCTCAACTCTGTCATCTTATTTTATATTGTGACTAACTTCTAATATATCCCCCTTACTTACTTTTATCCCCCTTACTTTCCTTCTAGCTGCGTAATCCCTTTACTGGGCAAAGTTCCACATGATTCGCTTTTGTTTCCACCGTCCTTCATGCTGTTTTTGATGCTATTTTGTAGTTCACACTGATCATATATCCATCTTGTGATCCTAAAGCTTGGAAACCTCCTCAGCCTGTTAAAACACTTAGAGTCAAAGCATTAGTTTGCTGCAGTGTGTTCCATCACGAATGAAGGAGTTGTTTAGAGACTTACCCAGGCTTGCCTGACATAGGAATGAACCCGGAGTTTGGAAATTAAAAGACAAAGGGTGTTAGGAGGAGACAGAAATGTTTCTGGGAGTGTTTTCCCTTACTTAATGAATTACTAGGAGATTTGTGGCTGCCCAGTCCGTCCGGGTAACTCTTTCAGCATGTGGACCCAGAAGTGTCATGAGCTTGCTCCACTATATCCTCGCTGCCCTTTCCGTGAACTGTGACACTTCCTGTCACCAGTTTATTTTCACTTCTCTCCTGGCAGCTGTCCACTGCAGTCGGCATGCATTTGAAATCATTTGCTACTTACTTGAGAATTCACGCTAGGGAGAAAGGGAAGAAAATAACCATTCCTGGAGACACCACATCGTCATGAATTTGAAAGAAAAGTCAACATTGAAGAAAGCTCATTTCCACTTTTTTTGCCACCCAAATGACTGTGGATTAAGAGACCCAGAGAATGCCAAATACACTGTAGGAGAAGGGAAAGAAAAGTTCAAGGCAGTTGCAGGGGTGCCTTAATGAGGCTGCAACCCCTTGGCGAGGCCCTGCTCGGGCCAGGCAGCTCTGCAGTCCATCACTCTCCCTCTCATGGCCACTTTTGGGTTTGGCGCCTATTCTCCCACCACAGGCAGAAGCTGCACATGTTCAGGACTTTCTTGGGATTTTTCTGGAGAGCTGTGGTTTGGTCTTGGACATCTGGGTTTTGTTGTTTGTAAACTGGAAACATAGGGAGTTGAAACTGGGAGGAAACCTCAGAAGAAGGTACTAGCTCAGTGGTCACAGCTGAAGCCCTGTTCCAAAGAGTCTTGGGTTCAAATCATAGCTCTGACACTATCTGGGTGACCTCTCTAAGCCTCAGTTTCCCCATCTAAACAACTGGGAATACAATATACAGGGTTTTTGTAAGTCTTAAATGAGTTACTATAAGTCAGTGGTTCTCGAAGGGTGGTCCCCAGATCAGAAGCATCAGCATTACCTGGTAACTTGTCAGGAATGCAAATGATCAGGTCTCAGCTCCACCCCCTGAATCAGAAACTTGGGGTGAACAAACAATCAACAATCAGTGTTCTGAAAAGCCCTCCAAGTGAGTTTAATGCCCATTTGAGAGCCACTGGTGTAAGTAAAGCATATAGCAACATAGTAATTCTTAAGTAAATGATAGCTATTAGCATTGATATTATTTAGATCTTGGTTCAATCCTGCTTTTATAGTGGGATCAACAGGGCCCAGGGAGGTGACAGTTTGCCCAAGATCGCAGTGAATTAGTGGCACAGCTGGGATTGAACCAACTCTTTTAGTTCCCTGAAAGGTGCCCTTCCTTGTCTGTTCTCTTTTTCTCTTTCACAAAATTTATAATGATAAACCAATGTGCTTTCCTTACATTGAGTTTGGGAATTAGAGATAACATCTAAAACTAAAGCTAAAAATTACCTACAACCCTAAACTTTCCCCTCTCAAGAGACAGCATCCTTGACTTTTGTATGTCATCTTTTACATTTTTTAATGTCTAATGCCAATACTTTTTATATAGATGTTGGTAAGCAATGTAATATGTATATAACATGTATTGTTATACATATAATAAAATTGAGATCACACTGAATAAATGGATTTAAAAGTCAACTAGTAATACTAGATTTATAATTGAAAGAAAAACAATGACTGCTCCCTCTCTCCTCCCAATTCTTAATCCCAGAGGCAACTATTTTCCATTTTTCCAGCTATTCTTATATTTTACTCCATTTTTGTAAATAACATGTAGTAGTACATCCTGATTTTCTCAGTGATATCCAGGGGTTGGTGAAGCAGGATTCTATCAGCATGAGAGAACGAGGTGCTTGATGGAAGGATAATGAGACTGGATATGTGGAGACTGACAGTCAGCTCCAAAAAGATTCCACTGGGAAATGAGGATGACTCTTTAAACCTCTGCCCATATGCTGAATAGGGAAGGTGCTCATCCTTAAAGGAAGGAGAGATAGGTTGCAGAAACAGAATGGATTAGGAGTAGGAGAAAAGAACAATACTTGGAGCCAGAGTAAGGGGGCTGCATCATCTAAAGGCTTGAGAGGGGCTGGAGGATCCAACTCCCAGGAAGCTCACTCATGTGGTTGGCAGATTGATGCTGGTTGTTGGCTGGAGGCCTTAGTTCCTCTCTACATGGAACTCTCCACAGGGCTACTTGAGTGTCCTTGTGACATGGTAACTGGCTTCCCGCACAGTGAGCATTTCAAAGTGCCTGACAGAGTGCCAGTGGAAGCTGTATCTCTTTTATAACAGCCTCAGAAGTTACTTAGCATTACTTCTGCCACATTCTATTTGTTAGAAGTGAGTCACCAGTGGCCCACATTCAATGGTAGGGGAATTAAACTCTACCTTTTGAAGGCAAGCATGTCAAAGATAGCAGACATATTTTTAAAATTACTATTGCACCCAACATACCTGTTTCCATGAAAATAAAGGAAAAAATACTATGGTTCTTTCTTCTATTTATGCAATATTTGAATACCTACAATCAGAGAGGACTAATAGGATTCAAATCCTGTGTTAATTCCCACTTATTGCTAGTGGCACTGTGTTACAAAGGATTCTGAGGGCATACCCAAGTTGATAAGTCTGCCATAAATACCAGATGTCTGCTATAAATACCAGAGTAGGAAGTGCTGGCACATGAATCAAGTATTTGTTATTTCTGTGGCAGGTTTTCAACTCTGTGATCAGAACAAATGTGAATAAGACGTAGACCTAGCTCTCCAATTGTTTACAATCTATTTATTGAAGACTGTGATGGGTATAATGAGCTGCTCACTGAATTCCATTCATCCCGTCTTTCATAGTAATAGAACTGTAGCTAGACACCTGGCTGCCCAGTAGATACATTTTCCAGCATGCTTTGAAATTAGGCATGGCCATGCAACTAAGTTTTCTCCAAAGTAAGTAGGAATGATATATGCCACTTCTGATATGATGCCTTAACATTAGGCCATACCTAGGAGATAGTGGAGAAAAAATACAAAAGGAACCAAGGAGCCTGGATGACCATGTGGAATAGAGCCACTAGCCAATCTGAAATCTGTCTCCTGGACATTTCCATGAGAGAGAGGTAAATGTTTTTGTTCTTTAAGAAACTGGTCTTGGGAAGCTTTTTCTTACCATGACTAATATAACAAACACAGAAGAGATATATAATATTATAAACACTACAAAATTTTCACATAGTATAAGATAAACAAACACCAAAAAAGCCATCATAAACTCATGTAAGGACCAAAGGAATTGTACTGACTATTGGAGGTATAAGTTCAACAGCAGTAACACCTAATTGTAAATAGTAACTATGCCTAGAATTGTTGTAAAGGTTAAATGAGATAATACCCATCAGGCGTTTTGCACAGTACACAGAATAATATAAATGCTCAATAAATGCCTGCTATTTTGTTCTTATGAATTCACTTATAAACACTGGTGTTACTTTTTGGCAAAAAGTGTATATGCCAAGAATAGCACCTTTTTTTTTTTGTACTTAAACATGATTCTGGTCCATTATTTGATTTGTTTTCACAATCAGATCTATTTCTTGCCCATTAATCTATTACTTGATATTCAACCAGAATGATGTCTGAGGCAAGAAAGTTAATGCACAGCACAGATGTAGCCTTGTTCTCTGAGGAGTTAATTGTAGTCATGAATTTGAAAAACTAAAACCATGAAAGGAATTTAAAGCATTAGAAGTAAAATCAGTAATTCTAGGTCTGGGCCAAGACAGTCTAAGTTGTGGAAGTATATTAATATTCATGAACAGAGTTGTTGTATAAGCCGTGATTTTTTTCATAAAGAGATACACTTAGTTGAGAAACACACAGTGTACAAATATCTGAGGCCCCTTCCTGGCTTCTCAAAGATCCCTCAGAAAGAAGAGTGCAATGCAATTGCCAGGAATTATATGGTTGGTTCTATCTCAGCATCAGGAAGAAAGACACATTCCCCTTTGTTCTCCTGCATGCTCTTGTGAGGCAGGGGACCCTGACAGTCACTGGGCTAATGTGTGAAAACTTGGGAGGAAAGTGGGAGGTCATAGCTGTGGGAAATGAGCCAAAAATACATGTTCAGCTCCTGCTCTCATTGAGCTTCTAATCTTATGGCACAGATGGAGGCTCACACAGGAAAAAAACCAGAAGGTGTATACTATAAACCCACAGCTAATGAATGGTGAGAGGACGCCATCCAGGCTGAATGCTATAGGAGGGCAGAAAAAGAATTGCTCCTTGTGAACTGGATTAGACCCATAAAATGTTAGAGCTGGAAGGGACAAGCAACTTCGTATTGCTTTTCTTCTCGCGGTTGGTAATTGCTTATTAGTGCAATTCCTGTTCATATTGCGAAATGACATACATTCCAGAGCCAGGTAGAGAAGGAAACTCACTCTAATTGTTTTCTTCTGAACAATAAGAGGAATTTTTTGTTTTGCTTTTGTTTTGGGGGGTGTTTTTTGTTTCGTTTTTTAAATGGGGTGGGAGGGTTATAAGAAGAGGAAGGGGACAAGGGAATAAAAGAAAGAAGAGAGAGGACATTTGTGTCCCTTTTTCTAGTGCAAACTCTGAAGACGCCTCCAACCCACCCCATGCCTCTCTTTTGGCCTAGTCTCTATTCAAGAGGAATCCAATGAACATATTTAAAGTGTCATACGGCCTTTCAATATATTTGTTTTTACTTGTATATAAACTATCACAAAATTTCTCACTGGGATTTGAAGCTTTCAGAGCACTCTTCCATTCCAAAGATGGCTTTGTCCTTTGAAAGTCTGAGAAATATCCTTCAGCTGTAGTTGAGATGTGAGAGAGTCAAGTTAGGGTAAAAAAAAATTTTTTTAGCTTAAAAAAATTCTCAGACATTTTTTGCTAAGCCATAAATCAACAGTGGTTGAATTAAAACAGATCAAGCTTGGCTTGGGTTTAGACCTCCATGAGGTCTCTGGCTAAGCTTGAAGGGAAAAAAAAAAAAAAGTTAATACTTTTTAAAAAACCAACTCCTGTGAATGTCCAGTTGGAAGAGAGCAAATCCCATTTAATGAGAGTCGGCTCTTCCAATCACCCCTACATTTGTATCTACATCGCATTTCTTCACATTGGCCTCAAACCTGGTTTTCTGTCTTTTTCTTTACACATGCACCAAGACCAAGGATAGGAAAGAAATGGAACTTGCTTGGAATCCAGAGCCCACCTTTCAGATAGCGTGGCTTGCCTGAGAAATTGGTATCTAACCCATAATATTAACTTCAATGAGAACATAAATATTGGTTACTTGGTCTCTGGTTTCCAAGCAGCAGCTTACAAGGAGTGAACCATAATGGTCCACTCCCCAAAACAGAGTGTTGGGGCTGGACATGGGAAGGAAGTTTTCTAGGGTGCTGACCATCCCTCTTTCTCCTCAATGGGTCAAATCAAATGAAAGCATCTTTGTTTTCAAAACCAAAAACCAAGCAGAAAGTCATTAGGAATAATTTTCAGAAGCAGAGTCTACACAGAACCATGGCCTCCACTGTTTGGATCCCAAGTCTTTTAGGCATCTCTCTCTGAGTAGGAGCATAAAAGAAGTTTCCAGAACCATTGGATTTTGGAGACTACATATTACTTCCCAGGCACTACAAGCATTTGATTCTGTGGGTCCACCACTTTGGAACTTGTATTATTTATGTAATGTAAGCATTTTATAATTCTATATGATTTTTTTTTCTTATCTCTTTCTTTCTGTTTTTTTTTTTGTAATTTTATTATCTATGTTTAATTTGAGGGGCTAGATCTCAAGTGGTGACCCACTCCCCTCCCCCCACCTCAAATTATAACCATCAAGATCCTCCTTACTTTTGTTTTTGGCGAATGTAATGAGCAAAACAGTTATTTCATGGACAATTTAAGTCCTGGAAAGCTAAACTCCAGAGAGATACTCCAGCAATGTTTATATAGGACAGACAACTATCCATTAGGCCCCAAAATTTCTAAATAATTCACTTATCAAACATAACTGTAACAACATCATATAAAGAAAATGAAAAAGTCTAATGCCAAAAAAGTGTACTTGGTCTCTTATCTTGACTACAAGCCTACTGTTTTGGCTCCTTTCAGCAAAGTTTCCAAGGACACAGCCTTTACAAAGCATATTAACACACTATTCAGCCTATAAGATGTTAACATTATTGAGTCAATTTCATCTATAAGAAGGCTAAAAGTCACAGTCTTTAATGTCCATGTTGATTCTTTCTTGGTTCTCAGAGTGTCAACTTCTTTGTTTCTGAAAATCTCAATATCAGTCTTTCCTAGAAGATCCTGAAGCACCCCCTTCCTCCAAAACCTTTTATTTCTGTACCTGCTCTAATTTTTATAGTACAAGCCTATGAGGTTGCTTTATTTCCAATTCTCTACCTCTAGTCATGTAGATATGTAACACATTACGGTTTGGGGGAGCGGGGTGGGGGTACGGTTTGGGGGGGGGGATGCAGAAAACCAAACATGGAATCTCACTTTGTATACATTAAATGTACACATTCACCAGATCATAAATTAAATGTATTTCAAAAGTATGTTGGGTGAGCCAAGTGGCTTAGTTGGTTAAGAGCTCCCTCAAGAGTGCAAGCTCTGAGCAACAGGGTTGCCGGTTGGATTCCCGGCCTGAGCTGAGCGGCCACTGAGCTGCCAACACGTGGCAGGATGGCTCAGTTAAGAAGAAAAAAAAAAAAGTATGTTATTTGGAACTTAACATGCTCTCCCCCACACCATATTCAGCATGTTATGAAGCAAATACAGTCTAAATTGTTCTTAGAAGTCTGTTGTTTTTATTATCAAGCTGAATGGTAGTATTAGTTGCCCTCTAGTTTCCATTTATTTCTTTGTGTTACAGCTGAAATTCTAAAATTTTCGCTGAGAAATCCCAACACAAGGATGGCTTCTTTCCCATTGCAACCCCAGGAACTAGAAAAGAATTCTTGACCCATCAAACCCCACATATAACGGCCACTAGCAAAAAACAAAACAACTTCTATCCGCTCCTCTTTCCAGGTCAGAGATAAAAAAGGAAGCATTGGGCAGGCCGAGTGGTGCTGTGGTTAAGCACTCGCTTGGGAAGTCAGGGGCCCCAGTTCGGGTCCCACATATGAGGGCCAGTGACACTGCCCTCAAAAAAAAAAAAAAAGGAAGCATTATGGTATTGTGGGTAAGAGATAAAAATGATTTCTAGCTCTGTTATACACTACCTGCTGAAGCTTCAGGAACTTGTTTCCTCCTATATAAATGACAATACTTCCCCCGACCTAAAATGAAGATAGTAACGCCTACTCACTGGATAGTTATGAATTAAATGAGATAATGCATAGAATAATCTTAACATACAGTAAGTGCCTGATGAATCACAGCAAAACTTTTCATCCTCCTGGTCCGTCCCCTCCCATGTAGTCTTGGGGTGGGAGAGGATCTGGCTCATTGCCAGGTCCCCAGAGAAGTTGGGGGAATTTAGATGATAATTCCCCTAACCCCGAAGCAATGAGTCAGGTGCTCACCCAGGACCGCCTGCACTGTCCTGGCAGTGAAGCCTTTCTCCCAACAACTGGAAGTCAAACATAGGCAGATTTCTTCAGGTTAAAACAAACAAACAAATAAAAAAAAATACTGGTTGAGTCTATGAAGATGGTTCGGTAAGCCACAGCTGCCCATCTTGGCTACCAATCAGTTCTAGCCACAAGCCAAACTGGCAGTAAATGCAGGGCCCCCCTCCAAATTGTGGGGTGGGGATGGAATAGGGGAGTGCTGTCGGTCAAACCAGTTTGGCTTTCTTAAAATGAAAGAAAAATGAGGAGATCGGTGCATTTGATGATGGCTGAAAAAATAAACATTTAGGACATCTTAACCACCCTTTAAATATAGATTCTAGTATTGGGTCTATTTTAAAAATAGTTTCAAGGTATTATAAAGGCCAATATTTTACAAACTGCAGAGGGCAACGCATTAATACAGTATAAAATCAATTTAGTGCATTACTATCAACATTTAAAAAAAGAAATTAGAGTAGAATAGAATAGGACACAATGCATCAAACTAGGTAATAGTGAGTATTGTTTCATGGAACTTGGTTGAGATATAAAGTGTATTTTTTATTGTGGACTGCAGTAGAAAATTTTGAAAGTCACTAGCATAGGCAGGCTCTTAAAAACGACTATTTCTTGTTAAAATATTATCTGTAGTCAACGAGAACAAGTTTTGTTTTGGAAGTTCTTCACAGAACCAAAAGCACTGCCTCTGCAAAATGAGGTCTGACAATTAAGTTTGTGAACTTGTTGCAACACTGTTGCTAACGTTTTTTGAGATCAGAGGGATTTTTCCTTATGAATTTGTACCAACTGGACAAACAGTTAATCAAGTTTACTATTTGGAAAATGCTGAAAAGGCTGCATGAAAAAGCTAGATGTCCTGAACTTTTCGCCAACAATGACTTCTTTCGTTCCCCGAAGATAAAGGAAATATTGAAAGGAAGACATTTTGATGACATTCAAGACATCAAGGGTAAATAGGACGACAGCTCTGATGGCCATTCCAGGAAAAGAGTTGCAAAATTGCTTTGAAGGGTTGACTAGGTGCTGGCGTCAGTGCATAGCTTCCCAAGGTGAGTACCAGCAATGAGGTTAATGTAGCACTTTCTCTAGGATAAGTTAGCTAACTTAATTGTCTGACTTCATAAAAAAATATATGGGGCCATCAATGATTTAGTTCTAGTCCAGAAAAAAACTATAAACTTTCTATTAGCTTCTGAGAGGATTTGGGGTTCAGTTGTCCAGGACAGACTATCAAGTCAAACAAAATTGATACTTACCAAAGGGTAAAGCACATGTGGTTATATATATACTGATCCAAATGGTAAGAATTATTTAAAATTTCATTGAAAAATGAGAGGTTAAATGACCCCCATGGATGGAATGATGGTGGGTGGGGAGCAAATGGAGTCTTTTCCAATAGTGTCTGGTACATAGTAAGTATCCAATAAATATTTTTGAATAAATAAAAATGATAATGCTATGGGGATAACCAGCCATGACTTTCAGAAAGCATTTGTGGAAGGAAAAAGAAACAACAACCCATAACTCTTGGGAGGTTTGACCAATAAAATAACATTTAGCAAGAGTGATGGAAAACAATACTCTGAGTAATTCCACATTCTGGGTATGAGAGAGTTAGTACCTGTGCTGGTTATTCTCTGTATTCCATGTACCCCTGCCCCACCCAACACATTCTCTACCTTTTTCTGCCCTGTTCTGTGTCCTGGGAGGCAGAGCCCTAGGGACTGCATCATTTGCCTGCCTTGACCTCTCCCTTGGCCACCTGGCTTCTGGTTGGGTGTGGTCAGTGGGGATTAGCAGATGGGAGGAGAAAGAGGTCAGCGTATTTCTTACCTGTTCCCATTCTGTTTCAGCATCTGATTATGGTAGACTCTGGCTCTCACTAGCTCCCTCCTCTAAGGCTGGCTCTCCCTGCCCTCCAGTAACACTGGTTCCTCTTTGTATCCCTTCCAGCCCAGGGATGGTAATCAATCCCCATTGTTGCTGGTCTCTAGTGCATCAGTTACCCTTGTGGGTTCCTTCAACCCTGATTACTCCTCTATAAATGGTCATTTCCCAAAAGTCTCCTGTTTTGAACCATGTGAGGTTAATTCTGTTTCCTGCCTGGACCTAAAGCATATATACATTAGGTTTTTGTTTTATTTTTAATTAAAAAAATGACACCAAACATGAAAACCAACAACTTTTATAAGCACCATTTCGTCTATCTTTAATAAATGAAAAGGCATTTTAAGCTCTTGAGGAGTTTCGGAGTCATTGTAAACAGTGTTTACTCTTGCAGAGAACTGTGAACATTTTAGTGGTTAATCAGGCTTCTAGTTGGTTTCTGGATAAAGCGTGATGTGCCATGAGGATTGGTTAAGCCACCTTGGACTGGCTGTTTGGGAAGGTCCCTCAGTAGAAATATTTGTGCCTTTGGGGTAAGAGAAAAGAAGAGTTTGGTGGTAACTAGGAAAAGGGGAGATTGGGTCTGGCTTCCTTTCCCTCAGAGTTTCAGCAAGGAATGGAGAATGAAACAAGAAATCTTCAAGAACAATATAGTGGGCAACTGATGGCTAGAAGTTCCTGGAAAGAGATTGAACATAGTCCATGTTGCAGACTTACCAAAGCCCAACATGGCTGCTGTGGCACTTACATTTCGCCTCCTCTCTCCTTTTTTCTTTCTCTCCCCTTATTGGTATTGGCCACTCAGCCATCTCAATCTTTTCTTCTCATCTACTGAATGAACGCAGTCACTCACCCTTCTCCAGCAACATCTTTCCTTTCACTATCATTGGGCTTGGAGACTTGAGTATTTTCTAGGGCTTTATTTCCAACCCAGTACGTCTAAGGTAGATGGCATGGTTGGGACAATCAGAGGCTAGACATAGACTAATAAACAGACTAGGGCTAGTGAGGTAGAAAGTCAGCAGCCTGTCCCCAAGTGCAAGAGGACACATCAAGGTAATGCGCCTTCTTATTGGTGAAAGTGAGTTCCCTGAGTACATGAAACACATCTCTTATTCATTGCTATATGTCCGTGCAGAGTAGTGCAGGGCACATAATAGATGCTCAATAAATATTCATGTATTGCATGATGGTGTCAGAAACCACCCAGTAGCTTGTCTGAAACATCTTTGGCCTGAGCAGTGAACCTAAAGGTTAGGTGGGCAGACTCTAATAAAAGGCATATTCTCTTAAATTCAAAGGACATTGTGACATAATATACTTACATCTTAATTTGAAACACTTCACCAAAAACTAGAGCCTCTGCTGGGGAAGTTCCTTGGACCTACAGAGGCTCGTGTGTCCCCTCCTACACCTCCCTCCAGATGAAAGGGAGCCCATCTGGCACACACTGTAAACCAGATGTGCTGCAGGAACCAGCATAAAGGTCTCCCTGTGCTCACAATTCCTGTCTAGGAAGTCAGAGAACTTTTGGGAAATGCAGAGAAATGGCCAAATTGGTTTGCCATGGAATGTATAAACCCAACTGACCCCATGATTGGATTTCATCCTTTGACCACAAGAGTGCCAGGCAAGGGAAATGACTGAAGTTTTCCCCATCTAGGGCCCATGAAGACAAACTGATTGGCTTTAAACTTTCAGGTTTTAATTTGTCCTCTACCCAGATGGCCTCTCAGGATGCATGGAGCCGCCCTTCCCCCCGTCCCCCACCCTGAAAACTGGTTTAAGCTTTTTCACCTTTGGCTTCTTTGAACATAGTATTATCTGATGGAATTTTTAAAAAGTAATACATAGTATTTTTCTAATTATAAAAGAAATACATATTTATTGTAGAAAAGTCTGGAAGTCCCAAGAAAATATTAAAAACACCATTTAAAATTCAACTGTAATCCCTCCACCCAGAGATAACCTCACAGTTAATTTGGTATATTTCTTATTGGATTTTTTAAAATATGATTATACATAGGTGTAGGTATGTAGTTTTTAAAAATCAGAACAAATATTTTTCTAGCATAAATTACCCTGTTATAAATGAACATTCTGGAACATAAACTTTCTCTCCACTCTCCACCTCTGTCTACCTTTCCCCAGGTTTGTTTTCTAAGAGAGGAATTCATGAATCAAAGTTGCAAATATTTTTGAAGCTCTTGTTGTAAATTGTCCAATTGCCCTCTAGAAAGGTTGTACCAATTTTTGCTCTACTTGTTGGCTTGTTTTATTTTGGAAGGAAGTTTGCTTCCTCCCCTCAGAGTGTTCTATGTGCTGAGATTCTAGGGCAAGGTGAGGCTATTGAGCGACACAATCCATCTGTGACAATTGATGGTATCCCACATGTACTCTTCTCTTTTAGACCAGCTCAGGAAAGCTTCCCATCCAAATATCCTATGGTTCCTTGAGTCAAAGGCTGTATTTTCAGAGATCCTCAGTCTCAAGCCCCTCTCATGTATTTGGGTACCAAGGTTCTTTTTGGCACTATTAACATATATTTTGTTTATTATAAGCACCAATATTTATAGAGAACCAAATAAATGTACATGTTGAGCATAAGGTCTGGCAACAGAAAATATCTGATTTGGAGAAGGCAGATAGGACTTCCCATATCCCATTTGGAAGGTCATAGGAAGGAGTATGTCCAGATTGGATGAAAAATCTCAGTTTCTCAATGCAGCATACATTTAACGGCTTTTGGGCTACCCTAGTGTCTGATTGATTCGCTTTCTACATTTGGAGAACTCTCCACCAAACAAGCCTTGGAAGAGTGTCTCCCCTTATTTTCCCAGCCTCTCTTGCTGTAGGACAGGAGCATGTGATACCTGCTCCACACTCAGAATTGGGAGCTGCTGACTCATGAAGCAAGATGTGCGGAGAATAATTCTTTCTGCAGTGGCAGCAGTGGCAGCAACATCCCATTGGCTACAATTGGTAGCTGCAGCTCCCAGGGTTCAGGTTAGTGGTGTTGGTGAACACAGTTCTGCAACGTGGACTTGGCTGGAATCCTTAAAGGATTTGCTCTAAGCATTTCCTGCCCTGGTTTCTAAGCCTGTCCCCTAACATTCCCAGTGATTCTGTGGGCTCCCTGATATCATTTCCATAAATTCCGTTTCTGCTTAAATCCATCGGCTGCTTGCAACCAAGAAACCTGACTGCTATATCAATAGCCTCTTCAGACTCAGTGTGCTCATCTATAAAATGGGACTAATGGTGCCACCTCAGAGAACTGAGATGAGGACTAATGAAAGCACATGAAGGCATCTAGTCCCACACCATAGCACATAGTAGAAGCTCAACATATAGTGGAATGTCACCCTTTGTTTTAGGTTCCCTTGCCCATAGAGATCAGGGTGTGTTGAAGAGAAAAAAAATCAAGCTGTTTTACTCTCAATTGTAAATATCACTGTCATCATCTTGGTTATAGCAATCATTCATTGAGTGCCCTACTGTATTTTCGGTACTGTGCTAGGCAACTTACAAACTCTGCCTCTAATCCTTGCAACAGCGCAAGGTACATTTTACAGATGAGGAACCCGACGCTCCAAATGGTTAACAATTTGCCAAAGTTATCCCAAGGAATTAAAGTCCAGTGAAGCAGAAACTGTCGGAATTATGAAAAAGTTTAGAGTACTCTAAGAAAGATTGAAGAATTTGAAATATAGCCATATAAAGACATCCATACATAACTACTTCAACCATTTTGACCATACCAAAACTATTAAATGGTTTGATTGAGGCTGCAGTGTGGAAACTTGACCAAGAATCCTGCGAGTTGAGTCAAAGGGGCCAAATAGTTGGGCCTCTATTTAGACCTGAGAGTCTCAATGGGTGCAGGATGGTGTTTATCAAAATCATCTTGAGAATTCTTTCAAACCACACATACCTGCCCTCTGCACCACCCTAAAGAAAAGGGGTTGAGTGGCAGCTGCTGATACAAGCAGATCCAAAGACTAGTCTAAAATGCCCTGCAATTTGGAGAAACACAAGGGAATTTTTCTTTTCATAAAGGCCCATAGTCTCGCTTTACTGTCTCTAGACTTTAGGATAAAAAATTTCCAAAGGTCAAAAATAAAAATACATACAGTGCTGCTGGAGTGACATTGCAATGACAGGAAAATGTGAACTATGTGAGAGAGGGAGAGTCAGACACACATGCAGACAAGCTCTCCTCAGAGCAGGAACTCCAGGGCTCCAGGCGTCCGGAAGGAGACTCCCACCCACCCAGCGAAGGCCTGGTGCCGCTTGCACGTCTTAAAATACAGGCTATGCTTTGGCTTCTGAAATGAAAAATTACACCAAAAGACATGCCTGATTTTTATTAACTATCCTTAAAAGCAGTCTTTCACTAATTCTGGGGAAGATATTTTGCTTGAGTGTTTTCCCATTTTGGCAAATGCGATCCAGTGGGCTTAGATTGAAGGGGTTTTGCCCTGGGCAAATGGTTGAGCACAAAAACCCTGCCGACTCCAGGAACAAGTTAAAGAAGAGGGAAGAGATTTCCTTGAATCGATAGTGTAGAGCCAAAATAAATGGCTACTTTGGTTCTCTGGAGAAAACATTGCTGCATTTTTTTCACAACAGAGATTGCTGATGCAACTGACCAGACAGCATACTAGGAGACCTGGGTCAAGATTCAAAGAGGCTGGGCTGATCCTCAAGCCTCTGAAGCTGGTTGCTCAGCAGCCATGTGACCAGAGCAGGGGAATGGGCGGAAGTGGCTTTGGACAGGAGCCACCTTTGCAGCATGTGAACAGATCTGGGTTTTGACAGATTAAAGATGGTTCCTGCAGATAGGGCAGGAGTGGGTGGTGTCAGGGCATGTGCCCAAAGCTCTCCGTCAACAGTGGCAAAGCGAAAACGCACATGGACAATACTGGATCAGCAGTGAAGATTTTGGAAGGCAATCTTAGTGAAAAGCCAGAGCAAGAGACGGGAGCAATAAATCAGGCCAGGAGAAAGTCTGAGTTGAAGGATGCTGCTGCCTGGTCTATCACTCCCCAGCCAGCGGAAGTACACGTGGGTCCCAGCCGGCGTTGACTCTAGCACCCTGCCAGCTTATTCTGGCTCTAAGAAAATGAGAACATCTTGGCTAAAGATGTGGGGGGCAGTGAGTGACTTTCAGTAAAATAATTTTTCCTCAAAGGGGAAATTCAGTCCTGGGGGCTCTTATATCAAGCAAAGCCCCTAACTAAAGCATGGTGGCCCAGTGTTAAGGCTTACAGGGATGGTATTCGGTATCCCAAAAAGCTGATGGAAAAGAGAAATGCAAGGCAAAAGAACCAGTCCTCATCTTTCAGAGATGTTTCCTTGGGTACCACACTGCTGATTAAAAAAAAAAAAAAAATTAATAGTGAAATGCCAACAAAACTCCCCCGTTACTATAGTACAGTGATTAAAAGCCTAGGATTTAGAGTCAAATATCTGAGCCTCTGTTTACTCATCCATATAATAGTGCAACCATTCCTGCCTCATAATGAAAGGATTAGACAAAGCATAAGACCTAGATGTGGCAACTGAGACCATTGACAACCACTCAGAAAAGTGGTATTCAAGGAAGCATGGCAGCTCATGGGAAAGAGGCTCCATTCTTTGAAATTCCCAAGTGAATGGCCAAGGAAAAGGAGAGGACAGTCAATTTACTAATTGTGTGTTGGTAAAAATAGATCCCTGGGAGAACCGATGGAAAGGAAGGAAGGGAGAGTGGGAGGGTGGAAGGTAGTCTCCTTTGGACTTCTCAGTCACGGCCTGTTCCAATATACCCCTCACCCTGAGGTCAGGGTGACCTTTAGAAATATAGGTCCCTCTGACCAGGTCTTTCCCTTGTCCAGAATTTGCACTGGTTCCCCACACTCTAAGGAAGAAGTCCAACCTTCCTCAGACAAGGGCCCATGCACTATGGCGCCACCTCTCACCCAAGTCTCAAGCACTTCCTCCAGTACTGATGCAGATATCGTTGTACTGCCACACACACATTCTTCACCCCTGGGCCTTTGGAAATGTTTGGAAATCTTTGCTTGTCACTATGGGGTGCTAGGTACAGAAGAAATGCAAACTGTGTGCAGTGTAATTGGGGAGTGGGCAGTGTCCTATAACAGTCCTGGCCAAAATGCCAATAGCAGCCCTGCTTAAAAAACCCTGAGCCCCTCTGTGTCTTTTTTTCCTGCAGTATCCTGCCTAAAATGCTCTTCTCCTCACTCCATTCTACTTAACTATTTCATGCTCAAAGGCCTAGTTCAAAATTTATCTTCCCGGGACGGCCGAGTGGCGCGGTGGTTAAGAGCTGGCTTGGGATGCCAGCGGCCCCAGTTTGGGTCCCACATATGAGGGCCAGTGACACTACCCTCAAAAAAAAAAAAATGATCTTCCCTAGGAAGCCTTCCAGACCCCAGCACTCCATCAATGGCAGAACTGATGGTCCTTTCCTAAACACTCCTGTGAACTGGCCCGTCTGAAGGACCCTGGATTTCTTCATGCTGGATTAGTTGGCACACCTGCTTCTCTCCAGCCTAAGGGCTGAGAGTGGTCCTTCTGAGCTTGGCATCCTCAGGGCCTAGCACAGTGCCCAGCGCCCAGTAAGCCTCAATTCATACTGAATGAAGGATGGACTGATGACCTCTTGTTTTCTTTCTCATCCATGAACCCATGTAAACCAAGTCTGGAGGGTCAGAGTCCATTTTCTCCAGGAAACGACATGAGAGTTGCGAGATTAACGGAAATCACATTGCTACCGGCACTCTCAGACTTCACTGTGAACTGCGTTTGCTGAGACATCTACTCTGTCTTTACGCGCGTGTGTGTGTATTGAATTATTTTTTCTGGGTCATTAAAAGTTGTTTGATTTGGTTAATACCTTATTTATTTAATAATAGATTCCACCCTGGAAGCCAAGTTCAGGAACTAGGAGGCAGGGTTGCTATTTCTTTGATAGAGATCTCCTTGGCTCCAGTAATCTTAGTCCAGGCATGCTCTAGGAAACAGACTCAAATTGGAAATTTGGATTCCTCTGGGAGGTGGTATAGTGGTGGAGACAGACATATAAATAACTATATGAAGCAGAAGGCTGTCAGTGCTAAACAGAGGGACAAGCACACTGCTAGCATAGAAGAAGTGCTAAATAATATGTGGTGAATGAATAGAAACCAGCAATCAGTTTGAGAATAGAGGAGGCAGCAGAGACACAAGTTATTCATATAATGATCATCTGCGTGTTAACTTAAGAGGCAGCTCAAACTGTGATTATGACATTTGATCATTGTCAGACATTAATTAGCTACCAGATTTGTGCCCTTCAATCCATTCTACACACAGCTATGAGGTTAATATTCTGAAACTATACTTCCTGCCTCCCTCCCCCATACTTAATTTTCAATAGCTTCCCATTATCTGCAGACCAAAGTTCTTAGCCTGGCATATGAGGGTCTCCCCCAACCTTCCTGCATGGGTCACGCCCTCCTTCCCATCCCCTACCCCTCCTCTGCACCAACCTTCTGCTCCAGGCAAAGTGGTCAGCTGACTGCTCCCCAAATATGACAGAGAGGTCCTGGCCTATACGTGAATTCGAGCATGCTGTTCTCATCTAGAACGGCTTCCCCTTTCTCTCAAGTCCTCTGAATCCTGCCTTTTCAGCTTCAATTTCTTCTGTACACTCACTCAGTTGCTCAGTTTCCCAAAGTCAAATCTTCCCAAAGGGCACAGCTTATTTTTTCAGCCCGGTTCAGAGCTTGGCATCCCTCACATCCAATCAGCACTGGTGTGGAGGATGGTACCTGGGACCACTGCCTTGAGCACCATCACTGAGGCAGGCTAATGACCCTGAGAATGCAACGGGAGTTGAGTGCTTAGCAAACAGAGTCTGGTTTTGCTAAACAAAAAAACTTTTGTTTTTCTCATCAATGACAGGTCTCACTATCCTGGACTAAGTGTGTCCATTTAAAAAGAGCTTTATTCGTTTTTCTCCAAAGTCCTGTTGGACAGAAATCCAGTTTCAAAACCTGCCCATCTGTGGCTGTAGGAGGATGGTGGGACTTGCCTGGCCAAGGATGTCACCCCAGGACGGGCTAGGACTTTCCAAACCCACCCCAGAGCATGGAAGTACAGACCCAAGTCATCCTCCTGGTAGACCATGGATATCCACAAAGGCAGCCATCTCTGTCCCCGCCACCCAAGGACTCAAGTGAGGCCCCTCTCCCATTGAGGCCACCAGGGGAGTCAGTGCCCAGACCAGCCCTACGGCTACCTAGCTGGGTTCACCCAGTTAAATCATTTAACACATTTTTTGCGGGAAACGAGTAAACTTGTCATATAGCTCAGATGCCCGCTTACAAAGTGTTAAATCTCTGGGCTTCAGTTTCCTCAGTCATAAGCTACAGATTCTCACACATGCCATACAGGACTGCTTAAGGATTAGAGATAATATATATAGATATTGATACAGAGCAGATGACAAGTAACTGCTAGTTATAGTGACCTCTGGACAGCTATTAGGGGTCCTAAAAACTAAGGGAGAGTGTATAAGTCACAGAAACAGAGCAGAGGTCCATAGTGAACGATGCCATCTCCTCCTGCCCACCCTCTCTATCTCCACCATAAATTCATAACCATGCAATTCCCTAACGCCCTAAATTCAGCCCTTCTGAAGCCTGTGCAGACCTTCTCAGCCTGACTCTCTCAGAAGTCCTGTTTCTTTCCTGTTTTTCCATACATCTCCCTTTTATCCTGGAGTCACTGCCATGTGCACCTTCTTCCCTGGAGAACCCGAGTCCCCACCTCACCATTGTACAGAAACGACCAAGGAGAGTGCAGACCTGACCACAGCTCTCATCTCCTGCTTTCGCCTCCTACTGTCTAACCACAGAAGCGGCTCTCTTCCTACCCGACCTCTGCCTGACCGATCCCCTTCATTCCCCTGAAGTGCATGCTTTCTGAATGAACAAAAACTCCCATCGCTATTCACTATGTTATGAGCCATTGAAAAGAATGCCACCAACTCCCCTCCTGTCCTGGCCTCATCAGGAGACACTCAGCCCCACTCTGGAGGGCAGGTCAACCAGAAGCAGGGCTATAAAATCTTAGCAGCCCAGGTCATTCAGCCACAAAGGTGGTGACCCTTATTTTTCCTTCCAGCCTTACAACCCCAGGAAGACAGACCACCTTTAACTAGGTCAACCAAACTCACAGCCTTCGCTCCACTCTCTCTCCCTTTATTACTGTGGTTCTCAGTTGGAGGCACTAAATTTATTGTGATGATTTACGTCTGGAAAGAAAAACAGAAAAAGTTTCACCGCTTCTTGACTGAACTGGACAAGACCTTCCTGCATGGAAAAGCACACCAGTAAGGACAGTAGGATAACATCAGACTCCACTGGGTGATTTTTCTAAAAAGTGTCCTGAGCTGGCTAGAGCTAAAATTCTAGCAACTCTGAGACAAAAATCAGGAAAAACGGAACCTGCTTTCAAAAAGCCAGTCCCATTTAACCCATGAGGAGCCATCTGTCACAGGACTTGACCTTCTCACCCCTTTTCTTCCCCTCTGCTTCCACAAATGACCAAGCAGAGCCTTCCTTCCATGACCTCACAGACCAAGTCTTAGGTAAATAGAGGGGAACAAAAAGCTGCCACATTAAAACACACCTTGCTCCGACCTACCCCCTTGCCCCAAACTGTCTGCCTCAAGTTGCCCCTTCTCATTAACATGCTGCAGCACGAAAACCAATGAGAAACACAATTCCTTGTAACAAATGAAGAAAATGTTGATGTGACATGAAATCACATTTGGTATTGAGGACTCTCTGGGGACAAGCTGAAGACATGCAAACCCAAGTGAGTTTGTTATCTTGTTTACTATACGCCTGAATGTAAACTGCACAAAAACAAGGCTTACAAAATGAGGGATTCTTGGACTGTGAGTGTGTGTGTGTGTTAATAGACAAGTGAAAGTGCAGCATTACTGTCACTCCTGTGAAACTTTCCCTCCACCTATACTGTGTAACCAGTCAAATCAAGCCTGAGTTATATGAGAACATGGATTCTAACTTTAACAAATACATAAAGTCATGACCCTTTTGTTTTGATATGCTGCCTGTTCCAGACAGGCAGAAAAGTCACCACTAAAACCAAGAGGTGTACAAGACTTCACAATTTATTAAGAAGATTAGCTGGCTTTCGTTTGTCCACTAATGATTAGTCACAAATGTGCATTCCCTCGGAAGGCTTGGAGGTCAGGTAACCCAAGGAACAGTTTGGTTTAATTTTGTTTCCCTTTCTGTTTGATGCATTACTGTTCACTGTAAATTAAGGCTATTTTACATACACCCATTTCTAACCAGATTATATACAACATGACAAGCCCACCTTAAATATTGTATGTTTTTTCACTTTCCACTATATTTGTAAAACTGCCTGCTGTGAAATTACAAAGTTCATGGTTCAGCTGAACTTTTGAACTCAAGAGAGGATTTGACACAGCAAAACAATCTAAATGAACCCAACACGAAGTTTTCATAGTCGAAACTGCTTTTCAGCCTATTGTCTGGGGTAATTGGGTAGGAAAGTTCTTTATTGATGTTGTAAAAACTACCAGTTTAATAACAGGCAGGGGGAGTGGAGAGGAGATGAGTGGATGTACCTTGGAGCGTCTAAAATCACGCTTCTCTGCGAGTTCACTGAACTCTACCTGACCCCATGAGGAAGGTCTCCCCAGGATAATCCACCAACTCCAGGGTTTGTGACGGAATGGCTACAGCCAGCCAGATCTTAACCTCACAGTGGAATGACTTCTCGCATGCTACACAAAATGATAATAATATTCATTTTCAAAATAGTAGTTTGCTACAATGTGTCAAATGGCTACCAAGTGCCAGATCCTTTATATACAGGTTTTTTTCATTCTGTCTTCACAAAAACTCAATGAGACTACCATTCCCATCTCTATTTTATAGATGAGGAAACTGGGACCAGAGAGGTTAAGCAAGTTGCTCAAAATCACATAGCCAGCATTGGGCCTCTCTGTGTCTCAGTTTTCTCAATGCAAAACAAAATGCTGGACAAAGTGACCTCAGATTTGAAGTTTGAGGTGCTGGCTTATGCACATGGGACAATAGCAAAGGGATGATTCCATGTAGAGGACAAAAGAGCTTTCATTCACAAGATCTCATTTAACCCTAACAACCATAAGGCAGGAAGGATGACCCCCACTTTACTGAAGAAATTGAATTTAGGTGGGTTAACTGACCTGCAGAAGGTCACACAGCTGGCAAGAGCAGAGTGAGGATAAAATCCCTGACTCGAAAGCTTATTCTTCTTCCACCTCTTGACTGCAAAGTCAGTGTGATGTCATTCAGATTTCCTTGCTTTCACATCCCAAATTTTGATTGTCTTTGAGAGTAAGGCTTAGCAGATTGGGGTGAGAAGGAAGATTTATTTTGCTTGAGTAAATATCAAATTGTTTCCTACAGAGTTTTCATTTTAAAACCAAAAACATCACCTCCTGGATTTGGGTGCAAATGTGCCCAGAAAGCTTTCCTGTAGCTGTGGTGCTAACTCCCGTTACCACCATGTGCTCACCACCACTCTTTGGGGTACTGCCCCTCAGAAAGCAAACAAAGAAAGTCTGCTGAACACTAATAATTGAGATAAACTGTATAGAATACTTAGTCTAGTCCTTTAATAAACACTTAACAAAATTACGTATTATTACATTTTTATTATTCCTCCTTTGAAAATAAGGACATGGGTGCGTGCGCACGCGCGCGCACACACACACCAGCCACACAGAGTCCAACAGGCTTTCTCACTTATAATTTACATATGTCTCTTCTAAACAATATATAAATTTTTTTTTTAATTTGACACTTTTGTCTTTTAATTGGACACTTCAACCATTAACATTTAAGGTAATTATTGATATTATATTATGGGTTTAAATCTACCATTTTATAATTTGCTTTCTAAGTTGTCCTACTTGTCCTAGGTTCCTTTTGCCTCCTTTTTGGTCTTCTTTTGGATTAATAAAATCATGTTTCACTACTCCACCCATCCCATCATTTGTTGGAAGTATATATACTTAGACTATGCTTCAGTGTCTACCCTAGAGATTTGATTTATCAAGTTCTAGTGTTATTTGATAATTTTACTCCTTCCTTATTAATTCCCACAATGTTATGCCAAGACTATGTATTTTAATTCTCCCTATACCTTGTTTTATATAGTCAATGTTAGTTTAGATTTACCAATTATTTGCCTTTGTTGTTGCTCTTATGTCTTCCTGCCTCTGAGTTTCCATTTGGTATTATTTTTTCTCTGCCTGAAGAACACCCTTTTTTTTTTTTTTAAAGATTTTATTGGGGAATTGGGGGAGGGAAACAGCGTTGGGGAATTGGGGGAGGGGAACAGAGAAGTTGCTGTATTTTTGTTCTTCAGTCTAGTTGCGGAGGACGTTGCTTCACTGGCCCATGTTGGTATCCTCATTGCGCTCTTCCCGGATGAGGCAGATCGGTCGCCGGCCTCCGGATGGTCGCTCACCGTGGCTATTGGCAGCTCATGCTGGCTGCCAGCCGCTCACGCTGGCTGCCGGCCACTCGCTGTAGCTCATGGCAGCCCACTGCAGCAGGGGCTGCAGCCTACACTGTTGCCGGGGCTCGCAGCCCAGCCCCAGGTGGAGCTGTTGTTAGCTGTAGAGGGCAGTGTCACTGGCCCTCATATGTGGGATCTGAACCGGGGCTGCTGGCATCCCCAAACCAGCTCTTAACCAATGCTCCACTCAGCCGGCCCAAAGAACACCCTTTATAATTCCTTTTTTGCAGTCTGCTGAAAATATATTTTCTTAACTTTTGATTGTCATTCTTTTTATTTTCAATTTTTTTAAAATTGGAGAACGGGGGAGCAGAACAGTATTGGGGAATTGGGGAGAGGGACCAGCTAAGTTGTTGTTCTTTAACCTTAGTTGTGGAGGGCGCCCGTAGCCATCTGGCTGCCCGTCGGCAGCTCGTGGCCTCTAAGCTCAAGGTGCTGTGTTACAATTTATTTGCGGGTGAGCGTAGCCACCATCCCATGTGGGAGTCAAACCAGCAGCTTTGTTATTAAGAGCACACGTTGTATGTACTGAGCCATCCAGTGGCAGCTCAGCTCAAGGTGCAGTGTTCAGTCTTAGTTGCGGGTGGGCATAGCCCACCATCGAACAGGCAGTTTTGTTGTTAGGAGCATGTGCTCTCACCAGCTGAGCCATCCTGCCACCTGTTGGCAGCTCAGCAGCAGCTCAGCTCGGGTGCAGCATCACTGGCCCATGTGGGAATCAAACCAGCGGTCCTGTTGCTCAGGGTTAGTGCTCTTAAGCTAACTCTTAACAAACTGAGCCACTTGGCCTGCCCTGATTGTCATTCTTAAACAATATTTTCCTGGGTTTAGAATAGTAGGTTGTACATCAAAGATATCATTTCATTGGTTTCTGATTTCCACTGTTTCTGTTAGAGAAGTCATTCATTATTTCTTTTGAGAAGTTAGATATCAGTCTAATTGTTGCTAATCTATCTTTTTTCTCTAGCTGTTTCTAACTTTTTATCTTTGGTTTATAGCAGTGTTACTGTGATGTATCCAAATGTGTGTTTCTTGATATTTAACCTGTTTAGGTTTGAATCTGTGGCCTGATAATGTTTTCAGCTCAGGAAAATTCTTATCCTTTATCTCTTCAAATATTACTCCTACCCCATGTTCTCTTCCCTTTACTTTTGGGATTCCAAATACATATATGCTAATCATCTCACCCTTGATGTCCCATATCCTCTTTTCTGTATTTCTTTTTCTTTTTCTTTTTCTCTATGTTTCATCCTGCATCTTTTCTACTGACCATCTTTCATTTCACTAATTCTCTCTTCAACTATGTCTAATGTTCTATAAAAACTATCACCTGTATTCTTAATTTGTGTTATTGTATTTTTCAGTTCCAGATTTTGTGTTTGATTCTTTTTCAAATCTACTATGTCCTTTATTATAGTTCCCAGATCTGTGCCAAAATTCTCAATCATGTCTTTTTTTTTTCTTTGAATATTAAGCATAGTTATTTTAAAGTCTGTGTTTGAGAATTCCAATATGTAGATCCCATGTGGGTCCGTTCTATTATCTGTTGTTTCTCCTGGTTTAGATCATGTTGTCTTGTCTTCATGTGTGGTTGGTTATTTTTTTATTGTGTGCCACATTTTGTGTTTAAAAAATTATTTGTAGAATTATTCTGAGATCTAGGGTATTATCTTCTTCTAGACAGGATTTCCATTCGCTTGTTATGAGTGCATAGGGGCACTAGTAATCCAGGCTTACCCTAATCCCATTTCAAGGACTGATACCATTCAAAGATGATCTGAGAAAGCCCAAAGGTCACTCTTATTCCTAAGGTGCAGCCTTTTAATATCTCAACCCAAAGGGGCAGTGGTGAGAAGGGTCAGCCATCTACTTTCATAGGTCTTGAATTTCAACTTTTGTTCCCTTAGTCACATGAGACTTTTAAAAGTGCTGAGCTTCTCAACCACCTTCTTCCATGAACACCATAAATGGCAGGATCACCACTCTGTACTTCCTACTTCTCTTGGATCTTGGACCAGTAGCTTTCACTATCTCTTTTTCTCTTTGATGCCTAAAGAAATTATTTTTAATATATTTTGCTTAGCTTTTCTAGTTATTCTCAGCAGGGGGATTGGTTTGAGATATAACTAATCTACAATTATTGACATTGGAAGTTTTCAAAATTTTAAAAAATATTCTTTACTTTGATATTGTTCTCTTCCTATTATAGATATCCTTCTGCATTAAAGTCCTTTTTCTACTGTGAAGTGATGATCAGAATGGATGAAAATTTTGTTTTGGTGTGTTCTGTTTTTAATGTCTTATTTAACAGAAAATAATATCAATCTAATATCAGGCCCCAAAATTATTTTGAAGTTTTAATGATTCATAAAATGTATAAATTTAGGACTACTGCATTATTATAACAAACCTACAGAGTGGGTAACATCCCTGGCCATAAACCAGCTCTTTGGAGTACTTCATGGTGATCTCAGGTACTTTCACTCTCTCTGCCCACCTGTGGGGATCCATCATGGATGAGCTGGGAAGAGTCACTCAGTAGACACACCAGCGAATACTCAGCTCATAATTTGCTTTTCCATGCTGCTACATTGCCCTATTTCAGGCAGGGGTGAATTTCCCAGTGGCGGTTATCCATGTTGTGATGATGTGCTTCCCCAGAAGAGGGAAGTGGCTGATTCCCAGGAACCAGCAGTAGCAGACAGGCTTGGCTCCTAGAACAGACAGTGTGGCTCCTCATAGGCGGAGTAGGAAGCAGAGAGGCCAAGCCACAAACAGAAGCAGCCTCAGCAGACACTGGGCACACACAAAACCAAAGGCCAGGCCTCCCACAGCCACACCATATGGAGGCCTCCTCCCTCAGGGGCAGCCCAAGTGGGAAGCACAGCCACCAGCAGTATCTTCTACAGACAAGATGTAGTGTGAGAACCATGACCCACCCACTCTAGGAAACAGATTGGCAAAGGAATAGCTTTTCCTAAGTGAACAACATGCCAAATCCTCTAAAGACAAGAGACTTCAATACATCTTCCTCTCTTGGGAAAGTCGAAATTCTTAAATGCAGACTAAGTATAATAGCAATCCCTGTGTTATTTCTAGACATTTTACTAAATGTTTGTACATATATTAAATAATCCTGTGTTATTGTGTGAGGTACCATTATTCTCATTTTACAGATTAGGAAATTGAGGACTGGAGAAATTAAGAAACAGCCAAAGAACACAGCTTGACATGGTGGAGTAAGTGTTAAAAAATGAAGATTATTTGTTCTAAAGCCCACACCACACTGATTTTTTAAGAATTCCCTTAGAAGCAACAAAGAGATCCATTAAACACCCACATCCATAATCTTAGAAGAAACTAACTGTTTCTGGCCACTTGAGGAACCTCCCAACTTCATGGATACCCTTGCCTTTGTTTTCATTCTTTCCAGTTCTCTGTTGTCTCTTGGCCAGGTGGCTTCTGGACACAACTTTGTCCTTCTGGCTTGTCCAGGGTAATTCTTCCCACTGAAAAACATGAGATCTGTTTTTCTAGGCTCAAGCTTCTGACATTCCACTCAGGTCTTCCTTTTCACTTCTGGTTTCTGGTCAGAAGACCATGCCTAGACTTAGTGTGATTTGTAAGACTATGACAATTGACAGTCATAATGCCCAATAAAAATTTAGTCCTTACTACATCTGGAATACACAAAGGAAATGATCTTACAAAGGCCATTAGAATCCCACTACTGCTAGAGTTACGTTTTGGTTTGGTTTGTTTTAATAGACTTTATTCTTTAAAGCAGTTTTAGGTTCACAGAAAAATTGAGAAGAAGGTACAGAGATTTCCCATATGCGTCCTGGAATCATACATACATAGCCTCCTCTTTGTCAACATCCCCACAAGAGAGGTACATTCATTACAATTGATGAACCTGGACGACACCACATTGTCACCCAAAGTCCATAGTTTACATTAGGGTTCTAGAGTTAGCTTTCTAAAAAACAAGTCCCATTATATCCTTCTCTTATTTAAAAACCTCTATTGGGGTCCCTGTTACTAAAATCCACATAGAGTTAGCTTTTAAAAAAACAAGTCCCATTATGTCCTTCTCTTAAAAACCTTTATTGGGGCCCCTGTTACTGAAATCCACATATCTTAGAGTAAACATCATCAAGATCAAACCACCTTCTCCAGCCTCATTTCTACATTTCCATTACACTAAATTTTACACCTTTCTGTGAGTAAGCTTAGTTTTTCATGTCTCCATATATTTGCACATATTGTTTCTTCTGTCCCCATGCCTAGAGAGTTTGAGGCCTGGCCAACGTTTCCTCAGTGTTCCAATGACTTTTTGCATGTATTCTCATAACAGTGATTCAGTACAATCATCCAATTAACAAATACTTCATAAGCATCTAAGTGCTGAGCGAAGAGCTAGGCATTGGGGCCATGAAGATGAGATAGTCAGAGTCTCTGTTCTCAAGAAGCTCCCAGCCCAGTGGAGGCAATAACGCTAGTACCATCATCACAAACACATGTATTAGAAAAGTAAAATACAACTTACAGAAAAGTTAAATACACAAAGAATTAGAAAGGTCAACCTACTCTAGGCAAGCCAGAGAAACCGTTATGAAGATGGATGACTTGAGCACAACCGGAAGAGTATGAATCTGTGGTTGAATGGGGTAAGGAGAGAACTAGTGGAGAAAACATTCCACAAGAGTACTCTTGCATAAAGTCAGGATAAGTATGCATGTAATTTTTTAGCATTTCTTGATAAGAAATGAGATTGGAGCTATTTCACCTACAGGATCCATTACAGAATTCTGTACCAGTATACATTTAGAATAGAATCAAAATTTTCTGTGTCAAATATAAGATGGGGCACAATATTTCTTTACCAAAAGAGAGGTGATCACATCCTGCTGTCTTGGGATCATACATCACTACTAACTTTTGAAACAAAAGCACTGCAAGTGCATTCTACAGATCAGAATACAACACTGAAGCAGACACAAAGGTAAGGATTCAGTAAGTCCCCAGGGGTGGCTGTTGATGTGACATTTTATAAGAAACATGTATCAATTTGAAAAGTAAATTAATCTATTAATAAAACAAGAATGTTGCTGCTGCAAAAAGAAAAAAAAGAAAGAAAATATGCAAATTGTAAACAGTTTTGATCAGATCATGTAGGAAATGAAAAGGAGAAGTTTTGGAAGCTGTACTTTGCCTCCGTTTTTTTTTTTTTTTTTCTTTTTTTTTGAGGGCAGTGTCACTGGCCCTCATATGTGGGACCCGAACCCCAGCCGCTGGCTTCCCAAGCCTGCTTAACCACCGTGCCACTCAGCCGGCCCTGCCTCCAACTGGCTTTTGCTTGGATGTGGCTACCCCTGCTGCTGCCTCACCTGTACAGTTGGATTCATCACCAAGCAGAGAGAATAATTCAGAACCAAAACTAGGCTCAGAGTGTGCCCTGATAGAGATGCTATGGGCATCTTAAACAAGTAAACTAAAATGATTTCTCAACAGTGGTAGCTCCAGGATTTTAATAGATGAGTGATTTGGTGACAATATTCTAGTTAATAGGGTGAGCTGGAGACTTTTCAGAAGAGCAAACACTGTTTTGTTTTTGCTTAAACTGTTTATTTGGAATAGCTTTGTGAAGACTAATAGAGCTGATGGGTAAACTAAGGCCCCCATCCATCCCCTGCCACACAAACCATGTCAGGCACAACTACTGTTTATTAATCACCACTGAGCTTTTCAAAGTAATGGCCTCTACCACTGCTTCTCCTTCCCCCAGCTCTCATTCAAGCCAGTTTCTACTCCTTCCACTAAGGCTATTTTCCCAAAGGTCACCAACACCAAAGAAAATAGTATTTTTGGCTTTTATTCTCTTCCACCTCTCCATAGAATTGATATCCTGACCACAGAATTTATAACCTTCCTGAAACTCTTTCTACACTGCCAACCTTGGATTCAATGGCAACATATTCTGCTAGTTTTGTTTTTTTCACTGTCCTTTCTTAATTCTTTTTCTTTCTTTTCCACCCCATCCCCTCCACACATGAGAATTTTTCAAAGTTAAAGTTTGACCTCTTGTTATTCTTCCATTTGGGATTCACCTATGCTGAAGGTTTTAATTATCATTTTTACACAGAGGACACGGAAAACCTTTATAGTTTTAAAGATCCAAAAGGGCTTTATTTCTATTTCTTGTCATATTGCATTGTCTAAGATTTTTAGTCCAATGTTGGTAGGAGGAATAATCTGGACATCCTTGCTATTCCCAACAATAGTGAGAAAACTCCTAATGCTTTATCATTTAATATCTTTAGTGTAGGTATCTAGTAGATGCATTTTATCAGTTTGAAGAAGTCAGCTTCTGTTACTATAATATTTTACCAAAAGTTTAATGTTTCTTTGCTGTTGGGCTCTTTGCTTTTTTTATGGTAAAGCACACATAAAATTTACTATTGGTGACATTCAGTACATTTACAGTGTTGTGCAACTATCACCACCATTTAGTTCTAGAACATTTTTATCATCACAGAAGGAAATCTATACCCAGTAAACAGTTGCTCCCCATTTCCCCCCTTGCACGCATTAACCTGTTTTATGTCTCTACAGAATTGCATATTCTGGATATTTAAGATTTATGGAATCATATGCCTTTTAATATATATGAATCATATAATATGGCCTTTTGTGTCTGGCTTCTTTCATGTAGCGTAATTAAGATTCACCTATGTTTTAGCATGTACTTTATTTATTTATTTATTTATTTATTTATTTATTTATTTATTTATTTTGAGGGCAGTGTCACTGGCCCTCATATGTGGGACCCGAACCGGGGCCGCTGGCTTCCCAAGCCAGCGCTTAACCACCGCACCACTCGGCCAGCCCTGTACTTTATTTCTTTATTCAAATAATATTTTCTTTATCCACATTTTGTTCATCCATTGTCAGTTGATGGACATTTGGATTTTTCCATCTTTTAGCTATTATGAGTAGTGCTGCTATGAACATTCATGTACAAGTTTTTGTTTGAACACCTGTTTTGAATTCTTTTGGGTATACACCCAGGAATGGAATGATTGGGTCAGATGGTGATGCTATGCTTAATTTACTGAAGAACTGCCAAAATGTTTTCCACAGTGTTTGTACCATTTCACATTCCCACCAGCAATGTATGAGTTATAGTTTCTCTGCATCCTCACCACCACTTGTTATTTTCCTTTTTTATATTTTTATAGCTATCCTGGTGAATATGAAGTGGTATTTCATTGTAGCTTTGATTTGCATTTTCCTAATGGCTAATGATGTTGAGTATCTTTACATACACTTGTTAACCATTTGCATTTCTTCTCTGGAGAAATGTCTATTCAAATCATTTGCCCATTTTTAAATTGAGTTGTTTGCCTTTTTGTTATTCAATTGCAAGAGTTATTTATATATTCTGAATACTAGACCCTTGTCAGATATATGATTTGCAAATATCTTCTCCCATTCTGTAGTTGTCTTTTCACTTTTTTTGATAATGTCCTTTAATGTATTAAAGTTTTTAATTTTGATAAAATCCAATTTATCTGTTTTTCCTTTTGTTGCTGCGCTTTTGGTATCAGACCTAAGAAACCATTGCCAGATCCAATATTATGAAGATTTATTCTTTTGTTTTCTTCTAAGAATTTTATGGTTTTAGCTTTAAAATTGGGTCTTTTGGGCCAGCCGAGTGGCGCGGTGGTTAAGCGCTGGTTTGGGAAGCCAGCGGCCCCGGTTCGAGTCCCACATATGAGGACCAGTAACACTGCCCTCAAAAAATAAATAAATAAATAAAATAAAATTGGGTCTTTTATCCATTTTAAGTTAATTTTTAATATAGTGTAAGGTAAGGATTAACTTTCTTTTCTTCCTTGTGGATATCCGGTTGTCCCAGCACAATTTGTTAAAGAGATTATTTCTCTCCCCTCACCCCCAATTAAATAATCTTGGCACCATTTTCAAAAATAAATTGATCATAGATGTTGGCTTTATTTCTGGACTCTCAATTTAATTCCATTGATTTATATTTTTATACTTATCCTGTCTTTATTACTGTAGCTTTGAAATTGGAAAGTACATTCTGAAATCAGAAAGTGTAAGTCCTCAAATTTTGTTTTCCTTTTTTAAAATTGTTTTGACTATTTGAAGTATTTGAAGTTCTTTGCAATTTCATATGAATTTTAGGATCACCTATTCCATTTGGAATTTTGATAATGATTGCACTGAATCTGTAGATCTCTTTGATAGCATTTCTATCTTAGCAATATTAAGCCTTCCAATCCATGAACAAAAGATGTCTTTACAATTATTTAGGTACGCTTTAATTTCTTTCAGCAATGTTTTATAGTTTTTAGTGTACAGGTCAAGCATCTCCATGGGTAAATTAATTCCTATGTATTTTGTTCTTGTTTATTTTTAACTACAGGAAAAGGTGTCAATTTTATTAAATGTTTTTCTCAGTCTATGACCTTATAATTTTTTCCTTTAATTTGTAATATAGTGAATTACACTAGTAGATTTCCTAAAATTGAACCATCCTTGTAACCCTGGCATAAACTTACTTGATCATGACATATTATGCTTTTCATACACTGCAGAATGAAGGAAGGAAAGGATAAAGAAGTAGAGATCAGAGAAATGGGAATGAAAATCACAGACTTGGTGACTGATTGGATGTGAGGACTAAAGAATAAATAAGGATGATGCCTATATTTCTGATTTAAATAACTGAGTTGACAATAGTGCCATTCACTCAGATGAGCTGGAATATATTTGGGAAGATGATATATTCTTTTGGGGACACAGTGAATTTGGATGTCTTTGGGACAGTGCCAGGGAGTTTAGAATATTGACCCAAGATTATTTAAAATAATAGGCAATGCACTCTCAATCAGAAAAGGAAGTGAAAATATAAGTGTGGTATAACAGATGCTATGAGTTGTTTGCCCAGTATCCATTATCCCTTTTTTCCTAATAAAACACTAATATCATTGGGGAGGCCAAGCTTAAAAAACAACCAAAACACCAACTTTATTTTTCGGCCTGACTTGCAGCTAGGAGTGGGTAGTTATTTCACACAGTCTGGCCAAACAGACAAAAGGAGCAGTTACTGGGTGGGGATTCAAGAAATGCTCTTTTTCATAAAGCTGATGTGGAGGGCCTAAGCCCCTCTTTCAGAAAAGCACAGTCGAAATAAAACTGGTTTGTATGGTGACTCACTTTGGGGTGATGAAGGCTGCTTTGGTGGCCAACACATCTGAAAGGGATTTGGGATAAAGAACTTATTTTCTATTTAATTCTTGGGTAGGGAGTCTAATAAATGAGGTGACCAAGAACTACTGGAATCCAAAGTCCTGAAAAAAACCACTCTCATTTGCCAGATCCATCCATTCCTATTCAATGGCCTCAACTCTGAGTAAGAAACTCCTTCCTCACTATAAGGTAGGGGGCAATATAAGGTGATAAGTCAGAGCATGGGCTTTACAAGTACGGACTCAGATAGACTTGGATTCAAGTCTCAACTCTGCAAGCTCTGTGGCATTATTTCGCCTCTCTGGGCTTCAATTTCCCCACCAGTAAAATGGTGATGATGACAGTTCCTACCTTGAAAGATTGTTGGGGGTTAAAGGATAAAATATAATGATGCATATAAAGTATATGGCACAGTATGAGAATATTAGCTGTTGTTATTATTATTCCTTATGTATCAGTTTATACTAAAGTAGCTATTACATTTTTTAAAACAATGATATGTTTTAGGGAAGTTCTCCATTTGAGTTACTTGAGTGGACAGCATCATTTGTCAACACATAAGGAAGTGATTGTGGCACCTGATGACCGTAGAGCCTCAGAGAAAAGGAGTTAGAAACTTTAGGTAAAACTGTCTACCTCAAATGCACAACTGGTCTACACTGAGTGGTAGGGAAGTCTAAACCAAGTAAACAGGATCAAGAGTGGGGTCAAGCTACAAGGATGGGAAAGTAAGAAGAGAACCTCAAGGCAGACAAGGTGACCAGCCAGGGACAAGATGGCCTCCTTTATTGCCTTGGTGCTCAGGAGGCTGGTCCAACTGCCGACACACAGTGATAAGACAGTGGGTAGAGCATCAGCCTTTCTCAGAGACAGACACATCCACCATCCTCAGGCAATGAAGTAGCTTTTGGTGGAAACAGGGTTTTCCTGAGGTGACTGGAAAGCTGGCACAAGAAATTTTACTGTTCTAAAAGAAAATGGGCTTCTTCCCTCAGGATTTCAAAGTCTGGACAACCCAAGAAGCGTGGCATGACCTGAAGACTACCCAGGGTATCTGGGCTTGGGAATATCAGCTTTCTCCAGAGGCCAAGGTGTCACAGAAGCCCTGACTGGGAATAGGGCTAAAAGTGACAGGCTAAGGGGGTGAGGATGACTAGGCCACCTAAGAAGAGGAAAGACCTGAACACAGGGCCTTCCCTGGTGTAGCAGGTGTTGTCAGTGGATCCCAAGAAGATCCAGAGGATCCCAGCACCATCTCCGTGGGCAAACGGCTCCCAGTGGGCTTTCATTCCCAACAGCACCTGGGCCTCTTTTGCTTTCCCTGGGAGCCCTGGAGAAACACAAGAGCCTGGGAATTTATGCCTCCCTGGAGGCAGCCCTTAACCTATGACAATTGTCCTTTAACAGAACAATCCAGGAGAGACTTACATGTCCCAGAGAGCCCCTGGGGGTTGATCCATAGTCATCCTGTGTGGGACTTTACTTGATAGAGCACCCTTTGTTGGCTTCTTCCCCTCCCTGCCCCACTCCCCACTCCATTCTGGTTTTTCCTGGAAACACTTGTAAACAAATTACTTGACAAGGATCTTCCATGTCTCAGGGTTTGCTTCTGGGGAACTGTGTACTTCACAGCAATGGTGCCTACCACCATGCTGCTCATGGGTGCATGATAAACATTTGGGGGGAGAAAGAGAGAGAGAGAGAGAGAAAGAGAGAAAGAGAGAGAGAGAGAGAGAGAGAGAGAGAGAGAGAGAGAGAGAGAGAGAGAGAGAAAGAGAGAGAAAGAAAGAAAGAAAGAAAGAAAGAAAGAAAGAAAGAAAGAAAGAAAGAAAGAAAGAAAGAAAGAAAGAAAGAAAAAGACAGACAGACATATTCTGGCACAACATGAACCACTATTGTCCATAGACAAGAATCCCTGGCTAGGGCTGTATATGGTCAGAAAAGTAAGCTCACTCTAGAAGTCATTGTAACCTGGGGGCAGATAAAGCCAACACTTTGTCCTGTGAGTAGAATTTCCTCATCGTTTCCTTTAGTAAACACCTCCACAAACCACAATGTGTTGGGTATAAAGTCTCTGACTCAGACCCGAAGGAAGTTCAATGTGAGGTCAAAAAGCAGGGAAAGGTTGGTGAGAGAACATGCCAAGAGAGGCAGTGGCCAGAGACTCTCACCATCCAGCCTTCCGTGGACAACCAGAAGAGGTTGCTCTGGGGCTAGTGCCCATGTTTGGCAAATGCCCTGCCTCCTTCCAACCTCTTCTTTATGTTTCTACCACAGTGACCTCTCTGGGATGTAGTTAGGGAAGACATTGCAGAGAACGTGGCATTTGTGCCAGGTCATCATGGTAAGCAAAATAATGCCCCCTCTCCAAAGATGTCCATTTCCTTATACCCTGAACCTTGCCTATGTTATCTTACAAGGGACTTTGCAGGTATGACTTAGCTAAGGATCTAGAGATGGAAGATTATCCTGGATTATCTGGGTGGGCCCAATGTAATCACAAGGGCCCTTTTAAGAGAGAGGGAGGAGGGTCAGAAAGAGAGATGTGATGACAGAAGCAGGGGTGAGAATGATGTGGCCATGAGCCAAGGAATGCAGGCAGCCTCGAGAAGGAACACACACAGCTCTGCCAACACCTTCATTATAGCCTCATAAGACCCATTTCAGACTTCTGAACTCCAGAACTGTGAGATAATAAATTTGTTGTTTTAAGCCACAAAGTCTTTGGCACTTTGTTACAGAAGCATTAAGAAACTAATGCAGTCATGAAGGATGAAGATGAATTTTCCAGAAAAAAAGTGGGGAAGCCAGACATTTTTGAGAACAAACACAAAGGCCACGGTAGGCATGGCAGAACCTGGTTAAGGAAACAGTAGATGCCTCCAGGTGCCAGAAAACCTGGCTGTGGACTCTTGCCTGTCCAGCATCAGTTCCCTCTAATTCCTTCTTAACAAGATTGCAGTTTTGATCATGTCCCCTGTTTTACCCCAAGAAGGCATGTGCCTCAGGGGGAGCTGCCACCACTCCCCAGTTGGGAGTGGGTGGGGACTGGTTGGTCTGAGAACGATGCCAACCTCTCACCAGTGGCTGATTGGGGAGAGGGTATGAGCCCAGTTCTGGCCAATGAGAGATGCAGGAAAGTCTGCCACGGAGGAGGGCTTGAGGAATGTTTCCTCCACTCTCCATCGGTAAGTTGTTAGGTCTGGCTGTGATGCCTGGAAGGGAAGTGAAAGAACATGACTCTTCACCAATATCACTGAGTCCTTGAAACAAGCAACCTGAAGTTGGCCCTACCAGTGGAGTTCCTGTATCTCGAGATAATACATTTTTATATTGCTTAAGTAGCAGTTTCTGTCACTTGCAGCCAAAAGCATCCTAACTAGTAGAGCTAATTGAGAAGGTTGAGGTCGGAATACAGAAGGTCTTCAAGGACACAATAAGGGGTGAGAAATGCAGCACCTATCATCAAGGAATTAGATGTTTTTAATCGAGTGACCTTCGAACTTGTGTTTGGGATAAATGACTGTTGGTGCACAAAAGATAGACAGGATTGGGGAGAGACTGGATTGGAGAAAGATAGAGGGCTAGTGCAACAGTCCAGGTGAAGGATTAGGAAGGTCCGAATGAAAGCAAAAGGGCTGGCTTTGGGGTGGGGAGACAGAGGAGGAAGCAGATTCGGTACCATCAGAGAGCTTGAAATCTGAGTGCGTGTGGAGGATGACAAGTTGGAGATGACAGCAGGAGTTAAAAAACAATACCCATTACTGTAATCCCAAGAATTAAGTATTTTAAATGCCTTTTAATGTTTACACTTGTATTAAAGGGAAGCTTCAAGTTTCCTTCCCTTCCACCATCAGCTAGGCTGCAGCCTGTATTTAGAGTGAGTCAAAAGAAACAATGATTGAAGTCAACAGAGATGTTAAGAGTAAGATTAACACCCAGAAAAGTTGCAGGGTCCATAACCTTTCCCCACAGCAAGAAGCTAACAGGTTATCCTTTTTCTCTTCTTTTGTCTCTTGGATGTGTAAGAAAACGTGTTCCAGCTTAAACATCTGGAAATAGACCAGGGCATTTCCTTTACTTTTTGTTCTCCTGTTTTCCATCAAGGGACAACCCAAGCAAGCGTACTTGGCAATGACATTAACACTTCTGCAGTAGCCATGCCAGTGTCAGAATTCAATTTAAAAAAAAAAAAAATGAGCTACTTTATTTCAGATTTTTGCCCCAGGTCAGAGATTCCTTTGTCAGGTAAAAATGCCATTACAGGCATGGAAATGGAGACCCAGTGCTCACATATTCCAAATGGTACATGACTTCTGGATGTCCATTGGTAAGAAAATGCCACACGATGCTGAGAAATGATTAATAGTCCTAACACTGTAAAGTGAAGAGTGATCAACAACACCAAGACCTGAAGTATGAAGAATATCTGTGGACAGTCTGCACGTTTAACAACATAAAAGATGCATGAGGAAAGATGTCTGCTTGAGAAGCAGCTAAGGGTTTGCCTTCTCCTTCAGTCTGACTCCCATTCAGCCCCTATATTTATATATGTTAATATATTACAGTTTGAGATTTTCAGGTGATATTTCACATATGACATTTTTAATCTGCCTCAAAATGTAAACATAGCAAGGGTGTTCTACAGACACGCTGCCTGGAGCAACTGTCAAATGGAAAATTCAGTGGAAAGTTTAGCCTGTCTCCAGTTTAACTAAGTTGAGGAATGCGGCAAAAACAGGTGTTGTCTGACACAAGTAATAATTATCTTTCACCTTGATGGATGTTAGTTTAATCTGTTCCTTACATGGTAGCTTGGTCTCAGCTGACTGGATTTAGTGCCAGAAAAGCAGATGAGAGGGTGAGTGTGGCTGGTATGTGACACATTACAAGACAAGGCTTAAGGGACAGTTTTGATTGATTTTCATAGGAGTATTTAATCATTTCTCCTGTTTGCCCAATAAATATTTAAATCTAGATGGATATCCTGGTACTCTGTTAAATGTACTAACATTTTCATTAATGGATTTTAAAAGTTTCATTGAGTGGTTGATTCAATTCAATGACTTTAACAGAAAAGAGAAAATGAGTTACTAGAACGTTTTCCTAAGACATGAATAGACTCAATAAATGAATGCTCCCAGATAAATTACTCACCTAGAGAAACTGCAATGGTAGCTGATCATAAGCAGCCTTGTTCAAATCTTTCAAACTGGAGGGCTTATAATTTGAGATTTTACTCATTTATCTAGCAGTCCCAGGGAGGCCTGTCTGTGCTAAGGATAAAGCAGCATTATCACTCTATGACTCTTCTGGCAGTTTGTTTGTTTGTTTGTTTGTTTGTTTGTTTGTTTGTTTGTTTTTAGCAATTACAGGCAATTCAAGAAGATGCTGATCTTAGCAATCATTTGGACACAGTCTTTTCAGAAGGGTAAATAGTCTATCACCCACAAATGGCAGGAATAAGTATTGTAGATCATCTTCAGAGTAAGGCCTGTGAAGCTGATTAATTCATGGCATATTTATGTTCCTCCCACAAAAGACAGTAGGTGTAATGGGTAAGGCTGGCACCCTGGATTGCCTGGATCTTGGTTGCTTCACCCACCAGCTGGGTGACAAGGCATTTACCTTCTCTATGCCTCAGTTTTCTCATCTGCAAAATGGGGATAATGATATTGCCTACTTCATGTTAGATTTAGAAAATGTGATATGACCCCATGGAGGATAAAATGATGAATATGAAAATGATGAATATGACACACACGGGTGCATGTGTGTTCTCTCAAAGAGCTTACAACACAATGAGGGAAGCAGAGGCATATGAATTATTGCAGAATGAATGTGATAATGAACAAGGATAATGTATAAATAAAGAATTCTGGGAGCAAGGAATGATTTATCTTAACATAAGCAGGGCCTTGAAAAACGAATAGGATCTCTGCAGGAAGAGGACTTCAGCAGGCGGAGGGAGACGAGCTGCCATGGTGGAGAAGTGCAGAGAGTAATCCCCTCGCTACTAGAACAGTGTGAAGGAAACCAAGCAAGGTTTGTCCTGACATGTACCCCTGCACCAAATGCAAAGTGAGGGGAATAGTTGCAGCTTTTGAGAAATGCTGTTCCCATCACCCCAGAGCAGGCTGTTTGAACAAGCTCAGAGCAGAGCCATCAGTTTGATGCAGAGGAATCAGCCATGAGCTACAATATATACAAACTTCTCTGGTCCCAGCCTCAGGAGCAGAGTCCATGAGGACCAAAAAGGTGATGGGAGAGCTGGCAGGGAAGCTGGTCATCTGTGCAGGTTCCTCAGGTGCCCCATGTTTTTATCCTCCAGTGAGCCCAAGGGGCCACGTTGATAGCCATACTCCAGACTGTCCAGTCTTTTTCCAGGATTTCACTCCCAACTATTCCCTCCAGGAGTTCCATCTGGGAGACTGCTCTCCAACAATAATGGCTAACATTTACTGAGCACCTACCATGTGCCAGGCACTCTTCTAGGCTCTCCACCATCTAGAAGGCAGGTACTTTATGGAGAGGTAGAATTCACATCCTATGATTCTATCCTCTCACTCAGGGCTACACTGCCTCACTGCCCTGCAATGGCTGTGGCTGCTATTGTTCTGACTCCCCTAGGGCCCTGCCTGGGCTGCCGCCATACTCCTCCTGGCCACCTACCTCCAAGGATCTTCTCCTATTCCCTGGGGTTCTGACAACAGAGGTGTTGGGCTCAAGTGACAATTCTTACCTTAGCACACAGCCCTTTCCCAGAGCAGCCTTTGGGGAGAGGGTTAGTGAGGGAGCGGGCATGGGAATGGAGTCAACACGTACCTGGAGATCCCTAATTCCTCTTAGCCTTGCTGCTTAATCTGACTATCTCTGGCAAATGTCTTCACTCCAGGTGACTTCCTCTTTAGAGATTGCATGGTCTTCCCCCAAGCCTGACCCGCTTTGGAGATTCCCCTCCCCAGGCTATTGGACAGAGCTGAATATGTCCAAACCTAAATTGCGAACCAAGTTCAAGTCTCCCCTCCAGGCCAGAATAAGTAAGATGAGGTCGGACTTCCAGTTCAGTGTTCCTAAATGGTCCAGGAAAGAAGTTTCCATGACGTTCTATGATAAGAGACACTTGTGTCCAGAGCATTACAGAAACCCTCTAGAGATGGTTATTTCTACCTCAGCCCCAAACACCCTATTCCCTGGAAATAACCACAGGCCTATAATTCTGAGGTCTCCCTAGAGGCTTAGTTCTGTGCTGACGTCTCGACAGGAGACAAAGAAAGCCCTGCCTCATTCCAGAGCACGGCATATACCACCCGCCTTCACCTGCCCATGCACACCCAGGATGCATTGCTCGCTCTAGAGCCAGGGCAAAATGGCTCAGTATGATCAGGAATTATTAATACATAATGACTAAAGTAATGATGTTGGATGATAAGTATGTGATGATATTAACACTTTAGTGTTCTGAATATAAAAATACCTAGAATGGGGGAGGGAAACATTTCCCATCCCAAGCAGTGTATAGAGTCGAACCCATTAATTCTCCCAATAACAATAATGAGTACAATGATTCTAACCATTTTTCAATCAGAACATTAGTACTTAGAGAGGGAAAACTTGCACAACCAACAAGTGGCACAGCCAGAATTTAAACACATGCAGTCTAACTTAGAGCTGAATTCTTCTTCTACAAGCTCTAGCCTCTCACCTTAACAGACCTGAAATTTCATGGCATGGGTTTGTTAATGAGCTTCAGAATTGTTGGTAAATTCAGGGACATGAGTCCTAGTATAACAACTAAATTTTTTTTTTTTAAGGTAGTGTCACCAGCCCTCATATGTGGGACCGAACTGGGGCTGCTGGCTTCCCAAGCCAGCGCTTAACCACCGGGCCACTCGGCCGGACCTTAACAACTAAATTTTTCATTTGTCTTTTCTTGGGAAAGGCTTTCTTATCCATTCACCCCACAGGAGTGATAATATGTGCTTCCCTTCCCTGGGCCACACCCTCCAACATCCATGGTCTCTGGTGACCTCCCAGGCCCTCTCAGGCCTCCTTCCTTCTGGACTGCTTGGCACCATGGAGGCAATTAGAAGATTGCCCCTGCTGCTCTCCTCACCCTTGGCTTATGAAACAGTAAAGAACTCCTAATTCCTCTTCTCTTTTTTATTATTTAATAAGTTCAAGTTTTGATTATTGTGTCAGTTTCATCTGCTGCTTCTTTTTCCTCTTCTACCTCTAACTGGGTGGATGGCCCTTGCCTGTTCCATTCCCAAGTTTATTCCAGAGACACCTATTCTTCCCTAAATCAGAGGTTTCAAGTCATAAAGCTAATAGCTGGCAGAGGCTGAACAAGGGCCCAGGGCAGTCTTACTGCAAAACTCACCATCAAAGAAGGCATCTCCTCCACAAGAAATGCCTCAGGAAAGATTGTGCTGCTCTCCCTAATGCGGAGAAGCTCTGGGTCTATAGCATACCCCTCCCCCTCTCTATGAGAAAGGGGGTAGCCATCAGGGCTAGGAACAGTAAGGGGCAGCTGCATTTCAGAAACCCTCCACCCAGGTTAGCAGCCAACCTGCAGACCCAAAATTCAGACATGGAAGTTCAAAGAGCTTCACAGGCCCCACCCATGTCAGCTCAGCCAAAGCCACAAAATTGGAGTGATGTTAACCTATAGCTGGAGTAAAGTGACAGTTTGGGAAACTCAAAGGCTCAGGAAAGAATGACATGATCAGAACTTAGTAAAGTGTTGTCCAAAGTGGAACAGTAGGAGTGTGTCCCATTCCCACTGTGGCCACAGTGCACTGGCCATGAGACTGACAAATGCTTCTCCAACCACCCCCTTCCCAACCCCTCAAAAAGGCCAGCTCTCCAATGATGGTGAGTGAAGGAAGACTCTGAGGTCCTTCTCTGGATTCCCTTGTTTCCTCCCTCCACCCTCATGAACACCTGCGTCTCAGGGTATCGGTTCTATTTGGAGGGGTACAGCAGATCCTTGAGGTCCTCCAACCCCTAGGGGACACCAGATCTTTCATTCTCTCCAAAGTAAAAATACAGGTAATTGTTTATCTAGGTAATAATGACCACAGCTCTGATCCATTGTCCTTCTCCTAAGTCTCCTTTTCTATGCTGCAAAGGGGTGGGAAGGGAAAAGACAGAACATGGCAAGGGAAGAACAATCCACCTATCATTCACTCACCACCCTAGTAACTACTTACGTGTTAAGTGTCTCAATCTTTCTAGAAAATGTACCCAACATGGTGCCTGCCATGTAATAAAAACTCAGTGAATGTGTTGAATTATATTAAACTTTATACATTAAATGTCCCCAGACATATGTTTAAAGCTCCCAGAGCCCAAGGAGTGCCAACAAAGCACCCTGAATTCCCATTTATACATCTACACTAGGAACTTGCATGGTTCATGAACCACATTATAACAAGTCCAGTGTAATGGCCCAGAAATAAAGGTAATAGATTTTCAATAAAATGGCAAAGCTTATCAGTAATCCACAGACCTAATGGGCCTCTTTTCTAGCTCACTGTGACAGCTAGAAGGATTTAACTCCAGGGCCAACTCAGGTAAGTCAGATGGAGGTAACTCTCTTTCCAGAAAAGTTCTTCTGGCTTGGCTTGATTATAATCCAAGGAGAAACCTCTGGTGAAACCTGGAAACAGACCCAAACCCAAAAAGTGGAGGTTGGAAAAAGAGAGAAGGGAACATGCACTAAACCCAGTGAAGCTAGACTAGAATGCTGGGAATTTTTAAGGGCAGGAAGTGAATGAATCCTGACATTCTGGAAGTTCACTTTGACAACCATAAGAAATAAACAGACAGAAATGAAAACTGATCATATGTGATTGCAATGAAGTTTTTGCAACTCAACATTTAATTGACTTAAACCTGTATTTTTTTTTTTTTTGGAGGGCAGTGTCACTGGCCCTCATATGTGGGATCCGAACCGGGGCCGCTGGCATCCCAAGCCAGCTCTTAACCACCGCATCACTCAGCTGGCCCTTAAACCTATATTTTTGAATGCTTACTATATTCCCACGCTAAGGCTGAAGATACAAAGATGAAAGTAACATTGTCCCTGCCCTTGAAAATCTTACAATGTAGTAAGTAAATGATCACTTCCATTCCTCTGACTTCCATTTGTGCTCTTTTGACCATCTTAAAGGTTGCACAGCCCTAGAACAAGAAATTTGGTATCACAGGCAGTCTTCATTACTGAGAAACCAGCCATGGAAAGTTAAATGAAGCAAGAATTAAAAGATAATAGCATCTGGGCCGGCTGAATGGCATGGTGGTTAAGCGCTGGCTTGGAAAGCCAGCGCCCCTGGTTCGGTTCCCACATATGAGGGCCAGTGACATTGCCTTCAAAAAAAAAAAAAAAAAGAGAGATAATAGCATTTATTGAATACTTCCTGGGTACCAACCACTGTGTTAAGTGCTTTACTATGCTTTACTATGCATTACCCCTTTAGCATACAACAACCATGTGAAGTAGACACTACCATTATTATTCAGCTTTACAGGTGAGGGAACAGAGGGTGAGAGAGGCTAAAGAATTTGCCCAAAGTCATGCAACTAGTAAATGGAAGAGCTGAGATTTTGACCTAGATGCATCTGACACCAGTGCAGCAAATTCTTAACTGCTAAGTTGCATTACCTCCAGGACTATCATAGTAGTTATTGGGGGCATCTGTAGGACAGTAACCCCAAGAATGGAATGAAGAAATGCACTTTGAAGGAAGTATTCAAATGTCAGAAAGGATTTTGGTTCCACTCAATTTATTAAGAAAGAGTTATAGGGGTGGCCAGTTAGCTCAGTTGGGTAGAGCGCAATGCTCATAACACCAAGGTTGCTGGTTTGATCCCCACATGGGCCACTGAGATGCACCCTCCACAACTAGATTGAAACGACTATTTGACTTGGAGCTGATGGGTCCTGGAAAAACACACTGTTCCGCCCCACACACACACTCCCAAAACAAAGAGTCTATAAGGCTTCCTTTCTAGATTAGGTGGGAACTACAGGATGAGGTGGGTAGATGGGTATATGGGAGAGCATGGCTGGAGAAGGGAATGACAGTTCTGTAAGTGGGTATATATGGCTGGAGCAGAGAAAGTGAGACTTTGGGTCAAAAAGAGAAGTTGGGGCAGGTTGAACCAGAAAATCTTTCTTATAGACCACATGGAGCCTTTGAAGGACCATGAGTAGGAAAATGGCACAAAGAAAGCTGAGGAGGCACCAAACTGGGGAAGGATGTGGGATTGAGGGCAGACAATGACAGAGTGGATGGGCAGGCCAATGCCAGAGAAGTTTGAGTTTATAATCTGGAATGGGGTGAGAGACCTGAACAGCCTCCATGACACCACACTATCACATCTGAGCGCTGGCACTGAAAATGGCATGAATGGAGGGAGAGTAGGAGGAGAGAGGGGAAGGCTGACTGGATGAGGATGAAAGTAAAAGAGGAGACAGAGATAACTGACTCTGAGTTTAAGTCTGGATCTTGAACACGCTGTTGCTATTAACAGAAAAAGAAGAAGAAGAAAGGAAAACCGGGGTTGCTGGTTGGGGTTTGTGTGTGTTTGTTGGGAGTGCGGTGACAGAGGCAGAGATGAGTTCTATGTTTGGAGACTTTAAGATGATAGAACCATCATTTGTAAATATTCTTTGTAAGCCTGAAGCCTGGAAGAGATATCAACGCTGGGATGTAAATCTGAGAGTCATGTACTTCAAGAGGATTAAATTTTTCTCTGTGCTTAAAGAGAGAGAGAGAGAGAGAGAGAGAGAGAGAGAGAGAGAGAGAGAGAGAGAGAGAGAAAGGTCCTGCAGTCTTTCTGATTGTGCCCTTTTTTTCAAAGTGAGGTGGAGTTTGAAGGGTGGATGTAGTTGGAACACCATCAGTCATTGACTGTCCCTTTCACAAGCTTTGAATTTGACACTTTATATACATTATCTCATTTTTTTCTCCTCCCTCATATCCCTGTGAGCACGGGGTTGTTTCCCAATTTTACAAGGCTTGGAGAGGTTGATTAGATTGTACAAGGTCACACAGCTTGTACACAGCAGAACTAGGATTAGAAGTTAAATGGGATTCCAAACTGCAGGGTTGCTTGTTGCAGTCACAGTGCAAGGTCAATGACATTAGCTCACTGGTTTACTCAAAGGTCAAGGTCAAAATGGTCCTCTGAACCGTTATCCACCAAATATAGACCCACTCTGAGACCCTGAATTATGGTTGCCAGTTTTCCAGCTTGTAATTCTAGGCCATACATATCCCCAAGCTGCTGGAACATTCTTCTATTACAGGTATTTGGTCCTGGTAAGATACCCATGTCCCACTCAGCCCCTCAGCTGTGATTACAACAATGTTAGCAAAAATGGCTACCTTTGGGGCGGCCGGTTAGCTCAGTTGGTTAGAGCACAGTGCTCATAACAACAAGGTTTGCCTGTTCAATTCCCACATAGGCCACAGAAGCTGCGTCCTCCACAACTAGATTGAAACAACTATTTGACTTGGAGCTGATGGGTCCTAGAAAAACACACTATTTCCCAATAAAATTATTTAAAAAATTTTTTTTAAATTTAGAAAAAAAATGACTACCTTTGATAGCAATATTAAGGATCTTTTTTTAATCCTAAGAAAGTTGAATAAAGGTACCATTCAAAAGACAATTAGAGGGCTGCAAAGTGGCACGTTGGTTAAGAGCTGGCTTGGGACGCCAGCTGTCCCAGTTCAGATCCCACTTATGAGGGCCAGTGACACTACCCTCTACAGCTAAGATGGTGAACAACAGCTCCACCTGGAGCTGGGCTGCTGTGAGTCCCATGGACAGCATAGCTGCAGCCCCTGCTGCAGTGGGCTGCCATAGGCTACAGTGAGTGGCCGGCAGCCAGTGTGAGCTGCCAGGAGTCACTGTGAACAGCCGTCCAGATGCCATTGACCAATCTGCCTCACCCATGAAGAGCACAATGATGATACCAACATGGGCCAGTGAAGCAACATCCTCCGCAACTACTCTGAAGAACAAAACGACAACAACTTGTCTGTTCTCTTTCCCTGGTTCCCCAACGCTGTTCCCCTCCCCCAATTCCCCAATAAAATCTTTAAAAAAAAGACAATTAGAAAATTAATTAAAAAACCCCATTTATGAAATCAGTGTTTGCAGTTGCTCATGGGTGGTCATTGTCCAAGAAGACTCTGAGAGGCAAAGCAGCTCTGAAACTCTTTTCTGAGAAGTGTATAAAGAATTCCTCCCTTTTTTATGCATGTACATGGCATGTAAGAACTGAGAGGCTTTTATGTTAATTAAAATGCCAAGTTTGGTTCTACAACACATACTTCACTCCAAGACAATCATTCTGCAGAATAGAGCCACTGATAATTGGACCCTTCCACAGCCTGGCACCTTTCTTTCTTTCCCCTTGGGAAGAAGCCCGCTCCTAGAAATGCAGACAGCTTGTCCCCAGACACAGGGAGCCATCCCCAGCTTCTAATAACTGCTTGTCTTGCGAGGAAGTCGGGCAAGCCAGGGCAAGCCCACGGCCTGCAGCGTCTGCATCTGATTCACTCTCTTCAATAACCAAACTTTCTTCTTACCCTCAGAGTGGGCCAGATATCAGGCTGAACCCCTTCATAGGCTCAGGCCCAGCAGAGATCCAGCTGGGATGCCACCCTCCATGAATGGGGCGTAAGAGGTTCTTTTTGCAAGAGAATCCTTACTCCAACCCCCCGATATTTCCTGTAGCCCATGGGTGTTCAAACCCCACCCTTACACACATACACCCCTCCCAGCCAGCCACCACCTCACACTGCATCAGCTACTCGGTTCATGCACAGGCTGTTTCAAAGGGACCTGCCCAAGAATCCTGCTTCCATGGTGGGCACTGGAAGGGAGTTTAACACCTAACTTCCTAGTCATGAAAATTCTCCTTGACAGTTTTTGAATGAGCAGAGTTGTCTTTGGGAGCAGAGTTGGATCCAGTTGTTGATCAAACCATGAGCTAGGCTGTCAAGATGTTTGTTCTGTTTGTTGTTTCTGTTGTTTATTTTTGTTGGCTTCTACACTTAAACAGGATTCAGTTTTGCCAAAGCAGGTTCCTCAATGTCAAAATATTGGTTTGTTGGAAAAGTCATGATGTATTTTTTCTATGTTTTTCGTTGCAAAAATGCAACATGACTTTTCCTACAACCCAATAGTTTAAGATTTTTATTTCCTTGCTAAATGCAGCCTTTTATGAATGACTCTGGCCCCCTAGTGGCTGGGTAATCTATATGCTAGAAGCCTCCAGTTGAGGAACCAGAGCTGAAGACAAGCAAGGCTTGGCGAGTTTCCTTCTCTAAGGTGGAAGAGGAATGGACTCACGGGAATGGCTGTCCATCTTTGCTAGTGTTAGCCAGGCTCTAGAAACATCTGTCCAAGCCAAACGGATCCACAGGGACTTCCTGGCATTATGGATTAAGAATGTTTTTTTTCTTGTTACTTAGGACATTGTGGAAATCCCTTTTCTGACTCTTTTTCAAATGTGTTTTGCAGGCAAGAACATCATCACTTGAGTGCTTAGCCCTCAGTAGTGGTAACTCCCATTCTATAACAAGAGGAACCTAAGGCTCTGAGGTAGACTAATAGCTAGCATGTGGCAGAGCCAAGACTCAAATACATGCCAGTGGCCAATTCTCACTGATTTCTTTCCCTCATAGCCCCAAGAGTTAAGGCTCAGCTCTTCCAACACAGCAGATCTTACTCATGTCCCATGGGCTCTGTGATAGCTTTTCATGTTCCATCATTCTCCTCCCCACCAGCCACAGACCTTCCCAACTATATGTGGAAGCATGTAGGTCAGTGGTGGGGTAGCAGGTAGGAGAAGGGGGACAAGAGATACTTATAAGCAGCTGAGGGTCTGTTTCTAAATATAGGCAAATATGTGTATATATTACTCCTTTACAGAGTATCTACTAGCTAAAGGGCATCCTAGGTCCTGGCATAGAGAAGGTATTCAAAGAATGTTCAATAAACAATGTCTGAATGAATTCACAAGCAAATTTCAAAACAATAATAATGAGTTTCTGCATTAATGTCTTTGAGGAAAGCCCCAGGCCCTGCTAATCAGCTCCGTGACCCTGAATGAAATACTCTCTCTGGCCACAAATCCACTCATCTGCAAATGAGAAGCTAGTCTAAGGGAGCTTTTTGACCCTTCCTATCAAGCATCATGGAAATCTATCATGCTAGTTTATGAATTTTTTATCAACAGTGGGGACTGCCCTATGTGTGCTAGATACTAGCTCTGCCATTCCTTAGCAGTCCTGGGTGCTCAGCAAATACATTTTAAATGGCTGCCATGTAATCTAGATAGATTGCAGAATTAGCAAGAGTCATATTTCCTAGACAGTGAGATTATATTCAGTGAATTCCATTTTTCTCCTGGTTTCCATTGTCAGGAATTAATTTTGCTTGGGTTAGCAAGAAATAACAGCTGCGAGATACAATAAAAGCCCACTCAGAATGTCAGCAATTAAAAGAAACACACACACTGGGCCGGCTGAGTGGCGCAGTGGTTAAGTGCTGGCTTGGGAAGCCAGAGGCCCAGGTTCAGGTCCCACATATGAGGGCCAGTGACACTGCCCTAAAAAAAAAAAAAAAAAAAAAAAAAAGAAACACACACAGATTTCCATTTCCAGCAAAACAGAGGCATAGGTGTCCTGAAACACTGTGGCTACAAAGAAAGTTTAAAATGCTAGACGAAATAGAGACAGCCCTCTTTAAAATAAAGAGATAAGCTTCCAAGAAAATAAGAGTACTTCACCTTGAGGCCATGATTGAAGCAGGAGACCAGAGCTAAGCCACTACTGTCACCACTGTCTACCCTGGGAATATCTATGGATCTTCAGTTATCTCATATAGGCTGAAGAGCTAGACCACCCTGCATAAAGTCAGGACTCGCATAAGCTATATCCCAAGAAAAAGATGATCTAGAAGAAAACCATGGAAGACAACAAAGAAAATGGTCACCTTAGCCCTGGCTCTGGGTGGGGTTAACAATAAATAAACAAGTAAATAAATAATAAATAAATAAAATTTCCCTGAGACTTTGTAACCACAAATTTGGCTACACACAGAGGTTTGGGGCCACAAATTACATTATGAACGTTGTCCCCTAAAAAGGGCAAGGAAAATTTTTTTTTAATAAAAAAGTTTCAGCAAGTGAGTTCACAATAAAAAATTGCATAAAACAAAAAGAAACAAGCCCCCAAGCATGAAAGTCACCAGAAGCAGTAACGGAGCCTGATTCATAAAGACTTCAAGTATTAGAATTACTGGATACAAAACATAAAAAGAGAATGTCTAATATGTTTTTAAGAAATAAAAGGATCAAAACATCTGAATAAAAACATCTGAAAATGAACCAACTATAATTTCTATAAATTAAAATATAAAATTTAAAATTCAATGGAAGGATTAAAACACAGGGGCAAAAGTCACAACTAAAGAAACCAAATAGATCTGAAGAAATTACACAGACAACAACACAGAAAGAAAACCAAAAAATAAGAAAGAGGAGTGAGTAAACAAGGGATAGTCAAATAGCCAAAGGACCCATAGACATCTAATTGATAATCCAGGAGGTAAAGAGAAAATGCTGAGAATTTTCCCAGGTTGATCTGATTCCAATCCTTTATTTAGGAATTCCAATGAATTCAAAGCAGGATAAATTCTAGACAAAGAAAAGATGTCAAAAGTAGCCAGAAAGCAAAGATGGAATCCTTCAAAGGAATGAAAAATAAGCTGACAGAAGGCTTCTCAAAAATGATAGATGTCAAAGTGCTTAAAGAAAATAAGTTTCAATCTAAAATTATGTACTTAGAGAAAATATCTTTCAAAAATGAGAGTAAAGGTATTTTTAGATAAACAAAAATTGAGAAAATTTACCAACAGACCCTCACCAAAAGTGCTTCTTAAAGGATATACCTCAAAAAGGAAAATTACCCCAGGGGAATACCTGAGACACAAGAAGGGAAATGAAGCACATGGTATACATGTGAGTAACTAACTGTATAAATCACCACTAATAATGTCAACAAGAAGCACTTCCCTTCCTACAAAATACAGCAAGACCACTCTAAAATATATCTGAATAACTCATTCCTTAAAAAAAAAAAAAAAAATCAAAGCGAAAACATAGCTTTAACAAATATTTTTAGGGCCAGCCAAGTGGCATGGTTAGGAGTTGGCTTAGGACGTCAGCTCTGAGCAGCAAGGCCCCGGTTCTGGTCCCACATGTGGGCCAGTAACACTGCGCCCTCTACAGTTAAGATGGTGAACAATAGCTCCACCTGGAGCTGGGCTGCTGTGAGTCGCGGGGCATTGGCGTAGGCTACAGCGGGGCTGGCTGGCTGGCAGCAGGGGGGCGCTTTCGTGAGCTGCTGTGAGCAGCAGTGAGTGGCCATCCAATGGCTGGCGAGCAACTGCCTCACCCAGGAAAAGCACAATGATAATACCAATATGGGCCAGTGAAGTGATGTCCTCCACAACTGAATTGAAGAACAAAAGGACAGCAACTTGTCTGTTCCCCTCCCCCAATTCCCCAATAAAATCTTAAAAAAAAAAAAAAAAAAAGCTGTAAAAAAAAAATTTTTTTTTAAAAGATTTTATTGGGGAATTGGGGGAGGGGAACAGCGTTGGGGTAATGGGGAAGGGGAACAGACAAGTTGCTGTCCTTTTGTTCTTCAGTCTAGTTACGGAGGACATTGCTTCACTGGCCCATGTTGGTATCATCATTGTGCTCTTCTCGGGTGAGGCAGATCAATCACTGGCCTCTGGACGGCCGCTCACAGTAGCTCTTGGCAGCGCACACCAGCTGCCAGCTGCTCACGCTGGCTACCGTCCACTCACTGTAGCCTATGGCAGCCCACTGCAGCAGGGGCTGCAGCTATGCTGTCCCAGGGACTCACAGCAGCCCAGCTCCAGGTGGAACGGTTGTTCACCATCTTAGCTGTAGAGGGCAGTGTCACTGGCCCTCATATGTGGGATCCAAACCAGGGCCGCTGGCGTCCCAAGCCAGCTCTTAACCAATGCGCCACTCGGCCAGCGCAAAAACAAATATTTTTACCCCTTTCTATTTCTTCCCTCAAGCCTCCCTTTCTTGGCTTTCTCCACCTTTGGGTACATAAAGTAAAAAGCTATCTTGGCCAAACCTTACCTAAAGATGGAGCTGTCTTTACTATAAAAAGTGTCAAATACTATAAAAAGATCAGCTGGAAAATCTTTGGTGATCTGAATAAGAGCATTTTCTGTGGCTTGCCAAGGTTGGAAGTGAGATGACAGTAAGGAGAGGTAAGTGATGAGTGAGATGTGAGATGTGGGGTCAGTTCACCAGAGGATGTGGACAGGGACACAAGGACAAGCACAGAAGTCTAAGGGCATACTGAGTGTCTGCAAAGAGTTGTATAAGACCCCACTCTAAGCTTGGAGGCAATCATTCCCAGAGTAAAGAAAGATTTATTTAGAAATTCAAACTTCAGAAGTACATGAATTGTCTGTAATTCCAAAGAATTAATATTCTTCTTTTTTAAGACTTACTTCTTCAAGATTTGTTTTAAGCTTATATTCATTGAGTGCTGGCTCTATACCAGTCATAGAGCACTTTACATAGATTATTATTTAATCCTCAAATAAACTTTATGAGGGGATTACTATTTTTATTCTCACAGGGAAACGAAAGCTTGAAGTCAGTTTGCCCAAGGTCATGGAGTTAGCAGTAGATCAAGTCAGGACTTGAACCCAAGTTAGTCTGACTTCAAAGCTCATGCTGTCAGTCACACTTTTTTGCTTTCCTTGTCTCTACTATGGAACCCTATTATCATTTTTTTAGTGTAGACCACCATATGATGGTAAAGCAACAGTGTGTGTGTATATACACATAATATATAATTTATATTATATGTATATTTTACATAGTATATTAATAAAATATATTATTTATACTATGCTATATATGTATATGTAATTTTATTTATATTATTTAATTTAATACAAGGCAATGGCTTAAGGACTTTAACTCTTTGACCCACAGTCTGAAGCACCATTATTTGAGAACATTGTATGTCTTATTCATCTTTGTCTTCTTTGTACTCAGCACTCAGCATGTACTCAATAAATGTTTGTTCAATGATGTGCTATGACTTTCTCGATAACCTATAAGCACTTTCATGCTTTTGGGTGAAGATTGCTTAAAGATGTTTAATAGGTGTTAGAGTATGCCAGTAAGGTTAAGGATTAAAAAAAAAAAAAAAAAAACTTCCTAAAAGATGATTCAAAAAGCACTAACAGTGTCAGGAAAAATACTTCTAATTCTGTTGTTAACTATTTAAGTATCTCACGCCTCTGCAATCGTATAAATGCAGTAGTGTAAATATTTAACAACAATAAAATATGGCCCTAATTTGTATCACTTGCCAATTTCCATGGTGTAAATACTCCCACCATAGCTGATTTTTAGGTAACATGACGTCCCTCTGTCATCGACACCTGTGTTGATATCACTTGGAATACAGAACTGGTAAGACGCATACAGTAACCCATCATTTTCTAGCATTTCTACTATACACATGAAATAGACACAGATAACCTCAAGAGCTTCAATAATTCAATAATAGTAAAATAATTAGGAAGTGATGAGTTCTGAGTAATTATGATCTTTGTTTGCTTAATATGTACACTTCAATTACAATTTAGTTATGTTTATATATTTTTATTTTAAATAATGGCTATGTTTAACAACCAGATTACAAAATTCCTGAAAATTTAACAGTCCTCTCTCACAAGCCAGCAACTCCAGCACAATACTGCTGCTCTAGTTCTCATTTTTCTCATCTATAAAATTTAAGGAATTATAAGAGGATGACTAAGGATTTGTGTGAAGATTAACCTACAAGAGTATTCATTGCATTGTTATTTATAAAATCAATAACCTGTAAACAAGTTTCTAACAATAGATTAGTTAATAATAATAATAATAATAATAATAATAATAATAATAATGTTCATTGAACACTTACAGTGTGCCTGGCATCGAGAACTTGGCAGGACAGTCACTCTCTTGCTTGTTTCCAGTTAACAAACTCAGCAATTGACCATGGACCAGATGAAAATCCACCTGTAACTTTTGACTCTATAATCAGCCCCTCCCATCGGCAGATTCAATCAACCTGGGACTGAAAACAGTAATTTTCCATCTGTGATTGGGAATCCATGATTGGGAATGCAAAGATACTGTTTCAGATCTGTGGTTAGTTGAATCTGCAGATTTGAATTCCGCCAATATGAAGGGCTGACTACATTTATCAAAAAAAAAAAAAAAAAAAAGTCCCATGTAAGTGGATCCACGCACTTCAAACCTGTTTGGTTCAAGGGTCAACTGTCCTTGTTATAGTGTGTGCTCTAATTAACTACTAGGTACAGCAAAGAAATAGGAGTGATAAGAGAGAGTTACTGTTTCTTTGAAATTCACTTCAATGCTTTGGGAAGATTCCTCAAGATAAAAAAAATGGCTTTTGGGAGGCTGAGGCGCGGTGGTTGGGAGCTGGCTCGGGGCGCCAGTGGCCCCGGTTCGGATCCCACATATGAGGGCTGGTGACACTGCTCTCTGAAAAAAAAGAAAGAAAGAAAAAAAGCTTTCAAATTAGGTGTAAGAAAAACAATTCAAAAGATAGGGGAATCATAAATTTAAGAGACAGTATACTCAAGGTACACACTTATACTAAAAAAATTTTTGTTGGTTATCTGAAATTCACATTTAATTGAGTGTCCTTTATTTGGCCACTCTACTGGTAACCCCTCTATATACTCTTCATCCTAAGCACCTCCAAATACCAGTTTTACTTATAGAAAGGTGTTTTATCCTTACAGTAACCTTAGTGTCCTTAAAGACCTCTGTCTGCCAGCAGAAGGAAAAGCATTCACCTCTTCTAGGACAAGAGCTAGGCCTTGTCTAGCCTGCAGTGAGAGCCTTCCCTAAAAGGTGGCCTGAGGGACTGCTGGTTAGTTCAGGTGGTTAGCATGCAGGCTCATAACACCAAGATTGCCAGTTTGATTCCCTCACGGGCCAAGGAGCTGCACCCTCCACAACTAGATTGAAGCAACTACTTGACTTGGAGCTGATGGGTCCTGGGAAAAACACACTGTTCCCCAATAAAATTTCTTAAAAAAAAAAAAAAAGAAAAGAAAAGGTGGCCTGAGCAGCTGGCACTGTGGGAGCCAGAGGTCCCCATGAAGTCCATGACACTCAGAAATGCTTGAGGACAGAGAAAGGCAAGTTGTAGCCCAGAAGATAACCCTTACTTATTTGACACTTTTGCCCAGGACTTGCCTAGGCCTTCACTAGTACTAGAAAGCCAACCCAAATTTCCCACGAACCCTCCCATGCTCTCCTGAGCCATTTCTCTTTATTGAGCAGTTCATCTCACACATCCAAATCCCTTTGAAATCTCCACTCTTGGATTAAACAACTTGTCTTCAACTGCAAATGAAGTTATGTGTATATTCTTCAAATGAGTTCGGGTCCCAGTTAAACAGGAAAAGGCCTCACCCAGTCAATTCTGCCCCAGAATAGAAAGCGAGACATTGTCTAAAGGTGCTAGAGCGTTGCACAGAACACGTGTGTGTGAACTTTCCCCTTGTCTTAGGGACCTTCTATTTGGATGATGCATTTTGACATCCCCATGAAAGGTGGGTTTGCTGTTGCAGAGAGGAAATTGCCCAGAATTAGGGGAAAAGGTGAAAGGATGGGAAAGGTCCTTTGGAGCACCTCACACACAGTAATAACTGTCATGAAAATGACCTGAATTTTGCCTTGTCTCACTGAGAAACAAGAGAGGAATTTAACTTCTCAAGCTTTTGAAAGGGCATCTATGGTGCTAGTTTGGGATGTAGGGGGATCTCTTACTTTCAGAAAAACTTATAGGCTTAGGCAGAGGTGGTATGACGGCCCCAAACTGAAAACCACACCTTGAATTTTGGTGATTTGGAGTTTAATGATGTTATTCAATAGCAGGAAAATTTGAAAGGGTCTGAATGTCCATAGTAGGTTTGCAAAAATAAATGAGGTCCCTCATGGATAGGATTCTCTGTTACTATTAAACATGACATTAAAGACTAGTTAATGATGTGAAAGACCTTGTGTATGTAATCAGATGAAAAGTCACAAAACATGTGCTATAATAAGTCACCAAAATGTGGAAAGTGGAAATCTCTGGTAGAATTATCGATTATTTTCTTCTTTTTCACTAATATTCACATACTTTTTTAAAACAATGAACATAAATTGCTTTTGTAAAATAGCAAAAAAAAATATTCTGTACATATTAAAAATCTTTAAACACTCCAGAAACTAGAACTGTGCTTTTAATTCAGGTAAAAACCAAGGAACCAAAGATCTATTAAAAACCAAACCACCTGAAGGAAATTCAGCAGGGCTCGAACCATTCTCTAGAAATAATATGTTTGAAACTTAGCAATGTATACACTCTCCATGAAACCAAAGAGCATATGTGTGAGCTACAAAGATCACAATGATAACACTATGAACAGTGCACATCTCCAGAACTCGGCCTTACTCTGTGTCAAGCACCAGGCTGAGCACCAGATTATTTATTATCTCATTTAACCTTTTAACAACCCTATGAAGTACATACTATCAGTCATTATTCCCAGTTTTCAGGTGAGAAAGATGAAGGTTGGAGGCTGTAAATGACTTGCCTAGGGACCCACATCTAGCACACAGACAACCCTGACCCCCATCTCTGCATATATGCAAATCCTCTCATGTGACATTTCTGAGTGCCACACCTTCTGGACGATGCCAACCAGTAGTGTCTCTTACCCATATTAGGGAAGAGTCCTGGCTCAACTGTCAAAATCAAGGTCTTTTTTTAATTTCAATGATCAGAAAAGCAACATGTAAAAGTATAAAGAATATGTGTACTCCATTCAGTTGTTACGGAGGGGAAAGCTAACCCATGTCTACAGTCACGTGCATCAGAGCCTATGCCAGCAAACATGCAAAAAAGGCTGAGTTTAGTCAACCAGCTGGTTATTTGTAGAATAACCAGCTGGCTCACTGGCTTACCTGGATTGCATTTTTTAATGTTATAATTGGTTGCTTGACTTCAGTTCACCCTATTCCCACCCCTGCAACCTCTCCCCGACCCAGGAAGTAAGAAAATCAAAGTGGGTATATAATAAATTCAGTGAACAATAGGCCAAGTCACCCAGCCAGGAGTTTATGTGAAAACAATCTTTTGATATTTGTTTTGTTTTGTTTCTCCATGAGCTGATGCTCACTGTTGGTGTATTAAGTCAAACCTATTTGGATTACTTGTCCTTAAAAAATATGACAACATAGAAATACATTGGCATGCTCATCCCGAGGTCTACGAGCTTCTTTTCCCATTACCGAGACAAAAGTAATGCAGTCTTGACCTCTAAATCTGAAGGTATTTACCATCAAGACTATCAAACACCCACTTGTGACTTTTAACTCCTGAAATGGTCCCAGCCCAGATCTCACTAGCAACAGGACAGTGAGGTCTATTTAGAAAGACTATAAACAAGCCGAAGGTATGAGGAAGCTCTTGGTGCCTTCCTCACTCAGGCTTCCTTCACATTTCAGGAGTCCAGCTTAGAGGGAGTGAGGAAACCCGCGTCTTCATTCCATAATTCTAATTCGCTGCTAAGGCCATGAGGCCAGGATATGTGTTTAAAGCTTCTTTAATTCAAAGACCTGTTATCTTTACTTGACCTTATTTCCTGTCATTGGTGAGAATCAAGTGGCTTCTATTCCCCCTAATAGCCATATAGTATAACTCTTGCTGGGAACAACCGCTGTGTGTACCTTCCTTTGTGGCAGGTCGCAATCTTGGGAAGTAATATGCCTGTTTTGAAAAGAGTCATTTACAGCCTGCTGTTTGGCCTAAGGGATCCAGGAGCCCACCCTTTTCTGGCCTCAGACACTGTATTTCCTTCCTGGGTTTTTTAGCAGATTTAATGCAGCACAGGTGGTAGTGTTCCCAAACCAGGTGTCTGAGACTAAGAACATTCGCTAAAATATTGGGCTGTTGGAAAAGTCATGATGCATTTTTGCAACGAAAAACATAGAAAAATAAGTCCTGATTTTTCCGACAACCCAATAGCTGGCTCATATTTTTCTTGTTGGCTTGGAATTTAGCATCGTGAACTGCAGACATGGTGACTTCATATTTTATGACATTTTTTATTGTCCTTCACACAATTTTTCCTCCCTGCAGTTTAACACCCCAAAGATGCTATAAAATCCCCATAGTTTACTGACCAACACTTTTCAATGTCTTGTCGATGTCACACTTACAAACTGACTGCTCTCCAGCTGATGGGGTGTGGGGTTGGGACTGCCACTACCTGATCAGGTCACAGAAGGCCTGGCCACAGAAGAAACGCCTAGACAGGTGTGCGGCTGGAAGCAGAGCAGGCTGTTATGCTGGTCACATTGTCCAGTGATCCTCTATCCACACAGAGTATCCAAAGTCCAGACTTTAACAATGTTTGGTACAAGACCAAGCCAGGAACTACACACATTTCTATAGGCATGCCAGTAATTAATAAAAATAACTCAGATTTATTGAGCATTGACCAAGCTCCAGCACTGAACTTGATAAATGAAGTCTCATTTTTTTCTCACAATAAACTTCTGAGGTAGGTGCTGGTATTAGCCTATTTTTAGAGATAAGCAAACAGGATCAGAAAGATTGAGCGATTTGCCCAAAGGCACACAGCTCATGAGTGGTAGAGCTGGGATCAAACCCAGCTGATTCTAGACCCACACTCTTTTTTTTTTTCCACAATTAACATAATTTTATTTTGTGGTTAATTTAGGGAGGACGAGGACTACCAGGGTACAAAGGAGAACCAGGAAGAGATGGCAAAAAGGTAAACACACACTAACAAAAATGTGTCCAGTTGTTTTAGTCACTCCATGATAGATACCTATCTGGCTGGTGGCCTATTGGCTCTGCCTTACTGGACTTCCCCCGTAGGGCTTCAGTGTAGACCCACACTCTTTAACTACTGACTATGCCATGCCATTCTAAGGTATATATGTCTGTGCACCTAAAATACTTACTGCAGGATATGTGAACATGTCAAAGATGGAAAGTTGTTGCAGATGATCACTGACCTGACACTATAAATGACTCCTCACGTGGTCTAATTTCATCAGAGGTGCTATTTTTTCAGTAATACCTACTCTACTAACCCTATTCTATAGAGACTTCTCTACTACAAATTTCCAATGGCTGACAATGACCTGTTGATGGAAAATGGTCACTCACTCGCTTGAGAACTTTTGCAGTCATTTAACTTTTCTGAGGGGTGTAGGTAAGGAGACCATATGTTCCAGTTTGCCCTGAACAGTACCAGTTCACATTTAGTGTCCCATTGTAACTACAAATGGTAGTCCCTTTTACTCTCTAAAGTATTCCAGGATGGATGACAAGTTACACGGTTACATTAAGTACTGTGATCGTCTTTTGAGGATATTTCCCATTCTTGTGATAGTAGCACATCAATGTTTCTTAAGGAATCTCCTACCCCATATGATTTAGGTAGCCCAAGGTGGCCAATTACTGTTCTGAATTCTCCTGGCCGTGGTAATTGGTTCAAACCTGAGCATGTGGCCCACACCTGGCCAATGAAGGTGGAAACGCAGGGCTTTTATAGAAACTATCAAGGAGGAGGTCCTCTCTTTCCAGGGAGGTTGCTGGGCTGGTAGGATGTGAACCTAGAGTTCCTGGCAGCCACAACACAAGTAACGCATGCCAGACAAGGAAGCAGCACAGACAGTAGAACTGAGAAGTGGAAAGAACCAGCATCCTGATAGTACTGTTTGAAACCCCTGACCTGAAGCCAGATATATGCAGGGACTTTCTAGTTCGATGTGCCAATAATTGCTCTGTTTGCACAAGCTAGTCTGACTTGGGTTCTGTCACTTGCAATTGAAGGAGGAATGACTAAAAAGAGAAGTTGGATTAATGCATTTCAGTGCCGGCATATCAAGCTTCCACTGAGAAATAAATTCATATGTGTGTGCACACATACATGCAGAATTACATAGAGCTCCAAACCCACCGAGGAAACCAACACATTACTTGCCCAGGCCTTTTATGGTTTGGTAATACTTAGAAGAACATCAAACATTACCTAATCCAGTGGTTTCCTGACTGCTCCGTGGAAACCTGGGCTAAGGATGTATCTCAGTAGCTGTCCTAGGAGGTGAGAGGGGCGGGCATGGAAGTTAAGGGTAGAGAGTGAGACAGGGCCAGGCTCAACAGCTGTCCCTTGCTTCATCAGAGCAGCTCCCGTGTTACCTGTTTTGTATATTAGGATTCAGCATGAGACTTCATGTGCCAGAGAGACAGGATTCCATTGCTCGAGAATTGGAAAAGACTTATTTGGTCAAAACCTATCATTTTAAAGATGAAGATAACAGAGTCCAGAGATAGTAAGGGATACCCTCTATCCTCTCCATCTCTATGCCTCCACCTCTTTCCTCCTCTACCCCCGACACATGGTCACACTTAGTTGATAGGAGAGGAAAGACATGAACCTTGTCTGATTCTCTTTGATGCCACAATGATTTTTTGGTAAAATAGAAAACCTTTTACTTCACAGTGTTATATGAAGACCAAATAGAATTGCATTTATATCATAAGCAATACTATTTATATATTATATAAGTGTAATATAAATAAAATTTCCTATTTGTTTGCTTCCTTACTGTCTGTGTCTCTCACTAGACTGTAAGCTTTGTGTGCAAGGAAAGTAGGTGGATGGGAACCCAGCATCTTAAACACAGTTGGAGCTCTAAAATATTTGTTTAAAAACAAGTAAATAATTAATGTACAGATGCTAACCAGTGGTGGGGAAGAAATAATCAAAATCCAGATTACAGGAAATTCTACAAGACAAACATCAGTTTCTTCAACAAATAAATCTCAAGAAAAAAATGGAGAAGGAATCTACAGATTAAGAGAGATTTAAGGAATATATTATATGAACCAGATGCGATGTGCTGGTCTGCTTCAAACCAACCAAATGTTAAAACTATAAGATAGTCAGGAAAACTTCAAAGACTGTATGAATGTTGATTAATATCTTTATCTTATTTTAGGTGTAAAAATGATATTGTGGTTGTATTTATATAAGTTCCTATCTTTTATAAATACACATTGAAATATTTACAGCTGAGGTGATACAACTTCAGGAATTTTGTGCCAATAATCTGTGTGTGGGGGGAGGGATGAATGGGGATAAAGATGAAAGAAGACTGACCTCAAGTTGATAGTTTTTTGAAGCTGGGTGAGCCTATCTGGGGGTTCATGAGACTACTTTGCTGTTTTTGTATATGGTTGAGATTTTTTAATAATACTTTAGAAGGACAGAAGAGAGGAAGAGAAAGAGAAAGAGAAGGAAGGATGCTTCTAGCCTTTGCAAGTCAAACTTGGATTCAAATTTTGGTTCTTCCACTTGCCAGCTGTAAGACTCAATATTCCTACTTATCATCAGTTTCCTTAACTGTGATGGAACTAAAAATAACCTGTCTCCTAGTATGGGTTATAAGAATCAAATGAAGTTATAAATGTAAGGTGTACCTAATAAAGAGTATGTGGTAATGGGTAACTGTTATTAAGACCAAATGTTAAACATATTATCCAAGTATAATTGGTTAAAAAATTTATACTTTAATAACAATAATGACTAAAATTGCAAATTAATAGATACCTAGCACTGTTCTGTATGTTTTATATTCAAAAGTCTTTTAGTCCTCATACTTCAGGTAAATCCTCTTTAACAAGGTTAAAAAGTTCATAGTAAATAGTAATATAATAAAGAGTAATATAATAAAGGGCCGGCCGAGTGGCGCACTGGTTAAGAGCTGGTTTTGGGATGCCAGGGGCCCCGGTTCGGATCCCACATATGAGGGCCAGTGACACTGCCCTCTACAGCTAACAACAGCTCCACCTGGAGCTGGGCTGCTGTGAGTCCCGGGGATGGTATAGCTGCAGCTCCTGCTGCAGTGGGCTGCCATAGGCTACAGTGAGTGGCCGCAGCCGGTGTGAGCTGCCAATAGCCGCGGTGAGCGACATCCAGAGGCCGGGGACCGATCTGCCTCATCCAGGAAGAGCGCAATGACGATACCAACATGGGCCAGTGAAGCAACATCCTCCGCAACTAGACTGAAGAACAAAAAGACAGCAACTTGTGTGTTCCCCTTCCCTGGTTCCCTGGCGCTGTTCCCCTCCCCCAATTCCCCAATAAATCTTTTTTTAAAAAAAAGAAAAAAGAGTGACAAAAACTGATGGATATTTATCTTTTAAAAATGAAACTAGGGCCGGCCGAGTGGCGAGTTGGTTAAGCTTGGGATGCCGGCTCTGAGCAGCAGGGCCCTGGTTCGGATCCCACATATGAGGGCCAGTGACACTGCCCTTTACAGCTAAGATGAACAACAGCTCCACCTGGAGCTGGGCTGCTGTGAGTCCCCAGGACGGCATAGCTGCAGCCCCTGCTACAGTGGGCTACCATAGGCTACAGTGAGTGGCCGGCAGCCAGCGTGAGCGATTGGCAGCCGGTGTGAGCCGCCAAGAGCTGCCGTGAGTGGCCATCCAGAGGCTGGCGAGAGACTGCCTCACCCTGGAAGAGAGCAATGATGACACTAACATGGGCCAGTGAAGCAACGTCCTCCGCAACTAGACTGAAGAACAAAAGGACAGCAACTTGTCTGTTCCCCTTCCCTGGTTCCCCAACGCTGTTCCCCTCCCCCAATTCCCCAATAAAATCTTTTTTAAAAAAAAGGAACTAAATAAAAATAAGGTTATTTTATCTTATATTAAACCGTATTTGGAAAATAATAGTAAATGTACTGTAATTCATACAACAAGCAACTAAGTTTCAGGGGTTTGGGTGCATTTTTCTGGCAATATTACATGAGAGCATAATAGTAATATCCCTCATTTCACATCTTATTTTGCAGCACAATCATTAAAAATAGTCATTCTCATAAATGCATTAATCCATTTTTCTGAAGGCTTTCTTAATATTTCAAATTCAAATCACTGTCTTTTAAAGTATCCTGTCAATTTTGTCTCCTTCAATGGATAAGTGGACTAATTCTATCAGATTCCTGTTTGTTAGAAGCTTTGTCTGAGACCTTAGGAATTCTCCAACATCACTCTTCAGAATACTTCACAAAATCTTGCATCTTTACAAGATTTTAAAAAATGATTTTAAAGTTTGGGGGATATAATCAATAATGTTGTAAATATATTTTAAGGGACCAGATGGACTCATGTCTTGTTAGGGAGACCACTTCATGGACGGCATAGAGGCCTGACCTCTGCACTGTACATCTGAAGCTGCTGCTGAATAATATTAGATGTCGACTATAATTTAACACATATATAGTCATGGGATGTGGAGTATAGTGTGGGGATGTAGTCAATGGAATTGTACTAGATATGTATGATATCGGGTGGGCCAGGGGAAGGGGGGAGAGGGGTTTTCACTTTGTAAGGGGTGAAAAGGACAACGATTGCGTTGTTTTGTACACCTGAAACTAATAAAAAAAATGATTTTAACTTGGATACATACGGATGTTAGGTGGAGGGGAAACAAATATTCAAAGGGATATTAATTTTATAAATTGTTAATTATTAGGGAGTGTTTAGGGAAGCCTGCTTCTCTGTGAAACCCACCAATTGTTGGGACTAGAGTACTGGATCTCAGATGACCTCCTATAATGTAAAAGTTTCATGTAGCTCCGTACTCTCAAAAAGCATTCTTAGAATTGCATTTGACTATTTCAGACCAAACTTTTTGGCTTAGCTACCTTTACAATTCCCGCCCTCCCACCCCTGCCACCCCCCACACACACACACACACACAAAATCTCTATTTCTCTTTGATTTTATGGATGTAAATTAAACAAACTCCTCTTAAACCCATTCAGAGATGGACAAGGATGGGAAGAGTACCAGGGGCCACCAAGGGGCAGGTCATAGAATTAAGTGTGTACCTTGGCCTTTTATAACTCAATGTTAACCAAAATTCAAACTTGCCACTTAACCAGAGAATTCCTTTCAATTCAATTCATGCAACATATATCTCAACTCCAACATACAAAGTAAAATGGGGAATGACACCATAGGGGGTGAAATATTGCTGTATTGTAGCCATACCACCGAATGCAAACATAACCTCCATTAATTATTTTAAATATTGTCATAATGTAAAAAGTCTGAACAGTATCTGACGGAGGTCTGGGGGAAAGTACAACAATATAACATGAAAGATTTTACTTCCTGAACCACATAAAACCTTGCAAAGATACACAATTTACACCCAACTGAGTCTATATCCATAAATGTACAAATCTGCCTATACCGATGTTGACCAAACTTACCTGACCCCATCAGAATCACATTTGGAGCATGTTAAAAGTAGGTTCTCAGGCTTCTCCCATTGAGATTCTATTAGCAGTTGTAGGAGTATAGACGGGGAATTGGTATATTTTAACAAGTATCCTGGGAATCCTTATGTTTGTGTAAGTTTAGGAAACACTGATTTAGTCAAGTTAGGACTTTAAGAGTGAGAATGGTTAAGCAATGAATGCAGTGCCTCCCTCTGATATTTGGAGTCACATGGAAAGTAAATTAATATGGGCATTTTTTGGCAGGGAGATGTTGAGTTGAATCTTGGTTCTGTCCCTTACTAGGTCTAAGCCCTTGAATAAGTAACTTTCTGAGCTTCTTTTTTCTTGTGTGTAAAACAGATATAACACTAACAAAGGATGTTACAGAACTAAATAAGGTAAGTAAATGAAAGAGCTCAGCACATTATATAACATATAATAAGTGTGCAGTAACTATAAATTCCCTTCACTTTTTTTTTTTAAGATTTTATTGGGAAATTGGGGGTGGGGAACAGCGTTGGGGAATCGGGGAAGGGGAACAGACAAGTTGCTGTCTTTTTGTTCTTCAGTCTAGTTGCGGAGGACGTTGTTTCACTGGCCCATGTTGGCATCGTCATTACTCTCTTCCTGGATGAGGCAGATTGGTCGCCGGCCTCTGGATGGACGCTCACCGTGGCTATTGGCAGCTCACACTGGCTTCCGGCCACTCACTGTAGCCTATGGCAGCCCACTGCAGCAGGGACTGCAGCCTACACGGTCGCTGGGGCTGGCACAGCCCAGCTCCAAGTGGAGCTGTTGTTAGCTGTAGAGGGCAGTGTCACTGGCCCTCATACGTGGGATCCGAACCAGGGCCGCTGGCATCCCAAAACCAGCTCTTAACCAACGCGCACACTTGGCCTGCCCTCCCTTCACCTTTCATATTGCTGGAAAATGGGCCCAGTGAAGAATACTATAGGGTAATACAAGCTAAGAGTGTTGGCATTCTTTTTTTTTTTTTTTTTTTTTTTTAGAGCAGTGTCACTGGCCCTCATATGTGGGACCCGAACCGGGACCGCTGGCTTCCTAAGCCAGCGCTTAACCACCGCGCCACTCGGCCGGCCCAAGGCATTCTTTATATCAGCCAGATGGGCGCTGTATTCCCCTTCTCTACCAGCTCCCAAAACTGCTGCTTCCCATTCATCCCCCACCCTCTATCACACAGGACTTCCTTCCGATAATATTAGACACAACCAAGCTGCATTGTGCCAGTGCTGCCACCTGGCGACAGGTATGAAGAACTGGTCCTCTTTTCTTTCCCCTCCAGGGGCTCAAACCCACAGAGCACTCTCCCCTTTTTTCCTGTAACTATTTCCCTTTCTATTGCTAGCAACAGGCATTATCTTTCACATGAAATCTCTTACACTTTCCTTTCCTTCTTTTGCTCAGAAACCTCTGAAAACTCTTCCTTTTACCTCCCCCAACATTCTCCATCTGTGTTCCATCTGGGTGCCAAAACCAACCTCAATAGAGGCTGATGAGCATAAGGGTAGCTCTAGGGGCTCTCCTAACTGTAGCACAGAACAGAAAAGCCATCTGTTCAAAAGTGAAATTGGAATAAAAAGCATTGCTATCAACCTGGGAAGTCTTGAAAGTGCCCAGAAGTTGTCTTCAGAATCGCTCCAGAAACTTATGCCTCTTTCTTAACCTTTAAGAAAAACTTTCTCAAATACCAACACTCGTTATCAGTCATAAGCAATTCCTTTTTCATCTTTTATTGCTGCTCTTGGAGAGAAGAAACCCTTGTCCAGGCTCACACTGGAATCATTGAAGCCCACATATGTGAAGGTAGCGATCTTTCCCCTACTCCAAATTGCTTCTTGGTACCCCATGCTGGTGCTTTCTTCGGTGTGGAGTGAAGAGAACACTGTAGTTACTGGCCCCCTGCTTGTACCCACATGAGAGTTCTCCCCTCTTTTGTCTTTCTGTCTTTCCTCTCCTCCCCAGTTGTTGCTTTGCCCACTCCCCAACTTAGCACCATCAGACCTGGATTTAAATTCTGACTGTACCACTTATTAGGTATGTGATGTGGGGTGCACTATCCTTTTGAGCTTTGGCCTTTAAAATGGGCGTAGTGACAGTACCCACTTCATAAGGTCACTGTGAGGATTAAATGCATCAATAAATTCAAAAAGTGAGGCAGGGGGAGGTGGGGTGGAGAGAGAGAGATTGAGAAACTGAGACTTAATATCATGGCTAGCACAGAGTAAGCTCTCAATGTTAGGGTTGCTGTTTCAGTCCCTTTGTGTCTTTCAGGTACAATCCCAGGACTTGTCAGCAATCCTGGAGGAATGCTCCTTGACTCTTGAGGTGCCAGATTCTCTCATTACTGCCAGAGGAATTAAAGGAACTGCAGAGGAAGGATGGGGTGAAGGAGCCCCCAGGACTTTTGCTGAGGGGGAGTCACTTTTCCTCTCTCCTATTTTCCAAGTCTTGACAACTCCTTCAGCTCAGAATCTAGCAGAAGCAGTTTAACCTTTGAACACACTTTTTTTTTTTTTTAGCTTAATGTCAGAGTACATTTTTAAATGTCTTTCTTCGGATTACAAATGAGTCATGATTATTGAGGATAATCTGGGAAAACACAGAAAGTTTCTAAGGTGAAAATCACCTGAAATCCCCTCCTCCCAGAGATAACCACTAATGACACTGGCAATCTTTTCCATAGGCATATATCTCTATGTTTGTTAAAAATAGACTCCTACCATTTTTTAGTGTTTTTAATATATTTTAATGTTTTGCTTTTGTCACTTGACTTATACAGTGAATATTTCCCAGGATTAAATATTTGTCAAAAATGTACCATATAATATTTTGTGGGGTGTCAGATGGTCACATGTCTTGTTAGAGAGACCACTTCATGGATTGAGTAGAGGCTTAATCACTGCACTGTACACCTGAAGCTGACGTTGTATAATATTGTATGCCAACTGTAATTGAATATACATATATAGTCACAGGATGCAGAGTATAGCATGGAAGGCAGTCAAGGGACTTGTAATAGATATGTATGATATGGGGGGGAGGAATGGGGTGGCAAATTGGGAGAAGAAGGTTGTCACTTTGAGGGGTAAAAAGTATAACTATTGCACTACGTTGTATACCTGAAGCCAATTATTTTTATAAAAAATGTTTATTTCACAATAAAATAATTTTTTAAAAAATGTACCATGATCCATCATGAAAATATACTATAATTATTTACATAGTCTCCATTGTTCCCAATATTATACACTTAAAACAGCCCTGAAATGAACATTTTTATCGGAAATTTTTTGTCTTCAATTCTAAGTATTTTGGGGGGTTGATATCCAGAGGGAGATTGCTGGATCAGAAAGGAATACCCTTCTTAAGACTCTTGGTAGATATGGCAAAACTTTTACAGGAGGGCCGGCCGAGTGGCGCATTGGTTAAGCGCTGGTTTTGGGATGCCAGCGGCCCCGGTTCGGATCCCACATGAGGGCCAGTGACACTGCCCTCTACAGCTAACAACAGCTCCACCTGGAGCTGGGCTGCATGAGCCCCGGTGATGGTGTGGGCTGCAGCCCCTGCTGCAGTGGGCTGCCATAGGCTGCAGTGAGTGGCCCGCAGCCAGCGTGAGCGGCTGGCAGCCAACCGTGAGCTGCCAATAGCCGCGATGAGCGATATCAAGAGGCCAGCGACCGATCTGCCTGATCCGGGAAGAGCGCAATGACGATACCAACAGTGAAGCAACATCCTCCGCAACTAAACTGAAGAACAAGAAGACGGCAACTTGTCTGTTCCCCTTCCCCGATTCCCCAACGCTGTTCCCCTCCACCAATTCCCCAATAAAATCTTTAAAAAAAAAAAAAAAAAAAAAAAAAAAAAAAAAAAAATTTTACAGGAAATTTGTACCACTTTAAAATCCCACCAGCAAAGTCTGAGGGAACAAAGAGGTTTGTTTTTAGTCTGAGGGTCCTGGTAAAATAGCTCCTTTGGTTTCTGAGGAGAGGTTGTGAAGGGTTACCTACTAGAGCATTTGAGAGGGATTGACTCTGCTTCCTGCTGCTTACTTTCTTCAAGAGAAATTCTGGTATATTAAAGAGGCATCATGATTCAAATAACGCCTATGGTCTGACGCTACCCTAAATTTCTCCGCCATCTTTTTAGTGAAGCGCCAACGGCACCAGCACTAAAACGGGGCCTGCCTGTATAACAACACCCTGAAACCCACGACCACAACCCCGTTATTAGCTGAGCCCATCATGTGTTGCCTTCATAACACTAATCACAAGTAGTAACTTTTTGCTCATGTGTATCTCCCCCACTAAAATCTAAGTTCCATGAAGGATCATCTTGTCTTATTCACCACTGTAAGACCAGCCCTGGCCCTCTGTCCAGCACAGAGCAGGTGCTTAGTAAATATTGTTGAATGGCTGAATGATTCTTTTTTGTCCTTCAAAGAGCTTCCTAACCACAACTGCCCCTCAGGTTTACAAGAGTTGTTTTGGGGTCCATAAACATATGTAAATTTTTAATAGTGACTTACAATATAGCCACTTATATCACCAAGGAGGACGGAGTATCTTGGCATAGTCAACTTTGTCACCAAAATCCACTGTTACATTCACCACCTGCCCAGTTTAGAAAGTCACTTAGAGGATGGCCACCAGCATGAAATGATACCTTTATTGCTGCCTCACTGGGTTGGAGTTCAGTGCTGGCTTAGGATTCTTATACTGGCCTAGGGGTCACCTCTGGAATTTCAATTATAGTGGAATATTTTAGCTGGTCCAATTTGGACAAACTGAGTTATTCACAACCCATGAGTTGAGCACAAGCTGTTGGGAGAATTGGTTTACTGTCATTTAAAGTTTGAGGTGCCCAAATAAAATGTGTCTTCATGGTGTACAGAGAATATAGGAACCAAACTGTCTGGTTTGAATGTCAGCCCTTTCACTTACTAGTTGTATGACTCTGGGTAAGTTACTTAGATTTACTGTGCCTCGGTTTCCTCATCTATAAAACAGGGATGCTCATGGTATCTTCCTCGTATTGTTTTCAAGAGGATTAACTAATACACATAAAGCCCTCGGAATACCTAGTGCCTTGCACACAGGGAGGACTGGTGAATGTTCACTGTCATTGTTATTGCTGACTGTGGCCACCATCAGCTGACATCACCATCAGCTCTTCCTGCCTCGGTCCTACTCTCACCCTCTACTAACTCTTCTTTCTCACCTCTCAGATTTCAGTCATTCAACAATAAAGACCTATCAAACACCAGCTATGTGCCAGACACTGTGCTAAGGGTTGGGAACACAAATTTGCCCTTTCTCCTGGAGGAAGGAGACAGATGAGAAGCCAGGCAGTTACAATATAGCACAATAAGATCTAGGATGGGGTAGGTGTGGGCTGCCATGGGGGGCACCTGACCCAGTCAGGGCAACCAGAAAAGCTTTCCTGAACAAAAAGACTCCAAGCATGAGCAGAAATGAGACAAGTGAGGAGGGCATGGGAGACAAGAGGTGAAGAGGAGAATTGCAGGAAGAAGGAAGCACACACAGAAAGGCATGGAGACAAGACAGAAGGCAAGACCAGGTCAGGGCAGGCAAAAGAGCTTCATCTGGGGGGAAAAAATGGAGAAAGTGGGAGAGCAGCAAGGAGTTCTGAAAGGAGATGATGCTGAACTCAGCAAGGCCAGGTCATCTTAAGGAGCTTAAGGGCAACAGGGAACGCTTGAAGAATTTTGAGCAGGATAGTGATGTGATCATTTATCCATTTTAAAACATCATTCTGGCTGCTGAATGCAGACTGGATTGCATGAGGTTAAGAATGGAGCCACGAAGACCAATAAGGAGGCAGTAGATCCAGGTGGGACGGTGGCCTGATTCAGGATGGCAGTGGGAACTGAGGATGGAAAGGAATGGAAGGATATATGAGATATTTATGAGGAACAGTGAGCCAGACACAGTGATGGACTGGACAGTGAGGTAGGCGAGCCAATCCTCACCCAGGCTCTGACCACCTGCCCATGCATCCTATAGTGCCTCCAAGCCTGTCTTCCTGTTGGTCACCTCCACTGTTCCCACATGCCCTCCATTGGCAGCCAGATTCTACCTCCCCAAATACGATCCTAAACTGGTCCCACCCCCCAAACCTCCTGGGATTTCCAGTCATTGGCTTGGTCACCTCTACTAACCTGGGAACATCATAGCTCCCACTTCCTCTTCTCAAACAGCTGACCTACCCGCTCTCTCGCTACCTGGACATATCTTCCCATGCATAGATTTTTCAGGGCTCTGCTTCAACATCACCTTCTCAGAGAGGACTCCCCTGAACACCCCCTTATTCACTTGCTCACAGCACTGACAATTAGCATGCATTTGTTATTTTTTTGTCTGCCTGCTCCTCCCTCACACACTTTGACTATTAGTCCATGAAGACAGGGACCCTGATTCCCTGTTTTCCATCATCTCTCAGACATTAGTGCTCAATAAATATTTGTTGAATGAAGAATGAGTGAAGGAAGGAAACACATTTTGTCCCCAACCATCAGTCAGGGCAGTTCCCTTCATAATCCAACCCTTGTGTGCTTCTCAAGCCTCATCTCCAATCTCATCCTTACACTCACACCGTGCACTTATGTGTGTATGTGCATGCACACACATATCACACACATGCAAACACACAATTTAGCTTCAGCAATGCCAATCTGACTATAACTCCCCATGTACCAAACCTTTGTGCACATGGTTTCCCCTACACACCCCCGCCCCCCCATAATCCAGTCAACTCCTATTGATCCTTCAAAGCCCAGCCTACTTTTAGGAAGCCTTTCCTCACTACGCTGTTCCAATTAAGTTACACTCCCCTTTCCCCTCTATTCCCTCTGTACCATGTGATCGCTGCACATGTATGTCATCATTGCACTGCCTTTGAATTCTCTGCACGTCTCTCCTACTAGATTTGATTGAGAGCAGTCCCTAACTTTCAACTCTAGAATCCAGACCTCTCAGGGTTTCTGAAATAATAATGAGCCTTGTACATGGCTTACCTCCCTCTTACCCCCACCACCCCTCCTGAAAGACCTGCCCCAACCTCCCAAGGCCTTCGCACCAGCATCCCTTCTGCTTTTCAACATGGCTCTGACTACTGATTTGGTCAACCCTGTCTTTGCCCTTCGATAGCCAAGGGCCAGGGGCAAATCATAATTCCTTCCTCTCCTTCATCCCCAACATTTTCAAAAAAGTAAAAGTAAATACAAAAAATAGACAACCCAAACAAAAAAACTAGTAACAATGGCTTCCTCTGAGAGCCAAGGAGAGGGGCCTGAGATCTGAGAAAGGAAAGATATTTCTTTTCACTGAATGCCCTTCGTTGAGTTTTAATGTAGTATTATTACAGTTACAGTGTAATAATAGTTACTAAACAACATGTGCTTCAAGGGTATAAAGCCTTAAGAAGGAAAAGACACCGGAGGTCAGGGCCCTCAGGGAGTGTGTGGGCCACCCAGATCGGAAAGAGGCTGATGAGATACTTTTTAGTTCCATCTGCTTGCCATTCTCCACCCCCTTCTGCATCCTCCATCACTGGATGAACAAGCAGAGACATCCCCATGCCCTGACGCCAGCAGAAAAGATGGGGAACTGGAACCATCCAGTGAATCTACCTGATCCAGAGGTTACAGATATTGTTCTAAGGGGCAAGAGAGAATCCGTCCTCAATTCCCACTGATAGTCTGAGTCATGCCACCATTCCACCTGGATATAGGTCCTTCTAACTGGTCTCCTTGTCTCCATTCTTAACCTCATGCAATACTGATGTGTGTTGGGAACTGGCTGTTCCAGCAGCTGTGTCCTGGGCTCTATGAGTGAAGAGGGCAATATGTGCCTTCATGGGACTTTTAGAGTTGCAGATGTAAGCAGCTACCCACATGCAGTACAAACCCATCATAAAAATGCTCACTGGGTACAAATGCGAGTGAAGGGCCGGCCGAGTGGCGCATTGGTTAAGAGCTGGCTTGGGACACCAGCGGCACCGGTTTGGATCCCACATATGAGGGCAGTGACACTGCCCTCTAAAAAAAAAAAAAAAAAAACAAAAAAAAACAAATGCGAATGAAGAAGAAATTAAGGGCTTTGGGTTTTGTTTTTGTTTTGTTTTGTTTTTCTGACTGCAGCTTCAACTGGCTAGTGACTCTGGGACTCGTCTCCCTGTCTCCACCTCTATACACTGAAGACCCTAAGCCAAGGGTGTCTTCATCAGGGCAGCAAGTCTAGAGACCACCTCGTGGTCTGTGCCACCTCTTCTCCCAGAAGAAAGTGGTTTTTTGATCCACAGTATTAGAGAAAGGTGACCCCTTCATGGGCTAAAAGACAAGAAGCCTTTTTGTTCTTTCCCTCCCCTTTTTGTTGAATCTAGTTGTTGAAATGTCCTGCCTTGAACCTACCTTTGGTGGTTATGTCTCTTCATAATTATGCACAAGGCAAGAAAAAGCTACAACTGTAACTCGATACTTGGTAATTCAACTTGGCCACCCTAAATAATAGCCAGTGTGGGTATAAAACATCCCTCAACAATGTTGGCCCAATGGCCATTAGGGTGATTTACTCTGGACCACATGCAGTTCAGCAGCCGGGAAAGAAGGCAGAGCCTGAAACTGTCTTTCACAGTCGTGTCATAAATTCAGATCATGACTTCAAAGGTGGTGCCAAAATGCTGGTAACCCAAAGTCAAGGGGCCTAGGTTTTGTTTTCCAGAGCAAAGGGACACGACATCAATGATGGGAGAGTTCTGTGGAAGTGACCCAGGGAAGGGTTCCCGGCCACCTCTCCCCTCACTGTGTCGCTTTGGCCTAGAGGAGGGGACCAAAAGGTGTCAGTGACCCTGATGCTTGGCAAATCACTGGGTGATGGCCTCCAGGGACCCTTTCTCCTGGAGGCCAAGCTCAGTAGACCCCGCACTCCTGATGGGTCACCAGGAGTGTGAGACCAGCCCACCTGTTTAGTTACCAGAAAGGACCTTTTCCAGTGTTAGGAAGAGGTGATGGGAAAAGAATTCTCAATTCCCCAAAAGGAATCACCTCAACTGGCTCACTGGGTGGGAATATTACTTGACAGAGCTCTTAGGAAAATACCATAAGCTGATACTGACAACTTAATCTCCAGTGTTTATTGAGCTCATCAGGCTTTATGCCAGCAATAGTGCTACTAGAAAACAACAACATTTTATTTTGGAACCAAAAAGATCGATCAATGGGAAAAAGAAGTGGATATTCTACACTAGAAACAAAGATTAAAGGCATTCATCAGCAACAGCTCCCATCTATTAAAGGAATACTTTGCTCCAATATTGGCCTTGAGAGGTAAATAGGATTAGTACTGCCATTTTATAGGAAACCAAGGTCAAGAAACTCACCCACAATCCCACAGTAGCTATACCTAGGTGTGTGCCTACTCTTTTATATTTTAGTGCCACATTTAACTTACATTTTTAAATTTTTGAATTGAAGATGGTGCATTTACACTTACTCATCAGGTCATTTTAAGTAAAAAGAACAAACATTTCAAACATTTTAATGCAGTTTTGGAAAATAAGTGTTCTTTACTTGATTGGATGGAATAGAGAAACAAGTTGGCACAACCTCCATCTTAAGCCTGGATATTTATGAAGTGGGGAGAGTAACAAACCAGCTGGTCACCCAAGGAGGCCCAGTGCTGCAGGAGACCTGGGGTCCAACCCCACACTATTATTTACCTGCTATGTGACCTTAGTCAAGTCCCTTCCTCTTTCTGCACCTCAGGCTCATCTTCTAAGATGAGGAGGCTTATTTCTCAGGTTCCCTCCACCCCAGCTATAAAGTTTGAGTTTTAATTGGTGCACTGGGAAGGGGAGTAGCCTGCCACCTAGACACCACAGCCTGAGAAAGCAATGTTATTCAGGGCCCTTTATATTTCATCTTGCCTCACTAGGCTTGTCAAGCTAGATTTGCACTACACTGGAACTGTAGAAAAGCCTACAGTGTTATGTTGTATAAGCTCCTGTCACTGATACTACCATAATGGCCCCGTCCAGAGATGGAAAATGGGTTTTATTTTGTTTGCATTATATTAGTCAGGGTTCAGTTAGGGGACAGAAATCATGCCAGTTATTTTAACAGACAGAATTTAATATAAAGAATGGCTAACGAGGTAACCAAAAGGGTAAAAACAGAACTCGAGGGTATCATGGAGGTAACAACCGCAGGAAGCAGCTACCACCCCTACAGCCAGGGCTCAAAAGGAATTATTAACATGGAAGCTTGGGCCGGCCTAGTGGCTCAGTTAGTTATGAGCGCGAGCTCTGAGCAACAGGGTCACCGGTTCTATTCCCACATGGGCCAGTGAGCTGCGCCTGAGCTGAGCTGCCAACAGGTGGCAGGCTGGCTCAGCTGGTAGAGCACATGCTCCTAACAACAAGGCTGCCAGTTTGATTCCTGCATGGGATGGTGGGCTACGCCCACCCACAACTAAAATTGAACACAGCATTTTGAGCTGAGCAGCTGCAAGCTGCTGGTGGGTGACCAGATGGTGACTGGACTTGAAGCTGAGCTAGCTACGCCCCCCACAACTAAGACTGAAGGACAACAAATTGGCTGTTCCCTTTCCCCAATTCCCCAACACTATTCCCCTCCCCCAATTCCCCAATAAAATCTTTTAAAAATTTTTTAATAACATGGAAGCTTGGACAAGGAGCCCACCAGGGCAAGACTCAGACCTTTGAGGAAGGGGCTGGCAGGCTGGTGTCAGTGTCTTTTAGGGGCGCAAGGAGGCTGGTTACAAGTGTGTTGAGGAAACGCAACAAAGTGGATTCAGCCTTTGCTGCAGGAAGAAGCTGCTGCTGCCAAAGTGAGGGAGCATTTCCTGGGATGCGCACAGGAGCAGAAGCAGACAGGAAGGAGCAAGTCCCTTCCTGTCCTCCAGCCTGGCAGCCACCCTCTGGCCGCCTGGTGGACAGAATCCCATTTCCAGTATCACAAAGCGGGTATAGAAGGGTGAGGCTGGAGAAGAGAGACAGGCATTTGGACTTGTTAGCTGGCTCCACCACCTTCAGTCGGTTTGGTAATTGCTTCCTGGAAAGCAACATTGAGGCTTATGAGGCCTAGTCTGGGCTCAGCAGGAAAAAAAAATCTTGTGATAAATTGGTGATGTTGGCCATAAGCCTAGAAAAGAGAAACGGTGGTATGAATGCCACATAGTTGCCCTTTCCCTAGTGACTAAATTACCCGCACTGTGAACATGAGAAGTGAGCATGGCTTCCCAACTTCCAAAAGCTCAGACAGTTGGGCAAGCAAAGTGAGCTGCATAGCCAAGATGAAGACCCACAGAACCTCTCCCCTCCCCTACCCTAGCCAACAATCACTTACCTAATGTTCATGTTTAGGCTTTTGTGTCCAGAATCTGAAAGTAACATTTAGTCCCCTGGCCCAGTGATTTCCAGGGAAATATTGATTAGAGCAAGAGGGATGGTTTAAAAGGATGCCCCTGACTGCTGCCCTACCCTCAGTCATGGATTTTCTTCTCACAGGATCATGGAAGGGCAAGAATGGGGGCCAAGAATAGGGGGCAAATCTCAGACAGCAGCCCAGACCAAGCACCCCACCCCCACCCCCACCCAGGGCCTCAGCATAGAGAACAGAGTCCATTGGAAGGTTGGATGGAGTCGGGTAACCCTGGGTTGAAATCCCAGGTCACCCACTTTCTTGGTGTTTAGATTAAGTAACAATGCAACCTCTGTCCGTAAATTAGGTGGGCAAGAAAAATAAATTCATATGTATTTTGAAGCACAACTTCTTGTCTTTTCCAGGGAGTTTCCAGGAGCTCTTCCCAACTCTGCCTTCAGCAACCTCACATTGGTAGATTGAAAGCAGCCAGGGTGGGAGTAAGTTACACTACAGAATCAGCAAGTGCTACAAATCAGGGCTTCTCTTTTTCTTTTTTGTTTTTTTGGGGTTTTTGTTTTTTGTGTTTTGCAAGCCAGCTCACCAGATACCACTGGTGCTCTTCCTTTCCCAGTGCCTGGGATGGGAAAGGAAGGGGTGGAGAGCAAATTTGACAGTGGAGTTGGCCCCACCAGCCTAAATTATGGCTTCACTCGATCATCCCCATAATCCTCATTCTTGTCTGCAAGATATCCACAGAACAGCTGTCCCTTCCCACTTCTGGGCCACCTTTGGAGCAGGGACCTTCTGTGAGGCTCTCTTGTTCCTTCACTTGAGACTCACAGAAAAGCCCTTCACGGACTGCCGGTTAGCTCAGGTGGTTAGAGCGCAGTGCTCATAACACCAAGGTTGCCTGTTCGATCCCTGCAATAAGCCACTGAGCTGCGCCCTCCACAACTAGGTTGAAACAACTACTTGACTTGGAGTTGATGGGTCCTGGAAAAATGTCCTCCACAACTAGATTGAAACAACTACTTGACTTAGAGGTGATAGGTCCTGGAAAAACACACTGTACACTGTTCCCCAATAAAATTAAAAAAAAAAAAAAAAAAGAAAGAATTGAACTTCATTTAAAAAAACAAGAAAAGCCCTTCCCTTGCAGCTCTGGTGGGGAAGAGGGCTCTGTGCTTTCCTTACCGTCTATCTCCAGCCCTGGAAAGTTTGGTTTCTTTGTGGATTTTGTTGTTGTTATTTGTTATTTATTTTTGTTGTCGTTGTTGTTGTTTTAGTATGAATAAAATCCTTCCCTCCTCAAATACTGTTCTTAAAGTTTTTAAGCTTTTGGAAACAAAAAAACAGGAAACTCTGTCTCAAATCTACCTTGACCTCAGGAGCAAAGAGCAGATTTTTTGTTTAAATGGGAGAAAAAAATAGGGTGGAAACACTAAAGTGGGGTTGGGGTGGAGAAGGTTAATATGGCAAAGAATTTAGGCCACAAGTACATTCCAGAATTCTGAGACTTTAAGTTCTTTTACCAATAGAATGAGTTAATAGCTTTTTCACACTTTGCTTTTGAGGTATGAAGGACACATAATGTCAATAAATGGCTTATATAGTGCTTAGCACATAGTAGGTCCTCAATAAAGGGTGGTTTCTTTCACCTTCATTGAGGCTATATCCACAATGATAAGAATCAGTGGGGAGAGAAAGCCAGCAGTGGGTGCCTCTTCCTTCCTTGCCTTGTGCAGTGGCTGGGGCTGATGCATTGGGCTGGTCATGTGACTCATCCTCCTGGGCTTTGAGAAGCAGATACTGGTGCATTCACAAGGAATAAAAACCTCACATGCTCCATTCCCATCAAATGTCCTCTTAGGTTAAGCAAAAAGGCAATTGGAATATATAACAAGGGAGTCAAACCACTAATGCTCATTCAAAGCATGTCATCTTTGTGAGTTGGTCTCTTCTTGGATGGTTTCCCTTCAGTCCTCTTCCAAGCCACCCTTCTTCCTGTTATTCTGACGCTACATGTTTAGCCTGGTCAGCTCATCTGTAACCACAGCTGCCATGCACCTGCCCGCCACCACCATTGATGAATCCCAATTCAATTCTTCTCTGCCCTGAACACCAGACCATATTTGCAACTGTCTGTTGGACATCTCCAGCTGAACTTTCAATAGACACCCCCATGGTCAAAATGTCCATCTTGAACTCTTTATCTCCCTCCTTCTTCTGACATTGCCCAGACAGGGGCCTGTTAGCTAGATACCCACTATGTCCCATGGTTTCTGAGTTGTCTGGCAAGAATTTGCTCACTGTTTTTTTTTTCCCCTTCCTCAACTACCTGTAAATAGTTCACTCTCACTTTTGAAATCTAAGACCCCGCTCTCCCTTTTTTTCTTTTGTCCAAAACGTCATATATGCCCAATGTGGCCTCACTGTCTTTGGAATTTTCATGCTTATGTGAATTCCCCATGTGCATATATTAAAAATCTTATTTTAATCTGTCTGTTGATTTGATTATTTGCCCAGCTAAGAAAACTTAGAAGGTGGGAACAAAAGTATTAATTTTTTTAGTCCCCACAGTATTGACCCAAGATAAATGAAAGCACATGTCCATACAAAGACTTGTACATTAATATTCATAGCACTTTTATTTGTAATGGCCAAAAACTGGAACCTATGTATCCATCAACAGGTGACTAGGTAAACAAATTGTGGTATATCCATGCAACTGAGCACTACTCAGTGATAAAGGGAGCAAATTATTATACATACAATAACATGATCTCAAAATACCCATTAGACTGAAAGAAGCCAACAACAACAACAACAAAAGATTATACTATATAGTTCCATTTATAGAAAATTCTACACAATGCAAACTAATCCACAATGCCAGACTGGTGATTTCCTGGGGATTAGAGGAGCAGGGAGGAACAGGAGAGAGCAGCTACAAAGGGGTACAAGGAAACTTCTGTGGGTGACAGGCATGTTCCCTCTCTTGATTATGGTGATGGTTTCATGAGTGCATATGAATGTCAAGATTTCGTATGTTAAGTATGTGGCATTTGTTGTATGTGAATTATTCTTAAATAAAGCTGTCAAAATAATAAACACTTACATAATAAAATTTTAAAATCTGCCCAGAATCAGCATAGAGTGGGACTGGAGTAGCTGTGGTCCACAAAAAACCAGGCTCTACCCCATCCCCACGTCTCTCACTTGGCCCAATACAGGCTCTGGTGCCTTTTCAGCTTCCTCCCCGCACAGCCTGCCAGCAGATTCACTAGTAATAAAGAGCTGACCCCCAGCGCCTACTTTTGCCACTGCCGTATTGCCTTTCTCAGTGTGTGGCTCCAGCTGCCCTCCGCAGCTTATCCGCTGTCCCCAAGCAGCAGCTGGAGCGTCTGCAGTGGGAACCTGCCCCCCTTCTCCCGCTCTAGGCTCTTCTCTCACCTTTCTACCTGAAGACAGCACCTCCAAGACTCTCCCTGATCCCCTAAAACCCCAACCCAGTCCCTTCTGTCAATCCCTTCTGGGGAAGTCCCCTGCTGTCATTCCCAAAAAAATTGAAACAGTTTGGTTCCACTTAAAGCTTCTGTTTGCATTAAGAAGTTTGTCACACATGCTAATGAACAGCCAGGCTGACAGAGCAGACACAAGAGCAGAAGCGGTGGGGGTGGCCTCTAATGAATTCTTCCTGGCTGCCAGGCTGATAAGATGCAGACAAACAGATGACTGGGGCCTCTCCTGTCTAGTGGACTTAGGTCAGTTCACCTCTCTGACCAGCTAAGCTCCCAGGCCTGTGTGCTTCCAGGGGCCCTTCTAAGCTAGGGGCAAGGCAGGAAAGGATGAGTAGACACTGCCAGTGTGGTCAGTGGATGGATCCAGATGGCTGGCAGGGCCCAACTCCTGCCCATTCTCCCCACTGTGCCCAACCTCAGGTGCCCCTCAGCCAAGAGAGAGGAATAGCTCAACAAGTTATCCGAGGGCTTCAACAATCCAAGACAGCTCTCTTTTCCCTCCTTCGTTCTTAATGACTTTTTTTCCTTTTTACAAGAGTGGTTCCTATGTATCGTACAGCATAAGAAAACAGAAGAAAATTACACCATGTGATCCCATCACCAGAGATAACCATCTTCATTTGGCTTTCATGTCTTCCTTACTTTTTTAATGCATAATGTGGGGGTTAAAAATAATAATACTTTTCCTCCCATCTTATTAGTTCTTCTAGCTGGGCTAGTAATCAAATTAACAGAGACAGATTAATAGGAGAAAATAATATTTGAATACATGAGCATGAAAATTCCAAAGACAGTGAAGCCACATTGGGCATATATGACATTTTGGACAAAGGAGAAAAGGGAGAACAGGGGCTTAGATTTCAAAAGTAAAAATGAGCGATTTACAGGTGGTTGAGGAGGAGGGAACACACATGGCAGGCCAATTCTTGCCAGGCAACTTAGAAACAATGGAACATGGGGTACCTAGCTAACAGGCCCCTGCCTGAAGCCCCCCTATTTATCATACTTACGTCAAATTAGGCTAAGACAGCATCCTAAGATTTCCTTCCTGGAGTGGTCTTTCCATCTGAATCTCTTAGGCAGGAAAGAGAAGGGGCAAAGGTTCTTTCTGAGTCTTGTTTCTTAATAAACAGCTTAAAATCAATATCCCAAAAGCTTCAAGGTGGCAAAATTTTGGTCCCCTTCAATATGTTTTTTAAAGCAAAAGTGGAATTGTAACAATAATACTAATGTTTATTGAAAATACATAGTACTTACTATGTACTAGGCTATGCTAAGCACTTCATATGGATTCTCTCATTTCATTTTCACAATAACTCTGAGTGATTATGTAATTATTTTCCCCATTTATAGAGTAATTGAGGCTTAAAGAAGTTAAGTATCTTGTCCCCTGTCATCCAGCAATGACATGGTGGGGCTTGGATTCTAGCCCAGGAGATCTAATTTCAGAACCAACACTCTCACTCTGACTGCTTTGAAACTGACTAAATAGCCTGCAAAAATATCTTTCTAAATTTTTAGCCTTTAGTGTCATTTTTGATGACTACATAATACTCCATTGTTCTGAAGTACCATAATTTCCCCAACCCTCGATCAGTGGACATTAGGTTGTTTTCAATGTTTTCTAGAATTCATTCTCTGACAAGCATCTTTACAGTTAAATATTTGTTCAAAAACTAAAATTAAAATCCTTGGGTTAAAGCATATGTATAATTTTAACGCTTTTGATACATGTTGCCAAGATTATCCTTCAAAAATAATGGACCAAATTATACTTCCTATATTCTCATCCACACCAGATTACAAAACATTCTTCATCCAAGTGATCGGATGCAGCTCAACTCCTGCCACATGAATAATAAAATTTAGATTAATTAGGGGTGCAGGGTAGCCCAATGTTTTCTGGTGGGAATTTCATCCCTTCCTCCATAGCAAAGAGTCAGAGTCAGACACTGGGCAGAAAGGAGTTTGGAGCAGAGGGCAAAAGACCTTGGTTGACTGAATCAGCTCGGTAATTCTAAATTTCTCAGAAATGCCTTGTTTTAGCCATTGTCATTGAGCAGTCACTGTCAATGACCAAGACAGAGGAGAGTGTGTCATGTCCCTGAGTCCCTTGGCTGCTGAGTCCAGCTGGTGGTAGTTTGAAACAGGGAGAGGCCAGAGACCAGGGTGTTCTCATCGGCACTAGCAAGACATGGCAAGCCTCATTTTCTTCACCTGCTTAATGCTGGGGTAGAATAATGGCCTGCAGTTCCCACTGCTCCAATCTGCTGGCCAGAAGAGGACATTAACGAATACTGACTAACATTACGTTCCTACTAGAGACCAGGCACCAACTAAACACTCGGCTGATGTTATCCCGTTTAAACTCCCCAGTCTTTGTAGTCTACTTTGTAGTACTACTTTTGTCCTTGTTTGACAGATGAGAAAACTAGGGTACAGGCAGGTTAAATGATTTGCCCAACATTGGACTGGGGGCAAAAGGCAGCGCCAGAATTTGAATCCAGGACAACCTAACTCAGGTCTAGATGGTCTACACTTCATACTGGGCTGTGGGCACTCTTCCATGATCAGAAAATAAGTTTCCTGAGGGAAGAGCACTTCTCACTCTGTCCCCAGCTCCAAGCCTAATGCCACACTAGGCGGTCAAGATTTGGGACTGTATCACTTATGCATTGCTACATAACAAATTACCCAAAGCACAGTGACTTGAAACAGCACCAATGGATTATCCCTGTTCTGTAGGTCAGAAGTCCAGGGGCAGCATCACTGGGGTCCCTGCTTAGCATCTCTCAGGCTGCAAGGGAGGTGTCAGCTGGACTATGTGCTCATCTGGAGCTCAAGATCCTCTTCCAGGGTCACTCAGATTGGCAGAACTCAGTTCCTTGCTTTAGTATGACTGAGGCTCCTTTTTTCTCACTGTCAACCAGAGACCACTCTCAGCTCCTACAGGCTGCCCTCAGGTCCTTGTCACATGCCCCCCACCCACCCACACACACACTCCTTATGCCCTCTCACACCCTCACCCTTCAAAGCTCATCCTTCAGGAATTGTCTAGTCTCTTTTAAGGCCAGGCCCAACCAGGATAATCTCCCTCTGATTAACTTAATGTCAAATGCTTAAGGAATTTAATTATACCTGCAAAATCCCTTCTGCTACATAATGTAATCTAATCACAAGAGTGATGGCCCATCATAGTCACAAGTTCCTGTCACAATCCAGGGGAGGGGACTATATAAGATGTGTACATCAGCAGTAGGAATCCTGAGGGCCAACATGAATTCTGTCTACAACAGTAACTATGTGGATGAGACAATAAATGCATAATGAATGAAGTGCTCACCTGTGCAGACGAAAGGGAGGAGAGTGGCCTAAATGTGCACTCACTTTGGGATAGAAATCAGATCCCAAGCTCACTTCACTCTTTTAGGAGCAGGGACCATGATAGCTACCCTTTCTCTCCAGTGTCTGACACTGGATAAGCTTATGTAGACATTGAATGTGTGCTCTGTTCTCTGAAGCTTGGAGCAGGGATAAGGAATAATCCAGAGACCAGTAAAGACGAAAAGACCATACCTTCTCACTAGGGCAACTAACTTTCAATCCGAATCCCATTTCCCCTTCTCTTCCCTTCTCCCACCTTGTGGGTGTGTATAGCTTCTTTGAGGAGCGCCCTCTCACAGAGACCCACTCCGCCTATTCCAGCTCAGAGAATCTGACCTGGGAAGGTCTCATACATTCACCCCAGCCATTAGAGGGTCTATCCAGGAAGTGGCCACCACCACACTCAGCTGGGTCCATGAAGAAAGACATAGGCCTTAGCCTCATTTACCATGGGTCTCCTCTTTCTAACCCATTAAGTCACCCTAATCCGTGGCCATGTACTCTTAAGTATCACAATAGGCCCAGAAAGTTGGACGGGAGCTGTACTCTTCCCAGAGGGGAGAGGCTAAGGTCATCTCCTTAGTCAGTTGCCTTTCAGCCTGAGCTGATGAACACTCAGTCCTCCACAGGCTGGCAGTGACCATCTCAGGTTCCCCAGTGTGTAATGTAACTCAGGGCACTCCTCCCCTGAGATGGGAGGCAGCAGACCATTCCACCTGCAGATGGTGAGAAGTCCACCTCACTCCACCATAAGCATACCAGCATCTTCAGAGTTAGGACTTTTGGATGAAATGTGTGAACCCATTCATTCAACAATGTTTTCTGAAGACCTATAATGGGTCAGGTACTTTGTTCTAAGTGCCAGGTATACTGCGATGTTGAAAAAAGAAAAATCCTTGTTCTCTAGAATGTTCTATTCAGTGAGGAAGATAGACTGTAAACAAGATAAATAAGTAAATTATCTGGCATATTAGATTTGGTGCTAAAGTGCTCTGGAGAAAAACAAAGCCAGGAAAGGGAGGAGGGAAGGCTCAGGGAGGAAGGAAACAATTTCAAATAGGGTAGGCGAGAACGCTCCCCGTGAGAAGGTGGCATGTGAAACAAATTAAGACTTCAAGGTGCTAAAAGAGAGGGTCAGTGGGATATTTGAGTAGCTGCAAGTGCAAAAGCCCGGAGGCAGTGGTGTGGCTTGTGTGTTTTTCCAGAACAGCAAGGGGGCCTCATGCAGATGCAGTAAGAAGGAAAGAAATAAGAGATGGGGGCAGAGAGGAAAAGTGGGCAGGCGCTCGGGATCAAGTAGGTCCTGTCAGCCATTGCCATGCCTTTCTTTGGCTTTTACTCAGAGTGAAATGGGAGCCTCTTTAAGGTTTTGAGGAGAGAAGCACCATGACCCTGCTTGCGTTTTTAAGGACTTGTTCTGGCCACTGTGTGGAAAACAAATTGTCAGGGTAGATAGGGGTGGGCTGCCTCACTGGGCCAGGAACATCAAGTCAGACCCAGAGGCCTCGGATCATGAAATATTGGTCCTCAACAAACATTTCTTGAGTGAGTGAATTGAATGGCTGGGACTCAGACCAGCTGAGAGCCTGTGAAAAGCAGAAAGCCGGAAGGGGACAAGGGGACATGGCTACCAGGGCCTCAGGAAATTGGAACTGTGGCTGGTAGATCAGCTGGGTAGAAGGAAGAAGCAGGTGGGATCGGGAACCTAGCTGGCCAGTAAAGCCAGTAAAGCCTAATTGAGACGCCTGTTCTCCAGGCAGATGGTGTTTGTCCTCTCCCCAAGCACTTGTGGGTTTTTTCCACTCAACAAATCCTGATTGATCTCCTACTGCGTAGCAGATGCCTTGAACACAAAGCAATAAACAAGACAATCAAGAGCCTGTCGCTTAGTGGGGAAGATGGTCAAGCAATCATATAAATAATAAGTAAAATAATTATGGGTTGTAGTAGGTGCTGTGAAAGATAGTGTGAATATAACATAACTGGGAAGGTCTCCTAAGGAGATGACAGTTCAGGTAAACCTGAGCAAAGTTCCCACCACCCAAAGCATGGTGGGGAGAAGAGTATTTATTTCAGGCAGCGGAGATAGCAAGTACAAAGGAGAAACCCACAGTGAGTCTAAGAAACAAAGGGAAAACCCAGTGGGTTAGAAAGTGAATCAGGGACATTCAACCTTCCTGCTTAGGTGGTTCAGGACAATGAAGGCAGTAATGGGACTGCAGCTGCCACGGTGCTGGGAGAAGCAGCTGCACATGGGTCCTGAGTTCCAAGGATGCTCATTCCCCTGAGAGGCCCCAGGAAAACCCTGTCAGCACCAGTGGTTCCTGGACTCGTTCAGAACTTCAAAGGGCACCAATAGTCATTGTTAAATGGTCCTATTTTAATAAGTTTAAATAAGTTAAAATAAGTTTAATAAGTTTAGTCCTATTTTAAATGGACTATTTTAATAAGTTTATACCTGAAAATGTGATAGGAAGGTGTAGGGACTTGCTTATTCTGTTAGTTCTTTATTCTTAATCACATAAAATGCCAGTTCAATTCTAGCTAATACAAAAAATGTATAATCAAATTTATGATATCTCACTAAGGGAAAGGTCCTACTTCTTCTTCCCAATACAATAGGAAAAAAGGGATAGAACTCTTCTAGATAATACAAGCCAGCAAACAAGAAAAATCAAATCCTCTCTCTTAAATAATTCTGAAGTAATATCAGCGGCATCTTCCAAACTCACAATACTCACATCTCTCCTCTAGAAACCCTGGAAGCCCCACTCCTACCATGCTCACAGGGGAACACCTGACCCCAACTGGACCAATCAAATTCTTGACCAGAAATTTTTTTTTTAAGCTTTTATTGGGGAGTTGGGGGAGGGGAACAGCATTGGAGAATCGGGGAAGGGGAACAGACAAGCTGCTGTCTCCCTGTTCTTCAGTCTAGCTGCGAAGGACGCCTCCTCACTGGCCCATGTTGGCATCGTCATTGCGCTCTTTCCAGATGAGACAGATAGGTCGCCGGCCTCTGGATGGTCGCTCCCTGAGGCTATTGGCAGCTCACGCTGGCTGTCAGCCACTCACACTGGCTGCCGGCCACTCACTGTAGCCTATGGCAGCTCACTGAAGCAGGGGCTGCAGCCTACACCGTCGCTGGGGCTCACACAGCCCAGCTCCAGGTGGAGCTGTTGTTAGCTGTAGAGGGCAGTGTCACTGGCCCTCATATGTGGGATCCGAACCGGGGCCGCTGGCATTCCAAGCCAGCTCTCAACCAATGCGCCACTCGGCCGGCCCTTGCCCAGAAATTTTGATTTCAACTGATAGCATATCAGTCTAGGCAAGTGGGTGAAATGAGGGGTGGGTCTTTCAAAGAGCTCCTGCATAGCCATGTCCTGCCATGTGCTTCAGGAAGTGATAAAGCTGGTGGATTCCACACACATGTAGAAACCCTTTCTATGGGTAGATCTGGGGAACCAAAGATAATCTGATAGTATACGTGGTCTTGGTCTTCCAGGACTCCCATTTAGTTTAGGAGACAAACATGTTCTCAAATCCTTGGTGCCATCCTGGAGGAGCTGTGCCAGTAAGACTGGGATGGCTTAGACAAACACTTCCCCCTTGGACCTCAGTTTCTCCATCTAGAAAACAAAGTGCCTCTTACAGTTTTACAGTTTGTCAGGGGCCTGTGCTACCTGAAGACAAAAGTAATCTGACTGGAGGTTGGAAAGCAAGTTTAAATTACTCACCTGTGACAGACTAAATGTTTGTGTCCCCCACCCTGCCCCAAATTTATATATTGAACTCCTAACCCTCCATGTGATTGTATTTGGAAATAGGGCCTGTGAGGAGGTGATAAAGATTAAATGAGATCATAAGGGTGGGGCCCTAATCCTATAGGGCTGGCATCTTTATTTTTAAAATGGAAGAAAAAATTGGGGGATCACTTTTTTTTTTTTTGAGGGCAGTGTCACTGACCCTCATATGTGGGAGCCGAACCAGGGCCGCTGGCTTCCCAAGCCAGCTCTTAACCACCGCGCCACTTGGACTGCCCTTAAATTATATAAATCATAGAAAATAATCAACTATAGTTGAAAAAAATAAATAAACTAATAGACTTCCTCTTCCACATTGGAGGAAGGAAGGAAGGAAGGAAGGAAGGAAGGAAGGAAGGAAGGAAGGAAGGAACGAACACCAGAGCTCTATCTGCCATGTGGGGACACAAGAAGGCAGTCATCAGCAAGCCAGGGAGAGAGCTCTCACCAGGAACTGAATCAGCCAGCATCTTGATCTTGAACTGCCCAGCCTCCAGAACTATGAGAAAATAAGTTTCTGTTGTTTAATACCCAGTCTGTGATATTTTGTTATGGCAGCCCAAATTGACTAAGTAATCCCTCTTTCTCAAAACTGGGCAGAGGGGGCTCTTATAAAATGATAGTTGCCCATCAGCACCTCCTGAAAGCCTCCTGAACACACACGGCAGACTTCAGAAGACAGCAGCCACCAGCATCCCAAAAGGTATGGGTGGGAAGTTTCTTAGGGAAGACTCAAAGCCTGACCTGCCCTCAGCCTTCGGCTGCCGCATTACCAGGATTCAGGACCTGATATAATTCACGCCAGCCTCTCTGGGAGTCCATCCAGCCTCCTCCTGTGCACTCCTGCTGCTTTCTCAGTGGGCAAAGGAAGCTCCACTTGGCAAATGGGCAGCCTTGGATGCAGGAGGCACAGCCCAGAACTGAGTGGCCAAGGACAACTGGCCCCTCCTGACTTGTTTCCCCAGGTTTTCCTGCTGGGATGTGTGGAAAGTGCCAGACAGGCTCCCAAGGAGTGTCGGGGGACTGGATGACCCCTGGCCCCTCCTCCCTCCTCCAACCAGGCTGAAATCACCCAGGGTTTACATAGAGGCTCCTCTCCCCTTGCTTCTCTTCCTTCATATCTGTTGACCCATTGCCTCCCCAAAGCACACAAAATTCTATTGTGTTTTCATTCATGCAGAAAGACCACCATGTTCATTAAGATGGAAGACAGATAACAAAGCAGATTTTCATCTTGTTTGTTTGTTTTAATAATGGAAGCTCAGTTCTTCAAAATCCGATTTTTATGTCTCTTAAAAATGTCTCAGCTTCCCTTTATAGTTCTCTCTCTCTTAAACCTACATCATGCTCTGTAGGTTAAGGAGGTTAAGGAATTACCTCCTTAAGAGCCTTTAAAAACAAGACAAAACCATAAAAGTCTCTCTCTTTCTCTCTCTCTCTCTCTCTCTCTCTCTCTCTCTCTCTCTCTCTCTCTCTCTCTCTCAACCCCCCCCACCCTTCCTCCCTTATCCCTGGGCTTTCCAGCTCCCTTCCTACCCTCGGCACCCAATGATATCATTCTCTCTCTCCTAACACATCTCCTCCAGCCAAGCTCTCCTGAAAAGCAGACCTGGTGCCAGCCTGAAGGCCACTTGGGTGGTGTCCCATGGATCTCCACTCCACAAACCCAACCCACCCTTCTCCAAACCAGTGCCTGCTTCTGGTCCCTTTCCCTTCAAGAACCTCACCTGTGCCCAGTCCCAGTGGCTCCCAAGTTCATCACTTCCTGATCCAGAGCATCACCAAGCCCTAGCACATCTACCTCTCTGGCTCTGTCCCCTCCTTGACACACCTAATTGTGTCCTCACTTCCTCTTGTCTGAATTTTTCCAATAACCTCACAACTAATTACCAACTGGGAAACTCGGGACAAGTCACTTTACCTTCTTGAGTTTCAGTTATTCTCTCTGCAAAATGGGTAGAATGGCACTTACCGCAGAGGGCTGTGGGAGTATGAACTGTAGTAACTTATATAAATATAAATTACCTAGCACAGTGCTCAGCATGGGGCAAACAAATGTTAATTCATCTCTTAGTCCCCCACTTCTTCAGCCCTGTTCTCCATTGTGTGGTTTATCCTCTAGAGTCAAATCTGATTTCTAGAGTCATAGTTGGCCAAACCCTACAAGTTTCTGTTTCCAATCATCCAGTTGCAAGAGTATTGAGTGTCTTCTTTTTTTCCATTTTAAATCCAGTTGATATTGTATAAAATTCTCTCGTTATTTTGATTTATCTCAAATATGCAGAACAGGAGGATACCTGAATTTTTGAAAATAATTATGATTTCTTATCTTGTCTCAGGAAGTTTTTATAAAACAAAGTAGAAAGAACTCATCCCCATTAGGCGTTATCTTTCCTTCCTACTCTGCTTTTGGAAGGATTTACAATTCAAATTGAGGATAAACTGTGTTTTCACTTAGAAAAACACATTTCCTCTAGCAATACAATTCTCTTTTGAATAAATCCCCACAAAAGGCCATATCTTTATACTTGATATGTGTTACAATTTAACAAGAAAATGCTATTGATCTTTTTTCCCTTTCTTATTCTTTCCCATCACCTCTCTAATGATGGAAATGTAGAACTGTACACACGCGCGTGCGCGCGCACACACACACACACACAAACTCCCTTGTCTTTTCAGGTTTTTTCCTAACAAATTCTCACGAATGACAGTGGTCAGATGTAATTGAAATTATTTTAGCTGACATCAGCTGGGGCCAGATCCTCAGTATCAAAATGAAATGAAAAATTGAAATAAAACCCATGGCTTCAGGTGAATTATCCGACAGTTGCCCCAAGTTCTATATCCTCCAAGAGAGCTGTTTTCAGATCAATATAGAAGAAAAAGTATGCTGGTGTGTTGGTATGTAAAAGGGACAGATGGCTCTGGAGTGTCGAGTTGAGTGTGTGGGCTCTGGAGCCTGTGCCCCTTTCCAGCTGAGGGACCCTGGGTGAGTTGCTGATATCTCTGACTTTCAGTTTTCTCATCTAGGGTTGTTGTGAGAATTAAATTGATTAATTCATGTGTTGAAGTTAGGACAGTGCCTGGCATATATTAAATGGTCGGTGACTATAGTTATTATTATTCCAGATAAAATCAGTGCCAGTTCCAGGTATGAAACACCTGAATGCTATATAATGTAATGATCACAGCCTTTTACTCAGGAAGCCTGGGTTCAAATCCTAACTTCTTTGCTTCCTAATTGTGTGACCCTGGGAGAATTAGATAGCCATTCCATGGCTTCATTTATAAAAGGAGCATTAAGGGGCCAGCGGAGTGACGCGGTGGTTAAGCGCTGGCCTGGGAAACCAGCGGCACCGGTTCGGTCCCACATATGAGGGCCAGTGACACTGCCCTCAAAAAAAAAAAAAAATTGTACCTGCCTCATAGAAATGTTGTTAAGAATGAAGTGAGACAATGTAAACTACTTGGCACATCTAGTAAAATGCTCAATGAATTTTGGCTCATATTATACCTCACGCTTTACAAAAATATAGTTAACTCAGAACTGTTTCCCCAGCCACAGGGAAGTTTTCAAAAGTCTAGTGTTGCAAGATTTTCCACTTTAGTTGTTGATTAGGGGCCAAGATATATTACAATATCTCCTATTTGGGGGGTATTCCCAGAAAGATGGATGGAAAAGTTTCTTAAACAAAAGGATGTCAGACTTACCCTCTCCCCACAATTGGCAGCAAGAGCGTGGGCAGGTGACCTGGCTTCAGCCCATCAGATGCTCGCAACTGCGCTGTTGTTTCTGAAAGCAGAGAATGGAGAAGGATGGAGGTGGGCAGGATCCCACAAAGGGGAGGCTGACCACTGACCTGTGGGGGGTCTTATTCACTTCAACCGCAGTACCTCTACTTTTTCTCTGTCCTAAAATTTTTAGTTACAAAATCAACACATATATGTTTTACAACCAGAAGAAGCATCCATAAATGTTCTCAGAAAGTGTGATGAATCTCTTTGCAAAATATCCCCCTCAATTCTCCTTGCCAATTAGTTAAGCCCCTCTGCAACTTGTTCTCGCTACGTAACAGTATATCACAGCCATCTCTCAAGGTCAATGAGTGTTAACATACTCATTCTATTATGGCTGTATCATTTGCCATAAGATAAATGCACCGCTATTTTTTCAAACACTTCTCTTTGGACAGACACCTTTTTGGATGTCCATGACAATTTTAAATGCACGTCCTCATTGACCCAGCAACCTCACTTTTGTGAATCAATCTTAATAAAACACGAGTTTATAAGTCAGGCTGCACATACAATGATACTTACTTAGTGGATGTTACTTGGAGTATCTGAACCTGGAAATAACCTAAATGCCCAGCAGTCTCCCCTGATCTGCATTGTTCATAGCATTTTGTTTGGGGAGTGGGGAAATTTCAACTGTAAAACCTAGGATATTTCAAACCCAGGTGAAAACTGGGACTTTTAAGTTCCTTCCAACAATGAAATTTTAGATGCCTTTTGCTAGGGGCAATCAAGGGAGGCAGGAAGAAAAAAAGTAAGATTACCACGGTAAGTGGGTCATTGTTAGGTCCATTTTACCCACATGGACAGAAAGTCTGAATCCTCAGGAAGCCGAACTTCAGGTTTTGCTCTGATCCACAGAGCCTCAAACCACATAACATTCACCTGGGACTTTTGTTAAACTGTAGATTGATTCAGCAGTCTGGGGTGGGCACCTGAGGTGTTTTTATCTCCAACAGGTGATGCAGATGCTGCTGGTTCGTGGACCACACTTTGAGTTGTAAGGATCTGATCATTTCACATGTGCTGTCGCAACTGAATTTTCCTCATTTGTCAAATAATGTGGTTCATTAGCAGGACCAACCATCTGAGTTTCCCCCAGGACTGCCCCAGTTCTTGCACTGAAACCCCTGAATCCCAGGAAACCAGGACGGTTGGATTAGATCAGAGTTAGATAATTCAGAGGCCTGAAAAGTAATATACATGGATGATGTGGGTTGACTGGAGACTTTGGCAAACAGAAGAGCTGAAACACCCACTCTCTTGGGCTCTACCCAAAATTCTCCAACTACAATGTTGGTCAGGATGACCCCTTAGACTCCATTCAACTGAGAAATTCTGTAATAGATTTTTCTAAGGGCAGCTGTAAGTACCCATAGGTGATAGGTCACAATGAAAATATTAGAAATCAATTTAAAAATATTAGACTCATTAGATAATGTTATCTAATTATATTATTATAATATAGTATAAGATATGATTAGATTTATTTGATAATATTAGAATATTATTAGAAATATTTATTAACTAATACTAGAAAATATTAGACTGTGGAGAAAAGAGATGAAAATGCTGTAAAGAGAGGGCAGGAGAAAAGTCTACCCATGCACTAAAAAATTAATTGTGGCAGCCAGCCTCCAAGATGGCCCCCAATAATTCTCACCTCCTGGTATTCATAACCTCATGTGGCTCATTCCTACACTGGATTGGGCTAACCTGTGTAATCAATAGGATATTGTGGAAATGATGGAGTGTAACTTTCAAGGCTAGGTCATAAAAGAAATTGTGACCTCTGTCTTACTGGTTTGTTAGATCATTTACTCTGGGGGAAGCCAATTGCTATGTTGTGAGGATACCCAAGCAGTCCTATGGAGAGATTTGTATAACAAGGTCCTTAGGCCTCCTGCCAACAACCAAGTGAAGGAGCCATCTTGGAAGTGGATCATCCAGCCTCAGTCAAGCCTTCAGATGATGCAGTCCCAGCCACCTTCTTGACTGCAACCTAATGAGAGGCTCTGAGAAGGAACCGCTCAGCTAAGCCACTCTCAGTCAAGCACTCTGAAAACTCCCGTGATCAAAGACCCAAGAAGTTGCGAACTGGCAACCAGCAGGGCCACAGACAAGTTTGATTTCGGCTGCACAGTTTCGTTTTTTTTTTTTTTAATGTGAATTAGTTACCAGTATCTAACAAACAGGATATTTCTGTGTAAATCTGGATTTCCAGCTCCTTCTGAAAAATCGGAAAGGCTGTCATACCTCCAGGTCAAGGATAGGCTGGGGCTGAGCAGCACCTGCCCCTTAAGAGTGGACTGGTACACCCTGCCTCAGCACACCCACCACCTCCACATTTCTCTCTCCCCGGCGCGTGTCCCGTGTTCACGTTACCTGCTGGATCTCCTGAGTCTGTCATCCTTGACTTAGAGGTTAGAAATCTTTTTGCCAGCGGTTCTCGAAACACAGTCCCAGTATCAGCAGCATCAGCAGTATCAGCTGATATTTAAAAATGTAACTTGTAAGTATAACTATTGCACTTTGTTGTATACCTGAAGCTAATTAAAAATAAATAAATAAATAAATGTAACTTGTTAGAAATGTAAATTCTTGGGTCTATCTATAACTCTAGAGTGGAACCTGGCAATCTGTATTTCAATAAGCCCTCCAGGAGATTCTAATGCATGTTAAAGTTTGAGAACCACTGTTCCTCACAAATAAAGTTTCTTGCCTTTGGAAATTATATTCATTTTTCTAGGACTGCCATTAAAAAGTACTACAAACTAGGTAGCTTAGAACAATAGAAATTTATTGTCTCAGAGCTCTGGAGGCGAGAAGTCTAAATTTAAAATGTTGACTTCCTCTAAACCCTGCAGGGGAATCCTACTTGACTCTTCCCAGCTTCTGGTGGTTCGTGGGGAGTCTTGGCACTCCCTGGATTGTAAATACATCACGTCAGTCTTCCATCTTCACACAGTGTTCTCCATGTGTGTCTTCATATCATCTTCCCTCTGTGCATATCTGTCCCTGTGTCCAAATTTCCTCTTTTTATAAGGACTCCAGTCATACTGGATTAGGGCCCATCCTAAGATCTCATTTTAACTTGATCAATTCTGTAAAGACCCTATTTCAAAATAAGGTCACATTCTGATGTACTGAGGGTTAGGATTTCAACTTTTTTTTTTTTCAGGGACGGGGATACAATTTAACTCGTAACAGAAATCATTTTCAGATATTCAGTACAAGGAGCTTAAAATGTCTAGGGAGCCAGGTCTACCAACTTGCAGACCCAGACGCAGCAGAAATGCCAGCAGTCTGTACCTTTTGTCAGACTTTGTATCAAATCATTGGTGCCCAGTACAGGCACTCTCAGAGGCACAGTGGGGACCAAGAACTTAGAAGCAATTCGGTCTCAAATAATCTGCTCACTTGCCATTTTTTTCCTGACACATAAGTAAATAAATAGCATAGTGGGTTTTTTTCTAATTGAGGGCTAATCCTATAGTGTATTGGACACTGGACAAACAGTCCTGATTCTCTGTTGTAACCTTAAATTTCGTTAAGCCTCAGATTTATCAAGTGTAAACTGAGGGGCTTGCATGATCTGTCCATGATCTCCCTTCCAGATCTAAAAGTCTGTGGTTAATTGATAGTAAACAACCTTTCCATTTCAAAATACTGAATCCCTTCCTACATTATTAAGTAAATCACTGTTACAGTGGATGGTATGACTGTACTTAATGAATCAATTAATGTGTTTTATCAAATATCTATTATAAGCAAAGTACCTTCTCCTCTTTTTGCAATACATTTGAGTTAAGTGAACCCATTAGTGGCTTCAGATAAAAATCTTGAAGCATCTATGGTGAAACAAGTGAGTAGATTTCTAACCTTTTGATGGACCAGGGAGGGGTTGGACAGTGGTAAAAAATCGTGCAGTGTGGGTGAGTTTCTGTGTTGTGGGTGCGTGGTTATGAACATTGCAACGTGATAACTCTCACCCAGAAAACCTACCACGTAATCCAGAGCTAAGTTTCCACCCTGTCCCAGGGTTCTAACTCAAGTTGACTCTACTTCAAACGAAGGAAAGCTTGTTTGGCCAAATACCCATGGAGCGTAGGTTTCAGGAATGTGACATGCTGTTAAACCACAGCCGTGTAAGCTTGCGGCCACTGAGATTTTCCAAGGATGAAAGTTTCACTTTTCAAAGAAAAACACGGCATCACGAAGCAGAAGACACATAAGGTGAATGGTGTGGCTTGGTCCCAGGAAGCTTTCTCTCTCAAAGAACACCTACTACGTGTGAGTCTGAGTCTGTTCTGGGAGAGGGCAGGGAGGAGCATGAGAATAGGCTAAGTTTACAAGATCCCAACAATGAGACTGAGTTCCTGCCTTTCAGGAGGCAGAAAGGACAGTGGGGATAAATCCAATGTCAAGGCATGGCACCTTGGAGGCCAGGGAGCGTTGAGAAAAGTTGCAGGCTATTTATTACCTTAGAAGCCAGGTAAAGGAGATGGTCGGCATTGCACAGCTGGGAAAGGCCTAGAGGGGTGCGGGAGCAGATGCAGGAACTGGAGCTAGAAGCACAGGGTCATGGGCAGGAGAGAAGCTCCCTGGCAGTCAACACAGGGAACTTAATGTCTCTCTGAGGCCACATGTCAGGCTCCCTGGGCTCTTACCTCCACATCTGGCCAGGAGATTTGACAGATGATCACCAAGGACTGCTGAACACTACTAGAGAGGATAGGTATCTGAGGAACTGAATTGATACAGAATCAAATCTCAGAGAATCACTCTAATTTTGGAAAGGAACATACGGGACCTTTCACCCAACCTCTCCCTCCACGTCAGAATCCCCACAGCAGCTTCTGTTGGGATGCCTTCATTGACAGGGGACTTTCTCTCTCACAGGTATAGCCTGTATCATCACCAAAGGGCTCTAGTTGTCTCAAATGTTTTCCTTATATAGTACTGACATCTCCTTCTTTCTTACTTACCATCCTCCTAAATGCATGCTCTGTCCTTCAGCACAGGTCTGAACCTGTATTTTCTGCAACAGCCCTTTAACTATTCAGAGGCGGGGCTACATGACCTCTCTAAACAGCCCTGATTCCTCACACAGTGTTTTGGAGGGATGGCTCCTGGACCTAGTTAAGTTTACCTGAACACTGACTAGTATGCCCATATCCTTTGAAAACCATGCTCCCTGCTCCCCCAAAACTAAGAGCCATTTTTCCAGGAATAGTGACAGCAACATAGATCAGATCGTGAGCATTATGTGTGCAATGCTGACAACCTGAGCCAGCTGACCTCAGAGACCACAGTGGGATGGTGGCTACTTCAGGAACTGAATGATGATCCAAATCAACCCAGCCTGGGGTGACTGTTCCAGAGAGACCAAGCAGCCTTGACCAGGCCTGAGCCTGAGAACTTGATAAGGCCTAATGGGTCTGAAGCCTCTCACTGTCTGGGATAAAAACAGGCCCTAGACCAGAGTCTGTGGACACTGGATTTCATGGACACTGGTGGGAAAACCACTGGGCCCTGAGCTTGGCATAAAAGGGAAAAGCCCGCCCCCTTGTGGACCTCTGGGTGGTGGCAAGGTGTGGAAAGCACCCTGAAACCTCTCAGGAGATTAGGGATCTGGGGGAGCAGCCACTCCCTGTCACTACTCCCATTTCACCAGTTGCCTCTTGTGGCCTGCAGGAGAATTGGTCTCAGACTGTCACAGGGCAGAGAAGTGGTGGCAGGGGATATGAAGGGAAGTTAGGAGGTGGACAGCCTTGGATCTAGTTATCCAGCAATAATAGAAAGTTGGAGAGAAATGAGGCAGGTGTTGGAAGGAAGGAAGGAAAGAAGGCAGGTAGGGAGGGAGGGAAAGAGGGACAAAAGAAGAGGAAAAAAGGCAGGAGGAGGCCTTCCCTGGTCCTGCCACTCCCTGGGTGGCCCCAGGCAAATCATAGTCCCTTTCTGGGCCTCCAAGGTCGAAGCTAGGTGAAGGCTACAATCCCTCTGAATGTAAATTATAGACCCAGCTGGAGGCTTTCCCATACCAGCCCTGACAATGGTCTGTCATTGGTGGCACCATAACCCTGATTGAAGAGAAGAGGGGATGGGAAGTGGCTAGGGCAAAGGACACGTGTGGAGGGGAGACAGAGGGCACCAGCTTCACCAGCTTGGCAGATCCACCCATCACTGGGATGTGCCCTTCTATTTCTGTGCTGTGCACCTGGGATCCCCAGAGCCATTTACCACAGTGGTCTCCCCTCCTTTTGCAGCTTTGGCCCAGTCTAACTCTCATACCTCCTCCTGAAACACTATTCCACTGGGTGACGGTGCCTGTGCCATAAAACATGCCTGCCCCAATAGTTGTAACCCAGGGCCATTTAACGTACAATACAACAGCCCACAGGCATCACACTCACACACTTCCTTTACTCAGCACTAAGCACATTAACAGAGATTGTGTTTTTAACGTATTTTTGAGGTAAAATCTGCACTACTCTGTAATCAATGAGTATAATTGAACTAAATGCAGCCCTGGAAAATGCAAGCCAGAAGCACTTTCCTCAAAACTCTCCAGATTAAATAGTTGGATTTTAAAAACTGAATTATATGCTAAAATGGCTCAAATTTCTTTCTGTTCTGTGTTCATTGAGACACATGGTTATGGAGTCACCAACGACGTTTTGAAAGACGACTTGTCTTCTGGCAAAATGAAAAGTATTGAACCTCTTTAAAAATGGCCTTCTATAAATTATGTGAAATAATGTCCTTAGGCTAGTGTGCTCCTAGCTGGAATGACCAAGGGTGAATGTTATCGGGGGAAGGGTCACCTCTGAACACTACAGCACACTGCAGCACACTGACGCTTGGGCTGAAATTAATTAAGCCTGTAATTTCTCATTTTTTTTAAAAAAGCATTATAAGATTATTATAGGCATTATAAGTTGTTATGTAAACACCGCTTCAAAATCAAAGGATTCCAACAGTAAGTACAATCTAAGTTCTACCTAAAAATCTAAAGTCAGGTAGAACACGTAACTCTAATTGTAGACAGGACCCTTTTCAAACACCTATTTAGACCACCCAGTTTCTGCAGTATTGCCAAATTCTAAAATTGTAATGAAAATTTTAAAGTCCAAAACCTACAAGCCATCAGAGGTTCAGTAAGCAGGTTGTGCCATTTCAAAACTGAAAATGTGCTTGCATAAGCAAGTCGCCGGGGCTAACCTTTCTGGATTGAGTCTGGCCTTCAGCTCAGAACATGGATATGCCAGGGTCAGAAATGTGACAAAACTGAGCTTTCACGGAGGTTAGCCAAGGTTCACAGGGTCATGACTGGGCCATTTTATCAGTCATGTCAGGCTCACACCCTATTGCCTAGCTTAGATAAAAACTTTATCTGTCAGTTTGCTAACTCTACTCCTCCTGCCTTATTTTCAATAAAGAAAACCTGGACTCACTTATCTAAAGCAGAGACTGGCCTTTTCCAGTACTGTTTTCATTGCAACTTCTGAGTAAAGGAAACACACCAACGATTTTTGGTCTCATTTTAGTGAATAACTGTCTATAACTTGGGTGACTGGCTTTGTCTTACCTAAAACCTTGACTGCAGAAAATAGTTCTGTTTGTGTGTCACAACATGGAATAGGTTTAGTAAACATAATAAGTTTATGGTTGAAGGTGTTATATTAGAATATGATAGTTCTCAATGTGTTACCTTTTTGAAGTCATCTTTCCGAAAGTAAAGCAAACCCCCCAAAATCTAAAATTAACTTTGATCGATTTTCCAAATAGGAAATCTAAATTACCATAGAAAAATTTACAAAGTTACCTTTGGACTAACACACATCTGGATATACTATATATTTTCTAATAACTGTTAAGAGAAAAAAAAACCAGCTAGAGCTTCTTCCTCACAGAAAGTATACATGCACAGATGACAAATAAAGCCATGCATGTAGACATTTAGAAATCTGATTAAATATACTAAGTGCAAATATTAAACCGGCGAGTTTCCCCCCACAGGAATCTTAAACGCAAGACAAGCACCTTCCAATTTTGCTTTATTTGGAAACTATGCAAAATTCATTATTTTAATATTCCAAGACTGTGGTACTGTAGTAGAGGCACATAAATATTATAATATACATTTAGAAATTAAATATAATAAAATCAACATGACACTATGTAAAAACTCATATATACATTTGCAATAAGTCCAAGGTGGAGGCATGCATGCCCATCAGGGTGCCCCCTGGAAACGGGTGAACCTTGCTGGGAGATCGTCCACAGGGTACACAGTGGGGCTGGTTTTCATTGTAGGAGGTCCATTTAGAAGCCGCCAGTCACAATGCCTGGCCAGCTCCACTGTAAATATTTTGAGAAGAATTTTTGCAAACTCTTTCCCTACACAGCTCCTAAGGCCTCCTCCAAATGGAATGAAGCTAAACCTGGATGCATCCTCAGGGTGCGGTAGCATAAATCGGTCAGGATTAAATTCCTCCTTGTTGGTGAAGATGTCTGCCACATCATGAGTATCACAGATACTGTAGATAACATTCCAGCCCTTGGGAATCTGGTATCCCTACAAAAGATTTTGAAGTCCTGAGGGCTGACAAACTGGAATCTAACTTTCAACAAAAAAAGCTATTGCTGATATCTTTGGAGGCGTTCAGTTAAAAGAAAGGGTGGGGAGAGATACAGACAGACGACTGTTGAGGTTGCTGAAACATGTGTACACACGGGGCAGGACACTGTTATCAAAAGCATTAAGGAATTTCAGCCAATGCACAGGGAAGCGAGGGGAGATTTAAAACCACAACAAAAGGGGAAGGGCAGAACTTTTAACTTACATTTAATTCAAAAGTCTTAAGGGCAACCCGAAACCCTCCTGGAACTGGGGGATTCAGTCGAAGGGTCTCTTTAATCACACACCCAGTGTATTTAAGCTGTTCCAAAATTTCCATGTCCAACTTGTTGTCTTGATTGCTCTTGCAAAGTAAACCCTATCAAAACAGTCATACCAAGGTGAACGGTTATTTTGTGCTCCAATAAAACCAGCCCAACAGACATAAACAGGGCTTAAGTGGCAACTAGACCCAAAGAGCCCCATGGTGGATGGGGAACTGTGAGCAACCATTTGCCTCCACCCCTTGGCCCAAATCCACTATTTACAATTCCAAAAGAATGCTGCTTACCAGTTAGAACCACCAAGCTTCTCCCCCATCCCCTTCACCACCCACCACTCACTGCCACCCACCTAGAAGTCCCCCTATTCATGCCCTTGAACACAAATCCAAATAAGTGGAACCTATCTGAAAATCTCCAAGATTCTGCAAAAGGTAGAGAAAGGGCAGGAATGCTAGATCAAACCCTGTCCAGTGGGATCACATCTCAAGATTCCTCTGTTTTTATTCACAAAGCGAATTCTCTTTGCCCTTGGTCCTGCACCTTAAAATATTCGGTGAAGTCAGCTTACTTATTGGGAAGTTGGCTAGGGAGCAGCAGAATTTCTTGAGCTAATAGGGACACCCACCCCCAAGAGTCCCCTACCTTACTCTTTAGTTCCTCTCGCACTTTCTGGAGAACATGTGGGTAGAGCCCCAGATAAGTGATCAGGGATGTGGCTGCACTGGCCGTGGTTTCATGTCCTCCAAAGAGGAGTTCGGTTGAAGATTGCTTTAGTGCCTGAAAATGGAATAAAATGAATGTTTTTCCAAATCTGCATGCAATTTTACATGAGGGATTATTCAGAACCCAACTGAGGGTTCTGGAGGGAAGACGACAAGGGCTAAGTTTTGCTGACAGTCAAGGAAAACGACATTGTGAAACAAAATGCAAAGTCCCATTGGTTCTGCCGAAACAGGAAGGCCAATAAAAATCCCACTCTACTGGGAACGCTTGAATTAAAGCCTTAGTTTTATTAATATCGCCCAAGATTCTTTATTTACATTTTGCAAATTCCAACCTTCCCCTTAAAATCTGGAAGGGCTAGGGGACTCTCCCTGTTCCGCCGCAGCCTGTTGCACAGCTCTCCGGACCCACAGCTCAGCCTTCGGGGTCCCATCCCTGAGGACTGTGCAGGCTGACCACTCAGGGAAGCTGGGCCTCAGGCCGGTGCTCTGGGGACTCCAGGAACCGCACTCGGAACCCCAGGGGACCAAACTCCGCAGTGCCCCTTCTGAAGCTGCGACTCACCTGCATATCCAGCCTCTCTCCCCTCTCCCACGAGTGTTCGATCAACAGCTGAAGCGCATCTTTGTAGCCCACGCTCGCCTCCGCCGCCTGCAGCCCGCAGATCTTGGCGCGAATGTTCTCTTCGATGCGTGCGTGGATGAGGTTCCGCGCCTTCATGCCCTGAGCACAATGGGCATACAGCGTGAGAAGAGGCCGGGCACCCGTGCCCTGGGGCCCCTAGCTCAGCACTCTGCATGCCACCCTTACCCGGTATAGCCCGCTGAAGGGCACGTCGATGGGCAACGAGAAGAGATTGCGAGTCATTTCTTCGAAGGCCTCCACCAGCTGCTGCTCCGCGTCCCCGCCGCTCGTGAGCCGGGGCTCGCAGCCCAGCAGGATGCGCATGGCGATGCGGAACATAAGGCGCTTCACCTGGGGGTAGACCAGGAGCCCGCGCTCGCCGCAGCTCAGCCATTGCTCCAGGCAGTTGCCTACTTCCTCCGCGATCACTGGCACGTAGCACTGGAGCGCCTCACGGCTGAAGGCCCGCATGATCACCTGAGCCCCGAGGAACCGAGAAGGTTAAAACCGGGCCCCTCCCGCCCTTCTCGCCTTCCGGGATCTCCTACGGGGCCCCCCAATCCTGCCAGACCTGACCCAAGGCACTTTCAGGCTAGAAAACGAAGCTGGGCTGGAGAGGGTCCTAGCAGACGTCTGCTGCAACTAGCGCTCGCCCAGCATCTCTCTGCCTGAACCCCTCCGGGGAATGGGGTCCCCCTTGCGGTACTGGCGCCTCCACCTCCGCCCTCACCTTCTTGCGCTGCTTGTGCGAGGAGTCGTGCAGATTAGAAAGGCAGCCGGAGCCCAGGATGGTGCGCACCGACGCGGGCCAGTGGACCGACACCAGCCGGTGCTCCCCGAGCAAGATGCGCCGCACGTTGTCGGCTCCCATCACCCGCACCGTGGGCCGCCCGAACAGATGCGTCTTGTAGATGAAGCCGTATTTCCTGCGCTTCATCTGCAGGAACTTCCTTCTCTGCGAGAGCAAAGCGGAGGAGAGAGGCGGGCGTGAGGGGGCGCCGGGGAGCGCCGCGCCTGGGGTGAGCCCTGATCCTAGCCGGGGGCGCTTACCCGGGCTTCAGGGGAAGCACGGAGCCGATTCCGGAGAAGCATCCTTTCCCGCCCCAAGCTCCCTTACCTGTAGCACCATCTGCAGTGTTTCCCCAAAGAAGGGGAAGCCCATAGTTCCGGGGGGCAAAGGGAGGGCGCAGCTGCGGTCGCGGCTGCTCACGCAGTACAGGTCCCAGAGCTTAATCGCAGCCAGGAAGAGCAGCAGCGGCAGCACGAAGGTGCAGAGCGCACTGGCCAGCAGTGCCAGGAGCCCCATGGTGAGCCGCGACCTCCCGCACCACCTGCCGCCGCCACCAGCGCCTCCGAACCCCGCCGCGCGCCAGCTTTATAGGCGGCCCAGGTTGCTGCCCACGTTACCTTGGTCAGACAAATTAGTTCACCCAAAGTTCATCTTTAATTGCGGATTGGGCCCCTGGCTCCTCCCCCCGCGAGGCGCTGCCCAAAATCTTTAACCGTTTGTTCCGCGCCGAGGCAGAGGCGGCGCGGTGGCGGCTTCCCTCGGAGCGCGCCTCCGGAGGCGCGGAGCTAGGAGCAGCCTGCCTCCCCCATCCAAGGTGTGCGGAGCTCCGAGGTGGCGGCAGGAGCCAACCCCGGCTCCGGGGAGAGTGAACGCCAAGCCTCGGGCTTCCTGGCGGTCTCTTTGGAATCCCTCCCGCGGGGTCCGACGGGTGGTTCCAGCCCAGAGCTGCCTTCACTGGCTTTCCATTTACAGGCGCCGCGTGGGCTCCCTTCCACCTGCTGGGGAAGCAAAGGGAAGTGCGTTCAGGGATTGTCCAGCTGCCTTGTCCGCAGGTGAGAAAACTGAGATCCTGCCTGAACGCAGAACAATTCGCAGGCCTCCCGACTCGTCCGAAGATCCCGCAGAAGAGCCGGCGGCCAGGACACAGGGAGAGCCTCAGGGAGTCAGGCAGGACCGGAGGATCATGGATCTCAGTTCCCCAAATCCCTCAAGGAATCCAGCATTCATAAAGCCTTCGAAGGTCCTACTGAAGGGTACAATAGAACCCCCAGGTCCCGCAGGACTCCGGGTGCAAATTTGCACAAGTCAGCCCCACCTCTGACGCCCCTGTGGAGGACCGCAGGGGCAATTCCTCCGTGGCTCCGCAACCAGCGCTCTGCGATGCGGCCACAGCCACCAGGATTCCGAGGACCCCGGGGCAGACAGCCCCAGATGGGCAGAGGCGTTGAGGTCCTTAGCCCTGGCAGGATAGAGACAGAGAGAAAAGGGAAAGCCTGGAAGTCTGGGCTCCGAGTCCGGTCTCCATCTCTGCTTGCATCACCTTGGGCAAGTCTCCACACATCCTTGCGCCTGTTTCCTCCTTCTTTTGGAGGTGATCATTCCCGACCTGTTTATATCTCGGGGTAGTTGTGAGTTTCCAAAAGGGGCTTTTGGTTGCAAATACTCTTCCCAGCTCCAGGCACGCTAGGTTCCGTTACCAGAGTGACCTGACTCAAGGCACTGGAGTCTTCCTCCTCTCTCCCTGCTTCCACCCAGCTTAAAGCCACCCGGGTGAGAAGGGGTGATGGGTCCTAAACCCAGGCCTCTGAGGGCCGCTAATGGGGGTGTTGGAATCCGTACTGGGAAGCGGGTCTGCTGAACTTTGCCCAACTATTGTACAATCAGCTGCTACTGCAGCCAATGCCTGGAGATCTGGTGCTGCGGGAAGCGCATATGCGATCCCAGCTTCCCACCTGACCGAGCCATACAGCCTCAGACCAGGCAGGGCCACTCGCTCCCTTGGTTTGAGTGCAGAACGCATCAGCGGCGCCGAAAACCAAACAGAATACTGTACGTTTGTTTAAAACTGAACACTGGCTCTCCCAGGAGCCCTCCGCACGCCTTGGAGGTGGAAAATTCTTTGATCTTGAGAGCTGTTAAATACATGGCCCTCCTGCAGTGGTCCTCAAAGCCGGTCGTATTGGGGACTCTCTGCGGAGTCCTATGGACCGCACAGACCCCGTAACACTCCATGCCCGGGTCTCCACAGGGCGTGTTTCGGAGAGTCATCGTGTCCCCATCATCCTACTTGGCGTTTCCGAGGCTCTATCTAGAAAAGGGTCTCTCCCACTGTCATTTCTTCTAACGATCTGGCGACTGTAAACTGTACCAGCCAACTTTGGGTTCCGGCAGAAACCGGAGCCAGAAGTGCTAAGAGGTAATTCTCAGAAATCCGGGCCACCCTTTTCTGGACAGTGCCTCCGGCCGGTGAGCAAAGCTAGCGAGCGGGGGCGTGACCTGGGGCCCAGTCCCAATCCTCGGGTCTGACCCGCCTGTGACCCATGCAGGCCGGACCGTGACATCCGAGTGAACTCTGCAGGGCCACCTCGCCAAGTTCAGCGCGCGCCGGGTCACAAGATGAGCGGGGCCTGGACTGGAAATTGCCACGGGGTGAGGGGAGGCATGTTTCAATCTATCTGCCCATCGAGACCTACGGGGGTGTCGGGCGGGGGCGTCCAGCAGGAAAGGATTAAATAGGAGAGTGGAGATCATTAAAGAACATCTTGAAGGGGGGAAGGAGTCAATAAATTACTAGCTCAATAAAAACTTTGATCTAGAAACCTTGCCAACCTTTCTTGGGTGGTGGTGGCAGGGGAGGGTTGGTTCACTGGAAAACAAAATGTTTTCAAGTTGTTTCCAAAGCAGTCTCCCTGTGGCTAAGGGTGGGGGGCGGGGAGTAGCTTTCTGCTCGGAGGGGAATCAGGTGAGCGAGGGTAGCGGAAGCATCCATCCTACCCATGTCTCCTTCAAGCCCTTCTCTCCATCTCTTGAGCACTCAGTCCTGTCTCAGGGTTCTATGCCTGCTGTTTCCTCTGCTTGGGGTGCACCCCCTCTCCCAGGTCACCTCTGGCTGGTTCCTTCCAAATTTGAATGTCTCCTCCTCAGAGAAGTTTTCCCTGCCCACTCTGCCGAATTTAGGCCCCAGGCACTCAGCATTCGAAGCATGTTTGGTTTTCTTGTCAGCCTTCATCACCATTGGACATATTCTTGGTCTTTTGTTTTCTAGTTTATTGTCCACCTTCTTCGTGAGCATATCAAGTCGAGGAGGACAAGAACCATGTCTGCTCCTTCCTCAGAGGATCTGGGGCGACTAACACAGGGGCTCAGGTATTCCGTGAAATTACTGAAAATGATGGATCAAGGGGAAAGTAGAGTAAAATTGGAGCTGCCCCCTACAGGGGCTTATAGTTAGTACAGAGTCTCTTGGAATCAGCTATACTGTCAGGGCTCCGGAGAGTTCCCTCCCCAGGTCCCTCCTCTCCCCCAAATCAGAATCAACCCCCAAACCTGGTCCTCCTGCCACCTCACCCTGGTGGAGCTCCTCAGGCTGGCTGTTGTCCGTGCAACCTCAGAGCGCCCTGAGGGCAAGCCCCAGTCCTTCCACTTTTGCAGGCTAGGGTGCCTGCCGAGCCCATGGCCTGGCGCCGGGCCTGTGGTGAGCAGGTGATGAATTGCCCTGGATGGGGTTATGGTGGTGTCAGCCGGGCTCGGAAGAGCCCGCTGCGCTCTTAAGCTAAGGCCCTGCCTGCGCCTGCTGCTTTCCCCTTTCCTTCTGGCCCTGGGATCCACCTTAAGCATAAGGTCAGGAGGGCACCAGCTTCCTTCTGGTTCACTAAGGGGTCAGCTGGGGCCTGGGCGTCAACTTTCCTGGCTCACCCATCGCATCCAGCTGCCCCTGCCTGTCGGAAGATGGGTGGCAGGTTGAGGCTGTTGGGAATGAAGGCACTGGAGGTTCTTGGCTTTGATTTAAACACTGGTGGGAACCTCTGTGTTGAAAAGGTCCAGAGAGAGTCTTTAAGTCAACCTAAGGATCACTATGAAAAGACAAAGGGCTGAGTCCTGGACGGTGGACACAGGCCCAGAGGCTGGGAAGAGGGAGGTAAGTGATGGGGTGGAGGGAAGCACTGGGCCCAGGAGCCCATTGCTGGCTCCTCAGGTGAGTCTTTGGCCTCAGTTTCTCCTCTGTAATAGAGGAGGTGGAGGTAGTGACCCAGAAGATCCCTGCAGCCAGCTATCACAGAGATAGTTCACAGCCCAGCTCCCAGCGCTATCCTATGCTCCGGAGGTGCCCCAGCTCCTGGGCCCCTCTTTGGGTATATGTTGGGATGGGTCCTTGGGGGGGGTGTCTTTCCTGGGTGTCCCCTACCTCCTCCTATTCCATGCCTTTCCACCAGGGAGCAGCTGCCCAGTAAGCCCTAACCTCCTCGTTCATCTGCTGCCAGGAAACTTTATTTCTTGGCCTTCCTGTTTCTGGTACATTTATCCCACACCTCTCTGATTATGTCTCAACCTCCCAGGAAAATAATCCAGCCTTAGAGACGTCTAGGTATGCCTATCCTCCCTGTATAAATGGGAAGATTAAATAAGTTCTTGAAGAAGGATTTTTTCTTTTAAGAAGTCGCCAGCAGAATCCGGCGATGTGGAGCCGCTTAGAGCCCTGGAAGCGCCCACAGTTCTGAGTTTCCGCCGAGACCGGCAGAGTGGCCACGGCGCACTGAGCGGAGGCCAGTTGCCTGAGGGCCTTCCGTTGGGCGCCTTCTCGGTGTGTCTTCCTATGGCCCAAAGCCAGGCAAGGGATGCGCTCCGGGCGTCCCCGCTTCCTTGCAAGGGTTGCAGGTACGGCCGTGTGCGGTGGGTCTCTGGCACGGTCCACAAGACGCAATCCTCCCCACCGCCCCACCCTCCATCCACCCTCCTAGGTTTGGCTCGAAAAGGCGAGGCCGCGTAGCTTCTAATGAAGTTCTGTTCCTTCCACTCCTGCTTCGGGATCCTGGGAAGGGCTTATTATGAGGTTTGGCCCACGACCTTTCCTTCCTCAAGGCGCCAAGCTCACAAGACGCACCTTCTCACTGATCAGGGCGCTTCTATGGTGCCGTGACGGTGGCTCGCATTCCCCCCTTCTCAGAGTCTGGCACAGAGACTCACTCGGTGACCGTTTGTTGAACGAGTGAGCACCCGACCTGGCAGTGGAGAACCGCAGATGGGTGGCGCTGTGAGTGCACCAATGCCATTGGCCAAGTCATGTCCCACAGCCCAGTGGGGTCAGAGGCGTAGTCCATCTTGCGCTGCCGAAGGCGCGAGCGGGTGGAAAAAGAGCCGCAGCCCGTCCACTGGGTGCACGATGGGCACGGTCTGCATCACGGGGAAGTCAGGCGTGGCCAGTTCCCAGCGCGCCGTGCGCACCAGCTCCACCGCTAGCAGCTGGAGCACCGCCTGCGCCAGCTCCTGGCCGAGACAGCTGCGCGCACCGCCGCCGAATGGGATGTAATGGAAGCGGCCAGAGGGGCCCCGCGCATCCTCGCCCGCCGCGCCGAAGCGCTCGGGGTCGAAGCCCTCGGGTGGGCTGCGGTACACCGCAGCGGTCTCGTGCGTGTCCCGGATGCTATACATCACGCTCCAGCCCTTGGGGATCTGGTAACCCTGCGGAGGGGTGAGGAGACCCGCCTGACCACGAGGCACCAAGAAACCCGGCCTGAGCCGACCCTCCGCCCCGGGTGCATCCAACAGGCTTCCGAACACTGGCAAGAACGCGGGGTCTAACCCGGAAACTAGGAGATGGCTCTGCGTTCCAATCTCAGCTCCTTCTCTGGTGAGCTGTGTGACCTTGGGCTAGATACTCAATCCCTCTGTGCCTCAGTTTCTTAATTGTAAAATAATAACAAAAAAATGCCCATTTTGTTGTTTTAAGGATAGAATTAACAGGTCTGATATGTATATTAGTTATCAGTAAATGTGATATTATTATTTATGTTTCAATGTTTTGGTTTTGTCTTTTCTTCTGATATTAGATCAGGAGACCTAAATTCTAGTCCTGTACCTATGAGCTGCCTGTGCCAGAACAATGCAAATGACAGGGACCCCCATTTCTCTATGACTAGGTCAATTATAAAGTTCTTTTTTGCACTGAACTGAAAACTGCCTCTCCATCCATCAGCTGTACAATAATAATATTGGGGTCTGATAACTACACTTTTAGAAGTGCACATGAGAATTAAACTGGGGTAACCTTAAAATGTTGGAAAGCAGCTTTCGTGTTCCCTCTGCCCTCTCCAGCTTTTTAAACGATTCCACTTTCTGGTATGTCTTCCATCTCCCTGACTATGCTGCTTCCCTCACCCGAACAGGATTCAAGGTGCCTACTCAGAGGCTCTCAACAGGTGGAGAGATCTTGGAATCACCCAGGAGCTCTCTCTCTCTCCTCTTGGGCCTCAGTTTCCCCATCTGTAAATTGGAGGATGGCTAAGACCCCTGCCCTCTGCCCACCCTGGTGTACCTGTGTTCCTCTCCCTGTTTCCCCATGGTCTTGTAGGGCACCCCAGTGCCTGGAGAATAAAGTCTGAATTCTAAGATGCAGCATCCAAGACCCTTCTAAACACCTCATTAACCCACCCACCTTTGTGAGGGCTGTCCCCCTCTCCGTTGGTGTGCTGTCCCTATCCTAAGCCTTTACTGCTCTTAACTCAAATGCCAACCCCCAAAGTGTTTTGGTGTCATCTAGCTCCAGAGATCACTTTTGTCCTCACAGTTTGGGACGAAGCTGTCAGCCCTGCCCCCCTTTTTCTCCCTGATGAGCTCCTCCAGTGCCGAATCCCAGTCCCCGTGGTGTCCTGGAACCCTGGTATGCAATGCATCACAGATGGGATGTTTAAAGTAAGGGTCAGGGGAGGAAGTGCCCACCCTGTCCGGAGCCTCCCAGCAACTGAGCTGGGGGGAGGAGGGATTGCAGCAGGAGAGGGGACTGCAGAGGGAACAGGGACTGGAGGGGCAGCCATTCAGCCAAATGCCCCCAGTTTGGGAGCGCTAGGGCTCCACTCCTGGAGGCTGCCACTGTGCCTATAGCTCAGCCCCACCTGGGGTGTCAGAGCTGGAAGAGACCACGACAGCTTACTTCCAGAGAGTAAACCCAGGCCCGGAGTGAGGTGGGAATTGCCCCAGGTGGTACAGAGATGGGGCCAGGCCTAGACCATAAAACCTTCTTGCCCAGCCCAAGCCAGCCTGATCAGACCATTAAGAGGCTGTGTCCCATATTTTCATTGTCCTGTTTTTCTGGAACCCGACCTTAGCCAAGGCTCTGAATAGGTAACAATGATGGGTTCCTTGATCTTGTGAAGGAGTCTCAGGGCAGGATAGTGTGGGAGGCTCTCTCTGTTTTCCACCCAGACCCACTGGCTAAGAGGGGTTGCCACGCAGAGAAAAGTATGTTGTTGTTGTTTTAATTCTAAAACTCGGCTCTAATGTAGTTGACCGACCCACACTGCTGCCAAAAGCAGCATATGGAGTCCCTAACCTTGTTGGCTGGCCAGGCGTCAGGGCTTGTGCCCCTCAACCGTGTTTCTAGGGAAATGGAACAGGGATTAGCCCATTTTACTGGAACGTGGGGCTCTCAGAGTGGAAGAGGAGACAGGCAGTCCTATTGTCCCCACCCTCCACTGGGCGCCCCCGCCCCACAAAGCAGGAGGCCAGCTTAATGGGGGTGCGGGCAGCAGGCTGGGGGGACGCGGGGCGGTGTGTGTGGGCCGGCGCACTTACATCGAGCTCGAAGGTGCGCAGCGCCGTGCGGTAGCCCCCGGACACGGGCGGCAGGAGGCGCAGCACCTCCTTGACCACGCAGTCGACGTAGCGCAGGCGGCCCAGCGCTGCGAGGTTGAGGTCGGGCTCGCAGCTGCAGTCGGGCCAGGGCCCCGTGCCATTCCCTGCAGCCCCTGGCTTGCAACTGCACGCACGCCCCAGCCCTTGCGCCGCTAGCTCCTGCTGGATCTTGGTGATGGCTGCAGGGTGTTGCAGTAGCAGCAGGACGAGGGACGTGCTGGCACTGGCGGTGGTGAAGAAGGCGGCGAAGAGGAGCTCCACAGCGGACTCCTGCAAGACAGCCCGGGAGGCGCCGAGTCTCGTCAGCGGGCCCTGGCCTCCTGGTCCCAGGGCTGAGATGCGAAGGGCCCAAATTGCCCGATGTGCAAAGGCCAGAGAGCCAGGATGTGCCACTGTGGTAGCTACGTGCGCGGTCTCAGAGTCGACTGAAGCCCAAGTATGTCACTTGGGGAAGCCACATATAGCAATGGTCAAAACCAGGATGTAGCCACTTTCTTTGGGAAGGTTCCCAGAGATAATGCTAGGAGCTTATTCTGTGGGTTGTTCTTAGAGCTTTAAGTGTATGAACTCACTGGATTCTTACCCGGAATCCATGAGGCACAATTACTGCCCTCTCTTGACAGGGCTGGAAACTGAGGCTTTACACGGTGCTGAAGGTCCCCTCAGCCAGTAGTCGCAGCAGTCGGGCTCAGAGCCCAGCGCTCTTAACCGCCTGGTAGTGTCTGCAACCCCAGCTGGGTGTCCTGACAATGACTGGAGTGGAACTGAGAAAGGCGCCTGCAGCAGCAGCAACCCCAGCCTCACACCAATGCAGTCATCATGGCTTCTTCCTCCCACTTAAGTGGAATGGTCTCAGTGAGCGACTAAACCTCTTAGTGATTTGCACTGCCCAGGAAGAACAGAGGAGGGACCTGGGGGTTGTATTCTTACCACCTGCCTTTGCCCTCCCAACTCACCGTCTTCTTTCCTGCAGCCCTCCCCCAGTTTGTGTTTATACACTGATTTGTGTGATCACAGTATACAGGTGTACTCCTCCCCTCCTGCACCTCAAGGGCAGGGGCTATGTCTCAGAGCCTGATACCCGCGAGGTACATAATATTTGTGGAATGAGTGACTCCGTCCACGCTAAGTGCCTGCCCTGAACGAGATGGGGAGGCAGGACAGAGACCTTAAAGCCAGCCCCACCTCCTCCCTGGCCTAACCTGCCCTGAATCCCAGACCAGAACTGAAGATTCATGGGCAGCGGGTCTCTTCCTGAGAACCTAGGACCCCCATCCCCAGTTCTGTCAGGGCAGAGGGACCATCCATTCCATTCCATACCACCCCTCTTTACTGCCCAGAACTGTTCCTATCCACGGGCTCCCCCAGGACTCTGGAGCCCACTGCTCATCTACTCCTAACCACCTTGACTCGCCCCGATTTTACAACCACCCAGCAATCGGGGTAGAGGTTATTAGCCCCATTCTCAGGGAAGAAACAAAGGATGAGACCCACCCTTTTAGACTGGTGGAAAGGGGCCCAGGGAAAGGATGGGAGTTGCTTGTGGAAAGGCTGCGGTGGTCCCATTTCTAACTCTCTCCTGTCCCCCAATCTCTCCATTCTTTGTTGGGTCGTCAAGCAGGTCCTGGGTGCCACCCAAAGCTCCCCACCACCACCACCACCACAGCTCCACTCTATGCATACATGGAGAGGGGTTCCAATTCTCTGGGAGATACTGCTGTGGTCAAACAGACAGGTAGAGGTGCTAGGTGCCAAGGTGCCTCATGAGAGTATTGATTTCTGGGAGGTTGAAGGGAGCTTCCAGGAGCGTGTGAGGTTTGACTCTGAGCCCTTAGGGTTTGTAGAGAAAAGGAGTGAAGAGAGCTTCATAAGTATGGGGACAACAGAGGCAAAGGCATGGAGTAACAGAAGGAGGAGAGGGGAGTGGCCAGAACCTGTAAGGAAGGGCTTAGGATCCATACCTTTGTCCATGCCTTTAATGCTCCTACTGAGAGGGATGGCAACTGGCCCAAAGCCACAGAGCAAGTGGTTGTACCTGAGCCATAACTGGAAACCCAGGTCTCCTTTATGCCCCCTCAGTGCCTGTGGCTTAAAGTGGGGCCAAACAGGACATTGCTCTGGGGATGCAGCATGTGTGTGGAGACCTGCTAGGAATGCAAGAGGGGGCAAGAAGAAACCTCCTGCACCTACCTTCAGCTCCTGCACTGAAAGCTCATGGCCCAGCTCCCTAGTGCTGTGGATAATCATGGCCAAGGCGTCCCCTGGCTCCCCAGCCTGGTCTTCATGAAGCTTCTCTGCAATGGCCTTCTCCAGATGCTGATGCAGCTGGTCCCGTGCTCGGATGCCCTGATGCACGAGAGAAGGGAGGTGGGGCGGGAAGGCTGAGGGGACCAGCCTCGGGCACCTACCCCTGAAATCTTCCCAGGGCTGCTCTGGTTCTGCTGTTAACAGCTTCCCAGCTTCCCACATAGTAGGAGCTTAACAAATGCTCGGGAATGTGTCCACTCCCCCTACATATCATTCTGTCTTGTCACAAGCCCCCTTTGAGGCAGGCAAGCAGTTGCTGTCCTTCTGAGGAGAGAAGACTGAGTCTCTGAAGGGATGTGATTGCGCAGCCACGCAACGGTCAGTGCGCATGTCTGACACAAAGTCGTGGGGGCGGAGCCAGCCCACTGCCCTTCCCCTGCACTGGACTCAGGCAGGGGCAGTGGGCACCAATGCAGAGAGCAAAGGACCCTTTGATGCATCCAGAAGAGCTCTGGTTTAGAGGATGCAATTGAATGTTTTAAGCACTGGTCTCTGTAAGGGCTTAGGCAAGAGGGCCCAGATGCTCCTCCATAGTTGAGGGCGCAAACACAGCAAAAGCATTTGAGCACTTGAGATTTGTAGTCAGAAGAGATGGGGTTCAAATTTTGCCTCTGTCTCTATTAGTTGTGTGATCTTGGGTAAGTCCTTTAACCTTTCTGAGCTTCAGTTTCTTCAACACATTGAGAAGAACACTTTGCAGTCTGAGAGAATTAAGTCATGAAATGTATCCAAGGTCATCAGCCCACATACTGTCCCTTTATACATAACTATTTTTATTCAGGTGACTGAAAACCAGTGCATTGGCACAGTGAGAAGCCCCCGTCTAGGGAGAAAGGAAAGGAGGGTTGGGTTTTCCTAGCTGCTCTCTGGGCCTGGCCCTTGGTTCTGAAGACTGAAGAGGCCGCGGTTCTCTGATCCGGAAACTAGCGGGCCCGGGGCCGCGGGGCGGGGAGCCGGCACCCAACCCTCTCCAACCCCGGCTGGCGCCGGGCTGGGCCGGGGGCGTGTCTGCGGCCCTAACGCTCCCATCCGTTCCGCAGCCATCCGGGCTTCCAAAGGGGCGTTGGAGGCCTGGCTAGGAGGCGCCGCTCTGGGGAGGGGCTGGGCGGATTGGCCGGGCGCCTGCCACCTAGACCAAAGTCGGGAGGCCCGAAGCTGATGGGGCCAGAGCACGTCCCGTGAGGCGTGGCCCGGAGAGGGTGTGTGGCCTGCCCCGGGTCACACAGCGAGTCAAGACAGAGGCCAGCCCCAGTGCCCACCGCCACAACATGCCGCCTCCCCTCCCTGGGTCGCGACTCTGTCTGCCAGCAAAGGGGACTTGTGGGGCACGCCGAGGGAGCCTAGTCTTGGTCTGGGAGATCCTCCCACGCCAGGAGCCCCAAAAGGAAGGTCTGGAGCTGAGGAGACAGACAGTACCTTGCGCAGGCCACTGAAGGGCACGTCCAGAGGCAGAGAGAAGAGGTTATCCACGAACTGCTCGAAGGTCCGGGCCAGCTCCGTGCACTGAGCCTTATCTAGCCGTAGCCCCAACAGAATGAGCGCAGCCATTCGGAAGGTGAGGGCTTTGGTGGCCTCGTAGACAGCAACTGGCCCGCGAGTTGCACACCAGGAGCGCACCTCACTCCGCAGTGCCCCCTGCAGGCGGGGCACGTAGCTCTCCAGGGCCCCGCGGCTAAACACTCGTGCCAGGACCTGTGGGGAGCATAAGGGGTCAACCCTGGCCGGCCGTGGTCCGGCCTCCACTGCTCGGCGATTCCAGAGGAGCCAGGAGGCCAGTTTTGGGCCCTTCCTCCTTCCTCTTCTAAGTGGCCCGGACCTAAACATGTTGGCTTTTGCCTCGCTATTCCCTCTAGTGCTTCTCTGATGTACACAGTCCCTCCCATCCATCCGCGTTCCAGCTGCCTCCTCCTCCAAGAAGTAGTCCGTAACCTCTCTCCAAGTTTTAGTTTCCAGGGCTTCTGGTATCAGAGTCACAGAAGATCGGAGATAAAAGGACCTTAAGGCCAGTCCTGGCCTTATAAACCGAAGCCGGAGAAGGTAAGAAACTGGCCCAAGGCTCGTTAGCCAGGGGTCCGGGCCAGGTTCACAGTGTACCCCTAACACCTAGCTCTGGCCTGACTCACAGCAGGTACCCTAGAACTGCGGGTGTGACCTCTCGAGGGCTCCTTCTTTGGTTTTGGCTCACCTTGCGCCGCTGCCGGTGTGGCTCGCCGACCGCGCCAAGCAGTGTGTGTGAGCCCAGTAGGATGTGAGCACTCTGCGGCCACTGGCTGCGCACAAGGCGATGCTCGCCCAGCAGGATTGTGCGCACATTCTCAGCGCCGCTCACGCGGATCACTGGCCTGCCCAGCAGGTGCGTCTTGAATACTGTCCCGTAGCGCTCTCGGCGGGAGCTGTGGAAGCGTGAGCCCTGCGAGCGAGGAGCAGCGAAAAGGGCTGGGGCTGCTGGGCATCTGGCCCAAGCCTCTCAACTGATCCAGGATAGCAACTCCCTGCTCCGGACTGGCGCGTTACTCTTTACAAAACAGTCTCCAACGGGGCCTCGCAACTACCCTATGGGAATGTAAATGCGCCTGTTCCCATTGGTGAGATGAGGAAACTGAGACTCAGAATGGGGACGTGAGCGCCCAAGAGCTCACGGTGAGAACTGCCCGACTCCAGGTTCTATGCTTGCAGGACAGGGTGACATGCTCCTTAGACTGCTTCCTAGAACCCCTCTGTTCAGGGACGTGTTGTAAGTTTAGCTGGGTAGAACTCCAGTGACTGTCAGTCTTTTCAAGGCAGCAGCTGCGCAAAGGCGAGAGCAGTGTATGCTCTCTGGGGTCCTAGGCAACGGGAAGAGGCTAGCTGCGAACCTTGGGGGCACTGAGAGCAAGGATGGTTCAGTGGAAGCCAGATAAGAAGGGGCCATATTGGGGTGAGGGACACCACAGACTGCTCACCTGAACTAACCAGTGCAGCGTTTCGCCGAAGAAAGGCCAGCCCATGGAGCCCTTGGGCAGGGGCAGGGCGGAGGCCGGGTCTCGACTCAGTGTCCAGCGGAGGGTCCACAGGTGCTGCGCCAGGCTGAGCAGCAGAGCGGCGCACAGGAGGGCGGTGCCCGCCGCCCCCAGCACCGACAGGCAGCTCAGCCCGCAGGGGAACATGGTGAGTCTGTGGGCGCCAGGCCACTCGGAGCGCAGGGGAAGCAAGAGCTGGGGCGCAGGCAGCGCCAAGTCTCACCTGTTCTATCCGGAAAGGTCGTGGGGCTTGGGGCCCAAAACCGAGACTTATAACCTCTGGCAAGGGCTTCGCTCTCAAAGCCGACAGGCAGTGGAAGGTGGCAGTGACCATGCGCCCTTAGGGAGCGTGCCTTTCTCGAGGACGGCGCGCTCAGGACTTTTCCTCGCCGGGGTGTCGGCTGCCTCGGACAGACTGCGCCTGGCATCCGCGGGCACCTCCCACCTCCGCCCACGGCCAGCACTCCTTTGATAGAAGCAGCGAGGGCGGGTAAAGAGCAGCTACTCACCGCTGTTGCCAACCTGGGCTGTGATCACCACCCGGGCTGCAGACCCCCGCCCCACCTCTGCTTCTCTCCTCCAGTCTGTTAACCCTTCTCGGCCCAACCAGGACACATTTATATACACACTGGCTCCCTCCCTACGGACTGATCCCGATTTACACGACGTGACGCGCCCATGCATATTTAAAGCGCTCCACGCAGAGGAACGATTGGAGGTGTTGGGCAGCGGCGCTCACTGAGGGGCTGTGAGCAGGGCGTGGCAGCCGCCCGGGCTGAGCCCCCGCGGATCTTCGGGCGGGGCCTGCGGGTTCGCTGCAGAACTTATCCGCTCCATACAGGAGCTCCGCGGTGGGCGAAACCAGAGCACCGAGCTACCGCGCTCGCTCTGGGGTCCCCACCCTCGAGCTTGTAGGTGCCCCTTCCCCTCCCGGCATTCCAAGGCGCAGGCCTGGGGTTTCTCCCGTTTGCTGTTTCCTTTTCGGGGAAATTGCAGTCTTCGATGCCAGCCTCGGCATTACCGCAGCGCCTATGATAGCCCAGGTCAAGATGCTCCGACACTGCCCACCCCTCCCCGGTCTGATCTACTTCAGGAATCCTTCAAAAGATGGTAGTGTCTGTCATTGCTGCCCAAAGCCCACAAAGGTCTCGGGTCTCGAGGACCGAACTCACTGTTCCCTCCACCTTCTCCCTACCCCTGCCAGTTAGTCTACATGGTTGCTTGTCGTTTTTGCGTGGCGTATGAGGGCTCCAAATACTCCAGGCCTGGAGCGTCCCTGTCCCTACAGTGCAACCGAGGGATGGGGAAGTGTAGGGTCCTTCCTTGTATTATTGAGAAGAGTAAAGTGAACTCAAGACCATCCCAGCTGAGAACCTACAGTGGTCTGCTACAAAACAATGCAAAAGCAGCCTTTCTCCGAATCCCTGACGCCCGGCCAAAGCCAGGGAGACCTCCTGAGTGCCCTGGAGGGCTGGGTAAAGCACGCGAGGGGCAGCCACATTCCAGTCTTCAAAGAGCTAACTGTTCATCACTCCTCTTGTAACTTCTAAGAATTACCATGTTTTCCAAGCAATAGTTTTTAATGTGTGAAATACCTTAAGATAATAAAGTGAATAAATGTTTATTTTCTTTGTTTTGGTGACACCCCCAATACAATAACTAGGGAATAATAGCTTTTCTAAGTAAGTAGTTGTTTTAAATCGGGAAGGTCTGAATACATGCAATAGGAACTCATTTTCAACAACTTGCTCAACCTTTTTAATATTTCAGCACAAAATCAGGAAATGTACATAGAATTCTTTACACTTATTTTACAGAGTCAAGGATAAGTCTCTTATAGGCATAAATCTTGAAAATGCAAAAGGAGTATCCAGCATAAATACAATTAAGAGAAAGTAGGGGTCAGATTGATGTTACCATTTGGACCACGGAAATTTACACAAAGGAAAATGTACATTCGTTTTAGGTTTTCCAGAGTTCATTTGGTTTGGCTTGTTTCCACAGTGAGGATACGGTAGTGAGAGCTGCTATTTGGAGAAAGTAACCTGACCCGTGTGGTAACTTGTGTGTGTAGGAATACATCTACTCTCACACAAGTTGCACCTGAAGTGGTTAGCCCCACTTAGTTCCTGTCCTCTCTTTTAACTTGAATCAAACCAAACCAAATAAATCCTAGAATGGGGTTAGCTACAAACAATATAGTTAGGAATATAATCCTGCTGAACAGAAACAACACTGCATCTTCAGAAAACCCAAAAACTTGTCTTCATATTCAGAACGATTAAATTAATCCACCCACAGAGAACAAATAATTCACATTCTTACTGAGTTAAATCAAGTTCGATCTCAGGGACCTTTAAAGATTTGTCTATTTCCCCCTCAGAATCAGCAGAATTACAAAATTTTTGTCTACTTGAACCATATTGAGGTGAAAGTGAAAGCTAAAAGTAAGAAAATGACAGTGAAGTACTCTCATATTAGACATGACTGCATTCCAAAACCAGATAACTGATGAAAATAAAAGATAAATTCAAGTCTGAATTAAAAAAAAGTTATATGTAGAGGAATAAGTTTTTCTAACATATTTACAATCAGTTTCATATACAATTTACCTGATTTACATATTTTTTAAAAGTGAAAATAATGTCACATTTTCCATATACAAAATAGTATTCAATTATTTAAAAATCCATACAAACGATATTATTGTCTCTTGTTTAAGCTCTTATCAGTGGCTCTTCTCTATTGTATTTTTGAATTCTGCAAACAAGTTACTGTCTTGAGAGCAATGTTGAATCATGGATTTGGTATCACTGAATGCAAGCCACGTGAAGCCTATGTGTGATGGGACATACCATTCACCAAACTTCTCAGCTGTTTCATGACTGTCTCTATCAACTTCTGTTTGTCTCGATCATTCTTCCTGAACTGAGCAAATATATTGTTCTTTTTGTTAGTATCCTTCATCCTAGGAAATATGTGAATGAAGAAGCTTAGTTCAAGGAAATTAATAGCTATGCTGTCACAAATAAAATATCTTGGCATGCTCTGAATTATCTCACATTAACTCTATGTTTGAAAAATATATTTCAAAGAAAATAGGTACTAATAAAATCAAGGAAATAACAAACCACAGAAATAACTAGCAGCTTTCGTTTACTTTCTATATGAAGTGGTGTTTTTGTATTATTATGTAAATCTAAAGTATGTTAAGTTTTCTAATATTATACTATTTTCTAATACCATTCCATAAAGTGTGCTAAACTACATATCCTCTATGGAAACTGCAAATCACATTCATAGCAAGACAAGGTGAAAGGAAAAATAACATTAGAAAATTAAAGCAGCAATTTTTTTTTGCCTCAGTGGTGTTTCAGGGTATTGTAAAATAAATTTACATTTATTTTAAACAGTTCCTTTTTTCCCTCTCAAATCAACACACCACAGATATTTTGAAAAGTGAGAATATATGCTTTTAATTCAAAAATTGAAAAGTTTAATAGTAATACTTAAAAAGAAATATGATTGTATGAAAAGAACATCTGCCACATAATTTGAAGGAAAAGTAATACCTAAATGTGTATTATTTTCAATTGGTCAAGATGCACCAGTAAATGTCCTGTTACTTTATTTTTACTATATTAGTTTTCAAATCATGTACTTCTCTACCTGCAAAGAACCCAAGTCCATAATGGTGGGATTCTGATAGCACTCATTAGTAGCATTCCAACGCCTTAGCCATATTTTACAAAATACTTTCTTTTCTATATTAGAGTATTTTTAGAAAATTTTTGCAATTCTCACTTGTCTTCAGTAAACATATTTCAAAAGCCAATTAAGCCTGCTTATTGAGAATACAATAGGAAAACTGTTTTGTTCATATCAACATAAACAGAAATCTCATAAAACTACACTAAATTACTGTTATTACACCAATACTGAAGGGCAAGAAGGAGGCTTATGCTTTAAGGTCCTTAAAATGGACTGAGCAGACATTTCTCTTTTGATCAAAATATCTAGTTCTTCAATTCTCACTGAATCACAAAATGCTAAAACGTTAAACAAAAAAGTTACCAAATGTACTCACTTCTCCAAAAGAGTAAGAGCTGTGCTTGGATTCACCCGGAGGTACTTAGAAGCTGGCTGTCCATAATCAGCTAGATAAGTAGACCAATCCCAAACCATAAACAGGTCAAGGAGCTGAAGAAGATGGGGAAAATGTTAAACCAACTTTTCACTATTTACCTACAGCTACTACATAGAGTATATGCCATTCTCGATCTATTTTAATATGACCTGCTTCTTAGATGGAACAGAATAAGGAAATTCACTTTTAAAACTTCATTAACTGCACTTTATAACTAAAATAGTACACACTATCTTTTTACTTTTGAAATTACTAAAATTGTCAGGGTTTGCTTTACTAATAAAGTACTTGTTTGCATTTTCAAATAATTGTAAAATAATGCAAACACTCTTAATATAACTATATTAATACACTGAGGTACAGAGATTTTTTACATATTATTCAGTTCATATTCAAATTTAATTAATAAGGGTTGGTGCTACTAACTGAAGAATTTTAAAGAACTTAAATTGAACCTTTTCTCTTAGAGGTTAAGTATGTTTACCTTTCTAAGAAGCCATTTGCACCTAGACTTTCCCAAAGTAATTTAAACCAAAAGCTCAGATAATCTCAATTAAGTGCATTAAACAACCTCTGCTGGATTCTCCCTGGTGATAGATCTTCAGTAGTATTATGAAATGAGGGCTTCAGGACTCAGCATGTTAACTCTAGGCGATCATTTTGTATAAACAAACAACAACAAAAAAGAAACCCTCTTGTTTTCAGCACTGTTTTAAAATTGACTATTTGCTTTATAATCTCCTGTTAGAATTGTTGTCAAATATGGAAGTAATCTTTTAAAAGCAATGCTATGCCTAAACCAAAGCACCAAACTCCTTATCCAACTTTAAAACCCTAATCCCCTTTAAGCCATTTAAAACCAACTTCCTATCCCCATTCGAATTGTTTCAGAAAGCTAAATGCTTTACTTACTCCCTTCAGTTTTTATATTATTCTTTTTTTGTTTGTTTTAACTCACTTTATATGTAAGGAGTTTTTTTTTTTTTTTTGCTTTCGAATGAAGGAAGCATTTGCATTTACTCATAGGGTATGTGAGAGAGATAAAAGGTAGGGTGGTTAAAACCTAAAGAAAGATTACAAGAAATTAGCCCTTCCTTAGAAAGGTAATGGATTTGTCTCTTTTCCCATCCAATGTACAGCTATGAATAGAGAATTTCTTGTAAAAAGAGGAAAATTTTATTAAGAAAATATTAACTACTAATATTAAAAACCACTCTATTCTCTTTCGGACAACATTCTAGGGCATACCAAAATTTATAACACTGGTACAGAAACTACACTGATACAATGTTAAAAAAAATACTGTCTAAAAAAAGAAAAGGGAACTTATTTAAAGTTCTGTTTAATTTTTGACTATTGCAACAAGTACATTTTCTTCTCCTTTCACAAGGAGGAGAAGTTACTTTCATACGCTCCATTGGTGAAAATGTAAATTGGTGTAACTTCCCTGGAATGTGATTTTGCAATGTTTTTAAGAACCTTATAAAAATGGCCATTCCCTGTGACTCAGCAATCATACTTCTAGAAATCTAATTGCAGGAAACAATAATAAAGGTGGACAAAAATTTATGAGCAGTGATATTAATCTCAAAAATGTTATTTATCAAAAAATTGAAGAAAAAAAATCTGAAAACAGCCTAAATCTCAATATTAAAATAACGATTAATGATCCGGCCGAGCGGCGCGGTGGTTGAGTGCTGGTTTGGGAAGCCAGCGGCCTCGGTTCGGGTCCCACATTTGAGGGCCAGTGACACTGCCCTCGAAAAAAAAATAAAATAAAATAATGATTAAATAGTGAGGTAAGACAAATATCATGTGGTTATGAAAACTGATGTCTCCACAGAATTTTAAATAGCTTGAGAAGATGCTTATGATAAATGTTGCTACTAAAATTACATAAAAAAAACTCATCAAAAAAGAGTGGAAGAAAATTTGAGAAAATGTTAAGACTGGCTGTTATTTATGTGATGGGATTATGGGTAATTGTTATTGCCTTCTTTATTTTCATAATATTCCACAATGGACATGTATTAACTCTAGAGTTAGAAATAATGTTTACACATTTCTGTATTAAAATAAATTTTGATAACGAACACTCCTCACAGAATTGTTAAACAAAAGACTCATTTTGAAGATTCCTCTTTCAGGTATGTGTGTTTGCACAACTGTGTGTGGGCATGCGCACAGTCAGCAGAAAGAAACACTTAATAACTGTATGCTGGCTATAATCTTCGTTTCTCTCCAGAAGGCATTGGCAACATGACCTTTCGGATTTGCAAGAGGAAGAGGCTTTAAAGTAAGTCTGTTTTTCTCTTGTGCTGATCTACCCCCAGGTGGGAAAGGAGGAGCCCACTTAATTAATTTAAAACCTACACCAACTCCAACTGTGAACACAGAACTGGTTCTTTTACTGCACAAAAACAGATTTTTTAGATAAAGAAATACTATGCTTACAATTTTCACATATGGTCAGACACTCATACACAAATCTCTTATCTCTAGAAATTACAGGAACCACAAAATTTAACCCACCTTCCCACATGTAGACAAATCTAATCCACATGTTTTCTAATTTACACTAATACTTTATAGAAATATTATGCAGAGTTAACTTGCAGATATCCGTGGGAATTTGCATAAATTTGTACATGAATTATGGTTAAGGAGTGTATTACCAATGTGGATTAAAGAGCCAAGATCTAGATAATATCATGTATTCATTCACCAAGTATGGATGTCCAGCTCTAATGAGCTAGGCACTAGAAACACAGTATTGAACAAGACAAGTCCCTGTCCTCAAAGAATTTACATTTTAAGTGGGGACAGTGGAGAGGCAGTTAACAAGGAAACAGTATTTTGATGAACAATATTATAAAAATTATAAAGAAAAAATTATAACATGAAAAAATTATAAACAAAACTATTCACACAAAATCCCAATAATTTAAACTATATAGTATAGTGAGGAAGCTACTGTCAATTTAATATTAAGTAAGATAGAAACTACTGATTTATGTAGGAGCTAGGGACTGTTTGCTCTTTATTCTCAGCCCATGAATCTAGTGGCTGCAGACGCAGTGTTTATGCCCCAAAGGACACATGGATGTAGGTGGAGAGGAAATATGAGGCCAGCAAGCATGCTGATCTCATATTCTGATTTCTCATTTTTATTTGTGTAAGGATTTTTCAAATGCATAATACTTCATTTAATAATAGAAACAAACTTCACAAAGCTAGGCAGGAAAACTAATAAAATGTGTCTGACAGAGAGTGTCAGTAGATATTCAAGAAATGACTGATGATGCCAGACCACTATTCCAAATTTACTTGGGAGCTTTCTCCTTAGGCTTCGTGAGTTCAAAAAATGAGCACCCTACAGATACTGTGGTTTATGCTGACAGCTCTCTGAAAAAGGCCAGTGTTGGCTTGCAAGCAAACTCTGGCAAGTGAATGCAGTCAACTGACCTCCTTCTGTCTCTCCCAGCCTTTAACTGGAGCATTGCACTGGTAAAGAAGTTAGATTCCTTCACAATAAAGCACTGGGTCTAATGTTGAATGAGTTAAATGTTCTTTCTAGAGAAAGAAGTACCAACATTTGAGTGGTCTATCAGTATCCCTTGTCCATAAAAATTATAAGGTCTTTTTTCACTTTTTTTTTTTTAAGGTATTATTGGGGAATCCGGGAAGGAGAACAGACAAGTTGCTGTCCTTTTGTTCTTCAGTCTAGTTATGGAGGACGTCACTTCACTGGCCCATGTTGGTACTATCATTGCGCTCTTCCTGGGTGAGGCAGTGGCTCGCCGGTAGTTGGATGGCTGCTCACGGTGGCTCATGCCAGCTACCAGCCACTCACGGTAGCTCACGGCAGCCCACTGCAGCCTACACCATCGCCAGCAACTCACAGCAGCCCAGCTCCAGGTTGAGCTGTTGTTCACCATCTTAGCTGTAGAGGGCGAAGCATCACTGGCCCTCAGGTGGGATCCAAACTAGGACCCTGCTGCTCAGAGCTGGTGTCTCAAGTCAACTCTTAACCAACGCCCACTCGGCCGGAGCCCTTTTTCACTTTTTAAAGTATAGTTAGTTCTATTGAAGTAAAAGATGTAACACAAAACTAGGACATTATTTCTGGGTCCCACCTAACACTATGCCAGGGCAGATTTATGGACCAAGCCAGTTTCTACAGACTGCTATCCTTGCCTGTTCTGACCAAGATGCATGGTCCTGGTCTTTGGGATGGTTTAAAAAGAATAGGCTGCTCTGGAGCCAGAGTGTGACAGGAAGGGACAAGGAAACTGGAGTGATGACAGGTACAACCACTGACACTCATCTTCGCTCCACACACACAGTCATTGCCTTACAATGGTTTGGCCAGGTTTCACAGGATGCACTATGTCCTTAATATTAAAACCTAAATTATGGAAAACTTCAGTTTTCTGTCTCAAGTTTTGCTTCCTTCAGATGGCAGTACATAAATAATGCATTTGTTATTAATCACACAAAATCTCTCTGTCTTGTAAATAAATAGTAAGACATAGCCTCAACAGATAAATTTATTAGTTAACACATACACCTGAAATTCAAAGATGTAGATCAAATGTGAACAAAAACAAAAATCTCCCCTAGATTATCCAAAAGCAATTTTACAATTACTCATTAAAGGATAAAGTCAGGCATATTACAATGAAAATTGGTATTAAGTTCTATAAATGGGTTTGTTCAAATAGTCAAATAAAGTAATTCCACCTTAAATCCTTTTGGGAAGTAAGCAAAGTATGGATCATATAAAAATGAACAGCAAAATAATGTGCCTCAGTTCTATCTCATCATGATTTATAAGATTACCTAAAATTAGTATCCTAACCTTTTTTTCACCAAGGATTCAAAAGTACCCTTCATAACTAATTTGATAACATAAAGCGGATTTATGCCAATATTTGTAAGTGCGTTGTAAGTTTCACTTCCTCAGTGTTCCCTGTGTGTGTCCACCAAACAAAAAGCTTCGGCTTAAGGAAAGAAACCGTTGCATGGGTGGTCCCATTTATATGCTCAAAATAGTTGAATCACTTCAGAATCACTGAAGAATTCGTTTGTGTCATCACATTTAGTTTGCTGACAGTTTCCCATCCTAAGTCTCACTCCAGATGTACACCCAAGAAACTTGGGGTCTCAGACCTGTTGAGATCACTTTGTGCAAATGACACAATGAATCTAGGCCGACTTAAAACCATTCTATGGAACTTGAAGTGACTTTTTGCCTTTGTAAAAGTGAACCCAGAGTGCCAGGTCATTTTTTCCTTGAATCTGGTTTAGCTTTCTTTGTTTTGGGTCTTTTGGGTTTTGCTTTTGAAGCACCTCAGGGGCAGTGACCCAAGACAGAGGATAAATAAAGTTAAGCCAACCTCAAGAGAAAAGCAATTGGGGAGACCAGGTTTGCTTTTGTAAATGCGAACAGTGACCTGGGGGCTCGGGGTCACCCTCAGTCCCCCAAAGTCCCTTTTCCAAACACCAAATCCACCTGGGACCTCAGAGGTGCTTTCCAGATTCCAAAAGTAAACCAGGAGATCATTTTTCCTTTGCCTTCAAAAAACAAAACCAAAGCAAGTGTTCCAAGAGTGCTTCTGAGATTTAAACAACAAAAATCCTAAACCATAATACAGCTTTAAGAAAGAAATATGAGTAATTAGGCACTGGGGAGTCAAGAAAAATGGGTCTTACTAAATTAGCCACAATGGGGAAATACACGTCCTTTTTCTAAACAGATGTTGAAATCAAATGATGAGCTCCATATGATTTTTAAAGTGCTTGGCTTTACCCTCTTTTCCAGCTATCTGAAAGCACATTTGGAAACTCCACAAGCCACACAGAAGAGAATTTTAAGTAGCAGCCAGAAAGGGCTAGGACAAAGCTATAAAAAGCAGTACTGGGCCTCCACCCACTTCACTTGTTGCCCTCACAAGGCCTTTTGGCTCTCTGCTACACCTGACCCCTAGCCCACACCTGCCGTCTTCAAATGTCCCATTTGCCAAGCCTGCTCTCAGGCAGCCTCCGGGACGACCAGGAACAGCCTTGAGCACGCTGTGCTGCAGAGGCTGTTTCCAGGCTTTGGACGCTTCAAGTCACTTCTCTCAAGTGAACTGCACATAGCAGCAGAAAGTTCTTAAACAATTTCTGATGTTAAGCTATGCAGTAGTCCTAAATAACTACTAGGTAGGCTTGGGATTTGGGGGAAAAAGAGGCAAAATGTGCAATTTACATAATCAGGTTTATACACATCCGTATTTGCTTTAATTTGAATTTTTTTTTTTTTTACAACTGTCTGAAATTTCTATAACCTTGCTCTGAATGCAGCAGGGCAAGGCTCAAACCGTTTCTAAATGTTCTTGCAAGCACTGTAGGAATGCACAGGGTCATCACAGACCCAAGCATGCTGGAGGCTTGGAGTATCTTAAAATTTCTGATCAGAAGCAATCACATTTAATTCCTTCTGTTCTTAATTCTGGTTATTATCTCAGTATCTCTAAATATGCTTATTTTTCTAATTTTTTTTTATCATCTTGTAGCTATCACATATAAAGGTTTATCTTATTGATACCACCTTCCTATTTTTGGCAGCTATCACAATTTTTCTCCATTTTGTTTTTATAACTTTAATATAATTAGACTTCTATTTCTTGTTACACCACCTTCTAAAATTTTTTTGAAAAACATCTTTGAGATATATTTCACATACAATTCTTCCTTTTAAAGTACACAAATCAATGGTTTTGAGTATATTCACAGAGTTGTGCAACCATCTCAGTCATTTTTAGAAAAATTTTATTGCCCAAAAGAGTCCTCCTATAGCCAATAAGCAGTCACTCCCCAAACAGGAGTCATACAACACGCAGTCTTTTGTAACTGGATTCTGTCACTTAGCATAATGTTTTCAAGATTCATCCAGGTTGTAGCATGTTTCAGTACTTCATTTCTTTTTATTGCCAAATAATATTCCAGTGTATGGATATACCACATTTTGTTTATCCATTCATCAATTCATAGACATTTCAGTTATTTCCATTTTTTATTATAAATAATATTGCTATGAACATGCTAGTATAAGTTTTTGTGTGGATACACATTTATATTTCTCTTGAGTATAAAACTGGGCATAGAATGTGTTATATAAACTTTTAAGAGTATCTTCTGATGCTCCATTTAGTAATATAAAAGTATTAGCACCTTATATAGTTGAGTTTTAAAATAATTCTTTTGGCAATTGAGGTTTAAAATATTTATGTTATATGTTTGAACCCAAATAACAATAGGTATTTGAACCCAAATAACAAAAATATTTATGTTATGTATTTGAACCCAAATAACAATAGGAAACTGAAGTTTCCTACAAGTTCCTTATGAATGTAGAAAGATGTTAACAAATTAACAGGAATTCTATCCTCTATTTCTGAAAAACAAAAAACCCTATAATTACCCAAAATAGGAAAAAACATTTCAGATAGTATCTTCAGGGGCCGGCCGAGTGGCGCAGTGGTTGGGTGCTGGCTTCGGAAGCCAGCGGCCCCGGTTCGGTCCCACATATGAGGGCCAGTGACACTGCCCTCAAAAAAAAAAACAAAAAAAAAATCAGATAGTATCTTCAAGAGATTCATCTCAAATACAGTGGATCCGAACAATAGGGTTTGACCTGTGCAGGTCCACTTATATAGTATTTTTTCAATAAATACTGTAAATGTATTTTCTCTTCCTTATGATTTTAACATTTTCTATTCTCTAGCTTACTTTATTGTAAGAATACTGTATGTAATACATATAACATACAAAATATGTGTTAATCAATTGTTTCTGTTATCTATCGGTAAGGTTATCCGGTAAGGTTTTCTAGTCAACAGTAGGCTATCAGTAGTTAAATTTTTAGGGAGTCAAAAGTTATACTTGGATTTTTGACTATGTGGGGAGTCAGTGCCCCTAACCTCCATATTGTTTAATGGTCAACTGCAGTTCAATGTGATTTTGGTTTTTATAACACCTTTACATATATACGTGGCTTGTTTTCCTTTAGTCGTGAGAGTACTGGTTCAGCCTCCTGATATTTTAAGGTGAGTCGGTCATACAAAGAGTGGTAGCATTTACCTAATTATCCAAACCAGAAATCTGGATTCAGTCTGCTTTGACTCCTATCCCCCACAACTCCTATATCTAATTTATTGCCAAATTATGTCGATTAGCCTCCTAAATATTTCTTGAATTCACTTACTTCCTACTTTCCATCTTTACTATTACTACTGCTACTACTATTAGTACTACTGCTATTGCTACTACAACTACTGTCCTAGTTTAGATATCATAATCTTTCCCCTGGGGTCTTTGGTTTTGTCTGTCTTCTTTGCCTCTCCCTCCTAATACCCCAGATCCATCAACCTCCACACTGCTGCCAGAGAGATCCAGCTAAAATACTGGGTTGTCGGAAAAGTCATGACGCATTTTTGCAGCGAAAAACAGAAAAAAATACGTCATGACTTTTCTGACAATCCAATACAAATCTGATCACAACATTCACTTGCTTAAAACATTCAACAGCTTCCCAACTCCCAAGATAAAGTTCAGGTTCCTTAACACGACATGCAAAGCTATCTTGCACCTGATCCAGGTCAACCTTTCTTGGCTTCCTTTGCTGTCTTGTAATTTTAGCTCCTAAACAAGGAACACTCGTAGTTCTCCTATAAACCATGGTTATCCCCAGGGCATTTATCATTTTCTCCTCTGTCTTCACCCAGGTAACTTATTTCATAAAATGTCAAGTCTGGATTCATCTCTTTCAGGACACCTCCCAGATGACCTTGATTGGGTTAGCTGCTCCTTTTTCATGTCCTTATAGCACCCTCCCCATATCTCTATCACAGTATTTTTCACAGTATATTGATATCACGGGTTAATGTGTCTGTCCACCCAGGAAAGAATCAAATATCAATTAGTTCCTTTCATAGTTGGGTGACTCATGGCTACCTCAGCCCTGTCTCTTTTCAATATCCCAAGAGCCGAAGTGTCTTTCCTTCCCCTAAAAATGTCCTTTGTAAGTGCTTTGAAGCTGGTGACTTATTTTGCTTACTATCTGTATCTTCACATTTGGCCCAGTCCCTGGTATGTAGCAGGCACCAAGTAAACGTATGTTGAGATAAACTGCATAGGTTACCTTTTGACACAGAATTTTATGTCTACACTGAACCCACATCTTATATACTTATAAGATGGCTATGTTATTATTTACTGTAAACTATTAATAAAGACATATCTGAATTTTAGTAATGGCTTATAATTACTATGAAAACCAGACTAGTTCATTTTATTGACTGATTTAATTTGTGCTATAGAAAGTATAAAAATATTTCACAACCAAAGTTCTGCTCTTGAGATCACCTTTTGTAAACCAGCGGTGCCACCATCAAACATTGTAAAACAAACTTTCTCGGGTCATACATTTAATTTTCTGTCCAGATTCATTACATCATCTGACACATTTACATAATCAGTAGTTATGTAATGGCTTCAACACTGAAGCTCAGACTTCTAATACTAAGAAAATCAAACCTTGACATCCATGATGAGAAGTGTTTACTTTAGACTTTCAGTTCTCTCTGTTGAGTCATTTTGCTTCATTGAAACAATGAAGAAATACGATCTGCCTGTATGAACTGACTTTAGAAGAATTCAAACAACATAGAAAGACAATATGGATAAGCCAATGAAGAAAAATTGTATGCCAGTGTGTTTGTACTCCTGGATATAGTAGTAGCTTGGATGCAGGAAGCTAGACTGCTTGGGGGTTTCTTTACATACTCCTTTATAGTGCAACTGTTAAGAAGGAAAAGGGGAGGGCCGGCCAAGTGGCCCGGTGGTTAAGCGCTGGGAAGCCAGCGGCGGGTTGGGTCCCACATATGAGGGGGGCCAGTGACACTGCCCTCAAAAAAAAAAAAAAAAAAAAAAAAAGGAAAAGGGGGAGGGAATAACCACTTCTCAAAAATTTGTAAAAATCTAGGAGCATATTCCTCACCCCTCTTCACCACGGCTGCGATTTAAATAAGGCAAATGAAAACTTGGAGAATCTAATAGCTAGATTAATTTAGTGTTTGATAAAATTAGCCACATATGTTTTACTCTAAAATTTCATTAAGTCAAGTAATGTATATTATTTATAATTTCCCATTATTTATAAACACTGACATTTGGCTTTTGAAAAAATAAAGATAAACTAAAATTATAACTAAATACTTCACCCAATAGAGACATCTTATCATTCTATTCTTTAAAGTGGAACTCAGGCCATTTGAGATAAATGAAACAAACCAAAGCCATTAAATCCTAGCTACCTCAGGAGGAAAAAGGGGATAGTTGCTCTGGTAATACCTTAGCAGGCAGTGATAAAAAGAAAAAACTTCAGCTCCAGTCCTTGCGAGAATTCTTCGGTTGGGCAGGGAACTGAATTTCAGATACGTATCTCATTTGCTTGGCTTTTAAGACATAAGGTCCCAGTTTTATGTCCTAGAATGTAAATATAGACCCTTTACCATTTTTGCCTTGGGTTCCCAAAGGAACGCAGTTAGCTAGACTACCATAGTCAGCATGATGGAAATATGGAATATAAGGATCTTTGTAGTCTCTATTAAATACAAGAATATTACAATATTCTGGTGAGTATTTGTATTTAAGATGGTTTGCACCCTCATTTCATTTCTTTCTTTCTAATCTTGTAATAGATTTTGTAATCTTTACTCAAATAATTTTAAAAGATACGTATTTACTTTACTTTTCTAGAATCTAAAAGGCACATCTCTTATGCTAGACAATTTATTAACCCCTAAGTATCCAGTTACTTGCAGACCTGATTGTATATATAATTACCTTTGGTCAGATATAATAATTTGCTCGATAAACATGTCAGAACACTTGCTGCTTAGTCTGTTTAAGTTGATAAATTCGGCTTTCTTATAGCCTCAAGGCATAATTAAATATGAAAACAAGGGGAAGTTATCAAACTACACTGAAGCTGACTCACTAAAGTAGGAATACATAACATGTAGCCATGGCTTACTTTGAGGCCTGACACTTGAATGCTTAGTTAGGGACATTTCTGGGACAGGGTAACAGTGACAAGACTGTGACATTCTGGCTAATGCAAGTATCCATATGAACTTCAAAATGAGCAACAGATAAATTTTAAGATGCAGCTCAGTTAACAAGCAGCTACTGGAAAAGAGCTATTGGTATCACCTTCACTACAGGCTATAGCAGTCAAATACAAAAAGAGAAACTAAATAGCAACAGCAGGAGAAGGACTTATTTGTGGGGGAAGATAAATGCAGCCAGTGGAATTAAGTGGATTGTGACCTAAGTGTACAGTGCATGATGGGAATCTGCACTATAGTAGTGCAAAAAGAAATCCCTACCTGACCTCTGGATAACCTAAACAGGAAATTAGGACATTTTTAAGCAAACTAGGTTGTGTCATCCTGCTAAGGTCATTGTTTCCATTGACACTTTGCATAAACATCTTACATTAGGCCACCAGAAAAAACTCAATATAGTACATTAATATACAGGCTCTATTAAATTCTTTCCCAACTCAGTTGTTTGTTTTTTTGTTTTTTTAAATCAAGCTACTTTCATTTTGAATTAATCATTTAAGGGAACTGTAAACTTTGGGTCTCAAACATCCTCTTCTGTAAAATGAAGGGATTGTGTTTGCATGTGACAAGCTCTCTACTGATAGTCATAAAAAGATGATCATGACCTGGTCTTTGGATATAAGGAATTCATACGTGTAATGGAAGAGATACTCACAGAAACATAATTATGAACATGCTAATTAATTACACTGACAGAATTATGTATAGGTTATTATTAGAGCATTCAATTTTGTTTGGGGGTCTGTGAGAAGCAAACCCATGAAGGCATCTTGGTAGTACCCACACTGAGTCGTATAAAGGAGTTAATCAAGGGACAGTGGTGGTATTTCAAGCAGATGAGACAGCATGAGAAAAGAGACAAAGATGAGAAACATTTGTGCTTCTAGGGAGCGTCACATACTTGAGTGTTAACTAAATTAAATATAAGTAAGGGAATAGTACAAGAGACTGGAGAAGGGTCAGGGATGGGTCATAAAAAGACATGTATGCCTGGTTTAGGAACTTGGGGAAGGTATTAAACAAGGGAGCTCACGTTGTCCGATTCATCACTTAGATAGGTAACTTCAACAGCTCCATGAAGGATGGATTTGAGAAGAAAACACTAATGGCAGGAAAAATAATGAGGAGACCGTTTGATAACCTTGAAATACACTGGGACAGACAAGTTACATAGTTGGTATAGAGAGAAGAGGATGGATAGGTGGCAGGCGGGTAGTTAGGATGGAAAGAAAAGGATGGGTTTGAAAATATTTAGGAGAAAACATCCCTAGGACATGACAATTGACTTGACATGGGACATGGTAGAGTGGTGCCATTAGCCAAAATAAAGAACAGAGAAAGAAGATATGATTTGAGAATAAGGGAAGATGATGTGTTGACAGCTCTGGTCACATAGGATGTGAGATACACATCTCAGTGAAAATGTCTACCAAGCGGGCCGGCCGAGTGGCGCATTGGTTAAGAGCTGGTTTGGGATGCCAGTGGCCCCGGTTCGGATCCCACATATGAGGGCCAGTGACACTGTCCTCTACAGCTAACAACAGCTCCACCTGGAGCTGGGCTGCGAGCCCCGGCGACCGTTAGGCTGCAGCCCCTGCTGCAGTGGGCTGCCATAGGCTACACTGAGTGGCCCGCAGCCAGCGTGAGCTGCCAATAGCCGCGGTGAGCGTCCATCCAGAGGCCGGCAACTGATCTGCCTCATCCGGGAAGAGCGTAATGACGATACCAACATGGGCCAGTGAAGCAACGTCCTCCACAACTAGACTGAAGAACAAAAAGACAGCAACTTGTCTGTTCCCCTTCCCCGATTCCCCAACGCTGTTCCCCTCCCCCAATTCCCCAATAAAATCTTAAAAAAAAAAAAAGAAAGAAAATGTCTACCAAGCAACTGGATATGTATCTTCTAGGGCAGGGGTTGGCAAACTGCGACTCGCGAGCCACATGCAGCTCTTTGGGTACATACATGTGGCTCTGAAGTAAAACTGAAAATGAAAATAAAACTATCATAGTTTCATTTATAACATTTGTAAAGGATATTATTCACATAATGGTGATTTCATTTGTTTTATGGCTCTCGAATAATTTTTAAATTGTTGTGAGGGACAGGATTGGCTCTTTCCTCTCAAAAGTTTGTCGACCCTGTTCTAGGGCATCCAGCATCTGTGCCAGAGATAAGATAAAAGTGTATGAGTTCACCTAGGTAAAGTGTACAGAGAGCAGTGTTCTGTGGACAGAAACCTTAGGGATACCAACATTTAGGGGTAAAAAACAAAGCCACGAAAGAGACAGAAAAAGAACATTAGAGTACAGCCCTTGAAGAACATTTTCAAGAGGACACAATTGACATTATCAAATGCAGCAGAAAGAACCAGTAAAATAGGCGCTGAAACATCTACTGGCTTTCCCTGGTGAACTAAGTGAATAGTGTTTCAGCAGTGTGGCAGAGTGGAATGAGGAATGGATGAGAGATGAGGGAATAAGGAAATGATCCATGATAAATCATTCTTTTAAGGAATCTGGATGCAAAGAAGAAAAGAGACTGGAAATAGCTAGAATGAGACTAGAGAAGATATTTTCCCTCCCTCCCTCCCCTCCCCTTTCTCAAATAAGAAAGATCTGAACATGTTTTTAGGCTAAGGTAATTAGGAAAAGGATAAAGCAGAGGAAAGGTAGATGGATAATAAAATAAAGTCCCATAGGAAAGATGGGGCCAAGGGTATAGGAAGATGACAGCACCTTGAACAAAATGGCTACCTATCATGAGTCTGAAAGAAATGAGAATGAGTGTGAATATAGGCAAACTGATTGCAAAGCAATGAGAGGTTGATGATGATAGAGACGAATGAGGAGGCTCAAAGGGGCTGGAGCTTTCACTCAAGGGTGGAAGGACAATGGTCTATAAATAGAAAAGGGAGAAAGCCAATCTCAGTCAGACTGTGGAGCACTTGAGAGAGTATGTAGCCACCACTAGAGAGGGCTACAGGGTTAGCAGTATCTCAGAATTCTATGACAAGGAGTGAAGAAAACATGGCTGTAGGGCCATTTTTACTGGAATGAAGGTGTAAGAGGGATAGAAGAAGTGAGAATATACAGTGTCAACAAACCAAGAAGTGAATAAACAGGAAAAAGGTTGGGAGGTGGGAAAGAGTTGGGTAAGAAAGTGGAAAGAGTAGGGAGAAAGTACCTAAATGTACCGAATAATCAACTATTTGACTCTTCTAGAATGCTGAATGCATGGTTGGGAAGTGTCAGAAATGACAGTGTCTGACCACATCCAGGAAGAAGGGGTGAAGGCTGTCCTGAAGGTTTTCAAAAGGGCAGACAAGCCTCTATTTGAATGTAGGCTCTCTCAAGAAATCTGTAGCAGCAGCAAGAGCCCTGGTTAACGGGAGAGCTTCCAGGGAGTTTGGTTAGATTTTTCTGAAGTCCCTTCCAATTTTCAAGTCTTAGGATTTCAAGACCATGAAAATCACTGAATCACAAACTAAAGGTAACTGAAAGGTGACATGATAAAGAAAAATACAAAACAGTCAATGAAAAACAACTATTGTACAAATTGTAAAACACTCTAAAGACTGACTTGTCACTTAACATTAAGTACTAAGCATTGTAATGTATATCTAAGATGGAAGTTCAAGCAAAATACTATAAATGTTTAATTCTCAAATCAAATAATTGCTTCAACAATTTCCTCCTTTTGACATATATTAGTAAAAATTTTTATCATGACTATATGTATCCAATTGGATCTTAAGAGGCACTAATCTAAATGTCTTTTAATATATGGATGGATATATAATTATCTACCTATCTGTCCGTCCATCCGTCCATCCATCCATCCATCCATCCATCCATCCATCCATCCATCCATCCATCGGGTGCCAGAAAAATGTAGACAGGTGGATACTATCAACGTTGTTTAAGCAGTAGTTCGCTGTAATCAGACGTGTCTGGATGCTGATGGTAACCACTTTGAGCACCTCTTGTAATTGCAGAAGTCAAATGTGACTCGTATTCATCTTTTGTTATTGGTATATATTGAGTATTACAATTTTAATACAGTGTTCCTTTCTTAAAATGTGTATACATTTTTTGGCACCCTCTGTGTGTGTGTGTGTGTATCTATATCTATATAACACACACATATATATATATATATATATATATATATATATATATATATATATATATATATATGTGGCAGAATGCATTCTTTCCAAGTGCTAGCTGAATGTTAGCAGTGCTGAATTCCCTAAATTTGAGGATGGGTGGCTCTGTGGGCCACTGAGAACTTTCTCAAGTTTGGAGTATGTACATATACCTAGTTTTTTGGCTATGTTTGCTTTCACTTTCCAACCAAGTTATGAATCCTTCAAAGGCAGGATAATAGCTCTTACTTCTCCTGAGTAAAAGCTTGTTGAACTGATCTAAATTATATTGAACAGAACACTTTGAGAAGCAAAAGTTTAAGGTCTGTGTCCTTTCTGTGACAAAACATAGCCACAAAGGAAAAGCAGAGAGATTAATGCACAAGAAAAAGCTTTTAGTTTAAACCACTGGAAAAGCTTTTCATACATATACTTTGAGGCTGTGAGTCTTTTACACTTAGATTACCTACAGTGGATCCTGATTAACCTACGGTTAATTTTTCTTTATCTCTATTTCAGATCATTAGTTATACTTGTGTATATCTTTTCACATGAACAATTCATTCCAGTGAAGTGCAGGCTTTTCTATATTTTATAAAAGGAGAAACTGATCTTCAGAGAGATTAAGTGTCTTTTTCAAATTTACATGTAAAGTAGAATTAGAATCTAATTTCCTCAATTTATAAATTAAGTGCTTGAACAACTAGATTAGGTTGGCTTAATTTACACAAGATTTCCTTTTATTGTATAACCAATGTATAACCAATCTGCTTTAAAAAAAATGCTTGGTAAGGTTTTTTTAGAACACTGTTTTAAGATTCACACTGGATATAGCACATATATAAGCAGTCTAGGGAATTTTGTTTTATACAGCAAAAATGTCATAATAGTGAATATGGTCTTTCTGGCTATAATACTCATTAATATATGAAATAAACAGTGCATTTTTGCTGTTTTTCTGACGAAGCATTTAAATATTTTAATTTCTCATAAACTATCCTCCCAACTCAAAGAATCTGTAACAGAAAAAAAGAGAAACATTTCCATTCAATAAAAGAAAGTAAGTATCAGAGAAAAAATATTATTTCTTATAAAATAATAAAAAACTTGGTAAAAATGTGAATTAATTTTGAGAGGAAAGACAAAGTTCCCCATTGGGTAGTACAAATACTGAGATGATTATCTAATAATAAAGAATGTATAATATTTATCAAAGGCCAGAATATCACTTTCCTTTACTGCTGACAGACTTCTGTAAAAAGTTTTAACCTATCCCTTTCAGTGAAAAAATAGCAAGAATATTTTAGCTTAAAATTCCCAGTCTATGGAGACAAAGACTTATTCCTTGTACAACGTTAAAACTATACCTCAAAATTAATCACAGTATAAAAAGGCTTATATTATAAATAAGGAATATTCCATATTTGTCCAAATACACACTTACATGAATAATTTTTTCCCATAAATCTATTAATTTTCTTTACTGTCAGATTGCTAACTTCTCTTAAAAATAATTCTGATTAGTATATTTTTTTGAGCAATATTTTGGCAATTCCCAGTAATTCCACTTCTAAAAGGCCTATAGAAATTCGGTAAGTGCTCAATATACATGTCTAAGAATATTAACTAAGCATTATGTATATGTAGAAAAACTGAAGCTCCATACAAAAGAGGACTTGTTTAATAAATTATTGTATATTTATACTATAGAACATTATAAAGAAATAAAAAATAAAGCACATGCATATTTACCAATATGAAACCATATAGCATTGCACGAAAAATGTAAATTATAGCATAAATGATCCATTTCCCCTCCAAAAGCAAATAACTCTACATGTGTGCACACAGGTGGGTGCACGTCTGTGTATTTAAATGACTATAGAGGGTCTGCAGGGAAACACACTGGTGACTCTCAGAAATTGAAGAAGACAGCTATCTCTTTAAACACATCTACATGCATGATTTTTTTGCTGTTGCTTTAAATAGTGAGCATGTGATGTTAATTTTCTGAGTTTGATAATTATAGATAACTATATAAAAAAATTACCATGGGGGAGCCGAGTAACTGTACATAGGACCTCTGAGCTATATATATTTGTAACTTCTTGTGAGTCTCTAATGCCTTAAAAATAAAAAATTTCAAAAACCAGTGAGCGTGTATTATTTTTGCAATTATCATGGTGCTCTGTTTGCTTATTTGTTTTTCTGGTTTCCAAAAAATCATTTTAGAGGGTTAATTTCCCAAACTACAAAGCAGCTCTAACATTTTCTTTTTTAACCTTCATTTATTCCCTTTTGAAAGCTTTTCCTTTCTTTATGTAGATGCAAATTTCCAACCAACATCATGTTCCTTCTCTCAAAAGAACTTCTGTTAACATTTACTGGTGAGAAGTTCTCCCAGTTTTGTTAGTCTGAGTGATAAAGATTGAATTGTGTGCCCCCACAAAGTTCATATTTTGAAGCCCTCCCAATGTGACTGTATTTGGAGATAGGGCCTCTCTAGCCTTTAGTCTTAAAATAATCACAAGAATCTGAGTTCAAAATTTATATCAATAACTGAAGGTATGAGCATGAATCACATACATAGTTAAGCGCATAAACTGTAAAGTCCCAGAATAATGACACTGGAACAAAAAGCAAAAGACACTTAGGTTCAGGCTAATCCTTTATAATCTAAGCTCTCCCAAAGGGCAGCATACTTTTCTAATATCTGGACCTTAAGGTAAACTTTGTGAGATGTCTAGTCTTGTTATATTCAGGAGTAAACCCAAATACATCTTCCTTTAATTCTTTGGCACTTCAAATGAATTTAGGATTGTCTAAGGAAGAAATGCTTGCTGGAGGAGCTGTGTGAACAAGCTTGTTGTCCTGCTACTATATCTAGTGAGGCATTCAGATACTACCACTTGGGCAAATCCCATTAATACTTTAAGAAGTCAAAGACTTTAAAACTTCTAAAGAAAGTTCCTGTGAAGTAGTCACAGGGGCAAGTTTAAGCAAGCAGAGTGTGTATACAATATAGTAACAAATATAATGCAAACAAAAGAAGATTTGTTTAATTATAGTGGAAATAATTGTTATTTAAAAGTGCCTTCTTCCTCATCATAAAAGAACAAACTGGACTAGTGGCAAAAGAATTGTATGTTATGATGCCTTAAGATTAGAAACAGAAGACAGAAATTTCAAAGTAAAGTCTTGGCAGACGCCCAGTCTCCATGGCAAGAATTATGGCCAAACAATTCCTTCACAACTTCAAGGCTTGTTCATGTCCCTTTAGGTAGAATCCCAAGTTGTTCATTTTGAGTCCAATGCAAGTGTATCTTTATCAGGTTCTCCTATCTTTCTATGGTGAAGTACATTGGAACTCCTTTCCTAAACTTGACAACCATTTGGGGGTATTGTGGAAAGGGATTACCAGACTATGTAAAAAGGGTGAAAGAGGGAAATAATGAGAACAAGCAGATGGGTGCCCAGGCTACTCCCCTTATGAAGCACTATTTGTTGAAAGAATTATGCTTTTCATCTGGCACACTAGCCTTGGTGAAGTATGCTAAGTACAGAGAGGTGGTAATTGATGACTTACTCTGCAAAGTGAGCATCACACAATTCACTAATTTCAGCAACGAAGATCAAGCATGCCATGAAAAAGATCTCTTCCAGAAGGAAAATGCAGTTTTTCCTCACAGATTTCATCAAACCGTTAATATATAGTTGAAATAGCTCAGGAAACACTTTCCCAAAGTCATACAGTAATTATTAAGAGAAACAGGACCCCACCTTGTTTTGATTTCCTACACAATGATGTCCTTGTCCACACACCATTCAGATACTTCAGTAGCTTTCTTTTATACTCTTTAATTTCTATCCTTTAGCAAGATATTGTTCCGAATCTAACAGTCTTTATCTTTATTTAACTTTACCTTCATTGATCCCAACTAACTCATCTCTCAAACGTCTAGTTCTTATTTTATTGCCTACTATTCAATTCTGTTTCCCCAGTTGCTGGCTATAGTAGGCACTCAATAAACATTTGTTGAAGAAATGAATGAGTAAATAAAGAAATAAATGAAAATCCATCCATACATAATTCTTTTTACTGCAATTTTAAGATTCCACTAACACATGTTTAATTTACACACTGCTTGTTCCAAAGGGATTTTAAAGCAACTTACAAAAATACATGTATCATATATACAACTTAATAACTGAGAAAAGTTAAGGCAAAGGGAAAATGAAGGTAGGAGAGGAAATGAGGTTAGTATAGAAAATGCATGTGATGCTAGCCTATACACCTGAGTTTTCTAGCTCCAAAATTAAAAAGACAATGATTAGGTGGATAGCTCACAGTATGCTTAAGATAAAAACAAACTAGGAATTGCTCAGGATAAATCCAACTATTTCTAACATCCAAAACAGAAACTTCTGAGCCCATATTAACACTTTGTAATCGGGCATAGAAAGCTATATGATGAGTTTACTCGTTTCCTGCAAAAAATGTGTTAAGAAGCCACTGGGAAATATAGTGAGCCACATCATCAATAATTAAGTAACGGCAATCAGTCACCTGTAGCTCACACTACCAAAGTAATCATTTGTTTTCCTGATTATAATTTTGTCCTGTTTCAATCTATTCTCCTTACAGTCACCAGAAAAATCTTTTAGAAATGAAAATCAGAGCATGATACTAACTTGCTTAAAACCCTTGAATGGTTTCCCATCACACTTAACATCCTAAATTCCTTAACAAGGCCCTACTCGATTTGACTCAATTTGGCTCTGATAATATTCCCAGTTTCATTTGCATGGATTCTGACTTGCTCTTCCCTTTGCCAGGAATGCTATTTCCCTGTATCTCCCAATTTTATTCAGATATCTACTCAAACGTTGCTTCCTTAAAGAGGTTTTCCCTCACAATCCAGTCTGAAGTGGTCCACCTCACCCCCAACCATTATCACATTAACCTTTTTTATTTTTATCACAGGATCTAAAGCTATTTGAAATTCTACCTAAAGCTATTTGAAATTTTCACTGTTTGTTGTGGATTTTCCTCTAACAAAATAAGATTAGGATAGCAGGATCTTGCCAATCCTGCTCACCACTGTATCCCCGGCACCCACTGTATCCCCAGCACCCACTGTTAAGCATTGCCCAGAGCAGGTGCTCAAATATTTGTCAAGTAAATGAAGAAATATCTGAAAATGGGGCAGCTCTTGGTGGTCTGCCTTAAACTGGACAGTTTTCAGTTTCCCCAGAACAGTGGTGGTTAGATAACTATTGTTAGGTCTCAAATGATGAGTCTGAGAATCTGTTGAAAACATTAGACCCTCTTCTCAGAAAAATACAAACAAAATTTTGCACCAATCTCCTAAAACCAATCCACGGTCCTTAAGTTAGAATCTCTGATGTAAAGGCATGTAAGACTTTTGTGCAAAGCAATCTATGTTATAACCAGTTCCTGTCCATGGAGTTGAAGGCCAAGGGGAAAAAAAAATCAATGAAAAGCTCCAAATCATTCCTACCAGATTTCTCTACAAAGTGGTAGAACATAAAAGTAGTCAAATGAGTAATAGCCATGTCTAATGGTTGCTTAGTCTCCTCCTCTAGTATATTGTATTGAAAAGCCCAGATTTGGAATTTATCATGAAAGAAAATGGCATATATGCTGATGATATACATAGTAAGAAAAAAGATCTGAAAAGTATTTTATGGGTTGCCTCTTTAAAAAATGTTACAGACTATATACTCTTGTCCTAACTACGCAAGATAGTACTGGATCAGGATACAAACAGAGCAAGTCAAGTTCTAGGAATTGATAGTTAAAAAGGATTGGCTTAATACTCAGAGCAGTCCATGAACATTCTCCTGGAAGCAAAGAATCTTCCCTGGGTACCATTAATAACAAGATGCATGTGTAGGGTCACAAATGTGTTCTTTAAATTATGTCAGATCAAAGAAGTAATGGCAGGGGAAAGAATATATTTAGGTGTAACACTCTTCCCTTGCCTGCTAGGATGGACTTGGTGTCAGGTAAAAGAAACCAATGGAACAAAGTTGCTTTTGTTTCCTTCCCCTTCTCCCTTCGTATCTGTAGGTGCTTAGAGCTGAGTTAGCTTGTAAAGTAAACCATCTGGGCAAAAAGTTTCTTTAAGTTCTAAAGAATTTAAAACTTTTTCATCACATTTTTAGTACCACTAATAGTAAGAACCACTATTTTCTTTGTGGAAATTTGGCTTTGTTTTAAGGTTCTTATTTTGGTATTAGATTTTCTGTCTTAAGGTGTAATTATCTTGAAAAAAGCCACTTCAACTGTATTTCCTCTTTAGTAATGAGACACTCTTTACAACCAATAGAACATACAGAACCTTGATCGTTTCATTAAAATCTCTCTCCTTCAAATTTTTCCAATCTCATTTATGGTATATTAGTAAGGGAAAAAAAAGCAGCGAAAATATTCTTTATTTCTCTCCAACTATGCACGCTGTGGCTCAGTAACAATAGCCTTGATGATTCACTAAGGAATCTGACAACTGCTAGGATTTGAACTCCACATGAGCTGGTATTTTAATTTCACACTTAAATCTTTTCATTCTTCACAAGCAATCCTGTGTTACCGTTTCATGCTTCTTAAAAACAAGTTATTCTGTATGACTGACTGACTGGTTTACTGCATTTAAGCAGCATTAATCCTTTAGTAATTATTATCCTTCCAAAATCATTTGAATGTGTTTTTATAAAAAAGGAAGTTTAACAAATTATTTTTGAAAACTTGCTACTATTTTTCATCATTTTTGTATTATTTACATTTTAATATTTAAACTTAATCTCTCTATTGAAAGACATATCTATTTGCTATCATAGCCCTCTGTTTTTAACCACACGGTTCTAGGAATCCATGCATTAATGTAACACAATAGTGGTCCAGATAATTCAGTGTTTTTTAAACTGTGTGCCATAGAACACTACTTGCAGGACAGTAAGAGATTTTCACTTGTGAAAAGTATTCAGTACTCAAACAGGTTTGGGGGGGCGGGGAAGAGATACACATCTCAAAGCCTTTAATGTGCTAATGAAATTATGAATTTACAAGAGAGGGACACAATATGTAAGATTTCCTAAACTTACGTGACCACAGTTTACTTTCTTCATGACTCACTGTCCCAAATGACAGGAGTTTTTTTAAGTTCTGCTTTATACTGTCATTGTTGATCATTTAAAGTATATATTGCCTTTGTATAAATTCCTATAATTGCCCTGTCCAGAATATTTCTTTATTGATAAAAGAATAAGCAGTTTGTTTTGGAGCAATGAGATTTCTTAGAAATAACTTATAGCACTATTTTAGTATTCCTAATGATGACCAAGATATGTCAAGAGATGTTTACATTTATTAGACTTTTTATTTCAGAAGGCAGAGAAATGTGTCTATTTTTAGAAATACTCTCATCAAAAATAATTGAAATAGAAATTTACTGCTTTTAAAGAATGTTTGCTTATATGGAACAATAATTTACGTGGACTATCTCAATACTTAATAAGGTGCTTGTGCACCAAAAATCACGTTTGAGTATAGCTAAAAAAAATATGCATTAACTTATTCAACATTTATTGCTTGTTTACTATGTTCCAGGAATCGTGTTAAGCAATGAATATACAACAGTGAATAAAAAAGGCAAGATTCTTGTCCTCATGAGCTTGTAGTTCAGCTTTTTTACTTTTATATTGCCTATATTGTTATGAACACTTACTCTAGAATTGCTTTATTTTTAAATGTGAGAGTACAGTTAGGCTAGTATTAAAAAACTTCAACCCTACAACTAATTTGCTAATGTGGGATGGCATGAATCATGAAATATAAGCATACAGTTAACTGGAAGATAATGGAAACCATTTTACTTGTACATTAGAAGCACGTATCACTTATGTCTCAATTTTGTGTTTTACAACTATTTTACATTAAAATGCTATGAGATCCAATTCTTTTCAATCAATAATGCTGGGTCAATTCCATAACCATATGGAAACACTATGAATCTTGAACCTTATACCCCACACTATACACAAAAATCAATTTCAGATGGATTATAAATCTAAATGTGAATGGTAAAACAATAAACTTTTAGAAGAAAACATAGGAAAATACCTTTAATATTTTAGGGGTAGGCAAAGACTTCTTAAAACAGGACCTTAAAAGGAGCCATGGTGGGGGGCTCACCGAGTGGCTCATTGGTTAAGAGTTGGCTTGGGAATGCGAGCTCTGAGCAGCAGGGTCCCAGTTTGGATCCCACATGGGACAGTGATGCTGCGCCTCTGCAGCTAAGATGGTGAACAACAGCTCCACCTGGAGTTGGGCTGTCGTGAGTCACTGGCGACATCATAGGCTGCAGTGGGGCTGCAGCGGGCTGCAATAAGTTACCGTGAGAGGCCAGCAGCCAGCGTGAGCAGCCAGCAGTGCCGTCCAATGGCCAGCAACCAATTTGCCTCAGCCGGGAAGAGCACAATGATCACAATACCAACATGGGTCATGAAGCGATGTCCTCCACAATTAGACTGAAGAACAAAAGGACAGCAAGTTGTCTGTTCCCCTTCTCTGATTTCCCAATGCTGTTCCCTCCCCCAATTCCCCAACAAAATCTTTAAAAAGAAAAAAGAGCCATAAAGGGGAAAAAATGATAAATTGCATTTCATTAAAATTATAAACTTCTGTTCATCAAAAGACACCAACCACTAAGAGTGAAGAGACAAGCCACAGAGTAGAAGCTATCTGCAATATACATATTTAACAAAGGACTCATATTCAGGATATACAAAGAACTTCTACAAATCAGTAAGAAGCAGACAATGCAACAGGAAAAAAATAGCAAAAACCTGAACAGATTATTCACAAAAGAGGATATTCAAATGGACAATAAATATATGAAAGGGAGTTTGATTTTGTAAATCAAGGAAATGCAGATTAAAATCACAATGTAAAACTACTTTGTACCACTGGAATGGCTAAAAGTAAGAGACAGATAATATCAAGTGATGACAAGAATGCGGCAACAAGAATTCTTCTACACTGCTGGCTGAAGCATAAACTAGCACCCTTGCTTTGAAAAACTGCTTCACAGTATCCAGTAAAACTGATCACACACATACCATCCCAACTTAGCAATTCCACTCCTAAATACCTCAACAGAAATGTGTGCATATATTTACCAAAGGACATGTAAAAGAATGTCATGTTAGCACAATCTGTAATAGTAAAATTGGAATCAATTCATATGTCCATTAATAGCAAAATGTAGAAATTACGGTATATTTATGTAACGGCAGACTACACAGCAAGGGAATGAATGAACCACAACTACATGTAACAACATGGATAAATTCCACACACATAATACTGAGCATAAGAAAGCAGAACCAAAAAGTTGACAGCTCTTTTGAGGTAATTACTGGTCCAGTTTTCTTTCTTGATCTGGATGTATATTATACTTCAATAAAACATCTGAAATGTCCTATGAGATCCAAATATATTTTGCACAATTTAAATTCTCTCTCAAATTCTCTACTCATAGTTCAGAGGAATTATCACTCCTCTTTTCCCTAGTTTGCCCAAAATCAAATACTTGAAAACAGGATCTAATCCTGGATAGGGAAAGAAAAATTGTAAGGTAATTTTTATGACATAGAATGTGCTCTCTAATTGTATCTACATCATCATGCAACACTTGAGAAACAGTCTTAGCCCCAAAGCACAGTGGTCTAACCCAAATACCACATTTTCATGAATGCAATCTAAGAATTCCCACCACAATGTTGGTTCATTTGGAGGTTAACTGAAACTACTAGATCTTTTTCATATTAGAAGTCAGATTTCCTACAGCATGTACTTTTTAAAATTTAATTTTAAAAAGTTCAATACAGCACTTAATATTTTCCTTGCTAAATTTAACTTTGTTGGCTTTGGCTTATCACTCAAGCCTACTGAGAGCACTTTGATTCTGTGTTCTCTATCACCTTAGGTAGTCTCCTAGCTTTGTGCAATCTTTACATATAATTCCTATTTCTTATATCCAAGTCACATTTTAAAAATTTGTTGATCCCAAACTGTCAAAGACAGACATCTAGGGGGTGACCGGTTAGCTTAGTTGGTTAGAGCATAGTGCTGATAACACCAAGGTTGCAGGTTCGATCCCCGCATGGGCCACTCTGAGCTGCACCTTCCCTAAAAGTCTCAACTATGCCATTGTAGCATGAAAGCAATGTGTAACCAATGACTAGAGCTGCTCCCCAATTAAAAAAAAAAAGACAGATAGTTAGAGGGTACTGCCAGAGTCTTGACTTAAAGCAGCATTTCACAAATTATGTTTCATGTAATACAACCCAGAATGAATGAGGGAGGTGTTCTGTGATGAGTTTGGGAAATGCTGGGTTACTGTAGAATTTCTCAGTTCTTACAATTCTAATGCACATGGTAAAATTATAAACTTCTGTTCATCAATTAGAGTATAAAGTGTTTCCCAAACTTACCTGACTTGGACTTTTTTTTTTTTCTATTTTAGAAATCTTTTCTCATCTTGAGAAATCAAGGTTCCTGGAAAAACACTTTGGGAAACACTGTTCTAGGGTGATAATAATACATTAACCAATATTTTTTGGGCAAGAGATCCTTTTATTACCTTCAAATCTATCTAACTGCATTATCATCCAACCTACCTAAACTTCTCCATATTGTCTAAAAGATTATTAAGATATTGTCAAATGTGGCAATGATATCTTACCAGTCTAACTTATCACAAAGTGAAATAGGACCAAGTAAAGAGGATTTAGTATTAAAATTAGTGAGCCATAGATGCTCAATTTACTGTGAGAACTATGTTCAATAAGAAGCTATGAAGGTGAGAGATATATTTTTAAAGTTTTCCGTTAAATTGGCTACATTTAAAAAGTTTTGGTGATTAAAAACTAATCTTTACTTACCTGGATAATTCAGTTATATGGGATATCTCATTTTCTAATGATATTTAGTGAAATATTACTATGTATTAAGAATGACATAAAAATTATCACTGAATACTATATATTATATAGTCTTATAATAAACAATAATTTAAAAATTTTAAGGTTTTCATACATTGTCAAAAGAATTTTACCTATTTATCTGAAATCCATTTGAAAGATTGTATTTAACAAAATAGATGGTCTTTGTAAAAGCAAACAGGCACATGTAAGTATATCAAAATCCTTCATCATTTAATGATAATTTCAGAACCAGGGCAGGAGGATAACAGGCTTTACTTGTAAAAAAAAGTTTACAGATACAAATTATGTTCAAACAGCACATTTAAAATTGACTGAGGAAGTATATTCACATAACGCAGTACCAGTATGGCTAATCCTTCATATTGTCTTTTAGGGCAGTTGGCCTTAAGATATTGTTGAGATAACTGGCTTCCATTAGCAAGCATGTGATTGGCAGTATGATAAAGTCTTTTTACTCACAGGTCAGCTATTTCCTTTTCTTTAGAAGAGGGCAATTCTGATGATCCATCTTTTAGCTACAGTCTCTCATTGAGTCCCAATTCTCTTGCCTTCAGCTTTGATATGGTTCTAACTTTCCTCTTGTATCAGCTCATACTTGTCATCAACTCCTCTATTCAGAACAGCAAATATCAGGAGTTTGACCTCGGGGCAAAGTCCGGGTGGGCAGGTAAAATCTGACCACTGGACCTACTTCCTAATCTTTCATACCCAGCAATTCATGAAGCAGTATCAAATTTAAACCAAAAAAACAGAAGCATGACCCCTTATAAGTACTATGAAAAGGGCTCTTTTGCCTTTCTAAGTATACTTGAAAAGAACTGTCAGCCACCCTATTAAGACAGAAATGGATCACAGACTAGGAAAAAAGAAGAAAAAGTGTAGAAACTACCTGAAATGTAAATAAAAGTGTTAACACCCTCTTTATGTTTGGTGATATATTACTTCATATAAAAGTGTTAAAATAATATGCTATGAAATACCTTTATGAAGTCAGGACCATAACACTATTGAAACTTTAAGGCATCCTTATTTAAATAATCACTGACATCCGATACAAAAAGCTTATATCACCTCATATGAGACTTTAGTTTTCAATTTTTTTTGTCCTATTCCCACACTTGGCATTTCACCACTTAACTATTTATGAGTTAATTTGAAAAACAAATATAGGTGAAACATCTTTTTGAAGTTATTAAATCCAGACCTCTGAAATCATAAAATTCAAGTTATGTCACTGTGGTCCAGCAGCTAAAGACAAGAATTAATTGCATCTTCTTGTTTTAAAATACAAAAGAATAAGAATAGAATAGAGTATGATTAAATTTTAACAATAGCCAAGGAACATGATTTTAAGCCCCTTTTAAAACTAGAAAAATGAACACATAAAAAATTAGCTCATCAAAACTTTTCATCCACTAGTCACTTTCACTGTATATTAACTACCATACTTTGAAATTGTATTTTATACCAGTATTACAAGAAGTATTAAATATATCTAAGAAGAAAAAAAGATAAAAAATAATAAAATGGCAATAACTACATATCTCTCAACAATTATTTTAAATGTAAACGGATTAAATGCTCCAATCAAAAGATGTGGTGGCTTAATGGATAAGAAAACAAAACCCTTACATATGTTGCCTACGAGATACTCACTTCAGCTCACTTCAGATCGAAAGACATACAGACTGAATGTAGAGGAATGGAAAAACTTATTTCATGAAAATGTTAAAAAACAACAACAACAAAAACAACCTGGGATACCAATACTCATACCAGGCAAAATAGACTTTAAAACAAAGGCTGTAACAATAGACAAAGAAGGACCAGGTAATCCCACTCTGGGTATTTATCCACAGAAACCCAAAACACTACTTCAAAGGGACATGTGCACTCATATGTTCGTTGCAGCATTATTTAGGGTAGTCAAGATATGGAGCCAACCTGGCAGTCTACCAATGGATGAATCGATAAAGAGGTGGAGACAGGGAGGCTGACCGGTTAGCTCAGTTGGTTAGAGCGTGGTGCTGATAAAAACCAAGGTTGCTGGTTTGATCCCAGCATGGGCCACTGTGGGCTGTGCCCTCCTTAAAAGAGTCAACTACGCCACTGTAGCATGAAAGCAATGTGTAACCAATGACCATGGCTGTTCCCCCAATAAAATTTAAAAAAAGAAAGAAAGAAAGAAAGAAAGAAAGAAAGAAAGAAAGAAAGAAAGAAAGAAAGAAAGAAAGAAAGAAAGAAAGAAAGAAAGAAAGAAAGACAGACGAGGTGGTACATATACACAATGGAATAATACTCAGACACAAAAAAGGAATAAAATCTTGCCATCTGCAACGACATGGATGGACCTGGAAGGTATTGTGCTGAGTAAGTCAGACAGAGAAAGACAGATGCCATGTGATTCCACTTATATGTGAACTCTAGAGAACAGGATAAATGAACAAACAAAACAGAAACAAGCTTATACATATAGAAAACATTTTGAAGGTTGCTGGTTTGTAGTGAGGGATTGGGAGAATGTGTGAAGGGGGAAGAGGATTAAGGCACAAATTGGTAGTTACAAAAAACTCATGGGACCCAACCCCCGGTTGGGTCCCACACATGAGGGCCAGTGACACTGCCCTCAAAAAACAAACAAACAAACAAAAACTCATGGGGACATAGTAAGGAATATAGTAGTATTCTAATAAGTACGTATGGTGTCAGATGGGTACTGATTTGGGGGCTGTGATCACTTCGCATGTTATATTAGACATTATATAAATGTCTAATCACTATGTTGTACACCTGAAACTAATATAATATTGTATGTCAACTGTAACAGAAAAATCTTTTTAAAAAGTGTTATAAAACAAAAACAAAAAATTATTTTATATTAGTTATTTCTATATAAATCTTTTATTTTAACAGCTCTACATGTGTCATCATAGATTTTAGAATGTTAAATGTTCCATAATAAAGTTTTTATTCACTTAAAAGTGTCTTAAAGACATCACACTGATGAGAAAAAGGAAACTAGGACTTAATGCCTTTAAGTGCACATACTTGAAAAGTAAATTCAACCAAAAAGACTTGAGATGTTTATTAATATTTATAAGTATGTCTTAATAACAATTCCCTAGTGAGCTGTATGCTTATAAAGAGGACTTTGCTGTCAAATGATGATTGTCTTTGAAGGAATAAAGTGCCTGGCATCAGAGTTTTAATCTGCATTGAACCAACCATTTATCCGGACAACAAGGAACAGAATCTTTATCAACAGTTTCATAAATTATGTGGTCCTGTTCACAAGCCTACAATGAGATTACAAACTAGTTAACACTGTACAAATTCAGACAATACTGAAAAAAAAATCACATAATAAATTTCCATTTTTTCTGCGGACAGATTATTTGTATATAATGGGAGCTATCTTTAAATTACATACTCTTTGGATTGAAGAACAATCCATGTCCTTGCAATAGAGAACTTACCCCAGTAAATGACCACAACCTAATTGGGAAATGAATATACAACCAAACCTATTTTCAACTTGCTAAAGGACTCAGTTTTCTGTATTAGGTTATCTTGTTCAGGGCAATAGGACTATAACAGAGAGAACTCCTTCTAAAGGAAACGGATCTACCTTCAATAGAAAGAATATATTCTGGTAAACTGGAATTTTCTACTGTCTTCCCCTACTTAGTAAGGCTAATCATTTATAGATCTAAGTCATCCATAACAATATTCCTTGTTTGGCATAATACATGAGCACTGATTGCAAAAAGAAATGAATATGAATATAGTTAAAATGTTCAGTGCTTTACAGACATAATTGAGAGACTGGAACGGCTTTTTCAGTTTACTTTTAAACCTGACTTGAAGATATATCATTTATTTCCATACGACTCACTAAGTATCCTAACCAGTTCATGGGTATTTTGTTTCTCTAAAGGATTTTAAAGCTCCAAAAGGACGAAATAATGTCTTACATTACTTTTGTGTCTATTTCAACTACATCTCCTCTCTCCAAATAATCAATACATAGTAGTTCATAAATACTTATTGAACATTGGTTTGGAATTACAGCAAAAACAGCTCTATTCTCAAACATTTACTGAAATCAGAGCTCCTCCACTACTCAAACCAGTCCTGCTCTAAACATCACTGTGGTAAAGTCTATTCATTACCAATGGTGGAGCCCCATCTCCAGTCCTCTCCATTCCCCCAAAAGGTATGGCCCCCTAAACAAAGCCAATATCACAGAGGCTTTGTTTTAATTATATCTCCATTTGGTTCTTCTTGCCAAGGGCAGCAGTCACTCTTGTCAATTCTAACACTCCTGAGCCCTCTAACTTGGATCCACCCCTCCTCCACACTCTTGTGCCTCCCAGCTTTATTAAGCTTCTTAATCCTGGGATTAAGGGAAAAAAAAGAAAAAGGAGGGCGAAAAGAAGAAAGGAATAAGAAAAAAGAAATATGGGGGAAATGGAAAAGTAACAGGAAGAAACTTAAAAAATGAAAACAGAGGTGTTACAGAGTAGTAAAATGAATGAGATTAAAAAATTATCATATTTGTTACTATACTTTGAGTTAATGTGACTAGAAAAGATTTACGTAAGTATATAATTACCTTTTTAATTTTATTCTTCTTTCTGGAGGCATACATAAAATTTATGAAAAGTTTTTTCTTTACCACTGATAAAATTTTAAGCAAGGGGGGCTCCTATCTAGTTTGTAATAATTTACATTTAACTCGGGTCCCGACACTGATGTTATATACCACCAATTTTCATATCTGACCCTGAAGTAATTAAGAAACAACTTAAACCTCAAGTGTCATTAACCAAAAGTATAAAGTTATTATCTAGTCACGTGCTTTGCAGGTAATGATGAGAAATTGATGAGAAAGCTCCATGAAGTTGAGAACACTAAATGGATTGTAGGTTCACAGAGAAGAGCCAAATACAGTTATCAAAGAAGCACTTTTGTAAAGAAAGGTTGTTTTGAGGCAAACAAGCATTTCTATAGCATTAAAAAAATAAAAAGGGGGCAAGAGGTAGAAGGCAATAAATGAGAGGCACATTATTACATCTTACTTGTCTGAGGTCAATGAATGCTAGCTGCAGGGTATCCCCCTGGAATCCTGGCACAGGCTCAGAGCTGGCAAACACTGTTCAAAAAAAAAAAAAGAAGAAAAACAAGATTGTAAAATATACAAGGGTTTAACCGCTAAATTAATTTCTACCCATTACAAATGTATTATAATATTTACACATAACCATTTCAGATGAGGACTATTTATAACCTTCAATCTCCACTACTGAGAATGTTTTCCACACCCATTACCACAAATATTTTAATAATTTTAAACTTCTAATCTGCCATTTAATCATTATAATCCTTAATTACAATAAATTTAGAACGGTTATCCTACATAAAGTTCAAGGTAGTAATATACTTCAATCAAGAGAAGTTTTCTGACTCTTTAGCCTTAGGTGAACGATTATAGAAGCATTTTGAAACTATACCAATTCCATGGCTGTCAACATAGTTCAAAACATCTGCTTTGTTACAGAATATGTGCTATAAAAATCCTACCTCTAACAGTAATAACAGGCAGACATGTAAGAAGTCAGCTTTACATGCAGACAACAGGTAAAATGTTCTAAGTAGCAAAATGAAGATGATACAGGAATGTCTGTTCAGATCTTTAAATTATAGTTTTTTCCATAAGGGAATCCCATCTCTTTAAAAATTAAAATATATTAAGACAAGATTGAAAAAAGTATTTCCCAGATTTTCAACAATTTTTTTATACTTAAACAACTGTAATACATAGCTTTTTTAGTTAAGTTGAAGACAAGTCCAATGTTAGTAATTTTGAAGACAAAAGACTTGGCTCACAAAAAGAGACCCATTTTACACTCAAGCTTCTCTTACAAGAATAAGAATGCCTGAAATCATTCTTCCTCCCATTAATATCTGAGTTTTCTTAGATAACATTATAAATTTTCCATTTGTGAATTTATCTGAACCAGTGTTTTAGAAACCATTTAAGTTTTCAGCCTATATTTTTCTTGGAATAACAAAAATAAATCTTAAATTTAGTGTATCCTGGGCCGGCTGAGTGGCGCGTTGGTTGACAGCTGGCTTGGGACACCAGAGGCCCCAGTTTGGATCCCATATATGAGGGCCAGTGACACTGTCCTCTGCAGCTAAGATGGTGAACAACAGCTCCAACTGGAGATGGGCTGCTGTGAGTCCCCAGGGACGGTGTAGGCTGCAGCCCCTGCTGCAGTGAGCTGATAGGCTGCAGTGAGTGGCCGGCAGCCAGCGTGAGCGGTGGACAGCCTGAGTGAGCTGCTGATAGCCGCAGTGAGCAGCCAGCCGGAGGCCACTGACCGATCTGCCTCACTTGGGAGGAGCACAGTGACAGTACCAACGTGGGCCAGTGAAGTAACGTCCTCCACAGCTGGACTGAGGAACAGGAGGACAGCAACTTGTCTGTTCCCCTTCCCCAATTCCCCAACACTGTTCCCCTCCCTCAATTCCCCAATAAAAATCTTAAAAAAAAATTAATGTATTCTGTGTGAAATATAGTTTAGAAAGGCTCAAAATCAATGATTAAAAACAATAAATATATGAAAGCCTAGCACAGCTTAATTTATCTACTAGTTTTAAGGAATAAAGAATTCAAAATAAATATTTGTTGTTGCTATTGTTTTTAAGATGATAAATTTTGCTTTAAGCATCAAAACTATTGTTTAATCTTAAGCATTTTTGATGGAATTTTAAACTGTAACTTCCATTGTCTTTTATTTTTTTGAGTATACTAAATATGATTTGAACTTTTCTTAATTCTCTGGATCATTAATATGTCAAGTATACCTAAAACAACACAAAACAAAACAAAAAACCCTATTGAAAGTAAAAACAAAACAAATCACTTTTTACTCTATACAATAAATTTCCAGGGCTGCTATGGTATTAAAAGATGTTTTTTACTTATCACATTAAATAGCTCAGAATGCTGTGTTGTTTGAGATCTTGTGTCTAGTTTTTGTAATTTTTTTGCCTTTTTTCTTGTAGTTTTAATGTAAATTCTTACCCCTGTTCTCTTACTCAGTCTTATTAATTTGCTTACTCTTATTAATATGTAATCTTTAATATTCTTGAGCTGGTAAGTTAGCTAATCAATTACTAGAATTGTGTATAAAGTGAGAGCAAATACAGCCTTGAGCAAGGGCCCCTCCCACATTTGCGTTTTACAAATGCCTTTGAGGGTACAGTCTGTATTTTTTGTGTATAAGTAACTCAGAGGTACACCATCTCTGCCCCCTTACTTCTTGGTTCTCTGATAGGTACTAAGTAGTTATTCCCATTGGATAGGTGACTACACTTACCCCCTTATTAGGCCCCCTATATCCAGAAAACTAAGATTTATTGAGCAAATCTAGGCACACTTTTCATTATTTAGTATAAATGACTCACATCTCTGTCTTTTCATACAATGAAAAGTAGCATAATTTCGTCCTGTGGCAACCCCATCACCTGCCTACCATGTCCCAGGGGATAAATTAGTTGCCTTTCTCTAGTACCATCAGGTCTTAATGAAAGAATAAGCAAAATTATAATAGCCTATTAAAAGAAACGGTGTTGGGCCAGCCCGAGTGGAGCAGTGGTTAAGAGCTGGCTTGGGACGCCAACGGCCCCGATTCGGATCCCACATATGAGGGCCAGTGACACTGCCCTCTAAAAAAGAAAAAAAAAAATTAACGGTGTTTTTTAATTTAAAAAATCGTTTCTCAAGAACCATCTGGCATTTTATTAGCTTTTCTGGCCTCCCTCTTAGACTATTGTTTCTAAGTAACAGTTAACTGTGAATCCCTAGTGATTTCCAACCAACCAAGGCTGTAAATGATAGCTCAGCTTCTACCATCACCACATATATATACACATACACACAAAAATAAAGACTCCCTATAATGCAGGGAGAGTTACTTTATATATCAGGCAGAAAAATAAGCTCAATTATACTTGCAATTATTATCTAATTAATCCCCAAGTTTTTCTATGCTGAAAATGTCATTTTTCTTCTCCCTCAGTTCCTATTTAAGATAATACAGTTTAAGACCCATTGCTTGGCATTAAACCTAAGAGTTCAGTGTCAAAATTGTAACATTACCATAAATTTATATAGCACTTTATAAAGCACTTTCTCACACACCATCTTCTTTGATCATCACAATAACTTATTTTAGTAAACAGGGCATAAACTCTTGAAGCTAGACGAGACATCCTTTTTGAAATACCTCCATCAGTCCCTTGAAGACTCAGTTTAAAAGTCACCCAGTCCTTCATTTTAAGGGGTAGGAAAAATAAAAGTGAAGTGACTTGCCCAGGATCACACTGCTAATTCGGACCTCATGGTATTCAATCTGCTGATTCAGAGTCTGATTAAGTATTCAGCCTCTCGTCTTTTACCCATCTCTCACAGGAACCTAACCAATATGGAAGTGACACTCACTAGGTAATAGCTCTCAGAGCTTTTTCTCAAATGTTTTTCAGGGATAGGAAGCAATTGAGCAGTCTGACAATTATCTGGGACAGAGGACATTTATAATTACAGCTATTCAATTTATCAATAGCTTCATATTTTTTCCTTTACATCTTTAAAATTTAAATTCAGGCAATCCTTTTGTTTCGACCTTCAAAATATCTTGAGTCTGAATCTGTCTCTACCTTAGTTCAAGCTATCATTTCTTGTTTTGATTATTAAAATACACTCCTATCTGGTCTCCCTGCTTCTTGTGTGCTACCCCTCCATCCACTTTTCCCAGTGTGATTTATGTAAGATGTAAATGAGATTTGTGCCACTTCACAGCTTAACATCTTTCAATAGTTCCCCCTCACTTTCATAATAAAGCAAGACAATTAAGATCCTTTAGAATCTGACCTTTGCCTACCTCTCTAGTCCCATTTTTTACCGCTTCCCCAGGAGCACCTTAAACTCCTTCCCGACCAAACTATCTGCACTTCCTCACATATGCCAGTCTCTTTCCACAGTAACTTTGATCCCTGTGCCTAGAGCATCTTTCCTCTTTTTCTTTCCATCAGATAACTCTTACTTATCCTTCCATTCAATCATCTTCTGTGGAAGACTTCCATTACCCTGTAGGCTTGGTTAGGTCCCTCCTCTGTGCTCTCACTGTAACTTCCTGTGCACAGCCTAATTCCATTTTGCTATCTCATAACTGTTTATCTGTCTGGGTCTTCACACCAGACCATGAACTTTCTGAGGGTAGGGAATATATTTCCATTTTTACATCTCTATCACCTAGCACAATGCCTGACATGTAATGAGTAATCAATGGAAGTTTCTTAAGTGAAGAAAAACAATAATCAAACAAATTCTAAGGGGATGTCACCCAGTCCTGGAAATCCATACATTTATCTGGCTTGTTGATTAGATCTAGAATGACGCTGTCCAATAGAACTTTTTGCAATAATGGTAATGTTCTATATCTGCACTGAACCGAATTTTTAGCTTTAATTTTAATTAATTTAAATTTAATAGCCACATATGGCTATTGGACAGTGTAATTCTAGAACATTCTGTGCATATTTAGTATATTTATTTCAAAAAAATTTATGGTAAGAATACCCCTGATGTTTTCTTTGAAGAAAACTAAATTGTGATTTCTTCCATTAAACAGGAAGCTTATGGAAAAGTAAAGACAATTTCTTTTACCTTTATATACCCCATGTCTGGTGTACAGAAAATATCCAATAAATGTGTTAAATGAATAATACAAATAATTAATTTCTACTAATATTGTCTAATGGGTCCAATAATTCTGGAGGTAGATTTCAAACTTTGAAGTTTTAAAAAAATTGAATACTAATTTTTTAGAATCCCTTTAAATCTTGTCTCCAAATTCCTTCTTGGCTTATCTAGAATCTCATTTTGTATATGATCTGACTGGAGTTTCTTTGTTTGCCTCCCTTGGTCATTTTTTTATTATCTTCATTTAATAATGCCTGCTTCCCTCTTTTTTTTTTTTTAAGAGGGCAGTGTCACTGGCCCTTATATGTCGGACCCGAACTGGGGACGCTGGCATCCCAAGCCAGCTCTTAACCACCGTGCCATTCGGTCGGCCCCCTGCTTCCCTCTTTTGATATTTCTGTCTTTGTCTGTAGCCATGCCATTAAGGGTATTTTTTAGAAACACATTGATCCTGGTCTTCCAACAAGATATTTAAAAATAGTTTCCAATACTTTCTAATGTTTTCTGTTTTTGTTTTTGCTTTGTTTTAAAGAAAGCTCATCTAATTCTTGGGGTTTTTTCTCTTAATGCCTCCAATTTGACAATTTCCTTTTAAAAAACAAAATAACTTCAAAATATATTCATTTCCTCTTATTTTCTGCTAGATATGGAACTTAATAAATGATTCCAAGTTTAAAAGACCAGAGAAGGAGGTGTCTGACCTTACTGGGAAGGTCTTTTGTAACAACAGAGTAAAACTTTCCTCTATCATCTTAATCGTGAAGAAGACAAGTCTGATTTAATTTAGATGAAAATGAAAACAAAACCTAATACATATGAGTGAGATGTGATTGTCATGATCAAAAAAATGTCTTCTGACTTAGCAATCTATGAAATTTAAGAGAATAAAGAATATCTGTGGGCAAAAACACAAGTTATTTGTGTATATAACAAACTTTTCCTAAAAAGTAGGAAAACAGGCCCTTCCTGCCCTCAGGACCTATACACAGATACACAGGGTTTGTTACGGAGGAAACAATAATTGCTAAAAAGTCAGGCTGTATAAGTATGTATCCTGGCAGGAAAACATAAAAGTTTCCCTAAAATTAAATGCAGAGGGAATACGTCCTTGAACAATTTTGTCCTAGGCAGACAATTATCTTTACTATAAGGTAAAGAATATGTCTTATTTGGAAAACATGTACAAAGGGTGGAGAGAATTGTCAGGGGATGGGAGAAGGGGAAGAAAGAGTATCCATGGAGTTAAAAAAGATTGAAAAGGAGGGTGAACAGGCTAGGCTAAAGTCTCAAGACTTTACTTGTAGATGATAAGGAAGGGGCATATAAAATGGAATAAGTTTCCACCTAAATAAATGACTTTGACTATAAATGCCAAAGAATCTACATACTGAACAGATTTCTGATCATTCTTTTCTTGCTAGACCTGAAGACTTAAAGTAGCAAGTTAGAACTAAAATTTTGGCTAGGCAAAGAAAGCATCCTATGTTTACCAAATGTGTCATTTAGAAGGGATGACTAAGAGCACCATCTAGTGGGTTTTCTGGTGGTGAAGAACTTATGCCTGGGAATCAAGGGTCTAAGAATTCTTAGCTCTTAGAGTTATTGTTACATGTGATTGGAGCAGTGGGATACAAGCCCCTTGGACCAAATGCCCTCTACATTCATCACCTACTTTTATATAAAGTAGTATCTAGTCCTTTCCCTTTCTTGGAATTAAACATGGGCAAAGTAGCCTCAATCTGATACCTTAAATGACATTAAAACCAGGAATAAATTCAGATAGCCAAATAGTATAATAGCATCCAGCTTATTTTTTAAAACGACATTTAAATATTCTTTTATATCATCCACATGATTTTGCCTGATTCCTTTTATTTTGGGGTATGGGTCTTTTTAAAGGCCAGAATTAGAGGCCCTGAGGTCACTGTCACACATAAATTCCTCAATAACTCACCACTGAAACAGGTGCCAGTACTCTTCAATCTGGAGCTTTTGCTTCTTCTTTTTTTATATAAGATTTTTATTGGGGAATTGGGGGAGGGGAACAGTGTTGGGAAACCGGGGAAGGGGAACAGACAAATTGCTGTCCTTTTGTTCTTCAGTCTAGTTGTGGAGGACATTGCTTCACTGGCCCATGTTGGTATCATCATTGCACTCTTCTCGGGTGAGGCAGATCGGTCGCCGGCCTCTGGACGGCTGCTAATGGCGGCTCTTGGCAGCTTATGTCTGCTGCCAGCCACTCATGATGGCTGCTGGCCACTCACTGTAGCCTATGGCAGCCCACTGCAGCAGGGGCTGCAGCTATGCCGTCCCGGGAACTCACAGCAGCCCAGCTCCAGGTGGAGCTGTTGTTCACCATCTTAGCTGTAGAGGGCAATATCACTGGCCCTCATATGTGGGATCCAAACAGGGGCCGCTGGCATCCCAAGCCAGCTCTTAACCAACGCACTACTTCTAATGCCTACAGATTTAAGATGTTAAACTCTTAGAGACGATTACCCCACTTTGGTATTTCTGTAGAATGCATAAAAAAGTACATTCTAAACCTATTCTGGGTACTTCAAATCTTTCTGATTGCCCAATGCTTTGGAAATCTTCTGTGTTTTTGTTAGTGACACAAAGAATTTTTGAGATACCTTTACAGGAAATTAAGAAGCCATTTTGATCTTTTTCTTTATACTTGTACAGTTGCATTTCTAAGGTACCTATATTGTGGCCCCATACATAACAAGCATTTAAAAAATATGAAGCAAAGCACATACACAGATTTAGAAGATCAGCTTCATGTCAACCTTGGCAAATGCTCTTCCACGTAGGAAGTGATTTCTCTTGAACTTACATAAAATCTATGATAGGATCAAAGATTCAGTGCAACTTTTGGAAGGGACTACGTTTGCAATTCCAAAGATGTGTTCCTTGATGGCTTCTTGACTTCTCCAAACATACAGTCTTAGTAGTATTATGGTTATGGTAAAGTTAATCAAAAGTATCCACTTCATTCATGCATAGACTCTACTTAATATTCTCAACCTATACAACTTTTATCTAAATTAGGTCTGCTACTTATACGAGGTGTGATCAAAAAATACAGTTTATGTTTAAATTAAAAAAAAAAAGTATTACAGTAAAAGACACATTAATTCCCCTCAAAATACTCCCTCTTGCTTCAAACCTACTTATCCCATCGTTCTTGCCACTTTATGAAGTAGTTCTGGAAGTCCTCTTTTGTGTCTTTAGCTGCGCTGTTGTGGCTGTCTCGATATCCTGAATCCATTCAACATGTTTATCTTTTATGGTCATTTTGACTTTGGGGAAGAGCCAGAAGTTGCATGGCACCAGATCAGGTGAATAAGGTGGATGAGGACACACAGCAATGTTTCTGACAGAAATTGCCATACCATCAGCAATGTATGACACAGAGCACTGTTGTGATGAAATCGTCTGCCCATTTCATGTTAATGCTTGTTCGTGATCCATGATTTATGGCACACTTTAAAATACACCTTCTCTCAACCGTAGCTCACACCCAAATGATGGCACCAAACAAGTTGAAACATGTCACACACTGTTACTAAGATTCAATGTGGCACTTCTCTTATTGAAGATCCCTGCCTTTCTGTTGGATGGCACTCAGCAGCAGCATTCACGTTATTTGGTGATCACAATGAAAGGCTCCATGTCACACATTGTTTCTAGTATGGCAATTTCTGTCAAATAAAAACATTACAATGTGTCCTCATCCCCCTTATTCACTGGATGTGGTGCTGTGTGACTTCTGGCTCTTCCCCAAAGTCAAAATGACCATGAAAGAAAGGTAAATGTTTTGAATCGATTCAGGACATCGAGGCAGCCACAGCAGCTCAACTAAAGACACTCACAAAAGAGGACTTCCAGACTGCTTCACAAAGTGGCAAGAATGATGGGATAAGTGTGTTTGAAGCAAGGGGGAGTATTTTGAGGGGGATTAATGGCGAAGTGTCCTTTACTGTAATAATTTTTTAAATTTAAATATTCACCGTATTGTTTGACTATACCTTGTACTTTCTCACAGTGCTATATACTCTTCTTTTATAGAATTTAACAATTTACAATCAATATTTATTAGTGCAGCTATTTAATGACTACCTCCTCACTAGGAGGGTTAGGACTTTTTCTATTTTGTTTACTACTATATCTCTTAAATGCCAAACACATAGTAGATATGACAGAATTAATGTATGACTCCAAAGCCCCATATTCTTCTTTGCCTTAACTTTTGCTGCTTCTGAATCTTAAAACCAGGATATATCTTGGAAATTATCAATTCCAAATACAATATTTCAAGGAAAAATTTAGGTCTCTATAGATTGTTGAGTGGTTTGTCCAAAGCCACTTGCCCAAAATACAGGGAAAAGCCAGGACAGGAACCATGGTCTCAACTTCCTGACGTGTGCTCAGCCCATCTTAAGATGGATTTGAAGGAACCCTTTAACAAAAGTTCTACATAAGTTTATGATTCTACATTCCTGAACTCAGACATTTTATCAAGTTTGACCTTATATGGGTTAAAAAAGAACAACAGAAAAAGATCCAAAGAAAAATGATCAAAAGGGTAGTGAAAATAATCCCATTAGAAAACATTAAAGAAACTGCGAAGGTTTAGCTCAAACTAGATGAAGTTTAAGAGTAATTTAAACATAGTCATCAATGTGAAAAATTTTTACAAATGAACAGTTATGCCAGTATCAAGAAATTAAATGGTCTCAAGTTAAAGTATAGCAGTATCAGCTGGCTTTAACTTTTTGACAACAAAGGTACAACTCTAGGGGAGGCAAATGTAGATTACAGAGACTTCCTGATTTGTTAATTTGAGCATAGCATTCTCCAGGGTGCTTACAATTATAAATTATATGTTGAATTTAACTGAACTATCTATCCTGGATTGTTAAATCTCTTTTATCCCTTTTTCTCTTTCTCTTCACACACCACCTCCCTGGGTTTCTTCCACTTTGACTCTCTGATTCGAACCATCTAATTCATATCAAATTGTACCTTTACTCATTCACTAATTTTATGTATTCCCTCCTCCAAAAATGTCTGGAGCCCATCCTCTTCTCTTCAGTCCCACTGCCCAAAGTCGAATTCTTTTCATCCTTTACATGAAAAAGTTTAACAGTTTTTTAACAGGTTTTGCTACTTTCTGTAACTCTCTCCTTTCAGTTCAATTTCTGCATGACACCAAGTTAATCTTCTATGACAGGGATTTCATCATGTCATGGTCCTGATTATAAAGCTTCAGTGGAACCCTATTATAAAGTCCAAGCATTCAGAAGTCTAACTTTTCAGCCTATATCTTCCAATACTTTCATCATGCATCTTGTATTCTAGCCACACAAGACTGTTTGACAATTCCCTAAGCATTCAATCATCACAATACTTTTGCCTGTGCCATTCCCTCTGTTCAGAATTCCCTTCCCTGCTTTAGAAGCAATCTCACTCATCCTTTAAGACCCAGCTCAGATTTCACTTCTACTGTAGTTAATCTTCTCAACTCCACGGCATGTAGAATTAATTGCTCCCTCTCTACAAGTAATATATACTCCTCTAAAGAATTTATGTTCTACCATGGTTATTTACATGTCTGTCTCCTCCCCAGCCAAATAGCTTGTGAGATCTTTGAAGCCTGACTCATCTTTGATTTCCCAGTGTATAACAGGTAATGGGTTCTCATTAAACATTTGAATAAATGAATCTTCCTATAAAATCAGTTGACTTTACATGCAAAACAATTCCGTTCCAGACTGAAATTTTAGCTCAAGTTAGTTTAATTCACAAGTATGTATGTCACAAGGAATACTAGGGAAAAGCCTACCAACACACTGTTTGAAAAAACAAGTGAGCATATAGATGGATCGCTGCTAATTCTGTCATCATCAGAAAAGTAAAACAAAACAAACAAAAACCAAAAGCACATGGTTGAATGACATGAGGAACTGAATTATTTCCAACTTTCCATCTCCCCAACTTCAACTAGATGTGCAACTTGTTTCTACCTGTGGACTGACATTTTGAGGCCAGGGAAATATATGTATGCTGTTTTTATGAAATAAGAGGCTGACAAAAGAAACATTCTGCTTGCTGATTAAACCAAATAAAAGGAAAATCTAACTCACAGTGAAGTCCATTCTTGGTGTTTATATTTTACACTCACCTCCAATTGCTGAAATTCTTTGACTTAAGCCTTTCTTGAATTCCCTGCCCATTTGGTAGTTCATGGTCTCTAGCTCCTGATTCCTGCTAACCAACTTCCTTGGACTCTGGATCTCTTGCTAGCACAAAACATACTGGTAGGATTTTATGTTAATCCTAAGAACCAGTCACAGACTTTTAAGTAATGGTTTCTAAGCCTCTTGAAGAGAAAGTAATTACTATGAGTAAATATGGGTTTATGAAGAATCAGAGTAGTATAATTTTCTGCTTTGAAAGGGTAATTAGACTGGTAGATAAGAAAAGTTCAATGGTCATTATCCTTATATGCCAGTAAGGCATCTGACAAAGTTGCTCATAACAGCAAAATTATGAGTTAGATTCAATTAGGGAATTAGTAACTGGCTGGAAAAAAAATCTTAAGATACCCATAAAATTCTGAATAATGGATCTAAGTCAATATGAAGGGGAGGGCCATGTAATGTCATGGTTCTCAAACTTTATTGTGCATCAGAATCCCATGGAGGGCCTATTCAAAGAGAAATTCCTGGGTCCTGTGTCCAAAGTACCCAATTCAGCAGGTTGGGAACCAAGAATCTGCATTTCTAACAAATTCTCAGGTGATACTGCTGCTGCCCATCTGGGGACCACAGTTTGGGGACCACTGATGTACAGTATCTCAGGTTATAGACATCAGGTTTTGTTCAACATTTTGCTAATGACCTTGTTAAATATGTAAAAAGTATGACTACAAATCTGCAGATGATATTAAATTGTGATATAAAAAGATCTCAATAGACTAGTTATGGGACAAATCTTAAAATAAAATTTTATAGGGATAATCTTAAAATCCTAAAACAAAAAGCAATATAGGGCCGGCCGAGTGGCGCGGTGGTTAAGCGCTGGCTTGGGATGCCAGCGGCCCTGGTTCGGGTCCCACATATGAGGGCCAGTGACACTGCCCTCAAAAAAAAAAAAAAAAAAGAAAGAAAGAAAGAAAGCAATATAAAAGTGTAGGATAAGAAAGAACTTAACAATCTCTAAAAAATAGAAAGATACAGAGATTTTAGAACAGATAGCTTCAATGATTCAAGAGTATACCTGGGCAAACAAAGTAGGTAGTAATGGTTTGGGCTTTACTAATAAAGTACAGAATATGGAATAACATATTTGATAGTCCAACTGTATATTATGCTGGTTCCCCCACACCTAAGTATCTCTGTGTTCAACTTTGGGTATCAGACGGTAGTCAAATCAGTTTGTTCAAAGAGCTTTGCATCTAAAATCATATCACTTGAGAACATAAGATGAAGTGTTGATTTCTAGCAGTCAGAAAATTCGCAAGGCTATAAGAGCAGTTTTCATACAACTGGCTTGTGGATAAGGATATGGTTTTCTTCTGTATGACTCTAAGCACGACTACCAAATACAGTTGTCAGACTACTTACTACACATGGTTGCCCAGCTAAGGAGGGAAAGGGGGAAAGGGAGGACTGAAATCTAGCTCACATTTCACTTGATAAGTCATGTGCCTTAGTTGGGACAAAGGGTCAACTTTTTCTAATTCATATCAAGGGAACAACTGTGGAGGACTTTTTTCTTTTAATAGGAATACCTTTTCTAATTTGCACAGAGACACAATATGGATTTGTGGTGACTAGCCTTAAGGTAGAACTAAGCCCATCAAGAGAAGTTTAGAGAAAATGATTTCAGCTCAATGTAAGAAATGGTGAGAATGATGTATTATATGGAAACTTATTTTCTGAAGAGTAGTTAATCTTCCAAATTGGATGTTCGAGAATAGCTGGGCCGCTGCTTGGCAGGGTTATTTTAGAGAGGATTTCAAGGTAGATAGAGGAACACATGAGTGTGTGAGAGTGCGCACATGTGTGCGCGCGCGCGCGTGTGTGTGTGTGTCACCAGGTGGGTGGTGAAACTCAGTCATCTTTTAGCTTCTAGGATTTTACATCTAAACTGCCTGCCTATCTTCTACATATCCTAGTTGATTTTTATGGTATCCATATCCCTTTTCTTCACAAGTTTATCATGTATTCTAGCCTTCCTCTTACCCAGCCAAATTCCTCTTCATAGTTCCCTTTCTTCTTTCCTTGCCCCAATATGTAGAAAGCATACATACTGCATTAATATTAATAAAATAAACTTTGCATGTTTAAAGTTTTTTTCCTATATTTAACAAACAAAAACACAACTTCAATAGGATAAAAACTTAAAATACTCATTAGAGAAAGCTAAGTGCATTTTTAATTGATTTATGTACCAATCACTAAAAGTAACGAGTTGGGGGGTAGATAATTCTTTTGTAACAGAAAGAATGAAATAAACATGAAAGATGTAATGTTGATTTATATCCAGTGAGTCCTGAATACATGATACGGTATTAAGTAATGATTAAGTAATTCATGATATTAAGTATTAAGGAGCAAAGACAACCACAAGCACGATCTTAAAAGAAGCTGAGTTTTGCCTGTGGTTTGTCTTTGAATCCTGGTCTTTCCCCTTCCATATCTACAGTGCCAGAATCTTAGTCTCCATCAGGCTAGGGTTCATCCCTCTAGTACCTGACCTCAAGACTTCCTTAAAAGTGTTACACCTCATACTTAACTCTTCCTTGGTCTCTTCCAGGACATTAGTCCTTTAAGAAAACATCAGCATTTTAAAAGGTGCCTTCAGTAACTCCATCCAAAGAGGTAACTAAAGGTAGAAGCTGTCCTATGGCAGGACAGAGAGGCAAAGATTTTGGTTTTTATGTGCCTTTCTCTAAGTATTGGGTTGTTGGAAAAGTCATGACACATTTTTGCAATGAAAAACATAGAAAAAATACATCATGACTTTTCTGACAACCCAATATAATTAGGTTAGCCCTTTATGAAGAGAGGTAAGAGAATAGAGAGAAGAACTAGATACCTAAAGTTGCCTAACCAAACAGTGATTTCCATTTTTGAACAAAAAAATCTAATTGAGAAGACATAACCAAATGCCAATAAACAATTCAAACCACCTAATGACTGGAGTCCACTTTAAAGATGTAATACAAAATGCCTCAAGCAATATTTCTGTAAGATGTAATTTCATATATAAGCAATGTCACACAGGAATGATCTCATAGGGCAACTTTTTTTTTTTTGAGGGCAGTGTCACTGGCCCTCATATGTGGGACCCGAACTGGGACCGCTGGCTTCCCAAGCCAGCTCTTGATCACCATACCACTCGGCTGTCCCAACAATCTTTTTTTTTTTTTTGTAGCTGAGCCATCCTGCTACCTGTTGGCAGCTCAGTGGCTGCTCAGCTTGGGCTGGGCATCGAACTGCTGTTGCTCAGAGCTCAGCTCACACTCTTGAGTGAGCTCTTAACCAACTGAGCCACTCGGCCGGCCCTTCATAGGGCAACTTTTTAAGAACTTTAAGAAATCAGTTTCAAACCATTTCTAGAATGGAATAACAATTACTCTGAACTTGGAAACCTGTAAAAAAAATTGTTTTTGTAAATACAAAATAAATATCATTTTGTAAATAAATGTTTTATTTTGAGAAAGAAATATAATAAAAGATTTTCTACAGAAAATTAGAAATGCTTTCTAGGAAAGGAAATAAGTCCTCCTTTTCCCTAGGGAAAAACTAGCTTTTTTTTTGCTTTGTAGGTAAACATTTATCTTTTTTTGAGGGGAAATAGGCTTTTAAAAACTTTGTATTTATTTTTTTGTGTGTGTGTAATAAACAATTGATCTTGACCAAAGTTAGCTTTCATAATTATTCTTTTTAATATAAAGCATGTTTTTTCCTGGAAGAATGTCATATACAGTGGGCAAATATTTTATATTTGTTGGAAAAAATACCTGTCACTTCTGCTTCAGTTGCAAGCTGCTAACATTTAATTTTTAAATGTCTTTCACACAGAATATATTATTGCAAAATTTGCCTCAGATAAACATTTTATAATCCTTCTTGTGCCCCACTGATTTTCAATTTATTAACAGAGGCACCTGACTAAATTGTCAACCAGGGATTTTCATCACTTAATCACAGTACCATTCAATTGAAAGCACTGCTTAAAAATTGCTCCGTATGCTCATGTCTTGTGTTTAAAGAGTTAAAATTTAAGGGTGATAAAACCCACATCCAGAAATATATATAACAAGACTAATACCCAAACAGCACATTCACTTTTGAAGCTGACTGGCTAATGTCCACATTAGATTATGGAATCTGCTAACGTCATTACCTAAAAAAAATAAAGTGAAAACCAATGGCAAAAGTAAAGGCTTGAGAACTTCTTTGGGGAAGAGAACAAAAAATTCAGAACATAAAAGAAGCTTCATTTGGAATGCAAAGTCTTAAGATTATCCTTCTAGTAAATATCTAAAAAGTTACTTACAGGGAAAGTAAGAATGACAAACTTAGAACGATTTCATTCATTTATGACAAACATTTGGAGAATCCTGGAAAGAATGACCAGAAAAAAGAATAAGGAGGAAAATGAATCATCTTTTTAGTGATCCCAGTCTGGATTGCCACTGCAGTGCCTCTCTCTACAGGCCCTAAATGTAAAGCAGAGGCATTGTTCTCTTCGGGGAAGGAAGCTGCTTCTAAGGTTGCTGAAAGTTTACCTCTATCAGGCTTCTTCCCTCCTTTCTGAACTATCTTTATCTTACTATATACCTCTTTTTTCATATAATTTAAATATAGATTCCTAGAAATGCATGAGATTTAACCAAGAAGGTACTTACATTCACATTGTATGACATCTAAGTTAAACTGCTGAACGGCTCCCATGCTTATCTGTTTTAACTCATTGTCCAGTAGCATCTGCATTAAGGATGTTGACAGATGCTGACAGGCTGACATGCAAGCAGTCTGGGCAACTTTCCCCTGTTTAAAACAAATATCCAAGCCAAAAATTAAACAAACAAAGACATGAACGTAGAAATACCTCAGAAAGTATCAGAAAAATTATATACCAGGCAATCTTTTGTTGCCTTTTTTTGGCTACAATGGTGATTAATGGCCTTTATGTTTCTGTATTCTGAGTGGCTATGCTTTTTAGCATAGGAACTAAAATTAATACTCTTGTTCACTTGTCCCTCTCAGGATATAAGTATCATTAAAACTCTAATTGCACAGAAAGAAAATTAATTATTCCAGATCTCTTGAAATGTCTCAAGTATTTTTAAAAATGCACATTAAATATGACATTTATGACACAGAATAACTGTCATATTGACAGAACATTTTGTTCATATAATATTCTTTAAGCTCTCCTTTATATAATTAACCAAACCAGAATAAAGCAAGCTAATAAATGGTGTAATTTAAGTTATTATTTAAACTGTACCTAAAATTCAAATTAAACTTTGAGTTGTAAGTTCTTACTTCTAATCAGAACATTAGTTTGCAGCATAACTTTGAAAGAAAAAAAAAGGCCTGCCTGCCAATGTGACTTCAACATCATCTACAGATCTACAGTTTTAAAAAGTTTTAAAATCATCCAATAATTTAGGAATATGCAGTTAAGTAAACTACATGTACTTGTCGTTTTCTTTCACTATACACATATCATTAGAAAACATTTTTTACTATAATAAGCTCCTAAAATGCTACATGAGCTTTCACTGATAGCCTTAATTAAGGTTATATTTTTCAAAAATGATAATTATAAATGTTTAGCCTCAGATTACATAGTTGAATCATAATTCAATATCACTTTTAGTATAAATTATTTCTTTAAGCAGTCTTTGTAGTTCAACTAGAAGTTTAAAACAAAATAATATAAAGACTTTTAAAAGTTTTCCACTGCTCTTAGGATGACTGTCTTTCATCCATAATTATGTGTTTTGGTGACAGATTCCCATGATAGGGTTCAAAGGCTATGAATATGGTTAGAAATAATGACTTTTGGAAAATGTGCCATGTTTTGCTTCATTTGCACGAACAAATATTTACCCAGTGATATTTGATAATTATGTTTTTTTCCCTACTTATCATAAAGGCCAAGAAAGCTACAAAATAATGAAAAATATCTCCCAAACTTAAATTCTACAATATATTGGTAAAAAAATATTTACATAGAGTTGATGTGTTAGGAAAGTAAGAAAAACCATAAACATATTTTCACAATATTTACTAGAACTACATTTGTCCATTAAACTACACATTTAAAGTCAGGCTAGAAACAAGCAACTTTTATAAATGAGTCTTTAGTATTTAGACATTATGCACAGTGAAAAACTGTATCTGAAATGGAATGTCAATTTCTCAATCAAAATCTTTAGAGATAAAAGCCGATGCAAACAATATATTTGACAGATACTGATGAAGTGCCAAAAAGGAATGTAACAAGCAATGCAAAACCCAGCATGCTTCAAGATCCCCAAACCCAAGAGGAATTAGTCTGGGAGACAAGCAGCTCCATTCCCCAAGTAGAATAATGTGAATATGAATGGGAGGGAGGGAAAAAGCAAAAAAAGGAGAAAGCAATGGCATGTAATTTAATTACAATATAATAGGTTTAACAATACTTAATAGAAATGTCATTTTGACCTAATGGAACAACTAGTGCATTTTAGTTTAATGTACTTCTCTATCAAAATCATTTCCATGTCCTATTTATGTTGCCATTATAATATACTAACTGCAAAAGCAGATTAATAAATTGCCAAAACAAAATTACTATTATATTCACTTCAAAACCAAACACACTGCACAATATCAGTGGTATTATTTTAGGTGATCTGTAAAATGTAACATAGGTTCACATGCTACAAAAACTACATAACAATTGTATTGGAGTCAAAAGTTATGGTAAAAGTACAGAAATATAGGCTATTCCATAAATCTGATGGAAACAGGTAATGAAAACACATACAGGAGCCAACGTACGCACAAATGTAGCTTTTTGTGTAAATCACAGAAGTAATAAAATTCTAATATTAAATTTTTCATTATGCATATTGTTCTTAAGGATAGAGGTTTAAAATATTTATAAAATATTTTATAAATCTTCAAGTGAAATAAATTCTTTTTATAGCTCAAAATTGAATCTAATATCAAAGGTTCAGATTCTTAAATTTTTAAACAGTTATCTTCTATAAGATTATATATAATTTTTTTAAAAGTCTACTTCCTAACTATAAAATATACACAAATATTTTTAAATTTCATCTACTATTTATTTTAAAATAGAAAAATTTTAACATTTCAAAAGTTTGCATACCCCAAAAATATCTTTGGCAATTCATTTCTGATGCCTATAGCTCTTGGTACGCTTTGGTATAACCAAAACACCCCTTTCTGAACAATATTATTGCTATTATTGTTGAAGTTCTTAATAATATATAATTTTCTAGAATGAAAATAATCTAAGTACTTGTACGATTATCTTAAAATCTAGTTGTTTTTTTTTCCTTAGAGATGTTCTGGTTTTTAACATTATAACAAAGCCAAAATAATTAAGTGAAATAAGTGAGAAAATAGCGCATTCAATACATTTCAAGCACCTAGAAATTTCTGCTGCTTTCATCTGAAAAATTAATTGCAACGATTATTAACATTTTCTTTTCCCTTAACAACACAAAGTTCAATAAATAAGTAAAAACACCTGCCAAACTTTTAAAGGTAACTACTCTAACCCTGCTCTAACATTTTGCTGAAAAACAACTTGCAAAGAGAGAACACCCTTAGACAAACTTCTTATATTTCAAAGGAACTTGTAAAAGAGAATCTGCTGACATATTAGATCCTTTTTGCATTACCCAAAAGCTTTTCTTCTAAGAACAATTGTGGTAAAGAGACATTTGGCTCCTAGGAAATTCCCAAAGGGTCAACCATATGCATCCTTCCATGGCACCTTCACAGTGCTGCTTTCTAGATCCATGTCTCAAAAGCAGCTTTCATCATTTACTTGTGTGTCAGTCAATATGATTTATGGACTGCATTCAACAAAGTCAAAGCATATAGAATGAGAAATATGACTACAATCTGCTAATTTGTTTTGTATTGAGCCACTTAAGAGTCAAAGACCTGATGTCAGACTGAGACCAGCAACACAATTAACCAGTCGGTGACAGATTCATCCATCCTCCCTGCCAGGCTGTGCCAATCAAAGACAGCATGGGGCGACATTTGGTGAAATCAGTAAGAAAACTCATTCTCTAAGTAACCTATGTGAGACCTTGAGTGACACTTTTTGAATTTAGTTTGTGGAACACAGACACTCTTTACCCAATAGTCCCTCACTGCCAGCTGTGAAATAAGGCTTTTAATGCCAATCACAGGAACAATAAACCACAAACCACCAACCCTCAGTTTAAAAGAAAAAAAAAAACACACAAATAATTTACTGTTATAGATTAGGCTAAAGATACTCTGTCTCTTTTGAAACATCACAATATGACATGGTAACAAAAATACAACACATTTTTATTAGATTATGGCTCAAAACTGTTTTGGTTTCAAAGTAATGTTTTGATAGAATGCTTAAAAACTAATTTGACACATTTAAATTTTCATTTGAAGTTTTCATTCCAGTCTCTTATTTCAAAGATCTAATAAAAAAAAGGAAGGTTTGATTTCAACAGTAATTATTTGAAAGCATTTTTTCAATGCTGCTTTCATTCTTTCAAGTACATTTAACATAAAAAATGTGCTCTTGAAATCACAACCATTCTTTCTGTATGGGTCTACTTTCCTTAATGATCCCAAGAGAGCCCATTTTCCTTTATTTATGTCCCCACAAAAGGTCAACTTTGCACAATAAACTACTTTTTTATTTAAGTAAAAAGGAATATATAAACTCAGAAATATCATGTTGTATTTATTATTCTTTAAATTGATAGCAGGTTTTGTTTTAAAAACTTTTGTAATTCTTGCCCAAAAAAGTGACAACACAGAAATAAAATCGTGGTCAATTTGAAAATTAAATCTAACGCTGGTAAGTGAATTTATTAATTCTATATGACTGGTCAAAATTATTTAAGTTATTAATTTTTTAAAGTTAACTTAAAGCAGTAAAATATTGCTTAGTTTTCAAACTCACTGCCTCTCAGTTTACTACATAAATTTCAGTTATGAGACTGAAATAGTCTCTTCAGAGGAAAAGGCAAAAGACGAAGTATTTTAATGAATCAGTCAGTCTTCTAAAGAGCCACAATTTATATCCTTTGAAAACACAAGACTGAAAAAGTGAGGACTTTCATCAAATGTGGAGTAAATACTAAAATTAGAAATAAATTCTCAATTGAAATATGAAAAAAGATGACTAGTTAAAAAGTAGGCATTTTAATTTAAGAAATCTATTGTGCTTCCTTCTATTTTTATATAAGAACCACTAATCTAAAGTTTTACTACAATATATGAAACTACATCTTGCTCTAATGTAAAGAATGTTATTAAATCAGGAAAAAACCATACCTAAAACATTAGTATAAAACATGAAAATTTCCCCAAGATTTCAAAAATGCACAAAGATTCCTCTATCTAGTAAGATAGGTTTTAATCTATTTTCTGGCTGAACACTCTGTCTAACACTGAAATGTATAACACTGAAATGTCTCAGATTCCCAATAATAGAGAATGGATGAGTTATAAGGTTTAAATATCAAGATGAATTCCTTTAGTGAGTTTTAATAACAACTTTAACACCATCTTGAAGACAGATTTTTGAAATCATGCCAAAAACATTCATAGGCCTATCAAAATATACTCAATCTAATATCCCTGACATCCTCCAAAATACTTCTTTTGCATTTCTATATTCCTCTCATACTCTCTTTCTGTCCCCATCTAAGTAGCTTTAGCCCCAAAAGAATTGGTTACCACATTAGTTAACCACAATCCCCACACCCAATTATAAATTCCCAATCTCTCTAAGGCTTTTCTCCTCCTAACAATTCCTAATCTTAAGGATATGACACAGTAACATAAATGCTTGCACTTGGGGCTAACAGATGGGGACACAAATGGGGACACACACACACACACGAATTACATAGAACACAATTATCTTAAAGTTGGAAAAAAAAATTCTCCAAACTGGGAAATCTTGAGGACACTTGTAATATATGACACATATCTATTTCACTCAAAACTTACTTATCCCAGCCAAAGGGCTCATCAAACTTTGGTGGCCTTTTTCTTTTTTTAAAGTAATCCTTTGAACATGGCTTTAGATGGCATGTAATAACCAGGTTTTTCGCTTGCTACAAGTATCATTTAGCTTTCTGCAAGTACCATGGCAATCCCATGATATTGTCAAGCTAATTTTAATGGGCAGAAAGAGAATGCAAGGACAAGCAAAGCAGTAAAAGTCTAGCGGAAGTCAAGGTTTTGAAGAAATGCCTCTGCTTCCAAGCTACTGATATATCAGAAATTTGGTAAAATGGTGCAAGCTGCATGTACCTTTGAAAGCTGCATGTACTTCCAGGGTAGCAGGAAGAGGAAGTTAGTCTGTGCTGCTTGGGAGCGGATAGGGATTATTCCAAACTCTTAAATGTACTTGATAACAGCAAGTTGAGCAGTCAGGCATATGTTTAAATAGGGAAATAGTAACTTCTATAACTTCTTTCACTTGGCAAATGTAAGAAAAACAAGGGAAGTTAAAGATGAGCTGTAATTTTTCTTGTGGTGACTATGTAATATAGCCAAGCCACAGAGCTCGCTCAAGAGTGCAAGCCGAGCTCTGAGCAACAGCAGTTCGATGCCCAGCCCGAGCTGAGCTGCTGCTGAGCTGCCAACAGGTGGCAGTATGGCTCAGATAATATATATATGTATGTATATATATATATATATATATATATATATATATATATATATATATATATCTCGAAGATTGAAAACCTGGGCCAGCCAAGTGGCACGTTGGTTGGGAGCTGGCTTGGGATGCCAGCGGCCCCGGTTCAGATCCACATATGAGGGCCAGTGACGCTACCCTCTACAGCTAAGGTGGTGAACAACAGCTCCACCTGGTTGACTCTATAGCTAAGATGGTGAATGTTGCCTCTATAGCTAAGATGGCCGGCGATGGTGTGGGCTGCAGCCCCTGCTGCAGTGGGCTGCCATAGGCTACAGTGAGTGGCTGGCAGCCAGCATGAGTGGCTGGCAGTCAGTGTGAGCTGCCAAGAGCCACTGTGAGCGACCATCCAGGGGCCGGTGAGCGACTGCCTTACGCAGGAAGTGCGCAATGACGATACCAACATGAGCCAGTGAAGCAACGTCCTCCACAATGAGAGTGAAGAACAAAAAAAGGACAGCAACTTGTCTGTTCCCCTTCCCGAATCCCCTACGCTGCTCCCCTCCCCCAATTCCCTAATAAAATCTTTAAAAAAAAAGATTGAAAAGCTGAGGTATCCCAGAAACTATTAAAGCAACAGCTCCCTGATAGCACCGTCATCCTCACTTCTTTACAGAAGCATCCAGTTCAGAATATCAAGGCTATATAATCATTAAAATGTACTATTTCAGGGGAAGCTGGTTAGCTCAGGTTATAGAGTGCAGGCTCATAACACCTAGGTTGCCAGTTTGATTCCCACATGGGCCACTGAGGGCCCCCCACAGCCTGACTGAAGCAACTACTTCACTTGGAGCTGATGGGTCCTGGAAAAACACACTGTTCCCGAATTTTTTATTATTTATTTATTTATTTATTTATTTATTTATTTATTTATTTTGAGGGCAGTGTCACTGGCCCTCATATGTGGGATCCGAACCAGGGCCGCTGGCTTCCCAAGCCAGCGCTTAACCACCGCTCCACTCGACCGGCCCTATTTTTATTTATTTTTTAAAGATTGGGGAATTGGGAGAGGGGAATAGCGTTCTGGAATTGGGGAAGGGGAACAGACAAGTTGCTGTCTTTTTGTTCTTCAGTCTAGTTGCAGAGGATGTCGCTTCACTGGCCCATGTTGGTATCATCATTGCGCTCTTCTCTGGTGAGGCAGATCGGTCCCCGGCCTCTGGATGGTCGCTCACCGCGGCTATTGGCAGCTCACGCTGGCTGCCAGCCGCTCATGCTGGCTGCCGGCCACTCACTGTAGCCTATGGCAGCTCACTGCAGCAGGGGCTGCAGCCTACACTGTCGCCAGGGCTTGCACAGCCCAGCTCCAAGTGGAGCTGCTGTTAGCTGTAGCGGGCAGTGTCACTGGCCCTCATATGTGGGATCTGAACCGGGGCCGCTGGCATCCCAAAACCAGCTCTTAACCAATGCGCCACTCGGCCGGCCCTGTTCCCCAATTTTTTAAAAAAATGTACTATTTCACAGCACCGAATGACTTAAAGTATGCAAAGAAGTTGCCAAAATCACTAATAGGTTAGACAATATAGGTGGTTTCCACATGATTGTTACTAAAATGGACAAATGCTACCCAAGTTAACTGACTTTATCTTAATACAGGTGGCTGATATATTATACACATAGCTGTATGTGTGTGTGTGTGTGTGTGTGTGTGTCTGTGTCTGTGTGTGCGCGCGCACACGGGTAAGCATAGCACAGAATAGGCCTTTGTCATTCAAGGATTTATCTTTTAAAGAATGACTCTGAGAGTCCAGTACAAGCGGGGCTTCATTTGCTGAGAGGCACACATTTGAGTAACATGCTCTGTCAAATGAGGAGAGGAAATCAAAGACTGAATGCAAAGTCCCAACTTCCCCAACTCAGTGTGGCTTGGCTGTCTTCTGTTGGTTGACACGGATAAAGTGACTCTTGTTAAGATCTACAGTTTTCGATTATATTTTATAGCATTTTCTGATATGGAGTATTCTCAAATTTGGGAATTCTCCAAGTTTTTTAATTATACTCATCCAGAATGTCAAGGGCTTTCTGAACGGGTAGTTTCACTGGGCTAAGATTATAGGAGTAGGATTGGGTAGAGACTATTAGCGTCACTTCCAGTTGAAGGAGTACCTGAGATGGGATTTTAAAAGAATAAGGAAAATGTATCAAGTGAAGAAAGGAAGATGTACAGTAAAACAAAACAAAACTCATACAAAGTGGGAGGGAGATATCAAGGTGAGTTATCTACTTACCACTTCTTTTCCTAGGGACAACCTTGCAAATGACACTCAACAATACTCTGAGAGTGAAGAATAAGTCTTTCCAGACATCTACAATAGGCTTTTGCCAGCTGTTCCCTTCTTGCTTCCAAAGAATTGACAGAGGCTTTTAATCTCAGGGCTACCATCTACCATACTGATTTCCATAAATGGCAGAAAGATTTAAAACAATATGACAGCTTTCCTACAATACCCAAAGTCTCCTAAATAAAAAAAAAGGAAGTGATTAAAATGTTGTTGCTCATCTTCTGAATTCCTCCCCTATATGTAATAGTCATCACATGCTCCTTGGCTGGGACTTTACGAAGTCTAATCTCTTTACTTTTTGTGTTATAGTACCTTGCATAAGTTTTTCATAAGTATGTATCAGCATCTTGCCCTGTTGCATTTTCTGTTATCTCTACCTGACCTGCAAACATCCTGTAAATCTGAATGAACCAAGACTGTTCCATCTCTCCCACCAGCTCTATCCTTTTCCATTCCTGTTGGTTCCATACAAGAAAAAAAAAAAAAAAAGACATTCTTTGGCATCACCCGATTATGGCTTGCACAGAAACTTCTAACTCCAATGTCTTTTCCTACCAACTCCTTTCTTTCTCCTCAGGGGACCTGACCTCCTTTTTGCTGTCTTTATCTGCTCATAATAAAAAATAATCCCGGGCCAGCCTAGTGACACATTGGTTAAGAGCTGGCTTGGCATGAGTCTCCGGTGACGGCATAGGCTGCAGTGGGCTGGCCGGCAGCAGGCATGAGCTTTCGTGAGCTGCCGTGAGCCCTGGTGAGCCATCAAGTGACTGCCTCACCCAGGAAGAGCGCAATGTTAATACCAACATGGGCTAGTCAAGTGACATCCTCCATAAGTAGGCTGAAGAACAAAAGGACAGCAACTTGTCTGTCTCCCTTCCCCAATTCCCAATAAAATCTTAAAAAAAAAAAAAGAGTTGGCTTTGGATGCCAGCTCTGAGCAGCAGGGCCCCAGTTCGGATCCCAAATAAAGGCCAGTGACACTTCACCCTCTACATCTAAGATGGTGAACAACAGCTCAACCTGGAGCTGGGATGCTGTGAGTTGCTGGAGATGGCGTAGGCTGCAGTCCCTGCTGTAGTGGGCTGCCACAAGCTACCGTGAGTGGCCGGCAGCCGGTGTGAGCTGCCATGAGGCGCTGTGAGCGGCCATCCAATGGCTGGTGAGTGACTGCCTCACCCGGGAAGAGTGCAATGATAATACCAACATGGGCCAGTGAAGCAACATCCTCCACAACTAGACTGAAGAACAAAAGGACAGCAACTTGTCTGTTCCCATTCCACTGCCCCAATTTCCGAATAAAATCTTTAAAAAAACCCAAAAAGCATAATCCCAACTCAAACAACTCTTATCCACATATTTTAGTCTCTTTTCTTCTTCCCCCATTTCAACTTTGGCTCATTTAACTTTTGGGGGAAAAAAACTATCTTCTATTTTCTTTCTATTGTGGAGCAAGGGTTAAAACGAAGATACCAGTTGCATTCTTAGAACTTTACCATTCCTATCTGCAAAAACTCAACTTTCTACACATGAATTCTCTGTTGCCAGATGGTGCATTTTAATTTGTTTTTAGTACTGAATCTTCCTGTCCACGATGGTACGTTGCTCATAAAGACTACACCAATGAGCTGGTCTATTTCATCTATAGCTGTTAGAAAGTAAAGTTATAGGATATTTGTAAGTGTGCATATGTATATATGTACACTAATACTGTGTGTGTGTATATCTGTGTGTGTGTGTGTGTGTGTGTGTGTGTGTGTGTGTGTGTGTAGTCTATAGGCTTAGAAGAGTCCATTTTAATTATTTCCATTTATATCTCCCTGTCCTGTTACCGGTCAGGTCTTGTAGTTGTCTCCTAACCCACTGGCTTCCTACTAAAACTCTCATGCTGTTTCCTTCTAAAAGCTATCTATTACTACTACTTCTTCCAATGATACTCTGATTAAGAGCAATTCAAAATACTGTTTTCTACAACTGTTGACAGCAGGGAAATATTTAAGTATGCTACACTATAGATACACAGAAGACTTACAACTTACAAAATTAAATTTCTCACCAAGATTTGTCACAGTATTAAGTTGAGTATTAAGTTGATAACAGAGATATCAACTTAATAAATACCTAAAAGGATTCAAGTTGTAAGGCTCAAGTACGTTCCTTTTCAGCTGAAAAGCAAGATTCCTTTTTTTTTTGCAATTAACTTCTAGCAGTGAAAATCACTTAGCTGTTTTCTTACATTATGAAAAAGTTTAAGAAAAAATATAAATTCTATTTCTAATAATAGCCTTGAACCGTTTTCAACTTTTACCACTTACATTCTCTCAAACTTCTTTAACTCTCTCCATTTGCACTAATATACTGTCAACTGTTTGTTCTTATTGTTTTGTGTGTTGTTGGAATTAATTTATTATGAAAGTATGGAAAACAAAACATATCATAGAAATACCTCATTTATCATCATAGAAAGAACTATCTCATGTAAGTAACTTTTTCAAAACACTGGACATTCAAGTGCCAAAACTTTTAAAATTTCTCATGCAAAATTAAAACTGACTCCTAAATCTATCCCTGCCTTCTTAAATAAAGGAAAAGAAATGATGTGAATTTTTTGGGGATAGAAGGTTAGTATCACTTCTGACTATCACTTCTGTATTTTGAATGTGTATATGGTTTATCTGCAAGAAATCTGTCAGCAAGCTTAATAATTATTTAACAATTACTATATTAAATAAGTAAAAATATCAAATGAAAGCCTGTGGGTCTGTCTCTTCAATGGGAAAAATCATTTGTCATTAGTGCTGGAAATTTACAATAGTTATTTTGGTGCTATCAGGCCTTTTATTTAGTATTAATCACTATTCAATTTACAGTTATGTCTAGAGAGCTGTGATTTGAATTCTTCCATATAGGTGTGCAAGGAAGGGATAAACATACAATCAGTATTGACATCTTTACTAAATAACTTTCATATAGACATTTGCCAAATGTCTATCTGCAAGTAACAAGACACTGCAAACTTTCTCTTCAAAACTAGTAAGTATTCTATATCTGATAAATTTCTTGATTCAAAAATTCTGAATCGTGCAGTATACTTTTTATACTCTTCATACCAAGAAAATGACTTTTGTACAGTCTGTTTCTTCACTATTTCTCTCATATTAAGTTTAAAAATACTTATCAAACACTTACTCTGTGTAAGACACTGTTTAGGAGATACAATGATGAGTAGATACACTTCCTGACATAAAAAGATGAATTCTAATAGAGGAAAGAAGGCAAGTCTACAAACAGATCTAGTAAAAGACAAAATATAAATAGTACCCTAAATGTGAGACAAAGTATCACATATAGTTAAGTGGAATTAACAAAAGCTTCATGAAAGAGGTAGCATTAAAGAAGGCTTTGGGAAGAGATACGGGATTTTTACAGATATAAATGAAGCCAAGGTAGAAAATCGAAGATAGATCCAGGACACAATGAATTTTCCACTTAGATGCCCATGTTGAGTAAGAGTCAGAAACGTATCTGAAAAGAGGCTGAAATCATTTTTTTGTTAGCCTGTGGAATTTTTCTTAATTCAGTAGATAAGCAAGAGACCCCAAAGTCTCTGAATAGGGAAATGTGATTAGAATGTGTTTTAAAAAGAATACTGGTATACAGGATGGGTTGAAGTAAGGGGAGTCTACTGGAAGAAACTAATTAGAAGACAAAACAATAATCAAAATTCAAACCTCAATAACAGGAACAGGAACAGAAAGGATAGGATATAGATTAGGGACATTTAAACTTCAAATGCTAGATGAGCTTTTTTAAGATAAGAAGAATTTTCAATATCTATACATTCAGAAAATACTGATGAGTTGTTATTCTGATCTTCAAGAGGTCACAATTGGAGGTGGAAAGGATGAACAAATACAGTAAAAAGAAAAACATGATGAAGCCATTTAAAAAAGTAAAAGCTGGGGGCCGGCCGAGTGGCTCAGTTGGTTAAGAATTGGCTTAGAGAGCGTGCTGTGAGCCTGTTCGATTTCCACATGGGCCAGTGAATGCTGCGCCCTAACTGAGCTTTCGCTGAGCTGCCAACAGGTGGCAGGATGGCAGTTGGTGTAACAAGACTGCCTGTTCCATGGTGGACTGTGCCTGCCCACACTAACACTGAACTCGGCACCTTGAGCTGAGCTGCCGCCCAGATAGATGGCTCAGATAGAGAGTGCACTCTTAACAAGGCTGCTGGTTCAACTCCCGCATGGGATGGTGGCTACGCCCACCTGCAACTAAGATTGAACACAGCACCTTGAGCTTAGAGGCCACGAGCTGATGACGGGAAGCCAGATGGCGACTGGCGCCCTCCACAATGAAGATTGAAGAACAACTTGGCTGGTCGCCTCCCCCAATTCCCCAACACTGTTCCCCTCCCCCAATAAAATCTTTTTTAAAAAAAAGTAAAAGCTAAGGCAATTCATTAGAGCAATGCTGGCCGTGGAGTGAAAAAGAAACGTTTGCAGTGGGTGACAAATCATACTGGGTTATGGGCTGGGTTAGACTGCTACAAGTGGAGTTTGCCATAGGGTTATAGAGAGAAAGCAGTCAGGAAAAGCCTAAGTAGTCTTAACAAACAACATTTTTTGAGTGTTTATTACATGCCAGATACCTTTCTAAACATTTTCTGTATACTATCTCATTTAACAATCACAAAAATCTATAGGGTGTATACTCTTATTGACCTCATTTTACAGATGTGGAAAATACCTGCAAAGTGTGCCCTGTCATGTATGAGGTGACCACAGAGAGGTTTCCCACACCTCAGATACACCATATTATTATAACTTTCAAGTCCCAGAGTACCTTTACTGCTTCACCAATACAACCAGTATTACCTTCAAACTAAGGTATTCACAGAACTACAAATATAGAGAGAACAGTGCCAAAATATAGAGAATGTTGCAAAAATAATTAGAATTTACCGTTAAACACCTAAGCAGAGAAAAATAAGTATGCAGGGAGCACACTATTTTCTAATTCACACGCTAGCTTTAGCTTATACCTACCTATCCACATGGCTGCGTGATCACTGCTGGTCTGAGAAGTGGAAGTGAACCAGGCAGTCAAATAAAAAAGGAAAACGTATTCCAATAACAGCAGAAGCAGTATTTAAAGGAGCAAAATAAAAAATAAGCAAGTTGGCTCTGCATGTTTTGCTATAATTTAAAGGTATTAACTTATCAAATAATGTGATGATCATTTTATTTTGAAGATTTATATGTGAGTTTTTACATCCATGCTAATCAGGTAAGTTCTCCTCCAAACACCTGTCTACCTAATCAAGTTGTCTAGTTAGCATCAACATACTGGGAATGTTCTTTGCTTTAGCGAAGTTGTGCTCAAATTTTATGCAAAAAAAATGCAGATTTCTAAGTTCTGCAAATTCTAGTTAAGTCTAGAGCCAAACGCTGGAATCTGAACTTTTAAAAAGTTTCTCTTCCCACATGTGATTTTAATATAAAAAGAAATAAAATGTCTATTTTTTTATAAATAGAAATTTGTACTGAATACATGATTCTGAAGATGCTTAGAAAGGATAAGCCACTATACTTCAACATAATCTGCTAATATAGCTTAAAGTAAATTACTCAAGGAAAGATGGCACAGTAAATTATTTTACAATTAATCACTTAAATGTATTTTCTATCCTAAGAAGTGAACAATGGATTCAAGCAAAAAACCAAATCATTGCTCTCAATTTAAATACGTGATTTAACCTTTTCATATTAGGTCAATAAAACTCAAAATCTATTTATTAATATTAATGGAAGTTGAACGTCTGGTATAGCCTACACTGAAGGTGCCCCTCCATACAGGAAGGTGTCCTCTTCACCAAAAACACAATGAGTAAAGGAGAAAGCACAGGCAGAAATGGAGGAAGGAGGCACTCAACTAACCAGGATGATCAACCTAATTAACCATAGCAAGCAGTCCACTGGCAGCTGTGTCAGCCACATAATTCATTCTTCTGGAAGGCTGGACTCACTCTAGAAAAATCTATAAGTCCTTTCCAGATTTAACTTCCTTGTTTTATTCTTTTTTAGATTTTATGGGGGAATCGGGGAAGGGGAACAGTGTTGGAGAATTGGGGACAAGGAATAGCCAAGTTGTTCGTCTTCAGTCTTAGTTGTGGAGGACGCAGCTAACTCAGCTCCAAGTCCAGTAGCCCGTTGGCAGCTCCCGGCCACTCAGCTCAAGGTGCCATGTTCTATCTTAGTTGCAGGTGGGCGTAGCCCACAATCCCATGCAGGAGTCAAACTGGCAACCTTGTTGTTAGGAGCATGTGCTCTCACCAGCTGAGCCATCCTGCCACCTGTTGTCAGCTCAGTGGCAGCTCACCTCGGGTGCAGCTCACTGGCCATGTGGGAATTGAACCAGCGACACTGTTCTAATGAACATGCTCGGAGCATGCTCCGAGTTCATGCTCTTAACCAACTGAGCCACTTGGCCAGCCCCTAGATTTAACTTCCAGTACATTTTGTTTGGATTAGTATAATTATACCATCACTACGGTTATTTTATTGAACTACTTTCCCATAATCTTTCAAAGTGTATGTATTTTGTGCACAAAGTCAAGATAAAATTTAGCTAAAATTTAGTAACCTATGAATAAAAGTCAACAACAATTCAACAAATACCATGTAAGTTATAGGACTTATAATGCTTTCATCATAATTCACATCATATCATTTTTATATGAGTTAGTCAAATTAGATCAATATAATTCATTACCATTACATGTTTTAAAATTAATATCCAAATAAGAAAAACCAATTTGTAAGCACATATATACAATATATGGTTATATTTTTATTCCATAAGCACTAAAATGTACTCAGAGCTTACTATGCAACATTTTAAAAAATACAACTTTGTTTTGTTTTGTTTTTTGTTTTTTTTTTGAGGGCAGTGTCACTGGCCCTCATATAAGGGACCGAACCAGGGCTGCTGGCGTCCCAAGCCAGTGCTTAACCAATGCACCACTCGGCCGGCCCACAACTTTGTATTTTGAAAACGATTCTTTCTGGTGACACATAAAAGAAAGGGTGACTAAAGCATGTGATTGTATTGTTGATTATTAAAGTTCTTTGCAGTTTTCAGTCAAGTAAAAGGCCATTTAAACCCACATAATTAATTCAGACAACAAGTGTGAATGAAAAAATTTAAAAAACATAAAAGGGCAGGGCTAAAAGAGAAAATAAGGTTCAAGAAAAAATAAATCTAAGTTTAGGTTAGGACTTTACATGTGTCTGAAATAATGATGCTTAAAACATAATATAATTATATAGAGAGGCCTTAGAGATGACCTAATGCAATCACTTTACTTCAAAGAGAAAAAAACAGGTTATTCAGAATCAAGATGATAAACTAAGTTGATAGGTTTGCTTCCCATCCATCCTGAGATACAAGTGAAATAAAAAGCATAGAGTTGCAAAAAGAATAAATGTTTAACAGCAGAGAAAATGAATGTGTATGGGAGGAATTCATTAAGTGGTTCTTTCTGGAAGACACAAAGCAAATGAAACAAAGAGAAAACCACTGTCCATTATATGCTACCAGGAAGGATCTTCAGTGGAGCCAAGAGCCAGCTATGCATTAGAGGTCCAGAGTTGGCAGGTATGAGAGAACAGAAATGAGAAATGGGATGCAAAACAAGGACAGTAATGGAAGATTTCTGGAACAACTGTGCCAATGATCTTCTACCTACAGAGCACAGGCAATTTCCATAATGAAAGCAATTTTAGGGGAGAACTGAGACTGCTGGTATAAGTGAAAAGAGAGAGAGAAGGAAACTCTGAGGGGTGGGGGAGTCATCCTCATTCTGGCATGGTGCAGTGTAATGGTAAGGGAAGCAGGGAAGGTGACACAATTTGCGAAATTCAGTGCAAAGTCAAAATGTGGGGCTGCTTATTTAAAAATTATTAAGGCCAAGTGGCTTGTTGGTGACGAGTGGGCTTGGGACGCCGGCTCTGAGCAGCAGGGCCCTGGTTCGGTTCCCACATGGGCCACTGACGCTGCGCCCTCTACGACTAAGATGGTGAACAACAGCTCAACCTGGAGCTGGGCTGCCATGAGTCACCGGCAACAGCGTAGGCTGCTGTGGGGCTGCAGTGGGCTGCCATAAGCTACTGAGTGGCCAGCAGCCAGCATGAACAGCAGGCAGCCGGAGTGAGCTGCCCTGAGTGGCCATCCAATGACCGGCAACCAACCTGCCTCAGCCAGGAAGAGCACAATGATCACAACACCAACATGGGATAGTGAAGAGAAGTCCTCCACAACTAGACTGAAGAACAAGAGGACAGCAACTTGTCTGTTTCCCTTCCCCGATTCTTCAACACTGTTCTCCTTCCCCAGGTGCCCAATAAAATCTTTTAAAAATAAAATTATTAAGAAGTTCAAGACAATAAGAGCACCAAACCAAACCACATGCAGGACCCTTCTAAACTCAAGACCCCATACGACTGCATAGGTCACACATCCATGAAGTAGACCCTCAAGAGAGGAGACCACAATCTCATGGCTAGTTCCACACCTGTTCACTCTAGGTGAATTCTAGGCAAAATGCCCTAAAAATCTATATTAAAAATTTCCCAGTCAGATTCCTATTCAGGGGAAAAGTGTATAACAAATAGTGTATTTACACAGCAGCAGAAAAAACCCTATAAGTGCTCCAGGCCTTCTTTATTAAAAGGGAATGAACAAAATAAAAAGAAAATACAGAAAATATCTAACTGGAAGAAACATAAATAATTCAAGGAACAGAAAATATATATCTTTAAAAACACTAATACTAAGGAAGGTTTTAAAGATAATATATCCATTTTTTAAAAAAGGGAGAGAACAGTATTCTATGAAAAAAGAATACTTAAAAACAGAAGTGATTCCTTAGAAATTAAGAGTAAATTAATACAATTGCTGTAGAAGGATTGAAAAATAAAGTTGAGAAAAATCTCCCAAAACATAGAAGAACAAAGATAAAGAAACAAGAAATGAAGGGAAGGATAAAAGACATAGAGGACCAATCTGAGAACTCTAACATCTAAGGAAGAGTTCAAGAAAAAGCAAACAAAAAATAGAGGGAACAACATTATCTTAAAAAAAATAAGAGCATTTCTTTGTGATAAATAAGGACACAAATTTTTTTAAAGAAAGGGGCCAATGAGTAAAGAGTTAAGTGAATGAAATAAAAACTTACATCTCCATACATTCTCACAACATTCCAGAATGTATAGGTTTAAAAAAACAGATCATAAAACCTGGATGCCAGAAGACACTGAACAAACGCAATAAAAACTATCAGGGAAACTGATAGACGAATTCAGCAAAGTAGCAGGATATAAAATCAATGTTCAGAAATCAGTGGCATTTGCATATACCAATAATAAACTAATGGAAAGAGAAATTAAGAAAACTGCCCCATTTACAATTGCGTCAAGAACTATAAAATACCTAGGAATAAATTTAACCAAAGAAGTGAAAGATCTGTACTCAGAAAATTATAAGACACTGAAGAAATCATAGAAGATACAAATAAATGGAAACACCTACCATGCTCATGGATAGGAAGAATTAATATAGTTAAAATGTCCATATTGCCTAAAGCAATATATAGATTCAATGCAATTCCTATCAAACTACCAAGGGCATTTTTCACAGAAATAGAAAATATAATCCTAAAATTTATATGGAATCATAAAAGACCCAGAATAACCTCGGCAATTCTGAGAAATAAGAACAAAGTCGGGGGGATCACGCTACCAGACATCAAAACCTACTACAAGGCCACAGTAATCAAGACAGTTTGGTATTGGCATAAAAACAGGCACATCGATCAGTGGAACAGAACAGAGAGCCCAGAAATAAATCCAAGCATTTACGGACAGTTAATCTATGACAAGGGAAGCAAGAATTTACACTGGAGTAAAGATAGTCTATTCAATAAATGGTGCTGGGAAAATTGGACTGACACATGCAAAAAAATGAAACTGGATCATCTCCTTACGCCTTATACAAGAACAAATTCAAAATGGATTAAAGACTTAAATGTAAGACCTGAAACCATAAAAATCCTAAAAGAAAATATAGGGAGTACATTTGCAGACATTACCCGGAGCAATATTTTTACTGATACATCCATATGGGCAACCGAAGTAAAAGAAAAAATGAACATATGGGATTATATCAGACTTAAAAGTTTTTTCACAACAAAGGAAACCATTAATAAAACAAAAAGGAAGCCTACTGAATGGAAGAATACATTTGCCAACGATATATCGGATAAGGGGTTAATATCCAAAATTTATAAAACACTCATGAAACTCAACACCAAAAAAACAAACAACCCAATTAAAAAATGGGCAGAAGATATGAAGAGACATTTCTCTAAAGAGGACATACAGATGGCCAACAGGCATATGAAAAAAAGTTCAACCTCACTGGTCATTAGGGAAATGCAAATAAAAACCACCATGAGATACCACCTCACCCCAGTCAGAATGGCTATCATCAACAAATCAACAAACAACAAGTGCTGGCGGGGCTGTGGGGAAAAGGGGACCCTGCTGCATTGTTGGTGGGACTGCAGATTGGTGCAGCCACTATGGAAGTCAGTATGGAGGTATCTCAAAGAACTGGAAATAGAGCTACCGTTTGACCCAGCAATTCCACTCCTAGGTATTTATCCTGAAAAAACCAAGACACTTATTCAAAAAAAGTTATGCACCCCTATGTTCATAGCAGCACAATTTACAATAGCTAAGACTTGGAAACAACCAAAATGCCCATCAGTAGATGACTGGATTAAGAAACTGTGGTATATTTATACAATGGAGTATTACTCCGCTATAAAGAAGAATGAAATCGTGCCATTTGCAATGATATGGATGGACTTAGAGACTATAATGTTGAGTGAAATAAGTCAGTCAGAGAAGGACAAATACCATATGATCTCACTCATATGTGGAATCTGAAAAACTGTATGAATGAGCAAAGTAAACAGAAACTGTCTCATAGATATAGAGGAAAAATCAGGGTTGCTAATTTGGAGAGGAATGGGGATGAGGGAGAAGGGGAAGGGATTAGACAGCAAAAATAGGCAACTACAATATTGCTACTGGGATAGGAAAAACAGTTTGGGGAATATAATTAATAATGTTGTAAATATTCTGTGGAATGTCAGATGATCATAGGTCTTGTTAGGGAGACCATTTCATGGATGGAGTAGAGGTTTGATCACTGCACTGTATTACTAAAGCGGAGGTGGTATACCTACTGTAATTGAATATATATAGATAGTCATGGGATGTGGATTATACTGTGGAAGAGAGTCAGAGGAAGAGTAATAGATATATATGACATGGGGGGGGAGTGGGGTGGTGTATTGGGGTGGGGGGTTGTCACTTTGAGGGGTAAAATGTATAACTATTGCACTGTGTTGTACACCTGAAACTAATTAAAAAAATAAATAAATAAAAATAAATTTTCAAAAAAAAAAAAAACTATCAGGGAAAAAACTATTCAACCCAGAATTATATAACCAGCAAAACTATTAACCAAACATAAGGACATAAGAAGGTATTTTATACTATACAAGGACTTAAAATAGTGTACTTTTGTGAGGAAGTTATTGAGGCAGTTCAACAAAACCAACGAGTGAAGTAATAAAAACACGAAGAATCCAGGTAATAGTTCTCAACAGAGAACAGAGAGGGAAAGTCCCAGGATAGCTGCTATATATGATCTAACAATTCCAGAGAGTAACTGGTACAAATTAGAGACAAAGGCCTCTGTAGCTGTCAGAAGATAGTAAATGATGAACTGATAGTAAATGAAGAACTGATAAAGCAAGGGTAAGGGAGGCTAATACCTTTATCTTAAATAGAATTAAAATACTGACTAAAGTAGAGGGAACAAAAAAATTGGCATACAACTATTTTACATAAAAAACAATAAATAGAAGAAATATAATATAATGTAATAATCAATAGGAGAAAAGGGGGGAAAGGAGAGGTTGTTATATGTGCGTTATCTTTCATAGCTTGGAATCACTAGACATTTTTTATTAAGTTAACCAACAGAAGAAATAAAAACATGGTGAAAAATGGTAGTCTGGGAGAGTGGAACTGGGAGTGGGGAAAGGGCAAGGAGAGAAGCTATTTTCCATCTCAGACTCTTCTGGAATACTTCACTTACTATTTTCAGCTCTCTCTATGAAATAAAACAGACATGAACAAATTAATCCAGAGGTTGAATGATTTGTCTATTTTCATGGCACTAGTTACTTGAAAGAATCAGGGTCTAGACCCCACATCTCAATCTTCAGAAAAAATTCTTAAGAGAGTAATTTTAAAAGTTAGATACTATCCATTTCTGTCCAAACCATGTATCTTCATTTATTATTGAATATATATATGATTCTTGCTTAAACGAAGCATGGTATGTTTTAAAACCATTTATGGAAATAAAAACTCAAATTAAAAATGTGGTACCAGATACATTCAGTAGCGAAAGAGACTATGGCCCTAAATGTAAAGACTCTGCAAAGGATACTAAATTAGCTCATCAATAAAACACAAATAGCTGGAAGCAAACAATTAGGCCAAGGAAAGAAACCCTTCAAAAGGAACACCTAACAAGGGAAATACCTTAACAGGGAAATGGACAGATGGGGAAGCAGATGTGGAGTTTAAAGATCAAATAACATGTAGGGCATATTTCCCTGTGTTCAAAGTAGTTTCTTCTATAGTATTTTAATTTTATTATTGAACATATACTCTGATTTATTTCTTGAGTTAATAAAAAGTAAATAATTTTTCTTTGACAATGTGATTTTAAAAGCTATGCTTTTAAAAGCTATGTTTAGTGCTGTGCTAGTAAAATTTTAACAACAATTCTCTGGGAAAAAAGCCGTGATTTGTAAGATTTGCTGATTTCCATGGTCTAACTATTCCCACTATGGTTACAAGTGCGAGGTCACTGAATAAACAGTTGGGAAGAGATGTATCATTTTCTCTCGGTAGGAAGGCATCTCTAAACTTAAGAGTAAAAGACACTGGGAGGAATGATCCTATTAATAGGTGCTCTTTTTATGAACAGCTTTTCAGGAATCTATTCTCTAAAGTAACATACACTTTTAACCAGATAATAATTTTCTTGAAAAATACCCAATCATATTAACATGTAATTACAGAACCACATGCCAAAGATAAACTCATTATTCCTAAAAATGGTTTTTTTTTAATTGTTCATCACCACTTCTATTAATGCAAAAAATCAAGTTAATTATATTTGGAAGCAAAAGAAAAACATGAGTTGGGGGTGGAAAGGGTTTTGATATTTAAAATTCAAACCAGCGATCAGATGAGTTTAAAACCTCTAGAATAGCAAATATAAGCACAGAAGATCACTTTATGGCTAAAGATAAAACAATAGCTTCTAAAAAGTAAGAAATATAAGCACACTGATCATTCAAGATCTATTTATTTCTACTATAAAAGATAACCATTTGTTAATATAAATATTTGGATAAATTGGGTCCCTGTAGCCAATTAACACATGAAAAAATTCAAAATTCATTATCATTCACACATGCCCCTTAGTGGCTGTAAAGCAACAAAATATCTTTATTGAACCAAACACATGATTAACATTTATGAAGGAAGGAAATGTTCATTGTTCCTTCTGGAAGCAGACCACTGCTGGGTCTTTAGGTGGTACATTCACAGTGAAATGTTACTGAGTTCCATTTGGCAGGCCTGAAGAATAATTAGATATGTCTGAGCTGCTCAACAATTTCTCCTACTTATATACATGTAAGTGATAAATGAATGTTTAATGCTGTTTTAAATTCTTCCAGTTTTAAATTTTCTAGCTAATATAAAATCTTATTTAAAATAAAAAGCTTGTTGGGCCGGCTGAGTGGCACATTGGTTAAGAGCTGGTTTGGGACGCCAGTGGCCCCGGTTCGGATCCCACATATGAGGGCCAGTGACACTGCCCTCTAAAAAAAAAAAAAAAAAAAAAAAAAAAAATTAATAAAATAAAAAGCTTGCTTATAAGTTAGGCTTGCTTACAAATGCATAGAAAGAGATAGCTTATAGAATACATGCTAAAATGTTAACAGTGACCATCCTTTGACAAAATAACAAATAATTTTTATTTTCTTCTATATTTAGCTGTATTTTCTAACTGTTAGAGAAAAAATAATTATAAGAAACAAGAAGTGTCAGTCACACATTTGAAATAGTAAAGACTGCTGATTCTAAGAGTACTAATTCAGGGATAAAATAATAGTTATTTCATAAACTAATCAGACTTCACTGGCATTAGCTAGTATCTGACCATTGCTCATTGTAAGCACTGCACTCAAGCTGAAATAGTTATTCAAGTAAATAAGCTTTAAATATCTGTACAATGCAAAAATATTGGACCCATAGCTAAATAAAAAGCTAAAATAAAATGTAGGCATAAATACAAGGAAAAAAAAAAGAACATATATTAAAATGAAACGAGTACCATAAAAGGCCTTAAAACAGTAACAGAGAAAACACAAAACTAACATTTGTTAATAGTGCCTACCTTATGCCAAGCACCCTGCCAGACAACTTTTTTACATACTCTTAATTAATCCTATGATAGTCCTTTGGGGGAAAAATGGCTTACGCTCATTTTGCAGAAGGTAACAGGCTCAGACAGGTACAGCAAATTGCCAGGATCCCACAACCAGTAAATTACAAATCTAAGGTTCAAATATAACTCTTTCTAACTCTAGTGCCCATCCTTCGCAGTCCTGATTTCAGCACCCTTGCCCCCAAGAACAGTAAAAAATAAATGTGTTTGGCTCTGAGTCAGAAAAAAGTCAAGTTCCTTGAGGTAGATAACATATTTAGCAAGGCAGCTTAACATTTTAGGTAATGGGGAAAATACCTGTCATTATTATAAATACTGCTTATTTAGCCTGCTGCTAATTCCTATGACCAGTACAGAGCTTGGCTTCCCTGCTAGAGCACAGGGCAATTCAGATGAATAGAAAAATTAATATGGAATTAATAAAAATTAATTTAAAAATTAATAAAAAAGGGAAGCTCTTTCCTTTCCCATCTCCTGCATAGGCTTGCACTGGCTGACTCTTAAGAGAAAAGGGTAAATGAAGTAACATACCAATTCTCTCACTCATCCAACCCTGGAGATAGAGGGAACGATATAAACGATCCTGCAAACACTACAGATTTCTACTGCTACCACAGTGTAGTAGAAAAGTGGAAATGACAAAGTTCTTTCCCTGGTTACATCAAAACCATTATTACCCATTAATTTTTACTGTTCTCCTGTGAGCCGAGAACAACATTCTATTGGATGAATTATAACTTTCTGGAACCAATGGAACTTTTACTGGGCAATGTAGTCAGCAAATACACATCATAACTGTCTTTGATCGAGAAAATATTAGTTTTTATTGTTGTTCCTTTGTTGTTTTTAATTTTATTGGGGAACAGTGTGTTTTCCAGGACCCAACAGCTCCAAGCCAAGTAGTTGTTTCATTCTAGTTGTGGAGAGCGCAGCTCAATGGCCCATGTGGGGATCGAACCCACAATGCTGGTGTTATGAGCACTGTGCTCTAACCGACTGAGCCAAATGGCCGCTCCGAGAAAATATTCTTTTGCTACAATGATAGGAACTGACAAAAACTAAATATGCAGTGAAGCCATGAGTGGAGCTATCAAACTGAAAGTGTTCTCTATGTTAGATACTTTTTAGGATTAGGGGTGAGAAAGACATTTTTACCCCACAGAATCCACTTGTCTGTCCAATTATTTGCAGTATTGGCAATACTTAAACGAAGTGAAAAAGTGGACTCTGGTTTCACAACTCCCGTTGATGCTAATGGCAATGTTTCAGAACACTGCCAAAATGAGCCCAATACTTAACTACTCAAGTCTTTAATCAGGATAGCAAGTTCTGCTTACACTGAATGACTTGGGAGTGAATGTGATAAGTATCTTCTGAAGCTTCTTTGAGGGTTGAAGGAGTCTAGAACTGGCCCCTCTTTCTTTTTTAGTTTTTATTTTTATTTATTTATTTATTTATTTATTTATTTATTTATTTATTTATTTATTTATTTTTTAGCTGAGCCATCCTGCCACCTGTTGGCAGCTCAACAGCAGCTCAGCTCAGGCTGGGCATCGAACTGCTGTTGCTCACAGCTCAGCCTGCACTCTTGAGTGAGCTCTTAACCAACTGAGCCACGCGGCCAGCCCCTGACCCCTCTCTTTATTTGGGTCAAAGGATAACCTGAAACTAATGAATCATTTTTAGCTTAAAACATTTAAATGGTAGCTTATATAATGTCATACGTAGCTTAGAAAATATATACATTTAAGAACATTCAAGTAAAGAACATTACTTCTGTTCTTTACTTGAAAGAAAACAATTTAGTTGAATATGTTATACAATTTCAGGGTTTCAGAGAATTAATACACTAATACGTAATATAATTATCAACTCTAACTAAAATTTACCATAATCAATAATTTAACATTTTTGCTTAGGAATTATGCTTATAGTTCATCCCTTAAATAAGAATACACTGTTGTTAGGACCATTTTTTTCTTTTATTAACTATGAACTATAATTTTCTTTTCATTTGGTCACTCCCTATATTTACTGTAAAATTTGTTTATCTACATTGTATAAAAATTTATTTCCTTTATAGAAAAACCATATTAGGTAACATAAAAGTTCAAAATGGTATAAGAAGACTCACCTGAAACTATACAAAATATCATAATAGATCAGATGAGTGATTTAATTAGGCCAGAAGTCTCTCCCTGAATGTCACCAGAATACGTCCTATGAGAAAGTAGGATTTCCCTCCAGACATCAGCCTCCTCAGATGAGGCATTTACCCCAAACATTTTTAACATATATAACCTCTCTCAGTTTTACCACAGTTATACACAAAATTCCTACCCATCACCTGGTGCCAACCCATGAAGCAGATGCTGCAACATAAAAACATGATGTGTGTCTCTGTGTACATGTGTGTGCACATGTTTATTACTGAGGATTGCTTCTGTCTGAAAGCATGTTAATTTATACTGACAAAATGAATTCAAATAAATTCAACAAGTATTTAATGTGTATTATATGAAGATCACTTTTTAAGTAATTAGTTGATATAAAAATTAATATATATACAGGTTCCATTTTTCAACTCAAAGACAGCAGTTAGGAATAAATCATCCCTGGGTAAGTATCTAAAAGTTCTTTGAAACAAATTCACCATTAAAATCTCTTCAAGAAATTCTTCTGTTTATTTTTAGCAACACCTTCCTTCAACTATTTTAATTGGCCCTTTGGAGCAACTCCTGATGAAGAAAGAGAATAACATTTTTTTTCCCATCTTAAACAAGAGAGATGGTTGGAGTCAGTTGGGTAGGCCCCAGATTAAATACTTTATTTTTATGTTGAGCTGTATCTTATTATGAAATAAAAAGATCAATACATTTTTTCCTATTTTACTTGTACAAAAACTAGTCCACTCATGTTTTAACCACAGTTCTGTTACTTCTGAATATACCTAATAACAGTATGTTCATCCCACCATAATTGCTTTGGTCTTTGCACTCCTTATTTGAAGAATCTAGTGTTTCAGCCTTCACACTCAAATGTCCCTGCCATACTTCTTTTTTTTTTTTAATGTTTCATCATTATATTTTTCAATGTAGATGTATATGTCTATATATCGGGATAGAACAATATTCCTATTTTACTTTTAAATCTCTTGCCTAAAAATATCCAATAATTACTTTGCCTTTTCTAACTGGAAAAGTCATTGATTATTATATAGACTTCTATAAAAACTACTTATTAGAGTTTATTTCTATTAAAGTATACACTGTCAATTTCATGATTTTATTTTGGTTTTGGTGGGAAGAGAGTTGTTGGTATTTTGGTTAAAAAGCAAAACAAATGAAAAGTTCAAATAATTGACTAAGTTATGATTCTTTACAAATTAATTTATAATAATGGAAAAGGATATATTCAAGCTAGGTAGTTGGTTTAAACAAGTAAACCTCAAACTAAAACTGAATTCTAAAATATACTTTAATAAGCAAAATTATAATATTTGAAAAAGTTTTATACTTACAGGCAAATGTGTAAACACTTGAAAAATGCTTCTCAAAAAATTAATAAGATCCATTAAATAACCACTAGCTCTTCCATCTGGTTCAGACATTGTCCAGTCATAATCAGCAAGCTGAACAAATTCATCAATTTTTTGATTAAGTTTGGTATATATTTCTCCTTCTGCTGCATGTCGAGCATCCTGACAGGACAAAATAACAACAAAAAGGAACAGTTACAGAAGCAGAGAATAAAACAAGTTTTCTAAAAATTCTAAATTTTGTTTTATATTTTTCTAATATTTTAGTCATTTTCTAATGTTTTAGTCATTTATTCAAAGTCCAAGAAAATTGTTTGTATTTTGGCTGGCAGTACTCTTATTTATTTGATTGGACATCATTTTGTTTTTTTCCAACCTTGCTATCACCTTTTTTATCTTTATGTGGTAGGATAATTTATGAGTTACTCATTATGAATTGTTCTCACAGCTCTAAGAAGACCCTTAAAAGAAACAGAAGTAGAAAAGCAGAAGTTGTCAAGAAATGCAAAAGACCACCTCCATCCATTGACTCACTAAGGGAAATTAAGTTGGACTATAGCAGAAAAATGGAATAATTACTAGTGTTTTCAGTTGAATAGGAAGAGAGCGAGACAGCAAGCAAGAGACAGCGAGAGAGAGAGAGAGAGAGAGAGAGAGACAGAGATCTTCTCAAAAGAGGAGAAAAGAAACGAAGGAAGTGATGCAAAAATAGAAAGGATATCCAAATATTCTGTCCTCCATAAAAGCAACAAGAAAACCAGCAAAATTGTCCAAATCAACTTTTCCAGAACTCTGAAAATTAAAGCAAAACTTACAGCAATCCAGGCAGCATTTATTAAATACAGTTTTAAAAAACTGGTGACTTTTGGTAAGAAAACAAGTTTTGTGACATTTTAATATGCCTTATTTTCGAGCCAGCTGAGTGGCTCAGTTGGTTAAGAGTGCGAGCTCTGAGCAACAGGGTCCGGGTTCGATTCCCACATGGGCCAGTGATCTGCACCCGAGCTGAGTTGCCACTGAGCTGCCAACAGGTGGCAGGATGGCTCAGCTGGTGAGAGCACATGCTCCTAACAACAAAGTTGCCAGTATGACTCCCACATGGGATGGGCTATGCCCACCCTCAACTAAGATTGAACACTGGCACTTGAGCTGAGCAGCCACGAATTGCCAAAGGGCAGCCAGATGGAGGCTGGACTTGGAGCTGAGCTAGCTGTGCCCTCCACAACTAAGACTGAAGGACAATAACTTGGCTGTTCCCCTTCCCCAATTCCCTAACACTTCCCTTTCCCCAATTCCACAATAAAATCTTTTTTTTAAAAAATCAACACGCCACAACTGTGGTGAAAACCAGAAGTTTCTCAGCCACCAAAGGGTGCAGAAAGGGGTTGGAGCTCCTTCAGAGTCATATTCCCAGAGAATTATCATATTTGAACTATCTGGTGGTTCCCTGGAAGACCCCACTTGCAGCGATGTCTTCAGATGACCTAAATTGGGGATTGTCCAGTGCAAAATAGTCTTTGCCCTGAAAGCCAGTTGAAAACGGAGGCAATTGTTTAACATCACAGATGCCTTAGGCAGTGAATAATAGGGCACACAATAGACCAATCAAAAAGCTTAAACAAAAAAACTGAGGAATAAAATGTGAATAGATGGCTTTGAAAAGCTGACATATTCCTGGGGATCTAGAAGGCTATGTACAAGTGTAGGGCTGTGCACATGCTCAGGAAAGACCTGAGAAGGCTGGAAGCTCTCATCTATGGCTGACCTTGAAGCAGGGAGTAAAGGCTAAATAAAGCAGAGCTGCCAAATGCCTGACTTTTGAAGCATGCTCCAACACACACAAAGAGGACCTCAGCAAAGACTGGGGGATGTATTGGTTCCAGGCTTTTAAAGAAACCTGTGTCCAGTCATTAGTTGGCCACTAAGCTAACCAAGCAGTTGGCACACATGACAAAACATTCAGGCTTTACAGAATTAATTCAGAAAAGTAACAAGTAAACCATCACCAGGAAAAAAAACAAATCTTGGGAAAAATGGAGAATCTGATTTCCTGAGTTGTCACATACTATTTTAAATGTCCAGTTTTCAACAAAATTTACAAATCACACAAGGAAATAAAGTGTGACCCATACACAGAAAAAAACCAACAAGCCATCAATAGAAACTGTTCCTGAGGAAGCTGATATTGGACTCATAAGACAAAAACTTTATATCAGCTATTTAAAATATGTCCGAAGAACTAAAGTAAACCATATCTAAAGAAATAAACAAAAATATGAAAACAATGCTTCACAAAATATTACAGAATATAAATAAAGAGAAATTTTTTTTTTAAAGATTTTATTGGGGAATTGGAGAAGGAGAACAGTGTTGGGGAGTCGGGGTAGGGGAACAGACAAGATGCTGTCCTTTTGTTCTTTAGTCTAGTTGTGGAGCACATTGCTTCACTGGCCCATGTTGGTATTATCATTGAGCTCTTCCTGGCTGAGGCAATCGGTCACTGGCCACTGGACAGCCGTACATAGTGGCTCACGGCAGCTCATGGCAGCTGCCGGCCACTCACGCTGGCTGCCAGCCACTCACAGCAGCCCACTGCAGCCCTGTTGCAGCTTGCACTGTTGCGGCCTCTCACGGCTGCCCAGCTCCAGGTCGAGCTGTTGTTCACCACCTTAGCTGTAGAGGGCGCAGTGTCACTGGCCCATGTGAGATCCAAACCAGGGCCTTGCTGCTCAGAGCTGGCGTTCCAAGCCAACTCTTAACCAACACACCACATGGCCGGCCCAGAAAGAAATTTTTAAAAAAATAGAAATTCTGCAGTTGAAAAGTACAATAACAAAAAATATTACTACAGGGGTTCAACAAGAGATTTGAACAGGCAGAAGATAAAGAAGATATGATCAAAAATATAAACAAACTAACCTAACAGACATCTATAGAACACCCTATTCAACAACAGCAGACCATGCATTATTTTCAATTGAACATGGGACACTACCCAGAATAGAGTATGTTAGGTCACAAAACAAGCCTTAAAAGGAATGAAATCATACAAAGTTATGTTCTCCAACCACAATGGAATGAAATTAGAAATCAGTAACAGAAGGATATTTGAAAAATTCACAAATATGTAGAAATTAAACATAGACTCCAATATGTAGCCAATGGGTCATAGAAGAAATCATGATCAGAATCAGAAAATACTTTTGAAATAAATGAAAACAAGAAGACAACACCAAAACTTATGGGATATAAATAAAGTAGTGCTTAGAGAAATTTATAGTTATACATGCCTATATTATAAAAAAAGAAAGATCTCAAATCAATAACCTAAACTTCCACCTTAAGAAACTAGAAAAATAAAACATAGTTGTGGGTTCTCACTGACTCAAACAGCAGCACTCTCATACAACTGCATGAGGAGTACTGGGGAACAGAAGACTAGGCACTGTAGCCTTTGGAACCAAGGCAAAACATCCCCATGCCGGTGCTTTTCTTTAAAAAAAAAAAAAAAAAAAATCACACAGACATGGAGAGGAGCATCTTGAAAGTTAAAACTAGAACAATCTCTGCCCTTTTCTCAGGTTTTTTGGACTGCACAAGCCCCCAGAATTCTTAGTACCATCTTAGGGAGGGTAGACAACTTGCCACCCTGGCTAGTGGAGCTTAAGAGCTAGATTTAATTTGATGAGGGCTGGGGGGAAGGTGGCAGTGTGATATTTCTGGCAAAACTAATACCTATTTAGATTATTATCTTGACTAAGAAGAGACCTGAGTATCACTCACTGTTATAATTAGTCATATAACATTTGAATACAACCTAATACATAATTTACATCAAGTCTATGAGGAAAAGCACTATAAAGACACTGAGATGAGTAAAACCGCCCTCAAGGATTTTACAATATTACAAAATATGACTAGTGCTATATTAGAGTTTTAATAAAGCATCCTGAGTAAACAAAGGAGGAAATAATTACTACTTATTTGATAAAAAGCTTTGTGGAGGGGATGTCATTTGAGTTATAACTTTAAAAAAATATAACCAGGAACTCTAACTTAGGTATTTTGGTTTGTATACCTTAAGAAATTTTCAAAAGAATAGTGTAAGAGAAGATAAACATGATCAATCAAAATACTATACTCCAGGGTGGCTGGTTAGCTCAGTTGGTAAGAGCACAGGCTCTTAATACCAAGGTTGTTGGTTCGATTCCCACATGGGCCAGTGAACTGTGCCCTTCACAACTAGATTGAAGACAACGACTTGAGTTGGAGTTCAGCTGTGCTCTCCACAACTAGACTGAAAACAACGATTTGACTTGGAGCTGACGCGTTCTAGACAAACATAATTCCCCAATAAAGCTGAGAAAAACAAAACAAACACTACACTTCACATTTCGATGCTTTTTTGGGGCTCCCTCTCCAATTTTCATATTGTCTAACTACTTAGTACTCACAGCCATCCTGGGCTGAAGAAAACCAGCTACTGCTACCATCTTTCTATTTGCATGCCTGCCTTCATAGTAGGATTGGAACAGGAATTCCTGTTCTTCTCTCTCCACTCAAGAGGTCTAACACAAATGTGACACAGAAAATAAAAACTTTCAACATCTCTCTTCAACTACAGAAGAAAGTAAACTCCATTTTAGATAAAAAAGGAACTTAAGATAATGTTAATGTTATTAACTGAAATATTAATTAAGCATTAAATATGGCAGTAGCAAAATCAGTTCCGACTCAAAATAAAAGTTATTTATAGCAACTTAAGCTATTAGTGTTTCTCTATTAATATTTTCTAATGCAATGCAAATCTCCTCAAAAAAATCTTAAAATTGAGAAGCTTGACATTAGTGTTTAGCAATCACCAGCCACTATAAATTGGGCACTCTGAGTAATGTAGGTACAAAACATCCACTAAAATGTAAGCAACGTTAAGGCAGGAAGTTTGTGTCTGTTTTTGTGAAGTTTGTGTCTTGTATACCCAGCACCTAGAACAGTGTTTCCAACAGAGTAGGCAGTAGATGAGTACTTGTTAAAATTAAAAAAAAAAAAAAATCATTACTGTCTTAAAAGTTTATAACCTAGTTGGGATAGAAAAGTACCACAAATAAAATAATCACAGAATGAAAAAGATTAAGTTAGTATTGATTAAATGCATAGTAAGTATGTAGCAAAACAGGAGAGAGTACATGGTCTGGAAAGGTTTATGTCACCTGCTGTTCCAGTCACTGCTGTTGACTAACAAGCAACCCCCAAATCTTAGTGGCTTAAAATAATAAGCATTTTATTATGCTCACAGGTTCTAGGGGTTAGGAATGCAGACAGGGAACAGTGGGGATGACTCTGCTCCACTATATCTGGGACCTCAGATGGAAATGAGACCCAAAAGCTGGGGATTAGAATCATCTGAAGGTTTTTGCCCTCACATGTCTAGTCCCTGGGATGGGTACCTTCTCCATGTCACTTGGCTTCCTCATAGCATGGTGGCTACAGGGTCCCTGGACTTCTTACATGGCAGAGCAGGCCTCCAAGTATGTGTGTTTCATGTTTCCACCTTGCAATGAGGTGGAAGCGACATCGCCTTTTTTGTCCTAGCCTCAATGTACTCTACCGGTTGATGCAGTTCCAGGCCTGCCCAGTTCAAGGGGAGGGGACACAGATCCCCACTTCTCACTGAGAAGCATCAAGGAATCTATGGCCATTTAGAAAACCACTATCCTGCTAATAATGAACAATGGGGAAGTGGCCCATAAAGAATATATAGGCCAGGGGGTTAAGAAAATGGGAAGGGTTTTGAGGTCCACTATTTCACTTATTTTGTATCTTGAGTAAATTACTTAACTTTTGTAAATCTTAGTTTTTTCATCTATGAAAAGAGAATCATCATCATCACTATCTCAGAGGGCTGTTTAAAGCATTACACAAGCTTTTATAATTAATGTAAAGTACTCTAACAGTAACTTGGCACCCAGTAGATGCTTAAAAAAATATTCTTTTCCTTACACCCACCAGTTCTGGGAACCTAATAATACTGAATAAATGTTTACTAAGTGAACTATATGGAAAATTAGTATATCAGAATCCCAAGCCATCTAAATTGCCCAAGCTGGCTTAACTTCCTGTAGTTATCTGCATGTAAGGGAGAAAAAAATTGGGTATCAAACATTCACAGAATGATTTTTTAAAACATGAATCACGAGTGAAATGGAAAAGGGGATCATACTTAATGTGCGTTAGGCACAGCAGTAGTATCTATCTCTCTTTAACCCCCTAATGGTATTAGAAGTTAAGTACCTAAGTGGTCAAATGCTTATAGCCATCTTACACCTCAATGACAACACTTATGTGCCAAATTCTCAAAGAAATAGAAAAATATAAAAATCATTCGTTTACCACTTTGTATTTTGCTCTAGTGTTCACCAGTCTGCTCTATTTCTGTCTCACTACTTTACTGAATCTAAGCAGAAGAATATAGGTCACTATAGAAATGAAGCAAGACTGCAATTCCAGGAGGCAGCCAAACAAGGGAGGCCTAATGCTCAGAACCACATACTCACCATAATACTCAACCCACTTCTTTTCTATCACCTGACAAAGAAAATTCCAAGTCTGATTGCTCCTATTCGCTACTACATTCTCTATCCACACTCAGACTGCGATATATGATTTCTTTAGCTTTTCTGAGATGCCCCTAACATAGGCAGGAAGGGAAAGAGATGCTGAACAAAAATTTAAAAAACCAGTATCAGACTCCAGACTTCCAAACTCACAGAGCTAAAATACTTGATGGAATTTGAAATCTTTTAATAATAACTATTCTTTTAAGATCCTAATTTCAATTCACCTTTAAAAATTAATGATATACTTCTTAATTCCCCTTTTTACTATATTTTGTTAAAATTTAATAAAGAAGATGTTATTTCAGATTTTCCTGGATTTTTTAAAGCAGTATGAGACAATTAAAACATTAACCAAAAGCTGAGATAGGGAGAAGGACCAAAGAGCTAGAAATTTTGAAATGATAAGGGAAAACAAACACTGTATTTATCTGAAGGAAGAAAACATAAAAATGATTATGATGAGGCCATTTGCATTATAGTCAAATGAATAAAGTCACACTGATTTAAAATCCAGCTTCTGGATTATCTGGGATTGTTTTAAGTGATTATAAATTGAATAATTTTCTAATTCTCAAATTACCTAAATTATCTCCTTTTCCATTTTAAAAGGTGAGTGCTACACTTTAACCTTTCCAGTTTTCAAGAGCTTTTGTACCTCAAAAGTGATAACGAATGGCGAGGTCACTGTAATAGCATCTGCCACTTCTTAGGTAATCTCAGTTGTTTGCCATCAAGTTTGCAAATCATCTGATATAAATAGCTTTTTAAAATACTCCTCAACCATTTCCTTCCCTATTCTATTTCTGCTTTCTATCACCTTTATAAGAGGTACTTGTTATAATTAACTGATTACTGATGCTAAATTACAGAACAGAAAGCTGAATACTTTCATGCATCCAAGGGGATTGAGGCAGTGTATAAATTCTTTTGAGCTGAAAAATACTTTTGCTTTTCTGTTAGCTTTTATGTTTTTGGCAAAGTAGAACCCCTATATAATTGACCTAATTATTTATTCTATTCAATAAATATTTAAGTTTTTGCTTTTCTCTGATCTAGCTTTTAGGATTCTATGTAATTCAAATATATTAAATCAGCTGCAAGCATAAAACTACTTTATGCAGGCCTCTCTAATGGGGAAAGATAGGAGAAGCTGGTGGTTAACAGGTAACAAAAGAAATAATGTTACACGCATTGCTTTTAAAAATGACAATCAAGTTGCACAACAAAAAAAAGAAATTGTAGGGACGGCCGAGTGGCGCATTGGTTAAGAGCTGGTTTTGGGATGCCAGCGACCCCGGTTCGGATCCCACATATGAGGGCCAGCGACACTGCCCTCTACAGCTAACAACAGCTCCACCTGGAGCTGGGCTGTGCGAGCCCCAACAACGGTGTAGGCTGCAGCCCCTGCTGCAGTGGGCTGCCATAGGCTACAGTGAGTGGCCAGCAGCCAGCGTGAGTTGCCAATAGCTGCAGTGAGCGAACATCCAGAGGCCGGCAACTGATCTGCCTCATCCAGGAAGAGCGCAATGACGATACCAACATGGGCCAGTGAAGCAACGTCCTCTGCAACTAGACTGAAGAACAAAAAGACAGCAACTTGTTGAGTCCCCAGTGCTGTTCCCCTCCCCCAATTCCCCAATAAAATCTTTAAAAAAAAAAAGAAATTGTACAAAGGAACACTTCATCAATCACAGAAAAGCAGGTCAGTAATCAGAAGTTGAAACACAATCAGTCAAGAATATTGCAAGTGTGCTAGCAACGCAATAATAAATCAACTTTATATATGCAAAATAATTAAAAAATTATAATTTAAATGAGATTTATAAAATTCCTAATACTTTACTAATAGCTTACTAGTTTTTAATGTATTCAGTTTATGAATTTATATCTTTACTACTAAAAATTAAATAAATGTAAATTTTATTTTACTCATATAGTAACACCTCAGTTATTCAGAGGTTACATATGCAGTCAATAACCAAGAAGGAAGACAAAAAAAGTCTCTGAGTAGCCAAAAGTGATATCATACTTCATGCACCAATAAATAAGTTGTGGTAAATCCTATGACAGAACACTATACTAAACTGAGAGTGAACGACAGCTACATGCAACAGCACAAATAAAATATCACAGATTATGTTGAGTGAAAGTTAGACACCCAAAAAAACGCACTCTTATGATTCCATATATAGAACTCAAAAACAGACAAACATGCTGTTAAAAGGGTAAAAGGGGTCCAGTGTATGGTGATGGAAGGACAACTGACTCTGGGTGGTGAACACACAATGTAATAAATAGATGATGTATTACAGAATTGTACTCTTGAAACCTGTGTAATTTTACTAATCATTGTCACCGCAATAAACTTTACTTAAGAAAAATAAAAGTACGTACTAAGAGGAAGAAGAGACAATAACTGGGAAGAGGGACAAGGGAGGTTTCTACAATGCTACTAATGCTTATTTCTTGACCTCGTAATTCCATGGGTAAGTTCAATTTTTTCAATTTAAATAGAATTTAATTTTTAGAGCAGTTTTCGCTTCACAGCAAAATTGAGGGAAAGGTACAGAGATATCCTATATGCCACCTGCCCCCACATTTGCAGTCTCCTCCACTATCAAAATGCCCCACCTGAGTGGTACATTTGTTACAATTGATGAACTTACATCATTATCACCCACAGTCCATCACTTACATTAGGGTGCACTCTTGGTGTTGTACATGCTATGGGTTTGGACAAATGTGTAATGACATGTATCCACCATTATAGTATCATACAGAGTAGTGTCTCTGCCCTAAAAATCCTCTGTTCTACATTTACTCATCTGTCTCCCACCCCCAACCCATGGCAACCACTTATCTTTTTACTTTCTCCATATTTGCCTTTTCCAGGAAATCACATAATTGGAATCATGCAATTTGCAGACTTTTCAGATTGGCTTCTTTCACTTACTAAAAGTTCCTCCACATCTTCTCATGGCTTGATAGCTCGTTGCTTTTTAGTGCTCAATAACATTTCATTGTCCGAATGTCCAGTTTAACCATTCATTTACTGAGGACCATTTTGGTTGTTTCCAAGTGGTGGCAATTAGGATCAAAGCTGTTATAAACTTACATGTGCAGATTTTTGTGTGGACACAAGTTTTCAACTCAACTGTGTACAAACAAGGAGTGTAACTGCTAGATTGCATGGTAATAGTATGTTTAGTTTTATAAGAAACTCTTTAAGTTGTCTTCCAAAGTGGCTGTACCCTTTTACATTCCCACCAGCAATAAATGAGAATACATCCTCACGAGCATTTGGTGGTGTTAGTGTTTTGGATTTTGGCCATTCTAACAGGTATGCAGTGGTATCTCACTGTTAATTTGCAATTCCCTAATAATATATGAGAAGCATCTTTTCATATATATGTATGTGTGTGTGTATACACACACACACATATGAATTTAATTTAATTATAGTTGACATCCAACACTATTCTACTTCAGCCCCAGGTGTACAGCGCAGTGGTCAGACATCCACACAGTCCATGAAGTGATCCCCTTGATAAGTCCATCAATCTACTTTTTAACCTTAATATTAAAGGTAGATTTTATAAACAACATACAGTTGGGTTTTGTTTCATTGATCCACTCTGACAACATATCTTTCAATTGGTGTTTTTAGACCATTGATGTTTAAAGTAACTATTGATATAATGTTGTTCTCTTAACACTTTAAATATTTCATTCCATTTCTTCTTGCTTGCTTGGTTAACAAAGAGAATCATATATAATTTTTATCTTTGTTACTCTAGGTAAGGTGTTTTTTCCTCTGGTTTCTTTCAGGATTTTATCTTTAATTTTCTGCATTTTGAATATGATATGCCTACGTGGAGCTATTTTGGCATTTATCCTGTGGCCTCTAATCATTCTGGATCCATGGTTTAAACGTCTGACATTAAATTGGGAAAATTCTCAGTCACTGCATCAAACATTGCTTCTGTTTCTTTGTCTCTTTTCTCTCCTTCTAATATCACCATTGTATGTATGTTACACCTTCTGTAGTTGTCTCACAATTCTTGGATATTCTGTACAAATTTTTGCAGTGTTTTTTTTCCCCCTCTGCTTTTCTGTTTTGGAAGTTTCAGTTGACATATCCCCAAGCTCAGAAATTCTTCCCTCAGCCACGTTCAGTCTACTAATGAGTCCAACAAAGGCATTCTTCATTTTTGTTACAGGGTTTTTGATCTCTAGAATTTCTTTTTTATTGTTTCTTAGATTTCCTATCTCTCTGCTTACATTATGTATTTGTTATTCATGATGTCTATTTCATCTATTGAAGCCCTCAGCATACTAATCATTGTTTTTTTGTTTGTTTTTTTAATTCCTAAGTCTGATAATTCCAGTATCTCTGACATGTCTGAATCTGGTTTTAATACTTACTCTATCTTTTCAAACTGTGTTTTTTCCTTTTAGTCTACCTTGTAATTTTTTTCCTGATAACCAGACATGATGTAACGTGGTAGTGAGGCATGGGGGGAAGGAAAGTGTACTACAGCCAGATAACAGGATCTCAGTTTTTATGCTGAGACTTTGCCCCACGACTGTGAAATTCACAAATGCTTCTGATTTTCATCCCTTTAGTGAAACAGAATGCTGGGGTTGGGTACTTCCCTTTCCCTAATTTGGGTAGTTCTGATAAAGCCCCAACAGTTTAGGCATTGGTGAATAGTTTGTTTTGAGGTTAGGTCTTGTTGAGAAGCATAGAATGCTTCAAGAACAAAATGCTCTGGCATATTTCAAATGCTTCCTTTTCCCTCCTGGAAGCACAAGCAGGTTTTTTTTTTTCCCCTCCAATCTTCACTGGGAGCACCTGGTAGGGCTCCAGGAAGTAAAGCTCACAAAAGTGTACGCCCCCCGATAGGGTTCCCCTGGAGTTTTAACTTTCAGACTAATCCACACTGGCTCTCCAGCACTTCAAGTACTGTTCAGGTTTACTGTAGTGGTTCCCGCAAAGGTTTCTGCTCCATTAAGTTGTGATTTTCTGTAATTGCCTAACTGTTTCTCCAAATTTGGGGGCAGTGGTTTGCTCTATGATCTCACTTCACTGACAAATCAAAGAGTTGTAGATTTTCCAGTTTTCTCAGCTTTTTATTAGTCAGGATAAAGTGAAAACTTCCAAATTCTTTACATGCCAGGTTAGATACCAAAGTCTTTGTTCACTGTTTAATAATTAATTAAGCTATATACTTATAATCTGTGTATTTATAAATTATGCATGTTTATATATGTATGTTACACTTCAATAAAAATTAAAAAAAAAAAAACATTTTAAAAGTCCATGTACCATGTCCTTGCTCCACAGGAAGACAATTTCAAGACCTTAATCAAAGACAATTTACCACTATCACTTTAGCCATAATCCTAAAAGACTTCATTATATAGTTATCAACAGATTAAAAAAAGGCAAATTAGAAAAAGAACAGAAGGATATTCCTCTTAGGCACTTACAGCTGTAATCACTGCCAGGACTCTAAAGGAAAGAACTCTTCAGAGTGGCAGACTGGAAAACCTCCAGGGAGCAAAGTTAAAGAGCTCTGATGCTAAAGAAGAACTGGGTCATTTCCCTACCATACAGATTAAAAAGGGAATGGTATTCCCATTTCACCCTCTATTCTTATGCAAATATTTTTAGTTAGAAGCCTTATATTAGCTTCAAGTAGCTCTCAGTGTGGGTCCAGGTTAATTTCAAAAAGCTGGGCTACTGCTTGAGGGCAGAAAATACTTATTTTCCTTTTTTGTTTTACTCACAGAATTTAGCAAAATGAAAGGCACAAGGTAACAAGATAGTCTATATGTTTCATAAAATAAATATGATAAAAATCAAGCACTTTGTGTGTGCACATGTGCTTTTTAGAGAGGAAGCAAAAGGATGTGTGGGATCTTGTAAGTCTTTATTTCCATAATCAGTAAGCAACTAAATAGGAATATGTTTGGTAGAGTCACTGGACTGAAAAGAACTAGGCTAAGAGGTTATCTAAGCAATCCATACTAATGTCTGTAATCAAGACTACTTTAATCATCTGTGAAAGAGGCAACAGACTGACTACTCACAATGAATGGAAATTCCCCCAATCTCCTTCAGTAATTCACTTTAATACTGATTTAACAATTCTTGATGTTGAATTGCTTCATATCATAGTTTACAACAAATTCCTTTTGAAATATACCAAAGGTAGAACTGAAGAATACTTGACCTTCATATACTGAGCTTGAAACAGCTCTTGTTCTCATATCATAAAACAGAAAGGGTTTCCTGATTTCTATGTGAAAATAAAAAAAACAAATAGCAATAATTAAAAGAACAAGGGTGCTCTACTATTTATAAAGGCTGAACTTGATTTCCTGATTTCCAAAAAAATCCAAGGAGAATTCTATGGCAGCTATAGTTTCAACTCAATATCTAGTACTTAAGGGATCAATGGAATTATGGCCCAGAACTAACATTCCTAAACATTCCCTCCCAACATGCATATTTTGAAAAGTACAGTTCCAAGATCGATGAGTCTAAGAGCATCATGTTCCAGTATCTCTGGTTCTTTGAGTTATAACTGATAAGAAAATTTCATGCAGATCCCTAGCTACACCAGATGTCAAGGCAATTCATGTTTTAATCAGAGTACACACACAGTAAGCCTATTAAACTTAATGTCAACAGTTAAATATGCTTACAACTCCAGTTCTTAGCAAATCCCTTCTTGACAGCATATGACTAACACATGGACATAAAGGAAGACAGCAATAAAGAAAAGGATAGAGATTGTATAAAATCCAATATAAAAGCAAAGGATCAATTTGTCCTTGGATAAATAAGTGTCCAAAAACTTGTAGAGGGGCCGGCCGAGTGGAGCATTGGTTAAGGCGCGTTGGGACACCAGCGGCCCTGGTTCAGAATCCACATGAGGGCCAGTGACACTGCCCTCTACAGCTAAGATGGTGAACAACAGCTCCACTTGGAGCTGGGCTGCTGAGAGTCCCCGGGATGACATAACTGCAGTCCCTGCTGCAGTGAGCTGCCATAGGCAACAGTGAGTGGCCGGTAGCCAGTGTGAGCAGCTGGCAGCCAGCGTGAGCTGCCAATAGCCGCGGTGAGTGACCATCCAGAGGCCGGCGACCGATCTGCCTCACCCGGGAACAGCACAATAAAATCAACATGGGCCAGTGAAGCAATGTCCTCCGCACCTAGACTGAAAAACAAAAGGACAGCAACTTGTCTATTCCCTTTCCCCTATTCCCCAATGCTCCCCTCCCCCAATTCCCCAATAAAATCTTAAAAACAAAAACAAAAAAAACTTGTAGAGTTCCCTCCACATTCAAGTGTCTTTTTATAGTTTTTTCTCCTATGAGCTTCTTGAGGGCAGGGACACATTTACATTTTTATATTCTCAGCACTTAATAGAGTGCTCAGAGCATAGATTAGGTACAACCAATGGAACTGGGGTTAAGTAAGTACCCCCTTTAATCCTTACAACAATTGTATAAGGTAGGTAATATATTGCTACTTTTATCGATAACAAAACTGGGAATCATTGAAATTAAAGAATGTGCCAAAGTCACATAGCAGTCTAACTCCAGGATATATGCCCTTATCATTGCACTATATTATCTGGATAAATGAATGCCTGTTTGTCCAGCTTTGGTCTCAGTTTTAATAACTAATTTTATCAATCTGCTCACTCAGATATCTATCTGCATTTGGGCCTTCTGTATCAGGATGACTATATGAGCTCAAGAATCACCAGAGGAGAGTATAAGATTTCTGGGCCAGGCAGAAAATTCTGGACTTTCAAAGTCTGGTTACTGTTAACATTAAGTTAGTTAATTTCTAAATACAAGTACACTGAATTTTTTTTTTTTTTTACTGATTCAGATTTTTTTGTTTTTATTTTTATTATTATTTTTATTTATTTATTTTTTATTTATTTATTTTTTAAATTAGTTTCAGGTGTACAACACAGTGCAATAGTTATACATTTTACCCCTCAAAGTGATAACACCCCCACCCCCAATATACCACCCCACTCCCCCCCCATATCATATATATTACTCTTCCTCTGACTCTCTTCCACAGTATAATCCACATCCCGTGACTATCTATATATATTCAATTACAGTAGGTATGCCACCTCCGCTTTAGTAATACAGTGCAGTGATCAAACCTCTACTCCATCCATGAAATGGTCTCCCTAACAAGACCTATGATCATCTGACATTCCACAGAATATTTACAACATTATTAATTATATTCCCCAAACTGTTTTTCCTATCCCAGTAGCAATATTGTAGTTGCCTATTTTTGCTGTCTAATCCCTTCCCCTTCTCCCTCATCCCCATTCCCCTCCCAATTAGCAACCCTGATTTTTCCTCTATATTTATGAGACAGTTTCTGTTTACTTTGCTCATTCATACAGTTTTTCAGATTCCACATATGAGTGAGATCATATGGTATTTGTCCTTCTCTGACTGACTTATTTCACTCAACATTATAGTCTCTAGGTCCATCCAAATGGCACGATATCATTGCAAATGGCACGATTTCATTCTTCTTTATAGCGGAGTAATACTCCATTGTATAAATATACCACAGTTTCTTAATCCAGTCATCTACTGATGGGCATTTTGGTTGTTTCCAAGTCTTAGCTATTGTAAATTGTGCTGCTATGAACATTGGGGTGCATAACTTTTTTCGAATAAGTGTCTTGGTTTTTTCAGGATAAATACCTAGGAGTGGAATTGCTGGGTCAAACGGTAGCTCTATTTCCAGTTCTTTGAGATACCTCCATACTGACTTCCATAGTGGCTGCACCAATCTGCAGTCCCACCAACAGTACAGCAGGGTCCCCTTTTCCCCACAGCCCCGCCAACACTTGTTGTTTGTTGATTTGATGATAGCCATTCTGACTGGGGTGAGGTGGTATCTCATGGTGGTTTTTATTTGCATTTCCCTAATGACCAGTGAGGTTGAACTTTTTTTCATATGCCTGTTGGCCATCTGTATGTCCTCTTTAGAGAAATGTCTCTTCATATCTTCTGCCCATTTTTTAATTGGGTTGTTTGTTTTTTTGGTGTTGAGTTTCATGAGTGTTTTATAAATTTTGGATATTAACCCCTTATCCGATATATCGTTGGCAAATGTATTCTTCCATTCAGTAGGCTTCCTTTTTGTTTTATTAATGGTTTCCTTTGTTGTGAAAAAACTTTTAAGTCTGATATAATCCCATATGTTCATTTTTTCTTTTACTTCCCTTGCCCATAGGGATGTATCAGTAAAAATATTGCTCCGGGTAATGTCTGCAAATGTACTCCCTATATTTTCTTTTAGGATTTTTATGGTTTCAGGTCTTACATTTAAGTCTTTAATCCATTTTGAATTTGTTCTTGTATAAGGCGTAAGGAGATGATCCAGTTTCATTTTTTTGCATGTGTCAGTCCAATTTTCCCAGCACCATTTATTGAATAGACTATCTTTACTCCAGTGTAAATTCTTGCTTCCCTTGTCATAGATTAACTGTCCGTAAATGCATGGATTTATTTCTGGGCTCTCTGTTCTGTTCCACTGATCGATGTGCCTGTTTTTATGCCAATACCAAACTGTCTTGATTACTGTGGCCTTGTAGTAGGTTTTGATGTCTGGTAGCGTGATCCCCCCGACTTTGTTCTTATTTCTCAGAATTGCCGAGGCTATTCTGGGTCTTTTATGATTCCATATAAATTTTAGGATTATATTTTCTATTTCTGTGAAAAATGCCCTTGGTAGTTTGATAGGAATTGCATTGAATCTATATATTGCTTTAGGCAGTATGGACATTTTAACTATATTAATTCTTCCTATCCATGAGCATGGTAGGTGTTTCCATTTATTTGTATCTTCTATGATTTCTTTCTTCAGTGTCTTATAATTTTCTGAGTACAGATCTTTCACTTCTTTGGTTAAATTTATTCCTAGGTATTTCATAGTTCTTGACGCAATTGTAAATGGGACAGTTTTCTTAATTTCTCTTTCCATTAGTTTATTATTGGTATATGCAAATGCCACTGATTTCTGAACATTGATTTTATATCCTGCTACTTTACTGAATTCGTCTATCAGTTCCAATAGTTTTTTGATGAAGTCTTTGGGGTTCTCTATATACAGTATCATGTCATCTGCATATAATGACAATTTTACTTCTTCCTTGCCAATTTGGATGCCTTTTATTTCTTTTTGTTGTCTGATTGCTGTGGCTAGAACTTCCAGCACTATGTTGAATAAAAGAGGAGAAAGTGGACTGCCTTGTCTTGTTCCTGATCTTAAGGGGAATGGTTTTAGCTTTTCCCCATTGAGTACGATGTTAGCTGTAGGTTTATCATATATGGCTTTTATTATGTTGAGATATGATCCCTGTATTCCCACTTTGCTAAGGGTTTTTAACATAAATGGCTGTTGGATTTTGTCAAATGCTTTTTCTGCATCTATTGAAATGACCATGTGATCTTTATCCTTCATTTTGTTGATGTGGTGTATCACATTAATTGATTTACGGATGTTGAACCAGCCTTGCACACTAGGGATGAATCCCACTTGATCATGATGTATGATCTTCTTAATATGTTGCTGAATTCTGTTTGCTAATATTTTATTGAGAATTTTTGCATCTATATTCATCAGTGAGATTGGCCTGTAGTTTTCCTTTTTTGTGATGTCTTTATCTGGTTTTGGAATCAGGGTGATAGTGGCTTCATAAAAAGAGTTTGGGAGCCTTCCCTCCTTCTGGATTTTTTGGAATAGTTTGAGAAGAATAGGTGATAGTTCTTTTTTGAATGTTTGATAAAATTCACTTGTGAAGCCATCTGGTCCAGGGCTTTTGTTTTTTGGGAGCTTGTCAATTACTGATTCAATTTCCTTGGTAGTAATCAGGGTATTTAGATTTTCTGTTTCTTCTTGCGTTAGCTTTGGAAGGTTGTATGCTTCTAGAAAATTATCCATTTCTTCCAGATTGTCAAATTTGTTGGCATATAGTTGCTCATAGTAATTTCTTAGAATTTTTTGTATTTCTGTGATGTCTGTAGTCATTTCCCCTCTTTCATTCCTGATTTTGCTAATTTGAGTCCTCCCTCTTTTTTTTTTTGATGAGCCTGGCTAGAGGTTTGTCAATTTTGTTTATCTTCTCAAGAAACCAGCTCTTGGTTTTAATGATCTTTTGAATTGTTTTTCTGTTCGCTATACTGTTTATTTCTGCTCTGGTCTTTATTATCTCCTTTCTTGTACTCCCCTTGGGACTCTTTTGCTGTTCTTTTTCCAGTTCCCTTAGGTGTAAGGATAACCTGTTGATTTGAGATTTTTCTTCCTTCTTTAGGTTGGCTTGCACTGCTATAAACTTCCCTCTTAGGACTGCTTTCGCAGCATCCCAGAGATTTTGGGTCGTGGTGTTTTCATTATCGTTTGTTTCGAGGTATCTTTTGATTTCCTCCTTGATCTCATTTGTGACCCACTCACTATTTAATAGCATATTGTTTAGCCTCCATTTATTTGTCAGCTTCCCGGATTTCTTCTTATAATTGATTTCTAGTTTCATAGCATTGTGGTCAGAGAATACAGTTGAAATGATTTCAATCTTCTTAAATTTATTGAGACTTGTTTTGTGGTCTAACATGTGGTCTATCTTAGAAAATGTTCCATGCGCACTTAAAAAGAACGTATATTCTGTAGCTTTGGGATGAAATGCTCTGAAAATGTCTGTTAAATCCAGCTGGTCTAATGTGTCATTTAAGGTCTCTGTTTCCAGATTGATTTTCTGTCTGGAGGATCTGTCCATTAGTGACAGCGGGGTGTTGAAGTCCCCTACTATGATAGTGTTACTGTTGATCTCTGTCTTTATGTCTGACAATATCTGTTTTATATATTTAGGGGCTCCTATGTTAGGTGCATAGATGTTTACTAGAGTTATGTCCTCTTGTTGGATCGATCCCTTCATTACTATTAAGTGTCCTTCTTTGTCCTTTGTTATATTCTTCAATTTAAAGTCCATTTTATCTGATATAAGTATCGCTACTCCAGCTTTTTTCTCAGTACCATTTGCATGAAATATTTTACTCTATCCCTTTACTTTCAGCCTGTATGAGTCTTTGGATCTGAGGTGAGTCTCTTTGTATACAGCATATACTGGGGTCTTGCTTTCTTATCCATTCAGCCACCCTATGTCTTTTTATTGGAGCATTTAATCCATTTACATTTAATGTGATTATTGATAGGTGTGTATTTATTGCCATTTTGTTATTTGTGTTCGTAGTCTTTCATAGGTTGTTTTTCTCTTCTACTTAAAGAAGCCCTTTTAGCATTTCCTGCAAAGCTGGCTTGGTGGTAATGAATTCCCTTAACTTATTTTTTTCTGCAAAGCTCCTTATCTCGCCTTCGATTTTAAATGATAACCTTGCTGGATACAGCAATCTTGGTTGTAGGCCTTTATTTTTCATCACTTTGAAAACCTCCTGCCACTCCCTTCTGGCCTGCAAAGTTTCTGTAGAAAAGTCAGCTGATAATCTTATGGGGGTACCCTTGTAAGTAACTTGCTGCCTTTCCCTTGCTGCTTTAAGGATTCTGTCTTTGTCCTTAACCCTTGCCATTTTCACTATAATGTGTCTTGGAGTGGGCCTGTTTGGAATCATCCTGGTTGGAACTCTCTGCACTTCCTGAGCTTGTATTTCGATGTCCTTTGCCAGGTTAGGGAAGTTTTCAGACATTATTACTTCAAATATATTCTCAATCCCTTGCTCCCTCTCTTCTCCTTCTGGTACTCCAATGACCCGTAGGTTATTGCATTTGATGTTGTCTCCCAGCTCTCTTAAACTATTTTCCATGTTTTTCATTCTTTTTTCTTTTTGTTGTTCCACATGGGTGATCTCTGCTATTTTGTCTTCTAAGTCACTGATTCGATTTTCTGCTTCATCCAATCTGCTAGTGATTCCATCAAGCTTGTTATTTAATTCAGTAATTGCATTCTTAAGTTCTAGCTGGTTGCTTTTCATGATTTCTCTATCCTTCTTTATATTTTCATTAATTTCCTTGAACATTCTAATAATCAGTGTTCTGAACTCTGTCTCTGATAGGTTGGTTACCTCTATTTCCTCTATTTCCACTGATTCAGGAAGTTTCTTCTGTTCTTTTATTTGTGTTATGTTTCTTTGTCTCCCCATTCTGGCTTACTCTTTGCAAGTACACTGGATTTTTAAAGTGTAAATGATTATACTATATTTTTAGGAGATAAGCTGAGTAATTTATAATATAGCAACAGTATGAAGATGAGAGTTCTTTTTAATAGAAAACTTAGAAAAGGCTATGAGGTTAAACTAGCAAGCCTATTTTATAGATAAGGGTTCCGTAAGTGATTTATATTTGTTTAGCAAAATATTCAATGCAAAATGATTTATATTACTACACTATGCCAGTGTCTTGTCTATATGACTCCAAATCAACTAAATAATAAAATAGTTTATAAAACAAATTTATGAAATTATTTAATCTTTCAGTCTGCTTAAAACAATTATTAATTAATCTTTCAGTATATCCCATGGTATTATACACACTGCAATCTTTCTGTTCAGATAAAAGTACGACTTTAATAACATGTAATAAGATTATCTTTTTCTTCATTTCAGAGCCAAAAAAGATATAAAGCAAATTTACACTTACCTAATTCATCTTACATTTTTAATTTCCAAATATGCACACATATACATATTACATAAAAATTAATTATTGAACTGTGAGACATTAATGGAAATCCAGTGAGACCAATTCAGTACTACTGTAAGTCTTCAAAACATGAAAATGTAATAAAGCTATAGAAAATCAATACATTTTTCTCTATTTAAATAAGATGTTTAAAATGTCAAAAAGTAATTGACATTTATCTGCTGATTGCTGACAATGATTACCTCTAATTTTCAACTATTAGGAATATAATGGAATCATGTATATAATAAAAATTATCTTAATTTTTTGTTTGTTTTTTGATTTTTAATTTTTAAATTTATTTATTTAAATTTCACTTAATTTTTTTATATTACTTTCAGGTGTACAAAACATCATAATGATTTGATATTTACACCCCTCACAAAGTGATAACCTCCCCCACCAAGCCTACTACCCCTCTGATGTCTTATAAATGCCTAGCAGTTACAATACCACTGACTATATTCTCTATGCTATACTTTACATCCCATAGATAGATAGATAGATAGATAGATAGATAGATAGATAGATAGATAGAGTCTATAATATATATATTTAATTATAGTTGCCATTCAATATTATTCTACTTCAGCATCAGGTGTATAACATACTGGTCAAGCATCAACACAATCTATGAAGCGATCCCCCGATAAGTCCAGCACCCATCTGGCACCCTACATAATCTTTACAATGTTATTGATTGTATTCCCCATACTATATTTCACATCCCCATGGCTATTTTGTGACTACCAATTAGTACTTTCTAATCCCTTCACGTTTGTTTTTAATTTTTTTTGTTTTCCTTGTTTTTTTTTTTTTTTTTTTGAGCTGAGCCATCCTGCTACCTGTTGGCAGCTCAGCGGCTGCTCAGGGCGGGCCGGGAATCCAACCGGCAACCCTGTTGCTCAGAGCTCGCACTCTTGAGCCAGCTCTTAACCAACTGAGCCACTCGACCAACCCACTTTGTCTTTAATTTTTAAAAGTTTGTTTACGGTGATTGAAATAAAAACTTTTGGTCAGATTTTTACATACCTTAAAGGTAGAAAGTCCATAAAGTCTTGTGGTATGAACAGTTTCTTGGGAAATATTTGTAATGTTAGTTATAAAGTCCTCAAGGTATTTGCATGCTTGTTCCAGGTGTGTTGTGTTTATTATGATTTGCACTAGCTAGAAAATAGAAAATATATTCAGTAAAATGCATGTAACATGACACAGAGCCATTGCTTTTTTAACAATAGGATTATTACTTCCTGTAATTGTATCATTTCTGTATAATTATAGCATTACAGGACACAACTGATTATGTGATTTCAAAAGCCTGCTACAAATATTGTCTATGACTGCTATCAATTAAAAAAAATAACCAAGGTCTAACTGCCAATTAATTTAAAGTAACTATTCAAAGTAGTTTTTCAAATTTTATATGTTAATCAAGTAAAAAATGAGTATTTTCATTTTTTATGAATGGTCTGGCCATCATAAATCTACATATGTTCCAACACCTTCAGGTGTAGTAGTTACCCCTGATCTGTAGCGGATACGTTCCAATACCACCAGTGATTTCTGAAACTGTGAATAGTACTGAACCCTATACATACTATGTTTTTTCCTATACGTACATACCTTGGATAAAGTTTAGTTTATAAATTACCACAATAACTAATAATAAAATAGATCAATTGTAACAATATACTGTAATAAAAGTTGTGTTACATGGTCATTCGTTTCAGGGGACTCCTTATAGAAGTCTTGGTCTAGGCTCAATGTTTTCTGATGCAACATGTTGCTGTCAGTCGAAACATTTTCTGTTCATGTCTTCCACTCACAAATGTAATGCCTTTTCCATCTTAACACTTTGTAAGCGGGCATAAAAAGCTATATGACGAGTTTACTCGTTTCCCACATACACTTTGTAATCGGGCATAAAAAGCTATATGACGAGTTTACTCGTTTCCCACATACAATGTGTTAACTTATCACACACTGTGGCCTTAACTTCTGCAATTTGAGATGTGACAGCAAAACTAGCAGAAATTTCCTTTACCTTCTTCACAACTTCACAGATAGAAGATTGGTTCTCACCACAGAGCTTAGCAACCTCAACACACAACTTTTTTTCTTTCCTCATTAATTCGAGAACTTTCACCTTTTCGCTTAAAGGAGCACTTTATGGCTTCTCTTTGGCAGATCTAAATTGCCAGCATCGCTACTCTTGCACTTTGGGGCCATTACTAAGTAAAATAAGGGTTGCTTGCACATAAGAACTGCGATACCACAACAGTTGTTCTGATAACGAAGACAGCTACTAATGACTGAACAGGCACGTACTGTGTACAACGTGGATACGCTGGACAAAGGGATGATTCGCGTCCAGGGTGGAATGGTGAGGGACTGTGTGAGATTTTATCATGCTACTCAGAACAGTGCACAACTGAAAATTTATAAACTGTTTACTGAATTGTTTATTTCTGGAATTTTCCATTTAATATTTTTGGACTGCAGTTGATAACAGGCAACTGAAACCATGTACATGGGGAGACTACTGTATGTACTATTCCCCATGTAAAAACTGTTTTCCCTCACATTGCTTGGGTTTACACTGATGTTTCTTCATTTTTCAAACAAATCCACTTCTATTAATAAATTTAAAATAGAAAGCTAGTTTTACAGGATGATGTTCAGCAATAACTTAATTTATAACAATTGTTTCATATCATAAACCTACCTCTGTCAAACCTATATGAGGTTTTCTAATAAGGTTCAGTAAACAGCTATTCAAAATTCTGGTCAGCAGAAGATTTGTAGATTTTCTAAGCATGTCATCTATTTCTGTTGAGCTAAAAACAAAAGTTGACATCATTAAGCTTCAACTAGGGTATAGTTAGCTTCCTGAATAATTTAATACAATCTAGTTAAATTATTTGTTCCACCTCATTCTTTCGTATCTTTAAAAAAACTACATCCAGGGCCGTCCAATTGGCTCAGGTGGTTAAGAGCTCGCTCAAGAGTCTGAGCTGAGCTTTGAGCAACGGTGGTTCAATGCCAGCCCAAGCTGAGTTGCTGTTAAGCTGCCAACAGGTGGCAGGATGGCTCAGCTAAAAACAAAACAAAACAAAACAAAAAAAAAAACTACATCCACCCATATTTATTAAATCACAAATTTCAATACAATTTAATTTCACAAAAGGGACATTTTCAATAAAGTAAAATATTCATTTAGGGCATAACTTAAATGTATTCAATTAACATTACAGTAAAACCATTGGGGTACTTGTATAAGGAAATAAAATTATTCTTAAATTATGACTCCATTGTGGGACAGTCACTTTCAAAGACACTTCATATGCAACTATAGCTAAAATTACTGTTAAAATGTAAATCACTCTGAGCTCTTTCCAGATATAATTAATTTCTAGATTTAATTTTAACCTAAGATATCCATTTCCACTGAGATTTTTAAGAGATTCGAAGAAACCAAGGGCCCCCCCTCAGCGTTTCTAATTCAGTATGGATGGCGTTGTATTTCTAACGATTTCCCATCTGATGCTAACGCTGCTGGTCTGGGGACTACACTGTGAAAAACACACAGCAGAGAAATGCTATACATTAGGTATTTGTCTTCCTTTCCTTTCCTTTCCTCTCCAACTCATATTATTCAGGAACAAAAATTTAAAATCTTTTAAAGAATCCCTCTTCACAAGGAAAAAGCAATATCAGACCTAAAATCAGATACTCTTTTACCCTGGCAAAACACACATTTCTTTTTTCATGTATTTATACATTGTTTAAATCCAAAATAGGGGATAGCTTAAATTAAGAGACACAGATACAATAAATGCAATAAAATAACTATAAATGTTCTTATTGTTTCAGCTTGAAAGATCAATTGTTGTATGTCAACTGCTATCACATCATTTAATGACTTAAAATTCAGAAAAGTTTCACACTGAAGGATATTTCTTGCTATTCAGTACACAATCAAAAGAACAGATTTCAGGGCCAGCCGAGTGGCGCAGTGGTTAAGTGCTGGCTTCGGAAGCCAGCGGCCCCGGTTCGGTCCCACATATGAGGGCCAGTGACACTGCCCTCAAAAAAAAAAAAAAGAACAGATTTCAGAGAGGGAGATAACTATATTATGAAAGCCAGTATCATCCCCTCCTCCAGAGAGTATTCACATTTAGAAATACAGTATATGACCACAATGCAGGGTCTATGCAGGTAGCTGGTACAAGGTGGGGCATAAAGATGAATGTTACTCTAACATTAACTGTTCATTCATTTTATGCCAGACACTTTCTCTGATATGGGAGTCAGGAGAACTGCTCCTACATCCTAGTTCACAAACTAGCTGGTCATTTTGGATAACCGATGTAGCCTCTCTGAGCCTCAGTTTCCTTATTACCAAAATAGGCAAAATGTCACATTTCCTATTTCCAAAAATGTAGGGTATTACTTTTATCATACCAAATAAATAGTATTCTCTTATCTATAAAATCAAGTTGCCTATAGCTACGAACAGTTGCTGTGCTGCTCTCCATTACTGAGTATGATATCAATTTGCTAAGCATGCTTTATTAATTCTATTATTTTACAAGAAGCCTCACCTTAAGCCTATTTGAGACAAAACTATTGAGAATATTAGCTTTTTGACAAGTCAATGACACAGATAAAGAAGGGATATTGTTTAGCTACTGGTAACCTGAGTAATAGAAAAACTAAAATAAATAAATAAGATCTAAACAAGTAAAAAAAAGAAAGGATATTGGTAAACCGGATTTAACAACAAATGCAAGGTGTGAACCTTATGTGGACCTTGATTCAAACATACCAACTATAAAAAGGCATTTTGGGGACAACCAAGAAAATACTGATAAGCACTAAGGAACTGATGACATTATGGGATAGTGTTAATTTTGTTAATTGTGGGTAAACAATGAAATGAAATGTCCTTATTTTTTTAGAAACACATACTGAAGTATTTAGGGTAAAATGTCATTATTTCTAGAATTCACTTTAAAATTCTTCAGCAAAAAAGTAGATAAAATATGGCAAAATATTATTATTAAATCTAGATACTGAAAACATGGGAGTTTCCTATACTATTTTCTCTATTTCTATATATGTTTGAAGATTTATATAATAAAAAGTAAAAAATATATATATATAATACCAGATTCATAGCAACTTAACTCCATATGTCACTAAAATATAGTAGCCTTTCCAATGAGGTAACAATCCATTAGAGAGTCATTGCCTGGAAATCAAGTATTAATGTTTCACAAAAACAGCTATGATAAGGATACATTTCTTATTAGTAAACTTACCTCCGGTGTAGTGACTCTGAAAATTTGAGGCTGGCATAAATAAATTCTTTAACTTGAATGTAAATACGAGGCACTGAATGAGACATGGGAAATTTCTTTGGGAAAGGTTGCTGTAGAAAGAAAAAGTTGACATTGTTTTTGCAATGTTACAAAAAAGATTAATCATCTAAAAGTATAAAAATTAAATTGATTTCACATTTGAATGGTAAATACCTGCATCTCAAAGTCTACTGTTATATTTCTACATTATTTTTAGATTTTAAAGAACATCAAAATATTTCTTAGGAAAATAATGTGGCAATTTACGTGTTTCTTAAATGATATTGGAGACTTCAAACAGAGAAAGCATGTATCAATACTTCTGTAGGTTCCAGTAAATATCCTGCAGGAGATGCCTAGCTGTCTGCTTCTCTGCATCCATAATAACAAAGTCAGGCTGGCCATGAAAGTTATAGGCCAGCTTCCTGGGTCAGAGTCATCAAACAATTCTAAGACTCCCTTCACTCATCCTCAGTGAAGGCTTGATGCCGATTCAGGAAGGTATCTATTCCATTCCACGACTCCTAGGACACCTTACAACAGCTTTCTGACCTGTATACCATCAAACACTGGTATGTGGCCAATGGTTTACAATGTGTTTCCTGGTTAAGCTGCTTTATCAGCCAACATCCATTAACAAATATCTATCTTCTCATTCCTTGCAACCTAGTTGTATCAGTAAAAGTACCCTCACCAAGGTTACCAATGACCTTGTAAATGTTAAATCCAGTGGACTTTTCCAGCTCTCATGTTACCCAATTTACTTGTATCTGAAGTATCTGACACAGTTGGCCCCCTCTTGCTCCTTACATGAGCTCTCCTTCCTTGGTATCCATGCTCCACAATGGTTTTCCTCTTATTTCTTTACCTTCTCTGTATCTTTTCTTCTTGCCATCCCTTTATTATTACTATGTCTTAGGGTTCTAGTCTATATCTTCTTCTCTTTTTATCACACATACTGTCCTTGGATGATCTCATGTACTCTCATGACTTTAATTACTACGCAAATGCCAATATCTCCTAAACGTACAACTCCAGACCAAACCTTTCTCCTGAAGTCCAAGTCCATTTAACTAGCACTTGGACACCTCTATTTGGTTGTAACACTTAAGCTGCAAGGCCTGTGGCTGCATACCAATGTTTGATGGTATCTGAGACATGCTCAATAGATCCCAAAGTGAAATTATAGTCTCTTCTTTCTAAATCTGTTCTCTTATGTTTCCCATCTTAGTGAAAGTTACCACTGTCCAAGGAAACTTGGCTATCATATTTGACCCCTCTATCTTCATCATCTCTCATATGCAAATAATCACCAACACCTGTTTTTCCTGCCTCCTAAACATTTCTCAATTTCCATGGCCATAACTGTCACTCAGATCATTAACCTCTCTTATCAAGGTAACTGCAACAATCCCCTAGCTGGTCTCCCTGCCACCAGTCTTACTCTTCTCCAATCCATTTTCCTCCACATGTTAGCCAGAGAGATCTTTCTAAAGCACAAATCTCATTATGTTTTTACTACTTGAAATCCTGTGGTGACTTCTCATAGCTCCCTCAGGATGGAGGGTCCACTCTCTATCTAACACTGCTTACAAGGGCTAGTATAGTATGGTGCTTTCCACTTAATTTCTTGATAATCATCTCTGGTACTTTATCAACCTTGTACTTTATACTACAGAATTATACCCTTTCTGCATACTGCTTCCTCTATCTTGAGCAGTGCCAACTTCTGTGAATTGTAATTTCCTGTTTTGTTTTTTTAAATCTATCCCTGACTTGACTGTAAGCTCCTTGACAGCAGAGACTAAAAAACTAGCATGTAAGGGCCGGCCGAGTGGCGCGGTGGTTAAGTGCTGGCTTGGGAAGCCAGCGGCCCCGGTTCGGTCCCACATACGAGGGCCAGTGACACTGCCCTCAAAAAAATAAAAAAATAAAAAATAAAAAAAATAAAAAACTAGCATGTAGCACAGTGACTACTATACAGTAGGTGAGGACAAATATTTGAATGAACAAATGCATTCTTAGGTACCTCATGCATAAAGAAACTTACAACGAGCCAGTAGTGAAAACATTCACAGAGTGCAGTGTAGTGTCTCTCCAAAACTGGTATGTTCAACTTTTCCAAATTTAGACTCAGTTAGGAGTGCTATAAAAATTAACTGAAGAGTTGCTATTCTTTAAAATCACCTGATAAGGGCCGGTCGAGTGGCACGGTGGTTAAGCGCTGGCTTCGGAAGCCAGCGGCCCCGGTTCGGGTCCCACATATGAGGACACTGCCCTCAAAAAAAATTAAAAAAATAAAAGGAATTTTTTTTTTTTTTAAATCACCTGATAATAATGTAAATGCTAACTTACATCCAATTTATGCTTTGCAGAATAATGAACCCAATATTAACTACTTGGAAGATATTTCAGATTTAAGAATTCATTTTAATGACATTAAAGACAGAATATAAATATTTTTAATTTAGCCAGTGGGTTCTAATCAAATTATCACAGCTATCTGCAAAAAAGACTGATTTTTGAATATATGTTCAGTCCTATTCCTTTCTCACTCATAATTTACACTAAAAATAATAACTGAAGTTACTTGAAAGACAGTTTTACATCTTTTCTAATAGTTTAAATTGACAATTATACTTAAATCAGGAAAAAATTAAATATATACACACACACAACCAAGAGAATGTTCCTAAATAATTCATGGGATTTCCACTGAAGCTGTCAAATTTAAATTTTCCATGTGGCTTTTACCTTAACAGCAGCTCTTCTTTTTAATGATAAGTAATATATGGACCAATGAATACAACTCCTGATGAGTTTAATCCTACTGCATATTTTGGACGCACCCCAGAAACAAAGTGAAACTTCCTTTTAACTGTAAACCTATTTAGAATACTTTAGTGTAGGGCTGGCCGAGAGACGCGGTGGTTGAGCGCTGGCTTAAGAAGCCAGCGGCCCCGGTTCGGTCCCACATATGAGGGCCAGTGATGCGGCCCTCAAAAAAAAAAAGAATACTTTAGTGTAACTAGAAGGGACATTAAATATTATTTACTTCAACCTCCTCACTTGACAGATGAGCCACAAATAGGTAAACAAGGTAAGTCACTTGCCCATAATAAGCCACGGGCAGAGTTGACATGTGAACCCAGAACAATCCAGTGGTCTTTATGGAGATACTACCGACTGAACAAACTTTAGTATCAGTAACCAAAACAAAACAAAACCAAGCCATGAAATGGAGAGCATTCCGATAATATTTTTGGCAGGGAAAACTCCGATTGGGGTTTTAAAAACATAGAACAGTTATTCTGTCTTTTGTGTGTATTGGAATACAGCTTTTAGGTATATGCAATGGCAGTGTCAACTAAAATATGTTAGTCACATATTATATGACTATTACACATAATATGCTCAGTTTATGTATATGAAAATATAACAAAAATTAACAGTCACAATTCACACATTTCACTCAGAATTCACTTTTGTTCATTGTGCAGGGATAAAAATGTAGAAAATGGGGTCGGCAAGTAGCGCGGTGGTTAAGCGCTGGCCCCCTGGTTTGGTACCACATATGAGGGCCAGTGACACTGCCCTCAAAATAAATAAATAAATAAATAAAAATAAATTTTAAAAAATGTAGAAAATGACTAAATTATAAAGAGTTGGAAAAACCATAAAGAGTAAGGAAAAAAACAAGAATAAAGAGAATGAAAAAAGGTGACAATAACAGGAAACACAGTACCTTTTCCCCATGATATCTGATTCTACCCAAAGATACTGGATAAGTACAAGTGTGTGTGTGCGCACGCAGTCACAGAATACTCTACATGCTGGTCTGTTTCTTTTCTTCATCCTGTCTTCTGTTCAGACATCTTTACTCCAAAAATACATATTCCTACTTCAGGAAAATCTAAAGGTGACTACTGCTTTCATATACCTCTCACTTAACCAAGGTAAACTTTTTGTGGAAGTGTATTTCTAGGAAAAAAGGCCAAAAAATAAGATCTTCCTCAGTGATGGACATTTCAAAGAAATTCTCCTCTCTTTCCCTACAATATATCTTATTCCTATAACCTACTCAATATTTTGTACATTTAACTTGGAATCCACCCAATGTTAGTAACAATTGACCTGAGAATCCACCTAACATTTGGGACAATTATTCCTAGTATTCCCGGAAAAGTCACTTCTTAACTTCACCAAAATAGTAGTAGTAGTAGTAACATAATCTCTAAAAGTGAACAAAACATAATTGATTTTCTTAGCTAACACAACAAAAAAGTGCCTCGAAAGAAGCCATTCTCGCTTTCAGTGTCAGGTCAATATTATGTACCAATAAATATTATGAGTTCATTTTTAAGAAAATTCTTGAATTAAAATTTAACTTGTACCTTTTCAAGGTCTGGATCCTGAAAGGGAAATTTACTGATGACTATTTTATATTCCTCTTCATTAACTACAGGAATGGGGCTATAATTATCTTCTTCAAAAATGTCCCTATTAAGAAAGAAGAGAGAATTGAAAATTTAATATTAGAAAACATATCATTAGAGTGTTATAGGGCAGTATTTTCTTTTAAAAAACTGTAACAAAAGCATTTTTATTTTGTCAGTTAAAGATCTGATTAGGAAAACACTACATCATCATCCAGAATTTTAAAATTTAATATCAAAAAAGTCTTGTCCCTCGGCATTCATATGCAACCTCCTTCTTCCACTTGTGCTTTTAGTTTTTTGATCTAGAACAATTCTCAAAATGATACAGTCTAAATGAACTCATTATCTATAACTAAAAACAGTGCCATGAAATGAAGAGGATTCCAGTCGTATTTTTTGATAGGAACAATCTCAAGTTGTATGTCTTGTGTTTTCTCTCTTCCCAACTACATCATGTAACAACAATGTCTTCCACTGTTCAGTGTCTCATTATGTAATCAGAAAAAAACCTTTTATAGAAAAAAACCTATGTGCTATTCACCAAACATCCACATGCTGTCTGTCCCACACAGCTCCCTCGCAAATAGGCAGAGCCATATGACCAGTTTTGGCCATTAGACTACGAATGCAAGTGATAGGTGTTGCTTCAAATCTAAAGCATTTATGAGCTAACTATGCGACACTTCTTCCCATGGTGACAAGATCATCACATGTTGAGAAAATAAAATCACAAAAGTAAACAGCCTGAGCTACGATTATTACACCCACTATAGAATTCTGTGTGAGTGAGAAATAAAATGTCTGTGTTCATACCCTGAGATTTTGGGCAGTTTTGTTACTGTAGTATAACCCAGCCTGTCTTAATATACCTGCTGTCCAATTATCTACTTCCTTTTAATCAGTAGTTCAGTTCGATTAATATTTATTGAGTACCTCTTATGTGCTAGGCTCCAAGCTAACTGTGATGAAAACCCCCTACCTCATGGAGATAAAAGCAAGATTTCTGTTCTCCAAACTGATAGGAAAGATAGCTATACAAACAAATTCTAATGTTTACAATGACGTGTTATACAGACAATGAAAGAGGAATAAGTTCAGAAATGAGACAAAGGAAGCAGTGATTAACGTCACTAGCGCAGTTCTGGAGTAGATGCGGGACATCTCATGAAAGGTTTACAGGAAAGCTATGGGCTCTATAGGGTTTTTGAAGACAGAAAGAAACAATTCTAATGAGATTATGTGAGAACAGCATTTTAGAAAGATGAAACAACAGGCAAAAGCATGAAGGGTGAAAAAGAATGCATGTAGAGAGAAGGGGAACAAAACCACAGGTGGTGCAGTAGTACTAGAATGTGAAGTATACCAGGGATATGGCGTAAAAGGAGGTTGGACAGGTGAAGAGACTGAGGCATCCAGATTTTATTCTGTAGGTAATGGAATACCATTAATAAATTTTAGGCAGAGGAATGTCATAGGAATCTTTCACTATGTGGAGGATAAACTGGAGAAAGGACAATTATGAATATGGAAGTCAGAAAAACTGATTGGAGAGATGGTAGAAGAGGGTAAAGGGGGTCAGCTATATGGTGATGGAAGGAGAACTGAATTGTTGGTGAGCACACAAGTCATACAGGTGATGTATCAGAGAACTGTATTGTACATTTGAAACCTATATAATTTTACTAACCAATGTGACCCCAATAAATTTAGTATTAAAAAAAAAGGAAAGACTGACTCTAGATAAAAGGTGACGAGAATGTGAATGAAAGCTATACTAGTGAGGGCAGAAAGGAAGTGGCAGAAACAAGAGCTTTTAAGAAATAGAATATATAGGATTTTAAACTGAATGAGGGTTATGAGGGAAAGTGTAATCTTGATGAATCTGTGGTTTCTAGACAAGGCATATAGACAAATGATGTATACCTTATCAGAGACATTTGCTAAGGCAAGGAATACAAGAGAAGGACTTGGTTTGGGTACTGGTAGACTGATATCTAATTGATAAAGGGGTCTTGGGTCTTGAGGAGAGGTTAAAAATAAAGGTACAGGTTTGTAAATCATGGTGTGCACAAGGTATGTAAAAAATAAGGCTCTGTTCACCTCACATATAGCGAGAGGCTTCAACTATTGGGTTGTTGGAAAAGTCATGACGTATTTTTTCTGTCTTTCATTGCAAAAATGCGTCATGACTTTTGCGACAACCCAATAATTCTATTTCCTCTAAATTGTGTTTATAGCAAGAGTTAAAGGTAACTTTCAGGGCCGGCCGAGTGGCGCATTGGTTAAGCGCTGGTTTTGGGATGCCAGCGGCCCCGGTTCGGATCCCACATGAGGGCCAGTGACACTGCCCTCTACAGCTAACAACAGCTCCACCTGGAGCTGGGCTGTGCGAGCCCCGGTGATGGTGTGGGCTGCAGCCCCTGCTGCAGTGGGCTGCCATAGGCTACAGTGAGTGGCCCGCAGCCAGCGTGAGCGGCTGGCAGCCAAGCGTGAGCTGCCAATAGCCGCGGTGAGCGACATCCAGAGGCCAGTGACCGATCTGCCTCATTCGGGAAGAGCGCAATGACGATACCAACAGTGAAGCAACATCCTCCGCAACTAAACTGAAGAACAAAAAGACAGCAACTTGTCTGTTCCCCTTCCCTGATTCCCCAACGCTGTTCCCCTCCGCCAATTCCCCAATAAAATCTTAAAAAAAAAAAAAAAAAAAAAAAAAAAAAGGTAAGTTTCAGAGAAGAAGCTACTAGAACACCATAAACTACTCACTTTATCCAAATGCCAGGAACTCAGTTAATATGCAAGGAGAGATAATTTAATGAATGCTAGATTCATATTCTGAAAATGTTAATGTAGTCTTAAAAGTGATCTGTTTACTGAACCAAATCCTATAAACATTTACTGAGTTCCTCTCACATTGTGTAAAGCACAATACCTGGGGTTAGGCAATCAAGAATATAAATAAAAGATTGGTGCTCACAATATAGTTGGAGAGAACCACACACAGAAAAACAAACTATGACAGTACTCAGATTATAAATTCTACCATGTAAGTAGCCAGGTTTTAATTATTCAGTATTGATGATAACATTTACTTTTTCCCCATTTAATTGTTAGGTTGTCAATTCACTACTTGTAAAATCTCTGAAGATACAAGTCAGGGAAGCTTAAATTCTGCTACTTCTTAAAAAAATCTAAGCAAAAAACATGATCTAGAAGAATGTTGAAAGCAGAAGTCAAAATGTATTTGGGAATTATGTACTACAACTCACATGCTATCATTTGTTCTCCCCCAAAATTACAATGGATGATAACGTTAATCCTATCTCTATTGGAATGAACCCATTAGCTTCCCAGAGAGAAAACAAAACCTCATAGCTACCCCAATCTTGGGAAGCAATCTCACTACTAGAAGTCTTAAAATAAGTAAGAGAGAATAACTGACTCAATACAAATCTATCAACAATTGTGAAAATGTGAACACTCTTCCGAAGAGGGCAAGTTAGTAACAACAACTCTGTAAGACTATATGTATATATACATGTATGTGTATATATATATATATATATATATATATATATATATATATATATGGTTGCTGGAAAAGTCATGACGCATTTTTGCAATGAAAATCACAAAAAATACGTCATGACTTTTCTGACAACCCAACATATATATAAAGCTATATTTTATTATATATAAAGCTATCATATTATTATATTCTATTGTAGCATATAGATTGTAGATTACTACCCCTACCTCTACCTCTATTTCTAAAATACTAAATATAAAAAAAATCATTGATACTTACACATGACTCATCAAGACTATCAATTATCCATTTGGGACAACATCCTTACCATATCACTGCTAAGGAATGTTAACACAAAATTCTTAAATAAGGATTTATTTAGTTGATTTTAAGAGAACTGTACCACCTGGTGAATCACTTAAGTATTTTAAAATGATTTCTATCACAGTATTCAGAAGGTCAATCTTCCATAGTTTTGAAAATTGATGGAGTATATGCCAAGCTGCTGTTAAATCATGCAACATATTTTCTATTTCTATCAAATATTATTGCCACATTACTTCTATCATATTTTGGTAAACTAAATCTAAGATCTCAAGATTGACTTCTTTTTTAGAACAAAGGAAAAAAAGAGAGAGAGGGAAGAAGGAAGAAAGGAAGGAGGGAGAAAGGGAAAGGGAAGGGGGAAGCATGGGAAGGGGAAGGGGGAGGGAGGGAGGGGGAAGGAGGAAGGAGGGAAAAGAGAACGAGAATAGTTTGTTTTGTTTTTTTATTTTTAGCTGGTTGGCAGCTCAGCAGCAGCTCAGCTCAGGCTGGGCATTGAACTGCTGTTGCTCAGAGCTCAGCTCGCACTCTTGAGTGAGCTCTTAACCAACTGAGCCACTCGGCTAGCCCTAAGTTTTTAGAATTTAAAAAGGAGGGAGTATACTTTGCATATTTCTCTTTTCATGGCAATACAAAATTACATAGTTATTAAAATGTTTTGTTTCTCCAGACAAGTGATTAAAGCAAAAGTAATTTTCCTAATTAGATGCTTTAAGATTTTTAATTTAGTTATGCTGTTTGTAAAAATAGCACTTTCCCTAAACAAAATTTAAAAGCTATAAATTTCTGTCTCGAATACTAAATACCTTTGAATACTTACAGGCTTTTACCTAATCATTTATTGGGAAGCAGGGGGGGTGGAAATACAGAGATTAGAACTAAAAGTACAGTATTATAGTACATTTAAAAGTTAATTATAAGTGGTACAACCATTGTGGAAAACAGTATGACAATTCCTCAAAATATTAAACATATTTACATATAATCCAGCAATTCCACTTCTGGGTATATATGCAAAAGATTTGAAAACAGGGACTCAAACAGGTATTTGTATACCAATGTTCATTGCAACATTGTTCATAATAGCCAAAAGGTGGAAACAATCCAAATATCCATAGATAGATCAATGATAAATAAAATACAGTATATACATACAATGGAATATTATTTGGCCTTTAAAAATGAAATTCTGACACATGTTACAACATGGATGGACCTTGAAGACATTATGCCAAGTGACATAATCCAAACAGAAAAAAGATATATAAATATTATATGATCCCACATATTTGAAGTACCTAAAATAGTCCAATTCATAAAGACAAAGTAGAACGGTGATTGCCAGGGGCTCGGAAAAGAAGGGAATAGGGAGTTATTGTTTAACTGGTATAGAGCTTAAGTCTGGGAATAGGAAAAAATTCTGGAGAAGGATAGTGGTGATGGTTTCAATATAAATGTACTTCATGCCATTAAACCGTACATTTTTAAAAGGTTAATATGGTAAATTTTATGTTATGTATATTTTACCACAATAAAAAATTACTATAAGCATTTTAAATTGCTAAATGCAAAATCAATTACTATAACATTTGACAAAACTTTTTCACCACATTAAGGCACCATGGTTTAGACTAACCTGAAAACTCCAGCCCATTTCTTAAGCAGTGTTTCATTGTATTGATCTCTTATTTCAAATAAAAGGTCAAAAAGTCGGTTCACTGGAAAACCATAACCCTAAAACACACACATAAAAAAAGAGGATAAGTTAAAGATATTCATTTAAAAATATTGGGAATACTGGAGAATTATTTGAATGTGATTACCATATTGCACTGAATCCATTCCAACAGTATAAAGAAAAAGGGTGTCCTTTTGATTTTACAAGGTTGCCTTAGGTAGAAAAGAGGCTAGAACGAGTTTTATGAAGCTGAAATACTTCTTCCATTTCTTCTGTCTTTTCACTCTGGATTACTTTGTTAGTATTAGGGCATTTCCCCTGCTTCCCCCTACATTGCTATTTCCCTCTGTCCCCCTTTTCGTTTCTGATGCTCCTGCCTTCTCTCTGTGGCAGCTCAACTCAAAGCCAGTGGGAGGAGGGAGGGAGAGAGGGCGTGTGGAGGAATTGGGGTTCTAGGGAATATGAACAGCAATATCACTTCTGGAAAGTTCAGGAACCCTGGAAAGGAGAAAAAAATAAAACACTAGGAGGAAGACAGAGAGAGAGTAGAGTGGAAGAAATCTCACTGAACTTCCAACCCTACTTCTAGCATTCTATCCCCACCATCTCAGGACAGACTGAGAATAAGACGTTCAACAAGAAGGATCGCTGCTGCCAGAGAAGGGCTGAGGGCTGGCCCCACCCCACTGCCCCACCTTGCTGACAATGCCTGCCTCAGTGTCCCTGCCTTTGGGCATCAATATGGACAGACAGTCCAAGTCTGACCAGCTAAACCCACATGGCCAGGTCCCTGTGCCATCTACAGGACTCATGACTGCTGCTCCTGGTTTGGTCATCACGATCCCCTCAGACTCCCTTGTGCCCACAGCCTCATCAGCTCAGACCTTCCTTATTTCGGCCCCCATGACTATCTCAGCTCTGCCCCCTGGCTCACAAGTCCTGCAGGTGGTCCCTGACCTCTCCAAGAAGGTATCATCAACCCTAGGAGGAAGGAGATGGAGGTGGCAATGTGGCTCTTAAGCACCCCCCAAACCAAAAGAGGATGCTGGAATCAGGGCTACCTGAAATGAATGACCCTTCTGTCCTCTCCCCCAAGGATAGTGATGTCCATCAGAAAGACCTATAGGAGTGAAGCAATCTGTGGCACAAGAAATGGACAAAACCTTGAGCTCATGGATTCAGTTCCCAGTTCCACCATGAACTTGCTGTGTGACCCTGGGTGCCAGATGTGCTCACTGACATTCTATTCAAAGTCAGAGATGCAGATCCACTCCAAGCCCCACAAGTGCCCCTACTGTTCCAAGGCCTTCGCCAACAGCTCCCACCTGGCCCAGTATATCCGTATCCACTAGGTGGCCAAGCCCTACAGTTGTAACTTCTCTAAGAAATCCTTCCGCCAGTTCTCGCACACCCGCAACCACACAGGACAGACCATACAAATGTGCACACCCAGGCTGTGAGAAGACCTCCACACAGCTCTCCAATCTGCAGTCCACAGAGGCAGCAAAACAAAGATAAATGTGCCATAACTGTCATCAGGCGTACACAGATGCAGCCTCCCTAGAGGTGCACCTATCGATGCATATGGTAAAGCATGTCAAGGTATACACCTACACTATTTGTAGCCAGGCATATATGTCAGATATGTACTTTATGAAACATATGTGCAAACGCAACCCTCCTGATCTCCAGCAACATGTACAGGCAGCGACAGCAGCGGTGGCAGTGGTTCAGGCCCAAGCTCACACCGCGGCTTCCCAGGCATCGCAGAAGCAGCAGCAGCCACCACACTTCCAGTCCCCTGACAGCCCCCAAGGGTGGAGGTGGTGTGGATAGCAACCCCAACCCTACACTCTGTGTTCCTTAAATCTGACCCTCTATAAGACAGTAGAGCATCATAAGGACATCTGCCTCATTGTCACCACCATCACATCCCCATGGAGCAACTGGCCAGCTAAGAGACCTGTGCTGCCACCCACTGGGAAGAGGGGAAAGAAATTCTGGTCCCTTCTTTCTCCAACTCTTCTTGGTGGGAAAGTCCTCTTCTTCCTTGACGGGCCTTGGCTCCATCTCCTTGGGCCTCAGGCACGATTTTCCTTCCCAGGGTACCATCCTTATTTTCAACTCCTCTTCAAAAGGAACATCAGCCCTCCTGATTGGCAGAGGAATACTGAGCTGGTAGTATAATCCAGCAGCTTCCCCTCCCAAGCACAGCATTTAAAAACTGGGGGTTGGAGCTTAAAGGAGGGATTTGCTATGACCTCATAGAAACGTTTCCAGTGTGGACACTTCTCTCTCTTCTTACCCTCATAATCCTCAAAGTTCAGGCTGATAGAAAACTAGAGGCTGGCCCTCGCAGACACCAGAGAAGGCAGCCCTAAATGCAACCGGCCTCCTGTTCTAATCTTGCCTGCGAAAGAACACGTTTCCCATGCCATGATCCCTGGGGGTCGTTTGCTTCCTCCTCATGGTCTCATTTCAGTTCCTACTTAAAGCTGTAAGAAAGTGATCTAGGTGGTGGTCAGATCCCCATTATTTGTAAAGGGGCATGGGCTGAGATGTGGTCCTCAAGAGGCTGGTGATCCCCAAAATGACAGTTGTTTAGAAGTGTGGGTTTTCCTTGGAGCCTCTCCTCTTCTCTGCCAACCACGGCACTGTACTCTGTCTCCCCATCCCCAAATCTAAGAAGCTGTGGGAGCTTTGTGCTCTTTATGAAATCCCACAACAAAGGGTGTGGCACAGAATGGAGGGAGTTCAGGGCTAACACAAGGACTGGACTTAGCTCTCTAGGTTCCATGGTCAGTTGCCAGACACTGATTTATATATAAATATATAGATACCTACTCATCACAGCCATTCTGTTGTAACCATTTGTGTTTATAACATGAACAAGATCTGTGTGACTCCCAGGGCCCATAATCATTGTACTAAGGCAGAACTTGTATCTTCTCATTTCTAGTTCAAGGTTCTTTCCACTACATCATGTACTTTTTTTTTAACTACAAAAATACTTTATTCCAATTGAATGACCAAGTTTAAAAAGATGGTAATATTTCCTGAGCTCTGTCCAAACTTCATAATCAGGAAGGAAGTGGTATGAAAAGTTCTGGGTAATAGGGGAATACCAATATATACATAAAAGTTTGGTTACTACTAATTTACTACCATAAATCCACAATAAAATAAATGACTGTGGTGTATTATTTTGTGTCTCTTTAAGTATTTAAAACAGCCATTAATTGAATGTTAGATTATCACCCACCTGCAAAGTATCTGCAAATATTACAATGAGATTCTTCAGCTCCAGAACAAGATCAGGATCAGTGCAATAGGACTGTGAGGGGCAGGGGCGGTAGGTGTAGGGGTGGAAACACAAACAAAAACAAGAGTCATTTGGTTAAAAACTAAGAAATAAAACTTAAAACTTCTTCAACAAATTTTAAATCTTGGTTATTAGATCACAGCTGGCTTCTTCTATTCAGTACAAATTCTTAGGAAAAGACCATAAAAATGACACATCTAAAGTATCTATGTTATATAAAAAGGAATTTTCCTGAAATGTGCACACACTAAACTTTGGTTAAAGCAATGATGCTTATATTTCTACTAGTTATTTTAAACTGAAAAAACGGGTTATATATATAGAGAGAGACCACATATTTTCAGTTTTCAATATTTATTCTCTTATAAAAAAGACACAAATATGTCACTTTTTCCAATATAAGAATGTCAATTTAAGTATTTTCATAGTAATTCACCAGAAGAAATTAATTAATTTCAATGGGATAGTGAAATTCACTCTGTCCCCTTAACAGTATTAATAAGATTTTGAGTATGCTATGTTGCATTTAACATATTATAACTTTGTATTTGATGTCAAGGAATAGGAAGCATACTATAATTTTACAGATTCAGAGCTGGTCTGAATATAAATCGTAATCAAATGTATAGTTCTGTTATTAATATGTTAGGTAAAGTTGTAGTTCACTGGACAAGTAGTGTATCAAGAATCTAAATTCCTGATAAATAAAAATGTAGTGTATTTATAAAAATATCACATAAACTAAAAATCCTCAGCCGAGTGGCTCAGTTGGTTAAGAGCTCACTCAAGAGTGTGAGCTCTGAGCAATAGGGTCACTGGTACGATTCCCGGCCTGAGCTGAGCTGCCAACAGATGGCAGGGTGGCTCAGTTAAAAAACAACAACAACAAAAACCTAAAAACTCTCCTCTAAAATATTTCAATCTCTATTGTCAGTAATAAAATTATAAATAATAGATTATAAATTTTAAGTATGAAGTAATTTTACTGAGGGTAAACTACTAAAATTGTGTTAAGTAAAAGTCTACATTGAGCAATCAATTTCAGTAGTCTTTATACCACTAACATATTTATTATTTCCACAAGAGGCATATTACAAAAACATTTGATCATTTTGCTTTCATCCATTTAAAAAAAAACCCTCATTATATACAGGTTAATTATTCAAAGGACTTCAAATTTTCACAATTGCATATTTTTTAAAAATTAGTAATTGTATTGCTGCAAACAAATTATGAACATTGAAGAACAAGTTTTATTGAGTTTTAATGGTGGAGTTTATTTTGGAAGCAAAGAATTTGGAATGATAATTAAAAACCCTTTCTTCATTGTGTTTTTCAGTGATCTAATGAAGAGGTCAGCTGAGACTAACGAGACCAGCTTAATTCTTCATTTTCTATAATGCTGAACTAAACATCTCTTGGGAAGCCCCAGTGGCAAAAATCACAGCCCAAAAATATACAGAATGATGTAGTACAGTATTCTTCAGACATTATGCATCTCAGAAGTCCCTGAAGTAACTGAATTAAAAAGTTAGTAACAAATTACTGAATGACTTACTGAATGAGCTCTGAGGACAGCAATTATCTTTGAAAGGGCCATGTTCCACAGTTCATCAGTGTATGCCCTGGTTACTAATCCTTGGGTCACATGTAAAATGTGATCTTCCACCACAAAAAACCTAAAAACAGTAATTACCAACATAGCATGAGTTAAAAAAAAAATTAAAACCCAAAGAGAAAACAATTAGTTCTGACATTTAACATAATATAAAAATAATAGCTATTTCCACAGTAGATACATACCCTACAATTTGAGTGAAGTATCTTCTATAGCCATCAACTGTTTCATGCTTTAAATGAAAAATAAAAATCAATTTAAAGCAATACATACCAGTAACATAAAAGTTCCAAGTCACTACATTTATTAACAATATTTACTGAGAGCCTACTAGATTTTAAGGCACTAAGGATACACGGGTTAATAACAAAAAGTCCTTACCCTCACGAAATTTGCATTCAAAAGGAGACAGACAATAAACAAGTTAAAAAGTATATATGACTTCAGAACCCCCGCTCTTAGCAGGTTATTTCAAGCCACCATTATCTTTCACCTGGGTTATTATCATTCTCCTACCTAGTCTCCCCAGCTTCCAGGCTTACTTCCTAGAATCTAATCTCCAGATAGCTTCAGAATGATACTTTTCAAATAGTAATCGGATCATATATCTTTTGTTAAAAACCTTCCAATAACTTCTCATTTGATTCACAAAAAAATTCAAATTCCTTACAAATGGTCTACAATTGCCTATTGTTCATAATTTTAACAAAAGGCATACAGGAAAATATTTGATCATTTGAATTTCATTCATAAAAGTTTATTAGATTATTTGAAAAGTTTATTTCATTATTTCAATTAAGTTCAAATATTATATTTTGCTTATTTCATAAATGTGATCAAAAATTTTAAGCACATGGGTTTTTTTCGGGTTGGGAGAGGTATTACTATTACTTTTTAGATTAAGAATATTATGATCAAAGAATGTAGTCTATATGACACCAGATGTTTCATGTCTTGATACTTATTAGTTACATTTTATAATGCTCCATTTGTGCTTGAATCTGGATGAAACAGGATTCTATATAGTCCCTAAACTCAAGCCTAGTAAGTGTATTCTGTGTTCTTACTGATATCTATTTGGTTTATAAAATACTGACATGCTTAAAAATCCACTATGCTATTTATCCTTTAGTTGTGGCAATTTTGCTTTAAATATTTTGAATCAATGTTACTAAATGTTTACAAGTTTAACTTACCATTTCTTATCAATTCTGAGACATGAATATTTTATTTTTTATCATTCTAGCTTTTCTGTGTTATATGAAAATATATATTTATCTTACTCTTTTAGTGGTTACTCCAGAAATTACATTATGCATACTTAAGTAATCAAATTCTAACATTAATCAATAGTTTTACTCTTCTGGACAATTCAGAAACTGTTGAATAGTTTCATTTCATTAACTTCCATCTCATTCTAATGTTTATTGTGTATTTTAATTCTATTTGATTTAAAGTTCATAATATTGTATTATTTCCTAGAGTCAACATAGATTTATTCACATAAATTTACATTTTCTTTGATATTCACTCCGAGCATCGCATATCTTCCATTTGGCTTCACTCTCCTTTTACCTGAAATAGATGCTTTAGAACTTCGTTCCTTAGTAAGGGTGTCTTGGTAGCAAACGCTCCTCTTTTTGTCTGAAAATGTCTATCTTTGCCCTTGTTTCACTGGATATAGAATCCTAGGTTGACAGTTATTTTCCTTCAGCATTAAAAATATTCCATTGTTGGGCCAGTCGAGCAGTGTGTTGGTTAAGAGCTGGCTTGGGAAGCCAGCAGCCTGGTTTGGATCCCACATGAGGGCCAGTGACACTGCCCTCTACAGCATAAATGGTAAATAACAGCTCCACCTAGAGCTGGGCTGCTGTGAGCCCCCGGGACAGCATAGCTGCAGCCTCTGCTGCAGTGGGCTGCTATAGGCTATAGTGAGTGGCCAACAGCCAGCATGAGCGGCCGGCAGCCAGTGTGAGCTGCCAAGAGCCACAGTGAGCGGCCGTCCAGAGGCCAGTGACTGATCTGCCTCACCCAAGAAGAGGGCAATGATGATACCAACATGGGCCAGTGAAGCGATGTCCTCCACTAGACTGAAGAACAAAAAGGAGAGCAATCTGTCTGCTCCCCTCCCCCAATTCCATTCCCCTCCCCCAATTTCCCAATAAAATCTTTAAAAAAAAAATATTTCATTGTTTTGTTTATCTGAAAATAATTTCTTCCCTTTGGGTATTTTAACGATATTTATCTTTGTTTCTAAAGTCAAGTTTATTGAGGTATAATTTACATCCAGGAAAATTAACCCTTTTTACATGTAGAATACAATACTCTACATAACTTTGTGGTATCTGAATTTTTTCACTTAGAATAATGTTTTTGAGATTCATCTATGTCACTGCATGTATCGGTTCCTCTTCTACTGCTTAGCAGTATTCCATCACTTGGATGGCAATGTGTTTGCTCACTAGTTCTTAGACATCTGGGATGCCTCCAGTTTTTGGCATTTATGAATAAAGCTACTATAAACATTCACATATAAGTCACTGTGTGAAGATACATTTTCATTTCTCACAGGTAAAAACCTAGAAGCAGGACTGCTGGGCCATATGGTAAGCGTAAGCTTAACCTTATAACAAATTGCCAAACTATATTCCAAAGTGCCGGTATAATTTTAATATCCTCTAGAAGTATATGCGAGTTCCAGTTGTTCCACGTCCTCATCAGTACTTGCTATTATCTATCTTTTTAATTCTAGCCATTCTAGTATGTATGTAGTGGTATCTCAAGGTTTTAATTTCCATTTCCCTAATGAAAAATGATATTGAACATTTTTGACGTGCATTGTTGTCACCTGTATATCTTTGGTAAAATGTCTGTTGGGATCTTTTGTCCATTCGTTTGTCTTTAATTATTTAGTTATACAAGTTCTTTATGTGTTCTGGATGCAACCTCATTGTTAGACACAAGTTTTGCAAATACATTCTTCTTGTGTCTTGTCTTTTCATTTTCTTGACAATGCCTTTTGAAGAGTAGTTTTCCACTTTGATGTTTAATTTATCAATTTCTTTCTTTTATGGTTCATGCTTTATGTATCTCACCTAAGAAAATACTGACTGCCTAACCCAAGTTCACAAAAATGTTAACCTTTGTTTTTTTCTAAAAGTTCTACAATTTTAGCACTTACATTTAGGTTCATAATCCATTTCTTGAATTGGTGAATGAAATAAGAGTCAATATTTTCTTTTGCATGTGGATAATTTTATTCTCTTGTGGTGAGAAGATATTCTTTGGATGATTTCAAGTCTTTTATATATTTGTTGCGATGTATTTTATAGCCCAGAATACGGTCTCCATGAACCTTCCACATGCACTTGAAAAGCATGTGTATTCTGCTGTTTGGGGTGGGTCAATTAAGGTCAATTAATCAAGTTAGCAAATAATGTTTTTCAGGTCTTCTATTTTCTCTCTTTGGCGTTCTGAAATTTAATTATATGGTCTTTAAGAATGCATTCCTTTTATTTAACCTACTTGAGATTCCTTGGACTTGACTCTGAAGGTTCCATTTCTCAACTGTCCTGGAAAATTCTTAGCCATTATGTCCTCAAATACACCTCTATCCCATTTATTCTATTTTCTCTTTCTGAAACCTCAACTAGAAATATGTTAGACCTTCTTTCTATATCCCCTCGCTCTTCTGTATTTTTATCATTTTGTCTCTCTATGATACTTTCTAGGTAATTTCTTCAGATTACCTAAGAGAATGCACCAACTGTTAAACCTATCATAAAATTTTAAATTTTGGTTAATATATCTTTAATTTCTAGGTATTGGACTTGATTTTTCTTCACGTTTTTGGTCATTTTTTTTGTTTGTTTCTTGTTCCCTAATTATTGGGTTGTCGGAAAAGTCATGAGGCATTTTTGCAACAAAAAATGTAGAAAAAATATGTCATGACTTTTTCGACAACCCAATATATCAACAAGCTTGCCTTTTATTTCTTTAACTGTTTTAGATAGTGTTATTTTATATTCATGGCTAATAGGTCAAATATTGAAAGTCTTTTAGGATTTATTTCTGTCATCAATATTTCTAATGATTCTCATTTTTTTGGTAATTATTTTTCACTATAAATTGCTAATTTTCCTTGAAACTTTATGGATATTCCTTAACTCTGCTATTAAGGTTCATAGAAGATCTGCATTTGCTTCTACTAGGCACCTGGAGGCAACACCAGCATGGAACCACTTTAAACTAAATTTTCAACTTGAGATTTTTTTTGACTATCCAACTAGGATAAGCTGGGTTGCAAACACATGTCAGGAACTGTTTGTTATGAATTCTCAGACTTTTTTTTTCTTATTGTTGTTCACTTAGTACGAAGATTTGATAGGCAATTTCCTTAGAGTATTTGGCAGAAAGAACAAAGAGATTTTGTTAGATGGTTTTTATCTCTAGATAATTGTAATAATGGGGCTATAATTCTTTGGAGTCTCAGGTTTCTTTACAAGGGAGACAAGTACTTTAGGTGGCTCTGGGCTTGGCCCTCTGTACCCCCATGTCCTTGAACAGGACATGCTTTCCCTTTTAGCAGATTCCCCTAGGATAAAAGTTACTTTTAGTGCTTCATTAAACTTATCTTGATTTCTGCCTTCATTTAGGTTTTCCTGTTTTATAGTCAGATGTACTGAGGTATAAGTTACACACAGTAAAACACTCTTTTTATGCGTTGTTTCTATGAGTTCTCACAAATACATCTAGTCATGTAACTATCACCAAAACCAACATGTAGAACAGTTCCACATTCACTTAGTTTTTGTCCTGTCAATACTTTCAGTACATTTAGAAGCAACTTAAAATTTTAAAAAAATGTTCTATCCAGTATCTTCAGTTGTTTTTTCAGTGGAACAGTTAATCAAGGTACAGAGTTCACCATATTTTCAGAAACTAATTATCGTTACCTGACATTCCATATATTTACTTGTTTATCTTTTTATTTATTCACTATTTTATTTGTTTACTGTATATCTTCTGTAATAGAATATAAGCTCATGAGAGAAGGGACTTACCCGTTTTGTTCAATGCTGTACCCTTAGCACCTAAACCAATTATTGGAAGTAGGTATTTAATAAATATTTGTAGTTGAATTAATAGTGATTCAAGCTCTGCTGAAATTAAAGCAGGGTAAGGGAATAAAAAGTGACAACATAATCAATTCAAAATTTTCATATACTTACCATATTTGACTGGGGTTGTAATACCAGTCTTGCTTGTTTCTTTCTCTGTTTTCGGTAATAATTTTCAAATGTTTCCTCATCACCCTAAAATAAAAGCAGCAGGGTAATGAGAACACACATACACACTCACATGCACACACACGCACACATGCACACGATACTTACCAAAACAGAATGAATGTGCAAACACCGGTAAACTGGGGAAAAATCAACAAGGTCCTGAACAGTTAAGACCTGAAAAATAAAACCATTTACAAAAAATTATAGGTCAAACTACCAGTCCAATGTTGGATAATGTAAAGTTAAAGATAAACAAGGAGATTCAGGGACTTCATGTTATAATATTTATCATCTATAAAAAGCATACAATATAAACGCAATGCCTTTTTCCTTTTGTTTTGGCATTTGTTCAGTAGTTCATTCTTTATATATTTATCATCATTGGCTGTTTTAGATTAGAAGGTAATAAAGGGGAGAGACTGTGTATCTTTAACATGCTTGGTAGATTACCAAAAAATTTCTATAGATAACTAGATACATCATTATTGCTTTCGGCAAAGATGGTGCATGGATTTATGATTTAGCTGTAGACAAAGTTCCTTCTTTTATGTAGCTAAGTCTTACAATTCATCATTATTTAATCAAACTGGAGACATAATCACTATTATTTTAGGGAACACTAATAACAAAAAAAAACACTACTACTTGAAGCTATGATTTCATTAATTTTAAGATGTATCAGAGTCTAAGATGTTATATTTTAAAAACTGCACTTCAGAATTGATTAAATAGAGTAACATAAAGTTTCTCAAACTTGAGAAACTCTTTATAAAGGAACACATTTCTATGTTCAATATTTTTATGCTCTTGAGTCCCCAGAGTGAACTTAAAATTATTTTTATTATAGTATTACTTATTAGGGAAAATGATAGAAACAAAATGTAATAATAATAAAATAGATCTGAAAGAACAAGGAAGCAACCAAGTTTTTTTTAGATTTGGATTTGGGCATTGGGCAGGATGGTGATGCTCCCAGCAGTTAACAATGTGCAAAACAGACTAGGGAAAAATCAAGCAAGAAGACTAAATGGGCCATTTTCACCAACCTGAATTTCAAGGGAGAGTCTCTAAATACTGATTAAGAAAGAACAAAAGGTAGATTTCAAAAAACATTTATTTAATTTCAAGGGACTAATCAGGACACACTAATTCCACATTAGAAAGACATTAAACTATCTAAGGTTGTCCATTTGTCTGTATTCATTACAGTTATCAGACATCTCTGCACATATGCATACATAAATGTATATATACACACATATACACATATATACGAGTACATATATATATACACATATATTTACATACACACACACACACACACACACACACACACAGATATAAATACATACAGACAGTCCCTGACTTAACAGTGATTTGACTTTACCATGATGTGAAACCAATACACATAATTACATAAGATAGTCAACACTTTATATTATAGAGTTTGTGTTAGATGGTTTTGCCCAAATGTAGGCTAAGTAAATATTCTAAGCACGTTTAATGTAAGCTAGACTAAGCTATATATTCGGCAGGTTAGGTGTATTAAATGCATTTTTGACTTAAAATATTTTCAACTTATGACAGGTTTATCAAGATGTAAACCCCATCATAAGTCGAGGAACATCTGTAGTCTCACTCATCTTCAGGAATGTAGTAGATATGTACATAACTATACTTTTCTTCCAGCTATTGAGAAGGCCATGGGCACATATTCACACAGTGCCTTTTATCAATCAATTAAAAGTTCTTACTATGCCCCAACTAAGGCTTTGAAAAAGAATTTAAAGTCTTATTGACAAGGCAAAACTTATAAACAATTGGGAATAACTAGGCTCCTTATGGTATTAACTAAATTCAAAAAGAATTCAAAAGAAAAGATAAAAAGTAGGCTCAACAGAAGACTGTGGCTCAGAGAATAAAAGGAGCAATAGGACTATAAATGAATTTGGATATAGAGAATAAAAGAAAGTAAATATTTAAGGATAATTTCAAAGTTTCTAGACTTATTAAGACTTTTTTAAGAAATAAAAAACTTTAATCATAGTAGAATTATTTTGTAGTATCTCGGCACCAATTAAAATAGAAAAAAAAAAAAGGTAGACTATCCAGAATTAGCCTAAATGGCAAGGTCAAGCCATCATGAAATTAAATGTGAGCCACAGATAATTAAAATATAAGTGATCACTACAAAAAAAAAAAAATCATTAGATTTATACTTTTACTGCTAATTATGGAGGAATAACTAGTTTCAACTATCTATGATTTACAAATATAGTTTACAATATTTCCTGTTTATCTTACAAATTATGCAGTCTAATATTTCAGATCATTCCATTGCCCTAATAGCTCCTTACTAACTGATCTACACAAATTCAACCTGCACATGGGAAAACTGAAAATCACACACATGTACATTACAATTCAAAAGGAAAATTCATCAAAAGACAGACAAACTAACTCCCATACCTCCTCTTCATTCTCATCCTCTTCCTCAAATGTATGTTTCAATTTGATTTCATTCCTTTCTTCTGGAATTCTACCACTTATACACATCTTCTTCCCAAATTTTACATTACTTTGCTTTGGCAAAGCAACATTGAAGGTTTTCTGCTGTTGTGCCTAGTTTGAAAAAAGAAAAATTTGGATTATTTCAAAATTTATTGTGGTCAAAAGTGGTTTAAGGATTTATTTACATTTCCTTATATTATTAATAATTTCTGTAGGTGTAGGATATGGAATAATGTCCCATTTTTTATTTATGATTTGTGCCCTCTTCTTTTTTGAAGTTTTGCAGGGGTTTATCATTTTATTTAAAAAGAGTTTAAGGGCCAGCCGAGTGGCTCAGTTGGTTAAGAGCTTGTTCAAGAGTGCGAGCTGAACTCTGAGCAACGGCGGTTCGATGCCAGCCCGAGTTGAGTAGCCGTTGAGCTGCCAACAGGTGGCAGGATGGCTCAGCTTTAAAAAAAAAAAAAAGAGTTTAAGACCCAACTTTTGCCTTTGTTGATCTTCCCTATTTTCTTGTTTCCTATTATTTCGATTTCTACTCTTACTTGGATTATTTCCATCCACTTCGTTTTTTAACTTTATTTTATTGTGGTAATAAGCACATTTAAGATGAGATCTACCTTCTTAACAAATTTTTAAGTGCATATACATTATTACATTATTGATACATATTAATGTAATGCATTATTGTTGACTATATGTACAATGTTGTACAACAGACATTTAGAACTTATTCATTCTGCTTAACTGAAAGTTTACATGTGCTGATTAGTAACCCCATTTGCCCCTCCATCTGGCGGCCCCCAACAACCACCATTCCACTCTTGATTCTATGAATTTGACTATTTTAAATTATTTTCCTTTTTAAAGGCTGATAGTATTCCATTGTGTGTGTGTGTGTGTGTGTGTATATATATATATATATATATATATATATATATATATCACATTTTCTTAATCCATTCATCTGTCAATAAACATTTAGGTTGTTTCCACATCTTGGATATTGTGAATAATGCTGCAATGAGCATAGGTGTGGTAATATTGTTTTGAAATTCTAATCTCAATTCTTTTGGATAAAGCAAAAGTGGATTTCTGGATCCATAAGGTAGTTCTATTTTTAGCTTCTTGAGGAACCTCCATACTGTTTTACATAGCAGCTACACCATTTTGCATTCCCACCAACAGTTGTACAAGGGTTCCAATTTCTCCATTCTCACTAATACTTGTTTTGTTTTTTATTATAGCCATCCTGACAGGTGTGAGGTGACATCCCATTATGATTTTGTTTTGCATTTCCCTGATGCTTAGTGATATCAAACACTTGCTTTTATATCAGTTGGCCATTTGTATGCCTTCTTTAAAGAACAGTCCATTCAAGTCTGCAACTCATTTTTTAATCAGCTGATTAGTTTTACTATTGACTTGTAAGAGTTCCTTAACATATTTTGGAGATTAACCCCTAATCAGATATATAGTTGGCAAATATTTTCTCTCATTCTGTAGGTTGCCTTTTCACTCTGTTGATTGTTTCTCTTGTGGTGCAGAAGCTTTTTAGATTGATGTAATCCCACTTGTTTCTATTGTCTGTGCTTTTAATGTCATATCCTCCTTTCTTTGAATTTAATTTCCTATTGTTTCTCTAACTTCTTAAGATCAATACTTAGATCATTGATTTCAGCCTTTCTTTCCTAATTTGTAAATTTAAAAGCTACAAAATTTTCCTTAAACACAATTTTTGCTGCATTCTATAAGTTTTGATATGTCATATTTTCATTGTAATTCAAAATAGTTTCTGGTTTCAACTGAGTTTCTTCTTTGACCCATGGGTTATTTAGAATTTTATGTCTTAATTTCCAAACATACAGGGATTTTTCTACTGATCTATTGATTACTGATTTCTGGAATAATTCCAATGTGGTCTGAGAACATACTCTGTATTATTTCAACCATTTGAAATTTATTGACATGTGCTCTATGGGCCAGAATATAATCAGTTTTAGTAAATGTTCCTAAAAATGTGAATATATTCTGAAATCATGGGATACAGTGTTATATATGTCAATTAGGTCAAGGCTGTTAATCATATTATATAAAAGGGCTATATATTTATTGACTCTAGTAGTTACTGGCTCTACTAGTTACTGAGGGTAGTGTAGACTCTCCCATTATGTTTGTCAAGTTGTCTATTTATCCTTTTAATTACAACAATTTTTGCTTTATGTATTTTGAGACCATAGTACTAGATGGAAACAAATTTAGAATTGTTTATTTTCCTGATAAACTAAACCTTTTATCACTATGAAATGTTCCTTTCTCTCAGTACTAGTGCTTTTTGTCTTAAAGCTGACTTTCATATTAATATACACACATCAGCTTTCTTTTGGTTAATGTTTACATGATATATCTTTTGCATCGTTTTTCTTTCAACCTTTCTATATATTTATACAAAAGGTATGTCTCCTGTAAGCAATATGATTTAATAGATTTTTAAAACCCATATTAATTCCCCTCCCAATTTATATGTGGCTGTAGTTTTGCACTGTTAATTCTACATGTATGTAAAACCCCATAAGATGTTTTTGTTTTATACAGCCGATTTATATGTAATTTTAACCAAAATAGTTTCCTATTTACTTCCTGCATCTCTGGGCTTCTAACTGGGATCATTTTCTTGATGTCTGAAAATACTAATAATTCCCTTAGTGTGGTTCTGCTAGAAATAAATTCCCCAGGTTTTGTTTACCTGAAAAACACCTTTATTTCACCTCCACTTCTAAAAGTCATTTTTGCTGGGATAGAATTCTAGGTTGACATTTAAGGTTCATCAGCATTTCAGATATATTATTTCACTGTATTTTGGTTTCCATCAATTCTGCTGAGAAGTCAGCTATTGATGGGTATTATTATTGCTCTTTTGAAGGTAAATATTTTTTCCTCTGGCTGATTTTAAGATTTTTCTTTACTTTTCAGCATTTTATAATTACAGCCAGTCCTCAACATCGCTTCATTCAACCCTGTTTTGTTGTAACAATGATGAGATGCTGTAGAACTCAACTCTTGTTTATATCAATTAACCTATGGTAAAATTGCTTTCATTACATGTTGTTTCACTTAAAGTCGCAGAACCTATCAACAACATAAAGCAAGGACTTACTATATGTGCCCAAGAATGGTGGGTTTTTTTTCTTCTGCTTAGAATTCACAGGACTTTTTGAATCTGTGATTTCAATGTCTATCCATGTTGTTTATGTCCTATTCTCTCCGTTTTCTCCTTCTGGGACTATAGTTACACCTATGTTAAACCATTTAACCTTGTCCTATCTCTTTAAATTCTTTCCTGAACTTTCCATCCTTTAGTCTTCCGAGCTTCAATTTAGGTATTTTCCTCTGACCCATCTTCTGGTTCATAAAGTCTCTCTTCAGATGTGTCTAATCTTTTCTACCACCTATCCACAGAGTTCTTAATTTGCTAATATATTTTCATTTCTAGAATTTCCAGATGGTTTGCTTTATGGTCTCCAATGATCTGCCAAAATTCTCAACCTTGTTTTATAATTATTTGAAAATGTAAATTTTAAAGTCCATGTCCAATAGTTTTATTGCTTAGACTTTGTTTTCCATCCTAGAATTAGCTTTAAATCAATTACCAAAGACTATACTCCTCTTCCTTTGACTGATTCAAGTCAAGTAGTGATTCAATTAGTTTAATGACATTTGGTTTGGAGCACAAAGTTTTACAAAAGAACTGTCACTAATTCTTTTTTACATTAATTCTTTTTTAAGGAGAAACCCAGATACATATATTTAAAAACACCAGAAAATTAAAAAGATATGACACATACATGAATATACATAAAATATGCTGCTTTAATTACAATTATTATTTGTACAGGAAAAAAAAATTTTTAATTTCCTGAAGCCCTGAAATTATATTAGACCATTTACTTCCTAAGTTGGCATTTGTGTGTGTTAGTGAGAGGGAATGGTTCATTCTTTGGTCAAAATTCCAACTCCTCAGAATGTCCACTAACCTCATAGAAGGAACTGTAGTATCAAGTTGCAAGTTTATTTTATTTTCCACTGAAAATGCCCACAGTCTGTGAAGACTAAGAATGCAGAAGATAACTGAGTATCCCACAATGAACTTGATTATTGGTAAAAATAAATATTTATACTGATTGAGAAGTTGAACACCCTTATATTTTTTTCTATTCGTTTTAGTGATAACGTTACTAGCAGAACTCCATTAACAGAGATTGAAAAAAATATAGGCTTAATTCCAGGATTTCAATTTCTTACATACTTCATATTAATGAAACATTTCCTCTGTTCTGATGGGTCAGAATGCAAATACTTCATTCTGCTGGAATACAGAAAGTTTACCTACTGCCTCTTTTAGTAGTAAATTCTCTCTAAGGGATACAGGACTATTAATCAGACCTTTCTACTCGCAGGCTATCAGATCATGCAAATCACAGAAATATAACTCTCTTTTTACCCAAACATTAATGCTGGCTGCCCTCCAGAAGCTTGCACTTGAGAAAATCACTATCCTTCCTCCTCCATTAATACCATCAACCTACTCACTGAAAAAAACAACAAAAAACCCAGAGCTTCCTTTCTCTCTCTGTGCCAAACTAACTTTGTCAATGATTTTGTTTCTAGAGTATAAAATCATTCATTTGTGTTTCTTCCAAACTGTGTTATGTACAAAACTAACATTTCACACAGCATCAATAGGTATTCCTTGAAAAGGGGGCTCTATACTCAAATAAGTTAAATATTACATACTGTATTTCCCTTCTAGATTCATAATTCATAAGTAAAGAAACCTGTTTAACTTTATTTAATCCAGGTTTCCGAAACTTATTTGACCATTTAGTGCTATTTTCCCCCTAAAGAACACTATTAAAATGTGTGCCAAGGAATGTAATCTGGAAAATGTTAACTGAGACTATAAATTTTAGGTATTTGCTAATTAAACATCAGACTACTCATAGTAGATTCATCTCTCCATTCCAATGAGGGGGGAAGAAACTACTACAAGGGCAAGGCTGTCTTTTACTTTTAAAAATTGTCCCTAGAGAAACTAAACCTCAGCTCTAACTCCTTTAATACACAAATGAACAAAAATAACTTTTTTGTGTCACTCATGTTAGGCACAGCACTAGAGCCCAGAAAGACAACAATAAAGATGATATAACCCCTCACTTTAAAAACGCACTGTCTTAGGCCGACCGAGTGGCACGGTGGTTAAGCGTTGGCTTGGGAAGCCAGTGACCTGGTTCGATCCCACATATGAGGGCGAGTGACACTACCCTCAAAAAAAAAAAAAAAACTCACTGTCTACTTAAGAATACAAAATAAGCAATTATAATGTAGTGTGAAAAGTACATTAGATATATGCACTGAGCAGGAACTGACCATCTCTTGCCGGCCGTAGTGAGATAGAAGGAGGCAGATTTCACAGACAACGTGATGCTTAAGCCAGACTCTAGTCTGGCACCATGCAGTTTCTGGCTCTTCTGCAAAGTCAAAATGATTCAAGACATCGAGGCAGCCATGACAGCATAACTAAAAACACTCAAGAAAGAGGACTTCCAAAACTGCTTCAGAAAAGTGGCAAGAATGATGGGATGAGCGTGTTTGAAGTGAGGGGGAGTATTTTGAGGGGGATTACTGGCAATGTGTCTTTTACTGTAATCAATTTTCTTTTATTTAAACAGTCACCATTCACTGTATTGTTTGATCACACCTCATATAAGAGCTCGCCAATGGGGAAGAACACTCACAGATCAGAGGCAATCAGTCAGAAGGACTTAGGATCCTGAGAAGTAATGGCAAGTGCTATGGGAAGGATCAGTGCCTCCCCAATTCCCATTTTATCAAAAAACCTATCGGTCCTATTAATATCTTGAAGTGTCAACAGTGGAAAAGAATGATTATCACTTCAGAGGATTACTATAAAATCCCACACTTTATTCCAGCTTAACAGTGAGGTAATATTCAATATTTTGGCCGTACTTAGCTGTCCATTCCTGGGTCTTTTCTATCCTACTTTGTCCTCTGGGGTAATCATAATCTCTAGATTCAGAATCTCTAGACTCTTATCTAAATTTTGGCTTCAAATCATAGTTCGCTTAAATTTTCTTAGTCTTCATCTTTTCCATCAATGAATCTGATGTTCAAACTCTAACCCACTGACCTACACTTCTACCATTTCTGTTCCCATACTATCACCCACAAATGACTATATTCTGATCATCCAACTGGTAGGGAAAATGGCCTTAGGCTTAGCTTCCATAGAAAAAAGAGGTACACACCTAGCTTCCATAGAAAAGAGAGGTAATAAGTTTGGCTTAAGTTCTATTTTGTCGCATCTGTTTATTTACAGTAAATAAAGGTATTTTTGTCAAACAAGTATTTAACTAATTTGACAAAAGACACTACCAAAAACAATTTGAAAACCAAATCTGCTATAGCCCACCTACAGATAAGCAACAATTAACCCCAAATGAAAAAAAGAAAATGAAGCAACTTTAAAAAACATTATTTTACATCACAAGTCCTATGTTATTATATACAGTTTTCATTTTTATTACAGTAAGTTGATTCTGGTGAAGAATTTTCAAAACCAATACATCCTCAAAGTAAACAATCTACTAAACAAAGCAAATTAACATAAAAATATAACATTGTGCAAAGTTGAAGCAAATAGAAATATAACAGGTATTATCTGATTTATAATCTTTGAACAAGTTAAAATAGGGAGAAAGTTCATATACTGCATTTTAATTTCTTCTGATGTAACAATAGGCTGATACAGACATATTTCTTTAATTAGAGAAATAATATAAAAGCTTCTCTAAAGTAGTTAGCAATACTCGAGGAAATAATCATGAGTTAGAATGCATGTTGAGTATTATTTTATTTCTTTGACATTGTTTTTACTGGGAATTTTAACAGCTAATTCTTAAAAAACTTAAATTATAATCCTTTAAAAACTTTTCATTACTAAAAACTGTAAATATAAACAAGGTAAACAAATTAATGTAATGAACTCCCAAGTACTCATCACCTATCTTCAATAGTATTTACACATTCTTGTTTCATCTATATCTTTACTCACCCCACAAATAACCTAATTATTTTTTACAATTTTCTTTCAGGTAAAATGTACAGATCTAAACCGTATAATTTTTTTTTTTTTTTTTTTAAGAGGGCAGTGTCACTGATCCTCATATGTGGGATCCGAACTGGGGCCGCTGGCATCCCAAGCCAGCACTTAACCACCGCGCCACTCGGCCAGCCCTAAACCATATAATTTTGACAAGTGGATCAACTTTTATCATGGTGAAGAACATTTTCATATACTCAGAAAGTCCCCTTCTATCCCTTCCCAGTCAATCTCCGCACCCAGAGGCCACCACAACTTTGATTTTGTTCATCTTAAATTACTTTTGCCTGCTTCAGAACTGCATATAAATGGAATCACACAGTGTGTGCTTTTTTCTGTCCAGATTCTGTAGCTCAGAATAATGTCTGGACATTTATATTTATTGAACATATCAGAAATCCATTTCTTTTTGTTGCTAAGTAATATTCCATTTTACAAATATAGCACAATTTGTTTATTCATTCACCGTTTGATGTCCATTTGGGTTGTTTCTAGTTTTCAGCCAAATGTGAACAGAGCTACTATGAACATCATGAAGACATGTTGTAATTTCTTATTGGTAAATACCTAGGAGAGAAAATGCTGACTCAAAAGGTAGGTACTTTTCCCATTGTTTTAGTCTTTTTATTATTGAGCCATCAGAGTTGTTAATTGAAGATAATACTTTTAATTTGTTTTAAAAACAGAGCAATTTAGAAACTTAGCATAAAAGGGCTGCCACTTTTCAGCTAATTTTATACCAACTGTGACTGCTGGCAAAAGTGAGTATAATACCACATACATGGCAAGATAGCACATTAGGTAAATGATATGCCTACTGCATCCCAGGGTCACACCAAAATTACAAACAAATTACAGACCAATCAACCTTAAAAGTCATCTGAAGACTAGCTGAACAGAACCCTTATAACTAAGGATATAAAGAGGACACATTGAGGCTGAAATGTGATACAGAAATATAAAACTCAAAAAAAAAAAACCAAAAACACATGTAGTTGGGAAACATTGCCAAGGAATCAGTTGGTGAGTCAAGGTAAATAAGGATAACTATAAACGAAAGGAAAAGCTGATAAAATCCCTTCTGAACAAGAACAAAAGAAGATAAAGGTAAAACTAAAAAAGAAATTATAAATAAGCATTTTATATAAGTAAAGAAAGTAAACTTCAGGTATATTCTATAACCTAAATTATTAAATAACAAACTAAAATTCTCCTGTTTAATCTCACCTGTTTCATTGCTGTTTCACCTATTTTGTCAGAATGTTTTCGAATGCTTTCCAAGAAGTCCTTGAGATCAGACATGGAGATTTCTTTAATATCCTCACGGAGTTTAGGAAGATTTTCTATCATAAGCTGACAAAACCGGTATTGACTAACCCGGGGAAAATACACATTCTCTAACTGTTCCATAGTTTTTAAAGCAGAATAATACCTGTGAGAAGTTAAAAAGAAAATTCTATAAAAGGTTCTTGGTACATTAATTTCACAAGTAACCCCAAATAATAATCCAATAACATTCCGAAAATAATCAGCCCAACAGTCCCATCAAAAAAGTCATAGTTATGGTTAAAATAAGTAAAATTAACATTTATTTTTATTTACTAAGCACAAACTATAAATTATATGAACAAGTTGCAAGCTGAAAATTTATGGCTTACACTACCATAAAGCTTCCTTATTTCACTTCATCTAAATCTCTAACAGCACAAGCATTATCATAGTTATCATAGTACCAAATACCTAAATGTACATGTATACTTAATTCCAAATTTTTAATTAGAATATTCAGTTATTTAATATGAGTTTCATAGTCTCTCCCATCCACACATCACCATCAAAAAAGTAGACAGCATGGCTTTAATTTAAATTGCAGTAAAATATATTTATTGTAAGGAACTTTAAAACAATTTTTTACACTATATAAGACAATTAGAAATAATATTAAGTGTCACAATAAACAACTAAAAAAACCACTGACAGAGTGATTTAATTCAACAAATATTTACTGAATGCCTATTACTTATAAGGCACTGGTGACATGTGGGGTATGCAGCAATTAGTAAAGTATAGTCTGTGTCCTAGAGAAACTGACATATACTTTCATATACATACTTCAATTTTCTCTAAATTTCAATGAGGCAGATGTCTATGGCAGATATTACTATTAATCTATAGATGAGAAAACTGAAACACAGAGAAAGAGTATATAATTTGGTCAAACTACTATAATAATTAATTGCTATTATTAGAGGACTGAAACTTTCCAAAATTTTCAGTATCTTACAATAATTTTCACCATCATCAAAATCCATTTAAGCATAGGTAGAGGAATTTTTTAAATTAAATAATATTCTATGTCTTCCCATTGAATTGGATAATAAAATGAGAAAAGGCACTATCTAAAAAACAACAAAAAGTAATATGTAAGTAAATTGAAAAGACAGAAAGTTGAAAGGCTATTTAAAGATATTTGGTTTCTTGCCTATTTCCTCAAAGACAAGAGTATATTTTGCAAATTGTCACAAAATTGTAACGCTAATTTAAAAATTACACCTGAATTTTATCTTGGTTATTTAAAATTATTAGAATGGTTATAATATAATCTAATAAAATATATATTAGGTCAGAAATTAACATATTTAGGTGATGGTATGGGTAAGGAGATGTCATTACAATGACACTGATTATATCTCAGACATAGATTTAGATAATGTGAAATAATGAATAATATCTTTTCTGAGTAAAATAACATCAGCCAACAGTCAAAGTGTATTATTTGATCCTGGCCTATTTCCTGATTTGATTTAAATTAGGTATACCTCAAAAGTATTCTCTCTACAACAGGTATGCTTTCTGAAAATTCATGGTTAATATCTATAATGTATTTGAAATCATAAGTGATAGATTCTAAATGAAAAGTGTTACCAGTAGTTATTGCAACATAACACAGACACAGTTAACTGACTTTATAACACAACTATGCCTTCTCTCATGCTGCTCATCTCTCACTTTGCACCCTGGACTTCCCTGTATCATTGAGGCATGAGACACCACAAGACCTTCTAAGAGTCCACACACACAACCCAGTAGCATTACCAATTAATCCCAGTGGATTAAATCCTTAAGTAATGAGAAAACGAAACCAGAAGATTAATTCTACTATACTGTATGGTGTTGCCAGCATTTTTGGGATACTGTGTTTTGTGTTTTTGCATCTCATCATGCGTACAAAACACCCAGCTGTGTCTCCTACTTCGAATGAGGAGAAAGGCAATTACTCTTGAGATGAAATTCAAGATAATTGCCTAACTGATAAGTGTTCTGAGCATGTTTAAGATAAACTAGGGTAGGTTATGATGTTTGGTGGGTTAGCAGTATTAAATGCATTTTCGACTTCCAATGTTTTCAATTTACGATGGGTTTATATGGAGTTTATGTAACCCCATCAGAAGTTGAGGAGCATCAACAGTTTATAATTTATGTTACAAGCAAAATATATGAAAACTAAAGCAAAACAGGCAAGATGGCAATAAATACAATTGTACTATTTTAAATTTCTCATATTGTTGATAAAATTCAGTAATATTTGAAAGTGTGCTGTGACAAATTAAACATGCATATGGTAGTCTCTAGAGTAGCCACTAAAAAGTTAAACAAAGACATATACCTATTAAGTGAAAGAGAAGATAAAAAACATATATTAAAACAATTGAGTAAAAAGGAAAACAATAAGAACCAAAAATAGATGAGATAAATAGAAAAGAAATAGCAAGATGATGAATTTAAAATCAACCATAATAATTATATTAAATGTAAATGGTCAAAAAACTTCATGTTCAAAGTAGAGATCGACCACTGGATAAAAAAGTAAGGCCTAATTATATGCTATTGACAAGAAACACTTTAAATATAAAGACTGAGGTTTAAAGCAAAAGTGTATCAAAGATATTCCATGCAAACACGTAAGTATAAGTATGCTGGAATAACTATAATGACTGTGTTAATATCAGGTAAACTAGAATTCAGGACACAGGATATTACCAAAGATAAAATTAGGCACTTCATAATGATAAAGGATTAACTATTAGGAATAAAAAGCAATCATAAATGTGTATGCATCTAATAAATAGAGCTTGGAAATACATGAAGCAAAATTTAAAGAATTAAAGGGAAAAAAAGACAAACCCACCATACTTGGAAACTTAACACCCTCTCTATCATTGATAGAACTGACCAACAAAGAAACACTAAGGATATAGAAAATTTGAACTATACTAACAACTAACATAATCTAATTGATATTTCTAGAACACTAAAGCCAATAATAAGGAAAATCAGAAAATCTTGAAACTAAATAAGAATAAAAGCATAACATTTCAAAAATTATGGGATGCAACTAAGACAGTGCTTACAGGGAAATGTTTAGTTTTAAATGCTTACAATAAAAAAGGGCATATAAAATCACTTTTCTAAACCTCTTCTTCATAAAAATAATCCCAAGTATAAAAATGAAAATAACAAAAACAGAAATCAAATAGGAAAAAACAGAGGCAATAAACTCAAATATTAGATCTTTGAAAATATCCATAAAACTGATAAGCCTCTTACCAAACAAATGAAGAAAAAAAAATAGAAGACACAAATTACTAATATGGGGAGTGAAAAAGACAAATATTGCTACAGTTCTACAGACATTAAAAGGATAATAGGACAACAGAGCCAATAAATTCAACAACTTAAAGCAGTCCAAATTCTTGAAAAAACATAAGATATAAAAACTAACTCAAAAAGAAATAAAAAGTCCTAATAGCTCAACATCTATTAAAGTAATGGGGTTCATATTAAAATTTTACCTACCTGCTTTTGTCAAGGAGAAGAGAGTACTCTGGGCTTATTTCAAACTAGTTATTTTTTGTTCACCCTCTGCTGGTATTTTCCTGTGATCTTCACCCTGAGGATCTGTAGGATTCCTGAAGATAAAACTCATGAAAATTGGGGGCCTTTCTAAGGCTGGGTCCCCAGGAGTTCTCTCTCAAGCTATATACTCAGTCAAGTAACTGAGTGTGCCTACCAGGTGCCAGTGGTGGATTCTGCTCTCAATTAACTGTAATACTCTGTATTTGCCTGTCTCTCCAGAATTGGGGGCAGCACTTTGCCATGTGACCTCAGTACTCTAACGGATTTTTAATTTTAGGTTTGTTTGGATTTTTTCTTGTTGGGAGGACAGCAGTGATGACTTCAAAGCTCTTTACATGTCAAACCAGAAACCAGTAGTTCCTTATTTTAATTTTTTTTTTATTTTTTTTATTTTTATTTATTTATTTATTTATTTATTTATTTATTTGAGGGCAGTGTCACTGGCCCTCATATGTGGGACCCGAACTGGGGCCGCTGGCTTCCCAAGCCAGTGCCCAACCACCGCGCCACTTGGCCGGCCCAATTTTTTTCTTTTTATGTTTAATTTGTAGACATTACATATTGTGGTTATGAGTCCTGTCAGAAAACATATTACAAATGTTTTTTCCTAGTCTATAGCCTGCCTATCAATTTTCTTGAAAGTGTGTTTAGGTGAGTAAAAACTTTTAATGTAAATCCAATTTATTAATTTTTTTTTATAGCACCTTTTTGTGACTAATCAAAAAAATATCTTGGTTCACCTTAGGGTTCTGAAGATATCCTACATTGTTTTCTAGAAGCTCTAGGTGGCTTAAAAAAAATAAGACTCAACTATATGTTGTCTTAAAAGAAACCATTTCAAATGTAAAGACAAACAGATTAAAAGTAGAGGGATGAAGGAAGATATACCATGTTAACACTAATAAAAAAAAAAGCTAGTTATATTAATTTCATATAAAGCAGAAGTCAGAGCCAAAAAAATTATGAAGGATAAAGAAGAGTATTACATAATGATAAAATGGTTAATCTCCGAGAAGAGATAACAATCCTTAATGTGTATGTGCCCAACAAGAGTGTCAAAACATGTGAGGCAAAAATAATAGAACTGCAAGGCAAAACAGAAATATTCACAATTATAGTTATAGACTCTAGCACCCCTCTAACAATAATTGAGATCTAGTAGGCAGTAATTCAATAAGGATATAACAGCACCATCAATCAACTGAATCTAATTGACATTTATAGACTACAACAAAAGCAGAATATATATTCTGTTCAAGTTCACACAGAACAGTCACCAACACAGACCATATTCTGGGCCATAAAACACACCTTACAAACTTAAAAGAACATAAATTATACAAAGCTAACATAATACATAGCGGTAAGAAACAAGATGCTTTCCCCCAAAAGATCAGAAAAAAAGCAAGGGTGTTCCTCCTCACCACACATATTCAACATTATACTGGAAGTCATAGCTAATGCAGTAAGACAAGGAAAGGAAATAAAAAGTATTCATATTGCATATTGGGAAGAAAGAAATATAAGTGTCTGAAGATGACATGACTGTCTATGTAGAAAATCCCAAAATAAGTGATTATAGCAAGGTTGCAGAATACAAGGTTAACATACCAAAGTCAACTTTCGTCCTATAAACCAATAAAGAACTGGTATTTGAAAATTAAAAATGCAACACGGTTTCCATTAGCATCAAAAAAACAAACTACAAATAAATCTAACAAAATATGTACAAGATCTATATGAGGAAACGCACAAAACTCTGATGAAAGAAATCAAAGAAAATCTAAATAAATTGAGCGATATTCCTTGATTGTGGATAGGAAGCCTCGATAACGTCAAAATGTCAGTTCTTCCCAACTTGATCTATAGATTCAAAACAATCCCAATAAAAATCCCAACAAGTTATTTTGTGCACTTTGACAAACTGATTCTAAAATTTATATGGAAAGGCAAAAGACCTCAAATAGCCAACACAATATTAAAGAGAAACAAAATAAAAAAACTGATACTGCTCGACTTTAACACTTACAATACAGTAATCAAGAGAGTATGGGGCCAGCCGAGTGGCGCAGTGGTTAAGCACTGGCTTGGGAATCCAGTGGCCCCGGTTCGGTCCCACATATGAGGGCCAGTGACACTGCCCTCAAAAAAAAAAAAAAAAAAGGACAGCAACTTGTCTGTTCCCTTCCCCCAATTCCCCAATAAAATCTTTAAAAAAAATGAAATGCCAGCTAAACAATGTTAAAGGAATAATAGAATTATAAAAATCACCATTTTGTAATGCCAACACAATAACTGATTAAAGCAAGAATCCTAAAACCACTGGGTAAAAAAGGTTTTTAGGAAACAGGACAAAATATCACCCAACAGATTACTTATTAACTGCAAAGAGAAAAATATACCTTTTCAAGAGAGATATGGTACCCATCTCCTTCACCAAATGATCAAGTTTAGCATAACCCAGAGATAACCTGACAGGATATGTTTTCTGATGTCATACCATGAAAGGTACACAATATCACTTACGTCAAACTTTTGCCAAAAATATTAAATCCAAAATGCCCTGGTCTACAAGACATGACCTGGACTCTTTCATGTAAACAAAAAAAGTGGGAAGACCATTCTAGATTACAAGGACAAAAATTATATACCAACCAATGTTTCAGGGAGGAAAAGAAGATATAAAACATTTTGGGGGACCAGCCGAGTGGCGCATTGGTTAAGAGCTGGTTTTGGGAGGCCAGCGGCCCCAGTTCAGATCCCATATATGAGGGCCAGTGACACTGCCCTCTACAGCTAACATAGCTACACCTGGAGCTGGGCCGTGCGAGCCCCGGCAATGGTGTAGGCTGCAGCCTCTGCTGCAGTGGGCTGCCATGGGCTACAGTGAGTGGCCGGCAGCCAGCGTGAGCTGCCAATAGCCGCAGTGAGAGACCATCCAGAGTCCGGTGACCAAGCTGCCTCATCCGGGAAGAGTGCAATGACGATACAAACATGGGCCAGTGAAGCAATGCCCTCCACAACTAGACTGAAGAACAAAAGGCAGCAACTTGCCTGTTCCCTTTCCCCGATTCCCCAATGCTGTTCACCTCCCCCAATTCCCCAATAAAATCTTTAAAAAAAAAAACAAAAAAAACATTTTGGGAATAACTGGGGAAATACACCAGATTATGTTATTGAAAAATACATAATGCCCCAAACTGAAAAACAGAATAATAAAAGTTAGTTATTTAAAGACATAAATGTAAATAATCCCTAAGGTGGTAAAAGTTTTTACCCCTAGGAAAGAGAGATGGTGAATGGCAAGCAGGGAAGGTTTTTTTTGCAACAAATACATAGAACTTCATTTGGATCTTTACAATACTAAAATGTACAACTTTGATAGAAAAAAGAGAATACATTAAAATATATACAAAAAATAAAAAACTATTTTAGAATAGTTTATGGCTTATGCATTAAGAAGGAAAAAAAAAAAATCATTCTTTTAATTAGTACCCGGGCCGGCCGAGTGGCGTGGTGGTTAAGCGCTGGCCTTGGAAACCAGCGGCCCCGGTTGGGTCCCACATATGAAGGCCAGTGACACTGCCCTCAAAAAATAAAAAACAGTAAGATTCTCTCACTTACTTGGGTGTTAATTAGTACCTATTGGTAAAGCCTAGTAAAATTCAATATGCAGCATTCTAAAGTAGGACATACAAAAATCAGTATAAATGTGTATATGATGTGTTGTCATAAATAAGTAATTATTAATAAACAGGAAATTATTATTTCCCTTTTCTAAATGTGTCTCATTTATTCTGATTTTTCTGTGTTACTTTATAATTGTTCATCTTTAAACACTTCTAACATTATTACACCTAATGCTTATATGGCAACCTATAAACTACTTTAAATTGTTTTGTTTTTATTTTTCATGTCATTTATTCATTTGTCTTATAAAACAGAAAGTGAACTACACTAACCCAGATTGTCAAAATGTAACTACCCCACACTGTGCTTTCGTTTGTGCATCTACAATAAACATAGCCTTTGATTGTATGCAATGTTAATATGTTGGTAAGTTAATCAATATTTTTTCAATTCCTGTTCAGTTGTCTATTTTTCCCTCATCAACATTATCAATCTCTGATATCACTTATATAGGGCAAGGATCTACAAATAAATGGCTAAGAATTGCTTTATTGGATGATCCTAATGAGCCAATTGCGTGAACAAAGCATAGTTAAAAGTAGAAAGCAGAATGTCACATGATTCACTATAATTTACAATTAAGTTTAAATAGAAATAGAAAAAGGAAGATTCTTATCAGAAATAATTAGGAAAGAAACCAACTCACCTTTTTGCACTCATCTGTTCTTTTAGCTTACTGTACATTTCCAGCACTGCATTAAAAAATATAACTTATTTTAGCATTTGAAATGAAAAATAAATTTTGAGATGTAAATAATCAAGGAAGGAAACAACATATTATAAATTCATTAATTTTTTCTATACTTTGATTTAGGCTTACATTTTCAAATAAAATTTTGTACTTCAATTAAATAAAAACATTTAAATTTTGCCATACATAAAATTATATATATATTAATACATTATACTGAACTTGGAACATTTGCATATTAATACATTATACTGAACTTGGAACATTTGCTGACACCTATAATTGAGACATTAACCTACTAACAAATATCCTATTCAGAAACGTATTAATATCTCTTCCCTGCAATGGAATTGAAGCTTGGATTTTAGTTATTTGAGAGAGAAAGTTGAGTGACAGCAAGACTGATTTTGATTTAACATACCACATAAAATGTGTATAGCTCACTAAATAAAATTTTGCACCAAATCCACAAAAAAAAGAAAAACCTCAAAAACTTACAGCAGTGAATTATAATAAAGGAATAAAGACACATAACAAAGCAGCTTTCTTTGTTACCATTTCAATCAAAGGTTCAGAAAAGCAATTATTCAATAAAACTGTTACAAGCTTCAGCAAGATGACACACTGCCACCAAAAAGGTTTAATGCAACTATATAAATTACCATTCATCCTCAGTAAATTTCAAAGTATAAAGTGAGTAAATTATTATTGGCTCATAAAGCCAGCTCACATTTTCCTAGCCCAGGGGTCGGCACACTTTTGAGATGGAAGAGCCAATCCTGTCCCTCACAACAATTTAAAAATTATTCGAGAGCCATAAAACAAATGAAATCACCGTTATGTGAATAACATCCTTTAAAAATGAAACTATGATAGTTTTATTTTCATTTTCAATTTTACTTCAGAGCCACATGTATTTACCCAAAGAGCTGCAAGTGGCTTGCAAGCCGCAGTTTGCCAACCCCTGGCCTAGACCAAAGTGACAGACACTTTTTTTCCAGATTTTCTATAGTTTTCTAGCTATCCTCAGAGATCTTCAAGTTCACAAAAGATATTGTTTGTCTGAAAACATCAACTATCTGTAATTCCTATATAAACTGCAAGGGTGTCTATAGTGAATCAGTCCTAATTCTGTGTTATCACTATCATAGCCCCTATATCGTAATGCAGTACTTCTCACCTTTTCCAACCAAAACATTAGAGTGAACACATACCTAGGAAAAAGTCTAAAACTGCTGCTACAAGTATAAACTTGCTTTGAAGTCTCCTGTTTTATCTCAACGATTCATGTAAATTTCATATCTACCAGATATTATTTTTATAGTTTTCATATAAAAACAATGCTTTACTCAAACATAATCAAGTAAAACTAATGCACCAGAAAATGCATAGTTTACCCTGTGACTTCTTATATCTTCTCATACTGCTCCTAATGGACGGAGGAGTTAAACAATTGTACAGTAATTGATGGCTTGTCTTTATTCACATAAGATTATAGGATCCTTCAGAGCTGGGACTATGTCATTTTCAACTTTATATTTCCAGTATCTACTGTAATTCCTGACATATAAAAAGTATTTATAAGACGATAATCAGATAGCAGGATAGATGGAAGAAAGGAGGTAGTTCTCGACGTGACTATTGGGAGTACCACGTTTACATGAACTCAGATTTCCCCTCCAGCACTGAAAACAAAGACAATAGCAGTAACAAAAATCCACCCTCTAGGTCCCTTTACTTCTCTATTTGAAATAGCCCACTAAGTGAAGGAGCTATTCAGCTCTTTCTCATTTCATCTGTACCCATTTTTTTAGGCTTACTACCATTCAGGGACAAAGCATTCAAACTCAGAAAGTGTCTTCATGGCTATTTCAGTGTATCTGATGGTGGCAAAGAGGTATTATTAAACACTACTATAAAGGAAGTAGGTTTCTCAACCCTGAAACTTAACATGATAGGCATTTTATTTACTCAAAATTAATGTGCAATAATATCCCTGGTCCATCAGAATTAAACTGAATAGAATTTCAATGATTCTTAAAAAAAAAAAAAAAAAAAAATAGCTATTCTCACAAGACCGAAAACAATAACTTTTTAGCTAATAAGATCTGACAGTTTGAACATATAATTTGTACTCTAAGCTAAATTTACATTATATAATTATTATATACAAATATGAAGCACCTTATTCTATACCCCTAAATATGGAGGTTCAGGTTCCTTCCTTAAAAAGTATGTTAAAATATGGGTTTAGCTTACTACATTAAGAAAAAGATGACATACGAGTATACCTGGTTCCTTTTGTTTGAACAGGACAAATTTGGGTAAAGAAAATACTAGTTAGTTTCTTCAGTGATATTTGAGCCTTAACAGAGAGACTAAAAGCTCAAAAACATAAAAAGTGAGTCTTTCCAAAATATAGGAGGAAAGGCAAGACCGAAGAAGGGAGAAGACCTAGCTAGCACTTTTAGATGTTTTCTTATCAGCAAAATGAGACCATGAGCAAAGCAAAACCAATCTGCTTAAGTGTCAAACAGAAAACAATAGAAAACTAGAGGTAAAAAATCAGGCAAATTAGGAAAAGACATGAAAATGTAACCTAAAGACACTCTCCCCATGGGAAAGCACTCTGAGGAAAAACAAAGTTACAGAGGAAGATCATGGACAAAGGATAAAGTAGGCAGAAAGGAAACAGGAAGGCAGAGGTTATTCTAGGAGACTGATGTGACAGATCAAACAGGGCTTTACAATACAGGAAAATTCAGGGAATAAAGTGGATAGAAAAGATAACCATGAAGGCTTTTGGGGGGCAATCATAAACTATCTGTAATTCCCACAATGAATATTGACCATATGCTCTATTAAATTATAATTTTACCAAGCTAAACATTACATTATCAACAAGTTTAACTCACCTGGAAGGCATAACTGCAATTTTTCTACTACAGTTGTAATATTCCTCTGCTGAATTCTACATCGAATAATATCTTCTGTTTGGACTAAAACCTTAGAAAAGATAAATAAATGTTCGTATTTTTAAACGAACAGTTAAATCACATCAACATACTGGTACACAAAAAATGTATCATTTTCTCACCTCCTTTCCAGCATCTTGCAGTCTTCGGTTGGTATCAGTAACTTGTACCTTAAAAATAATTTCACCTTAGTTAGACAAATATGTATAAAACTGCCCTGATGTGATCGCTCACCCTTGTAATCAGATCATGCTTCATGAAAAACTTAGAACAAAGAAATGCAAATTCAAATTAACTCTACAGTTTGAACTTGAACTTTTGATTGAAAAGGGTTTTTAACTTCAATTACTTATGACAGTTCTTTTTAACAGATTCTGTGGCAAACTTCTCAAATTTACTCAAGATTTTTGAACTTTACTTGCTTCTCTAAGTCTGTCAAACAATTCAAATCACTGACCCAATTGACCACTGGTCCCTTTTTGATAACTTCAATGAAGTCTATGTGCCATTCACTGTCTGTAGGAAATGGTGACTGCATTTTACGGTAATTAAACATTCATACTTTGCTGAATGCAAACACTGGGTGGTTGATTAACATCAAACACGGAAATCTCAATCCACAGCAACATTTTAATGCTGCAGGTGCAGGCAAAGCTCAACCTTAAATTTTCCCACATACTAAGTGACTCATTAGCTCATCACAGTAAGGAAGCACATTCTGGTTTATTAAAAATCTCATTAATTTTCAAACAAAGGTGCTCAGTGACCTCACTGATGCTGTATTTGGTCTCTTATTATCTGAACATCCTTTATACAATGGTATTCTAATCATAAACTTTGGTAAACCAGGGTCATTCTGTCTGCTAAGCTCACTAAATGTAAAGAAAGATAAACAGGACAATTCTTATACCTAAATATTTTGCATTCTGACTGAACAAATCTAGGTCACATTTAATAAATAATGCTTTTGCTGTGTGGCAGAAAATGTAGACAACATTATGTATTGCCATTAAACTTAAAAAAAAAGTTTCACTATTATTAAATAACTTTGAGAACACAATCATATATAACAAGTTTTTAAAGGTGTTTAGAGGATAGGTTTGTTTTTTTTTAACCAATATTGTACTGTTATTGTTAAAATTCTAATGCTGCAAATGAGACCTTTTATTGCATGAAGCTTTTTTTAGTTCATTTCCCTGCAAGGAAAGAAACCCTGTTAAGTCAATGCATTACTTGCTTTACCAAAAAAGGGATTACTTCTGTCATTAGCATGACAACCATGTTAATTAAGCATAAAGAACATTCCCAAATATATATACTAATTCACTTTTTGAAAGTAGTATACTTAATGATGATTTGTACATATGCACTATAAACTAATACTTGAGTAATTTAATGACAGCAAAGATAAGTAGAATTTTAACATATTTCTCACCTTCAGCTTTTCTGCATCAGTCCTTACTTTAAGGAGTTCTGTAATAGCATCTACAAAACCCTGATGATGAAAATTACACATCTTTTCAATTTCCTTGTCATGATTACGGATACAAGCATCTAACTTTTCCATAAACTTCTTGTGTGCATTTGGTTGGTCATCATACACAGACCTGTAGTTACATAAAAAGAAAGCTAACATTAATTTCCCAGTTCACCAAAATTTATTCTTTATTAAGCTCTATCTTTGCAACAGCTAATATCTTAAAATTAAATCTCTGAACAGATAAAGGTTGATAGTACTGCAATTAACAGAAATAATTTGAGTGAAAATACTTATTTTTGAATTAATAGTAAAAATTAATATTGTTAATATTAAAAGAGCCACAAGCCCTCTAGATATATTACTAGGTATCTGGAAATAAAGGTCTGAGGCTCAGGCAAGAAGTCTTTACATACAAAAGCTCAAAAAAATAATCACTGAGTGAATGATTAAGGAATAAATGAACAAACTTCTGGTTTCTACAGCATTTACTATGTGTATATTCTAAGTGCTTTATATAGTAACTCTTTAATCCTCACAAGCTTACAATGTAGGTATTGTTATTACTCTTGCTTTACAGATAAGTGCCAGATTATGTAACTGCCACAAATTCCACAACTGGCAAGTGATTGCTGGGATATGAATCCTGGTAGTGTGGCTCCAGAGTTCACATTCTCAAGTATAGCGCCATATTGCAGTGACCACAATGGTCCCTAAATACGGTTTACACATTCCTACTGTACTTTAGCTCATGCTGTCTCCACATAGAGGGCACCCCCTGACCTGCCATGCAGGAAAGGATTAACCTTGCCCAAAGGAAGGTCTGGCCCTCGCCTCCCAGCTCCTGGGAGGTAAGCCTTTGGAATGTCCTGCCAGATAGATGTCTTTGTTTCCCTACAACCTGCCCTGCCCTGAGCAGTGACAAATAATCTACATTAACAAAGTGATTTACCCGTGGGATGGGGGCCTTGGGCCACAGTATCAGCTCTGAGGGACTGGAGACAGGTCAGCAAAGGCAGTCAGCACGTCTATGTGGCCAGCCCCTGAAAAATCCTGGACACCCTGGCCGGGGAAACCATCCCTGGGTACACGCCCTAGGTGTTGACATGTAGCACTGCTGGAAGAAGTAGGTGCTGTCCAGATGACTCCACTGGGAATAAACTGGAGGCTCCAGCCTGGAACTCTCCTAGACCCTGCCTCATAAGACTTTTCCTACTGTGAATTTTAATCTGTATCCTCTCACTGCAATTCTAAGTATAACAGCTTTGCTAAATTCTGAATTCTCCTACTGAATTATTGAGGGTAGTCTTGGCGCCCTACCAAAAATGCACACACACCCCCATCTGTTGCCCATTGTTTGAGGTTCAGTTCAAGTCCCATTTCCTCCAGTGGGCCTTTGTCATTCGCTTCCATTCCAAGTAATCTTTTCATCTGCCAGATGGGTAAATTTGGAGTCCCTTCCACTCGTTCTCATATGTAATCATACATGACTTTGCATTGTAATTTAAATGTTTCAATTATATGTTTCTCCGCATAGACCATAAGCTTCTTGAGGGCAGCCTCCATGCCTTAGGTTGTTTTTGGGTTTTTCTGAAGGCAGTGTCACTGGTCCTCATATGTGGGACCCGAACCGGGGCCGCCGGCTTCCCAAGCCAGTGCTTAACCACTGCGCCACTCAGCCGGCCCTGCCTTAGGTTTTTAATGAGTACCTATTATAATACTAGAGAGAGCAATATAGGATAGCACTCATTAGGTACTTAGAGAATTAAGAGCTGAGCTAGAATTAGGCTCTGATCTTGGACATCTTTTCTACCTATACTACTGTTTCGATCTCATCTAGACTTGGAGCTTTAAATTTCAGAAACACACTGACACCATCCAGAAGTACATTTCTAGCCCTGGACTCTCCTCTGAAATTCAAACTCATACATCTCTCCAAGTAGGTATCTGATAAGCACCTCAATTATGTCCAAAATGAATTCCTACCTTTTTCTCTAAAACCTGCTCCTCCCACAGCCTTGCCCCATCTCAGTGAACTCCATTCTTCTAGCTGCTCAGGCAAAAAACCTTGAAATCATCCCTGACTGTTCTCTTTCTCTTCCCCTCCCCAACCAAAACAATCCAGCAAATCCAACTATGGCTTCACTACCTCCACTGATACCATCCTTGGACTAAGGCATCTTGTGTCTTGCCTAGATATTGCCAATTGCTTTCTAACCAGTCTCCTGATTCCACCCTTACTCCCCTTTAGTCTGTTCTTGACACAATAGACAGATGATCCCATTAAAACATTAGATCCCATGTCTCTCTTCTGCTCAAACCCTAATTTTCTTACAACAGCCTACAAAGCTCTACCTAATTTTGCCCAATGTTATCTCACCGAGCTCATTTCCTACAACTTATTCTGCACTTTACTTATTCCATGCCAGCAACACTGGCCTCCTTATGGTTCCTGAAACACAGCAGGCACATTCCTGTCCTATGCTTTGCCCACACAGTTTCCTCTACCTGGATCACATTTCTCACATGTGGCTGCCTCCCTCACCTCCTTCAGGTCTGTTATCCTGTCCTGATGAAGCCCTTCCTAGCTACAATATCTACACTATAAACAGACATGCATGCGTGAGTGGGCGCACACACACATACACACACACTTTTCCCTTCTCTGCTTTATTTTCTCTCCCTTTTTATTTTCTAAAATAAAGGAGTTACGTTGTCACTGCATCACCTTTAGCACTGTAGAGTACACTCTCTATTTCACCTGTTATTTTCTGTCTTCTCCTCCTCGAATGGAAGTTGCATGAGGCCACAGAATGTTTTGTCTGTTCTGTTCCCTATTGTATATCCAGCCCTAGAATAGTGCCTATATATAGCAGAGGCTCAGTGAATAATTGATGAGTAAATGGGTGGATGGATGGATAGATGGAATCAGAAATGACACATTAGTTGTCCAACCTCAGGTAAGCTACCTGACTTCTTTAAATTTCAATTCTTTCAACAAAAAAATATATCTACATCAAAGAGTTATGAGGGTTACATTAATAAACATATGAAAAATCCTTAGTACAATAACTTAGTACAATAACACATCATACATATGTGCTCAATATGCACTGGCTACTAGCATAGTACACATTTAAGAGACAACCAAATCCTTGTTAAATGAGTGAACCCTGCTGAATAACTGAGTACTAGCTGCAAATATCAGATATAGCTAACACTCAATTATCCTTGCTTTTAGCTGACTACCACCGACACCTAACATTTGTCTAGGTCTAGGGCCTTTTGCATTTTTTACATCTAATGCTTCATTTATTCTTTATACCACACCAAAGAAAGTATCACTGTCTCCTTTTCACAAATGAGGAAACAGCCATAGAAATGGTAAGTGACTTGCTCAAGGTATGAAGCCGTTAGTGGTGACTAAGGCAGTAACTGGAATTCCCACCTTGTGCTTTCCCTACAATTAACACATATAACAAGAACTTTTAATTAAACAAATAACATTATTCCAAAGCAAAATCCAGGTGCAAGAGGAAGTTTAACTAACCTTGGTATGTCATTAACAAATTTTGATTTCATTCATTGTGAGCAAGTATTATATATTCTTTAAGTAACATATATGCATTTCTAAGATTTTTTTTTAACATAGTTTAATAGAACAGTTTGATAGTTATCTGGCTCTTAAAGTACCAGGTAGTGAACAGAATATACCAAAGAACTGGCTTTTTTTCCTAGAACAGTTGTTAGCACTGCAGCAAAAATCTAACAAGAGAGATTTCAGGACTGCCCCACTACAGTATCCCTTCATAGGAGGGTTTGACTCCGTTTGGGGGTGCAAAGACAAATACTGTTACCTTTTTGAAAATAATAGTAACATTTAATAAAAAGGAAGAAGAGAAATAGTTATTTCCCAGAAGTCTATTTTATTTTACAGAGTTCTTTAAAAATCCATCCTTTGGTGTGGCTTTCCAATTTATTCTCCAGAGTTTTAAAAACCAAACTACTATCATTTTTATAATAATTCAAGACACTGCCAGTGGATCTATTATAGCATCACAGGTGAACACCACTTTTTCTATTGATGTTATCAGTATGGAGAAAAACAGTATCAGAACATATGCAATACCCACCCTCCATGAATAGAAGACCAAAGCGTGAACTAGATGAACTATTTACATTCTATGCCTTCTGCTATTAAAGTAGAACCGGAAATCTCAATGAAGGAATTAAAAATAACATTAAGGAATTAGTACTGTAAAATGAGAAAGGGTAGGTCTTGATCTGCCTATTACTGTCTTAGCCTCTCCTGATCCTTGATAACCATTTGTTATTCCAGACATGAATACAAGCTGCACCCCAAGCTAATAGAACCACTTGTCACCCACAAACCATATCAAGGAGAGCATTCTGAGCAGAATACACAGAAATTAAGAAGCTGAGGTAAAGAAGCATATTCAAAACCACAGAAATAAAATGCACTTCAAGGAAGCACTGAAGGATCAGGCAAGTGCCAGAATCCAAAATTCATCAAAAGACAGAATGCTAGCCCTGGAAAGGACCCTAGAAAGTTACTAGTTCTGACTGTCTCAATTTAATAGATCTAGCAAAAATCTAAAACCCAGCACGCGTTCAATGCCCAGCCCAAGCTGAGCTGCCGCTGCTGAGGTGGCAGGATGGCTCAGCTAAATAAATAAATAAATAAATAAACAAATAAATAAATAAATAAAATCCAGGATGCAAGACTCAAACTGGAATAAAGCACTATATGTGGTTGATTTAACTCTCTACCCATTAATGAAAAGTAATATTAAAAATAGTCTAAAAATTTGCTAATAAAGCCAATAATAAATAGCTGACTCAATAGAGGCAATAAGGAAGAATGAATATGTATAAAAACACCGGAAAAAGGAAGAAAGCAAAGCAACTCTTATCCCAAGAATTTCTCAACACCATATGCATAGCAGGAATTATCAATCTTTTCTCTGAAGGGATCTATGTTTAATTATAGAGATGATTTAGAGACACAGTGGAGAGAGCTAGGAAAAAAGCAAAAACATGCACTCTCTGTAAACAATTCTCCACAGTGACCTAACTGACTAAAGTGGAGTCATTTCTGTTGCTTCTGGCTTAATGCAGTGAAGATAAAAAAAAATAGTAACACACAACCATGTACTTACTAGTAAATGCTTTACATTCATTATCTCATTAATATTCATTATAGTTTTATGAGGTACATTCTGTTAGCATCCCAATTTACTAATGCAGTTTGGGAAGATTAAGACTTTAATTCCAAAGTCACACAGTAGGAGGGCCAAGATTTAACCCCAGGGCTCCTTGACTCCAGAGCCAGTGCTCTTGACCTTATGTTATATAGACTCTCCAATCAGAAAAGGTGATCAGCAGGGAACGCAAAGAAGTTACCAGTACAGCAACTAACCAGATCACTTTTGAAGATCAACAATTGAGAATGACTCAGTAGGCAATCCCTGATGTGCACTGTTGCACCCATCGGGTGAAATCATCCAATGGACAGAAAAAGATGAGAACTGAGGCATAGCTAATTGTTAGGCAGTGTTAGATTATAAACGCAACAAAATAAGGAAGAGCAAAATATGAAATAGAGAAAATTGAGGGCCCTGTACTCATCTGACCTCAGCTAAAGAGACTGAAAAATCTATTTTTCTTTTCTTTGAATGATAATCATTATTCTTTGAAATTTTGATTTGCATGGCAAGAAAGGAAGTAACATTCAGCACTATTCATTCTTTGAACCCCAAGTTGGTTAACAGTTGTAGCCATCTCACTAAAATACAATGCGCCAGATATACCACTGTTCTAAATTTTCAAGCAATATTCAATTTTAATGAAAATAATTTTTTCTTCTTTCAAAATGTCCCCCAGAATTTTATAATGTTTGTTGGCAAATCTAATCACATTCCAATGAATTAATATACAGAGATATATATGACAGAACTGGAAAGAGTGAACACTAGAAAGTTGGTAAATTTTTCACTATCCCACATACATTCATCAGGTTGTACCTTAATGCTCCATATACAGATAATGACTTCAATATAAGAATTTAGTCATCCCTTCCAAAATCTTAACACAGTAAAATCTTGCTTTTGGCAAAATGTATTGCTAATCACACAAAAATGCAGATACAAAATCAATTTTAAAGAACAGATAACTTAAAAATTTCATGTGAATAGAAAACAACGGTGGATTATGCTATACTACAGATTATATGTATATATTTTAATTTTGGCAACTAGGAATGCATAAAAACAATGTATACGTCTTAAAAGCATAGTTAAAATATTTTTAAGTACAAACACATTTTCTCTTTATTACATCTAATCTCCCACACCAAAGCAAAATATTGAAATAAGAATTATCACACAGTCTTTAATCATCTGATATATCAGGCTCATAGAATTTAAACAAGTAAATGATCTTTCAGAAAAGCCTTCTTGAATTCTGTGTATAAAGCTCCACCTAGTGGTAATAAATATAAGAAAACTAAGATGTCAGTAAAATGTTAAAATTGGTTCATTGAAAATTAATGCTTTTATCATCAAATCAAATGTCTTAACAGAGGAACTCAAGCTATTTCCATTTTTTGAACAGGTGCTATATTCTGTTAAGATAAATGGTTTATTAATCGTATTTCACTGTTATTTTTTTTTAAGGAAAACATCTTATTTGAATGAAAAACAAGCAACATTCACAAGATACTATGTGAAAAAAGACTCTCTTTTTATTACTGGCAACACATTAGGATTTTTTTGTGTCTAAATCACATAATATCCCTACAGTATTTTCAGTATTTCTCTGTATTTTCATTAAAAAACAAAATGCCATCACAATAACTGTAAAGAAAATAAAATGTATGTTTCCTGTGAAAATTTTTTTTAACTCTTACTAAAATAATGTTCACACTTTGAGAAAAATAGATATAATCTCTAAGTGCCCAAGCTCAACTTCTCCATATTAACTATATTTACTGGAGTGCTATAGTTTCTTTTCTAGACAAAATAACAATGGCCTTTCTCTACCTCAGAATCCTTTGCTCTCCAATACAATGGATATACTGGTTGTGTAACCACAAAAGAGAATAATAGTTAAGGCCTACACAGAATACTGTGAGAAGATACTCGCCTTAGTGAGTATCCAATGGCCATTAAAATGTTAACCATTAGCAGACCTTCCTGTGAATTTTATGAAATGTCCATTAGCTGCTTTTAAGACAAAACAATGTTAAAAGTAATCACAAAAATACTGGTCAGAAATTTTCAAACGCTATTAAAAACATCCTATCCAATACAAATTGCTTGCTATCAACCTCAAAAATAGTTTTAAAAACAGGTTTTTGGTTTATCAGTAAATTTGGTCAATTCAGCAACTGGTCATGTAACAAAGTAGTCATTTTGGCAATTAATTTAAAGCCATGATTTTAAATACGCCCTTACATAAAAATACATGAATTGTTAGTTTACGTTTTTTCAGAATGAAGCATACATAAACCCCACTATCAAAGGGCAGGCAGTTACACAGCAAAAATTAAGCATTTGAGATGCAGTGAGACCCTACTTTGCCCAGATCAAGTGATCAGCAGTTCTTTGTGCCCCCTGTATGGATTCTGGAAACTAAGGGAAGCCACACTGAGGTTCCTATCTGTTCCTACCTGAATGACCACTTGGTTTTTGTATCCTTGGCTATGTAAATTGCAAATTTAATCTAACCTTTCAGTTGAACAGTCTCTTCAATATCAATTTATAACCCATTTGAAACCCCACAGCTAGAGTCAGAAGTGGGACTTTTTTCAGTTGCCTTTGGGTATACTTAAGGTGCCCAAAATTTCAGTGACATCCTTGTGAAAAACAATGGGCTAAAGTATTAGTCAAAGATAGCAAATAAGTTATCATTTGGGAGATGGCCCCCTTTCCCATAAAGTCACATGATTTGAAATTCTTTTCTTTTAAACAACAAATAGCAAAGATGTCATCACCCTACCTTAAATACTCAAAAGTCTTGTTCAAAGTACCACTCAATCTTGGAAAAAATATTTCTACTATATCATTTAGCAATATAGAATAGCAAGAAAAAAAATGGTCAATATAAAAGTATGCCCAATACGTCTAACATTTTCCAACCATTTCATCACATTTATCTAACATAATTAATAACCTTCCCATAACTTTCCCTGATATTCTGTGATCCAGGAGCAAATAAGAAATGAAGTGGCATCTGGATAAAGAGAAAGGAGAATTCGTTCCAACGATATTCATTAAGAACCAACCATGTACAACAGAAACTGAAAATCAAGTACAGAAAACAAGCGTATGCACAGGCAACTTTAATACAGAGGATAATTAGTACCTAAGTCATTAAAAATTGATCTGCACTGAGCCTATTTCTTCAGGGAGGCAGGAAAGTAAATGAAGTAGATTTATAACATAGGTCCAAAATTCTTTGACACACCTTCTATTGAAAGGTGGAGTCTGTATTCCTTTCCTTTAAATCCAGGCAGGCTTATGACTACTTTGACCAATGGAATATGACAGAAGTAATATAATATATGACTTCGGAAACTAGAAAAGGCCACACAACTTCCACCTAGACTTCTTTAGACACTTGTTCTGGGGAAAGCCACCAATCATGTAAGAAATGACAGTTCTAAAACTGACATGCTGGGCCGGACAGGTGGCGCGGCGGTTGGGAGCTGGTTTGGGATGCTAGCAGTCCCGGTTCAGATCCCACATATGAGGGCCAGTGACACCGCCCTCAAAAAAATAAAATAAAATAAAATGACATGCTGGAGACAGGCCACATGTGAGCACTCCCAAATGACAGCCACATCAACTGCCAACAACGTGAGGGAGCCATCTTGGCTGTCTAGCACAGTTGAGGTTTCAGATGATTTCAGCCCAAGCAGCAACCAATATCTGCAAATGCATGAAAGACCCCACCACTGCCCAGCTGAACCCTTCCTGAATGCCTTAAAAATGGTTTCCGAGTACAATACAAATTATTTGTACATTTGCATAAAATATTTAAAACAGAATTAAATGTAAACCTTTTCCAGAATAATTCCACTTTTCTCTATTTTTTTTCCTTTTGGCACTAATCACTTTTGGTAGTCCTTATCTTCTTTTTTCCAACACCAAGATGCCCTTCCCCTACAATATGCCTCAATCTTAACCTTAAACTTCCTTCAAAATTCAGCTCAAGATAGTTCTTTCCGGACAACTGCATGAATAGCCCTATTGAATAACTTTCCCATTACCTGGAATTTTCCCAGCTCTTCCATGTAAAGCCTATACAACACTATCTTTTATTTGTATAATACATCACATTTATTCTCCAATTATTTAGTGTATGTTTTATCTTCTAAATTCTTTGAGAACTCAAGGTGTCTTCTGTTTCTATCTTCAATTCACAAATGTTGTGAGGATATAAAGAACTGCAAATTTTAATGGAAAGAACAGGTTCACTAGAAGGCACACTTCATCAAAAAGTAATCTCTAGAAATCCAAGTATTTTCTTTTACTATTGCATCTTAATATGGTGTGAATCTCATTAACAACTAAGAACTATGAAATAAAAATAAGATTTCACCGTTTTCTGAAGCTGCTTTATCCTGTTATCTATTGCTTTAATATAATGGTCAAAAATAGCAGAACAGAACCATCAATACCATAAAAATTCTCTGGCAATTCCATGTTCCTGTGGGTAAGTATGAACAATCTAGCATAGGATAAACTTTTCAACATTACATACAGCCTGACGTATCATAGGCACTCGGACATTGAAAGAACACACAAAAATTATTTTACTGAAGAACATCTTAGTTTTTTAATTTATAATAAACATATAAAAGAGTTCATATATTATATTGAAAACCGATGGAAAGTTAGCATTGATTCATAAGTCTAAGATCTAAAGAAACTGAATATTAGTAGAATACAAACAAAAATGTATTTCACTTATCTTCTCCATCAGCACTGGAAAATCTATAAATAAACTATTTTGATGGTTTATTCAAGTTAGGAATCTTACATATGAGGATAATGCTGAAATTAATGAATGAAAAATAATTTAAAACTTCTAAAATCTTTAGGAGTTTTTTAAAACCTACCTCTAAACTATATAACATTAGCATTTTTATGGGAAAAAATATGTCAAACAAAATTAATGTTTAAAAAGATAATAATTTGGGGGCCAGCCAAGTGACTCAGTTGGTTGAGCTTACTTAAGAGCATGAGCTCTGAGCAATAGGGCCACTGGTTTGATTCCCACATGGGCCAGTGACGCTGCGCCCAAAGTGAGATGCCGCTGAGCTGCTAACAGGTGGCAGGATGGCTCAGCTGGTGAGACAACATGCCCCTAATAACAAGACTGCAGCTCTTAATAATATAACAAGCCCGCAACTAAGACTGAACTTGGCACCTTGAGCTGAGCTGCCACCCGGATGGCTCAGTGTATAGAGCGTGCTCTCTTAACAACAGGCTGCTGGTTCGACTCCTGCGTGGGATGGTGGCTATGCCCACCTGCAACTAAGACTGAACTCGGCACCTTGAGCTGAGTTGCCACGCGGATGGTTTAGTGGATAAAACATGCACTCTTAACAAGGCTGCTGGTTCGACTCCCACATGGCATGGTGGCTATGCCCACCCGCAACTAAGATTGAACACAGCACCTTGAGCTTAGAGGCCACGAGCTGACTACGGGCAACCAGATGGCGACTGGCACCCTCCACAACTAAGATTGAAGAACAACAACTTGGCTGGTTCCTCTCCCCAATTCCCTAACACTATTCCCCTCCCCCAATTCTCCAATTTAAAAAAAAAAAAAGGAATATAGTCTCAGATATCAAATGGCCTGCGTTCACATCCAGCTACACTACCTACCGAGTGCCTAGAGCAATGATCTAATCTAGCTCTAGTGTTTAAAAGAGTGTCACACAGTAAATAGTCTATAGATCTTAGCTATTACCTATCATTACCTACATAATTACTTTTAATTCCAGGGAACAAAAATCTTGAATAAAAAAGTTGCTTTAAAGTTAATATCACTGTTCACAGAATTTCACAAAAAATAAGAACTACCTAACTGTGCAACAATCAGACAATAATCAAATAATCAGAAAAAAGGATGGAAGATATATAACTAACTTCATTTAACAAATATTTAACAATATTCAACATACCAATTTAGTATGCTGAATATCATAACTTCAATAAATATTTGACGAAATGAATATTTGTTGTTTCTAATATAAGAAAAGACTAGGATTAATGTCAATTATGATTTCTTGAGTAGTAGGAGAAAAGTGATTTTTTTTCTCCTCTTTATTATCCTGTATTTTCCAAGTTTTCTATAATTAAGGTTTTTATTTTTCATGAATTCAGTTCAAAAGTATACTGAGTCTGTTGTATCATAGTATTATACTATGTAACATAGTTGAACCTAATTAGATATGTATAACAATTAGAGGCCTCTGGGACAATTTCATTGAGCCTGCATTTAAGACATTTACATAAAGGGCCAGCTCAGTGGCTCAGCTGGTTAAGAGCACAAGCTCTGGGCAACAGGGTAGCCGGTTCGATTCCCATATGGGCCAGTGAGCTGCGCCTGAGCTGAGCTGCTGCTGAGCTGCCAACAGGTGGCAGGCTGGCTCAGCTGGTGAGAGCATGTGCTCCTAACAACAAGGTTGCTGGTTTGACTCTCACATGGGATGGTGGACTATACCTGCCCTCCTCCTTCTCTCTTCCCCCCTCCCCACAACTAGATTGAAGGAAGTGACTGGACTTGGGGCTGAGCTGCGCCCTCCACAACTAAGATTGAAGGACAACAATTTCACTTGGAGCTGATAGGTCCTGGAAAAACACAATGTTCCCCTTCCCTAATTCCAACACTGTTTCCCTCCTAATTCCCCAATAAAAATCTTCAAAAAACAAACAAACAAAAAAAAAAAAACAGGACATTTACATAGGACACTCATACAAAGACATACATTCACACACAGCCAAATTACATTGTGTATCTTTTTTTTAAATCCATGCAGTAAAAATTCAGACACAGGAAAATGAGGGTGTACATGTGTATCCATGTAAAATGCAGTAGTGTTCTAGGGTGCAAAGATTTCATGGAAGAAATAGGACCTAAGATGAGTATTCAACGATAGGTAATATTTGAGAAGGTGAAGAAATACGGAGAAATCACGGGTAATCACAGAAAGGAACATGGCATTGTGAAAGTGACAAACAGCTCAACTGATATTAAGGATATTGGTTATAAGTAGTGGAATTTCTATTATACCTCTTACAGCAGTTATTTTTAATCTTCATTTGAGCCTGGCGACTGGCAAGAGCCTCCTCTGTGATTTTAGTAAAAGCTATGGATCTCCCCAGAAAAGTGTATAAGCACAACTGTAGTATATACTTTCTGAGAACTGCTGACCAACCAAGGTTGGACGAGCAGTACAGCCTCTTCCAATCACACAGTACACTAGTGAGTACAACTGATCCAATCTGATTCAATCAGATACACCCAGGAATTTTGAATTGGAATTCAGAGACACCCAGCTGTATGTGCATGACTGACACATGGAAACTATAGGTGACCATCTTCCACCAATGTCGTCACACGATAGCCTGCCTGCCCCTGTGCACCTTTCCATAAAGACAGATCATTACTTCAATATTATTCCTACACTATGTATCCCTACTTGGCCCCAAAAGATGGCTGGTTAGTCAATGATGGATAAGACTCCTCAAGGGAGGAACAACCTAAGACAGGCACAGTCACATAGGAGCCATAGGAGGAATCACGGAGTTGAGGAAAAAGGACATAGACCCCTTGTTTCAGATTCTGACAGCCTGCCTGTGAAATGACCTAATGATGTGATAACATCTGTCCTCCCTGCATTCTTATCCATAAGTGTCAGCAGAGGAAGTTTCTGTCTCTTAGGAGGTGCATGACAATAACATCATGGGACCTTCGGTAATGGCAGCCTGCAGGCCTGGGTGATGTGGCCCTGAGCTAAATTCTCTGGTAGGAGAAGCACACACTGCGGAAGATACATTGATCTTTTCTTGTGTGTGAGACAATAACAGGAGCAGACAGGCCCAATTCGGGGCTCAGTCCTTGAGGCTTGAGTCCCCTGGCACCAACTGCATTTTGCTCTTATTTGTGTGTCTCTCTTTCTTAACCTTCCATTGTCCCTTCTCCACTCCCATTGCTCTGTCATGCTGGACGCAACACACCAAGTGCAGAGAGAAGGAGAGAAAAACCATACTTCAGGGAAGAATGAAGACAATAGAGGGAAACATGAAGGAACACAGAAAGAAACATGGTCTTCCACTTCTTTGTTCCAGTCTTTTGAGAAGTATGCCCTAAGAGTTGTGAGATGCCCCAGTAACCTTCCACTATTTTTTTTTCATTAAGCTAACTTAAGTTGGAGTGGTACCTACAACTAAAACAGAACAAAAAAATCCTTAACTAAGACACACGTGCACACACAAACACACACACACATTTCTTACAATTATAAGAGGCTTACAAACCCCCTCATCTGACCAATACATTATATATAGCACATCTTCCCAACTAAACAGGCTACAGACATACTACAGGGATGATCATCTCAGTCTTCAATCTGACTTTCTGTTTGTGTCGTGACAAAAATGCTGGGAAGCACTACCCCAAAATAATCCAGAAATAAAGGAACAAACGTATAGTTTAAGTAAACAGACTCCTGAGTAAAAGAGCATGTCAAACAGGCCTCTAGAAAAAAATAAATAATATAATTCCATCTAGCTTTTCCACAACACTTAATTTTTTCAAAGCATCCACAATATTATACAGCTAAGTAAAGAATTCAGGATAAGGTAAGTGTCCTAAATAACCACTGTTGGGTATCTATACCAAGGAGGTATACTGTAGCTGAAGAGGAACTGTGAGTTTCTAGCAAACCCTGGAGAACAAAAAAGTATAAACAGAGAATCCAATTTCTTTCATCAACGAATACTGAAAAAGATTTCTTGTTTATAAAATATTCACTTTCTGTGTATTTTCCCATGAAATATTTCTACTAGTTTCCCACATGCACTCTTAGAATGTTTTATAAAATAATGCCCAGGTGCTTCCTCTAATTCAATTGAAGACAATCTGCCAATTTTTTTAATTATAGAGTTCACATACCCTAACTTAAAAAAAAAAAAAAAAAAGGGTACAATATCTTAAAGGATCATACAATCTGTCAAGGCATCAAAATCAAGCAAAGTCAAAAGAGAAAGGATGACTTTTCCGTACATTTCTGATGCTGAATTTCACTTGCCTTGTTTTCTTCTACGTGCAATTTCTGTGACTTGTTCTCACTAATAGCATCCTGTTTCCATGCATAGGAAAGAGCCTAGTACAATTTGTTAGTTAACATTACTTCCTATAACTAGGGGTGATATTCTGTAGTACTAACATTAACACTCACTGCAATTCTGGAGAACAACATAACACAATGATGATCATTAATGGACATCCTCTATGGTGAAACCTGAATTGATAATCAGCTAACACAGATTTGCAATAGACTTCCTCCTTCCTGTTTTTACACTCCTGACCAAGGAGATGTCTCTTCCTGTTAACTTTGTGCTACTTGTTAAAATGCAAACGATGACAAATGGAAACAACCAACCCATAAAAATTTTATTTGTCCTCTAGGAATACAAGCTGAATTGCTAACAAAATTTAACTCAAAAAAAAACATAATTAAGCAGATTAACGAATGCAAATGTAGACTGGTTCCCTTCAAGATTTTAGAAAATTGAAAATATTAAACTGCCTAAAGCAAATCCAATGTGCAGTTTGCCTAATAGCCCAAAAGATCATCTATAAACCCCACCAAAGTCCTTTACAGGAGTATTAATCTACAGTTAAAAAGAAATTCACTTAAGAATTGACCTCTCAGCAAAACTACAGCAAAAACAACAACAAAAAAACCACTATTCATAGTTTTCTCATGGAAAATAAAGCAGAAAATTAAATATTTATATATCATTACTTTAGCAACACACTTTCATAAAACAGCAACTTTTTACAAAAGATGTAAGGAGACAAACAAATTAATAAGGGACTTTAACACACCTCTCTCAATCCAAGAAAGAACAGATGAAAAACAATCTGAGGCCTTAGAAGATATAACCAACTTAATAAGAAGAGAGAGAGAGAAAGCATGAACAAATCTGAATCCTAATAAAAAAGAATATGCTTTTCATGAACACTCATGAAATCTAACCATACATTAAGCCACAAATGAAACCTCTATGAATTCCAAAGAATAGAAATAATATAGGAGCGGCCGGTTAGCTCAGGTGGTTAGAGCACAGTCTTAATACCAAGGCTGCCGGTTGGATCCCCACATGGGCCATTGAGATGCACCTTCACAACTAGATTGAAATAACTACTTGACTTGGAGTTGACGGATCCTGGAAAAACACACTGTTCCCCAGTAAAAGTTAGAAGAAAAAAAAAGTACAGATTTACCTAGCTATAATGTAATAAAAATAGAAATTATTAGCAAAATTTTAAAAATAAAACAATCCTTTGCATTTAGAAATTTTTTTTAACACTATTAAAAAACTGCTGGATCAAAAGGAAATACAAAAATAAAATAGCACACAATAGCCAAGACTTGGAAACAACCGAAATGCCCATCGGTAGATGACTGGATTAAGAAACTGTGATACATTTATACAATGGAGTATTACTCCGCTATAAAGAATGAAATCGTACCATTTGCAATGATATGGATGGACCTAGAGACTATTATGTTAAGTGAAATAAGTCAGTCAGAGAAAGACAAATACCATATGACCTCACTTATATGTGGAATTTGAAAAACTGAATGAATGAGCAAAAGAAACAGAAACAGTCTCATAGATATAGAGGAAAAACAGGATTGCTAGTTGGCAGGGGGGTGGGGATGAGGGAAAAGGGGAAAGGATTAGAGAGCATAAATAGGTAGCTACCATACTGTCACAGGGATATGAAAGACAGTTCGGGGAATATAATGTTGTTAAAGTTTTGTGGGGTGTCAGATGGTCACATGTTTTGTTGGGGAGACCACTTCATGGATGGAGCAGAGGCTTGATCACTGCACTGTAGTACCTGAGGTTGATGTTGTATGATATTGTATGCCAACTGTAATTGAATATATAGATAGTCACGGGATGTGGATTATACGGTGGAAGAGAGTCAAGGGAATTGTAATAGATAGTATATGGGGGGAGGAGTGGGGGAGGTAAATTGGGGGAGGGGGTTGTCACTTTGAGGGGTAAAAAGTATAATAACTATTGCACTTTGTTGTACACCTGAAGCTAATTAAAAAAATATATCAATAAATAAATAAATAAAATAGCAGAATTTCTTTAAATTACAAATAAGGAAAACAGATCAGAATATGTGAGATAAAGCCAGAGCAATGATCAGGGAAAAACTTACAGCATTAAATAATTACATCAATAAAATTAATGAATCAAGTACAAAACACAAAGAGCTAGAAAAGAATACAATAAATCTTTAAAGATAAGTACAGAAAGAGATGTCTTAAGAAAACGAAAATTAGTGGAACAAATAAATTCAAAAACAGATTAAAACAAATTCAACGAACCACCAGTGAATCTAATCAAGGGGGGGAAATGAGTGAAATCATAATACCCAAATCAGAACTGACAAAGGGGATAAAACCATCAAAACAGAAGAAATTATAACATAAAACTACATTTACACAACTGTACTCAAGTAATTGGAATAAACGGATAATTTTTCAAACGAATACAACTTATTGACCCTCTAGAGACAGAAAGTCTTAAAACAGACCAATTATCACAAAATAAAGAAAAGGAGTTAAAAGATTCTCCCACCAAAAACAACAACAAAAAAGGCACAGGCCCAACTGATTTTACAATATAATTCTAACAAATCTTTAAATATCAGATAACATCAATGCTAATTATAGTAGTCCAAATGTAGAAAAGGAAAACTTCCAATTTTGTTTAATAAAACAAGTACAACATTTATTCGAAGACCTGAAAAAGACTGCATCAAAAATGAAATCTACAGACCAATCTCACTTATGAATATCAATGCAAAAAAATCTTTAAAAGCATATTAGCAAACAGAATCCAACAGCACACTAAAAGGGCAATTCACCATGACCAAGTGGGATTTAGTCTACAAATACAGAAATATTTCAATAATAGGAAACGCATTGATAAATTCAATCATAGAAGGCAAAGAAAAATCATATTCAGAAAAGGCATTTGACTAAATTCAGTAGTCTTTCACGTTAAAAACACTAAATAAAATAGGTATTGATGGATATTTCCTCAGCATAATAAAATATAAATACCTCAGCCCAAAAGCCAGAGTACTCCTTCGTGAGGAAACACTAAAGGCTTTCCTGCTAAAGTCAGGAAGAAAATAACGTTACACACTGTCTCAACCGTTATGTTGCAATTAGGCTATGAAGTCAGACTCGGCAAAGCAATCTGCAGCTTAAGAAGTGAAAAGGAAGGAGTAAAATTATTTCTAAATACAGATTATATAATTACATTCTGGGAAAACCCATAAAAATCAATGGGGGAAAATTACTACAAACAATAAGAAAACTTAATAAAGTAAAAGGTTAAAAATTAACACACAAAGATCATGAGCATTCATGAATATAAGCAAAAACCAGTTAGACGACATAATGTAAGAAAAGATCCAATTAAAATAACAATAAAAATATACAAAATCTTAAGGAATTCTAAAACCTATTCATGGAGGGCCGGCCAAGTGGCGCGGTGGTTAAGCGCTGGCTTGGGAAGCCAGCGGCCCTGGTTTGGTCCCACATATGAGGGCCAGTGACACAGCCCTCAAAAAAAAGGCAATAAAACCTATTCATGGAAAACTTTAACTCTCCTGAAAGACATGACATGCTCTTGGATATGAAGACTCAACATTATCCTGCTAATTTATAAATTTAATTCAATACAAAATACTTGAAATTTTTTTGAAGAGTAAGACAAATGTATTAAGTTCATTTGAAGAATTAACAAGGAAGAATCACCAGGAAACACCTGAAAAAGCTAAGCAATGAGATGAGGGTAACCCTACCAGATATTATAACAATAAAACCTGTAATTAAAAGCATTGTGTAATACATAAACAGACACATGGACAATGCACAGAATAAAAAAAACCAGGCCTCTCATACATAAAAATTCAGTAAATGATAATGACAGCACCTCAAATCAATGTGAAAAAGATCTACTTTTTCTTAAGTGTTAGGACAGTTGGATTCCTATATTTAAAAAAAAAGAAAAGATAACACTGAAGTTATTCGTAACACTATACTGCAGGAAAATTCAAAAAGGAACAGTAATGTAAAAGTAAAAAATAAAACCAAACAAGTACCAAAATAAAACGTGGGTGGATTCCCCTATATATAACCAGGTAGTATGGAAAACTTCCACATAACTCAAAATCCAAAAACAAAAAGGGGAAAGACTGGTGAATTTTATTTTCATAAAAATGGAAAAATTTGCATGTCCAAAAAAAAGGGTAAGCATCATAAAAGATAAAGTAAACAAGAAATGTTTCCAACTAATGGCAAGAAAAGTTGTGAAAGATTTTTTTTTTTTAAGATTTTATTGGGGAACTGGTGGAAGGGAACAGCATTGGGGAATCGGGGAAGGGGAACAAACAAGTTGCTGTCCCTTTGTTCTTCAGTCCAGTTGTGGAGGACATCACTTCACCGGCCCATGGTGGTATCATTGTACTCTTCCCCAGGGAGGCAGATAGGTCACCAGCCACTGGACGGCTGCCCAAGGTGGCTCTCAGCAGTTCACACAAGCTGCCAACTGCTCATGCTGGCTGCCAGTCACTCACAGTAGCTTATGGCAGCCTACTGCAGAAGGGGCTGCAGCCTACATCGCCAGTGGCCCACAGCAGACCAGCCCCAGGTGGAGCTGCCATTCACCATCCTAGCTGTAGAGGGCACAGCGTCACCAACCCTCACATGGGACCTGAACCGGGGCCCTGCTGCTCAGAGCCTGTGTCCTAAACCAGCTCCCAACCAATGCGCAACTCAGCCAGCCCGTGAAAGATTTTTAAATGGACAAAAATGATTACTGACTGTCCCGTCTAGCACATCCTTCTAGATTATGGATACCTTTCACTGTCTTTGGGCTATTTTACAACTATAAATTATAGAAAACCGATGCAAGTTATTCTTGTCTATAGAAATGCAAAGCATTTTAGCCTGTGGAATGAAACTAATTATTGCCTTGGGGATACCAACCAGTTATGTGCCTATTTACAAATCTATTTCAGCACTCCCAAATGCCCATATTGGTTTTTTGCTGTTGCCTTTGAAATAGTTGTAACATCTTACAGGTTACCACATTAATTACTAAGTTAAATAAAATCTTTCACATGCATTAATTTTATATTTGTATAAGGGTCATGATTTTTATCTTTTCTGAAAACTACCTTTTAGTAGTTTTGGAGGTTTCACCAAGATACCAGCAGATTCACCTGACAGATCCAGGAAACTGCATTACTAGAGAATTGCACCTCACTGGCTACTAAAGTTTAGGCTCAGGTTTTCTTGGCTCCCAGTAGTAAACCCCAAGTGACAATATACATTTCACTTCACTGATGGCCTGTTTCTCTGCGGTTTTTTTTCCTCTTTACAGATTGTATGTTTTGGTTTAGTTTTCAGTTACTGTATGGCCAATAAGTTACTACCCGTAAGTGGTAGCAATGGCTGAGAATTTGGTTTTATGGTTTGACCATTTATTTGGTGATCCCTCTATATGGACGACAGGGATCTCTTGGGTAAAAGATAAAAGACAGTGGTTTGTGGGCCAGCCGAGTGGCTTGTTGGTTAAGAGTTGGCTTGGGACACCAGCTCTGAGCAGCAGGGCCCTGGTTCAGATACCACATGAAGGCCAGTGACACTGCGCCCTCTACAGGTAAGATGGTGAACAACAGCTCAACCTGGAGCTGGGCTGCTGTGAGTCGCCCGCGACAGCTGCAGTGGGGCTGCAGTGGGCTGCTGTGAGCTACCCTGAGTGGCCAGTAACCAGTGTGAGTGGCTGGCAGTCGGCATGAGCTGCCGTCCAATGGCCAGCGAGCAACTGCCTCACCCGGGAAGAGCACAATGATAATACCAATATGGGCCAGTGAAGCTACATCCTTCACAACTAGACTGAAGAACAAAAAAAAGGACAGCAACTTGTCTGTTCCCCTTCCTTGATTCCCCAACACTGTTCCCCTCCCCCCAATTCCCCCAATAAAATCTTTAAAAAACAAAGAGTGGTTTATCTTTTTTGTATGTCTGTTTGTCTATTTTAAGCTCAAATTGGTTAAGAATTTCATAACCACCAAGAACAGATCTTTCATATATGGACCAGTGAGGTTTTTTTTTAATCTCAACAACACATGTCTCTTGACCTGTGGGTGAAATTACTTCCCTTGGGAAGCTATGCAATGATGCCAGTACCTAGTCCACTCTTCAAAGCAATTTTGGAACTCTTTTTCTAGAACGGCGATCAGAGCTGTCGTCCTATTACCTTTGATGTTCTGAATGTCATTAAAATGTTCATTTCAATATTTCCTTTATCTTTGGGAAAAGAAAGAAGTCATTGGAGTCCAAATCAGAGTAGGGAGGGTGTTCCAATACAGTTATTTGTTTACTGGCTAAAAACTCCCTCATAGACAGTGCTGTGTGAGCTGGTGCATTGTCATGATGCAAGGGCCGTGAATTGTTGGCAAAAAGTTCAGGTCGTCAAACTTTTCATACAGACTTTTTAGTACCTCCAAGTAGTAAACTTAGTTAATTGTTTGTCCAGTTGGTATAAATTCATAATGAATAATCCCTCTGATAGCCAAAAAAGGTTAGCAACATCGTTGCAACAAGTTCACAAACTTAACTGTCACACCTCATATAAAAGGATTTATCCCACAAATGCAAGGCTGGTTTACATCTGAAAAATCAATGTAATACACCATATCAAAACAATAAGGGATAAAAACCACACAATCATTTTAATAGCTGCAGAAAAAGGATCTGACAACATTCAACACTCCTTCATAATAAAAACGCTTGACAAACTAGGAAGAGAAGGGAACTTCCTCAACCTGATAAATGGCATCTATGAAATTCCCATAGCAGTGTATGAGAGTGCCAATTGTGCCACAGCCTCACCAATCCATGGCAGTCTTTTTTTAATTTTAGACATTCCAATATTGTGGTAGTTTAATGATGCAGTTTTAATTTGCCCTTTTCTAACAACTAATGATATAAAGCATTTTTTATATGCTTATTTACCCCTTCTGTACTTCTTTTGTGAAGTATCTGTTCCAATCAATTACCTATTTTTAATTGGGTTGTTTGCTTTATACATTCTGGACACAATTTTTTTTTTTTTATCAGATTTGCGATTTGCAATATTTTCTCCCCATCTGTGGCTTGTATTTTCATTCCCTTAATAGTCTCTTTGAAGACTAGATGTTCTCAATTTTGATAAAGTCCAATTTATCAATTTTTTCTTTTATGTATTACGCTTTTAGAATAATATATAAGAAATCTTTGCCTAGTCCAAAGTTATGTAGATTTTCTCCTATAGTTTCTAGGAGTTTTATAGTTTTGCATTTTATATTTAAAATGCATTTGGGGTTAGTTTTTAAATATGGTGCAAAGTTCATTATTTTGCATATGGATATCCAATTGTTCCACCACCATTATTTTAAAAGACTATTTTTTTCAAATGAATTACATTTGCACCTTTGTCAAAAATTGACCATACGTGTGAATCTATTTATGGAGTCTCTAAACAGTTTCACTGATCTATTTGTCTATATTGATGCTAGTGCCATGCTGTTTTTTGTGTTGTTGTTGTTTCTTTTTCTTTTTTAGCTGAGCCATCCTGCCACCTGTTGGCAGCTAAGCAGCAGCTCAGCTTGGGCTGGGCATCGAATTGCTGTTGTTCAGAGCTCAGCTCGCACTCTTGAGCAAGCTCTTAACCAACTGAGCCACTTGGCCGGCCCCCATGCTGTCTTGATTATTGTAGCATTATACTAAATCGTTGAACAAAGTAGTACAAGTCTTCCAACTCTGTTCGTTTTTTTCCAAGTTACTTTGGCTGCTCTAGTCCTTTGCATTTCCTTACGAACTTTAGAATCAACTTATCAACATCTACACACACACACAAAAAAAAACTTCTGGGATTTTTACTGGGAATGCTTTGAATCTAAAGATCAATTTGGGGAACAATGACATCTTAACATTGAGTCTTCTAATCCATGAATACAGCCTATGTGTGCATTTGTTTAGGTCCTCTTTAATTTCTATCAGCAGTGTTTTATAGTTTTCATGTACAAGTCTTTCACATCTTTTGTCAGATTTCATATTTTTTATTAGATGAATTTTTAATTTCAATTTGTTCCTTGCTAGCAAATAGAAACACAACTAGTTTATGCACGTTGATATGGCATCCTATATCCTTGTTAAACTCATCAGTTTTAGTAGCTTTTCTATAGATTGCAGATGATTTTCTCTATAAATGATCACATTGTCTGCAAAAGGACAATTGTCTAATCTACTTCTTTTCTTGTCTTATTATACTGGCAAGAATGTCCAGCAGAGTGCTGAATAGAAATGGTGCAAATGAACATCCCTGCTTTATTCCTGACTTTAGGAGGAAAGCATTCAGTCCTTCAATTAAGTACAATGTTAGCTATAGGTTTTCCATAGAATGCCCTTTTTCAGGCTGAGGATGTTCCATTCTCAGTTCCTGAGGGTTTTCATAAGAAATGTTATATTTGTGGATGCTTTCTCTGCATTTACTAAGATGATCATACAAGTTTTCTTTTTTAGTTTAATATGGTGAATTACACTGATTGATTTTTCAAATGTTAAGTTGACATGCTTTCTTGAAATCAATCCCATTTGATCATGATATATTATTCTTTTTATATACTGTTGGATCTAATTTGTTAAAATTTTGTTTATAGTATTTTCACCTATATTTATGAGTAATGTTGCTCTATACTTTCCTTTTCTAGAAATGTCTTTGTTTAGTTTTAGTATCAGATTAATGTTGACTTCAAAATGAGTTGAGAAATATTCCCTCTTCTAAGAATTTTTATAAAATTGGTATCAATCTTTCCTTAATTGCTGCAAAATTCACCAGTAAAGACATCTGGGCCTAGAGACTCCTTTTGATGAAGGCTTTACACAGCAAATTCAACTTCTTTAACTAATATTTAAAGTTTATTTAGTTATCTATTTCGTAAGTGAGCTTTGATAGTTTGTATCTTTCAAGTAATTTGTCCATTTTTTTCTAAGTTGTCAAATGAACTGGCATGAAGTTCTTCATAATATTCCTCTATTATCTTTATTAATATCTGTATAATCTGTAAAGATGTTACCTTTCTCATTCCTGGTATACGTATTGGAAATTCCTGATAATTGGTGTCTTCTCCCTCTTTTTTCCTAGAGGTTTATCAGTTTTACTGATCTCAAAAAATCCAGGTTTTGGGGCCGGCCGAGTGGCGCGGTGGCTAAGCGCTGGCTTGAGAAGCCAGTGGCCCCAGTTCGGGCCCCACATAGGAGCGCCAGTGACACTGCCCTCAAAACAAAACAAAAAATCCAGGTTTTGGTTTCAATGATTTTCTCAGTTGTTTTTCTATTTTCTATTTCATTGATTTCCACTCTGACGTTTATTATTTCCTTTGGCTTTTTTGGATTTCATTTGCTCTTCATTTTCTACTTTCTTAACTTAGAAGGTGAGGCCATTGGCTTGAAACCATTCTTTTCCAGTAGAAGTATTTAGTGTTATAAATTTCTAAGTCTTGCTTTAGCTGTATCCCACAAATTCTACTATGTTATTTTTATTTTATTCAGCTCAAAATACTTTCTAATCTCTCTTTTAATTTCTTCTTTCATCCATGGGTTATTTAGATGTGTGTTATATTCAGTGTCCAAATATTTGGGAATTCTCCAGTTTTCTATTATTGATTTCTCATTTAGTTTCATTGTACTCGAAGAACCAAAATTATATGCCAGGCACTGTGAAGAGTATATACATGCTTCTCATTTAATCATCTGGTTTCCCCAGGAAGCCAGATCTGCTAAAAAGTGAATCAGAGGGTGGGGGGTTGTCACTTTGAGGGGTAAAATGTATAACTATTGCACTGTGTTGTACACGTGAAACTAATTAAAAATAAATAAATTTTTAAAAAAAAGTGAATCAGAAAAAGGTCAGGCTAGGGCCGACTGGGTGGCTCAGTTGGTTAGAGTGCCAGCTCTGAGCAACAGGGTTGCTGGTTCTATTCCCACATGGGCCAATGAGCTGTGCCCGAGCTGAGCTGCCACTGAGTTGCCAACCAGCGGCCAGATGGCTCAGCTGGTGAGAGTGCGTGTTCTTAACAAGGTTACTGGTTCGAATCCTGCATGGGATGGTGGGCTGCGCCCCCCACACACACAACTAGATTGAAGGTGGTGATTGGACTTGGAGCTGAGCTTGCACCCTCCACAACTAAGACTGAAGGACAACAACTTGACTTGGAGCTGATGGGTCCTGGAAAAACGCAATATTCCCCTTCCCCAATTCCCCAATACTGTTCCCTTGCCCAATTCCCCAATAAAATCTTTAAAAAAAAAAAAATTAAAGAAAAAGGTCAGGTTAAAAAAAACTCTGTCACTGAGAAAATAACAACAACATTAGCCTACAGGCCAGCTAAAAGATAATTGGGAAATAACAAAAATTAATCTTAATACTGAAATATTTATGGATGAATTGCTATCTAGGGTTTGCTTCAAAATAATCCAGGGTGAGGGAGAATGGATAGGGGAAAAGATCAAATGAGACTGGCCCCAGGATGAAATGAAGCTAGATGATGGGTCCATGGTGTTTCATTTTAAAAAGATTTCGATTTTACCATAATAAAAGGCTTGTTGGAATTTAATATTAGCACTTCACTCAGTGACACCTAGGGGGAAAAGTAGTCTTTTACACACTGTTCAAAAGAACTGCTTGCTCACAGTGCTATGTGTGTGTGGAAAGAGTCTGCTTGTAACTGAGAAATGACAAGTGTATATATAGAATTAAGTATGAGTCACTGGAGTTAGTCAAAGAAATGCACATGGGTTTCAACCAAGTGAGCAGCTGACACAATTGCCCAGTGAAACAGAACAGAATAACACCATAAATACATGTATTCTATTTCTGTCACAAAAGTCTCTCGATATATTTAAATTTTGTATTCTACGTTATTTCATCTTTTTTCAAGGATACTGCCTGGCACATTTTCCCAAAATGAAGCATCTCCTTCATAACCAATACTGTTTTCAAAAAATGGACTGTTATAACTATACCACATACTGTATTTTTTTTTCAGTTTCACCATGCAATGAAGAAAACAAAGTTTCCTTTTAATCTATGACTTCTACTTTCATTACCAAAAGCATAGCTTGATGAAAAGAAATAATTACGAGGGAAAATGAAGGACATGCACTCATCATGCTGATCATACCACGGCGAGAATATCATGTAACAAGAGTTTATCAGGTGCATATCATAGGCTTGGTGTTAGGGATACAACAGTGAACTAATAGGGAAGGTCCCATATGTCCTGGGCTTTCTGGGCATCGAAACACCCACTCCTAGCCAATCTACGAATAAGGAAATCGAGGTCCAGAAAGGTTCGATGATTTTTGCTATGACCGCACACGTCATCAGTGGGAGGAGGAGGGCAAAACCCAGGTCTCTAGACTCTCAGGGCAAGGTGGATTCATCCACAGGTTTATAAAACACACAGCGCTCCATTTCTAGGAAGTATATATCCTTTAGAAAATAATAATGATAAAGCACTCTCAGTCCTAAGTTCCCTGATTGGAGTGAATTATCATCACTGCGAAAGATGAAGCCTTGCATGTTATTAAAAGGCAGTTCTTAGTGAAGAGAGCGCCGAACGTACACTAATAGATCATCAGTACGGGGTCCGGAGAATATTAGGGTCAGCAGGTATTCAGTCTGGAATATTCCTTACCTAGTACTCTTTTTAAAGGACGGAGATCCTTTTTTCTTTAAATAAGCGGGGACAGCCATGCAAAATTAATGCAACTTTCGTAAATAAGTGAAAAGTTTCCCCTGCTCGCCGGGCGAGCGCGCCGGCCCATCAGCGCGTCCCAGAGCCCCGGCTCCGCCCCGCCAGCCCACGCTCCCCGCTCGCCCACTCCGACGGCGCTGGCGGGCGAGCGGGCCGGCGTCTCCCGCTGCATCGCACTGCTTCCCACGCCGGCGCCCGCCCGCGTTTACACCTGCGCGCGCCTCCGCGTACCAGTCGCGCCGGCTGTCAGCAGTTAGCCGGCGCTCCCCGCGCTCCCGCCACGATCAGGGAGGCCCGAGGCCGCGCGGCAATCGCGGGGCGGCGCAGCGGCTCCCGGGGGCAGAGGCACCGCGGGAGCCACACCCACCGGCTGCGCGGTGACAGCGCCCACGGCGGAGGCGGGCGGCGCAGACAGGTGCAGCCGCTCGTGCTGCTCCGCCTCAGCCCGGCCGGGGTCCCCCAGACCTCTGCCCCGGACCGCCCCCGCCGGCCTCCGCGCGCACCACCTGTCGGGCCATCCCCGCCTGGCCCCGGACGAGCGTCCGGCGGGGACAGTTCGAGGTCCTGGGGGTGGGCGGGGGGATGAGGGCTTTACCGGAGGGTGGGCCCCACGCAGGCGGTGTCTGTGCTTTCGATCTCCTGCAAGATCCGCTCATGCTCCGGGACAGTGCCCGCACCCTCGCTGCTCTCCGCCATCTTGGCTGGACGCTGAGGAGCCGGCGAGGCGCGGCGCCGCGCGGACGGCGGGAGCGAGCGGCGCGCGAGCGCGAGCGCGAGGGGGCGGGGGCGGGGGCGGGGCGAGCGGAGCGCGGGGAGGCGGGGCACGGACGTGCCAGCCCGCCCAGGGTCTAGTCCCTGGCACCTGCCCAAGGCCGAAGAGCCACCTAGGACGGCCTGGTTGGAGGCGCGTCACCTCCCTCTCGCCCCCGCCACTGCCCGCAGTTGCTGTCTAGTGACTAGCCTGGCTTGAGCGGATATTGTTTTCTGTGTGACAGATGCTTTGTTATGTGCTGGGGATACCTCCGTCATGATGGAGGTGGACAATCAAATAGGCATCCTCACTCTGTAATAAAAGCTACGGGAACGTTTAACAAGGAGGCCTGACGTACTCCGGGTGGTGAAAAGCCGGAGAAAGGAAAAACGTGCACTCAAGAAAAGCACCAGTGTGTGTGGGAGTAAGATTTATTTTACGAATGAACCAAGAAAATCGCCGCCGACGACCATGACGACCGATCTGGGTGGATGCATGTCCCTGCCCTCAGGAAGTTCACAGAGGCCAGTCAACTTGAAAATAAATGATAAGCGCCAGAAACATTAAACGACGAAGAACCTATGACACTTAATGGCAAAAATGCAACCTATGACACTTAATGGCAAAGATGCACGAGAGACCCAGGGCAGTGTGTGATTTCATGCCGCAGCTGGGACGAGGAGGGCGTAGCCTCCGCGTACAGGGCGTCAGAAAGATGGGAAAAGAGGCAGGGTGGCTTGAACAAAGGCCCTCGTGTAAAAGAGTCCTGTTTAATGACATGTTTGTGGGACGCTGAAAAAAACCAGTTTGTCATGATCAAAGCAGTGACTGAGGAAGGTTAATCAGGAGGAGAGTGCAAACCTAGCCCTGAAGGACAACTATTTTCTGATCCTCACTAATCCAGATCTCTGAACTTCCTTCCCTTGGAGTCAGCCAAGCTCTTTACTATCCAGGTGTGTAACTCACCCCCTTCAGTAAGCTTTACTAGAAGCCTATTTCCCACAAAAATCCTGGGAAGTGGTATAATAGTGAAACAAATGAGCCCTAAAGGCATCCTCAATTTAATTCCCGGCTCCTTGACTGCACAGCTGGTGACATTGGGCAAGAACCTAATGCCTTTATATTTCAGTTTCCCCATTTGTAAATGACTATAGAGCAGTGTCTACCTCATGTTACCATCCCAGATTGTATTAGTTTTCTGTTGCTGCTATAACAAATTACCACAAACTTAATAGCTTAAAACAACTTAAGTGTATTATCTTAGAATTCTGTAAATTGGAAGTCTGATGTGAGTCTCAATGAGTTCAAATCCAAGTGTCAGCACAACTGGGTTCCTTTCCAGAGACTCTAGGGAAGAATTAATTTCCTTACCTTTTCCAGCTACTAGAGGCCATCCACCTTCATTGGCTCTTGGCCTCAATCTTTAACACACTGCATCTCTTTGACCATTCTTCTGTAGTCACATCTCCCTCTGACTCTGACCTAGGCCAGAAAAGGTTCTCTGCCTTTAGAGACCCATGTACTTAGGTTGGACCCAAACATATACTTTTGGATAACCTTGCATCTCAAGGTCTTAACCTTAATCTCATCTGTAACATCCCTTTTGTCATGTAAAACAATATATTTACAGGTTCTAGGGATTAGGATGTGGACGTCTTTGGGGAGCCATTATTCTGCCTGCCTCACTTAGTAAAGGCCCAATAAACATTGCTAACATAAATTCCCTCCTTCCTATTAATCTGAAAGTTCTGTCCTCCCTGGAAAATTCAACTCAAATTAATCTCCTTCATAAAGATTCCCCTAATTAATCACTCCCTTCACCTCTGACTCTAGATTTAACTTAGTACATCTATCCATTCCACCAACTGTTTTAATAGTTTGCACTTGTTCTGATTAGTTCCTTTTCAGACAGTTGGGAGTTTTATTCGTGTTTGTACACTTGCCCCAGAGCCAAAATGCCACTGACCTCAGCTCATGCTGGTTTGGAAGACTGAGGAAGCTCTGCTATCTCCAACTGCTCATTGTACCAAGAAACCCCATCACAGGCCTGTTTCCACTGGCTTGGTGGTACAGGAGAACCCAGATCATCTCTGGGAAATCCCACTTTCTTGAACTGCAACAATATGCAAAAAAAAAAAACATCTCTTCCCATGTCCACCAGCACTGTCACATCATGTTAAGGTTCTTAAATTCAGAGAAGACTTTTTTTTTTTTAATTTAGCAATTTCCTATAGTTCCTCATAGAGTTCTGCACTTGGCTGAGAGAAAGCTGGTGGGGTTTTGAAACCAGACAATACTGAAGTTCAGAAGCCACTGGAAAGAGTTCAGGATGAGTTGGAAAGGAGCATTCCAAACAGGTCTGAGCATACGGTAGGAGTTTGAGTAATCTGTAATTGGTAATAATTATGAATTAAGACAATATCAAATTGTACAGTTAGTTTCTTCAAACTTGCTCTTTATACATGACATTAATATCATATAATGTGGTTGTATTCAGTTACCTTAATAGAAATCTGTAGCACTAACAGAAAATGTTGCCTCAAATTCCCTGATGCCCACTTTTATCAAGAGCTTCAATGCAAGAAACAATATTTATGAACTTTTGTCACAGGGTAAAACTTTATCCATTCCTCTGATTATTTAAAATTTTATCCGTGGATTAAGCCAAATCCCTGTATCCCAGTGTTTTGGCCCTTCATACCATTGGTTTTTATTGAGTAGTAAAAACCAATTCTTTTTCTTGGCTGACTGCCTCTCCAATTACTAGGGCACCACCACCTGGTGTTAGCACATCTGAATTGCAGGTTCAGCTCTTCAGAGGGGAAAATAAACTTTTCAAAAATGTAACCTGAAACTAAAACATAAGAAATGAGAACAAATTGTATACCTTATTACAAAGAGAATAGAAAGCCAGCTGTCTATGCAGGAAATGGCCGACTAACTTAGCTCACTTGATATGGCCAGAATTCATGGCTCTGAAGAGGAAAGCAAGGCCAGGCACAAGCCGGCTTCTTATTTGGCAGCTGTCTTCTGACAGGACATTCCTCTCCTGAGCACTCATTACCCAGACCTTTTCCCCCTCTCTTCACCAATCCTGATGCCCCAGAGGCCCCCTCTCTGGGAAGTTAGCCCTGCTGAAAGCAAGCCTCACTCTTGGCCTATTTCAACACCTACCCATAGAGGTTACCTCAACATAAGCAGCAGTATTTTCCCTGCAATTCAAGTCAAGATGGGAGGAAGTCCATATACCACTTCTCCTTCTGAAACAGCTTTTGCTGGTTCCCTTTGTGATTTCTGACAGTTCCGTTAGTACTTGAAGATTTTTGCTACAGCTAAATGCCCTAAATAACTATGTATATTTTAGTTATGGACATAGATATAACAAAAACATAAATGTGCCCCCCCAAAAGACTTTTCTAAACCATACTAGTTATTTATTGAGCACTATTTGCTAAGCCCTTTATATCATCTAATTTAATCTTTACTAATTTAATCAGTAATTCAATTGGTAATTAAGTTAGTACTAATTTTACTAAGATCTAATTTAAATCCCATGGGCTTTTGGCTCTGAGAAGCACTATGGTGGTTGGCAAGAACAGTGCCTTATAAAAGGCCACAAGAAAGAAGCCAAGAAGAAAGCAGTTGACCCATTTTTCTGAAAAAGATTGGTATGATGTGAAAGCACCAACTATGTTCAATATAAGAAATGTTGGGAAAACACTAGTCACAAAAACTCAAGGAACCAAAATCACATCTGATAGCCTCAAGGGTTGTGTTTAAAAAGCTAATTACTGACGATGTTCTGGGCAAAAACTGCCTGATTAATTTCCATGGCATGGATCTTACCTCTGATGAAATGTGCTCCATGGTCAAAAAATGGCAGACTATGATTGAAGCTCATGTTGATGTCAAAGACTACCAATGGGTATTTGCTTCATCTGTTCTGTGTTGGTTTTACTAAAAAATACACAACAATCAGATTTGGAAGACCTCTCATGGTCAGCATTAACAGGTCCACCAAATCTGGAAGAAGATGATGGCAATCATGACCCGAGAGGTGCAGACAACCGACTTGAAAGACGTGGTCAATAAATTGATTCCAGATAGCATTGGAAAAGACACAGAATAGGCTTACCAATCTATTTATCCACTCCATGATATCTTTGTTAGAAAAGTCAAAATGCTGAAGAAACCCAAGTTTGAATTGGGAAGACTCATGGAGCTTCATGGTGAAGGTAGCAATTCTGGAAAAGCTACTGGGGATGACACAGATACTAAAGTTGAATGAGTTGATGGATATGAGCCCCCCGTCCAAGAATCTGTTTAAAATTCAGATTTTTCATGAGACAAATAAAACCAGTTCATGTATTTAAAAGAATTCCTGTGGGGTACTTTTACCACCTCCAATCTAATTTGAAGAAACAGACTTACAGAGATTAAGTCATTTGTCCAAGACCACAGAGCAGTGAGTTGGAGATGTACCTATTAACTAGTTCCTGTTTTTCCCATTAGTAAAAAAATCAGCCAAGAATGTTCCAATGTTGTTTTACTCAAGGGATAAAGGATTTCATCAGTCTGTCCTGAGGAAGTTGAAGGGTAGTAGGGCACACACAGGCCAATTGCATATCCATGTTGAGTTATATTGCAGTAGATATTGACTTACGGAGATTCCCCCCAAAATCTGTCTTCAGAGTCCTAGGAAGGGAAAGATACACCAGAAAGACTGGCAGGGCAGGAGCTATTTTGTGTTCAGTATGAAACTAACCAGTAAAGTAAGGATTTAACCTGTAAATAAACTCCTAGTTATTAACGACTTATACTTTGAGCCACTTGTCTTCAGACTAATAACTAATCTTGGGAAAGGCCCTCTTTCAGGAGGAAGCTGTAGAATGCAGCTGCCCTGGTCTGGCATTTAACTGCTTGGGGTCAAAATCCAATTCATATTTAACTAGATGTTGGGTCATGTCTAAGCCTCAGTTTTTCCAAGTGTGAATTCGGGACAATAATAGTTGCTAGCTCACCAAGTGGTGTGGTGATTAAAGGAGATAATATAATATGTATAATGTTTAGCCCAGAGCTCAATCAACATTAGCATTGGAGGCTAGGATTATCAGGCATTTATTATTAAACCAGGAAGCCCAGGATTTAGCTTCCTTTGGTAAATAAAAATAAAACCAGACATATAAATGTTTTCTTAATCATTAAAAAATAAGCTAACTTTGTATCGGGATTCTCTAAACCTGAACCTCATTTTGTCTGAATACTCAGTTGGTGGAAACTGCCTGAAATTTGTTTCCTGATGTGGAGGGGGAAATTAAACCATGTTTTCAGGTTATACTCTTGGTTCCTGATCCACTTTAATGAGCCTTCCAGTTCTTGCTTCTCAGTCAAGCGTCTCTCCATTGTCCTTGGAGGTAACACTCCTCCTTTGAGGCACATACGTATTGTGGTGGTAACAAATTGCTGAGTCTGTCTCCTCTTCCAGGCACAAGAGACAGTGTCTGTATTGTTTACTGCCCAGCCCACTTAATAGCTGTGAAATGAAGGATCCACATGCAGATACTTCTGACATTAAGCTGAATGTTGTAAACGCATGTTTCATGAGGTAGGGTGCAACTTGACAGAAGATTCCCTTTCCTCCTCCTGGAAACCCTGTAGCTAACTTCCTGATCATCTTCTTAAGATTTTGCAAATACCATTCAGATGTTTCTTAAATAGTTTAAGAGACCTGATTATATAATTGTGGCACTGTATCAAAACGTTAAAGTACAGGCAGTCTTTATACATTGGCTCTAATAAACTAACTTCCGGATGCCTTTTAGCCACTCGTTGGGGATGTCTTGAAAGCTGCCCTCCTCCAGCTTCTGCCTTGTTGGTGCAGTGACCCCAAGTGGCCACACTCCATAAGTCTAAGAGAATATCATCAGAGCTGGGGCGGGCCTGAGGATTCCTGCTGCAAAATCCTATCCAGGAACCTGTTATCCCATAAAGATCTGGACCCCACGGTGGAGAACAATAGAAGGAAATTTGAAATTGAAGCCAAACAAAATCAGGTTTTCTGAAATATGAGCCAGTCCTTAGAGAAGTTCAAAAAGAATCAGCCTCAGGTTGTTAGCCCTGGGTTCTGTTCGTTCAATAACCGCTTTTTATTGAATGCTTGCTGCGTGGCAGGCTTTCTGCTAAGCTCAGAAAGGGCTGGCTTATTGGTGTGTGACCTATGCTGTTACACTTCGCTTAACAGTCTGCCATCACATCTTGTAATTCTTAATAATGTTTGAACAAGGGGGACTGCTTTTTCACTCTGCTTTGGGTCCTGTAAACTATGTCACTAGTTTTACCCGCAGAACAATGTCCTGAAAGCACCATTAGCTCACTCATCCCGAAGCTACACATTTTAAAGTCCATTGAGCAACTAAAGAGCAATATTAATTTCTCTGAGTTCTACTCCCCCTCTTTCCTTCCTCTTTTTCCCGCCAGCTTACCACACCAACTATATTCTCTTCTCTCTCTTCTTTCTTTCCTTCTCCTCATTGTTAATTTTTTAAATTCTTCATCCAATTCTAAATGCACTCCCTATACCTCACTCTTTCCCCACTTAGCTTTCCTTCATTGCCTTTTACCCTTTCTGTCTCTCCTCTCACTTCTGCTATTTTTCTTTTTATTCTCTCAGCAAAATTGATTTAGAAATGTAACTAATGTAATGTAATGAAATGCTAATAAAAGCTAACATTTCCTCCCTGGTCGCTCTCTTTAAAATAGCATCCCTGGGCCGACCGAGTGGCGCAGTGGTTAAGCGCTGGCCTAGGAAGCCAGCGGCCCCGGTTCGGTCCCACATATGAGGGCCAGTGACACTGCCCTCTAAAAAAAAAAAAAAAAAAAAAAAAAAAAATCATTACTGTTCAGTAAAATAGCATCCCTATCCTTCACCCCGTTTTACTATTCTTCAAAGTGCTTATTACCACTTTTTAATTTGTTTATTTCTAGCCCTCTTCAATAAAATACAAGCTCCCTGTGAACCAGGAATTTCCAGGCCTTGATCTTGCTATATCAACAAGACCACTGACCATCCTAGATTACTACCTGCCATATTACAGATGTTCCATAAATATTTATTTACTGAATGGATGAATGAATGACTAAGCATTAGTATGAGGCATTACATTAAATACATTTCATGCCTAATTTATGTAATCCTTTCAACAGCTGTATTAGTAAGTATAGAGGCAAAATTTGAACTCTGGCTCCAGTCTCTTCACTTAACTGCTAAATAAACAAAACTGTCTCCCTGGTTGGTATACTTGGGTCCCATATACAAAAAATAGCTTTTTAACTTCTCTCTAGTGTTGTATTTAAATATTCAGTGAAAATTTGGCAACTTCACAGCTCACTCATCAGGGACCCCAGGCTTTCCCAAGGTGCTGCAGACATAGCAGGCCTCAGTCGTGGTTAGGCTCACATTTATTTCTGAACAGTTTCTCTGGACTCTATATCCACAACGTGTAGTACACTACACCACTCTCATTAGAGATTAAATGAGGTCATAATATTATATTAGTATAAAATATAATTATTAGTAGTAAGTTATTATTATTAGTAGTAGTAGTAGTAGTAGTAAATATGGTTTTGAAAAAGGGATACCTCTCTCCCCTACATATTATGCAACCAAAATAAAACTTACATTATTCAACATTTCCCACCTAATCAGAATTTCAAGAAGTTGTATGTTTGTTTACATCAATAAAATATGTATTAAATTATACTAGAATATATATCTCAGATGTAAATTAGACATAATAACAGCTAATATTTATTAAGCATTTAGAGTGTACTAGGCAGTCATTGTGCTAAGTACTTTATATACATTAATAATTTGAGATAAATTTTACAGGCCGGCCAAGTGGCGTAGTGGTTAAGTGCTGGCTTGCGACGCCAGTGATGCCAGCAGCCCCAGTTCGGATCCCACATATGAGGGCCAGTGATACTGCCCTCAAAAAAAAAAAAAATTTATTATAATCTCCATTTTATAGTTTCAGAAACTAAGGCCAAAATCAAATAACTAATAAAGCTTAGACCTTTGATCTTAATCAATATATTTAATGGAATATGATTTAATAGAAATCTTACATACCTAAAGATATAAACAGCAAGAACATTCTAGAATGTCTACAGCTGAATTTGACTAGTCATATTTTTTAGTATGTCATCCTAAAATTTTATTGTGTATACAGTTTAAGTTGTTAGTTGTTGTTTTTTTTCTGCCTGTTCCTACAAGTATGTTATCTTCATTTCTAAAAACATTAAAGTCAAAGAAATAGCAATATCCTGTTTGCTCTTAAACTGGTAAAATTTCATGGTCAGCTTTTGGAAAAGAGCCCAAGAGAGTCTGTGAATACAAGTGTAAAACAATTATGTTATCATAAAACAATTACAAAAATGTCTTCTGGTACGTCATCGTGTACAATTCCCTCTTCCTCCTATTTTTCCCAGCCCTCTGCAGGGCTTTCTTTCTCTACCTCCCACTCATTTTGCAGTGCCCTTCAATGTGTCCGTGATATTCTTATCACAGGCTCAGCTATAGCAACAAGACACATTGTGACTTTTGAACCCAGTTTGGTTCAGAATGCTGTGACTTCAGAGCCTGTTCTAAGAGGGTAACAATACAGCTGCAGGACCCAAGACGCATAATGAGCCCAGGTTACACCCTAGTTGGAGTCAGGGTCCGTGGAGGCCAGGTCTAATGGGAGAGGCCTGGGAGCAGAAAGTTCTAGTATAAATATGGTCAACGTGAGGAACACTACTGCCCTATCCTAATACTATAGCTGCCATCCCTAATTTATCAGACTCACTTTCAGCACGCGATTCAAACAACCACTACCAGTGCATTTGGAATTGATAGGCTAGTTGAGACCTACTGCCCATTCTTAATCAAAGTTGGTAATGCTCAATAAGGCTGGTACTAGTAGTTTCCTTTAATGTGGCTACAGATAGCAATTAAGCCTACCAAGGAAAGACCCTTAAGAGAAGGAGCTGGCAAGGAGCTGGCCAAATGGAGGAACTGTAGCGAAAATCAGAAAATCTAAAGAGAATAAGAAAATCCGGTGGAAATAAGCACATGATGGTAACATGATAAAAATAGTGATGCCCAGGGCAAAAGGATTAGGGCAGCAAAACTAGTTCCAGACCCCACCTGCTGGTGAGTTTCAGCCTACCAACAATCTGACAGCCAGACGATTTTAAAAACCCAAAGCGAAGGCATGCTAGGACAACACAGGCACTACCAGCACCCTGAAATATTAATCCCCAATTCAATTGCTATAGCTGCCTGAGATGTCTTTAATGGGTATTTCATTGGCAACACAAACAAACCATGGAAAGAGTATAGTACCTCAGCTCTCCCCTAAAGCTCTCTCTCTCTTAAGCATATTATGGGCAGCAGTCCCATTTCACACATAGAATGAAAACAAACGCAGGTCTTCAGCATCATCCTTTATTTTTCTACCCAATCAAAAAGAAGCCTAAAAAAGCTGACCCAGGGGCCCATGGGGGGAGTCAGGCAGAAGACAGGCTGGACCATCGGAGAGAAGCTTACTCAGGAGGTAGGGGGAATGCAGACTGGGCTGGGTGAAAGAGACTGTGGGCCATTGACAATCACCAACAGCATGACTCCTGGGCTCAGCAACCCCTTCACTACTCCTCAGGTGAAGACCCATTCTTCCAGATGATTTGTGTGGGTGAGTATGCAAGGAAGGTTTGTACACTCTGTGAAAGAAGCACTGCTGAGCCATCCTAAATGACATTGGTAGTAACCATGAGTCCCTGAGTTCTCAGAACTCCTCCTGTTAGAGAACCAACCCCACTTGACCCTCATCTGAGTATTGACCTTAGGAGGGCACCTCAGATTCCATACCTGAAAAACAAGGTGGGCAGGGAGAGGAAGCTAACAGAGTTTAGGCTTTTACAACAGGAAATGTTTGGTGAAGTAATGTCTTTCTTCTGTGACAGGGAAAAATAAATAGAAGAACTCTTGGATGTTCCCTCCACCTCAATTCCAAGGGCTTTCCTTAATCATGTTTCTTTCCTGTATTCCATGCCCCGTCCTCTCAGTGTCCTAACCCTTCCCTCACTGTCCATTCCACGACAGAGACTTGGCAGCCCTACGGGCCAAACTCCCTCCAGCCAAACCGCTTCTCCACCTTCTCTGCCTTTAGAGCTTGTAGCTATTTAAGTATTTTGCCTTCTCCTCTTCTTCCCTGAATGATGACTTTCTCTTTGTCTGCCTTCTTTCTTTTATCTCACAAAGTCACCATTAGCACGGAAACTCATACAAATTAGTTCAACAAATGTTTATATCTCGTTACTATGTGGCAGGCACAGTGGAAGTTTCTGCAAAGGATACTGAGATGTAATTAAGACATAGGTTCCTCCCTCGGGAATCTTTAGCCTGAGAATGGATATAACACAAAACACACGGGAGAAGGGGAGGGGGAGGGGTGGGGAGGGGGGAGGGGGAGAGGGAGAGAATAAATGAAATGCCCTGGATTCTTTGAGGCTTCAAGGAATGGAACGTTCACATAGCTGGGGAATCAGGACAGGCTTCATAGAAGAAAGAGCATTTGAGCTGTGCCTTGCAAGGTGGCCTGGATTTTGGCAGGCAGAGGTTAAGAGTGAAGAATAATAAAGGAAGGGAACCCGGAGCATGAGGAGGGAGAAAATATCAGAGCATATTGTCAAATAGTAAACACTCCAATTTGACCAAAATGGAAGTCCTGTCTTTATTTTTCAACTCTCATACTTGGTCACATGAGCTGATGTTCTCCATAAGAGCAATGGAACAGGAGAGTTGGCATTGGAATATTGATAACATGCATAGGTATGTGTAGAAAGGCATTGAATGCCAGCCTAAGAAGTCTTCATCTAATCATGATTTTAGCAACAGTTTAGGAAAACTAATTTTGGTTAATATTGTCTCAAATAAAAGCTTGTTGGAAGCTCCTAAATAATATTGGCGTGTTTTAACAGTAGCCTGTGGAAAAGAATGGTCTCACTCTTCATTTAATAATCCAAATACAAAGCTATTAACAACAGTGAGTGAGCATTACAGGTCCACTGGTGGTGGTGACAGAATAGCGCCTGGGGAAAATATTTGTGCTGTCTCCACTCTTGAGGATGATGCTGGGAGAGTACTGTGACTGCCAGATCTAAACTGATTTACATTTCTTTAGGGAGATAGGTACAAGATTGGGAATAATTGCCCTAAAAACAAAGGGTAGAACAGATCCAAGAACCAAAGTGGGAAGTCAGGTCTAATTCCAGAACAAGACTTGCTGGTAGTTCCAAGGATAAATGAAGTCTGTAGATGTTGGCCATCATGGTAAGATGAGGGGAGACAGAGATGGAGAGAGTCAGGGGTTGAGGCTGAGGGCTCCGAGACAGCCATAACTGCAGAGGCCATAGTTCCTAACATACATCTAGGCTCCCTTCACGACCTTCTTTTGTTTCCCTTTAGACTTCTGACCTACCTACAAGGCAAATGCACAAGTTTTAAAGGTGCTGGTACAGTATAAAATATGTTCCATGTGAAGAAAATTACTGAGTTTCCCATTAGTAAAAAGCTAGTTTGTTCCACCCATTGATTAGAGTAAAAATTACTTGCCCTTCTTTGCATGAAGCTCAGCTAAAATGAAGATACAGGAACAGGTATAATGAAGTTGTAAGTATTTTGCAACTGCCTACATATCAATCCTACATTATCAATCCAAGAATCAATCAATAAATATCAATAGCTTCCCAAGCCTGCAACAACTACCCTAGGCTTTTTGAAGAGATTCAAAATATACTTAATGCAAAATCAAATTTAAATACTTGGGAGAAATGTATTCAGATTTAAACTGTGGTGTATTTCAAAGCACTTGGCCCTGGGACCTTTCCGAGAATGAAGAGACAACACACACACACACACACACACACACACACACACACACACACACACAGACATTTTCACTTAATCTACAAATATTAGTTAACAAATATTTATTGACTGTCACTATCACATTCAGTGATTGCCATCCCGTTCCCACACTGATAGGTGTCAGATACAGGCCGACAGTCAGAAAGAGTTAAACGTTAAAAGCTGCCCTTTTAACACAGAGAAACATTGTCTTTCATGTTAACCTACTCTGGAACTGTGCACATTAATCCCCATATTAACAAAAAAGCTATTTTTAAGTCTTATGTGGAAATTAAAAACATATATATCTGAGAGTCACCAGATAATTGAGAGAGCAGCAACAATATAAACGTTCCACAGTTTTCTATAATTCCTATCCACCCAAATACAAACAGATTTTATTGAAACGTCTAATTGTTCTCCATGTTTTCTACTAAGCAATATTTTAGAAAAAACAATTGAGACTTCATATAAGTGAGATGGAATATCTATTTAGAGATGGCATGAGGCACGTTTTCATCACTTGAAAGTCATTTCTGTTTTTTAACTTTGTGGTCAAGAATCCAGAAACAAACATAATGCCAAGAAAGTGGATTATTTATTTATTGTAAGTTTTCTAAGGATAAGAAAACTTTGAGATTAAGTATATACAGAATTGTAACTGCTTCTCAAACTTTTTTTTTTCTGTTATAGAGAAAAGTATAAAAAGAAGGGAATAAGTAAGACTACCTTACCACCACTAAAGAAGAAATAATAAAATTATGAAGGAGTCCTACCTTAAAGTAGCTTCAAGGGGCAGCTCGAAAGACTGAATCTCAGCCAGGACATTCTCATAGGTTTGATCTGGGTCTTCCTCCAACATTGCTCCATATGCCCCTGATTTCCCAGCTGCAGACATCAGATTTTGAGTGCAAAACAGTTGTAGTTTATAAAAGAAATGTAGTTTTCCGTATAATTATAATAAGGGTTCACTGTTCACCCAGAATAGCAGCAAAAACTGAGCTCACTGTCTGACTTCATGCTATCAAAATCCTTGCTTCCAAGAATGTTGCACAGCTGTTGCTGTCCTTTCTCTACTTATAACATTTTACTTATTATTAACCTTGACACAGTTCAGAAAGTTCCTGCCTGATGCCTGCTGTATTTATTCACTTGTTTCTCAAAGCCAGTAACTACAAACTTGGTAGGAATTAGAATTTAAAGTTATTAAATACAATTGACTTGTTAGGGCACATATTTTAATATTATTTATGCTAAATACACGGTTAAAGCTGTGCGTCTAGTTATTCCCACAACTATACCCTTGCCCACAAACGCAATCATGTAGCTTGTCCAGAAAAAATGTAACATCTTAGATTATGATCTTGAGGTTGCTGGGCTAGTTCCTTGGTTCCCCATCCCCTTCACTACTCCATCCTACTCATTGCTGTGGGAAGTTTCTCCATGACAGAGCTTTTTCTTCTTTCTCTCCTGTTCAAATACAAATGCTCCTGGGAGCAGTTAGATTTTACTCACTCTGCCTCACTGTGGATGAGTTTGCCAGGTCCTTTCTACTGACCAGGTTTTGATGGGCAGGGAGAAAGCATGATGATGCCAGGATATTAAAGGGGACTGGTTGCCACTGAGAGGAAGAAAGAATACAGGAAATAGAGGCCCAAAATATCAAGGGAAAAGGTGGTCTACAGTCATCCCCAAGTAGACCTAAAAAATTAAGGGAACATGTATTTCCCATTACCATTTGCACTAGATCTTCCACAGCTCCGAGTTTAACCTCATGCTTTTTGGCCCAGTACTAGAAAGTGGGTAGTTAAAGGGATGGATAGCGATGTTCTTCCATATGAACCTATTTTTTTAAGCTTCTATGAGATTTTTAAACATTGCTCTAAAAAATAATAACAATAATAAAGATCTTGCTCCTAAAAATGTAGTATTCACATAAGGCATACAAAGCATATGTTATAAATTGTGTCAATTTTTCACTTTTCCCAGTACCCATACCCTTACCAGGAGCTCACTGAAGGCACAGAGCGCCTCTATGCCCCATGGCTTTGGGCTTAGCCATGTGACTTCTACCGGCCAATGATACATGAGCTGAAATGACAGCATTTGAGCTTCAAGCCTAGGAGCTTGTGTATTTCTGTTTGCGAATTTCTGTTTGCCCTCTTGCACCTCTGCCACCCCTGACAAAAAATATGCCCTGGCTAGCTCGCTAGTCCAAGGAGGATGAGAGATACATAAAGCAGAGTCATGCTCACTGATCCACAAAACCACAGGGAGAAGCACATATTCCAAACCAGCTGCAGCAGCCTAAAGCAGAGCTGCCCACCCAAGCCCAGGCTACACCAGCCTTACCCCAAATGATCCACAGGCACAGAAGCTTTAATAAATGATTGCTGTTCTCAGCCATTAAATGATGGGGTATGCAGCAATAACAAAGCAATACAGCATCCTTCACTTCAACCCTACTGATAGGTTCAATTTCTTAGCCCTGGTGCTCCTCCATTGCCAGATGGAAAAAATGCAACAGTAATATGCCTAACACCATTTTCCCCAAGAGAAAGTAAGTGATGATGCCCTCCTTTAGGACTTGACACACAACAGTGATTTTGTATCTTGTGCTAAAGTCATTTATGAGCAAGATTTTGAATTTATATCAAATGATCAGGCTATTTAAGAGCAGAATATCTATTTGATTCACATATGTATCCCCCATAACAATTCACACATTGCCCTATATCCAGTAAGTACTCAAGAAATGCTTATTCAGTGAATGAGTGAATGATAGCAAAAGCTACAAGCTGACAGTTACCTCTGACTGGTGAGAAAATGTTGATTCAAATTATGCAAAAATCTGACAATTCCAGATTGAAATTTATCAGAATCTGAGAAGACATAAATACAAGATGACACTGCTCATGAGAGCTCTGGTCATCACTATACTACATCATAGAGAACAAGTTCATAGGTAATGCCACATACCCATGAACATATAACAGTAATGATGCATCCAGCCTTCAATATCACATAGTTAAAAAGTTGATTTTTCTCCCCACATTACCCAAATTTTAATTTTTTTAAGTTTTCAAACATAGGGAAGACTTACAAGTTCAATACAATGAACAGCCATATACACCCTTTATCTGATTCAACTGTTAACATTTTGCCACACCTGCTCTTTCTCTCTCTCTGTTTATTCAAGTGGATTATATAATGTAGGCATATGCTATATATATATATATATATGTATATATATATATATATATATACAGTGAGAAATTTGTATTAATTTAGATAGAGTATTTTTAGAATCCTATAACACAATACTACAAAGTAGTATAATAAACAAACCACAATAGCTTTGACTTATTGTTGCTGCATGACCTTGTTCCTATCCACAGCCCCATCACTTTTTCCGGTGCAGCCAGCCCCACCAGGAGATTCCCACTTCCAAGCTGTTGGCCTGGTGGCCTCCTCCACTCCTCAGCTCTCCCCACCCTTCCTTTACTCCTACGCTGCTCTCTTCTGTTCCTCCCACTTCTGTTAAGTGAATTTTCTCTCTGCCTCTTACTTTCTTCTGAGCTGTGTAAGACACAGGCAACAACTTCCGGTTTCCACTGGCTAACCAGCATCTTCCTTTTATTCAAAACTTTCCTTGAGTGCCATTTCCTGCCAGAAGTCTGCACAAGATTGAACAGGAGATGCTCTCCTCTTGAAAGTAACATTTCAAAAACAACAATCTCCCCTATCCCATCGTGCTAACAACAAATTCACCAAATAAGGAAAAGAAAAGGAGGAAATGGAAAACTTTTAAACAACCATATTCCAAGATGCCCATAAAAGTGAATGGTGTGTGTAACTGGAATGTTCCTAGTCTCCACCCTTAACCTCTCCTCCCAGCTGCAGCTCAAACTGACTGCTTCCTAGGATCAAGCCTGACCACTTACAAACTTACAGGAGACAGTTAAGTGACCCTATACCTGCATGTGTCGCTCCCCCACTCCCCTCACCCCCACCCCCATTGTTCTTGTCCCTCCCCAGCCCCAGGGAAATGCTTGGAGACACATTTGATTGTCACAATTGGAGGTGAGTGCTACTAATATCCAGTGGGTAGAGGCAGGAAATGCTGCTAAATGACCTACAATGCACAGCACAGTCCCCCACGACACAGAATTATTCAGCCCCAAATGTGAAGAATGCCAAGGTTGGAAATTCCTGCCTTAATCTGATCTTTGGAGCACATGATCAGCCTATGTGTGGTGTTGATATGGACCTGTTCCTAGGTCTTCTTTCTGCACCTTTTTTTTTTTTTTTAGAGGGCAGTGTCACTGGCCCTCATATGTGGTATCCAAACTGGGGCCGCTGGCTTCCCAAGCCAGCTCTTAAACAGCACACCACTCAGCCGGCCCTTCTGCGCCTTTTTTTTCCCTTCTCTGTGTCTTATTAGTCGGCTAGGAAACTTAGTACCTCTAGAACTAAAAGCCAATTTTTTTTAAGTAAGTTTATTATTCAAATAAAACTCTGTCAGTCTTTTGCATTCCTCCCTCACCAAGTCTAGGATCTCAGCCTCCTTGCTTTATGCTGGAACCACAAGTGGGAAGTATTATGTTCATGTGTTTCACCGGCATACGTGCCTCCTCTGGAATTTACAGTTTCTAGGAAACATAGAGTCAAGGGGCCAGATAGAGGTGGACAGAAGGTAGGAGAAGGGTGCCAAAAGGAGGTGGCCCCGCCTGACAATTATCACCTGGTGTTCAGTTCTCTTCAGAGCCTTGGTGGTATCTGAGTTTCACCCTCTTATCACAACCCCATTTCTTCCTGTGGGAGTAATTCTCTCAACTTTATAGGTAGTTCTCACACCTCTATACGGTTTGATGTGTTCATTAAAAAAAAAATTCAATAAACTAGGAATAGAAAAGAATATCCTAATATAATAAAGGGAGTCTATAAAAAAAAAAAAACCAACACTAGCATTTTACTTGTTGACAATGTGTCAAACATTGGCGTCCTCAGCTCAGGAGAAAACAATAATCACTAGCTCTATTCAAAATTGACCTGGAAGTCCCAGCCAATGCAATAAGACAAGATAAAGAATAAAAGATATAAAGATTGGTAAGAAAGAAGAAAAATTTATGTTTGCAGAAAACATGATTATTTACATAGAAAACATAAATGAACAAACAGAACTAATGAGTGAATTTAACTAGGTCTCTAAAGTTTAAAAAATTGAATATAAGGCAACCTATTGGTAACAATTAGGAAATGAAATACAAAATTGATACCATATACCATAGCATCAAAGCACATCAAATATCTAGGAATTTGTTGTGCTACCTGGCTAGGATTTGGGAGTCTATTGGGCCGTGGCTGAGTGCTAACAGAGTCATAAAACATGTTTTTTAAAAGTATGCCAGGCATGCTCCACCACTTGCTTGCCCTCTTTCTGAAATGCTTTTGTACTGATATCCACTTGGCTCACTCCTTTACTTCCTTTAGGGCCTTAATCAAAAGACACCACTTGAGTGATGCCTTCACTGGAAACAAAATCCAACATTTTAAACTTGATCCCCACCCCACTCCCTCTGCTTTATTTTTATCCCTTAGTACTCACCACCTTTCAAAACATACTGTCCACTTATTTACCTTGTTTATTATCTGTTTTTCCTCTTAGGATATGAAATTAATAAGGATAGAAAATTTTTTCTGTTTTGTTCATTGATGTATCTCCAGTGCCTAGAACTATGCCTGGCAAATAGGACACACACAATAAATATTAGTTGAATGGATGGATGGATGGATGAATAAACAAAGAAACATACAAATGAGAAAGTAGAAAAAAGAAATACCTGAATAATTTTAATACATGAAGGTAAAAGATGAATAGTAGAAAAGAAGAAGGAACAAAAATGCCGGGAAGGGGGCCAGCCGAGTGGCGCAGTGGTTAAGCGCTGGCTTCGGAAGCCAGCGGCCCCAGTTCGGGTCCCACATATGAGGGCCAGTGACACTGCCCTCAAAAAAAAAAAAAAGTGCCGGGAAGGGCAATCCAACTGCCCAGTATAAGATGAATAGAGAAACAAAATGTGGTACAAACATGCAGTGGAATATTATTCAGCCTTTACAAGGAAGGATTACTTGTCACATACTCCAACATGGATGAATCTTGAGGACATTATACTAAGCGAAATAAGCCAGTCACAAAAAGACAAATACTGTATGATTCCACTTATATGAAGTGTCTAAAGTAGTCAAATTCAAAGACACAAAAGTAGAACGGTGTTTGCCAGGGCATGGGGGAAGAAGGGAATGAAGGGTTGTTTAATGGCTATAGAGTTTCAATCTTGCAAGATGAAAAACTTCTGGATATTTGTTTCACAATAATATGAATATACTTAATACTACTGAACTGCACATTTAAAAATGGTTAAGGTGGTTTTAAAAATACCAGGAAGGCTCAGAAGAGAACAAAATATCTATATAGGAGGGGCATTGGAATTGAGAGTTGAAGAATGGGTACTTTTTTTCTTTTTAATTTTATTGAGGAACACTGTGTTTTTCCAGGACCCATCAGCTCCAAGTCAAGTAGTTGTTTCAATCTAGTTGAGGAGGGCATGGGGATCGAACAGGCAACGTTGGTGTTATAAGCACTGCTCTCTAACCAACTCAGCTGACTGGCAGCTCCAAGAATGGGTACTTTTTGACAATTCTAGGTAGTGATGGCACTCATAGCCAATTCATATGCAAAGCAGTTGGTGGGAGCAGGGACCACTAATATAGAAAGAGGGCATGGTCAGGAAAGTGAGAGTGTGCCTGGGGTGGTAAACAAGGATGGCTGGCTGGAGACAAGTGTGGAGAGAGAGAGGTAAGCAGAGATTGGGCTCTTATTGGACAATTATTTTGCTGCTGCTGTTACTATATCCACAGCTACTAACACAATGGCTGGCATAAGTGAGGTGCTCAAATAAATATTTGTTCAATAAATAATCTTGATACAGTAGTACAGTGCTTTGTAAGTAGTGGGTAACCAATAAATATTTAATTATGATATTGCAGAGTTTAACTTACAAAGGCTATCTAAAATAAAATAGTTAAGAAGTGTTTTAGTTACATCAGTATTATTTTTTCAACATTAGAAATAATGTCTTTCAAAATATTCAGCTAAAATTTAAAACTATAGCATTATTATTTTCAGGAAACTCACAGCAATATGGTTTGTTAACTGAAAGTTAATTTTTTAAGAGATGTCTATGGTATCCAAAATTGTGGTTCCACAGGACTATCTTCAAAATTTAGGATGTACTATTTCATTATGAAAAGCATTTTGGTCTTTCAATGAATCCATGTTTTCTTTTCTTTTTTTCTTTTTGAGGGCAGTGTCACTGGCCCTCATATGTGGGACCCGAACCAGGGCCACTGGTGTCCCAAGCCAGCTCTTAACCACCACGCCACTCAGCCAGCCCTGAATCCATGTTTTCTTAATAATCTATGTTCCTACTGTTCTTTAAGTAACATCTTTAAGTAATTAAGAAAATAGTTTTTAAAAAATCTGTCCTAAATTTCTGATATCACTCATCACATTTTTCTGTTTATAAAATCATAGAGGACATAGTATTTCCGTGTTATCTGATCTACTATTTATTCTCCGAACATGCCATAGTTTGTACATCTCCTAACCCTTTTACATGCTGCTTCCTCTATCTACAATGCCCTCCCCAAACTTGTTTTCTTGTCTGTATCATGGGGATAATAATAGCATCACCTCCCTCATACAATTGCTCTGAAGATTACATGACTTTTAAGCATTTATTAGGTAGAGAGCACGCTGGAGAGTGTTTGGCCCATGCTGGCATCAGTATGTGCCAGCTGTTATGATTACTCATCTTTCAAGGTGTTGCTCAAATGCTACCTCATTGTAGAGAGTGATTTGCTACTGCTATCTCCGCATAACTCTCTTGAATATGTCTTTATCAAGGCTCTAGCCCTTGTTATTATTGTTTTTGTTATACATTCATCTACTTTCCTGGACTATGAGTTACAAAGGCAAGGAATCTGCCTTATGCTTCTTTAGACTCAAAGCATTTAGCATGACACTAGATGCACAGTGGGCATGTGCTGGGTGATAGCTGAATGAATAAGACTTAAGTAAGAATGATGAAAACAATAATGACTCTCTAAAACAACTGTCAGTAGTGTTTATTGCTTAATTAAATGGACATTTTTCCAATTTGACAAGAAAATTGTTTTAACTAACTGTGATTATTCCTTTTCTTTATCTTCATGCAAATCTGGGGTTTCAGTACAAGAAGGCAAGATAAAATCTCTCCTACCACCTATATTGTCTGTTTCTCTGAATTTTCAATAAAAATCATTTTTATAGTAGAAATAGCTTCACTGAGTAAATACTATACCTCTTCCATTTGTTATTAAAGGGTCTTCTGATAGAAAAATTTAGGGTGCACTTGTTGATGTTTTCCCAAGTGTAAACCTTAAGTATTTTTATCCTGGTCAATATAAAACTAACAGTCTCAGCCCTATTGTCATAGAGCTAGATTATGGTGCTACCTAGTGGTCACCTTTTGGCATTTATTTCATTGAAACTGGCTCAGGCTATTCTGGGTTTTAATTTTATGTTTTATTAGCATTTGTAAAATGTTGTTAGAATTCACTACATATATCTTGCTCCCTTTTTCTAGTATTTTTGACAACTGTTCTATGTGTCACTTATCCTCCATTCATCTAGTTCAGATCTCTTCAGCAGAACTGAGAATTTAAAGATATGCTACAGGTTTATTATCAAAAAGCCAAAGATACCCCTTTTCTCCCACAGAAAAATCAGGAACTTTACAGTCAGAATGCAGGACTCTAACTTCTTAGGGCCATGCTATAAGAGAATAGGCTACAGTGAGCTCCATCTGAGTCCACGCATGTCTGGCAGGCCGCCCATAGCAAGGGCACCGCTCCTTTGCACACATTCTCCTAAACAATCATTCTCTTTTCCCGCTTTTGAAACCAAACAATTCCCTCAAAAATATGGTTTCAGGCATAAAATAGGAAATAGTACTAAACAAACGGAAATGTTTTGCTTTAAATACTGAAGCCATTTGTTTACATTAAGAAAAAGTTTGCATTCAAAGCCCATAATTGAAAAGAAACATGAGTCATCAATCACACGGGGCCTTTATAGATAAGAAATAAGCTCTGGCATGAACAATCGCATTAAACGTGAACAACTCTTCTTGGGAGCTTTTGCTGAGTCATTTTTCAGGAAGTAGCCTGTCCAGGGAGATTTCTACAGTAGGAACAATTGACAATATTTTCATATTAATAATCTCCACTTACTTTATTGTTCTGAAAACTTTTGTTAATAAGTATTTTCCTGTTTGGTTAAAAAAAAACTCATCAAAAGATAAAGCCTAATCTAATTTATTTTTATGTGTTTTTGGTTCTTCTGTGATATAAATATATTTCAGCAAGTTGTAAAATATCCTCATTACTGAACATAACATTAGGAAATATTTTGTTCGGAATCTTTCTTTTAAACATATGTGCTATAGCATATATATGTTGGATACAGTCATTAGAGTGATTCCAAATAATCATTTTGTATTCAATTCCCCACAAGGCAGCAGCAATGTTTCTTCTTGGCTTGGAGCCTCTTCTGCCCACTCCTTCTGAGATTTCTCTCAGTTACCCCTCTGATAAGGGACAATTAGTGTGGGCTCCTGGAGACCAACTAAAAGATTAAGCCATCCACACAAGGGCCCCTCAGAAAACTCTCCAACAGGAGGACCACAGAGGACAGACAGGGTCAGTATGTTCCCTGGAGATTCCCTAGTGTACATACTTTTGGGCCCTGTCCACAAGCACTGCGCCTTTCTCTTAGCTTTATGAATGTTTGTCACGAGGAGCCAAAGTCATCTTCCTATTGAATTGGAGAGGGTAACTGTGAAATAAAATCATTGTGTGATTATGATTCCTGTTAGTATAAATAACCATCATGCTTGTTGTTCTGATTAATACAAATACACTTCCCACCACCTACCCACCACCACACCTGTCTCAACAGAACCCTGGTGAGAAAGCCTCCCTTCCCATACACAATGTAGCTTTCCTTCCGTACTAGGTGATAAACATAGTGGGTCTAGCTATATAGTCAGGTAACCAGAATCAAAGTAGGCTTTTGTGTAGTGTAGCAGTTGCATGCATAGATTGGTTGGACTGCCTAAATTCAAATCCTGCCTCTACTACTTGTTAGCTATGTGATCTTGGGCACTCTTCTGTACCTGGAGCTTCCTTATCTGCATAAGAGACAAACTCCTATCTCATAAATCTTGGGGAGATGAAATTAATTAATGCAAATAAAGTCTTCAGAATAGTGTCAGGAACTAAAAAAGTACTATAGAAGCATTAGGAACAATATTATTTTAATATTGTTTTTTAAAAAATCAACTGCACCTAATTTTATAGTGAATGGTATTGTTCTTCTATTTCTTTTCAAATGGACCCATGTAGATGTGTCTCTGAAGCCCAATGGTTAGAGTTTTGAAAATGTCAGTCACCGATAAAAATGCTTTGAGACTATCATGCTCATATACTTACTATAACGTTATTTCCTGTGTACTGAACTTCATGTTTTGTTCATTTACTCATTAATCTTTAAAAAGAAAACTGTATATTTAAACACTTATTTATGTACCAAGCCCTTGAAAAGTTCACAGGTCAATGTAGAAATTTCTCCTTTACTCCAAGCAGATTGAGAGTGGGTGGGGTCTGGAAGTAAGGCAACTGCAGTCCATATCCAGGATAACACACACACCTACTCTACCTCTGAACCTCAAGATCAGATTTTAAATGCGGGTCAGTCTAACACTAGAGCTCTAACCACTATGTGATACTGCTTTCCTGGCTCACTGGAGCTTCACAACCCAAGACCATCCCTTTTTACCTGAATCCTAGAAACTTCCATTCTCCAGGCTCCAGGATCCTGGGTTTTAATTTTGGAGGTGAAGAGAAGAATCAACATTAGAAAAGAAACCACAAAAGGATATGGTTAAAAGCAACTTTAGCGGATTTTTGGGATTTGTTTGTTTTCTGCTTTGACATTCCCCAAACATCATTAAAGAAAAACTGTATTGTAGAGAAAGGGGAAAGCTGACATTTTCTTGTGGTTTCATCATATCTCCCTGGCTTTTCTTTCTCAGACTCCTCCCCAGGTTTCTTTTCAGCAGCCTGTCCCTTAAATGTAGTTGTTTCTGAGGAATCTGTCCTTCGTTATCTTCTTTCTCTAGATTCTTGTGAGTTCATCTTCTACTTCTGTGTGGACAAGTCCCAAATCTAGATCTTCAATTGCTCTTTTCTCTTAAGCTCCAAACTTCATTTCTAACAGCCTGCAAAACATCTCCCCTAGAATATCCTGTCCCACTGGCATCTGACATTCAACATGCCCAAAACTGAATTCATTAACTTTCCTCTCTGTCTTAGTCCATTCAGGCTGCTATAATGGAATTACCACAGACTGGGTGGCTTAAACAATAAATCTTTATTTCTCACAGTTCTGGAGGCTGGGAAGTCCAAGATCAAGGCATCGGCAGATCTGGTGTCTGGTAAGAGCCTGCTTCCTGGTCCATTAATGGCCATCTTCTCACTGTGTCCTCACCTGGTAGAAAGGGAGAGGGAGCTCTCTGGGGTCTCTTTTGTAAGGACATGAATCTCATTCAAGAGGGCTCCACCCTCTTGGCCCCACCACTAAAGGCCCCACCACTAAATACCACCACACTGGGGTTTGGGTTTCAACATATGTATTTTGAGGGGACACAAACATTCAGTCTATAGCACTCTCTTCCCACTTTAAGCCAGTCTCCATACACCAAACATCCACCTACTAATAAAAATGATATCCTCAACATCGATTTTCCTAACCTGCCCTTGCTCTCCAAATCAGTCTCTGCCTATGTCTGATCCATTAACTCTGAGCCTGGTCACCTCTGGACCTTTGTAGATGCTGTTCCTTTTATCTGAAATGCCTTTCCATCTGTATACCTGGTGAACAAATTTCAATGTATTTTGCAAGATTCAACACAGACAGCTTCCTCCTTCAAGCCTCCCTAGGTCCTAGGTACTTCACACAGGACATAACTTAGACAGGGAATATATATTTTTTATTTCTAATGCTAAGCTATGAATTCTTGAAGACCACCTCTGGGCCTGAGTCACCTTCATAGTGCTCAGAGAACTTAATATAAAACCTTAATGTTTGCTACGATAATTAATCAATTAATTAACGTAGTAAAAAAGAGCCAGTGTGTTTTAGAGTGTTGAGTTATTTCTTCCTCCACTCATACTTTGTCTTCCAATTTTCCATTACCTACTATCACTTTCTGGATTGGTCATCAGAAATTTTGATGTAAACAGTCTATCTCACAAAACGTTTTGGGAGTATATTTGGTTTATAAGGCCTGATACAATCTGCCCCCTTACAAGGACACCTATTGTAGAATAAAAACTGAGTGAATGACTAATGTGAATTCCTTCACTTCAAACACATTACGATAAAAAGAAAAGTTTCCATTTATACCAGGTTTTACAGGGCTATGGTTCAATAGGTGATCTGTATGCTTCCTTTTTACTTCTAAACACATGTGTTCCTTTGTTTCTCAGGAAGTAATCATCATGTAGCCATGGAAATCAACAAGTGCAAAGGAAATGTTGCAGCGGTATAATTAAGCCAACTAACTCAACTCCACAAAAGTTGGTCATATCCTAAAAAAATTAAAATACAACCATCCAAAAACTCTCAGAGGAAGTGTTAATCGGTGCTTGGTATTTTGACAGTAACTGTGTAGTATGTGAAAACATTTCAAAAATTCTAAAGCATTTATAAAATGTAATGTATTATCAAGACAAATGTACAAATATTTATTGAGTGACTGCTATGAACTAGGCCTTTTCACATATATTCCCTGATTTTATCATCTCAACAGCCCTATGGAATAGCTATTTTTTAGTATTGGATTTTAAAAAAGCTTACATTCTGACAGGTTAAATGACTTGCCCACACATTACTAAGTCAGAGACAGCACTTGAAAGTACATGCTCATCAATCACAATTCATCTTAGAGATGAATGATGCCCAGATCACATGGCCTGAATCTCAAAAGGGACTCAACACAAAACAAACCACCTCCCAACCAACTTCCCACACTTGTAAAAGTCAACTGTTCTTTCTCTGCTTAACTAGGCCTGCAAATTCATAGCTTTGCAAGTACATTTGTGATTTGGAGCTTTAAGACATCTCAATAACAGGAAAGATCAAGACTAAATTGTTTCCTTATAAGTCATAAGTATTACATCAGTAAAATTTTGACACAAGGAACAATTCTGTTATTCTCTTCTTATAGTAGATTTTGTAATGTTCAAATCATTGTAAAGATCCAAAGTTTGTATTACACAGAAATTTGTCTTGTGATGATGTTTCAGTAGAAAAAAATTGAGTGGTAATAGTATTTTTATCTTTATTTAGAGTCTTCAAGTAGTTTATAATATTTTAGGGAAAACCTATATTATTAATTTAAGTCCTATATAGTTTGGCATAAGTTTATCATATTACTCATTCATTTTGAATATATATATTCATTTTTTAATATATATAGTTCAACACAAAAGAAGTTTCCTTAGAAGTGTTAGGTGTACAAACTCAAATCCAAAATTTTAGTCATGTCTTGACTGATAATGGTAGGTAGAAATGAGTTGTCAGACAAAATTTTGAGGAAATTTGCTTTGTCATAAGGAACCAATCACTTCCATCTGCTAAGGACCAGTTTTATGCTTAGTACTATGTTAGGTTCCGTAAAAGATCCAGAAGAAATATGTGACAAGATGAATTGATAGGAGTTATGTTAAGCTTTAACTCACAGAGAAGACCTAGAACAGTCTAGGACTGGTATGGCAACTCCACAGTCATCAGACACACAGACTGCTTCTGTATGTCTGCTTTTTATCTTTAGCAAGTGTCTTCCAGAGTCAAGGTCATCTCAGGACACAAAAACACTGCTGGAGCTACAGCCACCAAATCCTCAATCCAGGCAGCATGAAGAAGAGCTGGGAAGGGTGAGAGAGGCAAAAAGGTGTGAACCAGCTGCATGTTCCCATTACTTAGTAGTTTTCCTGGAAGCTCCACCCACCAACTTCAGCTTCTCTGTAATTGGTCAGGACTTAGTCACATGCCACACTTACTTGCATGGAAGGCTGCGAAGGACAGTCTGTATTGGTCACAGTGTCATTTGAATGTAGTTAAGATTCCACTACTAAAGAGGAATGGAAAGAATGGGAAAGGATATAGGGAAGGTGCCTACATTTGCAATCACCAAAGGTAAAGAGACAGGGACAGCACAGTCCAGACAAAATATCAAAGTCTTCAAAATGGAAGAATAATTGGGTTTGAATCTCAGCTCTGTTATTTACTAGATACAGCAAAAGCAGTGGGATCAACTAGAAGGTAGTATGGATTAGAATGTGAGGTGTTAAATAAAAAGAAGTCAAGGGTGGTATCAAGATTTTTGCTCTTTGTGGGCTGGCCAAGTGGTGCAGTGGTTGGGAGCTGGCTTGGGATGCCAGCAGCCCCGGTTCGGATCCCACATATGAGGGCCAGTGACACTGCCCTCTAAAAAAAAAAAAAAAAAAGATTTTTGCTAATTGTTTAAGCAACTGAAAGAATGGAGTGCCACTTACTAATAAGGGTGTTGATGTAAGAAATGTCCAAACCTGCAGAGAATTTTTATTTTTTTTTGAGGGCAGTGTTACTGGCCCTCATCTGTGGGACCGAACCGGGGCCGCTGGCTTCCGAAGCCAGCGCTTAACCACCGCGCCACTTGGCCGGCCCCAGAGAATTTTTATAAGACTTTATCTAAGCCAAACTGATGACATATGCCCAGGAGCAAGATCTCAAGTGCTTCCAAGAATAACAGCTTTGTAGCTTCTTTTATGCATTTAAAATTAAGGATGGAACATAAGGAAGATTACATGAAAGTCGGGGAAAGCAAAGTGGGGATTGGATTACAGATAGTTAACAAGATTAGGTACTCTTTTGAGGGTAGTTAGGGCTCATTTCAAAGGAGTGTTAACCTAGATGCACAGGAAAAATGGACAGGGCTTGCTTAAGGCCAAGATGAACTTTTACTAAAAAGTTATATTCCTGGGGTGTGACTACCCATCATGACCTGCCCAGTTAGGAATTTAGAATCAGATCACCCTGTGAGGTTACTTTCCACAGAATCCCTTTTTTTGTTTTTTGGTTTGGTTTGGTTTGGGTTTTTTTGTCCACAAGGGAAACATTATAGGAGGAACAAATTCCGGATAAGGGTAGACGATCAGATTCTCATATATTTCTTAATCGGAGATATTAAGTTGGAAGTTGGATGTGTGGTCTGCAGCATAGGAAAGTGGTACAAACTGGAGATATAAAATTTAGAAGTAATCAATATATAAATAGTATTTAAAGCCCTGAGATTGGATGAGATCACCAAGGTAGTAAAGAGATCCTAGGACTGAATTCTAGAGCACTCCAACACTGAGAGATCAAGGAAACTAAAAGAACCAGACAAGAAGAATGAGAACCAATGAAATACATGGAAAACTGGGAGTTCATGGAAACCATGTGAGGGAAGTAGTTATAGAAGAAGGAAGTGGCTGTTTTAAATGCTGCTGATAGGTCAAGTAAGATGAGGATGGAAAATCAACCACTACATTTGCTGTGGTTGCTATAAGAGTAGTTTCCATGGATAGTGGGGGTTAGAGGAGAACAACTGAGAGAAGAGTTAGAGACAGCAATTATATAAAACTTTTTTGAGGAAATTTGCTGTAAAGGGAAGGAGAGAAATGGGGGGAGGGGTAAACTGGAAGGAAAAGGGGGATCAAGGGAGTTTTTGTTTTTATGGTGAGAGAATGCTTATATGGTGCTAGGGGGCGGGAGGGAATTCATGATGTAGGAGAGAGCAGAGGGTTGCTTGTAGCACTCTCCTTGACTGAGTAAGCAAGGTGGGTGGAAGTGGAAATGCTGGCCTTTGTAAAGAGTGTGGAGAGTTCATGCAGAAGAGCAGCAGGAAAGGCAGAGTCTATGAGCCTAGATACTGGTAGGTGGGTAGATGTAGTTGTGGGAGTTTGTGGAAGTTTTCTTCTGATGGCTTCCATTTTCTCAGTATATAAGAAGCAAAGTCATCATGACAGTGAGGGGTTGAAAGTTTGAGAAGCAAAGAAAAGGTATAAAATAAATCCCTTCCAGTAGAGTGAACTCTTGAATGGCCTAGTGAAATGTGGTATGATTGCTGGGTAGCTTGACGGGTCCACTAGATATTAGTGTTCAATAATTTAATTATCCTTTTTGTTTTGTTTTGTTTTTCAGCTGAGCCATCCTGCTACCTGTTGGTAGCGCAGCGGCTGCTCAGCTCGGGCTGGGCATCAAACTGCTGTTGCTCAGAGCTCAGCTTGCACTCTTGAGCAAGCTCTTAACCAACTGAGTCTCTCGACCGGCCCTAGTGTTCAATAATTTAAAATGAGACCAAACAGCTTGATTGTGTGATTTTCTCCAGCTTCATTCAGCTGTGTGAATGGAGCAGGGGAAAGTTGAATTTAACAAAGGTTGTAGTGTAACAAGTTAGTTCAACAAAGTAAGGGAGAAACATGTGAGTTGAGAGTATATTCGATGGAGTGATTAAAATGTTTGACCACAGATTTAAGCTGAGTAAGGAGGGAAGTGAGAACATGAAAGGAATGAGGGGTAGTAAAAATATAATTGGATCAATAGATTTTTGGCTCCAATGATGCTGAAGAGTTGCTGAAGTTCTGAGTGTTTGCATGTCCGTTAACAAAACAACAACAAAAAAAGCCTGAAATTCTCAAATCTAAACCTTAATGATGTCCAAGGATGCTAAAACTTAGGGTCTTGCCAACGTGAGCTTCCCCATTTACCTACCCCAAAATAAATAAACCAGGCTACTTCCCTTTCAATCACTGGCCTGATACAGAGAGTGACCTCATAATGTGGCATGATTAAATCCTGTTCCTGGATTCCAGATTTTCATATACTTCCAGCCATTTCCTGCAAATGACAAGTAGAGATTTCCAGTGGGTTCTCTGACATGGCAGGATACCAGACTAATCAAAGAATCTCTCATTTCTATAGCCTGAAGAAAATTGAACATCAGATCTCAGGCAGTCTATTGTGTTAATCAGCTTTCAAAGCCAGGCCACATTTGTTTTGAAAGTGGATCATTAAAGCTGTTCCACAAGCAGCAAGGGTACTCTTTATCGAGTCCCACTTTTGCCTCGAGTGTGGAATGGACTCATAAATAAGAACCTTTCTGGCCAGGCTCTTTAAACAAGAATAACACAAAACCCAACACCTTGGACGTATATAAGAAAAGGAAAAATATAGCCTAAAATCAAACACCTCAGGAACCTCATTCTTTCTGGGTGAGATACCAGAGCCCACTTTTTCCAGCAAGTAACTAACAAATGCGTTCCCAAGCATCTTCATACATCACAAAAACACTGTAGACTTGAAAGGGTATTTATACAATCATGCTGAAATTCTTACTTCTTTCTCTCTCTGCCACTGAAAACTCAACGTTTCTTTTAACATCTAAACTCATGACTCAATATGTCAGGCATTTTCAACTTCCTTTCTGCAAGTCTCTTGTCAGAATTTTAGAATTTTTAAACCTTTTCTTCAATGAGTAACACAGGCCCGGCCCGGAAGAGAAGAAAATGGTTAATTAATAGTACTTTTTTTTCTTTCAGCTTCTGTTTAAAAATACCCCAGCAATAATTAAAGCACCAACTATACAGGAGTTCTGAGTAAACGTGAGTTTACTTGATAACAACAAACAAAACCAGCAAGTAATGTGTTTCACATTCTTGAAATTTAAAAACAAAAAAGTTATTTTAAACATTTAAAATAAGTGTCAAATATTCCTCTTTCCCTTTTTGATCAAGTCCTACAATACTTAAAATACTTGTCACCCTTCACAAATCCCAGATGCTATAAAAGGTTGAACTTAGATTATAAGGTAAAGATTGACCGTCAGAAAAAGGAACTGAAATCAGCATGTCCCACTTTTGTGAGTTTAAGAAAAAGCCTTAATGGTTCTTTTTAGTGTAGAGTTTGGGGTTGAGTAGTATTTAAAGCACTAAACTGTCTCTCCAGTATTTGAGAGGATTAGGTTTAGAGTTCATTGTGTTGACTGTCTTTTGAAAGATTAGATAGTTTAGTTAGGCTCCTACTGACCATGTAAATGTCTCAGTGTTTATTGACTGTCTGCAGTCATTATCAAAGGCTCTGAACACAATCGACACCTTGTAAACAGAAATCCCATTATTTCTGTGGTACTGATAAGATTTACTGAGGATTTAATTTTTGTATGATTGACTGGCCAGTTAAAGGTATTAATACAGTACAGGAGAGCATGATAAATGAGTATGAATTCAGTCAACAAACTTGCCCTTTTATTTTGTTTGGAAACTACAATCTCATTTTGCTTGTAGATTGTAGAAATAATATCTGTACAGTGCTCTGTCTAAAAATACTTCTTAAGTACATTTGAGTGTGTTATATGCATTTCTACTAATCCTTCAATGATCTACAAAGGGATTTAGGTTTTTTAGAAAGATGTCTTAAATCTTTCAGTACATAGAAAGAAAAATTCTATGGAGAGTGTACTAATTTAGTTTGGGAATGTTATAAGTGTTTATTTTGGGGGGTGGTTTGGGCCCACATTTCAAAATGCTTTAATCAAAATACAATTTGGAAAGGAATGCAATAGATGTGTTGCATTTAACCATAGGTAAAAATCTATGGGATCAACAGTATTTTGATTCTGACTTTGGTGATCTCTGCTAGGGGGGTACTATCAAGCTTCCCTCCTTGCTTTCCAGTAAGATATGTGAAAGATGAAAGAGGGAAGCATGGCTTATCTAGGGACCTCTATGGCAGGGTCTCTAGAGAAGATGACTTGACAGCAGTCAGAGTTTAATGAAAGCAGAAGGAGCCTTGCTTTAGCAAGCATTGAGAGGGGGCTAATGTTCAAGAGAAAGCAGAAAGACACAACCAGGATGAGACTATTTGGCGTAGGAGAAGTGGAAAGGATGGTCTACCGCCACATTTGATTGCCTGTGCATAAAACATAAATTGCTTAACACAAACCATAAAACTGTCACACTAAAGCCCCAACACACCTTAACAGCTTAGCTGCCAGCCTCCAGGTCCCTGGCTTTGGCTTTTGCTGTAGTCTTCTTCCTCACCTCCTGACTTGAACTGTCACATGCTTCCTCACCTCTTAATTCTAAATTTCCTAATGTGGGGCTGGCTGAGTGGCTCAGTTGGTTAAGAGTGTGAGCTCTGAGCAACAGGTCACCGGTTCCATTCCCACATGGGCCAGTGATCTGCACCCAAGCTGAGCTGCCACTGAGCTGCCAACAGGTGGCAGGATGGCTCAGCTGGTGAGAGCACATGCTCCTAACAACAAAGTTGTCAGTTTGACTCCTGCATGGGATGGTAGGCTACCCTCCACCCCCCGCCCACCCCGAAACTATGATTGAACATGGTACCTTGAGCTAGCAGCTGCAAGCTGCTGACAGGTGGCCTGGATGGCGACTGGCCTACGAGCTGAGCTAGCTGCATCCTCCACAACTAAGATTGAAGGACAACAAGTGGGCTGCTCCAATTCCCCCAACACTGTTCCCCTTCCCCAATTCCCCAATAAAATCTTTAAAAAAATAAATAAATGTCCTAACATCAGTGATGCCCTTACAAACTCAGACTAGCATCTCCTTTGCTTCACTATATTCATGGATTTCTTGCTATTTCTTTATGTGTCCAGCTTCCCCATGTCAGTATGCTCCCAGAGGGCAGAACTCAATCTTACTCTTTTTTTTTTATAACCCCAGGGTCTAGCGTATAATGTGTGTCTAATAAAGGTATTGGGTAGGAGAAGGAAGGCAAAAAAGAAGACACTCTATGCCCTTGCTCATACACCCACCCCATTCTCTCTTCCAATATTAGTTAAAAACCAACTGCTTTTTGAAAACTTCCCTGATCAATGATCTCCCACTTCTTTAAACTCCCATAGCACCTAAATGAGAATTACACAATTGACACTTAACAGACTTGTGTTGTCATCTGAGTTGTGTTTTTATATCTACATGCTATTTCCCTAACCACAATCAAAGAGCTCTTTGCATCACCCACGATGCCTAGTGGTGTTCTGCTTCCAGTTGTTACCTACCAAGTGTGTGTTGATTAAGGAGGAGAGGGTGGAGGTCTGAAAGGTAGACAGGCTCAGTGAAGAGGGCACATTCAGGACAGCCCAAGCTATGACAGTGGTCAAGCAATAAGGAGCAGCAGGGTGGCTGCCCCTGAATTCTCAAGTGCTTCAAAAGGAGATGAAGTCAGTTCACCAGGTGTTTAACAAGGGACAAAAAACAGGCTGTACTTAAGTTAATGTAAAGCCAGGACATTGCAAGTAGGAGCAAATGTTCACAATCAGCTGCCAGAGAGAAACTAGGCAAGGAGGAGAAAGTCAGAACAGGGAGAAGTTATTGTGCACCAATTATGTGCTACGCATTTGACATACATTTTTAAAAAATCTTTATTGAGATATAATTCACATGCCATATAATTCACCCATTTAAAGTGTTTAATTCGGGCCGGCCGAGTGGCGCATTGGTTAAGCGCTGGTTTTGGGATGCCAGCGGCCCCGGTTCGAATCCCACATGAGGGCCAGTGACACTGCCCTCTACAGCTAACAACAGCTCCACCTGGAGCTGGGCTGTGCGAGCCCCGGTGATGGTGTGGGCTGCCATAGGCTATAGAGAGTGGCCCGCAGCCAGCGTGAGCGGCTGGCAGCCAAGAGTGAGCTGCCAATAGCCGCAGTGAGCGACATCCAGAGGCCAATGACCGATCTGCCTCATCCGGGAAGAGCGCAATGACGATACCAACAGTGAAGCAACATCCTCCGCAACTAAACTGAAGAACAAAAAGACAGCAACTTGTCTGTTCCCCTTCCCCGATTTCCCAACGCTGTTCCCCTCCGCCAATTCCCCAATAAAATCTTTAAAAAAAAAAAAATAAATAAAAAAAATAAAGTGTTTAATTCAATGGGTTCTTTTTAGTGCATCCAGAGTTGTGCAACTACAAGCACAGTTTTAGAATATTCTCATCACTCCAAAAAGAAACACTACCTGTTAGCAATCACTCCATATTTCCCTCACACCATCACCCTCCCACCCCACCTCCTGCCCTAGGCAACCACCAATGAATTTCCTGTCTCTACAGATTTGCCTATTCTGGATATTTCATATACATGTAACCATACAACATGTGGTCTTTAATGACTGACTTATTTCACCTAGCATAATGATTTCAAGGTTCATCCATGTTGTAGAGTGTATCAGAGCTTCATTGTTTCTTAATTGCCAAATAGTATTTTCAATTAGCAGTTGGGAATCTGAGCATGTGATGGCTGACTAGTAGTTACAGAGGGATTTTCAACTGCGTGGGTGTCAGCACCCCTAACACCCATTCAAGGGTCAACTGTATTCCACTGTGTGAATACAGGACATTTTATTTATCCATTCATCAGCTGATGGACATTTCAGTTGATTCTAGACATACATTCTTTCATTTTTTCTATTCTCCTGTGAGGTAGGTATTAATGCCCTCATTTCACAGATGAATAAACTGAGCCTCAGAAAGGTTAACTATCCTACTCCTTCATGTAAATAATGGCACTGAGATTGAACCCAAGTCTGCCTGAGTCCCAAGCTTCTATGTTTAATCACCATCTGTTATTTGGCAAACATTGTGAATGTAGGGATGTAGATCACCCAAAGACTCAGAGAGATCATTGATGTTCCCCATCTTTCAAGGAATTTAGTTATAAATTTTAAAATGTGATTGTTGTGTTACATAGTAGAAGGAACTTGAGCTTTGGAGCTAGACAACTTGAATTTGAATGCCACATAACTAGCTTTGTGATTTAGGGCAGATTGAGCCTCAGTTTCTTCATAAAAATGCAGATGAGTACTACCTTCCAGGGTTGTTGTCAGAAGTAAATGAGCTGATAAATATAAAGTGTGTGACATATAGTAAGTAATAAGAACACAGTAGCTATTATTATTACCATTGCTGTTTGCAGTGGTACCAAAAGCAAGTAAAATACAGCCTCGCCCCCTCCCCCAACACACATACACACATACACATTCCCCCATAGGGAGAAATCTGAAGAGGTCTTTTTGGGATATGTGGCAGTGGGAAATTCAGGCAGAAGTCTCCAGAGGCAAGCAGACAAAGACAACAGGCAGGAGCTCAGGCGATAGGTCAGGACTAGAGATATAGATTTGGGGGTTATCAGCATGACAGTGAGGGTAAAGCTGTGATAACTATTCAGGTAGATAAAGCAATGAGTCCAGGGACTGAGTTTTGGGATGTTCACAATTTAAAACCAAGAGATGAAATAAGAAGCAATAAAAGATACAGATATAAGTATTTGTAGGGGTTGTGGTTATACTAGAAGAGCATCTAATTGTGAAGGCCAAAGGTGAAAATATATTTAAGAAAGGATAAGAGGCAGGGAAAGTTGAGAAGGTTATGTTGTAGAAAGATTTGTAATAATGAGAACTGAGAGTAAGCCATTACACTGGCAGTCAGGAAGTCAATGGTGACCTGGGATACTGGGCATCCATCCATCCACCCATTTGCTCACCCAGCATTAATCAGATACCTACAGTGAACCAGGTATTGTGCTATGCCTGAGAAACACATGGGTAAAATACAATCCCTTGCTACACTGAGCATGACATAAAACAGAAGAAAAGTTCAATGCTCTGAGACCCCTTTTGTCTAAGAGTTGGGCCCAGGAGAAGAAACTGGTGCTTCATGGGACAATTGTAATGGAAAGACAGGGAATTAGCAAAGCAGGAAGAAATTGAAGGTTATGTCAAACGCAGGTTGAATGAGGGAGGGGTTCTGTAATTTTAAAGGGGGGATTAAAAGGGAAAAAAAGGCAGAAACCTTTGGATTAACATAGTTGACATAAATTCGTCATCTGTAGGCTTCTCCTGTCACTGATTTATAATTGAGATGTTGCTACATTAAGTTTATCAATTTTTGAAACTTGGGGTGAATTTTTTAAAGTTGACAGTATATTTATTTTAGGTAAGAGCCAATTTTAAAAGTCTTTCAGGGCAGGGCAAGTGGCGCAGTGGTTAAGCTCTGGCTCGGGAAGCCAGCGGTCCTCAGATGACACTTTACATGGGCGTTCTCTATAGTCCTTCTTCCCCTAACTATAAATAGGAAAGAAGAGAAGAGAAATACATTGTGGGTTTTTTGTTGGTTTTTTTTTTTCCTTTTTTTTTGAGGGGTGTCACTGGCCCTCATATGTGGGAACCGAACCGGGGCCATTGGCTTCTCAAGCCAGCGCTTAACCACCGTGCCACTCGGCCGGCCGTGCAAACTTTTTTTTTAATGGCAGCTCAGCTCGGGCTGGCATCGAACCGCCGTTGCTCAGAGCTCAGCTCACACTCTTGAGCGAGCTCTTAACCAACTGAGCCACTCGGCTGGCCCTGAAATATATTGGTATAGGGTCAATGCAGAGACTTCCAAATGGTATTTTGGTTTCCTCTGAGTAGATTTCAGGGCTAGTCACATGACCTCACCAAAGACACGTTTTTTGAGTTAATGCCTCAAAGTGTCACGGCTTCTTCACCTGTCCTTAAACCTGCCCTTCTGGCCAGTGCATTTAGCTGTGTTTGAACTCAATCTTTCCTTTGGTAAAGCTTTTCCCCATTATAGCCATTTCTCAAAGGATTTATAACCTTCAAAATACAGTCCCTGAAACAGGACTGAAGGATGATCCCCACCATAGACTCATTAAGAGCACTTCAGGTACATTAATGTCCCTGGTCCCTGGATTTATTGCAACACGGTAAATCCTCTTTTTAGAAAGCATACTCTTAGTTCCATTTATCCAGCAGGCTTTTCCAAAAAGAGATTAGAAGTAAAATGATTTGAGATAGAATCAAAGAATTCCATCTTTTTAATTAGTGTGTTAAACACAGGAACATCTAATACAAATATTTGACTACGTGGTCGAGCGTTAGCTCTGAGGTCACCAGGGGAAATTTATAGGGAACTCTAAAGGCCCTCAAAATAATTGTCTTGGGTTATTGCTCTTCATTGCCAATAGCATTGCATTTGGACATAAATAAAATTTGCTGAATTAGAGCACTGTTCTGGTTAAAATGTTTAATCTCCACTTTAAATGAGTTGTGGTCATTGAGGCCCTTTTGTTTTGTGGAAGAAGGTACCTTTGCACAAGGTAAGCTCTTTTTACACAGCCTAATGACTCACTAATTTAAAATCCTTTTTGGGTAGATGCCAGGCTTGTCTAGTCAACATGAGGGAGGGAAGGAAGCAGAAATCTATTTGAAAAATATTTTAGGTTAGTATAATTCTATAATGCATAAGTTACTATTAAGCATATTATATAAGTGATTTCAGTAAATACTTCAATGGGGAAGAAGTTGCTAGTCATGTACTTAAACAGTTTATGCTTTGCAAGGAAATCTGTCTCACAAATGAGATTTAATATTTCTTAACTCAATGCTTTACACCATGGCCTCTTGAACAAATCTAAAGTGCCAGATTTGTTCCTTGCCTGAAATGAGAGACAGCTACATTGTGGATAGAGAAGCAAAGGAACATTCCATAGCCAGAACAGAACATGGGGACAAAGAGAAGGAGAGAGGAAGAAAAACTCTAGGGACATGTGGTGGGGTGGGAGAGTGTATGTTCCATTTCAGAATACCTTTAAATGTACTTTTACTTTTCAATAAGTTTTTACTCAGGGTTATCTTTAAATATTGTGTTGGGTAGAACCTTGAAATGGCTCCCTTTTACAACATACTCCTTCCATACCAACCCAAAGATGACTGCCCCCTCTGACAATACCTGCCAGTCCTTATTTCATGTTTGCATCTCCAGGGCCTAAACCAATGCTTGGCACATGGTAGATATTCATTAAATGTTTGTTGAATGAATGGGTAGATGGATGGAGAGAATAGAAAATCATCCATTTAACACATCTTTTGAAGTACGGGTCTTCTCATGAAGATTAGAGTTCTGTTGGTTATTGTCATTAATATGTAAGGATTAAATTAATTTAATTCCTTGGGAAGAATTACAGTGAAGAAGAATTTTGGAGCATGGAGCACTAGCAGAAAAGAGAGGAGAAGGCAAACCTGGGTCAAGGCATCAGTGAGAAGCCAGGAACACTGGCAGGGCTTGGAGCATCTGGAGAATAGAGGTCAGGGTGTGAAGAATTCCCGTGAATTTTCTAAACTGGAATCACACTATTGTTCTGGCTAAAGGCTTTATCTCTCCTGGGCTTTAAGAAAATTATTTTCTTTCTATTCATCCTGCACCCCAAGTTCATGCCTCTGAAATGCTGAGACAGCCTCTAGCAAAGAAACACTTGCAATAACTTATTTTGAGCACTGGAGGGAAATGGTACAGCTTTAAGAGAGGGTTTGGGGACATCAAAGAGGCATCAGCAGTAGCCCTCAGCCATACAATTTAAATAATTTGTTTAATTTCCTAATCTGACAGATCTGCCTCACCCTAGAAGAGCACAGTGATGATACCAACATGGGCCAGTGAAGCAACGTCCTCCACAACTAGACTGAAGAACAAAAGGACAACAACTTGTCTGTTCCCCTTCCCCGATTCCCCAACGCTGTTCCCCTCCCCCAATTCCCCAATAAAATCTTTGAAAAAAAATAAAATAAAATAAAATTGACACCTCATTCCCAAAGCTCTTCATTCCCAAAGCTCCTCATTTCCAAGCAACCTACCCCAAGTGCCTCCATACTCTGGCCCTCCCATTGTGTTCGCTGCAAATATGGACTTCCAAGAAAACCATTTTATCCAGTCTTAGTGATTGGGACACAGCTGTTTATTTGAATCGACCATTTCCTTATATGTTCTAATTTCACTTTCAAGTTCTATTTCCTTGGTTATTTGGTTCTCGGAGCACAGATTCGTTTTTTTCAAAAAAGGAGGTAAAAATAATTTTAGTATATATTGTCAGCATTGAAGCATTTTCTCTAGTCTTTTCTTGTAAGAATAGTTGAGCTTAAACTACATATTTGAGATGTTAATTTCCTGCAGACAAATTAAGCTTCAATATATATTGTTTAAGTAATAGAGCCAGACGTTTTTTTTTCTCTAACGAAAACAAGTTTTTCCCTAGTCCTCAGCTGATATTCCTAACAAGAGATCTTAATAAACAAAAGGAATAACAATAGCTAACATTTATAAAGTCCTTACTATAAGCCAAGCACCATTCCATGCACCTGACATTTAGTATTTTTACCGATTCCCCAGCCTGCTCAGGAAGAAACTGTGGGGTAAAAGCAGTAGTTCATTACCTTGTCTTCTGTTTGTTTGTTTTTTCTGTTGTGTACCTAGGAAAACCTCTGGTCCCAGATCTCACTCACAATCCCTGGTTTTGAATATTCACACCCAAACTCACTAATCTTTCTTGTTAACACCTTGTAGTTTGACCCTTGATTAATTCAATCAGTGATTAGCACTTCTACAATAAGTGTTAATCTCTCTTTTAAAATACCTCAAAGCTCAGCCCTTTATTGAGGCTTTGTGCCCAAATCATAGTCTACAGGGGAGGATTTCCCTATTGTGAGTGATATCTACAAGGCATTTCCCATGCAGCTTGGGAAAGGCCTGTACTTCAAAATCCTGTTGTATTGGGTTGTCAGAAAAGTCATGACGCATTTTTGCAATGAAAAACAGAAAAAAAAGTCATGACTTTTCCGACAACCCAATACAATTAAACCACAGAATTACATGCTCAAGTTTGTGCCCAGCACATGCAATAGACTTCAGCTGTGTACAGCTATCAGTTCTGTTATAAGCAGGGGTCAGATACTTCAACATCAGAAGTGAATAAACCTCCAGAGGGCACCCTCAGCGGTTGGGTCTGGAAGGAGGGGACTCCAGGCCTAACAGAGCCTTGCGAGGAACTACTTTCTGGTTCTCAGCCACCCAGATGCTAAGTAGTCAAATGTGAAAACTAGGGCTTTCTCAGAAGCAGCCAATGCAGACACAAGTACCTCACCTGGCAGGTGTGAAGGCCTCCAGCTCCCCCAAAACAATTTTCTCCCTGACACTGAATATATGTGAACTAACAAATAATTTCAGGGATGCACCCTACAATTGTCCTCTCTATTTTCAAGTGAAGGTGTTGGTTTATCTTAAGGGCATTAGCTCACACTCTCGAAATAGCAAGTCTTGTAAAGATACCCCACATAAAGAAAGATAAACATAACAAGCTATCTTCCTTTTCCATTTAAAACAGAACAGCTTTGATCTTGGTTTCATGGTAGGTTGTCAGCTTTTGTTGGAGCACTTTAAAAAGTTTCATAAAAAGCAAACCTCTCCATGCTCCCCATTACTTATAAACCCCTGGGGTGAGGGGAGAAATCTCTCAACATAAAACCGTGTTCTAAGAGATCATTACAACTAATTTAAATATTTTCCTTTATAGCACAACAATAATGTCACAACCTTACCTTTAGAATGGGTCATTAGCCCATTCTTCTCACTCATTAACTTTTTGTCATAGGTATTGCAAATATCCTCATTCTATTTTACAGATTAGAAGTTGGAGACTCAAAGAGATTTGATATCTGACTAAATCATATAGTCATGTTACTGAGCGGAGTTGAGATTTAAACTCAGGTCTCTCCAATTTGCATGGCCAAGAGCATAACCACCATAGACTTTTGGGTTCTTAATCAGTGGGATCAGAACTTGGTGTGAGCTAAGTATTAGCAGCAGAGCAAGGGCTACAAAAAAAAAAAAAAAAATTGGTAAGCATCACAGCTGCACTGGAATAAAGTGAGCATGTCTTTGTCCATGGCCAAGCCAAGGGGCTGGGGGAGCCCCAAAGCCAGGCATTATGGTAGCAGCCAGTTATGCAAAGACCCATGGAACTGGAGTAGACAGAGAAGTGAGAATTCCAGAGGAGACAAAGGCAACCATGAATGGGGGTGGGCTTTCATTATGCTTCATCCTCACACTCTCCTGGCCCAGATGGGCCTGGACCAATGAATGGATCTTGGGATTTAAAGTAAAATCTCTGAAGTAGGATGGGGCATTAAAACACAGATTCTGTATTCCATCTATTCCTATGAATCTAAATCCCTGAAAGTGAGACCAGGGAATGTGCATTTAAACAAGCTTCCCAGGGATCCTGACCACACTTGGAGAATCAAGGGCAGATTACAGGGGCAGGTCTGCAGGTGTGTGTGGCTTCCTACAACAAAGACAATGTGGTTTGCTCCTGAACTGAATGAGAGTAGATGAGCAAGAGGAAGATTTTCCAAGAGCTGAAATAGGAAAATGTTCCGACCTTTCCCAGAGAGGGCTCCAGCACCACAGAAGTGTAGGCACAGTGAGGTCAGAGGCAGGACTTGGCTACTTGGGCATGTACTAGTAAACCCTGGCTGTGGACCAACCATCAGGGTCTTGCTATGGTGGGGAGGGAAAGAGAACAAGAGAGAGCAACACAAGGGTAGAGACTTTTTATATATTGGGTTGTTGGAAAAGTCATGATGTATTTTGTCTATGTTTTTCAAAGGTCATTTATTTATATAAAGAACAAAGATCAATCAATGACATACTGCCTGTTTTGTTCAATACCCTTTTGCCGTCTTTCAGTGAGCTTCATAATTCGTCATTCACAGACGGACCTGTCTTTATTTGTGAAAAAATGAACAAGGTGATGATTTACAGCCTCATCTAAATTGAACATTATACCACTTGAGTAGTTTTGAAGAGAAGGAAATAAGTGGAAGTCTGACTGTGCAAGGTCAGGCAAGTATGGTGGGTGTGGCAACACATCCCATCCAAGCTCCAATAATTTTTGACGGGTAATCAAACTTGTATGTGGTTCTCGGGTGATCAAACTTGTGTGTGGTCTCGCGTTGTCACGATGGAACACAACTCCTTTACAATTAACAAGCTCTGGATGTTTCTGGATGACGGATTCGCTCAAACTGACCTATTGCCAACAGTACACATTCAAATTGATTGTTTGGTACCTTGGTAAGAGCTCGAAAAACACAACACCTTTAAAATCCCACCACACTGAGAGCATAACCTTCCTCTGATGAATGTTTGCTTTCAGTGTCTTTGAGGCGAATCACCACATCGGGACCAAGAACCATTTGCACACCACTTTGTTGTAAACAATCCACTTCTGAAGTGACCAGTTATCAGTCACTTCAAAAAAGGATCGTTTTCCTCATATTTAATGAGTAAATGCAGATGTTTATATGCACTGTCAAATGAACTTCTTTGAGTTCATGCGGAACCCAAATATCGAGCTTCCTATGTATCCCAGCTTCTTCAAATGGTCATTAATGATTGAATGATGGATGTTCAATGTTTCTGCAATCTCTTGTGTCATGTAACATGGGTTTTTCTCGATCAATGACTTTATTTTGTCGTCATCAACCTCAGTGGGCCTCCCTGACCGAGGAGCGTGGTTGAGATCAAAATCACCAGCACGGAATTTGATGAACCATCGTTGGCACTGACGTTCTTGTAGAGCATTGTCACCGTAAACTTTATGCAACTTTTCACAAGCTTGACGTGCGTTCTTCCCTTTATTGAAGTAAAACAGTAAAATATGGCAAAAATGCAGTTCGGTCTTCCATCTTCAACTCGTAAAATCTCCAAAACTCAACCAAATCGCTCAATTTTTTTTAGAATGAAGCTAGAACTGTCAGCTGTCAAATGACATAGCAATAACATAGATGCGAATGACTCTAGTACTTCCAAAAATGAACTAGTGCCATCTGTCACAAACATGTGTGATGACTTTTCCAACAACCCAATATTTTATACCTTAACTTTCTTTCTAATTGTTACTCACACAGACACACAAAACATTAATTTTCTTTTTTTGTTTTTAACAGGAGCAACAGAAGCCTTAAAGAAAGGCCGTATATGTGTTATCATTTATTGAGACAGGTAGGCAATGACAAAGCTCATCCTTAAGCATTAAAGGAAGATGTTTGTCAAAGGCAGCGTGGGGACATTAGGGATTACTCTGAAGCACTAACAGGAAAACAGCACTGCAGTTGATACCTTACATGCCCTCACTAAACCTCAGATCACTCATCTGTAAAATGGGGATAACAACATTACCTTTGACACAGGATTGTTGAGGATATTAAATGAGGTAATGTATATAATAATGTATGTGATGAATTTAACAGGTTAATGGGCATATAGTAAGCGCTAGTTGCTATAGCTCTTATCATATGATAGTGAGTAGATGAAGTGAGATAATGAACATAAAACTCTTAGTACAGCACCGGCACATAGTAAGTATTCAATAAATTGTAACTATAAACATTATTATAAAATTAAAAATAATAGTAGATAGCAGAAGACAAAAATAGGAACAAAGAATAAGGGCAATGAAGAGAAAACAGTAACAAGTAAAGTATCCCAACTATTGGGTTGTTGGAAACCTCATGACGCATTTCTGCAATGAAAAACATAGAAAAAAAATATGTCATGAGTTTTCTGACAACCCAATATATCCATAATCACTTTAAACATCAGTGGTATAAATACACCAGTGAAAAAACAAATTGTCAGAGTAGGTCAAAAAGAAGACCCAACTTTATGTTGCCTACAAGAAACCTACTTTAAGTATAGAAACACAAACAGATTTAAAGTAAATGGATAGAGGAAAATATACCATGATAACACTAATCATCAGAAAGCAGGAGTAGCTCTATTAATTTCAGGGAGTGATTCAAAGCAAGAAAATTTATGAGAGATAAAGAAGGGTAGCACATAATGATAAAGGGGTCGATTCTCCAATAAAACATAACAACTCTTAACATGTATGCACCTAACAAAAGAACAGCCATCTACATAAGGCAAAAACTAATAAAACTGCATGGAGAAATACATAAATCCACTATTATGGTTGGAGATTTGAAATCCCTCTATCAGAAGTGGACAGATCCAGCAGGCAGAAAATCAGTAAGGACATTGTTAGCTCAACAATCTCATCAATCAACTGAATATAATTGACATCTGTTGACTACTTCATCCAGCAACAGCAGGATATGTATTCTTCTCAAGCTTATATGGAACATTCACCAAGATGGACCCCATTCTGAGCCACAAAACACACTTTAACCAGTTTTAAGAATTAGAAATCATCCTATGTTTGCTCTCAGGCCATAATGGAATTAAACTAGAAATCAATAAAAAAAAAAAAAAGATAACTGAGGGCCAGCCGAGTGGCGCGGTGGTTAAGAGCTGGCTTGGGATGCCAGCGGCCCCGGTTCGGATTCCACATATGAGGGCCAGTGACACAGCCCTCTAAAAAAAAAAAAAAAAGATAACTGAAAATTCCCCAAATACAGGTTAAACAGCATAATTCTAAATAACACATAGGTCAAAGAATTAATCTCAAGAGAAAATAATATTTTTTCATTTTCTATAGGGCTTAATTTTTTTTCAATTATACTTGACAGTCAACATTATGTTAATTTCAGGTGTACAGCATAATGGTTAGACATTTATATAACTTACAAAATGATCCTCCTGATAAGTCTAGTATCCCGGACACCATACATACTTATTATAATATTATTGACTATATTCCCTATGCTGTACTTTACATCCCCATGACTATTTTGTAACTGCCAACTTGTATTTCTTAATCCCTTTACCTTTTTCACCCAGCTCCCCAAACCCTTTTTCCGCTGGCAACCAGCAGTTTGTTCTCTATATCTATGAGTTTGTTTCTGTTTTGTTTATTTGTTAATTTTGTTTTTTAGATTCCACATATAAGTGAAATCCTATGGTATTTGTCTTTATCTGTCTGACTTATTTCACTTAGCATAACACCCTTTAGGTCCATCTGTGCTGTTGCAAACGGTAAGATTTCATTCTTTTTTACAGCGAAGTAATATTCTACTGCATATATGTACCATTTCTTCTTTATCCAAACATCCATCTATGGACACTTACTTAGGTTGCTTCCATATCTTTGCTACTGTAAATAATGTTGCAGTGAGAATAGGGATGCATATATCTTTTCGAATTAGTGTTTTGGATTTCTTCAGATAAATACCCAGAAGTGGGATTAATGGGCCATATGGTAGTTCTATTTTTAATTTTTTGAGGAATTTCTGTACTGTTTTCCATAGTGACTGTACCAATTTGCAATTCTACCAACAGTGCCAGAAGTTGCCCTTTTCTCCACATCCTAAGCAACACTTGTTTGATTTTTTGATGATAGCCATTCTGACAGGTGTGAGGTAATATCTCATTGTTGTTTTAATTTGCATTTCTCTGATGATTAGTGACATTGAGCATCTTTTCATATGTCTACTGGTCATCTGTATGTCCTCTTCGGAGAAATGTCTATTCAGGTCCTCTGCCCATTTTTTAATTGGGTTGTTTGTCTTTTTGGTGTAAGCTGTATGAGTCCCTTATTATTTTGGATACTAACCCCTTATGAGATGTATCATTAGTGAATATCTTTTCTCATTCAGTAGGTTGTCTTTTCATTTTGGTTTCATGTTGGTTTCCTTTGCTATGCAAAAAATTTTTATTTTGATGTAGTCCCATTTAAAACAATTTTTGACTGAATAAAAATGGACGTACAACTTATCAAAATTTGCAGGATGCAATCAAAGTAGTGCTTAGTGAGAAATTTATAGCATTGAATGCACATATTAGAAAAGAAGATCCAAAATCAATAATCTAAGCTTCCACCTAGAAAACTAGAAAAAGAAGAGCAAAATAAATCCAAATTAATCAGAAGAAAATAAATAAGAATTAGAGCAAATATCAATGAAATTGAAAACAGGACATCAATAAAGAAAATCAATGAACCCAAAAGCTGGTTTTTTAAAAGACCAGTAAAATCCATAAACCCTTAGCCAGGCTAAGAAAAAAAAAGAGAGGATACAGATTACTAATACCAGAAATGAAACAGAGGACATCACTGTGCATCCCATGGACATTAAAAGGATAATAAAGGACTATTATCGGGCCAGCTGAGTGGCGCAGTTGTGAAGCGCTGGCTTGGGATGCCAGCGGCCCTGGTTCGGATCCCACATATGAGAGCCAGTGATACTGCCCTCAAAAAAAATAAAAGTAAAAATAAAAATAAAAATAAAGGACTATTATAAACAACTCTATGCCCAGGAATTTCATAACCTAGATGAAATGAACCAATTCCTTGAAAGATACAATCTGCTAAAACCTACACAAGAAGAAATACACAACCTGAATAGGCCTATATCTATTAAAGGAATTGAATTAAGTGATTATAGTAAGATGGCAGGATTCAATTTTAATATATGAGAGTCAATCGCTTTCCTATATACCAGCAATGAATAAGTGGAATTTGCAACTAAAAACAAAATACCACTTACATTATCACCCATAAAAGTGAAATACTTAGGTATAAATCTAACAAAATATGTACAAGATCTATAGGAGAAAGACTACAAAACTCTAATGAAAGAAATCAAAGAACTAAATAAATCAAGAGATAGCCCATGTTCATTCATGGATAGGAAGACTCAATTTTGACAAGATATCAGTTCTTCTCAACTTGATCTGTAAATTCAAGGCATTACTCATCTAAATCCCAGCAAGTTATTTTGTAGATTTTGACTAATTAATTCTAAAGTTTACATGGAGAAGCAAAAGCCCCAGAATAGCCAACATAATATTGAAGGTCAAGAACGAAGTTAAAGGACTGACAATACCCAATTTCAGGTCTTACTATAAAGTTACAATAATCAACACAGTGTGGTATCGGCAAAAGAATAAAAAAATCAATGGTCAACAATAGAGAACCCAGGGCTGGCCGAGTGGCGCATTGGTTAAGAGCTGGCTTGGGATGCCAGCGGCCCCGGTTTGGATCCCACATGAGGGTCCAGTGACACTGCCCTCTACAGCTAACAACAGCTCCACCTGCAGCTGAGCTGCGAGCCCCGGCAACAGTGTAGGCTGCAGCCTTTGCTGCAGTGGGCAGCCATAGGCTACAATGAGTGGTCGGCAGTCAGCATGAGAGGCTGGCAGCCAACATGAGCTGCCAGTAGTCGCAGTGAGCAACCATCCAGAGGCCGGCGACCCATCTGCCTCATCCAGGAAGAGCGCAATGACGATACCAACATGGGACAGCGAAGCAACGTCCTCCGCTACTAGTCTGAAGAACAAAAAGACAGCAACTTGTCTGTTCCCCTTCCTCGATTCCCCAATACTGTTCCCCTCCCCCAATTCCCCAATAAAATCTTTTTTTTAAAAAAAGCCAAGAATTTCCTCTAGGAGCAGGTGAAAAAAAAAAAGAATAGAGAACCTAGAAATGGAACTACATGAATATAGTCAACTAACTTTTAACAAAGGAGAAAAGACAATGCAATAAGGTAGGATAAAGACAGTCGTTTCAACAAATGGTGCTAGAATAAGTGGATATCCACATGCAAAATAAGAATCTAGACACAGATCCTACATCCTTCAAATTAACACAAAATGGATCATAGACCTAAATGTAAAATACAAAACTGCAAAATTCCTAGAATATTAACATAATAAAAAACCTACATGATCTTGGGTATGGCAATGACTTTTTAGCTACAACACCAAAGATATGACACATGAAAAAATAATTTACAAGTTGGACTGACTTCATTAAAATTAAAAACTTCTGCTGCATGAAAGACAATGTAAAGATAATGAGAAGACAAGCCACAAACTGGGAAAAAAATATTTGCAAAAGACATATGTGATAAAAAAAAAACTGTTGTTCAAAGTACACAAAGAACTCTTGAAACTCAAAAATAAAAAAATAAACAAGCTGACTTAAAATTTGGCAAAAGGTCTGGACACCACACTAAAGAAAATATACCAATGGCAAATAAGTACATGAAAAGATGCTCAACATGATATGTCATTAGGGAATTGCAAATTAAAACAATGAGATACCACTACACATCTAATCAAATGATCAGACTCTATAACACTGACAACACCAAATGCCAGTGAGGATGTGGAGCCACAGGAACTCTCATACACTGCTGGTACAGCCACTTCAGAGGACAGTTTTGGCCGTTTCTTAACAAAACTGAACATATTCTTACCATATGATCCAGCAATTATGTTTCTTGATATTTACTCAAGTTGAAAACTTACGTCGACACAAAAACGTTTGCACAAATGTTTACAGCAGCACTTTTCATAATTGCCAAAGCTTGGAAGCCATCAAGATTTCCTTCACAAAGTGAATGAACAAACAATCGTAATCCAGACAATGAAATAGTATTCAGCACTAAAAGGAAATGAGCAGTTGGGGAGACTACAACTGTGAGGAGGTAGAGTGTATATGGAGACTCTCTGTTCCTTCAATTTTTTTTTTTTAATTGGGAAACAGCATATTTTTCCAGGACCATTAGTTCCAAGTCAAGTAGTTGTTTCAATCTAGTTGTGGAGGGTGCATCTCAGTGGCCCATGTGGGGATCGAACCAGCAACCTTGGTGTTATGAGCCTGCACTCTAACCACCTGAGCTAACTCTTTGTTCCTTCAATTTTGCTGTGAACCTAAAACTGCTCTAAAAAATAAAGTTGTTTTTTTTTAAGTGATGACATGAGATAAATAAAATGTCATACAGAAATAAAATGTATACAGCATTTGGTCTTCCAAAATGTTTTCAAATTCATACTGAAGATTTTAAAAGATTCACATGGTGACTATGTTATAAAAGGGAATTAAAAAATACCAGTAATCTTGACTTTAGCACCCAAGGAAATACTGGGAAAAAGAATTAATACAACCAATGTTCAAACCCCACAAAAGAACAGAGTACATGATACTGATTTTATTAAGAAAACTGGTCAGGCTAAGAAGACAGGTTATAGAGAGCAACAGCAGCAGAGCAGAATTGATCTGGCTAATTATAGTGTCATTTTTGCCCCCATATCCTTGGGTTTTCTAAAAGGTCAGGAAACAGAAGTTCAGTGACATTGTTCTCGGTTGGAAAAGTAAAGATTCTCTGCCACTTATTAATTAAAAGAACTGAAGAGAGCTTTGAGAGGTCAGCCCTGGAACCAGTGGTATTTAAAGGGTCCTCTGGGGAGGAGTCTTAAATACAGGAAGAAAGGGGGACACTGCCAAGGCTGTGGAGAGGTCAGAGGAAAGAGGCTGAACTAGCAGGCACCCCACCTTGACAGGTCTATCCCAGCTCCCTCAGAACTTCCCTTGGGGAGGCCCTCTCCCAGCTGGAGAAACGTTGGTCTTAACGTTCCCATCTTGTTGAAGTAAGAGTCACTTGAAGCAGAAACAAAGACCAGATACTTCTCCTCTTGCTTCCCTAAATATTCATTCATTGACTCTTTCCTTCATCGATATATATTAATAGAGTGCCTTCCATATGCTAGGCTGTGTGCTAGGTACTGGTGGCATAGCAGCAAATTAAGTCCTTGCTTTCATGGAGGGGTGGCATACAATAATATACAGAGGGTACCCAAAAAATGTATACACATTTTAAGAAAGGAAAAGGCTGTATTAAAATTGTAATACTCAATATATACCAATAACAAAAGATGAATACAAGTCATATGTATACATTTTTTGGGCACCCCTGGTAGTAAACAGACATGTAACATGTCAAGATATGAGAGGTGCTATGAGGAAAAATAAGGCAAGTAAGGAAATAGAGAGTGATGAAGTATTGGGGTGCTCTTTTAAATGAGGGAAGGTTTCTCTGATGAGGTGAAATTTAAGCAGAGATCTGACTGAATGGGTTTTTTGTTTTGTTTTGTTTTGTTTTGTTTTGTTTTGTTTTGTTTTGTTTTGTTTCTTTTTGAGGGCAGTGTCACTGGCCCTCATGTGTGGGACCCGAACCAGGGCCAGCACTTAACCACCGCGCCACTCGGCCGGCCCCTGAATGGGTTTTTAAAGAAATAGGTTCAGTAATATTATCAATAGGAACATTATGAAATGTTTCTTGTGATACTGGAGGCATCCTCAAATATTATTGCACTGAAAGAGTGAAAATGTGGTACCCAACTGAAAACAAAAAGTTGGAGCAGGGAGACCAGGAAATGACAAGCAAAAGAGGATAGTGAGTTTTGATATCAGACAAACAGGGTTTGAATTCCTGCTCTGATGTGTGACCTTTATGAAGTTGCTTAACCTCTTTAAGTCAGCCTCAGTTTCTCCATCTGTAAAACAAGGACCAACTAAGGGGTCAGCTTCACAGGGTTGTTACAAGAATTATAACAATTCAACGAGATGAACATTTAAGACTATCAAGTTCAGTGCCTTGTCATACTGTAAAAGTTGTTTAAATCATAGCTATTATTATTGACTAGAATGTGATAGATTGGGTATTTTCATTTTCTTGCCCCAAAGAATTTTAGAACAAAGATTCACATGCTTAAAAGAGAAGTGGAGTTTTAATCTAGGATCTGTGAATCCCTATGTCAGGGATGAGAGTATCCATGGATTTGTTTGTAAGGTGTCTGTGAATTCCGGAAACTGTGTGCAAAATCTGGAGGATACAAGTGCATTTTTCTGGCAAGAGAATACCTAGCTTTCCTTACATCCTTGAAGTAGAACATGACCCCAGTGGTTAAGGGCTGCTTCTTTCCAAACCACCATTCCTTGCCTTCATTGTTTGCTTGCTTTTCCTTCCTGGTTATTCTAGTTTTATCAGAGAGTTTTGTTTTGTTTTTCAGAAAGATGGAAGTTTTAAAAATGAACAAAAATACTTAAAGGTCTCTCTCTTTATCATTTTATAGTTTAAAGACAGTATCTGTTGATGGTAACATTCTCTTTTGTTCTCCTTTTCACTTGCTGGAGGTGGAAAGTGAGTTCTTATTCACTTTGATATTGTTTAAAAGATGCACCTTCTCTTTCGTTGGACTTTCCGATTCTATGCTTAAAAGACAATGCTGCTTTGTCATACTCCTTCTTACCTATATAGACCACTTACATTTTTTTTAGTGGAATTTTCTCTTAGTTATTATTTGTTAGAACAGCTGAAATCCAAGTTGAATGAGTGATACGCTCCTTGAAAAAAGAAAAGAAAAGAAACAATGTAATCTGAGCCTATGTAACTGAAAGCTTCATAATTGTGAACAGACTTAGAATGCTCAAAATATTACAATGAAATTTACAAACTTATCAAAGACTAGCACACATCAATTGCAACTTGAGGAAATGACTTATGGTTTTTATACCTGTATACAATTTGCTAGGTCATTTACTGTATTGGCCATATAATGAACTATTACTGGCTACCTCAGGTTGTCTGGCTGATTCTTCAGAGAGAAGTTTACAGTAACTCAGAGTCTGGGCCTCCTGATATAAGTGATTCTGTAACTACACTATTTGTTAAGACTCTTGCTAGCAAACTCCACTTCCACCTTAAACTGGACTAGGCACAGAGAGAATTCATCAGCTCAAGTAACTAAAAGGTGTAGGAACCAATCTCTAGAGTCAGAGCCAGCTGGACCAGGGTCCCACATTATCAGGCCCTCTCTCCATCTGACCATGACATCTTAGACAAGCCCCACACATATGAGGGTCCTAGTGGATTGAGGCTTGTTTCCTTATAGCCAGCACTGCTAGACAAAAAGGTTCCACTTCCTCAATAGCACCAGCAAAAGTCCTTGCAGGAATTAGGCATATACTGTCCATCCTCTTTTCCCATGGGCTGTGAATGGGGATGTTCCATCTGATCCACAAGGGCTGATTATGGGTGAGGGTGGGTTCCCCAAAGGAAAATGAAGGTTCCATAACAGATGCTATCTATTGCCACTCAACATACATTTCCCCCTTCCCTGAACAGAATCCTAATGATTCAGGTAGAATAGAGACTCCCTTGAACTTAGGAAGAGTTTTCTCTAACCCTGATCTCTGGGATAAATCATTATTAGAAATCTTATTTCTTTAGCCCTACTATGGGCCTAGGAATCGTCATGAGATCCAGTTCTAACCAATGAACAATAAGCAGAAGTGTGCTGGGTGGGGCAAATTTTGGAGAGATTTGCTTTCCTGAAAAAAAAAACTATGACATGGCTCTCTTGCTCCTTTGCCCTCTACCCTTCTTTCTACTTGGGATATGGATTTGATGCCAGGAAAGCGGCAGCCATATTGTGACTATGAGTGAACAAGTATTAGGATGTATATGACCGCCTCCCCGCAAGGCTGGTAGACCAGAAAAACAGAAATATCACAGATACCCCATAGTCCAAGGAGCGCCTGCACTAGCCCTGACTCAACATCAGACTTACTATGTGACACAAGAAACCTTATTTGTTTAAGCTATTGTTAGCTGTTTTTCCAGGTACTTGAAGCTAAATACAATTCTGCTACAGATGCTATTACCAGAAGAACAGGGAATGGATGCTGGGCAGGCAAAAAGAAAAAAAAAAAAAAACCACAATTTTCACCAGAGATACTGATAATACTAGGCTGGACTTTTCCATTTCTTCAAACAGTTACCAGGAAATCAATCCCTAAATAATAGAAAGAAAGAGGATGCAGAAAGGAATATGAAAGAGTATTTCAGACTGACTTAGTCATTCTTTCTTCACTGAGACCAGATAGGATAATAAATACCCATTCTACCAATTAAAGATGAATTTGAGTAAACAAATTCTTTTAAAATGTTTAACGCGATGCTTGCAGGAAGTTACACCCAAAACAGTCAAATGAAAATGGACTTGGGACCTGCATTCAAATTTTTTCTGCCATTTATTAGCTGTGAGACCTAGAGCAAGTTATATTAATAGTTAACTGAGTGTGAGTCTCAGTTTCCTCTTATGAAAGATGGGGATAATGGGGGATAATGACTTCTACCTTCTAGGGGTTTTCCCCCTCCCCCTCTCATACTTGCTCTAAAAAAGTTTTATTAAAGCATAATCTCTCTCTCTCTCTCTCTCTCTCTCTCTCTCTCTCTCTCACACACACACACACACACACACACACACACACACACACACGCACTCTTACAGACATCACCTTGTGCTTCCTTCCCAGATACCGCATAGGAATTCTAAAATGGATTACTTTAATTATTTTAAGGTATACTAAAAAGCATGGACAACTCAGTAACAAGCACTGGGGTTCCCCTCACCCAGCCAGTTTAAGAAATGAAATATTAGGGATATAAATGATACCCTCATAGTGTTCTCTTTCTAATACCAGGTTAGATTCTTTCCAATTCCATATAGATTATTTGCCTATTTTCTACTGGATTATTTGTCTTTTTCTTATTCATTTATAGGAGTTCTTCAAGTATTCTGAATATCAATCATTCATCATTTAATGCATCTCTTTCTGCAGAGGAAACACACACCTGAAGTTAACTTCTATCACTGCCTGCATGTTTTTCTACTTTTATTATGTATATTAAATATTCATAAACAAATAGTATTACCGAGCATATTTTAAAACTCTATGTAAATGAAATTATGCTGTAAGAATACTTTGTTTTATTTTGCTTATTTTTTTGAGAATGGATTCATGTAGTTCTAGTTGAATGGTTTAAATTGCAATATAGTATTCAATTTTATGAATATATAATTTATTCATTTATTTCTGTTAGGTGGACATTTATTTATTTATTTTTAATTAGCTTCAGGTGTACAACACAGTGCAATAGTTACATTTTTTACCCCTCAGTGACAACCCCCTCTCCCAATTCTCCTCCCCCCCATATCATACTATCTATTACAATTCCTTTGACTCCTTTCCACCATATAATCCACATCACGTGACTATCTATATATTCAATTACAGTTGGCATACAATATTATACAACATCAATTTCAGTATACAGTGCAGTGATCAAGCCTCTACTCCATCCATGAAGTGGTCTCCCTAACAAGACATGTGACCATCTGACACCCTACAACATTTTTACAACATTATTATATTCCCCGAACTGTCTTTCATATCCCTGTGACAATACTGTAGTTACCTATTTATGCTGTCTAATCCCTTCCCCTTCTCCTTCATCCCCACCCCCCTCCCAACTAGCAACCCTGTTTTTCCTCTATATCTATGAGACTGTTTCTGTTTCCTTTGCTCATTCATTCAGTTTTTCAAATTCCACATATAAGTGAAATCATATGGTATTTGTCTTTCTCCGACTCACTTATTTCACTTAACATAATAGTATCTAAGTCCATCCATATCGTTGCAAATGGTACGATTTCATTCTTCTTTATAGCGGAGTAATACTCCATTGTATAAATGTACCAGTTTCTTAATCCAGTCATCTACCGATGGGCATTTTTGTTGTTTCCAAGTCTTGGCTATTGTAAATAGCATTGCAATAAACATAGGGGTGCAAATATTTTTTCAAATTAGCATCTTGGATTCCTCTGGGTAGATACCCAAGAGTGGAACTGCTGGGTCATATGGCAGTTCCATTTCCAGTTTTTTGAGATACCTCCATACTGATTTCCATAATGGCTGCACCAATTTGCAGTCCCATGTTAGGTGGACATTTAGATCCTTTCTAATTATTTACTATTAAAGTGTAATATTACTTTGTGCACATTTGCTAGAGCTTCTCTAAAATATATACTCAGAAGAAGCATTAGGTCATCAGCTAGGCATTTGTCAAGCAGGAAAATTCATTTTTGCTACAGTACAAACAATGATAGAATGTCGATAGTTTAAAAGGTTTCTTTTAGTCCCTTGTAGGCATAGGTGAATCTCCAGGGCAGTTGGCCTCCTGCTAGCTCTTTTTTCTAGACTGCTTCAATCTATGACATCTCCATACACACACATTCCCAAGATTTCAGCAGCAGGAAACAGGCAGCATAGAGACCCGCACACCAGCTGTTAAAAGCTTCTGCTCCGAAGTGATACACATTAATTACACTCACATTTACAGCAAATGACATGGCCAACGTAACTTCAAAGAATTTGTGCTCCTGGAAAGAAAGAAGAATCAGGAATATCAGAAAGCAACACTATGTTTACCAAAGGTATCTTCCATTTTTCCTAAAAGCTGCCTGCAGGTATGGGATCCAAGGGAAGAGCAGTATCTCTCTCCATAGTGACTTTACCAAGTTCCCTCCCATCAAAGTACATAAGAATTTCACTGCTACATACTTTATCTCAGTCTGTTCAGGCTGCTAAAAAAAAAAATGTCACAGACTGGGTGGTGGCTTATAAATAACAGAAATTTAGTTCTCATAGTTGTGGAGGCTGGAAGCCCAAGATCAGGGTGCTGGCATGGTCAGGTTCTGGTGGGAGTCTTTTTCCAGGTAGACTTCTCATTGTGTCCTCACAAGGGAGAAACGGTGAGGGATCTCTCTGGAGCCTCTTATAAAGCACCACAGTTGAACCTGGAACAACATGGGTTTGAACTGTGCTGCTCCATCTATACATGGATTTTTTTCAATAAATCCATTTGACCCCTTGTATCCACGGGTTTCATATCCCAGGATTCAACCAGCTGTAGATGGAAAACAGTATTTTTCCATTCCCAGCAGCAGATTCCCAACCTCGGATTCCCAACCCAGGTGGAAAATACTGTTTTCGATCCCTAGAAAATACTGAATCTGTGGATGCAAAAGGCAAATCATAGAGTCAAAAGTTATATGCAGATGTTTGACTGTGTGGGGGGTTGTTACCCCAACCCCTGTGTTGTTCAAGGGTCAACTGTATATAATTTCATTCATGAGGACTCTACTTTTATGATTTAAGCACCTCCCAAAGGCCTCACCTCCTAATACCATAACTATGAGGATTAGGATTTTAACATATGAATTATAGGGGGACACAAACATTCAGACCACATTAACCAACATCTGGAATTGTAGGCTTTTTCAAGTTTTGCCAGTTTGATATGTGTGAAAAGCTATTTGGTTTAATTTGATTTCCTGATTATAGGTGATATATAGCATCTTCTGATATGTTTAATACCTATTTATATTTCCTCTTCTGCCTATAAAGATTCTTTGCCTATTTTTACTGGGTTCTTTGTCTTTTCTTACTCATTTATAGGAGTTTTACAAATATCTATCATTTATCATTTATTGCATTGCAAATATCTTCATTCACTGTCTGACCTTTTTTCACTTTATGGTATCTCTTGTCAAACAGAAGTTTTACATTTTAAAATAATCGTATTTCTTGTACAACTGAAACTAATAAAAAAAGAATAAAAAAAGAAAAGAATCGTATTTCTCAATTTTTTGCTTTATAGTTCGTGCTTTGATTTTCACAGTTAGTTCTTCAACCCACATGGAATATATTTTTGTTTATGATATGTGGTTGAAGTGAAAAAGGTTTTGTTTTGTTTTTTCCCTGTATGTCTGAACAGTTGGATCAGCATCATCTATTGACTGGTCCATTCTTTCCCCCGGATTATAATGTCTCCTTTATCATATATCAGATTTTTTTATGTTCATGGGTCTATTTCTGGCTTCTAATTCTGTTCCATTTGTCTCTTTGTCTATCTCTGGGCCAAAAATAATATTGTATTAACTCCTACAGCTGTATAACAAGGCTTCACATCTAATCCAACAAGCCCCTCTGTGTTATTTGTCTTCAACACTGTCTTGGTGAATCTTAGATATTTGTTCTTTTATACAAATTTTTTAATTCCTCAAGATCTATGAAAAACCCTACTGGGAATTACATTAAATTTATAAATTAAATTAGAAAGAATTAACATCTTTATCATACACAGTCTTCCCATTTATGAATATGGCATACCTCTGACTGTATTTAGGTCTACTTTAATATATTTTGAGAATATTCACAATTTTTGTCCTAAGGGTCTTACACATTTTCTGTAAATTTTACTTCTAAATACTTCTTATTTCCTCATAAATTTTTTTTGTGAAAAAGTAATGAGTTACACCATTCCCTTCTGATTAATAATTTTTCATGTATTATTTCAATCAAGTAATAAGAAAGTCTAAACTGAATAATACCTTTCACATTGAGAATCTTAAATATGCTTTAGCAGAAAGGCATAGAGGGTGTTACCTGGCTGTCATCTAAATATAAAATGAATCACAATGAGAACTAGAACACTGGTTAAAGAGATGGTATAACGCATGTCCCCATGAACCAGTGTAATCTGAAATTTTATACCTAGAAACCACACTCTTTTTCTGAGTTTCAAAACTCTTTCATTGTTCATATTCATTTACTCATGCCTCATTAATTGGACCTCTCCTATATCCTCATGAGCAATTTGATCACTGGTTCAATACCAGGAAACTTACCATATATTTTCTAGTCACAGTGTACACTCAATAAATAACACCTACTAAATGCGTAGTGTCAATCCCCCACATAAATGTAACAACTTTCAATCCCAGGCTAGGTTTTTTACCAGTTTTGTTCACCACTATATCCCCAGCATATAGAATAGTGCTTCTTATATATTGGGTACTCAATAAATATTGTTTGATTTGTTGAATGGATGAATAAACCTTTTCCTCTATTGGATTTCTATGATAGGTAGACTTTCTTCCTATGTGAGCCTTCCTATTTTCCTAAGCATGTTGAAATCTCTTCATTTTTTGAGGTTCACATGAGGCTTAAAGTTGCAAAATAAACAGAAGGATGCCTGCTGACTTTAGTCACCTTAAGAGAAGCAGTAACACACAAAAATGACACAAAGGACAGGTCAGCCTAGGTTATGTCAAATGGACACAAGCCAAAGATTTAGTCATTCTGAATTGCCACATCTTTTTTAAGACAGCATAATAATCGCGGTCAGGCACTATGCTAAGCACATTACATATATGATCTCTTTTACTCCTGCGAATAATCCTAAAAGACAGGAGTCATTATCCCTGTTTTACAGATGAAGAAACTGGGATTTAGAGAAGATAATTTATCTAAGCTCAGGCACCCAGATAGTAAGTAGTGGAACCAGCATTCAAACTCAGATTTGTCCGACTCCTAGAAAAATACTCTGCACCACTTTGCCACATTGCTTTATCTGAAAGCCGAAGCCCCTGCATAGGAAATAGGCCTGTACAGATGAGTCATGAGGTGCAGAACCAACCAAATCTTCTAGTCTTGGAGTAATTTTGATCCATGTGTCAGCGATGGCCAAGGCCTAAAGCTCAGATTATCATTCATAGGCTTCCAGCTTCATTGGTATCAGGCTCCCATGCAGGAGTTAGACAGACCTTCCCTACTGACCGGCTTTTATTTATGTTATATATCACCCCTGTGAAAAGCTTTTATTCACATAACATCACTGTTGGTCATTGGAGAGCAATAATATTCTACTTGAAAGCCATAAATATTGATAGCCAGAAATACTTTTAATATTTTTAAAAAGTTTTTATTATAGAAAATTTTACAATATCCAAAAGGAGAGAGAAAAAATATACTTATCCCTCCCTTAATGAATTTAATCCATTCCTGAAAATGCTTCCTCTAAATGAACAAGGAAAACAACAAGTTTAGGTAAGTGTATTAGTTTGCTAAAGCTGCATAACAAAGCATCACAGACTGGGTGGCTGAAACAACAGATATTTATTCTCTCTCAGTTCTGAAGGCTAGAAGTTTGAGATCAAGTTGTCAGCAGGGTTGGTTTTTACTGAGGCCTCTCTCCTTGGTTTGTATAATAGATGGCTGCCTTCTTTCTGTATCCTCACATAGTCTTTTCACTGTGTGTCTGTGTCCAATTTTCTCTTCTTCTAAAGACACAGTCTTATTGGATTAGGGCCTTCCCCAATGACCTTATTTTAACCTAATTACCCCTTGTAGACCCTATGTCCAAATACAGTCACATTCCAGGGTACTGAGGGTTAGGATTTCACAGATAAATTTTGAGGAGACACAATTCAGCCTATAATAGTAAGTAATAAACAACTGGAAAGTAAATAAACACCATTCATACATAAAATGTAACATAATAAAAGTTTATTGTACTCACCCAAAGAGGAAGAGGCTTGATGGAGATAATGTGGGGGAGAGGTGAGGTGCAGTCTTTTTTGGGAGGTACAGTCTTCTTTCTACATCATTTTCTTCACTAATTTTCAGTTTGAAATCATCTTATACTCAAGCTGCACTTAAAAATAAAGTTATGGCATAGAAAACCACTTTTGGAGGAAAAAAAGTTAAATGTGTAAAGAGCACATGCAAGAAACAGACAGAGAGTTGTCAATGACACTACCTCTTCATCTCTCTCTTGACATATGCATGCAGAGCAAAATGGTTTGGGTTCATTCAAACATGGCAGGCAATTCAAATTTGTCCCATATGATATTCTCTGACTAGAAAGTGTTATTGAGTAAATCGGTAACATTTTGCCTAACTGCATAATGTTACAATAGCACTTTTTATGGTATATTTATTTAGATCGTGTAAGGATGAAAAGCCATTATACCCCAAGAAAGGGAGTCATTGCCCCCCAAATGGGATAACTTCTCAGGTGCCACTATTGTGAAAAGTCACGAACTGAGTAGTCATTATATAAGACTGTACAATGAGCCTTCATGCTTCAAGTCACCCAGCTTCAATTATCAACCCATGGCCAATTGTGTTCTATCTATTCCCTCACTCAGTTTCCTCATCCCCCTCAGATTATTTTGAAGCAAATTTAGATCATATTTCATCTGTAAATCAAAATTATTTGTTTTGAAAAGAAAAATAGCTAAACTTGGGGGCAGGCTGAGTGGCTCAGTTGGTTAGGAGTTGGCTTAGAGCATGAGCTCTGAGCAGCGGGGCCGCCAGTTCGATTCTCACATGGGCTAGTGATGCTGCCCCCAAGCTGAGCTTTCAACTGGTGGCAGGATGGCTCAGCTGGTGTAATAACAAGATTGCCTGTTCAATCATGGGCTATGCTCACCCACAACTAAGACTGAACTGGGGGCCAGCCGAGTGGCATAGCGGTTAAGAGCTGGCTTGGGACGCCAGCAGCCCCAGTTCCAGTCCCACATATGAGGGCCAGTGACACTGCCCTCAAAAAAAAAAAAAATACTAAACTCAGGACCTTGAGCTGAGCTGCTCCCTGGATGGCTCAATGGATACAGCGTGCGCTCTTAACAACAAGGCTGCTGGTTCGACTCCCACATGGGATGTGGCTACACAAACCCGCAACTAAGATTGAACACAACACCTTGAGCTTAGAGGCCACGAGCTGCTGACAGGAAGCCAGATGGTGACTGGCGCCCTACACAACAAAGACTGAAGAACAACAACTTGTCTGTTCCACTTCCCTGATTCTCCAACACTGTTCCCCTCCTCTAATTCCCCAATAAAAATCTTAAAAAAAAAAAAAAAAAGAAAATATTCAAAAAGTTACTTTAAAAGAAAAAAAGAAAAGAAAAATAGCTAAGCTTGTAGTAGATTACAGGCCAACCACAATGGACTAAATTTCCACCAGTATTCCCATTATCACATTAAATTTCCTGGTAAAAGAATCTTTCCATATTAAACACTTATGATTTAGACATGGTTTCAAAACTCAACTCTGTCATTATTAACTATAAGTCTTTTGGCAAATGATGTAGCTTCTCTGAGCTTCAGCTCCCTCATTCAAAAAGTGGGGGCTGGGTCGGCCAAGTGGCGCATTGGTTAAGCACTGGTTTTGGGATGCCAGCGGCCCCGGTTCGGATCCCACATGAGGGCCAGTGACACTGCCCTCTACAGCTAACAACAGCTCCACCTGGAGCTGGGCTGTGCGAGCCCCGGTGATGGTGTGGGCTGCAGCCCCTGCTGCAGTGGGCTGCCATAGGCTACAGTGAGTGACCCGCAGCCAGCGTGAGCGGCTGGCAGCCAGCGTGAGCTGCCAACAGCCACAGTGAGCGACATCCAGAGGCCAGCGACCGATCTGCCTCATCCGGGAAGAGCGCAATGATGATACCAACAGTGAAGCAACATCCTCCGCAACTAAAACTGAAGAACAAAAAGACAGCAACTTGTCTGTTCCCCTTCCCCGATTCCCCAACGCTGTTCCCCTCCGCCAATTCCCCAATAAAATCTTTAAAAAAAAAAAAAAAGTGGGGGCTGATAAAGGTATTTCAATTAATATTGTTGTATTGAGTAAAATAACATATAATGCACTTAGCATAAGTCTGGCATCATAAATACAGAATAAAGGTAGCTTTTTTTTTCTTTCAGTGTCCAGCACAGAATAAATGCTAATAAAATGTTGTTTACCATACAGTTATTCCATTACTGCGAGGGACTCCTGTGACATCTGATGGACTTTGCTGATGTGGTTCCTCATGCTTGGTAGTACGGATAAGATTCTCTGACTCTAAATCTAAAATCTTTTCCTGGGCACAGCTCATCTGAACAGTCCATCCCTTCCTCCCCACATACTTAATCTAGTTAGGGCATAAAACTTAGTCCTCAAGTTGATACTGGATGAAACAAAAAATAGGTGAAGCAGGAAGAAGTCACTAAACTATATCTAAGCAAATGGAATGCCTGGGAATAGCTCCACGTATTAAACATGGTCAAGATTTTCAAAAGCAGTGTGGCAGATATGCAAATATGCTGCAACAAAGAAATGAAGAAAGGAGCTCAATGACAAGATAGAACAATAGAATGAAATAAAAAGGAAGATAGAAGTTAAGGGAACAAATCAAGGGCCAAAGTAATACTATTGAAGGACTATTAAGCAAATATAAACTACAAGGAAAATAATAGACATTTGCTGAAAACTGAATTTATTAATGCAGCTTCGCTTTTTCACAAATGCAAGAAAAAATTCAAATACATTAATGTAAATAGAGAGAAGATAATAAAAATACAAGACAGTCCAACATAAAGATAACAGGTGTCCCTGAAGTAGCAAACCTAAAAGTCATAAGGAAATATTGTTCAAAGTTCTAAAGGAAGAAAATTTTCCTGAAACAAACAAAGAATTAAATCTGCATATTAAAGGAGCACAGAAATCGCAGACCAAAAAATGATATAGCATAAGCAACATTGAAATACGAGTATATCCTGGTTTTAACTGAACTTTAAGGATAAATAGCTTCTCAGGAAAACAAGCAACAACAACAAATCATTTACAAGGCTTTTGTTTTTGTTTTGTTTTGTTTTGTTTTTTGGAGGGCAGTATCACTGGCTCTCCTATGTGGGACCGAACCGGGGCCGCCAAGCCAGCGCTTAACCACCGCTCCACTCGGCCGGCCCTACAAGGCTTTTGTCCTCTTGTTTTTTTGTTTTTTTTCATTTGGTTTTTGGAAGCCAAGCAGGCTTCGAACCCTGCAGAAGCACTGGAACAGGCCTGTAAAGACAAGTCATTCATCTATAAAGGTAACAAACCAAGATCTCAAATATGAAAATAAATAAAATCAGGGAAAATAACACACATGAACCCTTCTTAGAAAAAAACATCCAGTGATAGGGCCGGCCGAGTAGTGCGGTGGTTAAGCGCTGGCTTGGGAAGCCAGAGGCACCGGTTCGGTCCCACATATGAGGGCCAGTGACACTGTCCTCAAAAAATATATATAAAAAATAAATAAATAAATTTATAAGAAATAAAAAAATAAAAAAGCATCCAGTGATGACTCAAACAAAAAATGAGATAAATGGAGAAGCCATGGTAAAAGACCAAGTTCAGCAACTTAAGTCAGAAGACAAAAAGCAACATCTTGTAACAATTTCTGAGAAAAAGAAAGTGTGATTCAAGAATTTTATATCCATACAGGTTATTTTTCAAGATAACAAAAAGACATTCTCCAGACTACAAGTATTCAAGGAATACAACTACTATAAGCTCTTCTTGGAGGCTAGGGTACAGGGACTACATGACAAAATCCATATAAACTGTAGAGAAATTAAAGAACTGAAGAATGGAAAAGATAAAAGACCGGTGCAGCGCACTGAATTCACTTAAATATTAAACAAAGATTAACCAATTGTGGAAACGATGCTTATAAAACAGAATGTAAATATTAAAAACTGTAACCATATAAAAATGAAATGATCCCGCCTAACACAGCAGAGGAAAGACGAGATAGAGGAATTTGTAGTGTACTAATGTCTTTAGCTCTCCTAGGAGTACATCAAAGATGTTCTTTAAAAGTGCAACATGAAAGTGGGGCGGGGTGCGCCGGCCGAGTGGAGCGGTGGTTAAGCGGAAGCCAGCGGCCCTGATTCGGGTCCCACATATGAGGGCCAGTGACACTGCCCTCAAAAAAAAAAAAAAGTGGGGTGGGGCAGCCATAATGACTCAAAACTCTTAATGCTTCTTATAATTTTTTTCTTAATCTTATGAGTATCTTTAAAGAACTAATGTTCCTTATGATAAACATTTATTTAAAGTTCAGCATTTCCCTCAATTTCAACCTTGTTACAGTTTCACTTTAGTTTCCTTTGTCAAATTCAAATAGGATTAAATTTAATATTGTCATTTAAAAATAGTACATCTGGAAGATCCCATTTCTGACCAGCAATCTTTTTCTCTGGTGTACATAGTATGTCTGAAGCAATGTTCTCTGATAATAAGGGTTAATGAGAGGTTTGGGGGTAATTTTTTACTTCTCCCTTATCCTTTGCTGTTGTCCTCTCTCCTCTTCCTCCTCCTCCATTGTGAACCTGCATTATCTTTACAAAACAGCAGTCACTATTCTAAAACGTAAAAGTAAACAGGGCAGAAAGTTGGTCAATGCATAGTACCTTTACCATAACTCATCTGGTTATGGACCCACAGAAATGACCTTAACACTTGGTCACATAATGCTTTGTAAATTGAAAACGCCAGCTGAAGAAAAAATGCCAAAGAAGCAAATGGTAGTGAAGATAATAATTTACCGGGAAATGAGAGGGCAACTTGAAGAAGTGGCACAAGCTTTGGTTTGGGAGTCACAAGACCCAGTTCTTGTTCTGGTTCAGATACTTATTCTTCTTGTCACCTTGGATAATCTCAGAGTCACTTTGGATAAATCATGGAAACTTTCTGAGCACCAGGCCCAATATTGCAGTATAATCCCATTTCTCATGACAATGTGGGAATATGTATTTGTAGGTAAAATATCATGTTGATTTTAAACGCTAGCAACTAACCCAAAGTATTTTAAACACTTAGAAGCTAAACAGAGCATATCTAAAGCCATATTTAGCCTGTGGTCTTCACCACTTGGTGACCAATACTGTTCACATATCCAATCAGTGGACAAAGTTGGACCTAATAGGAATTTTTCAGTAGTGCAGTGGAGGCAGCTCATACACACTTACAAGAGCCAACTGTGTGCATTCTTCCAAAATCCATATTCAATGACATCACATTGGTAGCTTGAAACCAGCCATGGTGTAGTATTTACACCATGGAAATCAGAAAATGCTATAAATCAGCCCCCTGCCTCCCACCATAGCTGATTGTGAAACATTTACTAAAACAGCACTATAGCTACTGGCTCCAGCTTATCCATGGTTATTGTACTGTATATATCAGCACTGGAAGAAATCTAAGATATTCTGCAAGAAATGAAAACTCAGTCAAACTAGCTAAGGCTAAAAGGGGGGAATTTAAATGAAAACGGGGCTGAACTACAAAACCTTAGGGAATCCAGGAATATGGTCTCTTGACTAAGAGAAGAGGAAACATAGGACTGGAAGCCACCCAGAATCCCTCTCTCTCCATCACTAGTGTTGGCCTCTTTCTGGCCTCATTCTCTCTTACAGCTTCTCCTCTGGTGCAAGAATTAAGACTAGGAGTGGCAGAGGGAAGCACTTGCTCTCCAAGAGTACAAGCCTGCTGCTGGCACACATGGTGCTGAGTTCCGGGCTAAGGGAGCCGTGCACCAGAGTGCACAGCAGTTTAGTAGGGAACACAGGCTGGGCTTCAGCCTTCAGTGGCCCCCATCTGGATGCAGTGCACGAATTTCACACCATAAACAATGACCCCATGTGGACACATTCTCCAAAAATAGTGCCTTTCAGTAAGCTTTAGCTAAAATGTTGATGTAATGGTGTTAAGACTATGATGAAAAGACAAAAGAGAAGCAAGAGTCAATTGGTTCAAAACAGAGCTAAAACCATCCATAATTCAACTTGGAAGTCCAAGAGAAGGAAGCTCCCCTCTCCATCCCCCCTTTTAAAAAGTAAAATTTAATTTTGGGATAATTGTAGATTTAAGAAAAATTGCAAAGGTAGAATTCCACCTAATTAGGTGGGAACCTAGGATGGTTGCTACAGAATTTAAAAGGAATTCTCCCTCTGTAAATCCAAAAATGTATATGTTCACTTTTTTTTTTCTTTCTGTTCCTCAGTATGGATAATTTCAATTGTCCTATCTTCAAGTTCACTGATTCTGTCTTCTGTCTGCTCAAATCTGCAGAACCCTCCAGTGACTTTTTGTTTCAGTTATTGTACTTTTCAGCTTCAGAATTTCTATGCAGTTCCTTTTTATAATTTCTATCTCTTTATTGCTATTTTCATTGTGTTCCTACATCGTTGTCCTGGTTTCCGTTAGTTCTTTGTGCATGGTTTCCTTTAGCTCTCTGAGCAGATTTAAGACCATCAATTTAAAGTCTGTGCCTACTAACCCAAATATCTGATGGTCTTCATGAATGGTCTCTGCCAATTTTTTTTTTTATCCTTTGAATAAACCATACTTTCATGTATCTTTGTATGATTTATATTTTTTTGTTGAAAATTGTACACTTGAATATTTTAATGTGGTAGCTCTGGAGAGTAGGTTCTCCTTCTTTGCCAAGGTTTGCTAGTCTTGATTGTTGAATGCCACAACTGTCCATTTGTTTAGTGACTCTTCCAAACTATTTTTGCAAGACTCTATTCCTTGCTGTTTATGGTCACTGAAGTTTCTGTTTCTTTAGTTGTGTTCAGCTAGTGTTTTGAAAAGCGATTTCCTTGATGGCTGAAGCTAAGAAAACAAAAAACAAAAAATAAACAGCTTTCCCACTCTTTGCACATTGGCTATATCGGGGCACTCTTTTAATACTTAGCCAGACTTCTTACAACTCTGCCTTAGTTTTCATTTGCTGCTTGCACTGAGCCTAGAGATTATCCAGAGGTAAAAGCTTAGGGTCTTCCTGGGCCTTTTCTGAGGATGTGTCCTGTCTTGGGCATGTGTGTGACTTTCTAAATTCCCCAGTACACACAGGCTATTTGAGTGTCCTAACTTCCCAAAGAAAGCCTCTCCCATCTTTTCCTCCCAGGCTTTAGGCATTCTATTGTATGTCTCAACTGTATTGTTTGCCCCTGGCAACTGCAGGATTTTTCTTCTTGCTGTTGTTCACCTTACAATTTTTCAGGCAATGTTCACCACTTTTCTGCCCTGAGTAAGTGAAACAGAGACACATTTTGTGTTAATCCTTGAGGTAGCCTCAAGACAAGTTAAAATAGACAAACCCAATGTTTTATAAAGTCTCTCTACTCCCTCTGAAACTAGGGCCAGGGCCCCACACTGGGAATGAAAGCTGCTATCTTCAAGACTGCCAACCCACCAGGGAGGGGATGAGTCAAGGGCAAGTAGAAATGCCATAAAGACCTCCTACCATTTTTAAATTGCCTTTATCCTGATTCAGTATTTACTTGGTTGCTCTAATTTTTTACTATTTTTCAGAGTTCTGACAAAGTTGGTTTTGATAGTTACTGAATTTTCTTTGTGTGTATGTCTGTGGAGGGATGGGTATTTGAAGCTGCCTACACCTTTTTGATGATGTCACCTTTTAGTAAGCTTTTTATTTTTTTTTTTTTTTGAGGGCAGCGTCACTGGCCCTCATATGTGGGACCCGAACAGGGGCTGCTGGCATCCCAAGCCAGTGCTTAACCACCACACCACTTGGCCGGCCCAAGTAAGCTTTTTAATTTTGAAGTAATTTCAGACTATTTAAAAGTTGCAAAAATATACAAAGAATTCCTGTACTGTTCCTGCAGCTTCCCCAAATGCTAACATATTTTATGACCACAGAACAATTCAAATCCAGGAAATCAGTGTTGATACAATACTACTAGCAAATCTACACACCTTATTCAAATGTTTCCAGTTACCTCACTAATGATCTTTTTTTGGGTCCAGGATGGAATCGAGGATCACACATTGCATTTAGTTTTCAGGTCTCCTAAGTTTCCCCAGTTTGGGAGAGTTCCTGTCTTTCTTTGTCCTTCACGACTTTGACATTTTTGAAGAATACCATCTAGTCATTTGTAGAATATCTCTCAATGATATTTCCTCATGCTTAAATTCCTCATGGTTAAAGTCAGGTATGTTGTTTTTTTTAAATGTGATACCCTTCTCATTGCATCATATCAAGAAGCATATGATGTTGATATTCCAAAGATAGTTTAGAGAAATCTCACCCAGCTTCCCCTACTGTTGACATCTACATAACCATGACATCTTTGTTAAAACTAAAAAATTAAGATTGCTACATTGCTATTAACTAAACTATAGACTTTACATCACTAGTTTTTCCACTGTCCTTTTCTGTTCCAGAATACTAGGATACCACATTGCATTTAGAGGTAACTCCTTTTTTATGTAATTACTCCACCGCTAACCCATTGCACAGGAGTTCCGCCCCTTCCCTCTCCACATTAGAACCTCAATATACTGATAATATGGTTACCAATGGCTACCAAGTTTCACTTCTCACATTACCCAACCACAAGAGAGGAACTGCCCATACTTTCTGTGGTTCACATTTAAAATCCTAAGGAAGGATTTTGGTTGGATTGACTTATGAGAAAGGCTTCCACTAGAATAATCAGATATGGCTGAGAGAGGATAATAATCAGGAATAATCAGGTATGTCTAACACATGGCTACGGGGGGGCCTACCCTAACGAAGCAGAGCTGTTCCTGCTGAAGGGAAATCATTGGAAACTGGGCAGTGACCTCAGTTTAAGTTACCACATTGCTGGCCATTCACCTCACTTCACAGAAAAGGAAACTGAAGTCTGAAGAGATTACTTTCCAAAAGCCCAGATCTAGTCCTTAGCAAAATGAGGTTTAAAACCAGGCCACCTAATTCCCGTTCCTGGACATTTGCCTATATGTCCCTAGCACTACCAGGATTTGGGTCTTAATCCCAAGAATCAAAGAATCTGAAATTAGAAACAGTCTCAAAGTTTATCTACTTCTTACTAATGCATGAATTCCTCAGTATATCCAAGCTGATCTCAGAGAAATGGAAGCCATTCCTGTTTGTCTCCAATATTGAGATTTCAAAATTATTCACATTCAGCAGGTAAGGATGCAAACTATTTTACTTAGCATAGAATTGGGTAGGGCAGGGGTCAGGGAGAGAAGGATGTCCATCAGCAGGTTTGCTAAACAACCTAGACCAAAACTATATGATAAAACATCATACAATCCAAAAGAGAAAACGAAGAGATCTGTACCTATCAGCACAGGAAGCTGCTTCACATACTAGTAGAGCGTTAAATGAAAAACCAAATTCAAGTGAAAGGTGTAAATAATGTAAACCTATTTATGTGAGAGACAGAGGAAACAACAACTATCACCACGCCAGCACTTCATCAATGGCGGGTAGGGTTACAGAAAGTTTTTTATTTTTTTCATTCTAATTCCTATAATGTTTGAATTTTTAAACAATGAGTATGAACTGAAAACATTATGCTAAGTGAAAGAAGACACAAAAGGTCACATAGTGTGTGATTCCATTTGTATAAAATATCCAGAATAGACAAATCTACAGAGAAAAAAAGCAGATTAATGATTGCTAGGGGCTGGTATGAGAGAGCATAGTGGGTGACTGCTTAATGAATATGGGGAGATGGAAATGTTTTGGAACTAGGTAAAGGTGATGGATGCATGTTGTGAATGTACCAACTTCCACTGAATTGCACGTTTTTAAATGGTTAATTTATGTTAGATGAATTTTGCCTCAATTTAAAAAAAAATTATTTCCCTAAAGTGAGGAAATCTCAGTATCTATATATACTCTACTATGGGCTTTGGGCAAACTGCCTTTCTTTGCTATGTCAGTTAGTTCATCTGTAAATAAAAAAAGTTGAAGCAGTTGGCCTCTAAAATTCATTCAGGCTCTAGCGCTATGATTCTGTAATTCAGGTTAAGACTGTAAGAAGCTTTTTTTTTTCTTTTTTCTTTTCTTTTTTTTTGGCAGATATATCACACTGTTGACATACTATTAAGAGGAAATAACAGGTAAACCACTACTTTCAAAGATCATAAATGTATAGGTTCATTCAAGCCCAATAATGAATAACAAGTGGTTATAGAAAGAATGTGGGAAGAAGAAAGTCAGAGGTATAAAAGTAATAATCTTAAGTAACGTGTACTAAATATCTTCCATGGATCACACACCATGCTAGGTGCTTTATAAATATTATTTTTGTTTTCAAAGGCAATCTTTAGAAGAAAAATGTGAAGCTCAGAAAGGGTAAGTAGCTTTCCCAAGGACCCACAATTAGTAACAGGCAGAAGTGATGTTGAAACTCAGGTCTATTTATACTCCAAAGTCCGTGTCCTTCCACTTGCTCATGCTGTTTTCCAAAAAGAAAAAAGACTCAAAGAAAATAACCTGGTGCTGAAGCCAAGGAAATGCAAAAGCAAACTGGAAAGAAACAACAAAGAAAGTGAAAAGGGAACAATCAATAAAAATCCAGGGTTATCCCTGTGCTTGAGAGTAGACCCTCCCTAGGCCAATTTCCATCCTGATCATCTAGTAAACCTTCTGTATAACTATGACAAACTGTGCTTTTTCACCATAATCTGCTAAAAAAACAAAGTTCCACTGAGCTTAAAGAATTATATATCTATATTTCCACAAAGGAAGTCTAAAAATTATTGCATTGGATATTATTGACTGGGTATTATTTTGTCCTTTCATTTTAACAAAGAAAGGAGCTAAATGGAAAAAGAAGTAACCTCCAAAATAAATAAAGGAACAATAAAGAAAAAAAAATAGAATCAGTTGAAAGAATAAGCGAGATCTGGAAGATAAAATATTTAAACAAAGCAAGTGTACACGTCATTAAGATAATGAATCAAAGGTACTATCAAGTAATTTGTACAAGTTGAAACTGTGAGGGAGCAGTAGAGTCCAACTGTGGCTTTCCCAGCATGAGAAGTTGCTTGATAAAGGAAATTTAAAGATTTGGGAAGTGAATCCCAGCAAAGTGAATCCCAGACCTTGATCTGGAAAGGATACCAGATTACTTGCTAGTTAACAGTCACTTAGCAAAATATCAGGAAACAGCCAATGGACACACTGACTGGTGAATTTGGCAAGAATCATTGCAACAGCTTCATGTGGAACCAAAGAAAACAATGGAAAAGGGAAGGTGGTCAATACCTCGGGAATGGAAGATTTGTCTATCAACCAGAAGAAAAATGCTTTAGGAATAAGGTAGACTTAAAAACACTAAGTAAGCCAGTGTTCAAATCAAACTCATCATGTAAGGAAAGAAAGCCTCAGATAGGGGGAATAGAAACAGTAAACAGTATGCATAGAACCAGAGAGCCAGAAAAGACCACAACATGTGATTGGACAGGTTTTTCATTGTTTGAGGCAGCCAAGTCAAGAGATGAGCAGATCTTAAAATCTCATCAAGCTGGCTGCTTGTGGGTTTACATCCTCCTGGAGCCTTTCCATCCAGATTGGAAAGGAAGAAGTAAAACTAGCTTTATTCACAAATAGCATGACCATATATGTTGAAAAGCCTAAGGAATCGACCCAAAAAAGCTAGTAAAACCAACAGCAAGGTTGCAGGATACAAAGTCAACATACAAAAGTCAATTATATTTCTATATACTAGCAACAAAAAATAGTGAAAGTGAATTTTTTAAGTCCATGTACAATGGCATCCAAAACATAAAATAACTAGGAATAAATTTAAATAGTAGTTGTCCAGGATTCACTATGTTTAAAAATAAAAGTGAGGGCCAGCTGAGTGGTGCACTGGTTAAGAACTGGCTTGGGATGCTGGCTCTGAGCAGCAGGGCCCTGGTTTGGATCCCATATGAGAGCCAGTGACACTGCCCTCTACAGCTAAGATGGTGAACAACAGCTCCACATGGGCCTGGACTGCTGTGAGTCTCCGGGTGGCATAGTGGTAGCCTCTGCTACAGTGGGCTGCCATAGGCTACAGTGAGTGGCCAGCAGCCAGCGTGAGAAGCTGGAAGCCAGTGTGAGCTGCCAAGAGCCGTCATGAGTGTCTGTCCAGAGGCCGGTGACCAATCTGCCTCACCCGGGAAGAGCGCAATGACAATACCAACATGGGCCAGTGAAGCAATGTCCTCCACAACTAGACTGAAGAACAAAAAGGACAGCAATTTGTCTGTTCCCCTCCCCCAATTCCCCAATAAAATCTTCTTTTTAAAAAATGAAAATAAATATTTTCTTTAGCTTAATAAACAGTCAGTTTAGGTATCACTGTGACTATTGTGTTAGTTATGAGATAGAGGTTAGGAGAAGGAGGGAAGAAAGGGAAGACTGACATTTGTTTGAACTTTCATTTTGGGGTTGTTGAGTTAGAGAAAATTAAAGGAGATCAAGGGAGGATAAAGATAAGCTAAATGATTCTGGAACTCAGTCTTCTATGTATTTCCATAGCCATCGTTTTATAAAAATCCAGAGCCTTGGTTCCCAGAAGATGCCAGTGAGACTCTGGAAGTAGAGAAAGTGAGTCTGAGGAGGTCTCTTGGTCTGATTAAAAGATCATTTTCAGGCCAGCCGAGTGGCACATTAGTTAAGAGCTGGCTTGGGACGCCAGCGGCCTCTGTTTGGATCCCACATATGAGGGCCAGTGACACTGCCCTCTACAGCTAAGATGGTGAACAACAGCTCCACCTGGAGCTGGGCTGCTATGAGTCCCTGGGACGGCCTTCCACAACTAGACTGAAGAACAAAAGGACAGGAACTTGTCTGTTCCCCTTCCCCAGTTCCCTAATGCTGTTCCCCTCCCCCAACTCCTCAATAAAATCTTTAAAAAAAAAAAAGATCATTTTCTACTTACAAAGGTGTAACTAAGATCAGATTTCTTTTTCCTCTAAGACCACTGACTCACAAGAAATAAGTAAAGAAAAAATAAACTGTAACTATTACCTCCCATTCTTTCTATGTCATTAGGGAGAAGAGGGGAGATCCCTACCCCAAAAGAGGTGAAGAAGTTTATAGCTTCTCATCATTTCAGTCAGTGCTCAGACTCCATTTTAAAAAGTAAGTATTGGGCCGGCCGAGTGGCACATTGGTTAAGCGCTGGTTTTGGGATGCCAGCGGCCCCGGTTCGGATCCCACATGAGGGCCAGTGACACTGCCCTCTACAGCTAACAACAGCTCCACCTGGAGCTGGGCTGTGCAAGCCCCGGTGATGCTGTGGGCTGCAGTGGGCTGCCATGGGCTACAGTGAGTGGCCCACAGCCAGCGTGAGCAGCTGGCAGCCAAGCGTGAGCTGCTAATAGCCGCGGTGAGCGACATCCAGAGGCTGGCGACCGATCTGCCTCATCCGGGAAGAGCGCAATGACGATACCAACAGTGAAGCAACATCCTCCGCAACTAGACTGAAGAACAAAAAGACAGCAACTTGCCTGTTCCCCTTCCCCAATTCCCCAATGCTGTTCCCCTCTGCCAATTCCCCAATAAAATCTTTAAAAAAAAAAAAAAGTAAGTATTGTTATAGCCACCTGTGGGCCTCTAAGAAACCAATCTCCGGGCCAGCCGAGTAGCGTGGTGGTTGGGCTCCGGCTTGGGAAGCCAGTGGCCCTGGTTCGGGTCTCACATATGAGGGCCAGAGACACTGCCCTCAAAAAAAAAAAAAGGTTAAAAAAAAGAAACCAATCTCCCTCATCTCGTCTGGGGAGGTTCCAGAAATTCTACCATCAAATCCCAACTGGCCGAAGAGTGGCTACACAGACCAGGTTTGGTCCTACTATATCTCTGACTGCCCAGAGGAGAAAGCTATGAGGTTATCCTGCTTGAGGGGTTATACAGAATATTATGAGAATATTATGCCTTACTCAGAGAGGTCAGATATTAAGGAGTTGGACTGCTCAAGTCATACATTGAGCCTTAAAGGTAAATCATTGAAAACCAAGGACAATCTTGTAGTTCAGGTATAGTATTTGCCCTTATATTTGAATTGCTGCATTAAAATCAAGTTGCATTTGCCTGCTTCAATGAATTTGGGTGACAACATGGAGATTAACAGGGAAATTTTTATTAAAATGGCATGGACATCTCAGCCTAGAAAGGGAAATGTGACCCAATCTTGGCCAATGGGAATTGGTGGGGAAAGATATCTTCAGGTGAACTGGTAGAAAGTGTTTTCCTCCAAAATCCAAAGAGAAACTTGAGGGTTTGAAATAGGGGAATTTTTTGTGGGATTTGGAGATAGCTGTCTAGAATGTGCTGACTAGAACTATGGCAGCCATCTTAAAACCACAAGAGGACAAGTTGAGTACAACACAGCAGAAAAAGAGTCTGTGCCAAGATTGCTAAGCCACTGCCCAACCCTGGAGTACCCTGCCTCTAGATTGTGTTATAAAATATAGTAAATAATAAATATAAGCCAACTTTTACTAAGAATTTTATAATTTTAGCTAAAAAGCATCCTAACTGATACACAGGTCAATAAGAATGAGACAACTCAACAGAAAATTGGATAAAGTATACAAACTAAAAACTCATACAGAGAAAAAAATAGAGGCAAAAAAAATCTTAAGAGATGTTGAACTTTACCAATAATGAGAGAAACACAAATGAACAAGATAGTTTTTTGCCTGTTAGATTTATAAAATTTGGTATTATTATAGCTTAGTGTTTGAGGAAACAGGACTTCTAAGATTTTGGGGTAGAGTAGACAGAAAACTAGTGTGCTGGTACACAATTTAACAATGTTTATTAAAATTTTAAATGTGCATACCCTTTAACCCAAAAATTCTAAAGAAATACTCACACATGAGCACAAAGATGTTTGCATAAGGATGTTCAGTATTGCACTGTTTGTTAAGTCAAAAAAAAATCTAAAATAGTCGAAAGTCCATTAGTAAGGAATTGAGTCAATAAATTATAGTCCACTCTACTGTGGAATAGCCACATCATACAAAACAATGGGGTAGCCTGTGTATACTGACATTTGAATCTATCCAAGACATACTGCTAAGGAAAACATGCAAGTTTCAGAAAAGTAGTTACACATGCCATTCTCTTTTTCTCTCTCTCTTTTTTAAGTAAAATGTTTTTGTATGCACTGAAATAAATCTGGAACAGTATATAATAAAGAATTTTCACTAGAAGGTTGACATAGGGCCTTCAATTGTAAGCTTTATGCATTTCTGTATTTAGGAGTGTGCATGTGGATATGTACATGCATGCATTTGCTGCTTTTGCAATTAGAAAAAAAAATGATTTTTAATCTCATCAATCTACAGAAAGGGCTGGCCTCTCTTTAGCACTCACAACTATCCTAAGAGGTTGTAGCCACATATCTTAACTTTCTTCCCAGATAACATGGAGCCCAAGATGCTGGATCCAGCCTGGGAATCTGTCTCCTGTGTAGGGCTTGAAGGTCAGGTGAGACTGGCTCTGTGGCCATTAAGGGGAGTTCTTAGATAGAGACAACATCCAGGAACAAAAGCTAAAGAGAGAGCCAAAGAGCTCAACTCAAGGGGCCAGGCAGAGAGGCAAAATTCACTGGTTGGGAATTTCTGACACCAACGCAAAGCCAGGTGGCACTGACTGGAGGGTAGTTGGGGGCTCTGAAGTGATTCTCTGAACAACTGAGGCAAAGTATGGCTCACAGGGCATCTGCCACCAGAGGCTGGGAAAGAGAAAGCTATGAAGATAGGGAGACATCAGTGAATAACCCAAGTATAAAGAAACAATAAAGCATTAGGCTTGTTTCAAATTCCTATTTAAAGTAGTTTCAGATTTTAAAAAAGAAAAATCATTTTCTTTCTTAAAGTACAGTTTTTTAGGTGTAACTTAATTTCTTTCCGGTCATAGGCCTATGAAAATTTGCATACTATTTGATGCAAATAATTTTTTTTTAAGAGTGCCTTATTATATCCCACTGGTTCAAAGAGATTTTATAGAATCAAGCCCCATCCCTCTTCTTTTGACATCCAATTTTGGTAAATAAGCATCATATTGCAGAGTTGCTGCAAGATAGTCCCTCTAAACCCCTGAAGCTTTGAGCTGGGAGGAAGTCCCCTTCACCATTTCCATCCCCCGAAAGCTGTTTATCGGAGGCCTTGGGGGTGAGAAGTCCTTTTTAGGCAAGGCATTGAAAGGAGGTGGCTGAGCAGATCTAAAGAACCTTGGTCAACAGGGCGGAGCGAGCCCTGGAGCAGAAGTATTACTTCACAGTTGCATTGGCTTCCTGTGGCTGCCAATAGAGGCACCATCTGGCAGCCAGCCCACCGCAGAGAAGAGGGAACTCCAGGGAGAAGAAAATAGCAACGAAGGCCCCAGAGGTGGAAGTGCAGCCTTGAGAAACTTCAGCCAGCCCGGGACTGCTCAGCCAGCTTGTCTTGCCACTCTGCAGAGCATGGCTGCTCGTACCTCGCAGGCTTTAAGATGCTGACATCCCTCCCATGGTGAGCACAGCATGTCCCATAAGCACTTTTCACATATTATTTAATCCATATCATTTATTCCATATCCTAAAGCTATGAGGCAGGAACTATTATTTTCTCCATTTTTCAGATGGGAACACTGAAGCTTGCCCAAGGACACACAACCAGGAAACAGAGGAACCAGGATGTAAACCCCGTGCAGCCAGCTCCGAAACCCAGACTATGACAGCAGTGACTGAAGATCTCAAGTGAAAATCAAAATAATGAGGTAAAGGTTAGCGCTGCCTCCAACTAACAGTGTGGATCGTCTCCTCCCTTATAGGTGATATTTGGGGTTTTCCTTCCTCGCACACAACCAGGCAAATGACTGCAATTCTAAAAAGAGATAAATATAAAAACAAGAAGTGAAACACTGCAGACACCTGAAACCCCACCATTTCTGCAAGCTTGAGCTAGTGGAGCTGTCCCACAACAGAAATAGTTCTGTCCTGTTTAGATAGGCTTTGTTTTGCTACATGGCTGCATATGCAGTGAAATGATATCAAGTCCTGAGAGTCCACTCCTTTGATGAGTTAAACACACAAAGGCCTACATTTTGATGTAATCTGATAGTATGTAGTTAAGCCCTAGACAAACTGCAACTGTGAGGAAGTGATAAACCCAACTTCCTGCACAAAGCTGCCTGTGATAACACTTTCCATGGACTGGAAGAAAAAAAAGAGAGAGAGACATGATTGCTACAGAATTTAAAAGGAACTATTCCGTTCTTAATAGCCCCTTTTTTTATGTGGTCCCAGCAACAGCCAAGCAAACGTGATTGCAGTCAGGTGGCTATGTGGTAATTCCACACATGACTTAATTCTGACTTTTATTGATGGACAAAAGCAATCACATGAGATTCACTTGATTTTCTCTCTTAAGGATACTTTAGTTCAAACTCAAAATCTCAGGTATCTTCTCGGCCAGAAGAACTTCCCTGCCATTTTCCAACGTCTCAGATTGAGAGAATTGAGGTTGCATTAACTGACTCAATGGTGTTCCCACTGAGTCATTAAAGAGGTCGATTCAGTCTGAATAAATACACATTGGAATCGTTGCCAATTTACAGAAGGACCAATAGCGATTCTCACAATTTGAAAACAGGGTCAAAGTGACAATTTCACTAAGTGTTCTCATAAGTTGTGTCATATATAAATAACCAGTAAGAGCTGATAGTGCTGGGAATTTTCTGTGCATGATTGATTCATTCACTAATATGGCAAATACTTATTGAGTGCCTACTATGTGCTAGGAAATAGAATAGCGAACAAAAAAAAAGAGATAACCACTTTCTCTTTCCAGTCTAGTTCAAAAGGCAGATATTGAAATAAACATGCAAAAATATGTAAATCACAAATTATATTGAGTGCTCTGAAGAGAAAAAGACAGGGTGGCCTGATTTCAGTTTAGATAGGGTGGTCAGCAAAGACTTCCCTAACGATGTGATATTTACAACCTGAATCATCCAAGTAGACCAAGAGTGAGGGAAGGGAGCTTGACCGGAGGAAACAGCCTAGGTCGAGATCCTGAATTGGGAAAGAGCTTGGTGCCCTCAAGGAACTAAAGGAAGGCTCATATGTCCAGAATAAATTAAATGAGGAGAGAGAGGGTGAGATATAAGCCTGGAAAGTACAGAGGTGCCTTGTAGGCCACGTGAAGGAGTTGGCTTTATTCTGAACACATTGGGGAACATTGCACTAACACTAATGACCTCTAATAGTGTTCTGCTTCCAGATTGTTTCTAGGCAAGGATCTCAAAGAGAACGCAGCAGCCCTAACAATCTTTGTGGGGGAAATAGTGAGATAAAATTCTTATAAATAATTTGGAGCATTAGGTATTCCTCCTCTAAGTTCAACCAGTTCAGCCAAGCCACAAACTGGGATGGGAAAAATCTGGATGATGGAAAATTAGCAAGTAATTAAACTGCATTATTTTATGATATTAATATGACTATAGAATCAAGTAGTTGTTACCTATAGATAAATTGGTCACATGGACCAATTCTCTTGTTTTGTATGAGAAGAAACTGAGGCCCAGAAACGGACTTTGGAGGTTCCTTTGCTGCAGTCATTGGGAGGGAAACGTCAAGGTCGTGATGTTGAGAACCTCACCAGCCTGTCACTGAGGATGGTGGGTCTGGAAATCTGTGCTTCCAAAATATAAAACCAGTTTCAAGTTTTTCCTCTTTACGTCTTCTTAATGTCTTCGTTTTATTCTACAATCAGTGACTTAAAGAGCCTTAAGGCAAAGGTTAATCAAAATCCTGTTTTCTCCTCTTGTGTGTATTTACAAGTCCTGACCCCTTGTGTTTCTGACAATCTATTCTGTATAAGCCCCACTGGCTACCTGGCCCTCAACTCTTGGAATTTTGAAGTGCTGGGTATGATTAGAGATTTGCTTTTCATTCCGAGGTTCCTGGCAAGGGACCTTCTTCAAGTGAAGCTGGAGAACTTGCTGGTTTTTGAGATTGAATGAAGTTATTAAAAAAGAATGGCAGGGCCAGCCAAGTGGCGCATTGGTTAAGAGTTGGTTTGGGATGCCAGCTTTGAGCAGCAGGGCCCCTGTTCAGATCCCACATGAGGGCCAGTGACGCTGTGCCTCTACAGCCAAGATGATGAACAACAGCTCAACCTGGAGCTGGGCTGCCGTGAGTCACCAGCAACGGCGTAGGCTGCAGCCCCTGCTGCAGTGGGCTGCTGTAAGCTACCGTGAGTGGCTGGTAGCCAGCGTGAGCGGCAAGCAGACAGCGTGAGTTACCAAGAGCCACCATGAGTGGCCGTCCAGTGGCCAGTGACCAATCTGCCTCACCTGGGAAAGAGCAATGATAATACCAACATGGGTCAGTCAAGCAACATCCTTCACAACTAGACTGAGGGACAAAAGGACAGCAACTTGTCTGTTCCCCTTCCCCGATTCCCCGGCGCTGTTCCCTCCTCCAATTCCCCAATAAAAAAATCTTAAAAAAAAAAAAAAAAAAAAGAATGGCACCTTCAGGGCCAGACAGACAGTGCCTACTGCTATTCTGATAGCTTTCCACTTGGGGTTGATTATACTCCTGCTGTGTGGTAGCTTTCTGATCTGGGTGGAATTCCATTTAATTGATCTTAGATAAAATCCTCTCCCTTTTTGGGCCACCACTTTTCTTCAGATGATGCCTAAGGACCTTGCATTTCCAACATTCTACATGTCCAAGGCAAATCAAAAAGAGTTTGGAATGTTAATAGAAAATGGTCTTAACACCTGACTTTCTATGGAAGGAAGGAAGGAAGGAAGGAAGGAAGGAAGGAAGGAAGGAAGGAAGGAAGGAAGGAAGGAAGGAAGGAAGGTCATTAGTGAACAAACTAAGAAATAAAAAGTGGAAAAACGCTATGCTTTTCAAACCTCTCTGCAACCTTAATAGAAATATATTGGGCCTGAGTTGTAAGTTATTGTTTCTTTAGCTGTCCAAACACAACCTGGTGGGGTGTATACCTAGGCAACCTTTGCAAACTTGACTCTGGAAGTGGAGAATCGCTTTTGCGTCAGCAACTTTTGTTTAAGAAAGCAAATGAAGTTTCAAAGAAAAAGATTGCTAAAAAAGAGTGATGATCTTTTTCCTTTAAATTTGAAATACTTTCTATCACAAGGACTTTGTGAATTGTCGACATTTGTGAAAAGCACTTAGCACAGAACCTAGTGCTTAGCAAGTGCTCAGTAAATTATAATGTTATAATTCATACTAAAAAGAACTATTGTTCCAAGCATCAGAAAGCTTAAAATCTAGACCTCCAAATAGCTATGTTATTTAAGCAAGTGTCTGTGCCTTTCTGAGTCTATTTTCTAATTTGTAAGAGGAGTAAATTGGATTGAATTAGGTGACATATAGGGCTTTTCCAGCTGGCATTCTCCAAGTTCATTTCTAATGTGTTAGTGCCTCCAAGTTTGAATTGATCATTAATATTATCTTAATGAAAAAAGCTTATTTCTAACACCATATTATAAAGCACTTATATAACTTGGCAGAACACTTCTCTTTCTTTCCATAAATTGGTAGATTTGGGAGTATTAAAGAGAAGTAAATGGGATTAACACTTACCTAACGGGCCAATTGTAGGGGCAAATTTTGAGCAAATAATTAAAATGCAAATTCACTTTAAAAATGTCAAGTTAGGGTATTTGGCCCTAATATTGCATTGTGATGTTTGGAGGACTGTCAAGAGTTTGCTCAAACGCTGCTGTCTTTTCATCCTATCACAAAGTCTGCTGAAGACTCATTACTTCCTAAAACTGGATTTCAGACACCCCTGGGAGACTTCTCTTCAAGTAAAATTGTTTTTACCTTCCAAACTGAGTCAACACATCTGTTCTTACCTATCTTAAAAGCTTCATCAACTCAACAATTGTCCAAAAGGAAAAGGGAAAAAAAAGCTATTGTGCGATGAAAAATTTTGGCAAATCTTATGAAAACACATTCTTAAAACATCTCTCATTTCTGAGAAACAAAGTGAAATGTACGAATTGTTTTTCACTTCATGACTAACAAAATGATTCATTGCTACAGTGAGGTATTTTTACCATAGCTATATAAAACAAGTATGAACATTCAATTGAAAAAATAAAAATAACTCAATTAGAAAAATAAACTTCGAGTACCTTCTCTCCAAAAGGCATTGAACTTGGCCTCAAAAAACTAGGCAAGCTGTCATGTGCAATTTTAAGCTATTTGGGAGTTAGTTGTAGCTTCTATGCACTAGGAAATTTCTTTACAACTACTTATTGTGTTGTAAATGCAGTAGCTACTAGCACATGTGGTCACTGAGCCCTTGAAATGTGGCTAGTCAAACTGAGATGTGCTGAAACTGTAATGTACACACTGGGTTCAGAAGACGTAGAACAAAAAGAGAATGAAAAAGGTCTCATTGATAATTTTATATTGATTATATATTGAAATGATACTATTTTGAATATATTGGCTTAAAATATATTATTGAATTAAACTTATCTGTGTCTTTTCATTTTCTTAATGTGGCCATTAGAAAAGCTAAAATTACATATATAACTTGCATGTGTGGTACACATTATATTTCTTTGGGGCACTGCTTGCTTATATGTTTGGCCTATTGTTTATTCTAAGGCCTAGAATCCACCTAAGAATTCTTAGTCACAAACATCTTATTCTTATTTCAAAAAAACATTCTGTCTAGTGTGGTATTATAGGTTTGTAACTAGAAACTAAACTCCTAAAAGTACATCTGGAATGATGAATATTTATTTAAATGAAAAGATGTTCCTGTTAAATTCAGTGGGGAAAAAAAGATTTTAAAAAAGTATATAAAAGGGCTAGCCAAGTGATGTGGTTGTTAAAAGCTGGCTTGGGACGCCAGCAGCCCCAGTTCAGATCCCACATATGAGGGCCAGTGACACTGCCCTCTACAGCTAAGATGGTGAACAACAGCTCCACCTAGAGCTGGGCTGCGAGCCCTGGCGACGGTGTAGGCAGCAGCCCCTGCTGCAGTGGACTGCCACAGGCTACAGTGAGTGACCGGCAGCCAGCGTGAGCGGCTGGCAGCCGGTGTGAGCTGCCAAGGGCCTCTGTGAGCGGCCGTCCAGAGGTCGGCGACCAATCTGCCTCATCCGGGAAGAGCACAATGACGATACCAACATGGGCCAGTGAAGCAACGTCCTCCGCAACTAGACTGAAGAACAAAAAGACAGCAACTTGTCTGTTCCCCTTCCCTGGTTTCCCAGCGCTGTTCCCCTCTCCCAATTCCCCAATAAAATATTTTTTTTAAAAAGTATATAATGAAAATATGCTCATCCTCACTCATAATTAAATAAATACAAATAAGACAAAATACAGCAAATACTTTAAAGTTTCATAATCCACACTGTTTGTGCTGATGAGGGGAAACAGGCACTTTCATATGCTATTTGTGGGAGTATAAATTGGTACAAGCTCTTAGGAGGGCAACTTAGCAATAGGTATCAAAATTTTAAACGCACATACCCTTGGGAATTTACACTACAGTTATACTTGCAGATTTATGCAGAGATGTATCACACAGATTTTTAATAGCAAAAGACTGCAAATGATCTAAAGGTTCATAAATAGAGAACTACCTGAAAGTTTTGATATGGTCACATACTAGAATACTATGCTGCCAAGAAAAATTATGACAGTCTCAATATTAGTAATATTAGTAGCAGTAGTAATAAGAATAATATTAAGAAATTATAAGCGAAGAAGCACAGTGTAGGAGTTACTAGTTATTTACTCAGGATTATCTGATATTATGTTTTCTGCCATCAGATAGAATGAAAGTTTAAAATAATCATTAATTTGAATTATAGGCTAAAAGGTTAAATTTTTCTTGATCATCTGAATTTTAGCGACTAAATATTAATATTTATACCTGCTACATTTGTGTTTACAGTGTTCTTTCTGGAATCAGGATGAATTGAACAGTGGTAAGACTAGAAAGCATCTCATGTAAGGGTCTGACACACAGTAAACACTCAATAAATGCTTGTTATTGTCATTATTAATTATAATTCAAGTTAAAAGAGATGCAAACTAAACCAAGAAAGTGATAGCAGCAGGAAAAAAGAGAAAAAGCACCATGCAAAAGCTACGGAAGAACTTGACAGGACTTGGTGCCTGACAGGGGATAGAGATGGAAAGCTAGGGCAAGCCTCCAGAGTAATTTCCAGGGTGGGTGGGAGGAGCCAGATGCATGATGGAGCCCATCTCTGAGACAGGAAACTCAGTAGAAGGAGGAGCTTTGAAGAAAACATAAATTGATTTTGGGACATAATAAATTTAACCCCAAATATGTCCACTGAGTAATTGGATCCATCCTTCCAAAATCCACTAAAGGATTAGGTTAAAGAAATGCCTTTGGGTATCTATCCTCACTGCAGAGGGGGTGAGGTAGTTTAAGTCATGGGTTTGGGTGAAGCTCCTCAGGGAGAGCTAAGGATGAGACCAAGGGGACAGAATGCTTAGGTGTTATGGGTTGAATTGTGCCCTCCCTCAAATTCATGTTGAAGTCCTAACCCCTAGAACCTCAGAAAAACCTTATTTGGAACTTGGGTCATTATAGATGCAATTAGTTAAGATGAGGGAGAGGAAGCTAATCCAATATTACTGCTGTCCTTTTAACAAGGAGAAATTTAGGGGCCGGCTGAGTGGCGCGGTGGTTAAGCGCTGGCTTGGGAAGCCAGCGGCCCCGGTTTGGGTCCCACATGTGAGGGTCAGTGACACTGCCCTCAAAAAAACACAAAAACAAACAAACAAACAAAAGCAAAAAACAAAAAAGAAAAGGAGAAATTTAGACAGAGAGGAGGCACATAGGGAGAACGCTACAAGACAACGAAAGCAGAGATCAGAGTGATGCTTTCACAAGCCAAAGAACCAACCTTACTGACACACCTTGATCTCTGACTTCACACTCAGGGAGAACCTCAGATGACAATACAGATCTCACAAAGTCTCAACCACATCAATGCAGAGCTTCGGAACACAAAGATTTCTCCTTTGAGAAGTCACACATTAGACAGAAATAGCTAGGCCTGCCCTCACCGTGCTCTTACTGAGGCCTGCCTGGGCACAGCCTCAGCTCCAAAGCTATGCTGGACACCAGATATGCTGCAACTAACTGCACTCATCCAAGATAAAAGTCAGGCTGTTCCTTGAAGTGATAGCTGAGTGGCTCACATCCATTACTGTCACACCTACCACTCACCTTCTTTTGTCTTGGAATACCAGGGATTTTTAAAAATATATTAAAGAACCCCATTCTGCTCTCCCTCCCCTGTGGTTTGTGTGGAGTTTGAGCTCCTATAACACCCACACTAACCTGAATCTACTTGCTCTTACATACATTAGAGATCCCAAGTCTTCAAAGAAATAAAAGTAGCTGCTCCCCAAATAACAACAAAAACAACAACAACAATAATAATAATAATAGGAGTCTCTAATATAAATATTCACTTCTATTTCTAGTTCACTAGCAAAACTTAACTCTCATGTACCTTTGAGACCCCATATCTCTTCTTCTATTTTTGTGCTGATACTTAAAGGAATCCCAGCAGCATATATGTTGTGTGAATGGCCAGGCAATTTCTCCAAATGGCCGAACCATTTGCTGATAAGACAACGTAGCAGAACACATTAAGGCTGAATGAAGCCTCAAATGGCCATTCCTTACTATGACTGCCTGCTTTAGTGCCACTATCTCAGTGCTAGTGAATCCAAGTTTGAAAGAGAGAATAATCATTCCTTTCACAAACCTTTATTAAGCACCTACTTTGTGTCAGACACTGCCAAGTGCTGAAGTTATAGTGGTTGTGGTTTTAAAATATGCCTACAAATTCTTTTATAATTCTCCCTTCAAATGATGGAGCTTAATTCCCCTTCCCTTGAGTGTGGACCAGACTTAGTGACTTGCTTCTAACAAATAGAACGTGGCAAAGTGATGGTATAACTTCTGAGACTAGATCATAAAAAAGGCAATGCAGCTTCCTTCTTGCTCTTTCTTGGATCACTCCAACTGGGGAAAACCAGCTGCCATGTTGTGAGGACTCTCAAGTAGCCCCATGGAAAGGTCCATGTATGAGGAACTGAGGCCTTCTGCCAAACAGTCACGTGAGGAAGCCATCTTGGAAGTGGGTCCTCCAGCAGCAATCAAGCCTTCAGAAGATGCAGTCTCAGCAACATCATAAGAGACCCCAAGCCACAGCTACCTCAGTCAAACTATTCTCAAATTCCTGACCTATAAAAACTGTGAGATAATAAATGCCTATTATTGTTTTTAGCCACTAAGTTTTGGGGTAATTTGTTATATAGCAATAGACAGAATGTAGATAACACAAACATAGTCCCTGTCCTCATTCTGGGAACAGATAATAATCTATTATTGCACAAACGTGGAAATACTGTAAGTCAAGTCATACTCAGCAAACCTGTATAAATGTTATGATTTCCTACCAACATGGAATGGGGAAGGAGATTTATTATATATGGTATTGATTGTGACTGTGATATCAATTTGGAGTCTATTTTGTCACCCAAAGGAACAGCTTGTCTTCATGCCATGATTGGTAGAGATTGGCAAGGGCTGGCAGGTTCTGGAGCTTTAAAATCTAATGGATTTGGTCAGATTAGAATGAGTGCCACGGAAACTCAAACCCTATGCAAACCATGGTGATGGGAGAGCAGAAACCAAGAGCCTCACAGAGAAAGCTGGTCTGCAAGGACCATAGGTATGCTGAGAGAAGCAAAGGCAAGAAATCATGTGTCTCCAGGGAGAGGGAAGCCCAGAGAGAGCCTAACAACTGTCTCTCTACTGTAAGCCAACTGGACTTCCAGAATTGCATATTTTTCATATTTTCATATTTTATTATTATTATTATTATTATTATATAGGTTTTCATATTTTATTATTATTATTTTCATAAATCTCCTTTTTACTTGAGACAGGGTTCAGTCATTTTATTCAAACAATCTCTGAGATACTTCACTCCAGCCTCCTACCTGGTCTCTCCACTTCCATATCTGTACTCTCCAGTGCACCTCACATGGAAAACCAGAGGAGTCGTCTTCAATCACTTATTTATCATGTCACCCTTTCCTCCACTTATACACAAACCTTAGCTAGATCCCCACTCTTACAAGTAAAGTGCCTCAGCCTGGCATTTACCACCCTCCTCAATCTGGCTCCAACTCACCTTTTCATGACTTCCCTACTTATACTCCATCTCTAGATAAACTGAAAACCCTGAAGTTCCCCCCACTGTGTCTTACTTTTCAGCCTTCAAAGCTTTTGTCAAGTCATTCTCTCCAGCTGGAAGTCCATTCTTCCCCTCATCTACCTCACTTTACTCTAGCTATCCAACAAAAGTATTCTTAAATGCTTCTCCATGAAACAGCCTCTGATCCCTTCAGCTGGTATAGTGTATCCCTCTTCTGGATGCCTCATTCATGGCATTGGTAGGATACAAGTCCTTTTCTGTCTATACTGTAATTTCGTGTGTATGTAGCTCATCATCTCTACCAAGTCATGAGCTTCCTGAGCATAAAAACAAGGTTATTGATCTTTGTATCAACTGGCTCCTAAGCCCCATTGTCTTTTCCCTCTATGCTCTCTCCTTAAATGAACTCGTGCTATATAACTCCATCCATCACCTACATGTCAGTGCCTGCAGCCCAGACCTCTCCTCTATCTCTACTGGCCTGTGTGACATGGGTGTCTCAAGGTTTCTCACACTCAACATACCCAGTGGAAACTCATCATAATAATCCCCACCCAACTCAGGCCTCCTCCAAGTTTCCTTTCTCGGTAAATTCTACCACTCCCCCAACCAACCATCCAATTCTGCAAGCCAGAATCTAGGAATCCTCTCTGAACTCTCACACCCATCAACCTGTGTCTAATCACCAGACTTACTGATTTTACCTTCTAAATCATATTCAAATCACACAATGTTCCTACATCTCCAATGCCACCCCCTGAATCCAAATTATCATCATCTCTCATCTTGTCTATCTTCTCCTATCTGGTATCCTAACCAGGATCTCCACATCAACTCTAGCCTCATATCTCCAATCCATTCTAGGACATATGATTAGAATGGCATTTGGGTGTTTAATCTCAAATCTGACCAGGTCATCCCTAAAGGTTAAGGATCTTCAATGACTTTCCATTGTTCTTAGAGTAAACATAAAATGACTAACATAAAATGACTACAGGGCCCTGCGTCATCTGGCCCTTTTACCTCTGAAGCCTAATTTAGGGCTACTCTTTATTCTCAGTATTTCAGTCACAGGGGACTATTTTCAGTTCCTCAAAAGTACCATGCTCTCTACAGCCTTGTGGGCTTTACACACTCTGTTTCTTCTTCTCACTCCATCTACCACCTTTGCTTAATAAATTCCTATTCATCCTTCTAGTCTCAGCTCAGACCTCAGCTCCTCAGAGAAGGCTCCCCAGACCATATCTGGTCTGTCATTTACATGTTCTCATTGTTCCCTGTATTTCCTTTCATTGTATTTAGATTGTTTTATAATTATATATTGGGGGTAGGGGCAGAAATCATGCCTGTTTTGCTCACCACTTTATCTCCAGCACATAGGTAGTATAGATGCTGCTGAACAAAATTTGTTTAGAAAGGGAAGGGAAGAAGAAGCAAGAGAAGGGAAAGGAAAGAGGGAAGGAAAAGATTCAAGTAATCGCTGACAAAATCTGGGTAGACCAATGCTCAGCGAAATATATCTATGGCCTGGTGCATTTGATTGCCAATATCTTCAAGATATGTCAAGTTTTTCTTAAAGACTAATATTTTCACATTTTTCTTTATTTTACATTTGCATCAGTTAGGATTTCATGTGGCTGAAAGTAACTGACTGACCATAGTGCTTAACCAAATAGAGGTTTTATTTTTCTCTCAGAATTTCAAGGTAGGGCTGAGGCAGCTATTTTAAGGAAATCAACAAGGTCCCAGGATTCTTCTAGCTTCTTTCTCTGCCACTCTTAGTGCCTGACTTTCTTCCTCACAATTGAAAACAGGGCTGCTGCCCCTCCAAAATGGCATCCACACTCCAGGCAGAAAGAAGAGGAAGATGAAAGGGTTAAAGGCATGTGCTAATTGAACTCATCTCTTTTTATCAGGAAAACAATGGCTTTCCTCAAGGCTCACACAGGAAACTTCTACCTATATCTCTTAGGCCAGGCCTGGGTTGTGACCACTGTAGCCTCAAGGGAGTCTAGGAAGGTGCATATCCTTAAATGGGCACGCTGCCACACTAAACACAACTGGAGCTCTGTTACCTGAGGAGTAAGGGGAGATTGGAGATCAGGAGGCCAACCAGGAGTGTCTGCCACACTACTGCCACAAACAACCAAATCAACTAGATTCCAAGATTCTGGCTCAATTTCAGAAGCCTAGGTGGAAGTGATCTTTTTCAAGTTGGAATTTTGAGCTGAGAGATTCAGGATTTGCATATACGAGTTTGGACAATCTAGTTCGCAAACTCATCCCAGAGAAAGTACTACATACCTCATTGCTGAATATCACTACAGTTACCTTCAAAGTACTCCCCTTGGGAAGCTATGCACACACACCAGTGCCTAGTCCACCCTTCAGAGCAATTTTGGAACTCTTTCTGGAATGGCCATCAGAGCTGTCGTCACATTACTCTTGATGTCCTGTCATCAAAAAGTCTTCCTTTCAATATTTCTTTATCTTTGGGTAAAGAAAGAAGTCATTGGGGGCCAGATCAGGTGAGTAGGGAGGGTGTTCCAATACAGTTATTGGTTTACTGGCTAAAAACTCCCTCACAGACAGTGCCGTGTGAGCTGGTGCATTGTCGTGATGCAAGGGCCATGAATTGTTGGCAATAAGTTCAGATCGTCTAAATTTTTTTTTTTTTTTGAGGGCAGTGTCACTGGCCCTCATATGTAGGACCGAACCGGGGCCACTGGCTTCCCAAGCCAGTGCTTAACCACCACGCCACTAGGCCGACCCCATCTAACTTTTTCACACAGCCTTTTCAGCACTTTCAAATAGTGAACTTGGTTAACTGTTTGTCCAGTTGGTACAAATTCATAATGAATAATCCCTCTGATATCAAAAATGTTTAGCAACATCACTGCAACAAGTTCCCAAACTTAATTGTCTGACCTCTTATGGTGCTAAGCCATAGGGATGAAAAATGAAAAATTCCATCAAATATATGGTTGTTTTACCTATATAATACTAAATATATCTGCTTATAACAGGCATATGGAATAACCTTTCCTCCATGAAATGTTATTCTTATCAGTGTATACACTTAATTTTTTAAATCAACTTCGAAGAAGTGATTTCAGTCAAAATTTGAGCCTGCAATTAAAGCATACTGTCACTAGGTGACGCTCTCTCAATCATGTAGGTTCATTGATACCCTTCATGCAGGTATTTGTTCAGCTACCAATGAAGCAAGTGAGATTCTTCACACATCCATTACATGAAAAATGTAGAATAAACATGGAGCCAATTCAGCAGAAGCCCAGAACTAGGAATAATTAAGTATGCAAGGAATGGGCCGGCCAGGTGGCTCAGTTGGTTAGAGCGAGAGCTCTGAGCAACAGGGTCACCAGTTCAATTCACACATGGGCCGGTGAGCCACATCCAAGCTGAGCTGCCGCTAGCTGCCAATAGCAGGGCTGGATGGCGCAGCTGGTGAGAGCGGGTTCTCTTAACAATAAGGTTGCTGGTTCAACTCCCTCATGGGATGGTGGGCTGCGCCCCCCCCCCCACACACACACACACACAACTAGATTAAAAGCAGTGACTGGACTTGGAACTAAGCTTGCACCCTCCACAACTAAGATTGAAGGACAACTTGACTTGGAGCTTATGGGTCCTGGAAAAACACAATGTTCCCCTTCCCGAATTCCCCAACACTGTTCCCTTCCTCAATTCACCAATAAAATCTAAAAAAAAAAGAAAGAAAGAAAGAAGAAGAAGAATGCAAGGGATTCACACAGTGATTGATCCCATTCTAGACACAGTTTCAAAACAGGGAAGCAGGATGATTTGTGGGGTGAGGTTTCCTCAGCAAGGAAATAATAAGTTTGATAACTCAGAGGCAAAGACATATGAAGTAGAGAATATAGGCAATAAAAATATAGCAAACAGGAAATGCCTACTATGCAGGGGGGATCTGTTTTTCAATTACTATCATTGCCTTTAATTAATTCAATTCAACAAGCATTTATTGACCATCATGTATGTGCCAGAAATTCTGGGAAAGTCTAGTAGTCTTCCCTGCTCTGCAGGGGAAGAGAAAGAATATTATTGCTAGATGGAGCTCCAGAGGACACACATTCTACTTCCCCATATTAGAGATCAGGATATTAAGGTCCAGAGAAATTCAGTAACTCTGCATTGTCACCAGTTAGTTAACAGAAAGCCATGACAAGACCAAGGGTCTTCAGGGTCTTGAATGCATTGATCACCCAAACAGAACCCTCAAGACCTAGATGGAGCCCATCGCCTTGCCAACGTAGTTCCTCACTTTCAGAGGGGATGGGGTTTTGTTGTTGCTGCTGTTGTTTTCTTTCTTTTTGAACAACTGACTTATCATGTATAAAAGCATGCCTTTCAAAATTTATCTCTCATTCTCAAACTTGCCATGTTATTTTTCTTCACCATCATCAAGCATATATCAGCTGAAACCTAGCTGAAAATTTTTCTCCATGAAGCTTGGGTGAACTTACCCAATGCTGATTACTCTACTCTGGCCCCTGTTACCCCCACACCTCTTCCTCTGGTTTCCCTCCCCAACCTTCAGCACCTCCATGCACACCCACCAGGTTGATCTGCACTTGTTAATTAATGGTTTCAAGGTGCTCTGATTTCATAGCAGAGGCTATGTCTCTCAACTACCTTTGTAAGCTCAAAAAAAGCAGACAGTACTTTGAAGGAACTAACAGCTTGGAATGAAAAGAACCTGGATTATAAATGGCACTCTGCCATTTACTATGTGGCCTACGGAAAATTATTCAACATCATTGAACCTCGGGCTCTTTGTGTGTATAATGAAGAAAATGATACCTATTTTATAAAGGTGGTGCAAGGATATAACGAGATAATGCCCCACAAAGTACTGAATGATATAAAGTTACACAATGGTATAAAATCAGGGCTCCATTCAACACGTTTATTATTATTTTTTTATTTGTCCCCACTCACCCTTCTCCCCACAGAATGCCTAATCTGTGTCATTGGTCAGACCTGAGTTCACTTTCTACTTCTTCCACTAACCAGCTACAAAAGTTTGAGCAATTTCCATGACCTCTCTGAGCTGCGTGAAGCAAAGCCTAGCCTGTGGGCCACACCCAATATTTACTGAGTGAATAAAATACAGTTTCCTTATGAATAACACAAGATAATAAGCCCCACCTCGCCTGATTGTTACACGAATTAAATGAGCAAAGTACCTGTTATGTTCTTGTTCTGTAACTTAATTAGTGACCTGGTTATCTCAGAAGGGGGTGAATTTATTGGAAGTTAACTCAAGAATCTCTAATTCATGTGATATTCTTATCTGTATATCTTTATTTCCCTCAGAGGGAGAGGGTGCAGTGAGGATACATAACACCCCTCTTCTCCACCTGATTTCTAGATCAACTGAGAAAGAATACAAGGGAATGATCCAATAGGGGCGCAAGTATCCCCTTTATGAAGATGATTTGCAGGCTGTGGCTTATACGGAGGAAGGAGCCTCCAAAGTTGGGTGGACTAACACACTCTGGAGCACTGGACCACCAAAGATGTCCCCATACCCACACCATAGGGGAGACCTGCCCTGTGTCATCTCTATAGGCAGATGCCATCCCAAGGAAGGAATGAGGGCAAGAAGATAGACCATGTAGGCTCCTTTTCCTCTCCCACTCAGGTAATTCACACCACCCTCCCAGGGGAGGACTGTAGGTGGGACAGAGGCCAAGAATGTTTGAGGAAAAGCCCTAGTCTTGGAAACAAAAAGTAGGCAAGAAGCATCCTCAGCATTTGCTGTGTCACAAACTCTATATGCAAAATGGATTGCATTCTTAATTACCCCACAAGAATTTAGAGGGCACATCAAATAGTGGTTAAAAGCCTCCCCTGGAAGCAGGCTGCCTGGTTTTGAATCCAGGCACTGCAGCTTACTAGTTCTGTGACCTCCAGCAGGTTTTCCTTCCTTGGCCTCTGTCTTGTCATCTGTAAACTGCCGGTAATGATAGTACCTTCCTCACAGCGTAGTTATGAGGATTAAATGTAAGAAAGTCTATAAAGTGCCAAAAACAGTCAAGGGTAAATGCAAAACAAATGTGAGTTACTAGTACTGGTGAGTTTGTCTTATAAAAATTATGGGCTCCTTAGATTAAAAGGTGAAATGTAATATCATGGTGGCCAAGAATTGCAAACCAATGATCTCACTTGAATCCAAAGCAAAAAATAATTACGATCAGTCAACTCCTGATCATACTTGTGATCTTAGGACCATGAAAACCATCCTTCAATGCCAACACCTCCTGCCCCACCTTCCCACAGAATTAATTGCATTCTTCATCCTGTTAAACTCAAGTTTCTTTGATCTTCCCAAATCCCATTACATATAGCTTTTTTGTCTTAGTCCTTTTATTTATTTATTTATTTATTTATTTATTTATTTATTATTATTTTTTTATATATTTTTTTAAGATTTTATTGGGGAATTGGGGGAGGGGAACAGCACTGGGGAATCGGGGAAGGGGAACAGACAAGTTGCTATCCTTTTGTTCTTCAGTCTAGTTGTGGAGGACGTTGCTTCACTGGCCCATGTTGGTATCATCATTGCGCTCTTCCCGGATGAGGCAGATTGGTCGCCGGCCTCTGGATGGTCGCTCACCGCGGCTATTGGCAGCTCACACCAGCTGCCAGCCGCTCACGCTGGCTGCCGGCCACTCACTGTAGCCTATGGCAGCCCACTGCAGCAGGGGCTGCAGCCTACACCCCTGCCGGGGTTTGCATAGCCCAGCTCCGGGTGGAGCTGTTGTTAGCTGTAGAGGGCAGTGTCACTGGCCCTCATATGTGGGATCCGAACCAGGCCACTGGCATCCCAAAACCAGCTCTTAACCAATGCACCACTCGGCCGGCCCGTCTTAGTCCTTTTAAATTACTGTCCTCTCTTATGGACAGCTGTGAGAAGGTTGTCAAAAAAGAAAATCCTTATGAGACTTCATATATTCTTATGTCAGGAGTTCGGCTGAACAATGAGATTGGCAGAGATAAAAGGCCATAGTTGGTTTGGGGCTTGTGACAGAAGTGTGAATTGTGGTTATACTAAGAAAAAGCGGTCATTGGGCCACACTACCGAAGAAGGATTCCCAGGTGTCGGTTATGCATTGTAAGGGCAGCGAGGATTTACAAAAGGAAAGCTGAGAAAAATTCCAACTTAGAAGAGACTGGAAATAGTTTATGAAAGTCTGAAATTTGTGCAATGGATGCCCAGGTCACGAGAGAGACTTCTAAAACAGAGGAGCATAAGATGGTGTTTCTATGTGTAGGTTTTGGAGACAAATACAGCAGGGCTCAAGCCCTGCTTTACCACTTCTTTGTTATATGACCTTGGGTAATTCAAATGTCAGTGTGCCTATGGATAAAACTGAGAAAATAATACCTACCAAGTGGGGCATTGAAGATAATTTGATAAAGCAATATATGGGAAATTCTCAGTACAATGCCCTTAACATGTCTGTGTTCATTAAATTAAAGTTGTTAATACCATTAGACATGCCAATAAACTCAGATAACGGGTTAATATCCAAAATAGATATAGAACTCATACAACTCCATAACAAAACAACAATAATCCTATTAAAAAATGAGAAGAACTAAATAGATATTTTTCAAAAAAAGGCATCCAAGTGGCCAACAGGTACATTAAAAAATGCTCAACATCACTAATCATCGGGGAAATGCAAATCAAAACCACAATGAGATATCACCTCACACCTGTTAGAATAGTTATAATCAAGAAGACAAGAGATAACAAGTATTGACAAGGTCGCAGAGAAAAGGGAACCCTTGTGCACTGTTGGTGGGATTGCAAATTGGTGCAGCCACTGTAGAAAATAGTATGGAGGTTTGAAGAAAAATTAAAAATGGAACTACCATGTAATCCAACAATTCTACTTCTGGGTATGTATCCAAAGGAAATAAAAACAAGATATTGAAGAGATATGTACTCCCATGTTTTTTGCAGCATTTTTATTCATGGTAGCCAAGATATGAAAACAACCCAAGTGTTTGTCAGGGATGAATGGATAAAGAAGATGTGAGATATTATCATATAAATATAGATAAAATATAGATAGATAGATAGATAGATAGATAGATAGATAGATAGCTCACATACACAATGGAATATTATTCAGCCATGAGAAAGGAAATCCTGCTGTTTGTGACAATATTGATGGACCTGGAGGACATCATGCTAAGTGAGATAAGTCAGGCAGAGAAAGACAAATACTGTACGATATCATTTATATGTGGAATCAAAACAAAGCAAACTAATAAAAACAAAGCATAGAATGGTGGTTACCAGGGGTTAGGGGATGGGAGGATAGGAAAGATATTGTTTAAGGGTACAAACTTGCAACTAAATAAGTTCTGGAGATCTAATGCACAGTATAATTACAGACAACAATACTATATTATAAACATCAAACTTGCTAAGAGACTACATCTTAATTATTCCCATCACATTAAAAAAGGATAATTATGTGATAGAGATTGCAAAATATAAATGTATCAAATCAACATGTCGTATACCTTAAATTTACATGATGTTACATGTCAATAATATATCGATTTAAAAAAAGAAAAACAGAGTCAAAGTGTTCCAAATGGAAAAACTCTGGGTTTATTCATAGAAGTATTACCAGTTCTTCCCATTATTCCCACTTAAGAGTTCTCCCATTATTCCCACTCAACAAATAAGTCTCCAACTTGTTGCAACATTGTTGCTAACATTTTTTGAGATCAGAGGGAGTATGTATTATGAATTTGTAACCAAGTTTACTATGTGGAAGTGCTTGAAAAGCCTTCATAAAAAAGTGAGACAATCTGAACTTTTTGCCAACAATTCATGGCTCTTGCATCAAGACAATGTACCAGTTCACATGGGCCTGTCTGTGAGGGAGTTTTTAGTCAGTAAACAAATAGCTGTATTGGGACACCCTCCCTACTCACCTGATCTGGCACCCAGTGACATTTTTCTTTACCTGAAGATAAAGGAAATATTGAAAGGAAGACATTTTGATGACATTCAGGACTTCAAGGGTAATACAACTACAGCTCTGATGGCCATTCCAGAAAGAGTTCCCAATTGCTTTGCAGGGTGGACTAGACGCTGGCATTGGTGCATAGCTTCCCTAGGGGAGTACTTCGAAGGTGACCGTAGTGATATTAAACAATGAGGTATGTAGCACTTTTTCTGGGGTTAGCGGACTTAATTGTTCAGCTTCCTACATGCTGGCAGGAAATCTCTTAAGTCAAGAATGTAAGTATATAGCCTATAAAGCTTATGCTTTTATAAAACTACCATGCATTTTTTTTCTGTGTTGAACTAATACTTGCATTCTTACTGCCATAAGAACCTTGAGGACTTTGGGTGATAATGATGTGGTAATGTAGGTTCAGCAACCGTTATGAATGTACCACTCTGGTGATGGATGTTGGTAAGTGGCGGGTGGGGAAGAAGCCATGCATGTGTGGGGCAGGGGGTATGTGGGAAATCTTCTGCTCAATTTTGCAGTGAACCTGAAACTGCTCCAAAAAATAATGTGTATTTAAAAGAAAAAAAAAGAAAAACAAGCACCTTAAGCCAGTTCAAATTCCATCAAATAAGTCAATGGGAGACATGAAGAGCACAAAGGATAAATTTCACACAACTTTAATTTGACAGTAGTTTCAACTGTCTTTCTTTCCAATCTTTTTTCAGCTTTACCAAGAGGGCCACCTCAAGTTTATATGATGCCATTGTGAGTCTGCAGTAGAAAGCCTGGAGAAAAAAGAAGGCACGCCTTCCTCGGGCCTGTGCAGCCTCAGGCCAGGGTCTCATCTTGGCAAGTGGGGATTCAAGCTGGACTCAGCTCCAGCTGGCTTCCTCAATCAGGCATCTTTGCGAAGTAACTAACTGTGCAACAGTACACAACAGCCATATTTAGCTATCAGAGTACTTCTGAAGTATGTAACTTTACCTTTCATCTGTCCAGTCAGAGATGAAAGAAATATTGCTTCAGGTAGTCATGAAGCAGAGGGAAAGAAAAAGAAGTGGTAGAGGGTCCCGGAGAAGAAACCTCTGAATACAGTCATACCGCAGAGATATTGCGGGTTCAGTACCAGGCCACCATAATAAAGCAAGTGGCACAATATCACAATAAAGCGAGTCATCACTTTTTTGGTGGAGGTTCTAGCCTTCAATTTGTATAAAACGCAATACTTGTGAGTGCAATAAAGTGAAGCACAGTAAAATGAGATATGCCGGTAATAGAGTTGATTCTTTTCAACCCTTAGCATCATGGGACTTCATCTTACTTCTCTCATTCTAAACCCATCTTACTTCTCTCATTCTAAACCCACAGCTTCAGCTGAAAAGCCAAGAGTATATTTACATAGGATAGATTCAACCAGAAACTATCAGAATTAGTGTTGGAGGACCTGACTCGACTCTGCTCCATGACAGCAGGGACAGTATTTATTTTTTTTCTCACTATCTTTTCCACAGCTCTGAACACAGTGCTTGGTAAATTTTAAAAAATGGTTCAATAAATAAATATTTACTGGCCAAATCTGTATTTTTTAACAGAGGAATAATAAAGCCAATTACTGCACTCCTTTCACAGGCATGAGAGCATTTCCCTTAAGCTAAGGCACAATAAAAATGCTTCAAACCTTTTTAAAGTCTCTATGTATGAAAAAGAAAGGCGGGTGGGAGAGAAGTGCACTGACAAAGTCTGTAACAAGCCGTTTGGTAGTTCAAAACCTGGGTCCTAAAGTCAGAGAGACCTGGGTTTGAATCCCAGTTTCTTCATCTACTGAGTTGGGGACAGTGTACAAAGTGACTTAAACTGCCGCAGTCTTCTCATCTCTAAAATAGGGTAATAATGTTCACCTAGCAGGGTTGTTGAGTACATACATTAAATGACAGTATATTTAAGAAAAGTTTAGCACAGTTACCAGCACATAGTAAACAATAAATAGTAGCTATAAATGTTTCTGTGCCTTTAGGAGGCTTAAAAAAAATGTAAAAGGGGAAAATCATGCAAATGTGGCAAAATCTTGACAACTAGCGAATCTAGGTGATGTGTGTATAGGGGTTCAATACATTGTTCTTCTAACTTTTATGCAAATTTGAAATTTTCCATAAAAATTTTTAAGTTAAAAAGCAGAAAATACACCAAAACACAATTGCCTCCAAACCATCCAAATGTTAAGACACGACTTCATTAATTCCCTCAATAAATTGAGCACTGTGTGTGTGCGGGACATCATGTGCCAACTCTATGGGATGCTGTAGTCCCGGCCCTCAGGGAGCTTATAGTCTAGTTAGAGACAGATGTGAAATACAAATAAATAGATAACCACAATTAAGAAAATGCTCCAAAGGAAATGATATGACTGTGCCGGGAGGATATGAAGGACTCAGTTTAGGGAAGGAAGTCAAGAAGCGCCCTCTGAGGAAGTGGTATGTAAACGAACACCTGTAAACGAACACCTGAAGAAGCTTAACTGGGCAAAGGAAGGGGAGAGAGTGCCCAGGTGGAGTGGGCACCACGAGCAAAGGTCCTGCGGTAGGAATGGAGGGAAGGCCAATGTGGCTGGAGCACAGTGCAAGGAAAAAGGTAGCTCGAGAAGACCTCGGAAAGCTGGGTCGGGTTTTGCAGGCCCTGTCAGAGTTTTGAGTCTTGGTCCTCTGTACATTGGGGAGCCTCCAAAGGGAATAATGGATGCCATTGTCCACTAAAAAAAAATCACTCTGGCCACGTGGACTAGATTGAAGAGGCCATGTTTGTATGTGCATCGAATCTCTAGACAAATACACAAGTCAGCAGTAGTGGCTGCTTCTGGGAATGGGGCTTGGCGATGAGATAAGAGGGGCTGAGGGGAGACTTAATTTTTCACTGTATATGCTCTTTTGTACTGTGCATGGATTTTCTATTAAAAATAAGTCAATTGGGCCGGCCGAGTGGCGCGGTGGTTAAGCGCTGGCTTGGGAAGCCAGCGGCCCCGGTTCGGGTTCCACCTATGAGGGTCAGTGACACTGCCCTCAAAAAAAATAAAAATAAAAATAAATAAATAAATCATTTTAAGAGAAAAGTATTTCCCACCCTCAAAGGAAAAAAATATCTAAATCATACATCATGAGCACATGCACCTATGTGTGTGCACACGCATGCACACACGCAACATTGGACTACGTAGCAATACAGCAGAAGAAAGACTGACAACAGATTTCAGTCCAAACAAAAGCTCTCCCATGACTGACTTCATCCTTCCTCACACCTTCCAGCAGTGCAGCTCTCCAGAAGGCAGGGGTGGTATCCAGAGAGAACACTGGAGTTTTGAGAGCCTTTTAATGCCACGGCCCTTGGAGCAGTACCCAGGATTCAGTGCCAGGAGAGCATGTTCGGGCACCTGGGTGATTAGCTCCTGGAGGGTTGTCCAGAAAGATGCAGGATTTTTGAAGGCTCTCTCAAGTGGCCTTGCTTCAGGCCTGGGGAGGAGATTTACAGCGAGGTAGAGATGGTTCCTACGGTCAGTGGTAAAGGAGGGGCCTCGTGGATGCCCCATCTTTATTAAGTGACATTCTGCTCCCTACAAAGTGTATGAGGCTTTTGAAAGCAGTCAGAGAGCAGCTGATACAAGGGGGTCGATTTTGTTAACTCTGGCCTTCACCATGGCCTCTCCTCTCCTCCCTCCTTTCCGTCTTATTCAACGAATCATTTGATTACAATTTATTGAAGACTTTCTTTGTGACCTGCAAGCGTATGTTTCACAATACATACCCAGTGAATTTTGTTGTGTGATAGTATTGTCAATCATATTTTTATTCTTTCTTGTTTCTAATGTTTCTCCAGTAAACATGTTTACTTTTACAGCACAGAAGGACATGGGGAAATCTTTTTCAATGTTTGCATGCAATTTTGCCCCCAAGAAATTAGAAACTACTACGACCTCATTGTGGTTTTGTATCAGAAATACAAAATGAGCAAAAACAGGATTTCTTAGGGATACCAAGGTTTTGGACCTATATCCATACGTTCCCCCTTTGCCCCCCACAGTCTTCAAGGGTCAAAGGTTCAGCTTATTTCTTGATTCTCCAGCCCAACACTCACAGCCCCCACCCTATTCCCCCAACACCTGCTAGCTGAGGCACCCTCTTGAACCATATTCTTCACTTCAGCTGCCTTTATAAATTAACTTTCTAAACTGGGAAAGCAATACTCCACACCGCTAAGCAGAGGCAGTTTCACTAAGACAGATGGAAAGAAAGAAATAGGACCACATTCACTTGAAGATTTGCATAGGCCCAGACACTGAAAGCTGGGGCCTCTAGAATTTAGCTAAATTGCTCTTACAACTCCTGAAAAGCCACCCCTCCTTTTGGTCCCCAGCCTCATTCAGTGATCCTTCCCCCCCCACCACCACCCTTTCAGGGCTGCAGCTGTATAAATAGGGACCCAGTGCCTGCCTAGTGTCAGGCCACCTGAGTTCAAATCCACATGCTGCCAGTTCAGCTCTGTGGACTTGCTTCACTAAATCTCTATTTCCTCATCTGTAAAATGGGGATAAACCTGAATTAAATCAGATAATGTATGTGCTGCCTAGTAAGCACTTAATAGGTGTGAACTATGTTTAAGTTTAGTGATTCTGCCACTTCCTGCTGCCTCTCTACCTCATTTAAATTGCAGTCACTTAGACATCTATTTTTGAATTAAAGAATATTCGTTTTACCCCTGAATAATCTGGGGGAAATGTTTGATCTGCCTCTGAGACATGCAAACCCAAGGAAGAAAGAATTCCCTGGATAATTAGCTAGCTGCTATTGAACAGTTGCTTAGCATGAGGTTCTGTGTATGGGAAAAGCAGGAGGAAGAAGAGGAGGAAGGGAGAGTGTAGACTGAAGGTCTCAGTGTAGAGAGAACAGATGAAGGAGCAGTTTGGGTAAGAAAGACCCCTGGAAGAATGAGATATTTAGTTTTGTCTTAAACAATATGATGGAATGGGATCAGCAGAGAGTCATAATAGGTTATTTGGGATTTGAGAACTGTACATCTAGAACACTGGTTCTTAACTGAGGTTTGTCCCCCAGGGGATATAGGGCAATGTCTGAAGGTCTTTTTGATTGCCACAAAGAAATGGGGTGGGGGGTGGGAAGTCAGGAATGGCTACTGGCATTTTACTGAGAAGAGGCTAAACATCCTACAATGCACAGGACAGCTCCCCACAACAAAGAATTGTCCAACCCAAAATGTCAATAAAGCAGAGGCTGAGAAACCCTGATCTAGATTTCCACTTTTTTTTTTTAATTTTCTTTCTTTCTTTCTTTTTCTTTCTTTCTTTCTCTTTCTTTCTTTCTTTCTTTCTGTCTTTCTTTCTTTCTTTCTTTCTTTCTCTTTCTTTCTTTCTTTCTTTCTTTTCTTTTTTTTTTTTTTTTTTTTTTTTTTTAAGATTTTATTGGGGAATTGGTGGAGGGGAGCAGCGTTGGGGAATCGGGGAAGGGGAACAGACAAGTTGCCGTCTTCTTGTTCTTCAGTTTAGTTGCGGAGGATGTTGCTTCACTGTTGGTATCGTCATTGCGCTCTTCCCGGATTAGGCAGATCGGTCGCTGGCCTCTGGATGTCACTCATCGCGGCTATTGGCAGCTCACGCTTGGCTGTCTTTCTTTTTTTTTAATAGGGCAGGTCACTGGTCCTCATATGTGGGATCCGAACCGGGGCTGCTGGCTTCCCAAGCCAGCTCTTAATGCCCGAGCCACTCGACCAGCCCTAGATTTCCACATTTCAAGGGAAAAGTCTTTTCCTTTGGCTTTAAACGATGAGTGTTCACTGAAGTTATTATCAGTGTTTTCAAATATTTTTAATCCTGACCATAAGACAATGTTTTCAGATTCAGCTGATAATATCACATTTCTTTCTTTTCACGTTTCTGGGATCATCCTCACTTACCTATGCCCTCACCCTACAAATACTTCTTTCATTTCAAGAAAGGAATCAAAATGCCGGAAAACAGTAGCCACATGCGTTAATGATTACATGCTATCACAGTAAAATTCCAGGACCAGTAGCCTTCTCATCAGTGCTTCTTTAGATAAGTCAAGACACTTCACCAGAGTGGGCTGCTGTCCAAGCAGATTAAATTAAATGAGCTTGTAGCACACTACAAAAAAACTTATCAACATGATTAATCAGAAAGCATTTCACTGGCTGTTTGTTAATGCATTTCACCAATCAAACAACTGAGGAATGTGACTGCTGGCTGTTGACCCTGTAACCCAACACCACTATGCTGTGTTAAATTGATAAATTAGTTCAAAAGAATGTTTACCTCCCTTTACTGTATGACTCTGCTTGGCGTCTTTTTATAAGAGGATGAGCCTGGCTTCCAATAGTCTAGTATGTAAGGCAAAGAAAAGCCCACATGGAGAAACTGAACTTCCCATGAATGTATTGCCCAATACTCAGGAGGACACAACCACTCCAGAGCCCCTTGAAGCCTAAAGGCCGTATCCCTTCTTAGAAGCTGCCCCTCTACTTGTGCCCACTAAAAGAGAAAAACAAAGGTCTCTCCAGGGAGCCATGAGCCTCTCAGGTGGGAACATTAGGTTATGCCCTCCAATCTTACTCCTTTTCCAAGCTACTTGACTTTGGTGGCTAATTCAGATCTGAGATGTACCGTGCAAACACAAATGGCATTCCAGAAAATCAACCACCACTGACCAGGAATTTAAGTAAACAGATCACTTGTTGGCATTTGTAAGAGCCAGTGAATGCATGTAACAAGAGCTAAGGAGATGACTTAAGAGCTGAGTATTTGAAAGGAGCTGGCAACTGGGGTCAGACTTAATGTCTTATAGCTAACAATGGTTGCTACTGCTTATTGAGCACTTATTATGGCCATTGCACAAAGCACTTTGTCTTCATTGTATCATTTAATTCTTGCAATTGTCTGTGAGGCCAGTATTATTATACTTTCTGGATTCACAGATGAGGGAATGGAGACTTTGAGAGGCTACACTGTCAGCTTTCCTTGGAAGTATTTGGAGGCAGGGGTTAGGAAGCTGCTCCCTGGGCAGAATTTGCTTCTATGAAGACATGAATTAGTGGTGGGTGAGCAAAGGTACAAAGGCCCAAGAAGCTTGTAGAAGAGCTTGTAGGAGAGAATGTAAGACACTCAAAACTAATAAGGAAGGAGTTGGCTTGAGCATTCAAATTAAGGCCAGGATAGAATCAGGTAGGCACATTAGAAGACCATCTGAAAGGGTCCAGAGCTCCAAAGTGTGGGATGTAACTACCTGTTTTATAAAGCATGATTATAGGTGTTCAGAGTAAATCACTTAAAGAAAGGGATATTAGCGTTTCAGTTCAAGATCAGGTGTTTGGATTTAAATCAAGGGGGAAAAAAATCTGAGTTTGGTGTTAATATGTTTGTTTGTTTGTTTTTTAAATTGGGGAATAGGGGGTTGGGAACAGTGTTGGGGAATATGGGAGGGGAACCAGCCAAGTTGTTGTTCTTCAATCTTAGTTGTGGAGGGCGCCAGTCACCATCTGGCTTCCCATTGGCAGCTCGTGGCCTCTAAGCTCAAGGTGCTGTGTTACAATTTTAGTTGTGGGTGGGCAGAGCCACCATCCCATGCGGGAGTCGAACTAGCAGCCTTGTTGTTAAGAGCTCACGCTCTATCCTCTGAGCCACCTGCGTGCAGCGCAGCTCAAGATGCTGAATTCAGTCTTAGTTGCTGGCGGGCATAACCCACCATCAAACAGGCAGTCTTGTTAGGAGCACGTGCTCTCACCAGCTGAGCCATCCTGCCACATGTTGGCAGCTCAGCTTGGGCGCAGCATCACTGGCCCATGTGGGAATCGAACCAACAGCCCTGTTGCTCAGAGTTCACGCTCTTAAGCTAACTCTTAACCAGCTGAGCCACTCAGCCGGCCCAGTGTTAATATATTTTTAAAGCTGCTACTTCCTTTTTTCTTTTTTTTCTTTTTTTTTTTTTAGCAAAGAGAAAGCAGGTCTTAGACCAGGACTCGTAACAGGGAATTCAACTAGAATTTAAGAATTGTTTATTTTCCATTGTATTTATTTTTACAGTTACCTTCCATTTATAGCAAGTAATACTGGTTTCCCACCTATGGTAATGATTTCAAATTCTCTTAAAGATGATTTAGTTTTATAAGTGATTTGATATAAATAAAACTGTTTAAATGATATAAAAATCCCTCTCAATAAACTGGCTATGTTCTTAACATAAAGACAACTCATCAATTTTTTTCATCCAACTAATTGACAGGCAACACACACATATAGACACACACACACACACACACACACACACAGATGCTTGAAGTGAACTGTTGTTTTGGCATCATTCTGAATCGCTTTGTGCAGGAACAGAACATCATAACATGGAGACAGGACTGACCTTTTCCCTGCAATGAGGGAGCAGGTTTGTACCTGGTACAGTTTGAGGGGCAGTGTGCCACCTTCATTCTCCAATAAAACATCCTGACCATCCTTCCCACTCACAGGCAGGGGTCTGACATGCATGCTATTTGGTTTCTGAGTAGAAGTAGGAATTGAAATTAAGCAACCATCTGCTGTTCATACCTCACGTCAAACCAGTTCCATGATGAGATTGGGAACCCTGGAAAAGCAAGCCCTTTAGGAAGAAAGGCCTTGGGTGGCTGAACAACTTGAGAGACAGTGTGGAAAATCTCAAAGGGAAGAGGGGGTGCAGTCACATAGCTAGAGGGCTACTGAAGGCCATTTTGCCTGCTTCCCCATTTTGATCAAGGTCATGCCAACTGAGATGAAATGAACTGATCAGCTGTCATTAGTTTTTTGTCATCGTTGCTGGTGTTAAATATTTCAAAAGTACAGGAAATGGAAGAAATATTCTAACAGTCATTTATGTATTTATTACCCAGATTGAATAAATACTAACATATTTTAGTCTAATACCATGAGCCATGTATGTATTGGAAATGTGATTCCTCAGGGGGCTCTAGGGTAAATAATCTAGTCAACAAGAACTTCAGTGTCATCGAGGGCAACCCCACTCTACAAATGAGAGGAGAAAAAGAAAGTCAGGATTGGTCAAGGGACTTATCCAAGGTCTGGCATGCACAGAGCATGCCTAGACCTAAATCTTCTGATGGCCCTTCAGAGTTCCTTCCCCTCTACCAGCTGCCCACAGTTCTCCAGATATTTGCACCTCCCTCTGCCTTGTTATAACCCCCAGGCTCCATCCAGAATCTAGCTACCCTTTCTTTTTTCCTTTATTTATTTTTTTAAGTCAGAATAAGATTTACTGACCTTGTCTCAGGAATACTCTTTGGAATAGGGCTAGCCTCTGACACACTAGTCAAAGAGTCTTCATGCTTCTTTAGAAGTCTTAACAATGAAAACAATAATAATGACAATAACTAACATTTAGTAAATGCTTACTCTATGTCAAGCCCTCTGCCAAGTGCTCTGTAGGCATTGTCTATTTAACCTTCACATTAATACTCTGGAGTCATCACCATAAGTCCCATTTTACAGATGAGATAACTGAGGCTTCGAGATATTAAGATTCACCCATGGGCACAGCTAGAAAGAGCCACGACACCACATACTGCCCACCCAATTTGGGCATGGGTGGAACTAATATGCTTCATCAACTAGACTCCAAATATCTTCTATCGCCCCATGACTTAAACCAACAGGATCTCCAACCCCTGGCTGTGCACAAGAACCCCTTGGGGAGTTTGTTAAAAATAAGATGCTCAGGCCCACCGTTCACCTACTGAATCAGCATGCTCTTGCCTAGAGCCCACGAATCTATCTTAACACAACCTCCCCGAGTGCTGGTGCACAACAGGCTTGTGAACCTCTGTTTAAGGCTATTGACTTTTCTGGCTGGCTGGAGCCAAAGCGTCTAGGCTGCAAGACCTCCTGCCCTTCTTTTACCTCACAGTGGACTGTTTCTGTAGTTCCATGAGAGCCACGGTGCTGTGGGGGGACAAGGGTCCTGTCACGTGTCTGGTTGCTTAAGAAAACTCAGACATCTGGGCTTTCCTGCCACTTACCTACTAGCCAAAGGGTGAGTTGTTACATGCAAGCAGAGACCAGGTGGCGAGAAGGAGGAAGACATAGTCTTCGCCTGTGGTCCACACTCTCTGTTCTGAGGAGCCAGTCAGGAGAAAGCCCTGTCAGACAGCTCTCCTCCTTCAGGGAGAGAGACGGCTATTCCCTGTGTGTTCATCAACTCTTCTAATCAGTTGGTGCCCCACAAAGCCTAGGGTCAGGAAGTCCCCAATAGCTTGGTTAATATTATTGAACTGACTTCATAGCATCCCGGGGAAGGCAGGGCCATAGAAGGTTAGCCAGCCTGGTCATTTGATGGCTAGTAAGCTGAGGCTCAGAGAGGGGAACACATGAGAGGTATCTCTGTATTTTGGCCCATATTTATATATGAGAAGACTCAATCAAGCTCAAAGAGATGTGAGGAGACTTACCCTGAGTCAAATCGTATTAAAAAGGCAAGTAGTTAGCTAACCAGAAACAGGGTCCCTGGGTTTCCCCAATTAGCTCTCCGCACTGCATGAACATCTCTCTATGTCTTCTCTCTGATACATACTGATTAGGTAGGTTTGGAAAATATGACATCTATGTCAGTGGGTACACAACGATCTGGAAGGCCACTCTCAGAAAGCATTACACATATTGCCTATACTCTTTCCTTACATAAATCTCATGCTCACATCCAGGAAAGGAAGTAAGAGTACACTGTTGGGTCCAAGCACATGATGAAGCCAGGCCTGGCCAAATGCTGGGCCTTCTGGCTAATTTCTCTTTCCATAATCTTATCTGATTGGTCATCATTAAATGGTTCTTCAGCTTTGTCAGTTCTACTATTACTCAATCCAATCCCCCTGCTTTTTTAGCTTTTAAAATTGTAGACAAATCAAGTTCCACATAGTTTCTTGCCAATGCTGTAAAACCTCCAGTTTCGAGGACAATAATAGCCAATGTTCATTGAGCATTTTCTATGTACCAGGCACAACTCCAAGCACTCTCCGTCCCTTATCTTACTGAACTTTTGCAGCAGCAACCTTTTGAGGTAGGTACTATTACTATCCCCACTTTATAAAGGAAGCTGAAACTCAGAGAAGCTTGCCTCTGGTCATTCAGCTGGGATTTAAATCTGGGCAGATTTACTGCAGGACCTGCCCCCCTCACCATTGTGTTCCTCATAATTCTGGAAATAAGATTTGAGATATTGAGAACCATCTACTTTATAAAGATTTCAATGAATGTTTATTGAGTGCCTTTGATAGGGAAGTTCCCACAGTGTTTACAAAGGTGATTTAAGAGATAGCACCCTTCCTCTCAGAGGGAGTCAGACAACTAACATAATAAAAAGCAGAATGTCTTAAGGCTACACTGGTGGCACAAATAAAGTGCGATAAAAACACCTAAGGCTAGTCAACAGGCAGACAATCAGCAATGGCTTCCTGGAGGAGGTGGCATATGTAACCTCCTTGAATGACAAATACTGCACTACTGGTAAAGATGGGGGAGTACAACTCCCTAGCCTGGCTGGCAGCATAGGATAGCGAGTGGGCTCAAATCCAGGTGCCATTACTTGCTAGCTGTGCAGCTTCATCTCTGAGCTCTGGATGCCTCATCTGACCAAGTGGAGGTCATCACATGGGCCTCTCAGGGCTGTGGTGATCCTTGTGGGGATAATGCATGTGAAAATCTAGAACAGCACATAGGGGAGGCTTGTTGAAGCTCTGGTCCCTTTTGGGTTCACTGAGTCATTTCAGAACTCATTGCTCTGGGGCCACAGTCCAACGAAGCCTAGTCTGTGTTGACAAGAGTGTCTCTGAGAAAGCGTTCTTGTCAAGGCTTAGCTTCAACTAAAATTCAAAAGCAGGCCACTTGAACTCATAACAGGGCTTGTAAAGGAAATGAGCAGTGAGGCTGAACTTCAGTGGTGTGGCTACGAGCTACTGTAATAGAACAAATGGATTGTTTATCAGCTTTCTATCTGTCCCTAACAAAACCAGGTGAAATGAGGCATTAAACTCGGGTTTTTTAAAAGATGACAAACACTGGCTAATTTACTGGAGTAGAACATATTGAGCCAGATGTTTAGTTTTGCATTAAATCTATATCTAACATTTTCATTAAAAGGGACAAAATGTAGACTTTATTGATGCTTCAATGCCCATTTCAGATTAATGCTTAACATTTAAAACTGTGCATGAAATTGCAAATGTATCAGCAAACACATAAGAAGGACCAGACTAAGTGCTGTGTGCTTATTCATAGCCAGCCATTTCCAAGGTTGCCAATATGTTATTGCAGGGTTATTTGCCCATACTTGCCTAGGCTGTGAATAGTTAATATCCCTGATTGCTTAGTTAAATACATTTTTAGACTGAGAGATAGAGGACATGGAAAAAAAAATAGAGAAATCACATACTTTTTGTGTAATGAACAAACAATTAACTCATGATACTTCTTGAGTCATAGTTAATATTTCCAGTGTAATTAACCTAGTATCTTTCTCAAAAAAAAAAGCTGTTAGCTTTATTAATTATCATTCATAGCCACAGTTTAGCTGACGTACGCAAGGTATAAAAAGGATGAAAAACTTTAGAGTAAAAATAATTATTTATCAAACAGAACCTAATTTGTGTCATCACCAAAACTAATAAGATGAGATTTTTTTCCTGTTATGAGACGAGAACTTTATTTATTTTTTTATAATCTTAAATCTGGATTCTGATATGTCTTATACATGGTTATCCAAATGACTGGGGAGAAACTCCGTAATATAAGATACAGCAGGGGCCGTCAGAGTGGCCCAGTGGTTAAGCGCTGGCTTGGGAGGCCAGCGGCCCCGGTTCGGGTCCCATGTGTGAGGGCCAGTGACACTGCCCTCAAAAAAAAAAAAAAAAGATACAGCAGGTCCTCCAATAACATCATTTCATCCAACATTGTTCTGTTACACAGGTGATGAAAAACAAAATCAATTCCCAACCAGGGCCACTGTCTGTGTGGAGTTTGCACGTTCTCACCATGTCTGCACGGGTTTTTTCCCCAGACTCGGCTTCTTCCCACATACCAGAGATGTGCATGTGAGGTGAATTGGTATGCCTACATTGTCGCAATCTGAGTGTGGGTGTGTGTGTGAGGGTGCCCCGTGTGGAAGGACATCCTGCCCAGAGGTGGTTCTTCCCTTGTGCTCTGAGCTGCCAGTACAGGTTCCTGCCACTGTGACCCTGAACTGGAACAATCGGGTGGGAAAAGAATGACCTGATGTGTTTTTATTCGTTTTCCTTAAATGTATATGTAGCTCACATTTATGTCAATGTTTAATATTAGAAATGTTTGGGGTCTTTACTTAGAAGTTTGATGATGTTTTTGTGACCAGAAATCTGCCATAAGAACTCTTATTTACATCCAATAATCTATCGTGAAATTGGTTTTGGTATATATTGTTTCAGTTAAAAGTTAACATTTCTGAGCCGGCAGTAGGGAGCGTTGGTTAAGAATTGGCTTGGGAACACCAGCTCTGAGCAGCAGGGCCATGGTTTGGATCCCACATGAGGGCCAGTGACGCTGCGCCCTCTACAGCTAAGATGGTGAACAACAGCTTGACCTGGAGCTGAGCTGCAGTGAGTTGCTGGGAACAGCATAGGCTGCTGCGGGGCTGCAGTGGGCTGCCATTAGCTACGGTGACTGACTGGCAGCCAGCGTGACCGGCCAGCAGCTGGCATGAGCTGCTGTGAGCCACCGTGAACGGCCGTCCAGTGGCCAGAGACCGATCTGCCTCACCAGGGAAGAGCTCAATGATAATACCAACATGGGCCAGTGAAGCAACGTCCTCCACAACTAGACTGAAGAACAAAAGGTCAGCAACTTGTCTGTTCCCTTTCCCCAGTTCCCCAACACTGTTCCCCTCCCCCAATTCCCCAATAAAAATCTTTAAAAAAAAAAAATTTAACATTTCTAAGAACCTATCAACAACATTAAGTGAGGACTTCCTGTATTTCACTACTTAGAGTAATAAAGAGTAAATGCAGTATAAAACAAAAGTGATAACAATTAAGAACTAGGAAACAAGCTAGTATAATTCATATGAAAATCAGTTTAGGAGTCAGACTCCTTGATTTCTAAATCCAGCTTTAGTTTTTGCCAGCCATTACCAATTGGTAAATCCATCTAAATATGAAATGGAAAAGGGTTAGTTCTTCAAAGGGAGGGAGGTGGAGTCCCAAGAGGAGAAATGAAAGGGATATAAGAAGATGGAAACAACATGTCTAAGCTACTTCAAACAATGATAATGTAACTGAGGGGTGAAGGGCAGGGACCAAAGGCCCACTCTCAAATCCACAGCACACACCAAGGCCCAGAAGCTAAAGAGTTTAAAGTTGAGGCTGACAATTCATTTCAAACTAGCATGAGGGTCCAGGGAATAGGTTCCCACCCAGCGCTCCTATACAATAGCAGCTCCATATTCAGGGTGTGCCCCAAGCACAGCAGGGATGGTACCCACTAGCCATCAGATCAAGTTATATAAACAGGAAGTGTCCAGGAAAGATTTATGTTGGTGTTAGAATCAGGTGGGGTGTGTCAGAGGGGAGAGCCAGTGGAATGACTTCCAGGCATTTTATTTTGACTTTGTGTTTCATTCATTTGGGTACCCTCTCTGAAGTCATAGCATGCAAGATTAGACACTAACTATTGCCTGAAGCCATTGTTGAGTGCCTCAGTACCACCCAGCACCCATACCCCATCCTCAGGATGGCTTCAGGTTCTAGGAATACTCATAGGATTCTTGTACTCTCTTGAGGGATCTCTGCTTTCTGTTTTGGTAAAGCATCAATACCTAGGTCTCTATTTTTTGGCTATGCTCACAGAATAGTAATTCTAAGGGAAATAATGGGCAGTACACAAGCAAGGGGTTTTATGACCAAATAAATTTTAAGGATACTTTAGTAAACAAAGTTAAATTTATTTCTCTATTCTGTAGGACTTCTCAGGGCCTCTAAGATGTTAATGTGCCTTGTAAATATACAAAAGAGAATAAGATATGCCAAATTTTCCAAGCTTATTTGACCCCAGAGTCTTTTCTTCTTTGTATCCCATACTCTGTGGAGCTGGTATTTTTCTAACAATTACTTTGGAAATGATTTTTCTAAGGTTGGAACTGGGAGGTATAACTTCCAGCTAGGATGTAGAAAGAAAGCCTCAAGGGAATGTTGCTTCCATACTAACAACAAGAAAAAGATCAATAATCTATAAAACTATCATTTTTTTGAGCCCATGAGAGAATTGAGCTGCAAAGCAACCAGGGGAGCTAAATTCCAAACACGACAAGCCCTGAGGAGGAAAGACAAGACACATCAACTGTTTCTCCTGTGGCAAAGAATGGGAAAAATAGGTAAACACCACAAAACTGAGAAAGAAGAAAATTTCTTTAAGGCTGAGTGTAAGCTAGCATGGCAGCTTAGAATCCCTAAAGATTTGAGATACAAGAGAAATCCCTACCTACTTGTCATCTTTTTCTATTGGCTCTTGGTGACCATGAGAAAGATTGGAAGCAAGACAGTAGAGCTGAGAGATCCTTTCTCTTGGTGTTACGGTCCTACAACACCTGCCAAGGTTTGAGGGTGAAGCAGGAGTGCCCATTCATAATCCAAGTCCTGCATGAAAACAAGATGGTGGTTGCCTGTCCCTAGGAAAAGGAAAAGAGACACACTTGTGCCCAGGATTCAGCTTCAATACAAAATAGAGGTCTACTGCTGCTGGGTGAAGGATGGAAGACACTATTGGGCCAAGATCCCCTACCAACTCAAAGCAGACTTCAGCTGCTGTGGGGACAGAGCAGGAAACCTGCCAGTACTTTGGATCCAGAAATTTAGTAGGAGGCAGAGGTTGCCTGTCATGGGGGGAAGGGCTGAAATGCTGAAAAATCACAACCTCCATGAATTTATCCATGACAATGAAAGGGTCAAGTCAAGGCAGAAGAGTGCAGACTGGCCAGTCTGGAGACTGGGGAGAGATAACAGGATGTCATAATGGTTACTAGGGTGGGTTCTGAAGTCAGACAGACCTGGCTTAGGATCCAGGGTCCACAACCTAATAGCATGTTATCCAAAGTCACTGAACCTTAGTTTCCCTATGTAAAAATAAGGATGGAAGTAACACACCTTCCTAGAATAACTGTTGGGAAAATTAGTCATGTACAACACTTGGCACAGTGCCTGGCACACCCAAAGCAGTCAACGGATAGCTCTAGCTGTTGCTTTGATTATAGCAGTTGTTGGAGACTGATAAAGAGCAGTTGAGTATTAGTCTGTTAGGGCTGCCATAACAATATCATAAACTGGGTGGCTTTAACAACAGAAATATATTTTTCTCATAATTCTGAAGAATGAAAGTCTGAGATCATGGTGACAGCATAGTTGGGTTCTGGTGAGAGCTCTCTTCCTGGTTTGTCGATGGCTAGCTTTTCATTGTGTCCTCACATGGCAGGGAGAGAGAGAGAGAGACAGAGAGAGAGAGAGAGAAAATGCTCTGATGTCTCATCTTATAAGGACAGTAATTCCATCATGAAGGCCCTACTCTCATGAACTCATTGAAACCTAATTATTTCCCAAAGCTCCATCTCCAAATACCATCACAGTAGAGGTTAGAGCTTCAACATATGAATAGGGCAGGAGGCATAATTCAGTCCATAACAAATTACAAAGGGCACTTTCCCAACTGTAGTGAAAATTAGTTGTTTTTATCTGACAATCATCTGGTTCCCCTTTTTCTGTTAACATCTGCTTAGTTTTCTTCTAGGAAGTCACTTACCCACTCTCAATTCATGTGATTCAGGTGGGGCTGACCCCTCTCCATCCTTACCTTTAAGGGTGGAGACATAACCAAGGACTGGCCAACCATCATATTCCATCTCTGGGCTATAGTGTTCAGCTCAGAAATAAATGCATGTTCACCAAGGCAGAATGAAAGAGTCCCGGGACTTTTGATGTAACTATTAGTAAAGAGAAAATGTTCTCTCTCCTGAAGTGGCTTAGCCTAGAGTTGCTACTATGAAGAGAGACCTTGCCTGGGATAGAAGCCACTATGTTCAGAAAAAGAAAGAGCTGAGATATGATGTTGGAGTCCTGAGGACATTGTTTGAATGCTGGACCATCAAATAATTTAGCTAAACTAATGTCTTTACAATATTGCATAAACCCAAGCATTTTTCTCAAATCAGCTTGTTATTTGACCAATTTTAATCTTTATGTCTTTTTTTTTTTTTTTTTTTTTTTAGATTTTATTGGGGAATTGGGGAAGGGGAACAGCGCTGGGGAATCAGGGAAGGGGAACAGACAAGTTGCGTCTTTTTGTTCTTCAGTCTAGTTGCGGAGGATATTGCTTCACTGGCCCATGGCCCATGTTGGTATCGTCATTGTGCTCTTCCCGGATGAGGCAGATCAGTCGCCGGCCTCTGGATGGTCACTCACCGCGGCTATTGGCAGCTCACGCTGGCTGCCGGCCACTCACTGTAGCCTAAGGCAGTCCACTGCAGCAGGGGCTGCAGCCTACACCGTTGCAGGGGCTCCCACAGCCCAGCTCCACGTGGAGCTGTTGTTAGCTGTAGAGGGCAATGTCACTGGCCCTCATATGTGGGATCTGAAACGGGTCCGCTGGCATCCCCAAACCAGCTCTTAACCAATGTGCCACTCAGCCAGCCCTAATCTTTATTGTCTTAAAACGACATGAAGTAAAAATCTTTGTGGCCTGGGATTAGGCAGAGTTCTTAGATACAACATCCAAATTGTAAGTCATAAAAGAAACAACTGATAAATTGGACTGCATCCACATTTTAAATTTCTGTTCTACAGAAAACACTGTCAAGAGAATGAAAAAAAAAAGCCATCGATTGGGAGAAAATATTTGCAAATCACATCTGACAAAGTATTTATTTATATCCAGAATTTATAGAGAAACTTGCAAATAAAAAGAAAACAACGGCCCCGGTTCGGTCCCACATATGAGGGCCAGTAAAACTGCCCTCAAAAAAAAAAAAAAAAAAGAAAAAAGAAAACAAATACCTTTTCAATGGGGAAAAGATTGAACAGACACTTCATCAAAGGAAACATACAAATGGCAAATAAGTACCTGAAAAGATGCTCAACATATTAGTCATTACAGAAATGCATATGCAGATCACATGAGACACCACTACATACCTAACAGAATGGCTTTTTAAAAAAACTGACAAAATAAATAAATAAATAAATAAATGAACAAACAAACAAACACAAAACTGACAATGTTAAGTGCTGATGAGGATTGGGAGCAACTGGACCTCTTGTATACTATATAGGTGGGAATGCAACATGGTAGAGCCAGTGTGATGGATTGAATAAGTGTCCTTCCAAAATTCATGTCCACTCTGAACCTCAAAATATGACCTTATTTGGAACTAAGATCTCTGCAGATATAATTAGTTAAGATGAGGCCATAATTGATTAGGGTGGGCCCTAAATCCAATAACTGATGTTCTTAAAAGAAGAGGAGAGGACACAAAGAGACACACGAGAGACCATGTAAAGAGTGAGACAGAGATTGAAATGCTGCAGCTGTAAGCCAAGGAATGCCAAGGATTGCCAGGAGCCACCAAAGCTAGCAAGAGGCAAAGGAGGATTGTCCCTTAGAGCCTTCAAAGGGAGCATGGCCCTGTCAAAACCTTAATTTTAGACTCACCTGCAGAACGGGGAGAGAACAAATTTCTGTTGTTTGAAGGCATCGAGTTTGTGGTAATTTGTTAAAGCAGCCCTGGGAAACTGAAAAACAGCTTGACAGTTTCTCATTAGGTTAAACCTGCATTTATTATGCAACTCAGGATTCCCGTTCCTAGACATCCATCCAGGAGAAATGAAAACTTAAATTCACATAAAAACCTTTAAGTGAACTATTCATAGCAGCCTTATTTGTAATCACCCAAAACTGCAAACAATCCAAATGCCTTTCAAGTGGTGAAGGGGTACACCAACTGTGGCACACTCCTACTGTGGTACACTAGTCAGCAATAAAAGTAATTAACTATTGCTTCTGTAAGAACACAGACGAATTGCTAATGCATTCTGCTAAGAGAGAAAAGCCACACTCAAAAGGCTACACACCATATGATTCTATTTATATGACATTCTAGAAACAGCAAAACTATAGGGACAAAGAACAATTTAGTGGTAACCAGGAATTGGGAGTGAGGAGAGAAGTTGTCTAGAAAGGGGCAGCAGGAGAAGAAGAAGGGAATTAGTGTGTGTGCGTGTGCGTGTGTGCATGTGTGTGTTATGGGGGTGATGGAACTGTTCTCTATCCTGAGTGTGGTAGTGGTTATACAACTCCATGCATTTGTCAAAACTCACAGAAGTATACAGCAAAGAGCAAATTTTACTGAATGTAAATTATAGATAGGTAGATATTACATCAAAGATATAGAAACAGGGCTGGCCGAGTGGCGCGGTGGTTAAGCGCTGGCTTCAGAAGCCAGCGGCCCCGGTTCAGTCCCACATATGAGGGCCAGTGACACTGTCCTCAAAAAAAAAAAAAAAAAAAAAAAAAGATATAGAAACAAACAGCTTCTTGATATAATATGTATTGTGTATTTACTTTTAATGTCATGAACCCTTATGATGGCAAAATCTTCATTTGTATACTTGCATTGATGCATCTAAGAAAGTTTCCTTCAACAACAATTTAGTTCAAAACACATTATTGAACATCACCCATAGTTTCCTGTTCAGTGATGGAGACTGACAAGAGTTTACAGTATTGACAATGTGGAGGTCTTCAACAGGAACCACTTTTGAGTTGTTGTGATAATAAATCAGATTTGTGCAATTTTCTCAAAATAGAAAATAACCTCAAAACATCCATCTGAACAAATAAGATCACAAAAAGAGGAAGGCAGAGGAGGATGCAAAACTGTCTGAGCCGTCACAAACCTTAGAAAAATCAAGTACTAAATGTGAAAGGAAAAATGAGTTTCAGTACATCTATTACCAGGTCAGCCTGACTACGGGTTACCAGTTGTGAAATGTTCACTAGTACAAACAGATTTCTAACCTTTCACCTAAAGAAAAAAATGTTTTTAAGCTCCAGTAGTACCTAATCTTTGCACAGTGTATATATTTTTAAGAAAGTAGGTTCTGGAGTTAGATAACCTTAGTTTTAATCCAAGATCTACTACCAGTTTTATAACCTTGGTCAAATCACCTAACCTGTAAAATGTGGATATTAATATCTACATTACAGAGTTGCCACATGAATTATATAACATAATGTGTACTAATGTTGATAGTAGTATCTGGAACACAATAAACCCTCAACCAAAATAATCTTCAAAAAAAAAGAAAAAAGTTGGAAGACTCACACATCCCAGTTTCAAAACTTACTACAAAGCTACAGTAACCAAAACAGTGTGGTATTAGCATAAGGATAAACATATAGACCAATGAGATACAATTGAGAGTCAGAAATGAACCCATATATCTATGGGTAATTGATCTTTGACAGGGGCACCAAGACCATTCGATGGAGAAAGAATAACCTTTTCAATAAGCACTGCTGGGACAACTAGACAGCCATCTGCAAAAGAATGATGTTGAGCCTCTATCTAACATCATATACAAAAATTAACTGGAAATGACCCAGGTATAAGAGCTAAAGTCATAAAATTCTTAGAAGAAAACATAGCAGTAAATCTTTATGACCTTGGATTTGGCAACGGATTCTTAGATAGGATACTAAAATCATGAGCAACAAAAGAAAAAAAATAGATAGATTGGACTTCAACAAAGATTTTAAAAACTGTGTTCAAGGGCCGGCCAAGTGGCGCAGTGGTTAAGAGCTGGCTTGGTATGCCAGCGGCCCGGGTTCGGATCCCACATATGAGGGCCAGTGACACTGCCTTCAAAAAAAAAAAAAGAAAATCTGTGTTCAAGGACATTACCAAGATAGTAAAAAGACAACCTACAGGATGAGAAAAAAATATCTGCAAATCATATATCTGATAAGGGTCTAGTAAATTTATCCAGAATATCTAAAGAACATTTACAATTCAACAACAAGAAGACAAACAATACAATTTAAGAATTGGCAAAGGGCTGGAATAGACATTTCTCCAAAGAAGACATACAACTTGCAAAGAAGTACATGAAAAAGACGATCAACATCATTAGTCACTAGAGAAATGCAAATCAAAACCACAATGAAATAACACCCACACCCACAAGAATGGCTATAACTTTAAAGAAATGGAAAATAACTGTTGGCAAGGACGGAGAAATTGGAATCCTGATACATTACTGGTGAGAATGTAAAATGGTGCAGCCGCTGTGGAAAAGCTTGGCAGTTCCTCAAATAGTTAAATGCAGAATTACCATACGACCTAGCAATTTCATTCCTAGGTATATACCAAAAAGAACTGAAAACAGGTACTCAAATAAATACCTGTACACACTTGTACATGTTTACAGCAGCACTATTTACAATGGCCAAAGATTTAAACAATCCAAATATCTATCAACTGACAGATGGATAAACAAATTGTATATTCATACAATGGAGTATTATTCAGTTCCAAAAAGTAATGATGTATTGATACATGCTACAACACCAACCTTAAAAACATTATGCTAATATTTTAGAAGCTAGACAAAAAAAGACCAGATATAAGGGCCGGCCGAGTGGCTCAGTTGGTTAAGAGCTCACTCAAGAGTGCGAGCTGAGCTCTGAGCAACGACAGTTCGATGCCAGCCCGAGCTGAGTTGCTGTTGAGCTGCCAACAGGTGGCAGGATGGCTCAGCTAAAAAAAAAAAAAAAAAAGGACCAGATATTGTTTATTCCATTTATATGAAATGTCCAGAATAGGTAAACCAATAGAGACAAAAAGCAGATTTGTGTTTGCCAGGGTCTGGGGGGAAGAGAGGATGGGAAATGACTACTTAACGGGTACAGGGTTTTATTTTGAGTCATGGAGATGTTTTGGAACAGAATAAAGGTGGTGGCTGCACAATATTGTGAATGTACTCAGTGTCACTGAATTGTTCACTTTATTTATTTTTTTTAAAGATTTTTATTGGGGAATTGGGGGAAGGGAACACCGTTGGGGAATCAGGGAAGGGGAACAGACAAGTTGCTGTCTTTTTGTTCTTCAGTCTAGTTGTGGAGGACTTTGCTTCACTGGCCCATGTTGGTATCGTCATTACGCTCTTCCCGGATGAGGCAGATCGGTCGCTGGCCTCTGGATGGTCGCTCACTGCAGCTATTGGCAGCTTGCGCTGGCTGCCAGCTGCTCACGCTGGCTGCGGGCCACTCACTGTAGCCTATGGCAGCCCACTGCAGCAGGGGCTGCAGCCTACACTGTCACCGGGGCTAGCACAGCCCAGCTCCAGGTGGAGCTGTTGTTAGCTGTAGAGGGCAGTGTCACTGGCCCTCATACGTGGGATCCGAAACGGGGCCGCTGGCATTCCAAAACCAGCTCTTAACCAATGCACCACTCAGCTAGCCCAGAATTGTTCACTTTATAAGGCCTTTTTTTTTTTTTCTGAGGGCAGTGTCACTGGCCCTCATATGTGGGACCCGAACCAGGGCCGCTGGCGTCCCAAGCCAGTGCTTAACCACCGCACCACTCGGCGGGCCCTGAATTGCTCATTTTAAAATGATTAACTTTATGTCAGGTGAATTTCACCTCAAAAAATCAAAATTTTGGTAATGAGTATGATTACATCTAGAAAATATTTAACTTTACTGAGAACATGAATAAAGATTTGAAAAAAATTATATATATGCTTCTAGTAACTGGCAGCTGTTTTTTTAATCTAAGGTTTTGTCTAACACAACACTAGAGGAATATAATTTAAAATATGAATGGACTGGAGGGCAGAGCATCTGCTCCCTCACGTCAGATGATTGAGACAGTGAGACACATAAAGTTTCCAAGTTTTGTGTTTCTGAAGTTCAGTGCTTTGTACATGCAGACAGTCCTTTCATCCTGATGCAAGATGAATGAATGGGGAGACCCCGATATGGTAGAATCTGATGTTAGCGCTTGTCTATTCAAAAGCTAGCCCACACCTTGAAAGAAGGGAATTCTAGTCCTTAAACTCCGCCACAGATATATGAAATACAGAAACCAAATTATAAGAATATTGTATTAGTCCAGACACCAACATTTTAGACATTTAATATAGGAAAAGGGATTATTGAATGAAAGGGACACTTGGTTAGATATTTGAGGGAAATTTTTTATATAGTTCCTTACCTCTTACTGGGGGAGAAAACAAATCGCAGGTACATTAAGAGTTAAGTGCACAGAGAAAGGGTGGGGGAGATGAAGGCAGGGAGAAAGGAAGGGAAAGTCTTTTTTTTTTTTTCTTTCTCAATGCAAGATATATATTTTTATTGTGTCTCACACAGTGGATGTAAATGCCCACGTTCAAATTGTGGATGTCTAATTTTTTAAAAAATTAAATTTATCAGGGTGACAAAAGACAACAGTTTAGTGGTTACCAGAGGGTAAGGAGGGGAAGAGGGTGGTAGAAGGTAAGCAGGGAGGAAAGGAGTGGTAGAAGAGGGTAAAGGGGGTCAAATATATGATGATGGAAGAAGAACTGACTCTGGGTGGTGAGCACACAATGTGATATATAGATGATGTATTACAGAAAAAGGGAGAGTCTTAAGAAGAATTTTTTAAATGCAAGTGGATGCTCCTTTGTTCTCTGAATGAGGAAAGAGTTTCTAAGCTTAAGATAAATGATAGAAATCATAAAGAAGATATTGTTACATTTGACTACACAAAACTTTTCACATGAAAATTATAAGCACACTTTTAAGAAACTAAGAAATATTTCTATAATAAATAAGACAAAAAAATCATATCCTCCAACATAAAGAGTTCAAATAAATCCATAAGAAAAGGACTAAGACATGAAACACAATATGTTAAAGAAAAAGAAATAGTTAGCTTATAAAATAATTTAATTTTTAATAAAAAATTAAACATAAAATTATATCATTCTCCTCCAAATAATTAAGAAAGATTAGAAAAACAGCATTCCCTATTAGTGTAGGTATGGTGAAATGAACCTTCTTCTTCACTGATATAAATTAATAGAACTTTCCTAGGATATAATTTCACAATATATATCAAATATTTGCCCATTTGGCTGAATGAATGATTTTCTATGAATATATTCTAGAAGGTATGAAACTGAAAAGGAAGAATACTGTGCTCATTTTAGAAAATTTTATAACAAAGCAGTCATACAACATAACAATAAAAGAATTAAGAAATGACGACATCACTTCATAAGAATACATTATGCAACCACTAAAATGATGTTTATAAAAGAAGATACTTGTATATTTAAATATTTTAAACACAAGAAATAAAATTGCATGTTCGGCATAATCTCAATTATGATAAAACATTGGGAGTGAATTGGCAATATCTATCCAGATAAAGAACGCACATACCACTTGACCCAGCAATTCCAATTCTAGAAATTTGTCCTAGATATGCTAGAGCAGAAATGATAGGATATGTATACAAGACATTTATTATAGCATTGTTTGTAATAGCAAAAAGCTGCAAGTAATTTGATTTGATGTATATCAAATCAGATAAGATTCAGACATGAAATACAATCCAGGCGGAAGGAAGGAAGGAAGGAAGGAAGGAAGGAAGGAAGGAAGGAAGGAAGGAAGGAAGGAAGGAAGGAAGGAAGGGAGGAAGGAAGGAAGGAAGGAAGGAAGGAAGGAAGGAAGGAAGGAAGGAAGGGAGGGAAAGACGAAAGAAAGAAAGAAAGAAAGAAAGAAAGAAAGAAAGAAAGAAAGAAAGAAAGAAAGAAAGAGAGAGAAAGGAAGGAAAAGAGAGAGAGAGAAAGATGAAAGAAAGAAAGAAAGAAAGAAAGAAAGAAAGAAAGAAAGAAAGAAAGAAAGAAAGAAAGAAAGAAAAAGAAAAAGAGAAAGAAAAAGAGAAAGAAAAGTTTTATCTATACTGATATGAAACAATCTTCAAGATCTAGTGCCAGGTGAAAAAAGAAAGATATAGAAAAGCAAGTACAGCACATTATAATTTGTCTTGAGGCAAAGGAGAAGATTCTTTCAGATGTACTTGTGTATGAATAAACCACTGCTGGAAGACCACAAAGGAAATCACTGAGAGATTGCCTCTGAGGGTAAACTAGATGGCCAGGGCAGGGAGAGAGCAATGAGTAGGACACTTATTTTTTACTATATTACCTTTTGTACTATTTGCATTTTTAACCATTTTTAACTATTCAAAAACAATTTTAAGGTGAAAAATCTCAACGTTTAAAATTATTATCCATAAAAACACATGGGAAAAACAACGAAAGGGAATGTCTTAAAGTTTCCTTAGACTTTAATCCCTGAATAGTGGGATTACGGGTTATTGTTGTTTTCTTCTACATATTTTCTTTATTTTGCAAATATTTCACACTGAGAATGTATGACTTTCATAACAAAGAAAAATTAACATGATTTTAGACAAGCAGATAGATAAAAAGATCAAATTCTCATGTAGTCCACTGAAGCCTATTTAATCCTCAGGTAGTTGTAATAGCCCTTATCTGCAAGACAGATAGTGGAAAACAAAGCATCACAATTTTCAGTAATTAGAACAGAAAACAATGCCCAAGGCATTTATGGGCACTTTCCCTAATTTCCCTTCAAGAATTATAACTTTTCTTTAACTGAAAGAAGCATTTCACTGATCCAATCTGACTCTATCTCAACTTTACTTAAAGGATTTTTTTGGCTCCAAATCAAACAAAAGAAAGAGGGGGAAAAGGAAGTAAGAGCAGGGTCTGTGGAGCAGAAGGAGGAAGGAAGAGAGCCCGCCAACTACACCCCCCACTAAGGTAGAGTCACCTGGATAAAACCAGGGATGGTGTGCAGATAGGAAAGGAAGGAAATGGTGAGGAGCCCATCAATTCAGCTCTGGGTGTGGGATTCTAGATAATGTCATTTGTTCGACATTGTTTGTTTGTTTGTTTGTTTTTGAGGGCAGTGTCACTGGCCCTCATGTGTGGGACCGAACCGGGGCCGCTGGCTTCCCAAGCCAGCATTCAACCACCGCGCCACTCGCCGGCCCTTGTTCAAGACATTTTGATTGTTATTCAAACCACACTAAGTTGAGGGATAAAGTGGGTACACGAGGCCCAGGATGAAAACAAGGAGAAAAAGGTCAAATCCAGTAGGTGAGGAAATCTTATAAGCAGGGCTGCTTTAGTTGGTTATTTATAACTTTGGAATGCCCATGTGTCATTAAATGTTTTGCTATGGATTATTTGCTTAAGAGCTTTTGTAAAGACAAACTCAAGAACGGAAATGGTATTATGATATATATATATATATATATATATATATATATATATATATATATATATATATATAGCGAGTCATAATTATTCTTGGAATAGAAATAGGTTTGTCTTAAAATATTGGAAATTTAAAGGATGTTTTCTCTAGACTTCAAATTCGTGCTACTGGGCCGGCCGAGTGGCGCATTGGGTAATAGCTGGTTTGGGGATGCCAGGGGCCCCGGTTCAGATCCCACATATGAGGGCCAGTGACACTGCCCTCTACAGCTAACAGCTCCAACTGGGCTGTGCAAGCCCCGGCGATGGTGTGAGCTGCAGCCCCTGCTGCAGTGGGCTGCCATGGGCTACAGTGAGTGGCTGGCAGCCAGCGTGAGCAGGCGGCAGCCGGTGTGAGCTTCCAAGAGCTGCAGTGAGCGACATCCAGAGGCCGGCGACCGATCTGCCTCATCCGGGAAGAGCGCAATGATGATACCAACATGGGCCAGTGAAGCAACATCCTCCGCAATTAGACTGAAGAACAAAAGGACAGCAACTTGTCTGTTCCCCTTCCCTGATTCCCTAACGCGGTTCTCCTCCCCCAATTCCCCAATAAAATCTTTAAAAAAAAAAAAACTCGTGCTACTGAAATGTGTCTTACTGAAATTTATATCCCCAGGCATCTACTATGCCTGGCACATAGTAGATGCTCAATAAATGATGCTGAATGACTGGTTGAATTAATTTAATAATTTGACCAAAGAATTATAATCAACATTTAGAGCTCACCAATATACTCTTATTATTTGCATGGACAGTCTGGTCGACTAGAAATGCTTTTCCTTAGAACACTTCGATAGGGTAGGCTATCATTGGCTTTGATTCAACCTTATTACTGAGTACAAGTGTAACAAGCAGCTCAACTCAGGAACTTAACACCAGAAGGCCACTGAAATGAGCGATTCTTCGCACTCCTTCAACTCCTCAAATACATAACCACTAAAATTTAGATTAGTGTATTCTTTAGAAAGATATAGAACAGAGAAACATAGCATCTTAGTGTTGTCTGCAACATTAAAGAAGACCCAGTCCAAGTCCCTCACTTTATGATGAAGAAATAGACTGAGAGGGTAAGTGACATGTCCAAAGTCACACTGTCACTTAACAGCAAACCCAGGAGTCAAGGGGCTAGGCCATGTTTTCATAGCACCTTCATAATTATAAACCGCAAAGTAACAGAAAAGATGTGAACTAAATTTCTAACATTACTGCATTAAAATGCTATACTACAGAGACCGTATGTTCAGAATTAAAATAAATTTGAGGTTCTTTTTTTTTTTTTTTTTAAGGTTTTATTGGGGAATTGGCGGAGGGGAACAGCGTTGGGGAATCGGGGAAGGGGAACAGACAAGTTGCTGTCTTTTTGTTCTTCAGTTTAGTTGCGGAGGATGTTGCTTCACTGTTGGTATCGTCATTGCGCTCTTCCCGGATGAGGCAGATCGGTCGCTGGCCTCTGGATGTCGCTCATCGCGGCTATTGGCAGCTCACGCTGGCTGCGGCCCACTCACTGTAGCCTATGGCAGCCCACTGCAGCAGGGGCTGCAGCCCACACCATCACCAGGGCTCGCACAGCCCAGCTCCAGGTGGAGCTGTTGTTAGCTGTAGAGGGCAGTGTCACTGGCCCTCATGTGGGATCCGAACCGGGGCTGCTGGCATCCCAAAACCAGCGCTTAACCAATGTGCCACTCGTCCGGCCCTAAATTTGAGGTTCTTTTTGCTCACTTGACTCCTTACTTAGCTTTCTTATCATAAACAAGTATGTGTAACAACACAAATTAATTTTGGAAAGTTGTCCTTAGAAGAGGTTGTTTTTTTTCCTTTCTTTTAATTTAATTTCTCTGAGTGGAAAAAATAGATAATATCTTCGTTCCTGATATTCCCAACCCTCCCCATATGTGAAGGGTTGCAGTCATTTGTTTCTTCATGATACCCCTGGTCTTTCTGCTCTCTTTCCTTACGTGCATCTAGTAGTCTTAGAATTACATATAGATCATGCCTTTGGAAAAAATAAGCGTCTGGGCTGGCGGAGTGGCACGGTGGTTAAGAGCTGGGTTGGGGGCCGGCCAAGTGGCGCATTGGTTAAGAGCTGGCTTGGGGGCCGGCCGAGTGGCGCATTGGTTAAGCGCTGGTTTTGGGATGCCAGCGGCCCCGGTTCGGATCCCACATGAGGGCCAGTGACACTGCCCTCTACAGCTAACAACAGCTCCACCTGGAGCTGGGCTGTGCGAGCCCCGGTGATGGTGTGGGCTGCAGCCCCTGCTGCAGTGGGCTGCCATGGGCTACAGTGAGTGGCCCGCAGCCAGCGTGAGCGGCTGGCAGCCAAGCGTGAGCTGCCAATAGCCGCGATGAGCGACATCCAGAGGCCAGCGACCGATCTGCCTCATCCGGGAAGAGCGCAATGACCATACCAACAGTGAAGCAACATCCTCCGCAACTAAACTGAAGAACAAGAAGACGGCAACTTGTCTGTTCCCCTTCCCCAATTCCCCAACGCTGTTCCCCTCCACCAATTCCCCAATAAAAATCTTAAAAAAAAAAAAAAAAAAAAAAAAAAGAGCTGGCTTGGGACACCAGCGGCCCTGGTTCGGGTCCCACATATGAGGGCCAGTGACACTGCCCTCGAAAAAAAAGAAAAAGAAGTATCTGGCTATAATATGTGAGCAGCATTATTGTTTTCAAATGTTTGTACGTTTTGCGGTACAGTTTTATGTTCAGATGGATTATTTAAAGTAGCGTGAAAATTCATACAATGAATTACTATGCAGCAGTTGGAATGAATAAACAACATGACTCAATAAGATGGATGAGTTTTACCCCACAAAGAAGTAAATTAAAGAAGCCAGAGACAAAAGAGGGCATACTGTATAATTCTATTTATATAAAGTCCAAAAATCAGCAAATGAATCTGTGCTATTTGGAGTCAGAATAGTGGTTTCCGCTTGGGACAGCAGTGGGAATGGGGACTCAGAGCGGGGGCAAAGAGGATAAGGGTTCTAGGAGACCAGTGGTTCTATATCTTCATACAGATTCCAGGTACATGGTGTATTCATTTTGTGAGCCATACATCTATGATTTGTGAGCTCTTTTGTATGTAAGATAGACTTTAATAAGAAATTTCCTTAAAAATTAAAATTAAATTGGCTGGGCCGGCTGAGTGGCGTGGTGGTTAAGAGCTGGCTTGGGACGCCAGCGGCCCCAGTTCGGATCCCACATATGAGGGCCAGTGACACTGCCCTTAAAAAAAAAAAAAAATTTAAATTGCCATTTTAAGAACAATTTCATTTGCTAAAAATTACATATTTTGTAAACATAACTTTAAAAAAGCTTTTTGAAAAGTAAAACACCATGTAAATGTAAATATAATTTAGTGTCCCATTTTCAGACAGGATGGATAATACTGAATAATGGCTAACATTCAGAACAATATATTCCAGAAATTGCAGGCTTAAATACCCTGGTTACCAATCGCATTATGTTTTTCTTAATGCCTGGAATAATATCTAAACAAGGGGCAGCTGCTTTAGGCAAAATTGTATTTAGGTGATCTTAAAGACCTTAATGAAATCAGGTAATTGCTTGGTGAAGCTAAAAATTTTACCTTCAATTAACTAATCAACAGCACCATACACCATCATAACTATCTCACTACCTTCCACCTACATACCACCAAGTCAATATACGTGAGGCAGGTGTCTAAGAAACCACTTCCTCTGGATGTCTGAACCTGCACTCAAGAGCTATTTTTAAACATTTATCGAATTAGTTCTAGTCTAATTTACAATTAATGAAAAGTCTGTAGTCATGCAGATTCCATAAGCAGCTAAGGAAAGCTAAAACTTTGAACCAGGGTGTGACGCAAACACGTTTTATGCTCTATCTACATTTGTTTATTTGCAACTCATGAAATACTTTCATAAATCATTTAAAAACACTTGGGTTTATAAGGGCCGGCCGAGTGGCTCAGTTGGTTAAGAGCTAGCTCAAGAGTGTGAGCTGAGCTCTGAGCAACAACAGTTTGATGCCCAGCCGGAGCTGAGCAGCCACTGAGCTGCCAACAGGTAGCAGGATGGCTCAGCTAAAAAACAAACAAACAAACAAACAAAAAAACCACTTGTGTTTCCTGCTTCCAGTTGCTAAATGGATAATGCTGATAAAAATAGTAGGAATAACAGGCTACCCTACACAGTGTCATTTTTTTTGGTAAACTAAGTATATTTTAAATAAAACTCTTGATTGAAATTGAGAAGTGTGAATTGGAAATTGAATGAAATTGCCAAATCTGAAGGGAAAGATGGTCAATATAAACCCACAGAAGCACTTCCTCTTAAAATTCATGTCTGTAAAAAGAAGGGGAGGAACATCTTTTAGTGCTTGTAGGCTTAAGTCAATGTATCCTCCAGCCACCCATGCAAAGAAAGACTGTCCTCCTGCACATGCAACCCCTACTATGCTTTCTGCTGTGCTCCTGGAGCCATCCAGGTAAGCTGTGCTCTTGGTAGCGAAGGAATAAGAAACTGAATAAGAGCACAAAGCTTGGGGAAGGAGGAAAATGTCTCTCCTCTCCATTAGAGAAAGCACATGGTTTTTACTTTCTTTCTGTAGTACAATATTTATTAAAAGTTTACTGCATGCCAAACAGTGCTAGATGCCAGGAAAACCATAGTAAGCCATTGCACTGCTGTACATTCATAGGCCCTCTGGAACATGCTTCACTAGGTCAGACAAGAAGAAATATAATGATACTAAACAGTTTATATAATAGAAACACCAAATAACATGGACCAGAGGCAGACTTAAAAAAAAAAAAAAAAACCAAAACTTTGAAAGATATAAAGCATATTTTATAAAGCTCATTTCCTTAGAAAACTGGAAATAGTAACCTCGTCAGTTTATTAGTTTCCTAGCATAGTAGAATAATGTACTATATATACAAAAATTGCATATCCCCTATAATGTATTGTAATCCCTTCCAGATTTAATGCTAGACTTGAATTAAGGCAAAAGATTACATAAAATGAACAAAAACCCTCAACTCTCTTCTTGTAGCTAGAATTAGATCTGGCTTAATACCTTCTCGAGGGTACAACAGGTTAAAAGAGGAAGTTCACATTACAACATGGACTAGTATAGTAACTGAGGTCTTGGGTTTAATTTCTCCGTGACAGTTTTCCTCATCTGAAAAATGAGGCTGATGACAGTATCTACCTCATAGGATTTTTTGAGAGAATTAAATGATATAAAGTATGTGAAGGGCTTCTATAACGTTTAATACATAGTTTGTGCTCAAGATATGCCCGTTCAGTCACTTAAAACATACTTATGGAGCATCTATGATGTCAGGCTGGATATAGACAGCAGTAAACACAACAGACACAAATCCCTACCTTGGTGGCATTAACATTTCAATGAGGAGAGATAAATATGTTAGAATATTATACTCAATTGTAATAAGGAAAATAAAGAAAAGTAAACTGTGGAAGGGGAATAGAGAAGAAAAGGGATTGTGATTTCAAATAGGATTCCTAGGGAAGGCCCAGCCTAAGGGAGGTGAGGAACTAGCCATGATGCTGGCTGGGGGCTGAGAATTCCAGATAGAGGAAACTACATGCTCCAAATTTGCAAAGAGATCTGTGTAACTAAAGTGGGGATAATAGCAGTCTCTAACCCTTTCTCCAACATTCTGAAATGCAAAAAAACCTCTGAAGGTTCTAGTCATACTTATCCCTGGCCCTCTTTCACTTCCAGGTCTGTGAACACCCTCATCCCTCTCCCTGGAACTACATTCCATTTCCTTTTCTGTGTGTGAGGAGCCTCTGGAAAGCTCTGCCATGGCATCCTGTGCTTGCACCTCACTGCAGCAGCTCCACTCACCCCAGTGCTACTGAGGGCTTGACCCCTAAGGAGACAAGTATTATTACTCTTCTATTATTATTATAACTATTATTGCTTATCCTGGTCCAAAGGGGAAAAAAGCTCAAGAACTGCCCTTGGAAGAACCGGGACAGTGTATTAGGGCTCCAACAACATCCCCCTCAAACTTTGAATTTCCATCTGAAAGCTGAAATTTTCTATGTATTTGAAGAAAATCTTGGCCCTAATTGTGATGTTTGAAGAGTTGAGAGTGGTCATTTTCTGTTTTTACTGGGGAAATAAACTGAATGAGGAAGAGGAATGCTGACGTGGGGGGAGGGGAGGGCAAAGGGCATGCATAAAAAGAAGTGAGGTGAGGAAGAACAAAATGCATAATTTAACTATAAGAAAAATATAAACCAGGTTCGTGGTGACAAACTCTATAGGTATTTCTGTTCCAGCAAGTATCAATGAATGGGGGGGAGGGGGAGGGGGAGAGGTTACCGTTAACCCTTTCTTGTAGTAGTCTTTACAGAGTGATGAGATTCTTTTTTTAATATTTAAGATTTTGAATGATACTAAATACCCCTTCTGAATTAGAAGAGACTCTAATGGTTAGAAAATAGGTTATAAAAAATTTTAAGTGATAAATTGTTTCATTGGCTTTCATATGGAAAATAGCTTGAAACTGGCAGTGACTTTTCTTTTTTTTTTTTTAAGTAGCTACACAGGATAGGGTTCCGCCACCTCGAAAACCTCTGGGCTACCGCCGGATGCTCCAAAGTCAAGATCCTCCGCAGACAGGAAATGCCTTTGCCAGCTCCAAGGTCCCCTCCCCGCAGCCCTCTCTATTGTCTGGAGAGATTTGTGTACATCCGACTTTGGAGGTTTCCCCGCCTGCAACTGCGAATCAAAGAGCTGCCTCAAAATAAAGGAATCTGTTGGGGCATTCTAGCCTCTGTGGCTAACACTTGGTGCCCACTGTGTGCCAGGTACTGATGTCTCCTCTCAGTTGAGCCGCCTACCTCTCTGAAGAACTAAGACTAGAATTCATGTTTCCCAAGGCCCTCAACCAGCGAGAGAGGTGTAGCGGACTGTCTGCCTTACTTCCAGCCTTGCGCTTATCCACAAAGGTGTAATTCCTGAGATAGGGTTCCCCACAGCCCCATCTAAATGGGGAGCTGCTATTCTGTAGACCTTGGATCTAGATATTTTGGTAAATGGGAGGAATCTCCAAACTGCTTCCCATCTGAATTCAACAATACCAAAACATAATCAAGGGACAGAATTAGATTAGACAAGTAACAGAGTCCAGCTAGAATTTCATGAAATCCAAAGGGATGAAAAGTAAATGTTGTTAAGACATCTGATTATTTTTACTACAAGATACAAAACTCCTAACCATTTAGAAGCATCCTAGGAGACCGCTTGGTTTTCCACATTCTGTCGCATGTCGTCAGTAGTCACATAAATATCACCTCCAATCACATTATTAGATTGCAAAGAAAAATCAAAAGGGTGAGCTTTTGAGTTTGTGTCATGTTTCACAAGGCAGTATAGCTGGAATAGGAATTTTGGTAAGTAGAGTCTATCCCCAGCAAAATGCATTTCCCCCAAGTCCAAATACATTTTCTTGAATCCCTGCCCTTCCCCCATTAACTAAAAATGAATATTCACAGCAATGAAACCACACACACACACAAAAAGGTTGTTAGAAATGTTGAAAGAGAACAGGTACTTTCACTATCAGAGATGGTTTCCTCTTTTCCCACAAGATGTCTTATCAGCTTTCACCCTGAGAAAACCATAAAAAACGAAGAAAAAGAAACCTATGCAATTGTTCTCTAAATAAAATACTCCACAACATGCTAGTTATCCCTAAAAGTGATGTTGTTTAAAGAGTCAAAGTACATCATCCAACCAAATCAATATCCTATTAAGTTAGAAAGGATTGTGAATATCAAAGACCAACAAACTGAATAACTTAAAATATAAGTACATGACCCAGGGGATTAATCACACACTGTCATGGTGAAATTAGGGCAATTCTTCGAATCATTAACGTTTTGCTTACAAAAATGTGCTTTTCTGTTTGTCTTTCTGCTAAATGATAACCGTTTTCAAGTTGAATCTCCTGATAAAAAGAGTTAAAAACAAGACAGGAGTTGTGCTGTAAAGGTCATACATGCTGCTTCAACATGAAATAGCCAAAAGACAAACAAATGAAAAATGCCTGGATTGTAGGAAGAATTTGTAAATATTCATTGGCAATTTGCAAGGGGGCACTTTTTTGACAACAGTTAATGCCAACCTGTGTCCTGAGAACCCTGTACTTCCTCCAATTAACATGCTCTTGATTCTTAAGGACATGTTCTGATTCAGAATACGAGCAATTTGAAGAGAGTTAGGAATAGCTTTAAGTGGCAACACAGCCTGATTTCAAGGATTGTCTACTTTAAAATCAGATTTCACCCCTCAACTTTTCCAGTGTCCATCAATACATAAGCCTACATTTCTCTGCTTGATAGTCATGATATAGTTATTCTCAAGAATAAACATTAACCAGAGGTTATCTCCAGGAGCAAAAACACACAGTGATTTCAGGATTGCTTTAATTCAATATTAGGCCCACAAACCTCCCATTCTTTCAAACTCTGATACAGACAGTCCCATTTTCAAACGAGACAGATTACGACCTTTGAAACCTTGATGTAACCTGTCAGGCAGGGTCAGGGAGCTTGGAGCCTGCCTGATGGAAAGGAGACCCTCCCACGGGATGTCTACTTTGGGCTCCAACATTGAGGAGACACAGAAAACTGGGGGAAAATGATAAAGAGCTTGAATAAGTTGGGAATTTGAAGACTGGAAAGGGTCATGTAGATCAACTAGACCATCTTCATTCTACAGATGAGAGAATTGAGACCAAGAACTAAAATTCCAACCCAAATGTGTCAACTTCCAGGCCTATGCATACCTCTCTGCTTAAGGACCCAGTACTAATTTTCTCAGGAACCTAAATTCATGGGCAATTCCAGGAGCCTTCTTGGACCCTAAGGAGCCAGGATGTGACAATCCCTAAGAGCAATGACATTTTCACTCTACCTTCACCTGAGTGTCCATGTCTGGGGAGTCACAGCCCTGGTCAGCCAGACCAAGGTCAGAGTCATTCCTTCACAGGACCTCAGCAAGGAGGCACCCAGCTCCACAACGAGAGGCGTCCCTGGAGGCACAGGCTAGAGAAGAGATTTCTGGGCTTCTGCCCTTACAGGTTTCTCTCATTTTCCCGGAATGCCAGGGACCTTGGTGGCTCAGCGAGGCAAGCAGCTAGATGCAGGATAACAATACCCCCACCAGCCAGAAAACTCAGCCCACCTCTGCTCACCCTTCCTCTCAGCCCCACACCCTCCCTGACCTCAGCACTTTCATTTTCTCTCATCTCACAATACCCCTTCCTCAACTCTGCTTCCTCTCCTCAACTATTAAACTCTGGCTGCCACCACCCTGGACGGGCCCTGCTTCCCTCTTCCTTCCTCAGTCCTCCCAGCCTCTATCAGGAGTAACCTGAGGGAAGCCGGTAAGGAGAGCGGGAGAAACGCAGGCCCACCTGCTTCTGCTTCTTCCACTGGAACACCTTTCAACAGTGGTTCTCAAAACAAAGTCCCCCACCACCACCACCAACTTTGACATCACCTTAGCACTAGTTAAAATGCTAATACCCTAGTTAAAATGCAAATGCCCTGTCACACCCAGCCCTACCAAATCAGAAACTCTGGGGCTGCCGGCAAATTTAGTAAACTCTGCAGGGGATTCTAAAGCTCAGAGGCTTGAGAACCCAGTGTTAGCTCGAACTGCCTCCCGCTCCTACCGGCCAGGGTCTCCCACCCCCCTAAGTAGACCCCTACCCGCGCTCCCACCCCCTCGGGCTCAGCTGATGCAGTGTTGACTCACACCGGTCAAGGACAGCGGCAGGGCCAGCCTGGCGAGCCAGGAGAATCGATGAGGCTCTTCCAGCCTCCCGGCGCGACCAGGGCCCCGACCTGCCGAGCTCAGTCTGCGGGCCGGAGCTTTTCCCGCTGCCCCAGAAGCGCGCGCGCGCGCACACACACACACACACATGCCCCCTCTCCGGCAAACACCCAGAGAAAAGTCCAAACCTACCTTCCAGGTGCCCACCCACCGGCCGCGGCCCAGAACCGCGCTCCCCGGATGCTCAGGGCTGCAGGAGCCCCAGCTAGACCAGACGCATCACCTGAGGCTCCAGCGCCGACCCGCCGGCGCCCAGCACCACGCCAGGCATCCGGAGGCAGCGCTGTAAGAAGAGGTGTGGGTTTGTTTTAAGCAAAGCATGAGAGATCCGAAGTCAGTGTATTTATTGTATAGGTAAGTTACTCATTTAAAAAAAAACAAAAAAACATTTCAGACATGTTTTTTACAGTTAACAATTATATATATACACATATAAACAGTTCGATATAAAACACAATATCTACAATCTACTTACATTTAATTAACTTGCTACTTCTAGTATACCTGTGATTATTTTTAGTCAATACCGAGTCAGTTTCTCTGCTTAGACAGTACTATCCATAACACCTTGGTCAAACAGGTACTACGTGATAGTACAAAAAGAGCATTTAAGATGATTAACTATTATGTCTCTGACAAAAAGCACACACACACATCCTAGAGGCAAGTGCTCTGAGCTGCTTTTGGATTTAAGGCAGCGGTATAAGAATGTAATATAAAAGTCAAGAATATTTCCTTTTAAAATATTCCAAGACTGCCTGAGCCCCTTTCCAAGTCATACCTCTGCATTTGCGGTGCCCTTTGCTTTTCCAATAAGTGAGATGAAGATACAGATTACAGAAAATTTAAAGAAGACCCTATTAAAATCTTTAAAGTTATAACTTAAAATTTTAACAAAAAAGTTCAAAATTACTTTTCATAAATAGAAAAAAAATTTTATTTTCTTAAAAAGAGAGTGAATTTAATCAGTGAAGAGTCCCCATTTCTTTAGTTGAAATTAAGGTTTCAATGTGAGTTTATTTTTTAACCAGTGCACCAAATGTTTGGTTTCCGGAATACCAGAAAATTGATTCCATTTCTCATCTAGTTTTCCAGTTCTCCTTATGGAAATTTTTGGTAGCAAATATTATCCCCAAGTCCAGTTTTCTGAATGTGCCAATGTCAGGGGTCATCATCCAGCATTAAAATAGCCTTTATCGCCCTCAATGTCTACTTCCTGATCAGAATCCTCTGAAATCTCTGATTCAAGGTCTTCCTGAGAGGCAGGGGAAGGCGAACATTGAGAGCTATCCAAAGCACCTTTATTCTGTTCACTGGGCAAGTCTTGCCTCTGGTCACAGGGATTGTCCAAACTTTCCAGTTCTTCTTTTTTATTGCTTTGAGGGTTCTCCTGAATGGAAGATGGACAGGATCATGAAATATGGCAAGGGTGAGACACACATCAAAATGTCTTTTCACCATCTTTTTAATTTTCAATTTATCAACTGCTTTCAGCTATAATCTTATCCAGAAAATACATACTTCTTTCTCACTTTGGAAGAAGTAAAGTTCTTGTCATATCAGAGAAAGATTATATTGTTGCCAAGTTAGAACAACTAATCACAAATTCAACTGTAAATGTATTATGTCAAATGAACACTTAACTCCAGCCCAAACCCATGATCTCAAGATTCTTCAAAGTTTAGGGGGGAGCAGAAATCTGATCACTGCAGATACACACTATCTTCATTCTTCAAATAGTTAAACCTTGCCAATTAACAGGGCCTTGGAAACATTTTAAAAATGTGAATGCTAAATAGTAATGGTAAAGTTTCAAAATTATTAGATTGAATCCTTTTTCATCCATATTCTGGAATAAGTTTATAAACACATAAACCCATAAATATGTATAGCAGGTTACAAAATCATGGCAAAGAAATAAATGCAGAACTGGAAGAATGTTGCCAACTGAAAAGGGAAACAGGTACAACTTACTTAAAATCCGGGGTAAATTTCTGGAAAATATTCCCATTTTATATAGAAACCACGACTTTAAAAGTCTCTGGTAAAGTGCAGTAATGTTTTTGACCAAGAACTAAATGAGATAGTGAATTTTTAATCCTGTGTTTGTCTATAACGGACATAAACACTATATAGAAATATAATGATATACTTGCTAGGTTTCTTTTTTAAAAGTGTTATAGAATAATAGATTCACAAGGCTCACAACTATGTAACAGGTATATGCACAAGGTCAGAAATTTGAGAGGGAATCTGAAAAATTTTAAGTCATGTTAGAATAATGAAATCATGCAAATTTTATTTCCTGCTTCAAAATGTACTTTATGACACCATCTTGTTTTTAACAAACAAGTTTTATGATCACTAAATTTAAAAATGCACACTGCTTTCAATTTCCCCACTCACATTGTTTCAAGAACATTTTATTTACTATAAACTGTACATATACCGGCAAATTAACAATTCATCAATTGTCAGATAAATTTGGAGAAGACAGCCAGATTAGGACATCAAAAACAAATCTTTAGCTGGAAGTCAATAGAGCGTCTTTTAAAACTGAATTAGCCTTTACTTTTTATCACATATTGCGTAACAAGGTCACTGGAAGAAAGACTGTTAGAAAGTCTAAGCTACTTTCCAAACAGGCTTGGATATTACCTTACATGTTTCTATATTCATTTTAAGAGCTTGCATTAGATGGAAAATAATTGTTAAACTCTTTGATATTTAATTCTTCTAAAAAACAGTGCAAACAAGACTTAAACGTGTTTATTTCCTTATATTTACCCTTGAGCTCTGCCTGGTTTTATTATGGTTGTGTAAATAAAAGAAACAATTTTCTCCCAAAGATAACTGCTTAAGTCATTTACTGTCAATTACTTTATCTTTCCTGAGTTAATTAGATAAACAACATATGGGGTTTATAAAACAATTAGCCAGGAGTTTTGCTAGCCAGTGTGTGAAAACCCAAGCATAATTGATATAGGAACTGCATTAGTGCTTTTAGCATTACTGCCACCTGAGCAACTCATCCTGAATTTCAGCAGAACTATTTGCCTTTTTAATCAAGGTGAAGAGGTTAAATAGTCTCTCAAATGACTTTTGCATACAACCTATAACAGGCCTCGCAATGAGATAACATAATAAAAATATTTATTTCCATAGAAACAGTGGATATTGTGATTTTATATCCATGTGGATACCTGTTTTAGTCTTCGCCATTTAGCGCGACGATTCTGAAACCAGGTTTTGACCTACAGGAAAAAGAAAGAAAAGTTGCCATCGGCCCAGAATCCCGAGGGACCTGGGGAGAACCGGCGAGGCAGATCTCGGGGGCCTAGGGAGGAGGGGCGAAGCAGATCCCGGGCGGTGGAGCAGACCAGCGCTCCAGTAGTTGGATAGCGCGGTGCAACAAGCCAAAGTTTCCGTATGGTGGCTCCTGGTCTCTCTTCCGCTCTGAGACCCCCTGCCCTAGTAGCCAGCCCCGGGCTGTCGTCGCGCTCACCTGTCTCTCGCTAAGCTGTAGCATCTTGGCCAGACGCTTTCTCTCCGGCGGGGAGAGGTATTTCTGGGTCTCGAACTTCTTCTCCAGCTCTATAGTCTGGTCGTTGGAGAACCTCACCTGGCCACCTTTCCTTTTATGCAGAGGCCTCTGCAAGAACGGACTCCATAGCAGGGGTTTGCCTGCGGCAAGAACGGTGATCAGTAATGGCTCTGGAACAGCCTGGATGACCCTAGACCCACCTGGCTCTGGGGGTAATAACGGAAATAGGGGACGCAGGAGGGCACTCAACTGGGCACTTTCATATACATTCACCGACACAAGTACCCAACACAGTACCACCAATACACATACATACCCAGAGACACACAAACACCCAAAGTCACACACCTACACTGCATATGCACATACGCCACGCTTGGATAAACACACAGACACACACACACACCACACACAGCTAGATACCAACATACAAATCTTTTTATCCCCAAAAGAGCATCCATTATAGGTTGAGCTTAAAATACCATGACCCTCTTTAACCAGTCGTTCTCGAATTTATCCACAACTTTTTGCAACTCTAGGTCCTCTCCCATAGTGAACCGCACTTTCCAAACACTCTGAGTGTGTGTATGTTGGGAAGGAGCCGGGCTACTACACTGCCCAAGCCGGAGGCAGGAACAGGAACGGGGATCCACGATCCAGGCTGCGCGGGAAGCCCTTGAGCCCGGGTTCTGGAGTTAGGCCGCGTGCGGAGCTTCCAATCCTGGCTCGAGGGCGCCGCGGGCTCCTCTGATTTCACACCCGACCCGCGGGGGCGGCCAGTTAAAGCCACCCCGTGGGCTATGGCAACATTTCCGTCAATGTGTTTCCTGTTGGTCTATCTCGAAAAACCCTTTGCTTCCTCCTGCGCAGTCCCAGCAGTAACCCAAGGAAACCCAGAGCGCGCTCAGTAAAAATGTTCGCCCCATGGGCCCGGCCCGGTTGAGGGTCCTTCCTCCAGCCCCCGCAAGCCAGCAGGGCCATGCCGGGCCGCAGCACTAAACCCTCAAGGCTGGAATCAAAAATGCAATATAACTTTTTTTAAAAAAAATAACTAAAATATAACCCACCCCCTCAATCCCTCTAACAATGAGAAAGGAAGGTGGAAGACTGAGCTAGAGGCCATACCATTATGACATTAAAATGTCAGTTAATTAAAATAGTATTGTCTTCAGGGTCTCTACAAAAGCTGCCAATAACAAAGAGTAGATTTAAAACCCTGGAGGTCCAATGCAAGAAACCCCGTTTCCTTATTTACCCCGGGGAGTCAGGTGCCGAAGGCGCCAAGGGCCACCCGGAGCGCGGATCACGGGTGCCTTGTGTCTTAGGCCGCACATTGTGGTGGGGGTGGGGGTGTCAAACCCAGCAAATTCTGTATGTCCTATGTCTGCGCTGCCCTTCCTACTCCAAATACGTGTCCGACAGTCCGTCGGTCCGTGGGTCTAGAGGCCTGAGCCTAAACGCTTTGAAAGCTGGCATTGTTTTTTTTTTTTTTTTGAGATTTTGCTTACGTCAGGCTTCAGACTGGTGCAAAACAGCCTCAAAAAAAAAAAAAAAAAAAAGGAAGCAACTGGTTATTTTAGCTGCCATAAAGTCACATCCCACACAGAGGAAATGAACAATATCAGAAAAACGGATCCCGGCTATCAGAAGTCGAGTGTTTCCTGAATATGTCTGTATTGAGGATGTCGATAAAATAATCAGCAGCGTGCACTACTCCGGGGGAAGGGTCTGCTTCACGCAGCCAGGAAAACACTTAACAGCTTCTGAAACCAGATTTACTCCTATCGAGAACTCAAGATTTCCTGTATGAACGGAAAGGGTCAGGCTCTTTCACTACACAAGCTTGTTGAAGCAGGTCCAGCCCCGTAACCACCCGGGCCCCGCAGCTATCCTTGCCCTGCAGGGGCCGGGCCGGGGCGCCCTGGCACTCCCTCTCCTTGTCCCTCCGGCGAAGGGGACCTCACCCAGGGCGCCCCATGACTGCCTTCGGCAGCCAGCCCCGGCGGTCTCGCCCGGATCCTCGAGCCCCGACGACTGCAAGGTGCAGGGAAACCAATCTGAGTCATGGTGCGGTCAAGCCCAGCCGACGCTGCCGGGGCCCGCGCCTCCAGTGCCCGCGCGCGCCCTTCGAGAACCGCTTTTCAGTCGCGTTTCCCACACCTTTCTACTGCCTCCCCCTCTGCCCCCTTCACCTCCTGGGCGCTGCCACCTGCCGGGTGGCGCCTTCCTAGCCGCGGCCCCGGCTCGGCCCCGCCGTGACCCCGGCCGCCTTACCCAGAGGGTCGTGGCGGAGCAGGGCGTGCGTGTAGTCGTTCACCGTCCGCGGGAAGGGGTACAGGGGGCCCCCGAAGCCGCTGGGTCCATAGGCTGCGGCCAACGCGGCGGCGGAGTGGTGCGAGAAGGCGGGGTGGATCGGCGTGGGTTCGTACACGGGGGTCCGGTAGGAGGACACGAGGCTGGTGAAGGAGGAGTTGGGGGACGGCAAGGTGGGGGTGGGGGTGGGCGCGGCTGGCCCCCGGCCCAGGATGTCTTCGATGTAGAACGGCGTCGGGTGCGCGGGCTGCAGCAGCGGCGTGGGCGCGTACAGCGGCACCCCCACGGCGCCCGCCGCCGCCGGGCCGGGGTGCGGGTACTGCATGGCTCCGCTGCGCTCCGGTCCCTCGGAGGGCGGCCGGCCCGGCGCTACATTTATCCGCGCTCCGCGCTCCCGGCGATAGGCTCTGCCGGCCGCGGGGTGGGGCCGCGCTCTCTGGCCCCTTCCTGCCGCCGGGCCCTGCGGCCAATGGCGCGGAGCCCCGGGAGCCACCTCCCGCCCCCACCTTTGGCCCGCCCCCGCCGGCCGAGCTCCCCGCCTCCTGGACGCGCTCGCACCCAGCCTCCGAGGACCCCGCGTCCCCGGGACCCAGCTGCCGCCGTCGGGGCGGGAGGGGGGCTCCCGGCACCCTGGGCTGGACGCCCTCGAAGGAAGCTCGTCGGGGGAGAAGAGAAGCAAGCAGCTGCCGGGCACACAGGCTCAAGCAGTCCTAGCTCCCGCTGAGAGGCATTTCTGCTGAAACTCGGGGGCACGATCCAGGACGGGGCCCAGAGTGGAGGCAGCCGGCCCCAGGCAAGGGGTAGCTGGACTCGGCCCGGCAGGCATAGAGGCCACTGTCAGGGCCGCAGCTTCGCAGAGCTGAGAGTACCCTCCCTGGTCGGCGCGCTCCCTGAAGTAAAGGTGGCACTGACGGTGGCCCCGGGCGTCTCCGGACTTCGTAGCGGGAGAGAGTGCCTTGGGGTCCGGGGACAGCTCCAAGGAGAGAAATCCACGGCCCTTAGCTGCAATCCAGTGGGGTAAGGACGACTAGACTTCAGGTGCTCTGGACGGTTAGCCGCTCCGGCCTGATTCATTTGTGAGCCCCCGGCCTTAGCCCCTTCCCTGGGGACACTGGATGAAAGAAGCCTCTTCGGGCAGTAATCAAAGGAAGGCCTGGGTCCAATGGCTCCAGGTAGAAACTGTCCAGTCTTCTCTGACCCAATGGGGGCTGCTGCATGTCTCCTGTCTCCGGGTCCTGGGTGTGTCGCACCTGTGCGCAGCCCCGCTTTCCCATTTTGCACGTGTTTTCTATTGAAGCTGTGACGCCACCCCGTGTGGCCTCGACTCTGTGCAGCTCCACTCGCCTGCAGGGCAAGGGGGCATTTTCTTGATTGACGCCCTCCTGCGGTCGTCACACCTCGGTGGTGAGCGGTTTCAGCTAAGGTCCTCCATTAATCGTGGAAATGAAAAGACTTCCCTGCTTTTTCTATTGAGATTTTTAAATTTTACATCTTGGAACTATTTCTCCGACTGCAGCAGGACCACATTAGGAAGGAGAGTAGACTCCAAGCCAGATGGCCTGAGTTCGAATTTCACTCCACACATTTTTGTTGAGCAACTACTGTGTGCCAGCAGTGAACAAGACAGATGTAGTTCTTGTCCTCTCCGAGACAGGAAGTAAATTTTATTACAGTGCCTTATGTGTGTGCCAGGAAGGAGGAGTACATAATGACCTGAAACCTTATAACAAGGGGACATCAGTTAGTAGGGGGAGGGGGCGTGTAAAGGAAAGGAAAGCCCAAGGAAGTGATATTTGAAAAATGAGTAGTTGTCAAAGAGCCTAAAGAGGGACGAATATTCCAAGTCCAGGGACTAGCATGTGAGTGTTGCCAGTACAAATTTGGTCAAGTCCCTCCTTGAACTTTTCTCATCTGAAACATTTAAGACTTAGCCTAAAGTTTCCTAATCTTTCTGGGGTGGAGTCATAGGCATATTTCAGAATCTGAGGATAGACAACAGCTACAAGTACAGACAAACAGTGAGTGTAATATGCTATCATTGGAGTTAAAACCTTGGAGAGGGTTTAAATATTTATCTGTGCCTTTGCTCTATTACATAAACTATCTCTGGAAGGATATACAGAAAACTAATAACACTGACTGTCTATGAAGATAGAGGTGGAGTTGGAGGGAGAATGTACTGTACACTTTGTATTTGGAGACTTGAACCATGTGGATGTGTGACCTATTCACAGTAAAAGCAGGTTCCTAAAGTAGTGGCTGATTCTAGGTGTAGGGCAGGAAAAACACAAGAAGCGTGTTGTGCCAGAAACCATGGAAAGAAAACAGAAACTGCCTTAACGGGTTGTCCACTGGCCAAATTTGGGGTGATTTAAGCATCAAAAACACATTATGGATTGTAACACATTGACTATAACAGTTCATAGTATCTCTATCCCTGGTGTTACTCAGAGGAGTAAGGGATGGTGGATGGTAATGCTGGAAGAATGCCAGCTAACAAATGTAGAAAGATTGATAAAATTGGAAAATGTAATAATTCATTCAAGAAAGAATTATCATTGAACTCAAAAACCACTGAGTGAAATATTGTTGAGGATAAGGATTTTCACAAGATCTCATAGTATCACCTCAATTGATCGGATTTTGGATTTAAAAAGAAACGCTACAAAAGACATTTGGAGAGATAACAACCAAAAACTGAATACAAATTGTATGTTAGATGACATTATTAAATTGTGTTAGTAGTGATTGGTATTATGGGTAAATGTTTTTATGCTTAGGAGGTGCAGGCAAACGTAATTAGGGCTGAAAGCTCATCGTATCTGCAACTTACTTTCAAATAGTACAATATATACACATACACACATATACATATATACATATGCACACATATATGTATATATAAAGAGGGAAATAAACCAAATTAGAAAATTAATTCATTAGTGAATTTAAGTGAGGACTATACAGGTGTTCATTGTACTAGTTTCAGCTTCTCTGTAGATTGGAAATTTTTGAATATATAGACTTAAAAGTTAAGTATGATTACATGTTTAAAAATGAAAGCATCATCTCATTTCTTTTTTTTTTTTTTTAAGATTTTATTGGGCAATTAGGGGAGGGGACCAGCCAAGTTGTTTTTTTTTTCCTTTTTTTTTTTTTAGCTGAGCCATCCTGCCACCTGTTGGCAGCTCAACGGCAACTCAGCTTGGGCTAGCATCGAACCGCCGTTGCTCAGAGCTCAGCTCCCACTCTTGAGTGAGCTCTTAACCAACTGAGCCACTCGGCCAGCCCTCCCAAGTTGTTGTTCTCCCGTCTTCTTTGTAGAGGGCGCCAGTCGCCATCTGGCTTCCCGATGGCAGCTCGTGGCCTCTAAGCTCAAGGTACTGTGTTCAGTCTTAGTTGCGGGTGGGTGTAGCCACCATCCCATGCGGGAGTTGAACCAGCAGCCTTATTGTTAAGAACGCACACTCTATCCACTGAGCCATCTGGGCGGCAGCTCAGTTCAAGGTGCTGAGTTCAGCCTTAGTTGTGGGTGGGCAAAGCCACCATCCCAGGCGGGAGTCGAACCTGGCAGCCCTGTTATTAAGAGTGCACACCCTATCCATTGAGCCATCAGGGTGGCAGCTCAGCTCAAGGTGCCCAGTTCAGTCTTAGTTGCGGGTGGGTGTAGCCCACCATCGAACAGACAATCTTATTACACCAGCTGAGCCATCCTGCCACCTGTTGGCAGCTCAGCGACAGCTCGCCTAGGTCGCATTCACTGGCCCATGTGGGAATCGAACCGGCGGCCCTGTTGTTCAGAGCTCGCCAATTCTTAACCAACTGAGCCACTCGGCCAGCCCATCATCTCATTTCTTAAGGTAAAAAGTATTTGTTAAGTCTGTGTACAAATTCAGGTGGTGCATTGCCCCTGGGAACCATGCGTGGAGGGCTGTTTGTGAATCATTAGTCCCTCTGTGATCCAATATGCCCTCTCCACCAATCATAATTCTCATCACATAGCCTGATGGAGAATTTAGACAGTTACTGGGAGACTGAAAGTAAATTGTGTTCTTCCATGTACCAAAAACAAACACAGGATTTGGGGACAAAGAAAAGACAGTTGTTGTCACCTAAAGCTCAAAATTTCCTTCAAAAGTTACGTTTGGGTCTTCAATGATTTGGACCTCAATGAACTAAGCAGGTAACTGTGATTATTATTTTCTCACAAAATGTTTCTCCCTCATCTTTGTTTTTCTGCCCCTTTCACCTAGCAAGTAATTGAGATGATTACAATTTATTTAATGCCTTTACTAGCCAGCCTTCATTCTCCACCTCCAAAAATAGTATGGGTTTATAGTTTATCCTGTGCATAAGTCAGCCAACAAAAATAAGTCGACAAAGCTTTCAAAAACAAATATTAAATGCTAGTGAAATAATCACTAATATAGGAAAAGGAAGCGTCATCCTTTTCTTTGATTTAGCCACAGATGCTATGAGGTAGATGGACATCTTAAAAGGCATTGGTATAACATTCCAGCTCAGCTACATAATCCTCACCAGCAAATTGTGGCACTTAATTCTTTTAAGCTATATAACACTACCTCTTCTAAATCCAATCGTCAGATCCATGTGCATTTTGCTATAGTTAAAAAAAAATTGCAACCACATTTGTGAATGTCACATTTATTGAACTACATAATTTTTAATATCACTCGTGTAGGTTTTATAGTTTGTTTTATTGTTTTAAAAGTCATTTGGGGCTCTAAAGGAACAAGATTTTTCCAAAGTTGTCCTTATAATTTTTTTCACACAGTCAGAACTAATAAAACAAAACTGTTGTAGCTATTTAATTCAAAATCTCTTGGAGTTTCAATATTTTTTCTCTGCTGGATACTAAAACCAATAAAGCTACATGAGATTTTAATTATATTCTGAATTAAACAAGACTCTCTCCAAAAATTTGGCACCATTTATTTTAGTCACTGCTATTGTGCAAGAGACCATACTTTGTAAGAAGAGAAGGTAGTTCTCACCTCTAATTTATCTAGTAGGAACAGGTAAAATTTTTGCAACTTCTTTTCAATAAATAAATATACGCAGAGGAAAAACTTCAAAATAGCGATAGTATGAAAGTATCAATGGATTGTATTGTAACAGTTTGGTTCTATTTTTACTTAAAATAAAAGTTTTATTATCTTCAGCTGTTGAAATGACCATTTAATCACATATCAAGTCATTGTAATATATTTAAAGTTTGACAAAATTTAATTAGGGTTTTAGGGCTTTACTAACTTACAAAATGCTGATATAATCGAATAGAAACGTCTGCTCTGTGTCATGAATGGGATCAGAGCCGTGGAACACATGGGCAGTAGTCACCATGACATGACTTCAGCGATGTCCACATTTTACATACTACAATGTACTTTACATAGCACTAGAATGTGGGTGAATTTTACTGACCATGGAGGTTTAGGTGGAGCTTATATTTATTTGCTCAAGTAATACAATAATGAAGAACTCAATAATCAAAAGAGAACCCAATTTTTTTTTAATGGGCAAAAGATCTGCATAGACTCTTCTCCAAAGAAGATACGCAAATGTCCAATAAGCACATGAAAAGATGTTCAACATCATTAGTCATCAAATCAAACCACAATAAGGTCCCACTTATTGGATACACCCTAGGATAACTATAATAGTTTTTTTTAAAACACAGAAAATAGGGCCGGCCGAGTGGCACATTGGTTAAGAGCTGGTTTTGGGATGCCAGCGGCCCCGGTTCGGATCCCACATATGAGGGCCAGTGACACTGCCCTTTACAGCTAACAACAGCTCCACCTGGAGCTGCGCTGCGAGTCTCGGCGATGGTGTATCTGCAGCCCCTGCTGCAGTGGGCTGCCGTAGGCTACAGTGAGTGGCCGGCAGCCAGCGTGAGCGGCTGACCAGCGTGAGCTGCCAATAGCCGCGGTGAGCGACATCCAGAGGCCGTGGACCGATCTAACTCATCTGGGAAGAGCGCAATGACGATACCAACATGGGCCAGTGAAGCAACATCCTCTGCAACTAGACTGAAGAACAAAAGGAGAGCAACTTGTCTGTTCCCCTTCCCCCATTTCCCAATGCTGTTCCCCTCCCCCAATTCCCCAATAAAATCTTTAAAAAAAAAACACAGAAAATAACAAATGTTGGTAAGAATGTGGAGATTTAGAACCCTCATACACTGCTATGGCAATGTAAAATGAAGCAGCTGCTTTAGAAAACAATCTGGCAGTTCCTGAAAGGGTTAAATATAGAATTACCATATTACCTAGTAATTCTATTCCTGAGTACATACCCAAGAGATGAAAATATATGTCCAGGGCCAGCCGAGTGGCACATTGGTTAAGAGCTGGTTTTGGGATGCCAGTGGCCCCGGTTCGGATCCCACATATGAGGGCCAGCTAACAACAGCTCCACCTGGAGCTGGGCTGTGCGAGCCCTGGCAATGGTATAGGCTGCAGCCCCTGCTGCAGTGGGCTGCCATAGGCTACAGTGAGTGGACGGCAGCCAGCTTGAGCAGCCGGCAGCCAGTGTGAGCTGCCAATAGCTGCGGTGAGCGACATGCAGAGGCCAGCAACCAATCTGCCTCATCCAGGAAGAGCGCAATGACGATACCAACATGGGCCAGTGAAGCAACGTCCTCCGCAACTAGACCGAAGAACAAAAAGACAGCAACTTGTCTGTTCCCCTTCCCCAATTCCCCAAGCTGATCCTCTCCCCCAATTCCCCAATAAAATCTTTAAAAATATATATATATATATATCTCCACACAAAAACTTGAACACAAATCTTCATAGCAGAATTACTCATAATAAACAAGAAATGGAAACAACTCAACAGTCCATCAACTGATGAATGGATAAGTAAAATGTGGTACATCCAAGCAATGGAATGGTAATAAGGAATAAAGTACCAATACATGCTACAACATGAATTAACTTTGAAAACATTTTGCTAAATGAAAGAAGGCAGACATGATAAACCACATATTAGATGAATGCACTTATGTGAAATTTCCAGAATAGGCAAATCTATAGAGACAGAAAGTAGATTAGTTGTTGCCTAGAGCTAAAGAAATTGAGAATAAATGGAGGGTGATTGCTATTGAATAGAGTTTCTTTTTTTTTTTTTTTTTTTTTAGCTGAGCCATCCTGCCACCTGTTGGCAGCTCAATGGCAACTCAGGTTGGGCTGGCATCGAACCGCCGTTTTGTTTTGTTTTGTTTTTTTAGCTGAGCCATCCTGCCACCTGTTGGCAGCTCAGTGGCAACTCAGCTCGGGCTGGCCTCGAACAGCTGTTGCTCAGAGCTCAGCTTGCACTCTTGAGCGAGCTCTTAACCAACTGAGCCACTCGGCTGGCCCTAGAGTTTCTTTTTGAGGTAATGAAAATGTTCTAAAAGTTTTTGTGGTGATGGTTACATAACTTTGTGAATATCCTGAAAGAAAAAAAAACACAAAAAACCCACAACACTTTAAATGAGTGAATGATATGGTGTTAATTATATCTCAATAAAGTTGTTATAGAATTTTCGAAATGATGAAAGGATGTCACGTGAAAGCCAAGAATGTACCTTGTAATAATTTTAACAAAGGGTTATAGGATCAGAAGTGATATTTTGACATATAATCCAAATTTGTGAATATGTAGCCAAACTCCTAGGCAACAGCCCTTGAGAAATGATGAGCCAGGAATCATGCTGTCTGGACCGTGGGCCTTTTCTATTCAACATATAAACCCACTCCCTAGGATTTTATATTCCTTCATTCACATTTTTTTTTCACTACTCAGATGTCCTTCTAAACACCACCCAGAAAGGAGAGAAAGAGGAAGTTTATTGCCAAGGAAACAAATGTCAGAAAAATTTTAAGTCAGTTCAGATTCTAGTTATAATTTTTTAATTTTCATCTGAGATCCTATGGGCCAAAATTCCCCCATCCTTAACTCTAAGGAGCACTCTAAAGATTCTATTCTGAGAAAAGAAAAAGGCAACAAATGTTAGGATGCCAGGACCACAAAGAAGTCACAAGGCCTTGTTCAGCCAACTGCTGTGGTCATAGAGCTTCAGTTCAGAGAGCTGGAGGGGAAATTTTATGGAAATCCTAAGTGTGGGGAACAGTTGAAGCTGGGGATAATTACCAACTAGGAAAACAGGGACTTCATGGTAAAAACACTGTGAGTTAGCCTACATACTCACTCTCCTGCTTGGCAATGACCTCATCTCAGATAAAACATAATCTGGCTTCCCAAGGACACATTTTTCTCCCAGCTGTGAAATGGGCCTAAAATACTGAATTACTTAAGATCAACTCATCAAAGAAGTCTGGGACTATTAGGAGAAGTGGGAAATATTAAATATGCCAAGGGTTGACATAAAAGGGAAATTCCTAACTGAAGTTTTAGGTCCCAAGGAACTGATAACATTGATTGATTGGAAGGGATGGTGGTGCATATATATAGGGGTGGGAGTAAGAATGAGGTGGGAGATAACTTTATGCTGCATACCCTTTTGTACTTTTAAATTTTTGAACCCAGGGCCAGCGGAGTGGCACATTGATTAAGACCTGGCTTGGGATGCCAGCTCTGAGCAGCAGGGCCCCGATTCAGATCCCACATGAGGGCCAGTGATGCTGCGCCCTCTACAACTAAGGTGGTGAACAACAGCTCAACCTGGAGCTGGGCTGCCATGAGTCACTGGAGACGGTGTAGGCAACAGTGGGGCTGGCCGGCAGCTGGAGTGCACTTTCATGAGTTGCTGTGAGCTGCTGTGAACGGCCATCCAATGGCCAGCGAGTGACTGCCTCACCCGGGAAGAGCGCAATGATAATACCAACATGGGCCAGTGAAGCGATGTCCTCCACAACTAGACTGAAGAACAAAAAAAACGAAGCAACTTGTCTGTTCCCCTTCCCCCGATTCCCTAATGCTGTTCCCCTCCCCAAATCCCCCAATTAAATCTTAAAAACTAAATAAATAAATAAAATAATTTGAACCCAGTTCCTGAAACCATGCCTGGCATATAGTAGATATTCTTTTGAGATTTTTGAAAGGGTGAATGGAGTCAAATATGATTTTGAATTCTGGCTCCACCATTTTTATTGTGAGTTTGATTAGTTTCTTAACCATATTGAGCCCCAGTTTCCTAAAAAGTAGCATAGGGATTGTAATAATGTCTCTCTCATAATACTGCTGAGATTAAATGAGTTATTGCATATAAATCACTAGCATTCAGTAAGCACTCAATAAATGGTAGGTGCTGTGATGACAATGACAATGATGACAATGATGGCGACTACAACAATAATGGTGGAAGAGAAGTGGACCAAAGGGCTCTCCTAATTCTTTTATGATAACAGAGCATTGCTCTAGTAAATTTTGCTCAAAATAAATGCATGGCAGCAGGATTTGGGGAATGTTTGATTACAGAGAGGTTTTTCAATTAAACTTTAGCTGAGGTCTATTCTACTGTAGGGGATACAAAGGTTAATAGGACAATGTCCCTGCCCTCAAGGGGCTTAGTATTGGTGAATGAATGTCCTGAAAACAAACTCCAGACTATCCCATTTCTGTTGTTGTTGTTGTTATTGTATCAAATTTAATTAAAATATTGTAGCAAATTTAATTAAAATGAACACACAGCATGAAGATTCAAGAGCTGGAAAATTCAATGAAGTTAATACTCAAGGTTCTGCACTCATTACAATTATTAGTGTAATAATGAGTCAGATATCACATGGGCAACATTCTAATCTTCCCTTTTCTTTTCTTAGCATCTAGGCTTCTTGTATACTGTTCGTATATATTCATGGATCTAGAAGGTAATGGTATCCACTTGTTAAAATCATGACCCTTCTTTGACACTTCCTAACTCTGTGACCTTGACAAAGCATTTGCTCTTTCTCAGCCTGTGTTTTTATTTTAACCTAAAAAAACAGTCTAATAACCACACCTATATCATACAGTTGTGAGGATTAATGTACCACTACCTTTTAAAATTTTTAGCACCATAGGCTGGCTGAGTGGCGCACTGGTTAAGAGCTGGTTTTGGGACGCCAGTGGCCCCGGTTCGGATCCCACATATGAGGGCCAGTGACACTGCCCTCTACAGCTAACAACAGCTCCACCTGGAGCTGGGCTGCGAGCCTCGGCAACAGTGTAGGCTGTAGCCCCTGCTGCAGTGGGCTGCCATAGGCTACAGTGAGTGGCCGGCGCCAATGTGAGTGCCAATAGCCATGGTGAGTGACCATCCAGAGGCCAGCGACCAATCTGCCTCATCCGGGAAGAGCGCAATGACGATACCAACATGGGCCAGTGAAGCAACGTCCTCCACAACTAGACTGAAGAACAAAAGGACAGCAACTTGTCTGTCCCCCTTCCCTGGTTCCCCAACGCTGTTCTCCTCCCCCAATTCCCCAATAAAATCTTTAAAAATAAAAAAAAAATTTTTTAGCCTCATGACTGACCCAGTAAGTTCTCAACTGCCTTCTGTTTGAGAGTAGAATAAATTTTGCCTGGCAGCAAACAATAAGAGATGAAGAATTTAATCCATCTCTCCTCCCAAGTTGAAAGTCAAGCAATTTTTTATTGATTGATATTTTTAAACTTCATAAATTATGCAAAATACTGTTGTGCATGACTTATGCTGAAGAAAAACAAAAATTGATAACAGGAGTAGGGCTATACATTTCCTAAATCTTTGCTGATTTAGGAAAAATCGTTCTGATCTGTTCCTCTTGATTATTGGTACCTCCAACCACTCAGTCACTCCAGCTAAAAAAAGAGAAGACCCATGTCTGAGACAGGGAAGAGGGGAAGCAGAGGGAAGAGGGATTGAATGGTCAAAGTGGGAGTAGCGTAAAAGAGAAAAAGAGAAGATGAGTGCCCAGGTTGATTTGGGGGACTGAACTTAATGAAATGGGGTATAGTTCCCAAGACTGGAGAGGACACAATTAGACTAATGGTTCCTGAAGAGCATGAGCTGTGTCTTAGTCATACCTGACCCTCCCCAGCACCCAGCACTGTACCTGGTACCAAGTTGGCAAAATGAAATGTGGGGCATTGAGTATCACACCTTCACTGTTAGGAGAAAGCAGGCTGAGAGCCCAACCCTGAGTACATGGGCTTTCTGGGTTTCTAGGGAGAAAGGGTCCATATATTTTTCTGAGTGAAGCCAAATAATTAAGAATTCTCAAAGGGAATGAAGACAAGGAATGTGGACAAAAGCATCCATCATAATGGCAATTGCTATAGTGGCAGGCAGCCGCTGTGAAAATGACCAAGGTCAGAATGGAAAGCAGCATCTCCTAAACTTGGTGGTTCATGGCACTGAGCCAGAGTCTGTGAGACCCATCTCTTCTTGGTGGTCTTCAGGAGCCCTGATTGTGGAAGTAGAGCAGAAGGATGTCACGCATGCAGTTCTGGCCTTGGAGTTGTTGGAAGACCAACCACAACATGATGGCTTCTTGTTTCCCAGCTTATTACACTTCCAAGTCTGGAAGCCTAAGAAACTTTTGCTACATTTCGATAGTCCAGCAGATAGATAACTCCATTTTATAGATGAGGAAGCAGGCCCAAAGAACTTGTCCAAAGGCACAGAGCTGATAAATAGCAAAGTAAGTATTTAATCTCAGATATGATTCTTAAATAAGAACATTCTGTGGTTCCATAAAGCCTTCGTATTGGCTAAGCAATGGTAACATGTACAAGTACTATTTTTATTCCCCCCCCCTTTTTTTTTTTAAGCTGAGCCATCCTGCCACCTGTTGGCAGCTCTGCAGCCGCTCAGCTCGGGCTGGCATCGAACTGCCGTTGCTCAGAGCTCAGCTTGCACTCTTCAGCGAGCTCTTAACCAACTGAGCCACTCAGCTGGCCCACAAGTATTATTTTTATGCTTTTTTTTTTTTTTAGCTGAGCCATCCTGCTACCTGTTGGTAGCTCAGCGGCTGCTCACCTCAGGCTGGGCATCGAACTGCTGTTGCTCAGAGCTCAGCTCACACTCTTGAGCGAGCTCTTAACTAACTGAGCCACTCAACTGGCCCGTACAAGTATTATTTTTAAACAAGAGGCCCATACCTATCTTTTTATTCCCTGGGTATGCACCCATTTCTGGGGATCCGGAATACTAAAGTAAAAAACAGGAAGTCTCCACACAAAAAAAGTAATTTTATTAAATTTAAATGTATTAAGCAAAGGACCGGCTGAGTGACGCGGTGGTTAAGCGCTGGCTTGGGAAGCCAGCGGCCCTGGTTCGGTCCCACATATGAGGGCCAGTGACACTGCCCTCAATAAATAAATAAATAAATAAATAAATAAATAAATAAATGTATTAAGCAAGTATTAATCATCTATTATGATCAGACACATAAGTAGATACATAAGTAGATATAGTATATGTGAAATTATTAATCATGTTTAAAAGAAATTTGATTTCTACCATTTTTATTTGAAATATTATAATTGTACTATACTATTTCAAACTCCATATATTTACAATATTTTGGTTATAATTACCCAATATTTATTTTAAATAAATATAGATAGCCTTTCATATAAGGGATATGAAAGAGCCTCATTTATTATTTGTCTTTATAGAACTATTAAGGAAGGATTATTAGGTTTATCAATTCATGTTCTATTCCTATTGATATAAAGAAAAATCACAATAATTCAACAAGACTAGCTTGACTTTGTTTTTACGATGCTAATTTTGAGTTCACCAATCAAGTGATCTATATAATCCAGTGAGAAAGTAACAACAGCCATTTAAAATAATATTTTTAATAGAATATCAATGAAATGGTTTTACCTATTTCTCTTCTTTCTCTTCTTCTTTGGGTGAAAATGTCCCAAGTGAGATCTGCTGCTGATGCTCCTGCTGAACAAAAGCCACTTGCTTCATCAGATAATTTTCCAAGCCAAGGTATAGCAGCAGGGTTTTAAGTTTTCTTCAAAACAAAAGCTTTTGGGCCAGCCAAGTGGCTCATTGGTTAAGAGCTGGTTTGGGGATGCCAGTGGCCCCGGTTCGGATCCCACATATGAGGGCCAGTGACGCTGCCCTCTACAGCTAACAACAGCTCCACCTGGAGCTGGGCTGTGCGAGCCCCGGGACGGTGTAGGCTGCAGCCCCTGCTGCAGTGGGCTGCCATGGGCTACAGTGAGCGGCCGGCAGCCAGCGTGAGCTGCCAATAGCTGTGGTGAGCAACCATGCAGAGGCTGATGACTGATCTGCCTCATCCAGGAAGAGCTCAATGATGATACCAACATGGGCCAGTGAAGCAACATTCTCCGCAACTAGACTGAAGAACAAAAAGACAGCAACTCGTCTGTTCCCCTTCCCCAATTCCCCAATAAAAAAAAATAAAATAAAAATAAAATAAAAATAAAAAGCTTTTGAATAAGAAGTTTCGGTTAACCGTAACAGGATATCATGTTGAATTCTTATTTTCTGAGGCCTTTTCAAGTATACATTGGAGAGGTAACTTTGAAGCCATGGAAAGTGACCATAAAAACCAGGAAAGACTTTTGGCTGGCAATGGGTTAGAAGAAATGGTAAGTAAACGTATAATAATTTTGTTTAAGAAAAACAAAGTAGGCACACATTTGAAAAGGAAATCTCTCTGAAATCAACTTCACCAATTTGTCTAACAAGTTAGAAAATGTTAATGGGAGACTACACAGATTCTGCTCCCACATAGGATGTATTGTAGAAAGCTGAAGAGCATGGTTTCCACCCTAACGAGAAAAAAAATGGAGAAACTACACATTCATAATTTTTCTCGAACCCATCAGAGAGCTAAGGTCACAGGACAGCCAAGTACGCTAAGGAAAGACAAGCCTTCCAAGGAGATTCAGGGATGAGCAGTAGCCAACCTGTGGCAGAACTTGAGAGGAGGAGACACCAGATACTATGCAAGTAGGTAAGAATTCAGCTGAAGGATTTTTTTTTCTTTTTTATTGGGGAATTGGGGGAGGGGAACAGCGTTGGGGAATCAGGGAAGGGGAACAGACAAGTTGCTGTCCTTTTGTTCTTCAGTCTAGTTGTGGAGGACGTCGCTTCACTGGCCCATGTTGGTATTACCATTGCGCTCTTCCCGGGTGAGGCAGTCACTCCCTGGCCATTGGACGGCTGCTCACGGCAGCTCAAGAAAGCTCACAACAGCTGCTGGGCAGCTCCACTGCAGCCTACGCCTTCAGCTCCACAGCTCAGCTCCAGGTCAAGCTGCTGTTCACCATCTGAGCTGTAGAGGGCACAGTGTCACTGGCCCTCTATGTGGGATCCCAAGCCAACTCTTACCCAATGCCCCACTCGCCGGTCCTAGTTTTTAACAAATTGCCAAAGGCTTCATGTGAGCTAACATGAAAATACAGAATTCCTAGACGCTGCAGACACAATGGGAATTTGACCCATGATCAGGTTCATCTTCACAGACTTCATCAGGTGTCCAAGAAAGATGGGAGGCTGGGCAGGAGACCAGACAGAGTCTCCATCTGTGATGCAGGCCTGGAAAAGGGAGCAGTCACCCCTACAAGAAAGGCATGAAGCTCTGCCCAGACCCTTCTTCCTTGCAGACAAAAGCCATAGGAAGAAGGGCAGCAAACCTTGTGTCTCCCAGGGAACAAGTGACTGCGATAAAGGTAAAAAACAAAAACAAAACAAAACAAAATCCTTTATACTCCTAGGAGAGGAGCAGGGAACTAATTCTCCTATAAAGAACCTGCCAAAGATACGGGTAGAATTTGGCTGTTCCAGGAAGGGACAGGATCACTGAGAAAGCCTGACTCCCCCAGGACCCGGGACATAGGATCTGCTTAAAACTAAGGCTGGAGATGAACAGCAGAAAACCACCCCAACCTCCTCCACTAGACCAGCAAGCCCAGAGAAATGGCAGAAGGGCGAAAGTGTGCTTAGAGTCCCTGCCTGGCTCAAGCACACAGGGGAGGCTGAAAGCTGAGGGTGGAGCACAAACATTGAGAAAAGCCCTCCAGTAGCCTAATCCAATTACTGAAAACCAAAATTAAAAAATTTGGGTCTTTTTGCCTCCACATGGGCTGCCGGTAGGAGCTCCATGTAAGAGGTGTGCTTTCCGCACTGTGTTAGTGGTCTTGCTTCTTTTTTCTTTTCCAGAATAAACCGTTTCTTTTGAGGATTAAAAAAAAAAAAAAATTGAAGGCAGCCTGAGAAAGAAGACAATAAATGCTGAGGAACAAAGATAAAAATTAATACACCAGGCTTTTTTTTATTAGAAATTGTGCAAACTAGAAGACAACAGAGCGACATCGTTCACGTGCTGAAAGCAAATAACTGTCAAACCAGAATAGATTCTGTAGAATCTTCCTTCCTTCTTTCCTTCCTTTAAACATTTTCTATTTTTCATCCAACAGCATGTGTAGAGAGATTATGCAGATGGTGTTCATTTTCCCTCCCTTTGTTTACACCTTAAGGAAGTATAGTCTGTGTACAGCTGCATGGTGAGCTATGTAAGGAAAACTCTGGGCTCTGAGGGTGAAAGAGTATGTTATATGTAAGTTTTGAAAGGTAAATGTGTCAAGAGCATGGTTTTTAAAATTGTTTTAAACATTTTTAAACTTTTTTTTATTTTTATTGGGGAGCAGTGTGTTTTCCCAGGACCCATCAGCTCCAAATCAAGTAGTTGTTTCGATTTATTTGTGGAGGGCACATCTCAGTGGCCCATGTGGGGATCAAACCGGCAACCTTAGTGTTATGAGCACTGCGTTCTAGCCAACTGAGCTAACCAGCTGCCCCTAAAACTTTTTTTTAAACCCAGATATTTCACTTGGTTTACTAGCTTCAAAGAAGAGATCCGAATTTGTGACCAGAGCTAAAGGTTCAGTGTTAATACGGTTGTGCTGGCCATTGAGCCATATTCTTGTTGGAGATGAACTGTGTAGCACCAGCGCCCATTCTTCCTTGTCAGACTTGACCCAAAGATGTCACCATTCCTAGTTATTTGTCATCACATAATTGGTATTGATTGAAAACTTGATGAAGGTGTCAATTCACCAAGAAATATAACAATTCTAAATATGTATGTACCTTACAACAGAGGTGGTAGATACTGAAAGAAATGAAAGGAGAAATAAATTTACAGTGAGAGTTAGAGACTTCATTTTTTAAATTAATAGAACAACTATAATAAATAGAAAAATCAGTAAGGTTGTAGAAGAACTGTCAATTCTATCAGTCAACTTCACCTAACTGACATTTATAAAACAATCCACCCAATGATAGGAAACTATATTCTTTTGCAGTTTAATTTTTTACTTAACACTTTTACTTATCATAGTCTAATATTAATTAGAACCTTTACTACCTCCCAGACAAAGGACTTTAAAATGCTTTAATTCTTTCTTCTTACTCTCTTCCATCCTATAAGCTACTCTTGAGGATTTTAATTTCATGTATATTTTAGATACTACACAACAATGCTATTGCTTTATAATGGTTTATCTTTTCTGATGCATTTATATTTTCCATTGCTCCATATTCTTTCCTATATCTGTGAGATGCTTTTCCTTTTTCTAAAAAAACACTCTTTAGTATTTCTTTTAGTGCCAGTTTGGTGGCAACAAACTCAATTTTCATTTCTTAGACACATAAGATGCCTTTAATTCCCCATCACTCTGAAAAACATTTCATTAGGCACAGAGTTCTATGGTAGTAATGGGTATTTCCTTTTAGCACTTCAATTTTTTCTGTTGTTTTTTAAAATTCTCAATTTCACTTATCTCCACTCTAATCTTTATTATTTCCTTCCTTCTCTTTGTTTTGGGTCTAGTTTACACTTCTTTTTCAACTTTCTTCAGGTGGAAGATCAGACTATTAAGCTCTTCCTTCTTTTTTAATAACGGCAGGTACCACTATAAATTTCCTTCTAAGCACCGCTTATCTGCATCCCATATGTTTTGGTATGTTGTGTGTTTGTTCTTATTCACCTCAAAGTATTTTCTGGCTTCTCTTGTGATTCCTGCTCCCCCTGCTCCTCCTCCTACCCCTCTTCCCTCTCCCCCTCCTTTTCCTCCTCCTTCTTGGTTTAAACAACAGAAATTTATTTCCTCATGATCTTGTGATTTCTTCTTTGATCTGATTACTTAGGAGTGTGTTGTCTAATTTCCATATATTTGTGAATTTCTCAAATGTCCTTCTTTTAATGATTTCTAATTTCATTCAATTGTGGTTGGATAACATACTTTGTATGACTTCAATCCTTTTAAATTTAATGACACTTGTTTATGGCCTAACATATGGTCTATTCTGGAGAACATTCCATGTGCACTTAAGAAGAATGTGTGTTCTGTTGTTGTGTGGAGTGTTTTATGTCTGTTAGGTCAAATTGGCTTATAGTATTATTCCAGTATTCTATTTCCTCGTAGAACTTCTGCCTAATTGCTCTATTATTAAATGTAGGGTATTTATTTATTTATTTATTTATTTATTTTCCTTTTGAGGGCAGTGTCACTGGCCTTCATATGTGGGACCCGAACCGGGGCCGCTGGCATCCCCAGCCAGCACCTAACCACCGCGCCACTCGGCCGGCCCAGATGTAGGGTTTTTAAGTCTCCAACTGTTATCATTTAATTATCTCATCCTTGAATTCTGTCCATTTTTGCTTCATGTACTTGGAGCTCTGTTGTTAATTGCATATATATATTTATAATTGATATGTCTTGCTGATGGATTGATACTTTTCCATTTAAAAATGTCCCTCTTTATACCTAGTAACAAATTTTGTGTTAAATCTATTTTGTGTTATATGACAATAACCACTGCAGGCTGCTTTCAGTTACTGTACACGTGGTGTATCTTTTAACATCTTTTTACTTTCAACTTATTTGTGTTTTTGAATCTAAAGTGTGTTGCTTGTAGACAACATATAGTTGGATCATTTTAAAAAAATATATTCTGACAATCTTTGCCTGTTGACTGGAGTATTTAATCCATTTAATACAATTACTGATAAGGAAGGATTTATGTCTGCCATTTTGAAATTTTTCTATATGTCTTAAAATTTACTCCACTCTGGGGCCGGCCGAGTGGCGCATTGGTTAAGAGCTGGCTTGGGATGCCAACGGCCCCGGTTCGGATCCCACGTATGAGGGCCAGTGACACTGCCCTCTACTGCTAACAACAGCTCCACCTGGAGCTGGGCTGTGCGAGCCCCGGCGACGGTGGTGTAGGCTGCAGCCCCTGCTGCAGTGGGCTGCCATAGGCTACAGTGAGTGCCCGGCAACCAGCGTGAGCGGCTGGCAGCCAGTGTGAACTGCTAGGAGCCTCTGTGAGCGGCCGTCCAGAGGCTGGCGACCAATCTGCCTCACCTGAGAAGAGCACAGTGATGATACCAACATGGGCCAGTGAAGAAATGTCCTCCACAACTAGACTGAAGAACAAAAGGACAGCAACTTGTCTGTTCCCCTTCCCCAGTTCCCCAACACTGTTCCCCTCCCCCAATTCCCCAATAAAATATTTTTAAAAAATAAATACATAAATAAATAAATAAAATAATATCATGTGGCAACTCTGGAAATCAAATTCTCTCCCTTCTGCAATTGTTATTGATATTGTTTATTTAGGAAGTTTTCTGAACTAAACTGTAAAGTTTGTATTCTTTGCCACGTGTGACAACTGAACTCTCTCCTCCGTAAGCTTAGTGGTCAGCAAACAATTAAATAGATTTATTTAAATTTCTGAATCCAGTAAGTCTCCCAGCCATTGCCAAGAGGTATGACTTCGTATTTATTCTCCTTGGGATTTACAGGACTTCAGTTCCATTCTCTCTTCACCATAACCTCTTTCTTTTCTCATCCTGTTGTCTTGCCATGCTTTAGTGTAATTATTTTCTTCTAACCAATCATCCACTTTTAGAAACTCTTTAACTATTACTATTCAGCAAATAAGAGCATTCCCAGTGTCCATAAGTATGCTGTATTTTTCAGTTCTAGAATTTTCACCTGATTGCCTTTTATAATTTCCAATTTTCATCCAAAATATTCCATCATGTCTTTAGATTCTTTAAAGGTTTAATTTTAAAAGATCTTGTTTGGGCCGACCGAATGGTGAGGTGGTTGGGCGCTGGCTTGGAAAGCCAGCAGCCCTGGTTCGGGTCCCATATATGAGGGCCAGCGACACTGCCCTCAAAAAAAAAAAAAGATCTTGTTTGGCAACTCCATTAGCTGCAACTTCTGTGATTTGTTTCTGTTGTCTGCCTTTGTCTTGGTTTTTGGTCAAGCTCCTTATATACTAGGTTATTTTTTAAAGGAGTGTAAACAGATGTATTTTACGGGCACACAAGTATACATTTTCAAATTGTAGCATGTGTTTAAGAACTTTTTTTCCTGCTAATTAATTCTACCCATAATATTGATGCTTCTATGATTCAGTTACCTCTTCTTTAATAGGTGATAGAAATCCCTTTATATTGGGAATGTCCTTTGGTTTTAGGTTTGAAAAAAATCACATAATATATTAAAATGAATCATTTTAAGGCTTATTTTGATCATTTTGCAATGTATAAATATTGAATCATGGTGTACACTCAAAACTAATGTTATATGCCATTTATAGCTCAATTAATTTTTTATTTTTAAAGATTTCATTGGGGGGCCGGTCCAGTGGCGCATTGGTTAAGCGCTGGTTTTGGGATGCCAGCGGCCCCGGTTCGGATCCCACATGAGGGCCAGTGACACTGCCCTCTACAGCTAACAACAGCTCCACCTGGAGATGAGCTGTGCGAGCCCCGGTGATGGTGTGGGCTGCAGCCCCTGCTGCAGTGGGCTGCCATAGGCTACAGTGAGTGGCCCGCAGCCAGCGTGAGCGGCTGGCAGCCAAGCGTGAGCTGCCAATAGCCGCGGTGAGCGACATCCAGAGGCCAGCGACCGATCTGCCTCATCCGGGAAGAGCGCAATGACGATACCAACAGTGAAGCAACATCCTCCGCAACTAAACTGAAGAACAAGAAGACGGCAACTTGTCTGTTCCCCTTCCCCGATTTCCCAACGCTGTTCCCCTCCGCCAATTCCCCAATAAAATCTTAAAAAAAAAAAAAAAAAAAAAAGATTTCATTGGGGAATTGGGAGAGGGGAATGGCATTGGGGAATCGGGGAAGGGGAACAGACAAGTTGCTGTCTTTTTGTTCTTCAGTCTAGTTGCAGAGGACGTTGCTTCGCTGGCCCATGTTGGTAGCATCATTTCACTCTTCCCAGATGAGGCAGATCGGTCGCCAGCCTCTGGATGGTCGCTCACCGCGGCTATTGGCAGCTCACGCTGGCTGCCGGCCATTCACTGTAGCCTATGGCAGCCCACTGCAGCAGGGGCTGCAGCCTACACCATTGCCGGGGCTCGCACAGCCCAGCTCCAGGTGGAGCTGTTGTTAGCTGTAGAGGGCAGTGTCACTGGCCCTCATATGTGAGATCCGAACCGGGGCCACTGGCATCCCAAAACCAGCTCTTAACCAATGCGCCACTCGGCTGGCCCTCAATTAATTTTTTTAAATGAATTTTTTTTCCTTTTTTTTCCTTTTTTTTTCCATTTTATTGGGAAACTTTTTCCAGGACCTATCAGCTCCAAGTCAAGCAGTTGTTTCAATCTAGTTACGGAGGGCATTTTTCCAGGACCCATCAGCTCCAAGTCAAGTAGTTTCAATCTAGTTGTGTAGGGCACAACTCAGTGGCCCATGTGGGAATTGAACCAGCAACCTTGGTATTATGATTACTGCGCTCCAACCAACTGAGCTAACCAGTTGCCCCCAAATGAATTATCTTAAAGTACATAATTCAGTGGCACTTGTATATTCACAATGTTGTACAACTGCCACATCTATCTATTAATAGTTCCAACACATTTCCAAACTCCAAAATAAAAACCCTGTACTTGTTAAGCAGTCCCTCCCCTTTCCCCCTTCAACCAGCAAACATCAACCTGTTTCTATGAATTCACCTGTTCTGGATATTTCATATAAATGGAATCATACAATATATAAACTTTTGCATCTGAACTTTTGCAAATTCAGTTAACAGCATTTTCAAGATTAATTTACAGAGTAGCATATATTAGTATTTCACTTTTATGGCTAATAGTCCATTGTATGTATATACCACATTTTATTTATCCAGTCATATGTTGAGGAATTCAGGATTTATTTATTTATTTTTTTTGAGGGCAGTGTCACTGGCCCTCATATGTGGGACCCAAACCGGGGCCGCTGGCTTCCCAAGACCGGCGCTTAACCACCGTGCCACTTGGCCGGCCCTGAATTTAGGATTTTATACCATTTGACTATTGTGATAGTGCTTCTGTGAACATTTTGATGGTGTTCTATGTACAAATTTTTGTGTGGATGAATTATTTTCATTTCTCTTGGGTAGATACCTAGAATTGCTGGGTCAAATGGTAATTCTGTTCAACATTTTTAGGAACCACCAAACTTTTCCATAGAGGCTTAACCATTTTCAATTCCCACTAACAATATATGAGGATTCCTGTTGAACAACTTCACCAACATTTTTCTTTCTTCACTATAGCTATCCTTGTGGATGTGAAGTGGTATCTCATTGTGGTTTTGATTTGCATTTCCCTGAAATCTACATTCTTGCCCCTTTCAAGATTCTGTCTTTAGCTTTTGACAGTTCGATTACAATGTACCTTGTTGTGGATCTCTTTGAGTGTATACTGTTTGGATATGTTGTTTCTTGGATGTATAGATTTAAAGTGTTTTAAAGAATTTGAGGGCCGGCCGAGTGGCGCATTGGTTAAAAGTTGGCTTGGGATGCCAGATCTGAGCAGCAAGGCCCAGGTTTGGATCCCACATGAGGACCAGTGATGCTGCGCCCTCTACAGCTAAGATGGTGAACAGCAGCGCAACCTGGAGCTGGGCTGCTGTGAGTCGCTGGCAGCAGCGTAGGCTGCAATGGGGCTGGCAGGCAGCTGGCGTGAGCTTTCGTGAGCTGCCGTGAGCCGCTGTGAGCAGCAGTCCAATGGCCGGTGAGCGACTGCCTCACCTGGGAAAAGCACAATGATGATACCAACATGGGCCAATGAAGCAACGTCCTCCACAGAGGACAATGGGACAGCAACTTGTCTGTTCTCCTTCCCCGATTTCCCAACGCTGTTCTCCCCAAAATTCCCCAATAAAATCTTTTTTTAAAAAAAAGGAATTTGAGGTTTACAGCCATTATTTCTTCAAATATTCTTTCTGCCTGTCTTTCTCTCTTCTTCTGGAATAACATTTTTGCAAATGTTGGTAGGCTTCATTGTGCTCTACAGGTCTCTTATGCTGTATTTATTTTTTCTTCATTGTTTTTTCCTTCTGTTCCTCCAATTGGACCTTTTCAATTGATCTAGCTTCAAGTTCACCGGCTCTATTGTTTCCTCACATCTGCTATTGGAACCCTCTAGTGACTTTTATTTATTATACCTTTCAGCTACAAATTTGTATGGTTCTTTTTTGTAGTTTCTTTACTGATATTCTCTATTTTTTGAAACAAGTGTTCTCCTGATTACTTTAGCTCTGTGAGCATATATGAGTTGATTTAAAGTCCAATGTTTGTGCTTCCTCAGGGATGGTTTGTGTAATTCCTTCTGTGAATGGCCCATATTTTGTTTGCATACTTCTTAGTTTTTGGTTAAAAATGAAACATTTTGATTATAATGTGGCAACTCTGGGATCAGGTTTTTTGATGCCTCAGGGTTTTGTTGCTTGCTGTGAGGTATCGTCTTAGTGATTTAGTCTCCAAAGTCTCTTCCTTTTGCTTGTTTTCAGCTAGTGTGCTGACAGATTTCCTTTAATGCCAATGGCCAAAATATAAATAAAATGAGAATCATAAATAACAAAAAAAATATCCTCCCAGTCTTTGCATATTGGCTATGTTGGAGCACATCTTCAATGCTTAGCCAGGCCATTTTAAATCTGCCTTAGCCTTCACTTCCTCCTTGTTGTGAGCCTAGAGATCAGCCAGCAGTGAAAGCTTAGGGTCTTCTCAGGTATCCTCTAGACATGCAATTTGGCCTAAACGAGTGGCTTTCACAATTTCCCAGTTTGCCCTGGTGTTTTTGAATGGCCTACTTTCACTTACGAGATTCTCTCCTCCAATTTTTTTTCCTCTCAGGCTTTAGGTATTCCTTTATTTATTTCAACTGTAATATTTTGCCCCAGGTGGCAGCAGGCAGTTCATTTGCCCTACAATATTTTCAAGAAATGCCTGCCTCTTTTCCAGCCTGAGTTGTGAGGTAAAACAAAGGCAGCTTATCCTTCAGGTTGCTGCAGATAGAACAGCTTTTTTTTTTTTTTTTTAAAGATTTTATTGTGGAATTCGGGGAGGGGAACAGACAAGTTGCTGTCTTTTTGTTCTCCAGTCTAGCTCATGTTGGTATTATCATTGTGCTCTTCCCAGGTGAGGCAGATTGGTTGCTGGCCTCTGGACGGCTGCTCACAGTGGCTCTTGGCAGTTCACACCGGCTGCCAGCCGCTCATGCTGGCTGCTGGCCACTCACTGTAGCCTATGGCAACCCACTGCAGTAAGAGCTGCAGCCCACGCCGTCGCCTCACTGCAGGCCAGCTCCAGATCGAGCTGCTGTTCACGATCTTTGCTGTAGAGGGTAGTGTCACTGGCCCTCATATGTGGGATCTGAACCCGGGCCCCACTGCTCAGAGCTGGTGTCCCAAGCCAGCTCTTAACCAATGTGCCACTCGGCCAGCCCTAGAACCGCTTTTTGAGATAAAGATCTCTGCTTCATTGGGACCAGGGACCAAGGTTCCACTCTAAAAAGGTGGGCTGCTATCTATCTTTAAGACCACCACAGAGCTGGGAAAAGGAATGGAACAAGAGCAAACAAAACACCAAAAAGCTTTCCTGATTTTTGTTTCCTTTTTCTTGATTCAGCATTTGGTTGCTATAAACCTGTTTTCCAGAATTCTGACAAAGTTGTTTCTGAATGTTTTTACTTCGGAGGAGGAATGGGTCCTTAAAGCTACGTTTTTGCTGATATTTATTTTTTGAGTGCTTAACATTGTATATGAAAATTTATAGAACCAATTTAAGGCTCTGGGTGTTTAGATTTTCCAGATTTATTTTTGCTTCTGTCAGGCAGTCAAACTAGTTGCATTAGCATTCCTAGATAAGTTTAAAACAGGAAATGAGATGACTTAAAGCTGGACTTCAGGCACCCAGAGTGCCGATCTATTTCTTCTTAATCTTACACCAAGGGATAGCCCTTTGGAGTGGAACTGAAAGCCTGGGATGTTTACCCAGGCCCTTCTTCCTTGGTGGTACCTGTATAGATTATCTGAGGAATTTTAATACAATTTGCTTACCTCTGTAAATATACCCACTGCCAAATAAGAAATAATGGAGTAAAAGTTAAAACCAAATTTATTAATCATGGATTTACTGAGGGCAGTTTATTAATTATCCATAGCTTATGTTGACATCCAATTAAGAATATATATATATATATATATATATATATATATATATACACACACACACACACACACACACACACACACACACAATTTTTATAAAGATAATACTTCTGCAAGGTAAATTTATTCCTTGAAGTAACACATTTTCTAATTCTCTAGTAGGGCTTGGTTTGACTTAGTTATCCAAGTCAAACCTCTTGAAATTTATACTTACCTTGATGTGGGCACAAAATTTATTCTTTGCACATACATTCCCGTTATCAGCAGGGGAAACATTCCACGACCCCCAGTGGTTGCCTGAAACTGCGGGTAGTACTAAATCTAGTCAACTTCAACTCTGCCAGAAATGTGGCAGCACTTTCTTCATTGGCAGACACAGCCTCTCCAGTAATTTTTATATACACATTTCAGTGCAAACCTATTCCGAATGTGTAACCGTCCCTTACTTGCAGTAAATGGCTTGGTGTCACTCATTTCTGGGAATCCCTTAAAGTCTTCTTATAGGCTCAACGCTTTCAGGCACAACTCGTTTGCTGTTCATGTCTAAAACCCACAAATTTAATGCCTTTACCATCTTAACTAAGCGCTTATCATACATTATAGCTGTAACTTTTGCAGTTTGAGGTGCAATAGCAATACTATCACAAATTCCTTTTTCCCTTTTTCACAATTTCATGGGTAGAAAATTCGTTCTTGCTATAAATCTTAGCAATTATTATGCTAAGAACTTGCATGTTTTCACTTAAAGGATGCACTTTATGGCTTCTCTTTGGCATATCCAGTTTGCAAGCATCCCTATGCTTGCATTTTGGGGCCATTAAATAAAATAAGGGTTACTTGAACACAAGCACTTCTACACGGATAGTCAATCTGATATGGAGACTGCTGTTATACTAAGTGACTAACAGACCAGTAGCACATACACAATGGATATGCTGGACAAAGGAATGATTCACATTCCAGGTGGGACAGAGTAGGACGGCGCAAGATTTCACCATGCTACTCAGAACAGCGCGCAATTTAAAACTTATGTTTATTTCTTGAATTTTTCCATTTAATATTTTTGGACCATGGTTAACTGTGGATAACTGAAACTACAAATGCAAATCATGGATAATGGGTGAGTATTATATTCCTTCTAAGTGTTCTGGTTCTTCATGCTGAAACATCTCAACTTCCACAAATCCAGATGCCAGATCGAAATTGTAAGAGCCCTTCTAAAGGTTAAGATTTCAATAGAAAAAAAATATACATATACATATTTTATTATATACAAAGAACAATAAAATGTTTCATCAGGTAAAAAAAAAAAAAGAATACAAATTATAGTCATAATTAATAGCTTCAAAAAGACCTTAAACCACTGCATAAGATACAGGCCTCAAAATAGGGTCACATAGCCATTAATCAGAGGTAGTTCTCCCATAACCTCAGTCTATATTCTGGAGAAGCTGACTTTTTATTATCTCTGTAGGGGCTCAAGTGTGAGTCCTCATAAAGGAATGAAATGCTTTCACATCTACGGGGAAACAAATTAAAGATATTGAAAGGAACTTCTAGGATTATGGTTATTGTTGACAGTAATTTTAGAGATAACCATAGAAAAGCGTTAAAGACCTCTAGGTAAAATTCTGGCTATCTCCTAGTAAGAATGGATACCATTTTGTAGCTCTACAAATGGTTTGTTGACAAATAAAAAGGGAGAAGGTGAGCCGAGAAGAATGGAAAAGTCTAAGAAAGGAGGCAAGCAAATATAGACATAATTCAGTCATAGCAAGAAATGAAAGGAGATGGTCCTTTCCAAGACCAAGCAGTGGTGATATTTACCTATATAAATTCAAGCCTAGAAGAATAGACAAGAAAATTATTTTCACTTGTTATGAAAGACCTATTTTATCAAAAGCTAGAAATACCTATTAACTCATGCAAATCCCAAAGGAAACTCAATTTAATATCAGTAAACTACAGGGATGACAGAAAAAAATGGGTAGACATATTAAATTCAACTCAATTTACAGTATTGCCTTGATATTTTCTATTTGTTATTAATCTGTAGACAAGGCTCATGTTCTGGGGTTACAGGCTTTATTTTTCATTTTTCTTAAAAATAAAATTACCAACCCTCAAGTTAACTAAAGATTTATCTGGGCTCGTAGCGGTAATCTGCTCTTTGCAACTGATTGCTCTGTAGTTTCTTCCACTTTAGACCTCTCCACTGGATTAACGCCTCTGTTTTCTTTGTCTTTTCCATGTGACTTTTTATGCTGTGGATTTAAGGTGAGAAATTAAAAGTCAATATAAAGTAATATTTGATACATATTAGCTATACTCTTATTTTCAAATTTCTCTGGGTAATAGGAAAGAAATTAAGTGTGCAAAACTTCTGAAAAGGCTCAGCACAAATTTGAGCCACAATTTGTCTGGCCAGTAGATGAATGCCTGCTTCATTTTATCACCAATAGAAGACATGGGGGTGAAATGATAATATTAATAAATATAAATAAATATATAATATGTAATATAAATTATATATAATCATATAATATTATATATAATTATGTTATATAATTATATACTATTATATATTATATGCTATATATAATATTAATAAAATGTTAATAAAGAAATATTTTCTCTATGATATTCCAAGGAATAATTACAGATTTTACTGTAGGGCAGTACTTCTCAACAGAGAACAACTTTACTCCGGTCCCCCAGTGGACATTTCATATTGTTGGAGGCATTTTGGTTGTTAAAACTAGGGGGTGCTACTGGCTTCTATTGGGTAGAAGCCAGAGATGCTGCTAAACATTATATAATACACAGGACACCACAACAAAGGATGATCCAGCTCAAAATGTCAATAGTCAATTTCTTAATAGCTATGAAGAAATCCTGCAGTAGAGAAACAAAGGTTTGCTATCATGCAAAAAAGGCAATTCTATTTTAAGCAGAGAATCTGCAATATGGACTACTGCAGACATTTTTTTAAAAAGCTGTATTTTTTATTTAAACTTATTTCATATTTCTCATTTGGAAATTATATTTCATTGGAATCTTCGTATTTGCCCATAGAGAACTTTAAAAGACAGATGACACTGCAGAACCAGTCATCAATGTTGAGAAAAATCTTAAGACCAGAAAACACCCCCACATCAGGCTGCTATCAGGGAAAAATTAATTTCCAGACTTCAGCTGAAAGTTTGAAATCCAATCCCAAATCTTTTCTGGTATTGTAGGGACATTTTTTTTTTTTTTTTTTGCCAAAACTGAACCACTAAGCCTGGCCTTCAAAATGCCCTGAACAGTAACAATGAGAGGACTTCCAACCAGCGATTGAGTCATCACTAAGGTGTCAATGGCCCTCATATGTGGGACCCGAACCGGGGCCACCGGCTTCCCAAGCCAGCACTTAACCACCGCACCACTCGGCTGGCCCGTCTTTCCTCCGTTTCTTAACTTTATAAGATAGAAGAGGAGGTTGAAAAGTGGAAAGGAATATATAGAGTTCTCTAATAATAAAGAATATAGCAAAAGGTAGGAAGAATGTGGGGATAAGATTGCCTTGAGGCAGACAGAGAGAGGAATGTAACAGAATCTGAGCTAGAAGCTTTAACAGCTTAAATTAGATCTTGGTGGAGGACCTGGAAGTCTGTTAAGGACAGGTACAAAGCATATACGTATCAGAAGCAGCACTTCAACTGTAAGAGGGGGACATCAGTGGCCTAGATAAGGGAATCCTTACTTCACAAACTGTCTAGGCTCATATCTCCAAAATAGTGGGAAAGATGCTAGGCAGCTTATAGGGCCCTACTCCCAACAGTGTTAAAAAGGGGTAGGAGAGGTCACAGAATTTAACTGCACAAGACCAAGGCAGACAAGATGCTCAGGAAACATGGGGCAATAATAACGAGAACAAAGCCTCAGGCAGAAGAAATCACTAATATAACCCGAGAGCCGTTGTCTCTCAATCCTTTAAACCTCACAGCCTTCAGAGTCCAATTACAGGCAGAGATGGGCTCTAGGGTTTCCATGTCAAGGTGGAGCCAATGGAAACAGCTGCACTCAGTATCCATTCTGAGCACGTAGGAAGCAGAAAAGGGATAAATAGTTGAGTATTACCGAGGATGGAGATTAAGTCAAATTTTGCCTTGATTTATCCTACAGAAAACCCCTGATCAATCATCATATTTGTGTAAATAATATAAATCAGAAAAGTTTACATGCTATCCCAAAAGAATGACTGAAAATATTCTGTTCCACCTACTAAGAGCAATGCTTTTATACAGAATAGCAAATGACTGACATCAGATGCGAAGGGCTATATGATAGGATATAATCAGGTACCTGGAAAAAGGGAACCCCACCACTTGATGAACAATCCAAACTGGTATCTACAGATGGCTCTTGACTCAGAGGCTCTTCGACAGTGTGCTCCATAACTGCCTTTTCTTCATCCGAGTCCTAAAATAAAAAACTGGATGAGTGATTAAATCCCAGGACTTAAAGTATCTTCCCAAAAATAAAGGCAGTTTTCTTCTCTGAAAATAACACAATATTCATTGTGTAAAAGTTAAACCTTGGGCCGGCCGAGTGTCGTGGTGGGTAAGCGCTGGCTTGAGAAGCCAGTGGCCCTGGTTCGGGTCCCACATATGAGGGCCAGTGACACTGCTCTAAAAAAAAAAAAAAAAAAAAAAAAAAAAAAAAATTAAACCTCAACAAAATTGGTAGAAAAGCCTACAAAAAAAAAAAAGTAATCCCTAATATGTTTTCATACAGAGAAGTACCTATAATAAAACGTTAAAAGTGGAAATCGCAGGGCGTGCTGAGTGGCACATTGGTTAGGAGCTGGCTTTGGACGCCAGTGGCCCTGGCTTGGATCCCACATGAGGGCCACTGACACTGCCCTCTACAGCTAAGATGGTGAACAACAGCTCCACCTGGAGCTGGGCTGCTGTGAGTCCCTGGGAATGGCATAGCTGCAGCCCTTGCTGCAGTGGGCTGCCATAGGCTACAGTGAGTGGCCGGCAGCCAGTGTGAGCAGCTGGCAGCCGGTGTGAGCTGCCAAGAGCCACTGTGAGCGGCTGTCCAGAGACCAGCGACCCATCTGCCTCACCCGGGAAGAGAGCAATGACGATGCCAACATGGGCCAGTGGGGCAATGTCCTCCACAACTAGACTGAAGAACAGGGGGCTGGCGACTTGTCTGTTCCCCTCTCCTGGTTACCCAACGCTGTTCCCCTCCCCCAATTCCCCAATTAAAAAAAAAAGTGAAAATCGCAGAAAAATGGGATTACACTTTATTTTCTTGTTACTTTCTAATTTCCCAGCTATCCTATAATTACTATATTTCAGAGCACAGATTGTGGAGCTTGTCTAGGTTCTCCTTTCAACTCCTCCTTGTGACTTGGGACAATATAATTCTTAAAATGGGGATAGTACCAGCATCCATTTCACAGAGTAATTGAGAGAACTGAGTAAATGTACATGTATATTTACATATAAAGTGCTTAGAACAGTGTCTGGCACATAATAAACACAACATAAACATCAGATACCATTATCATCCATTAGTCTAATAATTTAAAAAATGGGCATGTTAAAAGAAACAGGCTTGGGGGGCCAGGTGGCTCATTTGGTGAGAGAGCATGATCTTAACAACAGGCTGCCGGTTTAACTCCCTCATGGGATGGTGGGCTACGCCCCCCCACAACTAGATTGAAAACAACAACTGCAGTTGGAGCTGATATGCACCCTCCACAACTAACATTAAAGGACAACAACTTGACTTAGAGCTGATGGGTCCTGGAAAAAAGTGTTCCCCAATCAAGTTTTAAAAAATAAATAAATAAAATAATAAAAACCTTAAAAAAAAAGGCTTAAGGGTCAGATAACTATTATTAATGAGACAGGGTAGGATTGAAGGGCAAAGAATAAAATTTTTCACATGAAGTTGACGATATTAAGAGTTTATGGGACAGTTATAATTCTTTAAATTTTACCTGACTAGTGTCTTCTTTGTTGTATTCTGAACAGCTTAGCATCATTAACAACTCAGGCTGTTTCCTTTTCAACTCATCGAGGAGCTGTTCACGTGGTTCCGTTCTCACCAGGGTTGATGGGTATAAGTAATTTTTCCTCTGTGGTGTTGTACCTTTAGTGGACATTATGTAAGTGGGAAAAATTGAAGTGTGGGATAGGAATAAGAATTTTTTTTAATGCTACAACCTATACTTCTCAATGAATCTTTGCATTCCAAAAAGGTAACCATTGCCTTATGAGAATCAGATTCAGTCTTGTTCCCTGTCAGGCATACATTGCTTACAATTAATATTCCTAACTTCGCAACTGATCTTAAATAGACTTGATTGTTTTCAAGATTCGACCTACCCCAAAACATGAAATTTTCCATCCCTGAGAAGGTACAAAAGATGTGTTGTGGGCTCTAAAAGGAGTCAGAGTGTTCTGAGAAATGACAGTATTATTGGAATAAGAGTAGTTTTCCCAACATGATCATTTTGATAGGGAGAATCATTTCATTGCAAATTTGGTGGCAGCTAAATATTAACCAGTTAAATTTCTTCATAATGAACTCATGCTGTCATAATTTACATGGGCACTTGCCTTTTTGTTTAAATTTATGTTCCTAATTTTATTGAAAAATGGACAATAACTATTACAGGACTCTTGAGGAAAAAATAAAATAATATCCTTTAGTACTAACTCCTTTTATAATTGATTTTGAAAAAGCTTTTATTTTACACTGCATAAAATTTACTCAATGATTTCTTACTGAATTCTCAAGGTGTGCAACCATCACCACAATTCAGTGAATAACTCAATTATTCATCCTGTGCCAAATAGCTTATTACATACCTTGTTCCATGAAGGTTTCCCTGAATCATTATAGCCTACACTGATATTTGCCACCGGTGACCTCCCAAAATGGTGATTCATAAATGTCAATCTAACAGCCCACAACAAAATGATGCACACATAAGAAAATGCAAAATGTGGTGAGCTTTATATTAAACCATTTATTTAATTACATTCCACCATTATTTTTTGGTATGAAATATCCTTTTACAAACAGTACTAGATAGTTGGTTTTCTTTTTAGTTGTTTCTTAAAATGTCCTCTTTTAACAAAGCCAGTTACTCAATGTTTGTAAAATTTTGCTGAACTGTGATGTCCAAATTTCTAGGATTAGGGCTGGCCGAGTGGCTCAGTTGGTTAAGAGCTCGCTCAAGAGTGCGAGCTGAGCTCTGAGCAACAGCTGTTCGAGGCCAGCCCGAGCTGAGTTGCCGTTGAGCTGCCAACAGGTGGCAGGATGGCTCAGCTAAAAAAAACAAAACAAAAAAAAACAAAACAAAACAAAACAAAACAAAACAAACTTCTAGGATTATATGTCACTTATATCATGACATCTAATGCTTCATTAAACCTGTTTTAGGGTTCTAATTTTTTCATATTTGAGTTGATAACATAAGATAATAAATTCTTACTAAGCAATGGCAGGACCTAGTTTTTCTGAACATTTGCACTGTATAAGGCTGAATTCAACTTCAAAAATTTTAACAATTCTATTTCCTTGTTAAAGTACCTGTTGGGATATCCAGTTTCAGATCTTGTTGTAGAAAGCAATTAAGCTTAGTCAAACCAATTTTTATGGTTTCATTAAGTTCTAGACTTTGTGTCATGAATATTTTTTCATCAGTGTTTATCTGATCAAGGAAAATGTTACGCTGGTTCTCATTAGCTGCTTTATGTCCACTTAATTTTTCAGTAATCTCTGAACTTGAAGCCTCACAATCTTGGTTTACAACCTGTAAATGATGCAAATGAGCTTTCATTATTAAAATTGAAGTTGTCACTGCTTTATTCAATATATCATTTCCCCTTACCTTGAAATTTTCCATAATAAAAGTTTTAAAAACACATGCAAAAGTAGAGAGAATAACAGTACAATAGAGAATAACTAACCTGCTTGTATTCACTACCCAGCATTTAGCGTACAGGTCAAACAATATTGGACGTTTACCATTTCTCCCCTCAGGATTATTTTGAAGCAAATCCTGTACTGTTTACTTCAGTATACACCTCTAAGAGCTTTTTAAAGACCATTCTTAGATCAAAGAAATTTAGCAGTGACTTCTTTATATTAAATATCTAATTAGTGTTCAAATTTCAACAGTTTGTTTCAAATGCTTTTTACAACTGGTGTGTTTGAATCAGAATTTATCATTAGATTTGGTTGATATGTCTTAAGTAGGTGACTATATAATTTATCATCCAAACTGGAACACTTTTCAGAATGAAAGGGGCCATTCTTAATAATTATCCCAGAGCAACCAATGTAATAAACAAGGACTATCCCATGCAAACTAGGATTTAAGGCCCTCTAGTCTTAACAATCTTTTGATATGTTTATTCTTTCTCATACTTTTCTCCTTGAAAAAAAATTTTTGTTGTTGAATATCTAATGAATATCTCAAAATCTGGATTTGGTCAATTACATCTCTATGCTGTATTTTCATATGTTCGTCTGTTCTCTGTATTTTCTACAAACTAATGCCTGGTTGTGTCTCTTATGTTAAGATTAATCAGTGGGTTTGGGGGAAGTACCCAAAAGTTTTTTCTTCATCCATTACCCTGCTAAACCAAGATGGAATTCTTTCGAGAAAGACACATGGATACACAATTATTTCCCTTCATATACCAGTTTTCAGAATAATGCATTGCTTTCCCAACATGGTCCAGAGACCTCTAAAATTTTTATGAATTTCTAAGTTTTAATATATTGGATGTATTTTATTTATTTATTTATTTAGAGGGCAGTGTCACTGGCCCTCATATATGGGATCCGAACCAGGGCCGCTGGTGTCCCAAGCCAGCTCTTAACCACCGCGCCACTTGGCCAGCCCTATTTGATGTATTTTAAAATATCATAGCAATTATTCTTTTTGATGCTCAAATTATACCATCTTTAAACAGGGGAGTTTGATCAGGTTGTCTCCTAGGTCTTTCTGATACAACCCCACTAATATTTAATAGCTTCCTTAGTGTCTGGTATGGCAAGATCTCTAGGCTCATCTGGTATATTTCCTGCGTCAAACCTAAAATCAGCTATTTCTCCATTAGCCCTGGTCCCTTTCAATGAAAATAATTTATATAGCTTAAAATACTTAAATTATTTTTCCTCATTCCTAACAATTTTAGTAACATCCTGTTACTGCACAGAAAGAAAGCCAAGCCAACAAAGGGTTCAGCAAGTGTTGTGTTCAAGCAAACCCACAAACTTGTCAAGTATCCTTCGAGCAACCAGAACAATATCCTAATTACTTAAAGTAATAACAGATTTGAATGTTCTGGAGAAAAGTAAAAAGGACATTTAAGTGGAAGTTATTATATGTCAAAAGACAGAGTGCCCTTAACTGAAGGCACTAAAACCAAGAATACAGAACAGATCAGACAAATGTTAAATAATTTTGAGTTCTAAGAGATATACATGAAACAAGATCATGCATAAGCACACCAGCTATTATACTTAAATATTTAAGGCATTCATTCTATTTTAAAATGTCATTTGTTTTGAAACCGCTTCTTAGACAAGCATGTTTAATTTTTTTGATTATCACTATTTTCCTCAAAGTAGGTTCCAGTCACAAAGTTATTACCTCCAATAAGTTCTGAATTTCCTCTTTCCTTTTATTTAAGCAAGATACCCACTGTTCAGTAAAACAAAGTGTGCTTGTGTTCAGAGCCTCACATCTCTGTTCAGTCTCTTGAGATGTTATTTCAAGGTTGCTATTGAGTTTATCACATTGTTTCTCAGACTCTTCAACCAATTGTGTACCTTCTTGGTTCAAATGCCTGAGTTCCTGTGACAAGCCATCAAAATCAGCACAAAATTTTGTACTGCGAGAAGCCGTTTTGCTGACTATATCCTTAGATTTCCTATAGGAAAAGAGAACAACATTGTTAACATGGAAAAATTGAGACTCAAAAGACACATAACTTGCCCAAGATAACAACTCAAAAAAGGCATATTTGAACCTGGGCAGTCTGGCTTCAGAGCCCACATTCTTAATTCGTCTTCCACGCTGAGAAGAGGGTGCTTTGGCCAGTGTCTTTTCACAGCAGACTGACATCACATCTGCCATTAAATTACCTTTGAAAATGTCTTTTCTCATAAAGCATTTCTCGGCTCTCCTCCAGATATAATGCCTTACTTTATACCTTTTAGAGTATTAACCATACAGTTTTATTAAAATGAAATGTGCCTATGTGTTTTATTCCTCCTACTAGATTATGTTACTTAAGGGCATCTCCTATAGCCTCTAGTCTACTGTCCAGTCAGTCATTCTGTTCTTAAGCAGTTTTGCCTTGCCAATGACATAAATCCTAAAAATTATAAACCTTATAAGACAAAGTCAACTATAAAGCTTTCTAATAATTGAATGAAAATTACCCTCTATTACATGAGATGGTACACCATGTGAGTAAACCAAGTGAGCAAGCAAATGTGTTGAAAACCAAAGTTCAACTACAAATTAAGTGGAAATGATTTAAAAAAAAAAATTTAAGTGGCCAGCTTGGAGCCTATCAACACAACTCTATCCATGACAACAAATGCCAAAGGCAGTAGACCTCAAACTTCAGTACACATAAACCTCACCTAGATTCCTGGGCCCTACTCCTGACTAATTCTTTTAGAGGGTCCCTGGGCTACACTTTGAGAAGCACTGTCATAGACAATTCCAGGAAGATAGAAAAAATGACTTGCCTAGGCCTTAAAGAAAGTATATCACAGTTGCCTTCCCATTTCAATCTTACTCTGCTATTCCTTTCAAAGCCATGGAAGAAGCAGAAACCCTTAAGTCTAGACATTAGGAATAAAAAGAGGGGAAACACTTTCTAGATTCAGATTCAAGAAGAGTTCAGAATGGAACATGATATAATGAACAGGACCAACAAGGCTGAAAAACAGATTATAGGAGTTAGGTAGTAAGACAGGTAGGTGATAGCCAGAATTCTAGAGCAGCACTGTTCAATAGAAATTTAATGTGAGCCACATTTGCAATGTGAAAACAACAAACAAATAAATAAACAAAACCAACAAAAACTCACAGACATAGACAACAGCATGGGGTTACTAGAGGGGAAGAGGTTGAAGAAGGGGGATCAAATATATGGTGACAAGAGACTCGATTTTGAGTGGTGAACATACAATGCAATATACAGATGTATTATAGAACTGTACCCTTGAAACATTTAGTTTTATTAACCAATGTCACCCAATTAATTTAATAAAATCTGTAAAAAATTTTTTAAAATAAAAATTTCTAGTAGCTATATTAAAAAAAACAATCAGAGTAACAATGTATTGGGTGTATATAGCATATATAAAAGTAAAATATATAAAAACAATGCTTCAAGATAGAAAGGAGAAATTGGGAATATACCGTTCTATGGTCCTTCCATTATACATGAAACAGCAAATTATTTGAGGGTGGATTAAAATTATTTTAAAATGTCTATTACTAATACCAGTAAAACCACTTAAAAAGTAATTTAGAAAGCATAACTGATAAATCAATGGAAGAGATAAAATGAAAACATAAAAATGCTCAACTTAAATTAGGAAAGGAAAAAAGGAAACAAAGCACGAATGATGCAACAAACAGAAAACAGCAAAATGGTATATTTTAATCCAACTATATCAATACTTTAAATAAGAATGGTCTTGGGCCGGCTGAGTGGCGTGGTGGTTAAGTGCTGGCTTGGGAAGCCCGCGGCCCCGGTTCAGGTCCCACATGAGGGCCAGTGACACTGCCCTCAAATAAAATAAAATAAAATAAGAATGGTCTAAACACATCAGATAAAAAAAAAAAAAAAAAAAGGCATCTCTTAATGATAAAGGGGTCAATTCCCCAAGAGATATCAATCCTAAATGTGTATGCAGAAAACTGATAAGAGAAATAGACAAATCTACAATTATAGTTGGAGATTTCAACACCCCTTTCTTAGTAATTTCTTAGTAATTCTGACCTAATTTACATGTTTAGAACACCTCATCCAACAAAAGCAGAATACATATTTTTCTCAAATGGGTAGTCCACAAATAATAATTTCAGGGGCTCTAAAAGTTAAATATGGGGTTGTCGGAAAAGTCATGATGCATTTTTGCAACAAAAAACAGAAAAAAATACGTCATGACTTTTCCGACAACTCAATAGTTATTGGAACCATAACCCACAAAAGTGGTCCAAGACCTGCATGCGAAACCAAAATAGTGAATGTCTGCTAAAAAAGAATTAAATAGAATTTTGAATCTCCTAACATAATATCAAAATGTTCAAGATACAATAAAAAAACCACTGTGAAAAAAATCACAACCTGAATGAGTCAAGATAACAGGTGCCAACATTGACATAATTCAGATGGTGGAATTACCTGGCAAGGATTTTAAAGCAGCCACCATAAAAATGTTTCAATGAGCAAATTAAAACACAACACTTCTGGGGAAAAAAATCTTAGCCAAGAAATAGAAGAGATTAAAAAAAGCAGCAAATGAAAATTATAAAAATTATAAAAACTGAAAAATGTAATAACTTAAATAAAACATCTCATTGAAAGGATTTACTGGTAGGTTATAGAGATGACAGAGGAAGAATCAGTGAACCTGAAGAAAATTCATAAAATACTCCATTTGAAAACAAAGAGAAAATAGACTATATATCTACAGCCTCAGAGACCTATGATCATAATAAAACATCTAACATTTGTGTCATCAAAGTCCTAGAAGCAGAGGAGAAAGGGCATAGGCCTGAAAAATGTTCAAAGAAATAATAGATGAAAATTTCCAATTTTGGTGAAAGGCATTAAGTTTACAGATTCAAGAAGCTAAGCAAACCTATAATTAAACTTCTAAAAACTGAAGACAAAGAAAAACATCTTAAAAGCTGCTACAGAGAAATTGCCTATAGGGAAATAGGGGATTTGAAAGACAGAGGATTTCTCATGGAAGCCGAAAGGAAATGGACCAATGTATTCCCGGTGCTGAAGGAAACGAATTGTCAATCCTGAATTCTATAGCCAGTGAAAGTATTTTTCAGAAAGGAATGGGAAAAATCAAAACATACTCAGACAAAGGGAAACAGAATTTGTGGCCAGCAGACCTACCCTTAAAGACTAAATGAAGTTTTCAAACAGAAGGAAGCTTGGAACTTCAGCTAGGAACAATTTAATGGGCAAAATAGAGGTAAATATAATAGAAAATCCTTCTCCTGAATTTAGAATATCCACAGGCAAAAAAAATTGAACCTTGACAAACCTCACACCTTATACAAAAAACTCCAAATGAATCATGGATTTGTCTTATATAAAATTATAAAACTTCTTAAAAGAAAAAAATAAGTCTGACTGGAATATATGGTAAGTATGTGAGACTGGCAAGCAATGAGGCTATAAAACAACATTAAACTCGAATGCAAGGATCGACAAACCTTTTGTTTGATGTCTAGATAGCAAATATTTTAGGCTTAAAGGCTATATATAGTCTTTTATGTACTTTTGCAGTAAAAAGGCAACCAAAGATAGCCAAAGGCAACATCTAAATAAATAGGAATGGTTGTGTGCAATAAAATTATTTGCAATAACAGCCATCCAGCCCACCAGCGATAGTTTGCCAAACCTTGCTCTAATTAATAAGTATACATTTAATTACTGGTATGGGTTAGAAATGGTGAAATTACTTAATGCGTATTATAAGATAGAGCAAATAAGTAAATATATTGTGGATAGGATCCAGGTTTCTATCTGAAAAGGGAGCACAAGTATAGAACATAAAGATATTTATATGTGTGTACATGTACTCACACACACAACTTCTAGCTGTGTCTACCTAGAAGACTCGAAGAAATGACATCCTAGCAGCAATGAGAGTCCAGATCTTGGTTTCTATTAATATGATCCCAAAGCTGGGCTGAGAAAATACAAGAACACCTTTCTACACCACAAAGCAAGAAAATGCTCAAAAAGAATAGGTCACAGGAGCCAATTTGAAGACGCACTTGCTAGTCAAAACTGGGATAATCTGAGCATTAAAATAAATAACCCAGAGGACAAAAGAATCCATGAGTACATGCTAACATAAGAATAAGAATAAATGGAAGGGAAAAGGGAAAACTCTTCTTCTCAGCAGAATACCAACTAACAAATGTAGAAGAAATGATGGAATTGGAAAAAAAGATTATTTGACAAACACAGATGCAAGTATCAGTAGATGCTAATAGGCATGGGATACTTACATAGTGTCAAAGTTCTTTATTAATTGCAAAGAAAAGGAGTAATTGTACCGTGGAGAAATCTGGAGGACAACACTGTAACCAAGTTATTGAAGTTAAATAAAACATCATGAATTATAAGACAAATGGATATGTACCTCTTGATATCTAAGATGCACTGAGAATGTGTCACTTTTGTGGTATTCTTTTTTTTTTTTTTTTTTTCAGCTGAGCCATCCTGCTACCTGTTGGCAGCTTAGCAGCAGCTCAGCTCAGGCTGAGCATCGAACAGCTGTTGCTCAGAGCTCAGCTCGCACTCTTGAGCGAGCTCTTAACCAACTGAGCCACTCGGCCGGCCCTCCTTTGTGGTATTCTTGACAACTGCAACTAAACATGAAGGACAATCCCAACCTAGGGACACTGTACTAAATAATCTATACACTTGAAAACTGGAAAGGTCATGAAAGACAAAGAATAAAGAACTGCTCCAGATTAGAGACAAGAGACAAGACAAATGCAATGCGTGATTGTGGATTAAATCCTGGACCAAGAGGAAAATCTTTTTATTTTCCTATAAGAACATTAGTGAGACAACTGGCAACATCTGAATTAGGTATGTATATTAGGTAATAGTTATTAATATTAATTTTCTGATTTAAAATAAACTATGGTTATATATGAGACTATCCTTGTTTTTAGGAAATACACACTGAAGTATTTAGGGGAAAGCAGGCATTACATCTATAACTTATTCACAGCTAGTTCAGAAAAGCTATATATATATAATATTGGGGGCGAGGGTAAGAGAGAATGAGAACCATAAAGCAAACATAATAAAATGTTAAATGAGAAATTGGGTTGATTGTTTGTATATTATTTGAAGCTTTTTATTCTGAAATAATTTTAGGCAGAGAAATTAAAATAGAATTTAAAAACAGCTTACTGCTCTGTATTTTCTTGGACACTAATAAGTGGTTTCTGGATATTTTCACACTTTTCCTCCAAAGCACAAAATCTCTCTCCCCAAAGATTGATTAACTGGCAAAGTTCCTGTAAGAAAGGTGTGGGGAGGGTAAGAGATAGAAATTATGACACTTGAACTTTTTTTCTATATTGACATGAAGTATTTTCCATTGGTCAGAATTATAGAAATTCCTAACAAGGTATCTTTAACTCCACCTCTCTCCCATAGAGGGAAGCAGTGCAGTTGATATTAAAAGGATAACATTATAGGGATTTTTACAAAAGTAAATAATTAGCAACTTTGCCATTTTAACAAATTACTTCAATGTACCTCTAAACTAACCAAACACACCAAAAGGTCACATTATGTTTGAGAACCACTTAGACAGATATACACAGTTACTTTGTAACTGATAACACTACTGGAAGGGAAAAGTAATGCTGATAATCTCATGGGTCAAGCAGTCCAAAATTATTATCAACTACTGGAGCTGTAACATTTTACAGAAACTAGTTAGAGCATATTAATAAAATGTAAATAGAGTTTAGCCTTTGCTCATACTTGGCATCTTTAAAAACAAGCTGTTACAGGCATACAATGTGCCAGGGATTTACATTGCAAAATGAAGAAGCTACACTAACGACCAAGGAAGAGCTGAAAATGCACCCAGCATTCTTATTCACTGTTCAATCCATTAGCTGGCCAACGTCTGTGAATAACACACCAGTTGACAATACATATCTAACATTTTTATTATGAATAAAGTCTGTCAGTATTTTTACTAGTCTCAGAGTAGAGGGAAATACAGGTATTATTGGATTTATCTACATGCAAATAGGTTCAGAATTTTACATAATTGTTTTGTTATTGCCAATTTCAAGTTCTAGAAAATGTAAGAAATAGTTCACTTAGTAAACTTGCTTTCTTAGAGCCAGAAAATCAAACCATTTATGCTAAAATACTTCAGGTCATAGGTGTTTTGTTTGTTTTTAAGCAGTTGATTACCAATTTTAAACATTTCAAAACAGCTAATTTACAAAAAGCTGATCTACCTTAGAATATATACCTAAAAAGCTCTCTGAGAAATTATTGCAATTTCAAATTGCCAGAATATATTCTAGAAATGTATAGAAAAGCCACTAAAAAATGGATGTCAGTCAGACAACATAATCACCACCATCACTGTAAGATTATCTAAATATTGTTAGATGTTTGTGAGGCCTGTTTCTTCATTAGAAAACTGGGCTAGTAATAAGACCTATATCAATATTGATGGGAGGAATAAACACGAGTTGCTCAATAAATGTTAACATTATTTTTACTAATTGCTGATATTAATCCTTTCTCTGAAAAGTCTTGTGCATGTCAATTAGGAAAATAATCTTTTTTTTTTTTTTTTTTTTGAGGGCAGTGTCACTGGCCCTCATATGTGGGACCGAACCGGGGCCGCTGGCTTCCCAAGCCAGCGCTTAAACACTGCGCCACTCGGCTGGCCCAGGAAAATAATCTTATTTTAAAATGCTTTAATTCTTACCTAAAAATCTTGGATGTGTCCCCCTTCTCAGTTTTGGTGATATGGATATGAGTTCCCTTTCCCTCATTTGGCCTGAGAAAAGAATCCTTTGCTACCCATTAAATTATGTCAACAATTTTATTGACCAGAGAGTTCTGTCATGTAGTAATAGCCTCACTTAATAAAACTTTAGACTTTCATTACGAAGGCCTTAAGAATACCAGGAGTTGTTTTCCATATGTCCAATGTTTATAGATTATGACTTTCCTACTTTGAAGGTTTGGTTTTGGTTTAAAGGCTTAAATACTGAAGAACAGTTTACATGGAGGAAGATAAGTCATGAATTATATTTATAATCAATCAATAAAATTTAAAAAATATATTAATTTACTACAATTTGAATAAATGTCTGACATGGACGAGACAGAAATATTAAGCGGAAAGCAAGGTATAGCTTATTAGATTAACTATCTCTGTTATACCAGGAAAAAAACAATTTATCAAGTTATAATGTAGACACATGTTCATTTAAAATGGTGTAATCATTGTTTTCTGATTTTACTCCCAAAGGTATGTTTCTCATGCGTCATCGTCCATCTTGGTGTGAGGAAAGGACAGTCTTGTTTGTTTTACAGTGCTTTAGCATTGGGTTCTACATGTAGCAAATCCTCAAATATTAACTGATCAAGAAAGATATTCTCAATTGTTTCATATTTATTACTGTTATAACAGTGGCTATGGTATTTTCAGGTTTCTAAATTAGTTGTATAGCATACAGACTGTATAACAGGGATTATCAAGTTAAAGATCATAAAACTTCTTTTTACACTTCCAAAATCACCTAAATACCATACCTGTGAATGGATTTTCTTTAGTGTCTTCAGGTCTTCAGTTAAGTTTTCACATAGCTTCTGTGATTCAGCCAAGGAAGAAACTGTATTTTCTCGCAGTTCATGTAGATTGTTACATAGCATACTGAGAAAGCTATCCATTTCTTTTTTCTGATCTTCTATCTTTGAAGAAAAAAAAAAAATCTTTTAATTAAAAAGAATTAAGTTTATTTTTGTTTTGAATACATACAAAATAGGAAAGTCAGAAAACAATAGGCAAGGTCCCTTTTTCTCGCCAGCCCTTAGAGCTCCAGTCCCACTTCCACCTGAGAGATGACTGCTACCGTTTTTAAACACTTTCAGACGTTTTACGCATATTCAGGTATATATGCATGCATGTATACATACATTTATAAGCGTATCTTCCTCACCCGCCATGTGATAGCATGCTATATATGTTACTTTGTAAACTTAAACATTTATCTTGATCATCCTCATTTTTCTTAGCCATGATTCTGCTGACTACATCAGTGGCAGAGAGCATCCTATGTCCTCCCTCCTCCAGGTTCCTTCTCAGAGCCCATGGGTTTTGCATGTAGACAAACCTCCAGGTGTGGCCACAGATAGGTTTTATTCTTAAACAATAATTTAATGTTGAGGTAACAAAGTTTTTTACCTTATTAGCCACCTTCAATGAAATCTTGAAAATATGCTTTAGTTGATTATTGATTTTCACTACTGACACCGCAGTGGGGGATAAAATTGTTTCCAGTGAACTTAAAAGGTCAGTCTTAAGTACATTCTGGTTTAAAAAATAAACAAACAAATCTTTAAAAATATTATTTTCACTTCCATAAACCTGGCTGGTTAAATATCCTAAATACTTTAACTAAACATGTGCATATTACAATTGTAAGTATCCATTCTCTATTCTTTAGAGCATATTTGTTACTAGAGTTAATATTCTGCATAAGTCACTTAACCCCACCTATTGTAACCAAGAAAATGGGCACTTAATGTAAAATGGATTCCTAACAGTTTAATACAACCAAAGTCAGAAGAATTCAGAAGAGGGGAAAATGACAGTCATTTAATAAAATTTCAGTATTGCAAACAGGAAATCTTTAAAAACCTACATGTACAATTTCACAAAATAAATTTCAAACAAGTTTAAGTTAGTAGTCAAAAAGGCCAAGATCAAATAGCCTTCAAAGTAGGCTTTAGGCAAGAGGTATTTAACTTTGAAGACCTCGTGACTTACATCCTATTGTATCAGAAGAATTTGTTGAAGTTCTCATCAAGGTTTGTGGGAAGTTGAAAGTGTACTGCAGATTGAGAATTTTTTTTTTTTTTTTTTTTTAGCAGAGCCATCCTGCCACCTGTTGGCAGCTCAACAGCAGCTTAGCTTGGGCTGGGCATCGAACTGCTGTTGCTCAGAGCTCAGCTCGCACTCTTGAGCGAGCTCTTAACCAACTGAGCCACTCGGCCGGCCCTGAGAATTTTTATAAAAAGGAAAAAAATTCCGAACTAAGCTCCTTTCACTAGGGCAAGGGTGAGGAACTATAACAGAAATTATTAGTAAATATTTAAAAGAAAAGGCTACTGGTATTCATTTGGAAAGAAGAGCTATCACACTAATTTCAGCTCGTTCTGTGGGAGCAGTGGTCATCTCTTTCACTCAAGCAATGCTTACAACTTGGTAGGAAGACATCAATAAACACAGGTTACCATTCAGTAAATGAATTCATTTCCAAAAAGTTAGTATGGACAGAGGATTTTTTAACTTTGTCAAATCTGGGTGATTCAAGAAATATATCAAATAGTGTCATATAAGCACTGAATTTAGGCAAAGTGTCAGCTAATATTTATAGTATCTACTTGGAAAATGTACAACAAATACTGTTAAACTCAAAAAAGAAGACAAAGAGCCTGCACAAAGTAAACAAGGTAAGGGATATGGCCCCAAACTTCCAAACAAATCATACAATTACAAAATAAAGAGTATACACAAATCAGGTATGGAGGAGGTAATATTAAGTATAATTAAATGAGTGACTTCTATAGAACTTGAAAAAGAGCCTTACAGTTAAGGCCCAGGAAGGCTAGATCACAAAGATCGGACCCCATTGGGCCGGCCGAGTGGTGCGGTGGTTAAGCACTGGCTTGGGAAGCCAGTGGCCCCGGTTCGGTCCCACATAAGAGGGCCAGTGACACTGCCCTCAAAAAAAAAAAAAATCGGGCCCCACAAATTGTTGTAAATGTTTCTAGAATTCTATATTCTTAAGTTATTTTTCTTGTACATTTTTCTATATTGCTGTAGTTTTAAAATTAACTACATCCCTTTCTGGATGGGTCAGTCTAACATCAGTAGGACCATTCCAGGATCCTTGTGCCAAGCAAGGATGATTTACCAATTTCTGAGCCAACTGGCAAGTCATGGTTCCTTGAATTCATCTGGAGCTATACCTACCCTTTTTAGTTACTGGAAGGTTTACTAACTCCTACTCTTAATGTTATAAGTGGAAAAAGTTTCAAAGATTTGTTATACGCATTTGGAAATTACTCTTTCTGGGAAAGAGTGGAGAGATTTATCTTCAAAATTATAAATGTATTCAAAAGTGATATGTTTATCACTGTGCCTAGTAAAACTTAACATGAAAGAATAATAATTAACGTTGTTTATGAAGATTTATCAAGTGGAACCCTTCAAAAATACTTTAAAAAAATGTACTAACAATCAATGTCTGAAGTACAGTTTTACTTTCTTCTGCTAATGACTGTTCTTTTAATATCATATCAGAAATCTGAGAAATATGTGTAGACACATTTTCTGGAATAGACGTGAGAGATCCAAGTGCTGTTGCAGTAATGGTGTCTAATGCAGAAACACTGGAAGATAGCAGGTTACCTATACCAAAAAAATTAAATTAAATTAAAAAGATATAAACTTTAACATAAACATTTAAATACAGTTAGAACCACTTCAAAGAGGCTGGCAAAATATCCTTGTTGTGGAAACTTGTCATAATAAATAAGCTTAATATAATCAGCTTACTATGAAAGCAAGAAAATATTTTAAATATAAATTATATTTGTTCTATAGTATTCTGTAAGCACTTGACATATTTGTGGGTATATCAGACCTATCCATAACTATAACTCATAGTAAGCCAAGAATTAGAATATTCTAAAATAATCTCTAACTAAAAGTAGTACACAGTATTATAGCAGGTAAAAGAGGTTATAGAAGACAAAGTAGAAATCAATAAAATTTATAACGGTTGGCTTAAGATGGCTAGACTCTAGGCGATTTAAAACAATTTTTACATTTCTGCATCTCCCAAATTTTCTATAATGAGGATAATACTTTCATAATAAATAAAGTAATACTTAAGAGTTTCTTTTCTAAATGAAGATAACAATGATTATGTTTTAAAATGATACATACACATATTCTGACAATATAGCAAACATAAAAGATATACATTCTCAAAAGAAAAAGATACAGAATGTTCATGCACAGAAAATTTCTAGGAGAAAACTCAAGAAACTGAACAGTAATATCTATGGAGAATGAGACATGGTGAGAGTTAAAGGGACTTTGACTTCTAAAGTTTATGCATTTAATTATTGTTTAATAAACACAAGTTACTTCATTAAAAAAAAAAAAACAGAAAAAAAAAACCCAACTAAGATTTGTTTTAATTCAAAGGCAGTAAAAGCATTAATCCCTAGTCTGAATGGATAGTGTGTGAATTTGAGGGAACTAGTGACTGAGTTTTGTATGATATTAAATGATCAGTTTTGAAATTAGTCTCACACTAAACACACAAAGACTAGGATAATTAGAAATGCTCAAACTTACCAAACAAAGTCTTGTGAACTTCCAGCATGGTCTTTTGTTTTGAGCTGCCATCCTTAATTAATTCTTCCATACTATTAAACAAACTATTCAGGTTTTTGCCAAAAACATCCTGAACTTCTATGTTGTGCTGATCAATTGCCTTCTTACGATCCAGTTTGGTATGGAGACCAGATACATCTTTTGTAGTTTCTTCAACTGTGTTAAGCAACTATATATGATTTTAAAAAATAAATGTTAAGAAGATAGATATGACAAAAGCCATCTAATGAAAATATTAATATCTATGCTACATAAAGATTTCTCCTAATGAGAACTAGTAAGTTTTATACATTGTATCAGAAGAAATTTTAAACTCATGCTAATTTATCCAGGAATGTTTACGACAAGGGGAACTGATTTTGCCAATAATAATAATTATACCCACTCACAAATTTTTTCCTATTATGTTCCTATTTCCTCAAAAGTACACTTAATAAAAAATTAAATACTTTCAACATCTTCCATCATTAGAAGGTACTAAATTCTTTTTTTTTTTTTTTTGAGGGCAGTGTCACTGGCCCTTATATGTGGGATCCGAACCAGGGCCGCTGGTGTCCCAAGCCAGCTCTTAACCACCACGCCACTCAGCCAGCCCCAAAAGGTACTAAATTCTTTATGACTGACGAATTTCAATCATGACCACAGGAAGAAGTATTACAACATCATTATTCTAAGGGTCCACAGTATATTAAAGTCATGTTGTATTTCCAGGAATGGTTTTTTCTTAAGTTAGCATCTCCAGGGAGGAAAAATGAAATAGTAAAATAACGTTTTTTAAGTTGACAAAAATGTCATTTGGGGTGAATACATAGAATTTCACAATTAATCCTAAAGCAAAATCAGTTACTTCTACCCATTCTCTAATTTCTTTAATGAGAGTATAAATCAAAACAAAGGACAAACCCTGCTGGCAGTATCATGAAGTTCCTTCTCAGTACTTTCCAAAGCTGATGTGACATATTCTTCTTCAACAAGCTGTAATTTGGTTTCTTGTAAATGTTTTTGAGTGGTTTTAAGCTCCTGTGTCTTATTTTGCAGGTCAGATTTACATTGCTCAAGTTCGTTTTTATTGTCCATGAATAATTCTGTAACCTAAATATAATACATTAAACATTTTTTTAAAGAATTAAAAATGCTGAGCTGGTTGGTGAGACACCTGGCTAGCTCATAATATAATATTTGAAGAACCAAATTAATTCCATGCAAAATTGTAACAAGTTGAAAGTTACTAGGTAGGTTAGCACCTTTTATATGGCATCTGGTTTATTCCTGCAAATTAATTAAAAACAAAAAACAGATCTAACGTAGTGGTGTTTATTATTCAGGATTTCCCAACACTGCCAATGTGAAGGTGGCACGGAAGGGTCAGGTCTTTATATCTTAGTTATTTAACATCTGTTTTCTCCCAATATCAGTATTCTCTCATCTGATAAACACATTAATGAAAACGTCTCAGAATTCACTATTTAGTTTTAACAGTAAAATCACACAATTCAGTTAATGATAATGTTGCATTAATATAAGTGTCTAAATAGACAGCTTCTTCATGATGGCTGGTGGTAATAAAATTATGATACAACTTACTTTTAGTATAAGGATCAACAAGAAAAAAATCTTAAAGAAAAATATCATGTTCCTCACATTCTAAAGTTTTCTTTAAATATTTTCTTTTTACATAACATTCAATACTGTTTTGAATGCTTACCCTACTTAGCTCCTCCTCAACGGCACCGATTTTTTCAATCAATTCTACAATCTGTTCTTCTTGAACAGTTAGTTTTCCATTCATGGCTCTAAAATAAAGTTTAAGACGAGTTTAATTGTATTTTTTCTTAATTCCTATAAAATTCATTCTAATAAAATTGTGCAGTTACACATCATCTCTACCATTTACCACTATTGTGATAATGATGCCCAGGTGTCCATAAGCAATGAATACAAACTGTAAAAAACAAATATAGTCCTTCTCCTTGTTTTAATAATTGATGGGTTTTTCTTGTTATCTCCATTTTGAAACTGAGAATACCTACTTATAAGGGGGGGAAAAACGTGTGTATATAAAATCTGAGAGGCAACAAAGCTGACAGAAGAATATAGCTTACATAATATAGAGGTAGGGAGAAAACAACTTAAGTGTCTGTAATCAGGAATATGAAACATAAACAGAATACAGAGAATCCAGGAAAGGCTTGGGACTTGAAGGCATCAGGTATCACAGAAGGGATGAAATAAGGGGCTAAAAACCAGAGAACTGAATTAAAGGATGTAGACAGAGCAATTACACCTCTTGCCACCTGCATACATACCTAAATATACACCCCAAAACACATGCCACTATCATACCACCACAAATATCCTTGGGAGAGTGAAGGATTATTCTCTAGAGCACAGTTCCTCAGCCTCAGTACTACTGTCACATTGCACCAGATAATTCTGGTCCACATTCATGCATCTCTGATTTCTTGAGCATTACCAAGTTTCAGAAGTGAGTACTGTCTTTTTTTTTTTTTTTTTTTTTTTTGAGGGCAGTGTCACTGGCCCTCACATGTGGGACCCCAACCGGGGCCGCTGGCGTCCAAGACCAGCGCTTAACCACCGCGCCACTCGGCCGGCCCAGTACTCTTTTTTTATTCTGGTATCTTCTAGTTCTTTCGTAACTACCAACAATTTTCTATTCCACACTGTGCTTAAATGACAAAGATTCTTTTGTGAATGCAAATTTCCTCAAATTATCAGCTAAAGATATTGTTGTCTAAAGGAAAAGCTAGAACTGAGGTATAAGAGGTGAGTTCATTCTAATAGTCTTTTGATTAACTGTATTAGTTCTTTATTGGAAATGGGTCTTTTATGTAGAATGGGATATTTGAAATGCTTTTCTTATATTGAAAGTATAAAAGGTAATGCAACATTATTATTTCATGGATGATATAGTTTTGATGTAGTTTTTAAAGACCTATTAAGCTTGTGGTAAATAAAGCATTATCCTGTTTTTAAATGTTGGCTGTAGCTTTTGTGATCCTTCTCTGACTTTTTCAGAAAGAGCTTTGTTTCAGATTATGCCTCATGTCTACTAAGATCAAACACTGTCTCTTCAATCATGGGATTCCACACACTAAAAATAAAGTTATTTCTCTTTTTTTTTTGAGGGCAGTGTCACTGGTTCTCATATGTGGGACCCAAACTGGGGCCGCTGGCTTCCTAAGCCAGTGCTTAACCATCACGCCACCCGGCCGGCCCAATAAAGTTATTTCTTAATCTAAAATATATCAAAGAGATGAACAATAGAAGAAAATTAGCAATTAGTCTACAATGTCCAACGTTTGACTACGAATAGCAGAAAATACTATATTTGCAGATCAAAGACAAAACCCTGTAGAATTTCATTGGCTGTCTATTGAACACCCATTTCCAGCATCCGGATTGTCTTTGGAGAACGACTCTACCCAGACTGTGCAAAAGCCAAGCTGTATGGAGGCTCCTACTCCATCCCCAGATCCAGGGACTAAAAGCCTGACTGGTCAACACCATGAGGAAAATTCAACTCCTTTCAGTTATTGGTTCATATATGAACACAATCAATAAGTGACATTCTCCTGGCCTGTTTTGATGGTTAAAAGACAGGTAGCCTCCCATCTACAATGAACCTGAATGACAGCATGTAGCTGCTCTGCTCCTGACCATCACCCTTGATGAATAGCCAGCCCTAGCAGAAAGCCACCATGCATGACAGGCGTGGGAAGAGACAGAAACTGGATGATAAAGAGACAGAAACAGGTTACTGGATTAAGTAACCTGGAAGTTCATTCTACCCCATGCTGTTTTAAGACAGTTTAAGTTGGGTATTCTAACAACCAAGAACATTCTAATATCAAACTTAAAATATGGAAAGTGTTTATTCAACAAAAGTTAACGTATAAAAATATAAAAGTGGTAGAAATAAGGACACCTGTAAATTGAACAATTGAAAAATATATATATATATATAAAATGAAAAATACACTGTAGTGTATACAGTGAATGACTATATCTGAAAACCAGAAACACACACACACACACACACACACACACACACACACACCCATTATCAAGTTTAAGAATTAAGCGCAAATTTACAAAAGATTTTTGTAAAAATGTTTTTGCCAACTGAGTCTGGGCTATGAAAGAACTAAACAAAACTGAAATCACATAGAAAGAACAAAAGGAGGGCCTGCCGAGCAGCACTTTGATTGAGTTGGCTTCGGACGCCAGTTCTGAGCAGCAGGGCTCTGGTTAGGATCCCACATTAGGGCCAGTAATGCTGTGCCCTTTACAGCTAAGAGTGTGAACAACAGCTCGACCTGGAGCTGGGCTGCCAAGAGCCGCTGTGAGCAGTTGTCCAGAGGTCGGCAACCAATCTGCCTCACCCAGGAAGAGCGCAATGATAATACCAACATGGGCCAGTGAAACGACGTCCTCCACAACTAGACTGAAGAACAAAAAGACAGCAACTTGTCTGTTCCTCTTTCCCGATTTCCCAATGCTGTTCCCTCCCCCAATTCCCCAATAAAATCTTAAAAAAATAAAATAAAATAAAATAAAAGGAGAATTACTGTTTAATAATTTGTGATATACTCATAAAATATAAATTTAATGAACCAATCAGGACATAGTACATTATGGCAAATGAAAATAACATGTAAAGAAATGGATTTATTGAATGATTTATTTATTTATTTATTTATTTATTTTTTGAGGGCAGTGTTACTGGCCCTCATATGTGGGACCGAACCGGGGCTGCTGGCTTCCCAAGCCAGCGCTTAACCACCACGCCACTCGGCCTGCCCTTTGAATGATTTATATACTATCAAAATGATCATGTAATGTAATCTCTATAAAAAAGGAAAAGATTATATTAAAATGTTTTTGATTATTATCAATTAGTGCTAAATACCTTTATCATTATTATTATTATTATTTAAGATTTTACTGGGGAATTGGGGGAGGGAACAGCATTGGGGAACCAGGGGAGGGGAACAGACAAGTCACTGTCCTTTTGTTCTTCAGTCTCGTTGTGGAGGACATTGCTTCACTGGCCCATGTTGGCATCATCAAGCTCTTCTCAGGTGAGGCAGGTGGGTCCCGGCCTCTGGACAGCCGCTCACAGCGGCTCTTGGCAGCTCACACTGGCTGCTGGCTGCTCATGCTGGCTGCCAGCCACTCACTGTAGCCTATGGCAGCCTACTGCAGCAGGGGCTGCAGCTATGACGTCCCAGGGACTCACAGCAGCCCAGCTCCAGGTGGAGCTGCTGCTCACTATCTTAGCTGTGGAGGGCAGCGTCACTGGCCCTAATATATGGGATCTGAACTGGGCCCACTGGTGTCCCAAGCCAGCTCTCAACCAGCGCACCACTCGGCCGGCCCTTATCATTATTGTTTCTTTTAAATGCCAATGTGAAAGTCACCTTCCTTAAGATCTTCAAGGATAAATACAATCAGGAATTTTCAAGTTATAATCCTTCTGCCCCTTGTTTGTTATTGTTGCTGCTTCTATATAAAGCTTCAGTAGAAGCTTTCCTTTGAACAAACCAGGACTTTAAAAAGTGAACAGGTTAGTGGTTGCCAGGGGTTAGGGATCATTGGAGAAGAAGGTGGGTATAACTATAAAGGGGTAGCAAGAGGGAGATCTTCGTGATGATAGGGTAGTTCTGAATCTTAATTGTAGAACTATACAAATCTACAAATGTGATAAAATGGCATAGAATTATACACACACATCACACCAATGTCAATTTCCCAGTTTTGATACAGACTAAAATTACATAGAGGTAACCAATAGGGGAAATTGGATGAAAAATACACGGGACCTCTTTGTACTCTTCTTACAATTTCATGTGAATTTATTTAAAAAATAAAATTATATAAAAAATTTTAAAACTGTTTGATAACTACTTGTTAATGTCAAAACAAACGAAGTATTTGTAGGAGGCAGTAGGTATAAATGTTTACCATCAGATAAGTAATTTTTACTTCAAATAGTCTGTTATTAAAAAATGCCTATTCTTGGAAATTAATTCCACAGCTAAGGGCTTACCTAAAATTTTCTTCAGAAATGTACACGCCATTTTTTTCACGAGCTGCAGCAAGATCTCGTTTCAGACGCTCTATCTCTTCTGTATATTCCTACACAAAAAGAATGTTGTGTCAGTTTAGCACTTAATTTTTTTCATTTGGTTTGGGGAGGATATGCAACAAATGAAACATAAAGTTAGCCCTTTAATATTTTTTTTAAAAAGTATGATATAAAGTCATAACCATACTTTTCATTTAATATGAATCTGTTTAGAATAGTCTTTCAAAAGCTTGCAAAGATCTTTTAAAATGTACTCATCATAAAAATAGGAGCTTCTGAAGAAAAAACGTAACCTCCAGTACCCAGGCTGGTCTCCAAATATCATTTCACACTAAAAAGAAACAGGACTCCTTAGAGAAGTGTCTGACTCTAGGACTGAGACAAGGAGCATTAAAGATGAACCTGGAGGGGCCAGCCGAGTGGCGCGGTGGTTAAGCGCTGGCTTGGGAAGCCAGCGGCCCCGGTTCGGTCCCACATATGAGGGCCAATGACACTGCCCTCAAAAAAAAAAAAAAAAAAGATGAACCTGGAACATCTTGTGAAATAAAATAAGAAGTGAGTGAAAAGGACTCAAGAACCCACGTGAAGAGGTCACTGCCGACCAAAGGTGGGACAGTTTCAATATCAGTGAGGATAATAACTACAATGGGTTAATACAAATATTTTGAATCCATGAGTTTATAATGACATTAAGAAAGCTGGGCCGGCTCAGTGGCACATTGGTTAAGAGCTGGCTTGGGACTCCGGCTCTAAGCAGTAGGGCCCTGGTGTGGATCCCACACATGAGGGCCAGTGACACTGCCCTCTACAGCTAAGATGGTGAACAACAGCTCCACCTGGAGCTGGGCTGCTGTGAGTCCCCAGGACGGCATAGCTGCAGCCCCTGCTGCAGTGGGCTGCCATAGGCTACAGTGAGTGGCCGGCTGCCAGCATGAGCGGCTGGCAGCCAGTGTGCGCTTCCAAGAGCCGCAGTGAGTGGCGGTCCAGAGGCCAGTGACTGATCTGCCTCACCTGCGAAGAGCGCAATGATGATACCAACATGGGCCAGTGAAGCAATGTCCTCCACAACTAGACTGAAGAACAAAAGGACAGCAACTTGTCTGTTCCCCTTCCCCAGTTCCCCAACGCTGTTCTCCTCCCCAATTCCCCAATACAATCTTTTAAAAAAAAAGCTAGGACACCAACTTATTATTCTCAAATCTGTCAAATAAAGGAAATGAATCAAGCATTTTTCCTGCCTCTACTATTAAAAAATTATAGCTTTGGGTAGCTGAGAGAAAGCTCCTCTTTATAGAGGTAGTCTAAGAAAGAATCACTGAATTAGAAAATTACCATTTTACAACCCTTGAAGAACGAATGGTTCAAGTCAATGAGTATCATCCATCCTCACAAAAAGAGGAAGAACCAGACGCGTGTTTCCTGGTGGAGAACAGACTACCATCTAGAAGTGCTTTTATAAGATAAAAACTCAATTTTTGAAGCCTCCAGATCCAACCACCAATTTATAGAAAATACAAAGAATAGAATATGTCAAAATATACTACAAGACAAGTAATACAGGTACTTACACTAATAAATTATAGGGGGAAAAAAATGGAAGGAGAATCAATGTATTGAGACCAAAGTTATAGCCAAAAATTGCAAAGAGTAAATCTTATTGGATCCTAAAACAAACTAAAAAAATATATACATTGAAACAGTTGAAATTTTAAACAATGACTGAATGTTTTAAAGACTTACTATTCAGTATTTTTAGATTTAATATCATTAGGGTTAAAAAATTCAAGTATCTAAATAAAATAAATGCTCATAAAGAGCCTGATTTTTAAAAAATAATAAATATAAAAGCCACGTAGTTTTTCTCAGTGCCTGACAATTTGGAAATCCTTTACGAAGAAAGAGGTTTTCTCATATAAACTTCCTTTTACACTGCCTCCCTAATTCCAAGAGTTATCATATAGCTATTATGGTAATTAAAACTGTGTGGTATTGGTGGAGGGACAAATGTATGGAACAGAACAGACAGCCAAGAGAGGTGCTGACACAAATATACCCAATTGATTTTTCAAAGGTGCAAAATCAATTCACTGGAGAAAATATAGCCTTTTCAACAAAGGATGCTAAAGCAATCCAGACCACCATCATAGGTGAAAAAAATGTACCTTGACCTAACTCTTACACTTTATACAAAAATCAAATTAAAATGGATCATGGACTTAAATGTGAAATGTGGAAATAGAATTTTCAAAAAAAAAAAAAGGGGAAAAAATCTTCAGAATCTAGAGTTAGGCACTAAGCTCTTGGAATACCAAAAGCACAATCCATTAAAGAAAAAAAGGAGAAAAAAATTGATATAACAGACCATATTGAAATTACAAACATTTGCTCTGCAAAAACCCGTATGAAGAGAATGAGAAGACAAGCTAGAGACTAGGAAAAAAATAACAGCAAACCACCTTTATAACAAAGAACTTAGTTATCTAGAATATAAGAACTTTAAAACCACAACAAAAAACCACAAATAATCCGATTAGAAAATGGACCTAAATACATGAACGGATATTTCACCAAAGAGGATATACAACCAACAAGTAAGCATATGAAAAGATGTTCAACATCATTAGCCATTAGAAAAATGTAAGTTAAAACCATAGTGAGAGGGCCGGCCGAGTGCCGTGGTGGTTAAGCGCTGGCCTTGGAAGCCAGCGGCCCCGGTTCGGTCCCACATATGAGGGCCAGTGACACTGCCCTCAAAAAACAAACAAACAAACAAAAAAAACCCACCAAAAACCATAGTGAGATATTTCTTACCTATCACCCAGATGGTTAAAATAAAAAAAATAGTTACACCACCAAATGCTGGTGAGGATGTGGAGAAATTAGATCACTCATACATTGCTAGTGGAAATGTAAAATGGTACAGCCACTCTGGAAAACAGCTTGGCAGTTGCTTAGAAAAAGTAAATATTCTATTACCACACAACCCAAAAATTACACTATTGGGTAATTATCTGAGAGAAATGAAAATTTATGTTTACACAAATATCCATTAACAAATGTTCACATCATTTTTATTTACAATTGTGAAAAATTTAAAACACCCATATATCATTCAACAAGTGACTGGTTACCCAAACTGTCTATACACACACATACAATACACACACAGCATGGAATACTACTCAGCACTAAATGAAAGCTCAATTGATATGCACCATTCAGGTGAATGTCCAGAGAATTATGCTGAGTGAAAAAGGGCAATCCCAAGTTTATATACTGTATGATTCCATTCATAACATTTTTAAAATGGCACACTTCTAGAGAACAGGTTAGTGGACACTGAGATTAGGGAGGAGAGGTGGGAGTGTGAGGAAATGCTATAAAAGGGCAATATGAGAGATCATTGTGGTGATGCAACAGTTCAGTATGTTTTTTTTTTTTGTTTTTTTTTGAGGGCAGTGTCACTGGCCCTCATGTGTGGGACCTGAACCGGGGCCGTTGGCATCCCAAGCCAGTGCTTAACCACCGCGCCACTCGGCCAGCCCAATAGTTCAGTATCTTGACTGTGGAGGTGGGTCCTGAACTCACACACCTGACAAAATTTTATAGAACTAAATACATACATGTAAATGAGAACAAGGAAAACTGGGGAATAACATCAGTGGATGGTTATTAATGTCAATATTCCTGTGGTGATATTTTATTATACTTTGACAAAATGTACACAGGATCTCTCTATATTATTTCTTTTAACAGCATGTGAATCTATAATTATCTCAATAAAAACTTCTCTTAAAAAAAAAAAAGAACACTACCAAGAAAATGAAAAGACAAGCCAGATTGCCAGGAAATATTTACAAATCATCTCACAAAAGGCTTGTGTATTAAAGATATGCATAACTCATTACAACTTAGTAAAGAAAAGACAACTCAATTAAAAACTGGGTAAGGGCTGGCCAAGCGGCTCAGTTGGTTAAGAGCTCGGTCAAGAGTGCGAGCTCTAAGCAACAGGGTTGCCGGTTGGATTCTCGGTCCGAACTGAGCGGGCCGGTGAGCTGCCAATGGCAGAATGGCTCAGCTAAAAAAACAAAAAACAGGGCCAGCCGAGTGGTGCATTGGTTAAGCGCTGGCTTGGGAAGCCAGCGGCCCCGGTTCGGGTCCCACATTGGAGGGCCGGTGACACTGCCCTCAAAAAAAAAAAAAAAAAAAAAAACTAAAAACAAAAAACTGGGTAAAGGATTTTGATAGACGTTTCACAAAAAATGATATACAAATGCATAAAAAGCATATCATTATTCATTAGGAAAATGCTAATTAAAAACACATGAGTTACCATTACATACTTATTAGAACAGCTAAAATTAAAAAGCTTATAACAAGTGTTGTAGAGGATGTGGATAAACTGCAAACCATCAGTCAATTGTTGGTAAAAATTTAAAGTGGTACAGCCACTTTGGAAAACAGTTTCTTAAAGAGTTAAACATAAACTTTTACACAACCCAGAAAACAAACCACACTGGGTATCTACCCAGGAAAAATGAAAAATACATCAACACAAAGACTTGTATGTGAATGTTCATAGTGGCATTACTGGAAATAATCCATATGTCCATCAACTGGTGAATAAACAAAATGTGATATTAGCCATATAATGGAACACTATATAGCAATAAAAAGAAATACTCTATTGATACATGCTACAACATACATAAAGCCCAAATATTATGCCAAGGGAAAGAGGTCAGATGCAAAAGACTGAATATTGTATGATTCCATTTATAGGAAATGTCCAGAAAAGGCAAGTCTATAGACAGAAAGCAGATCAGTGGTTGACCGATTGCAAAGGGATAAGGGGCACTTCTTGGAGCCACAGAAATTTTCTAAATGTGATGTTGCATAATTCTATAAATGTACTAAAAAATCATTTAATTGTAAGGTTACAATGGACAAATGTTATGGCAATTATCCCCTAATATATGGTAATTATGCCCTTAAGCTGGAAATAAATTTGTAAATGTAAATATTTGCAAATTTTGCTAACTTGATAGAGCTGGTAGTCAAAATATTAGCAATAGAAAAAATATTTTAACATATAAGATATTTAGTTTAAATCATTAAATGAAAAGCCTTATCACAGGCAATTTAACAAATCTTTTAACAACTATTTATTTCAGTTCCTTTTTGTCACATTTGTCAAACAAGATTTCATTATTCCACAAGAATTCACAATTACCTTAATAAGAGCTTTTTTGGTTAGTTTCTGGTTCACTTCAGGCTTATTCATTATGTTTTTTGCTCTGTGAGCATATTCCAATGTACTCAGAGTTTCCTGTAATGAAAAGGCCAATTACTAAAGATATTATGAGAACAATGTAGTTCTGTTATCTAAAATATACTATATAATAACCTGTAAGTAATAATTCACGGTTACAGCTAATCTAAAAATCTACCCACTTTGACTACTACACCTAATCTTTAAAAAGATTGTTCAAAAAACATCCTTATCGTCTTTCCTCTTGTCTTCAACTTTCAGGGTCTTTACCTTTATAATAATTTGATCTAATAATGTTTCACTTTACACTGGTCTCTGAAAACTCAATTAATCTATCAACTGATGAATAAACAAAATGTCCTATTATCCATACAATGGAATATTACTCATCCACAAAAAGGAATGAAACATGGATACATGCTAAAACATGGATGAACATTGAAAACATTATGCTAAGTGAAAGTAGCCAGTCATATGAGAACACATATTGTGTATTTCCATTTATATGAAATATCCAGAATAGGCAAATCTATAGATTAAAAAAAGGTGGTTAGTAATGACCAAGGGCTGGAAGCGGGAGCTGATTAGGAGTGATTGCGAGTGTCTCTTTCTCTTTTTTTTTTTTGTTCTACTAGCTGAGCCATCCTGCCACCTGTTGGCATCTCAGCTAGGGTGCAGCATTCACTGGCCCATGTGGGAATCGAACCGCCAGCCCTGTTGCTCAGAGCACATGCTCTAAGCCAACTCTTAACCAACTGAGCCACTCGGCCGGCCCCGGGGTGATGAAAATATTCTAAACTTAAATTTTGGTGATGGCTATACAAATCTGTGAATATAATAAAATAACTGAATTATACATCTTTATTGGGTGAATTTTATGGTATGTGAATCATATCTCAATTTAAAAGGACAAGGGAGGGCACGGTGGTTAAGCGCTGGCTTGGGAAGCCAGCGGCCCGGGTTCGGGTCCCACATATGAGGGCCAGTGACACTGTCCTCAAAACAAAACAAAAAAAATCTATTAGAAGGACAAGGGAGTTAGAGACCTTATAAAGTTTTTCTAACTCCATTTATAGTAGATGATTTCAATAAGAATAGATTTTGCCATCTTTGTTGCTTCTCTTGGTTTTCCCACTTGTTCCCACATGCCCAGCCTCATCTTCAGTGCTCTTTAAGCAGCCTTTATAATACTATCATTCACTTAACCCATTTCTAATTAAATCTCCACACCCCATGTAACCATTCACTACTAATGACCACAGCAATTTTCTTTAAAGACCGTGTGGAAAAAGTAAGTAACTGACTTTTTTAAAAATGTTTTTTGTTTGTTTGTTTGTTTCTTTGTTTTTGAGGGCAGTGTCACTGGCCCCCCACATGTGGGATCCGAATCGGGGCCGCCGGCATACAAAGCCAGCTCTCAACCACCGCACCACTCAGCCGGCCCAGTAACTGACTTTTTAAGATTAAAAACTCTGCTAGGGAGAAAAGATTTTTTTTTTCAGTGGTGTCCTCCTGTATGTGTCCATGTGCAACATCCAGGTTCTTTTTACTATAGCATAAAATTTAAAAAGCCAATTAATGAATTTCTAAAATAACATGATAGTTAAATAAGAATTACAGCTACTACACCTGCAAATACCTAAGGACTTACCTCAAGATTAAGAGATGCAGGAGAAATTGTTGCAATTATAGATGTTCTTGTACGTCCCCCAAGAGAATCCTGGAGGATTCTGGTGAGTTTAGATTCTCGGTAAGGAACATGAGGTGTTCTTTCCACAAGAGCAGTAATAACCCTTCCCAAAGTCAACAGGGATTGATTGATATTTCCAGCTTCCCGAGCTCTCTTGTCAACTGCTCCAGAACGGCCAATGTTTTCACTTCCTGCAAGATCAACCTTGAATTTTAAAAATAAAAAATAAGATATAAATGATGTATTACAGAATCGTACACTTGAAACCTATGTAACTTTACTAACAATTGTCACCCCAATAAACTTCAGTTGAAAAATATAAAGTTGTGAGTCTATTGGATTTGGACTCAAAGACTTTCATTCTCATGAATAATATGTTAATTACATAGCCATGAATGTAATTTTTCTAATTAACAACCCACTACAAAGCTAATCACCCAGTCACCACAGAAATATTGTCTAAAACAAAATTTCAGGCTGCTCTATGAGGCAGACAAGAATGAAACAGTAGAATAGAACTCCATATGATCCAGCAATCTGACTTCCAGATATATATATCCAAAGGAAATGAAATTATTTCCTCAAAGTGATAGCTGCACTCCCATGTCCATTGCATTATTCAAAATAGCCAATATGTGGAAACAAACTAAGTGTCCATAGATGAATGAATAGATAAAAGATGTGGTATACATACACAACTGAATATTATTCGGCCATGAGAATGAAGGAAATTCTGCCATTTACTACAACAGGAATGAATCTAGAGGACATTATGCTAAGCCACGGAAAGACAAAAATACAAATACTATATGATTTCACTTAAATGTGGAATCAGGAGGAAGAAAAGAAAGTCTAAATCATAGAAAGAGAGAGAAGAATGATAGTTCCCATGAGGAGGGGGGTCGGGGAGATCATGGTCAAAGGGTACAAGCCTTCAGTGACAAGATGAGTGAGTTTTGTGGATCTGATGTTAGCTATCGTGACTATAGTTAACAATACTACATTGAAATTTGCTAAGAGAGTAGATCTTAAGTGTTCTCACCAAAAAAAAAAAAAAGGTAACTATCGGAGGTGATGAATGTGTTAATCTGATTGTGGTAATCATTTCACAAAGTATACATATATCAAATCATGTGGTACACTTTAAATATCTATATAATTTTAATTGTCAATTATACTGCAATAAAGCTGGAGAAAAAAAACAAAAAGTATGAAACAGTGGTATTAAGGTAGATGCTTACCAAGTTCAGCTTTCCAATTTTGACAAGCTCCTCTCCATCAACTGTAGTTTCTTTCATATGTATTGTAACAGAGAAAACTGAGTGGGAACGGCTAGAAAACAAGATCAAGTTGCCCAGTCATTATAATGCATAATATTATTTGCTTTCCATAAAATGTTAAAAATAGCCAAGGAAGATCTAAACCCCCAACGGTGAAAAAAGACAGTATCAGACAGGAGATATCAATAAGATTTTGGAAGACAGAAGGTGAATAATATAAAGATTAGTTTTTGCTTTCTTGTATCTGCTGCTTGCAAAGGAGAACCCAATAAGAAGCTACCTCAAAACACCCTAAAAGATTTAGGAACCAGAACCCTCAGGCACCTCTGAAAGCTGGATATGGGGTAGGGTTGGAAAAGTTGCCTGGTATGTCAGACGGGAAGGCTTCAATCAATCTTCCTATTCACAAGAATCATTTGAAATATGTCATTATCATAAACTCAAATAGCACCAGGCAACCCATCAGATTACTCCCCCTCCATGTCAATTATTGTAAAAGAACATTACTCAGGCCGGCCGACTGATGCATTGGTTAAGAGTTGACTTGGGACGTCAGCTCTGAGCAGGAGAGCCCTGGTCTGGATCCCACATGAGGGCCAGTGACACTGCCCTCTACAGCTAAGATGGTGAACAACAGCTTCACCTGGAGCCGGGCTGCTGTGAGTCCCTGGGGATGGCATAGCTGGAGCCCCTGATGCAGTGGGCTGCCATAGGCTACAGTGAGTGGCCGGCAGCCAGTGTGAGCGGCAGGCAGCCGGTGTGAACTGCCAAGAGCTACTGTGAGCGGCCGTCCAGAGGCCGGCGACCCATCTGCCTCACCCGAGAAGAGCACAATGATGATACCAACATAGGCAAGTGAAGCAATGTCCTCCACAACTAGACTGAAGAACAAAAGGGCAGCAACTTGTTTGTTCCCCTTCCCCCAACACTGTTTTCCCCCGTCCAATACCCCAATAGAAAAATCTTTAAAAAAAAAAAAAAGGAGGGCCAGCCAAGTGGCGCTGTGGTTGGGTGCTGGCTTGGGAGGCCAGCGGCCCCGGTTTGGGACCCACATGTGATGGCCAGTGACACTGCCCTCAAAAAAAAAAAAAGGAAAGCTCTCGGGCTGCCGCTGAGATGGTGAGCCCACATGCTCTTAGCAGCAAGGTTGCCAGTTTGACTCAGGCATGGGATGGTGGGCTACGCCCACCCGCAACTAAGCAACTAAGATTGAGCATGGCACCTTGAGCTGAGCAGCTGTGACCTGCTGATGGGCGGCCGGATGTTAACTGGACTTGGAGCTGAGCTGGCTGTGCCCTCTACAACTAAGACTGAAGGACAACAACTTGGCTGTTCTCCTTCTCCAATTCCCCAACACTGTTCTCCTTCTCCAATGCCCCAATAAAATCTTTAAAAAATAAATTAAATAAATAAATAAATAAAAATGGAAAGCTACTATAGAAAAATTTAATTAGAATTACAAAATCAAGGGCCGGCCAAGTGGCGTGGTGGTTAAGCGTTGGCCTGGGAAGCCAGCGGCCCCAATTCGGTCCCACATATGAGGGCCAGTGACACTGCCCTCAAAAAAAAAAAAAAAAAAAAAAATTACAAAATCACCCACAATTCCATGATCTTAATTATTTTCATATTATTTTTTTCCTTTCTTTAAATGCATACATTTTTATAGTTGCAATCATCAACTATTATAGAATATTGTACAAATTTTCAATGATAAGGGAACAAAGAAATAAAGATCTAATCCTAATAATCATTTTGTAGCTCAGGGAAACTGATATCCAGATAGGTTCACTTAATTACCCAAAATCACATATTTAGTTAAACTGCAGAACTGGAACTAAACACAAATGTCTAACTCCCAGCCCACAGTTCTTTCAATTACACTCTGATGTTTTCTTCAAAGACCAGTAGGAAAAACCGTCACTTCTGACTTGGTAAACTGCATTTGTAGAATTTGGGATTCATCCTATGGGGTGCTTCAAATATGCCCCTTTCTCCCCTTGAAAGTCAGTGTTAGTGACCATCTGCCTTCCAACATTAAAATGAAGCCATTTGAAAAAAAAAAAAAAATCACATTATACAACCTAAATATATATAATTTTTGTCAATCATACCTAAATAAAGCTCGGAAAAAATTTAAATGAAGCCATTTGACTTTCTTCTTCTAATCCTTACTCAAACCAGCGGTATTCAAACTATTTGTTCTAAGTATACAAGGGAGCTTCAGAAAAGTGCTCAGAGAAAACCTTCTTAAGGCTGAGGAGGTACACCTCTGAGAACCCCATCCTTAAATCAACTATAGCAGCCACATTTTAACCTGGGCTCCCATGTATGATTTTACTTGGGAAAAATCTTCAGCTTAAAAAAAGTTTAATACTTCTGCTTTAATTCAACTTAATCTTAGTTCTCCTTTCACTATTCTTCCAATATTGGTGATTCCCTATAAATCTCAAGCCAATTACTAAAGCACGCAATCTAGCATCAAATCTATATATGTGATTCACCAACCCCCATTTGACTTCCCCCAAGTTTCTAAATCTTCTTTAAAAGAAAATAGGAGGGGCGGCTGGTTAGCTCAGTTGGTTAGAGTGCAGTGCTCTTAACAAGGTTGCAGGTTCGATCCCCACATAGGCAGCTGAGCTGCGCCCTCCACAACTGAATTGAAACAACTACTCGACCTGGAGTTGATGGGTCCTGGAAAAACACACTGTTCCCCAATTATTTTTTTAAAAAAAGGAGAGGGGGCCAGCCAAGTGACGTGGTGGTTAAGCGCTGGTTTGGGATGCCAGCAGCCAGGGTTCAGATCCCACATATGAGGGCCAGTGACACTACCCTCTTAAAAAAAAAAAAAAGAGAGGTAGAGGAGACAGTGGTTTGTTTTCTTTTGTTTTACCTAGAATATGCATTCATTAAAGTTGCTGCAGTTGTCCTCTTTGCTGCTCCCTTCTCCAAAATCTGGTAAACTTCATCCTTGTTGTGTACTGTAATTTCTTCTAAACCTTTGATTATCACGCCCCTCTGACCAAATATTAAAAAAGCATCCATTAGATTGGTTAATACACACACATACACACTTCTCAAAGCACTCACAGCATCACAAATTAAAATTTACAGACATTTCATTCTCTAAGACTGAGTTACCTTGTTGCGGGGATCATCAAACATTTGTAGTCTCTCAGAAACATCAGAAGATGGATTAAGGAGATCAAAAAGTTCTTCATTATAGATTTCCAACAGAGACACTTTGACCGAAAATTCAGTACCATTATCAGTAAGTTTCTCAAAAATTTGATGAAGAGTACGTGGAATTATACCAGCCAAAGGATCCTGAAATTGTAGTATTGAGGAGGAATAAAATAAAGAAAAATGGCATTTGTTGTGGCAGTTAAAACACATATAAAAAGGGCCTCCTTTACAGTATATTTAAACATAAGTATGTCAAAACAAGTTAAAAAAAAAACGAACCAAACCTACTCTAATGTTAGAGAAGCCAAGTCATTTACAACAGTCTACTAAACAGTAATTATTCTTCTTCATACCTTTCACTAATCTGTCATGCCTCTCAGGCACTTCATGCCTGAACATTACATAAACAAACCAACTAAATCAGACTACTTATAAAGCCACGTTCAATAATCCTTTCCACTTTGTCTCATGAGTACATAATACCACCATTTTAATCAGAAAAGGGGCCCAATCTAACAGTATATTCCCTAATTCTGATATAAAACAGGATTGTTTCTCAAATATATAAGTATCTTTAATAAAATTGTTATAAATCTCAGAATTTTAAAACTGTTTTAAAAGCTTATTCTCTATCTCCTACCATTACAATTCCATAACTTTATTATATTTGCATAAAGTTAATGCCTCAACTATGTAACCAACTAGAAAAAAAGGATTTACCTAAATGTTAATAATTTGGAATACTGACTTAGTCATTAAACTGATTTAAACACATTTGATGGAACTCTTTGTGAAATGTACTATGTGCTTTCTACGATATTCAACAATACAGTTACCTTAATTTCTTGAATACTCAAGGTGATCATTAATAAAATACCATACTGCCCCTTGCTATGCTAACTTTATGAGATTCATTCCCTCACTGCAAAGCCATCTCCTTCAAGCCCTAATCACTTTCCACTTTTCAACAATATTCTGTTCCAACGATTCTGTCCCAAATAGACCTCTCTATTATCATTTAACTGTGCCATATGTATTGGTTCTTTCCCAATGAAAGTGTATGTTTCTTAAACAGGAGCCATACCATGTACTTTAATTATGTTACGGTACTAGTTAATGCTAAATTCATGTTTAACATGGGTACTCTTCTCTATTTGAAGATCGAGTCCTTCAACCAAGTTTTATTCAGAGTCATTATATTTCAGCCACTTTAGAGACAGAAGTCTGTTATAAACAACAAATACCTCCTCCCAAGTATACTCTTCATTAGGTGACCTTTCACCTTCCATTGTAAAGGTTTTTCCGGTGCCAGTTTGGCCATATCTGTCAAGATAAATAAAAATGTTATATAAAAAACAAATATACACATTTAAAATTTTTCATCAATTTGAAAAATAGTGTTTCACTCACGCAAAAATAGTGCAATTATAGCCCATAATAACTTCATCCAGAATTGGACAAACAACACTTCGATAAACGTCAATTTGTTTAGTAGATGCTCCAAAAACCTATCAAAAAAAGAATCACTGCATTTATTCGAGAAAAGCAATTTCAAAATTACTCACTTTAATAACTTTATTTTTAATAAATTAACTCATTCATTCCACTAGAAACCATTTGACAACTCAAAGAATCAACTGAAATTTGTAATTGTACACTAGAACCTAGAGCAAATATGTATACTAGTATAAATTTACATTAGTGAATAATAAAGAAGTAGCAGCATTTTAAGAAGTACCATGTCAAAAGTATATGTTTTCCTTGAGCTCTTGTCGGCCAATCCTCCAGTTCGTACACTAATTTCTTTCCGAACGTGATCACAGTCTATTACAGAATGGGCGCTAGCTTTCCGCTCTGCCAAATTAAATGGTCTATAAAAAGAAATATAAAAATTTATTCAAGAACTCTTAGTTATAAGTTTACTGATGACATTTTCATTAACCCCTTAGACAAGAACAATATGACATTTGACTACACTAGTGGTGATGAGAACTAAATGATTCCCAGAAATAAAATTTGTTATCAAAAATTTTCAAAGATATGTAAAACATTATAATTCTGACAGCTTCTTGGATAGATGCTAACAAAATTAACTTGGAAAAACCGCCAAACTTATTTTTCAGAATTCTATTTCAACTATTCTTAGAATATGGTCAAGTTAGGTTATGATGTATAATAGTAAAAAGAATATGCCAGGGCCGGCCGAGTGGCTTAGTTGGTTAAGAGTTGGCTTAGAGTACGAACCAGTTCGATTCCCACATGGGCCAGTGACACTGCACCTGAACTGAGCTGTCACTGAGCTGCCAACAGGTGGCAGGATGGCTCAGCTGGTGTAACAACAAGATTGTCTGTTCAATGGTGGGCTACGCCCACCTGCAACTAAGACTGAACTCTGCACCTTGAGCTGAGTTGCTGCCCAGATGGCTCAGTGGATAGGGCGTGTGCTCTTAACAAGGCTGCTGGTTGGACTCCCTCATGGGATGGTGGCTATGCCCACCTATAACTAAGAATGAACTCAGTACCTTGAGCTGAGCTGCCGCCTGAATGGCTCAGCGGATAGGGCACATGCTCTTAACAACAAGGCTGCTAGTTGGACTCCCACATGGGATGGTGGCTACGCCTACCAGCAACTAAGATTGACCACAACACCTTGAGCTTAGAGGCCATGAGCTGCCGCTGGGAAGCCAAATGGCTACTGGTGCGCTCACAACGAAGACTGAAGAACAACAACTTGGCTGGTCCCCTTCCCTGATTCCCCAATAAAATCCTTAAAAAAAAAAAAAGAATATGCCAAATTTGTGTTCAAAATACTAACCTGCCAGTGGATAACTGCACAAAATCACTGTTCCAAGTGCTTTACTTACATGTGTGAACTCAGTTTGTCCTCACAGTACTGTGAGTTCTAGTGGGGAATAGTAATATTAAAAAAAATGATTATAGAGTCGGCCGAGTGGCATGGTGGTTAGGAGCTGGCTTGGGACGCCAGTGGCTCTGGTTCGGATCCCACATATGAGGGCCAGTGACACTGCCCTCTACAAAAAAAAAAAAAAAAGATTTTAAGAGAGGAGATGTTTAGAAAAGGTATGTAAAGGATGCTGCAGGTACAGCAAAAATTTAATGATTGGTCCTGATTGGGACAGGGTAGGGTCAGGGAGGCATGAGCAATGGGAAAGCCTCCATTGAAAGAATCAAGTGTCAACAGCACCATCAGACCTCAGGTCCTACTGTAAGGAATATGCCAGTACACTTTGGTGATTGGGATACGAACTTCAGAAAACCTTGTCAAGGATTAAAAAAACAAACCTGCATCGCCTTATACTGGAATAGTAAAACAGTCTCTTCTCAACAAAGCAGCTCCTTGAAGAGATTTACTTTCAGCTTATTTGGTAACCACTGCTAATAATTAAAATGCTCTTAACTTGGAATAATGAAGTCTTTATTTTCCAAGTTGTCCTTTCTCTAAAATATCCTTTGCTGATATAATACAGAATCACAATCTTATTTTCCATTTGGTAACTATGGTGTCATATTGGGTTACTGTTTAAGGAAAGTTGGCCTGGGCCTTTTTAAAAACACAATTATACACTTTAAAATATATGACTAACTCAGGTACGTTAATACCTAAATTGCCTAAGCACCTGTCTAGATTAAAATGCCAAGAATAACTTAAATCCTAAAACTTTTATATTATGTTCTTAGTAGGATTTATTCCAAACTGTACAGTACACAAGAGGAAGAGGTGTTTTGCGAGTATTTGTACCAAAGCCATTTCCCTATTAAAATTTCTCTCTTGGGGCCGGACGAGTGGTTCAGTTGGTTAAGAGTTGGCTTGAGAGTGCAAGGTCTGAGCAGCTGGGCCACCAGTTCGGTTCCCACATGGCCAGTGATGCTGCGCCCTCTACAGCTAAGATTGTGAACAATCTCTCAAACTGGAGCTGGGCTGCTGTGAGTCCCAGGCAACAGCATGGGCTGCAGCTCCTGCTGCAGTGGGCTGCCGTAAGCTACTGTGAATGACCAGCAGCAGGTGATGGCGGGCGACCAACTGCCTCAGCCGGGAAGAGCGCAATGATTATAATACCAACATGGGCCAGTGAAGCAATGTCCTCCACAACTAACGGAAGAACAAAAGGACAGCAACTTGTCTGTTCTCCTTCCCCGATTCCTCAACGCTGTTCCCTCCTCCAATTCCCCAATAAAATCTTAAAAAAAAAAAAAAAAAAGTTTAAAAATAAAAATACAAAATAAAATTTCTCTATATCATCAGTTCCTCCACTCCAGAAGTTATACTTTTATCTTGAGCTGTGTCTAGGTAGAATAAAAATTTATTTTCATATATATATGTATATATATATATATATATATATATATATCTTTTTTTTTTTTTTTTTTGGTGAGGGCAGTGTCACTGGCCCTCATATGTGGGACCCGAACCAGGGCTGCTGGATTCCCAAGCCAGCACTTAACCACCGCACCACTCGGCTGGCCCAAAAATTTCTTTTCATAATGTTACTGTACAAGTAAAGAACATCGTAAAGTTTGTATTCAATGTAATCAAGTAATGAAGTCATCTCTCTTCTTTTGAAATCTTGTTGACCTCTTAGGCTACAGTAAACTGTGCCAATTAAAAATTTAAAACTGAAAAAAATGAGAAAAGAATATGTGACAGAGACTACACATGGCCTGGAAAGCCTAAAATACTTATCATCTGGGCCCTTTACAGAAAAGGTTTGACCACTCCAGGGCCTCTTATGCTGTTTATTTGCTAAAACTAGAGGACATATTTATACTAAAATCACTGTAAATATTAGACACAGCCTAAGCACTTTTCAATAGTGATAAAGTAAAAGAACTCTCTTCTAAGGTAAGCTTGAAATGTGTGGGGATAACAAACAGGACATACAGGATAATGTTTAACTCTTGAAGTAAGTAGAGGAAAATTGGGAGATTGGGAAGAGGTACAACTAGGGCTCCAGCTGTAATGACTGTTTTGTTTCTAATCTGGGTGATGGATATACAGATGTTTAGTACATTGTTCTTTATAACTTTTTATAGACCTGACATAATTTGTAACTCACAATAAAAAACAAATTAAAGAAAATAAAACCAAACAGAAATGTAATACCGCCTGGCTTTATTACACAATCAAAATAATCTAAAAATCTGCAGGCATTTTTTTTTTTTTTTAAAGATTTTATTGGGGAATTGGCGGAGGGGAACAGCGTTGGGGAATCGGGGAAGGGGAACAGACAAGTTGCTGTCTTTTTGTTCTTCAGTTTAGTTGCGGAGGATGTTGCTTCACTGTTGGTATCGTCATTGCCCTCTTCCCGGATGAGGCAGATCGGTCGCCGGCCTCCGGGTGTCGCTCACCGCGGCTATTGACAGCTCACGCTTGGCTGCCAGCCGCTCACGCTGGCTGCGGGCCACTCTCTGTAGCCTATGGCAGCCCACTGCAGCAGGGGCTGCAGCCCACACCATCACCGGGGCTCGCACAGCCCAGCTCCAGGTGGAGCTGTTGTTAGCTGTAGAGGGCAGTGTCACTGGCCCTCATGTGGGATCCGAACCGGGGCCGCTGGCATCCCAAAACCAGCGCTTAACCAATGCGCCACTCGGCCGGCCCTGCAGGCATTTTTTTAAACCTTCAAAACAAGCAACTATTAACAGAAGCCCTAGAGTGCAACTAGTAATTGGCTAGACTGAAAATTACCACCAAATTTTCTCTCTGACACGTAGTTTAAGAAAGCTAGTATTACCTTTGATACTTACAATTCAAGTCACAAAGGTGAGTAAATGATAACTTCAGAAAGTTCATTGATACCTTTTTAAAATAACCTGTTAATGTTCTGAATACTTTTGGATTTACAGAAAATTTGCTGATAGTTGGTACAGTTTTTAAAACTACAGCAACAAAAAGAGACACACAAAACAATATTCACCAGTAAACTGTGGAGGGCCTCTACAAAGCTCAATAAATCAATCTCTAAGCAATGATTTGTACAAGAATGTTCTTCCTCTATTTAGAGCATTTAAACACTGAGAAGTTATTTGGAAATCAATCAGGGAGATGTTGAACACCTCTACCCATCTGACCCAAAAAAGCTGTCACCTTTGGTCTAGGAAAGACCAAGTTTCAGAAGAAACAGATAGCAATACTGGCATAGGTTATGTCCTTGGTCTTTTAAACATAAACTCACTTTATAATTTAATTTTTAAAATGTAAATATAGTGATGTTTATTATTTAGTAGGGATAAGGGAATATTACATCTAAAATAAACAGGTGACGGATTACATTTTTAGAGTGATGGAGAGGATGGTAATCCCAATGTAAGTGCTAAAACATCTGCAAAGTAGGTATGCAGTCTTATTTCCAAACTGATAAACTGCAAGTTGTGGCATATAATAATAACGCCTAAATCTATGCTGACATTACTTTTTAAAAAGAATGCACTTTTCACTAAAGAACAACCGTCAAATTCTACTTCTGAATATAGCAGTTTAAACTATAACCTCCAATACAAATATCTGAGGGGGACCAAAGTTTTGCCACTCCAAAACATGCCTTTTGGGATACTGTTTTCAGGCTGGTTATTAAGAAACAAAAGACTCAGAAAGACCCTTTGACTCCCTTCCTTGCCTAAAAGAACTCAAGATACAAACACCTGCTTAAAAGAAGGGAACATCACCGTAGCATCATAATGTAAACTAAATGTGGCGAACATTTAAAGAAATCTAGCAGTCTGTTGAACTTTCTTCTGTGTACCATTGTTTCTGGGTGGGCCAGCAAGAACTTGCTATCTCCTTTACCTGTAAATTGCCTAGTTTCCCTTTGAAATCCCAGATCTCCTCAACTGTCCGAAGCGTCTTGGGGTCTCATATTCTTACGGAATCCTTGCAAGTACATCCGTAATAAATTTTGGACATTCTGTCCTGCTCATCTGTCTCGTGTTGATTATTAGCCCAGTTAGAACTTACAAGGTGGGAGGAAAATTATTTTTTGCGCCCCATCCCCAATATCTTCTTTTGAAAAGGAATTTACTCCCCACAGCAACATGGTGTCATTTAATCCAACAGAACGCGGAAAAAAATAGGAAACAAGGTTTGGTCCACTCAGAAACTGCAAACAGAATCCTCTCCTTGCTACCACGCAAGAAAGAAGCCCAGCAGCAAAGTCCCGCACTCCGAATCCCACCAGGCGCGTCCTACCTGCATCTCACAACCACCTGGATGTTCTTCCCTTTCTCCTCTTTCTTCTTCACGGAGGAATTCGACTGGGACGCCATGACGGTACCCTTCGAAAAACCAAGGCGTGGCCGCTGGCCACGGCTGGGATGCCCACGTTTCTTGCCGAGTGCTGGCTTGGCCCGGGGACCGGACGCAAGCAGCTCAGCGTCCCTGGTCTCCTCTAAGGACTCTGGCTGTGGTGTGTGTCCCACACCAGCCGGAGTCCCCGAGCCACCAATCTCGTCTCAGCCCAAAGCCCAAAAACCAAGCAACGACTCGGCGCCTCAATTTGAAAAAGGAGCCCGGTCTCCCGGCCAATTGCAGCGCGGACGCGCAAGGCACCATGGGATGCACTTTCCTCACCGGAGCCCAGCCCTCCGGGAAAGCAGAAGTCTGGTACTCCGGTGCCTGCCTGGAATTTGTAATCCGGAGGGAGGCACGCAGGAGTAAACAGTGTGGCACTTCAGCGTCGCGGGGCTCAAATCACATAACATCTCTAAACCAAAATTTCCTCATCTGCAAAAGGGAAATAATAGCAACCTTCCCAGGGGTCTATGTGAGAATTAGTGCGCTAGTGAGGGTAAATAACTGAGATTAGAACATGTAGTCAGCGCTCAGGAAGGCTGGTCATGATTATCATTATTGAAGAATTGTGAGTTTTATGGAAGCACAGAGGCGAGAGGCCAAGGCGAGCCCCTTTCTCGGCGGCCGCGTCCAGGATAGTCTTGAAAAAATAATGAGGAAGTGTTAAACGAGATAAGGCTACAACGGGTACCAACTCGGGATGAAAGGGACACTGAATGTCATGTTTTGGACTCTACATTTATCCTTTAACTGATGAGAACTCATCACTGCTAAATGATTCCAAGCTTAAAAGAAAGATCAGATTTGCGCTTTCGAACAACTGTTCTGCAGTAACTGAAGACGACTCAAGGCGCGCTTCCCTCCAGGTACGTGGCTCAGCCTCTAGGGGGCGTCTAAAGGAGGCTGCGCCAACTCTCGCGGAGGTCAGCCTACAAATCCCAGCAGGCAGCGTTCGCGGGGGCCGGTCTGTGCTCCGGGACCTCCGGCTTTCCGTAGGCTTCTATAGGCGCCTTGGCCGTGCTTGGGGGGGGGGTGGGGGGTGGGGGGGTGGGGTGGGGGGTGGGGAGATTAGACCAGTTTAGGGGCGGGTTCCGGAAATATTGAATCATGGGCCGTTACCATAGTCACTTCCGGGTGCTGTGTTTGTTTGCCATACTTACCGAGCCCACCGGAACCTAGGTGTCATTTTAGTTTCTAAAGAAACAGCCAGAAGGAACGGAAAGTTCGCAGGCCCCTGTAGTGTTCCTCCACTTATTTAACTCTTACATTCCCCCAAGGAAACATCTGTATCTAAAGCCTAGATCGCTGGGCAATGGAGATTCCGCATAGGCAGATGTCTACTGATAGTTCCTCAGAAGGCTCACCGGCGTCTCAAAATGGACCAATCCAAAATAGATTTCTTTATCCCCCTTGACCTCCACCGTAATCGTTCTCCTCTGGACAAATGGCGCTAACCAGACCGAAGTCCTCCCATGTCCAGTGCCGTCCTGTTGATTTTATCACCTCTGCCCAACACTTTTTTTTTCGAGGACAGTGACTCGAACCGGGGCCGCTGGCTTCCGAAGCCAGCGCTTAACCGCCGCGCCACTCGGCGGGTCCCCAACATTCTTAAGTCGTTTATTTCTTCCCTGAACTGTTCCTAACAACCTCCTGACAGGTCTCCCTACGCGCTCTTTTCTCCCCAGTGCATTCACTCAGCAAAGAGAAGCATCTTCTAAGAAACGAAACATATCATGGCTTTCAACTTTTTAACCTACAGTAGCTTCTCCTTGTACTTAGAACAAAATCCAAGCTCCTTACCATGTCCTGTAAGGCCCCAATAATCAGGCCTTTGCATTAGCCCACATAGCTCACTACCATTCTCCAGAGTTCACTACTTGAAGCCAGGCCTTTGTATTTGCTGTACCCTCTGCCTGGAACTCTCCAGTTTGGCTGTTTGCATGACTTACACATTCTCATCCTTCAGATCTCTGTTAATCTTTCTCTTTTAAAGAGTCTTTCCTGACCACTCTATCTATCTAAAGCGTATTTCTACCATTATTTTATGTCTCAAGACCTTGTTTATTTCCTTCACAATAATTACTACAAACTGTAATTACATTGTGAGTGTATTGTCTACCTTGCTAGAATGTAAGTCTCACCAGGGACCTGATTGTCTTGGTCAGTGCTGTTTTTCCCAGTGTCTTGAACAGAATCTTACATAAAATAGTTATTAAATAAATATATGAGTACCTGGAGAAAGTGATTTAACTTCTCTCAACACTGATTTCCTTATCTGTAAAATGGAGATAACAATGATTACCATTATTGTGAGGATTAAAATAATAGTATGTATAAAGTACCCGGCACATAGTAGGCCACAAGTGTTATTTTCTTCTCCTTTTCTTTCTCATCAGTAAATGTCTAAACAATATTTACATTAACAGTCATTAGGATTTATGCAAAAAATTCAAGACTCTCCATTTGATAACAGTTTTATAGCTACCATTTATCTAGAGCTACTATTATATCAGACTCTATGAAAGGCTTTGTGTACATCATCTCATTTAATCTTCAGAACAACTCTCTGAAGCAACTATTATTTCCCACTATTGTATCAGTAAACAGGCCAAGTAAGTATATTGTCTGTAATTATATAGCTAATAAATGACAGAGGAGGAACTCGGAATTTTTTCTGATTTCAAATCCCAGGTTCTTAATTGCTATCTGCCTCATCTAATTTTTTCATGTGCTCGGTGCACCTGTACCCACTTTCATCTTACCCTTATTAAGTGCTTACTATAGGCTAGGCAGTAAAGAGATAAGGCTGAATTATCCTGCCCAAACTCCACCAGACCTCTACTCCAGAAACAACTACTTTCAATTCATTTTAGCTATTTTTCTAGGATTTACACATTCCCATTTTCTTAAGGAATTTGTATATAGTTACCTTTTGATTAATCAAGTTTAGACTTTATTTAGTGACTTCCTCTTATGGAAGGTAGAATTTAGTTATAAAACTTTACCACTCCCTCTGCTTTATCTTCCCTATACACCCAATATTGCAATTTTTGTTCAATCAAAAATCTGTATTTAGGGGCCAGTCAAGTGGCGTGGTGGTTAAGAGCTGGCTTGGGACGCCAGCAGCCCTGGTTTGGGTCACACATATAAGGGCCAGTAACACTGCCCTCAAAAAAAAAAAATCTGTATTTAGATTACGTTTATTCATAGCTGAGCATTTCAGTCCAGTGAGATTGTTTCCTTTCTTACCTTTTGTCTATTCAGAAATTAATAACCGTCCAGTTTTGTTTGATTAGTTTTCCTTGTACTTTTTCCAATTCTTCCTACAGCTCTCAGTAGCCTCTTGGTAAAATCTTCCACCTATTCAATGACATCAGAAATCTATCAGTTTTGGGCTGGCCGAGTGGCTCAGTTGGTTAAGAGTTAGCTTAGAGTGTATGATCTGAGCAACATGGACGCGGGTTTGATTCTTACGTGGGCCAGTGAACGCTGTATCCTAGCTGAGCTGTCGCTGAGATGTCAACAGGTGGCAGGATGGCTCAGCTGGTGTAACAACAAGATTGCCTGTTCAATGGTGGGCTATGCCCACCAGCAACTAAAGATTGAACTCTGCACATTGAGCTAAGCTGTCACCCAGACTGGTCAGTGAATAGGGCATGCGCTCTTAACAACAAGGCTGCAGGGTTCGACTCCCACATGGGATGGTGGCTACCCCCACCCGCAACTAAGATTGAACACAGCACCTTGAGCTTAGAGGCCTGAGCAGCCAATGGGAAGCCAGATGGCAACTGGCGCCCTTCACAACAAAGATTGAAGAACAACAACTTGGCTGGTCCCCTTCCCCGATTCCCCAACGCTGTTCCCCTCCCCCAATTCCCCAATAAAATCTTAAAAAAAAAAAAAAGGGCCGGCTGAGTGGCACGGTGGTTGGGCGCTGGCTTGGGAGGCCAGCGGCCCCGGTTCGGGTCCCACCTATGAGGGCCAATGACACTGCCCTCACAAAAGAAAAAAAAAAGAAATCTATCAGTTTTAAGTAGTTTTTTATTATATTTTATTTTTTGTTGAGGGTAGTGTCACTGGCCCTCATATGTGAGACAACCCGGGCTGCTGACATCCCAAACCAGCACTTAACCAATGTGCCACTCGGCCGGCCCCTTAAGTAGTTTTTAATTCAACCACTTACTCCCTGCAAGCCTGTGGCCCAGCTGCCATGCTAGGGTTGCCCTTCTTTTTCATCCCAGGAATTCCCTTTGCATATTTCCTGGTTTGGAAAGCATGCTTTCTGGATCCCATCTGTGTGCTTTCTTGTTTTACTCTCTTATTTAGGTGGAGCGCATCCTCCTGTAGTTTCCTGAGAAAGAGTGCAGAGGAGATACATTTCTTGAGAACTTGCTTGCTTGTCTCAAAATGTTTTTATTCTGACACTTAATTGCTAGGTAGGTTATATGTACAATCCCAGAGTCTAGCTATTTTTACTTCAGATTATTTTTTTCAAGGGGTGCATTAGTTTCCTATTGCTGCTCTAACAAACCACAAGAAAGTTTGTGGTTTAAAACAAACAGAAATTTATTCTTTCACAGTACTGGAGGCCAGAAGTCTGAAATCAATTTAACTGGGTCAAAATCAAAGTGTCTGCAGGGCCAGGCTCCTTCTGGAGCTTCTAAGGGAGTATCAGAGTTCCTTGTGCCTTCCAGCTTCTGATGACTGCTGACATTCCTTGGCTTGTGGCATATCACTCCAATCTCTGCCTCCATGCTTTCTCTTCTTCTGTGTCAAATCTCTCTCTGCCTCTTTAGCGACACCTATGCAATTCTTTAGTGAATAGTTGAGGAGTACTCGACTTTAGCTATTATAGTTGCCAGAATCATGTTAGGTTCTGTATGTCTCGGAGTATAAATGCCAAAGAGAACAAACAGTAAGCAGGAAGCATGTCTGATGTGCTTATAGACCGAGGAAAAAACAGTTCATGAACTGTTCATAAACTTGTAAAAAAAACCAAATGCTCAAGTATAGAGTTTCCCCAAATCTAAATTTTGGTTAATGTTTTTACTGTGTTAATAGTAGAGTCTCCATGGCAAAGATTAGTTGGGAGAGAAAGGGAAAGAGATGTTTTCTGGCCTTCCGTCAGATCCCGAACATGCCAGACTCTCTCCTGTCCCAGACTCTTGTGATGAATGTTTCCTTTGTGTGGAGTCTTTCCCTCACTTGTTCTAACTTGCTCCCTCTTATCTTTCAAGTCATAACTCAAATGTCACTTCCTTAGAGAGACTTTCCCCAATCACTGTATCTGAAGTAGCCCTCCAAACTCTCTCACAAAACTGCATTTATTTTTCTGCACATAGCAAAAGAAGACGTTGAAATTTTACTCACCGTGTTTTTCTTTCTTTCCGATACCTCAGGACTCTTTCCTAAAGACCAGAGGCATCTAGGAGAATTAGTGTTCTTATAGCAGGAATGCAAAGAGGAAAAATAATATTCAGTGTTTGCAACTTGCAAGCTAGACACTTAAGGGAAGGCTCTGAGAAGAGCCTTAAGCAAGACAGCAACAGAAGAAGAGGATGACTGCCCCTCAACTTTCAAACTCTAGTTGAGAAACTCCTGGCTTGGAGAGAAAATGATATTGAAGGAAGAAGCTGATGGAGGTCAGGGCCATTTAGAAAAAAAAGAAAACAAGATTGATGGAGGCTAATCCCAGGAGGGGATCTGGTAGAGAGCTAACCTGTGGGAAGGGCCACAGAAGCTGGCTTTCCACTGACAGTTGCCTATGCAGCTCAAACACCGAACCCTTTGTTCTGAGCTTTTTGCTGAGCTTCCATCTAAACTGTCCCATGCACACACACACTCCTGTTGTCAACAGCGCAGGACATGCGTAAGCCCCCTTGAGACAGACAGTGAGATCTTTGCCACCATCCCCGACCCAGAGGAGCAGTAGTGATGATGGAGGGAAAGTCCCTTAGTGAAACTGGACAGCAGGAAAACCCACTCTGGTTACCCTAATATTATTTTAATCACATGTGCAATTACTTTACATAAGTATTACTTGTTTCTCGCTCTCTCTGTAGTATAAACCCTATAAGAATAGAAAGCTGGTTGCTCTTTTTTTCTAGTGTAGCCTCAACATCTAAAGCAAGGCTTGGGCCCATATTTGTTGAATGGACAAATGAAAAGTAGCCTTAACTGTGGAAAATATGAATTATAGATTTTTACATAAATATTTCAAATACTGTCCATAAAGTAACTCAAATTTACCTTCAAGGACTAGCAAGTATGAGTAATTTAGGAAAACTTTTAACAAATTTATAATTAATAAATCACTTATCTATAAACATTCTTAAAAATTCATGTTGTTGGGCTGGCCGAGTGGCGCAGTGGTTAAGCGCTGGCCTTGGAAGCCAGCGGCCCCGGTTCGGTCCCACATATGAGGGCCAGTGACACTGCCCTTAAAAAAAAAAAAAAAATTCATGTTGCTTTTAGGTATTTTATTACCATAGTGCTGTACTTAAAACTAACATACATTATAAAACTTTTTATCATGGAAAATTACAACTATATACAAAAGCAAAGAGAATAGTATAATAAATCCCCCAGGCATCCATTATCTAGTTTCAATAATTATCAATTCATGGCCAATATTGCTTTACCTATACTTCCTCCTCTTCCGTCAACTTCACTGAATTATTCTGAACCAAATCCCAGGCATCACATTATTTCAGTATATATACAAAAAAGCACTGGAAAGTTCACAAACTTAATTGTCCGACTTTTCATATCTCAAAGGACTCTTAAAAAGCCACAGCCACTAACATACCCCCCCAAATCAACATAAATACTTAGTATCATTAAATATCTAGTCAGTGTTCTTACTTTTCTGATTGTCTCATAAATATTTTTTTTACAATGGGTTTGTTCAAATCAGGATTCAAACAAGAATCAAACATTTCATTATGTCTCTATCTTTTGTTCTTTTGCATTTCTGAAGTTTATCTTTTGTGAAGATTTTATTGAAGTACTGCAAACATAAAAGTAAGTAAACCATAAGTGTATAGCTCACTTTTCAAAAACTGAACACACTCACATAAACACACCCAAGGGCCCCCTGTAGTCTCCTTTTCAGTCACTGCCACCTCCAGGGTGACCTCTAACTTGAGTTCTAATACCATAGATTAGTTTTGCTTGTTTTTCAACTTTATACAATGCACTCAGACAATATATACTCTTTTGGGTCTGGCTTCTTTCACCATGCTTGTGAGATTCATCCATATCGTGTAATTTTTGTTTGTTCATTTTCATTGCTGTACAGTATTCCATTGTATGAATAGTCCCCAGTTTATTTTTCCAGTGCATTTTTGGGCATTTGGATTGTTTCCAGTTTGGGACTATTATTAATTGTGCTGCTGTGAACATTCTAGTTCTGTAGGGTATATCTAGAAATGGAATTGCTGGGTTACAGCATATGTATATGTGTAGCTTTAATAGATACTACCAAATAGTTTAACACAGTCTATTTGTCTGCCCCTATGCCATCATGATATCATCTCAATTACTATAACTTAACAGTAACTTAATATTTGGTAGTGTAAGTGTTCCAGATCTTCTTCTAGATCGGCTTGGGTCTTCCTGGCCCTTTGCATTTTCATATAAAAATTTATAAACAGCTTGTCATAGCTTGTGAATTCTTTATTTTTTTATTTTTTTTTTTTTGAGGGCAGTGTCACTGGCCCTCATATGTGGGACCGAACCCGGGCCGCTGGCTTCCCAGGCCAGCGCTTAACCACCGCGCCACTCGGCCGGCCCTAGCTTGTGAATTCTAAGTCCCCTTTAATCCATAGGCTTCTCCTTCCTCTCTTTTTTATTTTGTAATTTATTTATCAAAGAAATAGGGCTATTTGTCCTGTAGTGTTCCAAGCATTCTAAATTTTGCTGATTGTATCCATAAAGTGTGATTTAACATTTGTCCCCTGTATTTACTATAAATGGTAGTTATATCTTAAGGCTTAATCAGATATAGCAAACGTGCATTTCACAAGCATGAACTGTGCACTGTGCTTGCTGCCAGGTGAGATACAAAAATGACTGAGACATCATTACAAGTATGGAAGGTTAAGATCCAAATAAGTGCCTTTTGAGAGTGGCAAACTACTCTGGCAGCTCAGATCAGAGAGTGGTTATTTCCAACAAGGTATGTGAGGAATGGAAATGAGGGAAAGTTTTGCAAAGGCAATGCCATTGCAACAGGTCATGAAATTTGCTAGAGCACTGACAAGTTAGTATTGTGATCATCAATTAGCTGTGTGAACTGGAGTTTGTAGAGGGTGGAGGTAGAGGCTAAATAGGTGGGGTAGCGGGTTCAGTGGTTACCCCAAAAGGTATGTCCACATCCTAATCACTGGGGCCTGTGTTATATTATTTGGAAAAAGGGTCTTTGCAGATACAACTAAGGATGAGATCATCCTGGATTACCTGGTTGTGCCTTAAATCCAATGACAAACATTTTTATAAAAGAAGGCAATGTGGAAAATGAAAGTAGAGATTGGAATGATGGGGCCACAGCCAAGAAATTTGGCATTTACCAGTAGCTGGAAGAGGCAAAGAACAGGATTCTCCCCTAAGGTCCTCTAGGGCTTGTGTCCCTGCCAACGTCTTGATTTTGGGCTTCTGAACTCCATTGTGAGACAATAAACTTCTGTTGTTTATTATGAGGCAATAAACTTCTGTTGTTTTAAGTCACTAAGTTTATAGTAATTTGTTATGGCAGCCACTGGAAACTAGTATTACGTGTGGGCTGAGGGCCAGAATGTAATATGGTGGAATTTTACCTTGCACTGCACTAGAAGGGCTTCCTCATCTCCAGTACCTCAGTTTCCATCCATCCAAGGTTTGCCTTTATAGTAAACCATATTGCAAAACAGATCCCTCCTATCTATCTCTTTGATGAAGCATCCACTTGATTACGGATTTGTCCTCCTGAATTCCCATTTGTAGCAATAGTAGGATTCAGAGCACTGCGTTTGGCTGCAGTCTTCTGTCTACCACATCAGAAACCTAAAAGCACTCAAGCTAGGGGGTCACCATTCCTAACGGCATTCTTCCATGAAGACCCCTGTAAACTAAAGTAGAACACCGTCAAATCAATAACAACTATTAATTAGGATTGTTCTTGGATGCAAAACACCATGAAGCCATTAGGGGGAAAAAAATCTTGTCTTACAAATAATGATAAGTATACTGATAAAAGTAAATAGTAGTAGTACTATTTTGGTATTTTTATTTTTTAATTTTTATAGTAGCAGTTTTTACTCTAGATTTCCAAGTCCGTGGAAGTCTTGTTTTGCGGTGGCCCGTCCTACATCCACCTTCCCCAGAATGGAAGCCTCCCCCAGGGTCCCGGCCTCCCCCTGGTGAACCCCGGCGGTCTAACTGCTCCCCTCTCTCCCGCCCGCGCGGTCCACGTCGGACCGCGCTCTAGAGGGAGCCCGCGGGCCACGCGGCGCCGTGGATCCATTTTCCGTGAGGCCGCCGGGTCGGCTGACCTTGTGCCAGCACCTGCGGCCGGGTGCGACCACCGCCAGCATGGCCCCACGGGCCCTCACGGGGTTCGTGAGCGGCCTCGCCTCCGCCTACACACAGCCAGACACCCATCGCCGCCCTCATAGGGGCCGGTGTGGCACAGTCGGGACCCTCCCCGCCTGGGAAAGCCTGGTTGCCGGGCTCCTGCGGTTTCCCAACGGGACTCTCCTCCGCTAGGTCAGGACCGGGACGCCCGCGGTCCCCGCCCGGCCCGGCTCCCGGCAAAACCCGGAGCGGAGGTCGCTCGCCGACTCTCGGGAGGCTGCGCGGGAGACGGAGCATGCGCAGTGGGCCCGGCCGGCTCTCCGCGCAAAAAGGAAGCGCACGTTCGCAGTAGTTAGGCGGCCACGCTGGGGTATGAGGTACGCGCTAGCGTGGCTGCTGCACTCCGGCCTCCCCAGCACCTTCCGCTTGGCCTTTGGCGCCCGCCTGTCGCCCCCAGAGCGCCTCTGTAGGTAAGCGGAACCCAGCGCCCGGGCCCCCGGGGCCCGCGGGGTCACAGTGGTTTGGAGCTCGGGTTGCAAAGTGGTGATTCAGCACTTAAAGCTGCCGCCGCCCCTCACGCCGCCCGTCCCGCGGGCCTGGGGCCTGGGCTGCCGCGCCAAGGCCGCTCCGGGGCCCAGAAGGTCGACTCGCCCTGCCGGAGCGAGAGGCCTTGTGAGGGAGAGGACGGGCCAGGGCTGGGACTCCGGGGCACGGAGCGTGTGCCACAAGTGTGGGAGTCACTCGGGCCCGCGCCTGGGATTCGCGCCCTGCGGCGCCGCTCTCCCGGGAGTGAGTCTGTGAGGGCCGGCCACCCGAGGCGGGGTTGGGGCAAAGGAATCCCGCGTTCCTCTCGGCCCCGCTTTTTCCTGCAGGGGCTGAGTTTCCACTACTATGTGGAAATGCCAGCTTTTTTTTTTTTTTTTTTTGAGGGCAGTGTCACGGGCCCTCATATGTGGGACCCGAACCGGGGCCGCTGGCTTCCCGGGCCAGCGCTTAACCACCGGCCCTGGAAATGCCTTCTTTGGGAACCGTAAAAGTTTGCCTGCCTCCGCCTTAGCGAGTAGACGAGTGTTGGGCTTCCTGTCCGGGGGAATTCGGGAAAGGTTACCTTGGGACCCATCACAGCACCTCCCTTGTTTTGCACCCCAGACAACCGAGGCCCTAGAGGGAGGATGTGATTTCCCCACAATTGCAGAGACAGTGGCAAAAACCAAGATTGGGACGCACGTTTTTTTTTTGCCATCCGGTGGCGTGCTCTCTGCACACAGCTGCTCTTGTTTATACTAGAAATGTTCAGTCTGGTAGCGAACGATAAATAAATACTCTTTACTGTGGATCAAATTGGGAAAGATGAGCAAAGGAAGTGGCAAAGATGGGCGGTATTGTCTTGCCCTACTTACATCATTTGAATTGCTCTGGATTTAATGCTATTTAGGACTTAACCAAGTGCAGAGCATTGTGATAGACTCTCTGTGGTCTGCCTTCCCAAGAAGTTTGACTTGGTTGGAGTGGACCCAGTTGCCACCCACGAGACTATATAGCCAGCCAAAACGGATGTGTATGACGGGGGTCAGAAGATGGACAGTGTTGTGGGCAGTGTGTGCTTAAGGAGCACAATGCCTGGAGAAGGTAGAGGAGGGGCCTGAGCTGGCCTTTGGAGGAAAGGCTGAACGAGTGGAGAGTAGGCAGGAGTGGCTGTAATCCAGCCTAGGTGTGCAGATTAGCCTGCGTTAGGGGACAGTGAGCAGATTAGTCTAGTTGGAGCCTTAGAGAATTTCCGTGGGGGAACTAGGGAGGAAACCAGATCTGTATTATAAAAGTGGGGTAATGCTACCTTGGGCTTTGAATTTTAGCTGGGTTTTTCCCAGTGAATAGAAGGTAGGGAGCCATTAAGTGTTTTTGAGGTGGGGAGTGATCAAATGAAATTGGTAGTTTAGGAAATTAGTTTGGTGTCTGTGTGGAGGATGTGAGGGAGTAAAGACACCTGAGGCAGAGAAACTGGTTGGGACTTAGTCTTTATTGCCTAAACTCTAGGATGGCAATAATGGTTCTAAGAAGGCTTAGTGCAAATGAAGAATCTGTGGAGCTTGTTTTCCCTCTTCTATGCCCCACTGCACCGAAAAAATCCACTACAACATGCAAAAATATCCCCGAGCTTAGAGAAGTGGGGATGGTAAGCATAGGCAGGGTGCTTCCCTGGGCCTCCTTCAGGTCAGAGCACTTTTTGTTCTTAAATCATTGCTAATAGGCTATGTTTAGCTCCATATTGTCTCCAGTGTACAGAATTTGTGATTTCTAAGAAAGCGTCAGTTTTAAGTTTTATAAAACTAAAAGGTTTTTATGTTCTACTTACAATTTTATTTTCTCCGTGGTTTTCCCCCATTGCTCTTCAGTTTCGTTAGTGAAGTCCAGGACATAGCTTGAACAACCAGAGCTTCAAGATAAGGTGGTTCTCAAAAATTCAGGATCTTCAAAGCATAATGAATGACATCAGCCATCTAGAAAGTTCTATGCCAAAAATAGTGGCTGAGGCTATTAAGGAAAATACAGGTCCAATCAAAAGGATCAGGGTGTAGTTTTGGGAAGGAAAATACTAACACCTGAAGCTACCATATATTCAAATCTTAAGGAAGATAGTCCTACTGTACGTGGTAGGAAGAATGTGTTAACAGACATGGCTACATAGCTATTTATTGAAAGAGCTGGGATTTAACCCATGTCTGTCTGATGCCAGAGCCTGAGCTCTTAACTTATACTGCCTTTGTCATTGTTAGGGCATTTATTTCCTGTTCTAACCTCTTGAGAAAGAGATGATCTTAAAGCATTTGTGTAAGATCAATTTATTTGAAAAGCAGCCTCATTGTCCTCTGTTCAGCCACATTGGGTAAGTTTGGGCTGTGCAGAATTATCTGAACTTTTGGGGACCTGGAGGTAATGACTCAGTCTCTAGCAACCACTTGAAATATCTGAGCATCAGTCATCTCACTTTGCAGGTAGCTGTACTTGCATTTCTCTGTTCTACAGGCTTTGGAAACAGTGGTGTGCCAGGTGGGATTAACTATTAAGATTCAGGCTTTTAAAAACACTTTTAAGCAGAAAAATGTCTTTTAATAGACTCTAAAACAACAGGATACCTTTGGGTATCTTTAATTAGCATTAGCCCAAACCACACACTGTAAAATGTTACAGTCTGCCTATCTACCTTAAAGGGTTGGGGATAATCTCACCTGGGAGTAGGGTAGAGAGCAGAAATTCAAGTGTATATTTTCATAAGAATTGGTTTCCTTTCTGTTTTTCTGTTGGTATCTTAGATCTCCTAAACAGGTACCCAGAAGGTCAGCCTACCTTTCAGTCAGGGTGACAAGGCTAAAGCACTCTTCTTCCATACCTAGATTCTTCTAGGTATTTTGGGTTCTGGAAGTTTGTTTAGGGCATTACTAATTGCCTTGTCTTTAGTCTGTCCTCACTCACTCCTTTCTGTTTGGTCAGCCATTATTTGAATGTCTATTCTGTAGTGATCACTTAACTATGCCCAGCCCTGTGGAAGATGCAAAGATAGTGATAGATTTTGTCCTCAAGGAGCTTTAAGTCCAATAGCGAGTAGTTCTACTCCTTTATTTCTGCCCTTTTATTTATTTAAAGTATTTATTTATTTATTTTTATTGGGGAACTGTGTGTTTTTCCAGGACCCATCAGCTCCAAGTCAAGTAGTTGTTTCAGTCTAGTTGTGGAGGATGCAGCTGCTTCAGTGGCCCATGTAGGGATCAAACCGGCAACCTTGGTGTTATAAGCACTGAGCTCTAACCAACTGAGCTAACCAGCCACCCCTGACCTTTTATTAGACATCTCCACTTTTGTATTCTGTTGCTTCTTTCAGTTTATTTTGAAAAGCAACTTAGTATTTTTATCACACTACTCTTTTTTAAAAAGTGGGATTTATAAAGTTCTTATAGAGTTAAAAGCTATGAAAGTTTTTATTCCCCCCCAAAGACTGTATAGTTTTTCTTTGCCTATTAAAAGTGACTTTTTTGTTTGTTTGTTTTTTGAGGGTCGTGTCACTAGCCCTCATATGTGGGTCCCGAACCGGGGCCGCTGACGTCCCAAGCCAGCGCTTAACCACCGCGCCACTCGGCCTGTCCTGTTTGTTTTTTAAGTGGTACTCATAAGCTGCTCCCTGAGGGGAAGGTGTCAGTAAATATGGCCTGACATATTTACTGAATGAATGAATGAGTGATCTTCCTTCAAAACTAGCTTTCTCTATTGATTTCCCGACTTTTGCAATATGTTGGTGTTATTTTTTCAGTTTAGCTTGAAAATTGGTGTAATCTTTGAATCTCTTTTTCCCTTACTGCCTATTCTCCAGACCAAACTCTCTTGAGTCTTTCATCCTAAAGTTTCTTGGAGTAAATTTGAGTTTTCATCACAATCTTAGTTCAGGACATGATCATCTTCCTGACATCTCACATCTACAAGTTTTAGAACTGGTTTTTCCAGCCTCCTATCTAGTTAATCCTTATCATCAGATTAATTCTACTAAAGTACCACGGTCCCCATACCATTGTCTTGCTTAGATACCACCAGTGTTTCTGCCATATTTCTAGATCAAGTCCTAACTTCTTGACCCAGCATGTAAGCGTCTTGTAGACTGGCCCTAACCTTTCAACCTAACTTTCGTTTTCTCCAGTCAAACTTACCAATTTACTGTCTCTTGTACATGACTTATTCATTCCCAATTCTAGAATGCCCTTCCCTGTTTTCTCTAGATGACTGAATCTATCCTTTCTAGACCACATACAGGCCACACAGTTATCTTTCCTTTTTCTGAACTTAATGATTTAAAGAGATTTTGAAACATCCATTTGACATTTAACCATGTACTGCCTTGTATATTTTTCATCTTTTAATTATTTAGTATTATACATGCCAGAATATATAGGACAAAGAAGAATAACAAACACCAGGGTACACACCATCTAGTTTAGCACATAGAACATTTCCAGTAACTTTGAAGCCCTCTGTAATCACTTCCCAGTTGCAACCTTCTCCTTCCCCTAGAGAGGGCATTTTATCCTATATTTGGATAATAATTCCTTTAATATTCTCTATAGTTTTATCAATCTGAACATACAATGATTTTTGAGATTCATTCACATAAATAGATGCATTCACCGCTGAATGGCAGTCTTATGTGAATATGCCACTATTATTTTTCTATTCTGTTATTGATGGAGATCTGGGTTATTTCAATTTTTCCCCCATCACAAATACTTGTATTCTTGGTGTGCCCCAGTGCTCAATCTTTGGACATGTTCTCTACTTACACTCACTTATTTAGGGTTCTCATCCAATCACATTGCTTTAAATACTATCTATATATGCTTTGTTCAATAAGTAGCTGTGAACCGCATGGGCTTATTTAAATGTAAATTAACTAAAATTAACAATTCAGTTTCTCAGTCACCCTAGCCATATTTCAAGTCTCATGTGTCTCATGGCTACCATTTAGGGCAGTGGACATGTAGAACATATCCATCACCACAGAAGCTTTATGAAACTGGCCTGATCTATGTTATGACAGTCCCAAATGTATATTTTTAGCCAGAACCTTTCCACTGAATTTTGGATTTAGGTAGTAAGCTTCCTACTCAATATTTGTCCCTGGATGTCCAGTAAATATCTTAAAACTAATCAAGTCCAGAACCTACCTCCAGACCTTCTCCCTCAAAAGTGGCTCCTCCCACAGTCTTCCCTCCCATCTCAGATCACTTCTCTGTTCTTCCCCTTGTTTAGGCTAACAACTTAGAGTCATCCTTAACTCCTTTCTTGTTCTTATATCCCTCATCCAATCAGTATATATATCCAGATCCAGACCACGTCTCACTGTCACCAACCTGGTTCTGGTCACACCCTTTTACCCAGATTACTGTTATAGTCTCTTAACCTGTTTCCTTGCTTATACACTTGGCTCTCTACTTACAACCTGTTCTTGTCACCACTGGCAGCATTATCTTTTTGGAGTTCAAGTCATATATCTGCTAGGGAATGCTTAAAACCTTGTAGTTGATCCCCATTTGATGCTGATTCTCTGGGCAAGAGAGAATATTTTAGATAAAAAGAATGGTATTAGCAAAGGCTCAGAAGTAGGAAAGTTCACAATATAATCAAGGGAAAGTGAGATTTCATCCTATAGGAAGTAGAGAGCCTCAGATACTTTTTGAGCAGTAGAGTGACATATGAAAGCTATGTTTTTGGATGATTGATCTGGCTGTTTTTTGGAAGCTTTCCTCATTTGAAGAAAGAATCCTTCTAGTTCCAAGTTCTGCCATTTTTCTTTTCCATGTACAAAAGGGTCCAGTCGGTAGTATGGATTCTAGTTCTGTTAATATGATGATCCAGCTTTACAGGCTACTTTATTTTAGGACGTGTAGAGTTATATTTGGGGCCTGGAACTCTGAAGGAGCAAGAGTCTCTTATAATGGTATCCCTGGTACTTAATTTATTGAGGAACACAGACTCCTAGAAGCAGGAAGCCCTCATAAACACAATTCAATTTTTGCCTACAGTTTGCCATTTTTAAACTGTAGATGTCAAGATAGCAGTGTGTTTCTTATAAAGAAATTATAGGTTTTAGTGTATTTCCAAGATTTCTTGTAGTTTTGAGTTACTTATAGGAATTAAGTTAGTTTGAATAGGGATGGGACATAAGAGATAGAAGAATGTGGTGGGAAAGAGGTCTACATACAAAGGCTCAGTTCAGCTGGAGTCTAGTCTTGGTTTTGCCATTAGCTTGGCTATGTGGTTGTGGGTGCTGGGCCTGATCAGCTTTAACATTCCTACTACCTCCATGAATCTGAGACCTTATGTTTTTTAACAACTCTAGATTTTCAAGATCGTGAGAGGTAGCTGGCCAACCAGAATTCTTAAGGTTCGAAGCCTATACCCACTGCCGCCACTTGAGCCTGCCAAAGCACTGGTACAGCCGCTGCCCTCTCACTACTACCTCTAGAAACAGTCTTGCCAGTAGTGACGGCAGCGAGACCCAATCACCCCCTTCTCGCCCTCCCTCAAGAAGCTCCAGATGGCGTCTTCCATGGGCGACGTGGCTGATAGCACAGAACCAACGAAATGTATGCTTTCCTTCCATGGGTTAGCTGAGTTGGCACATCGGGAATATCAGGCAGGAGATTTTGAGGCAGCTGAGAGACACTGCATGCAGCTGTGGAGACAAGAGCCAGACAATACTGGTGTGCTTTTATTACTTTCATCTATACACTTCCAGTGTCGAAGGCTGGACAGATCTGCTCACTTTAGCTCTCTGGCAATTAAACAGGACCCCTTTCTGGCAGAAGCCTACTCGAATTTGGGGAATGTGTACAAGGAAAGAGGACAGTTGCAGGAAGCAGTTGAGCATTACCGGCATGCATTGCGTCTCAAACCAGATTTCATCGATGGTTATATTAACCTGGCAGCCGCATTGGTTGCAGCAGGTGACATGGAAGGGGCAGTACAAGCTTATGTCTCTGCTCTTCAGTACAATCCTGATTTGTACTGTGTTCGCAGTGACCTGGGGAACCTGCTCAAAGCCCTGGGTCGCTTGGAAGAAGCCAAGGCATGTTATCTGAAAGCAATTGAGACGCAACCGAACTTTGCAGTAGCGTGGAGTAATCTTGGCTGTGTTTTCAACGCGCAAGGCGAAATTTGGCTTGCAACTCATCACTTTGAAAAGGCTGTCACCCTTGATCCCAATTTTCTGGATGCTTATATCAATTTAGGAAATGTCTTGAAAGAGGCACGGATTTTTGACAGAGCTGTGGCAGCTTACCTTCGTGCTCTAAGCTTGAGTCCCAATCACGCAGTGGTGCATGGCAACCTGGCTTGTGTATACTATGAGCAAGGCCTGGTGGATCTGTCCATAGACACCTACAGGCGAGCTATTGAACTGCAGCCACATTTCCCTGATGCTTACTGCAACCTAGCCAATGCTCTCAAAGAGAAGGGCAGTGTTACCGAAGCAGAAGACTGTTATAGTACAGCTCTTCAGCTGTGTCCCACCCATGCAGACTCTCTGAATAACCTTGCCAATATCAGACGGGAACAAGGGAACATTGAAGAGGCAGTTCACTTGTATCGCAAAGCATTAGAAGTCTTCCCAGAATTTGCCGCTGCCCATTCAAATTTAGCAAGCGTACTGCAACAGCAGGGAAAACTGGAGGAAGTGCTGATGCATTATAAGGAGGCTATCCGAATCAGCCCTACCTTTGCTGATGCCTACTCTAATATGGGGAACACACTAAAAGAGATGCAGGATATTCAGGGAGCCTTGCAGTGTTACACTCGTGCCATTCAGATTAACCCTGCATTTGCAGATGCCCACAGCAATCTGGCTTCCATTCACAAGGATTCAGGGAGTATTCCAGAAGCAATAGCTTCTTACCGCACTGCTTTGAAACTTAAACCTGATTTTCCTGATGCTTATTGTAACTTGGCTCATTGCCTGCAAATTGTCTGTGATTGGACAGACTATGATGAGCGAATGAAGAAGTTGGTCAGTATCGTGGCTGACCAGTTAGAGAAGAATAGGTTGCCCTCTGTACATCCTCACCATAGTATGCTATATCCTCTTTCCCCTGGCTTCAGGAAGGCTATTGCTGAGAGGCATGGGAACCTCTGCTTGGATAAGATTAATGCCCTTCATAAACCACCATATGAACACCCAAAGGACTTGCAGCTCAGTGATGGTCGACTGCGTGTAGGATATGTGAGTTCTGACTTTGGCAATCATCCTACTTCTCACCTTATGCAGTCTATCCCAGGCATGCACAATCCTGGTAAATTTGAGGTATTCTGTTATGCCCTGAGCCCAGATGATGGCACAAACTTCCGAGTGAAGGTGGCGGCAGAAGCCGATCATTTCATTGATCTTTCTCAGATTTCATGCAATGGAAAAGCAGCTGACCGCATCCATCAGGATGGTATACACATCCTCTTAAATATGAATGGTTATACCAAGAATGCTCGAAATGAACTCTTTGCTCTCAGGCCAGCTCCTATTCAGGCAATGTGGCTGGGATACCCTGGGACTAGTGGTACATTTTTCATGGATTATATCATCACCGATCAGGAAGCTTCACCAGCTGAAGTTGCTGAACACTATTCTGAGAAGCTGGCTTATATGCCCCACAGTTTTTTTATCGGTGATCATGCTAATATGTTCCCTCACCTGAAGAAAAAGGCAGTCATCGATTTTGAGTCCAACGGATACGTTTATGACAATCGAATTGTTCTAAATGGCATGGACCTCAAAGCATTTCTTGATAGTCTACCAGATGTGAAAGTTGTCAAGATGAAATGTCCTGATGGAGGAAACAATGCAGACAGCAGTAATACGCCTCTTAATATGCCAATTATTCCTAGGAATACTGTTACAGAAGCAGTTATTGAAATGATTAACAGAGGACAAACTCAGATAACAATTAATGGATTCAGTATTAGCAACGGACTGGCAACTACCCAGATCAACAGTAAGGCTGCCACTGGAGAGGAGGTTCCCCGTACCATTATTGTAACTACACGTTCTCAGTACAGGTTACCGGAAGATGCTGTTGTGTACTGTAACTTTAATCAGTTATATAAAATTGACCCTTCTACTTTGCAGATGTGGGCAAATATTCTGAAGCGAGTTCCTAATAGTGTGCTGTGGCTGTTGCGTTTTCCAGCAGCAGGAGAACCTAATATTCAACAGTATGCACAAAACATGGGCCTTTCCCAGAACCGTATCATTTTTTCATCTGTTGCTCCTAAAGAGGAACATGTCAGGAGAGGCCAGCTGGCTGATGTCTGCCTGGACACTCCAGTCTGTAATGGACACACCACAGGGATGGATGTCCTCTGGGCAGGGACACCAGTAGTGACTATGCCAGGAGAGGCTCTTGTTTCTCGCGTTGCGGCTTCCCAGCTCACTTGTTTAGGCTGTCTTGAGCTTATTGCTAAAAACAGACAAGAATATGAAGAAATAGCTGTGAAACTGGGAACTGATTTAGAATACATGGAGGAGATTCGTGGCAAAGTCTGGAAGCAGAGATTATCTAGCCCTCTGTTCAACACCAAACAATACACAATGGAACTAGAGCAGCTCTATCTACAGATGTGGGAGCGTTATGCTGCTGGCAACAAACCCAAACATATTCTTAAGCCCATTGAAGTCACTGAATCAGCCTAAAGAAAAACGATACACAGGAGAATTACCCTGTACCTGAGCCTCAGCCTTCTGGAAAAAAGGGAACTAGATGTACTTTTTACTTACCTGTACAGTATCATGTTGCAGATGAGTGACAAGTAATGATAATAGAATAGCACAGCGGGACTTGCTTCCTGCGTGATAGGGAGAGTCATGAAAGATGGGAAACTGCTTTTCTACAAGAAATCGTCATAGAATTTTTCAGCAACCAGGCAATACGTAGGTCTGGAAGGTCTGCTCTCCCTTGGTCTTCCATGGGATGCTTAACATGGAGGCAGATCAAGATTGTCCAGTTGTTTGGTGATTCCATGGATTGACTGAGTTTTCTGAATCTTTTTCTTTATATTTGGGTTATTGGAACTTTTAAAAATGTTTGGTTTCAGGTGTTTTTGTTCATGTGAAGTGTATATGATTCTCTTTAGAAAAGGTTTTAAGCTAAAATGTTGCTCCTTGTTTTAGTTTCCAAACTCTACAGATTCGTGGGGTCTTTGCTGTTGTAGTCTTTTTATACATTTATAAACCACTTGAGCCTAAAAAAACCATACACACACACAAAACTAATTTGTTAGAACCCCAAAAGGAATTTTTGCCTTGCTGTCTAGCTGTACTGTGGCTCTGAGAAGAGGCAGTTCTCATGATTGTTTAGAGTCATGATGCTGTGATGCTAGTATAATTGAATTTCTGGCAGTAAGGATTATATAATTGTTTTCTGAAGTGATATATAAATAAAGAATATTTCTTTGACAGCTCGTGATACGTATCAATATTTATAATCAGTTGATGCTCTTAACAGTTTTTATTTTTTAAATAGCTGTGGTTTTCATTTTAGAGTAACAACGTTTCAGTCAACATGAGCTTATGAGGAAGAGCATACTGCTTATTATGAGCTTTATGTCACAAAGGATCCAAGTTCTCTTGCAGTAGTAACTGAATGAAAAATATCCAACAATTCATTGACTGGCATATTGGGCCCTGTAACTCATCATTTTTTTTCCTTCTGTCCACAAAAGAGGATGGCTTGTGGGGCAAATCTAATGCATAATCGACTTTCTTAAGGAGTGAGATTCTGAATTCATCACATGCACTGGTGATTTCTTTTGAACATATGACGTATCACATATACACTAAAAATCAAACATCCTTCCCTTTAAGGGAAAACTTAAATAAATCTATTTAATATATATTTGGCTGATTTTTTTTTTTTTTTTGAGGGCAGTGTCACTGGCCCTCACATGTGGGACCCGAACCGGGGCCGCTGGCCTCCCAAGCCAGTGCTTAACCACCGCGCCACTTGGCCGGCCCAATATATGGCTGATTTTTTAAATTAATTATTATTATTATTTTTTAAGATTTTATTGGGGAATTGCGGGAGGGAAACAGTGTTGGGGAATTGGGGAAGGGGACCAGCCAAGTTGTTGTTCTTCAGTCTTCATTGTGGAGGGCACCAGATGCCATCTGGCTTCCCGTTCGCAGCTCCGTGGCCTCTAAGCTCAAGGTGCTGAGTTCAGTCTTAGTTGCAGGTGGGTGTAGCCACCATCCCATGCGGGGAGTCAAACCAGCAGCCTTGTTAAGAGCACACGCTCTATCCACTGAGCAATCCAGGAGGCAGCTCAGCTCAAGGTGCCGAGTTCAGTCTTAGATGCGCGTGGGCATAGCCCACCATCGAACAGGCAATCTTGTTACACCAGCTGAGCCATCCTGCCACCTTTTGGCAGGTCAGCGACAATTCAGCTTGGGTGCAGCATCACTGGCCCATGTGGGAATCGAACTAGCGGCCCTGTTGTTCAGAGCACGCGCTCTAAGCCAACTCTTAACCAACTGAGACACTCGACCGCCCCAAAATTAATTTTTGATATTTATCAAAGTAATGCAGGCAGAGTTTTAAAAGCCAAATAGTACTAAAAGGTTTACAGAGAAAAACAGCAGTTCCATGCTTACACTATCCCTTAGCTCCTGCTCCCAGAGGCTGCCACATTTAACTCTTTAAGTTATTCAACCATTATTCAACTCTATTTATTTTGAAATTTATTTTAATATTTCTAAGTAATTGCTATATTGTTATTTCTTGATTTCTTAATTTTAGGAGTTACTGATTTGTTTTTATGGTAGGTAAAGATTTCATTCTTTTCTTATCCTTCCTTTGTGTCCCATCTTATAACCATATGCCCCCATATAACCAAAACAGTTATATCACAGATTTTGGATATAGTAGTACTCAGTGTTTAGACTATTGTGATTTTATAAATATTGTTCACTGCCAAGCCAAGCAGCATAATCTGATTATATTATTTTTCTTGTTCACCTTTTGGTTTTTGCTGTGTTTTGTCATTTTCTTAATTTTCTATTTACTTATTTCTGATTCTTTCCACTTGCTTCCACAGCAGTTAGTGCAATTTTCCACGTGGTCAAACCTATTAAATGACCTTTTGATTCCATATTTTTTCCTTGGAGACTTTCCTTCTAGACACCTCTCCCCAGTTACAATGTGGACTAGTTTTGCTATAGGCCTGCTGCAAAATGATTGCCTGGAATTTCTCTTTGCCTCTCATAATGGGTCCGTTTCCTGGATCAAATATTTAATTCTATTTTGGCCTGTTCCTTATTCAAGAGATGCATGTTATATTTGGAACATGTCTTCCAGTAGCTTCTTGAGAAAGAGCACATGGGAGATAACTTTTTAGAAGAGCTAATGATTCCCTAAACAGAAAAGTGGAGATCTGAGTTTTGGTGTGATTCTACACATTTGTAGAACAAGTCTATAACATTTAAAGAGATGACCTAAATGGCTTCTACTTCTCCATTCAGCTCTAGAATTCTAGGATTCTACATACTTGAGAATTAAATGATTTTACAGATTATCTAGCAAATGGTTAAAACAACAAACTTTCAAAGAGACCTTTGCAGGACTTTGACAAAAAAGGCATAGACTTCTTTTATTTTCTCCTTTATTTTGTTTTTAATTGAACTTAAAGATTTGATTTTTTTTGTAGCAAGTACATTTGAAATTTCGCTTTTCAAGTAAGAAAAAATGAAAACAAATATTAGTTAGCTCTATTTTTTTCCTTCTTTCTTCAGTAGGTGAAAGTTCCTACCTTCCCTACTTCCCTTGGGCTACTCTGTGGTTTTTATGTTCTGCTGATGGCCAATACAAGTCACCATGTACATATCATTGGCTACCATCTGAAGAGGCTGGGAGTATTAGTCACCATTTAATCTAGGGTAAAATATTTTTAAGTTCAGAGTCTGTTCCAGGAAGATATCAGTGACCTCCATTCCTGGTTTTGAGTTTGTACTCCAGATTACCGTCCAGTAACAAAATGTCCTATTATCTCTCTAATTCTATTCCCTTGGGAGTCAGTGTGATGGAATGGAAAAGCCACTCTGTAGTAGAAGACCTGAGTTAAAGCCCTCTGGTATTTTTATCTTGAATGGGTTACTTTTCATGGGCCTCTTTTTACTAGGCATGGGACTAAGTAGCTTCAAAATCCTTATTAGTCCTAAGTTTTGATTTCTGAACAACATTGGCTTCTTGCATACAGTTCCTTTTCTTTCCCTGTGCTAAACTGTCACTACCTCCTGACTGTGTTGTTTTTATTTTAGAGAGTTAGTCTGCCAGGTATAACGCAGGCTGTTGTGGACCAGTATGCTGGGATATCGCATGCAGATAATGTTCTTTTTTCAGTTGTTATTTTTAAAATGTGTGTCAACACTTAAAAATCCTGGAAGTTCAGACCCTTTAGGGGAAATATGGAGATCTGGTGCCACTGGTATCACATTCTTGCCTGGCAGCAGTTGGCCTAAGTTAAGATTTATTTCCCTTTCAGATGAGAGTCTTTTCCTTGACACCACAATTCCACCTCACTCCGCTTTGCTCACTTACATTATCTCTTGAACCTTGTAAGCATTTAAATTCGTGACCCCAAGTGATTGGAGGAAATCAGCCTTATTACAATAGCCCCCCTTATTTTCAGGGGATACTTTCAAAGACCCCTCCTCCATGTGGATGCCTGAAACTGCCAATAGTATACTACACTATGTTTTTTTCCTATACATACATACCTATGATAAAGTTTAATTTATAAATTAGGCACAGTAAGAGATTAACAACAGTCACTAAAAATAAAATAGAACAATTATAATAATACACTATAATAAAAGTTGTGTGAATGTGGTCTCTCTATCTTTGATAACCAGTCAGATCACCGAGGACTGCTACTACGTGACTAACAGGTAGGTAGTATATATAGCATGGATGCGCTGGACAAAGGCATCATTCATGTCCCAGGTGGTACAGAGTGGGATGGCATGAGATTTCATCACAATACTCAGAATGGCGTGCAATTTAAAACATATTGTTATTTCTGGAATTTTCCATTTAATATATATGTGTATTTCTTTACATTTAACAAAGAAATTTATTCATCATGCAGAGAAGGGAATACGTAATGGTGGAAAACAATTCTCAAAAACAGAATAGTTATTTGGATGCCAATGAACCTTTTAATATTTTTGGACCATGGTTGACTGGGTAACTGAAACTGCAGAAAGCAAAACTGCGGATAAGGGGGAACTATTATAGTTTTAGTGATACTGCAAGTTTTTAGTAGTAGTAAAAATGAAACAAAATACATACAAATTGCTCAGAAACTACAGAAATGATTATGTAATCGGGACTACACCTGGTTTACAAAGAATTATTACATCATCTTATTTGATCCACATGGCAACTGTGTGTGATTGACAGAAAAGTCCCTCAGTCCTAAAGAAATTTAATGTAGACGGCTCTGCTACCTCTGAATTCACTGTGTTGTATAGAACTGGAGCAAGGATGGAGTGACACTAGGTGGGTGTAGAAGAGTATGTTAAGTTTGCTTTTAGGTAGGTAGATAGAGCTATAAGCCTGGGCTACGTGGTCTTGCATAAAAGGAGTAGCAAGTCAACTTCTCCAAGTCTTGGAGTTGTCTCTAGAGATGCCCAACAAGAAGAGAGCAGGTAAGGATAACAAATTAGCATACAGTACATTGAGGAGGTGATGAGTATAACATAGTAGGGCTGGGAAGACCACAAGAAGCAAGATGAGTACATTGGGGTCTCTGGTAGGTCAGGTGACATAAGACAGATGGGAGCACCGACACTGGGGAGATACCGTTCCCAGAAGCTGAGGAGACAAGGTTATCTGGCCAGTTAGACACATATATTTAAAACAATAGGCTTTTTAAAAAAGGTATATATATGGATATTTACTTGTATTTAAACTTATAAATCAACCAGCCAAACTGGTACTAATTAATATGGTTGAGCAAATTACAGAACATCTTTCTACAAATACTAGAGTAATGAACAAATTAGGGGTTGTAGTAATATACATATTATAAACGTTTGCATGTATGAGCACTTCCATTTTTTAAGATGGCTGAATAGTCTTTCATTATATGGATATACCACATTTTATCCATCATCATCTATTAATTTCTTATATTTTCCATTTTTTATGTTTTACCCATCTTTTGTTAATTTTTTTTCTTGCACTGTTTGACAGTAAGCTGCCAATTTGATGTCTTCTCACCCTGTAATTCTTTAGTGTGATTTCCTATCAACAAGGACATTGTCCTGTATAACTATAATACAGCCATTCAAATCAGAAAATTAACACTGTGACATTCCTAGCATATAAACCTCACATCCCATTCAGATTTCACCAGTTGTCCAATTATACCCTTTATTGAAGATACCTTAAATGAAAGGATTCAGTTCAAAGTTAGCATTGTCTTTAGTTGTCGTCCCTCTTTATTCTCCTCAGACTGGAACCGTTCCACAGTTAAAGCCTTTCATGACCTTGACTCTTTGAAATGTACAGACCAATTACTTTGTAAAATGTCCCTAATTTGGGTTTTTCTGATATTTCCACATGATTTAATGCAGGTTACCCAGCTTTGGCAGGAATATCAAAAACATGAAGCTGTCAGGGCTGGCCCAGTGGCTCGGTTGGTTAAGCTTGCTCAAAAGTGTGAGCTGAGCTCTAAGCAACAGCAGTGAGCTGCTGCTAAGCTGCCAACAGGTGGCAGGATGGCTCAGCTAAAAAAAAACCAAAACAAAACCAAACCATGAAGGTGGCTACATTTTCATTGCATCCTATTAGGTGACACTCAATATTGATTAGTCCTTCACTGATTGTATTTACTTTGATCACTGTAAGATAGTTCCTACTAGCCTTTTCCACTGTAAAGTTACTCTTTTCCCTTTGTATAGTATCTTCAGGAGATAAACTTTGAAACTGTAAATATAATCCTCACCAGACTTTCAATTCATTTATTTGTATCAGTATGGATTTATGATGTCCTATTTTAATCCAATACTATCATTTAATCTGATGCTCAGATTGTTCCAGATGTGGGCCTTGGGGGCCTTTTTAAGCTGGCCCCTGTATCCATTTAATATCCATCATTCTTTTAACACTTTATTTTTTGGCACAATAAGATGTTCCACATTCATCGTGTACTTTCTGTGCCCCAGTCCTGGAATCAATCATTTCTCTAAGGAGCCCTGATTTCTTTTAATGAAGAATAAAATTTAGAAACCAAGTTAGTGTTAGGTGACATTGCTTTTGGGAGGAGAAGCAGGATCGCTGCTCCTAGGCCCACTTAGAGCTAGAAATACATGTATACAAATACATATATATATTTGTGGTGTATATATATATATATATATATATATACACACACACATATATATGATGTATATATAATATATGTGTGTATATGTATATTTGGTACACACAGATACGTTTACATCTATATATCTTAACTGCACACACACACATACACAAGCTCTGACAAGTTCATGAACTCATCCTAGAAAAAGTGCTACATACCTCATTGCTGAATATCACTACAGTCATCTTCGAAGTACTCTCCTTGGGAAGCTATGCACCGATGCCAGCGCCTAGTCCACCCTTCAAAGCAATTTTGGAACTCTTTCTGGAATGGCCATCAGAGCTGTCATCATATTACCTTTGATGTCCTGAATGTCATCCAAATGTCTTCCTTTCAATATTTTTTTTATCTTCGGGTAAAGAAAGAAGTCATTGGGCCTCAGATCAGGTGAGTAGGGAGGGTGTTCCAATACAGTTATTGGTTTACTGGCTAAAAACTCCCTCACAGACAGTGCCGTGTGAGCTGGTGCATTGTGATGCAAAAGCCATGAATTGTTGGCGAAAAGTTCAGATCGTCTTTCTCAAGCAGCCTTTTCAGCACTTCCAGATAGTAAACTTGGTTAACTGTCCAGTTGGTTCAAATTCATAATGAATAATCCCTCTGATATCCAAAAAGGTTAGCAACATCATTGCAACAAGTTTAAAAACTTAATTGTCAGACTTTGTGTATATATGACTTTTCCGACAACCCAATAGTATATTGAAAAACCATGAGTCACACAGATAACCTCCAATTCCAACCTAAAATTACAATGTTTATTTTATCTTTTTCTTTTCCATATTTGTAATTCCTTATCCTGATACTGAAGACCCTGGTTCTCAGTATCCTTAATAGATATATTTATTTAATCCAACCCCTTAAATGTAACCAGTAGCTCATCACTGTTGCCACCCCCTTCCCTTTGAAACCCTTCTTGGACATTATCACTCCATGTTGGGCTGCCTCATGAGTGGTCCCCCTTTTTATTCTGTTTGAACTTTGATACCCCACTTGTGGCTATTACCTCAAAAGTAAGCCTTATCCGGTTTGGTCTTCAACTACCATGCTGGGCTGCCAAGGGCAAGACTACTCTCCTCATCCCTCTTGAGATTGGGGACTTTTTTTTTAAGGTTTTATTGAGATTTTATTGAGGGATTGGGGAAGGGGAACAGACAAGTTGTCCTTCAGTCTTAGTTATGGAGAGCACAGCTAGCTCAGCTCCAAGTCCAGTCGCCATCTGGCCGCTCATCGGCAGATTGCAGCCGCTCAGCTCAAGGTGCCGTGTTCAGTCTTGGTTGCAGGTGGGCATAGCCCACTATCCTATGCGGGAGTCAAACCAGAAACCTTGTTGCTAACAGCGCATGCTCGAACCACGGAGCCATCCGGCCGCCCTGTGGGCAGCTCAGGGCAGCTCAGCTCAAGGTACCATATTCAATCTTAGTTGCAGTTGGGCATATCCCACCATCCCATGTGGGAGTCAAATGAGCAAATGTGCTCTCACCAGCTGAGCAATCCAGCCACCTGTTGGTAGCTAAGCAGCCGCTCAGCTCGGGCACAGCTCACTAGCCCATGTAGGAATCAAACTGGCGACCCTGTTGCTCAGAGCTCACGCCCTTAACCAATTGAGCCACCTGGTCGGCCTGGGAATGGGGATTTTTAAAAACTTGCATTAGCCTTTATTTTAAATATCCTGAAGTTTGCTAATAAACCGGAGTACAAGGCCTAACTTTATTGTCTACAAAATTCAGGAAAGAAAAAGTGATGGAAAAGGGGATGGGTAATTCTGTACTCAAAAACAACACTCTTTTTCCTTTTTCCTTAAGGTCTTTTGGCTGGTAGTTATAAAATAGGTGCTGTGATGAATAGGGAGTCTTAAGTACAGAGTGGGTTGTTGGACTTAAACTTGTAACCATTTATATAGGAAAAGTATATAAGTTACTTTCTAGAAGGAGATGCATTAAGAATGTGTTTATCAGGGCCGGCCGAGTGGCACGTTGTTTTAAGAGCTGGCTTGGGATGCTGACTCTGAGCAGCAGGGCCCCAGTTCAGATCCCACATATGAGGGCCAGTGACACTGCCCTCTACAGCTAAGATGGTGAACAACAGCTCCACCTGGAGCTGGGCTGTGTGAGCCCCAGCGACAGTGTAGGCTGCAGCCCCTGCTGCAGTGGGCTGCCATAAGCTACACTGAGTGTCCGGCAGCCAGCCTGAGCGGCCGGCAGCTGGTGTGAGCTGCCAAGAGCCACCATGAGCGGCCGTCCAGAGCCCGGCAACCGATCTGCCTCACCTGGGAAGAGTGCAATGATGATACCAAAATGGGCCAGTGAAGCAGTATCCTCCACACTAGGCTGAAGAACAAAAGAAAGGACAGCAACTTCTCTGTTCCCCAATGCTGTTCCGCTCCCCCAATTCCCTAATAAAATCTTTAAAAAAAACTCAAACCAGAATGTGTTTTATCTTTTTGGATAGTAGAATTTAGGTACTTAAAGAACTTTATCTACAGCTAGCATAGATCATAGATAACTCTTTATTATATGAGTAAATATGAAATAAAGTCCCAGGATTGAGAACGTTTGCTTGATGGTCCTGGAATAAGAGAAATAGAAAAACTAAAAAAGTATGTGTCCATATTCTTTGGAAAGCTTTTAATAAGCATTTAGTTTTCTTTCTACATTTGGCCTTCTAGTAGCTTAGAATCCTGGCTCCAGCATCTCCAATGTAGTGTCAGCATTCCTCTGCATTAACTTTTTTTTTTTTTTTCCCGGTGGGGGCAGAGGGTCTGGATACAGATGTATTTTTAATTTTTAAAAAACTTTTGGGCTGGCCGAATGGCTCAGTTGGTTAAGAGCTCACTAAAGAGTGCGAGCTGAGCTCTGAGCAACAGCAGGTTGATGCCCAGCCTGAGCTGAGCAGCCGCTGAGCTGCCAACAGGTAGCAGGATGGCTCAGCTTAAAAAAAAAAAAATTTATTTTGACTAATTTTAGACTTGCAGAAAAGTTACAAAAATAATATACTTCCTCAATACATAATCATGATGTAATTATCAAGAGTAAGAGATTAATATCTTTACCTTTGTGGTTGATAATATCTTGGGGAAGATACTGTGGGATTATGCAAATCCTTTTGTACCTCAGACTTTTTGGCATCTAGTAGATCTTGTCTGCAATATTTATTACTGTACGTAATGATGATTATTTCCCTCTTCTTTATTTGTTAACTGAAACTCTGTGAGGTAGAACTTTCTCTCCCTCATTCATTTGCTTATTTATATCAGTATGGACTCACAGATATTTATTTTATTCTATGGGTTAAATTTCAGTGCTGTCATTTTTTATTTTGTCGTTCAAATTGTTCTAGCTTTGGCCATTAGGAGCTCCTTGGGTTGGCTCCTGTGTACTTTTAGTGAGCACTCATCTTAGATAATTTCTTTATTTCAGGCTCTTTTTGTTTGTTTGTTTTTAAGATTTTATTGGGGAATTGGGGAGGGGAACTGCATTGTGGAATCAGGGAAGGAGAACAGACAAGTTGCTGTCCTTTTGTTCTTCAGTCTAGTTGTGGAGGATGTCGCTTCACTGGCCCACATTGGTATTATCATTCCACTCTTCCTGGGTGAAGCAGTCACTCACCGGCCATTGGACTGCCACTCACGGCATCTCACGAAAGCTCACACCCACTGCCAGGGAGCCCCTCTGCAGCCTACGCCATCGCTGGCGACTCATGGCAGCTCAGCTCCAGGTTGAGCTGTTGTTCACCATCTTAGCTGTAGAGGGCACAGCATTACTGGCCCTCATGTGGGATCTGAACCAGGGCCCTGCTGTTCAGAGCTGGCCTCCCAAGCCAACTCCTAACCAATGTGCCACTTGGCCAGCCCCAGGCTCATGTTGTTTTTTCTTTTCTGGTATATACCCTGAAGTAAAATAACTGAATCATATTATAGTTGTGATTGTAATTCTTTGAGGAACTTCTATACTGTTTTCCATACTGCTGCACCATTTTAGATTCCTATGAGCAGTGCACAAGAGTTCCAATTTTCTGTTCTCACCAGCACTTGTTATTTTGGTTTTTCCTTTGTTTTGATAACAGCCATTCTGCGGTATTTCATTGTGATTTTGATGTTTATTTCTGTAATGATAAGTGATGTTGGTATGTACTAGGTGTGATCAGAAATTATGGTGAATGTTTAAATTAAAAAATTTACAGTAAAAGACACATTGCCTTTAGCCCCCTCAAAATACTTCCGCTCGCTTTGAACACACTTATCCCATCGTTCTTGGCACTTTCTGAAGCACTTCTGGAAGTCCTCTTTCGTGAGTACTTTTAGTTGCGCTGTCATGGCAGCCTTGATGTCTTGAATTGGTTCAAAACATGCACCTTTCGTGGTGATTTTGATTTTGGGGAAGAGCCAGAAGTCACACGGTGCCAGATCCAGTGAATAAGGCATATGAGGACATACCATAATGTTTTTGTTTGTTTGTTTGTTTGTTTGTTTGTTTTAGAGGGCAGTGTCACTGGCCCTCATATGTGGGATCCGAACCTGGGCCGCTGGCATCCCAGACCAGCTCTTAACCACTGCGCCACTCGGCTGGCCCCCATAATGTTTTTATTTGATAGAAAGAGCCATAACCAGAAGTGATGTGTGACACAGAGCATTGTCATGATGGAGGATGAAACCATTTGTCCATTTCATATTAATGCTTGTATGTGATCCATGATTTATGGCACAGTTTTTTGTTGTTGTTGTTGTTTTTTTGAGGGCAGTGTCACTGGCCCTCATATTTGGGACCTGAACCGGGGCAGATGGCGTCCAAGCCAGCTCTTAACCACCGCGCCACTCAGCCGGCCTACAGCACACTTTAAAACACACTTCCCAACTGTAGCTCACACCCAACTGACTGCACTGAACAAGTTAAAACTTGTCACACACTGTTACTAAGGTTCGTCATGCCACTTCCCATATTGAAGATCCCTGCCTTTCCTTTGGATTGCACTCGGCAGCAGCATTCACTGTATTTTTTATCACACCTCGTTCAATATGTAGCTGTGAGTTATGTGCTTATTTAAATGTAAATTAACTAAAATTAACAATTCAGTTTCTCAGTCACCCTAGCCATATTTCAAGTCTCATGTGTCTCATGGCTACCATTTAGGGCAGTGGACATGTAGAACATATCCATCATCACAGAAGCTTTATGAAACTGGCCTGATCTATGTTATGACAGTCCTAAATGTTTATTTCTAGCCCGAACCTCTCCACTGAATTTTGGATTTAGGTAGTAGGCTTCCTACTCAATATTTGTCCTTGGATGTCCAATAAATATCTTAAAACTAATCAAGTCCAGAACCTACCTCCAGACCTTCTCCCTCAAAAGTGACTCCTCCCACAGTCTTCCCTCCCATCTCAGATCATCACATCTCTATTCTTCCCCTTGTTTGGGCTAACAACTTAGAGTCATCCTTAACTCCTTTCTTGTTATATCCCTCATCCAGTCAGTATATATATCCAGATCCAGTACTTGTGTTGTTTCATTTTTAGCATTTACAGCATGTGCTGCTTAGCAACATTGATAACGTTCTGAGAAATGTGTCGTAAAGCAATTTTGCCATGTTGCTAACATCATAGAGTGCACTTACACGAACCTTGATGGGATAGCCCAGTACATACCTAGGCTAGATGGCATAGCTTGTTGCTCCTAGGCTCAAGCCTGTGCAACAGGTTACTGCATAAAACAACACAGGATTAAATCAAGCACAAGAGAAAATTATGCAATCGAGATGTAGTAAACATGAGATGTATGAGGCTACTTACTGCTCATATAACATGGCATACTGTTTACAACAAACGTTTAAAAATAAATACATTCTAACATAACGATAAGTATAATTTAATAAACACACAGACCAGTAACACAGTCGTGTATTCCCATGATCACATATGTAGTATATATAATTGTATGTGCTATACTTGTAAACTACTGGCAGAGCAGTAGACTTGTTTACACCAGTTGTGCTAGTGTTACAACAGCTATAACATCATGAGGTGATAGGAATTGATCAGCTTCATTATATTCTTATGAGACCACCATTGTTTATGTGTTCCTTCGTTGACCAAAATTTCACGGCGTGAGACTGTAGTGCCCTTATCCATTGGGAGTTTGATTTTATGAATAGTGTTAGATATGGATCTAATTTTATCTTTTTCCCAAAGGCTACTCAGTTGTCCAGAGACCATTTATTAAATAGTCTGTCTTTTGGGCCAGCCAAGTGGCACGGTGGTTAAGCGCTGGCCTGGGAAGCCAGCGGCCCCTGTTCAGTCCCACATATGAGGGCCAGTGACACTGTCCTCAAAAAAAAAAAAAAAAAAGTCTGTCTTTTACCCAATGAGTTGAAATGGCTACTTTTGTGAAATACTGAATTTCCATGTGTATTTGGGTCTAATTCTGTTTTTCTAGTCTTTTCTATTGATCTGTTTGTTTTTTGATGTGGCAGTACCATACTGTTATCATGACAGACTTTATAGTACGTTTTAATGTCTAATAAGGCTAGTCCCCCACATAAAGTTTTTCTTTTTCAGTGTTTTTCTAGCTATTCTTGTGTTTATTTTTTTCCATATACATTTTAGTGTCAATTTGTCTAACTCCATAATACATCATTCTGGTATTTTTATTGGGATTCTGTATTAGCTCTTAGACTGTGCTTGTCAGAGCCTTAGGAAGTCTTGACAGTATCAGTGCCACTGAAGGGCTCTGTGATGGTCAAACAGGGTCTCTGACTTTGTCTGGTCCTCTTGAAACACAGTAGTTTAGTTTTATGAATTATACTTCCATAAGATTTCAGTGGAAGAAAGAATTTTTTTTAAAAATAGTTTGCAAACCACATCATGAATAACATTCAAGTCTCTACTTACTTGAATGTTTGGTGATGCGGTGCCTCTGACACTACCTAGTCGTGACGATTCTAATTGTTGTTTGGTTACATAAGCATCAGTTACTCTCCTTATACGTCCACCGTTAAATCTGCTGAGGCAACATAAAATGGTTTCGCTTTATTACCTGATCGTCTTGAATATTCGGACGTTGCTTTTATGGATTGGTCACTGTATTGTGGGACAGCCCATTCTGGTACAGATCCTCTTGGGGACAGACGAGAATGGCAGTAATTACTATTCTTTGGCTTGCACTGCTGTTGGGATGCTGGAGCCACAATGCCTTGACTCTGCCATTTACTTCTGTGTGACTGCGGGACTCGTTACTTCCCTCTTCAAGCCTGTTTTGTCATCAGCAAAATGGGAACAATAACAGTATCTACTTCACAGGTTTGTGGTGAGAATTAATTAAATGAGAGAATGCATGTAATGTGTATGTGTCCGTTATGTAGTTAAGTGTTCAGTAAATGTGGACTAGAAACAAAACAGTGCTACCATAACTATGAAGAGGAGAAGAAAGTGTTCTGTACTTATTTCTGGACATGGCAGCACAGATACAATTTCATAGTTGTAGGCAGCCTGCTAGTTGGGGCTTGAGGGTGAGTTTTCTTGAATCGTGCGGTCTGTATCTAAATAAACAGAATAGCATCTGTGATTTTTTAAAAAGTCAGAGTCTGTTACTTTCTAAATTACCTGAAGTTCTTATCCTATGTGTAGAAAGAAACAAAATGAAGCCTAAAATTGTCAGCAACATTGGACCAAACCACATTAGGTCAGCAAATGAGTGAGGAAATAGGTTCTGGAATAAAGCTATGGATTCTTTTGCATTGTCTGCTTGAAGGCTTCATCTTACATCACAGACAGTTTAAAAAATTCTTTTGGAAAATTGCCCCAGTTGTGAGCCAAGAAACTAATTTCTTAAGGGAACTGAGTTGTCAACAGCAACAGCAAATGGAAGTGAAATCCAGATTTCTTTTTATTAATTAGCCCTGTTATATTGTGATGTAGCTGATCCAAGTTAACAATAAAATATTAATAATAATAATAATAAATTTCACTTTGGTCATAAATTTAATAAGCAGAGCCTAGTGCATTCAAGTCCATTAAGTTTTACCTTTTCAGAGATTCTTTCTGTACTATTCTGAATTGTACAAAGAATAAAGATCACCTAATATCTACTATCCTTAGATAACTATACTCAACATGTGCCTTAGATAACTATACTCAACATTTCTGTGAGTGTCCTTGCAGAGATTTAGTCTCTGTACATAAAATAAACTTTAATTTAATAAAGTGGTTAAGAGCACAGTGCTTTGGTGTGTCAAGACTTGGGTTTGAATCCTAGTTCTTGAATACCTGTGTGGCCCCAGCCAGATAACTTTCATGGTTTAATTTCCCCATCCAGGAAACATGGGAATAATAGGATCTGTGTCTAAGCGGGGGTTAATTGAAGATATAATTCCCATGAAGAGTTTGTGCTGTGCAAGACACTGACTGAGCACAGGAAGGGCCCGTCCCAGTGCCCTGGCAGTGCTCTTTTCTAAGGCAGATCCCTGGATTGCTTACTCGAGGACAAGGCTTCAGCAAATTCCACCTCCCCCTTCGTTATCGTTTTTTTTTCCTCCTCGCTTCATTTAAGCCTTTTTTGGTTTAGATTTTTAAAAATAAATACACAAATAGATGGGAGTTGACTACGGATAGCTTTGTGTGTTTTGATGAAGCTGTCTCCTGGGTTTTATTTTAAGTGGGTCGAATTGGTTGCAGTGATTCTCATCCATTATTTTTGGATGATAAAGTCAGAACTATAAACTAGGGTCTTTCATCCCTGACACTGTTGACATTTGGGACTGGATAATTTTTTGGTGTGGGGCTGTCCTGTGCATTTTAAGATATTTAGTAGCATTCCGGGCCTCTACTCATTAGCTGCCACTTGCACCCTTCAATTTGACGGTTCAGTTGTGGTACATGTCCCCTTGGGGAGCAAAATTGTCACCTGTGGTGAACCACTGACTATAAACAGTGGCTCGCCTATAACAATTATAAAGGGATAATTACTTACCTGTTTTTCTGAGTCTTATTAAGTACCATCCTATTACCAGCCTGTCCAGTGACATGAGTACATGTTAAGAATGCTAGTAATAGCATGGTGATTACCGAGGTGGGCTAGTGCATTACACCCTGCTAGGACTATAGTTAATGATGATTATGATACAAGGTTACCATTTATGGGTGCCTACTATGTACCAGACACTGCCTTCGTGAAGTTTATTTATACCTGTTTTACAGGAGAAATGCTGTAAAGGCTGCCTGAGTCTGATGCTTAGATACCTCTTGTCAATTTAATGAACCCATATGCACACTTCATGTGACTCTTGATTGCAAAACAAGATGAGGCACACAAGTCCTGTTTGACCAGAATCATCCAGTAGTATCCAGGATCTAAGCAACAAAGAGGTCGTTTGGTAAAGGTGAAGGTATACAGTTACTGAACACTGGCTGGAAGGAAGTGGTCAGTGTGTCAGTGCTGGCATGGAGAATCATACCAAAGCAGAGTACAGGTCAAGCTTCCTGAACCAGCACCATGTGACTCACTTTCATCATGTGAGAACCAGGGTGTACATAAGGATGGAACTGAGCCCTCACGTGGAGATACATCCAGAATACAGAATACGGGTGTTTATGGTTTGCTTTCCTTAGAGTGCTGTCTTCAGAGAATTAGTTGCAGGTTGATAGCTCTTTCTAGCCTGTGATTTAAATTCTTCTTTAGAGACCATGACAGGGATCTTTGAGCTGTCCTTGTTTTTTTTGGATCGTGGAGCATCTATGAGGAAGATAACCCATATGTAAATTAATTCTGAGTTTGAAGACATGTTAATTTTATGTAGTATTCTTTTTATATTAGTTTAAAATAAACCTATCTAAATCAAATCCTGGGTTAGAAGTTGTTTGATGTAAATGTTGAAAATTGTTGAGGGAAGAATTTATTCAAAGTTTAATCGTTTTGCTTTTATTTATTTTTTTGCTTTCATGATTACATTTGTTGCTTATTGCTTTTATTTTTTAAGTTTTTTTTCTTTTAAGAGCAGTGTCACTGGCCCTCATATGTGGGATCCGAACCAGGGCCGCCGGCATCCCAAGCCAGCTTCCAACCACCGTGCCACTCAGCCGGCCCTATTGCTTATTACTTTTAATTGGTTGCTGGTAATATGAAATTCTATCTTTAAATCTTAACTGGGGTCTAAAGTAAGTAATTACTAAAAACTAGTTTTCAAATTACGCATAACGAGTGAAGACTTACTTTATTAATTACTTAGTTGACACATGCTATATTTACATGAGCTTCCTATTTCTTGTGTCCAGAATAACATGAGAATTAATTCTCTCAGGACACACCTGAGAAGGTTTTGATAATTATCACATTAATTTACTATTATTTCTTAGTGTGCCTTCTCTGTTTGATATGGATAGCTACTTTTCAGTATTCAAATGGTCCCATTTCCAGGATGACTTTTTTTTTTTTTTTTTTAAATTCGGGAATTTGGGGAGGGAGCAGCGTTGGGGAATCAGGGAAGGGGAACAGACAAGTTGCTGTCCTTTTGTTCTTCAGTCTAGTTGCGGAGGATGTTGCTTCACTGGCCCATGTTGGTATCGTCATTGAGCTCTTCCTGGATGAGGCAGATCCGTTGCCGGCCTTTGGATGGTCTTTAGTATATACTGCCACGTTTTGATAATGGTTGTTAGCAATTTGCATTCCTGCCACCAGTGTATGAGAGTTTAGGTTGCTCCATAACTTCTCTATCACTTGGTATTTTCTCTCTTATTCATTTTAGCCATTCTGGTAGATATGTACTGATATCTCAGAAAATCTCTTGTGGCAAAAATCAGCTGTGAATTTTGGGCATCTTAGGGCTTTAGTCTGTCACACCACGCTCATGCTCCCACCTAAACCTCACTTGTTTCTCTTCCTGGAGTGAAGCCCTTCTGCTCGGGCTAAGCATGATCTTCAGACCACACCCAGAATTGGCAAATATCCCCAGAGAAGAAAACTGGTGATGATCATCAGTTCACCTCAGAGGGTTCCCCCCTCTCTGGAATTCCAGTTTCTCTAATCCTTATTGCTTCCACAGTTCTCTAACATTGTTTTTCTTTGAGGGCAGTGTCACTGGCCCTCATATGTGGGACCCAAACCGGGGCCGCTGGCTTCCGAAGCCAGCGCTTAACCACTGCGCCACTTGGCCGGCCCTCTAACATCTTTGAACATGTGATTTTTGTAATTTACTGTGCTTTTTTGTCTAGTTTTTGAAGCCAAATCAGATTGTCATGACTTATAGCCTACCCAGAAATGGTTGTTGTCAGTATCTTCTTGGGATTGTCTACATACGCAATCATGTCACCTGTGAATAATGTTAGTTTTTTTCCCATTCCTTTCTGTTTGTGTTTTCTTCTTTTTGTATTATTGGACTGGTCAGAATTACCAGTACCATGTTGAATAGAAGAGATAATAGTGGCATCCCGTTTGTGGGGATGGGGGTGCTAGCATTATTTCACCATTGAATATGAAAGCAGTTTTCGTAGATAATTTTTCAGATGAAGGAATTTTTCTCCCTTCTATTTCTAGTTTGCTGACTTTTTTTTAAAAGACATGAATGGGGGCCGGCTGAGTGGCTCAGTTGGTTAAGAGCTCGCTCAAGAGTGCGAACTGAGCTCTGAGCAATGGCGGTTCGATGCCAGCCCAAGCTGAGTTGCTGTTGAGCTGCCAGCAGGTGGCAGGATGGCTTAGTTAAAAAAATAAAATAAAATGAGCAACAATTCTTAAAATAAAATAAAATAAAAGACATGAATGGTTGTTAAATTTAGTTAAGTACTTTTTAATGCCTCTACCAAGATAATTACATGATTTTTCTCCTTTTTCCCTGATCCTATTGAAACCGGAGGCCAAACAAGTTCAGGGCTCATGCTGCCTGCACCAATAGACCGACACAGGAGTTGAGCTGTCGAATAAGCGTTTATCATCAGAGCACTGGTGGTCTAAGACAACGGGTTAACACCTCCAAAAACTGCTTTACCATTCTCAGACCAGCTTGGGGCTTTTAAGGGAAAATCTGGGTGTTCCTCCAGAGGCTACGTGATGCTTCCAGGGCATGGAGCCTTCCCTGTGGCCACTTGAGTCTGTGGTGGAATCAGCAACCCAGGAACAATGATGAAATTAGCCTGGTAGGACATTGAGATTGTGATCAATAAGCCTAAGGGTATTAATTATAAGTTTCAGGGTAATTTTCTAAAACAGGAAACTGGGTGGGACAGAGAACATTCTGAGCTCAAGACTCAGGGGGATGATCTATTATTGTTAAGCTATAGATAGGTAGGTCAAGGAAAGGTGAGGCCAGGGAGGTGGAGGCCTCTACTATGGGGGTACCAACTGGGTCCTGTTTCACTATGGCTTAATGTATGCATCCAAAAAATAAATTATTTTTGGTAATTCCAAGAATAAATTACCCATGACCCTTCCATGTAGTAATTATTTTCATATTCCCTTTCATGCATGAGGCAATTCTATGTACTCGTCTCTCTCTTTAAACCTGCTATACATTTAATCCTGCCATACATTTTTCTTTTCATTTATTTATTAGCAAAGTATAGTGAGATAATATGGTTCTCAGCCCAGGGACTCCTTTGGCAGATTAGAAGCATTCTTCCATGCTCCTTCCATTATGGGGAAGAAGTAAAAAACTGAAAACTTTCCATGGAGCATTTATTTTGACCTATTTTAATTTTTATTTCCTCATGTTTGTTATTTGGGATTGTAAAGGAGGAAATTAGGGTTGTGGGGGTGGTTAGTGGGAGCTGAGGAAGAAAGCCATATATATCACTTCCTTAAACATTGCCTTCTCCTCCCCTTCCCAAGCTTCCTTTTTTTTGGTAGTTCCAGCTTTGCCACAAATCAAATGTGTAATTGCCCTTTGGCAAGTCACTTAATCACTGATCTTTTTTCCCCTCTTCTGGAGTTAAGGGAAATGACCATCAACAGTTGCTATGACTTGTCGCTTAGGGAGAAAGGAAATATTAAATTAGCATTTTTACAAAGCATGTGACATGTTAAAAATGGAGTGATTGTTAGGATTACGTTTGTACAGTGGCATCTATCTCACATTTTCTAACAGCCTGAAGGCTACCTGCAGAAAAGCATACTTGTAAAACACCATTGGTCCCCAAACTACAACTGTACCTTCTGTAGTTAACTGTATGGCAAAAGGCATAAAATGGAGGTTTTGTTCATTTGCTTAAACCTTCATAAAATCTTTAAAGTGTTCCATGTTAAGTGAAGATATTCAGAACAGGGATCCCAAGATGTGCGATTTTGCCCATGTGGATTATTTTGAGCTGAAGGCAGTTGAGACCTACCTCTTAAAGAATTTAAATTCGGGCCTTGCCCGTAATAAGAGTGTGGATGAAAAAAAGGCCACATAATTAACCTGACAAGCTTGGGGAGGCCTGCATGGCAGGCCTTACAAACTCACACCGAAAGTGACCAAATAGGATGAACATAAAAATTCCTAACTAAAAGTGAGTTATAGTGGGTAATTGCATCCTAGGTCTGTAGCTTCCTTGACAAAAGTCAATCTTTACCTTAAGTGAGCCTTTCTATTGTCTTTTTGCATCTAAGATAACATACCCTTGGAATGTCAAAGTCATCCCTTTTTTGCAGACACCTCAGGGCAAAACCCACCCACCAGAGCAGAGACCACAGAAGCCCTCACTGTTATCTTGTCCTGGCATACCATCTCTTTGTGCTGTAAATGTTAATCATTAACTACCCTGTACCCACTAATCTAAAGAAGTATATGCCTCTCTGTTTTACTTTTTATCCAATCCCAGAGATTTCCCTGCCTTGTTGTCTCCCACCCTCTTAATCTGCCACCAATGGATTTCATGTAATCCTCATTATATCTCCTCCTTTGATTCTAATGTATAAAATGAGCTGCAAAACTGCCATTCTCCAGAGCAGGGGTCGGCTAACTTTTGAGACAGAAGAGCCTCCAGAGGTCAGCAAACTGCGGTTCGCAAGCCATATGCAGCTCTTTTGGGTACGTTCATGTGGCTCTGAAGTAAAATTGAAAATGAAAATAAAACTCAGTTTCATTTATAAAAATTTTAAAGGATATTATTCACATAATGGTGACTGTGTAAAAATATATTTCTGGCTCTTGAATAATTTTTAAATTGTTGTGAGGGACAGGATTGGCTCTTCCAGGGGTCGGCAAACTTTTGAGATGGAATGTACCTAAAGAGCCGCATGTGGCCGACCCGTGCTCCAGAGCATTTTCTCAATCTGTTGAGATTTTGCTTCCCAGCAATTGTTGTCAGTTTGGCTCAGATAAACTCATAAGTCTTTACAGGTTTGGATGTTCTAACATCAACAAGAGTTGTGACAAAAAAACCCACAACTTTTTATGACCTATCTGTAGGGCAGAGCAAACTTGTAATTACTGAACATCTGCTCTTATTCTGTGAATGACCTTCTCCGCTGAACCCCCAAGGCACTTTACCTTATACTTAGCGCAGAATGTCATACCTACCATTTTTACCTTTCAGTCTCTGGATGTCTTATGCATGTGGGGTCGCTGACTTGTATGTGGGGTTCCCCTACATATATATTTAATGAAATTTGTTTATTTTGTTAATCTGTCTCATGTTGATTTAATTATTAGACCAGTCGAAAAGAACCTAGAAAGGTAGAGGAAAATTTCTTCCTCCCTCACATAAGCCTATCATTTTGGGAAGGAACAATTGACATGCGTGCACCAAAATTTGCAAAAGCACGTATCTCTAAAATGATACTGCTGGAGGATTCCTTTAAATTGCAACCACCCTTATTCATTTAAGTGTTTATTTTTTCATGGTAAACTCTTCCAGAAGGCACAGAGTTAGAACAACTGACATTTTACCAGAAACAAAGGCAAAGAAAGTATCTCATCATGGGAAAATAGGATTTAGTTGACAGGATTTTAGTTTACACCCACCTTTACAATCTAGCTGGTGTATGAGGTTAGATGTACTGGACGCTAAAACTGAAGAGCCCTGGAAAGATGGTTCCTTAAGACGTGTCGTTATTTTTAGGTCAAGTAACATGAATAGTATTTGGGAATGTGTGGTCTTCTAGTGAGGCATCCTAGGGCTTATACCACCACTACCTTGATATTCTTTCTACTTACCTTTGTCTTCTGTGGGGAAGAAAGGATGTTTGTTGTATGATTCTGATTCTAGGCATTTTCTCCCTGGACTCTTCCTCCACATTCAGGAATGCCATAGGTAATTGCAACTCCTGCCTGTGGTTTTGGGAGTGGGTGGATGGATTCCATAGAAGAGGGGGGTTGATATATAATTGACTATTATTTGATCATTTACCTGTTTGGTCATTCATTTGGAAATTAGAAATGGACCAGGTCTAACTTTAAATATGTCTGGGGCATTGAGGTAGGTAGGGAACAAAAGGCAAAGTGAAGTTTCTCAATCTCCTGCTCAATACACTGTGGAACACTTCAAGAGATATGAGAAAAAAATTATTTCCAGAGAAAACTTCCTCCTGGTATGGGAATTTGGAAATGACCTATGTGGGAATTTGTTTTTGCAAACCTACAATTTAGGTCTTTACATGTCTAGATAAAAGTCCATGATCTCTCATTGGAAGTTCTGGTCGTAGTTCTGCTAACACCAAGCTCAGTTTTCTTTTTTCTCTATGTACCTCTTTTTTTTTTTCTTACCAGCAGTCCTTTGCTTGGTTATTTCCTTTTATTTGGCGTGCTTCTACTCACTTTTCTCTCTCCCCGCTAGACAATTAGGTACCCTTCTTTCATTGCTCCCATAGTGTCCTGGGGATAACTTTGTCACCACACTTAAAAGATAATCACTTGTTTACATATCTGTTACTAGTTTGGGTTCCTTCAGAGCAAGGGCTTTGGCGTACTCTTCTTGGTAGCTAACATACATGGTGCCCAGTCTGGATCTTAATAGGCCTCCTTAAATGTTTGTTTGCGTATGGTGCAAGGGCTGGAGTGTGCACAGGACTGGGATTTAAGAACTGAATGCTAGCTAACTTTTTGCTGTATGATCTTGGACAAGTAATTTAAGGTCCCTAAGCTTTAGTTTCCTTATAAGTAAGATGAAGGGACTAGCCCACCTGGGGAATCTTGTTAAAATGCAGATTCTGGCTCTGTAGATCTCTGGTGGTTTCTGATACTTAGCATTTTTAACAAGCTCCCTGGAAGAGTCAGAGCTGCTAGTCCATGAACTACAAAGGACTAGATAACATCTAATGGCTCTTCCTGCTTTTACCTTCTTGCATTTTTAGTCATTGTTTTAAATTCTGAACAGAATTACAAAATATGTTGTCATTATGAACTCTCTCTCCAGTTTATCAGAATGCTGAATACTAACCGTTCTGTGCCTTATTATGAAGTTTCCAACATATGTCCCTGAAATTGAAAGTAATATTATTGCTTCTAAGATTTTGATTTTGACAGGTTAAAAATATCAAATTTCTGTGAAAGCATTTGAGTTAGCACTAGCTTGTCACCTAAGTCAGAATACTTGCTTGTTTGGTGCGTATTGGAGAACACTTGCAACCCATAAAATTATGCTAATGAACTGAGATGGATAGACATGTGACCTCATGAGTATAAATACAGAGACAGGCAAGCTGTTGATTAATTCATCATCCGAGGAGGAGCTCCAGGTCATTTCCTTCAGCTCTCCAGGTGAGAATCCAATTGTTGTGGGACATGTTGATAGATATGCTATAGGTAATGCTAGAATGTGGTTTGCGGATGTGGATGCTGGGGATGGTCTTGTTTGAAAATGTTGCTACTGTTCCTTTTGGATTTTACTTCTTTAAGAAGTCGTGATATTTGATTTGGGAGTATTGCCACCTTGGAAATTTATAGCTGTCCTTGATCTCATATACAAATGTCTAAAAGTAATTGGACTAATTTTTGTGTTTGACTTATAGAATATGTCTATCTTTTTATTCTCAGCCACACTAGGGATATTATCAGGCACAGCTTCAGTGTCCAAATGAGTTATATCCTGTGATGGACTGTGATTATATTTTTTCCTTTAAGAAAATGAAAATCTGGACAAGGGATATTGAACCCTGAAAAAGTATAGAATATAGCCAATAGTTGAGGGTGGTTATCTTAGTTATAATGAATTTGTTACCTCCCATAAAATAAGACAATTTGTCCTAACAAAGTGATCTGTATTTCACTCTCTACTATGGTTGTAGATTGGACAGAAGTTTTAGAGCTCCACCACCACCACCATCATCATCATCACCACATTTTAATCATTTGTAACTTTTGGTTCCCCTAAATCAAACTAGCTGGGGCCAGCACAGTAGAAGGCTTTGGGTATAAGCAATGACATAACCTTTAGTTTTTGCTCCCACTTAGTGGAATCCATCACTAGAATCCCAGCCCCCTCCCTTCCTCTAGTAGACCCTTGCGGGAAGGAGCTTAGGCCTTCGCATGGTACACAGTGAGCTTTCTATTTTTTTTTTTTTTTTTTTTTGAGGGCAGTGTCACTGGCCCTCACATGTGGGACCGAACCGGGGCCGCTGGCTTCCCAAGCCAGCACTGAACCACTGCGCCACTCGGCCAGCCCCACCGTGAGCTTTCTTAATGTCACCTTTTAATGCTGCCATCTGGCTGTGGGTGTCAGTGGAGCCTGCCTCATGGCTTCTTTAATCTTAATGTTGCTACTAGGTTGGAACTCATTTTTTTAAAATAGTAATTTCTATTGAACCCAAATTAAAGTTTTTGAAACCAGCTTTTTACTGAAAACATTTGCTGCAGTCCAAATAGGTTCTCCTTTGGGAAATACCTTAACCAGAATTAATATTCTTGTGCCCCTCCTTAGAGGCCTAGACAGACCATTTTCAGTTACCCTGAGAATTTTTTTTTTAAACCACAAAACACCAATTTTTAAGGCTTTGCACTCAGATCTTTTCATCTGTCTTTGACTTTGATTTTAAAGTGGTGTATGGCTAATGAAGTAGAAAGGATTTGTTAATAATGCCTTTTCATTCCAAATTACTTTTTTTATTTTTTATTGGGGAACAAACAGTGTATATTTCCAGGACCTATCAGCTCCAAGTCAAGTAATTGTTTCAATCTAGTTGTGGAGGGTCCAACTCAGTGGCCCATGTGGGGATCGAACTGGTAGCCTTGGTGTTATGAGTACTGTGCTCTAACCAACTGAGCTAACCGGCCGCCCCTTAAATTACTTTTGAATTTTCTAACAGTGGCCTTATATTCCAGAAATGTTAGCATTTTATTTTATACTTTGCTTTTCAAGAAATCATTTTTACTATAAATAGGGCAAGACTGTTATACTGTCTCTGTAAAGTACTATGTGATTTTTAAAAAACCAGTATTATACATTTAGTATGACTTCTAGTATTGATCTTTAATATTAGCAATATGCTCCTCAAAAGAAGAGACAGGATGGGCCAGCTGAGTGGTGCGGTGGTTAAGAGCTGGCTTGGGACGCCAGCGGCCCCGGTTCGGATCCCACATATAAGGGCTAGTGACACTGCCTTCAGAAAAAAAAAAAGAAGAGACAGGAGACAATATTAATAGGAGCAAACAAACCTCTTTGGTTTATCAGTTATTACTCAGAAGAATAGTTACAGATGATTTTATAGAGGAAAGTATTCTGATAAAAGCAAACTGGAATTTTCCCTCCATTAATCTTCAGAGATTTTAACACAGAAATATAAAGAGTTTTCCAATATAATTGCATGTCTATTTACACCCCCTCTGATTTACTTTTAAATCTGGATGTCTGTCAGTTTTTAAGGAGCAGTCAGATCCACTTCTTTTGTCTTCCAGGTGAGAAGCAAATGTGCTAACACAGGGTCATTTTTCCTCTATAGTTTCAGGTATGTTTTTGGCTTTACTTGATTAGTTTACTGACTATTAATAGGTCAGGCTTAGTTTTTTATCTCTTAAGCAGTTCCCAACATAGACAAAAATAACTTCCACTCTTAGTCTCAAAAACATGCATACCCCAGACTCTGAAAAAATCCCTTCACTACATTAATAATCCCTGTTTAGCAATCCCTGCAGGACTCTGTGCTGATCGTCCCTTCCCATCACTGTAACTTGAGCTTTCCTGTAGAAGAAAGGAGAGGACTCTCTCAGAGGAAGGGAAGTCCTTTGTAAGGAAATTTATCTGACTTCTCTGTTAAGATCACTGGACTTGTTCCTGCTTCTGCATTCACCTCTGTGCCAGACTACAAAAATTACTTGGGGTCCTTCCCACTTTGTTTTCGTCCTTACTTTTGCTGCCCGCATAAGACAGCCCAGGTCTCTTATTTTGTTTTAGGGCTTCACAGGATGTTTTCCTCATTGGAGGTTGTTCCCTGTTCCGAGTATGTGCATACCAGACTAATGAGCTCTAGATCTGCCCCATCTTTGACTATTACTAGGTTGAGCAATATTTTGGATAACATAATAAATCTTACACCTCTCACCTCGTTTAACTCTAGCAGATGCCTCTGAAATATATGGGAAAGCAGTTATTGGTAATTGAAAACTCTATTCTAGGTCAGCGCATTGACCAACTCATGGCCCGCCCATCCTGTCTCAAATCCCCATCTGTGTGCTGTCCTAGATACAAATAGGGCTCCATGAAAACAATATCATTAACATTTCTCTGAAAGAATGATGAGTAAGAGGGAGGAGTGGAATGATATACTCCGTAGATAGGCTATGAAAAGTTTCCTTCAGGTGTTTTTATTTTTTTAATATGATGTACCATATGGGTTTGCTTGATGTTATGCTTTGTTCTTAAAAGTAGCCACAATCTAACAATTAATACCTTTTTTCTTTTAAGTTTTCAAAAAAGGACTTACAGCAAAATGAGTAACCCAGCTATCAAGAGACTAGAAAATCACGTTATCAAATCTCCTGAAGACAAGCGAGAATACCGTGGGCTAGAGCTGGCCAATGGCATCAAAGTACTTCTCGTCAGTGATCCCACCACGGATAAGTCATCAGCAGCACTTGATGTGCACATAGGTACAGTGTAACATTGTGAATTAAGCTTTGCTCAGTTTCATTGATCGAATGTTGACATTTATTAGAACTCTCCATATTTGTGCAAACAAAGACTTGATAGTTAGCAGTTTAATGTAGCTTCCTTTGTGCAGCAGCCCTGTCCAGTTCTTGGTAATCTATAGTTTTCTAAGTCAAATAATCTTACATTTATCAAGGGAATCTTGTTAGGTTCCCAGCTAGGTGGCCCAGCAACAACAAAATTAATTCTCATCCTTTACAGTAACAGTTCTAATGCTTTAACTTTTGTACACCTTTCGTACACTAGGAAGTGTATTTCCTAGATTATTGTGTGCACATTTCTTCCACATTTAATCTTGCTTTAATCAGGTTGTGTCTTATCTGTATATACATTTAGTGAGGCATGTTTTCTTTTTTCCTCTCTGAAAAGCTTTTATTTAACTCAGTGGCATTTTAAAATTGAGGAAATAAAAGTAATAACCGTCCTATGTTGAGCAAATCATTATTGCCAAGAATAATGCAGTATGCTTTGTAAATTTCATCTAATTTGTATTCATACAACTCTCTTGTATATATGCATATAGAAAAGTGACTGAGGCAAAATAAAGTACTGTGCCCAAAGTCTCACAGCTGGTAGAGCTGCTAACCCCCAAACCAATGCTCATAGCACTATGCTGTATTGTTTCCTGCAAAACAACAACAACCAGTGAATTCAATTCTTTCTTTCCCTCCAGTGTGATGTGTGAGGAAACAAATGTCCAGACAGGTTAAAATCTGCCCAAGGTCACCAACTAATTAATGTGAAAAGATGGGGCTAGAATTAAACAGCACCATTTTAGAACAGCCTATGCTTGACTTTCTCTGATTGTATGGGGGAGTTGTCATGCTAACAGAAGTTTCAAATCATCTGTCATTTATCTGTACTTGACATCTTTCAACATGAATAAACGATTATTATATATGTTTTTTCTACTCTTTCAGGTTCATTGTCAGATCCTCCAAATATTGCCGGCTTAAGTCATTTTTGTGAACATATGCTATTTTTGGGAACAAAGAAATACCCTAAAGAAAACGAATACAGCCAGTTTCTCAGTGAACATGCAGGAAGTTCAAATGCTTTTACTAGTGGAGAGCATACCAATTACTATTTTGATGTTTCCCATGAACACCTAGAAGGTGCCCTAGACAGGTAATGCTGAATACTTTGCACTTATCACATCAATAATCACAGTAACAATTATTATTTTTACAAGGATGTTTTCAAAGCCTGGTAGCTTAACAAAAGGTATTTTAATCAGTATCCCCCCCCCCAGGGTTTTATAAAAAAGAAAAATAATGAGTGATCTCATATATTTACTTGGTGATAGAGGAAAAATAATGGCATGCCTTTATTTATTTTTTTAAACACTTTTTTTTATTTTTATTGGGGAACAGTGTGTTTTTCCAGGACCCATCAGCTCCAACTCAAGTAGTTGTTTCAATCTATAGTTGTGGAGGGTACATGTCAGTGGCCCATGTGGGAATTGAACCGGTGACCTTCGTGCTATGAGCACTGCGCTCTAACCAACTGAGTTAACTGGCTACCTTCTGGCATGCCTTTAAATCAGCCTTCAGACCTACAAAATATTTTATTGAGTTATAAAATTTTCACCAGTTCTTCCCATTCTAACTGATGTTACATATGAAGCAGGTGATGAAGAACAAATTATAATAGTGCCATGGATTTCTTTTCAAACATATTTTTGTTCCAGAATGCTAGAACTTAAATACTCTATTTTCCTTTAGTTCCTTTAGTCTTAGGGATGCTTAGTAGATACAGAATGTTTGATCTGCTATTTCAACTGTTGGGATAATTTATGAAAGTTTTTTCTGGAGCAAGCTCCCTTAGGCCAATTTAATTTCTTGGTCAATTTTCTATACAGTTAACAATTTTTAATTTTTTTGTTATATCTGTGATTTAATTCATTATTCAAAGTGTAATTTTTCTTGGTGAATTTGTATAGTTTTCTGTGTTACCAAGAAGGTATATAATCTGCAACTTTTTAATAGGTCTGCAATAAAGTTTGACTTAGCAGTTGTACTAGTTGTCAACTTTATTTATTTACATTAGTAATAGTCATTCTGGGTTTTTTTTTAGAAAACCAATAGTTTGTATATTTATTCCTTGGCGCAAAGAACATTAACAGGGCAAATGCATGGGTTCAGGATACATGGCTGGGTCAAAGTAGCCTGTTTTTTACTTATAGCTTAGGTTTCAATCTTTACGCAGCAGCTTTGAGGTGTAATCATCATTTGATGTATTCCCAGAAGACTAACATTAGTGAGTTCCCTGGGATCACACACTGAATTTAATTTCCTGCTTTGCAAATGCTACTGCAAATGTTCATATAATAGATCTCTGTATAATAGAGGATGTCTGTTATTTGGCTCAGAGCAAAAAAAACTACTTGTATAAGAGCATATTTTAAAAAGTTGATTATACTGTGTCATAATCGTGACCCTTTATGTGGGCCTATCCAGGTATAGTATGTGACTATTAGGCAGTTTCCCCATCTGAATGTATTGAGGTAGATAAAAGAGGTGACATGTCTAGAAATAGCTCTGTTTCCATGTATCTTTGATTATAACTCCAGATGAGTGGATTTCTCTTTGGAGTGGTATGTGTAAAGTACTTAGCACGGAGGGCCGGCTGAGTGGTACGGTGATTAAGCGCTGGCTTGAGAAGCCAGTGGCTCTGGTTCGGGTTCCACATATGAGGGCCAGTGACACTGCCCTCAAAAAAAAAAAAAAAAGTACTTAGCACAGTATTATATTCAATATGTGCTTAAAATAAAGATCAAATAATGATAATGGCCTCTTTGACAGCTGGACTGTGAGGTGCAGTTGCTGAGGTGTTTATAGAGGCTGGAGTGTCTTAGGCTCACTGAATAGTACTTCCATTCAGAAAGAGCCTCTGCTCTTGACTTCATCTGAATTCATGTTTTATAAGATGGGGTCTAAAGTTTCTTAAGAATTACTCTGTGAAATCATGATTTAAATTTTTAAATCATGATTAATTTATTAACTAAAAGTTAATTTATTAACTAAAAGTATTTTAGTTAAACTTTGGTACTGCTGTTAAAGAATAGCCTTAAGAAAAGCATATTGGTTACTTCAATTTGAGGTAGATACCTTGTCATTTGATGAATCACTGCTTAGTAAGATTTTGAAATACTCAATATTTCACAAGAGCCCATAGTTATGTCTTGGACTATTATGTCATAGGATTATCATTCCATTATCATTTCTACTAATTAAACTAGGCTTGTTTGTTTCTCTCCATAACAAGAAAAAAAAATTCAAGTAGTCTTTTAAAAGTAGGTCACTTAGCTTGACCTAAAATATCTGAGTCTTAGTGAAATTGCACCTAAAACTGTAAATTTAACATTTGCCTATGAACTGTCTACTTTTCCTTTTTTGGAGAATTAGCCATATATAACAAGGATTTTCATAGATATGCCAAATTTCAAATCGTAAATAGATTATTGCTGTCTCCATATGTCTGCCTTGACTTTTTGGTTTTGTGATATTGTGATTTATAATAGTTTTTTTTTTTTTTTTGAGGGCAGTGTCACTGGCCCTCATATGTGGGAGCCGAACCCAGGCCGCTGGCGTCCCAAGCCAGCGCTTAACCAATGTGCCACTTGGCTGGCGCTGTGATATTGTGATTTATAATAAGAAATATGTATTTTGTCTTCGTTTTTGGGCCTAATTTCCTAAGTTAGGAGAGCCATGAAAGTGTCTTTTGTTATGTTAATGAGGACTTTGGGGAAGCCCAGATAGCCTGAGGGTGGGAACTGGTTGCCAGGAGAATCAGCCAAGTTGTTGGAATGTTGGAGCTTTCAGTCTCATCCTCCACCCCAGACCTCTGAGGAAGAGAGAGGAGCTGGAGATTATGCCCAGTCACCAAATGGTCAATGATTTACTCAATCATGCCTATTAATGAAGCCTCCCTAAAAACCAAAAGAAATGAGTTTGAAGAGCTTCAAGGTTGGTGAACACATGGATGGAGATTTGGTGAGAGAGGCATGCTCAAAGGGCATGGAGGCTCTGAACACCCCCCACACACACACACACACTCTCACACACTCACACACTTTGTCCTATGGATCTGCATCTCTTTTATCTGGCTGTTGCTGGGTTATATTCTTTTATAATAAATCAATGATGTAGTAAGTAAAATGTTTCTCTGAGTTTTGTGAGGTGCTCTAATTGAACCTGAAGAGGAGGTTGTGGAATCCTCAGAGGGTTGGTCAGAAGCTTAGGTGACAACCTGGACTTGTGATTGTCATCTGAAGGGAGGGGGAGGGGGCCAGTGTCTTGTAGGACTGATCCCTTAACTTGTGGGATGTGATGCTATCTGATTTTCAGGTAGTGTCAAAATTTAGTTGAATTGTAGGGTATCCACCTGGTGTCTGAAAATTGCTTGGTGTTGTGGAAAAAATACATAGAAATTGGTGTCAGAATCAGAAGTGTTCATCTTTTTACATTTTCACTAATTATGTAACATCTATGGGGTAGATTGGCTTCTCTGAATTTATGTATGTCATATAGTATGTTTTTCTTCTGTTACTTAGAATATATTTTATATTTCTTTTTTCTTAGCAATAGTAGTTTTTTCTGGTTCTGTAGAATTCGTATTTCCTATCTGTTAAGTTTCAAACATTTTTTTTTTAAAAGGCATTCTTTTAGAATAATAGCTTTCAAATTATGTTTCCCACCCTTAGGTTTGCACAGTTTTTCCTGTGCCCCTTGTTTGATGAGAGTTGCAAAGACAGAGAGGTGAACGCAGTTGATTCAGAACATGAGAAGAATGTAATGAACGATGCTTGGAGACTCTTTCAGTTGGAAAAAGCTACGGGGAATCCCAAACATCCCTTCAGCAAATTTGGGACAGGTTTGTCAATAGCAGCTTTCATGCATGCCTGACCTCATTTAACCCATGTCCTCTTTGCATAGTATTGTCTTCCACAGTTCAGGATAGAAGATTTCAGAACTCGTTTTTTCCTGCCATGTTCTTTATAAACTCATAGTCTAGAGCTGAATAGTGGTTGTTATATAGTGTTACTCCCTGCCAGTTTCTCAAATCATACCCTTGCACTTTGCTATCTGCCTGGTCCCTATGTAGGCACCTATATGTGTGACTCGTGATGAGGCCGAAACTTAGGTGTATGAGATTCATGGAGAAAGTGATAGGTTATTGAGAAGAGTGACCGGGTATGAAGCGAGTTTGTTGGATTGGAAGGTATAAAATTGCATTCAGTGTTTAGGGACAATAAGAATGAAGTAGTTATAATCTCTTCAACAAATGTTTAGCATTTAGCTAATAGTCCAAAAGAAGAATGTCAAACATGAGTTGAGTCCTTGGCATTGGACTTTATACGTACACTCAGGATGATGTTCTCAAAATTGTAGTAATAGTGACCTAAGCAATTATTTGTCCACTAGAGGGTTACTTTGGCCATCCCATTCAAACAGGGCTCTAATGTTCAAGGAGCAGAGCAGTTAGAGTTGTGAATAAATATTGACCAGCATTTCAAAGGGAGACGATAATCTTTTTATTCTAAAGTTTACCTTCTATGGGGGCTAAAAAAGAAAAAAAATACTTTTCCTCACACCTTCTAGCTATGTGAATGATCAAATTACCAGACAGATTAACAGGAGAAAATCAAGTTTTAATACATACATCTGGGGAATTCACATAAGCATGAAAATTCCAAAGTCATTGAGGCCACACTGGGTATATATGACATTTTGGTCAAAATGATAAAGGAGGGTGTGGGGGGGCAAACTCTTAGATTTCAGAAGTGACAATGGGCAATTTAAAGGTAGCTGAGGAAGAGGGAACACACACAGCAGGCCACTGCTTTGTGTTGCCAGACAACTCAAACAGTAGAACATGCGGTATGGAGCTGACAGGCCCCTGCCTAAAACTCCCTGTTTACCATACTTAACTCACATCAGGCTAAGGTTTTCTTCCTGAAGCAAGTTTCTCTGTCTGAATCTCTTGGTCAGGAAAGGGAGAGAGTCAAAGGTTTTTTCTGAGTCTTCTTTCTTTCTTTTTATAAGATTTTATTGGGGAATTGGGGGAGGGGAACAGCATTGGGGAATCGGGGAAGGGGAACACACAAGTTGCTGTCCTTTTGTTCTTCAGTCTAGTTGTGGAGGATGTCGCTTCACAGGCCCATGTGGGTATTATTATTGCACTCTTTCTGGGTGAGGCAGATCAGTCACCGGCCGCTCACGGAGGCTCTTGGCAGCTCACTCTGGCTGCCAGCCACTCACTGTAGCCTATGGCAGACCACTGCAGCCTACGCCGTCGCCGGCAACTCACAGCAGCCCAGCTCCAGGTCAAGCTGTTGTTCACCATTTTAGCTATAGAGGGCGCAGCGTCACTGGTCTTCATGTGGGATTCGAACTGGGGCCCTGCTGCTCAGAACTAATGTCCCAAGCCAGTTCTTATTATGATTTTTTTTTTTTTTTTGAGGGCAGTGTCACTGGCCCTCATATGTGGGACCCGAACCGGGGCCGCTGGCTTCCGAAGCCAGCGCTTAACCATCGCACCACTCAGCCGGCTCTTCAAGCCAGTTCTTAACCAATGCACCACTCAGCTGGCCCTGAGTCTTATTTGTTAATAACAACTTAAAATCAGTATCCCAAAAGGCAGCTTCGGGGGCCGGCCGAGTGGCGCATTGGTTAAGCACTGGTTTTGGGATGCCAGCGGCCCCGGTTCGGATACCACATGAGGGCCAGTGACACTGCCCTCTACAGCTAACAACAGCTCCACCTGGAGCTGGGCTGTGCGAGCCCCGGTGATGGTGTGGGCTGCAGTCCCTGCTGCAGTGGGCTGCCATAGGCTACAGTGAGTGGCCGGCAGCCAGCGTGAGCGGCTGGCAGCCAGGCGTGAGCTGCCAATAGCCGCGGTGAGCGACATCCAGAGGCCAGAGACCGATCTGCCTCACCCAGGAAGAGCGCAATGACGATCCCAACAGTGAAGCAACGTCCTCCGCAACTAGACTGAAGAACAAAAAGACAGCAACTTGTCTGTTCCCCTTCCCCGATTCCCCAACGATGTTCCCTTCCGCCAATTCCCCAATTAAAAAAAAAAAAAAAAAAAGGCAGCTTCGAGGTGGCAAAACTTTGGTCCCCTTCACTTCTAAAAAGAAATGCTATTTTAATGCTCACTTCAAGGCTTGTTGAATCATCGTGCTCCCATTGCCTCCACCTCTATGATCATCCAGATGCAGAGCATCTAGTATGGGGATGGCTCTGTGGGAGACAGAATCTACAGAAGACACACAAGGTTTCTGCTTTCAAAGTGCTGCAGTGTAGAAGGAGATTAGAAGTGGGGATGAAAAAGGAACAATGAAATCTGGAGATTCTTGATTTTATAATTGTACCCTTTTTCTTTACTCTTTTTTTTACATACTGAAAAGTGTTTATTTAGGGCTGGCCAAGTGAGTCAGTTGGTTAAGAACTGGCTCAAGAGTGTGAGCTCTGAGCAACAGGGTTGCTGGTTGGATTCCCAGCCCGAGCTGAGCAGCCATTGAGCTGCCAACAGGTGGCAGGATGGCTCAACTTAAAAAAAAAAAAGTGTTTATTTAAGCAGTACAAAAGTATTTAAAAATAGAAAGTCTCTCTTTTTCTTATCTACTCCTGCCAGTTCCACTTGCCAGATGTGATTGTTGTTAATAGGTTGCAATGATTTTAAAAATACTGCTTTGGGTATTATAATTTTACATAAAAATAAAGTAGTTTACTGCACTCAAACACATTTATGGTTATTATGTAATTTAACTTGGGGGACTTTTTAAGGCCATATGGTCAGCTTTGTTTCGGTTTGGATACTATTCTAATACATCCAGAAGCAGTGAGGGACTTAGCATGGCTTTACAGAATTAGAAGTTTGAAAAATTACAACTGGAAGCAGTGATATTGTATTCTCTAGACTCATAGTACTTGGCACTCAAAATCAGCATCATTACTAAGATGAACTCTATGGTTCCTAAAATGTCTGTGAAAAATGGCTTTCGTAGAGAACATCAGCATACATGGGATATTAAGAAGGGAATGTGAGTTTTAAAAAACAAAATTATTGGGCTGGCCGAGTGGCCCAGTTGGTTAAGAGCTCGCTCAAGAGGGCGAGCTCTGAGCAACAGGGTTTCCCTTTGGATTCCATACCCAAACTGAGCAGCCGCTGAGCTGCCAACAGGTGGCAGGATGGCTCAGCTAAAAAAAAAAAAAAAAAAAAAAAAAATTATTATTACACCCAAATGATTGCTGTCTTTCAAGTAGTCCCTTTGTTAGGTTACATACTTCCGCCAGCAATGTTGCTATTGTGCAGAACATATTGCAGCCCCTCTTTGGGAGTTACTTCTTTTAAATAGCTTCACTGATAACAAGTCATAATGAGCATAATCAGAAAGTAGTCACAGATCTTCCAGAAATAAATCCAGTGAATAAGGTGAGTAATATAATTCCTGGTCACAAACAAAGAAAACTCTTAAAATGCCCTAAAGGAAGGTTTCAGGAGTGATTGGCAAAGAGAAACATTGAATGGTCATATGTGTATGGGTGGAGTTTGAGGACATATTTGGTGGTATTTTTTTGAGGGCAGTGTCACTGGCCCTCATATGTGGGACCTGAACCAGGGCTGATGGCTTCCGAACCCAGCGCTTAACCACCACGCCACTTGACCGGCCCCCATATTTGTTTTTATAACCACTGACATGGCTAGGCAGTTAGTCAGCATAGGATGAGGTAATAAACAGCTAAGGGATGAGTAAGCCAGACTCAGTACAACAGGACAGAATGTATGATATATAAGTAGTACAGATGCCAAATTACCTTCTGATTTTAGAAATATAAACTAACAGTGAACTTGGAGTAGAGGCTCTCTATTTTAAAAGTTAGATGCATCTGAAAATATGATGAAAGCTGTATACCCTAGCCCTAGAAATTACACACATATAAAATTTTGCAAAAGTGATCCTTGAAGAAGAGTCCTTGTCAGAAATTCATGCTTAATTATTTCTGTGACTTTTGAGTGACTTCAGATGTTTCTGTGAATGTGGGCCATTTTGTCCATCAAGGGATTATGATTTATTATTTTAATATTTAAATATAAAATATTTTTAAAATAATATTTAAATGATAATATCAGGAAAAGCTGGGTGTTTTTTTTTTGTTTTTTTTTTTGAGGGCAGTGTCACTGGCCCTCATATGTAGGACCTGAACCGGGCCCTTCAAAAAATTTTTTTTTTTTTAAAGATTTTATTGGGGAATTAGTGGAGGGGAACAGCGTTGGGGAATCGGGGAAGGGGAACAGACAAGTTGCTGTCTTTTTGTTCTTCAGTTTAGTTGCGGAGGATGTTGCTTCACTGTTGATATCGTCATTGCGCTCTTCCCGGATGAGGCAGATCGGTCTCTGGCCTCTGGATGTCGCTCACCGCAGCTATTGGCAGCTCACGCCTGGCTGCCAGCCGCTCACGCTGGCTGCCGGCCACTCACTGTAGCCTATGGCAGCCCACTGCAGCAGGGGCTGCAGCCCACACCATCACCGGGGTCGCACAGCCCAGCTCCAGGTGGAGCTGTTGTTAGCTGTAGAGGGCAGTGTCACTGGCCCTCATGTGGGATCCGAACCGGGGCCGCTGGCATCCCAAAACCAGCGCTTAACCAATGCGCCACTCGGCCAGCCCCCCTTCAAACATTTTTTAAGAACACAGTAAGAAGGATATTTTACTTAGGAACTCAGAGAGCATACAAGGTCTGACAATTGAGTTCATGAACTTATCCTAGAAAAAGTGCTACATACCTCATTGCTGAATATCGCTATAATCACCTTCAAAGTACTACCCTTGGGAAGCTATGCACCAACGCCAGCACCTAGTCCACCCTTCAAAGCAATTTTGGAACTCTTTTTTTTCTGGAATGGCCATCAGAGCTGTTGTTAAGTTATGTTTGATGTCCTGAATGTCATCCAGATGTCTTCCTTTCAATATTTCTTTTATCTTTGGGTAAAGAAAGAACTCATTGGGGGCCAGGTCAGGCGATTAAGGAGGGTGTTCCAATACAGTTGTTTGTTTACTAGCTAAAAACACCCTCACAGACAGTGCCGTGTGAGCTGGTGCATTGTCATGATGCAAGAGCCATGAGTTGTTGTTGAAAAGTTCAGGTCATCTAACTTTTTCATGCAGGTCTTTTCAGCACTTCCCAATAGTAAACTTGGTTAACTGTCCAATTGGTGCAAATTTATAATGAATAATCCCTCTGATATCAAAAAAGATGAGCAACATCGTTTTGACTCTTGATTTGGACTGACGGAACTTTTTTGGTCGTGGAGAATTAGCTGACTTCCATTGTGCTTTTTTTAAAAAAAGATTTTATTGGGGAATTGGGGGAGGGGAACAGACAAGTTGCTGTCTTTTTTGTTCTTCAGTCTAGTTGTGGAGGATGTTGCTTCACTGGCCCATGTTGGTATCGTCATTGCGCTCTTCCCAGGTGAGGCAGATCGGTCACTGGCCTCTGGATGATCTCTCACCGTGGCTATTGGCAGCTCACGCTGGCTGCCGGGCACTCACTGTAGCCTGTGGGAGCCCACTATAGCAGGGGCTTCAGCCTACACCGTCACCAGGGCTCGCACAGCCCAGCTCCAGGTGGAGCTGTTGTCAGCTGTAGAGGGCAGTGTCACTGGCCCTCATATGTGGATCTGAACCGGGGCCACTGGTGTCCCAAGCCAGCTCTTAACCAATGTGCCACTCGGCCAGCCCTTCCATTGTGCATTTTGACATTTTGTCTCACGGTTGTATTGGTAGACCCATGTTTCATCACCAGTGATAACACGGCCCAAAACATCGTCTTTCCTCTCCAAAAGGTCTTGGCAAACTTTGACTCCCCTTTGCTTTTGTTCATGGGTGAGCTCCTTCAGGACCATTTTTGCACACACCTTTCTCGTGCCAAGATTTTCAGTTCAGATTTTCCTAACTGTTTATCTATGTTTACTTGGTCTGCTATGCTCCTCACAGTCAGCTGATGATTTTGATGCACAATTTGACAAATTTTTGCAATGTTTTCATCAGTTCTGCTCATTACTGGCCACCCTCACCTCTCTTCATCAGTGACGCGTTCTCTCCCCTCAGAAAAACGTTTAATCCATACTGCCATTTTCTTCATGGCATTATCCCTATAAACTTGGACTAACATGTCCCTGATTTTACTTCTAATCTTGTCAAGTTTAACATGAATTTTTATGTTTGTTTGTTGCTCTAATTTAATTAAGCTAGGATGTTCTCACAACGGCATACAAAAACATGCAACAACAATAATGAATGCCACTCAGTAAGACACCGCCACACGTGGACACGAACACAGTTATGAGACACTGATATACCAAGGTTATGAAATCTTACTGTGCTGTTTGTACAGTGCTGTCCATGTGAGCGCATGGTGGCAAGTTCATGAACTGACTTGTCAGACCTCGTATATGAGTGTCTGTAATAAGAAGCTGAAACTATGAAATAATATCTATCTTATATCTTGGGATGTAGTCTGGTACCCTCTGTTATATTTCTTTAAAAAAATTCTCTTCTGCCAATACATTAAATTTATTTGATTATGATCGAATGGATACCAACCCACAGTTTATGTAACCCAAAGTGATAGGCAGTCATTTCAGTAGACTCAGAAAAAGCATTTGGTAAAACTCAGCACTCATTCATGAACAAAACAACAGAAACTCTTCAGCTGATAAAAACCAGGTCAAACATCATGACTAATAATGAAGTTTCAAAAGGATTTCCACTGAAAGATGAAACAAAACAAGAATACCCTCTAATCACTTTTTTGTTCAGTTGTACTATAGGTACTAATGGTTGCAATAAGCCAGAAGAAAATGTGATATGTAAGAGGTAGAAAGGAAGCAAGAGAAAACTTTCCTTATTTCCATATGCTGTAATTATCTGCTTAAAAATATTTAAGAAAATCTTCAGATTTAAAAATAAGATAATTCACCAAGGTTGCCAAAAGAGGAGGAGTACACTAAAATTGAATTCTTGTATCTATAGTAATCAATTAGAAAAATGCTAGAGGGCAAATGATTTCATTCACAGTATAAAAATAGCTATAAGGTATTCAGAAACTAACAAAAGAGCAAAAAAATATATAATGGATATAAAAGGATGCCTGAGTAAATGGGGAGATAAACCATGTTCATGAATGGGTAAACTCAATATCACACAGATGTAAATTCATCCCAAAAATATCTAAATTCAATGCCGTGCCGTTTGAAAGTCCTAGAAAAATGTTTTAAGGAACATGATGATCTGATTATAAAATTTGTAAGAGAGTAAAGGGCCAATAATAGCTAAGATAATTTTGAAGAATATAAAAGAAGGGACTGCTTCTACCAGACACCAAGACTTATTCTAAAGTTCTGGTTGCTACAATAGTGGAATTGGTGCACAGATACACAAAGATAACAGTAGAACAGATTACAGGCGCTAAGAAACATATTCACAGATATATGGAAATTTGACATAAGACAGAGAGGTTCATTACAAATGAGTAAGGAAAGCATGGACCTTTCAATAACTGGTGCAGGGGCCGTTAGTTCTCTGTGTAGAAATAAGTAAAGTTAGATCTCATCTCACACCTTCAGAAAAATTAATTCCAGGTCAATTAGTCCTAATTGTAGAAAGAGAACTTTGCAATTTTCAGAAGAACATATAGGAAAATTTTTAAATTTTAAGATAGGAAAAGTATTCCTAAGCACCTGAAGTACAAACCACATATTTTTTTAAATTTAATTAATTAATTTATTTTTAATTAGTTTCAAGTGTACAACACAGTGCAATAGTTATACTTTTTACCCCTCAAAGTGACAACTCCCCTCCCCCAATTCACCACCCCACTCCTCCCCTTCTGAATATCTATTACACTTGCTCTGACTCCCTGCTACAGTATACTCCACATCCCATGACTATCTATATATTCAATTACAGTTGGTATTCAATATTATACAACATCAGCTTCAGGTGTACAGTACAGTGATCAAGCCTCTACTCCATCTATGAAATGGTCTCCCTAACAAGACGTGACCATCTGACACCCCACAAAATGTTTACAACATTATTGATTATATTCCCCGAACTGTTCTTCATATCCCTGTGTGGCAATATTGTAGTTACCTATTTATGCTGTCTAATCCCTTCCTCTTCTCCCTCATCCCCACCCCCTCCCAACTAGCAACCCTGATTTTTCCTCTATATCTATGAAACTGTTTCTGTTTACTTTGCTCATTCATTCAGTTTTTCAGATTCCACATGTAAGTGAGATCATATGGTATTTGTCTTTCTCCAACTGACTTATTTCACTCAACATAATAGTCTCTAGGTCCATCCATGTCATTGCAAATGGTACAATTTCATTCTTCTTTATAGCGGAGTAATACTCCATTGTATAAATGTACCACAATTTCTTAATCCAGTCATCTACCAATAGGCATTTTGGTTGTTTCCAAGTCTTGGCTATTGTAAATAGCGCTGCAGTGAACATAGGGGTTTTTAAGTGAACCTAGGTTATCTCTCCCAGGTGACAAGTAGTTTTTTTTTTAAGTCCCCCTACATATGAAGTATATTAGAAAATGCAAAGAAGTGTAATCAATGTTTTGCACTCAAGGTGCTAATAGTTCAGTTGGAGAGGCAAGGCAAACCTAGGATTTCGCACAAGTGTAATCTCAGCTTTGATTTCCCAGGGTCATTATCTGAACCCAGATCTGGTGTTTTTAGCACTGCTCTATTCTGCCTGCCTTCGGGTTTTGCCTAGAATTGAATTCACCTGAAGGGTGGGCAGGATTTTCTTTTTCTTTTCTTTTTTTTAGAGGGCAGTGTCACTGGCCCTCATATGTGGGATCCAAACCGGGGCCGCTGGCGTCCCAGGCCAGCTCTTAACCAACCTGCCACTCGGCCAGCCCTTTTTCTTTTTTAAAAAAAAGATTTTATTGGGGAATTGGGGGAGGGAACTAGCCAAGTTGTTGTTCTTCAACCTTCATTGTGGAGGGTGCCAGTTGCCATCTGGCTGCCCATTGGCAGCTTGTGATCTCTAAGCTCAAGGTGCTGTGTTGAATCTTAGTTGCGGGTAGGCGTAGCCACCATCCCATGCGGGAGTCGAACCAGTAGCATTTTTGTTAAGAGCACACACTGTATCCTCTGAGTCATCTGGGCGGCAGCTCAGCTCAAGGTGCTGAGTTTAGTTTTAGTTGCGAGTGGGTATAGCCACCATCACATGTGGGAGACAAACCCAGCAGCCTTGTTGTTAAGAGTGCATGCCCTATCCACTGAGCCATCTGGGCAGCAGCTCAGCTGAAGGTCCAAGTTCAATCTTTAGTTGCAGGTGGGTATAGCCCACCATTGAACAGGCAATCTTGTTGTTACACCATCTGAGCCATCCTGCCACATGTTGGCAGCTCAGCGACAGCTCAGCTAGGGCCCAGTGTTCACTGGCCCATGTGGGAATCCAACCGACAGCCCTGTTGCTCAGAGCACGCACTCTAAGACAACTCTTAACCAACTGAGCCACTTGACTGGCCAGGATTTTCTTAAACAGGAGGAAAAACCATTCAAGAGGACAAGGAAAAGGAACTATTATTTATTGAATAAGTATTAAGTGCCACGTGCTGGGCAGGTGTTTCACCTAATATGATTTTTTTTTTTTTTCTTTTTTTGAGAGCAGTGTCACTGGCCCTCATATCTGGGACCCGAACGAGAGCCTCTCTGGCTTCCGAAGCCAGTGCTTAACCACCACGCCACTGGGCTGGCCCTAATATGATTTTAATTATCCTTCACCACAATACTGAAATTTCATCATCCCCTTTGACAGATGCTGGAGCTGATACTGAGCGAGGTTGATTCTCTTATTATTCTTATTTACAAATAAGGAAACAGGTTTATAGATATTAAGAAACTTCCCTGTGTCCCACAGCTGGGAAACCAAGGAGTCAGGGATTGAGCCCTTACTCTTACCAGCTGGGCATGTATCCACATTGCCCCTATTGTACGGATAACATAAATGACCCCTTGGAGATATTTGGAGACTTTTCCAAGGTTGCTTAATTAGTATGTGATGGAGTCAGGACATGAAACCCTCACCCTTCTACACACCAAACCAGTGATCTCCCAGCAGGCCCAAAGTGGCAGGGTCCTGGTGGGTCAGCAACCCTGATATCCCTAGTCCATTACTGGAGCTCACTCCAGTGGTGCCAGAGCCAGAGAGGTAGAGTTTGGGGTTTTGGTAGCAGCATATTTATTTATTTATTTATTTATTTATTTATTTATTTATTTAAGATTTTATTGGGGAAGGGGACCAGCCAAGTTGTTGTTTTTCAGTCTTCTTTGTGGAGGGCGCCAGTTGCCATCTGGCTGCCCGCCTGCAGCTTGTGGCTCTAAGCTCAAGGTGCTGTGTTTAATCTTAGTTGCAAGTGGGCGTAGTTACCATCCCATGTGGGAGTTGAACTAGCAGCCTTGTTGTTAAGAGCGCATACCCTATCCACTGAGCCATACAGGCGGCAGCTCAGTTCAAGGTGCTGAGTTCAGTCTTAGTTGTGGGTGGGCGTAGCCCTCCATCGAACAGGCAATCTTGTCATACTAGCTGAGCCATACTGCCACCTGTTGACAGCTCAGCTCAGTTCAGGCGCACGTCATTAGCCAATATGGGAATCGAACTGGAGGCCTTGTTGCTCAGAGCTTGTGCTCTTAAGCCAACTCTTACCTAACTGAGCCACTCGGCCGGTTCCATAGCAGCATTTTAATTTGGTAGAAATGACCCAGCTGAATTAGAACTAAATTAGGACAATATGTGTCTAGAGACTGTTGAACAGGTATTTGTTATCTCAGCCATACTCAAATTGTTCTTCACACATGGATTCTAGGTAGAAGAAAGTCATCCGGACCTTTTACTGCACTTTCTTCCCTACTTTAGTGCCATGGTTTCTACGATTCATTCCAAAGCCCGGATTCCCTCCTACAGCTCACATCATGGCATTGTAGCTGCTGTTTACTGTGTGTTTATTTTCTGTTGTCTATCAGCTATTATGTTACAAACTTTCACATGTTTACAGATTTGTTATTTGTCATAAAGGAGATAGGTACAAACACCTATGCCAGGTTATTCTCTTCACATACAACATTACAATTGCAGTTTGAGCATCTGATATATACTTCTCCAATGGCGTTTTCCTCCCTGCTCCTGACAGATCACCACTATCTTAAGTTTTGTGATTATCATTCTCTGTGCTTTTTTGTAAAAACTTTGTTAGTCGTGTACTTAAGCAATCTGTTGTATAGGTTTTTAAGTTTTATAAAATGGTATTTTATTATGAGTAATCTCCACCACTTGTATTTTTTTTTTTTAAGATTTTTATTGGGGAATTGGGGGAGGAGAACAGCGTTGGAGAACTGGGGAAGGGGCAGACAAGTTGCTGTCCTTTTGTTCTTCAGTCTAATTGTTGAGGACATTGCTTCACTGGCCCACGTTGGTATCATCATTGCGCTCTTCTCGGGTGAGGCAGATTGGTCGCCGGCCTCTGGACGGCCGCTCATGCCGGCTGCCAGCAGCTCACGCTGGCTGCGGGCCACTCACTGTAGCCTATGGCAGCCCACTGCAGCAGGGGCTGCAGCTATGCCAACCGGAGGACTCACAGCAGCCCAGCTCCAGGTGGAGTTGTTGTTCACCATATTAGCTGTAGAGGGCAGTGTTACTGGTCCTCATATGTGGGATCCGAACTGGGGCCGCTGGCGTCCCAAGCCAGCTCTTAACCAACACGCCACTTGGCCGGCCCCACTTGTGTTTTTTAATTTAATGTTATATTATTAAGAGTTATCCATATTTGTAAATGTGCCTCTAAGTTTTTTATTTTTGTTGAATTTGAAAAATTCATTGAACATGTATACCACTATTTATGATTTTCCTGTTAATGGAAAAGTGCTGCCATGAGCCTTCATTGTACATGTTTTGTTGTACAGAGTTCCCTAGGGGTAGTAGGAGTGGAATTATTGTATAGTAGAACATGTACATCTTCAGATTTAACAGATACTGCCGAATTGTTTCCTAGAGTGATTGATTCAGTTTGCACTCCCTCGTGTAGTGTCTTTGTTCTCATTTCTCTGCATCTCTAAATAGCACTTGGTGTCATCAGACTTTCCATTCTACTTATTGGATGTTAACTATTAGCCTTATGCTTTTTTATGTGTACTTTTTTTCTAATTTGGTGTAAGCCTACCCATGTCAGAATAGGAGATTAAGCCTAAGAAAAGTAAAATAACTTGTTCAAGGTCATGCAAGCAGAAGATGGCTGACCTTGGATTAGATGCTAGGTCCGCCAACACCAGAGCCAGTGCCGGTTTCTCTGCACCTCCCTACCTGGGGATCATAGTACTGACAGTAACAGAGTCCACTCGGTAATTGAAGGGCTAATTATGGAATTGTGCTTTATGTCCTGCTTTTCATTCCTTAACTGACTGTTTCTTGAGAACTTCCAGCAGCTAGCTTTCCTGTTGTTAGAAAACTCTTTTAAAGGACTTGTTATAAAAGGGTTAAACTTAATAGCAAGCCTGGCTCTTCGGTCCATTCGTATTTAGTATCCATGTTTCTTGTTGGCCATGTATTGAGCGCTGACTCTCCTGACTCCCAGAGAGTCAGAGTGGAGAGCCTTTTCCTCTTTCTAATTCAGGAGCTTCCGAGGATACAGAGCTGCCAGTCTGAGCTGTGTTCCCCAACAGACCACCGTTTCCTTTTGTCATCACATATTAGAAAGACTGAAAACATCCAGGCAGAAAAGAAAGGAAGATTTGTAGAATGGTATTTGTGTCTCAAAGCCACTTTTCAGGACACATGTGATTGTTTTAGTTTACCAGTTTGACCAGAGATCCAGCCATTATCATTAGGTTTTTGTACCTTAGGTGAGCCAGGTGGCTGTTGACAATGGCACCGTTGGCACATTTCATTTAACTCGAAGTAGAATAAATACACAGAATATATGTGACTTTGATAAATTGTTGTGGTGTTTACTTTTGCTGTTATTTGAAGAGTCAGTTGAATGAATGTACTGGAATCAGGTTGGCGATGTAAATGATTAAGGAAGCTCTAAGGACTAGTCCCTCCACAACAGAGAGGCTTTTAGAATCATTTAGTGGAAAAGGAAGCACCATCCATACTCAGGTTTCACTGTAATATGAGAGAACTTCGAGCTGTTACCCAGCCGAAAGCTGCATTTTTTCCTGACGAGCTGGGGTGATACCTTTAAGAGCATCTGAACCTCCTCAGGTAGAATGAGGGGATGTCCCAGGACCCCGTGTTGAGCTGATCTGGAGTTGAACTGGGTCTTTAGGGAGAAACTGAGACCAGTTAAGAACCTGGAAGCTTGACCAGCAGGCAACTACTAGTGAATGGGAGTACATTTTATTGCTTTGTGACTAGAAAAAGGTTATAAAGGTTCATGCGGACTTGCTAGGCTTTTATTGCACACTGTCTCCACTGGATCAGTGCATTCAAGCTTTCTGGAGCATGAATCTTGGCTCAGTACTAAGCAGATCTGTGGGTCCAAAGACTGGGTATGAGATTGCCATCTGGTGGCTCTCTCTAGATATTCAATTTAGTGAAAAGGACTCTCTCAATGTTAGTTCATCAACCATTAATTATAATAACCCAACGGTGAAAATGACATCAAGAATATGTTCAGCCATAGTTTCTTTTTTTTTTTTTTTTTTTTTTGAGGGGAGTGTCACTGGCCCTCATATGTGGGACCTGAACCGGGGCAGCTGGTGTCCCAAGCCAGTGCTTAACTAATGCGCCACTCGGCCGGCCCCATAGTTTCTTTTTTACAGATGAAAGACAGGAGCCCATTTAGTAGTGTAAGCAGGAACAATAATAAAAGTTATCGTACTAAGAACTGAGGATATTTCTAGTCAAGATGCAATTTTCAGAGAGACACCAATCACTGAAATTCCATCCTTCAGTCTCTAAATTGCAAGCTCTTTATTAGAAGGGTAGGACTTAGAGAGTTTGGCTATTTGCTTTTGACATGCATATTTTATCCTAATTTGATTCGTTATTAGATTTCATAAGAGATCTCATAATAGTACACTAATATACCACTTGAGAATTATAAAAATTGCATTGTATCTTTTTTTTTTTTTTTAAAGATTTTATTGGGGAATCGGGGAAGGGGAACAGACAAGTTGCTGTCTTTTTGTTCTTCAGTCTAGTTGCAGAAGACGTTGCTTCACTGGCCCATGTTGGTATCGTCATTGCGCTCTTCCCGGATGAGGCAGATTGCTCGCCTGCCTCTGGATGTTCGCTCACCATGGCTATTGGCAGCTCACGCTGGTTGCCAGCCACTCACACTGGCTGCTGGCCACTCACTGTAGCCTCTGGCAGCCCACTGCAGCAGGGGCTGCACCCTACTCCATCGCCGGGGCTCACACAGCCCAGCTCCAGATGGAGCTGTTGTTAGCTATAGAGGGCAGTGTCACTGGCCCTCATATGTGGGCTCCGATCCGAGGCCACTGGCATCCCAAAACCAGCTCTTAAACAATGCGCCATGTGGCCGGCCCTGTACCCTATTTTTTTACCAGTATAGATCAAATCCATGAGAATTCACATCACAAATTTAATGCTTCATCCAAGAATAGTATATTTGTTTCCACAAGTAACTTGGCAAGTTCCAAAAAGATCCCTCAGTGACTATGTTCAATTAACTATGGAGCACATAGGAAATTAAAGTAGGTGTGAATGGAGGCCATGTGGATCTCATTTTGTCTTATAAGTGCCCATAATGCCTAATATCTCATAAGGATTTTAAGAAGTATAATTTTATAAAGCACTTAGAATTCCTGAGGAAAAAATCCCTAGTTTAAAATGTTACTAGTTTGTACAAACTGTCTCATTTATCCAACTTACATTCAAACATTTTGACTAATCATTATGTGTGTTAGTTTGAATTCTGTTTTTAAAATTCATCTTATAGCAATGTCAGTAATAATTATAAAATTTGAAGTCCATGTATCTTGCTTTTTCTTAGAAATGTTTTTCCTCTCTTTCAGGTAACAAATATACTCTAGAGACTAGACCAAACCAAGAAGGCATTGATGTAAGACAAGAGCTACTGAAGTTTCATTCTACTTATTATTCATCCAACTTAATGGCTATTTGTGTTTTAGGTCGAGGTAAGAATCCTTAAAATTTTTTCACAGCATTGAGTAATAACAGTTTTCCATTTTGGCTTTTTCAAAGTATTTAGAAGAAGGATATAAGATAACTACCCTTTATCTGCTCAGAGGCTTTTGAAAATGATCTCCTTGTCAGAGAATATGTGGAGGGGAATTTTGGTTTTAACTCACTGTGTTCCCGAAAAAAACTTAGGTGATTTTAAAAAGAGACCTGAAGAAAATATAAATTAATAGTAGGTGCTCTAAGTATATAGAAGTAAAGAAAGGAAATATAAAGGAAAAGACTGACAGGTTTGACTTGGTAATAATTCAGAAATTAGAAACCGTATTAAAAGATGGATAATGATACATTGGGAAACCTTTGAAATGTAAACCACAAAGGTTTGATTTTTTTTTTTAAATGCAAATTAACTAATGATAATATATTGTTTCCCCCTATTAAATTACCACATTTTTGGCTGTGGCAATACCCATTATGGAGATGATGTATTCTTTGTGTTAGTGGGCGTGTATGCAGTTCATTGACTTGCTGCACACTTTCTGGAGGACAGTTTAACAAGATGTACCATCCTTAAAAAGTAATTTTTACTTCTAGAAATGCCATCTAAGGAAATAATCAGAAATGTTCAAACAAGTGATGTATAAGCATGTTTCTGTCAGTATAGTATCTATTAGTGAAAAGGTAGGAACAATCTAAATGTTCATTAATAGGAGATTGGTTAAATATTGATGTTAAAGCAATGTAAGAGCACTTCATAGAAAATAGCATCCCTTTTCCCACTTTTTTTTTTTTTTTTTTTTTTTTTTAAGCTGAGCCATCCTGCCACCTGTTGGTGGCTCAATGGCAACTCAGCTCGGGCTGGCCTCGAACAGCTGTTGCTCAGAGCTCAACTCGCACTCTTGAGCGAGCTCTTAACCAACTGAGCCACTCGGCCGGCCCCCTTTTCCCACTTTCTGTTCTCTACCTACTTTAGTTTTCTTTATAACATTTATTACCACCTAAAATATTAATTATTTGTTTATTGTCTACTGTATCAGAATGTAAGTTACTTGAGAACAGAAACTGTTTTGTTCACTGCTTTGTCTGTCCTGCCTCCTGGGATGGTACTTAGCACATCATAGGTACTTGGTAAATAAATATTGCAAGAATAAACAATTTTATGACAGCATTTTAATAACATGCTGAAACATTCATAGTATATTAAATAGAAAACAAAAGCACTCTATAAAAACACTGTGTGCTGTATGGTCCCATTTGGGAATGTAAAAAAATTCTAATAGATACAAATGGGAGGCATAAGAGAAAGCAGAAAAACACATACTACACATGCTGTAGTAGCTAAGAACTCATGCTCCAGAGTCCCACAGCTTGGGTTTGAGTTCCAGATATACTTCTACTCAGTTGTGTGGCTGTGAGCTAACAAAGGTGCTTCAGTTCTTGGAACTTCAGTTTTTGTCTTTGTAAAATGGAGATGGCACCTCATGTCTGTTGTGAGGTTTTAATCGAGATAATGCAGGAAAAGTGTTCAGCATAGTGCTCGGCACATAGTGAATGCTCCATAAATGGTGGCTGCTCTTACTTAGCATCTCATAATCATGAGATTATGGGTGACCTTTATTCTCTTTGCTTTTGTTTTTCTAAGTTTTCTGCTATTGGCAATTGTTACTTAGGTAGTTAGAAAATAAACAGTTATATGTATTCTAACTTGATAATAGGAACCTATGTGCTTTCTAAATGTAGGTAGGTCTGGAGTGTTAAATATCACTTGGTATTTAGAGCCCAGTCCTGGAAATAGGTGCCCAAGCTGTATTTTTGTCTATGTCCTATTGAGATAAAACACATGATTTTAATAAGCACTTATTGGGCAGTTAATAATGATAGCAGGTGAATCAGACATGAACCCTGCTTTGGTTTAGTGGAAGTGACAGAGAAAGTGTCTAAATGAAATGAGGATGTTTCAGTTGATCGCATACACATCACTCTCCCAGTGTGACTGACCTCCTGTGCTAAGCTCAGTGGAGTTGATAAGGGCTATGGGAGAGGGGTCCTTACAGTGGTCCTTTCAGAGGTGCTAGGAGGAAGCAGGATCTCTTAGAGGATTAAAAGATAATCCGTCCCTCTCCTAGGACTAGGGTAGAGGAAGAGTTACCATGTGGAAGGATCTCTGTCACAAAGGGACAAAAATGTTTTTCTCTGTTCTCCCATGGGGCCATCCCTCTAGTTGTGGAAGCACTACTTACCTGGACACTTGGCAAGTAGGTACCTATCAAGTATGGACACTGTGATTGCCAAGTTCTATCATGTAAAGATGAATGAGACCCAGTTCCCTGATCTCTGGTGGCTCACAGCTGAGTGGTGAAGACACACTGCAGTATTATACAGCTGCCTTACCTTTAAAAAGCTACATTTTTTGCTTTTAGGTTAAAAATACTCAAAAGGCATACCTGGAAAATAAATAAAAAGCTATCCACTGTGAAGGAAAAAAAAACAGCATACCTGGGAGAACCTTGCTGTAAAGGGCCTCACTGTCATCATTAGCATGTCAGGTCAACAAACCTTTGTTGACTGCCCACTTTGCTTCAAGTCACATGTCCCATCTGTGCCTCTTTATGTCAGAGATGTCTCTGATATCTCACTCCAAATATATGTACTTCATTCCTGAGTTTCTTTTTATATAAGAGGCAGCCACTGGTCTGCCTTATATTTGGCTCTGGACATTTTGAGGTTCTTCATACATGCCCCAAAAAATGAATTAACATGCATACATTTTATAAATAAAGTACAAATGCCCACATTCATAGGCCTAGAAAAGAATTTCATACTATATAAAGGCAATTCTCAAATAGTGATAAGTGCTCTCTTGAGAGTTCATGGAAAACTTCAAAGTGGGTCATAGATTATCAAGGGAAATTTCTTACTTGATTCACATGCTTCTTGAAAGTAACAGATGATGAATGTTTATACCATTTATAAAGAACCTGTTTTTGAGACAGAATCAAGGTGAGCAGTTATGTTGTTTATAAAAAGAGAGCCTTTTGTCACTTTTTCCTTTTTAGAATAATAGTATGTGTACACAGAAAAAATTTCATCCAACGGAAGGGTATAAAATGGAAATCAGGGTGTTCTTCCTCATCCCATCCTGTGACTGCTCTGCCCCCTCTTCAAAGACAGTCACTTTAAATCATTTGTTTATTATGCTTTCAAAAGTAGAATTTTGTTAATATACTTACATATATGTATGCTTGTTAAAAAAATTAAACAAGATTATATTACATGACATTGTTTTGTAGCCTGTAGTTTTCACTTAATAGAGCTTTGAGATATTTCCACATTAGCACATACAGATTTCTTCCTCATTAAAAGGCTGCATAAAATTCTAATGTATAAACATTTCATAACATCTACACATTGATAGATATTTAGGTCATTTCAAAACAGAACATTTTGATGGCCATATAATTTTATCAACAATTAAAAGTCTGTGAGTGATTTGGCACGTTGTGATATAGAATCATTTAATGTTAGACCTTGGGAGAGACTTGTGATCATCCCACCCAGCTTCCTTGTTTTACAGAACCTCGAGTGGTTAACCAGTTTGTCCAAGTAGTCAGTTGACATGGTTGCTTGGTAAAGCTGGGGTTAGAACCTAAGCCCACTGCCTCCCATCCCCAGGATTCTTTTTACCGTTTTATGCTATTCCCCAACAAAATCAATCACTTTCAGACTCTAACATTTGACTTTTAACAATGGGTGGAGATTGTATCTGTCTATAAAGTGAATGTCATAGTCTATCAGCTGATGATGGTTTAGTATGTACCTATTGGGAATCGTAGATGAAGTACTTTCCAAATGCAATTAATTATTCTATTATTGTTTCTAGTATTTGTTTTAAATTTATTGTAAGATAATATTTGTGAAACAGTTTTTTAAATGATAAAGGAGCAGACATATGAGGTATAATCACTATCAATATTTCTTAGCAGCTTTAGAAGTTATATAGTCACTGGTGGGACTTTAACTGAGTGCTTCAATTTTATCAAAAGCAGTTTTTTGTTTGTTTTTTAATTCTAGGCTTTCCTTTTAATGGTCCTGAGATGTTTCAGTAGATTCTTTGGTTTTGTTCCCCCCATATTGAGATATAACTGACATAACATTGTATAAGTTGAAGGTGTACAGCATAATGATTTTATATATGTATATATGATCCTAAGGTCTTAAATACTACTTGTCATATGTTATGATTAGGTTCAGTTCTGTTTTCATTATCTGTTTTCTTGTAGAATCTTTAGATGACTTGACTAATCTGGTGGTAAAGTTATTTTCTGAAGTAGAGAACAAAAATGTCCCATTGCCAGAATTCCCTGAACATCCTTTCCAAGAAGAACATCTTAAAGTAAGTGCATATATTTCTGGTATATTTTTTTTAATGGACATAATATAGGCCTAGTGTATCAGAGTAGGTGGAAAATTTTGGAGGTTTCATTATTTATTATAATTTTTAATATTTGGATAATCAAATCAATTTCACCTTTATTAGGGACATGTATCACCAAAAATACACCAATGTGGTCTGATTTTTGCATGCTAAAGGTAGTTTTGGTAGCGATAGCGTTGACAGACTGTAAAAGCTATGATCCAGTGCCAGAAGGCAAGCATCCAGAAATATTTATCTGCATGGGCTGCATACCAACTCTAATGACATTCCACTAAGAAAAAGGCCGGGCCTTTATTTCTTTATGATCAGTAGGGTTTTCCTGGGCAATTGATTCTCTCCTGACTTTGGGATTCTTCCATGAAAATCAGTATTCTTCATAGTGTGTAAATATTTTATTCAATATAGCGAATCTTTTGTGATTTATTTGTTTCTTTTTCCCCCCCAGCAAATTTACAAAATAGTACCCATTAAGGATATTAGGAATCTTTATGTTACATTTCCCATACCCGATCTTCAGCAATACTACAAATCAAATCCTGGTCATTATCTTGGTCATCTCATTGGGCATGAAGGTCCTGGAAGTCTGTTATCAGAACTTAAATCAAAAGGTAAGTCTGTTGGGTACCAGTTTCTGAGTGTAGTAACCCACCATATCTTTTTAGTCTGACTTTCAATTTCTCCTAAATATTTCCTGTGAAAGAATATTTTTGGGTGAGACCATTTTGGGTTTATGGGAAAATGAGGTGGTAGTTGTTAGTGTGCTTTTTTTTTTCCTTTTTCATAATTTGTTTTACCTTTCAGTATTGAGCAGTGAAGGTTAGATATTTCATAAGATATTGTGATTCATGTTTTAAATAAAAAAGAGGTTAAAAAGCATAAGCTCACATTGGATATTCTTTACCATCTCTGTGAAATACCAGCACCCATTGTTTATTTTCCTGCTCTTACCCATGAAACCAGAGTGTATATTAGGATCTAGTCAATAGATGATTTCCAAGGCCCCTTTCAATTGCATAACACTTACACACAGTAATCTACTCTTGATTTGGGAACTGACTTGAGTCCTGAGAAAAGCTTCCAACCCAAAAAAATCCCTGGAGTCTTCTGCAGTGTCTGTCTGAAACTGCTTTTCTAAACTTTTTTCTGATTTTTTGGTGGGGAGGGGACTTTTCTGCAAGAGGTCTATTCTAATCTTTAGGGAACATACAGAACAAATTTTTTTTTTTAAAGATTTTATTGGGGTATTAGGGGAGGGAAACAATGTTGGGCAATTGGGGAAGGGAACCAGCCAAATTATTCTTCAATCTCCGTTGTGGAGGGTGCCAGTCGCCATCTGGCTTCCCGTTGGCTGCTCATGGCCTCTAAGCTTGAGGTGCTGTGTTCAATCTTAGGTGTGAGTGGGCGTAGCCACCATCCCATGCGGGAGTCAAACCCAGCAGCCTTGTTGTTAAGAGCGCTCGCTCTATCCACTGAGCCATCCAGGCGGCAAGGGCCGAGTTCAGTCTTATTTGCGGGTGGGCATAGCCCACCATTGAACCAGCAATCTTGTTGTTACACCAGCTGAGCCATCCTGCCACCTGTTGTCAGCTCAGAGACAGCTCAGCTTGGGCACAGCATCACTGGCCCATGTGGGAATCCAACCGACAGCCCTGTTGCTCAGAGCTCGCGCTCTAAGCCAACTTTTAACCAACTGAGCCACTTGGCCAGCCCCCGTGTGAATTTTTTTAAAAAATTTTTGTCTTAAAAGAAGCTACACATGCAGTTATGTTGATTCCTTTGAATGTTACAGGCTGGGTTAATACTCTTGTTGGAGGGCAGAAGGAAGGAGCCCGAGGTTTTATGTTTTTTATCATTAATGTGGACTTGACTGAGGAAGGATTATGTAAGTATTTTCTTTTTAATTTTTGAAAGAACAATGACTTTGTATGATTTATATTTTTTAACTTCTTTATGTTGTGGTGGATCTCTTTCATGTTGTTAAACGTTAAATGCTTTAATTCACCCAATTTATCCATTGTGTTTTTCATGTGTACCATGGCCTTCATTTCATGGATGATTTTCCTACCTTAACAACTGATCATTATGTTGCACTTGTAAGATGTGGACTTGGCTTTTCATTTGCTCATTTACTGCCCCAAAACCCCTTCTGTCACATATCCCAGAGCCTGGAGGGCCATGTGTGGAACCCTAAAAATCAATCTCAGGGACGTGAGAACTCCATTTCTAAGAGAGACCATCTTCTACTTACCTGACTTGACCTTAGGAGTGAGCTCACTGCTTTACAGGATTTAAGGACTGAATGGTTTTTAAGTGTGCCCCTTTTTTCCAGTACATGTTGAAGATATAATTTTGCACATGTTTCAATACATTCAGAAGTTACGTGCAGAAGGACCTCAAGAATGGGTTTTCCAAGAGTGCAAGGTACTTTTGTTTCACCAAAATTTGTCTTAAAGAAAATTTTCATATATATATATATATATATATATGAGTTAATTTAAATTTAAGGCCCACTGAGACTTGAAGGGTTTTTTTCCTAATCTATATAAAATTTTATAATGCGTAGTAGCTTTAGTGAAGGCTTAGTTGTACTAGTCTGATTGGTTGTCTGGGGCACAATTAAGGGTTAAGACATCGTGTAGCCTTTTTCAGGAGGGAAAAGGGAAGAAATTGAATTGCTTTTCTATCCCTCATAAGAAAGCCAGCAGTTTCTTGATCTTCTGTCTGTCAGGGCTAACTTGACTGTGCCGGCAGCTGCATGAGCTCCCTCATTTTCAGACCTGGTAATAAAATCTGAAGCAAACTTTCAAGGAAATAGTGGATTTGTTTTATATATGATTGTGGTCTTAAAAGTAATTTTATTACTGTATGTATGGAACAGCCTGGCTATTTTTTTTCTTTCTCTCTTTTTTTTGCACAAAACAAAACTTATTTGTCTTCCAAAATTTTAAAGGCTTTTTTTTGGATTTTTAAAAATATGGACTTTATATTTAAGGCCTATCAAAGTTCTGAAATGAAAGATATCCTCCTTACCTGGGTAAAAGTTACAAGTTATATCTCTGAAATTTATCACAACAAGTTCTAGTCTGGGTGCAATTCTCTGAATAGGTCAACAAAATCATCATCTGTGCACTGTGGGATCTCACAAGATTCTTTTACACAGTTTTTCTAGTTCTTTCACTAATTTGGTATAGAATCATATTCTACATGTTACTTTCATAAATCAAGAATAGTCAATTTACAGAAAGTGTAATAAAGTTAAATATGGAGTAGAACGTCTATAGTGGAAACCAAACACTAAAAAAGGTATTTTAAAATAATACTTAACTTATGTCTAATTGGATTAACTTTCCATTTTAGGACTTGAATGCTGTTGCTTTTAGGTTTAAAGATAAAGAGAGACCACGGGGCTATACCTCTAAGATCGCAGGAATATTACATGTAAGTTTGCTGTTATTTTACTGTCTATGTTGGTTTATAGAGTATTTCAGTGACCCTGCATATCTTTCAGTACTACATAAATGCTAAAAATTGAAGCTGCAGTATAAAATTTTAGATTTTGTAGCAACCAGGCAAACTTTGATGTCAAGACATGCTTAAAATCTTAATTTTCATCATCCTAAAAATTATCATCTGTAATATTTTTCATTAAGCTTTTGTTTATTGGCTTTAAATATTTTTTAGTTCTACAATATATCGGTTGCCAGTTATTTGAAAGCTGTAGATCATTCACTTTTCTCCATTTCCATTGTTAACACCCTAGTCTGAACTACCTCTGTTTCTTGCCTGCACTACCATCATAGTCTGTTACGTGGGTTTCCTGTTTTCCTTCTTGTCCCCACTATAGTTTATTCTTCCAGACTCAGTGATCTTTTGAAAACCAAAATCAGATTGTTTCATTCCTCTGTATTAAGTCCTTCAGTGGTTTCCCATCAGAGTTAGAATAAAATCCAAAATTTTACCTTGGCCTTCAAGGTGACTTGGCCCCAGCCTTTCTGATCATATTCCATACCACTCCCCAACCCACCTCTCCCATTTCCATTCCATTCCAGTGATACTGTTTGCCTAATCTTCAAGCATTAAGTTTATTCCTCCCTCTCAGGACCTTTCTACTTGGTGTTTTCTTTACCTGGAATACTCTCTGATCTTTGCAAGGCCAGGTTCTTCTTATCTTTTAGGTCTCCAATCAGATGTCTCCTCAGAGAGACCTTACCTGGCCTCCCAGTCATATCCCAGCCCCTTTTTAATTTTCTTCATAGCACCTATCAACATAATGATAGTATTTGTTTATTGTCTGCCTCCTTTCCAATTAGAATATAAGCTTCTTAAAGAACAGGGACATCAACCGTCTTATTTATCATTGTATCCATAGCAGCACCTAGAATAGTGCCTGGTACAGAGTAGGTGTTCATTAAATACCTTTTGAATGAATGAATCTATCTGCCTCAGTAAATTAGAAGTTGCTCTTATAAAAAGCATCTTCTACATTAGTTTTCTTCACTAGCTGAAAATATAAGCCATTTTCCCCCCACAACAACTTTCTAAATGCTTGTCTGACTTCATTTATAGAAATTTGAGAGGAAATTCTATTGATAAAAATGTACGTACTTTACATTAAGAATCCTAGGGCCGGCCGAGTGGCTCAGTTGGTTAAGAGCTCGCTCAAGAGTGTGAACTGAGCTCTGAGCAACAGCAGTTCGATGCCCAGCTCGAGCTGAGCTGCCGTTGAGCTGCCAACAGGTAGCAGGATGGCTTAGCTAAAACAAACCAAAACATTTCTTCTTTATGGCCAGCTGAGTGGCGCGGTGGTTAAGAGCTGGCTTGGGATGCCAGCGGCTCCGGTTCGGATCCCACATATGAGGGCCAGTGACACTGCCCTCTAAAAAGAAAAAAAAAAAAAAAAGTGGAAAAAAAAAAAAAAAGAATCCTATAGTTAACAGCATTTAACCATCAAATTTTCTTCTTTACCAAGTATTCACTTTTTAGCCAGAAATATTACTCACATTTTTCTCTGGAATAAATTGTGATTTTACTCCCTATAATGTAAGTTCATTTGGGGATTAACTACAAAAATCATGCCACAGTATGAAGCTGTTTAAAATATGGTAGGAAAGAGAAAATTTTCTAGTAGAGTAAAACTTTAATTGAAGGAAAGAGGGGGGTATAAAATAATGTATTTATAGGGCCGGCTGAGTGGCTCAGTGGTTAAGCGCTGGCTTGGGAAGCCAGCAGCCCCAGTTCGGTCCCACATATGAGGGCCAGTGACACTGCCCTCAAAATAAAATAAAATAAAATAAAATAAAATAAAATAATGTATTTATAATGTGTTAGAGATCTTTGCTTTTTAATAAGTTAGACTTGCTTGCTTGCTGATTTATTTATTTATTTATTTACCTTTTTAAAAGTATTATCCGCTAGAAGAAGTGCTCACAGCTGAATGTTTACTGGAAGAATTTAGACCTGATTTAATAGAGATGGTTCTCGATAAACTCAGACCAGAAAATGTCCGGTGAGTCACTCTACATATTGTACTGTTACATACTCGATTTTCAATAATGATCAGAATCTGAAATTTTAATTGTGAATAAAATGTTTTAAAACTTTTTATCAAGCATGATTATGAAAGTAGAGAATAATATAATGAACAATACCAAGCTTCAACAATCAGTACATGCCCAGTCTTTTTGATCTGTACCCACCCCTCTTCCGCTTCCCTCCCTCCACTCTAAATTATTTTGAGGCTATCTCTAAAACATGAAGACTCTTTTTTAAAAAAAACAAAAACATAATCATAATTTCATTATCATGAATAAAATAAAATAATAGATCCTCTTAACCTGGCTTCATCCCAACTCAAATGCCCAAAAAACCCAGCTCACCTATCTGGTTTTATAAGCAAGTGAAGACACCCTTTTTTTTTTTTTTAGTGGAAGGATTACAATCTCAGAATTCTTCGACCAACCAGTGGTTAATCAGGAGATCAGAAGTTGTAGGAGTTTTTACAGTAGCAGAGGTATTCCTGTTAGAAGAGGGTCAGCCATAGAGATTATAAGCTACCACATGATATTTCTGCCTTCAAATTGAATTTCATCTATATTTTTCTAAAGTCAAATAATAAAAGAAATATACTTGACAGACACATATTTTGCATTTTTTATTTTTCTCTTTGGCTAAGGTCATATTTCCAAAATTATGAGAACTTAGCGATTGAATAGATATGTTTTTTGATAGTCATTTTATGAATAAAATCAACCATTACCCATATGAAAAAAGATGGAACTTGACCTTTACCTTTCACCATTCACAAACATGAATTTGAGATAGATGATAGACATAAGTATGAAAGCTAAAGCTATATAATATCTAGAAGAAAACGTAGGAAAATATCTTTTAAACCTTGAGATAGGCAAAGATTTTTTTAGACCCCATAAAGCAGTAATCAATAAAGAAAAAGCATTGATAAATTAGACTTCATTGAAATAAAAACTTCTGCTCATAGGTGATTTATGTATTTGCTTACGTAATTAAAATATATTGAAGAAAAATACTCAGAGGGCCGGCCAAGTAGCGTACTGGTTAAGAGCTAGTTTTGGGATGCCAGCGGCCCTGGTTCAGATCCTACATATGAGGGCCAGTGACACTGGCCTCTACAGCTAACAACAGCTCCACCTGGAGCTGGGCTGTGTGAGCCCCCGCTGCAGTGGGCTGCCATAGGCTACAGTGAGTGGCGGGCAGCCAGTGTGAGCTGCCAATAGCCACAGTGAGCGACCATCCAGAGGCCGGCCACCGATCTACCTCATCCGGGAAGAGCGCAATGACGATACCAACATGGGCCAGTGAAGTGGCGTCCTCCTCAACTAGACTGAAGAACAAAAAGACAGTGGCTTGTCTGTTTCCCCTTCCCAATTCCCCAACGCTGTTCCTCTCCCGTAATTCCCCAATTAAAAAAAAAAAATCTTTAAAAAAAATACACAGAAAAATACTCAGAACACATACTAAGTCATTTTAGGCAAGTGAAAACAGTTTAAATATTTGTATTTTCCTCAATGTAGTTTATGTATTCTTATAAAAGAAAAACTAAGGCCGGCCTAGTGGCGCGGTGTTTAAGCACTGGCTTAGGAAGCCAGCGATCCCGGTTCTGGTCCCACATGTGAGGGCCAGTGACACTGCCCTCAAAAAAAAAACTAAAACTAAATCCTGCTGAGTTTTATTATAGAACTTCTAAAAACAAAACCTCCTATCAGCTCAAGGAGAAGGAGCTTAAAGTTTAATAATAGAACTCACTAGACAGTTGGTAAGGTTTCTTTCATTGTGGTTTTGTCACCCACTAGTCCTGAGATCTTAGATAGATCACTTTTTTCTTCAACCAATATTTATTGAATAATTAATGTGAAAACTCAGAGTTCATCCTGCAAAAGGGACATGTGAAAAATTAGCTTTATATCATGTCATGAATACAGGCTCTTATTTAATTTCCTTGAAACTTTCCCATCTGCAAAATGACGATAGTGCTTTATCTTCCTATCTGATGCAAAATAATTTAGCAAAGTTGAAAAGTGTTGTACAAATACAAGGTAATACTATTAAGATTATTTTATTTGCTAAGGATGTGCTTTTTTTTTTTTTTTGCCAGAAAAATGATTTAATTTATGTTCATATAATCCTTGGTGCCCTAGAGCCAGTAATTAGACCCAGCAATACTTTGTAGGAGTGAATTTGCAGGAGAATACATTTTACTTTTGTTTAAATTGCCTGTTTCTAAATTTGATATCTTATGCAATTAGAGTTGAGAACCTTTTCTTCTCTCTACCCTCACCTTTGAAGAAAAAGCGTTTTCTCTATAGGATTAGTCTCTGTGGCTGTTATAATTTTAACTGTAGCAGGTCAGTGATACAGTACAGAATAGCCTGGGATAATAGTTCCAGCTGCCAGGTCAGACTGAGGTTGCTTGAGGGTAAGATTTCTTTCTTTAATACCTACTGAGACAAATTTAACATTGTGTAACCAGGTAGGAAAATCCTTCAGAATGAAAGGAACATTAAAAGTCATTTAACCTTCATCAGGTATCTCTCCTGCAATATCTCCAACAGGTAGCTACCAGCCTCAGCTTAAATTCCTCCAAGGATGGGTAACTCATTAAATATCAGGGTATCCAGTTCCATTTGCCTGTCCTAATTGTTAGAAAGTTCTTTTAATGTAAAACTTGATTTACCTTTTTAAAGATCATTCTCATCACCCACCTCTTTTGAGCCTATCATTTGGTGCCCATTTTACCATATTATACCTACAAATACAGCTGTAAGGTCTTTGCCACATGCCTTGCTTAAGTCTTAAATAAACCCATTCATTTGGGAGGAGTTATTCTTGGTTAGCCCATGCAAGTCCTAGTGATTACTGTCTTCTTATCCAAATATTTGACAGTTGGACAGTTGACTGTAGAATTTTGTCAGGTTCAACACGTAATCCAGTGGTTTATGGTTTTTAGGCTACACTCTCCCTTTCTGAAAATTAGAGCATTTGCACATCCCCAGTCTTCTGTCTCTTCTCCTGTCCTCCGGTATTTCTAAAAGGTGATGGGCAGATATTCTACTGGGATTTATTAGTTGCCTAAGAATAAGAGAATGTGTCTCATCTGTGAGTTCATTTGAATTACATGGCTGGCTCACTCACCAACCCTGGGCTTCAATTCCTTTTTTCTGTTGTTTAGTCCACTTTTGCAGTTTAAAGACCGATGTTCCTTTCTAAGACATATAAATAGGAGATCAGGAGCCCTGTGGTCTAACATGTGGACAGCACATCACATATTGCTGTAGGTCATGAATCCTATTGGATTATGAGTTCCTTCTAATAGGAACTGTTTTATCTTTCTGAGAATTCAAGCTGGTCTGGGCTCAATAAAAGTTGATTAGGGGCCGGCTGGGTGGCACGGTGGTTAAGCGCTGGCTTGGGAAGCCAGTGGCCCTGGTTCGGGTCCCACATATGAGGGCCAGTGACACTGCCCTCAAAAAAAAAAAAAAAATGTTATTTAAATATTCTTAGCTTTTAGCCTAAACTTCCTTTTTTCTTACTTGAAAAAACACTTTTTATAAATGTTTTTTAGGGCCGGCCAAGTGGTGCGGTGGTTAAGCTCTGGCTTGGGAAGCCAGCGGCCCGGGTTCAGTCCCACATATGAGGGCCAGTGACACTGCCCTCAAAAAAAAAAAAAATGTTTTTTAGCGTTTTTCATGGACCTCAATTTCCTTAGTACTTTAGCCTTCATGTCACTGTTCTTTAAGTTTGACTTTAAGTCTTATCAATAGATTTTTTTTTCCTGCTTTCTTCTTCTGTGTGTGTCTTCTTTTTTTTTTTGTTTTTTTTGAGGGCAGTGTCACTGGCCCTCATATGTGGGATCTGAACCAGGGTCACTGGTGTCCCAAGCCAGCTCTCAACCACCACACCACTCTGCTGGCCCAAAGTATTTTATATTTTAGTTCAATTTTTTTTTTTTTTTTTTTTTTTTTTTTTTTAGAGGGCAGTGTCACTGGCCGTCATATGTGGGACCCGAACCGGGGCTTCTGGCGTCCCAAGCCAGCTCTTAACCACTGCGCCACTCGGCCAGCCCTTTGTGTGTCTTTTAAAAATAAGATTTGATTTCATGATATTGTAGAATTTTACTAATGGAAGAATAGAGTTCTTGTAGTTTGAATCCTTACTTAAAAAGTAATGAAACTGAAGCCCTGAGACTTGCCTAATTTAGATCTCAACCTTGATTTTGTCAAGATCTCAAAGAAAGCGAGTCACAATTATCTACCAGAATCCAAGTTTTTTATGGCCATGTATGTCTGCAGCAATTCTGTTTGAGTTCATCACAGTTATCTATGAAGCCTCTCCTCATTCTTGGTTGTCTTCTCCCTTTTCTCTCTCAGGGATTATTTAGAAAAGTCTCATGAGACTTTATTATTTGGGAACCATATTGCCTTTTATTAGTCTGTAGTCAGGATATTTCTTGTTTCTGAATGGCTCCTGTCCATCTCCAGCTATTCATTGCTTCTGAACATTTCTAAATGGCTGACTTGAAATCAGCAGTCAGTATTCATTCTACCCCACCGTTTCCTTTTCTCACTGTTGTAAATTTCAGTATGAAAAGAAAAGGTCATGTTCTCTCATATTTCTAAGGATCATGTCAATACCATATCAGTACCAATTCTTTGTGAACAGAATTAAAGAATAACATTGCCACACACATAGGTGCCTGCAAATTTAAGAAAAAAATTCACCAAGACTATTTTTAGCATAATTAGATTTCCAGCAGATAGTCTAAGATGTTACAGTGCCTGTGCCAGTTTTTCTTAGCTGTCTGCAGTTAAATATACTGCAGTTATCTGTGGCATACTTTGATTATTGTGACTTCTCTTTTCTCCTGATCCAAGTGCTCTTGTGCTTCCACACTCTGGTTCATAGATTTCTGTATAGGTTTGAGGTGTGTTTATGCTGTCTCTATTGTTATTTCCCTTCCCTACTTTTTATAATTTATTTTTTAATACATACTCTTTCATTGTATATTTCAGTTTTGAATTCCTCAGTGGTGCACTAACTCTTGGTCTGGAAAGGTATCTCTTTTTGATAGGCCCATAATCGATATTTGTCTAGTTTGAGGAACTATGTTTATCAATTTTTAATTCATATTTACTTCCTTATGATAACATTTCAGATGTTGCCCATACACTTGACTTTGGTATATACTATCTGCATCCCTTAGGATTGTACCTGAGAAATCTCCTTTCTCTCCCTGCTTTTTTAACATGAATATTATTGGACAGCCTTCAGTGTCCGCTTCTTTCTGTGTCATAGAGTCATCCTCCCAGAGCATTTGACAGCTTTCACTAAGCTTTTTCACCTTCTCTCTCAGAATTGAGTTTAAAGTTTTCTAGTTTCAGAGGGCAAGTCCACTGATAAATGAATGCTTCAGGCTTCATAAGTTATAATCAGTCCCTTGCCCATTATTCTGATGCAGGGGCTGTCCCTTCAGGGAAACCAAAACCATCTATATAACAAACTTTTCCAAAATCAAGTGTCTCACGGAAGAGAAGGTGAGAATATCACCTCTCTACCAGGTTATTCCACTTCTTAACACATTTTTCAGAGATCTCTTTGAGATCAATCCATTCATTTTTTGAGAAATCAACAGGAGCAGAAGCAGTTTTAGGGCTGAGTCTTAGTAGGCTCTGTCATATATTGAATGAATGCCCTTAAGAAACATCATGTACCCTTCATGCTGCTGTGTGAGTCGTGTACACACTCGACACATACCCCCCAAAAGGGATTCTCAGACTGCCAACATGCATCACTTCTGGACACAATGACAGTACTCTTCTATCCATTAAACCCTGCGATTCCTGCCTATGTTTCTGTGGAACATATTCTTATTTAGCATGTTTTCTAGAACTGGTGGTGGTCAGTGGCAGCAAGGCCAGATTAAGAACACCTTGAACAGGAGGGTTAGTCAGTCATCCTAACAGATAGATGTCAGACTATGATGTCTGCCCTAAAGCAGGTCAAGTCCAGTTAGCCAGGTAGAGTATTTTGTATAGAATAAATAAGAAATAGGTAGTTAGTTGTTCAGACAGTCAGGCTTTGAAGTCGGCGAGGTCTAATGAGGGGCCAGGGATTTGGAACACAGATTAGGATTCCAAAAACGGATGTGTATTCAGCAGAGGGGAGTTTTGATTACAAATATTTGGCCTTCAGCTGTGAGGCCAACATTCAGAGGTTACAGCCAAACCTCTGGGAGGACAGGTGAGAACAACCAGGAACAGATATGGACCTACTTGCATTGGGACATAAGGGAGAAGTGCAACAATAACAGACTGACTTCATGGCTAGCCATCCAAGCTGTTGACCCAGAACTCCTCTGTCCACAAGATTCAAAATAAGATTGGTTCCCGCCTGGGGTTGAGTCTGCTGGTGAGAGTGTTGTGATTCCAACTTGGATCATTGAAAGGTAGCAGGGGCAGAAGTGTCCTTGATAACCCTGCACAGGGACAGGCGTTCCACTGGGACAGAGCTCCTTTTGCTCGTCTACTCTTGTTCCCTTACCTCTTGATATTATTTTACCTCCACCTTCCCTCCCTGGACTTTTTTTGTCCTTCTGACTTCTGGGCTATTTCTACTATCCCATCAAAGGAAACGTTTAATAAACCAGAAGATAGAAAGGTGCTTCCTGGCCTTGTCCCTTTCTCCTTTAGCAGCAGGAAGGCCAGTGTATGTGTAGTAGCTATATTTGATGGTAGTCTCTGGCAGGAAAAAAAATAAACAGCACAAACTTCACAAGTAATAAAAGTGTGGTTTTGGGTTTTTTTGATCCCTGAATGAGCCAACAGGTTCTCTTAGCCACTCTTGTTAACCACGGGGCTACACTATTCCTGGGAAGAAGTACTTTGTTTTGCTTTTTTAAGTACTGTTTTTTAACTGACCTTGTTCCATTTTTCCCTAGCTACTACTCTTTAAAAATTTTTGTCAATAGCATACCTGTGAAAATCTTTCCTGCAAATACTTTTCACACTGAAAATGATGGGCTATAACCAAAGGATTACAGAGACTGTGATCAGAAACCTCTATACATACCTTGCCTATTTCAGTTATGCCTTAGAGAATTTACTGAGTCTTAAAGGCCCAACACATTCTTGGATGTCATTTATATTTTCATGAGCCAGGGTCTATAAACTTATACATACAACATGAAACATTTTTTTCTGTTGGCTTTTTCCATCTATCTCCAGGGTTGCAGTAGTTTCCAAATCTTTTGAAGGAAAAACTGATCTCACAGAAGAGTGGTACGGAACCCACTACAAGCAAGAAGCTATACCTGATGAAGTTATTAAGGTAGAGTTAACTCATCTGTGCATAAGCCTGGTATGTGAGGGGCACACAAGAACATGAGCTCCCTAGGTCAGCCAACTCATGGCTCAGGGTATGGTGAGTGATAGCCCAGAGCTGTATGTACTGTCCTGAGAAAAGCAAACAAAGAGCTAGAGAGCTGGATGGAACCTAGGTTTTGCATAAGGAAACGGCACTATGGCCACCTTCTCATGTGTCTGCCACATCAGCAGGGCTGTCAGACAGACTCCCAGCCCCATGCTGTCAAAGATCACTGAATCCCAAAGTACACAGAGAAGCAAAGATACCAAGACAGGCAGGAAGAAATAGAAGTAGGGAGCATGAAAGACAGATGCATGGGTTACAGAGGGCTCACAACCTTGTTGGAAACACAGGCAGGAAACAGTCTCCGGGATTCCTACTGTGTTTGCATTAGGAGACACTATATTTTATGTGTCATACTGTATCATTGCTCATTTTGTCAGCATAAGGGAATTAGGATTGGTTTCAAAACAGGTGTGTTTAGATAGTATATTATCCCATTCAGCAGAACGTAAGATTCTGTTGTACATCTTACCTACTTACCCAGTAGTTTTCTTTTTCAGTTTTTCTTGACTGTGCAGCTGTAGCTTGAGATCGTGTTCTTTACTCAGGGCAAGACACAGGAAGCCTTGCTCTGATTAGATTCTAATTAGGTTCAATTAATGGAGATTTCTTCAATATACCTATGTAATGACCATACAGGAAAAAGAAGAGTTTAAGGAAGAAAATCGTTACTGGTACTTCTGACATAGTCACATCACTGGAGCTCGTTAGCGAGATGAAAATACCCGTCTTGCTAAACTGTGAGGAAAGCTCATTTCCTGTGAATTAGTGCTGAGTCTGAACGAATCCTAAAACAAGAGAGAACCCCCATTCACCAAATCCTGACCGTGACAACCCTGCCCCGGATGAGAATTTTTTCAAAACAATTCTATCTGGGAGCTCAGCAGTGAAATTATTTGATAAGTGTTTACTAGTTCTATTATTCAGCCATTTGGGAGACTTAAGCTGCTACTTAACGAATAATATGGCCAACATCCTCACTATCCCATTGCCAGGAGACAGATGCGGGAAACTGCAGAAGCTACAAGGCTCTGCCACATCATTTGGAGACCAGATTACGAAACCCAGAATTATTGGCAGTCGATTGCTTTTTTTTTTTTTCTTGCTTTTTTTAATAATGAAAAGTCTTGTAAATTAGAGTTCAGCAATCAATGGCCCGTGACCTGTCCCACTTAGCTTTTGGCACCACTAGTCCATGGAACAACTCCAACCTGCAGCTTGTCAACCGGTCTCACAATCCAGATTTAAGTCTCAACTTTGTCCTTAACCTTTTGATTGAATTACTCCTTCACTTGAAAGTTCACATGGTCACCTGGGAGAGGTGTGGGCCATGCTCTAAGAAGACACACTGAAGTGAAAGAAGCCTCCTTTAGCCTAGCTTTCAGGCTAGTAATTTAGTGTAGCTGAAATTTTAACTCGCATGTAAATGACCTATTGCTTAGCAGCTGTGGGAAATATCCCTGTACTGATTGTTCTCCATTCTTTAAAGAGCTAAAGCTGACATGAATTTTATATGGATGAATTAGCCTCTCCATGTTCCAGTCTCAGATTGTTCCTTAACCTCACCTGGTCATTTTAGAGACGTGTAAAGAAGAAAGATAGATAAGCATAAAAGCTTAATTAATACCAGAGACTGCAGCTCAAGTTTCACAAAAAGTCATCAGTAGATCTTGGGAATAGCCTCTTTACATATGATGGAAAAGAATGCTGTGTGACGTTTACCTCCTTAATATTTGCCTGGATATTAAGCAAAGTGACTATTTTAATCACTTGTGTTTTTCATTATTCATCCAGAAATGGCAAAATGCTGAGCTGAATGGGAAATTTAAACTTCCAATGAAGAATGAATTTATTCCTACGAATTTTGAGATTTTATCATTAGAAAAAGAAGCAACACCGTATCCTTCTCTTATTAAGGTAACACTTTAGACTCAGTGATTTTAAATCCAGGGGACAGATCTATTACATGGAAGGGACTAGAGAGATGATTTCTTGCATTTGGTACTTTGTTGATTTGAGGGGGCTTACATCTGAAGAGGTGACAGAAAAGATGCAGAGAGAATAATACAGGAACTAGTAAAAGGCTAGAAATGTTAAAGCAAACAAACAAAACTACTAAACAACATAGCCTCTAGGGAGTCATTTTCTTAGCAGAAAAAAAAAAAAAGACTGTAACCACAAGTGTATAGAAAGATAGTGGCCTCCTTTTCATATTCTCTGAAGATCCAATAAGAAAATACATTTTATGCTACTTCATGAAAGTAAAGAGATAAGAAAGAATCTCTAAAGTCCAAGGGGAGCTGTTGGATTTCCTGCCCTTAGAAACAATTCTGATTTTGAAAGAGTAGCAATATGAAGTTAATGGAGTTATGAGCCAAGGAGGAAGGGTGATTGAGAAGTGGGTTTTATTTTTCTTTTTCAGAATGTTTTTTTCATGTTATTATTTTACACCTAGGGTAAATTGTGTAGAAAAATTAATCAGATTATTGCAGCACATCCTCTTTTCTAAACTCTAAAATTACCTCTTTCTAAACTCACTGCCAGACGCACATCTTTCCTTCTTTTTATTTTTTTCAAACAACCTAACATTCGATTAACACATTGAGACAAGAATTAGTATTTAGGAATATGAAATTTAACTTATTTCAAGCAACCACATTAATAAGACAACCATTTTTCTTTAAACATGCCATTTTAATGAGTTATAGGTTAAGTTATTCAACGAAAGATTGTTTACCTCTTCTGAATTTTATTTGTTGCTTATTTTAGTTTGTTTTACTTCTCACAGTAAACTAAGGAGAACATTGAACCATTTATGTCTCTTGTCAGAGTTTCAAGCGACCATCTAAGGCTGTTTTTCATATGGTATGAGTAAAGTGGAAAGTCAGGGTACTAGCTTATTTGTTCATCCCTGGCTGTGTTAGTTATCCATTGCTGCATAACAAATTACTCCAAAATTTAGCAGCTTACAACCACAAGTATTTTATCTCACACAGTTTCTGAGGGTCAGGAATTGGGAAGTAGCTTAGTTGGATGGTTCTGGTTCAGAGTCTCTTATGAGGTTATAGTCAAACCGTTGGCTGGGGCTCCAGCCATCTGCAGGTTCAACTAGAGCCAGAGGAGTCCCTTCCAAGTTCAGTTGTGTGATTTTGGGCAGACCTGAATTCTTCACCACTTCGGCCTCTCCGTAGAGTTGCTTGATATGGCAGCTGGCTTCCCCCAAAGTGAGTGATCTAAGAGGGACAGTGAGTGATCTCTATGGAAGCCACAGTGTCTTTTATAACCTAACCTCAGAGGTATCGTGCCATCACTTCTATCATATTCGGGTTCAATGTGGGAGAGAGGATAACACAAGGGTATGGATTCTAGCAGGCAGGGATCCCTACAGCCCACCTTGGAGGCTGGCCGCCATACCTCTCTGAGGACTCCTGCGTCTGCCTCCCAGCATCCAGAAAGACAGGGAAAAGGCAGTTGGTATTGGCTTTTCAATCTGACTCTTCCTCCAGTGTTCCCATCTCTTTGACCCAGAAAAGATAAGAGGGTGATTTCTCTCTGCTACTAGAATCCTAGTCTTCTCCCTTCACTTCCTGCCTGCTTACCCTCTTTGTATACTTCAAGGCCATGACACAGCAACCTTTCCAGAACAAAGCTCTCAGCTATTGCCTTTGTTCTTCTCCTCTTGAAGGGTGATTCGATTTTCCCATATGCCCATATTTTCATAACCAAATTGTTTTCTCTATCACAGGATACAGCTATGAGCAAACTCTGGTTCAAACAAGATGATAAGTTTTTCTTGCCAAAGGCTTGTCTCAACTTTGAATTTTTCAGGTATGTAAGATGATTCTAGCTACAAAACTTCTTATAAAAATCAATTACATTTCTAAAAGTTTCCTTTGCTTCCTTGAGGACCCGTATCTAGAAATAAAAGGTTATGTAGCCTAGACAAAGAAAGGCTGCTGCTGTTAATGGATAGTGTACAAACTGAGGTTGTTGATTCTCCCTTTCTATTGAGGAGTATGCCCTTTAGCTGAAATGTTTGAGTTAGCTGTTAGGAGGACCTTCAGATTTTGGAATCTGAGGACGCTGTAGACTCACACCGAAGAAAAATTAGATAATGTGTGTTTTTGTTGTGGTTGTGGTTTGTATTCCTAGAACTTGCCCAGTAGAAAAGGTAGCAGTTACTAAAATGGTCTTGAGTCTTTTCCAGCACAATCATTCTCTGGAGCTCCTAGATGTTGCTCTTTCTATTTCTGGCCTGCTTACAGGCAAGACACTGGGGGTTAGGCTCCAGACCACCACAGTAAAGCGAGTATCTCAATAAAACGAGTCACCATCCTTTTGCTGGTGGAAAGTCTTGCCTTCACTTTGTAAAAATAAGATATCTGTGAAGTACAATAAATCAAAGTGCAATAAAATGAGGGTAAGCTTGTTCTTTCCCATTTGGCTTCTATGATTTGGCTTCAGAATACCTTTTGAGAGACCTTTTGACATTTTTGCATTCTCTAAACTGCCCAGCATAATCCTTAGAATTAAAAATGTTTGCTTCCCACCAACCTGTCTGTGTTGTGGTTTCCCTAGGGTTAAACACTGTTCGGTTTCTTACATTCTGCTAGAAATTTTCTGTGGGTGTAATCCTTTTAAGCTTTTCAGAAACAGGATTATATTATGCATACTTAGTTACAGTTTTTAAACCTCTGTGATCTATATTTAACCATATAGCATCAGATTACAAAATGCTTTTCAAATTAACAATTGAGCCAGAATTTAAGCATTGTAGTTGAATCATGTTCCCTTTTAAAAGTTAGTTTAGGACCCTCTCCAATTCACCAGCGCCGCTGCTGTGGGCGCAGCATTTTAGGACACTATCTAGAATTGCTTTCTGAGTTTGCCTATCGCTTTGAGCTCCCAGACTTGGCTTACTCTGTTTTTTACGTCCACCTGAGAAAGGGGCATGGATGCCTGTGGGGCTGAGCCCTTTCATGGACTCTTTTGTTTTGATGATTTTGCTTTTGAGTTATGCCCTAAGTTTCTGAGTTGCTGTTTACGTGTGAAAGGAAGTCTGTCATCATGTATAATACTTTAAAAGCTACAATGGCAGAGCATTCATTTAGATTTTCCAGAAGGAGAAATGTTTGAATAGCTGTACAGTTTTCTCGTTGATTTTAATTCTCTAAGCGGCTAAGCATTTTACCCCTTTTTTTGCTTCATTATCAGTTTTTGATAAAAACGTTGGCTTTGCTCTCAGTACATTAGTTATATTTACTGTGCTATGGATACAGTTACACTTTGAATATGCTGCCCACAGGCCAAGCAGGCACCTGCCCCGGTCCTTTGCACAGGCTGTTTTGTCAACCTGGAACATTCACCGCCCTACCCAGATATCCCCAGGGCTTGCTCCTTTGCCTACTTCAGGTCTGGGCCCAGATATTACCTCATTAGAGAGGCTTGGATTAACCATTTTAGCAACCTTCCTGTCCCACCACCACCACTACTCATCACTCCTATTCCCCTAATCTGCTTAATTTTTCTCCTATCACCCCCTGCACTATCATATTTAAATTTATCATTTGTCTACTCCAACTGGATTGTAAACTCTAAGGTCAGGAACTTTGCCTGATTTGTTCCTACTTTATTTCCATTACCTAGAGAGGAGCCTAGCATTGTAGTAAGCATGTAATACATATTTGTTGAGTGAATGAGTCTTTTCCTTCCTTCTCATAAAGGTAAGTATGTCATATAGTCAAATGAGTAGGTCATTTGACTTAAATCCGAATCTTAACTCTGTCGTTACCAGCCCAATTGACATGAGGAAAATTAGATTTCTTAATTGGGAAATGAAGATTTAAATTAGGTGATCTCTGTGTTTCTATTTATATTTTGTACTCTATAATTGCTTTTTGACTTGTTTTTCTTTCTCACTTAAATAATTTCCTATTTTAATATTTTTTTCCTAGTACTGACTGCAATTATGGTGGAAATGGTCAGTTATTTTACTGACAGAGGTCTATCTTGATTGGTTTGGGGAAACTCAGAGATAAGCTAACATTTTCATAGGTCTCACTCAGTTTTTCCCTTTTAAATTCACATAATCATAGCACACAATCTCATCCTCTTGTCCACCAAGGGCATGGCTTGCTTAGCAGGGGAAAGAGGACATGCCAGTGCTGCATCAGATCTCTGAGCCATATCTCCTCCCCTTAGCCTAAACACAGGAATGCGTTTGGCTGATTCCACCCAGCCTTGTCAGTTCTGCCACACCATCTGGGGTAAGCAGTTTTCTCCCTCTTCATCACCACCAGCACACATGACATATTTCAGACTCCTTTTATAGACGTCTTGTTTTTTTCCTCATGGGAAGAAGAGACAGACTCAAGCATTGAAACCATATCTCCAGGAAATTATATTAATCAGTGTTCAGTTTTTTGATCCATCTCAAAAGGTCACACATCACATTGGAAAGTAATAAATCAGCCATTTTACTGTCAACATTTTCTTCCAGCCCATTTGCTTATGTGGACCCCTTGCACTGTAACATGGCCCATTTGTACCTTGAGCTCCTCAAAGACTCACTCAACGAGTATGCATATGCAGCAGAGCTAGCAGGCTTGAGCTATGACCTCCAAAATACCATCTATGGGATGTATGTAAGTACCCACGTCTTAGAGCCTTCCACTCATCAACATTTTTTACATTGATTTGATGGAAGCGTTTTCGATTGAGGGTATGAGTTTAATTTCTTTTTTTTAAATCTTTATGGCTAATCATATTTTCTCATCATTTAATTTTTAAGTTAGCTCTTATTTTAAGTATTCAGCAATATACCATTCATACTAAGCAAATTTTCCTTGATTTCTTCTTTTTTTTTAGCATCATTCATCAGATTGTCATATTTTTCTCTTCATACAAAATTGGACCCTGATATAGGTTTAGATCTTACCCATTCTCTATCTGAAGTCTTGGTCTTTGACAACAGAGAATGACATCTTGCTGCCATTGTAAAACCTAAGGTTGGCCTATACTATTTCCCTAGCAATTCAGATCACGAGGCTGCATATCCATACTCTTCGGTCATGTTTCTTCATTACCATACCACTGCTTGAAGTATCAAAGCATTTCTTTTGTTTTTCTTTTTGTTAGTCGCTACATTTATGCTGATCCTCTCCATTGCAACATGACATACCTGTTTATCAGGTTATTGAAGGATGATTTAAAAGAGTATACATATGCAGCACGCCTCTCAGGTTTGAGCTATGGCATTGCATCAGGAATGAATGCAATACTTGTAAGTAAAATGAAAACCAAAGAAAAGGCACCACACTGTTTAAGCATTATGTTGAGCTTGGGAAAACTATTAACTTCTGCATTTTTAAACAAGAAGATTGATGGTTTTTTCCTTGCAACTTTTTAATGATTGAAGAACTCAAATTAGCATTAGCTACACTAAAGAATGATTTAGCAGAATTTAGTGCATCTTGTGAACATGTATGTGTGCTACACTTATTTGCATGTTCCTCTGCTTGAAATGCTTAACACATATAATCCTGAAAGCATGTTGGTCTTTCCATGTACTTGAGTGTATTAACATCTGTAAGTGAAAGATGTCCAGTTGTTGTGGTGCTTGAATTTTACTTATATAAAAGGGTCTGACAATTAAGTTCGCGAATTCATCCTAGAAAAAGTGCTACATACTTCATTGCTGAATATCACTGTGGTCACCTTCGAAGTACTCCCCTTGGGAAGCTATGCACCGATGCCAGTGCCTACTCCACCCTTCAAAGCAATTTTGGAACTCTTTTCTGGAATGGCCATCAGAGCTGTCGTCGTATTACCCTTGATGTCCTGAATGTCATCAAAATGTCTTCCTTTCGGGCCAGCCGAGTGGTGTGGTGGTTAAGCGCTGGCTTGGGAAGCCAGTGGCCCTGGTTCGGGTCCTACATATGAAGGCCAGTGACACTGCCCTCAAAAAAAAAAAAAAAAATTTCTTCCTTTCAATTTTTTCTTTATCTTTGCGTAAAGTAAGAAGTCACTGGGGGCCAGATCAGGTGAGTAGGGAGGGTGTTCCAATCCAGTTATTTGTTTACTGGCCAAAAACTCCCTCACAGACAGTGCCGTGTGAGCTGGTGCATTGTCGTGATGCAAGAGCCATGAATTGTTGGTGAAAAGTTCAGCTCATCCAACTTTTTCACACAGCCTTTTCAGCACTTCCAAATAGTAAACTTGGTTAACTGTCCAGTTGGTACAAATTCATAATGAATAATCTCTCTGATATCAAAAAAAGTTAGCATCATCATTGCAACAAGTTCACGAACTTAATTGTCAGACCTCATAGAAACTTCCTTTCTTTTTACTGACAGTAGTAGAAATTTCCTGAGTTCAAATACATGTGACACTCATTTCTTTGTAGCATGCCTCATTAATCACTTTTAAGTGTGTTTTAAAATAAGCATTGTTAAGTGCACGCTAAGAAATCTAGGTCCTTTCTCTTGATACTGTTTGTGACATGTTTCCAAACTTATATCTCATTTCCAAATTAACATCCCTTTTATGGCACACATTCATCTTCACTTTTCTCGAAAATGTACTGTATGTTTTAGTAACAACTGAAAGAAGAGCATATGCTGTGTACTCCTTTATAAATTCTTATACAAAAGGTTTTAGGGTTTATAAATTTTGTTTATTTTGTAGAAACCTTTTTTCTTCACATAAGTTAATTTCCTGGTAGCTTTTGTTTAATGTATAAGAATGTATATAACCTAACCATTCTCTAAGTCCAGGGAAATTTGAATCTCAGAGATCAAAATAAACTCCAAATAGAAAAGTAATAATCTATTGTTAAGTTTTCACTATTGGGTTTTTAGGAGCATATTATTGTTAATATAAATAATTTTGTTTGTGACAAGAAGGCCTTTTTGCTAATTGTCAGTCTAGTTCCTATGGTATGTGATGTGCTTTCCGTGGCCAAGGACATTCACTCCTGCTGAGGTTCTTGCCTATCATTTTTTATAAGGTAGAGGCTTTCATAGGTATTTCAGTTGCAAGGTATCCTCTATTTCTGTGTGTAGCACCATGAGGAAATTATAATAATAGGAAATACGATAATAGGCATCCCCCCACACTTTTCAAAACGTTATGTTTTCAGGAACTGTAAAAGTTAATTGTCCTAAGGTAGAATCCTGATGGTCCATACAGTGTGTCCTCACTACACACACCCTTTTTGCCATTGGCTTTTGGAACATCAGCAGAACCCATCAAACAAGCAAGTGGTGAGATGTATGGGTCTTTATTGGGCAACATTAATGAGAAACGTGGCAAAATGCCATATAGTATAAAATTGGGACTGCCTGATTTCTCTAAATATGTTTTAAAAATATTTAAATATAAACAATTTGGGGACATAATCAATAAGTTGTAGATAACACTCCCCTGTGGTTTTTTTTTAAGAAATTTTATTGGGCAACAGTGTGTTTTTCCAGGACTCATCAGCTCCAAGTCAAGTAATTATCTTCAATCTAGTTGTGGAGGGCACAGCTCCTTGGCCCATGTGGGGATCGAACTGGCCACCTACGAGCCTGTGCTCTAACCACCTGAGCTAACCAGCCGCTCCTCTCCTGTGATTTTTACCTTCTTATTATACCTATATAAACTTGAATCCTGCCATTCCTTAGAAATCCTTTTTGAAGATTAAACTTAAAATATATTCTATAATTAATTTTGATTCAATGCAAACTTGAATTTTCATGATGTAGTGTGTACTCCATAATTTGGCATCAGGTGAGTTTTCTTACTGTTGATTTTGTTTGGGAAAAGCAAAATTAATGCTTTTGGGTATTAGTAAATAGAAATGGTTAATATTATCTTCCTAAGTGTTAAACTATATTTATGAGAAGGTAAATTAATTAAATTTATTGTTTTGTTTTTATTTTAATACACATGGTTTGGGGATTTTCTAAATGTTTAATAATCAAGGTTAAGTTGTTTCATATTTTTGACTTTTAATACCCTGAACTCTTTTGTAGCTCTCAGTAAAAGGTTACAATGACAAGCAGCCAGTTTTGCTAAAGAAGATTATTGAGAAAATGGCTACCTTTGAGATTGATGAGAAAAGATTTGAAATTATCAAAGAGGCAGTAAGTTTTCCGACCTTATTTTTATAGTCTGTTTTTGTGTTCATAAGGTAACATGAAATTATTTTTAAGGACTTCTAAAATTAATGAGCCGTGTCTCCCTTCACTAGTACATGCGATCTCTTAACAATTTCCGAGCTGAGCAGCCACATCAGCACGCCATGTACTACCTCCGCCTGCTGATGACTGAAGTGGCCTGGACTAAAGATGAATTAAAAGAAGCCCTGGATGGTGAGACTCCTTTTCCACTTGCACCTTAATGCTTTCTTTATTTTTTTCTAAAATCATTTGAATTTTTAGTGATCTTTTATGGCAAGCTCTTACTCGTACGTATTATATAACACTGCTTTTGATGTCTTCAGTGACAAGTTAAGAGCAAAGTATTGACAATCATTATTTTATTGGTTGCCTCAGGTATTGGATAGGTGTATAGATTATAAAATTCATTAAGTAGAACAGATACATTTTCTTTTTTTTAGAGGGCAGTGTCACTGGCCCTCATATGTGGCATCCGAACCGGGGCGAACAGATACATTTTTAATTTGGACAGTTAGCATGTCTTTCTTCCCAAAATGGTTATGAGTGACATCCAGGTAATAGCAAGAATTTTACCTTTTAAAAAAAATACTATACAATTGATTTTAAATATATTTTTCAGGAAACTGAGCCTGCATTCAGCATGATCAAAAAGCAGATATTTTGGGGGTCCCCCGCTTTGATAGATTCTGGGCCAGATGTTATGTGAATTTTAATCAGAATGTGCTCTAATGTGTCTCATAGGCATGTGAATCCTTCCTAAAATGTGTTTTATAAAGTCAGCACTTTCTTACTTGAAATTCTCTACTCTAATAAACAATCATTCTGTTTTGATATGTGTACTCATTCAATAATCCAGTAATACCAATATGACTTAATCTGTAGAGAACTCAATGTGAGACGTTGGCACCCTCATGACCCTAAGTCAGTCAGCTATCCAGGTGCCTTGGTAGCAAGAACCTTAAACTTCAGTGTGATCCAGCAGTCTTTACCGATTGCCCGCTAAGCACCAGGCCCTAGACTCCAGGTGCTTGAGATTAGAAAAACAAATGATCATTTAGATGGGGTTTCCTTGACCAGGGAGTTCCAGTGTAGTGGCGCAGTGTAAGTATGAACAGATCATTTTAGTAAAGGCTAAAAGAGCAAGTGACCAGGTCCAGGGGCTCCTAAGGCAGTGCAGTGGAGAGAAATGAGTAGGCCCTTTGGAATTAGCCCGACCAAAGATCTGTAACTCACTGGCTTGATGATTTTGGACAAAAAACTTAAACTTTCTAAACTTTCATTTTCTCACCTTTAAAATGTGGATAATAAGGGCCGGCCGAGTGGCGCAGTGGTTAAGAGCTGGCTTGGGACGCCAGCGGCCCGAGGTTCGGATCCTACTGCCTTCTAAAAATAAATAAATAAAAAATAAAATAAAATGTGGATAATAGCACATGCTGTACAGTTTTATAAAATCTGTAAGGTGCCTGACCCATAGTGAGCACTTGTAATTTCTTCCCATGTCTCTCTTCAAATTTCAGCCCCTAATTTTAGCATCCATTGTAGCAATTATTAGGATAGTGTCCTAATGGGAAAGGGATAATTCTTCCTTATTGAAGAATTAAATCAATACATGTAAAAGGAAAGTGGGGAACAGAAAACTCACTATTAGGAGGCCATAATAATAATTGATACAGGCAGAATACACCAATGGGTGCTAAAATTAGTGGGTAAAAATTAAGGAAAAACAAGATATTTGTATAGTTTCAAAATATTTCTCCCAAAATAAGTATTTATTAATTACAATGGGAAAAGTATTGATGAGCAGCTGGCTCTTCCTAATTGCTTGTAGGGCATACGTGAGTTACTCAATAACAACCAAAAGAATAAAATAGCACACTTACCATAAAGACATCTGGCTGACACCACCTTAACCAAGTGATCAGTGTTAACATCGCCCATACTACAAGATATCCACGTCAGGCACCCCGGATATGATGCACTGAGAAAGGCATATGACCTCTGTGGTGGTCTTCCTACTAATACATAAGCTCAGCTTACTCATGAGCAAACATTGGACAAACCCAAATAAAGGCATTCTATAAAATAACTGAAAGTACTGTTCAAAAATCTTAAGGTCATGAAAGACAAGGAATGACCAAAGAACTGTCACAGGTTGAAGGAAACTAAGGACACATGACAGCTAAATGCAAGGTGGGATCATAGATTGGCTCCTGGAACAGAAAAGAGATGTTAGTGTAAAAACTGAAATCCAATGAAGTCTGTATTTTAGTTAATAGTATTGTACCAGTGTTAAGTTCTTACTTTTGATCACCGTACTATGGTTATAAAAGATGTTAACATTAGGGAAAACTGGGTGAAGGGTTTACAGGAACTCTCTGTACTATTTTTGAACTCCGAACTCTTCTGTAAATCTCAAATTATCTCAAAGTTTTTTAAAAACTCCTAGGTAGAGCTCACTCTTTCTTACACCTTTACAGACGTCACCCTTCCTCGCCTTAAGGCCTTCATACCTCAGCTTCTGTCACGGCTGCATATCGAAGCCCTTCTCCATGGAAACATAACAAAGCAGGTGGGTGGTTGAGGTCTTAGCTATGTTTTATGGACCAATGCAAGGGATTTTTTACCCTAATCTGTGAAAGACTATTAACTACCACAGTGAGGTTATAAGCATATTAGTGTTCACTCAATCCTCCGCCCTATGGAGGAAGGTGGGGAAGGCATAGGGGAAGTGGAATGATTGTGGTGAACTGTGGACCAACTTCCGTGGCTATTGCCTCTGCTGTTGCTAGCCTTGTGCAACCGTAGGAAGAAGTGGGGATAACTTTCCCGACTCTGTATAGGACAGCAGGACTGTATAGTGGATAAAAAAAGAGCAAATGGTGTGGGATCAGACAGCCTGGGTTCAAATCCTGACTGTGCCACATACTAGATACATAATCCTGTGAAAAAGTCTTAACCTTTCTATGTTCAGTTTCCCTATTTGTAAAATTAGAGTTATTAGGATTAAATGAAATAGTAAAGGCCAAATGTTTAGCACATGGGTAGCACTCCAGAATTCATGGCAGCCTGTCTTAATAGCCCACACGCCCTACCACTCTGCTGTGCTGCCTCCAAAACAATATGCCCAAGGTCAGATGCTAATAAGTGTGGCAGAGACCGGATTCTTAGCAAGGTCAGTTTTACTCAAAATAAAGCCTTATGCTCACTCCCTTTGCTTTGCTGTAACCCCAGGTGTCACTCACTTGGGACCAACTTTCTATCACCAGTATACCTCCACCTTTAGTGGTGCCTTTGTTCCAGCATCAAGATTGTCTGGGTTTCTGATTCTCTTCACTACCATATTGACTATACTGTAAATCGACAAATTCAATTTTTATCCATTTTTGTGATAAACTGGGCTGGTTTATTTCACAGGCATGTTTTCCTATTGTATGGGCTTTCATTCAGTATACTGTTCTTATTTTCACAGACAAGATACATTTGTGTTTTTGTAATACACTGTGAGCTGTGTTTTCCCGCAGGCTGCATTAGGAATCATGCAGATGGTTGAAGACACTCTTGTTGAACACGCTCATACAAAACCTCTTCTGCCAAGTCAGTTGGTTCGGTACAGAGAAGTTCAGCTCCCTGACGGTAAGTTGAAATGGTATAACTTTGGTAATGGAGTACTTTGACATAATATTGTGGATGATTACGTAGGATGCATTCACTTGGATGATAATATATAGTTTTATGATAAAGATCTACTGAGATCCTCTACTGTTTATTGAAGTATGGTTAAAGACATTTCTGTCAGGAAATTTTCTGTAGGAGGGCCATAAAGGTGAAATTGGAAGGCAATTATTTTGAAGAGAATGATACTGGAATTGACTGGTAATTGAGTAGAGAGGAGTCAGGAAATCAAAAATATCACGAAGTTAAAGAAATACTGCTTGTGAATCATGAAATGAAATTTATTTATAAAAAACTGAAAATTAGAATCATAATATCTAATTGGAAGCCCGTAAGAGTCTTTGTGGAAGAAATAGTTTTAGGAAAGCCACAGATGCAGATAACAACATGTATTCATTACATGCATATTTTCTCATTAAGCATTATTTTCAGTATTGTTCAAAATTATCTAGTGGAAAGTGTGGTAGACCAGGGATGGAAAGCATTGATTTTTTTTTTTTTTTTTTTCTTGTCAAACTTGATTGTTGGCTGTTCTCCATGCCTGCATGGTCTGTGCTCTTTTCCCCAGCTGTTTTAGCCTCCTGAAAATAATACTCCATCCCATCCCTGACCTCCCATTTCTTCATGGACCTATGTCTACACCTTATTCATCTTTCCAGGCCCATCTTATAAGTCACCTATTCCACTAAACTTTTTCTGAAACTCCCAGCTATCATTTTCTCTTCTGACCTCCCAGCGCAGGATTTCTGAACCTTTCCTTATTCAAGCCACTCAGTACTTCTCTTGAGTTGGGATTGAAGTGCATCTCTGTATCTCTTTTTAGCTTATACATTTCTTAGCACCAGGGTGTGTGTCTAGCTCATTTGAGTAACTATTAAAGTAACTCAAACATAGTATTATCTCAGGATATCATTGTTTAATGCACAAAGATAACCTTGAGCACAGCTCTGCTATCCTGCATGACCAGTCATCACAGACCTGCTGATGGTTCATTTCAGACTTCTGCTCATTGGTTCCTCTGTCACTGCAGTGTGGCCGAGGAAGAATAATAGGATCTGCCATTGAAAAGCCATAGCACTTGGTCATCAGACAGTGAGGCCAGTCTAGAAACAAAATTTCCAAGTGAAATCTATCTTTTTCATCTCTTTTTACTACACTTCCTGCCTTCTCTCCTCTCCTAGGACCCTATCGCTTCTGTCTCTTGGGTGCCCTTGCAAATTGCCCCATGCTCAAAAATAACTCAGTTCACATCCCATTCTCAGAATGCTAGCTGTTAGGAAATCATTCTAAGTTAGTCAACTGAGCAGGTATGAATGTCTTAAATAGTATTTCACTAACTCTCCATGGAACAATATTTACAGTTTAAAAGAAAAGCTTCAGGCATTATGAAGGAGGAGACGTTCGGAGATGTCTATGTTGGACTTGCAGCCTGGGTTCCCTGACCTCTTCTGATAAGAGGGAACTTAGTGCTGCCAGTATACAACCAGAAAGTTTGACTTAGACTTGGATCTGATCAGAAAAGTGAAATGATATAAAAGTGAGCAGACATATCATTACTACTATGTCTGAGAAATCTTCAATCTATGAGTCTTCCACAATATTTAAACTAAACACTATATATTTGTTTAGTCAAATATGTTGCTCATGAAGTAGTTATCAGATCATAAAGCATGATCATCATATTCATAACTTTGATGAAATATTTGATCCTCATATCTGAGTTTTAATCTTAGCTGTCTACCACTTGACTTTGTGTCCTTGGACAGGTCACCCTACTTCTCAGGATCTTAGTTTTCTCATCTTTAAAGTGAGATGTTAGGCTGAGTTATCTCTAAGCACTGTGCATATTTGTGTAAATTTTTATTTTTTTATTCTTTTTGTTTTGTTTTATTTTGTTTTTAGGGCAGTGTCACTGGCCTTCATATGTGGGACCGAACCGGGGCCGCTGGCTTCCTAAGCCAGCGCTTAACCACCACGCCACTCGGCCGGCCCATATGTAAATTTGTAAAATGACGTTTAGTGTGAGTGTTAGCCAGCAGTCATACCCATAGACTGGTAAATAGAATTGCAGGGTAATAAAGACACAGCTAGTAATTTTTAAAGATTGTTTTGTATGGTTATTGAAGCATAGGTGGTATCTTATATGGATTAGCTAGTTCTAATCTAGTACCTACACTAACTTATACATGTTATTAACTATGGGTCTTATTTAGCATTAATACTTAGTCATAAAATGCGTCTTTTATAAATTCCTTGCCCTTTAAAATCCATGAGGTTATCAAGGGCCTACCAGTCTTAGTATATGTGCTCCCCAAGCGATCACACGAGGACCAACCACATGCAAATCACTGTAGCAGGAGTGTCTTACAGAAGGTGAGTCTCACATTGTTAATAAAAGCAGTGCAGTTTGGAATTACCGAAAAACACCAACCACATTGAACAACTTGAAAAGGCCAAACAAAACATTAACTTTAGTGTCGGCCGAGTGTCGCGGTGGTTAAGCGCTGGCTTCGGAAGCCAGCGGCCCGGCCCCGGTTCCAGTCCCACATATGAGGGCCAGTGACACTGCCCCCCAAAAAAACACAAAACAAAAAACATTAACTTTATTAAATCCTAAATAAACTTTTGAGCGTGTTGCTCTCTTTTTGAAACTCCCTAGGAGGATGGTTCGTTTATCAGCAGCGGAACGAAGTTCACAATAACTGTGGCATCGAGATATACTACCAAACAGACATGCAGAGCACCTCGGAGAACATGTTTCTGGAGCTCTTCTGCCAGATCATCTCTGAGCCTTGCTTCAACACGCTGCGCACCAAGGAGCAGCTGGGTGAGACTCACGGGGCATAGCAGGGTACCACTGACTGTGAGGAACAACCATTGTTTTCAGAGGGCCTTCTCCATACGTAACGGTCCCCTGGCATTGTGGCTTCAGGCGTGCTCTATTCAGAAAGACTAGTGAAAAGCTTGTTTGTGAGGAATCCAGTTGTGAAAGATAAGCAATTAATATTTTATGGGCAGTAAAGTAATTCTTAAAGAGATGATGCTGTGTTTACATTATATACATGTCAGTAAAGAGGATATTTTGGGTAGAGGGGAGAGGATGCTAAGGGCAGGATGTTATGAGTGGCGAAGTGGGAAGCAAGCCATCAGAGGAGTTTATATTCACTAAACTTTGGGTCCCCTGAGGGGGCAGGTATTTTCTCTCATTCATCTTTGTATCCCAAGCCTATGGCACATCGAAGGTACTCAGTAGGTATTGAGGAAATGTTTCAGGCAGCGTTGTAGGCACTGTTAAAAGACGTGGGGTTCCTAGCAGTTTTGATCAATGAGAAAAGAAAGAGCCCCCGTATGATTGGGAAGAGCAAGTGAAAAAGGACGTGAGTAAGTGTCTCCAAGTACCAATCTTTTGTTAAACAACCACCATGCTAGATGCTGGACAGTAAAAATAGATAAGTTATGGATGGCCCTTTCCTTCAAGGAGCTCATAGTCTAATCAGGAAGGCAGACCTATAAAGGAACAACTGTAATTATAGTACAGTGTGATAAATGCTACCAAGAGTGTTTAAAGGCTATGCTGAAGAGAGTTTCTTCCTCACAAGTGGAACCCAGAGACACTACCACTGACAGAGATTTTGTCAGGGCAGGGCAGCTGAAAGAGGTAATGCATGAGCTCACAAGATGACAATGGAAGTACGACCTTCAATTACCTGGTCTCTAAAGATTTACAGCCTGAACAGAGTTGGTCCAGGAATGATTATCTGACAGGAAATGCAATAGTAGAGGCAAGTTCACATAAGAAACCTGGATGTGAAAGGAAACAGTGCTGGAACAATGGTTAGGGGATGAAAATGAGTCCAGCATTTCATGGGAATGGGAATAACTAACATAGATTGAAGGAGAGTAACTGAAAGATAATGAGAAGTTACGCGATGTTTAGTTTCAATGGTGAATAGGATTTTTTTTTTTTTAACTTTTTTAAGAAGACGCATTATCTCCAGCTTCCTAATTTTTCTTCAGAGAACTCTTCTGCTCTGTCCTTAGGAACTGAGGCTATCTTCTTTTTTTTAGCTGAGCCATCCTGCCACCTGTTGGCAGCTCAATGGCATCTCAGCTCGGGCAGGCATCGAACTGCCATTGCTCAAAGCTCAGCTCACAGTCTTGAGCGAGCTCTTAACCAACTGAGCCACTCAGCCAGCCCCGGAACTGAGGCTATCTTAATTGCTCATATTTCTTCAAAGGTTAATAATATAAAACCCTAAATACGTTATTTGCTCTGAGAGAATACTTTTTGAAAGGTTTAAAGTGACCCGAGTCTCAAATGCGAAGGTCCTAACTGGCTGGTGTTTATGTTCCAGGCTACATCGTCTTCAGCGGGCCACGTCGAGCCAATGGCATACAGGGCTTACGATTCATCATCCAGTCAGAAAAGCCTCCTCACTACCTAGAAAGCAGAGTGGAAGCTTTTTTAATCACCATGGAGAAGTCCATAGAGGACATGACCGAAGAGGCCTTCCAAAAACACATCCAAGCATTAGCGATTCGTCGACTAGACAAACCAAAGAAACTATCTGCAGAGTGTGCTAAATACTGGGGGGAAATCATCTCCCAGCAATACAATTTTGACAGAGGTAAGGCCAAGTGAGGGCCCCAACATTCATGGCATATAAGTAACATTTGAGGACACTGAGGCCATTCTACATAATGGTATTCATTTCGTAGATGATGTTCTAGTATTGATTTGGGAGTGGAGGTGAAGGTACAGCATTTCCAAAGAATCGTTATTTAACGTAGCAATTTCCTATTAGAAACTTCATCTTTTTTTCTTCTCTAAAAGCTAAAACTGGATCTACCTGTATCTCATAATAATGCATTAATAATATATCTAATTTCACTTTTTGTATTCAATTACTGTGCCTCTGAGGCTCTGAGCATGGATATGTAGGTATCATTTTCCCATAACACTAAAAAAAAAGAAAGAAAAGAAAAAGAAAAATTGCACTTTGAATTTAGTTGAGGCAGGTGCTGCTCTGGAGGCACAGGGGTTCAAACATTTGCCTGTAGGGATCTCCAGAAATTTGGTCATATATTTAGATATGGGCTGCTTCCCAAAATCTTTTGCCTGTGAGCCTCCTCACCTTTCTTTAGAGCAGGGATTAATAATGGGGTGTGCTGAGCTATACTAGAAGTCGGGAGTGTTGGGTTGTGTTCTCGTTCTGACACCAAGAAGCTGACGATCTTGGCCAATTCCTTTTCTGGGTCTCTGTTTCCTTACGTGTAGTTTTTCTAGCAGTTGTATTTACCATGAATATAATACCTACCACTTACTGAGCATTTCTTATGTGCCCTAGCAATGTGTTATTGTCATTTAATCATTTTTTTTAGTTCTCACTAAAGCCCCATTAAATAGTTTTTATCCCCAATTTCTGGAGAGGAAACTGAGGCTCAGAAAAGTGGAAGTGACTAGTCCAAGATGCAATGGCTCATAAGTAGAGAGCCTGAATAGCCTTTTAACTTTTTACTTGAAATTTATTCCCTTACTACTTGCAGGAGCAGATGATCACTTAAAAATATGGATACTTAGGAGTGTTGAAGTATGTTGTCATTTAGTATAGTATTCTAAGCTACTTAAAATGGGATTCTTAGTACATTACTGTTTGATTATCTTTTCAGATAATACAGAAGTTGCATATTTAAAGACACTTACCAAGGAAGATATCATAAAATTCTACAAGGTAACTTCAATTCATGTATTTAGATTTTGGCTGATAAGGAAAATGGTATATGCTGTGTTATGTTTTGCTGCTTTGAACCCATTCAGGCAGGATTTATGAAGGCTTTTTTATCACAAATTTTTTTTTTTTTTTTTTGAGGGCAGTGTCACTGGCCCTCATATGTGGGACCGAACCAGGGCCGCTGGCTTCCCAAGCCAGCGCGTAACCACCGCGCCACTCAGCCGGCCCTATGAAGGCTTTTTTATGGATTTAAGTATTTTTGACACATATTACTGTTAGAAAAAAGAGAAAATTCATATTGAACCCAGTACTGTTTCCTTCTCCCTCTGGACCAGGGACTGTGAGGCCGCTTCTGGCTCCCAGATCCATCTCTTTAGCTATCCTTTTGTCTGTTCTCTCTGTTCCCATCCCAGCCCACAAAGAACATTGCTAAGCTTGTTTGGTGGGAAAGAGGAGCAAAGAAAACAAATAGAATTTGAGAATTAGATTATTCTCCAATCTCTGACAACTATAAATGATCTTCAACCATTTAGGTGCCATTGTGGCTGCTTCTTTACATTAATGATTACTCACCTTTGGACATTGTTCAGGGATCTTATGAGTTTTCAATGCCTGTGCCCATTGAGAAAGTTTATCAGGAGAAAAAAGGGACACCACCAGTACAGTCTTTTTTTTTATTTAGCTGAGCCATCCTGCCACCTATTGGCAGCTCAGCTCGGGCTGGGCATCGAACTGCTGTTGCTCACAGCTCAGCTTGCACTCTTGAGCGAGCTTTTAAACTGCTGAGCCACTTGACCCTCCCAGCACAGTTTTGAGAGGTTTGCACCATCTAAATTTTCCCCACCCGTAACAAAATTCTAAGAAGGGTAGTGAAAATTTTGTTAAGTGGGTATATAATGTGTAATAAGGATGCTAAGTGCAAAAATTGAAATTTAAGCTGCAATAAAGTTGTTCATACACATTTTAAGAAAGGAAAAAAACTGTATTAAAATTGTTCTATAAGATAATAATAGGGGTACCTAGAAAAGAGTTTTGTGACCATATAAGTTTGAAAATGTCTACTCTCTTAATTTCCATTCTTGGAGAATTAGAGAGCGTGTTTTGAAAGTACTAAGAAGCCCCAGAGTAAAGACTTCTTTTTAGCTCAGGATTTGTTTAATTTTGATCAACAAAACATTTCCAAAACTCATTTCAACATAGACCCTTTTTTTGCTCTGAATACCTACCTATCAGTATCTCCTAGGACTCGAGTGTTCTTTAGAATACATTTTGCAAGAAAATGCAGTTGGTTAGTTGGTTGGTTGGTTGGTTGGTTGGTTGGTTGGTTGGTTGGTTGGTTGGATTGGTTGATTGGTTAGTTGGTTTTTAGAAAAATTGGGATTCTCCAAAGTTGGTCAGGAAGTTGAGAATAATCTGAAACTGAAGAGGGTGTTCTACTGTTTATTGATAGAGGCTGATAAGAAAGCAGTAAAGGTTTAGGTGAAAAGTGATGAAGAACCATAAGGTTATCAAGAATCAAAAAGTTTGCTTGAGGGCCGGCCGAGTGGCGCGTTGGTTAGGAGCTGGCTTGGGATGCCAGCAGCCCCGGTTTGGATCCCACATATGAGGGCCATTGACGGTGCCCTCTGCAGCTGGGATGGTGAATGGCGGCTTCACCTGGAGCTGGACTTGCTGTGAGTCCCCGGGACAGCATAGCTGCAGCTGCTGCTGCAGTGGGCTGCCATGAGCTACAGTGAGTGGCCGGCAGCCAGCATGAGCAGCTGGCAGCTGGTGTGCGCTGCCAATAGTCACTGTGATGGCCCCCCAGAGGCTGGCGACCGATCTGCCTTACCCAAGAAGAGCACAATGAAGATACCAACATGGCCAGTGAAGCAATGTCCTCCACAGCTGGACTGAGGAACAAAAGGACAGCAACTTGTCTGTCCCCCTTCCCCTGTTTCCCTCCCCCAAGTCCCCAATTTAAAAAAAAAAAATTGCTTGAATAAATTAGATGCTATCAGATGAGCCTGGGCTGTTCTGCCCGTTGGAGGGGAGCCGTGGTGAAGTTTGCTCTGGTGCATCAGCAGGGCTTCCATTGCAGCTGCACAGGACCAGGCTTATAATAACTCCATAAATTACTGTTGAGTGGATTTGGCTTCGCTGATGATCTCTTCTTCTGAGGATACAAAACATTGCTTTTGGCTAAGGCATCAGGGGAAGCTTCTTCACAACTTGTGTTTTCCCTTTGGAAAAGACAGGTAAAGATCCAGCATTAAGGGAAAGGTGAAGAGACACTTCCCTACAGGATCTGTCTGCCAACCCACCACTCCTGGTATTCATGGTAGTAACTAAGGGGAATGCCTCAAAGCAATATGGTGGAATGGAGAGAACAAGAGGGCCCTCACTTCTGACACTGTCCCTTACGAGCTGTATGACTCCAGCAAGTCGTTTTACCTCTCTGTGTTTCAGAGTTTGTCTATCTAAAATAAGAATCATCATCATCATGCTTAGCATACAGAGTCAAGTGAGCTAACATAAGAGAGCACCTGATGCACGGCAGAGCTCAATAAGTGTTAGCTCCCTTCTCTCCTGGTAGATGAGGGACCACAGCAGTGCCCTGGTGCAGAACCCAAGAAGCAGGCTTTGTGGCTGCCTCTTGACTAAGCTCAGGCCATTGTCTCTGCAGACACGAAAGATCACTAGTTGGGGCTCTGCATCGCACCCCAGTGAGGTCCAGGATAGGTTTTTAATCCCAGCCTAGGTACTTATTAGCTGTAGGAGTTTGAGCACATGTCACTTAATCTCTTTGGACTTGGTTTTCTCGTCTGTGAAATGGGGTTAAAGATAATCCTTGCCTAATATTTGTAGAGTGTAAATGAAATACTCTGAGGGGAAAGAAAAGGAAGCATCTTTTCTGTTTGTGGATATGTGGGAGCTGATTCTTCAGAATTATAAAAGAACACCTGAGTTTAAGTTCCTTAGTGGGACAAAAGGGTGACTTTACTCTTCTTTCTGCCTAGGAAATGTTGGCAGTCGATGCCCCGAGGAGACATAAGGTGTCCGTCCATGTTCTTGCCAGAGAAATGGATTCTTGTAAGTAATAATGACTTTTTTTTTAAAGTGTGTTTTTAGGCACATGATAGCTGTCCCTTGCCATAGCCATATCCCTTTTCAAGCACCAGAAAGTAAAGGGGAACTAACTGGAGACAGGTGTGCTCTAGCAAAGTAAAAATAAGGGGGCAAAAAGAGAATGAGGCAGTGAAGGAGAGAGCCAACACCAGATGGCACAGTGGGAAGCTGGCTGCTGTTCTGTAAGAAAACACAGCTAGGTGCTGGTGGGACGTCTCCACAGAAGTTGTGTGGAGCCAGCGCCTGTGAGGAGGAAGGGTGACGTTTGATCTGTTCAGTCCTTCTCTTCTCCTGCCTCTGACTGGCCTAGGTTTACCTACAACCATTACCTCCGTTGGCCTTCTGGGTTGTTTTGATGACCAGAGCTTCAGGGTCCAATGAGGTCAGACCTGCTGCCAATGCTTAGTAACCATGGTAACATCATGAACCATCATTGAGGAAGCTCCATTGAGATAGGAGGCAGGACAAGCAATCACGGCCTTAGGGGAACGGGTAGCCCGAGAGGATCTGAAAAGTACATGAACTGGGCCTGGCACAGATTTTTTAACCCTGGCACAATTGACCTCACAGATTCATTGCACACAAATTTTCAAATATGAAATACGTTTTTACTAAGTCACAAATACGACTGGCGAAAGGTTACAGTAGAGGGGGGAGATATGGAAGTGATGAGTCACGAAACTTAAGTTAACTGTTAGATATTTGAAAATTTGTGTGCAATGAATCTCTGAGATCAGTTGCGCCCAACAGAGGATTAATAACCTGAGTCTAGTGTCAACTATTTTTTGAAAGTGGCTCTTGTATACTAGTGTCAACAAATGCAAAGCACTAAACCTTTCATTTTCTTACAGGTCCTGTGGTTGGAGTGTTCCCATGTCAAAATGATATAAATTTGTCACAAGCACCAGCCTTGCCACAAGTAAGACATGTAAATGTTACGTTCGATTGCACAGTTAGAGGACTACTTAGTCAGAGCTTGTTCATCAGGACACATGAGACCTAGAAATTTCAGGTCACTTGGTGTTGGAGCCTCTACTTTAGGTCTCCTCTGAAGGCCAGGTCCCCATTCTTTCTGACAGTTCTCAGGGGTCATAACTTTCCCTTTCAGCTGCACAGAAACTCGGCCTCCACCCTTGTCTGCCTTTGCCTCTAGCTTGAACAATTGTGTTACTCCGTGACAAGCCATCCACAGCCACATTTGTCCCCAGCCCCTTCACAGGGCCTGCATATGTTAGTCATCTGGGAAGGTTGGCATTTACTTGCAGGAGGAGGAAACTGACCGTGTAACCAGGCCCTCCTGGGTGGGCACACCAGCCTGTGCCTCTGCTATAGCCTTGGCACTGAGCCCTTAGGTGCCAGCCGTGTACCCGGAGGAAAGCCGTGTCTTCCTTCTGGGCCAGAGTCCCACTGGGACATTCATCATAGGTTTGCATATAGACCCTCTGGCCCTACTGATCCAGAAAGAAGGGTCAGCAGATCATAATGTGGGGTAGAAACTAGTTTGTCTGGAAAAAAGAAAAAGAAAAATGTCGATGTCCTATTCAGTCTGCTTTTTAGGCTAAATACACTAAGAGAAAACTTTTTTTTTTTTGCAGCCTGAAGTGATTCAGAACATGACCGAGTTCAAGCGTGGTTTGCCACTGTTTCCCCTTGTGAAGCCACATATCAACTTCATGGCTGCAAAACTCTGAAGATTCCCATGGGTGGGAAATGCATTCCTGAGTCTTCCACGGGCCAGGAAAACAACCTTGGCCACTTTAGTAGTTTCTGGTTCACTGTTAGAGAGATAAACAGAAAAAGAGAAGTTGTCAACTGTCATTATGTAGAAATATAAAAAATCCAAAGTAATTAAATTACAAAATCTTACAGATGTAGAGTATTTTTAAAATACATGCCTCTTAAATATTTAAAAAGTTTTTTCATTACTAAGAGAAATTACCCTTATATACAATACTTAAAATGATGGGTGGTATTCCTATAGATTATTCCCTGTTCTGTAAAATAGTCGCTTGTCAGAAGAAAATATGTTATCTTTTATCTAAAAGCCTCTTAGGGTCGGCCGAGTGGCGTGGCGCGGTGGTTGGGTGCTGGCTTGGGAAGCCAGTGGCCCCGGTTCGGGTCCCACATATGAGGGCCAGTGATACTGCCCTCAAAAAAATAAATAAATAAAAGCCTCTTAGGTTGACCAAAAAAGAGCCTTCAAAACATTTAGAAAGGTAATACGTTTTTTTAAAAATTGGTCCTCAAATTTGCTTTCTACTGAATAGTTTCATGTAAATCAATGGAAAACATTACATTTGGCAGATAATGAACAAAGCAATGTACGAGCAATGTAATTTTCTTTTATTAGTGAAATTGCTGATGATAAGGCATGGTTTTAATCTTTTTATAAAATTGGAACGTGTTTTTTATTCAAGTTAGTCAAATGTTGGAAAACCCTAGAACACTCTACTTATTTATAGTGCTAGAAATACAGAGTTACTTTACATCAATTTTGTCCCAAACTGAATTTCTCAGGATTACTGTGATTTGTTTCTTTCTGACTGAATTCTATCAACATTCTTATTCATAGCTGGTTTGCGGTGTTCTATCGGTTTTACTTTTTCCCATCAACATGTTACAGTATTTATTTAACAAGTACAAATAGGGTGAACTTCAGATCCCACTGAGTGTGTGACATGCTTTTCCAACATTAGTAATTGTAGACACCTGTTGTGAAATTTTTTCCTATTGTGAAATCACAGCGAGTATATGAACCAAAATATTTGCCCCATTATGAATTTAAAAGGCAACAAATACAAAGCTTCCTTTTTGGAGGTTTAAAAAAGTACAGCCTTGGATTCTTAAATAGCCTGATCTCCATAAGACTCTGAAATCCATTTTTGCCACCAGCCTAATATTGCCTTAAGTGTTAAGTTATTTTTCAATTATATAAATATAAACATACAAACACACACATGATAACTGGAGTGGACTTTAAAAAAAAAATTTTAGATGAAATTGTTACTCTAGATTGAACAGCTGTTTCAGATATTTACTAAAACTTCAAGAGAAGTTGTGAACATACTTTTCACATACAGGCGCTAGTAACAACAGTGAAGGGCCCTGATGTCCACTAACTCAAGCAAAGTAAACACTGGCATTTTCAAGTAACATTTTACCTCCATATGAGTTGATTTGTTAGGACTTCTTTCCGTAGAGTCGTATCTTTTCACATTCTTAAGTTTTCACATTTACCATTTTCCAGATAATCTAAATTTGGAGCAAGCATGATATAATCACAGCTGTGGAGGCTGCTTTCAAAAGCGGGACTCCATTTCTGTCACAGAACTGTGGTGCTGTAACTGTCTTTTTATCCCTACCTTCAAGAGCTTCCTTATACGAAGCCTGTCTTTGTCCATCAAGAGGTGCGTGAGTCATCACATCCTTCTGGGTTTATGCATTTGTAGACTATGCAGCTTTTCATCTAACTGCAAATATATAGGAGAGGGATCTAAAATTAGTTGTGAGCATTTAAATCCACCACTGTAAGAATAAAGGATCCACCTACCGTTTCAGTGGAAAGTTATGTGCTATTAGGTAACCTTTAGCTCTTAAAAAAAAATGGATGGAATTTAACAGTGTCATTTTAATGAGCGAGTCACATGAAGAAACGTGAAAGGAATCACATGTGGTCTTCCTGGAACCTGCGATTGTGGTTCAGTGTGTTCCAGCATCGGCTGGTTTCTAGACTGGATCTAGAGCTACTGTTGGATCACTCAGGCATCCCAGTGGATTCATTTAAATGGATCCAAGCTGCAATCCATGAGCAATAACAGACTACCCCAGATACTGCTATTTACTCAATGCTTATTTAGTAAGGAAGATTACTGAAACAAACTAAATTATTAGTTACCTATGGCTTTTTAATGAAGTCTTCTTTTTGACTAGTTAAATTGGAAGAGAGAGACACAGCCAGTATGGTGGAGTGCTAGGATAATCCTGTTTACAATAAATCGCCTGAATTTAACCTGTGGAGTTTGCGTATTATTTTTACAATTTCGGCAGCCAGTCCTCAGCCCACCTCTAGGCATCCTGATTTGACAGTGTGTCTTGCTTTAATTGTTCCTAATGCAGAAAGAAGTGAATTTCTTTTTTTTTAAGTATATATCTGGGTAGCAATGATTTAGTCAAATAAATGGGTCGATTTCACATTCTTAAGAATAGATCATGCTTTTTCTCTATGGGTTTGTCACCAGAACACAGGTGTCATGAAAACTGCTAAATCTAAGTCAAAATGGAAAAGGAAAAGACTCATTAACATCGTCATCATTGGACATGTAGATTTGGGCGAATCTACCACTGCTGGCGTAGATCTACAAATGTGGTGGGATTCACAAAAGAACACAGCTCAGATTGCTTGTAAATTTGCTGAACTAAAGAAGATTGATTGTTGTTCTGGAAAAAAGCTGAAAGATGGCCAGAAGGTTTTGAAATCTGGTGATGCTGCCACCATTGACATGGTTCCTGGCGAGCCCATCTGTGTTAAGAGCTTCTCTAGCTATCCTAGGCCGTTTTGCTGTTTGTGACATGAGATGGACTGTTGTCGATGTCATTAAAGCAGTGGACAAGAAGGCAACTGGAGCTGGCTCTCAGTGTGAGAGGCTGAACTCCTTCCTTGCTTTGAGTATTGTCACTGACCCCAAACCCAGAAAGATTTGTCCATGGCATTATAGAGAGGAAAATAAACAGGGTAGAAAAACAAGAATTTCTTTCCTCCACAGCTGGTATTTGCATCTTATTGCAGCATCTCCAGCAGCAGGTTAGGCAGGTATCCCTGGCCTCTGACTCTGTCAAGACAATTTGCCGCATGTGTGGCGTCGGGCTGGCTCAGACAGACATTTCTGGAGGAAATGTGCTCGTTCCTCAGTTTCCTGCCTAGGACACTGGTGCCCACCCACATAGCATTGTGCTCAGTGATGGTGCAGCAGCCCCAGGTTTTACAGCTTGGGGCAGTTTTCCCCTCACATGGAGGAATCATCCACTGTTCTCCAGTACAGCTTCTCGGAATATTTATGGTGAAAACCAAGGATTCTCATATTCTTATTTCCCTTTTGTACGCGCAGCTCCTACCCTCCTAATCCTTCCCTGGCCGGACCTCTGCCCACTTAGCTCCTGGATCCCTAGTATTCTGTGCTGCCTAGCGAATGAAGTTCGTTCGTTGTCCTTGTTCACTTGAACCTTGTAACCCCAGGGTTTCTTGTGGTAAGGCTTGTTGGTAGTATTGTGTTGCTGCTGTTCTCATCCAAGTCCAACTCTCCAAAGATAATACAGCATTTGGGACAGCTGATGCCCTGAACATTATAAATGTAAAACCCTTTGTAGATTACAGACATCTTCCACAATAGATTTTCCACAATAACCTTTGGACTTAGGAGGACTATGATTAAAATTATCTCAGATTTTCAAAGGTGAACGTAGACTCAGAAAGGCTAAATAAATGGTTTGCCCAGGATCATGTAGGAAGAACAAATTCAAACCTCCGTTCAGGCCTTTAAACTGCATCTCACTGTTCCATGTGGATTTTCTGTAATAATAGCTACCAAGTCCATTAATGCCCTTGTGGAACAAAGTAGAAAGGCAGGTGCTTTTACTTTTGTATGAAACTTTTTTCACATGCAACATCTTTTTTTTTTTTTTTTTGAGGGCAGTGTCACTGGCCCTCATACGTGGGACCCGAACCGGGGCCACTGGTTCGTAAGCCAGCACTTAACCACTGCGCCACTCGACCGGCCCCACATGCAACATCTTAATGTCCCAACCGCTGCCTATTTTGGAGGGAGTGAGACCAGATCTCAGTGTACTCACCTCCTCCAGTCCACTGTTGTATCCACTCTGCTGGCCTCCCCTGTACTCATTTAGCTCCCCTGCCTGTAAGATTCCTCTCCCCATTGGGGTTAATCCAGACCCACACCTCCTGGCCTGCTAAACCCTTGAATCAATGTAAGCTCTCCTTCCTGTTGCCCCTGGAGTGATAAGAGTATCTGGAATCCTTCAAGAAATTCAAAAAAGGAGTGTGAAGAAGATTCAAGTTCACCTGTGACCCCACCACTCAGAGACAACCACATTTGCATTATGTTTCTTTGCAGTCTTTTTCCTATGCATATAGATAGGGTCATGTATTCAGTTCTGCAACTTTTTCCTTCAGTAGTCTATTTATACTGAGAATTTTCCACATGGATACTCTTGAAAAAAATGTGATTTTTTTTTTGTTGTTGTTTTTGGGTGTTTGGTGTCATACTGTAGTTTGTTTATCGAATCCTCTTTGGGATGTTTAAGGCGTTTTCAAACTTTGTTCCGTGATAAAACTCCTTGTGCAGAGTACGTGTGTGATTTTTTGATTATTTCTTTAAATTGCTGGGTTATAGAATATGAATATATCATTTAACGTTTTTACTTTGAAAATTTCAAAATCTACAGAGAAGTTGTAAAAATAGTACAATGAATTCCCATGTACCCTTCACCTTGTATTCACCAGTTTTATGTTTGCTACACATTGCTCCTTCCCTCTCAAAATCTTTTAAGTAGGTTGCAGACATCATGACGGCTTACCCCAAAATATGTCATCAAGTATCTCCTAATGACAAGGTGAGTTTGAAGTAAGGAATTTGGCCTCATCCAGAGGGAGGTCTGGCCTCTGTCTCCTTTGTCTTTGGTTAGACACTGTATACCAGTAAATTCGACAGCTTAGATGAGATAGATGAATTTCTTGAAAGACACAAATTATCAAAGTAGACATGAAAAGAAACAGGAAGTTTGAATATTCCCTTCTCTATTTAAAAAATTGAATTACTGGGCCGGCCGAGTGGCGCATTGGTTAAGAGCTGGTTTTGGGACACCAGCGGCCCCGGTTTGGATCCCACATATGAGGGCCAGTGACACTGCCCTCGAAAGCTAACAACAGCTCCACCTGGAGCTGGGCTGTGCGAGCCCCGGTGACGGAGTAGGCTGCAGCCCCTGCTGCCAGTGGGCTGCCATAGGCTACAGTGAGTGGCCGGCAGCCAGTGTGAGCTGCCAATAGCCGCTGTGAGCGACCATCCAGAGGCCAGTGACCCATCGGCCTCATCCGGGAAGAGCGCAATGACGATACCAACGTCCTCCACAACTAGACTGAAGAACAAAAGGACAGCAACTTGTCTGTTCCCCTCCCCCAATTCCCCAATAAGATCTTTTAAAAACAAAAAATTGAATTACTATCTTTACCACAAAGAAAATTCCAAGCACAGATAGCTTCACTGGTAAATTGTATCAAATGTTTAAAATGAAGTTATACTGGGCCAGCTGAGTCACTCAGTTGGTTAAGAGCTCGCTCAAGAGTGTGAGCAGAGCAACATGGTTGCCGGTTTGATACCCGGTCCAAGCTGAGCTGCCAACGGGTGGCAGAATGGCTCAGCTATAACTAAATAAATAAAATGAAGTTATAATAATTTCACATAAGATTTTACAACAGAAGAGGGAACCCTATTTATGAGGATAGTGTTTATTTTATGAGGTCAGCATTACCTTAATAACCAAATCAGACAAAGATATTTCAAGTAAAAAAAGCTCCAAACCAAAGACCCTTTAACAAGTCCCAAAAGTCTTTAACAAAATATTAGCAATTTGAATCAAGCCATGTATAAAAAGAAATTTTTATATAGTTCACTTTCAATTATGCCAACCTTACATGGTGACAAAGTGGGGTTTTCCCAGGAATGCAAGGTTGGTATAATATTTGAAAATTAGTGTTATTTACCATAGTAGAATTAATGAGAAAAAAAACCATTTTAATAGAGTAAAAACATTTTACAAAGTTCATAATAAAATCAGCAAATAACAGCCGAGTGGCGCATTGGTTAAGAGTTGGCTTGAAACTCCAGCTCTGTGCAGCAGGGCCCCAGTTCCAATCCCACGTGTGAAGGCCAGTGACACTGCCCTCTACAGCTAAGATGGTGAACAACAGCTCCACCTGGAGCTGGGCTGCTGTGAATCATAGGCGATGGTGTAGGCTGCAGTGGGGCTGGCCGGCAGCTAGTGTGCTCTTGTGAGCTGCCGTGAGCCATTGTGAGTGGCGGTCCAATGGCCGGCGAGCAACTGCCTCACCCAGGAATAGAGCAATGATAATATCAACATGGGCCAGTGAAGCAACTTCCTCCACAACTAGACTGAAGAACAAAAGGACAACAACTTGTCTGTTCCCCTTCCCCAATTCCCCAGCGCTGTTCCTTTCCCCGAATTCCCCAAAAAAATCTTGAAAAAAAAAAAAATTCATTGTATGTCTATATACTGGGAGCAAAATTCAAATATAATTTTCAATTGTACCATTAAAAAGTATTTGGGGTAAAATTTTTTTAAAACAGAAAACTGAAAAACATTACTGAAAGACATTTTAAAAGACCTCCATAGTATTCATGGAGTGGAAGACAATATTTTTAAGATACCCATTCTCCCCCATTAATCTATAGATTCTAAGCAATGCATATCAATTCCTGCAGCCTTTTGGGGCGCACATTTACAGGCTGATTTTTAAATATACATGGACATGCAAATAATCTTGAGTAGCTAAAATACTGAAAAAGAAGAACAAAAGCATCCTTCCTGATAACAGTTCTTACAAAAAACTATAGTAATCAAGATAGTGCAGTGCTGACCCAAAGATAGACATATAGATCAATGGAAGAGGATAGTCCAAAAATAGATCACCACGTTGATTTCAGCTGATTTTTGATAAAATTGTCATGGTTCTTTGATAGGGAAGAAATAGCTTTTTCAACAATGGTTCAAGAATACCTGGATATCTTTATGGGGGAAAAAAAATTGAGCCTTAACCCTTACTTCATAGTATATACAAAATTAATGCAAAAAGGGCTACAGATTTAAGCATTATAAAACTTATGTTGGGAAAGAAGAGAAAATCTTTTCTAAGGTAGGCAAAAATTTTTTAGCATGCAAAAGTTACTAACCATCAAAGACAAAAAAATGGACAAATTGAAGTTTTTCAAGTTTAAAAATGTCTTCTCTTCAAAGGATACCATTAGGAATATAAAAAGGCAAGCTGTTGCCTGGCAGGAAATATCTGCAATACATAAATCAGACAAAGGACATAGAAAGGAATATATAGGAAACTTAAAATCATAAGGCAAAAATCTGGTGAAAGTTGAATAGATGCTTCACTAAAGGAGATATAAACAGTGGTCCATGAAAAGATACTCAGATCATTACTCATCAGGGAAATGCAAATTAGAGTCAACAGGACAGGTGAGAAGGAAGATCAGTGATTGCCTGGAGGTGGATCAACAGACATGAAACATTTAAAAAATGGAAATGTTTTGTATCAATAAAAAGCTGGAAAAGTATTTTTAATACTACCAAAATGAGATGAGATACCATTATATGCAAACTAGAATAGCTAAAATTAGAAATACAATACCAAGTGAAAGCTTCTAGCTTCTAGCATATATATTTTAATATCTTTTCCTTCGGTAGAGTAGATCTCCTTTACTGTAGTAGCCAAAAGATCATATTTTGGAGGTAGCTTTTTTTTTTTAAGATTTTATTGGGGAATTGGGGGAGGGGAACAGTGTTGGGGAACCAGGGAAGGGGAATAGAAAAGTTGCTGTCCTTTTGTTCTTCAGTCTAGTTGCGGAGGATGTTTCTTCACTGGCCCATGTTGGTATCGTCATTGCGCTCTTCCCGGGCGAGGCAGATAGGTCGCCAGCCTCTGGACAGCCTCTCACGGCAGCTCTTGGCTTGCTCATGTTGCTGCCGGACATTCGCTATAGCTTATGGCAGCCCACTGCAGCAGGGACTGCAGCCTACACTATCGCTGGCGACTCATGGCAGTCCCGCTACAGGTTGAGCTGTTGTTCACCATCTTAGCTCTAGAGGGCAGTGTCACTGGCCCTCATATGTGGGATCCGAACCGGGGCCCTGCTGCTCAGAATTGGCATCCCAAGCGAGCTCTTAACCAACGTGCCACTCTGCCGGCCCTATTTATTTATTTTTAAATTCTGTGTATATTTTATTTTTAATTAACTGGCACACTTATTTTTAAAGGTAAATTATCACTAAATAACAGGAAGGGTTTAAAAGTACCTAGTATTATATTTTAAAAGTAAATTTTGGTTAGATTTTAGCAATCTTAATAACATCTATTAACAATTCAAAACATTACTATTTGTGGAATATAGTTTGGGAAGCCGTAGGTCCTTGCTACTTAAAATATTGGCATCCCCTGGGAGCTTGCTAGAAGTGCAAGAATTATAGACCCTGGCCGGCTGAGTGGCGCGTTAGTTAAGTGCTGGCTTGGGATGCCAGCAGCCCCAGTTTGTATCGTTGGCAACTGCATAGCTGCAGCCCCTGCTGCAGTGGGCTGCCATAGGCTACTGTGAGTGGCCTGCAGCCAGCGTGAGCGTCGGGCAGCCAGTGTGAGCTGCCAAGAGCCGCTGTGAGCGGCTGTCCAGAGGCCGGCGACTGATCTGCCTCACCCTGGAAGAGCACAATGATGAAACCAACATGGGCCAGTGAAGCAATGTCCTCTACAACTAGACTGAAGAACAAAAGGACAGCAACTTGTCTGTTCCCCTTCCCCAATTCCCCAACGCTGTTCCCCTGCCCCAATTCCCCAATAAAAAATCTTAAAAAAAAAAAAAAAAAGGAATCACAGGCCCTACACCAGAATACTGGATCAACTCTGTCCTCTAACAAGATTCCCAGATGAATCATATGTACAGCAAAGTTAAACTGCTGGTTACATTCCATGAATTAACATGCCCCTACTTCAGGGCTGGCCAAGTGGCGTGGTGGTTAAGCGCAGTGATTATAGTGCTGGCTTTGGAAGCCAGCGCCCCAGTTCGAGTCCCACATGTGAGGGCCAGTGACACTGCCCTCAAAAAAAATAAATAAATAAAATGCCCCTACTTTAGATGCGAAAGACTTGATGTTTACAAAGCTATTTTTGTTTTGTTTTTTGTTTATTGAGGGCAGTATCACTGGCCCTCATATATGGGACCCAAACCGGGGCCGCTGGCTTCCCAAGCCAGCGCTTAACCACCGTGCCACTCGGCCGGCCCTACAAAGCTATTTTTGAATATCCTGTTTTTTTAAAATTCAAGTGCACAAAATAGTTTATAGCTCAATTAATTATCACAAAGTGAACACGTCTATGTAATGACAACTCAGGGCAAGAAATATATCTTTATATCTTTCCCCTTTGCAGTTACTATCTCCTCCTGTTACCTAAAGTTAATCACTATCTTGTCTTCTAACACCATAGATTAGTTTTGCCTGCTTTAAATTTTTTTTTTTTTTTTTGAGGGCAGTGTCACTGGCCCTCATATGTAGGACCCGAACCGGGTCCGCTGGCTTCCCAAGCCAGAGCTTAACCACCGCGCCACTCGGCTGGCCGCCTGCTTTAAATTTTATATAATGAAATTTTAAAATACTTTGTGTCTGACTTCATTTGTACAAAATTGCATTTGTCAGATTTACCCATTATATTGAGTGTGTAGCTATTGTTTTTTCTGCTTTTCCATTGTATAAATAGATCACAATTTGTCTATTCTATTATTGAAAAACATTTAGGTTTCCAGTTTTTGGGTTATTTATAAATAATGCTGCTATAAACATTCTTAAACATGTCTTAGGGTACACACGTACATGCATTTCTGTGTGTGTACCGAGGAGTGAAATTGGTATGTCAGAAGATATGTACTATGTATGTTTAAATTTAGGAGATACCACCGAACAATTTTTCAAAGTGGTTGTATCAATTTACACACTCACCAGCACGGTGGGAGAGTGCAGTTGCTCACTATCACTTGGTGTTGTTAGTCTTTTCAATGTTTGGCCATTCTAATGGGTGTGGTTTTCATTTGTATTTCTGTGTATACTAATGAGGTTCAGAGCCTTTTCATATGCTTATTGACTATTTCAATATTCCCTTTAGTTTTCTTGACCTTTTTAAAATTTGTGTTCTCACTCTTTTTCTTAGTGAGCTGTAGGAGTTATTCCAGATTAAGCCCATTTTCAGTGAGAGTTCAGAGTCATCGGGTCAACCATTGCCAGGAGCAGAACTTGGTCCCCTTTTTAATAACTACATCTGATACCAGTAATGCATGTATTATGATGAAGACTGAGCCATCGTCAGTGGGAAATAGTTTGAGAAGCTTTTTAAAAAGATAGCAAGCTGAGAAGAAAGCTGATTCCGGCAGTGTAAGATTTAATGAGCAAAAAGATGAAGGGAAATGCAGGGTCCGAGTGGGCACCTAAGCACCCCAGGGCTCTGTGTTCTTAACTGAGATTAGCACTCATGTGAAGAAGGGAGACTCATTTTATCCAGCTCTTGGGAGAACTAAATGAGAAAACATGTAAGAAAGCTATCGGTATATACATAAGATATCAAAATCAGATTGAAACTACTTGACAGTTTTGCCCAGGGACCAGTCTGATTGATACTGTGTGTGTGTGTGTGTGTGTGTGTGTGTGTGTGTGTGTGTGTGTGTCTTTTCTCAGCAGATTCTATGCCATCATAGGGAGAGTCACACAGGAAGTAATTTAGATTTAGATTTCTTATATTCTTAGCAACTTCTTGATGATTTCCCCTCTGAAAGTTGTAAAAGGGCCTCTGGAAGAGTATAGAATTTACCCACTTAGCTCTTTTTCCTTTATGGCAATCTTATAGGAGGACTGATTGTCCAGTATTCATTACCAATTTAGACCTTCGTCTGATTGAATGGTTCTTAACCCTAATTTCACATTAAAATTAGCTACAGATCTTTAAAAAAAAAAAATACTGATGCCTGGTCCTATTCCAGACCTGACTGAATTAGTAAGGGGAGGAGCCTGATCGATTGGGATTGTTTACCAGAACCAGTGGTGATCCTAAAGGGCATGGTTATTTGTAGGCCTGAGAACTGCCGCTGACATTGTAGAGATAAGGTTGTCCACCAGATGGAGACAAAGCACTTCTCCATGAAAACGCTCCACACAAAACCCATTCTCTGACTTTACAGCTGCAGCAACTCCAATTTATGTTATGTGCCAAGCAGGGCAAACATGTGGGAAGAAAGGTAAAATTATCTCTGTTATTGTTGCTTGCCAACCAGTGATATTCTTCCCCCCACTGGGGAAAATTCTAGGAGCTAACTTAAAAGATAATGTGGATAAAAATGTATCTTATTCACCCAATTACATGAACTCGGTAATCTAGAAATATTTTCAATTCTTCTCCTAGCTCACTTTGATAAAACACATTACATTAACTGACAAAAGACTGATAAATAAAAGAGGGCAGTAATATTGTCCATATATTATAGAGAATTTTGAGATAAGATCACTCCAAGAATTTTGCAAATAGAAATCAATATCATCATGAGTAAATTAGCATAAGATATGCTCACAGGGTTTTAGGAAATATACAGATGTAATAATGCAACTTACATTTTTTCCTAAATCTAAAATACTTCATTAGCAGTTCTCAACTTTCATTTCTCCCATCCCTTGCTTAGCTCTACCATAGAAGCTATAAAGGCTACAAGCTTGACCTCTGTCCCCTTGTACCTGCCGGTTGGCAATGAGGTGTAGGGAAAAACCACTGGGGAGGGCTTCTCTTCCAGAATACAATGACAAAAGACTTAACAAAAAATGTCTTTTCCCCATCCTCTTGTCCCCATCCTCTTGTCCCCATCTTTCTGGGAACACAAAACTTGGAAGTAGAACAGCCATCCCTGTCCATGAGGTGACAAGTGTGAGGACAAAGCCAGTATAACTAAGGATGGCAGAGAGGACAGGCAGGAGGAGACTGGATCTTACCCTGATGAACGTTATCTGAGCCAAAATGCATAGTTTGATGTATCACCGGGTTAGAGGGTGAATATTTTCAACAGACCTGTGCTAGAAAAAGCCAGGGTGTCCTGTCACCCTACCTGACACAGTCTGTGATTCCTCCAGGGTACACACCAGGTCAAAGCACACAGATCCTGCTAGGGCCAAACACACAGATACTGAATATAAGCAATAAACCAAGTAGCAACAGACAGCAGCATTTATATCAACACAGGCCTGATTGGATCTGAAGGGTAGATGACACACAAAGGGATCTAACTGGAAAAAGAACTGGGAAAGAGTAAGATTTCTACGTTTTGAATAAGCAGAGTGGTAATTTGCAATTCAGTGGCTAGGATATTCAGAATAATTGCTATTCTGTGGCTTCCTGAGGATTTCACCAAAGAGGATTTCACAGAATTCTGGGGCTGTTTAAAGGACTCAAGAAGGGCCGGCCGAGTGGTGGAGTGGTTAAGCGCTGGCTTGGGAAGCCAGCGGCCCTGGTTCAGGTCCCACATATGAGGGCCAATGACACTGCCCTCAAAAAAAAAAACAACAAAAAAAACAAACTAAAGGACTCGAGAGGAGTTGGCAAAATGGGGGAGAGTATGATTGGCATGTGATGCCTCCTTGGAAAGGTCATAGAGGCATAGCTGGGCCCTCCCTTGAGCACAGCATAGCAATAGTGTCCCCTGGAGTTGTGTCATATGCCAGCTCTGTGAGCAGCCCAGGGGACAGTGACAGTGGACCTCTAGAAAGCAAAGGTAATTGACTAGGAAGTAGGAGGAAGTCTAAGTCCCTTTAGGTGTTAAGTTCTATTAGGGCTGCTCCTGATGCTGTCCTCACTTTCATGATTGTATCACATGCTGGTAACTCTCAAATCTTTATCTCCAAACCTAACCTCTCTGCGAGTCTCAGACTCATTTCCAGCTGCTTCCTGGTTATCTACACCTGGGTATTTGCACAGTCATTTCAAAATCCCTATGTCCAAAAAGGAACTCATTAAACTATCCTTTTTTCCTGTATATTCCTTTCTCATTCCATATATTTTTTGTACAACTTTTATTCAGTGCTGATTCCATGCCACTCACTGTGTTGGCGCTGGTGATACAAGGATGTATAAAACGAGACATGGTTCTCCCCACTGCATTTTTAGTCTGTAGGGGCAGATGACCATTAAACAGGAAGCACACAAATAATTACATATTTCATCCTTGATGATGAAGAATGGACACAGGTGCTATCCAAGAATCAACAGGGGAACTTCATGTCTAATTAGCCAGAATATTACCCACCTGGTCACTCCTTTCCTTTCCTTCTCTTATCATTTATATAGAACCAACCACCACATCTTCCCTATTTGACCTTCTAAATGTTTTTCAAGCCCATCTTCTCTTTCCCTTCTCTAGTTGAGACTGTCTCCAGCTTCTGTAAAGACCATGCATTAATCTTCGATGCCAGGCTTTGTACATTTTCCCCTTCCTCTTCACTCTCCCCCTCATCCCCTTCCTTATTGCCCCCAGACACCGTTATCCAAAACCTACTGACCATGTTGGTATCCTGACTAAAGTCTTTCTAGTGCTTTCCCATTTTATGTTAAAAACAAACCAATTTTTCTTTTTTTTTTAAGATTTTATTGGGGAATTGGGGGAGGGGAACAGCGTTGGTGAATCGGGGAAGGGGAACAGACAAGTTGCTGTCCTTTTGTTCTTCAGTCTAGTTGTGGAGGACGTTGGTATCATCATTGCGCTCTTCCCGGATGAGGCAGATCGGTCACTGGCCTCTGGATGGTCGCTCAATGCGGCTATTGGCAGCTCATGCTGGTTGCCAGCCACTCACGCTGGCTGTTGGCCACTCACTGTAGCCTATGGCAGCCCACTGCAGCAGGGGCTGCAGCCTACACCCGTCACCCGGGCTCACACAGCCCAGCTCCAGGTGGAGCTGTTGTTAGCTGTAGAGGGCAGTGTCACTGGCCCTCATATGTGGGATCTGAACCGGGGCCACTGGCATCCCAAAACCAGCTCTTAACCAATGCGCCACTTGGCCGGCCCTCTAGATTCATTTTTTTTGCATGTGGATGTTCAGTTGTTCCAGAACCATTTGTTAATAAGACTATCCTTTCTCCATTGAATTACCTTTGTTCTTTTGTCAGTTGACTATATTTGTGTGGGTCTATTTCTGGGCTCTCTCTTCTGTTGTATTGATCTATTTCTTTCACCAATACACACTGTTGTCATTACTATATCTCTATAGTAACTCTTGAAGTTGGTAGTGTCAGCTCTCCAACTTTGTTGTTCTTCAGTATTGTTTTGGTTATTCTAGGTATTTTCCTTTTCGATATAAACTTTAGAATCAATTTTTTGATATTTGTAAAGTAACTTGCAGGCCGGCCGAGTGGCGTGGTGGTTAAGCGCTGGCTTGCGAAGCCAGTGGCCCTGGTTCAGGTCCCACATATGAGGGCCAGTGACACTGCCCTCAAAATAAAAATAAAAATAAAAAAAATAAAAATAAAGTAACTTGCTAGGATTTTGATTGGGATTGTGTTGGATCTATAGATCAAGTTGGGAAGAACTGATATCTTAGTAATGAGTCTTCTTATCCATGAATATGGAATATCTCTCCACTTATTTAGATCTTGGTTTCTTTCATCAGAGTTTTTGTCATATAGGTCTTGTACATATTTTGTATAATATGTATTTAACCATATGTTGTCTACAAAATTCATTTTGGATAGAAAGACACAAAGAGAATGAAAGTAACATGATGGAAAAGTAACTCCCTGCAAATAGTAACTTAAAGAGAGCTGGGCTGGTTATATTATTATCAGACATAATAGATTACAAATCAAAAAGTTTACAAGAGACAAAAGAAAATATTATATTTTAATAAAAGTTTCAATTCATCATGAATATGTAACATTGTAAACATATACACAACTAATAACATAGCCCCAAATATATGAAGTAAAAATTGACAGTACCAAAGGATATTTCAATACCCCCACTTTCAATAATGGAAGGAACAAACAGACATAAGCTCAATTAGGAAATATGGGACTTTAACAACACCATAATTCAATTATTCCTGAGAGACATACACAGAACACTTCACCCAACAATACCAGAATATTCTTTTTTTTTTTATGTATTTATTTATTTGTGGGCACCGTCACTGGCCCTCATATGTGGGGCTGCTAGCTTCCCAAACCAGCACTTAGCCACCGCACCACTCGGCAGGCCCGACATTATTCTTAAGTACAAGTGGAACATTCTCCAGGATACACCATATGGTAGTCCACAAACCAAATCTTAATAAATTTTAAAAAATTAATATCATACAAATTATCTTTTCTGATCCCAATGGAATGAAACTAGAAATCCATAAGAGAGGACATAGAAAGCTCACAAATATTTGGAAATTGAACCACATACACTTAAACAACCAATGGGTCAAGGAAGAAATCACAAGATAAATTAGAGAATATCATGAGATAAATTGAAAACATACCAAAAATTATGGGATATAGCAAAAGAACTGCTAGGAGGGAAATGTATAGCTGTAAATGTATATATTAACGGAGAAGAAAGATGTCAAATCAATCACCCAAATATACACCTTAAATAACTAGGAAAAGAAAACTAAACCTATAGGTAACAGAAGGATGAAAATAATAAAGACTAGAGAGGAGATAAATGAAATAGGGAATAGCAAAACAACGGAGAACCAAAATTGGTTCTTTAAAAAGATCAGCAAAATTTATGGGCACAGAGCTGTTCATTAATATTCCTCTGTTATCCTTTTAATGTCTCTGGGATCAGTAGTGATGGCCTCTTTTTCATTTCTGATGTTAGTATTTTGTGTCTCCACTCTTACTTGGTTAGCCTGGGTGGAAGCTTATCAATTTTACTAATTGTTTCAAAGAACCAGCTTCTGGTTTCCGTGATTTCTCTGTTGATTTCCTGCCTTCAAATTTCATTGATTTGTGCTTTAATTTTATTATTTTCTTCTATTTCTTTGCATTTAATTTGCTGTCTCGTTTACTATGGTGGAAGCTTATAGATTTTATATCTTTTTTCTTTACTAACATATGCATTCAGTGCTATAGATTTCCCTCTAGTATTGCTTTTCCTGCATCCCACAAATTTTGGTAAGTTGCATTTTCATTTTCATTTAGTTCAACAATTAAAAATAATTTTTTTGAGACTTCTTCTTTGACCCATGTGTTATTTGAAAGTATGTTGATTAATCTTCTACTATTTGGGGGATTTTCCAACCATTTTCTATTGATTTCTAGTTTAATTCCACTGGAGTACAGAAAGGATGCTCTGTATGATTTTTATTCTTTTTAATTTGTTGAAGTGTGTTTTGTGCTCCAAAATGTGGTCTATCACATAGCTTGAGAAGAAAATGTGTATTCTGCACTGGTTGGATGAAGTATTCTCTAAATGTCAATAGATCCAATTGATTGATGGTGCTGTTCAGTTCAAATATGTCCTTACTGATTTTCTTTCTACCTGTTGTTGGATCTGTCCATTTCTGATAGAGGGGTGCTAGAGTCTCCAACTAGAATAGGGGATTGGTATACTTCTCCATGCCGTTCTATCAATTCTTGCCTCATATTTTGGTGCTTTGTTGTTAGGTTTATCCACGTTAAAGATTTTTATGTCTTCTTGGGGGAATTGACCCACTTTTCATTATGTAATGCCCCTCTTTATCTCCGATATGTTCCTTGTACTGGCTCTGTGGCTAGACGCCGTGCACTGGCCCACTGTGGACTTCTGCCTCTGAAATCACTCCATCTCTTTGTGAAGGACATGGACAGACAGTCCCTGTGAACGTGGGGTTGTTTTAGATGACCTGCCGTTACCTACAGCTGAACAGTCAGGAACTAGTCATTAAATTTCAAGTATCAGCGTCAGAATTCTAGGTCTTATCCGCGTCCACATCCGCTCCCGCAGTGATTTTTCGCCTTAGCTTACAGTCTAATCCAACAGGATGAAACCGTTAGCTTTGTCCTCCAAGCCCTTCATGTTCTGCAATGGCCTCCTGCACTTTGGCCACAGAGTCTAAGATCTTCTACGCTTTCTGGGCAACTTGCAAGTGAATTTTGTTGTTGTGCTGTCTCCCTTGGCACTTCAGTGCCTCCAGCAGCTGCGCCAAGCACCGCTGCCTGCGTCCCTGGACATTTCCGGGCGGCCTGCGGGCGGTGGGCGCTGGGCCCCTTGGCAACCCCGCTGCTCCCGCGCATCGTGACCGTTAAGGACACGGATAACGTTTCCAAACCGCCGTCTATTAGAAAGCCAGTCGCGATCTGGATTTTCCTCAGAAACCTTTGAGAGATCGCAGAGAAAGGATTGGATATTATTTTGGGTAATGATCTTGCTATCTATTTAGTATTTGGGAGAGGGTGAATTTTTTAAAATATATTTTTTACTAAAAAGTGAGACTAATTCCTAGTAATGAATGTGCGGTTCCAGACTTATGGGTGGCAACTGGACAGTGATTACGGAGCCACTGAGGTTCTGCGGTGTGGGGACTTGGGCTTAGAGTTTGGAGCCAGCCAGACACGTTTGAATTCTAGTCAGACTTTTATTAGTTGTGTAACCATAACCCCAATTTCTTCTTTTTTTAAAGTCTTGCTCAGCTATGTCCATGCAGAGGGCAGGTGGAGGGATCTTGGTGCATAACGGAGTATTATCAACTTACTCAGATGCTCACTCCAGTTTAGCTGCCGTTCCAGATGTCATTTCGTTGTTGGAGCAAATCAACACATTCTTTGATGTCTGGTATATCTAACTTGGAAGTAATTTACCTCCCAATTTTTTGTTTATATACTTAAGTAATACATGTCCTTGTAAAGAATTCAAAACATACAAACATACAAGTAAAGATAGCCTGAAAGCTGTACCCTAAATTAACCACCAATATTTAGGGAGCCTAGTAGACAAGGGGGGCAGAGTTTGGTGTGTAGATTCTCACTGTTTGGTGTGTAGATTCTCACTTGTTCCCCTGTTTTCAACACAGCCTTTCTGCCTACAGGGGGAGACTGAGGCCCCAAAGCCCAGAGCTTGGTTGAATTAACATCTCCAGAGAGTAAACCTCCAGTTTCCTACCAGTGGGGGAGGGATATGGGCTTCCAGCCATTCCGTCTTCACACTCCCAGGGGCTCCTCCATTTTTAACCCACTGGTTCCACCATAGAATAGAGTCCCTGACAATACACCTTAGATAGCTTTATTTTTTTTATTTTTTTAAATCAGCCACTAATGTCCAAATCAGTATGGATGCAGAGCAAAAGAGATGAACCCAAACCAGTCAGTTCCAACTGACCACACTCATGTCGGGGAGGGCAGGGGAAAACACAGATTTGACATTCCTAAAATGGTTTGATACAGCTCAAGTTCAGAGCTTTTGAGGGACCTGCAGTGGGAATGAGTCTGTTTAGGCTTCTGCCGCTGCTGGCTTATTTTGGCTTTCTCATGTTTGCTAAAAAGCTACTACTCATACACCTGAATTCTTGCTTCCAGAATTTAGCTATTGTCTCCTTGCCATTTCTATTTATTCTTTCACACACTGACATTAAATCTATGTCAAATTTTGTTCCTTTTCAGGAACAAATAGAACCTGCCTTGCCTGGAAGTTAAAACTTTTTCTAAATACGGCAGGCCTGCTTTCTTCTTTTTTGTTATATGTGCTTTTGTCCCACTTACAGTGAGAAAAACTAAACCTTATAAACTAAAAATGAATTGTAAAGAAAATAAAATTTATCAAACTCTCATAAATGGTGGGTTATAAAAATAAATCTGCAATCATTCCCATTTTTATTCTCCTTTTCCTTCTGATGTAACTTAAAAATACTCTCATATAAGTCCATTTGTATCTGTAGTCCAAATAAATAGAATCAACAAGTGTTATTCAAATATTTGTTTATTCTAGATTGTCTTGGATACAGGTGACAGAAACTCATCTCAAACTAACTGGAATTGCGAAGGTAATTTGTTTGAATACTTGGGAATTCCAAGGGTTTATTTTGCTCTAGTTACACTTGGATCAAGGGGGGGTATCAAATGATATTGTCAGAATGTGCATGTTTGTTCCATTTATCACGTTGTTTCATAAAAATTTTATTGTGCTCTTGACAATAATAATTAAACAAATATCCAAACAAGTGTTTTCATTTAAGGAAGAGGTGGTTCCCTTAGGAGAGTAATTTTTCTCTTGGAATTCCCTCCTAGTGGTGTGGATTAGAGCCACAGGAGGGAATCAGTGGTAATCATAGCCCATTCACTGATCATCATCGGATGTACTCTTTCTTATGGACGCTTGTGACTATTTTTGGTCGCTTAGCATCTGTAACCTCTCCTCTGCTTGGTATTTCCCCAACCTTATTAGCCATAGTGGAATACAGACCCAGTCTCCGCTGTCCCCATCGAGCAGGGAGGAAAGGTGGTCGCTGGTCAACAACCTCCGACAGCGCAATTGGAGCCTTCCCTTTTCACTGGAAAGCTCTCCCACAGCCCTGCCTGCTTGGAGTCTGCCAGTCCCAGGCGTGGTGACCAACTCCGACCAAGCAAACTCTGAGTAGACAGCCTTTGCCTGTTCTCACTGGAATGTTGAGTGTTTCTCTTCCAGAGCCATCTCCCCTCCCCTTGAGGCAGAGGAGAAGACAGGAAAGAAGGGCAGCAGAGGGAATAGGGCTCCGGGGGGAGACACCAGCAGGGCCGCAGTGTGGCCAAGGTGGCGGCAGCAAGGGCGGATGCTCATGCTCTGGGTGGCCTCTCCTCTTGTCCCCACAGCAGGGTTTGTCTCGATGCTTTGAAGGCCCTGGAGGTACAGCATTCACGTGTAAATTGACCGGGTTGGGAGGCCTCCCTACAATGTGCACTTATTTGGCTGTCCGGGTCTGCGAGTCCTGCCCACCCACTGCACAGCAGCTGCTGGGGTGTTTGGGGGCCCCCAACATCTCCTCTGGCTCCGTGGAGCCCGTGACCTTCATCCTTCACCCCAAAGTGTAGAGAGCATAGGTTAACTGCTGGAAATCCTTTTCTTTGTTTTTGTTTTTGTAAATCACTGCCTCTGCTGCCCACCACGTGATTGTGGAGTGACTGCCCTCTCTCTTTGCTTTCAGGTTCACTCAGGTTCCTGTGGCAAACCTCGAACAAATGTTTCTTCCTGTAGATTTGAACTTGAACTTCCTGAAGAACCTTCCAGTGGCCCCTGCCAGTGTGGTGGTCGCCATAGGGAGTCTCATGTGAGGGCAAAGTCTCTGGGTCTGGCACCTGTAGGACTGCCCAGTGTGGGCGGGGTTTCCTTTGACATCCTTGGAGGCTCCACCACCCCTGCTGACATTGTAGGTGGACGGAGGCCACAGGGACACGCTGTGGGGCTATGCTGGGCCACGGCTCCTCACAGGTCCTCTCCATGGGGTACAGCCACAGGCCTGATTGGGGTGCCTGCGGCCCACTTGGATTCCAGGAGGCTGTGGCAGTAGTAGAAGTCATGGGGCCCGGGCCTTGGCTCTTTAGACTGTCTTTGCTGTTCTGCATGGAAGCCTGGCCCAGGCTGGCTCTTTTCCAAAGTGGAGAATTCCTTCTCTGATTTGTGCTGCTGGAGAGGTTATTGTTGGCAGCCGGGACAGGGCAGGGTGGGGGCTGGCAGGCACGTTGGCTGTGCTCTGGTCCGCTGCCCTGTCCCCTGATCCCCCTCAGGGTCTGCACTGCTCCTCTGAGTCGTCCTAGAGTAGCAATCAAAGGTGGAATTAAATGGCGGGCTACAGAAAGCGTGCTGCTTGCTCTTGGCAGAGACCCTATTCTGTACCTTGTGGGCTGGGGAAAAAGTACTGCTGTTGGTTGGATCAGCTGAAGGCTGAGACTTCAGGGTGATAGGGTAGCCATCTGGCTGGGCTCTCTTATAACCCAGCCATAGAGAGGTGGCCATTATCTCACTGTTCTTCTAGCCTGTCAGTGAGTCCTGGATCTCTTTTTCCAGGTGTAACACGTGGACACCATGAATTCATTCTGCCCTGGGTCCTTGTAGTCAGGGAGTTGCTCCAGGTAGGGCTTCATTTCCTCATATTTATGACCCACAACTGGACCCCTGGATCCTTCATGATTTGCTCTTCTCATTGAGAATCAGAAATTTCTTTGAAAGATTTTCACATTCCGTGAACATATAGAAGGGAACATATTCTGTTCCAGTACCGCTCTAGCAGCTGCTAGAATTTCTGCCCATTAAAAGGCAGGAATCTGTAGACCAGTGTGTACACGCGTAGAATAATTTCCAAACTCCATATACTCACTTGGTCATACTTTGACCCTGAGAGAGTTCAAGGGCAGCCTAAGGGTGACTGCCTATTGTAAAGGTGAATTTGCTGCTGAAGCCAAAGTCCGGAGTTCATGCCAGCATCCAAGAGCAGGTTTTCTGTCTTTAAGTCTCCACAGACAATACGTTTCTGGTGACAATTTGCGCATCAGACAGTAACTGGTGGAATTTGCCTTCAACCTCTTTTCTTTCCAGCTGCCATGAGCCACCAGGTACCCAAACTCCCTTCCTCCACTAGCATCCTTCCTAACAAGGCAGTGTTCTCAGCCTCCATCACTTCAGTATTGCACGATGTTGGGATGATCCAGTCTTTATGATTCCCACTTTGTGACATAGTCTCTGGAGGCTGGAAGTGTTCTGTTACCTCAACAATGATCTCCATGGCCATCGCTTTCCCAGGCAGGAGGATGTGCTGGGCCATCTTCATTGTAACTGAGTCACCCTTGTCAGTGCTTCTGAGGGGACAGCTGCCAATATAAGCCTCTGCTCAGCACAGATGTCTGAGAGGCCTCTCGGCCCGTTAGTCTTCCTGCCCTGTCTAAGGTCAGCTTGCATTTGGGAAAAACTGGTGAGAAGCTCTGTTCTTATCACCTCAAAAGAAAATCAGTTCAAAGTTCAGCTGATGAACTGGTCTTTAGAACGGAATCAAATCACAATGGCATACAAAACTAGAAACAAACAAAAGCAAATACCACAAAACTAAATTTTAAAAAATTGAATTAAAAAAAGGAAAAATGTTAAAAGTAGAAAGAAAAGATGAGGTGAGGAAAAAATAGAGGAGAAAAGAAAAGACCCCAACAGCCAAAATAAACCAAAATGCAAGGACGAAACAAGCTAACTTTGGTTCAAATCCCTCAGGCCACTGAAAAGCAGTTTCCTGAGCTAGAAGGACTGATAACTTAGGCCCAACCAGGGAGTTATTTGGTTCTTGGAATTTCAAAACAAGAGCTTCTTTATGAGGTCATAGGACACAGAACTATCAACAAGGTTGGGGATAATCTGCATTGATTTTCTCACGTTTTGGTCTCAAGACCCTTTATTTTTTAAAAAAGAAAAAATATTGAGGACTCCAAAGACCTTTTTGTTTATATGGGTTATGGCTATCATCTTTATCTCATTAGAAATTAAAACCTTGAGAGGGCTTCAGTGCCTGTTCATTTCTAGTTTGAAAAGCTGTAATAATTTTTGGTTTTTAAAGGGCTCATACTGTCTCTGCTTAAAATATTCAATTTCTGTAAATTCTGAATGATTGCTCTCAAAATGCTACCACTTAACTGGCATCATGATACTATACAAAAATGTTCTGTTGCATAAGACACAATAAGGTACATTAGCATCTATAATGCTGAGGGGAAGCTAGCTGTCATATTTTCATTTCTTCTTTACAGTTTCACCCCATTTCTTTGGAAGAGATCCTTCCTTTCACAAGCCTGAGAACTCACTATGTGAGTTTCAGGGACCTTGAGTGTGGAGCTTACAGCTGTCAGTTGAGGAAGCACGTCTTTTTTTTTTTTTTTTTTTTAGCTGAGCCATCCTGCCACCTGTTGGCAGCTCAACGGCAACTCAGCTCAGGCTGGGCCTCGAACAGCTGTTGCTCAGAGCTCAGCTCACATTCTTGAGCGAGCTCTTAACCAACTGAGCCACTCAGCCGGCCCATTTTTCTTTTTTTCTTTTTTCTTTTTTCTTTTTCTTTTTTTTTGAGGAAGCACGTCTTTACTCATTCTTAAGTCAACAATCTGTGCTCTGCTTCCCCCTTATTTGGCATGGGATGGGGGAACAGGGGTGTCTGGGTGTTGGACATATCGGCAGTACCTCAGAGGAAGGGACCAAGATACCCGACGTGTGTTTTTAGAAACACTTTAATGAAGTGTAATATAGATACAGAAAGGTGCCCAAATCATCAGTGTGCAGCTTGGCAACTGTCCACAAATTGAAATCAGGTACATACCTGGCATCCAGATAAGGAACCAGGACATTACCAGCTCCCCAAATCCCCCAGCCCCACTTTTCAGCCACTTTCTCCACAATGGTAGCCACGGTTCTGTTTTCTAGCAGCATAGGTTAGTTTTGCTTGTTTTTGAACTTTACATAAATGGGACCACAGTCTTAAATCCTTGGTGTCCTCTTGCTTCGCTCAAGTTTTGTGAGATTCACCTGTATTGTTTACTTTGTTATTCTAAGTGCAGTATAGTAGCCCATTGTTTATCCATTTTGCTGTTACTGGACATTTGGGTTTTTTTTTTTTTTTTTTTTTTTTTTTAGATTTTTATTGGGGAATTGGCGGAGGGGAACAGCGTTGGGGAATCGGGGAAGGGGAACAGACAAGTTGCTGTCCTTTTGTTCTTCAGTTTAGTTGCGGAGGATGTTGCTTCACTGTTGGTATCGTCATTGCGCTCTTCCCGGATGAGGCAGATCGGTCGCTGGCCTCTGGATGTCGCTCACCGCGGCTATCGGCAGCTCACGCCTGGCTGCCAGCCGCTCACGCTGGCTGCGGGCCACTCACTGTAGCCTATGGCAGCCCACCATCACCGGGGCTCGCACAGCCCAGCTCCAGGTGGAGCTGTTGTTAGCTGTAGAGGGCAGTGTCACTGGCCCTCATGTGGGATCCGAACCGGGGCCGCTGGCATCCCAAAACCAGCGCTTAACCAATGCGCCACTCGGCCGGCCCATGGACATTTGGGTTTTTGCATGTTAGGAATAACATTGCACTGAACTAACGTTCCAGTCTTTGGTGGACATTTACATGGTTTTCTGTTGGATATATAACTGGAAACAGAATTGATTACTTAAAGGCATGCATATTTTTGGGTTTAGTAGACACTATGCCGGTTTACATACCCACCAGCCATGCAGGGGAGTTCTGCTTCCTAACACCGAGTACTGTCTGCCTTTTAATTTTAGCCTTTCTGTGGGTGTGTTGTGGTGTGATGTTGATGTTTTAGTTTGCTTTGCCCTGCTGCCTAAAGAAGTAGAGCACCTTTTCATATGCTTATTGGCTGTTTCCTTTTCTGGGAAGTGCCCCTTCAAGCTTTTTGCCCATTTTTCTATTGGGTTGCCTGCATTTTTCTTACTAGATTGTAGGCATTCTTTATATATTATGGGTATGAATTCTTTGTGGGATTTGACTCTGCATACATTTCCTCTCCTCTCCACCTATCTCTGTAATCTCTCTTATGTCACCTCCTAGTATTTTATCAATTACTCATTCCTTTCCAGCAACTGGACTTCTTTCTTGAACAGCCCTGCCAGGCTCACTCCCACCTCCAGGCTCCACACAAACTCCCATTTCTGTCTGAAATGTTATTTCCCAGAGATCCACAGCCCCAACCCTCACACCCTTCAAGTATTTGCTTGCAGTGTCACCTTCTTGGCAAGGCCTTCCCTAATTTACCTATTTGTCTTGCAACACCTCCTACACATCCTATCAGCCACCCTTACGCATCATTTAAAAACAAAACTTTGTACTAACAAAATTTCCAAGCACAACCAAAATTAGAACAGTATAAAGGTTTTTCTTCATGTAGCTCTCATCCAGCATTAATAATTAGCAACATTTTGCAATCTTATTTTATCCATAAATACTTCAGTCTGAATCTTTAATAGATAAGGACTGTTTTTGGAAACACAGTCACCAAGCCATCATCGAATCTAACAAAATTAATAGTTTCATATACTAGTCCACATTCAACTTGTCTCAAAGATGTTTTGTTACTATTGATATGTTTGAATAAAGGTCCAAACAAGATATACACATTGCTTTATTTCCATAGCAATATCACCATTCAAAATACTATATGTTTTATATATTTATTGGCTTATTATCCCTCCCATTTGAATATCAACTCTGTGCAAGTGAGATTTTTGTGTTGTTCTTTGCTATATCTTCAGCATCTAGAATGACTACTGGCACATAGTAGGCTTGAATAAATGTTTGTAGAATGAATGAATAAATGAATGAATGAAGTTGGCAACATGAATGTAATAGCCAAAAGAGTTACGCTGTGTCAACACGGTCAGATCTGTCACTTCCCAGCTCTAAAGCTTTTGGCAAATATTTGAGTTTCAATTTTCTTATCCGTAAAATGGGATGAAGTGACACCAACTTTGCAGGGTTGTTGTGAGAATTAGATAAAATATGTGTATAGTGTCTGGCGTCTAGTATAATCTCAGTATAACTATTTTTATTTTCCTTAATAATATTTTCCTTAATTTTTATTTGCCTTAATGAGGCATAAGTAGATGAAAGGTGGATGGTAAAGAATTTGGCCTTGGCCAAAGGGGTTGGGCCTTTGTCCCTGGCTCCTGGGGGGTGACCTTGACACTTGGAGTTTCCCAAGTGATAAGAGTGTCTTTGTTGTTCATAGTGGGCTCCTTAGCTCGCTCCTGATAGGTCATGCTAATGAGGTGACTCATGGTAGGCTGTTCAGGCCAGGTGATACCAGCCTGACCTCCAGGAAGTGGGGTGGGGCTGGACCCTGAGTTCAATTCCATGGACAGTAATCACTCATACTTATGTAATGAAGCCCCAATACAAACTGTACATACAGAAGCTTAGGTGATCTTCCTTGGTTGGTCACACTTCCTGTGTCTGGTCACATGTGGATATCAATCCTGAGAGGATATTACATTCTGTGGATAATGGATGGAAGCACTGCATTTGGAAGCCTCCCAGACTCTACCTTATGTGTCTCCTCTTTGGGCTCGTTTGCATCTGTATCCTTTCCCAGAAATAAATTGTAAATGTGAGTAGAATAGCTTTAATGAGTTCTGTGATTCCTTTTACTAAATTATTCAACCTGAGGGTGGTTTTGGAAACCTGAACTTGCAGTTGGTGTCAAGGGAAACACCATGAAGCACCCCTGGGGTCTAGTCCAGGCTCACTAACTGGCTGTGTGGACTGGGACAGGCCATTTGGCCTCACTGGCCTCAGTTTGCTCATCTGTGAAACAAGGAGGATAAGTAAATGGTCTCTTGGTTCCTTTTAGCCTTGTTGTTAAATAAAGTTCTTTTCTTCTCAGGGAGTACAGTAGTCCCCCCTTATCTGCTGTTTTGCTTTCTCTGGTTTCAATTATCCATGATCAGCTGTGGTTGACAATATTAAATGAAAATGTCTGGAAATAAACAACTCATACGTTTTATTTATTTATTTATTATTATTATTTTTTTTTGAGGGCAGTGTCACTGGCCCTCCTATGTGGGACCCGAACCGGGGCCGATGGCTTCCCAAGCCAGCGCTTAACCACTGCGCCACTCGGCCGGCCCAACAACTCATACGTTTTAAATTGCACCCTATTCTGAGTAATGTGATGAAATCTCATGCCGTCCCACTTCATCCCACCTAGGACATGAATCATTGCTTTGTCCAATGTATCTACTACTTTTTTTTTTTTTTTGAGGGCAGTGTCACTGGCTCTCATATGTGGGATCCAAACTGGGGCCAACGGCGTCCCAAGCCAGCTCCCAACCACTGTGCCACTCGGCCGGCCCCAATACATCTACTCTTTATATGCTACCTGCTCGTCAGTCTCTTGGTAGCCATCCTGAAGAGCAGATTGACTCTTGTGGTATCACAGTGCTTGTGTTCAAGTCACCCTTATGTTATGTAACAATAGACCCAAGGCACAAGAGCAGTGGTGCTGGCCAAAGAGAAACTGTAAAGTGCTTCCTTTAAGTGAAAAGGTAAAAGTACTCGACTTAAAAGGGAAAGGAAAAAAAAAATCAAATGCTGAGGTTGCTTAGATCTACAGTAAGAACAAGTCTTCTAACTGTGAAATTGTGAAGGAGAAAACAATTTATGCTAGCTTGCTGAGAAAGACCACATTCACATAACTTTTATTATTACAGTATATTCTTACAATTGTTCTATATTATTGTTAATCTCCCACACTGTGCAAATGCATAAATTAAACTTTATCATAGATATGTATGTATAGGAAAAAGCATAGCATATGTAGGGTGGTACTATCTGCAGTTTTATCATCTGCTGGGAGTATTGGAATGTATGCCCTGCAGATATGTGTCCCTATTTATCTATCTATCTCACACAAACACACACAAAGATGTGTGCAGAAGCCAGTCAAGTGAGAGGCCACACCCCCTTCCTTGTTGGGTGAGGATGATTTAAGGCCCCCATCCTGGAGTAGGTGAACCGACTTAAGTTAATGAATCTCTCATTCTTTCCTCCCTGTTCCCCAGAGAGAGTCAGCCATTGCTTCCTGGGTTGACAAATACCTGCAGGGCCACTGTGACCAGTGGAAGTGTGCTCTCCAAGTTCCTCCCAAGGCCCTGCATGGTGGCTTCATCACACCACACTCTGGTCTCATCCTTCCCATCCTCCACATCCCGCCCTCAGCCAGGAGGAAAGAGGGGCCTAGGGTTTCCCTGTGATTCCCACACTATTCACAGCCTGGCTTTAAGCCTCGCATGTTAAAATACCTGATACCGTCCTTGGGTACTTGTTTTGGGCCGGGCAGAACCGTTCCACAATGCCTGTCATTTCATCCTCATGGTCCTGAGGGAGGGAGATTATGATCCTCATTTCACAGATGAGGAAAGTGAGGCCTCAATGCTGAAGTAACTTGCCAGCGCACTCTCAGACAAGGAAGTAGCATTGATCCCCAAGTCTGAGTCATTCTGCTGTTCTCTGGGCCTCCCTGAGAGAGGGGTGGCAGATTTGAAATTGGGGTTGGTATGGCAGGTTGACTAGAGCCCCAAGTTTTTACCTCTCCCCTGCATCCACATTTTTTTACTGTAGTATCCTCCCATACTGACTCTGAGTTTGACCTCACGACTTGCTTTAGCCAAAGGAATGTGGCAGAAATGACAGGGACATCAGTTGCAAGACTAGGCCTCCAGAGGCCTTGCATACTTATGTTCTCTTTCTCTGGGGCCTCTCCCACCACCTACCAGAGGATAACAGAGCATACGGGAGGCAGCCCAGCGGTCTCAGTCTAGGCTATCCTAGACCAGCCCACAGACCTGCCCAAACATGAGAGCTCAGCCGCAATAAGCAGATTCCACAGCTGGTAACTGTTGCATAAATGAGCCCCGTCAAGATCAAAAGAACCACCTGAATGACCTGTGGACTTGTGGGCAATAATAAATTCTTATTGTTTAAAGCCACTGAGTTTTGGGGGGATTTGGTATGCTGCAATCACTAACTGAAACGTGACTAAAACCGAGGCACAAGGTTCCTTAATTCCTAGGGGCACTTTGAACTTCTAAAGTCCTTAGAAATCATCTCTGATTTCTTGTCACCGGTATTCCATCTTTTCTCCAATTCTAAGGTAACCCAGCCCCCGCTGGCCATTGAGATGAATGTTCTAGTCTTTCTGCGCACTACTTCTCAGCCTGCACCTCCTTCTGGATCCAAGCCCATGGTATTTCCTTCTTTTTACTGCCGAATAATATTACCAGACTTTATTCACCTATTGATGGACACCTTGGTTGTTTCCCTATTATGAATAGTGCTTCAACAAACATGGGAAAGCAGATAACTCATTGAGATTCCACAGAAGAACCTGTGGACAGTGTGCTGAGTGAAATACACCAGCCACAGGAGGGCAAATACTACTGTATTATGCAAAATTGGTTAAGAGTGTAGATCTCAAGTGTTCCCACCATAAAAACAAAAGGGACATAGGAAATTCTAAAGGTGATGGGTACATCTATTAACTTGATTGTGGTGATGGTTTTGCAAGTGTATGCATACGTTCCAACTCATCAAATTATATACATTAAATATGTGCAAATTTTTGTCTATATCAAATATACCTCAATAAACCTGTTGTTAAAAAGCAGCAGCAGCAACCCATGGTGCATGTGGAACCAGTCCTTTCAGCACAAGTGTATGCTGCGAACTTTGATTAAATTGGCCTATTGGTTAGTAGGAAACGGGTGCAGCCAGTTCCCTCTCCCTCGTCTTTAGCATTGGGGGGACAAGGGCAGCTGCAGAATACTGGAATTCAGGGAGCAGAAGCTTAGCAAGAAAGGTAAGCCCTGCGCTCACTGTCCGCTGGTTTTCGAGCCTGCTGCCACAGGACACCTGCTGGAGGTAAGTGCTGCCCCGAGGCCTCTGCTCGGGTCCCAAATCCAACTTCCTTGTGCTTTCAGTCTCTCCTGTCCTTTCTGGCCCAGGAAGCCTCCTGGCAACAGATTCAGGAACTGCTGAACAGTTTTCTTCATAAAGCTTTGGACAGAAGCAGAACGCGATTTCACATTTTAATAGGATCCCTCTGTTTGCTGGTCTGCAAGGGAGCAAAGGCAGAAGCAGCACAACCAGTCCAGAGGTGAAAGATGATGGGGGCTTCCACGGTGGGTCAGGCCAGCTCGGGGCCAGCCGTGTGGGGAGATGTGGTTGGATTCTGGATGTACTTTGAGGAAGGTGCCAGCAGGCTTGGCTGGTGGATTTGATGTCGGGAGTAAAGAAAACGGCTTCAAGAGTTTGGGCCTGAGCAACCCAAAGGGCGGTGCTGAGCAGAAGTGGGGAGGCACAGGAGGAGCAGGGTGAGATGAGTGGGGGAGGTGAAGAGCTCAGAACACTGCAGTGGGAACCCAGGGATCAAAGCCCTGACACCAGCTCTGCCACCGCTAATCGCAGCACTCCTTCACTTCTGTACACCAGGCCCCCTCCGAAGCACTTGGCACAGGTCGTCTGTTACTTCTCACTGCAGCCCTGGAAGGTAGATTTCATCATTCTCATTTTCCAGGTTGAGAGGAAATGGGCTCAGAGAGGCTAAGCGATTTGCTGCTTGGAGACACACACGAGGAGCAGAAAAGCCAGGACTCACACACGGTGTCTGACTGCAGCCCCAGCTCCTGAATGGCCTCAAACTCTTTATCCGCTTTGACTTGCTGGGCCCAACAAGGGCTTAGGGGAAAGATCATACATCCTAGCTCCAGAAATGTGCCTAATGTGGGCCTCTGTCTCCCTCTCTGACTGAGGACATTTTGGGCCGTGCACTGGTTTGAGAAATAGCTGCAGTGAAAAGCAGAACAACAACAACAAAAAATGTCAATATGACCCACATTCCCAGTGTGTGACTATTGTGATGTATTATGAATGGGTCCTTCAGAAGTATGGTTTGAACACCCAATTAAATAATTCATTCGATGGTATGAGACGTTTTGAATGATAGGCTCTACTGCAATAATATTATTACTTGTGAATTGGAACATTCCATTACATACATTCTTTTCTGTCATCTCCAGCTTTCTCCTTGGAGAAAAAAAAAAAAAATCTACAATTCCTATGGAAAGGAGAGGTTTCTGAGCTCCCCACAGGGTTTTTATTGTGTGTCATTAAGAAGCCAATTTTATTGGGAATAGGAGGAGAAATGGAGTCTTATTGCAGGATTTTCACATATTAAGACCTGAGCCTCAGGATGAATGTTCGCGTTCAAGGCTCTGGGCTGAGACCTCTGTGTGAATCCGGAATCAACTGCTTATTAGCCAGGGGGCCCTTCCCAGTGACCCTCTAGAAAACATGTCCCTTGCGATTTCCTCTCTGACCCATGAGTTATTTAAAAGTATTTGAATGTTGGGCCAGCCGAGTGGCACGGTGGTTAAGCGCTGGCTTGGGAAACCAGCGGTCCCGGTTCGGGTCCCACATATGAGGGCCAGTGACACTGCCCTCAAAAAAAAAAAAAAAAGTATTTGAATATTTTTTAATTTCCCAATATTTGTGGAATTCCTAACTTTCCTACTGGTTTTGATTTCTAATTCCATCATGGTCAGAAAACATCACAGGTTTCAATCCTTTCATATTTATTGAGAGTTGCATTTTTTTTTTTTTTATCCTGGAGCATGTTCTCGGTGTGCTTGGAAAAGAATGTATATTTTGCTGTCATTGGGTGGAGTCTTCCATCAATGTCAGATCAAATTGGAAGGTGCTGTATGTCCTTACCTATGTCCTTTCTATTATAGTTGTTCTATTTCTCATTTCAATTCTGCCAGCTTTTGCTTTGCGTATTTTAAGTCTATTATTAGGTGTATATATAATTATAATCATATCTTCTTGATGTAGTTACTCTTTTATTATTGACATGTCCCTCTTTGTTTCTAGTATTATTTTTTTTGTTTTTAAGTTTATTTTGTCTGATATAAATATAGCCACTCCAGTTTTCTTTGGAGTACGGTTTGCATGGTATATCTTTTTCCATCTTTTTACTTTCACGTTAATTGTGTCTTTGAATTTAAAGTGTGTCGGGCCAGCTGAGTAGTGTGGTGGTTAAGCACTGGCTTGGGAAGCCAGCAGCACTGGTTCAGGTCCCACATATGAGGGCCAGAGACTGCCCTCAAAAAAAAAAAAAAAGTGTCTCTTAGATGCAGCATATATTTGGATCTTCCTTTTTTATTCAATCTGACAGTTCCTGTATTTTGATTGAAGTATTTAGTCTATTCATACTTAATGTAGTTATTAATATGGTTGGATTTACAATCATCCACTTTACTAGTACTGCCTTCTTTTGCATTAAATATTTTTAGTGTATCATTCAAATTCTTCTGTTGATTTTTTACCATACATATTTCTTTGGATTATTTTCTCAGTGGTTGCTCTCGGACAATGGTTCTCAGCTAGGGGTGGTTACTGCACCTCTCTCAGTGGACATTTAGAACTGTCCAGAGACATTTTTGCTTGCCACGACTGGGGATTAGGGTGTGCTATTAGTGAGAAAAGATGGTGATGCTGCTAAATATCTGACAATGCAAAGGACCGTTCACCACAACAAAGCATTATCTGGCCCTAAATGTCAGTAGTACCAAGGATTACAATGCACACCACAATGGATCATAGTCTACTTCAGATTAATACTGTGACACAGTACTTCAGATTAGTACTGTGATTTACAACAAGAAATATATATTTGCTCGCTAACCCCATTTCTAGCACAGTGCTCCTAAAAATACCCTTGAAATTTCCTAAGTGATGCGAGTATAAGGTGTCTTTTGTTATGTTAATGAGGTGAACTTTGGGGCTGGTAGCCAGGAGAACCAACCATGTGATTAGAGGGTTGGAATATTCAGTACTCCCCTCCCCACCGCCCCCCCAGACCTGAACCCCCAACCTCTGGGGAGGGGAGAAGGGCTGGAGGTGGAATCAGTCTTCAATGGACAGTGATTTAATCAGTCACGCCTATGTGGAGCCTCTATAAACACTCAAAAAAGATGAGCTTCAGAGAACTTCTGGGTTGGTGCATGCATTTGGATTCAGGGAGAGTGGCATTCCCAGAGAGGGCACGGAAGCCCCATGTCCTTTCCCCATACCTTGCCCTCTGTATCCTTTTCATCTGTCTGTTGCTGAGTTGTATCTTTTTACAATAAACCAGGGACCTAGTAAGTAAAATGTTTCTCTGAGTTCTGTGAGCCACTCTAGCAAATTAATCAAACTCAAGGAGTCTGGCATGGGAACTTGTGATTTATAGCCATGCAGTTAGCACAGGTAACAACTTACACTTGGCATCTGAAGTGGAGGGTAATCTTGTGGGACTGAGCCCTTAGCCTGTGGAATTTGATGCTATCTCCAGGTAGACAGTGTGAATTGAATTAAATTGGCAGACACCCAACTTGTGTCAGAGAATTGGTGGTGTGGGGAAAAAACCTGCCCTGTCAGAACTAGGTACAGAAAATTTAAATACGGACCAGAGTAAAGTATAGAAACTTTGCTCCAATAAAGCTCCATTTCCTCTCCCTCTTTTGTGCTATTATTATTGTGTATAGTTTATCTATATATGTTATGAATCCAACAATACAGTATTAGAATTTTTTATTTATGTATTTTATATTTCTTGAAGAATTTTATTGAGATATAACTTATATCCCATGAAGTTCACATATTTAAAGTGGACAATTCAGTGGTTTGTCGTTTCTGATGGTGTCATTGTGTTGTGGTTCCTTGTACACAAGTCATTTTTCTCTTGTTGCTTTCAATGTTTTCTCTTTGTTTTCTCTTAGCCATATGACTATGGTGTGCCTAGAAATGTTTTTTTTTGTGTTTATCCTACTTGGGGTTTATTGAACTTTTCATGAAATTTGGAATATTTTTGGCCATTATCTCTTCAAATATTTATTATGTCTCTTTCTCTCCTCTTCTGGAGTGAGTTTGCTTGATGTTGCTCCACAGGTCTTTGAGGGTCTATTTATGTTTCTTCTTGTCTTTCCCTCTTTGTTAATCAGATTGGATAGAAAGATTCTCTATTTACTGAATTATTGTCCTCATATTTTTCTTTTATTTTTAAATGGTTTCCTTTAATTCTTTGAGCATATTTTAAATAAATGTTTTGAAATCTTTATATACTAAAATCAACATTTGGAAAATTATTTTTGTTTTATTGTGAATACATAAAAATGTCCAAATAACACCAATGTATAATTTAACAAATAATCAAAGGTGAGCTGTCCTATAACCACTTCCCAGGTCAAGAATCAGATAAAAGCCTGCCTCCAGAACCCATCGTGTGTTCCCTCCCTCCTCCAGACTTTCAGCTACAACATTAAAAGGTCAATGTATTATGACGTTCATAATCTAATGATTTTGCACCACATTAGAGAAGCAACCTTTGTCCAAAAAAGGGACAGATCCTTTTCCTGGGCTTTGCATATAGCTCAGAGGCATGTGACCCCCCCCAAATTTGTTAAAAATCACACATCTGTTGACAGTCATTCAAACACCGTAACTTTGCCCTAACACTCTTTTCCTTGGACCCGTTGACTTTCAAGCTGTTTCTAATGACCATTCCCAGATGCCTGGATCCTGCTTGTCCTGTAATCTGATCTCACGCCTCTAAAAATAGCTTCCTTTTATGTTTTACCCTGACTTTTCAGATCTTCCCAGAGATCTCTCATCTGGGCCTTTGCCTCCTGTCTAATTACCTCTGTCCCAGAATCTTTGCCAGGCAAGTCTTCCTTCTCCTGTAATGCAAACATTAACCCACTTCAGCGTTCACTCATTAGAACATTTTTCCTAACCTAGACAGACAGATACTCTCAAAACCACATGGGATGGGTACAGGCATTTTTGTCATGCTTCCCTACTCCCATCTTTACCTCCCACTTGGAGAAATGATGTTCTGGAATTATACCACTGTGGGTTATTCGCTCACAGACCTTTTGATCTTTCAGTATTTTTTGTTGTGGATTTCATACTTCTGGGAGTGAAAATATCACAGATGTTCACCCACAGTGCCATAGGAGAGAGTGAACTAGCTCCATGCTGATGGAGGGATTTGTGCTGCCCCAGCTCCTCAGAGAGGACAAACACTTGTGTACATGTCAACACAAAGCTGCAGTGAGGTCAACCATGGAAACTGTAGCATAAAGATGTCAAGGACAGAGCAAAAGTAACAACGTTTTCATCAAGATAGAAAATATAGCAAAACCCATGAACTTTGGTGACATTCCACCGAGGACACCTTTGCTGGGAGTGGGGGGTCCACATTAGTCCTGCCTGGCCCCCTGGGCCCACCCATACTGTTGACTCTCCTTCAGTCAAGTGATCTTTAGGCCATATTTGGTTGAGGTTTCATCCTTGGTGACTGATTATTTGAAAACAGTGTCCAAATCAGAGCCATTCTTTTTTCTCCTTGGCAACCTCAGCTGCTCTTCCTTGTCCTCTCTCTGGCCGCAGCTCTTCTCCTCTATGCTGCTGCTTCTCTCAGTTTAGAATTTGTAGAAGAGAATTCTTAGGAGAGAATGCATGAGAGTCACCAGAGTCCTAAGAAATGGTAGTTATAAATGGCAAGTAACAGAAAACCAACCCAAACTGGCTTAAGCAATAAAGGGAAAGTATTAGTTCTCTTATCTGAAAAGTCTAGGGGAATTTCTGACTTCTGGGTTACTTTATTCAGAGGCTCACCCAGGTCATTTGAACTTGGTGTCTCTCCATCATCTGCTCTGTCTGCCTCTGCATTGGCTTCATTATAATGAAGGGACTCATCTCACACCTCCCAACTCCATCCTTGGCTCACGTGGGGTCACCTCAGAACCAGTAACTGTGGTCAGGAAGTTGAGATAAGTTGAAAAGCCTGGAGCTGTGTGAGCCTTGCCCAAACCTGAAAGTAGAGAGGAGTGACTCTCCTAATAAGACCCAAGATGCATTTTCAGAAGATTGGAGGATAGATGCTAACAGGAAATAAAACCAAGAGGAGTACACTGCATAGATTTAGGAGCAATAGCATGGCTTAGTAGATTTGCTAATTTCCAAACTGCAATCCATGGGCTGATTATCAGATTCATCTGGGCTGTTGGTTTTTGTTTTTGTTTTAAATGCAGAGACCTATTGAGTCAGAATATCTGGGGTGTGTGGTTTTGCAAATAGTCCATTTATCAAGCTCCTCCATTGAGTCAGATTTGCAGGCAGGCTGTGAAGTGCTGCTGCAGCTCAGAGGGGTGGTTCAGGACCAAGGATAGCAGTCCACGCACCTATGACAGACATCATGGACTTGGATGCTCATGCAGGAGAGGCCTGGGTAGCCTCAGAGGCAGGGCCCCAGTGGGGGAGAAAGTCTCCAAAGAGCTCCCCCCGACACCTGTAAAATCCCCTTGCCGAGGCAACACCAGGTGAAGGAATGGGAAGCTGCTCTTTGCCAGTCCTGCGCTCACATCTTGCTGTTTCTGCTCCAGAGCCTTGTGCTGGCAAAGCCAGCCGCTTCCTTTGTCCCTGGGCACCTGGATTCAAGGCCTTACAAAACTCTAATCTTCATCATTCCCTTAATATGGTAATAAATCTATACCTGGGCCCTGTGACAGAGGCACCATTGAGAAAAAGGAGTGCAGCTGCTGGCTTAACATTGCATCTTTGTCTAAACAATTGCATAAGAGGGGGAAAGGCATTTTTTGTTTTTTAAACATTCATCCGTTTAAAAAGATCAAGGGTGTTATAGCAGGAGCCTTTCTCAGATCTCCCAGGTGTCAGCAGCCCCTGAGAAATCCAACCTAGACTGAAAAACCTACTGCCAACAGAAATCGTCTGCCCACAGGTCCTACGGATGGACAGGAGGAAGCAGTTGGGGGACGACCAGCTTGTGCCAGAATCCCAGGGATGCCTTAATGGCTGTCCAGACATACATCCCTTCTCTTTCTGTGAGCAGCATCCAACTTTCCTATTGAGGAATCACCTCTCTCCCGTGGGGATGTTACTCAGAGATGAGGTGGGTTTTTTTGTTTGTTTGTTTGTTTTTTTTAGAGGGTCGTGTCACTGGCCCTCATATGTGGGATCCGAACCGGGGCCGCTGGCGTCCCAAGCCAGCTCTTAACTACCGTGCCACTCGGCCCGCCCGAGATAAGGTTTCTTTAGGGGCCTTGTCCAGTGCTTCCCAATGGGAGCGTGCACAGATCTGAAGATGGGTTGAAATGCAGATGCTGATTCCCTAAGTGCTGGCTGGAGCCTGAAATGCTGCATGTTTGACAAACCGGTGTGCACCGGTCAAGCCTTTTTCTGGTCCAGGCTCTGCAAGCTCCTAGCATCCCTGCCTAAAGCCCCTCCTCACTTCAGTAAGCTAGCCTTGGGGTCTGAGGGATGCAAACCAGAAGCTGTAAAAGATGCGGTCTCTGAGCCTATTTCCCAGGCTATAAAAGAGATGGGGGCCGGCCGAGTGGCGCATTGGTTAAAAGTGGGATTTGGGATGCGAGCGGCCCCGGTTCGGATCCCACATATGAGGACCAGTGAAACTGCCCTCGACAACTAACAACAGCTCCACCTGGAGCTGGGCTGAGCGAGCCCCGGCGACAGTGTAGGCTGCAGCCCCTGCTGCAGTGGGCTGCCATGGGCTACAGTGAGTGGCTGGCAGCCAGCGTGAGCTGCCAATAGCCGTGGTGAGCGACCATCCAGAGGCTGGCGACCCATCTGCCTCATCCGGGAAGAGCGCAATGACGATACCAACAGTGAAGCAACATCCTCCGCAACTAGACTGAAGAGCAAAAAGACAGCAACTTGTCTGTTCCCCTTCCCCAATTCCCCAATAAAATCTTTAAAAAAAAAGAGATGGCCATCCCTAGTGGGAAGATATTCACATTGAAATGACCATTGGGCCGGCCAAGTGGCTCAGTTGGTTAAAAGCTCGCTCAAGGGTGTGAGCTGAGTTCTGAGCAGCAGCAGTTCGATGCCCAGCCCAAGCTGAGCTGCGGCTAAGCTGCCAACAGGTGGCAGAATGGCTCAGCTAAAATAAATAAATAAATAAATAAATAAATAAATAAATAAATAAATAACTAAAACTGTTTCGCCGGCCGTGTGGCGCGGTGGTTAAGCGCTTGCTTGGGACGCCAGTGGCCCCAGTTCAGGTCCCACATATGAAAGCCAGTGACCCTGCCCTCAAAAAAAAAAGAAATGACCAAGCTGTAGGCACTGCCCTGAGGTGCTGCTAGTCCCTATGGGGTGCTAAGCGGAGGCCCTGCCAGGAACCCTCAGAGCTCTGCCCTCCCTCCAGCCTCTGCTCAGGGCCAGGTAACTCCTTAGGATCAAAGAGCAAGGGAAGCTATTACAACTTTCGGCTAAAGAAATTGACTTTTCTAATTACCAGTTAATTTCTTCCCTTCTGGGCCTCAAAAGGCCTGTTCACTCTTATTTAAAAGAAAAATTGTTTGGATTTTCTCATGTAACTAGCTTAATGTAAAATTCTTCTCATATTGAAATACAATTTCATTAACTGACCCATTTGGTTAAGTAAGTGTCTTAAATGGTAATGATATAATTTTTCTTAGCAAATTACTACTTTCTCAATTTATCCTGGTTTTGCTTTCTTGAGAAGTGATGATAACTATAATAATAGAGAGTATTTATTAATCTTATTGATAATAATAATTAAGAGCCAATATTTAATGAATAATTAGGTGTGCCAAGTAACGAGCTATGCATTTCATATATTCTGTGTCATTTAATTCTTAGAATATACCCTATGATGCAAAAATCTGTTGATTCCCATTGTACTCCTGGGTAAATTGAGGCACAAAGGAGTTTGGTAACTTGCCCAAGGTTACAGAGTAGTGGCGTTGAAATTTTCAACCCAGGCGTTTAACTCCAAAGTCCACCCTGGTGACCACTACACTGGACTTGAGAAATGCTCACCCAAGTGTGTAAAAAGAAAACTATCAAAATAGATTGGGTAGGTCATATATCCAATAACATAGTACTAGGCAACTATTAAACACCAAGACACAGCTACATGACGATGTGGAAGGAAGCCCAAGACATATTGCTGGTGGGAAAAAACTATGTTGCAAATAAGCTCATTTGTGTTTTTAAAAAATTAAAAAGCCATATAGATGTCTTTGTAGCTATATAGGAAAAGGTCTGGAATTAACTCTAAGAATTAGGATGTGGAAGGGTGGAAATCTTCATTTTAAATTTTGATATGCTTCTGTATCAATTGAAGTTTTTACAATGAGTATGTAATATGGTATTTAGGAAATTTAAAAAAAAATTTTTTTTGCTCTATAAACAAATCTTGGCAGAATATATCCCAAACTATTAACTGCTGTCATTTCTGGGGGGCTAGGGAGTGGATTGACTTTTATTTATTTCTATGTTACATATTTTTGTAATGTTAACATTTTTACAAGGTCAATGTATTAATTTTATAAGGTGAAAACCACAATAAATATACATTTTACTGAAGGTAATTATGCCTTGATAAAGAGGCTTAATGAGATATCTATAGCATCTTGTTTTGAGAACATTAATTGCATTTTTCCCGGCAACACAGATTCTTCCTTCTCATATCACCGTTATTCAAATGAAGGTGATATTTCATTTGCTAAAAGCCACCTTACAGTTGAGATGAACTGGGTTGGAGTTGCAGGGACTGGCCATTTCTTCCATTGGAATCCTTTACTGGGGCCCAGACTCCAAACCATAACAATCAAAACAAAAGGAAACAAAACCCCCTGAGGCTGAAGCACCGCCTCTCCAGGCTCACACACAGTTAGGTAGCCCAAGAATGCTCAGCAAAACCTAGTTATTGATCCCAAAGGTTTTTGTGAGTTATTTTTAAAAGAGATGATGGGAATATCAAAAACTAATAGAGATTAGTTACATGTGGCCAATGGGATGAAGGATTTGCTTCTATATCAAAGTTTTGACAACAGGCATATGATATTTAGACAATCAGGAAGGAAATGGGATAGGGCAGCCTTTAACTTTATTTTGTTCTGCTCTGTTTGATATTTTTTATCATAGCACATAATACTGTTATAATAATTTACTTTTATAAAAAGGAGATGATATATTTATATTGTCTATGGGGTGTTTTTTTTTTTTTTTTTTAAAGATTTTATTGGGGAATTGGCGGAGGGGAACATCGTTGGGGAATCGGGGAAGGGGAACAGACAAGTCGCTGTCTCCTTGTTCTTCAGTTCAGTTGCGGAGGATGTTGCTTCACTGTTGGTATCCTCATTGCGCTCTTCCTGGATGAGGCAGATCGGTCGCTGGCCTCTGGATGTCGCTCACCGCGGCCATTGGCAGCCCACGCTTGGCTGTCAGCCGCTCACGCTGGCTGCGGGCCACTCACTGCAGCCTATGGCAGCCCACTGCAGCAGGGGCTGCAGCCCACACCATCACAGGGGCTCGCACAGTCCAGCTCCAGGTGGAGCTGTTGTTAGCTGTAGAGGGCAGTGTCACTGGCCCTCATGTGGGATCCGAACCGGGGCCGCTGGCATCCCAAAACCAGCGCTTAACCAATACGCCACTCGGCCGGCCCTATGGGGTGTTTTTGAATCCATGGTATTTGGGGGACTTCCTTTGTAAGTTTACGTGTTCTCTGATAAAAATGATGTGGAATTTGGCCATTTCTACAATCCTCCACGTTTTTAGACAATAATTACATTCTGCAGAAAGGGTCCAATTTGTCAATATTCAAAGAAAGCCAAATACTAGGAGGAGAGAGCAGGATATGAAAGCCTCCCTCCTGGTACCTCTATGTTCAGAGTTTAGGAAACCCAGACGAGAGCCTGGTATACCTGGCATGTGGGGAGCACATTCTCTAATGGCACTTCTCGTAGGATGTGTAACAATCCTAGGAAAGGTTGAGCATCTAGCTGGAGCTCAACGAACAGACAACCGATAGGAGCGCCCGACCCTTACCACCATATTCACCGTGTACCCCCAGCCACCAGGCACAGGGTCTGGCCTGGAGTTGGTCCTCAGCAAAGGATGAAGGGCAGATACAGATCGCGGGTAATACCTGCCCAGAGTGTAAACTCTCAGACAGACTTGTGTGCGAATCTTCTGGCCACCATTTACTAGCTTGTTGGCCTTTGCTGAGTTACTTCACTCAGACCCCATTTCCTCACCAGTGAAATGGGTATAATCTGAATTATATTTAGTTCTCAGGACTTTGTAAAGATTTAATGAGGTTGTAATACATGTAAATTGCTTAGTGAAGTGCTTTCCACATGATAAGCGATCAGTAAATGACAGCTTTAAAAATTGTATTTCTTACTCAGATATCTAGTTTTAAGATAGAGAATAAAAGACCTTCCTTTCCTCTCCAACTCTTGGAAATCACTCCAGAACAAAACAAAACAGAAAACAATAAGAACAAAAACACAAACTGCCCCTAGGATGGAACTGTAAATCCCAGCTACTCCATATGAGAACAGAAAGCAGATAACTGATTCAGCAGCACAGAGGAAAGATAAAAATACAAGTACTCTGAGAAGGGAAAACAAGTGAGAGACCCTGGGAGACATAGCACCTGAGAAGGCGGGGTGAAAACAAGGAGGTTGGTTTGAGTCTTTACAGAGAGCATTTAGACCACACCGACTTCCAGCAATCAGCCAGGTCTTCCTCCTTCACTCACAGGGCGGGTGTTCTTTGCAGCAACAGAACCTGAAAAGTGCAGGACTTAGGGACACGGAGCGCATGGAGAGCAGCTGTGAGGACAGCGGTGAGGGCTAGGCTGAGAACGGGAGGAGTTAAGGACAGAGTGCTGTCACTGAGCAGCGGGAGTCTGGCCCTCTCCTCACCTGCCCCCAAGGACACCTGTAGCTTGGTGCACGGAATTGCAGAATTGCCGAAAAAGAGATCAAAGGGGAGAAAGTTGTCAAGGAATAATTCAAGGAAGTTTCCTAAGAACAAAGAACAGAAGTCTTATGATTGAAAGAGCCCACCCAGTGTCCATTACATGGTCACAAAATTTCAGAATACCGGAGACAGAGTAGTCCCTAAAAGCATCCAGAGAAAAGACAGCTCAAAGGATCACGATTCAACGGCGGTGGCCTTCTCAACATCAGCATTAGAAGCAAAACACAATGAAGTAGGTAATTCTGCAGGAACATGATTTCTAAGCCAGAAATTTTCAATCTAGTGTAAGAACAGAATAAAGACATTTTAAAACATACAAAGCTTCCAAAATTTGTTTTGTGCCAGAGGATTGTACTCCACTAAAAAAAAAAGGAACTAAAAGAGGAAATCATCAGATAAAGAAAACAGGAATACGATACCAGGGCTGCCTAAATGAAGTTTCTGTGTGAACTAGAAAACAATTCCTCTCCTGTAAGGACGAATTAGAAACAAGGATCCTCTCTAGGCAGTTGCAGCTGCCAGATGCACAGCTTGGAAAGCCAAGGATGGACTAAATTTCTACCTCATTGTCCCCATAGCTGGGCACAGAGGGAGGTCTACCCACATGGAGAAGTGAAGTATTGGGATTTCAGTTGTGACAACCCTGGATAGCAAGTCTTCCAGTTTGGAGCAGGAAGGCCAACAGCTCCAGGAGAAAAGTATCCAGAGGGAAAAGGAAAAAAAAAGGAAAGGAACTAATATATTTGAAAGAATGGAAAGTATTACTGATAGGCACGTGGCAGATAGTATAGGATTTGGGGAAATTTTAAATAAGTACATACAGGGTCAGGCAAATGAAAAAAAAGAAGCAATTATGAATTACAGCAAAAAAAGATAAAGGGATAATAGAGAAAACAAGATATAGTAAACAAACTTATGTAGTCATATAAGGTGATATATGTTGGGATGAGAAAGGAAAATAAGGTGTTGGTCTTTTGAGAGCTAATTCCTATAAACCAGAGTGAAAAGTCAGTAGATAATAGATAAAAGAAGAAATGGCTGTATATTATTTAGAAATATGGAGCTAAATGCCAGGGGTAGTAGCTGAAATTGTAGCCAAATTCAGTCAAGGCCATCAAACCCTTGCCACTTACTGACCCTCTTTTGTAGCTGTCTGAGGGCTGAGGTAGCATTTTAGTTGTAACCTTAGCAACTGTTGTTAAGAATTACATCACTGAAATGAGATACTGCTGCTGTATGCCCACCAGTATGGCTAAAATAAGACTGCTGAAGGTGTCAGGATAGGATTGCCTCTATGTGGGGATGTATTAGCTGGGAAGGGAGCGTGTTCTAGGGAAGTGGCAAAGCTCCATGTGGAGTGGATGGTGGTCACCCAGGGCTCTCCATGGATAAAAACCCAGAGTTGTTCCCCTTTAAAGATTGGTCTATTTTAATGGATATATAACAATAAAAATGGCCTTAAATTTAAAATTATAGATATGTGGTAGATGTCACAGCCTTAATGAGTGAAAATAAAATAGGCAGAGAGAGGAGAGGAAAGCTGTTTAACCTCTACACTGTTACTTGGGTAACAGTGCAGATATCAGCAGATGACAAATACATCTGGAATTGGTTCATAGATGAGTCATCTAAACAAAAACCAGTTGAAATTGTCCTTGTTCTGCTCTGAAGACTCAAACCCTTGCTCTCCTCTGCCCAAAAAGACCAACTAACTGAAAAGCTCCCACAAGGAGGAGGCAGATTTCAGAATCCCCATTTATTAAATGATGGTGAGAATCACAGTTCTTATATGAACAGACCAGCATACTTGTGGCCTTTTTATAATCAATACATTCTTTTTTTTTTTTGCGAAGAAAGTAAAAGTTTATTTAAGGAATTGGTGCTGAGCCTAGAGACGCAGTGAGCTAATGCTCTCAAAGGCCTGAATCCCTAACAGCCTCCAGTCACTAGATCATATAAGGGAAAAATCATTAATCTTGGTTACTATGGGAGTTGGGAGAGCCGATCATGGCATTAGATCCTGGTGTCAGTTATGGCAGTGTTCTGTCTGGTTTACCGGATGTGGTCAGTGGGGCCCTTTTGCTTTCATGAGTCTGGAGAGACATGGAAAGATTTAACGAAGTGATAGCAACTTAAGATGGCCAAAATGGAGCTCCTTTTGTTGTCGGAGAGTGGGCCCTTCTCGGCGCGAAGTCCAGGTCCTTGGCAACTCGAGCAAAGAACTGAACGAAATACTGAGCAAAGTAGTGGAAAAGCAGTTTATTAGAAGAGATAGTACACTTTAAAGAAATAGAAGTGGGCCTGAGAGGTAGAGGATGGCTCAAGGGCCCATCATTAGAAGAGAAATTACATTCCAAAGAGTTTGGAGCAGGCTACACACAAAGGCGAGGTTCAAAAAAGGGAGGAAGGGGTGAAAAGGAGGAAGGCGTCCAAAAAAATCCAATACATTCTTGCTTAGTGATCAAGCTGCAGGGAAAGACAAAGAAATAATTTTATTAATTCACCATAGGTGTCATCAAGACCAGATGGGACACCCAAGATGCAGGCAGTGTCTCTATTAGGCTGGTCTCTGCAGGCCGCGGAGTTGTCTGGTGGACATGGCATCTGAGCAAGAGAAGCTGGACAGTTCCAAAGTGTGTTGGGTTCAGGCTTCCAGACCCCCATTTCTCTGTCACCACAGGGATGCCCTTAACACTCGAGCCAGAAATACTTGAGGTACCCCCACTAAGAGGCCTCATGCCACTGATGGCTGTCACTGTGTGTGTTATTTATTGCTGCATAACAACCTACTTCCTTTTATTTTGTTGGCAATTTTGTGTGTCAGGAATTCAGGCAAGGCTCAGCCAGGTTAATTTGTCTCTGATCCACACGGCATTAACTGGGACAGGCGGCGGCTGGAGAATCCGTTTCCAAGATGGCTCCATCACTCACATGTCTGCCACCGCTGTGCTCCCTGCTCTCCCCTCACAGCCCCACCCCATGTAGCATTTTACCCTCCAGGGACTCTCCACATGGCTTAGGATAAATTTGAGATGTATATACACATACACACGTGTGTGTGTGTATTTTGAATAGGAAATACATTGGGAATTCAGGGGAGGAACTGGGGCTGGAGATATAAATTTGGAAATTATTATATTATAGATAGTAGATCATCTGATGGTCAGGAGTCTGGATGAATTCTCTCAGAGTGAAAACAGAGAAGTCTGAGGACTGAGCCTGGGGCCCTTCAAGATGTAGACTGGAGAGACAAAGAAGGTCCAACAAAGGAGACTGGAAATACAGTGCCAGTGTGGTGGGAAGAGACTCAGGAGTGTGGCACTCTAAAAGCCAAACGAAGACACTTTCAAGGATGAAGCTATAATTTCGTCAAATACTTCATATAAGTTGGGTGAGGAGTAGGAATTGAGCACTGGATTTAGCAGAGGTTTAATTGATGACCTTGATGAGAGTAGTTCGGGTGACGTGTGGGATGTGGGGGGTTAAAGTGTGACTGGAGTAGGTTCACGAGAGAAAGGGCCCACATGTCTATCAGTGGATAAATTAATAAACAAAAGGTGGTCTGTCCACACAATGGACGATTATTCAGCTCTAAAAAGGAATGAAGTACTGAAACATGCTACAACATGGACGAACCATGAAAACATTATGCTAAGTGACAGAAGCCAGACACAAATGGTTACATATTATGATTCCATTTAGATGAAATGTCCAGAACAAGCAAATTCAGAGAGAACATAGATCAGTGGTTGGCAGAGACTGGGGCAGGGGGAATTGGGGACTGACTGCAGAGAGGTACAGGGTTTCTTTTGGAGGTAACAGAAATGTTCTGGAATTAGACAGTGCTAATGGTTGCACAACTCTGTGAAAATACTACTCTATTTCAGTATGACCCACTGAATTGTAACTTTTAAATAGTGAATTTTGTTATATAAATTATATCTCAATAAAAAAAATTTAAAAAGAGAATGTGAAAAGAGAACGTAAAGAGACAAAGTGGAGACACGAACACCTCTTCTGAGGAGCTTTGCTGTAAGAAGAGTAGAGAAATGACAGTATCTGGAAGGGGTGTGGGTCAACAAAATTGTTTTTAAAGATGTAAGACTGTGTGTGTGTGTATGTGTATGTCTCATTAGAAAGAAAAAGATTTCTGAGACAGATGACCTTGGAGAGGAACATTGACTGTAAGAGGAGGAAAGGTAAATTATATTACATATAGCTATAGATACAGGTAGTTTTGAGGGGTTTGGAGGATTTTATGGCTTTTCTTCTGGCTGCTTTTAATTTCTCCATGAAGTAGGAGGCAAGAAGCAAGGTCATCAGGTGAGAGTGAGGATAGGCAAGGTGGTGTGGGAGATTTGAGGAGAGAGGAGAAAGTGTGAGGGGCTCACCTACTAGATGTGAGGTGCTGAACAGACAGGCAGCACAGGGGAGTCCATTTCCTTACACCTTACCCAACACTGTTGACTTGAAGTTTGGAGTTGACTCATGCTGTGAATTTAAATGTGCTAATACAGAAAATTTTGAATACCACTTGGCACAGAGCAGGTGCTCAATAATTCTATTTGCTAATAAGACAGGGAACTTTGTATCTCATTATAGTTTTAATTTGGATATTTCTTATTATGAATTAGGCTAACCATCATTCTACATATTTCAGGGCCATTCTGTTGGTAAGCCGACCACATCCTTCGACTATTTAAAAAATTGGGTTATAGTCTTTTGTTTATTGATTTAAAGAGACATTTATGAGTAAAAGAAATTCCGTATGAGTTGTGACTTTTTCCATTTTGCATTTATTTTCACTTGTTATTTTATACAGTTTTCATGCAATTAGAATTTACAATCTTTTCTTTCTTCTCTTTTTTTTTTTTTTTTTTTGAGATTTTGAGGGCAGTATTACTGCCCTCACATATGGGACCCGAACCGGGGCTGCTGGCGTCCGTGCCACTCAGCCGGCCCACAATCTTTTGAGTTTTTTTTTTGAGGGCAGTGTCACTGGCCCTCATATGTGGGACCGAACCGGGGTCGCTGGCTTCCCAAGCCAGCGCTTAACCACCGCGCCACTCGGCCAGCTCCGGCCCACAATCTTTTATTTCTTAAAAAGAACTTTCAAGCTGTGATATTAAAAATACAACTTCCATGTTTTCATGTAGTATTAAAATTTTTTAAATAGACTTTATTTTTTAGAAGTTTTAGGTTTACAGAAAAATTGAGCAGATAATACAGACAGTTCCCACCTAGTTTTTCCTATTATTGACATCTTGCATTAATGTGGTACATTTGTTATGGCCAGTGAGCCAATATTGATATATCACTAAAGCCTACAGTTTCAGGTTCAATCTTTGTGTTACACAGTTCTATGGATTTTGACAAACGCATATCATGTATCACCATGCACAGTATCACATTGAATCACTTCACTGCCCTAAAAATCCTGGGCTTAACCTATTCATTATCCTCACCCCACAACTCCTGGCAACAACTGATTTTTAAAATTGTCTCTATAGTTTGGTCTTTTCCAGAATGCCATATAGTTGGTATCATGCAGCCTTTTCAAACTGGTTTCTTTAACTTAGCAATAAGCATTTAGGATTCCTCCATGTCTTTATTATGGCTTGATAGGTCATTTTTCTTTTTTTGCTGAATAATAATGCACTGTATAGATGTACCAGTTTGTTCATTTACCCTGAAAGACATCTTGGCTGCCTCCAGCTTTTGCCAATTATGAATGAAGCTGCTATAAACACTAACATACAGCTTTTTGTGTGGATGTAAGTTTTTAATTAATTTGGGTAAATACCTATGAGTGCAATTGTTCAATGATAGGGTAAGAGTACAAGAAAATACTAAACGAACCTCCAAAGCAAATATAAAGTTTTGCATTCGCACTAGAATGATGAGGTTCCTCTCGCTCACACTGTTACCAGCATTTGGGAATTGTTTTGGATTTAGTCGTTCTAAAGGTGTTTTAATTTGCAATTCTTTACTGATATATGTCGAGCATCTTTTCATTTTTTGCCATCTCTAACTTTGATGAGGCGTTCAGATCTTTTGCTCTTTTTAATTGGGTTGTTTTCTTATTGTTGAACTTGAAGTGTAGTATGTGTATTTTGGATACAAGTCTTTTATGAGGTATGTATCTTGCAAATATTTTCTCCCTTTTGTTTTAAAATGTTTTATTAAATTTTTGTTCCAACTGGAGTTTATTTTGGTAAAGAGAATTTCCAGATGGCTATCAGTTGCTCCAACACCATATACTGATTAATCCATCTTTTTCTTCACTGATTTAAATGCTACCCTTTCCACATACAAACTTCTCATTTGTACTTAGGTCTAGTTTTGGACTTCTAGTCTGTCCGATGTTTTGGCCACTTATGTGACAGTACCACAGTTTTAAATGTTGCCCCTTTGCAATCTATTTGAGTATCTGATGAGGCTGGTACATGGATATTGCTCTTCTTTTTCAGAATTTTCCTCAAGATACTGTGGCTATCGATGTCCCTTTCTGCCCAGTTGTCACATTCATATTCATGTTCCAAGATCCATGTGTAGGAAGCTCCACCCCCTTCCTACCTTTCCATCTCTTCTCTCACTGCACTTTTTACTTTATATTGGGATTTACGTTTTCCTTCCTGTCCCCTCTACTAGAGGGTGAATTCCATGAGGAGAGAGGAATGTATCCCTGGGGAATTCACTTAAAAAACCAAAACTAAAGTGCCTTAGCTGCTTCATTTGTAATATATTACAATTTGTTTATGGTATCATAAACAGTATTTTTGGGTTGTTTTAAAGATTAAATGAGTTAATACACCTACAATAGTGCCTGGCACATAGTAAGCATGCAATAAATGTTGGATATTACAAGTCATTATTATTATTCTGAATTTCATGTGCCTAGCATAATATCTGATAGTAAGTTCTCAAGAAATGTTTACTCAACAAATGAATGACTAAATGAATAAGAAGCCTTCAGGATGTTAATTTCCTCCTTTAAAAAGTTCTAGTATCTGTTTTTATGGGTTGGATGGCTTTTGTCTTAAAATCCACTCACTTGTGTAAAATTGCTGGGTAAAACTAGTTATAAAATTTTCTATAAAAAGTGAATCTTATGGGAAGGAAGCTAATTCAGTTAAATAAGCATTTATTGAATACCTACTGGAAGATCTACTTGAGGGAGATGCAAAATTATTTCTCAAAAAAAAATAAAAATCACGTCAGTCTTTAGAACAGAGAAACGGTTGTCATACAGTTCAAATGTTATCATCTTCAAAAAAACCAGAAATTCCTATTTGATTTCCAGTGCTGTCCACAGTGGGAAAATTTAATTCCTAATTACTTTTAAAATAATATATCTACATAGTTAAGAAATAAGTATGAAAAGTAACAATAATCTTCCTCCTACCCCCAATCTTCATCCTGTTTCCAAACCTCCTGTAGATAACTACACTTTAAATATTTATATAATCCCCTTACCTCCCCCCACCTCCATTTTCTACTAGCGGTAACATACTATAACCACTGTTCTACATCTTGATTTTTTTCCTTTTAACAATATGCATTAGGAATATTTTCACATTAGTATGTGAACAGCTTTCATTCTTTTTTTATAGCTGCGTAGTATTCCATTATGGATACACCATAATTAACCAGTTCCCTACTGACAGACATTTGGGTCGATTCCAATTTCTTATTACTACATATAGTGCTGCAAAAAATAATTTTATAGATTATATTCCTGTACTTAAGTGCAAGTATTATCTTAAGGAACTACTTAAGAACTGGAACTATTGAGGCAAAGTGTACATGCATTTGTAATTTTGACAGATGCTGTCTACTTGCCCTCCATACCAATTTGTAGCCCAACCAGAATATACAAAAACAGACCATTCATCATCCCAGATTTTATGGTATTAAATCACTATGGCCCTTTTTGTGAATCAGATGTATCAGGATTAAATGACTGCCAAATACTAAGTTATTAACAGAAAAGAGGTCAAGGTTATGTTTCCTTTTGGTGGGGGTGGGGTAGGGGTATCAGATTGACTAAGAGTTGTCACTGGTTACACAAAGGGTGGCACTGTTTACATGTGCCAATTTATTGTCTCTTGACTTCATATCCACCCTTCTCTGCCCAACTTTGTGATTGACACTGAATTGGATCCTGTAAACATTTTTCCTTTGCAACATCAGGCTTTTCAACTGAGGGCACTGGAGTGACACTGCAAGGCTATTGTCAGGAAGACACCTTCCTTCCAGGTTCTAGCCTCCATTGTGACCAGTGAGCACAATCCCAGCAGCCCCAGTGATGTCTAATTGCACCCTCAGGCTTCTCTCCCCACCAGCTCAGATTCTACAGACCAGCTCCATCTGCCCTGTCAAGTTCCTCTGTCACTCCTCAGGGTACCATGGTAGCCACTCATCTTCCAAGGGGTCTGAATCAGCCTTGGGGAAAACTAGACCTTTTCTTAGTTCTTTGTTCCCTATTGTCTGCTCTCCCTCAGCCTAAAGGTAGCAGCTGCTTTCACTGCCCCTACTACTTTTACTGTCCCCTTTTACTATTTACTTTCTACCAGTCAACAATTCCTTGTTTTACATTTTCCCTGTTCAAATAACTGCTGTGATGTCGCTCTCCCGACTGGACCCTGTGTACTTTTACGTCTTATTTTTGGTGTACAATTATATGAGTTTATAAATACACTGATGTGTATTATTGGAAGATCATGGACATATTACCTCTCAGTTGCTGGAATAGATTGTTTATTGCTAATTTTAAACTAGAGACAGTCACTATTTAAGCAGGTTCCATCTTCTACAGGTTCAAAGTATCCACAGTGGCCCATGAATTTGGTTTGTTTGTGAAATACAGTCAACAAAAGTAAAAAAGAAAATCTCCACCCTATGGATCTCACATTGTTGTGGTGGTACCATCACAGTAAGACTAAGTAAGATCTGTTTGTGCTTTTTTAAGACTTTCAACATCTCAAAGCGGGCTTATGCCCCATTTTACCCCAGGGTTGAGCAGTGCCTGGCTCACAGGTGCTCAACTAGTACCTGGTAAAGTGGTGTATGTTGTTGACACAGTAACCATGACAGACTTATCGAGATGATGCTTACAGCCACAAGGGGTTGACCAGAAAGACAGCCCAGCCTCTCTTGCTTGTCTAAGGATGCTTCAGCCATTCAGCTGCAAACACTTTGCTCAGGATCTTTGTTCCAGGAAGGCAATTAACCAACACATTTCATGGTAGAAATGTTGTCATTTCTCATGGGTGTGTGGGATGGCGGGATCTCAAAGCAACTTTGAGATCTCAGGGGACCAACGAAAGATTTTGGGCAAACATATCTTTACTTAAATTGGCACAGATTTACTTAGTTTCTCTGTATATCAAACTGTCCTAGAATGTTACCTCACAACCCAAGAGATAGGTTCTATAATCTTCATTTTACTGATGAGGAAACTGAGAGTTTGTCTGAGAGGTAAAATAACTTGTGCTATAACTAATTTGAAGTATCAGCATATGAATCCACGGCTGTCTGACTATGCTGCTTCTCCTCTGCTGGTCTGTCTCAGATCGGCGTGATGAAACGACCTAGAAACACAGTCCCCATGGATGGAAGGCCCTTTGATGTCCTTATTTTAGAAGATTCTAATCTTGTTCAGAAACTTAAGTTCTTAGTATCTCAGATGAAACAAGCTGCTTTTTTTTTTTTTATGTGTCCCAATGCACTTGAATATACTTTAAGATGCTCATGGCAGGAGACCACTCTCAGATTTTGTCTAGTTGCTTTTCTAATAGTCCAAGAGGCTCTGAGAGTGAGAGGGGATACATTAAAAAAATTAGAACATACTTAAAATTTAAGCTACCCTGATTACAAAATTAAGACAATTCCTCTAATAATTTTTTTAAAAATCGGATTATTTTTACTAGAAGAAAAATCTAGCTACTATTTTGATAACTATGATTTAAAAAGAATAATATAGGTACAGAATTAATTATGTTTTGGCAGTTCAACAAAGTGCACTGAAGAACATAAAAATTCTCTAACCTAATCCAGCCAGTATTGAGATAGTATGCTATATTAAAATGACTTTTTTAAAAAATATTACATGCCTGACCACTGCGCTGTATACCTGAAGCTGAATAATACTGAATGTCAACTATAATTTAATATATATATATATATATATATATATATATATATATAGTCACAGGATGTGGAGCACAGCATAGGGAATAGAGTCAGTGCAATTGTAACAGCTATATATGACATCAGGGGAGTAGTAGATTGGGGAAGGGCAGTTATTTCTTTGTGAGGGGTGTAAATGTCTATTACATTGTTTTGTACACCTGAAACTAATTTAAAAAAAAACCTAAAAAAAAATTACAGCACAGTTATCAAGGCAGTGACTAATTAAGTCACTAAGTTTAATTTTATATTCTTCACAGTCATTTGATAATCATGTAATGATAAACAATATTTTCAGCCACTTTGGAGATAAATTAACTTCTACAAAGAGAATTCTAGTTTTCACTGAATTTCATAAGCGGTTTAAAACATTAAAGTGTATAGAAATAACAGAGTAAAGCAATGTGAAAATAACCTAGAAAACACAAAATATACCCACCCATCCCAAAAGTTTACAGCATCCCTTTAATCCATCCTCTAATGCCTCTTTAACTTCTTCATTCCCTTTTCCTAGAGGGTGAACAGGCTATTTAGCAATTAAGAAACACCTACTGCTCTGCAGGGGCTATTTTGAGCCTAAAGTGCCTCTGTTTCTCAGTTAATCCTAGAAACAGTCTCTGAGGTTAAGTATTATTTCCATTTCAGAGATGAAGAACTCTGTAGCTGAGAGAAAGTTAAGTCACTTGACCAAGGTCAAGTTATTAAAAGCAGAATTAGCAATGGAAGCCAGGTCCATCCAACATGAGTCAGCTTGTGCTCTTTTGTTGCTTCATGTGGTGCAGGCCACCTTTCTGAAGAGGCTGGTACATGGCATTTCTTGAGCTAAGGCTCTTTAGATTTAAAAGTGTTTGGTTCCAGGGCTAGAGGCCATTCTCGGTCCCCAGGCACTTGCCATTCCCTCCTCACAGCCCTGGAAAGCCCTCTCCCCTACCCCCAAAGGACTAGAGTTGTTTCCCTGGCCCTCACAAACCCTGATGCCAATACACCCAAGCAGCTATTTCCCCATCTTAGGCATAAAGCAGTAGATGGGGAGCTGTGTGCTTACATAACTTGAGTAAGGACGCCCCAAAGCTGTTGTATGTAACAAAATTATGTAGGAAGTATGTAGTGTCTTTTCATCTTCAAAATGAAAAAGCCAATCTATTTTATAATTACAGCTATGTAATCTATTTTTATATATAATCATAGATTTTTATTTCCCCTTCAGAACAGTAGCAATGTTAACAAGGCTCACTACCAGCCAAATATTTCCTTCCTCCCCAAATAATTACAACTTTGAATGTTCAATAGCCATTCACATCAACTTCACGTTATAACTCGAAATTAAGACATTCATACAATAAAAATGTACCAGTCTTAAATTACTAAAGTTAGCATATATTATTGCAGTCTAACATAGCTCAGTCTATATTTGCTACACTCCTAAAGAGAGTGGCCACTTCAGTAAGGAGAAACGTTTATCGTCATGCATTAGATGTTATAAACAAGAAAATAAATAGGGTTTTTGGAACTATCTTTAAAAATTTTAGTTTTAATTAATGAAAATAACTGCAAGACCATTCAGACTGCTAAACAACATTAAAAGGGCCACCACTGAAAATGGCTTAAAATAAATAATTGCTTTTGAAAAATGAATATAAAACTAGTCAGTGATTATTAAGGTACTACCTTCGTCAATATGACAAGCAATTAAAATCTAAAATCATTAGTACTGAGGGTTTTTTTTAATAATAAATTGACATAAGCCAAAAACAATGACCTCGATATTTTCTCAAGACTTATTTTCCATAATTATTTCTTCACTGGTGTAAAAACAAAGAGCTCAAGGCCTCACCTTGGTTTACTCACTGCTGGTTTTCTATGTGTTGAAACTAGACTGTAGACTACATAAAGACAGGAACCAAGTCTGTATCTTCACTGTGTGTCCCATAGCACTCTGCACAAGGCATGAGCCACTAGCAGGTGATCAGCAAAGACCTGAATGACTGAATCAATGGAAGATAAGGGTAAAATAACTTTATTGATTTTTTTTTTTTTTTTTTTTGCAAATCGTTCTCTGTGCTCAAACTACTATAAACTGGCAGTTCGTAATTTCTAGAAATATGGATTTAAAAACCTTACTCCAGTGATGGAAGGACCTGATGTGTCTGTCTAACACACACACACACACACACACACACACAGTAATTAAGACTGCATGAGTCAAAATTACATTATGAACTATGAGATGTCAACATTATATAAATAAAATTTAATAATGAAAAAGTGATCTGGAAGCCCTGTGAATTCTTACCCTACACACTTTGGAGGACATCACATGGATTAAGAAAAACAACAAAATTGCATTTGTTCAGATAATCATTTGAATGTTTACATACATTTTTGGTTATTTATTTATAACTAATTTATTTTACATTTCCTCATATTAACATATACTACTGTTTAATATGAAATCAAATTATGCCAGTGAGAAAAATCCTCATAGTACCTTCATTGAGTTGCTGATTCTAAGAATACACTGAACATGAATATGTACAACAAAGGCATTTGAATAAAACAGCATGTGCACTTTTCAATATTTGCAATTTGATCTTTACATTTCTCTCTGGAGAAAACAGGAACGAAGCCCAGGTTTACCATGCTAAGATAATGGTTCAGGTGACTGCCATAAAAGAAGTACATACAGAACAATGAAAACAAATTCTATCCTTAGGTTCCGTGATTACTGAGAGGATTCCCCGGCCCTAAGTGCTTTTATTGTATTTCTTAAAAACAGGAGAGCAGCAGCCTGTCACAGGTCTCCACTACTGTGCATTAATGATGGAATCAAAACAACACAACAGACTCATAAAGAGGAGAGGACTGCAGAACAACCAGAAGTCAAAGTTTTATGCTTCTTCTTGCTCTGGATAATTTAGAATTTTGCGGTGTGCCTGACGTAAATATTGCTGCTGTTTGAAGTAAACCTTGAATGCTCCTTTTATGGCAACAAAAGCAATTCCACCCTAAAATAAAAAGGAAAATGAGCTTTTTATAAGGCAGATTTAGAGAAACATAATAATAAAAATAAATTTATGTAGATCACAAAAGACATAGGCATTAATGCTAATACAGGTGACTGTAAATGAAACAGTTCTCTTTTCTACTGGGGGTGAGAAAGGGAGAGACACTACAGGCAACAGGTCAGAGATGGCTTGCTTGTTATCCTATCTGAGTAATCTTCCTTCCACTTTGCTCTACACCCATTCTGGTATGTCAGGGAGAATGCAGGACAGGATGTGCAGGCTGCCACCAGAGGGGGAAATGAAAATAATAATAATAATAACAATTAACAATGAATTCAAACAATATGAGGGCTTACTATGTGCTAGTTTTTCACATGAATTATTCCATTTAATTTTCACAATAACCCTGAGGTAGCTACCATTCCTATCTCTATTCTATGGGCATAGAAGTGAAATTTGATTTAGGTTTCTCAGCAAGGCAATATCTGTGATAGGATTTGAACCGGGCAGTCTGACCCTAGAGCAGAAGCTCTTCACCACAATCTCACTGGCAAGTGGATGGTTGTGCTGATTCATGCATATTCCAGGAGGCCAGACCTCCTGCAGTGGGTCCTTCCTTTTTTATTGTTATTGGATAACAGTGGGGATCAAACAGGTTTAAGGCTCAGAAGCCACGGAATATTTATATAGTCCTATCGGGTTTCTTTAGAAACAAATATACAGTTCATTCTCTTTTGTATAGTCCTGTGAAAAAAGTAATATTAAATCCATCTTACCAAGATTGTCCTTTGTAAATTAGAATTAACACTACTAAACATCAGTTTACCAACTATTGTCGCAATAGTAGGAAAGACAAGGGCTCCACACAAAATTCGGGTGGCAGAGACATGATCTGCTAAAGGATTAGCCTCAGCTGGAATCCGAGGAACAGGACAACCAATTCCTAGAGAAAAAAATGCAGGGTATTAATACTAATAAATTAGAATAGTTAAAATATCTTTGCATGCTAGGATTCTCCACAAGATTAACTTGGCATGCTAATATTACAACCACAATTCAGAGCCTTACCTGGAAATATACTGTTCAAAATTTGTAATTTATTTGAGTATTTGCGCCATAGTCTAAGCACATAATCCTCCCAGCGAATCATCTTGCCTAATATCAGCATGACAGGAATAGTAGGAAGTCCAATTAAAAGGAATAATGGATCAGCTCTCTCCATAACATCCAGACCTTCTTTATGACCTACAACCTATGAAACAAAAATAGCATTTGCTCAAATCATTTCCTTATTTAATGAAGGGATGTTGCATGCTTGAATTGAGTTCAATTCTTTTTAGAGGAAATGCTAAATGTCAAAAGAATACGGAAATAAAGTTTTAAAAATAAGTTGGAAAGCTATCAGTCCTGATTTATTTATAAGAAGTGTCTCTCACCAGCGGCCCCGGTTCGGTCCCACATATGAGGGCCAGTGACACTGCCCTCAAGAAAAAAAAAAAAAAAAAAAGAAGTGTCTCTCATTCAAGCGGGGAAAAAAAACTCCCAAGTGATTTCACAGTACATTGGAACAAAAGCTTTAAAAATGGTTTATTACATTTCAGTACAGGGGAAGGGAACCTCTCCTTGTCGCCATTCCTCTAATTGATTTTGTTATACTGGGCTATTTGTCTTACAGCAGAGCACCTGTTTCCCTGTTCTTCCTATTAGGAGGTAAGCATAGCCAGCCATGGGGCAGGACAGCCCTTCAAGAGATGGACTGAAAGCTCAATTCTCTTTGGCTCTTTCTCAGTGGTGTCTGGAATAGAGAGATCTGGCTGGCTGGCTAAATGTCTGCTCTCCAGACCTAACACTCCTAAAATTTGGGGACTACAGGAAGGAGTTTTGGCTACAGGTTCCAGTCATTTTTTCCAATCCAGGAAACCTTGGGTGCCTTATCTATTGGGTAATGCGCTAAAACAACCCTTCCACTTTTGTCTGGGTCCTGGGGCGATTTCTCAATTGGTTTAGATCCCAGAGGGCAGGAAGTACATCATTAATTCATATTTGTGAATCTCAATACTTCCCTTCCCAGCAGAATCCTTTCACCTGCTGATCAATCTTGGCCTTACACTTCTCTCAACATCACCACTTTGTTGGTGAGCTTCTTATTTATAACTAGACAATTTCCCTGAAAATTCCCTTTCAAAGGTCTCATAATCTCCCTTTAGTCAAAAGTCTCAACTACTCAAAAATTAAACATTGGAAGACAGTCCTGTAAAGGTCTCTATATAATAGTTTTCCTGATCACACATGAGGAATAAGCCAGGAATAAAGAATTACAAAGGACGCTGTCTGTATTTTTGATAGGGAGGAGGGAAAAAGAAGGCAGAACAGGAAAGAAGGGAGAGGGAAAAGAAGGTAAGGAAGACTAAAAGCTACCAGGGACAATATATATTCATAAAAGCAAGCTCATGGAAAAGTAAACGGGATTTTTTTCCCCAAAAACGAGATGCCCTTTATGTCCACTATTATAGCATGTTTTTTTAAAGTGGACTACAAGGAGGTATGAAATAAGGTCAAACTGAGAATGGTCAGGGCAAACTGAAATTCTAGAATATTGACTTGATCCAGGTAAATATCTTATAACAGTATGTGGATAAGACCAAAATGGGTGCTTTTTTTATTTTTTTATTTTTTATTTTTATTTTTAAGATTTTACTGGGGAATTGGCGGAGGGGAACAGCGTTAGGGAATCGGGGAAGGGGAACAGACAAGTTGCTGTCTTTTTGTTCTTCAGTTTAGTTGCGGAGGAGGTTGCTTCACTGTTGGTATCGTCATTGCGCTCTTCCCGGATGAGGCAGATCGGTTGCTGGCCTCTGGATGTCGCTCACCACGGCTACTGGCAGCTCACGCTTGGCTGCCAGCCGCTCACGCTGGCTGCGGGCCACTCACTGTAGCCTATGGCAGCCCACTGCAGCAGGGGCTGCAGCCAACACCATCACCGGGACTCGCACAGCCCAGCTCCAGGTGGAGCTGTTGTTAGCTGTAGAGGGCAGTGTCACTGGCCCTCATGTGGGATCCGAACCGGGGCCGCTGGCATAAAATGGGTGCTTTTAAAATTTCAGCTAGCGATATAGCCCAGACTTGCACTTGGTTCACTTATCAACCAACATCTAACATTAAAGGGCAGGAGACTAGCCTCTTCCAAATGGTCAAAAACCCTGGTATCAGTACCTGATACTTGTCACTGTTCTGTGTCTCCAGGTAGAAACCTCACAATGTCACATCTTACATGTGAAATCATTTTGAATTGCACTAAAGTGAAAGTCTGGTTCACAATAGTTCATACACCCTAATCCCACACTGGTGGCAAATGTGGACTAACCCAGATTGTCTTTACCTATAGTGCTTTCGCAGGACATTCCATTTTTGTATCATTTTATTATTTTCAATATAATGATCACTTTAAAGTTATAACTAAATACAATTTAAACATTGTCGAAGTATTAGCAAATAAATTTAGAAATTTGAAAACTTCCTCTGTTAGGTTATATATTCTTTTTAGAATTTAGGGTTTAGAAATATAAAGCAGAGTGAATATTCAGGTATGAACTATAGTTAGGGAAAGTCTATTCCTCGTGGATAGTAGTAAAAAAACTTTACAACCAGGTATCTAAGAATGAGGAAACAAAAAAGAAAATAGAGCAAGCAGTGAGCAAAGGCCTATTGTCCTGCTTATTGTAGTTAAGCAATGAGATGCTCTGTGCTCAAGCTGAGGCTCACCCTGCATGCCCACTCGCATGTATGCATTCATTCAACTGAACGTGCCCGACACAGGTCTAGGTGTTGGGGATTAAAGGGTGAGCTAAATGGATGTCTTCTGGAGGTAAGAGACAATCAAATCAAACAAGTGTACAAATATAAAAGCTATTGGGGCCGGCCGAATGGCTCAGTTGGTTAAGAGCTCGCTCAAGAGTGCGAGCTGAGCTCTGAGCAACAGCGGTTCGAGGCCAGCCTGAGCTGAGTTGCCGTTGAGCTGCCAACAGGTGGCAGGATGGCTCAGCTAAAAAAACAAAAAGTGTCTAAAAATAAATAAATAAATAAATAAATTGCACAGCTTAAAAGCTATAAAGAAAATAGGATAGTATAACACCCATAGTATACTATTATACTTGCTACTATAGTCAGGCAGAAAATGAAAGGTGAATTAAGCAATGAGGCTGATTTACCTTTGGTCAATGCAAATCCAGCAAACCTTGTATATGATCATGTACATTCTGGTTTCATGTAGCAAGATTTAAAAACAGATTATTTTTAAGAATTCAATTTTGGGGTGAGATTCAGGAACTGTAGAATGAATGCCTTCTCTAAAAGTTTGTTATCCATATATCAAAGGCCTATGGAACTGTAGGTTTAGAGAAAGGTTTATTTGTATGTTTTTCTGCTAAGAGCTAAAAGCTCGATTTTCATATCCAGTTAGGCCTGCAGTTCCCTACCCATTAGAACCCTACTTTAATGGGAGGATGGAACAGTGCAGAACTAATAGGTTTTTTTAGTTAGAATTTAAGATAAGTGTAGTGTAATTAAGAATGGACAATGCGTGTAGGGGTTGTCTTTATACTAGATGCAAAAGTGGAACTAGGTTGGATACCAAGGCTCCACTGTGCCAGGATACCATGTACCAGTGGCCTGTGGGACCAGGTCTCGCTTAAGGAGCCCTAGATGAGGGACTGGAGTCCTGATGCTTCTACCTTGCTGCAAGGCACTGGACATAAACTCTCCAAGTCTATAAACTAAGGATAACTGATAGGGTCTATGTCACAAGATTGTTGCTTGGATGAAACGTACCAGTGATTGAAAGGTGTTCAGCCAATGCTGGGGGATAAAAGTTAACTATCGTGTTGTCTTTTCAATAAAAATATAAGTGGAAGGTCCCAATATGCTTCTTTTTGGGTAAAAAAAAAAAAAAAGTGTGTGTGTGTGTAAGAACGTATTTATTTTTTCTTGCATATGCATAAAAAACATCTGGAAGAATGTATATGGGACTAATAGTGGCTCCTTAGAAAGGTGAGGGAGAGCCTGGGCAAATGAAGGACAGGGGTAAGAAGACCTCTCACTAGATAGCTTTTTATGTATTTTCCTATTTTTAAGCCATGAGAATGTTATTACTTGTTCAAAATAATAAATTTTAAAACTCCTAACAAAATCTCCTAAACAGATCTTCATGTCAAAAGTAATCTCACTGAACAGAGTAAACTAGTGAACCTGCATCACTGTCACCGCTCCGTAAGTCACAGCTGTCCAGTAGATGGAGCCAACCATTATTCCCGCGGCAGCAAACGGACAGGCTTTTGAGATCAGTCTGTCTGCAAGATCCAAGACGTACACAACTGGACCTGTGACATAAAGACAACAAGCAAAGTTTCAACACAAGACAAATGAAAAAAAATGACTTGTTCAATTTTTTTCATAGATCTAAAATACTTTTATGAAGTTGGGTGTTGTGATAAATGCGATGGGAACCTAGAGTTGAATAGATTTAGAATCTCTCAGTCATTTGCATGAACAGCTAGGTTTTACTTCCTAAATTCTAGGAAATCGCTTTTTAAAATTTTTACCTTTATCAGTAAACCAAAGATTAAAGCCTCAAACACAGTTGCTTCTTATAAAGAAAAATATTGATAGTTTTCTTACTTCTTTCATCACATTGGCTACTATAGAATGGAATGGCTATTTCAGCTTGCTCTTCCCAAACAGTTCCTGGCCACAATTAGATTTTCTAGTACTTGGTAAGAATAACACTTTGACTTCACTCATTACTTCCTTGGCACAGTGTGTAAAGGTTACTAAGGCTATTTTCTTGTAGTTACACAACGTCAATCTATCTTACTTTGATTTTCAGTATGCTGTACTTAGTTGAGTATTATTCTCTAAAAAACTTCTTTTAATGATCATGATAGCAGTTTTTATGGCAGTCTAACAGTTGTGCATGCCAATTATGCTTCTATTATTATGTGCTTAATTGTGAAATTTGGCTACTACCACTTTCTGGAATTTATTTGGAATTAGCTACATTAACTCATTAAGTCCAATATAATTTAGCTCCAGAATTTTCTAGAATACTGGAAAGGTCTTAGGCCTAAATTACAGTAAGGCCTAAAGAACTGAATATCTAAGTTTAACCAATGAATAGGAAACCCTGATTTAGTAATCATATTTGTTGAAAACCCTCTACATACAACCTATTACTTGAGACATTCTCTTAGAAATGTGTTAGAGTCATTACCTACTGTATGGGGGCTTATAGGATGATGCTGTACACAAAAACAATTTATTTTCATTGTACAAAGAAATTAGTATAGCAATATGATAAAATAATTAAACATATAAGAACAAGCATTCAGAGCCTCTGATCAATACATGCCCCTGTTCCCTGGAGACAGAAATATCATTAGTTATTGTATAAAGAGATCACATTGTGAAGTAGAAAGAACATTAGGAGAGACATGAAAGGACCTATGGTTTAAATTTAGCATATTTACTTACCATTGTCAAATTCTAACTTACATAAGATTTATAACTATGACCAAGTAGCTTTTGGGACCAGTGATAAAGCAAGCCTAGTTTAGTGCATATTGACTCTACATCTTCCATTAATAGTTAGCATTTCTTGAGTGTCTACATGATAACAGGCATTGTGCCACAAGCATTACATGCATCATTATTTAATCTCATAATGTAGGGTTTAACCCTTAAAATATGCAAATTTGCTGAGTTTCGTTTATAACTTCCTCGGAAGGCACAATACACATTTTAGTGAGTCACCAAAGATCTTTCAAATGATGGTACTAAAAGTTAAAGACAACTTTAACCTTTAAGAATTCTCTGATAATTCTTTCATCAGGAACTTGAAGCCACATGAAAACAACTACAGACTCTGCAGCACATCACACCTGTCTGAAGCCAATTCCGTCACGTATATACTCGGTCCCATCCTCTCTCCAACTCAAAGCCACAGCTCCAGAAATTGTCTCCTACTCTCCCGCATCATTTCCCCCTACTCTTTGATGGATTATTTCCATGCCATTATTTCTGCTATCTTCAAGAAACTCCTCACTTGATCCTTCTTCCCCCACTGCTCCATTTCTTTGCTCCCTTTACAACAAAATTCATCAAAAGACTTATCTGTTTTCACTCTTTCTTTAATCCTCTCTTCAACCTACTGCAGCAAAAATAATCATGAAGGTCACTAACAATTTACACATAGCTAAATCCATTGATCTAATCTCAGCCTTTCTCTTATTTGGCTTATCAGCAACATCTGGCACAGATGTTCCCTTCTTTTTCCCACTGTATGGTTCTTCACTGCATTTCCAGGACATCACCATCTCTTGGCTTTCTTTCCATCTCATTAGAAACTACTAATCTGTCAGTCTCCTTGGTTGTTGGTTCCTCCTCCTCTCCTCAGTGAGGCCCATGCTGTCAACCTCTGCGGTCACCATGCTCCCTATCTGATTCCTCTGTTCTAGCACTTACCACCTAATGTGCGCTATAATTTACTTATTGTTTCTACCTACTACAATAGGGGTTGGGAAACTAGGGCTCATGGGCCAAATCCAGCTGGCTGCCTGTTGTTGTAAATAAAGTTTTATTGGAGCACAGCTACATACAAAGCCTATGTGTGTGTGTTTTTTTTTTTTTTTACACAAAAAGTTTGCTGACTCTTGAACTACAACAAAAGCTCCAAAGGGAAAATCTCTAAGTCTTCCTTTTTCATTATTGTGCACAGAGCCCAAGTCATAAGACTCTTTTCTGCCATCAGAATTTATAACAAAACAAGGTACTTTACATGCTTCCAATGTTATATACGGGCATAAAAAGGTTTCAACCTTCTTCCCCTCCTTTCAATTGGGCATTTGGAACTATCAACTGATGGAGTAAAGCAATTTAATTCCTAAAAAAGTTGGATGAAACATAATTCCTAAAAAGTAATCCATCACTACCACTTTTACCTACCATGAACATAGACAATCTAGAAATGTTTGAATTGTCTTTCCTTTAAAGATCTCAGAAACTTCTAACACAACGAGCTCAATTTTCAAGCTATTTGGTGAATAAGAAAAATCACTGAAGTCCTATGATGACAGTCCCTAAATCATACCTCTCCTATTAAGAAGTGTATCATGAGTTTCTAGCTATTCCATGCCTTGGGGGTCACAAAAGGAAAACAGCAACAGTCATTAGATTCTTCTTGTCAAATTACAGCACAGAGTTATGGAAAGTAAGGAAAGGCCAGACTCTAACCCTTGAAAACTTCAATTCTAATGGAGAAGAAGTATGAATAAATGTACCTTACAAGTTAAATATATAAGGGCATAAGAAGGTTACAATATTTTAAAAAGACAGTATTGAATTTTTAATGCCTCAGTGGACTTTACCACTTATGTTTTCAACAGTACTGTATTTACATAATGGATGGCAACTGAAACAGTTTTGTACAAATATAAGTTTTGAAAATCCAATAATTTAAAGGGCACCAGGGAAGCTTGCAATTCAAAGGAAATCTGTGAATTCTTTTATACAAGAAGCTTTTGTAAAGAAAATAACCACACTCTAATATTTTGGATAAATTCAAATTTCACATTTCACAAAAAATCACATTTCAGATTTGATAACATCAAACAGTGAACTAAGAAACAATTGGGGAAACTCCTAAGTCCATGTCTACTGAAAAAGAAGTAATCAATTTTACCTGGCGGACATTGCAAATGTAGATTTGCTGCTGCTTTGATTTAAATTCAAGTCTATATGTATGCATAGTGGTAAAGGCATATCTTGGGAGGTAGGAAATTAATGAATGAAGGGCAGGTAATACTTAGCATTCAACATCTGTCACTGCTTACAATAATACCAAATATCCCTAGGACCTTTCTCACTGATAGAAAGGTATTCTCAAAAACACCCCAGGCCAATTCTGGAAAAATAATTTCTGTTCGTTATAAGTGCTATAGTTTCTAACACAGAACATAATTTTTTTTTTTTAGAACATAATTTAATGAGCCTGTATAGGGTGCTTCATAAGATATCCTGAGAAGGTACACCTTTTTCTTTAGAACATAATTTAATGAGCATATATAGGTGCTTCATAAGATATCCTGAGAAGGTAATAGTTCCCATGAACTCCAAGGTTTCCATTAAGTTGCAATGGTTTATAAAAGAGATTTAACAAGTAAATTGACTGTTTGCAGAAGCTATTCAAGTTTCCAGTGTTTTGGTGGAGGTTTGCTTTTTACTTTGCATTGAACTAGTTCTGACCTAGATCCAACTGAAATGCTGATTTGCTAAGCCAAAACATCAACCCCACTTTCAAATTCAGAATCATCTAGACTTGCAAGTTTTGGAGGCCAAGAGTCCAACAATATAGTTCTAAACTTCTCTTCTTGCTCCAAAACTCCTTTTTGTTGCACTCTATTACTGGAATGTCCTGTCTCTATTTTGAGTAAGTTTGCATGAAAACCCAACTTCCCAATGAAAGTAACCTAACCTGGTACAGGCTGACTAATTGCTCTACCCCACCCTGTTCATGTCCCAACAGGCTTCCTTTACATACTATCCCACAAAATGCACTTACCCCTTTGCTTGTGCATAATGTTAGTACTTTATGTTCTTGTTCAATGTTTGTTCAGTTGTCTCAATATCCTTTATGTCTGTCCATGTCAGCATCATAGATTGAAAACTCCCAGGGGACAGGGGCCATGTCTGTTTAACTCGTTTTGTACAGTGCCTAGGATAAAACCATGTACAGATAGGTGCTTAAAAAAATGCTTTTTGATGATGATTGGCATCACTCAGGGACTCTCTAGGTCATAGCTATCTCAGCACATGGCACTTGGCAGTATATCGGGGCACTTTAGTTTGTTCCACAAGGCACCAGAAAACAATGGCACAGGATCTAGCTGTAGCACTCTGTGGCAAGTAGTTGACTTAATCCGTTGTTAAAAAAACTTTTAAAAAAGGTATTAATTATATGGTCCCAAGTCAACAAATATAGATTTTACTGAGGACATGAAATAATACCACAGCAACCAATCCAATTAAAAGTTAAAAGTATGTGGGAATCCGATGGGCTAGTAAAGAATTTAAACTCTCGGGTAGTTAACATTGATTTTAAACACTTGGCTTTGGAGGCTAGGTCTAAGAGCTTCAGGCAAGCTTATGTAAGTTTCATCTTTGCTCAACTTGTAGGTTCAGATTTTACCATTTTTGTGTAAGAACAAATATCCTGCAAACTCAGGCTGTAAGTTACACTGCTTAATAAGAAGTTAGTCACTAGTCTGTAAACAGAGAAGGAAGGATATGTCCTTGGACAATTTTTAGATAACCAAATTAATAATAATTGACTAAAAAACCCTCAAAACAAAGGAACCACCAACCTTGAAGAATAAAAGATACAGAGTGAAAGCCAATGAGTACCATTCCTCTATGTGTGTGTATATATAGCATATTACCATGAATAATAACTAAAGATCATCATAGTAGTTCTTCATGATTACACAGTTTGTGCCAAGGAAAAACAAATTTATCCTAAGAACAGAATAGCCCATAGAATATCTGTGGGTTATAAGGTCAACTACTAAGTACTTATTAAGCACCTATTGTACATATAACATTTTACTATGCATTAAAATAAATAAAATTTAACACACCAGCCTCTGCCTCCAAGGAGCCTACAATCTAGTTAGGGGCAAAAAATAAACACCATTAAACTGAAAAATTTTAAGGCAAAATTAACAAATGTATGATAGTATGGTACAAACTATACAGATACATGTTAATGAAATTTTAAGTAAAGATTATAGAGGTTGTAAGGATACGAAATTTTTTAATTGCTGTATGTATATATTTACTAATTAACAGAAGTGAATCTTAACCTAGACTTGAAGTCTATAATCTGAAAAGAGGAAGTGCTATTATAAAAGACCTTTTAACTAGAGCCAAAAGAATTTATTCACTAATTTTATAACCTAGAATAGAATCCACAAGATTTTTTACCCAAAGCAAGTACAAAGAGAAAGCAGTATCAATCTAAAGAACCTTAATGTAAAAGGCAAATAAGTTAGGAAAGTATCAGGGAACATTAAAACTCAGAGAAAAGACAATGTTTTTCTTATCTGCTTTTCTGGAGAAAAACCATGCGTAGGATATTAAATTCTTTGAATTTCAAAATAAAAAGCTGAAAAACTTCTTTAAGGTGTGATGAAAAAACCACCACCATTAATTATCATTAGTACATAAAAACATGGCAAAATTATGAACATGCTACATATATGCCAAGGAATTATTATATATTTTCTTTAAACATATCTATATTTTCCAAAATTTCCATTATGAGAATATATTTTTATTAATAAAAACTACTTTTTAGAGACTAACAAAGGGTTATCATAAAATTCTGGCAACCATAACCCTGAGGAAAGTCAAACCTACATTACTGTTTCATTTCCTTTTTCCCTTTGTACGAGAAGCTCTTATAAGTTTCCTTAGAAAGCAACATTACAAGGTGGGTAATGTGAATCTGACAGAAATGCGATGTGAATCTGACAAATTGCTATCTCTGGACCTCAATTTCTGCATCTGTTCAATGAAGGTATCTACCTCAGTTTTTGTGAAAATTAACATAAAGTACATGAAGTTCTTAATACAATATTTAATAGAATACAGTGTCAGCTATTCTTTCAAAAATGGTAAAAGTTAAGCATGATAGAACTCTGGGATAGAAGATATAATCTAAGACATATTGTTTGAAGAAAAATTTATGGTATAAGGCTCTGGTGTAAAAATAAAAACAAGACGGGCCGGCCGAGTGGCACGGTGGTTAAGTGCTGGTTTAGGAAGCCAGCGGCTGCGGTTTGGGTCCCACGTGACAGTGTCCTCAAAAAATAAAAAAATAAAAAAAATAAAAAAATAAAAACAAAAAAATAAAAACAAGATTGTTTTAGGAAATCTAAGGTAAGAAATAAAGGATAGATCCTTTTGGCTTAAAATGTCTGGGACAAGGAGGAAGAAAATTCACGGAACCAGGAAATCTAGGAATGAAGAGGGAGAAGGAAGATAACAAACTTATAGAATGTAGATCCATAATTAGTAATTATTTTTTCAAGATTCTGCAATCATGTTTTTGACCTATAGTTCAGCTATCTGTATTTATATATAGTGTGCACCCAGTAAGTCTTACTGTTGAAGATACTTCTTAAAATTAATCTACCTTTAAATCTTAGTGAACAAGACCAGAAGTAATCCAGCAATAAACACAAGAAATCCTTATTTTGAAGGTATCCTAGTCGTTTGCCTCTGAAGAGAGTAAATAAATGAAGGCCAAAGACATAATGAGATGTCTAACTACAAACTGATAAAAGAAGTGTATTCAAAGACTGAATCACTATGGAACAGGATTTTGATTTTTAAATTTATTCTCATCATCTATTGGAACTTAGATATCAAAGCAAAGAAAAAATACTTGTGATGGCTCAGTGTACATATTACTTAGAAACTCTTATTAATATGAAGAAAGCACTTGAATTCTAAGGTCTACACTGGATTTTAAGTAGTGAAATAAGCCAATAATATATTTTATGATAGTCAGAAAAGTAACAGGTTGAATTGCTGTAAGTAATAGAGGTCATGTGATAGAGGAAAACAATGTAGACTATTCTTAGAGAGTGAATCACAGCTTAGAAAGTATTAAACATAAAATTCCCTAAAACAGGAGCATGAAGAAATTTTTAAATTTGGGAAAAACATATTTAATACTTACTTTATAGTACTCCTTTTTAATCTACAGCATTCTCACTTCTTCTTTTTTTTTTTTTTTTTTGAGGGCAGTGTCACTGGCCCTCATATGTGGCATTCTCACTTCTTTACAACAGTTTAGTCACCTCACTCACAAAGAAATGTAAATTAAAACTATAGCTTTTCAGGGCCAGCCGAGTGGCTCAGTTGGTTAAGAGCTCACTCAAGAGTATGAGCTGAGCTTTCAGCAACAGTAGTTCGACGCCCAGCCAGAGCTGAGCTGCCAACAGATGGCAGGATGGCTCAGCTGAAACAAACAAACAAATAAAACTATAGCTTTTCTTACCTAACAGATTGACTAAAATTTTAGTTCGTCAACACAGTCTATTGCCAACTTGTGAGCAAACAGGCACACTCATTTACTGCAGGTGGACATACAAATGGTATAGTACCTATGAAGGGGAATTGGACAATATTTAGCAAAAGTACATGTGCAATTCACCCTCTGACTTCAAAATTCCTTCTCAGTTCACCTTTAAGTGAATATTCTAAGCTAATTAATGCAGAAAGAATGAAAGAATTACAATATAATTTTTCTGTATCACTTAATAAAATAATAATCTAGAGGCAATGAATGAAAATTATCAATCTCTGCGAAAACCAGTAGGTGTAAGCTGATAGGAACTTTATTGCATGTTTCAGGCTGATAGCACCTGCACCCATTGGTCAGTCTTATCATAAAGACAACTACGCATTTTTTCCAAACTTTATTGAGATACTGACATACAACATATATAAGTTTAAGCTATACAATGTGATGATTTGATATACACATATATTGAGAAATGAATGAGGTTAGTTAACAACTCAATCCTCTTACATAATTACCATTTTTGTGGTGGTAACACTTAAGTTCTACTCTCTTAACTTTCATGTACATAATATTAATTATAGTCACCACACTGTACATTAAATCCCCAGAACTTATTCATGTTTTAGATGGAAATTTGTTGTGCCCTTTGATTAATGTCTCCCAATATCCCTCGACCCCTGGCAATCACCATTCTACTATCTCTGAGTTTGGCTACTCTACATATAACGTGAAAACATGTCTTTGTGATTTATTTCACCTTAGCATAATGGCCTTAAGATCCACACGTTGTTGCAAAAGGCAAGATTTCCTTATTTTTTAAAATATTTAGTATTTTAAGAGTAATAATTTTCCTGTGTGTATATATCACATTTTCTTTACCCATTCACCCATTGATGGACACTTAAGTTGGTTGTTTCCATGTCTTGGCTATTGTAAATGCTGCTGCACTAAACACAGGGGTGTGGGTATGTCTTAGAGATAATGATTTCATTTTTGGGTGGGAGGGATATCTGCTCAGAAGTGGGATTGCTGGATCATGTGATAGTTCTATTTTTAATTTTTGGAGGATTCTCTATGCCACTTTTCATAGCGACTATGCCAATTCATATTCCCATCAACATTGCACAAGAGTTCTCTTTTTTTCATAGCCTTGTCGACACTTGTTGTCCACTGTCTTTTTTTTTTTTGAGGGCAGTGTCAATGGGCCTCATATGTGGGATCAAACCAGGGCCGCTGGCTTCCCAAGTCTACTGTCTTTTTAATACCAGCCATTCCAACAGGTCTATAGAGTGATATCTCATTGTGGCTTTGATTTGCATTTTTCTGATGATTTGTGATGTTGAGCATCTTTTCATGCATTAGTTGGCCATTTAAACGTCTTCTTTTTTTTTTTTTTTTAAAGATTTTATTGGGGAATTGGCAGAGGGGAACAGCGTTGGGGAATCGGGGAAGGGGAACAGACAAGTTGCTGTCTTTTTGTTTTTCAGTCTAGTTGCGGAGGATGTTGCTTCACTGTTGGTATCGTCATTGCGCTCTTCCCGGATGAGGCAGATCGGTCGCTGGCCTCTGGATGGTCGCTCACCGCGGCTATTGGCAGCTCACGCTTGGCTGCCAGCCGCTCACGCTGGCTGCGGGCCACTCACTGTAGCCTATGGCAGCCCACCGCAGCAGGGGCTGCAGCCCACACCATCACCGGGGCTCGCACAGCCCAGCTCCAGGTGGAGCTGTTGTTAGCTGTAGAAGGCAGTGTCACTGGCCCTCATGTGGGATCCGAACCGGGGCTGCTGGCATCCCAAAACCAGCGCTTAACCAATGCGCCACTCGGCCAGCCCTTAAACATCTTCTTTAAAAAAACATCTATTCAAGTCACTTGCCCATTTTCTAATTAGATTTCTTTTTTTTTTGCTATTGAGTTATATGAGTTCCTTTGATGGTTTGCATATATTTTCTCTTGTTCCATAGAATGCTTTTACATTTTGCTGATTGTTTTCTGCTGTGCAGAAGCTTTTCAGTTTGATGTAGTCCCATTTGTTTATTTTTGCTTTTGGTGTATACCCCCAAAAAATCATCAACAAGTCCATTGTCAAAAAGCTTTTCCTATTTTTTTTTTCTAGAAGTTTCAGAGTTTCAGGTTTTCCATTTAAGTCTTTAATCCATTTCATGTTAATTTTTGTGAGTGATATAAGACCGGGTCTAAGTTCATTATTTTGCATGTGAATAACCAGTTTTCCCAACATTATTTATTGAAGAGACTATTCTTTTCTTATTGAGTATTCTTGGCTTCCTTGTCAAGTGTTAGTTGAAAATATATGTGCAGTTTTATTTTGGGGCTCTCGAGGCTACTTCATTGACCTATGCGTCTGCTGTTCTTATGCCAGTACCATACTGTTTTGATTACTATATCTTTGTAATATACTTTTATAGTTTGAAATCAGAAAGTGTGATGACTCCAGCTTTGTTCTTTCTCAAGAGTGCTTGGGCTACTTGAGGTCTTTCATGGTTCCACATAAATTTCAGGATTATTTTTTCTACTTCTGTGAAACATGCCATTGGAATTATGATAGAGGTTGCACTGAATCTATACATAGCTTTGGGTAGAATGAACATTTTAATAATATTAACTCTTCCAATCCATGAACATGGGATATTTTTCCATTTGTGTCACCTTCAATTTCTTGCACCATTTTGTAATTTCTAGTTTTATTCCTAAGCATTTTGTTATTTTTGCTATTATAAACAAGATGGTTTTATTTTTCAGATAGTTTGTTGTTAGTATAGAAACACAACTGATTTCTGTATGTTGATATTGCATTCTGCAACTTTACTGAAATCGTTTATTAGCTCTAACAGTTTTTTGATGTAGTCTTTGGGATTTTCTATACATAAGCTCGTATCATCTGCAAACAAAGACAATTTTACTTCTTTCTTTCTGATTTGGATGCCTTGTATGTTTTTCTTGCCTAATTGCTCTGGCTAAGGCTTCCATTACTATGTTGAACAGGAGTGGAGAGAATGGATGCCCATCTTGTTTGCAGGCAAGTTTTCAACTTTTCACCATTGAGTATGATGTTAACTGTGGGTTTGTCATATATGTTGAGGTGTTCCTCCTATATCCACTTTGTAGAGTTGTTTTTTCTGCATTTATTGAGATGATCATAATTTTCATCTTACATTCCATTAATGTGGCGCATCACATTAATTGATTTGCAGGTGTTAAAAATCCTTGCACCCCAGGGATAAATCCCACTTGATTATGATCCCTTTAATGTGTTGCTGAATTTGGGTTGCTAGTATTGTGTTGAGAACCTCTGCATCTAAATTCATCACGGATATTGGCTTGTAGTTTTCTTGTATCCTTATCTAACTTTGGTACAATGCTGACCTTGTAAAATGAGTTTGGCAGTATTCCTTCCTCTTTAATATTTTAGAAGTTTGAGAAGGATTGGCATTTATTCTTCCTGAACAGTTTGGCAGAATTCACCAGTGAAACCATCTGGTCGCGGGTTTTACTGTGTTGAGAGGTTTATGATTGCCTTACTTGTTACTGGTATGTTCACATTTTCTATTTCTTCATGATTAAGTCTTGGTAGGTATGTTTCCAGAAATTTATCCTTTATCTTTAAGTTATCCAGTTTGTTGGTGTACAGTTGTTCATAGATGTCTCTTATGATACTTTGTATTTTTGAGGTGTCAGTTGTAATGTCTCCTCTTTGAATGACAAGTACACATTATATGACTCATTTTGTGATATAATAAGTACACAGAAAAAAAGTACACATAAAAAAAGTACACAGAACCATCTAAAAAATAGTCTCACACACAAAAAAAAAAATCATACAGGGCTGGCCAAGTGGCGCATTGGTTAAGAGCTGGCTTGGGACGCCAGCGGCCCCGGTTCGGATCCTACATATGACGGCCAGTGATACTGCCCTCTACAGCTGAGATGGTGAACAACAGCTGGACCTGGAGCTGGGCTGTCATGAGTCGCTGGCTACAGCATAGGCTGCAGTGGGGCTGGATGGCAGCTGGCATGAGCTTTGGTAAGCCGCTGTCCAATGGCCGGCAAGCGACTGCCTCACCCAGGAAGAGGGCAACGATAATACCAACATGGGCCAATGAAGCAATGTCCTCCACAACTAGACTGAAGAACCAAAGGACACCAACTTGTCTGTTCCCCTTCCCTGGTTCCCCAATGCTGTTTGTTACCCTTTCCCATTTTCCCAACAAAATGTTAAAAAAAAAAAAAAAAAAAAAGAATGATGAAGATAGTAGTTTCCTCTAAGAATTTTTAACCACAGTCAACTGGCATGCTGATTTCAGTTAAGAAATCAGTGTTATGGAGAAATTTCAAGGCCAGAGATTAAAGTGATTTCAGATTGGTAGGATCCCACGGCATCTACCAACAGCAAATGCAGATCCTTTCTGGAGTTCCTTCACCTTCAAAATTCACAGCCTAAAATATGAACAAAATTCCCACACTCAAGGGAAATAGAGCATCATGGGCAAGAGCTAGAAAACAATAGATTTAGGCTACCAAAGACTAGATAATGAAATTACCAGTCTGATTACAAAAACTATGTAATAAAATATAAGATAATTTATAAATGAACAAGAAACGAGACTAAAAAATGATGAAACACATTTAAGAAACAACTATAACTTATAAGAAAACAAAACAAAACAAAAGAACAACCCTAAAACTGCAGATTGACGTTGCTCAAAAGAATTTGAGAACTGGGCAACAGTTAAGAAGAAATCATAATGCTGCAGCGAAAAGAGACCAAAAGATGAAAACATAAAAGTGAAGGACATGAAAGATAAAATGAAAACATGTAACAACTCTAATCAGAGTTAAAGAAGATGAGAATGGAGAGAATGAGGGAGAAGCAATATTTGCAGAGATAAAAGCTAAGAATTTGCAAGAATAGACACTTAAATAAGGAAATAAAGTATAAAAAAATCTAAAAGCTAGCACAGAGGAAAATACAGTATCAGAAGGAAAAACACTGCAATCCAAAAGATGGCCAAAAAAATGGAGGGGGGGGGAGAAAAAAGTAGGACAAATAGAATGCACAAAATTTGACAGTAAAAACTGAACTAGCTCAGTATCACAATGAATGTAAAAAAGAACTCAGAAGACTGAAAAATAAAAGGATGAGAAAGGGCAAATGCAACAATAACATTAAAAAAAACAAACAAAGCTGGTATAAGGGGGGCAAAAGAATAACTTTACAGTGGAGAACCTGACAAACACTACTGTAGTCAGGTGACCAAGGTCAGTGTCACCAGGAGTAAATGCTGATAGTATGTGCTTTTGCTGTAACATGATGAAAATGGTACTTTACCTCTGTGGTCTTGCTCCCTCAAACTCCTGATCCCAAGAGATAATCGGAAAAACATCCGACAAATCCCAATTGAAAGAGGGTCTATAAAACATCTGACCAGTACTCCTCAAAACTGTCAAGGTCATCAAAAACAAGGAAAGTCTGAGAAACTGTTATAGCTAAAAGGAGCCTAAGGAGACATGACTAAGTGTATTCTGGATAGGGTCCTGGAACAGAATAAAGACATTAGGTAAACATTGTTTTTTAAATCTGAATAATGTATGGATTTTAGTTAATAATAATGTATCAATATTCATTTATTAATTATAACAAATGTACCATACTAGTATAAGATGTTGACAATGGAGGAAACTGGATGTGAATATATGGGAACGCTCTGTGCTATCTTTGCAACTTTTCTGTAAATCAAAAGTTGTCCTAAAGAGTTGATTTAAAAAGAAGCTGGTGTAGTTTTATTATTATATCTATTCTGTACTATCATGTCTATATTATATAGAAGTTTAAGACAAAAAGGCACCATGGATAAAAATATCATTACTTAATAATAAGAAATTTAACTCACCAAAATATTTCTTTTTTTTTTTTTTTAAAGATTTTATTGGGGAATTGGTGGAGGGGAACAGCGTTGGGGAATCGGGGAAGGGGAACAGACAAGTTGCCGTCTTCTTGTTCTTCAGTTTAGTTGTGGAGGATGTTGCTTCACTGTTGGTATCGTCATTGCGCTCTTCCCGGATGAGGCAGATCTGTCGCTGGCCTCTGGATGTCGCTCATCGCGGCTATTGGCAGCTCACGCTTGGCTGCCAGCCACTCACGCTGGCTGCGGGCCACTCACTGTAGCCTATGGCAGCCCACTGCCCACACCATCACCGGGGCTCGCACAGCCCAGCTCCAGGTGGAGCTGTTGTTAGCTGTAGAGGGCAGTGTCACTGGCCCTCATGTGGGATCCGAACCGGGGCCGCTGGCATCCCAAAACCAGCGCTTAACCAATGCGCCACTCGGCCGGCCCACCAAAATATTTCTTAAATTGAGGGACAGGTAAATGGGTGATAGTTTATTAGTCTTTATTCCTCATGTGTAGTTATAATATGTTCTCTTTCAACCAATGAAATATTTCATAATAAAAGAAAAATACCCAAGTGAACATTCTGCTGAGCTTTGATCAGTGTTAAGGCAGCAGATATAACCAGTTTTGTACACTGATAGCAGCATGTTGGCAAAGGCAGCAGGAAAGCAGGCACTCCAGTACACTGCTGGGAAGGCTGAGGAGGTATAATCAACAAGAGCCAATTTGAGGATACCTATTACTACTATAAAATGCACATACCCTTTGACCCAGCAATTCCACTCTAGTCATTTACCTTACAGACATATTTTTGCCAAGTTGCATAAATTATTTTACACAATTTATGACAGGACTGTTTATACTAGTAAAAGATTAGGAACAGCCTAAATGGCTCTCAACAGGAAAGTGGTTATATAAATAACCATACATCTATGTAACCGAATACTATATAACCATGAAGAAAAAAAAGCTCTTTATGTGCTAATGTGATGGTATCTACCATATATTGCTAAGAGAAAAAAGGAAGTATAGAATAGGATGTATAACATATTAGTCTAGAATTTATTGATGTATAACCTAATTGTGTTCAATATTCTATTTTCCTATCCAGATTTATTCCTCATCTTTCTCCATCCTGCTTTGTGCATTGGGAGGCTGATCAAATAAATAGCACCTTCCAGGCAGCCTTGCTCTCTAGTTTCCTGTGTATTCACATAATGAATGGAATGGCCAGAAAATCAGAGGGTGGTAAAAGTGTTAAATGACTTTTTTCTCTGACTCCCCCACTGCAGGAAGTTTGCTATTTCGCTCTAAAATCACAGGTCTTGTTAAACAGTCTCTCACTCTCTGCTACAGTTCTTGTCAAGTTCTGTCAACAGCTCTCTTCCCTTGTACTTTTAGGCCTAGGAGTAGAAATGGTTTTCTGCAGCTGCCGATCCTTAGGTATTTCCCTGTCCCTTGTTTGTTCCTTTAACTCTGCCCTAATGTTTGTAGATCGTGTGTGTAACACCAGACACTTGTAACAATGGTTGCCTCCATGTAAGGAAATTTACTTGGCATCATGGCTAGTAGACATGGTAAAAAGGCTTTTCGTTGAATACTCGATTGTATTCACTATCTTTGAATTTTGGTCCATGTGAATGTATTATATGGAGGGAGAATACATACTTAAGCATTTAAAAGAGTTAAAGAAAATACTGCCTATGAGATACTGTAGATGCTGCATCTTTTCTTTCAAGCATTTGTTATTCCTTTGCATTTCCAGCAGGGCAATATAAAGACAAAAAAGAAGATAGATCATTTGTTAGTGCAAGCAGCTCAGCCATCATTCTCCTTCTTAGCCATGCTTCTCCTTTGATTCCAATAGCATCAAATCACAGAAAATCTTTATGTACTTGTCATACATGTAATTTATTAATTGTATCTCAAATATATTCAAAGTAACATTATCCCTATTCATTTTTTTTGTTTTTGAGGGCAGTGTCACTGGCCCTCATATGTGGGACCAAACCAGGGCTGCTGGCTTCCCAAGTCAGCGCTTAACCACTGCGCCATTCGGCCGGCCCTCCCTATTCACTTTTATGGTACATAAAACTACTTCTTATCCATATGTGGCCTGGTAGCTGACTCACTGAATGACAGTAAAAAGAAATTCAGCCATTTAAAATACTAGCTCTTTCATTTACTTGCTATAAGCCCATGGGCTTCCATTAAATACATTGCTGAATCTGTTTCCTTATCTGTAAAATAAGGACAATATTTACTATAAGCTTTTGAGAGGCTTAAATAAAATGATATAAGTAAAGTGACCAACATAACATCTGGCAAATGCTAAGGGCCTATTAGCAAATAATAGCTATTGACATCACTGTTAATATTACTAACAATACTGTAAAATAAATTGTAACAACTATTAATTTTATTTGCTAGATTATCAAGGAAAGGTTTCTCCTAGGAATCATCCCTCATCATCCCTAGTGAATATCTTTCCTTTCTAAGCTTTACACTCCACCATTCCACTTAACATTTTACAACGACTTTTTGAGGGTGATTGTTAATTATCTTCAACTCTATACAGAAGTGTAAATTAATGCTTAGTTGAGAACAACAATAAAATAAGGAAATATGAACAAAACTGTAATAAAAATTTAAGTTGAAAGTAGTCGAAGAATTTACTACTAATTAAGACATAAGAGAAGTGCCTATGCTTATCAGTCAAAATCAACTTTAAGACATTTTATAATGATGATAAAAGGGAAAATCCATCAGGAAAATAGGGTAGTTAGGAACATATATGCACCTAACAACAGAGACCAACAAAGGAAGCAGAAATGGAAAGATTTGGGGAAATAGATAATGCAACAATAGTTGGATACTTCCATATCCCATTTTCAATGAAGGAAAGGTAAAACGTCCATCCACAAGGAAACAAGACTTGAAAATAGTATGAACCAACTAGATATTTATAGAACACTCCGCCCAACAACAGCAGAATACATATTCTTCTCAAGTGCATATGGAACATTTTCCAATATAAACCATGTTAGACCATAAAACAAGCCTCACCTCACTACATTTTTTTTTTTTTTTTTTTTTTTAGCTGAGCCATCCTGCCACCTGTTGGTGGCTCAACAGCAACTCAGCTCGGGCTGGCCTCGAACAGCTGTTGCTCAGAGCTCAGCTCGCACTCTTGAGCGAGCTCTTAACCAACTGAGCCACTCGGCCGGCCCAAAATAATTTAATTTCAATTTTTTTTTTTTTTTTGAGGGCAGTGTCACTGGCCCTCATCTGTGGGACCTGAACCGGGGCCGCTGGCTTCCCAAGCCAGCGCTTAACCACCGCGCCACTCGGCCGGCCCTTCACCTCACTACATTTAAAAGGACAAAAGTCCAAGTATGTTCTGTGATCACAATGGAATAAAATTAGAAATTAGTAACAGAAGGACATTTGAGAAATTTACACAACACACTCCTAAATTATCAACAGGTCAAAGAAGAAATCTAAGCAGTCCATAGAAATTTATAGCTGTAAATGACATTAAAAATAAGAAAGATTGACAGATGAAAAGACAAGCTGTAGACTGGGAGAAAATATTTGCCAAAAGACACATCTGATAAGACTGTTATCCAAAATATACAAAGAACACTTAAAACTCAACAAAAAAATAATCTAATTAAAAAAACTGACCAAAAGACTTAAAAGACATCTCATCAAAGAAAATAGAATACTGGAAATAAGTATATGAAAAGATGCTCAACATCATAGAGAATTCCATTAATGAGCTGCAAATTTGAACAAGAAGATATCACAAAACATCTCTCAGAATGGCTAAAATCCAAAACACTGACACCAAACATGGACAAAAATACAAAGCAATAGAAACTCAATGCTGGTGGAAATGCAGTCACTTTGAAAGACAGTTTAGCGGGTTCTTACAAAACTAGACATACTCTTACCATATGATGCATCAATCATGCTCCTTAGTATTTACCTAAATAAGTTGAAAACTTATGTCTACCCAAAAACCTGCACACAGATGTTTACTGCAGCTTTATTCCAAGTGCCAAAACTTGGAAGTGACCAAGTTGTCCTTCAGTAGGTGAATCGATAAACAAACTGTGGTACATCCAGACAATGGCATATTTTTCAATGCTAAAAAGAAATGAATTATCAAGACATGGAGAAACTTTAAATATATATTACTAAATGAAAAAAGCCAATCTCAAAAGACTATATACTATATGATTCTAACTATATGACATTCTGAAAAAGGCAAAAATATAGAGACAGTAAAACCATGGGTTGCCATGGGGTAGGATTTTTAGTGCAGTGAAAATACTATGTATTATATTATAAACATTTGTCCAAACCCCTGAAATGTATAACACCAAGAGTGAACCCTAATGTGAACTATGGGCTTCAGGTGATAATGTGTCAGTACAGGTTCATCAATTGTAACAAACGTATACCTGGTGAAAAAGGTTGATAATGGGGGAGGCTATGCACGTAAGGACGCAGAGTGTATATGGGCTATTGCTGTACCCTCCTCTCAATTTGCTGTGAACCTAAAACTGCTCTAAAAACCAAAAATCTGTTAAAAAACAAACAAACCTCAAACTAATAACCTAAACTTCTACCTTAAAACACTAGAGCAAGAAAAGAAAACTAAACCCAAACCAAGCCGAAGGAAGGAAATAATAAAAACTAGAGTGGAAATAAATGAAACAGGAAATGAAAAAATAGAGAAAAATCAATGAGACCAAAAGTTGAGTTTTTGAAAAGATCAACAAAATTGATAAACCTTTAGCTAGATGGAGGGGGAAAAAAAAAAAAGATTCAAATTACTAAAATCATGAATCAAAGAGGGGACATTAATACCAACCTTACAGAAATAAAAAGGTTTATAAAGGAATACTATGAACAATTATATGCCAACAAATTAGATAATCTACATGAAACGGACAAATTCCTAGAAAGACACAAACTACCAAAACTGAAGAAAAGATGGAAAATCTGAATAGACCTATAACAACAAGTAAAAAGAGTAAACTAGTAATCAAAAACCTTCCTATAAAGAGAAGCCCGGGGGGCCTGCCGAGTGGCTCAGTGGTTAAGCGCTGGCTTGGGGAGCCAGCGGCCCCGGTTCAGGTCAGACATAGGAGGGCCAGTGACACTGCCCTCAAAATAAACAAAACAAACAAAAAAAGAGAAGCCCGGAACCAGACGGCTTAACTGTCACCAAACATTTTAAGAATTAATGCCAGCTTCACAAACCCTTCCCCAAAAATGTAAGAGAGATCACTTCCCAACTGGCTCTATGAGTATTGAATAGTATTATTCCAATACCAAAACCAATAAAGGATATCACAAGAAAACCACAGACAGAAAAATCTTCAACCAACTAGCAAACCAAATCCAATCTAAAATGGGTTACGTACCAAGACCATGTGAATTTATCTCAGGAATTCAAAGAAAATCAATTGATGTAATACACCTTATTCATAGAATAAAGGACAAGATCTCCTCAATAGATAAAGAAAAAGCACTCGACAAAATCCAATACCCTTTCATGGTAAAAACACTCAAAGACAAGGGAACATCCTCAACCCGATAAACATCTATTTTAAAACCCAGAGATACGGCCAGCCTAGTGGTGCACTGGTTAAGAGCTGGTTTTGGGATACCAGCGGCCCCCGTTCGGATCCCACATATGAAGGCCAGTGACTCTGCCCTCTATGGCTAAAAACAGCTCCAACTGAAGTTGGGCTGTGCAAGCCCCAGCGATGGTGTAGGCTGCAGCCCCTGCTGCAGTGGGCTGCCATAGGCTACAGTGAGTGGCAGGCAGACAGTGTGAGCAGTTGACAGCCAGTGTGAGCTGCCAATAGCCAAGGTGAGCGATCATCCAGAGGCCAGCCACCGATCTGCCTCATCCGGGAAGAATGCAACGACGATACCAACATGGGCCAGTGAAGCAACGTCCTCTGCAACTTGAAGACTGAAGAACAAAAAGACAGCAACTTGTCTGTTCCCCTCCCCCAATTCCCCAATAAAATCTTTAAAAAACAAAACAAAACAGAAAAACCCAGAGGTAACATATCTAATGGCGAATGACTATTTTTCCCTTAAGGTCAAAAAAGAAGACAGGGATGCCTGTTCTTACCACTTCTATTTAACACTGCACTGTAGATTATACAGCACAATAAAAGCATTCAGGTTGGAAAAGAAGAAGTAAAACTATCTCTGTTTACAAATGACATATAAGAAATCCTAAGCAATCTGCTAAAAAACTATCAGAACTGTTCAACAAGTTCACCATGGTTGCAGGATACAAGATCAAAATACAAAAATCAATTGTATTCTACACACTCACAATACACAATATGAAAATGAAATTAAAAAATAATTCTATTTAAAATAGCATCAAAAAGAATAAAATATTTAGGAATAAATTTAATGAAAGAAGACTACAAAACATCATTAAAGAAAGGAATCTAATGTGAATCAGTCCCTGCTCCCCTTGGGAATCAATAACTTTGCCCTTAAGATCTTTCCTCTAGAGTCTTCTGTTTAGCTAAAAAAAAAAAAAAAAAAAGTCATTATCTGGTTATAAACGTCATGGAAATGCTTTATGTTTAATGGAAGACAAACTTTTTCTTAGCTGGTATTCCCTTCATGTTTTAAAGCAATGCTTCTTATATTTAATGTACACATAAATTATCTGATGATCTCACAAAAATGCAGATTTTGATTAATTAAAACTGGGGGTGAATGGGGGAGGAGCTAAGTTTCTTCATTCCTAACAGCTCTCAGAGGATTCCAATGTTGCTGATCCTCAGTAGTTTTAAGTATGTAGCTGCATACATACAACTGGCCAAACTAGAAGAAAGCAAACTCTGACAGGCGTCAAATAGTGAGAGGAATGAGTCTAATGAGTCCTCTAAGTTTTTCATCACAGAGCACAATATACTCCCTATAGACAATTAAGAACATGCACTTGCCACCATCCCTCCATTCCAGCCACCACTAAGGACCAGAAAAGACACAAGCTTGGCCAGGTAGCCAGCCAAACTGAGGCTAAATTCACACAAAAACTACTTTTTTAAAAATGCTTGTTGTAGAGATCATCCCAAAGGATATTAACCATCACCTCATTCTCTCTGTATTTTTTCTCCTCTTTTATTCCTTCTTCTAGCCAATGTTTTTTAAGTGTCATTTAGGGACCAATGGTGGTCCCTGTTAATCTCTTAATCAGTCTTGAGATAATCTGATTTTAAGAAGGATAAACGTTTTGATCACAAACACTTCACAAACTTAAAAAGATTATGATTTTCAAGGAAATTCTTTTAGGTTCTTAACTGTTATGTGCCAAGGGCCACACATGTTCTACAAGGATAGTTAAGAGGGACTGTTTGTTTCAGCTAATAAACTTTGACATTATGTGAGTTTACGTTGGTTAAATACAAATTTTCTTGTTCTATCTTAATATGTCAAATTCTGAATCAATGTCTCAAAAATACTCATTGAAGAGTAAAAGTAAGGGCCGGCTGAGTGGCTCAATTGGTTAAGAGCTCGCTCAAGAGTGTGAGCTCTGAGCAACAGGGTTGCCAGTTCAATTCCCGGCCTGAGCTGAGCTGCCGCTGAGCTACCAACAGGTGGCCAGATGGCTCAGCTGAAAAAAAAAAAGAAAAAAAGTAAAAGTAAAACACACTTAACTCAGAATGCCACAAATGGTAAATAGAATGGTTTAAGAGTGAAAATAGTGTGATCTTAGTAGAATGGGCTGTGACTAGGAAATTAAGAGTGATAACTTTGCACTGGGATACCTCCTTGTTCATGTTATTAAACAGGAACTGAAACATTGTAAAACAGGGACAAGAAACCACTGAAGCATTATATAATTTCCAACCGCTGTATAGTAAACCAATCAAAGCCAGCATTATGAATTTTGCGATTGAAAGCAAAGATTAAAAACTGCAGTCAGGGAAACTTATTTTAACAAAAACAGGGAACTTATTTCAACAAAATCAGGTATAACCATAGTCAGCTTACAAATTAATGACAAACATGCTCAGAGAGAAACAAAGCAATCTACTGGCAAAATTCTATCATCTGATGACACTACTGGAGATTATATAATATGTGTGGTACACGGTGAGGAAGAACAATTATTATTATAGATGTACACTCTTAAGTATTTTGTTTTAAGGCTGCATGAAGCCACTAGTGTTCAGAGTATGCATCAACTCATAGCATATACATAATATGATACATAAATCAAGAAATACAGGCAACTTTAAATTCTGATTACCAATGAAAAGATGCTATAGAGATTTTCTTTTAACTAACAATTATTTTTAAACCTTGAGTTGAAAAGATATCCTGGGATAAGTATGGCCAACAGCACCAGCCTGGCAGCCACGTATGTAGCAAGGAAGAGTATGGCACCTGAAAGCCAATTCTCACATAGCTTCATTTACAAACAACAGCTGGCATCTGACAATATGCCCTCTATTCTTGAGTTAGTGTTAAAAGCTGCATGGAAAATTGTGAATATAATTCAAATTGCAGCCCCTGAGCAGATCTTCAGCATGTTATGTCAAGAAAGAAGAAGCAAATACATGACTGCTCCTCTATCCTGCCAGGAAGAAAGATGGTAACAAAAATTATTAAATAAGGGATATAATTTTTTTTTCATGATACTGATAAGGTCAATAAAAAATTTCTATGATTATCTGTGGCTTCCTCAACTGGCAGATCACCATGACATACAGTATAATGAATAGCTTGAACCTATGATGTGAGGATGAAATAACAATTCTTAAGAATAAAATATGAAGGCCAAATCATGATACAAATGGCTTAAAAAGAGTTTGACTTTTCCAACATTATGCCATTTTCTTTACTTGTAGAAAGAAACCAATGTCTTATTATTAGGTATAATTAAAAGTAACATTCAAAAAAACCCCAAACAAAACAGTAGCATTCAATTACCACACTAGAGCTAACAACCTATTTCCTAGAAGTGAAACAACCAAAGGGCAAATTTACCCTCTGCCACCTTCCAAACTGAAACATTCAACTTCACCGCTGAGTACCCTGCATTGTCAACTCAGTGCCTTGTCACACGTTATATGTAATTTTCAGTGAGAATTCTTTCACTAATTTTAGTTCCATACCTCTGAATATCAAGTGTTATTTAACAGCATCATCCTATACTTGCTGCTATTCCCAACAACCTATAGTTGAAAATTTAGATTATTAGAACTAAAGAGTAGGGAAAGAAACAGTTAAAAATGAAAACTTAACTTTGACTTTAGTGAAGCAGATATCAATGTGGCAAAAGACTGCAGCAGTAATTGCTTTTTCCAGCTGTTTCAATTATTTTAAAATACTGCTTTGACATTATAATAAATTTTTTTGGATTACTCTTTTGTGTTTATCTAAAACCAGTGGTGTACATGAAGACCCATCATATATATGGTCCACAAATTCTAAATGCTCAAGAAACACTACTTTCTCTACTGTGCTACTTTCCTTTCACAGGAAGCTATCATGTCTTCCTATATATTATGCTAGAGAAATACAGGCAATCATGGAAATTTTATTTGCCCTTATTATTATTATTCTCACATTATAAAATAACTTCATTATCTGTATTTACATGCCTTCAACCCTACTCCCCATTGAAAGTCATTCTTCCCTTCTGACCTTCATATGAAGCCAAACTGATTTCACATACCTCCTAATTACAGCCAAGGGTGATATTAAAAATGTTTAACAACTGGTATGGCATAAATACCAAACAAAGAGAAAGATACCAGTTCATACTTATGCCTGGAATGGAACACGCTAACTAAACATTAGTCTTAGTTACCACTTACTTTAAACAGTATGCTATATACGTTTTTTCAATGTTAGCTAGCTCCGTTCTCAAAGACCTTTGATTGTTCTTTGTCCGCCAATTCTCAGAAAAAGGAAAGCAGTTTTCATGAAAGACAACAATGTAAACTGGATTCCAAAGATGAGTTTAATGCTGTCTTTTATTAAATCTTTAATTTCCCTACTTTTGTTCCTTAATAGAAGAATTAAAGATAAATATTAGAAAGAACACACTACTGTTGTCCTTGTCCTACACTAATGGTCTCCAGAGAATGAGGCTCTTTAGTCAGCTTTTTATTATAGCTTTGTGATTTGATTTTATCCACATGGTTAGAGAGGTCCAAGTTCTTTATCCACTCAACCAAATGAAAACATTATATGCACAGACAAATGGACGAATCTGGGGATATATTAAGGATAATGTAAACTGTTAGCAAAGTAGGAAATAACAGAAAGGAAATAGAGAAATTCACAAAAAAGCAGAGATGGGTCACTTTAAAATAAACCCAACATCACAGTTATGTATAATGACATCACATATATTTGTGTTGCATTTAAGGATCTTCTTACCCAACTTTGGAAAAACTATTAAGTATTCAGCATTGCACTGAGGACATGCCACTCTGGCTGTACTGTTTCCTCTTTGCTTTTCATCCACCCAGCGCTGCAGACAAGCCTGGTGAACCCATTTTGTAGATCCTCTGCACCTGCATGGTCTCACCCATTCGGCTGTTCTATCATCTTCATCAGTGGCAAAACACACCCAGCAACTTCTGTAAAGTAAGAGAGAAAATAATGACATTGTCTTTAAGACCCCAGCCTCCTTTCCACTGTGGCTGTCACTTAAAGGAATGAGCCTGCTACGGTATATTACAGAACCTCTACTGTACATTAAAAGGCTGAGGAAACAAAACCACCAATACATTTCCAGTACAGCAGTTTCTTCTTTTTCTGTTTTTCCATGTATTTGTCTGCAGACGCTTGTGTTTTTTGTATTTTGTTTTTATGTAATTTCCTCTATCTTTCTAATAATTCTTCCACTTCTCTAATGAACGAAGACTGGAAGAAGGCAATCATCAAGCTGCTTTTGTTTTATAAAACCTCATAATTCTCTGAGGAGTGTGGTAAGCATAGAAATATGTGAAATTCAGTATTTTCCCCATTTCAACACTAACTTTTTTTTTTTTTTATTGGGGAATTTGGGGAGGGGAACAGCGTTGGGAAATCGGGGAAGAGGAACAGACAAGTTGCTGTCTTTTTGTTCTTCAGTCTAGTTGCGGAGGACATTGCTTCACTGGCCCATGTTAGTATCGTGTCATTGAGCTCTTCCTAGATGAGGCAGATCAGTCGCCGGCCTCTGGATTGTCACTCACCGCGACTATTGGCAGCTCATGCTGGCTGCCAGCCGCTCACGCTGGCTGCCAGCCACTCCCTGTAGCCTATGGCAGCCCACTGCAGCAGGGGCTGCAGCCCACACCATCACTGGGGCTTGCACAGCCCAGCTCCAGGTGGAGCTGTTGTTAGCTGTAGAGGGCAGTGTCACTGGCCCTCATGTGGGATCCGAACCGGGGCTGCTGGCATCCCAAAACCAGCGCTTAACCAATGCGCCACTCGGCCGGCCCAACACTAACTTTTTAACCTCTTGACCTAAAGCATTACATAAGTAATTTCACATTTGGTCTCATTTAATTTTCAACTGAGGGGGAAAACTACCCATTTCTTTTACTGGTACAGTATAACTATAAAGAAAGAGAAAGATTATTAAATTAAAATAAAAAGGGCACAAAGGGAAAAAGAAATGACATCAGGATAAACTGTTTTAGAACAGTTATACAATAAATTTGGGCCTACATATTTCTAATATGTTTTCCTTTTGGGGGGAATTAAATTATATTTATTATACTTGAAATCCAAAAGTCTCAAGTCTGGAATGCTTATATTAAGAAAAAAACTCAGGGCCAGCCGAGTGGCGCATTGGTTAGGAGCTGGCTTGGGACACCAGCTGTGAGCAGCAGGGCCCTGGTTCAGATCCCACATATGAGCACCAGTGACACTGCCCTCTACAGCTAAGATGGTGAACAGCTCCACCTGGAGCTGGGCTGCTGACAGTTGCTGGCAACGATGTGGGCTGCAGCCTCTGCTGCAGTGGGCTGCCATAGGGTACAGTGAATGGCCGGCAGCCAGTGTGAGCTGCCAAGAGCCGCCGGTCCAGGGGCCAGCGACCGATCTGCCTCACCCGGGAAGAGCGCAATGATGATACCAACACGGGCTAGTGAAGCAAGGTCCTCCACAACTAGACTGAAGAACAAAAGGACAGGAACTTGTTTGTTCCCCTCGCCCCAATTCCTCAATAAAATCTTTTAAAAAAATTATTTAAATTGAGATTGTTATACTTAGAATATTTTCCCATTTTGCTTTTATGGGTACTTCATGAGGTCTAATTTGTTCTTGTTGGAATTAGGTTGTAATTCTTTATTTTTTCCCCCCCAATTAACACAAGTTTTGACACTGAGTTCCATTAAAGCAAATACAATTTAATTCAATGAGACCATCCATCACCCACAGTAAAGTATGACTGTATAATTGTAAACTACTGCTAATTAAAAGTTCCTTACCTACTATACTCTTCACTTAATTAGGTAAGTGGCTTCTATAAGAATAACTAGCTTAACTATACTCAGTGAGAAAGACTATATAATCAGGTACTATAGATGGGTGAGGTCTCCAGTTCCTGTAGAACAAAATGAAATTTTTTTTTTTTTTTTTTTTTAAAGATTTTATTGGGGAATTGGCGGAGGGGAACAGCGTTGGGGAATCGGGAAAGGGGGACAGACAAGTTGCTGTCTTTTTGTTCTTCAGTTTAGTTGCGGAGGATGTTGCTTCACTGTTGGTATCGTCATTGCGCTCTTCCCGGATGAGGCAGATCGGTCGCTGGCCTCTGGATGTCGCTCACCGCGGCTATTGGCAGCTCACGCTTGGCTGCCAGCCGCTCACGCTGGCTGTGGGCCACTCACTGTAGCCTATGGCAGCCCACTGCAGCAGGGGCTGCAGCCCACACCATCACCGGGGCTCGCACAGCCCAGCTCCAGGTGGAGCTGTTGTTAGCTGTAGAGGGCAGTGTCACTGGCCCTCATGTGGGATCCAAACCGGGGCCGCTGGCATCCCAAAACCAGCGCTTAACCAATGCGCCACTCGGCCGGCCCAAAATGAAATTTTTTAAAAATTTATTTATTTATATATTTTTTAAATTAGCTTCAGGTGTACAACAAAGTGCAATAGTTATACTTTTTATCCCTCAAAGTGACAACCCCCCTCCCCCAATTCTCCCCCCTATTCCTCCCCCCATATCATACATATCTATTACAATTCCTTTGACTCCCTTACACCGTATAATCCACATCCCGTGACTATCTATATATTCAATTACAGTTGGCATACAATATTATACAACATCAATTTCAGGCATACAGTGCAGTGATCAAGCCTCTACTCCATCCATGACGTGGTCTCCCTAACAAAACATGTGACCATCTGACACCCTGCAAAATTTTAACATTATATTCCCCGAACTGTCTTTTATATCCCTGTGACAATAGTGTAGTTACCTATTTATGCTGTCTAATCCTTTCCCCTTCTCCCTCATTCCCATCCCCCTCCCAACTAGCAACCCTGTTTTTCCTCTATATCTATGAGACTGTGTTTCTTTTGCTCATTCATTCAGTTTTTCAAATTCCACATATAAGTGAGATCATATGGTATTTGTCTTTCTCCGACTGACTTATTTCACTCAACATAATAGTCTCTAGGTCCATCCATATCATTGCAAATGGTACAATTTCATTCTTCTTTATAGCAGAGTAATACTCCATTGTATAAATGTACCACAGTTTCTTAATCCAGTCATCTACCGATGGGCGTTTCAGTTGTTTCCAAATCTTGGCTATTGTAAATAACACTACAATAAACATAGGGGTGCATATATTTTTTCGAATGAGCATCTTGGATTCCTCTGGGTAGATTCCCAAGAGTGGAATTGCTGGGTCATATGGCAGTTCCATTTCCAGTGATTTGAGATACCTCCATACTGATTTCCATAATGGCTGCACCAATTTGCAGTCCCACCAACAGTGCACCAGGGTTCCCTTTTCTCCACACCCTCGCCAACACTTGTTGTTTGTTGATTTGTTGATGATAGACATTCTGACTGGAGTGAGGTGGTATCTCATTGTGGTTTTTATTTGCATTTCTCTGATGATTAGTGAGGTTGAACATTTTTTCATATGCCTGTTGGCCATCTGTATGTCCTCTTTAGAGAAATGCCTCCTCATATCCTCTGCCCATTTTTTAATTGGGTTGTTTGTTTTTTTGGTGTTGAGTTGCATGAGTGTTTTATAAATTTTGGATATCAACACCTTATCAGATATATCGTTGGCAAATGTCTTCTCCCATTCAGTAGGCTGCCGTTTTTGTTTTATTGATGATTTCCTTTGCTGTGAAAAAACTTTTAAGTTTAATTGCTTGTTCCAATTAAAACTTTTCAATTAAAATGGGGAAAAAACTGAATTTAATCAATGGCAACAATATCCAAAATTGTGATTTTTACTCAGCTTTTAAATTCAGTCAGGTTTCATACAACCTAGGTAAAAATGGGAGGTAGGCAGCTTTTGTCTAGCTTGCTGGGCTCTCTTATGGTTATCCAAAAATGCTTAATCATCCTTTTTCTTTTAAAAAAAATTTTATTGTGGTAAAATACACAAAATATAAAATTTATGACTTTAATCATTTTTAAGAGTATAATTAAGTACTTTCACATTGTTATGCAACAATCACCACTATCCATGGTTTGGGTTTTAACCTACAGTTTTTGCATAAAATTTCAATTGACAAGTATAGAGCAAACAGACCAGCTAATTAAGGTGTCATTATATATATTCCCCACAACTGAGGTGATTTTATAAATATATTTGTATACCTCTGGGAAATGAGATGTATCATTTTGGTAATAAAATACAGGATGAACATGTACAAACTTTATAGGCTGTAAGCTTTTCACTTCAACAGTAGGTAACTACAGTTAGACCAGCATAATCAATCAGTATTAAGGTGAATCATATTTTAAATTAACCTAATCTTAGTCATCAGGAAAAAATAAAAGGTAAAAATAAATCGACTAAAAAAAAAAAAAATCTATCCTACTGGGTTGTTGGAAAAGTCATGACGCATTTTTGCAACGAAAAACATAAAAAAATACGTCATGACTTTTCTGACAACCCAATATTTAGATTGTATTTTAGACAAGGAAATATATGTATTTACTCAGAACAACCTTAATACTAGTTTGAACCACATGAAATTGCCTATATTTGTGTGTTTTTGACTTACATCAATGGCAATTTCATATTTCAATCTAATAGGAATACGTCTATGTTATATTCCCCATAAATTATGGATAAGTGTAAGTTTATTTTTTCCCAACATTTCATTATGAAAAATTTCAAATTTTAAAACAAGTTTAAAATCTGTCAGTGAATACCTATATTCCCAATATCTAGATTCTATAATTCTTAAAATTTTGCTATATACTTGGGCCGGCTGAGTGGCGCAGTGGTTAAGTGCCGGCTTAGGAAGCCAGTGGCCCCGGTTTGGGTCCCACATATGAGGGCCCGTGACACTGCCCTCAAAAAAAAAAAAAGTTAAAAAAAAAAAATTTTGCTATATACTCATATGTGCTTTGCCACATCTTTATTCATCAGTCCATTTTTTGATGCATTTCAAAGTTGTAGGCATTAGTATACTTCACCACCAAATACTTATACAGTTTTACTTTTTGGAAGGTACTCAACTGACATTTAAAGTAGGCACTTTTAGATTTTTTTCTAATTTCACAACTATGGTAGGTTAGATGAACAGTAATTTACAGTTGAAACTCAATAAGAGTCAAGCCTAATTATCAATAGAAGTGTTAATACAAATAACCTTGTTTTTATTTGTTTGATCCATTGTGATAGTGAATATATAGCTTACAAATTTGGATTTTGAAGCTAATGTTCATTAGAGATTAACTGAAATTATCTTACAGAAGAGATATCTGCCTAGTTTTCAACATCTGCCAACATACCATATCCATTTTCTATTTATTCCAATTCATAAACAGTAAATCTGATGATGGTTATTCTTAGATTAAATAGTATTGCTAATATGTAAACTTCTGACAACAATACCAAATTACTTCATCTAAAAATTGAATCTATCTGGAAAACCTATAGTTTAATTGGGGCTATGTCCAAAAGATAAAAGAGATTTGTTTTAAGGTTCCAGTACATCCATTTTAAGAAGTAAGATCAATTTGGATAGATGAGAGGCAACTTCAGGGAGAAGTGATAGTAGAAATCAGGCAGGGACAAGTGATTTTATTACAGAGATTCTCAAAACCAAGATCCCTGGACCAGCAGCATCAGATCACTTGGGAATTTGCAAATTCTCCAGCGCCACCTCAGATCTAGAGACCATCTGACCCACTTCAGCCATGCCCCACCAAGTTTCCTCCAGAAACTGTGGAGGAGGAGGGCCTAGAAATGTGTTTTAACAAGCCCTCAAGGTGATCCTGAGGCACAATACAGTTTGAGAACTGCTGGTGTGGAAAAGAGGCAGGTAAAAAAAGCCAAGAGATGGGAGAAAGCAAACTGCATGAAGGAGACAATTACCAGACTTGCTTAAGTTAGAAATAATTGCTTCTGGTGACTAAATATTTTTTAATATAAATAACAGTACAAAAAATGTTAAGTTATAAAGAATTTATGAACTGACTTAGTCCCTTACTTGGTATATGAGTTTAATCTACTTAATATGGAAAGAGCATTAGTCTGTGAAATAGGGCCATGCACATGGGAAATTAACTTAAAGCATATAAAAATGGTCACATAAATGTTTTTAGGGAAATAGTCTGTAATACAGAATAATTAGTCTTCAAGGCTGGAAAAAAGGAAGGGAGAGAACAAATGTATATATAAATCCTTTCTTCCCTCATTTTTAAAAAACTGATAGACCGGCCAGGGACATCACCTAAGAAGGTCTTATAATCATGCTTTCCGTCTTTGCTTTTCCATACCTCCTCCTTCCTTGATGCAATCTACAATATGTCAGCTATTTATTCCCCAATTCCCCAGTTCCTTTTAAAAGCAGGAGAAAAGAGGTGTTTGAAAATGATGGGTTTATAGTTTCTTCAGATCTTAGAATGGAGGGGAGAGTAGAGACATGTGTTTTAATGGACAGCACAATTTCTACTCTTTTAGGAACGAACTTTCTTTGGAAAACTACATGTCCCTCCAACATCAGCCATGTATGTGGTTTAGGCAGTTAGTCCTCCCCCATTCCCAACTCCAGCAAGAGTAATCCTTAGATTGGTTTAAGGGGTATCCCATCCCCCAGATTACAGTGATTGCAAGGCTGGGCTCATAAAGTTGGTTTTATCAGAATGAACGTCAGAATTTTTGCTGGGAAAGTTGGACTGGACTTGAAAGCAGGCAAGTGTGGGACTAAACAAGGGTGTGAGGCTATTGTTTCCAGGAGAGCCTCCACCAGAAGCCTAAAGAACCCAGAGGAAGCTGAAAGATGGAAACCGATGACTTTGAGACATGGATCAAGCTGTGCTTAATTAAAACTAAATATACTCTTACACTTATATAAACCCAGATTTTTTTTTTAGCTTAGACAGTTTGAGACAGATTTCCCATTATGTGCAGTCCAAACAATTTTGATACAGAGTGTGGGAAACTGGATATAAGAGAAGGCCCCAGAACAATCATATAATTATAAACTCTAAACAACGTTTTTAAGTGCACACAAAATTTTTTGCCAACTGCTTTGTTTCCTGTTGACCGGAACTTGAGCAAAAAAGACTTAAATAAACCTAATTTCTACTACAAGTACTTTGAATCTTGCAAGCTTTTCTATTTCTCACATTGAGCAAAAGATGCTCTTGATTCTGCTATTGTTATCAGGTCATTTCTTGGATAAAAGCAGCCAAAATGAAAACCAAACATTTTGAAATTAAAAATTTTTATTGATAATGCCATAATATTTGCATTTCAGGATCAATACAATTCTAATTTAAGTTATTACATATTTCCATATTATAATTTATGAGATGGCAATTTGAATACTCTTAAAAGGTGAGAATAATTGGCTATTTTCCATTTCAAAGAACAAAGCCCAAAACCTTTCAAAGTCCACATCCTAGAAGAGGCTGTAATTTCTGATCAAAGGCTAAGAATTTCTCTTCAACTCATTTCCCCGCCTAGTTCTTTTCAATCCTCCAATTTCTCAAAAGGCAGTGCTCAGTGTGATGCACAAACATCATCTGAGAACTTCATAGAAATGTCAATTCTCAGGCTCCACTCTAGACCTACAGAATCAGAAATTCTGGAGGCGGGACCTGACACTATCTTTAAAAATTTTATTTCTGATTTTTTTAATTTTAAAGTTGTGTTTCTTTTTTTATTGTGGTAAAATATATTTAAGATAAATTTTTACCATCTTAACCATTTTTAAATGCACAGATCAGTGGTATTCCACAAATTCACACTGCAAACAATGACTATTCATCCCCATAACTCTTTTCATTTTGTAAAACGGAAACTCTATACCTATTAAAAATATCTCCCCATTCTCCCCTTCTCCCAGACTATTATACTTTCTGTCCTTATGATTATTTATTTTTTAAGATTTTTTATTGAGGAATTGAGGGAGGGGAACAAAGTTGGGGAATCAAGGAAAGGGAACAGACAAATTGCTGTCCTTTTGTTCTTCATTCTAGTTGTGGAGGATGTTGCTTCACTGGTCCATGCTGGTATTATCATTGCGCTCTTCCCAGCTGAGGTAGTCATTAGCCGGCCATTGGACGGCTGCTCCCGGTGGCTCAGGGCAGTTCTCAAAAGCGCACCACAGCTGCCAGCCAGGCCCACTGCAGCCTACACCATCGCAGGCGAATCACGGCAGCCCAGCTCCAGGTCTAGCTGTTGTTCACCATCTTAGCTGTAGAGGGCGCAGTCTCACTGGCTCTCTATGTGGGATCCGAACCAGGGCCCTGGTACTCAGAGCTGGCTTCCTAAGCCAATTCTTAACCAACGTGCCACCTGGCCAGCCCTGTCCTTATATATTTTTTTGTCTGTTTTTTTTTTTTTTTAAAGATTTTATTGGGGAATTGGGGGAGGGGACCAGCCAAATTGTTGTTCTTCAATCTTCGTGGTAGAGGGCGCCAGTCACCATCCGGCTTCCTGCGGCAGCTCCTGGCCTCTAAGCTCAAGGTGCTGTGTTCAATCTTAGTTGCTGGTGGGAGTAGCCACCAACCCACATGGGAGTCGAACCCAGGAGCCTTGTTAAGAGTGCACACCCTATCCACTGAGCCATCCAGGGTGGCAGCTCAGCTCAAGGTGCCGAATTTGTCTTTTTAGTTGTGGGTGGGTATAGCCCACCATTGAACAGGCAGTCTTGTTGTTACACCAGCTGAGCCATCCTGTCACCTGTTGGCAGCTCAGTGACAGCTCAGCTAGAGTGCAGTATTCACTGGCCCATGTGGGAATTGAACCAGCAGCCCTGTTGCTCAGAGCATGCGCTCTAAGCCAACTCTTAACCAAATGAGCCACTCGGCCGGCCCCGTCCTTGTGATTTTGACTATGCTAAGTAGCTCATATAAGTGGAACAATTCAGTATTTTTGTCTTTTTGTGACTGGTTTATTTCATTTAGCATCATATCCTCAAGGTTCATCCACTTTGTAGCATGCTACAGAATATGCTTCTTTTTTTCAGCCTGAATGAAATAGTGCATTGTATGTATATTTTGCTTATCCATTCATCAGCTGATAGGCATTTGGGTTGCTTCCATGATTTAGCTATTGTGAATAATGCTGCTATGAACATGGCTGTATAAATATCTCTTGAGAACTTGCTTTCAATTCTTTGGGGTATATAGCCATAAGTGGAATTGCTGGATATGGTAACTTTATTTTTAATTTTTTGAGGAACCAATGACATATTTTAATAAGCCCTTTAGATGATCATGTTACCTAAAGCTTGAGAACCTCTGCTCTAGTCATTCTTTCCTTTTTCCTTATTTCTTTCCTTTGTCTCAACTCACCGTATTGCAGAAATGAAATTTCACTGTAAACATTTTGAAATCATTTGGTTTTTAATTTAAAACAATAAGTAAAATGCTTAAGATTGTTTCTTCTAAGGAAAACAGCTAGCTAAATTTGGGGAAATGATTATGCCAGTTCAGGATATTCTAACTGATTAAAGAACCTGGGCTTCAAAGCCAGATTGTCTGAGTTCAAATCCTTGCTCATCCCTTATACATTTAATGACAGAATCTCTTCAGAGTTGTAAGGCAGGGATTCATCTGGGACCCATGAAAAAAAATGAGGTTTGGTAAATTTGGATGGGGAAAAATTACATTTTTTTTTTTTTTTTTAATTTTTTAAAAAGATTTTATTGGGGAATTTGGGGAGGGGAACAGTGTTGGGGAATCGGGAGAAGGGAACAGACAAGTAGCTGCTGTCGTTTTGTTCTTCAGTCTAGTTGCAGAGGATGTTGCTTCACTGGCCCACGATGGTATCGTCATTGCGCTCTTCCCGGATAGGCAGATAGGTTGCTGGTCTCTGGACGGTCACTCACCACACCTATTGGCAGCTCATGCTGGCTGCCGGCGACTCACTGTAGCCTATGGCAGCCCACTGCAGCAGGGGCTGCAGCCTACACTGTCGCCGGGGCTCATAGCTCAGCTCCAGGTGGAGCTGTTGTTAGCTGTAGAGGGCGGTGTCACTGGCCCTCATATGTGGGATCCGAACCAGGGCTGCTGGCGTCCCAAGCCAGCTCTTAACCAATGCGCCACTTGGTGGGCCATACATCTTTACTTCTGCTAACCTCTAAGTACAATTTAATTTTCCTTCAATGATGAATGTAAGCAAATCATAGTAATATTAGTACAGCAATCAGAAATTAGTACAGTGACCAGAAATTTTCATATTACTTTACAGCTGTGCAGATCCCCAAAGACCATTTAGTTCATTACTAATTTGAAATTAGTTATCAGACCCACCAATAGATCTTCTATTATTAAAGTTCAAATTACTATGTCAAATTCTTAATATTCTGATAGCTGTATCTCAACATACTTGATTTCATTACTGATCCTATATATTTCGTTTTATTCTTTCAAAACATCCTGCAAAAGACCCCAGAGGCTAACCCAGAATGCCAAAGATGTTCTCAGCATGGAAAAGATTTTATATTAAGACCCACTATTATTAAAGATTAAGCAAGTGATCATGAAACTGCTTAAAAATTGCCTGACGCATATATAACCATCAAGTGAACACTAGCAATAATGGCACTGATAAAGATGAAGAGATGGTGTAACTTTATACCTATGTCTATACTTGATGGATTCATTTTCTTAAATCAACACATAAAGCAATTCTGCTTGGCACCGTCATATTCACTGGAAAAAGCCTTGGTTTCCTAACCATCCTCTAGTTTTTCAATAGGCCATTACCACTGCTGAAGACACTTATTCAAATCCTCTCAATTCATTTTCTCCCACCTTTCTTGTCCTTCCAACAGCTTTTCCAAATACCTCTTGCTTGATGATGTACCCACTCAGGATTTACCTCCACACCTTCCTAGCAGCCAAGATGGGGCACATTAGTTCACAAAGTACATAAAGGGAGATCTGGGAGTGCCCATGATTGATTCAGTGATCAAAGAATAAATCACTATTATAACATGAAGACCAAGAAAGACAACTAAACAAAGCAAATCTAAATATTATTCCTTAAAATAAATGTATAGCCTTACTGTTATTGGTAATATCACTAATCTATATATAACATGCCACTCTTTATAAAAGATCAGTCACTTATATCTACATGATTTTAAAATTATAACTTTTTTCCAGTTATGTATCCTTCCTAATGGTAAAAAAACAGTTCAAGGAATACATGGCTAGTTCGCCTTAAATCTAGATCTCCTAAATCAATTTGACTACCTACTAAGTAGATTCATTATTTGATGCCACAAGGAATGTATGCATAGAAGGATCACAAAAAACCACCACATAAAACATTAAGTGCTAAGAAAAGATGTTAGAGATTATTTGTTATACTGTGATGACAACAGTAAGAAACATAGGATGGGGCCGGCCGAGTGGCGCATTGGTTAAGCGCTGGTTTTGGGATGCCAGCGGCCCCAGTTCGGATCCCACATGAGGGCCAATGACACTGCCCTCTACAGCTAACAACAGCTCCACCTGGAGCTGGGCTGTGCGAGCCCCGGTGATGGTGTGGGCAGTGGGCTGCCATAGGCTACAGTGAGTTGCCCGCAGCCAGCGTGAGCGGCTGGCAGCCAAGCGTGAGCTGCCAATAGCCGCAGTGAGCGACATCCAGAGGCCAGCGACCGATCTGCCTCATCCGGGAAGAGCGCAATGACGATACCAACAGTGAAGCAACATCCTCCGCAACTAAACTGAAGAGCAAGAAGACAGCAACTTGTCTGTTCCCCTTCCCCGATTCCCCAACGCTGTTCCCCTCCACCAAATCCCCAATAAAATCTTTAAAAAAAAAAAAAAAAAAAAAAAGAAACATAGGATGAAATAGCTGAGAAGGTTTCACAAAAAGAACTACAGATGAGAATTCAAGTTGGACGGGGGAATGAAAAGAATAAGGGTTTCAAAGTAAGAAAAACTAGCATAAACAAGTTTAAAGATGGAAATGAACATATAGTCATGACAATGAGAAGACCAAAGTGGTTGGAGCAAAAAGATTTTAAGATAAAGGTAGATATTACAAACCGGTTGGGAAAGGTTGAATGACAAAGATAACCTCACTTTATAGAGTCCATTTGTGAGTCATCCACTGTTTATATGATTCACTAAGTTAATTCTTTAAAAAGTATGTAGGGGCCGGCCAAGTGGCACGTTGGTTGGGAGCTCACTTGGGACACCAGCGGCCCCGGTTCAGATCCAACATGTGAGGGCCAGTGACACTACCCTCAAAAAAATAAAAATAAAAACCAAAAGCATGTGGGAAAAAAGGGGGAGGAAAGTTATCAATAAAAGAGTTTCTCATTGGAACATAAATTAACTAAGCAAGATGGATATGGTAATCTAACAAAGCAGCTGGCAGTAAAGTCTATATCTTTGCAGATGCAAATTGCAGGTGTTTATCTTGAATCATTAGAAACAGCTGGAAAATCATAGGCTCCTGCCCTAGAGATCATTTGATGAAAAGTGGAGTGTAACAGATTAGAAGAATCCTAGGAATAAAAGAGAACAATGAAACAAGCTTTAAATTGTTGCTGTTGTATTATATATGGTACCTGAACAATGTATTTGCATGACTGTTTTATGGTAAGAGAACTCTTTAATTCAAAACAATCTTAGAGACCTGTGCTTTGGTTAATGCAAGGAAGGTCCCATTTAACAATGGAAAAAGATGCGGACTGCTTGCTTGTCCCAGGATTAAAAGCATTATATATCTCCTGTACTCTAGAGTAGGAACTATACCAACAAGATTAAAAATCTCATTATATGTCTGTTCACCCAAGTGGAATGGAAGTTTAAGTGGTTGGTTGGATTCATCAGAGATATAACTACAATCATGACACATTACCGAAGGGCAAACCTCCAGGGAAATACACAATGAAAGCAATCATTTATTGAGCCAGCCAAGTGGCGCATTGGTTAAGAGCTGGTTTGGGATGCCAGCGGCCCTGGTTCAGATCCCACATGAGAGCCAGTGACACTGCCCTCTACAGCTAACAACAGCTCCACCTGGAGCTGGGCTGTGTAAGCTTCGGCGATGGTGTAGGCTGCAGCCCCTGCTGCAGTGGGCTGCCATAGGCTACAGTGAGTGGCCGGCAACCAGCATGAGTGGCTGGCAGCCAGCGTGAGCTGCCAATAGCCGCGGTGAGTGACCATCCAGAGGCTGGCGACCGATCTGCCTCATCCAGGAAGAGTGCAATGATGATACCAACATGGGCCAGTGAAGCAACGTCGTCCGCAACTAGACTGAAGAACAAAAGGACAGCAACTTGTCTGTTCCCCTCCCACAATTCCCCAATAAAATCTTAAAAAAAAAAAAGCAATCATTTATTGAGCATACATTCATGCTGTGCCCCTTGTCTCTGATCTTCATAAACTCTGCAAACATAATTAGTTCCATCTTAAATAAATAAGGACACCAAAGCCCAGGAAGGTAAGGTGATCAGTTAAGTAGAGAGGCCCTGATGCAACCTAGGCCTGGACTTACTTGGCTTCTTTCACCCACCATGCTGACATATGCACAGTGTATTCTGATAAAAATTTTTCATTTCTCATGTTTTAGGAAATTACAGCCAGTATAAGAAATGATGTGTTTCATTTTTGCTAGGGTACTTTTAAGTTGCCATAAGCTTTCATCAGAGATCTAAACCTCTTCCAGTCTAACTCCAATGTGCCAAATAAATATTATCATCTTATCATCTTATGAATTGTGGCATGTAAAGAGTTGGAAGGCATGTATATAAGTATGGCATCTAAAGAATTGCTACATGAGTCCGGATTAGAGGTGAAAATTATTTCTGGATGAAATGGTTATAAAACCTTTATAAATGAGGCAGAACCTAAACTGGGTCTTGAAGAATGGATAGAACTTTAAAGGACAAGATGCTGAAAAAAGAACACCTTGAGTTCAGAGGACAATGAGCAAATCAGTTTGGCTTGGGCAAAAGACATGTACTTACGTACTCATTCTTAAAGAGAAGCAACACTTCAAAAAGGTAGTTGATGCCAGCCATATATTCAGTGTCTTAAAAATAATAGGAAACAATACATGTGATTATGGAGGGTCTTGAAGGCCAGGCTCAAAAATGTGAACTTAAACTTAATAAGCAATAAGATAATACAGAAGGTTTTGAGCAAATGAGATGATTTTTAAATGGTTTTCTGGAGGATTATTCTAACCACTGATGTTATAAAGAATGAAAGATAGGCCGGCCGAGTGGCACGGTGGTTAAGCGCTGGCTTGGGAAGCCAGCAGCCCCGGTTGGGGTCCCATATATGAGGGCCAGTGACACTGCCCTCAATAAAATAAAATAAATAAATAAAGAATGAAAGGATACTGCGATTCAACAGTGTTTCTCCAATGTGCTACTAGGCCCTTGCAAGGAAATGGAATAAGGAATAGTTACTGTTCTCAGTGAACTTCTAGTTGAATGTGCATGGTGTTGGTGTTGGTGGTAATAGGTGAGTGTGGAAGCCTCCAAGACCTGATTTAGGTGCATTAAAACATTTACAATACGGGCAGGCCAAGTGGTTCAGTTGGTTAAAAGTTGGCTTACAGCATGAGCTTTGAGCAACTGGGCTGCTGGTTCGATTCTCACATGGGCCAATGAATGCTGTGCCTGAGCTGAGCTGTCAGTGAGCTGCCAACAGGTAGCTGGATGGCTCAGCTGGTGTAACAACAAGATTGCCTGTTCAGTGATGGCCTACACTCACCCACAACTAACACCGAACTCAGCACTTTGAGCTGAGTTGCCACTGGGATGGCTCAGTGGATAGAGCGTGCGCTTTTAAGAACAAGGCTGCTGGCTTGAATCCCATATGGTATGGTGGCTACGCCCACTCACAACTAAAATTGTAACACAGCACCTTGTGCTTCGAGGCCAGGAGTTGCTGACAGGAAGCCAGATGGCGAATCGCGCCCTCCACAACAAAGATTGAAGAACAACTTGGCTGGTCCCCTCCCCCAATTCCCCAATAAAATCTTTAAAAAAGAAAAAAAAGAAAAAAAAATTTACAATACAATGTGATATACTATAAGGAATGCACAAACATTCTAGGGAAACATAGGAAGGAGTAACTCACTCTGCCTGAAGGAGTTGTGCAATGGTTCAAGGTGATATATGAGGGCTGGCCGAGTGGCACATTGGTTGGGAGCTGGCTTGGGATGCCAGTGGCCCTGGTTTGGATCCCACATATGAGGGCCGGTGACACTGCCCTTTACAGCTAAAATGGTGAACAACAGCTTCACCTGGAGCTGGGCTGTGCGAGTCCCGGTGACAGTGTAGGCTGCAGCCCCGCTGCTGCAGTGGGCTGCCATAGGCTACAGTGAGCGGCTGGCAGCTGGAGTGAGCTGCCAGGAGCCGCCATGAGCGGCCATCCAGAGGCTGGCAACTGATCTGCCTCATCTGGGAGGAGGCGCAATGATACCAACATGGCCAGTGAAGCAATGACCTCCTCCACAACTAGACTGAAGAACAAAAGGACAGCAACTTGTTTGCTCCCCTCCCTCAATTCCCCAATAAAAATCTTAAAAAAAAAAATGATATATGAGCTGAATTATAAAAATAGGTAAGAGTTAACCAGGTGTTAAAAGGGAGGAAGTCATCTAAAGCAAAAATAAGAAGATGAAAGAGCAAGATACATTCAGAAGACAATAATGTGAAATGCAGAAGAGTATGGTTAAGTTAGGTTGGGGCTCTATTATATTAGAAGATCTAAACCCCTTCACTGGGGCCTTATAATATAGATACTGGCAGGTTTTAAAATACGGAAATATTGGGCTGGCAGAGTGGCGCATTGGTTAAGAGCTGGTTTTGGGATGCCAGCAGCCCCGGTTTGGATCCCACATATGAGGGCCAGTGACACTGCCCTCTACAGCTAACAACAGTTCCACCTGGAGCTGGGCTGTGCGAGCCCCAGCGACCGTGTAGGTTACAGCCCCTGCTGCAGTGGGCTGCCATAGGCTACACTGAGTGGCTCGCAGCCAGCGTGAGCTGACAATAGCAGCAGTGAGCGTCCAGCCAGAGGCCAGTGACCAATCGGCCTCATCTGGGAAGAGCGCAATGAGGACACCAACAGTGAAGCAACGTCCTCCGCAACTAGACTGAAGAACAAAAGGACAGCAACTTGTCTGTTCCCCTTCCCTGATTCCCCAATGCTGTTCCCCTCTCCCAACTCCCCAATAAAATCTTTTAAAAAAAATTATTTAAAATATGGAAATATTATGATTATAGTTGTGCCTTGACTAATTCTAGTACTACTCTGTAAGTCAAAGTGGAAGAGAAAAACTGGAGTTAGAGAAAGAACCCACAATATTTGATAAGGAAATGGATTTGGAGGGAAAGAGGCAAAACAGGAAAAAAAAGAAAAAGTAAGACAAGTTTTATAAATGTTGAAGAATGGTCCTGTCAAAGACCGAAAATTGGTAAGTCAAGGTAAGTAAAAGCCAAGGAAATATCAGTAGTTTAGATAGGTTAAGGTGCTAGTAATACCATGTATAAACAAGTGGAAATGTCTGCTGGGCAGCTAGAAATGAGACACTAAAATGTAGAAGAGATCAGGAATAAAGGCACATCGGGAGTCACTCAAATAGAGTGAAAGTGACATAGTAAGTGTCACTTTCAAAGAATAATTGCTGAGGGGCCGGCCGAGTGGCGCATTGGTTAAGAGCTGGCTTGGGACGCCAGCAGCCCTGGTTTGGATCCCATATATGAGGGCCAGTGACACTGCCCTCTACAGCTAACAACAGCTCCACCTGGCGCTGGGCTGCGAGCCCCCGCGATGGTGTGGGCTGCAGCCCCTGCTGCAGTGCGCTGCCATAGGCTACAGTGAACGGCCGGCAGCCAGCGTGAGCTGCCAATAGCCACGGTGAGCGACCATCCAGAGGCTGGCAACAGATCTGCCTCATCCAGGAAGAGCGCAATGATGATACCAACATGGGCCAGTGAAGCAACGTCCTCCACAACTAGACTGAAGAACAAAAGGACAGCAACTTGTCTGTTCCCCTCCCCCAATTCCCCAATAAAATCTTAAAAAAAAAAAAAAAAAAAAAAGAGTAAGTGCTGAGGATTTAAGTTTTTGAAGGGAGTAAACATAAGATGACGGATAAGGAGGGGAAAAGTAAAGAAATGGCATGCTATAATGGAACATAGTTTCAAGAAGTTAAGGGGTGGTAGCCATCAGTTTCATCTTCATTACATATATGTCAAGGACATTAGACCCAAGAAAAGAAGTCACTACATTTGGTGATTAATTATTGGCGACCTTTACAATATTTTTAGTAGAGCTAAGGACAAGAAAGAGGAATGAAAGTCAAATTATAAGGCGATAAAGAGAAAATAAAAACCTAAATGTCAAACAGGGGAATGGATTAAAAAAAAGAGTGGTAGGGGGCTGGCCGAGTGGTGCAGTGGTTGAGCTCTGGCTTGGGAAGCCAGCAGCCCCAGTTCGGGTCCCACATATGAGCGCCAGTGACACTGCGCCCTCTACAGCTAAGATGGTGAACAACAGCTCTACCTGCAGCTGGGCTCCAGTGAGTGGCGGCCTCTGCTGCAGTGGGCTGCCATGACCTACCATGAGTGGCTGGCAGCCAGCGTGAGTGGCCAGCAGCCGGCGTGAGCTGTTGTGAGCTGCAGTAAGCAGCCGTCCAATGACCGGTGACTGACTGCCTCACCCGGGAAGACCACAATGATCACAATACCAACATGGGCCAGTGAAGTGACGTCCTCCACAAGTAGACTGAAGAATAAAAGGACAGCAACTTATCTGTTCCCCTCCCCTAATTCCCCAATAAAATCTGGAGGAAAAAAAAAAAAAAGAGTGGTATGTTAAGACAATGGATATTTTATATACATATATATTCTATTTAATCATAATGTCAGAGTTCAAAACAATATTTAAAAGGCAAATGGAGATTAATTTAAATTTTAGAAACAAAAAAAACCTATTTATTATATATGCTATATATATTAAACAAAGAAGACTGGAAAAATATAAACCCATTTATAATAGTAGAATAGAGATGAGTGGACAATATGGGACTGGTGAGAGTGGTCAAAAGGGGCTTTACATACAGAGGGATGCAAATATAACTAATTGCTAATGGTTTTCAATTCCAGGTATTGCTCTGTAGTTGTCAAAATGGGATAGATGTGATTGAGGAAAATATGCCAAGTGACATAGAGGACGAGACATTGCTTTAATGGAAACTAGGATGGTTATACAAATCAGAAGATAATATACAATAGCATGTCCATACCAGAATACTGTGCATTCTCCCAAGTGACGTACATTTGTGGTTCATAACACCCTCACAGAGTGAAGATTCAAATGCCCTTTGCACTACAGGAGGGGAACAGGAAGCAGATTATTCTCCTTGCTTCCTCTGACTCTTCTGGGGACATTGGCTACATTCCCTGCCTACTCACCAGGTGCAAGCAAGTGATGCAAAACAACCTCAACAAATTCCTGAGTGTTTACTGTGACATAGAGTACATAAAAGTCAAGCTTCCAGAAGCATTTCTCAGCAGGCCCAGATTCAAACCTGAGGTCCATTTCTGCAATTTGTTACAATATTCTTTGTATTCCCTACACATTTAATCCTAATTTTTCTTTTTTTTTGAGGGCAGTGACACTGGCCCTCATTTGTGAGATCTGAACTGGGGCCGCTGGCGTCCCAAGCCAGCTCTTAACCACTGAGCCACTTGGCAGGCCCAATTTTTTTTTTTTTTTAACTGAACCATCCTGCTACGTGTTGGTAGCTCAGCGGCTGCTAAGCTCCGGCTGGGCATCGAACTGCTGTTGCTCAGAGCTCAGCTCGCATTCTTGAGCAAGCTTTTAACCAACTGAGCCACTCCGCTGGCCCTTTAATCCTAATTTTGAGAAATATAAGAGAAAATGAGCAAGTAGATGGTAATAGAATAATATGTAACAGATGTCTCCTTAAAAAAGTATGGCAATGAAGGAAAGAAAAACCGACCATGGTTCAGAAAGCCTAATATAAAGGGTTTGAGTTTATGAATGGTTATCACTGTGACCCCAAATCATGAATAACACTAGAAACCCATCCCCTTTCCCATTACTCTCAAACAGCTGTTTACCCACAGCAATTTAAAAGAAATAAGTTTATATAGAAGTTGCTTTCATTTATAAAAATAAAAGACAAAATTTCTATCTACATATATATGTACTCTTTTCACCTACAAATACTGCAAAAAAATCCATTAAGATAAATAATTGCTGAACTAAATTTAGTTATTCACAAAAGATAATTTAACTTCAGATATAAATAAATTGCCATTAGTTTAAAAACCCTGAAAAATTAAGAGGTATAAACTGAACATACCATTCATGTTATTTTTAAACATAATCTTCATTTTATTTGACAGTTTATGGTACATAAACCTCACTAGAATTTAAGCTCCACACGATCATTTTTGATTATGTTCACTACCATATACCAATGGCCTAGAATGGTGGTACCAAGCAGATGGAGGCACTCAATATTTATTAAATAAATTCAATATATACAAATGTTTAGTAATTAATTCACTATAAAACACCTAACTTTTAACCTAGAAGCAAAAGAACAATATGTTGTATACATTTTCTTAGTCTTCTCAATGATAAAATCTGAATTGAAGAAATAAACATATGAATGGATTTTGGAGCTCAATTCTGTCCCTCAAAAATTGCCACCCAGGGCAGGCCTAGTGGCGCATTGGTTAAGAGCTGGCTTAGGATGCCAGCGGCCCCGGTTCGGATTCCACGTATGACGCCCAGTGACACTGCCCTCTACAGCTAACAACAGCTCCACCTGGAGATGGGCTGTGCGAGCCCTGGCAACGGTGTGGGCTGCAGCCCCTGCTGCAGTGGGCTGCCATGGGCTACAGTGAGTGGCCCGCAGCCAGCGTGAGCTGCCAATAGCCGAGGTGAGCGACCACCCAGAGGCTGGTGACTGATCTGCCTCATCCGGGAAGAGCACAATGACGATACCAACATGGGCCAGTGAAGCAACATCCTTTGCAACTGGACTGAAGAACAAAAAGACAGCAACTTTTCTGTTCCCCTCCCCCAATTCCCCAATAAAATCTTAAAAAAAAAAAAAAAAAAAGCCACTCAAAGACCAAGCTGGGGGGAAGCCAAATTCATGGCAGAATTCTGGGTGGGCCCTAACAGGCTGACATATTTTAGTCTGTTTGGCCTGTGAATATTCCTCAAATGAACCCATCAAATAGCTTTGTGTTCAATTTGCATGTAGGGTCAGCCCAGGTTAAGATGATAGTAAATATGAAGGAAATGGAGGGGTAAATTGCCACACTGGTTTGTTGCACTAGAATCTTAAGTATTTTCTGTGTACTTATGAATAACATTTTATTATTTTATAAAGTGCTTACATGTATTCTCATTTGATATAATCCTGTGAGATAGGATATTCCCACTTTATAAATGATATGTAGCCTCAGAATTTAACTACTAAATTGGATAGCCAGTAAGTGGCAAAATGAGAACTTCAAGATTTCTGTTTCTAAATTAGCCCAAGCTTTTCTCACTAAAGTGTACCATCTCTCATCATGAAATAATCCCTTAAGGTTTATGGTAGTGGTTTTCAACCACATCAGAAACATCTAGAAAGTTTTTGAAAATATAGATGTTCAAACCCCATCCTCTAGAAATTTGTGATCTAATTGGTCTTGAGACAGGCATCCATCCATATTTTAAAATGCAGGTGATTCTAATGTGGAGTCAGGCTGCCAACTACTGACTCAGACAATAAAGGTCTTTGAATATCACCTTAAAAATCTACCTTGAGGTATGTCAAAAAAGGTACAGAAGATGAGGGTAAGCCAGTATTAGTCACCTGCTTCAGTAAATGCAGCCACAATTTCCAAGTTTCTATTGTGAAGTTTTAAATGCCTTACTAGTACTCCTTGGCTTTTGAGTTTTATGGAAATCTCCAAAGATCATATGAAAGATCAGGTTTTGGACACAAAAACTTTTCTAAAAGTTACCTAACAAAAGTGAAAGCAGCATGCCCTCAGAAGACAAAAATATTTAATTACAAAATACCCTGAACCAGAACAGGGTCTCATCTGATTGGAACTGGCAGGAGGTGGTCTCCTCTGGGCATATTTTCAGTAGTCCTATGCAATTTGCCAGTATACTAAATAATAATGAAAGAAAAACCCAGGAAATTATCAGACACCCTCCTGCCCCAGACAAGTGGGAAAAACGCCAAAAAATTATGCATTTGTTAATAAAACAAATATTTATTGATGATCCGCAGAGTACCAGGCTCTGTTCTACAATTCCAGATAAATAATAAGTTTCTGCATTTCAGGAGCTTGTAGACTGCTTACATAAAAAAGTAGTCAATATAACCTGACCTAAAGGATGACCTCAAGGTCAGGTGGATTAATCAATGGGTCAGCCCAACTGAAAAAAGTCAGTTATATGATTTCTATTTACTTAGATATCTCAAAAATTCTAAGCTCCAAAGGGAACGTTTCTGTCTAGCAGGAGATGTACTCTTGGGTGATTTGTGTTCGGGGTGTGGCAGATCCAAACAGAAGTTTGATTAGGTATAATCTCAATGAAGGGAGGCCTTTTATTTAAAAACCTTACAGTTGGACCTTTATTCAGCACAAAGAGCTGTCACCACTTGCGGAACTGAGTGGCAAGTGGTCCATCCAGAATTACAATCAACCACAAACATTATGCATTAGCCTGGAGCACTGGCTATGCCTGGAAGTTAAGACCTGGCTCGGGGACAACTGGAGAGAAAGGCTCCCCCAAATCATGGCAGAACCCATGGACTAGAATGTGGACAGCAGAGGGCGATGATGCAGCCAATTTCACAAGAAGAGTTTGACGAACTGTGTAGCCCCCCACCCTGGAATGGGCAACTCACCCCAGCTGAGGATGAAACTTTCTCAGAGAACTCAACATATTGTCAAACACGCGGAGTGTTCCGAGTTGGACTCGCGTGGCTCTTTTCCATAACCTCTATTCTGGTCTGACCGTTAAAGCTCCCTTGCGGGTCCTCTTGACCTTACAGTGTAGGGGTGGCGGGGATGCCATGGGGCGGGGAAGGAGGGATGAAGCCAACCTATCAGACTGTTCAAAAGAATGCTTATCCTTGGTGTTTCGGAATCTTAAAATTATAGGAGGAGGATTCCCCTGAAAGGCAGCCTGGTTCGTCTTGCCAGGGACATCGCTGACACACACGGTACAACATAGTTTGGGGGGGGGAGGGGAAGGAGAGTAAGAAACAGAAAAAGAAACTCATTTGGTGGGCTAAACACCAGTCCCTCTCGCTTCACAACGAAACCAGACACCCCTCCTTTAAGGACGTTTCGCTTTAGGTCTGCACACACCCAGGCCGCCGGCTCTGTGCTCCCCCCCAAGCACGGGCTCCAAACTTTCTGCCCCTCCGCCGGCCCCCAGGCCGTGGAACTCCTCCCCGCACGCCCGGCTCCGCTGACCAAGAGCCGCGCGGACGGGACCCGGGCGACAGACCGCGGCGTGCGCGCTCCCCCAAAGCCGCCCCTACCTGTCCAGCATCTGCTGCAGGGCTTGGTCCGGCATTTTCCGCGGAGCCGGCGCACTCGCCTCCCCGGTGGACCCGGTCAGCGCCGGGCCCAGGGACAATAGCACTGAGAGATCGCGGAGTAGGCCTCAGTTCCGTGGCAGCCGCGAACCCGCCACCCAGCCTCTCGGGGCGGCCCCGCGAGCCTGGAGGCTGCCGCGCGTGGCCTGCGGGCGTCCGGAGGAGGCGGTGGGGAGCGAGGAGGAGGAGGAGGAGGAGCCTGGGGCGGGGAGGCGACGATCGCGGCCCGGGTTCCTGCCCGCCGGCCCGGGGTTCCGGTCCACGGACCGCGGGCGCTGAGTTGTGGCCGGCGGAGGAGCTCCCTCTGTGAGGTAAGCGTCACCGCCTCCCTGCGCGCCGGGGTCACGACGCACGGCGGCCCAGAGCAGCCTGGGAGATGTAGTCCTCGGGCCGGCCCCCGCCAGAGGCTGCACCGCCGGTCCCGACCACCGCCGCCGCGCCCGTTGCCGCCCGGGCGGCGCCCTCCCGTTTCCTTCCTCCAGGGGGGAAAAAAAAATGTCCTTCGGGCCGCTTTCCAGGAAGCAGCAGCATGTGCCGCTCCACTGTCAGTAACCACAAGGTCAGCCGTCCCTGCCTGTTTCTGTTCTCCGCAGCTCTTGCCCTCACTCGGGGGGGGGGGGAACCGAGCCAGGAGCGGGGACGGAGCGCAAGGGCCGTTTGTGGTCGGGGCGCCGGTCCCCGTGGCGGGGGGCGGGGGAGGGCCGAGGCGCCCGGGGAAGCCCTGGACGCCGGGGCTGCGGGTGCGGAGCTACCCAACCCCCGCCAGGGGTCGGATGCTCGGGTGCGAAAGGTTATTCCGGACGGGGCGGGCGGGCAGGCGCTGCGTGGACTGGCTCGTTCCCACCTGAGTCTAACAGTGTGTGTTTTGGGGGTGCGCAGTGGGGAGAAAGATTCCTCTGTCCCTCTCGAGGAGCCTTGAAAAATGTGCCTGGGCTTTCCAGGGCTCGCCGCCCGTCTCCCAGTGGAACGTGTGAGGGAATAAACAGCTCTTGCTTGCTCAGCTGTGGGTTGTCAGGGGTGTGTGTTTCTCTCGCTGCTGCTCACTGGGAACCATTTCTAGTCGCCTTGACACCTCCAAGTAGGTGGATGCGGGTGTCGGGGTGGGGAGATCAAAAGGGGAAAATGATAAAGGACGGGTTGGGTTATTCTGGACGCCGTAGGGACAGCGTTGGTGGGAGGAAAGAGCTGTTGGTTTACAACGAATGCGTGTTTTGGACGCCCTGTGGCGTCCTGTAGGGCTGCGATGGGTAGGACGACTGCTAGTTTTCCTTTGATTATGCCTAATTTCTGCCGCAAGGTATTTAATTTTTTTTTTAAAAAAAATGAAAATGTGTGGGTGTTTAAAAAGGTTTTAATGGAAAAATCTCACAATCAGCTGTGTATTTCGCAATCAAGTCTCTGGTTCAAGTTTGCTTCCTGAATACATTTGAACTGGAGTGTACATTGCAGGGCGGGGGGAGGGGACCAGAAGTTTATTTGGCGTCCAGTTTCTGAAATATGCTTTTATAAAAGGTTTTGGGAATTTGCATGATACATTATAATTAGTACTTTATCTTTTACTCATGAAATGAGAAACAGGCCCCCCACTAGGGGAGGGAATGAATATTTAATCTGTTTGATTTTTTAAATTCCTATTTATTGCTCCTCCAACTGCGTAAGCCTTCCCTTACTGTGCATTGATCTCTTAAGCAATTGTCAGCCACAAGGAGATGGATATATACATCCTGCCCCCAAAATAGAATGTGATCCTAGCATACTGATTAAATAGGCCAGTGCAAACTCCATTTACTGTTATGATTTACATTAAAAAGAGTTGTTACCTCATCTTAGAATTTCTATTGGCACCCAGAATTGGAAAGTAATATGACACAGTTCTGTTGATAGCAAAGCTATGTGCAGATATACCTCATTAAAAAAAAATTGATATTAGTATTTACATGGAAATTCTGTTTCCTGGCTGTGAAAGAGAAAAAAAAAAATACTGTTTTTCAGCTTAAGAGTAATTAGCACCTGACCTAGTAATTTCACTCCTTGATTATTTACCTAAGAGAAATAAAACATATGTCTACACAAAGACTTGTATGCAGGTGTTCTAGCAGCATTATTCCTAATAGCCCCAAAGTGGAAACAATCCAAGTATCTATAAACTGATGAATGAATAAACCAAATATGGTACATCCACACAATAAAATATTATTAGGTGATAACAAGGAATGAAATTCTGATACATGCGATAACATGGGTGAATTTTAAAAATATTATGAAAGGAACCAGTCACAAAAACCACATATTGTATGATGCCATTTATATTAAATATTAAGAATAGAAAAATTCAGAGACAGAAATTAGATTAGTGGTTACTTAGGGCTGGAAGGGTTGGAGAGAAATGGAGAGAGACTGTCAATGATACAAGGTTTCTTTTTGGGGTGGTGAAAATGTTTCAGAATTAGAGTGGTGATGGTTATACAACTTTGTGAATTATATCTCAATTTAAAAAATAATATAAAACAAAATTTCATTCTGGTGATGGTGGTACAGCTCTGTAAATATATTGAAAGAAATTGAATTGTACACTTAATATGAGTGAATTTTATGGTATGCAAATTACATCTCTATAAAGCTGTTAAAAAACTTAATTAGCTACATATAAAATGTTCATAAAGAAATCTAAAGAGAAACATAACAGATAAGTCTTTATTATCAAGCTTTAATTTTTAAAATATTTTTAATTAGTATTGGCAAAAATCATGATTGATAAAACTCGTGAAATAAATTAATTCCTTGCATTTGAAATGGGTGATGTGTATTCCCTGAATTTCAATATTGTCTGTCAACTTTGTTTTCCTTGGCTCTTGCATTTTCAAATAAGACTCAGAATAATTGGAATTATAATTTACTCTCTGATTTAAGGAAAAAAATGTCTTAATTATTTAGATCTTAGTCTGACAGAAAAAAGTTAAAATGCACTCCTGCATTTTTCACTGGGTTAAAGGTTCAGGGTGAATGATATCCAGCCAAGAGAGTAACAACATGACTACAGTAAAAAACAAAAACAAAAAACAAAACAAAAAAACCCCCAACATTTTCCTCAGTGATATATTTTGAAATAGAAATTAATCTATTGAAAATAAAGATTCTCCGGGCCGGCTGAGTGGCGCCGTGGTTAAGAGCTGGCTTGGGATGCCAGTGGCCCCAGTTCGGGTCCCACATGTGAGAGCCAGTGACACTGCCCTCAAAAAATAAAAAATAAAAAAAGAAAATAAAGGTTCTCCCAACTTTAGAGGACAAGAACAAGGATTGACAATGTAGAGTTATGCTAAATAGTTATGGAATATACTAATAATTTGGTAATGGATATAGAAATACCTGAGTATGGAACTGCTCTAAATATGTCAGGAAATTTAAAATAGTGTATTACGTTGACCTTCTCCTGTGACACTTGTTTTGAACTGTCTGCCAAAATGGGCCCTGAAGGTATTCCATAAAGATAGTATAAAATATCCAGGTGCCCTCCAAGAATTGTCAGTTGCCAAATTTGGTGGTAAAACTGCAGGTTGAGTTCACATTGCAAGCCATGGAAGTTCTTTATTAATTCATTCAGCAGTTTCCAGAGGACTTATGATGTGCCTGGTTATTCCTGTAGCAAATTAAACTGTAGCTAGCCTTCAGGAACACACAAACTACCTAATAATGCTTATGTTTAAAAAAATAAAACAAAGCACTTACCTAGGAAATGCTACATACTGATACATGGCAGCATATGATGAAATGTCAAATGAATGGCATAGAAATATAAAGTGATGTAGAAATTTAGAGGGGACTGTTAAGGACTAGTATGTTAAAGAGAGCTTTGTGAAACAGAGGAAATTAACGCTCTACATTGTAGTAAGATGAGGACTTACGTAGGTGAAGAAGTGGAGAAGGATCTTGGGTCTGGATAAAGATGAAAAGATGTAGACAGAGGAGTTAACCTTTGTAACTGGAACTGTAGGTCTCTGTTAAGAGTGAACAATCTGGTTGGCTGGCTAAGTAGGGAATAGTTAAAAGGCCTTGAATCTATTAATTCTTTCAACAAATATTTATTGAACAGGCACCATTATTGTGACAGGCACTAAAGTAGGCACTAGGGATACAGTAGTGAGGAAAAACAAGCACAGTTACCTTTGTGGAGTTTACATTTATAGTGGAAGGGAGAGAATCATATACATACATTTTAAAAATTACAAATGTAGTACGTAGTGTTATGAGAGATTATAACTATGGATTCAACCTAGACAGAGAGGTCAGGAAACGTTCTCTCAGCAAGTGTCCATTTTGCTGAGGCATGAGGAAGAGCAAGGGTTAGCTAGATAAAGGGAGGAGAAAAGAAACACACAGGCCAAAGAACAGCATGTGCAAATACCCTGTGAAGGAAAACCCTATGATGAAAAGGAGAAACGGAAATAGAAAGGGGATTTGGGGCAAGATGTGCAGTCAAGTGAGAGACTATGAAGAGTTTTGTAGGCCAATTTTAGGAATTTTGCCCTTATCCTTTTTTTAAAAAAGATTTTATTGGAGGAATTGGGGGAGGGGACCAGACAAGTTGCTGTCCTTTTGTTCTTCAGTCTAGTTGTGGAGGACATTGCTTCACTGGCCCATGTTGGTATCGTCATTGCGCTCTTCCTGGGTGAGGCAGATCAGTCACCGGCCTCTGGACAGCCTCTGACGGTGGCTTATGCCAGCTGCCCGCTGCTCATGGTAGCTTACGGCAGCTCACTGCAGCTTCACTGCAGCCTATGTTGCACTGGCGACTCACAGCAGCCCAGCTCCAGGTCGAGCTGTTGTTCACCATCTTAGCTGTAGAGGACACAGCATCACTGGCCCTCATGTGGGATCCAAATCTGGGCCCTGCTGCTCAGAATTGGTGTCCCAACCCAGCGACATTCAGCTGGCCCTGCCCTTATCCTTGAATCCTGCTAGGAGGAGTTTAGACATAAGAGATCAACTTCATTCTGTAGGAAATAGGAAGTTAACTTGTAGGCGTTCCTAAACCCGACATGAGTCAGAGAATTGCCCTAAAAATTCTGATCCATGTACTTGTAGTTGTGCCCAATAAAATGTTTCCTTTTTTTTTTTCCCAAGCAAGTTCCCTACGTGAATATTAGATCAGTGATGTCTCTGCAGAAATACTGCAGCGGTTGAGAGCTTCAGCTGAAGCCTAGGTTTCAGTCTTAGCATTGCCACTCAGAAGCTCAGCAGCTCTGGGCATCGAATCTCTTTAAACCAAAGTTCCCTCATCTCTAGAGGAGAATTATAGAACCTACCTCATTGCGTTACTGGGAGGATTAAATGAGAAATTTCATTTAAATTGTTCAGTGTAATGCTGGGCACATGGATAAGAGCTCCACTGGTGTTAGCTCTTAATTATTACTAAAAGTTTCTGAGTAAAGGTGAGAGTGATTTAGGGGGATTAATCCTGCAGTGATAATCACGTGTGGGCTGGAAACAAAGACAAGTTGGGACTGGGCTAGGTCTCAGTAATGACCATGGTCTGTAACTATTTTCACGTTTGCTTTAATACAGCTATATGTTTTTGAAGATCTTTAAATAGGTTAAGTAGTTCTTAAGTGTATAATGTCTATGGACTTCTCTAAAGGACTCTAAAGGATTTTGGTCCCCAGAATACATTTTACTGGGTTAACATCTACAGGATTGCTTTGAATTGACTTAACTCTGGACAAGGCTTCACTGGCCACTTTTAGAGGACAGTGTAAAACCTATCTTATTTGCTACTCAGAGAATAGAATTCTAACAGTTTATATATACTCTGATGGACTAGCTATTTACAAATGGTAAATAATTTTACAAAATAATTGTCACCCACTGATTTGCCTTTTCCTCCTCTTCATAAATATATTGGATGACCCATGTCTTTTCATTATCCTGGCTTAAATTCCTTCCCCTGGGTTGTTTTCCTGGGATACACAGTAGTGTGTCAGGGTAGGCAACAATCACAGAACAACATGCCACATCTTCCTTCTTGTATCTTGTTCCAGGATTATAAATTTTATGAGAAAAATGTGTATATAAAGAATTACTTTTTCCCCTTTTAAGCCAACAAGGATGCCATAGAGCAGCAGTTCTCAGTGTGGTCTAGCAGACCCCTTGGGCTCCTGAGAACCTGTCCAGGGAGCATGTGAGGTCAAGACTATTTTCATAATAATTTGAGGACATTATTTGTGCCCTTTTCACGGCATTGGCCTTTACACTGATGGTGGGTGAAACTGCTATATCTTCATACTATTAAATTCATTGGCACCAACTATGCCAATCGTTGTATATTCTTCACTACCACACACACGCAGTCAAAACAAAAGTTCATTTAAGAATCCTTGATCAAGCAATAAAAAATATTTAATCTTGACACTTGGATACACATATTTTTAATATTCTGTGTGATGAACGGGAAATATGCACAGTTCTGCTATCAAAGCGTGATAGTTGTCTCAGAGAAAAACACCCAAGTGAGATCCAGGCTGACCTGGCTGCTCACGGCACACTGTTTTTACCTGAAAGACTGACAATCAAAATTCCAAACTTTTGTGCTGCAAAAGGTACTGTTAAGAAAGTGAAAAGACATCACACAGAATGGGGGGACATTCTGGAAATCCTATAATTGAAAATGGACTGGTATCTAGAATATATAAAGATTTGATACAATTCAGTAATAGAAAGGCAAAAAACCCAAGTAAAAAATGTATAAAGTGGGGGCCAGCTGAGTGGCACGTTTGTTAAGAGCTGGCTTGGGACGCCAGCGGCCCCCGTTCGGATCCCACATATGAGGGCCAGTGACATTGCCCTCTACAGCTAACAACAGCTCCACCTGGAGCTGGGCTGTGCAAGCCCCAGTGATGGTGTGGGCTGCAGCCCCTGCTGCAGTGGGCTGCCATAGGCTACAGTGAGTGGCCAACAAGCTGCGTGAGTGGCCGGCAGCCAGCGTGAGCTGCCAATAGCCGCGGTGAGCGACCATCCAGAGGCTGGCAACCAATCTGCCTCATCCGGGAAGAGTGCAATGACGATACCAACATGGGCCAGTGAAGCAACGTCCTCTGCAACTACACTGAAGAACAAAAAGACAACATGTCTATTCCCCTCCCCCAATTCCCCAATAAAAATCTTTAAAAAAAAAAAAAGTTTACAAAGGATCCGAATAGACATTTCTCCAAAGATATACAGATGGCCAGTTAGCACCTGGAGAGAGGCTCACCAGCATAAGCCACCACCAGGGAAATGCTAACCCACACCACAGTGAGGCACCACGCCCCTCTCACTAGGGTGACAGTAATTTCAAAAAGATGAATAATAGTGTTGGTTAGAATGTGAAGAAATTGTAGCTCTGGTACACTCTGCTGGGGAAGATATAAGGTGGTGGCAGTTTGGAAACAGTCTGGCGGGTCTTCAAAATATTAAATATAAAGTTTTCATATGACCCAGCAATTAGACCCAAGAGAAATGAAAACATCTCTCTACACAAAAGCTTGTGTATGAATGTTCATAGGAGCATTATTCATAGTAGCTAAAAAGTGGAGTAAACCAATGTTCATCAACTGATGCATGGATAGATGAAATGTGTGTTCATCGGTGGAATATTATTCAACAATAAAAAGGAATGAAATGCTGACACACTCTACAACATGGATAAATCTTGGAAACATGGTGCTAAGTGAAGTAAGCCAGTCCAAAAGAGTACAGATTCTATGATTCCATTTATATGAAGTGTTTAGAATAGGTAAGCCTATGGCAGAAAGTATACTAGTGGTTGCCTGGGGCTGCTTCGAATCCCACATTTGAGGGCCAGTGACACTGCCCTCTACAGCTAAGATGGTGAACAACAGCTCCACCAGGAGCTGGGCTGCTGTGAGTCCCCGATTTGGCATAGCTGCAGCCCCTGCTGCAGTGGGCTGCCATAGGCTACCGTGAGTTTTGGAGGGTGACAGCTAAGGTGCACAGGGGTTTGTTTTTGTGGTGATGAAAGTACTCTAAAATTGACTGTAGTGATGATTGCACAACTTTGTGAATAAAGAAAAAGGTACTGAATTGTACTCTTTAAATGGGTGAATTATATGGTGTTTGAATTGTATCTCCATAAAGCTATTTTTAAAAATACCAGATAAAACTTTAAAATCCATTATTAGTAGACCGATTGAATAACTGACATAGCCATATAACAATCCTATATGTTATATAGCTGAGCTATTGAAACAAATGATGTATTTCTATATAGTCATAATGAAAAGTTGCCAAAGATATAGTAGCCATCAGTTAGGATTTTTTTTTTTTCGGTTCCAAAGAAATCCACTGTAGCTAATTCAGTGCCCCTAGAGAACATTTGTTGATGTCTGGAGGCATGTTTTTTTTTATTTTTTATTTTAAAGATTTTATTGGGGAATCAGGGGAGAGGAACAGCATTGGGGAACCAGGGAAGGGGACAAGTTGCTGTCCTTTTGTTCTTCAGTCTAGTTGTGGAGGATGTTGCTTCACTGGCCCATGGTGGTATTGTCATTGCTCTCTTCCTAGGTGAGGCAGATTGATTCCCAGCTTCTGGACTGCCTCTCACAGCAGCTCTTGGCAGCTCACACCGCTGCCAGCTGCTCACGCTGGCTGCCAGCCACTCACTGTAGCCTATGGCAGCCCACTGCAGCAGGGGCTGCAGCTACCCCATCACCGATGACTCACAGCAACCCAGCTCCAGGTGGAGTTGTTGTTCAACATCTTAGCTGTAGAGGGCAGTGTCACTGGCCTTCATATGTGGGATTTGAACCTGGGCCCTGATGCTCAGAGCTGGCGTCCCAACCAGCTCTTAACCAACGCGCCACTCGACTGACCCTGGAGGTGTTTTTTTATTGTTACATTAGGGGATGCTACTGGCATCTGGTGGGTAAAGACCAGGAATGCTGCTAAATATACTATAATGCACAGAATAGCCCCTACAACAGAGAACCATGTAGCCCAAAATGTCCATAGTATTGAGGTTAAGAAACCCTGAGCTAACTTAAGCAAAAGGAATCTCATTGGAAGGTTATGGGTGAAAGTAAGGCAGGAGGACCAGGATGGAAACAGTCAAGTAGCAGCCACCCTAGAGAATCTAGGTAGCAGGATCATTCCATGCTCTCATATGGGTTCAGCACTGGATGGATGAATAAACTCCAACTGTTTTTATTCTGCTTATAGTTCAAAATCCAAGGAGGGAGCATCTAAGCAGTCTTCCTCGCCACCTGGCTAAAGGAGGGCAGTATACCTTGAATGAAGGCAATTCCTCAAAAGGAAGTACATTCATTATTAAACACTTATTGACCATATACTTATGTTCCAGGTACTTTTTAGTTGCTGGGAATAAAGTAGGGCAAAAGAGACAAAAATACCTTCATAGAGCTGATAGTCTTATGGTGCTAAATCAGGGCAAATCTTTAAGGAATAACTTAAAGAAGTTAGAATAGTTGCCAAACACCAAAACCGATAAATGCTACCTACATGTTAAGTGAAAAAAGCAGGGAATAGAGTGTATCTGTAGTATTATCCCATTTACTTTATTTTGTTTTTAAATTTAGCATGCATATGTGAGATTTCGAGAAGTATATATAGGAAATGTTTGTTTTGTTTTAAATAATTACCTCTGGATGGTGAGACTGACTCTGAGGAGAGGAGCCTACTTTTCATTTTATTCTTTGGCAGTGTTTTCATTTTTCGCCATGAGCGTTTATTTTATAGTTTAAATTTTTAAATTTAAATTTAAAAAAGAAAAAAATTGTTGGTGCAAGTGAAGGATGATTAAAGGCTTTTCAAAGTCACACTATTTGGTATTTTGCTTATTGTGAAAAAGCAGAAAGAAAGAATGAAAGAACATCTGACTGGAAAGTGTGACCTGTAATCATTCAACAAATATTTGTTGAACACCTAGCTGCCTTAGATCCTTTTTAGAAAAGGTGGGGTATAAATAAATAAAATATCAAGCAGCAGCCACGCATGTCTGAGGCACTCTGTGAAGCACTGTATCTGGGAGGGGACTGAAATTTGAAAAAGATCTGACAACTGCCCTCAATGGGTGCTTGTTGGCTTCTACTTACTGAACACCTAATATGTGTCATGTCCTGGGCCCTTTGCACACGTTATTTCAAATCCTAACAACAACTCTATCTGACAGATGGCTATGTCTCCCATTTCATAGATGAGAACATTGAAAATTGGAAAGATTAAGTCATAGCAAATAAGTGACATAGCTGACATTTGAATCCAGGTATATCTGACTTCGCTGGAGAACAGTGTATGATGGTCTATGAATAGTTAACAAGTGAGAAAGAGAAAGTGATTTTCAATGAGAGCTATCACACAATGATTAATTTTCGAAGAATTTTATAGGTAGAAAGCCCAAGAACTCAGAGAAGGAAAAAGAAGTTGCTGCATATTGAAGTGGTCTGGGCAGGCTTCTTAGTGGAGGAGTGGTTTGAATTGGGTCTTGAAGGACAAGTATATGGATATGCAAAGCCTAGTGTCAACCTAGAACAAAGCCTACTGAATGCCTGCTTGAGGCTAGAAACAAACATCTCACCCAGTCCCCATAGCTGCATTTGAGAGGCAAGGAAACAGAGGCCTCCTCTTAACCCTGCCCCCTGCCAGGGACAGGCAATTAATAGGCATTAATTTTTGGTGATCTGATAGATGTGAGATGAAATTTCATGGTTATAGTTAAATGTTTACCTCTATCTTATACCTTCTAGGTTTTATGTCTTGGGTAAGATGAGTTAATGATAGAAGAGGAAGGGTACATAATAAACTAATAAAGACTGGTACAGTCTTTTGGGAGTATAGATATTCAGCATAAGTAGTTTTCCTCCACTTAGGGAATTTTAGGCTTTTTGAGGGCATTGTATCCAATCTGAGACCCTACAGCAGAAATCTCAACTTGGTAAGTCTGAAGATCACCCATTCATTCATTTATTCAGCATCATTTCTTGAGCTCCAACTATGTACCAGACACTGTAGGAGATATTGGGGATACAGAGATTTGAATAATACATTGTTATACTGTTCTGCAGTCAGGTTGTTTATGATTTAATGGGAGAGACATCTAGTCATTTACTTACAATATATGGAAATCTGAGCCAATATATATGCACACACTCCCAGAAACCTGGAAGTCCTCCTTCAGTCATCCTTAAGTCTACCCCCCAGTATGGTCCATTTATCTCCGGAATGTCTCGGAAATCTATTTGTTTCTATTCCCTCTGCCTTCACCCCACTCCCATTGACTGTCGTCTCTTACCCTGGACTGCTTATCAGTCTCATAATTGGTCTCCCCACATTTGGCTTCCACCCCTCTTCAACTGATTTGACAATGGCCTCTCCATTCTACTCTTCCTTCCTCTGATTCATTGAATAAAATGATCTTTTAAGAAATGTAGAACTAATCAAGTTATCTGCTTAAAGTCCTTCTGTGGCCTGTTTTAAATACTGATGAGAAAGAGCCAGTAGAAAGTAAATTTAGCAATTCGGAGAAAAGGGGAATAATCCATAAATTATGGCTTCTTTAACTTACGCTTCATGAGGGCAGGGATGGGACTATTCCTGTTTTGTTGACTATTATATCCCCAATGCCTACACAGAGCCTAGCCCCATGGCAGATGTTCAATAAATATTTAGTGAATTTAAAGAGAGAAACATTTTCAAAGCTAGAATGAACTCTGACATCTGATTAGAATTGGAGGTGTCAGGGCCAGCCAAGTGGCGCGGTGGTTAAGCGCTGGCCTGGGAAGCCAGCAGCCCCGGTTCGGTCCCACATACGAGGGCCAGTGACACTGCCCTCAAAAAAAAAAAGGACACAGAATTGGAGGTGTCAATACAAACTCATGATTTTTATTTATTTATTTATTTATTTATTTATTTATTTATTTATTTATTTATTTTAGCTGAGCCATCCTGCCACCTGTTGGCAGCTCAACGGCAGCTTAGCTCGGGCTGGCATCGAACTGCTGTTGCTCAGAGCTCAGCTCGCACTCTTGAGCGAGCTCTTAACCAACTGAGCCACTCGGCCGGCCCCAAACTCATGATTTTATAGATGTATAGGTAAACACACAGATGTGTGCATAGTCAGAAAGTATCTTCCCAAAGATATTTAAGTAAAAAGGGAAAAATAGTAACTTTATAGTAGAGAAACCTGGCAGACACCACCTTAACCAAGTGATCCAAGTTAACATCACCACAATGAGACCAGTCCATCCACATTATGCTCCTTCTAAAAGAATGCACTAAAAAGGACACAACATCAATTCTGTGCTATTATTGCCAAAAATGTCTGACCTGAATTTATTCATGAGGAAACATTAGTTATACCAAAATTGAGGGACATTATACTAGATAACTGGCCAGTGCTCTTCAAGTGTCAAGCTCATGAAAGATGAAGACTGAGGAATTGCCACATATTAAACGAGACTAAGGAGACATGACAACTGAGTGCAATGTGTGACACTGGATTGGATTCTTAGAAGGGACAGTAGTGGGCCAATTGGCAAAATAAGATCTGTAAATTACATAATAGCATTGAATCAATGTTAATTATTTTCATTTTAATAATTATACTGTGGTTATCTCAGATGTTAATATTTGGAGAATGGGAGTGAAAGTGTAGGGAAATTCTCTTTTGTAACATTTTTATAATTCTGAAATGATTTCAAAATGAAAAGTGAAAAAACAAAAAAGGAAAATAAAAGCCCACTTCTAATGGCCTTGTATTACCCTTGCTTACTTTACCCAACTAGGCCCTTTCCCCAGCTTCCCAACTGAATCCTGAGCTCTAGCATGTTGGCTTCTGGCTTTCTTCTTTAGTCCCTTGAATACACCATGCCTCCTCCTCTTCGGAGCTGGAAGGTAGGAAGAGGCATGGTATTCTCTTTGCATGGAACATATTTCCTTTGAACTTTATCTTTTCTTTAAGGCTTAGCTTACTTACTTTAGAAAACGCCTCGTGACTTCCTAATCTAGGTCCCAACATTGTAAGGTTTCATAACATTTGGTACTTTTTCATAGCATTTTTATCCCAACTGCCATGACATTATTTATCATGGAATTGACTATTTAAAGTTTCTCTCACTCACTAGGAATTAATTTCATAAGAGGTAGAGGGATTGTACTGTTGGTTGCTCAGTGTTATTTCCCTAAGTGCCTTGCACAGACTCTCAGTGATTATTTGAAGAATTAATGCGAGTCATGCAATGGAGCATTCACCCCCTCTTCAACAACAACTTGGATGAAATTGAATACAGGAGACGTTTCAAGTTTGAGGAGATGGGGACCAGCATTGGTGGCAGTGACAGAAAAGGACAGATAAGGAGTCTTATCACAGAAGGAGCCATAGGACTTGACAAGGGAGAAGGAAGAGTCAAAAATGACTCAGGTTTAATCATCAGCTGCATATAAGCAAGCATACAGTTGAAATGGCACTTGAGTCACTTTTCCAGCAATATTTTCTTTGTAAAGGTTTTATTGGGGACTTGGGGGAGGGGAACATTGTTGGGGAACCGGGGAAGGGGAACAGACAAGTTGCTGTCCGTTTGTTCTTCAGTCTAGTTGTGGAGGACGCTGCTTCACTGGCGCGTGTTGGTATCATCATTGCGCTCTTCCCGGGTGAGGCAGATCCATCGTTGGCCTCTGGACGGCCACTCACAGCAGCTCTTGGCAGCTCACACCTGCTGCCAGCCGCTCATGCTGGCTGCCTGCCACTCACTGTACCCTGTGGCAGCCCACTGCAGCAGGGGCTGCAGCTATGCCGTCCCGGGGACTCACAGCAGCCCAGCTCCAGGTGGAGCTGTTGTTCACCATCTAAGCTGTAGAGGACAGTGTCACTGGCCCTCATATGTGGGATCCGAACTGGGGCCGCTGGTGTCCCAAGCCAGCTCCTAACCAATGTGTCACTCAGCTGGCCCTCCAGCAATATTTTTTAAAAGTATGTTTCTAAAATATTTAAACACAAAGTCTTTATTTTTACTAAAAATGTTACATGCCCATGGTAAACTACATTACCTGATAACTAGTATTTTAATGAAAATACTTGGCATGCTAATGAGTATATTTGGCATACTAAAAATTAGTAGAGAATTTCATTAAAAATACTATATATACCCATGGTAAGATACTATGTGCCATGACAAACATTAAACCATAAAAAATGAGTATATGGGACTATCAGAGTTTCTCTCTGTGGTGGATACTTTGGTGCTCCAAACCAGATTGGCTCTTCATTGCTAATGCACTCATCCCTTAGCTACTTCCCAAATTACATGTACAACTTGATGAATTTTCAAAAACTCTCAGCAGTAGTTTTACAGAGAAAGAATGAGAAAATGAATTTGGATAGTGTGACAACCACCTACATTTACAAATTCCTCAAGGTGAAAACTTCAAGAGGGGGAGATTGTTGGAAGGGAAGTTGGAAGCTTCTCAGATTTTAAAAGTAAACAGTCATCTTTTGGTTGACTGCAGTACACTTTGAAATGAGAGGAACATTCTAAGTATCTTTTATAATACATTTAGGTGAAAGGGGGAAATAATGAGTATCAGGAATCAGAGAAGAAACTGAATCATTTCACTAGGAAGAGAGAGGAAAAGAATCATCCTGAAAGTCAAATAACTATAAATCACACATGTCAAAATATTGCTAAAAATGTGAGTAACCAAAATTTTCCTATGAATCAAACTTAATACTATTTATAGCTCAACGTAAGCTCTTTATACTATTTTGATTTTAAAGCAAAATTTCAAGAATCCTTCCATAATTTTGTTCATCAGTGATAAGCATAGCTTTCACTGAGGGTGTTGAGTTCACTTTCTGTTTCTTTATGTGCGTAGTTATCTACCACCTCCCTTGTCCTCTCTTGCCTGGATGATACACGAGATGACCTAACAGCCGTCTATTTCCACTTTTACTCCCACCAGTCTGTTCTTCCAACAGAACCCTGGTGGTCTTTTTAAAGCATAAATCAGATTATGTCACTGCTCCGCTTAACACTTTTCCAGGGGATTCCCATCACTCTTTGAACAAAACCCAGAATCTTAACAGCCCCCAGGCTTTCTGGGATCTGGCTCCTGCCTGCCTTTCAGACCTCATCTTTTACCACTTTCCCCCTTGTTTACTTGCTCTATAGCTACATTTGATTAGATGTTCCTCTAAAGCAGGGCTCTGAAAACTAAGGCTGGGGCCAAATTTTGCCAGAGCCTACTTTTAGGGAAGGGAAATAAGAATAGTTTTTACATTTTTAAAGGATTTTAAAACAACTACAACAAGAACAAAAACAAAGAAGACTATACAAGAGAACTTATATGGCTTACAAAGCCTAAAATATTGACTCTGGCTCCTTTACAGGAAAACTTGGCCAACCTCTGTTCTAAAGGCTTATTCCTGCAGTCGGATATTCATGGTTTTTCCTTTGCAGCCTTCATCACCAGTCTTCACATGGATGGGTCCTAAAAGGTGTGAGCTTAATTCAGATGTCACTTCATCTTAGAGACCTCTAAGGACCATCTAATCTAAATACCTTACCAGATTCTCTCAATCACATCGCGCATTTGTTCTTTATAGCATTTATACTTATCTGATATTTTCTTATTTATATATATATATATTTAATATCCATCCTGCCCTACTCCCATGTAGGAAGACCTTTTCTTTATTATTTATTACTTTTTTTTTTTTTTTTGAGGGCAGTGTCACTGGCCCTCATATGTGGGACCGAACCGGGGCTGCTGGCTTCCGAAGCCAGCACTTAACCACTGTGCCACTCGGCCAGCCCTATTTATTACTTTTGAATATTCTTGATTATGCATTTAGATGGAAAGGAGGAATACTGCGTGTTGGGAACCTACTGCGCAGTTGTGCTCAGTCAATGGGGTGAATGAATGAATTTTTCAGATTATTTCTGCATATGAAGTTTTGGGCTTCTGCCTGCTTTTTTGTCCTTTCTGAGATGACCTACAGGGCAAACTGCAATGAAGAGCCACTTGAGAAAGGAGGGGCAAAACAATGCCTCTCCCTTGAGAGAACAGATAAACTTCTCTTTTCCTCCCTCTCTCTCTCCTTGGGAGAGGCCAGTACTATTGGGTTGTCGGAAAAGTCACGACGGATTTTTGCACCGAGAAACAGAAAAAATACATCATCACTTTTCCGACAACCCAATAGAAGAGTGGGAATGTTTCAAAGGGATGTCGTTAAGAATTTCTTATTTAAAAAAAAAAAAAGAAAGAGAACCTTTCTTCCTTTCATCTTTTTCTTTTAGGAGAGGAATTTTTCAGAATGATAAGATTAATTGAGGCCTCATTCTCTAAGAGGCTCTGAAGCTTTTGAGTGAAGAGTTTAAATAAGGTCTCTGCTTGGAAGATGGATTTAACACTAAGAGGAGACAGGCCTGGAATCAAAAGAGAAATTGAGAACAGTCTGAATAGGGCTCGTTCTAGGGCTTAGGTGATCGGGTCTGGGGGAGAAAGATAAAGGCCCAACAAGCGTAGGTCCTGGATTTTTAAAATTATTTCAGATTATCAGACAACACATTTTGACTTTTGGTTTAGGAAAAATACGATCACTTAAGGAAGAAGCAAAAAGAGGCAGACGCTTGATTGTAAAGAAAATGTGGGCATTGATGTTAGTCTCCTGGGTTGTGCCTGGGTGTGGCAGGAGGCATGGGATGAGACATAAGCTTTAGAACTTGAGTTTTGGAGTCAAGATAGATCTGAGCTTATTCACCCACTGAGTTATGTTACCTTGGGCAAATTATTTAGCATTTCTAAGCCCAGGCTTCCTTATCTGAGAAATGAGAAAAATGATAGTTTCTATCTTTTAAGATTATTAGGATTAACCGATAAGATATGAAAAATGCTTATCTAGATGCCTACTGTAGACTAAGTGATCTTAGTGTAAATATCATCATAATTGTCATCACCAGATGATGAAGAAATTCTCTCAACCCATAGATTTTGAAACTACTAATAAAATCTGTATCTTATGGCAGTTTAAAGATATGTCCCACTGTATTCTGCACAGGAACATAGGATGTAGGAAGAGATAGGATAAGAAGTATCTGGATAGCAAGATCATTGTTGCTAGAAGAAAGATAAGCTTACCACAACTCATTTGACTCCCAATATTAAGTGAAAAGAAGGCACGGAAATCTGCACTTGAGATTTCCTTATACCTTCCAGATAAATCCCTCTGCATGTCAGTATTAGCTTTGGATTTCATATGTTGACCTTTAATGCTTGCAGTTTATTAAAAATGCCCTCATACACATTAATATTGATTATATAGGTAGGATGGCTGTTATTATCTCTATTTTATTCTAAAGGAAACAAAGACTGAGAAATTGAGAATATCATTTTAGAGTCATATGTATTTCTGGGATTTGAATCCTATTATAGGTCCTCAACTTCCCAATAGGGTAACCTAGGGGAAGTCACTTGAACTTCCCAGAACCTCAATATCTTCATCAGTAAAGCGAAGATAATGAAGGTACATGCCTCTTAGTTTGTGTGAAATTATTCATTATGTGAACAAAGTACATGGCATGGCCAATAGGATGTGCTCAATAAATATTTGTTATTGTTATCACCCAGGGCCAGCCAGGTAGTAACTGGTAATGCTAGTATCAAATTTAGATAGAGTTCATATTCTATGTCCTTTCCACACGCCACCTCCTATAGTATTAATAATGTTGACTTTCAGGCACTGTGATGATGTCATGAACCATTAACTTTAGGGTGGGTGGTCTAATTTGGTTTTCAAAAAAATAGTAGACGATCTATCTAATGTATCCTTGGCACAGTTGGCACACATATCTGGTTCTCCGCTTCCTCAGTAAGAGAAGAGCTATGGCTTCAGGACAGAGCTACACCAGAGAGCTCTGGAGTTGGGTTCAGCTGGTTGGGGCAAAGTGCTGACGATACCAGCCTACATTAAACAGAACCAATGGGAGACCAATGTCGTATGGTTGGAAAAGCATGCTAACTAGTAAGTGGGGAGGCTTGAATTCTAACCTCAAATCTACCGCTTATTAACTATATCTTGCAACATCTCTGAGCCTGGGTTTCCACATCTCTATTTTCCCAGTTTTTTTGAGGTGTAATTGATGTCCACATCTTTAGAGTGGGGATCCCAACAGTTATCGTCAGTGCTGTTACCTCTTTAGACAATCACTTTGTGGAAATTAGGAAAAGGTGCCTCTTTCTCTAGGTAGACACAGCTCTCTCTCCATGGTTCACGAGCTTGGTGATCAGAGCATGAACTAGATTTCAGTCTCCACTAGCTTCCCTGACCAGCTCTTTGGTGCGTGGCGCAATCTGTGACACTGACCATGAGGGCTCTCTCTGTGTTGTTTATCCACTGCCCAGGACTGTTAGCATCAAGTGAGATAATGAGGTAGAGTTCATTCAAGTCCAATCCTCTCTGATATCACACAAACACTACTTGGTTTCAAATAGTAGGATCCAAGGGCCACCTGGGTAGACACACTGACCATTAGTTGTCTTTCCATTTGTTCTTATGATCCCTGTGACTCTTTAACATGTACAGTGCCTATTAATTCTGGCTTTTAAAGCTGAGATTTTGGCAAAGGCCTGGACCAGCCTTACTTTCTAGAATCCTGAAGACTAAAGTCAGTTCTTTTGATGATTCATCCTCTTTAAGACAATTGTGCTGTTTTTAGAGCACCCTGGAGTGGGACTCGGTCTGGCCCATAGGTGGAATTTTTGGAGTCCTTTGGTTAGAACTTCTCTCTGGTTTTCAGGCAAAGGTCATTATATAAAAGCTTTGTGTCAAGGGGACAAAGAAAAGTTGCTGAACCACAGTTTGCCCTCTTTTCACACCTTTGAAGCCCAGGCTATCTCCTGGGCTGTCTGCATCAAATAGAACAGGAGGACCTATTTTTATGAGTCACTAACCAAAAGACAGCTTTAGAGTCAGGCAAACCTGAAATTAGGTCCTAGTTCTGACTCTAGTTTTGTGATCTTTTGGTAAATCACCTTGCAAAATTTTCATTTTGTCAACAGGAATTAGGGACAATAACAGTATTTACCTCATAAATTTATTACATGGATTAAATGAATATTTGGGAAGCACTTAGCATTGTATCTAGCACACAGCATATGCTGCATAAATGTTAGTTCTTTTTACTAAGCTCCCTGCAAGATCATCTACCAGACTTTGAGGAAGGAAAAAAGCATGAGTTCCAATGCCTGCCCCCAAGAAGCTTCGAGTTATAGTTAACATAATTATACCAGAAAAGGTGAATAGAAATGCAAAGCAATAATTGGTTTATTCATCTTTTTTTTTTTTTTTTTTTTTTTTTTTTTTAGGGCAGTGTCACTGGCCCTCATATGTGGGACCGAACCGGGGCCGCTGGCTTCCAAGGCCAGCGCTTAACCACCGCGCCACTCGGCCGGCCCTGCAAAGCAATAATTGTATGGTACAAATAGATACTATTGTTAGGAAGTGGTGTTTGAACTAGGATCTGCAAAAAGGTGAGGTTAGGATTAGTAGAGAGGATGAGGAGGGCATTCCATTTGGGATCAACAACATCAGCAAGGTTCAGGACCATTTTCATACCAGTTTTCCTGGAGAAGTAGGGTTAATGCTCTCTGAGGACATAGGTTGGGATTAGAAGATGAGAGTCCTAAATACTAAATACTAGTGTAAGTAAGTGTTTGATTCTTGCCCTGTAGATAATGATGAGACACATGATGAAACTTGCACATGGAAATGTCCAGTAGGCAGTTGGGAAGCTCTTGGGAAAATGCTTAAAACCATAGCTAAAATTTTGGGATTAGAAGTTGAAATTGTGGAAGCTGGTGACACTTCTAAGGCCAGCTCCATGAGAGGTGCCTGCTGATTCCAATTTAATGAGGGCAAGTTTTGAACAGCATTTAAAGTGAAATGGTGAAACTGTCAGGACATTTGAAGAACAACTTAAAACATTAACTGGGTAGGGTCTGTTTTTCTGAAGTCTACTAAATGAACACGTGGCCTTTTAGATTAAAAATTTTAAATGAAAACTTGAAGTATGAAATGGCAGTTATAGGGAGAGGAAAAAATGGTCCATATAAAGCCTAATTATATTTTCTGAAATCCTTCTGCATTTTTTTGCAATCTCCAGAGGATTCTTGTAATTAAGTTGGCATGACGAGAGTAGGAAAATCAACAAGCTATAGTTGATTAAAGAGAAGTATGTTGTATCAAAATCAGTTTGTAAAGAAGACATTGTAGTAAGGGGACACAATTTACCATTAGATAAAATCTAAAAATAGTGTTGGGTCATTTTTAAAGAATACAAATTTAGTTTATCTATAAATTCACAAATTTTTGAAGCATGAAACTTTTTATCGGGCCAGCCGAGTGGCACGGTGGTTAAGCGCTGGCCTGGGAAGCCAGCGGCCCTGGTTCGGGTCCCACATATGAGGGCCAGGGATACTGCCCTAAAAAAAAAACAAACACAAAAATACAAAAAAACAACTTTTTATGTAAAACTATCTGTTCTACTGAGCATTCTTCAGACCCAAGGTGAGTGCAGATACATGAAGTATATACACGAATATTAGTTTTTTCTTTAAAATTGAGATATAATTGACATAAACATTATATTGTAAAATGATCACCACCAGTAAATCTAGTTAACATCCATCACCTCACATAGTGACAATTTTTTTCCTTGTGATGAGAACTTTTAAGATCTCTTAAAAGTTGGTCCTCTTAATAACTTTCAAATATACAATACAGTTTTAACTATAGACACCATTCTGTACATGTCTCTGTGACTTATTTATTTTATAACTGGAAGGTCATACATTTTGACCACCTTCATGAACATTAGATTTTAAAATAAAATGAATTATAATTGAAGTCTACAAACATAGAGAAAACATAGATGAAGGCTGTTTTTCTCTCTAATGAAATATATACAGATATATATTTATTAATATATGTCATTATTTGAAATGGAATGTCCAGCTAATAAACATAGGCTATAAGTATATAAACTTATCTTCACTATTTCATTACCACAGGAAGGTATGATGAAGAAAAATGACAAAGTATTAAATATATTAGAATGCTGAAAGGGACTTAATCTTATTTGGTATTTCAAAAGAATAGAGATTTTTTTTCTACATTAGGTTATAATCAGAACAGTAACTTTATTATTATTTATTATACCCACTATTCATACATTGTTTTTGTATTATATGTTCATTTCTCAAGGAGGTATAAATTGGTACAACTTTGCTTAAATAATTTGTTAATATGTATCCAAAGCCTTAATGTTATGCCTTTTAACCAAGTAATGTTTTCTTTAGAAATATGGCTTAAGGAAACAATCAGTTTGGAAAAGAGTGAAAACTTGGAAACAAATTAAATGTCCTGCAACATGGGAAAGGATAAATTAATCAGGATTCTATTAGCATGCAATATCTTCATTAAACATTAAATATAGTGTCATTAAACATAGTGTTTTTGAAATATCTTTAATGGCAAGAGACTTTCTCTTCATCTAATGGTAAAAAAGTGCCCTCAGCCTCTATAAATTGAGATCAAATGTACTTTGTTCTTTGATTTGGTCAACAAACTTATCCAACAAACTTTTATCTCTATGTTTCAGGCCCAGGGTTACAAAAATGAATACAGTGCTGATCGTGGAGCTATTCTAGGAAAGATAGATGTGTAAACAGATAATTACACTTAAGTCTGAAGGATATTTCAATAGAGATGTGTGTGTGTGTTACAGAGGTGTATAAAGGGGGATAGGCAATTCTGCTCACATGGACAGGCAGAGCTTCAAAGAGGTGACCTTTGAACTTGTTCTAATGGGCGAGTAGAGTAGGCTATCGAGGTAGAAAGATATTTCAGGCAGAAGGAACATGTGCAGGGGCATTACAGTAAAAGCGTGGTCTCTACAGGGACCATAGTCCGGGACAGTTGGGAAGAAGAGTAGAAGATGGAGTTTGTATTTTATCCTTTTGGCAAGGGAAAGGTCATGAAAGAGTCTGGGGAAGGGGCATAACAGTAAAACTGTGAATGATGACGCAGGCTTTAGTGTGGAGGCCACATTCGGAAGGCACTAGATGAGTGACTTCGGTTACTACTACTGTAATTTAGGTGAAGTGGTATACTGACTGTGAATGAAGAGGAGGGGATGTCAAGCAGCAGTTTAAGAGGCAGAATGAATAAGTTTTAGTGACCAACTGGACTTGTCCCTCAGTGAGGGGAGAAGGGAAAGGACAAAATCATGTGAGAGTCCTAACCTGAGTGACTAGATGGATGGTGGTGCCATGAAATGGGATAAAAAGAATTAAACCAGAAATAAAGGCAGGAGCACATTTGTGGGAGAAGAGGTGTTGTGGGGTCCCCAGATAAAGTCGTTAGTTAACTAGCGGTTTGGAACTTAGCAAAAAGATTGCATCTGGAAACCCAGGTAGTGGTGAGCTGAATGTCCTAGTTCATGAGCATAACATTGCCCAGGGAGCGGGTAGAATTAGGAGAGCCCTGGAGGAAGCTGTGTTCAGGGGCCAGGTGACTGAGAAGAAACTTGAGAATGAAGAGCCAGGAAAGCAGTTGTCTTCAAAGAAAATGGAATAGTGTGTTAGTCTTCTACTGCTGTGTAACAAGTTACCACAAGCTTAATGGCTTAGAACAACATTCATGTGTTAACTTACAGTTCTGTAGGTAAGAAGTCTGGTATGGTTTGACTGGGCTCTCTGTTTAGGGTGTCAAATCCACTTTCAGGATCATTCTTCTTGTTGGCAGATTGCAGTTATAGGACTAGGTTCCTGTTTTCCTTCTAGCTCGGAATCTTGGAGGACCATCTTAGAAATCGACTACCAGTGTTTTATGAAGGATGAATGGCAAATAAAATCAATCAAGAATTGAAAAATGTCAGTTAGTCATTGGTAACTTCAGTAAGGTCAGTAGCAAGAGCAGTTTTAGCAGGATGGTAGAGGCAGAAGCTAGATACAGTAGGTTTGGGCGTCAACTGAAAGTGAGAAAGTAGGGCTAGGATTTACAAGTTTCTTACACACTGCCTGTCTGGAATGGGAAGGAGAAAGTTGGGACTAATGAATGAAGTCGGTCTCAGGGAAACTAGAAGGAATGAGCGTTAGACTACAAATGGAGGGATTAATTGTGGAACTGTATGAGAGCTTGGCTTCCTCTGAGATAGGAGGAAAGGAAGTGTGGACGGGGATACAGATAAGTTTGAAAAGGGGAGCTTGGTGGCAGGCAGTTCAGAAATTGAGGACGTTACTGTCACATAGCCTCAGTTTTCTCTCAGAAGTTAGAGACAAGGTCAATGAAAAAGCAGGTGAAATTTTGGAATTGCTACTTTGTGACTAGGAGGCCTTTCATACAATTGTTGATGATCTCCATATTGCCCACCAAACCACACCTGGCTCCCTTTTTGCTGCCTTTCTCTGGTTCTGTTCTCAAACTTAGTCTGATCTAGAATTGCTTAACCTGGTCCTCACTCAGATGATGTAGATAGATTTCCTGCTTATAAATTACTTTAGACTTCAACAATCTAAAATCTTCCTAGGTTACCTAGGGATATCTAATATACCAAAGTTGACCCAAATGACCCCCATCCCCTTAGGCTGTAAGGTTTTTGAAGTCAAGGGACTTCAGCTTGTTTTCATCTTTGCATTTAATGCATCTAGCATAGGCCTAGCATATAGGGTGCCCCCAGTTTCTCTAGCTTAGATGACCCTGACTTAAGGTTCTCTTTAAGTTCCCTTTCCTATTTAGCCAGATTGTGCTATTTGTTTCCTCTTTACCCTGCAGAAGACAGTTAACCTTTACAAATGCATGCATATGTTTTATTAATTTAATGGAAGTATAACAGAAATGTAGAAAAGTGCATAAATTCTAAGTGTCCAGTTTTCTGATTTTTTTTTTGTGTGTTTTTTTTTTTTTTTTGAGGGCAGTGTCACTGGCCCTCATATGTGGGACCCGAACCGGGGCCGCTGGCTTCCCAAGCCAGCGCTTAACCACCGCGGCACTTGGCCAGCCCAAGTGTCCGGTTTTCTGAATTTTCAAAGTAAACATACCTGTGTTAACAGCATCCAGTTTGAGAAACAGAGTATATCACCCCAAATCCCTAGTAACCCCATTTTATGTCCCCTACCAATCATTATTTCTCTGCATAGGTAACCACTGTGCTGACTTCCAACCCCATAAATTAGTTTTATTAGAACTTTATATAAATGGAATTCTATAGTATGTACTCTTCTGTGTTCGGCTTCTTTCACTCTGCACTGTGTTCATGCAATTCATCTATGTTCTATAGAGTTGGAGTCTATTCATTATCTTTGCCTTATGATATTCCATCATGTGAGTCCATCACAATTTATTATAGTTATCCATTCTATTGTAGATGGATATTTGGGTTGTTTCTAGGCTTGGGATATTATAGATAATGATGCTTTGAGCATGTCTTTGGTGAATATATGTTGGCATTTTTATTGGGTTTAGATCTAAATGCGGAATTGCTGGGTCATGAGGTGTGTGAATGTTTGCTTTAGTAGATCCTGCTAGATGGTTTTGCAATGTGATTGTGTAGTTATACTAAATTATGCTTCCACCAGCAGTGTTTGAAAATGAGTTGCTCCCACATCATTGCTAAAGTGTGATATTGTCGGCCTCTTCCAATTTTAGCCATTCTGATTTTATTTTGTATTTATTTGATGATTAGATAGGTAGAGTGCCTTTTCATATGCTTTTTGGCCAATTGGATTTTTTTTTTTTTTTTTTTTTTTAGCTGAGCCATCCTGCCACCTGTTGGCAGCTCAACGGCAACTCAGCTTGGGCTGGCATCGAACCGCCGTTGCTCACAGCTCAGCTTGCACTCTTGAGCGAGCTCTTAACCAACTGAGACACTTGGTCGGCCCTTGGATATCTTCTGTTGAAGTCTCTTGCCCATTTTTCTTTAGGATATCTACTGTTATTAATTTGCAAGGGTCCTTTCTGTATTCTGATTATAAGTCTGTTGTATTTATTTTTCCCATTCTGTGAGTTTTCACTCTAATTCTGGCTTTTGGAAAACAGATGTCCTTAATTTAATTAGTTTATTACATTTTCCCTTTATGTTTATTGCTGTTGTAACCTGTTGAAGAAATTGTTGCCTACTCTAATGTAATGAAAATATTTTCCTATGTTCTTTTAAAGGCTTTATTGTTTACCTTTTACATTTATACCTACAATCCATCAGGAATGGATTTCTATGTATCGTGGGGCAAGGGGCAAGGTCTCTCGTTTGCCATATGGATTTTCAGTTGACTGCAATATCTTTTATTGAAAAGACCATCCTTTCACTACTGCAGTGCTACTGTTTTCAAGTATCTGGTGACCATACACATGTAGATTTGTTTCTGGACTTTTAATTTTGTTCCATTTGTTTATTTTCTTATCCTTGTGCCAATAATTACACAGTCTAATTACTATAGCTTTATAATAGGTCTTGATATCTGGTAGTGTAAGTCCTGAAGGTTTATTTATTTTTTGCCACCTAAATTGCCTTGGCATTCTTGGCCCTGTGCATATAAATGTAATTTTACTTTTAAAAATATTTACTGAATATTTATTTATTATGTGCTAGGTACAGTGACAGATGTTGGGAATGTAGCTGTCAACAAGATAGGCCTGGTCCTTTCCTTATAATTGGGAAGGCCATTCCCATAGAGTGAGAGGAGAAGAGGGCCTAGGATAGAGCCCTGAGGAACTCAGTATTTAAAGTCAGTTAGCAGAGAAGGCGAGGTGGGGGCGGGGGAGGAAGGACTATGAATGGATAACCCTAAATGTAAGAAAACCAAGACAGGACAGCACGAAGGAAGCCCAGGGAAGAAGGTATATCCAGAAAGCATGGTCAGCGATGTCAGTGTTGCTGCCGAGGTCAAGAAAGATAAAGACTGACAAAACATCCATTGGACTTGGCTCTGAGTGGCTATTGTGAACTTAATGATGCCATTTCTGTGCCGAGATGGGGTGTGTGTCTTTATTAGATTGTAAATTCTTAGATGGGAACAAAGTTCCCGTTTAATTAGTGCTTAGGGAATGTCATTTCATGATGATAATCAAATGATCTGCATACTGCTAACGTCATGAGGGCCAAGAAAGTTTTCCATTTTATACCACTCCGGTTCATATTCATTCTTGCAGTTGATAAAGTAATTGCTCTTCTAAATGGAAAATAACTTAATACCAACTCAAACCTTGGCTGTTTTAGATAATCAAAAACTATATTTCATTCATTCATTCATCTATTCATTTTTCATTCATCCATCCAATTGCCCAGGTCTTACAAGCATTGTGTGAGAGATGTAGGGGAAGAAAGGAAGGAAGGAAGCCTAAAAAGATGAATTTGACCCATGTATTTTTGAGTGAGTTAACTCTGCAATCTCTATTTTTATAGCCTTCCATGTCTATTCAAAAGAGGCATATGGTTAAGCTCGTGACTTGAAGACAAATTTTCAGAAAGTGCTTTCTTTCTGCTTCAATAAAAACCCAGGATTTTAGTAGAGAAGGCCTTTGTCCTTTGGGGGGGGGGTCCGCCTATATTTTATTGTTTGCTTGGTATTTATTTACACCTTGGTATTATTTATGTTGGAGTCATTTTCTTTTTAGATTTGAGTGCTAATTTTAGGGAAGGAAGAGCAGAAATTTGTTCATTTTCAAGTATAATAAAATTACATTAAGTATGGGCAGTGCTAATTTTTTTATTGTCATCTATCAAGGGTCAGGGGCCAAAGTTTATTTTTCTCCATTGTGTGAGTTATTAGTAAACCAGCACTTGGGTTCAAGTGGATTAAAATGCCCAAGTAAACCATTTTCAAGCATATCTGAATAACTTAAGAATTTCTACTTTACTGATAAAATCTTGACATTAATTTCAAATGATTTAAAAAAAATAAAATCTTTGAAAGGATTTTTTGAGAGTTTTTTTTTTTTTAGTCTTCCAGTACTTGGAAATGTAGTAGAAATTTGCTTGGTTAGAAAGTCTTCAGGAGTAAGATTAACCTTGAGTTGATCCTTACAGGCTCTGGAATGTAAATGGTTAAGTATGACTCCTTAGCAAAAGGGGAAGCTTTTTAAGGAGGGTAGGCAGAGGAAGAGAAAAATTAGGGAATATAAGCTGAGTCCATAGTAGAGATAAGAAGACCATTTAGTTCTTTTAAAAAGAGCTTTTAGCAGAGTGATTTTTTTTCTTCATAAATTGTTAGTGTTGTTCCTTAGAAATAACTAGAAACAAACTACTGACTGCTGCAAATTGGTAGTCTCTGGTATTTAGTTCTAATTGGTGAATAAGGGCAATTTTAAATGACACTTAGCATTTTTAGTTCCAAGTTCAATCAGCATAGTCATCAACTGACATTTACTCTGAACCCCTTGGGTGAATGACATTGAGCCAAATCCCATAAGAAATAATATCTTCTGCCTACCTAAGCAAACTGGTAGTTGAACTATTGCTCTCAGAAGCTATAGATAATGGTTGATGTTAATATGTTGTGAGATTCCTGCATTGGAGTCCTGATGTTAAAATAGAAAAAATGTACACCAAAAATGTACACCAAAACATTTTATATAAAATAGAAACTGTATCTACTTTCTGTCTTGAATAAGGAAGTCACTGTCCTATACAGTGAAACAGTAAATATGTTGTTAAAAAATATTTCCCCAAATATTGTTTTTGCTTAAAAGAGTTGAATTTTATTTGAATGATCATTGTATGAACAATGTAAGGTAAAATTTCATTTTGATAATAAAAATGCGGTGAGTTGATGTAGAGCATATCAGGTAAAATAGTAAAATAAATGATTTGTGCCTTCATTGAAAACTCAAATGCAAAGAAATCTTGGTGGATGTCAAAAATTTGTGACTAAAACCTATTTTTACTTGACCTCCAAGGTTAATATCACATTTAATATTAAGGTATTTTTCATTCTATAACATTAAAAATGTTGCTGTTACACATGGTCAGATTTTAAGTATTTATCTTCCCCGGGTATTCCTCCTCCCGTTCTTATCCCTCCGCATCCCAGTCTCTTTTGCTCTGGTTTGGTTCCTATTGCTGGATACCCAGTCATTACCAATCTAATACCATTTAAGGTAGCTCTGCTGGGTTTCTTTATTTTGAGCCCTACAATCTAGTTTCTCTTTTAACCTGGCTCCCTAAATCAAGTTGACAAACAATTTTATTTTTTCCCTTTTTCATTTCAACAACTCGTGCTTTAGATTGGTTAGGAAGATATAATGTAATCCGGGTACAGCTTCTTCCTCTTGGAATCACAATTTGCAAGGCTTCTTTCCTGGTTGAACGTGCTTAAGTTAGGCGGAGCACCTTGGAGGACTTCAGCCCCCACAGTTCCCTGTGTGCGCATGCCCTCTCTTCCTACAGTTGTCAAAGTGCTTTTGCCAGAGCGGTCACATAATCAACCTGAAAGAAGAAAATAAATACTGTACACTTTTTAATTTTATCGATCCTTAAAAACTGGACACTCAAAGGTAACTGCTACTCAGAATTTGTTACTTGAGCTTGGGTGATTGCATGTAAAGGAAGGTCTATTGTGTGTGTGATGGGGGAGGGGAAGGAGGTATCTATTTCTCGGACTTTGCTGTAAATAAGAAAAAAGAAAAAAAAAACATAAACATAAAAACCCTGACCCAAACAAACTATACAAGCAGTCACTGAAAGACATTGCATATTAACTTTGTAAATGTTTTCTTAATTTATTGCTTACCTTTTGTTTAAAGGGTCTTATATATTAAAGATGGGTCTTGACCTTGACAGAGTGAATTTATGCAGAAAGTGAAATTTGTATCTTTAAGGAGTGTTGAGAAGAAACATGGGTGTTCATGGTATGATAAAATTTTAAAAATTCAATAAATATATTCCTATTAATTATAGCTTTTATAAGATATTCTGAGTCCAGCTTACTTTTTGGATTTTTTTGCTATAGTACAGCATTAATGTTTCCACCAATAACATGTAGTTTAAACTGAAGGCATTAACAAAAAGCATTGATACAAGCATCGGAAAAGCTGAGGGATACTGAAATTATAATCAAATGCATATTTCAGCCATGATGATATGGCTGTTGTAAAGACAATCCTAGCCCACTGGAAGCATCTCAAATCCTGGATTACAATGGTTTACTACAGCACTGCCTAAACCAAATATGAAAGTGTCTCTTTCTATGGCCGTTTTCTTTGGCAGCAATGGAACTTTGTGTTGTGAATCCATGCTTTGCTTGCCTCTTTGTGTCATATTTTTTAATACCGATCAAAGCCATTGTTTTAGACAAGGTAACTGAGGAACATAAAATCAGTCTTAAGTGGGTTTTATTGGTAGTAGCTGGCAGTTTGTGATGTATATCAGTCTGGGTTGGGTTTTTTTGGTGGGGGAAATAGGAGAAGAGAGGATTAGAGGAGTAAGGTGGCTGTGAAGCGTTTCCTTGAGCCCACTCACTATGTTGCCTGTGTACGAAACTTTAAAATTAAAGAGCAACCATTTTAAAGATAGTCTTTAATAAAATAGAACTACTTTTAATCCCATTTTTTGGTCTGACATATTTTCCTTAATAGTTAAGAGCGGAAGCATCTCCATTTTCCAATACATTTATTTTACGACAGTTATTATAATGAGGATGTCCAAAGGCATAGCTTCTGTGTGTATTTGAATGCCCTTTCACAAGTGTCCTGAAAAAGATGCTTCTCCAAGTATCTCAGTTAATTAAGTAACTGTATTAAATATATTAATAACTTTGCTGCAATTACACTGAATCATCATCTAAAAATAATTATATGTTTGGTCATATGCTCCTTTAACATTTCAAAATATTTGTTTTCAGGGTTTCAGCACTGTAATATTAATATATTTAAAACAATTGACATGTTCTAAGAGACATGCAAACTCAGTGATAACTGTGTGTATGGAAATCTCCTGGTTTTGAGTGATTACTATTTTCACCCTGGAATGCCAGAACAGGCAGCTTGCCAGAGGTGAATACAGTCCTATGTGAAATGGAAAATACCATATACTCCTTGTACGGCTAAATGAAAAAGTAATGACAATGCACTATAATTACAATGTATGAGAATTTGGGACTTTGTACTATGCTATTTTTAATACTTTTGGTAGCATATGGTAATTCAGGGTTTTCAAACCATAACCTTTCACTGCTAAGAGATAAGATAAGAGAATGGATTCTAAATTTGCCGAAGTCTTGTGACCAAAGCAGCAGCAAGAGGATTCAAAAATGAAAATCTGGCAACCCCAATATTATCTTGATTTTCTACTTAAATCTCAGGGGGATTTTTTTTTTAAAAGCCCCCTCCCATCTCACACTAAGAGTCTGTCAGCCTGCCTGCCCCCCACCCTCTTTCACCTCAATTCCAACCGGAACATTTCTACACTCTGCAGAGCAATTCCCAGGCTCCTGGTAAGAGCCGAAACCACTGAGATGCCAAAAAATCTCTTGTGCGGCAGAATTGGAGACAAGGAAATTGGGGAATAAGCAGAAAAACCCTAATCCTTAGAGTAACCAGACGCAAGGACTTCCAAACGTTTCCGTCGATTTTTACCTCTTTAAAAACGGTGGGTTTTCCCGCACTGTCTCCTAACAAAATGGAGTAGCTGCAGCTACTGGGAAGCCAGAGAATGATTGTGCAGCTGAGTCCTCCTGCGAACGAATGCCAAGGATTCCCTCCCCCGTGGTTCGCTGCTGCTAAATGAAACCATTATCAACGCTAGAAGACAGTTTGCTAATCAGGAGGGATAAGACTGCTGTTTCTTTAAAGTGCCCGAATAGGGAAGGGGGGCAGAAAGGGTCGTGTGCGGTGTCTTTTTAACCTTGCTGAAGGACGCAGCAGTATTTATTGACGTATGCAAATAACTAGGGGAGGGTGGTGCTTGGGAAAAAACAGGAACCAGAATCAGTTTCTCATTGCAGGGTGAACGCTCTGAGTTCCGGTGAAGGGAAAAGAGACGTGGCGAAATTGCTGTCTTTCTGTCTTAAAGCACATCTCTCACTAATACAGAAAAGGAACCGAGACATCAAAAAGGGTGAAGACGCTCTCACAGTATTTTTAGAGACCTTGCGCGAGCCCTCCCACCCCAGCCCGACCTGCTCTTCTAAATGGGAGATTATGGATTTGCAATGCAATTGGCTAGTAGTGGTGGCACTGGATTTTCGCAAGTAAAACACCCGCCCGCTTCAGCGAGGGGCATTAACGATCACATTGACAATAACGCGTCTCTCTTTTTTCCCGTTTCAGCTGCGCAAACCATGCAGGATGATTTACTGATGGACAAAAGCAAAACCCAGCCCCAGCCCCAGCAGCAGCGGCAGCAGCAGCAGCCCCAGCCTGAGCCCAGCGCAGCCGAAGCCCCGTCCACGCCCCTCTCCTCAGAGACCCCCAAGCCGGAGGACAGCAGCGCAGTGCCGGCCCTCAGCCCCTCAGCGGCTCAGCCGGCCCCCAACGGCCCTGACAAGATGCAGATGGAATCGCCGCTCCTGCCGGGCTTGAGTTTCCACCAGCCCCCGCAGCAGCCGCCACCACCGCAGCAGGAGCCCGCTGCGCCGGGTGCGTCGCTGTCGCCGTCCTTCGGCAGCACCTGGTCCACCGGCACCACGAACGCGGTGGAGGACAGCTTCTTCCAGGGGATCACCCCCGTCAACGGGACCATGCTCTTCCAGAACTTCCCGCACCACGTCAACCCAGTCTTCGGAGGCACCTTCTCCCCGCAGATCGGCCTGGCGCAGACCCAGCACCACCAGCAGCCGCCGCCGCCCGCGCCGCAGCCAGCGCAGCCGGCGCAGCCTCCGCAGGCGCAGCCCCCGCAGCAGCGCCGATCGCCCGCCAGCCCCAGCCAGGCGCCCTATGCGCAGAGGAGCGCCGCCGCGGCGTACGGCCACCAGCCCATCATGACCAGCAAGCCGTCCTCGTCCTCGGCTGCGGCAGTCGCCGCGGCCGCGGCCGCCGCCTCATCTGCCTCGTCCAGCTGGAACACGCACCAGAGCGTGAACGCCGCCTGGAGCGCGCCGTCCAACCCGTGGGGCGGCCTGCAGGCAGGCCGGGACCCTCGCCGGGCGGTCGGCGTGGGCGTCGGCGTGGGCGTCGGGGTGCCTTCCCCGCTCAACCCCATTTCGCCGCTCAAAAAGCCCTTCTCCAGCAATGTGATCGCGCCGCCCAAGTTCCCCCGTGCTGCCCCGCTCACCTCCAAGTCCTGGATGGAGGATAACGCTTTCCGGACTGATAATGGTAACAATCTGTTGCCATTTCAGGTAATGCTCCAGTGCACCTGCACATATCTTCCTCCTACCCCGCGTTGTTTGCCCCTTCTTCCCTGCCTTTTAATCGTCCACTGATTTTTTTTTTTTTTTGTCCTTTAAAAAAGGCAGCGATGTCCCGCTCCCCTGCCCCTTGCCAGCGCCTCCAATTCACTGAGCTATTCCAGTGCCCGGCACCAGGGTGGGGGGACATTGTGACTGCTCCAGGGCTCGTATTTATTCACCCTGACAAGATGGGAAAGGGCCTTTTCCCTTTCGTTTATTTTTTTCCTTCACCGTGCTTGGGCCTCTTGTTTTAACCTTCTTTGACAAGTAAAGCTGCAAGTATGTGTCAAGGTGCCGGCATAGTCCCAGGATGAGTAGGCTGAGATTCCTGTCGTTTTAAGTCGCTCCACGTTTCAGGTTATGAAATTCCGGTCTCAGGGTGCCGCCTGAAAGCTGTCCATTCCTAAACCACCCTGGCCCTACTCTTCTTATAGAGGTTAACAGCCCTTGAGTGGTGCTATTTCAGACAGTTGCATACGCTCAATTAAACTAATGTGAACACATGTGTTTATGTCTCGCTAAGGTTCTGACATCATTAATAGCAATCAGCGTATTGCCCCTGCCGGGAAAATTATGAGTGTAAGATTCCAGTCACCACTAGAACTCTATCAGGGACCGAGATGGAAGAGTGGGAATTGTAGGGGGTAACCCTCCCTAGGTTACCTAGAAGGACTTAGAAATTGTTTTTTTCCAGAGGAAAGAGACAATAGGACACGACCTTCAGAGCCATATTGCAATGGAGTCTATTTGCTAGCTAGCACTGAAATATTTAAAGCTGCAGTGTCCTTCAGTTGGGTTATTTAAGAAGACAATGCAGATCAATTACACCATTTGAAACTGAGCAAAGTGAAAGTCTTGCAACTTTAATGAAAAATGAGCCTTGTGTCTTGGTGTTAAATGCCAATGAAAAACCCAGGAAGTACCCCAGACAAAAAGGTTGAATGGAGTGTCCTTATTCTATTCTTGCTTTCTGATCCAGCCCACAGCCACATTGGCGGGCAGTGTCCTGAACATCTTGAGTTGGTAAAGGGTTGTGCAGGCAAGTGTTCACTGGGGGCTTTTGTTCTCAGGCATTTATCCTTCACTTATAAATTGATTTGGCTATAATCTTCTAGGCTCAGTTAAAAAATGAAAAGGAGAAAGAAAAGGAGACAGAAAGGCTTTGGATAAGACCCAATTTGCGTGGTCAGGGAAACAAAACAGAAGTCCTTGGGGCATTGCTTAAAAATGGCAGAACTGACGTTTGACACAGGTACTTTAAAGCATCAGGTGCAATTGGAGACTTCATTTTATTACTCTTTACATTTCAAATGTGATGTTTGGGTGGCTCCCATCCCTGAAGGAGAAGATAGGGTTATTGAGAGGCACATGATTCTCTGGGCTCAAGCAAGGATTTTTAACCTTGACAGTTCAAGGGGTTCCACAATACCCATGAATTGTGTGTTTCAGAGTTTTTAATGAGAGAGGATATTACCAAGTTTTCACAAGGTCCTTTAGGAATGGAAAATTTTAATATTAAGTTTTACTTCTTCCCACATAAAGTTTATTTTAATAAAAAGAAGAGACACTGCAAGAGGGGGTTAGTTTGATAGACAGAGAAAAGGAGGATCTTTTTTCTGGAATTTCCCTATGCGCATATTTTTTTGAGCAGGGGTAAGGTAGGGAGGCTACATTTGATAGGAGAGCTCTTTTTCTAACAGCCGTCCACTTTTTCATAGTATCCTTTTTCTAATAGGCCCTCTTTTTATTTTGATGCCCCCAATCCAAGTCTAGTCTTAGAGGATAACCACAAATCTGAGAGGGAGGTTTAGGTGTTGAAAGCTGATGATATGCGTAAATACATCAATTATTTTTTCTAGGAGTTGAATCTGAATTCAACTAGCTTTTGATTAATTATCTCTGAAAATGGGGACTGAGGAGAGATTAAAGCCATAAAAATTCCCCAAACTGATATTGACAGGTAGTGTGGGGCTTGCCAGTTGTTTTCTCAGCAAACCATTTACCAGCAATGCTAAGGAGCCAGACGATTGGATTGAGTTTGATCTTTGGTCTTTCACCCTAATGGTGCTATTGAGTAGGCAAAGATGGCCAAAAGATTTGTAGAAGAAATTTGATTAAAAAGTGAGCTTTCTGTATTTGACCACAGAAAGAATTACGTGGACTTTATATCTCATTTCTTTTCTTTACTTAAAATGGAGCTTCAGGATTTTGAAGCAATATTAGAACCAGAGTAAAAGGAACTTGGCTGTGTTTTGGCTTGAAATATTATCATACTTGGTTTGTGTTTAAAAAACACAATATATTTACTAAACAAAACACCTTGAGTTTTCTGTGCAGAATTTTATGAGATTGTGCGTTTATTGAAACCATTTTTTCTACAAAAGGGAAAAATATCTTAAGTGATCCTAAAGACCTTAAAAATTTGCTTATTTTGACAAATAGGATTTTTTTCTTTAAATTGAAGACTTTATTTAAGAGAACACCAGCTTTATTTTTTTATTTCACAGACTCTTTGAGCTAAAAGGGCTTTTCAACAGTGATCTACTCGAATGTATCTTAATATTAAAAAAAAAAAATCTATCTCGCCTACCCAGTGCTGCTTCACTCTCTTGCCAACCAACACAATAGATTTTTTTTTTTTGAGCTTTACTTCTGTGGTTTATATTGTAAAAACAATAACTATGTTTGAATGTGGTTTTTAAAACTACACATGCTTCCTTACCCGCTTCCCTGAATTCTAACAAAGTTGGTTGGTTTCCCTGGGCTGTGGTGGCTGCTTCCTTAGGGATTACTTGTATCTAAAAGCCACTTCATTTCTATAAATAAGGAAACAGGTCCTGGGAGGTAGAGTGACCTAACTCAGGTCCTAGAGCTTTAGCTAATTTTGTAGATGTGTGTCCTTAACTTTCATGTCTCATTGGTGCTGTCAGGTGGACTTCATTTTAAGTAAGGTTCTCTTTGGACTCCATTCAAAGAGACTTAGTTATAGAATTGCCTAATGAGGTTCTTCTCTATCTGGCCGGTACCTCTGAGTGATGTTCCTCCCACCAACAGAGCTCAAGAACATTGATGCACTCCACCAGGAGAATTATACATGCACATAATTCTATTATATATTTATACGAGACAGAGAAGCCTAGGCACATAAAAGGACTAGAGTGGAGATGTTAAACCCAATGCTGTTTGAGTTTAAATAGCATTGTTGTCTAGAAAAGTGTAAAAGGGACTTGTGGGAGCACCTATTCCATCCCACTGCTCATTTTTCAGAGGAGGAAGTTGAAGCCCCAATATGTGAAATGACTCGCCCAAGTTCAGGTGGGTAGTTGGTGTCAGAAGCAGGCCTTGGAGCCAGATTGCCTAGGTTCAGATCTCAACACTGCTAGTTATTGGCTTCGTAATCTTGAGCAAATTATGTATACATGTGGACCCTTAATTTCGTAATCTGTAAAATGAGGATCATAATAATTCCTTGCTTCATATGAATCCAAATGAGAAACTCCATATGAAGTGCTTAGCACAGTGCTTGGCCTGTAGAAAACTACCACATAAATGTTGAGTTATAATTATTATTGTAAAGGACCAGAGACTCTGCATGACCTTATCACACTGGATCACAGATTTTTTCATACAGTGCAATCTGAATAACTCCAAACTTCTGTGTAATATCATTTAGTCTTTTTTTCTGTCTGAAGATACCTCTGGTTACTGTAACAATGTGGTAACCCGCTAGTTATCTCCTGGGCCAGGCCCTGTTTCTCACTGGAACTCCTTTGAGGTAGAGAACTATTATTATCCTCATTATACTGACAAAGAAATTGAGGGTTAGTGCATTTACATTATTTGCTCAAACTCACAGCTAATAACTGGCAGAGTTGGGTTTTGAACCCAGGCGATCTGCCTCCAGAGCCAGGAGAGGCATATAATACCTTGGCTAAAATACCTCTAGGATGTCAGTTAACAGCGCTGTGTAGAAGCAGGAGACTGGGCTGAATATATACTTGACTTTATGACATACCCTGGTCATTGTGTTTTAAAAAGAATTTGTATTGATAGAAATGGAGGAAGAAAAAGATAGTGCCCGTACGTGTATTGCTACTTGTATTCAACAGTAGTCAGTATTTTCCCCTATTTGTTTACTTAATTTATGTATTTTTGAATATTATATTTTTGGATAAAATTCAAATTATGTCCCGCTTTCTGTCTGCATCATTTTTGCCCTTTTTTGCTTTATTATTATTATTTTTTTCAGCTGAGCCATCGTTAACCTGTTGGCAGCTCAGCAGCAACTCAGCTCGGGCTGGGCATTGAACTTCTGTTGATCAGAGCTCAGCTCACACTCTTGAGCGAGAGCTGTTAACCAACTGAGCCACTCAGCTGGCCCCTGTCTGCATCTTTGTCTTTATACCTCCCCTCTTCCCACACCCCAAATTGAAAGTGGCTGTATAGGTTTTATATATTCTGGCATAAGTCTAATTAAAGGTAATTTAGTGTTAATTTTGTTGATGGATTATCTATAACAGAGGAAGAAATTCCTTATATGAATTCATGGGAATATAAATTATTTAAAAAATAAAGATGCCTATTTTTTTTTATATATACAAATTTTGAGGACACAGTATTTTTCAGTTGGGGCATGCTCCTTTTTTAAAAAAAATTTATTTTTTTAGGAAGTAATATAAATTGTCTAGTTTATGCTTGTTTTTGAATTTAAAACTGGAGACTCTTTAGTATAATGCAAAACCGCTTAATGTCCACCCAACCCCACAAACTATTTCAGAATGTATTATGGCATGGTTATTGTCAATGCCAGCAAGGCCACATTATCTATATTCTATTTAAAAGAGGGGTTAGTTGGGAAATACTGGAATGTTTTCTATGCTACCAAAAACATTAATATAAACTGTATACGTCAAAATTGCATGTTGAAAAGTAGTTAGTTTCAAACTATGACCTTGAGTTGACACAAAAGTGCTCTCTCAGAAATGTTATGTTTTTAGATATCCTCTAAGACACAATTTTCTACTTAAATAGATTTCTCCCTTGGTTGGCCTATTTTTCTGTCTTTCAAGGGCTGCATAAGGCATAATACTTGTCCATTTGGAACTTGTTGCTCGGGGGGGTTTTGTAAGTGTTTTGATCTAATGTCAGAAGATGATAGCTTTGTTCCTTATGTATGAAAAGTTAGATTAAGCTGTGCGGATTTTACTGAGGTGGAGGGAATATAAAGTGGTGGACAGCCCGTGAAGCATGGCGTGAGAAAGACGCTGATTGAGGCCTCAACTCTGTCAGTGGTGCTTGGGGTCAAGTCATTTGTCCAATGATTCTTTCTCCCAGTCTGTAACCTGGGTTTGCTTTATGAGAGAATGTATGCAAAGTGTCCAGAAAAATTAGATGTTGTTATGTCTTTTAGATGCCTGCTTAGCTACTGGTAATTACAGTTGTCCCTCAGTATCCATGGGGGATTGGTTCCAACACCTCCTGTGGATATCAAAATCCACAGATTCTTAAGCCCCTTATATAAAATGGTTTAGAACAAAGCGTATAGTTGGTGGCCCTCCACATCCGTGGATTCCCACACATGGGTAGAAAATCGTTTTCAATCTTTGGTTGGTGGAATCCATGGATGCAGAACCTGTGGATGCAGAGGGCCGACTGTATAGTCAGTTAATAGAGGAAATTTTGTTGATAATCTGTAGTCTGAGTTAAACACCAGTACATGGCATGAGGGAGGCTAGAAAGTGTCCGGCAGGGATGGAAGAGCAATGAAAGGCTCTTTGTGTGTTAGGGTGACTGCCTGCCCTAGAAAACCAGTCAGGGTTAGGGAGCAGAGGCTGTGTCCTAAGGATGGTGCACCTCTACCTGCTTCTGCTTATGGCTGACTCACCAATGCAAGTGTAAGAATTTTCCCTACCCTGTGAACATTTTAATTGGCAATGGGAGACTTGCTTAAATTCTTAATTTCCTGACTGCTACAAGTGTTGATTTTGGTAGTTATGAAGCTACAAAGGCTCTAATTTGAATCTCCTCATTACCACTTCCCTGAAGACCAGGCTGGCTCTTTGTAGGGATCAGTGTGGTTGTCAGAGATTGAATTCAGCATAGAGCCCCAAACTAGGATCTTGAGAGTTGAGGAATATAGTCACAGCATCCAAGGGGCTTTCCCATGGAAAATGCTGAGCTTGCAGTAATAGCCAGCCTTACAAGGAATTTTCCACAGCTGGTCTGTATATCTTGTAGATGGCTTGTTCTGTGGGTTTCTGTTATACTTAAGTTCTGTTACATTTAGTTTCTATGTCCTTTAGTGTTCTTTAGTAGCAGGCACTGGGCATGTAAACTTCTTACTGTGAAACCATTCTAATATTCGCATTTTGACTTAACTTTAAATAGAAAAATACTAGTGAATTAAAATAAAACAATAAATTAGCATCTTTGGAATCAAGCCTTCTTTTCTCTCTCCAGAAGCACTATTATATAATTCTCAGAAATAATATGATATGAATCCTTGTTGGCAGACAGAGGAGAGAAACAGAAATGGGCACCAAACCACCTTTTTATCATTTGAAGTGATCACAGAATTAATGTACATGAGGGGAAAGAAACATCGCATCCTGATTTTGTATGCATAAGACTGTTGTACAGCCAAATATCTTCATTCCTCAAACTTTCAAACTTATTTCAAAGTCAAGATCAAGTACAAGAGGAAAAAAAATAACTCCCTATCTTCAGTTAACACGTTTTTTGAGGGAAACGAGTAAACTCGTCATATAGCTTTTTATGCCCGCTTACAAAGTGTTAATTAATGCAACTAATTAAATGGTCAAAGCTACGAAATGAACCAGTGTCTAGAAGTTCATGGGCACCTGACAATAGGTACTCATTAAATGAAGGAACAAGCACTTAAACACAAGTTGCTATAGCTTTGTCCTTTTTGAAGTATATTTCACTTTTTTTTTTTAAAGATTTTATTGGGGAATTGGGGGAGGAGAGCAGTGTTGGGGAACCGGAGAAAGGGAACAGACAAGTTGCTGTCCTTTTGTTCTTCAGTCTAGTTATGGAGGACCTTGCTTCACTGGCCCATGTTGGTATCATCATTGTGCTCTTCCCAGGTGAGGCAGATCGGTCGCCAGCCTCTGGACAGCCGCTCACGGCAGCTATTGGCAGCTCACACCAGCTGCTGGCCGCTCACGCTTTCTGCAGGCTACTCACTGTAGCCTATGGCAGCCCACTGCAGCAGGGGCTGCAGCCTACACTGTCGCCGGGGCTCGCACAGCCCAGCTCCATGTGGAGCTGTTGTTCACCATCTTAGCTGTAGAGGGCAGTGTCACTGGCCTTCATATGTGGGATCCGAACCAGGGCCACTGATATCCCAAGTCAGCTCTTTACAAATGCACCACTTGGCCGGCCCTATATTTCACATTTTTGAGACAGATTCTTCATTATAGCATTTCTCTACAAGATGTACATAGAATATGGAAACAGGTGAATGTATATAATGTCAGAAAGAATATCTTCAATTTGTAAAAATAGATATTATCTGTGTTCCCAGACTTTATAGGCATCCCATCGTTCCTGGGCTGTGACTCTGTATGTGTAGTTTTGGTATGCTAAGAAGTAAGCAGGGTTCTTGCTTTGACATAAAAGATTTCAGCAACCAATAGATAGAAACAGGACTTAAATTTTTCTTTACTTCTTTACTGTTAATCATCTTATTCTTGTCGATTCAGTTTACCCTGTCATGGTGATCTGTTTTGTTCCTGACTTCCCAAATCTAGTCATTACTATTAAAACTGATCAGAATAATTCTGACTATAGCACTTAGAAATATCAAGGAGAGAATTCTTTGGTCTAAGAAGTTGACAGAGGATAGGTTATAGTAGGCCCATTCAGTCAGTCATTTATTTGAGGAATGTGAGATTAGACAGTGGACATGTAAAGGGCAAAAGACTTTCTATCTTAAATATATGGTAAGGTTTGGGGACTGACTAGGGATTGAAATACTTCAGAGGAAACATTTTAGTGATCTGATAACCCCCTACTCAAAGACCAGGAGACCTAGTTCTTAGGTTTCAGATAAGCAGCAATTAAAAAGGACAAGAAGTAAATGTACCCAGAAGCACCTCTGTTTTGCAATCTGCCGTGGAAAATTTCCTTTCCTCATTTGGACCAGAGAAATATAACCTAGATTTGCAGGGGGTTAAAAATAGTGAAGACCAATAAAATTTATGAGATTGTGAGGAAAGGCTGAGAGGCGATTTTGAATCATGAACCTGTTTTTACATGTTTGTACTTGATATTATGGTAGACTATTCAATTCTTTGTCACATTGTTGTTTAAAGCAGTTGTAATCAAAGTAGAATCCCGAGTTCAGATAAACAGTTAAGGGTAGCATATGCAGGGTGTTTGTTTGTTTGTTTGTTTGTTTTATTAACCACATGTCTATGCAGAATTCCCTGATCAAAGGGATGGGATTTATAATGTTAAGTTTCTTTTGGCATCTTCACTCGCAGTCATAATCCATGTAGTTCAGCTCTTGGGTGCTGTTATTTTTGATGTCCTTCTGCAAATAGATACAGCTAACAAATACAGGGTACCCTGAATGCCAAGAGCTGGCCTCACCCTTTCACATAAATTCTTTTATTTAATCCTGACACATTTTTGTGAATTGGGGATTACTATCCTACTTGAGAGTTAGAGAATATCACTAGTAAGCTGACAGCGTAGCAATGGAAACGAGGTCTTTTGACTCCATGTCCAGGTCTCCCATTTTACTACAGCTGTTTTGCCTCTTACTGTGTCACTCACTATCTTTGAGTATACCTTGGATGTTATACCCTTTCCCCAGCTCTTCCCTGATTCACCTCACCCCACATCTTCTTTATAATACTTGTCACTCTCTGAAATGAGCTGCTTTATTTTGTTTTTCTCCACTGGAAGGTAGGTTCCCCAAGGACAAGGACTTTTCACTGCAGTGTTCCCAGGGGTTGTGACAGTACCTGGGATATTTTAGGCACATGGTAAATATTTGTTGAATGTGTTAATGATTTACATTTATAAATGATTGATTAGGCATTTATTGGTCATTTGCATGTAGCTAGCAATGTGAGAATAATTTCCTTTACAAACACTTCACTGGCTTCTACCAGAGGTTAGGCACTAGCGATTAAAGCTGAACCATGTCCTGGCCTCAGACAGCTCCTTAACAAACATGAATTAAATTATCGGATAAAGTTTATAACAGTGTGCAATATGCACAACAAGGAGAGTGTGTACTTGAATCAGAGGAAGGGATGATTAAATTTGTGCGTGTCTGAGGAGTAGTGGGAAGGCTCTAGGAAAGTTTTCACAGTTTAAAATACTTTCAAAGTTTTTCTGATTTTGCAAGAAATACATGGTCACTATTTAAAATTTAGGGGAACAATGTCCCATAATTCTACCCAGAGATAACTATTCTTAATGTTTTGGTGCATTTTCTGCCAATGATTGCTGTCGTATGTGTATGTATAATGTATTTTATATGGTCAAGATGATTCTGTGAAACAATTTATAGCTTTTCTTATTCTAGGGCCTGGGGGAAAAGGTTGCAGCAAAGATTTGTTTAAAACAGAGGGAACATTAGGTAAGAAACAGCCTGGTGTGTTGAGAGAGCCAAGATTAAAGGTAGGGGTGAGGCAAGTGAGAGATAAGGCTGGAAAAGTAGGTAGGGGCTGGGTCATTAAGGACCTTCCAGCATTCTTTGCCTTCAACTTTGTCCAGTGGGGACATAGAAGGGATTTTAAGCTGAGAAAGGTAGCCATCGTAAGGCTTTTAAGTTGGTGAGTGAAGTGATCATGTCTTTGTTTCAAAAAGATTATAGATTGTCAGGAACCAAACACGGGCAAGGAAACTAGTTAACGCATAGTGACCTAAGTGATTGGGAAGAAGCGACAGAACTGAGAAATAAATTAGGAGGCCCACTGGAAGGACTGGTGATTGGTTGGATATGGGGAATGAAGGAGAAGGAGGAGTTTAGAACAACTTCCAGCTTTTGGTTAAGGCAGCTAGGGAAAATGATCTAGCAGGGCAAATGCTTAATAGTGGTAAAGAAGAATTTTCATGACTCATAAGCCAGGTGGATTTAAAGCAGGGGAACTTCAGAAGGGAAAGCTCTGTGTTGGGAATATTTGAGCCAGTGATTTGACATCTCTTATCCACCCATGCTTTTGTGTGACTCTTAGTGTGTGGGAAGGAAAACCTTATTAGGATAGATTACTTTGTGGACTAGTTATTAGAACACTAAATCTGAAAGAAGAAATAACTACCATTGTAAGTCAAGAGCTGTTTCTGATCCTATCCCGATTTTTCTTTTCACTGTACCCTGAGAATTAGAGTATCTGTTAGCTGGTTAGTCATCTTGCTAATGGGCAAGAGCCTGGCATTGCAAAGAACTGTATGGAATTGCTAACCAGTCAGTCATCTGAGAGGATCACAGACAATAAGAGGAATGAAACCTGACATTATTCAAGTTGAATAAACCCACTTGAGAGTTTGGTGGATGTTGTTAGACAGTCTGAAATATCATTAAGAAGGTCTAAGCAAAGTTGGGATTAGACCTCATGGAATTTAGGTCTGTGCTAATACCATGCTTAGTTTTTAATGGGTATAAACATGCTGAAATGTTTGAAGTTTATGATGCATAGAGCTACAGGGAGATGAGCTGTTTGGGAAGATAGAGGGGAGAGGAGATAGGGACAAGGCATAAGAACCAGCAGAATTATATGCCACTTATTCATTTGTATTTCTAGGGAGAGAAGTGGGTTATAACATTTATTAAATTTCCAAAGGAATCCATAATGCAAAAAGGATTAAGAATCACAAATATGGAGTAAGAGCACTGCTACATGGCACCCAATAAATCTTTAAAAAATTTTAAAAACTTAGGCATCTCATAAAGTTTTTCTTTCTCCCTCTTCATAGCTGAGATAAATTCTGCCAAACTTTAATTTGAGAACTTTCTAAATAAAAGGGACCCAACTCTTCTTTTATCTAGCTTTTTCTAGAGCATTCAAATTACTTTTTATGATACAAGTAATTTTTTTTTTGGCATTCATTTCATTGGTTTACATATATTACATTAAATCACATGATTACAATAATACTAGCATTGAAAAGGTATGGGGACAAACCCACCATCTCTAGGGAAGCTTTCAGCTCATCTGGTGAGCAGAAGTTTATGGGTTTATTGGTGAAAGATGTTGAGTGTACTAGGGGCATTTTTTTATTGGGAAGATGGAACTCATGGGTTAATCTGGAAAGTCAGCAAAAGCTTCAACTATAATAGATGCTTATGTCCTTGAATAAATAAATAGACTAGAAAAGTTTTGACTCAGAGAGGGCTGTTGTTTCATTTCTGGTATAGGAGGTGCAACTTAGAAATATTGATTTTCAGAAATTGCTAATACCCATACGTCCTTCTCATTCACTTTTTTGTTGTTGCTAAGACCTTAGAAAGCCCGTTTCTACTATTGCCACCTAATGAAGAGAGTAGAGAGTAGAACTAGGAGAGGGTAGAAGTTGGAGGCTGGTGGGGTGAAGGGGCAGGTGTCCGAGATCTCAGTGATACACCTGCAACTCCTGGAGGGAAGTGCACCAGACCTTGAGATTTTTACATAGAAACAATGTTGGCTACATAAAGTAGTTCTTTTTTTGTGTAGCTCTGTAACCAAGTAACTACTTATGGGCTAGTGTGGAAACCTAACCTCATTTCTTACTTAGTTTCCATCGGTGAAGAGCCATTTTAACAACAGAACATTTTGGAATATAATTTGTTTAAAATGTATGATATCAAGGACTAGTAAGAACAATTGACCAAATTTAGCCAGTTCTGACCTCTTTTTCAGCATCATGTTCTGCATGTATCTAAATTAGAACAGAAAGACCCTATTTTGTTTGTTTGTTTGGGGGGGGGTGTTGTTTTTTTAATACGATAGTTTAAGTGGAAGCTTTACCAGGTACCTCATTCACGCTCATTCAAAGGGCAAAAATATTCTGGAGGGAAAAAAAAAAAAGGCTTTGTTATTTAAATCTGTGTGATGACACTATCAAAATGGTTGAACCTGGATTAAAAAAAAAAAAAATCATCGGCCTTTAACCTGCAAAAGCAATCTAAATAGTTTGAATTATTTTACAATGCTGATGAAACATTATTTTGCAATGTTTATCAAATTAAACTTTGTGCTGATTTTAAGCAGAATAAAGACAGATAATAATTGTGCAAATGCTTCAGGATGTTGCAAAGTAAAACTTTGGTGAATGGAAAGTTTTAAACTCTACTTAGACGTTTAGCATTTTAGAAGATTTGGGACTCAGTGAGGAGATTGATTTTTATCATACTTTGACCTTGAATTCTTCAACATTCCGAAGATGTGAGCTTACTGAAAGTAGCAAAATTATTTAGTGTTTTAGAGCTTACTGCCTACTTCCTACTTATTTGCCAGTGTAGATAATTCTATTTGATCTATCAACTTTGGTGTGATCTACTATATGAAATGTTATTCCAGAGTAGCTATTTTTAAGTTGGTGAATCATGCAGGTATAACACAAGACTTTCATTTAAAAATACAATGGGATATTTGATATTCTAATTTAGGCCTAGATTCTGTTAAATGTGAAACATAGATACCTAAAGGAAATTATAGCGTAATGTAAAAAAATGCAAGGCCTGGTGTGAAGAGGAAAGGGAGAAAAATCTCTTGAGAGTGAATATATTCCTTCACACTGAGGGATATAATGGAAGGCTGCAGCCGACAAGGGAGTTGGAGTGACACATTCTGTTAGAGAGACATAAATAATAGAGAATGTATTGAATACTGAGACGTCAAAGGACATTGAAAGACAGTGAAGAAGATTTCAACGAAGAGGACAAAGCTAGGTAAAAGGATGCTTCAGCTTTTGTTACAATAATTAAATATTCAGAAAGGCAGCCATTTTATCCTGTCCAGGAAGTTAAGCAATTACCCATTTTATATTCCAGTTTTATGCAAGCAAGCCAGAGGCAAGTAAGCTGACATCAGGGATTTATGTTAAGAAGTTTCTTTTAGGGACTGTCATAAGCAAGTTCAAAACCCAATCTTAATCTCCTGTGGCATAATCATAATATTTATGATGCCTCTAAGACTCTTCATGTTTGTTCTAAACCATCAAAGAGAGATAAACCGTGTGATCAGCATAATTTTCGTTGTGCATGTTATTAATGATCTAGTCTGATGACTTCTCACAGTAGTTAGTATTGTAAAAAGATAATATATATAGAAAAGATATGTCCTGTAGATCCGTGTTCTATACGGACAGCTGGAGAAACCATCCATGCTGTGCAAAATTCTAATATACACTCATATGTTTTCTCTTTATTATGTTATAAATCTATAGAAATTCACATGTGTTATAGGTGGCAATGCAGTTAACTGGAGTTTGATTTCAATAAGTATTTATAAGGTACATACTGTGTTCTTGGACTTGTGTTAAGTATTGTAGATGACACAAATTATCTGAATCCTGTCCTTAGGAACTAAAAATAACATGCAATAGAGCATTATATGAAAGCAAGTAGCACCAGATTGTGTGATTGTTTAGTTGACATGGATGGTCAACTGGAGGCAAGAATAATGTTGCCTAAAATCATTTTTTTTTTAAGTGAGAGGGTTCCTGTGGCTTCATTTTGAAGGATATGGCCTGGTAGAATGGGAATCCAAAATAAGGAGAGAAAATTGAGCAATAAGTGGGGTCATTGAACAGACCTTCCTGACTAGAGCAAGGGACTTTTAGGTTTTACTGGGAGATAAGGATGGATTGGTTGTTTCTTAGGATTAAAAAACAACAACAGGGGCCGGCCGAGTGGCGCGGTGGTTAAGCACTGGGTTGGGACGCCAGCGACCCGGGTTCGGGTCCCACATATGAGGGCCAGTGACACTGCCCTCAAAAAAAACAAAACAAAACAAAACAACAACAACAACAACAACAACAACAACAACAGGGCTGGCCGAGTGGCTCAGTTGGTTAAAAGCTCGCTCAAGCATACGAGCTGAGCTCGGAGCAACAGCAGTTCGATGCCCAGCCCGAGCTGAGCTGCCACTAAGCTGCCAACAGGTGGCAGGATGGCTCAGCTTAAAAAAAACCAAAACCAAAACCAAAACCAAATAATTTTTACTTACTAGACACCACTTTGTTTTAAAAGCATTTAGGATGTCTTTGTACATGCTATATGGCAAGAGAACATAGACTAGAAGTAGGTGAGAAAAATGAAATAAAGGTAAACTAAGAGGATGCAAAATGGAGTTAGAATTAGACTAATATTGATGCAGCTTATCATAATAGTGACCATCTGGAATATCTGCTTAGGAATGTGGACAGTTCTCCAGACAGTGGGAACCCCAAAGGACTAAGGTTAGAGCAGTGGCACAATAAAAATATGTATTTAGAAAGGCACTGGATTGGAGAAGTGTGTGTGCCTGCCACAGTGCAGCCTGATGGCAGGGAGGCTGGTGATGAGAAGGCGTGATAGTTACTGTGGGTTTAGCACAAATATAGGAAGGTGTAACTCTGAGAAACCTTAGAAAAGAAAATATGAAATATGTCAGGAGTACTGACTAATGGAGTAGAGGATATGAAGTGCAGAATCGTTCAGAGCTGTTATGCTTAAAACAGTATCTACTTTTAGGCTTTTTTTTACCCCCTTTATCTTTTTCTTTCCCTACGTGGCTTTGCCCCAACTCACACTTGGTAACACTGTGTTCCCTACCATTCTCCATGGAGAGTCCCATCCATTAAAAGGATTGAGGGAGAAAAGAAGAGGACAGTCTTTGCCCCTTTCTTTCTGTGGCATTTCCAGTGCATCAAATTGCTGCGTCTCTCTGAATTTTATTTGGCGCTCCCAGAGTCAAAATTGCTGTTGTCTATTCGCATTCTTAAACTACTGATAAAGGATATTTCCACTTCTGGAATCCCTGTCTCCATAATAGCTGAGGGGCTATTCAAGTAAAACTGAGCAGCAGGCATGCAGTTAAAAGTGGGGAAGTGGAACCAATGGATGGTCAGGCCCTGAGGGTGAATGAAAGCATATCTTTATGCCTTGGTGTTCCCTTAGCAACCTTCCATAGAATTCGCAAGAGGGTTGTCTTATCTGTTCAGCAATTTATGTTGTCTCACTATACGGGTAGTAGTACACTTGTGGGTAGGCTGGGGAACAGGGCCCGGTGCTTGTAAGTCTTTAAAATACATGCGGACATCTATCTCTATTGTATACATGTGCATACACATACATACATCCGGTAGAGACTGAGTATGAGACATCTTGAGTTGACCATGTAATTGTAAAGTAGTGTTAATGATTTAAAAGTCAAAATTCTCTTTGATTTTAGAATACTGTTTGGTCAGTGGTCATTCTTAATCATGTTCTGTTAATATGAATTTAATGCGAGTATTTATTGATGGTGGAGAAAGACTTAAGAAGGATGCTGAAAATTAAAGTAAAGCTGCCAAAGTTGCAAAATTGATTGTGGATCATCACATTGATAAATCAAGTAGATGGGTTAGATGCTGCCACAGTGGTTTTTGTTTCAATATATGTATGGATCCTGATGTTTATTTGGTGTTCTGTAGTTAGATTGCCATAGGATTTGGAGGGTATCTGATATCTTTGTTTATTTAAAAAAAAATCTTTGATATGTAGAGCACTGAGAAAGTTGAAGGGAAATGGTTAAAATAAGTTTGGGTGGGATGGGTAACTACTTTGGGGTAAGTGAAAATGTTTTTGTGTTGCTTGAGATTAATATTTGTGCCATGGTGAAAAGTTGAAAATTGAGTCATGTACGGTTTTCTGTTTAGTGATTTGGGGATAAATTTAGTGTTTTATAAATATGGCCTATTTAAGTAGCTGTAATTCTGGAGTTTAAATGTGGCCATTGATTGGAATAAAAATGGCAGGGTGTAATTTACTCTGTACTAGGGAGGGTTGGTGGGTGGACTTCAGTGAATGTGCCACATTTTAATCAGCTCTGACTAGGGGCTTACCCTGGCCATTGGGCTTTTTACAGTGGTGTTCCCCTGGATTCTGAGATGGAAAGAAAGGTAGTAGAGATAGCCACAATTGTTTTGTGTCTCCCTTAAACCCCACTTAATTCTGCTTTAAAGATCCAATCAGGAGTTGGGTACCATATCATGAAAAATAATAAGGGTTCTACAGCGTCTTAAATTTAGCTATTTTTAGTCTGTTTATAAGAATCAGAAACCTCAATGAAACTTGTTTCTAACTTAATGTTTTCTTCTCCTACTCTGTCACTGCAGGAACCTTAGGGCCCACATGATTTGCTCTTTTACTCTTCCAAAATAAGGTAGATTGCTACAACTATGGATTTTAATTTCGGTAATTTAAATCACTAGACAGAACAATGTATATATAATTACTTATTTCCAACTTTTCCTGTTTGTTATGCATCCTTAACATAGCAGAGTGCACACTATGACTCTTACTCACTGACTTTGTCAAAGTGCTGTACAGAGACCACTCGGGGAATCTGTTGATTATACAAAGCTGGGTTTCCTAAACTTGCTGAGCAGGCATCACCTTGACAGAGTTTCAGAGGAATCTCAGAAAGGGGACACTTAGAGTATTTAAAGTTTTGGAGGCTGAACTTAGCAATAGTGGGTTTTAAGATAGAAATTAGTAAGCAAAATGTGGGCAGGGATTGGTTAAATTTGTAAACTAGCTTGGTTGCTGGAATAGCCAGTGGTCTTAACTTTGGAACACAGAAATTCAAGCTAAGTTACTGCTAAATCTATTTGTCTGTAGCAGCGCTGAACAATAGAAATGGGTTGCAAGACACATGGGGTAATTAAAAAATTTCTAGTAGCTCATTTAAAAAGTACAAAGAATCAGTTGAAATTAATTTTAATAATATATTGAATTAACCTGCTATATACAAAATATTTCAACATGTGATGAATATAAAACTTACTGAGATTTTGTACATTTTTTTCGTACTAAGTCTTTGAAATCCAGTGTGTATTTTATACCTGTGACACATCTTAATTCATTCTAGCAACATTTCAATTGCTCTCTTTCTATATTTATATAGTATATAGTCTTATGGATGTATATAGTGTTAGAACAGATGGGCCTGAATGAGCAAATGTTTAAAACAATTTGATCTTAGTTTGTATTTCATATCATGATCTGGCACAGTTTAGCTGTACTGCAAGTCATAGTGTAGTTTTATAACTTGTGGTTTCTGTTTCGTTTCTCACTTTTATGTATAAGTCTGTAATCTTCATTGGCATACCATTAATGAAACATATAGAAAGATGCAATATATAATTTACAAGGAGAATGTAAGAATTTTCTTGTATGCTTGACAGACTCTCTGCTAGAATAAGTTTTCTTTTCCAGTAGGTAGAATGATTCATCAAATTTTCTAAAGTTGTCGAGAATTTTGAACAACAAATATTGCCCAGAAATGGCTAAATGCATGTGTTGTACTGCCATTGTTTCTATTAATTTTATGTGGTGCTTTCTTTAGTTGACAAAAGCATTTTACATATATTCTCATTTGTTATCCCTAAACATATTCCTAGGTATTCTCTTTGAACTTTTATGTTTCCATTTTAAATGAAATTATTTTTATATAGGATTGATAAGTTGTCAACAAAATCATAAAATTATTCAAATGAAAAGTATTTTTAAAGGCACTGTATATCCATTGAAGTTTTATTCATAGCTATGTTTTTCCAAGTGACTACAGAGTGTTCAAAAATAAATATTACTCCTTATAGTGTGTGTGTGTGTGTGTGTGTGTGTGTGTGTGTGTGTGTGTGTAACATTTTCCCTTCTTTCTTTTTGGTCTGCAGCAACTTTGCTATCTTCCTTTATTTGAAAATAATTGCTGTAGATTTTTCATATGCCTTATCTATGAGGGTGCCAAAAAATATACACACATGATTGTATGCATCTTTTGTTATCAGTTTATATTGAGTATTACAATGGTTTTTTTTTAAAGATTTTATTGGGAATTGGGGGAGGGGAACAGACAAGTTTGCTGTCCTTTTGTTCTTCAGTCTAGTTGTGGAGGACGTCGCTTCCCTGGCCCATGCGCTCTTCTCGGGTGAGGCAGTTGCTCGCCAGCCATTAGACAGCTAGCTGCTCACAGTGGCTCATGGCAGCTCACAAAAGTGCATGCCAGCTGCCGGCCAGTCCCATTGCAGCCTACGCTGTCGCTGGCAACTCACGGCAGCCCAGCTCCAGGTCAAGCTGTTGTTCATCGTCTTAGCTGTAGAGGACGCAGCATCACTGGACCTAATGTGGGAACTGAACCAGGGCTCTGCTGCTCAGAGCTGGCATCCGAAGCCAACTCTTAACCACCATACGACTCGGCCGGCCCTGAACTTTCATATCATGGTGTATGACCACTTTCACCTTCCTGCATGATGATAGAGAAGGATGGTATTCATTTGTTTATTTAATACTTATTTGGTACTTACTTTATGCTACATAGTGTACTAAGTGCTTTACAAATATTATTGTCATAACATCCATGTTAGGTAGGTATTAATGTTGTCCACATTTTTAATACGAGGAAACTGATTTTCAGGGAGGTTAAGTAATTTGTCCAGTTCTATAGAAATTTGAGTGCTTGTGCTGTGCTGTGATCTATGTTTTTTTACTTTAATCTAACTGAAAAGGAGCAGAGAGTTATATTCTGGCTATTGTTGGTCATTCCCAAGACAGATAATCTTATGTATACAGTTGTACAAATATGAGCCATGTCTGCTTGTGCCTTTTCATTTTTTCTTGGCTTTTGTCTCCTTTTTCATTCTTCAAATTGTGCATTCAATTACCTTATTTGATTCTTTCCTTTTGGAATATTGGCATATACCCTGTAGGCTTATTTAATGAGAATACTCATAACACGGCCAGTCTGCTTTTGTTTTGTCCTTTGCTTCAAGAAGACACAATATAGTCCAGTGATAGCAGAGTCCATGGAAAGAGGGATATATATGTATTTACACATAAACATGTATTTATGTTTATATATTTACAGTAATTCTCCTTTATATGTGGGGTATATGTTCCAAGACCCCCAGTGGATGCCTGAAACTGTGGATAATACCAAACCCTGTGTATACTATGTTTTTTCCTATGATAAAATTTAATTTATAAATTAGGCACAGTAAGAGATTAACAATGGTAACTAATAATAAAATACAACAATTATATGGCTTCTCTTTGGTCCAAATTTATGTCCAAATTTCCAGGATCATTACTCTTGCCTTTGGAGACCATTGTTAAATAAAACAAGGATTACTTGAACACAAGTTCAGTGATATGAAGACAGCCAACCTGGTAACCAAGATGGCTGCTTACTGCCTAAGCTGGTGGTGTATGCAGCGTGGCTAACGCTGGACAAAAGGATGATTCACACCCTAGGCAGGATGGAGCGGGGAAGTGAAAGATTTTATTATGCTACTCAGAAAAACAAACAATTTAAAACTTATGCATTGTTTATTTCTGGAATCTTCCATTTCATATTTTGGGGCTGCTGTTTACTGCGGGTAACAAACCACAGAAGGTAAAATCATGGATAAGGGGGGACTACTGTATTTATGTTCATATATATACATTTTGTTACATTGGTATCTCACTTTTTAGGCAATAAATGTTTCCACAACATTTAGGGAATAAAATTAAACTATTTCCCCAAATTGAAGTAAAAAAATAATTTTTTTCAGTCTTTTAATAAGTACGGGAGAGAGATTTACAATTATAGACTTAAAAAAATACTTTAGAATTATGTATGTTTTTGCTTTCCATTGTTCCTGGGAATTCAGCTTAATGAATAAGAAACAATAATATAAGAAGGCACATTTCTCTTTCACCTCCCCCCTACCCACCCCCACACACACACACCAGGAAGAGTAGAAATACAATGGTTACATAGTAACAGAAATGAGAACTGTTAACTAGGAATGATTCTCAACCTAGAGGCACAAAGGTTTTAAGGCTCTGAATTGCCTAGGTTTGACTCTTGTCTCAGGTATGAGGTGTGATGAACAAATACGGTGAATGTTTAAATTAAAAAAATTTTGTCACAGTAAGACATTGCCATCAATCTCCCTCAACACACTCCCCCTCACTGCTAATACACTTATCCCATCTTGCCGCTTTCTGAAGCAGTTATGGAAGTCCTCTTTCGTGAGTGTCTTTACTTCATCCTCCATCATGACAACGCACACATCACTTCTGGTACTGCAAGTTCTGTCAAATAAAAACATTATGGTGTATCCTCCTCCACCTTATTCACCAGATCTGGCACCGTGTGACTTCTGGCTCTTCCCCAAAGTCAAAATGACCATGAAAAGAAACTGTTTTGAATCAATTCAGGACATCAAGGCAGCCATGACAGCACAACTAGACACTCACAAAAGAGGATTTCCAGAACTGCTTCAGAAAGTGACAAGAATGATGGGATAAGTATGTTCGCAGCAAGGGGGGATATCATGAGGGGTATTAATAGCAATGTGTCTTTTGCTGTAATAAATTTTTTAAATTTAAACATTCACTATAGTTTTTGATCACACCTCATACTTTTTGTGTGATATCTTTGAGCCTCAGTTTTCTTGTTTGTAAGATGGGGTAATAATAATATATACTTTCATGGGCTTTTGTGAGGAGGAAAAGAGATAAAACATGTAAAGCACTTAAAACAGTACCGGACACATAGCGAATATCAATCAGTTCTGCCATTATTTAATTCCAAGAGTGTTTGATAGCCCTGTTTAGTTTAATAAGAGGAAAATGGTTCTGGGATATGTATTGGGTTGTCAGAAAAGTCATGACGCATTTTTGCAATGAAAAACAGAAAAAATACGTCATGTCTTTTCTGACAACCCAATAGAAGTGGATAGGGCATGCTAACTAAGGTTCAAAAGAACACTCTTTTGAGGTTCAGATGAGCAAGGATGTGCGTGAAAATGCTTTATGAGATGTAAAGTACTCTGTAAATAACAGGTAATATAAGGAAATTAGATTATTTGTAGCCTTAGTATTCTGGAATGTGAAATATTTGCAGATCTAGCCCAACAGATAATGGTAATATTTCCCTTCAGAGCCACAAAGTTGAATACCAGAGAAAAGATTTAAGGCCACACACACACACACACACAAGAGACTTTACAATAAAGTTGGACTCTTTTTGTGGTAGAATATTATGAAATTGTATGCATTCATACACAGATTAACCTGATGCTGTCCTGAAGAAAGGGTTGGCTAAGCTATATCCTAATAGTATTTACAAATACGTTTTATCTTATTTATAGCCTATAACCTGTATATTATTTGAAGGATTTCTTATTGGGTTCCCCCAAATTTCTTGAGAAAGTTGGGCCCTGGGGTCTGTGCAAGTCTGTGCCTGTGGCTCTCCTTTTCTAGCCTCCTTTTTGATCTCTCCATCATTTGTGCTCCCATAATTCCAAGCACATAGCTCTGTCATTGTATTTACCTCATTATATAGTAATTATAAACTAGACAGCTGGCTTCTTGTGGACAGAGACTATGCTTCACTTAACTTTTTAATTCTTAATGGCCTGGCATATTAAAGTTCCCAAAAAATACATGTGAAGTAAATGAAGAAAGTAAAACAGCCTTCAGCACCCTTTGCAAAATTTTGTTAGCACCAACATTTGAAAGCAATAAAGAAAGCTGTTCTTCTAAAAAATATTCTATGAAGGCTGGCCGAGTGGCGCGGTGGTTGGGTGCTGGCTTGGGGTGCCAGCGGTCCTGGTTCGGATCCCACATGTGAGGGCCAGTGACACTGCCCTCTAAAATAAATTATATATATATTCTATTGATGTAGACATTTTAGAAATTCTGACTGAATTTCCCTTAATCTAAATTATTACATTTTAGTCTATGTTCTCTAAAGTACCTTAAAATAGCATTACTAGAATGATACTTCATTTTTTTTTATGTCCCCCCCCCCCGCCCGGTACTTCATTTTTTTAAAAAAGATTTTATTGGGGAATTGGGGAAGGAGAACATTGTGTTCTTTCCAGGACCCATCAGCTCCAAGTCCTGCTGCCGTTTTCAATCTAGTTGCGGGGGCATCGCCCACCATCCCATGCGGGAGTTGAACCAGCAACCTTGTTGTTAAGAGCACACGATGAACCAGCTGAGCCACCTGGCCAGCCCCAGACTTAATTTTAAAGTAAAATTTTTTAACCTTCCAAATACCAAATATTTTTTTAAATGTAGATGCTTTGCATTTAAGATGCTTTAACGTGTTCACCTTAAATGTGGTAAAATTAATTTTCTTCCTGAAATGCTTACATAACAAATAATTCGTGTATGGCTAGCCTTCTTCATGGACCCCTGATTTGTATTAAGAACTGAATTTAACATTTAGTTTCCTCATCTGTAAAAAAGAGATTGTAATACCTACCTCATAGGACGGTTGTAAACATTAAATAAAATAATCCAAGTAAAGTACTCAGCATGGGGTCTGACACATATTAATCATCCACTGTACGGTAGCTATGACTTAATAAATTCTACAAGTCTTGTTTTGTAGAAACAAAACAATGCATATCTATCTATCTAACTATCTATCTATCTATCTATCTATCTATCTATCTATTTATCTGTATCTATATCTCCATTGCCCTCTCTCCCAAGGCAGATTGGTAGCTATTTATAAACCAACATTATCTTAGGTCAAAGATGAGTTGGGCATAACGGGGTTAGGGAATAAGTCTATTTAATTTAAAAATAATAAAGCCTTAAAAATGGCTAAGACAGTTTGGGCTTTTTTTTTTTTTTCTGTTTGTTTTTTTGAGGGCAGTGTCACTGGCCCTTATATGTGGGACCAAACCAGGGCCGCTAGCTTCCCAGGCCAGTGCTTGGTGTGTTTTTTTTGAGGGCATTGTCACTGGCCCTCATATGTGGGACTCGAACCGGGGTCGCTGGCTTCCCAAGCCAGAGCTTAACCACCGTGCCTATTGGCCGGCCCCAGTTTGGGCTTTTGACCATACGATATGATCCTATTATATTGGTTTGGTTTGTTAATCTGTTTTCATTATTGGTTTCACCTGGAATCAGAATTGTACAATAAACTTGAGATACAGGGTTTTTTGTTTTGTTTTGTTTGTTTGTTTTTCCTTCAGTTAGAAGAGAAGGGCTAGAAACTGAGAAAAGAAAAAGGTGCTCCTCTTCCTCTAGTCCTGGAGTGAAAAAAATTCTATATATTTTTTGGTACTCACTAGGTACCCTGCTTAAAATTAAACACATGTGCCCATTGGTGACCTCTCCAGTGGTGGCCAGGGAGTGACAGTGAAGGGCTGTAGTCCATAGCTGTTCTGTGTGTACCCGGGGCATGGTTTCTGAAAGGTGGAAGAGCGCTAGACAGCTGCTAGTCCAAATTGGCAGTGTTGCTTTATTGTTCTCATTGCTGTAGGGCTATTTGCATAAAAGCAGCTGTGTTTTGCTCCTCAGTTTTCAAATACAAGGATCATAGAGGATAGCAGGGGCCACAGCAGAAAGCCTTTGCGTCACGGCCCCTCTCAGAGCCTGGTGAATCTGTGAGTTCTGCTGTGTATCTTGTCCCCTCACCATTCACGTCAGACAACCACTGGAATGAACACAGCAGGACAGACTTTGGTGTTTATGGATGTAGGTAACTTTTATGGTCTAGTAATGCTTCCAGGTAGATGCTGGAGCATTTCATTCTTTTTTTTTAAAAGATTTTATTGGGGGAGGGGAACAGCATTGGGGAACCAGGGAAGGGGAACAGACAAGTTGCTGTCTTTTTGTTCTTCAGTCTAGTTGTGGAGGACGTCGCTTCACTGGCCCATGTTGGTATCATCATTGCGCTCTTCCCTGGTGAGGCAGATCGGTCGCCAGCCTCTGGATGGTCGCTCACCGCGGCTATTGGCAGCTCACACTATCTGCCAGCCACTCACGCTGGCTGCCGGCCACTCACTGTAGCCAATGGCAGCCCACTGCAGCAAGGGCTGCAGCCCACACCGTTGCCGGGGCTCGCACAGCCCAGCTCCAGGTGGAGCTGTTAGCTGTAGAGGGCAGTGTGACTGGCCCTCATATGTGGGATCCGAACCGGGGCCTCTGGCATCCCAAAACCAGCTCTTAACCAATGAGCCACTCTGCTGGCCCTGGAGCACTTCATTCTTAAAATGTGCCTTAGTTATAAATGGGATGGGATGGGTCTCTGAAGAACACCTCACAAAACTCAAGAGAAACAATGGGAGGCATGAGAAGATGCCGTTCGTGGATGACATGGCTAATAACTGCTTATAAGTGTCTGGAGGAGCATTAAAGACATCCTTAGAAATGTAAATGACACATACTGTGGCAATGGATGGCATTAGTTATTTAATTGGGAGGGTGGTTGTCTTTTGAGCTTTACTGCTGTCTGGTTTAGGTTTCATTACGATTTGCCTTCCTTCAGTTATAGCTCAAGAAATTATTAGATCTTATGTCCTATACCTAACATAGACGATTTGCAGGTAGTGTCATAGTTCCTGTTAAAACCTTAGAAAAACGCTTTTTAAAAACAATAATAGCTTTATTGAGATATAATCCACATATCATGAAGTTCATTCACTCTTTTAAAGTATACAGTGCAGTTGCTTTTAGTGTATTTACAAAATTATGTGTTAATTGTCACTGTCTAATTTTCCAACATTTTCATCATCCCCAAAAGAAACCCCATAACTATTAGCAGTTAATCTCCATTTCCCTCATGACTCCCCCAGCCCTGGGCAATGACCAATCTGCTTTCTGTCTCTATGGATAAATTGCGTATTCTGGACATTTCATATAATTGGAATTATATGTGTGATCCTTTGTGACTGGCTTCTATCACTTATAGTGTTATCAAGATTCATTCATGTTATAGCACATATCAGCACTTCATTTCTCTTTATTGCTGAATAATATTCAATTATATGGATGTACCACAATTCATTGATCCAGTCACCAGTTACTGGGCATTGTGTAGTTTCCAGTTTTTGGAAATTATGGATAATGTTTTGTAAAGTTGTTATAAACATTTGTGTACAGGTTTTTGTATGGACCTGTGTTTTTCTTTATTTGGGGTGAATACTTAGGAGTGGGGTTGCAGGTTTGTTGGTTAAGTGTATGTTTATAAGTAACTCCCAAATTGTTTTTCTCAAGTGGCTGTACCATTTTGCATTTCCATCAGCAATTTTGAGAGTTCTGGTTGTTCCATGTCCTAGTCGGCATTTAGAATTGTCGGGTTTTCTTTTTTTTTTAAGCCGTTCTAATAGGTGTGCAGTTCTTTGTTAGTTTTAAATGAAAATATTGCAATATGAAACCATCAGGACAATTTAAATGTAAAGCAGGCATTTACTCTATGCTTATTATGTGCCATGCCATCTGCTAAAGGATGGGAATATGGAAAAATAAGACACATTTCTGCTTCCATGGAACTGATAGTTTATTGAGGATGACAGGCATGTAAAGAGGTAATTGCAATAGATTGAGTCATTGCTAATTAACTGGAGTTAAAATGTTGGGGTGGGGGGCCGGCCGAGTGGCGCATTGGTTAAGCGCTGGTTTTGGGATGCCAGCGGCCCCGGTTCGGATCCCACGTGAGGGCCAGTGACACTGCCCTCTACAGCTAACAACAGCTCCACCTGGAGCTGGGCTGTGCGAGCCCCGGTGATGGTGTGGGCTGCAGCCCCTGCTGCAGTGGGCTGCCATAGGCTACAGTGAGTGGCCCGCAGCCAGCGTGAGCGGCTGGCAGCCAAGCGTGAGCTGCCAATAGCCGCGGTGAGCGACATCCAGAGGCCAGGGACCAATCTGCCTCATCTGAGAAGAGCGCAATGACGATACCAACAGTGAAGCAACATCCTCCGCAACTAAACTGAAGAACAAAAAGACAGCAACTTGTCTGTTCCCCTTCCCCAATTCCCCAACGCTGTTCCCCTCCGCCAATTCCCCAATAAAAATCTTTAAAAAAAAAAAAATGTTGGGGTGGGGAAGGAGAGTCCAACTCTACCAAAAAGTGGTCGGTTTTGTGGAAAGATTTTTACATTTATGATCAGTTAAAAAGAAAACAATATAAGGAGCTGCATGTAACTTTGCATAATGTTCTAAGATAGGTTTTGGTTGCAAAGGTCAAGCTCCCCATACATTATCATGCCTAATAAATCAGTGCCTAATAAGCTGCTTGGGATAATCATCTGCTGGCTAACAACCTAGTGATTTGGGACAACACCAGCTAGTCTCCTATGCATAATAACCAGGGAAAGGGGCAATTTTAATTTTTGTAGTTTGTTGAAGCCTGCTCTTTAGACCCATGTAGTTACTCCTTTTCCTTTCTGTATCCTTCCTAGGCCAGGTCTGACTTTCTGCCTTATACCTACCACACTGCTGAACTGTTGAATCGCTTCTTTTTTTTTTTTTTGAGGGCAGTGTCACTGGCCCTCTTACGTGGGACCAAACCGGGGCCGCTGGCTTCCCAAGCCAGCGCTTAACCACTGCGCCACTCGGCCGGCCCAAATCGCTCCTTTTTAAAATGTGTATGTACTTAGCTCTGAACTGTTTACCATGGTCAGAAAGAGGTAGCAGTAGGCATTTGTACTTTTTGTCCAGTTGACCCCTTCAACATGTGCCTGGCTAGAGCTGGCCTCAGTGCGTAGGTCATCTCAGGTGAATAAGGCGATTCCAAGAGCCATGTTTCCCTGTGTCTGATGATCTGGGCCTCTTATCTGACCTGTGTGGCAAACCAATGAGAAGAGCTATGAAAGAAGATTGGGGGTGGCAGGGAGCAGGAAGAGACTAGGTGAAAATTGCTGTGCTTCCAGTTGTCATTCTCCTCCTCTAATTTTTGAGCATCTCTCAGAGCAAGTAAAACTATCCTCTTGCCTTTTGTTTTTGTTTTTTAACTTCTCAAGAACCTTGGTTAGTTTGGTTTGCTGTGTTACAGCAAGGAAAACTACATCTGATAGAAATGTGAAAGTAATTAGAACTAGTCCTCCTCAAGAAGCAAAAGGTGAGGAAGTTGTAAAATCTTTGGATACTTAACCTTGTCCTAGGCTACACAGTGAAGGTTCTCGAGAAGTTCTTGTATGGAAGACTGAGTTTAACAATAATTTTAAAGAATATTAAAATTCACAGCAGTTACTGATCAGTTTGTTTTTTTTACTTTGGACAGAAAAGGGAGAAAAGTTTCAACTTTGTAAGGACTTTAAGTTAGATAGAAAGAGCATTTGCTTGCTATTGAAGGAGTGTCTGTATAATCCCGTCTTCCAGAGGGTTACAGATATAGTACTAGTCTCATTTGGGATGGTTAAAATTTACTGTTGACCAAAGGACTGGATAGTTACTGAAGATGGGATGAAAATTTGCTTTTGATAAGTTATTTTTTTTCCTTTTCCCCTCAGGTTAGTGACATAGTTTCCATTATTTGGGAGAGGTTTTCATCTTAGAACAAATATATGCCAACCCGCTCAGTACTATAGTAAAGTTCAGCTTGATATAGGAACCTCATTCTTTTCATAGGTTCTGAAAAATAACATTAGAAATTGGTTTAGAACAGCACTAAATGCCCTGTCGGCTCTTTATGGTCCTCTTAAGCAGATTCTGTGCTTGAAATCATGATATTTTGAGCTTTTAGATATACTGTACTGCCTCTTTGGTGTTTACTCAGGGCTGGCAGGTTTCATAGATCCTTAATTATTAATTATTAGTGGTGTCCTTTATAGAAACCAGGGGTCAGGAAACCTTGTGCCAAAGTAGATCAAGCATGAAAGAGATGCAGTTAAAGGGCCAGAACAGAAATTTTGAAAAAAATTGAGAGATGGGGTGGGGGGGGAAATCTCAAAATCAGAAAAATTTTTATAGACTATCCATTGAGATGATTACTTGATTCTCTTAACACAGTCACTATATATTTACTTTGTAGGAGGGATGTGTATATGGTTGGGTGGCAGAGAGGCAAGAATATATATATTAAAAGGATCCTATCTCAGAAACACAATATTGGTCAAAGAAAGCAGGTTGCAGAACAGTATGCAAACTTTTATGTTTAGGAGAAAAAAACACATAAAATTATATATTTTCTATGGATACACACACACACACACACACAGGACAGTATGCAAACTTTTATGTTTAGGAGAAAAAACACAAAACCTTGTGTATATATTATATACATATTTATTATATATTATATATATATGTATATTTATTTTCAACATCTGAAAGATCACATGCCAAATGTATAGACAGTTCAAGAAGGCAGGATCGGGGACTTTTGCTTTTTGTGTAATGCCCTATTTGTATGTGTGTATGTGAGAAAAATAGGTTCATATATCAGTTATGTGATTAAATAGCCATTTAAAAATAGGTAAAGCAGGGCCGGCCGAGTGGCACGGTGGTTAAGTGCTAGCTTGGAAAGCCAGCAGCCCCGGTTCGGGTCCCACATACGAGGGCCAGTGACACTGCCCTCAAAAAATAAATAAATAAATAAATAAATAAATAAATAAATAAATAAATAAAAATAGGTAAAGCATACGTTCATTACCCGTAAACCGTGTTTATAGTATAGATAGGGAGAGAGTTGAAATAATTTGAAGAAATGTGAGCTAGTTAGAGAATAAGAGCAGTAGGGTGGAAATTTAGAAATGGCTAGTTTTGTGGGTCTGTCCTCTCCTATGTGTTGAATGTATTTAACTTTGAAAGGTTTATGTTGAAGCCATATGATAAATAGAAAAACCTTCCTTCAGGAATTCCTTCTCTTGTTTTTCTGTATTATTTCACAACCGCATTGATTCTTTCCAGGCCCTTTTAGGTATCTACCCACCTTTGGAGTTTTGCTCTGGTCTGTGCCCCCTTCTTCCCAGCCAGCCCCCAGTGTTCATGGGACATACTGCAACCGCCCAGTGTAAAAGGCCTGGAACCTTCCTGGCTTGAATTGGATAGACCTGGGTTCACATCCTGGTTCCTGACTGGCTTTGTGACTCTGCAAACAGTTCAAGTATGAGCAATTACATAACCTTTGTGAGCCTGTTTTCTCCTCTGGAATGGAGGTCATGCCTGCTCTGCAGGTTTGTGGTGAGGATTGAGATCATGCCTAGAAAATATTCAGCCCAGTGCATAGCACACCGGAAGCACCATGATTAATTTTATCTTTTTGTTCCAGAACTGCTTTTTTCTCAGATGCTCTTGGCCCTTTGTATCTCTAGGAGACGAAATGTCCGGGGGTAAGCCAGAGAGGGTAGAAATGGATTTCTCACAAGGAAAAGGCAGGCGCATGGCATAAGGCTGGTAGAAGCAAGCCTGGGGCTGTACCAGAGGGTAGATCAAGCTACTTCGGGAGTTTAACTAGTTGTCAGTTCAGGAGTTTAACTAGTTGTCAGTTGAGCAAGGGTCATTGACCCAGGATAAATAAGGGTTACCTTGCCTGTGTGGCAGGGGAGAGTCAGAGGCCTCTCTCTCTGATTGTGTCAGGATTAGTTGGAAGAGGGGTGTTCCTGAAAGGATTTGAGGCAGAGGGAGAAGGAAGTCAGGGGGGTAGTGCAGTGAATGTCCTTTAGGGCACAGTCTGAATGTGCCTGGATTTGAGCCTTGCCTTTGCTGCTTACTAGCACTGTAACCTTGGGCCAGTTAATCTCTCCAAGATTTAATTGCTTAATTTATAAAATAGGGATAAAAGTTACCTGCCTTGTAGAATTGAGAGGAAATGCATTTGGCATACTTAATATTGCCAGGCACATATGAATAATTTATTTATTAAGTCAAGCCCGGGGAAGAAGCAAGCAGGGCTAATGAACCGTACAGTGGGGGTGGACTGTCTCTATATACAAGTAACTGATAACATCTGTTACTGGTTATAGTCACAGTAAGAGAGTCAATAATGGGATGCATTATTTATACATGTTCTTATACTTCCTGATGTGTTTGCTTGTTAAAAACAAAAGAAAAAGATGTTTTCCTTATTTTTCCTATATTGGGAAAGAAAAACTTATGAAAAAAAGACTTAAAAGGTTAGTTGCCACTTGTAACTTTTGTTGTTGAATGGTAAATTGTGGTTACTTTGTTCTATGCATAATTTTTGTGGAATTTTGCTGCAAATTTTTTAGTTTTTCTATCCTTTTTCTATTCTTTGAACGCTTCCATCAATTATTTCAGCAACATTCATTTACTATTTGTAAAACAAATAGGATGCAGTAAATATAAATTGATGAGGCACAGAGAATTAATTTTAATGAGAAAAATATGTTTCTCAGCATTGAGGTTTGTTCAGTTAAGCCTATGCAAATTCTGTCATGCATTTCACATGTCATATGTTTTCATCCGTTGAGCTAGACTAGTGAACCCTCTTAGGTTAGCATCCGTGAACCTCTAGGTATTTAAATCTGTGTTCCAGTGTTCTGAGGGGCATCACAGAAGTCTCTTTGTAGTCTCCCTAATATTCCAGTAGCCACCGCTGTACAGCTGACTTGTTGTACCTTCTGTCATTTAGTTCTAAAAATAGCCACAAAGAGAGAATTATTATCACCCCCACTTTATAGATGAAGATAATCAAGGCTTAAGATTTCGTTCAGATTGACATGCCAGCATGTGGCAGAGCCAGAATTTGAAAACCAGATGTCTGATTTCAAAGTTTGTGCTTTTAAAAACCAGTTCACCAACTGTTTCTCTAATCCACATTCAATCAGAAGACTTTTGGCAAAGTGGCCAGGCTTATTTATTTCCTGCTGCTGTCCTTCTAGTCCCTTCCCTTATTTTACTGTCCTGTTTTACAGGTCAGTCATGAGTGTCAAGGCTAAACTTGAAGAATCATCCAGTCTTCCAGTGGCTCTTAAATCTAATCAATCATAAGAATCACCTGGGACATTTATTTCCCTTTAAATTATGGTTCAGTGGATTTTAGCTGGAGACCAGGAATCTGCATTTTAACTGTTTTACATGTGATCTTGACAACCTGATAGTTTTGGGAACCACTTCAGATACATGAATCCTCAAAACATCTCCCCCGCACCCCCCGCAATTTTTCCTGAGAGAAAAATAATATCGGATATTGCCTTCTAACAAGAACTTTCTATCATCTTATCAGGAAGGTCATTTCATAGTAATTAGATGCAATGCTATGCTTCTATAGACTTTTCATTTACTATCCCATATGGGTTGGATCAACTTCTTTGGATAGATTTTTATACTTCTTAGGTATTGACTTGGAGGTCAGAGCCAGGCTTGACTCTTCTCTGAATCTCAGCACACCCTCCCCACCCCACCCATCCCACCCCCCATGTGTAAAATGAGTATGTTGTTATCTGTCTTGAAGATTAGATCAATAATTAAATGAAAAAAAAATTGTTCTGGCATCTGAAGATTCTCAAATGCCTCAAACAGCCATTTCTTATAGTCCCTGTAATTCATCAGTCTGTTTTGAAACAGTCCCATGCCTGCAGGGTTGTAGTTAGAAGTGTGGATACGAGTATGTGTGATGGAAGGCTCCTAGACATTTGCTCTGCGATTGTCAGTGCCATAAATAAGTTGTCTTTTGCCTCCTCATCACCACACTTTTTTACTTCTGGCTTTTTCTTGGGACAAAGAATATGATACCTCTTATGGGGAAAAAGATAAGCCTGCATTTCTGGAAATTCAGCTTTACTCCTTAAGTAATTGGAGCTTCCACTGATAACTTGAACCCAAAGCAAAACAAATGATCTGCAGGAAGACCTTGAAGGTAAAAGAAAAGGCCTTCTTGAATGATATAGGGAACAAAATGGAGAATATTCTACGTCTTTTTTAAATCTAACAGTAGAGACAGATAACTGATGAGTGTTAAAAAGATAAAAAATGGGGTGGAGGTAGAAAGGGGTGGTGGCAGTAAACTAATGAATGCCGAGTACTTGCTCTTTGGCAAACACAATATGAGTGAAATAAGTACTTAAGTAATTTCAACCTAATCTTCACAGGTAAGATCCCATTTTACTAATGAGAATACTGAGGCCATGGAAAATAACTAAGACAAGCCTTATACCTGGTCACATGGCAGTTCTAGATTCAAGATACCTAGGACTTTACAGAATGTGATTTAAAAATGTTATAATATACACATACACAAATATATGTTCTTTAAGAACTAGACATGGCTTAGTTTCCATTGTACTGTATACATTCCTCTGTCAAAACACTGTCCTATCTTAATGGGTTACATCTGTCTCTACTAGTTACTTGCAAACAGGGACTAGGCTGCAACATTATTTGTAAATTACCAGGAGCTAGTTGGAGAGTGGCCTTTGACTTGTGCGTTTTTGTAAAAGCTGCTCTCCACCCATCTATGAGTTAAGAAAAAACAAACAAACTATAGGGTCATCAGGGATATTAGAAATAATCTAGCTTATTCATCTCCTTTGTAAAAAAGGAGGAATTTCAGGTACACACTGGAGATTATAAGGTATGCAAAAGCCCCCAATTAATTGTAGTTGTTCTAACATTCTTATCTCCTGGTTCTTAGTTCAGGGCTCTTCTTTGGACCTGCATACATGCATATTGCGTTCATTTATTCAATAACTCCTGAGTTTCTCCTTTGTGCTCAGTGCTGAAAGAATGCCACCCTCCTTTCTGCCTCCCAGAAACCAGAAGAAAGGAACTTCCCAAGAGTTTGAGACTTAACCTAAAAAATGGTCATTGTAGCTGAGGTTTTGTTTTTTTTTTCTCCCTATTTTACCATGTTTTTGCTCATCTGGGCAGTCATTTTGTTATTGTGTTTATAGGAGAGGATAGGTGATCATTTGCAAGGCGGGATAAACTGTTCATTTATCCTAAAAATGATCCCTCATTGCCGTAGTTGGATTTGGCGTGGTTGTTGAGGTGTATGTTTGTCTTGCTTTACTTAAACAAAAGCAAACTAAATCTGTTCTATAGTAATAAGTTAGGCCATGAGCTGAACTTCCTTTTAGGCTCAGACTTCTAAAAGTAATTTGTAGGTGATGCTCTCCCATGGACTTGAGCGAAATGTGCAACAATTATTTTTTTCTTTACTTTGTTTGCATTAGCTTTCTATTCGTAAAATTTTTTGAATCTAACATAATGAAAACACTATTTTGGGTTAAAGTCTTTTCATGTGAATGATTAAAAAAATAATTTTAGTACGTTGGACACATTTTTATATTTTTTACAAAGTATACTTTAGTCTCTGGAACCTATCAATAATAAATATTAAATATATCCAATCAAATTACATTTAAACTACAGTCACGTTTTGGTTTTTCAGGAAAGTAATTCTTTTTGAACACTGATAATTCTTAATTATGATCTTCCTCCAGAAAACAAAATCTATTCATTTCATAGAATCTTCATTTGACAGTGAAGGGTGGGAGGGGAGGGCAGAGGGCAAAGCCGATTCACTTGACTCCTTTTCTTGAATTCACATTTGTAGTTGACTTGAGAGAAAGTCAGTCTGAAGTAGTGGCACTTATACATTAAAGAATATTAGGGAAAAGGATGCAGTTTCATTGATTATGGTAACTTGTATTATGCTTAATGTTGCCAAGTCATTGTTATTATTATTATTATTATTATTATTTAAAGATTGTATTGGAGAATTGGGGGAGGGGAACAGCGTTGGGGAACCGGGGAAAGGGAACAGACAAGTTGCTGTCCTTTTGTTCTTCAGTCCAGCTGTGGAGGATGTTGCCTCACCGGCCAATGTTGGTATCATCACTGCAGTCTTCCCCGGTGAGGCAGATCTGTCACTGGCCTCTGGATGGCTATTCACGGCAGCTCAAGGCAGCTCATACCAGCTGCCAGCCACTCACGCTGGTTGCGGGCCACTCACTGTAGCCTATGGCAGCCCACTGCAGTAGGGGCTGCAGCTATGCCATCCACAGGGACTCACAGCAGCCCAGCTCCAGGTGGAGCTGTGTCCACCATCTTAGCTGTAGAGGGCAGTGTCACTGACCCTCATATGTGGGATCTGAACCGGGGCCGCTGGTGTCCCAACTGGCTCTTAACCAACGCGCCACTCTGCCAGCCCCATTCCTATTTTTTTTAATTCCAGCATTAATATTAAGGTTAGTGTCATTCCGAGATGTCATTATTCTTAATGAAATAAATGTGTGTTATTAGAATTATCTGGAATTTTGCAATCCATCACAGGAAGCAAATGATATGGTATTAATTTCACGAAGTAATTTTATGTATTATCTTGTTCTTTGTTTTTGCTTTCAGGACCGGAGTAGGCCCTATGACACTTTTAACTTGCACTCGTTGGAGAACTCCTTAATGGATATGATCAGGACTGATCATGAGCCTCTGAAAGGTAAACACTACCCTCCCAGTGGCCCACCAATGAGTTTCGCTGATATAATGTGGAGGAATCATTTTGCAGGTTAGGAATATTCATATGTCCATTCCTTGCTTGGTGTTTTAAACAAAAATCAGCTTTTTAATAATTGTGATTTTTTTTGGTTTTGTTTGGTTTTTGTTTGTTTGTTTTTCTTTGCTTCTGTACAGCATTGTGGAATGTATTTAAAGTTGATTTTTTTTTTCCACCCAGATTCAGCTACCTATGATTTTCAAGGTTGATTGCTTTAATCATAATGTCTGGCCGAAGCATGTGTTGGGTAGCTGCGGTTATGGTTATAGCATGAGACCAGAAGCCACATTTTTTTAGGCTTTGTGCATTCGGAATCCTTCGCTGAACCTGGATATTTCAATTCCAAGTATAATGCAAGGAAGTATGAGATTTAGTAAACCAGCCTCCAAAGACTACTTCAGAAAACTTCATAGAAAAGGGTTCCATTTTATTAATATATAATCAATTTCCTAGTATAGGAAGTAACATTACACAGACTTAAGAGCAGCCAGCAATCCTTTTGCATTCTCTAAGGCTAAAACACAAGAAAAATGTCTTAACCCTTCATCGGGCGCAACTGATCTCACAGATTCATTGCACACAAATTGTTGATTTTTATACTGAATTTATGTAATAAACATATATTGTTTTTACTTTGTGGCAAATTAAAATTTTATTCTGAATAAATAATAAGCATGCTTACCCGTTAGTTTCATTCATTTTCAATTTAAATAAATAAATGTCATACACGCATCTGGTAGATGCGTTGCGCCTGAACTTGTAACTTTGGTATTGTGCCCGATGGAGGGTTCAAGTGTTTAAATGTTTGGAGTTAACTAGAAGGCAAAGAGTCCTGAGGACTTACTATTTTTACAGCCTGTGTAAATTCAGGATAGAGGCTGATGTTATGCTCATAATTACAAATAGTTCTTTTTATAGGTTATAGGACTTTTTAGGAGCCCTATGGTATTTTAAAAAACTTTAATGGAAATTTTCTGTTGAAATAGCCACTATACTTGGGTTTAGAGCCTAACTATCTGAAACCTGTGAAGAGCTAGCCACAGGAATGCCTATTTTGTATGAACCCCTGTGTCCTCTGGAGAGGAATTTGATCCCCTCCCGTTCTCCCCAGGCTTTTATATAGGGGATGACTGACTGAACACCTGATAGTCACTTCTTCTAGCCACACCAGAAATCCATTTCATTCTTTTCTTGTCACACTCATGATTTTCTACTGCATTTCTCAATTTCCAGTGAAAAAGAAAGTAGTTAACAGTCTATGAAGAAAATAAAGCATTTTGAGAAAAGTTATGTTGTAAAGCCTTCAGAAGTAGGAAAAAAAAATCTCTCATTTATTCATTGTTATATTTCGTCACTGTTACCATGTCTTTCTTCAGCTGAAAGATTAGCTACATACTAATTTAAAGCATATTTCACTAGGAAAAGAGAAAGGGGTAAACAAAAAAACAACAAGGATGTTCACAGACTGTTTTGGTTTTTAAAATCTAAGACTGCATTTGTCTTCCTTCTCTACTTCAAACATCTATAAGCCTTTCCGAAGTTAATTCCAAAATTATTCCACCCTTGCTCTGTGCATACTTGTCTTATTTTAATCTGTATTGTTTTCTTCTAGCAATAAAAGATTACAAAAAGATCTTAGATTATAGTCTGTAAAATAATTTTCTTGAGTTTTGTGGATATTATTTAAGCAGGAGCTATCGTGTCCTGTTGAGAGTAGAACTGGCAAAGTGTGAGGAGGGCACCTTATTATGGGGTAATGTAAATACTACCTTATTCCAGTTGTGGTGGCCCCATTTTTATTGCATGCCTAACTACCTCTGCATAAATACCTCTACTACACTTGAAAATTTCATCTGTAGAAGTCTTTTTCATTGTACTTATAATATGTCCTAATAAGTTGGAATGCATTTAATATGTACTTTCTTATGGCCTCAATATAGCTGCAATTTCTCAGTTCCTCATACCACCCACATTGATAGACTATGAATGGACTACTTCCCATGGTCAATTACATCATCATGTCATTGTCCTCTGGTTAGGGTGTTTGAGCTTCCTGCTTTCCTTTTCCAGTTCAGAGACTTTTATATCTGGTTTATGGCTCTATGTGTTTGATCCTTATTACGTCTAATGATATAGTTATTTTTTTTGTTTGTTTAGCTGAGCCATCCTGCCACCTGTTGGCAGCTTAGCAGCAGCTCAGCTCGGGCTGGGCATTGAACTGCTGTTGCTCAGAGCTCAGCTTGTACTCGAGCGAGCTCTTAACCAACTGAGCCACTCGGCCAGCCCCTAATGACATAATTATGATGCTAGCATTTTAAGAGAAAAATTCTAAGTAACTTTTGACTTTAAAAAACAAATTTATAATAACAAAAAGGTAACTAAAAAAATTAAAGAAACATTGAGATGGTATATCCTTTATTTTTATATTTCCCATGTAATAAACATTATCCATATTTTTACCTGGTCTTCATAATTTATTGATAGGCCTTAACTTTGAACTTTTTGAGTTTGTGTCCAGCTTTTTTTTTCGTTATAGAGAATGCTGCTATGGATGAATTCTTGCACACAGTTTTTACTTAAATTCATAGAGAGGGTCTCTGGGTAAACCTCTAGGCAGTTGAAAATAAAAAGATGTAGGGCCGGCCAAGTGGTGTGGTGGTTAAGTGCTGGCTTGGGAGGCCAGCGGCCCCGGTTCGGGTCCCACATATGAGGGTTAGTGACACTGCCCTCAAAAAAATAAAAAGATGTAAACCTCTAGGTGAATTGAGCTTTAAGAGAAAGGTGGTAAGTCAGCCTAGGGGACCCACCATGTGGCTTCTGTCCAGAAACATTTTCCTCTACTCCATTCTATTTTTCCTCCCTCCTTTAGTATCCTGTACTCCCACTTGAACACAGAAACATTATTTTGAGGGTCTCAAAACTCAAATTATAGAGTCGTTGGTTTTTCTATATGCTTGTTTGTTTTGGTGTTTTTTTCTGGAGCTCAATTTTCTTTAGAAAACAATATATTCTTGCTCATTGTAAGAAATTCAAATAATATCTAAGAAGACAAAAAGGAAAGTGAAAAAACCACCTGAGACTTACTACCTAGAGATAATAAAGATTGTTATTTTTATTAACATTTTTTCCAGACATTTTATATTCTCTGTAGAGGAGATGAAATTTCAACTCATCCTTTTTGACTTCGCAGTCATTCAAACCTGAGTTTGCATTCTGGCTCTGCCTCCAGTTTGCTGTTGATACAGATAAATTTGTTAGCCTCTTCAAAGTCCTGGTGTCCTCTTCATGAAAATAAAGCACCTACTTCATAGAGTGAGATAAAGTTCCTGACACTAGAAACTGCTCAAATGTTATCTACGATTTTTTTTTTGCTGGCATTGGTAGAGGTATGCCTACTGCCTGACCTTGGTAATAAACCTTTATATCCCTATAATATTTACTTCCTTACAGCTAGACTGCAGCTAAATGGAAAGCTTTCAAATGAAAGTTTTCAAAATTTTGTATTTGCCATAGATAAACAATGATTATAAAGATAAATGTTCTATCATTATCAAAAACCATCTAAAGAAGAAAGGAAAATAATCCTCCTATAAGTTATGTTGGCTTTCCAAAATTACACATCTGAATAATGTAAAGAAAGTGTAATAAGATGTCACATTCATGAAAAATAAAGTACTTCATTAAAATGAATATGATGAAAATATGTGATGTTTTATCTTAGAAATATATTCAGATAAGAAATCCCTTTATTCGACTCTTCCATTGATTCAAAGGAAAAAAAGCGTTAGTGGGAGAAATGACAGAATAGGAAGTTCAGGAAGTAATAAGATTTCTGTTTTAGTGAAAGAGCTTTAACAGTTTTCCAGTTACGTTTATACTTACACTAGGTCAGCGTTGAAGATGTTTGTAGGAAATATTAAAAGCCCCCTCCCCATAATAAAAATGTCAAGTAATGTAGAGGAAAAGTTGAACTGAGCTTTCTTCACAGCAGCTTGAGGAATGTCTTCTGCACTGTTGATCAGATCACAGAGCCCTTATTTAAATAAAAATTAGACTCATTTTGGGGCTTCTTAAAGATCTCCAGCTACACTTTTTAGTTGTAACAGGATAAAATTTTAACAATTACCCATTATCTCTTACCATATCTTATGTATGACTTTTCCTATTGTTCATTTGAGAGAATGCCTCTAGGAGATGAGAGTTTTGAGCAGGGTGATGAACTAATGAAAACTGTCCCTTATTTTTTTCGAAGTACAGAAATCCTTGGGTTGGTAGAAGCATGAGTGAGGCCTGCATGGGAGGAATTGTTCTCTGCCCTCTTTTCTAGTAGACAGAAGAGAAATCCAACTCTCCTCATAACTGAGGATTAAGGGGATTTCAGGCATTGGGAGAGGTAGGATAAGCAATAGGGGAAAAAGGTTCATCTGTATACCCTCCTTACAGCTGTCACCTGACTTGCAACTAATGATGAAGGCTCGTCTAGCTACTGGGGAAGCCCTGTGAAAACGCAGGGTCATTAGGTTTGATTAATCATACCCTCCCTTAGGATTAATATTCAAAAAGTAATGAGAAAGAAGAATATTAGGGAAATGCCAACCCCAGTGCATTGGGAAGTGTAGGTGACATTGAGAAGCAAGGTCCTGTATAGCAGACATCTTGGCAAAAAAAAAAAAAAAAAAAAAAGCCAGGAAGAAGCCACCTTTTTCTGATCCCATGCAGCCTCCCTTTTCCAATAAGAGAGTAGGCCTGGCTGACTACCTGTGGGTAGTACCTGATGAAATGCTTTTTATGTTTGAATGTTCTCTTCCTTCACCATTCATGGAACTTAAATTTGAAAAATGAAAAGAGCAGGTGTCAATTGAGAACTGATATTGAAGGGTTTGCTTTTCAAATATATACTAAACCTAGGGAAAAAAAAATAGCTGCCTTCTTATAATAGTGCTTTAAAACATTTAAATTGACAGAAACTTGGAAGGAATAGAGGCCACACCTTTATTTATTCAATCATAATTTAGATTTAATAATATATAGCCTTTAACAAAATTGGCCTTTTTTGTGAAATGTTGTTTTAGAAAAAGTGCACCTTCATAGCATTCAGTTTGTTGAGAAAAAATACTGTCCCTTTCCTTACTTGAATTGTTATTCCAGTTCTATTTTTGTGCTGCCTCCCTTCAGCCTATATCAGTCCGTCTTATATAAGAGTTAGCAGATTCCACACACTTTTAGGGCACAGGTTCTGAGTTAGCAAGAAGTGATTGTTCTTGTTCTGTACAAAAGGGGGACAGTAAATAGAAGTTGAGTGATTTTTTTTTTTATAGGGATCTCCCATTAATTTGCCCAGTGATTCTTTCAATGTAGCAGTGTAATCACCTGAGAGTTTTAAAAGAAAAAGATTGTCGGTACTTTAATCTTGTGTACTACCTCTAGAAATTCTGAGTTAATTGTTCTAGAGTACAGCCTGAAATGAGGAAATGTAGGTACAAGAGAATGAGATAAAATGCCAAAAATTATCCACTACTGGTATGTGAATAACTAGGATTTGACCTGAGGCCTAAACTCACAGCTTTTGCTTCTTGGCTCTTTGGAACATATCTAGAATATTTATAGTACCAAACTTTTATCATTTTTCCTTAAAAAAGATTTAAAACATCAGTTTATTGTATTCCCACATATCATATTATTACATCTTATGGATACTTTTTCTGAAGGACTGTATCTTCAACTTTATAGAAAAAAGAGGTGGGAATAGGATCAAGTAAAATATGCATTTTGTCTTATAACCTTTTCTGGAACATGGCCCCTCACATTCTGTTATGTGAAGGTCTCTGAAGGACTTGACTTTTTAGAGCAAATGGGGATGATTAGAGGAAGATACAGCAGTTGTTCCCTGTCTCATAACATATTGCGGTAGTGAAGAGGTGATTTTCATAATTAATTATGAAAGAATAAAAATTCCAATTTTTATTTTGGACATGTACAAGTGTGGGTTATGTGGACCTAAAGCTTTGAATAACAGCAGAGTTAGTTTTTTATGACTGGCCTCTTAAATATGAATATGAATTGAGCTTATGAGACTGATTTTTACAGTCCAAATAACCATGCAGAGCCCCATTCTCCAACTTCCCCCTCCATCTCCTCTCACCCACATTTTTCAGGCCCTGTGCAGTAGGGAAAGTGGGACATAGTCTCAGATTTCCACAGACTCATTTAACCCAGTAAAACCAAGTACGCTTTCCAGTTTTCAAAACCTTATATTTTACACTATTCTTAAAAGATAGCTCACCGACAAGAACAATTTAAAAATAGCAGACCATGGACAAAATGTCACGCTGGCAGCACCAGACTGCATTAACAGAAATCTCCAGATGTCACACACTGGAGTCTATTTTCACAGCTGATTAAACAGCAGTATTTGTTGGACCAAGGGAAGAAAAAAAGAAATGGCCTCATCTGAATTTGGAATCAGTTTTTCTTTTGCTGTTACATATTTTCTCTCTCCTCCAAAATCCCATAACTGTAAGACTTAGGACATACAATATGTTAAGTAAAAAATAAAATTATAGTTTCCCATTTTTGAAAAGAAACCTTTATATACATAGTATACTCCCTAAACTGGAAGACTGTAAATCAAAATGTTAACAGAGCTTGTCTTTGATTGGTGATCTTGTTTTCTTCATTTTTATGCATTATCTAATTTGTCTCCAATGAAAATATATTGTACTTTATAATCTAAACATTAATTTTTGAAGAGGTAAGGAAAATAGCTTAAAGACGCCATAAGTGATTTTACTAAAATCATTAGTGTTCAGTTGGGGGAAAATTAAATTATATTTCAGTAACTGGTTCTGATAAGTCTGGCATCGACCCACAGTTTCTTATAATATCTTTTGTTAATGATGCTGATCCACAGATCCGTTGGGTCAAAGAGGCCAACAGAGTTAGGGAGGAGACCAGGAAAAACAAAAAGTTTTCTGCTTTTCAGCAAGTAGTGATGGCTTCATCTACAAAACATTGCCTAAGGCTCTTGCTTCAGAAAGATAGAATTAGAAGAAGTCAGTGTCAGATAGAGAATGATAATTACAAAGCTACCCAGCTTCTTTTCAGTTTCATTTTTCCATGCTGAAAAATCCTAAAATCTCATAGAAAGAGTCCAAAAAGGACCCAAAGAGAGCACCCCTTTAAGTATGGGAACATAAGTAGTTCTAGAAACATACAAAAACTCTTATTTGATGTAGTGATTGTATTGTAAACTACATAATTCTTTACCATAAACGATTGTAGCATAGGAAATAAAAGAAGTTGAATGAGGATTGGCTAAATTTGGGCTTACTTGGCTTTCTTGATAACCCTTTATTATTCTAGAAATGTTTAGGGAACATCCCTAGCTTTTAGGAACACCCACCTCACAATATTCCTTGGCCAAAGATGGTAGAGTCCCTCTCTCTATGCCATTTCCTTAGGTTCTAACTGGCAGTGATTTTGAACTCTTACTGGGTTTTTAGGCACACATTCCAGTGACTTGCTATTTACTATTAAATTTGAATACCTCAGAATATGCTGAGTAAATCAATCTAGTTCTCATGGATGTTTGTATTTGGTGCTAATGAATCCAAAGAATGTCCTGGTTATCTGAAAATAATGGAAAGAACACTGATACAGCTAACTAAAACCAGAATATAAATTCTCCCTGCTGAATCAAAGCCTCAATTTGGTGACAAATTTTCCTGTAATAGATTCTGATCAAGGTGGTAGTAAGAGATAGCACTCATTGCATATGGTATAGACAATAATTTTTAGGAACTCTAGATTGATTTAGGAGCTGGAAAAAGGTAAGGTACATAAAACAATTACATATATAGATACTGTTAAATGTGTCTTTTAACAATAGTTAGGTTTTGAAACTTATAATAATTAGCTTCTAGTAAATATGAAAAGACATACAAAATTTATTTAAAAATAAAACAGGCAGTTCTAGTATTAAGAGATGTTTCTTTACTAATATGATTTTCTAGAGAAGACATTAAAATATATTCTAAAAAATAATTTTATCATAATGTAAATAGTAGCAACATAATCTCCCCTGAACTAGTGATAGATGTAATGCCTTTCTCTTAATAAGGAAGTTTAAAATAATAAAAACAAAAAGTAATTTGTATTGAAAGTTCTATAATACTTCATGGTATAATTAGAATGCTTTCATTAGAATCCATCAGCTGTTAATGATTTTTCCATTCTTAATATCTCTCTCTCTCTCTCTCTCTCTCTCTCTCTCTCACACTCACACACATATCCATCCATCCATATCCATCCACCCATCCACCCATCAATAAAAGCAACATTACACTTAAGAGAGTTTTGTTCTTTCCCTGTCCCTTACTATGAAATGACCTTTCACAAATTATTGTGGCCTGTGGGTCTTGAGGAGATTAGAATGACCTTGATTTGACTAGGAATTCATGATTACCCCCTTTTTATTGAAGGCAAATACTCTTTTTTTGTCCACTGTGATTCTTTTCTTTTGGGCCAGAAGAGCTTGATAATGCTGTTTGCCTCTAGTACCCCGACACAGAGTTTATTACCAAATGATGTCAGACCTTTTTCAATTATAACACTGTATTTGTTGGAAAAGTCAGTCACTTCCTCTTGGTCTCCAGCTTGCTCTGTATCCCTTTCCCCCCAAAATACTGTTGACCTTTATTTAAACGGTAGTGCTAGTGATCTAAAATTAACATTTTTCTGAGAATTTTATTGTAAGCCTTGACATAATTAGACATGAAAACCTTGCAGAGCCAAGTTCATAGACACTAGCTTTACACAAAAGCATTATTTCGATAACTATTTTGTTGAGGGAATTGGCCAAGAAAACTTACTAAGTATATAGTTTTTCCATATAAGACTCTCTCTGTTTCATTTTCCTTTTGATATATCCACCTCCTTTCCCCAAGTAATTAATGAAAAAACATACCAAATGTGTACATCTTTCACTCTTAACTCTGGAGGCTACTAGGTGAAACATCTGATTCATTCTTTCATTTTATAGACCAGAGGTTGGCAAGCTTTGTAAAGGGCCAGAGAGTAAATATGTTCAGCCTGTGAGTCACATGGTCTCTCTCACACATTCTTTGTTTTTTAATTTTTAATTTTACAACCCTTTAAAAATGTAAAAATGATTCATAGCTCAGAGGAGGCATACAAAAACAGGTAGCCAGCCAATGTGGGCAGAAGTTTGTGACCTGTTTACTATAAGTACAAAGGTCTGGAGACGAGCTTTATGCCAACGGTCATATGACTAGTTAGTATGACTAGTTAGTATGACTAGTTAGTGGTAGGGGCAGCAGTAAGAACCCTAGATTTTTAGGCCATTGTTCCCCACTCTGTTATATAAATTGCACCATCTTTCTTCCAGTTTGCATTCTGATAATTGTATTTTTGAGCCGCTGTGAAACCTTTATCTTTTTATTCTCTCTAAGCTTCAAGTTTATATACTTCTTGAATTCATTATTTTGCTACTTAAATTTGAAGGGCACTATGAATTGTTAAAATAAAATGCTTCAACAGGGAGTTGGCATGTTTAAATCGGAATGTGGGAGATGAATTGAAATTTCAGATGATTATTATAGAAGCCGCTTTTTTGCTTTGTTTTATTTGTTGTTGTTGAGACTTTGGCTTTGCTTTAAGATTTTTCATATTTATATTTTATGACTTGATTTAAAAACTTGTAATTGCTATGACCTTTGATAGCATTGTTTGTTTTAGATTTGTTTTATCTTTTTGTAATGTTCATATTGTACAGTGTATTTGAAACAATTGTGTGAAGCATTATTTTCTTTGTACTTAAAATAAAATTATTTTATTTTTTAGGACGCATGGGAATAAATTTCCATCATCCAGGAACAGATAATATTATGGCACTTAACAGTAAGTCTTCATATGAAATATTCTATAAAATTAGCAGTCAAGTTTACAGCATGTTATTTTCATTTTGTTGTTTATTACATTTCAACCTTCCAATGAGTGTAGTATTGACAATTATTCTATACCAGTGGTTCTCAAAGTGTGGTCCCTAAACCAGCAGCAGCAGCATTTGGGAACTTATGAAACATGTAGAATCCCAGGTCCCCTACAGACCTAACAAATCGGAAACTTTAAGAATGGAGCCCAGAAATCTGTGTATTAACAAGTCCTATCGGTGATTCTGATACAGGCTGAAGTTTGAGAACTGCTACTCTACACCAGGGGTTGACAAACTACAGCCCCTTGAGCCAAAACTGCCCCCTGCCTGTTTTTGTAAAGAGTTGTGTTGAAACACAGTCATGCCCCATTCATTTATGGATTGTCTATGGCTACCTTTGTGCTACAATGGCAGAGCCCAAAAAGCCTAAACTATTTACTCCTGGTCCTTTACAGAGAACTTTGTTGACTCCTGCTGCATACCATTGGGGTGGTGGAAGGAAAGAAAGGAGGGAAGCCCAGGAAAAGAGGGAGTGGGGTAGAGAATGTGAATGAATAATTCAACTTAATTACACATAACTTGGAATTTTCTCATTGTGCTCAGTAGCCAACAGGTGCTTCAAACTGGACATCAGGGGTCTCCCCTTAGTGGAGTTTACATGGTATATAGGTGTCAACAGCTTTGCTGGTTAGAAATGTTTTGTCAGTAATAATTGTTAGATTGAGTCCTAAAGCCTCAAAACCTTAGTAACCAGAAAGTCATTATATTAATACTGGAAGAAATGCCTGGCTGGCATCAGTTCTCCTTCCAAGTGCTGTAGACCAAACACTTTGCAGAAGAACCATCTCTAAACTGAAATTGTCAGTTGTCAGAAGGACCATTCCAAGCCATTGATTTAAGTTTTCTCCTCTGCCAAATGGGTAATATCAGGCTGTCCTCTCATCCTCTCAGACATGCAGGCTGACCCTCAGTACACATGGGGGGCGTGCTGGGTAAATCCAGGGTTGGGTACAAGTATATTACCCCTTTCCCTCTTGCTTGAGTAAGGGTATTAGGATGCCATTGGAGCTCCATAGGGCAGATTTTAGGATATCTCTAAAATATGTATTTCATATTTCTTTTGGTTCTGACATGTAGCCCACCTCCCAGTGAGCTGAGAAGCACTGCAGAGAACCACTAGCAGTGCTTGATGATGCGGCTGCTAATTCACTGCACGCACATTTTGTTCTAAATAGCCAGTATCCCCTCTTTTGGAGGGTCTTGGACACAATGGAAACTTCAGACTACTCACCTCTGTTTTCTAATTTCTAAAATAAGGCTCATTTTACATTTAGATTATGCTATCTCTGTTTGTTTTTTTCTAGAAGTAGGTACATTGGTGTGAGGATTATTAAACCTGCTTAACTTGCTGAGTTTCAGCGATTTTTCAAAACTTTGTGAGAAACCGTCGGGTGATGGGATCTAGAGTTGAATGTAAAAGGAGAGAACCGTATGGTACTGTGTCTGCCTGAAGGAATGAGTGTGTATTTGTGAAAAGATCTAATTTGAAATGGTGTGAGTCCTCTTCTGCAAGAGGGAAATGATATTATTTATAAATCTTTTGTGTAAAAAATGAAGCAAGAAGACATGTTTCTTTTTTGTTTTTTGTTTTTTGTTTTTTTTTGGGGGGGGGCAGTGTCACTGGCGCTCATATGTGGGACCCGAACCAGGGCGAGCGCTTAACCACCGCGCCACCCGGCCGGCCTGACATGTTTCTTTTTAAAAGGTTTTTGATTCACTTTGATTCAATTCTCTTTAATTCTCTACTTTTTTTTTTTTTTTTCTCCGCTTGGGCTGGGCATCTAACTGCTGTTGTTCAGAGCTCAGCTCACACTCTTGAGCGAGCTCTTAACCAACTGAGCCACACGGTCAGCCCCTAATTCTCTACTTTTAAGAAGTAATTTCATTTATGTTCTTTCCACTTTGTACATGTTGCTTAAAATGCCCCTTTCAGACTCTAAATTTTCTCATCTGTAAGAGAAGGGGACTGAATTAGGTCATCTTTTTTTTAAAAAACAAATGGAGGTCTTTTTATTAAGACAGAAACACTTGGATTTTTATGAGTTACAGTAAGCTGATAGTCACATGTAACTTTTTTTTTGAGAGCAGTGTCACTGGCCCTCATATGTGGGACCCGAACCGGGGCCGCTGGCTTCCCAAGCCAGCGCTTAACCACCGCTCCACTCGGCCAGCCCTGAATTAGGTCATCTTAATGATTGCTTTCAGGCTGAAGATTCTGTGATATATTTCAAAGTACCAAAAAGGTCGTTTTGCCAATATCTATATCTAATATTGATGAGCTATGCATATTTGCAACTTTATGGCAGACATCAAGGTCTATCTTCTAATGATTCTGTGAATGGTACCCTGTAGGCTCCTCAAAGTAAACCATAAAAACAACCAGAGTTTTACATTTATATTGCTTAACATCAGTTCTCTTTCAAAGTTGACTTCAACTTGAAATGATCAGAATAAGCAAAATATCCTCCTTGGTGGACATTTGTGAGACCTACAGGCTTTGACAGACTTGCTGTGATATAAAGCCTTTTTCCCTTTTGTATAGCTGGTCCCAGCCCATCTGGTGACTTACATATGTTACATGTGCACAAACACACCTATGTACTTTTCGTCTACCTTCTTATGCCTACCATGTGTTGGCCCAGCAATAATTGTCCTGTGACTGGCCTGTCCTTCTTCCCATCTCTCAATCTTCACATAGGAATCATTGAGATGAAGTCATAAATTACTGACATTTTTTTCATTCAAAATTTGTGATTATTGAAAGATACTAGGTTGAAGTTGAATTGTATTTTCAGACAAGAAGGGACTGGCTAAGAAAATTAATGAGAACTGAGTTAGTGGGTAAGTTTTTTTCAGAAGGATATATGAATCAGTTGTACTTCCTTCTTTCTGACCCTTTTTTGCTATGCAAATTCCATGCTTCCTAACTCTGTATATAATGCCAGTATTCACTGTCTTCAAAAATCTTCTAGGGTCGGCCAAGTGGTGTGGTGGTTAAGAGCTGGCTTGGGACGCCAGCGGCCCTGGTTCAGATCCCACATATGAGGGCCAGTGACACTGCCCTCAAAAAAAAAAAAAATATCTTCTATCCTTTTACTTCCTGGATCTCACCAAACCCCACCCAGGTCTTTCCAGAAGACATAACATTCTCAACTCCCCTGACTTGATATGGGAAAGACAGGTATCATGGTGAGCATTCGCACTTCTCAGTACTTCCCAGCTTTGAATGGGCCCATTGCCCATAGTTTGGTGTTCCTAGTGCATACCTTCCAGTTATACTTTCCTCTGAGAATCACCACTGCCAGTGTCATCTAGGAGACAGAAAATGGAACTTGGAACTTGGAAGAGGAGGGTAGGATACCAACTGTAGAAAATAGTAAACCGATAGACATTTTGGGTGTGGAAGAATTGGCAGGATTTGTGTAAAACCAAAGAATCTACTGATTTTTCCTATTCAAGATTATGTAAGGATTAGCAGGCCAACCTTTAAGAAGGAAACAAAGAGACATATAAATTTTGGCTTTTCCCCAAAATATTAGGTCCTCAGGTATTGTGAAATATAAACAGGAAGTTGGGTGAAGAAATTCTGATCCATCAGTAAGACCTGCCACTTTTCCAATATTTCCAAAATAAAGTTAGTTCTGAAAAAATATGCCCTTCCATTTAACCTGGTAATATATTTTTTCTTTTCTTTTAAATAATTTGGTCCATTCATCATCTTCACACTTACAACAGAAATCCTGGAAGTTTGCATAGTATACTTTTATTTTTCCTGCTGGAAAAGGAAGGAGGCTACTGAGAATGCTTCTAGCTATATATGTAGCAGTTCAGTCAGATTTTTTTCTAACACTAACAGTAGCGTGTGTTTTTGTTTGGTTGTTTATGTTTTTGTTGTTGTTGTTCGAATTGAATTTAGCAGTTATGCGCTTGTACAGGATTGATGCCTGACTTGGTGATTTTTTTCCCTCTATTATGATGGTCCTCAGAAAAGGATTTTGGTGCCTCTGTGATTAGTCAGGTGATCCAAATTTATGGACAAATGAAGGTTTAAAACCAGAAAGCCTGGTCTTATAATTGACCCTGAGAGATAATCACTTGCCGAGTCTGTCCACCTATTTCCTTTTGACTGGTCAGCAACTTTTTTTCAAGTAGAGAATGGGCTTGGAAAAACAGTTAAATATCAGAAAGTTGCTTGATGAGCACAAAACTAGAAACAGCGGGAGCAGTGTGGCTTAAGGGACAGTATTATTCAGCTTCAGGGAGCTATCCTCCAGGCTGGCTGAAAGGCTGTGAAACCTGCAGATGGATCAGTGAATTGGCATAGTCATGAAAAGCATTGTCTAGGGTCAGGCGGGTCTGGTTCCATCTCTGACAAACTGTATGACCTTGAGACCACATTGGTAACTTCTGTCTTTGTTTTCTTCACCTGTAAAGTGGAGGTAATGATCACTAAAGTGACTGTTTACAGACATTCCTCAAAGATATTGCAGGTTTGGTTCCAAACTACCGCAATACAGTGAGTCTCAATCTTTTCGCTGGTGGAGGGTCTTGGCTCTGATCTATAAGAAAACGTAGTACATGTGAGGTGGAATAAATGATGCGCAATAAAGCAAGGTATGCCTGTATAAATCGTGGAAAGCTTAGCCTAGTGACTGACTAGTAAATGATGCTCAGGTGAGCTGCTATTGTGATGGCTTTATATCAGTTCTATTGCTGCCTTTTTAGATTTCCTTTTCTTTGCATGTTAAACTTTCAAAACATGAATTTCTCTTCCATTGGTTATATTTCAATAGATGTTTTCCTGGTAGAATTCAGACAGTACACGTACTGTTGCTCATGGGCTGGAATGGCTGTGCGCGGCCACAGTACCATCTCTTCCTGTGTGAGTCCTTTTTTCTGCATGAAACCCTTCCTGCCTCTGCCCTCTGTCTTTGGAGCATCCACCTTCTTTGGGGATTAGAGTTGCTGTATCTCTCGTGATGTCTGGTACTTTTAAAGGTGCTATACAGTGATGCTTGCTTGGAATGTAAAATGGTATAATCATTTTGAAAAACAGTTTGACAGTTTCTTAAAAAGTTAAACACATTCCTCCCATATGAGGCAGCAGTTCTAACTCCTGGGAATTTACCCAGGAGCAAAAATGAAAACATACATCCTCACAAAGGCGTGTATGTGAATGTTCAAAGTAGCGTTATTCACAATACCCAAAATGATAAATAATCCAAATTTTCCTCAGCTAGAGAATAAACAAATCGTGGTGCATTCATACAATGGAATACCATTCAGCAATAAAAAGGATACATGGCAACAACATGAATGATTCCATATACTTATGCTGACTTTAAAAAGCTAAACACAAAAGAGTACACATTATATGATTCCATTAATATAAAGTTCTAGAAAATGTAACCTAATCTATAGTGACAGAAAATACAACAGCTTTAACAATATTTTTGAAGTAATATTGTCCCCCTTCCGAGGACAAAAGTAAAGACTTAGCTCTTGAAAGAGTCATGTGATAAGGATGGCAAGTCTCTGAGTGTTTCTCTTAGTTCAAAGCCTTCCAAGAGGACAATTATGATACTCTAACTACCTCATTATTTTTGTGAGATTTAGATGAGGTTAGGCACATGTACACACATAAGGTATTATTACTGCCACATTTAGAAAGTAGGGGGCATAGTCTCATTTAGAGAAGATATGCCAGAGAGTGGTTTTTTTTAAACAGCAGCTTTGTAATGTAACAGAGTTTTATTTTGTTTAGATTAAAAGTTCTCATGGCATTTATTTTGTGATATCTTTCAGCTTGTAAGTGGAGTCTATTCCAAGTGGATAAGAAATTTGAAGTGCCACTTTCCCTCCGACAGGGAGAGATGATTGTTGGTCCTCAGTGTTCTTTATTAGAGTTTTAAAAACATTGATAAATTAAGGAGTCCTAGAGTTGGAGTCCTGAACAACTTGCAGGCTTAAATTTTATAAATCTTGGAAAAAAACAAACAAACATTTACTTGCTTGAAAAACACTGAGTTCATTGACTGTTAAACACCTTATTCACAGCTGATGCACCAAGAAACTTGGAGCTTTAGATTATGCTATCTTCCACTTTTTTTTCTCATAATGCCTTGAAAATATTTTAGGAGATTTTTCTTATATTTCTATTTAAACCGGGGGCTGCCAGAGCATTTGTTGAGTCAAAAGAGGAAACGTAAAAGGGTTTTAGTCTGAACTTTTGTGTTGGGCAGACTCCTGGCCCCCTCCCTTTCATTCTCTGCTGGGAGTGAGCGTCTTGGGGAGTGGCTGGGCTGAGAAAAAGGAGCAAAGAGGGAGTTTAACACATGATGCTTTTATGCCAAAATTGGAATAGAGCCAGGTTTGTTAGAATTCCAAGTGGAATTTTCCAAAATTTCAAGAGAACATTATAGTTCTGTTTGAGATTCTCAGACTAAATACATTGTCTTTGAGTATTTTGAACTTGTAGAAGACAAGATCCAGTGCTGCTATTTCTATCTGAGCAGGTTTAGAAGTAAAATTAATATACAGCTGTGGTATGAATATATTATAAATGATGGCTAATTAAAAATGAGCAATAGTAATTAGAGGGATAATGTTCTATAAGTTGGAAGTACTCAGGTTTCAAACTACTTTGGATGGATGTTGTACCTGAATGTGGTAGGGGATGTAAGGGCATTGTTGTTTTGTTTTGTGTTGTTCTCATTTTACAGATAGGGAAGCTGAGGTTCAAGAGGCTGTGTGCATGGCTAGGGTAATATGATGGAGCCAGCGGCAGAACCTTCCTGTCTCCAGGCTGAGGGTGGTAACCTTTCCTTTAAATACTTAATCGTTTAGAGAGGTTGTGTTCTTTTTGTACTCGTTTAACACAAGCACACAATTTGGTATCTTTGGGGAAATAGTTTTTCTAGGATTACTTGTCACCTTATTTATGTTCTGAATGCTTAATAAATCCTCTTTTCCTGAAGAAGCAAGTGGTAAACCTGGTCTGCGTGGCCTGACATTGAACATTGTAAGTAAGTGAAATCCAAAATTTTCTGGACTTCATTTGATTTGGGAAGAAGTTCTTTGTGTGTGTGAATATGTCTAAAGTACCAGGAATTGGGTGTTTGCAACTTAATGATAAAGATTCAGAAAACTAAAAAGTTACCCGGTTTTCCCTGTGGACTTCCTGGTTTGCTTACTCTATTATATATGCAGTAGAACCTGGACGTCCCATTTATAGCACTCAACGCACTTGTAACTAACTATTTATTTTTGGTGTTTCTCTTTAATATGTATGCTTCAAGAGAACAAGATTAGGTTTTATTCACCACTGTTCACTGGCTACAAGTACAATGCCTGGCCCTCTGAATAGGTACTCAATATGAGAGCTGGAAGAGAGGGAAAGATATCTCTGAGAAATTGTGAAAAACTCAGTGTAATGGCCTTAGAGAATATCCCAGCTACCTTAGTTCCTTTCTTTCTTTTTTTTTTTAAAAGATTTTATTGGGGAATTGGGGGAGGGGAACAGACAAGTTGCTGTTCTTCTGTTCTTCAGTCTAGTTGTGGAGGACATTGCTTCACTGGCCCATGTTGGTATCATCATTGCTCTCTCTTCTCGGGGGAGGCAGATCGGTCTCTGGCTTCTGGACAGCCGTTCACGGTGGCTCTTGGCAGCTCACACTGGCTACCGGCCACTCACTGTAGCCTATGGCAGCCCACTGCAGCAGGGGCTGCATCTATGCCATCCCAGGGACTCACAACAGCCCAGCTCCAAGTAGAACTGTTATTCACCACCTTAGCTGTAGAGGGCAGTGTCACTGGCCCTCATATGTAGGATCCGAACTGGGGCCGCTGGCATCCCAAGCCAGCTCTTAACCAACATGCCACTCAGCCAGCCCCCTTAGTTCCTTTTTAAAGATTTGTCTTAACTCTTTCTTTTGAAAGATGGTAATAACATATGGATCTAACAATTAAGTTTACAAAGTGCTTTCACACACATCTGTGCCTTTGTAATGCTTATAACTGTTTGTCAGGAAATGGTCAAAACCCAGTTTCCCTGAACACCAGTTTTACCCCAGGATTATTCTCATATCCAAACAAAACATGGCTATGTGATAGAGTAGTATATGAAACTGAAATGCAGTTTTTAAGATAAAGCTGGAGACTTCAAAGGGCTTTGTAGATTTCAGCAAGTTTTAAGAATGCTCATTTCTCTCAGGCATTCGAGCCCTTTGATAGAAAATTTGAGAATGCTGGTTCTTCATTTCATCTTTTTTGCAACCTTGTTGAAAACATGGCAACGTCTTCATTTTCTAAAAAAGGCAAAGGATCTTGCTGATATCATACAACCAGCAAATAGCCATCTATGGCTTGGACACACACTTTATTCTGCCAACCAATCCCTTAATCCAATGTGATTTCTACTCTTTTGGGTCTCCCCAAAAAGATCACTCAGGTTTCCGTTAGCTCCTTTAGTAAGAGTAGCTAAATAATACTTTACTTAGAATTAGTGCACTTCAGAAGTCAGCAGGTTTACTTCCAGAACCTAGTCCAGCTCGTCAGTGGCAGGGATTTTAACCACACCCTATTTGGGCCTCTGGTCTGTGCAAACCGGGAGTCCGGAGACTTTCAGAGGCTTGGTATGGGATGATTCCCCAAGTAAAGTGGATGAAACTTGGCCTTCTTTTCTTTGTTGCCCTCCACACACATATACCTTTGTTATCAGACTAAGGTTCTTTTTGTTTTTTTCCCCCCAGCCTAATATAGTGGAAATGATACGATTTGTTTGTTTTTTTTGGTGGCAAACAGGTATGGGTTTAAATTCTGGATCCATTACTTATTTGCTATGTGATCTTGGGCTGGTTACCTTTTTTTTTAAATGAGCATATTAACCCTTTCTTTACAAACTTAACGTTAAGTGTGCAATGCTCCTGTTCCCAAATGGGGCAAGAAATACACACCTAACACATGCTAGTCTCTGCTCCTTCCCTCTCCTACTCCTCCCCGCCTTTTTTTCCCTTTTGGGTTAGCTGTAATTTTTAATCCCGGCTATACAATCAAAATGGAAACCCAAATAGAAAATATCTCTGACCCCCGTCACAGATTGTAATTTCAATTGATCTGGGATGAAACCTGGGTGAGTGAGGGGTGCGTGGAAAAGATCACAGGTAGAAGTAGTGACCTCCTTCTCCCCCTCGCCACTGTCTGTCTGTGTCTGAGCATGAAGGAATCAGGTAGCATGAGGGCTGTGCCATCCCTTCCCTCCCATTCTTCCTTTCCCCTTATGGCTTGCTCCTCCTTCATTGAGGTTTTCCCAAATCCCAGTCAGAAGAGGAAGCTGTTTTGGAGAGGTCAGGACAGGGGTGAGAGAAATGAGCAGCTCTCTTGTTGTATTGCGAGCGCTCTTTCCAAATTCTCAGGTCAAGCCCTTTTCATAACCTTCCTCAAAGAAGGAGTCTCATGAGAGGGTTGGGAGGAGACAAGAAACCCTGACCGAGGGGCCCGGCCTTTGGTTCTCCTTAGGCTAGGCTCCTGAGCACAGCACCACCCATTTTGTTCACCCTCTCTTCTCTCTGGTATAATTTCCTACTTAATTTGGGGGTTCGGAAATACAAGTTAGCAAGTATTGTCTGTCCTGAAAAGTCTAGAAATTGAGTATATAACATTTGAAGAAGTTTGATGAGATTTTTTGGAATAGTGGTTCAGAGGAGACAGTTTCTTGACAACATATGCCAGATGTTTGGGTGCATACCTCTGTAGTAGGCGATTTCAGACCTGATGTGGACAGATGGGTCTGTGGAAAATGAACACCACTCTGGTAGGTGATTAGAATCCTCAGGACTTTTCTGATTTCCTTCTTGGGAGGTGCAGTTCTTGTGTCATTCAGCACCATGCTACTGAAATTACTATAGGGTGGGAATTAATTACTCTCAGTAGAATGCCATTAGGCCACAGGCATGCGGTGCATAGACAACAGCTTTGTGTGTGGGATGAGGATGCCCGCTCTCTCCAACCAGTGAAAGCAGTATAATGTAGCGATTCTCTACTGAGCTTTGTTTCCAGAGAAATCTTGTCAGACATGCACATTTTGAATGATCTTTTTGTTTCAATGGGGAATTTAGAAAATGGCCTACAAGTTTTGAAGTGACTTCTTTGATAACATGTCACATTGAGAGACTGTATTAGTAACTTATGTGGTAAGTGTAGTTTAGAAAGAAACTTAATACTAGGTATGCAAGATGGTATAGCAAAGCCTTAAACTTCCATTTTGGACAAGATGGGAAAAATAATTGTGTATGGAAATGAATAAGGGGTTTCCTAGGGAGTAGAGAAGAGTAGATGTCAAGACATGTGGGTTTCTAGTGGTGGCTGACTGTGTGGTACTTATAATTATACTCTCAGAAGAGTGGGTTGAATTGGTGTGACTGGAATATACGGGTCTGATGTGTGGAATGGTGGGAATGAGGGTCTGAGAGGTGGTTAGAGTCAGATGGTGAAAGGCCTTGGGTGTTCTCATGAGAATCTCGGACAGACAACTGTCTTACTGGAAAATTAGGTTTATCTGAAGGAGAATGTTCAGGATGATACGGGGCATGGAAAACCATTTCTAATGAAGAATAGCTAAATATATCTTCATGTGAAAAGGAGACAACCAAAAGGAGATAGAGTAATGACCCTCAAATAAAAGTGGGATTAGTCTGGGGTCTGGGGTTAGTAGTATAGAGGTGGGCTGGCCGAGTGGCGTGGTGGTTAAGCTCTGCCTTAGGAAGCCAGCGGCCCCGGTTCGGGTCCCACATATGAGGGCCAGTGACACTGCCCTTAAAAATAATAATAATAATAATATAGAGGCAAGTGTGAGAAAGAAGTTTTTAACTGGTAAGGATGGTCCTACCATGACTACCAAAACTAGAGCTCTTAGTTTTCCGGTCATGTTCTGTGGAACCCCAGCATCCAAGGAAGTACTTTCAGGGCCACAGTGGGAGAAGGATGCCTGACAGGCGGGGCTCTGGGCCATTGTGCTGCTTCAGCCTGAATAACCTCGTTCAAGAAACAGATATCTTGGGCCGGCCGAGTGGCGCGGTAGTTAAGCGCTGGCTTGGGAAGCCAGCGGCCCTGGTTCGGGTCCCACATGTGAGGGCCAGTGACACTGACCTCAAAAAAAAAAGAAACAGATATCTCATATTTGTTGCTGGAGAGAGGGCTCTGTTACTTAGAAAAAAAGTTTGGGAAAAAAACCCAAAAACGACTGGAAGAGGCTGAAATGAGCCTCCTTATTCTTGCACCCTCAATCTTGATTAAGCTATCCTAACAGAATCAGGTAGAGCATCTTCGTGTTGCTTACAGAAGGAATTCCTGTTCTGTTTGGGAAGTCAATTAAAGATTTATAGGTCTCCTGTAAGGTTTTATAAGCAAGAAGCAGGATGTTGCAAAAGTTCAGTTTTTTCAAATGCAGGGTACAGTTTCATATGTTATTAATGACAATTGAATTTTCTGACCAATTCACAAAAATACCTATTAAAAATACTTATTTTAATTTATAAAATAACAGCTTTAAGTATAATGATAAATAGAAAACAATAGTGCTATGGTAGTACTAATGAAATAAAAAAAATTTGAGTGAGAAGTTCTTTTTTATTAGTCTTAGATTATGCTACTGAAAATAAACACTTAGAGGGTGATGAAATTTGTGGAAATTCTAAAGGGAATTTCTGGGTACTTTCAAGGACTTCATAGGTTTGAAATACTAGCTCTTCAATCTCAGTGTTTAAGAGTAAGAGCTTTGGGCCGGCCGAGTGGCACAGTGGTTAAGCGCCGGCTTGGGAAGCCAGCGGCCCCGGTTCGGTCCCGCATATGAGGGCCAGTAACACTGCCCTCAAAAAAAAAACACAAATGCATTAAAACTAAAAAGAGTAAGAGCTTTTCAAATGTCCATCAACTGATGCAGTTTGTTACTAGGACTGGCATAACAAAATCTCAAAAACTGGATGGCTTAAACAACAGAAATTTCTCATACTTTCTCACAGTCCTGGAGGCTGGAAGTCCAAGATCAAAGTGCCAGCAGGATTAGTTTCTCCTGAGGCCCTTCTTCCTGTGGGCAGATGACTGCCTTTTTTCTGTGACCTCAGATGGCCTTTCTTTTGTGCATGGGCACTCCTACTATCTTCTCTTCTTATAAGGACACCAGTCCTAGTGGATTAGGGCCCTACCCTTATGACTTCACTTAACCTTAATTACCTCTTTAAAGACCCTGTGTTCAAATGCAGTCACATTGGGGGTTAAGGCTATATAACCTATAAATTTTGGAGGAACACATTTAAGACCATAACAACTGGTAAATGGACAAAATGTGTTATTTCCATACTATGGAATTGTACTCAGCAATAAAGAGAAATGAAATATTAATGCATGCAACATCATGGATAAATTTCAAAAACATTATGCTACATAAAGGATGTCAAACACATTGATTTCATTAATATGAAGTTGTCAAAAGGGTACATAAAACTAACTATAGTACAGAAAGCAGATTAATGGTTTCCAGAGGCCATGGGTTGGGGGATGGAGTCAGCAATAACAGGGCAAAAGGAAATTTTTTAGGGCAATAAACTGTTCGATATTTTGGTCATAACGATAGTGGTTACGTGACTGTATTGTTACCAAAACTGATCATACTGTACACTTACAGAGGTTGAATTTTGTTGAATATAAATATATCTCAACTTAAAAGAAAAGAATAAATGCATTAGAGCCAGTGTGGAGCTGGATTCAGTCCCAGCTTTGCTGTTTTGTACCTGAATAACCTGGGGCCAGACATCTTCTCTGGGCCTCAGTTTGCCCATCTGGAAATGTATATTATGATAGTTGCTTTGGGAATTAGAATAGACATGTTAAACATTTAGCATATAGCGCCTGGAGCATGGTAAATTATCAGTAAGTTCTTATATTTTACTTCATGGTATTCTCTTTTATAAAGTATGTCAGTAACACTAGTATTATGTTTGTCAGTTACTAGTGTTACGTTTTAGGCCTGCAAATGGAATGGAAAGAAGATTTTTCTGAGAAAAATGTGTAAGAGCCAAGGAGAGAAGGGTAGAAGGGATTTTAAAACAGCCAAACACTTTATGTGAATGTAGCAGATGAAAATGTACCCCATCCCTTCAAGCATTGTTTTTATCTGCTAAATTCATGTTTATGGAACAATTGATCTTTTAAATTATAGTTTTCCAGATTTGAGAATCATTGGGCTAAAACTATTTTACCTACCATTATAAAGACAAAGATAGAAGAGGAACATTTATGAGATAAACTTCATCACTCCTGCTCTTTGGGAATTTACAATCTAATTAGGGAAAGGGGGACATTTTTATACCAACTTTAAGATCTTAAACCATCATTGGTGGAACTATTTGCATGACTAATACTTAGATGGAAGCTGAAAGGGACCATTAGATATTTGAATATAATTTAATTTTGGTATTCAAAAAACAAATTTGCAAGGTGATTTTAAGAAACTGATTTTATTGCAAGGAAGGGAGCTAATAATTTGTTCCTATAGTTGACTTTTAACTGCCTTGACAGATATTTCCAAGCCAGTTAGTAAAGTGTTGTACTAAGTTCTTTGTATCTTATTCCCTTTTTTCATCAACACAGCACCCCAAGGACTCTGCTTAAGTCCCTGAAATAGTGCATGCTCTCCTGACCCACAATAGAGTGGAGCTATCTGTCTCCCCCCAACACCCTCATCTTTGAGCCTCTATGGTAAAATCTGTAGATAATGTTACTTTGCTTAGAGAAACTTCAGTGAATTTATATGAGTCCATGTAGCTGAAGAATTAGTTTAGATTTTTAAATCGAATTATAACATGCCCTTGGGGAAATCACATGTATGAGTGCAGCCATTTAAAACCCAGTGCAGGCCAAGCCATAAGGAATAACAGATGATTCTTTTACAGTATTGCCTCACATGCCTAACAAAGCACCATACCATCAACATGAGAGTGCCATTCACAACGTACGAGTCATTAATCATGTAAACTTATTTTAAAAATAACTGGCATGCGTATTCCACTGCCAACTACATGTACCTGTTTATTTTGGTGAATTGAAAATACGTCTTTCATTTTTTTCAGTTTGGATTATTCAGGTTTATGATTCAAAAGCTACAAAAATGTTAGCATTTGGATTTTCTACATTAATCTTAAAACCTTTTATCCCAGTGAGCCAATCTAAAATATGTGTAGTGCTTTGTTTTTTATTGAAGTAGAATATATACACTAAACAGTGCACACAGATCATGAACATATAGCTTGAGGCATTATCACAAACTGAACACATCCATATAACCTGTACTTAAAAGATCAAAACATTACCAACACCTCAGAAACCCCCGCAGGCTCCTTTCCAGTTAATACCCCTAGCCAAGGGTGACCACTGCCTTGACTTCTAAAAGTTAAATGTAATTTTTTGTGAGGTCTAAAATTGTTTAATACATATGAAATTGTAAAAGAATTTTATCTGTAATGATGATGACGATGATTGATAATCAAGAATTAAAGGTCTTAGGGCCAGCCGAGTGGCTCAGTTGGTTAAGAGCTCGCTCAAGCGTACGAGCTGAGCTCTGAGCAACAGCAATTTGATGCCCAGCCTGAGCTAAGCTGCCAACAGGTAGCAGGATGGCTCAGCTTAAAAAAAAAGAGAAGAATTAAAGGTCTTGCATGAAGTACACAGGACATTCCAAAGTATATCATATTTTATTATATCTGATATAAATGTATACTAGCACTTGGGCCAGTCAAGTGGCACGGTGGTTAAGCGCTGGCTTGGGAAGCCAGCGGCCCCAGTTCGGATCCCATATATGAGGGCCGGTGACACTACCCTCAAAAAAAATAAAATAAAATAAAATAAATGTATACTAGCACAGAATATATTTTATAGGTGGAATTAGTCAGATTGCTCCCATTTTATTCTGTGTGGGATTGTTTTGTGCTAGCTCATGTACGTTTGTGTATTCAACATTCTTGCTTACAAGTCCCATTTGTTCTCAGGGGAAAGCATTACCTTTGTGCTCCCAAATTTCTCTCCTTGGTATTCATTTCATTACCTCTCCCTTAGGGATGAGTTTGACTCTAATTAGTCTATTTGCAAATAGCCCTCATATGAGCAAATTTTTAATCACCAACAGAATTGGCCTACATTCCAAAGGCCATCAAGGCATCTAGTCCTCCCTCCCTTGATTGTCTACCGAGCAAGTACGCCATGTTTGTTGAATACCAGCTTGGTTCAGAGTATTCTGCCAGGTTCATTAGAGGATGTTAAAAGGAGTACAAGATATCGACCGTGCCCTCTAGGAATTTAGCATGAGGTGGCTAAAAGTGTGAACTCTGGAGCCAGACTGCTTAGATTTATATTCCAAGTTCACCACTTCCTAGCTGTGTGATTTTAAGCAAGATACTTAATTCTGTGTTCCATTTTCCTCATTTGAAAGAAGAATCTAATAAGAATACTTACATCATGAAGTTGTGGGGTGTAATAATGATAGTAATACATGCCCAGCATTTAGAACTGTTCCTGAGCAGAGTAAGTACTAATTAAGTTTTAGTTGCTGTAATAACAATCACCATAGGGATCATAGATAAAATACTGAAATTAGAACCAAGGTATCTCATAATTAAATTCCACAATGCATGATGAAAGCAAATCGAAGCATCTCAGATCACTGAATTGAACGTCTGTTCCATATGCCATCTTGCCTCCACGACATCAGAGTCCCCAGGCTGACAGGAACCAATTTCCTGTCTTTGATAAGAATGGAAAATGAAGGATCTACAAAAATCATGAATTGTTTAAGGAAGCTGTGGTTAAAACTCCCGAGTATGTCTTTTCCAACTCTTCCCCACTCCCCAATTCAGGATGCTTCTCCGCACCCCCACGCCTGTCTGAACCTGTTCGCTTTGTGTTTTCTGTTACCTGAATATTTAGCAGTTGAAGACTTGCGTGAACAGCATTCCCATTTATCCTGTAGAGGTTAAGGTCTGATGAGTCATTTGTACCTTAGTATTGTAATCAGATTCTTTTTCATTGAGCATCTGGCCAGAAATCAGATATAATGAAAGGATGCGAATTTGTTGTTTGGGAGGGAAATAAGTAATTTTGAAATACAGAATGTTTTATTTTTTTCTTTAAATAGAGGTTTCACAGTGGGAGTGTTGGGCAGCATGACATCATTGGGGATGGAAGAAGGGACAAAGAAATAACTAGTAGGATGGATGCTAAACCTATTTAATCTCTTTTTGAGTGTTATCTGTTAGTATTAATTCACTCATATTACTATAAATTAAATAGGCTTTCTGGAGGGCCAGGCTAGGAAAACAACTACCATTTATTGTGCATTGTATGGGGGAGATGAATTCCAGGTTCCAAATAATGAAAAGTGTAAAAGTTCCTTTTTTTGGATTGTATTCCCTTTGTAAGTGATGTAAACAGTAATTGCTATGTAAATTCAGAAGAGTTTTTTTTTTTTTTAGTGATGGAAGGAGTTACGGAGAACATAGGGTTTGAACTGGATATAACCCTTTTTAGTATTTGTGTAATGGGCAAGTGAGGAGGCCAAAGGTGTGTAGGAGTGTGAGTGTGATGTCTGAAGACAAGTTAACAGTAACAGGAGATAAATTGGCCAACTGATACTTCAACTTTCTGGCTGAAAAGTCTGTGTTCTTTTCCTAGGAGAGAAATACCGCAAATGCAGCCCCAAATTATCCTTGTTTTTGGTTTTAAGTTAATATTATGACATTGCATGCTTTAAAAAAATGAATTAAATAGAGTTCTCATTTATTTTTATAAAACCTGAGGTTTCATATTTGGGAAAATTTCTACTTTGAGTATCATTTTAGATGACAGGATCTCCTAGCAGTATATATATGCTACTACAGTCTAGCTCTATTAAACATTGTCACAGTACATTCTGTGGGCCTTGAGTTTTGAAGAGGAAAATAATCTTCAAAGTACTCTGTTCTTCAACACGATCTGGGATGTACCCAGTAGCTTAATCCCTTTCTACCTTTTCAGTTCACTTTCTAGATGAAAAATCGATTGTTTTCTCCTCATCTGTGATATTATATGGATAATAAATGGGGAGATTAAGAGAAATTAACTGAAAATTTTATAGAAACACATTCCGTAGAGCAAGAGTTGATTGTGTATAAAATTTCTATACAGTTTTCAGAGGACTTTTTTTTTTTTTTGCCGAGCCATCCTGCCAACAGGGGATTCTTTATGAGTGTGTGTGTGTGTGTGTGTGTGTGTGTGTGTGTGTGTGTGTGTCTGAAGAAATTCAGAGTGACCACCACATGCTACAGTTTTCAGTTATGTAGACTGTTTGGTTTTTTTAGGTCATGTCTGATGGCAATATATAGAGCAAATGTAGATATATAAATCAGAAAAAATTTTAAAAGAACTCTATCTGATATAGATAATGGGCCACAATATAAATCTTTATGAGACTTGTGAAACTTAAGCACCCATTGTTATCTTTTCCAGTGGCTGCCACATCCAGTTGAATTTCTCTTTAAAATTGTGATTTAACTTGTGCTTCATAAAGGTTTTTTAAATATAATATGTCTGGGGTCAAGTTGAACAGTATCTCCAGATTAATTCTGAGAATACTTAGAAAAGGTTTGTGTGAATATATATTTTTAAATTTCTAAATTCACCATTTTGATACAAATACCCATGGTTTTCTTCTGTGTTTACATGCAGCCAGGAGCTATGGGCGGAGACGAGGTAAAATTTTTTTAATGAGATCTTTTGCTTGCCACATTGTGAGTAAATATGAGTGCGTGTGTGTTCATATCCGTGTGTGTGTGTAAAACAGTTATTGTATGGTATAATGTTCTAGCTTAATTATTTTAGCAAAATAATTCTTATAGTTTTATTATAATTATTTTTTGTTGTTAGTTGGTAATTTGTTCTTTAATCCTTATAAAGACATAGCAAAGACTGTTTCTACCCGGAAGCTTTGTTACCTGGTTTATCATGGGTGACATTGAGGGAATATGAATTTTTTTGTCCTGTATCCACTATGTTCTTTACCTACTACTTAGAAGGCAGAAGTTAGGTTTTATAAGGCATTCTTGATCTTCGTAGGCTGACTGGTGAATTTATTTGTGTTACATCTAGAGGCATATTTACCTTGGAGCTAAATGAAGCTTCAGTTTCAGGGAACCTCACGTTCATGGGCCCTCTCCAGGGTCTTTACCTTATTTTTGTGTTCTTTTTCTTAAAGGAGGATCCCTTACTTGTATAGATGGTAGGCCCCTTAAAACTTGCATTCTCTCCTGGTCACACCCAAATAAAATAATATTGGTTTCATTTGTGTAATGCTGTAAACTTTCCAAAGCATTTCCATATCTGTAACTTGTCCAAATAATGTTTTAAGTAGGTATGGTAAGCCCAATGTAGAAAGAGTATGAGATTTAGTGTCAAAAAGACCTAGTTTGTAATCACTGCTTTATCAATTATGTCTGGTACCCTCATCTGTAAATTATGAGGTAATAAAGCCAATTTTGTCCAACTTCAAGAGTGTTAGTGAAATTCTAGTTTAAAAAATGGGAGAGGAAAACCTATCCATGTAAACTAAAAGCATTCCACAAAAAAATGTAACTTGCTTTGATACTCTTTCACAAAAGCTGAGAGGTGAACTAATTTACTTGCTATGTAATCTCAAGTTAAACTCACAGCTAAGTCTGGAACCTTTGTCTGGCTGCTGATTGGGTAATATTTACCATTTACCTGCTGTCTCTGACATTGCAGTTGAGTCCTGAAGAAAAGACAAAATTAAATTCATAGTATTATTTATTCCATAGTAAATATTTGTTGAATACATGAATATTGGCAGAACCTAATATGTATTTGAGTCACCACTGAAACCTTCTTTCATGGTGGAATCATATAGTCCGTTTTGTTTCCACATCATGGTGAAGAAAAACCTGTGTAGTCGATTATTTTTTAACCATGGAAATAAATACCATTTAACATTTTTCAATCTAAATTATTTTTAAATTTATAGAAAATAATATTACCAGAAAACATTTGGCACCATGTTTTTTTTGCATGTTGTTAGGAAAATGATCACTCTCAGGAGGGAATAGGGAATGGACCATTGTACATGGAAAATGAGCACCGTCTGGGGAGGGTAGTCGGCAGGGACCAGCCACTCCTTACACACTGACCAGTCACCAGATCTGGTCAATGTTTTTCCTCTAGTTTCTCAGGCCTCGTCCCTCCCTTCCCATTTGTATTGTTTCATCTTTCTGAAACACCCCTTTGTCCATGCCACCTTCCTTTTCTATTCAGAATCCCCATCATCTGGCTTCTCCCTGTTTTATCAGCCTCATCATGTCCAGTTTTCTAACCCCATCTTTCCCTGACCAATCCATGTGCTTTCCCACGTCTGGTCGTTGAAAGTATCGTTCACCTTTTCTCTCATTTACTTACCTAAGGCCTAGCCTTAGTTCATGCATTCAGGCCGACTTCAGGCCTTCCCCTTCCAGGACACCTTGCCCCGTGGCCTCGCAGGCAGTGGTTTCCTCTGCCTCTGCTGCCGTACATTCTTCCTGCCTCTTCTCTGTGCCCTGATGCCTCAACTGGAAATAAGCTATTTGAGGACATTGTCTCCTGTGCCTAACACTGAAAGAATATGTATAGTTAGTTAGCACTTAACAAATGCTTATTGATGAGGATTGTTATGAAGTAACACCCCACATCAATGCAGACCAGACTTTGGCATTATATTTTTAAAACTTATTTTATTTTTACAAATCATAGGATATTAAACACTCGACATCAAGAATATAAGACCACCAGGGCCGGCCGAGTGGCGCCATGGTTAAGCGCTGGCTTCAGAAGCCAGTGGACCCGGTTCGGCCCCACATATGACGGCCAGTGACACTGCCCTCAAAAAAACAATTAAAATTAAAATTAAAAAAAATATATATAAGATCACCTGTAGTTTCTAAACTCCTGAAAAAATAACTACTTTTTCTATTGCCATGTTACCTTCCATATCTATTTGTAAGTTTTGACTTAATGATTTTCAGATGCTACAGTCAGCTTTCCATTAAGTATTAAGCTAGACACTGCTTAGATGACTTGTCCCTTCTCTGTATATGTTTATACATCTGAAATTTGATAGTTGTAGATAAAGAAGATGAGGGAGGGAGAGAGGGAGGGAGGAAGGGGGAGAGAGAGAGAGAGAGAGAGAGAGAGAGAGAGAGAGAATGTGTGTTGGGGGGGTAGGATGAAAGGAGGGAGAGAGAGAGAGAGAGAGGCCACTAAAAAACTGAATGTTGACTTTCTGTAATGAGAAAAGAATAGGCAGAAAATTTCATTCCATACTTTTATTGGGTTTTCTGTTCTGAGAGCTAAAAAAGGAGAAAAGTCATCTTCCTTAGATGTAGTGACATAGCCATGTGGGATGGGGCACGTGTACCTCATATCCACTTTCATTCCCTAAAATATACTCATCTGGGCAAATGCTGCATAGCATAACTTTGATAAACTGGCAGATTTCCTCATGCTCATTTATTTGTATGACTGGGGATTACATTAATGCTTGATTTGTTTCCTCTAAACAGAAGTTTGACTTTCCCCAAAAAGCATAAAAAGTAAGCTTGCTGATGTATGTTCTTTTATTCTACCTATGATTTAGATCTGCTATAACTCATATTCTATACACTAAATATGTGTGTTGGTTAATATTTTAGGAATAGAAAGCAAATGGGATTATCTGTGACAGTTTTGAGATCTATCAGCAAGAATTAGGCTAGTGGAATCTTTCATCTCTCCTGATAAACCTGGAACAGCGTCCTAGAATACATAAAATTTCAGAAACTCTTTGGATGATGGAAGAGGAGTGGGAAGCAAGGTTGTCTAGGTGTGTGATTCAACTTAACAGAAAGCTTCAAGGTGACATTGGCATGGCCAGATGATTGCAGAATATGTCCCTGAGTGTATGCATGGGGGTCAGCGGGAGAGGAGACGTTGGCAATGAGATGGTCCGTGCTGCCCTGAGGAATGGTTTTTGAAACATTGCAAGCCTCCTAGACATATATGTCAGGCTTTAGAAAGAGGGTTTCATGACACAAATAATGAAAACGGGAGAACTTGGGATCAGTTGAAGGCTTAGATCAGGAAACAAGCATTGGAGGGCAGACTTGTTGGCAAACCTAGTGCTTTCAGTAGTATAATTGAAGCAGTAGTAATAGGGAAGAAGAAGAATTAGATGTGAAAGAATGGGATTTGAAAATAAACTTGATTATATATAAAGTATGTATTTTAGTAGGCAATTATTTATTTCCCTTGTGGAATCAAAATGACACCAGCGAATTTTTTTTTTTTTTTTTTTTGAGCTGAGCCATCCTGCCACCTGTTGGCAGCTCAGCTCGGGCTGGGCATTGAACTGCTGTTGCTCAGAGCTCAGCTCACACTCTTGAGCGAGCTCTTAACCAACTGAGCCACTTGGCCAGCCCAACACAAGAGAATCTTAACATTTTCTTTCAGGAGTATTCTGACTTTCCCAAGCTCTGATATGTATTTTCCTATAAAACTAGTCTAATGGGTAGTATCATACAAGGTCTTTGCTTCACATTTAGCAGCACACCTGATTTAAATATATGTTGTGTTTTTCATATCGCATGAGATTTTATGGACTCTGGGAGATTTTGTCCATAAGTAGACATGTCGTCTGTGGTAGTGCTGTTGGTGTTTGACAGAACTTCTTAAAGAGTAGCAAGGACAGTGGTTAAGCGCTGGCTTGGGAAGCCAGCGGCCCCAGTTTGGATCCCACATATGAGGGCCAGTGACACTGCCCTCAAAAAAAAAAAAAAAAGTAGCAAGGAAAATAGAAAAGATCCTTTTAAACAATGTAAATGAGCAAATGCAAAGAATGATTGGAGTTACTTTACTATTGGATTTACTGTTATAAAATGTACTTCTGAGCCGGCTGAGTGGTGCGGTGGTTAAGCGCTGGCTTCCGAAGCCCCGGTTCGGGTCCCACATGTGAGGGCCAGTGACACTGCCCTCAAAAATAAAATAAAATAAAGTAAAATATACTTCTGTGCATATTTAACCCATAAAAATCTATTGACATTAGTGGATGGCTTAGTTGATAACAAAGATTCTAAAACCCCAATAAAACAAGCTCATGTACCAAGTTGGAATTGGGTCTTTCTGTCAAAAGTCTGCCCAAGGGAGGAGAGATAGCTATAGCAGTGAGACCATAGTACAAACATGCCATCCTGCTCATTCAAACCTGGTTATGTGAGCTCTTGTCTAAAGGAATGGATGGTCCCGAGTGAAACAGCTGAAGAAATTCCGTAGTGTTATGGTTATAATATCTGAAATGTTACTGTTTACAGTAATAGGAAAATTTGAGCACAGGAGATGATGAGGGGAATAGGATCACTAGTTTTTCACCTCTGCAAGAAATTTTTCTGGGAGGGGCCCAAATAAATAACGAAGGAGGGGTTCTGGGCTGTCCACTCTGATTTCATTCATTCGGTGTTTGTGTGTTTACTGTGGGTCAGAGGCTGTGCTAGACTCTAGATGTGTTCTGTCTTCCTACTGGGTATTCACTCTAGTAAGAAAAAGGGGTGGATAAGGGGGCGGGAGGCGGGGAGAGAGAGAAAGAGAGAAAATATAGGTGAAACAAACATTTTCATTGTCAAAAGTTGTGATAAGTACCAGGCAGGAAAAAAGGGGAGGTTCCCTCTAACAAAATGTTATTTAAACTGAAACCCAAAGGATGGAAAGACAGCTATCTTTAAATAATTTTTTTATTGTTGAAATTTTCAAACATACACAAAACTAGAATAGCTTAATGAGCTATATACCCATCACTTATCTTCAATGATTATCAACATTTTGCCAATCTTGTTTCATATATTCTCTCCATTTTTTCCCTTAGAATATTTTAAAGAAAATTCCAGACATCATAAGACAGCTATTTTAAGGGGCTTGAGGAAAAGTAATACTGATAAATGCTACAACATTGATAAATCTTGAAAGCATTATGCTAGGTGAACGAAAGCAATTACAAAAGATCACATATTGTATGATTCCACATTTATGAAGTGTCCACAATAGGCAAATCTATTGAGACAGAAAATTGACTAGTGGTTGCCTAGGGCTGAGAGAATTGAAGGAAAATGGAGAGTGACTGATAATGAGTTAAATGGAGGAATTGTATGATATGTAAATTATATCTCATTAAAACTTTTTTTTTTTAAGGGCAGTGCTCAAAGCAAGAAAGGGCTTTGTGTGTTTGAGGAAGTTGATAGAGGCCAGAATGGCTGAGCTTGGAGGGAGAAAGGGGAGGGTGTGTTAAGTTGAGGTTGGTGGAAGGAAGAAATCTGATCCTCCTCTGCTTTAGCTCCTGGTAAGGATTTTGAACTTGGTCCAAGTACAAGAGGAAATCTATGAATGTTTTAAAGCAGGGTCAAGTGATTAGATTTATATTTTTAAAAGAGTACTCTGGCTACTGTTTGGAGTGGAGTTAGGAGTAGATTGTCTAGTTCAGAAAGATGGTGTAGTATTCTAGGCTAGGCAAGAGATGATGGTGTTTTAGAATACAGCGATGACAATGGAATTGGAAAGAAGTGAACAAATGGAAGATTTATTATGGAGGGTAGAACCTACCCTTTTTAATGGCATTAGACTGAAAAATTAAATGTGGAAGAGTAAATGAGAAAGAAGACTCAAAAATGATGTTCAGGTTCTAGCTGAGCAATTGGGTGCATTGGGGTGCCACATATTGAAATGGCACTGGGAGAGAATAAGCTTAAGGTCGATGTCAAGAGTTCATTTATAAACAGACTAAGCTTGTGATACCTAAGAGATAACCGCATAGTAATACCAAGAAAGATGCATTTTTATTATTTGTATATTAGGGTTTTATGTAAGGTTTTGTGTAATAAAAGGAATTCTGTCCACAGAGATTTGACAATCACTCATCTAGTTCAAATCTCTCATTATGTAAATGAGACTCAGATAAGTGAAATGTCTTGTCCAGTGGCACAGATTAAAGCCTAGGCTGGAACTCAACTCACTTCGTTTCAAGGCGATTTTTTTTTTAAACTGTATTGGGAACAGCTATGGTCATTGGTTACACATTGCTTTTATGCTATAATGGCATAGTTGACTGTTTTAGAGGGCGCAGCTCATAATGGCCCATGTGGGTATCGAACCTGCGACCTTGGTGTTATCAGCACCACACTCAAACCAACTGAGCTAATCAATCACCCCTCCAGGTGTTTTTTTTTTTTTTTTTTTTTGTAAGGTAAATTATTCCTCATAATCCATTTTTTTAAAAATCCCAAGTGACTAATCCCTGAGCTACTTGCAAAACTAAGGTAAAAAGGGTCAGCTTGGAATGGATGTACTGAGCCGGAAGTGCCCTGGAATTGTTGGATTAACAGCAGAGGCTTTGGTGGGAGCCCAGAGGTGATGGCCAAGTAGCTTTGGCAGCCCAGCATGGCCAGTGGCCTTTTGTTTTCCATCACAACCTGCAGGAAAGGAGCCCTCCTGGGGAAGAAGGCCTTGGACAGGCCTTCCATGTTTAGCTAGTGCTTTGCAATGTTTGTTATTTGGCATTTTAGCTTAAAGTCATCTTTTCACTCAGATTATTTATCCAATTACTGGACCAAAAATTATATTCTGGTTATTAATTGAAAATAGATATCAGAAAACCAGACCATTGGTGGAAAAGAGAGCCAGATGACCAAGTTGCAGCATTTCAGAAGCTTTTCTCGTGCTTCTGTTGAAATAGTGAATATGAATATTTCTTATGGAAGTATGAGATCCCAAAGCAGGTTTATGTTCTAGATATATAAGAATATAATTTTTGGTAAGCAGCATGACTTAAAACATTTTGGTCTTGGGGAGTGTTTTCATTAAAGAAAAGAAGTATGTCAGAGAGATGATAGTTAGTGAAGCAGGATCTCTCGTGGGAAACAATTTGGGTGCAGCCTCTTCAAGTTTCAATTCCTAATAACACATGTCCAAGAACTAAAATGTCACCAGTCTTCCCAGGGACAGTTTGTCCTGGGGGGACAGACATATGCCAAGTGAATGAATGCATGAATACCAACCTCGCAAAAGGGACCACTGGACAAATCAGAATACCAATGTTTTAACGTACTATGGAGATGGCTGTAATAGAAATACAATTTCAATGGCTGGTTATTTGCCTACTAGTTCAAGAGTCATCTCTTCACAATACAAGGCACTAAATTCATTAATAGAACAGTCCTTCAGGAGCTTATCATTAGAGCATAGGGAAATAGATGGTTTTCAGGCTATGGAAACATCAAATAAATCATTCTGTCCCACAGAGGAGTAATCCCATCCTTATGATAAAATCCTTTTATCTCCTGTTGGTCTGCTCTGGGTAAACACTCTTAAGTCCTTACTCTTCACCTCTTTTAAATGGCTCCTGCCAACTAACTTTTTGTTCCATCAGCACTTCAAGCAGTCATGTTACAGTAAGGTTGACTAGATTGTAGATTTTACATTCCATTCCTGGGGATACATTTTCCTTAACTTGATTGAACTTGGATGTTTCCCAAGGCTCCATACACTTTACACAATATCTCTTTCAGTGGCTGCCTGCTACAGACAATCTCCATTTCAGTGGTTCGTGAACTTGAGGATAGGGATCACTGGGGAAACTGGTGAAAAGTGCAGATTTTCAAGTTTGACCTGCACAGATTCAGATAAAATAGATCTGGGGATTGGGCTTTAAGACCTATATTCACCGTTATAGAAACATCATGAATATGTGAACTCTTAGCAGTTTTTCATTTCCAAGGGCAACTTTATTACTAAAATCTGTGGTATTCTAAATACCAACAATAAAAGAAATTTGGTTTAAAAACCTTGGGAAATTTCAGTACCCATAACCCATTTTTAAAAGTTGAAATTTTTACAATTAACTCCTGCTTTTATTTTCTTTGCCAAAATACCCTGGGGAAGCTGTGGTTATGTTGGCCGTGCAGAAAGAAAGTTCTCTTTGTTCCAGAATGCCTTGAACATCCACTTCTCCTTCACTGCTCTTGTTCAAAACTTCCTCATCTCTCATCTGGACAGTCCCGATTTCTTCAGACTCCCATCCCTTCCTCCCTGGGTGCAAATTGCTGGTAGCTATTGTAGGATTTGGGGTAGAGGGAATACCGTGTCAGCATTTTAGAGAAGTCTTCTGACAGGATGAGAGATGGATTAGTAGATGGGAGTCATGAGAGTCTCCAGGGCATGAATGTAGTGAGAGAGAGAGAGAGAGAGAGAGAGAGAGAGAGAGAGAGAGAGAGAGACAAAAGCTAGCATTATAATGAAGTATTACATTTGGAAAATTGGGGAATTTCCTATTTCTTTTGTAATATAGTGTGTCAAATATAATGCTTGAACAAATAGAAGCAATAGAAAAGGTCCTGATTTTCTAGGGCTTGGTCCCACCTTTTGCCATTGTCAAAGCTGTATGCTGTGTTCCAGCACATCCTTGAGGTGGGTGTCTTTGCACATACTGTTTGCCTTTCCTGGATGTTGTCTCACTCTTTACATTGACTGAGTACCTTTTATGTGCCCTGATTAAGACATGGTGGACAAGATTAAATTGGTCCCTTTCCTAATAGGCTTTCCTAATAGGCTTACAATTTAATGGGGTAGGGGAATGAGATACCAAATAAAAACCCATGCAGTAGTTTAAATGGTAATTGGGGAAAGTGTTAAGAAAAGTGCTGTGTGGGCTGGCCGAGTGGCGCGGTGGTTAAGCGCTGGCTTGGGAAGCCAGCGCCCCGGTTCGGTCCCGCATATGAGTGCCGGTGACACTGCCCTCAAAAAAACAAAAGAAAAGTGCTGCGAGTGGATAGAAAAGGGTACCTAACCTAATCTAGAAGGTCAGGAAAGTTCCACTTTTCAGCTGAGACCTGAAGACTTGGTAGGAATTAACTAGAAAACTGGGGAGTTGAAAAAATGATGGTTGTTTTGGTTAGAGGGAACACTTTCTCCTTAGGGCTTGAAGCAAGGAGGAATAATCAGGAAACTCAAAGGAGGTCTGTGTGATTGGAGGTTAGTGAACCAGAAAGAGAGGCAGCAACTGGGATGTAGGAGAGGCAGGCAAAGGTTTACAGCGATGTGTTTGCACAGATAAAGTGCAATGGGGAGTTATTGAGGGGGGTTAACAATAAGGGTGAGGAGTGTGGTTACATGTTCAGACTAATATTTGAAAATGACGCCTTTGGCTGTTTGTGGGGAAAGCATTGAGGGATACAAGGTAGAAATCAGTGGACCAAACTCCTCTGTACTGTAGCTCGAATTGGTAGTGAGAGATGGATTAGACATGGAGTGTGAAAGAAGTGAAGATGTCAAGGATGATGCCTAGATTTCTGGATTGAATGTGGGGAATCGTCGTTTTTATTGAGATTGCAGAGGGGCAAGTTTGGAGGGAAAGATTTAAAAACTGTTTTGAAAGTTCTTTCTCTGGATTCTTGTTCTTTACCTTAGAAACTCAACTTCCACAAGATTTTTCTCAAAATTGCCCTTCTAAAAGGTCCCATAGGGCAGTAAATTGTGCTTTTGTGTCATGTGGTCAAGTCTTCTTTTAGTACTTATCCCTCTGTTTTATAATTATGTACTCGAGTGCCTATCTCTCTTACCAGACTTGATTTCTTTATCATGGACTTCCAAATAACTCTTATTTGTATGGTGTTCCTGGAATGTGAATAAATATTTCTTCAAGTGTTTGCCACTGAGTTATGCATATTAAAGGTTTCTTTATCTTAAATCCAGGTAATGCTGGATTAATTTATTTTACTGCAGAACTTTCCCCAGCCTTTGGAATTCTAACGTGGATTATTAATCTCTGAGAAGGGTGTCAAGTGTGCAGTATTTTCCAGTGTTATTTAGTTCTCCCTCCCCCACACCAGTTTGTTTTCTGAGCTGCTCATGTTACTAGGGTGGAGGGTAAGGGGTGTGGATCAGAGCATTCTGTGGGAAATGCTGATTGGGACATGTGCCTGTTGCAGAGTATGCACATTAATTCACTGAGTGTGGACTACGACATGAAGAGCAAACCTGATGGTCGTCGGAGAACTTCTCTGGATGTCTGGGAAGTTCGTTTTGCCTATGGTTGCTGCAGATCTATTTTTTCCCCCAATAATCAAAACAGACATCATCAAGAGATGAGAATTTACTGTCTATTGTTTGTTCCTGCCAGACTAAACAAGCTAGGTGACATGAGGTGACAAATTTTGTTCTGTTTCTTTGCAGCTAAGCTGGAAAGAGCTGAACAAAAAATTCTTTGGTTCTTTTATTTATTAACTCCCAACATCAAAACAGTGCCTTTCTTCTACCACCTGGGTTGTTCATAAAATAAACAGAGTTATATTAGTAGCTATTTTTTTGTAAAAGAAATAAATGTTCAGTATTTTTCGAAGGCTATTTATATTCGGTTTCAGAGAGTTGGCTGTAGTGACGCAGAGCCGAGGTTTCAGGGAAATAAAGACAGGATAGACTAAATGGGGAAGACACTGTTCTTTTTTTGAAAAGTGTGTGAATTTATTTTAGAGGGGAATTTTTTTTTTTTTTTCCCCAAAAGTAAGAGTGCTCAAGAGTGTTCATTTTTAGAGTAGAACCTAGTGGAAAGTTTTACCAGGAACTTACAGACTCAAACAGGAAATATATTTGTTTTTAAACTTAGATTTTATTTCGTAATGCCAGATGGCACCATTGTGTTACATTTATTCAGACTCTTAACTGCTAGTGTCTTTTCTTATAGTAATGTGGAGTTAATGTGCCTTACAAACTTTATTTGGCTGTAGAGTTAACATAAAATTTTTTTTTGAGTAATATAAAATATGGCATAGATTAGTAGGGTACAAATGTCATAACCACATCTACATCTGTTCTCCCACATCTTAATTTGTATGCTTTCATTTACTTGCCCCTCCTTTATTATTGCAGATGTTTATTTCCTAATAGGAGTAGCTTGGAATGGCAGGGAAACCTTGATCATCTTTAGTCCAGCTATCAAAAAATTGATTAGCCTCTGTCATAAATTTCATATTCCCTTGGCTATCAGGGCCCATCCTTAGAACCAAACCTTTGAGGTCCCACAAAGAGCAAATAACAATCTGTGAATAAAGATGACTCTCCCATTTATTTTAAGAAATGCCTGGGGGGAGACTTCAACACCCCATTGTCACCAATGGACAGATCCTCTAGACTGAAAATCAACATGGAAAGAGTGGCCTTAAATGACACTTTAGACCAGCTGAACTTTGTTGATATTTTTAGAGCATTTCACCCTGAAACAACAGAATATACATTCTTCTCAAGTACACATGGGACATCTTCCAAGATAGACCACATGTTAGGCTACAAAGCAAGTCTCAGTAAATTTAAGAAGATTGAAATCATATCAAGCAGATATAAAGGGAAAACTGATGGTTGCTGGCTAGGAGGGATTGGGGATGAGGGAGAGGGGTTAGGTTTTGGACAGTGTAGGTGGGTGACTACAATGTTGCCGCAGGGATATGGGGGCAGTTCTGAGAATGTAATTGATAATGTTGTGAAAAGACTATTATGTTAAGTGAAATAAGTCAGTCGGAGAAAGACAAATACCATATGATCTCACTTATATGTGGAATCTCAAAAACTGAATGAACAAGCAACATAAACAGAAACAGACTCATACAAATAGAGGAAAAACTGAGGGTTGCTAGTTGGGAGGGGGTTGGGATAAGGGAGAAGGGGAAAGGATTAGACAGCATAAATAGACAACTGCAATATTGCCATAGGTATGTGAAACACAGTTCGGGGAATATAATAATGTAAAAATTTTGTGGCGTGTCAGATGGTCACATGTCTTGTTAGGGAGACCACTTCCTGGATGGAGTAGAGGCTTGATCACTGCACTGTACACCTGAAGCTGATGTTGTATAACATTGTATGCCAACTGTAATTTAATATATAGATAGTCACGGGATGTGGAATATACTGTGGAAGGGAGTCAAAGGAATTGTAATAGATATGTATGATATGGGGGGGAGGAGTGGGGTGGCAAACTGGGGAAGGAGGGTTGTCACTTTGAGGGATTAAAAAATATAACTAGTGCACTGTGTTGTAAACCTGAAACTAATTTTTAAAAAATGTTTATTTCACAATAAAAGAATTTAAAAAAAAAAATGCCTGGGGGAAAGGGTAAATGACTGCTGAATACTCTCAGCAGCAACTATGGGGACTGTGTGAGTAAGATGTAGTGATTTTGTAGCAGTGAAAACAGCTGCAGCTTTTGATGCTCCTTCCTTAGTTTCAGTCTGGTCATGTCTGTGCTTGCATATACCTTTATAGAATAATGTTGGTATAAACTTGTGTAGACCTGGTAACCCGCAGTCGCTTATTCTATGGAAAAAGTCACAGCTCAGGATTCATTGTTTTGTATATTTGATTCTGCACTTTGGCCCTAATAAAGCATTTGTTGTTCAGGAAAAGAATTTTAACTGTAAAAACTCCCACATTTGTTTCAGGTCGGTCTTCTCTCTTTCCCTTTGAAGATGCCTTCCTGGACGACAGTCACGGCGACCAGTCTTTGTCATCTGGCTTAAGTTCTCCCACTCGCTGTCAAAATGGGGAACGAGTAGAACGCTACTCTAGAAAGGTGTTTGTTGGAGGCCTTCCTCCTGATATCGATGAAGGTACTATACATTCACGAATGACTTGATAAAGGCCAGGTTTGTTCCTGGGGTGATTTGTCCCTGCCGTTCCACTCCAAAGAAGCTTTAGTGTGCAGGAGGCTTCTGAAGATATCCGGTAGATGGGTCCGTAATAGACTGTATTCTGCAGGTCTTTTGTTTATACCTAGCAGTCTCCCCACAGCTTCCCATTTCTTAGTTATTAATTGGGGATAAATTTTAAAATAATACTGAGAGCTGAGATTTATGAAACTCTTACTATAAACCCATTGTTGTGCCAAGCGCTTTACATACCGCATCTCATTTAATCTCCATAGCTATCCTATAAGACATATCCTACCTACTCCATTTTATAGATGCAGAAACTGGGGACCAGAGAGAAAGAATTCGTCCCATTTTATGTAGCTAATGGTGCAGTTGGAACTCAAAATCAGTCTGATTCCAGAGCTTTTGCTCATGTCCATCAGACCATACTACCTCATATTTTAATATAGGTACCTATTAAATGAAGAGCTCCCTTGTGTCTTTAAAGAAATGAAAACTAATTAGAAATTTACTTAATAACATTTTTGAGATACTACGAATCCAAAAGTAAGTTTTTCTTGTATGCCTAAAGCCAGCACATAGTAGGTTGTCAACAAATATTTGTTGAATGGACAAATGAAACAAAATTGTGACAGAGTTAACATAATGGAAAAAACAGCAGCTCTAGTCCTAGTAGTCCTTAGTTCTGCTATAAAAATATTGTTAAAACAGAATTGTTTTGCCAACACTATTCTAGCTATGACATTTCTCTAATTTATCATGATTTTTTTTCACGATAAGAGAAGAATAATCTCTAAAAATAGTTTTGTTTTAGACTAACTGCTTTAAGGTGGTACACAGCTGGAGACTCATTTTCCTCCAGACTATTCTCCTACTAGTGTTAATTTCATCTATCGACTGGATTTTCTTTAAGACAAAAGTTCTTTTTGTTTTATTTTGTTTTAAAGCATTTATTTTTTTGATTAAAATTTATTGGGGTGACAGTGGATAGTACAATTACATAGGTTTCAAGTGTACAATTCTGTAATACGTCATCTGTATATCACATTGGGTGTTCACCACCCAAAGTCAGTTCTCCTTCCATATTTGACCCCCTTTACCCTCTTCTGCCATCTCCCCTCCCCGCTTACTCTTTGGTAGCCACTGAACTACTTGTAAGTTAAAGTTTTGATCATGGCTGAGAGAGTGGCAACTTAAGCCACGTCATAACCTGCTTTGAGTCAAAAGTCAGAAGGATAAGATAAATTTATTGAGCTACAACTTTTGAAACATTTTCTTTATAGGATGTGTAGTATGAAACTTCTAACTTTTTCTTACCACCAAATAGAATTACCTCCTTATTTCCCCTACTCCTAGCTAAAAGAATATCTATTTCTAAAATAATTGTAGAGCTGAATAATAATAATAATCTAAGGTAAATTATCTTAGAGATTTTAGAGATTATTTCACACAAGTGAAAGCATATTTTAAATAGTTTGTATACTTTTGCCTTTTTCTGAAAACAGAGACCATTCCTATTTTTAAAATTTTCCTTTTTACTTGACAGAGAGATCACCTTAGCTAATGTTAGATTTTTTTTCTTCCAGATTCTTTATATCAAGTTTATTGGCAGTGAAGGGAAATGAATTATAGTTAGAAACACATTCTACATGGTTGAAAGTGAATAACCAAATGTACCTCCCAAACAATGGTATTTCATTTAGTAGATTTACCTTCTGTAAAAATGCTTTAGAAAATGGCTCTGAAAACATTTTATTGCATAAAAAGATATGTTTTATGCTATTCCATGTGCAATATTTTTTTCTTTTTTGGTAAGATTTTTCCTTTGTTTTCTAGATGAGATCACAGCCAGCTTTCGCAGGTTTGGACCTCTAGTCGTTGACTGGCCTCACAAAGCTGAAAGCAAGTCCTATTTTCCTCCTAAAGGTAATGAGCTTTAAATGTCTCCACTATCTGCACTTAAAATGTCTCCTCTGCCTGCCTGTTGGAGAGCTAGCACAACAATTCAATAAAAGGCAGCCTTTTAACTCTTGAAATAGCTGTTGACTTTCCCCCCCAATTAAGAAAACATTTTAACATTGATCATCTTTTTGTGTCTTACTGTTTCTACTTGGAGACTATTACCCCAGGAGCACACCAGTTGTTTCATGGCATCTGTTTTATTGCCAGTGAGATCCTGTGAGTCAGTTGTGAATGAGCCTTGTGCTAACTTTTCATGATTTCAGAGAAAGGGTTTTGAGGAATGTCAGCGATGGGAGGGGAAAAGATTATTTAGAGTCAAATCCTATTTGTATCCCATAACCATGTGGTTTCATAGATCTTATAAATCCCAAACGTGGAAAACCTAGTGACTGAAGAATGACATTACATGAAATTACCTTTATCCATGTCTGTATCTTAAGTGTGATGATGGGTGGAGAGCAAACTAGCAAAGAACTCTTCACAGAACCTTGCTTCCCTTATTTTTGGTAGGCTTTTTTGATTATTTATGAAGGCATGAAAATACATTATTTTGTTCATAGTTTGTCATTGCTGCAGAATCTGGGAATTTTTTCTGGTGATAGTAACTCTGGGTATGTTCCTAGATTTATATAGAAGAGTGTTTTGGGTTTAAAGAGGAAGCTTTCTCCTTGTGTTATGATCTGTAGATGTGTTTCAAGGATGTCTTTCATCTCTAAGGAATTGTTTTTTGATATGTATTATTGTGTATCGTCACTCACCACTAGAAGACGGAGTCAAAATACTGGTCCTTCCTGTGCCTTCTACAGGAATCAAATTGTAGCTTAACCGGGGGAAGGCAAGTGGCTTCCTTTGATGTTTGGTTTCTTAGGTTTATTTGTTGCCTATGCTTCTCCCCACTCTCTTTATAACCTATGAAAAGAAGTTATTCACTAAATAGAGGGCTATTTGTTGACTTTTAACATTCTTCTATTAATTCCAAGAAGCCTTAAAGTTTTATATTAATCAGAAAAGATAAAAATCATCATGCTGATTTATTTCAGTGAAGGAATGTGTTCACCACTTTGTAATACCTACAACACTATGTGAAGACACATGTTTAAAACATATTTTTTTTTTTAAAGATTTTATTAGGGAATTGGTGGAGGGAAACAGCGTTGGGGAATCGGGGAAGGGGAACAGACAAGTTGCCGTCTTCTTGTTCTTCAGTTTTAGTTGCGGAGGATGTTGCTTCACGGTTGGTATCGTCATTGCTCTTCCCGGATGAGGCAGATCGGTCGCTGGCCTCTGGATGTCGCTCATCGCGGCTATTGGCAGCTCACGCTGGCTGCCAGCCGCTCACGCTGGCTGTGGGCCACTCACTGCAGCCTATGGCAGCCCACTGCAGCAGGGGCTGCAGCCCACACCATCACCGGGGCTCGCACAGCCCAGCTCCAGGTGGAGCTGTTGTTAGCTGTAGAGGGCAGTGTCACTGGCCCTCATGTGGGATCCGAACCGGGGCCGCTGGCATCCCAAAACCAGCGCTTAACCAATGCGCCACTCGGCCGGCCCTAAAACATATTTTTAAGAATGCGAATAATCCATTGAATCAGAGTAGTGTTATTTCAGTGAACGAATGAGTTCACCACAATGTGCCGCAGGTAATACACTCTGTAAAGTCACGTATGTAAAAAGATGTACTAGTTGCTTATGCATATTAAGACAGTGTTATTTCAATGAGAGAATGTGTCACCATAATGTGGTAATATACCATACTCTGTAAAATGACAGGTAGAAGAGATATTTCTAAGAGTGCCAGTTGGAAAAAAAAACATGCTGGGAAGGTTATAAAAATGATTCTGGAATAAAAGGTGTCAGATGATCATCATAAAAAGTAAAAATGGGGCCGGCCGAGCGGCTCAGTTGGTTAAGAGCTCGCTCAAGAGTGCAAGCTGAGCTCTGAGTAACAGCAGTTCGATGCCCAGCCCGAGCTGAGAAGCCGTTGAGCTGCCAACAGGTGGCAGGATGGCTCAGCTAAAAAAAAATAGAAAGAAAGAAAAAAAAAAAGTAAAAATGAAGATAAGCATATGAGTATATATGATCATGTCCAAAGAAAATTATCCTAAGTCTACCTCTATGAGATATAATCACTGTATACCTTTTATTAAATAGCCTTCTGATATCTCCTTATGAGTATATACATTTACATGAAATTTTAAATTTTACATAAATGGACCCACACTATACATGCTGTTTAATAGCCTGCATTTTTCCGTCAGCAATGTCAACACCTTTCTGTAAGAAGCCTATGTTAGTTAAAGGCCTTATTTTATTTAATCAGTCCTATTGATGATGGACACTTAATTTGCTTCCAGTTTTCTCTCATGGATGATACTTCAGTGAATATTCTTGTGCCTTCATCTTTTTGCTCTTTTAGTGTAAAAGTTACCTCTTACTGTGAATTTCCAGAAGTCTGAGGTACATGTTTATATATATTGCCAAGCTGCCCTTAAGAAAGGTCATATATATTTTATGTTCCCACTAATAGTACCTGATTTACAAAACTCAGTTTTATTGAGGGTCTGGGGATAGGGCTGTTTTTCAATCTTTGAGAATCTGATGATTAAAATAACGTATTTTTTTGGCATTTTCCCCCTCTTTACTGGCCATTTGAATTTATTTTACCTTTTTACATTGACATCTCATTTCTGTCTGGAATTTATAATGGAGTTAAAGCATAAGAAAGGATTCAGCTTTATTTTTCTAGGTAGCATCCGAGTTGTCCCAACAGTCACTTATTGACTATTCCATTTTCTCCTCACTGATTTGAATCATTAGACTGAAGTATTGATTGGCCTCTTCTGTTTCTCAATGGAATGTATAAGTTTCTCTGGAACTGCTCTGTCCAGTGTTATGGCCACTAGTCACATGGAGCTAGTGAGCACTTGAAATGTGACTAATTCAAATTGAGATACGGTATAAGTGTAAAATATACACTGGATTTCAAAGACTTGGTTTTAAAAATGATAAAAGATCTCAGTAATTTTGTTTACATGTTAAAATGATAATTTTTTTTTTTAAAGATTTTATTGGGGGGCCAGCTGAGTGGCACGGTGGTTAAGAGCTGGCTTGGGATGCCAGCGGCTCCGGTTTGGGTCCCACATATGAGGGCCAGTGACACTGCCCTAAAAAAAAAAAAAAAAAAAAAAAAGGGACGATTTTATTGGGGAATTGGCGGAGGGGAACAGCATTGGGGAGTCGGGGAAGGGGAACAGACAAGTTGCTGTCTTTTTGTTCTTCAGTTTAGTTGCGGAGGATGTTGCTTCACTGTTGGTATCGTCATTGCGCTCTTCCCGGATGAGGCAGATCGGTCGCTGGCCTCTGGATGTCGCTCACCGCGGCTATTGGCAGCTCACTCTTGGCTGCCAGCCACTCACGCTGGCTGCGGGCCACTCACTGTAGCCTATGGCAGCCCACTGCAGCAGGGGCTGCAGCCCACACCATCACCGGGGCTCGCACAGCCCAGCTCCAGGTGGAGCTGTTGTTAGCTGTAGAGGGCAGTGTCACTGGCCCTCATGTGGGATCCGAACCGGGGCCGCTGGCATCCCAAAACCAGCGCTTAACCAATGCGCCACTCGGCCGGCCCTAAAATGATAATTTTTTGATATATTGGATTAAATAAAATATATTAAAATTAACCTCACCTGTTTCTTTTTACCTTTTAAATTTAGATATCGGAAATTTTTGAATTATATGTGTGACGCATATGTCCATTGGACAGCATTCCTCCAGAACAGGGATCAGCAAACTGCCTATTTTTGTGTGACCCACAGCTAAGGATGGTTTTTATATTTTTCAGGATTGTAAAAACACACACACAAAGCAGAATATGTAACAGAGACTATATGTGGCCCTTGAGTCCCTTTGCTGAAAGTCTGTTGACTCCTGCTGTAAAACAGCCCAGAGAATTGCTCATTTAGCTTCTGAGACATCCAGTGACAAAGGAGGCACTTTATGTCAGAGGAAATCCATATATTTGCAGACCTAGCTAATTATTAAATTCTGTTCTTCTATTGAGTCAAATGCTCCCTGCAATCTTTACCCATTGGTCAATTGTGTCCTTTAAAGTAAAACAGAATAAGGCATCATTGTGACATCTATTTGTTCGATTAATACTTAAAGGACTACCAGATTTTCTTTAAGTCTTCCCTTTTCCAAGCTAAACATTTTCACTTCTCTTAGTCATATCTTACTCCTTATGGTTTCTGGACCACCATTCTTCCTGTCTGCCTATTCTGTACATATGTCACATTTACAATATCTTACTTAAATTTGTTACTGAAATTGGAGAGAGAACATTTAGGTTGGTCCAAGCAGTACAGAGTTTGGCAGCTCTATAAACGCCACAGTTTTGGTACCACTCCTATGTAACAGCATCAGAATAGAGAACTGTAGAGCTGCTGCCTTTATTTTCCACTGCGTTTCAGTGCTGAGATGGCCTGTGAGAGCCAGGGCAAGAAGAGAATCTGGATGCCCTGAAGCTGGTCCACAGGCTTGAGTCCTCAGAGAGCTGATTGCCTTTCCAGGGATGGGGTCAAGGAGGAGCAATGATTATTATGCTGTTGGCTCCTGAAGGTTGACCTATTTAGGAGGACCTAAAGAAACTTGGTGTTATACCAAGATTGAAGTTAACTTTGGGAATCTGGGCCCATTGCTTTGAATGTTGGGAACATCTAAGATCTTCACCCTAAACTATTGTGTGCCTTCTTAATAATGCTTCCTTCTGCTGTTCATACTTTTCCTTACATTCCTTAGGTTTTAATTCAGGTTTGTGCCTTCTCGGTAATGTCCCTTTTTCCGATTGTACTTTCCTTTAGGTCATCTCACGTTGGCCTTTAGGTACAGTTTGTTTGGCCATACATTTTAGGCTTTTGTGTAAGTAGAGAGGAAAACACGAACCATCCACTACTGAGCCCTTTGACCTTTTTCTCAGAAAGTGTATCATAATAAAATAAACAAAATCATTCATTCATCTATCAGGTTTACCTGATAGATGTGGAGTAGTGTTTGTAAAATCATCAGCATTTCAAAGGAGGGCTTAAAATCCTCATAAAGAAACAGTGGCCAGGCACTTCAGCTGTCCCCTTAAGTGTTCTTAGATCAGCAGAACGGGAGGTGATGGAGACTGGGCCAACACAAGGGCCACTGAGGCATTTGACCAACCATTCAAGCATATGCAGTAACCTCGGGGGCAGTCTGTCTGTGGGCCATGAGCAGGCAGTTGCTTGGTGTTCCCCAGTGTGCCACTGAGAACATGGGAGGCATAGGAAGGCATGGAAGTCAGAATGTGTGTCTTCATGATTTGTTCTTAGGCCTCATGAGCTTATGGTCCTGTGGGGGAGGTAAGAAAATAGTCAAATAGTCACAAAATAAACACAATTGCAACTGTGATAGTTCTCTAAAGGAAAAATAGAGTGCAGCGAGTAAGTTTTAAAAGGAGATACCAGGGCTAGCCGAATGGCCGCATTGGTTAAGAGCTGGCTTGGGAGGCCAGTGGCCCCGGTTCGGATCCCACATATGAGGGTCAGTGACACTGCCCTCTACAGCTAAGATGGTGAACAACAGCTCCACCTAGAGCCGGGCTGCTGTGAGCCCCCGGGGACAGCATAGCAGCAGGGGCTGCCATAGGCTACAGCGAGTGGCGGGCAGCCAGCGTGAGCGGCTGGCAGCCGGAGTGAGCTGCGAAGAGCCGCTGTGAGCAGCCGTCCAGAGGTCTGCGCCGATGTGCCTCACCCAAGAATAGCACGATGATACCAACATGGACCAGTGAAGCAACTTGTCTGTTCCCTTCCGCAGTTCCCCAACGCTGTTCCCCTCCCCCAATTCTCCAATAAAATCTTTTTTTTAAAAAGGAGACATCAGTTCGATTGGGGATATAGAAAGAGTTTCTCTGAGAAAACAGTAGTTAAGCAGAACTGAAAATTTTACAGTTAGCTAGAAAATGTAGAAAAGCAAGTTCCAAGTAGAGGATTAGCATATGGGAAGTGCTGAGTATGAAAAGGACTTTAGTTCCTTTGAAGAAATGAAGGAATTGTGGTTGGAATGTTAATGAGGGAAGAGAAAACGATACAGTAGAAAGAGCCTTGAAGAAGTAGGATTTTTTTCCTTCTCTAAAGTTATCTAGTCCCCCAGAGAGAGTAAATGTGAAGGCATTTGTGTGGTGTTTGTCTTTGGGGTGGAGGGAGAATGTAGTTGGGTCAACCAGAAGTATCAGTTTAGAATACTTTCAAATAGCTATTGATAAAATTGAAGCAATCTTGCTTTATGTTTTCTGCATTTAGTTCTTGATGATGAAAGTAAATCTAACTCTAATGAAAATATAGAGGAAAAGTCTCCTAAGATTGCATTCTCATGCATTTTAGTTCTGGAATAGTAGCATTAAAATTACCCAAGTCCTGGAAAGAGAGTTCTCCCAAATTCTAGGGCATGAAACAAATCTCCCATTCATACAGAATACTAATCAGCATCATTATGTTTATAACAGCTTGGATGCAGGTAATTTGCAGATATTTATTGAAAAGGGATGGCAAGAGAACAGAATAAATGCAGACAGAGGGCTTTGGTCCTAGTGCAAATGATAATGCGGCATGAGGAATGTCACTCTGTCTAATATTTGTTGCACATCAGTCTGGGGAAAAGAGCCTATGTTTGTCCTGTGGAGGGATTTAGAGAAGACATTATTCTTGTTGTTGAGAAGGCAGCAGTTTTCCAGGGGAGACATGGAAACACAGATGTGAAACATTAAGTAATGGTGAAGAGTATGGGTTCTGGGAATAGACTTGCTGGGCTCCCCCGCCTATTGGTTGTATGACCTTAGACATGCTGTCCACCCGTTCTGTGCCTTAGTTTCATCACCTGCAAAAGAGGGATAATAATACCTGCTTCATAAGGTTGTCATGAGGATAAAATAAGTAAATCTGTGTGATGTGCTTAAAACAGTCTCCCTGCATACAATAGGTATTATGAATGATGCTTAGTTTTTATTAAAATACAGATCTATGGTTAATGACAAGTGAGTGAAATATTCTAGGCAGCCTGAGGAGGATTGCCTGGCACAGATTACTGTGGGCTGTGCAAGACCTTGCTCTTCAAAGCTAGGCAGGAAAAGAACGGCAGAAATTGTAGGGGGCGGGAATTATGGTAATTAGGATGGCTAACATTTACTGAGGGCTTATTTTGATCCAGGGAACAGCTATTTTTTTTTTCTTTTTTTAAAGATTTTATTGGGGAATTGGGGGAGGGGAACAGCGTTGGGGAACCAGGGAAGGGGAACAGACAAGTTGCTGTCCTTTTGTTCTTCAGTCTAGTTGTGGAGAACGTTGCTTCACTGGCCCATGTTGGTATCATCATTGCTCTCTTCTCAGGTGAGGCAGATCGGTTGCCGGCCTCTGGACGGCCGCTTACAGCGGCTCTTGGAAGCGCACACCAGCTGCTAGCCGCTCACGCTTGCTGCCTGCCACTCACTGTAGCCTATGGCAACCCACTGCAGCAGGGGCTGCAGCTATACCGTCCCAGGGACTCACAGCAGCCCAGCTCCAGGTGGAGCTGTTGTTCACCATCTTAGCTGTAGAGGACATTGTCAGTGGCCCTCATATGTGGGATCAGAACCGGAGCAGCTGGCGTCCCAAACCAGCACTTAATCGATGCACCACTTGGCTGGCCCACAGCTATTTTTCTATGCTTAATCTCATTTAATCTTCCCAACTCCACAACTAGGCACCTTTATTCTCCCCATTTGATAGAGGAAGAAGCAGGTTTAGAAGAGAGTCATTTGTCCATGGTCGTGTGTTAAATGATCGAACTAAGATTTCAGCCTGAACAGGCTGACCTCAGAGCCCAAGTTTCTTAAATACTGCACTATACTATTCTTATTTGGGCAAGAGAAGGGTCTAGAGGTAGGCATGGTCAAGGCAGGTTTTCATTAAGGTGGGGGTAACCTCAGGGCCAGGCCTAGAATTTGGGCCAGGTAACCAGTGATCAAGAGTTCAGGCTCTGGAGTGAGCTGCCTGGGTGGAATTCCTATGCCACCCCTTGCCATCGCAAGTATCTTTGGGCTGATTATTAAGCATCATAAATCTCCTTTTTTAATCTACAAAATGGAAATGATAATAATGTCTACTTCTAGTTTGTTATGAGGACTCAATAAGAAAATACGCATAGAATACTTTCATAGTGCCCAGATATGGAAGGCTTTTTTTTTTTTTTTTTTTTTAAAGTAAGGGACAGGTTGAGTTTTTCTGTTTGGTGTTATTTTTATAGGCAGGGTCAGTGAAACCATTTAGGAGTTTTCTGTGATCAAACTCATAAGAAATAATAAGGACCATGAAGACCCAAGATATTAGCATTGAGATATTACTGCAATGAGGGGAGAAAGGGACCAGTGGCTCTTAGTGACAGAGTACATGGTGATGGTAGTAGATTTAATGTCAGGGTTGTGCTAAAATCCCTCCCACTGAATAGGAGAGTCATGGCACTGCTGAATGCTGGGGAGTCGACAGAAAACCACTTTGGTGTAGTGACAATTTGATTAAAGACATGTAGAATTCGGTATGTCCTCATCTTTTATCTGAATTCCTATCGGACAAGTGGAATTATGGCTAGGGACTTTGGGAAAACAGACTGGCTGGAGTTCACGTCCCTCAAGAGCCATCTTTATAGAAAGGAAGGAGAAGAACATGAAAAACAGTTAACAAGCACATTTTGTTAGGAACTGGAAGGAAGAAGAGAACATGGCAGTGGAGATGTGGGTGGATGAAGGACTGGGAGCGTGTCTGGCTGTGGAGGCTGAGGGAAAAAAGCATCAGTACTCAGCACCATCGGATATTGCAGGGTTAGTGAGTGGTCCTTCATGGAATAGAGATGAGTGTGTGGCCCTCTTGCCAAGTGCATGATCGCAGTAATTTATATTGGTAGCCTAATTCTAGGCCTTAATATTGTAATGAGATAGTAAAAGCAGAACAAAGCAATCTGGTTTGCATTGACCAAGTTTTATAAGTAATAAGAATAATCCTGCCTCCTCTACAAAACCAACCACCATGATCTTTCTGTTTCCTTCCAGTCTTTATTCATAAATTTTTTTGTGGAGATGTAACAATCGCAGAGATACCATTTTCTATTCTCCTTCCTCCCATGTTTCTACATAATTTTCATATTTTAAAAAAAGGCTGCCTAACGTATTATTGCACCGTAATTTACTTGCTTAGTGGTCATTTAGGCTATTATAAAGAATGCTTCTGTTAATATATTCTGTATATGGTTTTTCTTTCCTATTAGTTTCTTTAGGATAAATTTGCAGGAGCTTAACCAGAGTTAAAAGAAAAAACCGTAATGACTCCAGATTTTCAGTCACTTGGCTTCCCAAAAGCAGTTTTCTTTATGAGGTTTAGGCTAATTTGGACAGCTGCAGCACCCGTTTTGCTTAGTTCCAAGCCAGATAAATGGTACATTGCAGTTGTGGGCTTACCTTTTTGCCTGTGTGTTTGGAAAATAATGGATCCCTGCAGAAGCCAGGAGCCTCATTAGTATGAATGCATGAAATGTTTAAAACCTTTTCCTCTTGGATCTCATGTGTTGCATTTTGGGTGTTCTTTGACACATCATCTGTCATTCTTTCCCTCACCCACTCTGGCCACACTGAGCTCATGGCTATTCCTTGAGGTCAGCTAAGTCTTCTCGGTGCCTTAGTACTTCCTTTTTCCTGATTTCCCTATCTAAAATAGCCGCCCCTGTATCCTCTTGCTCTCTATGCCTCATACCTTATTTTATTTTTCTTCAAAGTGTTTTTCATGACCTGAAAAAATTGCATGTTTTTATGTTTATTTTTTAGATTGGAATGTAAGTTTTAATGAGAGTAGGATTTTTCATGTTTCATTCATTGCTTTATACCCAGTACCTTGCATAACGGCCTCAGATACTTGTTAAATGAATGAAATTTATCTTTGTAAATGATGAGTTCGTTACCAGCCCAGAGAGTAAAGTCCATCAAATTTTAGTTCCTTTTCTCAGGTTATCTCATTGTAACACAATTTAAACTGAGACTCAAAGACATGAGGTGTCTTTTCCTAAAAAGCACACAGCTATTACAGTATTTTACCTGATGAATTATAAAGGAAGTAGTTTTTATTTGTTGTGCTAGTGTGTATCATTTGTGGGAAAGAAAGGTAAGTTTAAACTACATAATCTGATCAATTATGCTGTTATTTGCAAGGTTGTATGCTACATAAAAATTAGCATCTTAAGCTATATGACCCATGGTACACTTTCACAGATATTTAAAAATGAAAATGGTCCTTGGCTTTTTCCTGAATTCTGCTATTCTGTTATTCATGCTCACATAGCTGGGGAATTTCAAAGAGCTGGTTAAGGGCGAGGTTATAGATCTGAGCTGTCTGTTAGCTGTAGCCTAACCATGGGTGCCTCTAGGGTGATGCCACACTGTTTCTGGGTATGAGTACTGCAAGGATCAGAGGTTCTCTTGTGCTACCTCAAATTGGGGTTGTGGTTATGAGTGACAAGGAAAGCCCCAAAATAGCAGCTGTGATAGAACCAGGTATCCTGGAGCTGTACTGTGGGGTGCAGGTGCCAGGGACCTGAGCAGTAGAAGCTATTAATTCCTTATTGTGATGTTCCACTGTTATCATGACTCAGCTCTCCTGGACATGTGTGCTCCTTCCTGTTTGTGCTTCCAGTGGGCAAATTGTTTTCATATTTCTAGTTGAATTCCAGAGAGAGGGAGTCTGATTGGCCCAAGTTCATCTTTTAACACCTAGCTATGACATAGGCCATCTTAGCGATAGTGGCCTTAGAAGCCTTGACTGCTTCAAAAACAAACAAAAAAACCAGCTTAGTGCTGCTTCCTTGACTGCAAGCATCTAGGAAGATTAAGTTGGGTGTGACAAACTCCTCTGACGATCGTTATGTTTAGCATTGCCTCCTGGGAAAATAGCCCATATCCAAAGTTGCTGTGACTAGAGGTACAAAAGGTGTCTGCTCATCCTGAGCCTTCTACCCATGGTTCTGTATTCCGCAGCTGCTCCTGACACTGCCAATAGTCTCACCTCTTGTTGTGGGGTTGGGGCCAGGGAGAGAAGCTGGCGGCTCCTGGGCAGTAAGCACAGCTGTAGTACCACTGTTGGCAGAGACCTCCGGGCCAAAGGCAAGGATAGCAGCCAGATGCAGATGTTGGACAGGAGACTGGCCACGTGGCTCAGACACTATATTCAGAAGGCGGTGGTGCTGGCATTGGACTGGATCAGGCTTCGTCCTCCGCCCACATGGGCAGCCAGCTTCAGCCCTGCCACGCAGGGGCCCAGGGCCCAGGTGAACGGGAACAGTAACAGGCCTGACGGCTACACACGAGTAACCCATGCCTCGTGCCCTGACAATCCCCACCCGCCCTGAGTAAAGTGTGCACTTCAGAGTGGCTGTTTCTACTGCTGATGGTGCATTTCCTCTGCACTGGCCAGGCTGGCTTGACTGTGGATCCTTGTGACCAAAGTCATGCCGTTGTGGCAGTTTATACAATACCAACATGGTTTGTGAACCTGGCATGAGCCAGGCCTCATGGGATTCATTCAGATTGACTTGGAGCCAACAAGCTAAGGAGATAACGTTTGAAGAACAGAAAAGAAGTCTCTACTTTAAATGGACAAAAATAGGTCACTGTGAAGCTGCAGTGGGCTGGATTCATGGCATCGATTTCTTTTTCCTTCAGTTTGTCTAAATCTGGCTTTGGAAAGGAAAGTTTTCAAACTTCACATTTTTTTCCCCTTGTAGCATAACTTGAATGGAAATAAGTCAGTGTTGTCTTAGGCCCAGATTCCAAGTTTTTTCCACCTTTTGAGTTACATAAACCGGTCAAGTTGGGAAGCTGAGGGATTTTAGCCTGTATTTAACCTTTTGCAGTTTGTAAGCTTTTGAGTAATACTCCTCCCACCCCCCACCTTTTTTAAAAAGCAGGTTTATAGTACACATACTCTTTAGTGAATCCTGTATTTTAATATTTAATCATTTGAAATTTTCATTCTCATGAAGGATTTGCTTGTAAAAACATGGAAACTGCACTGCAGGGCAGCAAGAGTGGGCTTTTTGTTTTGTCTTATTTTGACAGATGGAGTAGCATCCTATTGTTGCTTTTAAAAGCTTAGCACACCCTCAGCTTCAATGATTTATTAAACATTGCATCTACATTATATTAAAAATGAACTATAAGAGTTAGTCTTTGATTTCAAAGCATTGATAGTTCGAGGGACTATATAGAAAGGAGTAAGTAGTAGCAATGCACAGGCCACGGGACAAAGCCCGAGTGGCCACATAAATAGCAGAGACTTCTTGTCGTCTGTCCCAGCAGCATCTCCTGTGCTGTGCCCAAGCAGGGGTGCTGGAAGAGAGGACAAGCCAAAACCAGCTCTGATGAGAACTTTCTTTGGAAGAGCGTATATTTCAGGAAGTGAAATGGGAAGGTGCAATTTTGGCAGGCTGAGAGGCAGAATGCTTCAGAAGAGGGTGTAGCTTGGGACAGGACTTGCTGACAGGAATTGGATAGGGCTAAGGATATGAGCAAGTGAGACCAAGAGAGGATCTGTCAGTTGAAAGAGTTTGAAATGGAAAGCTGCCTGAGAGAGTCTGGTGAAAAATTTGGAAAGCTGGGAGCAAAGACTTGGGTTGTCTTTCAAAATAGAATGGGCAGCCTTCGTCTTGGGAAGAGGAAATGGCGGCACAGAGAAAACCCACCAACAGCAGCACTGAGAACTCATTAGGAGTATTAAAGTGCAGGAAGAGGAGAAATTTGATTGTCAAACTGCAGGCAATATGCAAGCAATGCCAGATCAAAGCGGCATCTGTAGGGAAGCATCTACTAGGCTAAAATGTAGAATTTGCCAGTTGTCTGATGCAGAATGAGAGACAGCAACAAGCAGTGGGGCAAGAACTAGGTATTTGTGGACTCAGATGTGGGCATGGGCACCAACAGCTATAACCAATATGACATTGAGCAAATTATTTAATCTCTGAACCTCAGTTTACTCATCTGAGTTAATAGAGATTATGTGAGACCGTGCACATACCCACCAGCACAGTACTTAGGCTTAGTAGGTGCTAAATAATCAGAGTGTCTTTCCCTCTGATGAAAATGTCATGCTTGGTAATAATAAAACTGCCCAACTAGTTTGACCAGTTCCCTCCCACACCCATAATTCAGTCTCAGTTTTCCTGGTCAGGTGCTTGTTGGAACTGACTGTGACTAAAACTGACAGATTGGCAGATTTCACAAGGACCTCTTTATATAAGGAATGTGTGGTTATGTAAAAAGAGCAGACTTTAAGCCCCAGTGCCCAGGTCACTGCCCTGTACTGCAGGACTTAACTTAGAACCCAGGAAGTAGATTCCCAATTTTCAACTCCGAGGTGTTTCTACCCATCAGACTTGTTTTCTTGCCCATTCCTACCTTCCCTCACTCCTACCTGCCAAGCAGCAAGCCCACAAAGAAACAGTTACGAGTGTAATAGAAAACACAAAACAGACTAGGACCAAAATGTTTGAGCCTCAGCCCCATGTAGTAAATATAGTCAAAGAAATATGTTCATTTCTAAATCCAACTGAAATGTTTAGGAATCCTTGGACTTGGCCAGTACCTGCAGAGCCATCTGAATATCTTACCTTAGGCTGATTCCTTCCTTGGAATGTCCACCGTTTTTTCACCTATGTCATACCAGTAAGGTTTGGCTCTTGTGCCACCACCGACGGAAATTCTCCCCTTATTTTCCTTTACTGAAAAAAAAAAAAATCGATCTTCTTTCTATGAAGTTCACCTTTAAAAACTGCATTTAAAAAAAATACTTTTTAGATTCCATAATGTATTGTTCCTAGATTAGAGTTCTCTATGTACTTATTCTTCATGACCCTCTTGCACTAGCTTGTACATTCCTTGAGAACAAGGACTTGCTCGTGTCAGTGTTCCCCTGCAGTTCCTAGGGTGCATGATAAACATTCAGTAAGCCTTGGAGATCAGATGTTCTCATCCAAGAGGAAAATGAATAAGGAATCCAGCTCAGAGACCTGCAGTGTTCTCCAGGCAGCAGGCCGTAGTGGAAGTGGGGGTGATAAACTGCTTCATCTCCCCCCACCTACTGCCCTCCTATATTCCAATGAACACTACTCTCTGTTTTCCAAATGTATCGGTCCTTTGACCCTTCCATGCCTTAGCCTGTGTTCTTTCCTGACCTTGGAATACCCTGACTTCCGCAAAAAGTAATTCTCTTCCAGCTCGGGTATGGCCTTTGCTCTGTGGCTTTCCCTGCTCTTTGGACGCCTCTGCTCCATTTGTCTCTTACCAGTGTTTTGTTGACTATACGCCCAACATAGCACTTTCCCTGTTGTTTCTTAGTTATTTATTTACAGGCGGAGTTTTTCCAGGGTAGGGTTCTTTCTTGCCCTATGCATCTTTGTAGCTTCAGTGCCTAGCATCATGCCTTGTACCTCCTAAATATTTTTGGGTCTATTGAATTGAATCCAAAGACAAAGACTTCTGAGGCAAACAGGTAAGTCCTCTGACCTCAAATCCAAGGTCAGAGAGAACATTTGAAACAGACTTCCTGTGCCAAAAAGAAGTCTGAACTCAGGCAGCTCTGGCTGGAGAGGCGCCCCTCTGGTCTCTCTAGGAAGGCCATAGGGTATCAGGGAGCCTGGCTTCTGAGGAGAGACCTCTCTGTCTGTTCAGACTGTGGACCCTTCCTTCTGGGGCTGATCTCAGTCAGAAACCAGCCATTGCTTGGCCAGCCACCATTTTTCTGAAGGCAGCAGCAGGTCAGGGTAGAGCCCTATAAGCTGGAATTATTTTTCCCATTGAAGTTGACATTGAAACATATAAATCACTAAGAGCATTCGTTGATTTTTAAGAACCCAAAGACCCCACACCTCTTTAGCGAATGGGAGTGTGTATTACCCTCTTCCTCAGAAAGACCTTGTTATTTTCAATTTTTTTCACAAATTTTCATTTTGAAAATTTTCAAACCTACCAAAAAAGTTGTAAGAATAGGACAATGAACACCTATTGTTACCAGTTGTTAGCATTTTGCTACATTTGTTTTCTCTTTTTCTGTCTGTCTGTGTATATATACATGTATATTTTTCATGAATCATTTGAGAGTAAATTGACGACATCAAGACCCCTCACTCCTGAATGCTATAGCATATGTCTCCTGAGAATAAGAACTACCCAGATTGCCCCCGTAATGTTTTTTAGTGTTGTTTTAAAATCTAATGTCCAAAGTCTAGCCTTACATTTAGTTGTCATATCTCTCTTTTTTTTTAAAGATTTTATTGGGGGAATTAGAGGTGGGGAACAGTGTTGGGGAATTGGGGAAGGGGACCAGCCAAGTTGTTGTTCTTCAGTCTTCATTGTGGAGGGCACCAGTTGCCATCTGGCTTCCCATAGGCAGCTTGTGGCCTCTAAACTCAAGGTGCTGAGTTCAATCGTAGTTGCGGGTGGGCGTAGCCACCATCCCATGCAGGAGTCGAACCAGCAGCCTTGTTGTTAAGAGCACACGGTTCTATCCACTGAGCCATCTGGGTGGCAGCTCAGCTCAAGGTGCTGAGTTCAGTCTTTAGTTGCAGGTGGGCATAGCCCACCATTGAACAGACAATCTTGTTGTTACACCAGCGGAGCCATCCTGCCATCTGTTGACAGCTCAGTAACAGCTCAGCTAGAGCGCAGCATTCACTGGCCCATGTGGGAATCAAACCAGCAGACCTGTTGCTCAGAGCACATGCTCTAAGCGAACTCTTAACCAACTGAGCAACTTGGCTGGCCCTGGTTGTCATCTCTCTTTACTGTCCTTTAATTTAGACAGTTTCCTAGGCTTTTTGTCCTTTGTGTCATTTGAAGAGTCCATGCTAGATGATTTATAGAATATCACTTAATTTGTAGTTATCTGATTACTTCCTCATAAGGAGATTCAGATGAGACTGTTAGCTGGACGACTGCCGAGGTGACGTGCTACCCTGAGAAGGACGCAGTGTGGGAGACACGGGACAGTGATGTCAGTTTGCCCTGTATGCTCTGCTGTTAAGTCTGACCATTGGGTTAAGATGTTACCTGCCAGATTCCTCCATTGGAGAAGTACTTTTTTCTCCTTTTGAAATACTGATTTCTGAAGTGATACTTTTAAGATTGTATGAGTACCTTGTATCCCCTCCCTACATTCACCCAGTGGTTTTAGGATACAGTGACAGCTCTTGCTGAATTCTATTATTACTGTGACAATGATACTCATTTTATTAAAATCTTGTTTAATATAACGAAATCTCTTTAACTGCCTCAAGAGCCTTTATTCTAAATATACAACTTAAAAATATATTGAAAACCAATAAGCATCTCTACTAAATAAGAAAATTCAATTAACCTAAATAAAATTAAATCTAAGCTTCTCCTGATGATTTTGAAATTCATCATTTCAACCAATCTTTTTTTTTTTTTTTTTTGAGGGCAGTGTCATTGGCCCTCATATGTTGGACCCGAACCGGGGCTGCTGGCTTCCCAAACCAGCGCTTAATCACTGCACTATTCGGCCGGCCCATTTCAACTAATCTTAATACAGATTTTGTGAGCTTTAAAGCAAATATATTTACATAGGCCTTAAATATTAGGACTGAAGCACAGGTGACCACATCCTGCCACTTTTATTGGTTATTATTATTTATTGTCACTTTTGTGGCAGTCAAATGATCAGGGTCACAAAAGTGACAATAAATTGGCAGATCCTTTATTTGCTCATGATACTGAAATTTTTATCTCACCATTTTAGCAGTAATGGCTAAAGAATGAGCTATGGAAGCTGACCTAAATTTTAATCTGTGCATTTTAATCTGAGGTGTCAACCTCTTGGAGTTTCAGTTTCCTCATCTGTAAAATGGTTGTAACAACTGTCATTACCCCATGGAATGACTGTGAGGATAGAAAGAGCTAACAGATGTAAAGTATTTGTTAGTGAAGTTCCTGACACATTGTAAGCGCTTGGTAACCAGTGTTGGTGGTAAATTGGTGGTGATTGTTAGTGGTACAAGGGATCAGGGTAAAAAATTATAAAATGAAAAATTATGTATTTATATACCCAGGAAGCTTTGTTTTTGTAAGGTAGCCAAGAACATTTTGGAGGTTGTTAAACTTAATGTGTTCTCGGGTATTAAGAGAAAAAAAAATCTTTTAATTAAACTTTCCCTTCAAAAACCTGGCCAAATAAAATGGAATTATCCCAATTTAGCACCCCCCTCCAATACCTTCCTGTTTTTCTCTACCCCAGAGAAGTACATTGGTCAGTACAGGCTTCTCCAAAAATCCCTCACTGTTCTCTCCTTCTTCCCACCACCTGTTTGGTACCAGTGGAAAAGCAAGCAGTATTCTGTCATCCATTCCTGTAATGCAGATGCCTGGTGGTGACAGTGCCAAGAGTTCCTGCTGCATCCCCCAGAGCCCATATTTCTTCCCATAGGCCCCCCTACCTCAGAAGCCTCCCCCCCCCGCCCCCGCACACCCCTCAGATACTTGGGAAGCAAGGTCACCATTTCTGATACTTGAGGAGTTTTATAATCGTGTTATCTCTTACTGGCTAGAGGGTGAGGAAGAACAGAGGGAGTTTATAATTTTTTTGGCCAACTTCTTTTATTCCTCTCAAGCTAATAGCAGAACCATCATAGTGACAAGTTTGATGAGCTTGACTTATAGTTATAATAGACTTTCATGTAAAGAATTTATTAAAATCAAATAATACCACATCTGATCATTCTCTCTCCCTGGTGGAAATGGCCAATGATATATAACAGCCAACATTCATTTGTTTTATTGTTTATTTACAGTAATATTAAGCCTGTCATTCAAATAACTTTAATTAAGAGGTTTTTTTGTTTTGTTTTGGTTTTGAGGGCAGTGTCACTGGCCCTCACATGTGGGACCCGAACTGGGGCCGCTGGTTTCCCAAGCCAGTGCTTAACCACCGCACCACTCGGCCAGCCCAATTAAGGGTTTTTTTTAGTATTTAGGTTATTGCCCTTTATTCACTAAATACTTGCAGATGCAAAATAGGAAGTGTATATCATTAATTTTAATTCTAATTTTTATAGTGAGACATAGGCAAAACTCAACTTAATTTTACGTGTCACATAAGTAACTGAGAAAGAAAACTTGACACCTGCATGATATCCTAGTTTACAAAGCACCTTTGCATATATTATCTCACAACCTATATTTCTATAAGATAATCAGGACAAATATTTAAGTTTCCTCATTTTGCAGAGAAAAGAGCCAGGACTCAGAAATTTGGTTAATATTCAAGTTCCTGGTTCTATCACTTACTGGGTGATCTTGAACAAGGGTCTTAATCACAGTCCAGTTTCTGTAACTGAAAAACAATTTAAGATACTGCCTACCTCACAGGGTATGTGTGAAGATGAAATGAACTAATACACGTAAGGCACTTAGAACAGTGTCTAGTGCATCGTAGATACTTAATAAATGTTAGCTAATTAGTTTTTGTTATCACACAGCTAGTAAATGTTAGGACTTAAGCCCGATTCCAAACCTTCTGACCTCTAGTCCAGAACTCTTTTCATAGTACCATGTGGGATTTGCTTTTTAGTAAATCATTGATTTAATTTCTATCTCACATTGACCTTGTTATTCTCAAAGGGTTCTTTTTGTACTTTGTTTATTTTGACCTTAAATTTCTGAAGATCAAAAGGGAAATGTGTTTGAAGGATTCTTCCTGATTTTTTTTTTTTACTTCTTTGATTTCTATTGTCATCTTGGTTTCCTTGACCTTGAGGTATCAGAAGGTGTTTTAGTAGGTAAAGATATCGTAGTTTTCAGGAGTCGTTTTGGACGTTTCTAGTGGATTTTGTTTTGGTCAGAAGGCCTGAGGTTGAGGGAGCTTGTTAGACTTGAGTCATGTACCTTATCTGCAGTACTAAGAAAATATCGTCATTATTGAGAGTGGCAGCTTGCTGACCAGGGCGTGGGGATGATTTGTTGTGAAAGAGCCATCCTGAAGAAATTGGTCAAGTGTCATGGGCCATTCCCTGGGAAAGGAAAATAAGTTGTTTGTAGATACTTTTCTTAGTAATAACCTTTTCCATGTGACTCCCAGTTGTTTTTACTCTGTCTACTGCCAATGTTGACATTTATGACTGTAAGATAGGTCCGAGTGAAAATCGGTGTGCTTCTGTGGTCACTAGTCAGCTGCTGTGGGAGGCTCCTCCCTCTCCCCTGATGCCCACTTTGACCCCAGTGAGGGATTTGATGTGGAAGACTGCCCAAGGTGGATGGGCAGCGATGTGCAGGACAGGTGCAGTCAGCCTGGTGGCCTCCCAGAGGCGAGGAGCTGGAGGAAGCCCGCTCGCGGAGCGCAGCCCATCCCCGGGCCCTTCGCTGTGCCTGCTCTGGTACAGACTCGGGGTCCTCCCCAAGAACAAGAGGTCGGTGTGCCGCTCAGGACCCTGCTGGAAGATCCGTACCAGGATTTCATCTGGTGGGGCAGGTTGCGGAGTCCATGCTAAGACCTTTTCTTTGTGATAGTTGCATCTTTTAACCCATTCATCTCGAATTTTCTCTTTGCCAAGTGGAATTAATATTCTCACATTGAATGAAAACACTGAATTTTTAATAGATTCCCTGTGGCTTCTTGATAGTTTGATACTGTTACCAAAGAGAGAGAATATGAAGAAATGATATATTAATCTTTTATAGTTTTGCAGTTAGGTTTGATTTTTCTTGCTTGGCTACCTGCTGAATCCTCTGACCCATTTAGCCTGGGAGCAAAGCCCAGAAAACAGCTGTGGGTCCGAACGCATTGGCAGCCTCCCTCTTCCAGCCATATCCCTCTCCTGTGGGCTTGGTGCTTCCCTGGTGTGTTGGCTTCTGCCTGTTGCATTGGGCACTCTTCAGTGTGCTGGGTAGTGGTTGATCTTTTTTTCCCTGCTGTGTTTGCTTGGATGCTCTGTACAGTAGATGAAGAGTTTGGAAAAAGAATTTCAAAGAGTCCCCCTTATTTGTTACCCACTGACACTTATTCCGTCCTGCCCAGGACTTCAGAGAGCTTTGCTACTAGACCAGTTGATAAACATCTTTGGTGGATGAGAACCTTCTGAATATATGGGGGTTCTTATTCTTTTCCACCAGTTGCATCTTTCGTCCCCCAGAGGAGAACTGGATTGGGATGGTTGCCTTTCAGGTCAGTAGCAGGCCTGGGAGTGGAGGTGACAGTTGAGAGACTTGAGCAAAGCTAGAGGGGTTGTGGAGGGGTTGAAGAGTTGAATACTCAGGCTTAGCCTAGCTCATGACAGTTTTTGCCCAGCTGCCACTCATGACTGCCAGTGTGGCAGCACGTGCCAAAGGTGGCCCCTTGAATGTCTGTTGTTCTTTGTGAGGTCTTGGCTGATTCTCCCAAGGCAGAGTCTTGCTCCTCTGGGCTCCCATTGCTGTTTTTGTCCTCACTTACCTCCCTCAGCTTTGTAGTGAGTAGTTAATTGTCTAAAGGTCTTTTTCTTCTACCACATGAATCTTTTGACAGCCGGAACCTAGCTTTGTTCATGGCATCCCACTTGTAACAGTCACTCAGTACATCTTGCTAAATTGGACTGAACAAAGCTGGCGGTGGCCATGGAGACCTGCAGCCAGTGTCGGGGTTTATAGATCATATGCTCTGTCATGAGACAGGACAGCATCCTCGGAGAAACAGCAGCAGCAGCAGCAGCAGCAGCACAAGCAGCACACTAGCCTCATGTTGGGCTTTTTTTTTTTTTAGACAACTTTTGATGCGATGCCATTCACATACCATATAGCTCACCCATTTAAAATGTGTAGTTCAGTGGTTTTCAGGATGTTCACAGAGTTCTGCAACCATCACTATAATTAATTTTAGAAAACTTTCATCATCCCCCAAAGAAACCCTGTGCTTATTACCCTCAACCCCCCAGCCCTAGGCAATCACTAATCTGCTCTTTTTTCATCTCTATAGTTTTGCTTCTTCTGGACATTCCATATACATGGAATCATATACAACAGGTGGTATTTTGTGCCAGGCTTTTTTCATTTCGTTTTCAAGGTGTATCCATGCTGTAGCATGTGTCAAGCCTGAAACAAGGTAGTGTCCGTAGAGCACCTAATACAATGCCTGGCACATGAGGGTCTCAGTGGCAGTTACTTCCCTGTGTCCACCTCAGGTTCTCAGATTCTAGTCAGCATTGCCAAAGGAAAGCTAAAGTTTTAATGGGTACTTTGAGTTCCATCTACTGATCCCTTCACCCCCACCCTGCTTTTGTTTTTGTTCTCCCCAAGGCTACGCCTTTCTGCTGTTCCAGGAGGAGAGCTCAGTGCAAGCTTTGATAGATGCCTGCCTAGAAGAAGACGGGAAGCTCTACTTGTGCGTGTCCAGCCCCACCATCAAGGATAAACCGGTCAGTAACATACAGCCAGCTGTTGTTTTTCTAGAGCACACATGCAACTGGAATAGTTGACCGCCTCTTTCTTGTAGTGGGAATGCCGGTAACTGGGACCCTCTCACCCCGGAGTGACCTTGCTGTGCAGTGAGCTGGACTATTGTTGATGGGAAGCTAATAACAAATTACTCAGTATTTCGTTTTATACCTTTGGGACCGCATGTAAACAAATGTGTCCTTGTCTTCCACTTTACAGCTCTTTTAAGCTAATTCCTATTCAGAAACTCTGAATTGAAGTAAATAATGCTCTTCATGGTTTTGGCAGCTGGTTTCTATTATTATTTCAGATCAAGGACAGGAGTAATTTTTTTTAAAGATCATAATCGTCAGTGTTTATGTGCCTTTGAATGAAAGGCATTGTGCTGAGTGGTACCCCCACAGCTTGCTAAACAGCGCCTCTGGACCAGGAGCTTACACTCTAAAATGGATAGCTTCAAATGGCAGGAGGGGAATGACAGAGAATGGACCGCAAACCATAACTAAATGTACATTACACAGAGCTTGTGGTTAGGAGTTTGTGGTTGCTGAACCACAGTGTGAGTAAGTCATTGGGTAAGAGAGGAAGACTGCTTCCTTTCTCCTGGCGGAGTGGGTATCGGTGGAGAAGGGGCAAGACTGCTTTCAGAGCAGAAGAGAACTTGGTTAACGTGGAAGGAGTGAGGACCTGTGGGAATCTGGGAGGGGTGGGTTCGTGTGTCAGGACTAGGTGCTAGGAGTGGGAACTAAAGTGAAAACAGTGATGTGAACCAAGGCACTTCTGTCATGGGGCCTGCAGCATCCCTGTAAGACTCACACCAGAGGTGTGGCGCTTGTTTGGCAGCTGCGTTTATTCTCAGAAAAGCGCATGTGGAAAGAGTTGGGGTCCGACATAGAAGTTAGAGTGTTGACTCTGGAATTTAACCAGCTGCTTGGCTCTGAATAAGTCACCTCATCCTTGCTGAAGCTTAGTTTCCTCCTCTATAAAATGGGAAAAAATAATGGCACCTCTCAGGATGTCGAGAGGCTCAGATAAGAGGAAAATTAATGTGAAAACATTTGGTGAGGTCAGATACTTGTGCAAATGTAACTGATGATGTTATTAGCCTAACATAGTGCTACAGGGTTCAGGAGAGCAAGGGCAGAGCTTATCTACACAGTAACATCTGTTGAAAAAAATGGTGACATCCAGAGCAGGGTTTACAATTGGTTGCAAAAGAAAGATGCTGGGACTTGGCCACCTATAAGGAGGAGAGTGCAGTATGTAAAGCAGAAGAGGGAGTTACGAAAGAATGGGGATATGGAGTCATATTAGAATAATTGATACAGAAGAAGAAGCAAGGATTTTATTTTAGTAAGTGTGAAAGTGACGATCATTTTCAAATTCTGGGCCCATTATCAAATTTTTATAATAACAGTTACCAGTTTTGCATAGGGTAGCTATACAGGTAGGGAAAACAATAGGAAACAGTAGAGGGTGAAAAAGAGTAGGGAACCTCTGTTAACTTTGGTCATAGTTTAAACAGTGTGGAGAGGCTGTGTGTTACCGGCACTGACTTAGAGTGGGAATGTGCAGTGTTTCATCCGAGGAAATAGTAAGAAACCAGAAATAACTTCTCTAAATCTCTTTGGAATAGTGTGAGGTTAGAAAGAGCAAACCCAGTTTGGCAGTGTCAGATGTCTGAGAAGTAAATGGTCAACCTCCAGAGAGCCTCTACCCCTGGCACATCAGTAGCGGGGGTTGGGGGTGAGTTAAGAAAGGCTAAGGTGGGATTGATCACGCACTCTAGGAGAGGATTAGAAATTAGACGCGCGTGTGCGCAGAGGAGTAGGGGTACACACTGAGATAGTTATGCCCACCGTAGATTAAGAAGCAGTTGAATTGAGGGGAGGAAACTGGAGATGAGCAGATGGGGCTTGTATCCCTTGGAAAGGTCGACGCTGGCTCTGTGGGAGAAAGAGGATGATGTGCCTTGTCAGGGCACGCCCCCACCAGGACTGGACCTCTCTGGAGAGGGGGATGAGCAGTGGTACCACTACTGGTGAGTGTTTCACTCCAAACACATGTATTGCCCTTGGCTTGAAGGACTTTTGAAAATAATTAGTGTAATTATCTGTTTTGGAAATATTTATGGGGAAACTAACTTTCATTGTTTGTGTTTCTACAAATTTCTGCCTTATTGCAGTTTTCATTTTCTGAGCTCAAGTGAAGCAGTTTTATTGGAGCTTGGTGAATTCTGAATGGTGGCTGCTGACCACATATTTCTTTGACCCAAGCAGATTCAGAATTTCCAGCATAAATAATTTGGGTAAAATTTAGGCTAGGAAGCATTAAGTCCCCAAACACCTCTAGTTCTAATGAACCGGATCCCATTTCGGGTTCCAGCTCTTTTGGCTCCATTTTTGAAACCTTCTCTTCCTGTGCTTCAGCACTCCATCTCTCACTCGCAGCCTCATTTGGCCACACTCCCCTGCCAGGTTCGGTGCATCCCACCTCATTTTGGATGCTCCCACCGAAAGTGAGAACTGGGTAGAACCTTTGGAAGTAAATGAGGACTTTGGCAATCGCGCAAGGTAAAGTCAGCCTTTGGAGCTCATTCACCAAACTCTTTCTCACTTTTTCTCCTTCTTAGCTTGGCTTCCTTTCAGGATCCTATTGCCCCGCTGTTCTGTTGTTTCGTTCTCCTCAGTCCTCCCTTAATTTCTGCTTGGAAATGCACCATGTTCCAAAATGACCTCACAGATTTTCGATCCTTTGTCCTCCCCCCCCGCCCCACAATCAAACCATGTTCCCTTTTCGTGGATTAGGTTAATCAGATTGTTTTCCTAATACAGAGCCTGATAGCAAGGTCCTCTCTCACTTATCCTTTCTAAGATCATGTTTGTTTTTTAACTCAAACGAATCCCTAATTAGTGGATTTCAAGTAGTATCAGAGAGACACTTTTGGTCGGTGATTACCTTTCATTAAATGGCTCCATTCAGACTATCCTGTGTATAGGTCTGATCCTGAAAGATGACAGAAGAAACTGTATTTATGGCCTGATTAATTGCTCCTTAGTCCCAAAGAATGGGAAGACAAATTGGTAAGAGCAGGAGCTATTGCAGAACTTCTAGATCTGTGGGTTTTTGTTTTTTTTTGAGGGCTGTGTCACTGGCCCTCATTTGTGGGACCCAAACTGGGGCCACTGGCGTCCCAAGCCAGCTCTTAACCAGCTTTTAACCACCGCGCCACTCGGCCGGCCCTGTGATTTTTTTTTTTTTTACCCCCTCCAACAAGAGGAGTTCCATAGCTCAGATGTCCCAGGCATCTCAGAGGACAGCTGTGTCCTCATCCAGGCTCCCAGAGAAGCAGGCAGACACTGTGACAGCCCCTCTTGTCAAGGTGACTCTACTTTTCGGTTGTATAAATAGACTGAACCTGAAGGTTCAAGACAGCAAACCGACAGAGCAGGAACCTAGGAGGGCCTGACAAAGATAGGGGGGGAGAAAGGGTAACCTTGAAAAGGAGGTGAAGCAGATGTTTATGGTTCTTACCTTTTAGGACTCTTTAGCCGGAGACGTGGAATAGCAAACACCTTGAAAGGAGGATCAGAAATGGTTCCTGCTTCCTCCTCCTTGCAGTTCATAACACAATCACAATGTATAAATATCCTGAAATAGGACAGATTGATTTTGCTCTATGTTTAAAAATGGTCTTACCGGGGCCGGGCGAGTGGCACGGTGGTTGGGCTCTGGCTTGGGAAGCCAGTGGCTCCAGTTCGGGTCCCACATGTGAGGGCCAGTGACACTGCCCTCAAAAAAAAAAAAAATTGTCTTACCAAACTGAAGTGTGCTTATGTAAGGTTAATTCTTTTGGCTATTGCTTAGGTGACATGGTCATCCACTTAAAACTTGAAAATAAAAATTGGAAAAAAAAAATGTTAGGAGCAAGGAAGCCGGAAATTGAGGCTGGTTTCATTCTTTAATTTTTAATTCTGTGTAATCTTTTTATCTTTCTGGTTTTTCTTGCCCCCATTTATATATCAATAAGTTCTCTAGCACTTTTAATCGTTCCTCTTTAGTTACAAAAGCAGTCTAGATCCTTTTGCCTGGGATTTAATACCTTCCCAATTGGATTTAAAAATTTTTCCAACCTTACCTTTTTCTGCTTTCCTTCTGAACCCCATAATCAATTAACTGAAGTATTTCTGTTCCCATCGTAATTTCTAATTCCTACCCTTATTGTAAGGCACCTCTCAAATGCCATCACTTTCCTGAAGCCTTCACTACACCATCTAGATAGCAAATCATACTTCCTATTATAGCTATATCCCCAACCCACATACAGCCATCTTTTTAAAATGGTATGCCTTCCTTTCTTCAAACTACCTTTGAGTGTGTGCTGTGGGCAAGGCATTGGTACTGGTTACTATGAATCAGAACTTACTATGAATCAGACATAAAATCCTGTGTCAAAAAGTTAATAGTATAATGGGTAGATAAAACAAGTATATAAATACACGTATCTATAGAGACTGGCACATAAAAGGTTTGCAAATATTTATCAAATTAAGAAAAATAAATACAATGAAGATAAGATGTAGATTAAGTACTTTGGAGAGTTTATATATACCTGGAATGATGAAAGAAAGCTTCTTGAATGAAGTGTCACTTGAACTAGGCCTTGAGGGGTAAAGAGAGTTTGGAAATTGGCCAGGAGAGATGTGGGGATGTGGAGGTTTGGGGAAATAGACATTTCAGAGAAAGATGACAGCCTGAACACAGAAATGAGAAATTGTGTGGTATGAATGGAGGACATTTAGGTTGGTTAGATGGAATACAGATGTATGAAAGGGAATAGAGGGAAATTAAACTGGGAAAAATAGGCTAAGTTATAGGGCACCTTGATTGACGGCCTCAGTCCTTGGGTTTGTGTTATATTTACTCAAACTCTTTCTCTCTCCATCTTATACCTCCTAAGACAATAACTATAGTTTTATCTTGGCTCAATCAAATCTGGTTTTGCTATAACCCACCTTGGAAATCTTCAGCACTTCTGATCTTCTTTATTGGTTTGTTCCTTGAATCCTTGGTCTAAATTTGTGGTTTGGGAACCTTCCATCATAGGAATTTCTCCAAAGAAGGAACTCCTCCTCTAAAATGAGAGGATTACCTCCTCTTTTTTTTTTTTCCCCTGAGTCTCTGATTTTGTAAATGGGTTTTTCAGTCCTTGAGTCTTTGGACATGGTTATTCTTTTCTAGGGAGGCCTAAAAGATACTGCAGTGTGCTAAATGGTGTCTAGTGGATAAAACAGCCAACCTGTCCCCTAAGGGACCATATTCAATGTTTTCCAAAGTGTGTTCTGAAGACTAATTGTGTCCCATCAAACACTGGTGTCTTCAGAGGATCATCAACAAAAGGTTTGCTCATAATAATAATTATAGGTGTCATTCATCAAGCACTTACTTTGTGCGTTTTATATCCATTTTCTTCTTTAATTAAAGGTTCCATATCCAAAAACACTCAGGAAACATTGACATATAAAGGTTCTGAGAAGTCTTGCAGTAAATAAATTTGTGTAATACTGTTTAACCCAGCATATTGTATACCTGTTTTGGAATTACACTTGTGAAGATTTCAGTGGAATTAGTATTCCATGAAGCTCCCTCAAAGAATAGGCTTCTTCCCAGGAAAAACTTAGGTAACTTGAACTTTTATGTGTACATTCCTCTCAGGCGTTTTAGTGATCAGCATGCCAGTAACAACATCCTTGTCCTAATACCAGGGAGCTGAAAATACACATTTAAGTAGACACTGGACAAAATTGTATGGCTGCAGAGTACAATTGCCTGAGGCTATGAACCCGGAAGTTAAAATAGCCAAATATAGTGTCAGTTTCATTGCTAAATCATTTTCTTGAGTTTTTCTCTTTTTCTTTCTCTCTCCCTCTCTCTTTAAAAAAAATTTTCTTGACCTTTTCTAACCCCTAGGTTTGTTAGGTTTAAAGAGAATCTACCGTTACTTCTTATGCATTGAAAATGGGCAGAACGAGTTTGGAAAGAAGACAGAGGTTAATCACTTGCAAATAAAAATGCATTTTAACGTGTCCAGGAGACTATCGAGAAGTGTGACTGGTGGCCAGCAGCCTGAAGGACAGGGAGCCTTGCAGGCACACGACGTCATTGCAGGGGAAAGAGTATATCTAGACTTTGGGTTTCCGTCCTGAGGTGACTTCAGTCTTCTGAGCCTTAATCTCCTTAGCTCTAAAGTAAGGGTAATGTTTACAGCAAAGCAGACCTGGTGAGTTTAACAGTAACAGTGTGTGTAAAATGCTTAGAACGGTGATGCAGTGTAGGTGCTCAAAAGTTGAAGTTTCATGGGCTGGCCGAGTGGCACGGTGATTAAGAGCTGGTTTGGGACGCCAGCTGCCCCGTGTTCGGATCCCACATATGAGGGCCAGTGACACTGCTCTCTAAAAAAAAACCAAACAAACAAAAAGTTCAAGTTTCTTCTTTCTTTCCAAAGGGACTCATCTGTCATGCTGATGCTTTCTACGTGATGTGGAAGCGTCAGTAGAGATGATGGGCACCAGGTAAGGGGGGGTCACCTGGTGGCATCAGAAATTGGCACTGATTGGGCCCAAGTCCTGGGGTGCCCACTGGTGCCCAGACACACTGTATTTCCATGCCCCTGGGAGGTGGTTTTCCATGGAGTGAGGAGAGTGATCTGGGAGGGAGAGGGGCAGCTGCTCGACATCTTCCTGCAGTACAGTGTCTGCCCCTCAAGAAAATCTTTGTTACGTCACCAGAACACAGATGAGCACAGAGCACTCACTCTGGGTTGGGCACTGTGCCCTGCAGAGATATGGTCTCAGCCTTAGAGGACCTTCGAGTCCAAAGGAGGGAACGAGGCAGGTGAATAGTAAGTGAAGGAAGGAGTCATGGGGGCCATGACAGAAGGATTACAGGGAGTAGTGGGGCTGGGGAGGGTGGAGGCTCAAAGAGCAGAATAGTTAGATGTTCCTGAAGGAATCAGGAAGCCTTTAGAGGGAAGGTGTTCCCTTGAATCTTCTGGGTATAAGTGCAGGTATTAATCATAGCATTTAATTAATAATGGCTTTATTAAGTGAAGCATAGAGCAAGGCTATGCGTAGCCATTTTGGGGGCACAGCTTCTGCATGCTCTATTTTTGTACAAGGTGCCCTTATGAAACAGTATACAGAGTACTGTTTGAACTGTTCAGCAGTAACTAGAGAGGGGCTGTAAGTCTGTGGTTTTCATGCAACTCGCAGGTCATGCAGCTTGGGCAGATGGCAGGGGCTCCCTTTCTGTTCTTGGACTGTTTCGTGGCCCTGATGGTAGACCTGGAGCAACCTGGGAGGGCATGAGAAAATTGCCCAGGGTGACTTTTGGCTCCCTGTCTAAGACAAGGCTCTCTGGGGCTTGTGATCTACAGTCATGCACCACATAATGACATTTTGGTCAAAGACGGACCACATATAAAAACAGCAATCCCATAAAATTATAATGGAGCTGAAAATGATCACCTAGTAATGTTGTAGCTGTCGTAACGTCATAGCCCAACTCATTACTCATATTTGTGGGGATGCTGGTGTAAACAGTCATATAAAAGTATAGCACATACAATTACAGTGGTCGGCTATGTCATCTAGATTTGTGTAAGGCACTCCATGATGTTCGCACAATGACGAAATCACCTAATGACACATTTCTCAGAATGTTCCCCTGGCATTAAGTGATGCATGACTGTACTTGTATCTAAGGAATGGGAGAAATAGTCTGAGTGTGAGACTTACAGCTTTTTGCTTTGAGGCTGCCTGTGGAGTTCTGACTCGAGGCCCCTGAGCTGCCCTGGGCACATGAGTCTAATCAAGGCAACAACTCTGATCAGCTATCAGGTTCCTTTCTGCCCACGTTCCCTGAGAATATACAAGGAGAGTATCACCTTCTCCCCTCCATGGGGTGGAGGGCAGCACTTGAGAATAAGAGATAGCATCTAAACTCCTGGAAATTGACTGACCTTTCTGTTAAGGAGCCATGTGGTAAAAATTCGGTTGAAATGAGATGCCAGATATGCATATATGTACTTTTGAAGAGTCCAAACCACAATTATTGCTGTTGTGGCTGTTAATTTTGGTGGTTCGTAATGGTAAAACAACCCCTTATACGATGGAAGAGATACAGATGCCTCTCAAACCACAAGCTAGTTTATTTGTGATACTGTGGGGCTCTCCGGTCACTCTGTGAGGTCTGTGATACTTAAAATAGAATTGCTGACAGCTCCAGTGGGTCTGAGTTCATTACCACTACAGCTGAGCTGCTGCAGCTGCATGTCAGCGGACCGAGGTTTAGCTGACTCATCCTGGTTGTCAGAAGAGCCGGGGTGCTGCAGCTTGCTGGGGAGAGCAATCCTGACGGTTCTGCAGTATTGTTTTTGAGTCATGTGGGCTTAGGGAGAGAAAAACGGAGACTTTTTACTGAAGAGCCTGAGCAGGAGTTTGAAGGGTACTGAAAAGAGGAAATAGGCCAAGGGGCTGATGAGGGGGTGGGAGGGAAGAGGCTTACCCACGTGCTTTTGGGAAGCAGAACAAATGACAGGGAGGCTGGTTTTGGTCAAGCAGTTTCCTGTGCTGGCCACCAGATTGCACTGTTGACTCTGACCAGCTTGTTTGCTTTGGGAGCTGCCTTGAGAGGAACGATGAAAAGAGAGGCTCAGTGCAGTAGGACGGTCATGTGACCGAGGCTTGTAACCAGGCAGATGACCAGGCAAGGATGAAATACATAGGGTAAGACGTTCAAAATGAGCTCAAGGTAACATTATTTATTGGTAGGTGAATATCTAAATTCTAAATAGTTGTCTGAGAGAATTCTAGAGCAATAGGGAGGCTTGGCCATGTTCAGAAACTTGAAGCTCTAAGGCTTGTGTTAAAAACTGTTCTTACGAAAACTGTATGTTTTCTCTTATCCTGTTATTAAATCTTACCCCTGTTAAGAATGAGTTTCAGCTTTAACTAGGATGTAACTTTAATTTCTGTTTAGAACTATAATTATATATTTTATTCTTTATTGATAGCAAGATAGTCAAAATGGTTTGGTCACATCTCTTTTGTGCAGTTTAGTCAGAAACCTTTCAATTCTTTGACTAGCTATCTATTTAAATTTACTATACTCTTGCCGGCCGAGTGGCGCAGTGATTAAGCGCTGGCTTGGGAAGCCAGCGGTCCCGGTTCGGTCCCACATAGGAGGGCCAGTGACACTGCCCTCAAAATAAATAAATAAATAAATAAATAAATAAATAAATATACTATACTCTTAACCATTTAAAGTTAATTTCTATACAAACAAGCCTTTTAGAGCAATTGCAGGAAATAAGTGAGAAAAAGTCCTGGACTGGAATGAACTTTCTACATTTTGTTAATTAATTCAACCTTATTCCATATTTTGATGCATCAAAGTGTGGATATTAATAGGTATGATGCGGAAGATAGGTTTGATAGAAGTAATTTTGGAAATGCTGGGTTAAACAACATCTGTCTTTCCTGCAGAACTTCTTAGAGCCTTTAATGAATATCCACCAATAGGTGCCGAGAAGAAAGAGATAGCCTAATAACTTTTCCCAAACACTGTTTGTCTGGCAGAACCTTAGGGGCCTGCACTTCACAGAACACACTTTGGGAGCCCTAGAATAGGAAAATTAGTGCTTTCAGTACTAACTTGACCTCATTAATGTTATATTCTTTTAGATTTCTTAGGCTGTTAAAGTCACTATATGGCATAAGTTGGCTTCATGTTTGGTTTGTGCCTTTATCCAATAAAAGATTTTGCCTTTGGAGATTATTAAAGCAGATTATTTTTAAAGATTTTTTTTTTTAATTGGGGAATTGGGGGAGGGGAACAGACAAGTTGCTGTCTTTTTGTTCTTCAGTCTAGTTGTGGAGGATGTTGCTTCACTGGCCCATGTTGGTATCGTCATTGCACTCTTCCTGGATGAGGCAGATCGGTCGCCGGCCTCTGGATGTCGCTCACGCCGGCTGCCAGCTGCTCACGCTGGCTGCCGGCCACTCACTGTAGCTTATGGCAGCCCACTGCAGCAGGGGCTGCAGCCTACACCGTCGCCGGGTCTCGCACAGCCCAGCTCCAGGTGGAGCTGTTGTTAGCTGTAGAGGGCAGTGTCACTGGCCCTCATATGTGGGATTCCAACCAGGGCCACTGGCATCCCAAAACCAGCTCTTAACCAATGCGCCACTCGGCTGGCCCTAAAGCAGATTATTAATTCAGGAGATAAGCATTTAGAAGACAAACAGTTCAGCCAGAAGCAGGTTTCGTTGTCCTCACCAGAGCTGCGGTAGGAATACATGCTTTGAAAAGAGACTAAAGAATAGCCATTTTCTGTTTTCTGTCAGAAGTGTGTGTGGAACACAACATGCCATTGTGAGCTGTGTGGTAACTAAGCCTTTCTAACCAGAGATCACAGACTGGGGCCCATAGGATAGATCTGGCCTGCAGATAGTTTTGTTCAGCCTGTACAGTGATTTCAACGTTTGAATTAGTTACCAGCACTTAAAAATCTTGGTTTCATGTCAAAACCTAGCTACTTTTGAAAAATGGAAAAGTCCAACAGCACATTTGCCAATGATAACCACTTGCCGGAGCTGAGAGCTATCTGTTTCCTTTTAAAGGAATGGTTTATCCAGTGCGTCACTGCTTTCCTAACTATTGTCCTGGTGGCTGGATACGCTTATGCTGCCTGTCCAGCCTTACAGACACGTGGTTTTATGTAACCCCTGCTGTGAGGACATAGCTGAAGGGCCGGGGAGTGGGGGGATAGAGGGGTGGTGGTGCCTCTTCCTAGAGTCACCTTTATAAGCAAACATGGTCAGGTTTCTCCAGGAAAAAGAATCAGTGTTGGAATCAATGTCAGGCTCTTTGAAGGGAACCTTCACCCTCAGGTGACAGCCCTGTATTTGTCCTCTGGATGTTGAGGCATTTCCTGCCCAGAGTATAGCCTATTTGACAACATTCTGGAAGAGCTGTCACACACACACACACACACACATACTCATATTCTCTCTCTCTCTCTCTCTCTCTCTCTCTCTCTCTCTCTCTCTCTCTCTCTCTCTCTCTTTCGCTCGCACGCGCTCTCATCCCTGTCTATGTAAAGTTGTATTGATGGGGTAAATTTATATTGAATTAGGACAGAGTTCTAATTTCCTCCATTCTCGAAACTAATTTTTAAAGAAACAAAGATAATCAAAAGGCAGTTCTTTTGTTTATGTTCTATCCCTTTCTATAAAATATTTGAGTCAGTTTATAAAGTATAGTATTTAAAAAGTAGAGAAGTATGTGCGCATGGAAAATAATATTCAAAGGACCAGAAAATACATTCAAATAGTAAGTCAGAAAGATACAGAACATGGCTATCAGGCCTGAGAATAACCCTTAGAAGGTGGAGAACATGTCCTTTGTGCGTGTGGGCTTCTATTTCAGAGAGATGCCAAGATGGGACGGAACTTCTCAGTGCAAACAGGACCACAGCATTACTTTTTGCTTAGTGTGTGGAGTGTGTTGATGTTGGCCTATGTTGACATTTCTCTGATTCTGCAGGGGTGCCAGCTCTGAGGAGCTGTTTTCTGGTGGCAGCAGGCAAATGTGAGTTTTAGGAATAGGGCTAATCATTACTATCTCCTGAGATGTCTTCCTGTGTTTTTACCTAATCTATAATGTCAAAAATAGGGTAATGGAATGGGTTGTGTGTGATGTAATGAAGTGAGTGTGGGAGCAGTCGGGGGCGCGGAAGACAGTAATGAAAGCTCTCAGCGGCAAGGTCTGAGATCTGCGGAGCTCTTCTGAGCAGCAGTAACCTACAGCTATTAGAGAAGGCTGCATTTTCTGTACTTCTGATGAAATGAAACCAGATCACTATGGATACTACACAGGAATTGTTTTCATTTGTAAAACAAAGTGACCCTGGCTCAAACTCGATTATCATAAAGTGATTGGAATTACCTTACCAGGTCCTGAAGCTTCCTTCACTACTTTATTAGGGGTAAGACTAGAAGAGAGGGCTCTGTGTAGAAAAAGATATTATACATCGGACATTTTTTTTATTGGTGACATTAGAATTCTCATTCTTACAGTGTCAAGAAATTATGTTTTTGATTAAAAATTAATAGGCCCTCATGAAGGCATTTTTGGCCTTATTTTTATTTTTTTAAATTTATTTTTCAATTACAGTTAATATACAGTATTATATTAATTTCAGGTATACAGCACAGTGATTAGACATTTTTCTACCTTATGAACTGATCGCCCTGAACGAAGGAATTTAAAAGGAGTGTTTTGGGCTGGCCGAGTGGCATGGTGGTTAGGCGCTGGCTTCAAAAGCCAGCGGCCCCGGTTGGGGTCCCACATATGAGGGCCAGTGACACTGCCCTCAAAAAAAATAAAATAAAATAAATAAAAGGAGTGTTTTATGGTATTAGTGAATCTGCCTTTGTGGTAAATGTCAAGGGAATGATAATTTAGTCAGACAGACCAAATTTTACAAGGAAGGAACTGGATCTTTTTTTTTTCCCCATGCAATATAGGTGGGGCCAGTGACTGAATGTTTACAGAATTGCAAGCAGGTCCAAGTTTTCAGTATCTAGGAAAGAAACAGAGATTTTTATGGCTTCTGGCTAACTAGTGAAGGCAAGTTTCATAAAAGGCAAAAAGTTAGGTGGAGTGAATTTTATAGCAGTCACAAGGAATGTGCAGACCATCTCTGAGCAATGCTGGTTTTAGAGTTGTTCAAAGTGTTTTGAAAGTGTAACTGGCAGATTTACTACCTTTCAAATGGGCGTACTCTTGAGTATAAGCCTAGCCACATAAGAGATTTTCTTAACGTGTTTCCTTGCATTAAATGTTGACCGTTGAGCAATGAGCAAAATGAAGAATTTTGTTGATACTACGGAGATGAAAATTCAACTGTTTTGTTTCCTATCCTAATTCCACTTCCTAGAGCACATGGCCAGTTACATGACTGGTTGGTTTTCCAGGCAGTGCTGAAACTCGCCCTTCGGTATGGGAGGGGGTTTTTGTGTTTTTGTTTTGTTTGGTATTGTTTTTAAGCTTCTCTTTTATAACTCAGTCATGTATTGAAAGGGATATGTTTTAAGGTTCAGATTCTGATGAAATACCTTGTTTTTTATTATTTGATAAAACAATACAAATTATGGGCAGGAAGTCAGATTTCCAGTCAAGAGGTATTAGCAAATAGAAAGAAATATGTCATAAAGATATCTTTTTCTACTCTTTGAAAATTTACTTCAATTTCTAGGCTTGCCTTTGTTAAACCAGACTTGTTTAGGAAAATCAGATAAAACAAAAGTAGCTAACTCGATATTGCTGGTAATTCTGTGGGAACCTGATGAGAGTTAATCTATATTAAATCATATTGCTGAAAGGTAAATGTTTTAATTTTAGGGGGTGATAAGAATTTAAAAACCAGACATACAGATAATTTTTAGAACATATTTCTAATGTTCCTGTTCCCTTCCTTTAGGTGAGATCTTAAACAGCTAAGCGTTGTACTGTGGCAGGTTATAAACAGTCTATCATGTGCTACAATGGATCTGATTCAAACCCAGAATCTGTCTCTAAAAGACCGCCTTTTTTTTTTTTTTAAGCCACAGGTGGTTTCTAAAGGTTTCATGGTACATGTCTAGAGTTGAGTATAGTACCTATATGTACATTCCCCAAGAGTTCTATCGAAAGGCACTTAATGCAGATTACATTAACTAATAACTGGATTTTTATTTGGGTTGTGTATGTTGTAAAATGCACAAATCAGTGGGTTTGTCTTTAGTCACCTTATTCTCTTTGGGGTTGATGGAAATGAAGTAAGGACCAAGTAAACAACTTTTTTTCAGGTGCAAATTCGACCATGGAACCTAAGTGACAGTGACTTTGTAATGGATGGTTCTCAGCCTTTGGACCCCAGAAAAACTATCTTTGTTGGGGGAGTTCCACGACCCCTTCGAGCTGGTGAGTGGAAATAGTAACACCACAACAACAAAACCAACAACAACAAAATTCCCTATGCATTTAGTCTTCAATATTTTCTAGGTTTCTGGTCAATTATACACAGTCTCCAAAAAGAAGGCTGTCACGTCAGTTTCACTGAGCTGACTCTTTCAAAATTAAATGGTTTCTCCCAAAATGCTCTATTTCCTTCTGGTGCAAGAATGAATTTCATTAAAATGTTATCTCGAAAGGATGAATTCTATTAAGTGCTTTCCTATTTAACCACATATTTAAACAATAATAACAGTTCATTTGGCAGTGTGCGTTCTTATGCCAATTAGCATTGTTATATATGACAGAAAAAGAAGTCACCCCATCTGAAATCTGTCCAGTGCAGCTGTGTGCCCTCTCACTCAGTGATGATCCCAGCCACTGCTGTGAGTTCTGTCACTGGGAATCAAACTGAACTCTTTCCACGTGAAACACGTTCCTATTTTTTCTTATGCAGTTTGAAAAATGAGTTATGTATTCAAGCACCTTTATTATAACTTTTTATAAAGATTCCCTGTTTTCAGTTATTTTTGTTTTGTTTTGTTTTTTTAAGTTCCTTTCCAATGATGAAATAATTGTGCCTGCTGAGATGGGGCAGAATCATAATTGACTGGAGCATTTGAAGTGATGCTGAGCTGATAACGTCAGTGTTTAAATCCAAAGATAAATCAAATCAGTTGTAGATCAGTGTTATTGCCAGTGGAATATAATAAAATTATTTGTAGGAATTTTTATAAGTGTTTAAAGTAATTGAGTTTATTTTTTAAAAGTAAGATGAAAAAATAAGGTTACTGTTGCCACTGTAGTTGTGAAAGCGTAACATTATCTCTGTTATTTATAAAGTAGACTTAGTTCTACCTAAAAAATAAAAGAAAAAGCAGAGATCATTAAAATCAGGTTGTGAGAACTGACTTATAAAATGTATCTACAGCTATTTGGCTCTGTGATTTTGATGAGTGTTTAATTATAAATATTCCTCAACATTTCTGATGTTTTTAAATCTTAACTCCAGTCTACTCCTAAAAGATGACTTTAGGCCTATATAAAGATATATTCATTATTCCATTTTGAAGGACTTAAAAGCATATTAATTGTGACTGTGGAGTTTATAATTTTGTGGTATTTCGGGAAGTCAAATATCTTTGGGTCTTATTCTCACTTTAATGGAAAACTGTGCCAAAATAAGGAAAGCAAAGCAGCAGATTCTGCCCACCATCTCCCATGATCTGCTGTCAGAGAAGAAAGCCTAGGAACGGCCAACTCCCACATGAGCAGCACTACTACATGAGGGCAAATGAAGCCCTTTGTTTCTAAACTACTTGTGCTTTAAAACAAACAAACAAATAGTGTGGCTGGGGGCATTGTGGAATATTCCTGACTTCTTCTAACTAGTGTTATGTTTAGGAGTGGAGGGAGAAAAAATTCCCCTTTGTCTTTTAACTACATATGTATTCTACAAAAATGGACATTTATTGCTAATAGTCTAGCTATTCTTTTTTGCAACTAACTGCAAGTACAAATTAGTTGGGTTCTTTTTGTTTTTTTTTGTAGCTGAGCCATCCTGCCACCTGTTGGCAGCTCAGCGGCAGCTCAGCTCAGGCTGGGCATTGAACCGCTGTTGCTCAGAGCTCAGCTTGCACTCTTGAGCGAGCTCTTAACCAACTGAGCCACTCGGCCGGCCCCACAAATTAGTTTTAATGTTCTAGCGCCTCTCCTTTTTTCCTAGATAGGAATCTGGAAAAAAAAAATCTGATAGAAAAAGTCCTACAGTTATAAAAATAACAGAACTAGCTTTAGCCTCTTATGTTTATTTTTAAGTCACAGGCACAATAGTACATAAACTAAATTCCCTTTTTTATTATTTACCCTTTATTCTTCCTGTTTTAATGATTTAAAAGGATAGGTAAGGGCCTCTATATCACTTTGCCTTTATAAATCCTATGAAGATCCATTTTTCACACTTGTTCTAAGATCACACTGACACCACAGAACAGGAAACCCAAGATGCTAAATTATATTCTTTCTTTAACATTCTGTGCCTGCAAGATCAGGATTAGACAAGAATTATATTTAGTTTCCTCATCAGAAGTAGGATTTTGTGTTCCCTACTGTATACTTTTTATAAGTCTTGAAGTTCTCTTTTTTTAAAAAGCTAAGCTAAACAGTTCTTTTTCTTTTAAAAGTTTTGCTTTTACAGTTATGTGGATAGTAACCTACAGTCATTATGTCTAATGGGAATGTTCCCCCATGCCAACACCTCCCATAATTATAACTAGTTTCTAGATGGCTAAACAATCTCTGTCAGCATCTTAGAATTTTACTGTCTAGCCAAGACTTCCAGTTTGGATGCCATGTAATCTAAACAAAAAGAGTTAACATCTGCAGCTTTTACCCATGTGCACAGAATTGGGTTTCTTTGGAACACACTGAGCTTTGTGGACTGGAATAGAAGGTTATTTTTAAAGGAATTCATTGTGACTTTGCTGGACCATCTTGAATTGAATGCAGTGCAGTTCACTTGAACAATAAACATTTATTGAGCATCCACTGTACTACCAGCCCTGAGCAAGTGCGTGGCATACCAACCAGAGTAAATATGTCCCTATTGTGTTACCATCGGCAAACAGAAATTTCAGAACAGAGGAAAATGAGAAATGAATTAATAGAATGCTAACTTAATTAATTGGATGCTAAATTATACTCTTTAACATAATGTTCCTCAAATTTGGCTTTTAAGTACATCAGGGCATTTTTATTATTTCCTGGGGATGTTGTGGTTACGGAATTCTCAAAAGTCTTAAAACTATTTCAGGCACTATATAGAAGGTGATCCTGGACTAGATAAGGGTGACAGTACTCACAGGTGAATTTTAGGTGTCCAAATTGCTTTTCACCTTGTCCTGGGCCAAAAATGGTCCTTCAACATGGTGTAATGACCAAAAAGTTACCACTCTAGAATTATTCCTTTGGATCTTGTGAGGCTGTTTATCTTTGATGTTTCCCCTTGTAAGACAGAAACATTATCACTAATAAATTATGATAAATATAGTCTTTACCCCACCAAACAGAAATACACAAACACTTCTAAAGAAACAAGGCAACCTGTTTTAAGCAGCATCATCCTGAGTTTAGGTTGCTTCTCTTGTCCTTTGATAAGCCTTCCTTTTTAAAATTCAGATTGGAAAAAAAATCACAGGCCTAGAAAATTAACCTGAAAATGGGAAAATATCAATAGAAAAATCTAGATGAGTTTGCCCAAAGCTATATTGCCTGATTATTGGTTTCTCTACGTCAAATGGTACACATTCCTACTGTCTCCTGCCCCTTCCATCACCCCCATTGGTGACAGTGGCAATGGCAAACCACTGCCATGTTCTCCTTCCACTCCCCACCTCTTCCCACCCCCATGCCAGGAAAGACTCCAGGTAGACGCACCATGCCACCATATGGCTAAAATTTACATTATTCTGCAGAGAGTTGGTACAGGGAAAGGGGCAGTCTGTCGGTTCTCCACCTGGAAGTACAACAGCCATGTTTTCCCTCTTCGTTCAAGTAATGCAAACAGCATGTCTTCCTGAATCTCAGTACAGGAATTGCATATCCCTGTGGCATTAGGACCTCTCTAGAATGCATCTCTTTGATCTGAAAGGAAATCAGTGCCATGCTTAGGGATTATGAAGAGGCTACCAGGAAAAAGGAGAGAATAAAGCATTGTACTCTCCCCCGGTTTATAAACATGAGTATGCTCAGCTTCTTGGCTTAGATATCTAATTTGAGTACTATCTTTGGAACCCATCCACTTCCAGCTTTGTTCAGACTTGAAAACCCTCAGTCGTCCTCTCTGATTAGAGGCGTGTGGACTATCCTTCCACATCATGACTTCCTCTCACAGCTTCTCCGCCTCGGTTCTGCAGAACAGATCAGCCTTGCGAGCTTGCTCGCCAAGTCCCTGGAGCCTACCTGCCATTTGCGTGTCATCTTTGTGGGCCTCCCGTCCTTCCTAATTATTGCTCTGCTTATTCTCTGCTGTCTTTTCTCCCCTACTAATATTCGCTGATGAACCCTGACATTTCCTCCTCTGCCTTTTTTTGCCCTCTGACTGTTGTGAGAATGGCTTTTCTGTGGAGGAAAAATAAAACTTTTTTTGAGGTAAATATTCAGTGATACGGGCATACATCTAGAAAACGTGCATCCTGAATTTTTTTCAGACATTCTGGTAGCTCATGCACTAGGAACACATCCTGATTTGTGATTTAGGAAATAGAAGTATTGTAACCATATCCTTTTTTTGTTCTATGAAGTGGTAGCAGGCAGAAAGCATCTTATATCAAGTTTCTCAGCAACAGAAGCTGTTTCTTTCACCACGTCCCAAGTTCAGAATGAGTTGTCCCAGATAAACGGCAGATTTGGCACACTGACTTGATTAACTGCATTGTCCTTAGGGTTAAGGATTTTCTAATGTTAGTATGTGTTTGTGCTCTCCCTTCCCCAAAAAAACAAACCCTTCCTTCCAACTGATGACAAACTTTGTCGATTCAGTGTCAGGCTGGGTAATATTAGCATAAAGCCAAAGTAAGACTGGGATGAATTGGCGCTTACAGAACAGAAACCAAGCCAAGTTCATGTTAAGGTAAGATTTATGAGTAGAGGGAAGGACAAACCCCTGGACAAAACTAAACATTTGAGCACCACTCTGTACTCAGCAGTGTGCTCAGAGCTCTCATGTATATTTAATCGTCATGACAACCCTGTCAGGTTGTAAGTGGTAGAATTCATTTTAGAGATAAGGACCTAGAGTTCAAAGGGGCTGATCGGCCAAGGCCGATTTAGTAAGAAATCTTTCTTTCTTACATTAAGTAAGAAAGTCAAGATTCAAACACAGATCTCTAGATGTCAAGTTTGGGGCTCTGTGCACACGAGGAAGCTGCTTTATCAAAGTCAGATCTGAGATGTTGTCTCTATAACAGTAGTAACAATCAAGTTGGTACCAGACTGATTTTAATAAAGTTAAACACACTTATTTCTCAGACTTGGTTGTTCATACCATTTATTTGAAAATATTCCTAACTTCCCAACATCTGATGCAGAGTGGAAGCTTATGAGCACATTTCCTGCACTTCTGATGTGTGAACTGCCCTTGTGAACCAACTTGGCAATTGTGGTAAACCTAGAAAGTCCACCTTCAACTTGAATCTTCCTTTCTTTTCAGAAGTCCAGACCTCTTCATCATCCTGAGGTGCCTTATGCCTCTGTCCTGTCTACTTGGTTCTTATTTCCAAAGAGAAGAAATGTGGCATCTAGATTCACAGCTTAGAGTCTGGAAAGAGGAATGTGTTGATATTTCCCTCGGGAATCTTCATTCCTGGTGTCCTCCCTTTAGTTCTCATAGTAGCTCAGACTTAGACATTGCCTTATGGCTGATTTTTAAATCTAATTAAATGATGGGAACCAGGACCCTGCAGTAGGGCATGGTGGGGAAACTCATCATGATTTCCTCTGGTGAGCTAAATTCCCTTGCAGGGTTCTGTGAAGAATCAGGAGCGAATCCGAGGAATCGCAATTAGGGTTCAGATTCAACTTCAGAGGCACAGTCCCCCATGCCCCAGAGCAGTTGATGAGAATGCTGTGGGCTGCACACAGCTGCAGTGTTCTTGCTTCCCTTTCTAGTATGTGGCACAGTGAGGCTCATCAGAAGAGTAGTGTGTGGGTGTTGAGCTGTTAGTATAGAAGAGTGGTTCCTGGGATGACTTGAGTTGTCTTAGGAGCACAGAGCATCTACTCCAACATGCATAATGCACTTGGATATAGGCTGGTTTCTTACCCCTGTGGTGACCAGACAGACCCTGTGAACACTCCAGATAGGAAGGATAAAATTATAAGTGGTTTGGAGACTCCTGACTCCTTGTGGACTCTATCTGTGCCTGGTGTCACTTCCATCTGTCTGACTTCCAGCCTCCACCTGTATGTCCTGCTCCAATAGCCTCATCTTCCTCAGGTTAAATGTTAAGATGCTGCTTCTGGAAGCTACACTGTCCTTGCCCTCTACACAGAATAATTTAGAATGAGGATTCACTGTCATAGGCTTAGTCTTTTCCAAATAAGATACATCCTTGATCATAGGCTCACATTTCATGAGCAAAGATGAGATCACAAGATACAGATAAACCCATGAAGGCTTTAGTTGACTTCTGCCATGTCCTTACTGTCTTTTTCCTATTTTTCTCTCCTCCCAAGTGGTCAAAATGATAGCCCTCTTCTTGGCTCAGCTTCCCCCCCACCCCATCAGAGGAAGGGACTTTATATGGGACTTTCCTGTAGTAACTGATGATACTCATTCTAAAAATCCTTTAAAACCTAGTCTCTAAAAGTAGTTGTACATTCTGACATCTGTAGGTGAATCTGTATTCTCTATGTAAATTTCTTTTTTCAGATTGAAAATTTATAGGACTTGAGGAAGGCTTGTTCTGTGTTTCTGTTAGTCATCTATGTAGTATGTGACTTGAATTACTTTTTTTTCCCCTGAAGCTGTTTTTACCAAGTGGTGACTTTTCTCAATAGTTAGAAACTGTTTAGTATTTAAATGACATCCCTCTGGTTTTTGAGCTTAACCTACAGGAAGTGTGCTTTTATTGAGGACTTGCTGATTGAGTAAAGGACCTAACGCAAATAGCAGTTGTTTGACCATTATTTACTTTTCTTCAAGGGTGATCACAGTGTTAGACCTAGGGTAGTTAAAATGCAGGTTAGGATAGAAAGAGAGATAGGAAATCTTCATACTCTTCCCCCCAAAAAACTTTCTTGAGTCACTTTGGTTGTTTCCAGCTTCTTAATAAATTGTTCTTCACTTAAGTGAGATTTCGTTGGTTCAAATGTCTGCAGACTTTTTGGTGGCCAAGAAAAGGACTGTATGTAAACTTATAAGTGGAAATGATTTATTTATAATTAATTTTCATAAGAAGCGTAAGTGAGAGTGAGTGAGGGTTTCTGTTTCCTATCAAAAGTACTTAACTGCCAGCAACATCAGTCAGGACCTAATCTTTGGCACGTGAAGACGACTTTTCAACAGCTACATTTACGAAGTCGTGGAATGTTTGTGCTTGTGGAAGGCACTTTCCCTGGAATCTGAGGACCCCTAAGATTCCTTCGAAGACCAATATGCTATGGAAGAACCTGTGGTTATAGAACTCTCCTCCTCAGCTAGAGTTTCAAGCTATCAGCTGGTATACCTTCTTTCTAAATCAGATACTTTCTTGAGTTCTTCCCAAGGGAGGAAGACAAGTGTCACTCAGTCTCTCGCTAGCATTTTTCTTCTGGCCGTTAACCAGACTAAGGGAGTGCTTACACTCTCGTTGTATTCCAGAGGAAGCTAGGTCTTTGGAAGATAGTGTTTAATTTCCAGGCCCTGAGGTTACTTATTTTACTAAGCCTATTTGACTAACAAGGGAAATTCATTAATGACTGCAATCAATTAATTTTTACCTTCAGTTCCTTGGTCTCTGACAGGAATAGCATTAGCCATGTGACTCGGAGGTCCTGAAGCCATCAGAGATGGCTGGGATGGAGGACCCACTGCGCGCTGATATTCAGGGTATGCGCACCATTCTTACTGCTTTCTTTGTTTTTTTTTTTTTTTTTTTTTTTTTGAGGGCAGTGTCACTGGCCCTCATATGTGGGAACCGAACCGGGGCCGCTGGCTTCCCAAGCCAGCGCTTAACCACCACGCCACTCGGCCGGCCCCTTACTGCTTTCTTTGAATGGATGTGGTTCCTGGATCCTGCCCCAAGACTGCAGTCAGGGCCTCCTTGAGCTCTCATCAGTAATGGTCCTTTGGCTGGTATGACTGTGATTCTGATCATAATGGGATAACCGGGATAGCTTTCTGCTGTTCTGTCTTTAATGGCACACGTTCTTTGGCTTAGTGATTGCTAGCTTCTTGTCTCACCTTCTGAGTTACCTGTTGGATGCAGGTCATTCTTCCTATTTAAAAAAGGCACTTAGAAAACAGTCACCAATATTAGGCAGTCTGGTATGGGGAGAAATTTTAGTAGAAAGGCCTTTCTGTCTTGGTGACAGAGCTTTTCTTGCTGCCTTGGCAGCTTCATACTACAGGGACCCAGTCATGCTTGGCTTTCCTTCTGCTCCTGAAAGTCAGGCGGGATTTCCTTACACCACTCCGCCCCTTCAGCCCTTGTATCTGCTGCAGAGTTCTTCTGTCCCGCCAGGCCGTGCTGCCTTTCTTCTCCCAAGACACCGACTCCTGTGGGCTCTCCTGTGTGATGGTCTTTGCACACAGCTGGGGCCCAGGTCCTCACCTGCCTTTGCTGTCTTCTCCTTTCCAAATACCATGTGTAGGTGTTTGATGGGAGTGGGTGCTTGGGTCATTGCCCAGGGGTAGGGCTAAGTCTTTTGGATTTAAACCATGCGAATGGCCTAAAAGGAATGGTCATACCTGGAGGAGGTGCCATCCAGTATCAAGTAAACAATTACCTTCAGGCAATTTGGATCCAGGTGAGTAACTGCTACATTTCTCTCCACGGTACCTTTATGGTGAAGATAATTTTAGAATATCAGACCTTTGGAATGGTTTGCTTTCCAAATGCTTTCTGTACAAAAGGTGTTTTGTAAATATACCAGTATAAAGGTATATTTAGAAGAAATGTGGCAAGAACTGCAGACCAGACCTCTGGGTTTACGGCAGGGTGCAGGATGGGTATGCTTTTATTGCCTTTGGAGCACCTTAGTGTTTCCTGGCACATTGTAAGTGCTCAATAAATGTTCGCTGCTGCTATTGTCACTACTAATATTACCACTTAGAATTTAGTATGGGAGGTTAGTGTGGAGATTTCTCAGTTGGGATAGAATATACTCGAAAAGTCTTTTTCTTTTTAGTTGTAGAGACTTACTTTAAGGCTATAAATGTATTGCCTCTAGCTAACATGAGGAGTTAATTCTTTCTCTAGCTTAATTTTAAATATAACAGTGTGACTCTAGTAATTACTTTCAGCCTTAGAGGTCAGTAAGTAGGCCTGTTTCTTATTAACTTGTTAGGGCCCCTCCAATGGACTAAGCAGTTAGGAATTATATAGAAAAGAGGATTACTGATTGATCATTCCTTTTATACTGTTGCTGAAGTTCTGATTATACAAATTTGTGTGTGTGTGTGTGTGTGTGTGTGTGTAAATTCTTAATTTCTTTTCATTTTATTTTTACATATCCTACCTGAGTTGTAAGACTGATGTGGACACTCTTCATAATTCCTAATATGGGTTTTTCTTTTATTACATTATCCTGCATGATCCTTAAATAGTTTTTTTTCTCTCCTGGGCAAGAGTGCCTTCTGAACATTTATATAGAGTTGTGTCTATTTTCTTGCAGTTGAACTGGCCATGATCATGGACCGTCTGTATGGTGGTGTCTGCTACGCTGGCATTGATACGGACCCGGAGCTGAAGTACCCGAAAGGCGCTGGCCGCGTGGCGTTCTCCAATCAGCAGAGCTACATTGCAGCCATCAGTGCTCGCTTTGTGCAGCTCCAACACAACGACATTGACAAACGGGTAAGCAACTGAAAAGAGATGACGCTTGTTCTCTGGGCCCCTGAGACGCAAAGCGCCTCGTGAGAGCAAGTGAGCCACTCCAGCGTGCATGGCGCTCGTCCATGAGTCCCTCTAGGCCACCTGAAAAAGAGAGCGCCCTTGGTATTGAAGGCGTTAATGAGCCTCCTGTCTCCCTCATCCCCAGGGCGATGTTACACTTATGAAAATAACCCTGCAGAATTTAGCATACCAACTAGTGCTGTTCAAAAGATGATGCCAACAGTGTATTGCGAGTGGAGAGGTGGTGACCTATTTGACCCATGTGTGTCCTTAAAACAAACAAACTTGGACTAACATTTAATGTTAATGTTCAGGAGCAGCAAAATTTTGAAGTTCTGGTGTCTCTTAAAATTGCAAGGTCACACCATAGTAGCAACCATTGGAACCGAACAGCTGCTGTCCCCTCCATTCCCTCTCCACCTCCCTGTAGCTCTGCTCTTACCACATACGCATCTGCATTACCTGCCTCTGCCCATTGGTGTTACTGCCTGGCCACTGGAGACATTCCCTTTTCCTAGCTCTGATCTCAGAAGGGGACACGAGGTAGGATTGTAGGGAGCTGGTGTACTCACGTGGCTTTGTGGACAGACACAAGTTTAAATCCCTTACATGTCAGCCTTGCTGCTGTTTGGAAGGTTGGAGGTGAGGCCAGAAGGTGGGAGGTGTTCATCTAGGACCTAGGTTAATAGGTTAAAAGAGCAAGTAGGAGAATAGCATCAAGTCTGGACCTCTTCCCGATGCAGTTTTACAGGGGTCTTATTGTTTCCAGCAAAGAATGTTCTTTGGGGACACACTGGACTAGAATAAATAAAGCAGTAAATATGTTCTGCGGTACAACTTATACTCAATGGTCAACTTGGACTACTTTTGTGTAACAGGCTTAATTTAAGTCTCTTAGGGATGGATTTTTTTATATTTAGAAAGATTATATTTTTATTAAGACATATATCTGATCAAATTATAAAAGCCAGGGCTTAAAATAAATAATCTATTTGCTATATCACTTGGCTTATTAAAAGTAAGTAGTGTTGGTTTATTTTTTTAATTAAAATGAGTAAAATCAGGGCCAGCCAAGTGGCGCAGTGGTTAAGCGCTGGCTTGGGATGCCAGCGGCCCTGGTTTGGATCCCACATATGAGGGCCAGTGACACTGCCCTCTTAAAAAAAAAAAAAAAAAGGAGTAAAATCATTCTTTTTAAGAATTTCAGAACACTTTTTGAATTAATGGAAACTCAGAGGGATGATAAAGATTTGACTCTATTCCTCATTTTCAGATAGATAGATAGATAGATAGATAGATAGATAGATAGATAGATAGATAAAATAGTAAGTAGTAGGTGCTCAATAAACCTTTGTCAAATTGACAAATGGTGCTATTTGAAGGATTCTCTTAACTACTGCTGCTTGTGTGGTGGACTTGCTTCTGCCTATTATGTTTGTGAGTCTGAGACACTGGATTGTATTTCATTTAGACTGCCACCACACGCATCGCCAGTGACCCCCCCCAGCACACTTAACCTTGAAGAGGCCTAGGCTCTCATCTGTATGGAAGTAGCTTTCTTTGTTCCCCTCTGGAGCCAGAACTACAGACTGTACAGGGGGTAGGTCCTAGAGGCGATAAAAGAAGGTTCCCTTTCCTCAGGCTTCTATCTTCAGTTTGCTCGCACCCTAACAATCTCCTGGCCTATGGTTTAGCAGAGGGAAGGACAGTTAGGGTCATCTTGAGCCTCCTTAAGAATCACAGTGGGGGCCGGCTGAGTGGCGCGGTGGTTAAGAGCTGGCTTGGGACGCCAGCGACCCCGGTTCGGATCCCACATATGAGGTCCAGTGACACTGCCCTCAAAAAAAAAAAAATCATAGTGTATTCAACTACTATTTGTTTTGTTGCCTACCCCTACTCTCACCTCTGCTGTGCTCAGACCCTTAGTGTTTCTTGCCACAAGCCTTAGAACTAGGTCAAAAAAGAGAGACGTACTTTTGCTTTTGTTAGCATAGTCATAGGCCATGCTATGAAAATGTATTTGGAACATTAACTAAGGAAAGCCACTGACTGTTGTCTACCCACCATATTTGGGATAACCATGCCTTCCATATGTTCTAGTAGTCTTTGATTAACATTTAGGGTAGCAGCCAGTTGTAATGGGAAGAGTATGGAGTTTGGAGTTCGAACAGATCCCAATACATTTAAACCTGTGCCGCACCAGCCACGGGTGAACCCAAGCAAATCAGTGAATGCCAGGAGCCCCCAGTCCTCATCTGTAACTCCCTCCAGGGAATGGTCTAAGTATTAAATGGGATTTGAGGATTGAACAACCAGAGCTGTGTGGCAGTTGGGTAGATGATGAACTATCACTTGCTGGTTAACTGTATTCGTCTTGTGACAAATGCACTTAATACTGATGTCATTGATATTACAAATTTTTGTAGTGAAAAGAGCACTGGGCCAGTGTCAGATTGCTGGGTCTAGAGCTTGTTTTGTTTCCCCGTGGGCTATGTGACTTTGGGCAGGTCACTTAAATTCTGAGCTTCAGTGTATAATGAATGAGGGCAGTAGGAATAACCTTGTGTGTTCCACAATATTGTCGAGAAGCCCAGAAGAGACACTGAACAAGAAAGCAGTATATACAACATAACACACTGTACACACACATAGTGGGACTATTATGGTCACAAGAATGCCACCTCCAGCCACGTGGTGTCAAAAAGGGACCTCTCCGTTCCTTCAGTGCCCTGGGATGAGCGTTGTCTAAGTGGGAGAATTGGAAATCATTGAAAGTGGTAGAGTCCCTCCCCTCCGCTGCTCCATCTTCATGCTCTTTGTTTGCCGTGATCAATATGGAGACCGTTTTTTTTTTATTATGAAAGATGTAAGCCAGCTTTCATCTTGAGTTGGGCTCCTTTTTCACTATTCTGTGAACATTACACTTCCTTTCCCCAAACTTGATTCTGTCTGCTTCTTAATTTCTTGCTTGAACATAGCCAACACTACCTTATTTTGTCATCTCTGCCATTTTGAGCCTCTGTTAACTGTACCCTTCATAGGTGCTTTTTAAGGTTCATTCCTAGTTTCATTTTTATTTATCTTTCTCCTAAAGCTTAAATTTGAGCTTTCCAGAGATCTCCCATTATATATAAGCATATTAGTATTTCCTTAGGTAATGCCCTTTTTCTTTCTCAGGCGCTCAGTTCTTGATTGTCTACAGAGAGTATCTGTCATTAGGCACTCCCTTCTACCCTGAATAATCCCTCCAGGATTTTAGCATTTGTCTCTTAGCTAAGATTTTGAAACTTGATGTCCTAAAAGCCAGGGGCAGGTGTTCACTTGTGTGCCCACAATCTCTTTCCTTGCTATTGTAAATTCCAACGTGCCGCCGTCTTTTTCTCCTTCCTTTGGGCGTAAGCCTAGAGTTGCCTTTAAATCAAGACCTTGACTATTTTAAATAGCATCAACCTTCATTACCTTTCCGGTCAGAGGAGCCTCCTTTGCTGTCTGCATCATTATAAATGCAGATTCGGTGGAATCAGTGAATTTTAAAAATATTGTAGGTGGAATTTTTAAGGCCACTTGCTTCCTCTTTGCAGCCCTTGCACCTTTCATTGTTTGCCCCCCATCGTGAGTCGGAGAGGGCCACACGCAGCACAGCAGTGCCTGGAACAATGAAAGTTCTAGAACTGTGTAAGGTGTGTGCTCTCAGGTAAACTGTGGGAGGTACATGAAGAGTTGGGCTAATATATTCCCTTTACCTCTTTGGTATCCAACCAAGTTTTTTCCAAAAAGACATCTCTTTAGAGAGTATATGTTTTTTTTGTATTTTATTATTATTATTATTATCATTATCATTTCTCTTTAGCTAAGCTTTTAGATGGAGTGGTTTATGGGAAAAACGGAACCTTTATAGACTTAATGTCTTCTCACCACCTTAGAGATGTTTTGGCTTTATGAGTATAAAATATGTCAGTGTGCAACATTTATAGGAACTGTCAGTCCTGAGACTTGGGCACTTTCATCTCTGCTGTCATTTCACTCATCCATTATGTCATTGTCTTTAAGGAAGAGGTGGGGGACTTTGTTTTTCTGTTTTGTTTTGGTTAACAGCTTTATTGAGATCTATAATTCCCATACCATACAAATCACCAATTTGAAGTGTATAATTCAGTAGTACTCAGTATATTTACATAGGTCCACAACCATCACCACAGTCCATTTTAGAACGTTAAGAAAAGGTATTTTAATGGACAGCCTTGAATTCTGCAGTAAGAGGATCAGTTGAACCATAACCCCCAGGGAAGTGAGAGGGGCTGCATTTATTCTGTATAATTTTACTCAGCTCACTGTAGGGAGGGGATCCTACTTATTTTACTTGTACTCTTTGAAGTCACAGGAGCAAGGTAGCCCAGGCTATTGGGGCAAACTTCTGGCTCCTGCTGTAGCTGCAATTAGGGTCCCCCACGAATATGTGACTTGTTGGAGAGAGCTGATACATCTACACATCAACTGACTTTTTGCCATGATCTGTCTAGCAATGGGAGGACTAACAGAGGTGGAAAGGGGCTCTCAATGGGAGTGCCTTACAGAGCTGCCATGATCTTGATTGGGCCATGTGCCCAGAGGTCTGAATGGGAGTGCTTGGCACATGGGTGACACTTGATAAATATGTAGAATAAATTAGGATGATAAATGGGAGAGCAAGGACTGGGAGCAGCCATGGAAGTTTATCAAGGAGGCTGGAGTGAGTCACTCTCATCTCTCACCTAGAGTAGTTTCCCCATTGGTCTCCCCAATTCAGCTTTAAGCCCATCTTCAATTCATTCTTTATCTAAAAACCAGAGTGAGTAATCTTTTAAAAATCATAATGTGAATAATGCCTTCCTCCTTTTCAAGCTTTTGATTATGTTTAAAGCTTTTGTTTGTTTGTTTGTTTTAGCTGAGCCATCCTGCCACCTGTTGGCAGCTCAGTGGCAGCTCAACTCTGGCTGGGCATCGAACTGCTGTTGCTCAGAGCTCAGCTCACACTCTTGAGCGAGCTCTTAACCAACTGAGCCACTCCTCCTGCCCTATGTTTAAAGCTTTTAAACCTTTTTATCCTGCCCGTAGGATAAAGGGCAGAATTCATAATAAACATTGCTCATATGACCCTTCATGTACACATCCTTCTGCCTTAGCGATCCCTTCCTCAACTTGAACCAGTCACAACTGGCCTTTTTGTCTACTTTTCAGGGTCGTTATACATACTGTTTCCTCTGTCTGCCTAGTACCCACTTTTCCTTCAAGTCTCAGCTTAATTGTGATGTTTTTAGGAATCCTTTCTTCAGTGGAGCATATATCTCCCCCATAGATCATTTTCATAATATCATCTACCATTCCTTTGTCATTAAAGCATCTCTGTAATGAAATAATGCTTGGTTTAGTGTCCTGTTAGATTCTACAACCCATGAGGCCAATGACTATATGTCTTTCATTTTAGCTACTGAATACTTAATACTTGACAGATAGTAGGTACACATTAATTATTTATTTTTGGAGGGATGAATGAGCTCCTGAATGAATGCTGATTGTTTGAGAGGAGGCCCAAATGAAGCTCTTATATACCAACCTTTGGAGCATCCAACTGTCCACCAGAGGGCACTTTGCACAGCTTTCCTTTTCTACCTGGTTAAGAACTCCCGAGTAGTAAAGAAATTTAGGTTTTGCCATTTAGAATATCAGAAAGTGTTCTCTGACACTTACAGTACATTAAAGCTGGACTTATCCTTAGGCATGAGGTCATCCAACACCTTTTATTTTGCACAGAGGAGGAGCTAGGAGAGGTTTGGAGACTCCTAAGATATCTGTCAATTAAGGACAGAGCCACCTCTGCTCATGGAACTCCCAGAATTCTGCTGCTTATCCAGGGTCTAATGTTTCTACAGACCCACTTCTCTCATGAAGTCCTTGGCCCACAGACCTAGGTTAGGGACCCCTGAGTTAGATCATAGGACCCTTAGTAAGATTTGTGTACTTTTCAATATTTCACTTAACTTTTCAGATGAAAGTATTCTGCACAGAACAGTTGTTATACATCTGGAATTTGTTGTCGGAGTTTTCTAGAGTGTCCGTAGGTCGTTTTGAAGGTTAACTAAATGAGCTGACATTTTCCTGTGTTTTATTTTCCAGTTTTGCTTTCAGTTTTCACTTTTTTTGTATTGTCTTCCTGTAAAGCCTTTTTCAAGTCAGTGTGAGCCAATGTAACTCCACTGGATTCACATATACAAGTATAACATTCAGTGATACACACACACACACACACACACACACACACACACACACACACACACACACAGAGGGTACCAAAAAAATGTATACACATTTTAAGAAAGGGAAAAACTGTATTAAAATTGTAATACAATGAGTAATGCTAGCATTCATTTGATTAATGCCATCTTTTGAGTGAACATCATACTACACATTGCTACCATAATTCAACTTTGAAAAGTATAATGATACATAGATAACATCTCTTAAAATGTGTACATTATTTGGCACTCCCGGTGTGTGTGTGCGCGCGTGTGTGTGTGTGTGTGTGTGTGTGTGTGTGTAAATTTTTATATATAACATTAGTGAAAATATTTGGCATTTTTAATGTCATAATGACCCTTGTTACAGAACATTGTTATTATAAATGAACCAAGGAGTGGGGAAAATAAAAAAATTAATGACACAAATGCAATTCCTGCCTCAGTGTTTACTTCCAAGGAAAAATTGTTAACATCTTGAAATAAATCCTTTAAGGCTTGCATTATACATATCTTATGGCTAATATTCACCAGTTATCAGCCAGTTGCTCATTTGTCTCTGTGTTAACAATATCTCAAGGTTGTGTAATACCCGGCACAGTGGTTCTCAGCGTTTTTCTGCCTTGACATACATGAGGCATGTGATACAATCTCCTGGGTAACAGAGACCCCCTGAAACACTAGTAGGGTGGGGCATTTATGTGGTGTGACTGTAAGTATCTAAGGAGGGGTTACATCTCACAGCCACTCCTATCCTCACCGCCCAGAAAACCATGGCTACAGTATAAAGTATCCTGGCTTGGGAACTGGGAGAGCTGAGCTACACTCTACCTCTTCTCCCAGGCACGGGATGACCTTGTGCAACTTCCTTAATCTCTTAGAGGCTTGATTTTCTTGTCTCTTGGTAGTGAGAACACCAGCCTAACTATCTTAGGGTTTATTGCACAGATAGACAGTAATAGATGAAGAAGCACTTTGGAAAGTTATTAGGCTGTACAGATGTTGATTGTACTGCAGAGCCTGGCCCATTTAAATTGTGCTGTTCCCAACCATATGTCCAAGGCTAATGGTTGACTCTGAAAGTGCCTACTCAGTTCAACTAGGAATCCTTAATATAAAGATAATGAAATCATTGAAGTTAACATTTTTAAAAAAAAGGAAAAGGAAAGAAATTAACATAGGTGCCAACCTACCAACGTGCTGCTTGGATATTAGTCAAGACACATGTATAGAGATTAAATTCCTTTTATAGATATAAAGACCTGGATGCATTTTCCATTTAAAGAATTAAAGGAGTTTTTTTTTCTTTAGTCTAGAAAGAGGTATTTTTACTAGTATTTTTTCTTTGATAATGAAAAGATTTTGAACCTGAAATTCAGTAGGTTAGGATTAAATTTTGCTTATATTCCTTTGAACAGTGTTTCTGTAAAAAAAAAAAACACAACAAAACACCCCCCCCCAAAAAAAAAACTGGAACTGCTTAAAGTATTTAAGTACAAAGAGGGCAAAAGAGGGCACCTGTACTCATTCTGTCTGTTTTAATGGTATTTTTAGAAGTGATGCCAAATGAACACTTAAGATGTGAAAGCTCTGCTAAATCCAGTTTTCTTTATAACTCAAGTCTAGGTCACTTACATATGAGAGATTTTTGTAGTGTGAAAAATGAGATCATTAGAAAATGAGTAATCTTTTCATATGGCCATTTGTCTACCCTTTTGTCTGCTCTGTGTGATTCTGAGAAGGAATGTAAGGGTAGCATCCGTTGAATCTCCATTAGTCTAACAAAAACATAGGACTTGACTGATAGGAACAATTTCTTTATAAAAATTTGAGGGGCCTTCCCCACACACACACACACACACAAAACTATTTTTTAGCACAACTTGGTCATGTTGTCCCCTAGAAATTTGTAAGTCAAATGTTTATAACTTGATATGCATCATGTGGTAAACATTGGTTGTAGTCTGACAACTCAGCCCATAGAGACCTTTTCACTAGTTGAGAGGACTAACCTAGCATCTGCCAGCCTGGGGTTTAGTCTTAACTTTACCACTTATTATGTAGCTTGAAGGAAGGATGTGTGTGTACATGTGTTAATGAAAATGCTTTTGAAAGCCATAAAGCACTCTGTCAATACACAATGGCACTGATAACATTAATTTACATGAAATCGTGAATGACTAATGTTTGAGCCCTTCTGGTAGAGGCTTATGAGACAGTCTAATTGAAATTTCACATGATAAAAGGAGTTAAATATTTCAGGCAAGACAAGGATACAGTTGGTTGGTTATTTGAATTTTTTAACTAGGAGAAGGGGCTCTCAGTAGGCAGGGATCTGTCTGTCCCTAAAATTAGGGCCCCTAAACCACCATTTCCTAAGTTGTTCCTCATAAAGCATGAGTCCCTGGGGATTTTAATAATATCAATTCTGTAAAAAAAGTCTTTTTTTCTAAGTCAAGTGAGTTTGGAAAATTCTTTCTTCAAGAAAGTTAAGTAGGTTGCTTTATTCTAGGGCTTCTTTGAATCTTTTGTATACTAATCTTCATTATGAAGATCCAGGAAGGAGACACTGCAACTTTTCACAAATTTTTTTGATCATGAACTTTTCTAAAATGCACCGTCTCTTGGGGATAATGTTCTAAGGAGCCCAGTTGAGAAAATACTGTTTCCAGTTTCTTCTTTCATGCTCCAATTCAGAAATTCAATAAGCAGCTGACTGTTTTTCCCTTCCTCGGTCCCTTTTTTCCAAGTGTGTCCCACCCACCATACATTTTCTTTTCTTTTTCTTATTGTGGTGAAAAAAAACCACATGAAATCTGTCCTCTTTACAACTGTTTAATAAGAGTACAGTACAGTATTAACTATAAGCACAATGGTGTACAGATCTCTAGAACTTTGTCATTTGGCACCACTGACACTTTGTGACCTTTGAACAGGAGCTCCCTCTTCTCCCTGCCCCCAACCCCTGGCAACCACCAGTCTCCTTTCTGCTTTTTGTGAGTTTGACTGCTTTCCTCATATAAATGGAATCATGCAGTATTTGTCCTTCTGTGATTGGTTTATTTCACTTAGCATGCTGTCCATGAAGTTCATCCATGTTGTCGCATGTGACAGAATTTCATTCTTTTTTTAAGGCTGAATAATATTTTATCATTGTATGCATATACCACGTTTTCTTTATCCCTTCATCTGTCAATGGGTATTTAGGTTGCTTCTGAATCTTGGCTATTGTGAATAATGTTGCAATGAACACAATAGTGAAAATATCTCTTTGAGATCCTGATTTCAATTCTGTTGCGTAAATACCCAAAAGTGGGCTTGCTGGGTGTGTATTTTCTATGTACAAAGGGTTGGGGTGAGGCAGGGAAATAGCTGCATAGCCACAGTGATGGTGGAACATTAAGGTGTGATTAAAGTTCTCTTTATAGTTCTTTATATTTGGATTATTTGGGATTATTGTCTCTTTCTAACATATCAGTCTCTATATAAGAAGGGAGAAGAGTTTTGAAATCAATCTACTATTGACAAATAATATTTCATTGACTCAGTTTTAGCTTAATGCATAGGACCAAAGAGACTGACTTTCAGTTAGCTAATTTGGGGCTTTCTGATACTTTTATTTAAGGAACATTGTGACAGCTAAGCCATAGCAGATAATATTTGCTTTAAGTAGCATACTCTGTAAAATAACCCATTTTTTGATTTAATGAGATGTTGTTATCCATTGCACCTTTCTTTGCAAGCACTTCAAGTACTTCACATATTTAATCTTTTTTTTCTCTCTTCACTGGAAACATAGGCCTGAATTTTGGCTAAACACTATCACAGGCTTTATATTTTCAGCCTGCATGAAGATGGATGCAACCCAGCAACCATATGAACAGAAATGCTGATAATTCTACACTTTGTCCCTGGCTGCAGCTGGAATATATAAGATGCTTCAATTGCAAAAGAAAGTGGGGTTCTGATGACCTATTCCCAGACTGTCTGCTGCTAGCCTGAGTCTTGGGACCTCCCACAACCCTGCCTTCATTTTGCCGCTGTCACTGCCCCCTGCCTAGATCTGGCTTGAAAGCTTCCCAGCTGCGGTTATGGCTGTGTTTGATTTGACCCTTTGAGAGGAAGCAACACACAGAAGTGAATTCAAATATTGTCAGAACTAATCCTACCTGAGCTGATTTTGAAGCACTGGGAGTCGTAGAGCCTTTGACTAGAAATAGTTTTTGAAATGGAGTTTGGGTCATCGAAAGAGGGAGAAAAAGAAATTCCTTTTCTCTCGATGGTATGGACATGTTTTGTCCTCTCTTCTTCCCTGTCTTGACCTCTGATCTCTCCAGTCCTGTTCCTTCTTTTTTATGCCTTCTTTCCTGGAATTGTGATAATTTTTAATATGAAAACTCCATAGAGTGATTGAATGTTCTTTCCTGCTCATATTTGAGTATAGAGGCTGTTTATGGGATTACTAATGGAAAAAAGACCATCACCCCCTTTTGAAGTAGTTGCCTCAGTAAGACCTTGCGCTTCTTTAACCCCAGAAGGCAGAGGGATCAGTCAATGAGCGGTTTCTTGGTGAGTGCTTATTCTTATTTGGAAGAGCTGGTCCAAACCTCTCATAGGGTTTGCGAGGTCTGGGAGGTTGTGACCCAGCCATTTAATAGAGCCAGGGCTCAGCCCTTCCCCACCTAGCGTGTTGCCATGGCAGTGATTCATGTCACGGATGTTTAATGATTTGCTCAGCCTTCATTCTCCACGGGACCCACTTTTCTGTTGCTAGAAACTGGGGGCCGATTTACATCCCCACCTCCAGCCCCGCTCCCGAGTATCATGGAAGGAAGCCAGACTAATGTTGACTCTGTGGATTGTGCAGGATACTGTCAGGGGTCTTTTCATACGTTATCTTAAGGCCAAACCGAGCACTCCCAGACCTCTCTATGCTCCATCAGTGTCCAGTATGGGTGTCAGCATCAGTGTACAAAGCACGTTCTCAGCTGTGGGAGAGGCACAAGGTGATCTTTAAATCTTTTTTTCCCCTAGCACTTGAAAATAGAAAAAATGGTAAGTCCCATCCTTGGAAAGGTAAAAAGAAAATAAAATCCAAACCATTTCTCCTATGTGTTTTTTAATCTACCCCCCATTGCTTCTAAATTTAATAATTAAATTTTCTAAATCGGGGAGGTTGCAGATAACTTTATTGCTAAGGACAAGTTATTTTTCATGTTGCTGCTTTAATTTCCTAGGCTTTGGTCATCTGCTTTCTAAATAGCTGGATTCCAGCTCATAGTCAGTTGGAAAACTAAAAATTTTATATTTAAATATTTTTAGTATTGGCTGCCGGCAGACAACCTGCTTTAGCAACTGGTTGCTGCGGTTTTTAGGATAGATGTACTCTGTGACACATGCCAGGAGATTACAGGCGCGTTGTTGAAAAGCTGTGAGCACACTAAGTAAAATGATTCTTCCAGGAAGCATGTTGCTCCAGATGAGAAGAAATGGCCTATCTGACTTCTGGGCAAGGCTTTACTTTTATTCCCACCAAATTACACCTCTTTACGTGGCCTTTTTCTCCAGTTTATCCACCCTCAGTCCATTATCTGAAATCCTTGCTTCTATTAAATTTCCAGCACCTGTAAACCTACCTCACCTGCCTTGGGATGGTTATTAGGTATCTGACAGGCTTAATTTGTGTGTGTTTTTTCTGTCACCAACAGGCACACTGAAGAAGGGACCTGTCTTTAGTGTCCTTTATGTAACCTTTAGTATATAATTCATGAGCCTGACCTTGGCTTATGCCTCTCTCCTCATAACTACAATCCTTCAGGCTCAAGGAGAGGGAATTCTGGACTCGTGAAGACTTTATGGTATTTCTGGGTATCTCCTGTTTCCATGGAGAGCTCTTTAGTCATTGCTTTATTTACTTTGGGAGGTCATTTTGCTGACTGATGTCAACATGACTGCAGACAAAAATATTTTCTCTAGCTTGTTAGAAACGAAACTGTGTCAGCATTGAGATCACATTGTTAACGTATTGCGTTCTTTCTGTCTGTGGCATTCTAAATATATGATTCCCTTTATTCATCTTCCCACAGCCACTTGTCCAGGGTTCCACGTCAGCCCTCCTTATGCTTAGTGGTTACCAGCTCATCACTAAATTACCCACAGTGCTCAGCATCCTTGGGCACGGTCATCTCCATGAGGCCTGTGGTGTGAATCCAAGTGTCACTGTGGGGAGTTTTCATCTTCTGGGCCTGCACATCCCTCTGAAGCCGAGGGTCAGCGTGGGGAAAACTGGCTCTGTGTCGGGGTCTAGTATTTGGACTTTAATGGCAGTGTAGATTAGTAATGTGATCCCAATAGGTTGGTGTCTCCCAAATGTCACAGCTTAATGACTGCAGGTGATTTAGGTGGTTAACAGAGAAACCCATAGTAGTTTTAATAGTTATTTACTGAGTATTGGAAAAAATTGGCATTAATCTGCATAGTCAAGTAAAACATCACATAAAATAATACAGATGGCATTAGGATATGGAGAAAACAAATGGTTTGGGAGTGCCTGTAAAACACTCTCATACCATAAATCATTTTAGGGAAGAACTGTGTCTTGTTCTCTGTTGTGTTTCAGTTTCTATTATGGTGGCTTATCAATAATAGGCACTCCATAAATATTAGTCGAACGAATGAATCCATATGACAGCCTAACTACCAATGTCCATGCAGCTACTTCTCTTTGTTGATTTAAATTGTCAAAAATACTGCCTGACAGTTGCGCTCTGAGACGTGTGGTAGCCATTTTGGGTCGTGGTGTATGTCTCATCTTTTGGGCGCCTCTACTCTTTGAATCAACATCCTGCACAGAGGTGTTGGAAGCAGCTTCGCAGTAATAAGCACCCCTCACGCATCTGGAAGCAGCCAGGATAGGCCCCTGAGGGCCCAGTAGCAATCCAAAAGCCATACCCTTATTTTTTGGCTTTCTTCAGTCTTCTTGACTCTGATTACTGGCATGTAATGTGCAAGTCTTAGCAAAATTGATTATCTGGTTTTTCAGTCCAATTTAAAATGATATTTATAAAGCATCATTGAAAGTATTATTAGAAGGCAGCAGACAGACAGATTGTGAAGGGGGTGACAGCAAAAAGCAAAAACTGTCCACTGCATTGTATTTCTTGGCGCAACTATAAAAGGCATTCATAACACCCCTTGCTTAAGAGAGGGCAGAGTAAATAGTACATTTTAGAGAAGATTTCCATTTAAAAAAATCAAAATTCAAGATGTTTTAGCACCAAAAAGTAAAAACGTCTACTCTCTGGCAAAGTAACTTAAGAAGAATTCGTTAGTCCCTAAGGAAACTGCCTAAACAAGGCCCCCCTGAGCGCCTCTGGCCTAGAGGCGGCACAGGTGAGCTTCATGACTTACCTGCTGGACTGTTGACCGGATTCCACAGACCCCCTCAGCTGGGGAGGAACACTGTTGCCCAGCTCAGCTGGAAGCCTGAATAGACAGGAGGGGCAGCTGTATTCCTATTACATTTCCAAGTATCAGCACAAATGTATTACTTGTCATTAGTTTGTTTAGTGTTTTACAGTTTGCAGTAGGTGTTTGTATCCATCATTCCACTTGATCTTAACATGCTGTAGGGATCCTTTCCAATCCACTGGTGGAGCACTAATTTCGTCTCTTTATTTACTGCATGGTACTCCATGGGGTTAGATGTACCACATTTTATTCAGCTATATACCTATAGATGGACATTCACTTTGTTTCTAGTTTTTTACCATTATGGGCAATTCTTCAATAAATTTACTTTACATGTAATCTCACTTCTGGTGGTTATAGTTCCAAGCACTGGGATTATAGCATTAACAACCTACAGTAGGCTTATTGGGTCAAAGAGTGTATGTATTTTTAAGAATTTGATTTTTTTAAATGTTGTAGCAATTCACATTTCTATCAGCAAATGTTAAGTAGTTACCACCTTTTAAATGTTTGCCAGTCTGTGAGACTAAAGTAATATTAATTTTCTTTTTCCTGACTACTAACAAATATGAAAACCTTTTAATGTGGATTGCCTATGAATTCTTGTATGTCTTATATATATAGTTTTTAAGATTTTTTTTTATTGGGGAATTGGGGGAGGGGAACAGTGTTGGGGAACTGGGGAAGAGGAGCAGACAAGTTGCAGTCTTTTTGTTCTTCAGTCTAGTTGTAGAGGACATTGCTTCACTAGTTCATGTTGGTATCATACATTGCGCTCTTCTCGGCAGATCGGTCGCCGGCCTCTGGACGACCGCTCACAGCAGCTCTTGGCAACTCACACGGCTGCCAGCCACTCACTGTGGTCTATGGCAGCCCGCTGCAGCAGGGGCTGCAGCCTACACCGTCACCGGGGCTCGCACAGCCCAGCTCCAGGTGGAGCTGTTGTTAGCTGTAGAGGGCAGTGTCACTGGCCCTCATATGTGGGCTCCGAACCCGTGCTGCTGGTGTCCCAAGCCAGCTCTTAACCAGTGTGCCACTCGGCTGGCCCTGTCTTATATTCTTTTTTTTTTTTGAGGGTAGTATCACTGGCCCTCATATGTGGGACCAAACCGGGGCCGCTGGCTTCCTAGGCCAGCGCTTAACCACCGCACCACTCGGCCGGCCCCCTGTCTTATATTCTTATGTCTTTTTCTTGCTAGCTTTTAAGAGTTCTTTGTGTAGTATAAATACTAATTCGTAAATTTTTTCCAAATCCATCTATCACTTGTCTACTGACTTTTTTTCATGGTGTCTTTTTGTCATTTAAATGTATTTTATTTTTATGTAGTCTGTTGGGTTGTCAGAAAATTCATGATGTATTTTTTCTATGTTTTTCTTTGCAAAAATACATCATGATTTTTTTCAACAACCCAATAGATTTATTTCCTTCTGAATCTCCTAGGATTCTAGTTCTTATAAAAAAGGTCTACTTTGTCCTTAATTTGTACATATCGACCTAGTTGGGGTTTTTTAAAGATTATTTTCTTTTTTTATTTTTACATTTAAATAGTTCTTCATGTAGTTCCTGTGTCTTTATAATTTGATTCATTCATTCCAAGTAATTTATAATTTTTGCTACAACTGTAAATAGAATATTTTGTCCATTTTTATTGCAGAATAGCAAAAAGCTACTAGTTTTCTTACAAGTCTTGACAGAGAAATGATGTCTTGAGTAGATACAGGATTTTGGGATCATGTCCTTTTCTCTCAGCCTAATAGGTAGTATTCTTTGATGTTATAGCTTCCAGTGTCTGATGCCAGTTCGTTTCTTTCTTCCCTTTGCAGGAGATAGTAACTAGCTCTTTTCACTTGGAAACATGTAACATTTTTTCTTTACCTTTGAGTACAGAAATTTTACCTAGTGATTTACCAGGATATGCCTGGTGGTGTGTTGTTTCTTTTCCTTATCAGTCTAGACTGGACCTGGTGGTGTTTTTGTTATGCAGTTTCAGGACTTTTGTCAGCTTGTGGCCTTTCCTAATTTCTTTTTCTTCTTCCAGAACTTTAGCGATTTGTATATTAGGCTCTCCTGGATCTATTCTAAATTTTGTTATCTTTCCTCTCTTCACTTTTCAAAATTATTTTTTTCTAGAGCTTTGAAATATTTCTGCCACCTGATCTTCTAGTCCATGAAACTGGATCTCAACAGTGATTTATCCCCTCTTCAGTTCATCTGATAGCTTCATTAGTCAAAAAGTCACAGTTTAGATATTTTTAACTTCTTGATAATACAGAAGTTTGAATATATACAAAAGTATAGAGAATAGAGTAGTGAACCTCATCATCCAATTACAAAAATTATTGACATCCAGTGTTCCTATCATCCAGTTCCAAATTACGTACTCACTCTCTCACCCTCACCCCAGATTATTTTGAAGCAGATCCCAGATATCATGTAATTTCATCATGAAATAATTCAGTTAAGTAATTCAGTAATATCTCTTTTAAAAAAGTTCTTTAAAAAACAAAATTGGGACCCAATTAACTTTAATTTAAAAACAAAAGAAAACAGGGAGTACAAGGTTTCCTTTTGTGGTAATGAAAATCTTTTGCAACTAGATAGAGGTGGTGGTTACGCAATATTGTGAGTGTATTAAACAGCCCTGGATTGTTCACTTTAAAATGGTTAATTTTTTATGACTTTAACCTCAATTTAAAACATTAAGCTCTCAAAAAAAACCCCAAAAAACCCCCACATAGCCACAATACTGTTTTTATACCTAAACAAAAGTAATTGTTTTTTAAAAAATATTACAGGAACTCCCCTTTGTACCAGACTTGAATCTTCTTAAGTGCTCTTTTCATATTTGTAGATATTGTAAATGGCTATTGTCTTTCTCCCCCAGCAGCTTTCTTTTGCTGAGATGAATTCTGTTTGTTCAGACCAATCCTCTCTCTGACTCCTGGATTCCCCTTCCCAGGCTTATTGGGGCCCATATCTGGTTGCTGGAGCACCCTGAATATAGGCTTCTGCCTGGTGATAAAAGCAAAGCATTCCTCACTCATGGACTGAAGGCGGAGACGCAGGCTGCTGCCAGGCCCCTGCAGGCCCTGCTTCTACCAGTAGCCCTGCAGCCTCAGGGCACAGGGGATTCATTCATTCCAACATTTGGCTCCTCTTTGGCCTTCAAATGCATGACATGAGGCTGGGTTAGATACACTCATTAACCAATCGCTCCGTTCCCCTAGCTGTCTATAATCTCTATAGACAACACTCTTCCCCAGATGTACCTCTGTTTTATCTTACTCCAGAACTCTGTCCTCAGGTTGCTTGAAGCTGAGGAGAGATGCCAACTAGGGCAGGACTGTAGTAGGAAATGCCACATGAGCAACATGGAGTGTTAAGTATGAAGGAGGAAGGAATAGATCCCTGTGGGACGGAAATGGTTAAGGAAGACTGGGCCTCTCATTGGTTTCTGACAAGGTCACCAAAACCTGCAGTAGGTAAAGAGGAGTCTCTCCCAGCAGTAGTGCTGTGGCAGCTGGTGTCCACACACACAAGAATGACATGCCTCACACTGTGTACAAAAGTGACTCAAAATCAACCTACCAAACTAAGAGAGCTAAAACCATAACATTCTTAGAAGACGCATAGGGGTAAATCTTCATGACTTTGGATTTGGCAGTGGATTGTTAGACATGACATCAAAAGGAGGAGCAACAGAAGAAGAGCATAGATAAATTGTTATCTCATCAAAATTAAAAACGTTTGTGTGTCAGTGGGCGTTAACAAGCAAGTGAAATATAACCTACAAAATAGGAGAAAGTATTTGCAAATCTTATGTTGATAAAAATCTAGTATCTAGCACATATATAGAACTCATACAACTCAACAACAAGAAAACAAACAATCCAATTTAAAAAATGGTCAAAGGACCATTTCTCCAAAGAAGATATACAAATGGCCAACAAGCATATGAAAAGATGGTCAGTGTCGTTAGTCAGTAGGCAAATGCAAATCAAAACCACAACGAGGCACCTCATCAACCCACTAGGATGGCTGTGATGACAAAAGTGGAAAACAGCAAGTGTTGCTGCATAGAGACTGAAGTTGGAACCCTGGTACATTGCTGGTGGGAATGTAAAATACCACGGCCCTCTGTGGAAAACAATTCGACTGTTCTTCAAAATGCTAAACGTAGAATTTCTGTATGCCCCAGCAATTCTCCTATGCATATACTCAAAAGAATTGAAAACAGGTATCCCAACAAATGTATGTACACATATGTTCCTAGCAGAACCATTCACAATAGCCAAATGTCCATCCACAAATGGGGGGGGATAAACAAATGGGGGAAACACATACATATATGTGCACATATAATGGAATAGTATTCAGTCACAAAATGGAAGAAAATACTGTAACATGGATGAACGTCAAAACATTTTGACACGTGCAAGAAGCCAGACATGAAAGGTCACATGAGATTCCATTTACAGAAAATATTCAGAATAGGTAAATCCTTGGAGACAGAAAGCAGATTGGTGGTTGCCAGGGGCTCGGGAGGAAGTGGTGGGGTGAGTAAGTGCTTAGTGGGTACAGGATTTCCTTTTGGGGTGATAAAATGTTTGGGAACTAGATAGAGGTGTTTGTACAACATTGTGGATGTTTTAAATGCCACTGAACTGTTCACTTTTAAATTGTTAAAATTTTATGTTAAGAAAGAAAAAGGGAAGGAAGATTGGGCCTTGTTGGGTACATGAAATGGTTGAATGGGCTGAGAGTTAAAGGAAGGCATTAAGGTGGGAAGAACGTGGATGTAAAAATAAACACCAGGTAGAGTTTGAGTTGGGAATTATTGGGCTGTCGGAAAAGTCATGACTCATTTTTGCAACGAAAAGCATAGAAAAAATACGTCATGACTTTTCCGACAGCGCAATAGTTGGGAGAGAGATTGGGGCAAATCATGAAGTCTCTGACTTATAGCTGAGCCATAGCAGACAGGAAGTACCCTATTATACAAAAGCAGCTGGGCTTTGTCCTGTAGGCAGTGGAGAATCGGAAGGGTTTTTTGCTAGGAGAGGAACAAAGTGGTAGATGATTGGAGGCCTGGAGCCTGGTGGCCAGTGCAGGGGTCTGGCCACTGAGCACATCCGGGTGCCCCGCGACGGCCTGGACTAGAGAGGAAGCAGTAGGAATTATAGCTAAGCTTAGTGCTCATGGGATGCCTTCCATGATGTAACTCACTTAATTCTCATAAGACCCCATAAAGTATGAACTCTTCTTTGTCTCCAGTGCACAGATGAGGAAACAGAGGCTCAGAGTGGCAGAGAAACTTGCCTAAGGTTACACAGCCACTAACATGGCCTAGAGTTGAATCCAGGCAAATGACCCCAGAACCCCACCTGCAGTTTTATTTACAATGCCGAGATGAAGGAGATTTTTTTGAAGCACATTTACTAACTTGTCATGTTGAGGACGAGGAACTAGGAGAAAGGGAACTAGGGCCAGAATGAAGACCTTTTCCCCCTGGGCAGCCAGGAGCTGGCACGAGTCTTCTCAGGCGGGTCTTCCAAGTAGAAATACCTGCCTGGCCAGTGAGCCTGTGGACTAGAGCTCATGGGGAGACGCAAGTCTAGAGGAGGCTGGCAAAGGGGCCTTCGGAGGGAAGGAGAACCAGGGAGGCAGAGTGTGCAATGCGAGGCAGGCGCCATCTTTCCCACTCACCTCGTGCCCCAGTAGAACCTCCCGTCTGCATCCAGAGGCAGCCTGAGCGTTCAGGGAGTGAGCTCACGTCAAAAAACGGAGAGTCGGGCCGGCCGAGTGGCGCGGTGGTTAAGAGCTGGTTTGGGACGCCAGCGGCCCCGGTTCGGATCCCACATATGAGGGCCAGTGACCCTGCCCTCTTAAAAAAAAACAAAAAAAACCTGAGAGTCCTTGTCGCCACAGCCCCAGTGGCCACAGCGGTAGCTCTTCCCCAGAACAGCCATGGCGGCCAGTGTGGGAGGGAACCTGGTCACAGACGTGCCACCGTGTGCTGATTTCCAGCATTTGAGATGGAAACATTAACGATGTTCCTTTTCTGAGGTTCTAGGAAGGAGACACGGTGAAAATGAGGTAACTTGTTCATCATTGCATAACACATAACACCGTGTTGCTTCTTCAGAGTATAAAATGCCCCCGAAGCGCTGTTCAATGAATCATTCTCCTCTACTGAAGTGTCCAGTCTTGGAAGCTTACGAAAAACTGCTATTGGCTTCTTAACATTTCACTAGTCCCCCCTTTCCCCTCCTGCCTACTGTATACAATCCTGGGATGTTAGTCTTTTAAAAGCCTTGTCATTAAAACATCAAGCCCAGAGCCTCACAGTAGTATCGTCCCTGAGCCTTGCCAGCCTCGGTGTGATCTGTCCCCTCCGGCCTGGCTCCTGTCACACACTCTCCTAGTCCCTGTGCGCCTTTGCTGGCTTCCAGGCTTCGTCCTAGCTGGTTCCTGTCTCCGAAACGCCCTTCCTTGTCACGCATTGTCAGGTGCTGGCCGCCTTCAGCTGATGTGCTACCTGTCATCCTCCTCCCCAGGTCCCTTGAGGAAGACACTGTTAGATTCAGCTTACAGATGTACAAATAAGTGTGTGCGGATGCGTGTCAGCGCACCCCCACTTCACTCAGATAGGGCGAGCACACAGCAGCCCAGACGGGGGTTAAGAACTTGCCATAGTCACACAGCTAGTAAGTGAGGGGACTGAGTCTGAAGCCCGTACTCGGGCCCCGTCCGACGCTGGCCTCTGACTGAGCCGTATCATGATGCAAGCTATGCTGTAAACACTGGGAAGAAGGACACTTGGGGAAGCTTGGCTAAACCTTTTTTTCCTGTCTTTCCTCTTTGGGCACAGGTGGAAGTGAAGCCATATGTGCTGGATGATCAGATGTGTGATGAGTGCCAGGGCACACGCTGTGGTGGGAAGTTTGCCCCGTTCTTCTGTGCCAACGTCACCTGTCTGCAGTATTACTGCGAATACTGCTGGGCGAGCATCCATTCCCGCGCCGGGAGGGAGTTCCACAAACCGCTGGTGAAGGAGGGAGGCGACCGCCCTCGCCATGTCCCGTTCCGCTGGAGCTGAGCCGGGGGCAGACCCAGCCACAAGTACTGGAAGAGATAACAGGAGGGAAGAGAGGGCACTGCCTCAGGGCTTACAGTGTTCTGGAAATCTGTGCATTCGTTCTCGGTTTTTAAAGAAGAAGTGGGTCTTTTTATTATTATTATTATTATTATTTACAGTCATATTACTGAACTCAATGTCCAGTATAATGCAAAATTGCAGAGTGTATAACGGTACTGATTTGCACTTTGATTCACACCTTTGTCGGCTTGGTACCTTAAATTCTTACACCTGATCTGTCACTCGTGACAGTACCTAGACTGCCATTCTCATCAGCGGCCATCAGGTTGACGTCTGTGATTTTTTTGTTTGCTGTTGTGTTGTTCTGATTGTTTTTGAGCCGGAGCATGCACTTATTTTCAGAAACTTGGAGAGTTGCCCCTAGGAGAAGACGTACCAAAGGTGATACTCGTGAGTAGGTGGCAGATGTAGCAAACACTTCCCAACAATTCAGCAACCATTAGTTGGGGTCATTTAGAATAAGGATTACCCTTAATGAAAATAAGCCTTTAGTTGCTCCCTATTTTGACATGTAAGGATACCTCATAAGCTGAATCTTTATTTTTCCTTCATGTTTGATTTTTGTTTTGCTGAGGATTTTGGTTAGATCTTTTAGTGTTATGTAAATTTATGCTGCAATAGCTTTTGCTGCTATTAAAATGGTATTATTAATACCATAATACTCTATTCAGGCTAAGGTATCAATGAAAAAAAAAAAAAACCAACAACACACGTTTGTGATTTAGGGATAGAATCAGCTGCCGAAAGAAGATCAGAGTAGACTTCAGAAAGCTTCAATGGAAGGTCACTATTTCTGACTGCATGTTTACTTAATCAGGTTGCTGCATGCAATAAATTTTATATCCAATGTCTAGTATAAAACCTTCCCACAATGCACAAATTAAGAATCTATATAAGCTATAAAATACTGATTTTTTTTAAAGGATTTTTTTTTTTCATTCAAAGAATTGGTAATTGACCGGAGGAAGGCATGCCTCAATAAATGGAATGCTTCTGAAATTAGGAAGAGCCCATAACAGAATGACCTATATTACAACCAATATAAAACCTAGGTGTAGGATATTCTTAAAGCAAATTTGTGGATGGTAGATGAAGTACTTTGCGGTGCTCTGTTATATATTGTGCAATTTATTTTATATAGTAAAGTGATTATGTCTAACTGTGATCAAACTTAACTGTTTAAAGCCTCTGTGTCAGACATTAATGAACTTGACAGTTCATAACTGGTATACTATTAACTAACACATGAGCTCTTAGTTACAATCTCCTAGTGCTTGCACCATTTTACATAGCTTCAGACCTTGTCCAGAAAACCAAAGAGCTCATCTTAGCTTACAAACACTAGGAAAATATACAGTATATAGAGATAAGTTGTCAGATTGACAAACTAGGCACATTTTTAAGAAAGTTGCGTGATGGTGATGCTAAAGAAATGTCTGTACCAAATCAGATGGCCTGGGCAGGGTTGGTTGTCTGGGTGAGAAATGAACTACTTAATTCCCTGGATTTATCCTGTAAAGCTTGAATAGAATTCAGACCTGCTAGTACTACCATGGACATTTTCTTAGCATTCACTCGTGGGCTGCAGATAGTAATATATAAACACACACAATGATTGTGAGACTATGTAAATCTTTTTTTTTTTTAAATCTTCTTCCTATGTTTTGGAATTCTGGGGACAATCTGACTGGATATGACACTGCAGAATAGATTTAAATCGCTGTGTTTTATGTGCTGTGATGTCCTTGTCCTGTCTTAAGTTAATATTGCTTGTTTTTGTTCTGTTTCGTTTTGTTTCTCCAGTGTTTAGTTGCAATTACCGGCTCTCAAACTACAGTTTGTTTTCAAAAAGGAAAAACAAAATAGTTTTTTACTGGATTAAAAATGCTTATTAGAATTTTCCCCTTTTGAGGTTACCTCTGGGCTTTTGGGTAATAATTGCTTTTTTCCAGCCCAGCTGTGGTTTTCTGTTTGTTTGTTTTTTTCTATGTTTGTGGTTTTTTTTCATCTGTACAAGAGATTTTGTTATGCACTACTACTTTTTGTATTCTAGACAGTTTTCAAAAGTTGGCTGAAGATTTTTTTGTTTGTTTGTTTTTAAGGAAAAAGGCATGCTTTCTGACTGACATGATCTTTTGCAATACCTCAATTTTGAAATATAGGAGAGAAAATGATATTTTCTAAGTAAGTTTATTCAGAAAAATATATATTAATTTAATTCTGCAAGAAAAATGATTTAACAGATGGGTAACTTTATTTTTTTCATGCTTATTTGTGTTTTTTGAAAATGAAGAAGTTAGAGCTTTATAACTATAATATTAAAGATCATATCTAACCTACAGAAATCTACCTAATTATGTGAAAGGAGCAAAACTTTTTGAAGAAGCACCCCTCTTTCATGTACTAAAATAACACTGAGATTTAAGGAAAAAAAAAAAGCTGGAAGATCGCACAGCATTAATGCTTAACGTGAAGGCGAAATAACATTCTCATAAGAATAGGTTACAAAAAATAAACTCCATTTGGTGCTGAACGTTGTGAATAGATGGTGGAAACTACTTTCCCTTAATTTGTATATTTATAATCAAGCGTTGATTGTGCACGACTGACCAGGATTGTGAAAGAGTTCTTCTGTTTGTATTTTTTTAAAGAGAACTTTTTTAGTTTATTAAATTATAACATGTTCCCTTTTGTTTTGTAAATAAATGTGCCCCCAAGTTGTTAATGTTATATTAAAAGAGAGGGTCCTTCAAAAAAAAATTATTTTTTAAAACACAGAGGTGTTGTGACCTGCAACTTGACTGGGAAGCCCCTGGGTATCACAGGTCCTGTTGTGGCCTTTCCTTGATGTGACACTTGAACTAGTCGATTTTTTGAAGGCTATAACCTAACCTCGACTATTTGTTGTTATGTGCAATACTGTTTGTACTGTTTGTATAAAAAATAGAAAAAAAAAAGAAAAGAAAAAAGGCATAAATCTTTATTGCAGATTTATTTTCATTGCAAACTTTAGACATTGTGATTCACTGAAATCATTTTTCTACTGTCAAATATGTACCTTTTCTTCATGCTGGTATTTTTTCAATAGTAATGTAGCCTTTGTACTAAGACAAATTTTCATTGTTATTTTTAGAAAGATTTTTTGCTAAGAAAAAAATTAAACATATTTACATATTTTTCATTTTATTTCGTATTTTCTTTAAGGAGTGCTTTCTCAATCATTAATAGAGTTGTTTCTGGGAGGGACTTTCATATCTGGTCAATGTCATAATATTATTTTGTATTTTTACTTGGAATAAATTAATTTTATGATGCTAATTCTTTAAAAGTTTATTTTTTTCATTTTCAGTTATTTTTGAAGCTAAAACCTTTGTAATATTGTTACTAAAGTGTCTAGTTTTTTGAAATGCAAAGCTTTATGTATTAACTTGCTGATGTGGTTTACAATAGTGTGACAACAATGAAAATGGTTGGTTATGTAAAGTGATTGGAAAATGTAATGAACAATTGGGTAATAAAATGACAGAATGAGCAGAACATGTGAGATTTTTGACAAGCCTTTTCCTTTAATATAGTGGTTTAGTGTAAGATTAGGGATGTCACAGTACAGTTGTCTAGGGATGTCACAGTGGATTTATACAACACCAGGTGCAGCCAAACCTGTGGCCTGATCATAAAGTCACCCCTAGTGAAATACCACCAGGTAAAGCACCTGGCTAAGTCAACAGAATGACTCATTGCTTTTCCCCTCTAACTCTTCATTATGTCGTGTGTGTGTGTGTGCGTGCCTGCGTGCGTGTGTGTGTGTGTGAGAATCTGCCACCAACTGCTGTCCATGTGTGAGCGGGTTCCTTTCGCCCAGGCCAGATCTTTCCCATGCACCCCAGTGGTGACGTCTGATAGTGAAGGGAAGTTGCTGCGAGGGCGCCACCTGCTGTGTCCTTGGACTGGCTGCATTGTCCCCCCTGAGTTAGCTCCCTGTACTTGGGTGTCCACCGAGGAAGCACTCTCAGATGTCACCACTGTATATGGACAGTCTCAGACTTCGTCTTCCTCCACCCCATCCCCACCTGCTTCCTGTTATGGTGCCCCTTGTTTGTCCCTTATTGTCCCTTCATGTGGCAACACATCTGGCAACACCCCCGCATGATCTCTCTGCCCTCCTGCCTTTCCAACACCCACCTCACCTTGAAGCTGTGCTATTAGGGCAGCGTGTCATTGTGATGGCACCTAAAATTAAACAAGAAAACCCACATAACTGCAAAACTGGTGTTGCGTAAACAGAACATCCAATAACTTGCTCTAGATGGCTGATGCGTTTCTACCAGTCCTTGACGGCCTCCCAGGCCCATTGCGGTGGAGGTGAGGTTGTCAATAACTCGGAGAAACGTGCGTCCAGAGTTGGCTCTTGGGTATGCTCTATGTATTCAGTTTTGTAAATAATATATAGATTAGGTCAAGTTGTGATGTAAAATTTTAACTTAAATTGGGTATTACTGGTTGGAATTTTACATTAACTACCAATAAGTGATTAGGAACAGAAGAAAAGAAATTGGAAAATTCTTGCTTAGTGGTATAAAGATTATGCTTAGATTTCTGCTTATATCTTGTGTTTTATAGCTTGTTAGTGAGGCATGGGCTAATGCAGAATGTATCGCATTTATGCAATTAGCAAATAACTGCTAGTTTTAATTTTATCTATTCTATTAGCAACAAAATGGTATTTAACTGGGTAAAGCTCCTATCTAAATATTTGAGTATTGTGACATCTCTACTTGCAAGGTTTGAGTGAAAGATTAGTCACAGAATAGTGGGGGGAAAAAAGTATCTTTTTTGTTAAAACTGACTTATTTGTACGGATTGTTGCTTTTTCACCAGTTTGTATGGTATGTCAGCTAACATTCTGTTGTTTTTTTAATAATAACCAAACTTCTCTATCTCAGCTGCAATAGTGTTCCATTTTACCACAGAGTATTTTATAATTAATGCTGTTGACTTTATACCCCAAAATGGGTCAAGAAGTGGATATGTGATTTGGGGGTGTTTAAATTTGTATGACGATGAAGTTAATCGCAACAAGTAGAAAACTCGGGTGCTAATACAGGATAACTTCTGCTCTTTTTTCTCTTCTGGATATAGTTCTGTTGGGGTATAAAGTATTAGGTATTTGTATTTTTGCTGTCAAAATAATGGACATAACTTTTAGAGTGTTCACAGCTAAGATCTCTGTATTTGTTTTTCAACTAACAACTAATTTTAAATGTATTGTATCTTTTATTACCTGTTCTCTTAGATTGTTTTTGCTAGTAACCCTTACTCAGCTTCTGCCTTTGGGGCTTGGACTAATATTGCTTGTATGGAACTGCAGTACTGTGACTAAACATGGAGCTCAATGCAGCTATTGCTTACAACTGCTTAAACTTTGTAGTTTGGACTTCATTTTTTTCTGTAATAACAACTTATTAAATCTAGTTGTATGAAGTACTGACACTTGTCATCCTTTGCATTCGCTAAGGAGCAGCTTGGTTCTGTGGATTGCATCTGGGAATGTTGGCACATTCCATTTGCTGGATTAGGTTTTGGGGGAGGTGGGACAAATTCCTTTACAGCAGATCAAGCACAGCAACATTCACCTTTTCTCTGTCACAAACAACACTCAATCTGAGAGAAAAAACAACAACAAAAAACGAGTATCTTTGAAACAGAAAGGTATTTTGTTGACAGAATGCGAACGTGTTTTCAACGCAAGGTTTTTAGAGGTGCAGTTGGGTTTTACTTGCTTGCCACATGAAACCAATTTTCTAAACCATGGAAGTCTGAAAAAGTAAGTACGTCCCTTTTGTTTTATTTTTTACACGAGACTCTCCGGTCATTTCCGGAAATGGGTCTCTGTAAAATCACATATCGACTTTGGTCGTGCTAGGAGCTCTCTCGTACGCACTTACTTGAATTGTTTTAGAAAATGGATCACAACTGGCCGCACGAGAACCCCGGAGAGCCCTTAGGACACGCAGGTGCCGGGGGCCCAGCGCCAAGGCTGCGTTCGTCGGTTTGGGGATGGGATCGGGCGCAGGTGGCTTGAGGCTCCTGGGGCCGTGAGCCCCCGACGAGCCGCACGTGGGCTCCGAGGGTCCGCGCGGGACCTTCCGCCCCTGCCGGCCCCCCGGGCCCCCGAGGAGGCCCTTCAGGAGCCCAGCTGCTCGGGCCCCGAGCCACCTGGCGGCTGCCCGCCGACGGACGGGATGCGGACCAGCTGGGGGCGCCCACGGGCTGCCTCCATCTCCAGGCCCCGCCGCGGCCTAGATCGCTCGGTCCCGCACACGCTCCTCCCGCAGGCCCCCACCCCATTCTCCCGCATTGCGCCTCGTCCTGCTGCCAGCCCCCAGCGCCGCGCCCCGCGTCTGCCCCGCTTCCGGCTGGCCCACCCGCTCCTCGCTGCAGCCCCGCAGGTGAGCTGACCCGGGGCGGAGGCAGGGGGCAGGCAGCTCGGGGAGCCCCGGGGTCCGTCTGCGCGGCCGCCGCCTCCCGCTCAGCACAGGCGCCCCGCGGGCCTGACGCCAAAGCAGGAGCCTGCGACGCGGGGGACAGCGCGGAGCACTGGCAGCTCGCTAGTCCTCTCGCGGGCCCTCCGCATGAGCAGAGGAATATTGTTTCAGGTCCCCTTTCCATTAGATTTTCTTAAAATATATCATACACTAAGCAACAAATGGAATCCTGTTTTCAGAGTGACCGTCTGACGTGGGCCCCGCATTTGTCCCTGGAAAAAAGGTTCTGATGTCCTAACTCTGGGGGTGCCTTTGTAAGGAGCCCTTAGTGTTCCTGGTGCGTGACGTTTGCAAGATACTAACCCCCGACGGAGCAGATGTGCGGGACAGGCCCGCTCGCTGAGAAAGCTGGTGTCCTGCCTGGGTACCTTGCTCCATAGAACAGAAAACTCACTACCCGCAGGCACTGAGGAACGAACGCCCAGCTTGAAAATTGGATGTGGGTAAGTGTTCACCAGGCCCTTGGCGCATGGGGCAATTGGGCACTCTCAAATTAGGTTTAAAAGTTTTATAACTGGAAGGAACAGCTGTACTAAAGAGGTTGATTGTTGCATATTGGGACGAGCAGAGTCCAATTTGACAGGTCCTACTGCTCTTCAACCCCTTGTTGCGAAGCTTAACTTTCCTCTGCCGAGTCTGCTTCAGCGGTAGGGGTCTTTGAATTAACTGACAAAAGACAGACTAACAGAAAAGACCAAGCTCATTTCGCATGCATATGAAGTGCACAAAAGTGGCTCCTTAACATAATTAAAAATAAGGTTTATAACCCAACAGGGAAAACGGAGGGGGAGAAAAAGGTTTCTATGAAAGGCCAAATGGTTTCGACATTGGGTTTTTAGGGGAACAAATGGAAGATACGAAAATCGGTGAGAATGTTTGTTTATACAGGTGTGAACGTATTCTCCATCTGGGTTGCCAGTGAAACTCCCCGAGAGGGGAGGGCTTTGAGTATATGGCCTCTCAGAAGTTTCTGAGATAGTCAGATAAAGGAAGCTCTGAAAAAGCTGCTTTTTGCATCTGTTGAATCTGAAAAGTCTCAATTTAAAATCATCTTCATATCAACTCTGGGGGTTCCTAGAGATAAATGGCTGGAATGAAGCTCTCACTGCAACAGGTAACTGAGTAGTTGTCTTGATTCTGTCCCATTACGTAGTCATTCTCTTTTTTGCTGTTACTGGTCAAATCTTTGGTAAAGATGGTTTGAGCTAAACTATTACGTCTAAGGGAAATCTGCCAACTTGTCACCATCAATGCAGGCCTGAACCAAATGAGACTCTTTGTAAAGAGAAGAAAAACGCCCTGGGCAACTTTGGGTTCCTAGGCTGAGGAATTACCTTGGGTGCCTGGCCCCTCACAAGTTGGGGCCCTTGGGCTTCATTACTCCTCATTAAAACCAAAACACAATTCCAGTGCCTACCCACAGAATGATTACAATTTAAAAGCCTCAGGGCCGGCAGAATGGCGCGGTGGTTAAGTGCTGGCTTCCGACGCCAGCGGCCCCAGTTCATATCCCGCATATGAAGGCCAGTGACACTGCCCTCCAAAAAATAAAAAAATAAATTAAAGCCTTAAATACCGTGTGTTAGGAATGATCTGGGTAAGTCCTGGTGGAAGTGTAAAGTGGTACCACCCTTTTACAAACGGTTTTATGAGAGCCAAATGTGCGTATATGCTATGACTCAGCTTTTTCACGCATAGGTATATGCCCAACAGAAATATGTATGTTCCCCAAAGATGCGCTCGAATGATCATAACGGCACTATTCCCAGATGGGAAGCTATCCAAATGCCCTCTGTTAGAATCCATAAATCGTTAGAATCCATGAATCATAGTGTATCGCACATGGAATCCTGTAGAACAAGATGAGAGTAAAGACCCACAAGTATAAGTAACGTCACAGCAGGAGCTCACCAACTTAATGTTGATCAAAATAAGCCAGACTCAAAAGAGCACATAATATATGATTCCACTTAGGTAAGTGGGCAAAGGGATAACTGAAAGGGGCACAGCAGCAACTCCTGGCGTGCTGGTCACATTCTTGAGCTGGGTGTTGAATAAACGGGTGTGTTCAGTTTGTAAAAATTCACTGAGCTATCCACTGCCACCTGTGCACTTTTCTGTGTTTCAGTGGATCCGTGTAATGCATGTCCACACTCCTGAAGAAGCAGATCTCTTTCCCGGCTGGCGTGCTTTCCCCCTCACCCCCTCACTGTCCCTGCTCCCGTCTTCCCCACACCCATCTCCCGTCTGCTCTTCCTTAAGCCTACCAACACCCGGGAGGATTTTCTTTAAGTCAGTTTGGAGAGAAAGGTGGAGAGAGAAATAAAATAGAAAAAAAATCTCCATAGTTAACTTCAGCTGCTGGTGGTTGAGCATTAAACTGAAAGCCAGTTCCTCTCACAGTGCACGTGCTGATGGGCTTATATGAAGTCTTGTTCAATATCCAAGATCTGTGGGCCCCACTTGCACATGACAGTGCTTGATTTTCTTAATACGTTGTTTTCATTTTGAGATACTTGTAGATTCAGATACTGTTGTAAGAAAGAGACCCCGTGTATTTTATTTTTTATTTTTTAAAGCTGAGCCATCCTGCCATCTGTTGACAGCTCAGTTCAGGCCGGGAATCGAACCGGCAGCCCTGTTGCTCAGAGCTCACACTCTTGAGCGAGCTCTTATCCAACTGAGCCACTCAGCTGGCCCGATCCATGTATTCTTTACCTAGAGTCCTCCTAACATCTTGCAAAACTGTTAAAACATCACAACCAGAATGTTGACATTGATACACACAAAATAGAGAACATTTCCGTCTCCACAAGGAACACTCGTGTTGCACTCACCCCCCCCCCCCTTAATCCCTGGCAGTGACTAATCTGTTCTCCAGTTCTGTAACTTCCTCATTTCAAGAATGATGTGTAAATGGAAACATATAGTATATAACCTTTTGGGACTTGCATTTTTCAATCAGCATAATTCTCTAGAAATTCATCTTGGTGGTTGTATGGCTCAGTAGTTCGTTCCTTTTGATTGCCAAGCACTATTCCACGGCATCATGTACCATGGTTTCTTTAACCATTTCCTATGGAAGGACATTGGGATCGTTTCCAGCTTGGGGCCATTACAAATAGAGCTGCTGCGAACATTCCTGTCCAGGTTTCCCTGTGGACCTGTCTTCATTTTCTCTGGGATAAATGCCCAGGAGTGCAATTACAGGGTCATATGGTAGTTTCATGTTCACTTTTTAAAGAAACTACCAATCTCTGTTCTTTTACCCTTTACATGTTAACATGTACGCTTTTACATGTTAACCAGAATGTATGAGTGACTGTTTCATTTCCACTCCAGCATTTGCATTTGTCACTAGATTTTTCATTTAGCCATGCTGATACGTTATGCTATTTTAATTTGCATTTCCTTAATGGCTAATAATGTTGAACATTTTTCATGTGAAATGTCACTTTCTATTTTGCCCATTTTCTAATTGGATTTTTTAAATCATGTGGCTATTTTTAAAATCATTTTATAAAGCAATTTTAACTTCACGGAAAACTGATCAAATAGTCACCATGTCTCCATACCCCCCAAGTTTCTCTGTTAGCATCTTTTTTTTTTTTTTAAGCTGAGCCATCCTGCCACCTGTTGGCAGCTCAATGGCAACTCAGCTCGGGCTGGACATCAAACTGCTGTTACTCAGAGCTCAGCTGGCCCTCTTAAGCAAGCTCTTTACCAACTGAGCCACTTGGCTGGCCCTGTTAGCATCTTGCATTAATGTGGTACAGTTGTTACAACTGATCAATCAGCACTGATCAATTATTAACTAAAGCTCATAGTTTATATTAGGGATCACTCTGTGTTGTACATTTCTATGGGTTTTTGAGAAATGCATAATGTCATATCCACCATTATAATATACAGATAAACTGCCCCCAAATTTTGTGCTCCAGCTATCCATCCCTCCCCCCCCCGCCTCACTGCAACCACTCATCTTTTTATTATCTATAGTTTGAGCCTTCTGCAAAATGTCATATAGCTAGAATCATACACTATTGTAGCCTTTTCAGACTGGCTTCTTTCACTAAGCAATATGCATTTAACCCTCCATCAACCCTCCATTGGGCTCAACTGATCTGACAGATTCATTGCACACAAAGATGCTGCTATGAAATACGTCTTTACCAAGTCACAAACATGACTGGTGATAGGTTACGGTAGAGGGGGAAGATACGGAAGCGATGAGTCACCATGCTTAACTATTAGATATTTGAAAATTTGTGTGCAATGAAATCTCTGAGATCAGTTGTGCCCAATGGAGGGTTAAGGTTCATCTATGTCTTTCCATGTCTTCATAGCTTTTTTTTAGTGCCGTATCTATTCCATTGTCTGGATGTACCAGTTTGTTTACCTACTGAAGGATATGCTGATTGCTTTCTGTTTAGGACAACTATGAATAAAGCTGCTATAAACCCCCATGTGCAGGTTTTTGCGTGGACGTAAGTATTCAGATCATTTGGGTAAATACCTAGGAGCATGATTGCTGGATCATATGGTAAGAAAGACTATGTTGAGCTTGTAAGAAACAGCCCAACTGTCTTCCAAAGTGACTGCACATTTTACATTCCCACCAGCCGTGGGTTCCTGTTGCTCTATATTATTGTCTGAATTTAGTGTCTCGGTGTTTTGGACTTTAGCCACTCCGAAAGGTGTGCAGTGGTATCCCATCATTGTAACTGGCAGTTTCCTAGTGCTGTATGATGTTGAGCATCTTTTCATCTGCTTATGTGCCATTTCTATTATCTTTGATAAGAAGTCTGTCCAGCTCTTTTGTACATTTTTTTTTTACATTGGGTTGTTTTCTTCTTGTTGAGTTTTAAGAGTTCTTCGTATATTTTCGTTAAAAGTGCTTTACGTGTTTTGCAAATATTTTCTCTGGCTTGTGTTTTCATTCTCTTCACAGTCTTTCACAGAGCAGTTTATACGTTTAATAGATTTATACCTAAGCATTTCATTTTTGAGTGAGAATGCTGATGTATTTTACTTTTGGGGTGCTAATGGTGTTATTTAGGTAAGTGGTGACCTTTGTGGCCTTATATCTTGTAGCCTTGCTATAATCACTTTAAGTTTCAGGAATTTTTTGTTTATTCTGTTGATTCTTTGGGATTTTCTACATAGACAACCCTATGTCATCTTCAGCAAAAAGAGTGTTTAATGTCTTCCTTCCCAATCTGTATACCTTTTATTTTTATTTCCTCTTTTTTTTAAATTGTATTAGCTAGGACTTTCAGTGTAACACTGAACAGGTGTAATGAGAGGAGATATCCTTGCTTCATTTCCAATCTTTTTCTGAAATTAACTGACTATATAAACTGTTGGCTTCAGTATCCTTCCTCCACTGGTCTTTGAGCTTCTCCCATTGTGTTTGGCAGAGTATCAATAAAGTATCAATAATTAATCAATAAATGTTGTGCATATGATTGCCGCTTAATTGTTTTTCAAATATGAAATAAACATATGTGATTTGTCTGTATATCCCTAAACAGTGTTTCATTGTTGCCTGTTTTTGGTCTTTAAATAAATGGGCTCAAACTACATTTTATTTCTTTCAGTCACCCTTGTCTTTGAGATTTATCCATGTTTTATTACTGATTTTTCACTCCTGTATAGTACTTCATTATGTAAATAACCCCAGATCTTACTCAGTCCCATACCTTAAAATATTACCTTCCAAACATGTGTCTCTAGTTGTGACCTTTCCTATAAGCTCTAGACTCCTATCTACTATCTAAAACCTGTCTACTCAACATATCTACTTTGATATATACAAGGAATCTCAAATTTAATGACCACAAGATCATTTTGAACTTCCTACCTTCCCTCTACCACTCCCAAATTCACTCCTTTTTGTCTTCCGTTATCTCCCCAAGACACCATTCACCCTGCTGTGCCAAAACCAACCCAAGATTCAAACACATTTGTTTTGTTTTTAAAGATTAGGGAATTGGGGGAGGGGAACAGACAAGTTGCTCTCCTTTTGTTCTTCAGTCTAGTTGCGGAGGATGTTGCTTCACTGGCCCATGTTGGTATCCTCATTGCGCCCTTCTCGGGTGAGGCAGATCGGCTGCCGGCCTCTGGTTGGCCGCTCACGGAGGCTCTTGGCAGCTCACACCGGCTGCCAGCAGCTCACGCTGGCTGCTGCCCACTCACTGTAGCCTATGGCAGCCTGTTGCAATAGGGGCTGCAGCTACGCAGTCGCCACAGGCGACTCACAGCAGCCCAGCTCCAGGTGGAGCTGTTGTTCACCATCTTAGCTGTAGAGGACAGTGTCACTGGCCCTCATGTGGATCCAAACCGGGGCCCTGCTGCTCAGAGCCGGCATCCCAAACCAGCTCTTAACCAACATGCTACTCGGCCAGCCCATATTCTTGCATACTTTCAATCAATTCATCTTTGTATGCCATTGTAGGTGATTTTGAAAGATCAATCTCCCAGTTCACAAATTCTCTTCAACTGTGTCTAAATATGCATTGGTAACTATCAAATTTTGAATTCCAATAACGTTTTCATTTATAGGATCTATTTTAAATTTGCCTAATTTTTTTTCCTTATTTTTATATCTAATTATCTTAATTATTTTATCTTTCAAATTATTCTATATGCAGTTCTTAAAGAACTAATTCTCCTATTTGCATCTGCTGACTTTTCCTCCTGGTAGTTCATTCATTGCCTCCTGTAGATTTTGTGTGTATGTGTAAACTTAATCTTAGACTCTTTCACCCTATGGAATTCTATGAGACCCTATCTGAAGCTGTCCCTGTAGAGCAGTTTTGTATTCGCTTCTGCTAGGGCCCAGAATTAATTTTATTTTCTTTTTTTTGAAGATTTTATTGGGGAATTGGGGGAGGGGAACAGCGCTGGGGAATCTGGGAAGGGGAACAGACAAGTTGCTTCAGTCTAGTTGTGGAGGACGTTGCTTCACTGGCCCAGGTTGGTATCATCATTGCACTCTTCCCGGATGAGGCAGTTCAGTCATCGGCCTCTGGATGGTCACTCACCGCGGCTATTGGCAGCTCACGCTGGCTGCCGGCCACTCACACTGGCTGCCGGCCACTCACTGTAGCCTATGGCAGCCCACTGAAGCAGGGGTTGCAGCCCACACCATCGCTGGGGCTCGCAGCCCAGCTCCATGTGGAACTATTGTTAGTTGAAGAGGGTAGTGTCACTGGCCCTCATATGTGGGATCCGAACTGGGGCCGCTGGAGTCCCAAGCCAGCTCTTAACCAATGCGCCACTCGGCCGGCCCATTATTTTCTTTAAGATTTTATTGGGGAATTGGGGAAAGGGAACAGTGTTGGGGAATTGGGGGAGGGGACCAGGCAAGTTGTTCTTCAGTCTTCGTTGTGGAGAGCGCCAGTCGCCATCTGGCTTCCCATAGACAGCTCGTGGCCTCTAATCTCAAGGTGCCGAGTTCAGTCTTAGTTGCGGGTGGCTGTAGCCACCATCCCATATGGGAGTTGAAACAGCAGCCTTGTTGTTAAGAGTGCATGCCCTATCCACTGAGCCATCCTGGCCGGCAGCTCAGCTCAAGGTGCCAAGTTCAGTCTTAGTTGTGGGTGGGCGTAGCCCACCATCGAACAGGCAATCTTGTTATTACACCAGCTGAGCCATCCTGCCACCTGTTAGCAACTCAGCGACAGCTCAGCTGGGGAGCAGTGTTCACTGGTCCATGTGGAAATCAAATCAGTGGCCGTGCTGCTCAGAGCACGCTCTCAAAGCCAACTCTTAACCAACTGAGCCACTCGGCCAGCCCTGTTATTTTCTTGATTTGTCGTTCCTACAGTATACACTTAGCACAAACCCAGACCTTAAACCTACCTGTGGTGCAGGCCTGGGATTCATATTTCTCATAGATAACTTTGTGTTTCTGGGCTCTTGCGACAGTAATGCTAGTCCTGTTTGTTTGTTTTTTGAGGGCAGTGTCACTGGCCCTCATATGTGGGACCCGAACCGGGGCCGCTGACTTCCCAAGCCAGCACTTAACCACCGTGCCACTCGGCCGGCCCGATGCTAGTCCTGTTTGAATATATGAGCTCTTTGTTGCTTTATGGAAGGGATTAAGTTATTGATTCATTTTCTCCTTTAAGCCTGAAACCACGTATTTTGTCCCAACATAGATATCAGGATCTGGGCCCCTGTATTCTTCAACAAAACTTCAGTGGTTTGGGGGCCGGCCGAGTGGCGCATTTTGTTAAGCGCTGGTTTTGGGATGCCAGCGGCCCCGGTTCGGATCCCTCATGAGGGCCAGTGACACTGCCCTCTACAGCTAACAACAGCTCCACCTGGAGCTGGGCTGTGCGAGCCCCGGTGATGGTGTGGGCTGCAGCCCCTGCTGCAGTGGGCTGCCATAGGCTGCAGTGAGTGGCCCGCAGCCGGCGTGAGTGGCTGGCAGCCAGCGTGAGCTGCCAATAGCCGCGATGAGCGACATCCAGAGGCCAGCGACCGATCTGCCTCATCCGGGAAGAGCGCAATGACGATACCAACAGTGAAGCAACATCCTCCGCAACTAAACTGAAGAGCAAGAAGACGGCAACTTGTCTGTTCCCCTTCCCCGATTCCCCAACGCTGTTCCCCTCCACCAATTCCCCAATAAAATCTTTAAAAACAAACAAACAAAAAACAAAAAAAAAAACTTCAGTGGTTTGAAGGAATTTACCAGAGACTAGGAACCCTTTCCTGAAGCAGTAGGCAATTTTTGCCTCCTTAGAGATAATGGCTGATACTGGTTTGTGTGACTAGTAAACATTTCCTATTAATTGGTTAAGTTTTTGATTTGTAGATTCACATTGAGTACTCAGGCACTTGATAACAGATTTTCCTACCATCAGATTTCCTTTTTTTTAAAGCTGAGCCATCTTGCCACCTGTTGGCAGCTCAGCTCGGGCTGGGCATTGAACTGCTGTTGCTCAGAGCTCAGCTCACACTTGAGCAAGCTCTTAACCAACTAAGCCACTAGGCCGGCCCCCATCAGTTTCCCTTTAGATCTCACTGATGCCAGCATGTATTCTGGGAAATTGAGGAGGTCTGTCTTTAATCAGGGAGTGTAAGATTGTATTGGGATTATTTGGAATGGATGTGTGATGTAATTCTTATTACTTTTCTAAAATTTCTATTATATTCTTAGAAGCAAAAGTGGGGGAACTATAAGTGGTCACATTCTCAAACAGCTTCATGGGAGTATTTGCTTTTGAATAAGCTTATTTAACCATCTGAAAGGAATAAGGATATATTAGACTGGTTCAGTTAATCCAAGATCAGAGACTTGTACCCTTGTAACCATTACAATAGCTCTTGCTGAAAGATTAGAATATTATTTTGAGAAACATTTGTGGATATATACATATAACAAAAATTATACTCAGAACCCCCAACTTTAATGTTTCTTTAGTGCTAAAAACTTAAAATTTTCCTACAGGCAACAGTAATGATAACTCTGATACTCTGAATATATAATTATTTTTATATAATTTTTTATATAATAAATTTTCTATAATAAACCAAAAAGGGGAGGATAGTACAACACGGGTATCCATGAACTCATTACCCTGCTTAAAATATTAACATTCTTTCATGTTTGTTTTGTTTCCCACATGCATACAATAAAAAAATTACCATATCATTATCACATCCATAAAATTAACAGCTTTAAATTTAATAATATTCACTACTCAGTTCAATTTTCCCCATGTATCTATTATTATTAAGCTCTAACTGGGTCACTTAATTAAGAATACTTAATTCTTACTGTTTGTGTTTCACTCTTTGTGTTTTTCTTTATTTGGAAAGCTGGAATGTGTGATTTGATTTTGTGTAACTTAAAAGGTTATTTTTTAAATGTTATAGTCACACTAAGTCTTCCTTTTACCTCTGAACCTGTTATCCCACTGTTATCCCACTCAAGAGGCAATGGATGTGTGATGTAATACTTATTACTTTTCTATAATTTCCATTATATTCTTAGAGGCAAAAGTGTGGGAACTATAAGCGGGCAATTAACATTTTCCTGTCTAAGCTTCCATAAACAGTCTACTCTTCTAAAATTTAAACTGCCTAAACATCTGACTTCCAGCTGTCCCTTCAATTTGGAAAAAACTTTAACTTATTTCTTTAATGTATTGCTCCCTACATATTCGTAGAAAATATCAATTCCTATGAGCTATGTTAAATAGTTTGGCTTGTGGAAATAGCAAATAATAAATAATTTTAAAAATTCAACTCAAGTATACTGGCTCAGCTACCCAGTGCTATGTACAGTGGATGTTCTATATAAAGTCAAGGGTTTCCTTTTGGTCTTTTACAATTTGAATATAAATCCTAAATAATGAAGATATTAACCATTTAATTAGTAAGAAAAAAGGCATTGAGCTTTTTTAGAACCTTTCTACCTGAATAACTTCAATCTTTTGCTTTTTCTAGTGCTCATTTCCTACAAATAATACACAGTTGCATGTATTACAGTTTCAATCTTATTTATTATTCTCTTGTGGAATGCTAAGGTTTAATGTTACAGTATGGTTGTCAAAGCTACTGAAATGTGACAAATGTCATGTCTAAATGCTGCAGAACAGTGTAACTAATGATTTTAAACAGAAAAGTTATTTTACAGCTGAGGTCTCATGGTTTTTAAACCAATGCCTATGTGTATGGCCAGCCACAAATCTTGGGGATGTTTATTGCCTGTACATGTATATACAAATATCTCCCATACATATATATGCACACAGGCATGTATTAATTTATGTGTGAAATTTATAAAATTATATACATACACATCTATATATATATACCCACTCTCACCATTGAGCTCACTTTTCTAACACTAGTTAATCATCATGAGGCCCAATTACTACTGCTGCCCAGTATAGCTACATGAGTTTAGTGCCAATACCAAGCACCTTTTTGGATGCAGGATAGGTATGTCTGTGCATACAGATATGTGTATTTATGTATGTTTGTATATATACATATAAAGAATTATTTCTCCCTTTTATGTTTCAGTCATGCATTACTTTGATACAGTCTTTTCACCATAGGTTTTGGAACTCTAAACAGTGTAAAATCTACTTCTGGAAAACTGTATATGTCCATAGTTACAAAAAATATATTATATATACATATATGTATATATATGTGTGTGCGCATGTATGTATGTGTGTGTGCGTGTATGTGTATATATATATATGCACACACACATACATATATGACTGAAACCTACTGCGTACATATGTTCTCTGAATCTGGCTATATCCTAGCCATTAGATAAATTAAAAAAAACAACACCCTCTTAATAGGATGTTATTATGATAGCTTTAAATAGACCATTACATATATTTAGAATACTTGATATATTTTAAAAGCTGACAAAATGCTGTTAAAGATTTGAAAAACAGTATGATCTGCATTAAATATATAAAGGTTTCCACCAAAGGCCTGGTTCAATTCATTGTCAAGGATTTCCATGTTCTAAGAGTGACCAATGTCAGTCATTATTCTTAAAATTATGGCTCATTAAGGCTTTTATACAAAAAAAGCCCTATTTTTAATCATTTATAAAAACAAGTTCTATTTAAAAGAAAAACATGAACACTAAAGTACACATAGATATTAATCCTGTACAAAGTGACTATATAAAGGAAGGAGGCCCGTTCCCAGAAGGAACGCCTCATGGTAACATGTGTAAACCTGGTTTGGTTCCTCTGCTCTGCAGCTATTCAGCATGTAAAATTTAAACCATTTCACATTAACATTTAAATTTAATACAGTGCAAATATTTGAGAATAACTTGTTCCTCCCAGTGAAACAAGAACCAGCGTCATGCTGAATATTCTTCATATCTATTTACACATTGAGCTAAAAGTTCACCATAAACTTTGAAATTTGCTGAATATCAGCAGAAATGTAACTGAACTAGCAGCAATTGAATTTACAATATTTGATAGTTACTTGAGAGAATGCATAAAATTTTCCAGGCTGTACTCTGACTCATATTGCTCTTGATCCCAAAGATCACTCAGGTTCTCAAGAATTGATTTCATACTTGCTTTTCCAGAAGCAGAGGTGTCAGCTTTTTCTGCTTTGCCATCCTTGAGAAAATTTGGCAGAAAGATAAAATGAAAGGTTAACTTTAGAAATTATATTTTCCATTAAAATATCACAGTTGTTTCTAACATTGCACTTATTCAAGAGCTAAACACTTCAAGTGACGGAGAAGTTCATGATCTCATAAGACAGGTCTGAATAGAATAAGCTAATAATTTTATTAATCATTTTAAGCCTTCTACTTGGGAAGCATTATAAGAACATTACAAAGAACTCTTTGTTAATTGTGTCATATTGGCTGTGTCATTTTCTCCCCTGTGTATATAGGTATGCATAAATCAGATATATAGCCAAATAATCAGTGTTTTCCCAAAACCATTCAAGAGAAAGTTTGTAGATATTATGCCCCTTTATTCCTAGATAGAAATAAGCATGTATTCCTAAGGACATTCTCTTAACCAAAGTACAAAGATAAAATTAAGGAAATTTTTATTAAAATGATCTTATATATATAGTCCATAGTCAAAGTTTGCCAATTGTCCCAATAGACTCCTTTATGGCAATAGCTCTTGCTTCCCTGGAATATCCCTGAGCCCAGTGTCGCTAAAAGTCACCCCTAAGAATTTTTCTTACAAACAGAATAAAAGCATTTGAAGACAGCAATCCATGTTTGAGTCTTCTTTTTTCTAGGTTACATATATCTTGTTCTTTCAACCTTACCTTATATGACATGATTAAAGAACCTTCCTCCATTCTGGCCATCTCTTGTGGACTTACTAATTTGTCACTGTTTAAAATGTAGCACCCAGACATAATATTCTAAATGTGGCTTAACACACCTTGTACAGTGGAACTACTTTCAGATTTGGACATTACAATTCTGTTATTACAGCTAGTTTGTCAAAGGCCAATCTCATCATAATTATGCCGAGTGTGCAGCTATTTTCTGAACCTATATAGGATTTAAATCCAACCTTATTAGTTTTACATTATTAGACTGACCAATTTTTCCAGCTGGTGCATCGCTTCATTATGGATTGTTATCTGATATTGTAGTTCCATCCTCCACAATAACAATAATGAGAATCTATACTAGATACCCTTTCTAAATGCTTACATATATTATTTCATTTTACCTTCCTAACCTTGTAGTAATATAGACATTATCCTCCCAAGGGTCTAGATGCTCAAAAATGTTAATTTACCGGTTAACAGGCGGCAGGACAAGAAACACATAGCCAGGTCTAACTGACTCCAGTGACAGCTGTCCTTTATCAGGAAAGGATTAAGGAAAAAAACCTTGGGGCAAGACACTGGAGACATCAATCAGAAAGTCAAAACTTCAAAGATCCCCTAGTATCCTGGAGAGGTTTATCTGGACATCAAAAATTTTTCTAGTTGATTTATCAAATTTATCAAAGAGTTGTCTAGTTGATACTGAAGTGAAAACCTTTGCCTGTTCCCCGCTTCAATACTTTCACCAAGTAGTCCCAGGAAGTCTGTAAATGCATTAAAGATAGAGCAAATAGTGTAAGTTCTGTACCTTATCAAGAGTAAACAGATCGAGAAGTTGATCTGTCCCCATACTCTGCAAACTAGAGTTCTCTTGGCTGATAACTGTATTTGCTATGTTCATCTTGAATTTCTGCAAACCCATTATCTTCTCTTCCAATGTTCCTCTGGTTATCAATCGGTACACGTTAACCACACGTTTCTGAATGAGAAAAAGAAGTTAAGCAACTATAATACAAATAAATTGATAAGCTTAGAGGTTCACAGTCAGAGGGCTTACATATTTGCACCAAGTACTTAACTACTATCTAATTAGGGCTGGGTTTTCTTTATCTGACCCCATAAGCTTAAAATGTTTGCAGAGAATCACAGAATATTAGGAATGGATAGTGTCCCAGTTTTCTTAAGCCCAAGTTGCCTTATTTAATGCATGAGGAAGTATTGCCACAGAATTAAGTGACTTGCTTAAGGTCAAACACTTATATTAACATCAGAGTCGGAACGTAAACCAAGGCTTCCTGTCTTTTTAGGGGAGTATTTTTCCCAGTTCACAGGTTAACACCTGTGAGTGGTGACTTTTTACCTGCCCAATGCGATGGGCCCGGTCCATGGCCTGCAGGTCACGCATGGGATTCCAGTCATGCTCCACAAATACTACTGTGTCAGCGCCTGTTAAGTTAAGCCCCAGGCCACCAACATGAGTTGTAAGTAAGAGAACGTCTATGGATGGATCATTGTTAAACCTAAAAGTATAGATATTAAAAAAAAAAAAATTAGTACATTTCTTTCTAAGTTACCTATATAACAGACATTGGACTATTTAATAGAAATTAAAGAGCACAAATGAGAACATTTCTTTACAAATCCATAATACAGACATCTGTGACAACTTGAGATGAAACTACCATCTTTTAATATACACAATATCTTTAGTCATAGAAAGAATGTATTCTGGAACATGTCAGATATTTCATAAACAGAAGTAAGTCCAACTGGGTTGTATTTTAGGATATCAGATAAAGACTAAGTTGCAAAAATGTAATAGACACTAATTATAATTAAACAAAACCCAACTATGGACCATTAATGTATGGAGACAGAAGAGGATAATGGGGGAAAAGGCCAGACCAGTCAGGGAAAGTAGAGAATGAGGGTTGAGGGTTGCTGCTTTTGTATTAGTCCTAGAAGATAATGACAAAGGACATCTAGTAGTTTCTAGGAGAAAGAAAAACTAACATTATCACTAATAATACTACCAAGCTACCATTTATTATATTCTTACTATAAGTCAGGCAAGAGCTTTGTACTTTACATGCATGTTATTTAATTGTTACAATATCTCTATAAGAATATTATCATTGTCCTCAGGACTCGGGCTCTGTGCATGATAAACAGGCCCAAGAGAACACTGCCTAAATAGCAGTCAGGAGTCCAGTCTGGATCAGTCTGCCCCCAAAGCTCATTCATTGACTCTAACTGTATTGTGCCTAACAGTCTCTTGGGGATGCTTGTTAAAATAAACAGTGATGACTTCAAGAGTGAGCAGGTCTGGGACAGAACCTAGGAAACTGCATTTAGAAATATGAGCTTTCTAAACCAGAGGGTGCAGGCCACCCTTGAGAAACACTGCATTATCCAATTTTGCTTCCTAGCTGGGCCAGCTTCCAACTTGTTCTCAGCAGAGACAGGTTAGGATGCAGATCTCAGCTAAGCCCCTTGTTTGCTTCATGCCACCCCAGCTCCCCAAAAAAGGTGAGGTGGAAAGTAGTTATCTCTATTTTTTTGTTGATGCCTTAAATTTCTTTCATACCCTTCAAAATGTCTTTCCTATACAGTCACACTTTATTTTTTTAACTAAAACTATTTATCCAATTATAGTTCTGTAGTTCTATATTTTTAAAAGGGTCTCACTGGGTTGAATTATACAATAATAAAACACAGTTGCAGATATTTAGCCAAAGAAAATACTTTGTGAGGCAAACTTCGATGTATGTAAAACTACACTGACTATAGCTTGACTGCATGAGTGTTAGAAGCCACTTACCGTGAAACAATGGAATGCCTCTGACCAGGAGGTATGCTGCCATCTAACCTCAAGTAAGTGATAGAGGGTAAGTGAGGTTTGAGAAGATCGTGTTCTACGATGTCCAGCATGCTTTTAAGCTGACAGAAGATCAGCACCCTGTGCTGGGCCACCACAGACTCTGTGCCACTCTCCGAAGTGCTGCCATTTCCCAAACCACAGTCCAACAGCAACTGGAGAAAACAATCAGTTGTTCCACAGGAGTTCAATAAAAGCAGGCAACCAAGAGTTTTTCAAGCTATTCCTCATATAAAATGGCTTCAAATTTATTTTATTATAGTTATATACTTATAGTGCCCCAAACTATAAATGATACTCAAAATTTGGCCTGACTGATATAAAATACAGTGAAACTATGATGCCCTCATTTTGGCCATTACACTGTTATTAATCCTATCCAAGATAATTAGCATTATTTACTGGCAACAAATTTACATAGTAGGTTTATAGTGAATGTGCCATCAAATCAAACTCAAGTTTACCCTATATGAAATGTTTGCCAAGTTGGGCAGAATCTATATTCACCTAAGTGTTTTCTTTTAAAATTGACTCTAATTATCTCCATTAAATTTCACCTAGAGTTTCAGTTCATTCCAGTCTAATGAAAGTTTTAAATTCTGGCTTTGGCAATATTAGATATTTTTGGCATTATTACCTGCTGATAAACATGTTTCTATATTTCTATTGCCAGATTTTTAGAAAGTAAATGAGATTTCTCCATTTTAGAGAGCAGACATGTTTTAGATTAAAGAAAGAAAGCTAGTTCTCTCCTGAGACAGAACATTTACTCTGAATGGCTGAAAAAAACTGAACAAATGGAAAAGAAGGGTTCTGGAAAAGCCCTCCATGAGTATGGCCAGAAACAATCTGGGCTTAAGCTGCAGAGTTCCTAAGCTTTTTAATTCCAGACAGTGAAGGGTAACAAGAAGCACTCTAAAATGAGAGGTTAGTTTAACAACTGCAGGTAAAAATGTAATGTATAAAAATATAAGCTAAAAATAATTTAAAGCCTGTAATATAATTAAAATGTGGATGAAATTCAATTTTTTTAATTTGAAAATACACTCATACCAATACACATTATAATCAAACAGTTGAAAGACAAAGAGAGAATCTTGAAAGCAGCAAGAGAAAACTGACTCATCATGTAAAAGGGATCCTCAATAAGATGAGCACCTGATTTCTCATCAGAAACCATGGAGGACATTATGAAGAAAGTAAAGACAATACAGAGAATGGGATAAAGCATTTGCAAATCATACCAGATAAGGGCCTAATATTTAGAATATAAAAGAACTCCTAAAACTCAACCAAAGGACAAACATCTAATTAACAAACGGTCAAAGGGCTTAGACATTTCTTCAAAAAAGACATAAATATCTAAAAGGCACATGAAAAGACACTCAATACCATTAGTCATTGGGGATAGCAAATCAACAATGAGATATCTACTGGGATGACTATAATATAAAATTGAAAATCAATGTTGGGGAGGATATGGAGAAATTAGAACCCTGGCACAATGCTGGTGGGAATGTAAATGGGATGTTTCCCACTATGGAAAACATCTTGGCAGTTCCTGAAAAAGAATTGCTGTATGATCCAACAATTCTACTCCTAGGTCTATATATCCAAAAGAACTGAAAGGAAGGACTCAAATAGTTATTAATCAATATTCATTGCAGCATATTCACAATAGTCAAAAAATGGAAACAACTCAAGTATCCCATCAACACATGACTAGATGAATAAAATGTGGTATATAAATAATAATAATGGAATATTATTCAGTCATAAAAATGAAGTACCGACACATGATACAACATGAATGAATCTTGAAAATAAATGAAAAATAAGCTAGTCACAAAAAGACAAATACCTGTACTGTATGATTCTACTTACATGGAATATTTAGAACACATAAATTCATACAGACAGAAAGTAGATTAGAAGTTACCAGGCTTTGGGGGAAAAGGAGAATGAGAAGATATTGCTTAATAGCTACAGGGTTTCTGTTTCGGTGATAGAAAAATTCTGGAAATAGGGCCGGCCAAGTGGCGCGGTGGTTAAGCGCTGGCTTGGGAAGCCAGCGGCCCCGGTTCAGATCCCACATATGAGGGCCAGTGACACTGCCCTCAAAAAAAAAAAAAAAAAGAAAAATTCTGGAAATAAATAGTGATGACTGCACAACACTGAATGTAATTAATGTACACTTAAAAATGGTTAAAATGGCATATATTATGATATATATATATATATATATATATATATATTTTTTTTTTAAACCACAGTTTTCAAAAAAGCTATGCCCAAACTCTAACAAGCCAAATTAAAAAGTAAAAGGAATGATAAATACATCAATGATCTACTGGAAAAGCAAATTACCTAGTGTTACAGATCAGGAATGTTCAACACACATCTAACATTTAAAATACCTACTTACTTGTTTCAAAGCTGAGAGTTTAGGGGCATGTTGAATATCATGAAGAGAAGAATTCTGAACTGCCAATTTTTCAGTAGTACTCTTGAACTCTGGATGTTGAGGTGTTAAGACTAATGCTGGGTGGTTGCACAGTTTACGTAAGTACTGTAATGCCTTCAAGGGGAAAAAAAAGATAAACAAGTCCACTTCACATGCCACAAATGTTTGTATCTCAGTATGTTTTCCTACGCTGGTTATGTTTGAGAATCCAAACCCTATAGGATCTCTCCTTTCTTTTCTTTGATTCGGCCACACTATCTTTTGCCTTTTACTTGGCTTATGATTTGGGTCTCATCTTTGGCACAGAGATTTATACTGGTAAGCAACACTGACAAGGCTCAAGAGACTGCTGCACACTATGATAAAAACTATGGGAGAGGCATAAGCCTTCACAAGTACCTTTTCCCTCTTCTTTCTTTAAAAATACTACAATACTTCATTGCTGGCAAGAGGGTTCGGAGGTTTTCTATAGTGGAATATTTAAAAAGGGAAAGGAAAAGTGAGCTGACACTTGCCATCTCTTTTTCACTTGCTATATTCCCTTAAGCACACAAGGCATCACATTTCAGGACTCCTGTACTTTTTGTATCCTCTGCCCCAGATCCCTTCCCCCCCACATCTGCATGCCTCAATCCTCCTTCAGATTTCTGCTAAAATGTTGCTTTCTCAAGAAGTGAGGCTGTCCCTGAGACCTCTATTAAAAATCACAACCTATCCTGACTCCTATACCACATAACCTCATACTCTGCTTTATTTTCTCTTACTTACTCATTTTTCATTTCTACAAGGGAAGGAATCTGTTTTGTGCACTGTTTTAATCACTAGGCTTAGACAAATTAGTGCCTTGTGGTAGATGTTCCAATATTTTTTGAATGGAAAGCAAAAGGTTCTCTTCTAAAACCCTTCTTTGCATGTAATAAACATATTGCATTTTGTACATTTAATTTTAGTATTAAATTACTTATTACTAATTATGAATTAATATGGTAATAAATTGGTACTTGTACCTATTTTCAAGATTGTATACAATTGAAAAAACTGAAATAAACCCAGATTTCAGTGTTCTATGTAAAATTTGCTGCATTGAAGAATTTTTCAACAACATTTAAAAAGCAGACTATAGGGCCGGCCAAGTGGCAGTGGTTAAGCGCTGGCTTGGGAAGTCACGGGCCCCGGTTCGGGTCCCACATATGAGGGCCAGTGACACCTCCCTCAAAAAAACAAAAAAAACAAACATAAAAAGCAGACTATAATCTATACCTGGAATACATGGCCCGTAGCTTTAAGCTTTGGTTTTTCAGTTTCTTCAGAAAGTGCCGCTGAGGAAACGGTTTCATCAACATCACACTTGGCGCGAGACTTAGCAAAATCCTCATAGAGCTGAACCTGTAAATTTTCCCCCATGAAAGAAGTATACTTTCAATTGCTGAGAACATAACTAGCACAGGCCAGTAAGAGCAATAATTTAAATCAGCCTTCATTAAAAAAAGTAAATTATAATATCTATACTTTGCTATTTTTTTTTTTTTTAAGATTTTATTGGGGAATTGACGGAGGGGAACAGCGTTGGGGAATCGGGGAAGGGGAACAGACAAGTTGCTGTCTTTTTGTTCGTCAGTCTAGTTGTGGAGGATGTTGCTTCACTGTTGGTATCGTCATTGCGCTCTTCCCGGATGAGGCAGATCGGTCTCCGGCCTCTGGATGTCGCTCACCGCGGCTACTGGCAGCTCACTCTTGGCTGCCAGCCGCTCACGCTGGCTGCGGGCCACTCACTGTAGGCTATGGCAGCCCACTGCAGCAGGGGCTGCAGCCCACACCATCACCGGGGCTCGCACAGCCCAGCTCCAGGTGGAGCTGTTGTTAGCTGTAGAGGGCAGTGTCACTGGCCCTCATGTGGGATCCGAACCGGGGCCGCTGGCATCCCAAAACCAGCGCTTAACCAATGCGCCACTCGGCCGGCCCTATACTTTGCTATTGATTATAGATTATCCACTGAATTTTGGTAAATTCCTTTAAAATTACATTTAGAAAACAAGTACGACACATTAAGTTTGACAGCTAAAATATTTAAAAAATGAGTCAAACAGTGAGTCAAAACTCAATTTTCACTCTGTTTAGCAAGATAAATATATTACCAATAAATACATTACCAAAAGGAAACTGAATCCTTACAAGTAAATGAGAAAATTTCCTTTATGTGAAGTTATGTGGTCAAGACTCTAGAGGTACATTCCAAGAGACCAAGTTTTTAAAAATACTACTGCTGGGCCAGCCAAGTGGTGCGCTGGTTGGGAGCTGGCTTGGGACGCCAGTGGCCCTGGTTCGGATCCCACATATGAGGGCCAGTGATGTTGCCCTCTACAGCTAAGATGGTGGACAGTGGTTCCACCTGGAGCTGGGCTGTTGTGAGTCCCCGGGGATGGCATGGCTGCAGCGCCTGCTGCAGTAGACTGTTGTGGGCTGCAGTGGGTGGCTGGCGGCCAGCGTGGGTGGCTGGCAGCTGATCTGCCTCACCCAAAAGGAGTGCAGTGACGATGCCAACATGGGTGGGTGAGGCGATGTCCTCCACAACTAGACTGAGGAACGAGGGGACAGCGGCTTGTCTGTTCCCACTCCCCAGTTCCCCAACACTGTTCCCCGCCCCCAATTCCCCAGTGGAGTTTTAAAAAAATAAACAAATAAAATACTACTGCTGCCTAATAGAGAACTCACTCATATCAAGTTTAAAGCATTACCCTAGAGTCTGGTTTCTGCTTCTACATGCTAAAACAATGCAAAAGCGAAGAAAATATATAGAATGCTGAAGAACAGAAGTCAGAGTATAAAAACCTATGAAAGCTAAACAAAGCCAAACCCACTTCCCTCTCCAAGCTCCCTTCCTCCAAACTACTTAATTGTGTTTTATGCTGATATAATAACACACCACCAGTATATCACTGCTAACTTTTTTTCCCCACCTTTTCTTTATTGTACTTACTTTAAAAAGTCTTCATCTCATTGCCCATAAAATATTTTTCAAGAAATATTAATCCTATTTTTACAAATAAGGAATGGAGACCCAGAGAGATGAGGCAGGTAATATAAATGATCACAGAGTTCTTAGCATCTAGATTAGTGTCCTGCCCACTAAACTCAAGTTGTGTAGATAAATACTAACAAGTTAACTCTCTATACACTGGAGCGGAAAGAAGGTAAGTTTTTAGGGTGTGTCTAGATATCTTTTATTCATTTGACCATACTAAACCAACTCATAATAATGAAATAGACTGATGAATGGTAACTTAGAACATAAATACTCAAACAAAATTCTGATTACAGACCATGTCTTACTGAGACACGGGACAGTTTCTCCTTACAAAATACTACACAAGGAAAGGCATACAATAAATTCCTTTGATAATGTGGCCTCTATATATATAATCAGAACTATGCATATGCCAAAATTTATTTTTAAAGTTTATTGGAAGTGCAATAATACTTTAAAAGGGATGAGGTCCCCACTTTCCAAAGTTTGAAACCATGCCAATATATATTAGCTATATAACCTCGAGTGAGTTACTTCACTTTCTGAGCTTCAGTTTCATTTGCAAAAATGGGGGGTTGTCAATACCTATGATGCTCTCTTGTGAGGATATGACATTATAGGCAGATTTTTGGCCCTTACAAACATTTCATCATCAGTTTAACCTTACAACTTTTTCAATTAACTAGACATATAAGAAAGCAACTATGATACTGGATTTTGTTTTAACACTACATTCAAAATGCACATATCCAAAAAGATTCATTTAGGTCTCATCTACTTCTGTTTGAAACAATATTCCTAGTCTCTGGAAGTAGAAGCTAGGTTAGAGTAATAAAGCCAAAGGCTACTTCCATTCATTCAATACTTCAGTGGCTTATTCAAAGCATTCTACTAATAAACATATTACCAACAACCACCATCATCAGATTCCTTACCTGGAGAGCACTAAGAGTGCAGTAATAGTCTTGAATAATTTTGGGTGGAAGATCCTGTAAAACATCTTCTTTCATTCTTCTCAAAAGAAATGGCAGTACTTGGCGGTGCAGTGCATCCATTGCAAGAACACCTGTTAAGATAATAAGAGAAAATGGCTTCAAAAAAGTTAGGAATAAAATATTCACTTGCACAGAGTACATGATTATATCTTTTTCATACCTGCTTCTTGTTCTCGACTGGAGCTTCGAGCATCCCTACTTGCTAATATAGGTTTACCGTATCGAGCAGCAAACTGGCGTTCAGTCCCCAAAAATCCTGGCATGAGGAAATCAAATAATGACCACAGTTCCAAAACGTTGTTCTGAATATAAAAAAGGGACACCAGTTATCTTTTGTGCTGGGATTATTTCCTCATTCTTAAAAAAATGAAACATTAATTAAAGCCCATTATAATGATACAGATGAGAGATTATCTATCACCCCATTTTTTTAGGTATATAGTATAAGTCTACATTTTAATGTGTAAAATTCAGGTTAGCATTCTTGGAGAAAATACTCTATCCTATTTGGGGGGAAATTTTCAAGTGTCCTCCACCAGAATAAGCCTTAGTCCATAGTATTTAAATCTTACTGGTGACATTAAGTAGTAAATAGAAGAGCGGAAAGATGAAGATGTTTCTGATTCTACTGACACTCAAATTAACAGCAAGATCTAAGGAACTTGGCCAACATCACTACTTCTTCAACAAAGGAAACCTAAGAGTTTGATTATAGGTCTTCTGCCCCGTACTTCTGGGTCCGAGGAATAAGCACAAGCTCTTTCCAATTTTACTGCTGAAGTTACATGAAAAAAAAAAAAAGAAAGAAACCAGCACATTTTCATTTTGGATACTTTCCCAATGTTAGGTACCCTAGGGTACCATTCCACCCCCTGAACCCTTCCAGCTGTTTTCACCCTGCGCAAGCTCTGGCTAACCATGCTGGGCTGCCCTCCCACATGATGGACACCCTTCTAATCCCACTTAGGCTCTGACCCCCAAATCTGGGCTACCATGGCTCCTTGGTTCAGAAGCCCATCTGATAGCTTCAGAGTTAAACTGTTCAGGTGGGTAAGGGGAAAGAGAGATGGCCTTGAAGCGAACAAGCAAAAACTAAAAACACTTCTGTTATGAAAGCAATAACCTATTTAAAAATACATGAAGTTTCCATATAAGTTTAAATTGAAGCAAAGTCTTGATAATTAAAGCCTAAAAAGTCTTTACCTTTTTTTTTTTTTTTTTTTTGAGGGCAGTGTCACTGGCCCTCATATGTGGGACCCGAACAGGACTGCTGGCGTCCCAAGCCAGTGCTTAACCAATGCACCACTTGGCCGGCCCAAGTCTTTACCTTTTAAAGGTACTTTTTCTTAGTTGTTTTAAACTTTTAAATACTTGTAAATAAGTTATCTTTTGTGGTTATTAATATCCGTAGTGTTCATTTAATGGACAAAACCCTAGCATTTATAATAATCAGTCCATCACCAAAAATAATAAAGAAATAAAATATAATAAAATAAATAAAAAAATAAAGTAACAAATACATGAATAAAAAACCATCAATTATTTCAGAGTCAGAGGAACTTTCAGAAGTCACTTGGTATTTATTCTCCCACTAACTGGTGGGTATCTTCCCATCAGAGCTGGCTATACAAGCTAGGTATGAATATTTGCAACCAATTCCTCTGGAAGATAACAGAATCTCTCATAAGTACCCAAAGGCACCTACATGCTCATCCATCTCCTTTCTTTTCCAAGATAAACTTCTACAATCTCCTCCCTTAAATTGCCTCTTAACCTCAGGTAGTCACACTTCTCACTATATGATGATTCACCTCTGAATCAGCGCCAGCTTTTCAGTGTTAAATTAGACTGTGGTGTAATACTACAGAAGGAGAATGGCCAGTGTGAAAGAGTCTGGCTAATGTCTCCCACACTTTGGACACAAGACTTCTGTTTACATCACCAAAATTATATTTTAAATATGACTTTAAAAACCTGGTTTGCTCAGATCCTGTTACATACCAAATGAACCATTATAAAAGCAAGATACGTACTAGAAACCCTCATTTCTATAAACTAAAAAAACCTCTTATTTAATTTACTTCCAAATGCCAAACCTTCTCTCCACATGGCAAATAAAAAAATTTTTTCAATAGTAAATAATTACCTGTATTGGTGTTCCAGAAAGAATAATCCTATAATTAGCAGTCAGCTGTTTTACTGCTTTTGACAGTTTTGTTTTTCCATTTTTGATGACATGGCCTTCGTCAAGAATACAGTAGTTAAATTTAATATTTCTAAGGGAGAACAAAATATATGTTGAGAACTATATGAAGTTTTTGAGGCAAGAAAATATTAAGTTTCTTCAATTTTTTTTTTTTTTTTGAGGGCAGTGTCACTGGCCCTCATATGTGGGATCCGAACTGGGGCTGCTGGCGTCCCAGGCCAGCTCTTAACCACCACACCACTCGGCTGGCCCTAAGTTTCTTCAAATTTGATACTACGTTCTAAAAGAAATTTTAATTCTTACCTAAAGAAATCTATGTCATTTCTCACAACATCATATGAAGCCACTATCAGATTGTGTCTTTTTACTTGGTGCTGTAACCTGTATTTAAAAATAGTTACGATTAGGGAACAGGGAATACACAAAGTCTGTCATATAATTTCAAAGGCGAAACTACAGCTACCATCATATAAGGTGCTTTCAATCTGCCTACTAAACCTAACATTCTCTTCTGTTTACATTTATGACCCTGCTACCTGAAGGCCATTCTTCTTATAAATTGGCCATATTGCCTTAATGTAGTCTGATTAGAAAAGAGATGAATACCTGATTAAAAATGTAGTGGACATTTTAACTTTATTTGCCAGCACCTTTTCCTGGCAGGCACTATCCCTCTACTCCATGTTGTGCTGGGGGGGTAGAGGGAAGCTATCAATCAATCACATGTCCTCATAGTCACCAGAGACAAAGCATTTGAATCAGGTTGAGCCATTTCACAGTACAGTAATACCTTGGTTTGTGAGCATAATTCGTTCCAGAAACCAATTACTAGTATTGCAAGACACTGCTTGTTTACCAGGTTAAAATGTATTAGAAATGTTTGCTTGTCTTGCGGAACACTCAGAAACCATGTTACTCGCATTCCAAGGTTTTACTGTATTTTATTTCATGACCACAAAGGGCTTGTGGTTATGGTTTGCAGTCATGACACAAACAAGGCCAGTCAGTCATCTCCAGTATCACTCTGTTCATGATGGGAAACAGAAGGTCTCTGTTTACTGTCATCGCCCAACTAGGAGAATGTGGGTCCAAGACTACCCACAGTCATCTTACCCACCAACTGTAGACTGAAGCTCACCAGAGACCAATAGAACAAGTTATGTATGAGGAGAAAGAGCAAATGAGAGTAATCTAGATGTGCCTGAAACAAGAATTCACCACTGAAATTCTCAATTTAGTGAATTAATGGACTTCCTATTTGCTTAAGCTAGTCTGAGTTAAGTTTCTATCACTTGTAAATGAATGAATGCTAACTGACAGACCCTATAGAAAATTCTTTACATGTGTAAGCTGTTAAACTGTTTGTATTCAAATCTCACTCTGCTCATTTAATTAGTTGAATGACTTTGGACCTAAACCCCATGTCTTAGATTCCCCATCTACAAATCTGGAACAATATACCCACACCTCATAACGTGACTGTGAGAATACACAATATATAATTTTACATAGATGTAAAACCGCTTAGAACAATGTCTGGTCAGTAAGTGCTCAATACATGTAAGCTATTATTAATACAGAAGAGCAGCAAATCTATGGACTAGTCAGCAACCTATGAGTATCCGAGTTGTAAAAGATGACCTGAAATCAACGAGATTCCCTGTTCAAAGTTTGAATTTAGGAACACAAAGACATGTGCTAATTAATACAGAGATGGTAAAGCTAATAGAACTCTAGTGTTGCTATGGTATCAGGGAAGCTAGAGGAGTTACTGTGAACCGAAAGCGCTTCTGGGGAGAGGAAAGGAAGAGAGAATGCTTAAGTAAAGTGGGTAGAGAATGAGAATATAACAGAAGCACCTAGGAGATGCTATGATCACAAAACTCCCAAGAAAGACATAGAGAATGGCTTTGGTTCCTGATATTTTCCTAGTTCCAACACTTAACAAACCCAACTGATTGTTAACAATAGCTAATGTCCTTGAATTTTGATGAGTCTCACTCATTATATCTTTACAATGTATGTATACTTACCTTTCTTAAGTTTCTATGTCTGACAACAACAAAAAACTAAATTCATTTTTAATAAATTTTATTCTTCCAAGTTACTTAAAACAAAAGATTTAACATTTTTTGGTTGTACAGTTCTTACCTTATTCTTTCAGTAGGAGGTCCAGTATAATGCAATGGATTGAGATATTCTCTGGAGCAAAATTTACCTACTTCATCCACCCAATGACCTGTTAATGTTGGCGGACAAACTACCAAGGAAGGAAGTGGCATACATTCAGCCAGTTTTGATCTTGCATATTCCTGGGCCCTTTAATAGCAAAACATAATAAATTAACCAGCTTGTTTACATTTCTCAACATCTGGAAGCCTTCTTTTAAGATAAATTACCTGTGACAATGATCTCCTGCTAGAATGCAGATGGACTGTAAAGTTTTTCCTAAACCCATGTCATCACAGAGAATTCCATGAAGTTTATACTTATTAAGAAATGCTAACCAGTTCACACCATCCTGCAAGGTTGAAAAAAAAAGAAAAATTATAAATGTGAACAGATCGTTAAAAAGTTTTTTGTCAGGGCTGGCTGAGTGGCTCAGCTGGTTAAGAGCGAGAGCTACAGGGTTGCAGGTTTGATCCCCACATGGGACAGTGAGCTGCGCCAGGGCTGAGCTGCAGCTGAGTTGCCAACAGGTGGCAGTATGGCTCAGCAGGTGAGAGCACATGCTTCTAACAACAAGGTTGCCAGTTTGACTCCCGCATGGGAGATGGTGGGCTATGCTCTCCACAACCAAGATTAAAGAACAACTTGGTTGTTCCCCTTCCCCAATTCCCCAATAAAATCTTTTAAAAAAAAAAAATTTTTTTTTGTCAAAAATAGGTTTGCACAGACCAAAAATCTGTATTTTTATAGGCAAAGGAGAAGTAAATGGGTGTAAGACACTGAACACAAGATTTTACTACAATATATGAATTTTAAAAAACTCTTCAAAGTACATTTGAAAGGAACAGTCACTATTTACATTTACAAGATAAGTATGAAACTTTACCTGCTGATATTTCCTGAGTTCAGCATTAATTGGTACTGGAATTTTGTAATTTTCTAATTTCTTCCCATCTAACAATTGCTCCAGAAAGTGTCGCTCCTTGGCTTTCAATTGGATTAATTCTTCTGACATATTTGGAGGGTCTGGAATGCCTGCCTAAAATGATTTTTTTAAGTGTATCAAAATTCTTTACTCATATTTAATCTTTTATCCTCATATTATGAAAAATTTTAAGTCTTATCAAAATATAAGTGCAGAGAAAAAAGTAATTCAAAAATAGTACAATTTTAAAGATTGGTAGACAAACAGAGTTTAAAGAATGAGGCAGGTATTAAAATGCTATAATGAAACTACTAAACATATCTGAGGTATTTTAAAGAACACATCTAGAGCTTACTTTTTTCCACATCATACATTACTTGATAAAGAGGCAAAGAAAGTTGTATGGCTTATTTTAAGTGAAATGTTATTACTGGAGCATCTCAATTTTAGTTATGGTCCTCAAAATGTGGTCTGCAGATCCTTCAGGATCCCCAAGACCTTTTCATAGGGTCATTGAGGTCAAAACTAGTTCATAATAAAAGAAAGGTATTGTTTGCTTTTTTTCACTGTGTTGACATTTGCATTGATGCTGCAAAAGTAATGATGGGCAAAATTCCTTGTGCATTAGAAAGAATCAAAGCAATGGTACCAAATATACCAGTAGTCACTGCGCTGTATTTCTCGCAGCCATGCAATAGCATTATTCATTTATTTATTTATTTATTTTGTAAGGGCAGTGTCACTGGCCCTCATATGTGGGACCCAAACCAGGGCCGCTGGCGTCCCAAGCCAGCTCTTAACCACCGTGCCACTCGGCCGGCCCAGCAGCATTATTATTTTATTTATTTATTTATTTATTTATTTATTTATTTATTTATTTATTTATTTATTTATTTTAGCTGAGCCATTCTGCTACCTGTTGGCAGCTCAACGGCAAGTCAGCTCGGGTTGGGCATCAAATTGCTGTTGCTCAGAGCTCAGCTCACACTCTTGAGCGAGCTCTTAACCAACTGAGCCACTCGGCCGGCCCACCAGCAGCATTATTTTTAAAAGCTGGAATGTCCTGGAAGTAGTAAAAGTAATTTTATTAAACCTCAACCCTTGAATGCACATCTTTTTAACATTCCATGCAATGAAATGTGAAGTACACAAAGCATTTCTGCTCCATATCAAAGCACAATGTTGAGGAAAAGCACTCATGAGATTGTTTAGACTGTAAGCTAACCTAGCCATTCATAGAGCAACATTTTACTTGAGTGAACTGATAAATTACAGTCATTCTGACTTGGGTATCTGGAACATTTTCTCAAAAATAAATTTATCACTTTCAGGAAAACAACTGACATAACTTGTTGTCAAATTAAAAATTCAAGCTTTCAGGAAAAACTGAGCACTGTGAACTTGAAGACTTTCCGATCGATACTCACAAGGAATTTTCTGTTGCTGATATTAATGAATTTGATTTTTTGCTACTATACAGTAGAATATATCAACCTTTAAATGATTTACATAACTCAGTGAACCAATACTTTCCAAATGACCAATGCATAATGCTACAAAACATGTATAGGTAAAAGACCTATTCAAAAGTGTCAGAAAAATCAATGAATTTTAAAGAGATTACATATTCATTGACAGAATTTTCAATTCTACATTGCAAATAAATGCAATAAGCTTTCTCTTTTTGAGTTTTGGTATGCTATCAGATGAAAAAATATCCACAATTATTTGAAAAGGAAGTCAAAATTCCATTCACTTTTCCAACTACCTATCTCTGAGGCTGAACTTTCTTCAGACACCTCAACCCGAGGAACAAGTTGCAACAAACTGAATGCTCAAGAATATTCAAGGGCCGGCCGAGTGGCGCATTGGTTAAGCGCTGGTTTTGGGATGCCAGCGGCCCCGGTTTGGATCCCACATGAGGGCCAGTGACACTGCCCTCTACAGCTAACAACAGCTCCACCTGGAGCTGGGCTGTGCGAGCCCCGGTGATGGTGTGGGCTGCAGCCCCTGCTGCAGTGGGCTGCCATAGGCTACAGTGAGTGGCCCGCAGCCAGCGTGAGCGGCTGGCAGCCAAGCGTGAGCTGCCAATAGCCACGGTGAGCGACATCCAGAGGCCAGCGACCGATCTGCCTCATCCGGGAAGAGCGCAATGATGATACCAACAGTGAAGCAACATCCTCCGCAACTAAACTGAAGAACAAAAAGACAGCAACTTGTCTGTTCCCCTTCCCCGATTCCCCAACGCTGTTCCCCTCCGCCAATTCCCCAATAAAATCTTTAAAAAAAAAAAAAAAATTCAAGAATCCAGCTATCTATACTAGTCCAGGCATGAAAGAGATTTGCAAAAAGGTCAATATGATTTTTCTCACTTATTTTTGTTTTAGAAAATAGTTATTTTTCATTAAAATGTTACCTATGGTAACATCTAATGGGTTTATTATTTAAATGAATTAATAAACCTATTTACATTTATCAGTTTTCTAACTTCTATTACAGAAAATATGACAAAAGTTCTTTGGGGTCTTAAATTTTTAAGAGTGTAAAGAGGTCCTCAGGCCAAAAAGTTTGAGAATTACTGCCCTATGCTGTCTCTTAAGTTAAAAAATATAAAACACTGGAAACAGAATTTAAATTAAATTCAAATATATATTCCATATAGAAATAGTATCAGAGGAGTGAGGTATGTACACTGAGTCTGCATGTTATATTTTCAAAAGATTTCAGAATTAACAACTTTATCTAACAAGACAGAAACTAACACTTCAGTGCATCTAATACCATAATGATAATTAAAATGAGGCCTTTCTGCACAATGCTTTACAAACAAGTAACAAAATCTTCAAACATTTACCCCTCATGGAGTTTTTAATAAATGACAACCAGCTATAAGGGCATATAATGAGATCTTTTTCCTAACAATGAAACCCTAAGAGTCATAAATATTGTTCAGTGCCAGGAACCCTTTCTGTGAGTATAAAATCAGCAATAGTTACTAATAGTGAAGGGAATTAGAGTTTCTGTCAGAATTACTGGTTGATATTCCCTAAATCCTTGACACTATATATTTCAGAAAAGTACATGATTCTTCCTGTGAAGATGTAACAGAGGAAATCAACATAAAGTGTAACAGGAATGAACTTGAATGACATTCTTGTTTCTATTACTATGTATTCAAACTCACTAATCTTTTCTTATGAAGTGTCCAATCTATTAATCCCATTAAGTGTGTTTTTACAGTCTTGCATCAATTAATGACCAGGATACATTCTGAGAAATGCGTCCTTAGGCAATTTCGCCATTGTGTGAACATTAAATGCACTTACACAAACCTAGATGGTATAGCCTACTACACAGGCTGCATGGTATAGCCCAGGGGTTGGCCAACTTTTGAGACAAAGAGCCACCAGTAATCAGCAAACTGTGGCTCACAAGCCACATGTGGCTTTTTGGGTACGCACATGTGGCTCTGAAGTAACATTGAAAATGAAAATAAAACTATCATAGTTTCATTTATAAAATTTTAAAAGGATATTATTCACATAATGGTAATTACGTAAAAATATATTTACGGCTCTTGAATAATTTTTTTTTTTGAGGGCAGTGTCACTGGCCCTCATATGTGGGACCGAATTGGGGCCACTGGCTGAATAATTTTTAAATTTTTGTGAGCGACAGGATTGGCTCTTCAAGGGGTTGGCAAACTTTTGAGATGGAACGTACCCAAAGAGCTGCATATGGCTGGCAAGCCGCAGTTTGCCGACCCCTGCTCTATATGGTAGAAGGTCTTTTGACTCAGCTTGGTGGACACACAAACTATTCTTGGCCCTGTGTAAACTCTGAGAATTCTTCCACCTATTCCTTTCTATGACTGTCCCCCCTAGTCTCAAGCATATATTCTTATACATATGCCTAGATGAATACTCAGCCCTTGTGGGGACTGCTGGAGCTTCCTCTCTGTGCAGCTACTTTCTCTTGGATACTCTGCCTTGCAAATCTAACCATCTTGTCCTCCCTGCACTCTGAACTCTGTCTTTTCAACTTGGCAAAACCACTAGGCTCTGTTTAGGTTTCACTTCCCTGTCTGATGGTCTGGAAACTCTAACTCCAGGCAGTAAGAGAGGGTACTTCATTTGTTTCCCTTCTCTCATGAATCACTATCATGTGCTGCCTGTTATTCAACATCTGAAAAACACAGTTAACATTTATTTTGTCTGGTTTTCTAGTTAGGGTAGGAGGATAAATCCAGTCCCTGTTTTTCTATGATGGCCAGAAGCAAAATATGCATCACATTCTTGTAATTTTCACATCTATCAAAGGGAACCTTACTTTTCTCTATCTCTAAAATCAAAATCTCTTTTCTTTGCCAATATGTTATTAAATACTGTTATTCTCCCTTAAAAAAAAAAAAAAGTTTAGATCCTTTATCACCTCACAGTGGATCTGGGCTGACATGGAGGCACTTCCATTCTAATCCACATTCAAACAGCTATTAAACTGATGTTCCTAAAACGCTGTTTTCAGCTGTTAGACTAATTTTCCTAAAACACTGCTTTCATCATCTACTCCTTTGCTCAAAGAACATATGATGGTTTCCCATTACTCATTGATTCCAAAGATTAAAAAGGGCCAATGGGGCCTAACAACCAATTTAGTTTACAGATAAAAAGATGCAAGGTCCAAGAGTTAAAAGATATGAATAAGCCCTAAGAAGCGGAAATGAAGCTTAGGTCCTTTGATATTGTAGTGTATTTTTTGTCATGGTGGTTATTTTAACATTTTGTATTGTGAAATAAAATATCCATGTAGAGAAAGATATAAAGGAACGTACAGTTTAATAATTATAAAACAAATGCCTTTATAACCATTACCAGATCAAGAAAAACAGCCCTGCTGTCATCCTAGAAGATTCCATATGTTCATTCCCAGTGATAGATAACTCACTCTCCTTTGCCTAAGAAGTAATCACTTCACTGACTTTCACAGCAATTTCTTTCTTTCTTTTCTTTATATCTTTATCATCTAAATATGCATCTCATAGGGCCGGCCGAGTGGCGCGGTGGTTAAGCGCTGGCTTGGGAAGCCAGCGGCCTCGGTTCAGTCCCACATGAGGGCCAGTGACACTGCCCTCAAAAAAAAAAAAAAAACTCAGTTTAAGTATGCATCTCATATACTTTTGCCTATTTTTGAACTTCATAAAAAATGGAATCTTTTGTTGTTGTATGTGTGTGTACTTTATTCATTCTTATTGTACTATAATAGTCCACAATTAACATACCTACACTACTGAAGATAAGTATCTGAGTGGTTTTAGACTACTATAAATGATGCCATAATAAATATTCTTGAAGACGTGTCTTGGTACATGTGCATGAATTTCTTTAGGGTATATACCTCAGGTGGATTTGCTGGATTATTGGCATGGGAATCTTCAACTTTACGAGATAGAGCCAAACTTTTTTTCAAAGAGGCTATCCAACCTATGCTCATACTTAGCTGGTAGGGATGTAAAACAATTCAGTTGCTTTGGAAAATAGTTTGGCAGTTTCTTAAAAAATTAAACACCATATGCCTAGCGTATGTCCACACAAAGACTTATAAGTGCACGTTCATAGTATTACTCGTAATAGCCAAAAGCTGGTAACAATCCAAATGTCCAACTGTTGAATGAATAAACCAAACGTAGTATGTCCATACAAGGAAGCACTAATCAACCACAAAAGGAAAGTATCGAACATACTAAAACATGGATGAACTACATATCTACTTATTTCCTGAATTACAAAAACTCCACCAAAATGCTTTCAGTGGCTTGGTGGCAGGGTTCTAGCTCTTCCCTTGCTTCAAGCCACTTCTGTTTTCTGTATTTGCCACATATTGGGTTGTCGGAAAAGTCATGACGCATTTTTGCAACAAAAAACAGAAAAATACGTCATGACTTTTCCGACAACCCAATACATTATTTCTGCCCCATGAATGGCCTCCAAAATTCTCCAGTTTTTCTAGTCTGCTTTCTCCATACTCCCACAGACTTCATTTGCTTTACACTTCAATTGCCATCTCTCAAATTTAGGTGTGTTTTTTTTTTTTGTTATTGCTCACAATTTATCAAATTTACTTTTCATGTAAACTTCAGCATAGAATCTTTACATGGATGTTATAGAGATACTCAGGAACAATTCTATTTATAGAATTACATTAATTCTTTTAGGAATCATAGTTTTATTTACAACTCTGTGTTAAAAAAATACCCATTAAAGTATAAAATTCATAATGCTTATGACAATAAACATATTCAGTCTTTTTTAAAAATCCGATATGTTCTTTAAAACGGGTTACAATTATTATGAAGTTACAGAAAACATTAAGTCCATAAACCAATTACCTTCAACTTACCTCAAGTGGCATGAGTCTAATTAGTGTTGCAAAGCATTGCGTAGCCATGAATCTTACACTGTCTGTCTGATCGCTCATTCTTCCCAACACAGGCACAACTAAAAGGACAATATATGGAACAATACCAACATCCAGTTGTTCCATTACACCTGAATAAGTTATTAAGGAAATTTCCAAATGGTTCTGAGGTAGATGTTTTTGCAAACAAACTGATACATCAAGACCTTAACTTCTATAATGATTCTGCATTTTCTCAACTGTATTATGAGGAAATAGACAGACTGTCTCTCAACGTCTATGATTCAATTATAACAGCGTTTCCATACTGTTGCTCCTTTGTAAATATCATGTAACTTTATCATGCTTAAGAATATAAAATTATGTTTTTCACTTGAGGAAGACTGGAGGAAGTTTTACTAATAAGATTTTTTTCATTCCTAGAAGTTTATAAAGTGAGTTACACTGCAAGCAAGGGAGCACGACTCAGTCTCACTCAACTAGTTCTAAATTTCCCACCAGGATCTTGAAAATCATAAACTGAACATAGCAGGCCCAGTAAGTTCAGTCCTCCTGCAATCTTCAGCATTTCTGAACCTGAGTTTCTACTGATTTGAGCTCCATCAATCTTTCTTGCTCTTAGAAATATCTTTCAGGTACTTCAAGTTACAGAATGTCAGTGGATGCCATACCCTTAGCAAAGAGCTTGCATGCATATTTCTAATAATATTTTAATAGTATATAGTTAGTCATTTTCCACCCAACTAATGAACAAATTTTGGAAACATAGTATGTTTATAAGAACTACCTACACAGTATCTGATTAATATTAATAAAACATTGATTATAAACCAAATACATAGGTCAGTTATTAAAGATATATTTCATAAAGTACATAAAATTATTTTTACCTATTATAAAGATCTCAAAACTAATAGCAATTCTTCAAACTTCTTGTGTAAAATTTTCTATAATAAAATGTAAATATATTTGTAATATATTTATAATGTAATATAAAAACACTTCAAAATGAAATGTAAAAGAGTAGTTTACTTTTTGGAACAAGGTTATTTATAGGCGTATTTGAATAAATCTATTTCAGTCATCCTTAAATAAAACGACTATAATTTCTGAATAGTTTGTCAAAATAAAAAAGGATACAGGCAAGTGCTTCAATTGCACCCTCTTGTTTGATATTGTCATCAATTGCTCCCAGCCATGGAAGAACCTTCTCCAAAAAAATATTCATTGTTTCCATGGTAGCTATTTTACTCATGACGCCTACACAACGAGCAGCCATGTGCCTCACTGCAGTGCTGGGATACTGGAGGCACATGTAAAGATGAGGCAAGTGCTGTATCAACTAAAAAAATATATATATATTTAAGACAATCAAAATACTCATCAGGGAATCTACTGTTTAAAATATAACTGTAGGGCCGGCCGAGTGGCTCAGTTGGTTAAGAGCTCCCTCAAGAGTGCGAGCTGAGCTCTGAGCAATGGTGGTTCGATGCCAGCCTGAGCTGAGTTGCCACTGAGCTGCCAACAGGTGGCAGGATGGCTCAGCTAAAAAAATAAATAAATAAATAAAATATAACTGTAATAGCAAATACTCAGAGGTTCTCATTATTCTTAGTGACTCAAAATCCAAGAATATCTCCAATTACCTCAAACCACTGTCAAAACAGCCTCAATAAAAAAACTAATCTAAATCCAAACTAAGGTATTATAAAGCTTCAAAAATAAAATTAAAAAAAGAAAGAAAGCAAGCTGCAGAACTTCTTCCCTGCTCAATATCCTCTCTTCGGCATCAGGGAACACTTAATTCTTTCCAAAATTAACAGAGTACTCATCAAAAGGCACTTGCAAGATTTTCCTACTGAGGCTGGGAAAATGACACCACACATCACCAGCCCCCTCGAAATCTGGTAGCACTGGCTTAAGTTTAGGTACATACTTTTTATTCGCTAGGTTGAGTGATCCTGATTTTGTTCTAGGTACCACACTTTGGTAGCTGTATTTTCCACTTTAACTTCCTGGCTTAGCACAGACATTGTGATCACAATAGCAAGACATGTCCCATTCTTAACTGTCTGCTGCATGAAACGCCAAGATTGATGTTGATGAGAGCCAGGTACCTGGTCAATAGACTAGCCTTACATGTCAGTTGAATGCATGTTGTTGATCATGGAGGGTAAGAAGATATGGATGGATTCTGTCCTTCTTTACTAATGATAATCAGCTCTCCTAGAATCTCCCTTTTACATTAATGAAGAGAGAATTGGAGCTAGCACCCTTCACAACACTATAAATTGCAAAGAGCTTCCTATTGCAGTTATATGGAAAGAATAATACTTTCTTTAATGGAAAAATAGATAATTCTCTAGTCTATTTATTTATTTTTAGCTGAGCCATCCTGCCACCTGTTGGCAGCTCAGCACGGGCTGGGCATTGAACTGCTGTTGCTCAGAGCTCAGCTCGCACTCTTGAGCAAGCTCTTAACCAACTGAGTCACTCAGCCGGCCCCTCTCTAGTCTATTTTTGTCTTCCCTTTGTCTCATTTTGTACGAAATATTTTAATTGTCAAAAAACACAAACCAGTGTTCTACTTTGCCAACGACTAGTTTCATCTAGGGCAGGTAACTTTCTTCTACCTTTACACTTACCTTGGGAAGATATTTTATTATCCTGTGCTCTTCCTTTCTTAAAGCTATATTATTAAGATGGTATGAATGAGTAGAGCTGTGTTGCTTGGTTTCCCGTTTATAACTGTCATCAGAGCCCTGCCCCCACTGCCCTGTATTCTAAGGTTCCAGAATGGGTTTCCTATCATTCATGCAACCACCTCTGCCTCAAAGCCCAGAAGAGTTGTTGTGTCAGTAAAGGAATCTAGTTATACCATATAAAAGAAAATGCTATTAATTACTAGGGATGACATCAAAGTTGCATTTTTCAAGTCTCAATACTTTTTAACAAGACCACTTGTTTTACTGGCATTAGTTACCAAGGGATGAAGCTCAGAATCCATTGATGCTGCCGCTATTTCAAAAACTTGCAGAGAATTCACCAATTCTTGGGCAGGACCATCTCCCTTTTCCAGGAGAGACTTTGCATCTATTAAAATATATTGGTTTAAGTGCACATTGCCTTGCAAATAATTTTTCAAACTCTAGAGCCCACAAAAAATTTTAGCACCTCCCCAGCTACTGTGAGAAAGTGTATTTTGCTTTTTTTAAATTAATTTTATAAAAATAAATGCCACACCCCTAATTTAAGTGCTGGTATACTATACTTAAAGCAACTAAAGAAATTTTATATAATGATCCATTTCAATATTTCTTTCTAAATATGTAATAGAAAAAATAAAAAGCAAAAAATATACAAAATGACATGAAAATAAATGTTTCTACCAAACAACCTTCCATTTTAAAACTTACCAGCTGCTCTGGGATAAAGAAGTATAGGCATTCTTATTTTATAAGGATATATTTAGGGGGATGTACACTGAAATCTGTTCAAAATCCCAACTTAGAAAATTATGTACACACCAAAATTATTTATGTCGATCATATTCCTCAATGGACCAACCATAGCATCCCAGAGATGTGGCAACTTCACTGCCATTTCACCACCAAAATGTTTCACTATAGTTGTCAAGGCAAATTCAGCTCCTCTCCGTTGTACCAGGTAAGGTTTCTGGGCCTGAAATTAAATGTTAGTTAAAAACAGAATTTCAGAAAAAAAGTGTAATGCATTTGAAATTTCATTAAGAGAATATAAGAGTCACCATCTAAGAATTCATAGTGTTACCATCAACCAATTAAGCAATTATTGGACATATTTATCACAACTATAAACATTTTTGAATAATTAAATTTACAGGGGAATAAAATCCCAAACTAGATTTTTCCATCCAGAGTAAAATACTTTTTTGAGTTGGGGATAAGGAATAGAATATGTGCTGTTTCTAGAGAGTCCTAAGTCACCTGTTTTAGTCTTTTCCCCAAAGAAACTCACCAACTAGCAACAGCATCAGGAGATAAAATGATCTGTCCTTATTTATATTTAAGGGATAGAATAAGAACATCTATTTAATTTAACCACAAGATTAATAACCTCTTACTTAGCAGTAATTTTATTGTAATATAAAAAACTGCCCCCTCCCAGATAGATGCAGACATATCTCACAAATTATATTTAAGTGGTGGAAGAACTATATAAACCGCAGAGGTATAAATATCAAAATCACATTAAGTTTTTGATTAAAATTATTATGGGAAGAATATAACTGGTGAAAAAGCCTTCATTAATAGAATATTTTAAAAGAAATAAAGACAGTTAAGATGTTGATTTAAAAAACTTAAAATAGGCCTACATTTATAGATATATATATATTAAACAAATGTCTTTTAACACTGAGAGTTTACTGTTGAACTCAGGTTAAGTTCCTATGTCTTGTAATCATAAGAGCTCTAGAGTGCTCATTCCATTTTTAGTAATGTGATTGAAGATTTTTCAAAAACCACTTTTTTGTCATCTTTAAAGACTACTGTACTGTACAACAAATAGACCAAATAGATCCTCACAAACATAAAGTATGATATATTGAGTTGTCAGGAAAGTCATGATGTAATTTTCTATGTTTTTCAATGCAAAAATGCATCGTGCCTTTCCCAACCACCCAATATAACAGAGGTGCCATTATAAATCAGGGAGGAAAGGATTCAATCTGGCTCTTCATAGAAAATAAATTCAGATCCCTCACATTACACACTTAATAAATTCCAGGGTGACAAAAGTCAGATAAGTGACAATTATCTGACACTGAAAATCTTATCCTGAGAATAAACAATAATTCCTGAAAAAGTTAGCTTTCACTGTTATTTAACATTTCTGCAGTCACTGCTGTAAGACTGAATTAGAGTATATTGATGAATGACTTATGTAGCCACTATCAAGAGGTATTCTTGCATAGGGAGATTATCAGTTAGGCTGGTAAAAATTTGAGGCATGAGAAATTTTAAGAAGTTTGCAGTTTTTCTGGATCACGTTGCTGGAGTACTCCAAACCAGTTCTTTCACTTAAAAACATAAAAATATAATTCTGGAAACTGATATGACAATTTAGCTCTCAACCTGGAAGACATTTGTTTAAAAATCAGAGTATTCAAAGAAAAAAACTATTTACCTCATCAAGTTCAACAAGGATATTTCCACTACTTCCTGCAGGAAGATCTGCTATTTGAGCTTTTACTGCTTTCGGGGTAGGACCTCGCCTACTTGTGATAGCAAAAGCAGCTTTCTGATGCCTATAGAGTGTAATTATACCTCTGTGCTTGGTGACAGTATGGTGCATTCCATCTTTTTCAGAGTTGGACCCTAATAAGAAGAAAGTTAAATAACCTTTTAAGCATAATGCTTTCTGCTCCAAAAAATAAACATATTAAATTGTCCATTAAGCCTCAATTTTTACAGGTAGGCCAAAACATTTTCTTTAGACAATGAAATGGTAACAAAATTGTCAGTGATTTACAACATTAAATGTTTTGATATCTGCATAGGTCCATACTTAATACAAACTTGTAGAATCATGTTAACACATTGTAAGCGGGCATTTGAGCGATATGACAAGTTTTTTCGTTTCCCACAAACAATGTGTTAACAAGAAATAACATATGCAAGAATGATTGTGCCTTCACGTTAAAGTATATTAATTTTAAAAAAATGATTGCTTGTAGGCATAAAAAGAAACATTAAAAATATTGCAAACAAGTACTCTCTATAAAAAATGTCCATAGTTACCAAGAATTCAGAAACAATGACCACTGCAAAATATTGCTGCCTCACATAGCATTGGTGGGGGGGGGATTTTTTTCAAGACCCATATTGAGCCAAAGTTGTAAGTCTACTATTAACTTTTGAATAATTTGCTTTTCCAAGATCTTATTTACTGGGGAAAAAAAAATCATATATAGGACAAAGGCATGTGAAGAAACATTGGTCCCTGAGACTTGTCTTGAGAGAGCTCTTATTTTCCATATAAATTCTCCATATGAAAACAGGTAAGTTGGTTAAGCATTATTTGCTAAAGATAACAGAGTTCACTTATTTCATAAAACACACTAAATTACAGAAACCAGAGTTTTGTAGGAAGAAGTTTCACTCAACATTTGATACCATTAAGTGTTCTAGCCCAGTTAATCCTATCATGATGGTCTTGAAAGAGAAGGAAAGGGTTAACATCCATCTCAGATTTCAGTTATCATATATAAGCTACAAGGTCATTTATGAATAACTTATTTGAGTTTAGAAGGTTGTGATTTGATAGATAATATGAGCAAATTCTCTCAAAGTGGGAAACAGCTCTAACATAAATGGGATTTTTGCTTAAATTATATCTAAGTAAATGAAAATAAATTTAAATAGTTAATTCTTTCTCTACCCCAAATTAAAGTTTAGATATATACCTTTAGAATTTTCCTGGCCACTTTGTGTTGGTACTGGACATGTGACACAAGGAGTTAGATATGGGTCCACACAAAGTGAGCTACAAAGGTTTTTAATAATTTTTGAATTGGGACAGGGCATCCTGGTTGTGCATTGCTGAAGCAGTTTGGCTATGCAATGGGCTGCATAGTTTTGCACTAGTGTATTCTCTTCCTTTTTAATTGTCTCCATTAATGGTTTTATGATAGGATTTAATTTTTCTGGAAGCTGCTGCAAGCTCACAACTGCACATGCGGCAAAAGTATGCACTCTCAACTGCAACACTTGCCACTCCTGGTTGGTCTCTGTAACTGTCATTTGGACCTGCTGTCGTTTACTATCTAACTGCTGTGACACTTGAGGATTTAAATCTAAAGATGACGTGACTTCATTAAAAACAGTAGTGACCTATTAAAAAAAGAGAAATTAAAATCATTAATGACATCAACCCACAAATAGCCTATAAACTCCTAAAGGACAGACAGCAAGATTTCTGTTTTAATTTTACATTTCACAATATCTAGTATTATTTTAGTATTCAATAAACTAAATAAATGTCTAAATACCTCCAACTACACTTTACTGACTTAACATTAACATTATATTCTTTAAGAAAGACACAATCTCTTGAAAAGAACAAAATTACCCATCCCTTAAATATATCTAGTAAGTTTAAGAGAAAAATCACACTCAATGCCCACATAGTACTTTGGTGAAATAAGCAAGATATAAGCAATATAAACAAACTTTTAATTAAGGAATTGCAAAATTCATGAATTTTTTTTAAGGAAAAATATTCTTCTCAACCCCAAAACTTGTAGGGTGGCTGTTAAGAAGTGTCTAACTGTTGCTAACTAGATTATTTTCATTTTTTTTTTTTTTTTACTTCCCTTCTGGTGAAAATGTCCAAATAATAGGAGGGGACAGGGAAAACGAAATGGTGGAATAGTCATTGTTTAATCTTCAAGAGCTGCCTAAAGCTCTAAAACTGTGGCATCAGACTGCTTTACAAGCCCTATTAAAAGACAATTCAATACATCTTTTTCAACAATGTTATTCATTTTTAATTCACATACAATGCACCCATTTAAAGTATACAATTCAATGGTTTTGATTATATTCACATTGCCACAATTTTAGCACATTTTCATCTCCAAAGTAAAATCCATACCTCTTAGCAATGATTCCTCATTTTCTCCCAGCCCTGTGTAATCACTTATCTACTTTCTCGCCTATTCTGGATATTTCATATGAATGGACTAATACAACATGTAATCTATAGTGACTGGTTTCTTTCATTTAGCATAATGCTTTGGAGATTCATGAATGTTGTAGCATGTGTGAGTACTACATTCCCTTCTTTTGCTGAATAATAGCCCCACTATATGGATATTCCACATTGTATTTATCCATTCATTAGTTGATGAACGTTTGGGTTGTTCCCACCTTTTTGCTATTGTGAATAACGTTGCGGTGAACATTTACGTATACATTTTTGTGTAGGCATGTTTTTTTGTTTTGTTTTGTTTTTAGCTGAGCCATCCTGCCACCTGTTGGCAGTTCAGCGGCTACTGAGCTCAGGCCGGAATCGAACCAGGGACCTTGTTGCTCAGAGGTCGCACTATGGAGGGAGCTCTTAACCAACTGAGCCACTCGGCTGGCCCTATAGGCATGTTTTTTAATTACCATCTAAAGATTGGTTGATGGCTTTCATAACAAACACAGTCTTCTTGTTTGATAGGTAACAGCAATCATAAACAGGTTCCATAGACAGTCAGAACAATATTGGTCAGAAATGCCTGTAACACTGAAGAACCTAACTTTTTTTTAAAATGGCAAACTTAACTATTCAGACTTAGAAATGGTCAATTCTGTTACGGACAAGAGTGATAACGCTGGCCTCTTATCATGAAAAACAAAATAGGCACACAAATAAGATCTTCTTTTATCATTATAAAATACCAAAGACTTTATTTTTTTTTTATTTATTTTTTTAGAGGTCAGTGTCACTGGCCCCCATATGTGGGATCCGAACTGGGGCCACTGGTGTCCCAAGCCAGCTCTTAACCAATGTGCCACTCGGCCGGCCCCAATACCAAAGACTTTAAATTGAGCTATATCTGCTTGACCTTGTCAATCTTCTCACTGCAAAGGAACACAATCACATACCACTTCCAGCTCATACTTTCCATTTTGTTTTATTTATTCAAGTTCTGCACAAAATTTATTTGAAATAATTTCACTACTAGAAGTTTGAAATCACTGTCTTAAATATACTAATCTTCTGTCAATTTTCAATGATTCTACGTAGCTAAGAAAAGCTTTCCAATTACCTCAAATTCACTCCATTCATTCATCAACAAATATTTATTAATACTACAAGATGTCTTCATACACTCAAAGATTGCAGAGACTAATGTGGGAGGTAGATACAAAAGTAAACAAGACAACATAACATATAACTAGGAAAGTACAAGTTGCTGTAGGAGCACGAGTTGCTTAACTCTTCTTAGGTGACCAGATTAGTGGACACTTGACAGGAGGTTAACACCTGTGCTGGGTTTTTAAAAAACAGGTAAGTCAAGTGTGGTAGGGCACCATGGCAAACAGAGCGAGGTAGGCAAGTGGAAAGCAGAACATTATCCAAGGAACTGAAAACAGCTTATCACGGCCTGAGCACAAGGTGAGATGGAGGAATGTCAAGAGATGAACCTGGGATGAGCACAGAGGGTTGAGGGCAGGGAATTCCTGGCAAAGTAAACAGGAACTCAAAGAAATGACGATGAGTGCGACACAGGAAGTGCATGAGTGTGAAGTCTTTCTGCAAGAGGAAAGCTAACTAGATTTAAGTGGAGAAGTCTGAGAAATAATGAGCAGAAAAGAGACGAGGAATTTAAAGGTGCTGAAAGTAAGAAAAAACCCCTAAAATTAAAGAAAAAGAAAATAATGTTTTTAAGGAGGAGAGGGATGCATTCAGGATGACACTAAAGGACTTTACTAGTCTGGCACAGTACACAAAATGAAATGGACCGAGGCTGTCTAGTGGCTTAGAGATGAGTCAGAATCTAGTCATAAAGGACTAAACTAAGGCCTTTGACTGAGTTGTGACTATGGAAACAAATAATGGATAAACATGAGACTTTTTGAAAGGAAATGTTAATAAAACTTGTGACTGTGAATAAAAATGGTACTTTTCTGTGAAAAAAAAAAATTCCAGTTTTAGTTGTGTTAACTTCAAGTGACAGTGAGATATCAAGTAAAAAATGCCTAACTGTAGAAAACATCAAAGATGAGAATATAGCACATAAATAAGAACTAAATTGTGAGACTGTTGACAAAGAAAGACCTTAGGGAAATGTCTATATTTGGTAGATAAGAGAAAAATAGGGATTCAATAAAAGACACAAAGAGGGGCCGGCCGAGTGGCGCATCGGTTAAGCGCTGGTTTTGGGATGCCAGCGGCCCCGGTTCGGATCCCACATGAGGGCCAGTGACACTGCCCTCTACAGCTAACAACAGCTCCACCTGGAGCTGGGCTGTGCGAGCCCCGGTGATGGTGTGGGCTGCAGCCCCTGCTGCAGTGGGCTGCCATAGGCTGCAATGAGTGGCCCACAGCCAGCGTGAGCGGCTGGCAGCCAAGCGTGAGCTGCCAATAGCCGCGATGAGCGACATCCAGAGGCCAGCGACCGATCTGCCTCATCCGGGAAGAGCGCAATGACGATACCAACAATGAAGCAACATCCTCCGCAACTAAAAAAAAACTGAAGAACAAGAAGACGGCAACTTGTCTGTTCCCCTTCCCCGATTCCCCAACGCTGTTCCCCTCCACCAATTCCCCAATAAAATCTTTAAAAAAAAAAAAAAAAGACACAAAGAGTAGTGGCTCTTAGTCAAGGCCAAGACTAATCTTTTAAAACTGCCCTTCCCTCAATACTCTTTCCCAGAGATGCTGATATCCCAGGTCAAAACCACTGGACTAATGATGTTGATGAAACAGGACAGTAGTTTCACTGGGGAGTTCAGAGGTTTGAATAACAAAAGCTTAAAGAAAGGGCCATTTCACAGCTTTAAACAGAACAGTTGCCAGAAATAGGAGGAAGGGAAACCAGACCATAAAAAAATAATCAGGGGGTCGGCCAAATGGCACGTTGGTTAAGAGCTGGTTTGTGATGCCAGCTACCCTGGTTCAGATCCCACATATGAGGGCCAGTGACACTGCCCTCTACAGCTAAGATGGTGAACAACAGCTCCACCTGGAGCTGAGCTGCTGTGAGTCCCTGGGACAGCTGCAGCCCCTGCTGCAGTGGGCTGCCATAGACTACAGTGAGTGGCCGGTAGCCAGAGTGAGCGGCTGGCAGCCAGCGTGAGCTCCCAAGAGCCGTTGTGAGTGGCCGTCCAGAGGCCGGCGACTGATCTGCCTCACCCGAGAAGAGTGCAATGACAATACCAACATGGGCCAGTGAAGCAACATCCTCCACAACTAGACTGAAAAACAAAAGGACAGCAACTTGTCTGTTCCCCTTCTCCGGTTCCCCAACGCTGTTCCCCTCCCCCAAATCCCCAATAAAATCTTAAAAAAAAAAATTTGGTATTTCATTCCAGGCAGGCATACAAAGGGGAGAAGAGAGGCAAAAGGACAAATTATAGAACAACAAAAATCAGAAAAACAACTTTATAAGAGAACAACACAGAAAAAAATAGCATTTTAGATTTCTCTCACTGGTGAGAACAAAAAAATTTCAACTATATAATTTTTTAATTTGAAAGGGGAATAAAAAATGAAGACTGCTATTTCACAGGGAACAACACAAGTGAAGTGACTCAGTTTCTGATCCTATGACTCAAAACACAAAACAAAAAAAACCCTTCATTTACAAGATCTAATCTCAAGGCCTTACTAAAGTACAAAGCTGCAGTAACCAAGATATCTGTGATAGTATAAGGAGAAGCAAATAGGCTGAACAAATAGAGCCCACATAGAGACCCACACTTATACTTCAATGCATGTTTTACAAAGGTGCCAGAGCAATTCAATGGGGAAAGAGAATCTTTTCAATAAATGATACTGGAAAAACTGGACATCTTTAATAAAGTGTTTCTTTTTTCTTTTTTTTTGAGGGCGGTATCACTGGTCCTCATATGTGGGACTGAACCGGGGCCACTGGCATCCCAAGCCAGCGCTTAACCACCGCGCCACTCGGCCGGCCCTGGACACTTTTAATAAAAACAAACAAAATTCAGGGCCGGCTGAGTGGCACGTTGGTTAAGAGCTGGCTTGGGACGCCAGCGCCTCCAATTGAGATCCCACATATGAGGGCCAGTGACACTACCCTCTACAGCTAAGATGGTGAACAACAGCTCCACCTGGAGCTGGGCTATGCGAGCCCCAGGACAGCATAGCTGCAGCCCCTGCTGCAGTGGGCTGCCATAGGCTACAGTGAGTGGCCGGCAGCCAGAGTGAGCGGCTGGCAGCCAGCGTGAGCTGCCAAGAGCCACTGTGAGTAGCAGCCCAGAGGCCGGCGACCGATCTGCCTCACCCGAGAAGAGCGCAATGACAATACCAACATGGGCCAGTGAAGCAATGTCCTCCACAACTAGACTGAAGAACGAAAGAACAGCAACTTGTCTGTTCCCCTTCTCTGATTCCCCAACGCTGTTCCCCTCCCTCAATTCCCCAATAAAATCTTTAAAAAAAAACCACCACCAAAAAAAAAAAAAAATTCAATCTCTACTTTACACCATACATGAACATTAATTCAATATGGATAAATCTAACATAAAAGTGAAAACTAGAAAGCTTGAAAAGAAAATGTATGTGAATACCTTTATCACTTGTGGATAAGAAACGGTACCTTTACAGGTCACAAAACACAATAACCATAAAGAAAACTGATAAATTAGACTACATGAAAATTAAAAATATCTGCTCATCTAAAGACACCATTAAGAAAATAAAAAGGCTAGCCACACACTGGGAGAAAATACCAGGAAAGCATCTATCTGACAAAGGATTGATACCCAGGATATATAAAAACTATACCTCAATATAAAAAGACAACCTAATTAAAAATAGACAAAAGATTTGAACAGACATTTCAGAGAGGAACACCTACAAATGGCCAATATGACATAAAGTGTTGAACATATTAGTCATCAAGAAAACACAAATTAGGGCCGGCCAAGTGGCGTGGTGGTTGGGCGCTAGCTTGGGAGGCCAGCGGCTCTGGTTCGGGCCCCACATGTGAGGGCCAGTGACACTACCCGCAAAAAAAAAAAAAGAAAACACAAATTAAAACCACAATGACACTATCAAACAACCACCAGAATGGCAAAAATTAAAAGGAGTGAGCACAGCAGATGTTGGTGATAATGTGGAACAACTAGAAGGCTCACATATTGTTGGTTAGAAGGTAAAATGATACAGCTACTTTGGGAGAAGGTCTGCAATTTTTCAAAAACTAAATAAACACCTACCCTATAAACCAGCAATTCCACTCCTATGTATTCACCCAAAAGATATGAAAATATATTATCTACAAAGACTTGTACACAAGTATTTATAGCAGCTCTGTTCGTAATAGCCAAAAACTTGGAACAGCCCATATGTTTATCAACAAAAGGACTTAAACTAATTGTGATATATATATATATATACACACACACACACACATATATACACACACACAAATGAAACAAAATTCAGCAACAAAAAAGAATTATTGATACAAATAACAAGACCGACGAATTTTAAATACATCACGTTGAAAAAAATCCTTACACCAAACAGCACAGAGTACATGAGTATATGATTCCATTTATATGAAATACTAAAACAGGCAAAAGTAATCTATGGTGGAGAAAAAATCAGAACAAAGGTTACTTGAGGCAGTGAGAGGCAGGGATTGACTGGGAAGTGGTGATGGTACTGTCTGTATCTTGATAGGGGTTGGGTTTCATAGTATGCACTTGTTAAAATTCATCAAATCCCATTTAAGGTTTGTGCACTTTATAGTACATAAATTTTAACTCAAAAAAGAACAAAAAGAGAATGCCTTGGGAAGCCAGCGGCCCCGGTTCGGTCCCACATATGAGGGCCGGTGACACTGCCCTCAAAAAAAAAAAGAACAAAAAAAAACCGAAACACTGAATTTTAGCTAATTTATATACATACTGAAGTTTACTGATATCTGCAACTTGGAAATGCATCAAAAATATAAAAAATACTACTGTAAGGTTGCAGTTATACATATTTGTTTTCATGTATGTTTAACTGCAAACATATGTGATAAAACAAATTTAGTAAGATGCTAACTGTGGAATCTAGTTAGTGGGTATATGAATTTTCATTGTGTAATTTTCTTACCTTTTATGTTTGAATATTTTCAATATAATTTGGGAGAGTTACTTGAGAAATAAATTGAGAATTCTTGAAAAATACTCAAGAACCTATAGAAGCAGTTTTTTTCTCTACTTTGCCAGTCTTAAGCAAGACTGAAAAATGACAAAAAACGTAACAGCTTTTGTTATAAAAGTGCATTGGTTTGTCAGAATCTGAAACAAAAAAAAATTCCTTCCCCATCCTCTTATTTCAAGAAAAGTCAATACTAGGAAATAACCTTTCAAAAGGGTAAGGATGATAGGATATCAAGCCACAGATAGAGTCAATGAATTAGTGTTTTTGTGGTAAACATGATATGATCAATTTCTAATCTTTATTTCATGCTGTATCTAAAATTAAGAAAGTTACTTCTTTACTCACCAGGTCATTAGCTTGATCTATTGTAAAAACATTGTTGTTTACTCTATTACCAACTTCAATCTGCGCATCAGCTAATGATGAAATCAGCTGTTTACACTCATTCTGCATTCGTGTGAATGGAACGGCAATTTCATCATAATATAAATGTTCTGAAAGGATATCAAGTAAACGTGGCTGCACAGCTAGGGTAACAGCTTTACACTCCTAAAATATAACAGACAACAAATATTCAGGGCAAATATATAAACATAATTCTAGAGATACATAAATCTTCACTTGCCAAGTTTTAAATTCCTATTGATTTCTGAATCTATGGAATCTATGTTCTGTTATCTCCTAGAACAACATAGTTAGTTGCACAGAGAAAAGGTATCACACTCAACTACTCTAAAATTTAATATGAATGATTACAGAACATGCACATGGAACTATTACTCTTCATTTAATTTTCCACCTCATTACTCTTATTTTACTCTGAATTTATTCTAAGTTTACACATATATAGCAGATTTTAAAATATATAACTAAATTAAAAAATATATAACTGTAAAAAGAAATCAGTCAGATAAGAACACTTAGCATGCACTAAAAATGTTATTTAAAAACTCATTAGATTTCTTAACAGTAGAACCCATAGCTTCACATGCCATACTGTAGAAACAGATATATAATTTAAAAGCTACTTACCTGCCCCCAAATTTAACTAACCCTTCCCACTCTGTCTGGTTGTTGCCTGCCCCAACCAGAGGGGAATGGCCTCAGTGGTGAGCCATGAGGGGTTCTGTGGGATCTGGGTGATCAGCCTGGGCTTCACAGAGTCAGTCCAGAGAAGCTCTGTGAGGGTCCAGAAACCGAACTGTCAACACTTGCTGCTGAGTCTGAGAGGCACAAAAACACAGCATCACTGCCTCTCCAGCACACCGAGTCCTGCCTAAAAACAGATGAGCCTTGCTTCTTTCCAGAAGCAAAGCTGGGGTCTCAGTTGCAATAGAGCATGGCTCAATTACTTTTAGACACAGCTCTGACAAACTGCTAAGAGGCAGTAACAAGCAACTCTCACAGCAAGTGCAGACAGTTAAATTTCCAGAATTCCAATCAATGGAATAAACAAAGCCAGCAAGAAGTTTCTTTAATTTAAAGAAGCAAGTCTTATACAAAATCATACATCTTACTAGAAGTTAAAGGTTTAAGGGGCTACAAGAGCATGGCTTATTTGGACACAAAGATTTTGATTTAAATGTGCAGACTATTCCTCCTGTGACCAAAAGTTCTGCCCTTGCTAGACTACCCAGATAAATGTATCTCTAGTACTCAAAGCCTCTTATCTTTGGTAGTTTTCCGTGATAATCTGAGAGAGAAATAGAGGAATGAATGACCAACAGTTTCTGGGCTGCTTCCATACATACACATGTTTTTTTAGGAGGGAGATTTCTTAACAGATTGTAGGATCAAGAGCAAATATTAAATATAGTCAGGTATGAGACTGGGGGTTCTACAAAAAAAAGTCCAGGATTAAAGAAAGGCAAATGGGAGAGAAACAATGTTTCAGTGTAATTTGGAGTGCTTTTCTTCAACTGTTGGATTTTTATACAGAGAAAACTTTCACTTTTCTGTTCATAAAATATAATTAAAATAATCCTAAGAGCTAATGAAAATTGGTTTACTTAATGTGATTTCATCACTTTTTGGGCAAAATCTTACCTTTTGTAAAGCAGCCCATTCACAGATTACCAGAGCAACACTAATTCTCTGTAAGGCAGATTTGGAGTTCAAATGGAAGAGTAGTAACTGGCCAAGGGATTCAGCTGGTTTAATTTCTTGGGTTACTACATTTACACCTGGATCACAAATACAGCAACAAAGTGCTCCTAACAGCCTAAGGGGGAGAAAAAAAGAAGTTACTATAAAAATCACTTAAAGTAAAGTTTCTCCTAAATTGAAGCTGAAACTTTTCCCAAGGAAGACATAACTCCAATCTTATCTTCATAAAAATATATAAATCTTATTTAAAAATTCAAAAAATTAAAAGGTTTCTTACACTTTAATGTTTTCTTACTTTGTAATTAGCATAATGGAGGAAGAACTGACAGACACTTTAGAGAAATCTTTGGGTAAATGACTTTTGAAGTTATGTATACTCACTTGGCTGCCATCATTCTGGCCCGCATAACCACAAAATCCCTGGTGGCAGGGTCTTCCATGATGGTGTCTGCACCTGCAATGTACTCCTGAAGTACTTCTTTACTCTGGCTTTGGCCTTGGCGTATCTTACCACCTGTTTTTTCCTAGAGGGAATAAACGAAAAAAAGCAAAAACAAAAAACAATAATTAAAGATTAATCATTAAAGTTTAATAGCAACATCAAAAATACTCTCATTTGTTATCTCAGTAAAACACAGTTCTTTTCACAAAATTTTAATGGATAAAAATTACTATGCATTTTGTCAAAATCCTAATAATAAATTTTTTCTTTAAATTAATGAAATCACACCTATAATAAAGCAATACAGATTTCCTACATGGTTACCATATTAATAACTATGAGCTGAACATACAAATATAGTATGTGCCTCTACATTTACCTTGGCTCTAGCTTTTACTTCCAGCAACATATTTAAATCAATAGGTAAATGTGAAGGCTGCATCATTAAACAAAGCCAAGCACCCATCCATGGACAAGCAGCTGCTACCACGTACTGAACTGAAGCCTTGCTCAACAATTCCATCCAAACCTACAGAGTGAAAGGGGAACATGAAAGTGAAATTTTTCCAGTAAGGGCTAATAAAACCTAATACTTACACTTAGGGATACTGAATTGGAAAAAAAAAATTCAGAAATCGCAGACATTAATTTTAAAATTCAATATAGAGGCCTATTTTTAAAATACTGTTTTTGGTGGTTTGTATTCTAAAAAAAGTAATAAAAAATAAAATTTTGAAAACAGGAATACAAAGAATTTTCTTCAGTATTTTATGGAAGTCATTTAAAATAAAAGATACCCATAAAAATAAGAGTTGTCAAAAATCTCATTAAGGGGCTGGCCGAGTGGCTCAGTTGATTAAGAGCTGGCTTAGAGCATGAGCTCTGAGCAACAAAGTCGCCGGTTTGATTCCCACATGGGCCAGTGAATGCTGGGCCCTGGCTGAGCTATCACTGAGCTGCCAACAGCTGGTATAACAACAAGATTGCCTGTTCGATGGTGGGCTATGCCCACCTGCAAAACTAAGGCTGAACTCAGCACCTTGAGCTGAGCTGTCACCTGGATGGCTCAGAGGATAGAGCACGTGCTCTTAACAACAAGGCTGCTGGTTCGACTCCCGCATGGGATGGTGGCTATGCCCACCTGCAACTAAGATTGAACACAGCACCTTGAGCTTAGAGGCCATGAGCTGCCGCTGGGAAGCCAGATGGCAACTGGCGCCCTCCACAACGAAGACGGAAGAACAACAACTTGGCTGGTCCTCTCCCCCCAATTCCCCAACACGGTTCCCCTCCCCGAATTTCCCCTCCCCCAAAAAAATATCTCATTAAGTCACTGAAATCCTTTACATATATCATAAAGCTCAATATTAATACAGTCCTATATTCAACTCACACTTTAAGATATAACAGCTCCTGATAAACATCCTCTGCTAACTAAATATCCTGATAAATATCGTAGTATAAATTAAGAAGAGTGTAAGTCTTAATTCATGATCTTACTTAGTAAGGTACTTTTCTTGATGCCCAACAATGAATGGGCTAGGACCACCACTGCTAATCTAAGGCTGTTAGCAATGAGCCACCTCAGAGGCCAGTAATTCAAGACTAACTTAACAGGTTTTAAGTGTACAACAATGCCATTTACCCCCATAAATATTATTATATCACAGGGTTCTTCTTTAAAGATTCCAACATATACAACCCATCTTGCTAAGTAAGGGGGAAAAGTACAAATTTAAACTATAAAAATCAGACTATATGTTACCAATAAATCACAAGAGATACTTTGTAGGATCAATAAATATTCTGATAAGTAGCAAAATGAGTGATGGACAAAAGCAATCTTCATTTTATTTTCTGTAATGAGGCTATCAGACAGGGCTTAAAACACCTGCATAGAAGGTTACATAATAAGAGAAAGAAGCATGGCCAACCAGGACTTAACTATTATGTTGCATAAAAAGCCTGTTTTCTTGTGTCACCTTGCAGATCTCCAGACTTTTCAAATCTCTTGGGTGATTTCTAATTTCTTAAAATCCCTGACCAACAATAGTATAGCAATTATGAAAAACTTTATACTACCAAGTTACTGGGAAAAGTACAGATATATTCACTGTTGTACCTTGTGAATGAGGTCCAGAATTTCCTGGCTGCTTTCTAAGACACAAAACTGAAAAATGTGTCGCAACATATCAGGCAGGATAGGTATAAGCCAAGATGAAGAGTTCTGAAAACAAAAAAACAATCAAAGCTCACACATAATTCTTGGGTGTTAGCTTATGTAAAGAGCTATAAGTCAAATAACAGAATTATTACCATGAAAACACTACACAGCTTTAAAGGGTTCAACTAGTGATAAATTCTGACAAGATTTTAGAGCAACAGTACCATATTTATTATATCAATGGCTTGGAGAAACTAAATGGCATCCAATTGAGGGAAAGCTGTAGAAAGTCTGATTATGATTAACAACACTAAATTTTGCTTCAAATAAGTTTAAATAATCATCCTCCATCTGAAAGCAAGCTCTAACCAGCAACATCTCCTTGGTTACATTATATATCTCTGCTTTGTCAGGGAAATTTGAAGAATGATCAGATATGTATGTTATATGTTATCTGAAAGCAACAGAAGAGAAATTTGAAAATTTTAACTGAAATTCCAGAAAGCCAGAAGTTCTAAGGATAAAGCATAACTTAGAAAGCTACATATAATTTTCTAGCCAGTGGAAAACTAATGAATGACAAAAATAGGGTTATAGGTTCTCAAAATAGTTTGAATGAAGTTTAAAACAGACAACAAAATCATCAGCTGGAGGAGCCTTCTCACTGATTTGCTATGCTTTAACTATTTTTCATTGAAAGGGAATGGAAAGCTGGGAAAAAGAAAAGTTTTCTTTCTTTTCTCATCAGACAGAATTAGGGACAATCTTAACAAAATTAAGAAAGCTGTAATAGCAACCTGCAAATAATTTAATATTCCTCTTCCATAATCTCTTCTCACTTTATGATTTTCCCCTATTTACCAATTCTCTTAACCAACCAACAAACACAGTTATTGGAAATCAAAGAAGTTGCTTGTAGATCCCAAAGCCACATCTATAAGGAAAATTGTTTCCCTTATATTTATAAACAACAAATGTGATACAAATTGGAGTAGTCTTCTCAAGCTACAAGCTTACTCTAGTAAATTCTACTTTATAATTACAAAAAACAACCATAGGGAGGAAAGGATGAAAAGGTAGAGCACAGAGTGGGGGGGGAAGGTTAGAGAAACTATTCTGTATGCTACAATAATGGTGAAAAGGTGTCATTACACATTTGTCAAAAACCACAGAATGAATGTACAATATCAAGAGTGAAACCTAGTGTAAACTATGAACTTTGATTGATAATGATGTGTCAGTGTTGGCTCATTAATTGTACCACATAAACATACCACTCTGGTGTGGGATGCCGATGATGAGATAAGCCGTAAATGGGCACTCTATACTTTCCATTTCATTTTGCTGAGCCTAAAACTGCTCTAAGTAAACTCAATAAATAAAATAGAGGAAAATAAAATTTTAAAAATAAAGACAAAACAAAAATCCAACCAAATTAAAAAAACACAACAGATCAACATCATCACAGGAATTAGTATTTGGAAAGTGCAGATTCTCCAGTAGCATAGCATAGTCTGCTTAGTAGAAAATACAAGATAAGGTTGGGAAAACACGTGCAGGCCAAATTCAGTCCACCTGAACAATTGTGCATTAGATATGATCACAAAAAGTAATATGGCTTTAGCTCACTATTAGCACTATCATAAAGATCACAAGTTATAGTTTGGCCCATCCAGGGTTAATGTGTCTCTTGCAAAACTGAAAGTTGGCCCATTTATTTTCATTAATTTAGCACCTGCCTTCCAGGAGGCATTGATTTAGGAAGATAACCTAGTGCTGTTACTTTGTCTTTATAGGTTTATTTAACCGGATAGGTGAGGGGACAGGGCACAGTGGGGAGCATAGTATTTTCAGCCTTTTAGATATTATGTACCTCAGGATTCCCTCCCCCTCAAATTTTTAAACAGTTAATGGACTTCTAGTATGCTACTAACTAGGACCATACTAATCAAAATATTTGTCCACTAATCTAGGCAAAGTCTGGAAAGCTCTGGTGAATGTTTAGTATTAATCTAGCACAATGTAAAACTAAATTACAGAAAAATCCCTACCATAGACTAATTAATTCACCAGGTTTAAATTAACTATAATCTGGATCACTATAACTCAAGTCATAAGTGAATGCATATTTTAAGAGGGCTTCAAATTGTTTTGTTTGGTTTGGCTTGTGTTAAATAATTAATACAACATTAGCACTTTATATGAGTGCTAAATGTTCCCCCATTTGTGTAATTATTCAAGGAAATAAATGCCAGTTATTTAGTGTGACACGGATGGGGAAGTCTCTTCCCAACTATTTTATTCAGATTAATGTTTCCTCCTGTGTTCTGCCTTTCTGGAACTGAGAATAGGAGAGTTGGGGACAAACAGGAATAAGTTATGAGATGTTTCACTGTACCTGAAAATTAAGGTGAAACTTCTAGCCATCTATATACTCCCTCACAGTCTACCCTCCAGCCAGACCAATTTCCTTTCACCTCCTTTTACTGCCATCATGCTCTCTCCTGCTTCCAGGCGAGTTTCACATACTGTGCCTTCCTCTGACTCTTACCCTGCTCTTCACCTGGTTAAATTCCACTTATCCTTAAGGTCTCAACTTAAACTTCATTTATAGCAGGATACCTTCCTTGATCTTCACTCACCTCACTAGCTAGGGTTCAATAGCACCATCTACTTCCCCTACCAGATACCTCATTATGTTATTAGAGCTTGTCTGTCTTCTCCAGTCTTGTTTAAGTTTCCTCCTTTAAGCTATATAGAAAGGGAGAGACCTTGTGTCTTCCTAATCAGTATTTAGAAAACTGTAGGCACACAGTAGGCACTAAAATATTTGTTAAATAAATCTATCTTATGGAAAATGGTCCAAAGTCACAGGGAGTAACTGGTGATATACAAAAATTTCCCAAAATTGTAGTTGGCAATACATCCCTAACTGGCACAACTGGCATCTTAGGTGGGGTGAGATCTTGCCAGTACCCTTTTGCTATATCCCCTTTTATCTTTCCGCAAGCATTCCAACAAAATGGGTGGATGTGGAAAAAAGCAGCAATTTGATCACCATTATCATGAACACCTGGTTTCTGCCTGTGGGCAAATTAATCAGCATTTCTATCTCCACAGCAAATGAGTTAGGGTTGCAGGGAGGAACATCTAAAAAAAAGCTAATTATAACAAAGTGATGAATCACATGGAATTCTTTTGCTAATTTGGTATGAAATCCTACTTTGGCCCACTGCCAAAACAAAACAAAACAAAACAAAACAAAAAGACCGTTCTATATTTAGACAACTTATAATGCCTTGTTCTATTCATATTTATTGAAAGTCTGCTAAGTATTTATACTTTGTCTCTCCTTTTCATATCTTCATAAAATCTGACCAAACCTAATTATGCTAATGTTCTCTAAAGCCAAAGTCTTAGTCAAGTCTATTCTTTTGGTCTGTCTTTCCTTCACTACATATGCATGTGTTAAATTTTCTTACATTCTGGATTAAGTATGCCTCAGATTCCAACTCAATCTCACGTATATCTTCGTGCTAAATGTAAGTGTCATGCCAAAGCCTGCCTTTCAAATAAAAACCAATGCTGTAAGTATTAGTAACTGAAATTTTGAAATGACTCAAAGTGACTGTGATGCAAATGAAATGGAAAAATCCATTCCAATCTGCTGATCCAGTCAGCAGAACATGGCTAAACAAGAGATTAATGTACAGAAGTATACCGTTCTATATCATGGAATCAAGTTCTGGCTACAATAGTTAGTAGTTATCAACACTAATAATCTAAACATTCCAGTAAAGTAGTTTACTGATAGACATACACTTTCACAGATACACTCTTGCATGTACAGTCATAGACTAAAGAGAGAATACAGAAAGGAAAAAAAAGTGGTAAATTCCTTCATTTTGATTGCCAAGCTGCTAGTTTAGCAAAAAAAGTTACACCTTGATTTTAGATCATTACCAAATGAAACTAGTTTGGTTTCCTTAAGAGTTCTTATTTCATGGGCCGGCCAAGTGGTGCGTTGGTTAAGAGCTGGCTTGGGATGCCAGTGGCCCCAGTTCGGGTCCCACATTATGAGGGCCAGTGACACTGCCCTACAGCTAAGATGGTGAACAACAGCTCCACCTGGAGCTCGGCTGTGCGAGCCCTGGCGATGGTGTAGGCTGCGGCCCCTGCTGCAGTGGGCTGCCATAGACTACAGTGAGTGGCCAGCAGCCAGTGTGAGCAGCCAGCAGCCGGTGTGAGCTGCCAAGAGCCGCCGTGAGCGGCCATCCAGAGGCTGGCGATCGATCTACCTCACCCGAGAAGAGCGCAATGATGATACCAACATGGGCCAGTGAAGCAACGTCTTCCACAACTAGACTGAAGAACAAAAGGACGGCAACTTGTCCGTTCCCCTTCTCTGGTTCCCCAAAGCTGTTCCCCTCCCCCAATTCCCCAAAATCTTAAAAAAAAAAAAAAAAAAAGAAAAAGAGAGAGTTCGTTTCATGATCCCTAAGAAGCCAATCAGGCAAATATTTTTACTTGTTAACATCACAAAGGCACAGGGATGTGTCACAGAGAAGTCCAATGGGAATACGATTCATAACTGTATTAACTGTAGTTCTATTGAAGGACATTTTAGAGATGTACATGTCTTCATACATACTTATAATGGAATACATTTTAAAATTAAGGATATCTCCCTTATAAAGTCTTCTAGTTTCATAAAGCAAAACAAAACAAAAAATTACTAACGATTAATACCGTACTGTTGTTTTTTTTTAATACAATACTTTCAAGGGAACAGAGGCATCAGTCTTTATGAGGTATTGATGCACTGAGCTACAGCCAGGCTGAGCCTCATCATATTACCCTGGAATTACTGACAGGAATAGGTTGAGAAGTTAAGAAACTAAAACCAGAAATAGAACTACTACTAATTTAGAGATTAAGTTCAGTTTTTCACTTTGTACTTAACATGACTTCAGATTTAAAAGTGAGAAAACAACTCAATCAGACACTTATATCATTTTGTCTCCATGTAAAATCAAGAGCTGAAAGTCAGCCAGAATTAGATCCAAATCTGAGCTGAGCTGCTTATTGTGAGCTGTGTAGCTATGTGAGCTTGGGAAAGTTTCTTACGTTTTGATGATCAGTTCCCTCATCTGCAAAACAGGAATGGTAGTAGCCACCCCATGTATAGTGCATACCAAGTTACAATGTCTAACAGTTCACAGCAGAAAGTAATCCCTAAATAATAGTTTGGACTATTATTACTACAATTCAGTATCATTCTTACACCCCAGAATATAAGATTTCCAAATTGTTCGAAAAGAATTCCCAGAAGTGGAAGTATTATTGTTCTTACTATCTGTACTATTAATTATTTATATTTGTATAGCATTAACACATTAACACTTTCAAAGCACTTTCATACACATTATCTTATTTGGCCCATATGACTGAGAAAGGCTGGGTAGAGATTATCATCAGATAGGTTAAATAAACTTGACCAAGGTCAAAAAGTGAACAAGTGGTAGAGCCAAGGTTAAAACCCCGATTCTCTGTTAAGTGATCTTTTCATTAAATCACTGAAGAGGAAAAATAGTGACAGAAAGCAGCTGAGAAAAAATAAGGCAAATTAAAGTAAGAGTGGATTTTATCATCACCACAGGTCTATCATCTCCAGTCCAAATTCCCTGGAGCCAAATGTGTTTTGAAATTCAGATAAGAAATCATGGATTTGGATTTCAAAAGAATTTGCACATAGCTATGAATCAATCAATAATAATGATCAGGCAATTCATGGAAAGGAATACAATAACAGATAAAAGCATCAGACATGGTTTACTCTGATAGCTTTGCAGAAAGCAAATAATATTGCTGGGATCACAAGATTAACAACAACCATTAAATAAGTGTTTCACTGCATGATGACTTAAAGCAATGGTTCAGATGAAGAAAAATCAGTGAGTTATAGAAGTTGGAATAGCTTTGTGGCCCTAGAGATTTCACCTGTTCTCTGAAGGAAAGATACAGAGAGAAAGAAAGGGAACTAATGTTTAGGAAAGGGGGGGCGGGGAATAAGGGTTACGTAATGAGTCATATGCAAGGATACCATGAACATAACATGGTTACAGTTGGGATACAGGGATGGACTTGGGAAGTTTTCTTGACTCCAGGTTACATATTAGGAAATGTAGGGGAAAAGGCTGACAAGAGCCAAATAACAGAAAACCAAAAAAGACAGAAATTTAATTCTAATATAGCAGACAGTGACAAATTACTAGCCACTTTGCAAGTAACTGAGGTTATGATTCTCCAAATTATCCTGAGACTTAACTCAAATTCTCCCCTTATAGATATACTATGAGTGTGTTGAAACTAAAGATACATTGCTTTTTTTTTTTTTTTTTTTAAGGGCAGTGTCACTGGCCCTCATATGTGGGACTGAACCGGGGCCGTTGGCTTCCCAGGCCAGCGCTCAACTACCACGCCACTCGGCCGGCCCCGAAACTAAAGATACAAAGCCTGGGGCAGGCCAAGTGGCTCAATTGGTTAAGAGATTGTTCGAAAGTGCAAGCTGAGCTCTGAGCAACAGCAGTTCGATGCCCAGCCCAAGCTGAGCTGCCGTTGAACTGCCAACAGGTGGCAGGATGGCTCAGCTTAAAAAAAAAAAAAAAAGATACAAAGCCTGGTTACAAACCCTGAGAGGCAAACTACCAAGGAAAGGAAGGTAATCTTTTCAATAAATATATAGAAGGAATAATGTGGGTAAATTAGGAAACAGGTGATGTTCAAAGGGGTAACAACTTATTGATATTTTGATTATAAAAACTGGAAGCAAGGTCGGCCGAGTGGCGCGTTGGTTAAGAGCTGGCTTGGGACACCAGCGCCCTGGTTCGGGTCCTACATATGAGGGCCAGTGACACTGCCCTCTACAGCTAAGATGGTGAACAACAGCTCCACCTGGAGCTGGGCTGCTGTGAGTCCCCAAGATGGCATAGCAGCAGCCCCTGCTGCAGTGGGCTGCCATAGGCTACAGTGAGTGGCCGGCAGCCAGTGTGAGCGGCCGGTAGCCGGTGTGAGCTGCTCAGGGCCGCCATGAGAGGCCGCCCACAGGCCAGCGACTGATCTGCCTCACCAGGAAGAACGCAATGATAATACCAACATGGGCCAGTGAAGCAACATCCTCCACAGCTAGACTGAAGAACAAAAAGACAGCAACTTGTCTGTTCCCATTCCCTGGTTCCCCAATGCTGTTCCCGTCCCACAATTCCCCAATAAAATCTTTTAAAAAAATGGAAGCAAATAAAACATAATTACAACAAATGCCAATTACAGATAGTGGATATGTGAACGTCGTTTTATAGTTCCCTAACCCTTTTTCTATTTAAAAATTTTCCCGATATTAAAAAAAAAAAATAGAACTTAGTGGTAGTAGTAAAAAAAAAGTTTTCTAAAAGGATTTGACTTCGAACTATTATTTGAAAAATCAAACAAAAGTAATACAGGATTTATGTAGGGGCCAAAAGCAAAATGTAGTAAGGGTGGAAGACAAGTGCCATGGCTCTAGTTTTCAATGGTAAGGATCCTGGAGAGAATCCAGGCTTAGGGCAGTAACAAAGCACAAAATAATCTATTATACATCAATATTAAGTTTTACCAACAGCAGGATTTTCAGTAAAGAGATACTCTGAAGACAGAGGATAGATAGAAACAAGGGGGAATTTCCTTAGTGATACCATTGTAGGGAGATGTACGGGAACATTAGTTTTTTTTTAACCTTATCACCTGAATCCTCCTGATATTTCAGCACTTAGTCTAGCCTTCAGTGCTGCTGCCTGACACCTTTCATATTCTGGTCTTTCATTATTTAACTCTTTGCAGAGATTATTAAACTTATCATGTAAGAGTCTTATTACAATCATACTATAAACTTTCCCAAAGAACTACATAGATTTGTTTTTTTTTTAATTTCCCAAAATACCCTGCATAGAATTTTATACAGATTTATTTAACAAATATTGCGTAAGTGATGACTGATAGGCCACAAATCACATACAAAGACAACAGAGTTTTGGTATAAGAAATAATAAAGTCATAATCATCAATTCCTTATATATGCTATGTATGGCCAAAGCCTTCATTTAAAAGCCTGTAAAGGTAAATTCAAAAGACAAAATAAAAAGCCACGAATAAGAAAACCAACATCATTCAGAATATAAATGCTTTCACAACCACATAATTTTAATAGCTAATATCAACAATCATTGAGGGACTAAAACATTTGAAATGGGATTTGGAACAATCTTGTGATCTTATCTGAACTGTAAAAATTTTAAAACAAGGGGGAGACATAGTATTATAAGACTAACAAAAGTGAGAAATCACAATTGATAGCTGAGGAAAAAATACTAGGAAAAAGCAATTTTCAATCACTGAGAGATGTGACTCACGTATCTCAGTATTCCCACAGTATACTACAGTAAGCACAGTATAAAAACTAATGACCAACAAATAATACTGGTGACTGATTCATCAAAAAATATTAACTTGGGCCGGCCAAGTGGCACAGTGGTTAAGCGCTGGTTTGGGAAGCCAGCGGCCCCGGTTTGGGTCCCACATACGAGGGCCAGTGACATTGCCCTCAAAAAAAAAAAAAAAAAATTAACTTATTTTAATATACTTTAAGATGATGATCAGGCATATAAATCATTTTAATAGTCAACAACTATTTTTGGTGGCAAGAAAAAGTATGTTCTAATTATTTATAAAATTCATTTATATAAAATACCTTATTCCTTAATAATGTAAATAAAACTGATATTACTAAATAAATAACAAAAAAATCACAAAAGTAAGTTAAAAAGACCCTAAGGTGGTTTAACCACCTTATAATAAACAGAAAGGCTAATAAGAACAATGTGGGACTAGTATCCAAACTACGCAAAGAAATCTTAAAATTCAATAAGCAAACAACCCAATGTAAAAATAGGCTAAAGAGGGCCGGCCGAGTGGCGCAGTGGTTAAGCGCTGGCTTGGGAAGCCAGCAGCCCCGGTTTGGGTCCCACATATGAGGGCCAGTGACACTGCCCTCAAAAAAAAAAAAAGGCCAAAGATCTGAAAAGACACTTCACTAAAGAGCTACAGATGGCAAATAAGCATATGAAAAGATGTTCAACATCATATATTAGAAAAGTGCAAATTAAAACATGAGATACCACCACAGACTTATTAGAAAGGCTAAAATCTACAACACTGACATCAAATGCTGATGAGACTATGAACCAACAGCAACTCTTATTCACTGCTGATGGCAATGAAAAATGGCACAACCACTTTGGAAGACACTTTCTTATAAAATTAAACATAATCTTACTACATGACCCAGCAATTATGTTCCTTGGTATTTACCAAGTGCACTGAAAACTTATGCCCATATAAAAACCTACACATGAATGTTTAAAACTTTATTCATAATTGCCAAAACAAGAAGCAACCAAGATACGCTTATAGGTGTATAAATGAACTCTGGTACAGGAATACAATGAAATATTATTATTCAGTGATAAACAGAAATAAGCTATTAAGCTACAAAAAGACAGAGGAACCTTAACTTCATATTGCTAAATGGAAGAAACAAACCACTGCACTGTACATATGAAGCTGAATAACACTAAATGTCAACTATAATTTAATATTTAATATAATTAAAATAACATATAGTCACGGGATGTGGAGTACAGCATAGGGAATAGAGTCAATGGAATTGTAACAGCTGTATATGATGTCAGAGGAGTAGTAGATTGGGGAGGGGGGTTATCACTTTGTGAGGGGTGTAAATATCTAACTATTACATTGTTTTGTACACCTGAAAATAAAAAAGAAACCAATCTGAAAAGGCTACATATGATACAACTCCACCTATATGACATGCTGGAAAAGGCAAAACTATGGAGACAATAAAAAGACCAGTGGTTGCTAAGGGTTTGGAGGGAAGAAAAGAGGGACATTTGGTGGGGCACAAGCATTTTTTTTTTTTTTTTTTTTTTTTTTTTGAGGGCAGTGTCACTGGCCCTCATATGTGGGACCGAACCGGGGCCGCTGGCTTCCCAGGCCAGCGCTTAACCACCGCGCCACTCGGCCGGCCCTCACAAGCATTTTTTAGGGCAGTAAAACTACACTGTAGGATACTCAAATGGTGGATACTTTTCATCGTACATTTGTCAAAATTCATAGACTCTACAATACAAAGAGTAATCTCTAATGTAAACTATGGACTTTAGTTAATAAAAATGTACCAATATTGGTTCATCAAGTGTAACAAACATACTACACTAATACAAGATGTTAACTATAGGGGAACTCTTGGGGTGCATACCGGGCAGGCATATGGGAACTATATACGTTTTGCTCAATTTTTCTATAAACCTAAAACTGCTTTTAAGTAAGTCTATTTTTTTAAAAAAAAGAACAATGCAAAGGGACGAAATTTGATAACTTCAAGAGGCCTATCCAAAGTGAATTTAAAAATTTAGTACTTATATACAAAACACTTAGGCAAAAACCACAGAAGTAAACAAAAATGAAGTGAAAATTCAGAACAACCTATGCTAGTTTTGTCATATCAGCCCATGCCTGATCAACTGAGGATTATAAAACAGACCTGATAGTTTTTCCTCAAAAGATTCTGCTAGACAAAATAAAAAAGATAATACAAAATAAAATTTACAGACGTTGATTCATAAAAGTACAACACAATATCATGCTGCAGATTAAAGTTAGTCTATGTGGAATATTCCTAATTCACACAGAAATGCATGGTTAGTGAACAGAAAAGAGACATTTATTCATACTGTAATCTCTAGTCTTTTTAAAGATCACTGGCTCAAACTGTAGTACCTATAAATAACAACATGATAGAAGAATAGATTCCTTATATTTCCCTCAATTCTAGTATTTTGTTTGACCTATAGGATTATTTAAAAAATACGAATATGTAGCCTTTCATAGACAAAGCAAGGACTCCTAGGGTCTTCACAGGCTCCATTCACAAACACACTGATTATTTCTTGAATGATTTCTCTAGGCATTTCAATGTGTGACTCCTGAAGTACACTATCCTTGGAAATACCATGCCCTTAAGCCTGAATAATCCTTAAGAGGAGGCAATGTCATAATCAGTCTTTAGAAGTGCTGCAGAGTTTCAAATTCAGCCTTCTAACCTAGGGTAGGTTCTGTCAACCATCCAATTCCTAACCATACAGAGCAAGCAAAGACAGAATAACAGGTCTTTGAAAGAAAGGGACTATTCGATCTTTCATTCAACAAATATTTACTGAGATCCTGCTATGTATTAAGCACTATTCCAAGTGTTAGGAATATAACCTCGAGCAAAATATTAAAATATTTCTGCCCTTATGGTGATTCTATTCTTATGTGTTTACATGGTCACCATATACCATTTCTACTAGGCCCAGCATTCTCCTGATCTTTGGATATGTAGCAAGAATAACCTGGTGGTCTGATTTATTTTATAAAATTTACCATATAAATTTCAAGATAGATATACATAGTTATTACTTCTTACCTGGTCCTGCGTTGACAATAACGTAAACAGAGTTTCCAATGCTGCTCTTCGAACAGAGGATATAGTGTGATGCAAAAAAGGCCAGACACGTGGAACTAAAACTGTGAGTGATTGCTGAATACTAAAAGAAGACACAAGTTAATCTTACTCATTCTCAGTTGAAACTCTGTTGGTACATTATTTAAATATAATTTCTTTGTGGATCTGGTATTTTTTTTGATGAATAAATTCCAAAAAGATAATACAATTTTCATAGGAACATTCATTTAACATTATTTTCATTACTTGAAGGATTGTATAAACATTACTACTTATATAAATTTACACACTTAGTACACATGCACACACAGACAAAACAGACTCAAAATATGTAAAAGCATTATATCAAGGTCTTGTTAGTAGTATAACTGTTCATGCTGCAAATGACATGCTGCATTTTTTTACATAAGCTAGAAAGTATCTGCCAAATATCACAATATATGAAGCAAATTTTCTAAAAAGGCAGTTTTGAAAACAAAACAAAAAAAAGATCAAAAACTACATTATTTCACGTTGAATTAACAGAATTTTCACTACATTCTCTCATTTTCTTACATTCTGCAATTTGCTGACACTATCTACTTGGTAATTTTTTTTAAAAAAATCCCAAGTCCTTTAGTTAGGGAAGGTATCAACAAACTAAGACCCACAGTCCAAATCAACTCTACCTGGTTTTTTAAATAAAGTTTTACTGGAACACAGGCACAGTTATTCCATTATGTATTGTCTATGGCTGCTGTTGTACTACAATGGCAGAGCTGAGTAGTTTTGACAGAGATTACATAGCCCAAAAAGCAAAAAATATCATCTGTTTTCACAGAAAAAAATGTGCCACACTCTAACTAAGGGTACTCCTGCATTTTGCAGATTGAGAAGGGTTTTCACATAGATTAACTCATTTATTCCCTAGAGCTTTTATTATTAATGAAAGCCTCTGAAAATTAGGAAATCTCATATATATATACTATCACCTCAGTTTTTCTCTTCATTTGCTTTATAGGCACTTATTTTGACTTTCCAACTTGTGGGCTGTCCTACTAGCCTAAACTTAAGATAGAAGCACTGCCAATAGGTCAGGATTATTTGAAACATTCTCTACATGTTTTTCATACATCTATGATTTTCATTGGAAATAGACTCATCTACAGATCCAGAAATCATTTATAATCATAATCACATGAACATTCACTGAACACCCTCATTAGGCTACCAACAGTAATTAATTTTCCCATCTGTGATTTTGTTTTTAAAGCTGCATAAGAATTTTTTCTTTTGTATTTCCAAGGATACTATTAATAGAAACAATAACACTCAGGAGCCAGTCAAAAAGGCAGGGAATACATTAATCAGCTGAGCTTCATTTCACATCTCAGGATAGGAAAATAGATTACATTTTAAATTTTTCAATTTATGTTAGTAGCTTTATCCAATCTCTGCCTTTGGACATTATATTACAGTATTATGCATTCCCTTCCTGACGAGTAATTCTTGAAATCAAGACCAAGAGTTGAAATAAACATTACAAAAAAAAAGTTCACAGAGCAGCAAATTTTGGAAAATGTAATGCTGATGTTCAACGATAATTCTGTTAACTAAATGTCACTAAATTAGGCTAAAATTCTCTATTCTGGGGGTAGAGGTAAAATATGCAATGATTATATTTCTAAAGTCAATTATTATAGGAGAAATAAGATGAAGAATTCTATAATCAAAGTAACGAAGGGTAAAATATGACCTTTTTAAGCTCCTGCCTCAAATGTGATGGTTGCTAGATAGTAAAGAAGAAAATAGTAGTCTTTGGCATCCCCAACTTACAGTAACATTTTTTTTTTTTTTTTTTTTTAAGAGGGCAGTGTCACTGGCCCTCATAGGTGGGATCCAAACTAGAGCTGCTGGCTTCCCAAGCCAGCTCTAAAACCAGCGCACCACCCTACAGTAACATTCTTAAAGGGGCTAGACTAATGTACTTTTAGACTGAATTATCTGGAACTTTATGTAAACACTTTTTACTTTATTCCACTAATTAGAAATAATTACCTGCATTGTTGGACCTGAGGATAAGTTAACAGGGATGAAAGAAGAGTCATAATACTATTTGTTGAAGCTGTTAGATCATCTAATTCCAGAAGAGCATCCCATAATGTATTTATAATGAAGGGTACCTGGTAAGATCAGTTATCAAGAAAAGTTATTAATTTTACATGAAATTATATCCCAGAAGTCACTACTGATTCAACAACACATAGAATCCCAATGACCTTGGATACTGCCAGGTGTGAGCAAAGTTAAGAAGGAGACATTATTTGCCTTTAACAATCCTCTGCCCCTCTTTTTAATGCCACTCACCATCTACTCTGACACTTCTCTTCCTAAACAGCCTCATAATGGGAGGGAGAATTCAGGAAATAAGACAGTCAATACTTTATGTAAAAAACTAAACTTTGAAAACGATACAGTGTAGACACAGAACACATGACCCTCTAAGTAATTTTAATTTATTTAAAACGGTACTAATCATCACAAAAAGGCAAATTTCATTTTAAAAATACTGATTGCTGCACTTCCAAATATACATGTTTTGGTTTTAATAACACAAAGGAAAGTCAGATAGACCTTAAAAGATGCACTTCAAAAAATGAGACCAAATTTAAAAACCAAAAGCCAAAACAAAAATCTCATCTGTCTAAAAATCAGGAGTAAAATAAAGAAGAAATTTTTGCTTTCTTCTCAGGGAAGTTCCCTACATATTGTGTACATGAAGGGGAAGCAGATTAATTCACTTTTCCCAAGGATAATGTGTAATCGAGACCGCATACATCAGACGGCTATCTGTCACAAAACGAATGGAGGATGAAGGAGAAGTACTCAATTTTTTTCCTAATACTCTACACCCCAAATATAAACAAGCTCTAGAGGAAGAAAATGTAAAAATATTAAATTTACCTTTTGTGTCTGAAGATACACAAGGCTTTCTACCACAGGTACTAATGATGCTGCAGCAACAGCTCTGACATCATCATCAAGGTCCTGCAGCCCTTCAATTATTTTAGTTAAAACTTTAGGCAATAAAGTATTAATCACATCCTGTAAAACAGTACATCAAAATAGATTAATTTTCTGTAGTACAAATATTGTGTTTAAACATTTTTTATTAAATTTTCCATATGAAAACATAAATTCTAATCTTTATTAAAAAAAAAAAATCACGCAAACAGAAAAGAAAAATAACGTCAATAGAAGCCTATATAGTTAATCCTATTTGAAAAAGACTATAACAGTATCACGTACATCATTATTCAGTGTGACTTAAAAATCAGAACACGTTTGGGCCAACCGAGTGGCGCAGTGGTTAAGCGCTGGCTTGGGAAGCCAGCGGCCCCAGTTCAGTCCCACATGTGAGGGCCAGGGACACTGCCCTCAAAAAAAAAAAAATCAGAACACATTCTCCAGGTAAGAAGACTACGAGTCCCTGTGTGAACATGCCCACAAACATACCCCGGTATTAGATCCTTAACTTCTATTCTTCCTTTCGCCCCACTGCCAACCAAAAGAGGGATGAGAGAAGAGGGAAGAGAAAGCCAGCCCCTTCCTGATTATTCCAATTTACTTTCTTTTCATGTTCTCCAATAAGAGCCTGTCTCCAGAGACCACTCCTGTGATCACACAATGGAATTTCACCTGGAACTGGTCTTGCTAAGACATAGGAACAGGCTGGGCCAGCCTAGTGGTGCGGTGGTTGGGCGCTGGCTTGGGAGGCCAGCGGCCCTGGTTCGGGTCCCACATATGAGGGCCAGTGACACTGCCCTCAAAAAAGTAAAAAATAAAACAAAACACAAATTTTTTAAAAAAACAAAACACGTATTTAAAAAACAACAACATAGGAACAGGTTTCCAAACCTAATTAATCATCTTTTGACTTGTACTTAAATTCTTATTAGCATCACCTATCTCTATGACACTACCTCAAGAAGGCAAGTCTTGAAGGGCTGGCTTACTGTAACTCTAAGAATCTAGGGCCATTTCATATTATTAATGAAAATAAACAAAGAGGAAAAACTCTCCCATATATGCTTCAAAACCTGAAGTGTTTACCTGACGAACAGCCAAAGCATATTTTATTCCCAGTAGACCGCCATGTCTAACTTCCCACTGTTCTTGTGTAAGTAACTTAAGCAGCACATCCACAGTCTTATGAACTCCTGTTTCATTCATGTGTTTTAACACCACACCTAATGTTTGGGCACAAGTCTCACGAACTGGTGCCACAACCTACAAATGAGAAAGGAAGAAAACTTCTATTTATAAAAAACGTATTTTGTTCAATCCAAAATTTGATTGGGCAAAGCCTCTCTTAGGTGATACTTACCTCATCAGAAACAAAGTCTCCAAATCTGTCTAACGCAAAAACACAAAGAAGTCTAATAACCAAGTCTTCCAACCACTCTTGATGCTGCTGAATCATCTGTTAAACAATCATTTTTTAGTAATAAAGATCACACATTGTATTAGGGGCTGGGTAAACATATTAGATCCAAAACGAAAACTAAAATATTGGGACAGGTTATTTTAACTGTAGGAACAATAACCAAAATGTATTAAAGTCCCAACTGCTATCTTTAATACTAACCACATCCTTTGATTATTAGATTCATATATACTACACCAAAATCTTTAAAATTCATGAATTCTGTTAAGTTACTTGAGCTCCAAGAAAAATTAAGAAACTACTTAAGGTTGCTCTAATATCAATTACATCTGTCATTTATCTATTATCTATCCTATTATCAATGCCTCCATTGCTCACTGACCTCTATACATCTTTGTCTCCTTTCCAATCCATTATATTCTGCTCAAATACTTTTGCTTATACATAGTATTTTTCCACTCATTGTGTCTGAATATATCTTTCCCCTGAATTCATTCTTCCTGTCTTCCTGACTTCTTCCTAATCTTCTTACTTTTTTCTTCATTATCACTTTTCCTTATTTCTTACTTACCTCTCATTTCTATTTCACGGCACATGCTCTGTAACTTCTCTGTCTTGGAAAAAGAGACCAATAACCGAAGCTTGGTGATAATTGCTGCTTTACTACTTACCTCTTCTAAAGTGCTATCTCCCATTTTACCGCCACTTTTACCATGAGCTTTAAGTATTTCCCTAAGGCCAGTGCCTGCACCATGTCGAACCTAAAAAAAACCAAAAAGGAAATGTTAGAGGTTAAATGCTTATGAAACTGAGTTTAACTTTCTTCAATTAGAAAAACAAATTATTAGATTTTTAAGAAGTTAGAATAAACTAAGTAGCACTTCACAAGAATGTCTTTTTCTTTTATTATCCAAGAAGAATTACATATATGAATTTTACAATTTTGCTTATGTATTTCTTTTAATGAAGAAAAATAGCTATTCTAAAATTCTCCTGAGCTATTATCCATTTGGCTGTCCCTCCTCTACCGTCTACTTGCATTTAGCATGTGATAATGCTGTGATAAGCAAAAGAGCAGAAAGAAAGTATCATATATTGTTCTTTACAGCCCCAACATCAATATTTTAGAAATATATGCAACAAACCTAAGTTGTAAAGCTTCCAGTGTTAAGTGTCAAAGGAAAACAATTCAAATAAAATATCTTATGACTAATGCTTCACTGAAGCCCTCTAGTCTTTTGAAGTGTCATCTGGAAGGGAGAAAACAGGCCACTGACATTGCACCCATTTATTCAAGACCCCATGTGAGTTAAGACTTGAACAGCTTTAAAAAGAAGTGTATCAAGGAGCAGAAAGGCTGTTAAAAGGTATTCCAAACTACCGTTTTTTCAATTACTCAAAGGCCAAGCGAAATGGGACAAAATAGTTTGACACTACCAACTCTCAACTTCAACCAGAGGAACTTGACTTTCATCTCTTTTACATAATGGGACTTGTTAAGGGTTTTCTTTGAAGAAATATTTCTGAGGCCAAAAAGCTGATATGGAAACTAATGCTTTTAATCAAAACTGTCTACTTCCAAAGAAAACTTCTGTCTGGGAGAGATACACAAATCTTTATATTATAGCTAAAAGAATGAAAAGAAATGAACAATTCGCTAAAAGAAATACAATAAAAAGGGCATGAAAATGAAAATCAGTCTGAAGTTTTATATTTAGAAGGTGAGTGATTATTAAGTACTTTGACCAGTGGTCCTGAGGGACACAAGGGAAGAATACGACCATGAAAAACTAGGTTGTACTTGACATGGTTCCCTTTGTTAGCAAAGAAAATAAAGCTATCATTGCTAAAAAATAAGTCACCATTTAAGAAGTAAATAAGGATAATGTGAACCACAATGAATGTAAGAGAATCTATTATTTGAACAAATGTTTTGCCATATTCAGCTTACATGGTTTATTTAAAATTTTATGTATCAAATAATTAAGATTAACCACTTAATTTTTGAGCAAAATATATCTTACTACTCTTATTGATGAATGTAAAATAGGTCAATGAATTCTTGCATTCAAATTAGAGAGAAATTGTAATGAAGAAATCGTACCTCCCAGGAGGGATTAAAAAGATCATTGCAAAGTTCTTCACAAAAGCTTTCCAAAGGCCATTCATTTGTCTGAATAAGAAAAACAAAATTACTACTAATTCAAAAGGTCTATTTTATGCTAATAGCTTAATTAATTTTAAAAAGTGTACTTATTTAGAGAACTGATTCTGAGTGGTGAACACACAATGTAATATATAGATGATGTATTACAGAATTGTACACCTTAAATCTATGTACTTTGCTAACAATTGTCACCCCAATAAACTTTAAATTAAAAAAGTGTACTTATTTATAGATCTAGTAATAATAGTCAGGTTTTTTTTGTTTTGTTTTGTTTTTCTGAGGGCAGTGTCACTGGCCCTCATATGTGGGATCCAAACCGGGGCCGCTGGCATCCCAAGCCAGCTCTTAACCACCATGCCACTCAGCCGGCCCAATAATCAGGTTTTTAAAAAGTTAAATAATTAAAATTTTTACTAATGAAGTAAAGATACTTATAAGATTTTTAATAAAATTTCTTTCAATTGATAGATTATTAAATACTATTTACTAACAGTATGAAAAAATTACAAACAATTTCAAAGGACACTTCAGGACATTTCAATAGTACCTCTTCAATTAAGGAAGAATTGTCTGGAATATTATCAATCAAGACTTTGGAATCATTTGCAGGCTGATTAATAACAACATTTGCTATTTTTCGTCTCTTTTCTTCTGGTTCCCCATCAGTGCTATCATTGCTAAAAAATAAAAATCACCATTTAAAAAGTGAATAAGGATAATGTGAACCACAATGAATGTAAGAGAATCCATTATTTGAACAAATGGTTAGCCATATTTGGCTTATATGATTTATTTAAAATTTCACGTATCAAATAATTAAGATTAACCACTTAATTTTAGAGTAAAATATATCTCACTACTCTTATCAATGAATGTAAAATAGATCAATGAATTCTTGCATTCAAATTAGATCTCAAATTTAACGAGTCTTTTTTCCTTCCTCTCTACAATGAGCTCACCTTTTTATTTTAAACTCCCTTAGTTTAACAACCTAAATCAGGCCCAGTATAACTTTTTTAGGCTGTTGTGCCCTGGAGAAAACTAATATAGTAAGTGATACACACTATAACCTTCCTAGTTCTTGAAAAACAGAGATAAGACAATTGAAAAATAAAAAATATGTCTAGAAAAATCTAAGGAAATGCTGTTTTATGACTAAAAGACCAAAAATATTGAGGCTAGCCTAATAAAATATTACAAAGGAAAAGACAAGTAAACCTATTCAGAATTAACAGAAAGGAACAGCTAGCACAGTTAAGGTATATATAGCATTATTTTCTATAAATATTCTCCCCACCTTAATAGTGTAATTTACTTGGCCAACCCTTTTTTCTATAAAGTGATGAAAGAAATCTAAGCCTCCCTAATCTCATTCCCTATTATTTTTACCCTATTTCTTTCTAATCTAGCCACACTGGTCATCTTACTGTCATTGAACTTATTAGGCATGTTCCCACTTCCCAGGCATTTGTCGAATACCCACAGAGCCAGCTAGCCTAGCTTCCTCACTTCTTACTGATGTTTACTGAGAAGTGACCTCTGTGAATCCCTCCCTGACCTGCCTATCTAAAATTTCAAACTCTCTACGCACAAACATTTCTTATGTTCATTTCTTGCTTTACCTCTTTTTTCCTTCTTAATCTTTATCATTAATATGCAATTTACTTATCTTGTTACTCATCTTTCTCTTTAGACCAAAAGCTCCACAAAGGCAGCAATTTTACCGATTTTATTCACTACTATACCCTGTGGGCCTAGAATAGTATTTGGCACACAGACTGTACTCAGTAAATATTTGTGGAATGAATCATAAACGCTGAAAATTAAGGTCTAATATTTCCAATATTCAAATATTTGGGTAAAAGTGCTTATATATATAGAAGCCAATAGAAACACTTACTAGGTTTGATATGATCCTAATGAACTGCTAACTTAAAAAACCCTGCAGTTAGCAAGCTCAATAAAGTTTTTATATTTTAAAAAGCTGCAAATAAAAATTTATACCGAATAGTTGTTTATTATTTATCCCCCCTTTGTGCCTAGCTTTTAAATAAACACTGTAAACACTTTTCAGCTTTATATAGAAAGAAAAAGTTTCTGTCATCTGCAACAAGTTTATTTTCATAGGCTCTCATGTGTTTAATTCATCATTTACTCAAGCATTTCTTGAATACCACTAGGAATTCTGATTTAACAGATGTGAGTCCCAAGAATCTGCATTTTAACAAGCCCCTTTTGAGAAATGCTGCTCCAAGCCATACACAGACACCATTTTTATTAACTCATTAAGAAAGTGAGGATGGTGATTTGAACCACAGAGTTCTCTCCTATAACAGGATTAGGTAAACAAACCTGGATTATTACCTGCTATTTGGCTTAGCCCCCAGCCTAGGGAACAGGTGATGCAATGCTGTACCAGTTCTCACTTTACAAGTACAGTACTCTTAATTTGTGGCCCTTGGACCATCATCTCTCAGACCTCACTCTTTACTACTCTCACTTCTGTCCACTCATCCCATCCATACTGCTTTTCTTTCTGTTTCTTGAATATTCCATGATTAAGGCATTTACATTTGTTTCCTCTGCCTGGAATGTGCTCCTCTTGGAAAATCATCAGCCCTCACTGGAGCTCATAAGTAGCAAGAAAAAAAATCTGCATATGTAGATTTTTGTGTGGAAGTTGTCCTAGTCCCTAATGATAGTAAATACTCTGAAAATTAAGCAAGACAATCCAAATGGTACTCCGCAGCTAAAGACAAAATGCTTTTGGAAATCAAGCAGACACGAATTTAAACTATACATACAGCATACTGAATGAATAGGCAGAAAAAGATTACTACCTCTTCTCATTAGTTTCCACAGCATCCCTGGATCTCTGTTTTGCAAATAACTTGGCCATTCTTTTAGCTTTGTTTTTTTGTCTATTACTCATTCCTGCTCGGAATTCAGAGTCAATCAATTCAGCTGCCTGGAGAGTCTGAAAGAATAAAAGAACACTGAGTTTGGCCTTTAAAATTTAAAATAAATATCCATAGTCTCAGCCTCAGAAGAGGAGTAAGTCTATAAATTTCATTATATACAAATTGATCATTCTTTTTCGACAGCTTCATGCTCTTCTGTTGTATGACTATAATTCCACTCTCTTTTTCCTTTCCTATTCTTCCAGTTCCCAAGAGATGCTCATGTGTTTCTTAGCTCTTATGTCACAGATATGGCACAAATGTATGATCTTAACTCAATTGAAGGGGTAAGATTTCAAAATAACCATAATACCAGCCAAAAGTTATAAGAATAAAGAATGTCAGTGAAAGAAACTAATCATCATCTGCTGAAAAAATAAAAATACTACAGCCAGAATCCTACAGTCAACTTAGCCCATAAGCTCCTTTCCTCTTAAGCACTCACTGCCTACGGTTTTCCTTTTTCCACTCATGGGTAGGCATTATAAAGGCTATGAGATAGAAATGCTTTGAGCCGAAGCTTAAAAGTCCTTTCTGCTCTTAACCAATTAAGATTCAAGTGAAATTTATAAGCTACAACCAATCAGGGTCACTGGTGTGGATGCCATGCTACAGTCTTCATCCAGATAGCATTGACATGTATAAGGAAATTCAACAGTGAAAAGCCTGTGGCAACAACTAACCATAGGTTAGTTAGGCCTATGGCAACTCCTCCCAAAGGTCCATGAAGACTAAACTTGGATCTGCAAAGCCTAAGTTGGCCGTTGCCCATCCATATCCAACTATTCTGTATACAGACCACTTTCTCTAATACCCCATTCATTTTCTTACAACATGCCCAATTACCACACTGTGATCACATTACTACATTTTTGTTCTCCTTCATTTTATTATATGTTCTTCTTCAAGTTTTATTTACCTCTTATGCTTCCTTTTGTTCCCCATTTCTTTGCATTCCTTTCTGCCATTATATTTTCTGCCTCTTTATACTATGTGCAATTTTTTTTCTTGTCTCCAGAAGTTATTATTACACATACTCCAACCCTAAACAATGTAGTTTACAAATCTAATGGTTTACAGAACTACCACTATAAAGGCCCTTTTTCCACTTAAGCAACAGGAAAGCCCAAGGGAATGAGAAGGGTTTCATAACTACAAAGCAGGAATTCTAAATGGGGCAAATGGAACCCTAAAAGGATATTGAGAGAGGCAAGAAGAAAGAGAACTGAACACCCTGAAAGGTAGTATTTCACTTGCATGTGAATTTTTCAGAGGAGAAAGCCACAGCTTTCACTGGAGCTTAAAAAGAGTCAGGGGCATAAAGAAAGAGGCACTCAGGCATCCATTGGGAATTGGAAGAACAGAGGAAAAAGCAAGAACACACAGCAAAATTATGGTATAGCCATACAACAAAATAGCATGAAGCAATCAAAAAAGAATATGATCAATCTGTATATACTGGGAAAAGATAAACATGGCTTAAAAGGGCACATATACATGTGTGTACACAGAAAATTTCAGGAAGGATGCACAAGTAACTTGAAAAGGGTTGCTGGGGCCAGCCAAGTGACTCATTGGTTAAGAGTTGGCTTGGGAGTGCCAGCTCTGAGCAGCAGGACAGCCGGTTCGGATTCCACATGGGCCAGTGACACCGTGCCCTCTACAACTAAGATGGTGAACAACAGCTTGACCTGGAGCTGGGCTGCCATGAGTCACCAGCAACAATGTAGGTTGCAGTGGGGCTGCAGTGGGCTGCCATAAGCTACAGTGAGTGGCCGGCAGCCAGCGTGAGCGGTTGACAGCCGGAGTGAGCTGCCATGAGCCGCTGTGAGCGGCCATCCAATGGCCGGGGACCAATCTGCCTCACCCGGGAAGAGCACAATGATGATACCAACATGGGTCAATGAAGCAATGTCCTCCACAACTACACTGAAGAACAAAAGGACAGCAACTTGTCTGTTCCCCTTCTCTGACTCCCCAACGCTACTCCCTCACCCAATTCCCCAACAGCAACAACAACAACAACAACAACAGAAGTCCAGGGTCCATTAAAAAAGAAAAAAAAAAGGGTCGATTATGAGGTGGGGACATAGGTGTCCATCAATTGTTAGAAAGAAACTTCTTTTACTTCACATTTTATATCTTTTTGCATTGTTTAAAATTCTTTTTATGTTAATTTCTCAAATAAAAGGATGAATCATAGCTCTATAAAGATTTCTAGTATCATTATATCTGACTATGATAGTACTTACTATCTCCCACTCTCTCATTTTTTTCCTTTACTAAAGAACAAAGGAAAGAGCAACAGGTTCAGCTAGGCTTTCTCAGTACCAGTGGCTCCTAAAAGATTCACCACAGCTTTTATCTAACAGTCCAGTGTCTACAAGGTCGGTTGAACGTCTGTCTCTATAAAATCTGTCACCAGAAATCTAATTTATGAAGACACTAAATTATGGTGGCATTAAGCAACAAACACAGAATCAAGAACAACATTTTAGTTTTTAAATTGCAATTGCAATTGCATAGCAAAATGAAGCAAGCCCTTTGAATTACTTTCAAACAAACAAAGGTTTTACCTACAGGTTTGTTTACAAGGGCTGCTGATGTAGGAGTATAATCCAAATCTTCATCATTGAAGAGTTCTTCAGTGCTCATTCCAATGGCTTCTCCCATATTAAGACCAAGTTTCTTCTGTAATAGTTTTCGTTGGCGTGCTATCCTCTCTTTAGGGTCCACTTCACCTTTAAACAGGAAAGAAATACATTTCATCCACATCAGTTAAGTTATCTAATACATGAAGATCAAACTCAATTAAAATACAAAAAAAAAATTAACTATTAAAACATACCCTCCTGGCAATAAAACAAACCATGCTCACAGTCTTTAAATGTGTCATAAACTGCATTACCTAACCATGACTAGAATAGCATGCTATCTAACAAAACACTCTAAGAGTTTTCACTGAGACTCCCCTATTGCCCTACTGTCAATTATCAAGCTTATATAAAATGAGCTCCCAGTCCTATGGGGAAGAAAATTTTATAGGTACACCTTGTACATTCTCTGAAAGATCTAACCAAGCTAAAAAAAAACCAAAAATCTACATTTTACTCAACAGAAAAAGATCTCAACAAATACGTGTTTATTTCAAGTGTGGCCTTTACGAATTCTGAGATGACGCAGACTTGATAGCCCCAATAACAAAGATAAACGCATAAAAGAAGACAGATTCTGAATGTCCCAAGTAAAACCTGCAGTGGAAAACAGATCAAAAGGTATAACTTTAAAAATAAAAATTTGGGGGCCGGCCGAGTGGTGCAGCGGTTAAGCGCTGGCTTGGGAAGACAGCGGCCCCGGTTCGGGTACCACTTATAAGGGCCAGTGACACTGCCCTCAAAAAAAATAAATAAAAAAAATAAAAAAATAAAAATTTGGGGTTAAAATACCTAAGTTGCAAGAGACAGTTCTACACTACTGGGCAAAAATTTAACACTTTAAAAATAATAACAAGGAGCTGGCTGAGTGGCTCGTTGGTTAAGAAATGGCTTGGGAGAGCGAGCTCTGAGCAGCACGGCCATCAGTTTGGATCCCACATGGGCCAGTGATGCTGCATCCTCTACTGCTAATATGGTGAACAACAGCTCGACCTGGAACTGGGCTGCTGTGAGTTGCTGCGACGGCGTAGGCTGCAGTGGGCTGCCGTAAGCTACCATGAGTGGTCGGCAGCCAGCGTGAGCCGCCGTGAGCGGCCATCCAATGTCTGGCGCCTGATCTGCCTCAGCAGGGAAAAAAGCAATGATAACAATACCAACATGGGCCAGTAAAGTGATGTCCTCCACAGCTAAACTGAAGAACAAAAGGACAACAACTTTTCTGTTCCCCTTTCCCGATTCCCCAACGCTATTCCCTCCCCCAATTCCCCAATAAAACCTTTAATAAATAAATAAAAAACAATAATGATCCTCCTCTAATAATGGCAGAGTAAGTTCTTATTGGACTAGTGCTTCTTGATTTTGAAGCTTTTCCCTTTATTTATTGTAGTTTCAGTTTCAGGTCTTATATTAGAGTCTTTTCTGAGTTGATTTTTGTGTGTAAGGTAAGGCAGAGGTCCAGAGTTACATTTTTTTTTTGCCTGGGGATCTTCATTTTTCCCAACACCGTTTGTTGAAGAAACTGTCTCTGTCCCAGTGTGTTTTGGACACCCTTGTCAAATATCAGTGATTGTATATTTGTGGGTCTATTTCTGTGCACTCTCTTCTGTTCTACTGCTTTGTATGTCTGTCTTCACTCCAGGACCATACAATTTTATTGACTCTGGCTCTCTAATATATTTTGAAATCAAGAGATGTGATTCATCCAGCTTGGTTCTTCTTTCTCAAGACCATTTTGGCTATTCTGGGTCTTCAGTTGTTCCATATTAATTTTATTATTTCTTTTCCTATTTCTAGGTCCGCAAAGACGGCTCGGGGTCCAGGAGGCCTGGGACTTTCCTGCGCGAGTGAGTCAACTGAATGCGCTCTTCTTGATTTTAAAACTTACCAGAAAGCAAAAGTAACCAAGACAATGAGGTATTGGCATAATGACAGACATCAATGGACTAGAACTGACAGTGGAGAAATAAAGCTATGTGTCATATAGCCAAGGGTGCCAAGACAATTCAGTGGGGAAAGAATAGTTCTTTTCAACAAATGGTGTTGAGACAACAGGATAGCCAAATGCAAAAGAATAAAGTTGGATCCATAACACGTATAAAAATTAGCTCAAAATCAAAATGGATCAAATCAAATCAAAATGGATCAAATACCTGATAGTAAGAGCTAAATAAAGCTATAAAACTCTTGGAAGAAAACACAGATGTAAACAACCTTAGATTTGGCAATAGCTTCTTATATATAACATCAAAAGCTTGAGAAACAAAAGAAAAAAATAATTTGGACTTCTTCAAACTTAGTAACTTCTGTGCTTCAAAGGATACCATCAAGAAAGTGAAATTATAACCTGAAGACTGGAAGAACATATTTGTAAATCAAATACCTGATAAGGGGTTTGTATCCAAAATACAAAAAGAACTCTTACAACTCAATAATAAAGGAACAAATATCCTGTTTTAAAAATGGGCAAAGAAGCAGTAGTTTGCAGTAGTTTCCACCACTCTGCCCAAAAGACCCTCCTCTTACTTTAATAAATCTTCCTTCTCTTTTTCTAAAAAAATAAAAAAATGGGCAAAGGACCTGAATAGACAGTTTTCCATTTCTGGGATCTGTAAGTCATAACCCTTGAGGCTTTACTTCCTTTGTATACTGAAAGTGTGCCTTCAATCAAAACAACCCTGGGGTTTTCACTTCTGAAAAGTGGGAGCTCATATGCTGAGGGAGCTACTTGCCAACCCCATGTGGGTAGCTTTTGCCTCCTCGTTCAACACGTCATACATAACCTGCATATTCTTAATTTAATACACTAGCTACGAGTCCCCCAACACAGCATGGATGTGGAGAAATTAGAAATCTTGTGCATTGCTAGTGAGAAAATAAAATGGCGCAGCCACTATGGAAAACAGTATGACAGTCCCTAAAAAAATTAAAAACAGAATTACCATGATCCAGTAATTCCATTTCTAGGTATATATCTAAAAGAACTGAAAGCAAGAATTCAAACAGATATTTGTATACCAATGTTCACATCAGCATTATTTGCAATAACCAAAAAGTAGAAGAGGGGCCGGCCAAGTGGCTCAGCTGGTTAAGAGCTCACTCAAGAGTGCGAGCTGAGCTCTGAGCAACAGCAGTTCGATGCCCAGCCCGAGCTGAGCTGCCGTTGAGCTGTGCCAGGATGGCAGGATGGCTCAGATTTAAAAAAAAAAAAAAAAGGTAGAAGAAACCCCAAGTATCCACTGATGGATGAAAGGATAAACACATTGGAATAATATTCGGCCTTAAAAAGGAAAAACATTCTGACACATACTACAACATGGATGAACCTTGAGGAGATTATGCTGAGTGAAATAAGCCAGTCACAAAAGGACAAATACTGTATGATTCCACTTATATGAAGTATCTAGAATAGTCCAATTCATAAAGACAAAAAGTAGAACGCTAGTTGCCAGGGGTTGGGGGGAGGGCAAGGAAGGAATGGGAATTATTTAATGGGTATAAAAATTTCCATTTTGCAAGATGAAAAGAGTTCTGGAAACTGGCTGCACAACAATGTGAATGTCCGTAATACTACTGAACTGTATACTAAAAAATGGTTAAGATGGTCAATTTTATGGTGTCTATATTCTACCACAATTAAAAAACAGATATAGCCTGCAATAGTAATAAAAATTATTTAGGAAAAAATGAAAGAAGTACTGATATATACTACAATATGGATAAACCTTGGAAACATTCTACTAAGTAAAAGAAGCCAGTCACAAAAGACCACATATTGCATAATTTTATTTACAGGACATGTCCAGAATAGGCAAGTCTATAGAGACAGAACATTGCTTAGGGCTGGGAAAGGTAAGAAAGGAAGTAGGGGTATAAGAGTGATAACTAATAATTTCTTCTTCAGGCAATAAAATATTCTAAAATTGAATGCATTTAGCTGTGAATATATTAAAACCACTGAATTATATACTTCAAAAATGTGTGAAATTTATAAAACAAGAATTTTATCTCAACAAAGCATTTTTTAAGGCTGCTCTACCTGGAAGGAAAAACTACTAGAGACCCATACATGCTGGATCACAAGTCCAGTACACTTACACAGAGCCCACAATTAGTCCTCTCGTTCCAGGGAAAGTTCTACAGGGTAAAAATAATCTACACAGCTGCAAAGGAAACTCAGACCAGCACCTATACTAATCATGTATGCATTCTTCATATATATGAGGAAAAAAAAAACACAGATGAGCAGGTAGTTAAAGAAATTATAGGGTTTTAAATGAGCACTGTTCAGCATGCTGTGACTTACCAGCATTTAATACTGATTTCCAAAAAATTGGAGATTCCAATCCTGGTTACATATTATTGTAGACTCACAAGTGGAGTTTTTTCTTTTAAATACAATTTTCTAGAGCTATCCACAGATCTATTAAATCAGAATCTCTAGGATAAAACCCAACACACTCTTTTTCTTTTTTTTAAATTAAAGTTTATTGGGGTGACAATTGTCAGTAAAGTTACATACGTTTCAGGTGTTCAATTCTGGAATACATCATCTATATATCACATTGTGTGTGCACATTTTCTTTTTTTAAATGACAAACGTGACACTGACTTTTACTCCTGGATTAGGGCCAAAGATCTCTGGTAATGTCCACGGATACCCTAGTAAGATTATAGTTAAGACTGGTAAACTTAGTGTTTAGAGATAACTTTTTTCAAATGTCCAAGTTTTTGAAATAACTTCTACCTTCCTTATTAGGAAAACTATGCTTTTACGGAACTTAAATTTTCCTCTTAATTTTCTCCAAAAATAATTAAACTAGATCTAGAAACCATATTGAGCAAGACGAAATGAACAGGTACTTAGCATTTTTCTTTAAGGTGTACAAATTGAAGATCATCTCATTAACTTTGCTAGATAGATGTGCTTTGAATAATGATTAATTTAATTAGCAACAAAACAAAATACTGTTTTGTTTTTGTTTTAGTCGCAAGAACTTATTTACTTACAGAAATCCATTAAAACCATCAAGGTTTTTTCCACTCAAAGCATCAATCTTGAATAGCCAAAACATGTATTTTACATCCAGATAGATTCTGTACGTTTAAAGATAATGTGAAATTACCTATCCAAGATTTATTTTTCATTTTTAGTTTTTGCTTTGGTCACCAGCACAAGTAGATCCAATTATTTAAATATTTAAAACATATAATAAAAAGAAAACTATCATATAGCCTCTCAAATTTCCAGAACTGTGAAAACATTACCACAATCTGTACTAATCCTGGATGTTAAAACTATTGAACTGAGGCTCTTGGGTAATACTTTATAATTCATATATTCCATAATAAAATGGCTGCTGAATATTAATATGTATCTTTTTTTTAAAGATTTTATTGGGGACTTGGGGGAGGGGAACAGACAAGTTGCTGTCCTTTTGTTCTTCAGTCTAGTTGTGGAGGACATTGCTTCACTGGCCCATGTTGGTATTATCATTGCGCTCTTCCCGGGTGAGGCAGATCGGTCACCAGCCTCTGGATGGCTGTTCACAGAGGCTCATGGCAGCTCACGCCGGCTGCCAGCCACTCACAGTAGCTCACAGCAGTCCACTGCAACAAATGCTGCAGCCTATGCCATTGCCGGTGACTCACGGCAGCTCAGCTCCATCTTAGCTGTAGAGGGTGCAGCGTCACTGGCCTTCGTGTGGGATCTGAACCCAGGCCCTGCTGCTCAGAGCATACGCTCCCAAGCCAACTCTCAACCAACATGCCACTCGGCCGGCCCTAATATGTATCTCTTAATGATACATATAGTATATACTCAAGGGAAGAAAAATATTCATATAATAGCTTTAAACCAAGTACTTCTGGTTATCTTCTACATGCATAGCAACCCCAACTACAAACTTCAATTTATATTTCGTGACATGTTCGATTTTGTGTGACTGACATATAGCATACCAAGTGATAAATTATAATAGTTTGAACAAATGCATTTCAGACTTTCATCTATAGGACTACTACATACCTGATTTTTCATCTTGTACTTCAAATTCTGCACCAGCAGATCCCAGTAGTGATGCCCCATGTTGTAACAATCTACATATATCAAATCTGTCAAAATTTAATCGATCTGTAGTAGATGAATCTTCCATAGCACTTTCTGAAGTAGGTTCTAGATGAGGTTTAAAAATATTTAATTTATAAAAAAAGAAAAATATATATATATATATATATTTAATTTGATCATATAGTCAAAGTGTAAAATGAAAGAAAACAGCATTACTTATAATGGATGGGTAATATTTTAAGAAAAATAAAAGGTGAAGGAAGTAGAAAAGCTACTGAGAATTTATTTATGATCAGCTCTTAGTTATTTATGAAAAAACTACTTAGTTGGTGACGCCCCTCGTACAAACCATCAGAATGTCAGTGGGTGTATGTATAGATGTTTTTGACTACAAAATCATGATGTTATATAAAGAAATGCATCCCCATGTTGAAATATTAAATATCACGCTGTCTCCACTTACTGTTAAATTGCTTAAAAATACCACACTAACAGTATTAATTATAGTGCTAAACTGGAAGATAAATAATTCACAGAATATATTCATAAACAAGACTAATAAGCATCATCCCTCCCTATATCTGAGGAACATCTAGGACACAAAGCAACTACTCATTCAACAGAACTCACTTGTCATAATATGAAGCAAATTATAATCTCCCGGTAAATTGCTAAAATCATATATCCATCTGAGGCCTAAAAATAGCTATAAAATCTTCTATATTCCTCCCAAAAAAAGGTTATGCCATTATAAATTTCAAAATATATTGTAATTGTCCACAGATTTAATGGTTTGTTTGGCTGTCATTTGCATATTCATCTATAAACTAAAGTATAATTGCTTGACTTACAAAGAACTGCTTAAATGTTTTAAATTTTCTAGTGATGACAAGCAATCTTATTATAAATTTAATGCTAGTGTAACTTACTTAATAAAGCTCTGTTAAAAAAGAATCTGAGTTCTAGTATTTCTATATACCAAAGTAAGCACAGATATTAAGCTGGAAAGGAAAAAAGCTCTTTTCTAAAACAAGTTATAACTTCTTCTGGTTGTACATTTCATTTGATGAGAGAAAAGACGAATTAATATAATCACTCAAAATAATAGGTGCCAGCAAATTAAAGCAAAACTTTTAGACAAGCTAAGACTTATAAGTGGTATTATCAAAGCGACTTGAAAATGAAACCCAGTTGCATCATATTAAATTTTCACTTAATTAAAATGTGCACCTTTAAACATTTTTAAAAGCATACACTCATTTTTAAATATCATTACAGGCTGTCACAAAAATAATTTGCACTACAAGGTATCTAAAGGAGACATAAAAAACTAAAGACTGAACTGTCCAAATATCTATACATGATTGTACTTAAATTTAGAAAATAATTATTCTTTCAGCAACAACACAACATGGACTATTTCAAATATTTATTTTGTATTGATTTAATTTCTTTTTTAGGACATACATTCTTTGAGAGAAGTAATAATCTCTTAAGTCAAGCATGCTGTAGAATTAATAATTTAAAAAGTATGTATGAGAACATTTTGTGTATCTAGCAGTTTTTTAAAGGGTGGTGAAAATAACCTTATTCAATGTCATTTCCTGACAAGGCTATACCTGAAAGCATGAAAATTAAGCCTTTAAATTAAAATTGAAATTATTAAAATACAAAATGTACAGTATAATAAATTCTACATTAGGTTTTTACTTCAAACAAGTTTTTCCACTTAATAGCACCTTGTTTGGTTCTTGGCACTGGATTCCACTCAGGTACATTTTTCACTATAGCTTCAACAGCTTGTCCTGCTGCAATCCGGGTATCCCAGTTAGTACTCCGTAAGTATATCAACACCTTAAAAATTTATAAAATAAAATAGTTATATACTAGAAAATATGTTTGTTCAATGTAGAAAAGACAAATACAAATTTACTTGTTATTAATTTATAATTTAGCAGCCCTAGAATTTATATAAAACATCTTGAAAACAGGAAATATCACACGGTTACAAAGGAAATAGGAAACTTTTAATCAAAGAATGCTTATGTGCATTAAAAAAATAATACAGCTTTTAACACACTAAAAAGCAAAGTGTATATTATTAAGTCCCATTAATTAATGCAAAAAGTTATAAAAACTTGCAGAAAGAATGAGTTCAGCAACATTGAAAGATATAACATCAACATACAAAAATCAATGGAGTTTCTATAAACTTTTAATACACAATCTGAAAAAATTAAGAAAACAATCCCATTTATAATAATAACAAAAGCATAAAATACTTAATAAATTTAACAAAAGAAGTATAATACTTATATAGTGAAAATTACAAAAATTCAAAAACTGTTGAAAGAAATTAAATAAGAACTAAATAAACAGAAAGATACCTCATGTTCATGGATCAAAGACTTAATACTGTGAAGACAGTAATACTTTCTAAATTGATTTACAGATTCAACACAATTCCTCAAAACTCAGCTAGCTTTTTTACAGACATGAACAAGGTGATCCTAAAATTTATATGGAAATTCCAGGTATCCCTAAAAACCAAAACAATCTCAAAAAAGAATAAAGCCAGTATACACACACTTCTTCATTTCAAAACTTACTACAATGCAACAATAATCAAGACTGTGTGGTGATGGCAAGAGGACAGATATATAGATTAATGGAATAGAACTGAGAGTCCAGAAATATACTATGTCTATGGTCAACTGATATTGGACAAGAGTGCCAGGGTAATTCAATGGGTAAAGCGCAGTTCTTTTAACAAATGGTGTTGAGGCAACAAAATAATGAATCTGAACCTTTACTTCACACCATACACAAAAAATTAAATGAAAATGACCATAAGTCAAAATAAGAACTATAAATTATAAAATTCTTAAAGCATAGGGATAAATTTTTGTGACCTTAGGCTAGACAAGTGTTTTTCAGATATGACTCCAGAAGCATATGTGATATTAAAAAAAATAAAAATTTCACTTCATCAAAATTAGTAACTTTTGTGCTTCAAAAGATACCATCAAGAAAGGGAAGACAGGACCAGCCGGGTGGCTCAGTTGGTTAGAGCACAAGCTCTGAGCAACAGGGTAGCTGGTTCGATTCCCACATGGGCCAGTGAGCTGCGCCCAACCTGAGCTGCCAACAGGCGGCCAGATGTGTGCGTGCTCTTATCAACAATGTTGCCAGTTCGACTCCTGCATGGGATGATGGGTTGCGCCTCATCCCACAACTAGGCTGAAAAGAGCGACTGGACCTGGAGCTGGGCTTGCGCCCTCCACAATTAAAATTGAAGGACAACAACTTGACTTGGAGCTGATGGGTCCTGGAAAAACACAATGTTTCCCTTCCCCAATTCCCCAACACGTTCTCTTCCCCAATTCCCCAATAAAATCTTTTAAAAAAAAGAAAAAAGAAAAAAAAGAAAGTGAAGACAACCCACAGACTGGAAGAACATATTTGTTGTACACCTAAAACTAAACAAACAAAAAACAACAACAAATATTTGCAAATCAAGCCCCTGATATGGGGCTTGTATCCAAAACATATGAAGAACTCTTAGAACTCAATAATAAAAGAACAAATATCCTACTTTAAAAATGGGCAAAGGATCTGAATAGACAGTTCTCCAAAGAAGATATATAAATGGTAAATAAATACATGAAAAGATGTTCAACATCATTAGTCATCAAGAAAATGCAAATCTAAAGTACAATGAGATTATCACTTCACACTCACTAGTATGGATATAATCAAATATAACAGTTAATAACAAGTTCTGGCAAGGATATGGAAAAATCAGATCTCTCATACACTGCAGCTGGAAATGTAAAACTGTGGAGCCAGTTGGAAAACAGTCTGGCAGTCCCTCATAAATTAAACATAGCTACCATATTCATATAATTGAGCAATTCTACTCCAGGTATATATGTCCAAAAGAGATGAAAACATAAATCCACACAAAAACTTGTACATAAATTTTCATAGCAGCATTATTCACTATAGGCTAAAAGATGAAAACCCAAAAGTTTATCAACTGATGAACAGATAAATAAGATGTGGTATATCCTATCCATACAGTGGAATATATTTGACAATAAAAAAGAATGAAGTAATAAGGCATGCTAAAATATGAAGAAACCTTGAAAATACTACATTAAGTAAAAGAAGCCAGTCACAAAAGGTCTCACATTTAAAGAAAATGTTCAGAATAGACAAATCTATAGACAGGAAGTAGATCAGTGATTGCCTAGGACTGGGTATGCAAGGGGGAGTGATGGAAAATGACTGCTATTGGACATGAGGCTTTTTGGGGGGAAGATAAAAATGTTTTAAAATTATATTGTTGTGATGGTTGCACATATCTGTGACTATAATAAAAATCATTGACTTACACACTTTACCTGCATGAATTTATGGTATGTAAATTGTATTTCAATAAAGCTGCTTAAAAAAACAAAACTGAAAGGCAACATGAAAACACTGAGGGCAGAGAAAAGACTATGAGAGGTAAGAAGGTACTGAAGACAAACTGTGCCTCTTTGGGAATTATTGGGTTGTTGGAAAAGTCATGATGCATTTTTGCAACAAAAAATATAGAAAAAAATATGTCATGACTTTTCTGACAACCTAATATTTGATGGCAGCCCTGTATGCTGGGATCTCAGTTACAAAACCAGAGCTCACTTGGAAAGCTGGAAACCTTTCCTCAGTCAGCACAGAATAGTCTTGCTCATTGTTTCCAGTTTCAGCTTATTCAGTCCTCCTCTCTTCCCTTGGGATGAGAAGAAATGGGTATGCTGCTCTATCCCTCCACCTTACACAGGAGTATAATATTGCCTAATATGTATCCTTCTCTATTCTGAGAACATGGAGCCTGTAGATGTCAAATCAGTGACATTCCATCCACATCTTGGTTAGAAAGTTCTGATAATATCTAAGCAGAGAATATGATAGAGAGTCACTGTTAGCCCTTATGGGTAGGAACCATATAGTACAGATTTGTATATATCAACAAGTGGCTTAGAACTCCTACTTATATGAATCAGGGAGGGACAAACGAAAATGAAAGGAGTGGATAAGATGGCAGAAAAAGAAGCATGTTGGGGCTTCCAATGTCTGGACTATCATATTGCTCCCCCATCCTATCCCCTATTTTCCCTGCCCCCAAAACACTCCTGTTTTCACTTTGCATGCCAGAGAATTAAACATATGGAATTTGCTGCTCACTTCTACAAGTCAAGAGTTCAGTAAAAGTACAGCCATTGCTTAGGGAAAGAACATGGGCTAGGATGATGAAAACACTCATCCACTATAGCAGAAAGTCTCCCCTTTCAAAAAGCTGATAACTAAGAAGGTAATGACAACCAGTTTCAGACACATTTTAATCATTGCACACAAGTACTCATCCATTTGAAGACTGCCAACTGTGGTATAATTATTACCCGTTAAGAACAAGTTAAACCACTAACAAACTAGATTAACAACTTAGTTCATTACCAAATTGGGTCAGATTCAAATTCGTGCCATGGGTAAAAAGTTCTATGTTGTCAAATCCCTTAAAAATTAAACTTGATGCAAAAACCAAAATATTTTAAATCTTGTGACAAACTAAAATAAGAAATAGCAAAAATTTAAAAATATCTGGAGAAATGTTAAGATACTTAATGGAATTTGAAGGCCAAGTCAACAGGTGACAGGATGGCTCAGCTAAAAAACAAACAAACAAACAAACAAACAAACAAACGTGGTCAATAACACAAAATCAGAATTCTGACTTTAATTTTATGTTCTTACCCATGGACAAATTTCTATCACCATATTATACTAAAAGAAAAAAAAAAACAGTTCTTACTTTAGATAAAAGATTATTTAGTTCATGGGGATGAAGCTTCACCACTTCTCCAAGTTGCTGTGCAGCAGCTTTTCTTGTAACTGGAGTAGTGCCAGTATCCAGTAGGATAAAAAGACGGTCAAGCCTAAAATAACAAAAATATAACAGTTACTCTGAAACATGTTTTCTCATATGTATAAGTTTGAGTCAATAAATGTATTAAGTATCTGTGAACAAAGACCTATGCTCAAATTACAGGAGAATCTCAACTCTCAAGGAACTTGCTGTGGGAGGTGGGGTGACTGGGTAAGGCAAATACACAAATAAGTAGAATACAGAGTACAATAAGATACATATCAGAAAAGACTACAAAGTGCTTTAAGAAGTGGGAACAGGGAGCAAATACTATATATTACATCCTCACCTGTGTAATACTGAAAAGGCTTCATAAAAGAAATGGTGTATGAGAAGGACCTTAATGGTAGAATAAGATTTCAATACTGATGGAGTTGAGGTGGGGAAAGGAAAAGGAGGACAGACATCTGAAAGAGGGAATAACAGCAGCACAGCAATAAGAAATATTTAGGGAAGTGAATAACAGCTTGATTATAATTCAGGATACACTTAAGAAAACAGTAGACAATATCACTACAGAAGTAGCTAGAGTTCTAGTGTGGAGACTTTTGAATGTATAGTCCAACCATGAAAGTCTTGGGTTAAGAAGGTGATGGGACTGGAGCTTATGTTTTAGGAAGATTAATCTGGCAGCAGCATGAAGCATGGTGAAGCATGAAGTAAAATGGAAGGAAACTTTTAGAGAACTTTAGGAAAAAGTGCAGACCTGAACTATAATCATGGCAACAACACTAAAAAAAGGCTGGGAGAAATGTCACAGAAGTAAAACACACATGGTATAGTAATTAAATGTCAAGGAAAGGAAAGGATTCTGAAACTGAAGCGTAAAGAACAAAAATTAAAAGAAATGGGAAGAACTAGAGAGGAAATGTAAGAAAAGATGACAAATTTACTAATGGAAGGGACGGATGGCTAGGAGAGACCAACAAGGATAGTTGGAATAGAGATCTGAAGCTCAGGAGAAAGTGGAGACTAAAAGTATATAGGTACACGAGTCATTTGTATAGAAGAGACAGACATGGCAATATATAAGATCTCTAAGGAAGAAGTTTACAAATGCATATGGCATAATATCACAAATTCCAGAGCCACACTACCACGGTTCAAATCCCACCAATGAGGGCCAGCCGAGTGGCGCAGTGGTTAAGCGCTGTCTTGGGAAGCCAGCGGCCCCAGTTCGGTCCCACATATGAGGGCCAGTGACACTGCACTCAAAAAAAAAAAAAAAAAAAATCAAATCCCACCAATGAATACATTTGGAATTAAGTTACAATGCCTTATACCTAGAACAAATGGAAAACTGTGTTACTTTGTTTTGGGGATACAAAAAAATCCTAAGGTTTTAGAAACGCAAAGTCACAAGTAACTACTCCTAGCTGTCCACATGCCATATAGGTCTAGTCTTCCTATCACAATACTAATCAGACTTAATGAGGCAAAGCGGATGCCACAGGTAACAAAAAGAAAGTGGCTTCATATATGGAATAAATATGTACTTCAAACAAGACGGAGGGAGCAAGGTTATATTGACTGTGCCCAATCCTATACAAGGGGAGATTTAGTGAATACACCTTCAAATTTTATCTAATGAAGAAGAAAAAGCAAGCAAGGTCCCAAAGTTAATCAGGAGCATTAGCATTAATAAGCTGCAAAGACGCTCATATTTTTCTGAGATTCTTTTTCTTTCATTAAGAGTTAAAAAATTACAAAACAAAGCTCTGAAAAAGGCTTTTATAAGTTAAACCTATAAGGGGGCAAATGAAATAGGCAGGGTTTTTTGTTTCTTTTTTTTTTGTGGTAGTACTTATCAGACTAGCCAGTCACTAATAAGTAAAAAATCGTTATAACTGGTAAGAAATATAACTAACATAGATCTTTCTCAGTCAAGGCTAAGAATATCAAGAAAACTTTTCAACTGCTTCAGAACAAAACACTAAAAGGCAAGGTTCAAATTTTATAGTTAAGGGTATATAAGGACATGTATCAAGAAAAATATCTGATGTATACCTGAAACTAATATTATATGTCAACAGTAATTGAAAAATAAACTTTTAAAAATGAAAAAAGAAAAATATCGGCTGGCCGAGTGGCGCGGTGGTTAAGTGCTGGCTAGGGAAGCCAGCGGCCCCGGTTCAGGTCCCACATATGAGGGCCAGTGACACTGCCCTCAAAAAAAAAAAGAAAAGGAAAATATCTGAGGCAATTAAAGCTAGTGACATAAAGAAAAAAGTAAAACAACAGTTTTTGTCTGTGATATACTGAATGACACCGAGTAATTATAAAGAAAAAAAAATTTTTTTTTTTTTGAGGGCAGTGTCACTGGCCCTCATATGTGGGACCCAAACCGGGGCCGCTGGCATCCCAAGCCAGCTATTAACCACTGCGCCACTCGGCTGGCCCAAGAAAATTTTAAATTAAATTTATTGGGGTGACATTGGTTAATAATTAATTTTCATAAGACATGCAAAAATTTACTTTATATATACACTATGCATAGACATATCCCATATTATTCATTCAGTGCCATCTAAATACTTGCCTTTACCTATTCATTCATCAGTTTTTGCTACAGGATTTGGTAAACAGTGACTCAGAAAGACAGTGGGATAAAAGAAAAGGTAAAATAAATTTTTTCTGGCAGACGGTGTTCTTAAAAAGTTCTAGGACTAAGGCAGACCAACACCCATCCCCAGAAAATGACTTCCCTCGCCCAAACCATACATAACTCTCAGAATGCCCCTTGACTTATTTTCATCTAAAAGCGGTTGTAAAGTTCAAGTTTATGAGAACTCTCTGAACCTTCACAACAAATTCTGCATATTGCCATGGCCATATGATTTTGAATGCCTATGCTCAATGAAAACAAATGCATGAAAATTTAAATATCTCTGAACAACTTTTTATAAGTACCCAAACAAATATTTATTTATTTATTTATTTATTTATTTATTTATTTGAGGGCAGTGTCACTGGCCCTCAAATGTGGGACCGAACCGGGGCCGCTGGCTTCCCAAGCCAGCGCTTAACCACCGCACCACTCGGCCGGCCCCAAACAAATATTTATTTAAATCTTCTATATTCTGGGGCAAGCAACATTACCAAAAATTAAATAAGTTTGACTACAAAGAAGATATTAGTCTTAGAATTATGCTACAGTGCACTTATAATTGTATATGCTGCCATGTATTCTTTGTAACAATATCAGGCTCTCTCGTATGTGTACAGTTCACAGAGACTGAGAGCTTCCCTCTAGGAAACAGTGGCAAATAGAAAACAAACTAGACTGGAAAAGTAGGAGGTCTTTAAAGGTCCTACTTCTGTCACTTATTAGAGGACTTAGGAAATCTCACTTTGCTTAACCTCTTATTTTGGAGGTAAAATTAGATAATTTAGCCATATTTTACAGCTTCACATTAATTGTAATATTTTTTTGTAGTTTTTCCTTATATAACATATTTGTCATATCTTTAATTTATTTAATGCCAAGTTCCTTAGACTGCACCTCTGCAAAGATTTCAACTACTTCATAATTCCTTTTCCACGATGGAGTTTCTGCTTTTTGTGACCAAAAGCAAAGATGGCTGCAAAATGAACACTCTAAGGAAGTGACATTAACCGATTTATAAATCCACAAGTAAAAAGTTAAAAGAAAATTGACACTTTTCTAAGTTTTCTCCAATCATTTCCACATTCCTCAAGCTCCAATTACCATTCCCTATTCCTTCAAAAGGAATGGACAATTTTGCTGAGTAGATCTCTAGACTGTGCAACACAAATGTTCTCAAATTCTCTTCTCATTACCTCTGAAGATTGGTCTTTACCCTCCCTTTCTATTTCAGATGAAAAGACAGTCCTCACTCCTCTTCAAGACTTAGATATTGTCCCACTCTTTTCTTGATTCCATTCCCTTCTATCCTCTTTCAATTATCTTTCTCCAATATCTCCAATCATTGCCTTATTAATCCATTCCTTCCATCTTCAGATATGCAGAGGTTTGTCTCTAATGAGAAAATAAACTGCTTGACTTCCATCTTCTAGAACTTTCTTTTTACTGTCAAGTAACATGAACAAAGTATTTAAAAAATCAATTCTTTTATTTCCTTTCCATACGCAATTTAATTCTTTTCAATCAAGTTTCTATCCTTCTCTACCACTGAAGTAGCACAACTGAAAGTCACCAATGAACTTGTAAGATCCAAATCCAACTGTTTTTGTAAATCCAATTTTCTTGACTCTTCTATGACATCTGATTATCAGCAAATACTCCATTTTTGAAATACTTTCCTTCCTAAGTTTTCACATTATGTTACCCTGGTTTTCGCTGAACTCTTTATTCTTTCCCTGGTCTCCCTACTCTTACTACTCTTAATATCAGTGTTCTCCCAGGTTCAATCTTTGGCTGCTCATCTCTCACCAGTTTCTCCCTTAGGAAGCTATATTAAAACTATAACACAGTACAAATAATTCCCAAATCTGGGCCATCTGGAAGGTCTAGTGCCACACTCTCAACTGCCTGGTGAGTATAACCCCATACTATAACAATATGATCTTATTGCCAGATTTAATTCCAAAAGCACCCTTTGACCAAATTACTACCTTACTCAAAGTTTTAATGGCTCATCCTTACCTATCAGATTATCAATCAAAAACAAAAAAAGTATCTTTCAAACATGAGCCTTTTGGTGTCCAAAATTTGACTATACTGTTTCCTCCATTTGAAATGTCTTTTCTTGGTTCAATTCTTCAGCTAGCTCACATCCACCAAGATCTAAAGTCCTTTAATTTACCCTCTTGAAATCATGACAAACTACTAACTAAACCATAGCGATTACTTCCTCTTCTGAAATCCACTGAATTATCATTTTGAATAGCCAGTTTGGTATTTATTATGCTTTGTTTTGTGGCATCTCTTACACTGAGTTGTCACATTTTAAGCTCATTAAACTTCACCTCCTTCAAGGATTCTTTTTGTCCCCCATAGTACTTTGCACAGTATTCAAATACTTTTTTTGTAGTTGGTGTTTACTACAATTAAAATTATAGATAAAGAGAAGTTCAAGTTTTGAGGGGACAAGTTTAGGCACCATTTTTAAGCAAAAAAAAAATAAAAATAAAGTGTGCTATGTTATCACTTTGTTGCTTCCTTTGAAAAAATCCTTAATCTACAACAGATGTATTACAAAAGAACAACTTATAAAAATAACAGAACTGACAGTAAGGTAATGTTTCTTCAGTAAGTAAAAAGATCAACACAGCAGTACTTCAGCACTCTGAACATCAAGGCAAGTTATGTCTGTTCCAAACATGAAATTGAAAAAGACCATGCAGTAGGCATTGTATGCCTTCAATAATCTGCACCCTTCCTAAACTTTCCTTTAGTTCCCTGCTACCAGCTTCATTAGAGCCACAATCCTGCCCAAAGACCTTAGGCTCGTCTCTAATCTAACGCTGATTCTGTTACACAGTTCCTCTTGACTCTCCTTTCTGCAAAGCCTTGTATCCCAATGCCATGCCATGCCACCTTTGCTCCTCCACCAGCCAACTGCCCTGGGGGTAGCAGATCAGCTCACTCATCCAATTTCAGGTCTGTCTATTCTCACATCTTCCACCTTGGTGGTAACCAACATGTCTCCCTGAACAAAGGAATGGGGACACAAGAATGCTTCTTTGGTCCTCTTGACTCAAAGTCCCTTTTGGAGTTCTCCATTCCTCTCTCCAGGACAGCAGATTAGACACCTCACAGAAGGAAGAATAAAGAGATACGCAGACCATGATCTGACAAGAGGAAAGTCTGACCTGTTACCCCAGGATAGGCGGCTATGAGGTAAGCCGGATAAGCACCAGGGCCAGGCCACAATAGAAAAGGCTGGTATAGTGCACTGGTAGGAAAGGGGGAAAGGGCTGGAGACAGGGTCAGTATTATGTTGGAGGGCAGAGAGGGCCCTTGGTGACGGAGAGGTCCTGAAGAAAGCTAGGCAGTCAGAAGAGAAAGGAAGTGTTGCTTGAGGGAACACGGTACTTAACACAGTACTTCTTTTGGCTAAACTTTCTTTTATAGAACTACTAGTAGTAGGAGAGAAAAAATGCCATCCTTCATTCTCTGAAGGATAGAAAGATGGAGAAGAAAGAGGTAGCAGATGTCAACTGAATGGGAAGTACCAAAGACTGTAGAAGAATAATTTAAATAAAACATAAGGCAATTATGTTTGACAATATCCACTGCTTATGAATCTACTGATGATAAGAAATCTGGCCCATTTTTAATTTGGATTTCAATTCAGAGAGATAACTACAGAAGACCTGATTCATGTTTTGTTTACCAACCTGTGATTTCAGGCAACTGCTCTAAAGACTGCCTAGAAAAAGGAAAGAGTACATGGAATTTTGTAGAGGTTATGCTGGCAGCTCCAATCTAACCCCTCTGCTCTTTAGCTCTTTGCATTATGATAATTCATAAAGACTTGAAAAGAAACTGAAAGAAATCATAAGCATTTTGAACTATGCCCCAGTTACTACTTCATCATTATTAAACAAGTATATGTTGCATTTCCACTCCTAAGCCATCTGAAGATGAAAAGGCATATGACATAACTTCCTCAACCTACTTCCAATCTCAATATTCTCAGAATAAATTGTGTGTCTGAAAAACTGTGAAAGGTCAACTAACAGAATACCTCACAAGGATGGCTCTGCAAGCTTAACTAAAAGAGAATGCTCAGTCCGGTTTGTCCATTTTGTTACGTATTTTTTCCATTTAGCAAAAGTACAGTAAAATTTAAAACTGTTTGACTTTTTACTTTTCTGTGTTACATAGGGAATAAAGAAAGAAAATAAATATCTGATATGAACACTGTACTAAGTCCCACATATTATCATTAAGCAAGAAAAGTTATGGTCAAAAGAAACAACTGCTAAGAAAGTCTCTAAACTAGTGTTTTAAAATGCCTATTTTCTAGTTCAGATTGTAGGTAATTTGAAACTATGTTAATGTTATGTTCTTTAAAAAAATAAAGTAAATTAACTTAAGATACCACATACAACGGTAAGAATCAATATGAAGATGTGAAACCACACAAAAGCCAGGTGCAGGGCCAGGTGCAAGCTAGATGAACTATTTTACATTTCCCTGATTCCCACCCTAGTACACAAACTCCATGGGAATGGAGATTCCATTTTTGTTCTCTGCTGTACCCCCAGCACCTAGAACATAGAAACCACTCCATAAATATTTGTTAAATGAATGCTGAAGAAAATAACAGCCAACCTGTGTTATCTCCTTTGGAACTTTTTTTTCTACCCTCGACCCCATCCAACAACCCATATCGCCTTTTGCATGACTTTATCTTAAATATAAAAACCTGGGTTCTTTAGCAGAATTATCTGTGTTTTAAAACTTCATACAAAATTGTACACTTTAAAATGGATAAAATGGGGGTGCATGTGAGATCCTGCTCCCCAGCATATTGTCAGTTTGAGTCAAATAACACTTGTAAAAACTGTCAAAAAAAAAAGTTAAAATGGTGAATTTCATGTTGTGTATCACATTTAAAACAAACAAACAAACAAAAAACCACTTTATACAAGTATTGTGAGTAATAAACCAAAGATACAGGAAGGAATCTACAGTAGGGATTGAGATAGAAAAGCTTCTATAATGCATCCTGTACCTTTCCTAGCTTTTTTGTCCCTAAATTTGTTTAAGTATGAAATAGTTGATATATACATTCATCCCTCACTATCTGAGGGGGATTGGTTCCAGGGCATCCTCACCCCACCCCTTAGATACCAAATCTGTGGTTGTTCAAGTCCCTTATATAAAGTGGCATAGTATTTGCATATAACCTACATACATCCTTGTACATCCTTCCATACAGCAGGTCCTCGAATAACATCATTTTGTTCAACACTGTTTCATTACAACATTGATGAGATGATGAGATGCCATAGGAACTTAACTCTGTTTATATCAATTAGCCTATGGTAAAACTGGTTTCCTTTCACATCTCAGATCCTATCCCTTTCATATCTCAGATCCTATCAACAATGTTAAGTGAGGACTTACTGTACTTTAAATCTCTAGATTACTTATAATACCCAATACAATGTAAATGCTATGTAAATACTTGTTATACTATATTGTTTAATGGAAGTCTGTATATGTTCAGTACAGATGCAACTATTGTAGGCCTAACTACTGGGTTGTCGGAAAAGTCATGACATATTTTTTCTACATTTTTCATTGCAAAAATATGTCATGACTTTTCCGACAACCCAATACATAGTATACATCCGCAACATAACTTTTCCCCCCAATATTCAATCTGCAGTTAGTTGAATCCACGGATGCAGAAGCTGTGGATATGGAGGGCAGACTACATTGTAATTTACAGCAGTCCCTTCTGTCAACCCTATAATGAATTAAATTAACAGTAAAGGAGGAATAGGCCTAGCAAACATAAACTTATGTTGGCCTATAGGTAATTAAGATCATTTTAGCATTTTCCCTGTCATTAGGAAGGATCTCCTGGAACTACCCCCACATCAAGAAGCTTCATTTGGCAGAACAGGCCCGTTGAAAGTGTTTCTCTGAAGTATCAGCAGTAGAGAGAGAAAACTAACAAAACTGAGCAAAGTTTTGTTCATATGTAGCAATGTTTCTTCCAGAAGAAGGTCTGTTCCTGTTTTTTCCTGAATCTTTTCTGAAAACTGCATCATTTTCAAATGCAAAAGTATATGTTATAGACCTAAGGTATGGCTTCTAATACAATCAAATCATAATGACTGTCGAGGCATTTTAGACATGACCTTTATAGCTTAGCTCACAGAGGAAAAATTCTCAAAATTGCATTTTAAAGTTTTTGTATATGATCTAGGAAAAACTATGTTCATATTAGCTAGTCAATGTACAACAAGTTAGCTGAATCAACTGTAACATAAACAGGCAAAAGTATCAAAAACAACCTGTAAAAAAAATTTATATTAAGCTATGGAACCCAATAATGTCACATATTCACCATCTTCTATAATTCCATAATGTGCCTTAACAATTCCTCTGAGGTAGCCTTTACTGTTGGCGGCCCAACCCCACCTAGGTGACAGATGATAATGGGAGAAAGGCAAAACAACAGTATTCAAAGATTTAATAATTGTGATTTCAATTGTTTGCAAGCAACACTGGAAGCTGTAATATATAATTTGTCTTTATGCCGAAGTTAGTTTTGTGGGAGCAAGTCAAGTACCTAGTGAGTGAGCTTAGTGACTTTCCAGCATTCACATCTCAAGGACAACGTTGTTTTCTATTACTATGTTTGTATACTGTCTCTTTTATTAAGAGTCTAAAGGAGTCATACATTTTTCAGTGATATTTCACTGAATCTTATGGAGAACTTTAAATGTAATTGTATTTGTAATTTTGGAGAGTAACAGAGTTTATGGTGTGTTTTGTTTTGCAAAATTTAACTCACCCAAGCATCAAGAGTTGACCATGAATTTCATAATTTGCCACACTCTTACAATTCAAAGTACAGTAAAACGAGGCCTTTATAAAACTATAAGCAGGGTCTAAAATTTTGATCATACAAAGTACAGGGTTACATTATAACCAATTTGCAGTCTAAATGCCATACTATCAAAGAATTGCACTATATTATAAACTTCTAGAAATAGTTCTGATAATATTTATTATGTTTTTAAAGTTATAAGCCTGGCTAATACTCAAAGCTATAGTGGAAGTTTTTCTTCCTGACCAAAAAACTGTAGCTAAATCAGAAGCACTCATTGAAAAATGCTGGAAATATTCTACTGTATGTATTTATGTGTCTGGGTATACATACATATATATGTGTGTATACACACACACACACACACACACACACATATATCAATTGTGGTAAATCATGACAGGTATTAAAACAAGAAACAAAATCATTCACTCACTCATTTTTTAAAAATGTATTGAGCACCTACGAGGAGCCAGGCACTCTGCTGGGGATAGAAAGATCAGACATTTCCCTTCTCTCAAGAGTTTATGTTAAACCAAACAGGGGAAAGAACAGGTAAACAGCCAATTACGAAGTATGATAAATATTATGATTGACAGAAGTACACAGTGGTGCAAATAGCTCAAAGTAAAACCCTCTCAGAGAAGGCTTCCTGAACAATGTGACAATACTGGCTTAGACCCAAAACATAAGTTGGGAATTAGCCAGACTTGGGGAAGGGGTGGGGAGCAGGAAAGATATGTTCCATTGATAAAGATTAGGAGGTAAGAACACAGATTGAGAATGAAGGGGAATGGGGGAAAGAGAGAGATGATGAGCACTTGACACAAGATGAAGCTAAAAAGGTGAAGTAGGAACCAGCTCACAAAGGATGTGGTAAAATGTTTAAGGAATTTGAACTGTATCCTAAGGCAATAGAAAACTATTGGGTTTTAGGCAGAAAAAAATGACCACATTAAAATCTGTATATCAGCAAATAATATGACTGCAGTGAAGAATAAATGAGAAAGAGATGCCATGGGAGGCAGGAAGAGCAAGCAGCTGCTGTTGCAAGTATTTTGGATTAAAGATGATGATAGTATGGAGCAGGATTGTGGTAATTGGTATGGATATAAAAAAGACTGGCCAGAAAAAGATTAGAAAGATTAGAATTGATAGGATTGGGTTTGGTGACTGGCTAGATGGGGGGCGGGGGAAGAAGTCAAATATTATTTCTGAACCTGGCAGTTGAAGGAATGATGGCATCAGCTTACTATTTCCCCTCTGTTAGAATATTTACAAGATCCTAAAAATATTACACAGTCTCTTTTCAGTTATGCAAACTGATATAAACAGAGCAAAAATATTTCAGATTTGATGCTGGCAAATATGAGTTTTATCTCTTGAATCATCTTCCACCAACTCTGCATAAACTAATATTAAAATGAGTCTATTTCACAAGCATACACCAACAGTAGAAAAAGGAAATTATTAGTAAAGAAACATGCTCAGTGCATGAAGGCCAGCTTGAAATTTAAGTTTGCTATTCAGAGTGAATCCACAAATGAAAAAGGTATCCCCAAAACACAAGAGTCTCAAAACTGTTTTCTTTGAACCTATTACTAAAATAAGCACAAGACTAGCTCTTTCATAAAACCATGATGGATTTTTTTAAAAGTAGAATTTAATATAATTTTTGCAAGGCGAATAAGAAAGAATCTACAGAAAAAAAGAGCACTACCTTTTGAAATCCAATGTTGAGAACAAAAGGAAGTATCTTTTGAAACCCAATCATTCATGCAGAAGTGCCCTAAACTTCTGTAAATAGATGAGCATTAACCAAGCAAATTAGGCTCTTTTTAAACACTTTCATTTTGTCTCTATAAAACTGTGTCTAATACTCTGAAAACACACATAGTCAACTCTCAGAAAGGAATTATAAGAGCTACTCATTTCCTTAAACATTATATCTATCACCTGTTAAACAAATCTCATATAAATTTATGTATCTATGTATTCATAATGTATGTATTTATATGGGAGGTAAGGTGAAGATACATTTTTCTGTATTTGCAAAAATACCACTTGTAGGGGCCGGCCGAGTGGTGCGGTGGTTAAGCGCTGGCTTCCAGCAGCCCCGGTTCAGGTCCCACCTGTGAGGGCCAGTGACACTGCCCTCGGGGAAAAAAAAAGTACCACTTGTGGTCTCTCATGGCAATTTTATGTATCACAAAATAAAGATTTCCTCACACTGAATGGGTTTAATTAATCTGTTAAATAAATTACCCATACTATAGGTAGAGAGCAACCCCCTTCACCCAACTCCCATATGGGCTTCTCCCACTAGTTCATCACTAGTTCTCTAGGGAGTCTGTGAGAGATGGGTTATCTCTAATTTTGTAAAGCAGATCAAGTTTGAGCACATATTGTGTTTAAGGAAAGGGTTCAATGAATTATGAAAACTGCTTTTCTGAGCGATCAGTTTTCCTTCCGTCTCTGTGGCAGGAGGACCCAATTCTCATGAAAACTCACCTCAGCGCCTCGTGAACTCGGTGAATCCTTCTGATTGCGATCAGAGGGACTATCCCCTCCTCATAGGTCCGCTCACATCAAACCTGCGGCACAGAGTCTCCCCACCATTCTAGCATATTGCGGGACATGATTTTCCTGCTACAGCTATGTAGATCAATGTCTTGTTGGTTTTCTTATAGTTTTCCCAGACGTTTCTGTTCATAAGCGACATTTTTAAACCATTGAAGGTTTGTGCTATACCTTTCACGCCTTAAAGAAGATGGTACTAATACAATAATGTGCCAAAGATTACAACGCTGACGACTGTTTCGTGCGAAACAAAAGGGAAACTTATACTGTAACGTCAGAAAAACCGTCCTGAGAAAAGAACATATCCCTAAAGCCGTAAATACCGAAGTTAAACGTAATGAAAAGGTCACGTAGATAATAGGACTCAAATCTCCCCGACTTAAGACAGTTCCTACTAAGTTTTCCCGTGAAATGGAGGTTGGGGATCAGCCTTAGGAGAGACGAAGGTAGATAAAAGGTTCTCCTAGAACTGAAAGAGGGAAGAGAAACCAGACAAGAGAAACATGGTGCAGAAAGGAGAAAACTAGCTCTATCGTGGAAAGGGGTCAACTCCACAATCAAAAAATAAGACATTTTTGAACGGCATTTACGAAGAGTAACCCGAGCCCAAACCCCTGCAGACTGAGAGGGGAACTCTGAAGCCCGTGGCAGAAGGCGCCCGAGCCCAGTGACAACGGGGGCCACTCCTTCCCAGGAGCGGGGGCGCCGGGAGGAGACGGTGCCTCGCCTGAGCCGCCTTCCCTCCGCACGTCAGGAGCGACACCCACCTGGACACCGCCATGGCCGGGCGCCGCCGGTTCGAGGTTCCCCGCGAGCTAGGGGCCGCGACGCGGAGGCGCTCGTTTCCAGAGAGCGAAGAGGCGCAGGCCCAGGCCGCGGAGCAGAGGGGCGAGGCCGGTGCGGCGTGGGAGGGCCTGCTGCGGACCCTCGGGCATCTGCCCCACCGCCTACCCGAGCTCGTGCCCGCCGCGGCCCGGGGACAGGGGTCTGAGACACCGGCGGAGGCGGCAGTCGTTCGACCCGCACGACTTCAAACCCGGTGCCCCCAGCCCCGCTCTTTGCTGACGCAGGCGTCGGCACGCCGGACTGAGCGTCAGCGCGCCGGAAGTGACGTCAGCGCCCCCACAGGGGCTCGGCTCGGGCGGGGAGTTGCGCGCTGCTTTGGCCTGGCGCCGCGCCCCTAGAAAAAAGAACGTCTCTTTGTGCTCATCTGAAGAGGGGCGTTAGTCATGAAACGAGGCGGGAAGGAGCCCCTTATTTTCTCAAAAAGGAGATTTCGCCAAGGTTCCTGAAGTTCGAACACTTGGTTTCTAATGCTTGACCTTTCCATTCTCATTCCACGAGACTGCTTCGAGAGAAAAGAGATTAAAAAGGACCTTAGCATGCTCTAGTCCAGGTAGAGATGACAATGGGAGGGATGATATTAAGAAAGATCTGCAATGGCTCTTAAGACGTGGATCAAAGGCTTGCCATGTTTGCCTGAAGTTCTGCGTAGGTATTGGAGGGTCTTCTAGCAACCATTTGCCAAGTTTGATTTCTTGTTGTTGGTGTGTCATCATGATCTCAGCCAGATGTGAAAACTCCCAGTCTTCTTTCGGGCGAGGGGATGGGGGTGGGGGAACTTATCGGACTATTCAGTTGCTTAATTAATTAGGCTTTTAAACTTTATTCCGTCACCCTAGTGCAGGCCCTTATCACCTTAAACTTGATTTTTATGATAGTAATCGAAGTAATATTTCTCCACTTTCAGTTAAGTACATCTTATAGGCCACCAACAGATTAATCTTCAAAAACCACAGCTTTTATCAGGTAACTACCCTGCTTGTAAAACTTGTACATTGGCTTCTCATGACCTAAAGAGGATATGTCCCAACCTGTGAGTCTGTTTTTCATCTGTAAAATAAGGCTGATGAGAAAGCAGTACCATAGAAGGTTATGGAAATAAAATGAGGCCATGTAGCTAGAAGAGCTTACAAGAGCTTCGTAAACCATAAAGTAGAATATAAATGGAAGGGGAAAGAAACTAAGCACCTACTACGCGGTAGGCATTTGACATGCATTACCTCATATTCATAGGCTAGCACTGTAAATTTTAATCTTCACTTTATAGGTGAGCAAACTAAGCACAGAAAACTTTAATTTGCCCAAGATCCAAGCTAATAACACTATTTACTGTTGTTTTTTCATTCATCAAATATTTATTTGGCACCTATTATGTGTCAGACTCTCTGGTAGGCACTGTTTATACTATCAGACAAAATCAGATTAAGCTGAAGGAAAAAGTAAACAGATAAACAAAATAAATTTACATACTGTGTAAAACAGGCTAATGATACTGAGACTCCAGATTGGATGATTAGGGAAAAACCAAGGAAGTACTTAGGCTGAGCCCTGAGTGACAAAGGGGAGCCAGCTGTGTGAAGACCTGGGGAGCCTTCCAGGTAGAGTAGGCGCCTAGAGTAAAAGCCTAAGAGAAGTTGACTGGGTTGGGAGATGAGCTGTGAGAAATAAAAAGGGATCATTGTAAGGAATTTGGAATTTACTCTAGATGCAATAGAAAGTCATAGGAGTGTTTCAAGCATGTAGGTAAAATGATCTGATATACATTTTAAATACCTTACTCAAATATCCAAGAGGTAATTAGATACATAGTTCTAAATGACATTTAGAAGACAGGAAAGGGCTGATATTATAGGTTTGTAAGGGATAGTGTAATAAATATATTGATGTTAGGCTGAATTGTTTTAAAATCTTTTCTCACCACACTTAACAGCTGTGTGTCCAGGGGAGCTGTATAATCTTTCTAAGGTCCTTCATCTGGGAAATGGGGGTGACAATAGTACCTCATAGGGTTATAGTGAGGATTAACTGAGGTAATGAATATACAGCATTTAACCAAGTGACTGTCACAATAAATACTAAAAATATTAACTACATTAATTATTCTCTTAGTTAACTATGCAACCTTAAGCAAATGACATAACTTCTATGTTTCAATTTCCTCCGCTGTTAAATGAGGATAATAATAGCACTGGTCCACAACCGTTACCTGAAACTCCTGCCAGATGGTTTTCTGAATTTAGAATTCTTTCGATTTTGGAAAGTTATCCAATGCATGTACCTTGTCTATGTCACCCCAACAGCTTCTAGGGCAGCACCCTATAATCAAATATATTTATCGTCCTGCGGCAAAATGTATGCATAACCATACCAAGAAGAATAAATAAAAGACTGAGTAGCTACATGCAAGTTCAGGTTAGGTTTTGCTGCAAAATGCATTTTTTTTTAAAGTACGGATATCAGACCTTTTTCAATTTCAGAATTGTAAATAATGAATCATGGACCTGTACTGTTGTAAAGTTGGAAGGATTAAATGAGTTGATACATGACACCTTTAAAAAAAATGCTAAGTAAATATTAGCTATTATTTTTTTTTTACCACCAGAAAGGTGGCTTCAAAAATTAATGGCAAAAGATAGAACCATTCAGCAAAGAATGTTGGACAACTGGCTCTCCATGTGGAGAATAATCGTATTCCTACTTCATACCATCCCAAAATAAATCTCAAATGGATTAAAGATCTAAAAATGACAAAAAAAAAACACAAACACCTCTATTAGGAGACTGTATTAAGAATATTTTGGCCTTGGGGTAGGAAAGGATTTCTCAATGCACAAAAAAATATTTACACCGAGGAAAAAATAGATACACTTAAACCCACTAAACTGTAAAACTTGTATATTGCAAAAGGAAAACATCCAAGGGAAGGTGGAGGAAGATTGGTTTTCCATGAATCTCTTAAAAGCAGGGAAGAGCTTTCCCAGAAGCTGACAGCAAACTTCACAGTGTGCAGAATTGAGCCACACACCCATAGCTAAACCAACCATTGGCAATGGGAATGGAATTATCCTTAAACCAATCAGGAGATGAGAATAGAGTCAACTTCCCCTGAGATAAGCTCTACTGGGAGGGTTGGAAAGAAGATTGCTTCATACATCCAGGAAAACTAAGGAAAAGGAAGGAGTAAGAGGCAGTGCTTGTCTCAAAAAAGGAAAACTCTTCCCACTAATTCTTAGCAGACTTACATCTCATTGGCCAGAACTATGTCATGTGGCCACTACAACTGCAGGGAATTCTGGGAAGATAGTAAAATGATACATCCACTAACTTTATCCTTTTTATATGATCAAAGTTACTTTGATAGGAACATAAAAGTATAAATTATCCAGCTAAATTATTTAGACTTTTACATCAAAGTTATTAGACCTACAGTTATGTCATTCCCCCATGCTAAACACAAAATAAATTTTAAATGAGTTAACAGAAATTTTAAAAAGAAAAACAATATAAACAGTATATACGGGTGTGCCAAAAAACATATACAACTGGACACTTTGGTCAACATTGCTCAAGCAGTAGTTCACCGTAATCAGAAGTGTCTGGACGCTGATGCACTTTGAGCACCTCTTGTAATTGCAGAAGTCAAATGTGACTTGTATTCATCTTTTGTTATCAGTATATATTGGGTATTAACAATTTTAATACAGATTTCCTTTCTTAAAATGTGTATCCATTTTTGGGGCACCCTCTGTATATTAAATATTGTGTATAAAATCTCAAATGAGACTTGATGTGGACACGAATTGTGCCTTTCTTACTAGTCAAGTAAGAAAAGGGCAATTATAAAAAGAGGGGGGAAAGGAGAACCAGCCTAGCACCCCAACGAGAGGTCCATACCAAGGCCTATGGTTGAGATAAACATATGGAGGAAAACACACACATGCAGGCTGAGGCTCTTGAAATCAAATTTTAAGTCTACTTGGGCCTATACATTTCTTGAAGTTTTGGGGTATCCTCATGGGTACATATACTCCAGTTTAAAGACCACTGCTCTAGACAAACACTCTGTACACAAGAAGATTTCTACAAGGATGTTCACTGCAGTGCTGTTTATCATCTAGAAATTCTAGAAATGACCTCAATGTCCATCTGTAGAACAACAGAGTAAATGTAATACAACCATATGATGGGATGCCAACAGCAGTAGTTAAAGTGAATTAACTAGATCTACATGTGCCAATATGGACAAAGCTCAACCATAAGTTGAGTAAAAAAAGGCAAGATGAAGAACAATATTTATAATATGATACAGTTTCGATAAGTTCTGAAAACTATACATACAAAGCAATATTACTTCTATTTTTAAATTATGGATTATTTTCATCATACAGAAAAATATAGACTAAAATCCACCAATGTAATCATCCCGTGTTTAACAAATATTAGTATTTACCACATTTGCTTCAGATAAATTTTTTTTCTTTTTTTTTCTTTTTAGAGGGCAGTGTCACTGGCCCTCACATGTGGGATCCGAACCAGGGCCGCTGGCGTCCCAAGCCAGCTCCCAACCACCGTGCCACTCGGCCGGCCACTTCAGATTAATTTTTAAGAAATTAGAGGTGAGGGCCGGCTGAATGGTGTGGTAGTTAAGAGCTGGCTTCGGACGCCAGCGGCCCCGGTTCGGGTCCCATATATGAGGGCCCACTGACACTGCCCTCAAAAAAAAAAAAAGAAAATTAAAAAAAGAAATTAAAGGTGAAACTGGAATCTTCTACTCCTCTCTAATCCTATTTTCCTCCTTACTTCCCCAGAAAAATCGTTATTATGAAGTTTGTGTATATACTTCCTGTTCCTGTTATCATTTCGAGATATATATATAAATATAAACAATAAAAATCATTTATAAACTTGTTTTTAATTAACATGTTTCCAAGATTTATCCCACTGTATGAAAATCCATAATTTATTCACTTCTCTACTGATTGATATTTAGATTTTTTTCTAATTTATTATTATAAATCAAGCTACAATGACTATACTTGATGTGAGCTTTACATATATATCCATAAACAACCATAAAAGTTTTACAAGTGGATTGAGAGGATAATACACCCAAAACTTACAATAAATGCTGTTTACCCCAATGTGGGAGTGGGATGGGGAAAAAAGTGGGATTTGAGGGAGGTAATGGAAATAGAAGAGTTATGTGACATTTTTTTCTTTAAAAAATTATGAAATACCCAAGATATTAGTGTATGTGAATTCTTAATGGTATGAATATAATTTTTAAATTATGTTTGTTTTTGTTCTTTTACATTTTTTCAACATTTATTATGAAAATTTTCAAAAATGTAGAAAAGTTGAAAAAAGTTATGCAGTGAACATCCATATACTTACCACCTATAATAGATTCTACAATTAATATTTTACAATATTAGTTTATCACATATCCACTACTCATTTCCCTCTATTAATACCATTCTTTTTTTTATGCATTTAAAAATAAGTTGTAAACATCAGTATACTTCACCCCTAAACACTTTAGCGTGGATATCACCAACTTGGGTTACATAATCATTTACAGGTTTGACTTCTTTTGGGGGTAAAATTTACATACAGTGAAATACACAAATCTTAAGTGTAACTCAAACCTCTACCAAGATGTGATATATTGCCATAACTCTTAGGAAGCCTTGCCAATACAAACCGTCACTCACTCCCCAGAGGCAACCCTTTTCTGATTTTTTTCCACCATTGATTAGTTTTGTTTGTTCTAGAACTTCATACAATATGTACTCTTATGTGGCTGGCTCCATTTGCTCAACATTATGGTTTTGAGATTAATTTACTTTTGGCATGTTGCAGTAGTGTTCATTTTTATTGCTGAGTAATAGACTGTATCACAATTTGTTTATTCATTCACTTGTTGATGGATAATTTGATTGTTTCCACTTTGGTGCTATTATGATGAATAAAGCGTTATGAACATTCTTGTGTCTGTCTTTTTGTGATCATATGTTTTCGTTTATTTTGGTAAATACCGAGGATTAGACGGGCTGGATCACAGAGTAGGCATGTTTTAACTTTTATAAGAAAATGTCAAAGTTTTCTAAAGTGATTTTAACCATTTGATACTCTTATCAATAATGTATGAGAGTTTAAGCAATCAACTTTTTGCCTTGAGCATTGTATTGGCTACAAAAGAAATTTTTTAAAAATTACCCTTGTCTAAAAAGCTTACAGTATAATTTGTGAGGTTAGGACACTACACGTTAAACAAAGAAAATTTGAATATTAAACTGTTCAAAACTTATTTAACACACAAAAAGAATTATGTAGTCTTAAATAATCAAGAGCAGAGGTCCCCTGCTCCCACCCAATTCACAATAGAAATTCGCTGGATCATATGCTGCAGCTAACTTTCTCCAGGGAAAGGAGGGAAGGAGGTGCTATAAAAACTGTTCCTTATATTAAGGTTTTTTTCTTTGTAGGATTCACTAAGCAGTTAATCATTGAAATTATCAAGGAATTTCACCCCCTTCCAAACTATTAGGTAGCACATGGTATGAATCCAAATAGGCCTATTGGATCACTGAAGCAAACAAGATTATTTTTTAAAATCAATATTAAGATAATATATTTTACGTTTTCTTACACATCTCACATGACAGTTTTTAAAGTTTCCTCCTTTTAAAATTTAAAACTTTTGTGCATCAAGGGACACTATGAACAGAGTGAAAAGATAACCTATGGAATGAGAGAAAATATTTGCAAATCATATATCCGGTAAGAGGTTAATACCCAGAATATATAAAGAACTCCTACAACTCAACAATAATAAAACAACCTGATTTAAAAATGGGCAAAGATATATATATATATATATATACATATATATATATGGCCAAGAAGCACATGAAAAGATAAGATGCTCAACACTAATCATTAGAGAAATGCAAATCAAAACCATAATACCACTTCACACCCATTAGGATGGCTATTAAAAAAAAAACAAGCAAGCAATCAAACAAATAAACAGTAAATAACAAGTATTGGCAAGAATGTGAAGAAATTGGAACCCTTGTAAACCGTTGGTGGGAATGTGAAATGATTCAGTCACTAGGGAAAACAGTATGGAGGTTCCTCAAAAAGAAACAAAATTACCATGTGATCCAGTATTTCTACTTCTGGGTATATACCCAAAAGAATTAAAAGCAAGAACTCAGATATTTGTACACCCATGGTCACAGCAGCATTACTCACAATAGCCCAAAGGTGGAAGCAACCCAAGAGCCCACTGACAAATGAATGGATAAGCAAAATGTGGTACATACATACAATGGAATATTATTCAGTCTCAAAAACGAAGGAAACTCTGACACATGGATGAACCTTAAGGCATTACGTTAAGTGAAATAAGCCAGTCACAATAGGAAAGGACAAATGTTGTATAATTCCACTTACATGAGGTATCTAAAGTAGTCCAATTCATAGAGACAAAAAGTAGAATGATGGTAGCCAGGAGGTGGAGGGAGTGAAGAATAAGGAGTTATTATTTAATGTGAATAGTTTCAGTTTTGGAAGATGAAAAAAGTTCTGGAGATGAATGGCTGTGATGGTTGCACAATAGTGAATGTACTTAATGCCACTGAACTGTACATCTAAAACTGTTTAAAATGGTAAATTTTGTTATGTATATTTTACCACAATTTATAAAAAATAACTTCTGGTAAGAAGTTACCTCCTAACATGGCAAAAGAGCCAATCCTGTCCCTCACAACAATTTAAAAATTATTCGAGAGCCATAAATATATTTTTACAAATAAAGTCTAAAGTAATATTATAAATGAAACTATGATAGTTTTATTTTCATTTTCAATTTTACTTCAGAGCCACGTGTACGTACCCAAAGAGCCACATGTGGCTCACGAACCACAGTTTGCCATCGCCTGGCGACTCTTCCATCTCAAAAGTTTGCCAAACCCTGGCATAGCCCATCTGTGTGTCCTTACTTTCTCCTCTGGGAACAATGTTTCTGACAGAAAGCATGGTCTTCTGGGATATATAATTATGACTTACCAGATAATAAACTTTTTCATTGTAATTAGAGCAGAATGTCACAAGATGTCACTCTTTAGCTGAGAAACTATTCCAAATTGGTTCAGTAACTGATAACAATAAATAATACCAGAGGAACAGACAAAAGCCTGTAACTATTCATCATCAGTGCTTTACTCATCAAATAAGGTTTGCAGGAAAAGAGGTTTTCATCTGCAAAGTGTATTAAAAAGCTACTCTTGTTTATGAAACTTATGTTAATATTTGTTAGCTTCATAGATGCTAATCACTTTTCATTATATATCAAATTGGTGTAATTAAGATATTTCCTAACTTTGAAATGCAAACATCAATAATCATTGAAAGTCAGGAGGCTTGTAGCTTTATGACTCAATGATATGTGCTTTAGGGAAGTAATTTAATCTCTCTGATGTCACCAGAGTGGTAAAAAAAAAAAAAAATCTCCTTTTCTTAGGTCAATATACACTACAATATATTTAATGTTTGCTAATACATATTTAAGTACATTCTTCTAATTTAAAATATTTTGGTTTCATAGTAGTAATCAAATTATAACTGTTCAAATACAACACCAAGGGGAGTTCAGTAATAAATACTGTCCACAAGAAGACATTAGGAAATATAATGGGGCTTCTTGGCATCTTGGGGAAGTATTTTAGGAAAATATTCACATGCGTAAAACAATTATAGTCAGAAGTATAAACTCTTGAAATGTAAAAAAATCATTTGTTACTGAGAACATTTTTAAAAAGATGATGGGATATCCTGACGTATATTTTAGCTTTGCTTAACTATAAAAAATTTTAAGATTCAAGAACATGTTAAGTCTTAAAGATTATACCATATGAACTGGTAAACCTTGCAACTATAATCCATATAAGTTATTTGTTAAAAACTTCTAATTTTTGTAAGAAGCTTATAATTGATTTATAACACCTAAAAAATAATCAAAAGCCTGAATGTCTATCTGCGGGTGAACTGCTGAACACTATCGTATAGTAATAAACTAGAATATATCTTATTAGTAACAGTTATTAGATTAAGTTATTAGGATAAGAAAGACTATCAGAAATGATGGGTGAAGATATAGAACTCAGGATGATATGACAAATAATGTAAATAGCTCCTGGTTTAGAATATTGACAGTTTTTGTTTCATTTTATTTTGTTTAACCCTGAAAACTTAGGTCTTTCTGTTTAACTTTTATGTTCGGGTGATTAAATACTATGTAAAAGGAAAGAAGAATGACTTGATAAAATTCGCGTGATTATTTTAAGCATTGGAACTAAGTACAAGATTTATATTTCGTCTTACAGTGCCACTTCTGTCATCTATCTGTGTGTGTGTGTGTGTGTGTGTGTGTGTGTGTGTGTGTGTCCCCGGGTGGTGGGAAACCTCCCAGTGTGAAAGGAGTCTGGGAGGAGCATGGCAGGGGAGGCCCCTCTGTTTCCTTGATATAACACGTTCATTCACTGGGAGCTGGCTAAAACAGACTAATCTCTCCTGCAGTCATTCCCTCTACCCTAATGAGGCTCCGCCACCTCTGCTACAACTTGGTAAGTTCAAAGTGCAGAGAAATACGTGTTTCCAAGGAATCCTCTGAAAAGATTATGCTGGTAGCGTATCGGAGGGTGCGGAAGGGAGGGGGTGGAGGTGATCCTTGTCAGGCATTGATTTGCTTTCCTATTTGTATCAGGTTTCAAACTATTTTAAAACAATTATTTATTTATTTATTTATTTTAAATTTTATTTTTTTTTAATTGTTTTTGAGGCCAGTGTCACTGGCCCTCATACGTGGGACCCGAACCGGGGCCACTGGCCTCCCAAAGCCAGCGCTTAACCACCATGCCACTCGGCCAGCCTAAAACAATTATTTAGACAGCGATTTTTCTTCCAGGAGTACTTTTCAGAGGGGGGCCTCTGGCAGACTGCTGCTACCCACTGGAAATCAGCGCTCGGAAGTCTGGGGAAAGGGATTCGCAGGTGCATGCGCTAGGGCCAAGGGCTGCGCCCGGGTCAGCCAGTAGCCGTCTCTGCCTCTGTCCCCAGGTCTGAGCGATGCTGTTCTCCTGGCCCTGTCACCACTGAAGCACCCAGGAGGGACCGCCCTGGGCGCAGACACCGCGGGCTATGAGTCTTCTCAGGCTGCGAGCGTCGCTTTCGTTGCTGCTGCTGCTGCTGCTGCTGGGCGGCTGCCTCCTCGCGGCCGATGGGAGGAACACGGGGGCGGGTGGCAGCGTGGCCGAGGCGGCCCGGGTTCCCGCGGGCGGGTCCGCTGGCCGCTTCCTCAGCCCCGAGCGACACACGTGCAGCTGGCAGCTCTTGCTGCCCGCCCCCGGGCCGGCTGCGGGCAGCAAGCTGGCGCTGCGCTGCCAGGGCCCGGACGGGGCGCGCCAGCAGTGCGCCTACCGCGGCGAGCCGGAGCGCTGCGCCGCCTACGCCGCCCGCGGCTCGCACTACTGGAAGCAGGTGCTGGGCGGGCTGCGCCAGAAGCGGCGGCCCTGCCAGGACCCCGCGCCGCTCAAAGCCCGCCTGTGCGCAGGCAAGAAGGGCCACGGCGCGGAGCTGCGCCTGGTGCCCCACGCGTCCCCGCCCGCCGACCCTACTGGAGCGGGGTCTCCCCGGGGCCCCAAGCCCCGGGTCAGGAGCCGGGGGCAGCCCCGGGAGCCCGCGCTCGACTTCGCTGCAAGGGTCCCGCCTCCCCCAAGCGCGCTGCCTAAAGGGATGTCCTCTAAGAAGAAGGCTAAAGGGGGCAAGAGGAAGGTGGCCTCGGCGCCAAACGAGGGGCGACCCCTGGGGACCGGGCCAGATCCGGACGGGCTGGACGAGAACGCGAAACTCACCGAGACCTACTGTGCTGAGAAGTGGCACTCCCTTTGCAACTTCTTTGTCAATTTCTGGAATGGCTGAGGCTGCGGGCCTAGGGAAGGACAAGGTGGGGTCGGGGCTCTGCAGCTCTGGAAGGGAAGCCTAGAGCATCTTAGGCCAAGAGATACAGGATAGAGAGTGGGGAGGAGTCCAGGTTTTAGCATGGGGGTGGGGGGGTGGGTTTGGGATGAAAGTGTAAGAGGTATGGAGAATCTGCAACGGAAGAAAAGTTAAAAATTTTTAAGGAGTCTCGACGCTGATTTAAAAGCAGAAGAAATAGTGGAAACAGAAGTAGGCATACCTTAAATGTGTGAAAAGCATAGACTGGGGGAAGAGATGGATACAAAGAGAGGCTAAAAAAATAAGGGGGGGAAAGTGACTAAAGTGATGTGAATCTTGTATCCGAAACAGGATACACTGTATACTGTTTAGTACATTTATATTAAAATGTAATCTCGAGCAATTGATAGCCTGAGCCAAACTGAACTGTTTAGTGTCTTCTCCCTTAATCAGCTGACGAGATTACCAACTTCTTTTCTTTTCTTTTTGAATTAGTATGAACATGGGTGTTGGTTGCTGTAATGGATGACAGGTATAGAAGCCATTCATTGGTCAAATTGACTCCAATGAAAAGATTTTTCAGGATAGTTGGTTGCCCTTGAATTCTTTTAGAAGTGCTACTTTTAAACAGAGTGATGCTAATGTTCTGAAACTTTCCCATTAACCTTCTAAATTCAGAAATGAATTGTAAAAGTTGAGCGCTCCAGTAGGTTTTTAAAAACCAATTCTTCTTATAGTTGATCATATTTTTAAAAACAGCTAAAATGTAAGTATGTATCTCAGAGTCATTTGGACCATTATGGAAGTTGTATTTCTGTTTCATGTAATTAATTGTTAACATATTTCATTTTAAATAAGATGTGATGATAGACTTTGCACATGTTAGGTGCTCAATAAAAACTGTATGGATAGATTTAAAGAACTGGCAGAGTAATGGAAATTCTGGCTGCATTTGATCTAGTAAACCTTGAAGTAAGTACCTAAACACATCTTGAATTGTTGAGAAAAGACAAGAAAGAAGAAGTCTGAATACATCAAGAGTCACAAACTGGCAAAGCCTGGGCTCTATCATTGTGTTGTTTGGCCGGCATGTGGTTCTTTTGTTTTACTCTCTTCCTCCCTCTCTCCCAAGTTGGATTTGTTGCCAGCATTTGGAAATTAGATAATTTCATAGAAAAATCCAGATTTTTCTCTTGAAAAATCAGATCTAACAACATTGGACTCACTTTCTTGAATGGCAACAATTGGCTGACACTGAATATTGGCTGCCCCCTTTACATTTGCCACATTTTCTAGAATCCTCCACTGCTCCTACACATCTTACCCATAAACTTTATTCTTTCATATTATAGACCTGAGCCCACATTTAAGCCACATTTAAGCCACTGCCCTATATGAAGTTTCCACTTTTTTGGCTGACTTTTTTCCCCCTTTAAAATCATGGTAAATGCAGCAATCTTACAGATACTGAACATCTCTTGACCTTTTTCCTCTTTGACTAGCCTCTAGGAAATGTCAACTATCTTACCAGATCTGTACATTCTTGTATTCATACAATTGGCGAAAACATTCAGATTGCTCAGTCCAGGTCATGTTCTGAGTAACACTGGCCATAAACTAAAATTCATCATGGACAAGGAAAGGAGCTCAGAGTAGATGGAAACTACTCCCTAAAGATAGGAACCAATGTACACTTTCTCAAAAAAAAGCTTGGCAAAATTTGGGTCTCATCAGAAAAGGATATTGAAAATGAAACAGCACTGCCTAGAACCAGAGCTAGAATCATAATTTTATCTTTCTATACAAGATGACTGCCAACTCCTTTCCACGTACCCTTTGGCAGGCTGATGAACTTAACCTCTATGGGAGAAGGAAAGGCCAAACTCTGTAGGCCCTAGAACACAGTGTTCTCTGCTCCTTTACTATTTAAGAAGAGCTAAACCTAAGGCTCTGTCTCAAGAACAGAACACAAGCTGAGAGGGGCCAACTGCTCGCTGTAGAAGAGAAATGAACAGACCCTATCATCAGCTTCCAGAGTGACTTTGGTTGAATCCCAGTGACTCTGATATGTAAATTGAGGGGAGTTGAGCTTAGGTAAATCTGAGGTCCCTAAAGCACACTATTAGCATTCCTGAATACTATACTTAGCTTTGCATAGAGGTGACAACACGTGAAAATCAATGAATATTGTATTTAGAGTACTACATGTTATAACACAAGAAAGTTCATGGAGTTAGAAATGATCCAGAAAAAAGACAACCAAAATGGCCAGGGAAATGGAGTAAGCTTCCATATTTGTAGCATCTAGAATGATTTGGAAAGTTAGGCTAGAAGGACAAACCTGCAGGTGGGAGAAGAGAGGATCAAAATCTCTAAAGTAATGAGGAGGATGGACTTGGGGAACATGGGAATTTTCCCCTGCAGATACCTTTTGGAGTGAAGAGAAAGTTGCCAGGGCACATGCAGGTGAACAGTCACAGCTGAGATCAGCAGGGGCATCAAAAGTAGCAAGTCATCTGTAGCTCAGTCTATGGAAGACAGAGAATTTATTGAAAATATTGAACCATCTTATTTTGGTTGTACTTCCCAAGTTATTTAGCACAGAGTGACAGGGTAAAGTGGAATTGCACCCATGCACTCCAACTGTTTGCCTTTCTGAACTAATCTCAGCTAGGCAAAGTCTTTCCAGACTTCAAAGTCCTCTAGTCCCTCTCTTTTTCAGTTTGCTCTACACACCACTGTTACCGGCCAACTGAGCAGCGCTAACCCCCACCACTGAAAAACTTTAATGTTTTCTTTTCTAGAGAAATGTTAAGTATAAAAATGTGAAGTCTCCTCCCTAGTTCTTTAGTTTCTTAGCTCTTGGGCTTTGATTGCTTTTCTAACCAGTTTGTGAATCTTGGACTGAAGATCCCCCTTGCTTCTTAATTGCTTTGTAAATCAGTTTCTGAATCCTAAACAATAGAAGTCTCCTACCCCTGCTTCAGATAACTATTTGAAAGCCTGTTGACTTCTTAATATCCCCCAGGCCAGTAAGCTAAATGTCAAACCCATTCTGTGTCCAGACAACTGACACCACCTGAGTGATGGACTGAATAGCCACAAGTTTCATAAGAATTAACCGATTTATATTTTTGTCCTCATTCAGGAGCCTTGGGGATACAGGGAATACCCCAGCAAGATTGCCAGTCACAACCAAAAAAGCCAGCACGGTCTTCCAGGTGGAGCTCGAGACCCCTTCCTCTCATCTGAGATCAGCTAGGGTGAGAGTTCTGTGAAACCCCAATAGGCAGAGACAGCTCTACGCCCCTGCCTAGCAAGAAGCAGATATAGAAGAAGAGACCTCCTTCCTGTCCCTCAGCTTCCCATAGAGATTTTATGGGGATCACGTCTCTCGAGGAAAAACTAGGTAGGCAGTTAGAGGCAGGCATTGGGTCTCTCTGCATTCCTACACGTCCCACAGAGTGTGACCGCCGGGGGGACATACCCTCTCCACCAAAAACTCCTCTTTGTATTGTAATTACCTACCCCTGCGGGAAGAGCAAATGGGCACAAAATATCCAACTAGATCAGACCAGTCACTTGCACCTGCACAGTACCTCTTGTCAATCACAAGTGCCAATCAAGTGGTCCTACGCCCAGAGAAGAACAGGCCATTCTAGAGAAAAAGGGATAAAAACCCCAAGTCCTGGGAAGGCAGGGCTGCTGCTGCTGCAGCCAGTTGTTTCTTCTGCTTCTTCCCTGCTCCTTTTGACCACTTCTTCCCTTTGAGCCTCGCCTTTGCACGTGGCCCACTCCACACTCTTTGGAATGTAACTTCTAGTAATGGGCCCTTGAGCCATCCTTTAGTGCTCAGGTCTACTTTTACTTCTAAATGTGCTATTTTTTTCTAATAAACTACTTATTCTACTGATTTACTCTGGTATCTCGTTCAATTCTTTGCTCGAGTTGCCAAGGACCTGGACTTTGCGCCGAGAAAGGCCCACTCTCCGACAACACCACCAACATATTAATCTTCTTAAAATGACACTGTCAGTCACTTACTCAGCTTACAATTTTAAATACAGACAGGGTCAGTAACAGTGCTGTGCAAAGCTATCTTGGAGCCTGAGGTAAAAGGACAATCAGGAATAATGATCCTATCTATCTTTATCTAAAAATTTATTCATCATGGATTGTTTTGCATTAATTTTTATTTTAAAAATATATTGCATTAAAACATTATTTCTCTTGATTACTGAGTTTGTTGGCATTCCCTTATATTTTGCACCCGAGGCAAGAGCCTCACTCCTCCCCTTTCCTCCTTCTCCCCCTGGCCCTAGGAGGCAGTCAGTCCTGCCATGTAGGCAAGCACTGATTTAGGAATTAGGCGTGGTTGGTTTGAGTACTAGTTCTGCCAGCAATTTACTCTGGGTTACTTTGAGAAGGTTGCTTAATCTTTCCATGTTTTTCTCTCTTATCTTGTTAAACAAGACTAATGGCCAATTTCCAGGGTTACCATGAAAAATAAATTACGTGACACGTTGGATACTGCCCAGCACCACACAATACTTGGAATATAATAGGAACCTGATACACATTACCTCTCCATCCCTTGCCAAATGGTAAACTCAAAAATCAATTAATTTAAACAATAAACAAATAATTTTTTTTTTTAGAGGGCAGTGTCACTGACCCTCATATGTGGGACCCGAACTGGGGCTGCTGGTGTCCCAAGCCAGCTCTTAACCACCATGCCACTTGGCCGGCCCAAACAAATAATATTTGATGCTGTGTCAAATGCCCTGGATCTGTTTGGTGCTAAGGAAGGGGGTTGAGAAGGAGTACCTGACATAACAGTAGCCTTCAACAAGGTGGAATATAGGATTACACCATGAAACCACTGGAAAACAACGAGAACAATAACAATAAAAATTAGGTTTCTACATGTAAGAGATTAGAAAGATGAAAAGTGAGTGTAAGTCTGGTTCCATAGGAAGCCTATCTAGGAGATGATAGCCTGTAGTAAATGTTGCTATAATTCAATAAACAGGTGTGGGGGAGAAAAGAATTGATGCAAGCCTAAAATTTGTGGGCCGATCCCCATTCTACCTCTAAGTCTAATTCTGAGCAACTCATAAAAATGTTTGGGCCTCAATATACTATGCTGCTGGAAGGCTCCAGAAAACAAGCATTCTCATATAATATTGGTGGGAGCATAAATTGATATGTTTCAGGATTAGAAACATACCTTCGATTTCTTAAGTATACTTTGTGGTAAACTGCCAGTTATTTACCCAAAATCTAACCTCCCTTTCTTCTTAGGTGCATGCCACCCAGCCAGAGACATTTTCTAGGATTCCTTAAAGATAGGTATGATGAAATGATTAAATTTTTGCCAGTAATGTGTGCAACTTCAATATGTTTTGTTTTAATTGTTTACATTGGACTTTCTCTCCTTTCTGGGAGGTGGAAAATAGATGTCCTAGTAGATTAATGTTAACCACAGAGAAGAATACAATACTCTAAAGGATGGCAGAGCAACAAGATAGAAAGAATCTGGGCCCCTGAATAACTTCATGGAAAACTCCTCACCATTCTATGTGGGTAAGACTTTACCATGAAGGGAAAATAAATGTAGTCATCCTTCATTATTCATGGATTCTGTATCTATGACTTTCTCATACTCACTAAAATTTGTTATCCCCAAATCAATACTCGTGACACTGGGGTGGGCGGTTAGCTCAGATGGTTAGAGCACAGTGCTCATAACACCAAGGTTGTCAGTTAGATCCCCACATGAACCGCTGAGATGTGCCTTCTACAACTAGATTGAAAAACTATTTGACTTGGAGCTGTGGGTCCTGGAAAAACACACTCTTCCCCAATAAAAAAAAGAAAAATTAAAAAGAAAATACTCATGGCACTTATTCAGTCATCTGTGGACACGTGCATGTGCAAAGTGGTGAAAATTTTGAGTGGTCCAAAAAGCATGTTCCCAGCAGAGGTCTAACAAAATGATGCTCTGCCTTCCTGTTTCAGTTCTCATACTGTAAACAAGCTTCCTTTTTGTGGTATATACAGTGCCGTGTTTTGTCACAGTTTTGTGCTTTTCTGGTAATTTTGCAGTTTGAAAGGACTCCCAAACATAGTGCTGTAGTGCTGTCTAGTGTTCCTAAGAACAGGGAAGCTGTGATGTGCCTTAAAAAGAAAATACATGTATTAGAGAAGGTTCATTCAGGCATGAGTTATGTAGTGCTATTGGCCATGAGTTCAATGTTAATAAATCAGCAATATAGATTAAATAAGGTATCTTTAAACAGAGACACACATAAAACAAGGTTATGTGTGGAGCAGCTGATGAGAATGTTGTGGTCAGAGGCTTGCAGAAACCCAATCTTGTATTCCTTCTAAGAGCCGTGGTTCAGTATGTACTAATTCTGTGTTCACACTGACTTTATATAACATACCTATTGTAAATAAGGAGAATTGACTGTATTTCTTATTTAAGCCTTGTAGTCTGAGATTAAACTTTACCTTAACTAAACAAAGATTCTAATGCAGTTTCTTGTACTTGAAAACAAACACATTTATTTATTTATTTTTGAGGGCAGTGTCACTGGCCCTTGTATGTGGGACCCGAACCGGGGCCGCTGGCTTCCCAAGCCAGCGCTTAACCACCGCGCCACTTGGCCGTCCCCAACACATTTATTGATTCCAAAGTATATATTGTATCATTATTGTTCCTATAGGACACACTCAGAAGGGGGTAAGAGAAGAGTTTAATTAAGGAACTAGTTATAAAAGTGTGGAGTAAGGGGACTTGTACTGGTTTGAATAGTGTCCTCCAAAGATTCATGTCCTTCCCAGAACCTGTCAGTTTCCTCATGGACAGAAATATATTAAACACCATTTGCCATCTACTGTACCGGTGAGGAAAAGTGTAGCAAGTGAAAACTATATTAATGATGTAGCCCAACTGACAAATGAATATTTCACAACTGAGCGTATGTACACGCTCTGTTGAGGACTGGACTAGAGGACAAGCTCATGGCCCATAGCATGAATATGACACTTGTAACTAGTCTCGTTGCTGCTCATTTCTGGCCAGACTATAGCATATTTCCCATCCTAGGGCAAAGAGAAATACAGAAACTTTGAAGATTATCCATACAATTGTCACAAAGATGATAACGTCTTTGAGGAAAGGTGTAGCAAAGTGAGTCCTCTAAGAATTAGATGGCAAGGCTTACTGGGGGAAATGCCTGTAAATGATAAAAATGGAGAGTGCAGGAATAGGTGGAGAGAGTCTCTGAGTCTTGCACAGGGAGAGTACGAGGAAGGAGGATTGAATAGAAAGACACTTAATTCTGTGCAGCTCTGAGGAAACCTCAGCTAGTCTAGTAGGGAGCCCCAGCACACACTGGGAAAACCCCACATTGGACAGGAATGGCCTGGTCCTAGCTCCCTTGCAGGCACAGTCATTGGCTGAGAGTGGCCCAGAGAGAGCATACTCTTGGTGTGAACACTCTGGTGGTTTCTGGGGCTGTTGCTGGACAGTGTCAGCCATAGCAGGTTCTCACTTAAAGGGAGATTTGAGCAGTGCGCTTCCACAGCTGCCACAAAAGTTTAATAAGACTAATAATAGTTCAGTTTGGTTGAGGCATAATTTAGGTCTTTTTTTCTTTCACCATCATGAAAATATAGCTAAAAGCTATAATATGCATGAACCCAATATAAATGGGTGCAGAATCTTGCTGTTACCACAAACCAGCTGTGTGATCTTGGACAATTCATTTCTCTGACATTCAGTCTTCTTCTATATAAAATAGGGAAGAAAATAATAGTAATTTCGCCATGGGGCTGTTGGGAGAATTACATGAGATGCTCATGTAAAGCACAGTGCCTGGCACATTGCAAGCATGCAATAAATATATCCTTAGTGTTCCTCTTTCCTTTAGCATATCAATGCAGGCATTGAAAGGGAACTTTCCACCTTAGAGCTCTTACACAAAATGGTGATCCGCAACTCAGCATCTCATCTGGGAATAGCACAGAAAGAAATAAGCAAGAAATGTGTAGTTGTAGAAAAGAGATTTATCTGATGATGAGAACAATACACAGTGCTCTCATCCTCAATGCGGAAGCAAGGGGGTATGTGAGATCTCCTTCAATGAGGATGACTTGAAAGGAAATGAGAACGTTTCTGATCTTGGAGCTGACCTCCCAGCTCCCTGGCTTTCTTACTTCAAAGAGCAGCTCTCCTTACTTCCTGACCAATGCTTACAGCGGCAGGGTTTTGATGAATTCACTCCTAGTTTGTCCCTCCAGTGACCTCTGGCTCACGACATTCAAACTCTTCCCTATTTTATTTTTTAAAAGCAGACATAAAAGCAAACCAAAGCCTCTATCTCCTTTTTAAAGCAAGAAGGCTATTTTGGCCGTGTTAAAATTATTGGGTAGTCATCATATGCAAACAACAAGCTGTTAAAAAAGATAATAATAGCAACACAAGCTAAAATATCTAAGGATAAACTCAGCGAGAAATACGCAAGTGTTATATGAAGAATGCAGAAATACTTCTGAGGGCAGATAAGAAAGACCTGAAAAAATGAAAACATATATGGATATTATTGTTGTTATTATTATATAAGAAGCCTTAACATTTAAACTTTTTCAATCTATAAATAATCTATACATTTAAACATGATTATGATAAAACTAAACAGCAGGATTTTGGAGTGTGAAAAGTAGGCAAACTGATTCTAAAGTTCTAAAGGAAAACCAAAATGAATTTGGGAGTTGGAGGGATGCAGGGTTGTATGTTTCAAAGAGAAAAAAAAAAAAAGGATGCTTTCGTTAAGGGTACAGCTTGAAATGGCTAAATATAGGATCTCTCAAAGGCAGCACAGTGAAGGCAATGTAAATGACTTGAGGGGACTGTTTCTAGGTAACCACAGGGAAGCTCCAAGAAAGGCCAGAAGCTTCCAACCAGCCCTCCTCAATTGACAGTTGCCTCCTTTGAGCTGGGTGGTCATGAGATCACGGGGGGGGGGCCAAAACCCTAAGACTTTGATCCATATGTTCTTTTGTTCCTATGCATAAGGATTACAATGAGAAGGATTCTTCTCCCAATCCAGACAGGGATACGGCCCTTGTGCATTGGTTTCAAGATGTGGGGAAAGAGGTGAAGAGAAGATAGCCAGTGTGGGTTCCCCAGGAGGATGAGATGTCACAATTTGTGTTTAACCATGTATAAGTATTGCTTGGCAGGGCCCTGGGATGAAATATTTACCAGCATTTAGAGGCAGGTATTTATCCTTCTCTCTTTTTATCCCTTCTGATTGCTGCCCAAGGCTCAGGGGTGCTCTCAATTAAATTTAAAAAAAAAAGTCAAAAAACCAAAAAGGCAAAACAAAGCAAAATAACATGCAACACAACACACACACACACACACACACACACACACACACACACACACACAAACTGCAGTATTTTGAAAACTTACCAGCAGCAATATGCCTAGAGGAAAGAAGATGTTTAGGACAGTCATATCCTTAATTCCTTAGCTCACACCAATGGTATCAACCATGTGGGGACGCAACCAGTTTCTTAGGTAGGTTTGGATGTTCCTGCCAAGCCCTATTAAAATCCACAACATAAACCCTCAGGAAAATCTGTAGGGTGAAACCACTTTAAGTAACTGTGAAATGGCTGGTACCTACAGTGTTATAAAAACTTCCAGTGAGTCATCCAGAATAAAGGAGGGCCTCTGTGTTGGATGACAGCATGTGTGCCAAAAAGCAAGTAGGCGCCTGAGGAAGTCTGGTGGCAGATTGAAGGCTGGAGAACTGAAGTTATGTGCCACAGGATAATTAGCCTAACAGACCAGCTGCAGGGTATAAGAGGAAAGGGCCAGGAAGGGTCCAGCAGGGACATTTATTTGGTTGCAACCTGAAGTTCCTAACAGCCTGAAAAGATGACTTCTGCTCAGTGGTAGATTTGTTCAAGATCGCTGAAGAGGCCCCTTTTAATAACCATGCAGTTTCATTTGCCATTAAAAAATAATAATAACAATATTGTTAAATGTCTAAATGATCTTAAATTTTGAAAATAATTTAGAAGACAATTTAGACATGACTAGTGTGTTATTTTGGTAATGCAATTTTACAAAATTCAGTATCAATAACATAAAAGTGCCTTTCAGGGCCGGCTGAGTGGTGCGGTGGTTAAGCGCTGGCCTTGGAAGCCAGCGGCCCCGGTTCGGTCCTACATATGAGGGCCAGTGATACTGCCCTCAAAAAAAAACAAAAAAAAAAACACAGAGGCAAAAAAGTGCCTTTCTTTGTCACTTTATTGTTTATCTCAAAGTTTGCCATTAGATCCTAATTGAAATTCATAGACTTCCTGGTATTTACTAAATTTTGAAAGTGAGAGCTCAGATCTAAGGGTGAGAGGGTCCTTTATGAGACCTGTGAGACTGTGTTGGTGGCCTGTTCTCAAGTCTGATCTGTTCCCAAGTCTGAACTCTGCATGTGGCTGGGGAGAAACTGCTGCTGATTAACCTCCAAGGCCTAACAGTTGGTGGGGAGCAAAGGCACCCTACACTGTGTGGTGTTGCTCTGACTGATTTGCAGTTAAACCTTCAGGCAATTGTGCTAGGTCCCCAGAGAGACATAGGTTGCACTAAACTGAGGACATTGGGAAGACATTCTGTTCCCCTAGGGGCTCTTTAGAGACTCAAGAGGGAGAGGGTGAGACACCAGGGGAAGCCACAGAGGTAAGGGATTAATGCTCAGTGCTGTGAAATAGGGGTGGGCAGTACTCAGATTTAGTACTCTATTTAGGCAGAGACATCACACCAAATAACTATTGCCTCTTTAGGTCCTCCTCCAACATTTGCAAAGCCTGGGGCAAGGGTATCAGTAAGGGAAAGTCCACATATCATAAGTCTAAATATTAAATAATCATAACTCAAGCTAATAAATATATTTTATCCTTCTATCTTGACTATACCTTCAAACAATTTAAATATATACATATGAAAACTATGACTTTTATACGAATGGGAGTGGGTTAAAAGATCAAAGACAATGAAATTTAATGATCATGGTGCATGTCTGGTGTTCTGCTGATGGGCCAGTGAATATTGGATGAGTAATAATGACATGTAAATCACAAGTTATATATTTATGTCTTAATTTCAGCAAAATTGCTAATTATGCTGTTTGCATTATAACTGCGTGATTTGTGCTATTTGCCAAAAATGCCAAATTAGATAATAATTTGTGAGTCATAATTCTTAGGTGTTTTTTTTAATTAATTTGAATTTTGAGATACTTTATTCTGCTGAAGCAGTGGCTACTGGATTTGTCAATAAATTTCTTAGATTCAGAAATGAACCCTTAACTTTGCAAGTTACATTCAAGCATTGTATTGGAATTGCATATGAAAAATTACTATTAGTGCAGAAAACATAAACTATTTAAATATATTTATAAAATATTACTATTTAAATATATTTATAAAATATTTTAACTTCATCATATAAGTTGCTATCACTTATATTGTAATGTTTCATTTTTAAAAATGATATATAAAACCATATGATATTTCTTCAGTTCTTCTTTCAAAGTTTCCAATTCAAATCTCTCTTCAGTTGAGATTATATCTTACTCTATAATGGTCAGAAAATAGGCTTTATTGAAGTTAGTTTAGAATTATTTACGAATGAATCTTTTTCTTCAAAGTCTCCAACTTGTATGACAACTAAATATCATTCCAAAATGTAATCCTTGCTCCTAGAGAATTATATCACACATATTTCTTTTAAAGTCTTTACCAATAAAAACTCATCAGTAATAATTCCTATTTGTATTTGCTTTTTAATTTGAAAAGCACTTTCTGGTATGTCCTCTTATCTACCTTGTGCTATGGCATTTTATGAATGATAAAACAGGTTCAGAAACATGCAGTGACTTCTCCAAGAACACAGAGTAGAGCTAAAACTTGAACCAAGCTCTTTTCATTACTGTGCAACTGTCCCATCATTGGGCCATAGATCTTGAACACCCTCTACCAATACTTCAGTCGTTTATCCTCTATGAAGCTTTTTTCTGCTGAGTCAGAGTGTCATCTGCCAGTCCTATATCTACGGGCTTATGGATACATTAGAATTAACCTTTAACCAGAGGGATACCACTCTCAGTGATTTTGTTAGATGAGCCTAATTCCTCCCATCTTGGCCTACAGACTCCATCACAGTAATCTGGCTAGCATAAAGATGTGTTTGAAGCCATATAAAATAATATTGAATGTCAACTATAAATATATATATGTGTGTGTGTGTATATATATATATATATATATATATATATATATATAGTCATGGGATGTAAAGTACAGAATAGGGAATATAGTCAATGGTATTGTAATAGGTACGTACAATCTCAGAGGGGTAGTAGACTTGGTGGAGTTATCACTTTACGAGGGTGTAAATGTCTAATCATTATGTTGTTTGGTACACCTGAAATTAAAAAAAAAAAAAAGACGTGTTTGATGAATCACCCCCTTATTGGTAAAATAATGGTGTCAGCCTATATGGGCAGCCCCAAAGTGAGTTCATCATGAAGCTTATATTTGTCTATCACAAAATGAGAAAAACAAGGACGATATAGCGAATTTCGATATAGCTGAATTTATCAGATTAAGGATTATTCTTTTTTTTAAATGTTTTTCTTTAAAGGTTTTATTGGGCAATTGGGGGAGGGGAACAGTGTTGGGGAATTGAGGGATGGTACCAACCAAGTTGTTGTTCTTCAGTGTTCGTTGTGGATGGCGCCAGTTGCCATCTGGCTTCCTGTTGGCAGCTCGTGGCCTCTAAGCTCAAGGTGCTGAGTTCAACCTTAGTTGCAGGTAGGGTGGCCGTAGCCACCTTCCCATGTGCAAGTCGAACCAGCAGCCTTGTTGTTAAGAGTGCATGCCCTATCCACTGAGCCATCCGGGTGGCAGCTCAGCTCAAGGTGCTGAGTTCAATCTTTTAGTTGCAGGTGGGCATAGCCCATCATTGAACAGACAATCTTGTTGTTACACCAGCTGAGCCATCCTGCCACCTGTTGGCAGCTAAGCAACAGCTCAGCTGGGGAGCAGTGTTCACTGGCCCATGTGGGAATCAAACCAGCAGCCCTGCTGCTCAGAGCATGCTCTCAAAGCCAACTCTTTATCAACTGAGCCGCTTGGTCAGCCCAAGTATTATTCTTTATTCTGAGGTTATATACCTCCTAATTTTTTTTGTAGGAGTGGAGGGGACATGGGTTTTATAAAATAATGATGCTAATATTATAGATGGTAATTTTAAAAATTTAATATTCTCACTTGGCAGAGTAACAAAGAGGCAACCTTATGTTTCCCCCCAAAATGTGTAGGAGGTTATAATGGTTTTGGAATTCCAGACATTGGGAACCACTGGTTTAGGGGATGACTAACATTCTCTGACTCCCAGGGGTGTCATCAGTGGTATTCTGTGGCCTCAGTGAACCAACAGGTAGCTGATGTGGACTCTCCAAATGTCATTTGGTTAAAATGTCAGTCTTGTGCTCAACACACAGCCCTAGCATATGAGTACCATCAATTTCTACTGAATGACTTATGAAAATATTTACACAGCAAAGTAACCTGGTGGATGAAATATCTCCCAATTATATAGGTGCTTTGCTTTATGTGTTGAATAAAAGGAGGGCTCTAGACATGCTAATGTCTCAAAGGTAGTATGTAGTGTTAAGAACATGAACTCTGTAGTTACATAGCCAAGGATCAAGTCCCAGTTCTATGTCTTACTATGTCACACCCACTAGACAAGTTACTTATCTAAATCTCAATATCCTCATCTTTAAAATGGAGGCAACATTAATGGTGCCAACTCTGCAAGATTGTTCTGAGAAATATATATTAATATATTATACACATATGTTTAATATAGTGTCTGGCATATAGCAAGCACTCAACACACATTTATTACAGATCAACCAGGAAATAAAGGCAATGGGGCTGTAGGAAAACAATTCTGAGGTTCACATATGGGAAAAGAAGAGTGACAGGACTTAGGGGAAGTTTAACCATCGAGTGGCGCGGTGGTTAAGCGCTGGCTTGGGAAGCCAGCGGCCCCGGTTTGGTCCCACATATGAGGACAAGTGACACTGCCCCCCCAAAAAAAAAAAAAGTTTTCTTTTTTTAATTAAAATTTATTGAGGTGACATGGTTAGTAAAGTTACATAAGTTTCAACTGTACATTTGTATAATACAATACCTCATCTATATATCACATGTGTGTTCACCACCCAGAGTCAGTTCTCCTTCTATCACGATGTATTTGACACTGTTTACCCTCATTTACCACCCTCCTTCCCCACTAAAAATATTTTTAAAGCTCACTCAGAAAGGGAACATTTAATTTGGGTTTGATCAGAGTTATGGTAAAGCAGCAAGGAAATCATGGATCTGAAAGGGAGGTAAAAGAAAATGGACTCAGGGACTTTATGGAACACTTGGCTCTGAAAGCAAGGGCCTACGAAAGGGAGCTTTGTTGCACTGGGGTTAGGTCATACCCCAGGGCAGGGAAGCATGTTGGTCTGCATATGAAAACCACAATTTGTACCCGAAGCTTAGCAACAAAGGATTTCTGTCAAAATCTTGGTTTAAAAATGTGCTAACTAGCCTTGGGGACCAGACAGATCTAGAATAACTACAGTCCCCAAATTTAAACTCCAGAAATGTGCCATGCAGGCTGAAAAGAATAAAAATCCTACAATAATACTGCTGTAAAAATGTTAATTAGGGCCAGCCGAGTGGAGCAGTGGTTGAGTGCTGGCTTGGAAAGCCAGTGGCCCCGGTTCGGGTCCCACATGTGAGGGCCAGTGACACTGCCCTCATAAAAAAAAAAAAAAGTTAATTACATAACTAGATGCGATGCAATCCATCTTTAATGGATGCTGTATTTAAAAAAATTTAGCTCAAAGGCATTTTTGGAATAACTGAGAAAACTTAAATATGGCCTATTTTTTTTTTTTTTTTTTTGAGGGCAGTGTCACTGGCCCTCATATATGGGACCCAAACCGGGGCCGCTGGCTTCCGAAGCCAGCGCTTAACCATTGCGCCACTCGGCCTGCCCTAAATATGGCCTATTTTTTAAGTGATATTATTTAATTAGGGCTAATTTTCTTAAGTGTGATAACAATATTATGGTTATGAAAGGAAAGGTCCTTATTCCTGGTTGCTGCATGTGAATTAGTTCAGGGTAAAATGTCATGAGATCTACAATTTACTTTCAAATAGTTTAGGACAAAAAAAAAAAATCTCTATACAGATAGTTGATAAAGCAAATATAGCAAAATGAACACAAGTGGTGGATCTAGAATAGAGTAATGTTCACTTGTGTTATTGCACTATGCTTTCAGCTGATTTGTAAATTTAAACATTTTTCTAAATAAAAAGTTTTAAGAAAAATTAACTGGAAATTGATCACGCCTCTACCAGTACTTATGAATATACTAGTTGTAGAGAAGGGGAGAAATGTAAAAGGGACAAGGCCACTGCCTCCTATTCCCCACGTGCAGTGGGGATGCTGCAGCTCCAAGAGCTCGCCTGGGCGCTGGCTTCCCTCTCCTGGGCGCTATGCTGTGACTGCCAGCAGGGGAAACCACCTACATTGCACTGGCTTCTTGGGCCCCACAATGAGCTTAAAATGTTTTCTAAATTATTTGAATTATAGTGAGAGTATGTGGTTCTGGTGAAAAGTAATTAGGGTGATCAAAGGATGAGGAAAAACAAGTGACAACACCAAGAGAGCCACACGTATACATCGAGAGAAGAAAATGAACTTGGCAAGTCGCAGCCCCGCAGGCGCGCTGGGTGATGCTCTGTGCCCTGGGCGAGCACAGGGTTAACGGCTGGCAGAGGCGCCCACGCATCCTTCGCCCGCCCACATTCCGCCACTGAATGGAGGCGATGGCCTGATGCCGGTGGGGTGATGTCGCCGCTCCGCGCCCGAACTTCCCACTGGCCAGGCCCGCGCCGCTCCCGGAGCCCCGCCTCGGCCCCGCTCCCCGCCGCCCCCAGGCTCCGCTGTCGCGTTACTTTCGCCACCATTCACTCTGCCCGGTGGGGTTACAAAGCGGGACATTAAGAAGTCTTCCAGCGTCGCAGAGACTAGAAACGCGGGGCCCAGAACGTGGAGACAATTACTGTGGTTCTGAGTGCCCCCCACCCACCCCACCCTTCGCCCAGCTTTGTAATCTGACCCCTTCCATGATGTTACCAAGGGGCCTGTGTTTACAGATCTGTTTCTTTGTCTGAACTTTGAAAGTAAAGCGTGGTACAACTTTAGAAATGTGCCCTTTCATTGAATCCATGTGAAACGAACAAAATGGAGACACTTTTACTGATTTGCCTTTGTCTAATTTTGTAAAACACATCTTATAAAATATAAACTTTAAATAATAGGTTTTAAGTCTAAGGACACCTAAGTGAAAATACATATTTTCATAAAGAACGCTCCTAAATCAAGTCTAATCACTTAACCTTCTCTTGTGACAAACAACACTTTTGGATCTTCTACTTGAGATTTCCTAAAATATTTTACAAGATACAGAAAATCATAAACTAGTGCAAATGCTTCATTTTTATTATCCAATGAGCATGAAAAAGTGTGATTAAGTGGGCAATACACAATGACATTTATTATCACCATCACAATACATAATGACATTTATTAAATTGGCATGAAATACGAATGGAAATATTCAAATAGAAAATTAATTCACTCCTTCAACCTAGCACTTAGAGAGCTTTCGAGGCTCCAGAGTCTGGGGATTCAAGGGTAAGAGGGACACTGGCCCTGCCTTCAAGAATCTCCCAGGATTCCCAAGGAAGGTTGTTGAGTAAAGTGGTCAGTACTATGAAAAGGTAAGCACTGGGAGCTGCAAGAGTCACGGAGAAACAGCACAGGATCAGGTTTATGGGTGTGCGTGGAGGTGAAGGGAGAGGGGACTCAGGGTAGATTTCTTGAAGGGAGAAATACTGAACTGAAACCTGAAGAACAGAAGTTAGGCTAGTGGTTCCTTAACTTTGCTGGACATTAAAAACACCTGGGGAGCTTTTAAAACTCCCTGTGGCCCAGGTCACACCCCAATTAAATCAGAATGTCTGGGAGAGCCTGGCATCAGTATATATATTTGTAAGATCCCAGGTAATTCCAATGTATAGTAAGGTTTGGGGAAGTACTACAGCAAAGGGAGGGAGGCTGCTGTTTTTTAGTTTTCTGCAGGAAAACATTTGCTGAGCGGCATGTAGTAGATGCTAGTAATTGTTCTTTGCTTCCTTCTCCTGTGCACTGCGTTGCCTCTAGTAAGCATTCAGGACGTGTTTATGGAAGTTGGAGCAAAAGCTAATCAAACACATTAGAATTTCCTCGGATCTATTAAGAACGATTGATACTCTAAGTCTACTCTTGATCAACTGAATCAGAAACTCTGGGGGTGAGGCCCAAGCAGCAGTGTTTTTAAACTTCTCTAGGTTATTCTAATGATGGGCAGCATTGAGAGTACGCCTCTCTAACACAATGGATTTACAGGCAACATCCTACTTAATAATACAATCTAAATGATTCCCATGTGATAGTTCTTTTTTTTTTTTTTTTTTTGAGGGCAGTGTCACTTGCCCTCATATGTGGGACGCAAACCGGGGCCGCTGGCTTCCCAAGCCAGCGCTTAACCACCGCGCCACTCAGCCAGCCCTCATGTGATAGCTCTTAATTGAACCATAAAAATTTCTTTTCTATAGATACAAGGCTAGGAACCAGGGTACTGTTCTGAAAACCCATTTCATACCAAGAACAAAAATTAAATGCTGAGAATAAAAGACAAGAAGCCCAAATACATGCTTTAAAAAAATATCCAAGAAATAGGATGGACTACTTTGGTGGTTAGTTCTGGAGAATCAGGAATGTATTTTCCAACTTTCTTGATTCATAGTGTTTTTGATTTCTTAGCTCCATTCCATTCTTTAGAAGGTTCCAATGGAATGTCAACTGCATAAATAAACTTCTGCCACCCCATTCATCCCTTGCCTCTATACTAGGGGCCCAAGTATGTGGTGATAAGATGCTGTGACTGTTCAGCCAGTGCCCCTTACAGCACAGGTATCACTCCTTCCACACACACCTTCGCTGGTGGGCAGTTCTGAAGATTTCAGAAGGCAGTTAAAGACCAGTGAATGAGGATTTTCCTCTAAACTTTTTTTTTGGGTGTCATTAATGCTTTTAATTTATTATATGTATTGAGTCTAATCAGGCCAAATGAAAAAAAACACACAACACACAGGAAATAGTGTCAGAATAATGAAATACATACAGCTTACAACTATCTAAATGCCCCCCCCCCCATTTCCTCATCTGTAAAATGGGCATCAATACAGATGAAACCATATACATTTGCTATGAAAATTAATGGTGATCATGTTGGCAAAGAGTCTGATATATAACACCACACAGTAGATACGTTATTTCTTTTAATATCTGAAAAGGCTGGCAAATGCTATTTTATGATTTTATGTATTACAGATTTACAAATTGCCCTCCAGAGGGCACCACTTTACACTCCCCACTAGCAGTATATGAGAATGCCCATTTTCAGCACCTCTACCACAGAATATTATTCTTTTCTTTTCTTTTTTTTTTAAAAAAAGATTTTATTGGGGAATTGGAGGAGGGGAACAGCATTGGGGAACCGGGGAAGGGGAACAGACAAGTTGCTGTCCTTTTGTTCTTCAGTCCAGTTGTGGAGGACATTGCTTCACTGGCCCATGTTGGTATCATCATTGCGCTCTTCTCGGGTGAGGCAGATCAGTTGCTCACAGAGGCTCTTGGCAGCTCACACCGGCTGCCGGCCACTCACTGTAGCCTATGGCAGCCCATTGCAGCAGGGGCTGCAGCTATGAGGTCCCAGGGACTCACAGCAGCCCAGCTCCAGGTGGAGCTGTTGTTCACCATTTTAGCTGTAGAGGGCAGTGTCACTGGCCCTCATATATGGGACCCGAACCAGGGCCGCTGGCTTTCCAAGCCAGTGCTTAACCACCGCGCCACTCGGCCGGCCCCCAAGCCAGCTCTCAAGAAACATGCCACTTGGCTGGCCCCCAAATATTATTCTTAACATTTTTTTTTTTTGCCAGTTTGATAAAGTTGGTAGTAAGTTGTTTTAACTTTTATTCATTTTATTAATTCTAAGGTTGACATATCTCTGGTCTACTTTGTAGGCTTTTTTTGTATTTCTGTATTTTTTTATATATATCAAATTAACAATTTTAATGTAATCATATCTCTTAATGTTTTGAATTTCAACTTCTTTCGCTTACATGCTTCCTCATCTTGAGATCATATAATACTCACCTTTATCATCTTCTGGTTCTGTCTCTTTTTTTTAATTTGACTTTTTAATCCATTTGGAATTTACTATAAAATATGATGTGAAGTAAGGATTTAACTTAAATTTAATTTTTCCCTAAATGGTTAATTGCTTATATTAGGACCACTTATTATATAATTCATTTGTTCCCCATTGATTTGAAATACCATTTCATTTTTTTTGTTTCAATAATTTTCACTGTATCTTCTTGTAATAATTGCACACATTTTAATTATTTAGCCTTATGTTTTAATATCAGGCAGTGCAGACTCAGGGGGAGAGTCTTAATCCTGCATCTTGTTTGTGTGGAGCAATTGCTCATGCACATTGTCCACTGAATCAAAACACGTTACTTTGGCTAATGCAACTGTGGGGGGGGGTGAATAAAACCCCAATTTTTTCCTTCCACCTTCTAAGTTCTTCCTGCTGTGCTAATAATCACATTGACAGAGACAGGTTAACAGGAGAAAATCAAATTTTAGTTACATACCTACAGGGAATTCACATAAGCATGACAATTCCAAAGAAAGGGAGGACACATTGGGTATAAATGACATTTTGGACAAAGGAGAAAAAAGGTGGGGACAGGGTATTAAATTTCAGAAGTGAGAATGGGGGATTAATAGGTAGTTGAGAAAGAGGGAACACACATGACCAGCCAATGCTTGCCAGGCAACTCAGAAACAGTGGGACACAAGGGGTAACCTATTGTAGTAAACACCCTCATGCTAGGGTGAAAATGCTTAGGGTGATTTTTTTATGCCAAGATTCCTTTCCTGAAGCAGATTTTTCTGTCTGAATCTCTTTAAGAAAAAGGGGAAGTAAAAAACTCTTCTTGAGTTTGTTAGGCTTTAATTGATAACAGTTCGAAATAATCTGCATGCCAGGATGGCACATTCCAAGGACACTTGTTCTTGACCCCCACACATCCTAAGTTGAGATATTTTATTTTATATGATGAAACACAATGCAGTCGTTAAAAATAACATTTTCTGGGCCGGCCGAGTGGCGCATTGGTTAAGCGCTGGTTTGGGGATGCCAGCGGCCCCGGTTCGGATCCCACATGAGGGCCAGTGACACTGCCCTCTACAGCTAACAACAGCTCCACCTGGAGCTGGGCTGTGCGAGCCCCGGTGATGGTGTGGGCTGCAGCCCCTGCTGCAGTGGGCTGCCATAGGCTACAGTGAGTGGCCCGCAGCCAGCGTGAGCTGCTGGCAGCCAAGCATGAGCTGCCAATAGCCGCGGTGAGCGACATCCGACATCCAGAGGCCAGTGACCGATCTGCCTCATCCGGGAAGAGCGCAATGACGATACCAACAGTGAAGCAACATCCTCCGCAGCTAGACTGAAGAACAAAAAGACAGCAACTTGTCTGTTCCCCTTCCCCGATTCCCCAACGCTGTTCCCCTCCGCCAATTCCCCAATAAAATCTTAAAAAAAAAAATAACATTTTCTGAAAAGGGATATTTAGTAATATGGGAGAATGCTTTGGATATTTAGTAATATGGGAGAATATATTAAAAGATTCACGTTAAACAATATGATCTGGCTTTGTTAAAACAAAAACAAATTACCTGTCCATATGCATAGGAAAACAGATGGTAAATAAATACACCAAAAATGTTAATGGTAAGCTATTTCTAAGTAACGGGATGATGGGTGCTTTTCACTTTGCTATATTTTTTAGCCTTTTCCAAATTTTCTATAATGATGTGCTTTACTGTAACAATCAGTAATTAGTATTACTTAAATGCGTGTTTTAAGGCCCACCCTTAGCACTTGTCAGGGCACCCCAAAGAGAAGGCGCTCTTTCTCTCCATGGGAGTCACGGACTGGTATTGAGCCCTGAAAGGGCTCTCACCACTTCTGTTCAGTCCTTTTGAATGGGAGATACTGCCATTAGATGCTAAATGCCAAAGTAGCATCATCTGGAATCTCATGGTGACCCTTTGTGTTGCCAGCTGGGTGAGGAGTGTGTGGTGTCACCTCCAGCTCGCCCTTTCCAAACCCCACCCGGAAGGGCTGGGAAGACACAAAGATGGTGTGTTACATCAGGGAGGTATGCAAATGCCAGCTTGTCTCTGACCCTCTAATCCTATCAGGAATGCTTAGCGTGTTAATTTGACCATCTTTCACAGTTCATAAATCTACTTGGGGCAAAGCTGAGCTGCCAGATGCCATCAAGCAAAACTCCTTCTTGAGGCTGGCAGTTTGAGTAAAGCAGCAGGGATCATGCCTCAATAAAGTCCAATAAAGAGCTTTGTATGTGGGGGACTGGAAAGCAGCTTCTCACATTTGGATACAATAGAACAAAACAGTGGAAAATGTGAATGTCTGATTATCTGGGCTGGTGGTCTCCCCTATGCCCCGCCTGCCCACTGAGCCATGGATCCTCATTCATTCACAATTCTTTGCACGCAGATGGATCTATCTTGCTCCCAAACAATTGCCCGTACAGACTCCCTTCGGATTAGTTTATTTAATCCCTGTGTGTAAATACCAATTGACTGTTTTTGCTTCCACTGGAATCTGCTAGCCTTATTATCTTAAAATCTTTTAAATTTCAGCCAGGTCATTCCTGCCCAGATTCATTCTCTCTTTCTTCATTCAGCCGTGGGAACAGAAATGTTCTCTTTCTGGGACACAACACTCCCCCAGAAGAGTTCTCACTATTCCCTCTTTCCAAATATGTATGATTGAGTGTCAACAGGCATCAGTTTCAACCTCTGGATTACAGCTTCCTCCAGAATCCATCTGTTCCTCCATTGGTCAGTTTAAAATTCAGGATCTAAGTAAAAATATCCTTTCCAGCATCTATTTCAAGAGGCAGGCACAGCTTGATTTTCAACTTCCTCCTCCATCCAAGCCTCTTCTAAGGCAAGTTGGAGCAGTTTTTTTGTCTTTAAGGACCTAAAGCTTCTCTGACCGAATCTGGATGCTGGCTGAGGTGGGGAGGAATGCTGGCTCCCAGAGAAACACACAGCTGCTACTCCCCAGGACCTGAGACTGGAAGTACCAGAAAAGTCAGCTGAGACCTACCCATCCTGCATCTCTTTACGGTACAGGCAACAAATGGCATTCCCACAGAGCCTGAGGAGAGACTCCTGTCTCTGCAGGCAGCGCTGATTTTTACTGTCCCCAAGGGCACAGCAGGCTTAAGAAGGTTGAGGAACACAGGAGAAAGGGAATCCGAAAAGACTTAGTAGATTTGGCTATGGGTAAGTTTAACTCTTGTGCTCTGGTCCCCTTACCTGAAAGAGAATCCATATGGGATTGTCTGGCTCATAGCTCCAGCATGTAATACATGGCAATTGTGATGATTGATATAGTTGAATGAATTTGATAACTGTGATTATTGATATTATTATAACTAGTAGCGAATTTAAAAAATGGTAACTATGATTGATGCTATTGCTGGCACTGAATCGGATACATGATTATTGATATTGTTATTGCTGGTAGTGGATTTGATAAAAGATTATGTTGTTGCTACTGCTGCTAATGCCATCATTAGCGATTGCTGTCTCCGTCTAATGAGTAGACTTTAAAAGAACTGATTGAGGAGGCAGCTCAATTGGTTAAGAGCTTGCTCAAGGGTGCGAGCTGAGCTCTGAGCAACAGCAGTTCGATGCCCAGTCCGAGTTGAGCTGCCCCTAAGCTGCCAACGGGTGGCAGGATGGCTCAGCTAAAAAAAGAAAAAGAACTGATTGAATGATCATATAAGCCCATTCACTCACTTGAATCAGTGTTTACTGAGCACCATCAATGTGCCAGTCACTGTTCCAGGCACTGGGCTACTTCAGTGAAATCCATCTTTGTGAAGTTTACCTTTTAGTAGGGGGAGATGGACAATAAATATAGTAAGTAAATGATGTTGAATTTAGAACTTTAGGCAGTTTAGTTTAATAGGGAAAAACAGAGGAGGGTAAGGAGGATGGGAGTGAATTGGGGAAAGGGAGCAATGCAATAAAGTTTAAAATAAGGTGGTTCTGGAAGGCCTCCTTGAGAAGGTAATATTTGAACAATCAGGAAGGAAGGAGGGGAGTAAGTCCTGGGGGATGCATAGGCAGGGGTGGGGTTGGGGGGGTGCTGAAGAGGGGTGGAGCGGGGTCGCAGGGGAGCATGCCTGTGAGTGGCCAGGGGTAGAGTGAGAATTGGTGTCACAGGAGTGCAGAGGCAGGTCACGTAGGTCAAGGTGGGCATTTTAAGGACTTCAGTTTTTTATTCTAAGTGCAGAGGGGAGTGAGTAGCTTTTGAGGAAAAGGTGTGACATAGTTTAATTTATGCTTCAACAGGATCACTCTGGTTCCCAACCTGAAAACAGACTACAGGAACTGGGGAGTGGGAGGTGGTGGACAAGGGTGAAAGCAGGGAGATTAAATGGGCTGAAGTGGGCTGTGAGGGAAAGGGGAAAGACTCCAAGGTTTGTCTTGAACAACCAGAAGAATGAAGAGGCCATGAACTAGGAAAAGATTGAAGGCAAAGCAGGTTTGGGGGTGGGGGTGGGACTTAATTCAGTTTCGGTCACAGTTTTACAGACTTACAAATTAAAAGGACCCTTAGGTATACCTAACTCAAAATCTCACCTATAAACAATTATATTTTTAAGTGCACATAGTACAAGTACAATGAATACAGAATGGCAAGTCATCTTTCATTCCATCCCAGATCTCCTCAAATTACGATTATCATGTACTTGCATTTTCCCCCTAGAGATAGCCTATGTGCAAATAAGCCTGTATGTTGATAGTTCCTCAATAATTAATTCCTGCTAACCCAATATTTTAGTTGTGGAGGGTGCAACTCAGTGGCCCATGTGGGGATTGAACTGGCAACCTTGGTGCTAAGAGACTGCACTCTAACCAACTGAGCTAACCCGCTGCCTCCCTTTTAGAGGTTTTTTTCTCAACCATGTGAGAGAGGTATTGTCCTCCAGCAGTGCTGATCGGTAGGTGTACTGCAGACGTGGGACTGTGCTGGTGGTTATCAATATACTTCCACACCCACCACCTCCCAGCAACTAAGGATTCACACCAGGCAAAGGAGGCTTCGGAATCTATTCTCACTAGCCAGCACCTGGGTGTCAAATATTGTGAATCTCACTCCTTGATCTTTACTAACTGGAGAGGCAGAAAATGGTATCATATACAGTTAAGTTGCATTTCTCTTCTTTAATAATCTCTTCATTTATTTCCTTTTTTGTATATTATTCATTTTTTATTGATTTGGTCTTTTGCCTATTGATTCTGAGCTTTTTGTATGTTAAAAAAATGAATTCCTTGTCTGTTATGTGTGCTGTAAATATTTGTCACAGTTTGCCATTTATATTTTTATTTTGTGTGCAGATAAAATTTCTGTAAGTTGCATTTATCAGTCTTTTCATTCATAGCTTCAGGATTTTGTGTTATAATTAAAAGGTCTTCGCTATTCCAAGATTAGTAACATCGTTCTGTTTTCTTGTAATTTTGTAGTTTCATTTTCTATCATAGATTACATATTGGACTCATCTGAAAATTTTTTTTTTTTTTAAAGATTTTATTGGAAAATTCCGGGAGGGAACAGAGTTGGGGAATGAGGGAAGGGGAACAGACAAGTTGCTGTCCTTTTTGTTCTTCAGTCTAGTTGTGGAGGACATTGCTTCACTGGCCCATGTTGGTATCGTCATTGTGCTCTTCCAGGATGAGGCAGATCGGTCGCCGGCCTCTGGATGGTCGCTGGCCTCTGGATGGTTGCTCATCGAGGTTATTGGCAGCTCACGCTGGCTGCCAGTTGCTCATGCTGGCTGTCGGCCACTCACTGTAGCCTATGGCAGTCCACTGCAGCAGGGTCTGCAGCTACGCTGTTGCGGGCGACTCATGGCAGCCCAGCTCCAGGTGGAGCTGTTGTTCACCATCTTAGCTGTAGAGGGCAGTGTCACTGGCCCTCATTACGGAGGTTCTGAATTGGGGCCCTGCTGCTTAGAGCTGGCGTCCCAAGCCAGCTCTTAACCAACGCACCACTCGGCCGGCCCTGAAATGTTTTGATGTAAGAAATAAGGATTGGGTCCAACTTTATTTTTCCCTGATGGCTTTTCAGTTGTTGCAAGACCGTTATCTTTCCCACAATTTCATAATATATTGCCTATACCATGGGTTTGAGACTATTTCTGGACTCTGTCTTCCATTCCACTTATTAACTAATGTGCCAGTATTACTGTTTTAATAATAGTTTAAAATATTTTTAATAGGGCCGGCCGAGTGGCACATTGGTTAAGAGCTGGTTTGGGATGCCAGCAGCCCCGGTTCGGATCCCACATATGAGGGCCAGTGACACTGCCCTCTATAGCCAACAGCAGCTCCACCTGGAGCTGTGCTGTGTGAGTCCCGACAATGGTGTAGGCTGCAGCCCCTGCTGCAGTGCGCTGCCATAGGCTACAGTGAGTGGCCGGCAGCCAGCGTGAGCTGCCAATAGCCACGGTGAGCGACCATCCAGAGGCTGGCGACTGATCTGCCTCAACTGGGAAGAGCGCAATGACGATACCAACATGGGCCAGTGAAGCAACATCCTCCAGAACTAGACTGAAGAACAAAAGGACAGCAACTTGTCTGTTCCCCTTCTCCGGTTCCCCAATGCTGTTCCCCTCCCCCAATTCCCCAATAAAATCATATATATATATATAATGGCTAGTAGCCCTTAAGCATTCTTCTTACCCTGACAGTTTTTGTAAGAATCCTTTTACATTTATTTTTCCATAGTAACTTTAGAATCGGTTTGTACAGTTTCCCACCCCTTCCTCAAAAGGGTTGATATGTTATTAGGTCATGGCAAATTTATGTTAAATTAGGGAGAACTGAAATAATTATAATATTGAATCTTTTTGTCCAAGAATAGCATATGCTATTCTATTTGCGACAGTCTTATTTCTGTCTCTAAGTAACAATAAATATTTTCTTTTTATTGTTGTTAGTTCCTGTATTACAACAAAGGGGATATTTTCTTCTATTGTATCTTACAACTGCCTTTTATGTGTAAATAAGAAGTCTATTATTTTATTAATTTTGTACCTAATTATCTTATTGAATTTTCTGTTTGAAATAGTTTTCCAGTTGATTTTCTTGGGTTTTTCAGATAATACCAATTGTAAATAAAAATAATTTTACTTTCTCCTTTAAAGCTTTTAACTCACTTTTTTTCCTCTTGACTAATAGCATCAGCTACTACCTTCGGACCAATGTTAAATAGTGATAATGGACAGTCTTATCTTGTTCTTGACTTAAAAGAAATGCTGTTAGTGTTTCTCCATTAAGCATGAGGCTGGCTTTTGGCTTATATATAAATACATTAGAAAGTATTTCTATTTTGTGTATATATATTTACTTTAAAGTATATATTTATCAAATGCTTTTTCATCATCCAGGGTATTATTTAGTTTTTGCCCTGTGAGCTATTGATAAGATGAATTACATTATTTTCTAATGGTGAACCATCCTTGGCTTTTCCATACAAACTCTTAACTAGTCATTATGTATTATTTTTTACAACTTTATTGAGGTATAATTTACATACCATAAAATTCACTCATTTTAAGTATACAATTAATTTTGTAAATTTATCTTATACATGCTCTACTTCCATTTTACGTTTCCATCACCCAAAGTTCCCTCATGCACATTTGCAGGGAATCCCTATTCCAATGGGTACCATTGTTTTTAATATTGCCCTGGATTTTGGTTGCAGTTATTTTAAAGATTTGTGTATCAATATCCATTCTTTTTTGTTACTGTGTTGAAATTTGATAGGAATCCTATGCTTTATCTATAAAAAAATTTGAAGCTTTGTTTTTGTATACTCTAGAAAAGTTCAAATAACACTGGAGTTATCTATTCCTTAATGGTTTGTCAGAATTTACCTATAAAATTTATGGGGTCTGGAGGTTGTTTGGAGATAGCTTTTTGACAGCATTCTTTTTTTGGCATTCGGTTTTAGATTTCCCGTTTTCTGAAGTTCGTTTTGGTCTTTTGTTTTACGAGACTATCACCTTAGGTTTTATCTAGGTTGCCAGATTTATTTGCATGGAGTTGAGCAAAATGGTCTTTGAACATTCTTTTAAATGTTCTCTGTATTTAGCGTGACTTCCCTATTTTAATTTTTTTATATCATGGAATTATGATTTACAATTTCTTGATTATCTTATCTATTGCATTGCCTTAAAGAACTAAATTTTGCATATATTGCTTCCACTCTATTGTTTTCTTTTTTTAAAAAAGATTTTTTTGGGGAATTGGGGGAGGGGACTGGCCAAGTTGTTGTTCTTCAGTCTTAGTTGTGGAGGGCACCAGTAGCCATCTGGCTTCCCGATGGCAGCTTGTGGCCTCTAAGCTCAAGGTGCTTTGTTCAATCTTAGTTGCGGGTGGGTGTAGCCACCATCCCATGTGGGAGTCAAACCAGCAGCCTTGTTGTTAAGAGCGCATGCTGTATCCACCGAGCCATCTGCGCTACAGCTCAGCTCAAGGTGCTGAGTTCAGTCTTAGTTGCGGGTGGGCATAGCCCACCATTGAACAGGCAATCTTGTTGTTACACCACTGAGTCATCCTGTCACCTGTAAGCAGCTCAGTGACAGCTCAGCTAGGGCGCAGGGTTCACTGGCCCACGTGGGAATCAAACCTGCGGCCCTGTTGCTCAGAGCACATGCTCTAAGCCAACTCTTAACCAACTTAGCCGCTCGGCCAGCCCACTGTACTGTTTCCTTAATCACTAGTTTCTGCTTTTATTTTTAGTAAGTCCTTCTTTTATTTTTCATTCTATTTGTAACTTAGTCTATTTTTTTCTTCTAAGTATTTAAGATCTTAAAAATTTTGGATACTATGGTGTCTCATTTTGATATTGAAGGGAACCAGAAGTTTTGCCTTTTGGAATATTGATTTTAAACTGGTCAATAAGAAACAACTCAGTAAGAACCTTTGACCTTCTCCCCTTTCTTGCCTGAGATTCTTTGAGAAAGACTCTAGGAAGGAAATACTAGGATGATCACCTTAGCAGCCTAACTTGAACTGAGTATGGTGGATGGGAAAGCATCAAACACTGGCCTGTTTACTTGGGTTACCCCATGTCATTGTTTCTCGGTTGCCTAGCAAAAATTACCTGCCTTGTGTGTTCTCTTCTTTCTAATTACTTGCAAATTGTCCTTTCTGACTTCTGAAATCTAAGATCCCAATCCCTTCCCTTCTCCGTTGTCCAAAATTACATACATACCCAATTTTACCTCAGTTTTTGGAATTTTCATGCTTATGTGAGTTCCCTATGCACATGTACTAAAAATTTGATTTTCTCCTATTAATCTGTTAATTTGATTGGCCCAGCTACAACTTAGAAGGTGGGTGGAAAAGTATTGGGTTGTTTTTTTTGTGTGTGAGCTCCCACAATATTGTTCTCTTTATCGATTTAGTAACTATTCTGCAATTTCAGCTTTAATTTCCTGTTTGAACCAAGGATACATCTTATGTATTCAGGCGCTTAGGATTTTTTGTTTGCTAGCTTTGTTGCTAATTTTTAGTTCTGATGAATTGTGATCAGAGGATACTGTCTGTTTATTTCTAATTTTTGGAATTGATGAAGGTTTTCTTTATGGTCTAACGTGTGGACAATTTTTATGAATGTTCCATGAGCGCTTGCAGATACTTTTTAAAATAATTAAGTTAGATCTCGTTATGTTAGTTAGGTCTTCCGTATCTTTCCTTTTTGTCTCCTTGACACATCATATAAATGCCTTAAATAGCCGATAGATTCCAAGTCTTAGCTATTCTTTATGCAGCACTTCCTATGTGCTAGGCACTATGACGAGGGCTTTCCACATGCTAGTTTTAATAGGTCTTTTATGAACCAGCTTCTGCAGTCTTCAAAAATCATTTTGCTTGAGAATTATTTGTTAACAGCATGATACATACTACTAAATTCACTTCGACATGTGGTCACAGATTTCTAGTGAGTCAAAAAATTTAGAGCCTGATGTACGAGTCTATGAGTATGAATCTTTTCAGTCCAAGGCTTCTTTTTATCAGCTATGGGACGTGCCTCCCACCAAAGTATTTCTTTGCCACATTTTTCTTAGCCTTCCGTCTAGTGCCTAACACAGAGCCTGGCGTACAAGTGGTAATCAGGAAGTGATTATGGAGTGGCCCCGATAGCGACAATCCTTTATGATTGCTGCCTCAGAAAAGAGATGCCACACTCAAAGTGTGGTAGTTTAAGATTTAATAAAGAAACTATCTACAAGGGTATAGACAGGGTGGAGGGAAATAACAAGGGACAGTGCAGTAGAATGAAGCTGTTAACCACTCCTAGGCCTGAAGGAATAAGTGGAGGGAGTGGTACTGAAACCTCGAAGAGTTGTGTAAGAGGGAAGACCATCCTGCGAAGACCAGTGACCTTTCTTAGTGACCTTTCTTAGTTAGGGGACAGCTACCAAGTGGTTCTCATGGAGGGCGATTGTGCCTTTGAAGGAATTTTGGCAGTCACAATTGGGGCAAGAGGTGTTATTTGCATCCAGTGGTTAGAGATGCTGCGAAACATCCTTTATCACACAGGCAGTGCCCACAACAAAGAATTATCCTGCCAACATGTCAATAATGCCAAGATTGTCCTGAAGAGAACTGGGCAGGATGGGAGCTGGGGAAATAAGTGTTCAAATCTCTCTCTTCCCTGCCTTCCTTCTCTCCTATCCTGCAAGGATGGCCCTTTTGCAAAACCCAACAGGAAGCCAGATGGAAGTGAACCTGTCCATCAAGTATTCCAGGGCAGTAAGGAGGGTGAACAGTGAAGAGTGAATTAGGAGGGCACAGGGGAGACAGTTACATAAACATTGCTGCCACCAATGTTGTGCATTCTTTTTCATGCCTCCTGGAGCCCCAGAGCAAAGGTTTGTTTTAATATATGCAGAAGTAGGGGTTTTCGTCCTCCCAGGAATGCCAAGTTGTTTTCCAAAGCACTTGGACCCACAGCAGTGTGTGAGAGAGCCACATCCTCTAATGCTTGTATTGCCAAGTTTTACTTTTGTCAAGTCTAGCAGGTGTAAAATGGTATCTTACGGAACCTAACTGGAATCTTTAATCAGGCTGCTTTTTTTTTTTTTTTGGAATGCTTAGTGGTCATAGGAGTTTCCCATTTTGAGAAATGCTAATTTTTTTTGGTTGTCTTTTTGTTATTGTAGTTTCTAATATATCCTGGATATGAATCCTTTGCCCTTTGTGTGTGTTGCAAATATTTTCTCACTTTGTGACTTGTCTCTTTACTTTCTTACAGAGATCAAAGGATGAACAGATGTTCTTAATTTTAATATACTCAAATTTAACAATCTCTCTTTTTTAAATTTTATTGGGGAATCGGGGAACGGGAACAGACAAGTTGCTGTCTTTTTGTTCTTCAGTCTAGTTGCAGAGGATGTTGCTTCACTGGCCCATGTTGGTATCATCATTGCGCTCTTCCTGGATGAGGCAGATTGGTCACTGGCCTCTGGATGTCGCTCACCGCTGCTACTGGCAGCTCACACCGGCTGCTGCCCACTCACGCTGGCTGCCGGCCACTCACTGTAGCCCATGGCAGCCCACTGCAGCAGGGGCTGCAACCTACACTGTCGCCGAGGCTCACACAGCCCACCTCCAGGTGGAGTTGTTGTTAGCTGTAGAGGGCAGTGTCACTGGCCCTCATATGTGGGATCCGAACTGGGGCCGCTGGAATCCCAAAACCAGCTCTTAACCAATGCGCCACTCGGCAGGCCCAACAATCTCTTCTTTTAAGGTTAGCATTCTTTGAAGCTAAGTTCTTATCCCCAAATCAGAAAGTCGTCTATATTTTCTTCTAAACAGTCAAAACAGTTGCTTTTCATATACAAGTCCTATATAAAATCCACCTGGAATGTAGTTTTGGGCATACATCCAGATATATCTTTTTTCCATAGGAATAACCAGTTGTTCCACAATTTATTGAATAGTTCCTCCTTTACGCATGACCTGTAATGCTACCTGTGGTGTATATAAACATCTTACATATATTCTGGTTCAGTTGGTCAAATCAATGTTTCCCTACACTGACATTACACTTCATTATTACACATTAATGCCATTCTTTTTTTTTTTTTTTTAATGAGGGCAGTGTCACGGGCCCTCATATGTGGGACCCAAACCGGGGCCGCTGGCGTCCCAAGCCAGCGCTTAACCACCACGCCACTCGGCCGGCCCATTAATGCCTTTCTTGATCTCTGGGCCTCTTGCCCTACTATTTTTCTTCAGGAGTGTCTAGCCTATTCTTAGCTTTTCGTAGACAGTTCATACTCACTCTAGATTCTTTTATAACTTTTGGGGGAAAAAAACTGCACGAGTCACCTGTTATTATCATTTCTACAGTGGTATATATTTTTTTACCTTTATAGTTCTACTCTTTTAATCATCCTTAAAAATTTAACACACATAAACTCTGAAGTTCATCAATATTTGCAAGTTTCTCCTATCTTCTATATTATTGTAAAGCAGTACCTTAAATTGCTCCTTGTTTTTTAAATCTCAAATCTATTGCATCTACAGTATTTTTATAGACAATGCTTACAGTGTTTTATTTAAACAGATAAAACAGTCCTGTTACAAAATTGAAAGGACAGAATGGCTCTTCCAACTGTCACCCTGGCACCCAGGTGTCCTGCCCATATTTTACATATATCATGCAGGTATTTTATGCATAAAGCAAATGCATATTGTACTTTTCCCTATTTTACACAAATAGGAGCAAATTGTACATGTAGGTCAACCTTGCTTTTCTGTCTTGAAGATTATTCCATATCGGTTAATATAACACTTAATAGTCTCTTTTTACACGTATGTTTTCATACTGTTTGCCAACATGTTTACCCATTTCCTAGTTCATATTCACCATGCTTCTTGCATCCCATTCCTTCCTTCTGGATTCAGTTGCTTTCTTTCCTGAAGAACAATCCTATATGAGTTCTTTCAGCAAAATCTGAAAATGTTTTTCATCTTTTCTTGAACATCAATTTATCTATGAATGGAATTCAGGGTTAATATAAATATTTTTTGCAGCACTTAAGAGGTATTTTATTGTCTTCTCCCTATACTGCTGCCAAGTGTAATTATTCCTTTGTAAGTAATGTTTTTTCTCTTTAGTTGCTTTTAGATTTTACTCATCTTTTGCAATTGTACTGGAAGTAGACTAGTTTTTATTCACCCTACTAGACATTATGGCTCTTTGAGGATCATATCCTTTATCAACGCTGAAGTCTTTTAAATCTCTTCCATCCCTGTTCTTTATGGTGTGTCTTCTTCTGTTCTGTGTCTCTTACTTAGCCCTTTCCTATTTCCCATCTCTTTCTGTTATAATCTGGTTATTTTCCTGATTTATTTCCTATTCAGATATGCCCAATCTGTGGTTTAGTCTGTTCATTGAGTTCTTAATTTCATTATATTTTTTTAGTTCCAAAAGACTTAGCTTTTCAAATCTACTTTGCTATTTTCAGTGTCATCTTTTCCAATGGTTTTTATGCTTTTTTTCCCCCTCCCATTTTGAACAATCTTATTGCACAGTAATTCTGTTAAGTTTATGGGAATACTAATTCTTCAAGATTATGCCTGCTGATCTGTGCTCACAAGAGATTATTTTGGATTTTTGATCATGAGTTCATTTGAGTGGGACTTTTTTTCTTTACTGTAGGAATATGATACAACTTGGGTTTTGGGTATTATCTTTCTTCCCCAACCAGGCTGCCATAATGTCTGGTCTGGTGCTTTTATCAGTAATTTTCAAACTGAGATCCTCAGAACCTAGGGATTTATATACTTTACATTTTGAGCTTCTTAAGATTCCATTTGAACAAAGGGATCAGTACTAATCTTTGCTGCTTTCAAATTCTATGTTCTATGTTTCCATGACAAGAGAGAAAACTCAACCACTAGTGCTGGAGAATTCAGAGAAATCATGTTTTGTGCCAGGATGTGCTAAGTGATGAGTCTAGTGGTAAACAAAACAGATATATTATACCTTTCAAATTATCTGAGGGACCAGTTTTTTCTTTTCCTTTTAATTTCCAACTTGTTGTAGACCAATATTAAAAAAAAAAAATAAAAACATGGCACTAATGTTAAACTGCTATAAAAGCTTCCCCTCGATTTTTTCATCTCTTCATGGGCTGGCAGTGAATAGTTTGTACACCATCCCCACCTGCAGGCCACTTTTGTGGAGCACTGCTCTGCACTACCTATTGGCAGACCATCTGGGAGTGTGACGGGGATGACAACTGTGGGTAGATTAGGAATCAAAGATACTTCTCATAATGGTCGCTTATATGTGGAGAGCAAGAACCTTCTAAGAGGGTGTAATTAAATATTTTTACGTTCCCGTCTGCCTAAGCTAGTAAGCATGAAAAGGGGAATGAGGTGGTAGAGATTCGGGAGAGAGTAAAAAGGCCACATTATGGTCTATATAAATGTGACAGTTCTCCTGGTGAAGAATGGGTACTATAATTTGCTTCCTCTGTTACTCTAGATTTCTAACAGGACAGGATAGTGTATAAAGGGCCAGTCAAGAATAGTAATCATGGGCCAGCTGAGTGGTGCGGTGGTTAAGATCTGGCTTGAGATGCCAGCGGCCCCAGCTTGGATCCCACATATGAGGGCCAGTACACTGCCCTCAAAAAAAAAAAAAAAAAAAAAAAAAAAAGAATACTAATCACAAAAGCTTAGGGAAATTTATTTGTATGTTTTCTTTCTTCATCACCCTGTAAACAACTGGATCACACCATACACTGGAATGCATGTTTAGGATCTAGCAAACACTTTAATTTGTTTTCTTAAGTGAAGCAGAAAGATAAAGCTGCTAAAAAATATTTCAAAGCCATGACTTATGGGTTATTTGCACCATTATTCTCTTAAATATGGAAAGTAGGGAACTGATCACACACACGGATACTTAGCATACTGAAATCCCAAATACATACATTACTATACTTTCTTTTGAGAGTAATAAATACCACTAACTGTAAAATTTGAAACTTACAATTTTTCATATGACACAGAAAACAAAAATAGATTTCTCTTTTTAAGTTAAGAAGATACATTTTCCAGAAATGAGTTTAAGGTTTGCCAAAAGTTGTGCTGGATGAACTAAATGTCTAGAAGCATCTTATAGCTGCATTCATTTTAAAGCATCTGAGCAAGTATGGTCACAACATTCAATATTTCAACCTTTAAACTGCACTCTATCACTATTAGACTCAGGAATACATTGTTTTCCTGCAATTGTGGTTTATTGTAATCTTAATTCATTTTCTCAAAGACCACTCAACACATTTTTACTATTCCAGTAATTACCATGCTACCCAGAAAAACAAGTGAACAGTTTATTAAGAATTAAATGAGGGTATGGAATGTGATACAGTATAAGGAAGACAATCAAGATGGGTATAATAGTACTACTCACACAAAAAGTTAAATCTCATTTCAAAAAAAATTCATAAAAACAAAAGAAAAAGCAACTCCATCATTATAAAGTAAAACATTTCATGCAAAAACTCCAAAAAAACCCCCTAACCTCCCCACCCCCTCAACAAACAAAAAGCTATCTGAAAACATAGCCATGCTAACATATTAACCACAATATAATCATTCACAGAAAAACAACATACTAATTAAGCAATGGGTTAGATGAAACAGGCTGTAATATTGTAAATTCATAGATCACAATAATTTTACATGATAAGCAATTCCAGATTCACTCATAGGGTGAGGATTATGGGCTAAATGTATGTAAATATAAATGTCATTAAGTCATCTCATTATCTTCTAATTATAAAACTTGGAAGCTTCCAGAACTTGAAAAATTATATAAAATTTGGCATACTCCATTTCAGTTCCAACAAATAACTTTAGGATCATGTTTGCAATTAGTAGAGAGCTGTATAAAACCACATCAAGGTCAGGAATTGACCTCTTAAATAATCACAATTTACACCATAGAAACTCCAGATATGCATTTACCCTGATTAACTGTTACTCAAGAAACATGATTTTCTAGCATTTTATGTACAAGTTACTGTAAAAGGCCAGTTTTTTTAGAGACTGAATAAAATATAAAACAAAGGAATCTGGTAAAGAGTGAATGGGAACATCCTTTTACAAAGATTTAAATGGGTAAAAATTTTGCCTTGACTTCTGAGGGAGCTAGAATCAGAGACTGCCTCGTGTCTCTGTACCAAGATGCTTTAGCGTATTTCATGGAAAAGACAGTTAACATTAGAGAAGAGGCACAGCATTTTATGGGATAGCATTCCCCCCACAGCTGCCAAACAAGCCTGGTCACCATGTGGTGCACAAACAAAGCATGTTTCCAATTGGGTGGAACGTCACCATGAGGCAACCCAAGCAGAAAGCGCCCATGTCACTGCACACCTGCCCATTCAGGAGGCCAGGAGAGAACTGGGACACCCACACTTCATGTCTTGGGTTAAGCTTACCTATGTATGGATTGGCAATGAGTATGTATAACAGTAAGGTCAAGGAAAAAGAACAGGGAAAAAACAGGACAAAAAAATCATGCATTCCCATTTGCTGTTTTTTTTCCCTTTTAGATTTAAGGTAATTAGAACATACTGTAAATTATTCATGTTTCCCTTTCTCACCTCCAAAATTTAACTTCCTATTTATATTCCATGAAAAGAACACAATAATTGTTCAGTAGTAGGATTTAGCCTCTTTAAAAAATAAAAGCACTTGCTCTACTTTTCACAAAACGACATGAGAAATGTTTCCAATGTGAATCCCGACTTTGAGGCCAGTAAAGAAGAGTCTTTAAAAATCAGGACTATCATAGAGCTCTTTGGAATGTATCTTATACATATGAAGTTAACACAAATTAAATTCCCAGAGTATTCATGAAACAACAGGTTCTTAAATGGGAAAGATTTCTAATGAGAGATAAATGCTTCCATAAATACATTAAATGTGATAAATCAGTCTTTCCCAGCTGACAAGCTCCCTGCTTACAACTCAACATAGGCTCTGAAATAAAATGTAAAGGTCAATCATGATGATGCAATATGAAGTGTAGATGAGCGGCACATATGAAAAAAATTTGTAAACCGCTGCACGTCTAAAACAGATTTATATTACAAAGCAATGTAAATAAATATTGGGCTAGTACAAAAGCTCTTATTTACAGTTTTACAAATGAAATCGTATTCAGTGTAAATGCTGTGTTTTAAAGAACACAGTACTGTATTAGTAAAATGAGTTCTGCTGAGGGGATTACAGTTTGTTAGAATCAATGCATAATGTATAAAAGATTCAAGTTAACTCTGTTTATGATTTAGTACAGACAAACCCAGTTTAACCTGGAATGGCATCTGTTAAAGTGCTGAAAAACAGGAAATATTTAGAAAACACTGTACATTATTAAAGCTTTATCAAGTCAGAATGTTAAACTTCTTTCACATTTTTTATCCTTTTGCCACAGGCTTGTGAACAAGATGATTTTTCTCAGCAAAAAATTAAGAGGCCCCAGCTGCTTAGATGATTTTAGGTTCAGTGGAGTTAGTTTCCTAAAACAATTATCCATCAACCATACCTTCAGGCCTCATAATCTGGTACGTAATTAAATATTCGGGATAAGCCTGGAAAAGAAAGAATTCAAATATTGGCAAACAAATTTTTTGAAAGGAGACTTAGGGGAGAGGTTCTAATTTAGTGTTGTGGATCAGAATCACATAAGAGCATTTTTTCAAAACATCCTTACCCTGACTCCAACCACGGACATTCTGAATCAGCCGGTTTAGAATGAGTACAAAGTATGTGTTTGTCTGTTTTTAATAACTTAGGTGGTTCTGATACATATCCCCAAATCAGAACACCGGTCTAGAGATGCTTTTGACTAGATCTGTGTCACAAGAGCAAGAGGGAATTATACAATTCTTGGTGATAGGTAGAATCCTATTAACTATTAAATATAGGATTCTGATTAATTATAGGGAAGCTAAAAAAAAAAAAAAGATCCAGCATAATCAGCAAAACCTGAATAAGGTCTGTAGGTTAGAGATATCAATGGTATTTTGCTGATTTTGATAATTTTATGAGTGTCATCCTTTTTTAGGAAATACACATTGAAGTACGTATTTAAGGATAAAGAAACATGCCTATGTTCCTAAGGGTGAAGGAACTGTAGTCAAGCAGTTCAGGAAAAAAAATTATGTACACACACACACTCGGGAAGAAGAGAATGATAAAGGAGAGAATATTAAAACGTTACCATTGGGAAAATCTGGGTAAAGGACATAAGGGAATTCTTTTTACTATTTTTGCAACTTTTCTATCAAGTCGGAAATTATTTCCAAACAAAAGTTAAAAAGAAATCCAGTTATTAAGGCAATATATCTTGTCAATTTAGAGATTAAAGAACGGCTCTAAAGCATTTTTGAAGATGAATAAAACTGAATTACCTGTTCTCCTCTGTAAATAACATATTCAGCTAATGCTAGGCCATTTACGCTGGGCCGACCAGTGACGGAATGATGTCCTGGAGGAGAATGTGCCATTTTCATTGCACTGAACTGCAGGAAAGACTTTCCCAAGGTTACCCGGCAAAAGAGCAGCTGCCTAGAACATGAAAAGGAAACGATCTCCCTGAAGACACGGTGGTATGTGACAATTTTATTTGTTTACACTGCATAAGCTTTATAATGCATTTACACATAACACTTATGATTGTTTTTATCAGTTCAGCCCTTCAAGAACTTTGTAAGAATGTCTTCTATTCTCAATAATAAAAGGGTTTTCAATTTAATTAATCTTTATTTTAACTGTAAAACCTGAAAAGGTAATAACCTTATAAAGATGCAGACTCTGCCACCCTGTTTGTATCCCAGTAAAAGCACAAATCATAGACCAAGTGGGAAGGAAGAGGAGGAGGTTTAAAGGGCTCCTATGAAGTGGCTTGTGAAGAGGGACATTTATCCAACTAAGTTGATTCCACCCTCAAAATATATTTCAAATACATTATCTCCTCTCAATTCTTCTCTTAATTCTACTGCCACTATTACATCTAAATCACCAAAATTTTTACCTGGACAATGGCCTCTGGACTTCTACTCTAATTCCAATCTAAACTATTTTCCATCCAAGCAACCAGTGATTTAGGGAAACAAACAAACAAACAAAACAAAATCCCCCCAAAACATATATCAGATCACATTGCTCTTCTGCTTAAAATCTTTCAGAGGCTGCTCACTGCACTTAAAGAAAATCCAAATTCTATACAATGGCTCCAAATTCTCTAATCTTACCTTGTGTTCATCGTGCCCAGACACATTCATTTTCTTTCTTCACACAGGTTAAACTTGCTTACCTCATAGCCGTCATTCATACCATACTATTTCCTCTACCCTCTGGAATGTATCTATTCTACCCCCTCTTTAACTGGCTAACACTCATTTTTCAGGTTTCAGTTGAAATGTTAATTCCTTTTCAAATAGGTCTTCCCTTATCAGAAATTGAAGTAGATTCCTCTCTCATTCCCCTCAAGCATATGATCGGCTTTCCTCAGTTTCAATGAAGCCCCATCCCCCATTTTTACTTACTTCATTGTTTCTATTGCTTGTTTTCAGAGAGAACAAGAGATTTTGGTGGACCTGTTGATTGTGTTCTACCAAGAAGAGAGGCTATCTATATTTTTTATTCAAAATATGCCCTTTGGAAACCTTAGCATTTCTAATAGATTTTCTATTATAGTCACAATCAGTCCCATGATAATTCAGAATAAAGAAGTCTGAAGCTTCCTAACAACCAAGAATTCTGCTCCAAAGACAGTTTAGAAAAGGTACTAGAACAATGCTTATTACTAATAATTAGAAATATTTAGCCTCCAGATAACATGACAGGTATTAAAAACAGCAATGTTCAATTTACAGAATCTCCAGTAATTACAAGCCTCCTGATCAGTCCAATTTGTGATCTGAAATAGAAGTGGGCGGGAGGCCATACCCACGAAGGCTGACTTTAGACACTTACATAAGTCTAAATTTAGGATAAAACAATAACAACAAAAAAAACTAAATGTTGTTTCTCTTCAGGACTACAGTTCTTCATTCACACTGGCAACCTTTCAAAATCAGCTGGGAAGCCTTTAAAAATCCTAATGCGCAGGCCATACCCCAGGCCACTTGAACGAGAATCTCTGAGGGTAGGACACAGGCGTTAGTAGTTTTTCAAGATCCCTGGGTGATTCCAATGTGCTGCCAAGGCTGAGCACCACTCTAGGATTATTTCTAGGTCAGTGATCAGAAGCATCAGTACCACCAAGGAAGTTGGTAGACATTCAAGTTCTAGGGCCCCACCCCAGACCTACTAAATCAGCACTCAGGAGGTAGGGCCTAGGAATGTGCATTTAACTAGCCATTTGGTGATTCTGAAGCTAGTTATTAATGTTTGATAACTACTGCTCTAGATCTTTATAAGCAGTGCCTTAACTGTAGAATAAATCTCAATGATTAATTTTACTTGATTTTTCAAATGGCAAAAGATAATTTATGTACCTATGAAGATTTGATCATTTAAGGTCAAGTTATTTGAATGATTTTAACAACTGAGTTAGACCAGATAACATGGGTAAATAAAAGTGGGTAAAAAAAAGAGAGAAAAAAAAAAGGTGCAAAATAGTGATTTTACAATAATATGCTTTCTAAAGGACTGATGTATTTTACTGTAATTTTTCAAGTAGGAATATCACAAATTGAGGATTAGGATTATACCATAATGAAAGAAGAGACTCCCTCATGCATTGCTATGAAATTATTAGACTTGGCAAGTAATACCATTTTACATGTGAATACTAGATTTTTAAAGAGTCCACAGTCCAATAATATTCAAAGGCCACAATTAAATTTTTTATGTCCAGTGATATTTTCTACTCCATATTCTTTAAAGCACCAGATGTTTCAATAAGTACATGAGCTAAGTAGATGAAGTGCTTAGAACTTGTGCCTGGGCCATACAGATCATTTAATAAATACCAGCTTTTATTATAACCAGTGAGAGGGCCAAAAGCAATCTAAAACACATCTATCTAGCTTGGATTCCTACAATTGTTCAAGATAACACCTTACCTCCCGAAATTTTTCAAATATGGAACCAGTTCTAATTTGATTCTTACCAAAATAAATGAGAACAAGTGTTCTCTTACCTGTGACAAATGTAACAAGATCTGTCTTTGTGAACTGGACACCCAGTACCTCCTCCAATTCCATACACATACTGATTGCTTTTGGAAGAGTTTTCAGCAAAATAAATACCAGCTCCAAACATACCACCTATGTAGGCATGCCTTTCATCAAAGCCTTTATGAATAATTGCATTCACGAAAGGAGACCCTAAAATACATACAGATGGATAACAATTTAAAATTATTGTAGAAGAATAAAAACTAAAGCCTCTTTGAAGTTCAACTCTTAAACATACATATACCATCATCACAAGAAAGCAAAATCAGAAAGCAAGGATAACAAGTTAACTGTTAGCTGGCTCACTACTTTAGAATAAATAAGTATTTTAGAGGAACTGCAAATGACAATGTTTCTAACAGGGTGGTGGTTCAGATGCCAAAATGATGATACATACAGAGAGTCAACTAGAATAACAAAACAGATTACTTGAAACATCAATGCTAGAGTTATTAAATTTCAGACCCCAAATTCATACAAATCTAGAACCAAGTGTCTTGTAATTCACCTCACATAGCAAGGCTGAATGCAATTAGGTCTTACAATGACACCCATGGCCATGTACTTTCTCTAGGTTATCAAAAGTGGCCAAAGTGTCCTTTCATGTCCATTCTCTCTCTTTTATACCTCTTCTCTCCTATCCTTCCACTTCTCTGCCTTTCATCATCCGCTATGCATGATTCAATCTGCAAATGTGGTATGTTCCTTCATTCCCTTCATATTGACTTCTTTTTCTTCCTTGCATGTGTGCCAAGAAGTGGAGTAAGATGAAGGGGAGGAAGTATTGAGCATGAGAACTAGACTAGGGAGTGGGGTGAGGGTGGGAGCTGAGAAAAGCCAATATAACACAGTTAACTGCTTCATTAACATTAGTGTCCCTGTTCACAAAGGGACACACTGGATTCCAAACTTTACAGAAATACTGAAGACCAGAATCACTTTTTTGAATTAATTTGAAAAAAATAAAAACCATTTATATTATAAAACAGAAATATCACTCATGATAACCATCAAGTCAATACATAAATAAATATTATGCTCTGAATTATACACAATTCAGACAGCTGTAGCCAGTCTCCCAGGGGATTGTGAAATTAAAATGCTGTGTTTTATAGAACTTTACAGGTCTCTAAAAATTTTCTGCAATCAAGCCCAAATAAAAAAATAGATTGGGGCTACTATGGGTAATATGCTTCAAGATTTGATAAATGCTACATTAATATCTATGTTTATATTTGCTATAAACTTGAAAGACCAATCAACACCTGCCAACCTGTAATATAAAAAACCCAGGAAATATCAAGACTGGTGCTCTCAATTCAACAAAAGTTCTCTGAAAACATCACAGGTTCAATGACAATGGCTGTTTTTAACAATGAAGTTAAATACAGAGGATGCTAAAAAAAAATGTATACACATTTTAAGAAAGGAAAAAACTATTAAAATTGTAATACTTGATATATACTGATAACAAAAGATGAGTATAAGTCATGTTTGACTTCTCTGATTACAAGAAATGCTCGAAGTGGTTACCATCAGGGTAACTTCAATACAGTTTTTTCCTTTCTTAAAATGTGTATACATCTGTTTGGCAACTTGGCACTCTTTATATAGCTTTGACACTTAAAGAGTCAAAGTCACAATGGGATGCTACATTCTTCTGAGGTGATTCTCAGATCTTATTTTAACTTTAATCAAATCAATTAAAATACACGATTTCTCAGAGTGATCATAAGCAAAATCTACTACATAAAGAAAAAAGGAAAATATGAATAATCAACATTCCCATTTCTATATTTTTTCCATTATGGAAATCCTATTTATAAACAATCCATTGTAAAATATACAAATTAAAAAGAGGTTCAAAATATGAATATAAATGTAAAATCTACAGAAACATTTATTTGTTTTAAAATGACATGAGGAATATACAGATTCATTATAATTTCATACCTGACAAAAAACCATCCTAATGTGGAGGAGGAGGATGGGAGGGTGGGGGGAGAGAGGAATCTTACCATGAAATAGCATTCTTTCATTTGCATGATTGTGGTTTTCTTCGGAAACTTCTTTTCTCCTGTGAGTGTATCTTTCCCATAGTTTCTTGTTACAAACTTTCTGAATCTATAAAAAAGAAGCCAGTATAAATCACATCTTTAGGTTATAATAATTACTACTTGTTCATTTTAACCAAAAAAATGGGGCACATAGCCAGAAGAGGCAAAACTTTTCTCTGAAATGTAAACTATGTATTAATTTTGGTTAACTTTGTGCCAACCATAAAGATGGAAATACAGCTACATTTTGGAAATTGAAAAATTCAAAGGGAAAAAAATAAGGCAACAAATGGCCACATGTGAAGGTCAAGAATACCATTAATTAATTAAAATACTTTCATTTTCATTAATGTAGAATTATTAAAGATCTCTAAATTAGACATGTTGAGTTCTACATATAAGTACTAAAAAGAGTAAAGATTGGATTGTCGGAAAAGTCACGACGCATTTTTGCAACGAAAAACAGAAAAAATACGTCATGACTTTTCTGACAACCCAATAGTATCTCCCCCACCCACTTTATGGAACTCAAAATACTACCTGTATCTGTTTTTAATTAAAAATATTTGAAATTCCCACACCAAAAAAATTCTTAAAACACACACATACACATACCCCTACTAATCCTTCTATCTTTCTTCCCCTGTTCCTCCAATTCCTAAAATTTTTGTCTGGAGAAAAGTTAAAGATGGATGCTGGTCTCATGTGGAGTATTTTCAGTGTCAAATTTCAGAATCCTAGAGCTGTTTCGTAGCTGGGTTTAAAGGTGCTACAGCCCCCTGCTGGTCCTAGGGCACATCTGGGAGCTGGCAGTTTTAGTTTTGGCTCAAAAGAATTCAAAATACTGCCACAGACAAAATCAAGGAAAACAACTGGCACAAACAAATCTCATGTAAAAAAAAAAAAAAAAAGGAACAAAAATAAGTCTTATCATTAAAAAATTTCCATTAAACACTGCATTAAAATATAATTATAGAGAAAGGAAACAGCCGCATGTCTTTTTCAAATTCAAGTACAGGTGTATCTCGGATACTATGGTTTCCGTTCCAGACCACCGCAATAAAGTAAGTATCGCAATAAAGTTAGTTGTAATCTTTTGGTTGGTGGAGGGTCTTGCCTTCAATGTGTAAAGAATGTCATATCTGTGAAGCTTAATGAAGTGATATAATAAAGCAAGGTATGCTTCTATTTTAGAAATCAAACGGGTATGTTCTCACTTGCCCTCACCATTAACAAACTTCTGCACATTGTTGTTACTGTTTTTAGACAAAGTGGACTTAACTGAAAATTTGCCTGTAATATGCATAATTCTCTTATTGCAAAAATTGTTACATATGCCCATGAATGGAAATACCAAAATGTCATTTTTAGGTCATACTATGATATAAACTAATAAGAAGGAACTCCCAGAAGTATGATCCTTTACCTGAATAATGTATGTATGTTTTAAATCATATAATTTCTAATAGTATGAACATAGCAATTTCAATAAATACTTTTGGTACTCACTCTAAAATATGACATCTCATAATAGTATATTATTGTGAAACAGTAATACAACAGCTGAAAGATACTGTTCACTTTTGAGTTTAAAATTTAGGTATTAAAAAGATATTCACCACATTTTAATTCTAACTATCTTATTTTTAAATGATTAAGAATATACCAATGTCGTTATTACAAAATCATTATGCATCTCAAGTAGAGCATACAGTTTTGCTTGCTATATATATAGTTCAAGAAAAACACAGCAAAGTTGGAAAGGGTCCGGAGAAGAATAACTGATAGCAATAAAGGTACCGGACTCTCATTAGAACGATTTAAAACATTTTTATAAGACTGTTTTTTAGAAAAGAAGATGGTACAGAGGGAGTACTAATAAAATTATAAATGTGTATGTATGGTGACTCACAGAAGCTGTAGTCACAGTTATGGAGTAGTTAGTTAGGACAAATAAAACAAGCGCAATATAACTATAAAGATCTCCATCCTTTAATGAGCCACAAAAAAATTCAGCTTTGTTACAGTTGAGTATCTTAATAGTAATTTATATAAAGTTGGAAAACTTCAGGATTTTTCATTACCCCAAGATAAAGTATAACCCTTAAACTTGAATATGTTCAACAAGTGCTGAATTATTGGTATAAAAACAATACAGGGTTTTTCAGAATCTTAAGCTCCCAAGGAAATAATCTTCCCAAAATATTCCTCGATGCCATGTCAAAGACTTACTGGGCTGGATAGATCACTATAGTCTTATGAAAGTTCATTATGGCTTTGAGCTTTGAAAACTATGGTGGCAGCAAACTTTATTTTTACTAACTTTATTACCTTGAGAATATTGTATCTGTTGAAGATTCCACCTGCATGACCTCCATCTCTGTGTTCTCGGACTGTACTTTGCATCTGATGGAAAAATATTTCAAATATATGTCCATTAGCTTTTATGTCTTTTCTGATTTGGGAAACATGGTTCTTGACTCATATGATTCTATTTTTGAGAATATAATATGGGTTTTTAATATTTTTGTTGTTTTAAGGAATATGAATTCTATGAGTTTACAAGTACTATTTTCTAGTGATAGCTATTAGCTGGTACAATCAATCTGAAAGCAGTATTTATAGGTGAAAACTATCTAATGCGAAAGGAAGAAAAAAGAAACAGATTTATTTGTTCCCATTTTTTTTGTCCTAATAAAGCACAATTTGTATTTCATTGAGAGTTGGAGTTTCCTGAATGTTAGAACTTAAGTCCCACTCAATTTTGTATCTCTGTGCTCAACTCAGACATATAGGGTATGTGTTCTTCAAAGTGTAAGGCACTATTAAAAGATTCCGTGGATCCAAGAATTTTGTGGAAAGAAAGCTGGAAGAAAAATTTCCTGGATAAGTAGTATCAGCATGTTCTGGGTCTTGTCTGCAATACTGGGCTTTGCAATTGCCTTTGTGAATGGAGGGAACATTAGCCTTTCCCCCCAAATGATGACAACCGCTAACTCCAGCAGAATTCTGTGTTAGTATTAACTGCAGTGCTGAACCAAGTTATCAGAATTAAGGTTTATTGAGGGAGTGTGTCTTAAATGATTTTGGAAAGTTTCCACATGATAGAGTTAAAGACAATTAAAAAACCCTACTACATTTTCAAGTAGATCTGGAAACCTCCAGGAAACTTAGTTATTGAAGCAATATTTATTTAAGCTACATGAACATACCTCTTCCTCCACAGACTGAAACTCTTTATCATCAGGAGACAGATCTATCAGAATTGTTCCACTTCCAGAAGTATTCAGGGTTAAGTATGGGTTAAGACCTAGCCAATAAAATTTGACGGTAAAAAAAAATTAATTGCCCAAAAAACATCAACCAAAAATAACCTCCTGGTTTATCTGATGCTTACTACCAATTTTCAAAAACATTTTAGATTTCACCAGTTTTTCCCACTAATGTCCTCTTCCTGTTCCAGGATCCAAACTAGAACACCACACTGCATTTAAACTACAATATCTGACCTGACAAATTATAAGGGTTTTGTGGGAATAATTCAGAAAACCTTTCTGTTCTTTATCTCCAATTCTTAATGAATTTGTCACTCATTTTTTTCTTCAAATTATTTCCTTTACTAAATGTGCAGCCTTTTCAGCATTTAGTCCCTTTGTTTTTTTAAGTACCAGGAAGAATTTGACAGAAATGTGCATAGCCTCAGGTAATTTAAAATTGTCCTAGAATTAGAGGTCCATAAAATCTACTAACTATGGAATGCTTATTCTAACCCATCATATTCTCTAACTCAGCAATGAATGTGTCGTATTTTCTGAATGTCAATGGTCAAAGATTAACCATTATAGATTTTTGTATCTTTACTCTCACAAAAACATTTTAAACGGAATCTTAAACAGAATTTTCTAATTTCTATGGTATATTTATAACACAATTCACCTTATCTCCAAATTTCCGCTGTTTTCCCAGGTAGGGATTAAATCCTTTACTGCTGGGTCCATGTGTGGTGGTTTGCCTCTGGAGATTAAGAGCACTATTCTAGTTCTGAGCTCTGGTCTGAATAACCAGACTACTACCACATGCCAAACTCTGAGAGACTTACTTATAGGTATGGCTGAATTACAATGTCTAGAGGAAGTATGGAGGTCAATATTTTACAGAATAAAGTCCGACAAACGCTTAACTTAGGCATCTTTGGATCACCCAGAAGAAAGATGCTTGAAAGTGCTGAAAGGTAAGGACAAGTTATCCGTTGACTTGATGCACTGAATGATAGCTACGGCTTTTAAGTCGGCAAGATAAGAGACTGTCACAAGATTCCCACTAGTTCCAATCTGCAAATTAGGTATAATGTAGGTATAGAATCCTGGCTTCAAATGAAGATGAGGAAGATGATAACTTTATGCAGACAAGTGACTCTGATGTGCCAGATCAGAAAACATTCTGTGTAATGACCATGTTTCTCTTCCTTGTAGGAATGAATGTTCTACCCAACTGTATCTGGATGTATCAGAATGACTACAGGACCAGAGGTGGCATGGAGGGACATATCTCTGCCACGTAGGGGCAGTGTCTGTTTCTGTCATTGTTTCTGAGCATTTCAATGCAGTCTTAATAACTGTGTGCCAGATACTATTATTTTATCTTTTTTGTTTTTTGAGGGCAGTGTCACTGGCCCTCATATGTGGGTCCTGAACCGGGGCTAACTGGTGTCCCAAGCCAGCTCTTAACCACACGCGCCACTCGGCTGGCCCACTATGATGTGTTTAATGTACAAACACTGCCTGCTTTCCTAAATGACCCTTGTTATTCCAATACTCAATCACAACTGCCACCCTACCAGATCAGTATTATTCTAGTAGAGTCAATGGCAGCCCACAACTGAGGGGTCTAGTTCCTCTTCATTATGATGCTATTTATATTGTATACTAACATCCCAGGGAGCCATGGGTTTTTGCTCCTCTTTATCTTATACAATTTTATCATCTATTATCTCACATTTTAAACATTTTGCCCTAGGGCCGGCCGAATGGCTCAGTTGGTTAAGAGCTCGCTCAAGAGTGCAAGCTGAGCTCTGAGCAACAGCGGTTCGAGGCCAGCCCGAGCTGAGTTGCCGGTGAGCTGCCAACAGGTGGCAGGATGGCTCAGCTAAAAAAAAAAAAAAAAAAAACAACACAAACAAATAAACATTTTGCCCTAGTCTGTACCAAGCAAATAAAGTGCATCTACTTTTTTTTTTTTTTTTTTTGAGCGCAGTGTCACTGGCCCTCATATGTGGGACCCGAACCAGGGCCGCTGGCTTCCCAAGCCAGCGCTTAACCACTGTGCCACTCGGCCGGCCCCAAGCGCATCTACTTTTAATTGATCCTATTCCAGAACTCCAGCTTAACGCATTTCTTAGCTTGAATCAACTAATTTTTAGAGGTATTCTTTGTTTCTGCTTCAAGAAATGGACCCCATCCTGGTTGGCATACATTCTTCCCTGAAAATTCCTTCGTTTTTACAAGTGGAGGTTTATCTTGAACTCTAGTTGCACAGCCAAGACCTCAATTATAGATGCTCTAATCCCAGGCTAAGTAATTTCCTTAGTTTCACAATGGTGTCTTAAAATGTGGTTTTGACATTTAATTCACCTTTTTATACCCAGGACCTGGTACATAGGAACTGTTAATTCCTGTTGAATGAATACAGTTTGCATTTTACTTAAGTATCAACATTCAGGAGAAATAAAAATGTTCAACTTTGTTAAATTTCCTCAGTTGCAACATTATTGTTTCCCAGTATTTTTTACTGCATATGTCTAGGATTTAGCTATTTGCACCAAAAGAGAGATTTACAAACTGTCTTAGGGGCAAGCCTGAACACCCTGTCATTACCTATTCTATTCTAAGATATGAGATACCAAGTTTCAGATCTCTTAGAATCATAACATTTTAGAGCTAGAATAACTTCAGAAATAACTGACTAGAAATAACAGAAATATAACTTGAGAGCTAAATCAATTCCCAAATTTCTGAATGGCCCAGAAATTTTACTTACATTCACACAGTAAACAGCAGCAGCTCAGGAAGCTTAACAGTAGCAAAGACTTGATCACAGGTTTCCCAAATTCTAATTAGTGCTTTTCCTATTAAATGGGCTCTCTCTTACAGATTTTTTACATTATAATTTAGTAAGTTGAGGGCTGCCTTTATGCAAGTTGTTAAACTGATGATAGTAATGATTTAAAATGAAATACCTTGTTGTCCAGAGATAAGTCTCTCAACTCCTTTAATTAGTTTGTGCCTATGTCCATAAGCATTGATTCCGATCTCCTTCAGTTCCTTGTGCCCCATCTCAACTAACACATCCAAAGTGATCTTATAAAAGAGGATAAAACTGTTTAGAAGACTTACTCACTTGGTGGAATTCATACATGGTGATCTCACAATGTATTAGATTCATACATTTACTTCAAATTATTTATAACAGCTTAGGAATGAAAATCAACCAGTTGTTCAGATTTTTTTTTTTTAGCTGAGCCATCCTGCCACCTATTGGCAGCTCAGCAGCAGCTCAGCTCGGGCTGGGCATCGAACTGCTGTTGCTCAGAGCTCAGCTCACACTTTTGAGCGAGCTTTTAACCAACTGAGCCACTCGGCTGGCCCTTAAATCAGTTGTTAAACTGAAAATGAAAAGTTGCGGGTAATTAGCTAATCTAATTAAACAGAAAGTTGAGTCATAAATGCCCAAAAATATCATTATTTTCACTTAGCATAAGAGCCTGAGAACTAAATTGCCAATTTGAAAGTAATGCACTTTCAAATTAACCATATTCAAATTAACCAAAACCATACACTATTTTATCTTTTCCACCACCCCTCTACATCCAACCTATTTATACAATGCCTTCAATGGTTTCTCCAGGCTATGCTAACTTGTACTTTTGCATCATTGCTCACACTAACCCTTTTATCTCAAATGTATATTCCCACTTTGTGAAACGAAACACACTCTTTAAAATCCTGTTTTATTTACACATTATCCACAAAGCTTTCCCTGTTTAGTCCAGCTCGTAATAACCTTGTTTCTTTATTGGAATTTCTAAAATCTATGCCCAAAACTTAACTCCTCATATGTTGTTGTTATAATTCCATAACTAGTTTGAAAGTTCCTTAGGGTACAAATCTATAGCATGTATATGTTCTGAACCAAAAAAAAAAAAAAAAAAAAAAAAATCAGCAATTATATTCTGAAAGAGTACTGTAAATTGGGACTGTTCTAGAACCGCCCAGATATACAGGCTAGCCAAGTGTCAGGCTTAAAGTGGGTAGTGATTGACACAACAGAACTAAATAAACAGGCTCAAGGATAACTTATTTTAAGGGTTGAATAAGTAAATTTTCCATTCATGAAAGCTATTTTACTATTACTACCCAAGAGTCAATTTTTACATGCTAATAAACAGAAATTCCAAGATCAAGCCAAATTAGAAGAGTAACTGGTTTTCAGGTTCTTAAAAAACCATCTCTCTCACCCCCAAAACAGGTTGAATGGTTTGGAGCATTTCAAGTATGTCCTACTTTTTTCCTTGAGGTTTCATAAAACACGAAACCAAGCAAAAACAATTCATCTACTCACCTGTTCTCTCTCAAATATATCCATTAGGTGTTCGAGCCCAAGATTCCTTACAAACTGAGTTATGCTAAAATCTACTCCTGGAACTGAAAAATAAAAATATTCCAGAACAAAGTTTCACATCAGAATAGTGATATATCAACATTATAACAATGAAGTTTTGTGCCATTACTATATACATGAAAAAAATCAAAATGAAACAAACTATTAGTAATAGCTACTAATGCTAAACATAACATCAAAAACTCCAAAGAGAAAGCTATAAAATATCATCATTAAAAGAAGCAGTTAACCAAAGAGGTACTCTCAGGTTAAAAAAAAAAATCTTTTCATTAAAAAAAAAAATTTCTTTTTAACTGTGTCTTTAAAGTAAGTTTTCATACAGCTGAAACTAATACTATATGTCAATTTTATCTCCACTAAAAAAAGAAAGTTTCCCTATCTTTGAGGATGTAAGCTACTTCACAAAAAGTTCTACAATGTCATACAGGGTGAGATAAATTTTGACAGGTAAAAGGTAAAAAGAGCATGGCTTTATAAAGGCTTTTTAAAAAATGATCTTCAAAATTGGGTATTTTAACATGGGGTAAAAAATATTTCACAAGTCTATAATAATACCCTGGAAGAGGTAAATAAAAGCATAAGTACGTAACCAAAAGGAATTCTAAACTTTTCAAACAGCACATTTACACCTAAAGAGTAGGTTAGCAGCATCAACTCTCAACTTGGAAGGAGAACGCTTCATTAGGAATTCTAATAATAATGTAAGGAAAATAATAAAAGTCTAAAACTTTTAGACTGTGTTAATTAATCTGATAGTAACAGTTGTATTTAAGGTTAAAAAAAGACTTCTTAGCATTCCAAATGCTAAATATGTGGCTACAAGTTAGAAAGTTGTTTTTGTAGAATGTCTTACCCTCCTTTTTCTCCAAACTGGAAGCACCCTCTGTTCCACTTGAACTAACCACTGAAGTCAGTTCAGAAAAACTTCCAGATAAGTTATCAAGACTGCTGGCTGCAGAAAGGCTTGATGGGCTGGATGGACCTGAAGACAGAGCATCGGCACTGGCTCCTGGGCTTCTCACACTGTTGAGAACTTGAGGTTTGTAACATGAAGGCAGAGCAGAAGGGGGCATGGCTGCTGTCAGGAGAGCAGTAACATCGTCTGCCTAGAGTACATGTCAGAGAGAGATGAAATCTGTGATAAGCAAGTTTTACAATTCTACTATACCCAACAGGATGCATTTAAAAATATGACAAAACCCCAGCAGACCTGCACTAGAATTGAGTATTATACAAAAATGATTATTTTAAAAAGTGAAGCAAGTGATATTTAGTAAATAAGTGAAACTTACTTATTGCTTCACTAAAAGTGAAACTTATTAAATATAAAACATAATCCAGAACATCTCTTCCAAGACACACAGAATCAAAACTGTTAAAATATGGCAAAGCATGAAAAGAAAATCATAACTCTGATACTATGAAAAGCACTGAAATGAACTATAGAAGTATCAATTTATAAAGATAACAGCTTTTAACACTATTGCAGTTTCTCTGAAAGAAGTAATTCAATCTACATGGAACTTTAGCAAACATAATGACAGTTTACATTTTTTGGAAAATATTCAAGGAATGATATTACTTGTTTCTCAAAATTGAACATTTTGGGGGGGTAACAAAGATAATTATTGTAATCAAATTTGCTAGAATGGAAAAAAAAAATCCCCAAATTTACTGGTAGATTAATTTGTTTAATTAATGACATATACCATTCTTTCATAATGCTCAGTTAAGACACTAAGTAATTCGATGTTCAGCAAGAAGTAAATCAGTACTTGTTTTCATGGTTAGTCATTTTTACCGCCTATTCCAATCCTCACCATTTTATCCCCTCGAGTCTGAGGACTCCTATCGCATGCACAATTTGTACATAAAATTTTAAAATAATATCAGCACCATTTACTGGGTGCTTTTTATGTACTTGTCACTATTCCAAAGACTTTAAGTACATTTCCTCATTTAATTCTCATATTAACCAGATATATTTTATCCCCATTTATAGATGAGGTAATTGAGGCTTAGAGGTTAGGCAACTTGCAAGATTGGGCAACTGTAAGGTCTGTTTGACCCTCAAGCCTACATACATTCTCTAGAGCACTTCGCTTCATTGTCAATTATATCTGGTGGACTAATATAACAAATGGACAGAATGATTTAGAAAAGTTCACTTCTAAGGTAGTTCGGAGCAGGAAAAGCACTTCTCTGAAAAAATCTTGCAGATACGGTTGGGTTGTCAAACTGAGAAAAATCTATTTAACCTCCAAGGCAGCTGAATTAAATCAGCTCCTCAACTGACTCTCTCTCAGTAGAAAGCAGTCTGCAGTCCCTTCCTTACTAACTCAAGAATTTCTTCTCCCTTGCCCTCCACTGCTCTGGTCAATTTCCCCAGTGGTGGAGGAAAAAGAGACACCTGTGTCACAGTGGCCAAAACAGCGGCAGAGGCTAAAAAGGGGACTTCTCCACAAGTTCCCTCGGGAAAGGGAGGAAAAAAGGACTTCTATGGAAAACTAGAGGAAGAAGCTTATTTCATGAACAGTTCTGGTGGAATAAAGAAGAGGAAATTTTGGAGGAGGTAGTGTGGACGGGAAGGGAACCTCTATTAGAAGCAGGGTTTACGGCTGCACCTTCAGGGCAATAGTTCCAGCTGGGGAAGCCCACTGAGACCCACGCATTGCACTACCCGGCACTGTATGTGCTGTAACAGCATCCACTGAGGGCCTGTGCCTATTTTGTTTCCCAAACTAATGTAAGCAGATGTGCTTCTTTTTCCCATTTTCCAAAGTACTCAGGACACAATAATTGATTGATAATCCTATTATTTTACTTATTATATATTAATACCAAAGAAATCCTACATTTAAACTGGGCTAAAAACCAGATTTTGCCATATTCACCATGAAGACATTTTATATATATATACCAAGTGAATTTTAAAAAGTGAGAAAAGCATTAAGATTTTTCAAAGAGCCCATCACTTACTGAAACTAAATCTAAAGGTGTTTGTCCTTCCTGATTTTTAAGAGTAGGATCAGCTCCATGGGCCAACAATAAAGCACAAAGCTGTGTTCGTCCCTTTTGGGCTGCTTCATGCAAAGGTGTGAAAGCCCATTTGTCCGTGGCATTGACACATGCATTATACTTTATTAGTAAAGCTGCTACATCTACATGCTGTAAAAGAAAATACTCCTGTTACAGTCTGAAACTTTATTTGATCATACTTTAGTTTCTAAAGAGAAACTCGCCATATACCTATTTTTCCATGTTTTCATATTTAGTCGGAAATGAAAAGAAAAACTGTTTCTTGTCAACATTATGATTTATGGGTCATTAAAAATTACAGTAGACATTTCAATAACTTGAGAAACTAGAAAATGTGAAGAATTCTACAAAGGAGGGAACTAAACTATTGTAATATGACTTTAACAATTTCTCATTTATTCAAAGGTTAAAGCTGAAGAACATCAATTTATAAACCAGTAGCCTACCTCAATTATTCAAACTATACTATTGAGGATGGTCAATACTGGTTATAACATTTAGGGCTGTAAAAAGTCGGGAACAATGCATCTGAATCTCTACAGATTCCTATGAATCCCAATGGGTTTCCTAGGCACCAACAACTCAGTGAAAATAAAAGATAGGTGCTAAGAAAGATAATAAAATGAATGACAAAATGTGCTGCACATCACACAGCAACCTTGCAGTAGATTCAGAATTAAAACTTGGAAGTTATTTAACCTCTTTAGCCCTCATATTTACTTCTCTATAAAATGAGCCAGTCAAACTAAATTCCCTTTGAACTGCAATACTGATTTTCACTTTGAAAATGTCAGCGATTTTTAAAGGTAACACAAAAGAACTTACCCCATAAGATGCTGCATTATGTAAAGGAATAAGTCCCCCTTTGTCTTGGGCATTCACGTCAGCTCCATGTTGTAACAAATACTCTGCAACTTCTAAATTATTATAACCAGCTGATTTAGAAAAGAAGAAAAATTACTTTCAATAGATAATATAAAGAAGTTACATATATGTAACTCTCTATATAAAGCATAAGCATTATTTTAAAAATAAAAAGACTATATATAGAAATCTGAAATTCTCCATTGTAGCCTATGAAAATTTTATCTTATGCAAAAACTGCCCACTGGCCTCAAGCTGGAAGCGTTCAGTGATGATGCACATTCATTTAGAGACTCTCAAATTTATAATGATTGACTGGCTTGTATCTTTCCTTTTAAAACCTTCTTACCAAAGTCCCTGCCTTCGTGGTTGTTATATACAACTTGAACTCAGGTACATGGTCTCAAGGGCTACAAGCAAAAGGCATCCAATCATACAAAAGCCAAATTAGGAACACAGTGGCTGGCAGAGCAGGAGACAGCACCCAGTATGGGTCTTAGGGCCCCATTTCCCCAGAGGGCGACAAGGACATGCTTTTTGCTAGAGAACTTAGGGGTACCCATCTCTGCAAGTATGGTGGCAGGACCTATTAGTGTTACTAAAGTTATGAAGTAAAACTTAGTATTTTACAAATATGCCATAACCTCTTAGCTGTCATCTTAGGAACTGTCAGCTCTCCTAGTACACACTCTTATGGTAAAATATATTTGACACATACTCATAGATTGAAGCAAATATGAAACTTAACTTTGCCAACATAAAACCAGATATCACTTAAAACTTTAAAATAGCTCAAAATATTTTATTCACATTTATTTTTATTGTAGTTTTTATGCTTTTGCTGAAAGATCTAAAGCAAAAAATTTAAGATCAAGCAAAGAAAAACAAAACCACAAAACTATCTAAGTATTACAGTGAATCCAAAAGTCCTTCCAGGTCTGAGGGTGTAACATTGCCCAAGTGGGCAGAAATATTTTGTGTATACAACATATTTGCCACTTACAAAGGCAACACAGACTTAAAGAGCAATGTTAAATGTTCTAGATAAGCTACCATCAAGATATAAAAAGCTAATATAAATACACACAGGCCTTTTGAGCTTCCTTTGCTTCGCCCGCTCCAAACTCTTTAGAGTGTACTTTCTCTTCCAATAATGGGCCCTTGAGCCATTCTCTACTGCTCGGGCCTACTTCTACTTCTTTGAAAAATGTACTATCTCTTCTAATAAACTGCTTTTTCACTACTTTGCCTTGGTATCTTGTTCAATTCTTTGCTCAAGTTGCCAAGGACCTGGAGTTTGCGCCGAGAAGGGCCCACTCTCTGACAACATTATTTTGGCGAGTCAGCCAGGAGTCTCCACAGGATTCCCCCAAAAGCAAGACTGTCACTCCTGTTCCTGTGAGCCAACTGAAAACCAGGCCTTGGGGATACAGAGGGTACCCCAGCAAGATTGCCAGTCCCAACCAAAGAAGCCAACACGGTCTTCCAGGAGGATCTTGAGACCCCTTCCTCTCAACTGAGATCAGATAAGTGAGAGTTCCGTGAACCCTCAATAGGCAGGGACAGCTCTATACCGCTGCCCAGCAGGAAGCAGATACAGAAGACCTCCTGTCCCTCAACTTCCCATAGAGATTTTATGGGAATCACGTCGCTCAAGGGGAGAACAAGGCAGGCAGCTAGAGACAGACATTGGGTCTCTGCATTCCTGCACATACCACAGAATGTACCGCCCAAAGACCTCCCTCTCCACCTCAAACTTTTTCTTTTAATAAACTCCTTTTTTAAAGAGATAAGATCAATCAGGTGGTCCCACACCGAGAAAGGAACAGACCATTCTAGAGAAAGGGGATAAAATCTCCAAGTCCTGGCCAGTCAAGGCCTTTTGAACTTCCTTTGCTTGGCCCACTCCAAACTCTTTGGAGTGTACTTTCTCTTCCAATAATAGGCTCTTGAGCCATCTCTACTGCTCGGGCCTACTTCTACTTTTTGAAATGTACTATCTCTTATAATAAACTACTTTTTCACTAAAAAAACAAACAAAAACAAAAAAAAGAACAGCACAGTTCAAATCAGAGCCAAGTCACACACAGTCACATCTTGTCTTGCATGAACTAGATTGAAACTCCTGATTGCTAGTGGGAGTAGAAAAGCTTTTTCTCACCATGTTAGCATTTGTGGCTTATCAATTCCAAAATTCTCCAAAAGACACACAGATGGAGTAATTCCTTTCCTTGGACAGTGGGGTCCCAATTTACATGGGGTGAGAATTTAAAGGTAAAAATCTCATATAGCCAAAATATCCCTTATCCACTAGGAACACACTGTTACTCTGCCTGTGAGATTAAAATAAACTGAGAGTACATTTTCGTTTCCCATATTACACAAAATGGCAGAACACATGCATTACTTTTTTTTTCTTTTTTAAACCATGTGTTTAGATACTCCTGTATGGATCAAATATGCCTATGATGCAAATCCACTGAAGTATTAGCTGTAGCTCAGTGATTTTAATGGCACATTTTCTAGCATCTTCAATGCAGCTGTAAAAACCACAATGTTGTATGCCTGCACTAAAAACAAAGGTGCACTGTGTCAATTTCATGAGTGAAAACCTAGAACAAATGTTATGTATTCAATTGTATCTCTCAAAATTCCTATGAAGCTTTAACCACCAGTACCTTAGAATGTGACTGTACTTGTAGATAGGGCCTCTAAAGAGGCAATGAAATTAAAATGAGGCTGTAGGCCCTAATCCAATCTGACTGGTGTCCTTAGAAGAGGAGATTAGGACATAAAGAGAGAAACATCAGGGATGTGTGGTCATAACAGAGAAAAGGCAATGTGAGGATACAGTGAGAAGGTAGCCATCTGGAAGCTAAGGAGAGGGCCTCAGGAGAAACCGATCCTGCCAACACCCTGAACCTCAGAACTGTGAGAAAATAATTTCTGTTGTTTAAGCCATATAGTCTGTAGTTATTTTGTTAAGGCAGGTCTAGAAAACTACTAATACAACAAATAACGTTGGCAAGAGATTTATGTAACTGACAGAACTTTTTTCTTTTTTCCTTCACATTTATTTTTTAAGATTTTTTTTCCTGCTGTACTTAAAACAGCTATAATTAGAATGGAAAGCTTTAGCTTCTCATGAGGAAGGCTGGCTCAAGCAGGCACATTTTTCAAGTTTCTGTAGCCAAAACTCACTCATCAAGGATGACTCAAACAATATGATGATCTGGAATAAAGGTTCCAAAGTACATGGTGACTGGCAGAGCCTCTTTCAATTGTTTCTTTCACTAGTACTCACGTGAACATGAAGTACAGTAACGCTGTACAAATATACTCGAGTAAAATGGTAGTATTAAAAATATTTGAATTGAATCCTTTAAGTTTACGAAATATTTTACTCAAGTTAAATGAATATTAGGTGTCGCCAGCCTAAATCTGGAAACTTCACTTACCTGCTAAATGTAAAGGTGTTGAATGTCGGCCTTGGGTATCACGGCAATTTACATTATCAGGAGAAGACAATTTCTTTACTCTGGCTAAACAACCCTTCTTGGCAGCATCTAACAAAGCAGCATCTCCCCTAAGTAGATCTTGGATATCTGTATCTCCATCTTTAACAAGATCCAAAGGAGTATTTCCATCTCTGTTTTTCTTTGTAGGATCTGCACCATGCTGGGCAAGTGAAAAAGAGAAAGAGAGAAACTGGCTTAAGTTTAAAAAGAGCAACTGGTTTAAGATTGTCTTGGTCAATGAAAAAACAGTTAATGTAAGTATGCCAAAGAAAACTATTTTATACTGAGACTCTACCTTAAAGGTTAACATGATTCTTATTAATGTTTAATATGCAGAAAATTATAAAAAGAATAGAGACAGTTAATTATTATTGGGCTTCTATAATACAATAATATAGTCGAAATGTTAAATTACATTCAAAATAAGGCATTTCATTAAGTTAACTTTCACGTATGTTATTTTTAGTTTTCACAAACACTGAAATAAATTATAAATTTAACTTTGGTCTTGTATTTACTATAAAATAGCTACACTGATACATTAAACCAGTACTACCAATTTTACTAGTGCTAAATAAACCTGGCTTATAAATTACATAATCCATCAACTATTTTGAAGTACTAAATAAGAAAAATTAAGATAATCAGAGAACTGTTACATGATGATAGTTGAACTTACACAATAATAAATCTGTGTGTGATGAACATACCATAGATTAAAATACTGTTCATGACATTTATTCTGAAATCTAGGTAGAGAATTAGGTACTTTTCTTCCTACCCCCTTATTAGTTTAAGTTTATATTAGAGTTATTAAAAATATCAAACATAGTCTATGTAATACAACCATCCATAGTAAGTGCTTAAATATACCTGGAGCAAAAGTTTGCAAATTTCATATTTTCCTTTTGCTGCAGCTTCATGTAAAGGTGTAAATTTCCATAAATCAGCTACATTAACTACTGCTCCGTGCTTAACAAGAAGTTCTGCAACTTCATAATGTCCATAAGAACATGCGTTATGCAAAGGTACAAGGCCTCTGAAATGAAAAGCTAAGTAAGCAATGCAACACAAAGATATGTTTTAAATAATTACATATAGCTGATAAATTTCTTGAATTACACAAGGGATTATACTGATTGTATTTTATAGAACCTAAGTATTTATTGAAAGCAAAGAATTATTTTGGGGGGAGGGTTAGGGAGGAAATATTTAAAATTGCAGAGAATATAATAAACATCTATATACTCAATGTCTAGAATTGAGAATTATATATTTTTAAAGAAAAATAATTTTAAGATAAACTGGAAGAATTCAAATATCTTCAATGCAAATTGAAAAATTTACTGTATTAAAAATCAGTATAACACCAATGTAATTTCCTTGGCCATTATTAAAAAAATTTTTTCAGATTTTCCTAAAAAGGTCAGATAACATTAAGAGAGGCCATAGCAACTGCTGGTACTTGCCCTTTGTCTTTAGCATGCACATCAGCTCCATGCTGCAGCAGATATTCCACCACAGACACCCTATTATAGCCAGCTGCGAAATGGAGTGGTGTAGACTGACGCCCTTCGATGTCTCTGCAGTTGACACTTTGAACAGTACACAACTTCTACAGGATGGAACACAGTATAAACATAATGCTTCTTGTTTTCATTCATTTAGTAGAAGTTTCAAATGTCTGACTTATTTTCTTGTCTCATCAAATCAACATCCTCAGCAACTGTTACTTATTCATATTTCATCTTGTCATTTATTGGGAATCCCTCTTATCTATGCCTCTATCATCTTTTGCTGAAGCAAAAGTAGGTAAATTTTATCATTCCCATTACTACTATTTATACAAAGGTAATCTAAGTATCAATTATCAGCAATTGTATGTTCCATTTTTGGCAAATGTATGTAAAGGTACACTGCGTAACAGGAGCATCAGCATGACCTGAGGCTTGTTGGAAACTCAGAATATCAGACCCCATCTACTGAACCAGAACCTGCATTTTAACAAAATCCATTGGTGATCTGTAAGCACACTAAAGTCTGAGAAGTACTGCTCGGAACCAGTGGTTCTCAAATTTCCATTTGAATTGGTTCTCCCTCCAGATTTTCTAATTCAGTGTGTCTGGGCTGGAGCCTGAGAATTTGCATTTCTAATGAGTTTCTAGGTGATACTGAATATAGTAGTCAAGGAACTGCATTTAGAGGGAATGAATTAACTAAAAAAATGCTACTGCTTATATATGGCCCTTGGGAGAATTAAGAAAACAGTCAATCAAATAATTTTTTGTTCTTTGGTTTAGGTGAGGAAGCTTAGCTGAGAAAGCCTACAAGACACTCAAAATACTCAAGAGTAGTTTGCATGAAAAGTACAAATGTCTGGGGAAGAAAAGCAATACAGATAATAAACCATGGTGTTCAAAAAGTTAAAAGAATATCAATATTTGCAAAAACTCTTACTTTCTCTTTATTATCTGACCCTAAAAGCAGGAATGACCTAAGCCTAATAAACCAAAGGATCCAACTATAAGTAGGTTTAACCTCAAGGGGGTTAAATCGTATGTCAACAGTGGACAATAATTTGATATACCTTATTCTTTTAAAGATATTATGCATAGGTTCCTTAAATAAAATTCATTTCCATAAACATGCAGTTTATTTAAATTTGTGACTGTGCTGCATTTACAGAGATGTGAAATAAAAAGTTTCTTTTTATTACTCAATCATCTTTATTTGCAGAGAACTACTGTAGGTTAGTATCATTTACCTTCTAAAACAAGGTACATACATACAAATAACTAGGCTCTGTATTATATCAGTACAGATTCATTAAACACTGTCAAAATAAAAACCCGAAGTTAACAAAAAAACCTAAGATCACATCTTACTTTTACAGTTTCTACATCTCCAGCCTTTGCAGCTTCCAGCAATTGTCTGTCTGCCTCTGAATTACCTAATGGAATACCCTCTAGAAAGAGAGAGAAAAGAGTAATTAATTCCAACTTAGAAGGTGGAACCAAGTTCTTTGTTTTTTTTTTTTTAAGGGAGGCATCTTATTTGGAAGTAGAGTTCTTTTACAGTTTGGTAGATTATGTAGGAAATCCCTATGGTGGTACAGGAAAAACAGTAAGACTTTCTTAAAACTTTTTTGAAACATACGAGTATATATATAAGTGAAATGTATATAAATGTGAATAATCATAAAACATGATTTAAGTCATGTAAAGGAACATAAAATAATGAAATATGGCCTGCTTTAAAACCAAGCCTGTTGCATAGTAGAAAAATATTAAATTAGGAAAGCAATGGCCAGAGAGCTACCATGGTTCTGCCATTAACTAGCTGACTAGGGCAAGTCATTTGAACTTTTCAGGACTCAGATTTTTTTCCAGTTCCAAAAAGAGATAAGTTGGATGAGAAGATACCTGAGACATTTTTAGGTCTGAAATTCTGTTTCATAGCTCATTTAAATCTCATAGGAAAGGAAAAAACATATACTTTGTATCTTAGAACAAAATAAACTCCAGATTAAAAACTTAAGTATAAAGATTAAGCCTTAAATATAATAGAAGAAAATATAGGTGAATATTATTTTTTTTATCTTGCAGTAGAAAAGCATCTTAGAGTAGTACACAAAAGCAGAACCAAAATTGATTTGGAAAAATATCTGCCAGGCAATAAACAAAGCATTAAAAGAAGCTATACAGTTAAACAAACAAAAAAAAACAAACAAGGAAAATATTGCAACATACATCTTAAAAATGCAAAATAATGATACTTTTTTTCATTCATTCATTAATGGGCAAAGAGGAAATGGGTAAGCAACATGACAATATTTCTATAATTTGCATTAAAAAAGCATCTATTACTTCTGTAATTCACACACACACACACAAATACACCCAAGGGAAAGATTAAGAATTATAATACCTAGTGCTGACAAGACAAACAGGTTCTATCTACATGGTTAGTAAAATGGTATATAACAACCTTTCTAGAAGGTGGTTTAACAATTATATGTTATCCTTTGATCCGGAAATTGTACTTTGACAATTTATTCTAAGAAAGTAGCGGGAAAGGTTAAGTAATAGCACTTAGCACAAAACTATCAAGACCGTAAATGTCCCTCACTAGGCAACTGCATAGGACTAGGGTCATACCTCATACCCCGCAAACTGATATTGAAACAAATGCATGCTATCTGGGGAAGTGTATCATGGGAATACTTCTTGAAAGGGAATCTTAAAAGCAGTCCTGTAGTTATTAGTTCACAGTTTTGGTAGTTTCCAGGAGGTTTTATCAACCTGCCTTCATCTATTCAGGCAGTGTTCTTAAAAGGTGGTTCCTAGACCATCAGTATAAGGATCATCAAGGGTAAAATACAAAAGGCTTGATCAGTTACATGCCTTCTCATTTGAGTTTTGAGATGTCAAAGATACTCCATTAATTTTTAGTAAAAAGTAGAGATGTAGGCAAAGACATTTTAAAATCAGGGGACCGGATTTCTGGGCTGAAATGTTTAACCTATGTAATAAATGTGAGTGAATTCAATAGTTAAATATGTTTTAGTAAGTCAAATAGTTGGTTACCTTGTACCAAATCTATATGCCTTATATGTAAAAAATCTAAAAAAAGAGTGAAGTGGGCCGGTTGAGTGGCGCCGCGGTTAAGCGCTGCCAGCGGCCCCGGTTCGGGTCCCACATATGAGGGCCAGTGACACTGCCCTCAAAAAAAAAAAAAAAAAAAAAAAAAAAAGAGTGAAGAAGTAATAGGGTCAGTCGTTAGGGTATTGTTTTTCTATATGGTTGATCTAAGAGACACCTACCTTTTAAACGTTTCTCTTCTTTAATGAATTTTTTTTTTTTTTTTGAGGGCAGTGTCACTGGCCCTCATATGTGGGACCCGAACCGGGGCCGCTGGCTTCCCAAGACCAGCGCTAAACCACTGCGCCACTCGGCCGGCCCTTAAACGTTTCTCTTCTTTAAAAAGAAATAGCTACAGTATTGGTTTGTCAGAAAAGTCATGACATATTTTTTTCTGTTTTTCGTTGCAAAAATGCGTCATGACTTTTCCGACAACCCAATATATCACTCCTAAGAGCTTTCTAAATAAAAACTTAGGAGTTTATTTATTCAGAAATTGGACAGAAAATGCTTCTAGAACAAAATCATAATTAAGACTTAATGACATCTGGGTATTGACTATAAAGAATTAGGAAGAAATGACAGCCAAAAATTCTAAAAAAATTTTCTTTTTACTACCAATCCTACATGATATGGGAAAAAATTTAAAGGTTAATGAAAAACAAATCAATTTCGTGGAAGCATTTAACACCTTGAAGAAGCTGCTGGACATTTTCATTTCCCATCTGTAAGGCAGTAAAGCCCTGAAGGGATATGATGTTAGGATCACATCCGTAGCTCAGGAGGAGACGGCAGGTCTGCAGGTGACCACAGTGTGCAGCTCTGTGCAGGGAAGTCTGACCGAGATTATCCAGAGCATTAACCTGAACGATGCAGAAAAAGCTGAAATTAGCTTCAATGTAAAATTTAAAACCATTCCATCAGGTATTTAACATTTGCTACTAATTTAAAATTTTCCATTATTATCTTATAAAGCCTATTATCCAGGGCTAAAGCAAGTATTTATGCTCTAGTCTAGGGCATAAATTCATTAATTTATGAACGCTGACATCAGAAAGAAGACTCAATTTTGGGTTAAAAACGTGGGATGTCGAGTAACAGTTCTGTTTACTATTAGTGTTAGATTCACCATGTAGAGAGACATTGCCTAAGAAAGTCTAATCCATGTACTTTTATGGATCTCTGAGGTCCAGAAATGTGGAGACTAACCCCAAGACACACAACAATCAATAACAAAGCCAGAGACTAAATTAGAAACACATATTTCTACTGGCTGAATCTTCTACCTTTTTTATTACGTAAAATAATCTGTATGGATAAATACATTATGGTATATTCACATGATGGAATACTTCTGAGCAATAAAAAGGAACAAACTACGGATACGTGGGTAAAATCTCCAAAACATTATACCAAGGAAAAAGCCTTACAAAGGAGTATGTATCATATGATTTCATAGACAAGGAGGCCTAGAACAGGCATATCAATCCATGTATACAAACATCAAAACCGTTATTGCCTTTAGGGGTGGAGATTATCTTGGTTGGGGCCCTGTCTCTACCATGAGATAATGTTCTGTATCTGGGTGAGTTTTGGTTATACTGGTGTATGCACTAGTCAAAATTCAGTAAATGTAGATTTAAGATTTCTGCATTTCATTGCATGTAAATTTTACATCCCCAAAGAACTCTAAATGAATGCTGATCTACATGGAAGTATTCAGGGAAAAGTGCACAGTAATTTGCAAATTACTTTGAAATGTGTCAAAAAAATAAGATATAGTGATAGAGGGAGAAAGTGATGACATTAATAAAACAATAATAGTAAAATGTTAGTAACAGAAGCTAGGTGATGGGTATATAATTATTCTCTATAAAATTCTTTAAACTTGGTTCTATTTTTGAAAATGTTCATAATAAAAATCACCTGTAACACCCCCATCTCATCCCCATCCCCACCTCTCCCAATAGGGGAACAATTCTTCAAAACATAACTGAGAAATTAAGTTCCTTACTAAACTAGTGAGGCCACTAGTGTTTTGAGACACTGTCCAATTCACATTCATGGGATTGGAGAACAGATAGGGATATAGCTAAGACTTTCTCAATGAATCCAAAACTAGACTATAAATAGCTCATCTCCAGGCTTACTGAACCTGAAAAGGCGATTTAAAATGCTCTGGGCATTTTATTCACAATATTTATTCACATACGAAACTCACTGAAATATTAAACATATCCACTTGAAAACTTTATTTGGGTACCACTCTGTTTAAGATTAGGGTGACCAACTTGTCCTGATTTGCCCAATATTAGCATTAAAGTCCTGTGTTTCTGGAAATCCCCCAGTCCTGGACAAACCTGGATGGTCACCCTAGTTAAGACTATTTCGTTGAGTTTCACAACTCAAATTTAATATGCACCCCAATAATCTTGTAGTAATTCATCACATATATGAAAAAGCAATCAGTAAAAAGTTATAGAACAGACAAATGAGTATGCCAAGCAGTCAAGCAGAAATAACTTTATTTTATTCAATAATTTACAATAGGAAAGATTGAGATTATACATGATTAAGAATTCCCCCAAATCAAAGAGAAATCAAGACATTGAGAGGCAACAGAAAAAGAAATTATAGAATTCTAAGTGGTTCCCTCAGTGGAAACCCAAGGGAGGACAGATCAGAAAACTATTATGCAAAGCACATTTACGTAAGAGCCTTGGGGCCACCCAGAGGGAAAGGATCTCTATTGCTTTCTTCTCCCTTCACTCAGAGCAGCTCCCTACTTTGTTATATAATTGATTTCTAATAAAGATTGTTTTTTAAAGAAGGCAAGGATCTGTGGCTAATCACTGTGAAACAGTTGATTACATGACTGTCATCTCTTCCAATCTGGGATGCTATGTGTATCTTTTATTGCTAATTTTTAATTTTTTTAATTTTTATTTTTATATATTTTTTGAGGGCAGTGTCACTGGCCCTCATATGTGGGACCTGAACCAGGGAAGCTGGCTTCCAAGCCAGCGCTTAACCACCGCGCCACTCGGCCAGCCCAAATTTTTTAAATTCTTGGGCAAGAAATGACGACTTCTAGCCTTGATGAAAACATAATTATTCCATGAATAATATGCTTTGTGTACAAATGCCAACTAAAACCCAGTAACTTCCCAATATGAGGAGCTGGGTTTTTAGTCAAATCATTTATTTCCTTCTGTTCGAAGTTTCCTGGCTTAGTCACAGAAATGACAGGGTAAGAAAGCCTGTGGTCTGGGTAACAACAGGAAGTGACTACAGTAACCAATGAATGGGAGATGAAAGACTGGAAAAGATGACAGACCAGAATCAGTGTATCTCTAGCCAGGGATATTTTCCTGAAGAGTACACTATTGGGAAAAGATCTTAAAGATAACTTGACTAGTGGGGTGTGGTTAGAAACAACAGATATATAGGAAGGATATATAGGAATAATGTACTTTTGAATGACTCGATAGGCTTTCTAGCAAAAAATTAAATAAAGGACTATTTTTAAGTATAGATTAAGAGGAGAAAAAGTAATACTTATGAGAGAGTCAACGGGTTTGGGGAGTAAGGCATTTAATCTGCTAAACAGAAAATAATTTATTGGATTACCAAAGATTACCAAAAAGGAAGTATACCTTTGCTTCATGTTTCACCACTACTTCAACAACATCATTATGAGCTTTCTCAGATGCCACGTGTAGAGGGGTCAAGAATCTTAAAGAGAAAAAGTCAGCCAGACAATGAATATAGTTTCAAAAAAATAAAATGTCAATAATTTTTTATTATTAAAAGTATACTTACTCTTTAGTCTTTTCATTGATGTTTGCTCCTTTTCTTAGCAACAGTTCACATATTTGCTTTCTTTTGGGGTACGGAGATGCAGCAGCACAATGCTAGATAATTTAAATTGCAGCATTAATCAAGGACGATATATGACTGATTCTTATTTAAGAACATTTGTATTTCCAATCAAGAAGTTATTTCACTTTTTCGTTTTATTTTTGGCTTTAACTTTTTTTTTAACTTTGCTACTCAAACAGTTTCTATTGGATAGAATATGCAATGATTACTAAATTCTGGCAGGGCCTGAAACACTTATTTATCAGATGATATCTGTTACTAAATATTCTGATCAAGCTTTATAGTTTTCCTACATCTTTGAAAAAGCCACTACTGAGGTGATGAAAAATTTAAATTTATGTGACCAATACTCATTTCAAAACTGTTCCCATACTGCATGGTGTATATGTGATTTTTTTAAAAGTTAATAAAACACTCCAAAGGCTTGGGGTTTCTTTACATGAAATAACACAGCACTTATCAGCTCTGCAATCTGCGTGGTAATAGCACCAATGGAATAGCTGACAAGATGAGGAGTATTTATTTTTCTACCAGAATAAGGAGCTTAGATGACCTGTTTGGCAAATATCAGTGGTAGAAAATGATACACTTTGAGTTGGGTGCTTCAGCATCTATGTTGATGATGTATCAAGGAGGAAGGGAGACAGGAGGTAGGGATTTGCTAGTTATTACCCTAAGAAGTATGACATGGTCAGGTCCCAAATCTTTGCATGCTCAACATCTAGGATGATACTCATACACATTTGTTGAACAGGTATTCAATAAATGACTGAACGAGTGAAGGACTAAATCAATGTTATCTATACATGTTAACATAAAATTGAAACCTGAAAATTCATGGGATAAAAGTTTTGGATAATTGTTAAACTACATTCTATACATCTAAAGACATAAGACACATGAAATTTGTTCTGGTTTTGACTTGTTAATAATAAAGCTTATCTGATCTTCATGACTTTGCTTCAGACTTATGCTCTAATGTTGTTGACACCAAAATCATTTTGTTGCCCTCAATAAAACCATTTCTAGTGGGAGACTATAGCTCCTTTATTATGTTATGAGTAATGTTATGAGTAATCATCCCAGGACATCACTGTAGCACACAGAAAGGCAATAAACTACTTCTAAGAATTCTTGATCACATCCATTTCAAATTGCGCCCCTAACTCCTCTGCCCCATCTCGGGACAGAGCCTGTCATCTTTGGAAACCTGGAAGATACTGCCCCTGACCACAACTACCCAATACTAACTCCTAGTATGTTTTACAGTTAATAACAAAAATAAGTTGGACCGGCTGAGTGGCGCTTTGGTTAAGAGCTGGCTTGGGACGCCAGCTCTGAGGAGCAGGGCCCCAGTTTGGATCCCTCATATGAGTTGCCAGCAACGGCATAGCTGCAGCCCATTGCAGTGGGCTGCCATAAGCTATAGTGAGCGGCCGGCGACCGATCTGCCTCACTCGGGAAGAGCGCAATGATAATACCAACATGGGCCAGTGAGGCGACGCCCTCCACAACTAGACTAAGTACAAAAGGACAGCAACTTGTCTGTTCCCCTTCCCAGATTCCTCAATGCTGTTCCCCTCTTCCAATTAAAAAAAAAAAAAAAGTTGTTTAATAGCAGAGTATTTAGGGGAAAATAACATGTAGTGTTACCTCTTCAGACCAGAAAATTTTCTGTTTCAGATTTTCCAAGTTTCTCTGTACCATCCTAAGTTGTTATGATTTTAATTTTGCAGTAGCATTTCTTATTAGTCTGCAGTTTTATTACTTTTTTTAACTTGAAAATTTTTTATAAGCAGTAAAAAGGTCTAAAATATTTTCTAGATAGGTTTCTACATAACCTTCACATAGTTTACATCATGGCATAAGGAAGAGAATTAACCATAAAAGATATTAGGAAAATTAAGGCTACTATGAGTAAAATATGCCCTAAACATATTCATATACTTAAGGTCATCTTCCCTCACCCAAAGCACATTCTGCAATTCACACAGCACGACTTGGTTCCTTTTAAATTTCTACTTCTAAGGTAACCTGATTATACCATTCCCTTTGCTATCTTCCATCATTTATCCTTACGAGTTCCCATTCTTTTCTGCTTTTCCAGACTGCTGGTTCTCATTTACTTTGTTCCAGTTCCACAGAGCTGGTATCACATCTATCAGGGAATTAGCTTCTGCTCAGACACTTCATTCACACAGTAAAGAGGGAAGATATACCGACTTCAGATCTAATTTTGAAAAAGATCACAATACTGGAAGGAAACCCAAGTGGTTGTATCTTGATGGCAGAATTATTTTCTTTTTCATTATTTTCAGTGGCTTCCAAATTTTCAATTGTAAACATTTATAATTTTTATAATAAAAAAAAAATCAAATGATATGGACCATTTATGATAATAAGAAATTACACATAATATATGCCAGCATATAAATAAAACTTTTTTCTGGAAGGATACCAAATGAATAATAGTACTGCCCTTTGGGGGGGTGAAGCTATTTTTCTGTATTGTTTGAAATTTTTTCTTTATATACTATGTACAGGCACTAATCTTTAAAAAACACTGATTTTTAAAACAATGCTATTACTAAAAGTAGGACAGTATGAGTTCTCCTGTATCATCATCAGAAGTAGGACATTATCATTAGTTTAGCATGTTTTGGTTACTGTATTTTAAAAATTTAAATCTGAAACATTACCAATGCTGTTTCATGCGTTTGAGGATGCTTAAAATTCACCATTTCCAGAGAGAGATGTTTTTTGATTCGTGTAACATCAGCTTCCCGTGCAGCTTGTAGCAAAGAGTGGCCTTTAAATTCATCTATATGAAGAAAAGCAATTTCAATCTGCATGAGAATTATCAAATCCATGGGATTTACGCGAACCCAGTAAAAGACACTTTCACCAAATATAACCCCTGAAAAGGGAGACAGTGGTATTCTAGTTCCCCTCAGTATGACCCAATCCATCCCTAACTACATACATGATTTAGCCTACAGCCAACTCAAGGTCTATTTTGGTCTGGAGGTATCTGGAGTAGTGCAAAATATTCTCAGACCAGAGAGTTCTGAGAATTATCCAAAGCATAAAACTTCTCTCAGTGAAAAAATAAAACAAAAAGTGATCACAGTCCCTATACTAACATTATGAATAGCAGATGGCTTTGTTCTCACATCAGAGAACTGGGGACTAGGCAAGCTGGGTATTTCCAAGAGGCATCTACTGATAAAAAACAAATGAAAGCGGGTTATTTTTCTCAAGATTTTTCTGTTTTATTCATCAGATTTGTGAAACCACCCATGATATCCTGTATAATTCCAGAATAATACAAGTTTCCCAGTTATGATAAAGATACTAGATCTGAACAAGGTGACAGTTTTCTACTACATCTACTTCAGCTATAGACAGAGAACCACAGAACTACTCAACACCAAAGAATATTAAATGGTAAATCTGGGGACTATGTTACAAGATGGCAAGCCTACAAATAATATTAACTTCATGGCAGATTAACTAGAAAGTCACATCAAAGATAGGAACAAAACCCCAATTTTTCCCCCCCAAAAGTATACCAACTATAAGACTAATACATATAAAAAGTGTTTAACTTGACTTGAAAAAATAAATACAAATACATTTTCTTTTCATAGTATCTAAAGAGCAGAATGAGTAGAAACTTCCAAATGATTCAATATGTTATTCTGAGCAACAACAGGTATCTGTGGCTAAGGAAAATATTTATTTAAAAATTTCTAGGAACTAACAAGAAAGAAAACATTTTGTTTATTGATATCCTAATATTCTAGCTAAGCATTCATCATTCTATGACTTTTTTTTTTTTTTTTTTTTTTAGGGCAGTGTCATTGACCCTCACACATGGGACCCGAACCGGGGCCGCTGGCCTCCCAAGCCAGCACCCAACCACCGCGCCACTTGGCCGGCAACATTCATTTTATACTCACATGCTAATCTTTCTTTTAACTGTGGTGTGGGAGCCAAGTCTATAGCACTTTTATTGTGACAATTCAGTAGTGTTGGATCTGCACCGTAACTTAGGAGAAGAGAACACACTTCAACCCTGTTCTTAGATGCTGCTTCATGCAGAGGAGTGAATTGCCACAAGTCCATTGCATTTACACAGGCACCGTGCTGGGAGAGTAAAGCATATAATCAGTATTTAATTTTTAAGAGAATTTAGAATTATTATTACTCTGTAATTTAACATCATGCAAGCTTAAACAACTTATGTTCCCAAAGTTCTCTTCTTAAACCAATTATTTCAGAGAAAGAATACATTTTTTTCTTCATAGAAGAAACAGTAGCTGGTTGCTAGGTCTACCCACAGAGGCCTACTTAATTCTTGTATTGTTAAAAACAGTTAAGAATGAAGTTTTAGATGCAGCATGTATCTTTTCCAAGAGTTAATTTTTTTCCTTTTTTGAGCTATAATTTACATATAGTAAAATGCACAGTTCTTAAGTATATACACCCCCAGTGGATGCCTGAAACCACAGATGTAACAAATCCTAGAAATACTATGTATTTTCCTACACATACACACCTATGATGAAGTTTAATTTATAAATTAGGCACAGTAAGAGATTAACAACAATAACTAATAATAAAATAGAATCATTGTAATAATATAATGCAAGTTACATAAACACTGTCTCTCTCTCTCTCTCTCTCTTTCAAAATATGTTACTGTACTGTACTCACCTTTTCACTTAAAGGAAGCACTTTACAGCTTCTCTCTGGCATATCCAAATTACCAGCATCAGTGGCCCTTTGGGGCCACTATTAATTAAAATAAGGGTGACTTGAATACAGCATTGCAATACCATGACAGTAGATCTGATAACTGAGATAGCTACTAAGTGAATAATGGGAGGGTAGCATATACAGCATGGATACGCTGGATAAAAGGGTGATACACGTCCTGCATGGGACAGTGTGGATATTTCATCACACTACTCAGAATGGCATGCAATTTAAAACGTATTAACTGTTTATTTCTGGAATTTTCCATTTAATATTTTTGGACCACAGTTGACTGTGGGTAACTGAAACTGCAGAAAGCAAAACAGTGGATGGGGTGGGGGGGCGGAAGGCTACTGTAGTTTGAGACATTTTGACAAAAGTACCAGCTATTTACTTCCTCTTTTAGTAGTTTTCAATGATGGGAAACTAATTCTCGACTAACATAATTCCTGTTGTTTTGAAGTTGTCTTCTACATTAAGTCAAATATGTATTTTTAATTTTGACCTACTGGTCTTCTTTGAGGCAAAAATGATCAACCTTCTATTTTGCAATATTTGAAGGCAACTCCTATGCTTTTTTTTTAGTCTAAACACCTTTAGCTCCTTCACTTATCCTTTTTATCAGATGGTTTCTAGACTTCCTATCACCCTAGTGGTCCTCAACAAAACATACTTCAGTTTAAAAAAATATCGAGAGACTAAAATAACAAGAGTCTCAATGTGGTTTCACTGTGAAAGTAACAATGCACCTCTTATTGCATTTGCTCCTGACACTATACTTCTAGTGGTATAAAATGTTAGCTTTTCAAGGAATCACATTATTCTGTACAGTAACCTGGTCATGAAAAGCAATCACTGCATTTCTGCCATGAAATGCCAGACTACTTAACAAGCATTGCCAACTGACTCAGTGTTGCCTAGTACCTCTGCCTATATTCCTTGTCTCTAGAATAGCAAAAATATTACTGCTATAAATATATAACAGTACAGTCACATTATAAATTTAAAAAGGCTATGGGCTACTCAAGGGTATCTAATCATTTTAATAAAGTTATTTCTGTGAGAAAATGTACATATAGAGGCTGAGGGACAAAGGAAAACAGGTGTAACAACATTCTTGGATCCGTATCTTCTATTCTCATCCAATAGGGAGCAAAATTAAAAATTTATTGCCAGTCCTGGGAGCCTGCTTGTTAAACAGCCACCCAGCACACTGGAAGAGGTAAAGCTCACCAAGTGAGATGTTCCAACTTAAAGTAAAACTGGGTAAGTCTTGCAAATGTAACTGGTGGTTTTAATAATATACAATTCACTAAAAATTGCTTTCTAATATTTTCAAGAGTTTTGAAACTTCACTTTTAGCCAAAAATTATAGAATCAGTTAATCTGCTATTTGTAAGATGGTAGTGCTACTTTATTTATTTATTTTTTGAGGGCAGTGTCACTGGCCCTCATATGTGGGAACCGAACTGGGGGCGCTGGCGTCCCAAGCCAGTACTTAACCACCACACCACCTGGCCGGCCCTAATATTTAAAATGTTATGGGATCTCAAAAATGTCAAGCACACAGGTGCTGATCTATCTATCATATATACTTTATAGTAACTATAAACATTCCTGTATCCAACAACCACTAAAAACACACAGAAAACAGATATACTTAGTGCCAGGTGGATACTAGACTTACCGTGGGGAATACATCATAAATTATATAAATGTTTAACTACTACACTGTACATCTGAAACTACTATAATATTGAAGGTCAATCATAATTGAAAAATTAAAGATACACTAAAGTAAATTAGAATTATTAAAAAATACAAGAGAACTAACCTTGACGAGAAGTTCAGTTACTTCATAATGACCATAAGAACAGGCATTGTGTAAGGGCACCAGATCACTATAATATGCGAGAGGGGGAAAGCCTGTTATTCAGATTCCCTAGGCTGTTTATTTAATTTTATTTAATTTAAATTAACAGTTAAACAGCGAATGCATTATGTAATCTTCTAATAATAAAAAAGGTACAAAATGTAATCACATCCATTTGAATCTTAAGTCCTAACAATTCTAACTCCCAAGTCTCTTTCAAATCCACCTTTTTTCCCCCAACGACTGCTGCCACTGTCTTGGTTTGGGCCTCTACTATTTCTCCCTGTCCTATAAATGATCCTCACTTCAATTCGTCCTCCAAGTTGTAGACACGCTTTTCCAAAAGGTAATCGGATGTGGTTACTCCATGTTTTAATGTCCTTCACTGGTTCTTCCTTGCTTTCAAAAGATGTTTCGAACTGCTTAGGCTGGCATACAATGATCTGACTCTCTAGCCTTACCCTTCCAAGTACTTACAGTTCCCTGAATAGCTCTCCACATACTATCCCCTGGGTGTAGATTAGATTGCCCTCCCTCCTGGATTTCTTCTTCACATCTTTTCCAAACTCAGAGCTCAAATACTGGCTCTTCTTTGAAACCGTTTTCTGAGATTCTGTAAGATAAACTGCTATATTCCTTAATAAAACTAAAATCCAATACCTTCAGGATGGCAATGGAAGAACTTTCTCCAGTGGAACCTTAAAATCTGGACATATCTTTAAGCTGCTCCTCCTAGGGGATCACTCACAATTAATTACCACAGCACCATCATGAAGGCCTCTGGTGAGTGATAGCCACCCATGGCTTAGTTTTTAGTTCTGTGTGTTCTGTCTTTCAAGGTTCATGACTTTCCTTACCATTTTAGTTTTATAGTTTCTTATTTATCTGAGCACTAATTTCATTTCCAACTATCCACTAACCACCTTCACCTCAGTTCCCATTATCATCTCATAAAACCAAGAGTTCTAAAAGTAAACTCAATGTTTGCCCCTAAAATAATTTTCCCTCCTGGATTTTAGTATGTATATCACTGGGTCTCACTCATTCAGTTTCAAAATTCAAAATGCAGTTATCTTTTTTCCTCTCTCTTATCATATCCAGACATACAACAAATCGTATCCATTCTTATACTGTAGTGTCTCTTGCATTGTGTTTTCATTTCCATTTCCTCTGCCACTGCTACTACAGATCTTCTTTATGTCTGAACCCCTACAATACTTCCTCTCCTAACTGCCCCCTTTGCCTGTAGTCTCCCGCTCCAATCTACCCTACACATTGTGGCCAGATGCACCTCCTAAAACCCCTCTTTTATTATAGCATAACCATTTCCCTTGCTTAAGGTCCTTCAATGGCTGTCATGGCTCACAAAATGAAGTTTGAATTCCTTAGGCTAAAATACCAAGTCCTCTAAAACCTCGTTCTAACCTATTTGTCCAATTCCGACCTTCATTTTCCCCCGACATGAATCATCTGCTTTAGCCAAGCTGGTCTAGTCACCGTTTCTTAAATATGTTGTAATATCTGCTTTAGTGCATTGTCTTACACCAATTCTCTTGCACAGAGTACTGATATTTCCTAAACTTTCTGCTTTCGTGAACTGAGTCCAGGTCATGTACCACCTCCTCCTGAAGGATTTCCCAATCACTATAGCCATCACCGAGATGTCTCCCCCGGGGACTCCTATCGTAGCATTCCTCTCTATCACCTCACACTTAGTAAAGAACACATATTGTTAGTTTTTTCCATGCCTCCTTAAAGTGTAGTGCAAGCCCTAACAGTGGATGCCTTAACGTTTTATAATTCCCTGTATCCTCAGAGCAATCTACGTATTGTAAAAGCTTGATAAATGTTTATGCTGTTTAGTGAAAAATGTAATTTTTATAAGGTTACAGAAATTATTATAAGGATAGTAACACTTAAGAAATCTTCATTTTTGTTCACATACTTACCCTTTATCTTTTGCATGGACATCAGCTCCATGTTGCAATAACAGCTGTACAATCTTTACTCTATTGTATCCTGCTGCCAAATGCAATGGAGTTGACTGAAATATTAATCAGAAAAATTAATGAAATTCAAATAGTGGCTGAAAAAAGGGGGGAAAACGAAAAGTCCAAATGTAAAACCAGAAATCCAAAATAAAACTTTATACCTTCATTGTCTAAATAGTTATCAATTTGGTTTTACAAAATCCAACATATATATTGAAGGCACAATATGAAAGTTTATAGTTCATTATAGTAAATAGGAAGCAAACAACTAAATGTTTATTATCAATAAAGTTTTACTAAATTTAAGAATTAATCCAAAAGAAAATATCAGCATTCTCATTAAATGTTTTAATTTACAATAAGATAAATGCATTTTCATATTACGAGGAGATAAACACAAACTTAGTTGCAAAAGGAAATACCTTTCTACCATCACTTGCATGGCAGTTGACATTTAACGGTGTGAGAAGAGCCATCATTTTTTCCTCATTGCCACTCCTAACACACACACACACACAAAAATGTATTAGCAATTTCTAATCTTGATCAGATCCTATCTGAAGACATTTATGTGAATATTAAAACACATTCATTTTTTTCTAAAGTTTGCTTATTGTAAAAAAATATTTAAATAGTAAGTACAGTATTCATAGTACATATTTATAACACACCTGGCACTTTCCAAGAGTTCATCTTTCTTATATTCACCTGTAAATTAAGGGGAAAAAAGCAGAAATTAAAAAAATTTAATTACAAAAGTAATGACAGTTTTATGTATAAAGATGCTCACTAAGCTATAGTTAAAATTAGATAAATTTGGAAATAAATTTCCAATAAATGGAAAATTATTAATAGAATACTGGCAGTTTAAAAATACTTATATAAAGAACAGAGAATACTTTTGTTATGAAAGTGAAAAGAGTCAATGTTATATAATGAAGTGAGACAACAATTATACAAAAACAATATGCACAGAAAAAGAAAAAAGAAGGAAATACAAAAAAAGAAGGAAATACACCGAAATTTTAAGTTAGTCTTAGGTGGTTGGTTATTGGCGAGCCTTTCTTTTCCTTTATACTCCTTAAATTTTCTAAAACTAATACGCTATTTGCTTAACACACAAAATGTATCCATAACTTCATTCAAAAGCCAAACAAAACAAACAAAATCCAACCAATATACCAACATTCAGAAATGCCAAAGTATAATCTATAACATCACCAACTGTACATAATCATTAACATTCTTGTGAATCCATAAGGTTTTTCAACATTAAATTTTTTTTTTTATTATAATGCTATTTTAAATACAGTCAGCCCTCCATATCTGCAGGTTTCATGGTTTCATATTCATGAATTCAACCAACCAACCTTAGACTGAAAACAGTATTTTCAATCCATGGTTGGGAATCTGTGGATGTGGAGGGCTGACTGTACACACTGTTCTTCGGCCATTCTAAATAAGGTACTTGAACATCCCCCGATTTTTGTATCCATGGGGGGGGGGGGGGTCCTGGAACCAATTCCCTCCAGATAACAAGGGATATCTGTATGAAGTGTGATCAAACAATACAGTGAATGCTGCTGCCGAATGCACCCAACATAGGAAGTGGTGCGTTGAACCTTAGTAACAGTGTGTGATAAGCTTCAACTTGTTCGGTTGGGTGTGAGCTACAGTTGAGAGAAGGTGTATTTTAAAGTGTGCCATAAATAATGGATCACGAACAACGCAATAACATGAAATGGGCATCATTTCTCCATCTTCATTCTCCATCATGACAAAAATGTTCTGTGTCACACATCGCTTCTGGTATGGCAATTTCTGTCAAATAAAAACATTACAGTGTGTCCTCATCCACCTTATGTACCGGATTTGGCACCGTGTGATTTCTGGTTCTTCCCCAAAGTCAAAATGACCAGGAACGGTAAATGTTTTGAATCAATTCAGGACTTCGAGGCAGCCACAACAGCACAACTAAAGACACGAAACAGGACTTCCAGAACTGCTTCAGAAAGTGGCAAGAACAATGGGATAAGTGTGTTTGAAGCAAAGGGGAGTATTTTGAGGGAGATTAATGGCAATGTGTCTTTTACTGTAATAAATTTTTAAAAATTTAAACATTCACTGTATTTTCTGATCACACCTCACTTGTGTATACAAATAAACACTATGCCTACAGCTTTTATATTTACAATAAAAAAAACTTTAAAATTAACACAATTTAAATGAACATAATGTAACATAATGGGTAGTGTTTATTGATTTGCTAAAATGAAATCCAAACTGCTGCCCACAATATGAGCTGTGTACTGACTGCTAGTATAAGGCTTCTTTTGAGTTCCAAGATTTTTTTAAAAAAGATAAAAGCTGGGAATAGCAGGAGGAACATCAATTTAAAAACAAAAAAAAAGGTGTACCTTTCTTAGGCAAGAATCAAATGTCAACTGTCCAGATGTAGAAAAAAACATCTATTGAACTGATACCATTAAACAAGTCTAGCTGAGGTCACTAACTGTAGGAAGCTGTCTACTTAGCAAGCTCATTCTTTACATTCCCCCTGGAATACCCAAAGAGAGCACAAAGACTTACCAGTCAGCACTGCTTTGGCAGACGGGTCTGCTAAATCCAATGCTGTCCTTCCGTCTGTATTTCGGATGGTTGGCTCAGCTCCATGCTGTAAAAGCACTGCAAAATAACAACACTACCTTTTTCAAGATGGTAATCATGACATTCTGATTTTAGTAAATCATTTTCTCCAAATTCTGGTTCAGAAGTCTCAAGGTTATTTAAAGACTTCATATTTTGATACTATGGTAATATAGTAGTTTAAAGATAAGAATATATAAAAGTTCCATTATTCAGTGTATTATACATACACTAAATAAATGTCCCATAAGCTTAGAGTCAGATTTTCCTTTCCCAGACGAGTGACTAAAGACAGATAAGAATGTATAAGGAAAAGGCAAGTTTGCTTGAAAGCTTGTTTTCTCATTCCAAATGAATACTGTCTATGTTAGAAAGATTTTCTATCATAAAAATTAAACTTCTAAAGCTATGCATAGCCCAGGAATAGGGATCTGGGGAATTAAAAACAACAAAATAACACACAGTAATTTAACAAAAAGCAAGAAAACTCCCCTCTGCAGGGTTAACAAACCCCAAATCAAAGCTGCTACATTATAACCCAAAGCACATAAAAAGGCCTGTGCTATCTTCTCTGTTGTTATTTGTTATATAAAGATATTTCAGCATACTCTATAAATAAGGAGCTGGGGAAAGACAGGCAAATACATGCAAAAGGGGACACCCAGCTCCCGTTCTTTGATAGGGTTAATATTCATTTTATTCTACTCTTTGTAACAGTACTATCCAACAGTAAAAAGTGAGGCATTAATGTGACCCACATGTATAATCTAAAATTTTCTAGTAGCTACATTGAAAAAGAAACTGTTAATTTTAACACATTTTATTTCATCCAATATACCTAAAACACTGTCATTTCAATATTTACATTTATATTGTAATCAATATAAAACTGAGATAGTTTGCATTCCTTTTTTTCATATTAAGTCTCTGAAATCTCATGTATTTTCTCCTTATAGCACATCTCAATTTGGACTAGAATATTACAAGTTCTCAGCTACCATATTGGATAGCGCAGCTCTATAACTTTATTCGGAAAATCCTACATTATTAAAGCTATTTATATGTCTGAGACTCAGGAATCAGAATAGGATTTTGAACAGAAGGCAGTAGCAAGATGACACATAGGAAAGGAGAATAGGTAATCTATTTTGTATCTTTATAAATTACCTAAATTAAACTAAGCTGGTGACTTTGGTATCAACAGTGATTTGAAGTTTCGGGGGCAGAGGAAGACAATATAAGTCCAGCACAGAGGCCCTGGGCTTATATTCTAATGCACACAATTGGCTTTCTACCTGCCTCAAGAATTTCAACTGTCCCTGATTTGCATCAGGAGATAGAACTAAGGCAGCAGGGTCCAAAATCCCTATAAGGCTCAGAGAAGTCAATACTAGGTTAATGAAAACTCAAATAAGCAGCCTTCTCATATATAATTCTCTGTCAATGATCAACCTGTCAGGCAAATCCTATATTATTTGTTGAAGTATTCTAAATGACTGATAATTTTTTCTTCAAATGCTTCTTTACTTATCCTGCCATTTCCATTCTCCTACAACAACCCTAGTTTATGGCTGATTTATTTCTCATCTGGGTTATTCTAGTTTCCTAGCTGATCTCCCTGATGCCATCCATTCTACCAGCCCCCTACCAGACCACTCCTTCAAAATACACTCCTTTGATCGCGCTGTTCTCCTCCTTAAAAGTCTTCAATGATTCCACACGACCTACATGAACAATATCACGCTCCTTCACCTAGAATTCAGAGCTCTTTACAAAGAAGTCCCTGCCTATCTTTTCAACCTCTCCCCCACTACTTCCTGGAGAGACTACTGGAAGGAGTGGCATACCTCCAGCCAACTCACTGCACTCATTATCCTCTAACACTACTGTTCACATCTACCATGTCTTTATCTGGTTCTTTGTGTGTCCTATCTCTCCAAAGAACCCAAGTTTCTAGAAAACAGGAATCCTGTACCCTATTCTCTAAAGAACTTAAGCCCAGTACCATATACAAAAAGACACTAAGTAAATAGTGATGAGATTAAATGACTGAGTGTTCTTAAGTATTTAAATTCAGCCTGGCAGAATTTGATCATAGTAACAAATGAAGTCAATTCAGATTCAGAATAGTTACAATTTCAGGAAAATTATGGAGAGCAAACAGTCTTACCGATGCAAACATCAATCTTTCCTTTAATTGCAGCTTCATGGAGAGGAGTGTAATTCCAATTATCACGAGCATTTGGGTCTGCACCATGTCTCAAAAGGAGATTGACGACTTCAGCATGACCAAAAGAGCATGCGTTGTGTAGAGGAATAAGTCCCCCATCATCACGTGCTTGCACATTTGCACCATTCTGAAGCAAATATTCAACTACATCTTTCCGCCCAAAACCTAGAAGAAAACAAATTATCCACATTTAAATCCTCAAAAGAAATCAAATTAGAATCAATAAGTACGAGCCATGCTAAAATGTTTCTGGATGGAAAATAATAAGACACTCAACAATTCAAGAATTCCTTGATGGAAAGGTGATCTGAAATATACCACTAACCTATCTTATGAGAAATCCAAAGGGTCTCTCCAGAGCCTTAGGTAGTACTCCTAACTTCAGAGAAAGGTTATAAGAGACTGAAAGCCTAAAGTTCAAACATTTCTCACTCTACCTAAAGAGCATTTCTAATTGTAAATACAGAGTTCTGCATATTTGGCATACAAACATTTTCAGATGTTCAAGTTTATAACTAGCTCTTGCTAAAACCCCCTTCGCACATCTCCCTAATAAAATGTTTCTACTGAACTAGAAGAATAGGGGATAGCAACAGAGTTTGATCTGCTTACAGTTTATCTTTGTCTATGTACTGAAGACAGAAAGGGGTGATGATGCTAGGCAAAAATGTGAATCAGGTGTCTTCAAAGGAGCCCCTACTTTGCACAACACAAGCAACTTCTTTCTAGACAGGAGGCCTCCTTTAGAAACCCATGTCCCATGGTTCTGCTGCAATTGCCCCATATCAAAAAAATAGTCTGATAATTCATTTATACTGGTTTACAGATTAGGACCAATGAGTTTCAATCTCTTATCATTCCCACTAATAGCACTTAAAAAAAAAAGCTTTTTATAGCTAATTGTGAAATGAAAAGGATTTCAGGCATATGTTAAAGCAGATAGGGAGGTATATGTGTGTGTCGGGAGAGAAAGAAAGGATTTTCTCACTTATCCGAAATTTTACCAGGATATTCTTAAAACCACCAAGCCTGATAATTGAACAGAAAGAAAGGTACAATCATTCCAAAGTGTATGCCTGGGGTGGCCTGGTTGCAGCTTAAGGAAGAGTTAGATGATTGAAGAGATTAACTAGATTCTTTATTAGTTTGTTTTATTTTAATATTGCTAGGTTCTATGTCACAAAGACAGTATCTTTGTATCTTTGATTTTCCCTAGTCTTAAAGAGCTCACAATTTAAGATGGGAAGGAACAATAAGAACCAATAATTTCAATACAACAGCCATAACAGAGGTTATAAAATGCTATTAGAACTCAAAGAAGGGAATACCTAAATTGGAAAAAAGTAGAGAACAGGAAGGGTAATCCCAGAGGACATTACCGTGATGAAATCTGAGCTGGAGGCTTAGGGAAAAACTAAGGGATCATTCGGAGAAAGGAGGAAGCAGCTGAACAAGGGAAGAGTAGTGGAGTCTAAGCAGAAGAAACAAAATGTACACAAGCATGAAAGAGCAAATCATTCATGATGGCCAGTACACAGACTGCCCAAGAAGGTAGATGCCAGATGTTCTCCATATCTATGACTTCAATTTTTTTGTATTGTTTTTTAAGATTCCACAGATAAGTAAGATCACACAATACTTGTCTTCCTCTGTCTGACTTATCTGACTTAGCATAATGTCTTCAAGGTCCATTCATGTTGTTGCAAATGGTAAGATTTCATTCTTTTTTTATAGCTGAATAACATTCGTGTGTGTACCAAATTTTCTTTATCCATTCATTCATTGATGGACACTTAGGTTGCATCCATGTCTTGGTTACTGTAAATAATACTGCAATAAACATGGAGGTGTAGGTATCTTCAAGTTAGCATTTCCTAATGAAACCTTATATAAAATTCCAATATATGCCATGTTCACTGCAAAATAAACCAATGCCTGGTACATGGTTGGCACTCTAAAGATGCAAATTAACTGAATTCAACTATTCAATATGAATCTTCCTCCTTCCCGTCACAAAGACCCAAAGAAATTATCCCTGTATTTCTGAGTCGCCTCTTAGAAACAGTATAGCAAATACTCGCACAACACATCAGTGGTATTTGAAGGACAAATATCTACTTAACATTAAAAACAAAAACACTATCCTAAGGGCCGGCCGAGTGGCGCAGTGGTTAAGCGCTGGCTTGGGAAGCCAGTGGCGTGGGTTCGGTCCCACGTATGGGGGCCAGTGACACTGCCATCAAAACAAAAACAAAACAAAAACACTATGTTACATTTTCCTTTTAAAAAATCTAATAGTATCCCAGAAATTAACTCTTATCAATATATTTTTATTGGTTGGAAGTTATCATAACTTAACTAGCTCCTTTCTCATGGATTGTGAGGTTGTTTCTCATCTTTTGGTGCTGCACACAATGTTGTCAGGAGTAACTAGAGAAAAAATTGGAAGCATCTGGTGACTTCTTTAATTTGGGAAAAGGAGAAAAGGAATGGGAGTGACTATTGGATCTCTGAGATACAAAATAAAACAGCGACTTTTGTGGGATAAGATGATTTGTCTTTGGAAATACTCAGTCTGAGGTGGTTGTGGAACAAAATGCCCAGTAAGTGGAAGGTTCTGTGGATCCTGAACTCAACAAATCAGTATGAGCTAGAGGCTCATTTCAAGGTCTTTGTTCTCTTCCCACCCCCATCAATTCCGTCTCTACTAGATTGTTCCTAACAGTACATAAACAGGTTCTGTATCTTCCATTTTATAAAAAATATTCTCCTTGAATTCACACTTTTATTTCTCTCTTGCCCTGCGTAACTGAATCTCTAAGGGTTGTCAGCAATTCCTCATCTCCTATTCACTCTTCTCCCAAATTCAATCTGGCACCTTACAATTGCTTTCATCAAGGTCACTTAAAATCTCCATGTTGCCAAATCTAAAGGATACATGTCTGTTGTCATGTGACCTGATCTCTCAACATTCGACAACTGACTATTTTCTCTGACTACAAATGATCAGGGAATATTTACTATGCGACAGACACTTTTTTGGGTGCCTGGAACATACTAAAGAATAACGGACCAAATCCCTGCCTCTGAGGAACTTCTATTCCATGGAAGTATGGGAGATGAGCAATAAATTTAAAAAATAAGTCTGTTAGAAGGTAATTAGAAAAACAGCAGAATAAGAAGTGATCAGGGCGTATGTATGGGGGTGGGGCTGTAAAGTTCAATAGGGAAGTCACCATAGGCTTTGCTGACATAGAGACATTTGATCAAAGACTTGAAAGGGCAGAAGCTAGCCTTACTGGCCAACAGCTAAGAAGGCCTGAGTGACTGGAGCTGAGTGAGAAGAGGCAGGAATGTAGGAAATGAGGTTAGAAGTAACAAGGACCAGAGAGGCTTGAGGACCACTCTAAGGGCTTTGGCTTTCTTACTCTGAGGAAAATGGGAGTCACTGCAGAGTTTTGTGATCAGTTATCATGATATGACATTTGAAAAGTACCCTTTGGCTGTTGTGTTGAGACTAGACAAGAGTGTTAAGGGTAAAGCAGATGAGAGGTTATGGTGGTTCAGCCCATAATCTGGTGACACTTGTCAGAGTAAGTGGCAAATTGTAGATACTCTGAAGGTAGACCTAGCATAGTTTCCTAATGGACTGGATGTGGGGTGAGGGTACGGGTGAGAAGGTGAAAGAGGGCAAGGACAAGAGAAGAGTCATGGATGACCCCAAAATTTTTGGACTGAGGAATGGAGGGGTGGAGTTGGCATCAATTCAGATGGGCAAGGCTGCAGACAAAATAGGTTTGTGACAGAAGGTGAGGAGTTCAAGTTCTGGACATGGCCTATCTCTTTGAGGGCTTCTTGCTTCCTCCATCCAATTTCTAAATTCTGGGATTCCTCAAGACTCAGTTCTTTACTCTCTTTTCTCGTCTTAAATGATCTCATCTCCTCCTATGGCTTTCAGTATCACCCAGATATACAACCCCCAAATTTAAATCTCTGGTCTAGATTTTTCACCTGAATTTCAGACTATTTGCTAGACATATCGACCTGGATATTTAAAAGACATCTCAACCTCGACATGTTCCCTACCTTCTCTTCATTTCCCCTGACATTTCCCTAACCCAACCACCACTGTCTCCAGCCTGAACGATTGCAACAGTCTCCAAACTGGGCCTCTCATTTCCAATTCTGTCCCTAGTGACCTATTAAAAACAATCATCATATCATACCCATTTAAAATAATTCATTGGCTTCCCTTTGATGCTCTCAAGAATAAAGTTCAAAGAGTTTAGTGCCACCTAGAAGGCCCACTGCCCGATGTGGCCCTTACCTAATTCTCTAATTTCCTACCTACCATTCTTCCCTTTCTGAACTATGATCCAGTTTTCTTTCAGTTCGTCAAGTGCAACACCCTGACTTCAGGGACGTGGTACATGCTGCCCTTCTGCCTGTACCGTTCCTCCCTTGCTCTGTGTATCTTTCACTTCTACTCACTGTCTAACCTGTTTAAATGTCACCACCTGGTCACCTGATCAAGGAGGCCATTCCTCATCATCCTACCTAACTAGAGCAGTCCTTCTGCCCACCCACATTACTTCCTATTTTAATATTCTATTTATTTTCCCCCTCTCCTCTCCATTAGAATGCAAGTTCCAAAAAAACAGGAATTTTGGTCTTTGTAGCTCACAGCAGTATCCTTTGAAACTTGTTAAAATTTGTAATTACTGTTTACTTATCTCCTGGACTCTTAATTTCCATAAAGGGCAGGAGCCCCCATCTATCTTAGTTCATCATTACTTCCCCAGTGTCCTCAAACTGTGTGGCACACAGCAATTTGTTGGTATTTGCTAAATAAACACATGATGATACAAGAAAAGGAGACTGAGAAGTAATACTATGCAAGAATGGCCCTGCAGAGGCCAAGAAGGAAAATGTCAAGGAGGGCAAGGCCCAATCTGTTGCCATTATGCTCTGATTTGAATATTCCTTATCCCTGCTGGGCACTGTTGATCCCACTGTCCACCCTCAAGTAAGGTTTCTGTAATTGCCCCCAATCAAAGGTTCTGCTATCTCAGCCATTCGGCACCCACCTGGAGAAAATGCTTTTAGAAACAACTTCTTAAATTGGAGAGGAAGAGAAAAGGAATCAGAACAAAGGAAAAAAAAAATTTCCTTTGGAAAGTTATATGACGTACCCAAGCACTTTTAGAGGAAGGATCACAATTTCTTCAGTGGTACTCTCTATACATCTGAAGTAATCAAAATGGTGACTCACAGGCTAACTTCCCAAAAAAGGAGAGTGAGATGGGCACAAAAATAGCTGTAGTAGAACATCTAGTTGTTACAAGAGATAGTGTCAATTAGGAAGAGGCCTGTTCCAAAGGGTTGGCAATCTAGCTGAAGAAAGGTCAAGTAGTAAGTAGCCTTTTGTCTAAATGTCATTGGGACAAGAAGAGAGATGCTTAAAACGAGAGTTAAAGGAGGACTCAACACCGATATGTTACAGTAAATACTGAAATTGAAGTTTAAGCTGGGGAGGAGATCCAGGTAGGAGGGTGAAGTGATTTTATCTTTATATAGTCACCAACAGTATAAGACACAGACAACTTCTACTTCTATAACTTTGTATCAGCATGAATTTCTAGCCATTAAGATGCCTGAAACCTGTCTGCAAACTTAAAAGTCGCACTGTAAGGATTATAACATATGAGCAGAGTTGCTATCCTGAGAGTAGATGAAGAGTGTGAGATTTTGACTGTTTGAAGCCACTTCTTGGCATAAAAGGAAATTATTTAAAGGGGGTCAGTATGCAGCTATTTAAAATTTAAAAATTTTCCACTGTTACGAGTTTGGTGAAACCTTTAGATTCAAGATGCTTCCCAAACTCTGACAGCTAATCCCTGATGAAATTCCCTTTTGGTCTCAGGAATAGTTCAAAGCATCTTACGTACTCATTTCTTGAAGAAAAAATAGCTTTGCAGGGTATATTCTGATCATGTTCTCACTAGCCAGGTAGAACATGAATAGGCATATCCTTAGAGTCAATGCCAATCTCCATATCCTAAGGATCTCTTTACAAAGGAATCAGAAGCCTCAAGTTAGTAGTCATGGCTGCTCAGGATATATTGTGGTTTATTTTATGATTATGGAATTGCACTCATCTTCAAACACTGCTCTGTGTGAAAATCCTGATGACATCATACACTATAAAGCACTGACAGTGGAACAAACCAGGCTTATATGGAAAGTAAATTTGCTGATCAATAAACCGTGTCACTTAATGGCAGAAACTGTGTCCTATTCATTTCTGTTCCCTGGTCAAAGCCAGTATCTAGCATATAGTAGGACTTAATAAACATTAGTTTAGTGCATGTCTAATACTTTGTTGGTATAGTAGCAAACGACCCATACAGAGAATATGGAGTTGATGATTTGTGATCGCTAAGAAAAGCAGTATATTCAATTTCTCTCTTGTCACGTTTCATTACTATCTAGGTGCCATCAGTTTCAGCAGTTCCAGGAACTGTCTTGCCAACCATGACTATTGTTAACAGTATCATATTTTGCTGCTACACTGGAAACATCTATTCATCTGAATGGCTTCCAAAAAGCTGTAAAGCAGTGAAAGTCACTACAGAGAAACCAACTTAGACTTTTAAGAAGTATCACTGAGAGCCACTTACTCTTTTTTACAGTCCAAAAATGGGACAGACCATTATGAAATTGGTCCAATATGAAAGGATAGTGATGTCTTGCCGATGTAAAGGTAGGCTAGTGTTATGTGCAGCTCTGTCAGAAGAAAACGTTCAGAAACAGAAAATGTCAATACATGCCGTAAAACGGAGACGGCTCCTCCGTGCCTGGGAGATGGGATGTATAATCGAGCGGCCTTCAGCTTTGACTTATATATATAGCCAGGACTCTTATCAGATTTTTTCTGAGGGATGTCATTTTAAACTTTTCACTTACTAGTAACTTTAGTTAACAAAGATCCAGAATAGGTATTATCCATCTATATTTATTTAGAATGAGGAGTACATCCACCTATATTTATTTAGAATGAGGAGTACAAGGGAGAAGCTAGGTTTTGCCCAGCTCAACTTGGGACAGATATACCACCTGTCTGGTCAGACTAGGAGAAACCTGGAAAAGGGTGCCATGACCTCTGGGGTGATGAAATTCTGACAATCTGAATGGGGAAGTACTGAAACAAGTACTTCAAATTAGCTGTTATTGAAGTCAATTGCTTACCTCTAAGTCCAGCAGGAAGTGAGGAAAAAGGTATAGCTGAAGTCTTGATAATATACTGTACTGGGAGATCTGCTAAGAAAGATTCTGAATTCTTAAATATACTGGGGATTATACGACATCGGGGGTTTTTCTATTGATGTAGGATTTAATCACGCCCCCCCCAGCAAAAACCAATCCTGGAAACAAAAATCTCTAGTTCTAGTGCTATGAAAGGAATGTAGGTATATTTTGTGCACCTCCCATAATTATAATGTTAGCCTATAACCAAAAGAAGAAAATGCTATTGAATCATTATTGCAAGTCTTTAATAGTATCATTTTGGGAAAGGATACGAATAGCAACCACAAAAGCTATTATATCTTTGGGAGCTGAGTTGTTAAAACCTTCAATTGGGGGAATCCTTCCACTTTCTTATACCAGTCAGATTTTGACCTATTGGTCCAACTGCCCACCCTCTGCACAAATCCTTTCTACAACATCTCTGAAAAATGCTAATCCAGCCACTGCTTGGATATTTCCAGCTAATTCCACAGCTGAACAGATTGTTAAAGGTAGAAGTATGGCTCCTTGTAACCTTCCATCTACTGGCACTAGTTTTTAATGTTGAAGCTACAAGTCAAACCCACTCACATTTTTACTGGACTGTCAACCACATATGTGAAGACAGGAACATTGTCTAGCCTTAGTCTTTCACCTCTAGAATAAATAACTCTAGTTTTCCTATCTGTTGCTTGTATAATAAATTCCAATTGTTTTAATTCCACTTCCCTCCTCTGAATAATAATAAAAAACCCCTTACATGCAATTCACACAATTGAATATAATAATTGAAGTTCAGTCTGACTGGTTCAATGTCCACGGCTAAGTATCATACTACAAATACAGAACTGTAACATAACACACTACAAAAACAAGTGTTACCTTGTTTAGCTAGAACTCTACAATGCAAACTTTTCAACTTGTCATTCTTTTTTTTTTAGCTGAGCCATGGAACTGCTGTTGCTCAGAGCTCAGCTCGCACTCTTGAGCAAGCTCTTAACCAACTGAGCCACTCGGCCGGCCCTAATGTCATTCTTTACATATACTTGTACATATATCAGTCATCTCTATACCTGAATTCCTTCAACCTAATAAGTGATTTTACATATTTCTCTACTGAATGATACTTCTCTGCACACCCCCTAAAATATTTAAGATTCTTAAGCCATGGAATTCTATTCCACCCTACCCCCTGCCCCAGTTCTCAGATTCTAGAGAATGCTATGTATTTCTTTCCTTGGCTAAGATGACTTTCTCCCAAAGTTTCTGTCCCTCTTCTTTATTTTTCAGAAGCAAGTTCAGAGAAGCAGTCTCCTTTACTGAAATCTGCTGTTTTCTAGTAAATTATACTGCCAAGAATTTCAGATACAATTGCTTTCAGCAAAATTAGAGCCGCAGCCTCCCTACCACCAACTTGCCTCTACAAGTTTTGTTATGTGTCACAAAAAAGCCATTCACATCCTCTCTGTGTAGGGGAGGGTAGTGGGGAATACGCAGCTGGCAGTGGGGTGATTGAAGAGGAAACAATTTCTATCATAAGAAATGACTTAAAGCATATTTACTTAGAAAATGTAATCCAGTCCAATAATAAAAAGCACCTAATACAAGTTCCAGTTTATGTGGATTATTTTTTTCATTTGCGGTTGGCAATTGATTGTTCTTTCATTGAACTAATTATTTTAGATGAAAAGATAGACAAAAAACTTTTCTAAACTGTTCTATTATGATCCATTTTCCTTGGTATGCACCGATCTCTCATTCTTGTTCCTTGGAAATCAAAACAGAAAGACAAAAACATGCCACCCCCTTCAAGAAAACCTCAAAACTCTAATTGGCTTAAAAAAAAAACACCAAAAAAATTCTCCCCCGACAGCTTATTCTACAATGTACAAACACAAGAAACTACTTAGGCAGCTACACAGTCCCACCACCTACACTGAGCTTCCAGTGGCACGTTCACATGGCTGATAACTACAAAAGGTATTATAAAACATATTCTCTATATACTAAGAGAAAATGCAGCTGGATGTATTTATTTAAAAATTAAGAAAACAGGTTCTCTCATTAATCTAATATTTTAGATAGAATTTATAAAGCTAACAATAAGTTTTGTGTGTGATTTGGCATTTGCAACTTCTACACATTTTTTTTGTGACTTTAAATTTTTAAATTAAAAAAGTTTTCAGTAACAGTTGACATACAATATTATATTATTGGGTTGTCAGAAAAGTCATGACGCATTTTTGCAACGAAAAACATAGAAAAAAATACGTCATGACTTTTCCGACAACCCAAGTTTTAGATGTACAACATAGTGATTAGACATTTATATAACTTACAAGTTATATGCCTAGGTTTAAATGCAGAGCTTTAAAGCTTTGGTTCAACGTAGACCATTAGTAGTTTTATTTTATTACTCTTTTTATACTTTAAATCCTTAATCTTATAACCTGTACCTTGGAATATGGGTAAATTGTGAGGGATGGGTTTGTTTCTAAAATAAGTTTTCCATTTTAGTCTGAACAAACCACATGAAATCTATGTAGAAAGTACTTTGAAATGTTGGGACAGAACTGAGGATGGGATAGTGGGGGAGGAAGAAAATCAATAAGAAGTAATCCCATAACCTCAAACCTCTAAATATTACTATTTTCAGATATGAACTCATTAATACACCAAATTCTTGAAAGGTAGCAACTAAGATCTTTCTTGGGTTATTTTTATCCCACAGATCAAGTGAACAGAATCTAAGTAACACTACCCCCTTTGGATTACGTATCAGTTGGTTATGACAATTTGCCAGATCAGTTGTTTAAATGTTGACTACGTGGTCAAACACGACAATCCAAATTAGCGGAGGAAAGGCAGCACTGAACACATTTTAGGCAAAATGGCTAACCAGGTAAGACATGACTTTAGTCTTCTCCTCTTTCTACTGTCCACCTTCTCTTCCTATTCCTCCCTCCACTGTCCCTTAAACTTTCTCCTTTTAAAAAGGCTCCCCAATGGGAACCCAAGAAAGTTGTAATTGATCGAAAAAGCGTACCTCTTAGTAGCATTCGCATTTTAAAACAGGAGCAGGCTAAAGCAAACAAATCTCCAGCTGGTAGCAAATGTAAAAGCAATGTCTGTGAACAAGGAGATCTTTCTTACGCTCCTTCTCTGCTCATCATTCCTACTCCAAAAGAACGGAGTGCCTTAACACACATCCTTTCGCTTTTTCAAAAAATCAATCATGTCATACATGAAATACAAAACCAGGACTATCAGAAGCATGAGAAGCTATTCTCCTTTTCAATCCTGCATGGCTCGCTTGAGGACAGAGTTGGTCACCATCTTTTCTCAAAGTGAAAAGTGTAAGTGCTTTACAGAAGTTGAGTGTCTCATTTCCATTTCTTTTAAATTCCTCAGTAAAATGTAATATGCTTATATTATACGGTGAACTAAGTAAATATTAAAAGCTATTCAAACGACCTAAATCTCTGAATGCGATGAGGTTAGCCGCAATTTTAATTCTAGATCCAAGCTCAAGCACGTGCACCACCTTTCCTTTCTTCCTACTTTCCATCCCGACTTGTGTGCGTGTGGCAGCGACTACCTGCCCGTAACCCAGCCGAAGTCAGGTCTCAGTTCTCCCAAACTGGACAATGTCTAGTTCTAGTCTCTCCAGAAAGCTGCTAATGAATGACCACCTAGATAAACCCATGAACGCAAAGGTGTCAATGCCCAATTAAGCGACTCCTTCTTTGCATTTTATAAAGGCCTTTGGCAACCTTAACCCACAAGGTTGATGAGTTATAGTGGAACTTGCAAGAACGGCAGATGTTTTGATAATCACAAGGTGTCCTACGTCCCCTACTTTCTGGCGTGTAGAGAGGCCTTTTAGGGGAGCAAGACCGGAAGTGGATACAGATATTGTTGAGACAAAACAAAGCCCCCCAAACCCCCCCAAACCCTCCCAGTAAGTGCGGCACGGTGCCCCACGGCCCCATTCGCCAATCTCCCGACGTCCCTCCTTGAAGAGGGTGAAAAGGCCAGGGCCGGAGTCCCAGTGGGCAAGGCCGGGCAGAGGAGCACCGCGTGTGTTTCCAGCCTGAGAGCCCGAGCGTGCAGGCGGCGCCGGCCCGGTTACCTGCGGCGAAGTGCAGCGGCGTGGATTTCCGGCCCGCCGTGTCGCGGCTGTTCACCTTCTCCGGCGTCACCAGCCTCTTGACTCGCTCCACGTCCCCGTTGCGGCACGCCTCGAACAGCTCGCGGGCGGCCGGCTCCACGGCCTCGGCCGCCGCGCCCGCGCCCCCGCCGGCGCAGCGGCGGCCTGACATGATCCTGGCCGCCGCCGCCGCCAGCAGCAGCGCCAGCAGCGGCAGGAGGAGCCCCGGCCCCGCGAGCAGGAGGGCGAGGCCCCCCGGAGGAGACACGCTCAGGGCCCGGGCCTCTTGGTTCCCTGATGTCACCGGGCTCGGCGCAGTCCCATGGCCGCGCCGCCGTGCATCCCCCGCTCGGCCCCGGGAACCCCGGCTGCCCCGCGGCGGCGGAAGCAGCGCGAAACCAGACACTCGAGCCCCGAAGCGATGCGACGGCGGAAGCTGGCAAGGCCCCTCCTGCCAGCTCCGCGGAGTCCTGGGAGCCCACGTGAGGACGCGCCGTGCGTGCGCAGTGATTGGAGGCCGACAGGAAAGCTTTCCGCGCGGAGGGGTTTGTGGGAAATGTGAAGCGAGAGGCTTTGGCAACCGGAGGAGAAGGGGGTTTCGTCCCACCGCCATATTTGTGGTGGGTTTTGCTGAAGTCGAGCGTTTCTGCTTATTGTCTTTTTAAAAAAGATTTCCTGAGCTAAATTTTCGTACTGTTATTATAGTAAAAAGAGCCCTTGAGAGTTCCCCCCCGCCCCCGATCTGGCATATTATTTTGGAATTCTTAGTGTGGGAAATTCCATTTCTTTACGTTTCCGCAGTCCCCTTTTCCTGGGGGATTGCTTTTATGTTTTGACCCTTTCTTTCCCCCACAACTGCTATTTTGTTGTTTCTTGTAAGCCACTTCTCTGAAATTAATGAGTTGCCCTCCACTTGATGGGAAGTGTGGATAAACTGCCCCAAGATCACCTAAAGGAAATTAAGAAAGCAATGAAGTTGTTCCAACTCTAATAATGGAGAGGGATAGCTCTGATGAATTACTCTTTCGATAGTTATTAGCTCAGGACTAATTAAAGGGTTCATACGTAAATCAATATTATGCTGACTTGGCTGAGGCGTGGATATATGGGATAATGTTTGAGTTGCAAAAAAAATTTTTTAAATTTTTTTTTAACTGTGGACGCAAGAAAAAATTTTCACTTTTAAGGTAATGATATAGCTGTTGATGAGCCTTCCCTAGTCCGTGCCGTGGCCTCCAGAAATTTTGAAATTATACTTGCTGAGCTTTGACAAGCTGGCAAGCATTTTACCCCTTTTGCCTTAATTCCTTAATCTGTCTTCCAGGAAATTCAGTTTTTGTTTGGAAATGTTGACAACGATGCTAAAAGGTAGAGGATGTACACCTTGGGGAACATTTTTATAAATGTGTAAATTATGAAAAAATATATGTTCATAGTATATGTAGTATAAATTTATGTGGCATATTAATAAAATGAGTATCCATGCACGCACTTAAGAATTAGAACACGACCAATACTATTGCATCTATCATTTTCGTCCTCATTTCATCCAGTTGCCAAATATAGTCCGAATTTTATTATTCTGTTTACTAATTTGTACTTTAATCCCTTTCCCTGTGTGTATACCTCAACAACATATTGTTCAGTTTTACTTGTTTTTGAGCTTTATAAAAAGATCTTTGTGATCTTTTTCACTTAAGATGTTTGTAAGACTCATGCATTCATTTTCATTGTTTTATAGATTGGCCTTGTGTGACTATACCACACGTTTACGGTTCTGGCCATTTGGTTTGTTTCCAATTTTTGTTGTGACAATAGTGCTGTGCACATTCTTACACATTCTCCTGATGCACATGTGTAAAAATTTAATATGAGAGTGTCAACTGATGGTTTGCTAGCATCAATTCAATGCCAGTAGGAAGCCCCAACTTGGGGTGATGTGAAGAAGGAAACTTTAATTTAGTGCAAATGGCTCAATTGTGATATAGCATAGCTCTGGAACAGCTCAGTAATGTTATAGCTCAATTATGAAGCAACATGGCTGTAGAAAGCATGGCTGTGAGGTGTCCCTGGGAGGAGCTGAGTTGGTCTTTGGGTAAGGCCCCTCTCAGGCTCGACAGTGCTGCTCTGTTCTGGTCAGCTCCATCTGCTACGGTTTGCTGTGGTCCACTCCAGTCCACTCTGCTCTGCCCAGCTCTGCTCTTCGATGGTCTTCGGTGTTTCAGGTACAGCTAGGACATACAGTCTTCAGTCTTCAGCAGAAAGGAAAAGTGCGCTTTCTGAGCCAGACAGCAGCTGACATATATAAAAAAGTGCTCATCCCTGGTCCTTGAATTGGTCCATCCTCATGCAAATGAGGACTCCAAATCTCACACTTTAATTGGTCCAAAAAGCACTGTCCTGATTGGTTAGAATGGAGCTGCTCTAATTGGTTGGTGAAGATGCTATTGGAGATCTAGCTGTGACAGGGAAAGTCTAGTCCTATTGGTTGAAATATGGTTCCAGGAACTCCTTTATAAGGATTGGCTCAGATGGCAGGAACACAGTGCAGGCAGGCAGTTCAGTGCAGGCTTCTTAAAGCACAGCTTGCATGAGAAGCCCCTGTTTAGTAATGACTGCTAGGCTGTATTTATAAATTTGAGCCCAGTTCGCCATCAGGAGCCCTCCTTAGCAGGTACATTTATTCTTGGGGTCAATAAGAGGCTTTCAAATTTTTTGACCACTACTCTTAGTATAAGAAATGCAATTGGTGTCTTTAACTGGTAAACACACATATGTAAAACAAAAGTTTCTTTTTAAAGAAAGCGAATTATGACTCTCAGTAAATGGATTACAGAACTTAACAAATGAGTGGCAAACCAAGGTTTGTAAAACACTGCAGGAATGGACTACTTAGAAGTGGAATAGCTGAGTCATAGGGAACATGAATGTTCATTTTACAAGAAAATGTCAAATTGTTTTTCAAAGAGATTGTTAATAATGTACATGCCCACCAGCAATTTGTAGGAGTTTTTCTTTTTAAAAAAATCTATGTGTTTAAGGAATTCTCCCTTAACCTAAGGTGGTAAAGATATTTTTATTAATTACCGAGGGGTTTTTTTGCTTCAATTTTGAATAAAATTTGTTTTCAACATGCTTTATTAATTATGTATTTGTTTTTTGATTTTGTATATTTATTTTTCTCATTTGTTTCTTGGTAAAATAGCTCAATGACAAGTTCTCTTAATATAAATTCATATTTTGCCATAGGGCACACTAATTACTATACAGTTGGGATTTAGAGACCATTATATACCTGGTTTAAAAAATGAGAAATTCTCTTATTCAGCAATCGAACTTCCTGAGCATAACCAATAGTTTTACTGAAGGGAAAGCCCTAAAACTCCATAGTTAGGATTTGTACTTTTAGCATGATAGGGTGACTTATTGCAGAAAAATGCACTCTTTAAGAATAACAGGAGAAGTTGGATTTTTAAAAAATCTATGCACATTGGGAAGCTGCTAGGACAGCTTAGAATTTGAGAGGTCAAGATCCTGGAGAGGGGAAAACCATAAAGAGCTGAACTAACATTCCACAGCCATGCTTTTCCATGGGGAATTTCACAATTCTGTGCTCAAGGGATGTGGCTGAAAACTCAACTAAAGTCTTGAGCAAAGGGCTGCTACTGAAAGGCAAAAAAACCCGAGTCTTTGGCAATCCTGTGGGTCTAGAGAGGCACAAATTGAAGGCTGGAGGGGCAGAAAATAGCCCAATTGGTCAGGTGTTTTTTTCCCCCTGAATCATTTTGCTGAATTCTGAAGCTGTGTATGGTAGGAGGCTAAGAAGTTAGGCAGAAAGTTTCTGAAAAGCAGAGTGGAGTTTTTTGTGTTTTTTTTTCTGTCTCAGGCTACTGAGTCACAGAGTTCAAGACAGGTCATCGAGAAGGGGCCCTGGGAAACTATCCAGGCTTTTAGTTGGAACTTTTCAGGCTGTGCTCTATGGTGAGCGTGATGAAGAGATAGAAAGAACTTTAGTAAAACTGCAGCCTAATACTGAGTCAGCTCAGTCCCTGCTTAGATTAAGGTGATCAGCTCTAACTCTATCTGCCTAACAGAGGAAAGGGGGAATTCTCTCTGGAGATGCCCTCATCATTTAGAGCTTCTACAATTTTTCAACACAATATCTAAATGTCAATCAAAGTATATCAGGCATACCAAGAAATAGGACAAAATGACCAAAAACAGAAAAAACCAGAAGATTCATAATTATAAATATCAATCAAATTTTTAAATATAACTGTGATGAATATATTCAAGAAAATAGAGAAAAAGGAGAAAATAGATTAAGAAAAGCAGAATTTCACTAGAGACAAATGGAACATAGCAAATAGGTCTAACATACAGGTAATGAAATGTTCAGCAGATTAGGAGAAAAAGGGAGTTGTAAATGCTTCCAGTTGGAAAAAGAAAATGCAGAAAAAAAGGGCAATAAAAAAGCTAAATATAGTGGTAAAAATGAATGGATTTTGACTGTATAAAAGAACAGCAATGCTCATTACACACACCAACAACAGAATGGACCTTCATTTCAAGTGCATGTGGAACGTTTCTCAGAATTGACCTTGACCATATGGTGGGTCATAAAGCATGCTTCATCAAAATTTCAAAGGCTTGAAATCATACAGAATGTATTTTCTGACCATAATGAATCAATTTAGTTAGAAATAAAAAACTGTTAACTAGAAAACCCTCAAATGTTAGGAAATTAAGCGATATAATTCTAAATAAGTCATGACTCAAATAAGAAATCACAATTGAAACAAATAAATAACAAAGCATGTGAGGGGAGAAAACGATCTCACTGATGATCAGAGTAGGAGCTGTAGCATATAATAAATTATACACAATAGATTATATTTTATAAACTTAAAAATACCTTTATCACCTGGAGAAAAGATGCAAAACAAACGCCAACACTAAATAGCAATAGCCAGTCTCTTCTCCCAAATATTGAACATTAAATTTTTACAATCAACAAGTACTTTTGAGCTGAGAATATGAACAATAATTATAAATATTATATATATTTATATATTTTTTTTTCCTGGGACCCATCAGCTCCAAGGCAAGTAGTTGTTTCAATCTAGTTGTGGAGGGCACAGCTCAGTGGCCCCTGAGGGGTTCAAACCAGCAACCTTGGTGTTATGAGCACTAACTGGCTGCCCCAAGAGATAATTTATATATATATCTTTCAGACTTCCTTCTGGGTGAAAGTCCTTATTTATTAAAAAAGAAATTGTTCAGATGTTGTTCAAGGCTACAAACCTGCAATGAGTAGTAAATAAGTCCTGGAGCTCTAATGCACAGTATAGTGAATGTAGATGACAATATTGTATTATAATCATCAAACTTACTAAAAGACTAGCACTTAATTATTCCAGTCACTAAAAAGAAATGATAATTATGTAACGTGATAGAGGTGCTAATTATCATTACAATGGTAATCACATTACAATATATAAATGCAAGAAATTAACATTTTGTATACCTTAATTTACACAATGTTGTAAGTTAAATATATTTCAAGAAAAAAAGAAAAATTTCAACCTGAAACACACAAAATTTCTATTTTTAAAAATCGCAATTACATTTTTAACATTTATTGACTTTTTCCAAAATGGGCGCTAAAAAAATGGAATCATAGATTGAAGCTTAAATCCATTAAATGGCTCATATATACTTAATCTCTGTAAAAGATACGCTTTAAAACTTGTGAATTGCCAAGCTGGCATAGCTCTTACAGCCTTGGTAAAGACAGCCATCTAGTGGAAATAGCTCTACTGATTTTTAGAGACTGGCAAATAGAATGAATATGAGCATTCAGCTTAACTACAGCAATGCAGGTTTAAAGCTTAAAAATAAATATTAAAAAAAATATATCTAATATTCAGATGCTTCCTTATCTTATGTCCAGGTCTGGAAGTGAAATGAGGGGACAAACTGTGGGTTAGGGAGAGAAACTGGTGCTTTGCACACGGTCCAGGGAATAGAGTGCCATTAAAATAGACAGAGCTCTGGACTCAAATAGGCATTATTTTGAATTGCGTTGAATGTTCTCAAGGTGGCAGGAAGAACACAATTTTGTGGAATGGAAAGAAGTCCCAGGATAAGTATTGCTTTAAGTTGATGGTTTAAATAACGAAAGCATTGTGCTATACCCACCCAAAAAGCTCCAGTTCTGAGAAGGAATGGTGTAAAGCAGTCTGAATTGGGGGTGAGAAGATCTGAGTTAGGTCTGCTTCCGATGTATATACAGTTTATATGATTCTGCTCATTTAACTTATCCAAATTACAGGGTTTTTTTTGTGTATAAAAATAGTACACGACAGTAATGACACCCATTCCCATGACTCCTATCTAGAAAGAGAATGAGTCTCTCCTTAGTTCCTACCTAAAACCTTGGATGCTAGTTGTGAATCAGTGTTATCCAGAGGCACAGAGGAAAGAAAACACTCTCTTATCATACTTAACATCAATCAATCTGTGTTTCTGTAAATTAAGATGTCCATGTACCACTTAACTGGATTTTTAAAGCATATGCAATTCACCAATTTGAGGTTTAAAACTATTAGCATTAAAAAATAAAGCACATTAGAGTCGGCCGAGTGGCAAATTGGTTAAGAGCTGGTTTTGGGATGCCAGTGGCCCTGGTTCGGATCCCACATATGAGGGCCAGTGACACTGCCCTTTACAGCTAACAACAGCTCCACTTGGAGCTGGGCTGTGTGAGCTCCGGCGATGGTATAGGCTGCAGCCCCTGCTGCAGTGGGCTGCCATAGGCTACAGTGAGTGGCCAGCAGCCAGCGTGAGCAGCCAGCAGCCAGCGTGAGCTGCCAATAGCCACGGTGAGCAACCATCCAGAGGCTAGCAACCGATCTGCTTCATCCGGGAGGAGCACAATGATGATGCCAACATGGGTCAGTGAAGCAATGTCCTCCGCAACTAGACTGAGAAACAAAAAGACAACAACTTGTCTGTTCCCCTTCCCCGATTCCCCAATAAAAAAAAATCTTTAAAAAAAGAAAAAGCATATTAAAATTGTTAATAATAATCTCTGACAGGTTTGATCATGGATGACCTGAACTGTAGGTCAGATTTTATGTAAATGCTTTCTTTCCTTACCCTTTATTGTCTTCTAAGTTAGAAAATACTAATTCACAACTGTAAGTCATCGGAAGTGGGAATGAATGTTTGCAGACTTTGTCAGATAGTTTTGGATGTCAGGACTGCATATAGATCCAAAAATGGAAAGATTTTTCTCTGAACAGCACATTTGGTTCTCTTCTTGGTCAGATGCTAATGTTTCAAATGTTTTAAACATTTGGATGTCTAATAACATACTCTTTGGTTGTCTGTGGCTCTGAGAAATATTTCTTGACATTCTGTTGCGGCATCTGGTTGTAATGCTAAAATATCCCCAATAATATACGATAGATTATTTTCTTTGAATAGTATTGAGAATCAAGTTGGGAGAGTGAAATTCTTGACTATCAAATCATTTTCACTGCAATTCAGTTTTCTTATGAAATTTTAGTACTTTAATCTCAGCATTATGAATATCATATTTTTACCTTAAAACAAAAGGTTTTGGCTACTCAAGATACTAGGTATATTTCTTTTTTAAAAAAGATTTTATTGGGGAATTGGGGGAGGGGAACGCGTTGGGGAATCGGGGAAGGGGAACAGACAAGTTGCTGTCTTCTTGTTCTTCAGTCTAGTTGCGGAGGACGTTGCTTCACTGGCCCATGTTAGTATCATCATTGCGCTCTTCCCGGATGAGGCAGATTGGTCGCCGGCCTCTGGATGGTCGCTCAGCGCTGCTATTGGCAGCTCACACTGGCTGCCAGCCACTCACGCTGGCTGCTGGCCACTCACTGTAGCCTATGGCAGCCCACTGCAGCAGGGGCTGCAGCCTACACCATTGCCGGGGCTGGCACAGCCCAGCTCCAGGTGGAGCTGTTGTTAGCTGTAGAGGGCAGTGTCACTGGCCCTCATATGTGGGATCTGAACCGGAGCTGCTGGCATCCCAAACCAGCTCTTAACCAATGCGCCACTTGGCTGGCCCACTAAGTATATTTCTTAAGGAAGCTATTTGACATTTTAAAAAATGGTTGTTACAGTATGATCAGAATAGATCATTCTATTCAGAATAGAGAGAATAACATTTTATTCTCAGTCTTCGTTTTAAACACTTGTGTGATCGGCTGGCATACCTCAGCGTGAAAAAAAACCAGTTTTACTCTTTTTAAAATGTCTTCTCCTCGCAAACTTATTTAACCTTGATCATTCTCACAACTGTCCCTATATCTTTCACACTGAGTGAAGACCAGGTGGTATATGTAGATGGCTGACTGTGCTCTGTAAATGATAACAGCAGCCTGTAGACTGGCTTTCTGGCGCCATCGCCTTTATTTGCTTAGCAGTACATGCATTGCTCTGCTGGTATTCCATCACTACTAAATCCACCATACATTTTCCAGCTCACATCACAAACTCACAAAATAATTGTTAACCATAGTTTCTTCCCCTCTAGCATGCATTTTCAGTGATAAACACAGAAAGCCATCAGGTGGATCTTTATCATTGAATAGAGATGTATGTAATATATAATGTATATAATGATGTATATAATTATCTAAAATAATGTTAAGAGGTCATTCATAATTTTAGTGGTTTTGAGCAACTATACAATGAAGTATCTTCCAACATGGATATGTGACAATAATTGCCTTCCACAGCCATATTCTAGGTATTCAGAATTCAATGATATTATCTGATGAAGAAATTTTGCTAGTAGCTCATTATGATATGATTTTTTTCTAAGCAAAAAGCATCAATTGTATTGATTATGGCTCTTATTACAAGCTTCTTATCAGTACTCTAACTTATACCTGGTTTTACTACAAGGAATGACATTTTGAATAATGCCTCTGTAATGTTGGCGTTTTTTTTTTTTTTTTTTTTTTTTGCTTTTAGCAATCAAAATTCCTCATTTTAAGACTGGGAAGCATTATTTTGTACATATTTGGCTTACTGGAGAGATCATGGTGCCTTAATTAAAAATAACCCTAGTGTTTCAACATCATAAATTATTTGACAAATTGCCATAACAGATAATGCTCTGGAGACTGAGAAAAAATGGATTGTCAGTTCTCAAAAATCTTATATTAAGATATCAAAATTATACTTAGTTGTATTTTTCATTTGAAGTTTTTGTATGAAATAATCATACTCAGAGATGTCTTTAAACCAATTCTAGTTCTGTATTAACACTGAGACTTGTGGCATAATTCTTATTTTTATTTTTTTGAGGGCAGTGTCACTGGCCCTCATAAGTGGGACCCGAACCGGGGCCGCTGTCTTCCCAAGCCAGCGCTTAACCGCCACGCCACTCGGTCGGCCCATAATTCTTAATGATAACATTCTGTTATCATCTTTATTACTATGTGTATTCCTCAATGAACCACTGTTGAGCTTTGATATATGTAAAATTCATGAACTCACCCTAGAAAAAGTGCTACATACCTCACTCTGAATGTCACCACGGTCATGTTCAAAGTATTCCCTTTGGGAAGCTATGCACTGATGCCAGCACCTAGTCTAGCCTTCAGAGCAATTTTGGAACCCTTTTTCTGGCATGGTCATCAGAGCTGTTGTTGTATTACCCTTGATGTCCTGAATGTCATCAAAATGTCTTCCTTTCAATATTTCCTTTATTTTTGGGTAAAGAAAGAAGCCATTGGGGGCCAGATCAGGTGAGAAGGGACTGTTCCAATACAGTTATTTGTTTACTGGCTAAAAACTCCCTCACAGACAGTGCCGTGTGAGCTGGTGCATTGTCGTGATGCAAGAACCATGAATTGTTGGCAAAAAGTTCAGGTTGTCTAACTTTTTCACACAGTCTTTTCAGTACTTCCAAATAGTAAACTTGTTAACTGTTTATCCAGTTCGTACAAATTCATACTGAATAATCCCTCTGATGTCAAGAAAGGTTAGCAACATCATTACTTGTCAGACCTTGTACATCATAATTCTTCTCTTTTGCAATTATAAAGGTATTTTGTAGATTGATCTTATTACTCTCAAAGAGCGGCTCTTAGCTTCCCTCTTGAGGCAGAAACTAAAAAAAGAGCTCATAGTCCTATAAAACATTTCTAAACTTTTTTTCTTTTTCAAATCAAGAAAAGATTTCTCAACCTTTAAAGAAAACTAGGATTATTTAAAAATAACACACTTTACTTTTGCTCCCTTTCTTTGACTATTTGCTTGTCATGGAAATCTTCTTTAGGTCAAGTTGTCCTGAGTACATCTCCTTGATCAAATGATTTAGCATTATGATAATGTCAATATTACAAAAGTTAATATATAAATCAATGTAATCCCAATAAAAATTCCAGTTGGATATTTTAAGAAGTCTGACAAATGTCTGAAGTTTACATAGGAGAATAAAGGTCCGTAAGTAAAGACAATAATTAAAAAAGGAGAATAAAAAAAAGGACTCATCCTTTTAAATATTAAGACACATTACAAACTATAAAAGTAAAAATTGTGGTATTGGCACAAGAATGGACAGACCTAAAGAACATAACTGAGAGCTCAGAGACAGACCCATGTACACTGAGAATTTAATATGCAATGAAGGTGACACAATAAGTGAATGGAAAAACCATGGATTTTATTAGCAGTAGTGTTGGGAAAATTGGCTATCTATCTATCTATCTATCTATCTATCTATCTATCTATCTATCTATAAAACTGGATCCCTATCTAAGGGTAGGATTCCAGAAGGTTTGGTTCCAGATGGTTGAAAGGCCCAAATGAGAAAGGTAGACTATAAAGCTAATAGAAGAAAGCTTAGGAGAATATTTTTTGTGACCCAGGACAAAGCAAGACAACAAACTCTGAAAGCGCAAATCATAAGACAATGATATTACATCAAAATTAAGGATTTCTACAAAGGATACTATGGACAAAAATAGAGATATCATAATGAGAATATATTTGCAAAGTTTGAAACTGACAAGGAATTAATATCTAATATAGCCAAGGAACTCCTGCAAATTAACAAGAAAAAGACAGCAAATTTAATAGAATAATGTGCAAAGGATATGAACACGAACTGTCTAATTTACAGTATAGGAAACTCCAACAAGCAAATTAAGAGATGCTCAACAGCTTCAATAATCAGAGCAATGCAAGTAAAAACAAGATAACAGTTTCTGTTTAATGGACAGCTATATCAGGTCAAGTTTGAAGTTACAGGAACTCTCAAGTACTGCTGGTATTGGTAGCAGGTGTAATCCAGAAGTACTTTATAAAATTAAAGTTTCATATACCCTAGTATATAGCAATTTTGCTCCTGTGTATGCCAAACATATTTCACACAGGTAAATGTGGGAACTTATATAAGAATTTTCATTTCAGCATTATTTATAGTGGTGGTGGTTGGATGCTCTCTTGAGTGTCCATTACTTGTAAAGTGGCTAGGTCAAATGTGATGGTTGAATACCTCGGGAACAAGACAAGAATTCGAAATAGCTAAGTAGATTTACACATGGCAATATAGATGAACTTAAAGCATAGTGTAGAGTGAAAGAATAAGAAATGGAAAGATATAGCATAATACTATTTAAGTAAATTAAAATTATCTTTACAAAAAAACAATATATTTCATAAGTACACTCAACAAACCTAAAGATACCCATTCAACTCATTGGCATGGTTGCCTACGGGGGGATGAAAGAGAAAGGCATGAGGAATAGGAACTAGAGGGTATAAAGAAATAAAATAAGTGCGAGGCCTTGCACAGACCAATGATGATAATGGGCTGTGAAGAATATGATTAACTCAATCCTGTGCACTTGGGGCATCTGTCTCACCCACCTACATCTGCCAAGAAAAAAAAAAAGACCTAATATAAAAAAAACCTCTTGTACCCTTTCATCATGTATTTGCTTTGCACGCATATCTATTCTCTTTTCAGATAAAGCTTTTCCAAGCAAGTTTAGGCATATCTGACTTAAAAATCTCGCCTTTGAATTTGCCTTTGAAAAAGAGCTGTGAAGGAATAATTTATAACATTTTATATTTTCCCCAAAACACAACCATTAGAAACAAAGAACTCCAAGCCTCAAAAAAAAAAAAGAAATATATACTATTATTTATATAAATTAAATTACATGCACACGGCACATGATATATTTTGCAAGAACAACTATAAACAAAAAGATACTCGTTTAACTTGTTGCTACAGAAGAATGGAATTGATGCTCACATACATCCCTATTGGCTCATAATAGTAAGAATGGAAGTTTAGAGATGGGGAGGGGTGTGAAGGAAGTTCCCTAGATTCTAGGCATTGCACTAGATGTTTCATATATATTCTCTCATTTAATCTTCACAACAGCCCTGTGAGGTGGGTTATTTCCTCCATTTTACAAATGAGAAAACTGAGACCCAGAAAGTCTAATCATATTCCTAATGTCACATAATTCTTGAGTGGTAGAAGTGGGATTCAAATCTTGATTAATTCTTAGGAAAACGTTAATAAAAATCATGGGTATGCTTGAATCTCTTTGGCCTCAGATTAGGTAACCAAAGCTTAAATAATATGGAGATTGGTGGAAATTATTTATTGTTCTGTAGCTTAATGTCACTTTTGAGACTCTAAGGAAAAAATCAAGCCCAAAAATGAGTAACTTAACCTGTAATTAGAAGCATTTATTTTTTTAATTCTCCTAACTATGTGGTATTTTTCCACGGCCTTTTAAAACATATTTGTTACCCTTTAACTGTGTTAAAAATAAAAAAAAACAAAGTGGTCTGGTTTGTACATATCGTGTTGTAGTCAAACTGAGCTTTTCCTCTCCAGCTAGTTAATTATTAAACAGAGCATCTGAGAATCAAAGATTTGACAGTGAAACTCATTGAAGTTGGAGCTCTGGATTGCCTATTAAATTCATGCCAATGAATCCAGTAGAAAAGAGTTTATCTTATCATAATGTGATATTAGCATAATGTGAGTAAGCCAAAATAAAAGTTTCCTGGGAAAAAAATGTTACATTTCTCCTCAAAAGAACTTTATAATGAACACCGAACAAATCTGTATTCAGATTTATAAAGAAATAAATGATCCATTGAGTAAAATCCTTTCATATGAAGTTTTTATATACTGACCTTAAAACTCAGTTACGAATTACCCACAATTCAGTTTAGTTTTTTAAATTTCCTTTGTTCAGGTGGAGGACAAAAAACATGAAGCCAGAGAACAGAAAAAGAAAAGTGGGAAATGTAGTAGTTAACTGGTAGCAAAAATATTTCTTTTAATTGAGAAGGGAAAGAAAATACACCAAAAAGAAAAGTTACAATCTTGACTTTTCATTGGTAAGGGGACAGAAGGACTCTAAATTTGGCTCTTGCTTTGTTAAAAAAAATAAATATGTTTTTAAATGGGGTGTCTTGGTATGGGAATGTATGGGTGCAAACTGAAAAACAATCAGAAGTTTAGCTTTTTATTTGGGATGATATATTTCCAAGGCTGCAAGCCCATCCTGGAAAAGCTTACTCAATGTGTTCTCTGCCAAAAACATCAGCTAATGACTGCACTCAAGAAAATATGCAGTGTCCACATTTGGAGAAGAATTTGGTCTTCCTTTTACATTAGAGACGGCCACCCTTTTGAAATTAGGGTGCCAAAGTTCTTCCTTCCTCCTCTTTAGCTTGCAGATATCTCTTGAAACATAAAACATTTATAGTCAAACATTCATTCACACATTGGTCATGTAAACTGGCAGGGGAGGGCTTCTGTACTCTTTCCATTCAACAAGGATTCATTGCATTCTTACTGTGCTAGTTGCAATGTGGAAGATTAAAAAAAGTACAGTGCATTCTAGAGGACTTATTTATGAGTAGGAAAATTTGAGTTAATAAAGGAAATCATCTATAACTAACATAGAACAGCTTATAATACAAATATATTTAACTGGAAACTTGAGTCTTAAAACTGTAAAAATTTAATTAAAAAAAGACCCTAATGTGGTCTGGAAAGGTTACTTGGAAAAGATTGGATTTTGACTTGTGCTCAAGGGATGGAGCAGGATTTAGATAGGAGGAGAGAAGATGTGTTCTAAATGGTCAGTGCTTGAGTTAACCTTTAGAAGAAAATGTATGATGTACATATATCATATGTAATTCAAAATAATTCTAAAATGGCAAAGCACAAAATATGCACATAGGGCAAATTAAAATAGTTTATTACAGATTTTCTGGTTGCAAAATTCTGGGTAAGTCTCTCTCTCTCTCTCTCTCTCTCTCTCTCTCTCTCTCTCTCTCTCTTCTTTGCTAGTGTTTTAAATACCTACTTACTTCATTTATTATGTCATCCAGCAACTGGGGATGGTGAGATCAACAGGTTATATGTAATAAGGAATAAGAGGACAATAAGGAGAGTTTGTTCTTATTTATTTGAACAATAAGGTTTAGATTATGAAGTAGTGGGAGGTAAATTTAATGGATTGGTGTGACTGAATTTTATAGTCTTTGAATGCTAATTAGGTGAATATTATCCAATAGATCAGAAGAAACCATTAAAGGTGTTACAGTGTGGTTGCAGATTTATGAAAGCAGTGGGTTCATTTATGATCCTTCTACAAAGATGGAGTGGAGGAGGTTGAGACAAGGTGATGAGTGAGAAAGATATTAAATATATAGTATATATATATAAAATATATAGTATATATATATTATATTGGGTTGTTGGAAAAGTTACGACGTATTTTTCTATGTTTTTCATTGCAAAAATGCGTTGTGACTTTTCCAACTATATATATAAAATTTATTTATTTATTTTGCTTCTTTGTCCTTCCTCTAGCTCACTTAACTCCCAGGATTATTTCATCCACAAGCTAGTTGAGTTGTTTCTTCCTTCTTCCTTCCCTTTGTTCTACATTTGGAATAGTCTACATAAAGGAAAAAGACATTTGTCTTCACAAATTCATTCATAAATAAAATAATTGAATTAATTAGGATTTCATTTGGCTGTTAATAAAGGAAAGTCTAACTAACAATAGCTTGAACCATGAGACCATTTACTGTTTACTTAATAGGAACATTGGAAGTGGGTAGTTCCAGTTTTATTCACTGGCTCAATGCTGTTATCAGGAACCTACTGCCTTTCTACTTTTCCATTCTACTATCCTCATTGAGTTGACTTTCAGTCTTCATACATGTCATCTCATGGTTGCAAGATAGCTGCCACAGCCCTAAACATTATATCTTCACATCCATATTCCAAGAAGGAAGGAAGAGACAGGTAGAAAACACTAGCTTCTTCCGAGACTCTGTCTTTTTATTTGAGAAAGGAAACCTTCTAGTTAACTTTCCCTTTGACAAAATCAGATCACATGTCTACTGTATAACAATCTGTGGCATTACTGTGAGTGGTTTAGATGAACCATGATTCATTGCTGGGGGCTGGGATAGATAAATGGTTGTATGGTTACCTGAACTAATCCCAGTTTTACTGTCATGGAAGTGGGGTATAAGGTTTAAGTGATGGGTGGACATTGAAGAATGCCTGCTATAACCATTAACTTAGAAAAAGTAATGCCAGCCCGAGCTGAGTTGCCGTTGAGCTGCCAACAGGTGGCAGGATGGCTCAGCTAAAAAAAAAAAAAAAAAAAAGAAAAAGAAAAAGTAAAAGAAATGATAAAGAATGGTAATGTACTATAACTCGAGTTTCAGAAGAAGTCTACAGAAAGTTTACTAATACAACAAATACAAATTACAAGCTTCTACTAGATGTTAGGCACTTTTTTAGATGCTGGGGATATAGTGATAAATAAAATTGTGTGTGTGTGTGTGTGTGAGTGTATGTGTTGGAGAGACAAAAATAAAATAAGCCAATACATATTAAATATAAAATCAAATGCAATGAAGTAAGGGAAGGCAAAAGGTAGAAAACGATGGGCAGCAGGCTATTTTACATACAGTGTTCAGGGAAGGTGCCTCTGATAGGGTGATGATTGAGTAGAGTCCTGAATAAATGAGGGGGAAATTACTTGCAGGAAGAGTGTTCCAGGCAGAGAGAACAGCAAACAGAAAGGCCCTGATGAGGAACATGCTTTGTATGTTTGGATAAGCAAGGAGGCCAGCCATGCTGAGCAGAATGAGCAAGAAGGAGCATGGTGGATGCAGGTGTTAATGAGATAACTGGGAGTCAGACCAGGAAAGGCTTTGTAGGTTATAGTAAGGAGTTTGCAATTTATTTTATTTAAAGACATTGGAAGGTTTTGAGTGAAGCGGTAATATGATGAAGCTTGTATTCTCAAAAAGATAACTTCAGCTGTTCTTTGGAACATAGGTTATAGGAGGTAAGGATGAACGCAGAGAGGCCAAAGAGGAGACTATTGCGGTGGCCCAGGCAATTGATAAAGCTGACTTAGACCAAGATAGCAGTGGTGGAAGTGGTTCGAAATGCTTGGATTTGGAATATGATATGAAAGTGGAGCAAAAAGAACTTGCTAATGAATCGGATGTGGATGTAGAAGAAAGAGAGGAGTCAAGGATGACTCTAAGTTTTTGACTTAAGAAAATGGGAGCATGGAGATGTCTTATTCAGCCCAAACTGTTAATTTAGCTATCCTTAGTTGTGAGAGAGGCCAGGAGAATGATTATTTAGCTTTCCTAGCTTCTATAGTACAGCAAGCCAAGGAAGAAAAGGTAGGGATGGATACCAGGTAAGACAACCTGTGATACCTACAATATAGTTATTATAAAAAATAGCATGGGGCCGGCCGAGTGGCACATTGGTTAAGCGCTGGTTTTGGGATGCCAGCAGCCCCGGTTCAGATCCCACATGAGGGCCAGTGACACTGCCCTCTACAGCTAACAACAGCTCCACCTGGAGCTGGGCTGTGCGAGCCCCGGTGATGGTGTGGGCTGCAGCCCCTGCTTCAGTGGGCTGCCATAGGCCACAGTGAGTGGCCCGCAGCCAGCGTGAGCGGCTGGCAGCCAAGCATGAGCTGCCAATAGCCGCGGTGAGCAACATCCAGAGGCCAGCGACCGATCTGCCTCATCCGGGAAGAGCGCAATGACGATACCAACAGTGAAGCAACATCCTCCGCAACTCAACTGAAGAACAAAAAGACAGCAACTTGTCTGTTCCCCTTCCCTGATTCCCCAACGCTGTTCCCCTCCCCCAATTCCCCAATTAAAAAAAAAATCTTAAAAAAAAAGAAGAAATTAAAAAAAACAAAAAATAGCATGGAATATTGGCTATATCACTGATGATTGAGTTTGTATCATTACATGTCAGTTATTTTCCCCTGATATACTCTCTGTTTTTCAGGGTGCATATTTACTTGAATAGTGCCTACTAAGGCCTCCGTGGTTTACATTCAGTGATATTTTTTTTTAAGTGATGGAAGAGAAGTTTATTAGAAGAGATAGTATACCCCAAGAATTGGGAGCAGGCCTGAGCACAAAGAAAAGCGGCTCAAGGGCCTGCACTCAGCGATGTTAAGCCCTATTGCAACTTTGGCATTACCAAGTATGTATTGTTCAATCAGTTGATTCCTGGATACTTTCAAAGTTGTTCTGAAAAAGCCAATCAACTATGTAGAATATTTGGTACTCTTGTCTTATGTAACCATTGCTTTTTTGTGCCTGAAATTTTGTTTACACAGATAGCACTGACATTGTCCTTGAAGCCAATTTAGAGAAGCTGGTTTATTTATTTCCACTCAATCGGTGGGAGATGGAGTTAAATCTGTAATATTTTCAGCAGCGAAGTGTGCTTCTGGGATCAGCAGTTGATCATTTTAGAATTTCCTATTCCTAATGTGTTTCACCATCAAAAAGTGTTAGTGTAAAAATGTAGAAGCAGGTCTACTCTCACCTTCCTAGGCAGGGAACTGTTCAAGCAGATTCATAATTCATTCTCTAATATTAACTCACCTAAACTGTGTGAGTTGGATCATTTGGCTAAGGGAGGAAAACAGTGTTCCAGGTAGAGGGAATAGCATGTGTAAAGGCCTGAATTGACATGGAATATTGGCTCATCTAAGAACCCAAAAGAAGTTCAGTGAGGCTGTTTGTCAAGTACAAGTTACGGGTACAATAGTCAGTGGGGAACAAGGAAGCAAGTGCTAAAATCTACCAATGTTGGGGAGCAGGGAGGGTGGTTGAGAAAGGAATTATCAGAGAATTGGGGCTCGAGCTGAATCTTCATGTATTCATTAATCCAAAATTGAAAAAAAAATCCCAAGACCATATGCCAGGCGCTGGCAGAGTGCTGGGTAGAAAAGTGATGAGCCAAACAATTATTCCCTGGCACCTGTTCTCATGCAGTGTATGATTTAGCTCACGTGGGAAACCACACTAGAAATAATCACACAAATAGGTGTATAATACAAACCAAGGGCAATTTCATGAAGGCAGAGTATAAGATGGTAGAATAGAGAGATCTAATTTAGATTGGGAGTGGTGATGGTTGGGGAAAATCTCTTTAAGATAATGACATTTAAGCTGAGACAAGAAGGAAAAAATAAGAGAAAGAGCCTTGGAAAGTAGTTTGGTAGACAGAAAACCACATATGAACTCCCTGAAATGGGAAGATTGTGATATATTAGAGGACTTGAAAGAAGAACCAGTGTGGCTGGGAGAGAATGAGAAGACGGAAAGGATATGAAATGAAGTCAAAAGGTACAAGGAGTCAGATCATGTAGAGTCATGGTGAGGATTCTGGATTTTTAATCTTAATTTTAACAGGAAGCACTGAAGAGTTTTGATCAGATTTGCATTTTAAGAATTTCTTTTTGGCTGTTGTATGATGAACAGATTCGGGAAGGGGAAGAGTAGAAGTAAGAAGATCAGTCAAAAGGCTGTGGAAGTAGTCTAGAAGAGAAATGAAAATGGGTTGGATAGGGCCAAATCCTTAGGAGAAGATGATGGGTTTGAGATATATTTTGGAGGTAAAATCTGCAAGAATTAGTGATGGATTAGGTATGCAAAGTATAGAAGAGGGAAATGTCAATGATTACTTCAGGCAACTGGTTTGATGGAGGTGTCACTGGCCATTTTCCTTTACACCAGGTCGAACAATTAAGCTCATAAACTTATCCTAGAAAAAGTGCTACATACCTTATTGCTGAATATCACTATGGTCACCTTTGAAGTATTCCCCTAGGGAAGCTATGCATGGACACCAGTGCCTAGTCCACCCTTCAGAGCAATTTTGGAACTCTTTTTCTGGAATGGCCATCAGAGCTGTCATCATAGTATACTTGATATCCTGAATGTCATCAAAATGTCCTCCTTTCTGCTGGGAGAATTGAAAAGCCACATGCAAAAGAATGAAATTAGACTGCTATCTGTCACCATATACCAAAATTAATTCAAAATGGATCAAAGACCTGAAACAATAAAGTGCATAGAAGAAAACATAAATACTAAACTTATGGATCTTGGGTTCAAAATGGATCAAAGGCCTGAAACAATAAAGTGCATAGAAATTAATTCAAAATGGATCAAAGGCCTGAAACAATAAAGTGCATAGAAGAAAACATAAATACTAAACTTATGGATCTTGGGTTCAAAGAGGATTTTATGAATTTGACTTCAAAGGCAAGGGAAGTAAAAGCTAAAATAAATGAATGGGACTATATCAAACTAAAAAGCTTCTGCACAGCAAAAGAAACCATCGACAAAAATAAAGAGGCAACCAACTGAATGGGAGAATTTTGCAAACAATGCCTCTGATAAGGGGCTAATATCCAAAATATATAAGGAACTCATACAACTCAACAACAACAAAAAAACCAGTCCAATTAAAAAATGGCCAGAGGACCTGAATAGATATTTCTCCAAAGAGGACATACAAATGGCCGATAGACATGAAAAAATGCTCAACCTCAGTATCATCAGAGAAATGCAAATAAAAACCACAATGAGATATCACCTCACATTTGTCAGAATGGTTATCATCAACAAGATATAAATAATAATAAGTGTTGTAGAGGCTGCGGAGAAAAAAGAACCCTCATACACTATTCATGGGAATACAGATTGGTGCAGCTGCTATGGAAGGAAGTGTGGCGATTACTCAAATAATTAAAAATAGAATTACCATATGACCCAGCAATGCCTCTCTTGGCTATCTACCCAAAAAAGCTGAAAACATTTATCCATAAAGATATATGTGCTCCAAAGTTCATTGCAGCTTTATTTACAGTGGCCAAGACATGGAAACAACTAAAGTATCCTTCAATAGATGATTGGATAAAGAAGTTGTGGTACATGTACACAATGGAATACTATTCTGCTGTCAGAAAAGGTGAAATAGTAACATTTACGACAACATGGTTGGATCTTGAGATTATAATGCTAAGAGAAATAAGTCAGAAAGAAAAAGTTGAGAGCCATATGATATCACTGATATGTGGTATATAAAACTGAAAACAACAAAGGAACAAGACAAACAAATGAAGAAACAAAACCTCATAGACACAGAAAATAGTTTAGTGGTTATCAGAGGGTACAAGGGAGGGGAGTGGTAGATGCGGGTAAAAGGGATCAAATATAAGGCGATGGAAGAAGAACTGACTCTGGGTAGTGAACACACAATGTAATATATAGATGATGTATTACAGAATTATACACCTGAAACCTATGTAACTTTACTAACAATCATCACCCCAATAAACTTTAATTAAAAAAAAGTCTTCCTTTCTATATTTTCTTTATCTTCGGGTAAAGAAAGAAGTCATTGGGACCAGATCAGGTGAGTAGGGAGGGTGTTCCAGAGCAGTTATTTGTTTACTGGCTAAAAACTCCCTCACATACAGGGCCATGTGAGCTGGGGTATTGTCATGATGCAAGAGCCATGAATTGGCAAAAAGTTCAGGTTGTCTAACTTTTTCACACAGCCTCTTCAGCACTTCCAAATAGTAAAGTTGGTTAAGTGTTTGTCCAATTGGTACAAATTCATGGTGAACAATCCCTCTGATATTAAAAAAGGTTAGTAACATCGTTGCAACAAGTTTGTGAACTTAATTGTCAGACCTTCATATATTAATGATCTGAACTTTTTGTTGGCTTCCTAGTTATTTTCTTTGATATTTATATACATTTTTATTTAGTTTTGCTTGTGGCCACTAGAAATGAACAATTTTAAATTGATTCATTTTTTTTCAAACCTTCCCCTCCAAACCTCTCTATGGAGCTTATAAATAAATACCTTTTGCTCAGAGATTGGGTAAATTTTAATTTATATTTTCTTCTTTTAAGGTTTTAATTTTATAATATGCAAGTTTTAAATAGTCTGAGTATAGTGAAGATCTAAATGGACATTTTGTACAAAAAGCTAATCAATGGGCTTTTTTGGACTCTTTCCTACATTCTTTATCATTTGTTGAATTTATAAAAGTATATATGTGTATATGTAGATATGTGTGTGTTTCTAAGTTATTTGTCCTGATACATTTTAGTATCTACACACCCTGATATTTTTCTTCTGAGTGTCTCTACCTATGTCTCAGTTAACATTTGTATCTGCACACACACATATACAAACACACAGAGATTAAATAATAAATTCATATTGTAGGGTTGTGTATCTGCCAGGGGTCTGCCAAGAAACCACACTCAAAGGGGTTATTAGAGGGAGTTTAATAGAGGGAGCATTTACAGAGGTGTGGGTTAGGGAAAACAACAGGTATGGAAGCCTATAGGGATGAGATGTCTAAGGAAACCTTTTCTACTGCAGGCCCTGGGGTCTAACGAGGTATTGGGAGGGAGCTGTTGTTAGAACCTGGTGGGAGCTTTGAGAGAAGGGCTGTCTAATAGGTATTGTGGCCTTAGGTAGAGGAACACAGCTGAATATGGGAAATAAAAGTTCTAGTCTCTCTCCTTCTTCTCTTTCTGGAGCCTCCCATTGGCCAAATGCAACAAAAAGTCACTTTTGCAGATATTTAGTATTATTATAATTTTATATTTTTGCCCACTTGACAGGTGAAAATACCTTTATCTCATTATTTTAATATGCATTTCTCAGATTAATAGTAACGATTATGTGTGTTCTTTGTCAATTGATCATTATTTCTTAAAAATACAGTTTACTATTTTGCATGTTCTTCTAATGAGGTGCATTATTTTGTTAGAGAGTCTTTTGTGTTTGAGTAACCAACCCTTTTTCTGTCATATCCGTTGTTATTTTCTCACAGCTTGCCTTTTTTTGTGTGTGGTATTTTCTGTTAGAAAGAAGTGTAAAGTTTTTATTGTCAGTTTTTATATTTTATATTTTAAATTCTTTTGTTTTGTCCTTAGACCACCTTGTGAAATTTAATTACACTCGTAAAGCCCATTTAGGGTTTTCATTATCATTGGTTCCTAATGACTTGCAATCAAGGGACAACTTTTAGTAAAACAAACAGTAATGTTACAAAATTGTGGTTTGGGGGAAGGTGATTGCTAATCATTCTCCTCCTGCTGACACATTAGCTAGTTAGGTTCTTGGCAGTGATACAATTTAAGCAATCATTTCCCATGTAGTACACTGGATTAAATGAGTTCATGCAATCCCCTATGAAGACATTTCTATGAATATATCTTAAGGAATTAATAGAAAATGTGGACAATATTTAAATATGATGATAATCATCATAGTATTATTTATATAAAACATAAAATATGTCTGTGTTCAATCTACAGTAATTGTTAAAATATGATATTGCAGTGAAATAATATACAGGTCTTAAAAATTAGTTCTTTGGATGAATTTTTAATATGATATAGGAAATGGTAATTGTCTAATGTTTAAAGATAAGAAAACCATATACAAATTGGGCAGTTTATAAAATTGTATGTACAACCTGTGCCCAATTTTGGATCCATTACTCACTTTTTAAAATTTTTTTTTTTATAGAGGGCAGTGTCACTGGCCTTCATATGTGGGATCCGAACTGGGGCCGCTGGCGTCCCAAGCCAGCTCTTAACCAATGTGCCACTTGGCTGGCCCCATTCCTCACTTTAAATTTAACTTCCTTTTTTTTTTTTGAGGGCAGTGTCACTGGCCCTCACATGTGGGACCCGAACCAGGGCCGCCGGCTTCCCAAGCCAGCGCTCAACCACTGCGCCACCTGGCCGGCCCCCCATTCCTCGCTTTTAACAAAGGAATTTTGGCTGGGGAAATGAACCAAAGTGATTTGGGAAATGAAAAAAAAACATTATCTGATAAGAATTTTGCAAGATAATAGATGCTTTCCATTTAATAGGGAAATTTATAAAAATACTTTTTCCTGGTTCTGGGGACATAGCTTGTTTTCCTACCCTGTATTATCTTCTTTCCTCACTCCAAGAATGTATAAATGCAGGACAAAATATTGCAACAAAAAATTTAAATGCGATAGTCAAGTTCAAAATAAAGAGAATTCCCTAGGAGCCATAAACAATGAGGGAATATGAAGCCAGATGTGTAACTTCATGATTTGATGTCACAATGGCCCAGGAAGGTATTGTTCTGGAAATAGACCAAAGGGTCTAGTAGCTGAGAATTTAATATTTATGGGTTCATCTGAGGACAGAAGGTATGGCCTTGGACTCTTCTTATTCTATTTTTTTTTTCTTGAGGGCAGTGTCACTGGCCCTCACATGTGGGACCCGAACTGGGGCCACTGGTGTCCCAAGCCAGCGCTTAACCACCACGCCACTCCGTCGGCCTGGCCTTGGACTCTTATAGCATAGGAAGACCCCTAAGGCTCCTCCATAGAGACAGAATGACTGAAGGGCTGCACCTTTAGTGAAGTGGGAGTAGAAAGAGTCTGTGTACCCACCTAAGGGAATGATCCAAAACATTTCTCTGGCCTTGAGAAATCAGAGACTCGGGTTTGTGACTTGTGTAGGTGGAGTTCAAGTTTATATTTACGCAAGTAGTTCCAGAATCTTCAATCCAAGAGAGAACATAAAAAAGGTATCAACTCAGTGAAATTTGTAGAAGCAAATATGAAATCTCCCTGTAGCAACAATTCTGTACCAGGATACATGGGATTTCCATAGTCACTCCTCCTCCCCTGGGAAAAACAAACAAAACAAACAAACAAACAAACAAACAAAATCCCTGTTGAAAATGTTCTCACAGTAAAAAACACAAACCCATAGGGAAGAAATGCTCCATGAGGAAGAGTCAACAGACCAAGCAAGTAGAATTGGTAAACCACGTATTTGAGATCAACAAGCTGAAAGATACCATAAAAAGTATATTCACAGATTCACAGATTCAGGAAACAAGCTGGTGGTTGCCAAATGGGCAGCAGGGTGAAAAAGATGAGGGGATTAAGAAGCACAAATTGGTATTTATGAAATAGTCCAAGGATGTAAAGCATAGGCAATATAGTCAATAATACGGAAATAAGTATGTATAGTGCCAGGTGGGTACTAGACTAGTCAGGGGGATCACTTCGTAAATTATATAAATGTCTAACCACTATGCTGTACACCTGAAACTATTAAAATAATATTGAATGTCAACTGTAATTGAAAAATTTTAAAAGGGGAGGAAAGGTGAAGGGGAATAAGAGGTTCAAATTTCCAGGTATAAAACAAATAAGTCATGGGGATGTAATGTACAGCATAGGGAATACAGTGAATAATATTGTGATAGAGTGGTACAGTGTCAGATGGTTGCTGGATTTAGCATGGCAATCACTTCTTTAGGTACATAAATGTTGAATAACTATGGTGTACACCTGGAACTACTATATTGTGTGTTAGCTATAGTTTAATAAAAATATTAAAAAAAGAAAAGTATGTTGACTGTTAGAAAATAGATGATATAATAAAAACCGCAATGAAAGGATAGGACAGTATGAAAAAAAAAACCTTTCGAATTTGAAAATGGTTCATTGGAGTAGTTTAAGTATTTAAAAACTTTATGATCTAGGTAACAACATAAATGATTTCATGATATCCAAAGATCATATTCTGAGTTGGCTTTCCAGGAGTTGGGATGGTTTATGTTGCACCATCCTTACTCTTTTTTTCCTTTCCCCCTTTCTCGTCTTTATGTAACCAATCACATAAGTAGGCAGGAGGATTGGTCAATACTGAGAGTGAAATGTGCTGTTTTAAAAATAGGATGGTTGCTCCTTTGTCCTTGATCTTTTCAGCACTATTTTAAAACCAGTTTAACTAAATACCCACAGAAGTGGTGTGATGCCTTCAAGTTACTTATTTAGTACAACAGTAACTTCAATCAAAGTAGTTTATAAACTGATCAGCAACTCTGCAGAGACAGAAAATTTGAGTTACAAAGTCCAGAGATGTGAACCAAGAGGTAGGGACATGCAGATGTATTTTATTTGGCCATAGAGTGTTAATAACATAATTTTTTTTTTTTTTGAGGGCAGTGTCCCTGGCCCTCATATGTGGGACCGAACCGGCGCCACTGGCTTCCCAAGCCAGCGCTTAACCACCACGCCACTCGGCCGGCCCAATAACATAATTTTTGAATTAGTTGTTTGTTATTAAAAACTGGGAGATTTCACACAAACACATGAGTTTCTGGCTTTGCTTGAAAAGCTGGATTATCTGGCTATGCTGAGAATGGGTACTTCTGGTTAACAACAATGAGCTGGAACTAAGCAACACTGGCCCCTTCTCCAGTTCGATCCAGACCCTACTGGTTCCTACTGAGTCTCCAGCACTATGGACCAGTATCACTGCTGTTTATTATCATGCTTGAAGTGTGTGGTTGTACAATTCAAATCACCCGCCTTTCTTTGTTCTGTCCACAGGGATGTTGGGAATAAGGATAGGTTACATGATTAGAAGTTGCGGTCAAGCCGCTGCTGGGCTCAGGGCAGCAGCACTGGTGCTGCAGTTTGACAGCCTGACCCATGCTGAGTCCTGAAAGGGTTAATGCTTAATTAATTAATTCATTCATTCATGATACATTCATTGAGCAAATATGCTGTACCACGCACAGGGACCAAAAGATGCAGGGCCCACTTAAAGAAACCCAAAGTTTAGTAGGGAAGATAGCACCATGGGGGAAGGAGAGGGGGGAGGTTAGTGGTTACCTCTATACTCAGTAGGGTTGCCAGATTCAGCAAATGGAAATATACGATGCCTGTTATATTTGAGTTTCAGATAATGATGCAATATTTGGGATGTACTTGTACTAAAATTATTTATTGTTTTTCTGAAATTCAGATTCACCTGGGCATTCTTATATTACCTGGCAACTCTAATTCTAGGGTACTGGGGCCTCTGTCTAGTCAGGGACTTGGCTGTTAATCTGAATTATTCACCCCTGGGAAGAGAAAGTAGGAGGTAAGTAGCCTTATCCTTTTAGAAATTTCTGGTCAAGTCGTGTGCCTGTGTAATGTGTGGCCTGCTTGATGAAATCCAGACATAGATGTTAGTCATCTTAAAATCTAACCACACCCCAGAAAATGGTAGTTAATAGATGGAGATCGTTAATCATTCTAACGTGTAAATTGTAGGGGACACAGCATGAGAACTCACAGCAGAACATATGGGACAGTAACTCTTGTTATTCCAATGAAGCACAAGTCTATTAATACTGGGCAAATTGTTTGAGTCAAAGATAAGGGTAAACTTTTTCTGTCTAACTTACTTCGCTTAGCATTATAATCTCAAGATCCATCCATGTTGTTGCAAATGGTACTATTTCATCTTTTCTTAGGGCAGAATAGTATTCCATTGTGTATATATACCATAGGATTTCACTAATATGTGGCATATAAAACTGAAAACAACAAAGGAACAAAAAAAACAAAGGAAGAAACAAAGCTCATAGACACAGACAATAGTTTAGTGGTTACCAGAGGGTAAAGGGGGAGGTGGGTGGTAGATGAGGGTAAAGGGGGTCAAATATATCGTGAGGGAAAGAGAACTGACTCTGGGTGGTGAACACACAATGTGATATATAGATGATGTATTACAGAATTGTACACCTGAAATCTAGGTAACTTTGCTAATAATTATCATCCCAATACACTTGAATTAAAGAAAAAAAGATAAGGGTGTATCTTCTATTCTGGAAGAGATAGGTAATTAAAGCTTAAACATGTTTACTCAAAGCGTTCTAAGGACTGCAATTTGCAAGGAATGTATTGGTGAGGTGATGGATATGTTGTCGAATTTACACTCTAATATTTATTTATTTTTGAGAGACATTTCCTAACTTTACAAAATGTCATAGCTACCCAATAAAAATCATAAAAATACTCATTTCTTATTGAATACTTACTATGTTGTAGACACTGTGGCAAGCATTTAACATGCCTTATTCCATCTAATCCTTATAATTCTTTGAGGTAAGTTCCACTATTCCTGCCATAGAGATGAGGAAATTGAGGCTTGAAAGGGCCAGTCCCTCAGAGCAGGAAGGTCTTTCCAAGGTCACCCCATAGCAATGGTGGGCTTGGTCTCAAACCCAGTCTGGGGTGTCTTACTCTGTTTTCTGGGTCTTACCTACTCAATTGTATGAGTGATTCAGTCTCATTGGTGGGAGGACTCCAGCAAAGTCACAGAAGTCCTTTGAGGGACTGAAGAGAGTGGGTGTTTTTCATGCTGTTAATACCTATGGGTTCCTTTGTGAGGAATCACTTGTCTTTTCGGAAGCAACTGGGTAACAGCACATTGACTACAATGAGTGTCAGTTCCCTGAAAGACGCAGTTTTTAGACCCTCTTATTTAAAGGGCCTGTACATTAACAAGGCTGTCTAACCTTTAATACTCTAGCTTTTTAGATTGAAATAATTGAAAGTTTTATTTTAAGAAAACAATATGCCACTTGTTGATACATTGTGTTGTTTTGGTTATGCCATTTTTCATTGGAACATGCCTCATTCTAAAGTTCCTTTTCTTGGCTGATACCCTGGAGAATCTGTATTCTCCTGGGGAAGGAAGTGTTCTACCAAGGAACTTATTTTCCTTTTTCCCAGTGATGTCAATTCCCTGCACTTGGGCCAGCCTGATGCTTTATTAGGCTGAACTCAAAGGAATCTCTGAAGGGCAAAGTATGCAAAAGAATAACCCACTTGGAAAACTTCAGGCATAGTCAATCTTCGAAGAACTATCTCAATGTGAAACAGAACAGAACAAGCAAGCAAGAAAATTTTTCTAAAACAGTTATTGGTCATTAATTTTTTTCATCTAGTAACACACACACACACACACACACACATACACACACACACGATTTGTTTACACAGTCAATCAACAATGCCAGTCACTGTTCCAAGGAATGCTGGCATTTACCAATAAACAAAACAAGGCTCCTGCTCTTATGTCAATTACATTGCAGTTGGGGCAGACAGAAAAAAGTAAGAAAAATTATATAGAATGTTAAAAGGTGATAAGTGGTATGGAGAGAAATAAAGCATGGAATGGGGAGAGGTTGCTATTTTACATAGGGTGCTTGAGGAAGGCTTGAAGGAAATGAGAGGGTCAACTATGAGTATGTCTGGGGAAAGTATATCCTAGGTAGAGCAAACAGCAAATGCAAAATCTGAGTACAGAATCTATGATGGTTAAAAAAAAAAAAAAAAAAAAGGCCGGCCGAGTGGCACAGTGGTTGAGCGCTGTCTTCGGAAGCCAGTGGCTCCGGTTCGGGTCCCACATACGAGGGCCAGTGATACTGCCCTCAAAAAAAATAAAAAAAATAAAAGTGTTTATCATGAAAAGCAATGGACCCTTTTTTCACCCTGTAGCCCAATGCTCAAAGGCAACCATCTTAATGCTTTTTAATTATTTCTGTTTTTGATTCTGTTGGTTACTTCCAGGTCTCTAATTTCTATACTTCTATAACTCCGTCTTGATTTATCAACTTTAAGTGTTATCTATTAACCTCTAGTATCAGATGAGAATTTAGCTTACACCATCACACATTCCCTCTTGCTCCTCCCAACATTTGATAGATACATGTAATTTTGTAGTCATGACATTAGTTACCATTATAACACACACACACACACACACACACACACACATATATATTTTTTTAGCTGAGCCATCCTGCCACCTGTTGGCAGCTTAACGGCAACTCAGCTGGGGCTGGTATCGAACCGCTGTTGCTCAGAGCTCAGCTCACACTCTTGAGCAAGTTCTTAACCAACTGAGCCACTCTGCCGGCCCCATAAGTTTAATATATTTAAACCTCTGTTTATGGTTCTATTGATTTGGGGAAAGAAAACTGGTATTGGGAAGTACGGACAGATCCATGGTGTTGGGCAAAAGTCTAAAGTCTGGATATGGGCCCAAAGTCTAGAGGCTTTAAAGAAGCACACAGGATTCAAAGCTGGTCAAAGTCTAGATCAGCTTCCATGAACAATGATGAAATGCGAGTACCATTGGTTAAGGTGCAAACAAAGTTTAACAGTGGGTCTGGGGCTGGTGTGGGGGATCTATTCATGAGGAGACTGGCATTTAAGGGCAAGAAATTGGAACATTTGGAGAGACTGAGGCACTGTGCTCTCTTTCATGAACAAATGACAAAGTTCTAGCTCTTTGCTGGTCTACTGTGTCTTCTCATTTGCTTCTCATGTGAGATTCTATATCTACACCTTCTACTCTGCCTAAATCCTACCAGAGCTGCCCCTGTAGACTGCATTTCCCAAGCTTCCTGGTCAGTGAGGAACCCAGGAGGGAGACTGGAGAAAAAAAGAAAAAGAGAAGCAGGGTATTTCATTCCTGCTTTCTCTGCTTCAGGGAGTATCTTGGTTTTCCAGTTTCTGTCCTGTTGCTCTGGCTTCTGGGTTTTGATAATATGGTGTAACAATTTCCTGCTGTTGTAACTCTCTGCGTCGTCTCATTGTCTTTAATTTAGTCTTTAAAACCTTTATAACTGGTTCCCTGTATTTATGTATCTCCATTGAACCATCTAACATGAGCTCCATTTTCTTGAGGGAACCCTGATTAACATATGTTCTTAGCACCGAAGACACTTTCCTATTACTGAATTAATTTCATTGACTCCTGACTAGTAAACGAAAATGGCACTGAATTTTAGGAAGATTCCATTTTATTGTTACTATTTTTTTTTTTTTACCTTAAGTTTGATTTTCCTTCCTTTTAGTGGCAGTTTTTCACACATGATTCTTGTTTAGTGTCTCTGAGCTACGTCAGCAATAGTGCCTCAGATAAGATGCTGAACATTTAAATTACTTTTGGTAGATGCCAAGCTAGATGGCGTATGTCACATGATGATACATGCACAAAAGATACCAGAACAAAATGACAACTTAGATGTAAATAAACCATTTGAGCATATGACATTCATCTAGTTGTTTCTGGAGGCAAAACTCTGGAATCATTGGCTAAAATATGAGCCTTCAAATTACTAATGGTTACCAGTTAACTGGTAGATTAGCAACATACATCTATGAGAAAGTTTCAGAGGCAATATTGGAGAGAAAATTAGGCACTCTGAGAGGGTAAATCAGTATAACATTTCTGAAGGTAATTAGACAATATGTATCCTAAGTCTTAAATGTGTTTGACTCAGCATTTTCACTGCTAGGAATTTATTTTATGGAAATAATCATGGACACATGCTTTGATTTACCATTATGGTTCATTACAGTCTAATTTATGACTGAAAGAAAAAAAAACTGCCTACATTTCCATCGAAAGGGACTCGGTTAGGTACAGTAAGATGTATCTATACAACAGTATAGTAGGCAGTCATAAAAATGATGTATAAGAATAATGGATGGATGGGGAAAAGTCTACGTTTTATTGATAAGTGAGAGGCAAATTACAAAGTAGTTTGATACTATTCAACAGTTATTCACAGAAAAGTAAGTCACCAAAATGTTAGGAGGGTCAGATTAGGTGATTTTCTTTTTTTCTATATGGTTATTTCTATTTTTTTAATTTTCTACAGTAAGTTTATTTTGTAAACAGGTTAATATAAATACATATTACAGCATTTGCCTTGAGTTTTATTTTTAAAAAATCAGCAACTGATTATTTTAAACTGATAATTATGGAATAAAGGACATGTTTTTCTTGGTAGTAAACTTCATTAGAGAGTTAAGCACACACGGTATTTTGTTACACTGTACTGGGAAACAAAGGGTAGGTAAAAAAGTGACTTTATTATGGATAAAGGTTTCACGCTTTGTTAAATTTATTTTCTCACATAATTACATAGAAAATTTGGAAAATTAGATATGTCAGTCCCATTGATTTTATAGACTGTTGTTCCTGGCATCTTCTTCCGGAAGTATTTTCCGGTCTTCTCTTTTTCAGAATGAATGTTACAATGCAACTTTGCCTCATGTCTCTTCACTTAATCCTATATTGTGAGCCTTTTCTCATTGTCATTAGGATTATCACAATATATCAACCACATGGGATTCCACCATGGGGACAGTTGCAGAGTAGTAATTGACTGTTGGGATTCTTTTACAGATCGGTACTAAAATAATGAGACAGCTTAACATTCCTCAGTCATCTGGAAGAGGCCCTCACTTCTGGTTTTCACCAACTGTGTTGGGATGTACAAATAATAAGCTACAGGTAGGTGATCCACTGAAGAGGAGGAGTCTGGCAAACTGTGCCCTGTGCACCTGGGCAGGAGCACGGTGAGTGAACGTCAGTGTGGGTGTGAGACTCTGCTCATGATGTGGGTTCTGTGACCCGAGGGGCTTTGTCATATGATTGACATTTCAGGAGGGACACTACTCATTTTTTCCCTTTGCCTGGATTGCCCTTTCTCCCTATTTCTGTTGCAAATTTGTCCTTTATCACCCAAATGCCTATCATAACATTCCCCTGTGCATCTATGGATACACTTTCTTGTTTCACCGCTATGGCTGCATTGGGTCCCTCTCTCCCATCACTTCATATGTTGAAGCCCTAGCCTCCAGTACCTCAGACTGTGAGTGTGTTTGGAGATAAGGCCTTTAAAGCTGTAATTATTAAAATGGGGTCATTAGCATAGGCCCTAATTCAATATGCCTAGTGTCCTTATAAGAAGAGGATATTAGGCCACAGGCAGCACAGGCAGAGGGATGACCATGTGAGGATACAGCAAGAAGGTGGCCCTTTGCAAGCCAAGGAGAGAGGCTTCAGAAGAAACCAAACCTGTTGACACATTTACTCTTTATCTTGGACTTCTAGCCTCTGGAATTGAGAAAATAAAATTCTGTTGTTTACATCACCCAGTATGTGGCATTTTGTTTCAGCAGCCCTAGCAAACTAATATAATAATGAACTGAGGCCTAGGCCAGATGGTCTCTTGGCGCCCCTTGTGAAATGGGATGTGTGCCCCTGCTCCCCTGCTTCTGAGGGTACTCCACTTAAAATCTTCCATCCGAGGGACAGGTCCCTACTCATCCCTAGTAGCACACACTCAGCCTCAGGGCTAGGGCTATAGCGGGGCTGTCATGATAACAATTTAGCGACCGAGGGTGGTGGGGTGACCCCCACAAAAGGCACAAACACACAGATTGCTGGATTCAATTAATCAATTATTTGGCTAACCACAAGGGTGTGGCTTTTTACATTTCAGATGCTGTTCTCTCTCTGGCTAAAGTTAAAAGTGATTGTGTTTCCAGTTGGCATGGAACAAGTTCCACATTGCTAATAGGCTCCCTGGCACAGTGCAAAGAGCCCTTGTGCCAGTACTTGCAGTATCCACAGAGGGCTGTGCTCGTCTTCTTCCCTAAATATAACTGAAACTGTCACCATCCAACTTGTGAGCGGTGTGCAGTTACCACCTGCATACCTTATAGGATTCAAATGTCATCTAACACCTTCCCATTGCTGCCATAGCAAGATGCTGGTATATACGAAGAGTGGTGTGAAAGTGGCATGAAAGCTGAGCAAGTGGGATCCAGGGCACAGTCAGGGCATGCTGACCTCTGAGGTCACATGGACCTGAGTGGTGACCTTGGCACCTGTCCCACAGTTAGAGCTCAAATGTTGGCACCAATGTCCTGTGTTTAAATGGCTGCTCTGCATCCGGCCAAATCTTGGCCATGTTCCAGTGCCACCAATTATCTCTTGCCTAGCAACTGTGAGGTGGCAGTCACAACATGGAGGTGTGGAGGCGGCTGCTCTGTACTTCTGGGCCTCTGCTGCTGGGGAACATTGCTGCAAAATCCCTGCCACTCTCCACCTAGCAGCAGAGGAAGTGGCACCTTGGGAGCTTAAAGGTATGAAGTGCAAATGAGAGGAAGGAGTTTATTTTCAGCTAAACATTCCAAATCATTCCAATTGCTGTGAGCAGACTTTTCACCAAGGTCTTCTGAGACACCGGCATGCATCATTAGCTGATAGCAAGTGTGCCATTACCTTCCAACTAGGAGGCGTGGGCTCCTGGTGGGGTCAGGTGTAGGATGGCCACTGATTGAGTTATTTCTAGGGCAATTATTTTCCTGGTTTCTCTTCCTGAAGGAAAAACTTACTAACCTCAGTAGCATGTTTGAGTGCCCTACATTTCCGATATGTTTTGCCTAGAGTGGGCAATGGGTACTACCTACCACCTGGTGAGGAGAGAAGGGTGAGTGGAGGGCTGAATGTGTTCAACTCCCTGGGCCCTGGGTGCCTGGCCTTGAAGTTTTCAAATTTCTACCTGGGAAGGATAGCATTTAAAATTTTAATTCTGAATATTTTGAAAGACCTCAGTGTAAAAAAAAAAAAAAATTTTTTTCTCTATCCCTTTCACAATGAGGAAAAATTCTCTAAAGAAATGTTTTTCAAACTGTTTCTTAAATCAAAGGAACTTTTTTTTAAAATGTGAAATCTTATGCTATACCCTAGCACATAAAACTAGAACAAGAACAACCACCCTCCCTGTTGATAACTAGAGGTGGCACCAAATCTTTTTTCCTCCAGAAATCTTGGAAGCAGCCCCACAGATTTCCAGCATCTTTAGTGCTGCTAAACCTTTTCTTGGTTTGATGTCACAGTCATCTGCCTCAGGCCCAAAGCTCCCAGTTTGATCTCTAAGATTTGCAGGGGAGCTTTGGGAAGTCTTGGGGGCAACTGGGTGTTATCAGTGAGGCTTTGGTGCAGAAGGTATTTTATCCTGCATGATTCGGGCACTGAGATATGGGCACATGGAGACCCACGATTCCTCTCATATGACTTGGTGTTGGCCAGTGCTTGGCAAAGAGTTTTAATTTGTTCCATCATTTGTCATTCAGCAAATATGAATTGCACTCCTTCCATATGCTGCCAACGTTCCTGATCTAGCTCATGGATTTTATATTGTCAAGTGGGAAGATGGACTAAGGAAACAAGCAAACGAAAATGATTATTTCTGCTAGTGGTAAGTGCTATGAAGAAAAAAAAGCAGGTTAATGGGATAGAGAGAGAATGACTGGTCAGCTAGAGGTGGGGTGGGGGCTGGGGTACAGTTCTTTAGAAGAGGAAGGCCTCAACAGGGAGTGACATGTAAGCTGAGACATTATTCAGCCAGGAGAAAACCTGGGGAAGAGTTAGCAGTGGGAACAGCAGGGGTATAGTATAGCTTATGGGAAGGGCACACAGTTTGCTTGTCTCAAGAGCAGAAAGCTGTCCAATGTGAGAGAGACCTCAGTGACCAGGAGAAACAAGCTTTGGGGCCAAATCAAATAGGCCAAGGCTGGGTGTTTGGGTTTTATTTTAAGAATAATGGGACTGTGCTGGAGGATTTTAAGGTTTTCCCCTACTCAAGTCGCACTCTCTTCTTCCAGTGTTTGAACTGCAATGCATATCCAGAAGATGAACAATTTTATCTTTATCTGTTAATAATGCTACCTTATCAACAAAACCTACAAGTACCCCAGACTGAAAAAATAATGCAATCTCAAAGATACCAGAAATGGGAGTATGCAATTAACAAATGGCAATTTCTTTTTGTTCATACACAGTCTGTGCCTATGGCTGTGAATCCTGAGCCTTAACCTTTTCTCCATTCCAGCCCTTGCTCCTGGCTTCTGCTTGAATTGGCAGCCAAAACAAATCCCAGGCGTTATGTCCACCAGGCACGACCCAAGAGGACCGAATCAGCCGTGTCAGGCATGAATGTTCAGTGAGCCAAGTTAGCTTCCCAAGTGAGGGCAAGTTATTTTCAGGTTCCTATCAGCTACTTCCAAACAAATTATTACCACCACCACCAAAGCACTTTGCACCAGCTCCTTGATTTATAGTGTCAGAGCAGGAAGGGTCAGAGAGCTCACCCAGGAAACGGCATCTTAGAGACCTGTCTGAACTAGAACTATGGTCACCGTACTCCCCTTTTTCAGAGCCTTCTGCGCCCTGTGTAGGTTTTCGAGTGATCTAGACACCTTAGTGCCGAGCCTTCATGATGTGGCTTCTGTATGTCAGCAGTGGCCTTGCCTCCTCACCACGTTCCCTATCATGCCGCGCTGTATGTCCCCTGGTCTTTAGGGACATCTCTCAACTTTTAGGACTCACTTGGGCATCACCTCCTACAGGAAGCCTTCCTTCCTTCCTCAACACTGGATCAGACACCCTTGTCTGTGGTCCCTGGGGTGCAGCACTCTCACACTCAAGTGGGTAGGTTGTCTCCTGTGCACCTCTTTCAGTAGACCGGGGGCCTCCTAGAGGGCAGGTCTCACCTTTTCATCTCTGTAGCTTCCCCGGTCTTAATAAATGGCTTTCAAATGAGTAAACGAGTGAAATATGCTTTCTCCTACAGCCCTATTGAAAAATCTCTAAGTACATTCATATTTATCACTTTCTGTGCGTCAGTTTGGGATCAGGAGGAAAAATACCGGCAATATACCTATACAAGGACTTGGAACACTGAGAAAACTGTCTTGTGGGATTTTTTTTCTGTGCTATACCTTTCATATATCAGATGATTGTTGATTTTCCTGTTTCTGATACTCACTGGGAAGAGTATCTTATGACAGCTGTTTAGGATGCCTGCTAGGGTATATTTCCCCTTGTTTTTGGATTGGGGCTTGAACTAAAATATCAGAAATGCTTTGTAATTAGGCAAGTGTAACAGTTATAATGAATTTCAGCTACAAGTAACCGAAACCACCAACACAACACTGGCTTAAACAGAGATTTACTCCTCTCTTATATTAAGAAAAGCCTGGGAGCTGGCTGGCGTGTTCCACTTCCTAGCAGTGAGAACTTGGGTAAGTTGTAACTTGTAAACCCTTCAGGTATCTGGAAATTAAAAATAATGTAATCATAGGGCTTTTGGGAACATCTGATATGATGAATCTGGCCTGCCACAGAGTAAATATTCAGAGAATATTAGAAAAAAAAATCACATCTATTATTTTATTATTACGGCTAGTTGTTTGCTCTATCAGCTCATCCCATCCTTCAGTTTGCTGCTTTGTGGTAGAATTGATAAACTTCCAGTGATCTGTATAAGTTTTCAGACATTAGCTGCAGGCATCCCTGTGCCACCATTTACTGTAAGCATTCTGAGATGAACCCTGACACAATATCACATCCTTCTATTTTTTATTTTTTTTATTTAGCTGAGCCATTCTGCCACCTGTTGGCAGCTCAGTGGCAGCTCAGCTCGGGCTGGGCATCGAACTGCTGTTGCTCAGAGCTCAGCTCGCACGCTTGAGCGAGCTCTTAACCAACTGAGCCACTCGGCCAGCCCTTATATCCTTCTATTCTTAAAGAACCCTGTAGAGGCAGTGCTTCTTGTGGAGAAATAAGACTCTTTCAGGAACCAGATGGGGGCCCAGCTGCCTTCGGGCCCGGCTCCCACAGCTGAAATAAAACAGCTACCATTGGTATCCTGGGTGGTGGGTTAAATGATTCTGGAAGATGGCATCGAGTATCCCTTTTGATTTGAATTGAGCAATTAAAATATGATGGCCCAGCGTATGATAATTCATCTGGATTATGTTTTCAGACAAAGTACTCAAAAGTAGATTCACTTCCTTTGTCTTAGTCTGGGCTCTCCAGAAAGAAGGGCCTGAGATAAAGGGCTTATGTGCTTTTTTTAAAAATTTTTTTTATTAGGGATTGTGAGCCCAGGGAGCAGGATGGAGAATCAGAAAAAAAATGAGGTAGGGCAAGTGTGCCAATAGACGGTTATGTTACTGAGTTGGTCGCTGCTAATTGTTTGATCCTATGGAACCATCATAACTGTCCAAGAAACCACATAAAATCTGTATCTGAATGGTCCATTGGAAAGAAGAAAGGTAGAAGAATTTATTCATTAATTCCTGACTCCTATTAGTCAAAGTTATATGCCATGAGGTGTTAACTCCCCCACAAGCACATTAGGGTTGAAATGGTGCCTGGACCTCTGTGCTGAAAGGGAAGCCCCAAGGCAAGAAGCAGCAAATATGGAGTGCAGGTGAGGCACGGCCTTTGTGCCTGTGTGAAGTTGCCTAGAGCCTACTATAGGGCTGGTCTCTGCAGCATCTGGAACAAGAGACAGGTGAGGCTGAGAGAAGGTGAAGTGGAACTAAGAAGTATCAAATACACTTTCGTTCATTCAACAAAGAGTTATTGCAGACCTGCTGTTTGCCAGGTAAAGTAATAAGAAATGGTGATTCAACAGTTGACAAGACAACACAACCTCTTCCCTCAGGAAACTCATCGTTTTGGGTTCTGAACTTAAAAGGAGATAAGTACTTAACAGAGGTCTGTTAAAGTAAGCTCTCCATAGTTGTTAGTTGTTAGCTTTATTTTGTGGCACTGCGGAAAATGGGTAATCCCAGAGATCTCTGTTGGTGACTTGATCACAAGTCAGGACACCAAATGATTCATTTTTTTTAAAGGAATAAAATGTGTGTATTATTTATCACACCAGCAAATTCTGAGTGCTAATGAGCAATCAGTAGGGACACACTTGAGACCACAGCAATGCTGTGCTCAATTACTTTCCTCTTTAGCTTAAACATTTATTGAGGATTCTTGCCCAAACCAGTCTATATCATGACGGTTACAAATGCTCCAATTCTACCACCCCTTTTAGTGCAGTACTCTTCATTAGAGAGGCTGGGCAGTGGGGGAGACAGCCCTCTACTCAAAATTGTGAAACAATGTTGGAAAGTGCTATGAAAACGCAAGACAAGTAAAAAACATCAAACCTTTTCGAAGACTCCCAGGACTATATATTTAGGAAGTATACAAAAAATTTAAAAAGAATCATGCAAAAGAAAATCATTCTTTTTGGCTTAATCCTACTCTGAATTGAGAACATTAATACTTTACGTGCAATGAATAGGTTGCCCTACATGCAATAGTTGACAAATTAATCTACATACACATTTTAAATTCAACATGTTATGTCTTTATGATTTGGAAACAGCCTTGAATCTTTGTAAGCAGCAGAAATATACAAAACAGTTATGAGTGGAAATAGTACTGGCCAAGTACCCTGTGTTTTTAGCCCAGAGCCAAAACATAGACGTCTGAGCTCACTAAAAAAACTTGGAAAGTGCTGATTTGTATTTTAAGAATCATGTTTTTTGGGAAGGAAGGTGAGGGAATAACTTAGCTTTCCCTTTGGATTAAAATACTCAACAATTTCAAGTCATTATTACACTTACAATTAGAAGGGAGCAGCTCCTAAGGTAGCCTGTTTCCAAAGAGGGAAATCCAGCCCGGAAGTGAGCTATCAATGTTTCATCGCTCATTTCCTTCACAATGTCCAGCTGAAGATGTCCCACTTAGAAACTATTGAGCTCATTACTGCCTCAAAAGGGTAGACATTTGGTAGTATGAATGACTTTTTCACCTTATTAACTGAAATGAATGGTCAGTTGTGAGACATTTTTCCAGTTTTAAAACAAGATTCTTCATATCCTAACCCATGTATTCCATCCCAAAGCAGGCACATTTGGGGGTTCTGCAGGCGCCATCTGCAACCCACCATGGTGTCTATGAGACCTGGAAGCAGAAAGCGTGGAGGGTGTGGAGAGGACCAGTGTTCGGTTGTCAGTGAAGCTGATTGTACACTTTCCACCATTACTTATAATCATAGATGTGCTCTTTCTCTGGGTATTCTAAACTCATTGGAGGCTTTTCATTAACACACTGTTCCTCTAAACACACTCAAGGCACAGCCTATTGGAAAATTGCAAGCAGGGAGCGAGAAGCACACACTCAATAGCCTTTGTTTTTCAGAAACCCACGCTTGTTCAGCATGAAACAGCAGGTGAACCCAACCACCTATGTCCACAGGGAGACTTTTCCCATGGACACACACTGCTGGACACCCTAATCTCTTGTGGAGATTCCATTGCTTCCATCTTCCCTGCTCTGGCTGCAACTCGGGTCCCGGAGGCCAACACAGACTTCAGGCAAAAGTTATTGTTATAATGCTATTAACTCCTTCCAGGAGATTGGTCAATTCTTCAAGGGGCAGACACCCCCTCATTGGGGGCAGGAGCCACATTAATTTTTAGACTTTTCCAGAGACATTTTCCCTTCATCCACCTTTTATTTTCTTTGTGATCATGTCTGGATCTTGGCCTCCTTTTCAATGACAGGAATATTCTTTTGAATTGGGTAAGCACATTCACAGAAGCAGTTATATGCATCTCTTTTGGGCCCCTGGTGCTTGGCTTTAACTGATGGCACCAGGCCCCCACAAAGTCTTGGTGAACCAGGTTGACTGGTAACAGTTTAGAGGGTAACAGAAGAATAGGTATCTTCTTCCAAGTTTTCCGGTTCTCATTGCATTTTGCATTCTTCTGTGGATAGGAAGCTGTTATCTTTCACAGATCTTTTTCATTTGGTCCCCTTTGCTGAGGTTCTTGATAAAACCAATGCACTTGGGTTGCTCAAAGCCCTATATACCTCTCCAGTTTCCACTGATGCAGGTTCAATGAGTCACATACTCTTCCCCCAGTTTCTCTTGGAGCTCCACTGCTTGCCTTCTGCACTCTCCATAGTCTGAAAAGAGTTGAGATTGATAAGAAGAAAATTCTTTTCACTCTCTGGCTCAAGGTTGCTTTTCTAGAAGTCTCCTCCCACACTTCCTGCCACCCAAAAGCAATCTCAATTCCATTGTTCTTAAAATGTTGTATACTTAATATATACTTATTAGATATGCAATTAGATGTTTTGTCCTAGATAAATCAATTCTTAAGTCTTTAGAGTTCCAAAAAGATGACAAAAAGTATAGAATACCCAGACAGGTGTAAAAGGCTTCAAAAGGGAGTTGATTTTTAGGGGAGCTGGCTTCAAGTGATGTAACCTTGTTCCCCTAGAACCCCTTGCAGAGTGATAAGAACACAGCCAACACTCACATTTTTACTGATTGACTGAATCTTGCCAAAATAAGGGTGTGAATTCAAGTTTGAATTCAGAGCTTCTGCTGACTATACAAAACCTGACTTGTCAGTATGGAGGTATCTCAAAGAACTGGAAATAGAGCTACCGTTTGACCCAGCAATTCCACTCCTAGGTATTTATCCTGAAAAAACCAAGACACTTATTCAAAAAAAGTTATGCACCCCGATGTTCATAGCAGCACAATTTACAATAGCTAAGACTTGGAAACAACCAAAATGCCCGTCAGTAGATGACTGGATTAAGAAACTGTGGTATATTTATACAATGGAGTATTACTCTGCTATAAAGAAGAATGAAATCGTGCCATTTGCAATGATATGGATGGACCTAGAGACTATAATGTTGAGTGAAATAAGTCAGTCAGAGAAGGACAAATACCATATGATCTCACTTATATGTGGAATATGAAAAACTGTATGAATGAGCAAAGTAAACAGAAACTGTCTCATAAATATAGAGGAAAAATCAGGGTTGCTAAGTTGGAGAGGAATGGGGATGAGGGAGAAGGGGAAGGGATTAGACAGCAAAAATAGGCAACTACAATATTGCTACTGGGATAGGAAAAACAGTTTGGGGAATATAATTAATAATGTTGTAAATATTCTGTGGAATGTCAGATGATCATAGGTCTTGTTAGGGAGACCATTTCATGGATGGAGTAGAGGTTTGATCACTGCACTGTATTACTAAAGTGGAGGTGGTATACCTACTGTAATTGAATATATATAGATAGTCACGGGATGTGGATTATACTGTGGAAGAGAGTCAGAGGAAGAGTAATAGATATATGATATGGGGGGGAGTGGGGTGGTGTATTGGGGGTGGGGGGTTGTCACTTTGAGGGGTAAAATGTATAACTATTGCACTGTGTTGTACACCTGAAACTAATTAAAAATAAAATAAAATATAAAAAACAAACAAAACAAAAAAAAAAACAAAAAAAACCAAACAAAACCTGACTTGTGTCCCACTCTCCATCCTGCTGTGTGGCCCAGACTCTAACCTTGGGGATACATCTAGCAAACGGGATACAATCTACCAAAGTGCATGGTTTATGGAGCCATCCAGGTATAGGTTCAAATCCTGGCATCACCATTTTCTAGCAATATGATTTTGGACAAGTCACTTAACCTCTTAAATTTACTTATTTATAAAGGAAGGTTGTTAAAAGGGGATAAGTACTTAACATAAGACCTGTTAAAGTAAGCCTCAGTAATATTAGCCATTATTAGTTTTATTTTGTGCTAAATATGCACAATATTAGTTCTTCTTTTCCAGGGATCTCCACTTGTGACATGTGTACAAGTCAGGATGAACAAGTCAGGTAGGCACATGAATTAATTATAACAAGTTAAGTTCAGGGCCAGCCGAGTGGCGCGGTGGTTAAGCGCTGGCTTGGGAAGCCAGCGGCCCCGGTTCGGGTCCCACATATGAGGGCCAGTGACACTGCCCTCAAAAAAAAACACACACAAAAAAACAAAGAACAAGTTAAGTTCAGCTGTAACAGTTGGAAAAATAACATTGGCTTCAACACAGTAAAAAGTTAATTTCTTTCTCACTTTAAATTACATAGGCCCTACTCCACAAATTCTCCAGCAAGTGGGCTTCTAGTCTATTGTGTGGCTTCCATTTCCAAGGTCACCTCATAGTATAAGATGATGGTTGTAATTCCAGCTATCTGGTTTTCATTCCAGCCAACAGGAAGAAGGAAGGAAGTTGAGACAGGAAAAAAGTGATGCCAGCTGTTTCATCAAGAAGGTCCCTGGAAGGTGCTGCATGAGTTTATGTTTATATCTCATTGACCAAAAAGTAGTTTCATGGCTTGACCTAACTGCATGGGAAAATGTAGTGCTTATTCTGGGTGGCCACACGTCCAGCTAAAATTGCCATGACTATGGAAGAGCGGGAGAGTGAACATTTGGGGCTAATTATTCTCTGGCACAGAGAGAGCCACTCTTAGGGGCAGTCAGGGACCAGCGGGGAGTCTGATGGAACTTGATGGCATAAAAGAAAATAATTATTAAAAATAGTTGGTGCTGCAAAATTAGATTTGCCTCTGATCTTATCAAGAAAATACTTGGAATTACTCAGTCCAATGAGGTAGTCACTAGCCACACGTGATTATCAAGCATTTGAAATGTGACTGGTCCAAACTGAGATATGCTGTAACATACATACTGGATTTTGAAGACTTAGTATAAAAAGGAATGTAAAATATCTCAATAATTTTTTTCACAGTGACTACATATTAAAATATTTTGCATGTATTGGATTAAATACAATATATTATTAAAGTTAATTTCATCTGCTTATTTTTTCTAACTTTAAAATTGTATATGTGGCTTGCACTGATTTAGAATGTCCTAAATCTAATTTAAGAATCTCTTTCCTCAGAGAGGAAATTCTATATGGTACTGAGAGAGATTGTTCCCTGAATGAATAAGTGAACAACAAATTCTCTAACATGGGATTCAGAGAGCAAGGTTTTGGCACCGTGCCTGAAGTGTCGTCCGAGGGAGGTGTGTCTGTTTGTTCCTCTTTAGAAGTCTGTCCCCACAGGGATAGAACTTGAGGTCACCATACCCTAAGAGCATCCATGTGCCCTCCATCTCATGCTGTGGTTCTAGCTGAGTGAGCCACTTCACAATCCCATTTTCAGATGACTTTTAGTGTTTCTGTGGCTATTTCCAAACAGTGAGAAATTGACTAGTAAGCCAAGTGACCTGCTTGGGAGGAATGACATTTCTGAACTTCAACTTTAAAGGTTGGAATGCCAATGATGACGTAACGTATGTGCCACCAGAGAGCCTTTACGTCAAAGATCCCTCATTACCTATGGCAATGGCTTTCAAAGTATGGCTCTCAAAGCAAAGCAGCAGCAGCAGCAGCAGCAGCAGCAGTAGCACCTGGGAACTTGTTAGAAATGCAAATTTTCAGGCCTCACCCCAGACCCAATGAATCAGAAAAGGAGGGGGGTTGCAGCCCAATCCCTTCGGATGATTCTGATGTTAACTCAAGTTTAAAAACCCTTAGTTTAAAGTGATAGTTGTTATGACAAATAGATTTTCATCTCCCTAAGATGTGCCTAGCAGTTTTTTTAAAAAAAGGCACATCTTGTTTAATGTAATATATCATGAAAACGAAAGCACACAGACCTTGTTACCTTTAGGTTGAAAATAAATGGGATATCATTTCTTACTAGTTGATGAGTGAGTAAAATTTGGTAAGAAAAGGAGCTTTAAAAAAAAAAACACCCTGAAAAATATCCAGGTCTGGAGATTATTGTTTGGGGTATTTTTCTCCTTAGCTTACCTTTTCCAAACCTCACTGCTGAGCCCCACTTCTTGGTTTCCTAGACTTCCTCCAGGGAAGCAGTCATGGCTGGGAGCAGCTGATCTATCCACGCTCTGATGGTCATTCAGTCTTCCTGTCTGCTCCCCATCTCCACTGCCACCTCTAAGTGGTGTTATTTATTTTCCCAGACAGCTGTTTTTACTTCCCCACTTTTCATCATGGTGAGCAATTTCACTCTGTAAGGCCTTTCCCTACTCCTAATCCCTTAATAGATCTGTGCTCTACTCTACAGACATCTGATTCCAGTTCTTCCAAGGTACAGATTCTATAGTTCCACTCTTGAACTCTGATGCATAATGAAAGATTCAGCCAGAAGCAGTGGGGATAACGTGTGGCACCATCCATCAATGAACTTTTGGGAACATGCAAAGATGCCAGGCACACCAACAATGGGCCAACCTCTTTGCTTGCTGAGCAGCTCAACTCCATTCCAGGGCACTGACCTTCACCCCAGAAATGCTGAGTACTCTTGCGTTTCTTGAACTGCTGATGGAAAGTCATGCCTTCCATATGACCCCTCCTATCAGCAGATCTTCTTACCCTTTGGGGTAGGGATTAGGTTGGATGGGGTGAGATATTACTGGATCTGAAAACTGATGACTTGCCCTTGCACTAGCAGGCACCAACACTGTTTATGGATTTTTTTGTTTTATAAGACACCTCCAGCTTTCATAATTTACAAAGCATCTCCACCTCTGTGAGAGGGGAACAAGGCGCTATCAGCATCACTTTTTACAGATGAGATAGATTATGAGATAGCAGATGGGAAGGTTGCCATCTTTCCCTGAGTGGCTCAAATAGGGGAAGGCAAAGCTAGGATTATAGCCAGGTTTTATGTCAACTTAATCTTTAGTTTATCAGCTTCCCCTAGTTAGGTCAATAAAATCGCACACTAAAAAACCCCAAGGGACATCTCAATGGCTTTCAGTGAAGATTTGACATAATGGATGCATTTATGGAAATCATATTTGTATTCAGTTTACAAGCAGTAGTCACATCCACTACATTATCTAGTTTCTATAGCGACCATATATAGATGCTTTTATTATTCTTGTTTTACAGATGAGGAAAAACAAAAATAGAAACCTCAGACTCAAGAAGGATGAATAACTTGTTCAAGGTTACACAGCTACTGAACTGTCACCCAGTTCATCTCACAATAGAACCTCCATTCACATGATCAGCTAACTCCTCTCTCCTAAAAATTCTAAACTGAAAAGAAAGGAGATGAATGCAGAAAGGTAGGCTTTCCCAGGTCACTTCCGTCTCTAGAAATACAGAGGTTTGGGGTTCTCTCACCCCCATCCATTAACTCTCTGAAGCTCTAGGGGGTAGGAGCAAATGCCCAGGTGATGCTTCTTATTGGCAGAGCCTGGAAAATGCTGCATCAGGAGAAAGATACACAGCATTTAGTTCCGTTTAAGGCCTCAATTTTTTATAGGGGTATTTCCTTTTTATGGAGTTTTGAGTGGGCCTTTGGCAAGGAGGTCATTGAGAGGTCTTGACCACTAGATCTGTTACTTGATTCTTGATGCACAATTTTCCATCCATCTGAGGTTTGGCTTCCCTGGATAGCAACAGTGATTGTAATTACATTTCATCTAGTGAGACATTGACCTCGTTAAGATAATTTTAGATTCCAGTTTCATCCTCTAAGGGACAGCCATCTCTTCCATCTTGCGAATTCTGTGTGATTCTAAGAGTCACAATTCTTCTGAAAATAGACATCAGTTGTGAAATTGGTTGTTAAATATTCCCTGTCAAGAATTCCCATTGTCAGAGGATTCTAGAACCTTCAACCCTCATCAGCATCTTCTGGGAGCTTGTTAGAAATGCAGAAGCCTGATATTATTTTATGTTAGTTTGAATGTCAACTATAATTATATATCTGTATATGTATGTACATATATATGATGTAAAGTACAGCATAGGAAATATAGTCAATGGTATTGTAATAGCTATATACAATGTCAGATGGGTAGTAGATTGGGGGGGTTATCACTTTGTGGGGGTGTAAAATATCTAATCATTATGTTGTTTTATATACCTGAAACTAAAAAAAGAAAAAAAGAAAGAAAGAAAGAAATGCAGAAGCTCAGACTCTGCCTCAGTTGTACTGAAGCCCAATGCACATTCAACAAGATCCCTGGTGATTCATAGGTACATTAACATTTGAGGAGCTTCTGGTTTAGGATATCTTTCTTTTTTGTAATAGTTAGAACTTGTAGGGTAAGCCACTGTCTCTCTCTCTCTAGGGAGGTACTTAACTTTTTTTCTTTTTTTTAAATCTAGTTGTCCGAACAACCCTTCAGGGAAAGGATTATTACTTCAATTCATGAAAGAAGAAACTGGTTCTGAGAGATTTAATTAGTTGCCCAATTAGTAGTTAGCTAATGACTGAGATGGAATTAAGACTAGGTCTCTTAGATTCTTCTTGGAACACTTGCTTTTATACTTTTTCTTCCTTTCCTTCCTTAAGCTACTCCGCTCAAGTCAGTTTTTCCCCCGCCTCACAATCTCCCCAGGTCTTTTTCAAGGCAGCATAGTAAAGAAACAAACAATATATAGAAAACCAAAAATTTGATATCAAGCTTTTGTGAATAAAAATTCTATTAACAAAATTAAAAATCTGGAACAAATATATTTTTGTATGTGTATTTGTAACATATATGACAAAAATGTTAATAACTAATATAGAAAGGGCTTTTATAAATCAATAAAAATACTTCAATAGAAGAGATAAAAGAAAAAACATTAGACAAAGGACCAATTAATATGAAAAAGTTCAACCTCACTATAAAATTTATTTTTAAAAGAGACACATTTTAATCTCCAAATTAGCAAAGGTTTAAAAGAAAAGATAAAATCCAAATGTAGGCAGGAATGGGGGGGATATTTCTGTTATTAAAAATGATGTTTTAGAAGAACACTTAATGAAAAGAAATGATGCTTATTATCATTTATTAGTAAGTACAAAAGACATTGGAAAATGTAAATAATAATCCTACTGTTTTAAGTTAAAGTTTCCATACTATGTATAGAAAAAAAAACAAACCTTGGAATAATATACATCAAAATGTTAATAATCACATTTGAATAGAGAGTAGCCCCATTATCTTTCCAATGGAAGTTGCTTATATATATTTTTTTTTTTTGAGGGCAGTGTCACTGGCCCTCATATGTGGGACCGAACCGGGGCCACTGGCTTCCTAAGCCAGCGCTTAACCATGGCGCCACTTGGCCAGCCCAGAAGTTGCTTATCTTAAGAGAAGCAAAGATCAGACTAATGTAACTTAAGCCTTCATTTCTCTATAAAAAAAAGTTAGTAGAAGAGGGAAACATTGAGTGGTTGCTGGCTAACTTTTCTCAGCAGTAGAGCCAAGTTACTTGCAGTTGAAATTTCAATTGCTGGCTCATTATTATTAATAAGCAACCATGCCTGGGAGGATGAGGCTCCTCTATTAATAAAACATGTAACATTATTCTTAGTTTGAAATACATGAGTAAAATTAATCATCAGACAAATGTGTCTGAAAAGTATTAAGCAATGCACAGCTCAAGTTTGAAAGTTAATTGTGGAATAGTTTCTTTTACCATCACGTCAAGTTCTATGATACCGTGATATTTTCACAATTCCCTTCCCCTACTGTGATTTGGCCCCTGTGGGTCCCTCACTTTCATCATCTCATTCACCATGATGTCCATTGTCTGTGCCTACACGTGCCTGAATTCCACTCATTGAGACTGTTGGACTTCATTTCCTGGGAACCCCATTTAATTCAGCTGAGGCAAGCGGATATTGTGGGGAAAGCAGCACACAAACTCAATTTTCATGTAGGTTCCACCCAAATCTCCAGTTGTAGCAATTTAAACTAATTTAGCACATACCCACGGACTGTGGCATGAGACCATCAAGAAATAAATTCTGAATGACCCAGGAAGTGGGTTCCTCCTTAAAATTTCTCCAGCTAATTCACAAAACGTGAAATGTGAAAAACTGGTTAACATGCTTCTTATTGGTCATATACCACAAGGCACACAAGATGGATAATCAGAGGGTAAAACACAGATTGGGGTCAAACACTGAGGTTTTGAAGTCATCCAGGCCTGGGTTCAAGTCCAATGTGATGTGACTATGGACACTGAATTTCTCTGAGTCTCAGATTCCTCACTTATAAAATGGGGTAAATGATACCCATATTTCTTAAGTAGGTAGATTACATGAGCCAATGCTGATAACAGAGTGTCTGGAAAAGAGTATGTTCTCAGAAATTGTTAGATATGATTACTTATTATCTTTTGAGCTGGCCCTGGAGGATGGGTAGGATTTGTATGAGAGTAAGTACATTCCAGAATAGAGTATACCAGTGGCAAGGTACACTGTGATTGGTAAACAGGTCACTTCAGCTGGGTCATATAAGGTGCATGAGGAGAAGAAGGGAGTTCAGCAACCAGAGCTGGGTGGTCTTGGAAGCCAGAATGAGGAGTCCAGGATCTAGTGTCCAGTTAATGAGGTCATGCAGTGTATTGTGTTCAAGATCGTGCTGGACTTTCATTGCTCCCTAGGTCCTCCTACTTCCGTTTCATAACCCCTGTAGCCTGTCTCAGATTATTCCATTGTGGCTCATCATTTTCCAGACTACATTTGCCTCCTAACTGGCCTCCTTGCTTCTATTTTTGTACCTCTTCCCATCTGTTCTTTACACAGCAGCTTTTAGAGTGATTTTCTAAAATGGAAATTTGATCACTTACCTCACCTGCTTAACCCCTTCTCAATGGCTTCCATGGCACTTAGGGAAAAATTTAAAGCCCTTATCATGTTTAAAAACCCTCAGTGTGCTCTAGCTTCTTATTTGCCCTTTCTATCAGTTAGCATTCTGGCAGGAAAATAGCATAACATAAAGTTGGTAATTTGGTGAGTGTTTAATAAAGAGGCTATTTAAAAGAGTATGGGCAGGATTTGAAGGAACTAACAAGGGGCAGCGCAGTTCTCCCTAACTGCAGGAACTCTTACCACCTCTGGTCTGAAGGACAAGTGGAAGGAGTCATTGCAGAGCCGATAGAATAGGTCCATGGAGAGGATCACCTGACAGACGTCATGGCTGCAAACAGAGCGATGAAGCCAACCACAGCCACCTGTCAGGGTGGAATAATTGAATATTTAATACCCACATTATAGAGTCTTCAAATTTCTCCTTTTATGTCACCCAACTTTGATAAGAATACGTCTTGTTAATTTTAGGTGTGCTTGACACCTTAATGAGCCAATAAGATTACAGGACATTTCAACAAATATTTTTTGAGTGTCTACAGTGTTCTAGGTGTTGATAAGTGAAAGGGACTCAGAGATGGGTAATATTTGATGCCTCTCTTCAGGAGTTCATTGTCTACTAGGGGAAACAGTAATGTAAATAAATACATATCAAATAGTGTTATAAAAGCTATTCTAGATGTCAAAATGAGTTTGTCTCTGGAGTACAGAATAGATAACAGAACATTCTGTCTGTCTCTAGGGTTGAGGGAAGTTTGGCATTGGACAGTTGGGCTGGATCGTGAAGGATGGATAAGGTTTGGCCAGGTGAAGTTCTTCCAGGCAGAAGGAACAGCAAGAACGAACAGGGAATGTGGTACATTAAGGCACGGACTTGTGTGATCTGGTACTTTGCATAATTAGAGATGGACAGCAGTCAGCAGTATTTTCCAGGGGTTTTAAAGTCCATGGCCATTTCTACCAACAATCTGGTGAGGGATACTATAGCAAGGAGGCAGAGGAGGAAGGAAGCGTTTGGAAGGCCCTGAAGAAAAGGGCAAGTTGAACAACAGCCAGAAGTAGCACGGGAGAATCCAAGGATGACAAATGAATGGCTTGACGGCTATTCAAAGAATTTCTGACGTGTTACCGCTTTAAAAAAACTTGAATTTACAAACTCAAGTCTAAGGGTTACTGCTTTAAAAAACTCAAGTCTACCTGGTCCTGGTGTCTGACTTGTGACCTGAAAACAAACCTGTCATGCCCCAGGACAATGGGTATTAATTAGTTTCAGGTGGACAAAGCAACATGCTAGTTTGACATTTACACCCCTCACAAAGTGAAACTCCCCTTCACCAGACAATGTGTATTCTTGCTGAGGCTCCTAAGTCTGGGGCATTGGGTGGTTTGGTTAATACTGCTCTGGTACTTTTGAAATAACTTTCCCCCTTGACTGTCAGCTTAATGGTGTACTCTCTTCATTTAGGACTTCTGTCAACACTCCTCTCTAGATTGTTTCTGAAAATAGCTTTAGACAATTTCATGTTCTTTCTACCTGTTGATTCACCTATTCACATTGTTTCAACTTGGTCTTCTCATTTTCTCTGTTTGTGCAGGATTCTGAGGCCAGTGACCATTTCTCTTAATTAATACATCCGATTTACCCAACGGGCATGTTTGGTTTGTGCTAGATATTATACCAAATGCTGGAGATACATAGATAGATAAGATATTGTCCTTGCCTTCAAGGAACTTATAGGCTAGCAGAGGAGACAAATGCCGAACAGATTTTTGTTACTAAAAAGTCGATCTTAAATGTTCCCACCACAAAAAAGAAATGATAATTATGTGACGGTGATATAGATGTGAAGCTAGCCTTACAGTGGTAATCATGTTGTGAGATATAAGTATATCAAATAAACACATTGTATACCTTAAACTTACACAATGTTATATGTCAATTATGTCACAATAAAATAATTTAAAAAGAAGAAAATTAATTACAAGCAAAAAAGAAAACTATGTTAGCCTTTCAGATATTTTGCTAGAGGGTTCGAAATGTCTTATTTTCTAAAAATCTCCTATAATGTTCTCCCCTCAAGCAAATATTCTTCCTTTTAAAAAAATAATTGTGAAATCTGGTACTTTTTCATTTTCAAAATAAACCATCAGAGTTCCCATGAGATAACTCTTCCTTAGTCTTCTATAGACTTCTCTGTGATAGGCAACATTTATCATCTTAGATCAATGAAATAGAAATTGAGAAATCTAGTTATTCCTCTAAATTTAAAAAAAGAATGGGAGGGCTGGCTGAGTGGCTCAGTTGGTTAAGAGCTTGCTCAAGAGGCGAGCTGAGCTCTGAGCAACAGCAGTTCGATGCCCAGCCCAAGGTGTGCTGTTGCTAAGCTGCCAACAGGTGGCAGGGTGGCTCAGCTGAAAAAAAGAACAAGCTATCTTCTGTTTAACAACAACAACAAAAAAGAATGGAATCTAGTTTTCTTTTTGATTTTTGCTCAATAGGCAATTGTTAATATTCTAAGGATAATAATCATTACTTAAAAATAAACACTTAAAATAATAAAGACAACTTAGAATCTCTTTCCACAGGATATTGCCAACAAAACAAACCAGATTTTTATAAAAGTAGATGGTAAATGAAATGACAGTTGCAGGGTCTTATGGGAATACATTGGAAGGTCCCTGAAGCAGGGCTGAAGGGAACTCATGGAAGGTATCTTGGGGAGATGATATCTGAGCTGAACTTTAAAAGGGGGATCATTAGTCAAGCAGAGGTGAATGGAGGGAAGGTACTCCAGGCAGAGGGGCAGTGTATAAGCACAGAGATGACTAGGGAATGACAAATGGGGATAATGTTGATGAGACAGACAGGGATCATGGAGGGCTATGAAGGTCAGCAGTTTATTTTTGGTAGATTTAGATTATGGGCACACATTGTAGGATTTTGTGATCACAGCTACATTTTAGACACCTTGTTGGTGTGAAAAAGATGCATTTGAGTGACTAAATACAGGGTGGGAGAGGCCGGTTAAAAGGCTGTCAAGGCCCACAGTGAGATGAGTGGCTAGGAATTGAAGAAGAGGACATGGATTTTGAGACATACTGAGAAGGCAGAACTAGGCAAGAACTGATTAAATATGGGAGTGAGGAAGAGGGAGGTCCACAGCGGGCGCATGCTCAGGCCCTAGTTTCATACCTGTGAATGAACCAGGCACTTGCTCAGATGAAGGTGTTCGCATGTGAGGTGAAGTCTTGGCATTGAAGCCTGACTCCATCACTTAATAGTTTCCAACCCTCCTTTAGTCATTCCTTTACTGAGTTTCAGTTTTCCCATCTGTAAGGTGGAATAATAATGAGTGGCGTCACAGGGTTTTAATGAGACTTAAATGTAATAAAGGATGTGAAGGCATTTGTAAGGTTGAAAGGACTCATATTTTACATGCGAAATGTTATTGCTCAAATGCTGTTCCTGTGATCATTACCAATCAAATCTTTCATTTCTGCTTGTAGTTTGTAAAATAAGAACCTCTTCCAATATTGGCCATGGAAAAGACTAATTCCATAAATACATACAAAAACTTTGGATTTGAGGGTGGGGCAGGGTGGAAGCAAGACAGGAGGAAGTGGTACCAAACCACCTTGCATCATGTTTTAAGTAACATCCTCTGCTCTTCCTGTTAATTTAATCGCATTTCATTTCAAAGAAGCATTGCATTGTAATAATATTGTAGCCAGGGATTATGTCATAAAATATCTGAAAGGACCTAACAGTGCTGGATACATGGTTTGTTCTTAATAATGTTAATTTTTTTCATTCTGTCCTTTTTTTCAGAAAGAAACACTTCTCTTTTAATCACTGATTGTCTGAGCTCCAAAACTCTTACAACAAAAAGCTCCATCATGAAAACAGAAAAGCAAGACCTAATGCTTTTTGTGCCCAACATTAGCATTTTCTGCCACAGGAGGTGTTTTGTTTTTTTTGATAGAAGTGAGGGAATTTGAAATGTTTTGTCTTTCTGTTGGTGGTCTCAAATAATTGCCAATTTTGGTAAATAGCTTAAAAGTTTCATAGCTGTTCAGTTTTTAAAATGGCAATACATTGCTAATAAGGAATAGACAGGGCTTGGAGAAAGTTGGCTTTAAAATGTGTTTTTAAAGTTGTGGCTGACATTCTAGAGAATTTACTACACTTCAGGCAAACTAATAAAGCCCTAGTGAAAATAGCTGACTCACTAGGATCTGGGGAAATCACTCAACCTCCCCAACTTCCTCCAGATGGAACTTTTACCACTTCCTAGGCATGTAGCAGCTAAACAGAAATGGTTCTCTGATAGACACAAAACGCTGGCTTAGACAAGATCTGATTTTTCTGTCCTTGGTTAAAGGAGATAATATAGCACTGTAGCTTCAAAGAAGAGAATAAGGGGTTTTGAACTCTATTGGAGCTAGCGGTTATTAATAGGTATGTCCAGAGTTGGGGGTGGGCTGGTGTGATGTGTTTCTGTGTATATGGCAGGGTGTGGACTGGTAAAGTTGAATGTTGTCACATAAGAAAGGAAATATTGCGGTACCATATAAATGGGGGATCTGTTTGCAGTTTGGATTCCTTTTGCCAAAGGTGCTTTTAAAATTCCTCCAGTAGACATAGTTCACAGCTGAGTCCAGAAACCAGGTTACAAAGCAGAAAAATACCTGTCTCTAGACAAGAGGAGCCTGGTGAGGAAAGAGTGGTTAGACAGAGAATTACGGCATCTCAGAGGCTTTTGAGTTTGCAAGCACAGAATCAAAACGCAACGTCACAACCTTTCGGAATGCTAAGATTTAGCAAAATAGGGGACGGACGCTAGAGGTGTGCATTGTGACCTACCGAGAGCAATGTGAACATTCACAGAGCATCAGACCCTCTTAGCACAGACAAACCCAACCAGCCATGACCATTAAGCCTCTTCTCCAGTTTCTCAGAGAGGAGGACCTGGAGACACAGAAGCATGGAACTAAAGCACTGTATCAATTCTCTCACTGAGCTGGATTCAGTCATTGCCCAATCCTTTTTGTCTTTCCCACAAGCCCCGAATTCAAAGGAACTCTCAGGTCACAGAAATTACAGTGCCCAGAGCAAATTGAGCCAGGTCAGCAGCCCCCTTGCAGGATTCCCCCTGAAGGTCAAAGCACTTTAGTCCCCCTCCACAGAGGCATGAAATGAATACAATTTCTTGTATATACATGTATGTTCTTCCATTCCCCTCTCCTCCAAATGGGTAGCCTAGCAGCCCATTCATTGAATAATCCATTTTTCTTCTCCCCTTATTACACATGCCCACATGTATCATACATTAAATTCTTATATGTAAGTAGGTCTATTTATGGACTCTTTAATCTCACTGGTCTGGTTCTTTATTCATGTACCAATATCAATGTAAAAAAAAACAGTCTAGCTTCATAATAAATTTTAAGCTGATATGACCAGTATGTTTTCATTATTCTTTTTTAGAATATTCCTACTTCTCATTTTGATTTTTCCTACATTGATGTTTCCTTTGAATTTTACTACATTTGGGCTAGTTCCTTTTCCATCGCCTGCACAATCCATCCCTTCTCACATAATTTTCATACTAAAGCCTTTTAAAAAAAAGCCTTTCAGTCGTGGATTAAAGGTGTCTTCCTAGGTCCTTTCTAAGACTTTTAGGTTCCTTATACTTTTCTTCATCCTAATCCTTCAATGAATATAGAGAAACTGCAGCAACTTGGAGATATAATTATCAACACGCAAGAATGATTTCGCCCCTACAGTTAGATTATTTCATTCTTGGCTCATTTGTTTTGTAGCACTCAGATCTCTAATGTTGTTCAAGATAGTCCAGGGGACTTTAAAAACAAATTTTAACATTCAAGGTTCTCTCTCCTTTGACCTTCCCACCAACACCCTCAATCTAGAATCCTCCCCTGCCCCCCAGCCAAACTGCTCTCCTTGCAGTTACCCTACATGTCCTGATCCTCTGTGGCCATCTGGCCAGGGAGGCCTCCCCTTTCATGGAAGTCCTGAAGCACATGTAGCAAATGTGTATAATGTTCATACAACCCATTTACCACTCAGCCAAACTGGCACGGGTACTTGTCTTTTTATCTCTACGTCCTTCTTCCCAACAGATTATTAGAGAGGCCAAGTGTATCATCCTTTGTTTGTTCCTTCTCCCCTGTCCTCAGCTGAGACACCTCATATGTCTCAGGTGGTGCTTGCACTTTCTTTAACTACTTACTGTTGGAAACAATGATTGTGCTTCACACCTGGGCCCATATTGCTCTCTTACAAGGATGTTTCAAAAGTGGGGTAACGTGGTAAAAACTAAAAAAAATTTCAGGCAGTGAAAATTACACTTGAAAATTCCTTCCGAGCAAACTGAATGTCTAATAGCATAGTCTACTCAGTAACACTTTTAATTTCTTCTGTTGCCCTCTGGGATTATGTCCTTTGAAAAAAAAAAACGTGGGCTGCTGGCACCATTTCAATTGTGATCTCATCTACTCTCTCATTGGTTGAGCCCCACAGCCTGGTTTCTTATCTAAATGCTCTAAAGATGATACTCCACCTATTCAAATGCTTCCCATTTTCCTGGCCTTCCCAAGTCTTACCTCTTCCTTGAAGCTTCCACAGGTATTCCACAGGGAACTCTCCTCTGTCTGAATTTCTCTGGGCGTCTGCAGAGCTTCCTTTTGGTTTTAGGAGGTACCGGTGTGGTGCTTGTTTTTTTTCAGAGCAACTCATATGTGGAGAGTGGACTCTAGGGGTTTAAAACCTGGTCCTGTCATCTGCTGGCCGAGTTACTTAAACTCCCAAAGTCTCCTCAGTTTCCTCACCTGTAAAATGGGGATAATCATTATGGTTTCTACCTCATAGGATTCTTATAAATATTATGAGTTAGTATTTGTAAAGTGCTGAAAACAGTGCCTGACCCAAAGTAAGCACTGTGTGTGTGTGTGTGTGTGTGTGTGTGTGTGTGTGTGTCAAATTATGCTCCTTCACCTAATATTTGTGTTCCCATCCAATGTGGCTAAAGAAGGAAAAAGGAATTAGTATAAGAGCTTACTATTCACTGAGACATGTGAACTGGCTCCACTCTGCTCTCAAAAATAGAAATGCCAGGCCTTTTAATAAAAATGAGCAGTTTTCAAAAATAAATAAATAAAAATAATTAAACACACACACACACACACATAAGCAGTTTTCAACCTCACTGACTACACTGTGGGGAATAAAGGTCAATTATGAGGTTTGTTCTGTTATTACTAATTGTGATTAAAGTACTGACATTTTAATATTAATAACTGCCAGGTTGAATTCTCAAGCACTTTTTAAAATTGACCATTGAACAAAAAGGCAAGGTTGCAGAAAAGGAGTTGGCAACATGGGAACCCCTCAGGGTGTTTTTTCCCACAAGGGCACATCTCTGGTAATGTGGTGGATGAATGTTGTAAGAGACCTACTTGTATAAGCCACACAACCATCAGTCCCTTGCTTTGTAGCTCCTTAAAATGTTCCCTGGGTATTTCATGAATTTAAACTTGTATTTTTGTAATAAAGATTGTAACATCCTTATGGTCAAAGGCCTGTGACTTATGAATCCTGTAATCCCTGGCATGGCTGAAAACACTGCAAGGATCAGTAAGCCCTCACTAGTAGATTTATTGTGAAGGTAAGTAGGACAAATAAATGTTTGGATACTGCCAAACCACAGTTGGAGAAAACCCACAAATAATAATAAAACTCCCCGCAATTCCTAATCTATGTTCTTCATTGGTGCAGCTCCTAATAATACTGATTTCATCCCAGGGCCTCTCATCCCATAATGAAGAGCAGTAAAAGCCAGGAAGGAAACAAGTGGGGGCCTGCTAAGTGAAATAAATCAGGTGGAGAAAGGCAAATTCTGTATGATACCTCTGAAATGCAGAATCTAAAAAAGCTGAACTCATAGACACAGGGAGTAAAATAGTGGTTACTATGAACTATGAGGGAAATGGAGCAACGGTCAAATAGCATAAACTTCTGGGGATCTAATGTACAACATGGTTAATAATACTGTATTATATACTTGAAAGTTGCTAAGAGAGTAGATCTTAAATGTTCTCACCACACACACAAAAAAGAAATGGTAATAATGTGAGGATGGAGGTGTTATGTTAGGTAACGCTCTGGTGGTAATCATTTTACAATACATAAGTGTATCAAATCAACACATTTTGCACCTTAAACTGACACAATATTATATTAGATCTCAATGATACTGGGGAGAGAAAAAAGAGAGGGACTGGATCATCCAGTTTAGAGGTTTACTGAGTGTTGAATCATCTTCAGAGAGAGCCCTGTTTTGCTGAGCTTCTATTTTAAGGATTTCAGAGAGAGTGGCTTTTATGGCACCAGTCAGCACCAGGGGGCAGGAGAGAAAGCAGCATAAAAGGTGACGAGCAAACTCAAATGGACTGTATGAGTGAATGAGTATGTGGTGCCAACACAGTTTCTGTCACCTGGTAGGTAGGCTATACATGTTAGTTGAATCTAAAAGTTTTAAAGTCTTTTAAAGATGATTTCTCAATCACTGGAGTCCATGTTTATTGTAGAAGAATTAAAAAATACAGAGAAGCAAAATGACAAAGAAATTTTTAATTACTCATAACGTCACCATCCAAAAATAAGCACTGTTAACATTTTGGTAGACCAAATTCTTTTTTTTTTTTTTTTTTTTGAGGGCAGTGTCACTGGCCCTCACGTGTGGGACTGAACCGGGGCCGCTGGCTTCCCAAGCCAGCGCTTAACCGCCACGCCACTCGGCCAGCCCTCCAAATTCTTTATCTATGTATGTATACCTTTTCCCCCAAATAGGATCACAACACATTCTTATTATTTTATGTTTCTCCATAACTTTAAGTGGTAATATCCACTTTTTAAGCTCAACATATGATCATGAGTGGTGAAGAAAACTCTACCCAGTGTTCTAGTTTAGGCTCTGACCTACCCAGTCTCTCACAAACAGTGCAGCTTCTCTTAGTTTCAGATTCCTCATTTGTGAAATAATGACTTTGAAGCCAATGATAACCTAAAAGTACCTTCCACCTTTATCACTGGGTAAATTGATGGGTAAGTAATCTAGTGAGTGTCAAACCCAGATTATGTCCTTTCAGCTAGTTTTGGTTGGGCTGAGGGCCTAGTGAGTCTGCTATAGTTGGATTTCTCACTACAAAATTCACGCCCAGCCATGAATTATTTTCCCCATTGATATTCGGCATGAGTTTCTTTGTCTTCATTCTAATCACTTCACTTGAACAATTTCGCTGTTTGACAGTTACTTAAAAGATGCAAGGATTTTTGTACATTTTAATTGATTCCTGGATATTTACGTTAATAGAACAGAACTAGTGGGTTTTACAAAAATAATTCATAGTCTAGAAATTCAATGTTATGGTTGTGACTGGTGGTCTACAAACTCCCCAAACTAAACAAAATAATGAAACCTCAGTGAAAGTAACTGGCTCAGAGAGTCAGGACAACTTACAGTGTGATATTTTAACATTTTGGTTTCCACAGCACTGCCAAAGGATGTGGAACTCAGCCGAAGGTGCTGGGATTGACCACTGGCTCTGTGGCTGACCGGCCACGTGAGAGAAAAAGGCTTTTTCATTTATTTCTTTCGTTTTCTCTCCCAGGGAGCAAAACTGAAAAATAGATCTCAATATAAAGTTCCTTTTAATTAAATGCCACCTCGCTGTTTTATGGCACTAGCACGCTCATGCTTTATTCACAACATTTGTTAGAGATGGTTAATTCCTGGCAGCCTTGTCTACTGCGTGGTGCATTTGTAAATTCACCCTAACCAAAAAATATGCAGCCAGCTTATTACTCAGGCTACGCTGAGCGGGTGTCCTAAGCATTGAACAATATAAACATTTCAAATAATATACACATTTGGAACGAGCCACAGTTTCTGTGCTCAGATTTAACTGTGTACAGACTCGTCAAGGCTCCAAAGGCATCTCCTTCTTGGCAGCCGGCTGAGCTGGCGCCTTGCCTGGGTGAGGTTTGCAGCTTTCTCCCCTCTCCAGCACCCGCGACGTGCGGTGCTGCCTCCGCGCCCCCTCGCCCCAGGCTAGCTCAGTGCAACCAGTGGAGAAGTTCCCAAACACCCTGCCCCACCCTCGCGCCCTGCAAGTGCAGCACCACGGCGGTCACGTACTCCCCGCGAGGGCTCGGCTGCAGCTGGGCTCTGGTTGGTCCAAGAAATTGGGTCACGTGGTCTGGAGCAGATAAGGGGGTCTCTCGGGCGCCGCACGCGCAATCCGCTGGAGTTGCCGCCCAGCGGGGACAGCTGGGAGCCAGGTGGGAGTTTGCGCCGGCAGCGAGTGCCAGCTCCTTCGGTCCGCTGCCCTCTCTCTCCCTGATGAGCTGCACCAGGTAGGTTCGCCCGGGAGCCGACGGGTGCGCGCCACTGCGGGGAGGTGGGCTGCGTTTCCCTTCTGTCTGCTCTGCAAAAGGAGACTCCTCGGGAGGGCAAGTTGAGTGTTGAGTTGAATCTGGCAGCCGGGGAGCCTCGGAGATGTAGACATTTGCTGTGTGTTTCTTAGGCGGAGCTGATTTTGGAAATCCGCCTCCTACACCAGAAACTGTCTTAAGGAGTCAGATTTAGCAGTGATTCCCTTATGGGTTCCTACTGTTATCTCTTGGTCCTGCACAGATGTCCCAAGGATTCTTAATTTGGGGGAAGAACAACACTTTGACATTGCTGGTTGGGTAGTTTAGCCTGGAAGAAAAACGACAGGACTATGAATTCGTCCTGGGCCGCTCTTATCACGGTTTGCCCTAGTAAGCGCTGTCTCAGAGTTTGAGCAAATGATGATTTTTGAACTCTTGGTTAGGACTTAAAATTCCAGGGAAATCGCTAAATTCTAACACTGTCTTTCTATAAGTGCAAAAATAAATTACAAAACAAACCGCACACAAAACTACTTTATTAAAATTCCAGGGAAATCGCAAAATTCTAACACTGTCTTTCTATAAGTGCAAAAATAAATTACAAAACAAACCGCACACAAAACTACTTTAAATAGCTTCCTCAGACATAACTTAGCAGATTTCTCCAAAAAAAAATCCTGCCTGTTAACTATTATTAGACCCATAAATATAGCTATAGCTTTCATTTGTTTGTTCTAGGTTTATATGTCTTCGAGAAAAATCCAAGCACTAGTAAATTCTGTGAATTTTCTTTTATTATCCATTTTGTGATGACCATTTGCCTGCATGCTTAGAGTTGCTGTGAAGGTTACTAAGAAATGTCATTTACAATATACATACACCTCTTATCTGTAAGGCTAGGATAGGGGAAAAAAAAGTCCATAAGCTTGGCAATATGTACTGAGGGCTAAGGGCCAAGGAAAAAACCCCAAAAAACCTTGATGGACACTTCTTAATTTAATATTGCTGAGCAGTTATGTTTAAAAATTTAAATAGCTTTTTTATCTTTCTAGTTATAAATATCCACTGCCGGCACAGAAAAGCCTCTTACTGGAGTGGAGTACCAAGCTCCAAAGGCTGTACAGTCCAAGTAGATTGTGTGTCATCGGAGTGGCGAGTGTCACTGGAAACCTGGAGTCTCTTTTTATTCCTTTTTTTTTTAGAGAGCAGTGTCATTGGCTCTCTCATGTGGGATCCGAACTGGGGCCATTGGCGTCCCAAGCCAGCTCTTAACCACTGCTCCACTTGGCCGGCCCTGGAGTGTCTTTTTAAAGAAATTTAAAATCAAATTTTAAAATTAAAAAATGAAGTACAGACTAAGTAAACCCTAGGGCCACCAGGTTGAGACCCCTGCCCTAAGCTTAATAATAAGAAAGACTTAGTTGAAGAATTATCAGCTACCTATTTGCATTCAAAAGGTTGGTTTAAATGTCTACACCAAACATTTATTCCTTCAGAGCTTGTTACTGTTTTAAAGGTAGCCACTACACAACTTCAATTTTCTTGTTATTTTAAAGATTACCTGTAAATCTACCCTTTTCAGTCAAGAAAGCATAAATAAATAAATAACCATTGTCAAAATATTAGAAAATGACAAAAAGAAGTACCAAGACAATAGATCACCTGTAATCCTATCACCCAGAAGTAATTAACTTTTTGGTATATTTCCTATTGTTTTTATCCATTTACAAGTTCATACATATATAATATATATTAAAAAATCTATTTTCAGGCAATCGGCTTTTTCTACTTAAATATGGATTTGTCATGAATGTCTCTGTGTATGAAACATAGATTCTACGTCAGGTTGTTCTTTAAGTGCATTTATTGCTAGCTTATATTTCAGTTGGTCATTTGTGGGAAATGAGGAGGAGCATGATGAGGTAACTGAGACCCCACCCTTCCCTGAAGTGTTTTAAGCTGTTAACCCATGGCCTTGTGGCCAGTCAAGGGTAGAGCCAAATATAGAACGCAGATCTGATCATCTAATATTTTCTTTTACTACATATGGTAGCACTTCCTGGATATGTGCCAGCTATAATTTAACCAACACAAAAATAGTATATATTTGGGACCAGGGGAAGAGCATTCCAGATCCAGGTTATAACCCTTTTTCTTCTTGTATTCCAGGATGATCCAGGTTTTAGATCCACGGCCTTTGACAAGTTCAGTCATGCCAGTGGATGTGGCCATGAGGCTGTGCTTGGCTCATTCGCCACCTCTGAAGAGTTTCCTGGGCCCTTACGATGACTTTCAGCAAAGAAATTTTGTTAACAAATTAAAGCCTCTGAAACCATGTCTCAATATAAAACAGGAAGCCAAATCACAGAATGACTGGAAGTGTTCACACAACCAAGCCAAGAAACGGGTTGTGTTTGCAGATTCCAAGGGCCTCTCTCTCACCGCCATCCATGTCTTCTCTGACCTCCCAGAAGAACCAGCCTGGGATCTGCAGTTTGATCTCTTGGACCTTAATGACTTGTACTCCGGCTTAAAACTCCATGAGGAGAAAAACTTGATTTTAGATTTCCCTCAGCCTGCGACTGATTACTTAAGTTTTCGGAACCACTTTCAGAAGAACTCGGTGTGTCTGGAGAATTGCTCTCTGCAAGAGCGAACAGTGACGGGGACCGTGAAAGTGAAAAACATGAGCTTTGAGAAGAAGGTTCAGATCCGCATTACTTTTGATACTTGGAAAAGCTACACCAATGTGGACTGTGCCTATATGAAAAATGTGTATGGTGGCTCAGATAGTGACACCTTCTCATTTGCCATTGACTTACCCTCTGTCATTCCAACAGAGGAGAAAATTGAATTCTGCGTTTCTTACCATGCTAATGGGCAGGTCTTCTGGGACAACAATGAGGGTCAGAATTATAGAATTGTCCATGTGCAGTGGAAGCCTGATGGAGTGCAGACACAGATGGCATCCCAGGACTGTGCATTCCACCGTGCGCCACCCAAGACTGAGTTAGAGTCAACAATCTTTGGCAGCCCTAGGCTGGCCAGCGGACTCTTTCCAGAATGGCAGAGCTGGGGGAGAATGGAGAACTTGGCCTCTTATCGATGAATTAAGCAACCTACTGATTGGTCTTGACCTGTCAGATTCCCCATGTAATCCCAGGTCTATATTGCTCAGTATTAGGAAGTCTTAGCTACTTTCCTTCAGTAGTTTAGGTTTGAGCTTTCAAGATCTGGCAACAAAAAAGATAGTCACTTAAGAATTTAGTGATGGGGTCTCCATGGATGCTGCTGCCCAATTTGGCAGTAAGGTTCAAGTAACAGCCTGGAACCCCACTTTCATAAAAGTAACACTTTTTCAATGTCATTTTGAAATCCTTCCCTCTCAATTCACTAGCTTTCACATTGAGGAAGGAAAGGTTGAGGAAGGCCAGTTGATGGTTATAGAAAGCTGTGTTGATGGTATGAGGAATGTCTGAAAAGTGTTTATAAAGGGCTCTGTAGCTTGAGTCAGAGTAAGAGCAGGAGGTCTGACAATTAACTGTTGGTGAGAAAATGTAAGGTTATTTTGCGTTTTTAAGTTGGTTTTACAGTTCTCTCCTGGGTAAATAATGTGTAGAGGGGAGTAAAAGATCCATTTTATGTATTCTTGTGGAGAAAAACCAAACAAACTTTAGGGGTGTTGGGGAAAGGTGGATTATATAGCCCTGGAGAATCAAAGTTTTAAAGGAACCCTTTCTGTTCAAACATGATTTATCAAAAACCATGATTTGGGGAAACTTTAAGCAAATCTGGCTTTGCAGTCATAATGTTATAAGTGACCTTGTTTGTGATGAAGGCATCATGCTTGGGTCCTCAGTATAGAATGCTGCTTAACCAAAAAAACCATGCCATCACCAATGGCTAACAACTTGTAGGGACTCTATGTCATGTCAAAAATAGCTCTTTGCAAGTGCCTTGATTAAACCAGAGTATTATAGTTGCTTAACCCAAATATCTGAATGACTCATGAGCATTTGGCCTCCTAAGGTCCACTCTGTATACTGGCATTTCTCCTGAAATACTGTTGCATCTTCGAGAGTGTTGTCAGTGTACACAGCTCACATCCTTCATATTGAAGGTGACTTATTTTTCCACCACACTTTTTCGATGTGATGTTGGAAGTGAGGACTGACACTGATTCTCAACTCAAGAATCAAGTACCTTACACGTAAAAGTAGCAATCTGTTTCTTTCCTATATTCATCTTGTTGTTTTAAGTCTTTCTACCAATTTCTTTGAAGTAAAAATATTTTTTTAAATGGATGTGAATTGTTTTGGAAGTGTTGCAATATATTTGTTTTGAGGTATGCATAAATCCATTCTGTAAGATCTCAAGGACAGGAGTCCCTGAATGTTTGCTTCTATTCTTGTGCATGTCCACTGAGAGGTGTTCAGAGAATGCACTTAATTTTAACACGTGTGATCTGCTACGCTGGAAAAGTGCTATTGGAATAACTCTGCTGTGACAATATTTGAAGTACTCACAATTTTGGCTAGCACACACCGTTTTTCTACTCTATTTCACTCCCCTGTAACTATCCTTAGTGAACTTCTCACTTGAAGAATAAAAGTGTTTGATATAAGATCTAAGTATGTTTCTTTACCAAAGCCATAGTTGGTTAAAAAAGAAGCCATGAACTGGGATTCTCCTGTTTTGTTTAAGGACAACTGAGCAAGGTTAGTTTGGATCAAGAATTGGACTCACCTGAGGGTATTCGCATGGTCCCAGTCTCACTGTGGGTGACTTCTTACCACCTGATCATTGAGGCTGGGGCCCAGGGGCAGTGACTTGAGCTGCTGCAACTGTCCCCATCTGTGCTCACTACTCATCACACATACTCTCTGCTGGGTCAGGATTATTTGATGGGGCACTTCTCTAAAATAGGGGTAGAGATGGTGTGGGAAAAGCTGAAATGGTTTCTACCTCTTGATCTCCAGCAACTTCCCGAAGAGGCAAAGCTTGGAGCTGCACAGAGGGTAGAGGGAATGGGCAGTGGGCATCAGCCACAGACTGAAGGGAGAGGCTCAGTTCTTTGGGGCGAGAGGCAGCAGGTCTTTGAATCTAAGTTGTAGTTTCAGTTCTTGCCTAAAATTCCAGAAAGAGTTTCACACCTGCACACGGTATCTAAAATTTAAGGGGATATAAGTGACCCACCTACTAGAAAAGCCCAATTATGAAGAACAAATTTTATCATTGTAACATCCTCTTCATCAGAAGTTGTAAACTATAGGCCTGCAGGCTATATCTAGCTGCAGATGTATTTTGTTTGACACAGGTTTGTCTTTTTTAAAACAATTTATTGAGAAAATTAAACAGTAGACTACATTTTTAAAAATCTATATTTTTTTCCTTGAAACATTGGAAGACTTTTCTTCATAGTGACATCTACCTGGAGTTGCATAGCAGCTGCCATCTTTAGATGAGGCATGCATTCCTAAATGGAATGTCCTGTCTTATGTTGTCAGAATTCATACCCACTGCTTCACTCTCAGACTATTTGCCTGACCTTTGTAGGCATTGGAGTGTCTTACCCTTATTTTGTTTCCTCTGGCTTTCTACTCATGCCAAGGGTTGGGTGAAGGAGAACACCCTCTTCCCATGGGATGGAGAATGATTAAATTTGGATCCAATAGGGACCCTGTAGACCATGGGACTCCAGTGTCCAACTTTATAAAAGAAAGGGATAGTGACTTGTTCAAAGTCCTATGCCATGATGAGTAAGGCTGGAAGATGAATTCCAGGCTGGACAGTGATTTCTTGTCTAGTGTTCTCCTGCTTCATACTTCCACTTCATTCCCCGGTGACCCTCCTTTGTAGTTGCCCCCTTTCTTAAAGAGGGAGTGCTTTCCAGGCAGGCATGACTCTGGTCAGCTGTTGCTGGTCACCTGTGCCAGCTTGACCCAATGTGGGCTTGTCCCCAGGCTGCATGTGAATGACTGAAGGAGAGCTTGGTCAAAGAGTAGGGTGTTCCTGAGTGTTTCCTATAGAATGCGCTCCAGTGCAGGCCCAGGTCACTCACTGCCTGTGACTGGCTGGGGACGACCTGGTAGGAGCTACAAAACAATCTGTGGTTGTTTGCTGCCTGTGCTAAACCTGGAGGTGCGTGGGAAAGGCCATGCTGCAAACTGAGGACAGCTGCCACCAGTACCGGGCCTGGAGTAAGTCCACAGAAATCCAGGATACCCTGAGGCCTGCTGCCACCTGCTGGCTCCTTTACGGTTCAGCCACTGATAATATCTCACGCCGTACGCAAGTCGGGTGAGGCGGGGTCTCAGGAGTCACTAGAGTGGGAAGAGTTGTGGTTACCAGGTTAATGTAAATTCTGGTTTGGTGCCAGTGCTGAGCCTGGAACTACTCAGCAAAAGTCTGAGAACACACCAAGGTCAGTTGCTGCCCAGCTGGGGCCTGTGGACTCTGATAGTTTTCCAAGAAAGATTGCAATACAGAGGCAGGGCTGGCTACTCACAGAGAAAGTGCCTCGGGCATTGGGAGCATTGGATAGGGCTGGTTTCCAATGAGTCAGCAGTGTGGAGCACTGGAACTCACCAGGCCAATAGGATTCAGATTTGGTCTGTGGGGGAGGGCTCAACACAGGAAAAATGGTGCTTACCTCCTGGCTGCATGGGAGTAGGCTCCCTCACAGGGAAAATGAGGACTGTCTCCAGCCCTCCCCCTGAAGACACACACCTCAGTCTGCCCCCCATATGTCTCTGACAACCCCTGAGTTACTGTCCCTTCGCTGGAACCCAAGGTGAATGTCTATGAGTGAGACAGTCTGTCTTGGGCTGTTTAAGAAGATGTCTGGGTTTCTCACAGCCTTTCATCCCACCTGGTTGGTCGGAATCCCCACTATTTTTCACAGCTAGATGTTGTGGGCGCACCTCTTCCTGGTATCAGTATTCTGGGTGGGGAGCCTGGTGTGTGGCTGGGGTCCCTCCCTCCTCCCGAGGGAACCTCCACAGCTGAGATATCTCTCCTAATTCTCAGTCACAACATGGAGGTTTGTGGCCAGTCCATTTCATGTCTCCGCCAGTCTTGACTTGGCTTCTTCTTTATATCCTTAGTTATAAAATTTCTGTTCAGCTAGACTTCAGGTGATTCTCCAGGTTGATTATTCTATAAATTAGTTGTGATTTTAATGTGTTCAAAGAAGAAAGCAGGCACAGCGTTTATCTATTCTGCCATTTTGGATCTCTCCTGAATATATAGATTTTTAACAAATCTATCTACTGTGTTTTCCCCAAAATAAGACCTAACCAGAAAACAAGCCCCAGCATGATTTTTCAGGATGCTCATAATATAAGCCCTACCCCAAACATAAGCCCCAGTTAAGATAGTCAACCAGACATGACTGTTGGAATAAATGTAGATTTTTTGTACATGAATAAATGAATAAATGTAGATTGTTGGAGCAAAAATTAATATAAGACCTGGTCTTATTTTCAGGGAAACATGGTATCTCTATATCTAACAAGGGAAAGCAAGAGAACAATAAATAGAATTTGGCATAGTGGTTCTATTGGAGGAAGATGGAAGGAATTGGGAGGGTACAAAGAAAGATTCAAAAATATTGCTAACATGTTCTTAAGCAAAATTTTCTTGTATATATATACATGACATTATTTCATATGTACTTATGCATATATTTTATATATGTATACATATATATATTTATAATAAAATTTTAAAACAGGTTTTATTAGTACCTATAAGCACAATAGAAACTTTCCTATTTGCATCCTATATATAACCTTTATTTTCTTTTCAATCTTTTTTTGGGGGGTTAGGAGTAATCTATTTCCTATATAACCATTAAGAATAATACATTGTAGGGCCAGCCGAGTGGCGCGGTGGTTAAGCGCTGGCCTCGGAAGCCAGCAGCCTCGGTTCGGTCCCACATATGAGGGCCAGTGACACTGCCCTCAAAAAAAATAAATAAATAAAAAATAATAATACATTGTTGGGCCTGCCAAGTGGTGCGTTGGTTAGGAGCTGGCTTGAGATGCCAGCTCTGAGCGGTGGGGCCTGGGTTTGGATTTCACATATGAGGGCCAGTCACACTGCCCTCTATAGCTAAGGTGGTAAACAACAGCTCCACCTGGAGCTGGACTGCTGTGAGTCACAGGTGACGGCTACTGTGAGTGGCTGGTAGCCAGCGTGAGCAGCTGGCAGCCAGCATGAGCTGCCAAGAGCTGCTGTGAGTGGCCATCCAGAGGCCAGCAACTGATCTGCCTCACCAGGGAAGAGAGCAGTGATGATGCCAACATGGGCCAGTGAAGCGATGTCCTCCACAACTAGACTGAAGAACACAAAGACAGCAACTTGTCTGTTCCTCTTTCTCGATTCCTCAATGCTGTTCTCCTCCCCCAATTCCCCAATAAAATCTTAAAAAGAAAAAAAAGAATAATACATTGTTTTGGAACATCTAAGTTTTGAAAGCATTGTTCTGCCAGCCTGTGGGATTCATGATATTGATTTGAATTCATGACATTGGACCATTTTTGTGTGCTTTTCCAATCTTCTTTGGAGATGCTAGATTTTTGTCAAGCTGAGTAGAAGTTTCCTTTGTTGTCTCATTGCTGCTGCAAAAAACAAAAATTGATGCTAAATCCTTAGGTGTTTCTGTTAAGGACCATCTGTTCTCTAGGTTCTTGGTACTTACACCTGGGATTCTAGGTGAAAGAAAGGGGAATCTATTTAACATGGTAATCATCCTCCCTTAACATTCTAAATAGCACCCATGGAGTTGGAAGTCCTTTGCTGGTACCACTACCTACAAATATAGCTACATACACCACCCTGCCTTTCTGATTCCTAGCACAATCTCACAGACCTTATTTATTTACACTAAGAGTACATCAAACTGGGCCAGAGAGAGGCACTCTGCCATTTTGGGATCAGTTCCAGCTGCATTGTATCATCATCTAGTTTCAGAGTTCTTGGGAACAATGATCAGGTCACACCTGTGCCAGAAACTCACCATTATAGCAACAAAATATATAGATGCTACATATCACAAAAGGATACAATCATAATGATAGCCAGTGGGGGCTCCTGGCTGTTTGCTGGTACAGCTTCTCACAGTCCCTTTGCCCCACTCATGCTCTGTTAATGGATCAACAGCTCATGACAGTGTGAGTCCCCTGAGTCAGAGGAGCCGGTAAGTCAACTGCACTTACCCCCTCCAGCAGACATTTTGTCCCAGCCATTTAAAATGCTAACCAGATTAAAAGTAACTAAACACAGCTGTAACCAGAGACACACAAAGACTCAAATTTCCAGTTATGTACACCGTTGGATATGCAACCTTTAAAATTCATTTTGGGATGTACCCTAGTCAATCATCTATAAACTACTTGTTCATATGTCTGCCTCTGCTTTTATGATGCATTCCTTTTCTTGTGAAAGCTGTTACTCTGGCTCTGACCATGAAGTCATGTGGAATTAGACCTTGCCTCTAGGCAGAATCTTGATTTTGTTCCTACCAAAGCTCTGGCTGGCAACTTTGAAAAATGGAAACCTACCTCCCAAACAATCACCTTGGTAGCAAAACAACAAATATTTTATGTGTATATTTAAACTATTTTCATGACAACTGGTCGTTGTTATAAAATTGTTTTGAGGTCTTAGAGCTTTATATTTGGAAGTGCACACTCAAAATGCCATTTGAGCTGTCATATGCTGATGAGACTGCTGCTGATGGAAGATGCTGCCACTGGATACTTCCTGTGATTTAAGATATGGTAGGAAGGTAGATTCTATTATTTCTTTAAGGTGGAGACTGCTATGAAATGCTCTTTTAGTTTTTCCAGTCTGACCTCTCATTACAGACAGGTTTTATTTTTACATATATATTAGCTAAGGAGGCTCAGGCAGAGATGAACCAGATATTGGGGAAGTTGGAGAGGGCACAGTAGAAGATGACTGCATTGTTTTAGCTTGGGACATGGGAAAATGGTGGTATGACTGACTGAACTGGGGAATTTTGTAAAGTTTGGGAGAAAGACTATATTTTTTAATATACTGAGTTAGAGGTGACAGTGTAGCATCCACAGACAATTATCCTATGGACAACTGGAGATGCAGATAAGTTTAGAGCTGGATGTATAAATTTATGGGGAATGGTGAGGCAGGTTCTCTGAGGAATAGGCTTCCTTCTAACTCCTATCCACTAAGTGCACAACACCACCCTCAGCCCCCCTGCTCTCAGCCCCTGCACTTTAGAGGGTCCTTCTCTGATGCTCCTCTAGCCACACCCCTCCCTAAAGAGTGAGACATCCATGAGGCCAAGGAGATGTGCCCACCTGGAACCCATGCATGTACCCCCTTCTATACCATGCTCATGGCAGCCCTGGATCCTGGATTTTCTTCCTCACCTGAGCCCACCTCCTGGGCCATGCCAGCCTCTGCTCTAAGTGTGACCTCCTGAGGGGGGGCACTACACCACTGGTGGCTGCACCCTTGGTCCTGTTTGGAAGGTGGGGTGGAGGAGTTCATGTGGACAGCACTTGTGCACATGGGCCAGAGTGTCCACTTTGTAAAAGTGGGGTCCCCTGTGGTGCAGGATGAAGTCAGGGTGGGAAGAGAAGGGGCCGACTGGCCCAGGGATTCCATTTGCATTCTTGCCCGGGCCCCCATGAACCTTGGAAACCTTTAACTCCACTTAGTGTTTCAAATCTCAGCCCTTTATTTCCTTGATTGTCAGCATCCTTTCTTTAATCTTCATTTACTGTTCTTTTCATGTGTGCCTGCTGTGGGGAGAACTCTCAGCCAGTGTGCTCTGTGACAGGGCAAACCTAGCCGCCTCTTTCCCACCTGTCTTTGCTCCCATGACCTTCCTCACCCTGGTTCTCCAATTTGTCTCTTCAAAGGTGGGGTAGTGACAGTATGCTGTCAGTTATAGAGGACAGAGAGAGGAGATCATGGGGGTGGTAGACCGAGGCCAACCTCTGTAGAGTTTTACGGGTTTTCCTTCAGGTGTGGGGAGCAGGGACCTTGTCCTGGGGTGATATTGCAGAGAAAGTGCAGAGCTTTTATTTTTAAGGGAAAATGATAACTTAATTATTTTCCCTTTTTTTATTAGTTCAGTTAATAGTAGCAGATCCATTTTTTCTTCTTCAAAACAGCATTATTGTTATTGTTATTTACATTTTGTGTTCTTTTAATAAATATTTACATTTTGTTCTAAATATATATCTGCTACAACTATTTTTTTCAATTGCAGTTGACATTCAGTATTATTTTATATTAGTTTCAAGTGTACAGTGTATATAATTTGTGAGGGGATCCCTTCAATAAGTCTAGTATCCACGTGGCACTATGCATAGTTATCACAATATTATTGACTATATTCCCTATACTGTACTTGACATCCCCATGACTATTTCATAACTACCAATTAGTACTTCTTAATCCCTTCACAGTTTTCACCCAGCCCCCCAGCTCCCTCTCCCCTCTGTTAACCATCAATTTGTTCTCTGCATCTATGAGTCTGTTTCTGTTTTGTTTGTTCATTTATTTTGGTCTTTAGATTCCACATATAAGCAAAATCATATGGCATTTGTCTTTCTCTGTCAGACTTATTTCACTTAGTATATACCACCTAGGTCCTTCCTTGTTGTTGCAAATCATAAGATTTCATTCTTTTTATGGCCAACTAGTATTCCATAGTATATATGTACCACAATTTCTTTATCCAATTGTCTATTGATGGGCACTTAGGTTGTTTCCATATCTTGGCTATTGTAAATAATGCTTCAATGAACATAGAGGTGCATTATATCTTTCCAAAGTAGTCAGTTTCTTCAGATAAGTACTCAGAAGTGGAATTGCTGGGTCATAAGGTAGTTCTATTTTTAATTTTTTGGAAAACCTCTGAAACGTTTTCCATAGTGGCTTCAACAATTTGCAATTCCACTAACAGTGCAGGAGGGTTCCCTTTTCTCCGCATCTTTGCCAACACTTGTTGTTTGTTCATTTATTGATGATAGCCATTTTAAAAAAGTGTAGAACTTTGGTCTCTGAGTCCTTTGCTATCATGCAACATGTCCTGGAGAAGCAGAGGCTCCTAGAAGATGCCTGATCAGTCCACCAGCAGCAAGAACGGTGGAGCTATTGACTGCACTGTTAGAGCTGCTGTGATAGGGACAATATACCTGGAAGACTAGCTCCTGGGAGTTATGACAACCTTTGGTCTTGAAGGAATTAGTATCTTATAACTCTTGATTTAAACAATATATTCAAATGTCAAAGGGAACTTTTCTAGGCCTATTTTGTAATGTGATAGAAGTACAATCTGCCTAAATTGGACTTGGGGGAAATTTTACCATGAGGAGGCAAAAAACAAAACAAAACACCTAATATCCTTGTTCTTTTGCTTTCCCTTCCCTCTGTGGCTGATCAGTCCTCTTATCTTTCATGTCAAAGCTTAAGTAAGTGTCACCTCCTCAGGGTGGTCTTCCCTGACTACCTAATCTCAATAGGCATTTCTTAATAGTGTCCTTCATTTATTATTTCACCAAAAGTTGTTGACTGTCTGTGAAGTGCCTGGATGTCTTAATCGATGTTCTCCCAAAACGTATATTTACTGAGCATTTATTAATGTGCCAGGCACCATACTAAGAATTTTGCTTACATTTTCTTATTTAATCCTATGGAGTGGGTACTCTTAGCATTACCATTTTACATGTAAGGAAGCTGAGGCACAGAGAGGTTAAGTAACCTGCCCCAAAACACACAGAAAGGGGCAGAGCTGGGATTTGAACCCAAGAAGCCTGATTGCAGAGCATGGACATCTGCTCTCAAAATACCCTCTTCCTTCATCCCATGTCTCACAATTATACAATTACAATTTTGTCTATACTGGGATGTTAAGTGAGACCTTTTCTGTTGTCTTAGAATGGCTGCCAGGGCCCAGAGGTGACCAAAGCACTAAGCACTCCATGTTTCTAAAGAGAAGTCCCAACCCCTTTTCAACAATTGAAGAAGGAGAACTGGCTACAATGCTAACAATCCTGCCCCATCCCATGTCTGTGAAGAGAAGACTTAGCTGGAGAAGGGGGTGGGGATCCTCAGAGTTGGCTTGGGGGAGGAGCAAAGCTCCTGTGAGAGTGTTTCTCCCTGGGGCAGGGAAAAGGATGCTTTCTCCCTACTCCACACCCAGGAAGAGTTGGGGGTGTGCTTTGGGAACTGCTTGTATCGTATTTCCTGGCTGGACATCTGCTGGGGAAGCAGCCTTACTGTCTGTGCTCTATTTGTGTCCCGGGCGGGGGAAAAGACATTAGAGAAAGAAGGCAGGGCTGCAAGAAAGGATGGCAGTGGGGCAGGGTCTGTCCCATGGCTGGGCATGGCAGAATGTTTGAATTTCCCATGGGTCAAAAGGACACTGAGGAAGGTGCTGGGCCTGAGTTGACTTGCTGGCTTGCACCCAAGATGACCACCCTCTGGATGAGGGGGTCTCCAGCCACAGGGTCTGTGAGGTGGCCTTAGGGGGTGAGGAGGAACAGCTCAAGGCTCCCTGTGGTGCCATGTCAAATCCCTGCAGAAGCAAGTTTTGGTCACTCTGAGAGGACAGGCATTGGATCAGATATGAGATGGGAGTTTACATTGGCCTGGACTAAATTTCAATAACTAAGTGACAGGAAGTGATGGAATCTGTCTGAGATATTTTAAGAGGAGCAAAGAGGGAGGGACATAATTTGACATAACACAGCTGAGAACAATGTTTGGAAAGATTAAAACTATGTCATGTTTATTCTGTGTTGACTTGGAACCTCTTGGTGAACTGGTACAGGTATATTAATTGTGTGTTCATTTACGGACCGTCTCCTCTAACTAGACTGTAAGCTCCATGAGGGCAGACTCTGTCTTAATTACTGCTCTATCCACAGTACCTAGTACAGAGTCTGGCAAAATGAATGTTCGTTGAAGTGAAAAGTAAAGGACGTCACTGCAGGCATTGTTTACTTGGTTATTAATCCTGACATTCCAGATGTCTGACCAGAGTCCCCTGTAGATGCTCTGGTATCTTAGATATCAAAGGGCTGTTAGTAACAGGACCTCAGGGCAGGGGCTGAGAGCATGTGCGTCATAGTGACATAAATCTGAGTTCAAAACTCAGCATGCATGCTCTCTGCTTTGGATCTCAGTCAAGTAATATAACATCAGAGCTCCGCTTCCCTCATCTATAAAATGCCTCCATCATATTGATAACTCAGGATTGTTGTGGAATTTAGATGGGATAATGCAGGGAAAGCACTTACCATAGTACCTGGAACAGAGCAAAGTTTTAATAGATGGTGGCTTGATTATTAGGGGTGTGCAAATAATTTTTTCATGTGTGACCTCAACCGTAGGCATTTTTGTTTTTAAATAGCATGACCTGAAGCTTATAGTATTAAGGCTAAGAACTTTGCAAGTGTGGGTGTGGGGTGGCTATGGCTCTGTCCATGAGACTGGTGAGGGGGCCTTATTGGACCTTTCAGGTGTGCGATATATGAATCAGGTGAAGATTACATATGGGAAAGGGTTTTGAAAACCATGAAGTGAGGAACAGTGTGAGGACTTAGATACTTATAGCCAGAACACTGCAAGAGTTAATAATGGGCCCCACACACTGGGATCTTATTGCTTATTTATAGAAATGCCTTAGGGAGTTAAGAGAGGGGAGGGAAAGCAAAGAATGTGTTTCTGAGCAGGAGTGTGTGTGTGTGTGTGTGTGTGTGTGTGTGTGTGTGTGTGTGAGAGAGAGAGAGAGAGAGAGAGAGAGAGAGAGAGAGAGGAGAGAGAAAGAGGGAGGGAGCAAGAGGGAAGATAGAGAGGGAGAATCTTGCAGGTTCAGCTTTTTCTGGGCTCCCCTTTACCACATATACCCTGCCTTCTCCCTTATCCCCTTCTCCACTCCCTTATCTCCAGCTGTTTTAGTTCCACCTCCTCTGGTCAGTCCTGTCTGGACACCCTGTCTGACCTTGAACTATCACTCAATCCTTCTGGATATTGCCTCAGCCAGGGAGAGCCAAGTGCTGGCAGAGGCAGCACTGAAAATAATTCACTATGAAAGCTGGGCTTGTTCTCTTCAAAGGGTGAAGCAGGCTAAAGAGAAGGGATGTGTGAGTTCCCTCACCCCACCTCCACTCCCCCCCAAATCCTCTCTTGGAAACTACCCTTCCCCTTCCTGGGATGACCTCTGTCCTTAATGAAATGGGAGAAACAGAACCGGGCAAGTATTGTTTTCTTTCCAAATGAAAAGATGAACTCGCTGAAGTGCATTTTAAATGCTGTCTGGCAAGTGTGGGGGTGGGCTGGGGGAGGGGAGGAGGCTGACTTGCACTTTCTTTTCTAGATATCTGGGATCCTAGCCCACTTGTACTTTCTCCATGGAACTTGAAGGGCAATCAATGTATTGTGTGTGGGAGGCACTGCACTTCCTCCAAATAGAAACCTTGCCCTTCTTAAGGTTGTCTTCATTTACAAGGTCAGTTGTGTTCATTGAACAAGTTAGTTTTTAGAAGGATGGAAATTGGGCAGGAGCCACCAAAGAAGTTTTAGGTAAGGCCCCTGGTTCAAACCCAGGCCTATGCCAGGACAGGTGGAAAACAAAAGGAAGACTTGAAATATTGGGAACTGCAAGGAACTGAATGAGGGAGCAATCCTGAAGGAGTGGAGTGCTTGGGAATGGCTCTTCAGTAGAGATATGGATGGGTGGAGGTGGGAACAGCCAGAGGATAGTATCTGGAAGGACACAAAGGTAAGAGCAAAGGCAGGACGTGGCAATGACTGTGGTGTGGTGGGAAAGCAGAGAGATAAATGTGCTTGGCAGTAGGGTGGGGGTGGGGTCACAGGAAGGTGAGGTACAAGCGAATGAAGGGGATTGAAGAAAGAAGTCTATTTTTCTCTAGTTAATGGGGAGACGGATGACAGTTGGTTTTTACCTGGAAGCACTGCAATGAGAGTGAGGGTTAGAAAGTTTGGCCATGGATGACTCAGGGAGAAAAAGATGGGAATCAGACATTCAGTTGGGGGTCATTGTAGTAGCCCAGGCGAAAAGGGACAAAAAGTTAGGCTGGGGTAGGCAGTGGGCCTTATTAGATGTGGCAGGAGCAAGGAAGGGTCAGCCCCTCTCTCTGAGTGAGCAGCTTCAGTAGCCTCTGAGTGCAGAATGAGAAGAGGTTCTTGGCTGGGCTAGCTTGGCCATCGTTGTCCAGTTAATGAGAAGTGGCTTGCTGTTTACACAAATAACTCCTACTACAGTGCTGGGTGCACAAATGCTCTTAGTGCTTCCTAAGAAGCACGAAGGAAGGGCATGACATATGTGATTGTTTGAGAGTTGTTGGTGATGGCTGAGAACTGAAGGTCAGTGGCATATTTTTTATTTAGCTTAGTGAGTGAGTATTTGATTCTTCATGGGAAATCCAATTCTCATAATTTCCATTGCTAACTCATTAGATAGGAGTAATATATTTATCAACCGTTTTTTAAAGCGCCTGTAAATGAACAACAATGACCTCTGAACAGTCAAAATGGTGAATGAAGAATTTGCACTAAAGTTTATCTGTTATAAAGAGGCATCTTCCTTAAGGACTTCCTAACTCAGAGCCTATGTACTATTACTTTGCACACAATCCTAATTAAAGTAGCTTTTCGTTTCCTAGCCCACAGGGCAGTCGAAGTTAGAAAGGGTGTGTGTATGTCAAAAGAGTGTGTGTTTGTGTACGTGTGTTTAAGTGTGTGGGGGGTGGTAGTGTGATAGTCACACTGGCAACAGTGAAATGAAATAGTGAATAATCAGATAGGAAGAGACAACATAAGACAATTTTAAAAACTTAAGAAGCATAGCAACCTGGGATTACTGAGTGAACAACCCATGAGGGAATTTCTGCATGGCATAATCACTGAGTTCCACAGAGATAACTTTGAATCATTAAGAAAAGATTAAGTAATATTTCACATTTTCTGTTTAAGGAGACTGGGAAGGACATAACACTTTTCAGAAAGATTTCCATGTTTATGAGGGATAATAAAATCAAATGTCTTTAAGAACCAGCAAATAATGTAAATGAGTGAAATGGACCAGGTATTAATACATACAATTGAAGGAGTGGTGCATTCAAAGACATGGAAATTGAAAAAATACTGTCAGTGCCAATTAAAACACATAAGCCAGCTGAATTAGCCAGCAGGCTGACTGTGAAATTCCTGGTCTAAGTGATTAAATAGTTCTCGAAGGGTTTTAGAAAGTCCTGAGTGAGGAACAGTTTGCTTCTTAAATGCTGGTAAATGAGTCATTAGCCTACTTATGTGTAAAATGTTTTGGTACTTTCCCCTAAGTTCAGGTGGCCTGCCTAGCGATGGTGACAAAACTGTCTATTCATTGATTTAGGCTGGCAGACTATAACAGGTGTGACTGCCTTTAAGAGTTTTTCCTTCATATAACTAATGAGACGTTTATAAGTTTTAAGAAATATAAAACTGGCTGAATGGTTGTAAGAACTCAAGATGAATTGCAGGAAAACATTTGGAAATAATGGGATCAAAGAGACTGAGGCCAAAGTGAAGCTTGATGATGAAGACAGACCGTTGAAGAAAAAGAAAATGATTGAAAACAGAAGATCAAAATGTTGTTGGACTATTCAATTTGAAGTACCGGATAGACAAGACCAACTGGTAGGACTTGAGATGGAATAGCATGAGGTGGGAGGTTAAACTGCAGCCTCATATACAAGGCCCAGAGCAGTGCCTGCTACCAGGGTAGGAATTCAATACATTTTCATTGAATAAATGCCTCTCATCCCATCTGTGCAAAGATGCCTTTTAGCTTCAAAAGAAGACAGATTCCCTATACTCTTTGCCTTTTTAATGACCATTAGTGCATCACAGGAATGGACTCCTGATGGAATTTGCTTATATTTACCCAAAACTATTTTTTCACTAATTACATACAGGAATCAAGAATTTGCTCATTTGGACTTACTGCATTGTATCTGAAAACAAAATAAATTGCTTTTATGAAAATGCAATATAGGAATAAATATATCAATATATAAATAAATAAAATATGCCCATATTTTCTTAATAACTACTAAAGGCTGCTAAAAATGTATGCTATGCCATATGTAATTATTTTGTTTCCCTTAAGTGAAAATTATTTTCTATCGCTTTTTTAAAAAAAATTGTCTTTGGGTGAGAGTAATGACAGTGTCCTTGCTTTTCCTGTGCCCCCTTTTCCCCAAGCCCAAGGAATAATCATTTGTAATATTATGGACCTGGAAATACCAGCAGACAATGTCAGGCAGGCAGTCCAAAGGTGAAAATCTACAGAAATGGATTTCCACTCTACTTGCGTTTTGGAATCACCCCAGGAACTTTACAAATACAGATGCCCAGGCCTTTCCAACAGACATTCTAAATTGACTGGATTGAGGCTCAGGCACCAGCATTTAAAGCTCTCCAAATGATTCTCACAGACAGCCAGGGCTGGGACCCACAGGTCTATACTCTATAGGAACCAGGGGAGGGCTGCAAAGGTTGTTAAGATGCCCCAAAGATAGATGGCTAAGACAGACCAAGAACATTGAGAGAACCATTGTTTGCTCTCCCATGAAGCCTGAGTCCAGAAAAGCGGCAACTTCCTATTGTCCCAGTCTCCACGACCTTTATTCCCCGGGAGAGAAGGCCCAAGCCCACTGGATACTAGCAGTAGCTGGAAAGTGCGAGGGAGGAGAGTAGAGACAGTGTATGGCAGAATTTAATTATAACCTGCAGTCAGCAAGGAAGAACAGAGACCCCAAAGTTCTGGACTGACCCTGTGAAATGCCCCATTTAGCCTATTAAGGGACCGCCCAATTAGTGATTTCAGCTGCATCCAATCTGGTGCCATAACTGTGACATTAATATCACCGTATCTTTTATTCTAAGTCACCTCTAAACCTTTGTGTAATAAGTAGGATTTAAATAAATTCAATTTAAAAATCTGCCTATGGTTTGGATTGAGGGTTTCCTTATGCTGGAGTAGATCTGGCATCCATACTGGGGTCTAAGTTCGAGGAAAGGCCAGGTTGAGAGGACAGCTGGAGAGCAGCGATGGGGAAGGCTGAGGACGTGGGGTAAAGAACTCCAGCCTCTTAGGCTGGTGAGATGGCATTTACTGACCACAAATAAACACTAGAGACCTATTCACTGATAAAGCTGAATAGAAGTTTGCCAACCATCTGACTCAATTATCTTAGTTTATAGGGAAGGAAAGTAAAGAGAAAGAGATTAAAACACAGTAGAAAGCAAACACAGCTGAGTTCATTACCCAGAGGCCATATGTGGTGAAGCTGCAAAGCTACCCAGGAGCTTTACCTGTGGCCATACTTTAGTGACAATTACTTTCAGCTAAGGACTCAGTTGTTTGTCATGCAACTCTGTTTCATTAAATGAGAGAATGGAATCTTGGGGGGTGGGGGATGGAGGAGGAAGGTCGGTCAACAGGAAGAAGTAATAGGTACACTAGGACCCTTGGTGTAGGCAAACTTGGGTGAGTTGCACTGAGGAGTTATGGATATTTAGAAAGTTTCAGGGGTCAGTGACCACTCACAGTGTTTGTGCAAGAGTCCATTAGCGTTTAACTAATATTTATTGAGGACCTTTGGTATACCAATAATCCTCACAACAACATCCTAGGGTAAAATTCAAATTATTCCCATTTCATAGTTGAGGAAACTGAGGTTCAGAGAAGGTGTGTCACTTTTCCAACATTACACAACTTGTCAGTGTGGAGGATTGGGGAAAGCCCACCACATCCGGTGCTCTTTCCACTGAACCATGGTGTCTCTGGGCGGTATGAATTCCAAAGGGATCTCCAGACTGGGGAGTTGTGTTTTTCATGTATGCAACTGTTCACTTGGGTTTTCAGTGCTTTAATTTAGAACTCAACAAGTCAATTTGTTCACCTATGTATTTAGTAGAGAGTGGGCCTTGTTACGATATAAAAGTCATAGGTCAACTTTTGCCTCTCAGAACTCAGCTAGTTGGTTTGGTTTTAGTGTGTTCTATTCTTAAGTAAAGGAATAAAGAGAACAGAATGCAATGACAATAAACAATGAGTAAGAAGTTGTTAGTAATGGCAATTTTGTTAAACTCTTCATACCTCCCCCACCCCCCCCACCCCCGGCCCAAATTCCAAATTCTTTACTTTTTATGGACTTTTACGCAATATAGTAGTCATGGGAAACGGATTTGCTGCTGGGTATGAGCAGAACTAACCCCACCCCCACCATCTCCTGTCTCTTTTCTTCTTTCCTTTCTCTTTTCTTGTTCTTCCTTCCTGCACAGGAAAAGCTGGTTTCTCTTGGTGCATGATGAAAAGGGATTTGGATGCATGTTTTTATCTGTGACTTGGATGATGGAATAGAAGTCTCGAGTTGTGGGTATTTCTGGAGGAGATGAGCAAGACTTTAGAAGAGGGGATCTCAACCCTAATCAGTCATGCACCACATTTTCAAGAGCCTTGATGTGCTGTTGTAGGCCCTGGAGAAACAGGAGACACAGGCCCTGCCCTCCAGGACTTGTAATCTGCTCAGAGAGGCTGTCCAGCATGAACAGCCCTGAGAAGATGGGGACTGGTGGACAGCCTGGACAGAGCTCTCTCAGCCTGGAGTGGGGATGAGGAGGACTGTGGGGAAGGGAAATTTCCATGGAGGCAAACCCAAGGCACTGGCCTGATGCCCAACCCAAAATTGGGGAGGCAAACCTATGAGGTTGGGAGTGAGGCAGACCAGTATTTAAGCCCAGGTCATCTTCACAAGCTGTGTGAGCCTGGGTCAGCTTGTTACCCCTTTGAGTCTCATTTTCATCTATAAAATGGAGGTGATATATGTACGTGACTTATTAGGTTGTTGTGAAAACTTATGGTATATCACATGTAAAACATTTATCTCAGGACTTGGCCCCCAACAATCAATATTGGGCCAGACCTCATCTAGCAGAGAAAAGTCAGCCTTAATGCATAAGGCTAGAAAGCAGAAGACTGAGCAGAAGCACATATGAATAATTTCTCTTTAGAAGTTTCTGCAGGGAGATTGACAATCAGTATTGAAGAAGTTCTTCCAATTTCCTAAAATGTCTGTCTTCTTGTGAACAAACTAGCAACAAAACTCAAATGTCTCAAAGGACAACTGTAAACACGATCATTCCTTTGTCCAGAGATGTCCTTCCTTTAGAAATCAATTATTTCTACCCAAAAAACTGTGCTAGGCTACTGGATATTTCTGCTTCCAACCCTATTTGCTTTAAGCGATCCAGAATTACAGGAGAATTGAATGTCTCTTAGCAGATTCTTTGCTGTATTTGGAGACTAGAGGAAACCTTTGCCAGTGGAGCTCACAGTTATATTCATGATATGTTTTCACTGTCATCGGTCCCAAAAGCTGGGCTTCTTATTGGTTTTCAAGTGAGTTTATTTTCACAAAATCAATATGTGTGTGATGAGACCTGATAAGGCCTTCCTACAGGAAAGAACAACATTCTGAAGCCTAACTTGCTTTTAGAAACCTTGGCCCTAAATCAAAGTTGGAGGCATATTTACATTTGGGGGTAAAAAAGACCTACTGAGACTTGGTAAACAAGTAAATGAACATGAAATTGGACCCTAAGGAGAAGAATTGCAACTTTGATAAATGGCAACCTAATTTGGAAAAGAGATGCCTTTATCTAAACACCATCGTAGCCAAATGGCCTGGGATGAAGGCTTTGCAGTAGGTTCCTAAGCAGACCACACAAAGTAGGTCTCTGAATTGCAATGGAGCCTTTCATTTACCGGTAAACTCACCTCTTATTAAAATGATGCTGGCTTCTGAAAGAAAGTTTTCACACTGAAAAGAGAATTTGCTTGCAAGAACTTATCTAATCTATTACATAATTCTGAATAATTTGCCCCTTTAGGTCAACATTATGGTGTTTGAATTAACGTCGCAGTGCCTTAAACGTAGAAGGATTCAGCTTAAGTTTTATTCCTTTTCGATCTGGATTTTTGGAGAAGCCGTGGTGTTGTTGGAACATGTTCCACATTTTCAATTTAAATACATGATTTATCTTCTGTGCTTTGGAGGTAACATTTCGACCTTGTAAAACTTACAGTCATTAGGACTATAAACAGCTATTTGTGTTCATTGTGGCTCCAAAGTAGGAATGAGCTGAAATGAATAAACCCCAAAGTATGCAGTTTGGGCAGTGTTCGTGTTTGTTATTTATTTATCAAGGGGAAGGGGAGAAAATATTCTTCTTTGGCTCACAGCCCATTCTCCAACTTTTGTATGGGAGAAGACGATGGGCGGTAATGGTTGAAAGCTGCAGATGATCATCAATCTCACATCTAACAGTTTCTAAGTGTTGACTATGTGTCAGGCACTGGGCTAGACCTAAGAGATTAACTAATGATTAGGACCAGGTACAGTCCAATAGAGATTCCAGAAGTAAATCCAGGCATATATGGTCAACTGATATTTGACAGGGGCACCAAGAATACATAATGGGAAAAGGATAGTCTCTTCAATAAATGGTTTTGGGAAAACTGGATATCCACATACAAAAAAAAAAAAGAATAGAAATTAGACGCTTATTTTACACCCCACGCAAAAATGAACTCTAAGTGGACTAAATTAAAGACTTAAATATAAGACCTAAAACCATAAAACTTCTAGAAGAAAACATATGGGAAAATCTCCTTGATATTGGTCATGACAAAAACAAACATAAACAAGTGGAACTACATCAAACTAAAAAGCTTCTTATAGCAAAGGAAACAATCAACAAAATGAAAAGGCAACCTGTGGAAGGGGAGAAAATATTTGCAAACCATTTATCTGATAAGGGGTTAATATCCAAAATATGTAAGGAATTCATACAACTCAATAGCAAAGAAAGAAAAAAAAATAAACCCAATTTAAAAATAGGCAAAGGACCTGAATAGACATTTTTCCAAAGAAAACATACAAATTGTCCACAGGTATATAAAAGGTATATAAAAAGGTACTCAATATTATTAATCATCAGGGAAATACCTAGGTGGCTGTTATTAAAAAAACAGGAGACAACAAGTGTTGGCAAGTGTGGAGGAAAGGGAAATTTTGCATGCTGCTAGTGGAAATGTACAGTCAGTATGGAAAATGATATGGAGGTTCCTCAAAAAATTAATAATAGAACTGCCATGTGATGCAACAATCCCACTTCTGGGGATATATACAAAGGAAATGAAGTCACTATCTTGAAAAGATATCTGCACCCCCATGTTCATTACAGCATTGTTCACAATAGCCAAGATATGGAAACAATCCAAGTGTTGGTCAACAGATGAATGGATAAAGAAAATGTGAGACCCCCCCCACACACACACACACGAATATTAGTCAGCCATAAAAAAGAAGGAAATCCTCTACTTATAACAACATGGATGAACCTGGAAGATATTTTGCTAAGTAAAAAGACCAAGACAAATGCTATATGATTTCACTTATATGTGGAATCTAAACACATTGATCCTAGAGCCAGAGAGTGGAAAGGTGGCTGCCAGAGGCTGAGGAGCAGGAGGGGCAATGGGGAGATGTCGTTGGTCAAAGGATACAAACTTTCAGTTATAAGATGAATAAGTTCTGGAGGTCTAATGTATAGCATGGTGACTATACTGAATAATACTGTTTGTATTGTATACCTGAAATTTGCCAAGAGAGCAGGTCTTAAATATTCTCACCATACACAAACATATGGTAATTATGTGAGGTGATGGATGTGTCAAAAACTTGATTGTAGAAATTATTTCACGTGGTATACATATATAAAATCATTATGTTGTATACCCTTACAACAAGGATTAGGAGCTAAAAAAAAGAAGACAGGGAGAAGTTCTTGCCCTCAGGAAGCTCACAGACTAGCGGGAGAGGCCTACATTAATCAGACATGCCCTCACAAAAGCTGTGAAGTTATAGACTGACCTAAGTGTCATGAAGGAAAAGCAATTGATGTTAGGAGAGTTCTGATGGGAAACCTGACTTAGTCTGGGGGTTCTGGAAGGCTGAGATCTGATGGATGACACTCACCAGGGGAAACCTGGTAACCAGGTGAAAAAGGGGAGGAGTGATAGTGGGATGTTCTAGGCAGAGGGAACAGCATGGCGACAGGAATACTTGGCTACCTGGAAAATCCATTTTGGGTATAGGAACAGCATTTTATTTTTATTTGTTTTATTTTTCAATTTTTAAAGTATAGTTGACATACAATATTATATTAGTTTCAGGTGTGCAACATAGTGATTAGATATTTATGTACCTTATGAAGTGATTGCCCAAGAAGTCTAGTACCTGCCTGATACCTTACATAGTTATTACAATATTATTGACTATATTCCCTATGTTTACTTTACATCCCCGTGTCTATTATTATAACTGACAATTCTTAATCCCTTTCACGTTTTTTACCCTTTTCCCCAACCCCCTTCCCATCTGGCAACCATCGGTTTGGAATAGCCTTCTTACCCATAGAAGACACCCAGCTGATAATTTCCACCAAACTCTTACCTGTCATTCAAAGACAATTTCAAAAATTGCCTCTTTTATGAAAGTTTCTTCAAACCCTACAGAGAGAATTAGTCCATGCGTGAGGTTCTCTTATACACCTGATGTAACACTGTGAAAATTCTATGCTTTGAATCTGAGAGGCAGCAGATGGCTACAGAGTCAGGCTTTCTGAATTCAAATCTTGACTCAACTGTTTATTTTCTGTACAACCTTGGACCATTTGCTTAAAATCTCTGTATTTCAATTTCACCATTTGTAAAATGGAGATAGTAATAGCACCAGTGTCATATGTTTGATGGGAGGCTTTGGAGAGTTAATATATGCAGAGGGCTTAGTTCAATGCCTGGCACATAGTGAAACCTCACCAACTAACATATTTTTGATAATTAGTTCTGAGAAAGCCTATTTCCTTACTCATTTGCTCAACTGCTCAGAGCCATTTAGAGTCCAGTTAGAAACTCCACCCATATTTCTTAACACCTAACTTATCTCTTAACATCCAGTGTTCATCCTGGAATTTCAGGCTGCCTTCAATCACAGCACCTCTTGAACTTTCTGTGTATTTGAACAACTGAGGAATCTTGTTAAAATGCAGATTGATTCAGTTAGTCTGAGGTGGGCCCTGAATAAGCTCCTAGATGAAATCAATATGGCTGGTCTATGGTCCACACTTTGAGTAGTGAGGAGCTATCAACCTCAGTGAGCTCTTTGAGGCTACGTGAGTCTCTGGGAGAGAGATAGGAGCCTATAGAAGGAGGAGGGACTCAGTCTATAACACCTGTACCTGGCCACTGCACATCTGCACATCACGGTCTGCTTCCCTCTCCTAGACTGACTCAGTGCCCCACCTGTAAGAGTTAGTCAGTGTGAGGTGAATGTCATCAGGGCACCACCAGTAGTGCAGCTCTTGAGGGTTGAATCAGTCAAGGAGAGCTAGAGGGAGGGAGGGAGGGAGGGAGGAAGAGAGAGAGAGAGAGAGAGAGAGAGAGAGAGAGAGAGAGAGAGAGAGAGAGAGAGAGAGAGAGAAAGAGAACATTTATTATTTCAGGCTAGCAAGCTGGAAATTCATATAAAAGTTGATATTGAAGTTTTCGGAAATCTGTAAGGCAGGCCAGGACTCCTTAAGACAGAATTACTTCTTCCCTGGGAAAGCTTAGTTTTTGCTTTTAAGGCTTTCAGTTGATTGGATGAGGCCCACTTAACTTATACAGGGTAATCTGCTTTACTTAAAGTCAACTGATTGTAAATGCTAATCACATCTGCAAAATACCATCACAGTAACATCTAGACCAGTGTTTGAACAACTGGGCACCATAGCCTAGCCAAGTGACACTTAAAATGAAGCATTGCAAGGTCTAAAAGGCATGGCTTGTTCCATGGTTTGAGATCTTTCCCATCATGTCAGAGTCTGAATGAGCCTTTGAAATTTACCTCTCTTTTGGGACAAAAACTTTATGGGTGGCCTGACTCCCATCTTGGGGTTTGAAGGATGGCATTACAGTTGAGAGTTGCCTATGACTGGTTTGTGGTCTGTTATACCCAACTTGAGCCCGGTTGACCAACTTTTTGGCATTGGGGGCTAAATTTCTTAGTGAAAAACAAGCAAGTTACTCCAAGTCAAACAGCACTTGCCTTGGAGTGTCAAGCTCCCAGTTGAGAACTCAGATCCTGTTTATGTACAGTTATACCACCAGATTGTAGGCAGTGGATAGTTCCTTCCAGAGGGTCTTGGACAGCTGCTAAGACCCCTGCTGTGAACAGATCAATTCTGGCCTCCAAGCAGAGGTGAATAAACGCTTTGCAGTTCTCAGGGAACTGCCCAGTGAGCACACACCACACTATGGGACAGTGGTAGCAGGCATTTTTAAGACTTTGCATTTATCTTTGTACAGCTTCTCCAGTGTACTTTTCAGTCTGTGATTTTATTGTATTTTCAATAAATACAATTTATTTGTATTTATTCAATATATTATTCAATATAACCTGGCAGATATGCAGGGTAGAGATTGTTAACCTCCATTTTATTTCCTGGCGTGATAAAAGGGTACTATTTCCTGGTCTGATTGCCCTAGGCTAGATCGCAAGTGGGAAAATGCACTGCTTTGGAATCTAGTGGATATGAGGTGGAATTCCTGCTCCACCCCTTACTGCGTGCCCTTAGATAATAGGTAACCTCAGTCCTGTGAGCCTCAGGTTCTGTATGTGTAATAATTAGCTTGAATGTTTGAGGGAGAATTATATGTACTAATAAATGTAGCTCCATGTCTGCCATCTAGTAAATGCTTGAGAAATGGTGGTGACTTTTTGTATTGCTGTAGTAAATGTGCCTTGGGGTGCTGCCCATCCATAGCACCCTACTCCTGGGCTGCTTCCACCCACACCCATTAAGGAGGTGCCGACTGAGGTGCCTGGCTTTGTACTGTGTGACCTACCACTTAGTCATACCTAATTGGGCGAAGAAAGGTTGCCTGGCCCAGGATGAACTTGGATTCTTCTGGGAATTTGGAATTGTAACATGGAGGAGCTGAGCCACTGAGCTGTGGGGAACTGAGTTGGAAGGCCATGTTGTCTTGGGAACAAGGGCAACCAGGATGACCACTGTACACCCTGAGGTAGTGGCAGAGGAAGCCCTTTAATGGAGAGAAAGTGGGGAGTGATCAGGGGAACAAGGAGAAGAGATGGGTCATGTAGCCCTTGAAAGACAGAACCACAGATCTTCTTGGTTCTCATGAAGGCAGGTGGATTCTTTCCTGCGCTTGCAATTCCATGGGATCTGTATCCTTATAATGAGTTCCCTTTGCTTCTCCTGGGCTGGCATGAGTGAGTGAGCACCTGTTCCTTGTCATGAGAAGATCAATGATGAGAACCAGATAAATAAAAAAAAAAAGGGGATTCTGGGAAGTAGAATGAGTTGGTGAACCTAGACATCCAGTCCAGGGCTCATTCTATTGCCCTTTGCTGCCATGTCATACTCCTTACCTGGCAAGTACAATTATTATAGCGGTGATTCTGTCTTGGCTGCCAACTTGGTGTCTGTGAGGTTGGTTGGGGAAGGAGGTGTGGCTGTCAGGGCAGATGTGGTGATAGCCCTGCCCTGAAGCATTTCCTTCCTGACTTCTGCTTCTCCACCACCATCCATGAGGCTGCTTGCTCTGCCAAGTTCAGCTCAAACAATGAGGGTACCTCTGGGGTTCTCCTCCTTGAGCTGGGCACCAGCTTTCAGTGGCCTCCCTGTCTATGTTTCTCTAAAAGGGAGAAGTTATTGGGTTAATGGAAATGGATTCCATGGGATCTTGTTCCACTTGGGTCCCGCTCAATGAAATCATCTAGCTTGGAAGGGCATCGTGAGGCCTGGAGTGTTAAGGGACTCTGGATAGAACCTCAGGGGCACCGGGAACTCACATGGGCCAGAGTGTTGAGCATCCCATGTGGGTTCGCTAGAACTGCTTCCCAAATTTGAGGGCATTGAAGGGCTGGGTAATCACAGGGGTACTTGCCAACATGCAAATCCCTGCATCTCTTTCTGATTCAGGATATCTAGGATGAGGCTTGGGAAGCTCTAGTTTTAACAAATACCAGATGATTCTGATCATTAGCCATGATGGAAACTACCTCAAGTAGATGGCCTCATTAACGTCAGCCTAAAAATCTCCAAAATAGTCTTGCAGCAAACATCATGCATGAAAACTTCTGTAGTCTAATCCCCTACCCTCATAAATACATGTTGTTATGGTTGAATTATGTTCCCCCAAATTCATATGTTGAAGTCCTAACCTCAAGTACCTCAGAATATTTGGAAATATTTGGAAATAAGGTCGTTGCAGATGGAGTTAGTTAAAATGAGGTCATACTGGAGTAAGGTGAGCCCTTAACCCCATATGACTGGTCTCCTTGTCAAAAGGGGCGATTTGAACACAGAGACAGACACATATAGAAGGAAGATGATGTGAAGATACACAGGGAGAACGCCATGTGAATTACATTGACACAAGCCAAGGAACATCTGGGGCTACGAGAAGCTGGAAGAGGCAGGGAAAGACCCCTCCTCTACAGGTTTCAGGGGGAGCATGGCCCTGCCAACACCCTGATTTCAGACTTCTAGCCGCCAGAACTGTGTAATAATAGATGTCCATTGTTCTAAGCTCTCTATTTGGTGGTAGTTTATTACGGCAATCCTGGGAAATGAAAACAGATGCTTTTAATTTGTTAGTTTTTAATATTAGCTACTGTCGGCTTCATTCCTCTGAGTTTCTCTGTCTGCTTTCTTGGGTGTGAACTGAAGACTTGGTCAGGCTGGAGTGTAGCCCCTGGGACATCCCTGCGACCTCCCTGTAGCCAGGGCGGGGTAAAGTGTTTAGAGTACAGGAAACCTTCATTCCTGTGACAAATGTGACAGTGCCCCATGAAGTCAGAGAGAAGCCTTACTATAGGAAACACAGGTTACTTCTCATTTATTCCCCTTATGAATCTGACCAGACATTTTCAGCAGCCAAGCATCTATTAATGATTGCCAGTTGCCAATTCTGTAAATTGGGAGTTTGTGATTGTAGGTGGCAGAGAGGTCCTTTGTATCTGTGTCCAGATAAACTATTGCTCAGAGCTTAGGAGCAGGGCTCTGGAGCCAAAGCGCTGGTGTTTGGATCCTCCTGGCTGTGTGGGTTTAGGTAAGGTACATCATAGTCACCTGCAGGGCTTGTTGAGATTCACTGCAAGTCCCATCCATGGCGCTTCTGATTCTGTAGGTCTGGGATGAGGGCTAAGAATGCTCATTCCTAACAAGTTCCCTGGTGATGTTAATGCTGCTGGTCCAGGAAGCATACTTGGAGGACTGCTAACCTAGTTTCTCTAAGCCTCTGCTTTCCCATCCATGAAATGGGGTTCATGATGTTCCTAAGTTCCAATCCTTACAAGTGAAGTGATAGATGTTAAGTGCTTAGCGTATTGCTATGCATAGAGCTCAGTTTTAGTGAGCATTCACTGTTTTTAACACAAATGGAAACCCTCTTCTGTGCTTGGCTTGCTAAGTCCCCCCAAGATGTTTCATAGTCAGGAACACTCAAAGGCAATTTTGAATGGGATGCAGAGAAATGTCACCTCCTGTTGGAGTTTTCAGAGAAAAAATTACCCTCCTGAAACTAAGGGTCACCTATTGCTTTGCTGAGGTTGCATCTTCTAACTGTGCCAGCAGTTGGGCCCTAGATGAGGCCATTGGTAGAGGTGGGATTAGAAGGAGAGGAGAGGGGCTGGGTCTCACCCTCAGGCTTATCAAGCAGAGAGCCCTCATCGTCACACTCTGGAGTCTGGGGGCATCATGCTGCCCAGACCTCCAGCTGGCAGCCTCTGCTGTTCTGCACAGGGCACTGCCCATCCGTTTAGAAAACATCCCACAGTCTGTGCCCTTTCCCACACTCCCAGCTAAAGACAGCGATTGTCTGGGTGTTCAAGCATTAAGTGGTGGGGCCTTTCAGAAGCCACTGTGTATGTTTGTCCTGTGTCTCCTCCAGTCTGGGCTGAGCACAGAGAGACAGACTGTTCATGGGTTAGCCTTCCTAACTCAGTATGACATCCTGGCACTGAATCTTCTCATTAGCTTGGTTCTCGGGATTCCAGCTTTGGAAGCAAGACAGTTTATGTCAATCAGAAGTGCTTTGTCTCTGGGATTCTGGGCTCATCAGGAGCTAGGGGCTCTGGTGGGGAGCTGCTGGCTTGTTGCTAAGGTGTTTGGAGCTTATCCAAGTTCACATTTCCCAGGATGGTGGAGAATTGTTAATGATTACAAAGCTCTGAAAATGTATATGCTGGTTTCGTTCCACACCACGTAAAAACACTTGAATAGGGCCGGCTGAGTGGCGCAGTGGTTAAGAGCTGACTTGGGACGCCAGCAGTCCCGGTTCTGGTCCCACATATGAGGGCCAGTGACACTGCCCTCAAACAAAACAAAACAAAACAAAAAAAACCACTTGATTACCAGAGAGGATAAGATTTCTGGTTTTGTTTGGTTTTTGTGATAGTTGAACTTTGAGGGTAAAATTGGAGTCCTTTTTTCATGTGTGTATTAATGAAAGCTTCCCCTTTCAAAGTAGTGAGCTCTTCTTGAGCACCTACTATGTGCAAAGTAACAGTGTGGGGCAGTAAGAAAAAGATAAGACTCTTCCAGCTTAGTTGGAGAGGGATGTACCGGGTAGAGAGGTTCTGACATAAAGATATATAGAAAGGTGGCTGACATTGGAGAGAGAAGACGTAATTACAGACATATTGATTTCTGTTTTCATGTTTTAAAGTTTTTCTTCGCTAAAAACATGAATCTTTCCCCTTAACATGCCTGCTTTCCCCTGCTGTAGGGCCCAGTAGTATCTCTTTGAAGCCAAATAGTCTCTGGGTTACCTGCCCTCCCAGTTCCATCCCCTTAATTGCCCCAAATCCTAGTTTGGCTGCTCATGCAGATTCACCATGTAAGTTAATGAGAAAATTCATCTGTTTTCTTGCCTGTTTATTTGTGGTCTTTTCCTATTCAAACTTCCACCTGAACAGGTTTCAGCTGAATATTTATTCCTTGTCTTTTCCACTAAAATGTATAATTCCTGTGGGTAGGAATTCTACTCGGATTCTCAGACTAGTCTGCCATGTCAGCCAAATTGAAGAGGCCAAAATGAAATCATGGAGGCAATTATATAGCAAATTATGCACTAAATCCAAGTATGATAAGACTTAGGTATATACTTTGAAGCTAAACATTTCATTGAGTACAAATCAAAGCAAGGTCTGTTTGATAGTTCCACTCTGTGTGAAGTCAATTCATAACTTACCACCCTCTCCCCTTTTTTATGAGATAATGCTGGCTAGGACTAGCTTTATAAAACCAGGCTTAATAAAGCTAAACATAGTCTTTACCATACACCCAACAATTGTGTGCCTACCTATTTACCCAAATAAGTTGAAAACTTATGTCCACACAAAAACCTGCACATAACTGTTGAATGAAAAAGTTTTATTCACAATTACCCAAAATTGGAAGCAACCAAGATGTCCTTCAATAGGTGAAAGGATAAACAAATTGTGGTGCATCCATGCAATGGAATAGTATTCAGTGATTAAAAGAAATGCACTTTCAAGCCACAGAAAGACATGGAGGAGTCTGAAATGCATATTGTTAAGTGAAAGAAGGCAGTATGAAAAGGCTACATACCTATAATTCCAACTATATGATATTCTGGAAAAACCAAAACTATAGAGACAGTAAAAAATGGCTGCCAGGAGTTAGAGGGTAGAAGGGAGGGGTAAAAAGGTGGACCACAGGAGATTTTTAGGGCAGTGAAACTATTCTGTATGATGCTGTAACAGTGGATACGTGACATCATGCATTTGTGAAAACCCATAGAACTATACAACATAAAGAGTGAACTTTATTGTAAACTATGGATTTTTATTAATAATCATGCATCAATATTTTATGACCAATTTTAACAAACATACCATACCAATACAAGATGTTACTGATAGGGAAACTGTATATGCAGCTGGGGAGGGGAGAAAGTGTCTGGGAACTCTGAACTCTTTGTTCAAGTTTTCTATAAACCTAAAACTGCTCTAAGAAATAAAGTCTATTAATTAAAAAACATGGCTTAATCAAATTAATCAAATAATTTATTCACTTGCTCATTTTTTATTTTCGGCAAACATTGATTGAGTACCTAGTATGTGTCAGCCATGTTGATCATCACACTGGCCAAACAGGTGAGGTCACCTAGTGGCACTTGTGAGGGAGGGAGCTCCAATGATGTTATTTAAAGAAACTCAGTTCCCTAAAAGATTGAAATGGATAATGGCAATTGTTGATGGAACATCAAAGGGTGTTATGAAAGGAGGTCCACACTACTGAGGATGAAATCAAAGGCCATGAGTCCTTTCTATAGTCCAGACCCCAAAGGGTAATAATATTCAGAGCTCAGGAACTTTTGGATGTAAAAATGTAAATGGACAAACCCTCTGCTAATGTTAGGTATTATTATTATACTACTATAGTAATAAAGACATTCAGGAAAACATTATGGAGCAGAACTCAAGCTTAAGAAGCATTTATTCACTTTTCTAAATAAAAGTAAAATAACTTGAGCACTCTCTCCCCACTCCTGAGGTAGAGGAGAAATTCAGTATCAATCATTAGTGAGGCTCCTTTGATCCCTTCCATTGGATTGGACAAGATTCTTGGTTCTAGGAAAATGAGGGAGGATCATAAGTTACTGGGCAGTAACTCATGGTAGCTCCATTGCTGTATCTCTCCTTTTGCTTCACTGTGCTGATGTCTGGTGCTGTGATCTTCTGCCATCTGCCCAAGGCTGGTTCTTGGAAGGGACTTCCAGCTGTCCTTACTCTTCCTTGCAAACCTTAAGCCTTCTGACCACAGGTTTGGCCACAGCTCAAGGCACTGTGTTTAGATTCCAGCCTTCAGAGGCATCTGGCAATCACCTCCCATCCAAGGTCAAGCCTCTGTGGGACACTGTATGGGAGCAGGATACATATGCCTGATTCTCAGTACTCCTCACCTCCTATGTCCACCGTTTTCTTCCTCCACCAACTCTACTTGCCTTTCCTTTAAGAGTCTGCCACGAGCATTTGAGATCTGAATCCCTGGCATATGTTGTCAGTTTGGCTCAAATAAACTCTTGTAAAAAATTTTTAAAATAATAAAAATAAAAAAGAGTCTGCCATCTTGTACCAACCTCATTTATATCTTAATAGAGTTAAGCTTTAGAAAATGAAGACCCCTAAACTCTCCCTTGTTGCAAGAGAATATCAGATCTCCTGGAGTAAAGGGATATGGGGCGGGGGGAGGGGGCGGTTGGGAGTGGGCAGCAGTAGGGAAAAAATGCTTTTCTTTCTTTCTTTTAGTGCCTCATCATACATTTCCCAGTGGGACTATCCTGCCACACTATAATTGCTAGTGGTAAAGAATTTAGCTATCTTTATTTTAAAAACAAAACCACTTTTTAGGAGACAATGTCAGTTTATGTCAGACCTCAGGCTCTGGGCCCTGGGCCTTCAGAAGACTCCTTACCTCACCAGACATCCATTAACAGTGGAGTCTCATTGACCTAGGGATAGTTCCAAAGTCAGCACAAAAGGTTAAAAGCTTATACAATCTAAATTCCCCATGACTTTTCATTAGGAAAGTAACCCTTTGCAGAATTTTCATGTGTCTATCACAGAGATGTTATTTTCTAGTATTTGGACATGTCAGTTTTTCTTTGGATGAACACCAGATGAATTGGCTGATTTGCATTTAGAGGTCCCAATGTATGAAAAATACTTAGCTTTAAATACAACAATCATCTTCAATGTCATGTGATGCTCTCACAGAGGTCTGAGGGGATCTAGTCTCCTAAGGGACAGCTGATTTCCCACCTCACATTCACTCAGGGGTATATGCTCATGCAGTACAATGACTGGTGGAGTCAAAGATACCACTTTAATTGTTCTTTCTCTTCTTCCCTTTCTCTTCTTCTCACTCTGTCTCTATGTCCACTCTCCCAAATGCATCTAGTTGGCTTGGGATTTGAAGAGACTCCACTTTGCTATAAAAATGCTTGCTCTGTGCCAGGCCCTGGGTGCGTTGGACAAGCCTCACTATGACAGTCTACTTCCTGGTTTCTCTGACCTCCTCCTGTTGGCACTCTTTGTAGGCTGCCATCTAGTATTACCCCTTGGTGGCTCTTGTTGTTTTGTGATTCCTAAACTTGCCTATATATCTTTCATTCCATCTAGATTGGGTTTGGTGATCAGTTCTGCCCTTGGATAATCTAACTTTGGCTCAGGCCCTATTTGGGGCCATGCTGTTTAGGGGCTGGTGATGATAGCTGGAAGGGCCCCGCTCTGCAGCAATATAACAGGAGTTCTGTCTGTCCCTGTCTCTTGGGACTATTTTCATCACCCTCTTCCATATATCTCCTATAAGTTCCTGCCTCAGAATGACCCCTTCTCTGCTCAGCACAATTTCTAAGGTCCTTTCTCAGTGATTTTCCTGGACTCATAAGTGGTAAACTGAATGGTTTGATGCTCATTGCGTCTTCTAAGCTGGGAACAATGAGGTGGAAAAGGCTTTGTTTCAAGACAGAGTTAGAATGTTGACTCTGTCTGTGTGGCCCAGCCCAAATTCTTTAGCCTTTTTGAGTATCTCTTAAGACCCAACGTAAATGGAATTGCTCACCTACCTTACAGCTATGGAATTGCATTACCTTCCCTAGAGGTTATTGTAAGGAATAGAGTTATACAAAAGTGTGTTACACATATGGATTATCAACAACTGTTAGCTTTACTGTTACCTCCTTCATTGGGAGTATGGATGGGCTAGGTACGTTGTAGGACAGCTTCTATTCAGAATGATTGAAGCAATTTCTTCCTTTCCTTTGTGGAACTCCTCTCTTTTTGCTTTAAACTGAGCTAAGGCACACACCTGGGCTGAGGGTCCCACTCTGACACTCAGTGAGACTTGGGTGAATCTTTGGTTTCTCTCACCTACAGTTTTCTCATTTATAAAGTGAGGGTACTAATATCCACTCTTTAGGATTATTGGGAGAGTTAGAAAGTGAAGGATGTAAGATGGTCAGTGTGGTGACTGGCTCAAATATTATCACCTGATATTGAGTCCACACCGCTCTCCTCTCGGATTATAAATTCTTTGTGGGCAGGAACACATCAGAGTCACTTCCGGCCCAGTGATGACATGAGGAGGGCCACTTCAGCTAGTGAAGGAAGAAAACCAAATAATTCTTCTTTCCCTTCTTCTCAGGAGACCTGGCTTGAAGTCTGTAACATTAAGATGCCATAACAGTTTAAAAGATAAACAACCCCAGTATAGGTTCCTATAGTATTAAATAGGGCAACTTTCAAATGGGTCATGGTGGAAAAAACAAAAATCTCCACAGTGTTATGTGTTCTATAAAGGCAGGCTCATAGGACTCAGTTCACATGAGAAAAAAGCTCTGCAAAATTGTTCCAGGGATTTCAAACTGAAGGCAAATATATTTGTAGTAAAAATATTACACATGATCTGCTATAAACTTTTTATTTTTCAACAAAAGAAAGAGTGTTTTAAATAAAAACACTGTGGTTATAGCATCCCTGTAAATGTTACTCTGGGAGTCAGTTTCCCTTTTCTAATGATTGAGGGCTGGATTAGGTCCATGGGGTCTCACAGGCTTTGATAAGACATTTGGATTTTCCCCTTAACAGGGGGAAAAGTTGCTGGTGTTTTCAGTAGGAGCAGGCTATGATCTGATTTATGTTTTTTGAAGCCCAGACTTTTTCTCACTTTCCCCCTTCTACCCTCTGGCTGTTCTCCATCTGCCTTTTGTGTTTTATCTCCTGTCTATTTCTCTTTCTACAGTATCCCCTCTCACTCCAGCTCATAACAACACAGCATTTGCTGGGATTTTAATCACACTCTGCCCTGTGACACGGCATGCTATTATTATCTTCCACATATGTTAGATAATTAATTAATTCAACAAGCATGTATTGAACAGCTGCTATATGTCAGGCACTGTGCTAAGTGCTAGGAACACAGAGATAATTAGGACAGGTTTTCTGTTCCCAAGTAGCCTGGAGTCTGGGAGGGTGGGTACAGCAGCTACATAAACAAATCCCCGGAGGCCTGTGGTAAACCCAGTGAAAAGCATGGCAGGGTTTGTATGGGATCCAAGATAAGGGGTCTCTAACCTGCAGGGGTGGGAGGAGCGTCTGGGCCATGTAGGTGGGGTAGGAGAGACTTCCTGGATGAAAGGCGGTTGGGACTGATTCTTTTTTTTTTTTTTTTTGAGGGCAGTGTCACTGGCCCTCATATGTGGGACCGAACTGGGCCGCTGGCTTCCCAAGCCAGCGCTTAATCACCGTGCCACTCGGCTGGCCCGGGACTGATTCTTTAAGGGTGACTGGAAGTGAGGGTGAAGGGAAGGGATGCAGAGAGCAACAGAATGGTGAGTAATTGCAAGCAGTTGACTCTCGATGTACCATTTAGTGGAAGGCTGAGAAGAGTGGGAGATGAGGCTAGAAAAACAGAGAGAGCAAAACACAACACAACACAACACGACACGACACGACACCCAGGATGCCTGTCTTCTGCTGGAAGGAATTCTTGGAGCTGCAAAGCCCCAGAGAAGGGAATGGGAGGCTAGAGGTGGTCTTTGTTTCTTCACTGAAATACCACACAGGCGATACCACAGTGAACAAAACTCACAAGGTCTCTGTTCTCAAGGAGCCAGTAGAAGACGAGCTGGTGGCCAGGTCAATAGCACAGTGTGAAAAATACTAGGTGCCGTGGGAGCTCCTTGGAAAGAGCCCTGACCCAGCCTCGGCCGAGGGAAGGCTTTCTGGATGCAGCATCCTCTGCTCAGCTCTCCTGAGAGTTGGGTTCTAAGGGGTAGTGAGTGAGATAGGTGTGTGCAGACAGCGACCACCGTGGGGGCCCACCTTTCCCCTGAACCTCAAAGCCTTTGAGGTCTAAGAAACCAAGCTGTAGGTCCAGGCTGGAGCAAGGATTGGAGCATGGAAAGCAGGCTGGAGAAAGGTCTGCAAAGAAACGCTGGCTGTCCTGTGGTCTTCCTGGCGGTCTGCTGGAACATGGGCCTGTTTTGCAAACACAGCAAGTTAGACCAAATATGTGGGGTTTGGCTCCGGCTCAGCCAACCCAGCTCCCTAAGCAAATAGTAAGGAATTTTTCCCCCTTTTCTTTCTGAACTAAATCTTCTCTGGGTGCATAATTTATAGAATTCCAGCGCACTGCAGGTTGGCTTTCTTCCCAAGAAAGAAAAACATCTCCTTGGATTTTCCACACACCCGCCCCCATCCTGCTGACCGAATGCCAAGACTTGACAGCAAGGCCGAGCAGGGCTGCTGCTGCTGCCCTGGAGGAAGGCAGGGCATACATCACCCCAGCAAGGAGTAGGTAGCTGCAGTAGGGGTGCAGGTGGGTGTTCTATACAGGAGTGGGAGGGTAGGAAATAGGTGTGTGGTCACCGTGGTAGGCAGGAAACTGGAGACAGCGGCACCACTGGGAGCCTATAGGGAGACCAGCAGACCTGGGAACAGCTTGTCAGTTTTTACAAAGCACCTTCTCTCATCTTGAGTCTCCCAACAACTACATGAGGAGGATAGGACACATATATAATTACGTTTCCCATGTAACCGATGCATCGCTAAGGGGATGGGACAGCCAACTTGAAATTAACCTGACCCAAGTTAGAATTCCACCTCTGTGATTGAGTGATCTTGGGTAAGCTGCAAAATCACCTGTCTATGAGGCATAATGGTAGTACTTTCCCCAAGGGTTTGTGCTGAGGATTAAATGAGATCTTGTAGATAAGGAGCCCACACCATGTCTGCCCCTAGCAGATACTCCCTTGTTTGTAGTATAACATCTGCTGACGTTACCTGGCTCCTGTGGGCACTGCTGGGACTGCCGCTTGGGTGTTTTGACTCCCCAAATGGCCCTTTATGTTGCCTTAGTCACCCTTGTGCCCACCAGGCCGTCCCATCCCCCAGAAGAGGCCACAAGCGTTGTGAGGTCGCCTGTGTGTTCCTGGCTCAGAAATCTGGGCTGATAGCTGAGTAGGTTAGTCCAGTAGGTTAGTCCTTCCGTCCAAATGCCTGCCGTGCTCTGTGGGAGCAAACAGCTCTAGAAACTGCAGAGCTGGTGAAACCTAAGCTTCTGAACATGAGCCCAAGTTTACAATCTGCCTGTTTCCTCTTATAGTCAAGGGCAAGCATCCAAGTCCTCCTTTAGTTTATCGTCATTGCTGCTGAGAAAGGTCAGCGCGCATTCCTCTCAGTTTTCTCCAGCCACTTGGCTCTGAGCAGTGATTCCAACTTAGGGATCAGGGACCCTAGGCTCTGGAGTGTGTTTACAGGGAGTCGCCAGGTCATGCCCCCTACCCGGGGCTGGAGGTCTGTGTCCTCACAGCATATATATAATCAGCATTCCCTTGTCAGGGCCAGCTTGGTGGCTCCTGTGTTATTGACCTAGATTGTTTGCTCAAGGAAAAGTCTATACCTCTTATAGCTATTCCTTCTGCCTGGCATCCTCTTCTCCTAGAACACCCCATGGCTGGCTGCTTCTCCTCATTCGATTCTTGGCCTAAATGCGGCTTCCTTAGGAGCTTTGTTTGACCATCCCCTGCCCTGCTCACGGCACTGTCTTTATTTTTTTCTTGGGACTCCTCACTGTTTGAAGTTATTTCTTTGTTTCTTGACTTTGTGCCTAGAATGTAAGCTCCATGAGAGTAGGACCTAGGCTGTCAATCATTGCAGGATCCCCTGTGCCTGGCAGACAGCAGGAGTTCAATAGTTACTTGTTTAATGGGTAAATGAAGCAAACTTCAGCTCATAGGGTCCAAAGTCATCATTTCGCAGAAGAGAAAACCGGCGCCCAGTAGAGTTAAGGTGCCAGTGTCAATTCGCTTGTGCCAGACGCCTTGCTGCCATGAGCTCTTTCCATAGTAGTTTCTTCGTTCTCCATTCTCAAGGGTCTCTGAAACGAGCCTATGGTAATGGTCTGCCTTTCTATGTAGGAAGAAGGACAATTTCTTGCTTCTGAAGCGTTACAGCACCAAAAATATGCAATGTGCACCCTAATATGCTAGAGGACAGTTTGCTCTGAAAATGGAAAACACACAGACACACATATAAACAAGAAATTAAAATGGGCTAACACTTGAGTAAGGAATGATTATATAAAATGAGGTCCTCCTGGTGCTGTCAGCTAACCAGAGAAATACCATACTGGGTCATACCTATTAATGTCGGAGGTGACAGTTTCCTCTCTAGATTCTGGAGGAAGAATAAGGGGATTCATAAAGAGTGACTGTGTGGGGAGTAGGCTGGATTTTTCCTCAGAGAGTAAATGTGAAGGGTAACTCTGAAGAGGCATGCGAAGGGTCCAGCACAATACCTGCTCAGTCAGGGGTAATTCTGTTATCACCCCTAAAGATTATTCTCGCTGAACACTCACTTGCTTCCATGTTCCCCTGACTCCCACTGGTTTCTCATATTTATCCCGGGGGAGATGACAGCAGATGATTCATACTAAGTAGCAAAAAGAGCCAGCGTGCTAGTTCTGGTAAAAGGTTATGTAGAGCGTAAGAAGCTAATAATAATTTTAACAGCCACTATTTCATTTATGTGACACTCTTTATATCCCAGGCAATGTGCTAGGGGCTTAGGTGTACTGCCTCAATTAATTGTACAAAGTTGGAACTGTTTTTTTTGCCCTGCTTAATGTGTAAGGAAACAACCACTCAAACCTATGAAAAAAAACCAAACTACTTTTATTCCTGTTTTACAAATAAAATAAAAAAAAGAAGCTGGAAGAGGTCAAGTGGCTTGCCCAAGGTTACTCAGCTGGTAAGAGACACAGCCAGAATTTCAGCTGTGGCACATGGTCTGACTGCAGAAGTGACATAAAGTACACAAAGTGATAGAGTGACATAGGAGGCTGGAATTGATGGCTAAAGTAAATGAGAGGTGGTAGGGTTTTTGTGACTGGCAGTTGCCCACATTGTCTCTGGCCCCTTGCTTTTGATAATTGACTATGACACATATCCACTAAGAATTCACAGGGTGCATTGTGAGAAATTAAATGGAGTGGTTTAAAGAGAAGACATCTGGAGCAGCACAAATGACTGTTATAACTATGATGCTCCAATGAAGTAAAGTTGTAAGTGCCAAGCATTCTGTGCTCTCAGCACACCGCTTTGCACCTAAAAGACAGGGATTACATTTTATTTCCCTTTGATTAAATGAAAAATTTTATGTGAAATCACTAGCTCAGACCCTGCCCAGTGTCTGGGAATGGCATTTAAAGCACAAAGTAGGCATTTGATTGCAAGATACTCACTTCTTTATTTTCCCAAATGCTTATCACAGTGCTTGGCACATAGTAGGTGCTTAACACATTTTAGTTGTTTATTAATTTTTGACTAGTAAGCCCTTGTTACTTAATAAAAACTAATATTTGTTGAGACTCCATTCTTAGCATTTCCAGGCACTATCTGTCACTTCTGGCTCTTACATTCACCAACGAGGTGAATATAGTTAACACCCCCATTTAACAATGGAATTTCCAGAGGTTAAATACTTCGCCCAAGGACACTGAGCTATCCAGCTGATAAGTGGCAGAGTCAGAGGTTTGAATGAATGGGTTCTCAGAAGTGATCAAGGAGGATGAATGTCTGTCACTATAGTTAGAAGCTTGACATTTCTCAGAAATCTTATATCTTTCAAAAAAAAATCCATACAGTCTTTGCTTTCTAATATGCTCATAGTTAATTTAACCTAAATTAATATTTTGAACCATTGACCAGTGTCATTACTTACCTCACCCTTCCTCCAGTCTTCAGGTTATCTGATGTTTCGGAAAGATGCACCATATTTGTTTTGTGACTTCTTATTTCCCTGGCAGACCAGAGTGTGCCTCCAGGGGTATACATGCTCCATGTTGGGCAGAAAGCTGGAGGAATCTGGTAAGCTTCCTGGCAGAAACGAGTTGCAAATTAGAATTTAACTGACTGGCAGAGGGACATCTGGGACCTAGATTGTACAGCTCCTCTTCCATCCATCCCCTAAACCCTTCTTTACTTCACCCCCTGGTAGAACAGTGTGGAGACCCAGAGTTCAGAATATATAGTAGGCCCAAAGTGACAAATAAATGAATGAATGACTGGGTGGATGGATAAAACCTGGTCAGTGATGGGCATCAGTATCCCCTTGGAAAGGCCAATGGCCTGAAAAAGGCTAACACCTGTGTAATAGCTAAGTAATAATAATAATAATAACTTTTATATTATGAAGGGGCTCCCTTGAGAAGGAAGTTACAGCTGCCAAAGACACCACAGCTTTATCACCTACACGAGTCCTTTCTAGACTTTCTTAGGCTATTATTGATGCTGCCGTGATCCCTAAATGTCAGTCAGTGTCTACAGCCACTAGCGCTGGACATTCATGATCAATTGGGAGGATAAGTTGGAGGACCCGCGAGGTCTTCTAGTCCATTCTTCCCATTTTACAGATAAGGAAACTGAGGCACAGAGAGGGAAAATGAATGACCCAAGGGTTACATGGTTTGGTGGAACTGTTCATTGCCTATCCAACAGTCATTTCTTGCTCCTTGTTTCTTCCCAGCAGAACCTCAATTTTATTTGATATTGGGCAGCCCTGATTTCAGGAAAGACCTTACCTACCCTTCTCTGTCCCCAGAGAATAAATCTTGATTAGTTTGAGCCAATCATAATAATTCTACCTTCTTTGCCAGTAACTGGTTTGGGGATGAGTATGTGATATAACTCTAACAAATGAAACACAAAGGGAAGTCTGTTGATGGGAGCTTTTGGAAAAGTTTTCTTCCATCTAAAAGAGCAACGATAATAAAGGCTACCATCAGTCTCTATAGCTTTGGAGTTTGTTGGATGAGGATAGGCTGCTTGGAGTAATTGCAACCAAAAGAGTTATGTGGAGGACAAATGCCAGTACACTGTGGATGGCAAAGTGGAATGATATAAAGAGCCTGAGCCCATGATGCTATTACTGAATGAGCTCTATAACTACTCTATCTCTAGACTTCCTGTCAAGTGAGATAATGAAATGTCTTTATTGTTTAAAATATTGTGTTGTCGGAAGTCATGACACACTTCTGTGATGAAAAACATAGAAAAAATACATCATAACTTTTCTGACAACCCAATAGTTGACTTGGGTTTTCTGTTATCTGTCTCCCAAAGCCTCTGTATTGATAAGCATGGCCAGGTCTGATCAGATTCCTAATCTGGTGTTAGGTGTTTCCTTGGAGTGGCTGGAGTGATCTCTGTGACTACCAGGTGGTAATGGGGGAGTAAAGAAGTGTTTGGGATTGTCAACTGAGTAGCAGCTAGATTGCACTCCTGCAGAAAACTGGGGCTCCCAAGAAGATCTCAAAAGCAGGCTTGAGAGTTGGACTTGAACCTTGGAATCAGTAATATCAGTAGCTTCATGAGACAGGAAACACAAAATAATGCTTTCCATTCCCAAGGTTTTATTCTCTCGCATAATACTGGTTATGGCAATTCCATAAAAGCATCAGGGACACAGATTCCTTTCACATTTCTGATCCATCGTTTCTGGGATGTAGCCCTCACCCTCATGTCCAAGATGGATGCTACAGATCCATCATGACTTCTATGCCCCAGACAGCCAAATAGAAAATGCAAGGACAAGTGTTTCCCTTCCCCTTTTTAAGGATGAAATAGGATTTTATTGTTCTTTGTATTCTCTTCCTTGTCTCTTCTTCTTCTTTTGTTTCTCTCTCTTCCCAAATATCAACATAGAGGCTCAAAGTAGGTTTTAGAGACTACTCTATTTCAAATGTAGTCTTCTGATATGTAAGTGCTCAATAAACGTTTGCTTCTGATAATGATGGGAACATATAACCTCCTTTGCATTTTAGCTTCTGGGGCAAGGGTCACAACTCGCAATGCCCTACAGGGCCAGGTAGGAAGTGATGGAATAAATAAAGTAGTTTGGCATAAAGAAAACAAGTGGTGATAATTGTCATAAACTGGAGAACACAACCTCCTTGGAAGGAAGCATTGTTATTCAGCTCCAGCAAATTGGTGCCAGGTGGGAAATACAAGCTCCATGTTACCAACTCTTCCATTATTCAAAGAAGCTGAAAAATCTGGACTTTAATGTTAAATATGATTCTAAATATTTAAGTATTAGGTCTATATTGTGTGTTCGTTGGGTTAGTAGCACCTTGAGGTCAAATTTTGTATCTGATTAATTCAGCAGTATCTGGAATATAATGGGTACTTAGTATTTGTTGAATGAATAAGATTTTCCAATTACTTTCTCCCAGAAGGCTGAATGAAACATGTAAAACACCTGGTGAAAGACAAAGGCATGCATGTCTTTGTCATGTGTATGTTAATTGTTCCAGTGTTTTATTTCTCTCTCTCTCTCAAAGTGGAGTTTAAACAACTCAAAGGCAGAGATGGTGTTATCCATCCCTATCACCCTTTTTTTTTTTTTAATATTTTATTGGGGAATTGGGGGAGGGGAACAGTGTTGGGGAATTGGGGAAGAGGGCCGACCAAGTTGTTGTTCTTCAGTCTTCATTGTGGAGGGCACCAGTCGCCATCTGGCTTCCTGTTGGCAGCTCGTGGCCTCTAAGCTCAAGGTGCCAAGTTCAGTCTTAGTTGTGGGTGGGCATAGCCACCATCCCATGTGGGAATTGAACCTGGCAGCCTTGTTGTTAAGAGCACACACCCTATCCACTGAGCCATTGGTCGGCAGCTCAGCTCAAGGTGCCGAGTTCAGTATTAGTTGCGGTTGAGTGTAGCCCACCATCGAACAGACAATCTTGTTACACCAGCTGAGCAGGCCAGTCTCTTCCTTTTTAAGGAGAGTTCTCTAAAGTTCCACATATTGTACCCCCTTACATCTCATTGGATATAACACAACTGTGTTGCTGAAAACCTGTCAAATTGAGTCTTTTAGCTGAGTAGAATTGCTCAGCTGAAAACTGGAGTTCTTTGGGCTGGCTGAGTGGCTCAATTGGTTATGAGTTGGCTTAGAGCGCGTGCTCTGAGCAATAGGGCAGTCGGTTTGATTCCCGCATGGGCCAGTGAACGCTGCACCCCAGCTGAGCTGTCACTGAGCTGCCAACAGGTGGCAGGATGGCTCAGCTTGTGTAACAACAAGATTGCCTGTTCAATGGTGGGCTACACCCACCTGCAACTAAAGATTGAACTTGGCACCTTGAGCTGAGGTGCCGCCCGGATGGCCCAGTGGGTAGGGCGTGCGCTCTTAACAACAAGGCTACTGAGTTCAACTCCTGCATGGGATAGTGGTTACGCCCTCCCACAACTAAGACTGAACTCAGCACCTTGAGCTTGGAGGCCACGAGCTACCGATGGGAAGCCAGATGGCGACCAGCGCCCTCTACAACGAAGATAGAGGAACAACAACTTGGCTGGTCCCCTCCCCCAATTCCCCCATAAGGTCTTTTAAAAAAACCAAGAAAACCAAAAAACTAGAGTTCGTTTACTAATGAAAAAGGGGGAAAGGATATTGGGAAGTGACTAGCAGTCTCTTCCATGTGACAACCCTGAAGAGAAAACTAAGGGCACTGCAGTTGGCAGTCACTGAATGCCATGCTATCAAAAATAATATATATTATAGGATATCAGAGATAGAAGTGGTCATAAAGGATAATTTTGAGGGCTCAGTGAGAAAGATTACTGGGATCGACTAATGGGGTCATTGTGGTTGTTAAGAAATCGACACTCTTGGGGCAAGAATTTGTCATCTGAGCCCTGGTTTCTTTCTCTTTAAGGGAGAAGTAAAAGCCTTCTTCTTGGTCTTTTTCATAAAGTATCAGGCACTCACATGTGACAGGCCTGTTCCCACAAGCTGGGTGAACCTCTTACCACACTGTAGCCATCTGGGACTGGAGTGAGCAGTGATGTGACTTCTCCCAGATCAGAAGCTCAGGGCCATCCATCACCCAGCCTGCAACAGGCCACTGAGGCAGGCTCATCTGATCCTCTCTTGGATCAGAAAGATAACTCTTATCATCACCCTACAAACTGAGCTTGTAAATACAGACAGTATTAGGTTGTGATCAGTGCCCTGGAGTTGTCAAATCAGGGAGGTTCTAGTGACAGTTCTATCAGAGGCCAGACACTAAATGTATCTTTCCCCTAGTGACAAGGATAGTGTCAGGAAGCACACTGGCCACATAATCCTTCCCAGTCACAAGAGGAGAAACCCCAACTGCTCTGCTCTCAGAGTCTATTCCTGAAACAGGCTCAGGCCCAGACTGAGAATAGATTCCCTGTGTCCTGACCAACTGGCCGGCTTGTGGTGTGCAGATAGGACACATGTGTCACGTAATGACAAGCACGCAGGAAGCTGTGGAGGAGGTGTGGCAGGCCTCCTGGGCATGTCTAGAGAGAATTCTTTGTGTCAGGGAGGGTGTACCCTTCATCTGCCTCCTGCACTGTCGGGGAAGTAGGAAACTCTGGGCTGGAGTGGCTGGAGAGGACCGGGGGCTGGGAGCGCTTCCTCTATATTAGCAAATCCTCAGAAGGTGCCAGTGTGAGTCACTCCTAAGCAAACCCATGGCTGATGGTTTGTATGTGGTCAGATATACTCTTTCTTTCATTTCTTTAAATAGCATACATCTGTTAGCGAGCTCAGTTAAAATTTTAATTACACAACTATTACATTACATAGTTTTGAGGGCTCCGTGGGAAAGATTACTGGGATTGACTAATGATGTATTTCCCACTTTCCTCAAGCTCTGTAGGTACAGGGACTCTGTCTAATATGCTTCTTATTGAAACACCAGTGCCAAGAACCATGCCTGGAACACAGAAGGCATTTGACGAATGAATAAACCGAATTAATGAGTATCGTCTTCGATACTGGGAGCTTGTTTATAAGAGCTTTAGCGTTAGGGAGATATCTCTCTCTTGATCCCCAGAGAATCCCCACATTTCTGGCTCAGCAGAGGTGGGAGTTCCCTGGATAGGCAGATGGGTTTATGTTACCTAGGCCACTGCAGAAGTGTCTCTGCTCTATAATGTCCTTCAGTTTCATTCCTAGGAAAAAGAAGACATGAAATCACTCCATAAAAGCTGAAAAATAAAATTTCTTTTTACACTTTTCTAACTAAACTGTCTTGGCTAGGATCAGAGTGGACTAGCCTTATTTCAAATTCTGCTCATCAGCAAGTAGTGTTCTAGCAGGGGAGAGACCAGGGAAAACCTCCCACTGGGTGATAGCCAAATCAGGAAATGTTGGCTGATACATTATCCAGGCGGAGGAGAAATATCTCCTGGAAAGTGGAGTGGTTCTTTAGTGAAGTGGGGAGAAATATTTTAAGAGTCTCAGTAACTATTGACGTAAGCAGAGATTAAATTAAAAAAAAAAAGCATCCTGAGTTTGGTGAATGTAATTGGACTCTTGTAGATAATTCAGGTGATGTATGAGTGCAAAGTAAGGTATGAATTAGCCTATAATCATCATCAGCTTTTGATAAATATCACTGGGACTGGTAGCATCTTCATTTTCTAGTGTGGCATAGTAGAAGGACGGATTTTTGGGGTTCACAAACCTAGTAGGAATCCAGTTTTCAGCCTTTACTAACTTTGGACTAGTTATTCTGGGCCAGTGCTCTCTGTTTCTCTGAGTCCTGGTTTCCCCCTTCATAATACTACCAACGTCAAAGGGTTGTTATGAAGATTTAAATAAAATCGTAAAGGCAAAATTACTACTGCTACTTCTACCATTATTACTACCACCACCATCACTACTTCCTCTACTATCACTACTGCTACTACCACTGACCCTCCCCCCGCCCACCACTACCCTTATTTATAATAGAAAAGACAAAGCAGGCTTCCCTTCATTCTGTTCCAGATGGAGGTGTTTTATTTTTTTATTTATTTCTATGTTTTAAAATTAAACATAATTTTTAAAATTTAAGTGTAGTTGGTGTACAATCTTATATTAGTTATATTAGTTTCAGGTGTACAATACAATGATTTGACATTTTTGTGCCTTATGATGTGATCACCCATTTGTCACCATGCAAACTTATCATAATATTATTGACTATATTCCACTCCCCTTTCCTCCCATCCCCCACGCCCTCCCTTCTCTAACCATCCCTTTGGTCTCTGTCTCTATGAGTCTTTTTGTTTTGTTTGTTTGTTCATTTGTTTTGGTAGTTTTAGAGTCTACATATAAGGGAAACTGTAAGGTATATGTCTTTCTCTGCCTGACTTCTTTCACTTGGCATTAATGCCCTCTACATCCATCCATGTTATTGCAAATGGTGAGATTTCATCCTTTTTTATTGCTGAGTAATATTCCATTGTGTGTATGTGTATGTATGTAAATTTACATATACAGAGGGTGCCAAAAAAGTATACACATTTTAAGAAAGGAAAAAACTGTATTAAAATTGTAATATCAATATATACCAATAATAAAAGATGACTACAAGTCACGTTTGACTTCTGCAATTACAAGAGGTGCTCATCAGCATAATTTTAATACAGTTTTTCCTTTCTTAAAATGTGTATACATTTTTTTGGTATCCTGGTGTGTGTGTGTGTATATATATGTATATATAAATACCACATCTTCATTATCGATTCATCTATCAATGGACAGCTAGGTTGCTTCCATATAGATAGAGGTATTTTAAATGAAGAAGACAAACCTACCTTTCAAAAAACTCGGAGGGAAGAATCATGGAACCAAATGCCTTTTCCCTCTTGTAAAAAAACCACCCTCCTCTGAGTTTCAGAAGGACCATCTGGCAGGTGAATTGCCTCACTGCTTTCAGCCCAAGGAGACAGGAGAAACAGGGTGTGCTCTCCCTCCCTGCCTGGCTTCCCGGCTTTGGATTTCATGGCCTTGCAGGAGGCATGCCACTTCCTTTCTGTTTATAGGGGTGTGAGTTTCCGCTCCTGTTCTTCAGGAAGAATTTATGACTTCCTCCCTAGTTTCCCCTCTCCTCTGAGTCCCTGAATGCAAGAAATAGCTCACCTCACCCCCTGCAGGTGCTACGCAGATATCATTTAAAGTCTGCTCACATGGTGAGTGTAGAGACAGCAATGTGGCCAGCGTGGGACCCTGCCCTTTGGGTCCCCTCTCCCTGCCCCCAGAGTACAATGATGAGAACAATGATGATAAAAACAGGTCTTCACATTTGTAAGGAATGCTATGCCTTTTGGTTCTTAAAAAAATACTTTTGCCTTATTAAAATTGTAATGCACCTATCCTATGGAAAATACAGATAAGCAAAATGGAGAACATTAAATTCCCCCTAATGGGAATGTACCAGTATTCACAAACAATGTGCCTGCTTTCAGTCTTTTTCCTATGCATATTTATACACTTTATTTTCAAACTGGAATATAAACATACTCCATACTATAGTCTTCAGTATATTTTCATTCATCTATGAGAAATCACCAACAGCTTCCCACGTTTTTCAATATTTATATTCAGCATTGTTTGTTTCCATGGCTCATGAAATTCTATTATGGGGGTAGCACCGCTTACTAATTATTATTACTGGTTTATTATTTAACTCGGTCCTTGTTGTTGCGCATTTATTTATTTATTTATTTATTTATTTTTAGAGGGTAGTGTCACTGGCCCTCATATGTGGGATCCGAACCAGGGCCGCTGGCGTCCCAAGCCAGCTTGTAACCACCGTACCACTCGGCCGGCCCTGTTGTTGAGCATTTAGGTTGTTTACAATTTTTCACTATTACTAACAATGCTGTGGTGATTAACAGCCTTCTCACCCACCCATGATTTTCTCCACAGGGTCTGCACCTACTAGAAGATGTGCTGGGAGGGCTGTGTATATTTTAAAGGTTTTAAAATTTCATATTACCACATGGCCTTTCCAAAAAGGCTTTGTCAATTTGCAGTGTGTGTGGCAGTCCCTCAGACTTCTCAGGGTGCTTTCTCAGCAGATCCTCATGACAGCCCTGTATGGTAGGCAGGGCAGATATGATGAATGATGTTTTGGAAGCTGAGAGAACTCAACAGCAAAGAGGTTACAAAAGGTAACCCCAGGTAACCAAATGAAGTGAGTTGCCATAGAGAGATTTGCATATAATAAAACAATTAAATGCTGAGGGACAGTTAACGAAACAAAATGACTATGGTAGCTGCTCTGAAGCTCTTTTTGGTCGTAATTACATGTTGGGGACCATTTTCTGTAAAGGTTTGGCAACAAAACCATGTCATCAGCATATGGGAGAGAGCTTACCTTTCTGTTTTTTGTCCTCAGAGCAGGCACTTGGAGAGTCAGGATACCAGCTCATCCAAGATTCCAAAGTGATTAAGTGACTTGGCCAAGGTCACTCGTTGAGCTAGTGGCCAATTCAGAACTGGAAACTGGGTCTCCTGACTCCTGGGTCAGTGTTCTCTGTGTCAGTGCTTTTCTGAGACAACTGGGCTCTCACCATTGACCAAATTCACTCTAACTTCTACAGTTTTCTAGAATAGAGCAATGACCTGAGGATATTTTTAAAATGCAGGTTCTTTGGGCCTGCCGAGTGGCGCAGTGGTTAAGCGCTGGCTTGGGAAGCCAGCGGCCCCAGTTCGAGTCCCACATATGAGGGCCAGTGACACTGCCCTCAAAAATAAATAAATAAATAAATAAAATAAAATAAAATGCAGGTTCTGATCCAGTAGGTCTGAGGTGAGGCCTGAGGTTCTGCATTTCTAGCAAGTTCCCAGGTGATGCCGATGGGTCCAGACCACTCTTTCACTAGCAAGCAGCTAGAGAATGGCTCAGATAAAGACAAAGCAAATGACCTAGATAAAGACAGGGCTTATTGGCAAATAGTACCACATTTTAAATGCCAATGACTGCAAAGGGTGTTTCTTGTTCTTATGAGAGTCTTAAAGGTCTTGTCCCTCTTCCACCAGAAACACCCTGACATGAGACCAATTCAACAAGCCAAGGGAAGGCCTGGGGACTGGGTGGTGAAGTGATGTTCCAGACATACCCATCCACAGCACAATCAGCCCCTTCACTGAGCGGAAGCAGCAGCAGCAAGGCTGTCAGAATAAAAGGCACTTTGTTTCACATTCCAGAGGTGTTCCCAGTGTCTCCCAGAGTCCTCGTTAATTACCTGGAGAATTACCAAGTGCTTCTCAGATGGGGCCAGAGCCTCCTTCCACCACAGTTAGCCAACCCTTATGATACTTGGATGAGGAAAAAGCTGCACTTGATGAGGAGAGAAGTGGATGCTAATGGAGCCAGGGCACTGAAAGAGAAGGCGCTTGGCTTGTGGGATTTCTAAATCACAGTCATGGCTTGCCCTCTTGCACGTACAGGCAAAAGATGTCAGTGTCGTTGTCAGTTTTGGGGATGAAGCTTTGGGATTGCAATAACGGTTTTCAGGGCATGATGAGTGAGAGAGGGCTTTTGGTGCATGGAGGAGTGAAAAGACCAGGGCAAGGCTGGGCCAAGCAGCAGGCCAGGGGAGGATTGAGCACAGGCTGTTTCTTTAAATTTGGAACCAGGAAGTGCTGGCATTAAAGCTAGAATAACAGAATCACAGGAAAGGATCTTAGAGGTTACATGATCCCGACATTTTAAAGTCATATACTCGAGAGCTCCAAAGAAGTTTTTTCAGGGACTGCTGTTTGCTCTCAGGTATAAAGCAGTGTGGGTCTGGTACCTCATCCTCATTTTAGCATCATTTTGTGTTCATTTTATACACTGGGATTCTGAATATGATTTAGTTCTATAAAGGGTTTTATACTTGAAAACTGCTCTTTTCCAACCTCTTTATTTGACAGCTCAGAAAAGGTGACTTTTTGAGGCTTACAGCTGACTCATGACATAACACCGTGGTGTTTACTCTCTCCCCTGCCCCAAGGGTGGTGGCATCATGGTACTCTAGCTCAACAGGACTTGAAATGCCAGGCTGGGTTCTATTCCTTCAGAGAATTCCTTTCATTTTGCTTCATTTCTTTAGTTACAGTGTTGTCGGAGAGTGGGCCTTTCTCGGCGCAGAGTCCAGGTCCTTGGCAACTTGAGCAAAGAATTGAACGAGATACCAGAGTAAAGCAGTAAAATAAGTAGTTTATTAGAAAAGACAGTACATCCAGACTAGAGGATGGCCTAAGGGCCCATTACCAAAGAGTGTGGAGAGGGCATATGCAAAGGTGAGGCTTAAAGGGAAGAAGCAGCAGCAGAAGTAGCAGTACTAGCCACACTTCCCTCCCAGGACTTGGGGTTTTTATCCTTTTTCTCCAGGATGGGCTGTTCTTCCTGGGCGTAGGACCACTTGATTGGCCCCTGTGATTAACAAGAGGTCCTGTGTAGGTGTGAGTGACTGGTCTGATCTAGTTGGATATTTTGCGCCCATTTGCTCTTCCCGCAGGGGTAGGTAATTACAACACAAAGGGGAGTTTTGGGTGGAGAGGGGATGTCCCCCAGGCGGTCACACTGTGGGACGTGCAGGAATGCAGAGACCCAATGCCTGCCTCTAACTGCCTGCCTAGGTTTTCCTTGAGAGACGTGATCCCCGTAAAATCTCTATGGGAAGCTGAGGGACAGGAGGTCTCTTCTTCTGTATCTGCTTCCTGCTGGGCAGGGGCGTAGAGCTGTCCCTGCCTATTGGGGTTCACGGAACTCTCACCCTAGCTGATCTCAGATGAGAGGAAGGGGTCTCAAGCTCCACCTGGAAGACCGTTGGCTTCTTTGTTTGTTGGGGTATCCCCTGTATCCTCAAGGCTCCTGAATGAGGACAAAAATATAAATCTGTTAGTTCTTATGAAACTTGTGGCTATTCAGTCCATTACTCAGGTGGAGTCAGTTGTCTGAACACAGAATGGGTTTGACATTTAGCTTCCTTGCCTGGGGGATATTAGGAAGTCTCAGGCTTTCAAATAGTTATCTGAAGCAGGGCTAGGAGACTTCTATTGTTCCAGATTTCAGGAACTAATTTACAAAGCAATTAAGAAGCAAGGGGGATCTTCCTGTCAGAAAAGCAATCGAGGCCCAAGAGCTAAGAAACTAAAGAACTAGGGAGGAGACTTAACATTTTTATACTTAACATTTCTATAGGAAAGAAAATATTAAACATTAAAGTTTTTCAGTGATGGGGGTTGGTGCTGCTCAGTTGGCCGGTAACAACAGCATCACCAAAACCCAAGCTAGTGTCCACATTTACAATATTCCATTTACACCATAGTCTCGAAAGCAGACTGGCCCAAGGTGTGGTCAACAAGGTCCCCTTACGCTGTGATATGGGTGGGCTTCAGCCAACTCCCAATAACTTCCCATCTAACTGGAGATCATGGGTTAGGCCAGGAGTTTTCCAATGAACTCAGGTGGCAGGGCACCTGTGGAACACCATGAATTATTGACTGACTTAACTCCATCATACAAATGAGAAGCAACTTTATCAGCAGAAAAGCTGGCTGTGTTATAAACATACAATATAATGTAATCATGTACCCTGAATTAGTTGTTGTGACTAATCACACATATTCTAGTGCTTTCAGGCACATAATAAACTTGCACTTCTCCATTTCCTTACTCCGGCATGGCCATATAACATGCTTTAGTGAAAGAAATGTGAGTGGGAGCTTTTAAAGTCAGTGTATGATTCGCCTCACCTCCTTCCCTGTGCTGCAGCCTTTGTGGAAGTCCACATGGTGATGGAGCCTCTGTTCACCAGAGTCACGGGGCTACTATGATGAGCTCCTTTCCCACCTACATCAAATGCGGTGTGAACAAAACATTGCAACCCCAAATCTGCCTCCCCCAAACTGCCAACAATGCTGACACCTTTTGCCTCTATTTGCAAGGGGGCAAGCCACATGTAGAGATCCTCTCCAACCTACACCAAATGTGGTGGGAACAAAAAATACATCTTTATTGATTAAGCCATCAATATTTTGGAGTTTTGTTATCATAGCAAAGCCTAGTCTATCTTGGCTGATACAGATGCTTGTCAAAAATAAACCAATAAGCTGTTAAATGGACCATTGCTGATTTTAGCATAACTTTTCTGTTAATTCAATGGAGTATCTCCAACTTTTGAGGTCTAGTACCAAATAGCCATATGACTAGAGAAATCATATTTGAAGGATTTAGAACTGTATGGGAAAAATGATACCAAATGGACATGGATTATAGATGAGCTGATGAAAACTTATGAATAATATTATATTCATTAAAGTTAGCACAAATGAAAAAAATATGATGTATAATATTTAATGATGTCAAATACCAAAATCAATGATAGTTAATGCATATTAAATTAGCATCAGTGGCGTCTGAATCATTAATTTCCATTTATCATCCTTATTCAAGAGGGCCTTTTTAGGATTACACTTCTTAACATGCAAAGAGGTTTTTTTTCTGATCCTGGTCCTCTCTTTCAGTCTTCTGATTTAATGACGAAAAGTGGTTGACATCCATCTCCTTTAGTCCTGCCATGGTAGCAGGGAACTAAAATAATTCAGATTTTTGAGATTAAAATTATTTTGTAGAATCCATATTAAATTTTCCTCTTCAGCTCTCTGGTAGTTATATACTTATTCCTAAGCTCTGCTCATGCTAATGTCATACCAGCTTTTATGTGGCTTTAAAGTAATTTGGTACCACTTTGGGCTCCAATTTCACATAACTGTATGGCTCTAAATTAGTGACTCAGCCTTTAAACCTTAATTCATGAAAGAGAGAGGATGTGACTGGCCCAGTGTGAGTCAAGTGCTTACTATTTTTTTTTTTTTGTTAATTGGGGAACAGTGTGTTTTTCCAGGACCCATCAATCCCAAGTCAAGTAGTTGTTTCAATCTAATTGTGGAGGACACATCTCAGTGGCCCATGTGGGAATTGAATCTGTAACCTTGGTGTTATGAGCCCGCGCCTTAAGCAACTGCGCTAACTGGCTGCCTCTCAGGTGCATACCCTTAATCCAATGAATGTAGCTGAGAGAGGATCACGTGGTACACAGGGCTGCCTTTTCCCAGCTGTGAGGAAGATAGAACCCCAAAGAGGAGGATCAAGGACATGACAGGCCTCTTTAGCATAGAAAACTTGTAAACTTAGCAGGACATGCTTGTAGTTACAAAAACAAAACAAACAAACAAACAAAAAAACTTACAGAAGCAAATTACATATTCTAGAATTCCATGTGAGGATGGGAAGAGGTTATTGTTTCATTTCCTAGTTGTTTATTTTGTTGACTGCCAGCATTTACTAGAGGAAAACAGCAGTGGATGCCAAAAATATATAAAAAAATTATTGGAGAACTTAAAATTAAGTAAAATTTGATTCACAAGTTTAATTTTTGTATAAATTAGGGAAAGTTATTTTCTTTTTTAAAAATAATTTTGTGACCTAACACTTTGGGTTGGCTTGAAGAATATCATAGAAGCACTGAGTTATAATGAAAGCAAGAATATTATCTTCATAAGCCCCAAGTTGTCATGAGTGTAGGGATACAGCAGAGATTCTAATCCTTTTCTGTCCATTAGATACATTAGGGGAGCTTAAAACAATGTAATATCCTCACCCACTCAACAGAATGACTACATAATAAAATTGATGATACCAGGTGCAGGTGAGGATGTGGAACAACTGCAAGGGACTCTTACACAGTTCCGTTAGGGGATATAAATTGGTACGATCACTTTAGAAAATTGTTTCACAGTATCTACTAAAGCTGAATGAAAGCATACCCAATGACACAACAATTCCATTCCTAAGTATACACTAAAAAGAAATGCATACATATGTTCACCAAAAGATATGTGGTAGAATGTACACCATTTATAATATCCTCAAGCTGAGAACTACCCAAATGTGATGTAGAATGGATCACAAATTGTGGTATATTCACACAACAAAATATTGTACGGTGATGAGAATGAACAAACTGTAACCATAGCAAACAATATGGATGAATCTTATAAGCATAATTCTGAGCAAAAGAAATCAGACAAAAAGAGGATAAAAGAGGACAGTCTGTATATTTCCTTCACATAAAGTAATCTATGTGTTTGAAATCAGGATAGCAATTTATCTTTGGTGAGAGTTCTAGTTGCTGGAGATTTTCTGTTTCTTGGTCTGGGTTCATATATGTGAACTAACATATATATTTATAATTTATTCACTTTTCTGTATATAGGTTATATTTGACTAAAATCTTTTAAAAAGGTAGTGATGCCTGGACCTGGCTCCAGACTAATTAAATCTGAGTCTTTGCGGGTGGAACCCAAGTATATAGAACTTTACAAAGCCCTCCAGGAGATTGTCATTTCCAGTCAGGGGTGTAAACTACTGGTTGGTGGAATGAACCCTGGTCTGAGATTTAGATTCTCATTTGAATTTAGATTCTGGCCTTGGGCAAATCACTGCTCTGGGCCTTCGTCACCAACTGACTTAGCGGGTGACTGTAGGGTCCCTTCCAGTTTATAATCCTAAGGCATTAGCATGGCTCTGTTAATCCAACAGATTAGTTGGCATAATAGATCCTGAGGGGAATATGATGAAAAACAGATTTGGCTCGGAGGACTGTGCCAGGATTGTGCTCCAGCTGTTTACTGGCCCAATATAATAGAGTGTTCAAGGGTAGGTGGAACTAAGTGGAAATTGATTTTACTTTTTTCCGTTTGACTTCATCATTTCTTTGGAATAGGCTATGAAAAAGTCAGGAAATAAAGTTCCAAAAATATTAACGCTTGATGAAATCCTGTAGATCATGTGGTTCATTAGTTTCCAATCATATAAAAGTAAGGTCTTCCCCACTTTTTTTTCCCAATTAAACTTATGCAGAATCCAAATTTATACCCAAATAACAATAATGAATGGATTCCTAGGGAGTTAAAGTGTTGGTTTTTTAGTGAACAATATTTCATTTCTTGAGGAACACTCAGTACCATAGAACAACTTATGTGGTCCCACTATATAATTTTTTAATTGGGCAATGAAGTCCAAAGAGTAGAAATGACTTGTCCCAAGTTACACATTAATTAATGACAGACCCAGAGCAAATACTAGTCTCCTGACTCAGAGATTCTTCTATTCATTCAGCAAGCACTGTGCCAGGCTTGGGAGATCCAGCATTGAACAGGTCACAGTGAGCATGGGGTCACGGGGCCTTGTCACGGGGGTCTAAGCTGGTGCATGTCACCTTCATCTCTGATTACTCCATAAGCAGAATCTAGCTTTCCACAGTCACTCTTGGGATGCGATGGCACTTGGCATAGTGGGACTCTGAAGAGGCTCTCCTTCCTGTGGATGCTTTGAGAGTGGTTCAAGCCAAGCTTGGCTGCAGGAGGTGTTTAGGTGTGGGAGTGGCACCACTTTAGCGTGCCCATCACTGAAGGGTGTTATGCAGGTTGGGGGCCAGTGCCAAGAAATGGCTAAGCTTTGGAACACTGGGCATCAGCTACCCCTCATGGGAGTGCTCATATGGACGTGAGCAAGTGGCTCAGTGGGTCTTGCTGCTGATTTCTTTCAAAATGCTTATCTTTCTCTAGTTTAAATATTGAGATCCTGTGTAAGATTTTATTCTAATAAAGATTTCTGTGACTAAAACTGATTGACAACCACTGCCCCACCCAAACTTTTCCTGATGACCAGTGAGAATCAGTCTTATTATAATTATTATTTTATCTTCATGGAGAGCAATTTCACAACTTTTCCAGATCATCTGTGTTAGGAGAGTCTGCCTTATATAAAAATGAGTTCCTATGTGGCAGTTTAAGCCTCTTCTGAATATCTCTATAATCTTTGAAGTGGAAGGTGGGGACTAGCTGATGGCCAGAACAGGCCTGGGACGTTGAAGAAGTGTGTCTTCCATGGCACCAGCCTACTTTCACACCCCTTCCTGCTGTCCTGACACTGCTCCTCATTTGGGGTCCCACCTGACACACGCTTTGTGGCCAAGGTCCCTTTCTCTCAGGCTCCTCCCTCTTTCTACCATATTACAGCTCACCAGTCACCTGCCTTATTGCTGCAGGATGCTGCTGGGAGATGCCTTTCTCATTTCTGGAAATCTGTAACCACCTCATTATGTTGAAGTACAAATATGATCACATCTCAATCTCTTTTTTCCTCCTAGCTGCTCTAAAAGTTGAATATCCACCTTTTGGTGGATATTCTGAAGGAGCTTATCTCCTTCACGATTAGCCAAAAATCACAAGTGGCTATCAATATCATTTCCAAATCCAGACAATGAGAGAACTGGAATGCTCTATCATTCTAACAGTGTCACAATTTTGGTTATAGCAGTCCATCCCTCCCTCTCTAGGGACATTTGTCCAGTGATGCAGAGCGCTCTGAGGGGTCATAGTGGGGTGGCACTCTTGGACCCAGGGTCATAGCTCTCAATTCTCTCATGTGCTCAGTGGTTGCTTCCAAAGCATGATACTGGTCAGGGTGGCTGGGGTCCAAGGGACCCTGTGTCCTGTGTCCTCACCCTGTGTGTGACATAACAACTACCTTAACTTTGTATTAAACTCAGGACACCAGCCCAGGGCCCCCTTTACCTTGTGACAAGTTCCTCCTGGGATTATTGGTGCACTTTCCTGGTAAGGGGGCCATAGCCAGGGAGGGCTATTTACTTCTACCTTTTGGCTCCCGGAAGAGGGGCGTGGCTATAGTGGCAATTTGCAGGGCTCCTTTGCAAATTGATTCCTCTCCTGGCCTCACGGCCTCAGAGCTCTACATACAAAGTGGAGGGAAGGGGGCAGCCTTGGCTAGACCACAGGAAAAAGTCCCCATTCCTCCCTTTTCCTGGATAAAAGGTCACTCAAGTGATTTTTCTCATAAATATAAGCCTGCTTCAAGGTGCCTTGTTGTCTCCATTCTGGACGCAGAGGAGGCTGCCATTGCATAATTCCACCTCACCAGCTACCCCTGTACAAATATGCACTAACTCCAGCAGTGACTCAGTGTGTCACACTCAGGGGCATCATGTCCTAGTCAATATGTTGTTTCTTAAAACATTCAAAGAACTTTTTTGTTTTCAAGCTTGTGCTCTGCCTTCTTCATTCTCTCTCTTCCAGAAATGCTTTCTCTTCCATCTTCAACTATAAATGCTGCCCATCCTCCAGAGACCCACTCAGAAACTCCCTCTTCCACCCAGCCTTTCCCGGATACCTAAATTGAAGGTCACAAAACAATCAATTCTCCCTTTTTCTTTGAGTGCTCAGCGCCCTTTACTTCTCTTTCTCTAGCTGCACTTTTGTAACCTCCAGGCTCGTGAGTCAGTGAGTGGCACAGCCGGGTGCAGCTACTTGGTCTGAATCCTGCTTCACCATGCTTTGATTTTGTGGTCTCAGGAAATGGATTTAACCTTCCTGAATCTTATCTGTAAAATGAGGGTGATAATGGTTCTTGCTTCATGGAGTTATTGTGAAGCTTATGTTGGGTAAACCATGCCTGGCACATAGAAAGTTAGCTATCCATTCAATAAATATTTATTGTGGGCCTGTAGGAGCCAGTCTCTGAGGATGTCGTGGTGAGCAGACCAAACCCTTGCCTTCATGGAGCTTCCATTTTAGTGGGGGAAGAAACACAATAAACAAACAAATAAATAATAACAATGGCTGTCATGTATTAAGCAGTTTTTGGGTGCCGGCCATTGCTCTATGTATTTTCATTAGTTATTCTCTTTTGTCCTCACATAAACTCTCTGTGCTACATACAATAATTATCTGCTGACAGACAGGAAAGGGTAGCTCAGGGAGTTTACTTATTTGCCCCGAGTCATACAGCTAGAAAATGGTGAAACCAGGACTGGAACCCTCACAATAAGACTTTACAGCCTGCAATTAAGTGTTAGGGAACAAAATAAACCCAGGCATGGGGAAAAGGAGTGAGGAGTGTGTGTGTGTGTGTGTGTGAAGCGGGTAAGGGAGATTGAGAATGGACTCATGGAGCTGGAGAAGGTCAGTCAGGCAGAGGGAGGGGCAAATAGAATCTGAGGCAGTGGAGCTAGACTTGTGCTGGCCAGCAAGGAGACCAGTGTAGTCCAACCTAGTGACTGCGGGGAGGCAGGTGCATGATGAGGTTGAGGAGCTGTTACTATTTACTGTCATAAATGCCACTAGTTTCCAGCCATTATAATTATAGATCTTGTGTCTCCCATTAGCCAATGAGGCAGGGACTACATTGTTCATATTGGTAAGTGCCCACAGGGCTCATCTCTGGGCCTTATTAAATAGTACGCATTTAATATTTTTGTTGTTGAATTACAGCTTCAGTCTAATTGGGAAAAACAGAGGCTCTGCCAAAAAAAGAGATCTGGCTTGGCATCCTGACCCAGCCACTTACTAGCATCTGTAGGCAGCTCTCTCTCTCTTTCCTTCTCAGTCTGTTCCCTTATTTGTCAAATGCAGAGGTCAGTTTTCTTCACAGAATTCTTTTGTTTTTCAGGATTAGGAGAGATAATGCATACAGAACAGCCGGTGCATAGTAGGTATACGATGAGTCTTACTTCTTAACCCTACCCCTTCTAATACTCCAATCTCTTTCTCTTAGAACCATCCCAATTATCCCCCAAGAAACTTTTCTTTTAATTCCTGAATGACTTGGAAAGTTGGCCTATCCCCTACCCCAAATGATGTCTCTGGGCAAAAATGACATCTTTCTATTGTCAGGACTCCATAGAAGCTTCAGGGCATAACCCTGGATCAACAGGTCTTGGTCAATTCTTGTTCCAGGGGTTCTTTGTCCCAGTTAAAGACCACGAGGGCATCTGTGGGACCCACTGAGGCAGGATAGGTAGCCTAGGAAATTGACAACTCTCTCCAGGGCACAATGTGAGGCGTCTGACTAGTTGCACAAGTTAACAAGTGACTGTATCTAGTACCTGCAGCTGCAGAAAAACAAGAACCAGTTTCATCCAGCTGGGCTCATCCCTACTACAGGGATTTGACCTTTAGCAAACTATAATGTCATTGTAATCTCATTTACATTGCGCTTAGTACCCCTCCCATCATGCATCTCATGCCATGACACTTCTGAAGGAACCAAATAAGGAAGAAAAAGCCGGAAATGGAGGATCCCACCAGGGGGAGGAGATGAATGAATCAAGTCAGTGGGACAGCACCAATTCCCCTCACCCAGGGAGAGATAAATACCCCTGATCGTGACTTCTTTGCTGCAACTTGTTCTCTGGGGTCGACAGCACTTTGCTCTCAAATATGTACTTTGCTTTCTTGCATCTGTCTCACTCTTGAATTCTTGTTTGTGCGGAGACAAGAACCCAGTCACCGCTGCTCTGGGTTGAGTCCTTTCTTGGATATCCCCTTGAGCCTCTGGTGACACTGCCACTTCGAGGAGAGCCAGGCTGCAGCCAGGACCCTGCCAATGTGTACAGTGTGGTTGCCTTCTCTCTGCCAAATGGCCCCTTTTCAGAGACCTTGTGGTCTCTCCAGTAGACAAACAATGCTTATCTTAGCTGTTGGTCAGTTCCTGGGATAACATTACCTGGGAGGCTACACCTTTCAATGTTGGTCACCTCCAGCCCCCAAAGAACTCAGAGGCCTTTTCCTTCTCTTGCCCATGACCTAGATCCTAAGAGTTGACTCCTTCTTCCTCCTCCTTTAAACTTGTTTTGTGGTGAATCATCTGAAGCATATGACCCATCTGGAGCTAAATTTGACTTCCCTGTGAGGAATTTCAGGGTATATGTGATATGTGGGCAGGCAATTTACAGGTATGCGTCAATGTCTCAGAGACCAGCTTGGCCTGGCTGTATGCATTCATTCCACTTATTGCCCAGTTTGGCCAGCACATTTGCTCAGTGGCAGTTCTTGGTGAAATTGGTCCTTTTTGGCTGGACATCAAATCTGGCTCTTCTGCGGTTACTAAGTGCTATCGATTTCTTCTCTGGATTCTACATTCACTCAGAAACCTGTAGTGTTTCTTCCACCTGGACCCCTTGGGAAATTTTTATCAATGCCCAGCCTCTCACTCAACTTCAAACAGCTATCTTTTTTGTAGGTAGGTACCCACTTATTCCCAGGCCTTCTTTTTTTTTTATTTACTTCCCCTTCACTCACAGAAGAATTTATATTTATAAAACAACTCTATGTATGTTAGAGTTGTTTATTTGAGTTGTATATTTATAAAACAACTCTATGTATGTTATATTGTTAGGCTCAGTATAAACAGGGAAGGTCCAAAATGTTGATTGAATCTGACTACTTATGAGGCCATATGGCAGTTGCTATATAAACAGTTGTGGAACTGAATTAGTTTTTTTGATGAATACACCAGATTATATCCTTTTCAGAAATCCAATCCCATCCTGAGTGTGTGTGTCTCAGCTAAGATGCTTTTAGCTTTATTACTTATAGATACTTATGTAGGATGGTAGGAGATCCCTTTTCACAGTCTTTTCAAATGGAGCAGGTGTTGATAGGCTTGGAGGCAGAAAGAGGTAATGATACTAGGAAGGCAGAAGCTGGGCTGTAATTTGATAGAAGCTGCCACCTTATCTATCATCCACCAGATTAACTGTAATAGAGAGAGTGAGCCTTCTGGCATCGCAGCTATGGGTGCAGGGTTCTGGCAATTGTCACGCTGACTGACACAGGCCAATATAAAATCCAATCTCTTGGTAGGTTCTGGTAGCAGAGGCTGTGGCCCATTTTGCATCCTTAGTGCCTGGGCCTGGTACATAGTTAGTGCTCAATAAATATTTGTTCAATAAATAAATAAATCAAGATATGGACTATATATAAGCATGATAGGAATTTCAGAAGAGTGACATTATTTTAGACTTTCTCAGGGCCTTGAAGTATGAGACATGACGTGGCTGTATAATACGTTACTAGCTAGGGAACAATCTAGAAAAACTACTTAGAGTGGGAAACTGCTAGCATGCCTTTGAGAAATGGGTATAGCTGATCACCTTGGTTCATGAAAAGTCACTCAAGTAGTGTCTCTTAGTTAAGCAAATATAAGCAGACACCTACTGGCCTGGGAGAAATGTGTACTGGAGACTTATTTTCTTTTGTGGCTTAATGGCAGCTGCTTCTCCCCTTGGTTTGCAGCACTCTGGAGAAAGTTGGGTCAATTAGTATATGACACCCAGGATTCTTCTGGGTGGGAAAGGACACGAGCACAGCCTCCTTTTGCAGAGTTTGGAACTGAAGATGAACTTGGCATGGGGTGGCCAGGACCTTCGACTGACTGACAGAAAATCACTCTAAGGTCTCAAGGCAGGGTCTTACAGTGAGGGAAAAAGGAGTCTGTTTTTGTGACTTGGGCTCAACACAGGACCTAAGGGTGACTTTGGAAGCCACTAGAATCAATCTCTGGGGACATGGTTCAGCATGTAGATATGATCACAGGGACTATAACCTGTGACCTAGGGCAGGGGTATAACCTCAGGACAGGCAAATATTCTAAAATGGTTCAGGGAAATCTTTCAATTGCAGGAGGCAAGAAGGAATGGCAGTAACGAACAGATTAGATTTTCTTGTTATTTCATTTGTACTTAAAAAGCCCCTAAGATTCTTGTACAAATTTTCAAAGAACATAAAGAGGAAAATATGGTTCTAATAAGAACATATAGGACGTCCAGGGGATTAACTGGAAAAAAAAATGTGACTATGTTTATATTCCAAGCTAATGAAGTAGGTCACACCAGTTACAGGTTGAGAAGCAAAAGGAGTTTGTCAGGTGTGAGGCACCAAATAAGCAAAGGTGTGGAGGTGGAAACAAGTCTGCTGTGTGGTTTGAGGGGTGATGAGAAGTCTTGTCCCGGCAAGAAGAGCTGGGTTGGCCAGTGGCTGTATATGAGCCTGTGTGGGTAAATGAAGTAAGATTTTGAATGAGTTACTACAATGGCATGCCAGGAATGTGCACACTATTCCCAGGAGGCTATGGCTTTTGGAGTATGTAAGCCCAAGAAGTAATTCTGATGGTGCCCTAAGGAATGGGTGGGAGGGCAGAAACCTGGAGCATGGAGGCCAGCCTGGGGCTTTGGTCCAGGGGAAGGCTCTCTGAGGCCTTGAGGACAGGGATTGTATCTTCATCACCAGGGATTCCCAGAAGAGTACCTGGCACATACTAGGTGTTCACTAAAAGTTTGTTGATTTGAATAGCAGGAATGCTGTCACTTGGCGGGAAGGAATCTCATGGTGGCATGCAGCGTTCCCAATTTCAGAAGTGGGAGATCCAAATTCTGGCACTTCCTGTCTATGTGTCCTTGTGCAACTCATTTCACCTTGTTGGAATTTCAGTTTCCTTAGGTGCGAAGATCATTCAGCCATTCATTCACCAGGCAGTTGTTGAGCACTAGTCAAGTACCACACATTGTGCTGAATCTCAAAGAGGAACAACATAGAGCTCCCCCGACTTTGAAGAGCTGATGATTTAGCTGGAGAGACAGATGTGTAAGTAAATAACTCATTACTGTGTGGCATGCACTTTTACAAAGTTTTATTGGATTCCAAAACGATCCCTAACTTTTGTTGAGCACTTAGCATGCACCAGACATTCATTGTTCAAAGCTCTTGCAGGTATTGGTTTATTTAATCCTCATAACAACCTCATGAGGTAGGTATTTATAAGACTCCCATTTTCCAGAAAGAAAAGAGGTTAAGTAACACAGAGGTTAAGTAGCATGCCCAAGTTCCACAGCTAGTAAGTAGTCAAGCCAGGACCCAGTCTGATTGCCCTTAAACAGATTGAGGGTGGAGTGTGGGGAATGAGGTGGATGCTCATTGAAGGATTCATAGAGATGTGATGTTTGAACCATGCTTGGAAGCTAAGTAGGTGTTTGATAGACAGAAAAGAGGCAACCAGCAGAGGGAATAGCATGGGTCTAAAAGAACATTTTGTTTACCAGAAGAGGAGAATAGCACAGGAGACTAGAAAATAGTATGGAACCAAATCTCAATGGGTTTTGAATGCTATATGAGAGAATTTGAACTTTATCCAGGACAGCTTTCTAGCATTTTCCAAAGTATATGGAGGAGCCAAAGTTCTGAGGGGCATTAATAGGTATGTATTAGTCAAGATTCTCCAGAGAAATAGTACCAATAGGGGATTAATATCTATCTATCTATCTATCTATCTATCTATCTATCTATCTATCTATCTATCTATCTATCTATCTACATACCTCCTATTGGTTCTCTCTGGAAAATCTTGATTAATATGTATTAGTATATTATCTATCTATCTATCTATCTATCTATCTATCTATCTATCTATCAGCATCATCTATTTATCTGGATTTATTTTAAGGAATTGGAGGCTGAGAAGCCCAAAATTTGTAGTCAGCAAGCTGGAGACAAGGAGAGCTGATGTGTAGTTCTAGTACAACTCCGAAGGCCTAAGAACAAGGAGCAGTGATGGTGTAAGTTCCAGTCTGAAAACCAGGAGTCTTGAGACCCAAGGACAGTTGATGCTTCAGCTCAAGTCCAAATGCCAGAAAAGACCAGTGTTCCAGCTCACACGGTCAACCAGCAGGAGTTTGCTCTTCCACCCTTTTAATTCTATTCAGGTCTTCAGTGGATTGGATGAGCTCACCCACATTGGGGAGGACTACCTGCTTTACTCACTCTATCAATTCAAATATTAATCCCAACCAGAAAAACCCAGAATAATTTTACCAAATGTCAGGGCTCCCTGAACAAATACCAGAGCCTTGTGGGAAAATTTCTCCTCATGAAAAAATAGTCTCTCCCTCCTCTGCCATGAATACGATGCCTGGCCCCGCTATCTCATCATTCACCTAAGAGGAAGCTGACAATGAGGATGCCAGAGGAGAAAAACCTGAGGGAACATCTCCAAAGCCTGCCCTACCTCACTGAATGTGTTTTGTGAAGCATCACCATCCTATTGTTTATCCCAGTTTGGAGTCAGAGTTTCTGTCACTTGCACCTGTATCCTATCTGATATAATCATAAAGTAAGATTGAGGGCTAGGCTTAAAGTTAATGAAGTTTTCTTTATTCCAGGACTTACTCAGTGCAACAGCATTTATTATGTGGATGTGCACTGCAAATATCTGAAAGTAGAATATGACGTGCAGCATTTCCCAAACACGTGTGACCAGGCAAACCTTTGTAGAGAAGAACCCCATGAGACTGATGTTCCATAGAAATGCTATATAGGCAGTGAGACTTTAAAGCGGGTAGACAGCACTATGCACTTAGTAAACTCCACCCGTTTCTTCTCCAGCCACATCAAGAATTATGTCTCCTGTGATAACATTTAAGGAAACTCAGAAGTAGCTTCCCAGAAAAATGTTGCAAGCCCTGACTGACTCTACTGATTTCTTAGTCTCCTTCCAGTTCTCAAATTTCTATGGGGCTTGTATAATTTGATACACTCCTCTGTGAGCATCGAACAAAACTTTCCTTCTTTTTTTAGTCACTTGTCAACATCTGTGAATGTAGTTGAAGTGAATATATATATATATATATATATATATATATATATATATATATATATATATATATCTCACATGTGCTCAACCAGTCTTATTCTGGAGCGAATTATTTAAAATAACCAACTGAGTGAATCCCTGCTCAGTGGGTCTTTGTCTAACATTCAAGCTATACTCAAGCTCTGCGCATTTTTTATTTCTGTTATTTATTTATTTATTTCCAATAGGGAAATGGCTTGAGGCCACAAAGGGAAGTATTAGAATGTTTTCTTTGCAGTTAGTGACAGGGGAGACAAATGGCCTAAAATAGGAGAATCTATTCCTTCCCAGATGGGAAAAAATTGTTTCTGTGGCTTTTCTTGATCTATGTTAAATTCATTATGGTTTTCAGACTGAAACCACTTTGGCCCTAACAAGCAAAGGGGAAAAAGATGAGAAAAATAAGTGGCAGATCTTTGCATTAAGTGCCCGTGCCCCCTGGAGATAGGGAGAACTGTGCAACCTGGGGCAGGTCAGTTACCCTGTTTCCTTCTCCACACCACAGGGTGCTAACATGACCTCCCAGGGATGGCATGACGTCGATGTGAATTAAGGGCTGTAGTGAACAGCAGAGCTCCTGTGAGGATGAGGTGACACATCGCTGCTGTTTTCTGCCTCACGTTGTACTATGGTGGAGCCAGTCACTGCTGAGAACAGCCTGGGCTCCAGGACACGAGGGTGTCTGGAGCGTGGTAGCTTATTATGCATGGGGGCCATGAAGAGAGACACTTCCTTTATCACAGCCTCTCCTTTGTTAGGCCCACCCCTACCCAAAAGCCCAAACCTCAAAGTCCTCTCCCTACTGGGACTTCTTTAATCCTTAGAGGACATCTACTCAGCTTGGGCCTCATGTTGATCCAGGTTGTCCACTCCTAGAATCCCTTACTTCTCTGTTTACTGAAGCTAAATCAATATGGGAGTTGCTTTGAAAAGCCCAGCTCAGGCCAGATGAGTGGACTTTCATTGCAGGGCAACGATTACATGTTTTTTTCTGCCCAGGTAATTATCGGTTATAGGAAGGACAATGAGGATGCCTCTTTGCATCAATCAACAAAGTGAAATTAAAAATTAACATGCTCCTGTTTACTCAACTGTAATCTTTGAATCAGTCAATACCCAGGGCTGTGCCAATAACCCGATTTGAGGGCGGCAGCAGATTCTGCTGGGAGACCAGCCCAGGTAAACAGTTAAGGCTGAGACCAGTTGGGCAAGACTAGGATTAAATATGTCTGGGAGATGGATACTCACAAGTGTTTAGATATTTCTTGCAGGGGGCTGATAATTATGGTGCCGTGTGTGGTGGGTTTGAGAGGACCCAGAGCCCTAATGCTCCTGGGTGGCATTTATTCCAGCTGTCCATTCCAAGGAAAGCCAAAGTCACCAGGCAACACTTTTCCTTTTCCTCTTTTCTGTCCCTTTTTCTCTTCCTAGCTCAATATGGCTGCCAGTCAGGTGGAGGTGTGTGGGCAGAAGGCAGGGTGGGGGAGTATGTCAGTGATGGTGGGAGACTGAGGTGCAAGTATCTGAATCTGGGGATGACTCATTTCACTCCCTCTATTAATTATGAGGTTAAAATACCTATGAAAAAGGGGATGATGATAGAAAATTTAGTTACAGTTTAGTATTTTAAATATATTTATGTGCACCATTCCTAGTACATGCTGAGCAATCAATAACTATTTAGTGATTGAAGGAAAGAATGAATGAGTGGATGAGTGGACTAGGACCATGGAAGACTGGGAATCAGGAACACAAATTTTAATTTATATAGGAGAGAGAGAAGGGGGGGGGGAGAGAGGTTGATTATAGAAAACTTTGCACTTACTAAGTTTAATCATTCATATATTGATGTCTTGTTGAGATTTTTTAAACAACGTGAGTGTATGTACCACTTTTGTAATTAGAATAAATTAGTACAACATAGAAATATTTATTATACCCTTAATATATCTCAGGAACCATCTAGACCCTGGGGATACAGAGATGAGTAAGTGGTAGATGCTGCACTTAGGGGCCCACAGTTCAACAAGGGAACATTAGACAGATACTTACTAAGCAAGGTAGAACGCACTCAGAATTTGCTGAAATATTGCCTTAAAAAGAAAAAGTTAAGATGAAAAAGTCTTGGTGTCACCAAGTGTAATCAACGTGCAGCATGGTTCCAAAGTACAGGGAGGGCACTTCTTGCCTGAGAGGGAGGTGGTGAGGCTTTTCCCTGGCCTAGGAAACCCTAGTCTGGTTGTGCCTCCAGGACCACCTCTCTGCCCACCTATCTGGTCAGACTCAGCCTCTTCCCTGACCTTACCACATCCTCTCAGTGGCCCTCAGCCTTAAGGGTACAAGGAGCAGAGTCTCAGGGAAGGAGAGATGTGAGAGGAACCCCCTGCCCCAGCACAGGGGGAGAAGCAAGACCCATTGACCAAACCCCGTGTTTTTGGAGGAAGGGCCTTAGGAATATCAGTGGTAACACCCTTGTTTTATGGAAGATGAAACAGAGGCCCAGTGAGGGTAAAGGCTTACTTGAGGTCAACAGTAAGTCAATGTCAGGGCTGGAGCCGGAATCCAGGTTTCTGATCTCTAGGCCTGGGGGTCAGACTCTGCTCCAAACACCCCTTGCCTCTTACTGGGCTGGCCAATTTCTCCTGTTCCCTCCCATCATCACAGCAGCCTCCAGATGTGTTTGCTTGGCCCTGAGCTCGGTCTATGTACCCAGACTAAAGATTTTACCCCTGGAAGTCTGGGTAGGGGCTGGGGAGTTCAGATGTTCAGCCTGGGCAGGTGGAATGCCTTTAACCACCTATGAGAGTCAAGCCAGTGAGGTCTGAAAGGTGGTTGGGAGGGGAAACACAGCAGTAACCTCATGTTTGGCAGGCAGAGGGATAGCATGAATAGCCTCGGTGACAGGGTGTGTGTGTGTGTGTGTGTGTGTGTGTGTATAATTATACACATGTGTCTGTGTTAGCATAAGTAGATGTGGATTAAGTGTGTGCATGCGTGTCGCCATTAAACAGAGTTTTAGATCCATCTATATGTACTGAGTTAAAGGAATTCCCCCCCAAAGAGTATTAAGTTAAAGATGCAAATTGCTGGAAAAAAAATGAGTTTGCTAATGATGTTATTTCTAAATCTGAAAATCTTTGATGACTGTTTATACCTTTGCATCAGTTCAGAGAAAGATACGGAATGATAGATTCCACATTGCTGCCATTGATGACATTGAGGGGTCGAGATTATTACTTTAAAGCAATTATCTCCATAATATTTGCTTTATGACAGAAAGCCCATTACTTTTATAATTATAAAAAAAACTTGCATAAAATACGAAAGACGTGTGTGTCATTATGTGTGCATGTGAATGTTAATGTATATGTCTGAGTGTTTATGTGAGTGTGTGTGTATGTGTATCTATGAGAGAGGAAGTCTCAAGGGAGAAGAGTACTTTTGGTGCAAATTCCAGACACAGGTCACATCCTTCAACCCTTGTACTTTGGAAAGAACACTCAAGGATGTACACCTTACTTGAAAGTTTTGAAATAAACATCACCTGTGTGGCAGGTGTGGGCTATTTCAGGGCTCCTAGCTTAATCAAGTGGCCTTGGGTATGATACAGATGGAAGAGCCTGGAGAAGAGGCTGCCACCTTGCAGCCAAGACCGCTGGTGGTTTAGAGGCTTCTCCAGGAAAATCCACATCCCCTTGCACAGTATTTGTGGGACATTTCCAATGTGCAGAGCACTGTGTGCAGTAAGAAATGGTTTTTCTGGGAGGACAGCTGCACAAAGAAGAGGGCTTAGAAACCTCAGCCTAAGTATGTCAAATGCCTTCTATAGGCAAAACTATTTCTCTCTCTCTCTCTCTCTCTCTCTCTCTCTCTCTCTCTCTCTCTCTCTCTCTCTCTTTCTCTTTCCCCCCCACTTCTCTCTCTCTTTCTCTCTCTCTGTCTTATGTTCACTCTCACTCTCTCTGAGATCCAGGATTTCCCAGGCATCAGGATTTATTAATTGAGTTGACTAAGGCTCAATGTGGTTATGGCTGGTTTCCGTGATGACCTGGATTTTTAAATTCCCATCTAGAGCTGCAAGAGTTCATTCTGACAAACTGGGGTTTAGGATGACTTTTTCCCCTAATGCTGGGTGGGTTATTCTGTGTGTGTGTGTGTGTGTATGTGTGTGTGTGTATGTGTGTATGCGCACACTTGCTGGAACACACACGTAAGGAGAGGCAGCCCCACCCCTTTGGGGAGGCATGCCAAGCCTGACAGAGGGTTGTGCTGGTTGTACGAGGCCACAGACCTCTGAACCAGTGGGATCAACAGCCCCTCAAGGCAAGAACCTTATCATGCCTCAGTATCCTCCTCAGCAATCAGCAAAGGCTTGTCAGACAGTGGTCCTCAATACGTACTCATTGGATGAACAAAAACCAAAAGCCAAAAAACCCTGGTTGATCCTACCCATAGCGTACAAGTATGCTGGTCTCAAAGATTAAGCCACACAAGCCGAAGTACGCACTGCTGGTCCAGTGACACTGCAAATGGCTCATTAAATCAGTTATGGCTCCTTGGGTCACTCGCTCCTCTCCTACTTGGATAGCTGTGGTAATTATAAAGCTAATACAGGCACTGACACCCCTCATTGCGGGGATGTGTGCATTTATCAGATCAAAAGCACTTGGTCCTTTCGCAACAGAAGCCAGCTGTGCTAGTGAGCTGATGTCCTTCCTGCCATGAATGTCATTTCGCCCCAAATCCTCCCAAGCTGGTTGGCAGCAGCTTGAGGAGATTTGAGAAGAAGAGGGGTTCCTTGTGTCACTGGGCCCTCTCCTTTGAACAGGTTTCTGGGGAGGAGGCAGCTGGAGCCCGGCTGGTGGAAGCTACAGGCAGAGGTGTTTTAGAATCTTCCTGATATCTTCTGGGCCCAGTGACAGGCTGGGTCTATCCTCTAAGTATTGGAGGCCCATTGGGAGGGAACTGTGGCTGCTTTTCCACTAGAAGCCAGAAAGTTAAAAGAAGAAGGAAAGAGAAGGGTAAGAGGAGCGAGAAGAAGGGTGTGGGAGAGGAGCAGGGAGGATGATGGGAAGGCGGAGGGGGAGAGGAGAAATGGACTTTCCTTAGAGGGATTTCCTAATGGCCAGGGGGGACCTGGCCAAAGCATTTCCTAACCACCCCAGGGTTTAATGTGAGGTTTAATGCAGGTAGGGAGCAGCTGTGTGTGTCCTCAAGCCTGCACAAGGGGACATTCTGGTCTCACTGGGAAGCCCTAGACGCAGGCCTCCAGATCTCGGTGTCTCTTCTCTGTGCCTAAACCTAGAGCGCGGCCGTTTCTGCCTTCCTTTGAGCTTCTCCAGTCTGCCCATCTTCTTATTTCTGGCTGACTGTCTCCCCTCCAGCCCCCCAAAATCCCAGGCCTCTGTTTTGCTGGGTAGGAGGTGTTCTAGCAATTCTCCTTGTCTCCAGTTCCCTCTGCGTACCTCAACTGGACCTCGGCCACACCACCGCCCAAAAGCCTGGATCGGCTGCCAGGGCCAGGCAGGCCTCAGCAAATTCAAACTCCTCATTCTACTGTCCATCTGTTTTCAGTATCCTCCCTCCCTGGCCTCATCCTACTTACCCGCCAGATTTCCTGTTCCTCTCCCATGGAAGCCCTCAGTTGGCCTCCCGGCTGAGCCTTGAAAATACTATCTCTGCCTTTGTGCCTTGCTTTGCTGCAAGTTCCTCCTGCATTAGTCTAAAGCCAAGTCATCTCTCAAGACCTAGATCAAGTCCTGTCCCCAGGAAGCCTCCTGGGTCATTTCAGCCCCCATTGACCACCCCATTTCCTGATTCCCACTGCATATACTGTTCAGAACACCCACAGTTTTGCTTGTAATTGTTTTTGTTCCCAGCTTTATGCAGGCTCTGTGAGGGCATAGACTGTGCCTTTTCCTTGCTTCTATCTCTGTCCCAAACCATGACTAGGATTATTAATTGATTGAAATGGGAAAACTATAGCCAAAGATATTTGGGGAGGCAGAGTGCTTGAATAGTCCAGAATCTTCCTCCAAGGTCTTCATTAGCCAAATGTCATTCTCTGTGGCTATATTCACTTGTTTGGTCATGCTGGGTTTTGCTAACACTGTGGCAATCACTTAGATGTTCAGTTGTATGGAGTCATTTCTATTTTCTTCTTCTCACATGGACATCGCCCAGGTGGTTATTCACAGCGAGAAAATATCAGAGAGAAAATAGATTTGGGAGCCATCTCTCCTGCCCACCTGCTCACTCTGTGACATAAGAATCAATTGCTGAATTGCCAGCCAATTTCAGGAACCAGAAACTCTGTGCCTGTTAAGGCCACCCATTGAACTTCCAACACTTGTAAGTGTGGGACCATTCATTCTTATTCCCAGTGCAAACCTGCCTTAGATCGGGTAATTTGCTGTCATCCTGTCACTGGCATTTGGAATTTCCTCCTATACTTCTTCTCCTTGATGTAGTGGCCTCTGTTTCCATAGAATAAAAGGTCAAGGAAGGTGGATTTGAATGAGATTATCAGTAAGGTTTCTTACAATTTTGATTTCTGTTCCAATTGTGATACATATCTTTATTACCTTTGTAATGAGACAGGAATCTCTGGTCACAAGTGACAAAAACTCTACAGATATCTTCAGGGGTCCATGTGCTTCTAGTAAGTATACCTGTCAATGAAGTATTAATTCTACTCCTCTTCTCTACTGACAACCCGCCCCCCCCCCCCCCGCCGCACTGTGGCCAGCTTCTGGTGATGAATCTACGATTGTGGTGAATATCTGTTTTTGGGGGGGTCCCAAGAGAAACCCAAGGACCAGTGAGATTTGCTAGGAAGATTCACACGACTCAGCATATAGCTGCACACACAGCTAAGATTTATTACAGTGAAAGGCTACAAAGTCAAATCAGCAATGGGAAAAGGTGCATGAAACAAAGTCCAGAGAAACCCAGGCACACGCTTCCAAGAATTCTTCCCAGTGAAGTCGCATAGTACATGTTTAATTCCTCCAATGAAGTTTCATAATAATGTGACATGTTATCTATCAGTGAAGTTCATTAGAGACTCAGTGCCCAGGTTTTTTATTGGGGGATAGTCACATAGGGTTACTTTGCCTAGCACATAACAGCATTCCAGACTCCCAGAAGGAAAGCCAGTGCTCAGCATAAATCTACCATACTATTTGCACACATAGTTTTGGCATAATGATCTATTCTTATAAGTTCTGGGAATCCAAATTCAAGTCCCCAGGTGCCAGCCAAAGGCCAATCTTATAAGCCGACTTTCCTAAAAATAACAGTCTCAGGTCTGCTACATTAACTCTTTTTTGCAAACTATCAATTCTTCTTTGTCTGATACTTGCTTTGTCAGCCTCCCTTGCAGCTATGAGTTGCCACGTGACTCAATTCTGGCCAATAAATTGCAAGAGGAGAGTATTTGATAGTATTTGGAGCTGTGGTAGCCATCTGTGACAAGTACAGGGACCAAACCCAAATACATGAAAGGTAGCATAGGGACAAGTGAAAAGAAACTATGTCTTTGGTAATATCTTTATACCAAAGCACCATTCTGGGAACAAAACATCTCCACACTTTTTTTTATGTGAGATATTAAAATGTCTTTATTGCTTAAATAATTGTTAATTGAATTAAGTTGAATACAGGTTAATATATAAGTAATATAATGTATATTCTTCATTATAGGCTAAATCACAATTTAGGCTCCCCCACTCCCCAAATTCATGTGTTGATCTCCTAAATTCCAATGCCTCAGAATGTGGCTGTATTTGGAGATAGGGCTTTAAAGAGGTTATTAAGCTAAAAAGAGATAGGGTGTGCGCTAATACAATATGACTGGTGTCCTTATAAGAAGGGAAAATTTGGACATAGACACGTATAGAAGGAAGATGATGTGAGGACATAGTGAGAAGGAGGCCATTGTAAACCAAGGAAAGAGGTCTCAGAAGAAACCAAGCCTACTGATACCTTGATCTTGGACTTTTAGCCTCTAGAACTGTGAGGAAATACATTTCTGTTAAGATACCCAACCTGTGGTATTTTGTTATGAGAGCCCTAGCAAACTAATACACTTTCCATATATGGATGTAGAGAGAGTAAATACAGTAAATTGTAACTGACAAAAGTAGCAACTTAAGAAGAAATAGTCAGATCTGGTGTCATACAATTCTCAGGAAGGAAAAGAATCCAATAGGGTGAGGCAAGAGGATAGGTTAGCCAACACCTTCAGAGGAGAACTGGCTACACACACTCAATCTCATCTTCCAGAGGCTAAAGCTTCTGTATAACTGTACTAATTATAATGAGATAGCAATGAGACATAATAGGTAAATGGTAAATGGAGATAGGACATCTGGTGACCACAGGCTGATGGACAAAGGAGAGGAGAGGAGAAGCATCCATTGGGAAGTCCTGGAGTAAGAGCAGAGGCAGAGAGAAGAGAAAGACCCTATCGCTGGACTGTAGATAAGCCAAGTTCCTCTTTGCGTCACTAGGCTTTGGACAGACCACAGCGTATATATGCACTTTCTCCAGAGGCAAAGGCTCTTAGGTGGGAATCAAATGAAAATAATTAAAACTGTGTGGCTGATGACTTGTAACTAGGGATTATGGTCAATTTCATATGGGATTGCCTGGGTTATGTCTTTCTGGTAAGACTTCCTTTGGTCCTGTTGATTTGGGGCTTTTTGAGGTTACTGTGTGGCCCAAGATTATTGACTAAGGTATGAATGAATCATAGTAGCCACAAACCCAACTGAAATTAATGTAAGCAAAAAAAGAAGGAGGAGGCGGGAAGAAATTTATTGGTTTATATAACTTGAAGGTTCAGAGCTGCTGGTAGTTTCAGTACACTGGATCAAGGGGCTTATCAAAGTTGGTTTTCTTTTTCTACCTATTTTCTCACCTTGTCTCTATAAGGCTTCATTCCTCTGACTGGCTCTTCCAACCTGATTATCAAGAAAGCTGCTGGTTATGCCTGCCAAAAGTTAATCTAATCATGAGGAAGCAATCAGACAAACCTAAATTCAAGAACTTTTACAAAACAACTGGTCTATATTTTTTTTTAAATGCCAATGTTATGAAAGACAAAGAAAGGCTAAGGATCTCTTCAAATTAAATAAAACTAAAGAGTCTCATTTTCACTTATGACAACTAAATGCAACATGCCAATGTGGGTCTTCATTAGATCTTGGATTGGAAAAAATTGTTATAAAAGAATGTATTGTATACTAGGTAATAGTATTGTTTCAATGTTAAACTTTCTGGAATTTGATTTTTATCTTGTGGTTATGTAAAAGAATATCCTTGTTCTTAACAAATACATGCAAATTATATAGGGATAAATGATCCATATGTCTACAGCTTACTCTCAAATATGGTAATAATTACAATAACAAAAATACTATAATATTATAGAATAGAATAAATTATGCAGAGAAGGGGAAGAGAAAAAAGAGAATGATAAAGCAATTTTGGCAAAATGTTCATCTAGGTGAGGGGCATACTAAGTTCTAGGGTACCATTTTTGCTAATTTTCTACAGGTTTGAATATTTTTGAAAATTTAAATTTGAGAATTAACAAAAAAGGTGTTGACAGCCAACCTCTATCTCTCAATGTCCATGCAGCAATCTCATGGAAGCGTCATTGATTTACCGGAATCACATGCTCATTTCATTGAGACCTGGGACAGACACTGTAACTGATAACCTCACAAGGGACTTTATGAAATGGGGAGGAATTCACCATCAATCCACAGGAAAGAGCATGGGAGAGTGTGCTGGACATAAAAAATGAAAAGCAATACATAGATCACAACCCTCTCTCAGTCGTCTCTCCTCTCGCAGCTTCCAGTCTTTCAGATCCTATTCTGTTGGTCTCCTAATGTTCACTTGTTGCTTGGCCCCATCTTCCCAGGCTATCCCTCCCTCCAAAATGGCACCAATCTTCTCAACAAACAGCTGCACACTGAGGACTTTTTGGGGTTCCTTGCTCTTCTCTTCATACCCATCTGGACTTCATTCCTCTTGGTCCTACTCTCTCTTATTTCATTGATGAAGAAATCTGTGTTCATGTGCAGGTGTTACCAAGGGTTAATTATATGTGTGGTCTTACCCTCAGTTTACAGATTTACATTTTGACTGGGCCTTAATCCAGTCAATAGAAGCCAATGCCAGGATTTTCAAGCACAAAGGCAGTCCAGGGAGGTAAGTAATTTGGGGCAGGTGGGCCTCTTGCTTCTTTTCCACCTCACTATGTTGGTGGTTTTTTCCTTTATCTTAGGCCAAGGTTTCTGATAGGGATTGACTGCTGTCCCTCTCAGTTGGAGGAAGCCAGGGTAGACAAAAGGAACCAGGCCAACATCACTTCATTTCCCAACAGGCAATTTTTATGATTGATTTCTTCCCAAGCAGTAAAGCAGAGTTAGCAAAGAGGCTGCTGGAACTCAGTCAGTGCAGTCTTGGCATGGATACCTCTGCATTCAACCTTCTTGAGAACAAGGCAGGATTTAGGGAACCCATTTGCTGAGGGCAAAACTAGTAAGAGGCAATGAAGAGAATTCATTTATTTTTCATGTATCTATTCACTCATGTAGTTATTCATGAAAGGCGGAATAGCACAGTGGTTAAGATAGGCCCACATGAATTTTCTTGAAGGTCGTGCTGTGTTCTGCACAACTCCAGGAAACACATGTGCCCTGGGTTAGGGGCACTTGCCCTGGGGTTGCGTCGCCTGGTTTCAAATCTATCTCCACTACCTCCACCTGTTGTGACCTTGGGCTAGATTCTACACGTCTCTGTGACTTAGTGACCCTCATGTGTAAAGTGATAATACTATCTGCCTCTCAGGGTTGTTGTGAAGATTAAGTGACTGAATACATCTTCAGTAGTCTGAACGGTTTAAATAGCATTGCAATGATCTGTTCCTAAGTGGCAGTAAATACTCTTGGGAAGCCATCTGGGTCTGGGGTTCTTCTGTGTGCTTTTTTTCCTTCTGGACATTTTAAAGGCAAATCCCAGACATAGCATATTATTTCACCCATGGTTACCTCAGTATATGTCTATAACAGAGAAGAACTAAAACCAACAACATCCCCCCAAAAAAAACAACTTACCCATACACAATGCCATTATCAAATAAATTAATTAATTCCTAAATGTCATTAATATCAAGTTCATATTCACATGTCTCCACCTCAATTGCTTTCTTTTTTTTTTTTCTTTTGGTATCCAAAATGTGTTTTTTTAGGTTGGTTTCCCACTCAGCCTGATGCAGGCTTTTAAAGGTGCTGCTTCCCTCTGAGGGGGCATCCTTCTGGAAGCCTTGCGTTTCCTCCTATAGGCTGGCAGAGACAGTGGAGCAGCCAGCACACAAAACCCGCTCCGTGCGTGGCTACAGGTGTGGTGATTTGATAGTATCTGGGTATTTCACACCCATGACGTAGGAACTGAGGCTGTGTGAGAGGCACCTCTTCCTGTGTTTCCTCGTCTCCTCTTTTGGACAGGGATAAAAGGATAAAGGAGAGCCATGTTCTGTAGGTAGTTCATCACTGCTGGAAAGCTCAATTACTTTTCATAGTTGGTTTTCAAATCAGAATCCCAATTCCTGAAATAGTACATGTTTCATATTTTCCTTGACCTGTGGTATCTGACTACAAATGCCTCAACTCCTTTCCCACACACTATGGTGAACCCTGGTGTCCTGTGCCTTTCTCTGGATAGGACTCATGGTCACTTCTTGTTCCAATTTCCTCTTTTTATAAGTCTCAACATTCACTTCTCAAGGCTACTTGCTTTTCTCCTGAAGTGCCCACCCACACAGGGAACATAGCTCATTTCCTCAAAATGCTGCTTGCACGTAGCTCTCAGGGGATTCAGAGGAAACTGGAAGCAGGGTTGGTATGAGTGGAGAACTCGTTCAACTGTAGCAATGCAGCACAACAACGACATCCTGGTTCTTAAACATCCTTCCACTATCCCTATCACCTGAGACTTCTAAGCAGTCTTTGCTTCTCCAGGAATCCTGGCCTCTTGCCATTTGCTGGGAGCCCTCTCAACTCCCATTGTAGCAACGTCTCCCCATGCTTGTGTTTCCTCATCCCTTCCTTTGAGGTTGCCCACGGAGACTTCAACTTCCTCCATTGTTAGGCCAGGAACCTAGTTCCCTTGGACTAACTCCTCCACCTCTGGACCACTTCCTACTGCAATGAAAAGGCAATCAGAGTGTTCTGTTAAACCAAAGTTAGAGTTCCCCACTTTCCAGCTCCTATTTCTACATCCTCGATGGCCTCTGACACTGGACCAATCCAGGCCAGCACAATTGTTCACCTGGACATCACAGTCGCCTTTGACCTGGCCTCTTTAACATCATTCTTGGTCCTTCCCAACTCATACTTTATACTAAAGCCAGAGTGATCTTTCCAAGACACTAATGTGTGATCACACTGCTGCCTGTTTAAAAGACATCAGTGGTGTCCCATTGTGCTTTAGACCCCGTCCAAAATCCTCAGCATGCTCACAGGCTCTGCCTGAGCCCAGCCTTGCCCACACCTCACCCTCATCTCATGCTGCTCTCCCGCAGGCTTTCTCCATCCGCTGGTTTTCCTTCCGTTTTTTCAAATGCCTCCAGTTCTCTCTAGTGGCCGGAACCTGGTCATGCTTTTTCCTCCACCAGCTCTGCTGTCCTCCCCGCTCCTCTCATCTGGCTACCTCTTACTTCTCCTTTGAGCGTCTGCTTAGAGAGAACTTCCCTGGCCCCTGCTTGCACCCTGCATTTTCCTCTCCTTTTGTAGTACCTCTTATAATTGTTCGTCTTATAATTGTTTGTCTCATGTCTGCCATCCCTGCTAGAGTGTGAGTTATGTGCAGGCAGGAGCCAAGCCTGCCTTGTTCATTACTCCATCTTCAACCTCCAATGCAATGTCTTGTACAAATAGTGAGTAATTATAAGTTCAATTGTCATCTTAGAGGATACCACTGGTGCCATGGACTCTGATGATAATGAGACAATTACAGTAACTCAGAAGTGAGATCAGAATCCTTTTAAAGAAATCAACAATGCTGTATTATACTCACCTGCACATGCCAGGATTCTGACATTTCAAAGGGGAAAAAGGGGATGGAGTGGGGAAAGGTGCATCCAAAGGCCAGCTGGTGCTTACAGAAACACTGCTTTGCCATGTTACTTTCTTCACCCAGGAGAGAATTTTTTATGCTACATTTCTAGAATTATACAGTTGCACGCGTAATGAAGTGATTTCTGCAGAGAACTGGCTGCCTTCCAAGGGGAAGGGTGGGCTCCTGAGATGCCTCAGAAAAAGATGAAAGAATTTCCAAAATAGCAGCTTAATGTTATAGCACATATGGGATTTTCAAATTCACAGCTGGTTGGATAACCATTTCCGGCTTCAAGCCATTTGACTTACTGTCTCTGTGGCTTCAAGCACTGAGATCTCTATTTATCTCCTGGTTACCAAGGGGTTCCTCTGCCTTTTTCCACCCCCAGTTCCTCCCTCCTGCTGAGTATTTCCAGTTGTGTAATATGAGCATTTGATTAAGTGTCCACATGGACTAGAAGCTTCCTGGAGGGGGGCACCACATCTGTGCTTTGTCCCTTTGATCCTGCAAACAGCTGGATCTTAATATGTATCATTAAATAAATGACTCCCCAATCAAATGGTTGAATGCCAATCAAAAAAACATATAGGAAAGAATCACCTATTGATATAAAAGACAATATTGATTCCAACCTAAACCCTCCTTTAAATATGCTCACTCATGCCCATGTTACACACTCTCCCTTTCCCAGTTTCTATTGCTACATAACAAACTACCTCAAAACTTAGTGACACAGAACAACAGCCGCTTTTATTGTGCTCACAGATTCTCTGGGTCAGGATGTTAGCGCACAAAGGAAATGGCTTGTCTCTGCTCCATGACATCTGGGACCTCAGCTGAGAAGACTCAAAGCCTGGGGTGACTGAACAGGTAGGAGTGTGATCATCTAAAGGTGCCTTCACTCACATGTCTGGAGCCTTGGCTGCTATGACTTGAAGACCAGGACTGGGGATCAGAGCACTTAGCTGGGCCTCTCCATGTGTCTTGGGCTCCCTCACAGCATGGCAGCCTCAGGGTAGTTGGACTTCTTACATGGCTGTGCGTATTCCAGTGAGCACGGTAGAGGCTGCATCACTTTTCATGACTCCGTTCCAAAAGTCACATAGCATTACTTCCTGCCATACTCTATTGTTCAAAGCAGTCACAAGGCCACTGAGATTCAAGAGGAAGGGAAATCAACCCTGTCTCCTGATGGAGGTGTTGCAACGTTGCATTGTAGGGGAGAGAATGTGGGGCAGGAGATATGTTTACAGCCATCTTTTTGGGTTTTTTTGTTTGTTTGTTTGTTTTTAAGCTGAGCCATCCTGCCACCTGTTGGCAGCTCAACGGCAGCTCAGCTCGGGCTGGCCTCGAACCGCTGTTGCTCAGAGCTCAGCTCGCACTCTTGAGCAAGCTCTTAACCAGCTGAGCCACTCAGCCGGCCCTTACAGCCATCTTTGAAAAATACAATCTGGCACACCCACTTCCTCAAGCTTCGCCTGCTGATAGGTGTGAAACCAACTTCCAGGCACTGGGTGTTGGAGGAAGGACCTGGAGCCAAGGTGATCTCATGCTTATATGAATCTTGGTTTTGTTTTTGTTCTTTCTTTTCAAGCAGAGGTCCCTTTTTTTAATCTTCTTAATCATGATTGATTTTTGGCTTAAGAAACGATTTGTTTTAGATGCAAATAGATAGGCAAGGTGTGACCAACATTTCGCATCTGTGTTATTTATCAAGACATTAATAAGTGTTTGATGGGAAAAAGGACTTAAAGTTTGGAAAAAGTTTTATACATAATTTTCCTCTTAGAAGTTAATGCACATTGTTATAAGCAAGACTGACAAGTTCAGCAATAAAGAAACCTTTTAAAGTTTATTTAATTTAGGCACCTATTAGGTCATCAACAAAATGTTAGCATCCTGTTCCCAGCTCTGCACTGACTGTCTCATGGCCCTGGGTAAGTTCCTTCCCTTCCTTGGGCTTCACCATATTCCATTTGTAAAATGAGAAAGTTGAATTAGATGATATAGAAGATCTTGTGGTCCCAGGGGCAGCTAATTAGCCACCCCTAAATCAATCCACAGCAGGGTGCTCCCAGGCACACCAAGTTTCAAGATAATCCCCTCTCCAGATCACTGACACAGAGCAATGACAATTTAGAAAAGCTAGAGCAGTCCCTGAAGGTCTGTTTACTGTTAACCTGGTAGGACATCCTCACCCCATCAGTCTCACGGGATTGTTGTGAGGATCGAGGGTGACAGTATGTGGCAAAGATGCTGCATTTACTAGGCAGACATTATTTACTATTGTGTTATGCTCAGAGGCAAGAGCAAAGTCCAACCTGACTGGCCTTTGGAGTGACTGAATTGAAGAGTGGGTGGATTATTGATGACACTATTGAGTACTTGACGTTGAGCTTGTAAACAATGCATCAGAAAGTTTCGGAGAAACAGGTTGGAATTCATGGGATGGAGGAGGGGCCAACAGGCTGGATGGTGAAATCAGCTGAGCAAACAGAAGTTTCCATAAAGCCCGTGTGACATTGGCAGAATGGCCTCTTGATGAAGGGACTTATCAGAGGCCCATGGTTGGATCTGCTCTTTCTGTGGCCCCCAAGAAACCTCACCCCATGTCCCACCAATAGGCCATTTGCGATTTGGGCCAGTGAGGGACATGTATCTGTTGGCCCAGGCTGCATGAGCCCATAAGTTCTGACAGTAGCTGAGATTACGTGCTTATTAAATGCCAAGTCCTGAACTAATTTTCTTATAAAAAGCTTGTTCCATTTAGCCTTCCCAATAGCCTTCTGAGTTGGCTTCTATTATCATTCCCATTTCATAGATGAGGAAACTGAAGTTCAGGAAGGCCACACACTTTGTCAGGATTCAAACCCAGTTCTTCTGACTCCACAACCCATGTCTTAAACTCAACAGTAGGCCTTGGCCTTACACTGTTTCTTCCTACATGGAAATAAAAATAATGCCTACTGAGCATCCTCAAGGGGGCAAGCACCAAGTACACATCATCTTTAATATTCCCTGTGGGTGCGTATTACCTCCATTTTACTGGTGAGGCTGGGCTCAGAGATGGTGTACAAAGTCACAGAGCAGGGAGTGGAAGATTTATACCTGGTCTGCCTGACCAAGAGTCCTTGCTCATCATCCTTTTGTCCCGTTCTACTCACTTAGAAACAATCGCTCTCTTCTTGGGATTCCTGGCATTTGATGATTCTCTCCTACAGCTTAGAACACACAGAGACCCCATCTCTCTGCCAGATGAGGGGCTTTGCCAGGGCAGGGCTGGGGTTTTATTTCGTCTCAGTGTTTTCTGCGCCCACATGCCAAGGGAGCAGAGAAGGCGGCCCAGAACTGAACTATAGAGAAGCGTGGATGTAGAGTCCTTGGGCAGAGTTTGGGGACTGAGACGAACAGGAAGGATCCTGAGATTTTATAGGTAGGGGGTAGTAATCTGGGACAAAGGTCCCCATAGTGGAAGGTACAGGGGAGATCCTAGTGCCTTGGGGATTACCTTCCTGGACAAGGACTTAGGGAGGAGGAGGGAGGTCAGCAAGGTGGGTAAGAGACATAAGACGCTCTGACAGCGATGCCAACCAACAATCAAGTCTCAAGTGCTGTATAGACACCCATCACTCCCGCATTCTTGTTTGGACTGCCTTTTCAGAGACACCGGAAAGACCATCGGGTTGCCCCCTCCCGTCATCACCCCTCTGACCACGCAGTGTGTCATCCGTGCTGTGCAGTAGCTTGGTTGGAGGTATCAGGCACAGTGCGCAGAGGCAGAACGGGGCCTCCATCCCTATCTCTGAGGAGCCAGGGGTGCCAAACCCTTTCAAAACTGTCTAGGGACAGTCATGATGCAACCTCAGGCTTTGCTGCAAGTAGGCAAGGCTGTCAGAGTGCCAAGAAATTTTGAAAGGGGGAAGAGCGGCTTGGTAAAGGCTGAGCTGCCAGGCGAGCCACTGCAGAGCCCTGTGTGGCCCTGCCAGGTGTGTGACAGCATGGTGCAGCTCATCCCCTCCTCCCCCTGGACTCCTCCTGCAGCTGTGCCCCAAGGAGGCTAGTTTGGATGGGTGACTGTTTCTACTTAGGATTTTGGATGCCCTGAGGTTCTGCAAAGAGGCCTTGGGGGAATTGCAAGACAGTGGCCAGGTGAGTCCCTCACGCCAGTGTCAAATGAAGCAGCTTCTCTCTTAGCTGATCTCTGTACTTTGCTGCAAGGTTCTTTCCTGCCTGTGCCATGCCGGTCTCTGCAGCGAGGGTGGGAACACTCTTCCAATCTCCCTTCCTTCTGCGGCTGAGCCCACATGCACATGCACACAAACACTCAAATGCACGTATGTGTGCAACACGCACGCTCACACATGCACAAGACAATGGAGAAAGCCTGCTTAGTTCTTTACTGCACGTTCACAGCAATATAGTCAAAGTTCGGACAACAGAAGAGGATAAAGAAGTGGGTGCACAATCTCCCCTCCTATTCCCTCCCCGTCCCCCTCATCCTTCCCTACCTTTGGTTCCTACCCTGGCTCCTGGCCTATTTTAGCTTCTTCCATAGCTCACTCCCCTATGTGGGGAACTCTTCAAGCCTTGGGAAGGAATGGAAGATGCTGGGATGAGTCATTCCACTCCAGGGGGTGGAGGAGGGAGGGAAGACTGCCAAAGTGACCGGGCCCTGGGACCGCCTGCCTTTTCTTGCTTTCTGGCACAACCTGGATAACGAACCTGAAAATCCGATGCTCAAAAGCGGTTCTTCTCCTGAGATGACTCCCAGAGCTCCGGGGGCCCTAAGATCATTCATTTACTTTGCTCTCTGGAGTACAAAGCTCTCAGTGGTGTGACTATGTCCCTCCTAGGTGGTCTCTGAGCTCTGACCCAGCTTAGAAGCCTTCTGGTTCTGTGGGCACCGTCCTCCCTTGCAGCCAGGCTGTGATATTGGCCTCAGTAAAAGAAGCAGGAAAGAAGAAGGCCTTGAACAAATCAAGCTTTCGTAGAACAAAAATCACTTCACTGCCGTCTCCAGGCATCTGAACACAGGAACTCAGAAAGAACAAAATGCCTGCTTTGAAAGATAGAGCTTCCTGAGATCTGGTCTCGCATTCGCCCTGCACTCCAACACCTGCCGCCCCAAATAGGATTGTTGGTGGTGGACCCTGGGGGTGGGGAAGTCCCCACTTAAATGAAATATTGGGGAGAGGCATGGGGGGAGGGAGCAGCTCCTTTCCCAAGCCCTCTCTGTGGTCTTGGATGGGATGGGACCACCCCTGTGGCTCAGGGAACAGCTGGTTGTCTTCCCTCACTGGTGAGTCCTTGAAAGCTGGAACTGATGAGCATGAAATTCTAGGTGGCTCTTGAGGAGATGCTTTGGTTGTGAAATATGCTGAGTCGGAGTAGATGCTCGAGTTCTAAATCATCTCACCCTGTAGAACGAAGCATGTCTTTCTGGCTTTCCAGGGAACGGGGCAGTGCAGTGGCTGCATCCATACTGTATGGCACTAGGATTCAGGGTCCTTGGAGACAAAGCTTGGTGACTTCCTGGGGTCAGGCTTTTCTCACAGGTGGTAACACCCTGGGGGTGTCACACAGAAGCAACCCTGTCCTGCTCACCAATGCTCTGTGTCCCCAGTATCCTCCATGGCATCACCAGCAAAGAGTCTGGTAAGAAAATGCCAGGCAGCATTGCAGGCTGGTTACCAGCCGGGCCACCTTTCAGCCTAGACTTTTGCTCCCTGGGGAGCCCTGGGGAAAATGCTGTTGTATCCTGAGACCTCCTGTCCTGACCCTTTGGGTGGATCAGGCTTCTCTGCATGTGACTCTTTCAGCTCATCTGATGCTTGGTAGGTGATGTGAACACTCCCAGTGATTTTTGGAAGCTGCTCCCATTTGTCTGCACTGATATTCTCATTGGCTAGAAACATTCTGGGATCCACGAATCATGTCACATTTAGGTCACTGTAGAGAATGGCCTGGTTGTGGAACCACATTTAAGGAGTTAAAGGCTACCTAAGTAATTGGCAAGACTGTAGTGTTAACGCAGGTGGTACTGCTTTGCAGCAGGAGCAGCCCCACACCTGTCCCCACTTCCCCCACCCCCCGCTCTGATTCGTTGGTGACATTTGTATCTCTGGGCTAGCTGGGTGATAGATGCTCCCATTCACTCTCCATGGTCACCAGTGTCCCAGCCCAAGGCAAGGCGGGACATGAGTGGAGCCATTACTGCACAGCTGGGCCCAGCCAGCTCTCTGAAGCCTAGATTGGGACCCCAGGAATGACCATGGTTAGTAGCTGACCAAGGGCAATCGAGTGGCAAGAGCATGACTCAGGCCCCACAGACTGGTTTGAACCAGCGCTGCTGCTTACTGGCTGGTGACCTAGCGCTGAGCCTCAGGGTACAAGGGGCTTATTTTCAGTGACCTCAGGCCCCTCCCCTCAAGAAAGCTCTGGGATTCTTCTCCGAAAAATAGGAACTGGCCTATTTTGCCTGAGTGTACTGAATGTTTTCCAAAGAAAACAAACCCTGGTTACTGATTACCTGACCTACTTTTCCTGTGATTGCGGGGGGAGGGGGCAGACTAAGATTCCTAAGGATGAATTGGAAAGGAGGGAACAGGAAGTCCTGAGGTGTTGCCTAACGTTCACATTGGGTGGAATCCTGCAGTTTTGGCTGATGCTGTTCTCCAGATAAAGCTATATTTTTAGAAGAGCTCCTTAATCTTTCAGCATGAATACCATTCTATTTTTTTCATGGTTACAAATATGAGTTTATTATATGTCATGTTATTATAAGTAATAGTTTATGTAAGAAATATATAAATACAATATATAATAATTATATATAATGATATGGAATATATAAAATAATAATTATATATAATAATATATAACATAGGTAAGTATTATCAAACATTACTGATATGATGATTCAGAAGGTAAAAAGCTACTGGCATCCTATTGCTATCTCCTTCCTGCCGCCTGCAACCCCCAGGATAACACCATTAATAGTTTAGTTTCTATTCTTGAGGGTATTTTCTATGTACAAGCAAACATAAGTCTGTTCTTTTATGGAAAGGGGATCACAGTATACATGCTGCTCTGAAGGTTGCTCCTCATACCTAACCATGTAGTTTGGACAACTGTCCACGTCAGTACATGTCCATCTATTTCATCCCTTTCAATAAGAAGAGGTCTTCTCAATGCATTGGTGAAACCAGAAAAGGGAGGAAACCATGAAGTCCATAAAGCTTGTTTTGTTTTGTTTTTTTGTTTTCAATATTATCTCTGCTGTATTTAGGAAGAGAAAAATCTAAAATTAGTTTTCAACTACTTCACATATAGTTACATTGAAAAACCATCACAGGAATGATAGTTGGATTGTTGTAGGAAATCAGTGCATAAATGGAAAAGACTCACCTTGCCATTTTGACCAATTCCTTATTATTACTCCCATTTTGTCTCCAACTGGACCATTTGAACAAATGGCAACCTGTGTGAGGTCGGCAGAATAATGGCCCCCAGAGGTGTCCACGTCTTAGTCCACAACCTGTGAATGCGTTGTTACCTTACATGGCAAGGGGGATTTTGCAGATGTGATTAAATGAAGAATCTTGAGATTCTGGATTATAGGTGAGCCCAATGTAACCACAGGGCTCCTATAAGTGAAAGAGGGAGGCAGGAAGGCAGAGTGAGAGATGAGAAGCTGCTCCAGTGCTGACTCTGAAGAGAAAGAGGGATCATGAGCCAAGGAATGCGGGCGGCCTCTAGAAGCTGGAAACACCGAGGAAGCAAATTCTCCCCTGCAGCCTCTGCAGGAATGCAGTACCTTCTGACACCTGGATTTTAGCCTAGTAAGATCCATTGCACACTTCTAACCTCTGGGACTGTAAGATAAAAAACTTGTGCTGTTTTAAGCCTCTTATTCTGTGGTAATTTGTGACAATAGCAGAAACCAGTACGTCTTCACTCATGTGTCTTGCATGCTGAGAAGCTATTTGGTCTCCCTTGGATCCAAACACAAACACTGTATCTAAAATCATGGCACATCTGTGGTTCCAGACAATCAGGAGCTAACCCAAGCAATCTCCTGGGCTGCTCAGGACTAGTGTTTGGTTTGCATTTCCTAATGCTTTGTGGTGAAGTGTCAAAGAGGAGGGCTTGACTGCTGTGTCTTTAGCTGTGACATGCACAGGGAGCTTCCCAACCTTACCTTTGACCCCTGGAACCTCCGAAGCGACGGTCAGAAGAGAAAAGTAGAGCACTTGGCACCAACTAGGGGATTCTTTTCTAGGTCTTCAGATTTCTGCCTTGGACCAGGAAAGTGATCATAGGTTATTAGCAGCACCTCAGAGGTCAAGGGTGATGAGCCCACGCATAAACAAGGGCAGCTGTGTAGCTCAGAGGCCATTTTCATCACTCCCTTTTACCCTGGGCACTGAAGAGCTGGGCTCCAGTTGGGGCTGTTCCTGCTCTCAGTGGAGCCCAGTTCAGCAATAAAAGCTGGGGACTGAGGCCACATCAACCAGGCACCTCCTGTCGAGGCACTTTATGGACATTATTGCTAGGGTTTGGTTCCTGTGTCTGTGATGCTGCTCCCCTCAGGGGTCTGACAGATGGAATCAACAGAGTGGCTGAATGGAGATATGGAGATAAGACTATCTGCTGTGTCTTGCAACTTCCAAGTTCAGCCTCTTAAATCAGTTTGGAGAACATGCTGACATGGTGCCTGACTGCTAGCTATCACCACACTCTGCTTTCCCCTCTTCTTTGGCCCAGAGCTGGACTACATTTTTCAGATTCCTGAAAAACTACATTTTGCAGTTAGGTGTGCTCTGGTATGGTAGGCATGCCGGTGTGCCTCCAGAACCCCCTTCAAGGAAGGGACAGGAAGTGCAGTCACTAGGACAGTCTCTGGCTGTCCAGGGTTGCCCTCGGCTGCAGAAAGACGCCTCACCCATTGTCACATCCTTCCATCTGACCGCCTGAGGCAGGACAGAGAAGCCTGGCACATTTTGGCACAATAGAGGAAGACTCTGATGGGCAATATTTGTTCCGCCGGGCTTGTCATTGCTTTGCCAGGACTGTGTTACAGCTTTACTCCTCCCCCTGCCCAATTCTCTTTTCCTCCCCCTTTCCTTTCACAGGTAATGATTCCTAATGAATTTTGTGTACCCCCAAACTTCATGTCAGCATCTACTGCCTGGGAATCCAGTCTGCAACTCTGTGGCTGAGTTCTTTCCTGTGCAGTGTGAGCAGAACAGACAGGGTGTTCTGTTTTTAGGCCTGGCCCATGAAAACATTCTGGGTAACCCACCATGCTTTCTCCTTCAGCCTGCAGAATACAGATGTCCACGACCACAAGATGGCAGGAGCCTGGGCATCAGGACAGGGAGAGCTGACCCGCTGACCTGAACATCCTCCCAGAACTATTAGGTGAGTTAGAAATTAACTTCCATTATACAAAGCCCCTGAGTTTGGGACATCTATCTGTTACTTCAGCTTAGTCTTCCCTGACTTATCTCGCCTCTGAACTTACCTCCCAAAGACAAAAATAGAGAATGGTGGGTCTCTGTGGGGGTGGCCATTGACCAGAGGGGACCAGAAGCTCATGTGCCCACTATGCCTAGACACAAGCAGGCCAGAGATTCCTAGAGAACTAGAGAGAAGAGCAAGGGCTGGGTGGCTTTTCTGTACATAGATCTATACTCCAGTGAAACGTGGCCCGATGCTACAGGGCTCTCATCAATCGAAAAGCAGCTGCCCTCCCTTGGGGGCAGCAGTCAGAGAGGAGAGAGAAAGCAAGTTCTCATTCTAACACTCCCTGAATAGAAAGGCGAGTCAAGCCAGCGGCCTCGGTTCGGTCCCACACATAAGGGCCAGTGACACTGCCCTCGGAAAAAAAAAAAAAAAAAAAAAGAAAGGCGAGTCAAAGGCCTTTTCTCATGGGTCAAAATTGGTATGTAGGAATAGAAGCATGAGTCTCAACAACAAAATCATTCAATTGTTTCGATAATTCATAGGTGGGTAGATGATAGATAGATGATAGTTGGAGAGGTAGGTAACACACTGAAGTCTTGATGCCCAGCATCCAAGCAAGTTTGTGTGTCAGGAGAATAGGCTACTAATAAAGGTGAGACTATTTACCCATGCAGGTCTCCACTCCACTGATTTGATGAGTGTTTCATCTGCCCAGTCAAGTCAACAAGTCAGGTAGGATTGTATCTGTTTACTGACCCAGTACTGTGTGAGGTGCCCGGTACAGGAAATACCTGTTCTTAAGCTGTTGATAAGTACACAGTGAACTGCACACAAGTTTGAAAATACTAAGCGCCACTTGAATGATGGGTGTGAAAAAGAGGGCGATTTGTCTTCATCTTCCAGTTAGCATTTTTGTTTGGGGGTTGGTGATGGGTCAGGGCAAGATTTGTCTGGGAAGAGAAAATTCTGGTCTAGGGAGGTTGTGGACCCACGGGGCCTGAGCTGGATTGGGATAGAGCTGAGGGAAGAGTTGTTTGGTTGGAGAGGTGCAGGGCGGGGGCACATCAGGAGCAGGGATGGGACTGAGTAGGGTGCATCCAGGAGACTTTTGCGAGTTGGTATAGGGGAATATACAGAACAAAATGGAATACATGTCAAGCTTTGGAGTGGGAAGGTGGTCAGATAAGCACCAGGTATATCTTAGGCAACTTGATAGCAAGGCACGTGATCAGAACAGAATTTTATAATGATTATCTGTAGGGACCTTGGGATAAATGGGGGAAGTCTACAGTTAGGGAGGCTGCTTAGCTATGAAGGGTTGAGTGTCTAAACCAAAGAGGAGACTGTAGGAATGGAGTAGAAAGAAGAATAAAATCTGAGAAGCAACATAAAGATGAAGTTTGCTGACATGAGGCTGAAGAGAAGAGAAAATCAAAATGAGGTCATTTACAAGCCAAGTGAACCAGGAAAATAAGATTGGCAGTGACAAAAATAGGCAAGTAAGGAAAGCGTATTGAGTCGTATAAGGAGAGGTGGCCTATATACCAGTGGTTAACACAAGATTGTGCTCCTTGAGAAACCCTACTGAAATAATTCTATATTTTTTTCTGTTGTAATTTGTGTGTTTCTGTGCAAACAGAAAAAATCAAGTCAGGTTGCAGAAAAGCTTAGCAGCTTAACTCAGTGGTGACTAATGCGCCTATTGTGTGTATACCCATGCGTTCTGAGTCGTAATATCTAAATGGCATGAAAACACTGAGTTGCATAATTGTCATGAAAATTCTGGAGATCTTTTCTTGAAATGGTACACATTTTAATACTTTGTAACTATTCAGAACCATATCTGCTCCTTATGTTTGTAAAGAATAAGCAAGTGGTATATGGCGCTGTGATCAGCCTCCAGTTTATAACAGGCACTCAATAAACAAGTGGTAATAAAAAAATAAAGATTGGTGGAAATAATCTACAGAGAACAATGTACTTAAAAGTTTCACACATTGGATGGGGTAAAGAGAACCAAGAGTCATGCTTGGACAGGCTGTGCAGAAATGCAAGAGGCCATTTACTGTAACTATAAACTTTTATAAATTTTAGACAATATATATCTACAAAAATCTTAAAATATAAATGTCCAAGATTGAAAGGAAGGGAAATCATCAGTTACAGGAAATGAGGAAGAAATGAAAAGCCTAAAGTGGTAAGCAGGATTAGGTGACTTGTCAGGGGGACGAAAGTGCTAATGGGTTTTAATGCCCATTTGAGTTTAACGGACATGCCTTAGACCTATTCAACGTAAGGAGCCAAAACTGATCCTACTTCATAAAGCCTAGTGTTTACAAGGATTGCTATGTCTATGAAAAGGGAATGGAAAAACTCTACTCATAAGCCCCAACCTGTGCTGCTATGGGTGAGGGGTTCTAAATTTACACAATTGGAAAAGGAACCCTAATCTAAGAAGTTAACGTAAAAATTGGTGTGGGAAACCTATAGGGTTTTGGTCGAGAACATGAAACTATTCTGGTAAGACACTTGCACCAGTGAGGACATAAAATTAAATAAATAAAACAAAAATACACAATTACAAATACACAAGAAAATAAGTCACTATGAGAGCCAGTTGATGAACTTATCAAGAATTAGTACTTCAAGAACTAAAGAGAATAGAACGAAGTAAAATACTCAAACAAGCATGCTGGAAATTATTAAAGAAATAAAACTCTATGAAAGAAAGAAGAGTATCATAAAAGAGCTGGTGGACTTGAAAAGGAACCAGAAGAATTTCTAGAAGTGAAAAATACAGCCATTGAAATTTCAAAAACAAAAACAAACTCAGTGGGTTGGTTGAACAACAGATTAGGCATAGAGATGGAATGGTTGAACGAGATGGTCAAACATATGTTTAACAGGAGAGATTAGAGAGAAGAGGGAAAACCAATATTCAATGAGAAAAATGGCTGAAGAATTTTCTAGAATTGAAAGACACAAATTCAAGAACCATAATGAGTCAGTCCTAAGTAGGATAAAAAATATACAATATATACATTATCTTTAATATTCTGTAGTTTCATGAGAAAAGAAATACAGTAACACCATGGATTGCGAGTAACGTGGTTTGTGAGTGTTCTGCAAGACGAGCAAACATTTCTAAGACAATTTAACGTGGCAAATGAGCGATGTCTTGCAATACGAGTAGTTTGTTTCCAGAGCAAATTATGCTCGCAAACAAAGGTGTTACTGGATTTTAAAAGTAGCCAGAGAAAAAAAGAGATATCTACCAAGGAATGACAATTATACTAACAGCTAACTTCATATCAACAATGAAACCCAAAGATAGTGGATTAATATATTAACAGTCCTAAGAGAAAAATAACCATCAACATAGAAATGCAAGTTTAATTAATCTTTCATGAATAAAGGTGAAATAAAAGCATTTTCAGACGAATGAAAAAAGAATTTACTACCAAGAAGCCCTCATTTAAAGAGCTTCTCATAGATATAATTTAGGAGGAAGAAAATAGGTCCCAGAGGTAGGTGTGAAGAGTGATAGAAGAGGAAATGGTATACAAAGAAATTCTACATACATAGTTACGTATAAACAAACATTACCTATATAAAATAATGTTTTATTTCATGGACTACATTAAAATTTAAAAATTCATATTACAAAAGATGCAAGTCAGGCCACATACCAGATCTTTGTTAATTGTAATTGTACTAATATCATAACACCATGCTTATGGATCAGGCATAAATATAAGTACTTATGTATTTATATACATATGAGTATGTGTATATATGTATGTTTATGTTTTATTTATAAGTATATGTGTATATATCTAATTCATATATACACATATATTTATAAACTTATTTAACTTATATATTACATATATTTGTGATATATACATATAAGTATATAAGCACACACATTTATATATACTTATACCTAGGTTTGTTTATGACTCTGTGGCCTATGTATTATTTTATTTTAGAGATGGGTAAACTGAGGTGAGGAGATGTTAAGTCATTTATTAAAAGTCACAGTCATTGGCAGATCTGGGAGTCATACTGAAGCAATGTTGCTCCTGTTAACAAAGGATCAATATCCAGAATAAAGAAATAACTCCTAAAACAAATGAGGAAAAAAATAGAGAAAAATTTAGGCAAAGAATATTGAACTGACCCTTCACAGAAAAAAATCTGAACAGCCTGTAAATGTACAAAAAGATGCTCAACATCATTAGCAACTATAGAAATGTAAATTAACACACTCTGGCCCACCCGAGTGGTACGTTGGTTAAGAGCTGGCTTGGGACACCAGCGGCTCCGCTTCGGATCCCACATATGAGGGCCAGTGACACTGCCCTCTACAGCTAAGATGGTGAACAACAGCTCCATCTGGAGCTGGGCTGCTGTGAGTCCCCAGGATTGCATAGCTGCAGACCCTGCTGCAGTGGGCTGCCATAGGCTACAGTGAGTGGCCCGCAGCCAGTGTGAGTGGCTGGCAGCCGGTGTGAGCTGCCAAGAGCCGCTGTGAACGGCCGTCCAGAGGCCAGCGACCGATCTGCCTCATCCGAGAAGAGCGCAACGACGATACCAACATGGGCCAGTGAAGTGACGCCCTCCGCAACTAGACTGAAGAACAAAAGGACAGCAACTTATCTGTTCCCCTCTCCCAATTCCCCAATTCAAAAAATCGTAAAAAAAACCAAAACACACAAAAAACTCACACTGGTCAGATGAGCAAAAAAGGTCAGCTAAAACCACTTAGTGTCGAGCGTTGTGGAGGAAGGCCCACCCTTATAGTGTGGTGGAAATGAATGCTGGAACCATCACTCTGGAGAGCAACTGGACACCACCTGGCCAAGCTGCAGCTGTGCACCTGTGACTCAGCCATTCTACATCTGGGCTGTCCCCTAGGGGGACTTCTACATATGCATTCAACACCGGCAAGTGTGCTCATCAGGGCCTGGCTCACACTGGAAAGATCTGCACTTTAGTCTGCGGGAGGATGGATCAACCAACAGTGGTACATTCATTTGATAGGATTCTGTTCTGCCATTAAAATGGGTGAGCTATATCTAATGTATAATCAGGGATAAATTCAGAAAAGACAATATTAAGTGTAAAAAGTTGTGTACAGGCAGGTAGAGTATGATGGTGGGTATGCAACTATAACAACACTACATAGTGTTTATAGTATTGGCATGTGTTATATAAATGTAAGGCAGTCTGGGAAAGATTCACACCAACTACGATTTTATGGGGAAAAGAAAGTATTTTGAGATTAGAGAAGCACACAAAAAGGGGCTTCAACTCCATCTGTGATTTTTTATTTAAAATCTGGCAAAATGTTAACATTTGTTAGATCTGAATGGAAACATGGTTTTATTATGTTAATCTCTGAAAATTTTCTCTAAATTTGAAATGTTTCATTAAAAATAAACTGTTCATTTATTTTTGAATTTTAAAATTGTATCTTGTTACACATCTGTAAAACAGTATTAAAAACCGTTGCGAGGTGAGACATCTATACGGGTCAATTCTAAAGCACTGTTTCTAGAATAAGAAATATTCTAACCATTTTAATGCCTCAAAGCACTTTGTGTTCTTTAATAGGTGGTTGAACCCAATGTCAGAGAGTCAAAACCTCCAGGTTTCAGAAACAGTGTCACAACCACACTAGCACCATATTGCCTACTCTGGGCCAGGCACTGTGTAAGCAGGTGGTTTACACATATTTGTTTAATTTTCCTTACAACTCTCTATATGAGATAGGTAGATTATTTCCATTTTACAAATTATTGTCACTTGGTAATTGAGGCACAGGGAGATTATGTAACTTGCCCGAGGAAACACAGCTAGCGAGGTGGTCTGGCTCCAAAGCGCAGTTCTTACCCACTACACTGGACGAAAGGCTGTGGGGCTGTCTGGGTGAATTGATCATGTACCCTCCAGCTACCTATCTTCTTCCATTCATCACATCATCCATTACATTCTCTCCTACATTCTCATCATCTCCTCTCTTTTTCTTAAGTATAGGAAATGTGGGCAAGGAAAAAAGGCCAAACAAATAGTTTTGGAGAGAAATACTTAAAATCTGAAGTTGTCTATCTATGGCCAATGAAATGTCACACTTAGTTCATTTCTGGGTGGTCTCCAGGGCATTACTATAACACTCACTTAGTGGAATATATCCAGATATTGGGTATACATTGTTTCATTTTGAAAATAATGCCAAAGAAGTTGGTTGTACTTGGTGTCAATAACAACACACATCTTTTGAAGCCATATGTATTAGCACTTTTCCTAAGCACTGCTTTAGGGGCAGTGTTATGAAGGGGATAGTTTGCATATGTAAGATATTTTTAAATTACGGTTTTAATTAGTTGCCTAATATTCAGAAAATAAACTGAAACTTGACTGATTGTATAACTTTTAATATTTGAAAATTTTTATCCAGAAGTTAACTTAATACAATACAGATTTGTACAAAAAAACAGGGACTGTTAAAAACTTCTGATCATACAGACAAAAATATGATTAAAGATTTAAAAAGTACAGACATTTTGTAAATACTGATAAATTCTGTGTAATGATTTAATTTACTGTGGCAGATACAAAAATCAAGAATTCATTAACAGATTATATATAAAAAGCAACTACATGAATTTTCTAGCTATTTAAATTAACAAAATATAACAGTAGTGGTTTTTTAAAAAAATGAGGTATTGTTACATCGTAAACAAAAAGAGCATAAATAAATAAAGGCAATGTACAATTAAATGATAAATGGTTATAAATTTCAACTTAACAACAGACAACACAAATTTTCCAGTTATTTATGGACTTTGTCATTTAAAAATCTGGCTTGCTTGTGTACTTCTTATTTAAAAATGACACAGCTATCGATATACAAGCACATCATTAAACATGCAGACCAAGCCAATACAATTTTTTCCGTCTCTACCAAATAAAAACTTTACATTTTATTTAAAACACTTAAATCTGGTTGTTTATACATGATTATTCTTTTGTGCTTATTCATTAGTAGTAACCTACATTAAACATCTTACTTTCTAGTTCAAGCAGTGTAAGAGAGAAGCAGTTTTATTTGCATATGGATTAAAAACAGAGCAAACAAAACCAAACTAACATGACTTTAACTCTCTTAGGCTTTCCAAGATTTTTAAGAAGAAAATCCTTTAAATAGCACATCCAAATGTAAAAGCAGTCACTTCTGTCTCAAAGAGAAGAATAAACCGAGTCCTAGCTCCTTTCCCTTCAAGATTCTTACGTTGGCTTCAGAGCTGCAGGAAACCAAGCTGACAGTTCCTCCACCCGAAAAGAAGTCTGCTGGTTGGGTGCAGGAAGCATAGCAATAAGGAAGCAGAGTAACTCAGAAAAAAACTGTGGGAAAGTATTATTTGCATGTGAACCACATGCTGGTACTAAATGCTGGCTTCATTATTATTGCAAATATATCTTCAGAGTTACTGAAGGAAAACTATCAAAGTATAATAGAGAAGTCTTGATATGGAAGTACTTGTAACATGCTAATAAAACTGCTTCATTGGCTGTAAATTAAAAGAAAACCATTTACTGTCTGACTTAAAATGCAGTTTCTTTTTACATGCTACTTTATTAGAAAGTCCAAAAAGAGTACTTTTAAATTTACTATATTCAGAATCCAGTGAAAAACAAACATTTTGATTAAAATGTTGAACTTGATTTTTCCACCAAGCTACGTCATTTTGACACAAATGTTTTTATTGTATTCACTTTTGTCAAACATCTTATCCTAAGCTTTACTAAAAATTAGTGTTTCAGTACAACTGGTGATCAAAAAATATTAGAAATAAGCCTTGTACATCGATCGAAGTATATATAAAAAGTTTTCTTTTGTGCTTGTAGTTGACTTAATTCATCAATGATTAGTTATCTGATTTCTTTTCTAATATCCCGACCCTTAAGAAGAAATGATCATTATACAAATATTACAGAAGTACTCAAAGTAACTAGTTTACTGCCAATGTGCATGCAGACTAACAATACTTAAAAGAATATAACCTTGAATCCAATTAGTCTGAAAATAGTTACACTCTTGTACAATCGTCTTTGATTTGTAAAAGCTGTATACACATCTAAAACCCTGAATTTACTTTGTAAAAATAAATCTTTAGCAATAAATGGCACTATCAAAATCCCATTATTCTCAGGCTATTATGTAGTTATTTACATGCTTTTCAGCAACAGTTGAAAAGGATCTTATAGGACCAAAGCCAGGATATCAAAAAACCCTGTAAACTGCGTTTGCAATAATACTGTTGTTTCCCTCCATATGAAAATATGGCTGCGTGCCTTATATTAATGATAATGTAGCAATGTGTGTTGCTACTATGTACTAGCAGCACACAACCTGCCACTGGGTTCCACTGTGTCATCAGTTTTCCCAGTGAAATACCTGTGACATGCTACTTATGGAGAATGATAAAGTGCTGTATAAAAGAGGGACGGGACCCACACCTGTCTCTGCCGTCTGGTCTTTTCCCCACTCAAGCAATGTCTGTGGTGTTAGAAAACCATGCCTCAGCTAAACATATTTTGTTATTTGATATAAAAAAAAATCAGTATTTTAAAGTTGGTGAGCTTTCTCAAGGTGTTTTGAAACGAAAACATAAAAAGGTTAAAGGCACAATAAGAGGGAAGTGAATGCTACATATAAAATATATTTCAAGTCTTCTAGGTTACTCAAGTCCAAAACCTTCTGAATTTGAAATTCCAATGATTAATTTCTGTTTCAGGTCTTTTTTGCTCTTGTAGGGGGGAAGGCAAAGTTGATTGAAGCAGGTGTGGGCCACAGGCAACCTAGGGAAAAAAATTTTTTTAAAAGATACTAAGCCTTAACACACATACAGAATGACTGCTAAGCAACTTTCAAAATACCAAGACACACACATTCAAATCTATTTTACTATCCTAAGAGATGACTCATTCTTTCCTTCATTGAACCTACTATGCATCAGGCACCCTTTTAAAAAGGCCCAGGGCTAAGTTTACAGACAAGTCAGTCAATGTCTCTGTCCTCATGCAACTTTCATTCTAGAGGCATTATTTTTGGAGTCAGACATATCTGAATTTGAATACTGTCTGCCTTACGAGCTGTAGGACCTTGTTCCAAATCTCAGTTTCCTCATCACCATGATAGGGTATACTATCTAACTCAGCTGTTCAAAAGATTAAAAGAGCTATCTATATAGAACATCTAGCAGAACAGCAGAAAATATGACTGTTACTACTATTTCAGTCTTGACTGTCAAAAAATAATGAAGAAGGCTCCAACTCCTCCCACTGCTGCCCCGAATCACTGCCTGCACAGCTCTGGCCACCTGGCTCCTCTTGCTAGCCACTGACATTTGGAATTCTTACAACATGGCAGACATTAACAAGATGTCTCATGGCCCAATGTGGCTGCCAGAGTTCTGGCCATCACATCCCTATTCTAGGGAGGAAGACAGATGAAAAAGGCCTCCTGGCTCTTTACCATCCTATAAAGGAAGCTTCTTCAAATTTCTATGCTACTTTTCATCTCACTGCCCAAACATAGTCACATACCACATCTAACTAAAAGCAAAGAACAGTCTGAACTTGATCCAAGATTTGGATGATGTTAAAGAAGTAGAAGAAGAAGAAACTGGTGAAGAACCAAAAATCAAAGCATGTTAGCTGACTGTTTAAAGATGATACAAAATCCTCAGATTCTTGCAGCTGCCCAAGAAATACTTGGTGGTCTGGTAAGAACACCAACAGGATACACTGAAAGCTTGCCTAGGGTAGTTAGAAGATGAATGAATACTCTCAAAAGCCTTCACGTTCAGTGTGCACAGATAAAAGCGAAGTTCTATGAGGAAGTTCATGAACTTGAAAGCACGTATGCTGCTATCAGTCTTTATTAATAAGCGATTCAAGATCATGAATGCAATTTAGGAACCTACCGAAGAAGAAGGTGAACGGCACCAGATGAAGAAGATGAAATTTCCATGGAGCCGAAAGAAATGGCCAAGACTGAAGATGTAAAAAAGGATGAAGAGAAAGAAGACCCCAAGGGAATTCCTGCATTTTGGCTGTTTTAAATTAAGAATGCTGACTTGCTTGGTGATGTGGCTCAGGAACATGACGGACCTGGAGCACTTGAAAAATATTAAAGTGAAGTTCTCTCAGATGCTGGCCAGCCTGAGTTTTGTCTTAGAATTTATTTCACTTTGAATCCAGTGAAGATTTCACAAGTGAAGTGACATACAGGATGAGGTCAGAACCAGACGATTCTGATCCCTTTTCTTTTGATGGACCAGCAATTATGGGCTGTACAGGGTGCCAGATAGATTGGGAAGTACGTCACTCTGAAAACCATTAACAAGAGGCAGAAACACAATGGACATGGGGCAGTTCGTACTGTGACCAAAACAGCTTCCAGTGACTCTTTCATTTTTTTGCCCCGGAAGCTCCTGAGAGAGGAGATCTGGAAGATGATGCTGAAGTGTCCTTGTTGCAGACTTTGAAATGGGTCACTTTTTACATGTGCGTGTAATCCCAAGGTCAGTGTTAATAGTTCACTGGAGAAGCTACTGAAGAGGATGATGAAAGTGAAGAAGCGCGTGAGGAAGGAGAAGATAAGAAAAACAATCCAGGCTGTGACTCCAGAAGGGTCAAAACCCAGTGGAGCACAAGCAGCAGTGAAGCAGGGGGGGTCTACCTTCTGCTTCCCTGAAAAAGGGATGAGTTTTCATCATTTGACAAAAGCCTGTTTCAAATTTTTTGTTGTTTGTTTGCTTGCTTGTTTTGGTTATCGCAGCTTAAACTAAAAATGTCAAATATAAAATAGTAATAATAATAATAATACTATAAAGAAGATTTCTGAGACACTTGATACCCGCACCTTTAATGCTGCTGCCCCCAACGCACACGCAATATTCCTGCTCTGAATCCTTTTGATCAGCTCCCCCACCCTCTAGCTGATGACATTTATTTTCATTTAAAATTTCTGCAGATTTCTAGACCCCTTTCCTTCTGTCCTTATGAACTCCACACCATCAGCATAGCTGTCAGTGGTAGCAGTGGGAAAGGAAAGGATAAATTCCAGTTTACAAATGAAAAGAAGAACTGACAGAACTCGGAAAATATATTGGGCAGCAGAAAAAATGATTATAATCAAAGTAGTGTCTATTCAAAGTAGTTTTAGAAATTACAGAGTGGTTGGGAAAGGAATTAAGTAGATCAGCTTTAACCCATCAACATTATTAGAAAATAATTTAAATCCATCATCATCATCATCATCACTTTCATATGAAAACAGCACTTGATACAAAGAAAAGAGGATTAGTAATAGAGGTACTTTTAGTATTAGAGGACTTCTAGTACCAATTATAATAGCCAAAAAACCCCATCTTGGCATTTTTAATAGACAATATGCTACTGAAAGCAAGGTAGATTCTAAAAGAGTCTACAAAACAGTCGACTTAGCAAAGCAAAAAGTTCATGGAAAAAAATTATTATCAGTTAGTATTGGTATGTCTCAAAAATTAATATAGGACCTTAAGCCATAGTCTCTCTCATTTCAAGGCCATGTTTACTTCCAGGAGTTTTCTATGAAGATGACTTCAGATTGAAAGAAGCCTCTAATTCTAAACATAATATTATTAACAAAACATAGATTAAAAATAAAATTACAATCTGGAAGTTTACCAATTAGTAGAAGTTTCATTCTTTGAAATTTTAAAGTTCAAATCAGCCATTCCTCCTACAGGTACTCTGTCACTTCCTGTGGTAAAATGTAGCAATTTCTTTTGAAGGTCAAGAGGAAATCCAAGCACAACATCCCAAAAGTATCTAGAAAACAACAAAGGAAATTTATATAAAATGTCCTGACAAAAATCATGCAGATCGAAATAAAGTAATATAATGTAAGCTCTAAGGAAAAAACTTCCCTAAACATACATAATACCCTTATTATGAAGTTAAGGAATGACAAACTTCTATATATGAATTAGATTTTTGACTAACACTATTATAAAAATAACATTTCTCTAAAATTATAAAAGTAGTCCAACAGTGGATAGTACAAAAGCCATTGTTTGCCTAATTTTTCTTATTTTTTTAAACACAGTGTTATTTAAATGTATAGCATCCAAAGTCGCTTTAACAAAAGTAAAATCTCTATACTTTTGTAGAAAGTTATTTATATCTCTCTCTCAGGGGACTGCTAAGTGATTTCATATTTAATATTCTCACATTACTTTCTAGAAATGAAATAAGACTGTGTGGAACACTACAATATTTCAGCTGACTTAGTTGGTTCAAAGTTTGTAAGTTACGTACATAAATGAACCACATCCTCTTTCGCTCCCTCTTCGCATCCTCACCATCACAAGCTTAAAGAGCTCACCGTATGGTCAGGTCAGTTTTCGCATAGCCGTCATACTGAGTGCTTCTCTGCAGAGCATGCATATCCAGTTCAGGACTTCCACAGACCAGAATTTCAACCTCTTCTGGACGAAGCAGCTGCCAGTAATTATTTATCAAAAATGATCATAAAAATGATTTTAAAAAAGTGAAACTGAAACAATTTTCACTGAATCAAAGTATAAAAATCACTTCTTTTATAGTAAATCAAACCATTTTTGTTAAAGAAAAATCGTCTCCATTTATATTTTTCCTACTGAGATATTTTTGCTTCTGAAAGTTTATAAATCTTGTCAAACTATTAGGTCCCTCCCTTTTGCAAACAGTAGCAGTTTGCCAGAAAAACCAGCAGATGACTAAGCATGAATCCAAATTACAACTCTTCCCCAAAACCCAGCGTGGAACTCTTAGCTACTCCAGCATGACCTGCCTGCCTCCTTCCAATATCCCTTCCAATAATGCACAGCACATATACACTGTGGGGTTTGGGTATACTTGGATACAGTCTGTCTTGTGTCGTTCACTGGTTCTTTTCACTTACATAGGTTGTCTCTAAAGAGATTGAAACTGAAAAAGAGAAACCATGCCATGCCACTTAATTCTTATTTTCCCTCCCTCACTCCAACTACCAGTGTGTCACAGGCAAAACTCAATTAGAGCTCAATAAAGTGCTCCGTTTTCAAAGGTACTTTCAACAAGAAACATGTGACAAAGGTTACTATAAAACAAGCTCTCTCCTTTGAATAATAATTCAAATGAAAGACCTTACTCCGAACCCTCATAATAAAACTGAAGTGAGATACAAATGGTGTGATGGAGCCTGCCTGGGGTAGCTGGAGTGAAGAGCATGGGTTCTTTCGAAAACTCTGCTTTTATCATCTCTCTCCAGCATGATGTTCTAAATAGCAGCTGACCCACAGTCACATGGCTAAGATAAGTCAAACAAACAGAGTCCATCAGGACTCAGGAGACACACTGCTTCCTATGGGTAAAAGGCAGCCGAGTCCCTGAAGCAGCAGGAAGCAGTTATAAATATGTTCCTTAGTCAATAAGAAGTTGTGGCTTTTGCCCTGGAGCTTCTGTGTTACCTTGAGCCCCTGGGATCTCTTTAACCACTCTGCTTGGGGAAATTTGTTAAAGCCCTAAAAGACATAGCACAGGGGAGAAAAATGGAGTTGACTGGTCTTTTTTTTCCCCTCAAAGAGTTAAGGCTGAAATGGGAGAACTATTTTTATTTCTAGCTCTACCTTTAAAAAGTAGAGAACATTTTCTACTTTAAAAGTGTATCTACTAAAACATTTAAGGAATTATGTCAATATTATTGCATTACAAAACCTAATTGAAAGCATAATTAAAAGTCTTCAACTCACCATAAGGGCATTTGAAGCACACACACTATGAAATCCATAATAAAATGCAGCGAACTGCTTATAGATGGATTTGTTGAGAAGAAAGTCAATATAAAGCTGCACATATTCTGAAAAGCAATTTTATATCTGTTAGTAAAAGTAAATGGTAAACACTAAAGCATTTTAATTAAGAAATGGTGTCTAACGTACCTTTCCTATTTTGCTTGGTAACTGGAATCTTATCACCACCTGGCTTTAAGTTATAGGACTTAATTATTCCAAACTCTTCTTGAAAAACCTGATGGGAGATTCCAACACAAGATGTTCATTGGTATGGCTGATATCATAATAGGCTTCAAAGAACGGGTTTGTAAAATTTAAAAAGTTTTTTTTCTTCTTCTAAATATACAAACTACAGAAAGACTAAGCTCTTGTGATATTTGTATTAAGAAAGAGGTATCATGAAAGCATTTTGAGGTTAAAAGGTAGGGCTTTAACTTAAACCTGTTGAGTACGGTTTAATATTATACTTCAACGATGTTCACAAAATCTGTGTGGCCATTTAGGTAACACTCAGGTCTTTTGGAGCTATGTGGAGCTATTTCCACCTCCCAGATAGAGAGAGTTTGGGTCTGATACATTAGTTTCTGCTCCTAATTTCTTGTATTGAAGCTACAAGAAAGGCTTATTTTTAGAGTTGAAAGCTCTGAAAAAGTAACTGAGCCAATCGGGAAGACGCCAGTAGCCTAGAAGCAGCTGTACCCTCACCGTTGGTGAAGTTCTTTAAGCATTTTCAATGACTGCTCATTTACATGTCTACCTCACTGTCTTTACTTTATCAGGTTAATAAGACCTTTAAGATAGCGGATGGTATGTGTTGATTAATCCCATTCATCTTTTCTAATAATGGGTGTTTAATAACAAATGGCATTTTCATACATGAAATATATGGTTAGCAGAAAGCCATTCACTCTTAACAGTACCTGGAAGGTTGAATAGAAATCCTCTTCAACATTGCCTTCATAGGACAGTAGTTCACTTAATCCATGGGCCAACTCCTGTAAAAAGAAATCTGTTATCTGCGTTTTTAAACCAAATACTATTATGTCAAATAGTTAAGTGCATCTACTGTAGCTCAGTTACATGTGAGACAGACAGGTCAACTCTTTCAGATTTTGAAATCAAGATAATATTTGAGATGTATTTTCCAGGTCACAAGATGCTTGTTATTGATTTCTACCATCTACCTTTTCATTGTTAACGGTCATATAAGAGGAAAATATACTGTTCAAACTAAAGAGGCATAATTCTGGGGTCTGTCCATATGCAGCAATCTAAGAGAACAGTTTCCATCATAATTCACTGCTACCTGCAACATTATTATTTATAAATTTGTATTATTTTCACTTTTATTTTTTTTTCTTAAAAAAATCTGTTTTAGGATATATCTTTTAAACATAAAAAACACCAAGTTCATGCATGTTAATTGGGTTCTGTATTTCAGTTACAGTGTCTTCTCCCAAGTTGAGAACACTGGAAAAACATTTTTCTACATTAGGTTACAATTCATGTTATCCATGAGCAAAGATTTACAAATAGAAAATTTAACCAAATATTTAAAAAAATGTTCAGGTTTGATGAAAAAATTAGTTTTATTTTAAATTATTAAAAGATAAAGAACAGCATGGTTAGAATGATCTTACATATAATAAATTTTCCATTTCATTAAAACCAGGAATTTTTTTCCTTTTTTTAAAAAAGGTTTTATTGGGGAATTGCGGGAGGGGAACAGACAAGTTGCTGTCCTTTTGTTCTTCTGTCTAATTGTGGAGGACATTGCTTCACTGGCCCATGTTGGTATCATCGTTGTGCTCTTCTTGGGTGAGGCAGATCAGTTGCCACCCGCTGGATGGCCGCTCACAGCGGCTCTTGGCAGCTCACACTGGCTGCAGCCGTTCACGCTGGCTGCCGGCCACTCACTGTAGCCTATGGCAGCCCACTGCAGCCGTGGCTGCAGCTATGCTGTCCCAGGGACTCACAGCAGCCCAGGTCCAGGTGGAGCTGTTGTTCACCATTTTAGCTGTAGAGGGCAGTGTCACTCATATGTGGGATCCGAACCTGAGCCGCGGGCGTCCCAAACCAGCTTTTAACCAATGCGCCACTTGGCTGGCCCAAAACCAGAAATTTTTATACAAATCTAGATAAGCATATAGTTGATACGATTGTCATTTGTTTCAATTTTTGGTAAAAAATTATGGTTGCTGAAAATTTTAATTGTGAGATTTGTCATTTTTATTAAGAACTCCAGGTACTACTGGTGAATCCAAGGGAAAGGATTTATTTTGCCATCTTTCAAAGATTAAAGTTTTAATGACAAAATACAAGGTCAGTAGATCATGAAGTTATACACTCAGATCTGATTTATTCAGAACTTTTATTCCCAGCCTTGTATTTTCAAACCCCAATTTTTGTTGAGAATTGTCTTTATCTATACTGTCAATCTTAGACTCTTAACTGTAATATGCTACCTCTAATATATAAATTATGCATATACTTTTTAATGATTTTCGTAAACCTATGAAGAGTGTGAGAAGAGTCAGAATACTGTTTTTACACATTGTTTGAAACCATGGTCTTATTTAATAGAGCATATTTGAAAGTGACTTAAGTAGAAGGAAAAGAGGTATTACAGTTGCTGATTGAAAGTTATGTTTGGGGCTGGCCGAGTGGCGCATTGGTTAAGCGCCGGTTTTGGGATGCCAGCGGCCCCGGTTCGGATCCCACATGAGGGCCAGTGACACTGCCCTCTGCAGCTAACAACAGCTCCACCTGGAGCTGGGCTGTGCAAGCCCCGGTGATGCTGTGGGCTGCAGCCCCTGCTGCAGTGGGCTGCCATAGGCTACAGTGAGTGGCCCGCAGCCAGTGTGAGCGGCTGGCAGCCAAGCGTGAGCTGCCAATAGCCGCGGTGAGCGACATCCAGAGGCCAGCGACCGATCTGCCTCATCCGGGAAGAGCGCAATGATGATACCAACAGTGAACCAACATCCTCCGCAACTAAACTGAAGAACAAAAAGACAGCAACTTGTCTGTTCCCCTTCCCCGATTCCCCAATGCTGTTCCCCTCCGCCGATTCCCCAATAAAATCTTTAAAAAAAAAAAAAAAAAAAAAGGAAGTTATGCTTGCCTCTCCTCTAATTTCAATTAAAACCCTCAAGTGTAATTTTCACAAGACTGTCAGGAAGATTTCTTCTTGTTGCTGGGCAATTCTGATGCTTTGAGTCATGGATTCCTTCTCAGATAAGAGTGGAGTATTCATTAACAGGGTCATGGAAAATTATTGTATTTACTAACACCTCGTTGTTGAGTATTTTCCTTACTTTCTGTATCTTTTTGTCCTATACTCGCAGATACTGTCTTTAAATTAAGAATCATATCTATTATGTTTCTCTTTGCTTCCCTGTTTACTCTTCTTGAAAACACAGTGTACAAATAAAAATATAAGGAACTGAATCAAAAAACAGTTAAAAAACTTTTTTAGGGGGCTGGCCGAGTGGCTCAGTTGGTTAAGAGTTGGCTTAAAGCATGGGCTCTGAGCAACAGGGCCGCCGGTTTGATTCCCACATGGGCCAGTGAACGCTGCGCCCTAGCTGAGCTGTTGCTGAACTGCCAACATGTGGCAGGACAGCTCAGCTAGTGTAACAAGACTGCCTGTTCAATGGTGGGTTATGCCCACCTGCAACTAAGACTGAACTCAGCACCTTGAGCTGAGCTACCGCCTGGATGGCTCAGTGGATAGGGCGTGCGCTCTTAACAACAAGGCTGTTGGTTCAACTCCCACATGGGATGGTGGATACGCCCACCCGCAACTAAGACTGAACACAGCACGTTGAGCTTAGAGGCCATGAGCTGCCGATGGGAAGCCAGATGGTGACTGGTGCCCTCCACAATGAAGACTGAAGGACAACAACTTGGCTGGTCCCCTTCCCCAATTCCGCAACACTGTTCCCCTTCCCCAATTCCACAATAAAATCTTTAAAAAACAAAACAAAACCCAACTTTTTTAGGCTATAGTTTTACCATATATGAAATGGAAATCAGGTACTAATTTTTAATAATGTTATTAATAAATTAACAATTCATTTATAAAATATTTTAAGAAAAATTACCCACATTCTACTATCCTAACAGTTTTCCTGCTTCTTTTCAATCTTTACTGATGCATTTATAGAAACTTAGTTTTTTCAATAGTTGATCTCATAGCATATGTACACGCTGGATTCATTATTAAAGAGCTAATATTCATTATTAAAGAGCTAAGAACAGGAAATTAGTTTAGTGAACTCTTCAGCTCCATAATATAAAACATCGGGCCGGCCAAGTGGCGTGGTGGTTAAGCGCTGGCTTCGGAAGCCAGCGGCCCCGGTTCGGTCCCACATATGAGGGCCAGTGACACTGCCCTCAAAAAAAAAAAAAAAAAAAAAAAAAGTGATACATAATATAAAACATCATACTGGCATATTTGTTCATAAACTATCCATTAAATAAAAAAAGAAAGAAAGAAAAAGTAAAAAAGGCTAGATTTAAATGAGTCAAATTCAAACAGCTTTAATAATAAAATAATTTACTGACAATAAACAAATAATAAAATTAGGAAATTTATTGGTAAAAATTTTGGCAAAACCTTAGTATGTGGAACAAAAAAAATCACAGAAATCTAAAATGAGAAGGTAACTCACAGATTAGTCTACTCCCATCATTTTAAGGATAAGAAAATGAAGTGAATCATCCAGGGTCATAGCTAGTGTGTTGTAGATACAAGATCTTTCAGTTTCTTAATCAGAGATTACTCTGTTAACTTTTGCAAACAGTCATAGCACACTATTTTCTAAACTATTGAGGCTTATAAAAATGTGAATTTATGTTCTTAATCTGAAAGAACCCATCAACTTCCAAAAAAAGTGTCTTGATAGCAACCCCCTGGGGGTTTGAAGAGTGTTTTTCTAATTGGATGCATTCGGGGAGGTTTTTCAACCTTCCATAGGAAGGCACCAACCATACATCAAATTCATCTGACCACTGAAACACAGGGCTATTTAGATACTTAATGAGCAAAAGAAAATGTCCACATCCAGGTATTTGCTAAGAACATTACAGGAAATTCTCTGCTGACCAACAGTTATAAAAACTGAGCAGTGAAAAATATTATAAGGGATTGTCAAAAGGATGTGTATACTATCCATCTATCTACCAAATTTTAACTTTGGCTTAAATTTGATGATCACAAATCTAATTTTTGAAGTGAGGAATGTTCTAATAGACAGTCCCGTGAAATTCATGTTGTATTGATTTTATACCTGTTTGTTGAAGCCACTGTTAATGATATTGCACAGGATCATCTTAATAAGGATCCACAGAAGTAATCAAGTCCTAAGTGCCTTCTTATCTCATGCAATCCCCGCAATATATGTTTTATTATCCCATAGTTCACATAAAGAAACTAGAGCTCAGAAAGCTTAAACAACTTATTCAAGTTCACAGAGCTAATAAGTTGCAGAGCCTGGATTAAAATCTCAGCCTCTATGACTTAAAAGCCTGTTCTACTATGTTATAAGAGCCGAGGAGTGCTGCAGATGATGTCTCTCTATAAGGAAGGAGAAGCTAGATAAAAAAGGAGATGGGTTACAAAAGGAGAGCAGAAACCATATTTAAAAACAAGATTAGGGGCCGGCCGAATGGCGCGGTGGTTAAGTGCTGGCTTGGGAAGCCGGTGGCCCCAGTTCGGGTCCCACATATGAGGGCCAGTGATACTGCCCTCAAAAAAACAACAACAAAAAAACCCCAAACAAACAAACAAACAAACAAAAAACAAGAATAGCATCATAAGGAGAAAGACTATTATGGTAGAAGATGTTAGCGTTCAGGAATAAGATGCTAGTAACTTTATACTTACAGGCATAATTTGGCATAAGTCGTCAGTGGTAACACTGCAGATACCTACTGGTGTATTTTGATCACTAGGAACGATGGGAGGGCTCAATAATTTCTTGTAGCAGCAGGGAGGGAAACGAATATCCAAGGTAATGCTGTTATAAACAGCTAGTCCCATAAGCTATGCATACTAAATGTTAAGCATTAACATAAAATCCATGACAACAAATGAGTTTTGAATTATGCATCAGTCTATTTCTTGCATAGTTCTTTCAGATGTAACACTGACTTTCTAATGAATCCCGCATACTTCCTTTCCTTTCTTATTTCCCCTTTTTACATAATATAATTCCTTGATTACCAAGTCACGTAAAAAGGAGGGGTTCAGTTGATGGTTTTAATGATTTCCTTAAAAAAAGTTTATCTAGGATCACAACAGATAGCAATTTCAGACATTTCTATAAATTATTTAACATATAAAAACATTTTCTGGGTTTAAACAAAGATGGTGATCTTACAAGTAGCAGCGGCAATTTATTCAATGGAACTCACTGCAGAGCATATTACTGATTTTGATGATAATTTTAACTTTTAAAAAATTAAATACAGACTATGTAAAGACAGCTGCACCGAATAAACGTATGCACACGTAACACACACACACACACACACACACACACACACACACACACTGTTGGTAAGCTAATAGAACAATTACTCTCCTACAGTAACACCTGAAAGGCCTTTATTGGAGTTTACTCAGTCTCCAAGTTAAAAAGCTACAGATGTTACATATATAAACTTTGCCCTATTGTATTCTATTTCTCGGTTATATGGCAGAATGTAGCATCCATTTGCTGAAAGGGGTTTTAGATCAAATTTCATAACATTTCAATTGTCAAATAAAGATTGTAATATCAAGTTATTAAGGAAGTCATTAATTTTATAGGCTCAAAAGAAAACCTAAACATATAGGCTGGACAAATTACTGCAAATGATTTTTAAAAATTGGAAGACAGCTATTATTTCAATTTGCTAAGGCAGAGTGAAGGTTAATAATTTAAGGACTAAATATGCTATTTCATATGTAATCGTATCAACAGAGACTGAGCAGTGAGTGTATTCAAGAGACAGATATTGAAAACAAGTTCTCATATACTTCCATAACTTGTGATAATAGCAATGATGACAATAACCACAATACTACTGTAGTTACCATTTATGATCATCTACTATTGTGACAAGCTCTAAGCACTTTTCACTAAATCAACGTGCTGTGCTTTGATGCAGGATGAGGATAAGGAATTTTTCTAGAGTCATTGAGGCGCCCTGTGTTGAAAACCCTGCACTATATCATAGGGCTCCTACTTTTATCGCCAATGCCTTTTCCTATAAGCAATTCTACTTAAAAAATTGTTATATTACGGCTCTTCATGCAATCTTCAAAACATTTTATAATTACTATTACAAGTTTTGCTGTAACATTTCTTGCAAACTCCAAGCCCTTACCATATTTTAAAATGAAGTTATTAGAAACACAATACTGTTAGAAATACTAGAACACATTTTTGTCCTGAAATTTAAAAACTGGATATAGGTACAGAACTAACTACATTTTCTCAATCATCACACCTGTTCTCAATTTTTAGTCTTCTCACCTTCAGCAGATCTCTCAACCACTTACATGTCACAATCCACTGTCACCTCACATTTTCCCTATGTATTATTATCATGCTTTTGGGGCACTAATCTTACTTTCTACAGTTTGTTTTTGTGAGATAAATATACATTAATATTGAAATGGAGTGGCTATAATTTTAGATTTACAGCAGGTCCTCGAATAACGTTTTGTTTAATGTCATTTCATTACGTTGATGAGATGCCACAGGAACTTAACTCCTGATTTTTATCAATTAGCCTGTGGTAAAACTGGTTTTGTTATGTGTCATGTCACTTAATGTCACAGAACCTATCAATAACGTTAAGTGAGAACTTACTGTAATTGCTTAACTTGAAATATGCAACATATACAACTATGCTTTATATGCTCTTTGAGGTAATGACTGAGTAGAAACTAATGTTTGTTGCAAATGAAAATAATTAGCAAATTCATGATTTTATGTATAACACCATTCTAAAAATGTCATAGCTAAGTAAGGTCTAATCTTTCAATACAAATAATAGCAAGTCAAAATATCATTCAAATCTAAGCTGTGATAACAATATAAAGATGACAAACATATATATATAAAGAAATCCAAATAGCCCATAGTATAGTGATATGCATCAATGACTCAGGCTTTCACACATTCAACAAATGATTACTGTAAATAATACAATTAAAAACAGAAGTCTAGGAATTGTTAAGCATGCTATATTGTGGAATTTGGCACTCTGGACCTTTAGACATGACAATATATACAAAATTTCATGTTAAGTTTACCATCTCAATGTATAGTTTTCTTCCTGCAAACTTTTATTCTATCCAGTCTCCTTTTTTCATATACATTCCTCAGGATTTATTCCAACAAATGCAACGAAGACAGATATTAAAAGCCCTCCATAAGATGGCTCTGAACTCTTTTTCTGATGGTATTTTTCATAATACTGCCTCTGCTTCAATCAAGTGGACCTACACATTGTATTGTAGCAGGTCCAGCACAATGCAGTCTTTTTCTCTAGTCATTCTCCCACTGTATGTCCTCCTCTCTACAGCCCTGTGTTAATCAGATAGAATGGCTCAGTTTCCAAGTGTCTCACTTCTATGGGAAGACCTTCCTTAGAACTCCTTAGCTCTTAATGTCAAATGGTCATTTGACTCTGAGTACAGAGTTCCTTGTACTGTCAGTCATCTGCCCACCTAAGTGGTAAACATCTTAAAGGTGGATATTTTCTTCTTTTATCTTGTGTATCTCCAGTGCTTGCTCATTTATTTACTCTTCCCTCCTTTCTTCCAGTTGCATTTCTTAGAATTAAAAAAGCTAATGTAGACTGTACCTTGTCAATCTTCCATCCAATGCAGGAATGCCCTCTTCCATACACCCAATAGGGATCAGAGGATTTATATAATTTAAAAAAACACTACAAAAGAATGCCATGTGCTTTAAATATTCCCATTTCATTAAAATTTTAATTTTTATGACACTTGGGATTTGGGGACATATTAAAGACCTAGATTTAATCACCAAAATGTCAACTTAGTAAACTGAGTAAAATCAATAAGTGAAAGAATAGAAAAATAGTTCATTACAAATGGAAAAGATATTTTGATTTTTTAAAGATATCTCAATTTTCTGATAGATTAGTTAATATATGAAATAGAAAATAAACATTTTTATTTTGCAGTAAGGTTTTCAGAAAGAAATATAAAAAAATTCAGTCATTCCTTTCAATGAATTAAATCTGCTGACATTATATAGCTGTGATATTACAAATAATAAAGATTATTGAAAATCTATTAAATTTGACAAGAATGATTAATCTGAATAAAATGATTAATGAAAGTTTTCCAAAATTCAGATAAAATTTTTAAAAATCCCTAGTCTACTAGCACCTCCTAGTGGAAAGTTTAAAGGATACAATTCCAACCAATCGGAATTCAGAACAGTTATCACATTTAAAGCTGCTAAACCAATGGCAGTGTGAATCCTTGTGATATGTAAACATGCCTGGGAAAAAAGAAACATAATTTCATTAATATGATTTAAAAATCAGAGTAAAAATATACGTGACATTTCATCTGTTAGAAGCAAAACAGTTCGTAATAGTTCTGTTACAAACCATGTTTCATGTTAAAATATATCAAATATATGTGCAGAGAGTAAGTAAGAGCATTGGTATCCTGAACCAAGGGTGGAAACATGGGGTAAAAAGACAGAAATTAAATTAATCAGTTGATTTTTTTCTATAAAAATCTATAGTTTTATAATTTATAAGTTATGATCGAACATAATTTTGAGAATTATCTGGAGATTTCAATTTATCACCTCATCTTTATTTCCCAATACCAGTAAGATGACATGTAACATATATACAAAATAAAGAAAGATGAATAAGAAAAACACTAAAACTCTCTGAAGAAAAGCGCTTAATAGGTTATATAGGTATACTAAAGGTTATATAGGTGTTTTAAATAAAATAAAACCAAATTTAAATTTTAGAGGTTTATTTTTGTCTTAAAAAATCAATTTATTTATTTAGTTCTTTCTTTCTTTTTTCTTTCTTTTTTTTTTTTTTTTTTTTTTGAGGGCAGTGTCACTGGCCCTCCTCATATGTGGGACCCGAACCGGGGCCGCTGGCTTCCTAAGCCAGCGCTTAACCACTGCGCCACTCGGCCGGCCCTTTATTTAGTTCTTACTTATTAAAATGGCTCATTATTTAATGAAAGAGTTGAAGCCTCTTATTAATATTATCAAATATTAGTGTAGAGCAAACTATAGTTTTGTTTTTTAATTTCAAATGTTCTTTATTTCAATGACAATTTTTCATGCATTTGGCTTATTCAGAAAAGATGTGGATGTCCTTGTAAATGTATACTTTCAAGTCTTTATACATTTTGTGTAGGATTCCCAATAAGATAATGAACATTTCTATCATTAATCTGGTTAAACAATTTTAAAAATGTTAAGTAACAGTCCTTAAAAAATTATTCAAGATTTATAGTTGACAAAAAAATCTGTAAAACCATAGGGTAGATCAAAAAGAAGGAATAACTACTTGAATCTAACAATTACAAAGAAATACTGTTCATAAAAATTTATACTCACCATAATCTGGATGAAAAATTTGGCGAATTAGAAGAAGGAACCATTCTTTAGTCAAGCCACCCATATCCAAACCAGCTTCCCCTACAAATGTAACTTTCAACTTCTTTTTCAAGTCTGCTCTTTTCCGAGTTAACTATTTGAAGAAATTATATAGTGGAGGAGAACAAAGGGCAACAAAAAGGAAATTAACTTTTTAAATTTGGGAAATGTGTTAGGCTGGCTGTATCTTATTTACAATGTCACAAAACTCCATCCATCCATCAATCCATCCATCCAATAAATCTATCAGACACTGTGTGAACTACGTGTTATGTTTGTTGTATAGATCAGGGTTCGGCAAACTTTTGAGACAGAAGAGCCAATCCTGTCCCTCACAACAATTTAAAAATTATTCAAGAGCCATAAAACAAATGAAATCACCATTACATGAATAATATCCTTTAAAAATTTTATAAATGAAACTATTATAGTTTTATTTTCATTTTCAATTTTATTTCAGAGCCACATGTGGCTCGTGAGCTGCAGTTTGCAGACTCCTGGTATAAATCAAGAAACAGAATTAGAGAGGTCAGGTACCTTGCCCAAGGTTACTGCCTCCTAGTGTCATATTGTCTCCAAGATTTTAATTTAGCAGATTATAATATAAAATAATTAATTTCCTTTTCTTTAACTTGCCTTCAACACTAAACTTTTTTAAAAAATCACGTAACTAAATGAGCCATTATAATAGCCACACAAAGATCTGGCTGAAGAATTGTACATACATGAAGCTCAGTAATACATGTACATACAATCCAACTATGTTTGAACCAAAATAGATCCAATATACCCTTTAGATCAGACATCTAATTTTATGAATGAGTAATCTGAGGCGTGGCAAAGTTAAAATGACTTGTTACATATCCAACTGGTAACAAAGATGGGTCTAGAATTTAGGTTACATATTCATAAACATCAATTATTCATTTAAGTTGTTATATACAAATATTTTTCTGGGCAATTAACAACATACCATTAATAAACATATAAAAATGAACATAAGGTTTAATTGTGAATACAGAACAGATTTTAACTATGTAATCAATTAATGTTATTTTGGAATAAATGATCTATACCTCATCAAGAGAATCGCTAACCAGATGTGTCCTCCTTACTTTCATATTTAGAAATAACATATTCATATCAGGTCTCTGTCTTCGAGATACTTTATCCACCAAACTTTGCTAATTAAAAAAGAAAGTAAACGTTTTCACATTTATTTAAACTATAATTTCATTTAAAATATTTAAACTGTAATAAAAATCACATATATTTTTTTCTATGCCATCTCATATAAACAATTTCATAAGCTCAATTACACAAGTTTTGATTTATGAAAATGCCTTATTTTTATTTCACTTTGGAACAGTGGTAATCAAAGGAGGTTCAAAATAGAGAACCAAAACTAATTCATTTTCTACAGTAAAGAGTGTTGCATTACGGTTTCCATATCTCTCATCTCTTAAATAGCAAGGTTTTCTGTTTAATAAATACAAACATAAAGTGGGAGCATTTGAAACAAGGTATATATCTCTGATGAGAAACTTGGCTTAAGCTTTTTAAGATATGGAGTTTACTCTAAAAGCACAATTAGTCTACTTTTAGAAAGTATAATAGTTTGTCAATATTTATCAGAAACATTAACAATGTTCATATCCTTTGTCTTAATAATTCCATTTCTAGGAATTTTAAATGCAGAAAATATTTTACACTTGATCTTAGCCAAAAGGCTGAGAAGCAATAGCAGAAAATATGAGACGTTCATCACAGCATTACTTATAAAAGCAAAACTTTAGAAATATCCTAAATCTGTATCTATCTAGCAGGATATAACACAACTATCAAAAATGACAGTCATAAAAACATGTAAATAACATGGAAAATGTTTAAGAAAGGTACAAGTGAAACAAGGTACAACTGAAGAAGGAACAAAATTGTGCATACAATACTGAACTCTGTTGCCTTTTAAAGATAATATAGATAAAATATTTCAAAAGAACACTTACCAAAATGTTAACAATAGTTATGTTTGGGTGATGAAAATGTGGGTGATTTAAAAAATCTATTTGTCATGTTTTTTAAATATAGGCAATGAGTATGTAAAAAAACAACACATTTAAAAATATAATGAATACATAAATATCCTTTATCATATAAAGTCTACATGCTTACATATTTAATTTATCTAAATTTTTTCTGACTACCGCATCTTCTTTGGTAGCAAAGAAATTGACTTATTGTATAGATTAAAGACTAACATTTCAGACATTTTAAATACATGCAGCAATTTGCTTTAGTAGATAAAACTTTAATATCCCAAATCTATCTAATTAGGCTACTTTCATGATTTTGTAGATTTCTACAATAAAACACTAATTCAAAGCCCTTCTTCATGTCTCCAATGTCCAATTCCAAAGGCTCTCAGGGTCCTCCCTTTCATGCTTAAAAAATTCCATATTTCTGGGATAGCATTCTGTGTCATGGAACTGCTTTCCCACCCTTTTCTATCTTCTGTTCTGAGTCTAGCTCCTGGGAAGCCATCACACTGGAAATATCCAACACACAAATTTATACTAGCATGCTAATGGAAGACAAGTCTTAGTGGCTACTATCAGGAATTCATATTTAATAGAAAGTGCTTCAAATGAAAGAAATAACTCAACATAGTATAATTTTAGACATAGTCTGATGAGAAAGTTATTTTTAGGCTTGTGAATCTCTTTTGCAATTTTAGATTATGCTATACAAGCTTTTGCTTACATTAATTACCAGTAAGGCTATCCTTGTGTCAAAACAGTCACCAGTCATTAATTCCAAGTTGTATGGCAGTTTACAAGTTAGAATGTTGGGTAACGCCCATAAGAGCTCATAAGGCCTGGACTCTTCAATCTCTACTTCTTTACATCCATGCTCTGTGGAAGCCTTAGCCTGTGACACAGCCTACAGCTGCCACTCTCCTTTTAATTAGAAGAAAAGTTCCATAAAAAGACATTTGATATCTTAATGTGTGAGTGACACAGCAGAAAACTGCTCAGAGGAGCTTAGACAAACTTTTAGCTCTTCAGACTTTTTTCTTGCAAATATTAAAAATGATAGACCAAGGTAAAAAAAATTACTAAAAAGGCACATTAAATGTAATAAAAACTAATAAATAAAAAATTCAAAATGAGTAACTATACAGACTAATCTTTGAGCCAATATTTACCTATGATTAATGATTATGGTGCTAAATATACCTGTTTAAATATACTTTTCAGGGGGCTAATGTAGCTATGGAACTCCCTTGGTACTCACCCTCTGGAAACTGAATTACTAAAGAACAATTCTTATTTTTATACTATTTTGCAGTATTATAATTTTTGGAGTAGGGTCCTTTTTATATTATTGGACATGATGTGGAAGCTATTTCTTTTTACTCTTTGGGTCTTTTTATTTATTTATTTTTAAAGATTTTATTGGGGAATGGGGGAGGGGAACAGACAAGTTGCTGTCCTTTTGTTCTTCGGTCTAGTTGTGGAGGACGTTGCTTCACTGGGCCATGTTGGTATCAACATTGCACTCTTCCCGGGTGAGGCAGATCGGTCGCCAGCCTCTGGACGGCTGCTCACAGTGGCTCTTGGCAGCTCACGCTGGCTGCTAGCCGCTCACGCTGGCTGCCGGCCACTCACTGTAGCCTATGGCAGCCCACTGCAGCCAGGGCTGCAGGTATGCCTTCCCAGGGACTCATAGCAGCCCAGCTCCAGGTGAAGCTGTTGTTCACCATCTTAACTGTAGAGGGCAGTGTCACTGGCTCTCATATGTGGGATCCGAACCGGAGCCGCTGGCATCCCAAACCAGCTCTTAACCAACACGCCACTCGGCTGGCCCCCGGTCTTTTTATTTTAAGAAGACAACAGAGAACCTTCCCTCTAATTTTTAAAGTTGTGAGTAATCATGTTACAAAATCAGACACTCAAAATATATGAGCATTTAAATGTACAGAGCTCTAATTTAAAAGAAACTCAGCAAATCTGATACCTGTTAGATGGAAGTACATAATGTTATTGTGCTGTGCTGAAACACAGGTGGTAGGGAGTGGTGTGGACAGGCCCAGAGATAAACTTCTTCCTGCTCCGTAATTTGCCTAAAGCCAGCCTGACTGCTACCCTAGGTTCTATGGGGCTCCGTGCATTTGGGTTTCCTAAGAATCAATTAAACATCTTTCACCTTCTTTGGACACATTTCTCAGTTTTCTAAGATTATACTTTTTGTTACACCTTCTAATTTTTGGGTCATTTCTGTTGGATTTTCATAAAACCTAGAAAACATTTCAGTGGTTTGTTCCCAAGGACACTCCTTGCTCTCACTGTAGTTTTTACCAATGCTCTGTTAGTTACCATGGAGATGGAATATGGTATCTACAAAATGGTGTCCAGTTAAGTTCCCAGTACTTTGCATCTGTAAGAGGCATTTAATCTTCCTGCTATATTTACAACATAATGAGAAGCTGATAAGGAGTATCTTTTTTCTCCATATCATAAACAGGTTTAAGCACTTTTGGGGGAAATATAATATGACTTTTACTTTCAACATTTCCTGATTATGCTACAACAATTCACAAGACATTTATTACTAAATTATTTACTATATTGATTATAGTCAGCATAAATATGCTTACGTAGCTGCTTACCCTTGCGATGCTTATCATCTGTTGTTCTGAGTCTCTCTGAATAATGATTTTTTTTGCAGCTATAGAAATAACGAATGGGTACTGACAGAAGGAAAACCTGCTGAACAAGTGAAAACAGAAAAAGGAAAATGGTGTATTTTTAGCAAAATTATACTAAGGGAACCTAAGGTACCCCTTCCAAAAATATAAAACATTACTTTTGTATTGTGTCTTACCATTTACAAAATGATCTTACGTGAGTCATTTCTTTTAATCCTGACAGCCCTGTGAAGTACGTATCATTACTAGATTGCAGTGCCTTTATTTTCAGAAAAGCTTATGTTCTGAGATGTGCAAATCACTTGCACTGTTTATACAAACAATTTCAGTTTATATATAGTCACCTGTGAAAAATATGGCCAACACCAGAACCAGGAGGCAGAAGTGTTGATGAAGGAGGACTAAGGCAGAAAATTCAAGTACAGAAATTAATATAAGAATCCATGATTATGTGGACATTTCTGATATGTGAGCCTCAGAAATGAAGAAATCTAGTAATAACTATAGCAGTAAAGAGCAAAGTAATAAATTTAAGACCAATAAAATAAAAGTCATGGGAAAAAAGTATGTTGCTGTTAGTACTGAACTCAAGTGTATAGCAATATGAAATAGGTATTTGTAAAGACAAAAGATTATGATCAAAGGCTATGGAAATAACTTTTTTCCTGTGTCAGAGTTCATTCCATGTTATGTAAAAACCCACAAACTACACAGAGACACATCCACTCTCTAAATGGCAGCAACGACTTCAGGAGTTAAGACTCCCACTAGAAGTGGCTACGACAAGCCCATCAGTTGTAACTGGAATCCATCCGAGTGTAGTCAAGCCAGGCTTCTGTGACCACTGGATACCATGAGAGCACTATGAGGAAAAGGGAGGTAGCCCTAGTGTGAACTGAAAATGAAATAGCTCTTCCCTTGGATCAAAATTGTTTAAAACAAAACAATAAGAGTTGTTCAGTACTAATGTGTAATAATTTTGAATCACTAAGTTCTAACTAATAATTCAGAAATGAAAAGACATAGAGTGAACTTAGTGGAATATATATTAGTCTTATTATGTACTTTAAAACAGTGCATCTCAACCTGTTCCTAGTCATGGCACTTAGAAAAATGACACTATGTGTATGACAGACACACTGACAGAAACAGATGGGATTGCTCATGACCAGAGGTGACTTGCCCTACAGCTCCAGGTTCCCCTCTAGGTCCAGGCTGGCTTCTCAAAGCTGAAGGGATCATAGGATCAAAACTCTGTAATTCACTCTTGGTACACCAATGCTATGGCGCAGTGGTTAGGGGAGTTCTGTATTAAAAGAACTGAAATATGCATAATAACTCCTGGAGTTGTTCTGAGGTTTTGTCTACAACATTACAATTATATTAAAATGGGACCAAACAAGTGTCTTTGTAAACTAAACTTTCCCGAGAAAATATCCATCAGACTGACCAAGGTCCCCAGAAATGGAATTCTTACTCAGTTGTGAGTGTTCAGATATGGACTGTGATATGTCTGGAAGACGATTCTGTTTTAGGCCAATTCTGGTGGAAAGGGTCCCAGAAGCTTAAACCAATTTATGAATTAATCTGGGATTTTGAGATTACTGATATCTCTTAATCTCCTTCAGAATAAAGGCACTCTCCAGGATATCTCATGGTCTGGGAATGAATTATGTTTGGGATAGCCTTGCTGGTTTAATCCAAACTGTAAGTATGGCTATAAGGTGCAGTATATTAAATAATTTGGTCAGGTGTTCTGGAAATCTATTTCCTATTGTAATAAGTCATTTGTGATAACATCCATTCTTTTTAATATTGAATGTAAAGGTCAACCACTTTTTCTACAGAATAAGGGAGAAAAGGAGTGAATGTATGTGTGTATGTGCATGTGTATGATTACTGTGTTAGATCAGGCACTGGCCAACTATGGCCCATGGGACAAACATGGCCTACTACCTGTGTTTTAAATAATTTTTTGGGACACAGACACACTGATTCATTTACATATCGTGAAAGGCTGTTTTTATGCTACAATAGACCAAAGAGCCAAAATCTTTACCTCCAGTACTTTACAGAAAAAGCTTGTTGACCCTGTACTGGACAATAGCTTATAGAGTAAGAAGCTACTAAGAAACTGCATATTAAAACCTTTCTCTTCTTAAAAACATCTATTACTCAGACCCAGCCAAATTAACATGTATATAAATTGAAAATGTAACAGAAAAAGCTTTAAGAAACATAATGGCATTTCAAACCTGAATATCTAAACTATATTTATAAGTTTATATGCAAAGGTATGTGTATATTTAAATTTTTTTTATATATACAAACATCAAAGCCAGTCATTGTTTTGAATAGCATTTCATTTAGATGAGTAATCAAATGAGCTCCCGATCCTACCTGTGAGAGTTTCCAAAGCTCTGCCAGGTGTGATATTCTTCCATGAGGTCAATATGATCCAATGTAGAATTATAGAAATCAGTGTAAGGAATAAGGGGAGGGTGAACCAAACTGTTTGCAGTATCTGTAAAGATAAATTCTAACATAATGACCTTTTCTAACATGTGCATGATTCACTCTAACAATAGTAAGACTGAGTGTCTACCAAGTAGCCTTTATCTAGAAATTTCTATTTTAAGCAATGTAGCTCCAAATGGAAAAGGTAGTTTTACAATGTGGTCAAAATGCATTCAACAATTCCTTGTTTCTTCAAAAATACTTATAATAGGGATTATAGCAGTATAGTAAAGGGAGTCTGCAGATAGCCACCTACTCATACTCCCCCCATCAGTGTGTTCTTTCCTTGAGGTCCTTCAGGAATTAATGGAAGGTCTTGTTTCCTTAGGAATCACTACTTAGCAGCTTGTGTGCAGTTGATAGCCATAACACAGAATAATGCCCAGTGAAACACATAAGGTTTTTCCATGCTTATCAATTATCTGTGAACTCCATTATCAAAACAGAAAATAAAAGTACTCTTCACTTCAAAGGAATGACTTAAAATGCAAGAATGCCTCTATAGTACTTTGAGATCCTTATGGAAATGTCTCTAATATTTAACAAAAGAAAAGATGATAGAATAATAAAACGTACTAAGTAAAGCCAACACTTTAGAAGCTGATGGGATCCACCAGGAACACTTTGTTATAGGTGGAAGTTCTTCAGGCTTTGCAGGAAACAGGCGTAAAGAAATAAATTGCAGCAATCTCTCTACCAATTGTTTGAACCTCTTCTGGGATAATCTGGTGAAGATTTTGAAATAATTCCAATCAAAATTCAAATTTTCTATTTTGGCAATATATTTGTTAGATATCAACGTGCATGCTGTATGCATAAACTTTAGAATATTCCCCAAAATTCTATTTCTTAAATTGCCAAACATTTGAAAAGATGGAAAATCTTACCTGGAATATTGTTTCTTAATTAAATAATAAACATTAACATTACTATAAAGTTAGTATTAACCATTTCATTTTTAAGGCTTTCAACATTCAGTCAATCCTATTATTTACATATTCTGTGTTTGCAAATTTGCCTATAACCTCCAAATCTATAACTGCGATGCTTTCATGGTCCCTTACGGACACGCAGAGTGGCAAAAAGTCTTGAGTTGCCCAACGTACACATTCCCAGCTGAGGTCAAAAAAGGCAACACTCTGCCATCTTGTTTTAGCTCTCATTCTGGAAGCAAGTGATATTCACACATGTTTTTCACATTTTTGTGCTTTTTGTTAGTGATTTTTCTGTTTTAACACATTGTATGTGGGAAACGAGTAAACTCGTCATATAGCTTTTTATGCCCGCTTACAAAGTGTTAAAATGGCCCCCAAATGTGCTAAAGTTCTGTCCAACCTTCCTAAGTATGAGAAGGATGTCATATGCCTTATGGAGAATAATATACTTGTGTTAGATAAAATTTGTTCAGACATGAGTTATAGTGCTGTTGGCTATAAGTTCAATGCTAATTAAATAATAGTTTATATTAAATATCTTTAAACAGAAATTCAGATAAAGCAAAGTTATGTATTGACTGATTGATGAAATGTGACCTAAAGCTCATAGGACCCTGACCCTATATTTACTGTAAGAGCAGTAGTTTAGCATTTACTAATTCAATGTTCACAGTAATTTTAGAGAATCATAACTACTGTGAATAATGATAATAGACTGTATTTAAAATTAATTTTGAAAATATTTTGCCTCTTTGACTTATAAATCATGGAGAAAAGTAATTGTTAATGTGGGTATAGTTCTATTAAAAAAGCATGGTACTTTTATAAATTGATATTGATGGCTAACCTGTTTTACAATGACTTCTTAGGCAAGGAAAAGGTACCATGTAAATAATGGTGAAATTTATTGATATATAAATAGGAAATAAAAGATACAAATTAAAATAGTAATGTCTGAGTAAATTCAGTCACCATCTTTGAAATACATAAAAAAACAATAATAGGAATGTGCTGCATAAAAAGCAAAAGCAGTGGGTAGAAATCTCAACAATAGCTTATACAAGCAAACAGTTACTTACATTAAAGACAGACTTTTAATTATCCTTTATATAGTACTACAGTATATGCTTATAACTGCCTTTTGAAGCACTGTGAAGTATAAGTATCATTTCTAAACTTAAAGCTCTAAGTTTACAAAAGTTCTTAATATCACAGAATTATTTACTTTTTAAACCAGTGAACTAGGAAATGATGGTCAGCTTCCACTAAGGTAGCTATCTGTCGTAGCAAGTGAGCATAGATGACATACGTAGATGTGTTATTAAATTGAGGATTCTGAAAAAGATATTAAAGATGATTGTGTTAAAATTTTGTTAACATGTAAAAGGAAAGACACTAACTAAGCTTAATGAGCTAAGCGGTAGATTCAGGAAACTAAATTTGAGGTTATGAAATACTAGGTGAAATCCTTTAAAAGAATCGATTTGTTTACTTAATTAACAGAGACTTGGATTTCCACTGTGGTACAGTGGAAAGAGCCTGGGCTTTGGAATTAAGACAGATCTGGCTCTGAGTGAACAGAACCTGCTGCTGACTAACATACAATACTCAAAAACTTACCCTTTATATTGTCATTTTCTAGCTTTTACTACCTCTCTCTCTATACCTTTCCTCTTTCTTTCTATTCTGGTTTTGTTGTTTTCCTCCTCCCTCTCTATTCCCCGCCCCCTACATCTCTCAACTACCTTTTGTCTATTTTACCGTTTTTTCCCCACTTTCCTTTTTTCTTCTCTCCCCTTTCCTCTCCCTCTACCCTGAAAATTTACTTTATTGGACACAGTATGAGCTAAACACTATATCTTATTTAGTATAATTTTTTCTTACCTTTAAATGAGATAATACACTTGAATGCCTTTTGTAAATTGTAAAAAGTGACACAAATATTGCATGCTAGCTATGGTAATTCTTTCTCAAAAAATTATAAAACCTAAAACTTGCTTTTCATTTGTCTGGACCTTAACTTATTTTTTCTACCCATGAATTGGTATCTTTTCAGAAGAAAAAAATTCACCATCTTTGCTTTAGCACATACAAACAACCACTTTGACTTTTCATTAGAGTTCTAACTCAGCATTTATTGGAAATACACAGAGAAGTTGGAAACCTACTACTTGGGAAATAAAAGAAAGTTTTAGAGCCCATTAATAATAGTTATGAGAAAGGAGGATGATTGGAGGAGGAAGAAGTGCATTCATTTTGGTTGTTCTTGAATACCACAGCAGGAAGGCAAGAAGTAATTAAAATTTTAATCCTGAAGATAATTTAGCTTCCCATTGTTTATTTGTTATGGCTTTAATTTCCCGGTTAGAAGTAACTATAATCTGAAAAGTATCAATAATGTTGCTCAAAATAATAATATTTGACATAATTTCACTTATACATGCATAGATTGAGATCTGAATTAGACAGCTTCAATTAAATTTTTGCTTTCTTACCTGTAAAAGTATAAAATATGCTCTAAGATCGTCTTTTGTTCGTGGACTGAAAAAGAAGCATAATTGATTAGTGATGTTTAGTTTTACAGTATCTAATAAAAAATGATCAATAAATGTTTCTGCGAGAATTGAGTTAATAAAAACGAGAAACTAGGTTTAAGTTAATACGTATTATTATTGAGACAGCATATCTATAATATGCTGAGAATATAGGTTTCTCTGTGTCTTCTCTAGACTGGTTCATAAGATACCTAAAAACTGAGTTAACTAGGCTATAACATTTTATGAGGTAAATATCATGACTAATTCTAGAAAGAGTACAGAGTCTGAAAAATAATGAACAATTTTAGAATACTTATTTTTTTTAAGTAAAGGATGACTGATATCTCAAAAATATTTATGCAATGAAAAAAGAAAATGTTTCCTATAATACTGGCTTGGTGGTAATGAATTCCTTTAGCTTTTTCTTGTCTGGGAAGCTCTTTATCTTGCCTTCAATTTGAAAGGATCGCCTTGCTGGGTAGAATGGTCTTGGTTGTAGGCCCTTGTTTTTCATCAATGATAATTAAATATATGGTCATGGATGTAAAGTACGGCATAGGGAATATATAGTCAATGGTATTGTAATAGCTATGTACGATGTCAACGGGGTAGTAGACTTGGGGGAGGGTTATTACTTTGTGAGGGGTGTAAATGTCTAATCATCATGTTGTTTTGTACACCTGAAATTAGTAAAAAAAATAATTTAAAAAATATTAAAGAAAATATGCTTGCGTTTATAAGTCTATTCCGCAAATCAAATCACACTGTAAATACAACTAGTATATTTCTAATTAAAAGAATCATATTTTGAATACTTCTGAAAAGTAACTATTTTATTTTTTCCATGTTAATCAGGATTTTCACATTATCAAATTTGACCAAGGTTTTGTTATTTGCAAAGTCGATGAGTGTTTATTTCTTGCCCTCTCAAGATATGTTGAATACACTCACAAATACCCAGAAGAACTTCTTGAATTAAAAATGGTTCACCTATATAACCAGATGCAATTCATGATCCTTAATAGAATCCTGGATTGAAAAACCAAACCTAGATATTAAAGAATACTTTTGAGACAAATGGGGAAATTTAAATGTGGACTACATTTTTTTGAGAGCATTATTAAAGGAGTATTATATTGTTTGGTGTGATATGGTATTATGGTTATACAGAAAAATGTTATTAGGAAATACATGAAGTAATTAGGGGTGAAGTGTCGTGATGTCTTCCATTACTTAAAAAGAAATGACACACACAGAGGACGAGAAAGCAAAAGCAAATGTGGTCAAAAGTTAACAATTGGTGAATCCAGGTAAAGGGTGAACGAGTTTTCATTTTTATGTTTGCTGTAGTTTTACATTTTCAAAATTAAATGTTGGGGAAAAAATGGTTCACCTTCAAGTATCTCCTTTAAGGAAATAAAATGAGTAAATAATTATTTACTTTTCTGAAATAGTTATAAAGTATGAAAACATAGATCATTGCCTAAAATGTAAATCCACATAATCTGAAATAAAATATATATAACATATGCAACAAAATTTGAAATAAATATGTATACACATGTATATATAAAAATTTTTAATTAATCAGTAATATTTATTTGTGGAAGAATGATCTCAACTGAATAATGATTTATTTAGGTTTAAATCAAATCTAAACTATTTCTGACTATTATCTACATAACTGTCATACTATTTTCTTTTTTTCTTTTTGATTTTGGAAGCATTTAATGAAATAAATGATCTTACCAATGTCTGAAATAACTCATTAAAAATAAAACAGTAATCAATTGGTTTCTTTGATAGTACACCCAGAGAAAAGTCACAGCAAGCTATCCTATATGAAATCCAGGCAGTCATCAGATAGATCACAGTGACAGTGACATTCCTGCCACAGCTGGAAGTTTTGGGTAACGATTTTACAACTTCACATGGACTTAAATTTGTTGAGGAAAAAACTAAGCTACTGCTTTAAGAATTATCCCTTTATTATTATTTTTCTTGATTATCAATAGCATGTATTATAAATGAGGAAAAAGGCATTAAAGTAAATGTTATGTTATGCACTCCAGAAAACTTGGGAATGCTGAAAGGAAAGGAATGAAAGTACAAAATGACCCTTGATCATTTTGATGTGACTCCTTTCACTGTTTTTTATTTTTTTTATTTTCATTTTTTTATTCTTTTATTGTGAAATAAACATTTTTTTAAAATTAGCTTCAGGTGTACAACACAGTACAATAGTTATACTTTTTACCCCTCAAAGTGACAAACCCCCTCCCCCAATTTGCCACCCCACTCCTCCCCCGCATATCATACATATCTATTACAATTCCTTTGACTCCCTTCCACAGTATAATTCACATCCCGTGACTATCTATATATTCAATTACAGTTGGCATACAGTATTATACAACATCAGTTTCAGGTATACAGTGCAGTGATCAAGCCTCTACTCCATCCATGAATTGGTCTCCCTAACAAGACATGTGACCATCTGACACCCCACAAAATATTTACAACATTATTAATTATATTCCCCGAACTTTCTTTCATATCTCTGTGGCAATATTGTAGTTACCTATTTATGCTGTCTAATCCCTTCCCCTTCTCCCTCATCTCTACCCCACTTCCAACTAGCAACCCTCAGTTTTTCCTCTATATCTATGAGACTGTTTCTGTTTACTTTGCTCATTCATTCAGTTTTTCAGATTCCACATATAAGTGAGATCATATGGTATTTGTCTTTCTCCGACTGACTTATTTCACTTAAAATAATAGCCTCTAAGTCCATCCATATCGTTGCAAATGGTACGATTTCATTCTTCTTTATAGCGGAGTAATACTCCATTGTATAAATATACCACAGTGTCTTAATCCAGTCATCTACCGATGGGCATTTCAGTTGTTTCCAAGTCTTGGCTATTGTAAATACTGCTGCAATAAACATAGGGGTGCATATATTTTTTCGAATTGGCGTCTTGGATTCTTCCGGGTAGATACCCAAGAGTGGAATTGCTGGGTCATACGGTAGTTACATTTTCAGCTTTTTGAGATACCTCCATACTGATTTCCATAATGGCTGCACCAATCTGCAGTCCCACCAACAGTGCACCAGGGTTCCCTTTTCTCCACACCCTCGCCAACACTTGTTTGTTGATTTATTGATGATAGCCATTCTGACTGGAGTGAGGTGGTATGTCACTGTGGTTTTTATTTGCATTTCTCTTATGATTAGTGAGGTTGAACATTTTTTCATATGCCTGTTGGCTATCTGTATGTCCTCTTTAGAGAATTACTTCTTCATATCCTCTGCCCATTTTTTAATTGGGTTGTTTGTTTTTTTGGTGTTGAGTTTCATGAGTGTTTTGTAAATTTTGGATATTAACCCCTTATCAGCTATATCGTTGGCAAATATCTTCTCCCATTCAGCAGGCTGCCTTTTTGTTTTATTGATGATTTCCTTTGCTGTGAAAAAAACTTTTAAGTTTGATGTAATCCCATATGTTCATTTTTTCTTTTATTTCCCTTGCCCAAGGGGATATATCAGTAAAAATATTACTCAGGGTAATGTCTGCAAACTTACTCCCTATGTTTTCTTCTAGGAATTTTATGGTTTCAGGTCTTACATTTAAGTCTTTAATCCATTTTGAGTTTGTTCTCCTATATCGTGTAAGTAGGTGGTCCATTTTCATTTTTTTGCACGTCAGTCCAATTTTCCCAGCACCATTTATTAAATAGACTATCTTTACTCCAATGTAAATTCTTGCTTCCATTGTCATATATTAAATGACCGTATATGGATGGGTTTATTCCTGGGCTCTCTATTCTGTTCCATTGGTCTATGTGTCTGTTTTTATGACAGTATCATACTGTTTTGATTACTGTAGCCTTGTAGTATGTTTTGATGTCAGGTAGTGTGATGCCTCCTACTTTGTTCTTATTTCTCCAGATTGTCATGGCTATTTGGGGTCTTTTGTGGTTCCATATAAATTTCAGGAATCTATGTACTATTTCTGAGAAAAATGTCCTTGGTAGTTTGATTGGAATTGCATTGAATCTATATATTGCCTTAGGTAGTATTGACATTTTAACTATATTAATTCTTCCTATCCTTGAGCATGATATGTATTTCCATTTATTTGTATCTTCTTTGATTTCTCTCTTCAGTGTCTCATAATTTTCTGAGTACAGGTATTTTACTTCTTTAGTTAAATTGATTCCTAGATGTTTTATTGTTTTTGAAGCAATTGTAAAAGGGATTGATTTCCTGATTTCTTCTGATAGTTCATCATTGGTGCATACAAATGCAACTGATTTCTGAATATTAATTTTGTATCCTGCTACCTTGCCAAATTTGTTTATCAGTTCTAGCAGTTTTTTGGTGGAGTCTTTGAGATTCTCTATATATAATATCATGTCATCTGCATATAATGACAATTTTACTTCCTTTTTTCCAATTTGGATGCCTTTTGTTTAATTTTCTTGTCTGATTGCTGTGGCTAGAACTTCCAGAACCATGTTAAATAGAAGTGGTGAAAGTGGGCAGCCTTGTCTTGTTCCTGATCTTAAGGGGAAAGCTTTTAGCCTTTCCCCATTGAGTATGATGTCTGCTGTGGGCTCATCATATATGGCCTTTATTATGTTGAGATATGATCCCACTATTCCCACTTTGCCAAGAGTTTTTATCATAAATGGCTGCTGGATTTTGTCAAATGTTTTTTCTGCATCTACTGATATGATCATATGATTTTTATTTTTCATTTTGTTCATTCGATGTATGATGTTAATTGATTTGAAGATATTGAACCAACCTTGCATACCAGGAATGAATCCTACTTGATTGTGGTGTATGATCTTTTTAATGAGATACTGAATTTGGTTTGCTAGTATTTTGTTGAGAATTTTTGCATCTATGTTTATTAGGGATATCGGCCTGTAGTTTTCCTTTTTTGTAATATCTTTGTCTGACTTAGGAATCAGGGTGATAGTGGCTTCATAGAAAGAGTTTGGGAGCTTTTCCCTCTGTATTTTTTGGAATAGTTTGAGGAGAATAGGTATTAATTCTTTTTTGAAAGTTTTGTAAAATTCACCTGTGAAGCCATCTGGTCCAGGGCTTTTGTTTGTTGGAAGATTGTTGATTACTGATTCAATTTCTTTGGCAGTAATCAGTCTGTTCAGAGTTTCTGTTTCTTTTTGGTTCAGACTTGGTAGATTGTATGCTTCTAGAAATTTATTCATTTCTTCCAGATTGTCGAATTTGTTAGTATAGAGTTGCTCATAGTAATTTCTTAAAATTGTTTGTATTTCTGTGATGTCTGTAGTCATTTCCCCTCTTTTGTTCCTGATTTTGCTAATTTGAGTCCTCTCTCTTTTTTTTTCCGATGAGCCTGGCTAGAGGTTTGTCAATTTTTTTTATCTTCTCAAAAAACCAGCTCTTGGTTTCATTGATCTTTTGTATTGTTTTTCTGTTCTCTATATTGTTTTTTTCTGCTCTAGTTTTTATTATCTCCTTCCTTGTACTCCTCTTTGGCTTCTTTTGCTGTTCTTTTTCCAGTTCCCTTAGGTGTAAGGATAATCTGTTGATTTGAGATTTTTCTTCCTTCTTTAGGTAGGCCTGTACTGCTATGAACTTCCCTCTTAAGACTACTTTCGCTGCATCCCAGAGATTTTGGGTCGTGGTGTTTTCATTTTTGTTTGTCTCGAGGTATCTTTTGATTTCCTCCTTGATCTCACTGTTGACCCACTCACTATTTAGTAGCATGTTATTTATCCTCCATGTATTTGCAAGCTTTCCAGATTTCTTCTTATAAAGCTTATATTTTCATAGCATTGTGGTCAGAGAAGACACTTGATATGATTTCAGTCTTCTTAAATTTGTTGAGACTTGTTTTGTGGCCTAACATGTGGTCTAGCTTGGAAAATGTTCCATGTGCACTTGAGAAGAATGTATATTCTGTAGTTTTGGGGTGAAATGCTCTAAAAATATCAATTAAATCTAGCTGGTCTAAAGTGTCATTTAAGGCCACTATGTCCATGTGGATTTTCTGTCTGGAGGATTTGTCCATTGGTGACAACGAGGTATTGAAGTTCCCTACTATGATAGTGTTACTGTTGATCTCTGTCTTTATATTTGTCAAAATCTGTTTTATATATTTAGGAGCTCCTATATTGGGTGCATAGATGTTTACTAGGGTTATGTACTCTTGTTGAATCGATCCCTTTATTATTATGTAGTGCCCTTCTTTGTCTTTTATTGTAGTCTTCATTTTAAAGTCTATTTTGTCCAAAATAAGGATTGCTACTCCAGCTTTTTTCTCATTTCCATTTGCATGAAATATCTTATTCCATCCCTTTACTTTCAGTCTATGTGTGTCTTTTGATCTGAGATGAGTCTCTTGCAGACAGCACATGTATGGCTCCTGTTTTGTTATCCACTCAGCCACTCTCTGTCTTTTGATTGGAGTATTTAGCCCATTCACATTTAAAGTGATTACTGATAGGTGCATATTTATTGCCATTTTGTTATTTTTATTTCTTGCCTTGCTGGGTTAGTCTGTTTTCTCCTTTCTTCTGTTTAAGAAAGCCCTGTTAACATTTCCTGCAATGCTGGCTTGGTGGTAATGAACTCCGTAAGTTTATTCTTTTCTGAGAAGCTTTATCTCTCCTTCAATTTTAAGTGATAGCCGTGCTGGGAAGAGCAATCTTGGTTGTAGACCTTTATTTTGTGTCACTTGGAATATCTCCTGCCACTCCCTTCTGGCCTGCAGTTTCTGAAGAAAAGTCAGCTGTTAGTCTTATAGGAGTTCCTTTGTATGTAACCTGTGTCTTTTCTCTTTTAGGACTCTGTCTTTGTCTTTAAGCTTTGCCATTTTAACTATGATGTGTCTTGGTGTGGGCCTGTTTGGATTCAGCCTGTTTGAAACTTTCTGCACATCCTGGGTTTGTATGTCGATTTCCTTCACCAGGGTAGGAAAGTTTTCAGTCATTATATCTTTAAATACAGTCTGAATCCCTTGCTTCTTCTCTTCTCCTTCTGGTATTCCTATGATGCAAAATTGTTGTATGATGCAAAATTGTTGTATGATGCAAAATTGTTGTGTTTCATGTTGTCCCAGAGGTCTCTTAAACTATTTTCATTCTTTTTTATTCTTTTTTTTCTTTTTGTTGTTCCAGCTGGGTGATTTCTGCTATTTTGTCTTCTAATTCGCTGATCCGCTCCTCTGCTTCATCTATTTTACTGGAGATTCCTTTGAGTGTGTTCTTCATTTCAGTTATTGTATTCTTTAGTTCTAACCGGTTGTTTTTTATGGTTTCCCTATCCTTCTTTATGTCCTCGCTAAGTTCCTTCAACATTCTTATCATAAGTGTTCTAAACTCTGTCTCTGAAAGTTTGGATACCTCTATTTCATTTAGTTCCATTTCTAGAGTTTTCTTCTGATCTTTCAGCTGGGATATGTTTCTTTGTTTCTTCATTCTGGCTGTCATTCTGTGAATGTTTCGATATATTAGATAGATCACCTTCCTTCTGTCTGCAGCTCCACCATCTTCCCATACTATTTTCTTAACGGACTACTGTTTTGTTTTATAAATTATATTTGAAAATATATTAAAATGCTCAAGGCAATTCATAACTATTAAAATTCCTGGTGATAGGAGAATCCTACTTTTTTCCACTTTATAGCTGTGCCATTACAATTCTCAATTTTCTGTCCTATGCACTAGTATTTCAATACAGTATACAGTCTGGATATAGAAATTAAGGTTAAGATCACAGGTTCTTTGGCCACACTGCCTGTGTTCTAATCCTGACTCAGGTATGTACTGGGTTAACTTGGGCAATTTACTTAAACTCTCTGTAAATTAGTTTTCTTAAACGCAAAATGAAAATAATCATATTACCTATTTTTATAGGATTGTAGTTATAGATTCAATGACAAATACATGTAAAATTGATAGAAAGGTGCCTAGCCCATAACAGATATTCAATAAACTAGGTCTTGTTGTTGTTATAATAAAATCAAAATAAACCAAGAGTTTTGGGTAAAGACCACACACTCCTTTGATAAATAAGTCACCTCAAATTATCATTTTAATCTGTCTTGGGTACACTTATGAAGAGCAGAGGTTGGAAAGCTTTGAGGGTTTGCTTATTAGAGGGGATTGAGATCCCAGTAGTTTCAGACCCCTCAACTTCCTCATTTTCCTAAGAATTCTCTTTATAATCTAAATTTTTCTCCTCATTTTCAATGAAGCATTATGTGTTCAACCAGAAATATAAAATTCAAGGAAAATGCAAATTTATTACTGGAATGATAAATTAGGAAAAATACTATTTAAGTTAAAAATTACATGAAACAAACAAAAAAAAATTACATGAAACTACACATTATGATTGTTTTAAAAATATGACTAGACACATCAAAATTACAACTACACCGCAGAACAACCATCATTGAGAATCGCCTAAGTCTAGCTGAACAGAAGTCTAGAGAAGAAGCCACATTAAGACTGTATGTCAACTGTAATTGAACAATAAAAAATTACTAAAAAAATAAATAGAGGACTAGATAAAAACTGCAAAATGTTAACATTTTTATTTTTTTATACTACTCTGTTTTTTCTAAATTTCCTATAAAAACCATGAATTTCTTTGAAAATCAGAAAAACATTATTAAAATATACAAGGTACATTCAACATTATATTGAAGAATTCTATTTTGATAATATTTTTAACTGGGCTTAATATAAACATTTGAATTATAACTTAATGGTATGCATTTGGCTTTAATAGAAGCTATTATTTAAGTTATAATGCTGTTTAAATAATGTCAATTTAAATAACACGCATTTTTAAAACTATATTTTTTTATGTTCTACATATGCACAGTTCAAAACATTATCAGTTACATTGTCCATCATTCCTTATATGATTCAATATTTAGTTCCAAGAAAAAAATATTTCAGTAGCTAAACTGACACTTCCGTATATTAGAAATAAAAAAAAAAATTTTGATCTGGCTATCAGGAAGTCCAAGACTTAATTTAACTCCCATATGATTTCATCCCAGATAACCGATATAACTAGCCATCCCATATTTATATAGCACATATATTTGTACACAACAAATTTTACATACAATTTTAAAGGATTCAGAGATCCTCTGAAGCCACATATGGACCCTCCTGGTAAGTCACAAATCTCAAGTTAAGAAGCTTTGTTGTAAATGGTTTATAACTTCTTTTCGATCTATGTTTTTATTATAACAATTCAAATCAATTCCAAGAGTAAAATTACATATATATGTGTATGTATACACACACACACACACACGAGTAAAAAAAAATATATATATATATATAAAAATTTATATATATGTATAAAAAGATGCATGGAATGTGTAAATTAACCATCTGTACCGACTAAGTAAATATTAATTACAATTACCCTTTCCATTCTCGTAACAGGCTGTTAATGATTCCCTTTAATACTGTCTTCTGAATGTCTTGAGGCTGCAGCAAAAGGAAATCATAAAATAATTAGGATTAGCTACTTAGGTGACTTTTTAAATATTGTGTATCCATTTACCTATTGAAGAACATCTGGATTGCTTCAAATTTGAGGCAGTTTTGAATAAGGCTGCTATAAGGTTTTTGGGTAGATGTAAGTTTTTAAATATTTTTTGGGTAGATAAGTAGGAGCATGACTGCTGAATCGTACTGTAAGCTTATATTTAGCTTTGTAAAATAAATCAAAATACAACTTACCAAAATTTGTGGAACACAGCAAAACCAGTGCTTAGAGGGGAATGCAGTGAATTAATATATTACAAAAAAAGAAAGATCTAAATCAGTAATTTCACCTTAGGTAATTAAAAAAACCCAGCAAATCAGATCCAAAGTAAGCAGAAGAAAATACAGTAATACCTTGGTTTGCAAGCATAATTTGTTCCGGAAACAAACTACTTGTATTGCAGGACACTGCTCGTTTACCAAGTTAAAATGTATTAGAAATGTTTGCTCGTCTTGCAGAACACTCGCAAACCATGTTACTCGCAATCCAAGGTTTAATTGTATATAATAAAAATAGAAAATAAATGAAATTGAAAACAGCAAACTTATAGAGAAAATCAATGAAACCAAATGCTGGTTTTTGGAAGAGGTCAATAAAGTTGATACACCTCTAGCCAAGCTAACAAAGGAAGGAAAAGACATGAATTACTAACATCAGAAATGAAAGAGGGTAATCACTACTGATCCCACGGACATTAAAAGGATAACAAAGAACTATAATGAACAACTCTATCCCCCAAATTTGAAAATCTAGATGAAATGGACTAATTCTTTGGGAGATATTATACAATTTCCCAAAACTCACACAAGGAGAAATAAATAGTTTGATAGGCCTATATCTATTAAAGTAACTCAATCTATAATTAATAACCTTCCAAAACAGAAAGCACTAGGCCCAGGTGATTTTACTAATCGGCATCATCCTAATACCTATCCAGAGATATCACAAGAAAAAGAAATTATAGATCAATATCTCTCCTGGACACAGATGTAAAAATCCTCAACAAAGTATTAGCAAATCAAATCCAACAATGTATAAAAGGAATTATACACCATGATCAGGTGGGATTTATTCCAGGTTTGCAAAGCTAGCTCAACATTTGAAAACCAATTACTGCAATTCATCACATCAACAGGATAAAGAAGAAAAACCATATATGATCTTATCAACAGATGCAGGAGCATTTGACAAAATCTACCACCCAATCGTGATAAAAATAATAACAATAACAACAACAAAAAAAACCCTCTCAGGAAACTAGGAATAGAGGTAAATTTCCTCAACTTGATAAAGAACATCTACAAAAACCCCACAGCCAACATTTTAACAGTGAAAAACTAGATGTTCCAGGTTCATCCTGCATTTTCGCTACCTCACTCCTGGAATTAGCCATTTTTCTGGGGAACTCTGATTCCTTTTGGTGAAGAATGTATTTAGAAGCCATGTATGCTAACGTGCTCATTGCTACTGAGTGTTATTGCTTCTAGGCCCTGTCAGTGAACAGGGTTAGGAAATACACACACACACACACACACACACACACACACACACACACACACACACCTATTAAAATCCCTGAATTCGTTATGATGCCTTATTACCAAAAACTAAGAAAAATTGAAGATGTGTTTACAGATTTTTAAAAAAATCTTTACACTGAAGGTATATAAAGTACTGTATATAAAAGCTACACGGCTTAGTTTTTTTTTGGTGTTTTTTTTAAGCATGGTTATGGTACTCATTTGAAATTTAGCTAGGTTTTTGTTTGTATTATATTTTAGAGGTTTCTTCCCTTATGTTACAGATTTTTAATGTTTTAGTGCCTATAAAACATTAACACCATTCCAAGTCAGAAGAAGTCAGAGAAGTGGAACCTCTGAATCACAGTGCATGCATATATATGTACAGTGTTAGTAATAATGCCAAGCAGTTTTCCAAAGTGGTGGTACTAGCTTATGCTTACCTAACAAGGAGGTAAAAGATCTAACTGCTCCCACAATGTTGCCAATTCTTGATAAGGTACTTAAAGTTTTTTTTTTTTTTTTACTAATTTTGAATGGATGTGTAATGTTATCTTCATTTCTCTGATGACAAATACTACTAAGTCCACTTTCATATGTTTAATAGTGAAGTGTGAAGATGAGGAATAAGCAAAGATGTCTGCTATTACTTTATTCAAAATTGTACAAGAGGTTTTTAGTCAGTGCAATAAGGCAAATGTATAAAAAGAATTATAACCACACATACATACATACAAGGATTAGAAAGAGATAAACTCTCATTTTTTCACAAATGACATAATTGTCTATATAGAAAAGCCAAATAAATCTGATGTACTATAAGCATGAATTTAGCAAAGTAAATAAAGATAAATATATGAAAGTATTTCCATATACTAGTAACAATTAGAAAATGAAATTATGATAGCATAAAAAAAAAATAAAGTACCTAGAAGTAAGTGTAACAAGGTATGTGTCAGACCTTTACCCAGAAAACTACAAAGCATTACCAAGAGAAATTAAAGATCTAAGTAATTGGAGGGATATACCACGCTCATGGATTGAAAGGATGTCAATTCTTCACAAACTGATTTATAGCAGTGGGATTCTCAAAAATGTGGTCCCTGGATCAGGAGTATCCACATATCCTGAAAACTTGTTAGAAATGCAAATTCTTGTGCTCTACCTCAGACCTGCTGAATCGGAAACTCTGTATTTTAAGAAGCCCATCCTGTGATTCTGATACATGCTTAAGTTAGATTCAGTGTGCCAATACAATCAAATAACTTACCTCCTTTTGCTGGGTGAGGCATAATTTTACTTTAGCAAGCATTCCTAAACAAGGACTAGATGTAAATTATTTTCTGCTTAACTCTCATTTAGTTAGAAAATAAAAACAATCTAATTTCTGAGAATTCCAACTAAATTTACTATAAATATGTAGTTACTAATATAATTATATTACAAAGTGATTTTTATAATGTTTGTGTGCTTTTTACAATAGGTGTGTTGCTGCTTTTGAAACAGATAAGACAAAGAATTATAATATCTGCATGTGTTCATAAATAATACTTACAGTATTAAGTAAGGCATCATATACAGCATTCACAAATTTAGCATTAATCCCAGAGTCTTCAATGGTATTAAATGAGGTGGTGGCATCTTTCTGCAAATTCAATTAAATAATTAAGTGTATATAACATTTTAAGGACTGTTCCTTAGTAACATTTGAACAGTAACTGTTCCTTCATAACTTCTAATATTTTCTTAGTACAATAAAAAAGAACTTTTAGGGCAGAATTGCTAAAAATAAAAATGAATGTATAAGAATTATTTTAATAACATTCTTTTTTAAAACTGAAAGAATGGAGTTAAACATTAACATTTAGTACAAATAAAAACAATTTGTAAGCTACTACTTAAGTAATATTTGTTATATATATAATTTCAGAAATATACATGTATATTTTTAAACAGTTGTTTAAGTCAATATTGGGGAGAAAAAGGAGCAAGTTTGTGTCTTTTTTTGAAAATTTAAAACTGAAAGTGAAAAATGTGTTTTATGTATTATTACCTTAAATGCAGCATTTAGTTCTGGGAAAGAATCAAATGTTGTTAGATAAAAATCATATACTGTTTTCCAATCCCCTGATGACTTAACTTTTTCTACATCTTCCCTAAAATAAAAACATAATGGAAATATTACTCAGATAAAATTGCATTACTTCTTTCCAAATAAATGTCACCAAACATGCAACTTGAAACACTGTAGCTGAGTATAGAAATATGTTCCAGTTAACGTCATATAGTTTATGGATTTATAATTAATTAGATTAAGATACTAATCTAGCTTCAACTTTCCCATTAACATGTGTTTTAAAAAGTTCAGTTTCGACACGCTCCTAACATTTAACACTCTTTCCTCTTTCAATTCAAACTTCTTGAGAGATGGTTTACCTTCTCTTGTCTCTTTCTCATTATCCCTAGTCCTTCAAATATCCATTTGAATTCTTTTTCAGTAGTGACATAGCTTTAATAGTTCATGTGTCATAGATAAAACATTTTTAAAAAAAGAAACATTCTATTATTTTATCAACACCTTTATCTCCTGCTTTGCCTATTTTGACTCATATTCTCTTTACTGTTTTCTTTTCTTTTTTCTGCAACATTATCTACTCCTTACCTGTTATTTATATATTTGTTTTCACCTTCAACTTTCACCTTCACTTTCACCTGGTCTTTTGTCTTCACTCTTGACTAAGACCTTATAATAATCCACAAGTTCAATTTCTCACACAAAAACATTAAATTATATAAAGTACTGACATGCAGATGACTGTATGTCTACATATAATAGTGAGCTGAAACTTACTGAAAGTCTTTCATAGTTTTGGGCTGGATAGGAAGGACAGGGTCTGGAAGAACTGGAGCCTTCATTTCTGATGATAATGCATCTGTAGAGATACGCTGTTTCTGTCTAACATCAAGGCAGATTGGTGGTAGGTCTCTCACTGTGAAGCATAAAAAAGCATTCAATGTAATTAATCATAGAATTTCTCCAAATTATAAAATGCCAGGCAAACTCAACATGAAAAGGAAACAAATGAATTATTTTGTATTGCATTCACATTGGGGTCATGTAACAGAAAATCCTACCATAGTGAAGGGCACTTATGGGGGGGTTCTATTCCACCCCCTCCCCCAACTTCACTCACAAGAGGTATTAGGCTGTACTTTACATGAACACTTATCTATAGATGTAATATAGTTTCTTTCCCCTGCTCTTTCACCGAAAGTTGTCTTTCAGGGAATATTTCAGTGAGATTCAGTTTTTAATGTTTATTAGCTCTTTGAATAGATGGAAATCATCTATTTGCATTCCCAGAAATTCTTTATTGGAGTTTTAGTATATCTTATCAACTTGTGTAAAATTTTTATGTATTTTTCTTTTTGCAAATATTTTCCTTTCTGTTGTGCTTTATAAGCTTTTAATTGTAAAATAAAATGAATACACAAACAAGCTCATAAAACAAATTTATGGCTTAATGAATTACATTGAAACCACTAACCAGTCAAAGAGTAGAGTATTAGCAGCCCCTCTTTGCTCCAACTACCCATGGATAGACTCTACCTATTTTAATTTTAGTTAATTTCCTCAAACTTTTTATCTCTTTCTTCATCTTTTTAAACATTGCCTCCTTTCCATCTTCTAGTTCTCTTAAGGTATGATGTGGTATGCTTACTTTTGTGTCCCTACTAATTAAAACATTTTTTATTTCTAATTCTTTGTCATTTCATTTCTCAGTTTTTACAATTCTGTTTTTCTTTTAAGTGTCATATCATTTTCTTAACAAATTTTAGTTCATCTTGAAATAAGATTTTATCTATTCTGTGGGCACGTGTTTCTGATGTGCTCTCATTGCTCAAGTGGCTTTTATTCTATTTCTTATTATTTATTACAATAAAGTTATATAATTAAAAATTAAAGACTTCAATTTTGTTTTTCTATTGCCAATATTATTTGATATTGGTTTCCCCAAACTTTAGGTTTAGCTATGGTACCTTGCTTTCTGAGATTTCTAGGCAGTTTCCTTCACTTTTTTTTTTTTTTAAGAGGGCGGTGTCACTGGCCCTCATATGTGGGATCCGAACCCGGGCCACTGGTGTCCCAAGCCAGCTCTTAACCACCACGCTACTCGGTCAGCCCTCTCCTTCACTTTTATTCAGGTATTCTCTTTCCTTAATTTCTACTGGCCCAGTGCTGCTCAAATTAATCAAATTTAATCTTAGTATTGGGCCCTGGCCTGGAAGGATGCCCTACTCAGCCAGTTTTGAGAATTTACAGGAGAGTCCCGCTCTCTTCTGATCTAACAGGGGCCCTCTGCGTTTATAGGCTCTTAGCATAGCCCCTCCCAGTTTCAGCATTTGTTCTCAGACTGGCCTCCTGAATTCTCCAATGAATACCTGGTGCTTATTTTGAAGCTCTCTTGTTCTCAGGTCCATCAAACAGCCTGGATGCAGCCTTCTGCTTACAACTGCCCAGAAGCAAACACCATAGAGATCTTGTGGTTTTGGGGATTTGTCCTGCTTATCTGTTTAGACCATTTATATGTAATCATTGATAAGTTAGGGCTTAAGTCTGTCATTTGACTCTTGTTTTCTATTTGTTCTAATTTTTCCTGCCTTCCTGTGAATTCCTTGAACATTTTTTAGAATTCCACTTTGATTTACCCGCAATGTTTCTGAAAGGTTGCTCCAGATATTACATTATGTACACATAACATCATAATCTACTGATACCATTTTACCAGTTGAAATTATACTTTCTTTCATATCTCTTTACCCTTTTCTGTTCATAATTACTTTTTTTACATATATTCTAGAACACACCAGTGTTATAATGTTTGTTTCCACTGTGCACCATAATTTAGAAAACACAAAAAGAAAAATCTATTGCATTTACCTATTTTTTGTTTATCACGTTCTTTCTTCTTTCTGGATGTTTCAAGGTTCCTTCTATTATTGTTTCCTTTCTGTTTAGAGAACCTCTGAATGCATTCTTTTAGAGTAGGTCTACTGGCAACAAATTTTCTTCGTTTTTTTTTCATCTGAGAAATTCGTTTTCCCTCCATGTCTGAAAAATATTTTTGCCAGTATAGGATTCTGGGTTGGCAGTTCTTTCAGCCATTTCCTTCTGAACTTTATGGTTACTGATGAGAAATCTGCTATTATTTGAATGTTTTTTTTACCCCCGTATAGGTAAAGTGTCATGTTTCTATGGCTGTTTGTCAACATTTTTTTTTTGTCTTTAGTTTTCGGAGATTTAATCATGATATGTCCTAATGTGAATTTCCTTGGGTTTATCCTGTATGGGGTTTGCTTGCCTTCTTGAACCTATAGGTTTATGTCTCTTGGACAAATTTAGGAAGCTTTCAGTCATTTTTTTGAGTACTTTTTCAGACTACCCCCTTTTCTTCTCCTTCCAAGGCTTCAATGACAAGAATGTAACATCTTTAGTTACAATCCCACAGGTCTATGAGTGACTCATTCATTTTTCTTCTTAAATTTTTATTAAAATATAGCTAACATGCAATATTATATTAGCTTCACATATATAACCATAGTTATTCAATATACGAGGTTTGACAGTTAAGTTCGCAAACTTGTTGCAATGATGTTGCTAACCTTTTTTGATATTAGAGGGGTTTATTCATTATGAATTTGTACCAGCTGGACGAACACTTAACCAAGTTTACTATTTGGAAGTGCTGAAAAGGCTGTGTGAAAAAGTTAGATAAGCTGAACTTTTCACCCACAATTCATAGCTTTTGCATCACGACAATGCACCAGCTCACACGGCACTGTCTGTGAGGGAGTTTTTAGCCAGTAAACACCTAACTCGATTGGAACACACTCCCTACTCACCTGCTCTGGCCCCCAATGACTTCTTTTTTTACCGAAAGATAAAGGCAATATTGAAAGGAAGACATTTTGATGATCTTCAGGACATCAAGGGTAATACTATGACAGCTCTGATGGCCATTCCAGAAAGAGTTTCAAAATTGCTTTGAAGAGTGGACTAGGCACTGGTGTCAGTACATAGCTTCCCGGAGTACTTTGAAGGTGACCATAGTGATATTCAACAATGAGGTATGTAGCACTTTTTCTAGGATGAGTTCACGAACTTAATTGTCACACCTTGTATACATAAAGAAATGATCACCATGATAAATCCAGCAACCATCTGACACCACACCACACTATCTTATTATTGACTCTATTCCCTATGCTGTACATTACATCCCATGACTTGTTTTATAGCAGGAAATTTGAATCTTTTATTCCCCTTCACCTTTCCCCCCCTTCATTGATTTTTTTAATTACAGTTGACATGCAATATTATTTTATATTAATTTCATGTGTACAGCATAATGGTTAGGCATTTATATAATTTAAGAAGTGATCCCCCTGACTAGTCTACTACCCACCTGGCATGACACATGGTTATTACCACATTATTGACTATATTCCCTATGCTTTACTTTATATCCCCGTGATTTTTTTTTTTTTTTTTTTTGAGGGCAGTGTCACTAGCCCTCACATGTGGAACCCAAACCGGGGCCGCTGGCTTCCCAAGCCAGCGCTCAACCCACCACACCACTCGGCCGGCCCTTATTATTCATATTTTTTATCTTTTCTTTTTTTCATGTCAAAAAAGTCCCTTTACCATTCCTTATAATACTGGTTTGGTGGTGATAAACTCCTGTAGCTTCTTCTTATCTGGGAAGCTCTTTATTTGTCCTTCAATTTTAAAGGATTGCCTGGCTGGGTAGAGTACTCTTAGTTGTAGGTCCTTGCTTTTCATCACTTTATATATTTTGTGCCAATCCCCGAGAAACCAGCTGACAATCTTATGGGAGTTCCCTTATAAGTAACTAGTTGCCTTTCTCTTGCTACTTTTAGGATTTTCTATCTTTAACCTTTGCTCTTTTAATTATGATGTGTCTTCGTGCTTCTTTGGGTTCATCTTGTTTGGGGCTCTCTGTGCTTCCTGGGCTTGTATGTCTATTTCTTTCACCAGACTAGGAAAACTTCCCATTATTTCTTCAAATACATTTTCAATTCCTTGCTCTCTCTCTTCTCCTTCTGGTACCACTCTGATGCAAATTTTGGTACACTTGATGTAGTCCCAGAGGCCCCTTAAACTATCCTTATTTTTTTGGATTTGTTTTTCTTTTTGCTGTTCTGACTGTTTTCTGCTACCTTATCTTCTAAATTGCTGATTTGATCCTCTGCTTCATCTAAACTACTATTGATCCCTTCTAATATATTCTTCAGTTCAGTTATTGTATTTACTTCTGAGTGGTTCTCTTTTTATGTTTTCTATCTCCATTTTTATGTTTCCTATCTCTTTGTTGAAATTCTCCCTGAGAACACTGAGCATCCTTATAATCAGTATTTTGAACTCTGTATCTGGTAGATGGCTTATCCCCATTGTTTAAAGTTTTTCTGGAGGTTTGTTTTGTTCTTTCGTTTGGGACATGTTTCTTTGTCTCCCCATTTTGGCTGCCTCCCTGTTTGTTTCTATGTATCAGGTAGAGATGCTCTGTCTTCCAGTCTTAGTAGAGTGGTCTTCTGTAGTCGGTGTCCTGCGGGGCCCAGTGTTACAGTCTCCCTGGTCACCTGAGCTGAGTGCTACAGGTGTGTCCCTTGTGTGTTGTCTGTGCCCCTCTGTTGTAGTTGAGCCTTGGTTGCTGTTTGAATGTCAATGGGAGGGACTGACCCTTGGGTTGATTGGTTGTGAGGACTGGCTGTGACTACAGTGGGGGCTGTTATGCAGGGGCTGACCCTATGGAGCAGGATTCACTTTCGCAGGGCTGTGGTGACTGCGTAGTCTCCCCTTTGGGTGTGTCATCCTTGGAGGAAGCTGGGTGATGCTCTGGCTTGGTCAGAAGCTGGTCACTGAGTGTGCCAGTTCCAGGACCTCCTGAAAGGGACCTCACTGCAGGTCAAGTTTAGCTGTAACTGTGCCCTGCCCAGGGCAACCTGGCATGAGCCACAAAGCACTCTGCAGATGGCTGCCTCCCGTGCTGGGCTTGGAGGTGCCTTGAGAGGCCAAGCCACGAACCGAGGCTGGCTGCCACCAGTGCCAGGCTGAAGGCTGCTCAGCCAGAGGTAAGAGACACACCAAAGCCAGATGCTGCCTGTTTGGATTTTGTGAACCTTTGAGGGATTTTAAGAGTCTGAAGCATGAGCCAAGACAGGTTGTTTGTATGGAAAAGCTACTGGAAGTGGCTTGGATGTGCCCCAAAGTTGGGTGGGGCGAGGCGAATGAATGGTGTTAGCCAGGTTGACGGAGACTCAGATATAGTGGCTGCCTGCATCTACATGCTGGGAGAAGGAGGAGGGCATAACAAAGAAACAATGGCTTTCACCAGCTCCTCTATTCGGAAAAAAGCTGTTCCTCCAGCCATTGCCCTGAAGCCAGGCAACTCAGTTCCTCCCTGTATGTCCCTGTTACCCCAGCGCTGGAGCTCAGAGTGAGTGAGTTTGTCAGGGAGTAAGTCCGTGTGTGGGCCCCTTAAGAGGGGCACCGGGGACTCCAGCCGCCCTCCATCTCACTCAGCCTCAATCACTGCTGATTTGCACAGCCAGAAGTTATGGGGATTTTTCCCGGGCACTGTAACCCTGGTCTGGGGAACCTGGTGGGGGGCTGGGACACTTCATTCCTCAGGGGTGGCCTCCACAGCCAAAATATCCCTCCCAGTTGATAATAGTCACACACAGGTGTAGGGCCAGCCCGTTGTGTGTCTCTGCCCCTCCTACCAGTCTCGAGGTAGCTTCCTCTGTATGTCCTTAGATGTACAGGGCTTCGATCCAGCTAGTATTCAGGCAATTTTCAATGATGGCTGTTCTGTGGTTTAGTTGTAATTTTGATGTGGTCATGAGAGGAAGCAAGCACAAAGTTTACCTACTCCACCATCTTGAGCAGAAATCTCCTCATTTTTTTCTTTCTAGTCTATTTTCTCTCTATTGTTCAGACTGAGTAATTTCCATCATTCTATATTCCAGCTAATTAATTCATGTCTTCTCCATTCTGCTGTTGTGCCCATCCACTGAGCATTTTACTTTAGTTATTACATATTCACAAGTATTAATACTTCCAAACCAATATAACTGACTAATATTTTATAGGTTTTAAGTTCTACAATGAAATGTACATATATAGAATTAAATTCTACTCTAATGTAATCAGGATATATTTTCAACTAAGCAAACATAGCCGCATGAATCATCACAGCAGTAACATAGCTATAAGGTCTTCTTTTCTTTCTTATACACTCTACCAATCAAGCATCTATCTGTGGGTCTATCACTGACTTCAATAGACTAAGATACAGTTCATTATATTTTAAAGCAAGTTTTCATATTAGAAGATAGTATAGTGATGACAATTTCTTATACTCAACAGTAATGGTTTGCAAACTTTACTGAATATCAGAGTCCCCGGGAGAGCCTGTAAAAACCCAGATTATTAGGCCTTCCCCAAAGTTTGTGTTTCAGTAGATCTGGGATGGGGCCCCAGAATTTGCATTTGTAACAAGTTCTCAGATGCTGCTGATGCTGCTAGTCTGAGGATAATATTGAGAAACATTCATCGGTTTCAACAGAGAGTAATAATGCTAACAGTGTAAAATAGATTATTAAGTTTCTTTAATTCAGTTCCATAATTGGCTTTTGTACCCTTTATTAAATATGGAAATAACCACTTTCTAGTAATTTGTACTTTAAACACAAATTGGACAGAGGTTTGATTTATTAGCAAGTAAAATTAGATATCGCAACAAATGATTTCTCATGAATTATGTCTGGAAACCCTTACTAATGGGAAAGAAGTGATGATAAAACATTTCCTCTCCCCAGCACCAGTTTTGTACTATTATCTTTTGAGGCTCCTCTACAGTCTCTCTTCCTCTTCACCAGGCTCACCCTTTCCTTTCCCTTCCTACACACCTTTCCCCACCTGGCCATAAACACCCACTATCAGATACAAACAGACTCATTCAAATATAAATGAACTTATTCACTCACAGAACATATATACACACTTTTATACCCACTCATTTTTATTAATACCATGCTGAGGTAGAAGAGTGAAATTTAATTAGGAAGAGAACTGGATTTGAGCAAAGCCTGAGAGTGGTGAGATCCTTATATAAGAGAAATAGTAATGCCAAGGCCAGGAGTATTACAGGATGAGGTTAGAATCAGAGGCCCAGATGGGATTTATTTTTAGTTCAGAAGGTAACCTGGAGGGAAAAATAATGCAAAATGTTAATGTACTATGTTAATGGAACTTGAGTCAGACAGGCAGAATCCTTTGCTCACATTAGTGAATGAAAGCCAAACTACAGGATGTGACATTAGCTATGAAGAAAGGAAGAATAACAGCTCACAGCTGCTCTCATGTTCCTGAATATCAAGGCATTGTTTCCAGGGACAGGCTTTCAGCCTGTTCTCACAGATGGTTATTAAAATCTAATTCAAAAGAGAAAATCAATAACGGTGGTGATGAGAAATTAATTAAATCTCAAACTGGTATTATAAATAGAACAGGCAAATCTTTGTTCTATCATATGCAGCTTTTTCTACAATATAGACTATAGTAATACACTGAAAAAAGCCAAAATATATTTGTCAGTGAAAACCTGTCATTTACATTTCATTCAGCCAATACTTAGGAACGCTCTGTACTAAAATGATAAGTGGCAATCATTTTCCTGTTCTTTTAATATAGTGTTGCCAATTTTAGTTCGTTGCTTAGAAACATAAAATAAAACACTTGAAGCCAGTGTAAGAAGAGTAAGAGCTATGTTGGGGGCTGGCAGTATATTTTTAAAAATGTAAAGACCATAACACAACTATATGTAAGGGTGTGAGATTATCTGGCAAATATTGCGAGCTCAATGTTTTCAAGAAGCCATCACAGGCTGACTCTGGTTGAAAACTAGTAATATGTTGCTTTCCACAACAGTAACCACCAAAAGGAAGACTAGCATTTAAAACTGGCCACATGATTAGGAGACTGAAGACTATTCCTGGGCAGCCAGCCAAGACAGCAACAGCAGTATCAGAGGCAACAAGAGTCTCTGCGTAGGTAGGGGGGTCAGTATGAGGAACCTGGGCCTCTGTTTCTTATCCCTCTACTGCTGGAGAGGAAATGCTGACACAAAAGGTTTGTTGCTGGTGACAAACTGTTGCAAAATGCTATACCCTAAATTTCATCTCAAATAACTTGTAATTAAATAAGCAATTAATGGGAAATCACCACTTTGGAAGTAAGGGACTAGGTGCTGCTCCTGGACACGTTACTTTCGTAGCCTTAGACATGTCATTGAAACTCCTTAGGCCTCAGTTCTGACATCATAAAATGAAAGAGATCGCCTAAGTCAGTCGTTCCAAAGATCCCAGAGTAGAACTTCAAGGGCCACCCCAGGGGAATGGTGCCAGGTAGATATGTTTACTCAGAGCAACTCAGTTTTTCTCTGCTTAATGTAATGATGCTCTAAGAAAAAATTTGTTTTTCAAAAAGTGTTTTGCTATGAAAATAAAAAAATAACAAAAACAGGTTTGAAAACCACTGGTTTAATAATTTCTAACTTCCGTCTCTACAACTATTTAAGAACAAAATGGACAGGACTTATAAACCAATCAAAGATAAAAAAAATTTTCTATTAGAGAAAAAACTATATAATGACCTATATTAGAGACTGCAGAAGTATGGAAACTTAACATGCATATATCATGTCTACACCTGATTTTAGTTACAAATTCCTGCCCAACAACAGATTATAAGAAAAAGTTGTGAAATAAGAGTCAAAGACCTGGATTCTCTTCCTGAATGTATGTTTTACATTCACATGATGTGGTGTTTTACAATATGTCCCTAAATTCTTTGATGTTCCTCTCATCAAAAGATGGAGTGTAATTCTTCTCCCTTTGAATATAGGCCAGATGTAGTGGCTCCCTGCTAATTACAAAAAAGGTGGCAGAAGTGATGTTGCATGACTAGGTTACAAAAGGCAACATAATTTCTGCTTGGCTGTCTCTTTTGCTTGCTCTTGGAATTCAGTCACCATGATGTGAGGAGCCAACGAAAAGACCAGGTGTAGGGGTTCTAACTAAAACCCACCTCAAGTCCAAGTTTACAGCCAGTATATGAACGAACAAACTTTCAGATGATTTCAATATAGAAGGTACAAACCAAAACAGAGAGACAGAAGCAATCTGGAAGAATCAGAAACCATGCAAGAAGGAAAAGAAAACAAAAACCCCAAAAACCTATCACTAATTTATTCACAGAGATAGAAGATAGTACAACCAGGCAATAAGAGGGTGTTCTAAAAAAGAAATATTCAGAGGCAAAACATTCTTATTCATTAAAAGCATGTTAACAGAAACACAATACTTATTAGAAGGGTTTTGAGGAAATTCTCTAAAATATAGAGCAAAAGGATAAAGAAATGGAAAGCAGGAGTAAAACAAAAAAGGAAAATTAGTTCAGAAAGCCTGGCTTTTGAATAATAAGAGACTCAGAAAGAACACAGAAAAAGCAGATGGAGGAAATTACCAGTACAAAATTTCTAGAAAATTTCTTGGAATTCAAGGACATGAACTGCTAGGTGGAAAGAGTCTACCAAATACATAGCACAAGGGATGAAAATAGACCCACACCAAGGCATAGCACTGTGCAATTTCAACCCCAGGATAAAGACATGGTTCTACAAGTTTCCAGGGAGATGGAGACAGAGACAAAAGGGTGGGGGGAAGGGGGGAGGAGAGGGAGAGGGAGAGGGAGAGGGAGAGAGACAGAGAGACAGAGAGACAGAGAGAGAGAGAGAGAGAGAGAGAGAGAGAGAGAGAATGAGAATCTCATACAAAACCAGGACCACAATGGCCTAAGGTGAGAGCTGTGCTCTGTATAGACTAGGACAGAGTAGCTTAGGAGTGATTTTGATGCCCATCATCACCGTGATCCTGACTGCTTTTGTACTTTCCTTCTTTAACTGAAGACAGGCTGAACAGGTGAGCCTAGCCCAGAGTGCTATCAGTACTTCGGCTTGTCTAGCCAGCGGGTGATGAATCCCTGCTCTTCATTTTTGCTCTGCTACCTGAATCAGCTAAGGACACCCAGTTCTCTGCCTTAACCTGGGATACTCCTGACAGCAGGAGAGGCCATATTTCTGCCAGACATCTAATCCATAGTCCAAATCACAGCTCTGCCAGATATTCCAATAGCTGTGCTTTGAGTTCTAGGACTCACTCATGGGCTTGTCCAATGATTTCCCCAGAATGGACTATACATTCTTGGGAAAGCTGGAGCCAGATTTGATTCAGAGACTGCTCAGATTATCATCTCTTGGGAACCTTCACCTACTAGTGGCAATATTGTGCCTTACACATCCAGTTTTGTGTGCTTGCTATTCAGTTTTTCAAAAGTAAGCAGTATTTGTTCATGGAAATATACAAAGGTAACAAAATTATTTTTTAAATTAAATTATTTGGGTTGATACTGGTTAACAACAGTATATAAGTTTCAAGTGTACATTTCTATAATACATCAACTGTATATTGCATTGTGTGCTTGCAACCCCAAATCTAGTCTCCTTTCATCACCATATGCCAAAAAAATGTACACAAGTGGACACTGGTCAGCGTTGCTCAAGCAGTAGTTTGTCGTAATCAGAAGCGTCTGGACGCTGATGGTAACCACTCTGAGCATCTCTTGTAATTGCATAAGTCAAACGCGACTTGTATTCATCTTTTGTTATCGGTATATATTGAGTATTACAATTTTAATAGTTTTTTCCTTTCTTAAAATGTACATACATTTTTTTGGCACCCTCTGTATTTGACCCCCTTTCCCCTCTTTATCCTTCCCCCGACCTTCCTTTCCCCTCTGGTAACCACCATGCTGTTGTCTATGTCTGAGTTGGTAACAAAACTATTTTTTAAAAATCAAGGGAATAGTAGTTACCTCTGGACAGAAAGGCAGGGCAGTGAGTTTGGGGTGGGCTCACTGGGGCTTTTAAGAGGATGTTAATGCTCTTTTTCTTAATTTGAGTGCTAAGTTCATGAGCTTTCATTTTATTATTATTAAAACCATATACAAGTATTGATTTCATTCTTCTACATGTACGCCATGCTTCAAATTTTTTAAAATTTGTACAGTCAGTTTCTCATGAATTAAGAGTAATGGAAAATCCTGTCCCATTGCAATCTTTCGCCCACAACCTAGCTGCTCAGCAGTATATATTATCACTCACATTTACTAAATTTCATAAGACACAAACTAAATTCTTTTAAATGCCATTTTTCATTTATCCTTACAACATTATGAGGTAGCTTACTTATTATCCTATTTTACAGATGGGGAAAAAGTACAGAGAGGTTAAATAACTTTTCCAGGCTCATACAGCTGCTAAGTTGCAGAGCCAGGATTCAAACCCACCCTGGTAAGTTACAAAATGCATTACTTCCACTGTTGAATAACGGAAACCTACCACGTATTAAAACAAGTAGCAAAACTGAACCCTAAATTTACATGGAAGTAGGAAACAGTAAATTATAAAATGTCAAACAAAACAAAACTCAACAAGGATCAAACAAAATCAGTACGTTGAAACATTAACTCTCTAAATCCTAAAACTTATGTATAAAAGATTGTTACAACTCATAATGCCCCATTTCCTCCTTCTATAAATGAGTAAATGGAAGCTTGTGCGGTCTAAGTTTAATGTCCAAGATCAGAATGACAATTACTGATAGTAGTTAACTCAGACTCAGTTCTTATTTAATATTCTAATTTACAACATGTGAGTACCAAACCAGTAATAAAAGAGCTACATTTTGAAGGATCCCTCTCTCTATCAGTGCAGTACTTTGGCACTGCTTTTGACTACTCAGTAGTGGCCGCGGTTGAAACAGGGAGAGACCAAAGTGGATTAGTCAAAACAGGTAGTGTTTACATCACTGTCTATAGGATGACTTTTCTGAACATGTGGGAAAAAATAATCGAGGTGGGAGAAAGAAAGGATGAAAGAGAGGGAAAAACTGACTCACAGGACGATAGCCGTCAAAGCCAAATAAAGCAGTACATTCACTGGTTTTTGGAGACACATTTTCTACTAAGCTGAATGATGTGTGTGTTTATAAAACTGCAACAAAAGCATAGGTGAAATGTTATTATAAAAATATTCAAAAGTCCTTTTCATAGAAGGTTATCTCTAATGGAATAGATACCTTACATTGGGCATATCTTAGAGAATTTATTATAGTCTTGAGAGGGGTTTGAAAGAAAACTGGCCAAAAACTTAGAAAAAGTGCCTCCATATATTTTTCCTAATTCAGTAAGTCACTTACTGAATAAAGACTCCATATACCAGAGGCAATGGATGCTGGAGATAGCACAGATGAATTCAAACGTAAAGGAGACTGTAAATGCATTTACTCCTGGATCCAACAATCCCACTTCTAGGAATGTCCTATAGATACCATTACATATGAACAATATGACATATGTACAGTCATTCATTGTGGCATTGTGTACAATAGCAAAAGAAGGAATATCTTTTAACAGGATCTTATTAAATAAGTTATAGCATGTCCAATACAATGGAATATGGTTGTAAAAATGAATAAGGAAACATCTTATATACTGATATAGAAAGATATCCAGGATACATTAACTAAAAAAAAAAAAAAGGTGCTGGACAATGTTACCTTTTCTTTAAGAAAAGGTAGAAAATCAGAGTGTATATTTATATTTGTTTTCATTTGCATAAAGAAATGGAGGAAAGAACACAAAAGGCAGCAGGGTAAAGAGTGAAAGTGAGATGTCTGAAACACACTTATTTTTATAGTTTTGACTTTTGAAACATCTAAATGTTATTACCTATTCAAAATATTAACTTTAATATAAAACAATTAAAAAGATGGCCCTTTCCTTCTCCAAAATAAAAGCTTAAGGAGCTTACAAACCAGTAAAGAGCCAGATAAGTAAACCAATACATGCAGCAAGGTATCCTAAGCTCTGGATAGATATAGCTCTCCCCTAGGCAGAGTTAGGAAAAGCCAAGTGCAAAGTACTCACTCTGAACTAGGGAAGGATCTTGGAGATTTAGTCCAAAAATCAGCTCATTCTCCAAAGAAACCTGGAGATGGGGTCATTTGAGGCCTTGGAGATAGTTCTTCTAGGGTAGGAATTCTAACCTGGCTATTGAAAATGCTTTTCTCTCCTCAGACGGTAAGTTCTGTGCTAACAGCTTGTTTCCCTGTCTGCCTCTCAAGTTGCTCTTGAAGAAAGTGTGCAACTCTGTGGCACCTCCCCTGAGAACGGGCCACAGGACCCCCCCACACACACACTGATCCAATCACTGTGTGAGCTAAAGACCACTCTGTTCTCGCCTTGTCTATTTCAGAGTGGCAAAGCTCACGGGATGCATTTCTCTGGAGTATGTAAAATCTGCACCATTCATTATGTCACGGCAGGGCCCTTCTGGAATAAACGCATGAAATGGACTGGGCTGGGAGTGGAGCAGGGCCCCTGAGGTAAACATCAGAGTTCACATCTACCCTTTTCTGAATTACCGAGTACAAAGGTATTTTAAAAGGTTTGGGGAGAAATTGTTTCATTTCTTTTAAAGGTGTTCTGTGCTCTTTACAGATTTAGTTTGAAATAAGTCTGAAAGGGGCATAATCACTTTAGAAAGGACGATACGAAACAGTAAGAGAGAATGTAGTGCTGGCCCCCTCTACCATTACTTACCATGTATATATTGTTTCTCTGAAGATGCATCATCCCTAGCAGCTGTTATAGTAGGTAAAACTCCTACACTTTGCTGATCTTGAAAAGGACAGCCAACTCGACAGGCATATTGAGTCACGTGATCTCCAGGAAGGAAAGGCATCCCTCAGCTGTTAGGTAAGCCCACGCTAGGCTTTTGCAGCTTCTCTAATACCACTTGAAGATCAGACAGGGAGACAAGCTGTTAGAGAATACCCACATAGGTCCAGCTACCAGAGAAGAGAAAGGAAAACTATACTAACTGCCAGGAATGATGCATCATTGAGGAAACAATCTTATTGGCAAGTAAGAGAGCTTCCCAAAAGATCAAGGAATGGTAAACATGCTTACATTTTGAAGATTTAATCTAACTTCCAATTCAATAAAATAATTCTTTCTGCAGCAGCCCTGACATGAACTCCGTGTTGCACCTGAATTCACGTAGGATCCAGACAGAACTGCCAGAAGTCAGCACTAGAAGTTTCGATAAGAAAAGAAGTCTGCTAAGAGGTCTATTCCTCTACAGTGGTATATATAAATATTCTAATTTCAGGTTGGGTTTGAGTCCAGACTCCACAAACGGGCCCAGATGAGCTGGAAGGAGACACATGGGTGCTCACATAAGTGGGCCATATTCAGAGTTAATACATCCACTCAAGGTGGAGGCAGGTAGTTGTGGGCATGCATACAGGTTGGCAAGCTGGGTTCAGAGATCAAGCTGGGTTCAGTTATTAGTATAGACAGAATAGATTGTATTAATCAGTGTTGGATCAAAGACTCAGAAATCTGAACAAACAGTTCAGATGAAGACGGTTACGGCTATCCACTCCTTCTTTGATTCCTTACCATTACCCACAGGAGATATTTCAATGTTCTCAGCCCTCTGTTGTGGACTGAACTGTGTCCACCAAAAGGATATGCTAAAGTCCTAAACCCTAGGACCTGTGAATGTGGCCTCTTTGGAGACATAATTTAATAGGAGGTCAGACTGGATTAGGGCATGGAATAGACTTTCTTTCAGAACCTTCAAAAGGAATCAATCCTGCTAACACAAGGGTTTCAGAATTCTAGCCTCCACAAGCACAAGAGAATATATTTCTGTTGCTTCAATCCACCAATTTGTGTCATTTTGTTACAGCAGCCCTAGGAAACTAATAAAATCCTCCAAGACCTCTGAATTCAGGGTGAGGAGTACATTTCCTATTTCCACTTCCTCCTCCTATTTCATCTTTCGTCTATTACATAGTCTGAGTAAGAAGGGCCCTTCTCTCCTTGCTGGAGCCAACATCTCAGCTGCTATGCGTGTATTCTTTTTTGATCCCACCCTCACACCACTTCTTTATTTTATCTGTTCATTTTATTCTATGATCCTACTGCAAATTTAGTCTCTCCCTCTGTATTAGATCTTCTCCCTTGACCATACTTCTCTGCGTGATCCCATTGTTCTTGTCTTTCTTTCAGTAAAGGCAGTCTTGGTCACCCCTACATCCTCACCACTAATCTACCCCTTAACTTCTTACAATCTGAATGCTCCACAGACCATTCTACTAAACTGTTCTCTTAAGTCACCAATGAACACAATAACCGACAAATCCTTGTCTCTGTCTCAGTACTTACTCATCTCGTCTTCTCTTAGCAACGACACTGTTGACCAAATTCTCTTTAAATTTTCTTTTCCCTTGATTTCCAACTCATAGAACAACCTGGTTCTCTTTATCTCCTTCAGAGCTCACTTCCTTTTCTTTCACCAACTCTCCTTTTACAATAATTAAGGTATTCAAAGCTACCTTTGGTTCTCTTTTCCTTTTTCCATCTCCATCAATCATTAGCTATGTAAATTCGTGCAGGGCAAGCCACTTAAAAACTATCTGTGGCTTAAGTTTCCTTACCCTTCAAATGGGAAAATAATTTCTACCTCAGGCTCATTTTTTTATTTCTATAATCGTATCACAATTATAGATTTGTTTGTTTTGTTGTGGGTTGGGCAACTGTGACATATGGGCACTGGTGCCTCCTTGGAGTAAGACTGAGGTGGTGGAACAAGTGTGCATGTGTGGTATGTGTATGTAAGTAAAGGAAGAAAAGTTATCAAAGGCAAAGGTTGATAAATGAGATGTAAAAAACAACCTGTAAGAGTGCAGGTAGGACTAGCACTAACTTGGAATGTCAACAGAAAATCTGTGCAAAAGTAATTTATGCCAATTGCAGTTTATGGACACCAGAAACTCTGTCCTTAAACATTTCTCAGGTAGTTTTGTTCTGTTTGGGTGTGGGGGACATTTAAACCTTTGCAAATTTGTTTTGTCTTGTTACAGAGCAAAGGGCACTTAAAATTACACAAGTAATGTACATTTCCTGTGGTAAAACAATACAGAGTTGTATATAGAAATAGAGTATATTAATAATATATACCCAACACTACTTTCCTGAGGAAACCACTAACAGATTGATGGGCATCTCTTTATATGCTCAAAGAAGTAAAAAAAGTTTGCCTACACTTAAAAAACTTGGAGTTACATTCTACTCATTAGTGTGTAACTTGTATTTTTCATTTTACAATGTACTGAGGGCATTTCTGCTAGACACTTTATAGACATACCACATTTTTATTAATAGAGGCATAGTATTTACAATATGCATTACCATAATTTAGTTAACCAATTCATTTAGATTGCTTTAAATACCACTATTGTAGACAATGTACATTCTTTCCATATATCTCTGATCTATGTTATGTTATTTCTTTTTTTTTTTTTTTTTTTTTTTTTTTGAGGGCAGTGTCACTGGCCCTCATATGTGGGACCGAACCGGGGCCGCTGGCTTCCCAGGCCAGCGCTTAACCACCGCGCCACTCGGCCGGCCCTATGTTATGTTATTTCTTTAGAATAAATTCCTAGAAATGGAATTACTGGGTCAGTGTATATGAACATTTAAAAATTTAAGTGTATGTCAGTAATTTGGCCTCCAAAAAGGTTATACCAATTTCCAAGCCCTCCATTCATTGAAGTGCAAATTTTCATCCCCTTTAGATAACTATACAGATATAAATTCTCTCATTCACTGCAGCGGAGTTGGGAAATGTTAACTCCTTGTTTTAATTTGTACTTTTTTAAATACTAGTGAGGTTAAGCATCCTTTTACATGTGTATTAATTGTTCTTATCTCCTTTTTTGATTCATCTGTTGATACCCTTTGCCTGTTTTCCTACTTGAATGTTCATATTACAGATTTATTAACGATCTTTATGAGTCAAGAATATGTTTTTCACCAACTGAGTTGTTTGTACTTTATAACATTTTAAAATTCCTATAGAAGTTTTAAATTTTCTTATATATTCAAACTTACTGATTTTTTGATTTATGGCTATTGGTATTGTTGTTATTCCAAGAATTTTATTATAAAAACTATCTCTTGCATTGTCTTCTAGCTAGTACTGCTATAGTTTTACAAAACTCTAAAGTTATTATTGTCAACAGGTTAGCCAGTTGGCCTAATTCCAGTTTTGAATAATTCAATACCATTTGTATACAGTATTTCTGACTGATCTAGCTCCATCTATTTGGCTATATTGGTGGCAGTGCTATCATTACTGCAGCTTAATAATATATGGCACTATGGAGGAATGAGCTCTCTCAATTTTTTTCTTGCACCCTCTTAGACATTTACTCTTATTGACCAAATAGAGCATCTTTTTCTTAAGTTTCTACCAAAAAAGCTGTTGAAAAACTTACTAAGTTGGGTGTCCCTGATATCTTCTATAATATTTAAGTTTTTCCAGTGAAACTGCCGTTTAGTCTTTTGATAAAGTTTTATAGTTTTCTCCATATAGGTTTTGCTCATTTTCTTTTAGGTTTATTTCTAAGTATTTAAAAAGTTTTCTATCAAGTCTTCTAATTGATTACTTATCAAATAAAGGAAATCTATTGAATTTTTGTATATTTGCATTGGGTCTGGCTCCCTAACCAAACTTACTTATTATTCATAAGCTTTCTATTTCATTCTCTTACTCTAGGTAACATTCACCTAAAAATAATAATTTTTGCTTTTCTGTGAATATTTATACAGCTTATTTCTTTTTCCCATTATATTAATTAACTAGACCTACCAGAACAACACTGGATAATTACAATCTATTTTTTAAATAGATTGAAATTATATTTTCAGCCAAGATATACAGACTATGTGCACTTTTAATAATTATAATTACTTTTTTTTTTTTTTTTACCATTTTTGATGTTAGGAAAAACAAGATGTGTAGGTGAACTTCTGTTTTCAGCGGCTTCTTTCTTCTGGCTAACAGTTGAAACAAAACTGCTGAAAGTGGAAATTTGGCCTTTGGATCCTCTGTCCAAACCCTAAAAACAGAAATGTTAACATTGCAGCATAATTCCAACTAGCTGTATTTAAATTATTTTATTGCAGAAATCATAAACATTTATAATAGAAATTTTAATTGATGATAGCTATATGGTAGATAGATAAAACATGTATATAACATTGACTTACCTTTCCTAGGACCAGATTGTTTTAGGTATATAATGAAAATAGTCATATCATCTACTGCTTACAAATCAATAGTTTGGAAATGAGAGTAATAACAGCATCTTCCTTACAGGTATTGTGAGGTTTAACTTAGATAATGTGTAAAAAAATAGCACGGCATTTTGTAGAAAGTATACTCTCCACTCATGTTAACTGCTATTTTAACTTTGTATTTAGATAACCACTATTTTTCTGACCTCCATAAATATTTTCACTAGTTAACATTCATGTGATATGTCACAGATTGATTCATTGAAGGTTTTCTTGTGTTTGATGCAATTTTAAAAGTCCATGTAAAGAGATAAACCCTTTAGAGTTCATTCTCTCTATTGCACTATGATTATATACTTTGTGTAGACCAGGATTTTAAAAAATAGTGTTAAGCACCGAGGGATCCTTAGGTGCAGATAATAAAGCAGTCCTCCTAGTACACAGACTCTATTATTCATTAATATACTTTCCACAAAATAACTATCAAATTCATAATGTATAATTATAAATAAAATTAAATTACCAGTGGAATATTTAGCTATCGTGCTGCTATACAGCTGCCTCACAGCTTATTCTCAGCTCTTTCCAGCTTATACTATGTACCAACTTCCAGATGCTTAATAGAATATAGTAGTTAACTTCTTCCTTAACATTCACTTCTTCAAACATAATTTCTTTGCTTTCATAGTAGACAGTTTCTTTTTCATCTCCTCTTTCCTCATTCACCAGCTTGATTTCCATTTACCATTTTAGAATCAGTTCATACGCTATGTAGCAAAAACATTTATGCTTACCAAATATTCACTCTCCCACATTACCCACTCTCTTACAGATAGGTGGAGCCATCTGGTTAATTGTAATAGGCCAGAGTAGAAATGACCTTTGTGGACCAGGAAGTACTAATGCATTTAAGGAATTAAGGTGGGCAAATCTCTCTTTCCCTCCATTGTGACAACCACGGAGGATACAAGTTGAGATGTTAGAGCATCCACTGACTTGCTGAATGATTATGTGGAGCAGATTGTTAGATTATACCATTAGTAATAAATAGACCTTTACAGTTTTCAAACACTGAAACTTGGGACTACTTTGTAAATGCAGCATTAGCTATTCTATCATGACTTCTCTGCAAAATTTTTTCTAGTGGTCACCATTTCTACAAAAACCAATTACTCTTATTTATGCTTGTAATTTACTTAAACTATTTCACTGAAATTATAATTGTTCTCATACTGGTCCTTCATGCTGGAATTTCTAAATTCCTTATTCATCACAGAGCTTGACATCCAGTGACTCTTGTGCATAGATGCTGTACTTTAAAATAAATTTATTATGCTTTTGTTTTTTAAAAAGAGATCAGTATGGAAAAGAACCTAGATATAATAAATTTCAAATACTATACACATAGAATTAAAAGTTTCTGGAATTAAGAGATTTTTAGAACTTAGTTAATTAACTCCTTTATTTCACAGATGAAGGAACTAGAATTGTCTGAGACTCGCCTAAAGTCATTCAGCTAACTAAATGAGAACTTGAGGAATGCTTCCGTGAGGAATATATATATATGCAGTTTTTCACGTGTGACATCTTTGGCTGCTTATAGAATTAGTAGCTGTTTTTCTGTTAACTTGTTTTTGCTTGCTTCTTGGCTACATTTAAGCTCAGTAAAGTTCGAATTAATATTTCTGTGTTAGGATTAGCCTACATGATTCAGCCTATAAAAGTTAAACATACTGCCTCATTGAAATAAAGTAGTCTTCTAATAGATTTTAGTTATCAATCTGACGTTTCAGAATCAGACAATATCATCTAGGGTCTTGCACATAATCTACAACACAATGGGTGTCAATAAATGACTATTCCTGTGATAATAACCTACTACACGTCATTTATTGAGCACTTGATACATGCTTAGTACTCTATTAGGTGCTTTAACACAACATTCTGTGTCATATGTATTTTTATCCTATTTTAATAATGAGGAAATTGAAGTACCACGCCCAAGTCTAGAGAGCTGGTAAGAAGGAATTCAAACTCTAGTCTGAATGACTCTGAAATCTGTAATTTTGAGTAACTAAATCTCAGAGTCTCTTACTATAGTAACTATCACCCAGTAAGGATTTATCATGTGATTGTGGTTGTGTTACACATATCCATCTGTTTTCACATCAACACTTTGTGGCTGATACGATCTTCTCTACTTTTGTAGATATACACTGAATGAAATTTAACAGCTTTAGGAGCAACTCACTTAACCATAGGAAATTAACATAAGCAGAAAAACTAAGTGTGTACTTTAGGGAAAACTTTGATGTCCTAGCAAATCTTAGGAAAGATTCAATATTTTCTTTTTCTCCTTCTTCTACCCCTTTTAATAAAAGGAGGTCCTGAAGAGCATTGCTCAGTTCATTTGTGGAACCACCAAATAATAAAAATTACAAGTAATTGATTCCATCAACAAAGCCATTTATCAACCATCTAATTTCTAGTAGATTTATAATGTAGATTCCCAAAGAGGACAGAGAAAATTGGAGAAAGAGATAAATAAGACCGTGAGATGCAATACTTTTCTATAAAACAGTCTTAGTAAAGAACATAATTTGCATAATCTTGGTAAATTAAAACAATAAATAAAATCAGATAGGAAAATAAAATCAAAATAAATTATATGTTTGAAAAAGTAAATCATTCCTTGACATAAATATTAGGATACTTAAGTAAGAATTGTATTAACTCTTAGGGCCAAGTTTGCTTATTTGTATGTTTTGTTCTATCAGAACATCATAAATAACAGTGGGAACAAATGCCAAATTTGATGAACTATATATTTGATTTATATATGTTAATTAATCAAAGTAACTGATTTGTAAAATGAGGTTAATGAATGGCACCTCAGTAATAGAGGTTTGTTAATTTAGTGGTAAATATCTACATAACTTAATAAATATATCAAGGGCATTTTATTCGTCGATAACTGTCACGGATGTTATCTAAGACTGGGCAACAATAGGATTTGGGGAGCAGTGTAGTTGAAATACAGAATCAGAAGTAGAGAACCCCCCAGTGAGATGAGACTGGAAAGGCAGACAGGGACCATATCATGAAGCCTTCAAGCTGTGGAGTATGCATTTTATCCCGGAAGGGGATAGAGAAAAACCATTGAGGGTTTATAAGCAGGGAGTGACATGATCATATCTATACCCTAGAAAAATCACTCTGGCAGCAGTGTAGGGAATAGACTGAAGGGGAGTAACAGAAGAAGCTAACCAGGCCCATTGGAAGAAATGAAGCCTGACCTGAGACACAGTACTAATAACAGGGAATGAAGAAGGGCAGCCTGGGTCAAAGCAATGGCAAAATGGTAACAGTTCAGGTCTGAATGTGAAGCATAATTATAGAGTCAGAGAACCTTTTCATAAATTACAAAATAAATGGAACGAACAAAGTAAAATGCCTTATTTTAAGCTCACCATAAAGAAGATGACATACCAAAATAATGATTTTTTTTTTCCTAACTGATAAGGTCATCATTATGCTGCTGTTATTTAGCAACTGCTATGCAAAACTAATATAAGGTCAGAACCATGGGAAATATTGGCATGGATAATATGAGCTGACAAAGATTAAGAATGAATGACCAAAGAGATAAGATATCTAAGAAGGTGATGGGTTAAAACTACGAAAAAATAAAGCTTCAAGAAAAAAAGTAGTCAACAATGTTAAATGATGAAGAGTGGTTAGATCTAAAATGTATCTATGACAATCAGCAACTATGAAATCATGGGGACAATGGGGACAACAGATTCAGAGGAATGGTAGTGACAGAAACTATTATGAAATGGATTGGCAAATGATGGGAATGTAGAAAATGAAAGCAATGAGCATGGATTACTCTGTCCAGAAGCTTTACAGAAGGTCAGAAAGGCTGGAAAGGTACAAAGGTTTGAGGGAAGATATACTGAGCATGTTATCATCGCTGCCAAATCCAGTGTTCCTGCTACGGTCCTCATAGCATTACTGCTATTCTTTGTGCAGGCATAGCCAAAGATGGGGCAGAGATAGGCATTCAACTGAAAGGCAGCCACCTGTAGGCTGTGTGGCCACACATTAGGTGTCCTGGTATAAAGGGTATTGATGCTTTCTAGTATGTCACTCAGAGGAGGTCTTTCTAGATTTTAGATGGAGGAATATGGAAAAGAGTAACCAGCGAAGAATGAGAGAATAGAAGTGGCAGAGAGAGCAGCTAGTTTTTGTTCCTGTTTGCTTTCTGGTTTTAATCAATGTGCATCATTCCGATAAATCCTCCTTTTCCAAAAGAAGGCATAAATGGCCTGATTTTCTGTTCCTTGTAATCAAAAAAGCTTAAACAACATGAAAGAAAATCCTTGGCCTAGTAAGTCTCTTGTTTATTAGATGACTGTGCTCTTGATACTTTATCTTGAGATGACATGAAATTAATCATGACAATTTCACAGGTTTAAAGTGCATTATAGATTCATAAAAGAAAACCTGCGAAACATAGCAGTTGCCCCATACTAGTTTCCACAAGAGAAATATTACACATAACCTAATACTTCCACAAGGAAAAACAGGCCAGCATGTTATATGATGGTAAGCCTATTAACTAAAAATTAGAGAATCAAACCAAGAAGCTATGGGGTATTAACATGGCATCAAACTTCAGACTAAGTTAAAGGTTAGGAAACATTACAAGTCTTCTAAGAATTGGATTTACCACAGTTATTACATCTGGTTTCCTGTGAGATTTGGAAAAGTTATCTGTGAGTTCCACAGAAGGAGACAACTAAAGATGAAGTCTTGGAATGTGGCCAGTCTACAAATAGTGGGCTGGATGTGTGGAAGAATAGATAGTAGCAGGATACCCAACCCAGCTGTTATAGATTGAAGATAAGTACAAACAGGGAACATGGGGGGAAAAACAGTTTAAGAATTCATTGAGGAAAATAACAAAATATTTAAACCTGGCATAGCAAATAATAGACTTGACTCTCCAGGCAGAGCCTGACTAGGCAGAGGCTGGCAATGAGTTTAACAAACAGCAGAAAAATTTTATGTACTAATTACATAACTAATCAAAGACCATATTTCATAAAGGCCTAACATAGATAGACCTCAATGGTTTTTGTGAATATATAAATCACACAGATTATATGTAAGGTTAAAATATAAAATAACTTCAAAAAACTTAAAATAGACAAATACTTAGAGTATCTGTTCTGCTCCTGTTAACATATAACTAAATATTGTAAACATTATTTAAAATTTTATTTTAATATACAACTTCCTACTTTGAACTTTACTGAGGAAGAGACTACATCCAAATTAAATTTCTGATTTATCATATTTTTTTAACAGATGTCAATAAGAATATTTGTGATTTCCATGATAGCTTCTGTAGTAAACCAAATTCCATTATATTCAAAATTCTGGTAAAATTTAATTTGTTCATTTCCTATCACCAAAAGCTGCCTTAGAAGATAAAACATTTTTTTCACATTCTAAAACAATCTTTCTTAGAAGAATAATTGCTGGCTCTGTTCCATCATGAAACACTTTTAAAAGCCATGATATCTCACTATATTAGTCTCTGAATTAAAATATTTTAAATTGAATTTCTATGTCTACAAAATTCATCATTCATAACATAAACTGCCAGCTTTGCAAACAAGCTGGAAATGCTTTCATTTTAAACCATATCAAGTGAAAACTAATGTTGCAGTATGGCTAGCTATTTAGATAGGTCGGACTGGCAGAAGTTTTGTTTACTGAATAGAGAGCATACAACAAATGCATATGCAGACAGACTGCACGTTGGTTCAGTCAGCTCTGTATGCAAAGTGTTACAGGGGATCCAGTCACAAGGACACGTTCAATTATATTCAGCATCTTCTATTTGAGAAGAGATGTATATAGTGTATTTTTGAAAATGCTCCATATAATAAATAATTATTGGGTATTCTAAAATGTCCAACGGCACTTGGTTAGTTGGAAAATTCACTTATACAGAAGACCTGTCATCTGTAATGCCAAATAAAAAGCATTAATAGTAACAGCACAAAGGAAATTCAACATACATTAGGGTAGTGGTTCTCAAACTTTCTGGTCTCAGGACTCCTTTACACTCTTAAAAATTATGGTAGGTATGTACTAATTCCTTTTAAAATAACAACAAATCCATTTATGGAAAACAACTGTATGTTCCCAAACAAAAAATATTTGTGAGAAGAATAGCACTGTCTTACATTTTGCAAACATATTTTTAATAGCTGGTTTAATAGAGATAGCTGGATTCTTATATCTGCTTCTGCATTCAATATTTTGCAATATCATTGGTCATGCAGCCTTCAGAAAACTACTCTGTAAACGCATGAGAGAATGATCTGGGACAAGACAAGGCAAATAACATCTTAGCATGCTGTAAAAGTAGTTTTGACCTCATGGACCTCTAAAAGGATGTGGAGGACCACATTTTGAGGATTGCCACAGTGGGGATAAACAGCAATTAGAACTAAGAATGAATTTAAGAAATCTTAGAAGAACAAGAAGATATTTAAATCTGCACTGCCTAATATAGCCATTTGCCACATGTGACTACTGAGCACTTCAAATGTGTTAGTCCAAATTGACATATCTAGAAAGTATAAAATATACAATTTTCAAAGATACAATGAAAAAGAGGTAAAATATCTCACTAAGCATCTATAGTGATTAAATGTTGAAATGGTACGTTTCTGGATATGTTGGGTTAAATAAAATATCTTATTAAAATTAACTTTATCTTTTTTATTCCTTTTAATGTGGCTATTAGAAAATTTTTAATTACATATGCAGTTCACATTGTATTTCCAACTGGACAGAGCTGATCTAGATAGATTTTTCCTAAACTAGATCCAACCCAAACCTACAATCTTAGAAAAAAAACAAAACAGAATTATTATTCTGAGTCACAATTTCCCTGCATCATTTTGGAAGAAGGGCTTGGTGGAAACGGTAACAACTTAAAATATGGTATAAACTACTCTACAGACAAAGAATATAAGATGTCTGAATGAATTAAAACCGAGTTTCTTGCTTTGGTAATTTCTGATATGTATATAGGGGCAATGGCAATCAAAACTTTTGGCAACATCTCACTGAAATTTATTTTTCAAATCCAAAGATGAATATTTCAGCAATAGATTAAGTGCTTCAATCTCAATGAGTCCAGGGACTACCTATGATGCATAGAAAAAGTACGAAAATAGTGAGTAGCTTCCTGAGATACCAAGAAAAGGTTATTGTGTCAAAAGATTGGTTAAAAAAAAAATACATATATATATATATTTATGTTTTAAGTTAAAATAAAAGCATTTAAGATACTGTGCTTTACCAACTTTTAAAATAAACTGACCTAGGGCCGGCGAAGTGACTCAGTTGGTTAAGAGATCGCTCAAGAGTGTGAGCTGAGCTCTGAGCAACAGCGGTTCGATGCCAGCCCGAGCTGAGTTGCCGTTGAGCTGCCAACAGGTGGCAGGATGGCTCAACTAAAATAAAATAAAATAAAATAAACTGACCTAAACTATCAGGGCCACATTAGATGGGAGGCCTCAACTGTATTTAGAGTCTACAAAGGTAACTATTTTAGGCCCTATGACTGTTTTGTTTTTCTTTCTTGTATGTTTTTTCACAGTTCCCTATTAGAATGCTGAGCTATTCTATCCCTATCAGAAATCAAAAGTGCTAACTTTGGGGCCGGCTGAGTGGCGCATTGGTTAAGAACTGACTTGGGATGCAAGTGGCCCCGGTTCGGATCCCACATATGAGGGCCGGTGACACTGCCCTCTACAGCTAAGATGGTGGACACAGCTCCACCTGGAGCTGGGCTGCTGTGAATCCGCAGGGACGGCATAGCTGCAGCCCCTGCTGCAGTGGGCTGCCATAGGCTACAGTGAGTGGCCAGCAGCCAGTGTGAGCGATTGGCAGCCAGTGTGAGCTGCCAAGAGCCGCTGTGAGCAACATCCAGAGGCCGGCGACCAATCCGCCTCACCCGAGAAGAGCGCAATGATGATACCAACATGGGCCAGTGAAGCAATGTCCTCCACAACTAGACTGAAGAACAAAAATGACAGCAACTTGTCTGTTCCCCGTCCCCAGTTCCCCAACGCTGTTCCCCTCCTCCAATTCCCCAATAAAATCTTAAAACAAAACAAAAAAAAGTGCTAACTTTGTTCTACATCCTTCAATTAAGATGTGAAAAATTTAGGTACTTTCAAGGCGAGAATTCCCTCCCAAACTAAATAACACCAGCCCAAGGGGAATTGCTTTCTTTAGGTGATATAAACCACCTCTTTCAAAGAAGACTAGAAAATTAGGATGTGTATTGTGAAACAAAATTCTGGTACCAACAATGTCACAACACAATTGATTGTATAGTTCACTGAAAATTATATGGACTTAATATAAAGGTTGGGTCCCGAAGCTCAGAAATTTCAGGACTTACCAGGAAAGCAAGGCAGCATGGGAGATTTTGTTCACTTAATTTACAACATAGGAAAAGAAGAAACTGCATCAATAGATTATCCATATGCAGTAAAATACTACTTTTACAATGTGTGATTCGATGCAGTCACAATTCCTTAACCAAGTTCCTGTTCTTTAATAAAAACATCTGGATCAAAACCAAGTTCATCTGAAATATAGCTTTCTGTAGTGATGAGGTTTAAACTTCAGATTGATTTTTCAGTTCAACTAAATTAGTAATATTTCACTAATTTCTACTTTTAAGACACATGTTCATTACAATCATTCCCCCAAAGCTATTTTTTGACTGCTTACAAGATGTCACCAAGTTACAAACGTCAACTGAACAACTAGTTATTCATATAAGGCTTAGGAATCTAACAGTTTTGCAATGCAAGAATGGATCCTTCACCCACAGACTAAACTATATTAAAAAGAAAAACGGAGAAAAATTAGGAAAATATACATATACTCTTATGATGTATTTTTGTAATATCTGTGGTTTACTAAATTGCTTAAAATACATCTTTGCCACCATAGCTTTCATTCTTAACCTTCTTACCTCTTATTTAGAACATAACGGACAAAGGGCACAAAATGTTCCATATTAAGATTGTTACAAACATCTACATTGGCAGGGTTTATGTAAGTTCACACATGCATATGTTTATTTAGAATGATGTTGGCTGGGATGACTTTTTATGTAAATATTTTTCTCTGAGAGAACTCGTCTGGAAATCCTAGAATCTTTTCTCTTTACTCATCTTCCTTCTCTTTCATTCCTGTTATCTAGCTAGGTCCCATATCGCACACGATATGGATTCTTCCATCCCTTACACCTTATCACATGGCCACCACCCTAGGAGATGCACCCATCACCTCAGGTGTGAACTGTAAAGCTGCTTCCTTCGCACTCTTCCTCCCTCCTCCAGTCTAACTATCTCTAATCACTACCACTGATTTCATTATGGTGTTTCTCTATTTAAGAAACTCCAATGGCTTCCCACTAACCAGAAAAAAATGTCCAAATTTCTCTGCCTAGTGATCTGGCTCCAGCCCCCAGGCAGTCTTCCCTCCCACACGTCCCCCAGCATGCTTCCTTTGGGCTTGCTTTATAACTCCCTAATTCTTCCCTTTAAGCCTTGTTCATGTTGTTTTTCCCACTGGATTGCTTTTCCTACTTTCTTTTGCCCATCTAAGTTCTATCATCCTTCAATGGCCAGCCAGCTTAATAACTACCTTTACTTCAGGGCCTTTCTGCATAGCTCTGAACACACTGATTTTCATTCTCTTGACCTCCTATAGTGCAAATTGTTTCTATGGCTCATTGTGGCTTTTACACACTACTTTGCTTTGTGTTGTCTTCATGTGTTAGCCTTGCTTACCCTGAGGTAGGAATCTTTTCAAAACAAAAACAAAAATCCTTGTATTTTCTGTAAAAAACCCTTGTGTTTTCTGTAAAAGCTAGCACGAAGCTAAACATAATAGATGTGCAATAATTGGTAGTTATATTTTGGCACAGCAGCTCCATAAGCCCATTTATACACACCTGACACACATATACAAACTTTTCATTCTTGTTACTCACTTCCTGTCCAGTCCTCTCAGTACACCTGATGTTTTCCCTCAAACTCTTCCTCTCACGTTCTACCTACTTGAAAGTCTCCTGGCCTTCACTGTGGGCAAACGTCCCTTTAAAATCCCCAACTGATTTCCCCCATTTCCCTTCACCTCCTGACCCAAGTAAAATCTAGCTTTCTTGAACCCAACTTCATTCCTTGCTACTCTATCCTCGCTTTTCCTGTTTATCAGACATAAATGTTGAAATAGACAGTCAAACTCATCCTTACCCGTCACTATTTTTTTTTTTAAAGATTTTATTGGGGAATTGGGGGAGGGGAACAGCGTTGGGGAATTGGGGAAGGGGAACAGACAAGTTGCTGTCCTTTTGTTCTTCAGTCTAGTTGTGCAGGATGTTGCTTCACTGGCCCATGTTGGTATCGTCACTGCGCTCTTCCCAGATGAGGCAGATTGCTCGCTGGCCTCTGGATAGTCGCTCACCGCAGCTATTGGCAGTTCACGCTGGCTGCCGGCCGCTGGCCGCTCACTGCAGCCTATGGCAGCCCACTGCAGCAGGGGCTGCAGCCCACACCATCGCAGGGGCTCGCACAGCCCCGCTCCAGGTGGAGCTGTTGTTAGCTGTGGAGGGCAGTGTCACTGGCCCTCATACGTGGGATCCGAACCGGGGCCGCTGGCATCCCAAAACCAGCGCTTAACCAATGCGCCACTCGGCCGGCCCACCCATCACTATTATTTCTGCTCCACCTTTGACCATTTTCTCATTCCCCATTCACCAGTTTTTTTCTGACTTCTGTATTGCATCAGCAACTAATTTACTGTGGACTGTCCTCCACTCCAATCCATCAACCTCAATAGATTCAATATTCACATTCTTAGCCCTTCATCCCCGTGCACTACTTCGAATTCCTCATCTCATCATCTCTGTGGACCTGCATCACCGCCCTAGCTGCAAGGCCAAACGCAACCACTGGCAGTCCTCCGAGAACTCCATCTTGAGCTACTTGGGTATCTCTAACTAGAACCATTTTAACTGTCCTTTCTCTTAATTCCACCACCACACCTAATTTCTGCTGTGCCTCCATACCTTTCACTAGTCCATTTCAAATGCTGCTCCCTAACCTAAGTAGACTGGGGACTGTGTGGTTAAAATACAGATTCCATAGTTTCCAATTCAGTACATAGAACATCAATTTCCAATCTTAGCTACACTTGGGAATTTTTTTTTAAAAAATGCCTGAGCCCCTTCCCCAGAAATTGATATAACTGGCCTTCATTTGGGCCTGAACAAACATGGCTTTAAAAGTTCCCTGTGGGGGGCCGGCCGAGTGGCACAGTGGTTAAGCGCTGGCTTCGGAAGCCAGCGGCCCCGGTTCAGGTCCCACATATGAGGACTAGTGAGTGACACTGCCCTCAAAAAAAAAAAAAAAAAAAGTTCCCTGTGGGGATTCTACTGTGCATCAAATGCTGAGAAACGGTGCTCTAGGGTGAGATCTAGAAATTGGGACTTTACATGCCACCAAGGTTACTCTGTAATCAGCCAGATTTAAGACGACTGTGTTAGGTACTTCCTGGCTAAAATGGGCTTGCCTCACACTTCGGTGATCTCAGGATCAATCACTTTAGGGCTCTTCTTTCCAGCACGCTCAATCCAACCTCTGCAAGTAAGTGTCTTTAAACTTCCAGGATGTAGTCCCAACTCTTCAGGCTTCCTTAGGGTCATCATAATCTGGCCTTCTACTTATTTTAAGGAGCTATCACTCTAAATTATTTCCAAACTCTCATAAAAATGTGATGCAATGATTTTTGGTAAAAGCTAGTACTGTAGCTTACTACATTATGTGAGTCATAAACTCAGTCTACACGGAGAGAGGTGTTAACCTGGGGTCAAAAGGAAGAATCACTAAAATGGCTCAAAGAAAAAAGTTACTGATGGCAATCAGGCTCCTAAGCAAAACCTCCAGAAGCTCTATATAATCCACATGAAGGCTGAAAACTACCTAACGGGCCCCTAGCTATCTTTCCTTGCCCACACCAAGGCCTTCCCCATCTACTAGGAACTCAATCATTATCCAGGTCTCCTGGCTTTCTTGCTCTCTGGAGGACCAAGAACATATTTCTTTGATTTTTAGGCTTTTCATTGCTACAACTCAGAATTCCAGCTCTAGAAATCTCTCTATGGCACACACGTGCGTTCTCTCTCTCTCTCTCTCTCTCTCTGTCTCTCTCTCTCACACACACATACACATACACACACACACACACACACACACACGATAAATTCCTCATCTTCCCCTTGATGCAAAACCCAAGAAAAAGTCCTTTTCCCTCTTGTCATGATTCTAAACATGGGTGCTAATAACAAAACTTCGTCAATTCAAACAGCCATAAATTCTGAATGTCATTAAAAACAACAACAGCAACAACAATGCTACAGCCCTGAAAGACCTTGGAAGGCACCAGAAATTGCCTTTGGAAGCTCAAGTTTTTCTATTCATTCTCATTCTTTTCTAACTTAACCTACGTCTTTTAAAGGCGTAAGTCAAGATTTTAAAAAACGTCTTTAACTCTCTTCTTCTGTTTGACTAGTAGTACAAGTCCATAATCTTTTATTCACACTTCCAAAATCCTACAAGTTCTGAACACTGAAAGCTTTTTGTAACTCATCTGGTGACAAAACATGGACCTGACCTGAGCTCTCTGGCAATCCAACCTGATATGACCTAATACTAAGCTATGTATAGTCTGACTTGACATCAGTGGGTATGAACACACATGTATTTTACTTGCTTGATTATAGGGAATTGGCCAGGACCCCACTGTGATTATATATATGTACTGAATTATCTTTCTAAAATCTGAATTCCAAAGTCCCAAGGGTTTCAGATAATAGTTTGTGTAAGGGGTTCCCAGGGGTACCCGGAACGAGGTGACGCCCCCTACCCTGCTGAAGAGCTGCCAGACATCCTCTTTTGTAAAAATAGCGCACATCTGACCACAGGTTTCCTGACAGAAATGGGATGTAGCAGAACTGTAAAGGTCCACGAAAATTTCTGCAGCAGTTCTGGAATTGTAACGGCTCATGGATACTTCTCTTGTCTCTCAGCAGTACCTGTTCTGCGATTATAACGGCTCATGGAAGCTTGCAATTACTTCCCCTATAATCCCCGCCCCCCCATACACCTGCCGGCGGCTGATTCCAGTTTTAGGCACAGCCTGAACAGGCAAATAAAGCTGCTTGGTTTGGACATGTACCTCAGACTTTTACTCCTCGGGGAACCTTTCAGTCTGTAGACCTGTGTCCACACTGTGTCAATTTCTCCAAGTTTTTATTCCAAACCTTCAATTTTTCAGTTACACTGAGATACATGTTTTGGGGAGACTGTTCATGTGAGGACCTAAACTCTTTCATATATGTTTCTATAAGCATATACATTCATTGTTTTAAACAACTAACTTAGAAATGAAGTGTTGAATCACTAGCTATTTGCAAGTCAAGAGCGTCCTAGATCAGCTCTGAAAGGCTAGGGTGCCAGCAGGAACTGGTTCTCCCAGCAGATGGGTGAGAAATTCCTTCAAAGCATTTCCCAAAGTACAGTACCTCCTAACCCTAACTCCAACTTTCAAACAATTGTAGCTATATTTTAAAATGTGTCATGTTATGACTGTCCACACTTGGCTGTACTGATTTACCATAAAGAGCTTGTTCTACAATTTCCAGTTAAGTATCACAGTCCTTATTTTTGAAAAACCTACCGAATCAAAACATTATTCCCAATACTTTAAAGGGTGAGTTGGGTTAGTAAGTTCTTAGTCACTTAAGAAGGAGGTTTGAAGAAATGAACTGCAAGTAGGAATGAAAAAAAATGTATCATGCTCTCTAAACTTTTACTATTTTATCACTCACAGCACAAGCGATCGTCTTCAAAGCAAACTCGCAGAAAGTATTTAAATATTTGGTCAACTGAAAAATCTCAAAAATCAGAGGCTACTTTGTGTGTGCTCCAAAGTAACCAGAGTCATATCCACCGGTAAAAATAGGGAAGGGGGGCTGTGCCATGACATCATCTGGCACGATGTAGTTTGAAGCCTGAGAGACTCTCCAAATAATCCTTACGGAGATCCAGCTGGGAAATCATCCCTTGTCAACCTTCGATAACTTGGGTTTAAATGAAAAGATTTAACAAGCCTCCCCATCTTACGTCACACGTCTGTACCAAATGAAAAATAAACCGTCCCCGAGATATCTACCTCCCACTCCTCTGACAGCAACGGGAAGGTCACAATTAAGTGGAAACTCGCCGCGGAGCCTGTTCAATCAGAAGGGGGAAGGGACAGGAAAGTGAATAAAAGGGTAAAATCTTCGCGCCCCAAAGGGTAGGCAAAGCAGGCAGGCAGTTCAGTGGAAAACCCACTCCCGCCGGCCTGACCCCTTAGCATCATCCAACAGATAATGCCGATCCCGAGATGCTGGTCATTTCCTTAGAGCAAGTGGTGGTGGTGGTGGGGGGGTGCAAACCAGAAAATAACTGAAAAAAGCCAGCGGACCCGGCCACCCCAACATTTCCCCAGAGTGGAAGGTGCAGCTGGAGAAGTGTTCGCGCTGCCCACCAGCCCCAGCAACTCTTTGATTTCAGCCCCGGGAAAGGCGGCCTGGGTGCAGCTGCGCGGACCGCCCCGGAGGCGATGCGCGCCCCTCGCCCTCGCCCTCGCCCCCTGCCTCCGATGCCCGCCGTCGGGGCGCCCCGAGGCCCCTGCCTGGCACCTACCGCAGTGGCGCCGGCGCCCGCCGACGCGATGGGCGGCAGCTTCTCGCGCTCCGGCTCCTTCCCTGTCTTCTCCTCGGGCGCGGCAGCCGCCACTGCCACGGTCGGCGGCGCGGCGGGCGAGGGCGCCCACTCCGCCTCACTCATGTCGGCCCGGGCGGCGAGAGCGCGAGGCGCCGGCGGCGGCCAGGCTGCGGCTGGGGCGGGCGCTGCTGCCGCCGCGGCCGCGAGAGGGCTCTGGGCCGCCGCTTCTCCCCGCCGCCGCGCCGCCTCCGCCGCGCCGGGCCCCGCCCCGCCCCCCCGCGCCCCGGATGCCCCGCCCCCGTGCGCGCCTGGGCCGCCGACGCCGCTCCGTGCGTCTCCCGCCGGTTCCGCGCTGCGGGTCCCCCCGCCCCCGCAGCCCTACCCGGGGCGCGCCGCCACCCTCGCCAACCCCCCGGACCCGGGGAGGAGGCTCCAGAGCCGTCGCCGGGCCGCCATGTTGTGTGCGGACTGTCGCGGGAGAGGGCGAGGAGGGGTCCGTTCTACAGAGGGTCTGGACTCGGGGACAAGACGAGGCCTGGAAAGGGTCCGACGGGGATGGAGCGCGCCCGAGGGGCGTCTGCAGAGCGGGCGAGGCTGTCAGCCTCCCCTGCACGGACCGCCCGCGCCGGGGGCGCCTAGACGCGCGGGAACCGAGCCCACCAGCCTGCCGCGGGGCCGCGGCGGATCCCGCCCCAGGAGAGGCGGTCTCGAGTCTGCGCAGCCTCAGCCTCTCCGTTCTTCAGGCGACTGATCCTTTCTTTCTAAATGCCCGGAGGGTCCCCACCTACAAAGGGAAACCCTGGGTCTGGGCGGGGTGGGGGCGGGGGAGTGAGACGCCGTGGTCTCCGCCTTCCCCAGCCTCGGGCCGGGCGGCCGGGCCGCACTTGCCGTTCCTCGGACGGCCGAACCCGCCTCTCCCTTCCCGTTCCCACGCGCCTACATCTTGCGCTTTCCCTGCATCCCGTTGCTGCCTCCCATGCCTTCCTTGTTCCTTTCCTTTTATAAGTTACAGATGGACGGACCCAAACTCAGCTGCACAATCCTTAATGTCAGATCGTTAATATGCGTAAGACCTGAAACAGCGAGGAGGAAAGCTCTTCAGATATTAAAACAACCCCCCCACCCGTACCACCAAGGCAATGTCCTTTCTTACTGTCCCTCCCACCCCTTTTCCTTTCCTGTCTTACTGGGGTGGCTGAGACACCTGCTGATCTAAGGGAACGCAGAGAGTAAGAATGCTCTGGATAGCCAATTAAAAACGGGATTTCTAGACATGGAGGAAGTCTTCCGATTTTTTAGGTTGTGGCTTTACCATTTAACGCGAGGTTGAGGGAATTTTCCGATGGAGGATACCCATATCCAAATGTAAGAACTAAAAATGCCTCTGAAACAAACGCAAGGATGATGTTTTGGTTATCTATTGTTTTTACATAACTCAGTTATTAACATAATTAAGAGGAAGTTAAGCGCATCATGCGATAAGGTTGCATGTTTCTCAAACCCAGAATTTGAAACAAGCCGATCTGTAAAGAGTAACAAGCAAACAATGTAATGACCTTCTAAATTCTAAATTCTGATTGAAGGTTTTCTCGTTTTAATATAGTTACAGTCATTACCTATTTAAATGTTAAATAGCAAAAGATATAGAGTAAGTGCCGTATAGTTAGCAAAAAGTATTGCAGTACTAATTAGCCCTGGAGGAAAATGATGTATACAAAGGTTACTTGGAAGGATTCCCCCTCTTTCTGTTTCTCTTAAATTCTTTTGCAGAATTTTCTTTCCTTCTTAAACCTTTAAAACATAGAAAGGAACATACAATTATTTTGTGCTTTTAGCACGTCAGTATGGTGATCTTTTGGTATGGCAAACACTCAAATGTTATTTTATAAACGGAAGTCTTTATTTTAACTACAATTCAAGATATTCTGTGCTGCAAGCTAGGTTGATAGAATAAATACTGGGGATGGGGGGAGAAAGAGCGGGTGGTGAGTATCCTCTTTCCTATTGTTTCCAGTTAGATTTAGTAATTTTTGATAAAAATGCTTGGATGAGAAACCACTTGAATTACATGCCTTATGCTTTCTCTTTTCATGTGTGAGACTAAATAAAAGTGTGTCTGTACATGTAGTCACATTCAATACAACAAAATGCTTAAATATTGGCAAAACAAGGCAAGTCAGAAATTTAAATTTCTGCTGCTGCACCAGAATAAATCATCTAATTATAAACAATCAAATTATACTCACTGATTTATTCACTGTTACATACCAAAAATGATAATTTGTGGATGAACTTTATTTCCTGTCAAACATATTGCTTTCAATGCAACCCCCCTCCCTCTTTCATACACATTTACCCCAGAATGGGAGGGTTATAGGGTGGGAAGGGGGCTGCTGGAAAGCTGCAGAGTGATGGTTCCAAGGGAACTAGTGGGCTTGGAGAACATTCCCAACTCCTCCCAACATGCTTCTGGCAGCCCAGATGGGAGAGAGGGTTGTGGAGCAGGACTTACAGCCTTCCGTACAAAGGTGTAGAGAAGATGCTTTTCAGCTATGCCAAGTGTCAGCAAGGAGTGAGACAATGATGGCATCCAAATATAAACTCTTTAGCCTTGGAAACACGGGGTGTGAAACGAGAAACATTTTGCCTTTCTAAGTCCAGATGGAAAACCTGAGCTCATTTATTATACCTAGGGGAATAGGAGCTTGGGAGGAGATGAGAAAGTTAGAGAACTGATAATTTCCATGGGAGAAAAGCAAGGATCCAATTACAAAGAATTGGGAGGTCTAAATTATAGATAACATTCTATTGTAATTATATACAGTAATGCTAATCTAGTGAACAAAATAGCAAAGTAAGTTTTGACAGGTCATTAAGAGTGCTTTATAACTAATAATTATAGAAGGAATAGCTATGAAATAGTGGACTTGTATTTTATGGAAAACATCTTTTTTGCATTTTAACTAAGTGTTCTAAGTTAGTAATCTTGGGGAAATAAATTTATTTTTGCCATGTTGACATCAATAAAAACATTGTTGGAACTTCTCCATAGGTTTAATGACTGTGGCTTTTAAAATTACTGTTAAAAATAGCTTTTCTTTATCACATAAACAATACATTGTCATCATAGAAAAAGAAAATACAGAATAGCAAAATGAAGAAAATAAACTCTGGGTCCTACCCAACATCTGATAATCAGTAAGACTTTGTTCCATATCTTTATAAAATCCATCCATCCATTCATCCCCCCACCCACCCATATCTATCTATCTATCTATCTATCTATCTATCTATCTATCTATCTATCTATCTATCTATCTATCTATCATCTATCTATCTACATATACACACACAATGCTTTTTTTGTTTGTTTCTATAAAAACAGAACATACTTACCTGCTGTTTGAATCTGTGCAGCTCGTTCTTCAGTATACCCACAGTGGTGTGGAAATTCTATCATTAGAAGATGATTTTTTAAAAAAATTGCACAATGTTATGTAGAGCCAAGACTAAGATGCTCCTCTACATTTTGAATCAGACCTCTCTTGAATCTGTTTTTTCTCTCTGGATTAGCATGGCCATTGACCTAGTCAAGGCCTTCAAATCTCTAACCCATATTACTTACATAGCTTGCCAAGTGGTCTTGCAGTCAGTATTTCACCTGCTCCAATTGCTACCAGAATGACATTTCAAAATATATAACTTCTTGTCAGTCCTTTGTTTAAAAATACTTCTGTAATTTTTCAAAGTAAAACTGAAACCCCTAGTATAACATTCACTTGAATTCTTTACAAAAAAGACATTTTCTTAAAATCAATTGACTCAATTAGACTCAATTGTTTTTGCTGCCAGAGCATGTTGTATACATACATACATTTATACACCTATTACATTACAGCTTAGTTATCTGTTAGCCCGATAAGTGATGGCATAGAGAGGAAGGGCCATGTCTAATATCTCCTTGAATCTGCATGTGTAGCACACAATCTGAAGTGTGCTGTTGAGGAAACTCTTGATAAGCTCAGGATAAATGAAATAAGATGTTTTCATGATGTGGCTTATAAGGGTCTCTTAAGACAGTTTCCAGGAGAAATTACAGAAAAGCTTCAAGTGATGGGCTGTCCTCATTCGAATGATTGGTTGGGTTTTGGGTTTTGCTACCTTTGTCCTGCCTGAAATGAGGATATGATGTATGGATATGGTGCTATAACCTTGCAACCATGAGGCTGCAAATATGAGGATAAATGTTAAAACACTTAGGACAGACTAGTGAAAAGATAAAGAAATCTAGGACATTCCTGAAATTGTGGAACATATACCAGCTTAGACTGCCAATATCTGGATTTATTGTTTTGTGAGACAAATTCCTATCTTGTTTAAATCCATGTTAATTTGTTTTTATGTCATTTGCAGCTAAACACATTCCTGTTACACTCAGTTCATACACACACACCCCCCCAACTCTCTCTCCCCCCCCCAAAAAAAACCTAGTAAATTGGTTGAATTTCTACTGGCTTAACCTTGTTGTATTAGTTGTAAAGATACAACACAAATCAAGTAAAATGTGTCATCTTAATTCTAAGATTGATTAATAGCTCAGAAATTGTAATAACCTTTGTAAAATCATGAACTTCTTCAGAGTTATAAATGATGCCTCTACATTTCAACGCAAGGTACAGTATTTGAAAGTAAAATTAGGAGTTGTGAAAATTGGCTTTTAATTCTGGTTCTTCCAATTTTTTAACTATGTGGGCCTGGCAAACCCACTCTGTCCTGGAGTCAGTATCCTTATCCTTGTATGGGTGATGTGAAGCAACATGAGGAAACATACACAAGTGCTTTGTGAATTATCATGCATTTTCATAAAGTTAACCTAATGAGCACTTACTGGGTACCAGAGACTGTGCGAAGCACTTTCCGTGGACTGATTCATGTTTTCTTCTCAGGAAACTACTTTGAATATTGCTGTAGCTTAGAGACTCTCATTTTATAGATAGGGTAATTAAGGAATCATGTCTAGTAAACTGTGGGGTGTCCTGTGATATGGGGATTGCCAGCATGAGGATGCCTTCCAGAATGTCTAGGGTTTCCTGGTTTCAGAGTCTCTGCTGATGCATTTTGATGATCATGGACCACTGTTTCTTACCTCTGACCCTTCTTTTCATGGCCAGGAGCTTTGCTTAGTGATAGAATACTAAATGGAGTGAAAACATCTACTTCTTAAAAGAAAAAAAACTCATACATTGGTAAAAAGTTCATGGTGAAAGTCAGTAAGTTCCCTGACTGCCTTGATAATCACAGTGATTACAAACCTCTTTTGGAAACTCATTTCTAAGGACAAATCTGGGTTTTTAGTCATGGCCCTGTTATGTTGTTAGGTTCTTTCGTTCATTGCTGCTGGTGAGACTCTAGTCTATAAGCCCAGAAAATGTAGGGTGAATGTCAATGTCCTCAGCTCTCTCCCAGTGTAGACTTTGTGCCACTGAAAGTTTTAATTTTAGAAGGCCTTCCTGACCACCTTTATCTGATTGATAAAATCAACAATTCAATCACCAAACATTATTGATCACTTACTATACAGCAGGCAACAGATTGGAGTGGGCGCTTAGTATACAAGAATTATGAAACTATCCCCAAGAAGTTTACAGTGTAGTGCACTGGTCCTCAAAGTTTTGTGTGCTGCAGACTCTCTCGGTAGCTTACTGAAATTCAGACTTTCAGACTTCAGAAATCAGGGCTGTCAAGTTGTAAAGTCATTAGGTGGGGATAGCGGAAGGGTAGTCCTTCATGCTGTATTCTATGGGAATGGTACTCTCTGGAATGTGAGTGTACCACCTGTGTGACAGTGGAGTCTGGGTAGTGCAGTGGGCATTGCGGTGTCTTCCCAACATCCATTTCCCCTTCTTTTGGTGAACACACAGCCCATTCCCACCCAATGTGCTGGGGAGACCATGTCTCCACATCTGGTTGTAGGAGTAAGCACATGGTTCAGAGTTAATCAGCACAATCCCATCTCTTGATCACATTATTTGGCTCAGGAATGGGCACGTGACCCAATTCAGGTTAACAAGAGGTGAAGAAGTGTGTTCTGGGAACTTTTACGCAAGTATGCTTCCTTACATGGAGAACTTGCAGGAACAACCTCCTCTCTATTCCAAGATGTAGTAGACAAAGCAAATGACCAGGAAGCTGGGGATATCTCTCTGACACCATGGAGAGTGGAGAGGGAGAAAAAAGAGGAATCAGATGTTTAATAACACTGACAGGCCACTTAACTCTTTTGACTCATTAACTCCAGTTTCTTTTGAGAAAAAGTTTGTGTGTGTGTGTGTGTGTGTGTGTGTGTGTGTGTGTGTGTGTATGGGGGGTGTTTGTTTTGCTTTTGTTTGTTTGGTGTTACTTGCAATGAAATAAATTCTAGCTGTTGTGGTAACTTTGAAGTAAACCCAGAAATCCTCATTTTATTTATTTATTTATTTTTTGGTTTGGTTTTCATGAATGTTTCCTTTCTGTCCTAATTGCCTCTAGCCCATTGCCAAGAAGTTTGCACCTCAACTTTTGGGACTCTCTTTAAAAAAATTTTTTTTTCAATTACAGTTGACATTCAATATTATATTAGTTTCAGGTGTACAGCGTAGTGGTTAGACATTTATATAACTTATGAACTGATCATTGCGACAAGTCTAATGCTTGCCTGACACTGTACATAGTTATCACAATATTATAGATTATATTCTCTATGCTATACCTTACATCCTCATGACGATTTTAGAACTACCAATTTGTATTTCTTAATCCCTTCACCTTTGTCACTTTGTCCCTTGATCCCCCTCCCATTTGGCAACCATCAGTTTGTTTTCTATATCTATGAGTTTGTTTTTGTTTTGTTTGTTCATTTATTTTGTATTTTAGATTTCACATATAAATGAAATCATTTGTCTTCCTCTGTCTGACTTATTTCACTTAGCATAATGTCCTCTAGGTCCATACATGTTGCAAATGGTAGGATTTCATTCTTTTTTTTTATGGCTGAGTAATATTCTATTGTATATATATGTATTATGTCTTTTTTTATCCATTCATATATTGATGGACATTTAGGTTGCTTCCATATCTGGGCTATTATATATAATGCTGTGGTGAACATAGGGATGCATATATCTCTTCAAATTAGTGTGTCAGATTTCTTTGGATAAATACCCAGAAGTAGAATTGCTGGATCATAAGGTAGTTCTATTTTTAATATTTTGAGGAACTTCATACTGTTTTCCATAGTGGCTGCACCAATTTGCAACCCCACAGTGCATGAGGATTTCCTTTCTCCACATCCTTGCCAACACTTGTTTGTTGATTTATTAATTATAGCCATTCTAACAGGTATGAGGTGATACCTCATTGTGGTTTTAATTTGCATTTCTCTGAAGACTAGTTACATTGAGCATCTTTTCACATGTCAATTGGACATCTGTATGTCTTCTTTGGAGAAATGTCTATTCAGACCCTCTGCCCATTTTAAAAATGAGATTGTTTGATTTTTTTTGTGTATTCTTTATATATTTTGGATATTAATCCCTTATCAGATGTATTCTTTTTTTTTTTAAAGATTTTATTGGGGAATTGGGGGAAGGGAACAGCATTGGGGGATCAGGAAAGGGGAACAGACAAGTTGCTGTCTTTTTGTTCTTCAGTCTAGTTGCGGAGGATGTTGCAGGACGTTGCCTCACTGGCCCATGTTGGTATCATCATTGCGCTCTTCCTGGATGAGGCAGATCGGTCACCGGCCTCTGGATGGTCGCTCACCGCAGCTATTGGCAGCTCACGCTGGCTGCCAGATGCTCACGCTGGCTGCGGGCCACTCACTGTAGCCTATGGCAGCCCACTGCAGCAGGGGCTGCAACCTACATCATTGCTGGGGCTTGCAGCTCAGCTCCAGGTGGAGCTGTTGTTAGCTGTAGAGGGCAATGTCACTGGCCCTCAAATGTAGGATCTGAACCGGGGCCGCTGGCATCCCCAAACCAGCTCTTAACCAATGCACCACTCGGCCGGCCCTATCAGATGTATTCTTGGCAAATATCTTTTCCGATCCACTAGCTTGTCTTTTTGTTTTGTTGATGATGTCCTTTGCTGTGCTGTGTCCTTTGATGTCCTTTTTAGTTTGATGTGGTCCCACTTGTATTTTTTCTTTGGTTTCCCTTGCCCAAGGAGATGTATCCAAAAAAAATATTACTAAGAGTGATTTCAAAGAGTTTACTGCCTATGGTTTCTTCTAGGAGTTATGATTTCAGGTCTTACATTTAAGTCATTAATCCATTTGGAGCTTATTCTTGTTTATAATGTAAGAAAGTGGTCTATTTTCATTTTTTTTGGATGTATCTGTCCAGTTTCTCCAACACTGTTTATTGAAGAGACTGTCTTTATTCTATTGTATATTCTTGGCTCCTTTGTCATAGATTAACTGACTATATAGGCGTGGGTTTAATTTTGGGTTCTTATTTTGTCCAGGAATCCTCATTTTATACAAGTTACTCCAGGTGATCCTGAAGTAGGTGGCGATGGGCATAGTCTAATGTGTTTGGATAGATAGCATTTTCAGGGAGCAGGGGTGTTTGCCTCATAAACTTAGTTTGGAAAACTCCCAGGAAAAATAAATAAGTTAATGTTAAAAAAAGTTTAACTAAATCATATTTAATGAATTGTATTTTGAAGGTTTGAGTCAAACCTGCCAAAGATAGTTGCTCTTAAAACTTAAAATCATACATTTTCTGCCTTGCTAGCATAATAAATAATTTCATTGCAACCACAATGACAATTGGAGAAGATGTGTTTTAAGTAATTATTTCCTAGTGAATGAAATGTTGCCTGAAATAGTCAACAGTCAGATCAGAAATAAACAAAACTAATAGTTCCTTTGTTCTTCAACTCCATAGAAGTAAAAGTGCTGGATAAAATTGATATGTATTGTTATGTCATCTTGCCCTTTCAAATATCAGCTTATCATGTTTATATTCCATTGATGAAAGTGAAATTCTAAAATTTAATGAATGGCAGATAAAATGGCCAAAAGAAACTTGTATTGTTATTATCCACATCTTAAAAGATTAGGCATAAAAGATTTCAGTAAATGACTGAAATTAATCATTAAGATTAATATTCTTTTTACTTGAAGGTGCTCATTGTATCTGTGATTAACCTTTTACTTTCCTAAAAATGTTTTCTAAGGAAAGAATATGAAGGAAAAGGGACCAAAACAATATTTAAAAGATTTCCGTAAAATTCCAACATGCAGTTTTAAAAGACCCCAATTTGATTAAATAATCTTGTATAATTCTAAAAACCTTATCTGTGGCATGGGTCTGAAATCTTCCTGTCTGGCAACAGAGGTCTCTACATGACTGATTGCTTGAGATAGAAATTCCATTAGTCAGTAGGGGAGGCAGAATTTCTGAAACGGTCCCCAACAATGTCCCGCCCTAATAGCCAGCCCAAGAGCTGACTCTGTGATTTGTAATGTGGCACAGCTGACCCTAGGCTAGGGAGATTATCCAGGTGAACCTTACCTAATCACATGGGCCCTGAAAAGTGGAGTGCTTTCTCTGGCTGGTGGCAGAGGTCAGAAAGAGTCACATTGTGAGAAGAACGCCAAATGCCATTGTTGGCTTTGATGATACAGGAGGCCATGAGAAGAAAATGTGAATGGTCTTGAGGAGCTAACAGAGTCCCCAGTGATTACCGGCCAGGAAACAGGGACCTCAGCTCTAGACCTGCAAGGAACTGGATTCTCCCAACAACTTGAATGAGTGTATAAGTGGGCTTTCCCCAGAGTCTCTAAACAAGAGCCAGCCTTGTGACCTTGACCTCAGCCTTGTGAGACCCTAAGCAGAGAACCTAGCCAAGCCCACCTGGATGTCTGACCTATCAAACTGTGAAATCATAAATGGGTGTTGTCTTTAGCAGCTACGTTTGTGGTAATGTTTACACTGCAATTAAAAACTGATGTAGTGGACCAGCCGAGTGGCGCGGTGGTTAAGTGCTGGCTTGGGAAGCCAGCGGCCCCGGTTTGGGTCCCACATATGAGGGTCAATGATACTGCCCTCAAAAAAACAAAAAACAAAAACAACAAAAAAAACCTGATTTAGTAAAAAATGCAAGCAGAATATTCAAGGTAGAAGGGCCTTAGAATGCTTCTAGTCCACTGGTTCCCTAGATAAAGGAGGGCTCTACATACAGGAAACTGTGAAATCACAGGCTATTTCAAATTTTAAAGAACCTACATTAAGTCATATGTTTGTTATCAAATATTGCTAACCAGTTTGACTTGATCTTGAGAACCATCAAGTTTCTCTGTTTTCAGCCCCACTAGAACATCCATACCCCTTGGGCAGGTATGCTGCCTCTTTCGTTTATCATCACCCCCAATACCAAGAGCAGAACCTGATACCCAGTGGGCACTTATAATAATAAACATTTATTGAAAAAACAAATAAAGGATTTGGGCTAGAATTATGTCAAATCAATATTATAATAATAATCACTCAACTGTTGCCAATTATTTATGTTTTGAATTCATTAGAGAGATAATAAACTTACTTGTACATACAAATGCAGTTAGGTCAAATCATTCAAAACATAGGCTTCATGGGCAGAGGAAAGTAATGAAAAAGACATTGGCTATTAATTTGTTTCCAAAAAGTAATTATTTTTGTCTACCCCCAAACCCCTAAAAATATGGATGAGGGAACTAGTTAGGTTAAATAAGTACAGGCACCCTTTACTTTATTGAGCTTTGCTTTATTGTACTTCATAGGTGCTGTATTTTTTACAAACTGAAGGCAAGAAGACCCTCTACCAGCAAAAGAGATTACGAGTCGCTTTGTTTGTCATACTACTTGGTTAGTATGGTGGTCTGGAACCCAACTTGTAACATCTCCGCGGTATGTGTATATGTAACTGTTAGCTAAACTGTGGTACTGGCTCTCACTGTTTATGACAGGGCATTTTTTAATCAAACAAAAACCTATCCAAGTGTAAAACTGATATGTGCTACTGCTAAATCAGCTGTGTGAAGAGGAAGTGGAAACAAACTAAAAAAAGCAGGCTTCAGAGTCACAGCTACGGGAACACAAACTCAATTCCACTGAGTTTAATTAAACAAAATTTACTGAACACCTACTATATGTCAGATATTAATAGACACTCTTTGGATGAGGATGAACAAACATGCCTTGACCCCGTAGGAGTTCCAGCCTAGGAGGAGAGCAAAAGCCTGTACCCACATAAATGTAATAGGAGTTAGACCGTGAGGGTTGCTGTCAGGGAGGCACAAAGAGCTATGGGAGTGAACCGTGTGGAGAGTTTAATTGTAGCTGGGAGGGCGGGGGGAAAATTTCCTGGAGGAGGTGTCATCTGGCACCATGGCAATGATCACTGAGTGGGGTTTTCTCTGAAGTTGAATTACATTTCACAAGAGAGATGTCTCATTAGACACTTAACCCTTGAATTCTTGTCCCATCAATGGCCTGAAATCTAAACAGAAGGAAAACCAGCTGGAGAGCTGCTATGCCTCAGAGACAGATATTCAGAAACTTTTTAGACTGAAAGTTGCACTTGACTTGTATTCTCTCAGCACTTGCCCCATAAATGCTTATTCTCTTGTCCCTCAGTATTTCCTTAAAAGCCATGAGGGTTCATCTTGGGATTAATGTGGAGGATCAAGCATTTTAAAAGGTATAGCACCAACACTGAGATAGCTGCTTCATATCTGGAAGGAAGAAGGAGCATCTCCAACATTGGTAGTTCGTAGTTTCTTCGCCTCAGGCCAGGGAATCAATCCCTAGGCTCCTTGGCACTCAGACTGTTTCGAGTGTTCTTTTTTTCATTTGTGGAATTTTCCCTCAAACTTAAATACAGAATTGATTAAAAGGCGTGGCAAAATATACAAAGAACATCTGAGAAATAAGATATGTTCTTTTAAGAAGCTACTTATTCAGCTGGCACTGCATGAATGCTGATTAGTAATCTTGATTACATTGCCCTCTAGAGGTGAAATGAGGGTATAAAGTGCAATAAACAGTCCTTTCAGGTAGTCTTACTCAACAATTATTGAGCATCTGCTGTATGCTTAGCACTGAGATAGGCTCTGAGCATCCCGAGATGTTAAGACAGCTCCCACTCTTGTTGATTTCCTGCTCTAGCAGCAGAGGTATTTAAGCATGGCATGGTGTGAAAAGGAACTACAGCAGAGACCTGTGAGTATGTAGAGGAGAAAGTCAATTCTCCCTAAGTGTGTCTGGGAGGGCTTTTCAAATGCGCTACACTTGAGCAGCACTTTGAAAAATACATAGGAGCTTTCCAAATGTGTGTGTGTGGTGTGTGTGTTGCTTCATGATTGAAGGAGTAGCCTGAATAAGGAAGCTAGTCCTTTATTAACAATTAAAATGCACAATGTATTCAGGTGACAGCTAGGTGCCTTTCAGGTGAGACTCAAACGTACTTCAGCCTGTTGCTTCCCGAGTATACCCATAATGCACTTTACAAACTTATTATAGATTGTATATTAGAAAGGTTGGGACAAACTAATCAACAGGCATTTAAATCCTGGTTAAGATTTGACTCTACCATAATAATAATAATAATAATAATAATAATAATAATAATAATAATAATAATATAACATTATATATAATACAATTTATATAATAATATGTAAATGATTTTTTTAAAAAGATTTTATTGGGGTATTGGGGGAGGGGAACAGCATTGGGGAATCTGAGAAGGGGACAGACAAGTTGCTGTCCTTTTGTTCTTCAGTCTAGTTGTAGAGGACGTCGCTTCACTGGCCCATGTTAGTTTCATTGCACTCTTCCAGTGTGAGGCAGATCGGTAGCCGGCCACTGGACAGCGGCTCACGGCGGCTCTTGGCAGTTCACGCCGACTGCCCGCCACTCATGCTGGCTGCCCGCCACTCACAGTAGCTTATGGCAGCCCACTGCAGCAGGGGCTGCAGCCTACGCTGTCGCTGGTCACTCATGGCAGCCCAGCTCCAGGTCGAGCTGTTGTTCACCATCTTAGCTGTAGAGGGCAGTGTCACTGGCCCTCATGTGGGATCCGAACTGGGGCCCTGATGCTCAGGGCTGGCATCCCAAGCCAGTTCCTAACCAACGCACCACTCGGCTGTCCCAAGGATGGTTTCTTAATAATAATCCCAATTACTGTTATAACACACACTATAGTTCTCATCCTTCCCTTCCCAGATGCATAATACTGATTTTCTTTTACCATCCCTTTTAAAATTCCTGTTCCTTAATTTGTGGGGAAAAAAATCAGAGCTTGAAAAATATAGACTCCAGTGGTTTGTGGACTTGCTGACTTGCTTTGTGAGTGAATATCTTTTCCGTTTGCTGTGCAGAAAATGTAGCACCTTCCTGGCTTCTGGGCATCCAGTCCACACTTGTGCAGAGTCCTGGGGCCGTCCCCAGCTCAGCTGCCATAGGGCTGCATGCCTAGGCAATTTCTCCTGCTGCCCCCTTCCTCCTTTTTCAGGTCTGTGGAATGCAGCAGGGGTGGAAGTGTAAGTAGGTTAATTGTCTGTAATCCAAGATTCTTTCCTTTTGCAAAAGCAGCATCCTGTAGGAGAACAAATGTGGATTTTGGAGGCAGACAGATGGGGATCAAATCCTGACTCTACCACTCACTGGCTGTGTGATATTGGCCACTGTCTTTGTGTCTCTCAACACCAGTTTTCTCATCTATAAAATGGAGCTATTAGTATCTACACCCAGGATCTCTGAAGAGATTAATAAGACTATATGAAAAGTGCCTGGCCCAGAGAGAGCGATCAGTACAGAAGTATTTCCCTTCCTAACTTCCTTCTTTCTTTGTAACAAGCATCTGCTGTTCTAAACTTCCACTTAAATATGAGCACAATAGAACACTTTCATGTGTATTCCATTTTGCCAAAACTACCTAACATCTGGAAAGGGCCCTATCATTGGAAACTAGATCTCACAGGCTTCATCTCATTGGCTTCTCACCCAGCTCTATGAGTGGGGGCATCTTAACCTCTCTCCCCAGAATTTACTGAGAGTCTACACTGTGTCAAACACAATGCTGGGATTAAAGCCATCAATTGCCACCCTTCAGAGTCCCCCCAATCAGGTGGGAGGAGGCAGATGAGTAAACAAGCCACAGGTCAGCTTAATAAGTGCTATGATATAGAGGGAGGGTGCTAAAGGAGCTTGGAAGAAGAGCAGCTAATTCAAGCTGGTCCTTGGGATGAAGTGGGCAGGTAAACCCAATCAGGAAGGATAGGCAAGAATTTCTCTTGGGGACATGAGAGGAAGTAGGCATGCAGTTTAGGAGGTAGGGAAAGTGGAAGGGAAGGGGGAGGGATGATGGAAGAAGGGGACATTTCCAGAAAAAAGAAACACAAATTATTGAGACTAGATGGCAATGTCCACAGCTGTGTAAATGAATCTTCCAGGTTGTCATATATTGGTCATTTGTTGATGTGTATAGTAGATGCAATGCTGTGAAATGAATGGGCTTTGTAGCCTAGGTAACTGACACTTCTTGGAAAAACTGTTACCTCTATCTGAAATAACTTAGCCATGGTCCAGTTAAAGCTGAATCAAAATTATTAGTTAAGTCACCAGTGTCTCTAATCCTAATCAGAGTAGCAATAACTGTACATGGAGTCACAGTGCCCGTATTATTTCATATACACAGATATTCCTGTGATGTATTTTTCCTTGAAAAAACTCATATGTTTTCTAGACTATAAAATGTGGGAAAAGTTTCTTAGCTGACAATGTGATTTATGTATTCACTCTATCTTTGCCCATTCCATCTATGCAACCCAGCTATTCAGTGGATGCGGCCATGTTGGATTCATTTCTGCTTTTGCTTAGCTGAAAAGCAGAATGACTCACAGGATAGGGAGGCCAATGAGCATGCACAGCAACATGATGAACACGCTTCCAAGCCACAAGGGTGATGGAGTTGTGCTGTAAGATACACAGCAGATATTTTTTCCCTCTCTAACTTGGGTAGACATAAATTCACTTCTTCTCCAGCCTAGATTCCTGGCATGAACCACCAAACATTTGTATTTTTAGAGTCCCTTTTTTGGGGGTGAACGTTTGGTGTATAGAACTTTTCCTCTGAGGATTATTTTAGCATTAAAAATGCATCAAACTACTTCAAATCCTGGCAAGTTTCAAAATGTGAGTGGGTGACTTCGGAAGGACCTATTCTCAAGAAATAACAATAGTTTCAGTATAATCCAAGAGACTTGAGAAAGAAGTTACACACCACGTGTGCACACACACACATCTTCAGTTCACTAAAATTTAAATTGGTTTAACACATTGAGATTGTAACTTGGGTGTTTCTTTAAAATGCCAAGGAATAAATTTACTTTGGCATTAGAGACAAACGTTTCTAACCCACGGAAAAGAGGGCAGAGAGTGTGGGCTGAACAAGTGTCCACCCACATTATCACAGCACAGGTAATAAAAAGTGTATTTGGAACTGAGAGGCAATAAATTGATAACTGGCCAAATACCCAAGCAGAGGGGAGGGAGGAAACTTGCCTGGACACCCACTTCGAGTGATTTGAGGAGAGGCATCGTCAAACAAAAGCAACCCCCCTTACTTTGGTTTTCCAGGGTAGAGTGGGTGAGTCCCTATGAACTCTCAGTCCCCTGTTGTCTGGCAAGTCCAATTTGGCTGAGGTGTCTCTTTCCCATAACTCCCATTTGCTCAATTACTTACCAAACTTTCATAAAACTTCCAAGACCAAAACCAGTGCTTGTGATCTGGGCCCTCTGGAACATGGGCCCAGGCAGGAGACCCCCTCTTTCTCGTGGGGTTTCGCAGGCACCAGTCCAGTGGCAGTGGGGACCCTTAGAGCCACTTGGCCATCTTTGGCTCCTGGTCAATCTCTTATCAAGTTCCCCACAGCTACTTTTTCCAGCTTTCCTATTTCTACATTTTCCCAAGCTCTTCTCAGAGGTCTCATTCTTGACAGGTGACTTAGCCATCTCTATTATCAAGATTTCAGGCCACTTGATTTGAACTCCTTAGATTTATCTTCCCTCTGTCTCAAACGTCCTTTTTCTTTCTATCTCTGAGAAAAAGAACATATTTCTTGCAGTGCCTGCCACAGCTCTGCTGAGTGGACGGGATCTCGCCCTCTGGCTGTAGTTGATTACATTATGACCCAAAGCCAGACCACCCATTGGCCAGGACTGCCAATATGGGTCTCCCTTTGAACAATTAAACAAGCACAATGATTGCAGCTCATGCTTCTATACAGACCTGGACAGCAAAGTGCCACACAGTTAGGGTGGGACTGGCAGCCTGGGTCATGTGTTGGAGAAACAAAGTAGAAGGAGGAGACAAAGCAAGTAAGCAGAGACCAGAGAAGGAAGCCTGTGATCCCAAAGTGAGCAAGGTGGAGGGAAGGGCTTCCAAATCACTCTCTAGTTCCTGTGAGGCTGTATCTTCAAAATTGGGTTCTGGGAAATGCCCCTGAGTTCTGTTAATAACCTCTAATTTTTACTTGTGCTGGTTTTAATGGGTGTCTGTCTCATGCTAACATTCCATTTTGCCTCTTTCTAGGCCAAGGTTTCTTGACCTTGGCACTATTGACATTTTGGGCCAGATCATTCTTTGCTGATGGGATGGGGGTGCAGTGGGAGTGGGAGGGACAGCAGACAGACTATCCTGTGCATTGTGGTATGTTTAGCAGCCTCTCGGGTCTCTCCACACTAGATGCCAGTAGTTCCCCCTGTTGTGGCAATAAAAAATGTCTCCAAACTGCCAAATGTCCCCTGAGGGGCAAAATCACCCTCAGCTGAGAATGCCTTTTCTAGGCCAATCTCTACTTAGGCTCTCAATGCTGGTGCTTCTTATCAATCTTAAGACATGCCACATCAGTGCCTTTCCTTTGACTTAGAAACTTTCTCCAATATCCCCTACCTTTCCTTGGCCCACTTTTCCCTGCAGGTACTCTCCTCTTTCTCTCGTTCTCTTCAAGTTGAAATTGGACTTGCCGCTCTTGGCTTATAATATTTAACTTCAACCAGTCTGACTTCCCCTGTAGAAATCTCTAAGACTTCAACTACTTTTCAGAAAGTTACCAGTGACCTCATTCTATATTAAATACTGTGTACTCATAGGGCTTCATCTTTTCTCCTGCAACCTGTGCTCTGCCTTTCCTGTCTATTCACTTTGGCTCTTGGATTAAATTGTAAAGGGGATAGCAAAGAACCAAACACTGTGACATCCACCTCAGCAAATTTCTAGCATTCTTGGTATAGCAAAATATACCCACAAAGCAATAGGACAATCACCAAAGGAAAATTTAATAAAATTCTAAATTGGCTGTATCTAGATCAAAGAAAGGAAAATGAGAGAGTAAATTAACCAACAAATATTACTTAAGCAATTATGACATGCTTAGCCCCGTTTTTGATGATATAGGGAATGGAGAAAAAAACATATTTGCTTTCAAGAAGTTTACATTCTAATTAAAAATCCAATACATATGTATATGAAACAATGATTGAACAAGATAGTAAATAATGGGTTTATATTGCAATGTATAAGTAAGTATTACACCAAGTTGAGAGAGGACTAGCATTAGATTTCCTCATGGGTATATACTATTTTGACCATTCTTAGAGGACAGTCACAAAATAATGACCCTTTATTGAATGCATACAATGCCTGGCTCTGTATAGAGAATTTGACATTATGTGCTTTGTTTTACATAGGTTGAGTGTTGAAAGAGACTTTTCCTGAGGTCTTGGACATTTAGATAAGGACTTTAAATTAGAAAACAATAGATGATAAGTAGCCCCACATTTTTTATTGGAGTCATTAGACATATCCCTACAAGACTGAGAGGGTGCCAAGCAGGTCTTTCATCTCTCACTGCCATTACCCCTCTATAGCCTTTGTAAAGAAAGAGATGATTGAAAATGTCATTAAGGCAGAAGAGTTATTGACCTCCTGACCTGGTGGTTAGCTCTGTGCTTCACCTTCTGCTAAGCTAGGTGAAATGGGATCCAAAAATGATTAGGGTGTTGCAACAAGAGCAGACTGGCACCTTCTGCCTCAGCTGGCTTCTGGCTTTACTGCAGACATCAGGCTGATTTTTGCTTGCAGATTCTGAAGGCTGGAGCTGGGTTGGAGCTGCCCACCATGAAACGGGGGAGAGAGAATGTGGAGGTAACAGCCTGCATGCCTGGTATTGGTATGGCAAAAATACACAAGGTTTTCCTGGGCCAATTAGATGTTGGGGATGATAACTGGGCTCCATCCATCTTATTGGGACCCCACTGAAAAGCTCTTCTTCCAAGAAGAGGTTTTGTGGTGTGTGTTGCTGGGTGCAGGATCAAGAGGCCAGCTGAAGAATGCAGTATCTTGTTTAGGGAACTGTGCCGTACGGAAGTCTTTGAGGGGCTTCCAAAGAATCCACACATCTCTACCCCAGAAAAGTGCCAGGCTTTAGTGTTCTGTTATGGCAGAGGGCATTAGCTAAGAGAGTACCAGCTAAGTAAAGAGACTTGGCCACTTTTCTCTCTTTCTTCCTCCTCCTGCCTTGGCTCTAGAAGACCCAGAAGCAGACAAAAGAGGAGTGGAAGAGCAAGAAGGAATGAAAGGGTAGATGACAGCCAGTTCCTGAGCCATCAGTCAAACCTGAGTTGGTAGGGAGGGAAAGAGTTGGGGAGGCAGAGAAGCTTTTCGGTTTATATTTGGATTGGACTGGACTTTTTAGTATTTGGAAATGAGATTTGTTCTTATAACCTAAAGTTTCCAGAGACCTATTGTTCAAGGACCAGCAAGGGAGAGATGATATAACATGGAAGACAGGTGCTGGAGTGAAAAAAAAAATTTTTTCTGTTTATCTCACAAGTTCAGGTTGTTAACAAACTGAAAGTACAACGCCTTGTGAAGTATGATTTTTGTCTAACAATGCTGAAGTTCAGAGCAGTTACCTCCAGAAGGTCACATGGCCAGAGAGTGGGAGCCTCAGAGCTTGGAACCTTAGAACCTGTGACACCATGCACAGTGCCATCTCACTTATCCTAGTTGCCCACTTGAAACAGGGCAAGGTTTGAGGTTGGCTTATTTATTTACTTATTTATTTCTCTTTTTTTCATGGCTTTCTCTTTAACACAGTTAAATACATAGGACTGAAAATACCCAATGATGAGCGAAAGATGATAGAGTGGGACAATGTAGGATAAATGACTAATTTCTAGTGTGGCTGATATAATCAAGATAGAAGATATAATAATCAAGATAGGACATATAAACGGATCAGGTTTCTGGGGAAAGTTAATAAATTTATTTTGGTATATGTTAGATTTGAGGTGCCTGTGTTAGTTTCCCATTGCCATTGTAACAAATTGCCATAAACTTTATTATCTTACGGTTCTGGAGGTCAGAAGTCTGAAATGGGTCGTGGTAGGCTGCGATCAAGGTGTTGGAAGGACTGGTTCCTTCTGGCGATTCAAAGTGGGCAGCCCTTCCTTGTCTCTTCTAGCTTCTCGAGGCTGCCAGCATTCCTTGGTTAGTTGAGGCTGTCAGTTTTAAAAGAGACAAGATTTTGAAGAGAGTGCAGGTGAGGGCACTGCGGGCAGGTATGAGTGTGAAGCCTTGGGACTCTGGACCAAGATGGACTTGAATGAAGAGAGAAGGCTGTGCTGGGAAGTGAGGTCCGTTAAGGCGGAGCTAAGTTGTTGACATCTGGGAAGGGGCGCTGGAGCTGACTGCCCTAGTAAGATTCTGAGCCTGCGAGTGAGATCACGCTAGTGGGGGTGAGAGAAGACAACACAGAAACCAGACCCTCTCAGTAGCCAGGATGTGAGATTATTAGAACGATGAGAATGATGATGGTAGCAACAGAAATTGGCAGGACAGGATGGCAAATTGGTTAGAAGGAACGAAGGAGAGGCTTAAATAACAGGTTACCAAAGAAAAGAAGCCATGTGGGGCTGTCCCTAATGTACTGAGGTGATAGCTTGAAGGGTCACCTGTCAGCCATGGGTCTAGGAAGAGCCAGGACCGCCTGGGAAGAAATGTTGGTCTAATCTCATTCAGCCTTTCTTCTGTTCTTTTCCTTGAATGGTGATGAGGTGTGAATGCAAATGCATGTGGTTCAGGCAGTTCCCAGGGGTATCACCCAGGAAAGCCAGCTGGGGGCCAAGTCACAGCACAGGGTGATGTTCACTGGAGTGAACTGAACACAGCGAAGGGGCTGGCTTTAACCCTGTTGGCAGATAAGCTTTTCCTCCCCCTCCCCCTTTTCCTGGGGCAGGGCACACAGCCGACTCCTCTGTGGGGTCAGGCGTGCAGTAAGCAAGAATAACAAAAAGGGGTCTTTTGTTGTTCCAGACCTCCCACCACCAGCAGAGACTGGAAACTCTGTAGCTCCATCCTAGAGCCGGAGGTAGGTGGGTGGGTGGGGGCAGAATAGAAAAGCAGACAGATTGGAATGATTGACAACACAGACCAAAAACTGTGGAGGGAAAGAGCTGAGATCAGAGAGCAAGGAGCAGAGAGGTGTTTGAAAGACAAGAGATGGTAGGGAACAAGAAGCATTCAGTGAAGGGGGTGGGGGGTGGGCACTCTCCAAGGCCCTGGGAGAGGGGTGACAGTGTGGGTGGCCCTGGGAGTTGAGAACAAAGGCCAGGCGGGGGTGGAGCTCTGAGTAGATTAGATGCTGTTGCGATGAGAGCAGATGGTTTGAGCAGGAAGTTACTGTTCTGAACATTCTTCTGGACGTGTCAGTGTGTGAGATTGATGACAGTAAGGCTCAATTTCTGTAATAGTAGGAAACAGTTTTTGTCTGCATCATGAGAGAAGCTCTGCTTTTCAGGAGGAACCCATAGTAAGCAAAGCCACCGAAATGACAATGTAAGTGAGCACCAATGTATTGATTTATAATGAGAAAGACAGCTGTGGACAGAGCCGAGTAATCATGTCAATAGATTTACATGTCACCTCCTTGCAGCTGAGTGACAATGGGATTGAAACGATGGAAGTCAATGATGGTCATAGGTTGTAGATGAGCCCACAACCAGAACAAGGGCAGTTTGCTACATAATTCCCACCAGCGGAGCAGCCTGCACACATGGTGCTTAGAGGACCCCAGCAAGTTTAGATGCTTCACATTTCCCCTTTTTATCAGCTAGGCCACTGTGTTTTAAAGTTTAGTCTGAAAATACCTGCATCCTAATTCACTGGGGAATGTAAATACTCAGGTTCCCAGGTGTTATCCCAGACTTATTGGAATAAAACAATCACAGGGGAAGGGCCCTGGAAGCTAAGTTTTAAATTAATTCTCCTAAATGTAGTTTTAGGCTGATTATTCACTTTCTTTTTAGTCTTTCTTTAAGTCAAGTATACTCAGTTCATTAGGTTTGCCCAATTCAACTTACTGTCTGATGTCCAGGAAGCCAATTGCTCTCCTCTTCTCCCCTCTGAAAAATCAACATAAGAAGTCACCTGGGGATCTAAGTGTTGCTTTTATCTAGCACTTTCTGGTCAGGCTTAGGTGGGCTAATGGGCTGGGGCCTCCCAGCTATCTAACAGAACTTAGATTTGGGGGCTTTTACATACATGCCTGAAAATGGGGAATGGCAGGGAGGGACTGACAAGGAGGGATTTCTGTGTGGAGAGTCAGGGTGGGGTCAGCTACAGCTGGGCAGGTCCAGAGGAACTTTGAGTGGTAAGAAGTTGAGCTATGCTGGAAAGTGGTAACTGCCTGGTAGACAGGTGTGACCTAATGAGTCCCTCCTCCTTCCCTATTGTCCCCAAGAGGACCGGTGCTGTCAGAAGAGTTTTCTGTAGAATCATATTGAAATTCTGCTTCCCTGAGCTTATTCTAAACTGGATTCCATCTAACTTCTCCATGAATTTTGGAGCTCACCTATCCAACCCAGTTTTTAGCTTACCTCTGTCCTGTAGCTCGGTTTCTCCCATTGTCTCCATGAGGACTTTTGCTTCTCATCTGCCTCCAAGGATCTTTAGCTGGGCTCTGACCCTGACCCCTCAGCCAGCTCTCCAGGCAGATCACTAGAAATGGGGGGGATTGGGAACGATGTCAGGGGCAGGCTAGACTTCATTCTCTGTCACCTCTTCTTATACCTCCTCTGAAACTGCCTTGCCAATGGAGGAGAGTTGAGGAGTGATTTTTGAGTCAAGGGAAGAGGCCCAGTAGTCTTTGCTTGCTAGATTCTCCCCAAACCTGTCAGTGGTTTTGCACAGAGGAAGACATGGCTTAGGCCAACCTGAGAAAGTCAGAGATGATTTCACAGAGGATCCGTCTCTTCACAGTAGAGTAGGGGCAGAACTGCCTGGCATGTTTGTGCAGGTTCTCTGGCAGACGTGGTAGGAGTTTGTTGGTTAGAGGGGAGAAGGATGCAGTGTGCCTGAAACAGAGAGCATTTTGGGGGAACTACATGGACTTGAATACAGCTAGAGCAAGGGGATAAGTGCTGGAAGATAAGGCTGAAATGTGGACAGGGGCAATATCTGATGGGCTTGTCATTAGGCTAAGCCAAAACCTTTGAACTTTATGCCACGGTTAGTGGTCTCCAAAGTGGGCTCTGTCTGCTTCTCATTGGGGATGTGCAAGGTGAGCTACCAGGGAGTGAAAAGAAGATCTAGACCTAATTATATTTACTAAAGATAATTAGCTTTATTGAGGTATTTTGTTATATTTTTAATCTTAAAAATTAGAAAAAGAAACAGTCCTAAATTATAATGCATGGGTTGACCTTGGCCCCCTATTGTGCTCCACCTGTCCAGCGTGTCACATACAGAGCATGGGGTATCGCAAGGGAAGAGTGGGAATGGGAACGCTGTAATTCAGTCTACCATTAGTGCCTGCGCCTGGTTTTTTCTTTTTTTCCAGTGTATAGCACATGTTTAAATTTATACTGCCTAGTTAAATGGACCTAGAAATTATATTATATTTTGACTAAACTGACTTGACAAAATGGACATGTGGCTTAAGATAGTTTTGCAAAGAAACTATAGATTACTAAGAAGCTCTCTGCAAATGGGCTGGGATTCACACAGTTCACAGCAAATGGCTTTTAACCATATGAAAAGATGACTGGCCCAACTCACAGTGAATGATGCAAATTAAAATTACACAGAGATCTACTTCCCACCTATCAGATTTGTAAAAATCCAACTATGACTCAATATCTTATTGAAGAAGCTGTGGGGAAATCAACATTGCAGGGGGAAATGCAAAAATGGTACCACCCCTATGGCAATGGTTTGGTACTATTCAGCAAAATCACATAAGCCTGAAGTGTCTTGTCAAACTAGATGACAAGGAAGCTATGAAAGACTACCCGGGTCATGTCAAAAGGCTGCAAGACTCAATTTGAATAGACTCCCACTGGCCAAAGATGGGACATATCAAACATTAAGAATAATAATAAGTGCAATAGATTAAAACACATCACATATGTTTTAATGAGTTCATAATGATACAAAAAAATCTTTGGTTGCCTTTGGAGGATGGTTACCTTGGGAAGCAATCATTATTTTGAAAACTGGTAAATAAAGGGAATAAATAAATGCATTAAGCATTTATCCTTTATTTTATACAATTTCTAATCCTTGGAAAAGAAGTATTAACTTTGTAGAAGTATTCAATTTACTAAATGAAGAAGGTATGATAGGATTAGAATATAACTATGAAGAAAAGATTGCCTTATACATGGATTCCAGCTAATAAATCAAGAAAGAACGATAGAATTAGATTAACACCATATCCCTAATGAATTAATGGATTTATGCCATGATTCAGGGCTACTAGCATCACAAAACATGCCTCCTGATAGAATCACATGCTACCCATGAAGTAGTTTCCACCACCCCCCTAAAAAAAAAAAAATTTGAACCTGAATTTAGTCAACTCTCTACATATAATTACTAATTTGTGGGAAATACAGGGCACTGAGGAATGGTTAAATGACATCTGACCCTTGAGTAAAATCCAGTTAGTGGGAAATTCTACAGGACAAATAACCCTATTTCTTTAACATATAAATTGGAGGGAGGGAGGAGTGGAGGGAGAGAGAGAAGAGACTTTAGAGACACATAACAAATCACAATGTATGACCCTTATTTGGATGCTGATTCAAATAAATAAACACAAAAAAACAAGAAGTTTGAAATAATCTGAAACATTTGAGGCCTGATTGTATATTTATGACATTAAGGAGTTATTGTTATGTTTTTAAGTGGAGTAATGAAACTGTGGTTTGTTCTTTAGATATACACACTGAAATAATTATAGAAGAAGTGATATAATGTCTGGGATTGATTTCAGAATAATCCAGGGTTGGGAAGGGTGCTGTGAGAAGTGGGTGGGGATTTAGATGGGACAAGATGGGCTGTGAATTGATAATTGTAGAAGCTAAATGAAGGGTGGGTAGATCAAGGCTCATTATGCTATCTTCTCTACCTTTGAATATGATTGAATTTTTCTATAATAAAAATAGATTTTTCCAAATAAAACACAGATTGAAGATAGAACTAATAATACAAATACCAACAATAAGAAAAGAGCAGAGCTGACACATTACTCCTAATATGAGCCTTTTGTCAGACATTCAATGAGATGAAAACAGTGATAGTTTAATTAGAGCTGAAACAAAGTTGCAGGAAACCTAAGTTACCAAGACTATTCAAAATATATTTAAAGATGAGCCCTGATCTAACTCCATATTGTACCTTAAGACATAAGCCACTGTTCCTATATTTTGCCTGATTTTTAAACTATTTCACTAAATCAGGCAAAATATATGAAAGAGTGAATTTCAGATATTGGACAATAGGCAGTATAGAACAATGATCCCTGAAAGAAAGGAAATGAATGAAGTGAGCCCCCAATTACGCCAGCTTACTGCTCAGAGAGAGTTCCCAGGCTAAAGCACAGGGAAGGGAATCCCAAACAGATCTTGGCAGACACTGTGTTCAGGAGACATTGTTGAGAATTCAGAGAGACCAACGCGGCTGGAATCCACAGGGCAAAGTGCAGTAGAGGAGAAGTGTCACAGAGATGGAGCATTGGAAATCTGCAAAAGGGTCCTCTAGTTCTTCAACTGAAAACTGATTGGCACATGTGTGTAAGGAAACTACCTGAGGCCACCGGAAAAGAATAGGGGAAACAATTCTTGGACATCCCACAGGGCTTGCAATAGTTCATCTCTCCAACAGGCAGAGCAGAGAAATCTGTTAATACATGGGGCATCAGGTATTGCATTTAGAAGAGTATAGTTTCAGTAGTGAAGCCAAAATAGTCCTAGACAATGGTTTCTCAATCGTGGTGGTACTGACATTTTGGGCTAAATAATTCTTAGTTGTGGGAGGCTGTTCTCTGCATTATAGGAAGTTTAGCAGCATCCCTAGCCTCTATCCGCTAGAGGCCAGTTGTACTCTTATTCCCCTATTTGTGACAACAGAAAGTGTCTCCATATACTTCTAAATATCCCCTTCCCTTAGAGTCAAAATTGTCCCTGGTTAATGTTATTGCTGATGCTTAAGGCTCCTCTGGTTCTGCCTAGTGGAACTTAAAAGCAAATTACACAAGGGTTAAACTGTTACCAAGTCACCCCATACTGCATTCCAGAGCAAAGTTTAGGGACATTGAAATGAACACAAACAATTCAGCCTGCCAAAATATAATATTCACCATGTCTACCATCCAACCAAAAAATTCTAGAAATGCAAAAAATAGAAAAGATAACCCACAATGAGGAGGAAAATCAATCAGAAACAGACTCAGAAATAACACAGATGATAAAATTAAGAGTAAAGGGTGTTAAAATAAGTATGATTAATATATTCCATATGTTCAAGTACATACAGGGAAACGAGCAGTTTTAGGAGAGATATAGATGATATAAAAAAAGACCCATATTGAACTTCTAGAGATGGAAAATACAATGTCTAAGATGAAAAATACACTGAATGGGATTAACAGCAGTTTAGATGCTTCAGAAGAAAAAAAGTAATCAGCTTGAAAACATAGCATGAAAATTATTCCATTAAAACACTAGGGAGTACCGAGGAGTTTTGGAACAACTTTAAGTGGCTTACTAGATTAGTAATTAGATTATAATTAGAGTTTTAAAAAGAGAGAAAGGGGCAAAATATTTTGACGAAATAGTAGCTGAAAAATTTCCAAATTTGATGAAAGCTATATATTTACAGATTCACTGAACTACAAGCAGTATGAAAGATGAGAATACTACACCAAGGCACATTCTAATCAAATCAACTAAAATAAGTGATAAAAAGAAAAACTCTATAAAGAGAACCAGAGTAAAAACACAAATTATATAGATGAACAAAGATAAGAATGACAGTTGACTTCTTATTGGAAACAATGCAAGTTAAAAAAAGAAAAAAGATGGCAGAGCAACATCTTAAAAGAAAACAAACCTGTCAACCTTGAATTCTATAAATACCCAGCAAGGATATTATTGCTGTAATTTTGTTCTTCAGTCTAGTTGCGGAGTATGTTGCTTCACTGGCCCATGTTGGTATTATCGTTGCGCTCTTCCTGGATGAGGCAGATCAGTCACCGGCCTCTGGATGGTCACTCACCGTGGCTATTGGCAGCTCACTCACGTTGGCTGTAGGCCACTCACTGTAGCCTATGGCAGCTCACTGCAGCAGAGGCTGCAGCCTACACTGTCGCCAGGGCTCGCATAGCCCAGCTCTAGGTGGAGCTGTTGTTAGCTGTAGAGAGCAGTGTCACTGGCCCTCATGTGTGGGATCCGAACCGGGGCCACTGGCTTCCCAAGCCAGCGCTTAACCACCACACCACTTGGCCGGTCCCTTACAATTTCAAATAATGTAAGATGGGTAGGAACACTTATATTTGGGATATGAATTTGGTAGTGGCAAGGGACTGAATCTGAAAGAACTATTTCTAGAAGGGAAAGAAATATAGAGGGTTTCAAAGAATTCTGGAATAAGCTTCACTCCTCATGGAAAGATAATCAGGCAAAAAGACTAAAAGACATTTCCTAAGGACTGTAAATCCATACCAACTAAAAAGCACATAAATCCAGAAAGCTACCTGGGAAATACCTTGTAGGTTATGAGTGAAGAGGAGGATTTTGATGGTAGTTAGGCGAATAGTAAAAGGAAGCAAGAAGAAACTACACATCCTGTTTATGGATAAATTCCAGGACTCAGTACAACTCTCCTGTTTTAGAGATAAGTAAACTTAAAATAACATAAAACAAAGAGAATGTTTCTTTAGCATGAAAGATGATAATATCTTCTAGAGGCTGAAAAAAAGCTTAACTTTTGGTAAGGACCTAGTTAATTTTAGAAATCATCTATATTACACGTTTTAAGACGTAATTTGGACTATATGAAGCAAAAGATCAAAGATGAGAAGATAAAGCAAAATATTGAAATGGAAAAAGAGCTGACTGAATGATGGGCAGAAAAGAACTTGAATAAAAAAGTGTCTAAAGGAAGTAAAAATGTAAGCATAAAATAAAAAATAATCAGAATCAACAGTAAAGAATTAACACTATAGAGCTCCCTTCTGCTCCCCCACTCTCATGGACTCTCTCCTTCAGCTAGTGCAAGCACCACTCTTGCCTGTGCTTGGAGGAGGGGGAGAGATAAATATTTTGACTGAGGAACTTCAATAACCTGACAGAAAATGAAAGTTAAGAGATCAGACTGAAGCATTGTAAACAGCCTATTCAGTTCAGCTGACAATCATTATTTGTGTAATAAAGCCATTCCATGTTTATACCCGCAATGAGTCAATATGCCTTAATTAAAATGGTTAAAAAAAGGAAAGAGTCATTGTAGTAATAATGTAGAATTCAAGAGAACAGGCAATAAATGGTTTTAAAAAGTGAATACTTTTATTTTGATCAAGTGTAGTTTCCTCAATGAGGATATGTATAGTCATGGGTCCTTATGAACAAAATGACATTCAATGAAAATTTACAATGAGCATTTGAAGGAATACAAGGATGTACAAAATCACTGTCAATGTACAGTCTTTAATATATGATGAGACAACTAAAATTTGGTGAGTTGGGTTTATTTGCCCAAAGTCATACACACAGCAAGAGAGCAGCAATGTCAAGCCTAGAACCCAGACCTGTTTCCACTGGTCTGCATTCTTTGCACCTCATCAAACTGACTTCCTTTCCTAACGCACGGATACACATACCTACAAAATAAAATATGTCCTCATGTCAAAAGCCAATCCTTAGAAGATTTTTGTTGTTAGTTGTATATACAGGAGGAATCTCAAAAATTGTGATAAAAAGGTTCTTGTGACTGTGTTTAGAGGAATTATTGTTTCAATAGGCAAAATTACTTTGGAAGCCTGGAATAGTTTAATAATATTTGTTTTTCACTAATCAGTTTTCATTCCTGAAAGCAAGAGCCAATAAATAGCCAAGCAGCCAACGAAGATGATAAAGAGAATCTTAATGAACGTGAAAGTGCCTGGCATTTGGCGACTGCATGACCCCTGCCTTTCTTCCTTCTGAATTATTAAGGTAAAAAGTGAAACTAGAAAGGGAAAACTCTTTCATTTACTCTAATCTTCAGACCCCTGGAAAAACATCGCAGTCTGGCAATCTGTTGCAGATCAGATGCTGATAAACACACTGTCTCTTCAGCTGTATTCAGAAAATGCCAAATGAACAAACAGCTTCGAGTGTAACAAAAGATGTTCATGTTTGAACAAAGTTTTCTCTTTGCAGCTGTCTTTATCTGTATGAAATTAGCAATTGGAGATCCTATAAAAATCATGTAGTTTCAGTAAAAGAAAGGGAGGGAGGGAAAGAGGAAGGGAAAAAGGAAAGGAAGGAAGGAAGGAAGGAAGGAAAGAAGGAGGAAGGAAGGGAGGAAGGGAGAAAGGGAGGGAGAAAGAAAGAAAGAAAGAAATGAAAAAGGAATCTCCTTTAGTATATAAGACACTGGAAAATATTAGAAATGATCATTGAAAACTTCTAAATGGCATGAAGTAGGATGATTTATGAATCATGCAATCCCCTTGTTATTTTATTGATAATGCACAATTAGATTAAATCATAGTTCATTGGCATGTCTTTGTGATTTTACTTCCTGGGAAAGAACAAGAAAGAAATTACAACACTCATGCTTTAACAGGAAGTAGGAATTCACAGACTTAAGTTCTGTTTTTCATCCTGGTGTTCACCTATAACCTGTGGGTCCAGATTGCTCATTATTTTGCCAGAATGTGGGTGGCATAGGGGTTAGATTTGCCTAGAGTGGGGAGGACTTGGTGCTACCATCTATAAAATTATGTCAATGCCTGGTTCTTGTACATGTTCATGACTTAGTCTTAGAGAAGTTAATAATCTTATAGACTGGCAAAATACCCTTATCACTCATAAATCTGAAAGCTCCCTGTCTGTAGACCTGTATAAATTCAATACTTTGAATACTTCTTTAGTCAGTCTACTCTTCCCATTACAATCCTACCACATACATTGCTATATGTCACATGTTTGAACTGCCAACTTCCACCACTTCACCACATGGCTGAGTGAGGGCGCATTGAGTGACCTAAAGTAATATTAACAAGGAAATGAAAATAGGTGACACTCAGTGTATTTTAAGCACAGGTAGATTCCTAAGTCAACTATTTAGAGTTACTGCACACAAACAAGTAAATTAAATCAATCTATCTATCATCTATCTATCTATCATCTATCCATCTATTTAATCTATTATTACCAATGACCTAAATAGGTCTATAGTGTATCTAGAAATTTACAAGAAAAAGCATTGAATCACAGTTAAGTTTTCAATACCTGTGATTTAAGATGCGTGAATTGCATGCTGCCTTATCTGTAGTTATTGGATGAGAAGCTTTGTCCTGAAATATGATGTGATGGTTTTGATTCCCATCAAGAGGGCTAAATTTAGTAGCTGTGCCTAAAAATACCATGTACTTCAGTTGTGTAAATCTGTCTCTGCTATCTTACGGGGAGCAAAGGAGGTGGGGGGTGTGACTCAGGCATACGGGAATAGGAGAGCACAGTGACTTCTTAGAAATGAAAAATTCAAATGAAATCCTTTGAGTCAACTGGGAAGATGCCACCATTGTGTGAGTGCACACACGCAAACCTATATTTAGAGGCATGATTCATAGCTAGGGAGAATAGAGCTTCTATATTCATACCTTATAAAATGCCCCATTTCCCAGTTCTTCACAGATCAATATGAGAGAGCAGGTGCTTTTGGTCCTCGTGATGTTGTAAATTATGCAGACGTTATCCCTCATTGTCTCTGATAAGTAGCAGAGTCCCAAGGTTTTGTCCAAAGTATGTCTGAGAAGTCACTGATAAAGTAACCCAGAATTTACCAACTCTTCACATCTTAAATGTAATGGGGATGTTTTACGTGGTGTCATTCCTCTCTACAGTAGAAGCTACTGATCTTATTACTGCTAGGGTCATTTGCCCAAGTCCCAAAGGTGATAATCGCACAAGAACCTTGGTGGCCTGTTCTTATTCTGCGTCTATTTGAAATTGCTAGAGATTCAATTCCACCTTAGAAATGTTAAAGGGATCATACCCAGGACACTAAAATTGGTCAGGTCACAACCAGAAAGTGAAGCAGGCTTAGGGCCAGTGAAGGGGTTCAGAATCCCCTGCAGAACTGGCTAAAGAAAAACATGAACAAGTATTCCCGGGTTCTGTTGGCCAAGCACCAGTAGGCCCATGAGTCGTGGGTACTTCCATGGTATGTTTGGATTAGTGTACATCTTGGGTTGCCTTATGGTTGCCACCACACTGTCTCAGTCCCCAGCATGCATCGTCACTGTTGTGGGATTATTTGGCAAAGGAAAAGTAATAGAAATTAAAGGCAAGAAACAAAAGGTAGGAATATGGGCACTTAATGGAGGTATAAATAGCGGAATCCTGAGGAATCAGAACAGAACAAGTTATGTCTCATGATTAGAAACATACTGGCAAAGGACATCTGTAGTCAAAGTTCTAAGTTTGCAGGAGACATTAAATGATTTGAGGGAGTGGAATGTCAACCAGTGAAGACAACTATATAGAGAGCTCACAAGAAAATTGTTTCCCAATTCCTGGAACACCAAATCTGGAGATACCACTTGAAATACTAACCAGTAACAATGGTGCTGACAATGACCATGATGGCAGCAAATAATTCTGTGCTTGTTAGTGTTTGTGCTCAGTGAATGCTTATTGAATGAAATGGATCACCTTTTTCTCTATTGTTGTCTAATGTCTGAGAAGTAAGCTTCTAGGACCTCTCTCAGGGACAAAGGAAGGATTCTCTGGGTCAGTTTGGACTGCTTTTGTCATTGAGCCAAATTTCCCAGTTTCAGCCTCAAACAGTGCATTAGACAGCCATGTACAGCAGCCCAAGACACCCTAGTCTTCTCATCAGTTTAACGGTGTAGGATTGGGTAAGCTTCATCTGGGAAATGGAAGCCCTGTAGCCTGGTTATCATTGTTTGGGCTCCCCTGGAAGCTGGCCCTGAGATAGAGATTGGCATGCAGATTTTTTAAAGAAATCAACCCCTGTAGAAGGGAAGGAAAGGGAAGCAGGACTGAGCAGAGGCAGAAACTGAGCTGCGATGCAGTCCTGACAGATGCCTCAGCTAACCATTCGACAAGTCATGAAGATGGAATGAAACTGCAGAGCTGTCATGGGCTGGGCCTTTATCCCGCTGAGTCAGATGTAGGATCCCTTGCAAAGGAGGTGTGATTTTGGTCAGGCAGTTTCCTTCAGCTGAGGCAGTCCCCAAAGCGGGCTGATGGCTGAGGGTGAGTGCTGGTAGCAGTCCCAGCAGCTGGGAGTAAATGGTCCTTCATTCCTAAAGAGGGATCTTGGCAGTGCATCCCAGCATCCTTCACATCTGTCTTCATCTTGATCTCTTGTTCCCATTCCTGATTTACTTGGTGGGAATGGCAGGATGCTGCTCAGGCTCTGCTTAGTGTAAGAACTTGACTTAGTTGCCAGGTATAAGACCAGCCGTTGGGGAAACTGAGGAGCTGACCATCACCAATGGTCCCAGATTTCCTTCCTGGACTCCTTGCTCCTTTGTCAATACTTCTCCCTGCCCCTCCCTTCCTTGCCTGGTACTCTTCTGCTCATCTACCACCCTCCCAACCCCCACCTCTAATACACCCACCTTTCCAGTGGAAATGACTTGATAAATTTATTCACCCAAATTTGTCAATGACAAGGACTGAATTTACATTTCAATGTAAAATAGAATCCTTGGGGCCCTCTGGAATTTCAGCCTGTCTTGGGAGAGCAGAGGCATTGTTTTGGGGGAGAAAGGACCATCTTCCTGAGTTGTAGGAATGAATTGGTGTGCCCTGAAAAATTAGGTGTGGTCCTGAAGAGATCCCACGACATTGGTATGGAGGGGACCAGCAAGACAGAGAAGAAAAATAAGCGCTTCATGGAGGCTCTGCTGCTGGACATGATTGACAACTGCTGATAAAAGCAAGAGCTGGCTCCCTCAGCGTGGGAACTGCTGCTACCTAGCAACTGGGCTAAAGAATGCAAGCAGAGGTTTTTCTACCCTGAACTAAGAATTCGTCCCTTGTCAATTCTGATGAGTTTGTTCAAGTAAACCCAAGAAGAGAACTGGAGAAGTGAGGCCTCTGTGAAAGTGATGATGGTGAAGGTAGTATGCACAGGTCGAGAGATAGTTCCCCAGCCTTCCTCTCCCTCCGTGATCTCCACCTGTCCTAGCTGCCAGCATTGCACTTTCAGTAATAAGAACTTTCGATAACCTGAAAGAGGACTTTAAAAAGGAAGAAAAAAAAAAATCTATTGCAGGGCTGGCCGAGTGGCATGGTGGTTAAGCGCTGGGTTGGGAAGCCAGCGGCCCTGGTTTGGGTCCCACATATGAGGGCCAGTGACACTGCCCTCAAAAAAAATAAAAAAAATCTATTGCATTGTTTTGTACATCTGTAACTAATAATAACAATAATAATAAAATAAAATTTAAAAAAAAGGAAGAATTTTATTGACATATCGTAACCCTCTGTTGTTTAAGGAAGGGAATCTTTCTCGGAGATTTTATGTGCTCTAATGGGCTGTAAAAATCTGTCTTTATAGTTCCATCTGATCCTACCTTACTATTTGGGGGAACTTTTCTCTTCCTTTGATGGTCTGTAACTTACACCATCAACAAATTTGACATTGTATTTTGAAATATCTCAAGGTAACTACATTTTATGTATCAGTAGATTGTTTCCTAGAAGCAGATGTGGGAAATGAGTGAGTTATTAAAGGAGTAGATTTGGAAAAATTTTTTCCAGCTGAATTCACTTTCAATTCTGCTTCATATTGCACCTCTAATGTCAATATAGTTCTTCTGTATTATCAGTAATATTTTCTTACATTCCACTAGAATGTAAACCCTATGAAAGTAGAGTTTTTTTGTTTGTTTTGTTCATTGATATAGTTTTGTAAAAGAATATAATTAGGGAATCAATAAGTATTTATACAATGAAATTAATATTTTCCACCACCATCTAGGGGCTCAAAATCCTCAAGCTGTTTTTTTTTTTTTAGCTTTTTGAAATATTTTACCTTAGCTCTCATCAAGATGTAATTGTTTTTGCCCCCATCTCTCTTTTTGCTTTAATGATTTAACTTGTAATCCTTTTGGTTTAGTATATTGGAAAGAGTTGCAGGGAGTTATGATTCCCAGGATTAGTCAAGAATCAACTAATAATTGGTTGGGAACCTTGGGCTAGTCACTTAAGTTTGCTGGGTCTCCATTGGTTCATCTGTAAAAGGTGATATATTAGTGCCTTTATCTTCTAAAACTTTGAATTGGATCTAATCACATAACAAACAATTTAATGGTTTAAAGCAAGAACTCTGGATCTAGACCCAAATCTTTACTTTTTACTTTCTAATTAGTTGTATGACTTAAGGCAAGATATTTAACCTTTTTATGCGTTAGTTTCTTCATACACAAATGGAGATATTTATAGTACCCCCTCTTAGAATTATTATGTAGATTAAAAATAGCCAATACACTTATGCAAAATACTTAAAATAGTGCCTGCCACATAGAAAGTGCTCATAATAAGTGTTAAGTATTATTATTATATGTAAAACACGTTTGGAAAAATGTGAATTGCTGTACAAATGTAAGGTAATTAGGTTTCCATTTTAACACCTCGTCAGTGGCTTACTATAAAATGAATGTCTAATGCTGAAGTTTTAGTTCCTGTGTTAAGCTAGGGGGTGAATGCTTTGCATTTCTCAAACTGAACCTCATAGTTGGCCATGTAACTGTCTATTCCCAGGGCTGGTCTGAGCTGCTCATGTAACAGGGCATAACTGCTAAATTTACTTCTCAGCAAGACTTTGCCTTTCTGAGTTCTGTCATCATCTACCTATGTGACATTGGACAAGTCAATTAACTGATTTGATTCATAGCTTCCTCATTTGTAAAATGGGAATGATAACAGCTTATTGCCTTTTTTAGAGGGTTAGTGAGAGACCCAATTAAGAAATTCAATATTCAAATGTGAGATGGTATTATTCTTTTGTTTATTCTCTCTGACATTTTAATGGACCTTTAACTATTCTGCTCTACAAAAATAGTAGGCTGTTTGATGCTGTGCAACTCAAGGCATAGCCTCTTATAAACTCAAATATATATGTATTTTTTATTCAGACTCCTCTATTATTCAAAGTTGAAAACAGACTCTGTAAACCATCCAATTAGCTAAGGCCCAAATTCAAATGGACTGCAGGGGCAGTGGTGGAGGAGGCTTATGGACTATAATCATTCAGCCTTAAGGGCCCATCTCAGAGCAGTACAGAGTTTGCAAATGGCCAAGTTGGTCTAACTGAATTCATTTTCCGAGTTTAATATATCAAATTCTTAATGGAATAAAGCATTTAAATTCTTGTTATGTTTCATCAATATGAATATTATAGAGTTAGATGTAGAATATGTAAGAGATTCAGAAAAATGTTTTCATTTTGGTTTTTGGTTCAAATCCTGGCTAGCTTTTGCTTTGGGGTTATGATGAAACAACTGGTATTAGAGTATCCCTCTGGTGACAAACAATCATAAAACTGGAAAAAAAAAACCATGTGAAGCAACTATTGTCAGACATTGGAAAACGGGCAATGCAACAGATGGATGTTCCCTGAGAGAAACCCTTGTGGTAAGGCTCACATTGTTACAGCTTTCTGCTTGGGCATCTTTCCCCAAACATGGTGTGGAGAGCTGGGATCGAAGCGGAGCACAGTAGTCCTGGTGAGCTGAGCAACCATAGATCAGAGTTTGGTGTTTTTGAAATGGTTGTGCTGCATATGTGCAGGGCAAGACTATACAAGGCTTACCAGAAAACACTGCTGCACAACTGAATATGAAACAGAAATAATAAAGCTTGAGCAGGGTTGGGAGTGTGGTGGGGTGGGCGGGGGTGTTGGATACCTTGCTCAGCAAGAATGGAGAGACACCATCAGCCTTGTTAATGCCCCAGGCATCCAGCTTGGAGACCAGAAAGGCCACATTTTAAGACTAAGAACCACACCTTAGAGTAAGACCTACTAATCTCAAAAAGCCGAATACCAATCCTCCAGATGAAGCTAAATTGAGAGGCTTCCCACAGATGTACTCCAACTAAGTGAAAAATACAGAGCTACACAAGTTCACGGTGATCAACCAGTGATTAATCTGCCTACTAGCATAAAAATGAATGCTTTTTAAAGGAAGATAATAGAATCCAGAGTCTCTAGAATGTATCATGAACAATACCCAATACACAATAAAAGAAATTACCAGGTATGCAAAGACAGAGGAAGACATGACCCATAATCAAGAACAAAAGTCAATGAAAACCAACCCCAAGATGGCTCCAGTGATTTTGGATTTCAGAGACAAAATCTTTAGAGCAGCTATTATAAATACCTTAAGAGAAAAAATGAAAAATATGGAAGAATTTTAAAAATTACATCTAGTAGATGAGGGTAAATGGATCAAATATATGGTGATGGAGGGAGAACTGACTCTGGGTGGTGAACACACAATGTGATATACAGATGATGTATTACAGAATGGTATACTTGAAACCTATGTAACTTTAGTAACCATTGTCACCCCAATAAACTTTCATTAAAAAAAAAATTATGTCTAAGTAAATAGCTAGGGGATTTCAGCAGAGAAATGAAATATATATATATTTCATAATTGATAGAGTAAGTAGATAAAAAAATCAGTAACTATGTAAAAATCTTAATGACATTATCAGTCGTAATTGACGTAATTGACATTTACCAAGCCTTTACCCAACTACAGAATACTCATTCTTAAGCACACATGGAACGTTTTCTAAAATAGCCATCTGCTGAGCCATAAAATAAATCTCAATAAATTTAAAAGGATTGAAATCATATAGAGTATATTCTCTGACAACATGGAATTAAATTAGAAATTAATAACAATAAGCTATCTAGACAATCTACCAAATACTTAGATAGTGATAACTGTTATCAGTAATCCATACTCAGTGAAAGAAAAGTCACAAGGGAAATTAGAAAATAGTTGAATTTAATTATAATAAAAACATAATTTGTAAGGTTTTGTGACATAGTCAAAGTAGTACTTAGAAGGAAATTTAGAGATTTTAGAAAAGAAAAAAATTTATAATCAATGATCTAAATTAAGAAGCTAGAAAAAGAAGAACAAACTAACTAGAAAGAAGGAAATAATAATAAATAAACAGAAATCAATGAAATAGAATACAAACAATACAGAAAATTATAAGAGTTAAAAGTTGGTGTTTTGAAAAGCTCATCTCCTCGTCAAGGCACAAATGAATCTATCAATTTTTATATTCATATAACACATTTGACAGAAGTTTTCCAGAAGACTCACTAATCTAGAAGATTCCCTAACCTCCACGCAAGTTGATAAGTAATAAATAGAAAAAATTCATTTTATAAAATATATATAATAAGATGAGCCCTGAAGAAGCCAGTTTGTTTGTGTACAGTCTCCAGAAATTGGTTTAGAAATCATTTAAAAATTTATTTAACTAACTGTTATTGTTAACAAAAATACATGCTAATAGTTTTAAAAGTCAAAGCGTAATAATTTATAAAGGAAGAGTCCCATGTACCATGTCCCACCCTTTGCACCCCTAGCTCTGCTTCCCAGAGGCCAGCACTGTATTTGATTTTTTCCCAAGTGTTTACTGCATAATTTAAAATTAAGTACTTAGCTCTGTTTCTCATCAACTTTATACATTATCTATATATTTTCTACTATGGTACAGTAGGATTTAGCACATGCAGTTTGCCTGTTGCTTCGTTTCTTCCTTCCAGTAGAGAGGTATCACAATTTTTAAAAAAATCAGTATTCAGTTTTTATAATGTTATGACTAAATAAGTACCATTTACTGCTGAACGATAATCATAGCATACTATGTTTGTATTTCCTTTCTTTTACGACTTTGTGTTAGCTCTGGCATTAATAATTGCTTGATTCTTATCTGCTTAGTTTTCTCTGTATCTATTGCTAATACTTCTCACTTGCTCTAACAGCATCGCCATACAATTTCCCATATCATAAAACATATGAGATAGTCTCCTAGTAGTTTCATTAAAAAAAAAAATTCTCTCCTGGAGCTTCTGTTTATTTGCAACTTCTGCTCTTTACAGTGCTGCTTTCAATGCTACCATTCTCGGGTTTCCCTTTACCACCACCCACAGAATTCCTTTCACCTCTCTGTGTGTTGGATCCCTGAAAATTTCAAATCTCATACAATCCTCTTCCTTCATTTGCTATGTTTTTTTTTAAAGATTTTATTGGGGAATTGGGGGAGGGGAACAGCATTGGGAAATCGGGGGAAGGGGAACAGCATTGGGAAATCGGGGGAAGGGGAACAGACAAGTTGCTGTCTCTTTGTTCTTCAGTCTAGTTGCGGAGGATGTTGCTTCACTGTTGGTATCTTCATTGCGCTCTTCCTGGATGAGGCAGATCGGTCGCCGGCCTCTGGATGGTCGCTCACCATGGCTATTGGCAGCTCACACTGGCTGCCGGCCACTCACTGTAGCCTATGGCAGCCCACTGCCGCAGGGGCTGCAGCCTACACCATCGCCGGGGCTTGCACAGCCCAGCTTCAGGTGGAGCTGTTGTTAGCTATAGAGGGCAGTGTCACTGGCCCTCATATGTGGGATCTGAACCAGGGCTACTGGAATCCCCAAACCAGCTCTTAACCAATGCGTCACTCAGCTGGCCCACTATGTTGTTTTGATGGTGTAGAAACTACATTCTTCTGGAGAAACAATGAATCATAAGTAAATTAATTTTGTTTAGGTTACACCTGTCTAAAAACTTTGGTCTATCTTCTCACTTATTACTTAGCAGGATATAGAATTTTAGGTTGGAAACCATTTTCAACTAGACTTTTAAAGGTATTTCTCTACTGTATTCCAGTCTCCACTATTGCTGCTGAGAGGCCCCAAACCATTGTAATTCTTGAATTTGTTTATATTCTTTGAAACCTTTCTTTAACTCTTTTTTTTTTTGGCAATGTCTATTTTTTTAAAAAGAAAAACAACTTTATTGAAGTGCAATTAACTGCAAAATTAAAAGTGTACAATTTGATACACATACACCCATGACACTATCACCATAATTTAGACATACCCATCAATTTGAAACATCCAAAGTTTTCTTGTGCCCTTGTATAATCTCCCATTCCTGTTACCCACCTCGCAAGACATGATCTCAGAAAAACACTAATTTGATTCCTATCAGTATAGATTATTTTGCATTTTTCTAGACTTTTATATAAATGGACTCTAATAGTATGCACTCTTTTTTTGCTTGGTTTCTCTCACTCAACATAATTATTTATTGTCCCCATGTTTTTACATGTACCAATATTTCATTCCTTTTTATTACTGGGAAGCATTCTTCATATATAAGTAGTTCTGAAATTTATATGGAAATGCAAATGAGATAGAATAGTCAAAATTTTTTTAGACAAACAGCAAAATCGGAGGACTTACACTACTTGATTTTAAGACTTACTTAGAAAGCTACTATAATTAAGGGAGCATGGTATCAGTATAAACATTTTAATCAATGAAATAGAATCGCTATTCTAGAAACAGACCCACACATACGAGTATAGTGATTTTCAGCAAAGGTGAAGAAAGAATAGTCTTTTCAACAAATGCTGCTGAAACAACTGGAATATTCATATGAACAAAAATGAACTTCCACTGTTACCTCATACCATACACAAACATTTATTTTAAATGGATCATATATCTAAAGATAAAAGCTAAAACTATAAATTTCTAACAGAAGACATAGGAGACCATCTTCCTGATGTTGGTGGAGAGCAAGATTTCTTAAATAGGATATGGAAAGAACAAACTGTAAAAAACAAACAAACAAAAAAGATACACTGGATTTCATCAAAATTTTAAAAATTTGCCCTTTGAAAGATTCCATTAAGAAAATAAAGAAGCCAGCCACAGACTGGGAGAAAAAATTCATAATACATGTATATGACAAAATTTTATATCTAGAATATATGAAGAACTCCTACAGGTCAATAATAAGAAAGCAACCCAATAAAAATTAGCAAAAGATTTGGATACTTCACAAAAGAAGATATACAAATAAGCCAATAAGCACATGAAAACATACTCAACACCTTTCATAGTGAGGGAAATGCAAACTACAACTACAGTGAGATTCTCTTACAGACACACCAGAATGACTATAGTTAAAAAGACTGGCAATAGCAAATGTTGGTGAGGATCTAGAGCAACTGGAATTCTCATGTATCACTGGTGGGAATGTAAAATGACATAAACTGTTTGGAAAACACTTTGGCAGTTTCTTATAAAGTTAGCTTACACTTACCAGCAATTTCTCTCCTAGGTATTTACCAATGAGAACTGAAAGCTTATGTCCACAGACTTGTACACATTTGTTTTAACAGCTTTATTCAAAATAGCCCAAAGCTGGAAATAATTCACATGTTCATCAAAAGGTGAACGGAGAAAGAAATTATGGTGTATCCATACCATAGTCTCCTTTATAGTGATACACAAGAACAAGTATTGATACATGCAAAAGCATGAATGAATCTCAAAAATTTAAGCTGAGCTAAAGAAGTCAGGCACAAAACAGTCTATTCTGTATATTCTATTTATATGAAATTCGAGAACAGTCATAATTAATCTCCATTGATAGAAAACAAATCAGTGGTTGGGCACTGGGGAATGGGTGGCTGGATGACTGCAGAGATGTAAGGGAACTTTTGGGGATGATAAAAATGTTTTTTTTTATGTCTTGACTGGTGTGAAATTTACACAGTGTGTACATTTGTCAACTCTCATTGAACTAAACCCCCTAATATAGGTGTAGTTTATGTTATGTAAATTATACCTCAGTAAAGTTTATTTAAAAAGTGGCATGGGAGCCATATTTTAGGTTGCTGTGACATGGCATTTCTACCCTTGGGCACATCCTTTAGTACTCTTGTCACCCAGAAATTCCAACAAAGGTAAAGGGGTAGCCATATGACAAAGGGAAAATAAAAATTAGAGTTTGTGGTCTCTAAATGCTTTTTAGCTTAAAAATACAATGATATGTTTTATACCTTTTGAAAGGTCGGAAATAGAATGGTCGCCATTGAATGGTGATGAGAAAGTTAGTTTACTCAAATGAGCATAAGAAAACTTGCTCTGGAAATAGAAAAACTAGCCTCCTATCCTGGCATGTACCTCTACTCAAAAGCAATAAATACATGGATTATCAATTTTTCTAAGAATCAGAAGGCCTCTAAAGGCACACCATACTAAAACTCTGCCAAATAGAGTTGACTCTGATAATTAACCAGGCTGCCATCCCCTGGGCCTCATTTATAAATATCGTGCTGGCAAAGAATTGAGAGATTAATATCAGAGATTAGCAGATTTCCTGTTTACAGAATGTGATATACAAGGGAATTGAATGCAGCGGTGTTGTAAAAGAGGCTTTTTAAAAGTATAATGGAAGAGATTTCGGGAATGATGGAGGCCAGTGAGGTGCCCAGTTTTCATCACCCTTTGGTGCCATATCACCCGAAGCTAGCTTTCTTTCCTCCTATATGCAGAGGAGGCCTGCAGCTATTTATCTCAGATGACAAACAAATTGAATTAAACAGTTTATATTTTCTTGGAAATAACCCAATATTTAAAGAGGTCTTGGATCTTACCTTATTACCATTTAAAAAAATAAAAATGGGGAAACTTACAAATGAAAAGAGTCTTATGAGACAAAATAACCAATTTAAATTACATGGACCTAATTATTTGTACCCTGATTATTATAGAATAAGCAAAATGTAAAAACAAACAAAAATTATAGGACAATTAAGGAAATATGAATACTAATTGGATATTGAATGATATTAACAAATCATTATTAAAAAATTTTAAGTGTGATGATGGAATTTGGGTTTTGTTTTTGAAAAGTTTTTATATGGACATATTTATGGATGAAATGATAAAATGTCTGGCATTTGACACTATATAATGTGGGCGAAGAAAGGTAAACTTTGTTTTTTTTTGAGGGCAGTGTCACTGGCCCTCACATGTGGGACCCGAACCAGGGCCACCGGCTTCCCAAGCCAGCGCTTAACCACCGCCACTCGGCCGGCCCGAAAGGTAAACTTTGACTTCACTTAAGATCAGATTCTTAAGGGAAAATTGCTCAGGGAATGAATTACTATGAATGAATCTGAACTTTTTCTTTAGGGTGACACTTTGGGTAATAGTTTTGGAGCTTCCTCTTTAATTGTTTGAAACATGCTCCTAGGCAAAGTCACAAGAATAGAGGTTTTTACTCTTTAGTTTGGGAATTGTCTTATGCCCTGTTCCCTTTATACTCTGTCCACAACTTTTATAGTTTTCATCTTACTTGGCTTCTACCTGGTTCCTTTCTTTCCCTGGTGCTGACTCCAGGTAAGGGGCCTGGTTAAGCCCTGGCATTTTCTTGGCATGCTGTTTCCAGAATGGGTTCCTTCATGTCTACACATGCCATCACCACACACCCATGTCTCCCAGCCTTGTGGCATCATATCTCCCAACCTTGCCAAAACTTTGAAAGGTTTAATGCTTTGAAAGGAGCTCCCAAAGATCTTCTCTGTTTGAGGATGTATTGTAGAAAAGAGCCTGATACAATGACACAGTTTTCACAACCAATCATCAGAATTGGAAGAGAAAAGTGTGAAATTATGGGTACATTACAATTCCATCAGAGTTGGAGCAGCAATTGTACTGATCCCACAGAAAAAAAATTCCTGGAAGAGGCTAATTAAATTCACTTTCTAGTGAATTTAATTTCATCAGAATGCTACAAATTGTTATTCTTTAAACCACAGTTTAAGTAATGTGATATTTTTCAAACTGTGGGTCATGCTCCTTTAAAGAGTTGTGAAATTAATGGGCAACAAAAATAATTTTTAATACACTAGAGGAGAATAAAATGGAATAGAATGAATATATTAAAGTGAGCATACATAGTAAGAGTGAATATATTTTTTGTAAAACTGTTAGTTTCATAAATGTGTGTGTGTGTGTTTTATATTTGTCACAATATAAAACTAATTTATTATTGTGGTTGGTCCTTCCTAAAAAAGTTTGAAAACCCCTTGGTTTTGAATTTGTATATACAATAATCAAGTAACAAAAAGATTCAAGAGAAAAAAATCAAGGTAACTTTAAGTGAAAATTTCTTTCTAACCAAATTCCCCAAAACTGGTCACCTGAATCAGAGAACTATTGCTAAACCATGCCAACCACTCAGAAATCAGAAATCACCTGACAGAAGAAACAGGCTACTAGGTGTCACCTGATTTGTTGTTCTTTTTGTGTGGTTTTGCTTCCTATGTTTTTCTGTTGATTTAAAAAACCCTCTGCATATTTATTACCTAGTAACTGGCATTTGTCTGTCTCTAGATGCAGCTGGTATAATATCAACTGATAGTAGGAGGATGAGAAAGGCTGTGTAAATTTGCAGTTAGTCCACCAAGGGCCCAAATGAAGAATGCTATTCAGCCTCCTCCCCCACCACAGTTTAGGTCATGGTAAGAACAAGGTCAGAGGACATTAGTCACTTAACCACAGACTGAAGCTGCAACAATGATGCTCCTGCAAGGTTGGCTCTATGCCAAGGCCATATTTGGCCAAAGAATGTGTGCCATTTGATTCCAGCAGGCATAGAACTATAAATTCTCAGCTGATGAAAGGTTCATCTATTCTGGCAGCCCCAGGGTGGAGAAAACTATTTCTCCTTTGCCATTTTTTTTTTTCTATATAAAACTTTAAATAAGAACTGTGAGCTTTCATAATGCCTACACACCTGGAAATTTTTAATTCAAATCCTCTAAAACTAACAGCCTCTCACTATTGTTGGAGAGTCACTGCAGACGGGATTTGTGTGTTCCCATCCCAGAAGGAATCAGACCTATTAAAATAAAGAGCACAACGAATAAGGGCTGACTCCCCAAAGGGAAAGGCACTTTGAGAGGGCATAATTAAGACAAAGAGTTTATCTCAGGATGATGTGATCCTTTGGAAAATGAATTGTTCAAATTCTGACTGATGGGGTCAGGAGGAAATAAGTCCTGAAGTATTAAAAGAGGATTGGGGTGGGGAACACAATCGGATAGACAAGAATGGAAAATTTACCAAGTGTTTTCACAATGTGGTCTAATAGGTGGTGTGTCTCTGGGCCTGCCACATTGAAAGCAGAATGGAGGGGAACATGGCATGGCTCTCTGAGTAGTTACCAGTGATTCACCGGTGGGCACAGCTGGGGCCCCAGGCAGAGGGAGAAAGTGCAGCCAGGCTGAGCACTGTGGCTTCTCGGGATCACTCAGATCCACAGCTCCAGCTCCACTCTGACGCACAACAGGACATTGCCAAGCTGTCCTTTCCCAGAGAACAGAGCCTACTCAGGTTCGTGTTCTTGCCTCATTGCAAATTTCAGATGAGGTGACAAGAGTGGCATCTGTAGCATTTCCTGGAAGAGAGACGTTTATCCTCACCCCCTCCCAGACTTTGTTCTTATTTTCCCCTCTTTCCGCTCCTGTTGCATAGTGGAGAGGCCTGGTCATGGAGTGCGACCAACCTGGATTCTGATCCAGCCTCCATATATGCCCATCAGGTGGCCTTCTGCAAGCCTCAGCAGTAAAACGGGGAGATAATAATGCTGACCTTATAAAGGCTGTGTGAGGATTAAAAGAATAGACATGAAAAAAAAGTACATGAAATGCTTTGCAAACATTTAGCCCTCAAGGCGAGGGTTTCTCAACCTCAGCACTTTTGACGCTGTAGCCAGATAATTCTTTGTATGGGAGGGTTGTCTTGTGTAATTCAGGATGTTGAGCAGCATCCCTGGTCTCTAAGTTCATTTCCCAATTTTATTTGATACATATTCATACATTTTTTGGCTATCATCAGTGCTCTACAATTTTGTGTTCTCCTCCTAAATGTGCCTTATTGCAAATGTGACAAATAATTGATAGAAAGACATTGAAATAGAAGGCATAAAAAAAACCCAAAACCAGGCCATTTGCCAGAATTAACCACCATTAACAATTTTTTATTATCTTTCCAGGTATTTTCTGAGCTACAATTGTACCACATAAATACACATGTTTTTGAGATTCTTTGGTTTCAAGGGATAGAAACAAAAGCAAACTGGCTTAAGCAAAAAGGAAAGCTTAATTGGCTCAGATACCCCCAATTTTGGAAGAAGTAGAATTAGCCTTGGAGATGCTTGAAAGCAGGACTAGAGCATCAGATGGAATCACTCTTTTTATCTCTCTTCCCAGTGTGACTCTGCATGTTGGCAGAGAGAAAGGGGACATTGTGCTTCTGGCTTGAAAAATTCCAGGGAATGTTTCTGATTTGTGGCATCTGTTGATTGCCAGGGGTGTGAGGTATCATAAAAAGCTCGTCTAGAGCAGGGGTCAGCAAACTATGGCTTGCGAGCCACGTACGGCTCTTCGGGTACGTACATGTGGCTCTGAAGTAAAATTGAAAATGAAAATAAAACTATCATAGTTTCATTTATAAAATTTTTAAAGGATATTATTCACATAATGGTGATTTCATTTGTTTTATGGCTCTCGAATAATTTTTAAATTGTTGTGAGGGACAGGCTTGGCTCTTCTGTCTCAAAAGTTTGCTAACCCCTGAGCTAGAGTCACATGATCAATCCATTGCTGGAGAAAGTATCTGTTAGTAGAAAAAGCAGGGGAAAGGATGCTGGGCAGCCAAGAACAGTAGGCATCTATCACAATTTTTTAAATCCAAATAGGATCATAATATGCATAGTGTTTTCTAATTTGTTTTAATCAGTAAATTATATATTGCGGACTTCTTTCCATGACAATATATATTGTGATCAGCTAATTGACCAGTCTACACTCAATAGAACAAAAATATGAAACAGTTTTAGTTTTCTCTTCAATCACTTCTTTCAACTATATTCCATGGAATCTCCCATTCTGACCCTTAGATATCTTGGGCAGATCTCATAGCTTTTCAGTGACTTTTTGTTAGCAAAATGCTCTGTCCTGTCTAGAGTAGCTTAAAACTAAATCTCACATCCAATTTCATACTCATTCTCTTCCTCACACCTGCCAGTGCAGGGCAGACTTCAGTCAGGTAGTTTGGAGTAAAGAAGGATATGGGTTACTTTTTCACATTTTCTTCTCTCCCTCTTCTGTGGTTGTGGTTAGAAGGAGGGAAAATAAGAGAGACAGTGTCTTTTATTCATATGATTGTTATTGGCAGAATTATGGTCCCCTAAAATTCATATATGTTGAAGCCCTAACCACTAGTACCTCAGAATGTGATTGTATGTGGAGATATGTCCTTGAAAGAAGTGATTAAGTTAAAATGACACCATTAGGGTGAGCTCTAATCCGAACTGACTGGTGTCCTTATAAAAAGAGGAAATGTGGACACACAAAGAGACACTAGGGGATTGTGTGCACAGAGAGACAACCATGCCAAGGAGAGCAGCCTCAGAGGAAATCAACCTGGCAGGCTCCTTACTTTGGAACTTCCAGCCTCCATAACTGTGAGAGGAGAAATTTCTGTTGTCTAAGCCACTCAGTCTGTGGTATTTTGTTATAGCACCCTGAGCAAACAGATACAGTGACCATTGTTGGGGTATTCTGATGGTGCTCGTTGAACTTTAAAGGCTGCCTTGTTCATGGGACACATATGTGGCTTCTTCAGGGGACTCACTGAAAGTTCTCCTCAGAGCACAGTTCTTTGGCATGGTAAATATGCTGAAGTTCAACTTTATGCAATCCCCTCTCAGCTCCCACCCAGGACAGTTCATTCCACAGTCTCTTGTTCCTGGGAGGAGTGGGGGGAGAGAGGGTTGGTCTCTCCTGGTGACCAAGCCTCTTGGGTAGGGTACCCAGCAAGGTGTGTGGAGCCCAGTTACATTCTGAGGATTATTTCACTCTCAGGAGGCCCACATATCCTAGTCATACCCAGGAGTGGATAGGCTGATTGCTCCAGGACTGTGGCCTTTGCCCTATGTCTTTTATTCCCTGCTCCAACAGACAGGACAAATGAACAGTTCCACTGGATCAGCAGTTAACCAAGCAGGGAATAAAATGTGAGGACCCGCTTCTTGCTTGCACCTCTAATGTCTGTGTGTTTCCTCTTATTTAGCTCTTTTGAGAGATATTCTCCTCATGAGGAAAGAAAGGGAAATCATAGCACTCTCTACAAGGCTGATATCTCAAGACTGAAAATTCTCCTTGAATTTTGTTTCCCAAAGTGGTCTGTGTGTGTCTATATATATAGACTGGAGGGAATTATGTATTGATAGCTGGGTAACTGAGCCAACCCAGCTGTTTCTTACCTGCCCTCAGGAGGTACTTGGTCCCCAATTGCATTAGGCTCCCTTTAGAATGTGGGTTACTTATCACCTCAATCTCCAGCCAATTCTGGAACAACATTCTACACAAGTCAGCTTACTTAAAATCTATTTTAATGACTTGCATAGTATGAAAACATAATTTGCTTAGCTAGTCTTCTGCTTATAAACATTTGGGTAGGGTCCAGGTTCTTGCTATTGCTTCAACAACATACTCTTACTAACTTGGAGAACACGTGAGTGTGTGTGTATGTGTGTGTGTCTGTGTGTGTGTGTGTGTGTGTGTGTGTGTGAGTATGTTTTATGGGCTAAATTCCTAGATTTAAAAAAGTTGTGTTAAAATAGATTAGCATGATTTTAAAAAGTTACTTGGTACATTATCATAAATTAAACTTGTTTTTAACATTATCATAAATTATTATAAAATTGACTTTTTTATTTTGGTATACAGTTCTATGAATTTTAACACATGTGTAGATCCATGTAGTCACCACTATAATCAGGATACAGAATGCTCCATCACCCCCAAAAACTTTCTCATGGTATCTCTTTATATTTGTCCTCTTCCTGCTATCCATTACCCGTAGCAACCACTGATCTGTTCTGGCATAATCTGTAATGGTAATAATCTTCTATTTGTTTGATTTATTGACAAAATAATGATTACTTTGTCAATAGGTTCAAGACATTAGTTTCTAGGTCGGCTAACAACTAATCATGTTTCCATGTAATTAACCCTAACGAGAAGATAAACTACTTAAAAATCTTTTTCAAAAACATTTAAGTATAATCATTTTCAAAATACTTTAGGCCTTAAAAAGGGTAAGCCTTATCAGCATAGAATATTCTATCATTATATGTAATTCAATCTGTTATTAAAAACAATTATGAACTAAATCATATAACAAGTTAAAGTGTAAGTACAGTTTAAGAATAATAAAAATAAAGCCTTTTAATTTCATCTCTGATGGCACCCTCTCTCCTGGACCTGAGTGTGTCCCTTCAAACCAAACTTCTTTGAATATTGTTTAATATTTATTTTGAAGAAGGATAGAATTGTTTCTCTTTATATTAAAAACTGAATTACTCTGGTGGTTAGAATAATGCGTCCCCAAAGTTGTTCACATCTTAACTGGGACTTGTGACAAAAGGGACTTTGCAGATGTGATTAAATTAAGGGCTTGAGATGGGGAGATTATCCTGGACTATCTCGGGGGTTTCCAATGTAGTAGTGAAGGCCCTTATAAGAAGAAGGCAGGAGGGTCAGTGTCAGGAAATGAGATGTGATGATGTTGGAGTGATGATGTTGGAGTGATGCGAGGAAGGGCCACGAGTCAAGAAATGCAGGCAGCTTCTAAAAGCTAGAAAAGACATGTAAGATCATATATTTGTGTTGCTTAAGCCACTAAGTTTGTGGTAATTTGTTACAGCAGCAACAGGAAAGTAATAAACTCTTCATTCATGTTTTTAAAAAGATATACTGAATTCTTTAAATGTAATCTGATATTTAAACATTTTTATTTTAATACAATTTCAAACTTTCACAGACGTCAAATGAATAGTATAAGAAACAACTGTAGGGCCGGCCGAGTGGCACGGTGGTTAAGCGCTGACTTGGGAAGCCAGCGGCCCCGGTTTGGTCCCACATATGAGGGCCAATGACACTGCCCTCAAAAAAAAAAAAAAAAAGAAACAACTGTATTCTCTTTACCCAGATCCACTAATTGTTAATATTTTGCTTCATTTACTATCACTCACTCTATTTTTTAAAACTATTTGGAAGTACCTTGCAGAGGATCCTCTATCCATAAATTCTTTAGCGTGCACTCCCTAAAACCAGGGACTTCTCTTACATTACCACATTATAATAATCCAAATCACAAACTGTAATTTTGACATAATATGATAACCTAAAATTCATATTTAAATGGCTCCAGTGGTCCCAGTAATGCTATTCATAGTTGTTCCCTGGTCCAGGCTCTAATCCAGGAGCACCCATTGCTGTTAGTTGTCACATTGTCCTACTTTCTTATAATCTGGAACAGTTTCGTCATCTTCCCTTATCGTTCATGTTTTTGACAACTGTGAAAAGTTATTTTATAGAATGTTGTAGTTATTTTATAGGATATTTTCCAATTTTTTTTGTTTGTTTGTTTTTTGTTTGTTTTATGAGGGCAGTGTCACTGGCCCTCACATGTGGGACCGAACTGGAGCCACTGGCTTCCCAAGCCAACGCTTAACCACCACGCCACTTGACCAGCCCTCCAACTTTGTTTTACCTGAAGTTTCCTCATGATTCGATTCCGGTTATGCTTTTTGGCAGAAACACCACGGATGTGATATTGTGCCCTGCTCCGTGCATCACATCAGTAGGTACACAGTGTCAGCCTGTTTCATTACTGGTGATTTTAATCTGCACAGTGACTATTCCCCCTGTGTAATTAATAAGTAATTTGTAGCGGGGAATATTTTGAGATTACCATCTCAACCCTGTGAACCTATGCTTGTAGTCTCCCCATTTCCATTTTTTTTAAAAAGATTTTTATTGGGGAATTGGGGGAGGGGCACAGACAAGTTGCTGTCCTTTTGTTTTTCAGTCTAGTTGTGGAGGAGGTTGCTTCACAGGCCCATGTTGGTATTATCATTGCGCTCTTCCCTGATGAGGCAGATCAGTCGCCGGCCTCTGGACCGCCGTTCACGTCAGCTACTGGCAGCTCACGCTGGCTGCCGGCCACTCACTGTAGCCTATGGCAGCCCACTGCAGCAGGGGCCGCAGCCTACACCGTTCCTGGGACTCACGAAGCCCAGCTCCAGGTGGAGCTGTTGTCACCATCTTAGCTGGAGAGGTCAGTGTCACTGGCCCTCATATGTGGGATCTGAACCGGGGCCGCTGGCGTCCCAAGCCAGCTTTTAATGAACGTGCCGCTCAGCCAGCCCTCCCCATTTCCATTTTTTAATTCCCTTATTTACATTGAAAAACCTGGCTTTTATCATCTAATATGATATTTTAGCCTATTTGAAATGGTCTTTTGTGTCACCATTTTCCCATTACTTACAATTCAGTGTCATTAGTCATTCACAGTCTTTATGAATAAGGATCATTTGTATGCATACAATTACAAAATCTTGATCAAATCATATTTAAAGTTTCTTGAACTTTGTATTGCCAGAACATTTTCTGCTTTTCTATAATTTTCAGTTTTACTTTGATTTTTTTGGGGGAGAGAGGAGACAATTTATTGGAATGTATATAAATGGTTTATAATTTAGATAATAAAATAAACCACTCTCTAGCTTAAGAATTTCTGCTGACTTACAGCCATTATCATCTGGCAGGTCCCACAGTTGGTGGCATAGCTGTAATTATTCAAGTTCCAGAGAATATTGCAAAGATAACCAACACAGATGGACCTCTTGTGGTAACTGTTTTTCTTTTTTCCACAGAAGGACACTTTTGACTTTAGTGGGAAACCTGAGTTACTGACACAGACTTCTGATCGATTCTAGTGATGTCTTAGTGACTCTTAGCGATTGCAGTTTTGGGAAGCTGACTGGCTGACACATCCATCTAACAACTCAGGTTCAGATTGGGTCAGGCTTTGGGCAGACTCAGTTTCCTAAAGGATCATCTAATCTTACTCATAGTTTCTCCTTTCCTGAATATGATAAATTTAAAATCCAAATACCCCTATTTGGTAATCTACCTTGTCTTGATCAAGGACAGAAGGATCAAGGAAGAGAATAGTCATGATAGCATTAGACCAATGAAGAGTTTCTCAGCTATGGGGAAAATTGGCATGAGTAAAGCAATCAGTGGAGGGCAGGGGAACCAAAGTGTGATATCAACACACTGTGAACCCAAGGACATCAGAAAAGGTTCATCAAGGTATCTGACATGCCTTCCATGGGAAAAGCAGAGGGTTATACACATGGACTTGGTACCAGACAGACTTTGGGTTGAATCCTGGTTTACTGAATGATTCTGTTTGTTGAATGACTTTCAAAAATTTATTTATTGAATAACTTTGGCTAAGTTATTTAACTTTTTAAAGATTCAGTTCCTTTCTCTGTAAAATAGGGGTAATTAAGGTGCTTGTATTACATGGCTGGTGTGAGGATGTATTAATATGTGTGCTAAGCTCAGTGAATGTCAGCTGGCTGGCTCTGTAAGCTTCCAGAGTCCACACAATAGCTTAATTTGTCAATTCTTAATTTTGTGAGTATCAAGGGAAAGGCTCAAAAGTGATTGTGTTTTAATTGGCAAGCTGGTCTTTAAAACAATAGAATCATGTCTTGCAACCATGTGGGTGGGGAGAATGTGTGAATTCCCAAGTGGCAATGATGGTACAGCTGAAGAAAATTTGTCACCCCAGCATAGATACAATATATTTACCATGATGTGATCTATTGTGAGACCATATCTCAGACCACAGTAAGCCGTATCCACTCTGGTATAATTATGTGCCTATAAATCATAGGTCTTTTTTTTTCAATAGTTCGTAGAGCTACCATATCTCTAATATGTAATGACATGATGAAATGTTTAGGAAATAATGTTAAAAGAAAAAAAAAAGTAAGTCCTCCTGGCTGAGTCCCTTACTATCAGTAATTAGGAGGCATGTAAATTCAGGTCAGAGACCCTGCCCCCTTCCCTACTCTGTCCAGTACTCGAGATCTGGATCTAATTCTTGCTTTTGGCCATGGTGGTCAGGTTTACTCCCAGTTAGTCCCTGAACTTGGCCTCTGCCATATTTTCTCCACACAGACTTCTCTAGTGTCTACAGGTGGCATCTACCATTGACCCCTGAAGCTTCACTCTCCATGCCCTGGGTCTAGGCTATCAGACATACTCAGAGGCTATCTGGCACGTGTACCTCCCCCAGGAAACATGCAGGGAAGATGAGATTTGGATCATCACCTCAGGCCTTGGCCTGAATGACTCCAGACCAAGGAATGACCACACTCCAGGACTCGACTGGAATCTAGGACCCAGGCATGTAACTCAGCATGCTTCCCTTGGTGGCTTGCTACCTGGATTTTCACTTCCTAGCCAAGTCAGTCAGTCATACAAAGCAGATTCAGTGCTAGCCCACTCCTGAGTAACAGACATCATCATCTCCGCTTGGCAAAAATGGAAGCGTGAAATGTGAGTCAGTTGTTTTATTCCACTTCCTAGTGGAGAGAGACAGTTTCTCATCCCGTGTGAATCGAGTCATTCAGGAAGAAACTCTATCCCAAGAATTATTCAGACAGCGACTGTGGCTGCTCCTAATTAGACACAGGCTAGCTCGGGAGGCTGGGACCGGCCTCGCCGCAGCACAGCTGTTCTTGGCCATGGCCCCAGGATGGCCTCTTATTTAGTCTCCTGGTACCTGTTAGTCGTCCCTGAAGCAAATTAGCACAATTGTAATCACTGCCTATTTAAGTGTAGGACACCCAGTTTTGGGTGTTATCTCCTCTTAACCGCAGTACATATGCCAGCTTCTGTGGAGGTGGCTTCCAGCCACTGGAGGGCTTTTTCTTTGCTGAACTCTCAGAGGCTGCCAGCGAGCAAGGCTCGAGGCAGACTCAGAAGCAAAACTGAATTACTCACCACTATGGGGGTGGCGGTGGAGGGACCGGAACCCTGAAGTCCTAAAGGGGAAATACAAGATGGAGGAGACACGAGACAGTGAGGTTCAGAGCTGCTTCAGCAAAGCGCACAGAAGCTTCCAGGCTGGAGAGATCAGATACTTCCGAAGAAAATCTGGAGTATTTCACTGGGGTGTGTAACAATGGAAACCAATCCCCTTCCTCCATCTCCTATACAGAATCTTGGTCAACACCTGTGTTGCTCATGAATGCTTTTGGTACAGAGCAATACGTCTATTTAATTATTGGAAAGAAGAGAGATGCTATGTCCTGCATCAAAGTTAGCAAGAGATGAAAAAAGAGGCTGCTTGCAGGGACAGTGACATCTGAGTTATTTGCATAATTATAATATTTATTCAATGCCTATTCCTTCCTGCCTAATCTCTGAGCCCCTTGAGGAGAGGAATTATGCCTCTTGTTAGCATATCCTCAGTGCCTAGCACAATCCTGGCACATAAGAGGTGTTCAGATATGTGTTGGATGAATACCCAAGTGACTCCACTCAATGGCTCCATACAGCTTCTGATTCCCAGCTGAACTGAACTGAAGTCTAAAAAACGATGTTTCTTTGTCCCTTTGCCCAAGGTCCCCAGGGCACATTGGGAGGCTGATGGTTGGAGGATGGTGGGTGTAGCAGCAGCAGCTTTTAGAACAATGCTTTTGGAAAGACACTCTTTGGTCTTAATTAGGTGGTGCTGTGGTGGTGGCTGACAATATAGCTGGAACACATATGCAGGAAAAAATACAGGCCATCAAGATACTCACTTTATTTGCAGTGGAGGAAGCCAATGTAATTTCCATAAGTATTAAAGTCACAGCATCACTATGGCATTTTACATGCTGATTTACAAAGGGAAAAAATAAAGCTCTGCTAGGATTGCCTGTGATCTTTCCGTTTACCCTCTGGGAACTTCCATTGTAGAGAGGAATTGAACTCCCAGTTGTACTCAATCATGACATATAGGAAGAAATATAAAGTATATGTAGTTGCAATAACCTTCAATTTTTTTCCTTAGGCCAAAATGAAACTTATTAAATTGAGAAGGAAACTCTATAGGTTACGAAGTGTCACTAAAAGAGAATAAGATTTTGAATCAGTCCACGGGGTTGAAGACCCAACTCAACCACCTACCAGCTATGTCAGCTTGGAGAAGTAAATTGGATGAATGCTTGGAGCTTCAGTTTTCTTATCTGTAAGATAGAAATATTACTATGATGTGTGTACATGATATTTTGACAAAATAGTTTTGATGTAGCTGCTTTGGCTTAGCCATTTTCGTGCAGCTTAAAAATATAACAAATCCTTTACATTTTGAATTTTTCTTTTTTAAGTTTTAAAGCAATGTATATATGAGAATACCTATTCCATTAATGTGTCCCACTCCAAGCCTGACCCACCATGGAAAATTAGGAGTCAAAAATGAATTAAAAGCCAATGATATCTACTACAAATAGAACCTATAATTAGGGGGTGGGAATCATGGTTTCTGGGTAAAATTCTATTAATACAAAAAACTAATAGCAGCAACTTCCATATACCCAAATAATGATATAATTTCTATCAGGGGAGATGTTTAGGGAAATGTATCGAAAGCTTCTTTGGAAGTGGGCTTTGTCTGAAAGGAGGCAGGCAAAATAAATTAAGGAAATTGTGGGGTTTCTCAGGGGCAATGAAGGAGAATGATGGAAAATGGCTCAGAGTTGTGAAAAGAGACAATGTAAAGAGAGAAGAGCAGAGAACAAAGATGGTGGCAAGCTAAGTTCTAAGGAGAAATTCCCTGTGACAGAGAAAAGCAACCCAATCTAGGGGTGCTTAAGTCTTCTTATTTTAATAACCGATTTTGATTTTGCTTAAGTTCTCAATTTTGGAAAGCAATCAATAAAAAGTGTAACTTTAACTGTATAAAACCAGTAATACTTGAAATGTGGGAAGATGAAAAAAACAAAGAGCAATAAAAATGTTCCTAATTCACAATAATTCTTCACAGTTGCAGTTTTGTTACCATGTATCTAGGTATGGCTTTTGTTTTGTTCATCCTTGTGTGGGACCCAATGTGCTTTATAATTCTGAGAACTTATGTCTTTCTTTAATTCTGAAAAATTCTCAGATTTATCTTTTTACAAATTCCTTCTGTTATCTCCATTTTTTTTCTACTTTGTACTTCTGGAAGTACTACTTGACAATGTGGAATTTTATTTGAGATCTGTGTTTCTGGAAAGCAAGGGTAGTTAAGAACACCTCCCCCTGCCTCCCCCTCTGTCCCCCTGCCAACTCTTTTGTGTTCTGGAAACAGCTAACCTCAAAGAACCACCCTGCCCTGTATCCTCTGAAATGAGACCCATCTCCATCCTTCCTCATGACTTCCATAAGGCTCTCTATGCCTTCCTTATTTACCTGCCTCTGTAAAACCCCAGATCCTCTTCCTTTTCATGACATATTCCTCATCATAAGCTGATGAGGTGGTGATTCCTCTGTGCTCTGAATTGCAGAAGTATTCCTACAGAACTATTTTGAGTTGGCTTCTGTTCCAGTCCTAGTAGTTTCACAAATCCTAGATCAATTTTAATATTAATGTATCATTTTGAAGATAGTGAAAAAATGGGCCTTACAGCCTTATGTGGTATGGGCTTGCATTTCTCATGACTTATGTAAATTTTTTTCCACCTAGGGCTCTTCAAGATCTATAGACACTTTTCTAGCTAGTGGATGTTGGTTTTTCTAGTCCTATTTCATGGATGGAAAAGCTTTTCAAAATTCTCAGCCGTTTTTTTTTTCAGAGACATGATTCCAGTTCCCTCTTTGTATGAGCTTCCTACACACACAGGCTTTTAAAATTATCCCTCACTATACACAAACAAAACTCAGGTCTGTTACTGTCAGGTTTACTTTGCCAGTAGTCTTCCACGCATCTTTACAATTTCTGTGCCTCTCCTGTTATCATAACATAGGATTGTATCATGCAGATGGACCTTGATTTCCAACCTGGACTTCCATTTTAAAGCGCATTTCTATTAACTATTTTGGGAGATGCTGACTCAGTTGTAGTCAGTAATAGCCAGAGCAGAGCAGTCAAACTCAGGTTTTCCAGTGTTAAGCAGAAGAGGAGAAAACTCCATATGGGGAGGGAATCTGGAGCCTTATAATCAAAGTCCCCAGAGTTTCCCCTTCCCTTTGCTAGTTACGGTTGCGTCCACTATGCTGACTTAGAGGGTGGCTGCTATCATCTGTGCATCTATGTGGGACGTGTGGACACACACCCTTCACTTAAAACAAGGAAGAAAAAAAAGTCAAACACATGAAATGGAGCTAGGCATGAGGTTATTACAAGAAGGCATATTAAGAAGTCCATATACACTTGCTATGGGAGGGAACTAATTTTGTCTCTAAGATTTCCAAGAGCCAATTCTAAGAGGAAAATACAGTTGGTGACCCATTGCACAGTGACTGAGAGATAAAAACAAAGTTGCTCAACTGAATCTTGGGGCACTAATAAAGAAAGAGAGTGAATGTGAGGGGTAAGTTGAAAGAAATACTTTGATATTTGTCTTAGTCAACTCAAGCTGGTATAGCAAAATATTACAGACGGAGTGGCTTTGATAACAGACATTTATTTCTCACAGTACTGGAGGGTGGGAAGTCTAAGATCAAGGTGCTGACAGATTCAGTTCTTGGTGAGGCTTCCTTCCTGGCTTGCAGACAGCTGCCTCCTCCCTATATCTTCAAATGATGGAGAGGGGAAAACTCTGGTGTCTCTTCCTGTTCTTAGAAAGGACAGCAATCCCATCATGAGGGCTTCATCCTCTTGACCTCATATAAACCTAATTATCTCCCAGGGCCCCACTTCAAAATGTGAATTTGTGGGGTGATAAAAACATTCAGTCTTTAACAATATGCCCCTTGGAATGAAGAATATGAGATCCCAAAGTTCATGCTTAAAGAAGAATATATACACACCAAATTGCCTTTTTGGAGGGCATTAACAGATATTTTGTTTTGTTGAGTGGCATTTGTAGGTTTAGGGTCAGAGCTGAAGAGGGGCTAAGAGCTACCCCCCTGGTTTTTCCTGCCTTTGTCCCATGTTTTCCTCAGCCTTCTCACTAAATGAAAGTAGAGTGCAAAGGGACCCCGCATATTTTTTTAGCTTGTCAGGAGAATCCACGTGTTTCTATCCATTTTATCCTGGCACAGGCCCTTTCCCATGTTCCCAGCTAATCTGTTTATTGTATCTACATTTGCTTCTGTCTTCTAGTTTTTAATTAGTCTCTGATCTCCACTGGGTGTATTCATCTTTTGTTATTGGTACTTATTGAGTATTAAAATTTTAATACAGTGTTTTATCCTTTCTTAAAATGTGTATCCATTTTATTTTTGGCACCCTTTGTATTTCTGGGTATCTCAACCCTTTCTGGTTTATGTTATTGTTTCCTGTCACCTGCACATGAAGCTGAAAAAGCAACAACCCTTTTCATGAGTGGGACACAACTCTACAAAAAGTCCCATAAATCCAGGGGCGTGACCGCTGGGGGATGCGGGGGAATGTTCTCATGGGAATTCTAGCTCAAAGCAGACTTTCTCCAGTCATAGTTTGGGCACTGATCCCATCACTCTGCTTTTTTTGGTTGTTGTCATTAGAGAGCCTTTAGGAAAGCCCTCTCCTAATTTGACATTAATTCAGGATGGCATGAAGAACTCTTAGACCTGGGAATCTTGATGCGTGGATTATAATGAGTGGGTTATATGTTCCATTGAGTAATAAATTTACTTTCTCTCTCCAGTCTTCATTTTCACATCTGAGAAAAACAAAGATTCAAAATAGAATAGTAGCTTTAAATGTTCTAAAATGCTATCTTCCAAAGAAACTTTAAAAGGCAACCTAATAGATTAAAAGAGGGTTGCTGTATTCAAATGGAGGCTGTGGTTGTAATGATGAGTGCTGTCCCCTTCCTTCACTTCCCATGGAAACCCCAGAGCACCCTAGAGAATTGCTCCAACTTTCAAGTGAGACGTTGGGAAAACCAGTGGTCTAGACCAGAGGTCAGCAAACTTTTTCTGTAAAGGGCTATGTAATACATATTTTTGGTTTTAGATACAATATCATCTTTGTTGAAATTACTCAACTCTGCCCTTATAGCATTAAAACTGCCATAGACAGTACTTAAACAAATGGGTGTGACTGGATTTGGCTCACAGGTAATAATTTGCCAGTCTCTGGTTGGCAAAATCCCTAGATGATTATTGAGGTTGTTCCAAGTATATATATACACACCAAAGGACTTGACTCAGATATATGCATTTTTGTTTATCAAAGAAGGAAACTACATGCATCCAACTAGTCAGTTTTCAGAGACCCTGGGTGAGTCTTCTCCCATCCTTCTTGTGTCTCCATTGAAGCGGTCAGTTTAATGAGCCTGGGTACCATCATCTCCAGTAGGATTTCTTCCTGAGGCTTCCAACAAAGGGCAAAAGCAGACTTATTTATCCACCCGTTTTCTTCTAGAAAATTCAGGCTAGCCTGGGTTTGGGGCTAAAACTTTCAGGTAATGTAGGCACTCAGAAATGACATAGAAAATGGTATACATGATAGAATTAGTCAACAATAACATTAAAACATTGATTATAACTGTATTCCATATGTTCAAGAAATTAGAGGAAATATTGAACATAGATAGAGAAAATAGGAGATATAAAAGATATCCAAATCAAATTGTTAGACATGAAAATTATAATGTTAGAGGTAAAAAATGTACTATGTGGTAATAATGGCAGATTGGACATAGATTAATGGACCTGAAGATATAGCAATAGAAATACCCAAAATGAAACATAGAGATAGATTGATAAAAATGAACAGAAAATGAGTGAATTATGGGACAAAGCCAAGTAGCCAAATGTTTGTGTAATTACAGTCTCTAAAGGAGGGAAGACAGAAAAAGTATTTGAAGAAATAATGCCCCCAAATTTTCCAGATTTGATGAAACAATAAGCTCTTACATTCAAAAAGCTCAACGAATCTCAAGTACAATAAATATGAAGAAAATTACACCCAAAGCATATTAAATCAAATAGCTTTAAAAAAGTGATAAAGAAAATCTTGAAAGCAGCCAGAAGGAAAAAAGACACATACAGAGGAACAAAGATAAGGATGAAAATAAATTTCTTGTTGGAAAAATGCATGCAGTAAAACAGTGGAGCAATGTCTTCAAGTACCAAAGGATAAAAAGCTTTAAAACTAGAATTCTTTACTTGGTGAAAATACCTTCCAAAAATGAAGGTAAAATAACTTTTCAGATATATATTAAAAAAACTGGAAGAATTCATCACCAGCAGACTGTTCTAAGACCAGTACTATAAGAAATGTTAAAGATAGTGCTTTAGGCAGAAGGGAAATGATATGAGATTAAAAAAACACTGGAGCTGCAAAAAGGAGTCAAAAACACTGGAAATAACTAAGCAGGTAAATGTAAAGACTTTTTATTATTATTTAAAATCTTTAAAAAATAATCTGCTGTTTAAAGAAAAACTATAACAATGTATTGTGGGGTTTATAACACATGTAGAAGTAATATGTAAGATAATGACAGCACAAAGACTGGGAGAGGAAAACATATAAAGTTTTAAAGTCTTGGACTGTACATGAAGTGGTACAATATCATTTGATGATCGATTTAAGTTAAATATGTATACTACAAACCCCAAATAAACCCCTAAAAACACAAAGAATTATAGTTAATAATTCAAGAAAGGAGTTCTCGAATAATAGTCCTCCAATACACCAATAAGCCAAAAGGAAGAGGGGAAAAGAAGAAAATGGTACAAAAAAACACGTAGGACAAATAGAAAACAAATTGCCTATTGCTCTGGGGTCAATAGCTTTGTTGTAAAATCCCAGACTTGACTGTGAGGAAGCCCAAGGACATTAGGAAAGAATTTCTACATTTGTATACATTGTACATATATTTAATGCATCCTTCCTATGTGTCTAGGGAATGCAGTGATCAACAAGTAAAGAGAAGCCTACTTGGTGATGAATAAAGACAGAGAAAGCCCAGGTGACATTGACTGAGATCTTAGATCCAATCCTACCTGAGATCACATCTATCCTGCCTTCTCCAATTACATAGGGTCATTAAATTTTCCCTTTTGCTAAAGATAATATTTTGAATTTTGTTTCTGTCCCTTGCATGTGAAAGAATCTGACCAATAGAGAGGGTGAAAAGTATTTGGGCAGGAGTGTAAAAAGGGCACATGTAACTTGAAATGGCATATTCAACCTATGTATTTTTTTTAATAATGCAAAACACAGAAAGTAGAGCTAAAAAAAAAATCTTGGCTAGTGGGAATGCACATAATAGAGAGTGATAAGATAATGTAAACCATTATTTTTTTTCTGAAATCATGTTAATAATTACAATTTTTAAGTACTTAGATATGTCAAATACTTTTCAAACATTGTATCTCTTCAATCCTCAAAACCATATTCTAAGGAAGGTAGTAATAGTTGGTTAGGATCTTGAGCCAGTCAATAAATACCACCTGTCTTTACCTAAGTTCTAAATAACCTGAGAAATATGACAAAAACAACAAAGAGAAAAATATCACTTTTTTTTTACTGGAAAAGCCTAAGTCAGATGATTTAGATCATCAGGAGAGCTGGATGTCTCCTCCAGTGAAGCTGTCTAGTCACTTGAATGATGGATCAGTGCAAATCTCTCAATGTGGGAGCTGTCCAAAAAAGATGTACAACACGGGGGAGTGTGCTCCCAAGAAGGAACATGGAAAATCTGAGCCAAGAACACTCCATGTATGCTTACCAAATTTACCCATTAGATAAGTGACTTCACCATGTCTCAAGTAGAGTGATTAAAGGGGTGGAGAAAGGCCAGCACACATCCCTATTTGAGCTCCTTCAACTAGGATGGAAACTTCAAGAGTGGGGAAGTGTTTCCCAAACATAACTCAGTTTTATGGATGAAGAAAATGAGGTTCATAAATGTTAAATAATTCGGCCAAAAGCACACACTTAGTAAGTGGCAGAACTAGAAATCAAGGTCCAGTTGACTACCAAGTCCGTCTCTTTCCACTTGGTACACTCTGCCTCCTGTTAGACTTTAAAATGTTTGTGTGCAATTCTACTACTAGGAATTTAACAATATACCACCATAAATGCACAAAAATGCACAAATATCTAGCAGGATATTTGCTGCAACCTATTTTTTTTAAAAAATTAAAGTTCATTGTGGTGACAATTGTTAGCAAAGTTAACATAGATTTAAGGTGTACAATTCTGTAATACATCATCTATAAATCACATTGTGTGCAACCTATTTTTAGTGGAAAAAATTAAAAGTGACCCAAATGTTCTTCGACAGGGAAATAATTAAATAAGTCGTGGCACATCCACAGAGAAAAACGCTTTACAGCAATTTTTTTTAAAAACAAGGAGGATTACCTTTGCATTAAAGGAAAAAAGTCTAAGATATATTGAAAGTAAAAAAAAAAGTACGTAACAGAACCGCAGTGTGTTCCTGTTTGGGTAAATTTCAAAAGCATATGTTTACAGGGCCGGCCGAGTGGCTCAGTTAACCGGTTAAGAGCTCGCTCAAGAGTGCGAGCTGAGCTCTGAGCAACAGCAGTTCGATGCCCAGCCTGAGCTGAGCTGCCACTAAGCTGCCAACAGGTGGCAGGATGGCTCAGCTAAAAAAAAAAAAAAAAAAGAATTAAAGGTCTTTCACGAAGTACACAGGACTTTCCAAAGTATATCACATTTTGTTATATCTGATATAAATGTATACTAGCAATTGGTCCGGCCGAGTGGCTTAGTTGGTTAAGAGCTCGCTCAAGAGTGTGAGCTGAGCTTTGAGCAACGGCGGTTCCATGCCAGCCCGATCTGAGTTGCCGTTGAGCTGCCAACAGGTGGCAGGATGGCTCAGCTAAAAAAAATAAATAAATAAGAAAAACAAAAACAAAAAAGCATATGTTTACATATACACAGAACATTTCTGTAGAAAAAAAAAACTTAAGGGTTAATTCTAGGTGGTGGAAGTGGTCTGGGTGTGCTGACTTTCACTTAAAACACTTCTACAACTTTTTTCTTTTTGTGATGTATATTTCACACATCATAAAATTCATGCATATACAGCTTGCAATTCAGTTGGTTTTAGTTACGCATATTCACAAGGTTGTGAAACCATTAACACTTACTTAATGTTAATTCCAGAAGGTTTTATCACCTTTAAAAGAGATTCCATACCCATTAACACTTACTCCTCATTCTTATATACCCCTAATCCTGGCAACCACTGATTTACTTTTTGTCTCTAAGGATATTCATAATCTAGACATTTTATATCAATAGAATCAAACAATATGTGGCCTTTTGTATCTAGTTTCTCTCACTTAGTATAATATTTTCAAGGCTCATTCATGTTGTAGTATTATCAGTATTTTATTCCTAAATAATATTTTATTGTATGTTTACATACCACTTCATAGTTATTCATTCTTCAGTAGATGGATGATTGGGTTGTTTCCATTTTTTGTCTATTACAAGTAATATTACAATGAATAGTTGTTTGCAAGGTTTTGTGTGGACATATGTTTCCAATTATTCTGGATATATATCTCTTGGGAATGGAATTGTGGGGTCTTATCACATTGTTTGTGGGAAATGAGTAAACTCGTCATATCGCTCAAATGCCCGCATACAATGTGTTATGATAACTCCATGCTGAACCCTTTGAGGAGCTGCCAAACTGTTTTCCAAAGCAGGTGAAGCATTTTATGTTCTCCATTTTGACGGATCATTTTGTTGGGTACAGAATCTTTGGGTGACAGTCTTTTTCAGCACTTCTAAAATGTCATGCCACTGCTTTTTTACCTCCATGATTTCTGATGAGAAATCAATTTTTAATGTCATCGGGTATCCCTTACATGTGTCGAGTCACCTCCCTCTTGCTGCTTTCAAGATTGCCTTCGTCTTTCAACAGTTTATAATGTGTCTAGGTGTAGATCTCTTTCTTCTTCATTAAATTTAGGAAGTTTGGGCTATTTTTCTTTCAGATATTTTTTCTGCCCTTTTCTTTCTCTCCCTTCTTCTGGGACTTTCCTTTACACATGTTGGTGTGCTTGATGATGTCTCACAGGTCTATGAGGCTCTTGAGTTTTTTCTTTTCTGTCTGTTACTCAGACTGGATCATCCATAGTCCTACTTTCACATTTGTTAATTCTTTCTTCTGACAACTCAAAGCTCTTGTTAAACCTCTCTAATAAAGTTTTCATTTCATTTATCATATTTTTCAATGCCAGAATACCTATGTGTTTCTTTTCACTAATCTTAATATTTTTACTGATATTCTCTATCTTTATTGATATTTACTGAGGCATCCTTCTCGTACTTTCCTTTAGCACTTTAAACATGATTTCCTTCAAGTTTTTGAACATATTTTAAATAACTGACTTCAAGTCTTTGTCTGCTGGTTCCAACATCTGGGCCTGTTTAGCAACAGTTTATGTGAAATGCTTTTTTCTCCTGTGTATAGGCCAAACTTTCTTATTTCTTTGGATGGCTGGTGATTTTTCTGTCTAAAACTGTACATTTTAAATAATATAATATGGCAACACTTGGAATCATATTTCCCTCTTCCCCAGGGTTTGTTGTTGTAGCTGTTTGTTGTTGTTTCCATTTGTTTAGTAACTTTCACAAACTAATTCTGTAAAGTCCGTATTCTTTGTCATCTTTATCTAATGAAGACTCCCTTTGGTTATCTAATGATTAAACAGAAATTTCCTTAAATAGCTGGATTCCAAACTTTGCCAGTGGGGTTGGTGTTGAAGAACACTTGAAATGCGCAGGCAGGCAATTTACAACTCTGCTTTTGCCTTCACTTCTGCTTACACTGAGCCTGAAGATCAGCTGTGGGTGAGGCCTTCTCAGGTCTTTCCTGGGCATCTACACAACCCTGGCATATGTGCAGCTTTACATATGTGCATGGTTTTCTTGATTCCCAGGAATGTGTTGGAGGTTTTCAAAGCCCATTTTGGACACCTCATTCCCCACCTTTTCCTTTTAACTTGTTTGATCAGCTTCTTGTTAGCTCCCAACTGCTATTACTCTCAGGCAACTGTGATGTTAAACAATTGTGACTGATTGTTTTCAACAAACACTCCAAGGGAAAAGGCAGTTTGAAATGAGAGAGGTATGAGTCACGTCAAATAAAGACAAGACTTACAACTGGGCATTTCTAAGGAACTTCCAGACAGGTCAAATAATGACAGCTTTCTAAGAAAAGTGTTTTGGGGAACTCCAAACCCATTCTGTCCCCTCCCGGAGTTGTCAAGCTGCTGGTTTTCATTGTGTTTAAGGGGCTCTTCCTCTTTAAGACTCCTATGGAGCTTGGCAGAAAGGGAAGGGAATAGGATAAATTAAAGCACAACAAATCTTTCTCTCTTACTGAGATTCAGTCATTTGCCTTGACTAAACACTCCTTGGATTGTTGCCAGCTTTTGGTTAATTTCTAGAGTTTTGAAAATGTTAATTTTGGCAGTTGTTGCTGGTATTCTTGTTGCTTTCATGGGAAAGGAAATTTTGGGAGGTTCTTGCTCTACCATTCCTGCTGAGATAGTCTTCTGTATTGTTTCAAAAAAGTTGTGTTTTTTCTTGTCTGTTTGTTTGCCATAAGCATGTATAAATTTTAAAATACAAACAATACATAAAATAAAGTGAATAAAAATGTAAAATAAATTTTGGCCGAGTTCTAGAACTTTATAAGCACCGTCTTTCTATGTAACTTTGGGGTAGGGAACAAAACTCTAATCCCTGGAAAGACAGCTGTAGTAGATCCATGTGTCCTAAACATTGGGTTTCCAGGTAAAATACAAGTTTCCCAGTTGGAATTGAATTTCTGATAAATGCAAATAATATTTTCATATAAGTATATCCCAAATATTGAATGGGACATAATTATACCAAATATCATTAGTTATTGTTGTGTAATTCAAATATAACTGAGAATTCTAGTTTTTGTTTGTTTGTTAATTTTTGCTAAATCTTGCAACTCTACCCACAAGCAATACAAATTCTGGAACTGCAAGGAACAGGAAAGCCTTCCCCACTTAAGTTGTAGGCCTCTAGGAAGGTTCTCAGAGCATGTGTCAGTTAAAGCCATGGTGGAGGTAAGAGAGCCACTGAGGGCACATTGGCCTGAGGCCAGGTGAGTTTCCAGCTGTGGGAAAGGGCAGGAACAATGTGAGCCAGAGAGTGGAGGCGGTGGGGGGTGTGGGTGGGGGAGAATGACCTGGGAAGCTTTCCCTTTCTATTTTAAATTTTTCTGTGCTACTGGACTATCTTACTAATAGGTACTCTTTTAAAATATTTTTATAAATTAAAGTTAAACATTTTTAAATTAAAGTCTGTATTACAGTACAAAATATGTGCAGAAAAGTGCACAAATCATTATCTACAGCTCAATAAATTCACATGAATAAATTCTTGAGTTTATGTTAATTAACACTATGTTAATTTTTAAACTGGGTTCAAGATGGAGCATCTAGACCCTGAAAGCCTTTTTTTCTCCCACTTTTCTAGAATCCTTACCTCCTGTTAGAGACCTTGTTGCCTCCCAGCCCCGGGATTTTGCTTATTTAAATCACTATTTTTTTTCTGGATCACTAACTGTCAAATGCTGGTTTCAGTCATGATCTATCTTTATCCATATGGATGTGCCCTGTCTCCTCAATTTTACTGTGAACTCCTTGTTCTAGGAACCAAATGTGTTCATCTTTACACCCCACTCCCTAGCATTGTGCTCAATAATTCAATGAATTTTGAATGATAATGGTGATGACTGGCATTGATGGATAATATATAGAATTAGCTCCTTAGGCAGCCCTTGGATCATCCAAGCTTGATCCTAGTTGAGTTGAACAGAGAATTCTTCCTGAGTTCCTTTCAGCTCTAGGATTGTTTTCTATTCTAATGGGTCATAAGGCAGAGCCATGGGTTTGATCTGCCCATAAAATACTTCCTACATTTTTTCCAATGCCAATCTCCCATCTTCCCCGAACCTCACATGGGAAAACTGTTTTGATGAAGTCATAAGCAATTTCCAAACACTTGAGTTTTATTTGGAAAGATTTATATCCAGAGATCTAAAGGCTGCCAACCAGTTGAATCCTTGTATAATGATGGTTTCAAATCTTGTTTGGTTAAAAAAAAAAAATGTATTGTTGCCTTTAAAACTTAACCAGAAAATCAATCCAATGCAATTGAAAATGATTCCAATAGGTTTTTTTCACCACAGCATTCCAGTTCCTTTGGAAGTACTAATAAAAATTCATTAAGAAATTTATGCCTTGAAGTTTTCAAGAGGATTCTTCAGTTTTGTTTTATTTTCATACAAATTTACCCAACATTTTATTCTATTCTTTTATTCTCAGATCTTTCATTCATATTGGTATAAAGATTACTAGGAATTGAATCATCTCCACTTCCCTGAGGTATTTTGCAGTTTTAATTGAGACCAAGGGTTTTACCCCAACCCTGACTGTACAAAATATCTGTCCAGTTTAGAATTGGGGAAGAAGCTCAAAGATGGGCTCTTTTCAGTACAGCAATGCAGAGGCTATTTTGCTGTTGTTCATAATCCATTACAAGTTCCCTAGATAGGAGCCATTTTCTTTCACAGAGCTCCTTGCTGGGCATACCTGTCTAATCAGGTTTATTCCTTAAATCAGGAGACTTTGCTTCTCGTAATGAGGAAGAAATTTTTCCATAGAGTTCTGCTGTTTGTTAAACCTCTTAACTCCACTTGAAACCAGATGGCTTTTTTAATAGAAAAATCAACACAAGTTATATTTGTTTGAATGTTTTCAGGAGCAATAATACTTTCTCTGTATTCTCACAACCTCAGGAGTCACACAGCCTGGAACCAAGTTCATCTCTGAAACTTGCCAGCTCTGTGTCCTTGTGGTGAGTTACTTAATCTCTTTTGTTCCCTCCTCTATAAAATGAGGGTTATAATGGAACCAATTTCATAGAGATATGGTGAGAATTAAAGAAATACTGAAAGGTAAGCTCTTAGCATACCGCCTGGCACACACTTCAAAGCTCAACAAATGGTAGCTATAGTTTTCACTCTATTTGGCTTCTTGTTTTAACCCATGGGGTTCTGGGAGATTAAAAAAAAGTTCAGAGAAATTCAGTAGTTACAGAGAGAGAACCATCACCAATGTTTTTAAACCTCTGAGCTCAGAAAGACTCATATTTCTGTTAAGGTCTAACTCTTTTATGAACAGTTTCAGTTGTCTCTTCTCACTTGTCTTCCCAAATGAGACCCTTGTCCGTTTCTTGAAACCATATATGGCAACAATGCCTCCAGCCGAAAGCTAGGAAGAGGGTGTGAAAGGGAACGAGACCATAATAAATGAAACAACCTTTGTCCCTTTTCCAAGTATTTCTGGAAACAGGAGACTAAGTTAAATTGAGTGTATTTGGAGAGGTAGGGGGAAGTGCTTATCTTCACACTAAGTTGAAATTTTCATCTCAGTAGGGCACATACACAGTAAACATTGAGACATTAGCGTGAGCTGGTGGTGGTCTCCCATAGTTAGCCTTCTTGTTAAAAGAGGCTGAGGACTTGTTGTAAAAGCCTTTTCTTTCTTTCTTTCTTTCTTTCTTTCTTTCTTTCTTTCTTTCTTTCTTTCTTTCTTTCTTTCTTTCTTCCTTCCTTCCTTCCTTCCTTCCTTCCTTCCTTCCTTCCTTCCTTCCTTCCTTTCTTTCTTTCTTTCTTTCTTTCTTTCTTTCTTTCTTTCTTTCTTTCTTTCTTTCTTTCTTTCTTTCTTTCTTTCTTTCTTTCTTTCTTTCTTTCTTTCTTTCTTTCTTTCTTTCTTTCTTTCTTTCTTTCTTTCTTTCTTTCTTTCTTTCTTTCTTTCTTTCTTTCTTTCTTTCTTTCTTTCTTTCTTTCTTTCTTTCTTTCTTTCTTTCTTTCTTTCTTTCTTTCTTTCTTTCTTTCTTTCTTTCTTTCTTTCTTTCTTTCTTTCTTTCTTTCTTTCTTTCTTTCTTTCTTTCTTTCTTTCTTTCTTTCTTTCTTTCTTTCTTTCTTTCTTTCTTTCTTTCTTTCTTTCTTTCTTTCTTTCTTTCTTTCTTTCTTTCTTTCTTTCTTTCTTTCTTTCTTTCTTTCTTTCTTTCTTTCTTTCTTTCTTTCTTTCTTTCTTTCTTTCTTTCTTTCTTTCTTCTGCATAGATTCCGGCAAGATACACCCTGGGGGTGGATAGCAATTCTCTGATTCAGGGGCGGAGAGTAAGTCTTTGTATGACCACAGAAGTTAAATGTACCAACTAATATCACTAACAATAATGAAAAAGCACCCCTGGAAAATTACTCCGAAGGTTACCCTGACAACAAATGTGACAGGACTTACGTCATTTGGCCCAGCAGGTGTGTGAAACCTGTTGAGTCCCAGGGCAGTCATCCCAGCTGAAGAAACCAATGGTAGCCTGTAGCTTTTATATATTCACATTTCTCAGGAATGAGCAGTGTTGTCCATTTTGACTTCAATGGGATTAATCTACCTTTCATTTTGCAAAAAAGAAAAAAAACTGCTTGTCAAGAGATGGCCAAGATTAAATCTGGTGAATTTTCTCCTTGTATACTTTTCCAGTGGATACTTTGCTCTTCATTTGCTATCTTACAAAATTTTGAGAAATCAGTGGAGTTGTTGGTTGTCACCTGTGGAAAGTTCTGGGTTTATTATTAGAAATCAAATCAAAATACATAATAAATGGTATAATTCACAGTTGTGCAGTGAACAATGTGTACAACTGTACATGATGGCCCTGGGTGATTTATCTGTTAGTGAGTTCGAGGGAACTGAGTATGCGTAATTCAGCCCCTCCTCTACTTATTTATTTGGGGTCTGCCTTTCTGCAGAAAAATCTTTTATGTTGTTGATATAAGAGAGCCCTCACCCCGCCCCTGGAAGCCTGCAGGTTTCCAGCTCTACCTGTGATTGAGTGGATCAGTTTAATTCTGGGATATAGTATGAGAAATTCTTCTGTTGCCACATTGCTAAATCTCATTCTCTAAATATCTCGCTCCTTTTGGCTTTTATCTGTCTGATTCTTGAATCTTTTTCTCAATTTAATCTGTACTTAGACAGAGAAAAAGAGTAATATTTACTGATCTTTTAAAGTCTCAACCTTCATTATTTATTGAGCATTTACTATATATATACCAGATTCTCCAAATACATCATCTCTTTTGATCCTCCATATGTCTGTGAGTTTGGCATTGTTAACCCCATTTTAGGGAAGAATTCCAGTGAGAGACATTCAGTGGGTGTCAGTAAGGGGCAGAGCTGGGGTTTAAGCCCATCACCTTCTGATTCCAAAGCTCATCCTCTTTCTACTCTGCAGTGGTTTCCAAATAATTTTTAGGGGCAGCACTTTTTTTTCTAAACATGAAATATTTTGAGCTAAATATGTAAAACAGAAAAAAAGTTGAGGTGCCCTGGTTGTCATGTGGGTGGGAGGCTCAGATCTCCACTCACTTCATTCTCCCAGCCTCCATTCTCTGTGGTGACCCCTAGGCATGTCCATTGTGGCTTTTCAAAGCACAACTTGTAAGGAACTGCCTCTATGGATGGCTAAGGGATCTTTGCAAGGAGGTTGCTGAAGTGGGGGGGCTACCAAGAAGCGGTTATAGTTCTCAGTTGTCCATCCCAGGGAAAGCTACAGGGAGCTGCTTCTGTCATTCCCAGAAACACCTGGGGCTGCTCTGGTTTCTGGCCTCCCAGGCTGGGAGGACAGATATGTGAGGACAGCTCAGCTCTCCTTTAACTGCCCCTTAGGCCAGGTGGGGCCAATCATTCCCAAACGTGGCGAGTGCTGACGGGTTGAACTGGAAAGAGGCAGCTAAGGAAGGCCACAGCCTCAGGAAGCCTCCTCCTCAGCTGCACATGGATGGGGCACGTTTCTGAGGGGAAGGGGAACACAAAAAAGGAAGAACAACCAGTCACATGTGTAATTCTTTCGTTTTGTGCTAGTAAAAGGTTTAATTTACGAATCCTGCAAAGCCTCCTGACTGTGGAAAGATTTGGCCATATGGAAAGGTTTCCTACTGTTGCCTTGGCTGGAGAGAATATTTGTGAGTTTGCACTAATTGTCAGAGATTAGTCATGGGGCGGTGGTAGGGGATGAAGTCAGCATCTCGGCCCTACATGGGGGCAGAACTGCCTTCAGTCACAAGATGTTTTCTGTGAATGTTTTTTCATCTTCATTTCCTTTCAGGGGAGAACACTTTCTGAGCTTTTCTAGTAACCAAGCTTTTGTTCAGTAACTAAGAAACATCACTTTATTTAAGCCTCTAATAATTATTCTTATGACTCTCATCTTAGACAGGTTTTGCATTTCTTGCCTTAATTAAGGGAAGACTGCTTCCATTCCAGAAGTCCTCTGTGATTTTAATTTGCATTTTGATGGATTCTGCATGTTCGAGCTCAGATGGGTTTTTTTTTTTTATAACTTTATTTTTCAATTACAGTTGACATACAATATTTTATTAGTTTCAGGTGTACAACACAGGGACCAGACAGTAAATAACTTACAAGGTGATGACCCTGAGAAGTCCAGTACCCATCTGACACCATATCTAATTATTACAATATTATTGACTGTGTACCCTATGCTGTATACATCCCAGTGACTGTTTTTATAACTGGCAATTTATACTTCTTAATCCCTTCACCTTTTTCACCCATGCCCCCAACTCAGATGTTGTTTTTATCCATGGATGGATACACTCAATACTAAAGGGTATGCTTCTATATCCATGTGTATGCTTGTTCTGAAAATCAACAAAGGGCTCAACTGCCCCTTTCAGAAATATGGGAGAAAAATTCAAGGATTTGCTATAGTGATAATCCCCAGAGGCAACTGGTCCAGTTACTATCAATGTGTAATGAATTGCCCCCTCATTCAGTGGTTGAAAACAACCATTCAATTTTGCATATGATTTTGAGTCAGATTTAGAAACAGTTCAGCAATTTTCACAGAGGACTTTCAAGCTGTTGCTTTCAGATGTTGTGTGGAGCTGCAGTCATCCAAAGGCTCACCCTGGATGTCCATGCAGGGTGACTCATGCACATGGCCAGCAGGTGAGGCTGGTTGTTGTCTGGAAGCTTAGTTGGGGCTGACCAGAGGCCTACATGTGGCTTCTCCAGTGCGGTGTCCCCTTGGGCTCCTTCCATGGTGGCAGGGGTAGGCTTCCCCAGAGGGAGCATCCTAAGAGGACCAGGTGGAAGCATTGTGACTTTTTCTGACTAAGCCTCAGAAGTTATGGCACATCACCACTGCATTCTATTGGTTATAACCGGGTCACTAAGATAGGCCCAGATTCAAAGGGAAGGGATCTTAATGAGAAGGAATTTCCATTTGTTATCCACATTCTCCAGAATCATGAGCCCCAAAGAGAATTAGACTACTTCTCCCCTGCATTGATTTTCCAGCTCATTAAGCACTGACTTTTCCCTGTCTTTTCTCTTCTTTGTCCTATACTAAGGAAAGACATTTTATCCAGTTTTCCTTTCTAAATTCTCAGTTCACAGAGAAATAAAAAAATCTATTTGTGCTGTTTATTCATTTATTCTTTCATTTGACAGATGTGTATTATGGACTTGGCAGTGTACCAGAAGCTAGGACTGCAAATGGTGGCCCGCCCTCAGGGAACTCATGCTGTGGCGAAGTGAGCAAGAGAGCCATGTGTTTTTAGTAATTCTATGTCTGTGTATGTGCAACTTGTAATAAGAATGACTATACCCATGGTAAGATCAATGCTATGGAATTGGAAAGCAGCAGTTATTTCTGAGATGGGAGGAAGAAGGAAGAAGAGGTAAAATTGAAAGAGCCTCATTGGGGCCAATCATTGCCCCAGTGACAGCCACCTGGCTCAGATTCAGATATTTGGGGTGGAGGAAGAAAAATGTAGAAAGAGATTCATTCTGGAAATGTTAACTTTCTGCTCTTTGCCTAGAGCTCTACCCAGGAGGGAATAGCTGTTGACAGACACTGTTTGACAAGAAAAGCAAGACTCAAAAATTGAATGACATGATAAACGATTTCTTATTCTTATACATCTTATATGTCTGACTTCTCGACATCTGGCCCTTCTCTTCATTGTTAGTAAACTGTAAACAACTCAGCGTGACCAGTGAAATGTTCAAAGCCAATGCTGTTCGAGCTACTGAGTGGGTATATCTCTTTTCATCTGTTCTATGCTCTAAGTATTTATTGAGTACCTACCAAGTGCCAGGAACATGTTAACTATAAGAGATGACTTGGTGAACACGATATAGCATATCAATCTTGTTTCTGGAACATAGTTTTGTTTGGGTCAAATGTGCTGAACTTGTAGAAAGGTTGTTGGTTAACATTCAATGCAAAACCAAATAGGAGTAGTCACTTCTGGAAAGAAATTTTATTTGGCTTAAATAACATCAAAAAAATGTCAAACCCTTGCATGGTGAGAGTTATACTATCAGAACCACATGTGAAGTCCTGGGAGGCTGGTATTAATGCTGGGATGACCAAGACTTCCCAGATCCCTGGGATTTGGTGTGATTTCCTTGTTTGTGCAACGTTGTTGCTAGGTTAAAATGTTGAATAACAGTGAAAGATCAGAAGTCTCCACGGGGCACCAACACTAACATTTCTCTCAGGGATCATGGAGAAAAAGCAATTGGCCATTAGTGGGATACCGATGAAGACAAGCATCCTTCTTAAAACAAACAGTAACTGGGATCGTCCATGGTGGACAGAACATCATGTCATATTTTCTAAAAGTGAAAAATCTCATGAACAAAGAAATTCTCAATGTTACATTTCTTTTTGGTTCTTCAGATTAAAATATGACCCCCCCTCCTTTTGTAAGAAGTGTATCTTAATCTATTTTCAGACACATATTTTACATCAATTGCGGTGACTCACCTTGTTTTCAAAATGTGTATTCAAATCCCTTTTCAAATACGTGTTTACTTGGGAGTAACAGAGCTTCCCTTTGTGGTAGATGCTAAAACAATTTCTGGAAAGGTGGAGTGGGCGGGGGAGACTGGAGGGTGCTTGTGTCTAAAAAGAAAATGGAAACCTGATGTTCTGAGAACCGAGGTGGACTAGTTCCTGGCTTCTGCTGGAGGCGCCTTCATTTCCTCCTATATGCAGCTCTAACGCATTTTGTAATGGCAAAAGCCACATGTCAAAATTTCTGAGTCTGTAGCATTTGTCAAATTGTCACTTGTTGGACCTCAGGCCCCTAATCATGTGCCTGCAGAAGCTGTAGGATTAGAGATAATGGTGGGAAAACTGGTGATATTGGCACATGCTGGTTATTTCTTGCAGCTTTCCAGAAAGGGGTAGTCTAAGGAGCAAGTTTGGATGAAAAGTGGCATGCCTGAATGCAGACAGGGAAGAACATAGAGTTTTACAATACAGACTCTTTCTGTCTATAGCTTGCAATCTAAATTGACGTCAAGTCCCAGAATTTGGAGATTTTCAAGGTTAGAAATCCCAATTTTGTACAAAAGTGATACGAACAACAACAAAAAAAGGTAGAAAAGAAAGATACTTAGCAGGAAGTAAGACTGATAGGATTGAGAGAAAAGAAAATCTGATTCCCCACTTATATCTCTTTAATACCTCTCGTCAAACATTCTTCACAAGACAAGCACAGTCTGACTTAGATGCCCCGGGAAGGCTGGGAAGCCAGGTGGTGCCTCCCCTCTGCTTTGCTCCCTCTCCCACCACATGGCTCTTGAATCAATTGCCTCAAGGTGGAGGCCATTAAACTTTGGGCTTGAGGGTGAGCAGAGCATAAAGAAACATGGTGAGGAGACAGGGATGGTAGGACTCACAGACCTCATTCAGACAAGATTATTGGGCCATTATGGGTCCCTGGAATCAACTAGAAGTGAATTCCAAACCTAACTGATAAAAGTCTGGGACTATTCAAGCCCTACGGTTGTCCTGAGGCCATAGCATTTGTACCTGCAATAAATTTTTTTGAATTTGTGTTTTGGATTTCTTTGGATAAATACCCAGGAGTGGGATTGCTGGATCATAAGGTAGTTTCATTTTCAATTTTTTGAGGTAACGCCATACAGTTTTCCATAATGGCTGCACCAACCTGCAGTCTCACCAACAGTGCACAAGGGTTCCCTTTTCTCCACATCCTCTCCAGCACTTGTTTGTTGACTTATTAATAATAGCCGTTCTGAGGGTGAGGTGGTATCTCATTGTGGTTTTTATTTGCGTTTCTCTAATGATTAGTGCATTGAGCATTTTTTCATATGTCTGTTGGCCATCAGTATGTCCTCGTTAGAGAAATGTCTCTTCATGTCCTCTGCCCATTTTTTATGTATTTATTTTTATTTATTTATTTATTTTTTGAGGGCAGTGTCACTGGCCCTCATACGTGGGACCTGAACCAGCGCTGCTGGCATCCCAAGCCAGCTCTTAACAACTGCGTCACTCGGCTGGCCCCCATTTTTAAATGGGGTTGTTTGTTTTTTTGGTATTCAGTTGCAGAAGTTTTTAATTAATTTTGGATATTAACCCCTTATCAGATGTACCACTGGCAAATATCTTCTCATCAATAATGTTGTAAAGATTTATAGGGTGCCAGATGGGCCCTGATTAGGGAGACAACCTCATAGACTGTGTAGATGCCTGACCACTGCGCTATACTCCTGAAGCTGAAGTTGAATAATATTGAATGTCAACTATAATTAAATATATGTAGACATATTATATAGATATCTATCTATATCTATCTATCTATCTATCTATCTATCTATCTATCTATCTATCTATCTTCTAGCTATTCATGGGATATAAAGTACAGCATAGGGAATATAGTCAATAAAATTGTAACAGCTATATACGATATCAGATGGGTGATAAATTGGGGGTGGTTATCATTTTGTCAGAGGTATAAATGTCTAACTATTATTATACATTGTTTTCTACACCTGAAACTCATAAAAAAAAAAGGAAGAAGAAGGAAAACAACAGGTATTGATGGTAATTTTATTCAGAATCTCTGTCTCAGGATGATAAGGAACAGTCTGACAGGAGAGTCCTGTGGATAAATTACTGTTTGCTTGCTTGGTAAACACTTAGATGAATGGTGTTGTCTTCCAGAAATCATGTTACAAATTGCACTAAAGAGTTATTTATCTGTAGAGTCACTGAATGCAATTTGCTGAAAAAAAACACAGTATGTGGTCTGATTAGGTTTTTGGAAGGGTCACTTTTGAGGAGAGCTGTGCCATGTTTTTCTTTCAGAAGCTCTATTCCGAACAAGTGTAGCAGGCAGGTCAATCATTGTTTTTCCTCCATTGTAGGAAGGAAGCAACCTCTGTCTTCACTTGAGCTTAACAGTATAATAATCTCAATAAAACTTCCAACTTCATTAAGTGCATTTTCTGTCTGCTGCAAAGTTCCAGGCATCTTCCTGAATGAGATCTTTCACCATCACGATCCATATATCATCAAGAGAACAAACAGCTCCTTCTACTAGGCCCCTGTACTGATCTCTAGCCTGCTTTCCATAAGTAAAAATAAGATTCAAAAGACAAAGCTGGGAATACTACTTAGCAATGACAATGAACTACAACCACATGCAACAACGTGGGTGTGTCTCACAAATGAAAAAGAAGGCAGACACCAAACAGAACATGCTGTATGATTCCTTAAAGTAAAAAAAAAAAAAAGGCAGAATGAAACTTATGTTAGCAGCCAGGAGAGTGGCTACCTTGAAGTGGGGACATACTGCTGGCAGGGGAGCATGAAGGAGGCTTCTGTATTGCAGGAAATGCTTTGATTTTTGAGCTGGGTGTTGGTGACACAGGTGTGTGTATTTTCTGAAAAGTCATGATTGCTCAGTGCTTTGGGTTTTATTATTTTTTTGTATGTTGTAACTCAATTAAAAGTTTGCTTAAAAAATTACATAACTGACCCTTAGAGGATATCAACTGAAATTCACCTGCTTAAGAAAGATACCAGGTGGCAAAAAAAATGAGAAGTTAGAGCTATTGCTTGTTTTCTCTTTTGTATTCATTTTAATCACCCTAAAGCTGTTCAAACACCTGTTTTGGTCAAGGCTGTGGTTACAAGGGACAGAGCTAGAATTCCAATGAGCTTCATCTCAAAGGGGACTCGGCTGGGTAAAAATTGAAGGAAATACTATTGAAAAACCGAGCCTGGGAAAGAACACGGATGGTGCAGATGGGTCTCAGGAATAACTAAAGCCAGTTTCTAAAAGAGCATGGAGAACCCTCTTCCTCATCACTGCTGCTCTATGTGTCATCAGCTGTCTTTTCTTTTATTACAGACTGTATCACTTCCCGTGGCCGGAAACAGATGCACCAAGCTTTGTGCTGTGTACCTTCTAGCTTCAGTCATCAGAGCGGGGCTCTCAGTGTCAAGTCCATAAGAATCTGAAGGAAAGAAGTCAATAGCCCATTTTGGGTGGGGTGTCAACTATTGTCAACTCTTACATATCAGCTCCCATGAGAAACAGGGGTAGCATGGGTGGCAGAAAAAAATAAATATGGTGAGCGTTGGGTAGACAATCCTATAAATCTTCACTATAAACATTAGCCTATTGTTTCCAAAGTAAAATGGAATTTCTGTAAAGAAAAACCAAGAATATAAAATTAGATTCACCCAATCCAAGTTTCATTTAAATAATGTATCATATATGCAAATGTATTCCATTCTTTTCAGCAACTTTGTTGGGTAGGCTAGCACAGGCTAGATATGGTTGATTTGCTTTTTGGTATTTGTGTCAGAGGGATGCTTTTCACTGAGGATTCCTGAGGATCGGAGCCTCCCCTATATGTCCAAGATGGGGACAGAACAGGTATGACGCATGATTCCTACACATCATGAAGAATGGCTGCAAACTGTGCCCTGGGATTCACTCAGCCAGCAGCTCTGAAGCATCTTCGAAGCCCCAAGCGCTCTGCAGGTGATAAGGGTCTGAACGTTCAAGACCTAGTTTCTTCCTCTGGTTTTCTCTTAGTCTAACCAGAAGCTGTTTGAATTCTGCCATTACCTCAACCCATTTACACAAACCCTAATTTTTAAAATATTTTCCTTTTCTCAGAATTAGCTAGGAAATGTTTCCAGAGTCAAGCCCTTTGCATGTTAAAAGCAGCACACGAAGCGACATGTTAATGAGGACTGGGAGTCAGGCAGACATGGCGTTAAATCCTGGTTCCCCATTTGCTAATTGTGTCACCTTGCAGTGTATTCACTCTTTGTAAACCCATTTCCTCATCTGTAAAGTGGGAAAAGCATTGGAACCTACATCACAGGTTGTTGTGAGCATTAAGGGTGAGGAGTAAATGAGTTGTGAAGGTTTACACATACAGCTCCCTGCACTCGGCTTGGCACAGAGAAAGTGCTCCATCAAAATTTACTACCATGTGATCTCAGCATTGCAGTAACTCCACATCTGTCTGAAGGCCCTGGGATCCTGCCTTCTTGTTTGTATCCATGTCTTATGCCTGCTAGATTAGGTGCTTCTTAAGGAAGGGCTGTCTATCTTGTTATGCCCTCAGCAATAGTAGCCTGATGCCTCAATAAATGTGTGTGCAATAAACGTCTGCTGAATTGAGTGTGTGTGTGGTGTGTGTGTGTGTGTGTGAGTGTGTGACATTTACTGACCTTTGGTTTGTTCACCACTCAAGAACCCAGCAGCTCTGCAGACCGACTTTGCATGCAAATGATGTCCGAGTCACCCAATCTGCACTTCGGAAGACAGGAGCCTGAAACTGTTTTTGCAGGCTTACCTGGTTGATGGAAGTGATGGGAGAAGTTGGAAGTTGTGGAGGTGTGGCAATCCGGAACGCAAGGCCTCCAAGTTCAGTGTGCATTAGAATCACCTAGAGGGTTTGGTAAAACACAGATTCCTGAGTCCCACCTCAGTAGGTCTGGAGTGGGCCTGAGAATTTGCATTTTTAACAAGTTTCCAGGTGATGCTGATGTTGCTGGCCTGGGACCATCCTTTGAGAAACACCGGGCAATTAGAGCAGTGCTTCTCACACCCTGCTCCACTTTGGAATCACCAGCAGAGACAGTTAAGTCAGAATCTCTGGGGAGTGGGCCCCAGGCTGTGGGGTCGACCCTTGAACAACATGGGTTTGAACTGCACGAGTCCACTTATCCATGGTTTTAAAAATTGCATTTAAGTGGACCCACACAGTTCCAGCTGTACTGTTCAGCTCTCTGGATGATTCCAATTTACATCCAGAATTCATAACAAAAGCACTGCTTCAATCAAGACAAAAGAAAAAATCAAGGGGCAGAGACAAGGGGCCTGGTGAGAACCTTAGATCCATGGAGTAAGGCCCCAAAGAGCAAAAGAAGTCCTACATGTTTACGGGGCAGTGCACAGGTGTTGACACAAGGAGATTGTTTAATTAGGCACGTGGGGCTGTGGAGGAAGCTACCAGTGAAGAGCCTTCAGCGTAACTGCGACGCTCCTGGGTGGGCTGCAGTTATGCTGAATGTCAGTTAAGACAGCTCAGGTCAGGCCCAGTGCGCTCATTATGGACTCTGCAAAAACAGGGACAGCTCGACCACAGAGACCCAGATCGGCCTCCAGCCCATGGAATTCTCTGCACAAGACTGCTTTTCTAGGTGCCCCCTGAAAACATTGCAGGTTTGTTGATTGGTAAGTGCTTTCTTCTTCTTTTTCTGTTGTTAAGATTTCAAATGTACTTTGATGAAAATTCATCTCCAGTTGATTAACAATAACCTACGTGTGTGGAACACTTATATTTTTTGAGGTACTATTCATGCATTATTTTACTTGCCCCCAAAGCCTTTGAATCATGGACTCTGATTGCAGTTTTACAGGAAATGGAAGCCCAAAGTGGGTAACAGGCCCAAGGTCACACACATCCTCAGCAGGTAGCAAATCCAAGATTCAGATGCAGGGTCTGGCTCCAGGGGCTTTTGCTATCCCAGCGCTGCTCACAGGGGTGCAGCCTGGGGCCCCCTAGGGTCTTAGAGATTCTTAAGGGGGCTCTAGAAGATCAAAGCTATTTCATTGTAAGACTAAGATGTTATTACATTTCACTCTCATTCTCAAAGAGGAATTTTCCAGCAAATACCTAATGTGTGATGAAATCATCGCTCTGTATGTGTACTTGTGTAGCCTTGTGTTTTAAAATTTTCTCAGTTGTAATATCTAATATGGTAACTCTTGAAAGATATAACCCATATAAACAAAAGCTCCTTGGAGTTCCCAATACTTTTCAGAGTTGTGATGGGGTCCTGAGAGCAAAAAGTTTGAGAACCGGCACTACCTCTGTGGTGACTATCATCCTCATGAAGTGTCAACCTGAAGGGACTTGGGTTGTCATCCAGCCCAGTTCCATCATTTTACAGATGAGGGGATTGAGGTCCAGACTTCATGTGGTTCTCAAAGAGGCCACACACGGGGCAACACCAGAACTAGCACTGGCCCAACTTCTATGCATTTTGATTCTGTTCAAAGATAACCTGATGCATTATTAAAATTTTTAAGAGTTTATTTGAGCAAAAATCAATTTGAGTAAGCCAACATCCAGTCTAGCAGCTAGAAAGGAGCAATGAGGATCTGTACAAAACAAAACCCTTTTATAGGTAGAAGGGAGCGGGAACAAGGAAGTAAATATGGGGCAAAGAAAGCAGGCTGGCTATAGCAGGGTTACTTTCCTGTAGCCGATGCTGGTGGTCTTTCAGGAAGATTACCTAACTCATGCTGATGAGGTGATTCCTGATCGACAGGTGTAAGATTCCATTTCTGGGAGAGCTGAAACTCTAATGTTGTCTACTTGGTTTGGTGAGCTGGGACTTAGCATAAGCAATTCCATTTGGGGTCTGTTATCTTGTTTTTTTAAACAATTCCCACTGATTGATTTGGGACAAGGAGACTAGGTCGGCCCTTTTCCACAGGTGTTCCTGGATGACCAGATGATGCTGGACCCCCCTTCTTCTTTCTGTGGCACATTCTTAGCTAGAAAAAAGGCCGAGCCCTTAGTGGTTTTGGAATCTGGTCCCAATGTTCCCTGTGCTCACACCAGTCTCTCCTTCTAAGTAACAGTTCTTTCCTCTGAACATTTCAAATCAAATAAATATATATATCAATCAGTGTGGAGTGGCACTCAGCAATCAGTTCCCTATTCATGTGAGCTGGTGACCAAGCAGCCCTGGTGCCCTGGGAGGGCAGCCGGGTGACAGGGACACTGTGTGACGGCCTGGTCTCACTATTACCTGCTGTAAACAGCCTTTTAGAGTTCTTCCTCTTGAAGGGTTGGCTCCCTGAGAGATTGCTGGAACGAGGTTCTGTCATTCTTTCCAAAGTAAAAGAGGTCAGTAAAGTTAAAGCAGGAATGAAAGCGCTTCCGTCTTAGGAGGTGGAGTTTGTTTCCTCAGCTAGAGTTAGTTCGCAGGAAATTCAGGCCCTCCTCTGACTGGAAACACCTCGTTCTTGGACAGCCCGCCCCTAAAGGTGGCAGTGGTGGTGAGTGGTGGTGGTGGGGCATTGCACCCTCGCGGTCCACCGGCTTCCTCCTGACAAGCCCATAAAGGCAACAAAAGTATTCCAGGCTGATGACACCCCCTGGAGGCCAGTGTGGGGAAATGTGACAATCCTGGCCACCGCTTTCCCTTCCCCCCACTTTCCAGGGCCCACTGCCCTGGTCAGGTTCCCTCGCCTATTCTGTCTCCTCCAGAGTGTGTCTGTCTCTCTCTCTCTCTCCGCTTCTTCTCCTCCTCCTCCTCCTCTTTCTTCCTCTCTCTCCCTCCCTCCCTCCCACTCTATCTCCCTCCCCCCACACTCTCTCTCTTCCCATTTCCCCTGTCTCTCCCTCTTCCCCCCTTCCCCAGTTCCCAACTTCTCCCTCATCTTCCCCCTCACCCCTCCCTCTCTTAGCAGAATGCCCTCAAGACCATCCATGTTGTTGCAAATGGCAAGATTTCTTTTTTTGTGACTGAATAATATTCGTGTGTGTGTGTGTGTGTGTATGTGTGTGTAGCATTTTTTTTATTCATTCATCCATTGATGGGCGGTGAGGTTCCTTCCATGTCTTGGCTATTGTAAATAAGGTTGAAGTGAACATGGGGTACATATATTTTTTTGAGTTCTTGTTTTTGTTTTCATTGGACAAATACCCAGGAGTGGAATTGCTGGATCCCATGATACTTCTATTTTTAATTTTTTGAGGAATCTCCATACTGTTTTCCATAGTAGCTGAACAAATTTACATTCCTACCAACAGAGCACAAGGGTTTCCTTTTTCTTCACATCCTCGCCAACATTTGTTATTTCTTATTCTTTAGATAATAGCCATTCTAACAGCTGTTAGCATAAGCTAACAACTAACGTAATACTTCTGGTTTTGATTTGCATTTGCATTTCCCTGATGATTAGTGACACTGAGCAATTTTTCATATACCTATTGACCATCTGTACATTTTTAGAAAAATGTCTATTCAGATCCCCTACCCATTTTTTAAATGGATTGCTTTTTTTGCTATTGAGTTGTATGAGTTTTTTTTAATGTATTTTGGATATTAACAACTTATTGGATATGTGATTTGTAAATATTCTCCCCAATTCAATAGCTTACCTTTTCATTTTGTTGATGGTTTCCTTTGCTGTGCAGAAAATGTTTAGTCTGATATTGTCCTACTTGTTTATTTTTTGTTTTTGTTGCCTCTGGTGTCAAATCAAAAAAATCATCACCAAGACTAATGTCAGTGAGCTCACTGCCTGTGTATTCTTCTAGGAGTTTAATGGTTTCAGGTCTGATGTTCGAGTCTTTAAAACATTGTGAGTTAGTTTATGTGGATGGTGTAAGGCAGTGATTCATTGTCATTCTGTGGCATGTGGCTGTCCGGTTCTCTCAGAATAATTTATTGAAGGGACTGCTCTTTCCCTGTTGTTGTTTTTTTTTGGCTTATATGTGTATAATTTAAAATATATAATCCCCAATATATATTTATGTGTATTCTTTGTCATTAATTAATTGACCACATGTGCATGGTTTATTTCTTGGGTCTCTATTCTGTTCCCTTGATTTGTGTCTGTTTTTATGTCAATACCATACTATTTTGATGACTATGGCTTTATAATATAGTTTGAAATTAAGAAATGTGATGCCTCCAGCTTTGTTGTTTCGTAAGATTGTTTTTTCTATTTGCGGTCTTTTTTGGTTCCATACAAACAAATTTCAGGATTGTTTGTTTTATTTCTGTGGGAGAAAATGGCATTGGAATTTTGATAGGGATTGCACTGAATCTATAGATTGCTTTGGATTAATGTCTACTTTTCCTGAGAACTTTCATGTGCTCCTCAGAACAACACTGTGTCCTTTTTACACCTAATGGGTAGGTAACAAAAACATGTCTTAGAGAGACAGATAACTTGCCCAAAGCAAATGGCAGAGAAAAATTTGCACCCAGGTCTCTCTGACCACAAAGTCTGTTTTGTTAACCACACATATTTGATTTGTTTTGCATATAATCTCTTACCAAAACAATGCATTGCTTGAAATTTTATAAGCATCTCCCCCAACTCTCATTCCAATAATTTTTCCATAGCCTACAATTTATGCCCCCCAGTTTCTTTTCTGTGGCTTAGAATTTTTTTCTCTGACAAAGTACAAATGCCCCCTGTAAATTTCCCAGCCCACTGGGCGAGCTCAGACTTAAGTAACAGTTGTAACTTGAGCTGATTCTTAAGGGGAAACCAATGGAGAGAATTCACAAGTGCTGGCTGGCCCTGATGGGGCAAGGATATGACATCCTGGGAAAGACCCCAGGTGCTGCATGGGGCTGTGTTAGCTACAGCACTTAGAGAAAACTAGATTTTAAAATATAGATTTTATCCTTTCTGAGTTCACTTTTTATCCCTTTGTATTTGTTATGTATTTCCTGATCCTTGACATAATATTCAAACAATTCGGAACAGAATGAAGTTAAAAGTGAAAGCTTCTCTCTTTCTTGCTTCCTCCCCACCTCGAATCACATGCCTCATTTAATTTTTTGTAAATATTCTTAAAATAAAATTCAATCACATTCTTTTCTACTTCCTAGGCTTATTCTTCTGAACTTGTTTTTTAAAGAACATTTAACTTTCATCCACATCGGACGAGATCATATTAAGCTGTCATCACAGGAAAAGACAAGGGAAAGACGACAGATTTCTCTTTTTATATATAAAGATGACAGGTACAATCTCTGATTTTATAATCAGAGATTGAGTTGGAAATTGTTTAGGCTGTTAGCATTTGATTTCCATTAGCTTCTGGAAGTTAAATTAGCAAATTATATTTACATGACTCTTAATAAGAATCAAGTGGGCCTGCCTTCTTCCATTAAGAATTCATTGAGTATCTTTTTATTTGGCCATGGCCAGACTATGCACCGACCTCTCCAGGAGCCTGTTGATGCAGGAAGGAAAACAGCAAAACCACAGAAGTCGTATATTATGTAACTCGACATGCAAGAATTGAGACTCCCTAAACCTGGAACCACTCGGCCGAGGTGACAGGGACAAACATGCTCCCTCCTTCCCTTCTCTGCTGGCTCTAAAAGCTGAAACCCCTATGTTTTGGGGTCTTTTGACCTGACCAATTTCTTTCTGCTGTGAATCTCAAATTTAGAAGTACCTCCATGAAGAAAAGCGGAGTCAGCCTGTGTGTTCTTGGGAGTTCATGTCTCCTTTGCACTGCTGTGCATTGGTTCTGCAGCAAAGCAAAAGGAAAGTTAAAAATAAACAGTAACCACAGAATACAATGGAGTGCATATTTTTGCAGCTCTTTTCCTAAGCTGTAATCTATTATACTTTTGTGGTTTTATGCAATTCTTCTAACTAGCTTAAACTATTTGGTGGTTAAATAGTTGTGACCCTTCAGTTACTGAGTATTTAATGTGACAGCGCATTCTTCCTTGTTTGTTACTCGGTGCGTTCTTCTTTCCTCCAATTTTTGAATTGATAAACTTTATTCCAGTTTCAAGGTTTCTCTTAAAAAGCCCCATTTTTCTTTTGTTGTTATTTGAAGCTTTATCAGTTGAGAACTATGAGCCTGTCAGGCTTTTCTATACTGGCATGTGGGGGACCTTGTGGGTTTGCAACTCATTTGCCATGAGAAGCAACAAGGTGGGCCAATCTTGATTCAGGGCTACCATGTGGATACAGAGAATTTCAGAGTTCTCAGCACCCAGTTTCACATAAGGGCATGTAGTGGAAGGAGATGTGGAAGGCAGATTTTATTAAAATGGCATTTTCTTTTTGAAAAATAGATTCATCCTTCATAAAAAATAGCACTGAGGATTGAGGGCAGGCCGCGTGGCTCAGTTGGTTAAGAGCTTGCTCAAGAGTGCGAGCTCTGAGCAACAGGGTTGCCAGTTGGATTCCCGGCCCGAGCTGAGCAGCCGCTGAGCTGCCAATAGGTAGCAGGATGGCTCAGCTAAACAAAACAAAACAAAAAAGCATTGGGCACTTGTGTGTCAGGCAGTGTTCAAGCACAGGGGGCAGAGCCATGAGAAAAGATGGACAAAGTCCCTGACCACATGAAATTTACTTCCAGATGAGGAGAGGCAGAGAATAAACAAATAAACAAATAAATATATTACCAATGTTGTTGGAGTTTTAAAGTTCGAAATACAACATGCTCTGGCCACAATTCAGAAAATGCAGAGGAATATAAAGCAAGAAATGAGGTCATCTTACTCAGCTCCCTCCAACTCCTTTCTCACAGGTAACCACTATTATAATTTAATGTGTATTCTTCCAGATTTTTACCAGGCTTATACAAACATACTCATATTGATTGTGTGTGGGTGTGGGGGGATCATAATGTACATATTGTGCTTTAGCTTCCTTTTTTCTTATCAAGATATTATATGCAGCCGTCCTCATCAGATCATATAGCTCTACTGTGCTCTCCACAATGCCATAAGATTAATTAATCCTTTCCTCTATTGGTGGACATTTTATTTACATGGTTTCTATTTTCTTGCTGTTATAAAAAATGTGGCATTAAATAGTTTTTTGAATTATGTCATTTGCAATAATAATAGTATTTCTATAAGCTAGAATCCTTCAGCCTGGACGTCTGGATCCAAGGGCATGTATAGTAGATTGATTTGCTGATGGTGAAGTCATTTGAAAATCACATAGGAGAAAAAAAGAAGCATCAGTGAAGAGTGATAAAAACAAAATGTGGGGAGAAACAGCTCTTAGGGAAGAGTGCAAACAGAACTAGATAAGGGAATAATTGACCACCGAATGAGGTTGTCCAATTTCTTTGTCAGCCTCTCATGAAGCCCCCATAAATCCCACAGTTGGACCAAGTTATCTGATCTGAGTGCTATGAAATTAGTATCAGATGGTTCTTATTTGATGCTATTTGCCCGCACTCAGACTGTAGGTTTTATGAAAGCCCAGTAAGCATTGCCCAAGTCAAACCATCAGACATGTATCCAGCTCATCTATACATTACACCAAATGTATTTCATTCAGTGAATATTCCTGCTGTGAGTCAGGCACTGTGCTGGACCCTGGAGATTCAGCAGTGAATCCAACAGACTTCATCATGGGAGTTAGCTATTAATCCAAGCCCACACGCATAAAGCTGCACTGTGACATGATGAGGTATCTGATACCTACCAAAACCTCTAACCCCATCATGGAGGGCTGGAAAGATTTCCCTTTAGAAGGAGCTCCTGAGTTGAGCTGGGAAGGGTTAACTCATTAGGTAATGATTAAGCTGAACAAAGGGTTGTTTGGAGTTACATAGGTAAAGCAGAGGGCGAGTATGAGCAAAAGCTCAATAATGGGGAGAAACCAGCAAGGATAAGGGACACAAGAAAGCCAGGTGGGTCTGGATGGACCTTGTAATAGATTGTGACTATGGTATTGTGATGTATAATAAGAAACATATTTTTGGTCTTCATCTTTGTTTCTGGCACAGAGCTCCTAAAACCATTGGCATTTCCTAAGTGATTAGAGCAATGAAGGTGTCTCCATAGTCGTAACAAACACCTTTCAAACACATGTCTGAGTTTGTTAAATGAAGTGACATTTGGAAAGGGGCTGGTTGCCAGGGAAGCCAATCATGTGATTGGAACTTCAATCCCACCCCTGACCTCCAGGGAGGGGAGGGGCTGGATGTTGAATTGATCACCAATGGCCAATGATTTGATCAATTATGCCTATGTAATGGAGCCTCCATAAAACCCCAAAGGACAGGCCTGGGAAAGCTTCTGGGTTGGAAAATGCATGAAGATGCTGGGAGGATGGCAGGCTTGAAGGGACATGGAAGCTCGATACTCTTTCCCCCATACATTGCCCTATGCATCTCTTCCCTCTGGCTGTTCCTGATTTTTATCCTTTTATAATAAACCAGTAATTGAGTAAGTAAAATGTTTCTCTAAGTTCTGTGAGTTACACTAGCAAATTAACTGAACCCAAGGAAGGGTTATTGGAACCTCCAATCTATAGCAGGTCAGTCAGAAGCACAGGTGGCAATCTGGACTAGCGATTCATGTCAGAAGGGGTGGGGACAGTCTTGTAGGACAGAGCCCTTCACCTGTGAGATCTGATGCCATCCCCAAGTAGGTAGTGTCACAATTGGGTTGAATTTTAGGACACCCAGCTGGTATCACAGAGAATTCGTTGCTGTGGGGACCACCCCCTACCTTCTCCCCCTCCCCCCCCCCCCCGCCACACACACACTGGAATTGGGTACAGAATTGTTAATGACCACACATGAGGCAAGATGAGGCTGGAGAGGTGGGCAGAGAGCAGACCATGAAGGTTAAGGATTTTGATTTATCCTAAGACAAATGGGAAGCCTTTAAAAGGCTCTGAGCAAGGGGTGGAAGATGGGATGATATAATCACATTTGCAATTTGAAAACAGTATTCTAGAAACAGACACTGTGTGTATGGGGGGGAGGGGTGTTGGTGAGAGACCATATGGAGACCAGATAAAAGGCTTTCACAGCCATCCAGTTAAGAGAACACAGTAGGTTAGGCTAGGCAGGTGGTAGACCAGGTGTAGGCCACATGCAGAGAGATGAAGGAGGTAAACAGACAGTGCTTGGTGGGTTGGATGGAGGGTTAGGAAGAGGACTGCGTCAAGGATAGTGCCCAGGTTTCAAGTATGGGGAAGTGGATGGATTGTGCAACCATTCACCGAGGCAGAGAGTACTGGGAAAAGACAATTTGGGGAGAGAGGATCTTAACTTCGGCTTTGAAAATGTTTAGTGTAAGACGTCTTTGAAAGACCCAAGAGGAGCTTCCTAGCAGGCTGTTGGATATTTGACTCAGGAGCTCAGAGGAATGACGGGGTTAGAGAGATCAATCCGCAGGTCCTCTGAATAGATGTGGTTATTGAAGCTGAGAGCCTAGGTGACATCGCGCAGGAAAGAGAGTATAGAGTGAGAAGAGAAGCCAGGGCCAAGTCTGGAAGACTGTCCACAGTGAAAGGCCCATCAGCAAAAGGGAGGAGTTTCCACGGCCCTGAATGTAAATGCCTCCTTAAAGTTCTCACCCCAGACATTTAACTTACTTCCACCTGGTTCCTTCCCTGATGGCCAGAGGGGAAGAATGAGAATCAGGAGAGAGTTGCATCATGAAAGCCAAGAGAACAGAATTTTTCAACAAGGAAGCAATTGTCACCATTGTGAAGTCTGCTACAGAGACAGACAAGTTGGGCACTGGAAAAAATGTTTTGGATTTATCTGTGTGCCTAGGCACTGTGCCCTGTGGTCGGTGGAGGGATGGATATGTTGGAGATCACCTCATCTTGATCTTGGCCTTACACCATTTTAGAGGTCCCCCTGTGCCCTTCTCTTTCTTCACTATTCCAGACTGAGAAGCCCCGAGGGCTTACAGCCCTCCTCCTGGAGCCTCACACCTTGGTCATATTAGCTTTCATTTTCTGAGGGGGGGCTCTTCATTTAATTTGTCACAAGTACACCTCTACCGCTGTTGAATATGCTTAACAGGTTTCAGTAGCTGAGAAGTCTGGTATGTACTGGGCTCTCCTTTTTAAAATAATGAATGCCAGGAAGATCCCTTTACATGCATGGCCCAGAACAGTACCTGGCACATAGAAGGGGCACAGTTGTTGCTTATTAGAAGCCATGGTGGTTAAAGGCATAGGCTCTGGAATCTGACAGACCTGGGTTCAAATCTCAGCTTTAAAAGTCACTAGCTATGTGACTTCAGGCAAATCACTTAACCTCTCTAAGCCAGTTTCCTCATCTGCAATAAATGAATCCTCATAAGGTTACTTATGAGGACTAAATGAGATAGTACATATAAGGGGTTTAGCACAGCATCTGGCAAATATTAAACACGTAAGAATCATAGCAGCAGTTTCTGCAGCTGTTATTATTTTTAGTAGAATTTTTTGTTGTTGGTTCTTCCAGTTTTTCCAGAAAGTGCTTGAATTCCAGATTGGCAGCCTAATGTGTCCTAGATCTGTGGGTGAGGGAGGCACTTAAGTCTAAAATAACCTGACATCTTCCTGCTTCAGACACTTGTCTGTGTGCTCCCTAACAGAATGTACATATTCTATCACTGCTCTGAACACGCAGCATTGTAATTTACTTGTCCATGTGTCAGCTTCCCTGGACAATGAAATCCTTGAAGGACGTGGTACCAACACAATATCTAGCACATAGTAGGAGCTAAAAAAAAAAAAAGGCTTATTAAAGGCATAAAGGACTGATAGCTCATGACTAAGTCAGTCTGAGCATTAAACAGCCATGCAGACACTCCCCTAATTCTGCAGGGCTTGAAACAAGAACACAAACAGGGTCCGCACAGCCTATATATTTTAGAGTCATATATAAAGTCACACCCACAGCCATCCTCTGTTCTTACTCGGGGCCCTGCGACCTGACCCCCAGAGGAGAGAGGAGTGACATTCTCCCCTTGGGCAGCCGTGCTCCCTGTCAGCTTGAGTGGTCTCATGGACGGCGGGGGAAGGGAGGGAGAGGCAGAAACTGGGCCTTGGCACAGGTGCCCGGGTTTCCTGGGCCCACCGGAACCCACCTGAACCCAGAATGGAGACTGACTTGTCAGAATCCCCAGGGAGTCAGGGCCTCCCATAACTGTCACCCTGAAGCAAAGGTGAGGGAAGGGGTACAGCTCTCTTTCTGCCTGGACACTCACTCCGGGAGACTGGAGGTGTGCGACTTTAACCAAGGAGCACCCCGTTCTGTGGTTTCCCAGGGCATAGGCCATGGGCCTCCACGTGCCCTCCTCCCAGCGTCCTGAGGGGCTTAATCCGATGACATGTCCCTCTTCCTTAGCTACTGTTCACTTGATTGGTTATTGAACTTTTGAAGAAGCTTCTTAAAACACCAAAAAGGGAAAAAAGAATGTGTCACATGCAGTTGGTGATGTGCAGGGGCTTCTGAAAGGCAGGCGCATGGTGGGGACCCCCCTTGCCCTAGCCTGGGAATGGGCGATGGTAGTATAACTCTTTCCTCATTCAGAGCAGCATCTGTGAGTTCACAGTATAGGTTCGTTTTTCCCTTGAGCATCATGATGGGCCCGGCGCTGTGCTAGGGGCTGGGACATAGGGCTGAACTTACGCAGACTGATGTGTGCGCCAGGAGCTTGCAGCCTGGCTGGGAAGCCAGGTGCCACACAAGTCATTGCAGCTAAGATAAGTATTACAAGAAGGGAGGTACAGGGTGAGGTAGCTAAGGCAACGACCAGTGAGGAGAAGTGACTTGCCCAAGGCCACACAGCTAGTGAGTGGCTGAACTAGCAATGAAGTAGGACCGCCTTGGTCCGACTCCTGGATCTCTGCTCATTTCCCGCATCGTGACCACACTCAACCCAGAGCTCTGGGGCTGCCTCAGATGGAAGCCCCCAGTGGCCGCCCTAAGACATTTTTCAGTGAATATGGTTTTAAGAACCAGAAAGAGACACTGTCCTTGGGCTATTTCCATCTCACTTCAATAGCACCCCAGGAGGGCTTGATATATGTTGCTGTGGCTATGGGGACAACTTGTGTGTGCTGACACAGCCAGAGGGTTGTAAAGGCCGGAGGCTGTGCCTCTCAGCCGGAGGCTTCAGGGTGAGCCCGGGAGAGAGAGTTGCTACCAGGCTGAGCAGAAACAGACTCATCTTTGATATTGGGTCATTGTTGCATGACTCTTGGGAGCTCTATCAGGGATCGGCAGTAGGAATGTCAGTTAGCAGCCACTTAGAAAGGATCCTGCATGGGATGGCAGCCTGTGGGAAGAGAAAAACCCTTGTAAAAGAGGCTGTGGTCTTGTCATGAGCAACTGCAAGGCTCACGGTCTGTGCTGCAGTCTCTTCCTGCAAGTCAGAGGGACTAACCCCGCGAGGGACTCTCAGACCCCAGGATCTACCTGGCACTGACTGAGGCTTCCGTGGTAGCCATGGCATGAATGAAGAACAGAGCACGCAAGATCCTAAATGCCTTTTAATATGCTTTTTACTCAAACATCAATCATCAATACACCAAACATAATAAAATAATTGGGTGAAACAGTAACGAACCAGCCCCAAAGTCAATCAGAGTCCTGGTGGAGCAAGGAAGGGTGGCTAGTTCAGGAGGCCAGTCTGGCAGAGGTTTGGTCTGAGTGGAGCAGAGCAGGGTGGAGGGTTCTCAGAGCAGAGTGACAGTGTGGTAACCTCTCAGTCGAGACTGGCTCTCTGAGCTGCAAAAGCTTTTATGCAGTTCTGAGTGATTTCCTGACATTATCATATCTTCAGTAGCAGACCATCGGGGTATAACTAGTTACACCCATGCAGTGCCTCCCTGGGCATTGTCTGCTAACTTCTTTGCGCATGTCCACAATGGAGTTACTTTTGCCCATTCAATATGGAGTCACTCTTGCTCACACAAAACTCATTCTACCAGCTTCCAGGAGCACTCTACACAGGCCTGTCCCCTGGAACAATAGGTGAGGGTCACCAGAAATAGAGGCACAGTTTCTGCAAAGTGAGTGGTGGTTCAAGGGTCAGAGAGGGGACCCACCCCCAGAAGGTTACTGTGAGAAGGAGGTCTAAATATCAGTCAGGTCCAGGTTGCTTGGAGCCACTCACATTTGCTCTGTTGCACTGGATTTCCCCTCCTCCCCCACCTCACACCAAACCAGGGAGGGAGGAGAGGGAGAGAAATCACCCCCCTCTATTTTTGGAAGGAAAGTGACCCTTTACCAGGCCCTACTTAGGGGCAGGGAGGAAGTGTAGCTTTGCAATGACTATTGAAGCGTTGATTAATATACTAAACTGAACATTCTAATTTCTGAATTGAGACTGTGTTTAGTGCTGAAAAAGTCCCAGGACTGCTGACATTTTTATCCAGTGGAAGGGGACTGTGAGAGACACAAATTAAATAAGTAGCTGTTTTAATTACATCTTGTGAGTTCTGCTGGTTTAGTGTCACATTTACATTAGGGTTTCATTCCCTGTTGAGGTACTCTGAAATGTACCCATGCTTCAGTTCATCAGTGATCGAACCCAAACGAGTTGGGGCTGTATCACTCGAGCACCTCTGATACCACAGAGCTGTGGAAAGGGCTGTGGGGAAAGGGCAGGCCAGGACCAGCTCTGGGGAGGGAGGAGAGTGGGCAGCTCCTGAAGAAAGCACCCAGGCCGTGCTGGAGGCTGGGCCTCAAAGAGAGAGTAGGGGCAGGGCTGCAGGCTCTGTGGGGAGCCCTGATTACCAGGCCCTGGACAGGGCTGCCGGAGAAGGCTTTTCAGGGTCCTTTCTCCCACCTCCTCCCTCCCCACGCCCGCGCCCTCCTCAGCGCTCCAGGATATGGGGGCTGCTCTCCAGTTCCATGACTTCTTCCCACCCTATTGATCGGAATTCCCCACCCCCATCTAGAGCTTCACCCATGGGCTAAAAACGCGGTCCACTGAATTTAGCCCATTGTGGCTGCGGTAGGGGAGGATTTGGGCAAAGAAATCTACTTTTCTCCATGGCTGTTTATGTTCCATCTTGACACTGGTCTGGGTTTTCTTATCAGGACTACTGCTCCCTGTTTCTTTTGATTCTAGGCCCTATCTCCTTTACAATCTGTTCTTCACAAGATTATGTCAATATCCTGATTAAAATCCTCCTGTTGTAGTTAGAATAAAACACAAGCTTGTAAATAGAGCCTGAAAGTGTCTCTGTGACCCAGGCCTGCCTTCTTCCCCAGAATCCTCTGTCATCTTCCTTGTCACTCCCCCGGGCCACACTGGCTGTCTGCAGGTGGCTGGGCTACACGGAGCTCTAATTACTCTTACTTTTTCTCAGAAATATTCTTTCCACTGCTCTTTGCCTGTCTAGCTCCAGCTTCTCTTTTATGTAGCCACTTAAATGCCATTTTCTCAGAAAGGTCTGGACCTCCCATTCTTTCTCATAGAATTTATTTTCTTCAGAACACTTACTGCTTTTATTATGTATGTATTGTGTTGAATGTTGAGTCCTTCCCCATCCTGGAAGCTCCATTGGAATAAGGGCAGAATCTGTTTGGTTCACCAGCTGTATCCTCAGAACCTAGCACAGTGCCTGGGATAGGGTAGGTGCTGAGAACAGTGTGTTGACCACAGGAAGAAAGTACGTGTTGTGTCACATTGGGCACACAGTGACTTTCAAATGTTTATCTGCTGTATGATCCATCCTGGAGGGGTCAGGAGGGCTTGAGCACAATCTTCTCAGTCTCTCAGATCTGGAGAGCCAGTGGCCCTGAGAAGGGAATTCCCCTTGTTAAAAGGAAGACCTGTGGTGAAGACCCAAGTACATCTCTGGTGATTGTGAGTTGAGATTCACTTCCACATCATTAAAATTGGGCGACAAAGGCCTATCTCATAGGTCTGTTGTGATGATTAGGTGGGTATGAGAGAAAGGAAAGGGAAGACACTTGTCAAGTGCCTGCTTTGTGCTAACTCTGTGCAGGGTCCTTTCTGTATTCGCCGATGCAGTGGGGTTGTTTTATGAGCTACGTGATTGGAATAGCTCTAGGTAAGCAAGCCTTGAGTTCTCTGATGGTCTTTTGGCTCACAGCAAATCGGAGAACACCGATGTAACCTTGGATTGCAATCTGCAGATGATCAGCTAGAGATGGAAGACAAGTGTGCTGCACTTTGTTTCCTCCAGGTTGCTCTGAGCACTATGGCCTCTCATTCTGCCACAGACCCATGGGACATGTTGTTATTGTTCCTGCTTTCCCGATGAGGAAGCAGACTCAGCCAGGTGAAGTGAAGGGCCCGAAGTTACACGACAGAATGGCTGTGCACTTGAACCCGGTCTATGGAGCACCACATGACTGTGATGAGCTGAATAGTGTCCTCCTAAATGCATGTGTTGAAGCCCTAACCTCCAGTACCTTAAATGTACCTGCATTTGAGACACGGTCTTTAAAGAGGTAATTAAGGTCAAATGAGGCCGTAAGGGCCAGGCCCTACTCCCATATGGCCAATGCCTTTATGAAACGAGGAATGACACCAGGAGACTTGTTAGACACTATTGTCAGCATTGCCTCTGCTTGCTGGATTCTTTCACGATGGTTTCCTGGGCGCTAGTTATATGCCAATGTGTTGTGTGAGGGTGTGAATATACCACACTGTCAACATGCCTCTCAAAGCTCATAATTGAATGGGAGGACCAACAAACATCAATTACCATAGTTGCGATAAAAGAGTGAAGTGTTACAGAAGAGGGAGCCAGTCAGCTTGAGTTGATGGGCTCTGAATTGAGTTTTGTAGGAGCAGGGCTTCGGTTGGTGGGAGCTGGTGGTGATAGTTTGCTGCCTCTTTCTCCTTTCTGGGCATGACTGTCCCATTTGATGGTGTTGGTGGCAATCCTGGCACCCCAAGTCCCATGGCAGGGGTACAGGTATCCTGCAGGGTTCCATGTGGCTTCCAGCAAAATACTGTCTGCAAATTCCCTGGCCACATAAAAAGCAGAGGCGGGCTTCCTACCTTCCCAGGCCTAGCTGAAGGACAAGGCTCCTCCATCCTTTCTAAACCAGTGGAAAGATTACAGCGGAGCCTGCTGACAAAAGCCTCCTAAGAACTGGGGAAACTGGGCCCCTTCCCTCAGGTGGAAGTGTGGCAGAGATTGATGAGCAGGTCACAAAACTGCTCTCCTGGGGGCTGGCCTGGGTCCTGCAGCCTCCGCTGAGGCCTTCCCCTCAGGTAGGTGAGGACAATGTATTGCATCTTGAGCACTTCCCCCTGCACAATCTTCAGTGTTCTTTCCCATTTTCCCACAGCTTTGGAGAGGGTGAAGCTAAAAGATGAAAGGAGTCGAATCTTGCTCAGAGGACAGCTACTTTCTCTCACCAAACCCTGGGATTTCTAGCTACCTCTATGGCATCACTAACATAGGACAAGCCTCAGGCATCAAAATAACTGTGAGGCAGAGATAGGGATCAATGCAGCCTTCCTGACACGAAAGTCTTATTTTAGCTTAACTAGATTTCCTAAGGCAGTTATACACAGAGGTATTAATATAACAAAGCTATTATCCAACTGGCTGAAGAAGGCAGTCTTGTAGTTCACTTGGGCCTGTCTTTGATACTTAATTATATTCAAAGGATTATTTGGATTTGATTACTCTAACAAAGTAAAAAATTGTTCTAAAGTGTACGTGTATGTACACTTCAGGTATTTTGAAGGGCAGTCTGCCATCTTAACGCTAAAGATGGCATTACACGACAGCTCAAGAATCTTTAGAAAATGCTTATGATCTCAAATACTTAACAAATTTTAATTAAATTGACTTGGATAGTACTTAATGGATACTTTGAAACAGAAGTTGCAGTCTACAACTACTAATATGAAGGATCACAGACAATAAATTATGCAATCAAATTTTTAATAACAAAGATACTATTTTTAACATGGTCAAATATACTTGGCTAAGTCCAGATTTTAAAAAACAAAAGTATCTAGCCCAACAGTACGACCATACAGCTTTGTACAGAACATTCCATAGATCAACAGAAAATACATTTGAGCACAAAAATAAAAAATATTTAGAATCTCTAAGCAGCATTTTATTTCTGCAAAACAGACATATATCTTGTACTGATTAAATATCTACAAGTGCTTTTCCTTTACAAAAATACATATATTCTTAATAGACTAAGTCATTAACAATGACCTGGTAATCTTTCACTTCAATTTGAATGATTTATAAGCTAAATCTTACAACCACAAAAAGGTTTTTATTTGTATTAAGATGTTACCACTTTCGACAAAAAAAGCTTAAAATAGTTTATATTTCAAAGGAAAATTAGCAACCTAACTGTACAATATATCCTATGACGGCTTTATGGAATGTGAGGGCTACTCTGGTAAGAACCGGTGCTTGCTGTTGCGTTGCCAGATGCAGGAGGCAGCAGAGTCCGGCGCTCCCCTCACAGGCTCCTGTCGTGGACCACGGCTCATAAGGACACTTAGGCCCCCATCCCCATTCTAAAAAATCTACAGCAAAAGAAAACGGACCCCAAACAAGAATAGGCTGATCCCATGACATTTCTAATATGTACAACTCCTGCTCCAGTGGACCGATGGGAAGTCTATCGTTAATCGTTTACTATCTCTACGTTGCCCAGAAGTATTTCATCTCATTTGCACTAGGTTAATTTCTTAGTCCATGAAGCTCTGAAAGATGGAAGAAAACTAGGCCCAGTATTTCACATATATCAGTTTCACTTGATTCTAGGTTTAAAGATAATTAAAGTTAAAAAAGTATTTCTGAACAATGTCTCAGTGTAGAATCCTAGGAAAAAGGGGAGCAACAGGTATACAGACACATTTTAATGAGCATTTAAAATAATTATTACGTTTCATAACGTTTCATAACTTTCTGAAAAGGAAGTGCTCAAGCATTTTAATTGTTTGAAAATATAATAAGAATAGCAAGTTAATACACTATTTGTGAAAACTACATTACACTAGGAAGAGAATCACTTTCAAATTATTGGGAAAACGCCATTGTGGTAAGAAAAAAAATATGAAAACCTTGCAATGTATATTTAAGTATACTTTAATGAACTTTCAATCTCATGTTTTTCCATCAAAATACTATTTAATTACATATATCAAATAAATCCAGATTTGCTTAGTTATTTTGTGCTTTCAAAGGGTTTCAGAGTCTCTAAAATATTTAACATTTTTCAATCTTTCATAAGCCAGATCTGGCAGACATGTAGTGTTCCCTATTGTAGGGATATATATCTTAAAAGAATAATAACATTTCATGTTTTTGTGTTTCTAATCCAGAAAATTACATTTATGGCAAACTCATTCATTTCAATTCCCCTACAACCAACATCTGAATGTATAAAGCTTAGTCTGCTAGAAAATTACTTATGCTAAGCAAGGGTATGTAATAGAGTGCATCCATTCTTATCCTATCCGAGGAGGTTTGGCCTCGTGGCCTCTCAGAAAGACGTCACAGTGGGAGCCCTACTTCACGAGCTCCCAGGGAGAATGGTGCAAGGAGAGTGCTTAACTACATGTATATGCTCTTGATCTGAGACGCGTTTTGCCAAATCCGGCTGTATGGCTAAATTCTAATAAAGTAATTGCTGAGAAACAAGACAAGGAGTTAACGTTTTCAAGAAAAAAAATAGGCCATTGTGAAAATTTTTCAGTACAGAAAAAGCATTGACATTTGAGTCTAACAGTATGTACTATTTTCTACACAAGCCTGTCAGCATTTACCAGTCTGTCTTTAATCAAATTTTTCATATTACTAAGAACCCAGGAACCTTAAATAAGCATGATATTTGTTTACATTGCCTCCATGGAGTGAAAGCTTCTCAAACTAGAATTTAAAATCTCAAGTTCAACTTCCTTTTCAAAGCATGGATTTCTCCCACTTTTCATCCAGAGGGGGGCTGTTTGTTGTGTTTATCTCTTTCTCACCTTTGAGGATTTCCTAAGATCTGTCAAATGGTGCTGGAAAAACGAGGAACATCCCTGAAACTAAGTGCTCTGATTGTTGTGAGAACAACCTGCACTTGATTGATCTCACCATGAAAATTCCGTTGAAAGCCTTTCTTTGGTCACATTTTAGCAATTACTCAAGGTTATTACCGAATATAAAATTAAATTGTAATCTAAAAATTTCCAACCTTCCAACTGTTAAAATGGTCTCTCCAACAAGGTTATTAATTACCAGTAAAATGTCTTTGGTGATATGTATTTTCTTATGAAAATCTTTAAAAAAGAGATTAACTTACAAGCGCCTATTTAGATACGAAATCATTCATAAGAGACAGGTACAGATAACTTAAAATTTATGCAGTAAATCTAAAACAAAAATGCACAGTTGCAATGAGGCACTTTCTCTTAAATATTTCAATAAAGCTAAACAGTTCACAATATTATATAACATATCCTTTTTTTCTCAAAGAATCATTTAAATTTAGATTACATTTGAGTATATAATATACTTGAGCAAACTCATTACATTTATAAAATGTGGCATATTAGTATGGGACAGATTTTCAATGAATAAAGAAATAATATACTTTTCTAAAAGTAGGTAAAAGACATTACCCAAGGTACCTGTGCCCTAGATTGAATGAGCTAATATTACCTCATCAATGAGCCTTCTAGTTTATTTTTTTTACTTCTTTAAAGTATTTTGTTACTTTAGAGAAAAGGCCATATTCTGATATTTCTATTAACTGATATGATTACTTCAGTTAAAGTGATGTCTATAAACCACTGGCCTTTATATCCAAGGTTCCTGACCCTTTTACAAGTATGATATCTGAGGCAGAGAAAAGAGATTACAAATATTTCTTTCAGCTTATTGTTTAAGAAACAACAGATTAAAGAAAAACTTAATTTTATGTATTCACCAATTTTTTAAATTCAGATTATTCCTATAGGTTATTTATATAAAGAGTTTATTTTACTAGCACCCTAAGTTTATAAAGCTAGCCATAAAAGTTGTCTGTTTTCTATACCTGGTTTCTTGCAAATTCCACAGCCTGACTTAGGGAATGAGTAACTGGGGATTTAGTGTATTACTAGATATGAAAGTAGTCCCATACTTAGAAAATCATAGTTGAATACATCAAAAGAGGTTGGGCGAAGAAGTCTGCGGTTCTAATAGTAATACCATATGACTCAGGACCATGATAAAATGTGTACCTTCCTCCAAATGACAACTGATGTCCTTCTTTATATAAGGTTTTTACATGTTTTGGCACATATTCCATTGCATTTCAGTAAAAATGTTAATACACTAAACTATTTTAAATTCCATAATTGCTTCCAATATATTTCCTTGGAAAACAGTGAAATTACATATGATGAAGCAACAGGACAAATTTAAAGAGATCATGTATATAAAACTCATTCATGGTTATAAGTTTTGGCTGGGGAACCCAAAACATCCAGATCTCATTTGTGGTTTTTTAAAATGCACTCTCAATGCATTTTGCATTAAATCAATTAAAATTAACTTCCTTATGTAAAACACTACTTTAATCACTGACCTGAATGTGACAAATTTATAATTTTAAGTTTTCTTAGGGATGTCAGTGAATTGGATTTCACAGCATAACAAAATAATTTCTATAGCTAAAGAGTAAATTGTTTTTGGTTGAGTGTAATGGTCTGTTCCAACCATTTTAAAAGAGTTAACAAAAATCTGCCTTTTAAATTTTGCTTGCGACCCTTCTTAGCACAAACACAATCTAACTAAATGAAATTAAAGTACTGCCATAACCTTTTTCACAAAAGTCAGAACAAAACCAACAGAAAATTTTAACATAGGCTTTTTGACTTGAAACAAAGATATTTGGAAAAGAGGATTATGATATTTCAACCTTTTATATTGTGAAATGCATCAAGATTTAGCTGTATTTTGTATGTGTTTCTTAGAGTTGCACAATGTTTTATTTCTAAGAAGCATTTTGAGATTGAGAAGGCATTAATCTGTGATACATTTTACTGGAAAATGTAGCACATCTACCATGTATACAGTATAAAAACTATGTGTGCAACACACAGATTGTGCTCATGTTAGATTTCTGAAACAAATATTTTTCCTAACTTTCAAGGATTTTTCCCAAGTTTCAGAGGTTAACCTGTTTTGAAACATTAATAAAACAATTTCCAAAGAAGTTTTTGAAAACAACTATAAATTTAAAAATGTTTAAAACCAAGTTCTTCATATAATTTAAGATAACAAGGCTGTCTTTGACTTGTAGACTAATTTCAAAATGAATGGAAGACTTAACAAAACTGCAAAATCAAGGACATTATCATAGCTCTGACCTTAATGAACTTACGTATAAAACAGTAATCCCATTTCCCCCAAATTGCTACAGGATCTAAAATGAAATATTCTCAAACCATTAATTTTGGTTAGCATATTTATCTACTATACTGCATTTATTCTACTTTATGCAAATGGTTTGGAAATGTGATAGGTAACTAACAATTTTAATCTACAAATGCTTTGAGATTTTTGAAATCCATAAAATAGCTAATGTTATCTGCTCTAAAGATTCTAATATTTAAAATCATCATCACCCTCTGCATGCCACAATGACACACACCTAAGGCCAACTTAAAGAGAGAAACACTGTACTCATCAAACGAGAGCAACATAATGATGCAGCCATAAAATGGGTGTTAATGATGTTTCATTAAGCAACACCCGCTTGTCATAAGGCATCATGAAGATGACTAACCTTACACATTCATTTTATTAGAAGTAGCGTGATCAGCTGCCAACGTTTTGAATCGTTGTGAATCCGACTTCAGTTTTGTAAGAAGTCACAGACATTTCCAACTGGGGGGCTCACATGCCCCCCTTGTGCAAGTGGTAGACTACACTGACAGATGACTTAAATGCCTACGATGACAGTGTGCTCGACATGTTAAAGAATAACTGGAATTCTTCCCCAAAGGACGTGAACTATTTTGCACACAAAAAGCTTACTAAGAACAGGACAGTGGCTCAAAAACCCCTTTTCTAAATATATTCCCCATACAAAATAATTTTGAGATAGAATAATTACTAGTTTCTTGTGCAATACTCTATTTAAACAAGAATTAATGAAATACTAAAGTATGTGAAAACTGTAACACCACAAAGATTGAGCCATATTACTAGTGTGATCAAACATTAGAACAATCTTGGAACAAGCAAGCAAAATATTCAGAAGGCTGAATCACGGCTGCACACCTAACTGATTTCAACCATGACTTGTGTTGTACACTGAGAGACAGCACAAATAACTTATGCAGATGGGGAGCAGCAGAATGGCACTTGGTTTGCTCTTAATAGAAACAACATAAATGCAACTGACAATGTAGAGACAGACAATGGCCTTATTTGCATGCTGAAAATCTGGTTGTGTCCCTCTAGTCCACACACTGTTCGCTGTGCAATCTGCTGATGAGTAAACAAATAGTGCAGGCTTCATCTCAGTGGGATCTAGGCCCCTTGGTCTAACCGAAGTCTATTCTTGGTCGATACTGCAATACCATGGGATATGACTATAAAATAAAAACAGACAATGAGTAAGACTATTTATATAAAAACAATATAGATTACATACAAAAGATTTTTTTAAATTAGTTTATTGGGGTGACAATTATTAGTAAAGTTGGAAACAAAGCGTCCTTCGATAGATGATTGGATAAAGAGTTTAAGAATGCGGAAGTAATTTCCAGTGTTTTGATACTAGTGAGTATAATAAGATGACATTTAAGCTTATTATATATTGCTAATTAAATTTATTGAGGTAATATATAAATTTCAGTTGTATACCACTGTAGTTCGATATCTGTATACTCTATTGTGTGCTTACTACCCTAAGGCTAGTTTCCCCTTTACCCAATTTGCCCTCACTCTACCCCACTTCCCCTTTGGTAGCCACCATTCTGTTGTCTGTACCTATGAAAACACTTTATTTTTTAATGGCCGTTATTTTTCTAGAATCAGTAACGTTTTCCATAATAGGCAACAAAGGTCAAGTTCAAAGACCTACAGATGTCATACTGGTTGCATATGTGAATAGCAATAGAGTAACATTAGGGAGATGCAGGGCCTGTGGAGGACTGAAAGCTATAGCCCTCCTAAAAGGCATTCAATCATTGACCTTGTGGGCCTGAACCAGGCGAGGCCACAGGTTCCATGCACTCCAACAGCGCTGTTATTTGAGTGCCCACTGCGTCACAAATGAACAAAGGCGCTCCCTGCTATAAGTCTATGAAACTGGGGTTGTTCTCATAGATCACTTTTTTAAAGGTTAGTTTGATACTTTTTTTTAGCATTTAAAAATATTGAAAAACAAGTAGCTAATTTGTTACATGAAACACTTAGGTTTACTGTCTCCTTTCAATAGTTGATACTGTGAAATATTTGGACTTGATTACTAAATGGTTCGGACTGTCCTCCATGTTGCTCTATGTAGAAAAGGTATCATATATCAACAGACAGTAGTAGAGAAGAAACAGCTTTCTGCAGATAAATGCTATAGGCCACGCTGCTACTTCTGAGTATTTTTACCCTCTACTTTACCATATCGTATAGAGCCCAAAAGTCAGAAAGGATCTGGACCAATGGTTTTTCTTTTTTCAAAGCCGCAGGTTCCCTTTCAAATGAATTCTGAGGAGCTACTTTTATAAAACTACTGATTACCCCTTCATCTCAGTGTGGGTGAATGCAAAGATGCAGTACAGAGAATTTTTCTTTCATGTAGATTAAAGGGATAGACTGGGATTCTGTAATCCTGAAAATGGCCGTTTCCGTACTGATCACAGCTGTTACATACTGAGAAGGCTCAGCATGGAAGTCTCTTTTACCATTAGCTCAGGATAGGCAGGGAGTGTGGAGAGGAGAATCCCTAAGGCTCGCTCCTCCTACATGAAGTTAAGGCGCTGCCACTACCAGTTACCTAAGGGTTGGAGTTAAAGCTTCAGGCAGTCTCTCAGTTTCCCTGGCTGAAATCCATTTGGGTCTAAATTTTGTTTGCTTGTTTTTATTTTAAACTTTATTTTGTTCCTTCTGAAGCAGAGATTCTGGGAATGGAGCAGAGAAATATGCATTTTATAACCCCCTGGGTTTCTAAAGCCAGCCAGACCTGGAGATCGCTACCCCAACATCCCGCCCTCACATCCCTGCTCCCATTCTACCCAGCTCCAGCCACGTCTGGCCCCTTTTCATACCAATTCTTCCTGCTTCGCTTTCCAGTTCTGACTTTTTGAATCTGCACACTTCCTGCAGATAATTAAGTCACTGGTAGAATCCACTCATAATATATAGAAGAATCCATCACCAATTTTACCAGGGTGAAGTTAGAAAGGGAAGTAAAATGGCTGGTTGTAAGTGGTCAGGATTTTCTGTTTTGGGCTGCAAATGGTTTTGTTTTCCCTTTCAAGTAACCATGTGTTTGTTTTGTTCTATGACAACATAGGTAGTTTAATAATTTTATTGAAATGTGTTACCATTATGGAAATTACGATAAGCTTTAAGTTCTATTTGTGCTTCAGTTTGTTTTCTTACTATAATGAAATAGAGCACAACACTGCTCTTAGTGTTAAGTGATTGCACTGAGTGGGCCTTCATTCCATAGTTGCTAATCCTCAGCCTCATCATGTACTAACAGAAAGAACAGATAGTTCCAAAGTATGTATTTCAAATGTGATAATGTTAGAAAATGATAAAATTAACTTTGATTGATGTACTGTTTTTCTTAAAAATATAAATTCTTGATCATAAAAATAACTTGGCTTTACCGTAGATTTGAAAAATACAGAAAAGCATCATGAAAAAAAGGATGCAACCATCCAAAGACAACCACCATAAATATTTTAGAGTATATCTTTCTAGTCTTTCTATGTACTTACTTTTTGTTTCAAAACTGGAATGATAATACAAATGTCTAGTTAAATAATTTTGTTCATTTAAGAATTTTGTCCATTTCAAAATTCCATAAACTTATTTCTACACTACTTAATATGATCCTATATGATCATTTTTAAAGGCTGTCTATAATGCCTTTATAGACATGAACCATAAGTTATCCATAAATCTTTTTGCTGGACATTTTACTTTATTCTTTTTTTGTTTTTTGGTATTATAAATTAATCCTGCTCTCCACTTTATTCCCAATCCCTGGGTTGGTTCCTAGAAGTGGCACTGCTGGTTCAAACAGCATACACATTTTAAAAGGCTTCATGATAAATACTGTGACACAAGAAAGTGGACTTCAAGAAAGCTGTTTTATTTTTACATTTCCAAAAGAAATATAAATGCTCATTCTTCAAATAGCCTCATCAGTAATGAGTACTATCCTTTCTTCCCTCTTACTCTACAATTTAATATGCATAAAATAGTATTTTATTTCTTCTTTCATTTCTTGACTTCTAAAGAAATAAACCGCCTTTGTATGATTATTAGCCGGTTTTGTTTCCTTCTTTTGTGACTTGCCTAATCATGTCTTTTGTTTATGTTTCTATGGAAAGTTGAACTTTGTCTTATAGATTTGTATAAATTCTATATGTATTACGGACATTAAACCTGTCTGTCATATATTGCTAATATTTCCTTAGTTAGAGTATATTTGCCATGTACTTTTCAATATTAATAGTCAGCTCAGTTTGTCTTTTGCCTTTTACATGTATAATAAGAGGCCATCCCCTCTCTGAGATTTGTCATTCAACTATATTTTCTTCATATTTGATGGTATCATTTTATTTTCTTTTTTTCTTTTTAGAGGGCAGTGTCACTGTCCCTCATATGTGGGATCCGAACCGGGGCTGCTGGAGTCCCAAGCCAGCTCTTAACCACCATGCCACTCGGCCGGCCCTTGAAGGTATCATTTTAAATGTTTACCACTGTAAGCCATGAGAAACTCATACAAGTATAATGTGATATGAGTATAATGTGATCTATGAATTGAACCCTGTCCCCCATCACCACCACCAATAGTCTCAGTACAATTTACTGAAAAGAAACCCCTACTGGGGCACACCCCACTCCCAACAACTACATTCTGAGTTCACCCATTACCCTTGCCAACTGCCAGCGACTCTCTCTGCGCTGGCCCGCCTGGCCTCCTTTGAACCCTCAACCAACCAGACATGATCACTCGTCTGGATCTTTGCTATGTTCCCTCAGCCTGGAGTGCCCAACCCCAGATATACACATGGCTACTTCCCTCACTTTTTGATAAAAAAATCACCACCTTAAAGAGGACTTCCTTTGGTAATCCTATCTAATTTATTTACTCTTTCTTCTAACACTATATGTTTTACTTGTTTAGTTTTTGTCTGTTACCATCAGAGTGTAAGCTCTATAAGAGAAAGGAATTTTTCTCATTTTTACTTCTGTGTCCTCAGGGTGTAAAAAAGTGACCAGTTAAGTACTCAATAGGTATTTGTTAAATGAATCTTCTTCCACTAATTTGAAATACTCTATAGATTCATACATACTAGAGTCTGTTCCTGAGTTATTCTTTTTATTCATATGCCTATGTTTCAGTGAGTACTCTATTTTAATGACTTCGGCTTGAAAATACATTTTGGTATGTGGCAGTGCGCATGCCCTCTAATTACTAATTTTAAACTGTGACTGATCGAAAGCACTGGTTTATATTTGCTGATGAACTTCAGAATGACTGACTTTGTCAAGTTAAACAAGAAATGGGGTTAGAATCTTGTTAAATTTCATAATCATGGGGAGAACTGACATCTCTAATATTTCGTTTACTGTATAATTTCCTGTGTGAAGCGGTATTTTTGTTATATAAGAGAAGGTCTTTGATCTTATGAAATATATGCTGAAGTATTTAGTGGCCTACTGTCATGATACTTGCCATTTACTTTCAAATGATGCCATAAAGAAACTGTAGATATATTTACAAAGAGATTAATAAGATAAGGAAAGGGGAAAAGGAAGAGAGGGAAGGAGGGGCAGAAAATGTAGCAAAACGTTAACTGGTAGATCTACATAAAAGTAAAGGAAATTCCTTTGTATTATTTTAACTTTTTGTTGTTTTGAAAATTTCCAAATTAAGAAGCTGGTAGGAAAAAATAGTTCTTAACACTGAATTTTATCAAATCCCCTTTCAGCATCTACTGATGATTTTTATTTGACTTTTTGTGTGTGCTTGTATATATAAAATGTTTCCAACACATAATATATAATTTCCCTCGCCTAATATTAAGCTATCCTTGCGTTTCTAATAAAACTACTGTTTGGGTTTGGTTTATTCTTTTCGTGTAATATTTCAGTATATTTAGTATAGTATTTATCATATTTATGTTTATGTTCAAAATAAAATTTGATACTAGTTTTCTAATTGGGGTTCTTTGTCAGTTTTTGCTATCATGATTATGTTACCTTTGTAAAATGAATTTGGAAGAGTTCAATTTTTTTCAATGACTTAAAACAATTTAGAATAGGAATGGTCTATTTCCTTAAAAATTTGAGAGATTGTGATCATAAAATTATTTAGATATCCGTTGAGGAAGTAATTCTTTAATAATCTTTCATGGCAGTGATTCTTCTTTCTTCTTGGTTAAACTTTGGTCCACTGGTATTTTCCTAGAAAATTGTCCATGTCAGGGAATTTTCACAAAACTTAAAAATTTTAATAGTATAAAGCTACACATATAACATTTGCTTATTTATTATTACTTAATCAAAAAGTAATTTTTTTCTTGAAATTTTCTAGCTGGATTTATTACAACTATTAATTACAACTTTCTGACAGGAGTTTAATCCATAATGAAGTGTTTAAGAAAGAAAAGGATACTTGTGTGGATTACTGAAAATGGGGTCTTGCTTCAGTTGTTTTCTAATACTTCTTATTAGAGTTTAAGAACATCTTTATTTCTTAGGAAATAAATAGCCATCAATGCCAAGAGTAAAAGCAAAAAGCCATGTATGTATGAGTTACAGCTGAAAGCAGGGCATCAATACCATGCAGTGCATTATCCTCAAATCAACTGTGAAGCTAAGACATCTGTATACTTCAGATACATACAAATCTCTAGCTCAGTGACATTATTTATTCACTCCTCACCCTAACTGCATAATGTAAGAAGGATGATTTTCTTTCCCTAAATGATTTTTTTCCTGGCCTTTATAGTTGTTAATTTGCTTACCCCATTGCTAAAAAACCAGTACTTAATCAGTGTGTATTAAAAAGCATGCATTTTAATGACTGGGGGATTCAGCTGTCACAGCGCTAACAATAAAAATTAAGGGAAACTCTAGAGAAACTGCCAATTTAACATTTTTGATTAGCGATTTGAAGAGGTTCTTTTTTTTTTCTTTTAATTTTTTTTTTGTTTTTTAGCTGAGCCATCCTGCCACCTGTTGGTAGCTCAGTGGCAGCTCAGCTCAGGCCGGGAATGGAACTGGTGACCCGGTTGCTCAGAGCTCACACTCTTTTTTTTTTTTGAGGGCAGTGTTACTGGCCCTCATATGTGGGACCGAACCGGGGCCGCTGGCTTCCCAAGCCAGCGCTTAACCACCATGCCACTCGGCCGGCCCAATTTTCCAAATTTTTAAAATGTATTTTTATTAGATAAACTTTCCTTAGATCCCCAGTCAAGAATATCAGTGCATTATTAAATTAGTTCATTATCATTTCTGTATTGAAAGAGGTAACTAACCAAAGTAAAGTACTTAGGGCAGGATCCAGGAAGGAAGCTCACAATTACACTCAGCTGCTGCTGGTATTTGGCTTCACTTCATCTGGCATTTTATCTTTCACTTGTGGGTGAATGATTAATTTTTAAAAATAACACACAAAGGAGTACTAAGTATGGAAAAGAGATTCAATAAGGAGCAGAGATTTCTCAAGGGCTGAAACTGATAATTATTAGACATTCTCGATTCATAAATAATGGCCTTGGCATTTATAATTTCAGTTTTAGTGTAGTTAGATATATTTCAAGAGAACTAAAATAACGGAAAACTTTGGGGACATAATTTGAAAAGATGAAGTTCTGTAGCTCACATTAGTATTAGTTTTGCAAAGTTACATGTCTTAAGTTGGGGATGAAAGCAATCCCCTTGGTGGCGGCATCGTTAGGGTCATATGTACAGTCGTGAGTGCCTCTTACCTGATATAAAGGGCCATCCTGAGAGCAGACTTGCGAGGCTGAGCAGTTCAGACACCGAAACTGCGGAGGAGACGAACTCATCAGATAAGAGGCATCCACAACTGGATACATATTTAAAACTGATTATTTAAATATTTTAACGTCAAACATGAGTCAACATGATTAATTTTAAGTAAACACTTGCCAAAATATGGTAGTTGCTTTTTGTAAAAAATTGATTTTAATAACGTAGTGACTGTAAAATTTAGCTTGAAATAATTTTAGCATCTAAATATAAGTTTTGTTAATATTCTGCAAATATTTTACCAAAATGGCAGCCTATCCGTTCCATCTCTTCTTCAAATGCTAACTCCTGTGAAAACCCTCAACTTTGAATACAGGAGGTGTACCCTCTTTCCTCCATTCTTTCCTGTGATTAATCTCTTCTAGATCTCCTCCTCAATTACCTTCTGAAAGTAACACTGTTTAAGGATCTCAGAACTCTGAGAGGACATGGAACTTGCCTCAACCTGGAAGGGATCCATTTTCTGTTTTAGATTAGGTGCTTTATATTGCTCAGATTAGATTCTTGGTCTTCGTTTCTATTTCAATAGCATCAGATTGTGGGCTCCGTGAGTCCACACATCTTATTCATGTTTTCAATCTTAATAACTAAGGCCCAGAAATGGCATTCAGCAGCCATTCAAAAAATGTTTTATGAGTACATCAATGAATGAACGTATTTTAAAACTACTGAGTTGGTTCATTTGTAAACTCACTAACTTTTCTTTTTTTTCTTTTTTTTTTTTTTTTTGAGGGCAGTGTCACTGGCCCTCATAAGTGGGACCCGAACCGGGGCCGCTGTCTTCCCAAGCCAGCGCTTAACTGCGGCGCCACTCGGCCGGCCCAAACCTCACTAACTTTTAACAGTTTAACTATTCATATATTTAAAAAAATTCCCAGATCTTGATTTCTCAATATTATGCTAAAAATAATTCTTAATATTATGTTAAACATAATTAGGCATATATGAATTCAACACTGCATGCCTCTACAGAATGAAAAAAAAAAAACCATATAAAAATGAGGTGCAAATTAACCAGAATAAATCTAACATCCCAGAGTGGCTTTTTAAAAGATATACTTTGATAGAATACTTAAGTAAGCAATGATTTAAACAAATATATTGGCAGCCTTTTAAATAAAATTTTAGACATTTTTCATTTTCCCAAAGACTTTAGTCTATAGTCTTTCCCTTGATGTTCATCCTTGAATTTCTGTACAGATCTCATCTACGCACTGTAAGGCATGCCCAGCACTGCTATCCTTGGCAACCTTCCCTTTCCTTCTGAAGAGTCCCCAGGCTCTGCCTATATATCAGACTTGCCCTAACTATGCAAGTCCTAAATGGCATTCCACAAAAGTAAAGAGTTAAGGTGGAAAGAGGCAATTCCATTAAGTGATTTTTTTCCCCATTCATCTCTATCAGTCAAGATTAGATGTTTGCTTTTCCTAAAACTACTTCGTAATTCAAATAAAGCAAAGCAAGGCAAACGTGGTGCAGCAGTTTTAAATATGGACTGGTAGGGGTGGCTGGACGATAAAACCAATCAGGATCGTCTGGGAAAGAGGGGCTGTACTGCGAGCAGGTACTCAACCTATCCAAACAAAAGTGAGCGGGAGGACCATGAGTTCATGATGACAGCTGAGGCTGAACAGCAAGAGATAGTAACGGTAAGCTCTCAGGTGAGCCTAAGTGCAGGAGGAGAGAATGCTAATAAAAGCTAACATATGTAAGTTATTAATAAAATAACTAACAATTATTGTGGCAGGCACTCCGCTAAGTACTTTATTATATATTATTTTGTTAATTCTCACTGAACATTTTCAAGGCAGGTATTGTTACCTGAATTTTAAGGATCAAAAAACTGAGGCAAAATTAGGAAGCAGAACACAACTGGGAGGAAATAGCTGCAACACATATAACAAAAGATTAGCATCCAGAATACATAAAGAGCTCCTAGAAGTCAATCAGAAAAAGACAAATATCACACAGGAAACAAAACCAAAGCATGGATTTAAAAAGAAACTTCACAGGGCTGGCTGAGTGGCTCAGTTGGTTAAGAACTCGCTCAAGAGTGTAGCTGAGCTCTGAGCAACGGCGGTTCGATGCCAGCCTGAGCTGAGTTGCCGTTGAGCTGCCAACAGGTGGCAGGATGGCTCAGCTAAAAATAAAAAAAGAAACTTCACAGAAGAAATACAAAACTGATAATATGCAGTGTTGGTAAGGATGTCAGAAAATGGGTACTTCCATACATTATCGGTGTGCATATAAAGTGCTAAATCTTTTTAGAGAACAATTTGTTAGTAGCTATCAAAATTTAAAACATGAATACTCTGTAAACCCACATCTGTACTCTAGTCAATGAATATGCTTGCACAGATGCAAAAAAGGTGTATGTACTGGAACTGTATGTCACTGCTTGTAATGTCAAACAATTTGAAAAAAATCTTAATGTCCACTAAAGGAATGTGTTAATCAAATTACGGTACAGCCACATAAATGGAATACTGTCAGCTTGGTACAAAGAATTATTTCAAAGGTTTACTGATTCTCCATAAGACATTATCAAGTGAGAAAAAAGTTGCAGAACAACACATATGATTCCATTTATGTTTCAAAAAATGTGATGAACACTGCACGGATATTATAAATAGGATCCATGTATTAGATTGCTGGTTAGCCTAGAAAACTAATTCTGTAATTCTACATCTCAGTTTATTGTCATGGAAGCCACAGGGCAAGTCAGTGGTCACGGATCACATCTCCTTAAACCCTATTACCCGAAGGATGGTTCAAAGCTCAGATGCACAGGCATCCCCTGGGAGCTTGTTAGAAATGCTGAATCTTGGGCTCCACCCCTGACCTACTGAGTCAGGATCTGTGTTTCACCAAGATCTCCAGGTGATTTATACTCACATTAATACTCACATTAAAGTTTGAGAAACACTGATTAAAATAAAAAATACATTTTCTCCCACTAATGAACAAAAGATGAACCAACACTAATAAACAAATCTTGAGGATAACAATCTTGAGGTGGCCATATTGTTATGAACTGAAACATTTCTAACAACAGTTAGCTAAGTTTGACCAAATATTTGATTCCTACAGATAAAAATCTTTCAAAAATGCATCACAATGAAGAGAAGGATCCAGACAGGGCAGAGACCACAGAAAATAGGCTGAGCCTTCCCCAGGCTAAAGGAAAGGCGTGGCACAGATGCCACACGGGACAGGGAGCTGTGTCACTGTTCTTAAAAAATGGACACAATCAATTTTCCTGAGATCCCTCCTAAAAGTCTACAAACAGGACAAGGGGAAGAGGTGATGGGAATATGGAGTAAGTCACCTTGCCTGAGGCAGGAGCCCCAGAGAGGCAGAAGTGCCATCCAACACGAAGAGGAAAGAAAACCAGACTTGACTCAAGAGACACAGAAGAGTGAACACGAGCTACCCCACAGCACTGAACAGATTAAAAACCTGCAAAGATGCCAATTCCAGCCAAATCAACCTAGCAATTTAATTCAATGCCAATCACAACCCAAGTCTCAAGCTATCTGAAAAAATAAATAGGTAAAATCAACCAACACAATTTTGAAAATGATAACAAGCAGGTGTTCCCTAACAGATACTAATATATATCATAAAGCGACCTAGAAGACCCAATTATTTGCCTTATAAGTTAGTTTGGACTTTATTCCAATTTCTCCCAAAGAAAATGGGCAATTGATGGGTTGTAGACAAGTGCACATGTGATCAGATTTTTACAAAAGCTATATAACGTGTAATGCTGGTGTAGGGATAAGACCTGCTCAGAAGAACAAAACAGAATGTCTAGGAACATATATACACATACGTGTGTGTGTATACTATATATATACATATGCACGCACATATGTATATGTTTTTATATGTGTGTGTACGTATAGATACATATGTACATCTCAAAACAATGAGATAAAGTATGAATTATTCAATAAATTGTATTTCTGGCAAAAAACAAAACCCCACTTAGATTAAATTAAGAGTCTTAGCCTTGCTGTAGGTGTGTGTGTAAATAAATAAATCCTAGATGGATTAAAACGTTTAACAGAAAAATGTACTAGAACAAGTGAAAGAACCACAAAGAAGACACTAGTTTAAAAAATAAGCTGACCTCAGGCCAAGGCAGGGCCAGTTAGCAATGCCAGGAGGTAGAATAATGTGAGTTTTACAGATATCCTGGCATCTTGCTGGCAATGCAGGGTAGATATGGGAAGGTACGTGATTGCAATAAATACGCTAATAGGGGCATCATCAAGAAATAATTGCTTTATTGCTAATGTGTCCATTCACTCTGTCAGCATTAATCCATTACTATATTATAATAATTCATAATTGGAATAAATGAAAACATTTTTAATTTGTTTAACAGAACACAATTGAAAACTTGAAATTCAAATAAATGAAATAATCTTTAGGATATAGTTTGCATAACTATTACCTTTCAAAAGACAAAATTTGTCATTCAATTTATTCTTCAAATATTTGTAGTTATTGCACTAGACTGCTCTCAGTGCTAAGACTCAGCCATGAACAAATATAATCTCTGCTCTCAGATTACATTTTAACTGGAGAGACAAACAATAAACAAACAAGAGATGTAGTACATCAGATGGGATAAGATAAAATACTATGGAAAACAGTAAGGCCGAAAAGAATGCCAGCGCTAGAGTGGGAGAGGGGATTGTAATACTAGGCCACGTCAGAGACCTCCTGAGAAGGTGATGTAGAAGCAAAATTCTTTGAGTACAGGGTGTCAAAGGAGCGAATGAGGTGGACACCTGGGGAGGCCAGAGCAAGCCTGGCATGCTAGAGGAAACACAGGCCAGTGAGGCCAAGTGCAGTGAGGCAGAGGAGAGAGGAAAGGGTAAGATCAGAGAGGTGTGTGGGGAAAATCACGTGGGGTCTGTGTGTACAGGTCCTTGGGAGGGCTTTGGCTTGTATCTAAACGATATTAGGTGTTGCTGGAGGGCTCAAAGTGGAAACCATGTTCGGACTTGTTTTAAGAAGGTCAGTCTGGCTTCTGCGCTGGGTGTGGATGGGAAGGGGGATGGGTGACGGCAGGAGTGGAAGCACGCGCACAGGTATGAGGCTGATGGGAATCTGGAGAGCAGTGATGGGGGCCTGGATCAGAGCTGCAGACGTGGAGGTGGTAAGACATACCAGGATTCCGATGATGGTATTTTGTATAGAATATATGGTATATGTATGGTAGAGATTTTATACATATGGCATATGTATAAAATTTGCTAAGGATGAATAAAATAAAAACTAATTGGAACTGGCTTTAGGGATTTTGGTCTCAGAGACTGGAAAAAAGAAACTATAATACTAATCTTAGAAGTACTGAGACTGTGAAGACTGAGGGAGAAATAGGTTGGAAGAGGGTAACAAACAAACAGGTTTGTCATGCCGAAAAAAATGAAACAGGCTAATATATTACTTTACTGTTGCACTGAATATAACGTGGTAATTTTTCTATTGGTTAAGTCTTTACCTGAATGAAAAATACAATACTGAACCATTTTTGAACCAACTTTTATTAAAACATGCTTTAAACAACTAAGGAATTTAAACTATTCAGAAATGTATAATCAGGAACATAATTGTAGCAAAGACTGATTGAACTAATGGTCTATTAAGAATAATTTCTAAAAATAAGCTCTTTCATTTTTGACATTAAAATAACTGGCAGTGTGTGTGACCTTTGGGGATGGGTCTTATCTTGTGAAGGACAAGTGAGAGCCAGACAGGCTGTGCAGTGGATGACCCCTTACATCTCTTCAACCTTACCTACTCATAGTGATGGTTTCAAGCACATACTGAAATGCCCAAAGAATTATCAAAGAAAGCTAAAATTATATCATCATGATATTAACATTACGTGTAATACCCCAATATCTAGGCCTCGACAATGCTGGGTGAGAGAGAATTGACTATCTCTGTCATTTGTACCTGATACCTGAAACATGTTGGCTGGACGGACGAAATGAGGGTGATGTATGCACAACCATTTAAAAAACTGGAAAATGTTATAGAAAGGCTAGAAATTTACCAAATATAAAGGCAATTAGATTTAAAAAAAAAAAAAAAAAGCCCAAGCGAGGTTTAATGAGTTCTTCAAGGGCACATAACTAGTTGGTGACTAGCACATTTTTTTCTTCCTGGTCATGAGAATTCAGACTCACAAGTAAGGCTTTATGCAACTGGGGTTCAAATAGAGAAAAATAATGACTAAGAAGCTAGGTGCATCATTTATTATTATATCAAGATATTTCTACTGAAAAATAGTCAAATATCCTACCCACTAAATGGCATACAAAAAAAGATTGAGGTTTGTTTCACAACAGTTTTATAGATGTTTACATTCAATATAAGTACCCTAAACACCACAAAGTCTTAATGTCCAAAAGGAGGCTGGAGGTCAGTTAGTCCAATTTTCTAGTCAATCTTGATTAATGTAGTTCATATAACTAGATTATGAAGAAAATTTCTGGAAACATTATTACTAGATTCCTTACTGCTATATATTAGCTTTATAGTCCGTAGCCCCTGAAATTTCCCTATTATTAATATTACATATAACTCAGATAAGATATGCTGGAACCTTCTAATTAACTCTAATCGAAGATACAGTTCAAAATATAAAATTCCCCTTTTGGGTTTTTTGGATTTTCTTAGGTTTTCTCCTTTTAATCATTCTCCCATATTGCCTAAGACCTAGAATAAATAATAAGGCACAATAATCTAATCTGGCATCAGAAACCACTGTAAACTCACCCTTCAGTCCAATTTTATACTTTCAAAATAAAGGAGGTACCTGAAAAAAAAGACCATCAATATTCTATTCTATCTGTCCCCTCTACCATGACCAAAAAATATCTTCTCCCATTCCACATCGTTAAAAGTTCCAGTATTTTATCGGGCTTTTTAAAAAATGTGAGTGCCATCTTCTCTGTCTTGAGGTTAGTAGAGTTCTGAACATATTTAGATGGGGTTTTAAATTCACCTTAAATATAACAAAACCACATTTAACACAGACCTTGGGTCTTGTACTTGAGATCAATTTTCATGGAGTAGCTAGGAGAAACAGTAAGAGGAACCAGTTTCTTCTCTCTCCCAAGCTAGTTTGTTCTTTTAGTTTCTAAGTATACTGTTAAATTTGAGTAACATAATAGTATACAACTAAATATGCACACAGGTAAATATAAAAGCAATTTACGTTTTCGCCTCTTAGTCGCCATCTTGTCATGTAGATGAATTCCATAGTATGATCCTTCCCCATAATTTCACCATTGCACAGCACATCCAACTTTAAAAAGAATAGTTACAGACTCGTTAACGTAAGTAATTTTGAATTCATAACTGTTTTGCATGTTTTTTTTCACATTTCAAAAAACAATCAAATAGTTGTAACAAAATAGATGTATTACCCATTACTTAAAAAGAACACAGTATTTTTATTAAAAGCACTGGTCCAATCTCATACGTATTAATTCAGGTATAAGTACCATGAAGCACTGTTTGTCTTGTCCCACATACCTGTATCTCAAGTTCGTACACATCATTTTGAACGCAGTGTAAACTTTCTTAGTCTATGTCTCTCTCTGCAACCTTTGAGAGTTTAAACCTGTCTCGGAGATTGCCTATTCCTGAATGAGAGGAAACTGTGGAAAACTCATAGTTCCTCACAGCACTTTTGCCTTATGGATTTCTCCCTCAGAATACTTTCACCTTCCCAAGATTTGAAGGAGTTACTTTCCTCTCATTTGTTTGTATTCGAAGAGGGCAAATGAATGAATGTGGATACATGATTTATGGGGCCTTTGAGGCATATGAGAATTCCCAGAAATTACCTATAGCTAAGTTGACAGTATAGTTAGGCCCATGCCTCCGGCCTATGTCTCCTAGGGCTCTCTGGCCTCTCTGCGCTGCTTGGTAACTTGCATTAATAATTACAGGGCGCCCTTCTCATCTACCATGGAACTTCAAAAAGGGTTCAACTTATCAATGCATACTCTTGCTCTAGTGTTGCAGGAACCAAACAACCCCCCAAATCCTTACAAAGGCCACAGGAATTGTGGCTACGATTTACTAATTCAACAAAGCATAATCAAAGGTTTTATCACAGATACCTATAATTAAACCCAACATTTTGATTCTTTAGCTATTAAAAGCAAACTGACAGGATTTAATTTAAAAGTTGGAAGGGGAGAAGAATAGGTTTTAAACAGTTCTGTGTTTGGCTAAACAGAGAATAGAGTTTTGAACTTTTAAGTCTAAAATGAACATAGTTCTAATTGTATTGGAGAAATTACTAGATAAATTATATTGATTTTTTGGATGTTTTATGGTGACTTACATGAAGCTCAAAACATTTTTCAGACATTTTATTTTTAAAAGAATAACACAAATAATTTCATTTTCTTCATCTTGCCTATAAAATAACTTCATAAACAAAGAAGTAACGGGACTTGCTTAGGATGAAATTTCTAAACAGGAATACTGCTTCTATTACTGTTATTTAAAAACTAAACTATCCTGCCCAATCAGCACTGTTGTTAACAGTATCTTTAGCTATCAAGTATTTCATTCAATTACCCACAACACACACATGTTGGGCAGCAAATAAGGGGGGACCAGTAAATATACTAGAAATTATAGGAAAAGTCCTTTGCATTGGGATGGATAAGGAGCTGTCAGTGGACTGAGTCTCTTCCCCTCCATCTTTTCCTATAGAGAAATATAGTATGTGCCAGCAGTAAGACTGTATGAGGGCAATAGTTCTTTAAGCTCTAACAACTTCCTGAAAACTGGAAAATAACTCAGTGAGTCACACTTAAAAGTAAGCAAATAAAATTGCATGTGGTTATCTTGAAAGAAGGAAATAAAGTGCAAAACCAAACCATAAAAACGATTTTTCTATTTTCACCAATATTTCTATAAATTGTTATTACCTTTTACTTTTAACAAGTACGTAGGGCTCTGACTTGCACAATTTTTTTTCCTAATGTAAAAGTTGATGTTTCTGGAAGTTTTTTTTATATATGTAGGACTAAACCATAGTAAGAATTAATTTTTAATCCATAGATTAATAGTAATTTGGGAGCAGTTTTTAAAGTTAAGTTCAGGATCAGAGGCTTTTTCAGAAATACAGATTTGCTACCTATCAATGCCTATGTTCAAATCCCATTTTATTTCTGCAATGATGACTGTTCATATTAATACTGCTGTACATAAGCCTAAAAGTCTATGTTGCCTTTGAAGTCTTTGTTAAGAAACTAGTCTTGATCTTTAGTTTTTTTGGTGCTACTATCAGAACCCAAAGGGGAGGAAGAGGTAATTAATATAAATTGTAAGATTGCCATTTGGGCAGATGAGAAATAATAGTCTTTCCTCACTATGTTATAATCATACTCCTAGGATCATAAACATTCTCTAAACATTGAACATATTACAAGTTGTACTGTGATCAACATCAGGGCAATTTATCTCTCCTGTAAAGAAACTGGCAAAACCTAGGTTTCACCTAGTGCTAAACAAATGTCACTTTTGCATATTATGGAGTTAAAGGAATATTACTTACAAAATTCCTTTTGAAAAACAGATGTTTTACATTCTGAAAAAGAAGTCTATAAAGAATTGGTAAAAACAGATTGCAAAGGTCTCAGGTTTAAAAAAAAAAAAAAAAAAAAAGCTGGGCTGGCCGAGTGGCTCAGGTGGTTAAGAGCTCGCTCAAGAGTGTGAGCTGAGCTCTGAGCAACAGCAGTTCGATGCCCAGCCCGAGTGAGCTGCCTCTGAGCTGCCAACAGGTGGCAGGATGGCTCAGCTAAAAAAAAAAAAAAGCTGCATCCTAAAGCGTGTTGGTATAAAAAACCATTTAAGAATCCATTTAACTGAGACGTTTATGTTATGTTATTTAAATATCTCCTTCAATTATAAAACAGTAAATGCATTAATATCATGCTTTAGTCAGGATATTAAATTCAAAAATACAGATTACATAAATAAAATATTATATTCTAAAAATTAAATTTTTAACATAAAAACCAGTTTCCACAAATTTTAGTTTAAATATATTCCCAATTAATTTTTATTTAGTTTATTAGAATTTTACTTCAGATCAGAATTACCAAAATGATCAAGGTTAAACTATTAACTTACCTCATAAGAACTTGGAAGCTTTAGTTTTAAACTCAGAAATTTTTTAATTGTTCCCACAGTTACACGTGTAGAACATCGAATGAATTTCTTCATTAAACCCTAAAGGAAACAAAGATTACTAATTAAAATATTCTACCTTGTTTTAAAAGAAACCAAAAGGGTAATTTTTCACTATCATTTTGAGTGTTTTCAAAATTTATTCTGGAAATGTTGCAATTTATAGCTCTTCAGTACTTGTGAGTAAAAATGTTCCTAATTCTTAGATACATGACAGTCTTCAAGAATGTACTATCATGTGTGCTAGGAAAATCCTGGCAAACAGACAATCTGCATACCTCTAGACACTCTGGTAAAAAGAACACATCACAAATTCAACTGAAAATAAAGGTCACAAAAAGCATATAAAATATTATACAATGTCATTTCTGAAAGTATTAGGGAGGGCCGGCTGAGTGGCGAGGCGGTTAAGTGCTGGCTTGGGAAGACAGTGGCCCCGGTTCGCGTCCCACTTATGAGGGCCAGTGACACTGCCCTCAAAAAAAAAAAAAAAAAAAGAAAGTATTAGGGACATTTTAGAAAAGTCTCATAACTTCTAAATATTTTCAAAAGGAGCGATGATTTCTAATGTGGCCCTAGGGGCCAACAGAGGCCAGTTAGGGCACACGAGCCCCAGCAGCTAAGTTACGTGGAATGGCCTCTTGGTTGGGAAGAAACACGCCCAGTCAGTATTGGATGGGCTCTGGCAGTGTGTTACTAAAAAAACCAATGTTCTATGTTAGCCTTGATTTTTCTCATTTCATCAGCAGTAGTAATTCACTCTTTCAGCTTGAACATCACTAACAGAAGAACCAGTCCAGAATGGATACCCAAACTGAAAATGGGTCAAAATGAGGTTACAGACATGATAAACATGAACTAATTTGTGAAACAAATTTACATCCCTGAACCTTAGTTACCAATACTAAATGAAAACAAAACCCAGTGATTGTATCTTTTAAAGATATAAAGTATCTACTTATATGTAGAAGAAATTAGGTCAACAATTTGGATATGTTCTCAAATTAAGTCAAAAGTAGAACTACCCAGTTAATGTGTATTTCCTAGCAAATGTATTCCTAGCAAAATACCTGTATTTTCTAGCAAAGACCAACAAGAATAGATCTACAAATGATACTTTGTCACAATTCAGATGGTAAAGTATCCATTAAAAGTAGTTAAAAGTTACCTCTAAAGCAAAACATACTCTACCCATTTCAAATGGGAAGACTGACATTCTAAACAGCATGAAAACAAAGGGATAAATATACACGGAGATCTTCTCGGTTATTTGTTCACATCTCAGCCACACCAAGGTTTCCTATTCATTTTCTTGCTCCAAATGGCTATCCTTTTATAGGTCCCAGTTAAGTGAGAGAATAATGTGAGGGTACTAGAAGGCCCTGTGAGTGTATTCTCATCTGCAGAGAAATCTCACGTTGAAGGAAGCTGCAGAAATGACCATGACAAAAATCTTTCAAGAATTATAGAGATGTCAGAAGAGTTAAAAGAAGATTTTAGAAACTAGGCAAAAGCTTCTTTCTGGGATTCATAATTCAATAAAGCTTGAAATCAATCTACAACAAAATTCCAGCCTAAATATTAAATTTAATATTTAATTTGTAAGTACTTAGAAAATAAAAATATAACAATTATGCATTCTCTCGCTATACAGACCCTTTATAATTATGCCAAATCACCCTTGTTTTCTAGGTAAGTATACCTGGGAACTGCTCTATAGATCTCTGAAAAGTAATTGACACATTTTAAGAGGAGCAATGGCAACTAAGAGTGCTCAGTAGATGATGATGAGGATGATGGGGAGAATCTTAAAGGGGGGACCCTAAGAGCACTGCTTCTTCCTTACCATTTCACTTCCTTACCATAACACACATGGACAAGGGGGAAATTTTGTACTACACACAGGCGGGTAAGAGGAGACTGCTGCCTGGGGCAGAGGATGTGTAGCCCAGGCCCTGTCGAGCTGCCCTGAGGGGAAGAACATTTCAGGCACACCAGTACATCTGAAGAAATATTATATGGAAAAAGATTTGTTTTGTGTTTTGAGAATGTTACCTTTCCCTTTCATGAGACAACCCCTTGCCTTCTAACCTGCTCCTTTGAACTCAGAGCAGAAGAGGAACAGTTCGAAGCAGCCTTTCTGCTTCAATGTGGTTATCCTAGAGTATTTTTTATCCCTTTGTTCTAGATATCGCAAGTTAGATGGGCTTCCATTCCAGGATACAATTCAACAAATTCTAGTTCTTAGGGTAATAATTAATGTTTTGACTACTCCAGGTCCCTTGGATTTAAGTCTTTCAAGATCAGCCTGTCAATTCCTACAAAAAAGGTTTTTTGCAGAAATTTGGTTAGTGTTTTCACTGAATCTGGAGAGCAATTTGTACAGCATTACCATCTCAACAATAAGTTTTCCAATCCATGAACATGCGATGTCTCATTTATTTAGGCCTTATTAATTTCTTCAACCATTTTGTAGTTTGCAGTGTATAAATATTACACTTTTTCTTGGTTAAATATATTCCTAAGTATTTTATTCTTTTTGATGCTATTTTAAATGGAATTACTTTAATTTCATTTTTGGATTGTCATTCCAGGTTTATTCCTAATTCTTATATCCTGCAACTTTGATAAGCTTGTTAGCTACCATAGTTTTTCTGTGAATTCCCAAGGATTTTCTATATATAAGATCATGCCAACTGCAAATACAGTTTTACTTCTTTTCCAGTCTGGATGATTTAATTTCATTTTCTTGTCTAATTGCTACAGCTAGAACCTCCAGTACAATGTTGAACAGAAGTGGTGAGAGCAGACATCCTTGTCTTGTACCTGATATTAGGGGAAAAGCTTTCAGTCCTGCACCACTAATTATGATAGCTGTGGATTTTTTGTAGATGCCTTTTATCAGGTTGATGAAGTTCCCTTTCACTCCTAATTTGAGTGTTTTTTAACCAAAAAAAAAAAAAAAAGTGTTGGATTTTGTCAAATGCTTTCTCTTTGTCTACTGAGATGACCATGTGGTCTTTTCACCTCCTTTTTAAAAAAAAATTAATATGGTCTATCACCACTGATGAATTTTTGTATGTTGGTCATGGCATGTAATCCTTTTCATAAACTGCGAAATTCAGTTTGCTGGTATTTTTTGAGGATTTTTGCGCCTGTATTCATGAAGAAAACTGGTCATAGTTTCCCTTTTTTTTTTTGAGGGCAGTGTCACTGGCCCCTCATATGTGGGATCTGAACCGGGACCGCAGGTGTCCCACGCCAACTCCTAACTAACGCACCACTTAGCTGACCCCCATAGTTTCCTTTTTTTTAGTTTCCTTTTTTAAAAACTATTTTGCAATTTTTATTGTGGTAAAAAACACATAACATAAAATTACCATTACCATCTTAACCATTTTTAAGTGTATAGTTCAGTAGTGTCATGTATATTCACATGTTGTGAAACATCTTCAGAATGTTTTCATCGTGACAAACTGAAACTCTGTACCAATTAAATAACTCCCTTTCTCCCCTCCTCCAGCCCCTGGTAACCATCACTCTACTTTCTGTTTCTATGAATTTGACTAAATACCTAAAGCGGAATCACATAGTACTTATCATTTTTGTGACTGGCTTATTTCACTTAGCATGATGTCCTCAAGTTCATCCACATTATAGAATATGACAGGATTTCCTTTCTTTTTAAGGATGAGTAACATTCAATTGTATCTACCATTTTGTTTATCCATTTCTGTTATTGGACATTTGGATTGCTTCTACCTCTTATTGTGAATAGTGAAGCTATGAACATGGGTGTCCAAATATCTTTTCAAGACTCTGCTTTCAATTCTTTTGGATATACATCCAGAAATGAGATTGCTAGATCACAGAGTAGTTCTGTTTTTAATTTTTCAAGAAACCTTCATGCTATTGTCCATAGAGGCTGCACATTTTACAATTTTTTTTTTAAAGAATTTTAACAATAGTGCACAAGGGCTCCTATGTCTCTATATCCTCACCAACACTTGCCATTTTCTGTTTTGTTTTGGTTTTGATAGCAGCCATCCTAATGGGTGTGAGGCAGTGTTATTATGGTTTTGATTTGTATTTTTCTGGTGATTAATGACGTAGAGAACATTTTTGTATGTTTGTTAGCCATGTTTATATCATCTTTGGATAAATCCCTATTTAACTCCTTTGCCCTATTTTTATTTGGATTATTGGGTTCTTTTTGTTGTTGAATTGTAGAGTTCTTTGTATATTTTGGATATTAACCCCTTATCAGTACATGATTTGCAATATTTTCTCCCATGCTGTAGGTTACCTTCTCAGCCTGTTGATTGTGTCCTTTGATTCATAAAAGTTTTTATTGTGATGTCTTTGGTTTTGGTATGTGGGTAGTATTGGCCTCATGGAATAAACTGGGAAGTGTTCCTTCTTCTTCTATCATTTGGAAGGGTTTATGAAAGACTGATGGTGTTAATTCTTCTTGAGACATTTGGGCTTTTCTTTGTGGGAACTTGCAAAAATTTTAAATTACTAATTTCATCTGTTTGCTTGTTACATAGGTATATTCAGATTTCTATTTCTTCTTAGTTTTGGCAGTTCATGTCTTTCTAAGAATCTTCCATTTTATCTAAGTTATCTAAATTTTTTTGGCATACAACTCTTCATAGTATTGCCTTATAATCCTTTCTATTTTTGTAAAGTTGCTAGAAATATCTTTCAGTCCTGATTTTAGTAAATTCAGTCCTCTCTTTTTTTCCTTAGTCTATCTAGCAAAAGATTTGCCAATTTTGCTGATCTTCACAAAGAGCAACATTTTGGTTTCATTAACTTCCTCTGTTGCTTATCTATTCTTTATTTTATTTTAAAATCTAATCTTTATTAATTCCTTTCTTCTCCTTTCAGTTTGTTCTTCTTTTCTAATTTAAGATAGATTAGGTTATTAATTTGAGATCTTTATGCTGTTTATAGGTATAAATTTCCCTCTAAATACTGCTTTTACTACATCCCATAGTTTGCTTTGTTGTGTTTTCAGTTTCATTCATCCAAAGTATTTTCTAATTTCCCTTGTGATTTCTTTGACATATTGCTTATTTAGAAGTGTCTTGCTTAATTTTCCATACATTTGCTAATTTTGCCAAGTTTCCTACTATTACTGATATCTAATTTTATTCTATTATGGTTGGAGAATATACTTGGTATAATTTCAATCCTTTTAAATTTATTGAAACTTGTTTTGTGTCCTAAGATATGGTCTATCCTGAAGAATGTTCCATATGCCCTTGAGAAAAATGTGTATTCTACTGTTGTTGGGTAGAACATTCTATAGATGTTTGTTAGGTCTAGTTTTAGTGCTATTCAAATCTATTTCCTTAGTGACCTTTTTGTCTAGTTCTAGCTATTATTGAAAGGTGGTATATTGTTGAATTGTCTATTTCTCACTTCAATTTTGTCAGGTTTTGCTTCACATATTTTGGGGCTCTGTTGTTAGATGTATTTATATTTATAACTGTTATATTTTCTTGATGGGTCCACTTTTATCATTAAAAAATTTCCTTCTTTGTTTCTGACAATTTTTGTCTGAAAATCTATTTTACTATATTACTGTAATAGCTATATTATTCCTACTCTTTTGGTTATTGTATGTATGGTATCTCTTTTTCCAATCTCCTACTTTCAACCTATTTGTATCTTTGAATCTAAGTTACGTCTGTTGTAGATAGCATCTAGTTGTATCATGTATTTTTACCCATTTTGCCAATCCCACCTTTAACTGGAGAGTTTAATCCATTTTCATTTAATGCAATTACTGATAGGGTAGGATTTATATCTGCCATTTTGCTATTTGTATTCTGTTTGTTTTAGGTCCTTTTGTTCTTCTATTTCTCAGTTACTGCTTTATTTTGTGTTAGAGATACTTTCTAATATATCATTTTCATGGCCTTATAGTTTCTTTTCCTATATAATTTCAATTTATGACTTCCCTGAGGATAACAATTAACATCTAAATTTATAACAATCTAGTTCAGATTAATACTATCTTAATTTCAATAGTACACAAAAATTTGCTCATATATACAGGCTATATACATAGCTCTGTTCTGTCACCCACCTTGAAAAAGTTAAAAACAAATACCTTTATTTTGTCTTTTATATTTACCTGTCTAGTTACCTTTACACTGCTCTTTATTTATTAAGGTGGGTTTGAGGTACAGCCTACTGTCACCATTTATGCCTGAAAGATGGCCTTCATTATTTTTTGCAAAGTAGGTCTGGTAGTGTCACATTGTTTGTTTTTGTTTGTCTGGAGTTATCTTAATTTTCCCTCCCTTTTTTAAGGATATAGATTTTTGATGGACATACAACACTACTGGGTTGACAGGTTTTTTGTTTTGCTTTGTTTTTTTCTTCTTTCAGTACTCTGCATATGTTGTCCTACTCCCTTTTGGCCTCTAACTTCTGATGAGAAATCAACTATTATCGGCAATCCCTTGTAAGTGATGAGTCACTTCTTTATTTTTGCTTTCAAGATTCTGTCTTTCACTAGTTTGATTATGGTATGTCTTGCTATGAATTTGAGTTTATCATATCTGAAGTTTGTTGGGCTTTTTAAATGGTTAATGTTTTTATCAAATTTGGGAATGGCCATTATCCCCCCACCACCACCACCCCCATCCCCCATCTCTCTCTCTCTCTTTGGGACTTCCATTATGTGTAGGTTGGTAAGCTTGATGGTGTCCTATAGCCTTTCACAGGACCTGTTCCTTTTTCTTCATTCTTTTTTTTGTTACTCAAACTGAATAATCTCGATCTTCAAGTTTTGGGTTTTTTTTCTATGATACAAATCTGTTGAGCCTCTCCACTGCATTTTTAAATTTCAGTTACTTTTCAACTCCAGAATATTTAAAAAGTAATTTCTATTTCATTAATATTTATTATTTGATGAGATTGCTCCTGTACTTTCACTTAGATATTTAGACACTGTTTTAGTTCTTTGCACGTATTTAAAATGGATGATTTAAAATCTATATTTAGTAAGTTCAATATCTGGACTTCTTTGGGGACAGTTCTATTGACTACTACTTTTCCTGTTTATGGACTATCCTTCCTTGTTTCTATTTGTCTTAATGTTTTGTTGAAAACTGAACATTTTAATTAATATAATGTGACAACTTTGGAAAATCAGATTCCCTCTGACCCTTCAGGGTTTGTTGTTGTGGCTATGCTTTGCTGTTTCTCTTTGTTTAATGACTTACCTGCAAAGTCTTTTGTATTCTTTATAGTAAGTGGCTGAAAGTTTCCATCTAGTGATTGGCTAATGACTGAACAGAGATTTCCTTATACACTTGGAACTGGTAAGTCTCCCAGTCTTTGCTGAGGGACTCAGTGTATGTGTTTGGGGGCACACCAACACTAAAACAGGTTGTTGACAACTCTTAGTTTCCACGTCTTGTTTGTGCAGAGCCTCAAGGTCGGCTAGAGGTGACAGTTTAGCAACTATTCATATCTTTCCTGAGCATGTACATAGTCTTGTGTGTCTGCTTGGGACCTCTAGATTCCCAGGAATATGTCAGAGCTTTTCAAAGCCTCTATCCTACAGACTTTAATATCTATATACATCTCATTCTGCAGCTTTTCCTTTTAAGCTTTTTGGTTATATCTATTGATTGCCCCAAATGTTATCATTACCTCAGGCAGTCATGAAATTAAAACATTTGTCTGTAATTGGTTTTGACAAATGCTCATCTCCGCACTCCCCATCAGCCCAAAGAGCAAGTTTTTTCACTAGGCAAGCTCCAAGTAAAGTCTACTATAAACAGCCCTGTAAATGGGGCATTTCAGGAACCACCACACAGGTCAAATAACGAAAATTATTTGGCAATTAGGTTTTGAAAGAGATCCACCACTCTTCTGTCCCTTTGGTGCCTAAGAGGCTGTGGTGGGAAAGTGGGCTGTTATTTTTCAAATTTATTCCAGAGTGAGGAATTGGAACTAGTACGTTAAATGCCAAAAAGTCAGTCATTTTTCTTGATTAAATGCTCCATAGATTTCTGTAAGCCTTTGGTTAATTATTAGAATTCTAAAAAAGTTGATACTGAAAATTGTTGACAGCTTTTTTCATTGCTTTTATGGAGGGGCAAATTTTTGGAGGGCCTGCCTCCATTTTCACTGCCTTCTTGCCCTTGGCTTTGACTTTTGAATGACAAAAGCAGTATGTATGCTGCATAAACTATTGGGTTATCGGAAAAGTCATGACGCATTTCTGCAATGAAAAACACAGAAAAAATACCTCATGACTTTTCCGACAACCCAATATACATGCAACTATCCATCTGCACATTCGAGCATCACATCCAGCTGCAGAGGAACGGGATGGTTGAAGAGGCTATAAAGGAACACTGTTTCCTTCATCTGTTCTGCTGCCATTGAGGGGTTTTTGATCATGTTTCAAGGACAAGGGAACAGCAAAAAAGATAAAAGACAGTATTAGCGCTGGTACTTCAGGAATACAATAAATAACAAACTAGCCCTAATTGAGTGATAAATGCCAGTTACAGAATTTCAAAGAAGGGATTTACTAGGGTAGAAAAAATATCACAAAAAATAGAGGTCTCTGCTTGGGTCTTGACAGGAGCATAGGAGAGTGGTGAGAAGAGGGAAAAACATGGCAAAAAGGAAAAGTTATTCAGAGTTCTAGAGAGCTTTAAATATTGTTAATACAAGTCTTTCTATATTCTGGATGCAAGTACTTTGTCAGATATTAGTGCTAACATACATGTTGGTACTCATATAAACAATCGACATTTGTCTTGAGAGGAGGGGGTATAATGGGAGATAAACTAATCAAGATAAAGGCTAAGTAGTGAAAGGCCTTGAATGCTAACATAAGGAGTTAAGACATTCTATAAGCCAGAAGGTGGCAAACTATGGCCACAGCCCTCAAGCCATGCAAAGCCATGCAAGCCCTCAAATCTGCATGGCCACCTATTTATGTAAGTCAAGTTTTACTGGAACACAACCATGCCAGTTCATTCACTGTCATCTATGGCAGCTTTAGGGCTACAATAAGTAAGTTGAATAGTTGCAACAGAGACTATATAGCTCACAGAGGATAAGGTATTTACTGTCTGACCCTGATATTGTCTTGACTCTGGCCCTCACCCTCTGCCTTGCACATATTCAGGTTGTGGCCTCAGCCTTACATAATAAAAAAGAACAAGTAAGAGACTACTTTTAAAAATCTATATATAAGGTGAGCAGCACTAGACTCAGGGAAATTTTGCAGGACTTATGACAAGTTGAAGGGAAAGAGAACAAGGTCAAAGATCACTCCAAGATTTTGAACATGTATGATTGGTTGAAAGATGGTAGTGATAACTGAAATTGCATATTTGAAGTAAAGTTAGGTGAAAGTATAATGAATATGTCTGTAAACGTGTGAAGTTTCAGGTATTAGGGAAACTCCCAATTGGGATACTTAAAAGTAGAGCTATAATACTTTAACTTGGGAGAAATGGAAGGGTTAGGAATGGGGATTTAAAAGTTCTTTACACAGTTAAAGCCACAAAAACTGGAAGTGACCTCCCAGGATGAATAACGAGAAAGAATAAATGAGTGAAGGACTAGGTATTAGGATATACTCACATAGATCATGTAGAAGGCAGGAAGAAGTACAGCCAGTGGAGACAGTGTAGGAATGGCCAGAGAGAAAAGGTGAGAGTCAGAGTGGTATAGCAGAAGTCATACAAGCTATGAAAGCTGTTTTAAGAATGAAGGCACAAGGATCAAGGAAAGTCTATAAAGGAAAGAGTAAATGGATAAAAGGTCAACTGTAATGGTGGTGTCAAAGATGTCACAAAGAGGAAAATACAAGATGGGAAATAGTTAATTTTTCAGATGATTTTCTAGAATTCAATGCTTTATAACTTTCAAACTAGAAATCCTGCAGAGAAGTAAATTTTACATTTATTTATAAAGATATTCAGCCTTTCTATTATCACAATAAGATAACTCATGTATTAGAGATGATGATCACAATCTCTATTAAGAAGAGCCTCCCAAAAGGGGAATTACAGAAATGATTGGCAATAAGAGAAAAATAAAATGTTATTAAAAACCCTGATGAGTCCAAGACAAAAAAGAAAGGGTGTTCCACCAGAGCATAAAAAGCACATAGAAAAGGGCCAGCTGAGTGGCTCAGTTGGTTAAGAACTGGCTTAGAGCACGAGCTCTGAGGAACAGGGCCGCCGGTTCGATTCCCACATGGGCCACTGAACGCTGCTGCGCCCGAGCTAAGCTGTCGCTGAGCTGCTAACAGGTGGCAGGAAAGGCCCAGCTGTGTAAAAACAAGATTGCCTGTTCGATGGTGGGCTACGCTCACCCACAACTAAGACTGAACTCGGCACCTTGAGCTGTACTGCCGCCTGGATGTCTCAGTGGATAGGGCGTGTGCTCCTAACAACAAGGCCGCTGGTTTGACTCCCGCATGGGATGGTGGCTACGCCCACCCGCAAATAAGATTGAACACAGCGCCTTGAGCTTAGAGGTGGAAGCCAGACAGAGACTGGCGCCCTCCACAACGAAGATTGAAGAACAACTTGGCTGGTCCCCTTCCCCAATTCCCCAATACTGTTCCCCTCCCCCAATTTTCCAATAAAATCTTAAAAAAAACAACAAAGCAAACAATAGAGAAGCCAGGGAAGAAGAAGAGATACAACGGCCACTTCTCTAAAGATTGTTGTACTTTTTACAGGCCACGTCCTACCAACCCCTATTAACTAAGTCAATTATCTTACTGTACTATAACTGTTTGTTGGTGTAAGACCTCACCAAACTTCCTTGAGTGAAAAACATTTTTTATTACTTCACTGCCTAATATTCACTGAACAACTATGCTTAAATATTTCTTTGTTGCAAGATGCTGGGAATACTTAATCTGAGTTGAACAATTGTTTGTTTTTAATTTTCTAATAGGAAAATGTCATTAAATGTATTAGTAAAAATTCAACCCACTGGTCTACAGATTACAGAGAAAGTAAAAAGAGGCAATTCCATCAACAAAACATGACATACAAAGAGAGAAACAATGTTCTCAATGGCTAACATTTGCTAGGACAAAGTGACAAAAATCTAAGAGGTAAAGTAGTGAACATTTATAATGAAAACAAAAGTTACTGCAATAAAAAGTGGAAGCCATTATTTAAACAGCACCACTTAAAGACCAAAGAAAATCAATAAGTGACTAGGGTGTTTTAAACTCTCTAGTACAGCAATCCTTGACAAAAAGGTTCAACTCGTAAATCAAGAAACAGGATTAGAAATGGAGATTCTATAGGAAATATCTTGGAACCTTCAAGGTCTTTAGAAGTTCACATGCACTTTATGACATCCAATTTTACTCATAATCAATTAATTATATTATTAATAAAATGTATAAGCCATGACATGAACATGAACAGTTTTTTTTGAGTTGCAAATAAAAATACAGAAATAAATGAGAAATTTAGAAGAGGATGAATTAAAGGGCTGGAGACACTGCCTGACAAGAAATGATCTGAGTTGGTTACCACGCTTAAAATGGAAAAACAATGCATATGAGCTCACAACAAAGGTATAAAAGGAGGTGGAGAGGAGAAAGAGGTGTGATTCTCTGCATTTGCCACTAGGTGGTGGCATTGTCCCAGGACGGTTCAGTTGTATGGGGCTGGAAATCAGGTGCCTGGAGTAAGCAATGCTTGGCTATTTTTGCACGTATGGGACTGTCAGAGAATACATTCTACTGATTAATAAAAACTTTGAAAGCAAACATTTTGAACTGTTAGAAAAATTCAACGACAAATTCTATAAAATGATTATAAAATATACAATTGTGCTTGTCCACTCACCTTGACTACATTGTCTCCTGATTGCCCATTATTTCGTAAACAATCTAGACATATAGCAATTTGTGGGTCACTTCTGTGATAGTCTTTATCATCTTGATTTTCATCACCTTCTTCATCTACTTTAGGTTTGTCGCCTTTTGAAGTATCATCTGTACAATTTAAACAAAATTAAGTTACATATTACTCAAAGTTGATAAAGTTAAGCAGCACTACATTAATCATTAGAAGAAAAATCAACTTTAAAAAACATTTAACAGCTTTTGATGAAGAATAACTGAAAATCTTAATACCTTTAAAATGTTCCACCCCACTCAACAATGGAGATATTTTTAAAAACCATTAGTGACTTATTAACATAGTCTAAGATGTTTAGGCTCACTGGGACACCCAAATGAAAGTTTAGGACTAGCTATACTTAGTCACAAAAATAATTGCAATTAGTGATTATTAGATCACTTAGAAAGTAGACAGGATATAAAAATACTCCCAAATTCTGTATATATTCAAATTTAAAACCAAGTACTCTTTTCAAACTATAAAATACTCTCTTTAGGTTCACAAAATTTCAAATTATTAGTAATATTCATAAAATCAGCTAGAGAAATATGAGTATAATGAATTAGCTTTTAAAATATGTACATAGCTATGTAACATGTTAAAACTCCATTAAAGAAATCAGAATAGTATACTTTATATCCAAATGTATTTAACTATAAATACCTGCAGCCTACATATAATGCAACTGTATTTGTTGGCTCATTCATTTACTGAGTGCCTTTAACTCTATGTTAGATATGCATTGTGCAAGGCTGGAGGGAACAATATTGAAACTAGTGTGTTTTCATCCTTAGTGGTCAGGGTATAAGAAGAGATGTAGGCAACTAAAGAAAACAGACAGAAGAGTGGGGTAAGGCCTTTGATGGAAGAGGTAAAATAGGCCATGTGGGCACATACAAGAGGTAATCAACTCAAACTTTGGGTGAAGCAGAGATTCAGGGTAAGTTTCCAGATAAAATATCTCCAAGCTGAAACTTGAAAGAATTAGCCAGCTAAATATTATAGTATAGAAAGGCCTAGAAAAATGAACAGTCCTCTATAATGACTGTAGTATAAACATCATGGTTATATCATAACAAGCAGGTGGGTTCTCTTTCTTCTACATATTTGCATGGAACTCACATAGGCCATAGCTGAGTTTTATGAATCAAACTCCCAGCTTCTAGAAAAGATCCCAATTCTCCAATGAAACTAAAGAACAAATATTATAATACTTTTAAAAAGGGAGAAATAATGGGAACAGGGAGATAAACATAAAGTAGGCTATAGTCCTTCACAGTCAATCTACAAGATACACAGTCATGGACTAACCCCACCATATAGCTTCTGATGACGATCCCCTGGGCACTTGTCCTCTTGAAAAGGTAGTCGAAATCAGAATATTTAGTCACCTTTATATTATCTATATTTTTATTATAGCACTAGTGTCTAAATTATAATTTACACTTGGGTAAAATAGGCCTTTAGTTAAGTCATTTTTTGTCTGGCTTGGATTCTTTGCCCATTTTGTTGTTATACATCAAAAATAATCCCTTATCATCTCTCAGTGGTTCAAAACTATTCTCAAACCCTCCCCTACTATAGGAAGTCAGCCCTGAATAGTTAAGCTGAATGCATAAAACTTCGATCTCTATTTTACAGATGAAAAGAGACACATTTTCTCACCTATTTTAATGATGTATAAGTGACAATCCTATGATCTTAAGGGAAAACCAGGGGTGTGAGACAGAGCTCACAAGTGAGCCTATAAAAACACACATTGATCCTTGAAAGATTTCAGTGGTATTTAGACCATCTTGAAATAAATCTATTAACAATAGGAAAGAATACTACTTCCTTATAATTTCAACTATGTTGTACTTTTTTTTCCTTTGTGTGAACTATATACTTACAAAAAGCCTTTTCTCTGCTCAGTAAGGTTTGCCACTTTGCGGAAATTATTAAAAATTTATTGATTGCTGAGTCTCCTGGGGCCCAGAAGAAAAATTTGGACACTTAGCATTCGTGATGGGAAAAATTCCCATAAGCACCTACAAACATCTTTCAAATTCCAGGATATATAAAAATGTATATCATCTGGGCTCCATCTATGAAAACTTCATTCCAAGATCCCCTTGCTATGCTCTCAGCCACATCTCAGTTCCCTCTCCTATTCAAACATACAAAATAAAATAAACAAAACAAAACCCCTCACTGTTTAGTTGCAGGCTATGGCAATTTCTTGCTTCAGTTTCCTTTAGCTCTCCAGCAAATATTGCTATAATCAGTAGTCTGTTTTCTGTTTTATCTCCTATTTCTCTCTTCCCAAAGTCCACCAATTTCCTGTATTTCCAATTACCTACAATTGGAGTGGCTCCAGATTTACAAATATTTATATAAAAGGTACATAATAAGAGAAAGCTTCATAATATAAATAAAGGGGTATGTGAATTTTCTACAGGAGAAATTTGAGCTTGAAGAGAGAGATTAGTTCACCAAAGCTACAAAAAAACTAACCAATTTGAGAGATGCTGTGAGATACAGATATAAAAAAAATGTCACCTTGTCCATTTTCTTGAGGCTTATTTTTCTTCCAAAATTCAGATTCACGCTCAAGTTCTTCTAATTTAAAAGAAAAAAGTATAAAAATAATAGAAACAATCATGAAATCTTTAATAGAAATGTTGATTTCATAAAACAAATCTGCAAGAAGCAACTTACGTTCTCGTAGTCCAGGGACCAGTTTAAATATGATTTCCTCTAATGTATTATCCAACCTTCCAAAGGAGAAAAAAGAATATGCTAACAATGAAGACATCGAAATCCAATATATAAAGTTTGAAATGTTATATTTATTACAAAATATAGAACACACAGTTTCAGCACATCTGCTATCCCAAACTCCTCTGCAGGCAGAGCACACGTATTTCTAGCCTTTCCTACAGTGGTAGACTGATCACAAAAATGGCTCTAGTTTCCAGCTCTCCCTATATCTGCATCCTCTGAGGACGATTTTGAATTCCTCCCTTGTTTAAGGAATGGAGTCTATCTTCTCCCCACCTCAAGAATATGGGATAGGCCTTGAAACATGCTTAAGGCTAACAGAATATGGCACAAGTGATATTGTGCTTATTCAGAGCCTATGCCTTAAGAGGCATTACATGTTTGTTTGTTTGTTTAATTCAAGTTTATTGGGGTGACACTGGTTAGTAAAATTACATAGGTTTCAAGTGTACAATTCTGTAATACATCATCTATATATCACATTGTGTACTCACCACCCAGAGTCAGTTTTCCTTCCATCACCATATATTTGTGTGCTCTCTCTCTTAGAATCCTGCCAACCATGACAAGTCTGGGGGGATAAGGCACCATGTACAAGAGAACCAAGCTGCCCTGCTGAGGCCATCTTGGGCTAGCCATTGACAGCCCATCTCCAAAGGGCAGCGCCCAGGGGAGATCAGCAGAGCATCCTGCCCAACCAGCAGCTAACTGCAGTCCCATGAGTGAGCCCAGCCAGGACCAGAAACACCATCTAGATCTGTGAACCACTCAGTTGTGAAGAATAAGAAATGCTTTTATTATTGTTTTAAGCATGGCGTTAGGGCGGGTTGGTTATATAGCAACAGCTGATACACTTGACTCCCAAAATCTCTACTACAACTCTGGCTTTTTCCTATAAATGAAATAATCTCCATTCCTCTCCTCTGAGAAATTTAGACCATTTAGTCATTTTCTCTAAGGGCGATGATATATGTAACTTACCCTCAAATGGTTTAGAAAAAATATATAGAGAGAGTAAACATGCAAGCATATAAAACAAAAGAGATAAAATGTTAACCATAGACTAATACGGGTAAAGAGAATACAAGTGTTCCTTAAAAACTACAAAAATAAAAGTAGTATATTATTTCCAAACAAAAAGCTTAAAAATATATATCTTAGCCAAGGGATTAGATATGATTAAACAGTGACTGGATTCTTTCAGGTATCTAACAGTCAAAACCAAAAAGTTAAGATAATTTGATAAAACATGGCACTAAAATGGAGTAGGTAAAAATTACTATTTGTTACCATTTTTGATAAAAGTATCAGGAAAAAATTTGACAGGAAAAGGTTGCTCTGTTCCCCTCTAAATTATTTAAATTAGAATGTCTTTCCCTCAGCACTACTGACATTTTGGGCTGGATCTTGGGGAAGGGGGTGTTATCCTGTGATGCTCAGTAGCATCCAGCCTCCTTAGCCTCTACCTATTAGATGCCAGCCGCACCTACCCAGTCCTAACAATCAAAAATGCCTCCAGACACTGCTAAATGTACATGGGGGGTGGGGGGTGGGAAGTAGATACTAAATAAATCCAACTAGCAGAAGCCTTCCTCAGAACTAGACTACAGTAGACCAATGGCTCTCAATATTAGCACATATCAATAACAGCTGGAGGTCTTGCTAAATAAAATAAGATAGACTCCACTCTGAGTTTCTGATTCACCAGGTCTGAGAACTGTAATTTCAAACAAGATGCTAATGGTTTGGGAGCCACACTGCGAAAATCAGTGCTAGACCTTTATTTACCTGTAGATAAATTACTCCAATTACAAGCACTAAAACAGAAAAAAAAGTCTGAAATGTAAGACTTGCAAATCCAGATTACAGAATGATGGCAAACATCACACAGGAATGAGTGTTATTATATGTAAGGCTATCTAGAGTAAATCTAGGTAAATCTAGTTGTTTTCAGATGTGTACTTCCCTAAGAGCCCACAGCTGATCTGTGATAGAGATATGGTAGGAACAGTGGCAAGAAAATAGATAGGTTCAGTGGTGAGAACACTTGGCTCGAAGCTGGGAAGTGAAATTTCAGTTTGCTGAGAGCTTAGGCAAAAATCATGGTGAATTTCAATTTTCTAATCTGGCAAAAAGGGTTTGGATTAGGTCTTACAGACTACTTCTGGCTTTAAAAATACATGATTAGACTTAAGTAAATGGCAGTCATTTAAAAAAATTCTATATGGGCCGGCCGAGTGGCGCGGTGGTTAAGAGCTGGCTTGGGACGCCAGCGGCCCCGGTTCGGATCCCACATATGAGGGCCAGTGACACTGCCCTCTAAAAAAAAGGGGGAAAAAAAAATTCTATAAGTTTTACATAAATGTTTATGTACTCTTTTTTGAATATATGATAAATTTTAAAAAATTAACAGCGCCAAGATTAGTCTCCCTCACTGCTCTCTGTCCACTACCATTTAGCTCAATGAAAGTAGTGTATTGTATAGAATATTAAAACACTCTAAAATTAAATAAAATACTTAAAAATTAAAATCATAAAATTCATAAAACCTAAATTAACTGAGTCAAGGCATCAACAAATACTATGATGTATAATAACAATTCATAAGCATTTGTATGATTTATTTAAGTTAGATGAGCTGTAAAATACATTTACTTACCTCAACATTTCTAATGGATTTGTCTCATGAACTTGGTTGCCACACCTTGGACAATCATTGCTGTCTTCAAAGTGCTGGACAATACAAGTCTTACAGACTAAGAAGAAAGAAGGTGCTAGGTTAAAATGCATCATTTGAACTTAAACTGGATGTAATTAGGAGTAGTCCTTAAAAATTACCTACTATATAGAGTACTATTCTTTAATCAAACTTTATAAAACCTTAAAATTTTAACACTGAAAAAAAAAATCACAACTGAAATAAAGCCTACTGCCACAATAAAAAGTATATACCATTTTGCTTATTGTTTTCCTTAAATATGTTCACAAATCAAATAATTTATTCATACTATTATAAAAAAGCTAGTTCATTTACATAAAACAACTGGTTTTCTTCATTGAAAGAAGTAAGACCCCAAAAGGTAAAAACATTTAAGTATGCATTTACTTCTTTTGCTATAAATTTATTTGAATGCAAAATAAATAGTTCTTAAAAGAACTTGAGTTTTCAACATGTTTGACTTCCTATTTATTGGCAGGGTGCTCCTGGGACAAACCAGGCTCACAATGGAACTTCTGTCCTTTGCAGTGTAAGAAGTGTCTGTGCTTACAGGTCCGATGATTCCATGGAGCACAAAGTATGGTAGTGGCATCAAGATGGTACAAAGGTACATGAGGTAAACTGGAAGGATGACTGAGACACTGACAGGGAAACATTAAGATTTTAAGGAATATAATCAATAAGGTTGTAATTATTTTTTTTGGGGGGGAACAGAAGGACGCATGTCTTTTTTTTTTTTTTTTTTGAGGGCAGTGTCACTGGCCCTCATATGTGGGACCCGAATCAGGGCCACTGGCCTCCCAAGCCAGCGCTTAACCACTGCGCCACTCGGCCGGCCCAGACACATGTCTTTTTAGGGAGACCACTTCATGTACGGTGTAGTGGCCTTACCACTGCACTGTACATCTGAAGCTGCCGCTGAATAATATTATATGTCAACTATAATTTAACACATATATAGTCATGGGATGTGGAAAATAGTGTGGGGATGGAGTCAATGGAATTGTAATAGATATGTATGATATCGTGGGGGGGGGCGGGGGGAGTCACTTTGTAAGGGGTGAAAAAAAGACTATTGCATTGTTTTGTACATCTGTAACTAATAATAATAATAAAGTTTTAAAAAATGTATACACATTTTAAGAAATGAAAAAAAACTATTAAAATTGTAATACAACAAAAAAAAGAATTTATTTATTTATTTATTTTTTATTATTATTATTATTTTTTTTTTTGAGGGCAGTGTCACTGGCCCTCATCTGTGGGACCCGAACCGGGGCCGCTGGCCTCCCAAACCAGCGCTTAACCACCGCGCCACTTGGCCGGCCCTAAAAAAAAGATTTAAATAAAGATTCTAAACAAAGGTAACAGAAACAGGATTTGTGGATTTTTTGGCCACAATTCCATATAGCCTACATGTCCTCCAAATAATACTACTCTTTCTGGCTATGAATCTCTCTCACTTTTTCCATAAGCTTCTATTACCTATGATGCCAACTGTCTTGACGCAAAACCTTAGAAATATTTACAGCACCTGAGCGACAAAAAAATGTTCAATCCAGTTCTCTATACCAATACTGCCTCCTCCATTTTATTACCCTGCATAATCTGAAAATCCAGATCAGCTCCCCCAACCCCCTTTTACAAGTCCATCACAAACTATTTCTTTCCCCCTCTTCTCATGCCCCATACTATCTAGAAGAAGTAAAAGTTTATCTAAATGACTGAGCAAGAGTTAACACTAAAGGATTTCTATCACTGAGATTAGGTCTGGAAATTCAAGCATATCACATATACTTGTCAGAACAACAAAGGTCAGAGAAGAATTCTAAGTACCGAATTTTAAAATCATTAATACATATAGAGAATAATATCTTGGTATTTTCTTTCACTGAGTCAACAGATGTTTACTGAGGGCCAGACACTGTACTAGGAGTTGGGATACAGGAATAAAGAAAACAAAGTCCACACCTTTATGGCGTTTATATTCTATTTGGGAAGGCAAACACAGAATTTCATTAGTAATAAGTGAGATTAAAAAAATAAGTGCACTGGGACTGGCAGCTATTTTAGATAGATAAGGGTAGGACTTTGTAAGATGATAACACTTGAGCATATTTTTTTGTTGTTTAAGTACATCTGAACCCCATATTTTCTCCCTCTTTTTACCATTACATACAGCTACTAGGGTAACACCCCTTCACTACAATTCTCCCAAAATTTGGATTTAAGAGTATCAGAAAACCTTAAAAATAAAAAGGCTTACATATGAATATGTCTTCTGTCCTCCAAATCTCTTGGCCCAAAAAAGGTTCTAAAAAGTCTTTTAAAAAGTCATACTAATGTTTGGGAAGGGAGGGATGCCTTGTTCAACCATACTGAAGTGGAGGACAAAGAAGCGGAATTCCTTTAGAACATCGCTAGTATTTGCTCTTTCCCAGGGATACTAGATAAGTCTCTGAAATTTGGGGAAAAGAGGCAAAAAAAGGGCAGATTAGAGGCAAGAACGAAGAGGTATTACAAAGTCTGATCCTGTTGTGGACTCTGATCTTCGTTGTTCAAAATGTGTGTCATCCTCAAGGGGTTCAGGAATTCCTATTAGTCTTGGCCAAACAGAGACACCCGTGATATGCCCGGAGCAAGCCCTCATCTGGGTCAGCCAAAAGCTCCGGAGTAGGAGCCTTTCCTCCCGGGCAAAGATACTGATCTAGATTGCTGAAGAAAGAAATGTAAAGCTCATTCATCTAGAGGTACACACAGTGTCAAGAATATGTCTGTGTTAATTGCTTAAGGCCAAGGCAGCACGCCCAAGGGTGTGGATGGGGAATGTTAATCTATATTCTAGATCTGGACCATCCAATATGGTAGCCACTAGCCACATGTGGCTACTGATCATTTGAAATATCACTAGTTCAAGTTGAGATGTGCTATAGGTGTAAAATAAAGCAGACTTCAAAGGCTTAGCATGAAAAAGCATCTCAATAATTTTTTATATTAATTACATGTTGAAATGAGAATATTTTAGACATACTGGATTAAATATTAAAATTATTTTCATTTGTAAGGAATGGCAGCAGAGAGACTTGAATCCAGGGTTTCTGATATGAAATCACACATTTTTATATCAAAATTTAGACTTTTTTTAACTTTACAAAGGAAAAGAATGGAATACCATATCCCCCTACCCGCAAACATTTTTAGCATCTCTATTAAATCTGATGATCAAGTAAACGTGATAGATGAGCCATCTCATTAGGCATAGGCATTTACCTTATTACACTAAGTGTTATATTAAAGGAATTTTAAAAGTTTATTTTTCAGAGGTGAAGGCCAAAAAATTGTTTCAAATTAAAAATATTTTAAAATAGTTTTAGGAAGATAAAAATTTAAGATGTTGAAATATAATATTTTTACTCATTTTCATTTTTGTTCAAATGATTTGGTGGTGGTTGTCATCAAAATCACTAACACTTACAGGGTTTATGTAGCAGATATCACCCTAAATGCTTCAACATATATTGAATTCAACACAATTTAATAATTTAATCCTCATTATAACCCTATTAATTTGGGAATATTATTAGGCCTCTTACAGATGGAGAAACTAAGTAGAAAACTTGAGCAACTGGCGAAAAATCATGGAGTCAGTAAGTGGTAAAAACTAGGATCTGAATCAAGAGCCCGTTCTCTTAACCAATGTGTGCCTATATGATACACTGTCTTCTAATTTTATTTCTGTAGGTCTACAATATACACCAAAAAAACCCCCACAAACCTTCCTTCTTAATTTTGGAACCTTAAATATGTCTACTTATAGAATCAGATTTCCTTTTAAACTGGGTATTTTGCACAAAATAGCCCTTTTAAGTAGCTTATTTATTCCTTTAAAAGACCTCTAGAATGCACCTCCCGTATGCATTTAAAAGCTGTTAAAAGAAGCACAACCTTATAGAAGTTAGAACCTGAGAAAACCCAAGCCAAAATTTCAGTGAAACTGAAAAAAAGTGAAATGAGGATTTGCTTTCCCTCAGATGCTTAAAAAACTCATTACTACAAAATTAACCCTTGATCCTCAGTTTACAATTTGGTTTATATAACTGTAAAACACATTTTTAAAATATCTTAAAGATTTAAGGCCAAGCTCTCTAATTGCTCAGCTGCTATACTGGTTAACTCAACTGGTCCAAGACACAAAGATCCCAGTCTGGGCTAAGACTATACGGAGACTAATTAGGCTCTTCGTTCTCACAGACACTCCACAGACAGATTCTGTAGCCACAAGAAACATGGGTCAGGAAGAGAGTTAGGCTAACCAAATATACCCCCAGTGGAAAAATGCTTAAAGAGCAACAAGTGCTAAAATTTCCTGAGCACTAACCAAATATTGGGGTCCGGGCTCAGACTTTGTATGGATTATAGTATGGACTGTTACCACTCCCTTTGGCCAATGAGGAATGCCATACTAGAAAGCCTGAGCAGGCTGCCCATGGCTGCCCACAGTTGCCCAGCTGTGTAGCAGAAATGGCATCCATCTCCAGGCTGTGCAGCAACACGCCTAAAATCCAAACCACTATGCAAGATATCATCAAGTCAGTAACATTTTGTCCCTGGCATCAAGATTTCACATTTTTAACTCATATGATAGTTAGCCCATCGTAAACATCATGAAACTACTGCCTAAAGCTTACTAAGTGAAATCCTTCATGATACCATTTCTTAGATTTGAACTAGGTTGTTGCACAAATTAATAAAGAATCATTGTGTCATCTAAAGCAGTGGTTCTCACCATGAGATACCACCTCACTCCAGTCAGAATGGCTATCATCAACAAATCAACAAACAACAAGTGCTGGCGGGGTTGTGGGGAAAAGGGGACCCTGCTGCACTGTTGGTGGGACTGCAGATTGGTGCAGCCACTATGGAAGTCAGTATGGAGGTATCTCAAAGAACTGGAAATAGAGCTACCTTTTGACCCAGCAATTCCACTCCTAGGTATTTATCCTGAAAAAACCAAGACACTTATTCAAAAAAAGTTATGCACCCCGATGTTCATAGCAGCACAATTTACAATAGCTAAGACTTGGAAACAACCAAAATGCCCATCAGTAGATGACTGGATTAAGAAACTGTGGTATATTTATACAATGGAGTATTACTCCGCTATAAAGAAGAATGAAATCGTGCCATTTGCAATGATATGGATGGACCTAGAGACTATAATGTTGAGTGAAATAAGTCAGTCAGAGAAGGACAAATACCATATGATCTCACTTATATGTGGAATATGAAAAACTGTATGAATGAGCAAAGTAAACAGAAACTGTCTCATAGATATAGAGGAAAAATCAGGGTTGCTAATTTGGAGAGGAATGGGAATGAGGGAGAAGGGGAAGGGATTAGACAGCAAAAATAGGCAACTACAATATTGCTACTGGGATAGGAAAAACAGTTTGGGGAATATAATTAATAATGTTGTAAATATTCTGTGGAATGTCAGATGATCATAGGTCTTGTTAGGGAGACCATTTCATGGATGGAGTAGAGGTTTGATCACTGCACTGTATTACTAAAGTGGAGGTGGTATACCTACTGTAATTGAATATATATAGATAGTCACGGGATGTGGATTATACTGTGGAAGAGAGTCAGAGGAAGAGTAATAGATATATATGATATGGGGGGTTGTGGGGTGGTGTATTGGGGGTGGGGGGTTTGTCACTTTGAGGGGTAAAATGTATAACTATTACACTGTGTTGTACACCTGAAACTAATTAAAAATAAAATAAAATAAAATTAAAGCAGTGGTTCTCAAGTTGAAATGGGCACCACAATCACCAAGAAACTTATTTAAATAACTTATTCACGGACCCCATCCCAAACCAATTAAATCAGAATCTGGGAGATTAGTACCAGGACTCTAGCTTTGCAAAGCTCTCCACTGAGGCAGCCAAAAGATAACTGAGAAATTCTGGCCACAGGAGGCCAGAAGCTGGCTAAAAAGTTCTTCCTGGCTGGTACCTCTCTTAGGTGGCCCCATTCCAGGATTTGGCCCTCTGCTAAATCATAATCAGAAGTCACTTTATTATTCACCATGAGAAAATCGCTGTCACAGGACAAAACATAATCAAAAGAATACGGGATTAAGGTCCCCTCTCCCTGTAATGCAGATTCACATGAGAATCCAAGGTACAACTGTACGGCACAGTTGCTCAAAGACAGTTGTGAGGCAGAGTGCCTGGATCTGAAACCCAGTTCTGCCATCAGGCACATTACTTTGTGCTTCTGTGTACAAGGGAGAGAAGGGTACCTATCTCCTAGGGGTCTTGTGAGGATTAAATGAGATAATATATGTATGTAAATGAGTATCTGGTAACTTGTAAATATTCAATAAATGTAAGCTATAACTAATATAAATTAGATCGCTAGAGGAGCATAAAATCGTAACGAGAATCAGAGTAACAGAATAGTGAATGGCATGACTATGATTAATTTGATGCGGCCATCCTGAGTAACAGATGATCTTGCTATGAGAACTTGAAATGTCTATCATGTATTGGTATTAATCTTCTGCAAATATGTCTACCTTAAGAGATAGTCTTGCAACTCAAGTATGAGATTTTCGACACATTTCTTCACCTGAACGAGAACTGCCTATCTGTGCATGTATGCTATTTCTTTTTCTGGAGCAGAAGGTGCAGGATTGACTAACACGTCTCCATTACACATTCCTTCCTTAACTTTGTATGTTTAATATAATTGCAACATAGTCCTACTGGTCTAGGAGCTACCTTGTTCTGTCTCTTCTTCACTTTGCACATACCTATGCTGAAACACTATTATATGTTGATTTCATAGTTTAATTAATAAAGGGCTATCATACTTCATTTTCAAGTTTTTGAGGGGTAGAGGATTCTTCACAACACGTACAATGACCATTTATTGTTGCTATCCCAGATGTATGGCCCATCCACACATTTATGTATCATAGAGAGCTGGCTTTGATGACACAAAGTAATCTACACAAATTTCTCTTCTTGAGCACAGATTCTTCTATTACTGATAATAAAACAATAGTCTTTTATCTCATGTTCTTGATGTTGTCATTCATTAGTAATGTTCTGTTTATTAAAAGTTGCTGACTTCTTTTGTTAAAATCATCCTAATGTGTTGGTTTTCTGTCAATATAGAAGCATGTTTTTCTTCTTTCCTTAAACGCATCACTATCTTTATGTGCCCTTCTTAATTAATGCTCATTTGATAGTGTTTACTGAAAATTTTACCTATTTATCTGCTAACAGTTTATAAGTAAACTGTGGTCATCTGCAAAGAGAACAGGCATCAGTTTCCTGATTTTGATACATATTCTTACATGTGAGACTGACAATATGTTTAAAAAGTTTTCCAGAACAGCTCTAATGTGCTTCCATAAGACAGTATCTCTTGGTTTTACTTAATACAAGGAACTTGTGAACACCTTTCTTTTCTTATGTTATAAATGACACATTTCTTTCCAAGGCCTACATGAATTGCAATTTCATGAAGACCACTAAACATTACATTCTACTGAGAAGACTGCTTTATTCTTGTTTTGCCATGAAGGAGGAACAGGCAGCAAAGCAGAGCTTGTTGAAAAGGGTCAGGACAGAGTTTGGGGATTTAAGTATGGTAGGGGATCTTAGCTCAAGCAGGCCAGGAGACCAGAAGATCCTGAAAGGCTGGACTTCAGTAGACAAGCTTATGGCGTTAAGCAGGACTCCAAGGTCAAGGCAGAGTCTGGTAGCTCAGTGAGTGCAGCAATGCACTAATTTCTCCCCCACCCCCATCAATGTAAATTCCATGATCAATCAGAATATTCCCTTCCTCATACAGACTCTCAACAGCTCTGCTCTTTTCTACCCCTCTCTTCTTTCACCATACTTGCTCAGTTGAACTATTAACCCTGGCTAAATTCAACATACTCTGCTTGTACAAGGTTATAACTGAACAGTGTGGGAGAAAAACATGCACCATGCTGATTGGTCTCTCACCTGAAGTTCATGACCATGAACCTCAAGTAGGTCCTTCTTCTGCCAGGCGGTCATACTAAATGCGCCAAGTCCATTATGCTCATCACTACTTCATACCGTCTCCTCTCCCCTCAAATCCCCAACATATCCTCCCCAACCTCTCTCTCCACTGATGACCTTGCTTCCCATTTTACTGAAAACAAAAGGAAAAAGCTGAAGGAGAATTCATACCACCCTACCTACTCACTAGCATCTATACTTTGTGCTTTTGCCTGTTTCCAGAATTTTCCTGTGCCTATCAAAGATAATCTCTGCTCTGTGCACTAGATCCCCTCTAATGACCTAAGAACACTGCTCCAGTATACTCGCCATTCACCTATGTTAGTCTTTTGCTATCAATGAAGATTCCCATCAACATTCAAACATATTCGCCATCTTTAAAAACAAAAAAACAGGGCTGGCCGAGTGGCTCAGTTGGTTAAGAGCTCGCTCAAGACTGTGAGCTGAGCTCTGAACAACAGCAGTTCGATGCCCAGCCCAAGCTGAGCTGCCGCTGAGCTGCCAACTGGTGGCAGGATGGCTCAGCTAAAAAAAATAAAATAAAATAAAAATAAATAAAAAATAAAAACAAAAAACAAAAACGAAACTTCTGTTGACTCTACTTCTCCTGTCAGCTATCACTCCATTTCAGAGTTGCCTATGCTCACTCTGTCCAATTCTGCTGTTCCCATTCTTCTTTGCACTCTTCCTTTACCTTTATCAAGATATAATACTTACATAATCAGAGTACAATGATCAAAACCAGGAAGTTAAAACTTTCCATCCTCTCACATCTCTCCAGACGCCCGTTCCCTGACGCTCCACTGCAACACTCCACGAGATTCTCCATGACCTCCGTGTTGCCAAGTCTAGTGCTCTGTTCGCAGCCCCATCTTACTCAACCCAGCGGACCTGGCTGATCCGCCCTCCTCCTTCACTGTGTGTGTGCTATGCTTCCCAGGACCCCACACTTAGCTTTCTTCCTGCCTCACTGACTCCTGCCCCTCAGTGCCCCAGAGCTCAGTGCTTGGTCCCTTCTCTATCTACACTTGCTCCATTAGTGCTCTCATTGCTGAAATATGATCTATATGCTGATAATCTTCAGACTCATATGTCCAACACCCAACTGGGCACCTCCATTTGGCGTTCTCATAGCTTACGTGCAATTTCCAAAAAACAGCCTCCTGATCTCCCAGCCCCAGCTTTCCCTATATGATTAGATAACATCTTTATCCCTCAAGTTTCTCAGGTCCAAAATCTTACAAATATCCTTTAAGATTGACTTGACTGCTTTTTCTTTTAGAACCCCCACATATTTCATTAGGAAATATGGCTGTACCTTCAAAACAGAACCAGAATCTGACCACTTGTACCACTACCACCATCTTGGTGCAAACCATCAGCACCTCTTGTCTGGATTATTTCAACAGCCTCTTACAAGTCTATTTTCAGTAGTAGTCTGAATGCAGCTTGTAAATATAAATCCAATCATGCCATTCCTCTGCTCAAATCCTGCCTGACATGGGCTATTTGTCTCAGAGTAAAAGCCAAACCCTTCCATCAGCCCCATGAGAGCTGTGCACTGCACCTGCGGGCCACGTCCAGCCCATCACCTCTCTGCGTGCTCCTTCCCTCGGCTGCTGGCCAGCCACACTGGCCTCTTGACCATTTCTCAACATGTCAGGCATGCCTGCCTCAGAGCCTTTGCTCTTGCTATGCCCGCTACACGAAACACTCTTCCCTCAAATATGTGATACGCTAATGCCGTTACCTCGAGTCTGTTCAAATGTCTTCTTAAATGAGGCCTGCCCTGAACACAGACTTACTTTTTTTAACTTTCCCACTGACTGAGGATTCCCTTTTCTCAGCATTGATTCTCCCTATTTCTACAGCATTTACCACCTTCTAATATACACTATGATTCACTAACTGCCTACTATGCTGCCTAATGTACCCCAGGTGCCCAGAATAGTACCTGGAGGAGGAGCTGCTCAGTAAATATTTGTAGAATAAATGAGGACACAAGGGTCAGGAATAGTAAAGGGAGCCAAGATTCTAGGGCTTACTAGTATACTATTGTAGTCAAATCAGAAACCAGCCTACATTTTCAAAATAAAGCAAAGGAAGAGATTCTGAGTCTACCACTAATTCTTTTGACAACTAAAATGAGTTAATTTAATATAAACTAAAATCTATTTTAGTTTTCTAAAATACAATGATCATTTTCTATTAATAGAGTAAAGAAATGTCAGTAGTTGAGCCTTTGTGGGAATGTGGCTTTTGTTCATTGGTTTTTAAATTTTTGATACAATATATTAGTCCAGTAAAAACCAGTATGTTATGAAGCATCCATAGTTATGAAAAGTCTTCCAAGTATCAAAATGGAAATAATCTTTTGTCTTCTCTACAGGATAGACTGTACTTATTCTTAACGTTTACATTTTTTTTTTTAAAGATTTTTATTGGGGAATTGGAAGAGGGGAACACACAAGTTGCTGTCTTTTTGTTCTTCGGTCTAGTTGCGGAGGACGTTGCTCCACTGGCCCATGTTGGTATTGTCATTGCGCTCTTCCTGGATGAGGCAGATTGGTCGCCAGCCTCTGGATGGTCGCTCACTGCGGCTACTGACAGCTCATGCTGGCTGCCGGCCACTCACTGTAGCCTATGGCAGCCCACTGCAGCAGGGGCTGCAGCCTACACCATCGCCGGGGCTCGCACAGCCCAGCTCCAGGTGGAACTGTTGTTAGCTGTAGAGGGCAGTGTCACTGGCCCTCATATGTGGGATCTGAACTGGGGCCACTGGCATCCCCAAACCAGCTCTTAGCCAATGCGCCCCTCGGCTGGCCCAATGTTTACATTTTTGTTAGACTCTTAAACATACCTGTTCAGTGACCAGGATTTCTAACTCTGAATACTTAACGTATTTTAGATTACATTTTTTAAATCCGTCATTGATAACAGTTGGTAACAACTCATTCTGACCTCGATATAATTTATTCTCAGAGGCCAATATGAAAAACAATTTCATTTATTTGTTACCTCCTAGTTTTCTTTTAGTGTCCACTATGCTTTCAGCTGTTTAAACATTCTTTACTATCTAATGCAGTTTCATAAGCTAAAAGAACCATACATTTCACATAATTCTTCTATAATATCATTACAATAGATGACACCTAGATTAAGACCTATAATTATTCTTTCTTATTTAAAGAGAATCATCATAATCACTTTAATGAATGAGTGACTAGTTTCTGTCAAAATTCTGTTTGAAACGTGTAACATCAGTAACAAATGACCTCATTTCTAGTAAAACCCTAAAACGTTATATTTGCACCCAATGAGACTTTAAATAGAACTTCTATTTAGGTCTTTGATTTTCTTCATTTTTCCTTTAAAAAAGATAATTTATTTAAACAAACACAAAACAGTTCACCCATTTCTCCCCTGCCTCTGGCAACCACCAATCTGTTATCTGTATCAGCTTGGGTTTAAAAAAAAAAATTTTCTTTTAGGTTCCACTTATAAGAGAGATCATACAGTACTTGTCTTTCTATAATTTTATTTCGCATAATGTCCATCTTTGTTGTTATAAATGGCAAGATTTCATTCTTTCTTATAAGTGAATAATATTCCATTGTGTGTGTGCATATACACACATATACATATATATATGTGTGTGTGTGTATATACACACACACACACACACACACATATGGGTATATGTGTGTATATAAATTTTTTATTTATTCATTGATGGACACTTAGGGTGTTTCCAAATCTTGGCTATCGTAAAGAACACTGCAACGAACATGTGTATATATATATATATATATATATATATATATATATATATCTTTTTGAGCTAGTGGCTTTGCTTTCTTCAGATAAATACTTAGAAGTAGAATTGCTGGATCATATGGTAGTTCAATTTTTAATATTCTGAGGAACCTCCATACTGTTTTCCACAGTAGCTACAACAATTTACAACCCCACCACAAGGGTTCCCTTTTCTCCACATCCTTGCCAACACTTGTTATTTCTTGTTTTTGATAATAGCCATTATAACAGGTGTGAGGTAACAGTGCATTACAGTTTTGATTTTCATTTCCCTGATGATTAGTGATGCTCAGCACTTTTTAATGTACCTGTTAGCTATCCGTATGTCTTCTCTGGAAAAATGTTTATTCAAATTATCTGCCCATATTTTAGTCAGATTTTTTTTTTCTATTGAGTTATATGAGTTCTTTATATATTTTGGATATTAGCCCCTTATCAGATACATGATTTGCAATAATTTTCTCCCATTCAGTAGATTGCCTTTTCATTTTGTTGGTTTCCTACACTGTGCAAGAGAAGCTTTTGAGTTTGATATAGCCCCACATGTTTATTTTTGCTGTTGCTTTTGGTGTTAAGATTCAAAAAATCATCTCCAAGACCTACGCCAAGGAGCTTACTGCCTATGGCTTCTTCTAGAGAGTTTTATGGTTTCGGATCTTACAGTCAAGTCTTTAATTCATTTTGAATTAATTTTTATGTATGGTGTAAAACAATGGTCCAGTTTCATTCTTTGGCATGTGGCTGTATTAATTTTCCCAACACCATTTATTGAAGAAACTGTCCTTTACCCATCTTATATTCTTGGCTCCTTTGTGGTAAATTAATTTACCCTATATGCATGTTTATTTCTGGACCCTCTATTCTGTTCCATTGATCTGGCTGTTTTTATGCCAGTCTCATATGTTTTAATTACTATAGCTTTGTAATATAGTTTGAAATCAGGGTGTATGATGCCTCCAGCTTTGTTCTTTCTCAAGATTGCTTTGGCTATTGGGCTTCTTTCATGGTTCCATACAAATTTTAGGACTGTTTGTTCCATTTTGTGAAAAATGCCATTTTAATAGGGGTTGCACTGAATCTGTAGATTACTTTGGGTAGTATGGACATTTTAACAATATTAATTTTTCCAATCCATTAGCATGAATATCTTTCCATTTATTTGTTTTCTCTTCAATTCTTTTATTGATGTCTGTAGTCTTCAATATACAGCTCTTTTACTTCCTTGGTTAAATTTTTCCCAGATAGTTTATTCTTTTTGATGCAATTTTAAATGGAATTGTTTTCATTCCACTGATAGTTCGGTGTTAGTATATAGAAATGCAACAGATTATTGTGTATTGATTTTGTATCCTGCAACTGTACTCAATTCATTAGTTCTAACAGTTTTTTTATTCCATAGGCCTTTGATTTTTATTCTAAAAATAAGTCTTGACACTAAAAATCAAATTTTATGAAGAATATATTTTTAAAAAGTTCAATTTATATCTTTTCTTCATTATAATGGCTATTTATTCAGAATCAATGATAAATTCAGATCCTGACTGGGTTCGTAATGACAGGTACACAATCATGAAAATGTAGTTAGAACAGACTTGTTAAATATACAGTTGAAGTTAACATGTTAAAGAAATTTTATAATATATAGCCAAACAGAAAAAACAGAAAGAAAAATAAATAAAATTGGGGAAATGACAGTTTATTATGAAGATGTGCTTAAGTCAGCTCTTCAGGATTCAGAACCCAGCTCTCAGATTTATTAGCTGTATTAGTTAACCTTTCTGAGTCTTGTCTCTATGAAAAACACTGGACTAAGAATCTGAAATACTCTGTCCTCAAACTTTCTCATAGCTTGCTCCTTTCTATTATTTTGGTCTCTGCTCAAATGCTAACAGCCAAGAAAGACCTTTTTATTTTTCTTCATAGCATGTTACACATAACATCTGAAATTATACTGTTCAGTTGCTTGTCCTCTGTCTCCTATTAGAACCTAAATTCTAGGAGGGCACAGACTATGCCTGTCTTGTTTACTGTGTTTCCACTGTCTAGAATAAAGACTGTCACAATGTACGTGCTAATAAACATTTAGATGATTAAGTAATACCACCTAACTAGATTAAATAGACAATAAATGTAAAGCTCATGACCCCAAATATGACATTCAATAAATAACAGCTGTTAATCTTCTATTAGCATTTATTTATTTATTTTATTTATTATTATTATTAGTTTCAGATGTACAAAACAATGCAATAGTTATCCTTTTCACCCCTTACAAAGTGACTCCCCCTCCCCCTGCCTCCCCAACCCCCGATATCATACATATCTATTACACTTCCATTGACTCCATTCCCACACTATACTCTGTATCCCATGACTATATATATGTATTAAATTATAGTCAACATCTAATATTATTCAGCGGCAGCTTCAGATGTACAGTGCAGTGGTCAGGCCTCTACACCATCCATGAAGGGGTCTCCCTGACAAGACATGAGTCCATCTGGTCCCCTAAAAAATATTTACAACATTATTGATTATATTCCCCTAACTGTCTCTTCTATCCCTGCGGCAATATTGTAGTTACCAATTTATGCTGCCTCGTCCCTCATGCCCATTCCTGTCCCATCTAGCAATCACCAGTTTCTCCTCTGTGTCTCTAAGACTATTTCGGTTTACACTGCTCATTTATTCAGTTCTTTAGATTCCCCATATAAATGAGATCATATGGTATTTGTCTTTCCCGGACTTATTTCACTGACTTGTTTCACTTAGCATAATGTGCTCTAGGTCCATCCAAATCGTTGCAAATGGTATGATTTCTTTCTTCTTATTAGCTTATTAGCATTTATTTTAATTACTATATGATTACAAGTACAAACTGCCTAGTTCAAGAGATGCTTAAATGTCTGGTACAAAGCAGGGCTTCTCAAACTTTGTGCACAACAGAATCACCTGAAGAGCTTGTTATCATACAGATTTCTGGCCTTCTCCCCAGAGATTCTGATTCAGTGGGTCTACAGTAAGGCCCACAAATTTGTACTTCTAACAAGTTCCCAGCTGTGGGTGGCTGCTGCTAGTCTGGAGACTGCACTTTGAATAATATTTTTAAATACTGAGTATCAATGTATCAAAAGTTCCCTATACCTGAATTAAATACTTGTGTATTTATGATACTTCTTCAAAAACAATAAGTGATTGGTACCACTTAAATTTTACCATGTGATGATTAAGTTATTCCTTTATTCTTACATATTACCACATAAAATCACGAAGTCCCTTAATGGTCACCACAATTACATTTAAGGGCAAAAGGAAGAAAACTTTCCTGTCTTGTACCACAGAATTCTATGTTTACAACCTTCCCTTTTTCCTAAGGAAAAAAATCATTAGATTCTTTTTTTTTTTTTTTTTTTTTTTTTGAGGGCAGTGTCACTGGCCCTCATATGTGGGACCGGAACCGGGGCTGCTGGCTTCCCAAGCCAATGCTTAACCACCGTGCCACTCGGCTGGCCAAACGGAAAATTTTTTTTTTCCCCCCCCATAGATTCTTAAAGAGGGCTCTAACTACAAAAGTGTTAAGAACCAGTGCACTGTATTCTCTACATTTTAACCGCTGAAACAAAACTCCTTTGTTCTTAGTTTAAGTGACAAATTTTCATTTTAAGTCAACAACCTATACAACCACCAGCTAATAAACCGTAAGCAACCTTAAAAAGTTTCTCAGGAACCTGGCGCAAGAGATAGAGCCACCAATTTCTAGTCCCCATTCCAGCGTCTCTCCTTACCTAAGACCCACAAGACTCCCACTTACATTTTGGAAGACAGTTTGTCAAAATTCATAATTCCTAAACAACACTGGCTACATGCCTTTCAAGCTACATATCACTGCATTTGAATCTTTGAAAGGAAAAACACACAATAAAATAATCAGCTGATTGGTTAATTTATTCATTCATTTAAGCTTTTATTGAGCACTCAAGTACCCTAGTACCTGTACTAAGGGTACACTTAAATCTATCTGTGGTAGCAGATGGGTGGCATATCTTGGAGGAGATGAGTTTTAAAGGATGGGTAATTGCTAGCCAGGCATACAGGAGGAGTGCATTCCAAGCAGAGTAGCTGCTGAATCAAGTATTTGCACAGGGGCATGCACACGCGTGTGTGTGCGCGCGCGCGCGCGCGCGCTGGGTGGTGGCACGGAAATCAGTCACACCTAAGCAGCTTTAATTTACCCTGAGGGAAATAAGGTATCTTTAGGAAATTTGGGGTCAGCTGAAAAGTGAGTGATGAAGAAAGTAAGCTGTTTAAATGATCACCACTATGACACAAGTTAGGAGTGGGCTGCAGTGACTTTGGTGAGGAATAATGAGGACCTGAATAAGAACAGTTGTAAGGAGATGGGAATTAAAGGACAAATTTTAGAGATATTAAAGAGAGAAACCAGACAGGACCTTGTCCCTGTTTTGTTAGTGAGGGTAAAGAGGGTCAAGGGTAGAGCACACTTCTTGTTTGGGAAACTGAGTATCGGAATTCCATTCATTCATTTTAATTCTGATGAATTCCAAGTGGACATCCAGTAGGATTCTGAAGCTTAGAGGAAAAGGCTATATCAGAAATAAACATCTGGGAGATATGAGCATAGATAGCTGATGTCTTAAAGTAGATGAGTTCATACAGGAAAGATAAAGGTAGATCCAAATACATGTGTAGACATTTCTTGGCTTATGAGAAGTTTTGCTTTATAGAGTTTTAAGTTCCAAATTTATCTTTTTTTTACCACTCTACCCCAGTGGCTAGCAAAGTGCCTGACATCTAATTATTTTAAATAATTCAATAATTATTTGTGTGAACATGTGTATTTCCTTAGGTTTGTTGGGTTATTAAAATTATTGCTTTTGCTTGTAACCATATTAATGTAGATTTTGTTCCTCCAGCATTATGTGATCATTTAAAGTTTAAAAACTCATTTGTTTTAAATTTTTACCTTATTTTAAAATTGTATCTTTTCATCAAATGTCCTTGGCCTACTGAAGGGAAAAGTGGTGCAGTATAAGCCTACTTAAAGATGGGGCTTTTATCAGCCTTGTCCCCGTCAACTCCTTGCCAGAAGACTGGGACAGTCTGTCCTGCCATCTCTGCCTCCCCCTTCCTTCCAGCGTGCTTGCCTCTGTCTCCTCCTTCTGCCTGGCTGGACTACTGAGAACAATGAGGCCGCTACAGTCAGCCACCTGCTGGTGCTTTTGGCCCTTCTTCCCACATCTGCAGGGAAGCCAGCCAGTGTTAGTTAGCTCCAGGGTTTCTCAATGGGAGAATGGGAGAGCAACCACATATCCTATCTGATGAGAAAGAGCTGACTTGAGTTTGCAGAGTATTTTGAAAGAAGAGTAAAGTTACCTCATATAACCATATCAAAGCAGGGACAGCCACTCCTGATCCTTACTTCCCACCCCAATGCGCCTCTGCTGCAGCCAGGCCCAGGAGCCAATGTGCCATCCCGAGAAGGCCTAGGGCCTATGGCTTTAGGAATTCAAGAAAACACTTTCATTCCTTCTCTTGCATTCTGTTCTGCAATATCCTGACACATACCTACTATTATATCATTCTGTTTCACTATTTTCATCACAATTATCAGCATCCAATTTTATTTTATACGTTTCTTAACTTGACTACTCTCTCTTCTCTTGACCGGAAAGTCCAGAAGGGCAGATTCCATGCCTGGTTTTGCTCACCAATAATAAAGATCCATTTACATATTTCAAATTTGAACAGTAAGACTAAAATCTTTATATTTATTACTAGTTTTTATAATAAGAACAATTATTTACTTTATTTCATGCATAACCATAAAATTGTAGTTATCTTCACAAGATATTCTTTTTATATGACTAAGTCAAGATTGAAATAATATAGGATACCACAAGGTCACTTAACACTTTTTAGTTTCTTCCGGTCCCATTTGGCCATCTCACTTTTCTATTTTATACTAATACCAAACCACAATACCAGTATATATGTCCCACATTATGTGAGGCATGATCAAAAAATACAGTGAATGTTTAAATTAAAAAATTTATTACAGTAAAAGACACCTTGCCATTAATTCCCCTTAAAATACTCCACCTCAGGCCAGCCGAGTGGCTCAGCTGGTTAAGAGCTCGCTCAAGAGTGCAAGCTGAGCTCTGAGCAACAGCAATTCGATGCCCAGCCCGAACTGAGCTGCAGCTGAGCTGCCAACAGGTGGCAGGATGGCTCAGCTAAAACATAAAAAAAAAAAAAAAAAAAAATACTCCCCCTCGCTTTGAACACACTGATCCCATCATTTTTGCCACTTTCTGAAGTTCTGGAAGTCCTCTTTCGTGAATGTCTTTAGTTGCACTGTTACGGCTGCCTTGATGCCCTAAATCAAGTCAAAACATTTACCATTCATGGTCATTTTGACTTTGGGGAAGAGACAGAAATCACATGGTGCCAGACTCAGTGAATGTGGATGAGGGCACACCGTAATGTATTTATTTAACAGAAATTGTAGTACCAGAAGTGATGTGTGACACAAGAGTGTTGTTATAATGGAGGATGAAACCATTGCCCATTTCATGTTAATGCTTGTTCATGATCCATGATTTACAGCACACTTTAAAATACATCTTCTCTCAACTGTAGCTCACACATGACTGACTGCCCCAAACAAGTTGAAACTTGTCACACACTGTTACTAAGGTTCAATGTGCCACTTTCCACACTGAAGACCCCTGCCTTTACATTGGATGGCACTCGGCAGCAGCATTCACTGTATCTTGTGATGACAATGGAAAGGTTCCATGTCACATATCGCTTCTGGTATACAGCAATTTCTGTCAAATAAAAACATTACGGTGTGTCCTCATCCACCTTATTCACCGGATCTGGCACCATGTGACTTCTGGCTTTTCCCCAAAGTCAAAATGATTCAGGACACTAAGGCAGCCACGACAGCGCAACTGAAGACACTCACAAAAGAGGACTTCCAGAACTGCTTCAGAAAGTGGCAAGAACGATGGGATACGTGTGTTCAAAGTGAGCGGGAGTATTTGGAGGGGAATTAATGGTAACGTATCTTTTACTGTAATAATTTTTTTTTTTAATTTAAACATTCACTATATTGTTTGATCACACCTCGTATATAAGAAAACCAGGTAACATCCAAGACCAGCCAATGACTAAGGAACTCTGCTTTGTGGTACTATTTATTTTATTAATAAAAATAAGGGGATATTTTACAAGTGGGTAATTTTTGCATTATTATAAGCCCTAATATAACTACAAACAACAACAACAACAAAAAACACATAGAAATCCAAGGACTGGAAAGTGAATAAAGATCAGCACTACAGAATCCTTGGGTCTCCTTAGACAAGTGTTGAGTAGCTGACTCCTTCATCATTTACTTTGTTCTATGTCCTCAGTTGATGACAAAAGGCCACATTTGTGATTTAACACTGTCTTTTAATCCCACTTCTGCCATGTTCATTCTCTGTCAGTAAAGGGGCCCGATGACTGCCAATGGGTTTTTCAGGACAGAATGACTTATGCAGACTGTCATTTACCCCTTTAGATCTCAAATTGCTGTTGCAAACATACACATAACCCTCGCTTATAAAATGATTGTTTACACTTGTAGAATCTTTTGTTTTTCCTCCTAAAAAGTGACACTTAAATTGGGACTTCATTGTTTCTCAAATAAAATTTTTCTTTCAGAAGAACAGATATAAACTTTGCATTATATAGGCAGACAGATAATTTGTGCTTTCTACATCTCCCAAACAATTGGCAGTTCTTGTTGGACACATCCAAATATAAAAACAATGTACAAATGTTAGAAGCAGCAAAACAGAGTATGGACCATGTCCAGGTACCATGCTTGCTTGGTATAGTGGGAAACATGGAAGTATAAGATAAAGTTCCCATTCTAGAGTAGCCACATCCTATCCACTCTTCCTCCAAAATACATCCACAATCTAGACACTCTTCCCCACCTCTGTCTCACACCTTAATACCCTGGGTGAAGGCTCTATGAACTTCCAGCTGACCTGCAGCAATAGCCTTCTAACTGATTTGCTCTTCCTTGAACCTGCCAAGGGCATTCCCTCCTCAAGGCCTTATACTTCATTTTCCCTTTGCCTAGAATGATCTTCCCATACATCCGCAGAGTTCAATCCCTTCAGGTTTCTGTTCAAATGTCATCACATCAAAGAGGCTGACCCTGACACTCTACATAAAATAACCCCACCTCTCCTATCTACCGGCCTTCTTTGTTCCTCTGCATAACGTTTATCACTAACATGGCATATATTCGTATTTATTATTAGTTTCCCCTAAAACTTCTTAAGGGCAGAGATTTTACTATCTGGTTCACCGCTGTATCCTCTGTGCCTAGAATGGTGCATGGCATACATCCACACAACTGTTAAATGATATTAACTGGTAATTGTTCAAGTTAAATAATGATACAGGGCAACAGTGAATTAGTATTTCAAGACTGTTCGTAGTTAATTGCCAACTGAATAGCATGGGCCAGTAATGCCCCAAAGGAATATATACCAGCATCCATTGGAGAGGTTTTCCAAAATACACCTGCCCAACCACCAAACCTTTCCAGGTGGAGTTCTAAGCATGTGTATGTTTAAACAGCTTCCTAGGTGATTCCATTTATTATTATTATTATTGTTCTTGCTGTTGTAAAATACATATAACATAAAATTTGCTATGTTAACCATTTCCAGGTGATTGATGCTATTTTGCACCCCTATTTAAAATAAGTAGTTCAGCAGAGGGAGTATAGCTGAAAAAGAAGATTTAAAAAAAAAAAAAAAAAAAGAAGGGCCGGCCGAGTGGCGTGGTGGTTAAGCGCTGGCTTGAGAAGCCAGCGGGCCCAGGGTCCCACATGTGAGGGCCAGTGACACTGCCCTCAAAAAAAAAAAAAAAAAAAGGCACCATTTTATCTTAGAAAGAGCACAGGCTTTGGAGTTGAACACAAGTCTACCACTCATTAGCTGTGTGCCTGGGCAAGGTACTTAACTCTTAGTTTCCATTCCCACAAAATGAAGATAATCTCCATACCCTCTTTCTCTCCCCACATCCACTTCAAACTGCTCCAACGTTACTGTAGAGCTAAAAATAAAATCAAGTACATATATGACGTATGCCCTTTTGTGAACATAATAGGCATTAAGTTAGAACTTACTAGAATTACTTTCATTAAAACAGAAAAATAAATTCATAATGGCGGAAAAACAAAAAGTATGTGAAATCCTGCCGTAAGTGGCTACAAAAATTTCTCTTCCTCTACTGATAGGACAGATGAGAAAATACTTGTTAGGAGTTTCACAGATATGCTCATATTACAACAGTGATTCTCAAACTAGAGTATGCTTCAGAATCACCTGGAGAGCTTGTTAAACACAGACTGCTGGGCCCACTCCCAGAGTTTCTGATTCAGGGATCCTGGGATGAGGCCTGACAAGTTCCCAGGTGATGCTGAGGCTGATGGTTATTAGTCCAAGTGCACAAAGTTCTGGTTATACAAGGTGAATATGTCCTAGATATCTACTACACAGTATAGTGCCTATAGTTAACAATACTGTGTTGTATATTTAAAATTTTCTAACAGGATATACTTAATGTTAAATGTTCTTATCACAGAAATAATAAGAGCATGGGAGGAAACTTTTGGAGATGATAAGTAGGTTTATGGCATAGATGTGGTGAAGTTTTCAGGGGTGTATACATATCTCTAAACTCATCAAGTTGTATACATTAAATATGGACAACTTTTTGTATGTCAAGCATACCTCAATAAAGTGGTTAAAAAAAAATGAATGAAAAGTATGCGTATTCTAACAAAACTCCTGAGTAGATTAATTCCTTCAGTACAATTTTTTAAGTAAAAAAACAAGAGTTTATTTATTTAAAAAACTATAACCAATAATATCTTGTGAGTTTTAGAACGTTTTAAAATCAAAGTCAACTATTACAATTTAAATAATACAAGAATAATTTCATGCCACTTGTATCCCAATGACAAAGAAATTCAATCCTGAAAATATACTTAAAGAAATTCTTAGAATACGCATGGTTTTAAAAGTTAAAATCTAGCTAAAAACAAAACGTGATAGTTTTAAAACAGCAAGTGTGACCCATAACTTCTGACGGGTACATGACATAAAAGATTACTTACAGGTATGGAGGCATTCCGTTACTGTCGTTGGCTTGATCAGATACCCTTTACAGATATAGCAGGTGATGTAAGGATTGAAATCTTTCACCAAGTGTTTCCTTTGGGTAGCCATTCGTAGTTAGCTAGGACTGGCTTTAGTAGTTCAGGCAAAGAAGGGTTTTATAGTGGATGAAAGTCTGACCCCAGGAGCTGGTATGGAGAGTTCCCAACTGGATATCCTGAGGCATGAGAACTATCATCCAAATCTATCATGAGATCGCTGGTCATCACTCCTTTTGGTGGTTCGGCTTTCCCATATCTGTTTCCACAATAATTTAAAAGATGAGAAAAAAAGTGTCAATTCTTCATACCATATTAGTATCATAATAGTAGCAGCAAGTGTTACATGTTCCAAACTGGATGAACAAGTGAATAGAACATTTCCCTCACTGTAACATTAATTTGAAACCTGCTACAATGTTATTCAGAACAATGACAAACTCATCCAATCCTGGGGCCTCAACTATCACCTCTGCACAAACGACATCCAAGGCTATTAACTCCAGTTTTGAAATCTTTATTTTTTCAGTAACTTAACTATCTGCTTGACTGCTCTATTAGGAGTTCCTGTGAATACAAGGTAAAGGATTCAAAATTGAGGTCATTATCGTGCCCATCAAGACGCTCCCTATTTCCATTTTGTACCCCACATCCAGTCAGTAGTCAAATCAAGTTGATGTCCTTTTCCATTCCATCCCCAGCCACCCTACTAGTGTATGACCTCTCCACCTTCAGTCCATCTTATATTCTGCTGCCAGGTTAGGAAAGAATGTCCAAGACAGAATGACAAAGAATGTCAGTGTCTCATCTTTTTTTTTTTTTTTTTTTTTTTATTTATTGGGGAATTGGCGGAGGGGAACAGCGTTGGGGAATCGGGGAAGGGGAACAGACAAGTTGCTGTCTTTTTGTTCTTCAGTTTAGTTGCGGAGGATGTTGCTGCACTGTTGGTATCGTCATTGCGCTCTTCCCGGATGAGGCAGATCAGTCGCTGGCCTCTGGATGTCGCTCACCGCGGCTATTGGCAGCTCACGCTGGCTGCGGGTCACTCACTGTAGCCTATGGCAGCCCACTGCAGCAGGGGCTGCAGCCCACACCATCACCGGGGCTCGCACAGCCCAGCTCCAGGTGGAGCTGTTGTTAGCTGTAGAGGGCAGTGTCACTGGCCCTCATGTGGGATCCGAACCGGGGCCGCTGGCATCCCAAAACCAGCGCTTAACCAATGCGCCACTCGGCCGGCCCTCAGTGTCTCATCTTAATGTTTAAATTTCTTAGATTGTCATCTGCGTGTCAGACTCTCCACAGGCTGACCTTAACATACCCTTCAACATCGAGGAAAAGTGACAGGATCCCTCTCTCTCCCGCAGGCCACTCTGCAGCAGGCTCTGTACCTAGTATTCAACAAGCCCTTCCTCTCTTCTATGCAGATCCTACCGATCCTTCCAAACCTTTCTCTAATGCTATCCTCAGAGTAATCTCTCCAAGGTTTTTAACCCTTACTTCTCTCCAGTTACATTTTTCTTTTACATATTTGGATTTATAGTTACATCGTTTTTATCCCTTCTATTAGAGATAGAAACCCGTCACATTTAGTAAAGGTATATAATCTGGGCAATGTTACTTATCCTCTTTCTTTTTCTTTTTTTTTTTTTAACTGTAAAATGAAAAGTGCCAGCCTCCTAAAGGGGTGAGGATGAAACGAGACAATATACAATAGAGCTACGGAAGCACACAGTAAAAACTGTTAACTTTTTTTCCAGAAACGTTTAGCATAGTTGGCTTGTACAATACTTAAGGCTACTTAAAAAAAAAAAAAAAAGTTGTAAAGGTTTCTTGTAAACAAACGTGTCCTCTTAGAAATCAAGACACGAAAAAGGTGTTATTTCCTAAGTTAATTCTAAATCACAGAAACTTTTCTATCTGAGCTATTCATTTCTTGGTAAGTATACGTGAAGGACTCGGCAAGGTAAAAGGCAGCCTCCCATTCACACATCGCCGTGGAGAACGCGCACGGACTAGGTGCTGCGTGTTATATCCTCCTGTCCGCTCGGGAAATCGCGTGGAGGGCGTAAGAGAAAGGGAGCATCCTTCACAGGCAGGGGGACGGGGCTCTGGTCCTCAGCCCTGCGTGACCTTCAGCGAGACGTGTCAGATCCGCGCCTGGGTCTCGGCGCCCTCCCCTGCACGCAGGGACCCACGGCCCGGCTCTCCCACAGGCTTGCCAGGAAGCCTCGAGTACGAGAAAAGTCCTCTAAAAGGAGGCGCGCACCGTCCCCGACCTGGGCTGGGGAGTGAGACCGCCAGCCTCACAGTCCTGTCCCCGCGACAGAAAGGAGGCAAGGCGTGCGCAGCGGCGGGGCCCGGGCGCAGCGGAACTTCTCCGCGTCCTCCGCCGGCGGGACCCCGCGACGCGGCCCTGGGCGGTCCCAGCACCAGTCCGCCCCGCCCGCCCCGCAGGTGCCCGGGCCCCGCGGGCGCGCCGTTCAGGCCGGGCCGGGGCCGCCGCGCTGGGGCGGACGCTCCGCCTCTCCCAGGGCCGGGACCCCGCAGCCCGCAGCCCAGCCCGCCCCCGAGAGGAGGCCGCGCCTCCGGGGCCCCCAAACACCGGCCGGCCGGCCACCCCCCCACCCGCCTCCCCGCCTCCGAACGACTCCCCGGGTTCCAGGCGGGGCCGACCTCGGCAGGTGCCTGGAGATGCCGCTCCGGCTCCCAAACTTGGGCGGGGAGCGCGGGGCCCCTCGGCGGCTCTCAAGCCCGCCCGGGTACCTACCCCGCGGCCGCCGCTGCTCCTCGCCCGCCAGCGCGCCGGCCTCCCAGGGAAGGAAAGTGAAAGAGAAACAGCGCCCGCCGCGGCCTGGCCGGTCCCGGCGCCCCGTCCGTCCTCCCCCTGCCGGCGGGAGCGCGCGGGCTCCGCGGGGCCACTCGGCTAGGGCCCGATAGGGCGCGGCGGGCCTTGGGGCCCAGGGCCGGTGCCGCCTCCAAGGGCAACTCCACCCCCTTTCAACCGCCGGCGCCACTGGCCGGCCACGCCCCCAGCGCCACGCCCGCCGGCCGGCCACGCCCCGGGCACGCCCTCAGGCCACGCCCGCCAGCCCGGGCTCCTCGCAGGTGCCGCGCGGCCGCCCCTCCCGCCCTGCGGTCGCGGCTCCTGTGGGACACGTAGCTCGAGCCAAATTTTATCTCGGTTCTTCGCTCCACCGCCAACCCCTCCCGGTTGGTTTCATCGTAACAATGTCTGGTATATCTTCCCTGGCAGACTTAAAAACAACGGTCAGTGTTGAGCATGAGTCACCCTAAAAAAATAGTCTACTGGGTTGCATCTTCCCTAAGCCAATCCCACCTGGGTTGTGGGGGGATGGCAGGGAGGGGGGGCGCGAGGGACACAAAGACATCCCTTGATTTGCACCTTCTTTAAACATCACTAACAAACTTGTTACTGTGGGGTGGGGTCCAGAGAACATGACTGTTGACAACTGTAAGCAAGCATGAGTGCAGGGAGGATGGGGGTTTTGGGTGGAAAGGTATTTATGACTTTACAAGAGTCAAAACAAAGAAAACCAATGGACTTTGAGATTTACAAAAGACCATGCATTGCAAAAAGTGTATTCAAAGCATGCATGAAAGGATTCCTCAAAGTCATTCAATCCTATTCTGCATTCCACAAATTTACAAATTTCTACTACAGCCACTTTTTTGCTAATCATAAATTAGACCTGGTTCTTTGCTTCTTAGAAGATTGCAATCCAGTAATCCTAGGGTAGCAGGCAAATCAGTGTGGTCTTCACTGGTAAAGCAAAAGTTAAAAACTAACATCCCAAAGGGAATCAGGAAAGGCGGCTTTCAATCTTGTGCAGTATTAGAAAAAGAAAAAGGTGTTGCAATTACATCATCTTTGCTTTTATAGAAGTAAGAGCCATGATGGCTAGGGATTTGACAGCTGTGGGGGGCAGGGATTAATGCAAAGTACTTGTTTTATCTCCAGTTGACAGGTGTCCCCTCACCTTCCTTGTTACCCGAGTGATAGATTGTGAAGAAGGCTCTAGTGGCAAACCAATGAACCCAATGACCACTAGCCCTGCGGCCGTACTGGTGTTCAAAGACCCACCTCGAATTTAAAATACACCAAGACGTAGACCAGGGCAGCTTTTTAAAATATCCAATTTATAATTAAACTTACATACAGCAGACATAACATTTAAAATTACCATTTTTTAATATCATAGCAGGAGCAATACATTTTCTGAAACAGCTTTCCATAATCACATTTCTAAGGCAAAGGTACACATGCCAATTTCCAAGTTGGGTCAACTTCAATAAGTCACAGCAATCACAATAAGCACAGAAAACAGGTCAGGTCAGATGACTTTAAACTGAAGGATTTCTTCAGCTCTTTCATCTCAGAGACTAAACAGATGAATATGTGAAATGTCACCCTATTTCTAGTGTATTTAAAATATGGAATGGAAGATACTACCGTAAATACTACATATACATATATACTACAAATACAATATGACTTGGTATTTTCCTATTTTGCACGTGAACTTATTTTACATATATTCTTAAAGAATAACACTTAAGTTCAGGGGGCTTAAATGTGATTGGTGATCAACACTGCAAGTGGCGTTAATTAGCATTGTAGTGATGGGAGGAGGGGGGGTCATGAACATGCTATAGAGCAGGACCTGAAGAGAGATGGAGGTGGGTTGCCATGATCAAAAGTGCAAATGGTGGACTTGGGGATGGGAGAGAGAATTACAACCTTTGTAAGGAAATCTGTGCTGTGTGTCTCTAGAGAGGTAGCATGGTTTGTAAAAAATGTTCAGTGGTTTCTCCTTTCCCCATTTCAGCAACGGCCCTACCCAACCATCCTACCTTTCTCATTCCAAGAAAAGAAAAAAAAAGCACAAACACAAAAAAGAAAAACAAAACAAATAAAAAACTCCAACATCTGTCTGGTTCAAAATGATAATAAAAGGCAAGAGAGAATGTTACAAAGGGGGAAGTTTCCTGACCTATGTGTAGATTCTAAGTGATCCAACATAAGACTTGCATTCAGCTGCTGTGTGGCTTCTCCTCCTCCCCTGGGACTGCTTTCCAGTAACTCACCCATTAGTCCCTTGGTTCTGACTGTGGGGCCTAGAACAAACCACAGAAGCCTCAATGTGAGGGGGTGGCTCTGATAACAAATCTCAAGTACCAGGGAGCCCCTCAAGTAAACAAAGGCCTGGAAGCAACTGGATATACAGGACCAGGAAACAAGACAGATAAACTAATCATAGCTGGGAGTCCCCTTATCACTGATCTACTTTAGTTTTCTCATTTTACAGATGCAGAAACCAAGATCCTGAGAAGTGGCAAATTCATAATGACAAAGCTGATTATGGTAAAGCCAAGACTAAAATAAAGGTGCCAGTTCCATATTATTTGTACCTCTCTCAAGAGAACTTTGCCAGTCCAAGAATTTAAGGGAAGTCTGGTACAAAACAATTAAGGTAAAGAAAATAAAGGGACACAGGGAGAGAAGAATGGAGGATGAGGAGGAGAGAAATAACCGCCTACGTGATATTTAGTAATGAAGTGGCCACTGGTGATTTCCTACGAAAGAAGCATAAGCCCAAAGCGGTAACTTATTTCACTTGATTACTGATAGAGATTCGTCCAGGGAACCACAAATGGCTCTTGATAGCCCTTAAAACTATTTGGAGCTATCTGTGTACCTATGAAATGTTTTCATTAATTTACATTTTATGTCTAGATTTTTATTTCAGTGAAGACTGGGCAATGGATGGGTAACATCTATGCTGAAAAGTCCACACTCCTTCCTTGTTTAATAAATATATCAGTGAACTGTTGTTTAATGGTATAGTATTTTAAAAATTAAGTGGTATCTTTATGTTTCCCTGAAAAATTAAATAAGATGACTTTTTCATTATTGTACATTATTTTATATACCTAAGTATGCTACTTAATCTTTTAACATGGATTATCTCTAACATGAAACTACCCTCTGTAATCTAAAAGTCTTCTTACAGAGAGTTTAGAATATATTAAAAGGTAAAATGTCCTGTAGATGTATTTATTTTATGGCCAGGGATATTACAGCTAAAAATCTACGATTGCCTAAAATCAATGACGGAGGAATGAGAGGGTAACAGAACTGAAGGACTTCCAATCACCCTTGACCATGTCGCTTTTTCTCTTAATGCACCCCTCATCTGCCATCAATAATTCCCAAGGACTCTCTCTACTAAATGTCTCTTGAATCCTTCCACTTAACTTGCCCAGGTTCAGATTACTATCATCTCTACCCTCCATTACTTCAATGAACTCTTTAAGCAGAGCCTCCCTACAGCTCTTCTCTGCCAAACCCCTCTCCACAGTACAGCCAGAGGACTCTAACTACAAATTTCATCATGCTGCTCCCTAACTTAAAAACCAAAACAAAACAAAAATGCTTGCTCTTAGGATAAGGCCAAACACTTAAGCCTGTCCCAGATCCCTGTCCCTTCTACAGCCTCTCCCTTGAACTCCAGGTTGCAGCCCTAATGACCCTTTCCCCGCTCTGGCAAGAGAGATGGGACTTCTTTCAAATGAGCACTCTGTCCCGAATCCCTCACCTCTCCTCACCCTTGCTAAATCTGGCCAACTCTTATTTATCGTTTAGGTATCAAATGATCTCAAAGCTGCTGCATAAGTTTCCTCAATATACGTACACCACATACATAACAACTTGTACTAATTCTCTCAGGGGCCCCATCACATTGTGTTGGGTTCTCTGGTTTACTTGTCGGAACCTCTTACTAGTGTGTAAATCCTGTGGACCCACTGCTTGGCTGTGCATCCCTAGCAGAGTGGACGGCAAATGGTAAGCATTTAAATAAATATTGACTGAAAAGCTGAACAACTGCACACACTCTAAGACCTACAGTCTGTGTATTCTTTCTTCGGTTTCTTCTTGGAGGGATCTTTACAAAGGATGTGTTAAGGCATAATCCCTGCCCTCTAGGACTACTAATTAAAATCACACCAGGGAGTAGAGACTTATCCAGAAGAAACAATTACGGAGCAATACAACAAATTTATTAATAAAGTGTTAAATGGAACATGATCAAATGACAAAAACTCCAGTTGGAAAGCTGGGGTACCATGGGTGGTCAAGAAATTAGTCCTATATGCTTAAGAATCTGCCAGTTACAAAGGCAGCAAGGCAAAATACCAAAAGCTATTTTGAGGATGAAAAATAAATGAGAAAGCTAGAAAAAAAAGAAAATCAACTCAATATACTAAAAGTGAGTACAGATAAACAGCCTTTGGCATAGGGACAAGATTACTCTGTGAAAGACTGCAACTAGCTAAATATTTTAAAGTGCTTTAAATACATTAAGCTAAAGAAGCAGACTGACAATTTTTCTTCTTTGAGCAGAAAAACTAGCTAGCTGCATTTTCTTTACTGTGATGTCAACAGTTGGCTGGAGCAAGTTCCATTTTGACTTGCTCTGAACAGAAACTGTAATGAAAAAACTAGGTACAGACTATAAAGAAAAACTGGACTTACTCTAATCATCAGGGCTCTGATATTATAAAACATCACTACAGAACCAGAGCTGTTATTCTGGGAGGTCAGACTAAATCTCCGAGGATCATGAACAAATGACTTAAACGCAGAAACTAAGAATATTCCATTAAATCTGAATGTAAATGATTTCTAAATTAGGAGTGATTGTAGAAAAGTTAGGGGTAAAAAGGCCCTACCAAAAAAAAAAAAAAGATATGAAATTCAATTGGGGCAAACACATGACAGAAACTTAGTAACACAAACATTCAAATACCAGAGGAGATTAGAAACAGGAATTGAAAAAGTCCTGGTTTTACAGGTAGCTATGGTGTAGAAGAAAGGACACTAGACGCAAAGTCAAGAGAAAATGGTTTTTAGTCAGATCAAGTCACTTAGCTTCCTTTGGCTTAATTTTCTTCCTATGAAAATTGAGATTAATATTATTATCTTAACCACTGGTTTACAGGGAAGATTTTCTATAGTTACTTATGTGTTGTTACAATGAGCATATAGAAGATGAAGCTAGATAAGACAGTTGTTTTTTAAATTGTAAACTGTAAAGAACTGTAAAACATATAAGGTATAAGTAGTCATTGGTGGACCACCAGCAGTTAGTCGAATACTACCTAGTAATCCTGTACCACTCAGTAGAGATCCTGATAGTAAGATACATCCAAACAATGTCTGTGAAATGAATGAGACACTCCAAGCATGGCGGTGGATCTAGGACACAGAAGAAAACAAGGCATGCAATGGTCAGAGAGTACTCCTTCCTCTGTGTTCAATATTCATCATGTCCAATTTTTAAAATCAAGGTGGGGAAACCTAAACATTTCTCTAAGAAATCCAAAATTATACAAAGGAAACTAGATGCCCCCTCCAAATGTTTAATAATTTGGGTTAGTTCAACATTGCAGAAGTGGTGTGTTAAATATTTATTTATTTATTTATTTATTTATTTATTTATTTATTTATTTATTTATTTTTGAGGGCAGTGTCACTGGCCCTCATATGTGGGATCTGAACTGGGGCCGCTGGCTTCCCAAGCTAGCGCTTAACCACCATGCCACTCGGCCAGCCCTTAAATCTTTATTCACTCCTTCATTTATTAAATGAAGGGGTAGCAGAAATGTTTTCCATTAAAATGCAAATTCTTCAGGCAGGGTCATGATTTAGCCCTGTGAGCAATCTCTTGAGTTATTGGCCAGGATTATTAGTAGACTTATTAGCCCACAGGATAGAAGAAAAACCAGGAAAGGACAGGAAGCTTTAGTTATGAGTTAACACTTGACCAGGGTATTAACTGCAGCACTTTGCTGGCTGGGAGGCTGGGGAGCCAGTAGGAGGAAAGAAAGAATATCTGAAAGAGGATGGCAAGCCACCCAAGGCGACTTTCTCGCTTGTACTTCACAATTCTGTCTTGGATCCAAAACAACAACAACAAAAAGCCACTCTTGAAAACAAAAGGCATATTAGTGTGTTCATATTGTCTTCAACTATTCAAAGACTTAATGACTAAGACACTGGTTGATTTTTGTATAGGTTTGCAGAAAAAGTAAGAGAAAGCTAGTTTAAATTAAAGCAGGGGACATTAGCTATTATGAAAGATAGACATTCTTAATTATTCACTTTCGGGGTGATAAGCCATACAACAGACTCAGAAGCTGTGATAACCTGTCCTTGATAGTTCAGGAAGAAAGAAACAATATTTGTCTTTGGTGGTTTCTTCAATTATGTCTGTTGAAAGAGGTTATCCGACATAAAAATCTGACTGGAAAAGCTCCCACCAGTTAGCAAACCTTCCTTTGGTAACAATGCGAAGCTGAAAAATGCACCAGGATCAAAGCACCTTAGCTTAGAAGCTAACCATTAGATGATGATGAGAATACAAGATGGCTTCATAGGAAAGTGGCTAATAGAGCATAAGCTCCATGAGGGTAAGGCTTTTATCATTACTGCTATATCCCTTGAAACAACTCTTAAAACATAACAGGCTGTTACTAAGTATTTGTTGAATGAATGAATGAACAAGCAAATAAATGAAATCTGACTTTGCAGTCAAGACCGCTCACTTTCAAATTCTGGCACAATCTCTTACTGGCTGTATCACAGGGCAAAGAACTACTGTGTGTCTCAGTTTTCTCATCACTTAAGTGGATGTAATAAAAATACATTATCTCCTAGGAGTATTTAAGGGGATTATATGAAATAATACAAATAATACACTTAGTATATTAGTAAGCAAGCAAATGCTTGCTGAATGAATTTTAGGTATTTCATATCTATACCCTTTCCTGCTATTTGGACAAAACAACAATGAAAATTTTGGACATAATTTAAGGCCTGATGACAAATACTTAGATGAAATGCCTTAGTACGATTTGCTTGCTTTTAGGAGGTACATGGGGGCAACAGTTAGTCACCTAACTTTCCTGCCAGGTGCCCTTCCTCCCCCTACAAGAATTTTAAAATAGCGTTTCTCTCTAAGTGGTAAATTAGTGAAATATGAAAATCACAGCTGAAATTACTCATCTCAAGATGAAATAAAGAAATAGCATGTACACAGATGTCTAAAGAATTTTATGAACATTCAAAATTCTTACTAAGTAACCTGGCTATAGTCTTAGGGAACATATTTAGTAAACTAAAACCTAATCGATTACACTGTGTCCTGTCTGCAATAACTCTGTGTAAATAGGAAAAGAATGACGAGAAAGAAGCACACAAAAGGGAAGTGAAGAGGGCAAGATGTGGGCAATGTGTAGGCATCGCTGTCTTGGACAGGGAAACACTGAATTCTGAGAAGTGTGCTTGGTCCTACCAAGAGCGGATCATGAGACCTGAATTTTCATCCTTCATCTTTGGCTCTGAGGCCAATGCCCACAAAGTCACTTTCTGAGTATTAATTGTGTTCTTTTATACCAAAATAAAGGAAGCAAACACCTGAACTGCAAAGTTAATATTTTGTGGCTATTCCACTGTAAATTTTAAGATCTTGCTCTTCAGTTTTAATTTACTAGTATCATGACACTGTGCTGTGTTCTTCAGGGAAAGATGTGCTATTCTAGAACTGAGGACAATTAAAAAATGTTGATCAGCTTACCCTGGACCAAGTCAAATGGTGAATCAGTCAGGAACAAGGCTAGACTTTTCCTACTTCTGGAAAGCATACTTCCTTCAATTAAAAAAATTATGGATAAGCTAGTCACAAAAGGACAACTATTACATAATTCCACTTATATGAGGTACCTAGAGTAGTTGAACACATAGAGACAGAAAGTAGAATGGTTGTACCAGGGACTGGGGGAGGGGTTTCCCATATGTGACAATCTTTCTTGATCTCTCTCCTATGTGACAATGAAGTAAGTCTAGCAACAGAGAAAAGGAATATTAAACAAAAACATTCTTTTCTGTTTGCAGACTTAGTATCCTCTGACTTCAAGATACCAAACAGTCCTAGTGGCATTTAAAGGGAATGCTCATTCCACCTGGGATGCTAGAATGGTGATCTAAGAAAGCACAGGGCCTGGAGGAGTTAAGTATCTGCTTACATACTTAGAGATAGTGCTGCCAGCTTGCCTGACCTGGGCAAGCCCTGCTGGAGGATGTGTCTATGTCCACTCCAGCATCTCTGGGGCCAGCTTGCAGCTGGGTCTAAGAGGCCCTGAAGGACAAGGTGGTGAGAATTCACCATCCTATCTGCATGGAGGGACAGCAGCTGCAACAAGAGAGGGCACATTTGAAAGAAGGATGCTGCGGCTGTGGGAACTAGATTTGGCCGGACGGCCTAAAGAGGAAAATGGATGCTTGTAATTCTCTGATGCTAAACAGAGGAACTCACACAATTGACAGGTACTGATGATATTCTCCCCTTCTAACTTTTCGGGTGACTGTTATATGCAAATCAAGAAGAATCTGTGAACAGGGTAAAAGAGTTTCAAAGGACTTTTCCAACAAGTCCTCAAGACTGAGGTCCATTCACTACTCACACTGTTGAATTACAAAAGGGGAGGCTTTGATATTTGAGCATTTGAATACCAGCATTTTAATTTACTAAATTAAGAAAACTGCAGAAAAATCCAAGGAAGAGAAGTAATTACATGTATTCACATATGCTTTTAAAAGGTAAGTTTTGTCAAGCATTGTTCTTGATTTAAACAACTTGCAATGATACTGTACTTCCTAAAAATTTTAGAAGGATGATGCTTATCACATATGCTGACAAGGAAGTTAATTGGAACTTGATGATTATCAATCAGTAGATTAGCATTTCCTTTATAATAGTTCCCGAACAATTTATTCCTTAATTGTTTTTTACCAATGAAATCTGAAGTTTTAAGTGGAGTACTCATTTCTACTGGGAAAGAGAAAAATTTCTGTAATTACAAACTGAGCTTATAAACATAGGCATGAATACCTGTATGAAGGCTTTCTGTCATATAAGTTAATTCACTTTAGAAGTATCCAATAATAAACTAGTCACTAATAAAACCAAATAAATAGAACTTCGCTTTTAAAAGTTGACACCTATAATACCCATACTCAACAACGTTTCACACTTCTGTACTGTTTATTAACTTCATTCCTTTAACATGCCACCTTAAACACACACACTTAACACACATGTTAAGTATTGTTACAGATTGCATACATTTATTCTAAATTCCTGTTATGACATGAATTGTGCTCCCCTCCCCTCCCAAAAGACATGATGTTGAAGTCCTAACCCCTGGTACCTGTGTATATGATCTTATTTGGAAATAGGGTCTTTAAAGGTATAATCAAGTTACAATGAGGTCATACTACAGCAGTTGGGCTCTTAATCCAATAGAATTAGTGTCCTTATGAGAGTAGGAGACAGACAGACAGGGAGAATGCCATGTGAAGACACAATGCATAGAGAGAAGATGACCACATGATGACACAGGCAGAGGCTAGAGCAGTAGCACCCCAACTGCATGCTGTAGGGGAGGGGAATAAATGCAATTTATGGTGCATTTCATTCCAGATATTCTTTTGGATCAGCTCAAAGGAATCTGATATAGATTAATACTTACATCATCTGGTATTGAACTAATTTGTGTTACATACAGCTGAACAAATCAGAGATGGCTTACATACATACATACATACATAATGTATGTACACACATATGCATAGTATATTTTAAAGACTGCATGCATGGACTAAGAAATACAGAGAGGTATTTCTTTAAATAGCACACTCACTTTTAACTGATGATCTCTTTTCTGTTTTATAAGACACAAATATCGTCAAAACTAATTAACAACTGTTGATGTCAATAAATGGCATTCTATTTGGAGCACTATACCAGAAGTATTGGGTTGTCAGAAAAGTCATGATGTATTGTTTTCTATGTTTTTCATTGCAAAAATGCATCATGACTTTTTCGACAACCCAATATTAGCATTTATAAGCCTTGACCCTTGAAACCATTTAAACTGTACATAAGAACACTCTATACCATATATGGAAACATCTATAATGTTCAGGATCAAAATATAGACAAGTAGCACTTAGCAAGTAAAACTTACTCTGATAAACAAAAATGTGTTTTGTAATGTTATCCTCTGAAGATACTGTTTCTTCATGGAGTGGAATGTTCGTGCTGTAAAAATTTTCACACAATTTCCAACATGAAGGTAGGACTGAATGAAGTACAACTTATTCCTATTTTTACAAAGACAAGTTTAGTAAAAATTCAAACTTCTGACTAGAGAAATTAAACTTACTTTCAGCTAAAAAAAAATCTTAGTCAAAAAAAAAAAAAAAAAGAAAAGCTTCAAGGAACGGTATGAAAAGAATTTCTGCTTTTACATAGAAAGAGCTGCCTTTCATTTTTTTATCTATCCAAAGTGTAAATTAAACAAACAGAATTAGCATGAATGAGTTATCTACATTGGACACAACAATTACTGTAGGGGTATTCACAGTTATTTTCCATTTTGATTTATTCACATTCAATTCTCTATTTCATCCTTGTCAGCACAGCAGCTTCTGAGTACACAATATAAAGAAACAAAAAGGCAAACAAGTTTCCAGTTACTTCTGGCCCAATAATTCACTTCCTCTAACTGACTAGCATACGAGTTCTCAGTTGCTATTAGGGGACACTGCCAATCACTGTGACCAATTCCTAAATCTGTGAAATGGAGATGGAGAGAAACCAGAATGTACATGTTCCTGTCCCTTCCTGTAGAGGCTGCAGGTCGTGGTGACACCTCTAAATCCCCATCTTCAACTCCATCCAGGCAAAAGGCAACTGCTCAAAGCCTCCTCAAGCCTCGACCCATGAAGCTTGCAGCAAAGGAAACGCTATGCCACTACATACTTCTCCCCCTTGCAAACAACTAACGGCGTAATGAGCTCTACCAAGGACCCAGCACCATACTAAGCACTTCAGGTGATGACTATTTCTTTTACTCCTTACAGCAACCCTGTGAGGTAAATAAAATCACTGTCCTCACTTTACAAACAAGGAAACCGTGGCATAGAGAGTTCGCCTGACCCCCAGGATCACGCCACTCAGGGTGAATGCAGGCGGGAGCAGAACCCAGCCAAGTGGCCCCAGGTTTTTCCCTGTGCTGCCACCAGGCCGCCTTCCAGACCCCTGGAATCTGCAAGACAGCGCCTCTGGGGCTTGGCACCACACAAGCTTGGCTGCCGCCTTATCTCCATTCTTCCCAACACAGGATCTCACCTCCACAAGTGGACCAGGCTTCTCTCTGTTCTGCAAACACAGTGTGAGCCCCAACCTCTAGTCTATGCTTATACTGCTCTCCACTAAACGGAATGCTCCCTCTTCTTCTCACCATTCGTTAGGCTAACTGCAATTCTACATCTTCCCAAACTGTTCCTTCCACCTCATCTGAGTCCCTCCTTTCTGCTGGGTCCATGAACCTGTTATTTAACGAGTGTAATATTCGTATTGATGTTCTGTGTTGATGCTGTTTATCAGGTCAGATGGTAAACAACCTGAAGGCAGGGGCAGAGAGGGCCCAGAGCAGGTCTGTGAGCCCTGCGGGTGCTCAATAACAAATGCTGGCTGAATTTATAATTCCCTCTAAGTAATAAAATAAGTAAAATTCATGCAGCATACTGTCATGAAGCAACCCTCTAAGACATCATCTCAACATGTTTTGGGTGAAATTAAAGGTGCACCTACCTTCCAGAGTATTCTTCAACCTAACAACCAATTCCCCCAGTTGATCACGTCAACTAAGCAGGCACTTCTGTGTTTGGATAGAGCGAGACAGTCTATGCATCTGTGCGTGCATAAACAGCCAGGGGCTGACATTCGAGCAGTCTTCAAACACCGCACTGGAAGTATAATGAGGGATCCAAGATTGTTGGAATCAAAACGATGTTTCGAAAAAGCCGGTAAGATGAGAAATGAAAATAAATGCACCCAGTTGCCATTCCTTTTTGCTTTGGATCCTTTATTTAACAAACGCTTCCTAGTACTGATGTGTTCGGTACTGTTCAGGGCACTGTAAAGGATGCTGACATAGTCCTCCTAAGTTTCTTTTGTGAAGACGCTCACCTGTCTGAGAATTTTTCAATGTCAGAATGAGATACTCTTCTACATCAGAATGAGGGAATAGGTGAAGCTTGCTCACCTATTTACTATCACCAGAATTCACACATGGTTCTGAGATGTTATAAAGATACATACAGATCTAGGTCGGAATCGGAAACATTTTTGATTTTCAGTGACTTTTTTTTTTTTAAAGAGAGAACGGGAGAGACCAAACAGCAGAAAGCAGGTGTGGTCTAATTGGTACTAGGTGTCTAGCACCCGAGGCACTGAAACAGCCTTTCTCTTTTCCACAGGGACTTCGTCGCCAGCCATGGCCACGCTCCTCAATATCCTAATAGGGGCCCGTAAGGCCGAAGGTTTCTGCTGGCCCCATGCTTCTCCAGCAACTATGGAACCTCTGTGTGGCAATCACCTCTTACCAGGCTAAGCTAATTACGTAGCTTGATATTAGAAATCTTCAGGTGGCATCCTCTAACAAAGAAAACATAAAATGTATCTACTTGTTTATATATCTAACCAGAAGATTTCCAAGTTAGCTTTTAGAGGTACCGTTTTCATAGAGTGGCTAGATAAACACTAATCTGTAACACACGTTACTCAGAGAGGGAGAATAAGATCCCAACTAACTCCACGTAGTTCCATGAGCATGTAAGCACGTGCTAGGACCAAGAAAGGGATTCTAAGAGCTACAGCACTTTCTGGTAGCACAGGGGCCTCTGGCAGCAGGGAGGCCCTTTTTGCAATAAGGGGAATAGTGCCTAGCATCCCTCAGCAGGGAAGTGGGGGCCAGCCAACTTCTGGAAAGAAGGGGGTGCTAAGAGAGAATACTGGGACATGTGAAGCTGTGAATCCTGCATAAGTCAGACATTACCCAAGCTTTACCCAAGTCTAATACTGTTATCAGCTATCTATCTAAATGCCGGAAACAGTGAAAGATACAAATGGTACAGATTAAAACAAACAACAAACAAAAACAGAACATTCATTTTGGAATCTTCCGGATTCTGTTAAATGAGTTGGTGTGTGCACACTGGTTTACACTCACTCACTCCCCAGTGCTTATTCGCAGCTGCTAAACTAGGATGACTATATAATTTGATATCGACAAGCATCTTAGTCTGTTCAGGCTGCTATAACAAAATGCCCTAAACTGGGAGGCTTATAAACAACAGAGATGTATTTCTCACAGTTCTGGGGCGGGAAGTTGGAAATCAGCACACCAGCACTGTTGGGTTCTCACAAGAGAACCTGTCTGTCTCCAAGTTGCAGACAGCAGACCTCTGCTGCAGCCTCACGTGGCCAAGAGGTCCCTCTGGACTTCTAAGGGACTCCATCCTCACAACTTCACCGGATCCTGATTACCTCCCACAGGCCCACCTCCTAATACCATCAGATTAGGTGGTAGGATTTCAGCATGTAAATTTGGGGAGTCACAAACATTCAGTACATATTTCTGATGCGTCCTCTAAGACTTCCACAGAGGGATGCTTTCGCTTGTAGATCCCATCCATTCTTAATAAAATGAAAGGGGGAATGTAAAACTCAGATGACAGATGGGTAAATGAAATTATGTCAGGGAAAAAAAAGGGATTACTGATAAAAATGTAACTAGATTAAACAAGATGACTCAGTAATGCAAAATACCACGTACATTTGGAATTTTTATGAATGTAGTGGTCGCAAACTACAGATGGCCAGAGTAACAACAATCTGTCTAAAAATGGCTTTAAAAGGGAAAAGAAAATTATTTGACCAAAAGCCATTGAAATCTACCAATGACAGGAAGCTCATGATTCCTGCAGAGCAAAAAACAATAACAACAAAAACATTTATTTATTCATTTATTTATTTCTTGATGAGGAGAACTCAAATTGCCTAACTTCCCTTTCTACCAATCAAGTTCGGTCTGACTAATGGAGAATGCTGGTAGAGACACATCCTCTACTGAGGTTGTCACTTTTTCCCATTCCCAGGTATCAGGAGTTGAGGCCAGCTCCCTCAGAGGTCAGCATTTCTAGGGAAATGCAAGCATGAGTGAGTGGAACACATTCCTCTCGTCATGATTTCTGAGAATCAAATAGCTAGGGTGTGGCTCTTCCTCCCCCTCCCCCAGCAGGGCTCAGACACACTCCAAAAAAATCAGTGTTTTCTACGTTAATGAGGCAACGTGTTCATGCTAACACAGGGAGAGTGAGACATGCTTTAAGTCTTTCAGATCAGCCCACAGACTCCTACCTTTGCTACCTCAACTTCAGCCACAGACCATGGGCACAGCATCACCAGGGAGCTTGTTAGGAATGCAGAATCGGGGGCCCCAGGTGACTCCTACGCAATTAAAATCTCAGAAGCACTGTGGACGTACTGAAAATATTCCTTACTCCAGGGATTACATAGTTCTCTCCCCAGCTGCTAGGCATTGGTGCAGTTAGATAGGCTAACCCAGCAATACAAGCATTCAAGTGAATGACGTCAATGGATCATATAACCCACTGATGTTAGAGAAAAGAATCCATGAGCCCATATTTATAATAAGGAAATAAACAAATGGGTAAAGTGAAAGCTCTTCTTTATAATAGAATGCCAACTTATAAATATATATAAGAAATGAAAGAGTTAGAAAATCATCATTTTTGCAACCACCATTGTTATAATGGATTCAGGCAAGAATCTCCAGAAATCCTAAAACCATTAGGTAAAAGTTTGTTGGAAAAATAGGACAGTTACGTAATTTTGTGGTATCTCTCAACAGATTATTTCTGAGTTACAAGGGGAAAGGTGTACTTTTACAATGAAGAAATCTGTTGGACGCTACCTAAATCAAGTGATCCAGTTTAATGGCGTTACTAACATGGCCACCTGACATCCCCACCTGCTGAGGTGATGGACCTTGGAGGATAGGATGTCATCTACATAATAGTCCTGCCCCAAATGCATAGGCTAACTCTAATCAGGAGGAAATATAAAATAAGCCGGCGCTGAGGGATGTTTGATGAAATAAATAGCCTGTGCTTTTCAAAAACGTTAATGTCATGAAAGACAAAGAAAAACTGAGAAAGATTAAAGAGGCTTGATAACTAAATGCAATGGGATCCTGGGCTGTTTCCTGGATTGCCATTCCCTTCCTGTTGTTATATGTATATTATTGTTATAAAGGATATTTATGAGATAGGTCTGTCTATGGTATTAATGTTACATTTCCTGAATATGGTAATTGTATCCCCTTTTTTAGGTAGTTAGAGGTGAACGGTCAGATCTGCAACTTATTCTTAAATAGTTCAGTGAGAACTGTAATAATATGCATACCTAGAGAGAGAAAGCAAATGTGGCAGAATATTAACAAATGGCAAATCTAAGTGAAAGGTATGTGGATTGTCCATTATTCCAGCAACTTTTCTGTAGATTTTGAATTTATCAAAATAATAAGTTAGAAATAGGAAAAATGAAACAGTGAAAGATCAAAAAGTAATACGATGACAAATGGCCCCATTCCATAACCTTCTAGTAGAAGAATACGGAATACTATCACCAAGACCCAAAGTGGTCCTGAAATTGAATACAAGTAAGTGACAGGCTGAAAAAATTCCTCTTTACAAGATTTTTTTAGGAAAAAGCACTTTCTAGGCTAAAAGCCCCTTTGAAAATGTACCTTCTAATTCCTTCAGTGTTCCATGGCATGTTATCATCACGATAATGAAGCAGCCAGAGACCCTGTTCTCATGCAGCTTATATTCTAGGAGAAGGAAAGAGATGATGAACAAATAAATAATGTCATGTAGTTGTTAAGTACTATAAAGAAAAAAACTAAAGCTGAGAGGGACTGCAAGGAAGTGCTATTTAAAACAGGTGGTCAGGGAAGGACTAGAGTGAGGTGACACTGAGCAGAGTGGCCTGAAGGAGATGAGGGACTAAGCTTTGCAGGTAACTGAGGAAAGAGTATATGAAGCAGAAGGCACAGCATGTGCAAAGGCACGGAGGCAGGATCCTGCTCAAGCTAGAGCAGAGAGAGTAAGGAAGCGAGGTTAGGAGATGAGATCAGAAGTCATGCAGTCCCTCACAGGCCATCATCAAGACTTTCTTGTTTACTCTGATAAGCTGATTGCTGTCTCCCAGCTTTTCTATCTGTCCAAAGTCCCGCTTGCTCTGGACAGCCAACTCTGCAGTCCCATAACAAAGGGCCCACCGAGGGGAAACAGCCAAGTTTGCTGTGCTGTGTGTAAGGCTTGGTGCAGGCTTCCCCTTTCTGCTAACTCCACCTTAGGTTGTTTCTTCCACATCCTAGGAAACACTCTCTTTTCTCTCTTCCACTCTCTTTTAACCTTCAAAGGTCTCAAAAATGTTCTCTTTGGTTTGCGAGATTAAAAAAAGATATAAGGGCTGGCCGAGTGGCGCAGTGGTTAAGCACTGGCTTGGGAAGCCAGCGGCCCCGGTTCAGGTCCCATATATGAGGGCCAGTGACACTGTGCTCAAAAAAAAAAAAAAAAGTCCTTAAAAAAATATATAAGCCCTATCATAGTTGGTAAGCTTAAGAGTTACACTGATAACACCCAGTGCTGGTTTTCACAGAAGTCATCATCCATTCTGGATATTAAGCTCTGAAGGGGGATTGAAGCACAATAAAGCCTTAGTGCCAAGAGCATAAAAAAGTCTTTGGAAATGCCAGGAAAGTGCTTCAGAAAACAACTGTACCTACCTCTCGGTTCTCCTTCAATCAAACCCACATTTCTTCAAGTTCTGCCGTTAAGCTCCCTGAAGGCAGGGTCATCCATCCTGTTCAGTTTTTTATTCCTAGTGACAAGCACAGAGCCTGGCATATAGTAGTTCTTCAATAAACACTTGTCGGATTATTTTATAGGTAAAGATTAACAAGCTAATTTCCTGATAAGCTGATAAGGGTTGTGAAATGTTTATATACCATGGCTTTCATCCCTATTAACTGCAAACATACCATAAATGATTCAGATGCAGTCTGATGGAGAGTGTACTGCTTGGCACATAGTAGGAGCTTGCTAGGTATCTGATGGATGGAGGAAGTTAGAGGGATGACTGACCACAAATCCAGCAGGAGTTATGTGGGCTGGCCTGTGAAACTCATCATTTATAAACTCATCATTTATAACATTCTTTCTAGAGGAAAAAATGTACTTTGAGCTTAGTTCATAACAACTAGTTTATAAATGGACTTTGGGATACGGCCTTGTCACTTGTAACATTGGTATCTGAGACTGTATGTTTTTACTCATAGGCTATTTGTGAGGGATTTCCACTGCCATGACTGGTTTGGGGAGGCGTGAGCAGAGCCGAATATACTGTATAGAGTTTAATATTTTCTAGTAATTTGGAAACTCAGAAATAAGAAAATCAATTCAATAATATGCTTTCAAACTATTTGGAGCAACTGTGTTCAAGGATGAAAGACACGGAGAATCAAAGAAATGAAAATTTTTGCCCAACTTAGTGACTCTAGAGAGAGGTAGAAATATATTCGGTGCTTTAAAAACAATTATATTTATAGATCTAATGCCACTGGAGTGGAAGGACTAGGATTCTAAATCTGCATGACATATAATTTGGTTTACCCATAAATTTGCAAAAAGTTGTTTATATGGATAAAAATTATAAATTTACTAGATTACACACACACATACACACACACACACACTTAAACTTGGTGACCTATAAAATATCAAATAAATACCAAAAGTACTCATTTTTAGAAAAAGAAGCTGAGACAGTAAAAGGGGGAAGGAGTTCAAGAGAGAGAGAGAAAAAGGGCAGAGCAACAGTGAACTGGGAGTGGGGGAACTTTGGCTGTGTACTAATTGGTTTTATCCTCTGAGCTATCCCTCTTAGCAATTTCTGGGTCCCTGTGTTGAGCATCTTCCAAGGGTTTTGAGAACCAAAAGGTTGTCTGGGTAGAAATGGCTCTATCATTTCGTATCAATTTATTTCCCGTTTTGGTAATTTCCAAACAGGATAATTAAAACAAAAAACAAAACGCTGTAGAGAATGGAAGAGTTTGATACAGGTGACTAATAAGCGAACTTCAAGGCTATGCTATGTCCGTCTCTGATTCTCACAGTTTGGCAAAGCCTGGGATGAAACATCCAACCACATTCAGCACTCGCAGCATTTGGAATTACCTGTCTATTGTCAAGTTCTAAAAGTGTTCCTTGCTTTCTGATGCAGTGGAAGGTAGCACGCTGTTATTGTCAGCCCATAAATAGTTTGCTGAGGCCCTATCACGTACCGGGTACTTTGCCAGGCGTCTGTGACACAGTGGTGGATTAAGCAGACATGACTCTGTCCTCATGGAGTTTACATTCTAGGAGAATTAAATATTCATTAAATGAAACAACTATTTATCAAGTAAATATCAGTTGTTGAGGGTAAGCTTCTAATAAAAGAAGGAGGGACTAATAGAAAAAGTTTTTCATGGAAGTCTCAGGATCACATAACTTTCACAATCCAACTGACATTAAGGTCATAAGTTCAATTTATTATCCAATGCTGGTATCCCTAAGATGACACTAACAAACAGCTCTCTTCCCCACTGCAAGGCTTGTCAGAAGATTTTATGAGTAAATAATTAGATTATGAGTAAACAAATTAAATATTATATTCATAATTCCAAAAAACTTTTTAGAAGATTTTTATTAAAATATAGCTAACATACAATATATTAGTTTCAGGGGTACACCATAGTTATTCAACATTTATATGCCTATAGAAGCGATCACCATGGTAAGTCCAGCAACCATCTGACACTGTACCACGCTATCACAATATCATTGACTATATTCCCTATGCTGTATATTACATCCCCATGACTTATTTATTTTATACTTGGAAATCTGAGCCTCTTATTCCCCTTCACCTTTCCTCTCCTTTTGAAAATTTTCAATTACAGCTGACATTCAATATTATTTTATATTAATTTCCGTTGTACAATATAGTGGTTAGATATTATATAATTTAAGAAATGAAACTACTGTCTAGTATCCACCTAGCACTATAAATAGTTATAGTGCCATATTGACTATATTCCCTGCTTTACATCTCCATGACTATTTTGTAACTACCAAATTGTACTTCTGAATACTTTCACCTTTTTCACCCTGCCCCCAACCCCTCACATCTATCAGCCCAATATATCTAGTACCCATCTGATGCCGAATATTATTGACCATCTTCCTTATTCTATACCCTACATCTCCTTGACTACTGTGTAACAGCCAACTTGTACTTCTTAATCCCTTCCCCTTTCACCCACCCCTCAAAGACCCCTCTTATCTGGCAACCACCAAAATGTTCTCTGTATCTATGAGTTTGTTTTGTTCTTTAGATTCCACATATAAGCAAAATCACATTGCATCTGTCTTTCTCTGTCTGACATACTTAACTCAGCACAACACCCTCCAGGACCATCCATGATGCTGCAAGTGGTGAGAACCCATTCCCTTCCCTGGCTGAGCAATATTCCATCATATATATGTACCACCTACTCTTTATCCATTCGAGCACTGACAGAAACCCAGGCTGCCTCAACATACTGGCCTTTGTAAACAAGGTTGCAATGAATCAATTGATACACACATCCCCTCAGAGCAGCACGTTGAATTTCTTCAAATAAATACTCAGAAGTGGGATTACTGGGTCCTTCTTTGTCTCTGGTTATATATAGCCTTTGTTTTACAGTCTGTTTTGTCTGGTGTAAGTGTTGCTACCCAGCTTTTTTTTTCTTTTCATGTCCATTTTCATGAAATATCTTTTTCCCCATCACTTTATTTTCAGTCTGTGTTGTCTTTCCATCTGAAGTCTCTTACAGACAGTGTATATAGGAGTTTTATTATCAATTCAGCCACCCTATCTTTTGATTGGAGTATTTAATCCATTTACACTGAAAGTAATTGTTGATAGATATGTAGTTATTGCCATTTTAGCATTCATATTTTTTATTTTTTTTCCTTTGTCTTCTTAAAGAAGTCCCTCTAAGATTCCTTGTAATTCTGGTTTGGTGATGAACTCCTTTAGCTTTTTCTTTTCTGGGAGACTCTTTATCTGTCCTTCGATTCTAAATGATAGCCTTGCTGGGTAGATAAATCTCAGTTGTATGTCCTTGCTTTTCATCACTAAATATTTCATGCCAATTCCTTCTAGTCTGCAAAGTTTCTGTTGAGAAATCAGCTGACAGTCTTATGGGAGCTCCCTTGTTGAAGTTCTCCCTGAGATCAATGAGCATCCTTATAACAAGTGTTTTGAACTCTGAATCTAATAGATTGCTTGTCTCCATTTTGTTTAGTTCATTTTCTAGAGCTTTGCTCTGTTCTTTTATTTGGGACACGTTTTCTCCCCCCATTTTTGGTTGCTTCCCTGCATTTGTTTCTATGTAGGGCTGCTATGCCTCCTAGTTTTAGTAGAGTGGCCTTATGTAGCAGATGTCCTGTGGGGCCCAGTGGCGCAGTCTTCTTGGTCACCTGAGCTGGGTGCTCCAGGTGTGTCCCTTGTGTGGGTTGTGTATGCCCTCCTTTTGTAGTTGAGCCTAGGTTGTTGTTGACATGGCAATGGGAGGAACTGACCTCAGGCTGAATTGCTGTGAGGCCTGGCTGTGACTACAGTGGAGGGGCTGCTGTGTAGAGGCTGACTCTACAGAGCAGGATTCGCTTTAGCAGGGCTCTGGTGCCTGCCCAGTCTGCCCTTTGGGTGTGTCGTCCTTGGAGGTGGCCAGGTAATGTTCCAGCTCAGCTCAGTCCAAGCTGGCCCCAGTGTTCCATCCCTAGGGCCTCCTGGGAGGTTCCCTGTTACAAGCCAAGTTCAGTTGCAGCCTGTGCCCTGCCTAGGGTACCCGGAATGAACCACAAAACAATTTGCAGATGCCATGCTTCCTGCACTGGCTTGAAGGTGTCTGAGAAGGTGCCCAGTCACAAACCAAGGGCGGCTGTCACTAATGCTGGGCTTAGGGTTGCTCATCTAGAGGTATGGGATATGCCGAAGCCAGATGCTGGTTTTTTGGCTTTTGAGAACATTTGGGAGGGTTTAGGAGAGTCCACAGCATAAGCCAAGACAGGCCATTTGTACGAAAAAGCCTCTGGAAGCAGCATGGGTGTGCCTGAAAGTTGGCTTGGGCAGGGTCTCAGGGAATCACCAGGGCGGGGCAGATAAATGATGTTAGCCGGCTTGATGTAGACTCAAATATAGTGGTCACCTGCATGTGTATGCCAACAGCGGGCAGGGCTCAAAGAAGAAACAATGCTTCCACCAGCTCCTCCGTCAGGGACAAAGCTACCCCCCTAGCCCTCATTCTGAAGTCAGACAACTCAGTTCCTCCCTGTATATCCCTGGTGCCTTTCTAGTTGCTGTCCCAGACATGGAACTCAGAGCAAGCGACATCAGCGAGTAAGTGCACATGGGGGCTCTTTAAAAGGAGTACCTGGTACTGCAGCCACCCTCATCTCACTCAGCCACAATCTCCACTGGTTTTCATAGCCAGAAGTTATGGGGACTTCTCTCTCCGGAACTGGAACCATGGACTGGGGATCCTGAAGTGGGGGGCGGGGACCCTTCGCTCATCCAGGAGGGACCTCTGCAGCCAAGATATCCTTCCCGATTTTTAATGGGTATGTGACTAGCCTGTTCCACATCTCTGCCCCTCCTACCAGTCTCAGAGTGACTTCATCTGTATGTCCTTAGTTGTAGGACTTCTGTTCAGTTAGACTTGAGGCAATTCTCAATGATGGTTGTTCTGTTGTTTAGTTTTAATTTTGATGTGGTCACGAGATGAAGCAAGCACAGTGTTACCTACTGTGCCATCCATCTTGACTGGAAATTCCTCCAAACAATTTCTTTATAAAAGCAAATAACTATTCAAAAGCATGTCTAAAAAAAATTTTATCACTATCTCATTTGTAGTTCTGGTTGCATGAAATGGAACATTTTCACAATTTTTGATGCCACGCTCTACAAACTCAATCAACTACAATAAACAGCAACTAGCTGTACAATCACATTATGAGAAACTGTATAAAGGTGTTACATTATCTTACACTGACATAACACACATTTCAGAAAGGCAGGTTTTGCTGAAATCATTAGGTTCACTATTAAACCTAGCCTAAAACATTCACATTTAAAACTTTTAACTACCTATATCTGCTTCTGTTCTTCATAGAATGCCTCTGTTACAAGAACAAAAGACCTGTAAAACATGTTTCAATTTTGATATTACAATGGAAAGCAAGCTACATTTTTAGAGAAAGGAGAAAACAATAAGAAAGCAAATTTCCTTTAATAGGTAGTTGGTGCATTGGGATACAATTTTCAAGAAGTTAAAAATGTAACTCATACACATATAAACTGAGCATGTGTCAAAAATGTATTTAAATCATTAAATAGGAAACCAGCAGGATGATACATCTGATTAGTGGAGTACAGGAAAGACTGAAGTATATATAGTCAGTGAAAGCAGAATACTGAAATAAGATTGCTAATTTAGATATAAAACTGGTTAATGTACTATATAGGTCAATGAAACTCTAAACTTTGGGGGGCATCTTCTTTATCAGGCAGAAATCACTTGCAAGTTATCAACCTACAATTAACATCGAACTGCACAGAATCTGGGTCCTAATCAATAGTAAATTAAATAAAAGTACATTTCCCTAGAGAATTATGTGATCCTTGGCTGGGTATGTCTGACAATGCTCCAGTATTAACATTGGAAGGATATGCAATTATCCTTGTGCCTTATTCCCAAGAATTGAATAATTTTTCTTAACAGTAATATGCAATAAAACCTCAGCTACACAAAACCTTACTGCATGGGTTATTTTTGATAGCAGCATGCTCCAGAGATCTAAATTAGCCCTTAAAATTCTTAGTGCCAAGGAGAATGCTGGTGGCTGAATGTTTCTCCCACCAAGGCTGCAGAATCACTGTTTGCTTGCTTTTCTGATTTTTATCACAGCTGGCCTCTAGTCTTCTATTGAGTTGTTGGAAAAGTCATGATGTATTTTTTTCTACGTTTTCGTTGCAAAAATGCGTCATGACTTTTTCAACAACCCAATATATCAGAAAATTTGCTGCCTACCCTGTGTTGCTTCTAGTCATTCCCATCAACATATTTCTTTACTGTTTTCCTTCCTTTGAAAATATCCCCTTGTGGGGCGGCCGGGTGGCTCAGTTGGTTAGAGCACGTGCTCTTAACAACAAGGTTGCTGGTTTGACTCCCGCATGGGATGGTGGGCTGTGCTCCCCACAACTAGATTGAAAATGGCAACTGGACTTGGAGCTGAGCTGCACCCTTCACAACTAAGACTGAAGGACAACAACTTGACTTAGAGCTGATGGATCCTAGAAATAACTCACTGTTCCACAAAAAAAACAAACATTATTTCCCAATGAAGTTTACCAAAAAAAGAAAGAAAGAATATATCCCCTTGTATGAATATTCATCATGTCCACCTTTTTAACCAAAATACATATAACTCCTTCAACAAAAACAAGTTCCGAGTCACAGTTTGATAATAAACAACATATTATAGAGCATAAATAGTTAATCCCTCTGCCATCCACCCCTTGTTCCAATATTAAGAGGTACATTAAAAATGTTTATTTAAGATCAATGTGTTAACAACCTGTACTAAGTGAAAACCAATTAAGTAACATGACGGAACTTTCTAAAGGCTCCTAAGGAGTCAATATAGTAAAACTTTTGGCTCTGCCTTACATTAGTTACAGTATCCTCATTAGAACCTTAATAACTAATAATGAAGATGACTCTGCTACAGTGTGGTAGGTACTGTGGTAAGGCCTTTATAAATTTCACCCTATTTAATCCTCACAACAATCCTGTGAGTTTGTATTGTTAGTCCCATTTTTCAGATGAACAAATGGAATCACAGGGAATTAAATTAACTTTTCCAAGATCACTATGATGGTGGTATTCAAATCCAGGTTATTTAGCTTCAGAGCCCATCGGCTTAACCACTGTGCTACATCAAAGGAGAAAACAGACGAATTATAAAAACAGATCTACTACTACTAATGGCATTTGTATGGCATTTTTCTATATTCTAAGCAATGAACATATACAAACTTATTTATTTCTCATGATAATCTTATGGGTTATTATTCCCAATTTACAGAAGAAACTGAGGTAACCCCTGGTTAAGTACTTGCTCAAGGGTCACAACGCTAATAAGATGCAAGGCTGGGATACAAGCCTGGATGCTCTGGCTCCCAAGTCCTGGACCTTCCTTGAAGCCAAGCTGCTTCTTGCAACAATTTGAAAAGCACAGTGTAAGTAAACAGTCCTAACTCTTCAGAATCTCTGAGGTTGGAAATTACCACATGAAAGCACAGGACCGTAACTAAACGTTCATTACTATAATCAAAAATCATCAAGAACAGACTAAAAGGTTGTCATGCCGCCTTGTTACAAAGGCAAAAAAGTCACACACTTCAGAAAACTTTCATCCAAGATGAGTTTCTAAAAAAAATGTTTTTCTGGAAAACTAACTCAATATAGAACAAATGAGGTGTTCAGTGGCTTTTAAAAAATCCTTCTACAGAAATTGTTTTTGTTCTTGAAGCTCTGGGGTTTCTCAGAATCCCTCTGGGACTGTGGGTGGTTGAGGGAGGAGAGAAGATATAGGACCCCACTTCCCCACTCCACTTTCAAATGAGTAGCTCTGTTTATATTTTTTACATATTGGGTTTCCCCATAAACTTTCGCTTTGAAGGGACTAGGCTCTCATGAGAACTTGGTCTGAGTGGGCAGCCCTTCTCAGCTCTATGAAGCCTCCCCCAATCCTCCCCCAGCACTCCAAAGTTGTAATTCACAGCACTTCTCCTCTTGCTTCTGGAATCTCATGCCCTAATCAATTCTCCCACTTGGCCTTACTTTCCGCTCTCTTCTGTCAACAATACTCATGACCACAGCTAACGTTTATCAAGCTCCTACACAGTAGGCTCTAGGCCAAATGTTTTTACATCAGTTACTTCACGGAATGCACTCAACCCCTATGAATTAGTTTCTATTACTGGCCCTAGTTGATAGAGGAGAAACTGAGGCTTAATTTGCCCACTGTCCAATTACCTCCAAATGAAGGAAGTAGGATGAAAAACTAGACAGCTCACTCCCAAGGCCCCCAATTCGTAACCAGTATGCTACTCTGCCTCAGTCCACATCAATCCATGTTCAAACGTCCAGTGAGACTCTGTTCCAGAATCAATCTTTGAAAAACAAGTACCACCTTTCCTTCTGGAGCAGCTATTTATAGCAGCCCCTCAGTACTGACATATGCAACGCATAGCCTTCAATACAAACTCATCCACACAGTTGATGGGAATGCCTATGAAACCTTCCCTTGTATTCTTTCCGACGTGTTTGTGTGCTTGGCCCTCCAACTAGACTGTTTCTCAAAAAGAGGGATGGGTCCCCTGCTCTTTCTACAGCTCCCTCTCCTCACTAGATTACTTAGAACAGGTTTGGGCACAGTGTAGGAAGACATTCAATCATCAGCACAAAGGGCCCTGGCAGGTGGTCAGGACACCTGGATTCTAGTCCCGCTTTGGGCAATGCTGTCTAGAAGATGTTGTCATGGTCTCCCACCCCCTCCTATGTCCTCAAGGCTCACCTGAGGCTTTTCCTCTGGCTCTGCCAGCAAGACGGGCCCACTCAGCGATAGCTGGTTATGCAGGGCAGTTAATACCTCCAGGAAACAGCCCTCCATCAAGGATGGATGGGAAAGTATCCCAGCTTCCTTGCCCTTTGGGTAGGAGAACTCTAAAGTGTGTGTGCTGTTTCCCAGAGGTCCCTCAAGGGACTGAGCTCCAGGAATCCACAGCAGTAATTCTCTTGAAAATGCACTTTTACTGGCTTTCTTCTCTTCCCCATCCCACTTGCCCACTTCCCTGCTGACATTTCGGGGGAGAACCTCTCAAGTAAACCACTTACTCTCAAGTCCTTGTCTTGGGGGGTCTTTTACTTGGGAAACCAAACTGAGATTCCCTCCCCTTTACTACTCTCATTTCTCCACCCATTAAACCAGAGGCCTGGATGGATAGAGGATCTCTCTGGCCTCTTCAGGCTCTAACATCCTATGTTTCCAAAGAAATAAAGCGTATTTAAATATTAAACTACAGCTGGCAATGGAAGTGGCTTCTTGTGTCCTATCCTGGAGCCATAGCTGAATTGTACCTCCATTCATGGGGAATGAGCTGGGAGGCGCTGCCCACACCCCCACAGGTTCTCCCTCAAGAGGCCCTCTCCTCTGATAGCATTTGCTGGGGGTGCTGTTGGCCTCTGCAAGGATGGCCTCAGCTGTAGAGATCCTTTTGCCCAAGGAAACCCATTTTCCCAAGGTGGCCAACTTTCAATGACTGAGGGATACTGGAGTGTAAAGGCCGGACCATCTCGGCCCAAGTCAAGACAACTCCGAAGAGCCATCCTAGCTCCAGAGCTCCCATGGGGCCGAGCCAGGTTGTCCCTGGGTGTGCATCTCACTCAGTTTTGCCTCCTGCTGCTTGCTTCCTTCCCCAGCCTTTGAAGACGACTCCCTAATAAACATCCTGAGCACTAAACTTCAACTCAGACTCTGCTTCCCAGGGAACCCAACCTGTAGCAATTACACTTAAAATTTTGTTTATTATGTCATGAAAATTATAGACTCAGGGACTTTGCCTGTGGAAGCTAGGCTGTTCCTTTGAATGCTGTAAGATCAGAAAGTGATAGAGATGAGGAAAAGGGGCTAAGGTTTTAATAAAACAGGAGTGAGACAGATGTAAACTAGCTATGTATGAGATGCAGTTTCGGTTTCTGAATAAAAACAAGAAATACATAAAAGGTCAGCACAGTCAGTGAAACTGAAAGCTGAGAACTCAGATGAGGCAGTCACAGAGGCTGAGGAAAAAGAGAAATCTCTCACGGAGAAGGAAAACAAGAATGGCCCTGCCAAGGAGGAGAGGCAGACTAAACATGCCTAACACATCCAGTCAAAAATCACAGGATAGAAACAATCCATCTGAAAGAGGACCCTTTATTTCAAGGGACAACATCCAATCCACAAGAGGGATTATGCCATGGTATAACAAAGGCAAATGCCATCCTGGGACTCCCACTAATTAAGCTCAGGATTGGGTCAGACTACTGAAGAGGCCGGGGAGATTCCCATGATGCTCTGTCTCAGTGGGCAAGGCCTTTACTGAGAACTCTCCCAATAATACTGAAAGATGGCTCTCCCACCCATAGGCAGACCTGTCCCCTGGAGGAAAAGCCAATGATGCTGCTCTGCCAGTGTGGTGCCTGAGCAGCTCCTCTGCTGGGCTGTGGCCTCCTGGAGGGTAAGGAGTGCTAGGCTAAGGAGGGTAAGTGGAATCCAAAATAAGGAGGTCAGGAAAGGCACCACTGAGAAGGTGACATCTGGGCAAAGGCCAAAAAGAGATGAGAAGTTAGTCCTGTGGTTATCTGAAGGAAGGGTAGTTATGTAGAGGGAAATGAAGGTGACATGGGCAGGAATGATGCTAATGCCCAAGGAACAGCAAGGATGCCAGGGTGGCTGAGAACTGAGGGGCACTGAAGTCAGGGGGATGAGGGCATTGTAAGGACTGTGGCACCAATGTGGAGAAAATGGGAAGCCACAGCAACATAATTGGATCGTGATATGATCTGATGCTTCTAGTCCCCTTTTCTAGATTGATTTTTTTTCCATAGCATTTCTCACCACCTAAAATTAAACATGTTATATGTTTAGTGACTGCCTCAACCCATTGGAATATAAACATGAGGACAATTTTTGCCTGTCTGTTCACTGCTATATATTCCCCCAATGTTTGGCACTTAGTAGATAAGCAACTTTATTGAATGAATGAATGAATGAATGAATGAATGATGTTGAGAAGAACCTGAAAAATTCTTTTACAAATGGTAATATGAATCTGGACAAAGAGAAAAATGTTTCTACTTCCATGGAAGGTCTGTGCTTACATCGGTGTTGTGAAGCCTAAACAAGAAATACTTATGATCCTCTTTTAGGCACCTAGCAGAAGCCCGAAAACCAAATGTTTCTAATTTATACACACTGGATGCCTCGATGCAGGGGAAAACCACAGAAGCATCAGCAGTTTGGAAGATATACATTTATTAATTAACTCATTAAACATATATTGAGCAACAAGTGTCTACGAGATGCTCAATAATGAGGTTTAAAGTGAATAGGGTTTCACAGCTACTGCCTTTCTGAGTGCTATCAGCTGGCCATTCTGAAGGCAGGAGGGAAGTGGTGTGTGGTGGGGAGCTTCTCCAAACTTCTCCGGTTTCCTCTTCATCAGCATGGAGAATCTCTCTTGAAAATTGCTGACCTGGGTGACTCTCATGGTGCCTTCTGTGTAGAGCAGCGTTTGTCACATGCCATCACTCCCTCTTCCTTGACATGCTTTCCTCACTTGCCTTCCAGGACACCACCCTATGTTCGTTTGCCGCCTACCTAGTTGCATAATCATTCTTGGTGTGCTTTGCTATTTCCTTCTTTCTCCCTGACCTCCTGAAGTTGAGTGCCAAACGATTCAATGCTTTGTCTTCTTCTCTATCTCAACTCATTCTATGGGTTATCTCATTCAGTCCCGTGGCTTTAAATGTCATCTCTATGCTTTCAACATCCAAACCTCTCTCTCCTCAGCCCCAGACACATATCCAACTGCTTACTCTGTGTATTGTTTTTCTGTGGCTGTTGCAACAAATCACCACAAATTTAACGGCTTAAGACAACACGAAGTTATTACCTTATAGCCCTGTAAGTCAAATATGGGTCTCACTGAGCTAAAATCAGATGTTGCAGGGCTGTGTTCCTTTCTCCGGACTCTAGGGGAAGATTCTTCTTCTTCTTTTTTTTTTTTTTTTTTTTTTTTTTTTGCCACGTCCAGCCTCTAGAGGCCACCTACATTCTTTGGCCCATGGCCCCTTCCTCTAACTTCAAAGCCAGCAACTTTGCATCTCTCTGACCATTCTTCTACAGTAACATCTTCCTCTGACCAGCACAGGAAAGGTTCTCCACTTTTAAGGACTTGAGTGATTATGCTGGGTCCACAGAAATAATCCAAGATATTCTGTCCATCTCAAGATCCTCAACTTAATCACACTTACAAAGTCGTTCTAGTTCCCTAAGATAACATATTTAAAGGTTCTGGAGATCAGGATGTGGACATGTCTGGGGACCAGTATTCTACCTACCAAACTCTGCATCTCCAATTGGATTTCTAACAGACATCTCAACCTTGGTATATCCAAAATGAACCCTAATTTCCCCTCCACCCCAGATCTCCTCCACTCACAGCTTTCCACATCTGAGTTGACAGTAAGTTCATCTTTTTCCAGTTGTTCAGGCCCCAAACTATAGAATCACCTTTGACTCCTCTCTCTCATATCCTACGTCTAAGTCACGAAGATATAGACTTTATCTTCAAAATATATAATATCTAGAATGTGACCATTTATCATGTCCACCACCACTGATCTAAGCCACCACTGTCTTGTATCAGGATTTCTGTTATCACTGCCTAATTGGTATCCCAGCTTCTCCCCAACCATCTATTTTCAGAGTGGCCAGCATGATTCTTTAAAAAATTAAGTCAAATCATATTGCTTTCCTGATCAAAATGCTGTGATGACTCCCCAGCTCACTTGGTACAAAAGCCAAAGCCCTTTATGTCACCACCCTCCACCCTAGTTGCCTGTCTGACTGCATCTCTTAACACTCAACCCCTTGCTCTCTCCACTCTAGCCACACTGGCCACATGCTAGCCCTCTAAGACTCCAGGTGGACCTCACTTTAGGACGTGGTTCTCCTTGTTCTCTCTGCCTGGAATACTCTTTCCCTGATACCCTCAGCTAACTTGCTTGCCCCCATATTAGACTTCTATCGCTGCCATGAGCAATCACTACAGACTCAGTGGCTTGAAAAACACCCATTAATTTGTCATAGTTCTGTAGGTCAGATGTGCAGTTACAGCATGGCTCAGAGAGTCCACAGTTTAGAGTCTCACGAGGCCAAAATCAACGTGTCAGCAAGGCTGCATTCTTCTTTGGAGGCGCTGGGGATAAATCTGTTTCCAGGCTCACTCAGTTTGTTGACTGGATTCCGTTTCTTGCAGCTAGAGAACTGAAGTCCTGTTTCCTTGCTGGCTATCAGTCAGAGGTTGGTCTTTGCTCCACAAGGCTGCCCTCCTTCCTTCTCATGCTTTCTATATGCCCCCCCCCGCCTCCCCCTGGTGGGTTGAGTCTCTCCCACATTTTGAACCACTCCAACTTTGGCCACTCTGTCTGACTCACATCACTAGTGTACTTTTAAGGGAACATTGATTAGGTTGGGCCACACGGAAAATCCAGGATCATCTCCATATAGTAAGGTCTGTAACTTCAAGTCCCTTTTGCCATGGAACTTAACCTATTTACATTGTTGTCTGTCTTCCCCTGCTAGAAAATAACTTCACTACATTAAGGATCTTTGTTTTGTCCTCTGATAATCCAAAGACTACCTAGTAGGCACTCAGTGTGTATTTCTTGAATGAATAAATAAACTTATCCTATCCAAGAACATTCTCTAACCCCAGTTCCACAGACTGCTTTTAGTGTCAACAGTTTGAAAACACCAATCAGAACAAAGATTCTTAATTGATAATAAGGAATATGGGTAAATATAAAAAAACTGATCTATATTGCCCCATAGCTAAGATCAAGAGAATCTAATTTAGCTTAGTTCTCATTAATAAAGACAACAGCAATTCTTGCGGAAAAAAAATTAATTATTATTTCTACAAAATAAGAACACTTTATTTATATGCAAGTATGCAAGCAAAACAAATTGAGTTGTTGAGTTAATCTGCACAAAATGTAAATGGACTAAAATCATCATAAAAGCTTTTTAAAAAAATCTCTACAAATGCTTGTGGGGTGGAAAATGAACCATCAGGAAGTATTAGGAGAAAAAAACTGAGACTTTTTGAAGTTTAAGACCTAAGATTGCCATCAGTCAGGTTGGGGCTGGAGAGAGGATGACAAAGCTATAAAGGGGAAAAATAAATCAAAGAATTTTGGAACCAAAGGCATTTTAGAAATCAAATCTAAACTGTACAGAGACCAGTGACTTGTCTAAGCTCCCACAGCTAGTCAGTGATATGATACTATGAATATATATTATTACAAAATAAAGAGAGTGAAAATTAAATTTGTGTAAGCATTTCAAAGGGTTGAATCCAGCACAGATGCTCCCAGACAGGGAGATTCTGACTACCAGCACTATACTTGGCCCAACTCAGTCAAGACATCTCATTTCAGATGGAATGTTGCAGACAGGGGACAGTCCCTGAGGGGCATGGCATGGCTACAGACCTTGCAACCTCAGAGTGAGTCGAGGAGGACCCCCTTAGGACATCACTGCACTGAAGACAGGCTTATGATGCAACACATCAAGAAATCAAAGGACTTAGGGATAAAATGTAATGATGTCTGACTAAATCACCTATATGTCAATCGAGAAAAAATAACTGCTACCTGAGAATCTTGACAAAATCTGTAAGTATTTATAGATATGGACTTGTTGCCAGCAGAAAGGCAAAAATGAAGGAAAGCATATTTTAAGGGAAGAATAAGTAAGACATATTTTGAATGAAGTTCTCACACAAACACAAAGACAGCAGGAACTGATGTGAAATAGTTTCTAAATTTACCACATCACCACCTTCTGCTTTCTGAATACCTACAACAGGAATGCAAAAGAGCACAATAATCCAGATCTATATTTAAAACAAGAGACAAGAGCTTGTTTGTTTGGTATTTCTTAAGACAATCTTTCACTCATGTTGAACTCTCAGCATTCTGGAAAACAAAATGCAATTGGCTTATTAAGGCAGTCCGCACAGTGATTTACTCAATGGGCGAGCATCGCTGTTATGCAGAAGGAGAAAATAAGTCTATTCTTGGAGTCACCAATCAACTTTCCTCACCATGGTTACCGACTGTGTTTCATAACTTTCCACAATCACAGATGATTCAAAATGACCTTGGTAATAATTTAGACCAAATCTCATATTTTATACATGGGGGAAACTAAAGCTGAGAGAGGTGGGAAAGATTGCCTGACGCCGCAGTCCTTCAATGACACATCACGACAGGACTCAACTCTCCTCACTCCTCAGGAAAAATCATTCTTACCTCAGGAAGAAAAGGTCCCCTTAATTTCTCTCTGGGTTTCACTCATTTGTCAACTATGTGAAATTGTTTTGGCACTGAAAATCCCTATATGCTTCCACATGTTAGGGAAAACCTTTGAAAACTACCTTTTTATACTCATAACTTCCATGCATCTTGAAAAAGATAGATGTGTTCAGTCCTGGCTCGTATGTTTCCGAAGGTTTTAACCTGTTTCCTACCGGAGGAGGTGGCCGCCTGAAAGGAAACAGGTAAACCATGTGCATGGTGTGGCCTTTCTGAAGTCTGTTATTCCAGACATTTAATATTCATACTCTTTGATCTTTTTAACTTTCTTCCATTTTCATGTAGATGTGTATGTATGTATGTATATACACATGCACATACATATGTATATCTGGAAAGCTGTTTGTTTTTTTTTTGAGGGCAGTGTTACTGGCCCTCATATGTGGGACCCGAACCAGGGCCGCTGGCTTCCCAAGCCAGCGCTTAACCTCCGTGCCATTCGGCCGGCCCCTGGAAAGATCTTATTAACCTGGATATTTGATAGGGGTAAATCAGAATAAAAATTAAAGTGATAGAATTTTTCATGTCATATACTAAGCGAAGTTCACTATTAAAATGACCCTTATCCAGTAAGAACAGATTCTCAACACTTAACAGAGAAATCTTGTATTGATTCATCCAGCATTTACCATATATGTGCTACATGTCAGGCACTGTGTTATGAACTGGGATACCAAAAGATCACACCCCTGCCCTGACTGAGTTCACAGTCTAGTAGAGACAGGTATGAATGGATACCTGTCATGGCATGGTTTAAGTGCAATAATGGTGGCTGGATAGTGGAACGATGGGGATAGACTGGAAGGAGATGACCAGATACCACTGGGGTGACAAAAGAGTGTCTGGAAAGAGGAGAAAATTATCAACAGGGTTTCTTAAAGAAAGAAAAGGATTGTTCCAGGCAAAGAAGATAAGGGATGCGTCTTAGATGGAGGACCCAGCACGGGCAAAAGTAGAGACCAGCCGAGGGATGGCTTAGTCAGGCAGCTGGCAGAACGCAAGACTCCGCCTCCTCCACGCCTGTATCCCTGCAGTCAATGCTAGGTGGTCTCACTCGACACCCATCATCACCTACCTCAGGACACTTTCACTGCTGCCCAGCAATCTTACTTCATGTCCTTTGTGCTACCTACTCCCCCACTCTTCTAAACCACTCCTTCCTGCCTTTACCTTTCTTTCCAGCCTCCAACATTTTCTCCCCAGTCCTCAACCTCAGCTAAGAAAGGAATACACTGCTATCTAGGGAGGTGACAGGTGATGGAGTGGAGAAAAGGTAGGGCCAGGTCAGGAAGGTCCACATGACACTCTGGAGATGTGGACTTGATCCGCAGGCAGATTTACCTCTGCTGAGAGGGCTCTGGCAGAGGGACTGGAAGGGGAAAGGCCAGAGCGAGCGAGGTCCAGTGAGGAAATTAATGTGGATGAGAATTAACCAAAGCCAGTGGCCATGAGGTACACAAGATAATGTTAAGGAAATAAAATCAAAGGCCTATTTTGTGACTGAATGGTGGGGAGGTGGAGGAGAGGATTCCAATTTCTTAGCAGCACAAGTATATTTCATTTTAAACTGCTGGTTTTAAAGCTTATTGTCTCCAAGAAATTATAATTAACATAATTTTAGTATGAATAAAATTGTATTATCTGCTTCTAGGATCATGCTTACAATAACAAAACAATAACATTTGAACTGAGCTAAGGCCTATGATTTTTGAGCAAATCTAATCATCAATCTGCCATTAGCAATAAAACTCTTGTGAACAGCAACTGTCCCTTCATCAGGATAGTAAGTCACTCCATTTTTAGGACAGGTTAGGACCCAAAAGTAAATGTATAGGAAATACTCTGAATTTTTCTAAATAATTGGCAAATTAAAAATATAAAAGGGCCGGACAAGTGGCTCAGTTGGTTAAGTGCTTGCTCAAGAGTGTGAGCTGAGCTCTGAGCAACAGCAGTTCGACGCCCAGCCCGAGCTGTGCTGCCTCTGAGCCGCCAATAGGTGGCAGGATGGCTCAACAAAAAATAAAAAAATAAAAATAAACAAAAATATATATATATATAAATACTAGAATTCTGGCTATGCAGAAACTTTGCAAGAGCACATATGTACAGGTAAACATATACATAGGGATAGTAAGAAATAGACTTCTTACTATAGACTTCTCTGGAGAAAATATAAAATAATAAAGTTTATAATTTCCCTATAATCTCTTACTAAAAGGATGTAGGAAACAGAAGGATCTCCTGAATAAAGAGATATCAACTTTAATTTGCTCATCACTTCAAATATCCTTCCTATATCAAATGACATCTAGGTTCCAATGAAAAGGCCATTTCCCTTAGGTATGCTGCCTCTGATAACCACCTCCACCTCATCTCCAGGAATCCAGAAATCCAAGAGGAATCCCTTCTCCATGGACTGTGTCCATAAAGCAGGTGCATCTGTAGCATAACAGTTCTGTAAGGTGCTTCCCAGGTGGCTAAAAAATGCACATATGAACAGCTTTACCCATGAGCCACAGCAAAAGTGTACAGAGCTCATAACAGCGGTTCTCAATCCTATCTGCACATCAGTATCACTTGGGGAGTTAAAACACACACACACACACACACACACACACACACACACACACACACACACCCATGTCTGGGCCCCACTCTAGACTAACTAAATCAGAATCACTAGGGATAGGTCCTAGAAGCTGCCAGATGATTCTAAAGAACAGCCAGGGTTGAGGACCATCAGCCAAACCCTTGCTTCTCTAAGTGTGGTCTGCAGACCAGTAGCTTCCTCTGGGAGTTTATCAGAAATGCAGACTTTCAGGTCCCATCTGAGATCAAGTGCACTGGAATCTGCAATGTAATGCCAACCCCAGTGATTTGTATGCACAGTGAAGTGTGAGATGCACTGGCCTGGAAGAGTCTGGCACTAAGAGGGCAAGCTCCAAATAAGACTTATTGATGAGATGAATCAATCCCTCACCTTGAAGATCTCACATTGGCCCAGCTGTCTAAATGTATGAGGGGTAAAGTAATCCCTCAGAAACCAGCCAGGACAGCTCCCTGTATGCTGGACAGGATGCTAGGGGTAAGTCCTTTCACTGCACAGACCAGGGCACTGGCTTGATGTCAAACAGTGACAAGGAGGTCACTGACACATCCCATTCGCCACAGCAGCTGAGCCTAGGGAGGCAGGAAATGGGACTGGGGAAAGGTATACAGGCAACTTGAATTGTCTGTAATTACTGATACTTAAAAAAATCTAAAGTTAGGTAGATCTTTTTCTAATGTGGTTTTTCCATGAGGTCTAAAATGTTTCCCTCATCCACACAACAAACATTTCTTCTTTCAGGTATACAAAATCTCTCTAGTCAAAGGCCAAGGCAACAAGACCTCTAACCTTGGGAAATGATATACTTTTTATATTTCTTCATCTCTTGCTTGCTAATCCCCTTTCTAAGAATCCCCTCACAGAAAGCTGGGGAGCTATGAAAAGTGTTGGTGATCTCAGGTGCAAAATGGAAATGCTGCTATTGGTGACTATTTGGTAGACCATGGCTACAGGTGTTAGGGGAGATAAAAGAACTCAAGGGCAACCTGAAGGTGCAACTGATTTAGCCTCAAGAAGCAACATGGAAGGTAAAGAAAAAATGTTATGAAGTTCAAATGCACTTGAACTTGAGCTTTAAAATTATTTCATCGGAAGTTCAAGATAAGGTCATCAATTAAAGCAATTTTGGCAAAACAATAGGAAACAAATATTGGCTCTCTGTGCAGCCATTCCGTTCTCATTATTCACGTCATCCAAATGACCTCTCTCACGTCTCTACCTTTCTCTCCCCCTGCTCTTCTGACCTGAAATAGACCATATACCTTCAGAACTGAGAGACAGAGAAGATCTGACTGGAAGCACAAGCAGTAAGAGAGGATACGAAGAATACAAGAAACATTTAAGCAGCAGAAGCAAAGGTGTTTGAACCCCTTGGCTAGGAGTTAGCCCTACCTATATATCAGAAGCAGCTGGGGTGCTTTTAAGAATTACTGATTCCCTGGGGACCACCTAAAGCCTAATAAGTCAGAATCTTGGGGGTGGAGGGAGTCATTTAAACTTTTCAAAGCTCCCTCAAATGATTCTGAGACCAAGTATGGCTGGAATCACAGTTGTGAGGAAGGACTCTAACTTCAAAACATTTCTTAACTTCTAATATATGTATATTTTAAAGCTCTGGATCCATGTAAATCATTTCCTAATCCACTTATTGGTACTGCATTACTTTTTTTCTCCCTACTAATTTTATTTTATTTATTTATTTATTTATTTTTTAGAGGGCAGTGTCACTGGCCCTCATATGTGGGATCCGAACAGGGGCCATTGGCATCCCAAGCCAGCTCTTAACCACCGCGCCACTCGGCCGGCCCCCTACTACTTTTATTTTTATCAACACAACCCAGGCAAATTATTTAAAAACTCCAACAGTACTACCAGGCTTAAAATGAAAACACAGCAGTATCCTGTGTCACCTCTCCACTTACCCCCAAACCCACTTCCCAAAGGCAAACTACTTTAAAAACATTTAACTATCTCTTTTGATATTTAATTGTATATTCCTAAATAATATATATACACACACACATTGATATATTTTTTTTTTTTTTTAGCTGAGCCATCCTGCCATCTGTTGGCAGCTCAACGGCAGCTCAGCTCAGGCTGGCATCGAACCGCCGTTGCTCAGAGCTCAGCTCACACTCTTGAGCAAGCTCTTAACCAACTGAGCCATTCGGCCGGCCCCACATTGATATTTCTTGATTTATTACTTTCAACTTTAATTTAGTAACTCATACAACTACTGATGTCCTATTACGTACTGGTTTATCCTCTTCCAGTCTCCTAATATATCACCCTTTTTTTCCCAGCCTCTCATGTATGGTCAGGGTTGTTATTTTAATCTGTATGTTTTAGTACTGTTGTACCAATTATTATTAAAATATTTCCTCACCGGGTGGTAAGTGGTGCTATCCAAGTTGATCTCAAACTCTCCTTGGGACTGTCTCCTGCCCCCATTTCTCATAATCTTGCAGTGAAAGGGCTAACATTTGATATAGCAGGAAGTTTCCGGAGCACACGCCCACCCTATAGCAGACCTGGGTCCTGACTGGTCAGTGTCTGGGCTTCCACTTATTAAACATTATGAATATTGTCCCTAGGTGTGGCCATGTGATTATTTTGCCACTGAAATGTGAGTGAACAGTGATGTGTGCCACTTCCAGGCTTGGGCTGTAAGCCTTTGCCTCTCATTGTCCTACCCCTTTCCTATGAGCTGACACCAGGTTTTAACCAAGTGGATGAGGACAATGTCTTCAAGGTGGCAGAGCAGCAAGATGGAAGGAATCTGGGTTCCTGAACAGCTGCAAGGGGCAGAGATAGCAACTCACTTGAAATACTCACATCCTTGAACTGTCACGAGGTAAAAAAATAAATTCCTTGGTTCTTTAAGTCACAGTCCTGTGGAGTCTCTATTACAGCTTAGTCTTACACTCTAGGGTACTAGTGATTCCTATTATTAGGACCTGTGTTAATATTACTCTCTGCAGAGCCATTTTCACTCTATGGGTCTTTTCCTGGAGTTTATAAGTGCCCTTTTTGATTAGGATTTTTTTTTTCTTTAATCAATAATTCATCCCAAATGCTTCACAGGAAATGGAAAGCCCCTCTGAAAAATACTTGACCCTCGGTCAAATGTATCAGGTCATCTATCAGTTTTGTTTTTGTTTTCATTTGGAAACTCCCGGAGTGGATCTTCCCTGCTTTCTGATCTGGGCTGGCTTCTCACTAGGCCTGCTGCCCTACTGTCATCTTGAAACTTCTAGTCACTGTCATCCTAGAATTTGCTTTTGCTTTTCTTCTGTCCCTGTTTCCAGAATCTCATATATTCTTCTTTCTTGGTTTATGCCCCTTTGACATTTTGTGTTGGAAATTCTAGATTGAAAATCATTTTCCTCAGAATTATGAATTAATCCATTGCCCAGGTTCCAGTGCTGCTGTTCATAAGTTTGGTGCCACTCCAATTCCCAATCTTGTTGCATATGATCTGGGTTTTTCACCCCCCAGAGGATTCAAGATATTCCCATTTTCCTTAGTATCTTGAAATTTCATAATGATACATCTTATACATTGGTTCTGTAGATCTTTTTTCATTCATTCTATTTTGTGAAATGTTTTAACTACAAATGTATGTACTCCAGTTCTGGGAAAATTCTTGTATTACTTCCTCAGTAATTTCCTTTATTTTTCTTTGTAGTTTCTTTATGGAACTCTTATTAGTGTAATATAATGCCTGCTGAACTCATCTAATTCTGTTTCTTCTCTCCTTTTTCTCTTTTTGCTTTTATTTCTACTTTATCTTCTGGTCCTTCCACTGATGTTTTTTTCCTCATCATACTTTTAATTTCCAAGATCTTTATCTTATTCTCTGATTATTACTTTTTTATAGCCCCATCTTATTGCATTAATTACTGTGGGTTGGTTTTGATTATTTAATTTTTTTTCTTCTCCTTGCACTTCTGTTCCCTCCATGATTTTTTTCTCATGTGTTCTGGTTTCTGCTTTTTTTTTTTTTTTTTATTATTGAATGCTTTTTTAAAATGTCTCATATTCGCTGACTATTTGTATTTAAGAGCAAAGCTCTAGAAAGCTGATTGCAAGTTCCATGTTCATGGAGCAGAGGAAGTTGGGTTGTTGACTGGTGGGTTCACTGTAGGAAGAATGGTAGTAAGTCAGTTTTTTCATTGCAGGGCCTCCAATGTCAGTATTTATAGAACTTTTCTCTGGAGCTGTTCATTTTACCCAATATTCTGCCTGGGTTGGTCATTACCAGACCATCCTAAGATCAGGGTGGGTGAAAAGAGCACAGGTCCTTACTGTTTGGTATGCGTGATTTCATTAAATGCCTCTGTTTTCAGTTGAGCATTTCATCCTTCCCCTCTTTTTATCCTGGTATCCCCAAATCCAGAATCATTCATTTACTTCAATTTCTCCAGAGGCCAAAAATATCCAGTCTCTGGCAGACTTCATCTTGTCGTGTGAGATAGAGGAAGTGCATTAAGGGTCTGGCTCCTCTTATAGACTTTCAGTCAATCCCTAATTGTCAGCCCCAGTCCCCCTCCAAAGCCTCTAATTCCAGAGCTTTGGGGGGAATTCTGGAGGATAAATAGGCTATTTCTTCCCAGGATCTACTTCCAACCTCCTTTAAGGGAACTAATGTATCAACTTTCCCCACTATGCTAAGTCAGTTGGTACAGGTCTGTTTACATTTCATCTTCCAAAAATTGGCTGGTATCTCCCATCTGCTGCTGTCCCTTCTCAGGTTTACCATCACAATAGTGGTGTTTCGGGAGGGACTGGCGGTAAACACATGCTCAGCCCACCAAGTTCTAATCTAAAGCCCCAATAACTAAATCTTACAACAGAGAAACTGCCCCCCAAAAGAAGCCTTTTCAATTTTTTAAACACTCTAATTTTTCTGTTTTTATAGACATACTAATTAAGATACTTTCCCATTTATTTTAATGTTTATCATCATTTTCTTTTTTAGTCATACAAAAAGAACTTATTCAAGAGAATCCTCTTCTGGATACCACAAAAGACTTTTGATTTATTGACTCATTAATTTAGTCCTAAATTATGATAGAATTTAGAACACGACATTATAATCAAACAAAGAAAATACAGATTTTTCAAGCAATAAAGCTGTTTTCTTTGACGTCTTCTCGCCACTTCAAATCTAGCCTATGGTGGCCTGGCCTGAAAGGTTATTTGCCTGGATAATGGTCATGTCCTTTGCGGGAAGACCTCTGACTACGGCACAAAGTCATCATCAATGCTGCAGTCTTAGCTGTTTTGCTTCTAAAGATCAGCAAAGGCGAGATGATCAGAATGTTTTAAAAAAATTAAGTATGAGGACTTTTCTCACATCCAAAGGATCACGACTTTTCTATTCCCATCCAAAGGACACAAATCTGAAGACTCTTAGCCTGAAGATTTTCATCTTTTAGGCTGAAAACCTAAGACTTGTCCTAAACACTAAATTCCTCGTTATAGAAATAAGAAATAACTAGAGTCAAAATAAGAAAAAAATTAATATTACATTTTTGATCTAATTCCACTCAAAAGGAGCACACATTCTGGACTATCATTATTTATTATTGCCTCCTGCTACTACTATTCATGACTTCCCTGAAAGAAATCCAACCATCTAACAGAGAAAAATGATTCCTAAGGGGGGAAAAATTAAAACTGTTCTATTTCTTGAGCTGGATGGTAGTTATATGGATATTCACTTTTTAGAATTCATTGAACTGTACATTTACATTTCAAAAGGTATATATGTGTTATATTTTACAATAAAGAGACTTTTTTTTTTTGGAGGGCAGTGTTACTGGCCCTAATAAAGAGACTTTTAACAGTCAAAAAAGAAATAAATAGAAAGGCAGAAATTTCATTTGTCATGAAACATGGTGTTTTAATCTCACTTGGCCAGAATTATTATACATACTGACATGATTAATGGAAGAAAAGTCATCATGATTTACCTTATGTGCCTAAACCAGAGTCCCACCAAATTCCAGTTAGTCATCTTAGTTATTTTATTTGAAACCCTTTATTAAAAGAAAAGTTTTAAACTTTGTAGTTTATCTTGCATCCTTTATGGTAATATTGATACCTTTGCACAACACTATTTATTGGCAAAGAGCTTTCATATCGAATGCCTGGGAAATAGAAAAGGTACTATTTTCTTCCAGGCTGCAGAAGAGGAAACTGAGGCCCTTAATAGTTAACTGGTAAGATCACTAAGAGTAACAGAATCAGGAGTAATTCCAAGTGTCATATATTCCAATCAAGGGCTCCTTAAATATTTTATGAGGAGAAAGAACTTTGCACTCCTCCAAAGTTCTGAATTAAAAAACACGGTATCAAAGCTGGTGGTCTCTGCCTTGACATCTATGAGTTTCCTGAGATTCCCAGAAGGAAGGAAAGAGCCACTGGGTATGGCTGTGAAATCGATTCAAACCTCTGTTCAACCTATGTTCAAACCTATGTTCAAACCTCTCTGAGACACTAAACTCACTTCTAGTTAACATAAAAATGTACTTACTGCCTCAGAAGTTAGTTGAACTCAAATGCAAACAAAGTTATGAGTGTTCAATAACCTTATGTTCAACGGGAACAAATACCCCTCTTTCCCACTAAGTTCCCAAAGGAGGGATGTTCCCACTCCACTCCTGTCTTCTTGCTCTACACCGTATTCTTCCCCACAGAGGTGGAGCAATTTAGGTGGTTGGTGTGTGACAGCCATGGCTGTTTCTCAGTTCTCCGATGGATGCAGTTTTTCCATCAAAGATATCAGCATGAGAGATTTGGTCTCTTTCTCTCTACCTGGACAGTAAAAGGCAGAAACCTGGTGGTTCTGCTCCGCAGCCTTAAACTTTCCACCCAGTCGGTTGTCTTAAAGTGTAGACTAAGGGACTGAGGTTACACAAGGCTATTTTAGGCTATACGCTAAGCTATGTCTTCCAATCTACCTTTCATCGATAATGAAATTAATGTTTTGTCTATCTGCTGATTCTTATGATCTTTAATTGATGGGGAAGAACTGGTGCTTTTCATGGTTCCTCCTCGAAGATGCCATCGCTTGCCTTTCCGTTAGAAGTCAGAACTCATGGCCTGGGCTCCACAGAGGTCTCCACAGTGGATTTCTGTGCCCACAACCCTTGTTGTGCTAAAAGCAGTGGGCAAGCTGTATGGTGAGGAATCTTTCGAAGATTTTGTTCAGTGGGTACTCTAATTACTTCTTCTGCCTTGGAAGGCAATGCTGACCTGAGGTTTAGGGATTCTGGTTCTTTCTAGAGCTAGCTCTGTCACATGTCTGTGATCTGGATAAGTGGCAATCTTTCTAGAAAGTCTTTGAAAGACTTTAGCTTCCTCATCTTTTAAATCAAGGAATAACTTCCCTATCTTTAAGGTACTTTCTCATTATGTCTGAGGATTAAAAGCTTAGAAAAACTTTAATAAATACACTCCAGAATTTTTTCAACAGACATTAACATTGCTATATAATCATTTCAACGCCTTGGCCTCATAGTTCCTGAAGATCAATGACCTATTTCATGCCTATGTCACTCCACTAACCTCAAGTTCAGCCACACTTTGAATTTACATCATTACTCATAACTGATCCCTCCATTGATGATAAGATACTCCCAGAGTTCTTCATCCCCTCTGCACGAGCCCAGAACCACCCCTCCACCTTCCCATTTCTCTCTTTCCTTTGTTCTTGCCGAACCAGCCACTACACGTGCTAATCTCACATCTCCTGCTCATTCTCCAAGCCCCACAACACTCTAATTTCACTCGCCTTCCTACTTAACTGAGAACCCATATGGAGTTGGCAGTTTCCATGAAACTCACACCATCTCCACTTCCAACTTTCTGAGCATTGCTGGAGAAAGTCATAAATACAGGGAAGATCCATTCTATCACAAGGCTAAGGCCAAGGCCTTTCAGCATCTTGTCGGGCTCTCATCACGTCTGGCTCCCTGTCAGATCCACAGCTATTCCAAACCCTTCCCATTCTCCTCCACACACCCCCGCCCCGGCTTTCCCCCTCACTCCCAACTTACTTGCAGCAAATCAACTGGTCTCCTGTTATTTTTTTTTCCCTCCAACAGAAGGGAACCAATCCATTTCATATGCAGCCACCCTCCCTCCCGGCTTCCAACTTTCCTTTCTAAAGCTCAGTTTCTCTTTGCCTTCATTTAACCTCTTTTCCCCTCCATATCACATCTGTTTTCCCATGAATAACTATACCTGTGTGATGACCAGGGTCATCAAATAATTCATCATTCAAAAAGGGGCTTTCTTTTAAAATAAAATAAAAAATGGGCAGTATTTATCCAACTAGCTGTTCAAATATTATCTCATAATTAAACTGGGATAACAGGTGTGAACCAAGGCTGTCCTGGGCAATCCGGATGTATGGTCACCCTATTTTGCTCCTATCCCTACTTGTGGAGGGCCTAGCACATTAATTACCCTCCCACTTCCTCTCTTGATACTCAGTTCCTTCCTCTCCACTGACAGCCACAACTTTCTTGGGACTTTTTTATGGTTTTGTTTTTCAGAAAATTTCACTGGCACTCTCACTGACTCAAGTCATCGTCCTCTCCGATTTTCACAGTCCAATCATAGCTTACACTTGCTCTCCCCATTTCTTGCCCATTCAGACACTCCTCAGGTATCTGGCTAACTTCTGCCTCCACTACCCAACTGACCCTGATCTTCAAAGGTGATTGACAACGGTCTCATTGACAAATCTAATGACATTTTCCCAGTCTTCACTCTCAGCTCCTCTGCCCTATCAGCCTCCTCCAAATTCTCCTTTTTTTCACCTTTTTCAAATCCTATCTTTTCCTTGTTCTCCTTCTGCTTCTTTCTTCTCAGCATCCTATCAGCCTCTAACCATCTTTCCCTCCAAGCACGCAAATGCTGGTTTGTCCAAGGCCCTACCCTGGCCTTTTATTCTTCTCCCCAACCCTCTGAACCCTTCTTACCATCTCCCTTCATAAGGATGGCCCTACATCTTCCTCTATTTTTAATGGCTCTCATCCATCTGGATGGCTCCTAGGCACAAAAATGTTAACATATCTGAATCCAAACTTACAGTCACTTCCATTAATGACACAAATATTTGCTGACTGCTCTGCACATCACTTGCACGCACCATTACTATTGGCCTTTCCTGGCTATTTCAGTTCCTGCCATTACCACCCAAAGTCACTCAGCTTCAGTGTTTGACTTCTCCTTCAATGTCCTCCTCCAATTAGTCAACAAGCCCTGTTGCATTTACGTCTACAGTGTTCCACCCAACCCACCTGCCCCCACCCTAATTTAGGCTCTCATTGCTTCTCTTCTGGAGACTATTTTTGTTTTTGTTTCTTTTTTTTAGAGGGCAGTGTCACTGGCCCTCATATGTGGGATCCAAACCGGGGCCGCTGGCATCCAAAGCCAGCTCTCAACCACCATGCCACCCGGTCGGCCCTTCTGGAGACTATTTTAATACCTTCCTAACTGGGACTATCCATGGCTCCTCCCACATAGATTAATCTGCTTAAAGCACAGCTTTAATCACATCATTTCCTCACTTAAAATATATTTTATGGTTATCTACTGACTACTAAAGGGGCTCTTACGCTCAGCATTCAAGATATTCACGATGTTGTCCTAACCTTGCCAAGCAGCCTTCTATCCCCTGTCCCGCCTCTATCAGTTCCTCCCCCTCCAGCATAACCATATCGCCCTCCATTCCTGGACATGCTTATATAGTCTTTCCTTCAAGTCAGTACAGGCAGGACCCCACATCTCTGCCGGCTAAAGTCCTACCAATTATTTTAAAGCTTTGCTCAAGTCCTTAATTAATCTTCCCCAATTTTTCCTTCTCTGAAATAAAAAAGCATTTTCTTTATGCCTCTCTAACAGTTCTTCCATGTAATACAGCCTTTGGTTACCTGTCATAGACTGCCTACATGATTCTAAAGCCCATCGAAGAAAGGACATCTATGTCTGGTTAACTCGTGTACTCCTTATACTGCCTTATACATAGTAAGCTGAGAAATTGAAACATTCAAGTTAACTTTGTATTCATTATACAGCATATAAAATAATGATATTGTACTTGCCATCGTCAACATTAATTATATTAAATTCCTAGGAAGGCCTAAAAACTAACCATTTTTGCAATTCCTCTTGTTAGATCAATATGAGTCATTTTATTTAAACTAAAGTTGCAGGAGAATTGTGCATTCTTTATTGGTCCCTTAAACTACAGAGATGGACAAAATCTTAGGGATCATTTAAGTCCCCTGCCATCCCAACCACCAATTCTCCAGCTGAGAAAACTGAAGCTTGGAGAGATTAAGCTGTTCCCGTTGTCAAATAAATCAGAAGTCATGATTATAGCTGTTACCATGTATTAAGGGCCTAATGTACACCAGGCACATTACATATGTTATCCCAGTCTCACAAACAATCCTTCCGGGTAAGCAGTATTACCCCCACTTTAGAGACGATTGAATGCTCAAAGAAGTTAGGTAACTTGCCACAGAGAGCCAGCCCTGTTTGTTGGGGGCAGAGCTGAGCTTCAGCCCCAAGTCTATCTGGCTCTAAAGTCTAGGCTTTTCTAATTGGACACTGTGACAGAGGCAAGACCTACCAGGTGTCTTTCCTACTGTTTCTCCAGTGAATAATTATGCTAGCTAGCAGACAAACACTTATAAGTTGTAAGTCATTTCATTTGAAATCCTGGAGGCATGAAAACTAAACAGTAGCTTCATTACTAAAGCTTTAAGGTTAATTACTGCCAACATTCTGAGTCTCTTGTCAGAAAGCTTCTTCGATCTGGAAAAGAGGTATGCTTCCCTGCATTTTTCAATTCTCATTTTCAATGTAAAATACATTTGCCCAATCACACTCAACAAGCATTTGTTGAGCCCCCAGATGTCCACAGCACAGGGGAGAGTACAAAGTTGACCGAGATACAGTTTTACTCTCTGAGAGTTCACAAGCAGGAGGCAGACAATCAACTCATGGTAGGAGCCACTCTTCCCTCATCTATGGGAGCTCTAGCTAATCCAGGGATTTCCAACAAGTCAGGACCCTTGTTTTTCATCCCTGCTCTGCATCTTGGGCAAGTCATCTCACTGTACCTTAGTTGACTCAGTAAAGGGATTGGTAAAAAGGAATGAACTATGCCAAGAAATTTCAAGGTCCTTTTTACTTTAGATTTCTATTATCTTAGAGCTCACTCATGCGAGTATTCTCCTGAAAGTGATCACAGCTCCTGCTATGGAACAGGAACTGCTTGGATGCCTACTCTTCATCAGTGACTTCAAAGGTACTAAGTTCTAAATACTCTGCTACAAGATTAAAGGTGGCTACTATGTCTCCAAAGTTTATTATTTATAATAATACAAAGTTTACTAAAGTTTACCTTCTAAGGAGGGAGAATTAAAGCACTACATTCAAATCGTTTTTCCATTATATCATTGGCTTATTAGTATAGCTGTAATTCTTTACAACACATTTAATATGTTTAAAATATAATTTTAAGGTAACTTGTATCTACTCTTCTGTGAAGTTATCGATATTATCAACAACAAAGTAGAGTTATGGCCTCTGCAGAAAAGTGAACCTTGTATTCGTTTAGATAAATTAATACTTCATACTAAATGGATCTACTTACTATGGATCTTCCCAAACTGCAGCTAAATTTGAGGTTGGTGCACAGTCAGTAGGGAGAGAAGACTATAGAAATATCAGTATTTTAAATATGAGTAGAAACATAATATGTGGAAAATCGACTTTGCTGATTCCATTTCAATATCCTACACTTTTTTTTTTCAACTAACACAGATAATAGTTTTAATCATCCATTGACTTATACAGTAACACTTTTTCTTGACAAAACTCCACATTATCTTTTTTCATACTCAACATCTTAGGACATGATGTTCTAATCTATCTTGTGCTGTAAGTTAACAGCACAGAGGAAGTCAATCGATCAAAAACAATCAGAAGAAAAAATGAGAACTGTACCATCTTAGTGCCTTGTCCACAAAAGGCACTGAATTTCAACTACCAAGAAATCAGGAAAAGGGAATTTATTCATTCACTAGTCAACAAATACTGAATGCCTAACATATGTCAGGCATAGTTCTAGGTGCTAAAGTGATAGCAGTGAATAAAACAGGCAAAAATCCCTGCCAGAGTGGAGCTTGCATTCTTGTGCAAAGAGACAGAACTTACAGGATACCTAAATAAAATCATTTCGGATAGTGATGAAATGCTATAAAGAAAACGAAACAGGACTAGGAGGTGGTGGTTCTTGGAGGAGTGAAAAGCTACTTAAGGTAATCAAGGCCTTGCTGAGCAGAGTCCTAAGTGATGAGAGAACTTTACCCTTAATCTTTCAAGTGTGGGGTGGCATAGGAAGGAGTCAAGTGTTTCAGCGTGGTCACAGTGGTCAAAAGTTTTGTACTAATGGCAAACTAGGTTCCTATTAGAAATTGGCTTATAGGGGAAAAATAAAAAACAAAAAAACCCCAAAAAACTAAATCTTTAAATGGGATTCCTCTACCTAAGAGCCACTTTTTTTTTTTTTTAAGATCCACTACTTCTTAAGTTTTTGCTAATTATTGTACTTGAGCGGTACTTAAGTCGAGGCAATTACTAAAAGGATTTTTTTTTCTGAGCCCAAACCTCACTTGACACCATCCAAATTCTGAATGAGGCAGGACCTAATCCTGCAGCGAATCAGCGCTCCTCCACCAACTCATTAATGAAGCCAGGTGGAATAGTGTAACCCTTCCAAGAGCGTGAAACAAGCTTCGGGGAATCTGGGGAGCCTGACACCCCCGAAGTTTTCTCCCCCATCGTGGAAGGGGCGAAAAAATACACCGCCCCCCCTTTTGCATGAACTCTTCCCCGCCCCTCCAGGCGTCATCGCTGCAGAAAGGCCGTTGTCCCTGGGTCAGAGGCAAGCGGCGAGTACGCGCGCATGTGTACCCCGCATGAATCATCGGTGCCGGGTCCGCGGGACGATGATTCATTCACCGCTCAGCTCACAGCCACACGTTCCCCGCGTACTAGGACGGCCGCACACGCAGCTTCCTTAATATTAAACAAATGTTTCAAAGTACAAACGCCTGCAGCCAGAAACATGTTAGACCCAGGCCAGGCGGTCGAGAGGAAAGGAACGTTTCGGCCGCTGCCCGAGCGGGGACGGGTCCAGCAGGGGAGCAGCGGGCAAGGCCCGTGGGCCCCTCCACACCCCACCCCCACCCCACCGCCGCCAGAGCCCGCGCCGCGCCCGCAGGGGGCGCGGAGGGCGCACAGGTGGGGCCCCGCCTCCTGCCCCTCCGGCCGCTCGCGGCAGGCCGACGCGCCCTCGCCAACGCGCCTCCCGCTAGCCCCCTTTCCTCGCCGTGACATCTTATATAATAACCCGAGCGAATCAAAACGGAAGCGGCGCGCGCTGCCGGGGCCTGTCCCCCCCCACCCCAGTCGGGGCTCGATACGTGCGCCCCCAGCCCACGGCTCCCGAACTAGGCGCCGGGGCGCGCGGCTCCCGGACGGGGGGGCGGGGGAGGGAAGGGCCCGAGCGCCGACTCGGCTCGTCCCTCCTCGGAGCAAGCGCTGCTGTGGCCGGTCCCCGTCAGGAAGCCGCGAGCGTCACCAACTGCGTCAGCTTCTTCAAACACATCTCACGGGCTCCCTGCAGCCAGGGAACCGGCAGCTCCCGTGGCGGAGCCGCGGCCAAGGCTGGAGGGAGCCCCTCCGGGGAGGAGAAAGTTCCTCGGGGCCCTCCCTCGTCCGCGCCGCGCCCGGCCCCGCCGCGCCGCCCGCCCCTCTCCGCGCGCCGCCCGCCCGCCAGCCCCAATGTCAGGTTGGGCAACTTGTGACCCCCGGGCGCCGCGCCGTCCCCTCCCGCCCACTAGGCTTGCTCGGCGCCGGGGGGCCTCCCCGGGCCCGGCGGAAAACAGCGACGCCAGAAACTTCCCCCGGGCCGCGCCTGGCGGGGAAGCCGCCCGGGTCCCCTGCGCATCGCCCTTACCTTGCTCTCGAGAGAGGCCACGATCCGGGCGGGCGGCGCGGGGCGCGTGGTGCGCGAGCGCGCGCGCGCGTGGGGCGGTAGGTGAGGGAGCCCGCGCCGGCGGGGGCGGGGCGGGGCGGCGGGGGTGCGAGTGGCGCGGGGCGGGGGGCGGGGGGCTGGGCCCGGCGGGCGGGCGGGCGGGAGGAGAGCGGAGCAGGCGGCGGTTGTGGCGGCGGGCGCAAGGCGAGCGCGCGGAGGGGGCGGAGGAGTTGCCGTGGGTTTGTTTACGCATTGCTGCCCGGCTCGGGGCACAGCCCGCACTCCCTGATTGGCCACAAACTGGGGCACAGCCTCTCGCAGCCGCCTGCCCGGCCTCCTCGAACAGCCGCCGCGCAACTCCGGGAGCGCCCTGCCCGGCACTGCCCCCGGCGGAGCCCGGGCCCGGAGGGGGACTAGCCGCAGCGGCTGCCGGGGGCGGCTGTGGAGCCACACGTTGGCCCAGGGCTCGCAATGACCCACCTGTGGTGGCCCGACCTTGGCAAGGAGAAATCCGAAACTTCTGAGGCTAGGGACTTCGTATCACCCAGACTTAGATGGGGCACTTCCCCCCCCCCCCCTAACTCGCAGACAGAGGAACCTTGCTCTTTAATGGATAGAAAAGCAGTTCAAATGTTAATATGCCCCTTTGGCGATGGTCAAACCGAGGCTTCTTGCAAGTATAAGTTATCCCAAGGAGCTCACATTTTCCCCCCTGCCTCCAGCTTCTCTCCTTGTAATCTGTTCCTCGCGCGGCATTCAAAGTGGCCATCCCAGAAGTGACCGTGCCACATGTTGCTCAAGATCTTCGGATGAATCCTCATGTCTTCAAACCCCAATTCCTTAGTCTCAGAATCTTCCATGGCTGGGCCTCCACTTTTCAGTCTCCTCTCTACCGTCCAACTGTCACCCCCAGTACCCTTGTCTAGAGACAACACCTTAGATGCCTCTGTCCTTTCACAATTGATTTCCATCCTGCTCTGTTCTCTGCCAGGAAACCAGAAAACCCGATAGCTTCCTCCACCTGCCAAACCCTCAGGGACTCAGCTTGTCTTCCATCTCTGTGCAGCCTCCCCCATCCTCACTCAGAAAACCCCCATGTGGCAGGCATCAGTCTGGCTTGAGGGTTAGTGGTGTGCCTACTCTGTGTCTGCGGATTCCCTAAGTAAGAACAGGAGCCTGGTTTTAACAGGGCTCTGGAGATGGAAGAGATGAACTCTAAGAATAAAATTGTCTCTGAGTATCTGGAGTCTCTATCAGGAGGGCCTCCTGATAGTTCACAAACCTCATCATGCAGAAAAGCAAATGCTTCCAAAAACTGAGAATGTGCTCTATTTCTCCCATGTCTCTGTGTCTTCTCCCCACCACACCTAGCTACGTGCCCTCTATACCCATAATAGGCACTTAATAACCCTGGGAGGGATTTTTGGTCAAGATGGCAGAGTAGGTAAACAGTGTGCCTGTATCCCTTCATGACCACATTAAATTACAACTAAACTACAGAATAACCATCATTGAGAATTGCTTGAAGTCTAGCTGAACAGAATCTACAACTGAGGACATACAGAAGAAGCCACCTTAAGACTGATAGAAGGGGCGGAGACACGGAATGCGCTTGTGCCACACCTGTGGCCCTTAAAAATCTGGAGGGATATCACAGCAGCAGAGGTCCCCCTGAGGAGCAAGGGGTCTCAGCCCCACACCAGGTTCCCCAGCCCAGGGTTCAAGTGCTGAGAAGATAAGTCCCCATAACTTCTGGCTGTGAAAACCAGCAGAGATTGTGGCTGAGAGAGACAGAGGGCTGCTGGAGACCCACACATTCCTCTTAAAGGGCCCATGCACAGACATACTCACGGATAGACTCACGTGCTCCGAGCTCCAGCATTGGGAAAGCAGCTTAAAAGACGCCAAAGACATATGGAGAGGAACTGAATTGTCAGGCTGCAGGGTGAAGGCTGGAGGGACAGCTTTCTCCCAGACAGAAGTGCTGAAAGAATCCATTGCTCCTTGTTGAGCCCTCCCCACTCCCAGTGTGCAGACACAGGTAGGCATCATATCTGAGTGTTCATCAACTTGGCTAACACCATTTGCCCTGCCCTGGGGAATTCCCTGAGACCCCGCCCCATTCAACTTGCAGATCCACCCAAACCATGTCCAGTGACTTTTCCATACAAATGGCCTGTCTTGGCTCATGTTTCGGACTTTCCTAAAATCTTTCAAAGGTTCACAAACTCCAGACAAGCAGCATCTGGCCTCAGTGTGCTCTATACTTCTTGCTCAGTAGCCCCAAGCCCAGCATTGGCAGCAGTTGGCCTCAGTTCAAGGCGTGGCCTCTCCCAGGCACCTCCAAGCCCAGCTTGGGTAGTGACCATCTGCAGATTGGTTTGTGGCTCATTTTAGGTGACCCCAGGTAGGACACCAGTTGCACCTGAATTTGGCCTGTGGCAGGACCCCTCTCAGGACCAGCACAGTGACTGTCTTTGACCGAGCCAATTCACCATCGCCTCAGATGACACACCCAAAGGGCAGACTGGGCAAGCACCAGAGGCCTGCTAAAGCGAATCCTGATTCATGTGGTCAGTGCCTTGCACCACAGCTCCTCCACTGTAGTTATGGTCAGTCCTCACAACCAATCAGCCTGAGGTTCAATCCCTCCCACTGACATGCCAACAGTAACCAAGGCTCAACTACAACAGGTGGGCACCCACAACCCACACAAGAGACACACCTGGAGTACCTGGCTCGAGTGACCACACAGACTAAGCCACTGGACCCCGCAGGACTTATTAAATAAGGCCACTCTATTAAAACCAGGAGATGTAGCAGCTCTACCTAATACATAGAAACAAACACAAGGAGGCAGTCACAATGGGGAAACTAAGAAACATATCCCAAATAAAAGACAGAACAAAATTCCAGAAAAAGAACTAAAAAAAAAATGGAGACAAGCAATCTACCAGATGCAGAGTTCAAAACACTAGTTATAAAGATGCTCAATGATCTCAGTGAGAACTTCAACAAAGAGATAGGAAACATAAAAATGGAGATAGAAAACATAAAAAAGAACCAGTCAGAAATGAAGAATACAGTAACTGAAATGAATACATTAGAGGGAATCAACAATAGATTAGATGAAGCAGAGAATTGAATCAGTGATTTCAAAGGTAAGGTAGCAGAAAACACCCAATCAGAACAGCAAAAAGAAAAAAGAATCCCCCAAAATAAGGAGAGTTTAAGGGGCCTCTGGGATAATATCCAGTGTACCAACATAGGGGTATCAGAAGGAGAAGAGAGAAAATGAGGAATTGAAAACCTATTTGAAGAAATAATGACTGAAAATTTCCCTAACCTAGTGAAGGAAATAGACATACAAGTCCAGGAAGTACAGAAAGTCCCAAACAAGATGAACCCAAAGAGGCCCACACCAAGACACATTATAATTAAAATGCCAAGGTTAAAGACAGAGAGAGAATCTTAAAAGCAGTAAGAGAAAAGCAGTTAGTTACCTACAAGGGAGCTCCCATAAGACTGTCAGTTGATTTCTCAACAAAAACTTTACAGGCCAGAAGGGATTGGCATGAAATATCAGTGATGAAAACCAAGGACCTACTTGGGGTGGCTGGTTAGCTCAGTTGTTTAGAGCACAGGCTCATGATGCCAAGATTGCCAGTTCGATCCCCACATGGGCCACTGATCTGCATCCTCCACAACTAGATTGAAACAACTGCTTGACTTGAAGCTGATGGGTCCTGGAAAAACACACTGTTCCCCAATAAAAATCTTAAAACAACAAAACAAAAACAAAAAAAACCCAAGGACCTACAACCATGATTACTCTACCCAACAAAGCTATCATTTATAATCGGAGGCGAGAGAATGAACTTCCCAGAAAAGAAAAGCTAAAGGAGTTCACCACCACCAAACCAGCGTTACAAGGGATGTTTAAAGGGACTTCGAGGAGGAGGAGGAGGAGGAATCACCCAAAATACTACTTTTAATAGACATGTGTATCCTTCATTGCCACATTTTTTTACAATAGCCAAGATATGGAGGCAACCTGGGTGTCCATCAATGGATGAATGTATAAAGGAGAGGTGGCACATATATACACTGGAATATTACTCAGCAGTAAAAAAGAATGAAATCTTGCAATCTGCAACAACATGGGTAGACGTAGACAGTATTATGCTGAGTGGAGTAAGTCAGACAAAGACAAATGCCATATGATTGCACTTATACATAGAATCTAAAGAACAAAATAAACAAGCAAACAAAACAGAAGCAAACTCATAAAGAGAACATTTTGAGGGTTGCCAGATGGGAGGGGGATTAGGGGGTAGGTAAAAAAAAGGGAAAGGATTATGAAGTGCAAATTGGTAGTTACAAAATAGTCAGGAGGGTGTAAAGTATAGCATAAGGAATATAGTCAATCATGTTATAATAACTGTATGGTGTCAGATGGGTACTAGACTTATCGGGTTGATCACCTCATAAGTTAAATAAATGGTTAATCACTATGTTGTACACTTGAAACTAATATAATATTGCAAGTCAACTGTAATTGAAAAATTAAAAAGTATTAAAAATAATAAATAACCCTGGAAGAAATAAAACTCCGGTGTTCTTTAAGCTAAGCCTCAAGGTGATCACTGTCAATATAGTAAATCATGAAGGAATAGATAAGAGTGGCCATGAACCTAGTCATTTTAGAGATAATTTCTAGGCTAACAGTCTCTTAACTCTGACAGCTAGTGCCACTCTCCAATTAAACACAGAAGTGAACACTGACCCTTCCTGAATTTGGGATGGTTGGATTTCTTTCTCTCTAGATGTACTGCTTCCAGTCCCACTGGGAATGTTGTCTTTGAACTCAGAAAGCGAATCCTAATGAAAGTAAAGTTTTCTTTCTCAGCTAATTCAATAATAATAATTTGATGCAGTGACTTAGTTACAGTTACAAAGATGTTGAAAGAACTAGAAGTACAACCAGGGGAAGGTGAGGCAATCTTGAGATTAGCAACTGCTGGATGCATCTCTTCCTCTAGGGCTGGAGGGACAAGGAGAGTAGGAAACCAGAACCACGAAGGACTTGTCCACTGGAAGATGGAGCCAAGAAGGAAGTGCAACTACTGCTGGAGATGTCTCCCAAAGCAGAGAGGGAGAGAAATTCCCTGGCTTCTTCTTCCTTCAGCCCTCCAGGGTCACCCAGTGGTAAAAAGCAGGAGAAGCCAGTGGACAAGATGACAGAGGGCAGGGGTCAGAACTTCTATAATACAGATCAGAGCAAGGGAAGGAGAATGGATCTGAGAGCTTAGTGGCAAGTCGCTGGCACTTGGGCTTGGGTGTTACACCTGGTTACCTCTGGGACTCTTCCCCAAGGTCAGATGCTGCAGGGGCAGCACAAACTTTTTCTTTCCAAGCCTCAGAATTCCCTTTCTCTTTCTTTCCCTCTTTGCGCTTTTGCTTCCATTTCTCCTTTAATCTTCTTCTCTTCCATGATTTACGTACATTTCCTTTTTCTCTCTTACTTTTCTATCTCTGGCTCTCCTTTTTCTCTTTGTGTTCCTATATACCTCCTCCTGACTCCTCTTTTTCCCATCAAGTCTCTTCTCACCTCTGCTGGTCCTATCTTCCTGGGCAGGATGGCAGCCTGCTTCAGCATGACAGAGATGAGCAGTTCCCATGGTAGGTAATGGAATTTGGAATTATAAGGTAGGTAATGGAATTCAGAACTATTATATTATTGCCCATCTGGACAGTGTGCTAGACATTTCACATGTTATCTCATTTAATTTTCAACTCACAGCTACTAGCTGGGCACCACTGACTATAACTTTAGCATTATTGTTGCCTGTCACAGAGAAGACTTTGCTAGTGTGGGTCACCCACAATACTGTGGACAGTCCTCCTACTTACCCTATAAGGGTCTCCCTCTACCTTTTCTTCATCCTATCTGACATGTTTTCCTTTCATTAGCACAGATATTTCTCCCGAATTCCAACCTCCTACAGTCTAATACATCTCCACTCGAAATCTCCAAAAACTGAGAATGGCTACTTGGAAGAGGGGACATTTCAGCTGACTTTTGAAAGATGAGTAGGATTTTAATAAATGGACATTGAGGAGTGACATTTTTGGTGGAACAGTGAATAATATGATCCAGCTTGACTGAAACACAAAAGATGGATGGCTAGGAAATAAGACCAGATTTCAGAAATTTGTATTTAGATTCCAGTACTCTAAGACAGACTACTCAGAAACACAGATTAATCCTAACTCCATTAAGTAGAGACGTAATTCATACAATTAGAATAATAACATTTTTAAGCCAGAAATAAATCTAGACATTGTCTGACCCAACTTGTCCATTTTTAAGTGAGGGAAGTGAGGCCTAAGAGACTTAGGTTACTGGAGTATCATGGTAGTCAAACATAGGCACTAGAGTTTGACTACCCGTATTCAAATTCCTGCTTTGACAAATGTTAAGCTATATGACCTTGAACTTATTTGTGTTTAAGTTTTCTTATCTATAAAATAGAAAAAATGATAGAATCCGCCTCAATGGGTTCTTGTAAGAATTAAACATTTTTATAGGTAAAAAACACGTGGCATGGTTCCTGGTGTATAATCAGTCTCCAATAAATATAAGTTACTATTACTATGATTTCCTGTGCCTATTCAGGTACCAGAGCCAGAACTGGTCCTCCTGTCTTTTAAGCCATCATTGAGTAATCTCCATCACTAGAAGTTATGTCTTGGAGTGCTTGTCGAATGCCACCTGTGAAAATATGGTACTCGTCTGGTCTGCTATTTAAAGAAGCTTTCAGTTATTGTTCTAGCTCTCATTCCTCTACATTTCCTGCTCTGCTACCAGCCTTGGCAATCCTGCTGTGCATCCTGTGAAGTTCTGAGACAGGAGGGGGGCATGAAAAAAATGAGCAATGGACATATAGTTCATAGTCAACAATACAGTTTACAAGTTCTGATGTAGTCAAATATTACTCATTTAAATTCAAAGGACCAAAAATGGTTGAATTAGAGGCATTTGAATTATCTGTCATTCCTCAGCCTACAGAGAATCAAACCTACTGGCTTAAATTTTGATAGTTCCTTAGGGGAACTCACTGGGACCAAGAAAAGGCCTTCCTCTGATTGAGTGTCCAATCCTTCAATAAACGTGTGATGGAAGAGAATCTTCTTTGATCTTCCATTTTTCCTTTTTAAGTCCCTGGTTCCACTTTTCCGAACTCTCCAACACCGTGAACTTCATGCAGTCTACTCTCTGAACTATAAGCCTCTTGAGGCAACGAACCATGATTTACTTATGTTTTTATCTCTAGAACTCAGTATCTGGAACAGAACAGGTGCCCACATGCTGCTGAACTGACCGACTTGAGCAGTGCCACATGTACCAAAAGGGTCCTTTTCTCCTCCCCCTTCAAATCTTTGTCTCCTGAGTTGACTGTTCTTAGCTAGTTGTCAGCCTGCTGTCAGAAAGCATGACGACAGTTGAATGTGAAATAAATGTACATTTTACGATACAAACTACATTTGAAGGGGTTTATTTTAATGGTATAAATCCAGGCAGTGTTTTAAGAGGGTCAGGAAGACATTTTGGGGTCAGCTGGACTGTCCTAACATCTTCACATCACACCCACAAACTGAAGTTTGTCCCCTCTATAAAGGCTATTTGACTTTCACTGTTTCACATTTTACTTTAGATTTACTTTAGGTTAATTTGTAGATGGCCTCCATTCTACATATGGCTGTATTAATTATCCTGTCTAAGTCAGTTCTTAAAAGGCACAGTTTTCTGTAAATCTTAAAAAAGTCAATCACTGCCCTAGTTTTCTCTTTTACTTCAAAGCCAGACCCAACACTTGATCACTCACTGACTCTTTAATCCCTGAAATCTTCCATCTATTTCCTCTATTTCATGTACATGCTTCCTCTAGGAGGCTGGAAGGAATGCAAAAGATTAATTCTAGATTACCTCCTCATTTTATAGCAGAAGAACCTGAGGCACAGAGGTGTCAGTGGCAGAATCTCAAGTTCCCAAAGGACTGATCCCATGCTCCATTCCCCTAAAGGCGAACTCCTCATTGCCGACTGTCCTCTGACCTCATTATTTTTGCCCATTACCACCGTTTTGGGGGGCCGTTTACAGTTAAAATGGGTGATCTTTGACTCTCCCTTCTCTTCAGGCCTCCTCTTCCCTTCCAGGGTATCTTTCTGTCTTGTCTTTCTAGTCTGAAGTGGCCCATGGTTCAGGGCATTTTCTCTTTATAGCTGTGTTACTACAGTAGTTTGCTAATGGTTTCATCGTCTCTCTGCAAACCTCTTCCGCTGATAGCAGAACCATCTTCATATAACTCAAATTATTTTATAGTTATCATAAAATGGTGTCATTTGCTGGGTAAAATCAAATTCAACCTGCATTTAGACTATCAATAAAATACAAGTTTATTACTGTCAAGTCTTTCAAATTCTGAAACATGTACCAGTAACTAGCTGTGTGACCATGGGCAAATTATTTAACTTCTATGAACTGCAATGTCCTCAGTCTGTTATTTGGTGTTATTATTAGTATATATACTTCACTCACAGGGTATTTGATCATTAGAATAGTAAATATAATGTAATTGATAATAATAGTTGTAATAACTAATATTTGTTGAGGTCTTAGTGTGGACCAGGCATTATTCTAAGTTCTTTAAATGAATGATCTCATATAGACCCTACAACATACATTCCATTTTTAGTTCTAGATGAGAAGACTGAGACCTAGCGCTGTCTAAAAACTTTCCCAAGATCAACCAGCCAAGAAGTGGTTGGGCAGTAAACCTGGGCAAACCCATTTGTCACATACTGGTACATGGTAAACGCTTAGTAAATGGTGGTTATTTTATTGTTGCTGTTTATTATCAGTATTATCACCTTAAAGAGAGGAGAAAACCTTTTCTTGGCTTTCCTGCCAGATTTCTTTTAGAAGTCGAATCGTAGCATAATTTTAAGAAGAGCCGGATAATAAATGATAATCCAATTTGCTGGATACCACTTGTTTGTGCTTCCCAAAGAGAGGCTGAAAAGATGGTTAGGAGTTCTTGCACTGCTGGGGTCCTATAATCACCCTGGTCCTCCCCATATCCACTCTGTCCTCCAATATTTTTAATAAAATGGGGATCACATATGCAATCTATGACCCAGGAATAGTTCATAGTGATAGGCCAAGAATTTATTCTCTGATTGTGCTTATAGTTTCTTTAGGGCTGTCTCATGGATGGGACCAGAACATTCTTTGTGCCTAACTCCGTTTGTCTGCCTCAGAAGATGATTTAGGAAACAGAATTTCCTAAGTGGTGCCCCAGAAAAGAATTATTTTGGTCTCTACTATAGTATTTCAATTCCTTCCCTTAGGGCACCTTTTGCACCATGATCATCAAATGGTCTGATTTAACTGACGTATTCTCTTTGATGATGCTAAAAACAAAACAAAACCCCTCATTACTGGTTTCGATGTCCCTTTCCAGGTGTTCTATGAATTATTCTTTGGCCCACTGCATTTCTGCTTTGTACTTGACACACTATGCCTTCCCTGCACCCTTGCTTTCTTCAAGTGTCTTTTGCCCCCTGAGCATCTGGTTGTTCATATTTGAACATCTGGTCTTTTTGATTCATTAAGGTCTAAAAAGTGACATTGACCTTCCAATAATGAGACTTTCATAGATCGTAGAATCATAAAAGGTCAAAACCAGAAGGACTTTTATAGGTAACAGAGGCCAATCAATTCCTTTTATAGTAAGGAACCAAGACCCAGGGAAGCCAAGTATCAGATGCAAAGCTACCTAGCCTACGATGGGGCTAGAACCAGACCCAATACTTCTGCTTCTTTTATTTCTTATGAGTTAGATTATGATCCTTGTAAATAATAATATGAGAGGTTTACAAGTGTGTTCTCCCAAAATGTTTGTATTTTCACATCAGTGATTTTCCTAATACATTTCTGGGCAGCTCAGAGAAATAAGAATTCCATGATTACAAAAATGCCACCATAAGAAAACATGAATTACAGAACTGGGACTGTGTCTGTTAATGATCATCTTTCTTTTCCAGTGGTACCTTATACAGTGAACACAGCAAATTCTCAACGATGATGATGATGATGATGATGATGATGATGATGATATGATGGTTAATGATGACCAGTTCTCATATTTCTCTGTCCTCAGTCCTTTTCTACCATTTTGTTCTATAGTCCCACTATTCTTGGGTTTCCAGCCTTCGGGAAGCCTGGCTCATTTGGTTTAGAGTTCTTCATGAGGGTGATAGGTGGGTATTTGGTAGCTGCCTTCCACAGTGATGAGGGTTCAAATGGTTAGTGATCTGCCACCAAGCACATGTACATACACACATTCTGAAACTTTTCTAAACTTGAGGAAGTGTGCTCCTAAAATAATACCAGCTACTACATAAAAGCATTGTCTGGTCAGGTAGTTTGCAAAATACCAGATGAAACAGAATTAAACTGTTTAGGGTTGATTAGTTTTGTTTTTACTGGAATTCACAGGATCTTTAAAACACTCATGTGAATCCTGAATTTCTAAGGGAGAGTGGTAAATTATGTAGAATTTCCCAAAATATATTTGACCCTCAAATTGTTTATTCCTTAAACAATCTTTCTCATGGGACTACTGTAACATGGAATAAACTTTGGGAAATGTGAAATACCCTTTGGGTTTCAATTAGAGTATGCAGCACTCCATTTATTCTAAAACTATGTTTTTCAAATGTTAAGCTACCTGTCCCTAAGATTTGTTTCCTTAGATATAATGAGTTAGCATGTACCTCTTCTTCTCCTTATTTATCATTTCAGGACCTAGATGCTGTTATTTCTCAGCCTGAATTTCTCCAGAAAAAGAAATCATAGGTAGTTTGACTTATGTGAGCTACTCAATCCTCATAATTATTTCAATGATCCTGTCCTAACCTACACAGTTTTCAAGGTGCAGGGTCAAAAAGTTAGTGGTAACTATAATAATGACAAATCACATTGTTTTTAGTATGGATGGTAGGGCAGATATTGTGCTAACTGCTTTATATCCCACTTGTCACAACCCTATAAAGAGAAATGTTTCTATGTACATTTCACACAAAAGGACACTGAAATGAGCTTAAGTAACTGCCCAAGAAGGTCCCACTTAAGGCTGGGAAGCTGAGATTTGAACCTGATTGTGTTCAAGTCTTAAGGGTTCCCCGACACTGCATTTCTAGTGTTAGTTCTATGTTGTAATGTAAGTGCTGCCTCCCCAGCCAGAATCCTTCAAGAGCAGAGGCCACGTGGGCCAGACCTGAATACAAGCTTCTGTGCTTGACACAGCACCTGGCATGCTGTAGCCAATGCTCCTTTGAAAAACAGATAAAATAACTTGTCAAAGCCACTCAGCTAGTTAATGATGAGCCCAAGATTTGAAACCATCTCCCACACCACATGTATTACTCTTCATGGATTTCTCACCAGAACCATGCTTAGTGTACCAAATGAGCACTCCTTCCCCTTCCAGTCACACTTTCCAGCCTTTGAGCATCCCAAACAAAGAATTTTGTCTCCCACCCTGCCATCCATACACATTCACTCTGCCCTCTCCTAGACAGCCATTTTAGACCTAGTGAACTAAATCTATCCATAATGGCTGAAACCCTGGTCAGTAATCAAGAAACCGCTTTTGTTGGTATGTGCGAATTTTGTTCGCAGTGTTTGGATGATGTCTTCCATCCAAGCACTTCGTATTTGAAAGCTCTTCCAGGTGTGGGAATCTTTCAATGTAAACTAAAAACACGAAGACTTTCCATGGAGGTTCTGGGCAGGGTTTGTGGTGTGTCCTTCCTTCATGGGTGACCGCACCATTGGCCCCCTTTGGTCTTGGCACCCTGGGGTAGCAGTTGGAAGAGCCCTACCTGAGAGCAACTGAAATCCTTGAGGGCTGCTGGGCAGTGGATGTCTGGATACCACTTGGCAAAGGCTTTAGCAACCGTGTCGCTCACCGTGACCATGGCCACTGTGACCGCGGTCTCTGTAGCAGTCAGGCCTCGCAGCTGCCCCCAAATCTCAGCAGGTTGGAGCCAGCTTTTCTCACATGGGTTTCCTCCAAATTTCATCATGTCAGATTCAAATGGCACTGCTGAGAAGCCACACAAGAAGGCCAGGACATCTCTGTACCCAGGATCGAAAGTAGAGTGGATCCAGGTTCCCCACGAGAAAGTCAGCTGGCTGGTTGAGTGGCCAGAGTACAAGCCTGTCGAATACACTGCTGGCTCTGTCTTGACTCAGGCCATGTGGGCAGATGCTCTAGTAGGCAAAAGGAACTGCTGTCCTATCTTTAAGGAAAAGAATGGACATGTTGAGAGAAAGAGCCAGAATGATTTGTATGAGGTTGAGAATAGTAGACCTAGAAATCCTGCAGGTTGGACAGGGCTGGTTAGCTGAGGGCTTTTGGAGCACTGGGGTCCCAGTCATGCTGCAGATCCCACCTTAACCAGGAGGAAAAAGGATAGTAAGGGAAATAAATTCATCCACCTTGTTTCAGGGAAAAACACCCTGTCATTTGTAGCCATCAAAAGGAAGGACTGTGGAGAACGGGCCATCCGGGGGGAGATGGTGGATCCAGCAGAGATCAGTGCCACACTGAAGAGAGAATTTGGTGAGGAAGCCATGAACTCCTTACAGAAACCCAGAGCAGAAACACAAGAACTGGAGAAACAACTGCACACACTATTCAGCCAGGAACATTTTGTGGTCTATAAAGGCTATGTGGATGATCCTCGGAACACAGATAATGTGTGGATAGAGGCAGAAGCTGTGAACTACCATGATGAAATAGGTGAAGTCATGAAGCATCTTCCTCTGGAAGCTGGCGATGATGCCAAGAAAGCAAAATGGGTGGCCATTAATGATAAATTCAAGCTTTATGCCAGATACTCCCAACTTATTCAACTTGTGGCTGACAAACGAGATGCCCACTGGAGTGAGAACGTGCACCCCAACTTCCATGGATAGCAGCTTCAAGTCTCATGTAAGCCAAAGGCCTTCAAATGAACATGGATGGATAAGAAATCAAGAGCCCAGAACTCCCACTGAACAGGACAGGGAGGGTCACTTTTCTTGATGATTATTTCTAAAATTGTTCATACAGTATGAAGGCTTTGTGTCAGGGAATAATACCAGGGGTGCCAAAAGAATGTATACAATTGGGCACTTTGGTCAATGTTGCTTAAGCAATAGCTCGCTGTAATCAGAAGTGTCTGGACACTGATGGTAACCACTTTGAGCACCTCTTGTAATTGCAGAAGTCAAATGTGACTTATATTCATCTTTTGTTATCAGTATATATTGAGTATTACAATATTAATACAGTTTTTTCCTTTCTTAAAATGTGTGTACATTTTTTGTCACCCTCTATATTAGACAAATATGGGGAACAGAATCACAAACTTTTTGGTTTTACAACTGGAAGAACAGGAATATAGTCACCTGTTGTATATGTTGTATACATGGCTTTAACCAAATCATACAACTAATGCTCTTTGAAGAACTAGGGGTAAAGCAAAGATAACTTCTAACCAACCACAGCCTCTGCTTTTCAGCCAGCTTGCATTTGTCAGTTCTTTCTCCTGATGTGTTAAACTGTGTTCTAGTCTAATGTATAATCTGATTCTTTTGGATAACATTTGTTTTTCAAATTGAGCTTTATGTGGTCTTGTATTTGTTGCTTTCAAGTATGGAAGCTCTCTGATTATACTTGTTTTTAGAACCTTCAGTTTTATGGGAAAAGTTCCATCTCTATTGGAACTCTATTGGAGTCAGTAAGAATCAAGTACTCATGAACCAGACCAAAAAATAAAAATAAAAAAAAATGCAGTGACAAAATGAGCTGAATACCGAGTCCTCTGGTTATCACAACTGTTTCTGTCTGAACAGAATGGACTAAACTAAAGACATTTGTTTCCTTTCAGAAGATGAAACCTTCATCTCAAAAGATCCTAAAAATGTGAAATCCTGTCATGAGGAGATGTATGTAATCTCAGCCTAATAAAAATACAATTCACACCTACTTTTTCTTACTTAAACACACACACACCCTGTAATCATTGCAAATCCCTGAAATAATGAAGGTTTCATGCCTCAAATTTAGTATACCCAAAACAGAATTCTTGATGTTTTTGTCCCCGAAAAAACTGTTCTTCCATCACTTTTCCCTGGTAATTGGCACCAAAATCCACTCAACTTGCAAGAAAATTACGTATTAGCCTAGATTCCTTGCTTTCCCTCAACTCCTACATCCAATCCACCTACAAAATTTAGTCAACTCTACCTCCAACAAAATAGATCCACAATCACCTACTGCTTTCCACCTCCACTGACCACCCTAATCAAACCACCATCCCTCCTTCTGTTGCCTTCTAACAGGCCTCTTTCCTTCCATTCGTGCCTTCCTGGATGTTTTCCACAAAAACATTTTTTAAAATATCAGTTACATCATGTCCCACCCTTCTTAAAACCATCCAATGGTTTCCTTTTTTGACAGAGAATAAAACACAAACTCCTTACTCAGGCCTACCTATTCGGGATGGTGACTATGCTTTAGTCTGACCTGGTCACATTCTACCCTGGGCTAGTCTAGCCTTTCTCTTCCTGGTATACTTCCTATTTGCTTCTACCCTAGAGTGTTTGCATTACTTTTCCCTGCCTAGAATGTCCCTTCGCTATCTTTACAAAGTCACCGCCTTAAGTCAGATCTAATTCAAGTAACACTTCCTTGAAAAGATTTTTTTCTGGCCACCAAATCTAAAAGCCCACCCAATCAATTTCTACTCCAGTACCCTGTTTTATTTTCTATGTAGTATTAGCACCATCTGGAATTATCCTGTATATTTTTGTCTACTTACAAGAGAGTCTAGGGATTTTTCTGTGTTGTTGACTGCTATACCCACAGTATCTAGAATAGTGTCTGGCATGTCAACAAATTATTTGCTCCTGTTAAAAGCCTTCTACGGCCGGCCAAGTGGCACATTGGTTAAGAGCTGGCTTGGGACGCCAGCAGCCCCGGTTTGGATCCCATTTATGAGGGCCAATGACATTGCCCTCTACAGCTAAGATGGTGAACAACAGCTCCACCTGGAGCTGTGCTGCTGTGAGTCCCTGGAATGGCATAGCTGCAGCCCCTACTGCAGTGGGCTGCCATAGGCTACAGTGAGTGGCCCGCAGCCAGCGTGAGTGGCTGGCAGCCAGAGTGAGCTGCCAAGAGCTGCTGTGAGCGGCCGTCCAGAGACCTGCAACCGATCTGCCTCACCTGAGAAGAGCGCAATGATGATACCAACATGGGCCAGTGAAGCAATGTCCTCCACAACTAGACTGAAGAACAAAAGGACAGAAACTTGTCTGTTCCACTTCCCCGGTTCCCCAACGCTGTTCCCTGCCCCCAATTCCCCAATAAAAAAATCTTTAAAAAAAAAAGTCTTCATTACACTCTTCTCTCTTAAAAAAAAAAAAATTGTAAATGTGATCACATTACCCTTGCCCTAACTTTCTCATTTTAAAAAAACTTTTTATCTTGAAATAATTTTAGACTTACAGAAAAGTTGCAAAAATAGTACACAGAATTCCCATATAATTCTTCACCCAGCTTCCACAAATGCTGAGAACTTATTTACGTAGTACAATGATTGAAACCTGAAAATTAACATTGATTCAATACTTTTTACTGTTAACTAACTATAGATCTTATTCAAAATTTACTAATTATCCCACTAATGTCCTTTTTCTGTTCTAGAATCCAAGGATTCTACATTTCACCTAATTGCCATGGCTCCTTTAATTCCTCCAATCTGGGACAGTTCCTCAATTTTTTTTTTCTTTCATGACCTTGACACTTTTCATAATACTGCCTAGTTTTTTTTTTATAAGAATGTCTGTATCTTATTTATTTGTACATCCCCAATGTCTAGCAGACTGTCTGACCCATAGTAGCTACTCAATAAACATCTGCCAAAAAGAACTGAAGAGAAGTAAGGTTTTGCATACTCAACTCTGCAGTTTACCTGCTAACATTTCCCTGTCTTCTAGCATAAATCCAAAAGTATTTGTATTGATGCAACTTCCTGCCACTTTCTACACCTGGCAATGGTTGGGCAATTGTTCACTTTGATGAATCATTTCAGTTACTCTCAGCACACTGCTGAATATTCTCTTCTTTTTATCAGGGTCTTTATCAAATAGGATGACAAACTGTTGAAAGTGAAATCATGGGGAATTACAAAGTGAAAGAGTGGTGAGGGTTACTTCATCGCTTGCTTAAAGTTTGGTCCACAGGGTCCCTGTGTGCCTCCCTTTCCCCTTCTGCCTAGTAATACCAGTAACAGGCACATTTAGTCTGTGCCAAGCACTGTGTATACATCATCCCTAATGCTTTCCTGTCAGGACCAAATGAAACATTTTAAGTCAGCCTTTTATTAAGTCAAGAAAAAAAATCTCCCTACATCATTTCAAACTAGAAGCTTTGTGGGAATAGAAGCTATACTTTCCTTCCTTTCAACACGTTCTATAGCTGCTATATATTTGATAAGATACTAAACAAAATATAAAAGTTAAAAAACATTTTTTCCTTTACAACTAAATAATTTAGAATGAAGTAAGAATTCAAATACAAATAAAAGCCGTTTTATTTAGCTTTAACGAGTTTTATATGGCGGTATACTTTCTAGGCGAGAAAAATTTTGCCTTTTGGGAGTTCTTGAAAGCTTTTGATAGTATACACTTTGAAAGGGGAAGATTGTCAAGGCTTTCCTCATGGTTACGTGTTATGTGGTAAGATCAAATTTCTGTGTGCTAAGTTTTACTCCCAGATTTGTCACTAACTAGTTACAGGAAGTTGGCAAGCTGCTTCACCTATCCAAATTTCCTTGTAGCTTATAATTCTATAAGTGTCAAGTTGACAGATATGTGTAATAATTTTATATGTATATTATTGGAGAGAGTGTATAGATTTACACATTTATAAATATACATTTATAAAAAGAAACTTTTTAAAAATAGGAATAAGGATTTACATATGGGGAAAAACTAAATCCTGCTATAACTGGAATTTCTTTAAATATACAATAGTTTAAGAAAATTGGTGTATTGGTAATATATGTCTACTTAGCAACATGACCTCAATATATGGCTTAAAACAATACACATGTATTATGTCAGTTTCTGTGGATCAGGGAACTGAAGCACAGCTAAGCTTCTTTAGGTTATCAAAAGGCCACAATCAAGGTGTTAACTTAGGGCTGCTGTCTTACCTGAGGCTTGACTGTGGAAGGGTCTGCCTCCATGCTCATGTAGCTGTTGGCAGCATTCAATTCATTTCAGATTATTGCACGGAGGGCCTCAGTGTCTCAGCTGTATTTCAAAGGCTGTCCTCAGATGCTTGCTACTTGGCCCTCTTCATTGGCCAGCTCACAACATGATAGCTTGCTTTTCCAAAGCCAAGAAGAGAGAGAGTTTCCTAGCAAAATGGGTTACAGTGTTATGTAATATAATCACGTGCATGTATTCATGTACATCCTGTCACACTTGCTGTATTCTATTGGATAGAAGCAAGTCACAGGTCCCAACAATACTCAAGGGGAGTGAATCACATAAAGCATGAGCACCAGGAAGTTGGGATCACGGGGACCACCCTAGAGTCTACGTGTCACAACTGGAAAACTATAAGATGTATGTGAGCAGTAGAGTAGGGTGAAATTCTAGGAGCCGCCGCACCTCCAAAACATGCCCAAATATAAGTATTGCAACAAGGAAAGCATCCTGCTTCTCTCTTAGTCTCCATTTCAGAAAATGCTACTATCCATAGCTCAAATGTAGAAGGTATGTTTGACTCTGTTTCTTTAGCTAGCCCACCCTCCAATCCAATCCATCAAAACCATATTCAACATAACCCTCCTCTCTATTTCCACTATTTCTCTATCTTTCCCAGTTACCACGGTTTTTCCCCCAAACGTTGTTTGACTGCACCGCTCAACTGGGCTTCTGGATTCTACTCTTGTCCTCCCTTATACTCTTCATACAGCAGCCAGAGTATCTTTTCTTAAAACAAAAATCATATCATGTTGGGGCCAGCCGAGTGGCGCGGTGGTTAAGAGCTGGCTTGGGAAGCCAGCGGCCCTGGTTCAGGTCCCACATATGAGGGCCAGTGACACTGCCCTCAAAAAAAAAAAAAAAACCATGTCATGTTATTCTCCTGCTTAAAATCTTCCATTGGCTTCCTATTGAATAAAAGTTCCAAACTCTCTTTATCAGACCCTACATAAACTGACCTCTGCCCTTTTCTCTAACCTCATTTGTTTTATTACCTTTCTCTTTATACACAACTGTGTTATTTAATTTGTTATAATGACATATATTTTAGATTTCATAATATAAAAATAATTTAAAGTAAATAAAATTAGTATTATTAAATAATATAACAAAGACTACAAATTCACTTGAACAGGGTAAAGTAAATTTTAATAAAGCAAAGCACTTCAGGCTATTTTTTTTTGAATGAAAGAAACATTATTTAGCAATTATAGCTTTATAGGTGATCTGCTACATCATGTATCAGACAATTTGATCCAAAATGAGATACCCTAAATTAGATGAACTTTTGAAATAATATAACTTCCCAACTTAAACTACTAAAATACATTGAAACCTAAGTAACAGAATGGATTTACTACCAAGTGGTGAGTTTGATTATTTCAGAGGGAGCAGGCAAAATTTGTTATATATGTGGCTTATTAGTTGAGCTTAATCAAAATTTAAAGTTATAAAATCATGTCCATAATAAAATGTAAAAGTAGGGTTACACATTTACACAAGTTAATTTTCTTACATTTCTAATTGGTTTAAACCAGAAAAGTTCACTTTCTAATGATCTGAGCCAATGTATTCACTTATCATTTATCATAGACTACCCAAGCCAGCTAGGTATGTTTCCGCAGATGAGTTACAGTGGGAGAGCACAGCCTTTAGAGATAGGCTGACTAGAATTGAACCTGGATTCTACAGCTCGGTAGCTGAATGACTTTGTTCAGTATATTCAAGCTTTCTGAGCCTCAGGTCCCTTATAAGTAAAAAGGGATAACCTCTCAGAGTTATTTTAAGGATGGGCAAACTGTAGGTACTCAGTATATGTTATTTTCTCTTTTTTCATCACAGCTTGGCTAATCAATCCAAAGTACCATAAATTGGTCTGTTTTCTAATTCTATTCCCATTATGCTAAACTTGGGATCAACTTGGGCAGGAGAAGAAAATGAAAAAAAAATATCACAAAGGCAGGATCATCAAGACTAATCTGACATAGGGGAAGAATGAGACAGAAGCCACATATAAGTCTAAGATTTCAGTTGGAAGAAACAAGTTACACAGGCATGCTAAGGAATTTGTGTTTATTCATAGATTGGTAAATAATGGAAAATGACAGGACACTTTTTGGTAAGTGATATTATTTACTTATTGGATAATCTATACCACTGTGCCTTTCCCCTGCATTTTGAATGTAATGAATATTAATTTGAAATAGAAAATCTATGTGGTTGTCAGTGTACTTCAGAAAATTAATTGTCAAGTAGTGAATTTAATGCAAATTCATTACTTACATTGCTCACCAGAAGTAGTTGTTTTATCAGTTGAGCATTTTTTTCAGTATCATTTCATTTCCAGAGCAACAGGGCCTTTTGATTATTTTCAGATTAATTTTGGGAGAAAAGACATTGCAGTTACTTGCAATTTAATAAATTCTTTTATGGCTTCTCACTTTAGGATGCTGTTAGATTGTGTTGGCATGGAATAGGGAGAATCTTATATTTATAAGTTCTGCAAACTCTTGGGGATTTTAATGTCATCATAGAGTCTAAAATATCACTGTATAAGTTTTTATTATGGAGAGGCACTGTCTCATTAACTTAGCCTGATTTGGTGAATAAGCTACCAAAATAAACTCAATGAAAACTCTTTCAATTCCTTTTTTAACCCTGAAAATAGCAACTTTTTCCTTGGTTAACCACGATGTAAGATAATAGAAAATATATATTGGTCTCTGCCCCTAGTTCTTTGCACAGACTTATTAAAGCCCTTGTAATTTCCTAAGTGATAAGAGCACTAAGAGCATCTTTTGTTCTAATGATGTGACTCTACGTGGCTCCTGGATTGGGCTGATCATCAATCAGAAAAACCAAGCCATGATTAGAAGCTTGGAATTTATGTCCCCCCATCTGTCAGAGGGGAGAGGAGCTAGAAATGGAGTTAATAATTGATCATGGCTATGGGAGGAAGCCTCCATAAGATCTCAGTAGTACGGGTCTCAGGGAGCTTCCAAGTGGGTGAACACATCCATGTGCCAGGAGGGTGACATAAGCCAACTCCATCAGGACAGAAGATCTTTTGGTAAGGATGCTCCCAGAACTTGCTCTATATATCTCTTCATCTGGCTGTTCATCTGTATCTTTTATCATATTCTTTAATATACTGCTAAACATAAGTAAGTGTTTCCCTGAGTTCTGTGAGCCACTTTAGCAAATTAATCAAGCTAAGGAGGGGGTCCTGGGAACCTCAGATTTATAGTCTGTTGGTCAGAATCCCAGGTGGGAATCTGAGCTTGTGACTGGTATCTAAAGCGTGTGTGTGAGTGTGAGTGTGTGTGTGGGGGGGGGGCGATCTTGTGGGACTGAGCCCTTAGCCTGTGGGATCTGAATTATCAGCCTGTAGATAGTATCAGAATCGAGTTAAATTGTAGGATACCCAACTGGCGTCAGAGAAAATTACTTGTCGAGAAAAACCTCCACACCTTTGGTGACCATAAAGGAAGTGCTTTCTGTGAGTAGTAAAGGAAACTCACAGGGAAGAACCACAGTAGGAAAGAACTGGGTTTTTCCTTACAAAGGAGATAGACTGAGCTGAATTTTTCAATGTACATGGGCACTCCAATTTTCTCTCCCATTTGGGTTTATTGACAAGTAGGGTGACTTACTGTCTCACTTTGCTTAGCAGTGTCCTGGGTCTAGCACTGAAAAGTCCATGTCCTTGGAAAACCCTCAGCCCTGGGCAAACCAGGACAGGTGGTCACTCTATCAGGTTTGTTAGGCAAAAGTATTTATTGAGTACCTACTATGTGCCAGATATTAGAGTTACAGCGCTGAGCAAAACATACACTGTCTCTGCCCTCATGAAACTTAGAAATAGGCAACTAATCCATCCACAGCACATGGAAATTCAACCGAGATGAGTAAGCAGGCAGGTAGACTGGACTTTGTGGTGATGGTTATTTTAAAAGTTTTCATTTTCTAATTGGCCAGTACTGTTATGCAGGAAGATCTTACTGATTTCTATATATTGATCTTATATCCTACAAACATGTTTAAATCTCTTAAGCTTACAATATATTTTAGATGCGCTTGGATTTTTCTGTATTATACAATCATGTCTGTGAATAACATTATTTTTGATTTTGTTCTTTCTACTTGTTTTACATATTATTTTTCTTATATTATTGCACTGACTAGGACTTTCAGAATGTTAATGAATAGAAGTAGTTATGGTGGACATCCCCATGTTGTTCCTCACTTTAAAGGGAAAATTCTACATTTTAACATGACTATGATATTAGATGTGTTATTTTAAGAACCTTTATCAGGTTAAAGTTTTCTTCTGTTCCTATTTGCTAAATGTTTTATTAGAAATTGCTGTTGAATTTTATTGAATATTTTTTCTTCATCTACTAAGACAATTAGAAACGTTTTCCCTTTGTTCTGTTAATAGAAAAATCAATGTGACAGATTCCACGTGTTCTTGGGATGACACAAGTTTTCCATGATTTTGTGTGTGTGAAAATATACAAAACACCAAATTTGAAATGATAACTATCTCTGCGAAGTGAGATGAGTGGGAGGGTACGATGGGGGGACCTTTTTTACTTAATATATATTTTGTGTACAACTTTAGTTTTTTAAAAAGAACAAGTATCACTTTGATAATTGAGAAGTCTTGCTAGAAAAGTACTAGCAAGAAGATTGAGGATCAGGGTGGGGTCCTGATCTGAGCGTCCACCTCAGAAATGCTGGGCTAGTCATGCAGTCCATCAAAACTCCTATTTACATGGGGGACTCTCTTCCTGGGATAAATGGTGAAGGGACTTTGAAGGTGACAGTCAGATTCTAAGATAATTGGGTCATCTAGCTCAAGAGAGAGGAAATAAAGAATTGTCCAGCCTCTGGGATCAGTATGCCTTCAGGAAGGCAGTGCAATTACTGTGAGAGGAAAAGACATAGTTTTGAGTGTTTAATACATGGATGGGGGTGACTGTTATGTTGTCTCTCCCACTTTTACCAAGTTCCTCTCCTGAGGGGGCTAAAGAAAACTGAGGTAGGCCATCTTAAGAACTTAAAAATATCTGCAATTACCGCTCTCTCAGGTCTCAAAGACGGTAGAAATATTGTCCCAGCTTCTAGAGCTTCTTTAATGATGTCTATAAGGGCAGTAGAGCCCAGCACCAAAGGCATTAGAAGGCACGGGCACCATGTTGGGGTGCAGTGGGGTTCCAGGCATATGTTAGAAGGAGCAGTGCAGAATGACAACAGTCAAAGAACTCACCAGAAGGGCACACACTGGGCAGTATAGGGTGTTAAATATGGCCTCTTGAGATGGATGATTGCAAATGCCCTTGTGCATATTACCCAAGCCTCAGGATGCCGAGACCAGTATAACTCAGGGAAACAAGGGTTACTCAAAGAGGGTGATGAGAACCTCAAGGCACAGTCACCTTCAATAATGCTGTTACAGTAACAGCAGTTCCTGCCATCCTGTCTTGTGCTTCCAAAGCATCTTGTTAGTGTGAATTGGAGTTGCCTAAATCAGCCTTGGCCTCCCCCATTAGACTGGACTCCTGGGAAGTCAGAGACCGTGGTGTTTCTAGTTTTTTAATATTGTCTTTCATAATTGAATCCTCATAGCACTTATTCTTGTGTGTTCAATACACATTTATTGAATTGAGTGATGAGCCTGGGCTAACAATTTGTAATAAGGAGGGAAGCTACAAAACTGGACCAAATGATAACAGCCAGGGACTTAACCCCGAAGAAAGATTTATACAAATTGTAGCAGTTTTTCTTGAATCAGGACCAAATATAGAAATAAAGAATTTGCAATAATACAAGTTATTTCTTTAAAAAGTTAGTCTTTACATCCATAAGGAAAGAAATATATTTTGTCCTGAGTGGTGATCAGGAATAGCTGTGAACTGTTACATAACTGTGACAACATAATTGAATTCAGAACCCGGAGGGGGGAGGAAAAGTAAGAAAATCCATCAAGATTCTTAATTTTCAAAAGGAAATAAGACTAAATTGCTAGAGTAAAATAAATACCTGTAGTTCATTAAAAAAAATAATACAAAACCTTTAAAAATACCTTCCTGAGAAATGAATGTCACTAATTTCACAAATTAGATGTTGGAGGAAGAATCATATATTGTTCACTGGAGCAGCAAAGGAAATCACTGGAGGTAAAAGGGTTTCACGGGAGAAAGGCAACATTCTACAAATGACAGAAACAGGAAAGCATATAAATTGCTGTCAGATCAAATCTGTATCAGAAGTTAGGCAGAAATTCAAGGATCACAGAAGAGGGGATGCCATTTTAATAGGAACCATCTCCGAGTGTCTAGGACTATAGAATAAGTCACTTGAATTGCAAGATCAAGGAATACTGAATCAAACATAAACTATTTGGGGGAAATTGTTCTGTAAGGAGAAATCATGCCTAGAAAAATACCCTGAGAATCCTCAGGGGGTTACATATATCTATAGAGAAGGGAACATATGTGGTGGGTGTTGACTATTATCAGCCTTTCACTAGATTACGCCCCACAGACAATCCGTATGTGGAGACTTTGTGAAACTGAGGGCAACGTTTGGTCAAGAAAAGATGGTTGTCTTTTGAGACAGAAAGCAAAGCTAGATGGGTGCCTTTTAGGGGTAATAAGCACAGAGGGAAATCCTACTCAGCATCTTTATGAATGACCTGGAAAGGCAAAACCTCCAAATTTTCAGATAACACTAATCTCTTCTGAGGAATGAAATACAGGATGCTCTTCAATCATGCCATGTGAGCCACCATAAATGCCACCATAACACCACTCGGGAGCTTTAGTGTAGGCAAGGGTCAGATAAGACACAGGGATAAAAAATGATCCAGTTTATACTTAAAAAATGTTGGTTTTGTACTATAAAGAGATTGCTCTCTGTTAGTAAGTTATGATCAACAAAGAAGACTTATGATTTGGATTATTCTAGACCAGCAGTTCTCAAACCCTTGGTCCCAGGACCAAATATTAAAATTTATTGAGGACTCCAAAGTGCCTTTTACTAGTTCATTTAAAAATGACAAGAAACCCATTACATGTCAATATAATTAAAATAATTGTAATGAACTGTATTTTCCAAATTAAAAAAATGAGTGAAAACAATGGAATTGTTTTTATTTTTTGCAAATCTCTTTAATGCATGACTTAGGACATAAAAGTAGATGATAGTGTTTTATTTGCATTTAAGCTGTTGCAATGCCATTTTGATTGAAGTAGAGGAAGAAAATCTGGCTTCACACAGATATATAATTGGAAAAGTAACATATTTTCATAGGTTTTTTTAGATATTATGAATATTCTTTGATACTACACTAAAACTCACCAAGTGGAGGCTTTTTAGAGGTCAGTTGCAATATGGAATCTGAAACCATATTAATTATCTTTTCACATTCCATTATATTAAAATCGATTGGTTTACATTGCACTTTGAATGCTTTTTAAAAATTTATTTAAACCCATGTGTAATTTGTGCAATAGTGAATAATTCATTTGGAAATTATTGACTGAGCTCTGTGGATCTTCCAAATGTTGATGTTTCATTCTGCGATATTAAAAAGTGCATTTGTTAATATCATTCTATATCTCATCAGAAAAGTCTTTGGATATTGAGAAGCTGTCCAATTCACAATGAAGGATAACATATTCCCTCAAATAATAATTTTTGCTTGAAAATGCAGATTTTATCATTGACAACAATTCTATCAGTTTTATTTCTTTGAAGTGACATGCTCACTTCATTCATTTTGGAGAAAATATCTGCCAAACACCATAGCCATATTCTGTCAGGCATTCTTTCAAGTAAAACTGGTGTTTCATGAAAAAAAGCAACAAGTTTAGCTCATAGTTCAATTACATGTGCTCTCATCCTCAAGACAACCTTCATACTTGGAATGCAGCAGAAGTTACTTACGTAGTTCTCATTTGGTCACATAGGATATTTAAAACATGTGTTCTCAAGGATTAAAACTTAATAAAATTAATAGTTTCTACTGCTTCATCAAGAACATTCTTAAGTGAAATTTGCTTTTTTTTTTTTCTGAGTGCACAGTGGTGAAGAATACAATGACCACTGGAGCTAAGGTGCCAGCAGTTTTATGCCCCATTACTTCTGTACCAGCAACACTAATCCATGACAGTAACAAATGCAAATAATTTCTCAATATTGTTATGAAAACAGTTTATACTTTGCTGACCCTCTGAGAGGGTCTCAGGGAATCAGGGCCTGGGGACTACACTTTGAGAACCACACTTTTAGGCTGATCCCTGAATATATTGCTTTGCCTTAGATAGCCAAGAAAATGGCCAGCCTGGTGTTGAAAATTAAATACAAAGTATTTCATTAAAAAATGACTATCTGAGGGCCAGCTGAGTGGAGTGTTGGTTAAGAGCTGGCTTGGGATTCCAGAGGCCCCAGTTGGGATCCCGCATATGAGGGCCAGTGACACTGCCCTCTACAGCTAACAACAGCTCCACCTGGAGCTGGGCTGCTGTGAGTCCCTGGTGATGGTGTAGGCTGCAGCCCCTGCTGCAGTGGGCTGCCATAGGCTACAGTGAGTGGCTGGCAGCCAGCGTGAGCAGCTGGCAATAGGTGTGAGCTGCCAAGAGCCGCTGTGAGCTGTGGGGGGCACCTCTGGAGGCTTCCTTGTGTTTTTGCTTGACTAACAATTATGTAGCATCTACTGTGTGCCAGGCGCTGTGTGCAAAGAGCACTAGCAGTTAGGGTACAGTTCCTGCCCTAAGGACCTTCTCGAACTATTTCTAAATTCTGTTATTTAACTTTCTCACTATCCATGTCTTTTTTATTACTATAACTAGTTAGAAAGCTCCCTTTTTTTTTTGAGGGCAGTGTCACTGGCCCTCATATATGGGACCCGAACTGGGGCCACTGAGAAAGCTCCCTTTTTAATACTTTGTATACTCCACGGTGCGTATCCCATGTTCTCCACCTAGATGGCAATCCCCATATTGCTTTCTTTCATTATTTATTATTTTACAAAACAATATTGTATGTGAGAAAAATAATTTTCTCTCTACCCTTCTGAGTTCTTAGCTGAGACCCCTATAATAAAGGACATATTAATAAGAGAAAAACACACAGAAGTTTATTAACATGTATACCTTGGGTATGCATGGTAGATACTTGACTAACTCCCTGAGGTGGCTTAAAATTCAGGCTTAAATATTGTCTGAGTGTAGTCTCCCCTTCTAGTTTCCTCTCCTGTGATGAGTCAGTTGCCCTTGGTCAATGAAGCTCCTGGGGAGAGAACTTATGACAACTGAGTTTCTTTTGGAGGATCTGTCTTGAGGCAGATAAAGGGAGTTGAGAGGAAGCCTCTCCCCACATTTGCTGTTTTTCAAGTGCCTATACAGCTCAAAATCATCAATACATGTTATAACAAAGCAGCATATTTAGGGGTGCTGTGTCCCGAACTCCTACAGTCATGTTATGGGGTTGCAAATTCTGATACCCTTCAATAGTGTTTTTTAAATCTTTTTTTAATAAAACTTTATTATTATAAAAGAAATACATGTTTATTGCAGAAAAACCACAAAAATACAGAAAAACATAATAAAGAAAGAAACAAAGTATAATAATAATCTCATCACGGTAAGGTAATAACCATTTGAATTTGGGGTACATCCTTGTAGCGTTTTTTTCTGTGTGTATATCTGTAAGGGCATATGTGAAAGTGAATGTGTGTGTTTGTGTTATATATTTACAGGTTGATTAAAAAGTAACTGAACAAATTATATGTATTATACTGTGCAACTTCTCCCGTAGACATGTGTCCAAAACGCCATGTTTAAACCACTTTTCTTCATAGCCTTAAGGAAATGAAGGAATCAATCATTGACTGTCATTTTTTCCATGGTAATGTGCTAGGATGAGTTAGGCTGTAGAATTGATGGGTGCAGTGTGGCGTGAGGGGCACATATTAAACATTTGTAGGAGTAGAGAAATAACTTTAAGAGTTTCTCCACAAATAGGTTTTGATTATATGTTCATATATAACTAAGTCACTGAATAGTTGTTGATTTTTGTAAATATCCATGTATTTTAAAAATAATTTTGTATTTTAAAAATTAAGCTCCATCATATGCACATTTTCTATCCTGCTCTTTTCACTTGCCATTATATTGTGACTGTTTCCCTGTGTCATTAAATATTGTATGAAAAGTATTGTCTCCATGTCCCTGGAAGGGACAGCCCTGATTACCACATGATCCTGCTCATCTCTCAACCCTTTTAGTCATCACTGATTGGACCAGAGGTAGGCATCTGGCACAAGGGGAAAAGTCAAGGTCCATCTATAGTAATGAATTAGTCTATTTCATGAATTTCGTCTGATGAACATCTTGTTCATAAAATTTTTGGGTATGTGTACTATTATTTCTTTAGGGCACATTCCTAGAAGGTCATTTACCTAGTCAAAAGAATTGGTAACATGAAATATCTTGATAGATATTGCCACATTACTTTCCAGGAAAGTTTTCTGCACAACTTCATGCATTGTAAAATGCCTTTCTGATGTCCCCTTTGCAATTTGCATTAAGATAGTAATGTTAATTTATTTGAGAGGTCACCATTAACATGGTCCCTATAAAAAGGTAGTAATGAAAGTCCACAAAAGGGGCTTAGTCAGGTTATGTGTTTACCTATATGGATCTATGTACATTTTTAAAAAACTTTAGTGGAGTCCAAGTTCAGCTTCAAGTAGTTGTCATAGAATCTAGGTTGGGGAGAAACTCTGTGGCACTAGAAAGAAAGAAGTGGAGTGTAAAGATGACCTAGTAAGGAGGCAGATGGGTTTTGATGGATATGTTGGGAGAGTAAGAAGTCAGCAGCCATCAGCTTTCCATGAGTTTACTGTTCGCCTCTCTCTATCAGAGTTGAAAATACCAAAGGGCAGAGTGTTTTCCTTGCAACCTTTAGCACAGTGGGGACACTTAAAAAAAGCTTTTTTTCATTTTACAACTGAGAAGAAATGGTGAGATATTCAAGACAAAAGAGTATTCTTATGGTGACACAGTCTGAGGCCTGGGCAGCTTTGCTCATGGCTACTGTGGAATGGAGGCAAGGGTTTTCTGAATGCTGGAACAGAGATCTGCAAACGACAAACCACAGACGGTGAGTGGAGAGTGCGTTCTGTATTTTAAATAGTTGAAAAAAATAAAAGAAGGATGTTGTATGATATATGAAAGTTTTATGCCATTCAAATTTTAGGGTCCATAAATAAATTAATTGAGCAGCTGATTAGCTGTGACAGAGACCATGTGTCCCATAAAACCTAAAATATTTGCCATCCTATCCTTTACAGAAAAAGTTTGCCTACCCCATGAGAGAACACTAGCTTCCATTTCTTGAGCACTTACTCTATACCAAGTACTGCAGGTATGATTTTATACATTTATCTTGTTAAAAGATAAATGGAGGAGGGCCGGCCAAGCGGCTCAGTTGGTTAAGAGCTCACTCAAGAGTGAGAGCTTGAGCTCTGAGCAACAGCAGTTTGATGCCCAGCCTGAGCTGAGCTGCGCTAAGCTACCAACAGGTGGTAGGATAGCTCAGCTAAAAAAAAAAAAAAAAAAAAAAAAAAAAAGATAAATGGAGAAATACTTCGAAATTTTGAGTTTATTTGAGCAAAAACTATTAGAATGGGGCAACATCTAATCTTGCAGATAGAAAGGAGACCCAAGGAGCTATACAAAATGACTTTTGTAGGCAGAAGGGAGCGAGAATAAGGAAGTTATATTGGACAGAAACATGGGTTGGTTATTACAAGGTTACTTTCCTTTAGAGGATGGCAGGGACCTATTGGGCAGATTACCTAACTCATGCTGATCAGGTGATTCAAGACTGATTGGTTTAAGATCCTATTTCTGGGAGAGCTGGAACTATAATTAAGTCTTCGTTTGGTAGGGCTTAGCCTAAGTGGCTCCATTTTGGGCCTGTTGTCTTGTTTTTAACACTAGAAGATAGTTGATATATCATTTACCCACATTTTATATCTAGGAAAACTGAGGTTTTAAGAAGTTAAGTTTTCCATACATGATAAAAGAGTGGAACTGAATTTCAAAGCAGGTATCTGACTAGACAATCTGTAAGTTTAATTGTGTGATCTGAAGAGTGGTCAATGGGCATGTTTCTACAATTGTTCTTTAGGCTGTCCTGTCTTCTCTGATCATTGTATCATGCTGAACCTGAAGCTGGTGTGGAACAGGAAAGAACATGGAAAATGCTTGGTATAGCCCCTGTCACTGAGCAGGCATTCAATAAATGTTAGCTAATATTATTATAAAATAGAATATAATGATTAATAATGAAGTATCCAAATGATTTATTTTGTCCCATACCTGATAAGGTATAATTAGTTAACTTACCCTTAGGTCAAATTCTCATTGCCTGCTTCATGCACGCATGCCACAGTAAAACACAGAACTAAATATATAAACATACCTATGTCTTCGAGGGTCCTATTTCAAGGACTTCATCTTGAGATAAAGCTTTTCCCACCATATCCACCTCCCAATCTGCAGAGTGGTACTTTTCTCTTTCTCCTTTCAGAGTATCTGTTCCTTTTGATTTCTATTGTGGCTCTAATTTCTTCCAGCTGTTGTTGCAACTCCTTCCCTCCCTCTCCCCTCCACAACTTCCCCATCTCATTTCTAATCTCTCTGTAAAACTCAAAAGGATTTCTGTTCCAGAAAAAAGAAAGGCTTTCAATGTGAGGAGGTGTGACATGTTCATGCTGCTAAGGGGGACAGTATAACACCACTACATTTGTGACATTTAGATACCTTTTAAGAGGCATCTCTAGCTTTATGAACTCTGTTTTTTGTTAATCAGAAATTCTTTTTTTTTGCGGGCAGTGTCACTGGCCATCATATGTGGGACCCGAACCGGGGCCACTGGCTTCCCAAGCCAGCCCTTAACCATTATGCCACTCGGCCAGCCCGTTCATCAGAAATTCTTAAAGGTGGAAGAGAGTTTATAAATCATTTAAGTCAACCTCATGACTATTATTACAATCTTTTCTAGCACACACTTGACACATGAGTACCAGGTTCATTTGGACACTTTCAGTGGCTAGGGGCTACCCATCTCCCAAGGTCATCTATTCACTTGTGAGAACCCGGGTTGTTAGAAAGGTCTTCCTTATGCTGAACTGAGTTTGCTACTCTGTTACACGTATCCAGCAATGTCAGGAGTCAAGTAAAAGAAGTAACCCCTTCTTCCATGGGATAGTCATTTACACATAGTCATCATGTCTTCTAAGCCCTCCCTCCTATCTTTCTACAATGAATGTTGGTTTCCAGTTCCCAATGCAGTCCATATGGCTGTCCTTGGAAAGCGCTAATTGAGTTGTCATAATCTTTTAAATCACCTAGAGCAGCATGGGACAAAGGACACCTGATATGATCAGCACCAAATATGGTGGATTTGCACTGTTAGCATGGCCTTGCAGGTTGGGATGGAAAGTAGGGGAAAACCTAGAGAGATATCCAGAATCAATTGTATATCTTATTACTAATGGCAAGACTTGTGTGAGCCCAAAGCAATCATAAATACATGAAAAAATACAACAGCTTGTAGAATTAGAAGAAAATAACCCACTTATTTCTCTTAAGAACCAAAGAAATGCAAAATCCAGTCAAGTGGGCCAACTGGAGAAGGAATTAAAGACATTTGTGAGAAGACTAAAACCTAGGTTATGTATAAAACTTGAGTCCAGGGAAATGGGTTACTTGTCCTCCTTTCTCCCCTTTTTTCTACCCCCTACACACTTTGAAGTTATGAAGTCATTTCCACAAAAACTAATTGGGCTTAAAGTATTCTAGTAATCTTTCCAAAGAAGAAAATGCAGATAGTACCCCCACCTCCCACGAAATCTCTGATCATTTTTTAAGGCAATTCCCCACATTATAGGAGAAGGTAATCCCCAAATTGTGTAGCATACTAAAATAGTTAACTTAAGGGTTAAACCCATTCCAACCTTGAAAAGATTTAGAATTATATAACATGTTTTAAGAAAGTGAAACCCAGGATAATAATATTTTTATATCAAGAAATTGACACATATATGGTATTCAGTAGATTTGAAATAGTAATCAGAAATCTTTTTTTAAGATTTTTTTTTTTAAATTGGGGAATTGGGAGAGGGGAACAGCATTGGGGAACCGGGGAAGGGGAACAGACAAGTTGCTGTCCAAAAAAGGACAAAAAAGAACTAGTCTTCAGTCTAGTTGTGGAGGACATTGCTTCACTGGCCCATGTTGGTATCATCATTGTGTTCTTCTCGGGTGATTGACCACCGGCCTCTGGATGGCTGCTCACAGTGGCTCTTGGCAGCTCACACCAGCTGCCAGCCACTCACGCTGGCTGCCAGCCACTCACTGTAGCCTATGGCAGCCCACTGCAGCAGGGGCTGCAACTATGCCGTCTTGGGGACTCATAGCAGTCTAGCTCCGGTGGAGCTGTTGTTCACCATCTTAGCTGTAGAGGACAGTGTCACTGGCCCTCATACATGGGATCCAAACCGGGGCCTCTGGTGTCCCAAGCCAGCTCTTAACCAATGCGCCACTCGGCCAGCCCAGTAATTAGAAATTTTTTGAAAGACAACCTTATTACTTTAATTTAAAATTTGTAATTGAGCACATGATTTAGATTTACAACTTTAAGTGGAACTCTTACCAAGTGTATATACAATATTGAAACATTTGAGAGAATTTGAGTCATCATGTTTATAAATACAATTTATTGTTTTTATAATATCTTAAGTACTTGAGAAGTATTGTCTTCTACTAGGTCAGACATTAAAGAGGTTTTTAAAAGTATAATGGACTATATTAAATTTATAAACATAGATTAAATGTTTTAAGGTCTTAAATTTATCATTAGGGCCAAGTATTATTAAAAGCCTTTAAAAATAATTATTAAATTTACTAGAGTTGAATGATAGGTTTTTAAAGTTTAACTTAAAAGCTTAAGAACCAGATTTTAAAAATATCTCTCTTAAAGCTTTGTATATTAAAATTTAAAACCAAAATCAACCTCCCAATAGTCTTTTCAAAAGTCACTTCCAGGGCAACAAAAAACTTCACATTGAACAATGATCTCCCTGGTCTTGTCATAGCCACCTAGACTAGGTTAGGAATTTCAGCCCACGTTGAAAAGTTCTTATTTCTACTGAACTTACAATCAATCAATTGGTTGCTAATTTCTCTCTTTTGGGATTTTTCACATGAACTACTGTCAGTATAGGGTTACCTACTCCTGAACGTGTACAGTTAACATTTTTAGCATAAGCACAAGACTTTGCATTTATGGTTATCAGGTACCATCTTGTTGGTTTGGGACCATTATCCCTTCTTCACTGAGATTCAATGTTGGCAGATTGAGCTCTTTTCCTCTCTCACCCACCTGGTCTCCTATACTATACTTACTCTTCTTCTTCTCCTGATACTCTGGCCATGGGTAAAGTGTTCAGCCCCCTCTACACTTACCCAAATCAAATCCTCCTTGAGAGCACTGTTAGTTCCTTAGATCTTAACCCTTACTGTTTAATCCTTTCCTGATTTCCTCTAGCAAGTGTGGTCTACCAATCATTTTGCTCCTTAATTGCACAATAACATGCATTGACTTCACTTTCCTTTTCAAGTTCTTAGCTCCTGGAGGGTGAGGGCTTTGACTTACTTGTTCTTCAACAGCTAGCACAGAGCTAGTGGGTGATCAATAGGCATTTGTTGAATGCAAGAATTTCCTTTGAAGCATCATTGCACACAGTTTACATTACCACCTGTGTGCAGATACCTCCTCAACCATACAGCTATGACTAACTTCTCAAACTCTTGCTAAGGCATCTCTCTAGAGTTGTAGTAGTTAGTACTTATTAAACACCTAATGTACGAGTATGTTCCAGACATTATTCTAAATTATTCTAAGTGCTTTACTTGCACTTTCTCGTTTATTTTTCACAACATGTCTATGAGACAGGCACTATTATTATTTCCATTAGTTAAGGAATGGATGAGTAACATGCCCAAGGTCACACAGGTAGTAAGTGACAGAACACACTGGAATCTGACTGTGGATCAACTGGCTTCAGAATCTGCACTTCACAGGATGCCCAGATATTATAGACCCTTAAAGGTGTTGACCTTAAACAAATAGACAACCAGATATTTCTCCAGCAAAATGGGTTTATTTAGGAACAACAAAGAATTGCAACTTGGGACATGCAGCCTAATGGAGAGCCACATGCAAATTCTGAGAAACAAGAGAGGAAACTCTTTAATGGAGAAGTTGGGATCGCTATTATAAATGAAGAATTCTTCCTATTGGGCTCCATAATTGACATAGGGCATGAGAGCTCCTCGTCTGCCGCCCGGCTTAATTTTAAGTGAGACTTGTGTTTATTAATTTTTACAAATGCAAATTATGTAGAACCTTAGCACTGGAAAAGACTTCAAGTGTCCTCTAGTCCCTGTGATCTTCAGTCTGGAGTATCTGTATTTCAAGGGCAATTGAGAAGATGTTTCAAGGGGTACTTAAGTATGGCTATTTGAAGAGAATCTATTTTCAGATCCTTATTGTTTATACTATTATTAAGCTTGATCTTTTTATGAAATTTGATCTGCAGGAGCAATGGCTCATTTTCCCAGTTTACAAAAGGAAGACTTGGTCCTTGTTTACCCAAAACCTTACTTTGGTGCCTTGCTCCCAGGTGTAACATCTTTTGGGCACCAAGCCAAAGGAAGCCATAATTAATGAGGGCACCATGAAGCCCAGGACAGGCAATCTTTTGGGGAGCATTTCTATGTAAGCATTTCTGGCTAATTGCCTAAAAAGATAGCAATTTAAGAGGCTTATTTATAATCTCAAACCAGTTAATGTTCAAGTTGAGAGAAGCTAGATCACAAATCATGGAAGTAAACTTCAAACTAGGGATTTATGAGGAAGGATAAGTTTTTTTTTTTTTTTTTTTTTTTTAGGGCAGTGTCACTGGCCCTCATATGTGGGACCGAACCGGGGCCGCTGGCTTCCCAAGCCAGCGCTTAACCACCGCGCCACTCGGCCGGCCCAGAGGAAGGATAAGTTTTGACAGAAAAAAAGGGAGAGGAGATTTCAGCTGGAAGACTGGTACAGGGGAAGCTGGGAGGCAGAAATGAGTAAGCCTTATGTTAGAGACCTATAGATTTGCTAATTTAGGTATGATCTGGGGAAGAATGAGAAAATGGGTTGGTTCTGGGACAGTGAAGGGATTTAGAACCTACCCCTGAAGAGACATAAAGCTGCAGTGAATTCCTAAACAGAAGAATCCCAATGCTTTTGCAGGAGAACTGGGTGGGATAGAGATCTTAAAAGAAGATGTTCAAGGGGCTATTGCAATAATTTAGGAGCAATGTAAAAGTGTCTTGACTTGATAGAGGTTACAGAACTGGAAAGGAAAGAGAGGTTTGAGTGAAAGTGTAGAGAAAAAAACCAACAGGACTTTGGAGTAAGAACTGAAGGAACAACAAATGTGGCACCTGAGTTCTGAGCTTCGTGACTTAAGAGCAGGGTGCCACTGCTGAATTTGATAAGGATTTGGTGAAGAGGTAAGAATATGCATTATTTATCCATTTATTCAATCACTCACTTTTAAATCCATTTGATAAGTATTTACTGGGCAAGCACTATGTGCTGGTTACTGTAGTAGGTAGTGAATAAAGCAGATACTGTTTCCCATCTTCATGGAGCTTGGTCCAGGGTTAGAGAAATATAATAAGTAACACAAACAAACAAGTTGCAACTAAGCACAATCAAGGAAAAATCAGTGAGGAGTGACAGAGAATAACAAGGGGAGGGGCATCTACTTAGAACAAGTCATGAGGTGACATCTTTCATTTAGGCGATATATAAGATGAGACTGTAGGAGGCACTTAATTTCTTATTTTCTGTCCTAAGAAAAAAGAGAACGATAACATTTGTTGAGCACCAAAGAACACCAGAAGGTTTATACCGTATTTCTAATTCACATTTTACAGAAGAGGAAAACGGAGGCTCAGGAGACTAAACAACCTGACTAAAGTCACACAGATTCAACCCCATGAGCTCAAAGCATGTGCTCATGTCGATACCTTGTGTGTACTCCACAGGAGAATGAATCATCATAGAAAATAATCTTCTGCAAAAAACTTGGAATTGGTACTGGAAGGATTATAGCAAACATTATAAGGAAAGAGGGCATGTAGCTATTTTCACATGAGTTCAGGTGCCTGTATTGAACAAATGCTAGACACTGAAGGAGATTGGGGTAGCAATTTCTGACAGAGCCACTATTAGATATCTCTGAGAAGGCATGAGGAACACATTAGAGATGAGTAAAATAAAATGGAGGTGGGGCAGCAGCTCATGGAAATAATAGATCTATAGAATTGAGATTGATCTCCTAGCAAAATCCTGGGCAAGCACAACAGCAAAGGTTAAGAACCCAAGCTCTAGCATCAGACAGACTTTAAAAGAGCAAATCTCCGTTCATCCACTTTCTAGCTGTGAGCATATCACTTAACCTCTTTGAACCTCACGTTCTTCATCTGCAAACAGGAGTTGATAATGATCACTTCGTAGGACAGTGAGGATGACGTAATGAACTCGTGTATGTAAAGCATTCAGTACAGTGCACGGAAAGCATTCAGTAGGTGGAAAGCATTCACTAAACTATAAATAGTATTGTTTCAATTCCTCAAGTATATGAATAATTGGATGAATGGGGAGCGCTCGGAAAAGGAAATGGTGATAGTTGTTCATTCTACAAATATTAATTGAGTGCCTACTAGGGATCTTTCCTGGGGAGAAAAGAGAAGGCACAAAAAGGAATTGTGATTTATGTTCTATCTGAAAAAGAAAGATTTGGATTATTCATTAACTATCTCAAGTTTCCATTACTGGTTACACTGTATACAGTTCTTTCTGCTTGATCTGGCAGGGAGGTTGTAATTCTGCATTTTTGTGTGTGGCATTGCAATCTATCTGTTGCCATGGAGAGATAAAGTGAAAAGAAGGCAAACCCTGGCTTCAATACAAACAGTGTCAAAGAACAAATATAGAAAAAAATAATGAAAACAAATGGAAAAAGCAAAATGGCTTTCTGCTTGAATGTGTATATGACAGCATGAAATCTTTTTTGTCATGAGGTAAAATAGGAAGTAGAATCAATACCTCATATTTTAAATACTGGTTTAAATTCACATTTTTAAATGCACTGAACTAGTCACGAAGATATAGTAAGCAGAATGGAGAACATACTAATTATAAATTACTTTTGTATTTATTTTCCTGGATGGTTAGAGCTAATTTTATAGCCTTTTTTTTTTTAACTCTAGAAACCCAACATCCGGGTTGTTTGAATCGCAAAAATGATATAAGGATGTGTGGTTCCTTTTCATTTAGACTTTCAGAAAACAATTTAAGAAATTTTAGTTATATCATTGAATTTCACATTCTCTTGCTCCTGTAGAAAGGCATAGTCCAAGGGATAATGGCATAGAGACAAGGAGGCCATTAGTGTTTGTCAAGCATCTACCACATTTTATACATTATTTCACTTAACACACACAACAAACACAAGAGGCTCATATTAACTAAAGCAGCTAAGGTTCAGAGAACCTATGTGATTTGCCCAAGATCTCACTGCTAGTCAGATGCAGGGCAAAGAATCTTCTGACTCTAAGCTCAGGCTTTGACCAATTCATGATGCTACTTGTTACCAGACAACGGGTCCTCAAGGCCAGAACACAGGATGGGAAGCAGGAGACCTGGTTCTCATTCCTAATGTTAAAAGCTATGGGATAGTGAGGAAGTTATCTTACTTTTCTGTGGTCATTTCCTTATTTGTAAAAGAAAAAATGAAGGGCGAGAATGCCTGGGGTCACCCTCCAATCCCACCCACAATCCTGTGATCTATGGTCCAAGGTGGACTTACTGTGAAGGTAATAAAGCTTGAGCTTCTGAGACCCTCATCTATCTCATGGTTCCTGAGAGTGCTGGTTGCTGCAGGATGTAGAATGATCTAGGCAGAGAGGAAAAGCCAGGCTGCCATCAGGAAGCATCTCTATGTAAGTATTGCTAGCAAATTGCCTGAAGAGATCTTGGAGAAAAGGCCCTAAATGTCTGTGATTCCAGGAATTTGAAGCCTAACTAAATATCCACATTTCTACTAATTTATGTTCAGAGATTTTCACCCGTTTCCCCCCCTCACATACTGTATAAGAGTCAGGATCTCTCTCTGAGTGTGGTCCTATGGGGCAGCTGGGAAAGAAACAGAAGGAGGAGGGAAGCACAGATGGGGACTTCGGAAGTCTCCCTAAGCTGCTAGATGCGGCAAGTTGGCCTGCTTTGTACATTACAATCCTGCCTGGACATCCTCTTACCCCTCTCATCCTTCCTCGGTCATGTGACTGACTATTTTGGACAGCTGCTCTTTCAGCTGAGAAGCACCCTGAGAAGTCACCCATGCTCATTGAGCACAGCTCGGATCCCCCTGTGTAGAAGTCTTTAACTAAAAGCACCTATTAAAACAGGCTAGGGACCCCACTCACCAGCTCTGCAAGTGGAGAGAGATGGTGGCAAAGAAAGGCGCACAGGCAGGGGACCCTGGGAAGGAGAGAATGCCTCCAAGAGCGAGAGTTTCAGCAGCCTTGCAAACCTCTAAAGAACCCGTTGGTAAAAAAGATCCCCTTCGGCCCACTTGGCCACCTGCCCGACCCGCATTTGCCAGGGCGTCCTTTTTGCTGCCATTCCCACCTCCTGTTGTTCTCACTTCACAGTGGGCAGAAATCACAAGCAAGTGTGGGCAACAGATTCTCAGACTGTGTCTACCTAAGAACCAAAGCAATAATCCGGATAACTCGGGACGGAAAACTTCACTTTTGCATCAACCATTGATAACTTACTGTAGACATTTTTCTCGTTGAAATGGTCTGATAATTGCTCCCACTTTGTGCTTCACATTAAAAGGCAAGATATCACCTCAAAGTTCACTTCCCAAGAGGTTCAGTTAGAAGGGGTAGACTGACTGAGGTAGAATGAACCTGTTCCACAGATGCTGCCTGGTTTCTTGGAAACCTACCTTAATCTTAAGCACACTAGAACTTGCAGAATTTAGATGCAAGGCCTGTATCTGTCCCCTTTCTCCTTCCCACTGTCTTGATCACCACCCCCACCTCTGCCCTAACACCCACTTCCAACGGTCTTGACCTCTAGAGGCTCAGCTTCTCCTACAGCTGAGGCTAGAGGCTCAGGAAGGGCTGAAATCAGGTTCTGTGAGTACCCACATCATGTTCTGCTTCTCTAGAGATGAGTGCTGTGCAATGGAAGTCCCTGCTATGTCAGGAATGTTCCATGTGCATGTTGTCTAACATAGTAGCTACAAGCCATATCTGGCAACCGGGTGCTTGAACTGTGGTTGAGGAACTGAATTTTGAATTTTACTTGATTTTAATTAATTTAAATTGAAATAGTCTCATGTGGCTAATAGCTACCACATTGGACAGCACAACTTTAGATCCTCAGACTGCATATGTCCAGAGCTTGTGGAGCAGTTTATGTCCCAAAGTTATCAGGTAAGTGTATTAACACACTATGAATGAGAAGGAATTGGTGGTATCAGACTTTCCATTAACATCTGAAATGGGTTGCTTTGCCCTTGTTGTTCTGTAATTGAGAAGGAAACTCATATTTAAATGCCCACCAGGTGCCAAGCATCATACATATATTATGTGTGAGTGTGACAAAAATATCCTGCCATCTTCTGTGTCCTTAGGCCCTTGACAATGCCTGTGAGGCAGATAGGAGTGAAGGTTGGGGATGCTGGATTGAAGAAGAGGTACAACACGTTACCTATGAAAGAGCTGGAGCCTCTGGGGACAGGGAAATGTGAAGACGTCTGTAAGGCAGCTCGAGGGCATTAGCCAGGGAAGCAAGAGTATTACAGAAAGAAAGATGAGGGACTGGGGCAGCTACCACTCAATATGGGACCTTGGGAGCTTACTAGGGTCAAGGCTTTTCAGGATGTTTTTCTCTGTTACCTGCTGCAGTAATAATTACCATGGCAAACACTTTCCAGACTATGTCCCAGGCACTGCTCTTTACATCCAGTAATACATTTAATCCTGAGACTCTCGGCCTCAGCTATAGGAGAACCGAGCCCGCAGGTGTTCAAGACCCTTGGAAGTGGATGTTACATCAGGTGTGGGTGGCAGGTTAGGATGGTCGGAAGGAGAACAGGGGTAGACACCAGCCCTGCATCTAAATTCTGCAAGCTCTGTCTTGCCTATCTACAATCGAGGTAGGTTTCCAAGAAACAAGGCAGCAGGCTCGAAAAGATTCATTCTACTTTGGTTGCTTCACTTCTTGTAGTTTATAGCGTTGTGAGCTCAATACTATTATGACGTTTATTTCACAGATGAAGAGATTGAAGCATAGAGATGAGCTAATAACCTGCCCAAGGATACACAACCAAGAAATGAGAGAGCTGGGATTTGAACTTAACGTGCTCTATCTCTGAAATCCATGGCGTAATCGTTTGTGCTGCCACTTGTAATCCCATTTGTCATCTTTAAAAAGACCTCATACAGATATACATTGCTTTTCAAGACATTTTGGGATTGATTTCTGTTTCCTTTGAGTGTGACACTCTGACTAGGCAAGGTAGGAGGAAAAAGAATCAGTATTATTTGAGGCCCATCCATAATCTCCCAACAGCTCTAAGAGATACCTATGATTATCCCCGTTTTATAAATTCTGAGATAATTAATGACTTAGCCAAAATCAATGTACAAGGATTTCACAAAAAATCTGTTGACTTTTCATGTTCTTTCAATTGCACTGATGTATTTTTGCCTCCATATCTACACCTATAGATCTATAGATCTCTCTAAGCTTTCGAAAAAAGTCATATTTTTCAAAGTAAGAATTTTTTTTACCTAAGTTTTGAATGAAGGAAAAAACATTGAGGAGGTTTGACAGGAAGGAAACAGGCCACAAGTTCTTCACTGTCTCCTGGAGCTGGCAGTCTCTTCCAGGGCTCCTCCACGTTAATTATGAGGGATGAGTCCCAAAGGGAGCAAAGCAAAATAAAAATGGTTTGCAGAAAATGAGATTTGTGAGCAGAGTGAAAGGAATTGGAGTCAAGGATTTTAAGCAGGTTTCTCAGCTCTTCCTATCTGAAAATGACTTGGAAAGCTTTAAAACTATGGTTGCCCAGGGTCCAAGCCAAGTGTCCCAATCAGTTGGTTTAGGAAGTGGCCCCTGAGCCCTGGTTTGGGGACAAGGATGAGAGAGGGGACAGGAGTGCATGTGAGTGCAATGGGTGACATTCCACGCTAGTCCCTTAGCAGAGCAGGTGCGGCTTAATGGGCACTGGAGGCTGAAGACCTGGGTTCAAATTCCAGTTCCGCTCTTTATAGTTGTGTGACTTTAACCATGTCAATTGATTTTCCCAAACTTTAATTTTATCTTCTGGAAAATGGGGGTATTTTGCTACTTTGCAACTCCCTGTTGTGTTGAATTAGTTTTGGGGATTATTCAAAACAATGATTGCCAAATTAACCTGGCACACAACATGTGCTCAATGGCTTTCAACAAATATGATTTAAGGATAAACTAAGAAGACTTGGAATGAAAATGTCTGTCAGACATAGGAATGTGCCACCAGGAGAAATAACAAATTCCCCTCTGGAGATTTAAAAAATTTTCAATTTTCCTGGCATTATTACCCTATACTTTAAACTTTCTTTATAATTAAAGAAATTGGCCATGGCATTATTGTCCAACTAAGAAAAAAAATCAATTATAAGATATACTTTTCATTTTTAATGGCACACTTTTATCAATGAGTAATTATATCCCTTAATTGCACAAATGTCCATCAAACATGATTCCTTTCAAATGTTACAAAGCATTGGGCATTTCCTGAAAAGTCTGTTATCTGTTAAATGGCTGCCATGGAAATTCTTTTAAAGGCTGAGTAGAAACCAGACCTGCATTAAAGTGCTTTAGAAGTATTAACAGAAGAGCTAATTAATTCTCTTCAAACATAGTAAAATAGTTTGGCGTAATGACTGCAGCATCGAAGGAAACGAATGACTGTCATTCTAACAAAAAATTACTCCCCTTGAAAGTAAAGGGTAAAGTTATAGGGTGCCAATCCTCCGACCTTTACAGCAGAAATACCAAAATCTGTTCTGTGCAACTGGGTACATACATTCTTGGGTCTCATTCCCTGAAGAAAAAGGATTCCCAGTATGGACTGTGTGTCCCGCTCTTTGAGAATGTGGTCAGCCAATGTCCAGGTACGACCACCAGGAAATGTCCCTGTTTTATCCTGAGTCTTTAGAAGAAACAGAAGGGACTCCTTTCCAAAAGAGAAGGTAAATTTAATAGACCCTGGGTGAGTTTGCCCAGGGTTGCCTGGAGCCCATTTTAGGGCTGGTACAGGTGCCAGGCAACTCCACTCAGTAGAGCCCCAGTTGATGACATCTGCCTACTTTTCTCTATCCTAAGAGGGCAAAGTTGGTTCTGCCTCTTGATGAGCCTGGTCAGCTGCCTCAGTTTCCCTGGTACACTTAAGAGAAGGTTCACCAGTAGAGATTGAGGTTGACCTTCTATGTGGGCCTCCATTAGACACATTCACACCAAATGTTAGCGAAGGGCCCCATGGTAACAGTGGATGCTTTCTTTTACAGCCTACCTCCCATGGTTGGTTGTGCTACACTCTTCTCCTGCCAGCACCAAGCCAAGTTCTGTTTCATTAATAGATCAGTAGTTTGTAAATAGCTTGACTTGGTCATCAGAGACACCTGAGTAGATCTGCCCATTCCCAGCTGTGTAACCTTGGGTGGGTTAATTAACCTTTCTAAGCCTGGGTTTCCTTATCTATACAATCAGAGTGATGAAATCAATTTAATGAAAGATTGAATGAGATGGTGCATTTACAGCACCTAACACTTACTAGGCCGACTTTGGTCAGAAACATAACTTTAAAAAAAAAAGAACTCTTCTTGCTCTTGGCCTTCTGATAGTCACTTGTTTGGTAAATGATGCATTAAATTACAAAAAGTTAGATAGTGCCATATAGGAAAACCTGTGTTTCTAGAAAATGATTGAACTATTCCAAAGCCGTAATAATTCCTTAGAAAAGCTTATAAAATTGTATGCACTTTCATGCTTGTTATAAAAACACACACATACATACATAACCATATTAACGGGAAAATCTGAGAATATGCAGAGATTATCAATGATTTCCCTGTATGTGTGGTGAGACTTTAAATTTTTGCATAAATAGTTTTTCTAATATTTCTTCAATAAATATGCATTACTTATGAAATTAAAACCCATTTCTAAAATCATTGTGCAGTATTTAAATGCCATTCTTCACTTAAAATATACCTTTATTCCAGTTCCTTCTTTCACATTAGAACATTGGCACTCCTGGTGCTTTCTGCATGGTGGCAAGGAAGTGGCAGGCGCCCAGGCCCATGTCCCAAGGTCCTGGATCTGAGAGACAAGGAAGAGAGGACTTAGTGAAGGACCAAGGAAGAGTGCGTCTTGATTATCCTGCTAATGGGGGGAATCGCATTGCTGGTCAAGATTCTGAATAGCATCAGGCAGGAAAAGGAGAGGCTAAGTCAAGGAATGGTGTTCCAGGCAGGAGATCTACATGGAAGCAATGTTTACAAAGTGTGCAGGGGCAGCCAGTCAGGTCTGTTACTTCTAGGTTTCTCCCTGTATCTCTACCTACTTCCTCTGTCCCAATAGGACTGCCCCATCCCACACATCTCCATGCCATGCCACACCTACAGATCTACACACACACACACACACACACACACACACACACACACACACACACACATTTCCATGTTGTTCAAACCCACCAAGATATGATGCCCTCCTCCTGGCCAGGGTGGATTAAGTAGGAGGGAGATCCTCCTGGGGAAATCTAGGGGCAGCATCGAAATGGAGTACAAAGCATTGTCGCCAATGCCAAACTAGCCGACAGTGAATTGTGTGCCAATTCTAAACAATATCAGTGACAAAACACTCCTTGCTAGGGAGAGCTGCTCCACCTCCACAGCCTGTCCTGCCCCACCTGCCCTGCAGGTTACTCGGCCTGGAAAACTAGCAAAGGAAACTGTTACCACTAGATTCTCACCTCTGCCCCAAATGGGCTGCTGCTGGTTGGAGTGGAGAGAGGGAACTGCACCTCAACTGCCACAGGGCCATCATGGCAGGGCCCTCAGGTCTGTCATCATTACCCGTGCCGCCTGCCCCACCACTACCACCACCATGATTCTGAACAAGTAGGTAAAGTAACTCATGAGCAGACTCTAATTCTACTTCTTGGTACCTTTCACAGTGACACATAATATTGACTGGGTGTGCCAGTGTGTTAACCAATTAGGAAAGGGGAAGGAAGGGGCATCGAAACACATGACCAGAACCTTTCAGCCACAGTTGTCCCTGTATTTCTGTCTGTGGCTTCTTCCCAGACGCCTGGGCTTCCCCAGGTGCCCAGGAATGTTCTCCCTCGTGGCCTCTTCTGCATGGTTACACCCTGCAGTGATGCTCAGTTGCTGGATGGAAGCAACGCCTAGAGGCTCAGTGGGGAGAATAAAAGGGAGAAGCTGTAGGCAACAAAAATGAATGGATCCAAGAGGGTGAGGGGCTGAGGCCCTGAGAACCTTCCAGTCAGGGGTCACACATCCTGACATGAGAATTACATGAATGAGGCTGGCTTCTGAGGAAAAGTGTATACAGGTTCTGGGACTCTCAATGAATGCAGCATTCATTTTCCCACTTGTGGTGGGAATATGGCTACAGATAAATATTTCTTATACCTGTCTTAGAAAAACAAAGCACTTGGCTCTGTGTGGAGGAGGAAATTGGGAGGGTAGGGACAGTGTAGAGAGAAGCGGCTTGTCCCTTGGGAAAAGAAGTGGCCACCGCACCCTGGTCACTGTTGGAATGAAGGTGTATGGAAGCGAGGGACCTGATTGGACAAGACAACCTGGAAGTCTGGGCTGTTACATGAACTCTGTCAATATCTGCATGTTGGTTTGGTGACAAACAAGAACAACAACAGTACTGAGAGACTAAAGAAAATGCAGCAGATGTGGTCCTAAGGCCACTCGTTTTTGATGTGTGCATCAAACAAAGTTTCTTCTTTGTTCCCCAAAGGCGGTAACATAAGAATTTCCTGTGGAGGCTGGGCCTTCCTAGAGTGGGTGCTGACGTTTCTTCCTTTCCCTCGCTGGGGCTGGTCATATCTCCCAGCTGCCCTGTGAGATAACCACCACATGCAGTCCCGAGGCGTCAGTCCCTGGGGATTGTTCCAAGGTTGCAGATGGTTGTGCCTTTTTCTGCATCACTTCTACTCCCTGGGTTGAAAACCCTTCTTTTCCTCAAGGCCATGGTCAAAGACAGCTCCAGAATGTCTATTTCGAAGGGAACCCACCTGGTTCAGTGGAAGGTGGATCTTGAAACTGCCTTTGCATAGCACATTGTATTAAGATTGAGAAAAGGCTATAAATTATCCTCATAAAATTTTGAAGAGAGGGTTGCCTGAGACCATCAAAATGTCTTCATATCTCCAGTGGAAACATTCTTAGGATAGGATTAGATACAACTGGTCACACAAAGGCATCAAGACTCGAGAAGGTTTTATTGTGGTATCTTTCTCAGAAATAGTTGCATTCTGGCAAATTTTTTAAGCCAAAGGAATTAATCTTTATCAGTGAAACACTGATCATGGAACCCTCTATTTAAAATCCTTTTAGGATTAAGTACAAAGACCTAAGATCACTTCCAAAGCCCAGCTTGATCTGGCCTCTGCTTGCCTCATTGACCTTATCTCCCCAAACCAGTCCTTTCCTTCATACTGAATGTTTTTTGGTTCCTTGAGTATGTTACACTCTCACTAGGATGTGTTTATTTGACTGACTTCTACTCAGACTTTGGGACACTTGAGATGCCACTTCTTTCAGAAAGCCCTCCATGCTCCCTTCCCCATCCTCTCCCCCAAGACTGGGCTAAGTATCCTTCCTATGTACTTTCCAATCACACAATCACTTAACTGTTTTAGATGATGCTGTTTCAGGAGGGTTCTCCAGAAAATACATGCAGAATTGTAGCTAGGAGTGAAAACGATTGGAGAGTGACATCTGTGAAAAGAAAAGGGGAGTGTATTGGTTTTCTAGGGCTGCCACAAAAAATTGCCACAAACTTGGCAGCTTAAAACAACAAAAATGTATTATCTCATAGTTCTAAAGGCCAGATGTCCAAAATCAAGGGGTTAGCAGGGCTGCATTCTCTCTGAAGGCTCTAGGGTAAAATCCATTCCTTTCTCCTTCCAGCTGCTGGGGGCTCCAGACTTCCTTGGCTGTGGCTGCATAGCTCTAATGTCTGCCTCCTTATTCACACTGCCTTATCAGTGTCTCTCTCTTCTGTCTGTGTCTCTTATCAGGACACACTTAGGGCCCACCCAGATTATCCAGAATGGTGTCATCCTCATCTAAAGATCCTTAACTTAGGTTATTAAAGAGACTATTTCTAAATAAGGTAATGTTCACAGATTCTAGGAATTAGGAGGCAGATATATATATATATATATATATTTGGAGGCTACCATTCAGCCCACTAAAGGGAAGAGACATTCCCATTGTGATCGTGATCGGAGAGCCAAGTTCTGTGATAGACTCTTCTATTGTCAGCCCTGGCCCCGGAGAAGAACTGATACTAAACCACTTAGTGATGCTGGTCATGCTCCTTCCACCAGCACATTCTCAGTGGCTGTGGTAAATGGTGTGTCCTCTGTTTGGTTTCTGGCCTCACTAATACACTGATACGCTAATAATTCCTGCAAGCCCACTTCCCTGAGGCTTTTAATTTCTTCCCCTATGTCTGCCATGGCAATCAAGCATTTTAACCTTTTGTCATGGGCCATCATTTTCTCCAGGCTTGTAGGAGCCACCTAACAGCAAGTTTGTATTGTTTCCTGTATCTCAAGAGAGTGAGCAAAGTGAAAAAAGAAAGAAGAAGAAGAAGAAGAAGAAGAAGAAGAAGAAGAAGAAGGAGGAGGAGGAGGAGGAGGAGGAGGAGGAGGAGGAGGAGGAGGAGGAGGAGGAGGAGGAGAACGAAAAGGAAAGAAAAAGAAAACCCTCTCCCTCCCAGACTTATGCCCCATCCCCCTTGATCAAGCACCTGATCTCATCTTTTATCTCCTTTGGGGTTATAGCCACTGTCTTCCTTTATCAGGCCCAGCATAGCCTTGGCTGGGTCATGCTGTGACTTCACCATGATCATAGCCCTGATCACAGGAAAGGAAGAGGGAGCCACCTGTTGCCTTTTGGGGGAAACCCTCTGGCCTGTCTTCCTGTCCATCAAATGTTCTAGCCACCCCTGCAAGCTCAGAAGGGTCACAGAAACCTAGGAAACATCCACCCAAATGTTCCAATCCCATGTGTCATAGTTCCAGGTTTTGTCAACTGGGGCCTGCCTTTGGCCCAACAGCCATGCTTTGGTTGAGCATTCAATTGTCTTTGAAAAGTTCAATAACTCCATCAAATCTTGTGCTTCATCTTCAGCTTTATTGCCCCTACACAGTAAGAGGGCATCTTTGCAGACAGTCCTTTCACACTTCGTTTCAATTGTTAACTGTTCTCAGCTTTTCTCTGTCCTCCTGTAGGGCATCGGAGCAACTTAGTGGTAATCATTCAATTCCATTATCTTTATATGTACAAATCTCAATGTGCATTTCATATGCTTGAATCAGTGTATTTCCCTCTGCCCACATACCACTCCAGGTGCTCACTGGTGAAATTTTCAACAACTAGACTGCCATCTCATGCTAAGGGCTCTATGCTCAACTATCAACAGGGACAAGGTTCTCAAAACCAACTAGGCAGTGGGTGACCCAGTCCCTGAACCTTTGTCTCACTACTTACTTTCTCAGATCATTCTTGGTATCAATTCTTGCAAGTTGAGTTCTCAGGGAAATAGATGCTGAAATGGAGTTAGATGTGCCAAAGATTCACTGGGGAGTAATACCTATGGAAAGGAAAAGTGGGCAAATCAGGATTTCACAGAGAGAGCCATCATACCAGGGTAAATGCATGCCAGCCTCTGCCAACCCAACAAGAGCCCTGGAGCCAAGACTGCCTATTAATACACACAGTCTGAGGCTGAGTGGACATGGAAGGCCTTTGTGCCACTGTCCTGCTCATCAATGGCTGGGGAGTAAGGTTCCCAGATCAAATATGGGATACTCAGTTACATCTGCATTGCAGATAAGCAAATATGTTTAAGTATAAGTATGTCCCATGCAATATTTGGAACATACTTATACTAAAAAATACTCATTGTGTATTTGAAGTGCCACTTTAACTGGGCGTCCTCTGTTCTTATTTGCTAAACATGGCAACTCTAGGTGGGGTTCCCACCAAGAGGTGCATACTCTCAGCCACCACTGCTTTGCTTCTCCATTGTCTGGGAGCCACTCTGAGAACAGTGTGACCTTGGCTTGAAAACTGAGGTAAATCTGAGGGCGCTTGCTAAGTGCTGGAGGCTGTCAGCTAACCATGCTAACCACGCTTCTGGTAGCTGGGCAGCAAGTCCTTTCTTGAAGGGGGAGCTGAGAAGAGGACATCTGCATCTGCCACAACTGTTTTCAATTGAACTTTGTCTCCCTGGCTAGATGCAAGTCCAGGGAAGGTGAGAAAACTGCCCCTCTAGTTTATGGTGTGGCCCCAGTGCCTAACACAGTGCTTGGCTCATGGTAAATGTTCAATTTATACTTATTAAATTGAAAAGATGAAACAGTGCCATTTGCAACAACATGGATGGATCTTGAGATTGTAATGCTAAGTGAAATAAGTCAGACAGAAAAAGTAGAGAACCATATGATTTCACTGATATGTGGTATATCAAACTGAAAACAACAAATGAACAAGAAAAACAAATGAAGAAACAAAAACTCACAGACACAGACAATAGTTTAGTTGCTACCAGAGGGTAAGGGGGCAGAGGGGTGGTAGATGAGGGTAAAGGGGATCAAATGTATGGTGAGGGAAAGAGAACAGACTCTGGGTGGTGAACACACAATGTGATATATAGGTGATGTATTACAGAATTGTACACCTAAAATCTATGTAAATTTGCTAACGATTGTCACCCCAATAAATTTTAATAAATAAATATTGAATTGTACTTAAGGTTTAGGTATCTGGAGTATTTGGGGAGGACAGAAAGAAGTGCACTCGTTCTGTCCCCAGAATCACACTGGCTTTCCATGCTGGGTGTGTACTTAGCAGAGGTGACAAGTGGAAGATCAGCTTTATGCTGTAGTCTGAGTTCACAGCCACCAAACTCTACATCAGAGTTAATTATTTATGGAGTTAATTAAATGCTTCCTAGGTAAGTAAAGAAGGTTCTAATTGAGGAACTTCAACCTTGTAGATGAAGATTGGTATTTGGTGCTAATTGTGTCTTGTCTGTGTGTCCCATAGAGGGCCCAAAGCAGACCATGAACAGAACTTGCTATCTTTCATTCCAGTACTGACTCTTCCGCCATATTGCTTTTACTATATAAGCCAGAAATCCTTGCCCCCCCACAAGTCCATCCACTTTGCAGTTTCCTACTGCTGAGTAAGTTCTGCAGATTCCACCCCATTTTCTCTCTGAAAGCCACCTCTGCCTCCCAGTCTGCTCTTATCAGGATAAGAGTGTGCCAGTTGGCCTTCCTGCCATCAGTATTATGCTCTCTCCAATCCATCTTCTACACTCTTGTCAGGCATTTAGCTTTAAGACTTTAAAATAAATTGTATCCAGTCAAATCAATTCAATCATGTTATTTTCTTTCCTTAAACCTCGGAACACCTCCCCTCCTTTCAGGGTCATGTCAAACTTCATCTATTACTCTGCTTGCCAGAAAGGTTTCTTATTCGGTTTTCGAGTGTGCAATCTGATGATGTCACACTCTTACTTTACACACTTTATTGATTCCTCATTGTCACTAGGATAAAGTCCAGCCCTCTTGCATGGATTACATGGTCCTCTGTGGGCTGAATCTACCTTTATTCATGCTACAACTCCTCCCCCCTCCACCGCCACACACCCCTGATGTGGCTTATGGTCTCATGAACACATCATGCTCCATCTACTGGTCCCTCTCTGACTGAAATTCCTCTTCCTCTGCTCTTCCTGTTGCCTAGATCGGCACTTCTCAAAGGTTCGTGTGGTATCAGTCACCTGGGGATCGTGTTAAGATGTCGATTCATTAGGTCTAAAGTGGGGCCCCAGACTCTGAATTTCTAATATTGATGCTGAAGCTGCTGGTCCAGTGACCACACTCTGAATAGCAAAGGCCTAGACCACACTTGTCTTTCAAATGTCAGAGAAGGGTTATCATCTCTCTGAAACCTTTCCTAAACCATCTAGGGATAACTGACACTATTTTTCTTCCTGTACCTATGGCTCCCAAGACCTTTAGTAAAACACCGGTGACATTTCATTGTATTTTTTTCTCAGTGTGCATCTTCTTCGAGACTAGAAGCTCCTTCGGGGCAGGGCCATTTTTTATTCATCCTTGGGTGTCCCCAGCATGGTAGTCAGCATTCACTAAAGGTTTGTTGAATGAATAAATGTAGAGTTGTCGTCAGAAAGATGAAAAGTATATTTACATTTAGGATTCTCTCTCTTCTCAACTTTTTGATGTTCGATGTGAGTATATGATAATAGAACTCCTCTGGCTGCAAAAACACAACTCACACTGCTTTCTCACACTGGCTCAGGTAGCTGAGAGGAAGGGATGCTGGAAACCCACAGGGCCCAAAGGTACCAGAGATCTCAGACACAGGGACTCGTTGGCCTTTCCTTAGGAGGTGCCACTGGCTGACTTGGCCTAAGTTGCCTTCTGTGTCTTTCATTTCTGCTGGTCTCTGCTTCTTTGTGTGTTGGCCTTTTAATCTCCTATAGCAGACAAGTCTGTTCCAAGCTGTCAGGTTCTGGGCTCTCATCAGACCCAGTTGATATCACTGTGAAGAAAAGTCTTGTACTTACACCTGTGACTGCCGCAGAGTGTGAATGTGAGGAGACGGAACTGAGTAGTGAGAGCTAGAGTGTGTGTGAGTGTGTGTGTGTGTGTGTGTGTGTGTGCAGTGCATGTGCACATGTCTGTTGGGGGGCGTGGAATGAGCAGCAAGGTCTGTAAACAGAAGAAATGAGATGAAAATCTTGCTGCTCTAAAAGGAATAGCTAAGTTACCCACAGTTCGGAAAAACTGTCGACAACACAGAGTGGGAAAACGAGAGGGAGACAGGCAGGCAGGAAGGACGCATGCAGGAGGCTTCCATCATCTTCTCCCTTCTACCTCCCACTAGTGGCAAGTATGGGTGCGGGCGGAATGGAGTATCTAAACCAGATACCCATGCTGGGCAGTATCCTCCCCGGGAGGGCACTTGTCGTGCATGTGCAGCATTCTTCAGCAGCACTACGGAAGCCTTATAGTAAGTAGCAAGGTATGGCTTTGAATACTTATTAGCTTTGCTTTTCTCATCTATAAAATATGACTAATACCCATCTCAGAGAGGTATTGTGAGGCTTAAACAGAATTCCATATACAAAGCACTAACATTTGAGCTAAAAGCAAGCCTATGAAGTAGGGACCACTGTTCCTGTTTAGAGGTTCCGAGAGGTTAAGTAACTTGCCCTAGGTCACACAGCTTGCCAGTTGTAGAGTGGGATTTTAGTCATAGTCTGTCTGATTTCAGGTCTGTGCTCTTTTCACTAGAGCCATTAGGACATGTCTCTTCATACTGGGGTTAAATGTCTCCCTACTTGTCACAGCCTGTCACTGCACAGGAGTACAGTTTGACCACAACTTTTTCCAAGGACCACACATAGTAATATTTTTCCTCTAAAAGGAATTTTCCCTTTAGAAATGAGGTAAACCTCCTGGAAAGACACTTTTTAAATACTAGAAATAGTTGACCTAAAAGAAATGCTTCTTCATGAAAAGAAAATAATCTAGCAATATTCCACATTTAAATACCAAATTATTTCCTTTGCGGTTGTTCTGTTGCCAGTTTTAAAACTCTGAGCCAACTCTCTTCCTATGTCACTATCTTATAAGACTAATCACTTGGCTGGCTCAGCAAACACAAACTAACTAATATTGGCCTAAGCAAAAGCATACCTAGCAAGATAAACTGGTCGCTAAAAGGAAACAGCATGATGCATACTTAAACAAATGAGGAAAATTTGGGGATTATCCACCAGTTTATATTAGCCTCTTCGGGGCTTTCTTCGGTACACATAATCTACAGAGAAGTATTATCTCTGGAATAGAACAGCAGCAGAGCCAGTCCACTTTGGCTAATAACTCTGTCATACTATTCTTCGTTTTTTTGTTTGCTTATTTGTTTGTTTTTTTATGAATGAATAAAACATTTCCCTTAGTCTGTTTCTGAATAGAACTGTGCATTTATTTTCATACTTCAAAATAATGGATGATAAACATCAAACTATAAATGCGGATATGCTTGATAATATTGCAATGACTAAGGCTAGCAATCACCTTGGCTTTCTACAGAACACTCTCACTCTAGGAAGAATTGAAGAGCTTTTATAGGTTTTAAAACTAACAAACAAAAGTGGAGCTTTTACTCTTCCACGACTTTCATGAATAGAGCCTCAAAAGTACTTGAGAAAAGACAGTAGGAGTAATATAGCATTCTCTATGAAAATGGCTTTAAAACTGGGCTTCTGGAAAAAACAAAAAGTAAGTAAGTTCCATAAAATTTGTAGGGAAAGCACTTCCAATAACTAAAATGTTACATAATATTTCAGTGGAATATTTAAGTTTAATGTTTAATTCTAAGCATTAATAAGCTGCCTAGCCCTGAAATTGTAGACAGCTACAGTGGGGGATATTATGGTTTCTCTTCAGATCGCATACTATTATTATCACTTTGAGGCAAACACAAATAAAACAAAACCCACCCAGAAACAACAAGATAAAGAGGGAAAAAAAACACCAGAAATGTTTTCTTTTTATCTTGAATACTGTTCTATGATTACTTTTATATATTTTATATATTTCCATATTTTAAAACCATTTGCTTTTATCATTATCTTAATCTCAGCCATAAAGAAATAAAATACTGAAAATGAACACATACACACAATATACATACATGTTTTCTAAATTCCTTTAGTCACTCTGAAATTGTTTCTGGAACAATCTAAGTTGAGTGGTTCATCAGTGTGACTGCTGACTGAAAATACTCTCAAATGCCTAAAGAAGTAACAAAAGCAGAATGTCACATCCTGGGCACACACAGGTGCCAGGCAGAGGCCAGGAAGGATCTTTATCTGTCATAACTCATTTGATCTTAACAGCAATCCTATCAGGTAGGGCTTTTTCTTATGCCCATTTTATAGATGAGGAAATCAAGGCTTAGGATAACCAAAGGTCATCCAACTAGCAAAATGGGGAGCCAAGATTTCAATCCACACAACAATAAAACAATAGTTAATGCTGATTAAGCATTTTTCATTTCAGGAACCTTTCTACATGCTTTACATGTATTAATTAACTCATTTTAATATTAACTCATTAAGGATGTTGCCTTATTAAAACTGCCTTCCTGGGGCAATTTTCTGCTCAGAGAAGTGAAAGAGGCCATGGGTAGTGCAGGGGGTCAGGCCAAGGGATCTCCAAGGTCATTTCCAAGTGGAAAATCAGTATGTGTGGGAGGAGCAGGGGCTTAAGGGTCCAGGAAGTCTGGTCAGTACTGAATAAGTGCAGAAACTCCTTTAGCTGTTGAAAGATGTGATTGACCCTAGTCAATGTTAGAGGCCAGTGCATACCAGTGCTGGTTATATTTACACAGTGGGCTAAAATTAGCTGGCATGCTCTCCTGGCAACCGGCAGGACATAAGTCTCCCAATTTATCTAGAATGCTAATTTTGGCAAACCCCAGAATGGTCCTTCTGCTGTGCTCAGTGGATAGGCATTCAAAAACAATAACATCCTTTTCCCTCCTCTTCCTCTCTACATTTTAGGAAATTTCAAATATAAATCCAAGCTAACTTTGGTTCAGACCAAATACCTACAAAAATGGAAACCTAATGGGGGTCCTGTAAGCAGGAGAGTTTAGGACTCTCCTGGGGTAGAACAAAAATAAAATAAAGACATGTTCCTCGCTGTTTTCCATTAACACTGAAAAAGCGATGAGCTTAGAAGGGCACCAATTGGAGCAATGGCATTGTAAGTGTAACTAGAACATTCTGGGAAGGAGTGAATGAAGGTCCTGAACTCCATGGTAAATGCCACACAGGGTGGAACGAGACCTTGATCCACCCTGGGCTGCGATTGTGAATGTTGCTACCTCTTGAAGTGCCTGCTGTCTGTCTTGAAGAAGAGTGAGGCTGTATGAGCTCAACCTGAAAGGGTGATGTGATCAGTTAGTGGTGTCTACCAAGGAATAATATCAGGACATGTGGTGGATATTTGTGATACATCCAACAGACCCAGCCATTGGGAGAGACAGTGGAGTAATGAGAAGAACCCAGGTTGAGGTGTTAAGTAGACCTGGGTGTAAGCTATATAGCGTCCCTGGGTAGCCTGTGAAGGTACTGGAGTTGACTTGAATTTATTGCTCCACTCTAGACTTGTCCTTAAAGGATACTATGGTGTGAATGTTTGTGTTCCTCTAAAGTTCACAGGTTAAAATCCTGTGATGGTAGGAGGTGGGCCTTTGGGAAGTGTTTAGAACCTGAGGGTAGAGTATACAGTCATCACCACCACCCATCTGTACAGCTCTTTTCATTTTGTAAAACTGAATATAGTTTTTTTTTTTAAATAGATGATTTTAACCCATTTACAATTGTTGATATGATTGATATGTTAGAAATTAGGTCCTTCATATTGTTTTACCTTATATGCGGTAGGAAGAAGAATGACCTTATGCTTTAATGCTAAGCTACTTATGCTAAGTAGAATCTTACACTTGTATGGCTGTTTGCTTTGCTTTGCTCTTTGTGTCTGTCATTGTGTTAGTGCCATGTTGTTGTTGTTTTTTTTTGAGGGCAGTGTCACTGGCCCTCATATGTGGGACCCGAACCCGGACCGCTAGCTTCCCAAGCCAGCGCTTAACCACCGTGCCATTCGGCCAGCCCCATACTGTTTTGATTACTTTAAACTTATGAAAACATCTTGATGTCTGGTAATGTAAGTCCTCCAAATTGCTCTTATTCTTTTCATTTTTCATTCACTATCTAGTGAATTGCGTCTTAGTTCAAGTGATAGATGTATACACTTATGTGTACACACATACACACGCAAATGGTGTCCTAAACTCTTTCTCACAAGATTGTTATAATGGTTCTGTGAGTTCACGTAGGTAAGGATGTTTTGCAGGAACTCGGTCTATACTGATTTTCATACCTCACTTCCCTACCCCTGATCAAAATGACCTATAGTGAAAGACAAAACAGGAATTCCGGCTCACCCAAGGGCTGGACAGCTGACAGCTGGAGGGACAGAAGAATAGCAGAGAGGACAGAAGAGCCTTCCTAACTGTGAAAGGGAATCAGCCTCCCAGAAACTTCCTAGATAAGATACAATCTGAAGAAGGGTCAGAGTTTCAAAGCTCACCCCAAACAGCGGTCACTCCCATGAGTTTAACTGCTTCTGTTTAATGAAATGATTTGTAATCAGAGTATCTGGGCTGAAATCCTGGCTCTTTACCACATGAACCTGGGTAAATCATCCCATCTAAGTTTTGTTATCTATAAATTTAGGTATTATTATTTTCTTTGCATATATCATAGGATCATTTTAATAAAAATACATATGATGGGGATGAGGAAGAGGAGCGTGGCTGTGAGGAGAAAGTGTGTGATATAGGGAAGATTCAAAGCTATTGTCAAAACTGCCAGTGGCTGAGGGGCAGAAGTAAAGCTCGCAGAAGGACACCAAGACTGAAGATTGGCCCCCAAATTGGGTCAGCCTGGCAGTAGTTAGGAGGAGTTCTGTGCCCATGGTCATGGGATAGAAGCAGGGTGCCCAGGGATAGCACTCATCAATACCACAAAGAATGACCTGGCAGTGGGGAGAGAAACAAAGATGCAAAAGGAAGAGCCCAGTACCAAGTAAGATGAGTAGGAGGAGGGGCATATCTTTTCATTTATGCCGGGAGGCAGGAATCAGGAGTTAGGGATAGATGTAGCAGGATGGTAGAATTGCTCATGGGAAGATCAGAAAGTTCCAACCCAATGTTTTCTAGCTTTATCAGATAGTCTGAGATAAAGTCATCAGCTGAATGTAGGCAGAGGAATATTACGAAGTGAAGGAAGTTGTAGGGACTAGTTTGTACTTTTTTGTATAATCCAAAGGTGGGGAAAGGGGCAAGACTTTATCATTTTAAAATGGAAAAGTATAGAGGTCTCAAATAACTTCCTCATTCTTGACCTCTGTTTCCCAGCTTTCCTTTGCTTTCCTTCTAGAGTCTTTCTTTACCCTTCCATTATGAGAGAAGCATCTACTCTCCTCTCTCAGTTAATTCCACTCTTTCTCAAATCCCCACTACCTCTCTGCCACTTCTCATATACTGAAAATTGCTACCTCAAATTTTAACAGGATGTATTTTTAGTATTTTAGACAATATAATTTGGGGAGTAATCAAATTTTTTATGATTTCATTGTATCTTATTTGTTGGCTTATTAGCTATAACTGTTTTATTTAGTGACTGCTTTAGGGTTTATAGAATTCATCTTTAACTTATCAGAGTCTGCATTCCAGTGATATTATGTCACTTCATGGAGGTATAAGAATCTTCTAACAATATACAGAGGGTGAGAAAAAAATGTATATACATTTTAAGAAAAAAGTGTATTAAAATTGTAATACTTAATATACACTGATAACAGATGATGAATACATGTCACATTTGACTTCTGCAATTACAAGAGGTACTCAAAGTGGTTACCATCAGTGTAATTTTAATACAGTTTTTTCCTTTCTTAAAATGTGTATACATTTTTTGGCACTCTCTGTTATTTCGTTTCTCCATTCCCAGATTTTATGGTATAGTTATCATACATTTTACACATATGCCTACACACACACACACACACACACACACACACACACACACACACACACACACACTATAAATCCCATACCACATTGTCATACAAAAAAATGTTTTTGTTTAAACAATTATCCTTTAAAAGAGATTTAAATAATTTTTAAGAAGCCTTACATATTTACCCATGTAGTCACCACTTCTGAAGCTCTCCTTTGTGTACATCCATATTTCCATCTGGTAGAATGTTCCATAATTTTTCTTGAAGTGTGGGTGTGCTGGTGATGAATTCTTTCAGCTTTTCTATTTCTGAAAAAGCTTTAATTTCAACTTTGTTTTTAGAAGATATTTCTGTGGGTATAGAATTCTAGCTCAAATGTCCCCCCCACCACCACCCCAGTAATTTAAAGATGTTGCTCACTGTCTTCTCACTCACATTGTTTCTGATGAGAAATCTGCTGTTATCCCTTTCTTTGTTCCTCTGATTTTCTCTGCATCACTGATTTTGAGCATTTGATGTACTTTAAAAAAAATATTTCTTAAGGGTTTTTGACCTTCTTGGATTTGTGGGTTTACAATTTTCATCAAGTTTGGAATATTTTTGTCATTATTTCTTCAAATACTTTTCTGTCCCTCTCCTCCTTTGGGGACTCCAATTATCCTTACATTAAGCTATTTGAAGTGCCCCACAGCTCAGTGATGCTCTGTTCATTTTTAAAATTCTCTTTTTGCTGTTTCATTTTAAATACTTTCTATTGTTCCATCTTCAAATTCACTAAGCTTTTCTTCTGTCTTTGTCTGGTCTGCCATTTATCCCATCCGAAGCATTTTTCATCTCACATGTTGTCATTTTTATCCCTAGAAATTGAATTGGAGTCTTAAAAAAGTCTTCTACTAAACCTTTGGAACATAGGAAACGTGGTTGTAGGAGCTGTTTTACTGTCATCTGTGTGAGCTTCAGAATGATTTTAATTTCTTGTTTTCCTTCCCTTTATGAATGTATTGTCATGCTTCTTTTCATGCTTGGTAATTTTTACTGGATGACAGATACTGTGAATTTTACTTTGTTGGGTGTTGGATATTTTTGTATTCCCATAAATATTCTTGATTTTTTTTTCTTCCTGGAATCCAGTTATTTAGAAATACTTTGATCCTTTTGGGTCTTGATCCAATCTTCTTAGGCAAGACTGAGGCAATACTCAATGAAGGGCTAATTTTTCCTCACTACAGAAGAAAAACCTTTCTCTGCACTTTATCCAATGCTCCATGAATTATGAAAGTTTTCCAGTATGTCTTGTGGGAACAGGTACTATTACTAGCGGTATGTGATTGCTTGGCACCATTACCTCTAGTCCTTTTGGGGAGTTTCTTTCTCCAGCCTCATGTAGTTTCTTCACATGCATGCACTAATCATTACTCAGCTAAATACCCAGTGGGGGCTCTTTTGAGATTTTCAGAGTGTTCCCTGCTTGCTGCTTTCTCCTTCCCAGTATCCTGTCCTACAAACTCTAGCTGCCTTAATCTTTCAGACCCTCAGCCCCATCCCTCAACTCAGGGAGTCCATTGCATTATCCTTGTGTTTTCCTCACTCTTTTTTTTTTAAATTTATTTTTTAATTAGTTTCAGGTGTACAACACAGTGCAATAGTTATACATTTTATCCCTCAAAGTGACAACCCCCCCTCACTCTTAAACTGCAACCTGTGAAATCTCTCAACTCAGTAAGCTGAGTCAGTCGTAACGCTTATCTTGATCGTTTCCCAGCTCTCAAGGGTCCTTTGCTGCCTGGCGTTCAGTGTCTTGAAAAGTTATTTCATATATTTTGTCTAGTTTTTGTTTTATGTGGGAGAGTAAATCTTGTCCTTGTTAATCCATCTTGGCTAGAATCAAAAGCTTCAGTCTAATGTTAACATATTTCCATGATGCAGTTATCATAGAATCTGCGTAGCTATGAATTACCTCACATAGAGGTCTGAAGGAGCCTTTGGCAGCATTCTTTGAGGGAAGCAGTAAATAATGGTTCCAAATCTCTCTCAAAAGACTCGGTTTCCCTAGACCAGCCATCACCTAGGGGTGTTCATTCTGAGCTGGGCTTGGATGGAAGTGGTGCCCAGCAGAGCTGCTGCTTTCTTTAGAAATGGCAAATTATTGTAGATTTACAGAGATGCTCTCAACCACCCACCTTGGGAATTTAAATGGAATGATAAGATCCAAAGACTATCAGCCAACTTTGATCAGCAAAGCTCCAACTCATCTCTGATATATTGAATTATAAAGGTTGGAAATTTCTAGGCTTCTGAGCCAAAATGAGATTCGCATTCAATGTAAATAAGAATGTGTCTGTGATTCTGCAGTTTGGTTCCCTGACCTGGCGCCTTCTGCAAAAATAGAAATGTCAGTGCCTGGCGGTGGTGGAGCATGCCGACTGATACTGTGACCCAAAGGAACGAGGAGGCACTGGCTCCACAGCCAGCTGGCAGGCTGCCACTGCCAGTGGGAAAATCATTCCTGTGTGATAAGACAGTGACAAATGCTTTCCCTGTGGCTGTGATTAAAGCAGGCTCTGCATTATGACAACAGTACTTCAAGCTTTGCATAGCAGTCATTTTTGCTAAATATTCATATGCTTATTTATACTCTCCCAGGCCTTGTATGAAAGCAAGGAGTTTAGAATTTCAGGCACACATGATTTCCCTTTTTGGGAAGAAAAATTATTGGACAAATGAATAGAAGACTTAAGAAAGGGATGGGGAAGGGAAAGGTAGATGGTTCTGTGATTTTCTTTAGAAGAACAGTGCATTTCTTCTGCATGCATGGTAGAAGGGAGTTGTTAATTGTCTAGGGTATGCATTAGTGTAAGCTCCAACCCCAAGGGGCTGTATTTTTCCTAACCCAGCAAGTCATAAGTGTTTATTGAATGAATGAATAAGTGAATGATCTATAAAAATGGTGCAATGACCTCTAGGGCAGAGACTAAAGTTTGTCTTTGTAACCATAGCATCTAAGCAGGGTTCCTGGCACATGGAAAGAACTCAGATACATGTTTTTGGATTGATTATTGAGAGATAAAAGGAAAGGAGGAAGAGGGGAAGGGAACAAGAACTGAGAGAAGAAGGGAGGAAGTGAGGGAGGGAGGGAAGGAGGGAGGGAGGGAGGGAGGGAGGGAGGGAGGGAGGGAGGGAAGGAGGAAGGAAGGAAGGAAGGAAGGGAGAAAGGAAGGAAGGAAGGAAGGAAGGGAGGGAGGAAGGAAGGAAGGAAGGAAGGAAGGAAGGAAGGAAGGAAGGAAGGAAGGAAGGAAGGAAGGGCTTGAGAATAGCTGGGATGGCAACTCCACTTCTCAGGACCAGTACACCTGGCTGCCAAGAAACAACATTGTTTGTTTTTTCCAGCTGTTTGTTACACCTGCTTTGGGGCCATAAAACCTCAGGCCTTTATGGTGAGCCTCTCCACAGTTTGTTAGCCCCTTTGTAACTTATGAAAACATCTCAAAAGTTTCCAGGTGGCATTGGCCACAGAAAAATTTAATGTTGAAAAGGATCACTACCCTCTCATCTGGACTTCGGATCCTGTCACTTCTAGGCCCTCTTGGGGATGGTGTGTATGTGCATGAGAGGGAGGTGCTGGAAGACCGCTTCTTATGAGTCCTCTGGAAGCCCACCTGTCAGCATCTTTTGACTTCCACCTCTACATTCACATGGAGCTCTGTTCCTGCCTATGTCAACATAAGACACGGGCTTAAGGCTTCAAGTGTTAAAATGAATAGTGAAAGTTTATGGCACCTTGGCAGGATTATGAAAGGGGAATATGAGTATTGAATCTCCCTTCAGATTGTCCCCAATAAAATCAATGTGTAATAAACTAGAAACTAGTGTGAGAATCTCATCTCTGCCGCCCACTAGCTGTGTCAACGTGGGCCAGTCTCTCCTCTCTGAGCCCGTTACCCATCTGGGTAATGGGAAGGTTGTGATATAGGCTCTCTAAGTCTTCCTTGCTGTGGCTCTTCTGTTAATCTAGGGAAGGCCCTGACCACCCCAACCTCCCTGGTGGTGCAGATACCCTGGAACTCACTGCTCCAAGAAGAGCTTGAGATGGGGGACATGCTGGGTAATCACTGTCCCCAAGCTGCCCCTGTTTGTTTTTATCAAGCTCAGCACTGAAAGGAGAAAGAATAACATGGTGGGTGTCAGGGGCACAAGAACTAAGAAATGAACTACTCAGCCTAGATCCACAGTCCTTTGAGACTATAAGGGTGGCCCCTGTCCTGCCTCTGCCAGTCCTTCTCACGTAGACACCGATGCCTTCCCTCTGCCCGTCAGCCTTAGCTAGTCCCCAAACATACACACAAATCTGGTGTGACTCTTGGGTGATGATTAAAAACAGATGATGTATCTGATTAAATCCACATCCACAAACTCAGGAGTGCCAGAAATGTCCCATTTCTGTATTTTCTTAAATATTAAGTCTATCTCAGAGTCCTCATCCTACCAACCTAATAGGATATCCAGCTTAATTATTACTAAAACTTCATCCTGGTTGCCGTTGGGTAAAATGTACCTGGGTCTTCCAAAGGCAGAGCATTAGCACAACCTCTCTGCTAACTGATTGACTGGTTATTGCTAAGACCTTCTTTGTCCCAGTTCAAATTGTCCCTCACATCTGGTATCTATCTCTGTTGCCACCCATGGTAAACTATGATGAAACCTGGAGCCAGTGGTCCAGGCTCCAGCCTCACTAGGGCACTGTGCCATCATTTGCCCTAATACTTGCCACCTCCTGGAATGGTGCCAGGGAGCAGAGCAAAGGTCGCCACTGTTCATGGGTCCTGAAGACTTCAATGCTCGTCTCTGTCTGGAATAAAGATCTCTTTACTCTTGTCCTCAAGTCATTCTTCATTTTCTCTTCCCCTCCCAGGAACATTTATTTAATAATTTAGGTACTGAAAGATAAGAGAGACTTTAAGCAATTTCTGCTTTAGGGCTTCAGAAGAAAAGCTTAGATGCTAGGAAATAGTATATTGCTTTCGCTAGGGTATAGGCTCAGTTATTATGACAAGAAACCCAAGTGAACAGCATGGAGATGGGCGGTCAGGGTGGCTGGGCTTATCTCCTCCATGTGGTCTTGTAGGGTTGGAGGCCCCTTCTATTAGTCCCCAGGGTGCTGTCCTCATCTGCATGGCCAAAGCTAGCTCACCTCTGTATCTGACTTAGTCCACAGAAAGGAGAAAGAGAGGAAACCCGGACCTGTTCCTTGTCTTTAAGGAGATGAACTAGAAGTTCTCATGTCACTTTTATTCCCAAACCAGTCACTGAACTTAGTCACAAGACCACACTGGGCTGCAAAAGGAATACAGTACTGGATGGAATTCTAAGACTAAGAAGAAAAAGGAGAGCACATATATCAGAGACAATTAAGGCTATCTGCTTAAAATATAAAGGAAAATATAAGGCAAAGAAACCATAAGTGAATATTTTAACAATTTATTATTAACATCAACAGCATTACCACTCCTTTCTCATTTTTGAAGATCAGCGATACGCCTGTCATTCTGTCAGATTTACACGTATTGTCTCCAGTCCTGTACAATAATTCTGCAAGGAAATTATAGCCCTTGTGTTATCCAGGGCTCTCTGGTGGCTTTTTACTGTGTACATTTAGAGAAGCGAAATTACTTCTCTGTATGATTTGGGATGAGGCTGGGCCACAAGAGAAATTTGGATGATGTTTGGAAGACAAGTGAAGCAGCTGCCATTTCTGCATCAGAGAGTGGCAGCTCCCGCACGTTGTCTCTGGTCGGCTGGCCTGCTGTGTGGGCGTGGGGCAGCACCCAGGCTCCCAGCTCCTCCATCTCCTGCTAGATTTCCCCTCCAGCTTTCCCGAGGCCTGGACCAGGTGCGTGTGCAGCTCCATGAGGAAGGACATGTGCTTTTCTCACAGGGCACTCACTTCATTAGGGCTGAGGTAGTTTGTCCTTGTGTCTTTCAATGTGTCCTGCTGGGTTCCGTTTGTCTCACGGGTTTGCTTTGTCCTTGCTCTCCCCCATTTCCTGTGCAGTTTCATCTCCCAGTCTGCTTTCTGAGGAAATGAGCCTGAGACACCATCCTCTCCAAATGCTCCTCCTGTAACATCTGTGATTCCACTTTTTCTTGGTCTTTCTCCCACTTCTCTGTCAGTCCCTATCTGCTTCTTTTCAGGCTTTCTTCTCTCTGCCTTTTCTAAACAGAAGTGTCTCAGTTCTATTCCCAGGTGAATTGGTCCATTCCTATTTCAAATGCTTCTATGTGTTCATGACCCCTCGATTCACATATCCAGCTCGGGCTACTCTTGAGGGCTCTCGTCTCTTAGGTCCATTTCCTCCTTGACATTTGTACAGGGATGACTTCTAAGCATCTCAAACTTGACATTTCCAAAATCAGCTCTCTTCCCTCTGACACCTATTTCCCTGCCAGTTCTCCACCTGAGTAGACTAGACTGCCTCCTCCCCATGGTTTGAGTCAGACACCTGGCTCCATCCATGACCCTCCCTATCCTCCGGCCCCTACGACTCACAGTTCAGCAAGCGCTCTCTCTTACATCTAGTCATGCCCATGGAGCTGGGACCAAAGCGCCAGAGTTTCTTTAGCTTTCCCAGTCCCTGGTTCCGCTCTGAGAACAGGATGGCAAAGCCTGTCTTGAGGGAGGCAGATGTTGAACACTTGGGCACGACACAGTCATGGGCACTGCCTGGGTGAGTTCCCAGAGTGCCCTTTGAGGGACATTGAGTTTCTAACCAAGACACAGAAAAATACAACACTTCTGAAGATCCTTAATGCATTACTATCATTTTGATGATAAAACTATATTCTTTAAAACACTTTTATTAACTAAACATATCCACATACAGAGGGTGCCAAAAACATGTATATACATTTTAAGAAAGAAAAAACTGTATTAAAATTGTAATACTCAATATGTACCAATAACAAAAGATGAATACAAGTCATGTGCATATATTTTTTTTGGCACCCCCAGTACATGCATACTTTGTATTAATATAAATAATATGTATTTCTTTTGTGGGGACAAAGAGGTGCTTTGCTTTGCTCACAGGCCTTTCTCCCTGGGTATCAAGAATAAGAAACTATTACAGATTTACAGCACCAAAGCAAGCAAACAAAAGTACAGTGCAAACCTTTTCTTTAAACAATATAGTCAATCAAATATTTACTGAACACCCACTTCATACTAAGCCCTCTGCTAAGTGCGGAGAAGGAGCTCGCTGATGAATAAGACATGGCTCTTGTGTTTTCACAAAATAGTTCAGGAAACAAAGCACAATAAGTGAACAGTTAAGTAATAAGAAGAAGGAATTAAGTATTGAGACTTTGTTTATACAAATCAATGCTGAGAAATTATATATTAGGATTACTTCTAAACAAAGCTTTGCAAGTAATTATAAGTGTAAGGACTGAGCCATACGAAAAGATCCTTCAACTGTTTTCAGCCCAGTTGAGTATGTATGTACCTCAGTGAACATCAGCACTACTGCTGTTCATTACCATGGTAACTGGAAAGTCTCGGGGAGTAATCACATTAATACTAACCACGGTAGTTAGAAGAAGAGTACATGCTGAGGCAAACTATTGTGTTTCAGGCACAAGCAATACGCTTTGATAGTATTATCTTATTTAAAGCTCACAACCACCCTATGGAGAAGTGACTATTCCTGAGGCTCAGGCAGGGTAAATGATCTCACATGGTGCAGGTGGAATGAGAATTATCTGGGGAACTTTTAAAGGATAAAGGCCTCTAGATCCAGTGAAGTAGCTGGACATTTGACACTTACAGCAGATAAACAACTCCCTCCTCTATGCTACAAAATTAGTTTAATAGTAATTATGCAATATCAGTAATAACTCATTATGTATATAAAATTATAAAAATTACATTATACATAATATATGTATAATGTTACATATAATGTGTTAAAATAACAAATAATGTTATATGTGACAACATAATTTTTGACTCATTTTTATTTTATAGATAGTTAACAATTATAAAGAAAGAATGTCCTTCAATTTTAAAATATTACTCTATATAATTGTTCATATATGGAATAAAATTTACCCATTCCAAAGCAAAATGTTGTATTTCATAATCTACACTCTATTTCGCCATTTTAAATTTGAAACAACTAAAAATTCTAGATGATTACACAGAATGACAAATTTGAAGTAACTCAAATTCTGTTTCTTTGTCTTGACTAAGACTATTCCCATGTGTTATTCTTATTTATTTGGAATGCAAGAAAATGTAGGACTAACAGCATTGAAAACACAAGCAAGCCTCAGACTCCAAGTGTCAAAAACTTTCTCTGGAAATGAGCATGTGTCAGTGAGGCTATGTATTGGGAGCTGACTGGATTACTGGCAATTAACTTCCATGTAGAATATGATGTTCATCAAAGGATATGTAAAAATAATGTGCAATTTGAAGCTTGAATATATATGATTTAAACTCAACAACACTGGTCTCCCTTTTAAATTTGGACATAAACAGTGTCCAGCAAGGCTGGGATTTTGCCAGGAGAATGGAGAGGACAAGCGACTCCTCAGGAAGCCAGCCATGGCAACCTTTAGGGTGGATACAACAAGCTTGGGGCTGGCCTCAGCTGTACATACTCTGTCACCTGATTCTCCACAGCAGCCTGGAGATGGGGGATGTCTCTCTTGGGGGAGGACTCAGGTTAACCAAGTTCCCAAGACCTATATGCCAAAGCATGTTTTTCCAATGAGAACCACACACAACCGTTAGGCCAAAACAGACTCACATACTTGTATTGTCAAGATTAAGATACTCTCTCCCAGTAGACAGACATATTAAGAATCCAAATTACTATCAAAGGTAGCTTCGTGAGTGTAGGGTCCAAAGACTGTTAAATCTCAATAGATGTAGAACCTGATCAACCCTCTCTCAAGGGAGAAGAGGTCCTACCAATGTGACCCCAGTTCCTCAGGATCTATTGTCCATGACCTCTCTTGCTGGGGTTTGTTCTCTCCTGTCTACGCCTCTATCACTGACCAACATGTATTTAATTTTTTCCCATAATTCTCCTTACCAATCAAGTCTAGTTGTTCTGTAATCCATTCTCCCTAAGGTTAGTTAGTACATCTTGATATCAAAATAATTCTCTGAGAGCCATTTTATTTTCCTCATCCCCAAATTTACAGCCAGTTACATCACTGTTGCTGTTATCTATTGTCTCTTATCTATTGATTGAAGGCATCCTGGAAATTCAGTACCTCATAAATATAACAAACTGAGAATAGTATTTCTGTAGTAAGCACATTTCTGAAATGGATGGAGGTACTTCTGTGACAGCCAGAAGACTGGTTGGATGTCAGACCAGGTTCATGTTGGGCTGCTGTGTTTATAGCTACTGTTTATAGCTTCTGTGACCTAATGATTCACCACCAGATAGTCTACCAGATTTTAAGAGTAACAGAACAAGGAATATAAGAATTAATCTACTACATACAGGATTTAGGGTTCTTTTGAGTTGTCTACCATTGTATAGAACTGTATAATAGTATAGCTTATAAAAAAGCAAGGTGGAAGGAAAAAAGGAATTAGATAAATAAATCTAAAGTGAAAAAAATTTAAATACATTCATTCACTTACTGAACATTTATTTAATATTTAGTGAGCATTTAGTATTTGCCATGACTCATACTAGATCCTGCAGACACAGTAAATGATGAACAAGGCAGATTATAATATCTGACTTCATGGAGCTAACAATCCAGAGGAGAAGGTAAAGTTAAACAATAAATACACAAATAATTAAGTAATTATAACCATGGAAAAGTGCTATAAAAGAGGAGAGCAGGGTGCTGTGAAAACATAAAACAGGAAGGACTGATCTAAGCTGGGATAGGTGGGGTGGGTTGGAGGTGGTGTATAAGTTGAGCCTTGAAGAGGGTTTCATGTAGAGGAAAGAGCATGTGCAAAGATCCGGAGGTAGGCAAGAGCACAGCATATTGAGAGAAATGAAAGGCCAGTATTGTTAAAGGGTATCCATCAAGAGACTTAGATGAATAAAATGAGTACTGGGAAGCCAATTACAACATTCCTAGCTGGTAATAATTATACTGCTTATCAGATGGAGAAGTTATAACTCAGTTCATGTGTATAGAATTGAGTTACCTTTTCCACAAGGAAAAAGTCAATATGCTAGTCCATGGGATGGTAACGCTTTTAGGTAAACTAATAATCCTGATTGCTGGGACTTCATTAATTCCATCTCATACAGTTTTTTTTGTTTGTTTGTTTTTGTTTTTTTAGCTGAGCCATCCTGCCACCTGTTGGCAGCTCAACGGCAGTTCAGCTCGGGCTGGCCTTGAACCGCTGTTGCTCAGAGCTCAGCTTGCACTCTTGAGCGAGCTCTTAACCAACTGAGCCATTCGGCCGGCCCCATACAGTTTTTGTAACTGAAATATATGCTTCTTCTGCAAACAAGAGTGCCTAAAATTTTCTTGGTGGATGAATGTCGCTTAGAGAATTAATTCATCCTTGCAAAAAAGTGCTTTCTTTCCCTTTTCTATTTACAAGTAGTCAATAATATTGTAATAACTAAGTATGGCATCAGATGGGTACTAGACTTAGTAGGGTGAACACTTCATAAATGATATAAATGTCTAATCACTATTTGTACACCTGAAACTATTATAATATTATACACAACTGTAATTGAAAAATAAAGCAATCTTTTTTTTTTTTTTGAGGGCAGTGTCCCTGGCCCTCACATGTGGGACCTGAACCGGGGCCACTGGCCTCCCAAGCCAACGCTTAACCACTGTGCCACTCAGCCGGCCCCAAAGCAATCTTTTTTAAGTTAAAAAAAATGTATTCAGTAAGGAGGTGACAGGTGTTGGGAGCCAGCGTCCCAGTCACGGACCTGTTCACACAGCAGATCCATGTAACTTGCATCAAGCCATGACCCTTGCAGCCCTGCCGAGGGGGAGATTAGAGATTGGTAACATGGTCCATACAGAGGCTTTCATCTTTACACTTCACCCTCTCAAAAACATTTAAGCAGATCCAAAAATGTAGTCTCGGAAGTTCATTAAAATCTCTGTCCTCTTTTATCCAGACACCCATAAATTTTTTGGAATTTCTCTCTTCTCTCCTGTCTCTGCTGCGCTGGTCCCTTGTTCCCCTCTCTCCTCTCTCCATGTGTAAGTTCTACACAGGCTCCACATGAGTCACGCCCCCTAGTCCCACAAAGCACCCTGAGGATTTTTTTGGGGGTGTACCATACTAATTGTTTTTCTCACAAGAGGCAGATTCCTCACCATCACTTTTTTTTCAAAAAGATTTTATTGGAGAATTGGGGGAGGGGAACAGCGTTGGGGAATTGGGGAAGGGGAACAGAGAAGTTGCTGTCTTTTTGTTCTTCAGTCTAGTTGCAGAGGACATTGCTTCACTGGCCCATGTTGGTATCATCATTGTGCTCTTCCCGGATGAGGCAGATGGGTCGCTGGCCTCTGGATGGACGCTCACCGCGGCTATTGGCAGCTCACACTGGCTGCCGGCCGCTCACTGTAGCCTATGGCAGCCCACTGCAGCAGGGGCTGCAGCCTACACCATCACCGGGGCTCACACAGCCCAGCTCCAGGAGGAGCTGTTGTTAGCTGTAGAGGGCAATGTCACTGGCCCTCATATGTGGGATCTGAACCAGGACCGCTGGCATCCCCAAACCAGCTCTTAACCAATGCGCCACTCGGCCGGCTCCATCACTTTTTTTTCATAGAAAGTGAGGGAGAAATAAAGAGCTGAGTGAGGGAAGGTGGAGAGAGAATGCTGGGAACTCTCAAACATTAATAATTTTTATCCCATCACATGTAAATTCAAGCGTATAAATTAAACTCTATAGAGTTCATCTATGAAATGGCTTGAGTTCCAAGGTTCTTATAAAAAAAAATTGAGCTAAACGATTCTTTTAAGGTAAAAAGGGGTATTTTATGAAAATAGTATATGACAACATTTTTCTTATATTTCTTGTGCCCTGACAGTATAAATAATGAAGGCTTATAAAATTTGTTCCCTTCCAGGATGCAGGCCAGCCTATGTAAAATGGATGAAATACCATGTTATATCCACAATTTAAGGGAAAAGACAGTACCTCATATCATGCCTGGCACACAGTAGGGCTCCATGAGAGAATTCAATGAAAGGAAGAATCCAGAGCAGTGGTTCTCAGCCCTGGCTGCACATTGGAGCATGTGGGACACTTGAAAAAGGTCATTCTCTGTTTCCTGTCCCCAGAAATTCTGACGTATTGGTCTTAGGTATTGCCCGAGCATTGGTATTTTTATAATCTCAAAAGGTGTTTCTATCGCACAGTTAAGGTTTAGAAACACACTCTGGCCTAGAGGGAAATGATGTGTCCTTCTTTCATAGTTCCCCTTTTACAAGGATGCTATATCATCTTTGGCTCAGCCATGGGGTTGGAAGGTCTGGGGCTAATCAGTTTGAGATAAAATTTTTATCATGGAATTTTCCTATTAGATGTTTACAAAGGAGAGAGAGAGAGAGAAAGAGAGACAGAGAGAGAGAGAGAGAGAGAGAGAGAGATTTCTTCTGAGCCCTTTGAAGTTTTATGTCCTCAGCAGGGATCCCATGTTTAGAAATTTGGGAGCTTTTCCTCAAGTAACAGTATAGTTTTACATCTACATCCAAAGTAAAAGTGGCAGTAATTATTAGCATAAATCAGCAAGTAAAATGTAGCAACCTCTAGAGAAAGGCTGGCCTGATAGTCCTCAATGGTACTATATTTTCATATATCCACTAGGTTCGCAATTAGTTTATTAATTGTGTAGCAGGTTAAGGAACTGGAGGCAGCTGGTAATCATGGCATTTCTATTTTCACTCAACAGCCATCTGCTGAATGACTTCCATGTGCCAAGCCCTGATTAGGGCTGAGGATACAACACTGACCAAAATTTCACAGCCCCTGTCCTCAGTGCAGTCGGAGAGAGAGACAAGTGAATGAGCACTTGCACTGAGTGTGGGTGTGCAGTGAGGCAGGAGTATAAAATGCTACGAGAGCACATGGTTGGGACACCCAGCCCAGACATGGTTGGCAGGTTGGATGGTGGTGATGGGGAATTCCTCCTGGAAACAATTACTTTGGGAGAGTGGCAACCATGGATCAAACCATGTGGATTTCCCTTTAAGAAAGAATTTCCTGTTCAGCTACTGGGAGTGCAGTTATCTGATAGTATCCAGCTGTTAGTGCTGTCAGGAATGGCCTTAGCTTTCAAGCTGAGGCCATGCTTTTCCAGTCAGGGGGAACAGCACTGTACATGTGCACAGAGTGAAGTGAATAGTAATAGGAAAAGGAGAAGAAAGAGGTAAGGAAGAGATTATGGTCTAAGTCATTAGGGCTTTGGAGGCCAGTGTGGGAACACTGGCCTGTATTCAAAGTAGCATGGGGTGGGAGGAGGGTGTTGAGTGGGCAGTAATATAAATTGATTTATGTTTGATGAGATCCTTAGCCCCAATTTTGGTCCAGCCCATTTCCTCCCCTTCAGGTAACGACACCCAGCCCTCCAGGATTTGACATCTAGCAAAGCAGTACTCCTTCTAGATGACTCCTAGTATGACAGCCTTGGGCAACCTCTGTGCAGTGAGAGTTCCAAAGAAGTTGAAGATTTCATGTGTGACTTCAAGAGTGTTATACTCTTATGGATGAAATTAAGTGTATGCTTATGCCTCAAATTGTGGAGCTCATCAAGCATCAATGCCAGGAAGTATGGTAAAGGAAAGTCCAGTCTTTCTAGGGTGCAAGTAAAATAACTGGTTTTTGTCCTTGGAAAAGGAACCAATATTTCTACTTGTCTTCAAGCTATAATTGCCTCCCCTGACTTGCCAAATCTAGTGATCAGTGAGCTTGGCAGACAGGTGGTTTGTGAAAGGTCCTGGTTGATGTACAATCTCAAATTTGGCCGGCCGAGTGGCGTGATGGTTAAGCGCTGGCTTGGGAAGCCAGCGGCCCCGGTTCGGTCCCACATAAGAGGGCCAGTGACACTGCCCTCAAAAAAAAAAAAAAAAAAAAAAAAAACCTCAAATTTGGAGCATGGGTGTCTAGTTCCCATGCTCCGTCTTTTGTAGATTTCCCGAGTTGAGCTGATCCTAGAGGTAAAGGTTCAGGCAAAAGGGGAACTATTTAGAAGAAAATTAATTTCTCCCTAGAGGAATAATTTTTTTGTTTAGCGATAAGAAAGATTTCATGTTTCCTCGTGTCCACTCCCATTAATTGTTCTTCCTAGGATGTCATTCCCTTAGTTGAGCCTAGAGTTGTTTTGAGAAGGCTCGCTCATGACTTGGTACCTTCCTGGTCAGCTTCAGGTCCCACACCAGGTCTGGAAGTCCAGTTCTAATAAATGTCTTGGCAACAGAAACAACTCTTTTCAACACCACCTGGGCCCAGGGAATGCCAGTATCAGGAAGATAAATGCTGGGAATAAGATCAAGCCTGTTCTAGTCTGCAGTTTTCTACTCAACTTTCTGAGCAAATCTGGCCTTGACCACCCTTGATCCCAAATGCTATGATGAGGACAATGACAGTAATACCACCATCACTAGAAAAATGGCTGGAACTGATAACTACAAATATTAACGGTGAATAAACATGGAAAAATATTTAGCATCACTAATAATCAAAGAGGAGAAAAAAGAAGGGATGTAGTGTAGACAAAATTAACCAAATTTCAAACACCAAAATGGCTTACCATAGGTTATTGGTTAAATCTGGAGATAATCTCCTGTCTTTAAAAGTTCTGTTTAAAAAAGAAATTTTTATTAACATCATAAAATGTTCAGAGGACACCAAACTATATATGCAAATATCTTAACTTTAAAAGTACAAGGAAGAAAATACAAAAACATATATATATTTGTTTTGGGGTGGAGTAATTTTGCATAATTTTACTTAAAATTTCCTCCAAATATTTTTCTGTAATTCACAATTTTTAAAAATAAGCATATAGCCAGAAAAACCAAATAAAAATAAATTTTAAGAAAAAATAAATAAAAGGAATATTACAATTATACTACTGTACATTTTTTCTTATAATGTAATTTTCACACACAAAAAAAGAAGCTTGAGAAAATACTCTCAGGAAGCCATCTAATATTGATGTTGGCCTTTCCTTGCAAGAATATGATGTGATGGCAATAAAACATTTTTCATGAACTTATGATTTAAATAGTTAGACAATCTCAGTTAACCTCAAGACCAGTTCTACAGTTTAATCATATTGTCTCCTTTGGCCACCCAGGCAAGAAGAGTGTAGGTACAACCACCGTCATTCCTTAATGAATGCAAGTTGGAACATTTAAAAGACACAGATCTGCTCTCTTCCCAGCCCTTGACCACTTTCAGTGCAAATGGGAAAAAAAGTTAAGATAGTCGAAAAGAAGAAAGAAGAGCACAGGGAGGGTGCACTAGGAAAGAATGTGTGCACACTGGCAAGATCCTGGGAACAAGAGAAGGGCAACAATGGCTGCTGCCATTTACCAGGTTCTTCCTCTATGCCAGGCTCATAATGGAATGATTTCAGTCATTTTTTAGAACCCCTTGAAGGAGGTATTATTTTTTCTACTTCACAGATTGCCCAAGGTTATCCATGCTGGTAGAAAGTAGAGTTTGCATGGAAACTACCTTCATAACTCATTCTTGAAAACATGTGCATGTGAGTGTGTTTACGTGGATGCCTGGTGAACTTATCTGTGCCAATGATGGAGTTTTTCCCATCCAGTCACCTGAAGCTTGGAGAGGTGAAGTGACACTGGTATGTGGCCCCAGAGATAGCACTAGAACACAAACAACTTGATTATTAGTTTATGTAAATACATTGCAATTTAAACTCCAAACTGGCTGGGCAAAGGCTTTGAAGTAGAGTACAGGCTTTAGGTGCTGGCAGCCATTACGGGTGTAAAGAAAATTATGAAAAGCAAGAGAAAGCATGGAAGATGACGCCATGAGGAGCTGGTTCAGGGGAGTACTTTGGGGTGTGCTGACCAAGAAGCGTCAACATTCACCTGGTGACTCTCAGAGGGCCCAGGACCTCCACTTTCTCAGGACCTACGAGAGATGCTTAAAGGGCAGATTAGATGGTGTAATTGCCTCAGGACAAGGAGAGCTGAGAGAAAGCCTTCAGCTTTTTGGAGATAGGTAGCAGCAAGTGGAATTGGGAAGAAAAATTCAGACTCAGGATATCAGACAAAGATCTTGCTAGGAAAGGCTGAATTTTTAAAACTTCCTTAGTCTTAACTCAGGCTTCCTTGAGATGTGTTCCAATACGCCTCATGCTGTGGTCAAGTCCCTTCTCCAAACCAGTGGCCTAACTGTGATGCTGCTAGGGGTCAACTTGTAGGAAGGAAAATGGGAAATAAAGAAGCAAAGGGCTGCAGCTCCGGGGTCATGGTCTTGCAGAGGGTCATTACGGTCTTCCTTTTTTTTTTTTTTTTTTTTTTTTTTTGCATCTGTTTGATTGTTTGTCACACAACTTGGAGCTCACCTTCATGTGGAAGCACTCTGTGGCAGCTAATGGTAGAAGCATCGCAGAGAACACTCCCCAGGGAAGCTATTTGATAAGGATAAAAATCAATATATTTTTAACCTTAGATGGTCTAGTGAGTGATTGTCTTCTGTAATTTTACAAGACTTATGGGTTCTTAGGGGGCAAAACCCAAGTTTATCCCTTGGGTGGGACATTTATCGTCTACTCTAAACTTTTTAAAAAATTATTTTTGAACTTATAAAAATAATATATGATTATTGTAAAACATTAAAACAACACAAAGGTACATCGATGTATAAATGAACATTCTCATTTATAGTCCCTTTCACTCACGCCCACCTGAGGAGGTAACCACAGGTGTTACTAGAATATATGCTTATATGCTGCAAGGTTTCTTGCCATGCTTTCCAGTCCGCCTCCCCCACACCACACTCACAAGTACATATGTGCAGGCACGCACACGCATACACACACACACACACACAAACACACCCACACACACACGGTTATGTTATGATATGAAAACTAATGGCTTTTCTTTTCTAAAAACAGTGAGAGCATACTTTATATTTCACCTGTAGTTTACAACTTAATACATCATACCTAGATATTTATGTCCATCAGTCACAATTCTGTTAGCTTATCAGTCAAATGGGGGTGACACTGCTTTCCTTTCCCTTATCTTAGAAGTTTGCTGTGAGGATTAATCATACATCAGAAGGCACTCAAGGATTTGTTTTTAAATGCTACCCAAGGTTTGGAGATGGCCACAGATGTATTATTTTATAAGGAGACTTTATATACAGATTAGGTGGTGAGTTCTGAAGAGAGGAAGGACAAGGAAGTAATTTCTCGTTTTCCCACTCTTCAATGGGACACTTTGTGATCTGAGTTTTACAAAAACATGAAAGTGAGGTCAGGCTTGGCAGGGAAATTGCTGGCTACAAGCTTTTAGGACAATTAAGAAACAGCAGGATCCTTCTGGCACAAGCTTCAACTAGTTGGCAGAAAAATTCCTCTTCTGCTCCTATGGCGACTAGCAAGTCCAAGTAAATGGCTGAAATTGCCTTTCATGTCTGCTGGCCACTTCCGTGTTGAAGTTTTGGAGTCCTGTTGAATTCTCTTTGACAATGGGGTATCTACTCTATTAGAGCAAATCGGACACCCATAAAGGTTATTTCAATTCTCATAGGACCAAATTCATTTATTGCCAGAGGGAGGAATCCTTGCATCCTTGCTCAAATCTAGAAATGACATTTTTCCCTAAAAGTTTTCTTCTTTAAGGCTTTGTGACCACATGCAAAGACTGTGTTTTATATGATTAGTGACATACTAATAGGCATTCTGAAATATTAAAAATAGCTCGGATACCCTTGTTACTATCTTTGGTGAAGTCCAAGTACTTGGAACCCTAGGCAGGACATTAGTAACTTAAAATGTCCCTATTTAAATTATAAGCTGTCAACAAATATCATTTTTCTTTCACATTCAATTTACAGTTCTTTGTGAGGCCACGTTGCTCCTCTCACCCCCAATACCTGGCAGGGGCAGCACAAATAATTCCTGGTTGGCTTGCTGCTAAAAGCCCAAAGTTGAGGGCTGTGCTGTGTCATGGTTGAATGTGGCTTTGGTGTTTCAGTGGCTGGTTCAAAGCCAAGCTCTACCACATGTTTGTTCAGAGCCTCGATAAAGTGGAGAGAATGGTGGCACCGACCTCATAAGGCTGGTTAGAAAATTAATGAATCCGTTTAATAAGCATCTAGAACACTGCCTATGCCATGAAGTGTTGGTTATTACTGGATCTTTTCTATCTAAGGACACTCCCTTTAACTTTTCTTATTGAAATGAGGTCAGTTGCTATTTATTCTACTAAGAGAGGAAAACCTCCTCACCTTGTTCCCTGTGTCATAATAGAAATGAAGAGGAAGAGGATGGTATAAACCCAGTCACTCTCTCTCTCTCCTACATTAGGCCAGGTTAGAGACGGGGCTTGGAGCCAGGATGCCTGGCTTGGTTACTAATAACTTGTACCATGAGCAATTTTCTTAACTTTTCGAAGCCTCAGTTTCCTCATTTGTATAAAGGGGATCACAGTTCCTTCTGGTCAGAGGGCTGTTGAGAAGACCAAAATGGTGTGAACAAAGTACTTACACAGAGTAAGTGCTTGATCTAGTCATCTACTAAATTGATAAAAATCCTACAGAATCAAGACCATCCACTGAACATGTACTACGTGTCCACTCTATTTCATTTAACAATAACCCTACAAGGAACACTCATTATCTTCACTTAACAGGCAAGGGAACTAAGACTTTGGAAGGTTACATGATGCATAGCAATTCTCAGTGTTAGAAGGTGATGAAGCTGAAATGTGAACCCAGGTCTTCCAAATCATAGACTAATGTTCTTTCTTCCATACTCCTAGATACCTCCATTGGCCATGAAGAGCTGAGTAGGACTTTCAGGGTCAACTGACAAACAGGGTGGAGGGATTGTTAGCCCCTGCTTTCTGCTTGCTATCATAAACCTTTTCAATTGTTTTTTCTTTTAATGACCAATCCCTGTGTAGATCCACAACATACTTTTAACAGTTGAACAACGTAAATGTTTTTGCATAATCATACTTCTGGGTTCTTTCCCCTCAAAGTTTCACAGACTTTCTAGAAGGTTAAATGACTGAAAGTTTTCAACCAGAGGAGTTTTTCCTTTTCCATTGATTCTAAACCAGTGAATTGGCTCCTTTTCTTCCTGGAAGCTTGTCATGTCATTACAAACACTGTTTATCTTCACAGGGCTCTAGTGACCTTCAGTGCAAACATTCCTTTCTTCTTCCTGGGATGAGTTCTGACATCTCCAGGAACACAGAGGCCTCCGCTAGGTTGATTTATCCCACTGAAGCTGTGGAAAGGGTCTCTTCTTCTTTGACCATGTTTTAATTCCAACTGTGGGGGAAAACAGTTAGCAATGCTTCCCATTTTCCAGTTTTCCTTGAGGTTGGTTTTGAAAAGTCAGTTATTCTAACATCTGCTTGGAAAACTTTATTGTTCCCCATCAAAAGTATGGCTTTGTTTCTTTTAGCCAATTATTTCTTATCTTTGGCTACTTCTGCTCTTTTTCATTCAAATCAGCCAGCATCTGTTCCCAGGATTCTGTGCCAAGGTGCCACCCAGCTCAGAGAAACTAATCTTTGATCTTTTTCTTTTGCCTTTTCTCAGTAACCATACATTAGTTATCATCCCGAAGTCTCCCACATTCTCATGATTTGCTTTGCAAATTTATGTAGGAGTTAAAAAAGAAAACTTTAAAAGGAGAGCTATGAAGTTTATTAATATTAAATGCCGAGTTAAGGTAACCAAAAGCTGTGTGGTTTTTCTCTGAATTTGCTCTCTTCTGCCTAGATGTTGTGTGGCTTAAAAGGGGGAAAACTGCCAATTTAGCACAAAGAAGAGGGCTTTTCAGTATCATGTCACAGTCCCTGGTAAGTTACCCAGGTATATAGTTTTTCATGTCAGGGGCATAATGGTGGAGCCACCTCCACAGGTCAAAATTAATGTCAGGAGAGAGGCACAGGATAGCACTCTCCTTACTAAGGATAGTCTCTGATACGTGTGGTTATGTTTCTTTAGCTTCTTATTGCAAACAGGTCCCCATTTAAATAGAACTAACAATGGTTTTGCAATTTCACACTGACATGGAACTTGGGTCCAGCTTTTAAAGAAAATCTTTTATTTATGCATGGTGATTCTAAACCATTGTAATAGGCATTTTCAAAGTGAGGGTGGTGTAACTCATGTAAGAAGGGGTAAAAAAAAACAGTTTGAAAAGCATTGAAGAGGGTTTTTCAGTCATTCAATCATCCAATCAACACCCTACTCTGTGTCAGATACTACATTGGACCCCAGGAATACACTAGCAGTGGAAACAGACACAGGCCCTGTCTTCCTGGGGCTGATATCTCAGTTGGTACCTTCTGCTAACATAGTAGCAGTTTGAATGTGAGTTATGGCTTTTCTAAGTTAGGTGTAAAATTTGTCACTTGCCTGAAAGCCATATAAAAAGGGCAATTTCCAGGGAAATCCCATGGGAAAAAAATTCTGTGATTCCCAGGCAGACTTTATCTCCTGGGCATTTTCCTAAGGAGTTGGGCCTTTTTATCCAGAGCCAGGAATCCTGAATAAATTTATCTTTTCTATGGTGTGGAGGGCAGTGGCTAATCTAAAATAAGGGTTGAGAAATGACTGCCTATCAGCCAAACCTAGTCCACTACCTGTGTTTGTATTGCCCAGGAACTAAGACTAGTGTTCACATTTTTAAATGCTTGAAAAAAATCAAAAGAAGAACAGTATGCTATAATTCATGATAACTATATAAAACTCAGTTTGCAATGTCCATAGCAAAGCTTTATTGGCACACAGCCGTGCCCATTCATTTGTGTATTGTCTATGGCTAGTTTTGTGCTTCAATGGCAGAATTGAGAGTTGCAACAGAGACTGTACAGTCTACAAAGCCTAAAATATTTATTATCTGGCCCTTTAAAGAAAATATTCTCTGGTGCCTGGTCTAGAAGATTTCCTGGTGCTGTCACTCACACTGCATACCTATAGTCATTGGCTGAGAGACACACTAACCCCAACAGCCCCCTCCCTCTGCATGGTGTAAAAAACAGGGGAAAGCATAGGAAGAGACAGAGAATGAAACATTTAGAAGCAGGTTAGAATTTTCTTAAGCCACAAACTTGGGTATACAAAAAATATAACACTATTTTCCATGGTGAAACTTAATGTGCTTAATGTCAGAACACATAATCTTAATCATTTCAAGAAAGGCTCTGTGTTTCCTCAGTCTTTTCATCTTGGAGTTCAGTTAATTCTGGATTTTCTCTCTTGTCCTCCTTCATCCCTAGTATGGGGGACCTCCATAGCATTCCAGCAATGGCTGCCTCTCCTGAGATGTTTCCCACCTCGGGTTACTGACATCCCAGGAGTGTTCAGGCCCTCGCCTGGTCTTGCTGCTTTTTACCTCAATGTTCCCTTGTCAGTTCTGCCAGATACCCCCAGAAAGCATCCCCAGAGTTGATCAGTGCCCCCCTGGTCCTGACTCCTTCTTGAGCACATGGAAACTTGCACTGTGCTTCCATGTTTCCTCTGGGGCTGCTGAGACCAGTAGACCACACCAGCCTTCTCCAGCCTGGGCACCCCAGGATGCTGAGATGGGAACCAGGTCTGTATGACAATGTCCTTGCGCTTACTAATGCTATCCTTTCTCTTCACATGGCCAGCTCCTTGGATGAAAACTCTCCCAAGCCTGCTATTGCTCCATCACCAGTGGTGTCTCTGGAATTGGAAGACCAGGATGTGTTCTTTCAGGGCTATGATCTGAGGAAAGCAGAAAGGAGGAGGAGTAGGCTTCTGCACCAGAGTCTTTTCATAAAGGAGCCTATTATGCACCTAACCACCTAACATAGGAGCTCCTAAATATATAAAACGATATTGCCAGACATAAAGACGGAGATAATAAAAACTAGAGCAGAAAAAAACGATATAGAGAACAGAAAAACAGTACAAAAGATCAACAAAACCAAGAGCTGGTTTTTTGAGAAGATAAACAAAATTGACAAACCTCTAGCCAGGCTCATCGAAAAAAAAAAAAAGAGAGAGGACTCAAATTAGTAAAATCAGGAATGAAAGAGGGGAAATGACTACAGACATCACAGAAATACAAAAAAATTTAAGAAATTACTATGAGCAACTATATGCCAACAAATTTGACAATCTGGAAGAAACGGATAATTTTCTAGAAGCATACAACCTTCCAAAGCTAACTCGAGAAGAAACGGAAAATCTAAACAGTCTGATTACCACCAAGGAAATTGAATCAGTAATCAACAAGCTCCCAACAAACAAAAGCCCTAGACCAGATGCCTTCACAAGTGAATTTTATCAAACATTCAAAAAAGAACTATCACCTATTCTTCTCAAACTATTCCAAAACATCCAGAAGGAGGGAAAGCTCCCAAATTCTTTTTATGAAGCCCCTATCACCCTGATTCCAAAACCAGATAAAGACATCACAAAAAAGGAAAACTATAGGTCAATATCACTGATGAACATAGATGCAAAAATTCTCAATAAAATATTAGCAAACAGAATTCAGCAATATATTAAGAAGATCATACATCATGATCCAAGTACGTTTCATCCCTAGTATGCAAGGCTGGTTCAACATCTGTAAATCAATTAATGCGATACACCACATCAACAACATGAAGTATAAAAATCATATGGTCATATCAATAGATGCAGAAAAAGCATTTGACAAAATCCAACAGCTATTTATGTTAAAAACCCTTAGCAAAATGGGAATACAGGGATCATATCTCAACATAATAAAGGCCATGTATGATAAACCTACAGCTAACATCATACTCAATGGGGAAAAGCTAAAACCATTCCCCTTAAGATCAGGAACAAGACAAGGCTGTCCACTTTCTCCTCTTTTATTCAACATAGTGCTGGGAGTTCTAGCCACAGCAATCAGACAACAAAAAGAAATAAAAGGCCTCCAAATTGGCAAAGAAGAAGTAAAATTGTCATTATATGCAGATGACATGATATTATACATAGAGAACCCCAAAGACTCCATCAAAAAACTCTTGGAACTGATAGGAGAATTCAGTAAAGTAGCAGGATACAAAAATCAATGTTCAGAAATCAGTTGCATTTGCATATACCAATAATAAACTAACAGAAGGAGAAATTAAGAAAACTGTCCCATTTACAATTGCTTCAAGAACTATAAAATATCTAGGAATAAATTTAACCAAAGAAGTAAAAGATCTGTACTCAGAAAATTATAAGACACTGAAGAAAGAAATAAAAGAAGATATAAATAAATGGAAACACCTACCATGCTCATGGATAGGAAGAATTGATATAGTTAAAATATCCATACTGTCTAAAGCAATATATATATATATATATATATATATATATATATATATATATATATATATTTAATGCAATTCCTATCAAACTACCCAGGGTATTTTTCACAGAAATAGAAAATATAATCCGAATATTTATATGGAACCATAAAAGACCCCGAATAGCCTCAGCAATCCTGAGAAATAAGAACAAAGTTGGGGGTATCACGCTACCAGACATCAAAACACACTACAAGCCTACAGTAATCAAAACAGTATGGTACTGGCATAAAAACAGGCACATAGACCAGTGGAACAGAACAGAGACCCCAGAAATAAATCCATGTATATACGGACAGTTAATCTTGAGAATGGAAACAAGAATTTACACTGGGGTAAAGATAGTTTATTTAATAAATGGTGCTGGGAAAATTGAACTGACACATGCAAAAAAATAAAACTGATCCACCTCCTTATGCGATATACAAGAACAAATTCAAAGTGGATTAAAGACTTAAATGTAAGACCTGAAACCATAAAACTCCTAGAAGAAAATATACGGAGTAAATTTGCAGACATTACCCTGAGCAACATTTTTACTGATACACCCTCACTAGCAAGGGAAGTAAAAGAAAAAATGAACATATGAGATTATATCAAACTTAAAAGTTTTTTCACAACAAAGGAAACTATCAATAAAACAAAAAGGAAGCCTACTGAATGGGAGAATATATTTGTGAACAATATATCTGATAAGGAGTTAATATCTAAAATTTATAAAACACTCATGCAACTCAACACCAAAAACCCCAAACAACCCAATTAAAAAATGGGCAGAGGAAATGAAGAGACATTTCTCTAAAGAGGACATACAGATGGCTACAGGCATACGAAAAAATGTTCAACCTCACTGATCATTAAGGAAATGCAAATAAAAACCACAATGAGATACCACTGCACTACAGTCAGAATGGCTATTATCAATAAATCAACAAACAAGAAGTGCTGGTGGGGCTGTGGGAAAAAGGGAACCCTGCTACACTGTTGGTGGGATTGTAGATTGGTGCAGCCACTATAGAAGTCAGTATGGAGGTATCTCAAAAAACTGAAAATGGAACTACCATTTGACCCAGCAAATTCACCCCTAGCATTTATTGTGAAAAATCCAAGACACTAATTTGAAACAATATATGCACCCCTATGTTCATTGCAGCACTATTTACAATAGCCAAGACTTGGAAATAATTGAAATGCCCATCGGTTGACGACTGGATTAAGAAACTGTGGTACATTTACACAATGGAGTATTACCGCAGCTATAAAGAAGAAAGAAATCGTACCATTTGCATTGATATGTGGAATCTAAAGAACTGAATAAACGAGCAATGTAAACAGAAATAGTCTTAGAGACACAAAGAAAAAACTGATGAGGGCTAGATGGGATGGGGATGGGCATGAGGGAGAAGGGGAAGGGACGAGGCAACACAAACTGATAACTACAATTCTGCTGCAGAGACAGAAGAGACAGTTTAGGGACTACAATCAATAAGGTTGTAAATATTTTTCTTAAGGGATCAGAAGGACTCAGGTATCATCAGGGAGACCACTTCATGGATGGTGTAGTGGCCTGATCACTGCACTGTATATCTGAAGCTGCCGCTGAATAATATTATATGTCAACTATAATTTAACACATATAGTCATGGGAAGTGGAATATAGTGTGGGGATGGAGTCAATGGAATTGTAACAGATATGTATGATATCAGGGGTGGGAGAACAGGCCAGGGGGAGGGGGAATCACTTTGTAAGGGGTGAGAAAGATAACTATTGCATTGTTTTGTACATCTGTAACTAATAATAATAATAATAATAATAATAAAAAGTTAAAAAAAGAAAGGAGCCTATTTGTCTTCCCCCTTCTGAGCATGTATGTTCCAGCCAGCTCAACTCAGACCTATTGGCTCTGTTTGATTCAGCAACTTTAGGCTCTGGTTAGGCCAGATTGAAAATCAGTCCTGGAAAAACGAAAATGTGAAAACCATGGCAGAGAAGGTCATTCACTCCCTCATAAATCTGAACTCACTGAGCCCATTGAAGGACTTGCCAGGAAAATGCTATTTTCAGTTTTCTCTGTGGGTTCAATTTATCTTTGCTGCTAAGTAGTCAAATTGAATTAGATCCAGAGCCAGATACAATTCAAGTTTCTCTTTGAAGGAAGTTGCCCCCTCCTCCCTCTCAGCCACCTGGCTACCCGGTCCTCAGGACTGACTTTTCCCCAGAGAGGAATCACAGCAGAAATTCCTTCTAAATGTCTGAATTGGGTGCCATTTAAGTTTCCCTTTCTTGGATAAATGGGTAATTGCCTCTTTTCTGCTGTATCTCATTAAGAAGGAGAAACAGTTGCTCAGGATTTCACATTACTTCACTGGGTTTTGCTTTGGGAAGATGGCAACTTTTCTTCATCTTGTGATCTACCTTGGCCTGAAGCACAGCCTCATCTGTCATCCTGACCATTCAAGTTGGGAGCTTTGAAAGATATGTAATTGAATGGAGTCTGAGGATGGACATACCTGTCCAGGCAATTTGGATGGCCCATTTTATCCTAGAGTCAATGAGATGTTGGAACAGGCACCGGAATGCCCACACCTCCACAACATTGCCACAATTCTGCATAAAGGTAAAATATACAGGGTTTTAAAGCATTCCACAAGCTTCTATGGGCAAGAGTCACAGTTCCCATTTCATAAAGATACAAGTAGAGTAGAAGAGAGAAGTCTACATGTATTTCCCATCTGAATGGCAAAGTAGACGCTTATTTCTAATTTTCCAGATAGAAACTACTTGTTACTCTACATTGGTTGCATAAAAAAGGACAGGTGTCCTGAGGCAGATCCCTTCACGAAAGAGTGAGAGAAACCACTTCTGTGAACTCCCTGTAGTAATCTTACTGTCCAATCACAAAGCCTCTCTTCAAGAGGTGGAGCTTAGTTGCCCTCCCCATGAGTGTGAGCTGGAGTTAGTAACTCACTTCTAATGAATAGAATATGACAGATGTGACCTTGTGCCATTTACAAAGACTTGAACATAAAAGGTACTATGGTTTCCTCCTTACTCTCTCTCGGATCACTCTGCAAGAAGCCAGCTGTCATGTCATGGGACACTTAAGCAAGCCTATAGAGAGGCCCACATGATAAGGAACCAATTGGATGCCAACAACCAATGAGGCACTGTGGCTTCTTGCTAAGAGCCATATGAGTGAGCCACATTGGAAGCAGATTTTTCAGCCCCAGTTAAGTCTCCAGATGACATATCTTGATTGCAGCCCTGTGAGAGACCCGGAGCCAGAGCTAAGCTGTTCACAAATTACACAGAAGCCGAGGTAATAAATATTTGTTGCTGCAAGCCATTAAATTTTAGAGTAATTTGTTATGCAGCACTATGCAGTTAATAAGTTTTTCCTTGGGTAATACTTCATTTATAGTAAAAAAAAAAATTTACCATATGTGTTTTTTATGATATATACATTTACGTTTCATGGTCATAAAAAATCGTCAGCTTTCAAAAGGAATAGGGCTGATAAAATAAATTACCACATTATTCTGAGCTTCCCAGACATGGTCAAGGAAATGGATGACAATCCTAAAGAATTTAGTGGATAAACTCAAATGTTCCTCCATGTGGATCACTTGAGTGGACAAAGAGGAAGTAGGGTCCAGGTTTGTCAATTCCACTTCATTGTAAGAGCAGAGTTCAGAGAATAGTGTGATAGTTTTACAATACACCTGCAAATTCTTTGATACCCCTCCCATCAAGAGCAGAGTGTCTGCCAAATCTGGGCCCAACACAGTGACTTGTTTATAACTAGTAGATGGCTCAGTCAACAGCTCCAGCTGAAATCTCAGCCAACAGCCAGTATCAATGACCAGACGCAAGAGCAACGACACCGCCCAAAGATTTCTGACCCCAACCATCAAGCCACTCCCAACTGTCGAGTCCTCCCCAGCTTGAGTGCTCCAACTTGAGACCCCACATATTGTGGAACCAACATGAGGTACACCCGCTGTGCCCTGTCCAAATTCTTGTCCTACAGAGTCCACGAACATAATAAAATGGCTGTTTTATGCCACTAAGATTTGGAGTAGTTTGTTATATAGGAGTAGTAACCAGGACAGATACTCAGAAACAGTTGTTCTTCATCTTTGAGATTCATTAAAAGCAATCCAATTTGGAGACAAGACCTAATTAGCCAACTGAGTTTAAGCAGTGGCCTTTAAAGGACTTAACTTCAGGGCAAAATGGAAGAGTCTGTGGGAGGGCGGCAACATAAAAGACCAAGTACGGAGGCCCTATATGATTTTTGTTCTGTTGTACTTTTCTGTTCCAAACTGCAGCTCTCGGAGGAGAACATTGGAAAGCTCATTAGGCAGTATGTATAGAGATAGAAGCAGTAAGCATAGATTTCACCTTTGAGAGCTTTCCCCTGACTTTTTAAATCTGCAATTGTGAACATTTTCAGAGAAATATAGAAAATAATGAGATACATTTATATTTACCACCACTACCACCCAATTCCAAGGTTAACATTTTTGGACATATTTACTACATTTTAAAACAAAAAATTAGCTGTTAGACACATTTAGAGCTCCCCACTCCCACCAAATTCCAATTTATTTCACCCACAGAGGTAACCACTATCTTGAAGTTAGTGTTTCTCCTTTCCTTTTGCCTTTAGTTATTTTAAGACTAAATAGTTCTGAAAATTATATTATAATTGTACTTTCTGAGAGCCAGCTTTAATGATATCGTCATTAATAAATAAATTGATTTGGTTAAAATACTATAGACAAATGTTTGCTCTCTCAATTACTAATGGATTAAAAATCCTGGGATACATGCTCTCCATCTAGTGGTAAAAACAGGATAACCATAGGCGCACGTATATCTGATGTAGAGGAATGAACACATGTAAAGTCACATTTATGAACAGGACACTCTTCCAGTCTTTGTGAGGAATACAAGAATGGACAAAACCCAGACTCTGGCCTTTAGGGTGCTCACAATCCATAGAACATTGACCATGTGCTCAACCACCACATGAGGAATATGAGGCCTCAGAGAAGCCACGTAACTTGCTCAAGGTCATATAATTTGTGAGTGGCAGGACAGAGACCCAACCTCTCACAGTTCTGACTTCAAAGCCCATTCTCTAAATTCAAATCTTAACAGATTTTTATGTTAAAACTCATACAGATTTCTTATGAAGCAGAATGCAAATTTTGATGAATTGTAAGCCTTGAAAGGAAGAGTCTTCAAATAAATATGGCCTGTTTCTTGGGTGTCTCCACAACTCGACTCTAGGAATTTCTGTCTTTAGAGGTCCTTGGGAAGAAAACTTTGAGAAGCTCTGCCTGGGAATGGCATTCGAATGTAGTGCAAGACATGGTTCAGAGAGGGGAGTGGGGCACTTGAAAGGCCACTAGTAGCTGTGATATTTAAAAATGCCAACAGCTAGATCAGCAAGACACTGAGCAATCAGAATAGGGCACTGATTGATCAGACCAGACACTGAACATAGCAACCAGCTTAGCCGTGACTATGCTTACCATTTTCTTCTTTAAAAAAGAAGCTTATGTAGTCTAGATAAGGGAAAGGGATTGAAAGAAGGGCAAGCGTTTAAAGAACTATCCACCAAAAGTTCCTTTAATGTGTCCCAAAGCTGTTCTTCTTCTTTTATTTTGCTGCCTCTATCGGTCTCCCAAATTAGAAACCTTGATGTTATCTTCCACATAATTTCTCAAGAATCCAATCTTGATTTCTGCTGCTTATCTCATTGGTTCCCTGGTCCTATGCTAAGGAATAGAGAGAAAATTAGGTGTGCGGGGGCAAAAAGCCCAGAAGATGTGAGGGAAGAGAACTTTCTGGATGGAAGAACAGGACAGAGTGAGTATGAGAATGGTTTGTGCAAAGAAGGTGGAAATTCCATCGTGGATGAGGGAGACAGCCCGAGAAGGTAAAGTCAGAGAGATAATCAGAGGTCTGGCTATGGAGGGCATAGAAAACCTGTTGTGTGGCTCATGTTTTATTCTAAGTGCGGTTGGGAGCTGTTGGAGGATTTGGGGTAGTAGGGAACGGGCATATGACAAGATACGATTTGTGTTTTCAAATGATTACTCTGGCTGTGACAATGAAGTCTGGGATGGTAAGGCTGGAAGGAGGGAGACCAGGAGCTTTCACAATAGTAGAGGAATGAGATGGTGGTAGTTTCGATAGGAGTGGTACAGGATGGGAGACAAGTGGAATAGGGTCTGTAAGTCAAGTCAATAGGGAGCTGTCTGATATTACCCTAGTCCAACTGCTTCACGTTACAGATGAAGAAACGGGTTCAGAGAAAGAACGTCAAGTCACCGTCTATGAATGGCAGAGCCTCTCTAATGTGAGCTCTGGATTTTCAGTCTAGAACACTTCCCTTTATACTACACTACAGTTGGCCCCCAGTAACCATGGATTCAACCAACCGCAGATTGAAAATATTTGGGGAAAAAAAGTTCCATTGTTGCTGACATATTACCAGGCAGTCAGGCCCATGAAGAACATGTACAAACTTTTTTTTCTTGTCATTATTTCCTAAACAATACAGTATAATAACCATTTACATTGTACTAGGTTTATAAGTAATCTAGAGATGATTTAAAGCATATGGGAGGATTGTGTGGATTATATGCAAATACTATGCCATTTTATATGAAGGATTTGAGCATCAGTAGATTTGGGTATTCATGGAGGTTCTGGAAATAATCCCCTGTGAATACTGAGGGATGACTGTACTTTATATACCCTTTTTATGTGTGCATAACTTTATCTCTCTCACCAGATTATAAATTTCCTGAAAGCAGGGAAGCTGCCATATACTTGAATGGTTAATTCAATTTTTATTTTGCAAAGGCTACAAGGTGTGATCAAAACATAAGGTAAATGCTGCTGCCAAGCGCCATCCATTGGAAAGGCAGGGATCTTCAATATGGGAAGAGGCCCTTCAAACCTTAGTAACAATGTGTGACAAGTTTCAACTTGTTCGGTGCAGTCATTCAGGTGTGAGCTACAGTTGAGAGAAGATGTGTTTGAAAGTGTGCTGAAAATCATCCTCCATCATGACAACACTCCGTGTCACACATCGCTTCTGGTACAGAAATTTCTGTCAAATAAAAACATTACGGTGTGTCCTCGTCTACTTTATTCACTGGATCTGACACCATGCGACTTCTGGCTCTTCCCCAAAGTCATAATGGTTCAGGACATTGAGGCAGCCACGTAAGCACAATTAAAGACATTCACAAGAGAGGGCTTTTAGAACTGCTTCAGAAAGTGACAAAAATGATGGGATAAGTGTGTTTGAAGCAAGGGGAAATATATTGAGGGGGATTAATGGCAATGTGTCTTTCAATGTAATAGATTTTAAAATTTAAACATTCACCATATTTTTTTGATCACCCCTTGTATAAGCAGGCCAACATAGTAGATAAAATGTTATAAGACATTGTCCTACAGTGCCAGGGTCACTCAATCTAAGCCACATAGAAGGAGATCCTTGACACACCTTAAATTAAAATGAAGTTGAGAGATCAGCCAAATGGCTCAGTTGGTTAAGAGTGTGAGCTCTGAGCAACAGGGTCACTGGTTCGATTCCCATGTGGGCCAGTGACATTGCACCTGAGTTGAGCTGCCACTGAGCTGCCAACAGGTGGCAGGATGGGTCAGCTGGTGGGAGCACATGCTCCTGACAACGAAGTTTCCAGTTCGACTCCCGCATGGGATGGTGGGCTATGCCCACCTGCAACTAAGATTGAACACAGCACCTTGAGCTGAGTGGCCGCAAGCTGCAGGCAGGTGGCCGGATGGCAAGTGGACGTGGAGCTGAGCTAGCTGCGCCCTCCACAACTAAGATTGAAGGACAACAACTTGGCTGTTCCCCTTCCCCAATTCCCCAGCACTGTTCCCCTTCCCCAATTCCCCAATAAAATTTTTAAAAAAATAGAAAAAAGACCTATTATAATAAATAAATAAATAAATAAATAAATAAATAAATAATAAAATGAAGTTGGAAAACATACAAAGGTTCCAATCTACATACACAAAGTGAAATCCCATTGAAATTCAGACTCCAAGAGAATTTAACTTGCTTGGGTTCAGAGAAGGTGAAATACCAGAGGAAAGCCGCATTAGCACTTTATGGAAGATAACAGCTCTTGCATGAACTGTCCCAACCAACTCTAAACTGGAAGTGTTCGGGTAATTTCTTCCCCCTGCTCTAAACCCCGGGGGAGGAGTCCTAAATGAGCTTAGTGGAGGGTCCACACACCCTTCTTAAGACTTGGCAACGGAGGCCCGAGTGGAATGGGTGAATGAATGAGAAGTAACCCTGGGGAAACTCTTTTCACTTCTGCTTTTGGAAGGATAAAACAGCATTGGCTGAGCTGTCTTCTTAGGAGGTGTTTTTACACAGTGGGACATGCAAGGCCAAGTGGAACCCAGGGGAAAGCAAACCAAACGGCTGATTTCTCGTAATTAGTTCTGGCTTGGACTTCAGACGAAAATAAAGGAAAAGGGGGGAGAGCCTCTGAATTGTATGATCTAATTTACTAAGATAAGGGAGCAAAGAGGCATTAGGGACATAAGCAGGAATAAATCATAACCAGGGATTAAGTCATAAATAAGAAAAAGAGAATATTCATTTAAATTAATCACATCCTGTGTTATCTCATTCAGGAGTCCAAGCTTGACAGGTAATAACTGGAAAGATATGCAAATTCAGTCCAGGTAAGGGAACCCTTCCCATCTGGTGTAGTTGGCAGAATCGAATGCAGCCGTCTGGAAACATCTAATAAAAAGATGATACTTGGTTTCAGAGAGAATGCCAAACACCTGTGTCTATTATTAATCATGAAGGCATTGAAAATTAGCTTTGAAAAAAAAAAAGAAAAGAAAATTAGCTTTGAATAGCTCAGGTACTAATGACAAGTGAATTTCAGTTCATCCTTATGTTTTATTTATTTTATTTTTACTATTTTTTTTTTTTTTTTTTTTTTTTTTTTTAGCTGAGCCATCCTGCTACCTGTTGGTAGCTCAGTGGCTGCTCAGCTCGGGCTGGCATCAAACTGCTGTTGTTCAGAGCTCAGCTCACACTCTTGAGTGAGCTCTTAACCAACTGAGCCACTCGGCCGGCCCCCCTTACGTCTTATATTCATCCTTTCTCTAGGTGTGTGCATTGTTGGTTAAAGCCCTCCTTAGGACAGATCTGTCTTCTGTGCTCTTAGCTTCTCATTCTGTGTCCTTCTTCCTCTCTCTCTGGCATCTGGTGCCTTCTCTCTGCAAATAAAGTTCCTGGAGCTCCCTGACCAGGTTTGCCCACAAAACAATGTCCAATGTTCCAAAATTATTCCTTTATTTTCCATCAATTCCATAAATCCTCCCCTTTCCTCAGAACATGGATCTCTTGCACCTGTTTGAGGAAAAGAATGTGATTGAACTTATTCATGAGGTAGGATGCGTGAGTTAATTCATTAACTCATTCATCCTTCAAATGGATAAGTCTTAAGGGGAAATAAGGGCCATGCTCTAGCACTTCTAACATTATCATGTCTTCTTTTTGTTTCATTGCCCTTATCACAATTTATAATTATATAATTTGTAATTAGTTGATTAATTAACTTCTTTCAATTAGATGAAAAGCTTTGAGGGGGTAAGGCCCATGTCTATTCACATTTCTCAGTCTAAAGTATCTTGATTGACACAAAGGAGGAGACTAATAAATACTTGTATGAATGAATGCACGAATGGATTGAATTGAATTTTCAAGGAAAGATGAGACAAACCTTTTTTGTATCTGCTCCAAAGGGCAAAAGTAAAAGAAAAAAAAAAAATAGTGACACAGTCCCAAGGGAAAAAAAAAAAGATTCTTGTAGGAAGCTGGTGTTTTATATACAAATGCAGCACTGTGTCCAAATTTCTTTACATTAAAAGAGAGAGAGAGAGAGAGAGAGAGAGAGAGAGAGAGAGAGAGAGAGAGAGAGAGCACTCATTGAGGCTGACAGGTAGGTTTCAAGGAAGCAAGTCCCAATTAGTTAATACCCTTGGCTTGCAGGGCATCACCTCTCAGATCAGAAAAGGAATCAATACTGTTCCTTCCTCCCTCTGTCCCCTCTGCTCTGATGAGATGAAGAACTGGAAACACAACAGCCAGCCTGAGCCTTGTGTTTTCAGCTCTTCTGCTTATATTCGTGCCCCCACCCCACCCCTCTCATTCCCACTCCCACCCCTCCCCCACCCCCACCCAGACCCTCTCTTTCTAACCACTTCATGATCTTTCTTCTCTGGCTTTCTCAGTGATGAGACACAGGAATAGGATGTTGGATGTAAATTTTGCCAATTTCACATAAGGCTCAGCCTGCATTGCAGAAGTGTCCTTGTTCTGCCTGAGTTTCTATGAAAATGAAAATAAGTAAAAGAGCCAAGTGCCCAGTAGGCACATAAAACAGGTAAATTTTTTCCTCCTTCCTTCTTGGTTCATAAAATACTTGTGAACTACAGCTGTCCATCAAGGATGTCTCTTTATCTCCTGGCTTAAAAGGGAGGCTAAAATGTTTGTAATTAATTAAACTGGAAGGCAGTGAGCTATAGCTAGAAATGTATATATGTGAAGAGGAGATAAGAAATTCTATGTGGCAATAGCTTATAATTCCCTAGATAGAGGAACTCTTAAAGAGAGTGATTTATCTTTAAAGCATCATTCAGGTGCCTTTTTTATATTCCTACTGTTGCTATGGAAATCACCCCTGTAAGAATGCACGCAAATGTAAAATATATTGCCAGATGCATGAATGGAGGCAGTGCGTGCAAGTGACTGGAATGTTGACACTTGTCTGTCTCCAGCTATGGACCTGAAGAAAAAGAACTAGAATGTGGTGGAGGAAGATGGAGGGAGTGGTCTGAGGTAGATACCACCACAGATATCTCAGTGCCAGAAAAACCCCACAATCTTCAAGAATCCCCCAGTCTCCACTCTACTACTTAGTATGACCATTACGTCTGTTTGTCTCAGCATTCCCATTATTAGCATCTCCTTTCATTGTCCACACCATCCCAGCTTAGTTGATAATTCAAATAGTCACATGATCACTACAGAATACAAGTTCCCCGATATAGTAGAAGCATCACTGAAGTGATCCTGTTAGATCTATGACTGATTACATTTTATGCACAGGCTTATGTCATTAATAAGCTATTTTCTGGGTGGGAAACATCTCTTCCTTTCTCTACATGTCTATCATTTCTATTACTTTAATTAATTAAAGTAATTAAAGCAGCTGGGCTTCCATTTCCCTCCCCTCAAAAAAGAAAGAATTTGTCTGTTACCATTTCACAAGAAAAGAATAAAATTGTGTTGAGTCCTGGATACTGGGAATCAACTAGACTCACTTACCAGTGAAGCAACTAGATCCTACATGTCAGCCTTCCAGATTACATATTTCAAATTTGTGTTGTAAGGAAAAAGGTAATTACTGCCTATCATGAATGCTTTGCAGGTGCATCACTCGTGGTTTCTAGATGTGAGCAACTTTCGTATAAAAGGGCCCTGGGAAAATGACAGAATCCTTGGGGAAGGCTGGAGAACCAGGTTTAGAAAATGAGCAGGCACAAAGTGAAGATGACAGCCAGTCCTCAGCCAAGATCAATGCCACAGAAGTTGTCCATAGTGAACAGCGCTGCCCTGCTGCTGGGCATTGGTCCCCACTAGAGGCACCACAGCCATGGCTGCCCCTGAAGACTGGATGTCACTGCTGTCTGCTGTCACCACCACTATCTCTTTTTCTTTGCCTAATTAGCTTCTGATTCTAATACCTAGTCGTGTGTATCTGATGGGCCTAGTTTGGGTGCTTAAGCTTCAGTGGCAAGTGAGGCTGAGACAGTGAGCATCAGCCCTTTTTAGCTTCTATAGAAAGAGGTGAATACTGTCTCCCCCAATTTTACAAACATAGGAAGGAAATTCAGAACTGCAGCCAAAAGAACATCTGCCACAAGGAGAGATGGTTTGTATTAAATCTGAGAATTCCAAGGCCTCTCTTTATAATCTTCAGAAATAAGATCCCTAAAAGTCTTGAAATCAATGTCAAATGTCCTAAAATGAAGCCTTTAAATCAAGGCTCCCTCAGGTATTTTTTGTTTTAAAAAGAGATAATTTTCAGTTTTCCAAGGGTTTGGCTCTAATGCTGACAGAGAAAGGGAAGAAGAGAAAAGGAATGCTGATTAAAATTCTTGGGGACATGGAAAGTTCAGAGTCCTGGATGGAGGAGGGAGCATGGTTGCCAATTTTTCACCATAATCTGCCATACATCCCAAGCAACCATGGTGTTGTGGGGTGGGGGAAGCATATAATAAAAGGATAGGAAGATATTTAATCAGGAGACACAGAATTCCACCCACAGAAAGAATGTCAGGATGTGACCAGCAACAGGGTAGAGGAATGCCATGGTGAGCTTTGGGCCGCAGGGAATGGTGTCTCAGCAAATCTTGAACACCTTGGTGCCACATACTCATACAGAAAGGTTTGACTCAGAGGTATCCTTAAGGAAAGAGGACAAATGGGTGATCTGAGGCAAATACACAAAGGAAGGGTCACCTAAATGTGGGACAGGCCAGCTGTCAGCATGAGAAAATTTGCCAATGTGTCACTTTGGCTTCAAGTGAAAGAAACCCAGCACTAATTAGCTCAGACAAAAGAGAACTTTTTGGAAGGATAATGGGGTGCCTCATATAACTGCCAACAGAAGGGGGTAGAGGCAGTTGGGCCCCAAGAATCAAATGTCCCCAGGACTCTCTGTCCCTGTCTCTTATCTCTGAAGAGAGAAGGCATCATTGCCTTGAATTGCAGACCAGAATCTTAGGCTTGATGGGGAACAGAATTCCTCCCAGGGCTAAGGTCTTGCTCTGCGGTTTCCACCTCCAAAGGACAGCTGATCCTCTTGTTTTAGTTATAATTCTATAGAAATACCCAGGTCAGGCATCCCAAATTAAGCCTCTGACTATTTTAAGGAGAGTTACCAGTTGTGGGCAAACTGGTAGCATTTTTACCTGCCCTACAGTGATTGATTGTGGATGGCAAGGTGGTTCTGGCTGATCCATGTGGGTTCATTTCCCCTAGACCTGTCAGCTATGCAGGAAACAGGACCATGTAGCAGAGACATGTTGCTGGGGTCCCACCCCTGTGAATCAGAGCTGTTCTCAGAGAAGGAAGGACTATTGCAAGCTCCAGTTGCTGCCTGTTATATTCAAGAATCTGCATGGCAATTTGGGTACAGAGTCTTTTCTTGGGAGGAAATGGGTAGGTAGCCCCAGTATTTAACACCCTGCTGTGCTGTTCCCAATAATAAGGTAGTTGACTTGGGAGAAAAGCATCGCTGTGGGTACCTTAGGGACAGGACAATGCCTTCATCACCTCTGAGTACATCACAGGGCCCTTGTGGTACACAGTGATGGTGGAGTGGAAGGCAGCTTGTCACAATCTTAATCCAATAAAGGACCAGCGAGGTACAGACAGCTGCCTATTGTGCATACCTTACAACAGGGAAGGAGTTGAGGCCAAAGGGGCGTCTGGGGACCAAGCTCCTTACTGGCAAGGGCATCATGACTGTGCGTAGGGTGGTCAGGCTCTCATTCCATTCCTGAACTTATTATCCCAAGTTTCCACACCTCCATCACTGACGTGGCAGTTGCCTGATTGGTTTCACAAGTGCTGGCTTGAACTGGCCAAATATAAAGTGAGTTTTTCTTTCCTGCCTGTTGCTCACTCCTAATGTACCTAAGGCCACATTTGGGAAGTCAAAAAGCAGTGACTAGTGATTCTGTGTTTATGTTCCAAGCAACTGTCCTGAGAGAGTCTTGACGGAATGAACTTCATCACACCACTGTTTGGATATATTACAAACAGAGCCACAATTTGTAGTTTGGGGGAAAAAAAAAAATCAGCGTGCATTTACCTGATCTGATGCCATTTGATGTCTGCTACCTCTCCCAGCCTGGCCTGGCTTTGCTGAAACCAAACCCTCAAGAGAACCGCTATCATATTACACTTGTCCTTCTTAGTGCTGGTAGAATTTCCACAATGGCTTTCTAAACAAAACTAGGTAATACTGAAGCCCCTGAAAAACTCTTTGAATTCACCCCTCACTGCTCATGGGAGTGGAGACTGGCATCTGTCTTCTAAGTGCCAGGTGCTACCAAACATTTTATAGGAAGTGATGTTTTGGGGACTCAATTACATGTCCCCTCCAACTCTCTATATAATGAGTCATGTTTATAGCCTTCTCCCATGGAAAAATAAAGCTGTCTGAGTGCACTCAACTATCATTTGTTAGTTCAAAATGCCTTTTCTTTTTCCACTTTCACTCAAGTTTCTGACTTTTGGACACATTCTTATTTTAAAAATTTAAATCTCTGTCCTTTTAGGGATATGTGTCAGCATGTCAACTGCCTCGTCACATTCTTCGCTCATGCCAACATCACCAGAATTTGAAAAGCTGAAGCAAGGAATGGCATTTGAAATGAATGGCACCCTGAGCAGTAACGGCAGGGAGCCAGAACCTTCTGGAAAAGAAAATGAAAGCAGTACACTGGTGGGGAGCCTTTAAATACCCTTTACAGTTCTGATCTTCTTCACCCTCTCCCAGTCTCAGTGGCCATGGACATAAAGGTGGTGTCATATTTGCTGACACAAAAGCTGCCTGCCAGGACACTTTTAGTGTAAACACCAAGCTTTCACTCTTCCTGTCCCCACTCTGACACAGCAGCATCTTAGAATCAGTTTCCCTGCTACCAATTTCCTCTGTGTGGGTGAGAGAAAATCAGGTTACACACAGAAGCCTAAACATCAATCTTCCCCATCGGGTTCCTGGCACCCAGTGTCCCATTCAGGTTGCAAGATTTCCGGTTGGAAAACCAAATGTGTTGGCCAACTCATAGCCTGTATTTTAAAATTTATTTTTAACTAGATATCATCAATAAAGCCAGTGTGAAGGTCCACAAGTGTAAGTGCATTCCATGGCTTTGTCCTTCTTTCGAGTTACTCTTCCAAGTTGGGAAGCTATTCATATTGGACATTTTTACATCAGAAGAAGTACCAGAATGTCGCTTGGAGCCCTGCTTTTCAGAACAGTTAGCAGCAGCATGTAAAAAGTATCCAAGAAGTGATTTCATTTCCATGGCAGCCAGGACCCAGACACCAAAGCTTTATAGATTAAAATCAATGCCTGAATTGCATTCAGAGAGCCTGAATTGCCTGTCAGCCTTCAGGACCAGCAGTGCAATGTGATAAATGAGGTGAAGAGCATCACCCAGACCAGGCAGTGCAGCCGCGTTAGCCAGCACTTCTGCGTCATTTTCAAAGCAAATACCAAATGGAATGAATTACTGGGAAACAGCAAATGAATATCAAGAATTTGAGATGCAGGGGTTATAATTTACTAATTACTGGGAAAAGATGAACACGCAGTTAATGTGTGAAAGAATGTGGTAGGGGGAAGGGTGGAGCAGGGGAGACAAAGAGAGGAGCAGCAGCATGCAGAGGGCTACTATTTTTTGCTATTAGTGTAAAAGAGGTGGATTTTAGAGGCATAGACAACTCCCAGCTTGGCCATTTCCAGTCTGTGTCATAAACTGCCAAGGGCATTAAGTAAGATAAATATATAAACACCTAATTTAGCACCTGGCATGTAGTAAGCAGTCAATTAATGTTGTATCCCCTTCTCCCATGTCCTCCTCTATTCCTTTCTTATTTAATCCAGGAATCACAGCATTAAGACATAATTGACATTGCTCAATGATTCAGTATTGGAGAATGAGCCACACAGCCTCCATAGGAGGTAATCAAAATTTAAAGACAGTAAAGCAAAGATGGAAGGATAGAGTATTGAGAAATTCACAGAGAAGCCTTCTCAAACACTGGGTTCACTATAAAATTGCATGAATAATATAACTTTTGATGCCGTCATCTGCCTGTTCGTGCAGATCTGTCCAATGCCAAAATAATGACCCATAATTTCATTTTCCAGTATCCTGGCCTCTGTTCTGTGACTCTAATGCATTCTCTGAGCCCAGGGAGAGTTGGGTGCTCCTAACAGCTTCTAGCAGCCAAGATAGGGACTCCTTGGCATCTCCTCTCTGCACAAGGGACAAGAATGATGCTGTCTGGGGAGGAACCATGGAGTAACTGAGCAACACCTGGGATGGGAGCCAAGAGATGGAGATGCTTGTCCTGGCTCACCCATCAATCCTTCGTGCAAAACAGCTGTGAATACGGCTTCTCCAAATAGAGACCACATTTCTTGGCCTTCCTTGCATCTTTGCCATGTGATAAAGTTCTGGCCAGTGAGATGAAAGCATAGGTAGAGTGTGCGACTTCTTGGAAGTGTCATTGGAAAGGAGACTGTGATCTTCTCCTGCCCTTCCTTCTTCCTGCTCATTTTTATGTGTTTGTGGTGGCTGAAAGTGGAGCAGTCATCTTGACCTTGATGTGAAAGTGACATGCTGAGGTGGGTAGAACACTGTGATAATAGAAACCTGGGTTTCTAACATTGCTAGGGGCCATCTACATTTGTTTTATGTGGAAGGGAAAAGAGTCACTATTATTTTGCTTTTTCTGTTACTAGAAATTGAGCCTAATCTTAACTAATACAAATGATAATGGATATTCTACTAAAGAGGGTTCCTTGTGCAAATAAATTCTGGAAATTCTGTACATGTCTTCTAGACACTTTGTAAAGGTTTGCAGTCCACTCTAGTACATTACAGGCTCTAACAGTTCCTCTATAAAGAATGATAGCATCTCTTATGAACCTTATTTATGAGCCTAGTGTTCCATAGACACTTACAACTCAGATTGTGGTCCACGGATCAGCAGCATCAGCATCACCCAGGAGTTGGTTCGAAATGCAAAATCTCAGGCATCCCTGGACCCATGATGGACAGATGATTTGTCTGCATATTGAAGTTTCAGAAGCACTGCTACCAATCCGATTCCAATGTAGAAAACATCATATGAGCTTAGATTATGGAACAAAAGGAACAACATACTGTGGGAGTGTATCTGGAACCCCAGGAGCAAAGGAGCAAGCATAGGTGATTCCCACAGCCACAAATTGATCCCAAACAGGTCTCAGAGTGCCACTATCAACTTCATGAGCCCTCCATAGAGTGGCTGCGCTGCTGCCACACACCTTTGTGGTCTACTATGGCTTTCCTTTGCAAGTTACACCTGGGTTTACAGGAGAGGTGATAAGGGGCCTCCAGCAGACACAGCACTACCTGCCAGGGGCTACAGGAATAGCTGGGGGACAAAGCACCTATCATTCATTTCCAATGACCCACAAGCTCGTACATGGACACCTAGTCTGGCCAGTCAAAACATCAGTTGAATTAGGTTATACTGCTTGAGAAAAAGTAACCAAGTAACTAAATCCCATTTACTTTCTGCTTTACAATTTATCTGGTGGTAGTATGTTAGAGGCTGTAGTAGGCAGTGGTAAAGACCTTGTTCTCTGGAGCCAGGCTTCCAGGGTTTGGATCCAAGCTCAAAACATGTTAGTTGCATGATTTTGGTCAAGTTACTTAACCTTAATCTCTCCGAGCCTCAGTTTCCTTCTCTGTAAGATGGGGATAAAAATGGTATCTACCTCCCAGGTTTATTGTGGATTACATAAGGAATAAAAGTGAAGCACTTAGACTTGGTCCTGGCACATGGGGAGCACCATAAAAGTCATAAAAATTACATATATATTATATATGAGTTATTACCATTATATTATAATTTGGGGGATTAAAATCGAAATCATCCAGATAGAAATCTAAAAATGAAGAGAGGCCTGACGAGTAGCTCAGTTGGTTAAGAGTTGGCTTGGAGCACGAGCTCTGAGCAGCAGGGCCGCGGATTCGATTCCCATATCGGCCAGTGAATGCTGCACCCAAGCTGAGCTGTCGCTGAGCTGCCAACAGGTGGCAGGATGGCTCAGCTCGTGTAACAACAAGATTGCCTGTTCGATCTAAGACTGAACTAGGCACCTTGAGCTGAGCTGCTGTCTGGATTGCTCAGTGGATAGGGCATACGCTCTTAACAACAAGGCTGCAGGTTCAACTCCCGTATGGGATGGTGGCTGTGCCCACCCACAACTAAGACTGAACTCAGCACCTTGAGCTGGACTGCTGCCCAGATGGCTGAGTGGATAGAGCATGCGCTCTTAATAAGGCTGCTGGTTCAACTCCCGCATGGGATGGTGGCTACGCCCACCCACAACTAAGATTGAACACAGCACCTTGAGCTTAGAGGCCACGAGCTGCCGATGGGAAGCCAGATGGCGACTGGCGCCCTCCACAACGAGGATTAAAGAACAACAACTTGGCTGGTCCCTTTCCCCAATTCCCCAACTCTGTTCCCCTCCCCCAATTCCCCAATAAAATCTTTAAAAAAAAATAAAATAAAAAGAAGAAGAAAGGAGAAATGAGAAGAAGAGCAGGAAGAGGAGGAGGAAGAGAAGGAGAAGGAGAAGGAGAAGAAAGAGGAAAGAGGAAGGAGGAAAGAGGAAAGAAGAAAGAAGAAGAAAGCAGCAGCAGCAGCACCTATGCCAGGAATGACATGGGCAATTATACATTATTTCTGTTGATACGCAAAACAAGCCTTTGATGGCAGTATAAATCATTGTCATTGTACAAATCAGTGGGTGGAGCCTCAAAGACATGAAGAGAAGTGCTAAGTTCTCATACCTGGTAAGTTAAAGACTGGGATTCGAACTCAGACCTAGCTGATACCAGAGTCCTTGCTTTTTCTATAACACTAGACTAACTGCAAAACTCAACAAGCACTTCACAGAGAAGATGACATTTTAACAGGGCCTCGAAACATGAGTCAAATTTTCAAGTAGAGTTGGGAATTGGAAAAAGGGGGTTGTGGTGAGCTAAAGAGTCATCCTGGCCCAATACAGAGGTGGACAGTCTGGCCGGAGGAGACCAGGGTCAGTAAAGGTAGAAGAACTGGGAGACATAAAGATGAGCAAGTTGACAGGGGTGATGTAGTACAGGATTTTGAGTCAGAGATTGAGGAGCTTGGACTTCACTCTATAGGCCAGTGGTAACAACTTAAATGTCTTAAGAGGTCTCAAAGAAGAGGGAGGGGTGTTTGTAGGAGATGGGGCTGCTAAGGGCAGAGCGTGAGGTAAGGGGGAATGCTGAGGGTGCCGTGCAGGGAGCACACAGGCCCCATCTAAAGGCTTTCAGGATCTAAAAATCCAAATCAAAGTAACTTGCAAAGCTCAGCAAGTCTGCAGTGAGCCTGGCCCTCTGAAGACCAGTTTGCAAATTCCTGTCAGTGGTGTCCCAATGAAAAAGGAGGCACAAAGCCCAAAGCAAGAAGACTGATCAGGAAGCTGGGATCAAGGACAGCAGTAGACCCTGATGTCTCGATAAGACATTTAAAAATTCTCCTGTAGATTACTAAACAGCTGGATTTTAAATCTGGCCATATTGCTTCCTTAATTATCACTTGCAGAGGGGGAAAGAGACACATTAACTAATCATTATCTATAGGTTGGCATTTGAAGCTTCTGAAATTCAGATGGATGGAAATACTTTTTGTAATTCTTGTGATTTAGCTGCACACAGCCTCATAGGCTGCAAGTGTGGGGGCAGGGGGAGAGGAGAGAGGATGGTTAAATAAAAACAGTTCTATTTTTGGCATACTTCAATGACAACGTCGTCTTCAAAATATTTTTTGTGCAGTGCCTTTTCTGTACAGTGTCATTGAAAGTGTTTTTTTGTTGTTGTTGTTGTTTTTTAATTTCAAAGAAAGGCTGTGGCACAGGATGTTAATCAATGAAATTCTGGCATGCTTTTCTGTGACCGTGGCTCATTCTTTATACTTACCACTGACAGAGATGAGTTCTTAAGCCCAGGCAATATTATCATTCATGCCTGGTTAATAAAGGAAAAAAACAAATGCTGTAGGAAATTCATCTTGATGTTGGAGGGAGATGGAAGGACCTATTTTAGGTCCCTGGGATATTTCATTGTCCCCAAGGCCATCCCTGTGAGTCACAGTACAGAAATTTGAGGCAAAGAAGGTAGAAGAACATAGTCGTCTGGACTAAAAAAAATGAAGTTTCAGCTGAAATGCTGGCTAATGTTATTTATGTATTCCTTGCTTGCGGGTTTCTGCATTGCTTTCTGTTATGTATGCATGGGATGCAGCAGGCAGTGCCAGATTCTTTGTTCCTCTGAATTCCTGTCTTTGGACACTGCCAGGATTTAGGGTGGGGTCAGCCCGGGGCCATTTTAGCCCCAGTGAAGGTCTGTTTTATTAAAGGCATGCTTGTCCCTTGCCTGTTTACTGCTGCCTAATACAACACTTTCTTTATCTCTTTTTGGCACTGCCCCCAAAAAAGCAGGGGAACTTGCTGCTGCTGCTGGGATTCTAGTTTCTATCTTCAGTTTGGTTTTATGGGGTTTAGGGGTTCAGAATGGGGAAGGGCCAGAACGCAGCATTTGGGATGAAATTTCACATATTCTAACTTAAAATGACAACAACGATGATGATGACAGTGCTTGGGATCTGCCCTGCTGTTTCTTCCACATCCTTTTGATGAAGAACTCTGCTGTGTCATTCACACTCCTCCACCCCCCACCCCCCAACACACACCCTGTACTTGATGGCAAGACCTGTGGGACAGCTGACAGACGTTAGAAGTGAAGACTGTGAACATGGAGGGGTGGTTCCCTGGGAAAAGTAACCGATAACTTGGGAATGCGAGCTCTGATTGTATCTGAATTAATACCACGTTCTCACCAACTTATCTGGTCTCGATAGTCACTAAGCTAATAGGCTGGGTCAACTGTAAGCGGGGCTGGCTTCCTGAGCACGTGACCTCCACCATTGCACAGGGCTTCATGCTTAAAAGGGCCCTGTGTTCAGTTGGATGCTCTGCTGTCATCATCTTGAAATGTCTTAATATTTTTTAAACAAGCGATCCACATTTTCATGTAGCACTGGGCCCCACAAATGAGGTAGCCGGTCCTGACTGTGAGACTGGATCTTTGAGCTTTCCTGAGTCAAGACAACCGATTGTGGAGAAAGTTCCTCTTTTAGGCTCCCCAGTGTTGTTCCAATTTTCAGTGGATTAAAGGAAGCACATGACCCAGCAACAAGTATGAATGCTGGCAAAATCCTGAGATCCCTTCACAGTGGAGGAGCTAGACTCCTTGCTTCAGTGGAAAGGCAAAATATGGAGTAACCTTGAAATGACAGCCCCAGAGTGCTAGAATGTTCAGAGAAGAGGGTGATTGGCGGTGGCAGATGCAGCTGGGAGGTCAAGGAGGGGGGGTATAAAAAGGCTTTTGAATATGCCCTTGAAGATGTAACTGGAGACCTAAAGAAGCTGTAGAAGAGATGGGTGAAAGCTGGCTGGAACTGAGAGGAGAATTCTAAAAGTGGAATTGGAGATCGCAAGAAAGAGAACACATTTGGGAGAATTCAGAGCCGGTGAGAATTGGTGAGGGCTAAAGATCTGAGGATGGGTGGCCTGCACCTGTCTGAAGGTCACTGCGAAGTCAGAGAGGGCAGGGGGAAGGTGTGACAGGAAAGGAGGGAAGGAGAGCACAGCCTGGCAAACAGAGGCTGCAAAGGACAGGGTAGAAGAAGGAATGGGTTTGCAGAGGACCCAGCATCCTCACTTCCTCCGCTGTCCCAGTGGGTAAGATCTTCACAGAGGGAGTGAAGGGGAAGGGGGGTGTTAAGCAATGTTCTGGAATCTGGTCTGGGTACATCTGTATCCAAATCACTTTCTGGTGCTTGTTACTACTGTATTTTCTGGATCCCCGTCCCCCCATACCCCCCAACCATCACCTGCACTTTCAGAATCTCTCAGGGCCCTGGGGGCAGGAGGGCAGAAATCAGCATTTTTTTTTAATCTTTTTTTTTTGAGGGCAGTGTCACTGGCCCTCACATGTGGGACCCGAACCGGGGCTGCTGGCCTCTGAAGCCAGCGCTTAACCACCGTGCCACTGGGCCGGCCCGAAATATTCTTTTTTGGGCTTTTATGTTTTTTTGTTTGTTTGTTTGTTTGTTTTGAGGGTAGTGTCACTGGCCCTCATATGTGGGACCTGAACTGGGGCCGCTGGCTTCCCAAGCCAGTGCTTAACCACCGTGCCACTTGGCCGGCCCGAAATCAGCATTTTTTTAGGAGAGTTCTCAGGTAGTCCTGAGGCTACCAAACATTTAGAAACCAGCACAAGGTAGGAATACAGCTGTGTCGGTAAGACAGATTCTACACACTCAACTGTATGTATGGTACAATGGCTCAGAGGTTGGCTCACAAAGGAAGCATTGTGGGTACAAGTAGCCCAGTCCCTCAAGTGTAGATGCTGACCTGAGATGACTGCGATGCACATCTGTCACAAAGGGAAGTTCCTGTCAGCACAGTCCCCAAAGGGACCTCTTGCCAGCCAAGTGCCCACCACCCCAGGCCTCGCTGGGAGTAACTGTCTCCTGTAGTCAACAGGGAGGATTTTCCAGTGAATGCTGTTCTGGAAAGTTGTACTCCAGTCTATCTTGCTTTTGTTTAGAGGTAGTCAGTCTAAGAAGGGTCCAAATAACTCCAGCCCTGTGCGGGGGAATTCTTAGCACAAAAGGGAAGACCAAGAGTACTGGGTTTATAGAGCAGGCCCAGCACTTGTCTCAGCCCTCACACCAGGCACTGTCATCTGGTTACTTCTTCCTTCTCCAACCCAAGGGATAGCCTTGTTCAAACTCCCCTCTTCAAATACCCAGGAAACCTCTGGGCCTCAGTCTAGGCAAAATTCTTTATTGTTCTGGGTCCAGCCTTTCCGTCCTAGATAAACTTGATCTCTCCTTCTGCCAGCCCAATAAGCTGACAGGATTTATGTTCAATTCTTACATTCAGCCTCTTATTCAGTCTCCCTAGCTGCCAGCTTCCTCTTCTCTTTCAGATTTCCTTGCAAATCCTTGTTGATTAATCCCTGATTGATGTCTCACTAATCTACTGATGATTCCTTCCACACAGGCTAGTTTTGCCTTGTAGTTGTCTGATCCCCAAAGAACTTCTCAACGTACCAACCACCTCACAGTTCTTGAATGTTTTCAACAGTGGTCTTTCTCAAATTTTAATATGCAGGTGGAACACCTGGGAATACACATTCTGATTTAGGGAGTATGGGGTAGGACCCGAGATTCTGTTTTTCTAACAAGCTCCCAGGTGAAGCTGATGCTGCTGGTCCATGGACCACACTCCGAATAGCAAAAGTTTTACAGCATGAGTGGCTTGTAATTCCCTCCCATCCTGCTCCATCTGCTTCAGTTTCTTTATAGTCTCATTTTTCCACTTTAAACATAGGAGACTAGAGAAAGTAATCCATCTGCAGTTGATTTAGATTTAATTTTCTTGCTTCTAGTCAGGTTGATCTCTCCAAATCAGCTTCAAATTGGTGAAAATCTGAGATAGGGTAGTGGCATCCCCCATACAGGTTTCTGTCATTTTTTTTTGCATTATTTTCTCAGGACTGTATTGAAAATGTGTTGTGCACAATACATAGTGCATTACTATATAAAGAGAAGAATGGTGAATTATAGAAAGCTGATAACAAGCAAGCTTCCTGCAACACTGGATAGCATGGCAGCAGAAGATCTCAGGGTTGGCCCCAGAGAGGCCAAGTTCCCCAGGCCCTGGGCTGTTGGCTGATTGACCTCACACACTCTGCTCTCCACAGCTCTCTCACCCAAACCTAATCCCATTCCTCTCTTGCATTAGCAATTTATAAATAAAAAGGAGCCAATTGCTAGAACCCCTGGTTTTGAAAAACAAAATCATATTTTCCACTTATACTTAAGATTTGAAAACAACATTTATTGCTTGTATCATTTACATTTTACATGCAGATTTCTTGATTTTTACACTAGGTGAGTGAACTGAGTGAATCAACTCTCTAAAGTTTTGGAATTGTTACAAATTTTTCATGATGGTAATATTTGAGGATGAGGAAAATGGTTATTATTAAACATATATCCTAGGTCTTTCCTATCAGTAAAACCTTGTAGTTATTCCTCAGGTTCTCCCTTCAAACCACTACTCAATTTCCCTACTTTCATAACCAAACTCTTAGAATGATCTATACTTATTCAGAGGCATCTTCATCCCCACTTTCTCCTTAAGTGTCTAAAGTGGGCTTCTGTTTTCACAATTTTACTGAACTTGCACTTACAGGGACATAGGCCATCTCTCAGTCTCTAGGTCTAATGATTCCTCAGTCTGTTTGCTTTCCCTCTCTGACCATGTGATGCTATCAGCCTCACCCTTTCTTCCCTTGACTTCCGGACAATGTGGGTAAGCTGATTCACGCACCTATCTGAGCCCATGGAAATCTTATTTACTGTCTGCTTTTCCTCCACCCACTCCAACTTCACATGCCAAGCAGGGACCTATGTCCAGGACTTTTCTCTGTCTTCCCTCCCTCCCTTGAAGAGCTCATCTATTCACATGGCTTTAACTATTTGCAGTAGGCAACCATTCATCAAACCTCCAACCTCTAGTGCTGATCTCTCTTTGCAGCTCTTGTCCCCCATGTCTAATTGCCTGTTCCACTCTTCTACTGTTACCTCCAAACTCTTCCTTCTATCCAATTTCTCTGTTTCTGTTTGTAGCAAATGTGACTTAGCAATCATGAACTCAAGAGGTCAAGAAATATTGCATTTATTATTTTTAAAAAAATCAATATGAATCAAAAAAGAAAATCAATATGAATCTAACTCTAGAATTCCAATCCCCAAGCTGGCAGGAAATTCAGTCTCATTTGTTATAGGGTCTAATCTCTACTCCTCAAAGGTTATGCATGCCAAGATCCCTACTAGTTTCTTAAGCAGTGCTCAAGCATTAAGGAAACTTCAGGTGACTGGCAAGATACTCTTTATCTCAACTCACATGGTCCCATCACCTTTAACCACTCCGTTGCTTCCATGTCACACTTGAGGCCCAGAATTTTATTTTTTTTTAATTCAGAAGGTATTTTTAGCTCTTCCTCTTAGCCATTTCCTTTCTTTCCATCCTGAAGACTTCTATCCTAAAGGCATTTCATGGGGCAGAGCAAGGTTGGATTTCATGCGTGGTGGTGGTTATGGTGATGGGAAGCCATCATGCCCACAGCAAGATGTCAGAGGCTAAGGAGAATGACAAGGGCATCCTCAGAGGAGGGAGCCCAATGGGGTGGCTGGCATGAAAAGTCAGGAGTTCAAGAGGCTTAGGGAAGGTGTTCACGGGAAAGGAAAACCTAAGTTGTCTGAGCCCAATTAGTGTTAAGAAGGAGAAAACTAGAATGACCCCATGGGGTTGGATTGGAATCAGAGGCACTGGTGGGAGTGCATGATTTTATGTATGTACCTATGGTACGTACGCAGATTTCCTAACTCTGTCCAGTGACGGGGCCTGGGAGCAACAACATCCCAGTAGCAGGGAGCACCTGTAATGCCCAGATCTTGGATTCTAAGTACCTTTCTCCACTAAAACAAGCCAGAGCTACAAGCCAACTAGCCATAGAAGGGAACTTCCTCAAGCTTATAAAAGGAATCTACAAAAAAACCTAGATAACATTATACTTAATGGGGAAAAACTAAATACAAGATGTCTACTCTCACTACTTCTATTTAACATTTATAATATAGATATACTTCTTTTTTTTTTTTTTTTTTCTTTTTTTTTTTTAGACTATGATGTTTTGAAATCCTAAAAAACTGGTTTGGCCATGAGAGACTGCCCCTGCTGGGGCTAGCCAATTCTCAGAGGTAACAAAAGGCTCAGTTGGAAGCATGCGTTTGATATGCAAACTAACCAATTCAGAGCCAAACCTTCTTTATCTGGCTGGCACCCAGGAGGCACTATTCCTCAGCCTTAATCATCCCAGGGTCAGGTACCAGGCAATTAGAGACCACCCCTATAGTCCAGAGTCTGCAGAAATTATACATACTAACCAATCTTAAACTGTTCACCCCTTTCTACCTTGTCTTTCCTGCAGAAACCCCAATCAAAGCCCTAGCCTGGCTTTCTCCTCCCTCTTGCTTTCTGCCTCCTGACCACCTGGGGCTTCCCCATGTGGCCCTGCATGGTGTGCTGTGCCTCCTGTTTCTAGAGCCTGTAAATATAATAAACTTTCGTTTTTCTGAGCCTCTCCTGTGTTTCCTCTCGTGGCTGCATCTAACTGCCCATCACATAAAAGAGCCAGAATACATTGCATTGGGAGTTCTACCCAGTGCCATCAAGCAAGAAAAAAAAAAAATGGCCTCTAGATTTTTAAAAATGAAGAAATAAATATTCACAGATGACAGTATTGTCTGTGTACAATAGCCTGTCTATAAAAATGCGATTAGAAGTGATGTGAGTTTTGCAAAGTTGCCTAAAACTTAGAATTTGAAATTCCAAAAGCAAAACCATTTGTAATAGCATCAATAAGGTGGAATACTTAGGGATAAATATGACAAAAGATATGCAAAATATGTACACTAAAAACTACAAAACATTGCTGAAAAAAAATTAAAGAGGGCCCAAATAATTAGACTATTGATCTGATATTGTTAAGAAGTCAATTCTCCCCAGATTTATCTATAGATTCAATGCAGTCCTATAGAAACCAGAGCTGGGCTTTTATTTTTTGTAGAAATTAACAAGCTGATTCTAAAATTCATAGTGAAATGCCAAAAACATAGAATTCTTAAACCACCTTGAAAACAAACAGAATAAAGTTGAAGGATTTACACTACCAGACCTCAAGACTTATTTTAAAGTTATAGAAATCAAGACAGTGTGTACTGGCATAAAGATAGATAAATAAATCAATGGAACAAAACAGAAAATACAGAAATAAATCTCTACATATGTGTTGTGTAGAGTATGCTCCACAAAGGTGCAATAAATGATGTTAGAACAATTAGGTATCTGTATGCAAAAAAAACCCCAAACAAACAAATAAATAAATAAAACAAAAAAGACCAAAAATACCCCACCTTCAATCCATAGCTTGAATCATACAAGTATATAAAAATTAACTAAAAAATGGATCCTAGACCTAAATACGAAACCTAAAGCTATACAATGTGTAGGAAAAAACATAGGAGAAAATCTTTGTGACCTCAGCTTACATTAAGATTTCATAGTTACAACACCAAAAGCACAGTCCACAAAAGAACACATTGATAAATTGGAGTTTACCAAATTAAGAACTGTTCTTTGAATGACATTGATAAGCTAATGAAAAGAGAATACATAGACTGGGGAAAATGTTTGCAAATTACATATCTGATGAATGACTTCTATCTAGAATCTATAAAAGAATTTTCAGACTTCAAGCGTAAACAAATCATGATATATCCATGCAATGGAATACTACTCAGCAATAAAAAGGAACGAACTATGGATATAACAATATAAATGGATGTCTATATAATTATGAGGAATGAAAAAAGCAACTCAGAGAACAGTTCATACTGTATGCTTATAATTTTTTTACACCTCTATAAAATGGAAATGAACTAATAGGGACTGAAAGCAGGTCATTAGTTGCCTCAGGGTGGGGTAGAGGGTGGAGAGAAATAAAAAGTGATTACAGAGGAACATGAGGACAATTTGGGGGATGATAGATATATTCATTCTCTTTATTACAGTGATGGTTTCAAGGATGTATACATATGTCAAAACATCAGATTGTTCACTTTAAACTTATGCAGTTAGTTATATCTCAATAAAGCTGTTAAAATGGTTTAAAAATATTTTTGTGTGAAATATTTCAGAAATTCAGACAAACACGAAGGATCATATAACAAACTTCTGTGTATCCACCACTAAATTTTAACAGATCTTTACATAGTTCCTTTTACTTTTTTTTGAAAGAAATAAATAATTGCAGATACAGTGGACACTTTGATGACCCCTTCGTAATCCCCACCCCATCCCCCTAAGTGCAATCACTATCCTGACTTGAATGATTGTGATGCCCATGCCAGCTTCACCCTTTTGCTTTGCACATATGCCCATAAATAATACAGAATATACTTTGGTATGGTTTGCATATCGAAAATCCTTATGTAAATGGCAATTTCCTCCTGAAACGTGTTCTTTATATTCAACATTGTGTTTTTTGAAATACGCCCATGTTGTTCTAGTTCATTTGTTTAGAGGTCTACTTTGTGAATATACACTATATATTATTCAAACATTCTCCTCTTGGGTTTTAAGCTGTTTCAGACAATGTTGCTCTTTGACATTTTTGTACCTATCACCTTTGCTAGGGTGTATACCGATGGGATTTCTGGGAATCTTCAGTTTTACAAGATATAGGCAAATTGCTTTCCAAAGTGGGTTACACTCGCACAGCAATTAGCATTCTTATTGTTCCTCATCCTTACCCACACTTGGTTCCGTCACACTTTTATTTTTATTTTATTTTATTTTTAAAGATTTTATTGGGGAATCGGGGAAGGGGAACAGACAAGTTGCTGTCCTTTTGTTCTTCAGTCAAGTTGTGGAGGACATTGCTTCACTGACCCATGTTGGTATCGTCATTGCGCTCTTCCCGGATGAGGCAGATCGGTCGCCGGCCACTGGATGGCTGCTCATGGCAGCTCACAGCAGCTCACGCTGGCTGCCGGCCACTCATGGTAGCTCACAGAAGCCCACTGCAGCAGGGACTGCAGCCTATGCTGTCGCCAGCAACTCACGTCAGCCCAGCTCCAGGTTGAACTATTGTTCGCCATCTTAGCTGTAGAGAGCAGTGTCACTGGCCCGTGTGGGATCTGAACCAGCGGCCCTGCTGCTCAGAGCTCGCACTCCCAAGCCAACTCTTAACCAATGAGCCACTTGGCAGGCCCCTGTCACACTTTTAAATGTGAGGCATGGGTATCTTCAACTCTTCTGGATGGCCCTAGCTTTTGATTTCTCCTGGTACATCTTGCAATCATCTTCTCTGAGGTTAGCCGTCTTCCTGGAGGGTGGGCCACTGAGTAGAACTGGGTGCACCCTTTTCCTAGTCCTTTGGAAGCCACTTCTGCTGTCCACTCTCTCCCTGACCTGGAAGGAACTCCTTTCGCTGCTATTATTGCTCATCATTCTAGGATAGCCAGCATCATCCGTTTGTAAGTTTCGGCCTTATGAAAGACAAGGAGAGCTGACAGCTCTTCAGGCAAAAATCCCTCAAGCAAAGAAGTATGAAAAGCCTGCCTACTTTGTGGGGGTTGGAGGTGGCAAGGTTAGTTAGGAAAAACTCAAGAGAGCAAAGCACAAATTGGTATGTACAAAACTACCCTGCCCATGTGAATGATCCCATTCTCCTTATCACCCTGGATCCCAAACCTATGTAATTCACTGATAGCCATTTATATAGTTTTCACACTCAGCCATCATGTTCTTTCAACTCTTCTTTTTTTAAAAAATATTTTATTGGAGAATTGGGGCAGGGGAATAGTGTTGGGGAATTGGGGATGTTCTGTCAATTCTTCATTCAAAATCCCTTTCAGAGTCTGCATTTATCCCAGTCCAGACCTTCATCTCACAGTTAGCTCCTGGTTCCCATCTCCCTTCCCAATCTACTCCACCTACCCGCCGATCCTCTCTGCAAATGAGCACCAGGGTAATTTTCTTGGAAGACTACTTTAAACATTTCAGTGCCCTGCTTATAGGCTATTCAAGGTTCCCTATTGCCTGCAAGAAAAGGTTCAGATTACTTAACCTGGCAGCCAAGGCCCTTTCCAATTCAGTCCTACCTAGACATAACTCCATTTCCTTTCGATGTAATGAACCCTCTGTTCCCGCCAAGATGGCCTCCTTACTCTTCCGAACGGCTGTCACTTTCAGCTGTTTCTCCTCTTTGACTGATACTTCCCTTCCTTGAGGCTTAGCCCTAACCTTTTCTATTCCACCAGACTTTCAACTCTAGGTCACCACTGTCTTTTCCCTTTTGGAACTCAAACTGTTTATTTTATCCATGCCAAACATTTGGGCAGTCAACACAGCTCGCTTTATGAAAGTTCTATTTTGCTATTTAACTTTTCACATACGCATTTACATTTCTCTCTCCATTAAGGCTACTGCTTTCCTACATACATTGCATACATGGTAGTCCCTCCAGCTGCTCAAACCGAAGAACTAATTGTGTTCAAATAATTTTGGGAAAGGCTGCATACCATGCCCCTTTCTAGAAGATTCAAATTGCACATTAGCATGTTAAAAGATCTAAAAAGTCTTATGCCAATGAAACTGCTTAATTTCTGATTAATTTTTTTGCTTAATTTCTTTTCTGATTCTGAATTATCAAGAAAAGCATTTTTTGTCTTGTAACAACATTAATCTTCCTGAGAATTTAGTGATCCTCAGAGGAGACTTTGGGAAGCATGGCATAAGATTATAAACTCCTTAACCATCATTGTAGCTCAGTGCCCTAGCACTTAGTGCCCTAGCACTTAGTAGGTGCTTGGGAAGTCGTCGAGGATTTGGTGAATAATGTTTTATTCACTGATATAAACTCCTCTAAGAGTTTCTTTCTCTGCAGACTTGAGAATACTGTAAAACAAATAAATAAGCTTGCTTCCACTTCTTATTAAATTTATTGGCAGTACATTCTGAAACTAATGGGATTTCTAAGTCCTCTATATGTTTCTGTGCCTGGCTGAGAAAGATAGCCTGCACTCCTCCACAATGGGAACATAACAAGTTCACAAAATTTTCCACTTCTAGCACACCAGAGCCAGGCTTTGCTCATTGTTATTTAAATGTCTGCCTTATCATTTTATTTCACTTAGAGAAATGAGTCAGAGAGAAGCTCAGGAGCTGCCTGGACTCTGCAAAAGAACTCACCCAGAACTTCGACACAGATGAGCCCTATTTTGAGGTCTAATTTTTTTTACATGTGTGGGTTTGGATGTACTTTCACCAGCATGTTGGATAGAAAAACTAATGATTTGAATGTGAATGTAAGATAGCAAAAGAAAAACAAGTACTATTATTTGAATAGCCAAAGTTGTGGTAGAGTTACTGGTAATGTGAAACCGAAGTTTGAAGTTGGGATTCAAAAGTCATAGGAGATTTTAGAGAGGATTGACAATAAGTTAGTGATTTCTTTTTTTCTAGTGAGGACTTTTTTCTTAAATTGCTTTTAATAGGTAATATAAATGTAAATAATATATCCTATATATTACAATATACATATTATTACATTATACAATAGATATCACATATATACTATATATTTTATGTGTATAGATATATCACAAAAATTCAGCATATACAATTGAGTATATAGCAAAAAGCTAACTCCCTTCCATCTCTGATTTCTACTCAGCCAGCCCTCCCTTGAAGCATCCCTTTTTTAAAGATGCTTTTCATACCTTCTAGAGATATTCTATGCATATATAAGTATATACGACTCATATTTATGCAATCCCAAATGTTATATTATTTACACTTTTTAACCTTGCCTCTTCCACTTCATATATGAGTATATTAGAGATGTGCCCATTTCAGTATATAAAGATATGCTTCTTTCTAATGGCTTCAAGGTGTTTTGCTATTTGGGAGTACCATCAATTATTTTACTTCCATATTGAAGGACATTTTGTTTATTTCCAATCCTTTGCTATTATAAATGATGCTTAGAGAATATTGTTATATGCATGTCTTTCACAAATGTGTGAATAAATATGTGTAATTCTTAGATTTGGAAACTTGAGGATCAAGAGGCATACCTAATTTTAAATTTTAATGGATCCTGCCAATTTGCTCCCCTTGGCAGTCATGCCAATTTAAAATACCACCACCAATGTATGATAGTGCCATTTCCCAGTACTTTTGTCTACACAGCATATTATCCAAATTTTTTTAAAACTTTTGTCAGTATTATAGGTGAAAAACATTGTCGTAACCTCACATAAGTGAAGTAAAGCAAAGCATTCTTTTTAGGTGACAAACCTCTAATATTTCCTTTTCTAGGAATTGTGCACATTCTTTGTCCATGTTCCACTGGGGTATTGTCTTATTATTGACTCATGAGAACCCTTTATTTACTGTATGTGGTACATATTGAAATAATTGACTTTAATGCCAGTATTAGTTCCTGGAAGAGACGTTTGACCATATCTTTTCTAATGTGTCATTCTCTTCAACCCTGACTCTTTTCAGCTATGTTAGACTACTTCAGAGAGGACTGGTTTCCTTTCTTCTTCTTCAGCCTTATAAAAATTTTCCCACCAACACAAGACCATACTTACATACCAGTATATTCTGTATCATTTTTCCAAACGTAGTCAGTAAACTTAATAGATTTTTTTTTTTGGAAGCGGTGTACTCTCATGACTTGTAGATACAACAGGAGTAGTATCTATCTGCCATGGCTGGTGAGATTTTTTTTCAAGAACAACCTGCCTGTTCCCTCTAAATCCAGTTACAAATTAGCCAGCCAAGAGCCAAGTGCAGCCACAATGTATTTTACTTGGCGAGCATGGTATTAGAAAAGAATTTGAATTAGTCACCCACATTAAAGACAGTGTGTAATTTTACAGGAACATCCAGATTTCTGACTTCTCTTGAAAAGTCACAGGATCTGGCAACATTGCATTTCCACATGACAACTGACTGGAGCTTGTGGGCATCTGCCTCCTGCGTAGACCACATTCCCCTGTGTTCTGAAACCACGCCTACTTCACTATTTACATTACCTGCCCGGCTCCTGGAGGTGTTTGCCTTTGTAACCTCTGATCTTCTGTCCCCAGAGTTTTCCTCTCTCTTCCTGTCAATCAAAAGAAAAGGAAAAAACAAAAAATCCCCCTCCGTGTCTTGTCTCAGCCTCAGGTCTTCTCCACTTTTCCACCCCAGCCTTCTCCCATTTCTTCTTTGAAAAACTATTTCCCTACCTCCCATGGAGAATTTACTTGGACTTCGTATCAAGCCCTCACGGTTCCCCTTTCAGCGTTTCCCTTAGTGATGCAGTCTGTTCTCTAGGATGCCTTCCAGAAGAATTTAGGAAGATAAAAGATTGCTCTACTAGGGCATGCATTCTAAAACACAGTTAAACAGACTTTAGCAAAGTTTTGAGAAAGATGACTAAAAGCATATTTCCGAGGCTTCCTCTGGGTACTAATGGATGCTTGAACGCAAAATATTTTCTAGGATGATGTATATTGATTGACCCAAGATTAGTTGGTTCCTCTCCATCCTTACTGCTTCTCAGAGTTCAAGTTCTTGTCAGTGTCCACCTGAACTGCCTCAGCTTCATAACTAGTCTCTTTGCTGCCAGTCTCTATTCTTCAATTCTTTTCTCCAGACATAGTTTCCTAAAGTATGAATCTTATTTCATCAACCCCACCCCTCTTAAAAACCTTCATTCATCCCTGTTGCCTAAATGTGTCATTATCAACAAGGCTCCTGAGGTTATTTATAATTGGGCCCTAGGACTTCATTTCCAACCAATTCATTTACCTTGTAGCCTTGTTACACCAGACCCTTTGCTAGTTCCTAAGCACACCAGGAATGTTGGAAAGGCATATTTCTGCTCTTTTATAATCCAAGCTCCTACTCATACTTCACGATATAGTGGATGTTCATTAAATGTTTGGTGAATGAAAGAATCACTACCACCTCAACTTGTGTTAATTAGCATCAGTCTTTGGTAGCTTCTATAAAATATGTTGCCCTCCCGTTTTAGCCAGTGGTATCTTCTTAATTGTCAATTTCATTGAGTCACTGTTTTCAATGGTTCCTAGTGGCCTCAGTATAAGGACAGTTTCACATAGTTCCTCAATATGGTCTACACTGCCCTTCATGATCTACTTTCTTGCTTACCATTCCAGCTTTAGCTGTTGTCAACCTCCAACTCTTCTCCAACCGCATGGAAAGAACCCTGAAAGAACCCTGCTCTCTAGGTCTGGGCCTCAGCATTTGCTCTTTACTCTGTGTGGAAGGTCTCCCCATATGCCCTCCTCTTCTCTACCGCGGGGCACACAGGACAGCATGTAGCAGGCTTCTCTGACCTCATCTGCCTGGGACTGAGTTAGGTGCCCCCGTCTAGCATGTGTTCCCACAGCACTTAGACTGTGATGTCTGCCTCTTTAGCTGTCCAAGCCCCACCCCTCACTCTGTGTTCCTCCAGACAAGAACTGTCTTTTTCATCTTTTTATCAATGGTGGGAACATAGTCTCTGACACAAACTAGATACCCCATGAATGTCTGTGGAATAAATAAAATTATGCCAAAGGGAAAGTAATCTGATGTATATAATTCACGGGACTGTGTGAATGCTTAAGTCTCTTCTTTGCATGTAGAAAGAGGCTTTTTGGCTTTTTAAATTAATATTTGCAAGAGTCAGCAAAGTCAGGAAAATAGAAACTGTGCTACATATTTCAAACAGAGGAGATTTAATACAGGGACTTGTTTCACAGATATTGGAAGCCTGGAAGAGCAAAATGGGAAGTTGAAGCAACCTAGTTATTAATAATTGTGGGAAGAAGCTGAGTACAACAGTTACCTCCCTGGGGATACTTGTGCTAATTGATGAGGATTCAGCAGCAACTGTTATGGACACAATCTGCCTTTATTGTGGTTTCAGCCTGTCAGGGAGGAGACACATTGAAGTGATATTAACAATGTGTTTTGATAGAGTGCATATGGGGAGCTCCAGGACCACAGAGCTGGGGATTTAATTTAGTTTGGGTTAGTGGTCCCCCAAGTGTGTTCTGCAGCACTATCAGAATTACCTACAAATGTTTAAATTACTCCCATCCCAAACCTATTGAATCAGTACTAGGTGGAGGGGGCAGAGATGAGAAGAAGGAATCTATATATTTTTTAGAAACTCTCCCAGTGATTCTTACGCATACTAAATTTTGAGAGGTCCTGCTAAGGAGGTCTGTATAGCCTAGATAAGAAAATAACATTTACTCTGAGACTGTAATAATGAGTATCAGTTGGTAAGATGCAAGGGGGGTGGGAAAAGATTAGTCTAGACCCACAGGACAGTATGTGCCAAGATCTAGAGCCCCAGAAAGCCATATTTATGGCAGAAACCAGTAAGTAATATGTGGGAAACAGAGTGGTTCAAGATGAAGAACCAAAGAAGGAAAAAAGAGAAATTAGAAGAGGGATAGAACTGGCCCCTATGAGCTATGATAAAAATAAGATGAAGTTGAAAGACTAAGACTAAGTTTGAGTGACTAATCTTACAGTAGTCTGGTTATAAAAGCAACTTCATAATTTATATAGAAAATAGAAATCAGTGAAGCTTCTCTAAAGCACATGAGGACCCCAATTAAGCCCCAGTGAACATTTGTGTTGTCTAAAGAACCACCAAACAAACTCATTCCCATTTCCTTTGTCCCAGAAGGACACATGTTGAACCTAAATATTTAGTGCAGTCTGGAGCTCTTCCTGGCCTTTCAAGGGAGCATCTGTTAATAAATGGCCCTGCTCCTTCTTCCATGCTGCTTGGCGCCTGGGTGGAAAGTCTGTTCTGCACAACAGGGTTCAGTTGACTTGCCAGTGAAAAGGTAAGCCTCTCTCAAAGAGGGTGCAGACCATTTATCCCTGAGATAGTCTATGTGCCTGATTTAGCAGATGCATGGGTCAAAGATCTGGTGTGCCTGCAGCTCATACTGGGAAAAGAAATGGAACTGTGACCAGACAACCACCCATGATAACTGGATTTTTTTCTTTTTTTTCCATAAGATTGGATGGCAGTGACATCTCTGACCATTCAGTGGTGCTACTTCCTACTAAAAAACAGAGTTGGGATCTTGCATGGGGAGGAAGGATAAATTCAGGGAGTGAGACTTCTCCCTATAAATAAGGGCTGGTAGGTAAAGATTTAGATAAGACCGAAGGAAGAAAGTGCTTGGGGAGGAGCCTAAATCCTGAGGGCAAGTGAGTTAAGTCAGCATAGGGAGAGAACCCAAGAGAGCACCTGGCCCTAGAGAAAGACCTAAGTCTTCAAGTATGTCCAAGAAACTCAAGAAACTTAAAGGTGGTGAGACCTTCAACCTTATTAAATGGAAGGGTCTATGTCAGAAGGGAATTAGAATGAAGGAGGGGATCCTTACCTGTAATTCCCTCCTGAAGTGGACTCAGTGCTTCGTACCTTCATGTGTTTATATCTGCAAAGCCTGGTGTGGAGACTGAAAAGGCACTGCCCACCTATATCCCCACGGGATCCAAGGGAGAGGGTGCATATCGTCACACCTCTTTCCCCAGTGGATTTTGACTGGAAGTTCTGAATAAGCTATATATTTGGGAAACAGATGTCTGGCAGAACTAGTAGATGGAGCACTCCAGAGCACGCAAACTCAAGAAAGGCGTAAAACCAAACCTTTTTTTACTCCAAAGCTGGGACAAGATGCCTCCCGAAAGACAACAGGGAAGGCTGGACAACTGACTGCCTTGTCTCGAAGAAGAGGGCTCATGGCATCCCGGTCCAACACAGATCATACAATCCCTGAGACGTGGGGCTTGAATTAGTGCCTCATCTCTCCTCCGTGGTGCTCACTGGCTAGCCACTTGGTCAGCCCCCGTAACGGCTCTCTATGTGCCCAGAGCAGGGGGGCATCTGAGACTCTGTAAAGCTACAGAAGGAGAAGCATTAGCTACTGTGGGAAACCTACCCACAGGCTTCATGGTTTGTGACTGTTTTGTTTTTACTCAGTGACTTTCCCTGGGGCAGTCCCCTTGGTAGATTCCAGAACCTGCTGATTTTTTCACTGCTCCCCCACCCCCTTCAGGAGTAGCTTCTTTCCCCCTAAATAGGGTTGTCAGCACACTCCACTAACTTCAAATCTCAGATAAACAATGAATAACTCTTTAGTATAGGTGTGTCTCAAATATTGCAAAAATTTCAAATTTAACAAGGCATCCTGTCTTTTGATTGGCTACACTAAGGGAGCAGATACCCAATTCCTGTGGGAGTTGGTTTTGGTCCCTTCTCCTCCTTTGAGATTACCCAGTGATCACTGATTTTATTTCACATGAACACTCTCTGCATGGTTTTTTTAAGGAAATGGAAGAGAAACAAGCAACTGTTTCTCAATTGTATAGGCACATTTTTTGTTCTTACCTCACAGGGCAGGCAGTTGAATAAGGAAATTGGGAAGAGGAATGCAGGATTATTAGTTCTTGGTGGAACCTCCTCCCACTCCCCCAAGTCTTAACTCTGCAGTATTGGGATGTAAACCAGAGGTAAACAAGGAGGGTACAGATAATACCAAGGTGATGTGATCTGAAACTGTCAAAAGAGAATTGTTTTACAGCCACCTCTCACACCACAAATCCTTGTGTTGGTTAGTTGTGAGTGGGCTTTTTATAGTTCTAGTACTGTACTTTCATTTTGAGAAAGCAACTCGCCCTTAGCCAGAGTGAGAGTTAAATAAATTAGTCCCCTCACACCTGATTATTAATGACTGAAACTCTCTGCCTGGAGATTTTTGAGACTTTCATGAGTGCAAACTGAAAAAAAACCAACAGTCACTTATGTGCTGCAAGCAATTTTCTACCTTATAGCAAGTGGAAATTTCAATAATCTTTTCAGAGTAGAATCTCCCTTTATTAGAACCACCAGCCGAGTATCTTTACTTACACAAATGTAAAGCAAGTATCTACGTACTGCTTCTTGTTGAAAAGTGTAGTTACCATTAACCCAAATGCTGTGTAGACTAGAAGCTCATTGTTCTTTTTGGAACTACAGATTGCTGTAGTTTCCTAAGACAGAACTGCCTCTCTGCATATTTTCTTTTGTTCTGGGCATTGCTTACAGAAGCTTAGGATCTGGGTAGAGAAAGCTGAAGGAAACCATGGGATCCAAATCTCATGCTACAAAAACTGGAGGGAGTGTGGTACATCTCCTCCCACACTGGGTCATAGCTGTCCCGGGCACACTGTTATTTAAGACTGAATTATACAGAATGTGCTGATGATGGACTCCTGTGATGAAACAGTTGTCATGTTGAGGCATATAGGGCAAGGTCACCCCCTAGTGGTAGGGGTTGGGATTGCTCCTTCCAGAAGGAGCAATTCCCACTGTCAGTCATCCCTAAGGCAGTTACATCAGGATTAGGTTAAATGCCAAATAAAGGTGGCTTAAAGACATAAGGGTTTTCCTCTTTCTAAAAGGAAGTCTAGAAGGAGGCAGTCAGAGCTGTTAGGGTAGCTCCTTGGTTCCCAAGGACTCAGGTTTCCTTCTATTTTTCTGTTTAATTAGCCTTAATGAACGGCTTTTGTTCTTAGGGTCATAGGATGGCTACTGCAGCTTCAGCCATCAAATCTACAGTGCAGCTCTGAAAGAAAAAAGTGGAAGAGGGAAAAATAGTGTATGTGAGTGTATGTGTTTTCTGGTGAGGCTTCCCAACTAATGCTCCTTTAAACAGCCTTTCTGAAGTCCCCCAAACACTTACAAAGCTGGCTGAGGGGTTGAGAAACACTCTTTTACTTGGGTACTTTGCCACCCTACCTAAATGGGGGTTTAGTTACTAAGGAGCAGGAGAATGAATACTGGGGGCAGTAGTAGTCTCTGCCTGAACCTAGAGGGACAGGGAAGTCCTTTCTCTCTCAAAGCCATTTGGTGACTGGGCCTGAACTTTCTGGTGGTGAGTGTAAGCTGGACTCTGCCACATGGAGCCAAGGCCAGGTACCAGGAACACTGAGAATGGCTCTGTGAGCTGTGCCAACAATTGAGATTACTTTTGAGGCTGCACTTTCCTTCCATTATCCTCAAACTTTCCATGAAGTTTTGTTATTCTTCTGTTGGGTTCTGGGAGATTAAGGTGGGGTGGGGAGGTATTCATGCCTAGAACTAAGTGGTAGTAGGAGGTCTGTCTCCTTCCCCCAAACTGGAAAGACGGCACCTGTTACTTGACAGAGATTGGCTGCCGAGGGCTGCCACAGGTCATCAGGGCCCTCCGAGGTGTTTGGCAGTGGCTTGTGGCTTGGCAGCTGAAGCAGGCGCCCTGAGCATAAAAGCAGGTTAGGCATAATTCCTAAACACACCTTGGAATGACCACCCTGCTTCACCTTGGACAGAGGGCTTTCCTGAATCATGGGAATTTCGGAGGTAAAACAGGAAAGTTATGGGTACATAATAGATGTAAGAAAGCATCTTGTAGGAACCTCAGAATTAGCCTGGGGACACTTGGGAGCCCAGGGCTAAGTGCCTGCAATGTGAAGCTGGGGGCTCAAGGTCACTGGGGTCCTTTTCTTTTTTTTCAAACATACATTATTTCTTAGAGCAGTTTTAGGAAGGTACAGAGATTTCCCATAGACCCCCTGCCCCAATTTATGAATAGCTGCCCCATTATTAACACCCCACTGGAGGGAAGGGAACATTTGTTACAACTGATGAACCCACACTGACACATCATAATCACTCAAAGTCCATAGTTTACATTACTGTTCAAATTGGTGCTGGCTATGCTATGGTTTGCACAAATGTATAATCATTATAGCATCATACTATAGTGCCATTGCCCTAAAAATTCTCTGTTCTCCTCTTATTCATCCCTCCCTCCCCCACCCCCTAGCAACCACTTACCTTTTAACTGTCTCCATAGTTTTGCCTTTTTCAGAATGTCATGTAGTTGGAATCATACAGTATGTAGCCTTTTCAGATTGGCTTCTTTCACTTAGTAATATGCATTTAAGGTGGCTCCGTGTCTTTTCACGGCCTGATAGCTCACTTCTTTTTAGTGCTGAATAACATTCCATTGTCTGGATGGACCACTGGGGTCTTATTTCTAATGGTATGAACTGTGGGAAATCAGTTTTGATGATGCCTGAAGTTTGATTCCACAAACTCTTACCCCTTTTGTATAATTTACCCCTTTCCACATTGTGTCTGCATTAGAGCACCAAAGAGCAGCAATTAAACAGGTCAAAACAAACATGGCAATAAATAAATGAAAGAATAAAGAATAAATGGAGAAGTTCAAATCCCACAGCATCGCATACAGACCTCCCAGAATCCAGCCTGTGCTTTTTCACTGACCTCATCTCCTACCTACCACGTCTCCTTCATTCCCTGGTAGGTCACCTCTCCTGCTCTGTCGTGCCCTGAATATATCACACTGTTTCCAATGTTTCTTCTTGGAATTCTTTTCCGCCATTCATGTGCTAGTGAACCCCAACTCTTCCATCAAGTTGCAGCTTAAAAGTCATCTGTGCGGTGCCTTCCTTGGGCCCCCTTAAGTAAAACAGAGTACTCCCTCTCTCCCTCTAGCCACCTGTGCACTCTGGCATGTCCCTGTCACACTGAGTCCCAATGGCAGTTAGGTACAGGTCTGTCTCTCCCACTAGTTAATGAGCTTCCTAAGGCTAGGAAGCCCTACCGTGTAGCAAAACTCCAGGCACATGCTGCATGTAATAGATGCTTTATTAATATTGGTTAAAAGAGTCAATCAGTGTGTGTGCATATATTTACTTATGTTTATATTTACTCTTTTTCTTTTTAGGACATTAGAATATTGAATGCAATTCTAAGTTACATCCACTCTATTCAGATTTGTTAAAATACCTAACTGGCTTATTTAAAGACACACACACACACACACACACACACACACACACACACACACACAAAGGATTCATTGGAAATATTGCTGCTGAGAGTAACTAAAATTTATCAACATAACTAAAGAATTCACTAGAATATTATTACTGAAATAACTAAACCTACAGCATGGGATGGACCACACCATGCTTCCATAACAGTTAACTTAAGCAGACATGTACAGCAAACCTTGAATATTTATAGTATATTTAGGTACAAGCTTGTGGTTGCTTCTCCTTCTGGAATTAGAGAAGTTTCGAAAGACTTTGGCTAATGCATTAATAAGACAGATATGCTAAGGTTTATTAAGAAAACAAACACACCAACAAAAACAAATCCCAAATCCCTTTATCATGGTGGTTTACTCCCCACTTATGTTGATCTCCATGCAGCCTGTGCCACCTTACACCTATTACCTCCAACCTTACTGAAAGAGCCCTGAGGCTTCACTCTGCCCACCTCCCATTGGTCAGAACCTGTCACATGACCCCATTGCTGTCTAGGAAATGCAGGGAGCCCATGCCTGGCTCATTAGGGGAGAGTCCCATGTCTGCAGGGAAGGAGATGTCAAGGTGGAGATGAGCCTGCTGCGCATCTGAGGGAATACCACTGAAGTCAACATCTATGGATGGGTAAGGAAACAGGATTGGGCAGTGACAGGTCAAGCCCCAGTGTCACCTCAGGAGCCTTAGCTGCCTTTGTGGGGAGTTCGAAAGACAAGATAATGTCAGGGCTGTCCTGAGATGGGGCAAAGAGGCTAGACCTTTGTACCCCTGCATCATTCAGTCACTGGATCAGGCTGTCCTGGGAAGGGGTATGACCCTCACTGAGGCAGCTCAGTCCCGGCTACTCCAGAGAGGATTGACATCTGAGGGCTGAGTGCCAGCAACTGGGGAATAAGTCCTGCTCATATCCCTGATGGGGCTCTGGGGAGCTCATCACAGCAGCCCCACCATGAGCACAATAGTCTCTTCCAAGCAGATATCTCGGCACAGATCACATTTGAATCCTCTTTCATCGTCTTGGCTTTAAACCAACCACTGGCTTGACCTGTGAACTATACCAGTTGTCTCCGCTATCAATTCCACTAAGCTTGGGGATAAAGCACATTCTTCATCCCTAACTGTGCTAGCTATCCCTGCTGCTACTGCATAGATTTGGGTACTGCTGAACTCCACCTCTAACCCCCCAGGAAAAAGGAAAAAAAAAGTTTGCAAAATTCCTGCTGCCACCTTAACCAAAAGACAGCTTCTCCTCATCTGTGCTGGGTCTTGGCCAAGCTCACTATGAATCAAGGCTATCTGTCTCTCTTTGAGCTGCCTCTGGCTATGGTGGGCCAGGACCTTTCCAAGGTAAATAGCCTTTCAGTTTGGACTTCCTGTTGAGCATTATCAAACGTCTTCTGCAGCAGTGGAAACCATACCTAATTTCTCTGTTTAACCATTTCATGCCTACTCTACACTTGTTACCTGGACACAGCACGGCCCTCTGAGAAACACCTGTGTAAATTCTGCATGCGTCTATTGGGTCTCCTGTGGGAGAGGATGTTGAGCTAAATCCTCATGTTCCAGAGGATGCTACTAGGACCCCACTTTTACTTGACCTAACCACATTCTTTCTATGAAGACAATAATAATAATGCCTGGCATTTATTGCAAAGCACTTTACACATGATAGCTTAATTTTCACAACTATCTTATGCAAAAGTACCATTATTTTTTTCTGATTTACATACAATAAAATCAAGGCACAGTTAAAGACACTTGCCCAAGGTCACATGAGATAAAAAATAGAAGAATCTGTATTGAACCCCAGAGAGGCTGAACATGGAGTGTCATACTGTTTGTCAATGTCCAGGGTTTTTTAAAAGTCAGGGTTCCAGAGGGTGGGCCCATAAATCAGCAAGGAATATTTGCACGGAACCTCTCATAAGGGTTGTTTAATGTACTAAAGTTCATGGCCTACATGAAAAGCCCAATAAGGAACAAAGCCCTAGCCAGAAACTCCTTTTACAAGCCAGAAAAATGAATTAAATGTCAGTGAATTTAGGGAAGGGGATTACCCATTAAAAAAAAAAGAGCTAGTATTAAAATATAAATATATGGGTTTTGTATGTTTAGCATTGGACGACTTATGAGTATCTTATGTATTGTGGCTCCATGAAGCAATAGGATAGTAAAATATATTTAGATTTGGAGGAGAGATAGCCACCACTATTTGTTGGTGTGGTGTGGTGGGGTGGGGTAGGGCCATAAGAATGGAACTGTCCCCTCCCAATGTGGAGCCTCCTCAGTGTCTCTCCCAGCCAAGATGCAGAGACATGCAGCTACAGTCTCACCACCTTCACCGCCCCTTTCTGCACAGGAAGGCTGACTGTCTACAGAGAGTCTCCGAGTTATGAGATGGCTTCCTCTTTATTAAATAACCTGCTAGGAATTGGGGAACACCTCATAAACCTGATCTAAACGTTGGACAAATGGTTCCTTCATCTTCAGGTGTGGCGATGTGATGGACTTTCTCTACACCTCATTACCTGGGAAATAGGGCTGGAAAGAAGCTTGGTGCCACACTTATGTTTTTTGTTTTTTTTGTTTTTTTTTGAGGGCAATGTCACTGGCCCTCATATGTGGGACCGAACCGGAACCGCTGGCTTCTGAAGCCAGCGCTTAACCACCGCGCCACTCGGCCGGCCCAAGGTGCCATGCTTCTTTGACAGGAATTCTAACTTGTCACCTCAGCTTCAAGCGTTAGGATACAAATAGCCATAATGAGGCCATCGACCGAGCTTAGCAAGTACTGCCTGGCAATGAAATGTGCTTGCTTGCAACAGGCAGGGTCTGGAGGTGATTTGGGCCTGACAGCTCGGCCTCCAAACTGCATTTTCCATGTGTCAGGAAAATGAACACCATGTCCACTGCACATGGTTTTAGCAATTAGACCTTTATTAATACCGCAGAGCAGCTGGAACTAGAAATAGTTTCAAGTGCTCACATTCTTTCAACATACAAATTTCCAGAGTGGTGGCAGCTGCTGAGGCCAGATTTATTCATCTTAGGCCAAAATTCGCATACTCTTGTCCCCATGTTTTGGGCCTGGACTTTATGGCTCTGACAAAATATGACTGCAAAGATCTGCTATGGGAAATCAGACCCCCTTACATTAAAGTAAATGTCTTCTCCCCATGTCCCCCTCCATTGTCACTGGTTTGGGTTTTAGAAAGGAACCTCCCTTCCTGTGTTTGGGGTTCCATTGCTTCCCCAATGGGAGTGTTGTAGTTCCTAATTCTCTTACTCCTGCCTGCCCTCCCCTGCAATGTTTCTTCCTATGTACCTGTGCTGGCCTGGACTTCACACAAAGACTAGAATTGGTCTAATACAACTGCCTACCCAGTGAGAACCCTTTTGTAGCCCCTGCCTCAATTTCTCCTAAGCATGCCTTCACCTGTGGAGTGGCCTATTTTCATTTTAGGATAATTCTGGGTATTTGCAAATTCTTCCTTGTGTTCAAGTTAGACCTACTCCCTCAGTTGGCTTCACCGGTTCTATCCAAATTTATGTTCACAGCATTGAATGAAACATTTATTTCTAGGCAGACAGACCTCCTGAGTGTCCTGGTCCATCTAGGCCAGGGGTCGGCAAACTGCGGCTCGTGAGCCACATGCGGTTCTTTGGGTATGTACATGTGACTCTGAAGTAAAATTGAAAATGAAAATAAAACTATCATAGTTTCATTTATAAAATTTTTAAGGGATATTATTCACATAATGGTGATTTCATTTGTTTTGTAGGTCTCGCAAAACTTTGAGGGACAAGATTGGCTCTTCCATCTCAAAAGTTTGCTAACCCCTGATCCAGACTATTCATTTTCCCATATTGCTCCAGAGAAAGGGGGAAGGGGTGGTAAAATTATCTGGTTCTTCTCCCTAGCAAAGAATGAAGGACAACTATATCTTTCAGAAATGAGGTCCAATGTCATCTCCTCCAGAAAATGTCTCCATTCAATTCATTTGTTTTTCCACTTCTATGAATTCCTGTCATATTAAGTACTATTAGGGTTCAATTGTGTTTCCACAAAAACGAAATGTTGGAGTCCTAACCCCTAGTACCTCAGAACATGACCTTCTTTGCAGACAGTCTCTACAGAGCCAATCAAGTTAAAATGGGGTTTTAGAGTAGGCCCTACTCCTATATGACTGGTGTCCTTATCAAAAGGGGAAATTTGGGTATAGCAACACATGTAGAAGAAAGATGATGTGAAGACACACAAGGAGAGAGACTTGAAACAGATCTTGTCCTCATAGACCTCTGAAAGAACCAACCCTGTACACACCTTGATTTCAGGCTTTGAGCTACCAGAACTATGAAACAATAAATTTCTATTGTTTAAGCCACCCAGTTTGTAATACTTTACTACATCAATTCTAGGAAACTAATATAGGTAAACTATAAAGCCTTTTGTTTTCTACAGTTTTTTTTCTTTAAAAGTGTTTTAAACTGAAAAGCATAAAGAACAAAATAAACCAGAAAAAAATGGTTTACAATCTCCCTGCTCAGAAAGCTACTGCTTTTATATACATGTATGTCTCCTACCTTCTCAGAGGTAGGGCATGGGCAATGGTGGCAGTACCTCCTGGGCCTGATTTAGTTCCCAGAGGAAGAAAAACTGGAAACAAAGGAGGAATTCTAATACAGATAGGCTAGGAAATGTCCATCAAGAAGAACCCAAAATTTTGAAATTGTTGACTTTTAAGAATGTAGTCTCAAAATATATGAACCACACAAATGACCAGAATTGCAAAAACAAACAAACAAACAAACAAACAAACAAAATAAACCTAGAAATCCACAATCATAGTGAGATATTTTAACACAATGCTCTATATTAAATAGTTCAAGCAAACAAAATAATTAGTAACCACATAAAAGATTTAAATAGCACATTTAATATCTTGAACATAGCATTTCCTGCATGTAACAAATGGAGAATACACAATGAACTTATTTTTAGATGTGCCACACACTTGGCCACAAAGCAAGTATCTAAAAGTAACAAATGAATCAATATCATATAGACCACATTCCCTTTCAAAATGATGTTAAATTGGAAGCAATTTACAAAAATGTAATGTAAGAAAAGGAGCTTATGTTTGGAAATTATATAAACACTTTGGAATTATTAATGGGTCTAAATAGAAATCAAATGTAAATTTAAGAATATCTGAAGCTGAATGATGAGGGAAAACCTGCATATCAAAATTGTGAGATATAGCTAAAGCAGTAGCATTTCAGAGGGAAAATAACAGATACACATACATACATATACATACACCTGAAAAGAAGAAAGTTAGAATATTAATGAACACATCTAATGAAAGAAGTTAGAGAAAACTGTGTGAACTCAAGAAGAGACAAAGAAAAAAAGATACAGATAAGAGCAAAAACTAATGAAACAAAAAACAAACAATTGAGATGGCCACCAAAGACTAAAGATCAGGAAAAAAAAAGAAAGATGGTACAAGTAAACGATACTAGGAAAGAAAAATATATAACAACTATAGATATAAATTTACAAAGTCATGAGACCGCTATGTATGACTTCATTGTAATAACATTGAAATTTTAGATGAAATGAAACACTTCTAGAAAATATAATTCAAAAAGAAATAGAAAAACTGAGTACACATATGGCCTTTTAAATATTTCATCAATAATATAATGCAATGAAGAATACACTAAAAGGAATCAACAGCAGATTAGATGAAACAGAAGATGAAATCAGCAATTTGCAAGACAAAGTAGCAGAAAACTCCCAACTGGAACAACAATAAGAATTAAAAAAAAAAAGTGAAGATAGTTTAAGAGACTTCTGGGACATCAAGCACAACAACATTCATATCATAGAAGTGCCAGAAGGAGAGGAGAAGGAGCAAGGGATTGAGAACCTCTTTGAAGAAACAATAACTGAGAACTTCCCTAACCTGGTGAAGGAAACAGGCATACTACCCCAGAAAGTGCAGAGAGTCCCAAACAAGATGAATCCAAAGAGGTACATCATAGTTAAAATGCCAAAGAATAAAGACAAAGATAATCCTAAAAGAAGCAAGAGAAAGACAACTAGTTACCTATAAGGGAATTCCCATAAGACTATCAGCTGATCTTTCAACAGACACTTTACAGGCCAGAAGGGATTTGCACAAAATATTCAAAGTGATGAAAAGTAAGGACCTACAACCAAGACTACTCTACCCAGCAAGTCTAACATTTAAAATTGAAGAGCTTTGCAGACAAGAAAAAGCTAAAGGAATTCATGACCACCAAGCCGGTATTACAAGAAATGTTAAAGGGACTTCTTTAAGGAAAAGAAGTGGGAAAACAAAGAAACAAAGAAAAAAATACGAGAATAACTGTACCTGTCAATAATCACAGTAAATGTAAATGGATTAAATGCTGCAATCAAAAGACATAGGATAGCTGATTGGATAAGCAAACAAGACCCATGCATATGTTGTCTACAAAAGATGCACCTCAGGTGAAAGATACACATAGACTAAAGGTAAGGGGATGGGAAAAGATATTTAAAGTAAATGTAATTGAAAAAAATCTGAAATAGCAATACTTATATCTGTCAAAATAAACTTCAAAACGAAGTTTATAATAAGAGACAAAGGGGGATATTACATAACAATAAAGGGATCAATCCAACAAGAGGATATAACCCTAGTAACATAACTAGTGCTTCTATGCACCCAACATAGGAGCACCTAATATATAAAGCAAATATTGACCGATATAAAGGGAGAAATCAATAGTAATATAATAACAGCTGGGAACCTTAACACTCCATTGACACCAATGGACAGGTCTTCCAGACAGAAAATTAACAAGGAAAGAGCAGCCTTAAATGACACACTAGACAAGATGAATTTAATTCATATTTTTAGATCATTCCACTCCAATGTAACAGAATATACATTCTTTTCAAGTGCACATGGAACATTTTCCAAGATAGACCACAAGTTAGGTCACAAAACAAGTCTCAATAAGTTCAAGAAGATTGAAATCATATTAAGCATCTTCTCTGACAATAATGGTATGAAACTAGAAATCAATAAAAACAAAACACACAAACACATGCATGCTAACTAACACTCTACTAAACAATGGATGGGTCAACAATGAGACCAAGGGGGAAATAAAAAGATACCTTGAGACAAATGAAAATGAAAACACAATGACCCAAAATCTAGGGTACATAATGAAAGCAGCCCAAAGAGGGAAATTCACAGCAATACAGGCCTACTTCAAAAAAAAAGAACAATCTCAAATAAACATTCTAAACTTACACTTAAAGTAACTAGAAAAAGAACAGCAACAAAGCTGAAAGTGAGTAGAAGACAGAAAATAATAAAGATTAGAGCAGAAATAACCAAAATAGAGTCTAAAAAAAATACAAATGATCAATGAAACCAAGGGCTGGTTCTTTGAAAAGATAGACAAAATTGACAAACATTCAACCAGACTTATCAAGGAAAAAAAAGAGAGAGGACCCAAATAAATAAAATCAGAAATGAAAGAGAAGTGACAATAGACACCATAGAAATACAAAAAAATTATAAGAAAATCCTATGAGCATTTATATGACAACAAATTGGAAAATATGGAAGAGCTGGATAAATTTCCAGAAGCATACAATCTTCCAAGGCTGAATAAAAAGGAAACAGATTATCTGAACTGTCTGATTACTACTAATAAAATCCAATCAGTAATCAAAAAACTCCCAAAAAACAAAAATCCTGAGCTAAATGGCTTCACAGGTGAATTTTACCAAAAAGGCAAAAAAGAATTAACACCCGTTCTTCTCAAACAATTCCAAAAAATTCAAGAGGAAAGAAGGCTCCCAAGCTCATTCTATGAGGCCACCATTACCTTGATTCAAAAACCAGACAAAGACATTACAAAAAAAGAAAACTATAAGCCGATATTCCTGATGAACAAAGTATTAGCAAACCAAATTCAAGAATACATTAAAAAGATCACACATCATGGTCAAGTGGGATTTATTCCTGGGATGCAAGTTGGTTCAATATCCACAAATCAATTAATTTAATACACTACAGAAACAAAATAAAGGGTAAAAATCATCTGATCATATCAATAGATGCAGCAAAAGCATTTGACAAAATGCAGCATTCATTCATGATAAAAACTCTCAGGAAAGTAGGAATAGAGGGAACATATCACATCATAAAGGTCATACATGACAAAACAGCTAACATCACACTCAACGGGGAAAAGCAAAAAGCATTCTCCTTAAGATCAGGAACAAGACAAGGCTGTCCACTTTCACCACTTTTATTCAACACAGTATTGGAGGTCCTAGCCACAGCAATCAGAGAGAAAAATAAATGAAAGGCATCCAAATTGGAAAGAAAGAAGTGAAACTGTCATTATTTGCAGATGAAATGATACTATATCTACTGGAGTTGTTTTTTTTGAGGACAGTGTCTCTGGCCCTCATATGTGGGACCTGAACTGGGGCTGCTGGCTTCCCAAGCCAGTGATTAACCATCACGCCACTCGGCTGGCCCGAAATGATACTATATCTAGAGAACCCCAAAGAGTCCACCAAAAATCTATTAGAACTGATAAATGAATTCAGTAAAGTAGCAGCATACAAAATTAATATTCAGAAATTGGTTGCATTTTTACACACCAATAATGAACTGTCTGAAAGAGAAATTCAGTAAACAATCCCATTTACAATTGCATCTAAGAAACCCACCTAGAAATAAATTTAACCAAGGAGATAAAAGACCTGTACTCAGAAAATTGTAAGACATTGAAGAAAGAAACTGAAGAAGATACAAATAAATGGAAGCATATACCATGCTTATGGACAGGAATAATTAATATAGTTAAAATGTCCATATTACCCAAAGCAATCTATAGATTCAGTGCAATCCCTATCAAAATACCAATGGCATTTTTCACAGAACTAGAAGAAAGAATCCTAAAATTTATAAGAAACCATAAAAGACCCCAAATAGCCACAGCAATCTTGAGAAGAATGAAGTTGGAAGTATCACACTACTGATATCAAATTATACTACAAGGCCATAGTAATCAAAACAGCATGGCATTGACACATAGGTCAATGGAACAGAATAGAGAGCCCAGAAATAAAGCCACATCTATATGGCCATTTAATCTATGACAAAGGAGGCAAGAATATACAATGGAGTAAAGACAGCTTATTCAATAAATGGTGCTGGGAAAACTGAATAGATACATGCAAAAAAATTAAACTGAATCACCTTCTTACCCTATATACAAAAACAAGCTCAAAACGGATTAAAGACTTAAATGTAAGACCCGAAACTGTAAAACTCCTAGAAGAAAATATAGTCAGTAAATTCTCTAACACTGCCCTAATAATATTTTTTCTGATATATCTCCTTGGGCAAGGGAAACAAAAGAAAAAATAAACAAATGGGACTATATTAAACTAAAAAGTTTTTGCACAGCAAAGGAAGCCATCAACAAAATGAAAAGACATACTACTGAATGGAAGAAGATATTTGCCAATGATACATCTGATAAGGGCTAATATCTAAAATTTATTTTAAAAACTCATACAACTCAACACCAAAAAAGCAAACAATCCAATATAAAAAAGGGCAGAGGGCCTGAACAGACATTTCTCCAAAGAGGACATACAGATGACATATGAAAAGATTCTCAATATCACCAATCATCAGAGAATGGCAAATTAAAACCACAATGAAATACCTGTCAGAATGGCTATCATCAATAAATCAATGAACAAGTGTGGCAAGGATATGGAGAAAATGGACCCCTGGTGCACTGTTGGTGGGGCTGCAAATTGGTACAGCCACTGTGGAAAACAGTATGGAGGTATCTCAAAATTTTAAAAATAGAACTGCCTTATAACCCAGCCATTCCACTTCTGAATATTTATCTGAAGAAATCCAAAACACTAATTTGTAAAGATATATACATCCCTGTGTTCACTGTAGCGTTATTTACAATAGCCAAGGTATGGAAGCTACTTAAATGCCCATCAATAGGCAATTGGATAAAGATGATGTGATACATATATACAATGGAATATTACACAGCCATAAAAAATGAAATCTTATATTTGCTACAACATGGATGGACCTAGGGTATATTAAGCCAAGTGAAATAAGCCAGACACAGAGAGACAAATACCACATGATTTCACTTATATGTGAAATCTAAAACACAAAATAAGTGTGAACAAACAAAACAGAAACAAACTTATAGATACAGAGAACAAACTGACGGTTACAAGATGGGAGGGGAGTTCAGGGACTGGGTGAAGAAGCTGAAGGGATTAACAAGTACAAATTAGTAGTTAAAAAATAGTCACAGTGACGTAAAGTACAGTGCAGTAAATATAGTCAATAATACTGTACTATGTATAGAGCTAGGTGGGTACTAGGCTTACCGAGGGGTCATTTCATAAATTATTTAAATGTCTAACCACTACACTGTACACCTGAAACTAATATAAAATAATATTGAATGTCACTATAATTGGAAAAAAAAGTAGTTCCTGAGCACCTGCAACAAATTGTTAGAAAATATAATTTGAAAACATACTATTTACAATTGTAGCAAGCACTATAAAAGAATCAAAATATAGCTAATAAAAATGTGTAAAATCTTTACAGGAAAAAGTATACATATAAATTAAATAATACAAATGTATCATTTTTCAAGAAGGCCTAAATAGATAGATATATCACATTCCTGGTTGGGAGGACTCAACATTGTACAAATGGCAAATTTTTTCCAAATTAATCTATTTAGATGCACTTTCCTTATCAATCCCAAAAGCATTTTTTATAGGACTCAAGTAGCTAATCCTAAAATATTGGAAGGGGAAGGACTAATGAAAGTCAAACTAAATTTAAGTCTATAGTCAACAATATTGTATTGTTGCTAAGAATAAATCTTAAGTATTTTCAGCACACACACACACACACACACACACACACACAAATGGTAACTGTGAGGTAATAATGTGTTAACTATCATTACTGTGGTAATCATAATATATATATAATATCATAATATATATATTATATCATAATATATATAATATCATAATATATATATATAATATATATATCATGTTGTACATTTGTACACCTTAAACTTAAAAATCTTATTTGTTAGTTATATCTCAATAAAGTTGGAAAACAAACAAATCTGAGGACAAAGTATGAGGGGAATCACTACACCAACTACTAAATATAGCTAATAGCTCCAATAATGTTAAAATAATGCACAGTGGAGGGATAGATAAATGTGCCAATAAAGGGTATAGAGAGTAAAGGAACTGACCCACTCATATATGGGACTTTGTATTTAACAGAAATGGCATTTCTAACACTAGGAAAGGTTGGACAAGCCTTATGAGGAACTGAAACATTTAACTTTCTATTTAGAAAAAGATAAAATTAGATCCCTATTTCACCACATAAGCAAAAGTAAATTCCAGATGGGCAAAAATTTAAATGTAAAGAGCAAAAATTTAGAATTTTTAGAAAACAATATGGGAGAATATCTTGGATATAGAGTTATGGACAGATTTATTAAATAAAGAACAAATACATACAAACCTTAAAAAGATTTATGATTTGACTACATTAAATTTAAGTAGTTATTCATAACAGAGGATAACATGAACAAAATAAAAAGGCTAGATAAAGTTTGGGAGAAGATATTTGCAATTCAAATAATAACTTTAAAATAAATAACAGAACAGTTACAAATGTATAAGGAAAGGATAAACTATTTTTTTTAAAAGAGCAAAGGATTAGAGCTGGTCTGTTTCTCTCTGGCTCTCTCTCTCTGGCTCTCTCTCTCTGTCTCTGTCTCTGTCTCTCTCTCTCTCTTTCCCTTCCTCTCTCCCTCCCTCCTTCCATCTCCCTCTATTTTAGCAAATAACTAATTGTCCCTCAATAGGGAAAGAAAGAAACCCTGGTATACTGGGCTGCAATTAAAATGAATGAACTATTTTTTAATAGGATGGACAGAGGACTTATTAGACATTTCTCCAAAGAGGACATAAAGATGGCCAACAGACATATGAAAAGATGCTTAACATCACTAGTCATCACTTTGAGATATCACCTCACAACTGTCAGAGTATCTATCATCAATAAATCAAGAAACAACAAGTTTTGGTGAGGATGTAGAAAAAAAGGAACCCTTGTGCATTGTTGGTAGGATTGCAGATTGGTGCAGCCACTATGGAAAATGGTTTAGAGGTTCCTAGAAAAATTAAAAATAGAACTACTATATGATCCAGCAATTCCACTCTGGGTATTTATCTAATGAAATCCACTAATTAAAAAGATACATGCACCTCTATGTTCACAGCAGCATTATATAAAATAGCAGAGATATAGAAGCAACCTAAGTGTCCATCAATCGACGAATGGATAAAGAAGAAGTGGTGTCTAATCCCTTCCCCTTCTCCCTCATCTACAATATTGCCACTGGGATATGAAAGACAGTTTGGGGAATATAATTAATAATGTTGTAAATATATTGTGGGGTGTCAGATGGTCAAATGTCTTGTTAGGGAGACCATTTCATGATGGAGAAGAGGCTTGATCACTGCACTGTACACCTGAAGCTGAGGTTGTATAATACTGTATACCAACTGTAATTGAATATATAGATAGTCACGGGATGTGGATTATAATGTGGAAGGGAGTCAGAGGAAGTGTAATAGATATATATGATATGGGGGGGAGGAGTGGGGTGGCCAAATGGGGGAGGGGGGTTGTCACTTTGAGGGGTAAAAAGTCTAACTATTGCACTGTGTTGTACACCTGAAACTAATTAAAAATAAATAAATTTTTAAAAAAATTTAAAAAAAAGAGAAGTGGTACATATATACAATGGAGTATTACTCAGTCATAGAAAAGAATGAAATCTTAACATTTGTGACAACATGGATGGACCTAGAGTGTTAGTCTAAGTGAAACAAGTCAGAGAGCGAGAAATACCATATGATCTCACTTATATGTGGAATGTAAAAAACAAAACAAACAAAACAGAAACAAACTCATAGATGCAGAGAACAAATTAATGGTTACCAGATGGGAGGGGGTTTGGAGTGGGTGGGTGAAGAAAGTGAAAGGGATTAAGAAATACAAATTACTAGTTATAAAAACAGTCATAGAGATGTAAAGGACGCATAGGGGATATAGTCAATAATATTGTTTTAATAACTTTGTTATATGCGTGGTGTCAGATGGGTACTAGACTTAGGAGGTGATCACTTTGTAAGGCATATAAATATCTAATCACTGTGATGTACACCTGAAACTAATATAAGAGTGCATGTCAACTGTAACTGAAAAATAAATTTTAAAAAATGAAATGAATGAACTAGGTCTACATTATATCCATACAACATAAAAAAAGTCTCTAAAATATACTGTTGAGTAAGAAATGCAAGTTGCGAAAGAATATATACAATATGATACCACTTATAAAAATAGTAAATGATGTTTTGGACATAGGAATAGTTAGCGAAAGTACAGAATCATGCATGGGAATAACACATACCCACTTCAGACAGACGTACCTCTGTATAAGGAAGAAGAAAAAGGGATGTGAGTGAAGGGGGTGGTTTTAGCTGGTTTTATCTTTTTGTCTGTCTTTTGTTATGAATGATCTAAAATAAGTACGGGGAAATGTTAACAGCTATTAATCTGGATGGTAGGCATACGGTTATCTGTTTTATATTCTGCACCTTTCTCTATGTTTAAAATATTTCTTAATTTTATAAAGCAAAATATAGAAACATTTGTTAAAAGCTGAGAACCAGAATTCAAGTATTTCCCCTCTGAATCTTCTTCCATAGAATTCAAAACAATAAGCATTTCTGCACATCTCACAGGCCAGGTATAGAAAAGCTAGTTGTCAGAGAGACATGGTCCCAAATGCAAGTCCTACATTCCTAAAGGGGAGAAATTATTCCTTATCCTCTTTCATTATTGTTTGGTGCCTGCCACCAAGGAATACAAAGTTCAGTTTTTCATTTGCGCTAAATATAAATGCAGTAAGGAAAAACACATGTGAAGGGCTTTCCCCAGGCTCACATGCTTGGCTGACATGCCAACTGATGGCAGTCACAAGTTCCCTTTGACTGCCAAAATGTCATTGGATGGTGGTGCCTGCCTTTGTGCACGTGGCATAACCAGGGCCACTGGGACGCTAGGCCATTTCACGGACTGCAGGTAGCAGGGCTGTTCTGCAGAGGCCATACTCTCTCAGGATTACCCTGCAGAATTGGTTTATTGGGATAGAAAGATGAAAAAAGGAGTTCACTATTGAGAAAGTGATTGCCAAGGGTTTGGGGTGGGAAAGGATGAATCGGTGGAGCACACAGGGTTTTTAGGCACTGAAACCGGTCTGCGTGACACTCCAATGGAAGATGCACATCCTTATGCATTTGTCCAAACCCTTGGAATGCACAGCACCAAGAGTGAACCTTAATGTAAACTATGGTTAACTATGATGTGTCAGTGTAGGTTTATCTATTATAACACATGGATTCCTCTGTTGGGGGTGTTAATAATAGAGGCGTCTACGCACATGTGGGGCAGGGGGCGGATATGGGAAATCTCTGTTCCCTCCTCTCCATTTGTCTGTGAACCTAATACTTTATTAAAAAAAAAAAAAAAGAAGCAGCTCACAGTCTCATGTGGAAGACAAAGATCAAGTTATATGGTCCATAAAAGAGGTATAAACAATATGCTAAAAAGAATAGTGGAGGCAGGGGCAGAAATGAAACGGTAGAGCATTTCTTGGAACCAACAGAATTTCAGATCAGCCTTATTTCTGGTCAATGAGTCTGTGCCATTAAAATCCCCTTCTATGGTATCTTCCCAAATTGCTATTGAGAGAGGATGCTTTATGGAGGTGACACAGGAATCTGTCAAGGAAGCTTAAACCACTATTCTACTCCCCTGGCCCCCCCCCCGTCCTTACCCCAGGGGTGGGTAGCATGCCAGTCAGTGTGAGTCACATAGACAATACAGCAATCAGGGTGACTGCAGACACAGAATTTGGTGAGTGAGAGGGGTGGAAAGGAAGAAAAAAGAAAGAGAAAGACTGAAGAGACAAAAAAATGAATCCTCACAGTAGCAGGTAACATGTAAGTGTTACTGGTGTTTCATAATAAAGGCCTGAATCAAGAAGCAGGCTTCCCAGCTGAGACCAGGCTACTTGGGACAACAGAAAATGCATCACAATAAAAGCTCTGGAGGCTTCCTTACTTTTAGGTAAACATAACTACAAATTGAAAGCAGAATGTATGTCTCTCAGAATTTGCTATATGATTCTGAGGTAGGCTAAATAATGACCTGCAATTACATCAATGCCTAATCCCCAGAACCTGGGAATGTTGCCTTACATGGCAAAAGAGACTGCCAGTGTGCGATTAAGTTAAGGCTCTTGAGATGAGGAGATACTCTTGGATTATTCAGCTGGGTTCACAATGCAATAGTAAGTGCCTTATAAAAGGAAGGCAGAGGGAAATTTGACAGAAAAAGAAGGCACTGTGACCACTGAAACAAGATGCTATGTTGCTGGCTTTGAAAATGGAGGAAGGGGCTGCTAGCCAAGAAATGCAAAGAATTCAGCTCTCCAAGCTGGAAAAAGGTAAGAAACCAGATTATCCCAGAGAGCCTCCAAAGGGAGCCCAGCCCTGCCAACACCTTGATTTTCACCATTGAAACTGATTTAGGGCTTCTGATCCAACAAGTTTGTTGTAATTTGTTATAGCAGTCATAGGAAACTAATTCAGATTTCTTTGGCTATCTTGATAAAAGAAGTCTTCTAAGCATTTTGATATGGAGAAACTGATATCCAGTGGATGACAAGAGTCAAGATTCTGGCCCTAAAGAAGGCAGGGGCATGGGGAATGATATTCTGGGGCAAAGATTGCATGTAGGTGGTTAATTGGGGGTGCTCTGGGGAACACTGCGGTGCAGGGGTGAGGGAGGCAGGGCTGGGCAGAGGGAGAAGTTGCACTTTGATTCAGCAGCACAGAGGCCCCAGCCAGCCCCACAGGGAGCTCTGGAGTTGAGGTGCCCTGCAAAGATGTCCTGAATTGAGCACAGGGGTCAATCCTTTGTACCCCCACATTGACTAGTCATCAGATGCAGGCTGTTCCCAGAGACGGGGCTGTAATCTTGAGTAAGGCAACCATTTCTATCAAAAGGCAGTCCCTGGGGAGGGATTCAGCTATGAGACATCAGTGGGCAACACTCACAGCATATGGGGGAGGGAGGTGCTGTGCCTTAGTCCTGAGGTGGGGGTCTGAGCAGCCCGGGCAGCGTCTGCTACACCATGGAGGTAGCCCCCAACACAGTTTTATCTGATTAAGTTCCTGGTACAGAACTGTAAGAAAAGTTCTTACTGACCCTGCGCTTGGGGCATTCCTTCCAAGGCACAGTCCAATTCCAGAGTCTGTGTGACTCTTTTTAGAAGCCTGCTGAAAGCAGTTCAGGGACACCTTGGGCAAAGAGGCTGACATAACTCTAAGTGGTTTGATCTTGGACTGAGGTTTGAAAATAATCCTCCCAATGGAATGATTGGAAAGCCTTCTGAGAAACCCCCTGCATAAACACCATAGCCCCTTGTGCCATTGGTCAGGATTGTTTTGGTCTGGCTTTCTGGGTCTTGCACTGTGCCTTGGCTGATAAACAAAGCCATGCAGAAAGCACAGGACACCCAGAGCCAAACCCTGTCCCCGCCATCACATCACACCAGCTACCAGCCAACTCTGGTTTCACACTCCAGTGCCAAGGCCCGAGGGCAAAGCTGAGCTGAAGCTGATTTCCAGTGAGCCTTCAACAAGCCACAAGCTTTCGATTGCAACCTTCTGCGGCTCTAAATTCTGCTTACAGGCCTTCCTGTTCTCATCTGCATGAGCACTGCATTGAGCATAACTTAGTGGTGCTTTCCTGACTTGGAACTGCCCAGGGGCTCAGAGGCATTGCTTTGAATTGACAGTCTAAAGGTCTATGGTCTTGTCTTACTTCTGACACTTGGTACCAGTGTGACCTTGGGCAAGGTACTGCTCTCTGAACCTGCTTTCCTCCCCTGTAGAACGGGGTTGCATAAAATTATCTCTAAAATTCTACCCTGTCTTCACACTCAAGGAATCTGTGGATCTACAATGGGCATGGAAGTTGCAGAGAATGAAACACATTTGTACAGATGCTGGCACATCCTAAAATCTGCTTTGTTGGGAGCAAATTCCTGCCATCAGATTTCTTTCAAATGCATGAATCTATGAATATATCATGCTTATTTGCATTGGCTGCTTTTCCTCAAAATCAGCAGCTTGATATTCACTTGTATCACTAAAATAGACCCCTTTCATCAGTCTGTGAATTTTCCAGGGGCTTGCACATGAGTGGCCACTATACACATTTTAAATCCACAGGATTATTTAGAAATTTAGTGGAATGGTAGAATAGAAAGCCTGCTAACATACTGGTCAGAATGTTTGCACTGCCATCTGTGCCAACTAGTCACCTTGTGACATTGGCAAGCTATTTAATCCCATCAGGCTGCTGATAGGCATGCCAGTCAAGGTCAGCCCTGCGGACCTCACATAGAAACTGTGAATATCAAATGAAATGGAACTCTTGAGCGAACTCTGGAGTGTGTTAAGCGTATCAAAATGAAAGCAATTATTATACATGAACACCGTCAGAGCCACACGGGGGGAGTCTATTCTATCAGTTGCATTTACTTGGGAAAAGCCTTGCCTTTTCAAAGCAGAGGTTTTTAGTCACTGTTGTCAGAATATAAACAGAGTAAGTATAAAGATTTATTTTGCCAGCATCTGAGGTTCCCAATAGAATGATTCCCAGCAGTAAAAGTTGCTAAAACAGTTTGTGAGGTCACCTGCTCTTAGCAATCACAATTGGTAGAGAAGAAACTAGCCCAGAATCTACCAGAGGAGTGATGCTCACACCAAGCCCTACAAAAGCAGGGGCAATTGCTCATGCAGGCTGCAGGCTTTGAGCTCCTGCCTCTGCATTAGAATAGACAGTTAACTGCTTCAGAGCATACATTAGTCACGTGGCTCTTCTAGTTACAAGGACCACTGCAAATGTGTACCCGTCATAATCTAAAATCACAATCTTTAGGACTTCGTTATTTTCTGCTGTTTGAACTTTCTGCCTTCCAGATTGCAGCAAGCCTACAGCACACCTATTCTCTTCCTCTAATTTGGTCTCTGAAAAAAAACACAACAAACCCTACAAATGAAAGACAAAACCCCAACGAAGTGGTACACAACTATTAATGCAGCATTCTTCTCCTTCTAGATTTTAAACAACTCTTCGATTCTACTGCTCTTCAAAAGGATTATTAAGGAAGCATCATAGCAAGCCAATCGATAGCTGACTTCCTATTCCTGCTGCCAGCTTAAAAGAACCTAGATAAAGCAACAGAAGGAAATTCAAGCTGTGCCAAGATTAGAGTGGCTTACAAAAGCTCTGCTTTTATTTGCTTATTTACCGAGTCTCCATTTTGCTCTTTCCACTTTTGGGACATACTGATGCTCAGTGCTGGTGTCTTAGGAACAGGCATGGCATGGCCAGTCTGGTCGGGCCAGGCTGAGGGCGGGGCTAAATCAGCATGGATTGGCAGGTGGCTTCGCACACAGTGAGAGAAAACTCCAGGGGGATAGGGCTGTTGTTATAGAAACCTGAGCCTTCCTGGGCATGCACAGGTAGGGGCAAACAGGTCTTTGGGAACACAGTGCATATCGTAAGACTTGAAACGGTGCTGGAGGATGCGGCGCAGGCTGACAGGCAGATCCCTGAGGCAGCTGAGCGTGACAGCAGAGCGCAGAAGCGGGGCTGGCCCTCTTCTGCTCAGGGTTGTAGCCCTGTTTTTCTTCCTCCAGGCAGATTTCGGCGGGCAGGTGCATCTTGCTTTCTCCTTAGCAAGGCAGAGCTTTGCAGGTGGTTGCGATTACAGACCCAGCAAGGCGTAGGTCTTCCAGGAGCTTCTTAACGGTCCCAGTGTCAGTTACTTGTGGGATCCAGTTTCGCTTCAGCCAATTAACTAGAGTTTCATATAACGTAAGTTACCACATGGATCCACTTGAGCTGCCTTCCTCTGTCCTGCTCTGAATGTCACTCACACACACAAACGCGCACAGGCATATACACTCAGAGTAACAAACACATATAATAACGCAGACACACGCTCACAACAACACAGACACAGCCTCACAAACCCACCTTCATGGGTTTCTCCCATGAAGACACTCACATTTCTGAGGTTGAGAAGGCTTATACTTCAGAAATTAGAGCTTAGCTGTGTTTTTAAAGATTACAGCTGTCAAAAGAATATTCATTTGGGAATAGGGTAGTTCTAGGCTCGTAGGAATTTGGGTTTGAAGTAATGAAGCCCTAGCTCTTTTTAAAATAGCTGGGCTGCCTTGGTTATGATGGTTTTTTAACTTCCCTGAGATTTGTCATGGTGCATGGTTTCAAAATAACCCTGCAAGGGACCCTGAGGTCGACACTTGCTCACTCACTAGTTTTTCCAGAATATACATAAAACATGTAGCACACCAGGCAGGGATAAGCCTATTTAGGGTGGCCATCCTTAAGGTGAACCCCTTCCTGCTCTGTACCCCTAGACCAAAAATCCTGGCGTCAATTGTCAGTAAGACTCTCCCCATTCAGAACCTTATGTTAGAAATAACCAATAGGGTTCTTTAACTCATGACTTTCTAAAGACAGCAACAAAGGCCAACTGAGAATGATTGACTCCAACTGTGAAATGAGAATTATGTACAGTTTGTTACACAGCTAACCTTAACACATTTCTATGTCCCACAAGCCATAAGTAATACCAGAGCTCTGGAATCAATTTCCACATCCTTTTTACCGAAGACTTGTCTCTAGGCAAATGTCTCTGTCCAATCCTGTTCAGATCTTTTTTTCCTTTCACTGTTCCAGTTGTCCTATATTTTCTGCCTTCTTCTGTGTCCCTTATCATTTAAGTTTGAGCCCGTTTATGTCGAGCAGCAAAACTGCTGCATGCTCACCCAAATCCTTTTTCTCCTGAGCACAGAGGAAAACCTCATTTCCTGACCTCCCGAGCAGTGGGAGCTATTCACTCAGCCCTGGACAGTAGAATGTGGGCAGAGGAGATGGATGCCACTTCCATGACTGCATTGAATACAGCTTTCCTCAGCTCACCCCACCATACAACCACCACCTGATTGTGATACAGATGAGAAATAAACCTTTACTGTGTCACTCCAGTGAGATTTGAGGATAGTTTGTTATAGCACTCAGAACAGACCCTTTCATCAACCAAGGTTGGGAATACTAACTTTGAAGAATTTTTGGTTTCTCTGTCTACTAGAACTCAAAGTTCAGACTTTGAGTAAATTTCTTACCTATCATATATATACCCAGAGTTGCCATCATCAGTACAAGGCCTATTTTCTGGTGTCCCTAGAATGGCTTCTCTGTTAGCAATGCTGAAGTTCTCTGTTCTAGTCTATGCTACCGAGATGTATGGCATGGGAGGGGTTTTAAATAGTTCACAGCATTTTGATGCACACAATATGAAAAATGTTCCTCATTTTATCAAAATTTATTCCCCTCCAGTTCTTCCTGGAGAGCAATATAAAATGGTCTCAAAGTTCAGACTTACCTGTTCCCATCTTGGCATGTCAGCCACATAAGGCTGTAGGCAAGCCTGCAATATATCAGCCTTCCTGGATCTCCCTTGTTTGAAGATATTTTTTATGGTTGAGAGATCTGCTCTCTTCATCTTCAACATCTATAGAACATCAGGACAAGTTCCAAATAGTGAGGCAGTCATGGGCTGCTCACAGACTGAGACGTCTCCTGGGCCCAGGAGATTCAGGAACAGTTCAGTTATTTTTAAGAATTGGAGAGAAAGGACAATATAGATTAGTGGGAAGAATATAAGATTAGATTATTGACCTGGATCATAATCCAGATTCTTCCACTAACTTGCTGGGTGACATCAAACAAGTTGGAACTTCTCTTTGCCTCTATTCATCTGTTTCCTCATCTATTGTATGCTAGTAATATTACTTTCTCTGGCTAACCTGATGGGGTTCTTTAGCTGTTATAGTACCAAAAAAAAAAAAAATTCTATGTAGACACATGGGGAAATTGCACTGGGAAATAATTTAGAGAGAATTCACTTATTTTATAGTCAGGTAGGTATGCATTATGGACTGACCAGACCTCTGCCACAAAGAGTTGCTCTTAGAAAATGAACATTATTTTCTTGGGGTTCATTTAATGGTTTTCCCACTTAAACATACATATAAAAGTGTGACACAATAATTTATGAGTGGAATGCATATCCTCACTTTTCTGGCTAGCTTGTCAGACTAGAGGTCTTGGCTCAGTCCAATGTCTACTCAACAGTATTGAGTTAGGTTTGCCTACGTTAAAAACTATTTGAAACTATGGCTAGAGAATTCCATGTCTAGGAATTTACCCTATGAGTAGATAGATGTGGGAAATGACACATATTAGAGGCCATTCATTGTTTGGAATAGCAAAAAATTAGAAACACCTAGTATCGCATCCCAGCACGACTGAGCAGTGGGAGTGCAGAAGGGATGGTGTTAGGTTAAGAAAGAAAGACAATTAAGAGAAAAATGCAGTTGGTGCCAGGGGACTCAAAGCCTCATGGACTGAGAGCCCCGAATTGAGCCACTGCAAGGCTTTTATTAGGATACACACAGGGAAGTAGCATTGTTTTTTCCACGGTCTGTAAGTCCCATACATCATACCAGAGAATTGAACCCAAAGTCAAATCACCTAGGCCTGCAGGCTGCCATTACCGAAAGTCCCAGGATGTTATTGTTCATGCACCTCCTAAGAGACAGAAACTTCTTATGCCTAGACTACTGATAAGAATGCACTGAGGACAGATGTTATCACCTTATTAGGTCATTCCACAGGCAAGTTGTCAGCACCTGAGACAAGGGGTCTTTGCCCATTTTCCTCAACTCTGTGATTTCCCCTATGGCACCCCTGCGACTGTGCCTAGCTTGGGTTGCCCCTCCCTTGAGGGGTCTTACCCGTCATTAACTAACCAGCCATCTTCTGGGGCCACACAAGAAGATAGAGTGGGCATAATGTTGAAGTACTGTCTATATAAGAATTTGTCTTTATGGGAAGGTGCATGGAGGCAGACGGTTAGGCTGGTGTGTGATCACAACCTAGATTTGCACAAAAAGGAGGACTGGTTAAATCAACTGCGGACCATCCATGCTTTCACAAAATAGGTAGCTATGAATGCTGGAACTCTGATATATCTATATGGAACATTCTCCAATAAATTTTATTAAGCTAAAGAAGCAAATTACAGAACAGTGTGTAACATTTGATCATTTGTGTCAAAAAAGCTTTAAATATATTTGTTTGTGTAGATATACACTATGTCTGAAAGAATACCAAAATGCTGGTATTATTGTTTGCCTCTAGAGAAGAAAGTAAATTGGCTAGAGAATGGACTGTGAAGGGGCCATTTGTGTTTTTAAAGTTTAAAACCAGATTTCTGGTAAATTTGAGGGAGTAAGTAAATGCTGTTCTCACCTCCTCTCAGGACCACATCAATTACATCTAAACCACAGAACAACCATTATTGAGAATTGCCTGAAGTCTAGCTGAACCAAAGCCCTACAACTCAGGACATACAGGAGAAGTCACCTCAAGACTTGTAGGAGGGGCAGAGAAGCTGAACGGCCTGGTCCTACTCCCTCATGTGACCATTAAAAATTGGGAGGGATATCTTGGCTGTGGAGGTACCTCCTGGAGGAGCAAGGGTTTCAGTGCCAGGAAGAGAATTCCCCATAACTTCTGGCTGTGAAAACCAGCAGAGACTGTGGCTGAAGTCCCAAGAGCTCCTCTTAAAAGGCCCATACACGGACTTACTCACTGGTCGACTCACTTGCTCTGAGCTCCAGTACTGGGGCAGCAGCTAGAAAGTCTCCAGGTACAAACGGAGAGGAGCTGAATTGTCTATCTTCAGGGTGAGGGCTAGAGGAGCAGATTTCTCTCCTAACGGAGGGGCTAGCAGGAGGCATTGGGTTTTTTTTTTGTTGAGCCTTCTCCCCTCCCTGTGTGCAGATGCAGGCAGATGCCATCTGTGAGTCTCTGTCACACTGGCTTTCACCTTTTGTTTTCTCTGCCCTGATTCCCTGATACCATGCCCCACCCAAGTTTTGGGCACACCCAAGCCATTTCCAGTGGCTTTTCAATATAAACTACCTGCCTTGGCTCATGCTTTCAACTCTCCTTAAATCTCTCAAAGCTTCACAAAACCCAAGCAAGCATTATCTGGCTTTGGTCTGTCCCTTACCTCTGACTGAGCAGCCCTAAGGCCTGCACTAGGGACAGCCAATTTTGGTTTGTGGCTTGACTTCTCAAAGCACCTCCAAGCACAGCATGGATGGTGGCCATTTCTCAGTTGCTTTGTGGCTCATGCCAGGTGGCCCCTGGAAGAGCACAAACTGCAGCTAAACTTGGCCTGCAGTGGGTCTACTCCCAGGGGGCCCTGGGGCTGGCAGGCCCAGTGGCCAGTTTCAGACTGGGCCACCTCCAAGGTCAACACACTCAAAGGGCAGACTGGGAAGGCACCAGAGCCCCACTAAAGTGAATCCTACTCTGTAGGGTCAGCCCCTTCATAAGAGCTCTTCTACTGTAGTCACAACCAATCCTCACAACCAGCCTGAGGGTGAATCCCTCTGATTGATGTGCAAACAGTGATCAAGTCTCAACTACAACAGGAAGGCACACACAACCCACATAAAGAATACATCTGGAGCACCTGGATCTGGTGACCAAGGAGACTGGAGACTGCACCACTGGGTCCCACAGGACCACTACTACATAAGACCACTCTACTAAGACTGGGAGGAATAGCAGCCCTACCTAACAAATAAAAATAAACACAGGGAGGCAACCAAAATGGGGAGACAAAGAAACATCTCCCAAATGAAAGAACAGAACAAAACTCCAGAGAAAGAACTAAACAAAAATGGAGACGAGCAATCTACCAGATGCAGAGTTCCAAACACTGGCTACAAGGATGCTCAGTGACCTCAGGGAGAACTTCAACAAAGAGATAGGAAACATAAAAATGGAGATAGAAAACATAAAAAAGAACCAGTCGGAAATAAAGAATACAATAATTGAAACGAAGAATACATTAGAGGGAATCAATAGTAGATTAGATAAAGCCAAGGATCAAATTAGCAATTTAGAAGATAAGTAGCAGAAAACTCCCAATCAGAACAGCAAAAAGAAAAAAAAAATCCAAAAAAAATGGGACAGTTTAAGGGGCCTCTGGGAAAACATCAAGTGTACCAACATTTGCATCATAAAGGTACCAGAAGAAGAGAGAGAGCAAGAAATTGAAAACCTATTTAAAGAAATGATGACTGAAAACTTCCCTAACCTGGCAAAGGAAATAGATATACAAGACCAGGAAGTGCAAAGTTCCAAACAAGAAGAACCCAAAGAGGCCCAAACCAAGACACATCGTATTTAAAATAACAAAGTTTAAAGACAAAGAGAAAAATCTTAAAAACAGCAAGAGAAAAGCAATAAGTTATCTACAAGGGAGCTCCCATAAGACGATCAGCTGATTTCCAACAGAAACTTTGCAGACCAGAAGGGATTGGCAGGAAATATTCAAAGTGATGAAAAACAAGGATCTACAACTAAGATTTCTCTACCCTGCAAAACTATCATTTAGAATTGAAGGATAGATAAAGAACTTTCCCAGACAAGAAAAAGCTAAAGGAGTTTACCACCACCAAAGCAGTATTACAAGGAATTTTAGAGAGAATTCTTTCTAGTCCCCCCCACAAAAAATCAAAAACACAAATAATAAAATGGCAATAACTACATATCTATCAATAATTACTTTAAATGTAAATGGATTTGGATTAAATGCTCCAATCAAAAGACATAGGATGGCTGAATGGATAAGAAAACAAGACCCTTACATATGCTGCCTACAAGATCAAAAGACACAAACAGGCTGAAAGTAAAGGGGTGGGAAAAAGATATTTCATGAAAATGGAAATGAAAAAAAAGCTGTAGTAGCAATACTATACCAGACAAAATAGACGTTAAAACAAAGGCTATAACAAGAAACAAACAAGAATCTAGTAATCCCCCTTCTGCATATCTATCCAAAGAAATCCAAAACGCTAGTTCGAGGGGATGTGCTCAGTCATATATTCATTGCAGCATTCTTTACAATAGCCAAGATATGAAGGCAAACTGGGTGTCCCTAAGTGAATGAATAGATAAAGAAGAGGTGGTACATATATACAATGGATTACGCAGCAGTAAAAAAGAATGAAATCTTGCCATCTGCAACAACATTGATGGACCTAGAGAGTATTGTGCTGAATAGACAAAGTCAGACAGCAGAAGACAAATGTCATATGATTTCACTTATAAGTGGAATTTAAAGAATAAAATAAACAAACAAATGAAACAGAAACAAACTCATAGATACAGAGAACATTTTGATGGCTGCCAGATGAGAGGGGGTTGGGGGTGAGTGAAAAAGGGGAAGGGATTAAAAATACAAATTGGTTGTTACACAATAGTCATGGAAATGTAGGGTATAGCGTAAGAAATATAGTCAATAATATTGTAATAATTATGCTATGTATGGTGTCGGACGGGTACTAGATCTATGGAGGTGATAGATGGGAGGAGAGTTGGAGATAGGGTGAAAAAGGTGAAGGGATTAAGAAATAGAAATTGGTAGTTACAAAATAGTTATGGGGATATAAAGTAAAGCATAGGGAATATAATCAATAATATGGTAATAATGATGTACGTATAGTGCCAGGTACCCACTAGTCAGAGGGATCACTTCTTAAATTATATAAATGTCTAACCACTATACTGTATATCTGAAATTAATATAAAATAATATTGAAAGTCAAAAATAAAAAATAAAAATGGATAATGGCCATATAAATCAAAATAGTTGGTTGGACACATAAACCGCTAGAAACCTAGCTTCCAATATTATATCCAGAGGGTGAAGTGTTATTAGAGATTTTATAGACTTTCTCTTCACAATAGGAACAGAAAACCTTTATTAGATATATCTCTAGTGAGTGAAGTATCACATTCAACCCACATATGTTCAGAACCTCCTTCTGTAAGCAAAGGGGCTGCCTGAACTGTCTTTTGAACTCCAGTGTCTACTTCAGTGCTAGCCACACAGTTAGTGCTGAAATTCATTAGATTAAAAGAACAAAAAATCTTGTGTGTCAGTCAGATTGCAGACTGGAAGGCTCCTTTAAAGCAGGGAGGGGTTCTTTCTAGGAAAACCAAATGGGAAGCCCTACTCTCATGGCCCACTCCTCATAAAGAAGAGAAAGACATTTTTCCTCTTTGCATATGACATGGTTTTATGGAATCAAAATAAAAAAGGCTTTAATAGACAATGATTTGTCCATCTAATTACCACAAAATATAAGACTTAGATCAGCTTCCCAAAGCAAAGAAATTTTAACTGGTTTATACCCCCAAACCATTTCAGTCACCTAGAGGTACAGTTTGCAGCTTATTCATCCTCAAAGGGGTCCATTTTGACAAAGCCATTCTAACAGAGAGCTGCATAACAGGGCTTGCATCATTTCTGCGATTTTAAAGCTGTTCTCACTGAATTGTGTTTTGGTGTTATGTCATCTGTCCACTTTGCAGGATGTTATAGGAAATAGTTCCATGAAATTTATTAATTCATTGTTGTATTTATTGTAAGAATATTACTGAGGGTGTGATTCACTGTTTTACACAGCGTCTCATTTATTAGGAGCCCAAGGTGGAAATTCCTTTCAATTTTTATAACCAGGAATAGTAATATTTCTCCTGAGCATCTTGCTGAGTTTTAATCTTCTAGGTCTGCTAATTAATGTGACTGTGTTGACTGCTATGAAGTTGGAGTTGAGTTTGTGGGGCTAATGTTCGCAAGTATCCTGAATTCATGGCAAGCATTCTTGTGGGTGAATGTGTGCTCACCTTACTACTAGTCTCATTTTCTTCTCTATGCTCATTTTTTCTCTCCCCACTTTTCTCATATACTGTGTTAATCAGGACCCTCAGCTGAAAGTGGCCAGGCATTCATCTTAATCAAGAAAAAAAGGGAATGTTATTTCTACCAAAAAATAAAAATAAAGAGGGCCGGCCGAGTGGCTCAGTAGGTTAAGAGCTCGCTCAAGAATGTGAGCTGAGCTCTGAGCAACAGCAGTTCGATGCCTAGCCCAAGCTGAGCTGCCGCTGAGCTGCCAACAGGTGGCAGGATGGCTCAGCTAAAATAAATAAATTAAGTAAATAAATAAAAATAAAAATAAAAATATCAAGGAGTTCGTCCAGCTTCAGCCATGGCTGGATCTTGAATTCAAAAATTCTTATCAGTACTCAGTCTCTTCTCATCCATATTTCAGTTTTGCTCTCCTTTCTGTTGCCTACATTCTCAGAGTCCTACCTCCCCATGTGGTAGCTCCTGGCAGCGTCAGGCTTATATCATCCTACAGATAGCAGTGTCAGAGGAAGAAGACCTTCATCTTCCCCACAATTTCAACAAAGTTCCCAGGATTGAGTTTCCATGAACGACTTGGCCAAGCCACTGAGATGAAGCAGATCGAGTTCTCAGATTGGGTCACACACCCTCTAAAAACTTGTAATGATATGGTACCAGTTCCACCTATAGGGTAGTTTCCCCAAAGAAAATGGGGAAGAATAAGGGTAAAATGAGGCAGGCAAAACCAAAGATCCACATACCAACTTATATCAAATTTTATTTTTTAAATTGAAGCATGTGCGCTTCATAAGATCATATATATCCTTTTTAGAGCAAAGTGGGTTATTAATAAATACATGGGAAGACAAATTGTAATTTGTCAGTTCCTTAGTGAGCATGAAATCAGAACAAGAGGAATTTCATGTATGATTCAAATATTTTATGGCGCTCGGCTCTAAGAGCCTGAATCATCCAGCTGCACAACTGGGAACAGGCATAGCTGGGTTGGCTCTGGAGATGCACTGCAGATGATTTCTTCCTAGCTTTCAAGAGCTACTGTTGTCCAACCATCTTGAACCTTCTTGGATATGGTGATACCATTCACTCCATGAAGCCTTAGATAAGCCAATGGAGCCAGAACCCCCCAGTATTCCTGCTTCAGGCCAGAAAGCCAATATGTCATTTGCCTGTCTTTGTCAATATCTCCTCTCATTCATTATGGGCTGACTTTATAGTGTGACTCGCAGAACTTGGGGTGGAGGATGCTGAACCTACTAAATATTTACAAGGGAGTCAAAAGACTTCCTCTTTTCATAGAATGTTGCGTGGGTGGGGTAGGGTCTGACACAGGTACCAGGCCCTTATTTGGTTGTAGGGGGCAGTCTTTGTTGTCAGATGGCTCATGACCTCAGGTGGAGAGTGGTAGAGATGAATAAAACAATTACATGGTGTTGCATATTGTCCTCTTATGATATAAGACAGTGTAACTCAAACAATTTCTCTACAAATCATGGAAAACGCAATGTATTTCCCAGGGACCAATACTTCCTTGGACTCACTATGGAAGGATACTGCTGGAATTGACATTAGCATTTATAATCCATTGTTATGAGGTTGGCTGAACCTCTTATTACCTGCCTCCTATTCTTCCTCTCCTCTTGCCCCCTCCTTCCCATAAAAAGAAGAAGTCAGGGATAATGGGCATCCATCGTTGTCAGTTAATGCCAGGAAGCTTCAAAATTACCCAAAATATGGAGGGGACAAATACTCCCTGAACTCAGTAAGACTATAATTGTTATTTCACAAGACACGGGAATAAAGTTCTATTCAGAGAAGGAATAGGAAATCCTCACACAGGCTACACTGAGATGGATATTATCAGAAGAAATTGAATCCTTTGGCTGGAAAATAGTGTATAATTTTAGATTTTAGATTATTGAGGAGGAAGCTAAGGGCAGCCTGAAATGGAAGTCTCCCTTTCCTTTTCCCCACCTCCACTTGTTCTCATTCTGCTGCCCTCTGTCCCCCCTCTCTTCATCCATGGGACTAGAACTCATGCTTCACTAACCTCTAATTTCTACCCTGGAAGATCAGACAGAACTGGCTGAAGAGAGTTGGGGAAGAGGGAAGGATCCTGGGCACCTGCAGGAGGTGAGGACTTGCTTTGATGTGATGCAAGGAAATTAGGACAGGGGGGCAAAGCCAGAAGGACAGAGCCTGAATAACTCTCCTCTTCACCTCCACCCTGTCCCCCTGCTTCTTCAGTTCCAAATCTTTGAGGCAATTAACTGAGCCTTTTAGAAAAGAACTGCATGGCTTCGTCAGTGTCCCATACATATCTGTCTTAGGAAAGGAGGCCATCTAAAGAGCATCAGCGGCTCCCTCTCTGTTTCTGAGGGCCATGTTGTCTATCTAGACATTGACTCTGCTCCCAGCAGTGTCTACTAGAGTCAGACATTGTGAGAGAAGAGGAAAGACCAGCCAGGGAAATTAGTGGCTTGTCTACCTATCTGGTTCCCACAGTGAATTGCACCTTCCTGAAGGAAAAGCTTATTTCTTATTTGTCCTTCTCCTTCTCCCCCCATCAGAGAAACCAGATGTCTTGCCCAGAGTGAAACTTTAATAAATGATGATTAATATGTTTACCAACTGGGTAAATGATAAACATTTATTGAGCATGGGCTCCCGGTGAAGGACCACGCTAAGAGTGGTAGAGGAGACAGGACAAGAACTGTGAGTGAGAAACACTGCCTTTAAAGAGTTAAAAAAATACAACAAAAATGACAAATCTCATAGGCATGAAAAGAAAGCTTAGAACTCAGGTCTTTACGATGAAAAAAACGTAGGTTAAATGCATTCCCAAGGGCACATAGCTGGCAAATGATGGAATCAGCATTTAGTCCTAAGACATCAAAGTGTTTAGTCAGTGGAGGCAGAAGGAACAGAATTCCGTGCCATTCATCAAACTCCAGGCTCCAGGAAAAGGGTTTCTGAAAAATTAGTGTCAAATCCTGGGCTAGGATCTGTGCCTCTAACTTTTGGCTCAAATTATTGTGAGGTCTGGAAATTATTTCCCCCGCACCAAAAAAAAAAAAAAAGTTCACTTTTTCTTATTGAGAGCTAACTCTTTCTCAAATCTTAATGTGGTTAACAGGTTCAAACACTGTCTCATTACTTCTAGCCAATGCTTTTGAATGATATCTTGAAGTCAACAGGTCAATTGTCTCCTGAATCATGAACTAGGAATGGGGGAGTCTTCACACCTTGTTTAGATCCTTTAGAAAGTTGACAGGTTCCAATCAACTTTCCCTTTCTTGTGATCCAGTGCTTTATAATTTTTTTCCTATTGGTGATCCTAAGGCACCCCAAAATTTAGGCTTCTTATGCACCCTGTGGCAGTAAAGGACATTAAAACCACAAGTAACTAAAACCCAAGACTTCATTTTATTAGGAAAAAGTCTCACAGAGATTTTTTGCACTTAGTAGCAGACTTTTTCAGAAGTTTGTCAATCCTGCCCACACCCTCAGGGAGAAGGAAATAAATGTGCAGAAAGAAGCTGAGATAAGAGACCCAATGCCTGGATAGCTGGCAAGGGTTGCCCTGCCTCCCCTTGGTTTCCAGAAGATCCTTGTGTGTCCTTCCAAAAAAATCATCTTTTAGTCTTATGATCATTTTAATGGTCCTGGCCAAAGATACTCTTGTTCACTTCTTATCCATTTGTTACTGGACTTCTTTCATATATTTCGTGAGTTTTAGTTGACATCTTTGCCATGCCTCTCTAGTTTTATGGATTTATTCAACTGTTTGAAGTAATTATTTGAGTTTGCTTCTTATTTAATCAGGATAAAATAACCCACAATGGAATATAACATGAAGCCAAAGAGTAAATCAGGGATATATGAGATAGGAAAAGATTATCTTGGTTTATAAATCTGAATTCTATCTCTGGTCACAAATTGTGAAGGGGGTTTCCAAATAGCTCAAAAAAAATTACTGTTTCTTTTATTTATACAACACCAGCACATTCCATCATCTTAACACTTAAAAATCTGAGCTGGGAAAACCATGCAGGCTAATTCAACTCTAATTTTACACATCAGGAAACTGAGTCTCAGAGAGGTTAAATGTCCCATTAGGCTGCTTAGCCCAGAAAAAGTTGTTTTAGGCCAGAATCTCCACCCCTGGCCCTGACACCAGTGGGAATCTCTGTCACAACATAGTCCAAAGGGCCTTGATCACCTTGACCTTTCACAGAACATTACCCAGGCCCTCTCTACTGATTGAAAGTCCAACACATGTACTGAGTGATTCAGAAAGTTGTCAGTTTTGAGTGGGAGCCAGAGCAAGAGAGCCTCAGTAGATCCAGGCTGCAGTACAAGTGTCCTGCCGTTTCGGGCCTCTGATGCATCAGACTCAGTAGTGCTAGAGAGAAAGCAACAGTAAATATCAAAGCTGAGTGGAGTCTCCGTCAAGGCCCAATAGGAGAGTCACAGCACAGACCCCAGGGTTCTGGAGTAAGACCACATCATCTATGGTAGAGAACAAATTACCATTTGCAAAGCAGCATCTTGTCAGACGTAGGTAGTACTGTGCCCTCGTAGAGGTTGAGGGCCTGAACATAAAATTACTAATGAGGTGAGTATTATTAGATCCAACAAGTCATAAGGTCAGGCAATCCATCATATGATGGAAATAGTACATTCAGACTTGGATCCAAACAGACTCCAAAGGTACAAGTAAGTTTTCATAAACAGATAAACAGATAACACAGAATTCCATGTCATTTCCCTCTGTTGTACCAATGCCTTGTTCTCAGCTTTCACCTATTGCCTCATGGAAAGCCACCTGCAACCAAATAACAGAAGGGGGGAAAACTTCAGCCTGGTTCACGGATGGGTGCTAAGTAAACATACACAGCTATCACATTTCAGAACCACTATACAGAGGTAGCCCTAAAGGACGGTACTGAAGGAAAGTCCTCCCAGTTGTCAGGGCTTTGGGCTGTGCACTTGGCCATTCACTTTCTATAAAGAAAGAAGTAGCTTGAGGTACAGATGTACACATGGAAGTGGAAAGTGGTAGGGCCAGATGGTCAGAATCCTGGGAGAAGAAAGATGAGAAGACCACCGAAAAGGAAGTCTGGGAAAGAGGCATGTGGGAATGGGAGCAACATGATTGTCTCTGAGCAGGCAGGCAGGATAAGTTGTCTTATGGATGTTAGCCAGCTTCTCCTCTCAGACAGTCAGTTCTTGGACAATGGACCTTTGAATGACCATCGTAGCAGAGATGGGGCTATAAATGAGCCTAAGTTCAGAAATGGCCTAAGATATAAATGGGCCTGAGATCCAGTCTCTCATCAAGGCTCTCCAGCCACTGCCACATCCTGACAGCTGCAGAAGACTGGCACTGAATATCTGAGATGGAAATGTATCTTAAGGAAACCAGCTATCCACACAATAGCATGGATTATTGACTATATGGTTACCAGATGGGGTCACATTGAAGCCCTCCCACTCTGGTTAGAGCAATGACCCATCCTCACGAGAGTGACACCTACCATCTCTGGGTATGGACTTGCCTTCCCTGTCTGCAGTGCCTCTTCCTGCACCACGTCCCAAGTCTTATAGAATGCCTGGCTTGTTGACATGAGACTCCCACATACCATTGTCTCAGATCAGTGGATCTATTGAACAGTGAAAGAGAGGTGATATGTGGCATATAACTATGCAACTTATTTGTCCTATTATATTCCAAATCATCTGGAAGAAGCCAGCATGATAGTATGGTGGAATGGTTAAACACTCAGTGATGGCATCATCCAGGAAACACACTCTGCAGAATTAGGGTGCTGTCCTCTGGGATGCAGTATTCACACTGAACCAAATGCTGATTTATGGTGTGTCCCCAGCATCTAGGAGTTAATGTAGTAGAAGCGGGACTGACCCTTTTCACCATAGCTTCTAGGACCCCTTTGTGAAATCTGTGCTTCCTATTCTTGCAATCTCAGTTAGTGTTAGATTGTACGTCCTTTTTTCAAGAGCAGTAGGGGAAGGATGTTTCCACAAGGGGATCAGTAAGAGTTCCACTGGGGCCGGCCGAGTGGTGCATTGGTTAAGAGCTGGTTTTGGGATGCCAGCGGCCCTGGTTCGAATCCCACATATGAGGGCCAGTGACACTGCCCTCTACAGCTAACAACAGCTTCACCTGGAGCTGGGCTGTATGAGCCCCAGCAACGGTGTAGGCTGCAGCCCCTGCTGCAGTGGGCTGCCATAGGCTACAGTGAGTGACCGGCAGCCAGCGTGAGTAGCTGGCAGCCAGCGTGAGCTGCCAATAGCCACGGTGAGCAACCATCCAGAGGCCGGTGACCAATCTGCCTCATCCGGGAAGAACGCAATGACGATGCCAACATGGGCCAGTGAAGCAACATCCTCCACAACTAAACTGAAGAACAAAAAGATAGCAACTTGTCTGTTCCCCTCCCCCAATTCCCCAATTAAAAAAAAAAAAAGAGTGCGAGCTGAGCTCTGAGCAACAGCAGTTCCCAAAAAAAAAAAACAAAAAAAGAAAAAAGAGTTCCACTGAACCTAACACTACTATTAGTATCTAATCATTTTTGGCTTCTTAAGTCAATTTACCAAAAGACAGAAGTTACCATATTAACTCATACAAGGTCTGGCAATTAAGTTTGTGAACTTTCTGCAACAATGTTGGTAACCTTTTTTTGATATCAAAGGCATTATTCGTTATGAATTTGTACCAACTAGACAAAAAGTTAACCAAGTTTACTATTTGAAAGTGCTGAAAAGGCTGCACGAACAAGTTAGATGACCTGAACTTTTCACCAACAATTCATGGCTCTTGTATCACCACAATGCACCAGCTCCCATGGAACTATCTGTGAGGGAGTTTTTAGCCAGTAAACAAATAACTGTATTGGAACACCCTCTCTACTCACCAGATCTGGCCCCCAATGACTTCTTCCTTTACCTGAAGATAAAGGAAATACTGAAAGGAAGACATTTTGATGGCATTCAGGACATCAAGGGTAATACGACAACAGCTCTGATGGCCATTCCAGAAAAAGAGTTCCAAAACTGCTCTGAAGGGTGGACTAGGCACTAGCATCCGTGCATAGCTTCTCAAGGGGAGTACTTCAAAGGTGACCGTAGTGATATTCAGCAAGGAGGTATGTAGCACTTTTTCTAGGATGAGTTCGCGGTCTTTATTGTCTGACCTCATATGTTTATTGTTTATCTCCTCCCACTGTAGAATTTTATCTTCTTCAGGAGGAACTTCATGAGATTAAGTCTTAGTTTTCTTTACTGGCCTCTCCCTAGAATAAAACTGGGCACATTGTTAACATTCAATATATGAATATTAGGTACTGTAGGGTATTACCAGACATTATTATCAACTATTATTATTATTATTAGGAAAGATGTTAGGTATTATTATACTCTTCATTTGTACAGAAGAAGATGACTAAGGTGGGACAGGATGAGAACATAGGTCTTTTAATTCAATTCAGTGATCCTCCTGATATCTTGTGGGAACTTGGCTGCTGCGGTCGAGGCAGGATCTCCAGGTTAAGTGGAAAGATTCAGACCTAGGTTTTCCCAGATCTCACAGGTCCCAGCTTTCATTGCTGGAGGCCGGAAACTGCTGGTTTCTGTGGTTGGCTATGACTTTGTCTCCTGCACAGGAAGTCAGTTAACCATGGCAGTACTCAGAAAACAAACTGACACAACACACATTTTCCTAGGTTCGTCTTGAAGCAGTTTAACTCTGTAACCAGTGATGAGTACACAAAGGAAAGGGTGAATTTATGACAGCTGTTTTAAGGTGTTCTTATCAGAATCATAGGCTACTAATCAGATAGCAGAAACTCTGAAAATCAGGGTTGAGGATGAAATCTAATGTAAACGAAGGGGATTTGACATAGTTTAGTGGAGAGTTTTGGTTCTACTAATTATTATCTGTAAAGTGTATTAAAAATAATTACCTGAAAAAATTATAACTAGGCACTTGGAAAAAAAGGTTTGAGAAGTTTGGCTCAGATTCTCAATGTCTTAAGAGGTTTTGTTTTTGCCTTTGTGTTTTGTAAAAACAGACATGTTTTGTTTGGGATTTATATTAAAAATTATTTTTCACTTGACTGGAAGCCAGGTAAATAAGTGTTTTGTTTATCTAGTGTTACATAACCAGGATTTATTCTCCTGTCTGTGAGTAAGCTGGACAGGTCCTCTGCTTGCTTCCTCTGGGCTCACTCATGCAGTTGTATTCAGCTGGAGACTCAGCCGTGGCACTTATGATAGAAGTCAGAAAACTTTTTCTAAAAGGGCCAAATATTAAATATTTTAGGCTTTGATGGTCATATGGTCTCCGTTGCAAATACCGAAGTTTGCCATTAAACTTAAGTTTGCACAAAAGCAACCATGGACAATAGTGGACAATATGGAAGCAAGTGAGTATGGCTATGCTCCAATGAAGCTTTGTTTGTGAGCTCTAAAATTTGAATTTCCTATTATTTTTAAAAAAAGATATTTTCTAACCATTCAAATGGTTAAACCATTCTTGGCTCATAAGGTATGCAAATTACCTGGGCTAGATTTGGCCCCCAGGCTACAGTTTGCCAACCCCTAAACAGTTCAGAATGGTCTCACTCACATGTCTGGCAGTTGTAGCTGGCTATTGTCTGGGGCACCTTGGTTGCTGTCAACAAGGCCTCTTATCCTCTCTGAGGCTGGACTGGCTTCCGTTCATGGTGGTCTCGGGGCAGCATTCCAAGTGGGGAATGCAGAAACTGCAAGGATTCTTGAGGCCTAGACTGCAGGCCTCACACTGCATTAACACTGTTATATTCTCTTAGTCTGAATAAGTTCTAAGTCCTGCCCAGGCTCAAGGCGTGAGAAAATAGACTTCATCTCTTGATGAGAGAAGCTGTAAAATATTGTGGCTGTGACCATGAGTCACTGTTATAGGCCAAACCATGAGTCACTGTTATAGGCCGAATTGTGTCTCCCCAAAATTTGGACCCTATCTCCAAATGAGGTCACATTCTGAGATACTGGGGGTTAAGATTCCGACATATGAATGTTGGGGTAACCAGTAAACCATCAGAAGCTAGGAGAGAGGAATGGAACAGATTCCTCCTCACAGCCCTCAGAAGGAATCTACCCTATCGACATGTTGGTCTTGGAATTCTAGCTGCTAGAACTGTGAGAAAATAAATTTCTGTTGTTTAAGTCTCCCTGTTTGTGGTACTTTGTTAGGGCAGCCCTAGGAAACTAATACAGTAATCATAAGTAAAACGCAGTTTTTCAAGTGAAAATACAACTGGAAACCAATGAGAGATTATAACACGTTGAAGATCTGAAGTTCAGCAGTCAGACGCCTCTGTTGAAATCTGTTGACAGATTAAAGTATTCCAAAAGTCACTTTGAATGATTTTACATGAGTTTGTTACAAATATCAAGGGGTTGGGAATCTTCACACTTCACACTTTTCAAAATAGAAATCCAGGCAATAATATTCTTGATCCTAATTTATATTCCTACACAAACATGAAAACAAATTGAAGCAAACCAACAGTCAAAATTCAAAATATTTAGGGATAAAAAGGGGCATTTGATAACATCTATTCTAACTTTATTTAATAGGTGAGAAAAATAAGTTTAAAATGTGTGTGATTTATCTAAATCCAGGAAGTTAATCAGAGAGCTAGGTCAGTTATTGGGACCCAGGCTATGTACATACTATGACCTCTTTATTCTTTTTTTTAATTTTAATTTTTTAATTTATTTTTTACAACAGTGCAATAGTTATACTTTTTACCCCTCAAAGTGCCAAGCCCTTCCCCAATCTACCGCCCCACTCCCTCCCATATTATAATATCTACTACAACTCCCCTGACTCCACTCCCAAACTGTACTCCTCATCCTGTGACTATATGTATACATTCCATCACAGCTAACATTCAATATTATACAACATCAGCTTCAGGTGTACAGTGCAGTGATCAAGCCTCTATCCCATCCCCAAAGCACTCTCCCCGACAAGACACGTGACCATCTGACACCCCACAAAGCATTCACAACATTATCAATTACATTCCGAGAACTGCCCCCCGTATCTCTGTGGCAACATTGTAGTCACCCACCTACGCTGTCCAGAACCTTCCCCCTCTTACTCATCCCCACCCTCTCCCAGCCAGCAACCATCAGTTTTTCCTTATATCTGCTTGATATGATTTCAATCTTAAATTTACTGAGACTTGTTTTGTGGCATAACATGTGGTTCTATCTTGGAAAATGTCCCATGTGCACTTGAGAAGAATGTATATTCTGTTTTTTCGTGGTGAAATGCTCTAAAAATATCGATGAAATCTGCAGGGAGCCAGCTCCCGCAAGACCAGGGGTTCCCTCGGGTGTGGACAGAGTAGGCAGAGAAAGAAGGGAGTGGAGACCCTGAGGAGTCTACGAGTGTCATGCTTTATTGTTACAGCATGTCCCCTTTTATAGGGACTTCTGACCATTACCTCAATCACAAGTTATGTTTCACATGATCATGATGTTTTCTCTCACTCAGGACTTTTACAGTCTTTACTTTCTTGTAATTGTATCTTTCCAGGGTACACTGTGGCCTATTCTATGTTCAAGGATTTTACTTATCACCTGAAGAGTGGTTACTATAACTACCTTACAGGCGCATATTTGAGCTATTGCCAAAAGACTAGCAGTGGCTGAGTTTAGGGCAAAAACCATCTAAAGTCTATTTCTATGTGACTATAATACTTAGTAGCAAAAGGAGTCTCAAACTTTTCCTATCCTACGAAGGGCTACATATTATTACAATAGAGGGTAACATCTGTTTCTGTCAAAGCTTCAGTATCTTTTGCTACAGCAATGTACAAGGAAAAGAGTTAAAACAAGGCTGTTAATTAACATACCTCATGGTCAGTAAGTTGTCTCTTATCAGAACTCTCATGGCTTGGAGACCTTGGTCCAAGATTTTTCACAGCTGAATAGGCAAGTAAGCTTAAGGATGGATGATATCACCAGTTTTTCACAGAGGCTGTTGGTTCCTCACAGACAGGCTTTTGGCTTATGTGACCAGAGGCCTGAGCCTCAGTTTCCAAGGGGCTTGAGTCCCCTATTTCTCGGTCCTAGGGTCCCCACAGAACTACCGCCTGGCTTGGGTTGTCTCCTCTCTTTTTTTTAGGAGATCTTACCCGTCATTGACTGTGTAGTTATCTCTCATTGGGGTACCACAGGAACTTGTCATAAATGCAGTGAGTGTACTGTCTCCTATAGGATCTGATGTAGAGGAAAGGCACATGGGTTCGTAGAGGCAGGAGATATTACATGACCAACCATAACGCAGCACCCCAGACATCCAGTGCTGAGCGTGGATCTTTATTTCAATGTGGCCTTGTCAGACACTGGGGGGCTGTAGGCCCCCAGCAGAAATCTAAAGTGTCCTTTAAGGCTACTCTTTCCGTGTTGATTTTCTGTTTAGAGAATCGGTTCATTGGTGACAATAGGGTGTTGAATTCCCCTACTATGATTGTGTTACTGTTGATCTCTGTCTTTACGTCTGTCAAAATCTGTTTTATATAATTAGGAGCTCCTATGTTGGGTGCATAGATGTTTATTAGGGTTATAGTGCCCTTCTTTGTCTTTTATTGTAGTCTTCATTTTAAAGTCTATTTTATCCAAAATAAATACTGCTACTCCAGCTTTTTTTCTCATTTCCATATGTATGAAATATCTTATTCCATCTGTAAGCAGCATATACATGGGTTCTATTTTCTTATCCACTCAACCATTCTCTGTCTTTTGATTGGAGCATTTAGCCCATTCACATTTAAAATGATTATTGTCAGGTGCATATGTATTGCCATTTTGTTATTTGTATTCCTGGTCTTCCTAGGTTTGCTTATTTACCCCCTTTCTTCTGTTTAAAAAAGCCCTTTTAACATTTCTTGCAAAGCTGGCTTGGTGGTAATAAACTCCTTAAGCTTATTCTTTTCTGAGAAGCTCTTTATCTCTCCTTCAATTTTAAGTGATAGCTGTGCTGGGTAGAACAATCTTGGTTGTAGACCTTTATTTTGTGTCACTTTGAAGATCTCCTGCCACTCTGGACTGCAGAGTTTCTGTAGACAAGTCAGCTGTAGTCTAACAGGAGTTCCTTCATATGTAACCTGCTGTCTTTCTCTTGCAGCCTCTAGGATTCTGTCTCTGTCTTTAACCTTTGCCATTTTAACTATGATGTGTCTTGGTGTGGACCTGTTTGGGTTCAGCTTGTTTGGAACCCTCTACACTTCCTGGGCATGTATGTTGATTTCCTTCACCAGAGTAGGGAAGTTTTCAGTCATTATTTTTTCAAATACATTCTCAACCCCTTGCTTCTTCTCTTCTCCTTCTGGTATTCCTATGATGTGAGGTTGTTGCGCATCATCTTGTCCCATGGGGCTCTTAAACTATTTTCATTGTTATTTATTCTTTGGTCTTTTTGTTGTTCCAACTGGGTGATTTCTGCTATTTTGTCTTCCAAATCGCTGATCCGATTCTCTGCTTCATCTTCTCTACTGGTGATTCCTTCGAGTTTGTTCTTCATTTTGGTTATTGTATTCTTTAGTTCTAACTGGTTGTTTTTTATGATTTCTCTATCCTTCCTTATGTCCTCATTAAGTTTGTTAAACATTCTTATCATTAGTGTTCTAAACTGTCTCTGAAAGGTTGGATCACTCTGTTTCATTTGGTTCCATTTCTAGAGGTTTCTTCTGATCTTTTACTTGGGACATGTTTCTTTGTTTCCTCATTCTGGCTGTCACTCTGGGATTGCTTGGATGTATTAGATAGATCACCAGGAAAGCCCCAGCTGGATCATGCAGGCGCACAGCTCACAGCCAAACACTTCCAGAAAAATTCCCAGTCTCAGGTTCCGCCAATCAGCCGCTCGTAGATCAGACCAAGCAGCCCGACAACCATTCACCAGCCTGGCAACTCTGCACTCATAGTGCGGAAAGCAGGGACCCAAGGCGGCTCGCACACTCCCAATTCTCAAGGAGCAGCCTGTTAGAGCCAGAGCACGCCCCCCAGGCGTTTCCCTGGCAACTCAGCAGAAGCTGTGTGGAGGGTGGGAATCCAAGGCTGCATGTGCGCACACGCACATACACACTCCTGCGCCAATTTCACCAGACCAATGAGGTCCCAGACCTGACCCTCTGTGGGAGGGCCCAACCCTGGAAAAACGGCGCCCTCTTGTACACCGTTCATGTGCAAGCTCCACATCAGGGAAACAATGGTTCCAAAACCTCCAGCTTCTGCACCAAAGGTGCTCAGTTCAGCCCATCCCCACAGGCTCCTGGGCCCCACCCACACAGCCACTCCCTCCACCAGGAACCGGGTGAGTGCTCACCGGTGAGTGAACCCATGCACCGTCCCCACTGGTTCTCCAGTGGCTCTCAGCCTCACTGAGCTGAGCAAAGAGAGTACTCATTAATTTACAGCCAGCTATCATGGAACTCCTCTTACCGGCAAAGCAACTCTGAGCTGGTGAGCTCGATTTGGGGCCGGAGGGTCTCTCCCCCAATCGGAGAAGCCCCCCCCATGGCTGAGGTGTCCTTCATGGGGCTCACTCTTCCTCATCCCCGCCCCTCCCACCAGACTGGACGTGGCTTCCTCCTTAGGTCCTTCATCCAGAGGTTCCGTTTATCTAGTGTTCCAGGGACCTCCGGGGTTGAATGTTGTATAAATTATTTGTAATTTTGGTGTGATTCTGGGAGGCAGTTGGCACAGCGTCTGTCTATTCTGCCATCTTACCGGAAGTCCTCCCCTTTTTATTCTTAATCAAGTGTTCTTTCAGCCAGCAAGTTGGCTCTCTCCTTCTTTTACCCCAGAAATGTCATACTGTAAAATTTCAGCTTAGGGTTTATAAACACTATATATATAAAACTGAGATAATAAATCCTATCATTCAGGGAAAGGTAGGATTTCCCTGAATGGTAGGATTTATTATCTCAGTTTTATAGATGAGAAAATTGGAACTCAAGATCACATAAGATAACCAATGTAAGTAGACAGAACTTGAACTCAGGTCTTCAGATACCAAACTTGAACCACTTTCTACAGGACTTCAGCTGCCTTCCTAACACAAAACAAAGGCATCTCATAACTCAAAGGCATATATATACATATATATATATATGTATATATATATGTATATATATGTGTGTGTATATATATATATATATATATATATATATATATATATATATGCCTCAAATTCCTACCCTAAATATAGTTAGAGGGGTGTGGATTCTTATTTGGTGGCATGAAAGACCAACTAGTTTGGAGCATACCCCTTATGAGGTGAGGTTTTCCAAACATTGTTATTCACTGTTGTCATACTGTTGCCTTTTCAAAACTATAGGCTGTCACCAAGTACGTTCACTCCTCAGATAATCAGAGTGCTCCCATTGTTAAGCTAAGATGACTAAGATGGCACTTAGCCTTTTCTCATTCCTCATAACAGCATTACAGAATTGGGTTTAGTAAAGAGTGTGGACTTAAGAACCAGTAGACCTGACTGCAAACTCTGGCTCTGCCACTTGCCAGCTAGGTCGATGTCTAATCTCTATGAGTCTCAGAGTCCCCATCTATAAAATGGGAACAACAACAAAAAGTACTAGCACTGTACTCAGCACATAGTGATTCTCAGTGTTAGTCATCAGTATTATTAATCTGTAGCATTTCATTAATTGAAAGGCATGTCTAAACCATTAAAGCAATGGAGGACAGAGCATTAGATAGGGATAGCCATTGGGGTTCATTCCTTGACCATAGTGTGTACTCCCAGAGCATTTTTATTCTGGAAATTGCTAGCATATTTTACCCCTGTTACCATTTAATGAATAAGATTCCCCTTTCTGCTTTGAATGCTAGGAAGATCAGAACCAAATTTGTATCTTAACCCTATTGAGAGTATAGAACTGGAAGTCCTGTGGATCTTTGACCAGACTTTTCCTTTTTCTTGATTATCATTCTGTTCAGTTCATATTTATTCTGATCCTACTTTTTATTTTTATTGTATCAAATGGCTTCTTATAAATTACTTTAAGTCTTCTGTGGGACAAAGTCAGATATGTAACTAGGTTACAGAGGCATTTCAACTTGTTGAAGTATCAACATGAAATGTTTTGGTTTCTTTCAAATGCTGCTCCCAAGGTCCAGTTACATTCCACCAATTCATACTTTATGCATTAACAGCATCTTAGGTATATTCCATAACATTCTTTTCACTTCCTGCTGTTAAAATTTAGTCTAGTACAGTATAAAACTTCAATCATCCATGTGGTTCAAAGTTCTAAACCTTTCCTCTCCTCTTGTGTGGGCTGTAGCTCCTTCATTGTGTTGGGGCATTGTATTAGTCAGAGCTCTCCAAAGAAATAGAACCAATAGAATATCATATCTGTATATCTATATCTATATCTATCTATCCTAGAGACTTATTATAAGGAATTGATTCACATGATTATAGACACTGAGAAGTCCCAAGCATTGCAGTTGACAAGCTGGAGGCCCAGGAGAGCCGGTGGGATAGTTCCAGTCCAAGTCTGAAGGCCTGAGAACAAGGAGAGCCAAGGGTGTAAGTTTCAGTCTGAATCTGAGTCCAAAGACAGGAGAAGACTGATGTCCCAGCTCAAAGACAGGCAGGGAGATTCTCTCTTACTTAGTCTTTTATTCTATTCAGGCCTTCAAGATATTGGATGAGGTTCACCCACACTGGGAAGGGCAATCTATTTTCCTCAGTCTACTGATTCAAATGTTAATCTCATCTAGAAACACCCTCAGAGACAAACGAGGATAATATTTAACCAAATATCTGGACACTCTGTGGCCAGTTGAGTAGACTCATAAAGTGAGCCATCACAAGGGAGGAAAGGGAAGGAGAAAGGACAAGGTTGTTTTCACTTAACTGGATGAGGTCCTCCGTTGTTGTACTGCTAATTATCTAGCTCATGCTCATTAAAATCAGGACTCTGTGTGACAGATGTTCTTGCTGCAGTCCTCTGGAGGCTCCTGAAGACCCCCTTCCTCTCCTCCTGCTTTACAACTTTCTGACTAGATTTGTCTCCAGCTCCACCTTTTCTACTCCTAGACTCTCTCTCCCCCTCAGCTCCAACAAGGGTGGGCAGCATATGCAACATCCTCTTGTTGTTGGGTATTTGTACGGAATAGACAACGCTCCCAGATGGGTAACAGCAAGATGGCGTAAGCCTACTCCCTGCAATGCCCTGTGCTGTCCTATGGAAAATTCAAGCTCATCACCAGACCCAATGGTGGGCATGGAGCTGCTCCAAATGGTGGGTCATCTCAGCACCCTCTACCCACATCTCTCCATTGCTCTTTGATGCAGAGGTCAATGAGTTCTCTGCTGTGAATATTCATTTGGGGGCAGGGAAGAGGCCAGCCTCTTTTTCATGCTGGAAGCCCCAGTCTCTATATTCAATCCTCCTGGTATCCCCATCTTACTTGACTAGGGTGAGAAGCTGCACCCTCCATCTTATCCAGGAAACTGCAGTAGTAGTCATGGCTGATACTTTCTTAGACTTCCATTCTATTCCCAGTCTTTTCTTATAGAGGACAATGTTAGCTTAACAGGGGTGACACCATCTCCTAGGGGCACTTTGGAAATACATGGAGCTGTTACTGATTGTCACAGTGATGGGAGATGGCACTGACACTTATTGGGTGAGGCCAGGGATTCCAGATTTCCAGCAACGTATGGGACAAGTTCACATCATAACTGTCTCACATCCCACATGTCTTTCTGGTGCTAAGGTTCTAGCTAAGCCTAGAACCTAATTCTGTTTTATATGAAAAATTCAACATACTTTTGTATGGCTTTGACAGATATTGAATATTCCAGAAACAGCTACCATGTAAATCCAGGGAAGATTACTTGTTTTTCTAGAAATTTTACCAAGAACTACTGACCATTTTGGACAATCACATTACTGATGATAAGGCCAATTGTGCTGTTTAAATTGCCAATATTGATCTGCACTTTATCTGTTTCATGGACAATAAGTCTATATATACTAACAAATTTATTTATTTACTCCTTGTGTTAATATGTTAAATATAAAGACAAAGTGTCAGTGATATTCAAAACTGTACCTTGTCTTACATTTTTAAAAAATCCAAACATTCATTATAAGTTGACCCAAACAATCAACAACTTCATTATGTCTTCTAGTGTTGTTGTGCCCCAGAAATTATCTATTAAAACACATATTATTTTAATTATAAATTACCTCATATTTATCTATATTATTTCTATCAAGTTAGGGCATTATATTGTTCTTTTTTGGGGGGGAATTATATGTATATACAAGTTATATTATCTATCAATTACATTTTATGATGGCAAATTGGCATTGAACAATAATTGTTATTAAAAGGAGGCATGCAGTCTGATGGAGTTGCTAGTCATCCATAGAATGAGGAGGTAGTATGGAAGGGGTGGTAATGTGGCTTCTGCAGGGCTAGTTTTACCATCTCTTTCCTGTAGTAAGGTTTTGGCCCCAATTCTTTTTTTTTCTTTTTTTTATTTATTATTATTTTATTTTAATTAGTTTCAGGTGTACAACACAGTGCAATAGTTATACATTTCACCCCTCAAAGTGATAACCCCCCACCCTCAATTCGCCACCCCACTCCCCCCTATATCATATATATCTATTACTCTTCCTCTGACTGTCTTCCACAGTATAATTCACATCCCGTGACTATGTATATATATTCAATTACAGTAGGTATACAACCTCTGCTTCAGTTATACAGTGCAGTGATCAAACCTCTACTCCATCCATGAAATGGTCTCCCTAACAAGACCTATGACCATCTGACACCCCACAAAATATTTACAACATTATTAATTATAATCCCCAAACTGTCTTTCATATCCCAGTGGCAATATTGTAGTTGCCTATTTTTGCTGTCTAATCCCTTCCCCTTCTCCCTCATCCCCATCCCCTTCCCAATTAGCAACCCTGATTTTTCCTCTATATCTATGAGACAGTTTCTGTTTACTTTGCTCATTCATACAGTTTTTCAGATTCCACATATGAGTGAGATCATATGGTATTTGTCTTTCTCTGACTGACTTATTTCACTTAACATAATAGTCTCGAGGTCCATCCATATCATTGCAAATGGTACGATTTCATTCTTCTTTATAGCGGAGTAATACTCCATTGTGTAAATATACCACAGTTTCTTAATCCAGTCATCTACCGATGGGCATTTTGGTTGTTTCCAAGTCTTTGCTATTGTAAATTGTGCTGCTATGAACATAGGGGTGCATAACTTTTTTTGAATAAGTGTCTTGGTTTTTTCAGGATAAATACCTAGGAGTGGAATTGCTGGGTCAAACGGTAGCTCTATTTCCAGTTCTTTGAGATACCTCCATACTGACTTCCATAGTGGCTGCACCAATCTGCAATCCCACCAACAGTGCAGCAGGGACCCCTTTTCCCCACAGCCCCACCAGCACTTGTTGTTTGTTGATTTATTGATGATAGCCATTCTGACTGGAGTGAGGTGGTATCTCATTGTGGTTTTTATTTGCATTTCCCTAATGACCAGTGAGGTTGAACATTTTTTCATATGCCTGTTGGCCATCTGTATGTCCTCTTTAGAGAAATGTCTCTTCATATCTTCTTTGGCCCCCAACTCTTATAGTATGTGGATGCTCTCCTTGTTTTTCAGTCATAGGCCTTAGACAACAAATCTAGGGCAAGAAGAAAAACACCACTCAGTATCTTATTAAAGGTATAAATTAATAATATTTACTATTAGTTATTAGCAATTTCTGGATAGTGAGAATGTGGGATAGGAGATGCTCTGTATCTTCCTTCTCACAAATTTTAGCTCTATTCCTGTTTTATTTCAATATTTACTATGTAATATATTGCTCACTAGGCCTAACATTACTTAATTTGTTCCAGGTACATTTAGTTCAATTCAAATCAATTCACTTAACTTTGTTTCACTTCAATGCAACTCATTCAGTTCAGTTCCAGTTCAGTTGGAATCAACTCAATTCGAATTCTGAGAATTCTCAGAATTTCTAAGGTAGGTCTCAATTTTCCTGTCTGTAAAATTATGTGGTTGAACTAAATAGATGGAGATGACATAATGTGTGAGTGTGCTGTCACTCTTTATTTTGGTGTCCATGCAGCCATAGCTAATCAACACAACACTATCTTGCCAAGTCTTCACCCACCTAAGACTATTTTTTCAAAACAAAACTTCAGAGTAGTCATGATCAATTGACTAGAGTTGTCCCAGGAGAAGTAGTACGAAGGGCACTGGACAAAGAGTCAGGCAGACGTTGGCCCACACCTTAGCTGTTGGTAACCAGGTACGTAAATTGGAGCAAATCACTTAACCTCATTGGGTCCTAGTTTCTTTTTCTGTTAAACTGGGAACAACAACCCCTAACTCACAGTGTTCTAGAAAAGATCATCCAAGATAATAGATATCAGGCTTTGCAACTGGTATAGACAAATCTAAATATTCTTACTGCAATGGTCTGCACAACATTCTGAGATTTACTGAACAGGCCCAGGGGAGAGGAAGCAGGCTCCACATCTGGGATACTTGTTGCCATCGAGGCTCAGCCAATTTTCTTTCTGTAGCTGGACTCTTAGGTGGAGAGCCTGCCCACGAGACATTTATTTGAAAACAGACTGTAAGGTCTAAGTCTGAATCTCAGAACTCTTCCTTTCTAGCAGTGTGAACAAATTGCTTTAACCCATCAGGCTCAGTTTTTCCATTTGTAAAATAGTGCATAATTGTATCTGCAGTAAAGCGTATTAGCACACTGTGATTTAAATGTGCTAATTAAACAATGATCCCAGGGTGTGGCATATGGTGAATGCTCAATAAATGGTAATAAACAAGTTAGGTTGAGGGGAATTTGTTCTAGGTGGAAAGTTTCATACCTTATATAGCCCTTCTGAAAGACTTTAAAAACCTTTTCTAATCAACTTCATGAGCCATAAATTTAAGGGATAGGCTTCCCTGCCTTTCTGGCTTGGATGCTCCTAAACGCGCACGCACATGCACACACACATTCATGCACACACACACTCACACACCGGAAATATAGAGAAATGAAGCTGTACCCTTAACATTCTGCATTATAGCCTGTCTCCCTTAGCCCTCACACTGCAGCTGTCTTCAGCAGCCAAAATTGGTGCTGTCCATTCTGAGGATTTTCTGAAAGTTCTAGAAGGATTCGATAAAAATGAATTCCCTAAAATGCCATGGAGGAATGCTTGATTCAGCAAAGCTCTTTAATTAGAAAAGTTATTCCCCCCATAGATGGGTTGAAAGTTTTTTAGCTAGCCCCTTTGCTCAAGGGGCACCTTAGAAAAATACTTCTTGGGTGGGTTACATCTCAGGCAAATAAAAATATCTTTTATCTTTCACTCTAAGCAACAAGCAATTGCAGTGATCTAGAGGGTTCCTGGCTTTAGCCACAGAAAAAAATGAGTGGAATTCTTAGCATTTCAAAACTCTGGTGTGGCAATTTTCTTTGAACATTCTTTTATGTTTGTTTTTTAAAAAAAGTCTTTCAATAGTTTCATTGTTGTACCTGAGCTTTCCTTATCCAGTGATTTACTCTAATTATCTAAATGATTCCAAGGGAGATGGTTTCCCCTCCAGTAAGGGCACAGTAAAGTGATCATAACAGAGACATGAATATAAATTGCTGTAGGATAGAAAATCGACTGAATTGTAACAAGTGGCAGCTGCCAACAAAGAGCTTCTGCTGCCTTTTATAAACTGGGGCCGGGCTACACCACTCTGTCCCCTCCTAGTCTTAGGTGTCTGCACATAAGGTGGGCTAGTGTTTGTGACAGTCCCAAGTTTCCTGAGCATCGTGCAGAGTGCAAGCATTGCCAGGCTGCCGTGACCTCACTGGTGACCTCAACCTGTAACCATATTTGGGTATCCTTAATGCTCATTCCATCAATAGAAAATGCATCACAGCAGCAGCAGCAGCAGCCTCAGCCAGAGCAAAATGCAGGAGTAAAGAAGGGAAGGAGACAGAAAGGAAGAGAGAAGGGAAGACAGCCAATGACTGAGCAAAATATGCTGAGCCCCATGGACAGACAACAGAGGCAAGACCTACCCACTGGCTGATGCTCAGGGAATGAAACCGAGGCAGAGGCAGACAGACCAGAGAAAGGAGACAGAACACAAGAACACAAGGAACAGAGGGGGAGAGATAGAAGGGGATCAGAAATTAGTATCTATCTATCTATCTATCTATCTATCTATCTATCATCTATCTATTTATCTATCTATATATCTATCATTTATATAAATGTGTGTGTTTTCAACTCATTCCCATATCAAAAGGCCTTGCTGGTCAGTGACCTAGTGGGGTCCACATCCTATGTTCCCACAGAGTCTGGAGGCATTTATTTGGTTTGGATGTAGAGCATAAGATACTAATGGGCTAGTGGGCTACATCAACTCCTCTTTATGTACAGAGATCTCACCTTAGAGTATCTGACAAAGGATCAGAGGAAGAAAAAGCTCTCTTCTTCTGAAAAACTTAGAAATTCAGCATTTCTAACCAATTCATGGTCTAATTTACACTTACCAGAATAAATAAACTCTAGGTTAGCACTTTCCTATAACATAAACTCAGATTGTGTGCTCTGGAAGAATACCATTTAGAAACCAAGGTGCCCAGTTCAGAGGCAACCTCTCCACCCCTCTGCCCATTAGTGTCTTGGCCCCTTTCCTCCACAGACAGACCCAACCTGTGGTGGGGAAGATGAGATGTGATTAAGAACTGAGCACTTTAGTTCCTTAATTTGGGGAGGAATTTCATCTCACCTGTGAGGAGTTCTAAACTGCATCTTGACTCTCTTGCCCCAAATGTGGTAGATATGAGTTGAAACGGAGTAACTGGTTTTCTTTCTGTCTTTATTTCCATTTCTGGTAAGAAGGGGCTTAATTTTCTGGCATAAATGCCTTTCCTGGATTCATGCCCACATTCCTGGAAGAGTTTAGCTATCAATCGTCTAAAGTTTGATTGATTTGTCATTTTCTGATGCTGGAATGAATTTGCCAGGGGGATTTATGATCACATTAGCCTAACTGGCAAGAGCCTTGAGTGCTTGAGGATTTCCTGAAGAGACACTCCAAGAACCAACTGTGGCTTTTTGGTTTTCCTTAGGATGTGGTGTGATTTTCATGGTCTAATGCTTCCCTGTAAAAATACTCATACAGCGCAAATGACCTCTCCCTGAAATACTTTGAATCTCCCAATTCTGGAAGTCTGAGATTAAGCTCCCTGCTTTAAATACATTGCAGACAAATTATCCATGGGAAGAGAAAGCAAGTTTTTATTGGACCCAAACAGTATTTTTTTTACTATGTATACCCGTTCTTGGCATGACTGAACACACAGATTTGGTCTTTAGATATTTTGATGCTATGTTGTTGACTGCATAAAAGTTAATTACTGGTAGAACTTTTTGTTGGATTATGTTTTTCATCCCCCTTTATCCCATTGAGTGCTTTTTGCTTTATTTTGTCTGGTAGTAATATTGCCCCTTCTGCATATTTTGGTAGCATTTACATGGTATCTCTTTGGCCATCTCTTTATTTTCAACCTCTCAATGTCATCCAGGTATAAGTGTGTCTCTTCTAAATAGCATATAGCTGGGTTTGTGTTGTTTTACCCCACATAACAATACGAGTATTTATCTTTTAAAGGAGGCATTTAACTCATTCATATTTATTGATTTGGACATATTCCTGCCATTTTATTTCATATTTATACCCATTCATGTACAATGTTTGGCAAATATTTTCTCTATTTTCTTGTTTCTCAGATACAGAGTTCTTGTAAATTGCCTCTGAGTTGTGGCTGTAACCATGGCAATGAATAACAGAAGTTTAACTTTCAATAGCATGCCTTGAAGACAGACTACTAGTACTTGTCTTGACGTTAATGATGTTTGAACTTGGTAAATCTTCTTGACAATGGCTGCCATCGGGGTCATGCTTAGTTGTGATGGATTTAACTGCATTAACAGTGCTCTGGACTTGGAGTCAGCCTCAGGTTTGAATTCGCAGCCACCTCCCCCACACCCACACTTGCTATGTGACTGTGGGTATTTAATTAACCTCTGCACCCACTAATTTCCTCATCTGTTAAAATCCCGGGGTGATTGAGGGAATTAACTGGAGCAATATGGCAAAGCACTTTCCACAATTCAAGGCTTATTTCAGAGTCTTAACAATGTCTATATAAAAATAAAACCCCATGTCTCTTGGTCTGGGGTGTGTTTCCTTTTCGGAGCTGAGGTCTGGTTGGTATGCAGCAAAAGAAGGAGGCATGCGAGCTATGTTATCTGCTTGTCATCACAAGAGGAGCCAAGTGGCAGGCCATGGACTGAAGTGCATCCGGAGCTCCACCAGGGTGGGCCTTGGAATTCCACAGTGAAGACTTCGAGATAAGGAAGCACCATGGATGGGGGGTGCTGTGTGGCTTGGGCTTCTGCTGACCAGGGCCAGGTTCTTATGGGAAGAGAGAGGAGAAGGGAATGTGTCCTCCAGAGCCACCAAATAAAGAAGGGCATCATCTCTTTCCAGTTCATCCAAGTACAGATGTCAGCAACCACAGCGACTGGGCCCACGCCATCTCATACCCACTTAACGTGGTTTTGAAAGGACCTAGGAAACACACGAACAAATCAAACATTCCTTTAGTTTTTTATATGATTTCAAACCTTTCATCTTTTCCCCCTTTTCCTTCTTTTGTACATAATTTACCTAGAAAAGAGGACAGCTGTCCTTTGAAGGCAGGAGCTGCTTTAAACATCATGAAGCTCCCATGATCCCAGCCCCACTTCCTCCATGCCCTGCCCAGTGCAATTTGTCCAGGTTGGTGGTTCTGATCTGCTACAAACCCAAACTGCCTCCGGAGGGAGCAATTGGGTTGTGCCCCCAGAGGTCATTTCCTTGCCAAACATTCCTTTTCAGTGAGGATGTTTTCATCCCCTGGTAAACAATCCCCAGCCTGCACAAAGCCGAGAAGGGTGCCTGTCCTTCTTCACGCTCTCCACTTAGTCCTGAGCTGATTCCAACCCCAGAGGCGTCAGTCTGCTCTATAAATTCCTTTGTGAAATCTGAGAGCCTCGGCTCCCAAGGAGAGCAAAGATCTTGGAGGGGTTACAGTTTCCCTTCACCCCACAAGATTTGCTTATGTTGGCAGCAGAAGAATATGTCTTTCCAAACAGGCTCTTCCCTTCCTTTGTGAATTCAGTTCAGAAAGCACTGCCAGGCTCCTAACACGTGGGAGAGGTAAGATCACCTCCTGGGCAGGTCTACACAGGAAAAAGATGACATGCCTGGGGGACTTTTCTGGTGAAAAGAGTCTGAACCTCCTTTTGAAAAGGTCACTATTAAGAGGGGCATGGCTCCACTTCCCACGTGGCAGGGGAGGTGGAGGTGGGGTCAGATTGAGTTTCACTTGCCTTTAGTTTCAATGACAGCTTTTTTTCTTTTTAATTGTGTGTGAGAGAGAGAGAGAGAGAGAGAGAGAGAGAGAGAGAGAGAGAGAGAGAGAGAAAGGAAGGAAGGAAGGAAGGAAGGAAGGAAGGAAGGAAGGAAGGAAGGAAGGAAGGAAGGAAGGAAGGAAGGAAGGACAGCGTAAGAAAGAGGAGAAAGAGAGAGAGGAGGAAAGAAAGAAACCTTTACCTGGCTGGCCTTCAGCGGAGCCCCCCCAGTCTGTTGTGCCCCGAGTAACCCCTCACCAATGCCCTGGTGTTCTCCTCCTCCATTAACCATTTTTGTTTTATTTTTGTTTTATTCATATTCTAGCCACTTCTTAACACATATGTTTCTTCAACCCCGGCATTTGGAAATAAAGTAATAAGTCACCAACAGGTAGAATCTTAGAAAACTCATCTTTTTAAAACAATACATTGTTTTGGTGAGTTAAAGGAGAGAAAGTGAAGAAAGAAGTCAGCTGTTGCCTTCGTGTAAGACTTTGAATTTCATCATTCGCGTGAGGTCTATTGGATCTCCTGATCCCAGAAGTTTAACAAACGTTCAAATTGGCCCCCGAACGTGTGTGTGCTGACAGATGCCTGCAGTGTTATACTCTCATCAGAAACATCCTGCCACTTCCAGTTCGATCTTGGCAGCTTGGTGAGAAAGCAAGTCGCTGAGTAAGCCATTCCGGCTGAGTGACTCTTCTTTCCCCAGCCTCTGCCCAGCTGGCACGACCAAAAGCGGACGCAGCTGAGAGAGCACTGCCTGCGGGAGCCTCATTCTGTGGCATTCCCGGGGCTCTGGCGGAGCTCTGAACACCGGCTGGCAGGGAGGGCACTGTGCCCGCAGACACGCCGGCCCTCAGGCTTCCGGCCCCTCCCTCTGGTCCCACGCTGGGGCCGCCTTCTTTTTGTTTGTGTTTTATTAAACACACATTTATTGAGTGCCTACTATGTACCAGGGGCGGCTCCAAGTGCTTGGCATACATCAGCGAGAGACGGACAAGCAGCCCTTGCATCATAGAGCTTAAGGTCTAGGGTACCTATTTTACTAAAAGGTTTGATTTATTTATCTTAAAATTTTGAAACATTGAAAAAATTGAAAGACTAGTACAATGAGCACTTGTGTACTCTCCACCTGGATTCAATTGTTAATATTTTACTTTTGTGCTCTTTTTCACTTCTCTCTCTCTCTCTCTCTCTCTCTCTCTCTCTCTCTCTCTCTCTCTCCACACACACACACACACACACACACACACACACACACACACATTTTTGTTGAACGATTTGAAAGCAGGTATCTTGATGCCTCACCTTTAAATGATTTAGAATATATCTCCTAAGAATAAAAAACATTCTCCTACATTACCTCAAAACCATTATTACACATAAGAAAACTATCATTAATGATGTCTAAGATACAGTCTGTGTTCAAATTTCTTTAATTGTCCCCAAAACTGTGTTTTTTGGCTTTTGTTTTTTAAATTACAGGATTGAACCAAAGTTCACACATTTTGCTTGATTGTTATATGTCTTTAGTTTCTTTTAATCTAGAACAATTCCCCATTCTTTTTTTTTGTTTGGCTTTGCAAGTCATTGACCTTTCTGAAGGTCAGTGAGGTGCCCAACCAGGTGTCTTATTGAATATCCAACATTCTGGATTTGTCTGAATGTTGTTGCATGATTGGATTCAGGTTGAATGTTTTTGGTAAGAATGTTACATAACTGATGGTGTGTACTTATTGCAGCACTTCAGGAAATGCATAATGTCAAATGGTTCCACAGGAATAGGCTTAATAAACATTTGTTGAATGAATAAATTAAATATATATGATGTATGTATTTTTTTTCCATAGTCTTAATAAGGCAGAGCCTTTAACAATCAAAATTCTGAGACCATCATAAGGATGGCTTGTTTACTACAACTTCAAGAAAATATATATGTATGCTTACATACTCGTACATATTCATGTAAATCTAAACCCTAGGATGGTATTCTCAATTCTGGATGGAAATTAGAATGAGCTGGAAAGTTTAAAAAAAATACTGATACCTGGGCCCTAGCACTTCTCTTGATAATAAGTTTGGTCACTTGTGAAGAGGGTGCCTGCTGGATCTCTCCCTTGTAAAGGCACTTTTTGCCCCTTAGCACTCACCACATCCATCATCTCTGTGTGAGCCTTCAGCACTAGGAGAATATCCTGACACCCAATGACATTTTAGAGTTCATTGATGATCTTGGCTTGAATCAATTATTTCATTGGGGGTTGTAAAATAGTGAACTTTCTAAATTATCCTTTTTCTCTACATTAGCTGGCATTCTGTAAAGAAGAGCTTTTCCTTTTTCCTTTATTTACTTGTTTATATATTTTATTTATTTATTATCACTATGGACTAAAAAGATTATTTGTTTCATTCATAAATTATCATCATTATTCTTTTCGGCATTCAACATATCCCAAATTTGGATAGCTGGAGCCCCTTACTGCTGCTCCTTTGGGCAAGTCCCCATTAGTCCAAGAGTACCTGCTTCCCAGGAGGAGATAGCCTACATTTATCTTTTACCTTCCCTGTCCTAGACCTGGAATCAGCTATTTCTCCAAAGAGTAGGAGCCTATACCTATTTTATAAAGTGACAGAGGTATGAACTCTATATAGGAGAAGGGAGACAGAAATCATGAAATAATACATATATAGGCATTTATTTTGAAGGGAATGGAGTGCTAGATATCAACTATCATATCTTTGTGAAGAAAAATGTTGAGATACTTTTAGTCTGGCCAGGAAGTAGGGAGACCTAGATTTGTATTCTGACTCTGCAAGTGATTTGGGGCAAGTCACTTAACTTCTTCAGGTGTCACTTGTTCCAATGTGTTTAATTAGGGGATGGGCTAGACAACACTGAAACCTTTTCTGGGTTCCAAAATTTGATGTTCTGAAGAGCTTAACAATACCTAATTATAAGACGGGTTTTGAGCTGGTGAAAGGGTAGTTCCTGTAAGATTTCAATGGCAGAACTTCATCTTTTAGCTTTTTCTCCCTTGAACTAGCAAGACTCATTGTAAAAAGTGCTCAGTAAATGTTTTTGATAGTGATAGTCTTTCCTGATGCTAGAGAGAGGCAAATAGACTGAACTGCCAAGCTTTCAATAAACCATAAGAGACTATGTGGCAGTGAGGTTTCAATTGTTGGGATGTAAGAGGGTCCTGCCTGCCTGAACCTGACCCTTCCTGATGACCAAGGAATGGACTCAATGACCACTCAGTGTTTTTATTGGCCCTAAATTTCTCTGCTTCCCGAAGAACCTATACTTATGATGTCTTGCAGTATTTTCTCTTTTATTAGGAAACTCCAAACTACACCAATACATTTTTTCCATTACTTCTGACTTGAAGTCAGAAATTTCATTTTAAAAATAATTTTCCCCTGCTTTAATAAATTGGCTAAAAAGGGTAAATGGATTTTCTTTCTATGTTTGCAGTCATAGAAGCACTTATCTCTCACCCCAAGTGGATGTCCTATGTAATTGGATGTGAAGTAATTCCAGAGTTGCATCAAAATCTTTTCAGAGTGTTACTATGACAATCAGACCTTTTTTTAAAAAAAAAAAAACCACTTCAATGCAGATTCTCCATCATCCTACTGCCCCATTCAGTGCAATTTCATCTCATGAAGTAAGTTCAGCTTTTCAGAAAGTTTAGGGGCAGGAGAATCATTATGCATTTATCTTAGCTGATTCTCCCACACACCCATTCTTCTCGAAGTTGTAATAGAAAGTCCACTCAACCTTATCACAATCTCAGAAAGTTGACAGTTAAAGGCTCTTACTAAGACTATTAAGAATTAATTGAGGGAACCTAAAAAAGAATCCATTGTTTGGGGAAACAAGAATTTTTATATAAGATCACTGACAGGACTTCCTGACCTTTAATTGCTACCTTTTCTAAACAGATTCCAGCAAAGGCAAGAATTTGGGCAGAGATTCTCAGAGGGCAGGGAGGAGAGAAGCCTTATCAAAACCTCTAAGGTCTGGGAAGTTTGGAAAAGCATATTCAAAATTACCATTGCTTTGATTGGGTTCAGGCCCCAAGTTGATCTTGACATTTCCATTCATGTCAACAGAAGGTGTGTGAGTTTCATATTTATCAAGTGAGGGCCTTAAAGATGGCGAAAACACCCTGGGCTGATGAAAGCTTTATGGACCATTTCCTATTTCAGAGGCTTTGGAGAATCAAAGCTGCTATCCGCATATACTGCTTCAGTCATTAATATCTATTTCTACCTTTTGATTCAGTGGTTTGGGGGCCTTGATTAAACTTTAGGGCCCCAGAAATCATTTTGTTCCAAGCTGTTCTTTGGTAACTTGAGGATTTGCGCTTCTAAGAGGAGAGGGGACTTGCTCAACTAGACACAGGGCAGAGCCAGGATTAAAGGCCAGATTCCCTAGTACCTCATCCCATGCCCTTCATGCCTCACAACTTCATGCGTACACTGACTTCCCTGACCCTCCTTGGCTTTGGTGGTAGAAGTGTGCTGTATTACATGCAGTTTCCCTTCAATACTGCAGTAGAACCACGAAAACTCCACAAGAGCCGGGGACTTTGTCTCTTGTGAGCACTGGTATATCTCAACTTTAGAAAAGTCCCTGACACCTGGTAAAACCAAATACATATCGAATGAGTCAAGTGTGTGTGTATGTGTGTGTGTGTGTGTGTGTGTGTGTGTGTGTGTGTGTGTTTCCCACAGTCTTAGTAAAGGGGAAGCCTTTAACAATCAAAATTCTGAGACTGGGCTAAGGATGGTTTGACTGCCTACTACAGCTTCAAGAATAAAGGTATGCATATTTACATACATATCCATTTAAATTTATACCCCGTGGTGGTATTCTCAGTGCTGAGTGGAAATTAGAATCAACTGGAGAATTTTTTTTAAATGCCAATACCTGGACCTCAGAGCAAAGATTCAGATTTCATCTACCTGGGGGGAGGCCTGGGTATCAGCACCCTTTTTTTTGGGGGGGGCAGTGTCACTGGACCTCATATGTGGGACCCAAACCGGGGCCGCTGGCATCCCAAGCCAGCGCTTAACCACCGCACCACTCGGCCAGCCCTATCAGTACCTTTTAAAAACTTCATAGCTGATGCCAAGATGCACTCAGGCTTAGAGCCACTGCCCTGGGAAAGGTTAGTTCACATGTGAGGTGCCCTACCTGGGAGATGATACTTGTGGTTAGTTAGCATTTGAAAGATGCTAATGAGCTGCACATGCTCCACATCTTTACCTCTAACTAGTAATAGAGGATTGTATGTTAATTAGCATTAGAAATGTTACCAATCATTGGGAGGAGGATTTGAGGCCACTGACATCTGCAAGCAAAGGAAGCTTGTACTGTGTTGCTTACAGCGGTGTGCGTTCATCTTCTGTCCAGAGCCCTGGGAAGATTCAGACTTTAATCGTGACTCTGCACTTTAAGAGATGAAGGCAGATGCCACAATCCTGCTCAAAAATGTCTCAGTACTTCTGGCTTTTCAAATAAATGCAGGTGATTCCATTCCTAGTTGGCAGGGGAGAGGAAACAACCTTGAACCTTGTTTGTTTCACTTTTATGACCTCCCTTTGGCATTTGGGAGTGTGTAACTGAGCCATGGCTTGGCCATAAGGATACTTGGACTCCTAGTCAGGCAAAGTCAGCTATTTCTCAGAGCCAAGGAAGGTGAATAGCAGCTGGGCCTGGGGAGGCTATTAAGAGTGATGGCAAAACGAGCAAGTTTAAGTACAACAACGGAACAAGGTGTCTTCTAAGTCAGGATCTGGCTCCGGGCCTGGGAGTCCTTCCTTTTAGTATAAAGGTGGGTGTTCTAAGGACAAGGAGTGTTAATAACAATAAAATTTTATGTGCTACGAAATGCCTTTGATAGTAGCAAATAAAAGTGGCCGTTTTGAAAAACAGCCTCTATGTCTCTAGATAGGAGAGTGGTTAAATAGGCAATAGTATAGCCACACATGGAAATAAATCGATGAAGTTGTTTAAAATAATCAAATAGACTTGTTTGTGCTGCTAGATGATATTTAAGACATATTACTGAGTGAAAAAAAATCAAGTGCCAAATCAACACTCAGTGAGATTGGAATTATTCAACATTCTGTATTATTTTCATTTTTAATAAGAAATGTGTACATTACTTATATAGTTAAAAAATGTAAGAAGAAAAATAAAATGTCTGAGTAGAAGTACCTTAACATTTGGATGAAATTGTCTTGGGGGGCAGAGCACAGGAACACAGGTGGCAACTAGGCACATCTTTCAAATCCTGGGTGACAGCAATAAGTGGTTTAGGTCCTACTACCCTGCCTCAGTTTCTCCAGCTGTAAATAGGGTTATAATTCTGGACACACTGAAATGCATGTCCTGCAGGAAGGGGGAGAAAGGCTCGTGAGGAAACTCTGGCTAAAGCTCAGAGACCATTCCCCTACTCATTCTGGTCACAGATTGTTGATACTGTGTTGCTAAATAACTGTAGAACCAATTTGGAGCTTTGTTGCCTTAATTAATCTTGACAAGTAAAGGTTATGGGGCCAGCCAAGTGTGCATTAAGAGTTGGCTTGGAACAATGCCAGCTCTGAGCAGCTGAGCCAACGGGTGGGATCCCACATGGACCAGTGATGCTTCGCCCTCTACAGCTAAGATGGTGAACAACAGCTCAACCTGGAGCTGGGCTGCCGGGAGTCGCAGGCTACGGTGTAGGCTCTAGTGGGGCTGGCAGGCAGCTAACATGTGCTTTGGTGAGCTGCCTTGAGCGGCCATCCATTGACTGGTGACAGACCTGCCTCACCCAGGAAGAGCACAATGATGATACCAACATGGGCCAGTGAAGCAATATCCTCCACAATTAGACTGAAAAACAAAAGGACAGCAACTTATCTGTTCCCCACCCCCAATTGCCCAATAAAATCTTAAAAAAAAAAAAAAAGAAAAGGTTATGCTTAGTTTGAGACTAATGTAAAGCCAAATATACAAATTTCAGAATTTAATCCACTAAGGGGAATTTTTACAGGAAGGAAGCTTGTTAAAAATAAGTGACAGAATTCTCCTGTAGTTGAGTAGTTTTGTTCTCAATTTTGATGAAGAATGATTTTGAAATACAATTTTGTCCGATGTGCTGTTAGGGAGCTAAATGTAACTAGAACCTTTTCCTGAAAAGCAAATCCTCTCATGTTTTCTTATGACAAACTGGATCAACATGGGGAAAGGGAAAGTAGAGAGGCCCAGCCATGATTTTGCTGGCCCTGAAGATATTGGAGGATCTGCCCAGGTCATTTGTTTCTTTAAGTTCAGATCATTCCAGCAGCACTTCCTCAAGTGTCCTTTGTGAAGTTTTCTTCAAGACTTCCTGGAGCCTCCTGTACAGAACCAATCAGGGGTAATTAAGTGACCAGAGGAAGAAATGGGAATGGGGAGCTAACCTACCCACTTTCAACTTGCATCCTTTGAAGTGATTTGAACACTGAAGAGCCTTTTTACCAGTTGTGGTTGGCCCTGAGTGGGTCTAGGTATGAACTGCCCTAGAAAATCTGCTCTGGGCTCTGCTTCTGTTGGATGGAATCAAAACTCTTAAATCTATAATAGCATCCACCAACCAGCTGTGTACCCACAGCCAAGTTACTTAATTTTCTGAGCCTCAGTATCCTCTCTGTAACATGAAAGCATGGATCTTGCTTGAACTTCGAGGGCACTAACAGCTCTGGGATTCCATATTCAAGACCCTTAAATAACCCATGGATATCACCTTCTCCAAGGATATCACCTAACAATTTAGGTTTGGCCTGGAACAAAAGGCATAAGAAATAGTGGGAAAAGCTTAAATGTCCACTTTTTACTTAAAGAGATCAATGAAAATGTTCATAGCTATCTCTACTTCAAAGAAAACATCAGGAAACTTCCTTAAGTAAAACCCCTTTTAGTCTAGAGGACATTAGGAGACCAGAAGAAATATAGGAGTTACTAGGAGCGTCCCTCTTTGCCAGTGTTTGGTTTTGGGAGTCAATGTCTCATTTTGCAAGTTCCAGAAAAACCATCCATAGGCAGATCAGTTTAAGGGGGTCAGAATAGAATGGCATCCACGTCTGTTGGCTGGGTATGTTTGAGGGAGTGACAGACACAGAAAGGTCAATACAACATCCTAATGAATACTCCCCTCATTAATACCTCCTTTCTCTCACTCTGTACTCCTTTTTACTGAAAATAAATAAATACATAAATAAATAAAGATTTTAAATAGCTTTGAAAATAGAGTAACCCCAGTTTCTCCTTGGACTACAAAGACACATAAATATTTTTACATAATTTAACACCTCAGAGATGAGAAACCAGAAACAGAGGTCTTTTTCTTCCCTTCCCAAAGCAAAACTCTTCTTTCTCTGGTAATGTGTCTCAACCCTGATGCATCAGAATTAGCTGAGTGCTTTGAAAAATACAGATTCCTAGGACTCATCCTCAACCAACTTAGAATGCCCTGAGGTAGGGTCCAGGGATTGGAATTTTTAACAAGCTCCCACAGGTTAAGTCTTTTTTACCCATAGCATCTGAGAACTTTGGTTCTATGACCTAATCGAGGTCATACCATGGCTAAAAACTGGTCTCCCACACTCTATCTCCAGACCATTTGGATCCTTTTTGAATAAAAATTGTTCCAGTAAGTATGCTGTTTTAGAAGACAGTAAACATGTCATTTGCTAATTATGGCCAATGACACCATCAAACAAAAGTGCATTACGGAGTGCTTTCAATTTCTTATAATGATGGTAAGATGGCATGTCATGGGGCCTTTTTAGCCCCAGACATCACTCCACAGAATGCCAAACAGATATAGACAAGGGACATGTGGACTTGAATCCTTTGCTCTCAGCATGTTTACCCACAGGAATAGGATGTCCTGAGGCAACACTTCCCCCAAGCGAAGTGTTGATAAGTCCGGTTATCAGAAAGATATTATTGGGAGTGTGATATGCAGGGTATTTACATTTTCTTGATAGGGTCAGTCATATGAAAGCTGACAAAGAAGGAAAGAGAGCAGCATTGTGGTGCAATCTCAACAGGCAGCTGTCCCCTGGCTTCCCGATAAATAGGATGACTTGCATTGCTGAGCGCTGTGGTCACTGCCAAAGGAATGGCCCTCTCACATTTCATCTTGATTCACATATTCAGTGAGGTTACTTGTCATCCCCTCCCTCTTCTGCTTCCCAGACACTGAGTCTGGAATGAAAATTCACCTGCCTCTGAGCTGGCCACGAGTGGGGGCTGGGGTGTTACTTGGGTTCCCAGGTTGGAAAATTATCTCACCCAGCCCTAAGCTATATAAGCTGACTGGTCTGCAGCTCAGCAGGGCCAACTCAAAGGAGTCATTCCACAGGAGAAAACATACAGACGAACTTCGGGCCAACATGATGATGCTGAAAGTGGAGGAGCTGGTATGTAAGATGCATTATTTTTACTGGTTCAGTCTTAGTTTTTATTTGAAAATTGAAATGTTCTTTTCTTTCAGGCATAATGCAGAGGTACTCTGAACATGTCATATATGGAAAATGGTTTATGTGATGAAATAAGTGAAATTGGGGAAATGGGGCTGGCGATAATGAATTTTCTACCTATTTCCTCTTTATTATCTTTTCCTTTGGTTTTATTGGTAAAGTGTAGAATCACATGTAGTTATTGACATACCTTAGGGAAGATCTATTGCAATAACATATGTCTAAAGACTTTACAACTCAAGGCCAAGAGCGATCAGAAGTACCTAAAATGGAAGAATTTTAAATAATCTGGGGTGGGGAGGGGTTGTGATTTTCCTAGGAGAAATGTGATCAAACATATTTAAAGTAGATTTAAATATATCAATCTAACCTAAACCTTGGCTTAACTAGACAGCACAACAAGCACTAAAGACTTTACAACTCAAGGCCAAGAGCCATCAGAAGTACCTAAAATGGAAGAATTTTAAATAATCTGGGGTGGGGAGGGGTTGTGATTTTCCTAGGAGAAATGTGATCAAGCATATTTAAAGTAGATTTAAATATATCAATCTAACCTAAACCTAGGCTTAACTAGACAGCACGACAAGCACCTGAAGGCAATCCTGGCAGAGCACAGCTGTGTGCTGCAGTCTGAGGTCTGGCAATGTGCCGCAGCCTGAGGTCTGGTGGTGTGCTGCACAGAGGCAGCTGTCACCAGGGAGGGAGGACCAGGAGCCTCCTGCAGCATCCTCTGCGGAGAATGAACCCAGGGTAGGCCTTGCTACTTCTGATGCTGCCATCTTCTTCCCTCATAGGTCACAGGGAAGAAGAATGGCAGTGGAGACGCTGGGGAGTTCCTTCCTAAGGACTTCACAGATGGAGAGTATGAAGCTGCTGTTACTTTGGAGAAGCAAGAAGACCTGAAAACACTTCCAGCCCACTCCATGCTCCTGGCGGAGCAACAGTGGAAACTTGAGAAACAACGAGAAGCAGAGGTAAGAACCTTCTGTGGAATTCACTAGTGGGAGGTTGGGGATAGAGTAGGGGATGGAGGTGCCAAGCGGGAAGGAGGAAGGAAAACAAAACGCCACCAGTCCAGAGATGTTTCTTTACCAAATTTGAACCCATAAAGAGGCAACTTCTATGGGACAGGTTATGGGAAATAATTCTTTAGCAAGACTATGACCTCTGGATTCTGAATCAATGATTGACTATTCTATGACCATGTTCTACTTGCAAGATTTGGAGGGAGAAATGTGTCTTGTGAATTTCTCGTGTCACATGCCGTCTAGTTAATCCCAAGCAAGGGAGACCTCTCTTTCTTAGTAATGTGGTTTGTGGTCCATGGACCGTTGTTTGACTATATCTGCAACCTGTGTTAACAATATCTGTGCTACTGGGTGAATTTTCATTACTTACTAAGCATAAACAAAACATGCATTCGTTACCTGTAGTCCCAGGATAGTCTGTTTCATGGGCCCTGATTATTGGACCATCTGAAAGTAACTGGCACTGATATTTCAAAGCTTAAATTTATTACTGGATTCTTTTGGGTTGAAAAAAAATTCTTGAGTATGATAAAAAAAATTCAACAGAAATCTGGGGTTTATGGCAGTAGTTACAAAATTATCACTTAGGGACTAGATCCAATCTAGTCAAAAGCTCATGCTACATGCAAGAGAAGTGAAGATGAAGGCCATTAGCTGAAACAGTAGACCGCCCCCCCTCCAATACCTGAATACAAAATCAACTATTTAATTTTTTAAATTTTTTTGCTGAAACTGGGAACACTCATCTCAGACCTAGCAGATTTTGTTTAGACACAACCAGACTGCTCGTCGGTAGAACTCACTGTATTTTGAAATATGGATTTCTTTTTCAGCTCAAGAAGAAAAAACTAGAACAAAGATCAAAGCTTGAAAATTTAGAAGACCTTGAAACTATCATTCAACTGAAGAAGAAGAAAAAATACAGGAAAAGTAAAGTTCCAGTGGTGAAGGAACCTGAACCCGAAATCATTGTAAGGGCCTTTTGGTTTTGTAGTATTACACATCTAGAGTGTGTGCTACAGGGGAATAAGTGTCTGTGGTGGATTCGATTGGATGCTGGAATGCTCATGGTAACTCTCACACTATTTTTGGCTTTAGACAGAACCTGTGGATGGGCCTCAGTTTCTGAAGGCTGCCCTGGAGAATAAACTGCCAGTAATAGAAAAATTCTTGTCAGACAAGAACAATCCAGATGTCTGTGATGAGGTAAGGCTTATACAAAGCACTGCAAAATTCAGCTCATTAATTTTGTGTTTCTTATGCTTTACTGCAGGCTTGCTAATATGGTGCCAAAAATCAATCCACCTGAAACAGTTTCCCCAGCTGTTGCTACATATGCCGGCAACAGAAAAGGACAGTACCATGCAGGAAGAAAAAAAAAAATGCTGGATTAGTGCTATGGGTGGATCCTTTTTTTTGCACCCTCATATATTTTTGGCTGATATTTCAGTTTGTCTTTAACTTCTTATATCCTTGGAACAGACTTTTAATAAGGAAAGGCGGCCAATAACTCACCTTGCATCATTTCTGATTGGACCCAAAATATCGCTCCTGGACAGGGAATCTGTCTACTGGATGCTACTGGAGTTCAAGTGCCAGCTCTTTCACTACTTTGCAACTTGATTGTTAGCAACTAATTTTCATGTCTGGACCTCAGTGTCCTTATCTATAAAGAGAGGGCACTGGCGTGAAATAATGCTTAAAGTTGTTCCAGCTTTAAAAATCTATTCATCCATTCATATGAAGTCAATTTGTGAGAAATCACTCATCATTTGTATTCTTTCCCCTATGAACTAAAATGGGGAATCATTTCTGAAGTTGAACTAAAAAGGAGCCTCCCATTTTCTTAAAAATGAATTGAACACTTTTTTATATTCAACATAGCAACAGTCCCAGATGGAAGAAAACTCTCTGATCTGCATGGCAAACACGACACTAACAATGAAGGCGGAAAATACAAGAAAGGGAAAGCCAGCATTTAGGTAGTTTTGAACCTTCAAGTTCACATCCCTGGCACTTAGAAATGTATATTACAGGACGCTCAAATCTCAGTTGCAGGATAATTGTTCTAGTTCTGCCATTTTAGTGAATTTGACATTCCTAATTCATAAAGAAGCATTTGTGTTTCTATCATTTAGGTCATCAGAGCATCCAGATTCATACCTCCTAGAAAGGGTTTATGCACATTTTTATATGCATTTTTTTCCCTGTCTTCTTTTAATCTTTATTCTGACAGTATAAACGGACAGCTCTTCATAGAGCGTGCCTGGAAGGGCATTTGGCAATTGTGGAGAAGTTAATGGAAGCTGGAGCCCAGATCGAATTCCGTGATATGGTAAATATATTTCTTTGCTTGGAAATAAGCCAAAATGAGTAGACTATGTGAAGCTTGGGAAAAACTACAATGAAACACTGGGCTGAGTGGATTGAAAATTGATCTGAGAGAACTAGGCAAAAGCTTATTTCTCCATACAAAGGAAACTTGGGAGATGGGACTAGGTCATGTGGAAAGTATTTTCTATACATATTGAAAAGAAGAGGAGTATTCCGGGAAAAGAAGGAAGTGAACACTGTTGAACAGAATTCAATATCCTCATCAGAGAGTTGGGTCATTATCAAGTCAGTAGCATTACTGAGAAGTAATACAGTTGACACTGCCTGTCAACATCCCTGTCCCTTCATTATACACGGCCTTCTGCTTGTGGCCCCCTGGCTGCCAGCAATGAATCAGAATTCTCTAGCCGCACACCTTATATGATAGATGCCGAGTGCCCTGGATGAGATTTGGGGCTAGGCTGCACATACTAAATGAGCTGCATCTATGCAAGCAGCTGCTATTCAGACCTCAATAATTCAACCACTGTGATTTCTACAAAGACCAGTATACAGCATATTTTACGAACTGAAATTGCGCTGGGAAAATGCTTTATTTATTTAAATACAGCTCAATTTAACTTTATAGCAACATGGAAAAGGATATGAAAAGAGTTCAAAGGATTTGGCCAAAATTGAACCCAAAAGACAAACACACAGAAAAACAATTAAAAGAAACAAAAAAATAAAATTTACATGGAGGGCCGGCCGAGTGGCGCGGTGGTTAAGCGCTGGTTTGGGAAGCCAGCGGCCCCGGTTCGGTCCCACATATGAGGGCCAGTGACACTGCCCTCAAAAAAACAAACAAACAAAAAACCCATACAAAATTTACATGGAAAGACACTAAAATTCATGAGTGTGGGATGTGGAAGGCCAGGGATATCCGAAACAAATCAGTGAAGAGGGAGTCTTCTGAGTAAGTGCAGTGTGCAGTGACCACAAGTGATGACAGTTGAGGTAAGAGTCTGTGCTGGCACAAATGACAGCAGAGAGCCAACAAGAGATGAGGAAAAAACAAGGACACAGGAAGAGGTATCAGATCCAGATTAAAAGCTTTTGGAAAGGATCATTTTGATTCTGCCAGAATTTTTAAATACATCTGTCTAGAACTTTTGAGTATACACGTATTTGGCAAAAGTGATTCAAGTTCCAGGCAGCTGTGGGTTTGAATATCTATTCTGCCACTTACTTACTAGCTGTTTCCTTGGGCAAGAAAGTTGAATAGTTTGGAGCCTTGTTTTTCTCATCTGCAAAATGAGCCCAGTCACCTCTAACTCATCATGTTGCTGGGAGAATCAACACATCTAGGCAGTGTAGCACCGTGTTGGCACAAAGAAATTCTCAGTAAATTATAGTTCTTATTCTTTTTAAAGATAGTTATTAGATTTATTAAGGATTTCCTAGTGACACATACAGATGCACACATATGAGTCTATACATACTTTCACATACCCATAGTTTAGCTAAATCATGTGGCAATGAGCCTTCAACTATAGTAGCTGGAATCAGCGATCTAGACGAGGACAACCATTGTTATTACAGATGCCCTGGCAAACCTGGGGTTCCTGGGCCTTAGAAACCAAGTATGAATTCCTCTGACCAGGGTCTTCTTTACATTAAGTCATGTCCTTTTACTTTCCGGGTATAGCTTGAATCCACAGCCATCCACTGGGCAAGCCGTGGAGGAAACCTAGATGTCCTAAAATTGTTGCTGAATAAAGGAGCAAAAATCAGTGCCCGGGATAAGGTATTTCTCCTCTCCCTGCGCCCTCTGCCCCCATCCTCCTCGTCCCTCTTCTCCTTTTCTTCCCTCTCCCCCTCCCCTTTGCCCTCCCTCTTTGTTGCCCTCCCCAGCCTTCTTCTTCCCCCACACTCCCAAACCCACCTCACTAAGCTGTGTGAGGTACCACAGTGGCCATTCCCCGCCCCACATGCCTTGGGGTCTAGGATAGCCCATGTCCTCAAGCCCAGCAAATCAGCAGCGTTCTTTAATTTCCCAGTTGCTCAGCACAGCGCTGCACGTGGCTGTAAGGACCGGCCACTACGAGTGCGCGGAGCATCTCATCGCCTGCCAGGCGGACCTCAACGCCAAGGACCGAGTGAGTAGTGGAGTAGAGCAGAGCTGGGCCTCCTAAAGCTTCGCTCCTCATTTATTTGGAATCGCTCCCTAAGCCAGGTACCCTCTCAGGACCCAACCCACTTCCTGTCCTCAGGCCCATCTTTAGCCCGTTCACTCTGCTTTTCTAGGAAGGAGATACCCCACTGCATGATGCCGTGAGATTGAATCGTTACAAGATGATCAGACTCCTGATTATGTACGGCGCCAACCTCAATGTCAAGAACTGTGTAAGTGCTCCAAAGAAGCGGTCCCGCTTGCAGGCTTTCTAATTTACGAAAGCGCATTTCACAAACTTGAAAATAGTCCCACCACGGTAGTATTTCAGGGGTCTTCGGTTGGTTCAAATGCCCCTGTCCATCGCATCATGACACTGCTTACCTTACTCAGGTCACCTGGTCAGAGATGGGAGAAGCCATAGTGACTGCTATGGCTTCAGTATCTAAGACAGTGTCTAGTACGTTTTTTAAAATTTTGTCTTGAAAATAAAAGATGGTTCAACTGCTCACCATCACAAACCTAAGTACCATCTGGCTTGGCCATCCCTGCCTGAGCAAGGCCTAGGGTGTCAGGGACACAGACACCCACCATTCCTGAAGTGGTCAATGCAGCCAAGAGCCAATGAACTCAAATCAATCCAAAAGTAACCTGAGTAATTCTGAGCAGTCCTCCCCTCCTTACAACAACATGACACGTTACCACTTTCTCCTAGTGGGAGCTGTACTTTTGCCTATATTTTTGAGATAATTTCCATCTATTCCTCACTTTGGTTTATCTGCACAGCCCTCAAAATAACTTCCTATATTTAGGCTCTGAAAATGCTTGTATAAGTCCCTTCTACAAGTACATATTAATTTAGCTTCATCTGTAAGCAGGAAACATAACCAACTTCTCATGGTTCCAATTCCCAAGCAAACATCATCTAATATTAGCTTTAAATATATCACCCAGAGGAATGGGTGTAAATTACTGAAGAAATAACTTGAAAGCTTTTGGAGAATCACTTTCATAAAAAGGGAAAGAAAACCCCAGTGATCATATAATGTGAATAATATCTTCTTATTGTGTTACTATGACACTGAGGGGAATATTTTATCACGTAAAAAAATTGGCTTGGTAACAGGAACAAAGAATAAAAGCAAGGAATAGAGACTGCTGAGGGTATTAAAGTGTTAAAGAGTAGGGTTCCGTTATCCTTGATATTGAGATTGGTTTTATCTAATAATTTGAATAAAATATCAGAAAAAAGTAGATTAAATGAAATCTCCAAAGCTGCAGAAAATATGATGATTTTTTTTCTCTCAGGCAGTGAGACAGTAACAGCAGAAATAAATAGCATACTGATTTGGGAAGAATGTGTAAGTAGCCAGAAAATCAGGAGATAGATTTCAACAGGAAGGAGGGCAAGGAATTTATGGAAGAATAGCCCAATATACACATATAGGGCTCAAGGCCCTGAGTATATGTTAGACCCAGGCATAAGGGTTCTGGAACTATTAATGTCACTGACCCAATGGATCAGTGTTCCCCCAAAGACCAATAAGCTATTGGATACTTTCTTGAATGGGATTGGAAACAACACACACAGTATTATTCTACTGTTGTCCAAAACTCTGTCTTCATGTCTGCTAAGTGTTTCTCAAGAGAGGGGCTAGAGATGGGAAGTTCCAAAGTGAAGGTTACAGGGCCACTAACTCAATATGCACAGGGCCGGTAGATCATATCAATGACTTAAGTGGGTGGCTGTGGAGGTCTGTGCACATAACTTTCAAAGGCAGAGGCGCTTCCCCAATCCAGTACATTGTTGCTCTAAGGAACTGTGAGTATCATACTGCCAACTCTTCAGGGCTTTTTCAAAGATCACAAATTCAGCTGGGAAATCTCTAATTTCCAACTGTTGCCAATTAATTCCAACTTTTTAAAAAAATCTAAGCTCTGTTTGGGTCAAAACAAAACAGGTCTCTATACCGATTTTGTCTCAAAGCTGCCAGTTAGCAATCTCTGGGTTAAAGAGATGGAAAAATTCAGGACTTCCCATATTTAAAGACAAGAATTGAGAGGTGACATGCTTTTAATTTTTGTAACTATCTTGAGACATGTTCATAAGGGAAAAAAATTGGGGTCTCAAAAATGTATTCACGTATCATTGACGTCACCTCCAAGAAAAATAAATTTATGGGCGAACTGAATGTAACTCCTGAGCAGTTGTGAAAAACCTACCCCCGGGAGCAGGAATAGTACTGAGAAATACTTGAGTATTTAAGCCAGGGTGTTGAAGCAGCTTGATTACTACCAGTTTTTATCAATCAAGAAATCATTTTCCAAATTGACAGGAACTGGTTTTTGACTACAAGGTCAAAACTACCACCTGTACCCATTCTGAGTACTGGAGATTATGGAGGCATTTTTTTGAACCTCAGAATGTCTTGGGATGCTCTTGACATTTTGTGTCTAGGGACTAGGATTTTTTTATCAATACCTGAAATAGCCCCATGGGGTGGGGGACATTGCTAATTTGAAATGACAGAGGCATTCCCGTGAGAAACAGTGAAGGACTGGTTTGAATATAAACTGCAAATTACTCAGAGAGAAAAGCATGAAAGATTTCAATACCCATCACCTCATTAAACACACTCAGAGAATATGAACTTACTGAGCCTCCCATCTGGAAGTCAAATGTCCTCATCTGTTTTCATTAGGCTGGGAAGACACCGATGGACCTGGTGTTACACTGGCAGAATGGAACCAAGGCGATATTCGACAGCCTCAAAGAGAACTCCTACAAAACCTCTCGCATAGCTGCGTTCTAAGAGAAACGACGACAGCCTCCTTCGTCGGCTGCTTTTCACCGGCATTGGGAAGGCAACAGCCCGGAAGAAGAGAACCTGGTCACAAAACCCAACCTCTCTTTATCAACCTGTTGTCAAGCTGCACCTAATGAAGTTTTGCAAAAGCACGGGGATATAGGCATTGAAATTCCCCTTAGTGAAACGCACACTATTTATTTGTATTTATTCCTGTTTTATTTATTTATTTATTTTTAAGTGTACTTCGAGGCCACCGATACTGAGATCCTTTATGGTCATCCATTGGGTGAGCAGAGCTTGGTTCATATGTAACCATGAGCAGCGCTCTCAGTACCTACGTATGTGACACCTCACGCATGTGCGCTATTTCAAGGGTGTTTTTAGAAGACAAAGGTGATGATTGCAGCCCCTCTTTTTTTATTCCTGAAGTCTAAGGTAATGGAAGGCATGCAGTGACAGAAAAGGAAACAGTAGAATGAAAGCTTCTGTGAGGACAGGCCAGCCAGCCATTTTTTTTCCTGGGCCTGGTATTTCTTACAAAGTTACACACTGCACCAAGGGGAAGAGAATGTCACGAGTGAACGGGGAGCGCAGTGGAGGGGGTGACGCGGTGGAGGGAGTGGGCAACTGGGCCGTGCAGAATGGAATGTGATGAAAGCAACTACAAATTGTAAATGTGTAAATGTGTAGTATGTCGTATGTATATTTTATATTCATAATAAAAGCAAACAGATTCTAAACCTCTAAGTACTTCTCCAAGTGTAGTGGGAAAGAACCATGTGAAAAAGGCCATTTAGATGGGGTTTTTCTTAGTGTTTCAAGATTTTCAGATTAGGAACGTCCCATAGAACAGTGCTTCTCGGTATGTAATATTTATACAGATGCCCTGAGCACCTTGTTACAATGCAGATCCTGGTTCTGCCGGTCTGGGGTGGGCTCTGAGAGTCTCCATGTCTGACAAGGCCCCAGGTAACGCAGAAGGAGTGGAAGGCCACCGTCACACCTTGAGCAGCAAGGCTGCGGAAACCCTTAAAGGTACAAAGGAGTACACGTTCTTTTGGCCCCAGTGATGGGGGAAAGAGACCCCTGGTGGGCAGAATTATTACTACAAGTTAAACGAGTGCTCCCTGAGGAGTTCCATCCAGGCTCCACTAATGAAGTTTAACAATTACCGTGGACAATGGCTGGCTGACAGGGTCAAAGCCCGCCCATAAGAAAACACACCTGGTCGATGATCTCTGACCTCCAAGGATTCTGTTGCCAGGTGCTGGTCCAGGTGCTAAGACCTGTGATGATGAGAAAACCAGATTGTCCCTGCCTTGCCTTCCTATTGTAGAATAGATGAATACCAAAGAAATAATCACAGGAATAAATACATAGTAAATATGTGTGGTAAGGACAACGAAGCAAAAAATACAGAGTGCTGTGAAAGACTAAGATGTGTGGGCATATCATTGGATAAGGGAGGGGATTTCTACAAAGACGTCTTGGAGGCAGTGGCTTTTCAAGGGGAATCTCAAAGGGTCACCTGGAGTTATTCAAGCACAGAACATTCCGGGTAGTAGGGAGAACACAGGCAAGGTCATGGGAAAGGTTTGGCACTTCAGGAGATGTGTGAAGGCCAATGTGAAACACTAGCACTGGTAACACCTCCCAAAAAACTCACTCCAGACAGGATCATACGCATAACCTCTTCGCTTGGCTCTACCACAGAGAGGGTTACAAGCACAGTCTGTACCCAGGTCTCCCGGATAGCTGGCCATGGACACACTGGGAGTTGTGAGGATGGTATGAAATATTTTGGGCGCTTTTCTGTTTAGTCTTCTAACAACCCACAGACCAAGTCCCAGGGACACTGGGAGCCTCCTTCTCTGCTCTCTTGTCCCCCCACCCTACTCCCTTCATCTCTCCACCCTCCTTCTAAGGTCCTGGCTCTAACCGCTCAGATCCTTCAGGCTCAGGGTCCTGCCATTCCTTCCAAGTAAAGCACCCACAACACAGGCAACAATCCTCTTGCTAACAATGACGTCTCCCGTGGCATAATTTGGGTGTGTTATTATGTGACTGAGCTCTCTCTTTATGATGTCTTCCTCAAGTCCCCTCCCAAACTGGGAGACTAGAGAGAAGACAGGAAGGGGTTAAAGTACCTTTGGGTCTCCACATAGAAAGACTTGCACTGGTACAGAGGGAGAGGACATGCTAAGGGGAAACATAAACACTTCAGGCAAAACTTTCATTTCTGTCACATGTACCTTCTTTAAGCTCCCCACCTGAGCCAGCTCTTTTCCCACCATCTGTCTTGTGTTCGTAGAACACAAGAGAACATCCCGCTGGCCAATAGGCTCCTGGAAGTTGTTCTGGATACCCTTTGCCGCACTCTTCTCTCAGTCAACCACAAGGTGTTTTGTTTTTGAATTCTATTGAATTTTTTTTTTAGAGGGCAGTGTCACTGGCCCTCATATGTGGGATCTGAACCGGGGCCTCTGGCGTCCCAAGCCAGCTCTCAACCACTGGCGCCACTCGGCCGGCCCAACCACAAGGCTTTTGCACCAAGCACACTGCTCTCTGATCTGTCCACTTCCTCTCACCCCAGGGCCACTCCCCTCGTTCAGATCACCATGGCATCTCTCTGGATTACTCCAATGGCCCTCTCTGGGCTCCCAGCCTCTGGGTTACTTCCCTCCAGTCTGTTCTTCAAGTTGCAGCCAGAGTGATTTTTCTAAAATGCAAAACCGGTCAAGTCACTCTCCTCTTTAAAAGCCTCCAATGGCTTCCCATTTCCCTCAGGATGAAAACTCCCTTTTTCAAAAACCCTAAACTCTGTCTGCTATTAACTTTATTCTTATCGCTTTCCTAGCTACACTCTAAATTTCAACTTTAATCAATTTTCAGTTCCTTAAAAAACCCAGGCACCTGGTTTTGTTTTTACATACTGTGCCAGCTCCTGGAAGGGCCTTCTTCACACCCCACCCCAACCCACTCCATAAATTTTTCCTCATCCCTCCCCCTCAGGTTAACCAGAAGTCATCCTTGACCCTAACTTAGACTTTGTTATTCCCCCAAGTGTGTTCCTATTGTACTTTATTTTTTTTCTCCATGTTATAACATCATATTGCCTTTATCCCCCAAATGAAAAAAGTTCCTGTCTCCCCTTAAATAATATATATCATGAAGTATTAAAGCCAATTATAGAAATGGATAATGAAAAAAAGCAAACATCTCCAATAATCCTGATTTCATAGCACTCTCTGATTACTTCTGTGAACATTACATATGGGCACTGTACATTTAGTTTTATAATTTTGTTTTCAGCTGACTTATTCTACATATCTTTATAAATGGTATTCTTATGTTTCAATGTACAATGGCTCCTTTAACTAATCTTATTATTGGGCATTTAATTTGTTTCCATTTTCCTGTTATTTTAGATATTGTTACAACAAATCTCCATGTACCCTTTATACTTAACCAGTTATTTCTAAATAAATACATTTACGGAAGTTATCTATAAGATTGGTATCAAATTATACCCCTTCCATGTGTTACTGCCTTTCCCCACAATCATTAAAATACTCATTTTATAAATCCTTTATGTTTTCAACATGATTGACAAAGGATATATTTTTGTAACTTTCCCCTGATTACTAAAAAGTTCAGGATCTTCATGTTTACTGAGCTTTTCTGGATCAACCTTCTTTGCCCAATTTTCTATTAAGTCAGGTTCCCTGAAAGCAGCAGCTGAAATGAGGCTTCTTGTGATTTGTTGAGAACAAATGAGAGAAACAGGACAGGGCAGAAGAGGCAAAGGTGTGTTTTCTAGAGAAGTCTCTTCTCAGCCTAGTCCCACGGGAGCTCGGAGCATAAATTGCACCACCTGGACTAGAAGCTGGGCTGGAATGCCTGGCATCAGGCACCAGCCGTGGGCCAACCTCAAAGGGTGGAAGAAAAACTGCCCAGGCATCTCTGGCTAAGGAGGCTTCCAGCAGGGCAGGGCAATCCTCTGAAGGATAAACCATTAGTGCCCAGCATCTGAAGCAGCTGAGGGATGGGTACATCAGCCTGGTAAGAGAGATCTAGGTGGATACCAATGGCCTTTGTCATGTTGGGTATGTTTTCTAAAAATAATTTCTTAAAAGCTTCAGGATTTTAAACCTCTCTGGAATACACATTATAAATGTAAATACTTTACTACTTGTACTTTTCTAACAGAATACTTTTATAGAGACAAAGCAATCAAGCTTTTTATGCTTTCTGGATTGATGGCCACATTTAGGTCTTTTATAATCCAAGCTTATTTAAAAAAATTTATCTACATTTTTTTGTAATAGTGTTTCTTTAATCCACCTGAATTTACTATGGGTGTGTACTGAGTATGAGATAGGAATTAAGACCTTTTTTTCCCCCCTAAATGATAGAATGATAGCTGATACTTAATAGGTACATTCTATGACAGGTCCTGCTCTGCGCCTTCTACAATATTAATCCACATAACCCTTGTAATAATACCACAGGTAGGGAGAATAGATGAAGCGAGGCACAGAATGGTTATGTAATTTGCCCAGGTCACGAAAGTTAAGTCCTAGCAGGTTGGGATTTTAATACAAGTAACCAGTTGTTTTGGTGCCACTTACCGAATAATCCATCATTATGGATTATAAGTGGAGTGGTTTTGGACTCACAGCTCTTTCATTCATCTGTAAGAATTTCTGCACCAATTTTACCCAGTTTTAATTACTAGAGTTCTGTTGTATTCTGTAATATTGAGCAGTACAAGTCCCTCCCATTGTTCTATGAAATTTCCTAGCTATTCTCATATTCAAAATACCAAGTCTAAAACCCAAGCATATACACAAGCAAACTTTGTTTTTGTTAAATTCATAGAGAATTTGATGTATAATGTCTCCTTCCATGTATTCCAGTCTTCATTAATTTCCCATGTTATTTTCATTTAAGTGTTTTCTTCATTATTCCCTACATATTTCTTAGTAATTTATGTCTTTGTGAATAGGGTAATAGTTTATAACACATTATTAATTAAAATTATTGGCTTTTGTGTATTTCTTTTACAACAGGCTGCCTTGCTGAACTTTTATTCAAGGTCTGCTCATCTTGTAACAGTCAGTGGTGGCTCATGTTCTAACAAAAGCACACAACCGGCTGGCTGCCCTTCACTGGTGACCAGCCATCACACCCTCCTGTTTTGAACAATTGGATAAGCACGGATTCATAAATAGAAAGCAGGCACAACTGCAAATACATAACAAATGTGCACAAACTAAGTAGCATCTGTATTCTGATCTCCCAGTTGCTTCTTGTTTTTCAACAAGATAGTCACATCTGCAATAACTACCTCCTTTCTAATGTAAGATGAAAGTCCTCAATCTTTGGGACAATTGGGGCTAATATACATCTAGTTAGTTGGCTGAAAAAGTAGATGAAGGTGGAGCATCAAAGAAAGTTGAACATACGAGCACATCCCCTTAAACATTTGAGCTTAAAATACATAAATGTACTCTCATGTGCCTTTCTTTTAAAGAAAGGTCAAACCTGTTCGTGTGAGCATGGATGCAATGACGGGAAATCCAGGGATCTTTCTTGAGTTCTAGTCTCTTTAAAAAAAAAAGAGAACTTAAGACTCCAGTGAAGCAATCCAAGTGCGGACTTTTACTGGATCTCTCCCAAACCTTAGTTATCCTGCTCGTACCTTTTTTGACAGTTTTTAAATGACTCATCTTTTTCAAACCTTTCAAGAGCATCAACTTTAGTTTTCCTAGGAATTCTTCTTTTTGTCCCTCATCATTGATCAGTTTTCATAATTTTTAATTAACTTATATAATTTTACAATACTAAATATGACATAAACAGACTTATTTGTGTAAACACTCACCTAACTTTTGGTCAGTCCAACTGGGGCTGAGGCAAAAGCAAGCCTTTATTAGGTGGCAGATTCCTGGTGTGTGGGCCCAGCTGCAGCGGCCATCAGTTTTACAGAAGAAATAGAGTAGACTAATCCATCAAATTGCTCAAGTGGAAGTCAGTCAAAAATTCTTTATTTTTAGAACCACCATGGTTAATATATACAATATATAAATATATATATATGAACATATATACATATATGTGTGTGAAACAGACTTCTACTTTTGCCACGGGTTTTCATTGTTGCTTACTTTTTAAATCAGGAGTGGATTTTAAATTTTATCAAATGTCTTGCTAGCATCTATTAAGATGATTCTGATATTTCTCATCTGACCTAATATGATAAAATACAGTACATTATAAAGAACTGAAATATCCTTACATTCCTAGAATAAATCTCATCTAGTCATGGTATACTCTGTTTTAATGGTTTCTCTTTACCAATATTTTATTTAAGTATCTATATTTATCAGTGAGGTTCATATAAAGCTTTCTCTTTTTTAAATTATCTTTTCTCTGACTCAGTCTTCTTTTTCATACTTAAAGAATTCTTTATATCAACAGAGTAAAAATGAAGATATTTGCAAAAAAAGGCTACTTCTATTTAATATAAAGATGCTGCTCTTAAAAAAATGACTTCCAGGGCCGGCCGAGTGCCTCAGTTGGTTAAGAGCTTGCTCAAGAATGCGAGCAGAGCTCTGAGCAACAGCGGTTTGATGCCAGCCTGAGCTGAGTTGCTGTTGAGCTGCCAACAGGTGGCAGGATGGCTCAGCTAGAAAGAAAAAAAAACGACTTCCAAAGTTGGTTAAGTCCAACGCTTTGGTTTTCTTAATACAACTATTAGGAAAAAGCAACATTAGGTTTTCAGGGGCTTCCAACTCAAAGGAGGGAATCCTCATGGAGGTAAGAAACGCAAAGGAAGAAGCCAGGTGTGATTTTATGTGCATGTTCCCTCTCCTCCCACAAATTTTATGGCAAAGTCCTTTTGGAAAGAACTTCGACTTGATGACTATAATGAAAGAGAGGCTTCAAACAAGAATAGATCAACTAAAAGCCAACCTCTCAATGTAAGTTTTAACAGTCCTCAAAATAACCACTTTTTGAGTAGTAATGTTAAAAATGTAATGATATTAAGTAAAGCCAGAAAGTATGTTTTTAAATCAACAAGAAACATTTTTAAAGAGGTTCTTGAGATATTAAAACATCTTCTAACTTAATTATACCTGCCACTTTTATCAGTTACACAAAGATTATAAACTAGACTATTTTTCTCTTCAAATATATTTAAATTCATTATGCTGAGTCTTTTTTTAATGCTTCTTCAGGTTCTGTTTGCTATTTTAATGGCTTGGCTAAAAGTCGTTTTTACTGATTTCTAGCTCCATGTGGAAAACAGCAACTCATACAAAGGTTTTATTTCCGTTGTGGCTGGTGGCCTACAAAAGGGAAGAAGGGAGCATTGGCAGAGACTGGGAGGTTCCTTCAGTCCTCACACTTGGCTTTTTTGCAGGCTGGGAGAGAATTATTATCTCCTTCTGACGGCCGAGCTTTCTTCACTGTGGAAATAATTCCAAAAGCAGTTTTCCTAGTTTCTGTAAAACAAATAAGGCAACCATAGAGCCTGAAGTTAACACAGGATTTAAATAGGTGGCTTAACAAGTATCACCATGCTGCTTTGGCTTTACAGCACTAGTAAATGATAAAACCGTAATGAACTGCTGAGTGCTGACACTTATGTTATTACCCCACCCCACTCCCCAACATATACAAGTATCAATGTATTATTAACGTCTAATTCATTCCTAAGGATTACCTCAAAGGTAAAACTGCAAGGCAAGTTATATCTAATGGCTTGCCCATGGCATCTTATGTAGCCAGAACCCAAGTCCTAGACCTTGGTACAGCACATGCTTTACGTATGGAAGAAAGACACGTGAAGCCCAGCAGCAAGCCCAGCAGTCAGCTGTATTACCAACGGTTGCTTATTGATCTCATATATTGGTGATGATGGAAAAAGAATAGGATTATTAGATGTTTAGGTCAGATTGGCAACAGAGTTCAACTTAAATTTGGCCAACTTCTGCTACAAAATCAACTAATAGGGCAGGCCCTGTGTCATCTATAGAGAGTGCAGAGATGCCAAACAGTGCTTCTTGCTACAACACACTGAGATCAGTGTATTAGGGGGCAGATATAATAGGAATGAAGGTACCCACAAGAATTAGCTCTGCCTGGGTGAGTCAGGGAAGGTATCATAAAAGAGGTGACACTAGAAATAGGGAAAAGTAAAAGAAAAATATGGAGAAGTGTTCCTTTGCAAAGGCTTGAAGAAAGAAGTAAGAAGAACCTGGTATTGTTAGAGGACAATATGGCTGGTGTGAAGGAGGAATGTGAAAAAATTCGGGGGAAACAAAGTTGGACGGGTAACCTATGAAGGGCCACAGTGCCATCAAGAGATTTAAACTCAGCCCTTAGGAAATGAGAGGAACCAGAGAGAAAGAGATCCATTAGCTATGAAGGAGGTAGAGTCAAAAAAACTCAATGAACGTAAGTTTAAGGAATTATTTCTTATTTCAAGTAATAAAAGGAAAGTCAATTCTTTTTTTTTTTTGGAGGGCAGTGTCAGTGGCCCTCACATGTGGGACCCCAACTGGGACCGCTGGCCTCCCAAACCAGCGCCCATCCACCGTGCCACTCGGCTGGCCCAAGGAAAGTCAATTTTAAAGAGTTAAGCATTACTCTTTCATTTGTCAGGATTAATTTAACAAGGCTACTGTGTCTTTTGAAAGCTTTTTAATTTATAAAAGGGACAAAACTGCTCTCAAGGTCATTAAAATGCCAATATAGTTAGAGAGCCTCAAAATAAGTAGAAATTGCCAATGATTTACAGTTCATCACATGAAAAATGTTGCATTTAGAGATGTTTCTTTGTCTTGCCATGGTTCTGAGTAAAACTTTAAATATCAGTTGAATAAAAAATATAAAAATTAAATTGTAACAACCAGTGCTTTGTAGCAAAACAAAATGCATTAGTTTCAAAATTGTTCTAGTTCCGCCTCAGAAATGTTCCATCTTTTATTGTATGAACTTTTACTTCTTAAGCTAAGCTGACAATTATAAACAAGACTTTTATAGTTATCAGATAAAGTAACTCTTTTAGGGTAAGTCTTTTAGAAATAAATTTATTTTTTTTGTAATAACAGGAAGTTACATTTATGTAGGGCTTTAGATGACCAAGTGTTTTCACATATATAGTACTTCCTTCACTCATCCTGCCAAGGAAAATCTACAACACTGAAGGACGTATTGATGAGTGAACTATTTTTTTGTTCATGGGGAAGTAAGGCAGGTGTCCCCAGTGGGTCCATCTTTGTCCAATGGCTGACTAAGGACACCAACCTTGTCCATGAACGGCCAAAGCATCTGGCCTTGAACCACTTTCTTCTGTCCCTTCCCCACCACCTCCTTGGACCTGGTTTCTAGAACCTGACAGGACCCCTGAAAGAAGGATTCCCTGTGGCAAGCCCCCCAGTGTTGAAAGCCAGCTACTAGTGTCCCGAGTCTTCTGTTTTCCAGGTGTCCATTCCTGAATTGCTTTCAACAATTCTTCTCATGAGAAGGTCTCCAGACACTCTAAGAGCCTATCACCTGTCTGCTGGTGATGCTCCAGTGGAAGGCTGTCCTTAAATGTAAACGTGGCACTAAGGACAACACAGGTGCCAGCTGCGGCTTCACTGGCATGGAGAACAATAACGGGACTTTGAATCCCCTTGCCTCAGAATCCTTTCTTTCTTCTACTGTAACTTAAGGCTGAAGTAGCAATCTTAGGCATACACCGCACAACTGTCTCATACTGATCCCAGTGTCAACTAAAACCAGGGTATCTATAATTTATCCTCTAGATGTATGGTTAGGTCTGCAGGGGCAGCAGGCATAAACGAGGGCTGTCCTGGGCACACCAGCATGAACTGTAATGCTACAATACCTCAAGTCCACAAGTCTTTTAGGTTAGCTTCCACAGAAGCCTAGCTTTATCTATATCCTATGATGAATAGTTGAGTTTTTTGAAGTCAAGTGCAGACCTTCATATTTTCCCTATTACATTTTTTTTAAGTTTCCCTTTCTTGTTTTAGTCTACTTTGGAACACAAACTGTTACCCAAAACCTTGATGATGCCTTACATTTATTTAAAATAGACAAAGATCATGGCAAAACTACCAAAGTATGAATCAACTGTTCCTCAATTTTTATAAAATCCTGATTAAGTTGGTCATTCCCAGAGCTTATGTGATGGGATCTAAACTATACAATACAAAAACCTCAAACTAAATATTTTGAAAACAGAAGGAAAATCACTTAATTCATGGTAAGTAAATACAGTAACCAATTTACTCACGGGGAAATCAGGTCTATAAAATCCACATACAACAGCACAAAACTTCAATAACCTCACTTGCATTTTATACAAAATAACTTTGTCTATATGTAGCAACCTATTCTGGTGTTTAAAATTCCTCTGGGTGATATATCAAGTAAACTACGTCTTCTTTTTTTTTTTTTTAAGGTTAAGTAAAACTTTTATTTTTGTTATATGTTTGCATTTACATTTACGTGTGTGTGTACTGGTCTACTTCTTGACCACTACAACTAGTGCTAAAAAATCCAAAGAAAATGAAGATAAAACAAATCAAAAGTGTAAATGTTTTAAAAATAAAACCTCATTTCACTCTCTAAAGTCTAGGCATACCAAAGAATTTCATTTTTTATCATCTGATGAATAAGAAATTCAGTGGCTTCTAGTAATGGAATTAATGTGAAGAGGCAGATATACGTCAGTGAAATGTGAGTTAAAAAATGTACTGTGCACTACTTGAACATGTAAACAAAAAAATGAGAAAAGAATGAGAGACTGTAATAAATGTGAAAAAGTTACCATTTGAGTTTGTTAGTTGGGTTTTTAAATGTTTTTTACTGTTTTTGTGTTCTTAGTAATGCCCCTCTGAAGAGGGTGGAGAAGGGGGAGTGGGCAGGGGCACACACGCAGGGCTTGAAGAAACACACTCAGCACTCATTTCTGTAACACAAACTATACTCATTCCACAAACTAGAGAAAGTAAAGCCTGAAGTGAAGGGTAAGATAGCGCTGTTGGGTATGGTCAAAACAGGTTGAGAAAAGATGACCTTAAAGGAACTCTGTGGGGCAGGATAATAAAAGTAGATATGTCTCCACTGCCTGGTGAAAATGATCGGCTCCGCACATGCGCATTCAGTTTTTGCTGGGAGAGCTTGCTCACCTCCGTGAAGAAGCACTGCTCGGCAGTGGGTGGACACCGCAGCCTTGGCATCGCTTTCAGACAGCCCAAACAGCAACCCCCTGGGGGATCGCTAAGGATTTCAACCCAGAGTCAGCCAAGGACATGAGACTAACACAAATATAATTGACAATGCCAGATCACCTGCTCACATATCGAGAGAGAGACTTTAATTCTACTGTTGTAGAATTAGCATTCTTAGCCCAAATGACACATGCATCTGAAAAAGGGTTCAATTAGCTGTAAGCTTTTATAACAAAGTCCCTTGTTCTTATTCTCCTTTTTCTATCTCAGCCTTAATCCAGGAAACAAAATGAAGCTCTCTATAACCTGCTATAATTTTTTTTTGAAGTTATGAATTGCCAAGTTTACAATAAAAGATTAGGAAAAATATCTTGTTAAAGTATACTATCATATCAAATCACAAATTTCCTAAAAGAAAATTTCATTAATGTTTTACTCAGAAAAGGATACAAGTTTGCCACGTCATATGGGCCTCTTATTTCTAAAGGCTAAAATAAAATGAACAAAAAATAGACGTAAGTTATTCATAACATTTCAATCACTTCAACTGTAGTAAATTAATAGGATGTTTAAGTATCCAAAAATAAGAATGTCCTTATAAATTTGAATCCTTATAATTTTAACGGTTTTTTTAAGTTAAAATATAAAATATTTTTGAAAATATAAAAGAACCTTAAAAAGCATTTTGTAACACTATAAAGGAAAAACTATTTATATGAGCAAAACTTGAAGCCCCAAAAGAATGGAAATAAATTTTACTCTTCAGCAATTACAATGAGCAAATAAATAGTTATAGATGAAAACATGCAATAAACATTCATTATAATACTACTTCAATTTCTCCCCTAGAAACTTTTCAAGGTTTTAGAACTTGAAAAGTAAAAGTGAGGGACTTCGTGCCAGACTTACCCTTTCTGCAGCACTAGACAGAATTACATTCTACGAAACAGAAAGTGATCAATATTAATCTTAGATAAATATAAAAATAACCTGAGAAGTCTTATAAACAACCAGTAGTCACATTTTAACATTTAAGGCATTATAAATACCAACTTCTTTTAAAGATACGGTAAACAAAGTGAAAGAATGGATGGAAGACTTCATGTCAAACTAAAGACAGCTGAATAGGCCTTCCCAACCGATCTTAGAAAAGACGAATTAGTTTTTCAGTTTTGTGGTGTTTTTTTTGTTTGTTTGTTTTTTTAGCTGAGCCATCCCGCCACCTGTTGGCAGCTCAACGGCAACTCAGCTCGGGCTGGCCTCGAACAGCTGTTGCTCAGAGCTCAGCTTGCACTCTTGAGCGAGTTCTTAACCAACTGAGCCACTTGGCCGGCCCAAGACGAATTAGTTTTTATATCTAGTTGAAAAGGTCATATAACCTTAACTGATCTCACTGATAATTATTATCTAAACTAGTCTTTTCAAAATAAATAAATAAATAAACTAGTCTTTTCACAGTGAGTGAAGGGCAAATTCCTTATTGAAAGATAAAGGCTTTCAACACATGTTCCCCCCGCCCCGTCACATAATTCTTCCACGATATATGCCTTCAACCTTAAAACTTGCAGAGCTCATTAAAATGGAAGAATTTATTCCTATACTTTGAGAACTTTCTGCTTTAAGGAAAAGCAATCAGTTTGATACTCCAGTGTATTAATAATAATAAACTGCTAGATTTAATAAACATCCTAAAATTATGGAGCCATACCTTTCCTTTGCAGACCTGCATCAAATTGAGGGCATTGGAAATTGTGTACCTTCTCATTGTGGAGTCTTTGATAGCGGGGCTGTAGACAAGTTCAAAGCCCACGCCTCGGTCAATTGCCTTCACAGGAGATAAAGAAAATAAACTGTCAAGGATAAACACACACTATCCTGCTCTATTTTCACTAAAGTTCCCTCTCACCTCCTTCCTTACCTCACCACTGCCAGCTCCTGCATGTCAAAGACCAGCTTTAAACAAAGGTGGATTTACACCCCGACCATCCACAGGAGAAGAAAGCAGATCTGTGGCTCTATTTGATCAACATAGTTTATCTTAGCTGTGGGGAAGCTGATTTTATATAAATAGGGATCATGAAGAGGCTGCGGAGAGCAAGGTCCCAGTGGGGTGGCAGAAGGGCTGTTATTCTATGAACTATCAAAAGGAAAACAGAGATGTGCTCCTTATACTTTGGGTAAACTGTCTGCAAAACAGTAAACCAAGTAATCTGACCCAAGAATGAAGAAACAAAGAAATGAAGAGCCGAAAAATGTTTAAAGAGCGGGGGTGAGAAGGCCTCTCAGGTAAGCCATTTATTGCGTATATGTTGAATGAAGGAATGCAAGCAGCCATGGCTGAGTGCTATGTGCCAGGTACTCGGCTACGAGTCTTATGTACGTATTTAATTAACCCTACAACACATTCATAAGGCATGATGGCAGAGATGGCTAATTAACCCTGATATCTGTTCTCCTCTTTTTATTTACTAATAGAGCCCTGATTTTAAGCTGGATGCATGGATGCCCAGAAAAAAAGATGGAAGAAGCCTAGGGTCTTGATGATTTTGCCCAGCTCATCACACAAGCTTGGCCTTTTACGTGAGAAAATAGAAACTTCTTTCTTATTTAAGGCATTGTTAATAAGTAAGCAGCCACAGGTAAGAAAACAGCTTAAAAGGGGTGGAAATGGAGTTGAAATACATCACTACACTATTCAGCTTCCCTGAGAGAGGCTCAGTCTCTTTCTCCATTCACAACATATATGTTTTAAGCTAACTGCATGGGAATGGTGAGCAAAAGCTAACATGGTTCCTCTCTTCTAAGAGCTTATAATTTAGTGGGGGAGCCCGTCAAATAATCACACACAATTACAAAACTTCAACTGTGATAAATGCAGTCAAAGAGAAGTTTGGGAGTGGGTGAGGAAAGAATTAAGTAGTTGAATAGTAGAGGGAGGAGCATTTGCAGAGTGAGGGAGGAGTGTGTGGAAAGGCTCAGGATAAGAGGGAGCACGGTAGCACACAGAGGTCATAGGCTGGGGAAGTGAGAACGAGGGGAGCCCCGTGGTGAGGGTAGAGGCTGAAGAGACAGGAAGGGCAACTGTGCAGGCCTTCAGAACTGGTGACAGGGCTAACCTTCCAACAGCAACAGGAAGCATCTAAGGATTCCAGCATGAAGGCGATGATCAGACTCGCAGTGGCAGTCACTTGGTTACAGTGGTCTTTTGAATGAACAAAGGAAGATATATGGGCACAGACCAGGTGGGATGGTCCAAGTCTCTGCCTGGCAAATGAGTTTCTATTGCCCAGAGGAGGAGTTGGGACTGGTCCAGCTGTGACAGCTGGAAGTCTACTCCTGAGTGTGCCCAGGGAATGGAAACACCCGTCCTCTTCCAGAACGGGCAGCCCACCTTGATTTACTGGGTTGTTGGAAAAGTCATGACGTATTTTGACTACGTTTTTCAAAGGTCATTTATTTATATAAAGAACAAAGATCAATCAATGATATATCGCCCGTTGTGTCGTGTAACGTGGGTTTGACTTGATCAATGTCTTTATTTTGTCGTCATCAACCTCAGTGGGCCTCCCTGACCAAAGAGCATCGTTGAGATCAAAATCACCAGCAAATTCCAATTCAGGAATTTTGTGAACCATCGTTGGCACTGACGTTCTTGCAGAGCATTGTCACCATAAACTTTATGCAACTTTTCACAAGCTTGATTCGCAGTCTTCCCTTTATGGAAATAAAATAGTAAAATATGGCAAAAATGCAGTTTGGTCTTCCATCTTCAACTTGTTGTAAAATCTCCAAAACTTAACCAAATCGCTCAATTTTTTTTTTTTTTAGAATGAAGCTAGAACTATCAGCTATCAAATGACATAGCAATAACAGAGATTCAAATGACTCTAGTACTTCCAAAAAATGAACTAGTGCCATCTGTTGCCAACATGCGTCATGACTTTCCTAAGACCCAATAATTCCTTCTCCTTTCCCTTTCTAAACCCAGCTTTCCTTTCTTGTATCCCCCAATCTTCCCTTTCTTTAACTTTTCTTCAAGGCTTGAGGCTCCCAGATTTTATTTTGGATTGCCCTACATATCTGATATTAGTTTAGTTAGAATTTACACACTATTTCCCACACTGTAACCTTCCCCGCTTCCCTTTTCTGACAATGATGTGTACTACATTTTTTGTGCCATAGTTAAATGTACACCTCATTCTCCTTGCCTAGCTTGCACACTTCCTGAGGGCTGCTATTATCATGACACTTCTTTGGAACACACAACTGCTTTTTATACAAAAGAGTTTATATCCTGAGTGAATAAATAGTAGCTTAAGGGAAAAAGGTCATGTGATAATGCTGTTCCCTATGGATTATCCATTATAAAAGAAACCAAGATGAACTGGGCAAACTGAAATTCACAGACAAACCAAAACATCTCCTTTAGCCCTATTTGCAACTATTCCCTTTAGCTATTTCTCTTACCCAAACTACTAATTAGCCAAAGAGGCTGACATATTTATTTTCCTCATCCTTCTAGTTGCTGAACTAAAATACAGGGCTGTAGGATGGAGAGGAGGGGAGAGAAAAGATGTGGATGACACACAGAACTAGGTAACTAGGTCCCAAAGGATTCTTCAATCTAAAATTTTAGTCCCCCACTAATGGGGAACAGATCAAAATAAACTTCCTTTTGGGGGGAGGAGGAGGGAGGAAAAAAAGGGACAAAATTATCAGCTTAATTATTTTTTTAAGAAAAAAGGTGATTTTGATCTTAGTATGTTAATCAAGTCCACTTTAAAATTGCTAAGAAAACTTTGAGACAGAAATATTAAAGAAATTAAAGATAATATGCTACTGAAGATTGTGAACATTTCTTTCATAACATCTTATTTGAAATTTTTAGACAGATAAAATACAGACTCATTACCTGGGCTCCTGCTTCTAAGACCATTTTAATGTAAATTGCCTTAAGCTAATCAAATGATTGTTCTTAACAGCCTTTTCATAAAGAATGGCAGTGCCTGCCTGATTGGCTTTTGTTCTCATTTCTGACCCAAAGTTCTGGAATAGGCAGACAATTTCTTTACTAATGAGAAATAACAGTCATACCAATGTATAAACTAAGGGCAGGCGTGTGATACTGGAATCAAGAGATATTGGTGGTAAATTCCAAGAACAAAGCAAAGCTTGAGAGAAGGAAAATAGGGAGTTGATTACTATGACAATATACAAATTCCTGGTTAATTTCATAAAAATTAGTTCTTTACTGAATTCAAAGGATGCAACGCTTGGTGTATTATTATTTAAGATAGGTAATTTGTCATGAGTCACAAATCAAGTAACATAAGAAAGCATTAAAAAGCCTCACTTGTATCTCTACTTGTACCTGCCATATCCCCATCTCCCATAATTACTTTTATTAGTATCTTGTGTCTTCTCCCAAAGTTTCTTCATACAAATATAAGCAAATATGAACATATACATTGTATTACTTTTCCTCTTTTTCACCCAAAATGTAGCCTGCTACATTTCTTGACTGACTTGGTTTTCCATGTCAGCTCATAACTTCTGCATTGTTTGATTTCTGCACTCTAGTCCACTGTAGAGGCATGGCATGTATTTAACCAAGCCTCTGCTGATAGACTTTGGGTTGTTTCAATATATCTGTAGAATAAACACTAACGTGGGACTGCTGAGTATTGTGGGTTGAATTGTGTCTCTGCATAAAAGGTATGTTGATGTCCTAATTTTCAGTGCCTCAGCACATGCCATTTGAAAATAGGGTCACTGTAGGTGAGATTAGTTAAGATGAGGTCATACTGGACTAGGGTGGGCCCCTAATCCGATATGACTGATGCCCTTCTCATAAGATGATGGCCATGTGAAGACACAGAGACAGTGAGAGCACACTGTGAAGATAAAAGCAGAGATTGGAGTGATGCAGCTGCAAGCCAGGGACCATGAAACATTGCCAACCAACTGCCAAAAGCTAGGCAGAAGCCAATGACTCCCCCACAGGTTTCAGAGGGAGCGTGACCCTGCTAACATCTTGATGCAGACCTCTGGCCTCCAGAACTCGGAGACAATAAATTTATGTTTAATTAAGCCACCCAGTTTATGGTACTGCATTATGGCAGCCTCGGGAAGCTAATATGCTAAGTCAGAGGATAAACATTTGAAACTTTGATAGTTGTTGCCCAATTACCATTCCCCCAGAGATTGTTCCAATTTACACTGTTACAATCAGTATACGAGAATGCCTGCTTTCCCACAGCATTACAACAGGACATCATTGAGCGTCTAGGTTTGAGCCAATCAGATAGGTGATTTTAATGTGAATTTATCTTTTAATGAATTCAAGCAGCTTTTCATAGGTTGAAGGGTCATTTGTATTTCCCTTCCTGTGATATCTTTTTCATATTCTTAATCCATTTTTTTGGATTCTTCATCTTTTTTTTTTTTTTTTAAATTTTTCAATCTCTAGGCACTTTTTATCTATTAAGGAGATAAGCTTTTTGTCTATTATAAAAGCGAAAATATTTCCACAGCTTTGTCATTAGTCTTTTAACTTTGTTTCTGGTGGATTTTGTTTTGTTTTGTTTTTTAACCACATAGAAATTTTCATTTATTTATTTATTTATTTATTTATTCATTCATTCATTCATTCATTCATTCATTCATTCATTTATTTTGAGGGCAGTGTCACTGGCCCTCATATGTGGGACCCAAACCGGGGCCACTGGCTTCCCAAGCCAGCGCTTAACCACCATGCCACTCGGCGGGCCCTTAGAAATTTTTGATGCTGGCAAGTTTGCTGGCACTGGTTCAATAAAGTACTTAACATATTTGGGTTCACAATATGTGATGAAAAATAAAGTTTACAGAACACTGATACCCAATCAAGTATATATGGCATGATTCCTGGAACAACCTCACTGCTTCAGACACTACTTCGTGGACATCTGTCAGAGGGGACTAACTGGAGCATGAAGATAGAAATGGATTAGGATTAAAGGAAGTGCTGAGGGGAAAACATCAGAAGGGAGTGAAAAACAATCACTGAAAATAACTCAAACTTGAAGTCATTGTTGAATGGCAATAGCACTGAAAAAAACCAGTGGGAAAGTAAAGGTATGTGTTGCTTAAATAAAATTATTTTCAAAACCGGAATTCATACAGATTACATTTTAAAGTATCAAATTATTCTGTGCTTAATAAAGAGCTCCTTCGGAATTTTCAATAGCATTTCCCAGTGGGAGATGACAGCGGATCAGAATCAAAGCTTGAGTACAAACACTAAGTCATCCTCTGAAAGACAAGTGTATCCACGTGAGTCACAAACTACCTGAGTCTCAATTCTATTACCTGCACACTGGAGGTAATCTACCCTGAAGATGCTGGGCTACAGCAGGTGTGAATGTGCTAAAGGATAAATGATAAATAACTAGAAGTCATTTGATTATCTAATAAGGGGGGCTGAATTCAATTTTTTTGAAACCCAGCTATCACATGATTACCTTATGAGTTCCATACAAGGTATTTAGACTCCAGAAGAGGTTTGTAGGAGACTGTAGGGGAAATTACGTAATTGGTGCTCCAAGTATGAGAAGAGAACAAAAGGGACAAGAGCTACAAACTACACAAATGGAATGCTTTCCTATGATTAGCTCCTGGGTGCTCCTTCATAATCCCAACCATCTAAACTGATAATTCTCACGGGGCTTCTAGCTTTTAGGTAAACAACTAATGAATTTGCCTGCTTCTCACCACCGCAAGAGCAAAAACCCTGAGGGAAACCAAAGGGAAAGGAAAGATTGTTTCTTCATGTACCCAATGAAGTGATCCTTAGAAAGCCAACTTATCAACTTCTCATGGCGAAAAACAAGTTTATCCTTAAGGCCAAAGGAACAGACAAGGACCAAGACTTAAGACTGAATTGTTAATCACATTCACTCTATATTCTGTGCTCTCACAGTGAATATATTTCCACACATTAATGAAAACATATCCAGATTAGATATTATCAGATACAATACAGATATACCTATACAACTATTATTTACCCTGAGCAAGCGGCTGGATACCTTTGACTGTGTGTGTCTAGCTTCGTAGCTTCAATGAGAACTAGGTGAATACATTAATAGAGATGTTTCTGCTCCTGACCAATTCACACTGCAGCCTTACTTCTACTTTAGATGAAGACTAAAAATAATCTTGCACAGCTTTTCTCTCCACTTCACCATCTAGTTTCTATTAAATAACATATGTAAAATGTTCTCACCAGATTTTTTAAAAAGCAGACACTGTGTTAAATATTACATATCCCTCTCACTTGTCAAATTGTTACTTTTCAGAATTCTTAAATTGAAAAATGTGGGAATTAAGCCAAAAATATCCATCAAACAGCAGCAGCTTTCCTGAGCTTATAGATGAATTGGTGAGGGTGTGTGTGTGTGTGTGTGTGTGTGTGTGGGGAAATCTTAGTGCTGCTGCCTCCAGTGCCATCTTCCTCCTCATGTCACCCCAGTGCCCCACTTCCCTCACTGCATTTACTTCCTGCGAATGCTGACAACCAGCTAATGGCTAACAACAAGCAGGATTTGGCCAAGTTCCCCAAGCTGTACTTTGATTTGCTAAGTTAGACATATACTCATTCGACTGAGAAATTTTAGGGAGGATCCATTATAGGCAAGATACTGGGCTAATGAAAAAAGGACCACGACACAGTTGGTGCTCTCTAGAAGCTCACAGTATGGGCTGAACAGCGGGGCACATTCATGAGAAACCAAACGAAAGCCCTGACCGGAACAGCTCCCAGGGAGCTTACCACTCCTGTGGGACACGAGGAACTACGTGCATTGCTGTCCATGCCACTGTCTCCTCCCCACCAGGGGCACAGTATCGTATGTGGGCTTACTCAGTCAAATCTCTAGAAAATAGCCTTCCCGGATGATTATGGTGAAGAGAAAGGTACAAAAGCTGTAAGTTTAACAGCAATTCACAGAGCTGGTGCACTGCCTATCTTCAGTGGGTGCCATTTACACAGAAACTAGACTGACAAAAAGCCTTGGCAAACTTCTAGAGTCAGACGTTGCTGCCTCTGGAGAGGAACAGTATGTGAAGCCAACAAGAGTGCCATAGCCTTGGGTACTATATGAGTTTGGGGCTTTTATCCCAGGGAGCTGGGGCCCACCAGAGAGCTCAGGTCACTGGGAATCCACCAGACAGCTGTCCCAACCCTGCAACTCAAGAGCTGAGTGGCTTCTCCTTGCTAGTCTTCATTTCATCACATTTAATAAGTGAGCTGTTAAACAACATAGATCTGCAACTCTAAAATGTGATGATTTAGGGTTTTTTCTTAGTGTTTACCTATTTATTTATAAATACTGGCAAGAACGTGGGGAAATGATGTGAGTTTAAGCAATATTATTTCATATGTTTAGTAGTCCTCTCAATATTTATCAGAAAAGAGCTCTTCTATAGTTTTCCCTTTAAATATGTAACTTTAGTATTTTGGATACTTTTCAAGTACAATTTTAGCAGTATATTTTTAGGGGTAGAACATAAGCCAACTAAAATTTTTCCACACTGGATTCAATTTTTCCACACCATATAGATCAATTTTCTCCTCATTGTCTCCCCCTATTCTTGGCATCAAGCCAATTCCTTAGCAGCAGAGACAGGAAACCAGAAATTGAGGAGGTTGTGAGTCTACAGAGACAAAAGAATAGGGGAGTTATCTACCTTGAAAAAATACATAAATTTTTAATTTTCCAATTCTGAAAGGATTGGAGATCTAATCTGGACTATTAAGTTCTTCTCTTCCCAGAGTAGTTTTTGAGAATGGGAGACAGAGCTCCGGAAGCCACTCTTCTAAAACAGCATCCCACTCCTTCCCAGGAGCTGGATGCTAAGAAAACAGTTGACAGCTGGACTGATCTTATCGTTACTGCTGTAAAATAATACCTCCTTTATGATGGAATAAGACTTACAAGAAGGTGTGACAGATGGCGGATGAAAGACAGGGGAAGCAAGAGAAACTGTGTAAAAAGGTAATGAGAAAAATTCTATATCACAGGGAGGAGCAAAAAAAAAAAAAAAAAAACATTCCCTGAATGCATGGCCACCCTCTCAGGTTATGGTAAAAGTTAATCTGGGCTTTTGTGTGAACCAGCATGCTTCAATGCTGATTTTAATTTTGCATGGACCATGCCTATTGTGCTTTCCCTGCCCTGCTTCCTCTTGCACCCCATCCCCACCGTCCCAACTCACTGGTACCTCAGAACCCCTATTTTTTTTCACTCCCCCTTCTTTGACTGCTCTGTCCTCGTAATGTTCAATGTTCGGACTGTAAGTGTCCACCATTGTTACCTATCCTTTCAAGAAATACCCTTCAAAAATTTTGGTTTCTAAAGCCTTTCAAAAACATCTTCATAATTTACTGAGTATTTTGTATTTTACGCTTTCTTTCCCCCTGTGGTCAACTTACAAAAAATAAAATCCTGTTTTAAACTGCTGTCTATTTTATTACCTAGTCTTTGTTTTTTTCCCCTCTAAGAACACTGATTTCTTCTGCCTCTTGTCCAGCTTGTTAATCTAAGTTTCTACAGATTCAAGTAGACAATGGAAAGTGTAACACTTACCACATTAATAGGGGGTCTTTTGAAGTAAAATGGTAGTTTTTCTGTTACAGTTATACAAACTAAATCCACATCCAAATGTGTACAAGCAACCTGTCAAAAAGAAAAAAACAGTCAAAGGGAAAGCCAAAAGGTAAACTGGCACTAGTTAAGAATGGGAGATCAAGGGGCCAGCCGAGTGGCTCGCTGGTTAAGAGTTGGCTTGGGGGGCCGGCCGAGTGGCTCAGTTGGTTAAGAGCTCGCTCAAGAGTGCAAGCTGAGCTCTGAGCAACAGCAGTTTGATGCCCAGCCCAAGCTGAGCTGCCACTGAACTGCCAACAGGTGGCAGGATGGCTCCGCTAAAAAAAAAAAAAAATGTGTCACATTTGGACCAGCTGAGTGGCACGTTGGTTAAGAGCTGGCTTGGGACGCCAGCGGCCCCAGTTCAGATCCCACATATGAGGGCCAGTGACACTGCCCTCTACAGCTAAGATGGTGAACAATAGCTCAACCTGGAGCTGGGCTGCTGTGAGTCCCCGGGATGACATAGCTGCAGCCCCTGCTGCAGTGGGCTGCCACAGGCTACAGTGAGTGGCCGGCAGCCAGCGTGAGAAGCTGGCAGCTAGAGTGAGCTGCCAATAGCCGCCGTGAACAGCCGTCCAGAGGTTGGCAACCGATCTGCCTCACCCGGGAAGAGCACAATGATGATACCAATATGGGCCAGTGAAGAGACGTCCTCCACAATTAGACTGAAGAACAAAAAGGACGGCAACTTGTCTGTTCCTCTCACCCAATTCCCCAATAAAAATCTTTAAAAAAAAAAAAAAAAGAGTTGGCTTGGGAGTGCAAGCTGTGAGCAGCCGGGCTGCCGGTTTGGATCCCACGTGAGTCAGTGACGCTGCGCCCTCTACAGCTAAGATGGTGAACAACAGCTCAACCTGGAGCTGGGCTACTGTGAGTTGACGGCGTAGGCTGTAGCCCCTGCTGCAGTGGGCTGCCATAGGCTAGTGCATAGCCTGCAGCCAAGTGAGCTGCTGTGAACCGCCTTGAGTGGAAGTCCGATGGCTGGTGACCAATCTGCCTCAGCTGGGAAGAGTGCAATGATCACAATACCAATATGGACCAGTGAAGTGATGTCCTCCACAACTAGACCGAAGAACAAAAGGATAGCAACTTGTCTGTTTCCCTTCCCCAATGCTGTTCCCTCCCCCAATTCCCCATTAAAATCTTTTAAAAAGAAAAAAACAAAAACAAATGGGAGATTAAGTCAAACCCAACATAAAGAAATATAAATAGATATTGTTCTTTCCAAAGGTGTTCTGGTGGTTCTGTGTTGAAATACATCTGACCCTTTCCAAAGTCAGTGGTTAGCCATTTCTTCACATTTGGTTTGAATGGTTTAACTGTAACCTACACGAAGCCGAGTGATATGGACACAGACCCTCTCAGCAGACAGGGTCTGCTACATAAGGATGGGTTGCCAAATGAGGCTCAGTTTGTGAAAGTTTATAGACTGTGCTAGAAAGGGGAAACTGACTGTCATGTCCCTGAAATCCAAGGAAAAAATTAAGCCAAAAGGCAAGTATGCATGTTACACTTTTTTCCACATTTTATTTATTTTTGTGCTAGGAATTGTCCCAGGCCTATGGCTTCTATCAGTCTATTGAGTGGCTGAGGAAACATTAATATGACGCTACCAATGGCATTTTGTTCAAATACTAATAGAAACAGTTTACATAAATGGTCAAAACATCTCTGGCAAATCAAATGATACTGAATGCATCTTTCATCATTTAATTTCCCTTTCCTTTGTTCTAATTTTTGCTATCATTTGTTGATCAATACTCAGCATTAACTTCCAAAAGAGGTTTGAAACTGCTTACAAAATAAAAGTGCACACAAGATAAAATAAACAGATAAGGAAATCAGGATCAAAGGAAAACCAGGGAAGGAAAATACATTTGGGGAAAGGTTACCAGCATGAGAGTACAGGCCAAAAGACACTGCTAGAAGATGCATATCTGGCTCTGATTTTGTCATTATGTGATAAATATGATAAAAAGAAGTTTTGCACTGTTTTGTACTGTATTAAAACTAAGACATACTGACAATGCTGGTACATACAGAATTGATGGACGAATTCAAACTGCCAAATGGCCATCTGTGCTGACAAAGCAACATCAGTGGCACGGACCAAAGAAAACGATGCAGTAAGGAAAAGGGGTCAAAGAGGGGCTCACTCCCGCCCCCACCCCAGGGTTTTAGGAAGCAAGCAGTGATCACGGTGGGCCTGGCTCTAGGACGGTTGCAGTAACTTAGTAAGCCTGGGAAGTAATGCTGTTTTGGCAAAAACACTTGGCTCATAAAGAATCTGCCCCATCCCAACTGCTGCAGCTGTCCAACTCATAAAAGCGTCCTTGAAAATTCGATAAGAATGGATGAAGAAAAGCTCTGAACAGTAGATAATGCAACTTCAGCTTCTGTTCGCCATTTTTCAACTATCTGAATGGCAAAGATAAAAAAGTTCAGGGATATACTGCTGAGGCAAGAATGAATAAACAGGCAGTCACAGGGTCTTTAAATCAGTGTAGTCTTAAAAAGTACTTTAGCAAAGGGTATCAAAATCTTTAATGCACACACCAGTCACTTCACCTATAGAAAGGTATCCTATAGACTCTACAAACGTACTGTAAAGCTATATGCTCTACAAATGCTCAAGGATATTAGTACAACAATAGTCACTGTGACAACAATCACAAAAGACAAGATGCAATTAAACATCTGTCAATTTTACTTAAACAAAGTAAGTTTCCTTTATACAATGCAATACACTGACTCCTAAAAGGGAAATGGGATACATCTCTAACATTACGGAACCATCTCCAAGATATACTGCTAGATGAAAAAGCATGGTGGTACATAAGAAGGAAGGAGGGAGGGAGAAGGGAATGAAGGAAGGACAGACTAGGTAAACAATATTTCTGAAAAGATATACAAGAACTGTTAGCTGTGGTTGCCTCAGGAGAAAAGGGAGGGAGTTTTAGGTGGGAGGATGGTGTACTTTTCAGTGCATACCCATTTGTACTATTTGAGGTTATTATCATGAACATAAATTATTTTTCATTACAAAAACCTGATTGAGTTTTTAGAAGCCTGCTAAGCACTCTTCCCCAGACTAAAGGTAAATTAGGTTGCTTTTTACTTATGCATTAATCCCCTTTTCCATCTCCTACATAACAGTAGCTAATTTAAAAATATCCCTTGTGTTGGTTTAAGTACACGCTTTATTGGGTTGTCGGAAAAGTCATGACACAGTTTTGCAATGAAAAACAGAGAAAAAAATACATCATGACTCTTTCGACAACTCAATAGGATAAACTTTCAGTCACAAAGGACAACTCTGCTTCGCTCCCTCTGACACCTTCAACTTAAAATGTCTCAAACTTAATTCTTTGTTAGTTTTCTGTTAATTGAAATTTTCTATTGATACATTTAGATAACTATAAAGTACAAGCTAATATTCACATTATAATGAAATACCTTCTAAATCATTTAAAAAGATTAAATTATGTTCAACTAATATTTATGGTTAAGAATCTTATGATAGTGTTTTGGCAGGCTCTATGATAAATACATATCACTTGTTCTTAACCTTTTTCCGTTTTTTTGCCAAGGGCTCCTATGGGGATTTAAGGAAAGCATATTCTCAGAAATGCACACATACACTCATACACTTAGTTTTGATTTTAAGAAACAAGGGGAACCGGAGGATAGAAGTTCGTAGACCTCCCCAAGTCCCCTTCATGGATGTCGGGCTAGTACATTTCGGCATTTTATGATCAACGTTATGCAAGGGAGAGTTGGGCTCACCCTGGGAAAAGAGATGCCCATAAACAGTGCCTTTCAACCTAAAGTGTGTGAAAAAAACTCCCCCGAAGAATCTATTAAAACATGGAGACTACTAGGCTGCACTCCCAGTGATAAATTCAGAGGCAAGGCCTAATCATCTGCATTTTAACAAATAACCCCAGGAATTCTGAGGCTGGCGGAGCCAGAAGCACTGCCTTGAAAGATGCCCCGTCTCCTCCAGAGCCTGAGCAGCTGGGAGCACGCTTCACAGCACTGCTCTTACAGGGCAGTAGGCACGGATTTCGGAAGCAGGAAGAAAATAAAACTATTTGCATTTATTCTTCAATTCTTAAAATTTGTATTGTTTTTTTTGTGTGTTATTTTATAAAGCACACAGGAATAATGAAACATGCAAATAATTTATAAGTAAAAATCTGGGATGCAGGCTAGATATATTTTTGAATTGATGGTACACAGGCAAAGTAGTTTGGAGGCAACTGGTCTCAATTACCCTGCCCTGTTCAGTTGCTTTAAATCTTCAGTGGGAACAACTGAAGCTCCTAAAGCTTCCACGGAACTCTCTTTCTGCACATCCCATCACCACCCCCATCCCAAGAAGCCCTGCCCAATGGACCCCACCCCCACCCCCAATCTTTCATCTTTGCCTTATTCCCTGAGGTAGCCATGCAGAGGAAGGGGTTTATCTACAAGACATCTTCCAGATACTCCTAGTGGAAAACAGTGTGCTCTTTCCCATGGAAACGCTATTTAAGGTGGTTAGATTTTATACTAATTATTAACATATGTGCGTGAGTGCTTTTATGACTCATCTTAGAGACCTAACTTACTTTTAGAATATTGTCTCTACAGGGATACCTGTTAAAATAATCAATTTTCAAGCCAAACAAAACCAATTACAGAATGCAACCTCTTAAATAAGAAACTGCTTGCATTTGACCTGATTCCAGATCATGATATACTTACAAAGCTTTATTTAAATTGATTTTCTACAGAAAACAGGGAGAGCACTAACTTTAACTGGGTCTTAAAGAATAGGTAAGATTTGGACAGATAAGATCAAGTTGTTCCAATTTTAAAAACTGTTTTCACGTAACTTTTTGAGGATATCTTATAATCAATTACAAACAAAGACTTCACTCATTATTTATAGCTTTCTTCCATCTCCCAGAATAATTCTAACTGTTCCACTCACCATCATCAAGCATGCGTTCATGCTTTTACATTCCTTTTTTTGAACAGTCTGAGAAAAACAATAAGATAAACAACTAAAATGAAACTGCTGTATGAAATGATAACGTATTCTAAAACTTACTACATACTGACATTTAAGGCAAATCACGTAGCCTGAGTCTCAGTTCTCTCTTTTACAAAATGGGATAGTAACAAATATGTGTGCTGACTATCCCTCAGGATTGTATTAAAGATAAAAGATATGTAAAAGTCTTTGGAAGGTTATATAAATGTATGTCTTCCAGTCATGTTACTTCTTAAGGTTTCTGTTTGTTTCTCTGAGCACCAGTAAATGGCTATGGAAATGTAAGTTGTAAGCTCTTCTAAATCAATTTTGAAAAAAATGCAGTACAACAAAAATTGGGTGTGTTACCAACTTTTAGTGTACAACATAACTGAGTTGTTATTTGATAACAAAACTAAGTTACTCCTTAACAAATTTGGAAATGCCCAAGGTCCTCCTTATACTGAACACCATGGTTCCATCACTAAATCAGAATCTCCTGTGGACCCTGAAACAGATAGATACCCAAACTCAATAGCAAACCTACTGGATTAGAATCTCCAGTGGTGAGAGCTGAACACCCTGATTTTAAAAAGTTCCACAGAGATCTATGATGACCAAGAACCGCTCGCTTCTACTCACCTCTTTTTCTGAAACGAAAGTGAAAATTACTATAATTGAACATTTTATGAAAAGAGCTACTCATAGATAAGTTGTGCTGTTTCCCTGCAATAATATAAACAATTAAGAATTGATAGTATGCCTTGAAAACTAATTTACCACACATCAGCATCCTTAGTCAACAGCTCCATCTACTGGATAAACTTAGGCAAAACATTCCTATAATTTTCAAACAAGACTGCTTAAAAATGAACTATGCTGTAAAACTAAAATATCAAAGATCAGTACTTTTTTTACTTGAAATATCCCTTTAGTGGATATACTTTACGCAGGTGGATACTTTTGTGAACCTAGATAAAGACAACATTCAGAACTTTCTAAAAGTACCTATACCACCTTTTACAATGTAAAACATATTCCTGAAAGCTGTATTACAGTTGATTTTTGTCCTTTACTATAATCATTTAAAATGCCCAGTGTGTTCTGTCTCAAGTTGACAAAAAATGAGCATATCCATGTTAAATAACCTTCCCTCTTGAAAAATCACAGAAATGAAAATTTTAAACATACAAAAGGAATTAAATTTATAAAGGCTCTAATATCAGGAAGGGGGGTAGTCACAATAGATGGTTGACTGGAGAATTTCTGGAAGATGGGCAGCGGACATGATCATGCTGGTGTATGGGCTGCACCCTGGAGCATGCAGAGGAGAAAGGTGAAACAGAGGTGGGAGATTTTATGCCACCCCAGAACCTTGTTCCTTTTTTCCCTACCAGGCAGCAGCAAATAGTAAGAAAGGCAGACACTGAAGTGATTTTAGAAACAGAAAGAGAGATGGACCAATATTTACTTAATGAAGTTTGGATAAATGACGTAGAAATAAAGAAACAGGAAAACTTGATGGGCTCTTCCAATTTGAGCCCATCAAATGTTTAGCATGATGAATAAAACAAAACAAAACAACACATGCCACCCCGTGAAATCCCAGAACTGTAAATGAAAAATCCTAAAAGTTTCAAGACAGTGCAAAACAGATCACTTAAGAGGCATAATCAGACTTCCTTTATAAAAATAATAAACATTGTTTTCTTTTACTTAATGTGTTACTTACATGAAAAAGTTTTTCTGTCTTTGGAAAAACCGCAACTATGTCATACAGCCGGACCCTCGAAGAAGTTGCTCTCTAGTAATATAAAAAGAATGTTATAACACAATAACAAAAACAATACACATGGGATTCCGTCTCCTGGTCTGGCTGCACTTCTAAGGTAGCACTGACATTTTTGCTTTGCTTTGTATGTTGGCAGAAAAGACCTTCGAAGCACTGGAGAATTTAGATACCAACATCCATCCCACCAATTCTTCTCCTTCCTTCCTTCCCATGTTGTTACACTTTAACTGTATACCAAACACTGCATTTGAGATATAAAAATCAAATTAGATAGCCCTTGCTTTCACAAGCTACTAGAGGAGTTTGCCAGACATTTACTGAGTACCTGCTGTGTGCAAGATATCAGAGGTACAAAATCATTTAAGGCATCTATGTCTGCCCATCATGGAATTCACCACTTTGTTGTAAGACATGAAATACACATGACTAAGTGTGACCCAATTAGTTTCACAATAAGAATACTATTAAATACAAATTAAAACTGCTAGACGTGCAGGAAAATACCTGAGAGTCCAAGGAGAGAAAGAAATATATTAATTAAAGATAAACAGTTATCATCTAAAAAAGATAATTTCAAATGTATATTGTATGTGTTATATATGTGAAAAGACAGGCAATAGATATATATATTCAAATGTACAATCTCTGAATGATGGGCTATGTGGTGTTGCTTCTTTGCTTGTTGGCACCTTCTAAATTTTTACCTCTTATTTTGTAAAAAGAAAATGCAAAATAAAACTTGGAGAAGCAAAGAGGAGGGTTTAAAAGAGGCAACAGGTGCTTAAGCAGGTAAGAGAGCCTGCTGGGCGGACCTGTGCCTGAGACAGGGCAGGCTCCAGGTCTTAGAGAAAGCCAGGCTCTACGATTCCCTGCCCTCTGCTTGCCCACTCCCACTTGGGAAGGGGACCAAAAGGGGCCACCGGGATGTTCACAACAAAAGTAAATAGAAATCAGGGCCCGCCGAGTGGCGCAGTGGTTAAGAGCTGGCTTGGGAGGCCAGTAGCCCCGGTTCGGGCCCCACATACAAGGGCCAGTGACACTGCCCTCAAAAAAAAAAAAAAAAGTAAATAGAAATCTGCAACCTACCAAAAGTAAGTTTCATTTATGTCTACCTGGGCCTAGAGAACCAGAATGCTGCCTAGCAGCTGTATAAAATACCAAAATTGGCTTTCCACAATTTCTTGAACAATGCTAATTATGTATTACAAAGGACGCTAGCCTTTCCCTGGTAACTCCTGTTCTATGATAGAACAGTCCATTCTAGCTAAAGATAAAACAGCTCACTTTCTCAGGTATCTCACCTTCTCTCTCCCCTTACAGACCCTTCTCATCATCAGCAGGCCGAGTCAAGTCTCTCTGTCTAACAAACAAAATCTATGCAGCAGGTTCTCATCCACCAACCTCCTTAGGCCTTTTGTTCCCCTACAGAGTCAAATTTCTCAAGCAAAGTCAGCAGCACACACTGTATTTTCTCACATCCCTATTGTTTCCATAAAAATGGTTTTTGCTATGGTAACCAATGGCTTCCCTATCAATAGATCCAAGAGATGTTTTTTAGTTTTCTCCCCCGTGACTACTCATCCAGGCACACTGATGCTGCTGACCCCTTCCTCACTTTTCCCTTCTCACTTTGCTTGTTTTCCTCCCACTACTTAGACAATCCCTCCTCAGCCTCGCTCTTAACTCATTCTCATTGATTACCATTAAGTGCTGCAGTTTTTCAGTTCTTCCACATCACTCTTGAACCAGAGAGTCTCATGATTCCTGTTATTTCAATTACCCTCTACAGGGAACCCACTTCCGAGTCAGCACCTTTAACTGGGATCACTCTTCTGAGGGCCATGCCTTTCTTTCCAACTGCCATTTGATGGGCTCCATTGGAATTTCATAATAACCCATCATGTCCCAAACACGATGCCCTCAAATCTGCTTCTCTTTGTATGTTCCATCTCAGGAAATGGTACCCCGATCTACCTACCTGGCTGCTCAGGCCATGGTAGGGAGTCATCCATCATCCCATGGCTAATTAACCATCAAATCCAGTCAATTCTCCGACCTGGATGCCTCTCAAATCCCCCGCTTAATACCCTCTGATCCAGTCTCCATAATGCAAGCCATCCTTAGTTAAGATCTTCACGGGCTTCCAACTGCTTGCCCAAACCAACATCCCTAATCTCATCCCAGGTTAGCCACTAGGCTCAGCCCTATTGGTGGTGTTTCATTTCCCAGAGCACACCATGTTTTGCTCGGTTTCAGGGCCTCTGCATAATCCATCCTGACTGTGGGAATAGTTTGCCCCACTCAGCACCTATATTACACTTACTGGTCCCCCTTACACATTCCCAGAGCATCCTTTATTAACTACCTCCACCTTTTCAAACATTCTTCATTATTTAAAAGAACTGTATCTGTATTATTCACTGCAATATCCCCAGCACCCATCTTATGTCTGGTCAATGAATAACAACTTCCAAAGGATTCTTTAATTGTGGTATCCCTGTACATGTGTCCTGAGTAGAAGAGATTCTATTATACTATGTGAATTCTGAGGACAGGGAAAGCAGGCAGGTATCACTCACTGAGGAGTACGGATGTAAAAAAGGGGTGAGTTGAAAACGATACTGTTCAATATTAACCAACACACGTAAAAAGGCCAAAAAGAGAGAAGATAATAAACTTACCAAAACATTGCAGTGAGATGGATCAGAAACAATAAGTGTCAGTCTAGTTAAAATTTTTATCGGTCTTGATTTTCCCTATAATCAAAACATACAATCAAAAAACATAAAATACAAATGATTGATTTTCCTCTTTATCAGTGGAAGTATTCATTAAAAAGTACGAACAATAAGGGATAGTGAAGATCAGTAAAACCTAGTCTTTGTTCTCAGGGGATTTGTAATACAGCTAGAGAAAAAAACACGTATGCATATTAAAGTACAGATAATGAGGTAATTCAAAGGCTGCAGGACTTCAGTTAAGAAAATTATCAAAGAAGTACAGAATCGATAGTAAGAGAATGTTTCATGGAAGAGCTGAGTCTTGATGGAAAGGTAAGACTGGCTAACAGAGGACAGGACAGTGCAGGTTAGAGAATCATGCATGTAAACTGCATTCAATGAATAGCTATTAGGTGTCTTAAACAATAAAACACCTACCTGTACAACTGGCAAAGTTGTAAAGAGTTCAGAAACAGCTACTGGTTTTTCAATTTCCTACAACAAACAATAACCAGTCACTCTAGATTGTACATGTTAATGGGCTAAAGCATAATGGAAAACTTACAAGGGGTTTGCAGAAAAGATAATTTAAAAAGAAGAAAGGCAATTTCTGGTATTCAGAGGCACTAAATTACCTTTCTTTAAAAAAAAAGAAAAGAAAGTTGAAGAGCAGAGAAGCAGCTGCAAATATCAATGGATAGGAGGAATGAAAAATAATTTTTAGACTGAAATAATCTGTAAGGTACAGCTGGTGGCCTAGAGAGAAATATATATATTTATTACTGTGTTTATGAGGAAAATCAATTAGATAAGGAGTCCATGACAGTTTATAAAAAGGATTAAATATTGTGCTTACAGTGCAATCAATAACAATGCACTTTGTAAAAGTTATTGGAAGCGACTTGATTAACATTAAATAACTTTTAAGAATCCTCACCTCATGCTCTAGTACTTCACAAAAATACTATCATTTGCACAAATATGCACCAGCTAAACTCAACTGTTATATAAAATAAGAATAGTGCAGAGTGCATTTAAAAAGAAATGCAAAGAAATATGCTCATCTGTAGCTTCCATATTACCAATATAAACATCAACAATTATTGAAACTGGTTATTATTAACTTCAAAAATTGTTTTACCTGCTTCTTTTCCTTAAATTCAACAATGTGATTGATGGCAACAACTGAATAGCCAACTGAAAAGAAAAATTGAATATTCTTGTTAAATATGACAGCCTCTCTTTCCTGTACACATAGGCTCATCCCAATTCTAGATGTCAAGACCAGGAGGAAGTTTGCAGAGTGATATGGGTATGGGCTCTGGTGTCAGGTTGCCTGCTTTCAAATCTAAGCATTACCACTTACAAGCTTCAGGTTCTTCATCTGTCAAAATGGTGATAACAACAGAATGCATCATATGCCTGTTATGAGAATTAAATGAGATAATAAACGTAGGGTGTTTTAGAACAGTGCCTGGCACATGGTTTTAAGGCTTTGTTTGACCTCTGTGATGAATTATTAGCATGATACTAAACACCCTTCACGTTGTGTCCCCTTTCCAACTACCATTCTTTTTCACATTCCATTTTTCATTTTCATCCCATCAACTTTAAACTTTTTCATCGCCACCTTCATTCTCATTCACTTCTTTTGCTTTTTACCCTTCCTACTTCCTTCAGAGGCCCTTCTCCTAAGGAGAAATGAAGTAATGACTCCCAGACGGCACTGTCTACTTCCCATTTCGAGCTGCTCACCACTGGGACTAGGAACTCTTTGAGGCCAAGGCCTTGCTTTATCAGCCTCAACACAGATCACTGTTTTGTACACCTGGACTACCAAAAATGTCTAAATCATGACTCCTATCTAAGTTATTTAGACAATGGGGGTGACAGGATATTAAAACACAATGTATATTAATGCCAAGATAGTGGTTCTCCCTCTCAGTTTGTCCAACTTCCTTCTTTCCTTCCTCATTCAAATATCTATTGAGTATCCATTACTTGACAGGCCCTGTGCTAGGTGTTGAGAAAACAGAAATACCAGAAAAGAGAAATTTGCCTGCACAGTGCTTTGGGCTTCACACTCACTCAGTCAAATCAACCAATCCTCCTCCTCCTCCTCCTCCACCACCACCACCACCACCACGACCATTCTTCATCACACACCCAAGTCTCCTCTAAGCTCTTTAGTTATATACACTTGGGATACTCCTTTGGCCACTAAATAATGTCCCTACTGTACTTCAGAAATGTGAACTAGATTCAATTTCTCCACAAACTTTTCCTAGACTACTCATCTGGCATCTTAGGATCTGACACCAATTATTGATCTTACACCAATCAATCTCTGGTGTAATTTTCATTTATATAGCATATCTCTGAAGCTTATCATTGGTTTCTTATATCATATCATAAACTAAGAATCAGGGCTCTGTCTTCTTTATTCTTTGAAAATTTCCACTCACCAAATAACAGTCCTTTACCTTACACTTATAAGTTGGAATGACTTTCTGTCATGTCATGACTTTCATTTAATTTTTAAAGACATGGACTGGGTAACAATGTATATACACCTTCATGTATCTTTCATCACATTTTACATCGGGGCAATTTTCTAAAAAAAAATCATTATCACTTTTCTTTTTTTAAAAAAGGTGTTCAGTTTATTAACTTATTCCATACGCATGGACTGAGGAACTACCATGCAGAACACCTGCTGAGTGACTGCTGAGCACAGGAAATAAATAAAAGAATAAATAGAAAGACATGGCCCCTCTCTAAAGAAATCATGATTCATGCAATAAGGGAATGGCATCAGGAAAAACTTCATTGAGGAAGGAATACAAGACAAGTTAGATTACAAAACTGACTTTAAAGGAACCATCAAAGAACAGTAGGGCTGAACAACACAGATCATCATATCCACCTCCTTCTTCCTACTTGTGAGAAAAGTATTCTCAGACAGACAATGCTAATTCATGGCTGCAATGGAAAAAGTCAGTTCCCTACGGACACTTCATAAAGGGGGACAAAAAAAAAAAAAAGGTATAATCCACTTTGCCAAGGAGTAGCTTTACCTAGCACCATCTCTGAAAAGTATCATTACCAGCTCTCACAAAGCTGAGAACTGAGGAATGGATCTTCCTGCAAAAAACTTTTTTTTAAAAATTTTTATTTACAGAAAGGAAAAGGCAGCAGAGTAGCAAAGAGCGGAGGGAGAAGGAGAGCCATCGGCCAGCACCCTTAGGGGCAGTCGGGTTGGGAGAAGACCCAGGGAGCCTTCAGAACACGTCACAGAGTTGCTGTGACCAGAGTTTCTCAGATGCATCCAAAAGCCGTTCATCCCAACCTCGCACCGTCCTTGGGTTCCCTTCTTTCCCCCAAGAGAGGAGGCAGTCGGGCTAAGGCCAACATTCCTCCCACTCTGCATTGGAAGGGATTAACCAGAGCCGTTCTGCTAAGCCTGTCTTTCGAGTCTTGAAGAATGGCAGCCGCACTTGTCGCTTTTACCTACCTGACGAAGGCCCATTGTTTGTGTGACAGGAAAATGTTGTTGAAGGTCCGCGAGTGGGCACGCAGACAGAAAAGCACAGATCATATTTACCTCTCTTTTTCATCCTGATAGACGAGCCCCCAATTAATGATGCAGGATGTTCTGTTGTGTGATTGTGTTTGTGTACAGGAATCATGGTCTCGTGAAGCCGAAGAATGGAGACACAGACCAGAGAGGTAAAGTTTCAGAAAAGAACAGTTTATTAGAAGAAAAAAATACATTTCAAAGAAGAAGTGGATCAAAGGCCATTATTAGAAGAGAAAGTACACTCCAAAGAGTTTGGAGGGGGGGCTGAGAAAAAAGCTCAAAAGGCCCAAGAGGGCAAGGCAAAGGGCTAGGGCCAGGGAGTCATTATTAGGAGAAAAAGTTAGAAAAGAGTTTGGAGCGGGCTGAGCAAAGGAAGCTCAAAAGGCCAAAAAACCTCTTTATGTTTAAACTTTTCTGTCCTTAAATCTAAATAAGAAAACAGCAATCATGATCAATTCCAATGATTAAAATAGGTTCTCTCTCAAGAATCCACTTCCCTTAGATTCAAACATGAGTATCATTCTAGCACATTGGCCATGCTGCTTCCTTCCCCCATCCTACTCTCCCTCTAAATATTATTCCAACACCCCCATGTTCCTCCCCCTTCTATAAGCCTCCACAGTAGTCCCCGTCTGCACCAGCTTCCCGCATTTGCCTGACACTGTCATGAGAGGCAGAAAAGGGTGATATTAAAATCACTGGTGTAAGGGACTACACTTGGAAGCCCCGGCTTCTGCAATCCATCAGCAGTGGGGCCTTATGCAAATCCCCCACCTTCTCAGGGCCCCAGTTTCCTCAATTTGCAGGAAAGAAGGAGCTAGACTGGGTAACAGCTCCCCAGCGCCTTTGAGTTCCCTGCGCTGGGTATCCGAGCAACACCGCAGTGGGCATCAGTTTCCAGGGACGTCCCAGCAACTCCAACGAGGCCCAGCCTAGCCGGGACACTCCCGAACGCAGCCCGATGGTCTGGGGGGCGCAATGAGGCTGGGCAGGCACCACGACCCACGGAACCGGGGCTACTCACGATGAGCAGCGTTCTCCACGAGCCCACGCAGCACCTTCAAGTCCGAACCCACTCTCAGATCCAAATCTGCAAAGACCGCCATGCTTAAGTCACATGACCGCCCGCACGTCCTTCTGCGCAGGGGCTAGGTCTGCCCCTGAGGCATGCTGGGAGTTGTAGTTTACCTGAACAGTCGGTCCTTCCCTTCCGTTGACTATTTACTTTAAGGTTTGCCGACACATGGGTCACTTTCAAGAACCAGCAAATATTAGTGTGTTGAAACCAACAGCCTCACTTCAATTCTTCTGAATGAGAACGTTGGGTTTCTCCCAGAGGGGTTCAAATCTCCCACCCTTCCTCCTATAAAACAGTGTAGAACGTGATTCTTTCAAAATGCATGTATACAGCATTCATTGAGCGCCTATTATGAGCCAAACACGTTTGTTAAGGTCTGGAAATGCTTTTTAAAAGCTCGTAAAGAACGCATTCTTTTTTTTCTCCTGAAGGTCATTCCGTTGTTTAAAATGGGCATATCGGGAAGAGGGGAAATCTGACTTGAAGACCTCAAAGGAGGAAAGGGGACTTTCCAAGAAAAGCAAAGCGACTTCTTGCCCAATCAGAACTGGTGGCATGCAGCTCTCTGTAACACTTAACATCTTCAACCACAGTATGTCAGGGTTCTTCCTAAGATGAGCGGTTAACTCCAACACTGGTTTAGCAGGAGACAGATTGGATAAGGGAGGTGCACAATTGAAATGTTTTATTACAGTTTTCCAGCTGAGAAATGTACATGGTGGTGTCAACAAAAGTTCACTGTCATTAATCCAATACCAACGGGAGTCCCAGTCTGGGGTGCCAATCTGAGTAAGTCCCCCATCTGAGTAAAGGAGAAACTTGACTCAGGTTTGCACTTGGGAAGCACAGCCTCTGGAGGAAATTGAAAGTGGGATTCCCCTGAGACAAAGGGGAGGCCTGTTTATATAGAGAAAGTGTCCACTCTGGTTCCTGATTGGTCCATTTTTATGCAAATGAGGAATTCAAATTTACACAGTTTGATCCAAATGGCAGGGTCTATTGTAGTCAGAATTGTGCATTCTGATTGGTTGTATGGAGCTGCTCTGATTAGTCAGTAAAGACGAAAATGAGGATATAGCTGCAAGTTTCAGCTCACTGGTTGAAATACAAAACCAGGAACTCCTTTATAAGGGTTGACTGAAATGGCAGGAACACAGTGTAGGAGGCTTGGCAACCCAGTCTATTGCTTTTTCCTGAAATGCAGTGTGCATGAGAGGTCTCTGTAAGCAATGGCTGTTAGACTCTGATTATGAATTTGGGCCCAATTAACCACAAGGATTCCTTTTTGACAGGTATATTCCTTTTCAGGGTCAACAGTGGTGTGGACCTCACACATTAAATGTTTCTGTATTTTTGGGCTTCATATAAATGAATTCTCAAAGATTGATAAATCAATTCTCCAACAACATAAAATTGTGGAACTATAATTTACATCAATTTTTCTCACCCCAGTTCTTCCTGGACCGGTATGTGGTCCCTTGTACATTACCAGTAGGCAGCTGTGGCCTCATAAGACTAATTTGACACCAGAACTGCTCTATACTTGGCTAAATAAGAAGAGTCCTCTGACTGGGGGCCTGGATATCTGGACAATGCTGATGTACTGTAAAAATTTCTAAACATTTTCAGTTTCTGTACTTATTATAAACAGTACACAGAGAATCTCTGGTCTGTGGACCACATCTTAATTAGTAATCCTTTACATGATTACTTTGTTGGCCTCAGAAGGGAATTTTAACGGGAATCTGTTTCATGCAGTAGCATGCAATTCTCCTTTTGGTTAAATTTTATAAAAAAAGAAATATTTTGCTTTTTCCAATATTTGATATTTCCTAACTAAAAACAGAAGAAATTTTTACTTCTACAAATAGAATGCGGTCATACAAAGCAAATCTTTTGTTTTTCATCAGAAAAATCTAGTGTTAATTTTGTAGGATCATACAGGCTTCTTCATCTATAACCACAAAAATCTGGATTGGTCAGAAATACAACCAATGTGTGGTGAAGATGAAAAAGATGACAATTTAATTATTTAATGCCAACATTAGCACAAGAGGGCTTCTTTCTTTGAAAGTAATGATGCTGTTGCTGTCAACTGTGTGCACCCTTAGAGATAGGTCATGAAAGAAATCGAATAATGGTCACTGAGCACTTTACTGAGGGCCAGTCAGTTAGCTAAGTAGTCACCTACATATCTTGTTTAAAGCAAGTGTGAGCTAAGTCTTGTTTTTTTTTTTTTAGCAACAAGTACATTTTACATTGGAGAAATCTAAGGCTTAGATAATAGTGGTTGAACTACACATGGACCCAGGTGATTTGGTTCAGTTCTCACTTTGGGGACTGGCTCCTGGGCAAAGCAAGCTGAGAGGAGAGTTGGAGGCTTGGAAGGGAGGAAGGAGGGAAGAGGAGGGAAGGGAAGAAGAGAATGGAGGGCTGTTGGAAAAGGAAAAAGGAAGTAGGGAAAGAATGGAGAGGAAGGAGTGGAAAAGGGAAGGGAGGAGTGAGAAGAGGGAAAAGATAGGACAGAATAGGAAACAAGGAAGAAAGGCTGATGCTGGCCTGGAGGGTAGCTGAGGCAGTAAGGATCTGGGATTTGAAGAAGACCCTGGAAATTTCTACCTAGAAAATAATCATACTGTCTAACTACTCTAAGGACTTTGTTTCCATTATCTGATTTAGTCCTCACAACCAGCTGATGAGAGAAATACTGTTGTCCCTATTATATGAAGAATGAGTTCTGGGTTCAGAGAGGATGACTTTTGAGTCATTGCTTCTTCCTTGGGGAACCTAAAAACAGAGGGTGAGTTTTGGCATTCAAAGAGAGCTTGAGCCCTTCTCTGTCTCCCCAAAGTCTTCTCTTTCTTGGGCTGGGCCCTAGAGGTTAGTGTGTGTTCAGTTAGTCTTTGGCCTTAATCTCTCTTAACTTGGTTCTCTTCTCCTGTGTGAGCTGAGAAACATGCCACCAGGCCCCTGTCAGCTGGCAGCTTAAGGCTGAGGTGGGGCAAGGCAAGAAAGCAAGGTACATAATTTGCACAGCTGTGTCAGGAGCACCTGGCATGGTCTTCTCTCCCAGGTTGAGGGGGAAGTTTAAGAGATTTGGAGAGGATAAAGGACAATTTCCTGCTGAAAGTAATAACTGAATTAAATTTTAATGCATGAAATTGAGGAGCAATAAGATGTAGAGGTCTGGGGTGTGTCCAGAATTGACACAAAGTAGGTGGTACTCAGTCAAAAGTGGCAGATTTAATGATTGAACCCACATCAACACAATTGTAGCACTGTTGGGTATATTCAATTATCTAAACACATGACCAAAAAATTCACTGAACTGTGCATTTGGTACACTTGCATGATATACCAGCAACTCAAACAGAACCCCCTCTCTTGTTCCCAATGAAGATGCACCTACAGGTGCTCCTGGACAGATAAAAAAAGATGCCCTTCCTCCAGGCAGACTTGCATTTGCTCCTATTCACCACATGCCTGGTAAGTTAGTAACCCCCTGCCCAGCTTTCTCCAGAGGCCCTGATAAAGCATACTAGAGGAGTTAATTGCTAAACCTAGAACTGTAGTGGGACTTGATAGGACATCACTCATCCAGGAAGTCTCTCTCAATAATCCCTCGCCCATCATCTTGCCTCCCCGCAGAAACTCCCATTACTGACCTGATATCATGAGAATCTTTCCATATTCTGAGTTGGGATAGTCCATCTCTGCTTGTAATGTTAGGTTTTTTTTTTTAAGTGCAATTAATGTGAAAGTGAAATATTTTTTGTATCTATGTTTCCAGCACTAGTTTGAAAATGAAAGACAGATGGAGAAGGCTTGTATATTTAAAAAATTGGCATTGTGAAAATGAAGAGTATGCCTATGTCTTTAAGATGTAATATATACCTGTGACAAAAGAATATAATTTAAGAAGTCATTATGAAAGAAATCACAGGAAGAACTATGACTGGTATATGGAAAAGATATGTGATAATAAATTTAATGAATAGAAAGAAAAAGACTAACAACAAGGATTGGCTTTTCGATGCAAGTAGAATAAGTGGTTGTATTAGTCATGGTTCTCCAGAGAAACACAACCAAGAGAAATAGAAATAGAAATATATGGGAGAAATTGATTTTTAAAAAGGAATTGGCTCACATGACTATAGAGGCTGACAAGTTCCAACGTCTGCAGCTGGCAAGTTATGGACCTGGGAGAGTGGATGGCGTAGTTTAAGTATGAAGGCAGTCAGGTTCAAAATGTGGGAAGAGCTGGTATTTCAATTTGAGTCCAATGACAGGAAAAAACCATTGTTCCAATTTGAAGGCAGGCAGGCAGAAGGAGGAATCCTGCCTTATTCAAAGAAGGGTCAGCCCTTTTGTTTTAATGAGGCCTTCAACAGGTTGGGTGAAGCCCACTTATATTAGGGAGGTTAACATGCTTTACTCAATCTATTGATTCAAAACCTAATTGTAGCCAGGAGAAACATCATCCACACACCCAGGATAATGTTTAAGCAGATATCTGGACACCCCATGGCCCAGTCAAGTTGACAGGTAAAATTAACCATCATAGTGATGCTGCCTTGAAATTGTTACATATTAAATGAAAAAAAAATTGTTCAGAGAACTAAAACTTTTTATGGAAGGCAAATTTACAAATAATATTTATTGAAGGCAAAGGAAAGAACAGGTCCTAAACAAAAACTAGCATTTGCAAATGTAATAACTATAAATTCTATTGCTCCATATGTTGGGGATATAGCTTAGAACTTGCAGGATAAATTACATGAAAAAATGAAATTATTTCTGGTATTTCCTAGAAGCTGATAAGAAGATTTATAAAAGCTATTTTAATTGTTGAGGAGTTTGACTTGACTAAGTATCTTTTGGAAAAGGTGCCCAAAACAGACACACCATTAGGAAGTGGCTAATTTCTGTGTGTGGAGAGGAATTTTTAGAATTTTAAAGTAGATTTGTCAGAATTGGTAACCATGACTAACACTGACTCTTGCAGGGGTCAGCGTTAACATCAAACTTATGCAACATAAGCACAATGGACAAGATTTTGCCAAGACACCGAATTTTAGCCAATTGTACTGTTGACCAGAAACCACTTAGAACTCTAAACCTAAAAACTGTACAAATAATAGCATGGTAATTAACCATACCCCACCCTCATACAGTTCATGCTCTAAATAGCTGTTGTGGAGGCAGTGAATACTGAAGAAATTCTGAACTGCTGAGTGATACTCATTTAGCTTTCCACAGTTCTCTTTGTGGAATTTATGAGGAATAGATTCCCCACTAGGGGGTGCGCACGCACCACTTATATTTCAAAATGGTTCATAGGAAAAAACTAATTAAAAAAATAAGTGTTCTTGGATCTGTTATCTAATTTTCTATTCATCTTTTTTTAATGACATTTTTAAAGGTTACATTTATTTCATTAAGAGAATGAAATTTTTCTAAATGGAAGGCATCAAAGGGAAAAAAAGTACATTTTCATCGTCAGTGTCAAGGGATAATATAAATGAAAGTAGAATAATTAAAGGGCACATATATCTAAATTAAAACAAAGCTCACGATTCACTTTTAAGCTGAGTAATTATTTTAAATCATGAATGACTCTTGGTTATAGGCATTATTCTAAATTTTTTTCAACAAATGTTTATTAAACACCTAGTATATGGCAGGAACAGGGTAATATCTTTGCCTTTGGGGAGTTCACAGTCTAAGGGAGAAGACAGTCATGTAAGTGTAAAGCCTAATGCAACAGGGAGTGCTTTATAAAGATTTGGAAAAACTGCCGTAGGAGCCTAGGCAGGATGAGATTAGCTATGGTGAGGGTGGATTGTCACAGAGGAGACATTCCTTCTTCCTACACTAACTGCTTTTATCCTAGTTGGGCCTCCCCAATGTTTCTGTTGACAGATTTCAGTCCTTGTCGCTAAGATGTGTGTTCCGTCTCTGTGCTACTTGCTCTATAACCCTACTGGCAGCCACAGGGTATTTATATACAATAATCTTAGCTCTACACCTGTCTAAGTATTCTTGTTTTCCTACTCTTTTCTCATCCAATTCTGGGTTCAAGGGACACCCAGGCAATTAGTTTAGTTGAGTGAGGCAATGGGATGTAAAAGTGAGCAGCTGAAATGCTTTGGAGAAATGAAAGACTCACCCTGTATGACGTCAGCTGTGTTGGCACTGGCAATTACTAGAACCCCAGTCAGCATGACATTAGTATGCTTAACTGACTATTAAGTTGCTAACAAATCCTATGGCATAGAAAGCTTTATATTACTTGTATTTCTTAAATAAATCTAGATTGTCCAAGTATGTTGGCTTATGGGAAAATAAACTCTCCTAGGCTTATGTCCTATGGATGGGTATGTGTGGTTCTGCATAGATATGATTAAGTGTATGAATTTAGATGAGCTGGATGAGCACCTAGAGAGAAGAAGAGCTTATAAAAAGACATAATTCCTGTTGTAGGACTCGGCTGCTCTTCTGTACTCCCCCAGAGCAGTTTTGAGAGTGGGAGATTGCCAGTTGGGAGATTACATCACAAAGCTGTAGTCTAGTCTCAGGTGCCCCGGCTGACAATTTAACGAGAATACTGTTATAAGCAATGAGAGTCTGGACAAGGTTTGGTACGTTTTAAAGCAGCAGAGCTCTTTTTTAAATAAAATAAATAAATGAGATTAAAAACTAACGACATAATTTGATTTAGATGCCAACACTTCTCTTATTATCTGCAGTATAAATGCCAAAGAGTGGGCAGGAGGGGGAAGAGGGAGTTGAAGGAAGCAACACCTTGATATGGATTTTAAAACACCAGGAAATCAAGGGCAAAACAAATAACAAATTTAGATGAATGTTTAGGTATTTTATGAATATTTTGTGAAACTGTATCTTTAGCTTTTCTGAGAAAATTATGGAAAAGCATACAGAAAATTTTAGCATTTTTATGATAATTTGTTAATGTTAGAGGGAAACTGAAAGAATTCCAGATTGCTCTGTCAGGATTTTGGAATAATACAATGATAGATGAAATTTAAACTCAAGAGAAGCAAGGTAATGCTGCAGAAGCTGAGATTTTCAATAACTATGTTTATGCATTGTGACAGCTTATAAATTAGAAACCTAGAACTCTTAGGAAATACACTCAGCCATCACCAGGGATAATATAATAGAGGTGACTGCTCTATAAAACGGGGAGTTTGGACCTGATGCTATATTGAAATGGAAGAGGAAATAAATTTGAAAGTAGCATTTTACTGATTATTTGGTAAGTTTATGTCTTACAATTAGAAAACAAAAGCAAAAGTATATCAGAAGCTGCTATGAAATATGTTAGTTGGGTAAAGGCTGGTAAGAGTGTAGGTGCAAATTATATTAACTGCGGATTCAAATGAAAGTAAAACTATTACTTTTCAAATTCTTTATATGATTAATGTGGAAAGTTATTTAAAAGAATCAAGGCAGAATGTAAGCTGACCTGATGAGTACCTAAGGAAAAAAATGAGAAAGTCAAAAGTATCTTTTGAAATTTACTACCTTAAGAAATTTTTAAGAGGCCTTGAGAGAATTCTAAACCTCAAAACCTCAAGACCAAAAACTGAGACATTTCAATGCAGTCATGATCTTGAATAAGGCATTAAACTTCTCCCCTTCTCTATTTATTTCCTTCTCTGTATTGAAGGGTCAATAAATTGTTTCTTTTTCTTTCTTTCTTTCTTTTTTTAACTTTATTGGTGAACAACATGTTTTTTTGGGGGGAACCATGTGTTTTTTTCAGGACCCATCAGCTCCAAATCAAGTTATTGTCCTTCAATCTTAGTTGTGGAGGGCGCAGCTCAGCTCCAAGTCCAGTTGCTGTTTTCAATCTAGTTACGGGGGGCGCAGCCCACCATCCCAGGCAGAAATGGAACCGGCAACCTTGTTAAGAGGACATGCTCTAACTGACTGAGCCATCCAGCCACCCACTGGCAGCTCAGCTCAAGTCATTGTCTTCAATCTATAATATTAGGTTGTTGGAAAAGTCATGACATATTTTTTTCTGGTTTTCATTGCAAAAATGCATCATGACTTTTCTGACAACCCAATAGTTGTGGAGGATGCAGCTTACTGGCCCTGTTTCTCAGAGAGCCCACTTTAACCAACTGAGCCACCCGTCAGCCCCAACAAATGGTTTCTTAAATGCCTTCCAAATACAAACTAGTTTTCTTTTGTCTGAAATTATGTTAAAACTAATGTGAGGTTGAAGAAATTTCCTCATCCATCTTCTTCACTATTAAATAGTATTGTTTTGTGGCCTACATATTAGCTTCTGCTCTTCCTCTGACTCAATGTGTTGATCTGCTTATCCCAGGCAGAAGAGAGTCTCTGACATTTTCATAATGAACAGTGGTCCACCATTTAGGGATTTTTTTTGCCCTACTTTAAAAATGTTTTTTTGTTTTTCTTTTTAATGTGTAGAGGGAAGACTATGGACATAGTAATGAGAAAAACCTGAGTGTGAAACCTACTATTAATTCCCAGTTGAATGATGGCAACAGAAACTTTGCTTTCTTATCTGGAAAAATAGGGCTAATCCCACCTTGAAGAGGTTTCTATTCTTTTTCTTTTTCTTTATAATCTGCTGGGACCTAAATAGAAAACAGATTTGATTACTTATATCTTAAACTAAAGAAATCACTGCAGGCTACCAATAAAACCTTTAAACAAAATGAAGGCAGCCTCACAAATAATACCAATCAGCCATTCTAACGAGGTTTGAATAACAAAAGGATTGTAGGCACTAGGCATTAAATCAACACACACCTCCAGAGTTCTGCGGAACATTACAACCGGTCATTTCTTCCCTTCCGTGCATGATTTCCAGAATGCCCTGGGAAAATTAACCCTCATTTCAATGTTAGGGTTTGAAGTCTGAATATAAAAGCAGACAGGGTCTATTTTCAGGCTTGTTTCTAGACGCCTGGAGGGTTATTCAGAATGGGTTTAAGCCCCAGGAGGCTCCTTTCCCTTAACCCCCCCTGCTTCTCCTTGGTGCCAGGATCTGAAGGCATCCCTTCCTGTCTCTGTTTTTCTTTCTCCTTCTTCTGAGCCCCCCCGCCCAAAAAAAAAACACCCCATTCGAGTGCTTTTCCTTTTCCTTTCTCCCATAAGTGGTCACAATAGGAAACGGAAGTATCTGTTGCTTGGTGTAGTGCTCGAAAAGGGCTATTTTAATTAAGGGGGGAAAAAAATGCCTCTCCAGGTTCTTCGTTTTGCAATGAGTCCCAACGTCCACCCGCCCTAGTCCTCCCCCACCGAATGGTCGCCGACTACGGGGAGGAGGTTGGGGTCTGTCGGAGAGGGTCCGCCTGCTGCAAGGACAGATCGGCGGCGAGCAAGCCGGCTCGGGATCCCGGGACGCGCGTGGAGCGCAGCCCCCAGCCCCGCGGGGGAAGCCCATCCCGGGAGCCCGAGGGGCGCGGGCGGCGGCGAGGCGCCGGCGGCGGCGGGGACGCGACGCGGCTGCCGCAGGGGAGCGCCGGTGGCGGCGGCGGCGGCGGGCGCGAGGGGCGGGGCGCACTCCGCAACTTCAGCCCTTGCTTCTCCGGCGCTCTCGGCTGGGTGCGGGTTGCGGGCTGCAGGCTGCGGTACGGCCCGCCGAGCCCGGTGCGCTGGCACACGCACCGGCGCGTCCCCGCAGCCCGTCGGGTACCTACTCCTGGAGGGAGTCCCGGCGCAGGCGGCGCTCCCGCGTTGTCCGCAGCGGCTGGGGGCCCGGGACGTGCGGGGTCGGGAGGCCGCGCCGGGCGCCCCCCAGCGGCCGGCGTGAGCCCCATGGCTGGACCGCGCAGAGCGGAACCCGCGAGGTGAAGCCCCTGGGCCCGCAGCCGGAACGTGTGGCGGGGGCGCCGGCTCCATGGGCAGCAGCGCACCGCGGCAGGATGATGGTCGTGAACAGTAGCGGCCGCCCGGACCTCTACGGACACCTGCGCTCGTTCCTCCTGCCCGAGGTGGGGCGCGGGCTGCCGGCCCTGAGCCCCGACGGCGCCGGCCCGGTCGCGGGCTCCTGGGCGCCGCACTTGCTGCGCGGGGTCCCAGACGTGACCGCCAGCTCCGTGCCCACCTGGGACGCGCCCCCGGACAATGTGTCCGGCTGCGGGGAGCAGATCAACTACGGCAGAGTGGAGAAAGTTGTGATCGGCTCCATCCTGACGCTCATCACGCTGCTGACGATCGCCGGCAACTGCCTGGTAGTGATTTCGGTGTGCTTCGTCAAGAAGCTCCGCCAGCCCTCCAACTACCTGATCGTGTCCCTGGCGCTGGCCGACCTCTCGGTGGCCGTGGCGGTCATGCCCTTCGTCAGCGTCACCGACCTCATCGGGGGCAAGTGGATCTTTGGCCACTTCTTCTGCAACGTCTTTATCGCCATGGATGTCATGTGCTGCACGGCCTCGATCATGACCCTCTGCGTGATCAGCATCGACAGGTAAGCCTCCCCGCCCCCCGGCCGCCCCTTCCCCGGGGTCCGGCCGGGGATGTGCTTTTTTGGTAGCCCAGCCTCGCGCGCTCGCCTTTCCTGGGAGGATAAACCAGACTTCGCCGCGGGATGAAGGGCTGCGCTTAAACATCAGCCCCCACACATCAGCCCTACTCCAACCAACTTCAGTTTCAGCAAAGCCTGTATACACCTTTAAAAGAAGAGCCCGAAAAATTCTGGTTTACTGTAGTGAGGATTTTTAAGACCAAAGTTAAGACTATTTCAAGCATTAACAGCTCCACCAGGGGGTCCCTTGTCTTGATTTTCAGGAGGAAGGAATTTGAAATCCTCTCTGAGCTTGACAAACCCTTGCTGTGAGCCTGAAAGAGTCAATTCTTACTTTAAGAAATCAGTGGAGGAAAACCGCTTTGCATCTCTTATTGTAAGAGCTACTCCCCAGGCCAATGAAATGACCTAGAATGGTCCCAGAATTGGGGGTCAACGTGGCTTAACGTTGCAGCCCTATGATTGCAGATTTTGATTCTCATTTTTTTTTTAAAGTCTGATTTTAGTGTTTGGCAACGCTGTTTGCATCCTGCGGTCTTACTGACTGAATCCTTTACTCCCTGTATGAATGGGTGGTTCTAGCCTTTCATCATATCCCTTGGGAATCTTCTCTTGAGAACTCTGCTACTTGTAATTGACACAGAGGCTGACCATCTGTCAGGGATGCTGGGGAACAAAATTTATGTCTTGAGTATCAGATTGGACAAGGAGGTCACCAGGGTTTCTTCAGTCTCCAGGATTACAGGATTCTGCAATGGAGCTGGTCTTTGGCCCTAGAAATACTGTGCAGTTGACAACTTGAAGTATGGTCCCAATGCCTCTTGGCCACAGAACAACTCTGCTTCTCTTGAAACTGAAATATTAAACCTTAATATTCACACTCAGAATTCTGCCGGTATTTTAAAACCAGCACTGGACTGGTATCCTATTGTGTTTAATGATACAGAGAAATGGTTGCTTATTTTCTTTGTGGACCTACAGAACCTTTAAATACATAGACCTTTCAGCATAGGAGAAATAATTGATGCCTCCACACTTAAAATGACTGCCTCAAAGGATGGTCTTGCACAAAACTGAGATTTTCCTCCTTTTCCTCCCTGTAAACACTGCTACTTGTGGTTTGTTGATATTTGACATGTTCTGCTGTTTTGCTCCTTGACTGGGGTTTAATAATTACTGAATAAAGGGAATGATAGGAAAGGGGATATTTTCAAGGAAAAAAATACATTGTAGCTGCATTTAGTTACAGATCGATTATTTTTTTAAAGTTGATCCTGCCATTTTATATATATTACATTTGGAGCTTCTGACAGCAAACAAGGTATTATTTTTAATAGTAGAACATGAACTGCATATATGAGAATATTAGTTCCAAACTTGACAGCTGAAATTTTGAATTACGGTAGTTAAAAATGACAAAAAATGCCTTTACAGTCTGGCTGTAGCAACAAGAACGAGGAGAACGCACTCAATATACATAGTAAGTATAAACATGAATTAAAAGCACAAAAATCTTGACTGCTCAGCCAACCAAAACGGTGCTTCTTGCATGAATGGAGTCTTTTTAAATGGAACTTAGAGTAGTAAAACAAATCATTTATGCTGCAAGTAATGCATTATAATCTTTTTTTTTTCATTTTATAATTGGTAAATGATAAATAAAGAACACTGTGTACCAACTTGTCTCCTAAGACATCCAGTAGTTCTGTTCTTCTGGGCACATTTGGGCTTGGCTGGGACCACCACCGTGAGATTCCTGTTCATGAGCTAAAGGCTTTCTTCACTTAGTGTGCATGTGTGACTTACCAGCAGCAGCAGAAATGTCTTGAATACAGATGGAGAAGAGGTTAATTCTCCCTGGCAAGAGCTTCTAATTTCTTCATCAACTATATCCTTATGATGTCACAAGTTGTGGGAACCTAGGGATATAGATTCTGTCTCTTCATTTTCCGTAAGACTTGTCCTCTTGATGAATTCTGCTTAAACATTATTTTAGAAGATGAACATCTCATTTCTTTAGATGAAGTGAAGACTTGGTAACACTGGAAGACACAGATTGTTTTTCTTCCAAGAACACACAGAACTAAAAATGAGGAAAAGGAAAATGCATTTGACATCTAAGGTGAATTATTTCTGAAAGACTGTTCTTCCCTTCCATTGTAGAATATAACCATTTTTCCCATATTTTCTTAGCTATTATGTGCTAAGAAAATATGGGAAAAAATTGATCTTCATTCATTCATTTATTCATTACCTCTTGAGTATGTAATACAGGTTATGCTGTACTTTGTGCAGCGTAATCAAGATGAGTAATAATATTCCTGCTTTTGAGCTCATAATATTATTGTGACAGTTTGGATTTCTGTTGGGCTTTTCACCTTTGGCTAATGGAACCTTTGATTTTTCTTAACCGCTCCTAACCATTCCAAGATGCTTTTCTAGCCATTTCCAGTGCAGTTCATGTCATTTTTCTTCTCAGGCTTCCACACCCCAACACCCACCCTCTTCACGTAATGACTCATGATCTTTGAGAAAGTAGCAGCCATTGGATGGGAACTCCCTTATCTTTCCACCACCAGTCTTTTCTGCTTCTGTACCCTTTTTATTTCCTTCTAGGTAAAAAGCAAGAGAACATTGTGTCTCAGCAAAGACCAAACCACCTGCACTACACCTCCCATCCCCTTTCATCGTCTCGTGAACTTTGTTCCTTCTTTCCTTGATCCCTCATCCCTTCTTTGTCTTCATAGTTTCTTCTCAGCTGGGTCAAGCTTGACCTTCTTTGGCCTCGCTTCTCCCTCCAGTTACTGCTCTGCTTCGCAGTTAAGCTGCCCAAAGAACTATGTCCACAAGCTGTCTTTATTTCCTTACTCCTCAGATAAGTGAGGCTGACATTCACCAAGTCCACTGCAATATTTTAACTGGCCTTCCTGGTCCACCCCTTTTTTATTGCCCATGAATAAGCTAGAAAGATCTATTTAAAAAAATTTTTATTTTAGTGAGATAACGTTTACCTATAATTGAATGCACAGGTATTAAATATACAATTTGATGAGTTTTGACAAATGTGTATACCCATGTAACCAAAACTCCAGTCAAGATTTAGAATATTTTGCTATCCTAGAAATGTCCCTTGTGCCCCTTTTAGGATGATGTTTTAAAAATAGAAATCAAATTACCTTGTATATACAGTTTAAAAACATGCAAAACAGGCGAGCTTATATAAGCAGTAAAAGTATGAAATAGTGCAGAGGAATGGTGAACACCAAATTCCTGAGAGTGGTTATTTCTGATTGAGTGGGTAGAGGTGTAACCTAGGAGTAGCATACATATCAACTAATTGGTAATGTATTGTTTTTAATCTTAATGATTGATACAGTCTTGTTATTCTTTTTTTTTTTTAAGATTTTATTGGGGAATTAGGGGAGGGGAACAGCGTTGGGGAATCGGGGAAGGGGATCAGACAAGTTGCTGTCTTTCTGTTCTTCAGTCTAGTTGCAGAGGATGTTGCTTCACTGGCCCATGTTGGTATCATCATTGCGCTTTTCCCGGGTGAGGCAGTTTGGTCGACAGCCTCTGGATGGTAGCTCATCGCTGCTATCAGCAGCTCACGCTGGCTGCCGGCTACTCACTGTAGCCTATAGCAGCCCACTGCAGCAGGTGCTGCAGCCTACACCATTGCCGGGTTGTTCACCATCTTAGCTATAGAGGGCAGTGTCACTGGCCCTCATATGTGGGATCCAAACCAGGGCCGCTGGCATCCCAAGCCAGCTCTTAAACCAGTGCGCCACTTGGCCGGCCCCAGTCTTGTTTTTCATTTATAACTTTATATCTGAAATATATTTTTAAACTTTTTTTGGGAAATACATATAGAAAAGTATACTATACTATTCCTGTGGTCACAAGTGAACAAATGCATTGATGTAATCTGCAACTAGATCAAGAAATTGAACATTACTAACCTCCTGCCCTTTCTCAGTTTCTGATACTCCTGAAGATAACCATTGTCCTGACCTTTAGCATCATAAATTAGCTCTGCTTGGTCAGAACCTCATATAAATGGAAGAATATATTGTGTAGTCTAAAATCTGGCTGCTTTTGCTCAATATAATGTCTGGGTGATTCATTTGCAGTTTCTACATTGTCAATATTTTATTCATTTTTTTTTTTTTTTGCTGAGTGGTATTCCATTTGCACTGTTTATCAGTTCACCTGTAGGTGGACATTTGAATTGTTTCCAGTTTCAGGATATTACTAATAGTGCTTCTATAAACATTTTTTTGTGTACAGGTTATTTGGTGGACATGTTTTTATTTATTTTGGGTAAATAAAATACTGGATAATAAGATACCTATTGCATTTTCATTCTATTTGCCCCCTCCTACCATTTATGTTATTGTCATGCATTTAAATCCACATGTTTTAAAAACCTATTAGATGTTATTTTTATTGTTAGTTTAAACAATCAGCATTCTTTCTTATTTACGCATGTTTACCTTTTCCATTCCTCTTTATTTTTTCCTGCATTACCATGCCTTTATCCAGGACCACTAGACTTTTATTACATTTTTAAAAAGTGAGTGTTGATGACGTATCTTTTCAGTTTTTACTTGTCCAAAAAGGTCTGGCATTATTGATTATTTTTTTATTGTTAATCCTGCTAGATAGAGTTCTTAGTAATTTTTGTATTTGTGTCTTGATATATCTAATCAGTTTGCTATTGTCTCTTAATACTTTTACTGTCCCATTCTTTCTTCTTTTGTTTTCAAGTTAGACCTTTTTACTCTCACAATTTGTTACACTTTTTTCTTTGTTTCCCATTTTGTGTTTTTTTTCTGTGCTTAAGCTTTGAAAAATTTAGACCTGCCATCCAATTATTAATCATCTCTTCTGCTATGTCTGTCGTTCATCCTTATCTATTGAGTTCTTAATTTCAGTCCTAAAAATTTCATTTGAGTCTTTTATTTTGTTTTGTTTTGCATTCGATCCTTTTTATTGATTCTAATTAGAAGAATTCTCTCGTGACATTCTCTGCCTTTTTGTCTAATTTCTCCACCTTGTTATTATATTTTTTGGGTATATTAATCATAGTTAAACTCTTTTTTTACAACTCCAGTATATGAATCACTTGTGGCTTCTTTGTGTGTGATCTGTTTCTCCCACCTCTGGGTTTTGGGTCTGTGTCTTGGTATGCCTAGTAAATTTTGATTGTATACTCAACATTTTGTATGAAAAATTGTAGATGTTGTAGATAATGTTATTTTCCTGTAGAGAAAATAGCTGCTAGGCAGGTATATTGGGGGACTGATTATTGTAATCCAGTTATGGACTGAGCTGATGGTATGCTGTGTTTTAGTTTTGATAAGCTCTGTCTGCCACTGGCTGATGCCTGTTTGCAGGGTGTAGCAGTCCTGGTATTTTAGCTAAGAACTTGGGTGTTCTGGATGATTTCTCCCTGGGTTAGTTCAGAACTCTGATTTTTCTCTCCTCTGCCCTGCGATACTGTCAAAACTCCCACTGAAAACTTTTTGGGAGCTTTCTTCTTGGCTTCTTAGCCTCCTGCTCTACACAGCTTCAGTATTCAGCAAATGTTTTGAAGGGAATACCAGCCAAGTGTTGGGCTTAGTTTTCTGCTCCTTCCTTCTTACTGGGATTTTGACCACTCAGGTGTCTCAATTTTTGACTTTTTTTCCTCAAGAGGCTACCAGAATTTCTTCTGGTATTTTTGCCAATTGATAGCAGCCTTGCTGAAGCACTTTGCTGGATCCTCAGCCCCTTACCCCTCACCTAGTTTTGGAAAATGTACCAAGGGAAAGACAGAATGGCTACAGAATTTTAGTCACTTTTCTGTGGTTTTCTCTTCTCTAGGATTTTGTCCCCTCAGATTCTGGTTGTCTCAACAACTCTGATGCCTTTTAGCAGGTGTGTGTGTGTGTGTGTGTGTGCGCGCGCGCGCACATGCGCGCGCATGTTTTATCCAGCCTTTCTAGTTGTTTTCATCAGAAGCATTGGTCTGAAACATCAGACAACCCCATCATAGCTAGGAGTGAATGTGTGCCTGAAGTATTTTATTTATTTATTTATTTATTTATTTATTTATTTATTTATTTATTTATTTTTGAGGGCAGTGTCACTGGCCCTCATATGTGGGACCTGAACCGGGGCTGCTGGCGTCCCAAGTCAACTTTTAATCCTGAAATATTTTAAATATGTTTAAATATAGAAATGTAATCATGTAAATTTCCTGCTTGAAACCCTTCTTTGGCTTTTCATTTCACTTGGAATAAAATTCAAACTCTTTAGCATGTCTACAAACTTCCTGATCTGTTCCTGCCTTACTCCTTAACAACATTTTGTGCCATATATCTTGCTTTCCATAGTATAGTCATATTAACCTTTTTTAGTTTCTCCATCATGCCAAATTCTTTCCTGCATCAGGCCTATTCCATGCAAACCCACCAACTAATATATTTACGAAACTATAATTTCATGTCAGGAGTTCTGTTTCCTAATATATGTTTTTTGATCACAAGTTGGAAAGCTTAGAAGTGTTTAACCCTCTAAAATGGCAACAATGAAAATGTCTTAAAAATACCAAGTATTGGCAAGGATATAGAGTAAAGGGAGCTTTCATACATTACTAGTGGAATTGTGAATTGGTGAACCCCTTTGAAAATAGTTTGCATTATTGTGTAATGTTGAAGATACATCCACCTTATGATTCCGTTATTTTACCACTAGGTATATAAAAGAGACTCTTGTCACCACAAGTCTTGTACAAGAGTATTTGTAATATCCAGAAACTTGAAGCCCCCAAACTTGAGATAATACATGTGTATCAATAGTAGGATGAATATATTGTGCATTCGCACAATAGAACACTATTGTGAGTAGTGGTTCTCAAACTCGAACGTACATTACCACTATCTGGAAAGCTTATTACAACACAGATTATTGGGCCTCACCCCAAGAGTTTCTGATTTAGTAAGTCTGGGATGGGGCCCGATGATTTGCATTTCAAACAAATCCTCAGATGATTCTGATGCTCCTGGTTTGAAGACCTTACTTAAGAGAACTGTTGCTATGAAGCAATTAAAATGAATAAATTGTAGCTAAAAAGAATCTCACAAAATCATTTAAACAATTTTTTATTATAAAAGTTTTGAAAAATATTTAAAACTCAAGTGTATCCATAACCCAGCATCAACAGTGATTAATTTATGGCCAGTCTATTCAACATATACTTTGCATCTCCATCTTCACAATGTTTTAAATCAAAATTTTAGACGTCATATCATTTCACTCATAAATACTTCAGGTCACAAACATCATGCTGAGCAGGACGAAGCAAAGAGTACAAAAGAATATAATGTGATTCTATTCATAAAGAAAAATTGAAACAACACCGTTTAGAGAAACACGTAGGTGAAAATATTGTAAAGAAAAGGAAATATATATATATATATATATATATATATATATAATGAGAATGAAAATGCTGATTACTTCTAAGAGGGAAGGAGGACGTTGTGATCAGAGATGTGTGTTTCTGAGGTGGTGTGATGCTTTATCTTCTGACTGTGGTGGTAGCTGCACGAGTGTTCGCTTTTTAAATGACTATTGAAGCATCTGTGCATATTTTAGGCACTTTCCTGCATATGTATTTTGTTTTATAATAAAAGGGACATCTTGTCAGGTGTATTTGGATGTACATTAGATGTGTGATTAATCTGAGTGGATGCCGTTGCTGTTTTAATGCTATCAGCAGCTGTTAGTTTTTAGCTTCATGTGTGTAGACAGGAGTCATCTTTGGGTTCTTCATGGTTACAGGAACTCATCTGGCTTATTTGCAAGAGCTATAATGTTTAGTTCTGACTGGTATCTGGCTGAAGCCTTGCTTCCTCGCCAGGTACTATGACTCATTTGCTGCGATGATCTGAGTTCTGCTCTTGGCTTTAAATTCTGCTGTGATCAGCAGTGCAGGGTGCATTCTGGAATCTCCGGATCGCCTTTCTCTGAAGGAAGTCATCCTTATTCATCTCTAAAATGAGTTTTCAGCTTGTAGGTACACTTTAAGAATTGGTAGAATCCTCTTCTAGCTTTGGGCGATGGGAAGGTAAGAGGGAGGAACAGGCCTGCTCTGTCCTCTAGTGCGCTAACACTTCCCACAAACTACCTTCTTATCTTCATTAACAGGAAGTAACACCTCGGGGTAGAAAAATAATGCAGCTAATAGATGTCTAGTGCTTTACTGTTCACAGACCACTTTGCAGGTACAGAGATCTCCTTTGATCCTCCCTACAACATTGTGAGGTAGGCATTATTATTCCCACTTGATGTAGGAGGAGCTGGAGCAGGGAAGTGACTTGTCCAAGGACACACAGTTTGTATGGGTGGAACATGTGTTCAAAGCCTATTCAAGTGCCATGTATTTATGAGTAGGTATGTATATTTAAGGAAAATAATAAAAGTTTAGATATGGGCTACAATGTAGGAGATAAATCCTGATTTAGGCCTCAAAAGTAATGTAGGTGATGAAAAGGTGGGAGAGTTTTCAGGCATGGGGAACAGCAGATGCTAAGAGCATGGAGTCAGTGAATGCACAGTCTCAGAGTGGGACTCAGGCATCCATATTTTGGAAGCTCCCTCGGGTAGTCAAATGTATAGACAGGTTTGGGTACTATTGGATTGTACTTTTCTCCTGCTTCAAAACCTTCCAATAAATTTCCCCACTCTTGGGATAAGATCCTATATCTTTGATTGTTCTAAAAGATTGTATAATCTGACCTTGCCTATTTTACTATATCAGAGGTTGGCAAACTTTCTTCTGTAAAGGGCTAGATATTAAATATTTTAGGCTAGTGTGATCGATGGTATCTGTTGCAACTACTCAGCTCTCTGCCATTGAGGCATGAAAGCACCTAGACAATATATAAATGTATGGGCATCCCTGTGTTCTAATAAAACTTTATTTGTGAATACTGAAATTTGAATTACATATGATTTTCATATGTCATTACATATTCTTCTTTTCGATTTTTTTCCAACTGTTTTAAAATATAAAAATCATTTCTAACTGGGGGAGTATAGAAAAACAGGCAGGGGCTAAATTTGACTTGCTGGAATTTGCCGACTTTTACCCAAGATCCTGTTCAATTCAATTCACTTCAATTCAATGATCTGTTTATAAATCTACCAATTATCTAATGCCCTCCCACTATCCTCCCCCAATTTTCTGGCAACTCTATAGTCTTCTTTCAGTTCCTTGACATTTTGATGTTCAGGGCCTTCACAAGTCTTTTTATTCCCTGAGTCCTCCACTCCCCAGCACACTTTTCTACCTTCTTGGCTGGTTAATTTTTGTCACTCTTCAGATAGATCCTTGATTAGATGTTATTGGAAGTATTACTAGAATCCCCAGACTATCTTAAACAGATTTGTAATTTTGTGCATTTTTCCTCCTAGCATTCACTCCAGTGTTTATCCAGGGCATTCCCCAACTTCAGTCCATCTGTTAGCTTTTGGGTTAGGGTTAAAGTGAGGTCATTATAGCATATCAAAATCCACTCCTTCACAGGTTTAAGATAGGATCTGAGCGCTGGGCCCTAACCGAGAACTAAGTGTGTGTGTGTGTGTGTGTATGCGTGCTTGGGGGTGGGGAGGGAGGAAGAGGGAGTGGAGAAGAGAGGGAGAGGATGCATGTATGAGCAAACTAGAGAAGATGGTGGTGAGATTTATTTAATAAGCAAACTCTTGTTATTTTTTTACTAGGCATATAAGTACTGTGGGGCTGCAAAGGTGAATAAAGACACAGCCCTGTCTTCAAGAGGTTATCTTGCTAATCATAAATTAAGATTATTTTATTCACATATCAGAAAATTTGTATTTTTAAAAAGTTAAGTTATACATATTGCTTTGTGGTCAGTCTATGTGTGATATGACCTTTCTTGAAGGAGTTTATGAGTCATTTAGCTTCTGGCTGCAAACAGTTGGGTTGTTTGAGCACTTCCATCAATAAAAACCCAGGTGCTCCGTGGTCTGTTTTTGAATAGCCTGGCTCAAAGACTTCTTGTTCAGGACTGCTGCAAAGTGATGCCTCCTAAGTGCTCACTCTTCTGATGTTGTATGGTGAAGTACAGGATGTCAGCCGCTAGGGGCTGAGCAGCTGTGGGCCTTTGGGTAACATTGCGAGTGCATCTCTTTGGGGAGCTTTATTTTTGCTCACTTAGCCAGTCTGCATTCTCACTTTTACCATGGGCCCAGTTCTGATTCAAATTACTACGCATTGTATTCATATATTTCTAGGCATTCCGGTACTTTCTACTCTTTTAAACAAATGCAGCTGGATGGTTTTCTTCCTTCCAAGTGGTTGTTTCATCTGGAACTTCAGGCAGAACCATCCACCTAAAAGGGGCTATCAATATTTATGGTTAACATAGGGAGACTGACAGGCCATGCTCGAATCCATCTATAAGCAACCTGGTTTAGCTGCCTGAATATTTTAGAATTTTATTTTAGGGAAATGTATATTCTGTATGTTTGGTTTGAAAAAGTCTCTGATAACCTCAAAAAATGTCTTGGAAAGTTCTTCCATTTTGATAAATAGATTGCCTTGCAGTTTCATATTTGATCGTTTTCTGGATGCTTCAGGCCCTACCACTCTGGCTTCCTTTCTGGGTCACAAAGGTGATAGTCCTTAATTAGCAACTTCTTTACATATCAAATGCCTTTTCTTCTTATGGGAGTCATAGGGGATTTATCTATTCACTTCTTCAACATTTATTATTTAATCTTTATTGGTTACTGTTTCATATCCGAAACAAGGCAAATGAAGTCTTTGCTTTCTTGAATCTTATATTCTAGTTAGAAGAAATAGGCAAGAAAAAGATAAATTAAAACACACACACACACACACACACACACACACACACACACACAAATTCATTAGTAATAAGTGCCACAAGGAGAATTAAAATGGAGAGATGTGTTAGAGTAGGTGACCATGGAATGTCTTTCTGAGGAGGTGACATGTACATTGAAATATAAGTGAAGTGATGGAGCTGGCTCTATGTAGATCAGGAGGAAGAATGTTCCAGGAAAAGGTAGCAGCTGGTGCAAAGGGTCTAGGCCAGTGTGATTGGAGTGGAGGGATCATTTTCTTCTATTGGAGTAGAAGGAAATGAGAGCAGAGCAGTGGTCACAAATCATAAATGGGATTTAGGGCAGGTAAAGACTGGATTTTAGTCTAAATGCAGTGGGGCCATTGGAGACTTTGAAGTTTAGAGTGACATGATCTGATTTATGGTTTTAACAGTTCATGTGGTTACTTTGTGGAGACTGAAATGGAAAGGGGTGAGAGTGAAATCTGGGAGACAAATTAGAAAGCTTCTAGAGTAGTCAAAATAAGAGATAATTGGGAGTAGTGAAGACGGAGAAAAGTAGAGGGATTCAAGATAGGTCTTTGAGGTGCTTTGGCAAGACTAACTGATTGATTAGATGTGGGAAGTAAGGGACAGAAAAGAATAAAGGATGACTCTTGTGCTTTGGCGCAAGCAAATCAGTAGTTGTGATGCTGTTTACTGAATTGGGATCAGTGGAACTGCTGGTAAAATCAAGAGTTTGCATTTCAATGATACATTTGATATCAGTAGACATTTGGAAGTAAGAGTCTAGAATTCCAGAGAGAAATCAGAACTAGAGATACAAATTTGGGTGTCATTGCAAATGATACTTAAAGTCATAAGGTGATAGATAAGAGATAGGAAAAGGGATCTGGTGCCAAGCCTTAGGGAGATAAAATATTTAGAAGTCAAGAGAAAGGATGAGCTCGACTAGGACAGTTTAAAAAGGGATGGTCAGTGAAATATGAACACCTGGCGAGTATTTTGTCATGGAAATTAAGGGAAATGTGTTTTTTTTTAAATTTTATTAAATTTGTGGGGATGACATTGATTAATAGATTTCAAATGTACAATTCTCTAATACATCATCTGTATATTGCACTGTGTATTTGGGTGTGTATTCATCACCCAAAGTCAAGTCTCCTTCCATCACCATATATTTGACCCCTTTTACCCTCTTCTGCCTCCGTCTATCCCCTTTCCTCTGTTAACCACCCTGCTATTGTCTGTGTCTATGAGTTTTTGTTTGTTTGTTCTTGTTTATTTGTTTATTACTTTCAGTTTTATATTCCACATACGAGTGAAATCATATGGTTCTTGACTTTTTCCATCTGACTTATTTTGCTTATCATGACAATTGCAAGAACTATCCATGTTGTCACAAATGGAAGTATCTCAGCTTTCCTTGTGGCTGAGTAGTATTCCATTGCGTATACATACCACATCTTATTTACCCAATCATCTGTCGAAGGACACTTCAGTTGTTCCTATGTCTTGGCCACCATGAATAATGCTTCAGTGAACACAGGGGTACATACGTCTTTATGATTAAATATTTTCAATTTTTTTGGGTAGATACCCGGAAGAAGGATTACTGGGTCATATGTTAACTCTATTCTTAATTTTTTAAGGAACCTCTATACTGTTTTCCATAATGGCTGCACCAATGTACATTCCCACCAGCAGTGTACGAGGGTTTCTGTTTTCTATAGCCTCTCCAACACTGGTTATTTTTTGTTGATAATAGCCAACAGGTATGAGGTGGCATCTCATTTAGTTTTGATTTGCATTTAAGAGAAATGTGTTCTGACTAAGATAAGATATCATCTATGTCAAATGCTGTTGTAAGATAAGGCTAGAGAAATGAACAGTCAATTTAGTGACCTTTAAGTCACTGGTGATCTTGAGAAGAGCACTTTCAGTGAAATAATAGAATAGAAGCCCAGGTGGGGTGAGGTGATGAGAGTTTTATGCTAAGTGAAAAAAGTCAGAGAAAGACAAATACCATATGATTTCACTTATGTGAGGAATCTAAAAAAACAAAGCAAACAAAACAGAAGCTTGTAGATACGGAGAACCTTTTGGTGGTTGACAGATGGGAGATGGATTGGGAGACAGGGTGAAAAAGGGGAAGGGATTAAAATGTGCAAATTGCCAGTTATAAAAAGTCACAGGGATGTAAAGTACAGCATAAAGAATACAGTCAATAATATTGTAATAACTATGTATGGTGATGGTAGGTACTAGACTTAATCGGGGGTGATCACTTCATATGTTATATAAATGTCTAATCACTGTGTTGGACACCTGAAACTAATATAAGATTGTATATCAACTGTCATTGAAAAATAAAAACTATTAGAGAGAAAAACAAAAACAAAACTAAAAACAAAAACTAGAGGAAAGAAGTAGAGACAGTGACTAGAAACAGCTTTCAAGAAGTTTTGCTGATAGCTTCTCACCTGGGAGTCAGGAAACCTAGATTCCAGCCCTATTATCTGCTGCATTGCATTCTAATGATAATTATTTATATGCATGTCCTAAATTCCGTTAGAATGGGCAAGAACTTTGACTTCCTTTTTCACTTCTATTTCCTAGCACTTACAAAGTTCTTGGCACACAGTGGTTACTTAATCATATTAGTTGAATGGATGGATGATTAATGAACAGTTTACTAGAGTAGAAACACTGTAGGCTGACACCATATCTGATTCACCTTGTATAGGCTCATGTACACTGGTTGGGATGCAAAAATATTCCTGGGCCGGCCGAGTGGCGCATTGGTTAAGCGCTGGTTTTGGGATGCCAGCGGCCCCGGTTCGGATCCCACATGAGGGCCAGTGACACTGCCCTCTACAGCTAACAACAGCTCCACCTGGAGCTGGGCTGTGCGAGCCCCGGTGATGGTGTGGGCTGCAGCCCCTGCTGCAGTGGGCTGCCATAGGCTGCAGTGAGTGGCCCGCAGCCAGCGTGAGCGGCTGGCAGCCAAGCGTGAGCTGCCAATAGCCGCGGTGAGCGACATCCAGAGGCCAGCGACCGATCTGCCTCATCCGGGAAGAGCGCAATGACGATACCAACAGTGAAGCAACATCCTCCGCAACTAAAACTGAAGAACAAGAAGACAGCAACTTGTCTGTTCCCCTTCCCCGATTCCCCAATGCTGTTCCCCTCCACCAATTCCCCAATAAAATCTTTAAAAAAAAAAAAAAAAATTCCTGAATGAATAAGTGCGACTGGTAAACTTGGGAAGGGAAGGATCCGCCTTTGATATCCTTCCCTGGACTTACCATTGGCTGAACCCAGCTAGAAGCCAGAGAGCATATCAGTTTCCCAGGGAAGAGAAGAGAAGGGAGAAGGGTAGAGAGTAGACTGGAGATGTGAACTGGAAATGTGCATGTCCCTTCCAGTTTTAACATTCTCTGATTCTGTTTGGCTGGTATTTTGGGGGGACAGCTTGATCTCACTTGACCTCTGGCATGCCCAAACCAGAACTTCTGGGCAATTGAGAATGGGTATGGACCAACATAGGCCTTATCCTATCTATCACTGTACAGAGTATTTCAAGGTGCTGATATCATGCCCCTAGGTGAACCTCAAGTGTCTAGATGTTATTTGATTTTCATCTTTAAAAGAAGATACATGATCTATCAGGAATAATCTGTATTTTCCATTCCCTTCTCTGCGAATCATAAGAGTTAAGACGCCAGCTCTGAAATCAGACATACCTGTTTGATTCGAGGTTCTGACCCTGGCTAACTAGATTAAACTCTCTAAGCCTTTCCTCATTTGTAAAATGGGATAATAGAACCTACTGCATGAGACTGTTGGGAAGATTCAGTGAAATGGTCAGCAGGTAGCACAGGGTCTGACGGAGGGTACGGTTAGCCCTTCACTGGGCATTTATTTATCAAAAACTTCTTGGGGAGTTGTTAATGTCTTATACCTGAGTTTCCTTCCTTTTTCTTCATTCTGACTCTGAAGGACTCCTTCACATGATTTTCTAGCGTTCCCCAAAATGCCAAGCATCCATGGGGTTTTTACCGAAGCTACACATGAAATGAATTTGTTTGAAGAATTATCACCATAGACAAGATGAAATTAATAGCTTTCAGTGGAAAAATTGTTCATTTTGAAACTAGGAACTTTATACATTGAAAAAAAATCAAATTTAAATAAAATAAACATCAATCACCACATAATGCCATTTGAAAAGCATAATTTAGAAAAAGGAAACTTGGATTCTTCTCAAAAAGCTTTATTTTGGCTGCTGTCTTTTTATGACTACATAACCCTATTTTTAAAAAACTGGGGGAACTTTGCTATTATCTATAGATACACTTTCTGTAGGGTCACCTTGCACGGACTGTGCCCCTTGACTGGAAGTGACTGCTTCTTTCAAGGTGGCCCTTGTGGCATACATGACTCCTTCCTTTTGGGTCCTGTAACTTCCTCTTTTCCCCTCCCTTTTTTCTAGTCATGTAATTATTCCCCTTCCCTTTCTCATAAATAGCCCTTGCCTTCACCTCCTAATCAGAACACTATTTGAGTTTCTGCCTGAATCAGTGCTTCTTAGAATAGCTATTCTTTTGGATCTCAAATAAACGCTGTTGCCTCTCACTTCGGCCTTTTATTTTTAGGGTCACAGCTGTAAGACATCATGTCACTCTTTTGGAGCCCCAATTTCCACACTGTTTAGGTCAATAATACCTTTTGTATGGAATATTTTGGTGGTTAAATAAAAAACAAAAGTGTATACAAGTATGCAAAAGTGCTTTTTTGTAAGTTGTAGAGATTACTGCCTTCCCTCTAGTGTTAGGGTATTACCCCTGCCCTTTGAATTGACAGACAGACATGGCAGGACTGTTGTCCTCTGCGGCCTCTGTTGATATTTTGCTCGTGTGCTGTCGTAGTCCATATGCTTGGAATCTTCTCCCTGTATCTGTATCACTCATTTGTAGTTATGACTCTAAAGAGATAACTCCAGGAAATTCTCAGGACCACAGTTCCTACAGCAGACTGCCCCGTCTTGTGGGCTAGGAGTCCTGACAGCCTCCTTGTCCCCACTCCAAGCTGTAATGGTGGTATGAGTTTACATTCAACTCCTCTTCCTATCAGAACTTTTCCCCCCAACACCTCTTTTAATGTGTTGGGGTCCTTCCTCCCGCTTTGCCTATCTCACTGCCCTCCCCCTCACACAACATAAACAAAATCTAAAAGCTGTCCTGCAACAACTTAAAAGACCTCTGTTATTTTATTATGCAGAACAATTTATTTCCCTTCAGCCTCTGTTTCTCTAGGCCGATTGCCCTGGAGGCTTTCCTTTCAGACCTGTGTTGTCTTGAGCAAAAGAATGACTTTCCTCCTGAGGTGAGATCTGTGCTTTCCCAGAATGCAGAAGCAGCTTTTTTAAAAATAGCAGGTTTTCCTTCCTAATAAATGTAGATGTGGTTATGATGAATAAAATGCAAATTTACTTAAGAGCATAAGCCATCATAGTAGCTTTTTGTCATTCTGTATTTTTTCAATCAACTGATACTGAAAGCGCCATTACTACCAAATATAGGTTGGAAAAATGTTTTGACATTTAAAAGGGGTCCTCATTTTCCAAGGATGAGAATCCCTAGGATGTACCTGTTAGCTTGGGAAATGCTGCCTGAACTCCACCCCTCCCCAGAGCTAGTGGGAAGTTGGCTGTTGCCAATCTGAATGAGGTCGTTGGCCCTGGGTCTAAAATCCTTGGTATTTAGGGGTTTTGTTTCAGGTTTATGTATTGAGGAATACGGCTGAATGTCTAGAGCAAAAGTGAGCTCAGGAACTCACTGAAGAGGATAGTTGGGTGTTGGAAGAGCCCAGGAGTAGAAACTGGATACCAGGATAAAGCCTTCATGGGGCAATTTAGGGTTGTAACTCTAAATTATCCACAGATCAGTGGATATGTGGGAGAAGTTAAAGGGGACATGGAGTACACTGTTTAAACACAAGGTCTCAAACTTAGAAAATTCCTATTGATTTTGGGTCCCAGCCCTACGCATCTTTCCTTGCACAGTGGATAAAGAGACAGTATTCGTGGTAGAAGTAGGAGAGATTTGCTGGGAAGGGGCGCAGAGGAACACAGTTGTTCATTTTCACATGGTTCCATAACACAGCGGTTGTGGAAACATTTCCACAGTGGTTTTTAATTTCTTCTTTTTGTTGTTGAGTAGCTTTAGTATAACTTACATACCATAAAATTTTACCCACTCTAAGTATACAGATCAGTGATTTTGAGTGAATTTATAGAGAGGTATATCTATCACCACCATCCAGTTCTGGAACATTTCTAATATCCCCCAAATTCCGTGTACCCATTATTAGCCTATCGCCATTCCCATCTCCCAGTCCCAGGCAACCATTCCTCTGCATTTTGTCTCTATAGATTTGCCCTTTTTGGAAATTTCATATAAAGAGAATTGTACAATATGTGGTATTTTGTGTCTTGCTTCTTTCATTTGGCATATTTTTGAGGTTCATCCATATTGTAGTATGTATCAGTAGCTCATTGATTTTTATTTTTTTGCTGAATAGTATTCTATTATATGGATATACCACATTTTTTTATTAATTCACTTGGAATGTTTCCATTTATTTGGTTATTATGAATAGTTTTGTTATGAACGTTTGTGTGGATGTCGTTTTTATTTCCCTTGGGTAGATAACTGTTAGTATATGCTTACTTTCCTACGATACTGCCTTGTTTCCAGAGTGGTTACAAAAGCAGTGCATGGGACTGCAGTTTCTTTACATTCACACCAGTACTTGTTTTGCCAATCTTTTTGATTATAGTTTCTCTCGTGGGTGTTTGGTGGAATTTTGTTGTCATTTAAATTGCATTTTCCTACTGACTGATGTTGAGCATCTTATTAGCCAACTGTGTATCTTTTTTGGTGAGATGTCTATTTAAAATTTCCCCTCATTTTTTAACTAGGTGGTTTGTGGTTTTGTTATTGAGTTATAGGAAGGAGTTCTTTATATATTCTAGATACAAGTTCTTTATCAGGTATATAATTTTCAGACATTTTATTCCATCCATAATCTTTTTTTAGTAGTATGTGAAATATTTTATTTATTTATTGCTGGTAAATATTGATCAGCACTTACTACAGAATGGATACAGTTCAACACATTGGGAATAGAGTGAAGAAAGCAGACCAAATATTCTCTCTCGCAGAACCTTGGATCTAGTGGAGGGAGTTAAACAACACATAAATTTAAAAAAATGTAATAGGAAATTATTCCTGCTATGCAGCAAAATAAAATATGGTAAAGTGAGGCAGAAAAGTGCTGTTTTAGATAGAGTGGTCTGGGATATTCTGGATGAGGACATTTGAACAAAGATCTGATTAAAGTTAAGGTACAGGCTGTGTGACTGCGTGCAAAGAGACTCATCCATAATCTTTAAAACTCATGACCTAAAATTCAGTGTTCTGGGGCAAAGCCCTAGGTCATGAATACCAGGGATGATATTGAGTAATTTAACTACTGCCACTGACCAATCATAGTGGATGTGGATGGGTCATAGGGCTGGGTGATGGAGAGGTGGGGGCCACTCTGGGAGTTTAGTCTGCCAGCTAGTTTGGAGTAAGTATTATAATATTTTAACAACTGGCAGTCATACCAGTGTGTGTGTGTGTGTGTGTGTGTGTGTGTGTGTGTGTGTATTATGTGATCAGACTTAGACCAGATATTGTCAAGAAATTTAAGGAAAATAGGAGTTGAGTTGAGGAGAATCCCACAGCTCTCAGTGTGGAAGAACCATGGAGACACCAATTTCATCAGTGAACTGTGGGGCTGCTAAGAGTCCTGACCTGATGTAGATAGGTATGCAGGCTCAGCAAGGCTCAAAGTATTTCTTTCTCTGGAGCATTAGCTTGCAACCTGGGATCCTATGAATCACCTGGGGATCTCTTAAAAAGTATCTACTGTATACTTGGCTCCAACCCAGGCCATTTAAATCAGAATATATGCAGGTGGGGCTTAGGCAGCTAGAGTTTTAAAAGCCCCTAGATGATTCTAATGATATCTGCATTTAAGAACCCAGTATTGCTTTGAGCAGGATTGTACCCAGTCCTGACGGTGCTATATAAAATGACGACTATGTTAGCTTTTGCAAACATGCCTTCTTGTGCTGCTTGAGGAAAAGTGGAGAGAAACAGCAAAATCAACTTCTATTTTTTGAGCATGTTTTAAGGCACATGACCTTATTTGATCTTCATTTATTGTCCTAGGTGGAGTTTTTACATGTGAGCAAACTGAAGCTCAGAATGGTTACAGTTGTAGGGAAGGATGAAAGTTTTCCTCTACCCTTTTAGGTTCTTCCAGCTAGTCTAATAATTAAGTCTACGTGAGACAGAGTAACAAGGAAATAACAAAATTTAATGACATATGTATGGGAAAGCCACATACATGAGAAAGTCAGAGACCCCATGTATATGAGAGGTTCAGAGATAGAAAGTTAAAATAAGGTATATATGGTATTTTGAGCTAAAGATAAGGCAAGATGCCTTGGGGCTTCAGAGAAGGGCAAGGTCATTCACAGGATGATAAGAGCAGATGTTCAGTAATGGTGCTACAAATAGATCATAAAAAGCTATTTCTGATAATAATTCTTTTTATGGGCAAGGCCTCAAATTTAAATTCTTTAAGGGAGAGGTGAAAGTGTCTCATGATCCCACAGAGTCTCGATTGCCTTTGGCTCAAAATAATTCACCTGCCAAAGGCCATCTCGGGGAGGCCTGTTCTGAGCCGTTCAGCCCACCTTCAAAACTTCCTGAGAAGTCACATTCCAGAAGTTGGGTTGATAGATTGTTCTGTATGTCATTAAACCAGTTTCAGTCTTGAGTATAGGTCAGCTCAGCTGAAGAGTTGCGTCTCATTTCAGGAGGTGGTGATGCGGGTGGGCTCCCAAAGTTAGGCCAATGGGGGAAGTAATCAGGTATTGAAGAAGGGGCATCTCTAGTGAAACAATCATAGACTACTCATGAAAACTTTATGAGACATTAAAGCAGTTAGCCATCACCTTCAGTTATTTTTTTCTTGGTAACATGATCCCATTCAACCAATAAAGCCAGATAGAACGAAAGTGTTACATTTAATTCTTATAACTCTGAAGACATGTCTATTTAACCAAACCAAATTGCAACCAGCCTTAATATAAAGTATCTTCTATATTACAGGACCCTGAAAAACATTTGGTTAGTTTCTATTATGTTTTTGAGAATTTTTAATAAATGCTTGTTTAAAAATGCTTGTTTGTTTAAGCCAACTAAATAGAGCTCTTTTACAAATTAGCAGTACCGTTCGGAGGTAGAAAGTACCACACAACACACATGAACATACAGACAGATGCAAACAGAGACCTCCCAGCCTTTGTTTTAAAATAATTATGTATATCGGGCCAGCTGAGTGGCGCAGTGGTTAAGCGCTGGCTTCGGAAGCCAGCAGCCCCGGTTCGGGTCCCACATGTGAGGGCCAGTGATACTGCCCTCAAAAAAAAAAAAAAATTATGTATAGTGCCCAGTGAGTACTAGACTAGTCAGGGGGATCACTTTTGTAAGTTATATAAATGTCTAACTACTATGCTGTACACCTGAAACTAATGTAAAATAATAGAGAATGTCAGCTGTCATTGAAAAATTAAAAAGGGCAGGGGAAAGGTGAAAGGAAATAAGAGGTTCAAATTTCCAGGTATAATTAAACAAATAAGTTATGGGATGTAAAGTACAGCATAGGGAATACAGTCAATAATATTGTGATAGTGTGGTACAGTGTCAGATGGTTGCTGGACTTACCATGGTGATCACTTCTTTAGGTATATAAATGTTAAATAACTATGGTGTATCCCTGAAATTAATATAATATTGTATTTTAGCTGTGTTTTAATAAAAATCATTAAAAATATTGAAAACAACTGCATAATACTGTTTAATTTACTGATTCAATTAATAAAATCTCTTGTTGCCATAAAAAAATAAAATCACTGCCATGAGATGGGTAATAAGTTAAGTTTATATATTCAGATGATTAAGGCTTTTCCTTATTAATATTTGTAGAGAAGGCACAATCTTACAGAAGCTTTGAGCTAGATTTTGGGCAAGGATGTTTCTACAGATGTTTGTATTTTTTTTAAAAAAACGCTCTTTTTTTTTTTCTGTCTTAGGAATTGGTGATGGTAAAGATAGGTGGGCTTTAAACTGCTTCTAGAGCTGCATTTATAGTTTTGCAAAGATTTTTCTCAATTCAAAGAATTGGGTTGTAGCTTAAGTGACATCATAGGTTGACCTACCCATCCAACTACGTCATCTTTAATTTGCTTCTTTTCTTCTGGGCACATAATTTTATTTTAGCTTAGGGGAGGAGGATTTAAAACACTCCTATCTGGCTCTGAATTTCAGCTTCCAATTTGGCCAATTTCTGATCAGTTATTAAATCCTTTCCAATGTCTTCTCAGGTTTAATCTGGAACAAATAGTAAATGTTTCTGGCAGTATTAAACAATTCCATGAACTTACGGGGGTACAAGGGTCATTCACGGCCACAGTCATTCTCTCTGATAGCCAGAAAACCCAACCTAGCAAAACAAAACAAGAAAACAAAACAAAACTGACAGCCTGGTGTCCCAGGCAGTCAGGCAGCCCAGTCAAGCCCTCAGGACACAGTGAATGGCTGTATCCCTGGGAGAGAAAGGATCAATAACCAGTAGGTCTGAATTTGTGAAGGAAGTGACAGTGTAACATTTTATTTCCCCTACTGGGCTCAGGAGGTAACCCATTTACAAAAACTTTTGAAGATCCTGCGCGGGCTTAAGAAATTCTCTAATTATGGCCCTTATATTGGCTTTAGACCAAGGAGTGAGGAGGATCTCCTGTCCCTCTTATATAGTCTTTTATTTTAGGTACCTTTTATCTCTGTAATTTTTCATTAACCTTATGCAACAAGTTGTTCAATGAAGCTATTTTAGAATTTTTGAAGCCTGATGGAAGCTCTTGTATACCAATGAAAAATAGGTATCTTGTTCTGTTTATTTGGTTTGGAAGCCATTGCTTTTAAGTGTAATTTTAAGTGATCTGATTAATGAAATGTTCCTCATAATTGTCATTGTAATTTAAGGTTACAATTTCATGAAGGGCTGGAAGCAATTTGATAGGACCCTAGCTACAATTGGAGTTTAGCCCACATTTCTGTCTGGCCATATTTTGGAGTTTCCAAACTGACATTTACCAAGCTGAGTTCTTAGGACATAAAATTTTTAGATTGTCTTTTAGTAAGATTTTGCCGTGTTTTCCTCTTTCCTTTTTCTTCTTAAGTGCAGGTCAGTTGTACTTCCAATGTCCTGATTGTTTTTTCTTTTTTTAAACAATATCTGCAAATGTCTAAAGACAAATAGGAAGGAGTCTGAGTGAACTTTGATTTTTGTTCTAATTTCTGTCCTTCCGTTTTATTAAGGGACTCTTAATGCCTAGCTATTATAACAATATGAGCTCTCTCCAAAATTTTTTTTTCTTTCTTTTCAATTTAGAAGTTTTTCCAATTCAGAGGATCCACTGTTTGACCTTGATGAATGGGATCTTAATAGTGACTCAAACCAAAAAGCCTTTTTATGGCTTCACTGTGGATGCAAGAGACATCCCCAAAGGAGAGTGCAAAAAGATGACAACCCTCACAAGATAAAGTTAAAAACTCCTGTGAAAGCTTGACACAGTTGGACATAAAGACAAAGATATAAAGACAGGTAGAACCTTGTGCTTCTAACCTACTGTCAATGGCTGACCCAGTTGCAAGCCCCAAGTGCATACATATGCTTCTGTCGTACTGGATCCAGTTGCCTGGAATCCCCAGTCTAATTGACAGATTACCAAGGTGCACCTGGGCACTGATCACAGAGGCCAAGCTCTCAGGACATACAATAAGATGAAAGGAGAGACACCAGACAGTGACAGAGAGAAACAGAATTAACAAAACCTGTGAGTACTCATACCAAATAACCAAGAGGTGCTAAGCCCAAGGAGGTAGTTCCACAAGTATTTTTTTCCTGGTAATCTAAATTTAGCAGAGAAAAAGAAAAAAGGACTCCTACCACTAGGCTTCCACCGAACTCTGCAGGGAGAGTCCTGGGAGTCAGACTTGGCAAGAATTCTTCTCTTTGCTGGCTCATGTTAGAAGGCTCCGGATCCATCTGCTCCCACAGCTTCGGGGTGCACAGTGACCAGTCTGTGAGGTGTCCCACTCTCAGCACCAACTTGGGGAGGGACACATTTTCCCTACCCTTCCAGGTTTGTTCAGCTAGTCTAACAATCAAATTGACATGAGACAGAGTAACAAGATAAAATAACCAAATTTAATTACATATGTACATATGGGAACCCCACCTACATGAGAGAGTCAGAGACCCTAAGTTTATGAGAGATTCAGAGACAGAAAGAGTGAGGTGTGTACGACATTCTGAGCTAAGGATGAGGCAAGATGCCTTAGGGCTTCAGGGGAGGAAGATCATTGGCAGGATGGTAAGAGGATGTTCAGCGATTGCAAGCTTGCCTTGCCCTATAGATAGGTCATAAAAAATTGTTTCTGGTAATAACCTTTATTATGGGAGAGGCCCCTAATGTAAATTCTTTAAGGGAGATCCAAAAGTTTCTTGTGAGCCTGCAGGGTCTCTCCACTGCCTTCAGCTCAAAATAATTTACGTGCCAGAGTTGCACATCTTGGGAGACCTGTTCTGAGCCCCTTCACAATTTACCCTGAAGATCACATCGTTCCTAAGGCAAAGTGTACCTCCTTCTCAGAGGATTAGCATTCCTTATGTGACAGTCCTGGAAACCTTAGTATTATATTGTAAACACACTCCCCAAACCTGAAGAATGGAAGACAGGCCTCCACGTTACCAAAATGTATGGCCCAAGAGAACCACATTACAATTCTTACTTTGTATTCTTAGAATAGTTTTTCATTTAGATCATGGTATAATTCTAACGGGGTTGCTTCTCTGGTTTCCCTGTTGTCAGATTAGGAGCAGAAAATTAGAACAAGGAGGAGAGGGGCTCATGGTAGGCGCATTACAACAGCAAAATGTTGGAGGCAGAGCCTCACCGTGGAGGAGGGGAGTGGGTTGAACTGGTTAATCTCTGAGAGCCCTTCCAGCTCTAAGACTCAGTGTGTTGGAGATAGAAGGTATAAAAAGCTGTGGAAAAACATGTAAGAATGAAAACACCTAGAAATCTGGACCCCGTATGGGCGGAAATAATCCCAGAGACCTCCTAGGTAGCTCCTGAGGGCATAACTGTATCACAGACAGTGCGATCCTGGATGCCTTTGATGATGACATGGAGTCAGCAGGAAAACATGAAATTTTGTTTCAGAATGCAAAAAGCACGCAAATTACTTTTGAAAGATTTCATTCAAAAATGCTTATCAAAATGTTTGCTGCTTTAACATGTACTGTTTGGGAAATTCACTTAGTGGGACATCTTTGATAACATATTTCATTGTTTTATGGGGTTTTTTTGTTCCTTGATAGGATACTTTGGATAGTTGTGACAATATCTTGCATCTATATATTGTTTTATACTAATTCAAAGAATTTTTCCATCCAAGTTTCCAGTTAGTACTTTGACAAGATTTCTAGTTCTTCTTCCAGTGTATCCTTAGCACCCAACCTTATAGTGCTTCTCACATGGTTTTGTGGTGAGCCGTTAATGAGTGTGTTGGCTTCTTGCGGGCAAGGACTTGGGTCTCCTTCATTTTGGTGTCCTTTGAGTCCCAGTACATGTGTGTTACATCAATGAATCAGAGAATGAATGAATTACAAAAGAATAAAGTTCCTCAGTGGTCCTGATTTAAATTCTGTAGATTTGTGTAGATTTGACAAGGCAATGCTTCCTGGTTATCTTTCCCATTCCCATCATCCGTACCCTGTTTTTTTCACTGCACTCTAAAACCACCACTGATAAATAAAACGTCACTTGCTGGTGGTAGGAAATACATGTGTGAATACATATGAAAAGGAAAAAAAAGATCACCAGGAGAGTCCCACTATCCAGAAATAACCAATGTTGACATTTTAGGGTAGGTATGTCCTTCCAGTCTTTTTTCTTAGACATTTCTTTTTTTTCTTTAAATTTATTGGTGTGACAATGGTTAGTTAAGTTACATAGGTTTCAAGTGTACAATTCTGTAACACACCATGTGTGTATCACCTTGTGTGCTCACCACCCAGTCAGTTCTCCTTCCATCACCATATATTTGACCCTGACATTTCCTATATAACCCAGGTGTCAGCTGCCACCCACCCTCCTCTCTGAGTTTCCCCAGAAGAATCCACTCACATAAAAGTGTTTATAAGCAATTTCTAAAACATTGTAAATTTTATTTGGCAATGGAATTTTGGGTTTCTTTTTAAATTTTCCCCTGTCTTTTGTGGACTTCTCTCTATATTGCTAGCTCCTGTCTTCCTAGTTCTTTGCTAGACTTCTGATATCTTATAGCTTTTATTATTTATTGTTCAGTAGACCTTTAAACCTTTGTGCTCATACCATTGTTCTTACAAGATGGTGATGGTGGAGGTGGTAGAGGGAGGTGATTATGTTTCTCTCTTACATATAAATGTCTTTCAAAAATAGATTCATACTTAGGTGTTTTTTTTCATTTTAAAAATTGTGGGGAACTACATACACATAATATAAAATTTACAATCTTAACCATTTTCAAGTACAGTTCAGTGGTGATAAGTACATTCACGTTGTTGTGCAGCCCATCTCCAGAACTCTCTTTATCTTGCAAAACCGAAACTCTGTACCTATGAAACAACTTGCAGTCCCCCTGTCCCATCAGCATGGTAACCACCATGCTAATTTCTGTCTCTATGAATTTAACTACTCTAGGTTTCTCATATAAATGGAGATCATACATAATTTTTGTCTTTTTATACTTAGCATAATGTCCTTAAGGTTCATCATCCATATTGTAGCATGTATCAGAATTTCCTTCCTTTTTAAGGCTCAATAATGTTCCATTGTTTAGATGCACCACATCTTGTTTATCCATTCATCTTTCGATGGATGCTTGGTGGCTTCCACCTTCTGGCTATTGTGAATAATGGTGCAGTGAACATGGATGTATAAATAATCTCTTTGTGACCCTGCTTTCTGTTCTCTTGGATATATATCCAGAAGTGGAATTACTGGGTCATATCCTAATTCTATTTTTAAATTTTTTGAGGAACTACCACACTCTTTTCCACAGCAGCTGTACCATTTTACATTCCCACTGTAGACAGAATTTTATATCGTGCTGTTTTTTACTTAAAATTATGTTGAGAGCAGTTGCCACACCAGTAAGTCATTTTTCAAAATTATGACTTTTGATGACTTCTGGCATAATTTTCTACCATAATTTATTAAGTAATTACCCTAGATTTTGATATTCAGGTTGTTTTTAGTTTTTAACTATTATTAAGAATATGATGAAAATACTTATTTGCTGCTCTGATTATTTTCTTGGGATACTTTCTTATAAGTGGAAATTAAAAGAGTTTGTGGATTTTTAATATTTATGGAGCATATTGCCACTTTCTTCAGAAAGGTTATATGAATTTGTGTTCCTATACCAAGTGTGTGTGAGAGTATGTTTCATTGCATTCTTGCCAACACTGCATAGTATCATTAGAAAAAAAATTTTTTTTTAACTTTGACAATTTAAGAAACAAAAATAGCATCCGATTTTTGTTTGTAGTTTTGATTAGAGATGTCCAACTTTATATTGACTGATCTTGTATTTTTTTTGTGTGTGTGTGTGAAATGTCTTTTGTGTTCATTTTCATTTTGGTGATTTAGAAATAACTTTTATTTCTGATTATATGAATACTATGTTCAATTTGGGATGTATAAAAACGTATTAAAAATGAAATTTGTGATTTTACCATTTAGAGATGAGTACCATTAAAATAGTGAATATTCAAAAAATCTTTTATTTGTATCAACATCTATATTAATTAAAAATTAACTTGTAGGAGCTGTTTATATCTGAAGGATAATCTTTTTTATATATGTTGCAGATAAATTTTTCTGGTTTATCATTTGCTTTTTAATTTTTATGATATTTTTAATATAGTTAAATATCTTCTTTTATTTCTTAGATTGCTTTTGTGCTTAAGATGTCTTTGTTTATGCTTTGGCAATTTAAGAATTTGTAATTTATTTCAGATATTTCATGGATTTTTTTAAAAAACATTTAGTTCTTTAGTTCTTTTCATTGTAATAAGCTTAGTGCACTCCCAGAGACTCTTGTCTCGTTTTTCAGAAGTCATTTTCTCTGAGAATTTTGGACTGTGGTTTCTCTGATCCAGTCTACTTTCCATATTTAAGGGATACCACCTGATTTTTGGTTTGTTGAAGGCACCCCATTTTTCTTTTCAGGGCTATTGTAAATTTTTAAACAATTCTCTTTACACATCAAAGAATTGGTGTCCAGGGGTCTATGCTGCAGTATACACTGGTCTGTAATTCTGAGCTGATCATATTTTTTGTTTTTTTAAGTGTTTTTAAAAAATTTGTTTTTAACATAGTTAAATTTCTTTTCACTATTTATATATTCATGAATACATATTTTTAGATTTATGTACTACTATATTATATAAATAAATTTTCTGATTGTATTCCTGGGATTAATCTCTGCTGTGGTCATCATGAATGATTCTTTTATCCGTTTATTTTGAAATTCTGTTTGTCAGTATTTTGTTGTGATTCTCATATATCACATATCTAACCCATCACACCTATAATTACTTGTTTAATGGCTAGACTCTAAGTACTTGGAACACAGAGACCATATTTTTTTCCTTGCGTTTTAGCATAGTGCCTGGTAGATAACAGGCTCTATATAATACCTGTTAGAATTAAAGACATGGGTCTATAGTTAATTTTGGCAGTTCGTTCTTTTCTGGAGCTAGTTTTTTCAGGTATTTGAATTATATTAGATGCATAAAATGAATTGGGTGGATTTGTATCTTTTTGTCTATATTAGAATATCTTGTTCTAGAACCTTTTATTGTCTTTAATCTTTCCGTTTCCTTCTTTATTAGTTGTCTATTTATACTGTCTACTTCTTTTGGGGTCAGTTTGGGAAATTTATATTTTTCCATAGATATTTCAAGGCAGCCGAATTACATACCCTACATTACCTGAAATTAATATAGTCATCTGTGCATTTTCTTTTAGTGTTTGCCCAGTGAATCTATTTATCCTTCAACTCTGATGTTAATAGGCATATTTCTTTTAAGCTATGTCTTATTGAATATTTTTAAAGATAATCTGAGGGTCTTTGTAAATAATTACTCTTTTAAGTGATTTTATAATTTTTTTGTCTTAGTTTTTTCATGAGGGGTAGGTATTTTTGTGGGAAGCAGGGAATGGCTACTACTGAAATGTTGGCTAGATATCATTTTAGTGGCATTTTCTTTCGAAGTACACTTTTTTTTTTTTTAAGATTTTATTGGGGAATTGGCGGAGGGGAACAGCGTTGGGGAATCGGGGAAGGGGAACAGACAAGTTGCTGTCTTTTTGTTCTTCAGTTTAGTTGCGGAGGACGTTGCTTCACTGTTGGTATCCTCATTGAGCTCTTCCCGGATGAGGCAGATCGGTCGCTGGCCTCTGGATGTCGCTCATCGCGGCTATTGGCAGCTCACGCTTGGCTGTCAGCCGCTCACGCTGGCTGCGGGCCACTCACTGTAGCCTATGGCAGCCCACTGCAGCAGGGACTGCAGCCTACACCATCACCGGGGCTCGCACAGCCCAGCTCCGGGTGGAGCTGTTGTTAGCTGTAGAGGGCAGTGTCACTGGCCCTCATGTGGGATCCGAACCGGGGCCGCTGGCATCCCAAAACCAGCGCTTAACCAATGAATGCGCCACTCGGCCGGCCCCAGTGGCATTTTCTTATACAACTCTGAACTGAACTTTCTAATTTTTGTTTCCCTCCCTTCAGTTTATTTTGCCTATTTCCATCCTGTTGATTTTCCCACAGCACTACTTTAACCATTCATTTCCCTGTTGAGAGCCTTCCGAACAAACTTGAGACACATTGTGTAGCATTTAGAGTTTTCAACCCAGAGATATACCTTCTATCATTTCTCATGAAGCCCTTACACAGATTATTATTCTAGCTGAATTGATCATTGTATTCCCCCGACTCCCTCCCCAAACCTGCCTTGTAGTTTTTTTATGTTTGAACTTTGTTCAAGCCTTTTCACATTTGGATATTCTTTTCCATCTATACAAATGCTGCTGATCTTCCTTGGTGTAAACCTGACTAATTCCAGTGAGTCTTCCCTTTTTATTGCAGGAGTGGGCTTTTCTTCCTGTGCGAGGAAAGGCAGAGAAAGGGACGGGGGAAGCACCCATGGGTACATACGATTGTCTGCAATCTGGCTCTTGGGATGGATGGTGCATTCATGGTGTTCACTGTGTTATTTTTAGAGATAAATAAAATAAATAAAAAGAGGGCCAAGCATGGAAGAATGTTGGTAATGTGTTATAAAACAAGAATTATCATTATTTCCTTCTGGTATGGCAATAGCCAAAAAACCAATCCAAACCAAACCAAACAAAAACAAAACAAAAACCCTCCTATTTACAGACTTTGTCTTTTCATCTCCTGCATTAGACAGTGAAGTCTTAGAACCAGGGACTTGGTGTTGTCTTATTATTAATCCCTCGCTGTACCCTGCATGAAAATAAAATTGGATTGGAAGTCAAGAAATTTGGAAGTTTGATATTGTGATGATGTTCCTAGTACTGAGAGCTTGCGCGATGAGCTTGTGTGACATTTCAGATTTTTTTTGTGTGTGTGGTTTTTGAGTTTAAAGAACGGTTTCACATTCTGTGTAATTTCATCCTTTCAATAGAGTCATCTTTGACTTTATGGGTCATAGATACCTGTGAAAATGAGGAGTTTGAGTTACATGATTTTTATCATTCCTTCCCTCTTTAATTTTTTTTAATTCCATGATGTCTGTTTGTAAACTCTACCGAAAGGAGATTTGGAGATTACCAAGAAAATACCAAAGCACTAGAGGGAGCAGCTGTGACCAGATACTTCAAATTTGAAGAACCAAAACTCCTGTCAAATACTGGAATAATTTTCATATTTGTGAGAAATTGTTAGGAAAGATCAGAGCTGGGAGGATTATAATGCTTCAACATATTGGAAATTATAATAGTATCTTTTTTTTCTTTTTTTTTTGAGGGCAGTATCACTGGCCCTCATATGTGGGACCCGAACCAGGGCTGCTGGTGTCCCAAGCCAGCTCTTAACCACCGCGCCACTCGGCTGGCCCTATCTTGAATGAAAAAAGAAACTGGAAGGGAATATCAACGGAGTTAACTTGAAACATTCTCCTCTTTGGGCTCATTATACATGGACTATACAAAATGTACATCTTCATTCTAGGTACAGTTTTTTTTTTTTTTTTAAAGATTTTATTGGGGAATTGGTGGAGGGGAATAGCGTTGGGGAATCGGGGAAGGGGAACAGACAAGTTGCCGTCTTCTTGTTCTTCAGTTTAGTTGCGGAGGATGTTGCTTCACTGTTGGTATCGTCATTGCGCTCTTCCCGGATGAGGCAGATCGGTCGCTGGCCTCTGTATGTCGCTCATCGCGGCTATTGGCAGCTCACGCTTGGCTGCCAGCCGCTCACGCTGGCTGCGGGCCACTCACTGCAGCCTATGGCAGCCCACTGCAGCAGGGGCTGCAGCCCACACCATCACCAGGGCTCGCACAGCCCAGCTCCAGGTGGAGCTGTTGTTAGCTGTAGAGGGCAGTGTCACTGGCCCTCATGTGGGATCCGAACCGGGGCCGCTGGCATCCCAAAACCAGCGCTTAACCAATGCGCCACTCGGCCGGCCTCTAGGTACAGTTTTAGGGATTATGATATATTTTAAGTTAGGCTAGCCTTATCTTATGTGGTACCTCTTCCTCCAGGTCTCCCTTCATTGCTCGTAAACAAAAACACACTCGTATACATGTACATGTGGGTAGCTCACCTTTCTTGACTGTTTCCTGAATCTTCTACCTCTGCATTTTTCCTTGGTATTTTTAATTTAATCCTTCTATTGAATATTCAGTATGTGACTTAAATACTTATATAAGCTTATACTGAGTATTCAGTATGTGACTTAAATACTTATACAACCTTCCTTTATCTTCCCAATTGAAACTCATCATCTCCCAGTCTCTATCTCTTCACTCCTTTAAATGTTATGTACATAAAACACACACAGAGGCACACGCACACAAACACATATTTTGAGTCACTTTCCACATATCGCCTTATTCTAAATATGCATATATCTGTTTTCTCTAGGCTTAAACCTTCTTGTGGACGGGTACTTGGTGATATTTTCCTTTGTGTACCACCCAGGAACCAGAATAGTTACTGACCTATAGTAATTGCTCACTAAAGAGAATTGAGTGGCTTCAAACAGTTTTCTGACTACCTGCTCCCTCCCCCTGCCTTTTCAATGAAGTATTATGTAGGATTCCAATATGTAGAGTAGACTACAGGGGCTATTTTATTGGTATAAATTGGTTAGTTCAAATTTGTGACATTTGATTATTATAAAGTCATCCATAGGAACAATGAGGCTGATTTAATAAACTTCTAATGAAATTTGTGTTTATGGAGTAGACAGTTCCAGTCACATTAATCTAAGCATCCAATTTAATTTTCTCTCTCTGTATTTCTCCCTCTCTCTCTCTCTCTCTGTCTCTCTCTCTCTCTCTTTCTCTTTCTCTCCTCTCTTCTCTTTCTCTCTTTTCTCTCTTATTCTCATACATACATACACACACACTCTCTCTCTCTTTGTATGGTATCAAGAAAATCTGGATTCACATAGATCAGTAGATGCAAATGGCAGTATTTTTTAATAGCTTGCTCTTTAATTTAACTGATACAGTCCTTCAAAAGAGTAGGAAATAGTTGTTTCAAATTAACATTGTAGCAAGGAACAAGTGTGTGCAGTTATTAATTGTTAAATGTCCAGTTTAAAGAGTCAATTAATAGGTTCCTCAGCCATTTTAATTTGTCCCCATTTGGCAGAAAATACCATCTGAATGTATCTTGTCATTTAATTGAGTGGAGCACACATATGTTGTAGGATTGTATTTGCTTGTACAATTTTATGTGAGTAGACTTGTGCGGGTCTGAATTTAAAACAAAGCAAACAAAACAAGATCTGGAATGTTTTTAATCAGTGTCACCTTCCTGAGAAATTCAAGTATATCCTCAAGGAAGCTTTATTATGAGGGCTCCAGAAAAAAAAAAAAAAAACCCAACAGAGTTACTCAGGCAGTACAGGGGTGTCTCCTTTGAGTTAAATTTGATAGAGAACACAAATGAGTGTGGGTGATGCTTTATATTACAGTTTTTAAAATGATTACTGTATTTTAACAAGGACATTTGAATCAAATGTTTGCTGAAACCTGGAAGCAGTTTGACTACCACATGACTAGGATAAAAGGATGTTGGATCAGAAAGGCTTATTGTGTGTAACCCTTTCGTTTTTCCAGATGGGAACTGTGATGATGTGTGTGAAAGTCTCCAGCCCAAAATATTTATTTTCTTGAAGTAATGAATAAAATGAGAAAAATAATGAAAACTGTTAATATTTACTGAATGTTTACTATATGCCAGACACTCTGCTAAGTGCTCATGATAAACCCAGGATTGCACTGTTAGTATCTCCATTTTACAGTTAAGAAAACTGAGGCATAAAGAGATGAAGTAACATGTTCAAGGTTGCCTCGCTTATATAACACATGGCAGAGCATGGAGTGGAATTCTGGTTCTGTGACCAACAGATACATTTAGCAAGTACAGTACTTTCCCTAGTGATTTAGTTCTGTTGAAGATAGCTGATCTTATTCAGCCACGCAAGGTTGATCTTCCTGTCTTATTTGTCATTTTCATGGAACTACGGTGATTCTTTTTTTTTTGAGGGCAGTGTCACTGGCCCTCATATGTGGGACCGAAGCGGGGCCTCTGGCTTCCCAAGCCAGCGCTTAACCACCTCGCCACTCGGCCAGCCCATACTACGGTGATTCTTAATTGCATGGTAACCTTCAGCAGTACATTTGCCAATAGCATTTAAAGGAATAGATCCTGTCTGGGCACTTGGATTTATAAGGTGGGTTTGATGTTCCTGATGAGCCTCTGCACAATTTTTTTTTCCAGTTCAGGTGGAAGCACTGATATATGTGGGGCGTCTCTCCTGACACAGTTTTATCATGAGCAAAACAGATGAAAATAGCATTGAAAACCAAAGTCCTTGGTTATTTTTTCTACTTTACATTTCAATGATTGTTGATTTTGTAGCTCCGGAGGACTAGTTTTGAAGACCAAACAGAAAAAAAAAAAATCAACAAGAGCCAAAGCAAAGGCCTTGAGAATTGCTGGGTCTTTATGTGATTTTTTTTTTTAAAGCTTTTTGTTGTGTAACAATACTGAGTATAGCTTAGGAAGAAGAAATATTTGTTTCAAATGATCATTATTTACTTCTGGTTTCAGTAGTCATTTAGCTGGCAGATGTGCTGAGAAACTTCAGAGAAAGGCCTCCCAGTGTCTGGAGGAGAAAGGCAAGTCAGTGCATAATTATCATCTGGTGTTATATTGTGTCATGGTGTTACATATCACGTGCTATAGGACCTCAGGAATGGGAGGAAGTATCTGGGGGAGGGGCACAGAGCAGAGCTTCACTGTAGCGGACACTTGAGCAAGATCTTGAAGGATGAATAGGAGTTTGCCAGGTTAGGAAATAGGGGCTAGAAGTGCAGAGTTACTGACTTTTCCACTTTGGCCTATTACTGAGTGTCCTTGAATTTTTTTCATCTACCTCTTGTCTTTTTATCGTTATGTCAAAGGAGAAAAGCAACTGGAAATGACCAACTAGAATAAACCACTTTTTGATTTTTCCTGTTTTTGATAAGTCTTTAAAGAAAAGGTTAACTCAATGTGTTTTTTTTGTTGTTTCACTTTAAACAAAGGATAGATAGGACCTTTATTTTTATGTCCTACTAATCCATTGATATCACAATTAATTAATATTTAGTAAAAGCATGTGCAGAGAGTTGAATTCCTGTAGAAGTGGAGATCAGGAATAATAATTCTTTTAGGGTTTATATCTGGACTCTGTCTAATTCTTGATTTCTAAATAACTGGTTTTATCTGCTTTCACAAGATGGGTGCATTTATGTGTAGAGACATATATGCAGGCCCTCCCTTTAAGAATTTGAGATCTTCCCCATTGTATTGTGACCCTGACCATGGGTTTTCCAGAAGAGCTCCACTTAAAATGTTCTGCTTTGTTTGATCCTGTTAAGAATACCAAGGGGCTTCATCTGTTTGGAATTTGTAGTTTTGTTAACTTTATAAACAAAGTGACTAGTTTTGGTTATCAAATCAAGTATCAGAGGTCTGTCGAATGATGACAAAGCACCTACCTGGACACATTCACCTGAGTATCCAGGTGATTGCTGTAACCTCCGGCTACCTTGGTGCTGTCAGCCATTCTGCAGGGGTACTTTCCTGTGCCAGGCCTTTCTCCACTAGATGGTGCTGATATTTGCTGTTGCAGTTCCAGCCCAGGGTAATTTAATAATAAAAGGTGAATTATTTATTCAATAAATATTATGGAATACACATGAACCAAACTCTAGAGGGGTTGTGAGTGGTAGGTCCCAGAGATAACTAGGATTCAGATCCTGCCTTAGGGAGGATGCGCTCACTGTGCAAGAGGCCTGAAGAGCGAGGCAGTCTAACGAAGTGGCTCAACATGCTGCTGCTGCATCCAGCGTGCCTGGCTCGTCCACTGCCCATTCACCAGCTAAATTACCTAACCTCTGTGTGCCTCAGCCTCCTTACCTGGAAAGTGTGAATAATAATGGCACCTCCCACATAGGGCTGCTAGGCGATGACATGAGCTAAAGAGATAAAGTACTGAGCTGTGCAGCTGATGTGTTGGCCTTTCACCCCCCCGACCCCAGCTACTGGCATGTAAGCCCACTGAAGGCAGTGAACATTATTTACTGATGGTTCCTCAGCTTGCCAGGCACATAGCTAGCACTCCTCCTGAATAAATACATTGAATAATAAGAGTGAGTTTGAGCATAGGCTTTGGGAACCTAGCGGAGTGAGTCAAGTGTAGAACTCTGGGTCTTACAGGAACTCCTAAGCTTTCTAGTTTAATAAATTTCATCTAGATTTCTGCCCTGCTCATTCTAAAGAGGTATCTCTATCATTAAAGAACGCCGTTTTTATAAGAAGGTCTTCCTGAGAAGATGCGATAATGCAGGAGATGGTTTTCCCGGTGGATTCATTCTGCTGGAGAGGAGAGCTGCCAGGGTGACCTTTTATGCCCTGGGGCCGTCTGATGGAGGGCCTCCGGGTAACGGCTGTAGCCACACCTCTTGCCTGCTTCTCCCTGGCTCTTTCTGTCTACATGGAACAAACATCTTGAAGGCAAATGTCAAGACTAGGAATAAGACCTTAATTTGTCACATTGAGTACAGCTGTTTGTGGAACTGCAATTTGCATTTTAATGTCCTGCTTATTCCAGAAAAGTGGCATTTTACAGATTTCCTGTATTATTCATGAATTTCAAGGTTTTGCAGTTTAAAAATAAAAGTTCAGGTAGTGACCAAGAATAAGGGACGTTAAACTGTGTTAGGTTTTCTCCCTCTTTCCTCATCGCCTCGCTTTTCCATCCATTTGAGCATTTCTTAGCCTGTTCTTATGTTATGTACCCGGATAGCAGGAACAGGTACACATGGAAATTGCAACCCAGGCACCATGTCTGGACACCTCACTAGCTTCCAAGTCCCTAAGAGAATGTATGTAGTAAAACACCACCGACCTGCATAGAGAAACAGGAGCAGTTTAGCAGCAGGCACATATCACAAGCGTTTTCTTGCTGATGGAGTGGATGAACCACCCATAGCCAAAGCCTGCCCTTGGCCTGGTGGCATTTTGTTAATGCCCCCATGGTGGGTATCCTCCTTGTGGGATGTATGGGTGCATGCTGAGCAAACAGGAAGTGTTAACCTGCCTGCTCTTCTAAATTATGTATTTTTATGGAAAACACAGATCAGAGACAAACCTAGGCATAACGTTTCTTCCTCAGAAGTGTCTGGAATGAGCAGTATTTAAAATGGAAGCCAGGTGGTGTGCAAGCACCTTGCAGAAAGGCGCGCATCCCTATAGGCACATGAATTTAGGTGAGAAAGCACATTCCAGGGGCAATACATTCCCCTGTGGGGTTGCTTAGCAGGCAGCAGTGACTGCTCTCGGGCTATCCTGAGAAGCAGTGCCCAAGGGGCTGTGGGACTTGGTGGATCGCCGCATTCTGTGCCCAGTCCTCCTCATCAGGGGTTATGATGCAGTTTGGAGAGTGGTAAGAAGTGTTTGGATGGGGGGATCACAATCTTAAGGGCTAAGTAAGGAATAAGAATGAATCAGAGTGTTATTTACAATGTACCACAAAATGGAGGCAGGAGGTAGATTGCTGGAAATCCAATGCTGGTTCTTGGATTGATGTGGGGGAGAATTCAGGGGTACCTCTCAGTTATTCAGATACTAATTTAGTGTCTATGTACAAGATACTGAATCATGTACTATATGGAGAAGTGTGTGTGTGCACTGCCCATGTATCAGAGAGAGGGTAGGGGAAGGAACGAAGGAACGGACAGACAGGTGGGGGACATTACGTAGCAACAAAGAATTTGCATCTAGGATTTAAAAATCCCCTAGACTGTTCTTGGCTTTCAACAAGAAGACAATGTTTCAAGTGTATATCTCTGCCCCTTCTTCAATTTGATTATCTCAGTTAGTTAGATATTTAGGTCTGTCTGAGTGATCAGGCACCTTTGATATTTCTAATGCCTCTAAGTGATGGGATAAATCAGTCTTCTGCTATAAGCTATAGAGTTGTATGTACAGGTGCTGATGATGCTGGGTCATGTGGTCAGCTGTTACATGTTCTGAATCAAGGCGAGCAACATCAGGCTGGACCCTGACTGACTGTGCTGGAGAGTGGTTTGGCTCCACAGAGGACCAAGCAGAAGAGGTGGTCAGGTGGTCAGAAGACGTGGTCATGTCAGCACACATTAATCCCATTCTTTAAGCAAACTTCTTGGCTTCCTTACACTCTCCTGCTATTGGTTCAGTTGTGATCACCAATCCATTTATGATAATGCTGGGTAAATATTTTTTTAAAAACTAGATATTAATGGAATTCAGTCTTATAACTGCCATTGATCGAAGACAACCTGTGTACCAGGCATTGTATCAAGGTTTTTACAGACTTTCTTATTTAAACCCTGACAGGGTTTAAGGGTAGAGCTGTTATTCCTGTTATGCAAACAAATACCAGAGTATCCAAGAGATGAAGAAACCTGCTGTCAGGCCTGTCACCTACTAAGGATTACAACAGGGATTCAAACCCAGGGTGTTTGTCTCAGAGGCTGGGCACACCCACCCCAGGGCTTGAGCTTCATAGAAAGAACAACAGGCGGATATTTAGTATGTGATACAGGGACTATTAATGGATCTTTTCAAAGTCCTTGGCGATGAACTTAAAGATAATGAAGTACTTTAGGGGTAGATGGTTAGAGAGTTTCATATGTGGTGTATTTCATGACAGATAATGTATAAAATGCTGTACTATTCCACATAGGACTTGTCTTAGTGAAAATGTAATTAATCTCCAGCTGTCTTTGTAGAATTGTATTGTACTGTCAGGAACTAAATTTTCTAGAAACCTTGCTTGAAGTTGCAGAATAAAAATAATAATTATACAGTAATCTTTCTCCTAAGGGTAGACCTAGTTGGAAAAATTCATGATAAAGCACCATTAGCTTCATGGAAAGGAGAAAATAAGAGAAAACTCAGGCAGAGGTGAACTGGGAGCTGCAGGGTATAGCCGGAACTTCATGATTATTGAAGCAAATGGCAAGGAGAAGCAAACATGAACCACTCAAATAATGGGGTAAAGAAAATACTGAGTAAATTTTAACATCAAATTAAAATCCACGCTATCTCTGATAGTATTATAGAGGGACTAGATAATCTAAAAAAAAATCCATCTAATGCAAAGCACTAAAAATGCTGGATAAAATTTAAACTATATATTATTTTAATTGCATGATTGATCTGGCAGGAAAGTAAGAGGAATCCTCAGACGCCTTTATTGGAGAGAGAGCAAGCAGCCAGAGAGGTTAAACCAATATGGAAGCTGGCATCCTCCCTCGGGGATGGCTGCTGATTTCTGGCGACCTAGAGCCTTGTCTATCAAGGCTACATTCCGGAGGCAAGAAATAAACCCAAGGGATTTACAAAGTAGGGAGTGAGACTGAAAGTGCCACCCAAGTCACCTGGGAGTGGAGGTGGGGATGTGGGGTGGGCAGGGCTTGCAAGCCAGTTAGCAGGGAAATTTGCCTCTGTTAACTCTGACACTGGGAAGTGCAAAGTCTCCCTTGAAAATGTGTAACCATAAGCAGGCACTCATAGGGTTTGGGGTTGAATTCATACCACTCCTAAGGCCCAGGAAAATCAAACAAACAAATAAAACTCAAACTAGAATTTGGTTTAAAGCAATCCTAGATTGACAGTGCTGCCTGGCCTGGCAACAGTGGATGCAAATTGTGGAGAAACACGCACTCGATACAGGCCCAAGAGACTTTCAACAGTCAAAGGTCTGGTAAGCATGGGCTCACAATCACCAGATCATAAAGCTCCGCAGGAAATCAGGCCCCACTAGCAAAAACTATGCACAGTTCCATTGGATCTGCAGACTTTAGATATAATTATCAAATACCAGACATAAGATACCCACCTTAAAGAGATAAAAGATGGAATCAAAAATAGGAGCAAGGAACAAAACTACTTCAAGTGACCAGGAAGATTTGTGTGAGGGAGAAAAAAAGGCTCCAGGATGGATGATAGACCATTGTACAAGTCTCAACTGAACTCTCGGGGCATCTTGGGAACATCGCATGGGGCAAGGGTTTACCTTGTTTTGGAGGATGTGGGTTGAGTCTAATTGGCCATTTAAGGGCACTGTCATAGCTTTTTCCTCTGCAAGTGCCTTTCCTCTGGAAGGATACAAGGCATCTCATTCCTTGAGACATAGGAAAGGTGATGGGATATCATGCTAGAGAGCTAATTGCTCAAAGAAGTCAGGAAGTCCAAAGACTTTGGAGCAGTCTAGCTTCATCATCATCATCATCATCATCATCATCACCACCCATCATGTCCATTAACACTTATTAAGCACATACTGTGCTTTGTGCATTGTGCTGAGCCCATATAGATTATTTAATCTTATTAAATAAGATTTTATTTTATTTAACCTTTTTATATAAGTCCTTTTGTTAACTGTGTTACAAATGAGGTAATGAAGTCCTATGGAGATTAAACGGCTCCCTCAATCTTGAGTTAGAAGTCGGGTGTGAACCCAGTCACATCCCTGAACATCGGTGCCTCCGGAAGCTGCCAGTGTGGCATCCTGAGGAATCTGAGGCATTGGATGCACTGTCTCTTGCCTGTGACTGTGGAATTGCAGGTTCTGTGGACCCAGCCGGGGCAGTACCCAGGAGCCTCTTCAGGGTGAGGGATGGAGCGCTCCTGTGTCTGTGATGTCGCATTAATGACAGGAATCAGCCTCCGAGGGGGGAACCAGAGCACAACCAGAAGTCAGTGGCCAGCCCTGGAGTCCAGCCTGATCCAAGCCAGGCAGAGGGGTGAGAGAGCCCAGGTCTGAAGCCAAATGAGAGAGTGCCCAGAGCAAGGAGCAGGCTGGGGGAGTAACTCTTGAGTCAGGTGCAGAGTGCAGCTTGACTGCTGCCCGCACTCATTGGAGCCACAGACAGGGTTGTGCCAGGAACAGCATAATGGTCAGAGAACAGCAGAGTCAGGGCTTTTCCTGCAGGAACTCTGATACATGAATATTTCTTTACGTTGACAGGGGAAGGCCTTTCATTCGGATTCTCTGTTTATGAGAAAATACAAAGAAGAGGCCCTGTTATATAACAAGACAAAATGTTTGAAATAAGGACATTTGAGATCAGATTTTTTTCTTTTTTCTGGTGGAAACACGCGTAGTACTTTCTAGGGGAAGTAAAGTATTTACTGTTCAGATTCCTATTTTCAGTTCCTATCTTCAGTTAAAAGATGAATAGTTGCGTCGTGTTGACCACACGTTACCCTTCTGATGTCTTCAGGATTTTCCGTGCGTTACGAACTCAGTTTTCTCATTGTATCCAGAGGAAAATGTTTAAACACTCTTTTCCACTTTGGAAGATGTATTTAAATGTAAAACTCCAAAGAGTTCTGGCTCATTTGTTAGGGGTCCGGTTTAAATTTCTTATTCTTACTATTCAGCTTTAAAGTGAATAAATATGTACTGATAGGAAGATAACTACTATGTAATATGTACTGTGAAGAGAAAAAAGCAAGTTGTAGAATATGTAGCGTATGATCTCATTTATATGCAAAGGTTGCATATCAATATATAGGAATACAATATATAGGAATTTCTGGAAGAATGAAGTTATCAGTGATTACTTCTAAAGTGGTTTTGGAGATCTAAGGTAGAAATGGGGAAGGAGACTTTCACTTTGAAATTTTCACCATTTTGTATTATTTGAAATTTTTGCTGTGAGTCATGTATTACTTTCTAATATAAAAAATGAAAAATGTTTCAAAATTTAAAGTTTTAAGCTATATATGTCAAAGATATAAACTCTTATTCCTTGCAATGCAGTTTTGTTTGTATTTTCTTCCTCAAACCAATGCAACTCTTAGGAGGCATAGGAAATGGAATCCTACAATATTCTAGGTACTGGGCTACGTCTGTCTCTTGCTGGGACCAAACAAAACATCAGACCACTTCCTGTAGTCCTACTGGATTTTCCTTCTTAGCAGGTTTGCAAATGTAGAGAGTTTGATTTTATCGCTCTTAATGACGGTTGACCTTCACACTGAATGTGGGCCTGTTCCATTTCCCTGGGGCATGGTGCCCCTCACGTTCCTGTGTTTCTATGTGTTTATTCATTTAATCATTTGTCACATATTTATGAATCCCTTGCCATGTACTCCATAGTTGAATTTTAAAAAGACAAGTAATACCCCTTTAGAAGTGTAATTTTGTGAGTGAGATACACCAATAATAACATGATGTGGCAAGTGTAATGATGTCAGCAGAGTTCTAACTTAACCTGGATGCAGGGCTGGAGGATGAAGAATAACTGATGGGAATGGAAGTGAACCAGGATAAGGGTTTGGGGGTGGGGCATCCTAAGGAGAGAGGCCAGTCTGAAGAGATAAAATATGGAGGTGAGAGATAGCATGGCACGTGTGGCAGGTATTCATGTCACTCACCAACAGTTTCATCTGTCCTCCTGAACACATGGCAGACTGACCTCCCCTGTTCCGCTGTGGTTAGTCAAGGCTATATAATACACTATTGCCAAAGGTGTGTGAGAGGAAGCCACAAGTGTTCTTTCTGGGTAGGAGCAGTCATCTGTGGGTGTGCGGTCTGCAGAACACTCCTCCCCGTCCATGAGGGTTGTAGAGCTGGCCTGAAGCACTGCCTGGACTCATAGAAGATGTGATACGAGTGAAAAATAAGTATTTGATAAAATTCTGATTGCTTCCCGCAGTCACATCAGATTTTATTAGCAGATTTAGAAATGGAGAGAGTTTTTTTTTGTCATTCCTGATGCTATTCCCTCTTCCTCTGTTCTAACTCTCCTCTGTTTTAGCATTCTCTGCTCCCAGGGGAAGGTTGGAGGGAAAGAGCTTACCTGTGCTAGAATTCTTTTTAAAAATCTTCAAGAGGCACCCACATTTCCTCAGGGACTATGTCTGGGGGCTGTGCAAGGAAACTACCATGAAGCGGCGTGTCTAAAATCCAACCTCCCACTGGTCCTTCACCAGTGTTCACAGCCAGAGTGAACAAAGCAGCAATTCCCTTGCTTGTGAGGGGCTGACTCCCCCATCAACACACTGTGTGGAAAGTTAGGGGTACCTGATCTCTATGATAGGTGGGCCAACACCAGCTGAGGGATCACCCAGGAACAAGGCAGAGGTCAGGGTGCCTGATGCTGGAGGGAGAGTGTTTTGATGTCTGGAGGGATGTTGGAGTCAAAACTGAACTTGAAACAAATTCAGAATGGAGTCAGGAGAGGCAGTTAGAAGAGGACCATGTAGACAATGGCTATCCAGGTATGGAGCCAAGTTTGGACAGTGGAAGAAACAGGAAAGCCCAGTGTGAGAGACAGTGGGTTTGGACAAATGGGAAGTGGCCCAGGTTAATTGTAGAGGTAGAGGGTGAGTATTCAGAGTATGATTTTGTCCTGGACCTCAGTTCATTTAAAGGAGTCATTTTTGACCAGCTAAACATTGAGACTTTTTTAGGATTTTCAAGAGCCTCAGCATGTCCAGTGGTCTGCCCTGTTAGCTGAAATGGCTGACGTGGGGAGAGTCATCATCCTTATCCTTTGGGCTGCATGTTTCAGCTAGTTAAAATCAACTTCAGGGGAAATAAAAGGACAGTAGGGAAATATACTCTTGGAAAGGGTCACAGAGGAATTTTCAACATTGACTGAGGAGGAAGAGATGAAGAGGCATGTGAGATTTGGGATGGTGGGTGGGGAGCTGGCATTGTTACTTGCTGACAAAGTTGTGTTCTCTTGTACTGATCCTATCTGCTTCTCACTTCCACTCCATCTGCCATGAAACAGAGGGAACCAGGAGCCAACTCCCTGTTTCACCACTGTGGTAGAATTCCCGGGGTACAGCTGCTGGCTGCAGTCTCCAAATCCATTCTTTTATTTTTCCTTAATTAAAGCTCTAGTTTTATTTAGGATAACAATGCTTCCAGTTGATATACTTGCCTCCCAGCCTCTCTTGGTGCTGTGGCGGTCAGATTGCATAGTCCTGGCCAATGAGACTGAGAAGAAAGTTCTTGGGGACAGCTCCTGGAAAAGTCCTTAAAAATGGATAGATTTGGTTGGATTTATCCTTTGCCTTTGGGCCTTTTTTTCCCTTGTCTTCTTACCTGAAACATGGGTAGCTGCTTCTTTTTGTAAGAGCCACCTTAAGGTCACTTAAGATTAAGTCTGTTAAGAATGGTCATTTAGAAGGAGAATTCCCTGATGGCATTGTAGAGTCACCATACCTGTTCAGGACTCTTGCCCTCCAGAGAAAAACAAGTCCCTATTTGGTTAAATCACTTTGGTGAGGCTATTATGTTCAGCCAGAGGCATTCCTAATGGATACACCTTTACTTACTGTATAAAATAATTGTTCTAATTTGCCAGGCCATAGGGAATTCTGGCCAGACCTCAGCTAAACTAATACCTTAAGTAATTGGATTTTCTTTCTTTATATCTTTGTACATGGATGGCTATTCAGAAGAATAAAACTGAGGCTGTACAACTTCTGGAATCATCAAAGAAAATTCTGTTATAGTTAGTAGACTTCTCTTACATAAGTGGAAATCTGCCTAATATATTTTAGAAAGTTTTTTCACAATAAAGAACAAACATTAACTTTAGAACTCAATTAATAAAATCACATTATTCCCTAAATATTGTGGTTCATCAGCATTTTTATACCTAAAAATTTAATTTTATTCTGCTTAAGTGTTGATTTTAAAATTGAACTACAGAGTTATGTTCTTTCAACCTATGTGAAGTGTGAGATGTGAAGTTTTTGAAATTACTTTATATATCACTAAATCAAATTTAGGTCATAAACTTGAGAGAAAGAAAAATAGTTGAGCTCCTCCACATCTTTCCTGAAGTTAATAGAATTCATCCAGTTCATTAAAGGATATAAAGGTTTCCATCATTCTGCTTTTTCAAATAAATACACTGAACTAGCGCTGGGCTAGCCAGCGTATGTACTGGTATGTGTGAGTGTGTGTTTGAATTAAAGTATTTGAAAATAAATGTTAATGTAAAGACACAATGGAATGAGGCAATGTCCGTCCAACAGATCTGAGTGATACTGGATCTTAAAGGTAGACAGACCTTTTATAATTAAAATATTCATGAAATTAAGTTCTCAAATGTTTTTAAGGCATGAAATAACAAAAGGAGTACATTGTAAGGAATAAAGAATAGGTGGAAACTATTGTCTCAAACTTTCAGGCCCAATATGGTAGCCAGTGTGGCTACTGAGTACTTGAAATGTGGTTAATGAGAGTTGCGACGTTCTGTGTGTTCAAAATATACATTAGATTCCAAAGACTTTATATGGGGAAAAGACTGTAAAATATCTCATTAAAATTTTTTTATATTGATTATATATGGAAATTATAATATTTAGGGCTCAGTATTATATTTATGGGCTAAATATATTATTAAAATTGAGTTCACCTGTTGATTTTTACTAGAAACTTTAAATTACATATGTGGCTCAAATTATATTTTTTTTGGACAACTGTTGGTTTAAAACAAGTAACAGACTCAGAAATATAGGAGAAAGCTAGTGAATAGAAAACATTGTTCTTGTTAATGAGGAAAAAAGAAATGAAATTTAAAAGCTGTCAGAGCTTCTTGAAAAATCTGCTTCCCAGAATTGTATCTCCACAGTCACTTCTCCACTGAGCAGGTTGAGTGAGCTTTACTAAAATGTAAGCAGGCACTCTCTCCCTGGTCAGGGCCCCACGTCTTCTCATCTCACCTGGAGTAAAACCCAGAGCCTCATAATGTTTGGTCCTGATCACTTTGCAAACTCATCACTTATATTTCCTTTACACTTATTCCATGCTACCCACCTGGGCCTTTTTGTTAGTTGTAGAACATGCCACCTGCTGCTCTCAGGGCCTTGCGTGTCAGATTCACTTTCTTTGGATCCTCATGCGACTCACTCACTTCTCTCGGGTCTCTGCTAGATAGGCCTCCTTTCACCTCACTACCTCATCTTGCCCGACTGCACCCTCCTCTTTCTCTGTCCCTGTACCCTTTTTAATTCGTCTGCACGGCACCTTACACTGCCTGAAAAAAACATGTATAATTATTTGTTTCCTTGCCTTTATCATTGCTTGTATCTCCATTGTCTAGAACAGCAGTGGAACGTAGTAGGTCCTCAATAAATATTTGTGAAACAAACGAATGAATGAAATAATTTTAAGTGAAGCGACCAAACAAGGAAAAAAAAAAGTTTGGAAGGAAAAAGACCAAAATGTTATTAATAAGACTTATCTCTGAGTGATGAGCATATGAATGATTTTAATTTTTTTCTGTTACCTACCCAAGCACATCCCCTCTTCTTCATTGCTAACAGAATCTTATTTTGTTCAGGAATTTCCTCTTCTATTCATGGTTTCACTAAACCACTCATGGTTGTCTCGTATTTCTATCTGTGAATAGGTATGTGATGTGTTTCTTGCTGGTGAGCTGTGAGCAAAGGGCTGCCAAGAAGGTCAGCTGGGAAAGGTTTTGCTGCTTGAAGAGCTGCTCATAAAGAAAGAGTTTGTCCGAGTTCTGCTGGACTTGGTGGATGTGTGAAGCCTGGAATGTCCGTGGAGCTGCTGACTCCAAACACTGAGGATGGCAGATTAAAAAAAAAAAATGGAAGGCAAATCTGCTCCCTGATAATGTTGTTGGGCTGACAAATGAACTATCTCAGAGCTGTCCTACTTTGCGACTTCCTGTTTTGGGAGATAGTAAATAATTGCTAAGGACGTTTTGAGCTGGGTTTTTTGAAATTCTTTTTCCAGCTAAATATATCTAACTGATTCTATGTTATAACAAAACTCAAGTGAAACAGCCTCCAAATTATAAACCTGTCAGACAAAAGTACAGAACTCATAATAAGAGAGGCTGTTACAGAATAGCATTTCTCCCAAGGAATAGACTGGGGACATAGTTAGCACAAAACCAATGCTCAATACTTAAGGGAAGAACAACTCCAAAACAGAAGAAATACCTTGAATTATCAATATAATTATATAAACTTGAATTCTAAGTATACTACAGAAAAGTGGAAAACTACTCCCCCTTTCATGTAATCTATGCTGATTCAGACACATTTGGAGTCCTGAGTTTAATTCTGTAGTCAGGTTATCAGATCACCGACAGATTCTACTGAAAACAAGGAAGGTGCATGGGACAACTATTCTTTTTGCTGCTCATAATTGTCTTGTGATCTGATTTTCATCTGGGAAACTACCCCATTCTTACTCCTGTCTGTTTTAGATAGAGTGGATGCCACTCGCGCCTGGGGGTGGGTAGAAAGGTCTTTTTTTTCCTGCCCTGCATGATTGGTTCAGGGATAGGCTTGTGAACCAATCAGAGCCAATAAAATACAATAGGACTTTTTCTGGGTCTGCTGGAAGAGAGCACACACGTTTGAATCAGATTGAACTTTGTAAAATATAACTCTGGAGCTGTTGGCAGCCATAATGCCATAAATTAAGCTTGAGAATGAAACCATGTTGATGAGAACAGACATGAGAATTGGAGGGAACCTGGATTCTGATGACATCATTTGGAGCCCCTGGATCAAGACACTCCTGAAGTATAATCTCAACTTTAAAAAAATTTTTTTTATTCACAAGCTGTTGCATTTGCCTTTTTGTTTATCCTGTTTGAACCCAGGGTTTGTCATCTCCAATGGAAATGACCTATTTGAATAAAAGATATAAAAGGACCATAAATGTCTGCAAGCATTTAAATAGCAGTTATACACGTATATCAATATCTCTAAAGAATGATACCCATGGAAGGGAATCCAGTAAAAGACACATTTGTATTTGACATAATATGGAACTTTTAGACGCTTGGGTTGGAGGAGGTCTTCAAGAAGACGTGCGTACCAGTTCACTCAGAGTTGGAATCGGTCAATTGGAGGCTCCCTTCTCTCACCCCTGTCTTTGGAATATGTGGTCTGCTTGCCTCCCCCACTCCCAGAAGCTGCCCCCAAGACACAGCATTGAGAGAGTAATGTGATGAGACTGTCTGGACTGTATATGATAAACCCAGTTAAAGCCCCTGTGTGCATAACTGAACCCAGTTAAGGCCTCTGTATAAACTTGAAAGATTCTGGTGGGTGGATGCAGAAGTCTACTCATCTCACAGCTACCCGAGACAGGCCTCGTAAGTAAATGTCCTTGCTAATTAAACTTGCCACCTACATATCTGTAGTGGTCTGCTTTTTCTTTGGCCTATCCCTGCCTCCCAAGTATGGGGCAATTTCAGATTGCACCCAGAAAGCTCCTGAGGAGTTTGCAGACTGTCCTTTGGGACTATTTAAACAGTGTGCTGGTTGCTTCAAGCAGCTGTGACTTCTCTGTCTATGTATGAGTTCAACCAAAAGCAGGAGAAGCTCTCCATGGACATTTCTATATTGAGTTAGAGTCCGGGCTTCTAAACCTTTTCAACCACACTTTCAGTGGTTCTCCAACATAAATGGAAAACAGATTCTATGGGAGCATGTATATGGATGTGCTTTATACATGATTAAGTAGAAAAGTATGTATCGGTAAAGAAAAGGCTCAGGAGTCAGGAATACCCATGTTTGAATCTCAGTTTTGAACTTTATTAGCTATGTGACTTTGGGAGAGTAAGTTAACCTCTCTGATCCATCTGTAAAATGGGGTTAACACCTACCGTATGGGGTTGGTTATAAGGACTGAATCCGACACTGCATATAAGCATTTATCACAGAGCCAGGCATGCTTTATGCTCAGTAAATGTTAAATAGGAGTATTCAAATGCTTTGAAAACATGAGGCAGATTTATTTTTGCTCTTCCTGTTCTTTTAGCATAGTCATTCTGGGGATAAAAGGAAAAAAAAATACATGCCATATTTCATTAAACTTGCACAAAGCAGGTTTTGCACATGGGTAGACACATGTATAAAAGGAATATAGTTTTTCCCCATACAGGTAGAAAGTAAGTTGTTTCAGCTACAATTTTAAATTCTGGAATGTTTTTGCTTCAGCATAAAGATATGTAAAAAGGGAATATGGGGAAGAAGAGAAGAATAGAAACAGCCTCTGGACTCAAGTTGTGGTTATTTTTTAATGGTTAATGTGCTAACGGGGAAGGAAGAGGAGAATAATCTCCAATTCTTACTGATGTATTTTGTGTTTCTTAGAAAAGGAAGACATCTAAGTTATTAAATTCTATAACTAATGGCTCATGTAGGCTACTGCTACTACTCCTGAATATTATTTCAAACTAGTAGAATAGTGCCATTTTTAAGGAAAAATATTAAAAGGATATGAGAATAAAGGATTAGGATGGAAGAAGAGAATAACCAGTTACATATCTGATGCTAATTGGTTTCTTAAAGTATTAAGTAGATAAGAGTAAAAGTCATGGTGCTATGATGCGGGGTCTTGTTTTTAGGAATTCATTTTAATACTATCTGAATTTAAAGGTTATTTAATTATTTTATGGTAATTTTATCTTCAGTTTTCAATTGCAATGTCTTCCTAAATATTGATTTTTATACATATAATGACATAATATAGTTTATTACAAATACAAATTTTAAGAATTCTTTGTTTCATGCTTTAATTTACTTTGAAAGTTATGATCTTTCTCCTTTCATTTCTTTCCTCTTTTAATCCCTTTGCCATGTCAATCTATAAAGGGAATTTTTGGTTTTATTCATTTTGAAAAACTTGGTGTTTGTTATTGTGCCAAGTGTTTCTGCTCTTGCCGTTTCCTTTTTTCTTTGGTTTTCAGAATCTAATTTTTTAAATTCCTTTTGTAGGTTGGAATATATTATATCATCAATTTTCTAAATCTAAAAAATCTTTTGTTCGTTTGTTCTCATAGTTATTTTAAAATATGTATTTGGTTATAGTTAGTCGTGAGGTCTAAAGCTTATTATGTTTAAAACTTTAAACAGAAAATGCATTTGGTAAGTATATGCTGATTTATATTCTACTCTGTTTCAGTGGAAATATATGAACATTTGCGATAGCCTAGATCAGATAAACAATTTAAAAGGAAAACATATCGAAATTGGGCATATATATGCATACATAATATGCATTTCAAGATTAAATATATTTGCTAGTTGATTGTTTTGGAGGAAGATTAATAGAAATGGGCAAATTCATTAATAATTATCAACAGTAATAAATAGAAAAGAGAAGATAGAGTAAATTTAATTTATAACTTTTCATGCAATTCATTTAAGAAAGGGAAGTGGTGCTGTCAAAGTAGTAAATGCAGAGACAAATGTTTTACACAAAGCTAGAGGGGCCATATTTTTATGTACTTTTTAAAAGATTGATATTGATGGGTTTAGACTACTATGTATGCTATTCTTAAAATAGAAGTAAAATACTTTAAATTTTAATAATTTAAATCCCAGTAGTGCAGCAACTTGAGGTATGTTGAGGAAATTTGTCTTCTTGTCTCTTCTGCAAGGATGGCTCAAGGACACGCATCCCCAGGAATTGCAGGGTTTTCGTGAACTAGGCCCTGGGCTCCAATTAACGGGAGTGTTCTTGGCTAATGGGAGGAAATACGGGTCCTGTGCTGTGTCAGCGGGACCTTCAGGAGCTGGAAACCAGCGTTGGCCAACAATATCCTTCCTTTTCTTGAAAGGCCAACCGAAGGTCAGGCAGCCACTAAGTTTTAGAGTTCACATCACCGAAGAAGGTGTTGGGCTTATTTCATTCTTTATATGCCTGGGTGTTCACATCTGAAGCGTGGATTTCTTTATGTCCTTGATTGGTGTACAGGAGGATAAGAATGTTGTGGATATTATTTAAATTTATTTATTCTATTATTTATTTATTACTGGATAAATAAATGATGGCACAGTTCTACAAAGGAATGCTATGCAGCTCTAAAAAGGCAGGAGGGAGCTTTCGATGCACGTATGAAAGTATCTCAAGGATATATTGTTAAGTGAAAAAAACAATGTGCAAAACAGCGTATCCAGTATTTTGTCTTATGTGTAAGAAAGTGGAAGTTAAGAACATCTACTCCCATTTGCTTGCATTTGTACAAAGAAAAGCTGGAAGAGTACACACAATTCTAATAGAAGTGATACATACAGGAGGTGGATGATGAGGATGGGAACAGGATTTGAAGCAACACTTGTCAGTATACACTGTATTAGATTTTAAATGTTAAGTATGTGAAGATATTACTTATTCAATGAAATAAGTTCATATTAAAAAAAAATAATACTAAAAGAGATCACCCTGGATGCATGAGGAGAATGGATTAGGAAGGAGAAGAATAGATGTGGAGGGCCAATTTAGAGGCCATTGCAGTAATCATGGTGACAGATTGATTCTAGAGTGGTAGCAATGGAGACAGAGAAGTTGATAGGTTTTAGAGACCTTGTGGAGGTAAATAGACAGGACTGGGTTAATAACTGGGAGGGGAATGATGAATGAGGAGGTGTCAAGGATGACTCCCAGGTTTCTGGACCACACGCGCAAGTGGATTCACTGGGTTGGAGAAACAGAAGGAGGCTCAGTTTGTGGAGGTGATGATATGTTTGGATGTGCTGAGATGGTGCCAGACCTGTAGAAGGTGTTTACTAAAAGTCCACTGAATGAAGCAGTGAGTAAGACATTTTAGAGATATCTAAGTAGAAATGTGAAGGGGATAGTTGGATTTGTGGGTCTGAGTTTCATGGGGAAATCTGGGCTGGGGATTCAGATTTTGGGATCACCAGCCAATAGAGGTTTTTGAAGCACTGGTAATGGATGCAAACCACCAGAGAATATAGAGTTAGAAGAAAAGTGGGGTTGTAACCCAGCTTTAAAGAATTCCAAAACATAAATGCCCCATAGTGGAGGATAATGCAGTGAAGACTAGCAAGTGTGGGCAGAGGGATGGGCAAACCCGGAGACTGGTTATGTTGTACCAAGGAAAAAGTTTCAAAAAGGAGGCAGACCGAGAGCTGCAGAACTATTATGAGGATGGACAAATGTCCACTGAATCCAGAGGTCATCAGTAATCCCAGCAAGCTCTGTCTCAGAGGCCCCTTGGGGTGGAAGGTGGATTGCAGTGGACTGGGGACTGCTTATTTCAGAGAACAGCCCCACCATCTACCCAGTCATCTTGGCTTGAAAACTGATGTGCTTCTTCAGTTCCTCCTTTGTGTTTGTCCCTCTCCCTCATCCTTGCTAAACCACTTCTAAGTTCTATCTATTCTATTTCAACGGCCTCTTTCGCTTCGGTCTTCTTTTCTCCATTCATACTGCCACTTCACCAATTTGGGTCCAGCCAGTTCTCATACCAGTGAATTATTCCACAAACACCTACTCTATAAGCCGTTGTGCTCTGTTGTCTGTGGGGCATAACCACCCTCTTTTGCTTCCTTTCTCAGATGTTTTGTATCATAACCCTCTTACTCTCCTATTGGAGCAACTCAAGTTGCAACCTCATTTGCCAATTCCTTTCTTTAAAGTGGGGTTCTGAGGGAAAGAAGTGTCTGTTTGGTAGTGGTTTGAGTGCAAGTCTTACCTACGTGTTCTCCTGAGACAGATATTTTTTTCCTCTTACATGTGAGGCAGCGCAAGCTCAGGGAGGCCGAATATGTTTTTCAGAGTACTTCAGCTAATAAAAAGGATGGAGCTGGAATTCAAACCTGATCTGCCTGATGCAAGGTTGAAGTTGTTTTCGTGTTATCTTGTTGAATATTGTCGAACCTCTGTGGGGAGATGGCACTTCTCTATGCAGCCTCAGATAAAGAATCCGTGTGAAAGCCATGCCACAGAAGTTGAGAGTGGAGAGAGCATTTCAAAAAAGCTGGGAAATCTGCAATCACATTTCAAGGAGAAGAGAAATCAAGAATTATCATAAGAACAAAACAATTAAATTGGCTAAAATGGAGATGGCCTTTTAGAGTAAACTGCTTTAGAGTGATGGGGATTGAAGCCAGATTATTAGGAAAATCAGAAGGAAGTGGGAGGGTAGAAATAAAAGCTGCTGAGGTAGACGATGTGTTTAATACATTTTGGGGGAAAAGGACTATTACTATGGAGGATTGAGTAGAATATAGCCTTCCCTTTATATACAAGGGGAATTGGTTGCAGGATCCCCCACAATACCAAAATCCATGGATGCTCAAGTCTCTTATATAAAATGATGTAATATTTGCATATAACCTAAGCAGTTCTCCTGTATACTTTAAATCATCTCTAGGCCTTTTGAGCTTCCTTTGCTCAGCCCACCCCAAACTCTTTGGAGTGTACTTTCTTTTCTAATAATGACCCTTGAGCTATTCTCTACTGCTTGGGCCCGCTTCTGCTTCTTTGAAAGTATTTTTGCTTCTAATAAACTCCTTTTCTGCAACTTTATAAAAAGAAGTAAGTAAATCATTTCTAGATTACATATAATACCTAATATAATATAAATGCTTATTATTCTGTATTGTTTAGTGAATAATGACCCAAAAAGGTCTGTGCATGTTCAGTACAGATGCAACCATTGTAAGCCTAACTACATAGTAGTCAGCAGCAACAATGTAACTTTTTTTTTAGAATATTTTTTTGATCCATGGTTGGTTCGATCAGAGGTTGTAGAACCCGCCAATACGGAAAGTCGACTCTATAATATGTACACACGTTATACACACATGCACCCATGCATATGTTTATAGCTATAGGTGGAACAGAATAAACCTGTGAACTTGAAAAGTGTGAGAGAGAGAGAGAGAGATTGAGAAAGAGAGAATTTAGAAGCGAGACCTTAGAGGAGTGTAGAGGCATGGGCCAAAAGTCAGTGCTGTTTATGCCCTTGCAGGAGGATGGTTGGGTTCTGATGAATAAGACTTGGGTAGAAATCTATTGCTTGAGATGGTGGGGATCTGCAACCTAAAGACACAAGTCAGTCTCAAGTTTTAAGGAAAAAGTCAGGCCCAAACCCCTACTGTGGATGGTAGAGATGAAAGGGCTTTGAGGTCCTGATCACAGTGCAAATCTATAGTGCAACTTGCTCCGGATCCCAGCCTCTATTCTCTACCCCCTCCCCTGCTTTACGTTTCTCTGTTGCGCTTATATTATCTGATTTATTTTCAAGTTTTGGATTATGAAATCAATTTAATGCATTAAGACCAACATTTTAAAAACTGTTTTAAAACATTTAATATTAGTTTCAGGTGTCAGGATAGTGGTTAGACATTTATATAACTTATGAGGTGATCACCCTGATAAGTATAGGAGCCCTCTGCTGACACCATACATAGTTATTACAATATTATGGACTATATTTTCTATACTGTACTTTACATCTCTGTGACTATTTTGTAACTTTTAATTGGTACTTCTTAATCTCTTCATTTTTTTTTCTTACCAGCCCCCCACAGCCCTCTTACTTGGCATCCAACAGTTCTCTATATCTATGAGTTTGTTTTTGTTTTGTTTGTTCATTTATTTTGTTTTTTAGATTCCACATATAAGTGAAATCATATGGTATTTGCCTTTCTCTGACTTATTTAAATTAGCATAATGCCCTCTAGAAAACCAGCATTTAAAAAAATCTAAAGTAGAATAAATAGCATATAGTAGAACAGAGTGAATTTCAAGTTACAATGGTAAGTATAGTATTGTGAAACTTGTGTTTCAATTTCATATATATAAATATATACATATCTATATACTTATTATATGTACACAAATATGTAGGCCTCTATTTCTTATTTACATCCATAAATACAAGTGTTTTTACTGAGTGACCGTGGAAAATATATTTCTTATTGTGAGAAATACTTATTGTTAAAAAGGTTTACAAAACGCTGTTGTGTATTATGCATTTTAAAAAATGTACAATTTGATTAAGACAGAAAAACCATGCTTAACCTCAATTGCATTTGGCACAGTAGTGGGGCCTAGAACTAACAGCTGAGATAACGTAAACATGAATTGTGATATTTCGTGAGGCCAAACTGGAAGCAAACCTTTAGGATGAAAGAAAGTAGAGTAAAAGTAAGGTTCTTACACAGTAAGTGTAAAGTTTTTGTAATTGAATAAGCGAAGGCTGCTCTCATGGCAGTACATGGGATCAAGAACTAGAACAGTCAGTCCCAAGTACAAAACCCTGGGTCTATATCCCTTCTTGAAAGAAAATCTGTGGATGGTGGCCCAGGAATCTGTATGTTTCAAAAGCTTCTTGGTGATAATCTGACAATTTTGAGGTGATAATCTGACAACTTTGAGAACCAGTGATCTAGGCTGGAGATGCCAACAGGTTTCCCCACCGTGAGGGAGGAGGTCTCACAGAAGAGGTATGCTACGTGTGCAAACCTTTTTTTAAGCCTAGCACTCCAAAAAACGCTGTATTTCAGAATAATTCTACCTAGTTTCTTTTACCCCCTAAATTATTATTCTATAGCAACAAAACTCAGGAGAAGTCATTTAATTAAAGAACCATTATCTATATTTTCTCTGCAGTTAGAATGGAAGACAGGCAAGCAGAGTTAATTTGCTTTCTAATCCCTCTCTCTATAGATTATAACTCCCTAATCTTTTTTCTCCAAACCCTTCTTTAATGGAACTCCTAATGTGCGTTGCATACATTTCTCAATTATATAATACTTTGGTGCCTTTGTTTGAGACTTATTGTATTTTAACGTTTGTATGCAGTTTAAAGTTCAATTTTGAAGGCTTTATATGCACCCCACTTTCTAATTAACAGTGAACATAGCATGTTAGTGTGATAAATATTAACCATGCATAATAGGGAATATTTAGAATCAATCTAGGCTGCTTTTTTTCCCTCTCCCTTAACGATAAGATTTATACTATACAAGATTTGGGAGAATGAATGTATAATTTGGACAAGTACTTCCCTGAATACCAGTATTACTTTATATAGTAATTATGGGATTTTAAATGCCAGTTAGTTTTGTTTCATTTGTATGAACTTATGAATGCAATAAAACACTTTTGAAAAGCTAATCAAATAAAACAATCTAAGATTTAATTATCAGCTTTTTATAGATTTTATGAACCAGATCTTCTCAATTGCCAAAATCACTTGAATGACGTAGGAATCACAGACTCCTCTTAAATCTTTTATTTTGTTCTTAGAATGAAAATATTATTTACTTATGTATTTATTTACATTTTACATACTCACAGTTTTTCAAAAAAGCATAAAAAAGTACAAAGAAAGGGCCAGCCAAGTGGCGCAGTGGTTAAACACTGGCTTGGGAAGCCAGCGGCCCCAGTTCGGGTCCCTCATGTGAGGGCCCGTGACACCGCCCTCAAAAAAAAAAAAAAAAGTACAAAGAAAAAATTTTAAACTACTCACATCTCTGCAACTCAGATAAACTTGCTATGAATGTTGTGGTAGATATTCTGGACATCTCAATCTACCTCCTACACACACACACACACACACACACACACACACACACACACTCATACACTCATACCAACACTTAGTTTTACATAAAAAAGGTTAATATAGAGCACCATTTCTTGTAGTTGAGGGCCAGGCATTGTTTTCTATCCACTTTTTTGTTGTTTTTGTTTTCATACCAATAAGTAGATATGTATACCATAGGTTACATGCCGTATATATTTTAAAACTAGTCTCCTATTGATAGATATTAAGATTGGATCTTTTCCCCCTCTATTATGTGTTTAGTTAACATCCTTGCACATTAATCATTTTGCACTTATGCAGTTATTTTCTTAAGACAAATTCCTAGAAGTCTTGATTGCTCAGCCTGAAGGTAAATGTGTACTAATTGCCCAACTGCCCTCTAGTACTGTTATCTGATTTGAAAGTCTCACCAGCCGATTGATAGAGTGCTTTTTTTCCCCCACACCTCCCTTATATTGGATTTCTTAAACATTGACAAATGACCAAACATTCTGTTTGTTTAAAAATTTGCATCTTTTTGATTGTTTGTGAAGTTGTACATATTCTTAAGTGCTTATTGAATATCTATATTTCTTCTTTGTTTAATTGTTTCAGTATTTTTATTGGGATAGTTGTCTGTTTCTTATTGACCTGTGAGAGATCTTTGAATATTGGGATATTGTTATTTGAACTCCAAGTTTGTCATTTGACTTTTAACTCTGCAAATAGTGATTTTTAAAGTAAATGTCATTTATGTTTTGTTTTTGTGTATAAAAATTTTTGTCAAAAAATTTTTTGATATGTCATTGTATAGTTTCAGGTTAAGAAAGACCTTTGCCCTTTCAGGATTGCATAAATACCCATATTTCCTCATAGTAGCTTTAGGGTTTAAATTTTGCATGATAATCTTTGATTCTCCTGGGATTTAATATTTTTTTACACTAAACTTTTCATTCCAAACTCTAATCCTATCACAGGGCCTTTACACTTTCCAATTCTTGGCATGTTTTTTCTTTTCTTTTTTTAACATTTATTTTTAATGATAGTCGGCATACAATATTATATTAGTTTCAGTTTCAGGTGCACAGCATGATTCAACATTTACGTACCTTATGAAATGATTACCACAATAAGTCTAGTAACCATACGTCATGGTACATAATTATTACGATATTGTTGACTGTAATCCCTGTGCTATACATTACATCCCCATGACATATTTTATAACTGGAAGTTTGTACTTCTTAATTCCTTTCCTCTTTTCTACTCATTCCCCACCTCCTTCCCTCTGGCAACCATAAGTTTGCTCTTTGGATATATCATTTGCAAATATCTTCTCCCATTCATTTGGTTGCCTTTTTGTCTTGTTGATGGTTTCCTTCACTGTGCAAAACTTTTTTAGTTTGATTTAGTTCCATTTGTTTATTTTTGCTTTTGTTGCCTTTGCCTAAGGAGACAGATCCAAAAAAATTTGCTAAGATCAATGTCAAAGAGTTTACTGCCTTTGTTTTCTCTTAGGAGTTTTATGACTTCAGGTCTTACCTTTCAGTCTTTAATCCATTTTGAGTTTATTTTTGTGTATGGTGTAAGAAATTGGTCTAGTTTTATTTTTTGCATCTATCTGTCCAGTTTTCCCAACACTGTTTATTGAAGAGACTGTCTTTTTCCCATTGTATATTCTTGCCTCTTTTGTTGTAGATTAATTGACTGTATAAGTAAGTGTGGGTTAATTTCTGGGCTCTCTATTCTATTCAATTGATCTATGTATCTGTTTTTGTGCCAGTAATATACTATTTCAATTAGTATAGCTTTGTGGTATAGTTTAAAAAGAGGGAATGTGATATTTCCAACTTTGTTCTTCTTTCTCAAGATTGCTTTGGCTATTTGGAGTCTTTTGTGATTCCATCTAAATTTGAGGATAGTTCTATGAAAAATGCCATTGACATTTTAATAGGGTTTGCATTAAATTTGTGGATTGCTTTGGGTAGTATGAACATTTTAATTCATTCTTCTAATTCATGAGCATGGTATATCCTTTCATTTATTTGTGTCTTCTTTAATTTCTTCTATCAATGTCATAGTTTTCAGAGTACAGATCTTTTACTTCCTGTTTAAATTTATTTCTAGGTATATTATTCTTTTTAATACAGTTGTAAATGGGATTGTTTTCTTAATTTCTCTGTCTGATAGTTTGGCATTTATTTTTGAATAGGGAGAAAGATAAACCAGTTTTAGTTTTACCCTAATTATCAGCCAGTTGTTAGACTTTATGAATATCTCTTTTATTATTGATTTAAAGTGACTAATTTTCTTATATTAAATTTCCTTATATATTTGAATCTATTCCTGGGATCTGTTCTGTTCTATTGATCTGTCTATTTCTGAATAATTATTATTGAGATTTTTTTCCCTGTGGCTTTATATATTTATAGGATAAGTATCCCTTCATTTTTTCTTCTTTTTCAGTTTTTCTGTCTATTTTTGCATATTTACTTGATGAACTTAGAAATCATTTGGTCCCACTAACCAAAATCCTTCTAATGTTTTCAACTGGAGTTATATAATATTTTTAGATTAATTAAGGAAAAACTGGCACTTTTATAATACTGGGTTTTCTTATTTAGAAAAAGTATTTCCCCCATGTATTCAAGTATTCTCTTAGGTCTTTCAATAGCCTTTTATGTTTCCTTCATATAGTCTTGGCCATTTTAATAGATTTTTCTAGATATTTTTTTTTGATTTTTGCTGTGAATGGGTTTCCTTCTATAATGTTTTCTAATTTTTTTTTAACTATTCACTTTCATTTGTTTACTTTATTTCCAGACGCTTTAATGAGCACTCCTATTTTTCTAATCATCTCTTGGTTGACTTTAGCCTTCACTCACCAAGAAATATCCAGGAGACTAAAAAAGCCAATACATCTCCCTTTCTGTGAGACATGACTTGAGATCATTAGAGAACTTGGCGTAAAATAAGAGTTTATGGAATATAATCTGTACATTCAGAAAGGACCAAAATGGGCCAATCCCACGTCACTGATATGTAACATAAGCCAGACTAGGTATGTTAGAATGAATAATCATGCTGTTCTTAGGAGATTATTTAATATTCTGAGATGATATCCTTAATCTCAATTAATTAATCTCTCAGGATTAATCTTTGTGAATTCTGTATTATTTATGTGAGCTAGAGAAAGCCAGGATTTAATTAAGCCTGAAGATAATAGGTTCCTGTTTGAGTGAGGAAAATGTGAAGGATGGAAGGGAGAACTGAACTGACTTCCTCAAGAATAGAGTTCACTAGGTTGTGAATTCCAGGCCTGCGAATTTTTTCTGGATAGCTTCACGAATGAAATGTAACTTATTTTCTTGTCTTGAGTGATCCTGTTTCCTTCTTCCAACAAATACCTGTTCTAACACCCACCATCCTGACCCCCTAGTTCAGTAGGTGTAAAATGGTCTGACATTGCCATCTGGTGGCTGCCTGGGGAACTGTATGAACTAATCTTTTCGGTTGAACCTCCAGCCTGGGTTGGTATCCTGGAGGCCAAATGCGGGCTGGGGAATAAGTTTATGCCTGTGTAAAGAGGCAAAGAGAGAAGATAATCAAAGCCCCAGTCCTGGCAAAGGCTGCCCTGGGGAGCTGGGAAACAAGGAAAAAGCCAAAATCTACTTCTACCGGTGCTGATAGACAGCAAGGACTAGGCCCAACAGGAGAGGTCTGCAAAGGGTACCAGCTGGAAGGAAGGACAGCTCCTGAAGCAAAGCAAAGCAAGGGAGACTTTTTTTTTTTTTTTCTTGATGGACCATCTGCGTTCAGCCTTGGAGCAGTGATCAGCTTAATTGTGGTCTTCCAGTCAATTCTAACACTTTTTTTCAGGGGGTTTCCTTGGCTACCATTTTTTTTTTTTTAATTTTAATCAAAAGTTTCCCCCATAACTTAAAACTCAGATAATTCCACATAAGGCAAAGCGTACTTCACATTTCCTTCCATCTTTCCCCTCTATCTTTCCTCTCTTCTTCCCTTGCTCCCTCCTTCCTATCTCCTTTTCTCTTTTCCCTTCCTTTTCAGGTTTTATTTGTGCAGTCTCAGGAAAACCACTGTCATCATTCTACTTGGGAGTCAAAACATAATCCGAATTACAGCTGATAAGCCTAGGGATAGTGCTTGTGGGTCAGCATTATCAAGGCAGATGGAAGCCAGAGGTTGTGAAGTGGAGAGCCGGAATCCTTGGGAGGGATCAGGAGTCCTTTCAGCATTACAAGGCCCAGTCTTTTTGTTCGACCCGACATGATTTCCCCGTGCCTGCATTCCAGAGTTTTGTCTGTTGTATTCACTGCCATATCCCCAGCATTTAAAACAGCACCTGGCATATAGAAGGAACTCTATTAATATTTGTCGAAGGAATGAGTAAATATTCTCGATGGATAAGCCAATCTGGCTTATTCCTGTTTACTGTATTTCAGTTTTGCCTTGTACATGTTGCAGTGATGCTAATTTTCAGTGTGAAAGCATGGTTTTTGACTTTTCGGGATAATTTAAGTATAAGACATGAGGCTATTTATAACACAAAAATAATTATTTTTAAAATTTCAACCTACCAACTGACAGACTTTCAGAAAATAACCTGTTGGTAAATTGGAGACTCTCTGTACCTTTCCTTTTCATTTTTAAAGAGTGTACCTTTTATACATATAAACAAAGTAGAAAAACAACAAAATGACCAGCTTTTCCCTGTCTTAACTTCTCAAATGCTCCTTGCATCCTCCCCAAAATAAAAGCCAAGACCATTAAATACAGAGGAAAAAACAGATTTTGAAAGCTGAAAATGATAATAAGCGTTTGGCAAATGTCTTACTGTATGTTTTCTGTTTGCTGAATCTCTTGTGCATTATAAATCCTTGATAACAGATGGAGAAATGTTTATTCTCTATGTAGAAGTAAGCACAGAGAAAATGTTGTTTCAGAATTGTACCCTGTCTTGTGAGTCTTCTCAAGAGAGGGGAGAGTGCTTCTCTGACATTACTCTCGTGTGAGAGTCTTCTGGGGGTGAAACAGTGATCACTTGCTACTTTCCATTCCAAACCCCTACGATTTCCTAAATATCTCATGAATCTCTGTGATCTTAAAGAAGTGCTTTCACTGCACTGCAAAGGAGCAGCTAAAATGAATTAAAAGCGGAACTGAATTAAGACAGCTGAGAAGATCAGTGGGTGTATAATAGCAGAGTGTGGTAGACCTTGGTTAATTCGTGAGGATGTGTCACAACATCCCACATCAGGCGTCACATTTTGCGCCCGGCTCATGTTGGTGGCAGCGGTCATAGGAGGAATATGGGAAGTTACAAGGTGTGAAAAGAGCATGGACTAGTATTACAGGCAGAGGGCTCTTACCAAATCCTGGCGGCACCTCTAGCTAATTGTGTGACCTAGAATGAAATAGATAACTTCTCAGAGCCTTAGTTTACCTTTCTGGAAAATGGGAATAATGATGCCTACCCAGACGAGCTCTTCACAATAGAAGAGCTGTTGTGAAGAATGGAACTACTAGGTATGGAAAGCGTAGCACCTAGCTGGAGGTACTTCCTTGTTGATGAGTTGTGATCACCACAGTCACATGTTCTCTTTCCATTTCTCACCTAGGTACCTTGGGATCACCAGGCCACTAACATACCCTGTGAGGCAGAACGGGAAATGCATGGCGAAAATGATTCTCTCCGTCTGGCTTCTTTCCGCCTCCATCACTTTACCCCCACTCTTTGGATGGGCTCAGAATGTAAATGATGACAAGGTGTGCCTGATCAGCCAGGATTTTGGCTACACGATTTATTCCACCGCCGTGGCATTTTATATCCCCATGTCCGTCATGCTTTTCATGTACTACCAGATTTACAAGGCCGCCAGGAAGAGCGCCGCCAAACACAAGTTCCCCGGCTTCCCACGCCTGCAGGCGCCGGACAGCATCATCTCCCTGAACGGCATGGTGAAGCTCCAGAAGGAGGTGGAGGAGTGTGCCAACCTTTCGAGACTCCTCAGGCACGAAAGGAAAAACATCTCCATCTTTAAGAGGGAACAGAAAGCAGCCACCACCTTGGGGATCATTGTTGGGGCCTTCACCGTGTGCTGGCTGCCCTTTTTCCTCCTCTCGACAGCCAGACCCTTCATCTGTGGTACTTCCTGCAGCTGTATCCCACTGTGGGTGGAGAGGACATTTCTGTGGCTGGGCTATGCAAACTCTCTCATTAACCCTTTTATATATGCCTTCTTCAACCGGGACCTGAGGACCACCTATCGCAGCCTGCTGCAGTGCCAATACCGGAATATCAACCGGAAGCTCTCGGCTGCGGGCATGCACGAGGCCCTGAAGCTTGCTGAGAGGCCAGAGAGGCCCGAGCTTGTGCTGTAAGGTCATTTATCACTATTTTCCTTTCATCGCCCCCAACCGTTTTATGGAACATCTTGAAGCATGTCTCAGAAAGCTGCTTAAATCAGTTGCTAGCTTATTTTCTACTAAGCATATTAGATTTGAATTTAGAATTCTATGGATTCCAGCCCTCTGCCCAACAAAATTCTGAAAGCCAAAGATAGATATTTAGTTGGTTTGGAAGATGAGATTGAGGTGCTGATGAACTGCCATTAATATACTTGACGACAAAGAAGATGATGTTTCCCATCCTTTCTCCATTAATAACATCCAAATTTTGTCCATATATTTCCAATTATTATAACATTGTAATTTTCATTGCTATTGTTCGTACATCCAGTAAAGCTTTTTTGATGGCCTCATCCTTTACTGATAAAGGAAGCAAATCCACTCAGGTTGAAAGCTACTGCCTGCCTTCTTAAGAGTTGAGAACTGATAGAGAATTGTTGAGTTTGTCTAGGAGGCATTAGTGACTTTCCAGGAAGTAATTGCAATAGTGTTGGGATCTGAAGAAAGATTGCAAAGGGCCAGTGGTGGTAAGGAAATGGACCCTTCCCATGTAACCCACATATTAATGAAGTTGGCGTTGTAAAGAAGGTAGGAGACAGTATAGTAATTAGAGTTGTTAGCAGGTCAAATGAAGATTTTGCTTTAAATTTGAGGTAGAGGAGACATCTTCATGATTGAAAGCTGAGGGGAAAGACACTGAAATGAGAAAGTGGAAGGTGCCGGTAAGAGATCGCAGATTAATGTTGGACGTGTGAGAGGAGGAGGCGCTCCTCTTCACTAGACCTGGCAGGGAACAGACCAGAGAACCATGGACCACTGGAGCTGAGGGGACCTTCCCAGTCATGTTGTCCAGACCCTTCATTTGACAGAAGAGGAAAGCGAGATGTCCCGCAGTGAGCTCATGGCACCACTAACTAGATCCAGATCCCACGTCATCTGAGTCTTACTTCTCTCTATTTTTCATATATTAGACTCCTTTGTGTGTGATAAAGGTGGCAAGGCCACCTCTGTGTTCCCAGCTATCTCGGGATCACCCTGCTCAAGGAGAGTCTCAAAGGACCCTCATGGATTACTATTATTGTAATAGACCCAGTGGTCTATCCAAATGTAGGCTGTTCCCCTAAATGGCTCTGAAAACTTCTAGGAACTCATCCCATTCTCTGACTTTACTAGAATGAAGCAGGCAGAAACATCCCCTCACAGGGATGAGGGAAACCAGAGATTGTTTCTTGTCCTGGGAGCTCAAAGTTGTGGGACTACAGATATGCTAGTTCTTGAACCTGGGTGTAGCTTCACAGGTATTCATTTTCACATCTATTAGATATACTCTTTTGTACATAATGAAAGTGTTCACAATAAAAATGTTAAAAAAATTTTTTTTAAAGAATACAATTTTTGCTTCTAGAACATGCACTATGACAAACCTGTATCCCCAGGGATCTTTTCAGGATGATAAGATTGTTAGTGAATTGACCACTAGTGTTTGCTCACCAGATTCTAAATTCCTTCAGGGAAGGAGCTGTGTCTTAGTTAGATTTCTATTTACAGATCTAGTACAGTGCCTGACACATAGTAGATGATAAATAAAAGTGATAATGGCTAACAATTATTGAACCCCTATCACATGTTATACACCATTCTACCTGTAATGTAGGTGCTTTTAGAATCCCCAATTTTGAGAAGAATAACTGAGGCTCAGGGACATAAAGTAACTTACCTAAGGTCACATAACCTCTACGTGGTAGATGTGATATAAATCACCCCAGCGCAACTCTATTTGTCAAATGATTTCAGTCTATAGTCAGTGAAGAGCTGTGGAATGTTTTTGAGCTGGGAATTGTAGCCATCAGCTCTCTAAGAAGACCATTAGAAAAACCTGTTAGTAGGAGTAAGTGCAGTTTATTAGACTTCATGCCATATGGGAAAACATCTTCTTGAAAGAGTCTTGGTAGCTTCTCAGATGGAGGAAATAAGGAAAGGATATCCATAGAGTTTTAGGGCTTGTGCTGAGCGATGTGAAGGTAAGGACTGGGCAATGTATATGATATAATAGCTGTGGCTTGGTGGATGCAGCTAAGCGAGGGTCTCAAAACCAGTATTGATGAGCAAACCATTAGTCTTGATCAATAAGATGTATTGGTTGGTGTGCAGTCTTATATTTTGGAAGCAGCTGTTTCCTGGGACAAGTAGCGGGCTTGTTTTGCCTAGTCCCAGAGTTGTTTAGCACAGGAAAGCATGTTGGTTTCAGGTCTCATGAGTAACATGCTGAGATGTGTGTTTGAGGAAAGCCTGTCAGGCAGCACTGGGAAGGGCAGTTAAAATATTGGATTGTCGGAAAAGTCATGACGCATTTTTGCAATGAAAAACATAGAAAACATAAGTCATGACTTTTCCGACAACCCAATAGACTGGTGGCAGAGGGTTTAACTAAGCAGCCAGTGTAGAAACTAGGAAGGAACAAAGGAGACCCTGAACTAGAAAATACCAGTTTCGTATGCCTGCTACACAGTCAAAGAACTTGAGAATAATTGTATGGATTTTTTTTTTTTTTAGCAAATATTTCACACAATTCAGATAGTTCACAAAATGCAGAACTTTTCAAATGTCACACAAATAGGTTTCGCAGTTTAAAATAATCACAACTCACATTTATTGAAGATTCACTCTCGGGCTGAGTCCCTATGTGAATTATATCACTTAATCCATAAAACTTAATGAGAGATTGGTTTTCTTCGTCTCTGTTCTGAAGACGACAAAACAAGGGCTTGGGAGGTCAAATAATTTTCCCAAAGTCATACATGTAGGGAGTGATAGAGCTGAATTTGACCCAGGAAATCTGTGTCGAGAAGTGCTTTTAACTTCATGCTACTGTACCTTTTATAAAAGTAAATCAGCCAACATAACTTCCAAGGTTATTTACCCCTCTGTCTTTAGCTAGTGTGAACACTTAGGTATTGTTTTTCAGTTAGTGTAAGACAGAGGTCAGCAAACTTTTAAGCTATGAAGGGCCGGAGAGTAAATATTTTAGGCTTTGCTGGCTATAGGTCTCTACAACCCCTTTGCTAGCTATGGGTCTTGAAACCCCTCACCTCTGCCTTTGCAGTGAGAAAGCAGTCATAGACATGAGTCACCAAATGAGTATGGTGGTATGCCAGTAAAACTTTATTTACAAAAACAGGTGTTCGGCTGGATTTGGCCCATAGGTGATAGTTTGCTATCCCCTGGTCTAAGAAAATGACTATCCCTTCATTCCATCTCTCTCTGTTTGAATTTATAATTATTGATTGTATTTAAAATTATTGAATATTAAAATCATTTGCAATAATAGGCCTAAATGCCCATTAACTTTTAAGAAATTTCTAATGAGAGAGTTGGAATAAGTGCTATTTAAAAAATTCTATACCAGAAAGCTTTCTAGTCAGTTCCAATGTAGGAAGACACCTTTTTAAATTCTTGTTCTTAATTGGGCCATGCATTCAGGTGGATGCGGAAAATGCACGCTGTCTTTTCTGTCCTCGTGCACATATTTGTAGTAGACAGACCGTACACAGACACACATGTATGCACATTCACCCTCTTTGTAATGAGAGCAAACAAAAGGTGGAGATAGGAAAGGCTATAGGATTCAAAGGAGAGGAAAGTAACTCAGAGGATAACTCAACTGCTCAGGGAAGACTTCCTGCAGGATATGGGCTCGAGTACGTCTGTGAAGGTGGTCAAAGCATTTATAACTAAAGGAGAGTAGAAATGGTTTTCCAAGTGAGGGGGACATTTCATGGAGAGGCACCCGTGTGGGACCTTATGCAAAGGAGAGCCTGGCTGAAGCTAAATATTGCTGTGGGGGAAGATTTGGATATCATAATGGAAAGGTAGAATGAAATTAAATTATGAAGGATCTTCTATTCCAACCTCAAGAATCTGAGATTTTAGTGTAGACAAGTTGTTCCTAACGAGGGGTGATTTTGCCCCCAGGGAACATTTGACTAGTCTGGAGACATTTTTGGTTATCACAACTGGGGGAGGGAGTACCTACTGGCATCTAGTAGTTAGAGGCTAGAAATGCTGCTAAACACCCTGTAATACACAGGCAACCCCCACAACAAAGGATTACCTGGCCCAAAATGTCTATAATGCTAAAGTTGAGAAACCCTAGTGTGGGCAGTAGTAATCCATTGGCTCTCTGCAAATAGGAGAATGGAGCCATTGAAGCGATGAAGACTGATTCAGTGGCACCATGTGGGACGAATCAGAAGGTGGAGGCTGGACGTAAAGAGTCTCTTCAATGACTTATTTTCTCCAGAAACATTTAAGGGCCTCCTATGTACATGGTGCCAGGCATGGCAGGGGATGGAAAGATGAATAAGTGACAGCTCTTGGCTCTGGAATCTCCTGGTCCAGTGGGCTGAGATAGCAATGGGTGTGGTCTGATGGTAGCTAGTGACCAAACTACCTCACACAGTCCACACTGCACAGTTGCATTTAAATAAACACCAGTTGGAAAACCCCAAACAGCTCATAACCCTACTGTAGGCTCTGGAAGAGTGACATGGCGACCGATCCATAGGTCATGGCAAGCCTTCTTAGAAGCCTTTGTGCCCTTACCCATCACTCTAACACTCATATTCCTTGGGCCAGCCTAGAGACTAAGCACTCCTCCCGCTAATCTCGCCAGCCCTGCTCTCCCACCCTGGAGGCTTGGGTTCTAGTCTCTTTTTCTTTTGCCCCTAACTCTGCATTCTTGGCTCTATTTTTTTCTTTTACACAATAGTTTTCTTCCTTCTCTGTGTAAACAGCCTACTAGACTGTGTATTGCTACTTCCAAATATTTACCCCCTTCTTCCCATTTTCCTGATCAGCGAGAGGCTCATGTGTCTAGGGAGCGCTTAGGAATCTTCCCCAGGATAAGGAGAGACTAGAGGGCAAGGGTCATAACTGCTTCACTGGTAATTTTAATCCACTATACTCTTTGTCCCCTTTTCACAAGTATATCAGTAATATAAACCCAAATGTCATATAAGCAGGGCTTTTGTTTTCTTTTTTGTTGACTTTATGGATTCTTTTTGAATTGCCATAAATTGCTTTTAAATGTCACATTTTGATGACTTTCGTTCTTGGACACCATTCTCGTGGACAATATTGAAGAGCAATTTCTAAACTACTTCCATATGAAAGACTTTCATGGAATTGTTTTGAAGTAGGTCTTCCTTTCCTTCTTCTCTTGGGTGATGGATTGTCTTCCTCTTCAAAGAGCCTCTTATGTTCCCCTGCGGATTGCCGTGGTTAATCATGTCAGAGTCACCTTGGGTTCCTGCTGTGAATTCTGTCAGCCTGCTCCTCCAGGGTTTGTGCTGAAGCTTAGGAATTCAGGGTGGGTCTACCTTTTCTTTATGGCAACCAGTGATTAGAAAAATCAAAACGAAATGGGTTCCAGTGGGAAAAGGTATCAAGGCCCCTGAAACTTCAGGTTTCTGCAGTGGGATGTTGCTTTAAAGACAGAAACATACCAAAAAGCTCGTTATTTCATGAATGATTTTCCCTTCACAGTAGTATTTTCCTCATCCTTAACTAGCTGAAATTTATACTTCATTTTTATTAAATCATCAGTTAGTAATAATAATAGCTTTTTTTGCTTCAGTCTTTACGTTTGCCTATAACTTTGTTGACATCTCTTTAAAGTAGGAAGGACAGGCAATTGACCTCACGTGCTTTTTCTAAAAAAATTTTTTTGTTTTCTAAGTAGATAATAAATACACATAGCATCATGTAAAATCAAACAGCAGAGATTGATATAGAAGAAAAATAAGCCTTGGGGGGATGTCTTAGGAAGAAAATATCCATGGTGGAAATCAGGAAGGAGGTGATAATTGGGGTGGGTCTTGAATAAAGAGTAGAATTGTAATAAGGGATGGAGGTGGGGTTGGGCTTCTCAAAGCAGAGGTGAGAGTATGGACAGAGGTGCACAGGTGTGGATGAGGTAGATAAGGAACCTGGGGCATGTCTTCAGCAGAAACTGGAAGCTGGGTAGAGTGGGGTCATTACGGAGGGCGAGGTAGGCAGTGTGGGTAGGAGGAGAGATGAAGGCTTTTGAGCAGGGGTGAGACTAGGCTGCAGTGTAAATTGGGGTTCATTGACAGAAGGGAGATGTAGGTTAGGAGGCCAATGTGAAAGGTCTGTCAGGAAGGCCCACACTCGGACGGTGGCATTGAGACTAGGAAGGAAGCCAAGGCTGTCTGGACGTTTGGAAGTTGACTGGCAGATGGGTGGTGAGGAAAGGGAGACTTCCGAGGGGGTCCTGTGGCTTGAGGCCTGGAGGGATTCAGTACAGTGCGTGGGCTGCTGAGAGCTGCAGGTGAAGTGCCGTCTCCGTGCTGAGAAGAGGCAGAGCCCCCTGCAAGGAATGAGTGTGGAGCACTGTCGGGGACACAACCTGTTTTCAGTGTCTGCTCCCAGATACCCAGGAACCTGGGTCTGAGCTGAGACGTGGCCTCAGGCGTCATTGTGTGAGGTGAGGGACAAAGCGAGAGGTGTCTGGTGGAGACACTGATCCTGGTACTGGAAAATCCCATTTCTGGAGTCTTGGTAGCCAAGTGAGAGGGCACTTTCAAGGGATGGGGAGGCAGAGGCTGGGGGCGCAGTGCCAGACCCTGGAGCCCATAGACCTAGCTCTCAAGTACAAGGATGTAGTTTGTGAAGTCGAGTCTTGTGAAGGTACAGAGTCAGGGGAGTGCGGATCTAGAGGGAAGGTGGCTCTACACCAAGGAGAAAGACTCTTCCATTGGCCTCCGCCGTTGGTTAAGACTTCACCATGACTCATGCCACTTCTATGAGTCTGGGAGGAAGGAAGTGAGGGCGGTGGGGTTTCCTGGCCTCTGCACACATGGCTTACTATAAAGCAGCCTCATAGGTCTTCAGGAGAGACCATTTGTCATTAGTAGTCACCAGTATTCTTTCCAAGCAGGGCAAGTGCAGTAGTTTGCAAGGATTTTTAAGAGTAGAGCCATTTTTGGCAACAGCTATATTATACAAGTGAATTTCTAAATGGGTTATCCGGGTCTGATTTGCAAATATATGAAGGCTCTGGGCTTGTAAAAGTGATAAAATCTATGAAAACAGTTACAGTTTTCTTTCCCTTGAGAGATTCCCATAACCCCTTAGAAGCCACAAATGATTCAAATTACTGAATGCTGTCAAAATTAAATCCACCCACCTCAAGACAAACACTCACATTTGCAGCTCTGCTAAATCATTTTCTTATCTTCTTTCTCTCTCTTTGTAGACAAAACTCTGACTACTGTAGAAAAAAAAGTCATGATTTATGATGAAAAGCGAAATCACGGAGACGGAAAAAACAAGGCAAGACAGAGGTGGCAACAGAACAAAATCATTTGCTGAGACTTTGGAATGCGGCTTCTGTCCTTTCTTGGGATGGCTCAGACGTGACAAGCAGGGTGACCTGTTGTACCAAGTATATTATGAGGGAGATGGTGACCTCCTTTCTGTTTTCCCTGTGGATCAGTGCTGTTGTGTGCAATTGAAAATAGCCCTCAGTTAAGAGAGAGCCAGATCAGCTCAGCTGTACGCGCTCCAACAGAGCTGAGTTCCAGAAAGGAAACAGTTTCTGGTGCTTTGCATATGTCCAAGTCCCTGCAAGTGGAAGTGAGTTCCAGCACACACTTCCCATACTTCTGAGTCTAGGCATTGTGGTGGATATCCAGGAATCATTCGTGAGGCAGCATCTCTTTTGTTGAAGGACAGAAGGGTGTTTTCCCAAGCTAACTGCAGTAAGCATAGTGTTGAATATGTTGCATGTCTGTATTAGAAAACAGAGCCCCGTCATCAGCTCATACAAATGATTTCCCAGAGCAGTGTCTGTTTTAAGCTTCTGTCAAACAGTTTGGCTTTTCTGTGACTTCCCCACCAATTACTTTCTTTGTTAACTCACTTATTGTTATGGTACAACTCAGGAACAGATCTCAGGATGGAGAGCATCATAAAACCGGAATATAGCTTTCTCTTGGCCTCACACTTCTTCCGAGGGGTCCTGGGAGGTGAGGGGGATTCCTTCCCTGAGGGTTTCTACCAGGACGGAGAGCAGGGGCCACCTGACCGCACCGTAGGTTAGCATGGGTGTTGGCACTAAACCGCCTCTCATCACACATGGGTGCTGAGGACCCTCAGGCTGGTCCATCACTGTGCATTTGGGGGAGGAAGAAAGGGAATAATGGGGTTTCCATGAAAGATGGTGCCTCTGGAGATGGAGCATCAATATGTTAATTCTTGTTGAGTAGCATTGTGTTAAACTGAATTGTGTGAACCGGTCACCCGGGCCACTCTTGGTAAACACTCCAAAATGCCATTCTGTTCTTTCTGGAAGACTCGTTTTCTGTGTTCTCTGTATCTTAAATCAAATGTGTGCCTGGCCAGTTCTGTTGTCCTTTCTCCCTCTCCACAGTGGTATCGTTAAGGGCAGACAAGGAAGCAGTAGAGGTCCCTTTGCGGATAGACTTTTTGTTTTTTTTTTCTTTTCAGTGGAACTGTGTAATGTTATGAGCTAAGGAGACTGGAAGACAGTCGATGAGAAAAGAAGAGTACCTCTAAGGGGAAAAAAAGATGAACGCAAACCTCCATTTGATAAAAGAGAACCGAAAGAGAATACTATTTTCCTACCATAAATGTAGCTGTTCCCTCACAGGATAACGTGGAATGCCAACGTGGATTATGGATTTCTTCCAACTTTCACTGACATTGCTTCTTATCAGATACAGGGAAGGGTCTGCCTTCCCTGAAGGGGAGGTGGGCCTGTCCTTTGAGACAGAGCTTGTACAAATTCCTGAACCGCAGATTTGCTCAAGTGACTGTATATACTTATACTCATAATTTAAATGATTAATTCTGGTCAGATAAATGTTGTTAAATTTGAAAATGTTTTATTACCTTACATCAAATAAAGTTTATTTGTAGCTGTAATAAAGCAACTTAAGTAATGATTTTTAATTGGAGGTCTGATGTCATAAATGTTGGACATGTAGAATGGTAGAAAGGCAAGCTTTCTATATTTGCTAAATACTAACAAGTAATCAAGACAGTTCTGTAATTAATTGCATTTCACTGTGAGGATTCATCCATTTTGTAACTTTCTGTTTTTTTTTAAGAATGAGTATGCATTTCTTGATTAATGAGCGTTTATCGGACTCCTGCTGTATTCAGCACTGTGGATAACAAAGGAACGGCGATGGGTAAAGCAAGTTTTTACTTCTAAGGAGTTTGCCTTCAGGTACAAGGCAGACATTTCTCAGATTGTCACCATATAGTGTAGTAAATGCCATAGCAGTTTGCAGAGAGTGACAAGTTTTTTGTTTTGTTTTCTTTTTCTGTCCATAAGACAGGGCATTATGGCTAATTGGATTGATTAAGGTGTTCAAACGTGTTTGTTTAACTTTTTTATTAGGACCTTAGTTATTCAAATTGGCTCTTGATCCCACCTGACTTGAACACCTGATCATTGAACTCAGCTTCATTCTGGCTACAAGGACTGGACACTGGACACTGTGCTTTACATGTATGGCAGCCAGATGAAAGGAAAAGGTAGAAATTGAATGAGAAAAATACCAAACAATTTAGAATACCGTTTCACATATGGCATAAATTTTGGCAAAGGGACAGCTTTTGTTTTAACTAAGAATTGGGAAAATCACTGAAATAAACATTTTATATCTATTTTATGACTGTTCAGCAAGAATGACTATTATGACTAATGCCTCTTCTCACTCTGGGGTACTAGCTGTCATTTTCTGGAAAAGCCTATTTGGGGAGTCAAGTACTTGTAAGAGATAATGACTGTTGCCTTAGTGTTTAGTTTTATTCTTTAAATATTAAACTGGAGGCACTCATAGTGTTCCTAGGTTTTCTGGAAACTTTGTAATTCTTCAAGCGTTTAACATGGCATCGTGTGCTTTGACATGCTCATGTATGGTTTTGATTATTATTTTTCATGCAATTTTATTATAGCATTGGTTACAGGTATGAGATCAATAATAAGGATAGAAAATTCAGGTAATTTTTCAAATAGTTTTTCCTAATATAATAATCTTCTGAATTACCATCTGGAGATGGTGGGAATTTTCCTTTCAGCATTTTGATTGTCAACTGAATTCTCAATTTAATGGGTATAAAAATTCTGCACTTTTAAACTCTCCGTGCCCCTTCCCATCTCAGGACCTTCACATGCTTTCCCTTCCTGCCTGGAATATTCTTCCTGATTTCAGTTATTTAATGTATGTCATCATCACTGGTTAGTAATTCTTCAGGGGAAGGGACCATGTCTGCTTGCCTCACTGGTATGCCCAGCACCTAGCACCATGCTTAGAACATACATAGTAGGCATATAATAAATATGTTTTAATACGAAGGGAGGAAGGGAAGAGGGAGAGAGGAAAGGAAGGACTTGGAAAGGGAAGGAGGAAGGTCAGAGCTGAGACTGGACACCCTTTCTAATTTTCAGATGAGGAAATTGAGGAGACTTCGAGTGATGAAGTGACATGTGCAATGAATGGGAGAGACGGAGCTGGGATTCAGCTCTCCTGTGTATGCCCTTAGAGCAGGCCCTCCACTCCACAGTGTTGCTGCTTTTGCATGAGTTTCTCATATCAAGAGAGCAACCTTTTCTTAATTTTCTGCACTAGTGGAGCAAAGCTGTGTATGTGTTATGGCCCATATGTTGAAACTTGTTTATCTACAGCTAACCAGATGGTGCCTAACAGCACACAAAGAATCCATTCGGAAATTTTCGGAGGGTCAGCACATTTTGAAACCACTAGGAGTAAATGCATAGTGTGATGTTATTCCTTACAGGAAGCAATGAGAATCAAAACTGGAAGACCTTGTTAGAAATTATGTGTGAAACTTGCAGACCTTGAGCACCAACTCAGGGGATCTAGTTCCCAGAGACAGAAGCTTATGTAATTGGATCTTTCTTTAAACTTGCTTTGTCTACACTTTCTCTGGAGAAGGAAAGTAATTTCTTAACTTAAAGCACCTTGCTTTTCAACCTCCTTCTGGCTAAATAAAAATCAAAACAAAACAAAACCCTACTTAGGCAGTACAAGCAAGAGATGTGAGGTGATCATCAATAAAAATGTAAAAGCAAAATTTACTGTGGCTAATATGAAGCAGAAAGTGAGAAAGGTTGACAGCTGTCAGAAATAGATTTGTAGATAACAGTTATGTTGGGCATTTGGCATTTTTTTAAAAGCCTGAATTGAAGGAATTAAGACATCTTGTAACTATGGCTCTTTGGACAGACACACATGAAATCTTACATTCTATTCAAACTATAGAGTGTATGCTCAGAAATTTTGGAACAAGAGTGAGATAATGGACAAGGAATACTCAAGATGCTATAAAGCAATGAAAGCTTAATCCATGATTCTTCCTCTAAAAATTTCACTGATTCATGCATTCACTCATTACTTCAAACAAATATCTATTTATATCAAAGACTGAAACACTAGAACCCAGTGGTGAGTAAGACAGAAATGATCTCCATTCTTGTGAAGCTAAAAGCCTAGCAAGGAAGCTGAATGTTACACACATTATTACTATAATAAAATGTGATATGTGTTATGGTAAGGCAAAGCACAAGGACATTCAGAAAGCAATGCAAGCTTCAATATATTGATATAAATAGAAACATTTACATCTCAGTGGTGGAGACAGTGATGATCCAAAATAGCAGATGGTAAGAAGTATCTAGAGTTTATCTTTGATGTGTATTATGTAATATTTTTGGTGCCAAATTACCTTTCTTAATTACATTTTGATTAGGCTATTATTAAAATGCTTTTTATTCTTCAACCCCACACTGTCTCACAGCGGGAGAGATGGTACAGAGCTACAATGAGAGGCAGATGAAAATAAGCTGTAAATATAAAATTTTCTCTGGATAATTTACAAAATGAATAATCCACATGTTAAGAAAGTGAGATATCACTGTATCCATGGAGAGTGAACAGAGCTAGAGAATTTCTTGGATGACCTCATACAGCCCCCTATTATTTAGCAGGTGATAAGATGCTAACTTAGGGATGTGTTTTATTTGAATTTGTTTAAAGGAGTGTGCTATAGAGTGGTGCTTTGCAAATTTTCTTTGGTGAAGATTTGTTTTTCAATCTGTTGCATAGCTATGTCTTTGGAAAATTTAATAAAAATGAATTACAAGACAAGCGAAAAAAAACGTAGAAAATCTAAATCTAATTTTTTTCTTTTTCGTATTAGGTTCAATAGACATAAAATTACATTTCAAGAAATATGGTCAGGACACACATAACATGTAGAAAAAGAAAAGAATTGCAAAAAGCTGACCACTGTCACCCAAAAGTTTGCTGTTTATTAAGGAAACCCTTGCAGTTCCTCGGCGGAGAAAAGACTGTGGCGTAATCACTACGTGTGCAGGACTCTCCGTGTGCTGAGCTCTTCCACAGCATGTTGTGGTGAGGGTGGCGTGATGGGGTGGGTGAGGACTGTAGGAACAGCTTGTCTCTGAGAACTACACTTGGAGTAGTAATGTGCAGAGAAGTTCCTGGTAATCATGAATCAGAGCCTTTAAATAAATCCCCCTGTGTTTCTGTTCTTCAATTATCTACAATTAAATTGAATCCAGAATGCTGACCTGGAGGCACTGAAAGGTATTTAATTTTTAGACTGATTACATGAATTAAGTTGTTCTTAAGGTGCAGAGACTAAATTTTGACAGTGTCGAAGAGTTTGAAGGTGAAAGGTGGTGCTATTCTATCCAGTAACCATAACACCTTGTATCTTAAAATCAGTGTTTTTTAAAGTCCACTCTGAATAAGAATTATCTAGGGAACTTGTTAAATGTGACGATACCTGCACCCTATTTCTAGAGATGCATTTTGTCGTAGGGTGCAATGGAGGATGAAAAGGGCTTTTTAACCAGTCTACATGTTTCCGATACAGCTGAGCTGGGTCCCAAATGTTGAGAATTGCCGTTCCCAAACATGCTGGCAAAGTGAATTATCTGGCTGATTCTGTGATATCAGTGTAGAATGGCATGATTAATGTGAAATAATATCTAAAGCATTTGTATATGGTTATAGAATCTTGTCAGAAAAATACACAACATGCCCACAAACTCTTACATTCCATTTAGTACTCAGTGTTTACTGTTGGTACCAAAAATCCAGCAAGCTTGTGGAAGAAAATCCACAAATCACCTTAGTTTTCAACTAAATTTAAAGACATATGGAGGCTTAGGTTTAAGTGCAGAGCTGACTAATTCCTACATTATTGAGTAACTACTGTCTAATTAATATTGGCCCTAGCACAGGCTTAGCTGAGAATGAATGCATCATATTTCTGTCCCTGTGGTCAAGCGGCTGATCAAATGCTTGTCAATAAAACAATGAGTAGATCTTTGTGAAATGTGTTGACTATTAGCCACTGAGAATGAGATGTTGACCTTTGCCAAAGTCCATGCTTTCACCATGATATATGTGTGTATATATATTATGGCAGTGATTAATACGGCCCATGTTAATTGTTTATTACTCATCAGCCGTTCTGATAGTCCTCCCAAGAACCCTAAAATGTTATCTCCATTTTATGGGTGAGGGTACTGAGGCTTACAGAGCTCTAGGATATTGACTTGTAAGTAGCAGAACTTAGCTCTCCAGCTGATGTTTACTTTTCTTTACATCCTTCAGTTCCATGGAATGCATCTCATTGGTTACTGACTGGTTTTGTGGACCTGGAAATATGCAACTGAACTCTTAACAGTTGGTTCGTCTAATACCTCTTACACTGAATACTCCAAAGCAGTTGTTTCAGGTTAGATCCCAGATCAGTGCAAGGAGAGCAAACATTGTATTCCCTGCTTCCTAATCCTATTCTTGGATTCCTCCAATTCCAGGTGCCTAGTATCTAGATGTTTTCTCCTGGTTATGCATTTCTGTTGCAACCTGCCTGTGGTGGTTAATTTTATGTGTCAATTTGACTGGATCAAGGGGTGCCGTGATATTTGGCTAAACATTATTTCTGGGTGTGCCTGTGAGAGTGGTCTGAATGAGATTAGCATTTGAATCCACAGATTGAGTAAAACAGATTGCCCTTTCCAATATGGGTGGGCTTTATCCAAACCATTGAGGTTTTCAATAGAATAAAAAGGTGGAGGGAGATTTCACTTTCTGCCTGACAGCTCAGATGGGACATCCATCTTCTCCTGCCCTTGGACTGGGACCATTGGACACCTGGTTCCCAGGCCTTTGCACTAGAACTGAACTGTACCACTGGCTTTTCTGAGTCTCCAGCTTGCAGATGTCATGGGACTTCTGAGTCTCTATAATCATGTGAGCAACTCTTCATAATAAATCTTTTTATGCATATAAAACTCTATAAATCAACAAAGCATTAGTTTATATGCATTTGAAGATATATGTATATATCATATATATATTATATATATATATAGTGTGTGTGTATATATATATATATATATATATATCCCCTCTATATAATAACCTGTTGGTTATTATACATATATCATAACCTATTTGTTTCTCTGGAGAACCCTGACTAACACACTGCCCTAACTGCTATTGCCCTATAATGTGTACCTTTCTATAGTCTCTTCATTAAACCTTATCTGTCCTATGTCCCATTCTCATCTTTTGCTGTCTCTTAACTGTCAGCCAGCTAATCAGACACACTAATCTCTTATTCAGGGCAATGTCCTCTTCTTACAAGGTACATAGTTACATTGGAGCAAGCAACTCCTTGAATCAATGTCTGAACCTGAGAAAGTGTTGATAGAAACCTCAGAGAGTATTGATAGAAACCTCAAACAGTGTGACAAGTTGGTGGTGGCGACAGTAGCTCAAATCACACATTTTGTGCCTCCTTCTTTGACTAGGATTCCGTGAACCCTGCAGCTGTTTACTTATAAACCCCTTCAAGGGCCCCTGCTGCTGAAAGCATGCTGTTAGCCAAATTCATCTATAGGACGCAGGCCAAGTCTTTTTCCTGTCCACAATGAAACCACTAACTAAGGGAATCCTAGCTTTTAAAATCAAACACAAATGAGGATAATTAGGTAACAGTTGAGATTTGTCAGGGAGATTTGGCCAGTTGCCCCCGATCCTGGTCTTTGTGGTGATCTATGAGGCATCTTCAGCTACTCTTCCGGCCTAAGAGAGCAATTCCGGTGAAGCATGTTTATTGTCATCCACGTTAGTCTATCAACGTCCTCATCAGTGGATCGGTATGAAATGTTAGAATGTATTTTGGAAGTGGAGATAAAATTAACACCTGAAACTATTTCTGGGTGTATAAATCAAAAATGACTCTTTGTACTGCTTATTCTCTTGGCTCTTAGGAATTTAATTTAGGAAGCTTTTAAATGTTGGCTTTTAACTTACCTGCAAAAATAAAATATTTTGTTGTTAAATGAATTAAGGGAAAATTTGGCCTAATTCCTATTTAGCCATTTGGATCGCGCAAAGCACAGATTTTTATTTTTTTTTGATGGAAACCATCCCTTTAATATTAGAACATGAATTGTAGTGGGGCATGCAGGTTTATGCAATACTGTCTAACATAGACTGATGTAAAATGTTTTCATTTCCATTTCACCACAGCAAATAGAAAAAAGGCCACTAATTTATTTATGTACCATTGGTGAGCACAGTTGAGAAAAGACACATTTTCTTGAAAAGAAATCATAACCAGAGTTTTAGTATGACCTCATTAGATAAGTTTGAGCTTCTGAAAAAATAAAGCAGAGCTTTAAAAGTTGAGATTTCAAAAAAAGTGGACATGGATGAAGTGTGATAAGCGTGCGCGCGTGCACATACACACACACACACACACACACACACACACACACACACACACACACTCCCAATATGAATTGTTAAAGCAGCAAACATCCAGATCCTAAACGAGGGCCACAGGCAAGTTTGCATCACCTCACTCACCGTGTCCTTATCCAATTTTACAAAAGAAAGGTCTTTTACCCACCCAGGATTTTAATATAGTACTGTGCCCCAAAGAGACCATTCAAACTATTGAGGTCCACATAGTCTCCTTTAATTCAGGGCCTATAAATCTGCAATAGAGCTTCATGTCTTTCCTTGCACATATTTCTGTGAAAGGCAAAAACTTGGATGGAATCTAAAATTTACATCAAGTACAGATGTCCAGTTAAATTTGCATTTCAGATAAACAAGTAATTTTGTGTTATTTTTAGTATAAGTATGTGCTGAAACCTTATGTCTCAATATGTGCCATGGGCGCGTACTTGCATTTAAAAAATATTTGTTGTTTACTGAAATTCAAATGTAAAGGTTGTCTTCTATGTATGTGAGGGAGCATTTGCTGAATTTTGCAAACCTAGTGGAGGTAGAGACGGTTTTGTGACCCATGGAGGGATGATCTGGATTTAGATACATTGTAGAGTAGGGTGGCCAGACACATTTTGTTTAATGGTCTCTCTTCTTCCTTCTCCTGAATTGTAAAAAAAACCCACATCACTCCTGAAGGGGACTTCTGTGAGAGCAAAACAGGTAAGACATGTGGAGGACATTGTGTCTTATTTTATTGGGACAGTAAACTCATGGCAACTTCTTGTCCTTATCCATCTGTGTTAGATGAAGACTGTTTGGGAGCTGCAAAAAGCATGCTGGGAAACACTGTTAGAAGCACAGCCTGCATTTCTCACTCTTAGAAGGAGAAATTTGGAGACAAGGCTTATTCACCAGGACTCAGTCTTGGCTCACCTGCACTATTTGCATGATTTAAAGGGGAAGGAGGTAAACACAGGTTTATTTTCTAGAGATCCACATTGCACCTTTTAGTAAAAGAAACTTACTTTAGAAATAAGTTAGTGTTTTATATTTTCTTGAACATTTATTTAGACTTGTAGAAGAAACATTTCCATTACCTTTGCAAAAAAGAAGATTGGATATTCCAAGTACATATACACTCTTCATTTGGACTCAAATTTCCTGCTCATTGTCACCCATCAACCAATTCTCAGCTTATTTGTTCATTTTTATCATGTACTTATTAGATTTACATAATTATTAGGTATATTTAGCGAAATTTATTATAAAAAATGTACTCAGTAATTAATATACTGTTGTCATTAATATATTGTTGGTAAACTTTGCACTACTACTGGCCTCATTCCTTTTATTTTGTTGTTAATTTACATTGAGGCCTGTTTCATTTTAGCAATGAGCAATATTCATGTCCGTATACATGAACTAAATGAAAAAAACCTTTCTCATTCATTGAAAGATGCATTTCCAATAAAATTTTACATTTAATAATTATCAAAATTTGCAATATATTTAGTTTTTGATCAATAGTAGTTTAGTAGTAATTAATAGGGTAATTAGATATAACAAGAGTTAGTAATATTAAAATTATTTAAAATAATCATTTAATGATAATTTTTAAATCAAAAAAATTTTTAACCCTCCATCTTAAAGGCACAAAAAAAAATCTTACAATTTATCATGACATATACATTTCTGTAACAGAAATTATAGGGTGATTAATAAAAGACATTCAAGCATAAAAACATTACATTAAGATAAACTTCAGTGGTGATGTGGAATGGAAATACAAGTTAATTTTTAAAAAAGGTAAACTTCCCTAATGTTAAAGAAGAGCTGTTTGTGAATTTTTAAAAATAGGTAGTATTGGCTATCTGATGCCACTTATGAATAGATTATAAGGACATCACAGTTTCATTTTTTAAATGTCAGTATGTATGATAATTGCATAATTGCACCTTTTGCAGCTATTTGCATTTATGATTTAAAAACTTAACATATCTATTTGAAAATTTGCAGGTGGCTGCATAGTTTTTCAAAATTATTTTATAGAGTACATGAGTGAAAAACGTAGATACTCAAAGCTCTGTGATATGCCCAAAGTGGAATTGCTGTGGACAAGGCAGTGTGCATCCTTAAGTAGACTTTGCCAAATTCTAAGTGGTTGCCCATTTTACACTCCCACTAGCAGTGTATGAGAATTCTCATGTTTTCACATTTTCTTAGACACTTAGTATTGTCAACTTTTAAGGTTTTGCCAGGCAGGGGTATAAAATGCTATCACTTTGTGGTTTTAAGTTTGCACTTCCTTGGTTACTGGTGAGGTTGAACTTGCTTTTATGTGTTGCTTAGCTAACCATCTGCAGTTCTTCTTCTGTTGATTCTCACATGTTTGCCCATTTTTCAACTGTTAATGTACATATTTGTAATGTAGGGAACTAGTTTTTACAGCATGTTGACTTATTTTCCCAAATAAGGGGGAAACACCTTTAAACTTATTTTATTCTAATTCTCAACCTACCCCTTAATTAGCCAAAAATATTTTCTTTCACAAAATGTTCATAGTTTTAGCTCTATACTAGAGGGTTTCCACTATAGAAATTAACTGCTGATTTTCCCTCTCTTATAAAGCATCAAACTATATGGACACTTCTGACTACAGGATGAGAATTATATATATTTTCAAATGATTAAATAAATATACAGGTAATGATACAAGTGAAAAAAATAAAGGCAACTTGTCACCTTACTAAAAATCTAGGGTCATGTTGATTGGTTTAATAAGATTTGATTCTTTTAAATATGAAGTTGTTTCGGAAAAGGGTATTTAGTAATTATTTTAAATACAGGCAACCCCTGACTTAGAGCTAATTAGGTTTGGGCAGTGGGCATAAATTGAGCCATTGAAATATTGGTTTGTGAAATGGGCTGAACCTCATGGGTGACACAGAAAATGGCCTTAATTTTCTTCCCACCTGTCTTTCAGTTCCAATGATCAGATCTCTCTTCCTGATCCCTGGATACTGACCAAGCCCAAAACTTTCTGGTTAACTTTTCAGTGATAAGAAAATTTCCTTTCCATGCATAGGATTCACATTAAAGTGTTGAAGAGTTCACTCTGATCCAGCTGAAAACTTGAATTCTAAATCCAATTCAAGGCTTCTCTTCTTCCTAGCTCAGTCCTAACCTGAGGTCTGTAACTCAGAGACCTTCTCTGTGTTCACACTTCTCATCCTTTCTCTTTTCTCTGATTGGAATGGGAGGGAGGATCAGAGGAAAAGGAGGGAAGACACAAAGCAAAGAGACAACAGTCTTTTTGCTTAGCTGATATCATTGGTGGTTGTCTGATGTGGCGGGTGTCTGGGTGCTGGTTGTTTTGTAGGTCATGAGTTTTGATATATCCATTCTGGTGTAGGTTCTGTCCTCTCCAGATAACTTCTTTAGACCCTCAGTTCCTGCCTCAGTGGCCACTGCACAACCTGTGACTGCTAGTGTTCCTCTGGTTCTGGTGTGCAATCCTGGGTGAGACTTTCAAGCTAGCTCAAGCATACCTGCTTCTGCGACAGCTACTTTGCCCAAGGTCAATCTCACACCTCTCAGCCATACCAAATGCTAGGAGGATGGACTCATCACCCAAGAAAAATGTTCTGTCTTCTCGCCTTGCTGCAGAGAGTTGTTTCAGCCGGGCTCCCCACTTCAGAATTCCCCAGGCTGTGGCTACTCGAAGTGTGGTCCGGGGACCAGCAGCATTGTCATTACACGCAAGCTTGTTAGAAACATGGAACCTCAAGCTCCGTCCCCGGCTGACTGAATCAGAACCCGCTTTATACAGTGAGCCCCAGGTGATTCATTTGCCCGATAAAGTTTGTGAAGCCCTGACCTAGGCCTGAGGTGGGTTCTGGTCTCTGTGTTCAGGTCGATCCCTAACCTCCAGGGGAGTCATGTAAGGCTCTCAAGTTCTCTCACAACATCCTGTTTGTATCTACCTCAAGCTTCTATAGCTCCAAGTCACCCAGCTGGGGAACCTATTGCAGGAACTTCCAGTTTCTATGAGACTTTCTCTAGAAGCCTTTGTCACTTGGTCTGGAAGGGAAGGAAAGTGCTTTCTCTTCTTTCTCCAGGAAGTAAAGAGGAGAAAATGCAAAACTTTTCCCCTAAGGCCTAGAAGTCACTGCCTCCCTAACCCTCTGAACAAATTCCAGCCTTTTGCCTAGAATGGCTAGATAAAGGGTGGAATCGGGGGATCAAAGAGCCAGTTGTCATTTTGCAAGGCTTGAAGGGAGGTGTCTGACAGATCCACAGTTCTTCTCTTTAGAGTGTGGAGACAATAACCACCTCTTGTCCTCAGTTTGAGGTTTTATTCTGAAATTCCATGATAATTGAAAAGCTATATTCTTCCCATTACTGTAAGAAGTATCCTTATATTTTAGAAGTGTAACATTATGAAATATGATCTAATTTTGGAAATCTTTTTCGTATCATAAAAATGCCAAAGTTGGTAAGAATAAATGAAAGAAGTGTAATTTATAGGCTCTGTTATTTAGACCAGCACTTCTAGTGACAAGAACTAAAATAGTTGGATAAAATTGAAATAGAAAAACATCTTGAAAGCATCTGACAAGAGTGGGGTAGTAGAGACGTAAGCAGAGCCCAAACTGTTTTTGCTCTGAGGGAATTGCCTGGAGGGCAAACCTGGGGTTCGCTTATGATGTACTTGAGCTACAGAAATAAAAGGATCTCACAAGACGGGGAATCTAGTAGGAGACCCTCCCCTCATTATGCTCAGACCTTAAAGGACTGAGATATCCCCAGGGTAAAGGTCCATAACCCACCTCACCCTCATTGTCACCCATTCCTCAATTCCTATTCCTACTCCTACTTCAGATGAGGTTGCTCTGCATCGGTGAGAAGGGAGAAAAAATGGGGAAAACACAATCGTGGTCTAGGAAACCCCACACTTAATTTAATTTGAGGTGATTCAGAGTGAGTTATAATGCTTGCAGGCACCTGGAAGAATCAGGTGCAAATCCTCTTTGGAGGAAGACATATTAAGCCTCATCTTCAAGGAATTCCCATTAATGTTTTTCAAGGATCATGCTCTCTGTATTCAGTAAACAAACAAATAAGCTAACATAAATACCTACTTCTTTGGGCCTTCATTTTTCATAAGGGCTCTTGTGTCACGTAAAACTTATAAATGTATATGCTCTTCTCCTATTTATCTGTTTTATGTCAGTTTAATTCTCAGGCCCAGCCAAAAAGCTCTTAAGAGGGCAGAGGTAAAAATTTGCCTCCTTTACAGTAAACTTTGGTTTTTGTCATTCATCTGATGCCAATCTTATGGCTTAACATTTTTTCGTGTTTTGTTGTTTTTATTTGCATTTTAGAAAATCACAAAACTGAACATGTCTTCATATTTTTTGTCCATTTTAATTCATTTATGAATTGATATCTTTGACCATTTCCTTTTTTATAATTGATTTGTAAGAGTTCTTCATACAGGGCCGGCCGAGTGGCACGGTGGTTAAGCGCTGGCTTGGGAATCCAGTGGCCCGAGTTCGGTCCCACATATGAGGGCCAGGGACACTGCCCTCAAAAAAAAAGAGTTCTTCATACAGTAGCAATCTTAATTCTTCCTCCATCATGTACATTACTAAATAGTTTTTCCTAAGTCTTTCAAGAATTGTGATATTTTGTTTTTGTTTTTGTTGCTAGGAAGTACATAATTTCTATGAAAATTTATTTTCTACGGTTTGTGACTTTGGTGTCAAGATAAGAAAGACTTGTTTCATTCCATTATTATTCAAAGTGTTTACTTATATTTGTTTCACTTTTTACATTTATTGAAGAGTTTAATCTAACTGGAATTTAATTTATGAAATTTAATTTTCCCTCAAAAGTGGCTAACCAGTTGCCACCAATTATTTAGTGAATAACAAATATTTCCCCTGTGATTTGAAATGCAACATTTATCATACACTAAATTCTCATAACACTTGAATTTGTTTCTGGGATTTTCTACACTGCCACTTGGCAGTCTGTTTATTTTCTTTTTTTCCTATGCCAATACCATCCATGTTGTTGTTATTACCAGTATTATTAAATACAGGATGTTACTATTTAATAGGAAAAGTGTGTGTCCCCTCCCTCCTACCCCTTTCATAATTTTGTTGTGGTCTTGGCAGATGAATATTAAGATAACTTTTATTAAATTCTAAAATAATCCTGTTGGGATTTTGATTGGGATTACATGTAATTGATAATCTACTGTAAAGAGAATGTACGTCTTTCCAATACCAAGTCTTTCTGTCCATAAACAAGGTATGTCTTTTTATTTTTTCAATAATTCTTTTGTATTTCTTGGTAGAGTTTTCTAATTTTTATTACTACATATATCTTTTTAGTTTTTTTGTATTTGTTTTTTGTTATTGTTGTTATTACTGTAAATGTGGTAGTTTTCTCACTAATTATTGTTAGTATGTAAAAAGACCAGTTGCATTTTTGTATATTTATTTTGAAACTAATGGCCTTACTTATTCTCTTAATAGTTCCGCAAGTTTTACAGTTTGTTTTCCTGGGGTTCACAGGTATAAAATTATATTGGTGGAAATAATGATAATTTTTCTTTCTCCTTTCAAGTATGTATGCTCTTCTTTCATTTTCTTGATTAACTGCATTGCCTTGAATGTTCAGAGCAATATTAAATAATTGTGATGATCTAAGATATCCTTATCTTATTTCTGACTTTAATGGAAATACTTCCATTATTTATCCATTAAGCTTAATACTGGCCTTACAGATACAATATGTATTATTTTGTACTATTCAGGCAGTATCCATTCAATTGTACATGATAATTTTTTAAATCAGAAATATATTTGGAATTAAATGTTTTTGGCAGTTAAGAGAGTATATTATGTTAATTTATTTACTAATATCCAATTATCCTTAGAGTGTAAAATGAATTATAGTTATTCATGATCTATCATTTCATTGTCTCATTCAATTGTATTTCCTAATATTTTGTTTAAGGTTTTTTTCAGTCAATATTCATAAGTGAGACTGGTTAGTAGCTTTCCTTTTTGTTTTTAGTAGATTTAGCATTAGTGTCATGTTGCTTATAACATAAATTTGGAATATTTCTTTTTTCTTTATATTGTTCCAGGGCTTAGTAGAGAAATTTATGCCACATAGATTTTTATTTATTTATTTATTTATTTATTTATTTATTTATTTATTTTTTAATTAGCTTCAGGTGTACAACACAATGCAATAGTTATACTTTTTACCCCTCAAAGTGACAACCGCGCTCCCCCAATTCTCCACCCACTCCTCCCCCCCATATCATACTATGTATTACAATTCCTTTGACTCCCTTCCACCATATAATCCACATCCCGTGACTATCTATATATTCAATTACAGTTGGTATACAATATTATACAACATCAGTTTCAGGTATACAGTGAGTGCAGTGATCAAGCCTCTCCTCCATCCATAAAGTGGTCTCCCTAACAAGACATGTGACCATCTGACACCCTACAAAATATTTACAACATTATTATATTCCCCAAACTGTCTTTCATATCCCTGTAGCAATATTGTAGTTACCTATTTATGCTGTCTAATCCCTTCCTCTTCTCCCTCATCCCCACCCCCTCCCAACTAGCAACCCTGTTTTCCCTCTATATCTATGAGACTGTTTCTGTTTACTTTGCTCATTCATTCAGTTTTTTAGATTCCACACATAAGTGAGATCATATGGTATTTGTCTTTCTCCGACGAACTTATTTCACTTAACATAATAGTGTCTAGGTCCATCCATATCGTTGCAAATGGCATGATTTCATTCTTCTTTATAGAGGAGTAATACTCCACTGTATAAACGTACCACAGTTCCTTAATCCAGTCATCTACCGGTGGGCATTTCAGTTGTTTCCAAGTCTTGGTGCTACATAGATTTTTAAAATTTATTTACAGAATGATCCTATCAGGTCTTTTGCTAGGTGGCTTTTTAAATTTTTTTTTTCTGGCTTTGTTTTCAAGTTAAGGAAGATCTTTTTCAATCCAATTTTTTTAAAAAATATTTACTCTCACTATTGCATTGCTCTGTAAAAATTTTTATCTTGAGCTAATTTTCTGCTTGTTTTTCTTTAAATATATTTTACATTATATTTTGGGTCAAATACTAAGTAAGCATTTTTTTGCTTATATTTTTCAAGCAGCACAACAAGTTGGACAACAATAAAATTCTTGGCTGAGTTGACCACATTTGAGGTAAATTTTAACCAGTGGCAGCTACTCCAATTTTATAGTTGGATATTGTTATATAAGAATTGCCTTAAGTATGCAGGACTCAAAAAAGCTTTTCCTCTTTTAGGAATCTTTTCTTTTTTTAAATAGCTTTTTCCCTATTTCCATTTTTGGGATACATGAATATGTGTATCACAAAAATTTCCATTTTGTTTTCTCAGCCAAGAAGACAAAACCAATCCTCTCTGAAAGAATTTGTTTGTCTTTATGCAATAAATAGCATGACCTCATGGGTAATTTCATAAGGACCTGGCTGACTTATGTGGCAGAACCTCTAGTGGACTGATGCTTCATCGAGGCCAAAAGACATCATAGTATAGAGGAAAAGAGACAAGAATAAGAGAGGCTAGGGCCAAGGAAAGGCTTCTGCTAAAACCAAGATTTGAATGGACCACAACCGAAATCAAACAAGCAGCAGATGGTTGCAATAATGATATAGCCATGCTTTCCCTTCCTTTCTCTTGCAACCAAGGGCACAGCTTTCTAGGAAAGTTCATATTATCCAGGATTTCCTCACTAATGATTATATTCATAATCTAACTTTAACACTAAACTGTGTGGTATGTTCTTGTGTTTGCTGTTACTGATAAGGATGAAAACATAATTTTCTAAAGCTGGAATGTTTAGAATGGAGTGTTTATGTGAAAAGATTTTCTATTGAAATTTAAATGACTGAAACACATAATTAGTATCAAAATGGTTTTAAAAATATATTTGAACTAAGCATTTGGCTTAGGAAAATAATCAGAAATAAGGCAAAGATTTATGTATAAATCAGTTTATCTCAACATTATTTCTGTGATCTTTAAAAAGCCATCATCCACAGTGGTGATATAATCCAAGAAACACAGATGAATAACAATAACAACTGAACAGAATTCCAAAATAATTCAAGTTTTGTATTAGTTGGGGTCCTTTGATAACACAACAAAAAACAACTGTGGCTAAATAGGTAATGAAGAAATTTGTTGGAAAGTGTGGGTAAATCATGGATGTGAAAGAAAAGTTGAATATCCAGTTCTTGTAAAAGATGGATCCAAGGCTACTGTGGGATTCCTGCTCACAGGAAGAACGAATGAATGGTCATTACAGGTCACCATTGTCAGGATAAACCAGCCCTTGTTTTCCATCCTTTTGTTACTTTATTCGAGATACGAATACTTGGGAAAAAGATCACAAATAGCCTTCCTTGGGCCCTGTGTCCACCATTTGGCCAGGGCAACCCAGTTACCTCGAGTAAATGTTTTACCAAGACTAGAGAATAGGAAGTGATAGCAGAGACTGCCCATCTCTAGGACACGATAAACTATGTTCCCAACTTCCCTTGCAGCCTGGTGAGGACTGTGTGACTGAGTGTTGGGCAATAAAATAGGGTGAAATGATGTCCGCCATCATCAGGTCTGGCCCATTAAAACTCCTGCAAAGCCCTCTATGTTCTCTCTGTTTCCCCATCTTCAGGAAGGATGTGAAAGGACCAGTGCAAGACTCAGAGGCCCTGGGAGATGTCAAATCCACCATATGGAAGAAGCTGAGTTCCTGTGTCACCGCACGAAGGCCACCCACTGAACACCCCATTGGACATGACATGAGTGGGAAGTAAACGTTAATGGTGTTAATTAAGCCACTGAGATTTGGGGGATTGTTTGTTTCAGCAGGAAGGCTGCCTTAAAACTCAAGGATGAATATCAGGCAGGCAAAAAAAAAAAAAACACCCCAAAACTTGGTTCCACTTAAATTTCTGTACTTGTATTTAAAAAACACAGTGAAGTGGTTACATAGACAACTGCAGAGCTTTTTATCTCCCATCCAATTCCCTCACAGAGCAACGCCCACATCTTGTCCTCCAAAATTCTCAGAAAATCCCACTTCTTATTCTTCAACTTCAGCTTTACCTTTTCCCTTCCAAATCTGCATCACAAAAGCTCGAAGGATCATCAGGCAAAATAGAACTCTGAGGGTGGAAGAGAAATAGAAACTAAATAGCTGTAAGACAATGGGGAACGACTGGGAAAATTCTTATATTAATAGTATTGTAACATTCATAGCAGTGAAAATTTGAAAACCACCTAAAATGTCAAACAATAGGAAAATGGTTAAATTATGGTATACTTGTTACCATATGGTAATATGAATAAGATAGACTTAGTCCTTAGGCTCATGGAGCTTATAGTCTAATGGAAATATTTTATACCAATTAACAAGAAATGTGTTTTAGAAATATAGTTAATAATATCAAAAGAAAACTGATGGCACAGTTTTGAGTGAGAAACTCCAGGTAAGAAGCTGTATACATAGTAGTACAATCCAAATTTTAAAAAAAAAATATATGTAACCTTGCATATTATGTATATGTATATATTTGTGTATGTGTGCATATCAAACTGTTAAAAGTGGTTATCTCTGCATATTGACATTACAGGTAATTTTTACTTTCTTATACTTTTCTATGTTTTTTAAATGTTTTATACTTTTCTATATTTTCAAAATAGTTTATACTTTTCTATATTTTCAAAATGGTAGGTACATTTTCAATATTAAGTGGGATTTATAGATTATTCTTTTCCCTTTCCTTACAATTTTCTGCATTTTCCAAATGTCAATAGAATGTGTAATTTGAAAAAAGCATTGATCAATTCACAGTATTTGATATTGTGTACTGAAAGACTGTTTGCCACAGTGGCTTCCTGATTTCATAGACTTTGGCCTCCAATAGCTCTGGAGACCTGAATACATACATATGTGTGTGTGTGTGTGTGTGTGTGTGTGTGTGTGTATTTGAATATAGGATATAGAATATATATATATATATATAGGATATATATATATAGGAGATATATATATATATATCATATATATATATATATATATATATATATATATATATTCTAATTGGATATTTTACAATAGAGTGGATTATTCCCAAAGCACCAACAATTGCATATGCTTACCTTGATAATGTCACCATGGACTCTAATGAAATCGACTTTACCTGCCTTTCAAAATACAAGCACTAGAATTTTATCAGATCATTGTTTTTTTTTTGAGGGCACTGTCACTGGCCCTCATATGTAGGACCCGAACCGGGGCCGCTGGCTTCCCAAACCAGCGCTTAACCACAAAGCCACTCGGCCAGCATCAGATCGTTTTTTAAGCAAGCAAACTCAGATCCTTAAAATATGGAGATGAAAAGATTAATAACACTGAACAAGTCCATTAAAATTTATATAGTAAATATGCTGTGCTTTCCTCTTATCAATACAGAAATCTATAGAGCTATTAAAATACAATTTATGTTACACTTAAAGGAAACGACTTTTGCTTAATAGAGTACAAAGCCATTGAATGCTAACCCCATAACATAAGTTCTCTCCTTGAACTACCAAATACCACTGAGAAGAGTGAGTGAATTATCGGAGGTGATTTTAATTTAGATTACTAAAACATTACCATAGATATAGAAGTCTGAGTTGATTAAACTTTGAACTTATCTGATTAAAGCACTTATTATATTATGGTTGAAGTTACAAGAAAGTACTTCAATTGATGGGATAATTATGAATAAATAAGGAAGGATATGACCTAAAAATTTGTTTTAATTATTTAAGTGATTGCTATATGAAGGCTATTAAGACACTGAAATTGTCTCGACATTGTATCAGATTGCCAGGCAGAAACTTTGAAGATGAATAACTTCATGGCGCCTGTGCCTAATTATTTTCTGAGACATTGTACACTTAGTTTAAGAGATAAAAAGGGAAAGGAAAAAAAAGAGAAAATTCAACTAAAAGAAATATTTGACCAATTAAATATTATTGGTAATGTGCCTGTAGCTCATTTCCTTAGTTGTTTTAAGAGAAGTCCCCCACAAAGGTGTCATTAGGTATCCTAAACGGATCTTCCTGACCGGGGACCCTTATTTTGTTTGTAGCTCTTAAGATGTCCTATAGTTAATTAGTCTTCCTGATTGAAGAGCATGATTAATGGACAGTCACGCATTTGAAGTGCTGACCTCCATGGAGGATGTTCAACAGTAACTGCTATTTTCAACTCAAACTCAATCTGGAAGTTATGCTTGCCCATAAACTAAAAGATGAAACCTTTCTTTGTTCTGTAAAATGAATCAGAGCAGGAATATGGGCTAAACGCTGATAATAGAGCTAGAGAGAGAGCGTCTTTTTTTCCAGGGAAAACCCATTTAAATATCATCTGTGTGTTCATGTGCTTGTTGACTATTGTAGAACTGTACATGGATCTCGTAACAAGTTGGGATCAGTCATTCTAATAAAATTGGTGGCACTTTTGTAAAGGCATGTATTAAAGAACGCTTCCATTTATCGTGATGGACAGTTATCTACTCTGAGTGAAACCCACTGACTATAGATGTTAAAATTTTGGGAGTCCAAAGTGGAGAGGACAGTATAAAGCTTTTTTTTTTTTTAAACTCATGAGCGGCACTGCCCTAGCCAGTTTTGGCTGCTATCCATTAGTGGAACAGCTTGCAGTTCCTAGTGATAGGCTGATATTGGACAATTTGTAGGCATACATTTCTAATTTCTCTTGCTCTCATCTCATCAAACTTCATCCTTTTTTTTTTTTTTTTTTAGATACTAGGGGGAAGTTAAGTTTTAAATCAATTGGCAATGTCAGGTACAGCTTTAAATCGCTTCCACAGAGATTATAGAAATAAAATTCTTAAATTATATTATTCAGATCTATGAGAGTATAAGATTGGCTGTCAGGTTTTTTAAGCAGAGATAGGTCCCTTCCCCCCTCCCTCCCTCCCTCCCTCCTTCCTGCCCTCCTTCCTTCCTTTATTCCATATAGGATTTGAGAAAGTTTCTAAGCTTTCCTAAGCTGCACGGCTATAAAGAGGAGAGGTGTGCTGGTTCTGTCTATTTTGGTCCTTTATTTCCGCCAATACCTTAGGGAAGCAGAGGATGACTCATGCTCCCTCAACACCTCTGCTCTTTGCTGATTAGAGTTCATGTGTCATAGTGAGGACAGGAAGAGAGAAGTCCGAAGTTGAGAGCCTTACTATGAGATCTTGTACAACTCACTTCTATTTCTTATCTACATAATAGGAATTATAATATCTGCCTCAGAGTGTTACTGAAGCATCAAAGATAATAATGACTAGACATGTGCCTTGTGAAGTGCTATACATTTATCAGGGTTGGTACTCTATTCCACTGATATAGTTGTGGGATAGAAATAAAAGAAAGTGTTGCATATCTTTCCTTCAGGGAAAAGAATACTGCATTTTCTTTACAAAATTTTTTTAAATTAAATTTATTGGGGTGGCAATGGTTAGTAAAATTACATAGGTTTCAAGTATACAGTTCTATAATACATCATCTATACGAGTATATCACCACCCAGAGTCAGTTCTCCTTCCATCACCATTTCTTTGACTCTCTTTACCCTTTTCTACCTTCCCACCTACCCCTTACCTCTGGTAACCACTAAACTGTTGTCTGTGTCTATGAGTTTTTGTTTCTTTTGTTTGTCTTGTTCCTTTGTTGCTTTCAGTTTTATATCCCACATATGAGTGAAGTCATATGGTTCTTGATTTTTTTCTGTCTGACTTATTTTGTTTAGCATAATAATCTCAAGATCCAACCATGTGGTCACAAACGGCAGTATTTCATCTTTCCTTATGGCAGAGTAATATTTCACTGTATATATGTACCACATCTTCTTTATCCAATCGTCTACTGAAGAACACTTTGGTTGTTTCCATGTCTTGGCCACTGTAAATAAAGGTGCAGTGAACATCAGAGTACAATATCTTTACAGATAAATGTTTTCAGATTTTGGGGGTAGATACCCAGGAGAGGGATTGCTGGGTTATATGGCAATTCTATTCTTAATTTTTTGAGGAACCTCCACACTGCCTTCCATAGCAGCTGCACCAATCTACATTCTCACCAGCAGTGTATGAGGGTTCCTTTTTCACCACAGGCTCTCCAACACTTATTATTTGTCTTGTTGATGATAACCATTCTGACAGGTGTGAGGGGATATCTCATTGTGATTTGGATTTGCATTTCCGTAATAGCTAGTGAAGTTGAGCATTTTTTCATGTATCTGTTGGCTGTTTGTATGTCTTCTTGGGAGAAGTTTCTGTTCATGTCCTTTGCCCATTTTTAAATTGGATTGCTGGTTTTTTGTTGTTGAGCTATATGAGTTCCTTATATTCCAAGGTGCCAAAAAATGTATCCACATGACTTGTATTCATCTTTTGTTATCGGTATATATTGAGTATTACAATTTTAATACAGTTTTTTCCTTTCTTAAAATGTGTATATATAGATAGATAGATAGATAGATAGATAGATAGATAGATAGATAGATATTTTGGCATCCTCTGTATTTTGGATATTATCCCCTTATTGGAAGCGTTGTTTGCAAGTATCTTCTCCAGTTCGGCTGGTTGTTTCTTTGTTTTGTTGATGGTTTCTTTTGCTGTACAGAAGGTTTTCAGTTTGATAGAGTCCCATTCATTTATTTTATTGGGTTGTAGGAAAAGTCATGAAGCATTTTTGCAACAAAAAACATAGAAAAAAATATGTCAGAACTTTTCCAACAACCCAATAGCTTTTACTTCCCTTGCCTTTGAGTCCAAATTCATAAAATCTTTTTTGAATCCAAAGTCCACAAGTTTAGTACCTATGCCTTCTGCTGTGCAGTTTATTGTTTCAGGTTTTATGTTTGGGTCTTTGATCCATTTTGAGTAAATTTTGGTACATGGTGACAGATAGCAGTCTTGTTTCATACTTGTGCACATGGCTTTCCAATTTTCCCAGCACCATTTATTGAAGAGGCTTTCTTTTCTCCATTGTATGTTTTTGGCTCCTGTCGAAAATTATCTGTCCATAGTTATGTGAGTTTATTTCTGGGTTTTCAATTCTATTTTATTGTCTGGCATTTTCTTATTTAGACATAAGTATAAACATTTGATGTTAATAGGGTCTACCTAGATTTAGGTATGGCACATCAACCAATGCCTCATAGTTTTTTTTCTAATCGCACTTTTAAGGAAATTTTATAAAAATAGCAAGTAGCATGTTTTGTGCCCCTACTATATGCTTAATGTTTAAAATGGGCTATTTTGTTTAAGCCTGCAAATAACCTTATTATTATGATTATATTGTCTCCATTTTTTTTTCAAATGGGGGCAACTAAGCATAGAGAGATTAAATCACTGGTCCAAGATCTCATAAGTGATAGGATTTAAACCAACTTGAGACCCCATGATCTAAACCACCAGAATTCTTCTGCACATACGCTGTGATTTGTAATCAAAATGTGCTAAATATTTAAATCAAACTTATAGAGTGTATGGTCAAATGTCCTCATTAAAACATTTTTAGTCCTCTTTTCTCACTTAAAACTCATCAAAAGCAACAAAAAGAATGGAAAACGGGAAAACCTTTCATATTCCATCAAATAATAAAATGGCCACACTCCACCCTGCAACCTATGAGGCATTCCTCCCCGCAAACTGTATTGTGGATCAAAAGAGGGACCTGAGAGCAGAAACAGAGTTACCTCAAATGTCCCAGACCTAAAGACTCATCATCCTACAAATCTTCAGATTCATAGCATGTTTGTGGAACAGGACCCAGTTCACTGAGTGGGGATGCCCCTGTGGAGACCCAGGTTAATAGTTCTTCATGGAAGGGAGGGTGTCTCTGAAAGAAACCTCACTGACACTGTAATTATTGTCTAAATCCCTCTGACCAGCAGCAGGATAAAGGGGAGCAGGGGAGTCATGTTCGCCTACTCACAACATAGAAAGGATTTGATTGACCATTAAGCCTCCCAGACAAAGGGGAGACAGTTTCCAGGGGAAAGCATTTTCGGTCTCCTGCCTCTGAACTTGCCCTCTGGCAGATTTCAGCAGTCTCAACCTCCCTCTCCACCCCACTTTGCCCTCCCTGAGGTTTCTCAGCTCCTGGCCAGAATCAGTGGGCTTCTCAGTTTCTAGTTCTACAGGAGCTTGGGAAGAAGCAGAATAGTCAGGGCTGTGATTTGAAGGTTTGCTCAGCTTTTGGCTTTTCCGTGTAAGTATTGGAAATGTGAGTCAGAAGGATGAATGTGGGTTGTGAAAAATTACATAAATGGAGCCACTTCAAAACAGAGTCGGAGCTGCCACCCCAAAGGTACTAACGTCTTGCACAGCTTACTCCTCAAATCTTTGGAATGTTTACACTGGGCAAAATCAACTTGGGATTGGGCCAAAGATACATTGTATTCCAAATAAGTGTGCAAAGCTAACAGGAAGGTAGATGCTGTGGCTACTAAACTGAAAATTAAAGACATTCTTTAGAACTAGAACTACCGTGTATATCTAAAACATAACTTAGGTTATTTGCACGTATAAAACTTCCTTCCTTGACCTATTTACACCAATAGAAATTCTTTCCTTATATTCATATAATTATTTCTCCTCCCTTTCTCATAAAAACCCTTTACCTTCACCCCCTAATAGGAACACTATTTGGGTTTCTGCTTGAACCAGTGCTTCCTGAATAGCTGTTCTTTTGGATCTCAAATAAGTGCTTGTTGCCTCTCACTTTAGCCCTTTGTTTTTAGGCTATAAGGGTAATCAGAGCTTAATTGATTGTCTGACTACTAGTGCAGATTGGTTCTGAGATTCTGCAGTATTCGAACTCTAAATCCCAGTATTAGAATTTCCTATGCACTGAATTCTGCCTCCTGCATAATTCTGAGGATGAGTCAGCCCTCTCCCAAGCATCCCTTTCAGTTATACATCTTTTTTCTTTTTTTTTTTTTTTTTTAAGGGCAGTGTCACTGGCCCTCATATGTGGGACCGAACCGGGGCTGCTGGCTTCCGAGGCCAGTGCTTAACCACTACGCTACTCGACTGGCCCTCAGTTATACATCTTTTGGTTCTAACTAATTTTGCCCTGGGTTTATTATTCACCAACTGTCTTCATTACCATTTCAATAATTCACTGGGGAGAAGGAAATATTCTACAGTGATGCTGAACAACACTGAGCAGAGGTGTTACCTTCAGGAACTTTTACTCCTATGGAAAGCTGGGAAAAGACAAAGGCTCTGTCTGATATGGATAATGGATCCAAATGAGGGACTGTATATATTTCAATCTCTTGTTATTTATACATGTTATGAGCAAGGAATGTTGGGGATGGGCACCCTTTTGAAGTGGATGAAGAGCTCCAGATGGCTGTTTCCTTTTATTCTGATTAAAGCTGTTAGCTTATCATATACAGCAGAGCTTGTAGCCCACCCTGTAGGTCCTGCCAAACTTGGCAAGACTGTCCATAGCCATACACCTGAATTTCCACTGGGCAGTGCTCTAAATCACTCCCACGACATTTATTCTCCATTGGAAGAAGAATCTTTGTTTCATTTTATAAGTAGAAAAAAATATATATCACAAAAAGAATCACCCCAAACCGTAGGAAGAGTTCAGACAAATAAGTCTGTATATTTTTTAAAAACTTGCAATATGTTTTATTAAAGGAAACTCAAAGGATTCTAAGACTATAATACATCAAGCAGAAAATGAATAGTATCAGTAGAACTTAGGAAAGAAATGCAAGAAAATAAAATCAGTACTGAAGAAACACTTTTGAAGCAACAAAAATAAACAATGCTGAAAACATAGCCAGAAAAATGACTGCTGGACAGGCCTGAGGAATCACAAAAACAAAATGGAAAATACATACAAAGATATTACACCAAGAGTATAATAAAGTGATAAAATTGGGAGACAAAGAAAGCATAATCAACATATGTATAACTGATTTTCTGAAGAAAAGAACAGAATACATGAAACAAAAATATTTAAACATATTTATGCATTCAGGGAATATTTATTGTATACCTATTATGTACTGTAGACATAGGGGGAAAAGTGTTGAACAAAAACATAAAAGACAACTTCCTTAAGCTAAATAAAAGCATGAAATTGCAAATAGGAAGAAATAGTTTATCCTAGAAAAGGAAAAAACCTCAATATAGAATAATTGAAATTCTGACGTATCTTGGGGAAATTACTGAATTTTAGGAATAAAAAATTCCAATGGTAAGAAAATGAAATTTTTTTTCTAGGACTACATTGTACCTAAATTTAATGGTATAATATTAGAAACTAGAATTTCACAAATATTTTAGGAGTTATTTTCCTAAAAGTACAAATTATGCTGCAAGATATTACCATTGGTAATAAATACCAATGTTTGTGTTCCATTCTTTTCAACTAAGAAACTGCTTAAAAATAAATATTGCTCCAAGTTAAAGGATCAAAAACTGGAATGATTCCTGAGTTTTATATTTTGGTGCCATACAAATATGTCAGGTTTCAGAGTACAAATCAAAACAGTAATGTCATGTAAGAAACATTTTCAGAATTAAATATTACTACGATTAAAACTAGTGTTCAGTAATCCCTCCATTTTATTTTGCTAAACGCTTAGGCTGAGATTATATTTCTGGTATTTGGACTTTTTGAAACATGTTCCGCTTTTTGCATTTGAATTATCTGCCTCCAGGCATTTAATTTGCAATCTGTTTTAGATCTGAATGAGTATTTTATCTTAAAACTCACTGAGAATTGTACAAAGGGCTGGGAAGTGGTTCTGCCTTGACCTTATGAGGATTGCTTTCTTTTTATCTGTTTTCTCTTTTCAGCCTCCTCCACCCATTTCATAAGAGGAAGATCTTATATAAGGGAAGAATATGTTTGGCCCCAGGCCTCTTAATAGCACCACTCAGTGCCTGAAGACAATGGAGCAGTATCTACCAATATCTGTTGGTTTGGTTATGCAAATGGAAAGTTATAGAATAGCCTTTCTAAATTATGTGGTTGTTGTGAGCCAGTCTTGAAAAATTTACTCCATGACAAAATTTAGCTCATCATGCGATGAATGATGATGTCATGATATGTGGGGTAGTTATGGAACCCAGGGAAATGGAGAACAAATGACAGTGGGGAATGTGTCTATAGAACAGACTGTTTAATCTTGACCATGTGAAATAATTCTATAACTAATAGAAAGTAGAAATCGAGGGAGGGATGATGGAAGAAAGTATAGCATTCATTTCCATATCTTTCAAAGAAAGAAATGAAAAGAAATAAATATTAACTAAAGTTAACATAGGTAATAAAAAATGAATTCTAAGCGTAGTTTAAAAAAATAGCTCCATGTCTTTTGTTTTGGGGCACTTTTTATAAATGAAGTCTCTTATAAATGAATGTTAATTTGAGATTTATTGACTTTTCAGTTGCTCTTCAGAACCTTCTGGTAAATAAAAAAACCTAAATCTAAAGTGAAAACATGGAATTTTGCTTAAGATATAGGCTTTAAAATGATCTCAGAATGTGAATATTGCATCTAGTCAAAATTTCCTGTGAAATTCTCCTCAGAAAGTGCATGGTGTGGAGGTCACTTTTGCTTATTTAGCAAGTTCAACATAGCCAATTCAGTTTTCAGCTATGGAGATCACTGTTTACTCAGTGTGTGTATGGCAGGTCCTCGAATCACATTGTTTTGTTAAATGTCGTTTTGTTTTAATGTTGATGAGGAAAAAAAAAAATCGATTCCCCGGCTGGCATCGCTGTCTGTGTGGAGTTTTCACATTCTCCCCCATCTGTGTGAGTTCTCGTTGGGACTCCCAGACATGAGCATGTGAGGTGAATGGCATATCTACATTGTCCCAGTCTGAGTGAGTGCGGGTGTGGGTGTGGGTGTGAGTGTCAGTGTGGGTGTGGGTGTGGGTGTACCCTGTGATGGAAGGGCGACCTGCCCAGGGCTGGGTCCCACCTTGTGCCCTAAGCTGCCGGGACACACTCTGGCCATTGTGATCCTGAACTGGAATAAATGGATTGGGGAAAAAAAAACTCATACTTCTTTTTATTCATCTTTCTTAAGTGTATGTGTAGCTCTCATTTATTTCAATGTTTAATATTAGAAGTGTTTTGGGTCTTTATTTAGAAGTTTGCTGATGTTTTTGTGACCAGAAATATGCCCTAGGAGCTTAGCTCTTGTTTCTATCAATTAGCCTGTGCTGAAATTGGTTTCCTTACACATCGTTGGACTTAAAGTCACAGAAGCTATGGATGACGTTAAGTGAGGAGTCACTGTCCTAGGTAAGGTAATAAGTTTGTGTTGGAACCATATTATGCAAAGGATACCTCTTGTTTAATAGAAAAATGCATACTCAGGGCAGTGAGATCCTGGCACTACAAGAGTAATGGAGGAGGCCATCAGAGGACGCTACTGCCGGTTGACCTGTGACCTGGACCCCATCAAACGAAGGCTCCTCACCCTCTCCCGGTCCTTGGAATGTATGCTGTGTCCACTGTTCCCACAGCCTGAGCGCTTTCCAAGGACTCAGCCTTGAGAGAGTAAGGCATCATTGAGACCGTCTGGACTGAATACCTGACTGAACTCCTTGAAGGCCTCTAAACTTGTAAGAGTCTGACAGGTGGGAGCAGAGACCTGCCGATCTTGCAGCCCCAAGACAAGCCTGGTAAGTAACTTCCCTTGCTTATTAAGTCTTATCTGCCACCTACAGATCTGGTGTGGCCTGCCTTTCTTTGGTCTCTTCTTGCTCTCTTGTATGGGGTGGCCAGTGTTCAAACCAGAGGTACATTGTCATTGAAAGTGAATGAGGAACCACTGATGGAAATCTCCTCTCCACTCTCTTATTCATGTGTGTGGGGAATGTAAGTTGAATTGTCTGCACTATATAAATTTTTACTTTTTCTCTGTCTCTTTCTTTATATAAGTGTGTGATTGTATATGTGTGAGTTAAATAAATGCTTAAGGTAATGTGACTCCATTAAAATATTTTTGTTAAAAATTGTAGGTAGTGTAAGTTCCATTTTGCAAATCTGTCATCCATCTTCCTCCCTCCCTCCCTCTATCCCTCCCTCCCTCCCTCCCCCTGACTTCCTTCCTTCCTTCCTTCCTTCCTTCCTTCCTTCCTTCCTTCCTTCCTTCCTTCCTTCCTTCCTTCCTTCCTTTTCTTCCTTCCTATTTTTCTATCATTTATATATTTGTATATCACTCTATACATCCTTCTATTCATCCAGCCATGCAAACATTTGTGTGACAAATATAAATGTGTGTGTGTATTTAGAGAGGTGCATGTGTTTGTACGTATATGTGTGTATGTATGTGTGTACACACATTTACAGATGTATATATATTATGTCATTATATAGTATTTATACATAATATGTGCATATGTATATATATACATATATATGGAGAGAGAAAGAGAGATTTTTCTGAAACGATGTCTGTTATGTGACAACAATGCTAATCTCTGGTAGGTAGGACTTGAATATTTTTTTATTGATTTTTTTTCTATTCAGTATTCCTAGAATTGTTTTGTGAGAATGTATAATTTCATGAAATTAATTGTCCTTCCTTTCTACTGTTTACACATAAAAAAATTATACAAAATTAAGTCCTAATGTGTTATGCATTATATCTATAGGGGGACCTGCACAAACACTGAATTTTGTACCTAGACCCCTAGGGAGCTGGCAAAAGCTGATTAACCAAAGAAGTGGGTCTTGGTCTCTGTGCTCTGGCTCCTCATCTGCTAGCCTTTTCAGTTGCTTTCTCCTATAGAGCTGGCTCTCACTTCCTAAAGAGTCACTGTCCTTGTTGATCGTTGGGCTGTAGTTCTGGAGGTACCTACTCTCACTAGGAAATATTCCATCTCATTGTCAGCCTTCTATTCATTTGTCCTCTTTGTTCCCTCACTTTCCTCCTTTTTTTTTTTGCTGCTCTCTGCTTCTTTCCTCCTTGCTTCTCCCCCACTTCTCCCTGCCCTCTCTGTGGTGCCCTGTTTTCCATGCTCTGGCTTCAGTTTATTCCTTTTGGACTTTCCCTTCTATCTTTTCACTCATTGGATGGGACCATTCATCCTCTCTCGTAAGGAAAGCCTGTCATTTTGCCCAGGAAGGACTGACATAGTGGACTGTGCCACCAGAGTCAGTCTCCTCTCAACAGACCTCCTCTATCCTGGTTCTCAGGAGTAATTGAAAGCATCTTTAGTAGAAACTACAGAATACAAGGTCAAGGGATGCAGGCTGTGTGAGCTGGTCCAATGCCCAGGGGCAAATGAAATCATCAGCAGGAATACCCTGTGGGTACTTTCTCTTACAGGTGCCCTCTGTGTGCAGGGACATTTGCAGAGGTGTTACTGTATTCACTGACTTCTGCCCCCTCTGTTTATGCAGGATCTGTCTGCTGTTGAGAGAGTCCTTCTCCCATTGTTTTGGAGAATTCCCAGGGTGTATTCCATGTGCTCATGTAAACTCTTTCTTATCTTCTGTCTGGACTCTCATCAGAGTTTGCTGCCCAGGAAGCCCCTTGAGGGAGAGACTTCTCTCTGACTACTGCTGCTAGTATCTCTGTCCAAATAGTAATGACAAATAAATTTTCTGGAATACTGTCAAACATCCTTATCACAGGTGTAGACGTTGCCCTAGGAAAGGAGGACCAGATTCGAGACAACATGCTGTGGTCCTATTTTCCTAGTCTTTCCTCTGAGGTATGTATGAAAAGACCAACTTTTTCAGTCTCTAGTAAAAATAAGCAAGCAGGGAAACAAATCATTCTGAAAATCAACTCAGGGAGAACACCCACCAGTTCATTACATATGATCAGACATGCCTGAACCCTACTAGTTAAGGCTCTGCTGAATTTTTTTCAATGCAGAATAAGTCAAATGCCATACATTAGACTCCAACTTTTCTGAAAACTAATAGCAATATTTTGAATTTGAATGGTCTGGAACACAATACTTGTTTAACATATTTTAAAATGTTAGAACCACTGATGAATAATTGACAAAACAGTAAAAAGATGTGCAATGAAAGCATTGGTTTATTTTAGTTACCTTTCCTCTTGTCATTCTAAACATTTTTTTTATGTGTGAGCATGAATTAGTGGAACATTCTCAGTTTTTGTCTGTCTAGAAATGTCTTGGTTTCACCCTAATTATTGATAAATATATTTTTATTTATTTATTTATTTTTGTTTTAGCTGAGCCATCCTGCCACCTGTTGGCAGCTCAGCGGCTGCTCAGCTCAAGCTGGGCATCGAACTGTTGTTGCTCAGAGCTCAGCTCGCACTCTTGAGTGAGCTCTTAACCAACTGAGCCACTCGGCCGGCCCAGTAAAATATGTTTTTAGACATGGCTCTCTAGGTTGACAGTTATGTCTGTCGGCACTTGGAAATTTTCTATAGCGATAGGACCTCTATCATAGGTACTGGGAAATAATTGAATTATTAGTCACTTATAGACAATGTTGCTTTTTTCTTGATGGCTTTAAGATCTTCTCATTGTCTTGGGAATCTGCGCTTTGTTAATGTTATGCCAAAATGTGTCTCTCTTACTAGGTTTTTTGAATCTGAGGATTGGTATATTTCATCTCTTCTGGAAAATTCTTGAACGTTGTGTCTTAAAAATAGTGTTTCCCCCTTCTTGATTCTGCCCTCTCTTTCAAAAAGAATTCCAAATAGACATTTTTGGATCTCATGCTATCCTTCTTGCCTCTTTCCCATGTTTCCATGATTTTATCTCTCTGTGTTGCATCCTGGCTAATTGCTTCACATCTAACTTCTAATCACTAGTTCTCTCTTCATACCTCTAATATGTTGTTCAACCTGAATATGAAGTTTTTTTTTGTTTTGTTTTTTTTTAAAGATTTTATTGGGGAATGGGGGAGGGGAACAGCGTTGGGGAATCAGTCAGGGATGGGGAACAGACAAGTGGCTGTCTTTTTGTTCTTCAGTCTAGTTGTGGAGGATGTTGCTTCACTGTTGGTATCGTCATCGGGCCCTTCCCGGATGAGGCAGATCGGTCGCTGGCCTCTGGATGGTCGCTCATCGCGGCTATTGGCAGCTCACACTGTCTGCCGGCTGCTCACGCTGGCTGCCAGCCACTCACTGTAGCCTATGGCAGCTCACTGCAGCAGAGGCTGCAGCCCACACCATCGTCGAGGCTTGCACAGCCCAGCTCCAGGTGGAGCTGTTGTTAGCTGTAGAGGGCAGTGTCACTGGCCCTCATATGTGGGATCTGAACCAGGGCTGCTGGGGTCCCAAAGCCAGCTCTTAACCAATGCGCCACTTGGCCAGCCCCTGAATATGAAGTTTTTATGTTCAAATATTCTAGGAGCCATTTTTTCTATTCAAAAACTTTAAAAAAAATACACTGTTAAGAGAATTCAAGAAAAAAACAAGCAACAGACTGGGAGAAAACATGTGCAAAACACATATCTGATAAAGGACCTGTATCCAAATATACAAAGAACTTTTATGACTCAACAATAAGAAAACAAACAACCAATTTGAAAAATGGGAAAATATCTGAACAGGCACATCACCAAAGAAGATATACAGATGGCAAATAAGCATATCAAAAGATGTTTCACGTCATGTGTCATCAGGGAAATACAAATTAAAATGAAATTTAATTAATCTTTTCCTTGATAGTCATTACTTTGTGTATGTGGTTTCAGAAGTCTTTCCCTGAAGATAGTCTCCCACATTATCTTCCAGGAGCTTTATTTTTGGCCTTTGCATTTAGCTCTACATTTCATCTAGAAATCATATTTCTGTATGGTGTGAAGTAGGGGCCATCTTTCATTTATTATATATGGATCTCCAGTTGTCTGGGACCATGCATTATAAACAATATCCTTCCCCACTGCTCTGAATTGTTATCTTTGTCATAAATCAAATTTCTCTGAATGTATGAGTGTTTCTGGGCTCTCTATTCTTCTATTGTCTTATATTTGTATCTTTTCATCAATACAACAGACTAAGTTTTAAAAACAGACTTTGTTTTCCAGAGAAGTTTTTGGTTCATAGCGACAGACTTCCCATATACCCCTTGCACCCAACACATGCGTAGCCTCCCCTATGATCAGCATCTCCCATGACAATGGTACATTTGTTACAGATGATGAACTAAAATTCATACATTATTGTCACCCACAGTCCATAGCTTACACTAGGGTTCACTCTGTGTGTGTGTTCTGTGGGTTTTGACAAGTGCACATCTTCTAAAGTGTCTGTACCATTTTTCATTCCACCAGCAATGAATGAAAGTCCCTGTTGTTCCACATCCTCACCAGCATTTGGTGTTGCCAATGTTCTGGCTTTTGGCCATTCTAATAGATGTGCAGTGGTATCTCACTGTTGTTCTAATTTGCATTTCCCTGATGACATGCGATGTGGAGCATCATTTCATATGCTTATTTGCCATCTGTATATCTTCTCTGACAAGGTGTCTGTTAAGGTCCTTGGCCCGTTTTTCAGTTGGGTTGTTTTATTATTGTACACAATCAAATTTAATGTAACTTTCTATCTTCATAAATAAAGTTCCCCTGCCTTGTTTCTTATATTCATATAAACCTCCACCCCCAACCTTTTAAAATAAATTGCTAAGTTTGTTTTGCTAATGCTTTGTTTAGAATTTCTTGCATCTATGCTTACGAGTGAGGTTTGGCCTGTGACATTTTTTCTCGCAATGTCTTTGCCAAGTTCTATTTTTATTTATTTACTTATTTGCTTTTGAAATTAAATTTATTGGGGTGAGATTTTGTCAAGTCTTAATCATAAAGTTATTATTGCCTCATAAATTGAGTTGGATGGTGTTCACTCTTTGTGCATTCTGGTAATATTTTCCTGTGAAGTCAAGTTCCTGTGAGCCTCTGATTTTTTTATTTTTGGTATAGGTTTTTAATTAAAGACTCAGGTTTTCATACGTTATAAACTATTCAGATGTACTATTTCTTCTGTACAGTTTTTGTAAGTTTTATTTTCCTAGGAATTGATGTAATTCATCTCTCTTTTTTTCCTTGACTAATATCTCCAAGAGTTGATAAGTTTGTTTTAAGAACACAACTTTTGGCTTTGTTGAAATTCTCTGTTGTGTGTATTATTTCTAGTTAATTTCTTCTCTTCATATTCTCCCATCTTCTGCTTTATTTCAATTTGTGAGGTTTTTATACTTTCTTAAAATGGATGTTTATCTCATCGATTTCTAGTCTGTCTTCTCTAATGCATGCTTTTGTTATAAATTTGTCTCTAGTTGTGTTCCATGATTTTTGATATGTCGTTTTAAATACAATTTAAATAACTTCCAATTTCCACTTGATTTCTTCTTTGACAAAAAGTTATTTAAATGTGGTCTTTCTGAAATTGCAAACATATGAGGATTCTCTATTATCTTTTTGCTATTGATTTCCACGTGGAAATAAATGTCTATGAAAATAATATTAGATGATATTATCTTCTTCCAATGAAGACCTAAGTTTGCTTCTGCTAGGTAGCTGGGAACATAGGAATCCAGGATAAACTTGAAAGATTGGTATGATTCAAACCTGAGCTGAGGTTTCTGGGAGTGCCTGTTGATTTCTAGGAAGCGCCTCTATCTTGAGTGTAGCTCCTCAGGGTCTTAGACAAAAGCTAGAGGCATTCACCAGTCTTCTCCTTTGGCATGCCAGAGCTTTTTGTTTAGCTCGTTAAGACCATTTGGGGTCCACCAGTCAGTTATCTTTTGGAATTGGCAAACACCCACAGCAGAATGGCAGCCTTAAACACTCTAAACCCTCCAATTATCCCAGGATCTTTGCATCATAATCCTCATTATCTTGTGAGCTTTACAATGCCCTTAAACAGATATGCTTTACATGTCATCTTGCTTTTCTAACTGTCCCCAGTGGAAAGGCCTGTCTGTGTTTCTTAGTCTGTAATTATTGAAAGTATTATAGAAGTTTTATTATGTTCTATTTCATATCTGTCTAGTCAATTTGGATAGTAACTTGTTCTTGTCATATACTTAAAAACCTTTTTTTATTTCTTTAAACATATTAAACGTACTTATTTTGTATTCTGTGTCTGATAATTTCAATACTTGGAAGTTTTGTGGATTCAATGCTTTATGTTTTTTTAAAAAATTTTTCCATTGCATTTCTACTCTGTCTTTTTATCTCATGAATTTAGGGATTGTTCATTGTGTGCTCATTTTACTAGGAACTTTATCTTGAATTCTTTTGAGTCCTGGGCTTAAAATCTGTTAATACAGGAAGACTTTTCTTTGCTGTGATGGGTTGACCACTTTAAACTAAAATTTTAGTTTAGGTTTTCCTGGTCTACAAGATCATTTGAGTTTTGGCCCCAAATTTTCCTGATCATGGGATTATGATTAGGAATTTTAAGGGGGCGCCTTTTGCCCAGCTCCTTGCATTGCCAAGAAAGTGAGGTATTCCTTGTCTCCCCCAAGGGTGAAAATCCTTGGCAGTGTATTTAGAGTAACTATAATCTCTGATTGACCTCTTACCTTGTTCTCACAGGTTGGCTTCCTGTCCTCCTTAGGCCTGTTAAACCCCAAATTCTAGACCTCCTGGGATTAATAATAGATTTGGGCCTGCTTTTTTTAAAATTGAGATATAATTGACATCTAACAGGTATAAGTTTAAGGTGTATGACTAGTTGGTTTGGCGCATTTATATTGCAAAATGATTGCTATAGTAGTGTAGCTAACTTGTTATCATGTTACATATTTTTATCATGTTTACTGTGTTGCATATTTATCATTTCCTTTTTGTGTTCAGAACAGTTAAGATTTAGTCTCTTGGTAACTTCAAAGTTTATTATACAGTGTTGTTGACTATAAATACTACATTGTGCATTAGATCTTCAGAACTTATTTATTTTCTAGTTATGAGTTTGTACCCTTAACGTCTTCCCCAATCCCCACCTGTCACCCCCAACCCCTACTAACCACCATTTTCTCCCTGTTTTTACAAGTTTAATGTTTGATTGTACGTATAAGCGATCTCATACAGTGTTTGTCCTTCTCCCTCTGACTTATCTCACTTAACCTAATGCCTTCAAGATCCATCCAAGTTGGCACAGATTTGTGCCTGCTTTTGACTCTTAAGTATTTCTTCATTCCTCACAAACTCAGCTACGAGTTAAGGAGGGTTTAAAACTATGTTATCTAGAGTTTTATGTTTTAGGGCTGTTCCAGGAACAATTTCTATAAAACTCTAGTCAACCTATCACTGATACAGTGGTCTCCCCTTGTCATTCTATACTTTTAGAATTCTAAAGTGACTTTATTAATGATGGTTATATTATGATTACATTTGTTATACACCATTCCTTCCCTATTTGCATTTGCCTAGGACTATATGAGTCCAATACATTTTGATTAAAATGCGGGGGGAGAATTCAGCCATTAAACTGGATCTTTAATATATTACAACAGGTGAAACATTTAGATAATTGATTAGATTCTTCATCATTAAAATGTGCAGTGTTGTTTAGACATATCAACAGTTTCCATGTTCTGATTTGCTGCTAGTTTTAGATATAAGAATAATTTATCTATTTTTGACTTTGGATCATCTTGTTATTTCACTGGTACTCTATCTTTTGTTTAAAAATACCAGTCATATTTAGGGCCGGCCGAGTGGCGCGGTGGTTAAGCACTGGCTTGGGAAGCCAGCGGCCCCGGTTCGGTCCCACATGTGAGGGCCAGTGACACACTGCCCTCAAAAAAAAAAAAAATACCAGTCATATTTAAAAGATAGGAGACATTTCAGAACTAGAGGTCTGTATAAGAATACAATTAAGCTATGGTTAATTTTGACCATAATCAATTCCTTTCTTGTTGTATTCTCTTGAGGATGAGATTACATAGCAGAGGACATTAGTATCACTAGTTACACTACATTACTGAAACTTCTATCTTGAAGCATTAAGAAAAACTCAAACCCAAAGAGTAATTTAGGATTGTTAGGGACCTTACTAACTGGGTGATTTGTATTATAATTTATTAATTCCATATAGGAAGTCTCATACTAGTAATCAGATGACTTACTGACATATTGAGAAATACCATAAACTAGGAGAAAATAGAAGCAAACACATTAGTTCTTATGGATAAACCAAGCTTCTTCCAAGAATTTTGTTCAGACAGTTTCTAAATAATGAGATGTGCCAAGTTTATAGTAGTGGGGCCCGTTGCATTTATTGTTCCATTTGTTCTACAAGTTGATATAAAATTGAAACATCTTTAGTAACATCCATCTGAGGTCAACAAAGCCCAATGAGAACTAGAACAAGTTTGCTATTGTTCTGAGCTTTCACTGGTTTCCACATGTATCACCTTTCTCACATGAAAATGACAGACAATAGTAATTCACCTTAAGAGGGAGGTGAGGGCTTGGGGATTGATCAGGAACGAAGATAGATTTGGTCTAAATTACCCACCTCCTCTGATGACAATAATAATAATAATAAGAAGAAGAATTAAACAAGCATAAGTTACTGCTGTGTTTTATAATTTCTAAAGAGGTTTTTTATTTACCTTATTTTATTGCGATCCTCCCAGGAGCCCCTTGAATTTGACAAGGTGAGAATTATGAATTTCTCCTTTTACAAATTAGGGAAAACCAAGGCTTAGAGAGTTGCATGAACTCCAGCTATCCTGTTTCATCATGTAGTCATTTGGCAGGAGTTTTACTCCAAACAAACCGCAGCGGGGATCTTGCCCGCATGCCCTTGATGCTGTCTGTGGCACCATTTCCTGATGCTTTCATGCTATGACTTTCCTGGGGATGCTCATGTTATTGTAAACTCTGTGTGCTTAACCAATACCATAAGCATCAATTATTTTTGAATAAAACAAAATACATCAATACCTTTTACCAGAAAGTATTTGGTGAGTGCAATGAACGGAGGGATTGGAAAAGTGAGAGGGGAGTGATGCTTTGGGAATTTATTCTTTGATCTTTTACTTGTTGATTTCTGTTGTTATCAATTAAGTGAATCTTGTTTCCTTGCTTCTCAGGGATAGAAGTTCTCTGGAATAGTTTTCCCATTTCTTGATCCTTATCTTATCCTGCTCTTGGTTGACAATGGATGGCGGTGGTTGACATACCGGAGGCGGTCGTTTTGCTCTTTCTTTGTGGCTGCTTAGGCCTGGAGCACAGTGAAGTGACCAGTAGCATTTCTGGAAGAAACCTGAGCAAAGTGACATGAGTGTTTGGCAGTTTTTCTTTCACTTGTATGAAGACCTGAGCATTCTTGTGAGCCGCTTTTCTAAGCCCCCTCCAGGTTTTGCCATGTGAGTCCATGTCCATGGGATTAGCTTCCTGAAACATTGATTTAGGAGTTGTCCATTACAGAGGTTCCGAGTGACCATAGAAGACAACTCCGTGAGATTCATCAAACCGGTGATTTGGCATGTTTGGACGAAAAGTTTCCTGTTTCTTTTAAATTTTATTGAATTTCTGTCTTTTTTCTTTTCTTCTCTTTTTTCTTTTGAATAATGGGTACATCTCTTTTTCAACTGCCATATCCAACCTGTCACAAGCTCGGTATGGCCGACATTTTCAATAATGTATCTCCATTCCTCTCTCTGATCACTCTGCCATTGCCGTGGTTCAAGCTTATGCAATTCTCAGATACATCCATCTATCAATTTGCTAACTGGTCTCCCTACCTCCGTTTTTGGCCCCCCTTCAACCTACTGTTTATATCTAAGTGGGATCATTCTAAAATACATTTCTAATTATGGCACTCCCTGTGGAGTCTCTTTCATTGCCTTTTTCTACTTTTCAGCAGTTTAGCATGGAAGATTTTCCAGATGTTGGCTCTTACCTCCTCCGCATCCTCATTTTTCACTTAGATACTCTGTCCAGCCAAACTAAATCACTTTCAGTTGTCTGAAGGTGCCATGGTATTTCCTGCCTTTGACCTTCGTATATTTGTGGTTCTGTGTACCTGACATTGTTATCTACCTTATTCACCTAGTGGGCTATTCTACATCCTCACAGCTCAGAGGAAGCATGCCCTTCTCTAGGGAGCTTTCTCTGCCAGCTTAGGTGCCACTGCTTCCATTTGCCCTCTGTCCTCACTTACCCCACAGCATATGTCACATGGTACTTTAATCCCCTGTGAACTTGTCTGCCTTTCCTGCTAAACTGCAGATTTTTTTTTTTAAGATTTTTATTGGGGAATTGGGGTGGGGGACAGACAAGTTGCTGTCTTTTGTCCTTCAGTCTGGTTGTGGAGGACATTGCTTCACTGGGCCATGTTGGTATCATCATTGTGCTCTTCCCGGATGAGGCAGATCAGTCACCGGCCTCTGGATGGCTGTTCACAGCAGCTCTTGGCAGCTCATGCTGGCTGCCAGCCACTCACTCTGGCTGCTGGCAACTCACTGTAGCTTATGACAGCCCACTGCAGCAGGGTCTGCAGCCTACACTGTCACTGGTACTCACGCAGCCCATCTCCAGGTGGAGCTGTTGTTCACCATCTTGGATGTAGAGGGCAGTGTCACGGGCCCTCATATGTGGGATCCGAACCAGGGCCGCTGGCATCCCAAGCCAGCTTTTAACCAACGTGCCACTTGGCCGGCCCATATACTGCAGATTCTTGAAGGAAAAAAACTGTGTCTTATTTAACTTGGTGTCTTCAGTAACTGTTATAAGGTTCTTGCACTTAATGGGCACTTAAAACATGCAAGAATGAGAAAAAAAAAAAAAAAGACCTAGAAGATATTCCGATCAAGTTACCTTAATTGCCTCTTTTCAGAGGTAACCCTACTGCACACGCAGGTGCTGGACTGATTCTAGAACTTTTAGACAGCCAAGGATGATGGGGTGGTGAGGGCCTGACGGCTGCTAACAGAGTGGCTGTCCATGTGGCATGGTTCAGGGACAAGCCGGTTACCTCTTCCTCCTGCTAGCTCTAAATGCCTGGAACTATGCCATGAATGTAATAACTATTCCCCCAGGAAAGTCATTATCCCCTTAAGATTTTGTCTTTAAATGTCAAATAACAATAGAAGTCTAAGTGGCCACAAAGATGTTCAAATCCATTCTTTAGGAAACGGAGCCAGAGGCTCTTTTGTAAAAGTGATTTCGCTATGGCCACATGGCTAACAGTGACACCTGGGTGACAGCCTAGGTGTCTTGGCCTCTGGATACTTCCTAGGATATGGTTCTCCTGTCAGTCACTGCAGTCATTCTCAGTTGTGTGTGTGTGTACAAGGATGACTTAGTGTGCATACTGCACTGTAAGTCCCTGGGCCCTACCCTCAGTCATTCTGAGTTGGTAGGTCTGTGTGGATTTGGGAGTCTCCAGTTTAGCCATCCCCTGGAGAATGTTGGTGCCAGCGAGAGATGAAAGGCTAAGCGCACTAGAGTGAAGATATTCCCTCCCAGCGTTAGTTCTCTTCTCCGATAGTTTGTATATCTTTTGCACAAAACCTAGGTCTGCCTTAGGCTTCTAGGGGATAGAAATATTTGAGAGGAGCAAGAATATAATCTGCTGCCTTGTGCTTTGTATGTAAAATGTTATTTGTTTTTTTTTAAAAAGGAACAAAATTAGCCCCTTGGACTTAACCTTCTACTTAGAAACAGCAACTACCGTAAGTAGGTGTGAAGTAGAATGACATTGCCCTTAGGGATCTTTCAGTTCTCCATACACTGCAGGGCCCTGCTTTCCTGCCTGGCTCCAAAACTTGCATTCAGGGCCACTTCCAAATCAGTCGTACCCTGAGGAACAGATGTTGATCACTTTCCAAGCCTCTGTGGTTTGAGCTATTTTTATCTTGCATCTGGATTTCCTGGTATTTTATCCGCAAGTGCATAACAGAGGGAGTGGTATCTTATCACTTACCACAGGGTTTCTAGTCTTACTTCACAATTTCCCGATATTGTCAAAAATGGTTCCTCTTTCCTCTAACTAGAAGATTTTTTTGTTTTTTAAGGAGACTGGATTTACTTCTGAGCATATAAAACTTTCAAATGAAGGAGGAAGATCTTTAAAAAGTGTTGTTTATAGATGAGGGGGCTCTTTTGAGCTCCCCTCAGGGACAACACTGAGCACAGTAAGCCTTTAATATTTGTGGAGTGTAGTTTTCCTTATGGGGCGATCATTTGGGTTATGATACCAAAGAGTGAATGAATTTATCACTCCAAGGTGAAAGGAGCCTTATGAAAATCTGATCCAGCACTTTATAAGTGAGGAAGTGAAGGCCAAGCATGAGATGGTAGAATAAGAGGGTTTGGGGTGCAAATGAATAGAGGGGATTCCAAATAGGAAGAAAGGAGCAGGGGTTAAGTTTCAAAAGGCATTTTTGATTCTCTGATTAAGCAATGTCACAGGCTGGCCTTCATAGGGTCTGCTGGCCCGTAAGATGAGATGCCTCATTGGACAGGTTGGTTCTGAGATTTTCCAGCGTTTTAAATCCAGGTGATCTCTGGATGGCTCTCTGAGCACTGCAATTTGATCTCCCCTTTGTTTCATAAAAATGTGATGTAGAGAAGGGGAGGGCCCTTGATTTAGAAGGGCAAAAATCCTGGCAAATTCATAACTCATTTCTTTTTTGAAGCGAGTAGGTTGGGGTTTCAATTAATAATGGAATTGTTTCTTCTTGACAGAGTGTCGCTTATGCTAAGCCCCACATCTCCAACCCAAGACTTAATTACAGTTTTAGCTCTCTCAGAATTGGAATCTTAAACAAGTCAGTCTTGAATCACCTGATCAGCATGAGTTAGGAAACTGCCTGATAGACCCCTGCCATCCCTAAAGGAATAACCAACCCACTTTTTGGCCCAATATAACTTCCTTGTTCCTGCTCCCTTCTGCTCCTTGAAGATCCTTTCTACCTGCTAGATGGGATGCTGCCTGATTCATGAGTCGTTGAATAAAGCCTATAAGATATTTAAAATTTATTCAGTTGAATTGTTTTCATATATATATATAGATAGATATATATATATACACACACACACTCATATATATAATGTATGTTGCATATATATACTAACATATACATACATGTTAGAATATATATAACCTAATAATGTCCGTCCTTGAACTTGTGGATGTTGCCTGATTTTGTGGCATTAGTGTCTCTTGTCATCTCAGCTGAAGACTCCCCACTCTAGATAGATTTCAACCCAGTGTGAACCAGAATTTTTCATCCCTTAGTGATTATAGGCAAGGACAGTGGTGAGGGAAGGTGGATTGGGCACCAACAGAGACTTAAATGGGGAGGTCTTATTAAGTATGCCAAATGGATAATTTTGATATGTCACCCTTAATTATAAAATTTTCTCGTTTTATCAGAACAGGAATTTCAATAACATTTCATAAACCTTGCCTTTAAAGATGATAGTAAAAAAAAAAAGCTTTCAATGTAAACTAAATATACAATATCATTTAACACCTTTTCTTTTTTCCCCTCACCTTCCTTCTTATTTAAAATTAATTCCTGTCTTAGAGTCAAGGACTGACTCTTCCCGGGGACTGGGCACCAAGAGCTGACTTACCCGTGCAGTGTCACAGCATCCCTGAGCTGTTGTCTCTATTTCCGAATCACACTCCTTCAACTCTCCTGTGATTTGCTCCCTCCTCCCCTCAGGTCTCTGTTCAAACCTCCCATTGAAAAGCAAGACCATCGCAGGCTGTTCTTTATAAAATAACAATCCCTTACCTCCCCTTTCTCAGCTCTCCCTGTTTTCCTGTCTTGTTTATTTTTTCTTACCATCATTTTATTTGTTAGTTTGATTATTGCCTGTCTGGCTCCACTATCAACTTCCTAAGATAGAGATTTTTATGCATTTTGTTTACAGCTGTGTCCTTAGCACTTCGAAGACTATGCAGTGCACAGTAGTTGCTCAATAATTTCTTCAATGAATGCCATGTATGGGTAAATAACATTTAATTAGACCTAGTATTCAAGATGGAGATAGTAGAGGAAAGAAATATAAAAACAGAAACATAAACTTAACATCTCCTCTCCTATCTCCTGGTCCTAGCACTCTTAGTTAGATCCTACCATCTAAGATAGAAGAAAAGAAAATAAGGCACTTACCAGTATGGGACCAGAGTCTGTGTTAGACAAAAAGGGTGATGACAAAAAGGGAGGGGGCACTGTGCTATCTCTTGTAAGTAGGAAACACAGACATGGGTCTGGGGGTGCCAAACAGCTTAAGGACTGTGGCTCTCCTCTGTTTTCCAGCGTTTTTTCTCAGTTTCTACAATAGTCTTGGCCTCATGCCTGTGGCGCCCTCACATGGCAGAGGACATGGCTGCTGGTAGTTCTAGAATAATAATAGTATAGCTCTCAATCAAGGGGAAAGACAGTCTTTTCCTCATTGTCTGCATATAAAATCTTAGAAAATAATTCCAGTTGGTCTAACTTGGCCAACTCCCCCAATTAGGATCTAAAATTAAAGAGAGCAGAGTATTTTCACTTTGCTCACTGCTGAATTCCAAGATCCTAAAAGAATGCAGGGCACACAGCAGGTGCTCAATAAATAATTATTGAAGGGATGAATGAATCACTGTGACCAGGAGCAGAACACTAATTTGAAACTAGTGTTCTGTAATCAGATTAAATGGAGCAGGTGTCGTTACTCTCGTCTTCCACCAAAAATAAGAAATAACCAAGAAAGGAAGGGGTGCTGGGCAGCTAAAACATTAGGTACCCACCCTAGAGTAACTAAAAGTCTTTATGAATTTTTTTCCAGAAGGAATCAGAAGGGATGATTTTCCATTTTAATCTTAAGTCCCTTCCTGGGAGAGCACAGTCTTTGGTTGAAGAGAATAAACATTAATGTTCAAGTAAACTGTAGGTCTCTCCCAGATATAGGCATGATGGGACAAAATGCTGTTTTTTCCTAGTTACATAGTTTTTACAGAAACAAAAGGATTAAATATATAAAGTCACTGAAGAATAGATACATAGGCATACAGATTATTTTAGAAGTTGGTTAGAATATCACACCTGATTTTTAAATTTAAATGGAAGAAGGAATCTATACAGTACATTTTCATAGATCAAAAATAAAATGTCCTTAATGAGCAACTCAACAACGTTTACTAAAAATCTTTAAAATTGTTCAAATTTTTTGGCCAGCAAAATGAGGAATTTCTCCAGATAGCTCTCCTAAGGAAATAACAAGAAATGTGCAAAAAATTTATGTAAAGTCAAAAATTACTGTTATAATAGAAAAAAACTACCACCACCATTAAAAGCCAGGAATTAAATAATATGAGGTATATTCATATATAAAATATGATAAAAATCATGTTTTATGACATTAATAACACAGGAAGTTATTCACAGTATACAGTTCATTGAAAAAAGCATGATTGTAGATCAGGATGTAAAGTGTGATTCCAATTTTACCAAAAAAACTATCCTATTAACAATGTGATTCTTTCACCATAAAGGATTACTGGTGGATTTTATTTTCTTCATTGTGCTTTTCTGAGAATTTTTAATTTTTACAGTAAACATATGTGTATTTCTTTGGCAACAACACTGAACATAAAAAAGACCTTAACATTTTTTGTTAGTAGTTTCTCCAGTCTTCTATGTATATGGAGCTTAAGCAGCAAACCAACCTTATGAAGTGCTCCTTGTTATATTTCATAGCCTGAGATGTATAAGAGACATTAAAAAAAGGCATGTGTTCTGTGGACTTCTTATTTTTTTAGCTGGAGGAATTTGGTCCTGCAGCTGCAATAACTGCGCATTTCTCTATGTTTTAAGTGATCTGCACTGAAAGTCCCGGCAAGAAAACCATGTCTAAGAATTATTGCAGAGAACCCACAGGGAACATCTCTGGATGTGAAACTTTAAAGGTAACAGAAGTGTTGATTTGCTTTCTCTTATAAAAATCCACCAACAAGGGAATGCTAGTAAGCACTAGATAGAATTAGAACAATGTGGGAGGAATATAAAAGGTGATTTCAAGAGGACCGATTAATTAAAGGGATAGCAGAATGGCATTATGCAGCATTACACAGGTGGGAAATCAGGAACATTTCTTGTTTTTATGCAAACAGGCTTAGGGGAAAAAAAGAAAATAAATAGAAGCAGAAGCAAATCCACTGTACTACCTAGGAAAATGTGTTCCTAAATCTGTCCTCAGTACACAGGAGTGATTCCACAGGACCAAAATATTTTCTTATTTGATTCAACCCAGAGAAATCACTTGTTATTGCTACTGATTCATGTTTTATGTTTAGTTCTTAAAGACACCACAGCTTTTATTTTAATTAATGTCTTATTGATGTTAATGGTTCCACATCTACATGAGAGAAAGTTGACAAAAATATGTTATTTACATTGCAGAAGAACTAAGCAGTCAGAAAAATTGTTTGTGGAGAAGAACTCTCACTCAAGAATGGGTGTAGATTTAAATAAGTGAAAATTGCAGCAAAAATCTTTATGAAGATTTTAATCATCTTAATTTTGCAAGGACTTATCATAGTTCCAGCAAGAAAGCCCACACTCAAAAGAAGATAGATTATTTAAAATAGATTTCCTGTAGGTAACTCCCTGAAGGGAACAACAATATGGAAAAACTATTTTGCAGAAAATAGTTGGAAAGTTGGAAAACTTCATATGTCTAATAATGGGGCAGTGTTTATATGATACATTATCATACAGTCACTCATTGTAATATGATACAAATACTAAAGTGATGGTTATAGACATATTAAGCAGTAGCATACAAATATTTATGCCTGAATGTTAAAAATCAGAATATTAAATTTTTATATATATATATATATATTTATATACACATACACACACACATTTATATTTGTATATGTATAGAGATAGATATACACACATGTATATCTACATATAGCATATAAGGGAAAATTAATGGAAGGAATTACTGTAGTATATACTTCATTTCATTTTTTCCTTATGCGTGTTAATAATATCAATTAGGATAGTGGTGTTTTATTTTTCTTTTTTCCAAAATTTTCATGATCTGGTTATATAAAAATAATTTTTAAAAATTTACTTATATTCATCCCTAAATTTAAAAAAAAATTACTCTGAGTCAGTACTCTCCAAGAATCCCCCTAAGGTTAAGATGACTGTATGTTAGTTTTCATATTTTATAAAATATAAGAGAAAGTATAAAGTTTATTATATTTTTACATTGGCATGGAACATATTGTTTCCCAAGAAATCTAAATTTCTTTTAAGGCCCAGACACTTCATTTACTTATCGAGGTAATGCATTTGGAAATTATTTTAAAAGGAACAACATTGTCAAAATAAAAGCTAAGCGGTAAAATGGCGGAATAGACAGATGCTGTGCCAACTGCCTCCCAGGATCACACCGAAATTTCAAGCAAATTATACAGCATTCAACCCTGGCGGTCCCCGGAACACTGGAGGAACAGAACCACTAAACGAAGAACTTAAAGAGGAAGCCGCATCGCGTCTGGTAGGACGGGCAGAGACGAGAGAGGGCGAGCCCCGTGAGGGATCCCAGCTGTGGAGAGGCTTCTCCGGTTGGGGGAGAGACCCTCCGGCCGCACACCAAGCTCACCAGCCCAGAGCTCCTTTGCCGGGAAGAGAAGTTCTAAGATAGCCGGCAGTAAATTAGTGAGGACTCTCTTTGCTCAGCTCCGTGAGGCTGAGAGTGGCTGGAGAATCAGTGGGGCCGGCGCCCGGGCTTGCTCGCCAGAGAGCATTTACCTGGTTCCTGGAGGAGGGAGTGGCTCTGTGAGCCGGCAGCCTGCGGGGACGGACTGAACTGAGCACCTTTGGTGCAAAGACTGGAGGTTTTTGAACTGTTGTTCCCATGGTGCGGAGTCTGCACACGAGTGGTGTAGGGAGGGCGCCATTTTGTTGGGCTTGGGCCCTCCCATGGAGGATCAGGTCCGAGACCTCATTAGTCTGGTGCAATTGGCGCAGAAGTACGTGTGTGCGCTTGCACGCCTGTGGCCTTGGATCCCCACCCTCTGCCCGGCTTATATTGTGTTACCAGGGAAACGCAGGGCGGGTGCCCTCCAGCTCCAACAGGCTGCTCACTGAGACCCGGGAGTGTGCGAGCCGCCTCAGATCCCCACCCTCCGCTCGGCTTGTGCTGCGTTGCCAGGGAAACACCTAGTGGGAGTGATCCAGCTCCAACAGGCTGCTCACTGATATGCAGGAGTGCGCAAACCGCCTCGGGTCCCCGATCTCCACACTCCGCTTGCAGAGTTGCCAGGCTGGTGATTGGTTGTCGGGCTGCTTGGCCTGATCTGCGAGCAGCTGATTAGGACAGGCTGAGACTGGGAGTTCTCCTGGGAGTGTTGGGCCGTGAGCTGTGTGCCTGCGTGATCCAGCCAGGGCTCTCCTGGTGATCTATCTAATACATCAAAGCAATCCCAGAGCGACAGCCAGAATGGGGAAACAAAGAAACATGTCACAAGTAAAAGATCAAAAGAAACCTCCAGAAATGGAACCAAATGAAACAGAGGGATCCAACTTTTCAGAGACAGAGTTTAGAACACTGATGATAAGAATGTTTAAGGAACTTAGCGAGGACATAAAGAAGGATAGGTAAACCATAAAAAACAACCTGTTAGAACTAAAGAATACAATAACTGAAATGAAGAACACACTCGAAGGAATCACCAGTAGAGTAGATGAAGCAGAGGAGAGGATCAGCGACTTGGAAGATAAAATAGCAGAACTCACCCAGTTGGCACAGCAAAAAGACCAAAGAATAAAAAACAATGAAAATAGTTTAAGAGCCCTGTGGGACAAGGTGAAGTGCAACCACTTTCGAATCATAGGGATACCAGAAGGAGAAGAGAAGAAGCAAGGGGTCGAAAATGTATTTGAAAAAATAATGACTGAAAACTTCCCTACCCTGGTGAAGGAAATCAACATACATGCCCAGGAAGTGCAGAGGGTTCCAAACAAACTGAACCCAAACAGGTCCACACCAAGACACATCATAGTTAAAATGGCAAAGGTTAAAGACAGAGACAGAATACTAGAGGCTGCAAGAGAAAGACAGCAGGTTACGTACAAAGGAACTCCTGTTAGACTAACAGCTGACTTATCTACAGAAACTTTGCAGGCCAGAAGGGAGTGGCAGGAGATACTCAAAGTGACAAAAAATACCTACAACCAAGATTGCTCTACCCAGCACGGCTATCACTTAAAATTGAAGGAGAAATAAAGAGCTTCTTAGAAAAGAATAAGCTTAAGGAATTCATTACCACCAAGCCAGCACTGCAAGAAATGTTAAAAGGGCTTTTTTAAACAAAAGAAAGGGGTAAACAAACTAACCCAGAGAGACAATTTAAGAAGATTGAAGTCATATCAAGCAGATATAAAAGAAAAACTGATGGTTGCTGGCTGGGAGGGAGTGGGGAAGAGGGAGAGGGGGAAGGTTTTGGACAGTGTATGTGGGACTACAATGTTGCGGCAGGGATATGGGGGCAGTTCTGGGAATGTAATTGATAATGTTGTGAAGAGACTATTATGTTGCGAGAAATAAGTCAGTCGGAGAAGGACAGGTATAATGTGATCTCACTTGTGTGTGGAGTTTGAAGAGCTGAGTGAAGGATCAAAGTAAACAGACTCGTAGATGTAGAGGAAAAACTGAGGGTTGCTAGTTGGGAGGGGGGTGGGGAGGGGGGGAAGGGGAAGGGATTAGACAGCATAAATAGACAACTACAATATTGCCACAGGGATATGAAACACAGTTCGGGGAATATAATAATGTTGTAAAAATTTTGTGGCGTGTCAGATAGTCACATGTCTTGTTAGGGAGACCACTTCATGGATGGAGTAGAGGCTTGATCACTGCACTGTACACCTGAGGCTGATGTTGTATAGTATTGTATGCCAACTGCAACTGAATATGTGGATGGTCACGGGATGTGGAGTATACTGTGGAGGGAAATCAGGGGAGTTGTGATGGATATGTATGATATGGCGGGGGAGTGGGGTGGCTAACTGGGGGAGGGGGATTTTCACTTTGGGGGGTAAAGAGTATAACTATTGCATTGTGTTGTACACCTGAAACTAATAAAAAAAAGTGGAAAAAAAAAACAAAAAAAACAAAAACAAAATAAAAGCTAATATTACCTGCAACATCGCTATTTTCCAGGGTATAGAGCTGTGAATACAATAAACACATGTATAATAAGTACTTATTAAATGGATGAGTGAACTCCTAGGGACTAATGGCACTTGAGTCAAATGATGATTTTTCATGGCTGTGTAAGGACTGGTTAACTTTGAGTGAGAATCACATTACAAAGTAGTCTGTAGGGGATAAAAGAATGTCCCCAAATCCAAATTGATGTCTAGTTGTAACTGAGTTCAAAGGACTATCAGAGGAAGCTTGTATTAAAATAAGGACTCAGAGGATAGTCTCAGAGTAGCATGGAAGGGTGGGAGGTTAGATCTGCTCACCTAGGTGAAGGAGGGGTATGAGGGAGAAATAGCATGGGCTCAGGGGAATCTCGATTTTAATTCTTTTTATTTAGCAATTCCTGGAAGAGCAGGTCCTCCCCCTGTCCATGAGAAAAGGTCAGAGCTGTCCATCCCGAGGCCTCTCCCTGCTCACCAGCAAAGACTGCAGCCAAGATTGAGCTCGGGGGTCTGCAGTCTGATAAGAATAGAGTTGCGGTAACTACCTGGGTAAGCTGGATTTGAATTTTTGTTTGTTTAGGGTAAAGAATCTTCCTGCCTTGAGAGGATTTCCTGGTCTATTTGAAAACTACCTCTGTTAGGTGAGGCCTACATTGAAACTGGTCTATTTGAAAAACCTAGTTTAATGAGTAAAAGGGTACCTCACCTTACGCAACAAAACTAAAGTTTACAAAGAGTTAAACATTCTTTACGGAAATGACCCTTCTTTTTTATTTATTTATTATTATTATTAGTTACAGATGTACAAAACAATGCAATAGTTATTTTTTTCACCCCTTACAAAGTGACTCCCCCCTACCCCCTACCCCCCACACCCGATATCATACATATCTATTACAATTCCATTGACTCTATCCCCACACTATATTCCACATCCCATGACTATATATGTGTTAAATTATAGTTGACATATAATATTGTTCAGCAGTAGCTTCAGATGTACAGTGCAGTGGTAAGGCCACTACACCTTCCATGAAGTAGAAATGAACCTTCTTGAACAGGTGTGAAGTCACCTTTCCCCTGTGTAACCAAATTTGACTGTCTGTAGATATTGCGGGGTATTCCAGGTTTCCCTGCCTCTGGATTTCTGGGACTCCCTGGGACATGCTCACATTACAGATACTGGTCATGGTGCCTGTGGCCACCTCAGCAATCTAGCTGTGGCTCTGTCCTCCGTCCATTCATTTCCTGCCCACTCACTGTCTGCTGCTTTCCCAGCTCTCTTCATCTTTCGGTTGATGTCCCTTGACTGTTTTCCCCCAGGTAGGCACAGTCACTTCCGCTAGTCCCCACAATTGCCTGTTAGATAGTCCAAGACATTATGAAGGCTCGGGGGTGTCAGAAGGGAACCGCAGCAGAGAGAATGCAAAAAGGGTTCCAAATATGGCAGTGTTCAAAGCCCCTCCATGAGGTCATGTGAGCATTCAAAGCCCCTCCATGTGAGCCCTGGAGCACATCTTTCTTATCTGGAGTCTACGCTCCCAAACCATAAAGGACTCCAAACACCCATGTTTCCCCATTCCTCTTCCAGGATGACTGGGAATAGTCATTCCCTGATGGAAAAAGGCCCCAAGAATAAGGTTTCCTCTGAAGGCTCTAGAATAAATCAGAACTCTGAGGTTTTGCAATAGACATTTTCCTAATTCAGAGTGTTCAGTTGTGCTTGACCCCAATTGTGGATTAAAGAACCCAGGCCCAAGATGGGCTGCCCCAGTCCCAGCCTGTTTCTTTTTACATGCTTGAAGAAAACATGAGGACTCCATACAGGCCTCTCTCTGATGCTGGCTCTTCTATCCCATCTCTGCACCACTTGAACACAAATCCTGACAGAGACATCCATCACTCTGCCACATGCACTCATATATATGAGTAGGACATTAATTCACACTTAGGGAAGAAACATTTCTCTATTGGCTATATAAACTGTAGAAACATAGATCTGTTAAAAGATCTGCCCAATTTCCATTTCTAAACAGAACGCTTGGTGTGCATGGAACAGATTGCATCTGCGCTTACATTTAGGTCTTCCCCAGAGTGTGGGTGGGTATTGCATAACCATAGAACCCACTCAAGTGGCTTTTCACAGAACTAAAGAATAACAGTCATCCTTTCGTCAAACCCAAGCCATCATCCTTGAAGACAGCATCTGCTTACAACTTTTGCAGCTTGAAAATAAAACTACTAGGAAAAACTAGCCCTACGAGATATTAAAATGCATAATAAAATTAGAGTAATTAAATCAGTTTATAATCAAGGTCGAAATAGAAAATCAACGAAGGAGATTACAGCATCTAGAAATAGACCTGCATATGTTTTGGAATTTGACATGCAGAATAGTATTTGAAATCAGCAAAATTAGATTAGGTAATAAATTATATTCGGACAACTGGAAATTTGGGAACAATATATAGTTAGAGCCTTACCTCATGTCTTACACCAAAATAAATCCAAATGATTAAAACATGTATACTTAAAGGATTAAGTAATAAAAATGCTAGAAGAAAATACCAATAATTTGAAAAATAATTTTGTACTGAGGAAGCTCTTGGGTTAAACCCAGAAGTTATGAAGCACAAGGTTGATAAGCTGGCTTATGTTTTTTAAAAAAATGTAAAAACTGCAGTATTATAATAATACTGTGAACAAAGTAAAAAAATTCAAAGGACAAAGTAGGAAAAAATATGAACGAGTTTGATAAATACATAGTAATTTCATATGTATGTATCTATTCTGACAAATCAAGGAGAATAAATGAACACTAGAAAAGGAAATAAGTAAAGACAGTTTGGGGAATATAATGTTAAAATTTTGTGGGGTGTCAGATGGTCACATGTTTGGTTAGGGAGACCACTTCATGGATGGAGTAGAGGCTTGATCACTGCACTGTATACCTGAAATTGATGTTGTATAATATTGTATGCCAACTGTAATTGAATATATTGATAGTCATGGGATGTGGATTATACGGTGGAAGGGAGTCAAAGGAATTGTAATAGATAGTATGATATGGTGGCGGGGAGGAGTGGGGGGAAGAATTGGGGGAGGGGGGTTGTCACTTTGAGGGGTAAAAAGTATAACTATTGCACTTCGTTGTACACCTGAAGCTAATTAAAAAATATATATAAATAAATAAATTTAAAAGGAAAAAAACTTAAAAAAAAAAGAAAAGGAAATAAGTAAAGCATATGAATAATTAGTTCATAGAGAAAATGTGTTTTTGTGTATCTGTGTACAAATAGGGCATTATAAATGCACACTTAGGATTTATGAGTGGGTATATTCCAATTTTATTTGTAATCAAAGAAATGGAAATTAAAACAATAAAATACCATTTTCATCTGTTGGTGAATACTGGGTGTTGGCAAGGATGTGGAAAAGCAAACACTTTAATTTCAATTATTGCTGAGTGCAATCTGACTTCATCTATCAAAATTTACAATGTAAATTTTGCATACTTTTTAAGCCAAGGATTCAACTTCTAAGATATGCTTGCACAGATATACAAAGATACAAATAATTTAACTGCAGCATGGCTTATAATAAACAACTTGAAGTTACCTAATGTTCGTTTATGAGAAGACTTATGAATGATGGTCTGCCCAAACAATATCCAGTTCTTAAAAAGAACGAATTAGATCTGAGTGTACTGATGTGGAAAAATGCCCAAATATATTAAGTTTAAAAAAGCAAGTGACGGAACAGTATGCTTTGTGTGATTCCCATTTGAATAATTTAAAAAGTATTATATATAGAGTTAGTTGCGTATATATAAATTATTTATTGAAGGATATAAAAGAAACTGTGAAGCATGGTTACCCGTGGTGAGGGCACATAGGGGCGTCAGGTGACAGGGAGAGGAATTTTACCTTTTATCAAACATCATTCTGCGTAATGGAAGATTTTATTCTGCATACGTAGTATTTTTACAATATATAACAAATTTAATCTTTGAGACTCCACTCTTGGCTAGGGCAGCAAATTATATGTAGGAAGTCTAGGTATTTGTGTTTGCCTGGAGGTTGAGGAAGCCAGGGGTTAAGGAGCACATGTGATCATTCCAGAAAGAAGGATTTTTTAACCTCATGCCACTCTAAGGAGTGCAGTGTCATCTTTGGTCAGCCCTGAGGTGAAACAGGAAAGTCCATAAGGCACACACACAGTTTCCATCTTTGCTCTTTCCTCTTCTCTCCCACTGCCCCTCACCAGAGCTCTCTCCCCTGCTGTGGTGCAGTACAGAGAGCAGACCCTGGCCAGCTCCCTGGGCTTCTTAGGGAGCCAGCCTGTCCTGGGTTTGTCATAAGCCTATCATCATACCCCACATCTCACCTTCCTCTTGAAAAAATAGACAATACAGGAGAGTAGCCAATGTAACTGAGAGGACTCTGCCAAAGCTTCCTCTACGAGGCTCCAACATGAAGTTTCTGGAACCGGTCAGAAGTGTCCCATGTCTAATTTTTAGAAATGTCCTTGTGCATCAGCTGACTTTTCTACAGAAACTTTGCAGGCCAGGAGAGAGTGGCAGGAGGTTTTCAAAGTGATGAAAAATAAAGGCCTACAACCAAGATTGCTGTATCCAGCAAGGTTATCATTTAAAATCGAAGGCGAGATAAGGAGCTTTGCAGAAAAAAATAAGTTAAAGGAATTCATTACCACCAAGCCAGCTTTGCAGGAAATGCTAAAAGGGCTTCTTTAAGTAGAAGAGGAAAACAACCTATGAAAGACTACGAACACAAATAAGAAAATGGCAATAAATACACACCTATCAATAATCACATTAAATGTAAATGGATTAAATGCTCCAATAAAAAGACATAGGGTGGCTGAATGGATAAGAAAGCAAGACCCCAGTATATGCTGTATACAAGAGACTCACCTCAGATCCAAAGACTCATACAGGCTGAAAGTAAAGGGATGGAGTAAAATATTTCATGCAAATGGTACTGAGAAAAAAGCTGGAGTAGCGATACTTATATCAGATAAAATGGACTTTAAATTGAAGAATATAACAAAGGACAAAGAAGGACACTTCATAGTAATGAAGGGATCGATCCAACAAGAGGACATAACTCTAGTAAACATCTATGCACCTAACATAGGAGCCCCTAAATATATAAAACAGATATTGTCAGACATAAAGACAGAGATCAACAGTAACACTATCATAGTAGGGGACTTCAACACCCCGCTGTCACTAATGGACAGATCCTCCAGACAGAAAATCAATGTGGAAACAGCGACCTTAAATGACACATTAGACCAGCTGGATTTAACAGACATTTTCAGAGCATTTCATCCCAAAGCTACAGAATATACGTTCTTTTCAAGTGCACATGGAACATTTTCTAAGATAGACCACATGTTAGGCCACAAAACAAGTCTCAATAAATTTAAGAAGATTGAAATCATTTCAACTGTATTCTCTGACCACAATGCTATGAAACTAGAAATCAATTATAAGAAGAAATCCGGGAAGCTGACAAATAAATGGAGGCTAAACAATATGCTATTAAATAGTGAGTGGGTCACAAATGAGATCAAAGAGGAAATCAAAAGATACCTCGAGACAAACGAAAATGAAAACACCACGACCCAAAATCTCTGGGATGCTGCGAAAGCAGTCCTAAGAGGGAAGTTTATAGCAGTGCAGGCCTACCTAAAGAAGGAAGAAAAATCTCAAATCAACAGGTTATCCTTACACCTAAGGGAACTGGAAAAAGAACAGCAAAAAGAGGCCCAAGGGGAGTACAAGAAAGGAGATAATAAAGACCAGAGCGGAAATAAACAATATAGAGAACAGAAAAACAATTCAAAGATCAATGAAACCAAGAGCTGGTTTCTTGAGAAAATAAACAAAATTGACAAACTCTAGCCAGGCTCATCAAAAAAAAAAAAAAGAGAGGACTCAAATTAGCAAAATCAGGAATGAAAGAGGGGAAATGACTACAGACATCACAGAAATACAAAAAATTCTAAGAAATTACTATGAGCAACTATATGCCAACAAATTTGACAATCTGGATGAAATGGATAATTTTCTAGAAGCATACAACCTTCCAAAGCTAACACAAGAAGAAACAGAAAATCTAAATACCCTGATTACTACCAAGGAAATTGAATCAGTAATTGACAAGCTCCCAAAAAACAAAAGCCCTGGACCAGATGGCTTCACAAGTGAATTTTATCAAACATTCAAAAAAGAACTATCACCTATTCTTCTCAAACTATTCCAAAAAATCCAGAAGGAGGGAAGGCTCCCAAACTCTTTTTATGAAGCCTCTATCACCCTGATTCCAAAACCAGATAAAGACATCACAAAAAAGGAAAACTACAGGCCAATCTCCCTGATGAATATAGATGCAAAAATTCTCAATAAAATATTAGCAAACAGAATTCAGCAATATATTAAGAAGATCATACATCATGATCAAGTGGGATTCATCCCTAGTGCACAAGGCTGGTTCAACATCCGTAAATCAATTAATGTGATACACCACATCAACAAAATGAAGGATAAAGATCACATGGTCATTTCAATAGATGCAGAAAAAGCATTTGACAAAATCCAACAGCCATTTATGCTAAAAACCCTTAGCAAAGTGGGAATACAGGGATCATATCTCAACATAATAAAAGCCATATATGATAAACCTACAGCTAACATCATACTCAATGGGGAAAAGCTAAAACCATTCCCCTTAAGATCAGGAACAAGACAAGGCTGTCCACTTTCTCCTCTTTTATTCAACATAGTGCTGGAAGTTCTAGCCACAGCAATCAGACAACAAAAAGAAATAAAAGGCATCCAAATTGGCAAGGAAGAAGTAAAATTGTCATTATATGCAGATGACATGATACTGTATATAGAGAACCCCAAAGACTCCATCAAAAAACTATTGGAACTGATAGACGAATTCAGTAAAGTAGCAGGATATAAAATCAATGTTCAGAAATCGGTGGCATTTGCATATACCAATAATAAACTAATGGAAAGAGAAATTAAGAAAACTGTCCCATTTACAATTGCGTCAAGAACTATAAAATACCTAGGAATAAATTTAACCAAAGAAGTGAAAGATCTGTACGCAGAAAATTATAAGACACTGAAGAAAGAAATCATAGAAGATACAAATAAATGGAAACACCTACCATGCTCATGGATAGGAAGAATTAATATAGTTAAAATGTCCATACTGCCTAAAGCAATATATAGATTCAATGCAATTCCTATCAAACTACCAAGGGCATTTTTCACAGAAATAGAAAATATAATCCTAAAGTTTATATGGAATCATAAAAGACCCAGAATAGCCTCGGCAATTCTGAGGAATAAAAACAAAGTCGGGGGATCACGCTACCAGACATCAAAACCTACTACAAGGCCACAGTAATCAAGACAGTTTGGTATTGGCATAAAAACAGGCACATCGATCAGTGGAACAGAACAGAGAGCCCAGAAATAAATCCAAGCATTTACGGACAGTTAATCTATGACAAGGGAAGCAAGAATTTACACTGGAGTAAAGATAGTCTATTCAATAAATGGTGCTGGGAAAATTGGACTGACACATGCAAAAAATGAAACTGGATCATCTCCTTACGCCTTATACAAGAACAAATTCAAAATGGATTAAAGACTTAAATGTAAGACCTGAAACCATAAAAATCCTAAATGAAAATATAGGGAGTACATTTGCAGACATTACCGAGCAATATTTTTACTGATACATCCCTACGGGCAAGGGAAGTAAAAGAAAAAATGAACATATGGGATTATATCAGACTTAAAAGTTGTTTCACAACAAAGGAAACCATTAATAAAACAAAAAGGAAGCCTACTGAATGGGAGAATATATTTGCCAATGATATATCTGATAAGGGGTTAATATCCAAAATTTATAAAACACTCATGAAACTCAACACCAGAAAAACAAACAACCCAATTAAAAAATGGGCAGAAGATATGAAGAGACATTTCTCTAAAGAGGACATACAGATGGCCAACAGGCATATGAAAAAAAGTTCAACCTCACTGGTCATTAGGGAAATGCAAATAAAAACCACCATGAGATACCACCTCACTCCAGTCAGAATGGCTATCATCAACAAATCAACAAACAACAAGTGCTGGCAGGGCTGTGGGGAAAAGGGGACCCTGCTGCACTGTTGGTGGGACTGCAGATTGGTGCAGCCACTATGGAAGTCAGTATGGAGGTATCTCAAAGAACTGGAAATAGAGCTACCGTTTGACCCAGCAATTCCACTCCTAGGTATTTATCCTGAAAAAACCAAGACACTTATTCAAAAAAAGTTATGCACCCCGATGTTCATAGCAGCACAATTTACAATAGCTAAGACTTGGAAACAACCAAAATGCCCGTCAGTAGATGACTGGATTAAGAAACTGTGGTATATTTATACAATGGAGTATTACTCCGCTATAAAGAAGAATGAAATCGTGCCATTTGCAATGATATGGATGGACCTAGAGGCTATAATGTTGAGTGAAATAAGTCAGTCAGAGAAGGACAAATACCATATGATCTCACTTATATGTGGAATATGAAAAACTGTATGAATGAGCAAAGTAAACAGAAACTGTCTCATAGATATAGAGGAAAAATCAGGGTTGCTAATTTGGAGAGGAATGGGGATGAGGGAGAAGGGGAAAGGGATTAGACAGCAAAAATAGGCAACTACAATATTGCTACTGGGATAGGAAAAACAGTTTGGGGAATATAATTAATAATGTTGTAAATATTCTGTGGAATGTCAGATGATCATAGGTCTTGTTAGGGAGACCATTTCATGGATGGAGTAGAGGTTTGATCACTGCACTGTATTACTAAAGTGGAGGTGGTATTCCTACTGTAATTGAATATATATAGATAGTCACGGGATGTGGATTATACTGTGGAAGAGAGTCAGAGGAAGAGTAATAGATATATATGATATGGGGGGGTGTGGGGTGGTGTATTGGGGGGTGGGGGGTTGTCACTTTGAGGGGTAAAATGTATAACTATTGCACTGTGTTGTACACCTGAAACTAATTAAAAATAAAATAAAAAAAAATAAAAAAAAGAAATGTCCTTGTGCATTAGAAAGCATTAGACTCGCTTAATGGCAAGGGTTTGAGAATTGCTCAGGGAATGTTAGGAAAAAACAAAAATTCTTTGACATAACCTGTGTTTGTTACACCTATGGAAAGAAGGTACTCACTGAAAGAACTCTGGAATTGGACAATTCTTAAATGTTTTTGTCTTTCCTCCTTCTCCTTTCTTCTCGGAGTGTTCATAACTGCCTGAGGAGGTGACTGCTAAATACTCTTTCAACTTTGTTTTTTCTTTCTACACCCAAAACAGCATTTAGGCTCAGTCAGTGGTGTGGAAATGATAGGATACTCATGAAAGGATGAAGGCTAAAGACCTGGAAAGTTTCGTTTTTGATAAGTCACTGCTTCAAGGAAAAGCCAGAAACGAGTTCAGTTTGACTCTGAGCTCCGCTGAGTTAGAGGGTAGCCGCCTCTTGCGCGCACATTTTCTCAGGGTGGAGAGTATGTCCTTGAGAGTTCACGCTCCAGGCGCAGTAACTTGTTTGAAGAGCACAGCTCCCAGTGGGTGGGAAAATGCCAGGGTGTATAAGCTAGATTCTATGTGTGTTGGGGTTGTGTATGTATGTGGGCTGTGGACAGTGTGATGCAGTAATAGACCTACATGGTCACACTTGTGTGTGTAGTGTCTGTGGTGTGTGTGTGTGTGTGTGTGTGTGTGTGTGTGTGTGTGTGTGTATGGGAGACAGAAACAGACAGCGATAGAAAGTGAGCAAGCTAGAAATACTCTGAGTAAGAGAGTTGGGCTTCATGTGAACTAACTCAGACAAATGAATTTTCACCTTGTGCTTGTCAGGTAAGAGTGTATATTTTATGCAAATGATACACTAATTTGGGGGTAAGCTAACTTCTGATAAAATTGTTGTTTATATTTGTTTTTGAAATCAAAGATTATTCTCCAAACCATCTAGTTGGCATGGTATTATTAGTGATGATACAGTGTTAGAGCCAAGGAATGCAGAACATCTGCCTCCCACCTAGGTCCCGCTCCTATCCCATCCTCCCTGGAGCATTCTCTGGGAAGGTACTCCCATATGGAACACACAGAAAGTAAATGGACAAAGCTACATGTTTGACAGTTGGGTTTGGGCTTGAGGCCCCAGTCCCTAAAACTCCAGTACAGCCCACTGTACTGTATAAGCATATATTTTTTCCTATCAGACAGCTGTAGGGGAATGGAACTACAGAGAGAGGGAGAAGGACAGACAGACTGTAAATAAGAAAGAATGCAATTGTTTCCAACCCAAACCCTAAGATGACGTAGCCTGCAACGGGCGTCATTGCAGGCTTGGCTGTTGGTGGAGAAGAGAGGGCAAAGCGGTGCAGAAAACAAGCCTTAGGCCTATTTTTCAGCTGCACGATGAGAGCAAGAAAGGAGAGCCACTTCCAAGTACATCCCACTCCTAAGCGTGCATTCCACTGCTCAGGGACCCTGACCAGTATTGAAAATGCCCTCATTGATGTCCTGGCGCCTGAGGATCAGACCAGCCTGAATAGTCACCCCTGCTTCCTGTGGTGTTTGCAGTGGAGGGGAAGACGTGAAGGAGCCTGTGTGTGTATGTTGTGGGAGGAGTAGAAGAAGGGGCCTCTAGAGCTTGAAGCTTCTGGAGGACCTTAGAAATCATCCAGTCTAATCCACACATTTTTGGAGACGAGGACTTTTATTTAAATGCAGTGAATTCTACCAGCAGGACCAGGATTAGAGCCAACATCCCTGGTCTGGAAACTCTTCCAGTTGCCCGAAAACCACTTGCATATGTGAAAGCTGATGAGGTGGCTGCAAATCTCAGGATACAGAAGAGCTCTGCTGGGAAACCTCCCACTTGGAAACACAGTTTAAGGACCCATCATAAAAACAAATATCCCACCAAATGACAGACTACCCCATAGTTTAATAATCATGACATTGCTTTTATGATGGGAATTTATATGTTTATAAGGGTATTTTATTTCCTGGACAGGTAATATAATTCTGGCCGTTATCGAGGAGAATTGTTATTAAATTAAAGCTACTGATGGATATATAATTTTTAAGTTTGGGCTTCGAGGCCATGCCCATTGAAATATGTAAGGAACCATATTTCACGGTATGAAATGTGGTGGTTTTAAAAACTTACCACTTCTTTTTTACAAACCGCTGTCCTCATTTAGTAGACCCATGGAGATGGTTAAGATAGAATTTTCCCAACATAATGACTGCTCTTCAGAATAATTTCATAAAAATAGAACCAGTGTAGCCCAATTATTTCCACTCTTGTCTGAAAAACCAGTGAAGGGTCTGAAGCAAACTTTCAGGAGCCAGTCCCAGAGGTGGAATTGGCATTGCTATGCTTCTCTTTATATTTCTGATTATGAAACCTATTTATGAAAAAACACAGAAAAGGTTTTGGAGGATAAGCCACGAGCTAGGAGAAGTTGGTGAGTGAATGAGAAAAACTTACTTCATATAACCACTGATCTGAAATTGGACCATGATACAAACCACAAAACCATACGTGGAGACTCCAGAATTTCAGAATTTGGTTAGAACCAGTTGGTCCCTAGAGAGATCCAGATCTAGCTTATTTCTCATTTGACAGAAAATTTGGGGTGTATCTTCATCTTGTTGGAATAGGGAGGCCATAAAGTGGTCCTCCTATGTGATAGCATCTGTTGCTCTATATTAGTCATAAAATTAGATCCTGTACCCCTACTGGCTCCAATGATGAGGGTCAAGATTTTACCATTTATTTAAGTTAACTGTAAGGAAAATGAGGTGGTAGTGTAAGAAATGTTAGACTTTGGATCCGGAATTTAGGGTTTAAGTTTTTAACTCACCCCTTCATAGATAAGGAACTTGGGGTAAGCTATACCTTTAGTGATGTCGTTTTCCCAGTTAGACAACAGGGATCTGTTCTACCAATGTCAAAGAATGGGTGTGATGATTAAATGAGAGAGCGTGGGCATAAAAGTGCTCAGCACAGAGCTTGGCATATGTTAAGGTCACTAAATGCTGGTTGTTAAATATCATAGCTTCTGGTACATTGAATGAATTTAAAAATAGTAGCTTCATTTCCCTTCCTTTCCATCTTGACTCCAACAGTCTACTTCCCTTAGGATCCCATTGCTAATGATAGCAATAATCATTTTAAGCTAATTAAATGTTATTATAGGCAACACATGTCTTTTATATTTTATGGCTCATATCACCAAATGAGCACAAATATTTTCTGTGACTAAGTCAAATTCCCTCAGCACAAGAAGCAAAATTCCTGATCGGGACCGACAGAGTCTTAAGGGGCTTCTCCATGTGTTGATATTAGAATAACAGGTTAGAGTGGAATCTTCAGGGTATGTGATTCTTATAACATCTGTGGTATACATTATTACCTTGATTATAAAGGTGAGGAAACAGAGGTTAAGAGAGGTTCAAAATGTTGCTGATAACTGAACGGAGTTCAGATTTAAATTTACGTCCAATCCCAAAGTTCAAATTCTTAACCATTATACTATTAATATCACTTTGCAAGTGAGTTTGAGACACATGCTATGCTTAGGGCTGGTGAAGGCCTTTACTTTCAACCAGTGGTCAGATTCTGATATTATAGTCAACATACCCTGGGGTTCCTAAAATAGTCTTAGAGGCATAAGTTTGAGCAAAACTTTCCCTTCTCTGCTATGTTTCAGGTTTCAAATCCTGAAGAAGGTGTTCTAGAATCAATTTGAACAAGGGTCTTACCTGGTTCCTTCAAAGCAAGAGTGGCACCAGACTTATAAGAAAACTCTGTTGTCCCAACTCACTCATTCACCAACTTTCATTTTGTGTGTTTAGTGCCTGCTCTCTGCTGGGCACCCTGTTAGACACCTGCAACATGTTAGGGAGCAAGGTAAATAAGGTTCAGGTTGTCTTTATATTCTGGGTTATATTCATAGCTCTGAAAACTCCAGAATCATCCTAGATTTCCAAAGAGGGAGAGTTTGCTATTTTGAAACTCTGCAGTGGTGATGGTGTAATGACATGTTTGTGTTTACAGACTACACTGAAATGTCCTCTTTGTTCCTTGAGTCCAAGAAAATGTCAGGAATATTAAATGCTTCTATCAACAAATTTATACTGATTGGCTGTCGTGGGATGAAACAGGCTCAGAAATCACTCACCCTCCAGGTATGCTGCTCTATTTATATCATTTGTGTTGGTGCTTTTGGTATTCACTAAATTCTCTAAAAAAAGCCCTTTATTTTTTTTTTTATTTATTTTTAGCTGAGCCATCCTGCCACCTGGTGGCAGCTCAGTGGCAGCTCAGCTTGGGCTGGGCATTGAACTGCTATTGCTCAGAGCTCAGCTCGCACTCTTGAGCAAACTCTTAACCAACTGAGCCACTCGGTCGGCCCTAAAAAAACCCACCAAAACACCCTTATTTTAAATTTTTCAATTGCAGGTGACATTCAATATTATGTTAGTTTCAGGTGTACAGCATAGTGTTTATATGACTTACGAAATGATTCCCCGATAAGTCGTTCTTCAAGTGTCACAGCTATAAGTACAAATGGGGGCCTTAACTGTTGTTCACTTCTGCCTTGGAAAGTCAGATAAATGTGTCCAAAAGAGAGAGAAATATTATGATAATTATTATAAATAGTCTTTTCTCAGTATCAGAAGCAATGGCCCCCTTAAAAACAAAACAACCCCCCAAAATGGGGTTTTCTGAAATCCACCCTCTCTCGGAACCCCTTGGGTAATTTGCTGACTTTGTCTCTGAGGCCAGGGAAAGGAGGGCAGTGAGCATAGAACTACTCTTAGATGCAACTGGAATACAGTGGTGAAGCTCCAGAATTCTAAAGCTTGAATGCCTGGGTCCAAATGTTTGGCTTTGCCTCTAACTAGTTGTGTAACCTTAGCAAGTTACTTAGCTTCTCTGTGCTTCTAGTTTCTCCTCTGTTATCTGTGGATGGTTAGGATAGTACCTATCTCATTGCTTCCCTATGAAGAGCAAGTAAAAACACCTAAGGCATTTAGAAAGATGCCTGGCACAGCATGAGTATTCAATCAAAGTTAGCTGTCATTGATTATGAGGTTCATTATGTTGTGAAGCTTCTGATCACCCTGACTCTTCTCTTTAATGCATCCTCCTAGACAAATACCTGTGGGTCCCTTCCATAAGCCATGTACTTAAGATTAACCTGAGAAGCCTGCTCTATTCCTTAACCCCACCACACCCACACCCCAGGGGAATGTCCCTGAGATGTTCCCATCCTCAGGGTCAAGGGGCAGGTGTGTGTGGAGGGCAGGGGGGAAGAGAAAAGGTGTATGTTGTTTCCTGTTTCCAGCACTAAATAGGCCATTGCTTTAAAAGCTTGGGGGTCTAGAATCTTTAAATAAATTAGCCTCATCATTTAGGGGGGAAAGTAGGAACTAAAAACATAAGCTAAGGAGCTATTAATTTTCCTTTTTGTATAATACGTATTGGAACCTGAGGCCATTTATTATCTTGAATTTGCTTAGGATTTAAAATGCAGCAAATTTTGTTTTGGAGAATGTAGTCTAGTATAATTGGTTTAGGTAAAAGGCTCACTTTAAATTCACAAGACACTTGCACCTAGGGAGGGAAGCAGTGTGTAACTGTATTTACAAGCTACTGTTCTTCCTAAATGGTGCTTTTAAATGTTCCAGGGGCAAAGTCCCAGTAAGGAAATGTCTTTGCTAAGTTAGCCAGACATAGTTTTGCAGCAAGGAACTCCTTGGGAAGGGGTGGATGGATATTTGAATAGACTAGCAGCTTGGTTCCTTAATACCTTTTTAGGTTGGGAACCGATAATGGCTAAAATGACCATGTGGGGGATTTCAGAAATCACGGTTTTTCTGTTTCTGATGAGGAAAGAGTATGGAATCACCACAGGCAGCACAGTCCACATGAACAGAGAGTAGCTCCCTTTACCTTTGGCATGAATATTTAGTGATAACTGGCCTTGTGTTGAAATATGCCAACTGCAAATAGCTAGGAGGGGAGGCCTGGCCTGAAGGCAAGGAAGTTTTTTCTTTTTTGAGACCATTAAAATTTTCCTGAGCCAAGGTTTAATTAAGTGGTGGTAGGAATAAAATGTAGTGACAACAGGTACTATATACATCACCTGTCTTTATTTCAATACTCTTTCAATGTACTTACTGTGGGACTATGGGTAAATTATTTATCTCTAAGTGCTTTAGTTTCCTTATATGCAAAATGAAATTAGTAGTAGCATGTATTGTATGGGGTTTTATCAGGATTAAATGAATTGATATGAGTGAAATGTTTATAATAGTACTTACATGCTCATAGTAAGTAGTCTACAAGTATTTGCTTTTATTGCTATTATAATATATTTATGTTTAATGAATACTGTTTAGAAAACCAAATACATTATTATTCTTCAAAAGAGAAAAATCATCAAGAAGCATGGAAGTATACTTTATGTTGTTTTCCTCAGTTACACCATATGGGGACCTACTTGGTCTAGTCAGCACACCCGCTGTTGACTTAGGCCTTTGAGAGAGGGGTTGTCTGTGTAGGGCTGATCTTTTGTTTTGAAACCTATTAAATGATGGGGAACATCTCTCACACACACAAAAAAAACAAACCGAATGATTTGTTTTACTTATCAGCATCACTTATCCCCACAAGTATTCGGAGGGGTATTAGAAAACCAATGTAGGCTGTTATATATACTGCTTAAGATTTTAGATGAGGATCTTAACTTTAGAAATTCAGTAACACAATAGGGACACATAAAAAGCATGCCTTTCCAGTGTCTATAATAATTCTCTACTTATTGTTGCTGAAAAGAGACACACGGGTTGCACTGTTCCTCTCACACCTGCCTTGAAAGGATAGTTAGAAGACTAAAATGGTGAAATAGCTGAGAAAATTGCCAACATGTATTCTGATTAAGCAAACTGGTGAGCTATATTTTGTTTAATGGAAACAGAAGGAAGTGGGCTCTCTTCTCCTTAGAACCTAGGCTTCAGAGAATGTGATCAAACATCCTTTTTTCCACCTTCTTGTCCCAGCTGCATTGAGGTTTTGGGTCCCACCAAGAGCAGCATAATGGAGGGAGAGGGAGTCCTGTTTTCCTCAAGAGAATAAAGAAGGATGGCGAGTCAGCCAGCCAGCAAGCATCTCCTGCACAGGGAACACTCAGCACTGCTGACTCCTTCCTCTACCTGGGTTCTGGCTGCCCTTGAATGAGCTCCTATTGCTGCATACACTGCAACAGACTTGACAGAGAGGTTCTGGGTTCACCCCACCTCCCTAACCTCCTGAAGTTCTTGGCATTGACTGTTTTCTATGGCTAACCCAGAAATATCAGAAATGGCATAAGAAACATTGCTACTCTAAGAATGGACAAGAAGCATGGAACTCTCCCTGCCCAGGGCTCCACAATGATGCAGTAGAGAAGGTGACAAAGAGGTCTTTGACTGAAGGAGGAAAGAATTTTACCTACGAGTGATGCATTAAAATTACAGAGTTAAATGTAGGCTCCTGCCACCAGTACAGAATTAAACTGGTCAGGGTTAAATAGGATATAGGGAAATGGAGGGAATCATCAAGGCTGAAGAGTAACAACAGACAGTCCCTGACTTATGATGGTTCGACTTTTGGTTTTTAGACTTTACAATGGCGCAAAAGTGATAAGTGTTTATTTCAGTAGAAACTGTACTTCGAATTTTGATCTTTTCCTGAGCTAATGACATGCAGTGTGATACTGGCTCATAATGCTGGGCTGTGGTAGCAAGCTGCAGCTCCCAGCCAGCCATGTGGTCATGAGGGTAAACAACACATACTCTACAGTGTGCTGTGTTGCCAGCATTTTTTGGACACTGTGTTTTGTGTTTTCACATACCATCATGTTTACAAAATGCCCATCTGTGTATCCTGCTTCTGGTGAGAAGATAAAGGCAATGGCTCTTAAGATGAAATGCAAGATAATTATCCAACTCTAGCTAATGTAAGTATTCTGAGCATGTTTAGGTTAGGCTGGGCTAAGCTATGATGTTTGGTAGGTAGGTGTATTAAGTACGTTTTCGACTTATATTTTCAACTTACAGTGGGTTTATCAGGACACAACTCCATTGTGAGTTGAGGAGCATGTGTGTCTGTAGTTACTCAGGGTAGCTGCATTTATATATAGTATGGAAGGCTTGCCATCCAGCCATGGCAGATACCTCCACTCAGACTTTCTCAGCTGAACACAGAAAATAATTTAGATGACTATCTTGTCAGATTGTCCAAGGATAATACAGCACATTTTAGACAGATAAGAGAAGTTAACTTATTGCATACAATAGATGCCTTAGGGCAGTAAAGCTTAATTCTCTCAGGTGAGGAAAGGGACCCATTGTTCTTGGCACTACATGTTTCAAAGATGGGGATAGCAGTGTAGACAGTACACAGTTGAGAATGCCTGGATGGTCAGGGAGTAGATATGTTTTCCTTATACCCATTGGCCCAGGGCAGGATTTGAAGTTCATATAATTGTGAATTGCCATTCATTCGTTCATTCAACAAATTACTATTAATCTCTTGCCCTATTCTAGGCACTGTGCAAAAAGCAAGGGATAATAGAAGTGAACAAGAAACAGCTATATTAAAGAAAAACTCCAAGCAGTCAGGAGAGAAAGAAAAATGATGAATTTGGGAGCATGGGTGGTTAGGTATGTTGGGAGGTAGGCATGCTTCAAAGAGGGACAGATGTGTCAAAACATACCCAAATGTTGCCTCAGGTTGGCTGATGCTCCTATCTGGAAGATAGTGGTAGCCCTTCGGGCAATGTTTATGCATTTATGCACAGGAAAAATGTTATCTCTCTGTGCCACAGTTATTTTATAAGCAAAAGCAATTCCTTCCGAGGATGACTGCCATGGTGCTGGGAATCACCGCGTTACCAGTACATAGGGGAGAGCCTGGGACCTATCAGGCATGCAATAATGTTGAATAACATTGATGAGTAAATGAAAGGAACTGTTAGAACAATAAGATGTTGAATCTATGGTGTTATAAAATAAATCAGTTCCACATTTTCTCTATTTATTGTTGAATTTTGGGCAATAATAAAACACTTTCATTTTTTTTCTTGGTTTTATATACTGAAATCAAAGTAATCACAGAGAATGTAAACTCCTGAAAAAAGTTGCATTTCTTTTCCCTGTAAAAGGAAAAAAAACCCCTTAAGATTCTTGTGTAGCATGTATTGTGTGTGTGTTGACGTTAGCTGTGTTACTTCAATTCCTGTCATATACTTCTGTGGTGATACAGTATTGGACATCTGACCTTAGAATCCTTTCAAATTCCAATTTATTGCTGCATTTATAGAGAAGGAACTTGCAATATTTTAGAGCTTTTCTTTTGTCTTTAAACAACTCTAAAAGCTTATTTGTGACATAAATTTCTCATTTGCTTGTACAGGGTCTAAACTGTGTGTATGGAGTAATCATTTTCACATTTCTTAAATTTATTTTAGAACAAGAAGAATTATGTATTTATAAAACTGCTAGAATGATATGTAAAGAATTAATTTTTGGAAGATCAACAATGTAAGACATCAGTAGGACTGTGTGATGATTAAATTTAATGTGTCAACTTGTCTAGACTATGGTGCCAGTTGTTTGGTCAAACATTAGTTTAGGTATTGTTATGAAGGTGTTATGTAGATGTGGTTAACATTCATAGTTACAGTTGACTTTAAGTAAAAGAGATTATCCTTGATAATGTATTGGGATTCATCCAATTATTTGAAGACCTTAAGAACAGAAATTGAGCTTCCAGGGAAAAGAAGGAATTCTGCTTCAGGACTAACACAGAAATCCTGTCTGAGTTTCCAGACTGATGGCCTGCCCTATAGATTTTGGACCCAAGACTACAACATCAACTCTGGCCTGAATTTCTAGTCTGCTGGCATGCCCTGGGGATTCTGCATTTCCCAGCTCCAACAATCACACGTTAATTCCTTAAAATAAATCTCTTCATATATATAAAATAGGATATGCCATCCGATTATATTTATCCATTCTCTCTCTCTCTCTCTCTCTCTCTCTCTCTCTCTCTCTCTATATATATATATATATATATATATATATATATATATATATATATATATATATATATATATATATATATTAGATTCTCTGGAGAATTCTGATACAGAGTCTCTGCCTCTTCTCTCCTGCAATTGTGTCTCCAGTTGGACCAGAGAAAAATTGGTAACAGTTTCTAGATTTCTACTGCTCTGATGGGAGACCAGAAAGATTTGAAGGGAAGCCAAGGTCCTGTCCCACTCTTCAAGCTGCCCTCTCTCAAAAGGAAAAGAGCTTGGAGTTGGGGAGAGGAACATTGAGCACACTTGTTCATTTGATTCACTGATTCTATATTTGGTAGAACAAAAATATGGGGAAGATTTTGAGCCTTCATAAACTCGGCTTCCTTTGGATAACATTATATTTTATTTTATGCTCAGGCACATCCCCATTTTTATAAAAATCAGGTTACGCTTCCAGAATTAACTAGGACCTATATAAGAGGAGTGGGAGTGAATCCCAGGGCTTTTTTTTTTTTTTAACCAGGATTTCACATAATGTAGAGGTGACTGGAAGCTGGATTATTATCTCCAGAGGAATAAGAAAGACAAGGTATCTCAATTGAATCTCCAACAAATGATGTTTGTATGAGACCAAGTTCACATGTTTGATTCCCAATTTTGCAAAAAGATCTCAAACTATACTCCATATCAGGTATGATCATAATAGGATACAGGTAAGTGATGTAGGTGGCTTGGGGCAGACATATCCCCACTATTGTACAAACCACTCAAATGATGCCTTCCATGGATGCTAGGCTGGGAACACCATCTCTCTATACAAGAAAACAAGACTTGGGCCGGCTGAGTGGCTCAGTTGGTTAAGAGTTGGCTTGGAGCATGTGCTCTGAGCAACGGGGCCGCTGGTTCGGTTCCCACATGGGCCAGTGAACGCTGCGCCCTAGCTGAGCTGCCAGCAGGTGGCAGGATGGCTCACTTGGTGTAACAGCAAGATTGTCTGTTGGATGGTGGGCTGTGCCCATCGGCAACAATGATTGAGCACGGCACCTTGAGTTTAGAGGCTATGAGCTGCCCGGCCAGAGGCCGAATGACGACTGGCGCCCTCCACAGTGAATACTGAGGAACAACAACTTGGCTGGTTCCCTTCCCCAATTCCCCAACACTGTTCCAATTCCCCAATAAAATCTTCATTAAAAAAAAAAAAAAGAAAACAAGACTTTACATTAGTAATTACAACTCTTAGAACAGCTTTGATCATAAATGTTTACAGATTAAAAAATAAATGTACACAGAAGTTAATTTCTTCTACCCAAATATTCTATTGTAGCTCAAGGATCAGTATTTTCCTATCTAATGGAGAACATGTATTCACTTCAAATATATTAACTTGATTAAATTTTTGCCTGCTACAAATATTAACCAAGGGTACGTTCTTGCTACTTCCATACAACAGAGTAAAATGGTAGGGATGTGTGATTATTGCTTGGGTTTGAGCTCTAAAGATTGTCAGTTCAAATAAATGGCCAATTTACTTTGTAATGAGGAGATGTTCCTTTCTCATACCTTCAATTATAAACATACTGTACCATCAGATGAAAGCGTGGGTGACTTGGATAGACCATAACACAACATACAAACACAGTTGCAAAAGTGACACAGACACCACACTTTCTGAAGTAAAATCTGTAGTAGGTTTTGACTAGGTGACAGTGACTATTCCTTCTTTCACCCTCTGCCAACATACTTTATTCAGATAAAATTGACAAGTGTTTTTGGCTGAATTAAGCTTTGTTTTACTCTTCAAATTAGTTTGCATATGTATACAGATTTAGGAAATGCAGGAAACTTTGACACTGGAGGAATCCCATGTTGCACGTTGCATATTTAGTTCCTTTTAGGAGCCATGAGAGGTTGACTATCCTTTAGGAGTCTCTTTAAAAGGAAGTTTGCCCTCCAAATTGAATACTTCCAAGCAGGTCCTTTGGTACTTCGGTCATATGGGTCTGGCAGGCATTCTGTGAGTCATGAGTCTGTCCTGGAGGTAGTGGAAGTGCTTCACATGGTTTCTGTACTTCTCTATAATATGGGGGTCAAGGAGACTGTCACTGCAACACCCTTCTCATGGCGCCATGTTTATCATCTCCAATATATGAAGTAAAATGATGTGAAGGGGAAAACTAGAAAAGATACAGTAGATATAGTTCTAGAATCATAGATTCAAATATTTTGTAGCTAAGATTGACTTTTGATGTTTTTCTAGGCACCAAGGGATTGGAATATTGGTACTTGAGATGACTCACTTTGTTCTATCACCCCAGCCCATATATGTATTGGAACCAGTCAAATTTCAGGAGGAGTTTAATACCTAGCTTGTTGGATTTCATTGTAATATATACAGAGGATGCCAAAAAATGTATACATATTTTAAGAAAGAAAAAACTGTATTAAAATTACACTGATTCTGACCCCTTTGATCATCTCTTGTAGTTGCAGAAATCAAACATGACTTGTATCCTTTGTTATCAGTATGTATTATTACAATTTTATTACAGTTTTTTCCTTAAAATGTGTATACATTTTTTGGAGATCTCTGTCTCTCTCTCTCTCTCTCTCTCTCTCTCTCTCTCTATATATATATATATATATATATATATATATATATATATATATATATATTCATTGGTCACCACTGCCCATCACTTCACTCACCAATGGGAACAGAATAGCTTCTAAGTAGCTCAAACCAAGGTGTGAAAACAGGGTTTCTGTTTCTCCTCCATCCTCTCTTCAATTTCAAGTGCTCCCACCCTAGATCTTTCATCCTGCAGCAGCAATCGTTCCTTTCTTGTTCCATGTTCTGTCAACCTAGATGGGCAGGGTTAGTTCCATATGCTCTCCCTTTCTTAGGATCTCCTTTTCTGTCCCCTTTTCCCAAGACCAACTGTACTCCACATTTCCCATAACACACATTTTACCTACTTCTCAGGTACTTACTTTTTCTTGTACTTATATAGGATCTAAATAGACTACTGCAATCTTGAAAGCCTGGGTTGGGGAAGGATAGTGTAATTCAGATCATGGAGTTTGACTCCAATTTTTGAGTTGGAGAAGATAAATGCAGAATTGCAGAAGATAATGTGGTTGAATGTCTTTTCCTAGGACGCACAACTCTCAGTACTTAAACTTGTACCTAGTCGCTACTCTCTTACTTGATTTCTGACATCAGAATGAAGAATGTAGACATTTTGTTATTCTAGGGTATGGAAAATTTTGTCTCCTAAAGACTTGGGGGTAAAATTTGTAGATAGGACCAAATAATAGAATAGAAATAGATCTCAAGGCATCTAATTGGCTTACTTGCTTTCAGATAGTTTCTAGATCAGCAATGGCAAAACAAGTTTTCTTTCATATAAACAGTCTAATTAATTGCAAGTGACTGCCTCAAAGCCTATGTTGATATGAATTCTGTGATCAAATCCAGGCCTTGAATTTGCCATAATTGATTAGTGATGCCTGACATTGGTGAGGGATTAGAAAGTACTGACACTCATAACACATAGTTTCCATTCTTGGATAAAATCAACATGGATGGAGAATTACTTTTTCAGTTTAAAATGATTTCAAACAATGAGCAAGGGTTCCAGGTCAGAAAGGGCAAGGGAGGGGAAAATTCACTTTGCTACAGAGGAAAGAGGATGTTGACAAATAGCCATATTATTTGAGTACGATAACTTTTCTGAAAGTGTACTAAAATATAATAGTACTCTTGAGATGGTTATGTGGACTTTAATCGAAACTTTAAAGACTTGTTTTCCTAGCTCAACAAAATACTGAGAGTGGAAGTATAAAGTAGGTGAAAATTGGCCTTTTTCACAACTGAGTGAAGATGTCCTTTCCATGGTCATAAAACAGTCTTGAATTGGACTTTCAGTGCTCTAAATTTAAACATAAATATTTAAAAGAAAAACCCACTGTTTTTCTGAACTCTATGAAACAACAAATTTGCCACTTAATGAAAAATCCATTTCCTCATAAAAGCAGAAACTTGCTGTTCTTGGTTCAAATGTCTTCAGAGAAACTTTTTTTGCTGTTTTAGTTTTAAAATGCAGATACCCTATACTTAGCTTAGAAATAAAACAGAAGCCACAATAAATTTCTTTCAGAAATGTTAGCTTAATAATTTGATTATATTATGGATAAGGTCTAACCAAATGTCTGAAGGACTAGTCTTTGTAAATGCAAGCAAATGGACTTAACAACCCTCTTCATACAATGTGAGTAGTAACAGAAATAATAATTTGTGACCACTTATGGAATAATAAGCTAAACTTTGTTATTATATACCTGCTTGTTTCCTGACATACTTCTTTCCTATCTCCTCCCAGCTCCACCTGTTCTTGTTTACACAAATATGGAATTCCTACTGTGTTCCAAGAATTATACAAGGTTCAGGATACAATGGCTTTGGGGATCCAGACAGACAAGGATTCTAATTTCACAGAATCACTCTTGTGGGGAAAGTTAGGTATTCATCAAGTATTAACAATAATGTGTTGTGTCAGGATGGACTAAAATATCTATCTGTATCCATTTTGGTTGACAAGGGAGAAATTTGGGGAAGAAAGAGTGATTTCAGTGTATAACTATTTACTGCTTGTTAATATGAGGAAAGGATAGGACAAATGTATCTTTACAGTGAAATGACCAGGATATTGTTTTGCAAGGAATTGGGTCAGATTTATATTAATAGGTGAAACTGAACTTCTAAAAAAAACATGTAGACTAGGTATCTTGATCTTTGGAAATAAATTTGGTATTATAGTGGCAAGTTCTGACCTGTCACATGGGTTTGATTCTTCTGTAATGTGGAAGCTACCAGTGAATGGTTCCAGACCCCTTAGTTTCTCTCTAATCACTAAATACAAGTCTGTCTTGAATCTAGGAGGATGGTTGAGAATGACAAATGTTTTTGTGCCATTTAATGTTAACTGTTAAAGAGTTTTACTAAACAAATTAGTCTGTCATGAAGCTAGCTATAGCTTAAAGAGTTTTAATCCAAATAGCATAATTTTATGGTTTTTAAACCTGTGTCTCAATGAAAAAAAACACACAAAAAAGGACTATTACAAAATTAAAGATGTACAATCAAAGCCCTTAGTTTCTTTAAATGAAAAAGGTAGTAGTCTATGATGAAACAATTAATACTTTTTGGATTACTCCAATTTAAGAATATCCAAATATCTCAAGACATAAAATCTGTGTGCTTCTATCTTTTGTTCCCATGGACTAGTTTGAAATGGAATTTTATATTATACCACAGTGAAAATAAATACAAAAATAATCTTGGTATTGCACTAGAATCAAAAATATACCTAATAGTCAGAGAATATGTGATAAAGAATTGGCTTCTTGTATTAAATTGTTTATAGCCAAAATGTAGGATTCAATATATTATTTTGATCTTAAAAAATTAAAATGATTTAAGTCTCCAATATTTTTGTTACCTTATAAGGTAAAATATGCTGAACATTTCTAACATCATTTAACACACCAGAGTGACTTTCTTTTTTTTTTTCTGGCTACATTCATTCAATCATGAATTGTATTTATGGGTGCCCATCTGAATGCATTCTATGAGCTATATATTTTTTTCTTTTTTTAAAAATAAATACTGTGATCAAATGGGGTGGGGGTGTGATGCTGCTTTAAAATGAAGGGTCTTCAAGATAGGCTCACTGACTCCTAGTTTCATAAGTATGCAGCAGTGGGATTAGAAAAAGCTTAGAGAAAATAAACAGTTAGAAATTTTAATCATGCTGTTATTTGAGGAGCAGCCCTCTGAAGGGGCCCTATTGGTGGAGATATCTAATCAAGCAGCATAGATTGGCGGTTGGCCAGCTAATTCCCTCTTATGGCTAATATGTTACTGGGCAGTTGGTGGACGTTCCCTGTAGAAAGCTGCAAAGAAAGATTGTGCAGCAAAATAGGCCAGGGTCACTAGACGCAGTTCCCTGGGAGGAGATGCTGTTAGAGTTGTGTGCTTCTTATGTTCTTGACCTGACTCACACCAACCACTTTGAGTTGACATTGGGAAGGATGATCTCTTGGTTATTTCATTCTATACTGTCCTTTGGAGCAAGAAATCCTTTGAAAATAAATAAATGAATCTTTTAAAACTATTTTACTAATAAAATGAAAAATCTTATTTTTATAACTTTTTTTTTTGCATTTGAATTTTGCGTGGCTTTTCCTTTCTGTTCTTCTTCCTACCCTCAGTTCCCTGCCATGTGATAATCCAAAATGATAACCTTGTATATATCTTTCCATGCATAACCATTTCTCTGTTTTGCATTTTTTTTTGTCATTTAAAAAAATGAGATACTATGCTCACTTTAGTGCCTTTTGATTTTATCACTCAATGATTTTCTCCAAGGTAACTGGATTTTCTAGATACAGGACTATATCAGTGATAACATGTCATTTTATTTCAGTGCTTATCTTCTTTCTTTTACATTTTTATACTTACTGAATTTTCTAGACCCTTCATAATAATAAAAAAGAATGCTGGTATTATGTATTATTCCCTCTGTAATCTTGATTTTAATTAAAATACTTTATAATATTAAGGTATCAAGTCTTTTCAGCATCTGTTGATATGACATAAATATTTTAATATGTCATTAGATTCTATTTGCTAATTTTTTTTTTAGTTTTGGCATCTATACTCATGAAGAGAATTGGTCTATTCTTCATTCAAAAGATGTACATTGAGCACCTTTTTTTATGTCATGTATCAGTCTGGGTACTGAGATTATAGTATTTAAGTGTAAATATGCCTCTTCTTATGGAGTTCATTCTCTCTCCCCCCACCCTTTTCTCTCTCTCTCTCTTTCTCTCTCTCTCTCCCCGCCTCTCCCTCCCTCCTTCCCTCCCTCTCATTAATACCTTTATTAGGTCTGATGTTAGAATAATTTTATCTTCTAAAAGTTAGCTAGAGAAATTTTCATCTTCCTCCTAGGAATGGAATAGATTACATAAATGTTTGTTGGTTCTTTAAAACATGGCTATGGACCCATCTGGTGGTGTTGCCCTTTTGAATAGTGGACTTTTATTATACTTTCCAATTTTATGGTGATTAGAATATTTGAATTTTCCACTTTTCTTAGTCACTTTAAAGAATTTGTGTTTTGCACGAAAAGCATTTTCGGATGTGTTTTGAATGCATTTTAAACAAAGTTTAGTGATGTATTTTATTATAATTCTTTTAATTGCTCCTACATCTATGGTTATATTGCTTTTCTCATCTCTAATATTACTCTATTTTTGCTCTTGTTTTTTCTTTTTCAAGATCCTGATGAAAAAATTTGTCCATTTTTCTCTCCAAACAATCAGTTTGTAGTTTTCTTTACCTTTTTTTAAAAATCCTCTCTACTCTTTGTTTTCTATTTTATTAGTTTCCATTCTTAACATTATTAGTTCTTTCTTTATTGCTTCTTGGTTCATTTTGTGGTTCTTTTTTACCCAGTTTCTTAAGATTAGTAATTAGGCCCTTTGCATTATTCTCCCTTACTCTTTCTTCTTTAATAATAAAGGCATTTAAGGCTATAAAATTTCTTTGGAGTAGAGCTTTTTCTTTATCCCATAGATTGTGAATGACTGGTTCTCACTTTCATTGCTTTATGATGATTCTGGATTCCCTTTTATTGTGTTCTTTTGATCTAAGACTTACTAGGAATATATTTCTAAATTTCCCAGTAATAATTCTTGTCATTTTTATATTATTTATTTCAAGTTTCATTGGTGTATGATCAGAAAGATAGAGTTTGTAAAAAATCTCTGTTTTTGGAATCTATTAAAGTTTTGAGTCAAGTACATTATTAATTTCCAAGATATTCCATGGACATATGAGTAAAACTATATTCTCTGTTTGAATGTAAATTTTCATGCATAGACCCAGTGATATGCTGATAAATGTTTAATAACCAGCTCTCCAGATATGATAATTTGTGGCATTTGTAGCATTTTCCATTTTCCATGATGAATGTACTCCCACCATGGCCTATTGTTAGCTGCCAATGTTAACATCACTGAATACACAGATGGGAAAAGATACTCACAAAATTGGCTCTCAAAAACTGGTATAAGCCAGCTCCTGTATTCTACTGCATATATCTTTTAAATTAAGTTTTATTGACTGTATTATTAAATTCTTCCATATCCTTACTTATTTTTGATGACTAGATTCTGAGAGAATTGTGTTGAAGTCTCCTATTACAATTGCATATTTTTCAAGTTTTCCTTGTATATTAATAGTGTTTGCTCCACATATTTTAGTACATATAGTTTATAACGGTTTAGCTAAATTCTTAGATTGTACTTTTTATCATTACTTCATGATTCTTTCAATCCTATGTAATATTTTAACCTTAAGTTCCACCTTATCTGATATTAATGTTGCTGTTTTTATTTTCTTTTTCTTTGCATTGTCTGATATCTCCTTGCTAATCTTTTATCTTTCATCTTTCTTATAACTTAAACTTCTGTGTGTTTTCTGCAAATAGCAAAATATGTATAATCTAATCTGACAGTCTCCGTACTTCAATAGGAGAATTGTCTATTCACATTCAATATAATGACTTGCCTTTATGTTTTCAAGTTTTGCATTTAGTTACTCATTTTCTTGTTTCCTGTTTCCTTTTTCTTAACCTGGATGGTTTAAGTTGATATACATTCTATTTTTTCCCCTTGTTTATTTGTAAGTTCTAGTGTACTTTTTGCCTTTATTAATGATTGTCTTCCACCAGATGAATAAACCCAACTATTTCCCTAACTCAGGATGTACTCACTGCTATGCTTTATTTCTCCAGTTCTCCCCACCCTATCGAATGAGACTATTAAAATACTTTCACTTTTCCCACCTTTCTTTCCCTCTTACTACCGTTAAACTTTTGAAATGCTTTTATTTTTCCCTACTCCCAATTCTTAGATTTTGCTGTCATAATTTAGTGTCTACTAGAGTTTTTCTTACAGTACATCCCTGCTATTTATTGCAAGAATCCTTTTTTAATCCTTATGTTAGGCAATACCAGATAGTTTATCTTCATTTTTTTATGTCTGTCTAGATCTTTAGCTCTATCTATGTCTGCATCCATATCTATGTACAAATGAATTATGCTTAATTGTTCACAACTCTTTATCTTACTCTTTTTCCATCTTGAGGTCTCCTTTTGGTTTCACTTATTATTTGTTTAATGCTCCCAAGTATGTATTTTTCTCAATGGGCTATATGGGTGATTCACTCTCTGAAGTCTTGCATATTCTCTGTGAAAGGGCAAACATACCTTGATAGGATATATAATTAAATTGCAGTCTTTGCACTTAGTTGTAAATTTGATTCTACTGTTTTTTAACCTCCATTGTTGCAAATGCCAGTCGATTTTTTTTCTTCTTGTGTTAGGTAGGTTTTTTTTCTGTTTTCTTCTTATTCTTCCTTTTTTTTTTCTTCCTTGATGGCTTGTAAGACTTTTCTCTTTATCCTTGAGAGAGCAAAAATTTTATTAGGCTTTGGCTAAGAATCTATCTTTTTCTTTCCTCAGCCTTGAAATTTTGCAGACTTAAGTCTTTCATTAGCTCAGGAACATTTTCTTCATTTAGTTGTCTAATTACTGCTTTGTCTCACCTACCTTCTTTGATGCTTCTAAAATGTCTGTTATTCATGTGTTAGGCTTCCTACATATAGACTCTAAGTCTCTAAGACTTAAGTCTCTCCGCTTTTCCTTTATGATTTCTATGTCAACACTTTTATTCTCAGATCTTTGATAATTTCTTGCAGGCCATTTTCTAAGCTACTAATTTGGGTTTCAGCAATGATCCCTTTAAAAAAGTAAAACACTAATTTTGTATGATAAAATTTATCCATTAAATTAATCTAAGTTTCCAGAGGCATGGATGAGTTTTCAAGTCACAGAAATCAGGTATTGGAATCCTCACTCACCCTTACTTGACCCTGGACGAGGTACTTACTTTCCAAAAGCTTAGCTTCCCCAATTATGTAGAAGAAGCTGATATCACCCATGTATCTGAACTGTAATAATGATTACATGATACGATTTAATAGATATTTTTACAAGGTGCTGTGTACCTAAAGAATGTTCTATAAATATTTAATGTAGCATTTGATTAAATATCTATATTAATTAATATAAAATTTATATCTGTGGGGGAGATTGTAGGATTTTTTTCAACATTAATTATGTATTCTGTATTTTTTGTGGCTTTTGCATGAAAAGCCTTTAACATTTGCTAATAAAATCATAATGCCTTACATTAAATAACACGACACTTTATCTGTAGCCCTGTGATTCAAAACAGGTGCTACTATAGTGCTGCTACTGAGTTAAATGATTTTCCAAAGTTTACCTGGCTAATAGGTGGATAGACTGCACTCAAATGCTCTGATATGAAAACATTTCTCCTGTTAGGAGTCAAAGCCACAAATATCAATAACTGAATTAAAAAAATACAATCATCAACAGTTTCTGGATTGATTTCATTCATTCAGTTATGTATTCAATGAATATGAATAAAAATATATATGGAAGTATCTTATGCATTGTTCTGAGTGCTAAGGATAAAATGGTGAGCAAAAAGAGATCTAGTTCCTGCTCCCTTGAATCCTATAACCTAGTGAAAGAGATTGTATATAATCAAAGAATCATACACATACATGTAAGCGTACAACTGAGAAGAAGTACATATGACAAGGAGATTTTACAGCATTAGAAGGTTAGAAGAGTCTCCCCCCCAAAATGATGATAAGATAAGGTCAGAAGTAAGAATTTCTGTTAGCCAGGCAAAGGAGGGTTAAGGGGGCAAGGAGCCTTCAAGATAGAGAGAATAGCATAAACAAAGGTCCTGTGTCAGGAGGAAGCCTTTCAGATTGAGAGACTGAAATCAAACCAGTGCCACTGGACCTCAGAGAATGATGAGCAGTGTGTGAGGGGAAGTTGCAGGGGCAAGTGGGGACCAGATGACACAGGCTTCTGAGACCATGTTAAATATATTGGTCTTTACCTTTGAGTAATGAGCAGCTAGCTAGAGTTTTAAGAGGGGGTGTGTGTGTGTGTGTGCGCGCGCGCGCATGTGCGCACGCGTCTTGATAGCACTTACTTAGCAAATATCAGTGGACTGAGGTGGAAAACATGGATTAGAAGAAAGCCAGAGTGGATACAGGTAAACCAGTCAGGAAACAGTTGAAGAAGTCCAGATGAAAAATAACAGTGGTTTGGACTAGTAGGTGGCAGCAAGGACAAAGAGAACAGGGTAAGGTATTTAGGAGGACCTGATGGTGGATTAGCGATTGAGGCAGAGGGGCTCTTAAGGATGAACTCTAAATTTCTAGTTTGTATAGCTGGGTGGATGGGAGATGCATTTCTTATTTTAAGGAACTAATAGAAGGCCAGATTTGGGGGCCTAAGGGGAAATTAAGATGATGAATTTAGTTGAATATATTCAATTTGGAGTGCCTTTCAGACTCCATCATGGAGATATGAAGTAGTAGTTGGCTACATATGTCAGATGCTCAAGGAATGGTTTGGACTAGAGATAAAACATGTTGAGTCACCTACTATAGATTGTTATTGATATCGTGGGAGTAGTTGGTATGGTGAATAAGATAGTCACTCTTTTACTTTCTTAGACACTTATTTCTTGAACTTTTTTGACCACTATCATTACGAGATTCAGAAGCAGGGACCAGCCTGGCACCCTAAATCATCTGGATTAGGTGCCTCTCCACAGACACCAGTAGAGAGTGCCTAAGAGCCTGTCTGCACCAGTAAGACTTGCATTGTACAACAGTGAGGTAAGGAAAGCAGGTAGACCAGATAGCCCAGCCCTACCAAGGACAATAGTCATGGTAAACTTACCCCCTACTCAGATACTATCCTATGAAGAGGGAGGGAGTGGGGGAACATTAAAATTGAGGAAAGGGCAAAATGTCTCTGAGAGAGAGTTTGATCATTTGTTCAAAAGAAATCGTTACACTGAAGGAGGCTTTTTAAAACTTGAAACTAAGTTACCTTGAATTGTCAAATTTAAATATTTCTTTTGCCACCATGGGTGGGAATGAGAGCCCCACAAAGATGAGATAAGGTAGGGGGGAAAAAGACTTCTGTTTGTTTTGTTGTTAATGTACATCTGAATTGTTTTCTTGTATTATGTAAATCAATGCCCTGCTACACCATAATTTAAATTGTCCCATAAGATTGTTATAGATCTCACTGTGTCGTGAAGACTTCACAGAGCTAGTTAGTGGCAGAGCTGGAGAAGAATCAAGTTCTCGTTATCAAGCTTCCTCTCAGGAATTATGATTAAGTAAAATTTGTATTCCTTTAATTTATTCTGCTGGGTGTTTTATATCCATTTTATATTAATTCCGTCAGGTTATACAGAATATTCAATTTGATACATAGTTTGAACTTTTATGTATAAGCAGCTAGTAATCAGGCTGATATGTATATATTATAGATAATATAGTACTGCAGATTATTTATGTATTATGTTATATGTCTATATTTTTTTCTTTGGATGTGGTTCCCATGAGTTCAGAAGTGGTGGCTGGGCTGCTCACTCAGCAGTTTCCAGCACCTCATAGCAGTAAAATCCAGAAGGGTGAGGTAATCACAGCTGTGTTCAGATAGCATTGATTGCAAACATTCAAGACAGCATAAAACTGGCTCTAGAGGATAGCTGTCCCCACTCCTCACCTTGTACACAGGGCCTGACTGGGAAATGAACAGCTTCTAGAGCACTGGGCTCGCAAATGCAAATCCTTAAATTAGTCGCCGCCATCTTTCTTCAAGTGGGCATGCACTCTCCCAGTTAGTGTGCACCTGGGAGTGTCCACTGCCTGACCTTTCAGTGGACTCCCAGGGCTGGTTCAGGAAACAAACGAGCTAGCCCAGCCTCAGCCAACTTTCTTCATCCGTTTCTTCTTTCCTCTGATTGACCAACTCATCAGACAGCCCATAGGCTCTTAGAGGAACAGAAGCTCAGTGTTGAGATTCTCATTCTTGCACATAGCCAATGACTTGGGACATGTTTTGTGCTGGGGTTCATATACTCCATTCATGGTCCACGCTGCCTCTCATGGGGTAGTGACAAAGACCAGGGCGCTGGAGTCAGACAGTCCAGAGTTCAAATCATTTTTATCAAACTGCTTGGCAAAGCTAAATAACACACTTGAACTTCAGTTTGTTTGTCTGGAAATTGGGGAGGATAATACTTCTATCACGAAATAATTATGAGGAATATGTGAACTGGCGTAAGCCACACATCCTTAGTACTACATATGAAATATAGTTAGGATCCAATAAATAGCATTTTATTGGTGGTGTTGTTTATTTATTTATTTATTTATTTATTTATATATTTATTTTTGTTTGTTTTGGGGTTTTTTTTGATTATTTAAAATGCCTGCAGAGGAAAATTCCTCTGAAACTGCCATAAAATTCCAAAGTCTTAAAAGAGATCAACACCTGGTGAAAAGGATAACTGTTACATTGTTTTGTACATCAGTAATTAATAATAATAAAAAAATGTTTAAAAGAAATAAAAATACCCATAAATCAGAAAAATAAAGAGAGAGAGAGAGAGAGATCAACGCCTGACCTACAGCTCTTGCTCTAAATGGCTTTTGATGATGATAGTATATAAGGCATGCAGATTCTGTGGGAAGCACTTCAATTGAAAATTCCCTCTCAGATTGAGTTTAATATGCCACACTCTTTGGATACAACATGGATTTCCTCAGCTAGTTTAAGTACTGAACTTTTAATATTTTCACTAAGGGAAATGGATAGAAATAACACAATTTGAGTCACACAAACCCCTGGGAGATTGGAAAGGGTAATATTGTTGCTGACAAGTTAGTAAAATCATGAGTCTCTGAGAAATTATAGTTGGGGCTCCAGTTCTCAACCAGTGTTAATGTCCAGAACCTCCTGAAACAGGCATTACACTGAGGACTCTTTTTTCCGGCAACTCTGGTAAGGCATTGTGGTAGACACCATGGATTTGGAAGTCTGTCCGTGTCCTCTTTTCTGAGAACTGTGCACCCTGCCCTGATACAAGGACCAAAAACCTTCATGAGGCTCTGTTGATTAAAAACAATATGGTATATGCAAAAGAGGAGCCTGACTCGGTCAGAAGTGGTCCCCTGGGTACAGTGGTTAAAGGCTGTCTCCATGCTATTTGGTGAGGATGAGCTGAAGACTAACATTAGAATCTACAGGATCTTTCCGGTCCACTGTGCATTAGCTTGCATCATAGCGAACGTATTTGTCTTCACTGATGTCATCATCTTCACCAAATCCTCATAAAGGTGAAAACCAAACCTTATCAGATCAAAAGAAATCTATTAATGATCCTGGCTAACGTGCTGATGCCCAGTGTCAGAAAATCTGGTAAGCAGCCAATCCTGTCTTCTCAGAAAAAAATAGTTTAATTAGGCTTCCTTCTGTCTCTGTGTGAGAAGTATTATTCTTTTAAAGAAAAACCCATTCATGGCCTGGTTTCAGAACCCTAAGGGGATTCAACTTCCCCTGACGTTTCTGAAGTATGTTTGGAGGTTAGTTTAATTGGACCAGAAAGTAGCTTCAAATTTCTGAGACACCCCTGGAGCTCACTCTAGCTTCGGGCCCCCAGAATTTTCTTAAGCAGGATCACTTGTAGTTTCAGTCCAGAAGCTCCCTGGAATAACAGAACCTACCAGAGCCATTTATTTTCCTCCTGGAGACAGTGAAAAGGCAGACAGCTGAGAGGGGCTTTCCTTCTAGTTTCTTAGCCACATTATATCTGATACTGTGATTTGCAACCCTGTCAAACCTAACATCTAATTATAGGAAATATTTTGTAATGTCCTCTTTACCATCCTAAAATGAAATACTGATTTACACAATTAAAACATTAATATAACATCTTAGTGGCAATATAAAGGAGAAATGAAAGTAATTTCTACTAAAATGATATATGTATTTCACTATGTAAAATTTTAAAGCATGACCACAGCAGAAGACGTAATGAAAATGTTAGATACTTACACTTCTATATGGCACCTCTGTGAATGCAGAGACTGTGAGTGCAGTCTCTGACAATCTGGGATCCATAAACTACAGTCAGTGCTTCTATACATCATGGGACTGTCAAAAATGGTGAACAACTCTTGGAAGTTTCAAATAATGGCAACTCTTTGATATGCATGTTGTTTCAGTTTCTGCAAAATTATCAGACAGAGAAAGACAAACACCATATGATTTCACTTATATGTAGAACCTAAAACAAACAAACAAAACAGAAACAAACTCATAGATGCAGAGAACATTTTGATATTTACCAGATGGAAAAGGGTTTGGGGGGATAGATGAAAAAGGGGGAAGGGATTAAAATGTGCAAATTGGCAGTTATAAAAACAGTCAGGAGATGGAAAGTACAGCATAAGGAATATAGTCAATAATATTGTGATAATTATGGTGTGAGATGAATACTAGACTTATCAGGGTGATTGCTTTGTAAGTTATATAAATGTCTAGTCACTATGCTGTACACTTGAAATGAATTTAATATTATTATATGTCAGCTATAATTGAAAAGCTTTAAAAATGAAAAAAAAAAAAGATTCCAGTGAACCTCCAGAATTAAAATGGATCAGTAAACTCAGATTATGCACATAGAGGGAAAACCCAGTATAAATGACTGTTATCACTTGAATTAATAGCATCATTTTTAGCCCAATAAGAATATTTCTGATTGAGTTCATAGCTCTAACTTTATTCATCTTCTAAAATGTTTTCTAATGATCTTAATTGTTTGAACCCAAGTAAAACATTTTAAAATTTAAAAAATTAATATCTTGCAAAAGATACTTTGTGTTTATATATAACAGAGTTGTGTCCGAGGCTCTGATAATTATACATAGCTGTTATCCCTCATGGTTCTCTGGGGTGACATGTAAAAGGCATGTGGAATTGAAGACAATTCTTTGTCCCAGGTGTTGTGCGACATCTAGCATTCCTGCCTCTCCCCATCATTGTGACAACCATAAGTGTTGGTTGGACAAATTCTGCTCTTCATGGATTTCTACTTTTCATGGAATTTAAATATGCACAACTGAACCTGTAACCCACACTTCTTCGTGATGTGGCAATAGGCTTGTACCTCTGCAAAAAGTGATGGAGAATTATATTATTTTAATAGTCTTTTTAGGCTGCTGGCCTGTATTCAAAAGGTCTGAAGCCAACGCCTCAGGGCATTTCCCTCAATTTTAGCCCATTATAAAAGTGCATTTTCACCCCCACCCTCAGACCAATATCTGCCACCTCCCTACTCTCAAGGACTTGGTGCTGGTTTACATGGACCATACACGGGCTGAGATGTCCTAGACTTGTCATCCAGGCCAAGCCTTAAGGACTGGGCCCTTCTCATATTTGCTCTGCCCATTCCAGGAAAAGCCTTCTGACTAACGGTGTTAACTTCTTTTTCTAGTCAATGAATCTTTCTCTAGAAAGAGCCTGTTAGCCATCAATAAATTGAGCCCAATGACATTAGCAGACAAATGGAATCAAAAGTAGGTCAGGTGCAGTGTGTTCCAGCTGTTGTTTCTGGCAGTGGAGGAATGACAGGCATTTTCATTTAGAGGGAACGGGATGCCGTCTGCAGTGCTTCCTGCTGCTTTGCGCTTCCAGCCATCATCCCCTTTGGGAAATGGCTTGATGGGCTAGCCTCCCTCTGCTAAGTGAGAGAGTTCTTCATTCAGTTCATAGTCCTGCTTGCCAGGGCCTTTCTGACCTGAATCCTTCCTGGGGGTCTATCGTTTTGTGACTCCTTCCCTTCATACTCAGTGCTCAGTAGCTTCCCCGTCCTTACCCAGGCATTCCTTCTGTGTAGGAGGCCTGCCCTCCCCACCCCCAAAATCATGAAATTTGCAGCTCAGACGATGCCTCCCCCTAATGCCTTGCTTTCCCACCCTCAACTTCAGAGTTAATCCCTCTGTGTTCTGTGCAGGTTCTGTCCATTTTACATGCTTCCATTGTATATATACCACATGGCCTTATCATTTATAATTTAATGACCTGTCTCCCTCATTACTCTGGGAGTGCCTTGAGTCAAATCCCTATCATTTTTAAAATAAACTTTAGTTTTTAGAACAATGTTAGACTTATAGAAAAATGGCAAAGGTAGTATAGAGTTTCCAAATACTTCCCACAGCCAGTTTCCCCTGTTATAATATAGTACATTTGTTACAATGAATACCAATATGATATATTATTGTTAACTAGATCTATATTTTATTTAGATTTCTTTAGTTTTTATCTGGTGGTCTTTTTCTGTTCTAGGAGCCACCATATTACATTTAGCTGTCCATGTCTCCTTAGACAGCTCTTGGCTGTGACAGTTTCTCAGACATTCCTTGTTTTTGATGACCTTGACAGCTTTGAGGAGTACTGGTCAGGTATTTTGTTGAATGTCCTTCCATTGGGATGTGTCTGATGTTTTTCTCATGAGTTGATAGGAGTTGGGGTGCATACAACTAACATGGCTCATCACTTGTGGTGAGCTCAGTCATCTGGCTGAGTGAGTGTTTATCAGGCTTCTTCCCTGAAAACTGTGGGGCCCCCACCCTGTTCCATGCTGTGCTCTTTGGAAAGGGTCCCTGTGTGCAGTCTACACTCAAGGAGTGGGGATTTATGCTTGAGGATCTACTAACTAATTTGGCATTTTTCTGCATGGCAGATCTGTCTCTTCTTCCATTTGCCTGTATATTTTTATGGCACTGAATATTGAGTGCTTAGCATAGGATTACATGAATAGAAGGCACTTAATACATTCTATTTTTTCTTGTTTTCAGAGCCTTCATTGTAAACCTGTTTCAATATGGACATAACAATGCTAATGGCAACTTCAATAAACAAGAATACTACAACAGGAAATGCTATTTTAGAAGCACTATCCTAGGTGTTTTAGCTCCTTTAACCCTCACAACAATTCTACCAGGATGGCAATATTGTCACCATAGCTAGTAAGTGATAGAGACAAGATTCAAATCCATGCTGAATCCCAAGTCCACACTCTTAAAGCTAGAGTGTCGCTATGGCCTCTGTTCCAATTATCTGGGCCTTGTTCTATTGAGCTGATCCCTTATGAGAATGGGGTTTAATATGCAAATAGTCCCTAGCTGAAAGTCCTCAAGCAGCATCTTCTTGTTTATAACAAATTCCCTGTTAAATCTGTGAAGCCTCCAGAGCACACTGGAGCAAAAATTCTTAAGAAATCGTAAGAGGCCTCCCTTCTGAGGCTTTCTTTGGAACATTGATCAAATCCCCCAAGTTATGGAGTCCAGATCCCCGTGTTGTGCCCTGGAAATGGGCAGACCATACACTCAGCAGTTTTGAACAGGAAGAGCTGCTTAAGCTCATGGTTCTAATATTTTTCACACCTTAAAAAAGGACACATAGCTCTTCATAGGTTATGAGGAAGGTGTCATGAGAATGCTTAGTTATTGGAATTCTAGGACAATTGGATCATGTGAAGAATAGGCCAGAATATTTAACACTGGAACTACCATAGAAAATCAGGACATATGGTGAACATACTATTAGGTATGAGTTGAGGACATATGTATCAGCCCCAAACATCTTCTCTATTTTCTATAATGCATGAACTCTGAACATTAGAGAGTAATTCCTTTGAGTCTTGAATATCCTGCGGCGGTGTTGAATAAAACGGATGGATTAACACTTTCATAGTTTGTCACATGTCTGGATTCCAGAGTGAAATCAGCCATTATAAATGAGGAAAGAAGATACTAAAGATAGAGAAGAAGCTGACATTTTTTTTTGCAGCAACCAGCTGCTATTCTTTAGCAGCAAGGAGTTATGGAGCCTTGTACAACCTCTCCTGGTACAATTTGTTTATATACTGCGCAATAATAGCCCAAAATAGAATCTACTCTAAGCCCAGAGTTTAAGAGAGAGCTTCACAGTTTATTTTTAACTCCATTTAAAAATGCAACAAATAATATCTCCTAAAGCATGATCTTGTATTTTGATTCACAGACATGAGAAATGTAAGAATAAACCCCTTGAGTCACGTAGTTCCTTTCAGGCCTCTTTTGAATTGCAAAGATTTCAAACTGCTCATTGAGGCTTGTGGATGCCTCTGTGGGGTAGACCAATCTACTTGTCATCAAATCAACGTGCTAAGCTCTCATATGTACAGGCAACTAGAATCAGGTCAGATGGAAAACAAAAAAATCTTTATGCAAAATTACTTGTTTTACTCATCCTTGAGAGATGATTGATTGGGAAAGCTGCGTTCAGTAGGCTGCAGATAGTGGTGGCATATAACTAATAGCCCTATTACAACACGCTTGGCAGCTAACATGGCTAAATAATGAGACAGGGAGGTATTTTCCCTCTTCTCCTCACCATTTCACACTGAAGTGCATGATCATTTTCTTACCTGCCTGCTTTCAGGATGAATTTAGGTCATCATGAAGGGGGCTTCACTTAGCTTTTCTATTTGGTTTAAGTACTCTGAGTATAGCAGGTCTGTTAACTCATTTCATCCTCATAACATCCCTGTGATACTGTCAGTTCCCATTTTTAGAGATGAAGCAGCTGAAGCACAGAGAGGTTAAGCAATGTGCCCAAGTTTACATAGCTAACAAATGAAAGAGCTGGAATTTGAACCCAGGTAACATACTTGTAACTTCAGAGTCCATGCTCTTAACCAAGATAGCTGTCTTAGTGAATTTATTGGCATGAAGTCATAAACAGTATATGGATTCTTTTCCATCATCTGCCATAAAGACTTTCATTCTCTATTTTGTGTGTTGGCAAAACAAATTTGGTGAAAACTCCAACTACATTAGTTATTCAAGTTTGATGTTAAAACTACTTCTGATGGAAGTCAGCAAAGTGTATCCTGTGAGGGAAAAGGAGTGTGGCTGCATGTGAACATCAAAAAATATTTCAGAGGACTTCTGTATCCTATAAATAGTCAGAAACATGGAATAAGCCTACAGCAGAAGGATGTTTGTTATTGTGGAATTTATGACAACAAAAAAGAGGAATAACTGAGAGTTCCTCTGCCCCTGGGTGGGAAAATAACTTAATTATTTTTAATATTTAATTGTAAATTTACCATTTGCCAAGCACAGTTGTAAGCATATATAGTAACTTATTTAAAGCTCAACCAATCCTGTGAAGTGGATATTATTATCTCCAGTTTACAGATATGGTAACTGAGGCACAGAGAAATTAGGGAATTTGCCCAATGGGATGGAGGCAGGAATTTAACCCAGGCAGGCTTTAACCACTTGACACCTAAATGCTTGGGGGCCATTATAATTGTGTTTTTTGAGGAATTTTGTTTCTGTTTTTTCTCTTTTTCATTCTCTGTTTTCTCTTTTCCTTACCTTTTTGTGTACTTTATATCCCTTTACTCTCTCCCACTATACTTATCTTAAATATTTCCTTTATATACATTGAGAACCACAGCAGACATTGTTATAATGTTTGTTTCAACCATCAAACACAATTTAGAAAACTTAAGAGTAGAAGAAAATATTACTGTTTTTACCCATACTTTTGATTTTTCTGTACTTTTTCCTGATTTCCCAAGATGTCTTCTTTATTTATTTATTTATTTTTATTTTTTTTTGAGGGCAGTGTTACTGGCCCTCATATGTGGGACCGAACCGGGGCCACTGGCTTCCAAGGCCAGCACTTAACCATCGCGCCACTCAGCCGGCCCTCCAAGATGTCTTCTTTAATCATTTCTTCTCTGTTTAGATAATTTCTCTTAGCTGTTCTCTTATAATAGGTCTGCTGGTGACAAGCTACCATTCATCTGAAAATATTGTGATTTCTCTTTCATTTTTGAAGAATATTTTTACTACTTATCAAATTTTGGATTGATAGTTCTGGTCTTTTAGCACTTGAGAAATGTTGTGCCTTCTTGTTTTCATGGATTCTGATGAGAAATCTGGTTCATTCAAATTGTTTTTAACCCCTATAGATAGTGCATCATTTCTCTCAGGCTGTTTTCAAGGTTCTTTATCGTTAGTTTTCAGGAGTTTAACCATGATATGTCTCAATATCGATTTATTTGGATTTATCCTATGTCAGTTTCTTTCTGCTCCTTGTATTCTAGGTTTATGTCTGCCAGTTTGGGGGAATTTTTTAGCTCTGCTTTCTTTGGCTACTTTTTCAGCCCACCCTCGTTCTCTAATTTTCATGGACATCAGTGGCATTAATGTTAATTTTTTTGTTGTTCTCTATGTCCCTGACTCTATTCGTTTTTTTTTTCCTGTTTCTTTTCTCTCTGTTGTTCAAACTGGGTAATTTTTATTGTTTAATTTTCAACTTTACCGATTCTTCTTCTGTCCTCTTCATTCTGCTGTTGAGCCCATCTACTGAGTTATTTTTTTTTAAATTTCATTTATGGTATGTTTTAATTCTAAAATTCCCACTTGTTTTTTCTTTATCTCTTGTTTCATTTCTGTGATTTTCTATATTTTTATTTGGCTCAAGTGTGTTCATGTACTCATTAAAACATTTTTATGATGACTGCTTTAAAATCCTGGTCAGATAATTCCAATCTTTGTGTCATCTTGCTGTTGGCACCTCATTGATTTTCCTTTTTCATTTAGTTGAGATCATCTCTGTTCTTGGTATGAGTGATTTTCAAGTGAAACTTGGACTTGAGTGGTGTTATAAGACTCTGGATCTTATTTAAATAGTTTATTTGAGAAGACATTTAAAAAGACATGGAGTCTCAGAGCTTCAAGCAGGCAAAAATAAAAGTTATAGGTCCTCATAAGTCCTGCATCATTATTTGTACAATGTCACTTCTGCCACATTATTTTGGCAAAGTAAGCTGCAGTATCAGCCCAGATTAAGGGGGATGGAAAATCAAACTCCATCTCTAAATGAGCAGAATCACATTGCGAAGGGCATGCAGGAAGAGAGGGGTGGCTGTGGCCATCTTTGAAAATAAGTTGCCACATTAATAGTTATTTGGCCTTATCGAATTATGGATTACTCTTGTTTCATAAATTCTTCTTTTGTGGTTTCCTAGTTTTCTGTATTAAGATTATGATCTTTTTAATAGCAGTAAAATATATGACAAAAATAAAAGTCATGTGTCAAATTATATTATGTCAGTTGCTCTGCAAACGATATTCAACAGTCTTGATCTTTGCTCTTTAAAAATGTAAATTGTCTAAAGGTAATGCCTAAGATGACTTTAAAATTTGGAAATGATGTTCTGCCTGTGTGTATGTTAGTCTGATTATCTGGTTTAAAGTATGAGAAGTTCCTTGCTGTGTAACTGCCACCCTATTCTTTAAACAGGCTCAGAAAAGGATCATCCCCACAGCCTGCCTACCTTCAAGGCTGTTGGGAGTTGGACAATGCCAGATTTTACTGAGAATCTCACTCCCTGTTCCTGGACATGTCTCATTCGCACAAAAAGGAAATATACCTGGTTCCCTGTCACCCCGTAACTACTTTGTCCATGGAAATAACAGCAACTCTATTTTCCTGGTTACATATACTATTAGGGAGGACAAGGAAATAGAAGGAGGGATTCTCCAGCCTCTCCTTAGGGGTAAATTAGGGTTCTATATGGTGATCAGAAGCTCCTTGCGGGTGGAGGCTGATTGCTCACACCAGTGGTTCTTAAAAAATGCATCCTGATTGGATTTTAGATGCTATGATGAAAACTCACTACTTCAACCTATGGGAAGACTTAGAAAATATTATTTTCCTTGGCTTGAATAATTATAACACTGTATGTTAATGTAGCATTGTAGAGTTTTTAGAGAGTTTTCATCTCACTTTCACTCTTCACATGACCATCACTGTCTTATCCATAAAAAAGGAATAGTGATATCTACGTCCTAGAATATTGTGAGTTAGACAACATCTGCCACTTTACATAGATACTAAGGTATTTTTTATTTTGGGGGGATTAAATATGGTAAAGATGGAGAGAGCATTTTAAATTTTATGATAATATTCAAATGTTAACTGTTATTATTCTTATTCCTTTTAGGCATAGTATCTACCATTTCCTTTTTTTTTTTTAAAGTTGAAAATGAAGATACTGAGATTCACAGAGGTTAAGCAATTTACCATTTGTTAAATGACGGAATTTGGCTTCAACCTATGTCTTATGACTCCTATTTCAGTAATATTTATATTACTATTATATTCCAAGTTATTTTATGGCTTTGAAACATTGCCCAGATTCACTTGATAGTGATGAACTCTATCAGGCTTGGCATCCCTCTGTGAAATGTGTGTGGGGATAAGGCTGTGTGTTTCTTTTTGCAGAGACCATTGCTTATATCTGGGGTCAGCAAATTGTAGCTCATGGGTCGAGTCCCTACCACCTGTTTTTGTAAAGGAACACAACTGCATTTATTCATTTAACTATTGTCTGCTTTCATAATCAAAGGAAGAGTTGAATAGTTGTGCCAGAGGCAGTAGGCCTTCCTAAAATGTTTATTATCTGACCTTTTACAGAAAAAGTTTGCTGACCTCTGATTTTTATTGTCATCCCAAATATTATAGAACGAATGCCCATAAAGAATGATATTCCAGAGTTCATGAATTACAAGAGCCGGTAACCTTTTCAGCTCTCCACTTCCAGCTAAATCAAGATGAGCAAATGGAGTCCTTTAATTTTGCATATTTTCTGCCCAGCAGAAGCTTGGGTTCCCTGACATTGGAAGCATTTATTCATAGGCATCCCCCTGACCCTAGCTTCATTAAACATCAAAACAGGAAGGAAGGGGCCTTAGACACCTGTGGTTCAGCATCCTCACTCACAAGATAAGAAAACAGAGACCCAGATATGAGAAGTAGCTCCCCTCCAAGTAAGTAGCAGTTAGCAGTTAGATTAGAACCCAGTTATCCTGATTTCAAGTGGTTTTGTTATACTGAAAACTGAATTAGACTGAATTACATTTTCTCACTTGTGGATTACAGGTGTGAATTTGCATCCAGGTGTTCTACTCTGGGTAAGAAAAGGTCACAGAAAGATTAAATGAATCACAAGACATTACCCATAAAGTTCATGTTAGGATCTGGAGTTCTTGAGCTTAAATATATAGTCCAAGCATCTCCTTGTTTTGGTAAGAAGAATTACAAACAAAGAACAGACAGCACTATTCATCTTGATCTGCTTTGCCCCTGATTTTCCTCATCTCCTAATTCTCATGGCGAAATGTAGTGTTGATGTTAGAGTCTGACCTGATGTCATGGAGGGCTCAGAAGACCAGAGCCAAGCCTGTGACAACTGTTCAAATAGCATGAGTGAGTTCACAGAGGGTGGGAGGTCCTTGAGGGAGAGGCTAGGTTCCTGCTTCTCTTTCTGAGCTTCTTTGTGTTGTAAACTGGGTGAAGATCAGTTCCTTAATTTATTCATTCAACAATTATGCAGAATGTGTATGGTTTATAAGAGAAAACCCAGAAGTTCTGTGTTTGAGACACCCAGGCCTACTCACTGGATTAATCGTGTTTTAGGGCGCAATTTACCTGCACAGAGAACTTTGCCCCTTAAGGTAATCAAACTCTGCAAGACTTCCAGTGGGAAACTCTGACTGGAACCAGAAAAAGCCTAACAGGCAGGCAGGTAGGGTGGCAGGAAAGGTCATTACCAGGACATGACAAAGGGAGTGATATCATTGAACAAGTCATTAAAAAAATTGATTTTTTTAGAAGGAAGGATTTAACCTTTCTGTGACATTGACAATAGCTCTCAGAACTGGGCATGAAATCTGGTTTCCCTCTGCCCAGCACCCTTTCTCTTGTTCTAGTAACAGCACCTCCTTTCTTTAGGGTGTTTACTTACACCTCTTCACTCATGTGGCTTGAATGGGGTTTCCATCACAGGGCTATTTCCCTTGGATCATAGATGTAGTCATATGATCCAAGCTAGGCCAATTGGGGCATCTCTCCCAGCAATTTACATGTCAACACAGAAGGTGGATGGGACACAAACCCAGGTAGGAATGCTCACTCTACTGTGGAATGCCCACATCTGCCCTGGGTCCAGACCCTCCAAGGCCTGGTTGCTCTCTTTTCAGTTTTTTGAGCTCACTCAGTATAATTTCAATTTATTGATTTTTTTGCTTAAGTTAGTAGTCTTCTGTTTCTGTCACTTATGGGATGTTTAAATGATACCAAGGCACACGACATATCTGGGTCTAACATATGTGATCTTACATATTTAACAAAACACCATCTCTTATTATGTATATGGGTGTGTATTGTTAGTTCCGTTGCATGCATAAGGAAATTGAAATTAGAGAGAGTTTTAGATCAGTTGCCAAGATTTATGCTGGTAATGAGGGAAAGAGCTAGCTAAGGCTGAAGCTCAGGAGTATCATATTCTGGGTTCCCAACATCACAGAGCCCATGACTGCAGGCTGCATCTGAGGGCAGGTGTGCGAAGACTGGGTTTCAGCAAGCCTCCAGGAGAACTATAGAGAAGCTAGTAACTCTCTAAGAAACATGAGCTTATCATCAATCCTGTACCTTCTCCACCCATTTTAATTTCTTGGAAGCAGTTAAATTTAACTTGGTAGGTTTTTATCTATTGGTATAAAAAGGGTAAGGCACATGTCTTAGAATCAACATTCATTTTACAGGTGAAGGATCTTTGCTCCAGAGGTGTCAAACGGATTTTGACACAGAGCAAGGTTGCATAGCTTTGGGTCACATAGCAAATTAACGCCAGACCAGGAATCAAGGCCGGGTGTTCCTGACTCCTAGTCTGCACCCTTTCCAGCACTGCACATGACTCTTACATCCTTCAATACTCTGGGAGTCATGGCATGTTGTGCTTTCCCAAAACAATATAGTGGAGTTGCATCTGGTCCACATTTAACTTTTGTGAATTTAAGTGTTTAAACACTTGGCATAAACAGAAACAGCCGTAGAGAAAGAGAGAATTTTACTATTGCTAGTGATTCCGTCTATCAGTCTGGTTTATGGGCCGAAGGTAAAATGCGGTGGGAGAGGTAAGGATAATGATGACTCTGTGGGTTTCAGGTCTCATCTGTCTCTCATAACGTGAGCATCTAACCATGTATAAAATACAAGGCCATGTATGTATGTCTTTAAAATTTGACATGAACTAGAAACACAGTCCACCTGTTAACAATCACCTCTCTTCCTCCTAAACTCTAGCTGTATGTTTGGTATTGGAGGAAAATACTAACTAGTGGACTTCCTGACAGCTGGTGTTGTAATTTATGAACAAAGACATTTTCAAGGGTAATTTAGATCATAGTTATTATTTGCTTAGTGTACCGACTTTAGAATTGCAGCCCCCTGTGAGTTACAGCTCCATGCCTTTCCATAGTGGGAGGCAGTAGAACATAATGAAATTGTAGGGCACGGCTCTTGTGTCAGAAGATTAACATTTATATACTGGATTTATGTGTGATTCTGAGCAACCCTTCATTTCCTGGGATTATAAGAAAAAATTGATGTAAAATGTTTAGCATAATTATCTGTGTATATTAAGTGCATAGATGCTTGATTTTAATGTCATTATTGTAATGAAACTGTTTAAAGAAATTTTGATGTAATATTAGCCAAATGTAGCAAAGAAAAGAGATGATACTTCTGGCTCTTAGTTTATGTCCTGTATGTTTATATTTATGTATATTCATAAAATAAGGAAATTAGACCAAAGTTTCTTCCCAAAGATCTACATCTCTGATGATAACAGTATGAATAGCCTCATCTAGTCCTGTTTCACAAGCTCAAATCTTAGTGGCTTAGAAATACACGTATTTTTAGTGTGCAAGTCTGTGGGTCAGCCAGGCAGTTTTGTTCTTCTATGGGCTGATTCTGTGTCTATGATCAGCTGTGGGTTGGGTAAGCAACTCTTCTGATTTGACTGGACTCTCTCTCTCACGTATATGTGGATCAGCTGGTTGTAAGCTGATGTGGGATAGCCTTGGCTGACAACTGAACTTGCATCCAGCAGGCTAGCTTGGGTTTGTTCATATGGTGGCAACAGGGTTCTAGGACAGAGAAGGGAAGCACACAGTGCCTCTTGAGACTTGGGCTCAGGACTGGCACCTTTCTCCGTATTCCATTAGCCAAAACAAATCCCAACACTGGCCTAGATTCCAGGGGTGAAAAAGATTCATTATTTCGATGGGATAAGCTGCAAAATTATATTTTCAAGGAGCATGGATATAATAAAAGCTATCATTGGGACTATTTTTTAAATCAATTTTTCATAACTTCGGATGACTTGGTATCTGTCACTGGGGTCTGATGTGTTCTCCAGACAAATTTTTGTCTTCTCTGGGGGAGAATTCAGGTTCCCCAGCAGATGACTGGTGACTGACACATGTTAGACCACTATATTTTCCCTTAGTCTATTTTCCCCAACAGTATTCCTGGGATTGAGACAGTTTTTAACAGAAGAGCATTCTAGCACTGACTGAACTTGACCTAGGCAGGCAAACTTTTGTTTCAGATTTGGGATAAACTGCTCCACCTGTTTATTCATAGAATTGTGACTATCTGGACATGGCCTGAATTTGCAAATGCATTTGTCAATTAAGATTGCTCAAAAAGGCAAATGTTGCCCAAAATATGATATATTCTATGATTATTTTCTTTCATGATAGTCAGAAGAGGGGAACATAGACAAACATATGGCAAAGAATACTACTTTGATAGCCACACTATAATTTTTGTTCTTTTCCTTAGCAATGGTAGATGTGGTGTTGGTGGTGGTGGTGTTGGTATGTATGAATAAATAAACTTAGAATGTTCAAAAAATGTTCCCTGAATAAAACAGTGGCTCATTCATTAGACGTCAGTCAAGAGGTCTAGAGTGTTCTTATGACTGTCATTGGTGGTATTACAGATGCTGGTAGTGGTCACTGATGAAGTTGAGTGGTCTACTAGCTCAAGAACAAAGTGTGTGACTCTGATGTCATGTTGCAGGGTTGCTGAGGGCATGGCAAATAAATATACAGATAATTCTATTAATTGCTCAAAAGAGCAAAAAAATGCAAAGTCTGCAGCAATTTTTTTCGTTTTGCTTTTAAATTTTATATTGAAGCATATTATAGACACAGAAATGTGCATATATCATTATTAATACCAACTTGATAAATTTTCTTTGTAGGGACACCTCTATGTAACCAACACCTACATCAAGACATGAGAAATATTATAAGAACCACAGAACCCTCTCTCATTCCCTTCCCAGTTTCCAACACTCTTTAAAAGTAACCACAACTATATTGTTTTCTAACAGCATGATTAGTTTTGCCAGTTTTTCTGCTTTAAATAGATGGGATCATACAGAATGTACTCTCTTTTTTTTTTTGCATGATTTCTTTCATTCAACATAATGATTGTGAGATTCATCCAAATTGTTGCATCTATCAGTACGTATTTTCCTTTTCATTGCTGACTAGTATTTCATTGTACATGGATAATTCATGATTTGTTTTCCCTTCATCTATTGGTAGACTTCTGGGTTGTTTCCAGATTTTGTCTATTATAAGTAAGCTACTCTGAACATTTTGTTTACTGGTCTTTGTAAATACATATATACATTGTATTAATCCCTAGATGTAGAACGGCTAGATTTTATGTTAGGTATTCATGTAATATTTTTAAGAAACGGCCAAAGTAGTTTTCCAAAGTGATTGTATTGTTTTACATTTCCAACAGAAGCGTATGAGAATTCTAGTTGCTCCACATCTTTGCCAATACATAGTATGGTCAGTTATTCTAATAGTAGCCATTCTCAAGGGTATCTATTACATTATGGCTGAAATTTCATTTTTCTGATGGCTAATGATGTTGAACATTTAAAAATATGCTCATTTGCCATTTGTATATCTTTTTTGGTGAAGTGTCTGTTTAAATCTATTGCTCTTTTTCTTACTGGGTTGTTTGTCTTTCATAATTGAGCTGTAATAATTCTTTATATTTTCTGTATACAAGTCCTCTGATATTTGTGTTTTGAAAGTTTCTCCCAATCAGTGGCTTGTTGTTGTTGTTTTTAATTTTCTTACTGGTGAATTTTAAAAAGAAAAAGTTTTTCATTTTCATTAAGTTTAATTCATAAGTTTTACATCTTTATGTTCTATGCTTTGTGTTTTTTATACAAGAAATCCTTGCTTATTTTAAAAGCATGACGATAACACTTTTTCCCTGTAAGTATTATCATTTTAGCTTTTGCATTTAGCTCTGTGATCCATTTCCTAACTTTTTGTTTATGATCTGAGATAAGGATGAATTTTAATTTTTTCCTCACATGGATATCTAAGTTGATTGAGTCAGAGCATTTGTTGATAAGACTTTCCTTTCTCCTTTGAATAACCCTAGAAATTTGTCAAAAATCAATTGATCAAATACATGTAGATCTGCTTCTAGATCTCTATTCTATTCCATTGATCTGTATATCTGTCTTTTTACCAATACCAAACTATTTTGATGATTGTGGCTTTAAAGTAAGCTCTAAAGTCAGAATAGTCTCTCCAACTTTGTTCCTGTCCTATAAAATTGCTCTTGATGCTCTGGAACCTTTGAATTTCCAAAAATTTTAGAATCAACTTGTCAATTTTTATAAAAATTCTGCTAGAATTTTAATTAGTATTAAATCTACAGATCAATTTGGTGAGAACTGTCAACTTTACAATGTAAGTCTTCAATCCATGAACATGGTATGCCTTTCTATTTATTTAGAACCTCCTTAATTTCTCTCACAATGTTTTGCTGTTTGAAGTGTCATGATATTGGGTGATTTTTTGTTAGATTTATTCTTAAGGTATTTTATATTTTTGATACCACTGTGAATGAAATTTAAAAGATATCACTTTGCAATTATTTGCTGCCAGTATATAAGAATATAATAGGTTTTAAAAACATTAAGTTCTGACCTGCATCCTCTGTAAATATTTTTATTGGTTTTTATAGATTCTTTGGGACTTTTTAGGTAAAAAATCATATCATTTGAAAACAATGACAGTTTTCTTTTTCCTTTCCAAGTTTTTTTTTTTAAACTCCCTTATCTTACTGCAATGACTAGAACTGTTATAATAATGTAGTGTAGAAGTGGTGAATACAGGTGTCCTCCCTTTGTTCCTGATCTCTGAATAAAATAACTCACATTTTCATCATTAAGTGGGATGTTAGTTGTAGGTTTTTCATAGATGCCATTTACCCCTTTGAGGGTGTCACTACTATTCCTAGTTTGTTCAGAGCTTTTTATTATGAATAATGTTAAATTTTTTCCAACTGTTTTCTTCTGTATGTATTGAAATGATCATATGGCTTTTCTGCTTTTTTAATATAGTAAATTATATTTATTTTTGAATGTTAAGCTAACCTTGCATTCTTGTTATAAATCCTACTTGGTCATGATATGTTATCCTTTTTAGATATTTTTGGATTTATTTGCTTATATTTTGTTAAAGATTTTACATCTATTTACATAAGGAATATTCATTTGTGATTTTCTTTACTGATAATGTCATTTTTGGATTGGCACTAAGGTTATGCTCATTTCAACCCTCAAAATGAGTTGAGCAGTGATTCCTCTTCCTCTAATTTTTGAAAAAGTTTGGGTAATATTGGTGCTATTTTTCCTGGAATATTTGCAGTTAATCAATATTAACACCTTCTGGGCTTGGAGGTTCTTTTTTTTGGGGGGGGGGTAGATGTTTCTTATATCAAATTTAAGTTATTTAATACATTGACTTATTCCTATTTTCTGTTTCTTCTTGTGTCAATTTTGGTAAATTGTGTTTTTCAAGAAGTTTTCCATTTGTTAAATTTGTTGCCATAAAGTTATATGCAGTTTTCTTATTATCTTTTGAATATTTGTGATGGTATTCTTCTTTTTGTTCTTACTGTGGGTGCATTCTCTCTCTCTCTCTCTCTCTCTCTCTCTCTCTCTCTCTCTCTCTCTCTCATTTCTGACCAGTCTAGCTAGAGGTTTCTAAATATTATTGATTTGATATTCTCAAAGAAGCAAAACAGCTTTTAAAAAAATTAAATTATGCTTTTATTATATCCTTCCTTCTACTTACTTTGGGTTTACTTTGCTCTTTTTCTAACTTATTTTTAAGAGAGAAGAGTATGTTATTGGTTTTAGATTGTTCTTCTTTTCAAATTTAGGCACTTAAAGCTATAAATTCCCTCCCCTACCCCCCATTTAAGCACTACTTTAGCTTCATCTTTCACATTTTGATGTGTTGTGTGTGATGGTTAATTTTAGATGTCAACTTGGCTTGGCTATGGTACCCAGTTGTTTGGTCAAACACTAGACTAGATGTTGCTGTGAAGGTATTTGTGGATGTAATTAAAGTGTATAATCAGCCGACTTTAAGTAAAGCAAATTACCTTCCAAAATGTGGGTGGGTTTCATCCAATTGATTGAAAAACTTAAGAGCAAAAACTGAGGTCTCTGAAAGAAGGAATTCTGCCTCAAGATTGCAACATAGAATCCTGAGTTTATAGCCTGCTGCCCAGCTTGCAGATTTCAGGCTGAAGGCTGCAATATCAACTCTTACATTAAGCAGAGGCCTTCTAAGATGCAGGAAACTGCAAGGGTTGGAGACATAAGACCTCTCTTGACATATTAAAGAGTATTCTTTTTTTTTTTTTTGAGGGCAGTGTCACTGGCCCTCATGTGGGACCCGAACCGGAGCCCGCTGGCTTCCCAAGCCAGCGCTTAACCACCGCGCCACTTGGCTGGCCCCAAGAGTATTCTTGAAAACAGAATTTTATTGAATTTATTTAAAATACTTCGCAGTTGATTACTTAGTATTTTACCTAATATTTTTTATTATATTTTTGTTTTTTTTTTGAGGGCAGTGTCACTGGCCCTCACACATGGGACCCGAACCGGGGCTGCTGGCTCCCCAGGCCAGCGCCCAACCACTGCACCACTCGGCCGGCCCTACCTAATATTTTTTGATTAAAGGTAGCAGTCTCAAAGTTAGGCTATTGATAAAAAGTGCTTGAAAAGCAGAGGCTTGGCCTCAGAAGAGATAATTATAATTGAAGAGAGACTTTTTAGAAACTCAGTCAGGGAGCAAGCCAAGACAGGATGGGAAGCAGAGGCAGGCAGTGCCGCCTGAAGTCAGGTTCAGAGGCCAGTACCACGGAGAGCACCGGGGTGGGTGGGGTGGGGTGGGGGGTGGGGTATGGGGCGAAACCCTTAGCCAGGTGTTGTCGACAGATTCAGGAATAGATTCTGGGACTGGCCTAGAGGACAGTCAAAATGATACTAAGATGAGATTTAAAACTAGTATGTTTTACATCACAGAAACAGATAGTATTTGCCAGGCATAGTAGCTGGACCATGGTTTCTTAGCCAGGGGTTCATGAACTCTTCAGGAATCCAGATGAACTAGGAAATATGCAATTTCCTGAAATTGTTTATGAAATGGGTGTATATGTGTTTTTGGATTTATCTCGGAGTAGATGTCCCATAATTTGTGTCAAATTCTCACAGGGTTCATGGCCTCTAAAATGTTAAGACTGCCAACTCTAGGCTTAGAGGTTATATAAACTGGCGACCCATGTACTTGAAGAAGACAAAATTTGTTTGCCACTGTGTTGTGGCTGCAGAGCATGTTAAAAGGCATGTGACACAGTCCAGTCTGAAGTCTAGTTTAAGGCCAACCAGTTTACTACCTATTTTAAAACAAATCCAGTTCAGGCAGTTATGTAACCACATGCCCCAGCAGGCATTTGCATTGCAACCATCATGCCAACTCAGCTCATTGAATCAATGTAAGGCTGGTGGTATAGACATAATCAGGGGAGGTTTTTAAAAATTAGACTTTTGGGAAGGTCTGAGGTGGTACCTGGCAATCTGTAACTTCATAAAGTTCTCTATGACATCACTACCCAAAGGAGGAAGAAAACAACACTGACATTACTTAAGGGCTTGTAAGAATACAGTCTCTGAGCCTCCCTCCCCAGACCCATGGAATCAGAATCTGCATTTTAACAGGATCTTGGGTTCTTTGTATGTGCATTAAAGTTTGAGAAGCACTATAGCAAGTTTTAGGAACTTCTAGTCTAAAGGGTTTTTTTTCTCTCTCTTCTTACTGATAAAAGTAATTCTAATGAGGATAATAAGAAAATTTTATTAGGTATGGCTAGTTATTTCAAGGAATCTTATACATATTTTTACATTTGATTATTTTTTTAAAAGCTATAGATTTTTAAATAAAATGACATTATGTATTAGTTAATGATCTCCTAGAAAATTAGTACTCACATTGAAATGTTATTAGAAGCAAGCTTGAAGAAAGAGAAACAGTTAGGTAAATATGAGTTTCCTAGTTAGGAAACTAGTTAACACAATTAACTAGAATTGTGTTAATGTCTTTACAAATGTACTTTTAATTTCACTTTATTCTTTCAGAATCAGCAACTTGAACCTTTACAATGCATAGCTCCAGGTGCTGGGTGGGTGCTAGATTTATCAGGGGGATCACTTTGTGGGTTATATAAATGTCTTACCACTATGCTGTACACCTGAAACTAATATAATGTTGAATGTCAACTATAATTGAAAAAATTTTTAAATGAAGTATGAGATATGTAAATAAGAAAAATAAAAACAAAAACAAGAAAACCCCCAGTATAGCTCTGTATAGCAGCAGTTGTAGAGTTCTTTCTTATCAAATATCAGAAGACTGTACATCTTGCCTCAGGACATTAAGTAAGTGAATATTCTCCAGTTACCATTTCAAGGGAGAAACAAAACAAAAGAAAATTCATTTCTGCGTGAGCTTGCCCTGCTCAAAATGTTGCCAATGTGTTCTCTAACCATGGGAAGAAAGAGATCCAAAGTGCTAAGATGCTCCCACCCTACCCCATTGTGTGCTTTTTTGTGTGTCCAACCCCATTCAAAGGGCATCTTAGCACTTTGGTTCTCTTCTTTCCCATAGTTAGAGGAGAAAACTCACAGGAATATGGAGCATGATGTGTTTTCTTGCTATACACCCTTCTAATCAGAATATGATTAGCTGATTCAATGATTAGTCAAGAAATTGCAGGTTTTCCTTCCTCTCCTTTAATTCTCTTGCTTCCTCACTCATTATTGTGAACTGCTAATATTAAATACATTGATGGAACCACCCTCTGCATTTTAGAATCTCTGCCTTTATTTCTGCAGCAGGCGTAAGGCCACTTCTTATGAGAGACCTGGCCTTGTTCTGAACATTTGGGAGAAACAATTTTTACATGTCAGCAACTACAGCGGTTCCTGCACAGATGATTGTCCAAGCTGCTCGGTGACCCAGAGCCATACCACAGTCACCACACCCACATGCTCCTTAGAGTTCCCAGCCAGAAAAAAGGTCATTCCTTAGCCATGAATGTAAGCCCTGGAAAACCACACAGGAATTGAAAATTGGATACAGGTGATAACAGTAGAGGTGAGAGTCCCTTCCAATTAATTTTAAAATTTTGTCTTAATGAAAAAATGTAAATATTGGTAACTCTGGTAGACAGAATAATGGTCCCCAAAGATGTCCATGTCCTAACCTCCAGAACTGGTGAATATGTTATTGTCCGTGACAAAAGGGACTTCACTGATGTGATTAAGTTAAGGGTCTTGAGATGGGAAGGTTGCTAGCTTGGGTTATCCAAGTCGGCCCAATGTCATCACAAGGATCTTTATAGAAGTGGCACAGGAGGCTGGAAGTCAGTAATAGATGTGAGATGGAAGCTACAGATTGGCGTGATGCAAGCAAGGAATCATGAGCCAACGAAGCAGAAGGTCATTAAGAAGCTAAAAAGTCAAGGAAACAACTTCCGAGAACTTCCAGAAGGAACCAGCTCTGCCAATATCTTGACTTTAGCCCAGTGAGACTTCTTTTGGACTTCTGACTTCCAGAGCTGTAAGAGAATGTTTGTTTTGTTTTAAGCTACTAAGTGTGTGGTAATTTTTTATAACAGTAACGAGAAAACTATTGCACTTATATAGGTATTTTACTAGTTATTTATTCTATAACTTTATATAACTGCATTTTTAATTTAAATGGCTGTGTGTATTGTGGATATTACTGTCAAAATCACCTGTTTTCCTTCCCTAAAAATATTGACTTTCTTTTAAAAATTTTTTTTAATCTTTCATTACCTTAACTGGTGCCATTATCAACTGGTAAATGTTTAGAAGGAAATAACCAGCCTGTAAGGGCTCTAAGTAAATTACGATTTGGTCTGAGCTGATTGTCTCTCACCCAGAGGATTGCACTGGCATGGGAATTTCTCAGTAGAGTTTGTGGTTAACCATTTGCTTTTGGGCATCAGAAAGGTATCTATTCAAATCCTGGTTCAGCTACTTCTTAATTTGTACCTTTAAGTATGAACTTAACTTTCCTAAGCTTCCTTATATGTAAAATAGGGATCACGTAGGTGTTATGAAGATGATGTGAAAAGAGGCATGCAAAGTGCTTAGTGTAGTTTCTATGGCATAGTAAAAACTCAATAAATAGTATCCATTTTTGGTTGGTTAAAGATGCAACAGACCGGGGCCGGCCGAGTGGCGTGGTGGTTAAGCGCTGGCTTGGGAAGCCAGCGGCCCGGGTTCGGTCCCACATATGAGGGCCAGTGACACTGCCCTCAAAAAAAAAAAAAGATGCAACAGACCTAGACATGGTACACCAATGTTGGCTCATTATGATCGTATCTGTATCTGAGCCCCATCTGTCATGGATAAACGTGGAGAATTTAGTTAGTGATAAGAAATTTCTAGTAATCTATCAACCAGCTGTATAGAATAATCTTAAGAGTGGAAGGAAATGGTGTCGTAAGTGTAATTATTCTCATTTGAAAACACAGGATTCTTCCAGGAGTGAAATATGTGTCCAGCTCTGTTTTACATGTAACAAAAACCACTGCATGATATGTTTAGTGTGTGGGCGGCAATTCGTATGATTGTGTTCATCTCCTAGCAAAGGAGAGCATTCTGCCTTGGTTCTTATTAGAGAATCAAATGACTAGATAGTCCTCAGTGCAAAGAGAAAGCATTTTACAATGTTCAATGTTATTATACTATTGGCTAACTGGGGATCACTGCTTAATTTCAAAAGCATTTTTTTAAATGCTTTCTCATAGGTGAAATACTGAGGCAAAACATTCAGCTGGCCCACAATAAGTTCACTTAGTGATCTCTTTATTTTTGAAATGTAGGCATAAATGTTCACATATAACCTAGAAAATTTACAGAGAAGGAGGAAGGCACGTTAAGAATGCTGCACTACAGGGGTCACCAGGTATGTGGAGCAGGTGTGGTGGTTCTGATTAGGATGTCCGAGCACACTCAGACCCATCATGTTCTCTTTTTGTGTTACCATAATTCTAGTGCAATAATGGACCACCACCAAACCAGGACTAACAGGCCTGGGTTCTTGTCCCAGCTTCCCCATCAAACAAACATGTGACTGTGGGCATCAGGCTACTCATCAGGTTCTAGGAATCAATTTCTTCATCAGTGAAATCAGGGGCTGAGCTTCCATCATTTGTGTATCACCTTCACAAATTTTGCAACACATTCTAATTTATTATTTTCTTTTTTAACTTGACTCACTTTAAATTTTTTACTATAAAAGGAAATGTTCTGTCATAGCTGAAACTAAGAAATTGATATCACATCATAAATGGCAGCTAACCATAAAATTCAATAAATGAAAAAGAAGACCTTGTTATTCACTTCAAGTCAGAGGAAGCAGTCTGAAGCTTCTGAGAGAGGCTCCTCTGTGGGAAGGGCAGATTGGGAAGAGCCAGAGAGGTGCCGGAGACATAGCAGCACCAAACTGAGACTTTCTCCTGGCCCAATCAGAAGGGCTGAGAGAGAACTGAAGAGAGAATACTCTCCCTCTGTGTGACTCACTGTTATTTAATGCTGAGTCTATGTGCTACCACCAATCACTTTGTCACCCCTGGTGAAATGCATCCCATGCTTTGGGACTCACTCAATTTTGTCAACAGTCCTCTCTAAAGGCAAACATTCTATAACTTTGGGTCCCACTGGAAGACATTTTGACCAACAAATATGGTCAAGTCACACACAAAAGACACACATGCTCAGATGGACAGGAAATAGTTTTTTAAGGAAATTCCTGATGAGGGTGGTGATAGTTTCTCTGCCGGAAAATGCAAATGGGGACCATGTCTCCTCCTGTTGCAATGGAGTCAGGAAGTATACCTCTGAGCAGTGGTGATGGCTGGCATCCTCCCTGGGATTTCAAAAGCCAGGAGCCCATTGTCTGAACAAAGGAAACAAACACACAGAGATACTGACTAAGTGATGAAAACGAAATTGTGCACACCCTCATTGTTGGGTTCTATTATGATGTTATTTAAACATGCAGAAGCTTATAGTTCTTATGTAATGTAAAGACCAAAAGAAGTTTATGAAATATTTATAAACCATAGAAAATGGATTAAACTCAAAATAGTTTACTGAGTGATGTATTTGCTGAAATCCTCTGCTTGCCATGGGATTGTGTACAGACTGCTGTATTTGACATCCTAAACTAAATGACTCTGAAATTAGACTGCAACATCAGAGGAAATATGGAGGAGGAGAGTTGGGAGCAAGAGGAAAAACCCAGTATGTGCTAAAAAGACCAGGCAAAGGTTCCATCAGCAGGCAGATGAGGGATAGAATGTTTTGGAGACAAAAGTGAATGAGATCCATGGTGTAAACTTGACTATATGACACACACAAATGCCACTGTAGAGAAGCAACTGCTCATCCACATTTAAACTAGCTTCTCCTCATGAGGAATATGGGGATATGCATTAGGGTATCAGGACATTGGGTGGCCTAGCAACTGAATGGCAAGTTTTGAGAGGTGAGAAGTCCTGTGGAGGCTGGGGATGGTGGCTACTTGGGAAGAGGTCTGATTTGAGGGAATGAATGCTGTGAGTCATGGCTTGGAGGCTTGAAGATGGATGCTATTGGTCATAGACTTGGTCTCCAGGGGAAAGGAGTTTGCATGAATTAGATGAAAGGTTCAAGGCCACTAAGAAACTGGCTGGGATATGGGGCCCATCTTCAGTCTTTGAGGTGAGCTAGAGAGAGTACTTGGGATTGGGAACTGGTAGAGAAGGGGATACAGGCACCTTAGACATGACAGAAAGCTCAGTCTACCACACAAGCCTGGGCCCACCTGCTGCTCGTGGTGTGGGATGGTGTGGGCATGAGTTGGTTCCTAATGGGCCACCAGGATGGCTTCTCCCGGGCCCAGGGTGTGGTGTGACTAAGCTAATACAACATACTCATAACAAACAACCGAGACTCTGATGAGATATGAGAATGTCTGAGAGTCACTGATATAATCTAAAATGCATATACTTCTGGGACGTACATTTACACTAAGAATAACTTACATTAAAAAAATAACTTATATTTATCTGAGTGTTACTACGTGCCTAGCACTGTGCTAATCCCTTCACATGCGTCATATCATATACTTATTATAATAACTTTAACAGGCAAGCACTATCATTATCCCTTAATTATGAGGGGAAAAAAATCAGAAGTTAAATAACTTGCCCAAAGTCACACAGGAAGTAAGTAGCAATGTCGGAATTCAAACTCAGGTTTTATCATTCAATGGCCTGTGTTCTTAACCACTCAGGCATATGACTCTGCCAGTCCTGGTATGCTCAGAATTGATCTCATCATACTAGTTGTGGGAAACGGGAACTGGGGGAGAGGAAGGCATTGGGCTTGGCTGTTCCCCATTCCAGAATGCCCCTTCCTAACTCCAGCAACAGCATGTGTACTCTGTCATCTCCACAGACTCCAGGGAAGTTTTTTGCACACTTTCCTGCATCTTCTTGGCAGTCCATTTGGCATAAATCAGCCTGCTTTTCCTTTTGTATGTGGGCCATCTTGGCCATAAGCAGAGAAGCCATTGCATCTTACCACGAGAAGTCTGCAATGTTACCCCAGTACAATACGCAAGCTGCATGGTATCACCCATTCCTTGAAAAATTGGTGATAAACTCAGGGTAAAGAGGACCAAGTAATGGTATCAGATGTTGGTATTTAGTTCTGTCACCCAGAAGCAATAGCAGCCCCTAAATTGAAGAAGAACAGATCAAGAGGGAATAGTTCTGGCAAGAGGCTGCCACAAATGCACAAGCCTTGGAATCTCAAACCACAGCGAGTTGTCCATAGTTGCACTTGGCTGATTTTTCACTGACTAACCGGACATCTTACTATAACCAGGTGTTCAACAGATCTGTGTCTCTCATCCTTGCCATAGTTCTGCCCCAGCCAGAAAGCCTCGTAATGTATGGATTAGGGCAGACAGGTTAGCAGGTGGGTAATTATAATCCTGAGCCTAACCCATACACTGAAGAGCAGGATTGTGTACATCAGTGATTCTCAACCCTGGTTACACAGCAAAATCACTTTGGGATCTTTTAGAAACTATGAATGCCTTAGTTCCACTCCACCCCCACCCCGGTGGTCTAACTTAATTGGAGCCCAGGCATAACTAGTTTTTTAAAGCTCCCAAGGTGATTTTAAAAGTCCAGCCAAGTTTGAGAACCTTTGTGTGAATGGTTGCAAGTGAGCCTTTCTTTGATTTCTCTGGAAAGAAAGCGTTTTTCTCTAGCAGATTGCCTAGAAATGGAAATCTGAGTAGAGAGTCCTGCTAGGGGGTTGGGCTGGGGTGTTTTCACACTGGTCATTTCTAGGTAATGCCTGTGCAGCCCCAGCCCCAGCTCACTTGTTCCTGCTGCCACACGGGTGTCACCACCTTGGCAGGGAGCAATAGACCTTGTGAGAGAAGAGAAATGGAAGCAGAAGAACCCCATAGTGCCTGGCACATAGTGGGTGCTTATTATGTGTTTGTTGAATGAATGTAAGAGGATATTCTATTTGGACTATATATGCTTATTGTGATGGTTGATTTTATGTGCGAACTTGACTGGGCACAGGGTGCCCAGATATCTAGTCAAACATTATTCTGGGTATTTTTGTGAGGGTGTTCTTGGATGAGTTTAACATTTAAATGGGTCGATTAGTAAAGCTGATTGGATGAGGGCCACCCACATAGGGAGAACAATCATTTCAAGGGCTGCATGGAACAAAAAGGCTGACCCGACTTTGGACAAGAGGGGATTCTTGCCAGGCTGCCTTCTAATTGGAACACAGACTTTTTCATGCCGTTAGACTCAAACTGAAACATTGGCAGTTTCTGAGCCTCGAGCCTGCTGGCATTCTGACTTCAGTTACACAGTCAGCTCTCCTGGTCTCCAGCTTGCCAAATGAAGATCTTGGGACTTGTCAGCCTTAATAATTGCTTAAGCCAATTTCTTATAATAAATCTCATATACATATATACATAATATACATGTACACACTACTGGTTCTTTCTCTGGAGAAGCCTAATATCCTTAATTCTTCCTTTTTGTCTATGAAAAAAGAAAAGTTGGACTGGCCGAGTGGCACGGTGGTTAAGAGCTGGCTTGGGATGCCAGCGGCCCTGGGTCGGATCCTGCATATGAGGGCCAGTGACACTGCCCTCAAAAAAAAAACAACAAGAAAAGTTATTCTTTTGTATCAGTATTACCTTTTATAATAATTAGTGGCTATTACATTTTTTTCACACCTTTTATAGAATGGACCTCATGATGTAAAAATATTCAACAAATTTACTAGGAACCTATTATGTGTCAAACACTGAGGTAAATACTTTGAGCAGGTAGATGAATAAGACAAATGACATGTGTTACTTCCTCAAAGTTTCATTGCCTTATGGCGGGAGACAAATCATATTTATAAAAAGCACAAAAGGTTATGGATATTGTAATAGACATGAATACAGGTTTAAGTCATGGTGAAAGGAAGGGAGTAGTTATTCCGCCTTGAGATCTGAGGGAGCCTTCATTGTGCAGGGTAAGACCTCAGTGCCAATGTCTTTGTTTTCCTCATTCTCTCTTGCCTGACTCAAAGGAGCAGCTGCCTCAGAGGCAGCCATACCACTGAGTAGAGTATTTGGGATTCTAGGGCTAGAGGTGTGAACTTGTGATGGGGAAAACCCATCAGTACTCACCTCACTGTTTTCTCAGTGAGGGTCAAAGCCACGCTTGTCTTCTAGTTTGGAAAGCGCTGGTGAGATGATCGACATGGGGCACTTTGGTAGCCTTCAGTCTGGAGGGCATTTGATGGTAGAGGAGAGAAAAGAGGAACTTCTAACATAAGAATGTGAAGTCAGAGAATCCAGGGACCACTTTGTTCAGCAACTGACTTTGGAAATGCAAGTTGCTTCAGGTCCAAGTGCAGCAATAGCCTCTGTCCTGCATTTTCTTCTCCATCAAGCAGAGCCAGCAGGTGACAAGTGACACTCCATTAGCTGATAAATGTTGAGATGTAGGTAGAAACTATATCATTGCTTATATTTGTCAGACCTGATTTGCTACAAGCATCTGATTGCTACTGAGATGGTTTGAAAGCCCAGACTCTTTTGAGGGACCAGACAGCAAGTGTATACAAAGAAAATACAGACTGAAGGGAGGCCGACTTCTCCCACCTCTCCTAGCACCATTATCCACCTGCCATCATATGATAAAGGGTTAATAAGTTGGAAGTCTGCCAAATTGAGAGGGGATCACAAAGGCTGTTGCAGGGAAAGTAGTGCTTTCTCTCCTCTCCTCTCCTCTTCTCTTCCTCTTCTCGTCTCGTCTCGTCTCGTCTCGTCTCGTCTCTTCTCTTTTCTTTCTCTCTCTGCCTGAAAACAGACATCTTTGGAGCTAGGCTGGAAAGGCTTATGATCACTCTTGTATTGTTTTTTGTTAGGAGTCACAAGGTTCAAAAATGTCCCAAGATTCTGTCCTCCCCAAAGTTTTTGTCTCCTCTTGGTAATCAATTCTCTAATGGTTTATTTATTACTGAGCATATATGTACTCAGTAAATGTCACTTTCTTTTTATTTGACTTACCTGTGTCTGCACCTAGGCAAAAATCCTCAGGTCCTTTATTATCGTCTCTCTACCACTTCCTAGAGTCTGTCATTGTCATCGTCACTCTCATCAGCTTCATTTTTGCCATTTCAACAATAGCTAACACTTAAATAGCTTACTATATACCAGGTGCATTTTAAGCGTTTTATATATATTTGCTCACTTATTCAGCAATTGAAAGAGGAGGTAGGTATTATTTTTATCTTTATTTCATAGATAATGAACCTGATGGCAGAGAGATTTAGTAATTTGCCAAAGGCAAAATCACGGAGCTATTAAGTGGCAGAGCCCAAACTTGAAATCAGGGAGACTCACTTGAAAGTCCACATATCTAACCATTATCCTATTTTGACTTTATTCACATTTAGAAAGGGTATGACAAATTCAGTCCCACTGGTGTGTGATTTAACTTCTTATACTTGCCAATGGTCTATTCATTGTAATAGAAATATTAGTATAGCCTGATGGAATACATTTCCAATGATGGAACATGAAACACACACACACACACACACACACACACACACACACACACACACACACTTTTTGTATTTTTCTTGAGAGAAACCACTTAGCTGGTGTCTCCCTTTGTATAAAATAAGCTCTGCTCATTCATGTCATTTTGTTCTTTGAACAAAGTGGCCATAATTTCATGTAGGGGCTGTCTCCTCAGTTACAAGCAAGTATTACCTTGGTAACAGCATTTGGAAAAGACAAAGGCTGAGGAACTTTTGACAAGACCCATTAAAGTGTAGAGAAGCTATGTCTCAGCTGGGATTGCCTCTCTTTCTGTGGCATCTCAGAGGCTAAGCAGGGCAGAGGGTGGCAAGTTGGAGCCATGGGTGAGCCAGGTATTGGAGAATATGTGAATTGGAAGGAACCTTAGAGGACAGTGGCTCAAGATTCTAGAGAAGATGCCAGGCAGCTCAATGCTTAGCAGACTGTCTCTTACATTTTGGTTGGGTGTGATGGTTAACATTCTTCTAAGAGCTGCAGAAGGAATTCTTACTCTGAGACGATTCTATGAAAGAAGCTTCTCTTGAGACTTCTACTCTCTGATCTTAACTCTACCTTTTGGAGTAACACACAGCATGCCTGGTTTCTCCCCTCTATGACAATCCAGTCCATCAGATATTTGGGGACAGGGGACATATTCCTTCTGAGGCTTCTCTTTTTCTTCTCTGTTCCTTCATTATTAATTACTAGTAGTATAGTTTAAAGGCTACTCAGCATCTTCAGTACTCAACTGTATTTTTTCAGTTTTACTGTCTCTTTCAAAATGTGTCTCCCAAGACTGACTGACACGTCATATGTGATCTGACCAGTGCAGAATATAGCATAATTATCCTCCCCCTAATTTGGAATAGTATTGTCCTACATGTTGTCCAAAAATGAATTAACTTTTTCATAGGCATATTATACAACTGGTTCTACCAGAACAGAGGTATCTATTTAAATATTTCACTCATTAATGACCACAGTCATATTTCATACATCACTGGAAAGAGGTAGATCAATTATTTTGGATAAATCACAAATTAAACTGACATTACTCCCAATCCTCAATGTAGTTTAGATGGAGTGCTTTTGACATATGTACTAAGAAGTATGCTTGATGGTTAAAAAAAAAATCTTTGTCCTCTGACAAAAATAGTTGCTCCAATGTTGACCACCAGCATCTGTCTGCTTTGTGCCTTGACAACACGCCATTAAGCTGTTGATGAGAGAAACAATGGGACAGGAAGTGAGGCCGAGCATTGCTTGACTTCTAATTTCAGGCTCAGTCGGGTTAGTTTCTCTGAGTACCTCAGAGAGGAACCACAGAAGGGAAACTAGCAGAGAGGTTAGGTGAGGGTTCCTCTCCACACCTCGGTTGGAGAGCAGGGTGGGGGACACGGAGGCGCCCTTCCTTTGTCGTTAAGTTGCACTGTAACCATTTAGGAAGCAATATAATATGACAAAAGAACATTTGAATAGAATTAGACACACCTGATTCGGGATTCTGACTCCAGTCCACACTGTTAGCTCTCTGAGGAGGCTAATTCCCTGAACCTCAATGTCTGTCCCCACGTGTAAAATAGTGATGATCACCTCATATATTTTATTTGATAGGAGACAATACATGTAAAAGACCTAGTTTTGTGATATTCAATAAATATTACCTCCCTTCCTTTAATGATTTCTCTGAGATAAGAAAAGCACCAATTTATCAATCAAAGCTAATTTTGGAAAATCTGCTGCTGCTCCATTAGCATGAATACAATTACAGGCACTGTGTTGAACAGAGAGAAGTAAACTTCACCTTCCTATTCCCAAGAAGCTTATCATCCAGTTGTGAAGATAATATTTTATAAAACATGTACCCAAGATGCTAAAGTGGTGTGGAGAAAGGAAATATTATAAGTAGTTTATAGGGAGAATGGTCTTGAAGGGCTTTATCCATTGTGTTATTGAATCCTAACAATAACTTCTGTTTTCTGAGCACTTCCTAGGTGCCACCCAAAGGAACTCACTGAAGCATTTGCACATAGTCTCACCCAATCCTCAGGCAGCCCTGTGAAGTACGTACTATTATCCCCATTGCACAGATGAAAAAAGTCAAAATCTAAGAAGTCAAGCAATTGATAAAAGATAAAGAACTAGTTGGAGAAACTGAGGTTTGAATCCAGGCAGCTTGACTTCCAAGCCCATATGCTTAAAGAGGTTGAAGAATAAGACTAGGTTTTCATAGCTAATAAGAGGTGGAACCAGTATTTGAACCTAGGTCAGCCTGACCTGAAAGTCCATGTTTATTCTAATGTAAAAGGTGTGCCTTCACCAGGAACATAAGAGCCTTAAGAAGTATCTGGGATATGGCTGAACAACTGGACAAGACTGCCTCGGGCGAGTGAGTTGATGGTTTCATGTCTCACCAGTCGTATTTGTTTTCCAAAATGGAACTTGCTCAAAACAATTTATACTTCCTCAGAGGTAAAGATTGTATATTCCTTATTAAATATTTCCCAGGAATAATCTCTTTAATTTTAGCTAAACATAAACTTGTTGCTAGAAAAGTGACACAGAGTATTTCTTATTTAAATGATACATATAATAATAACTTCAAACACATATAGTGCTTTCTAATTGCCAAGCATGGATACTTTTCATGAATTAACTCATTTATGCTCATAGCATTTGCCCCTATTTTATTACTTTTTACTTTGACATGTTTACCAGATCATGTTTAATGAACATAATACAATTATATGAAAGGAAGTCTGCACTAAAAAAACAATCTTATATGGCCGGCCGAGAGGCACATTGGTTAAGAACTGACTTGGGATGCCAGCGGCCCCAGGTTGGATCCCACATATAAGGGCCAGTGACACTGCCCTCTACAGCTAAGTAAGATGTTGAACAACAGTTCCACCTGGAGCTGGGCTGCTGTGAGTCCCGGCGATGGCATAGCTGCAGCCCCTGCTACAGTGGGCTGCCATAGGCTACAGTGAGTGGCCCGTAGCCAGTATGAGTGGCTGGCAGCTGGTATGAGCTGCCAAGAGCCGCTATAAGCAGCCGTCCAGAGGCCGGCGACCGATCTGCCTCACCCGAGAAGAATGCAATGATGATACCAACATGGGCCAGTGAAGCAACGTCCTCCACAACTAGACTGAAGAACAAAAGGACAGCAACTTGTCTGTTCCCCTTCCTTGGTTCCCCAATAAAATCTTAAAAAAAAAATCTTAAAGGATTTTTTAGAGATGATTTTACATTCTGCAGCCATTTCTTTTTGAGACAAGACCCTTGAGAGACACAGCAGGAGGGTGAGCCTTGTGAAGAGAGGAAGTGGTAAGACATGAGGACAACTTTTGAGAAACCAGATTTGGTGGTTGATCTGACATGAGGTTTCCATGATGTACTCAACATAATGAAACAGCATTTTAGTAAAAACAACTTCATTGCAAACCTACTGGATCATGCCAGGCAGTTTCTCTTAACTTCCTGAGTGGTATTTGTGTAACAAACACTCTAAATGATTTTAAAAGTCAATTCCCTATTGCTATGCATTGTGAGTGGTACTCCTAAGCTGGCTTAGGAAAAAGGCTCCCAATATTAATTTTTCTATTAGGTATTTTTCCCATAAGCCAGTCTGTGCATAGAGGTTGTGTATCACCTCCTTTATAAAAATGAGGAAGCTTAGAAACAGAGAGGTTAAATCACTTGCTGAAGGTCCACCAGCTGGTAGGTGATGGAGCCAGGCTCTTAACCATGGTGACACCTGCCTTTGTGTGGGAAAAGTTACCTGTGGATGGAGGTTTAACTTTTTCATTTTGACAAGATACAGACCACTAGGCTCTTTAATTTGGATTCAGTTATTTTAAGAAAAAGGAAATAGTGCTGAGGCTCTGAGCATCTTGGCTTTTTCTCTCAATTTTTTTTTTTTCTCTTTTTGATTAAACCAGTCTCAATGCATTGAAGTCAAGGGCTCTGCACTCCCTATTATTCTATGAAATCTTTTTCCTTCTCTCTGCCCCTGTCAAATAAACCCTGAAAATATTCATGGGTGTGAAATCCGGGAGCACACCCCTAGGGGTAAGAAAGAAATAAACTGCAGAAACTTCCTCCACCCATATCTTTCGGTCCTGTGCTATGAGAACGGGTCTGCTTCCTGCGAAGGGCAGAATAGTGTGAATAATGCTACCAGGGCTTTTTAAAGACAGGACTCAGAGTCAGCTTCTCTCTTAAGATTTCATCTAGCTGTGCGTTCTCATTTTATGGCACACTGGCCTCAGTTTATAGAAAATAATGCTTTTGAGAAATAGTGGAAAGGGGGTGTTTTTTCTTAGGTAGAAAATATATTTTGAAATTATTACTGGTAAAATATGTCTTTGGAAATACTATTGCCTTGGGTTATCCTTATGACTTTATTACACAGTTAAGGTTTCACCCAAACAAGGATACGTCCTCATGTGAGATGAAGATGGCTCAGAGTAGAATGTCAGTGTTCATCTTCGGAATTAACGACTGAGGAAACAAACATTTTATGAGACATGTGACTGCAGAGCACCCAGAAAGAATTGACAGGAAACCAGAAAAGAAGTGAGACCCTGCTATGCATTGCCTGTGGTTGGTAAATATCTTAGTGTCTTCAGGAAGCAATTAGAGTGTTGGAAAACAAGGGATCTGTCTGCAAATCTCTGCAATCTGTTTCTCTGAAGACGGTAATAAATTCCAGTGGGTTGGAGGGGGTTTAAGTGTAACCTTTACTGGGAGTCAGGCTGGTCTGATGAACAGGCCACTTTCTATTCTGTGGTAATTTCTGATGGATGTTCTATACCATGATACAGGTCGGACCAATCACAGTCTTCCATTCTCATGGCCACGGTGATGTATTCAGAGAGAGCCACACAACTCATCTAGGCCAGTCACTGCAGTTTGGGGAATGGGGTTCAAACAAGGATGCATGATTCATGTGAGACTGGAACATTAACAAGAAAAATGGTGGTGCTAGGTCAACACAAATGGCAGATACTAAAGAGAGAAGTGTGGTAACAAGGTGTAGCCAGGAATGTGAAGGAGAAAACAAGATTCCTGTTAGAGCAAGAAGTAGAAAGGACCCGTGTGTAAGCGAAACATTAATTCACCCAATTATTAACATTGCTTACCTCATGGGGGTGAGGGGCAATTTGGAAGAAACTATGACTTTAAACCATACAATTCTGTGGCATTTAAATTTTCTACTACATTGTATATTGTTTTTGCAATGAAAAAAGAAAACCATACTCATTTAGGAATATATTAATGTTTAGTGCCTACCTATGTGTCTAACATTGGGGATATCAGTGGTGAACGAGACAGACATACCAACAAGGAACTTACTGCAGAAGACTTAGGTAAAGGAGATTTCTCTAGTGGAACCCAGAGAGCTTTATACTCTTCTGTGGAATAGCTGAGACTCATGTAGTTTGGATTTAGGGGTTAAACTGTATAACATATCTAGTGACATGTGCATAGGCCCAAAAGAAATTCCACAGTAAATCCTAGCTTCCTTTCCTGTTCCTTACATTTTCTGAAGTCTTTGGATATGAGTCATTCTTGAATTAAAAAACAGGTACTGAAATTCCAGGAAAATAATCTTTTGGAGGATAATGGCATTCCTTCTGTCCCTTAATCAAATTCATGAAACACACTTCAAAAACAATTTATGTAGAAGTAGAAGGTAGCTTCTTCCTAAAAGGTTCAAGAATTTGGCAGACAGCAAAGGTATAATGGGGAGAGGTTAAGGTTATCCTTGGTTCAGACAAGAGAGGGTGCCTGAGCCCAGAAGCTGAAAGTGGGATTATTGTTGGGCATTGATTTGGTAGCTTCTCTAGAGATTATACCGAATTTCTCTACATTAATAGTGGCATTTACGGCAAAAATCATTATTAAGGCAATGTCCTAAACCTCCTACCTGAACAAAATCAAACGATAAATTCTGCAGGATACTATCTCGCTTGCACTTCAAGGTGAGTGGGGCAGCAGGGTAGGTTTGCTTACCATGTAGAAACTTGAGGACTGAACTAAACCAGAAGCTGTTAACCAACATGAGGCAGGGGCAGAGCTGTGGAGCAAAAACGGAAGGCAGGAGGCAAATTCAAGGTTACAGAGAGGATGGGGATGAGAGTAGGGAGCATCCTGCAGTCGGACCAATAGAAGGGCCAAGGCAGCTGGTTGAATTCTCAGGGGCCATGAGGACATGAGAGAAAGCCTGGGGTGTGCTTTGAGAAAAGTGTTCTCTAGTGGTTCAAAGCTGCACTGCCTGGTTCAATGCCTGGGAATGAAGAAGGCATCGGGGGCTGGGGAAGATTATTTGTACAGAGAAATCTACCAAGGTAATTTAAAAGGGATTGTAAAAATGCCCTGGTTTCACTGTAGACAATAGCCTGGACTAGAAAAAGACTAGAGGTAATAGCTAAAGCAGTGGTCTTTCTTCCTACATACTTCTTATAGGAAAGAAAGTGCAGCCACTTTTTCTCTGCCTTCTGGACTCGAGGACTTGAAGAGCTTCCTTTTAGGCAGCCCTATCTATATATTTTATCAAAAAGTTTCTCTCAGCTACCAGATTTTAGGATCCTTGTTTGGAGAATGCTGGAAGCAGTGTGTTTGCTTTGTGAACCACGTGTCCCCAACCCCAGTTCAAGGACATGCCAGGACATCCCTGTGTTTTATTTCTAACACAATAATTCTGTAACATAAACATGCTTTGGCACCCAATTTATCATGCCACTATGACAAATGTACTGAAAAGAAAGCATGACCTCTCAAAACCTCTTTGTCTCACAGATATTCCCTCAACACCCCTGATGCTGGCTGTGTGACAAGTATATATGGTTGGGAGGATTAAATCATATTATATTTCTATAAAGTATTTTGTCTAGATCCTGGCACATTGTAGATCAATAAATGTTCGCTATTATTGGCTATAATCATCATTAGCAGCAGCAGCAGCAGCAGCATCTGTATTCTCACCATCCTGAATGCAAGTCTAGCATGCAAACTTCATGACAATGAGAAGAGATTTCTTGAACCTACCCTTCTGAATGGTAGAAAGTTTATGGGGGAGGGGTGCTCCCATGGGGGACTGCAGTAGAAGTATCCCTTGGACTGGCAAGCTGGAGAATTCTGATAGCGCTATCCTTGACTACAATCTTGGGATTGTTATGAAGGGTAGGCTTCCTTCCATTCCTGTGACCAAACCAGAGCAGTGCATGGGCTTTGGAGAGTGGGTGGGATGTGGTGGTTAGTACTTCTACAGCTTTATCTCAAACCACATTTTCACCCTTTACGCTGTTTTAGCCACACTGGCCTCCTTTGAGCAACTTTAACCCCCAAGTCATTTCCTCCCGAAGGACATCCCTGTGCTCTCAGTCTGGACTGTCCTGCCCCCTCTCTCCCCTCTCTTCACATGGTTGGCTGGCTCTTTTCATCTCTTAGTTATCACCTTTCCCTCCTCAGGTACGCCTTTCCTGAAAACCTCACTTAAGTTGGCGTCCACCTTTTTTCTCCATAACAGATTTTTCTCTGCCACTTTCCTAGCACTTCTCTCAATGTGCAATGAAATCCTTGTATTGTTGGCTTTCTCCCACCCCCACACCTTGTATGGGGCTGGCCTCTTACCAACTGAGTCTTTATGTAATGGGCACCAGTGTTTGGGAAGAACTCAGATATGTCACTTGGCATGGATTAAGGAATAGGCTTTATGAGGGAAAGGGACAACTTCAAGGCCAAGATACAATAAGAAAAGAGAAGGCACAAGTCCTCCCTTCGACCCACAAAGCATGCTGGGCCTGCAGGCCTATGCTTCAGGAGACACGCCCTTCCCATTATTGGTTTCTGAATTAGTCAGTTCAGACTGCTCTAACAAAGTACTGATAGGGTGCGGGAATGCTACCCTAAAATATGGCAGCTTGGCATACTGACTATTTTAAACTGAAGGAGTTTGAAAAAAGCAGAAGCAAGAAGGTCACTCTTAACTCCCCCCACCTCCGCCCCTAAATTAGGTCATAAAAGGCTCATGTGAAGATTGTCTTTCTTCCCGATAACAGAAGGAAAGGAACATCCTTATCCCCAAAGACAAAGGGATGCTGAGAGGCATCGCATGGACAGTCCTTGCTGAGTTCCCCTCAGTTTACTACACTTACCTCATCCTCTGTCCTATGATAGTTCCCCATGACTGTCCACTCTGCATCAAACCTCACATAAAAATACCAGTTGAACCATTTCTTCAGATCTTTAGTTCCTTATGAAGGCTCCTGTGTCACATAAAATTTGATTAAGTGAATTTGTATGCTTTTCTCCTGTTAACCTATTTTTGTCAGTTTAAGTTTTAGACCTCCTTTACAGTACCTCCTAGCCTGAGTGACTCATAAACACCAGAAAAGTATTTCTCACACTTCGGGAGACTGGACGTCTGAGGTCAGGGTGTGAGCATAGTCGAGTTCTGCTGAGAGCCCTCTTCCAGGTAGCAGACTGCTGACATCTGCTGGGTCTTCACATAGCAGAGAGCAGAGAGAAGCAAGCTCCCTCAGGACCCTTATAAAGGGCATTGATCCCATTCATGAGGACTCTTCCCTTATGACCTAATCTAATCCTCATCACCTTCCAAAGGCCCCGCCTTCTAATATCATCACATTGGAGGGTAGGGCTTGGACATGAATTTGGGGGGAGATTCAGCCCATCACACTTTCCCTTTGGAGAGCAGCCTCTTTGTGGGAGAACAATCAGGTGATTTTGCCACCTGATGAGGCAGGCTGGACTTGAGTGTCAGCTCTTTAAAGGAGTTGTCTGGGAAAGCCAAGTGGCCAGTTCCTGAGGACTGTGAGGCCCATGGGAGATTACAGCATCCTTTGCTGGGGAAGGAAGCCCCTGATTTCTTTTTTTTTCTTTTTTACAAAAAAGTTTTTATTTTGCCAAAATCTTGTAGCTGGGAGATACATTGAATGATTGAAATATAAAATTAAACTAATCCTAATATATATATATATATCAGTGTATTGTGTCCTTGGAGCTAGGTTAAAATTCTAGCATTAATCTTACAGGATAAATATATTATTAATAAGTTGTGAATGTCTCTATTAAGTGTAATTCCTAAGAGTATTATTTTTTTTTAAAATTAGTTTCAGGTGTACAACACAGTGCAATAATTATACTTTTTACCCCTCAAAGTGACAACCCCCCTCCCCCAATTCTCCCCTCCCACTCCTCCCCCCCATATCATACTATCTATTACAATTCCTTTGACTCCCTTCCACCGTATAATCCACATCCTGTGACTATCTATATATTCAATTACAGTTGGTATACAATATTATACAACATCAGCTTCAGGTGTACAGTGCAGTGGTCAAGCCTCTCTACTCCATCCGTGAGATGGTCTCCCTAACAAGACATGTGACCATCTGACACCCCACAAAATACTTACATTATTAATTATATTCCCCGAACTGTCTTTCATATCCCTGTGGCAATATTGTAGTTGCCTATTTATGCTGTCTAATCCCTCCCCCTGCTCCCTCATCCCCACCCCTCTCCCAACTAGCAACCCTGATTTCATAAGAAGCTAAGTTCAAGTTCAAGCCTTCCAGCTCTGGGAGCAGAACCCCTTACTTCAATCGGTTCATTGTGCAGACAACCTAGAGTGAGCTCCTCTTGTCACTTTTGGATAACTCTGCTCATTACATCAATGTAACATAGTGACTGGGATAAAGTAGATGCTCCAGTATTTTTCCAGTACATGAAACAACTACTGAAGAAGACTGGAGACTTTCTGGACACTAGAGTTTTGGATTACTCAGATTCCAACAACATTCTTCTGGGGTATCCACTAATAGAGACCCTAATTTATATCTCTATAGGGGGATTTGCTTATGGCATGTAGCCTGAACATCTATGAAATTTCATAAAGTCTCTTAGGGACTCATGGTGACTATCTCTTTTCCCTGGGGAACTAGAGGGATCCTGGAAACCACGTCATGGTGCAGCAGGCTCTCAGAGAAGTAGAGCCTTGGAATAGTTGGTTAAAAAGTACTCATGTTTCCTAGAACACATACAATGAAGAGGATGTATGAAGCACATTATTTAGTTCCTGAATTTTGCCTGTTTGGACCTTACAACCAACATGGCTTCAAAATCTTCTGGGGGGCTAACTGGGTTTGTAGATAGAGCATACTTTGCCTAAGGATACCTCAAACACTGTTCTTATACTACTGCTCATCTAACCAATAACAAAGATACCAGAGCTCATTGGAAACTTGGAGATGAATAGATTGCTTCCCCCTCAGCTCTGCCTTTTAATAACAATACTATGCCAGAACTTCTCAGAGCCAATGATAGGATACTGCCAATCAGCACTTTGGGGGCAAAGAGATGGGGAACCAGGTAACCAGAAAGACAAGGGAGATAAGTATCCATGGTGATGGAAGGGAGTAGAAAGAGGGGGAAAAGGAGAGTGCATTTAGTCAAGGGGAATGATATACAAAGAGAAGGCAATTCTCGCTAACATGAACAAAAAGGGTACCTAACAAAGAGACAGGGTGTTCCATGGACATCAATGAACTGAAAATTAGTAATTCAATCGGAATCCCTCCAACTCTCTCTGCACATCCTTTTTTCATTCTTCTCTCTCTGGTCTTCTGCTTTCTTTAGACTTCCTAGTCTACATGGAGGAGTAGGGTTGTCTCGTCATGACTTAGTTTTTAATTTAACACTACAAGCCACAGCAGAAACTGTCTGGCTCTCTTTAACTTGAACTTCCAAATTCTTTCAGGGGAATGCATGACTAGTTCATTTTGGGTCAAGGGTCCAACTCCAGTCCGATCACAAAGTGTTGGAGATGTGGCTCATATAGCAAATAACCCCTTGAAGTCCATTCCTATGAGTGGGCAATTGGGGGGAGACTGGATTGAGTTTCATCAAGACCTGGACATCTATCTACCGAGGTATCATTTCAAGTAGTAGAGGCCCCCTGCAGCAGAGGGAGTAGGGTAAGAGGGAGAACTAGAGGGAACTTGATAGATGAGCTGGTATGTTCTCCAAACTCCAGCTGCCTTTGTTTATCACCTGTTTTATAAAAGTCAACCTTTGAGGGAGACTTTTCTAGAGATTTATAAGAAGAAGGAACTGGAAAGGGCTGGCTAAGGTGAAAAATTTGGAGTACAGACTGGACAAGAGGTTTCTTCTTCTTCTTTTTTTTTTTTTGAGGGCAGCGTCACTGGCCCTCACATGTGGGACCCAAACTGGGGCCGCTGGCCCCCCAAGCCAGCGCTCAACCACTGTGCCGCTCGGCCGGCCCGAAGTTTCTTCTTTTTTAAAAAATAATTTTGAGGTATGATTGACATACAAAAAGCTGTACATATTTAATGTATACAAATGGATGAGTTTAGAGAGAAGTGTCTATGCATGAAATGATCACCATATCTATGTCATAAGCCTGTCCATCACCTCCAAAAGTTTTCTCCTGCCCTGTTATTTATTACTATAATTTTTTGATGAGAACACCTAACACAAGATCTACTCTCTTAATAAATTTGTAGGGATATAATACAGTATCGCCAGCTATCTGACAGCAGTTTCTGACATGGATCCATTTACTGATTTAAGCAAGGGCATGGATTTAAACTGCTCTGTATATCCTCTTTCATCCTTCCCTATCCTATATGACCAAAGAAATATATTTGAAGATGGTTTGGGTAGGATTAGAGGTGTCTTCCCAGAGATGGTGATTGTTCCTTAAAAGGCTTGAATGTGATCATTCTCCTGACCCCATTAACAAGAGGATCAGCCAACCATGCTAGGCGAAACCTGGAGTTACCTAGGACTTTCTTTTATTTCCTGACCTTAGGACTTTTCTACATAAGACTTTATTTTATACCCTTTATTCTGTGACATTAGCTTTGGCTATTATCTCCAAAAGTTAAACTATGTCAAAAGGTTTTTTGAAAAATATCAGGGTATTGCCCTCACTGACTCATTGTCATGTGAATAAAAAGAGACAACTTCAAAAGCTACAGCAGGCATCAAAGACAATACTTTTTTTTTTTTTTTTGTTAAAGCCAGGCTGGTGAATCTTAATCAAAATGTTCCTCTTTCTCATAACATCCACCCAAGTTTCTGAAGTGCCTTTCAAACAATTTATTTCAGAGGTTTTTTGTTTGTTTGTTTCATTAAGGTCTGTGGACATCACACATTAAATTCAGAGAGGCACTATTTATGCCTTCCCTCAGACAGTCTCAATTCCTCTCCTCATACTCAAATTTTTACAACACCGTTTTTTCCATTCCCTTGATTAGTGTTGGTTTCCACTGGGATTGTCCCTCAGGACCTAAGGAAAATGAGGAAGTAGGTGGATTTCTGGTGTGTTAACTATTTAAAGAGGTAGAGAGTTCTCTGGTAGGTTTCTTCTCTAGAAATAAAGACCCAAATGTAATGTCCACTTAATTTTCTCCTCTTAAACCACTTAGACTAGGCCACCCTACTTCCTTTCATGAGTGAAAAAGAGATTTATTATTATAACAGAAAAAGACATAATAAAAAAATAGAAAGTATGTAAACTGTGATCAATGTGATATTTTAATTATCCGGAGCTCATCTTGTCCGTCCTTAGAGACTCTTTTTGCCATTGTAGCCTGGCACCTGTCCTTGGGTTGCAGTCAAAACTGGCATCAGAAGTTGAGTCCGTGGGCCGGCCGAGTGGCGCGGTGGTTGGGAGCTGGCTTGGGATGCCAGCGGCCCCAGTTCGGATCCCACATATGAAGGTCAGTGACACTGCCCTCTAAAAAAAAAAAAAGAAGTTGAGTCCCTGTGGGGCAAAGTGAAGGTATCTGTTACCTAACCATGGATCTTGCCTGAATAATTTGTGGGGCACTATTTTATAGTTTGTTTGAGATGTGAATTGATTTAGGCCCATTAATAGCTACAAAGTTTGGGCCATGTTTGTCATAAATGGAAAACAAATTAGAGTTGCAATATATTTTGGTATCACAAACAGGGAAGGTGTAACAGAGGATGTGGGTGTCCAAAGCAATCGTCTCCATTGGCCAGGACATTGCACAGGGAACAAAGAGATATGGGAGGCAACAAGAGGCATGATTCCAGATCAGGAAGGCCTAAGGAAGGATCCCAGTATACATGGAGTATCCTGCTTCTCAAATTCCCAATTACATTCTATCATTCATGTTGAGTTAGTTTTCCATGGTTTGATCTGGGACAAAGGAAGTTGCAAATGATTATTCTAAGGTGAGGATACAAAATTCAAAAGCTTACCTTTCAAAAACCTCACTTTATGCTTCCTTCGATACCCTCCATATACCTCTCCTTGTATACCTCCTCCCTCCCCCAAGTTCATGGAGGACTGTGCTTTCACCCATCCCTATTAAAACCTACTTCCAAGAAAGGAGATTATAAATATAGTTATACTGAAACCAAAGGTATTATTCCCCTCGGGGCATTTGCCATTTAATAGAGTGAAAGATTTAAGCCAGAAAACCACAGAACATTAGAGTTTCCACATTTCAAGGCTTTTGGGCTTTTTTTTTTTTTTTTTTTTTTTGGCTACCTGCCTTTTTCTGATTTCCATGTGCCAGTAACATCTGCTGTCTAAAGTTTTAGCTGATTTTTTCTCTAGGAATTAACTTACTCTTTTGGTTTTCCTTTTAAAAAACCTCATTAGATTGCAACTGAATAGTTTAATTAAAACAGCCCGTACAAAGTTAACATTTGCGAGGTCACAAAAGAAGCCTACTTTTACATAGAAGCAATTCCTCCCCACAGCTGCTATCACAAAGGTAATGAGCTCCGTTTACAAGCCTATCTCCCTTTCGGTGCCACCGTATCTACCTGCTCAGCCTTGTGGAAGAGACTCTGCCCCTGCTGGGGTTGTGAGGTCAATGCCATCTCCCAACTTCAAGCTTATCTCCCAATGGCCTAGTGTACTCTGGGTTTCTAAGAAAGGGAATGTCAGCAGGGCAGTGCTGTGTACAGGTAAACATGGGATGGTTCTGTCTTCTAGGAGTGACTAGATGCTTCTATTGTATTGGTGCTAAGACCAAAAAGGAGACAGGCGTCCAAGATGGAAGGGGGCTGACTAATTGCTAGGAAAAGAGAAGTGGGACAAATAGATACTAATGGAATTTCTCTGGCAGCTTAGTAAGTAAAACAGAAATCAGTGATTCTCATCTCTGGTTGCACTGCAGAATCACCTGGTACTTCTTGAAATACTGATGCCTGGACCTGGAATCAGAGATTCTGATCTGATTAGTCTGGGTAGAGACCTGAGCATCCATGCCATGAAATGTGCAGCTGACATTGAGAAACACTGATCTAGAACCAAAAGAATCTTCATATTTTTCAGTGTTTTCAGGACACGGGCAGCAATGACTTTTCAAACTGAGGGAAATAATAAGATTCCATCTGCACTATACAAACCTGGACTCTGCATCTCTGTGGGGTGTTAGGGGGAGTCCTAGAATCTGATTCTATGTAAGCCTCTCAGGAGATGCTAATTCAGCTGGTGCATGGACTTTACCTTTAAAATACTCTAGAATGGAAAGAAGAGAGCATTACCTTTCTGTGCGTCCATTGTTTCTGATGAACATGTTATTTTTTTCAGCTCACAGTGATTCTATAAGGTAAGCAATATTATTCCATTTTACAGTTAAGGAAACTCAGGTAAAGGAAATTCAATAACTTGCCCAGGACATAGAGCTCCTAAATAGCAAAGACTGACATCACACATGAGTGTTTAGTTGAAGTACTAGGGACAAGGAAAGCTTAACCACCAATTCCTTTTCCTAAGCTTTTCCATGCTTCCTGTTGGCACCCTAGCTCACCCCTAGAGGTCATTAGCTCTTGGCTCAATGAGCCGACCTGGCTAAGAGGCTGAGGGAAACACTGCTGTTGACATGGCCTGGCTCCGACAGGGAGAGGCTCTGGGGAGATACTATGGTCAGAAGGCTCTCCCAGTGCTGCTAATGCTGAAGAATTAGAAGGTCGGCCAGCCTTGCGTGCAAGAAAAAACCAACAGTTTTAGAGCAAATTAGAAAGTCTCACTGCTTTAACTCTTATTGTTTTTCCTGCTGTTTGTCAAATGTCAGTCCTTGTTGTCCTGATAAGGAAGTAAGCTCTCTATCAGTAAAGAGTATCTGAAAGCTCCATAAACACTAGTCTGCAACTATAAATGCAATCGCGATAAGGGCAGCATTGTCAGAGCTGGAAGGTTTCTGAATGGAGAAGGGAAGTGAACTAAAGGCAGTGACCTTATCCTGGCCGTGTCTGACTTCTGAGCAGGAGAAATGTCCACTTCCTGTTAATTTCTTCTCCCTCCTTCATCAGCAGGGAACACTTCCCCTGAGTTCTGTACAGTTTAGCCTAAAACAAGTGGAGCTCACATGTGGTTCAAGGTTCTCTATGATCTGGACCCTGTGTTCCCCTGCTTGCTTGATACTCCCACTTGGAGCCTCAGAGTCAGCTAAACACATTCATCTTCCAGCACATTCTCAATGTCAGAGACTCACTCCATTGTAGAAACAGAGGAGCTCACCTTGGCATCTCCCTCTTTTGCTCCATAGCTAAGTTAGTACCACAACCTGGGGGTGTTTCTTCGTAAGCATTTCTTGGACCTGCCTATTCTCCGTCCTCGTTGTCATCATGCTTGTTCAAAATGATGTTAAAACTCGCCTGAATGGGACAGCTGCCCATCATCTCACTGCTTTTCCTGCATCCATGTGTACCCCTCTATTCGTTCTTCCCATTGGGTCAGAGGAGTGAGCTTTCCAAAATGTTAATTTTGATTTTAAACCTGTGGAATGTTCTTTTTTAAAATTGTTTTTACAATAATGATCAAAACCTCTGATTTGGCCTGTCAGGCATGGCCCCTGCCCACTTCTCCAGCATCAACTCCATTGCTTTCTCCATTTCGTTCACATTCATCCCAGGGACAGGAATCTCCTTTGGTTCTCTGCTGTGTTTCATATCTGTGCCTCCTTTGGGGCCTTTGTACCAGTCTCACCATTATGCAGACTCCCTCCCCTTTGCCTCATTAAGGCTTCCTCATCTCTCAGGTCTCCACTCAGGTATCATTTCAATAGGTCTCCTTTCCTGCCCCTTCCAAATGAGCTTGACTCCTCCAGCAGTGCACCCTGGCTTCCTGGGTGCTTATACAAGCATGAGATGCAAGGGCAGGGTCTCAGCCTGTACTCTCCATGCTATGTCCTTATAGTAACTTGAGTGACTAGCACCTACCAGGGACTCAATCAGTATTTGTAAGTGAAGAAATCAAGGAATAATAAGTGATGAACATGATGACCACAGCCACCCTTCATTTGAACATAAACACATTCCACATTGTATCTAGCTGGGCTAAGGACGATTCCAGTCTTTCACTCCTTGAAATCTTGTTGCTCAACTCACATTTAATATGATACCTGCCTAGAATATGAAAAGGTTATGATCAAAGAGTGCTTACAAAACACTGTCTATTTTTATCCCATTTGATCCCTTTAAAGACTTTGTGAAGTGGGTAGGGCTGCTATTACTGTCTTTGTCTACAGAAGAGGAACCTGGAGCTGGGTGAAGTTGACTGATTTGCACAAGGTCAGGCAGAGACGTGAGACATGAAAGGGGAAAGAGCCCTCATTATATGAATTCCATCGAGCACAGATGACAATATTAATAATAATAATAGCTAACTTACTGAGTATTTGAATTATGCTAGATGGGGTGCTCAGGGCTTTATATTAACCTTCTTATATGTACCATAAAATGAGATGGTACAACAACTATCTTTTTTTGTTGTTTTACAATTTGGGAAGCTGCACCTAAGATATTCAATAGCCTATTGTAAGTGATAGATGCAGAGATAAACCTAAGTGCTCTGGCAGCAGATCTCTGCTTCTAGCAACTTGCTATTTTGCCTCGCCTGGCTTCCTAGACACCATTGCCATATCATGTGAAAAACAACAAACAAAAACCATATCTTCAGTAAAACAAAACAAAAAAACACACAAAAAAAACACATATCTTTGTTTAAAAATATATTTTTCTATTCATTTGTCTTCCTTTGTGGTTCCTGGTTTCCTTTGTGCCACACCCATTTCTGTTTTGCCTGGGTCTCTACTATTGTGGAACATGGTAAATTGGTTGCTGCAACAACAACAGCAACAATAAAAACCAAACAAAAATACTCAGACTGTTGAAGAGAGCCTCTGAAATCTATGTCCACATATTTTTCTTGTTGAGAATGTAATGATTGTTTGAAAAAAAAATAGCTCAGTTTGTCTCTATTCTGATTTTCTATGAGATAAGCTGCCAACAATAGTTCTTCTTCTGGGTTGAAGGCATCCTAGTTGTTCAGGTAAACTCATTGGTGGAGTAGAAAGTGTTCTAAATTGAAATTTAGGAGACTTGGCTTTTAGCCCTCCTTTGCCATTTAGCTGTGTGACATGCAGGAAGTCACTTAACCTCTCTGAACCCAAGTCTCTTCATCTATAAAATGAGATAATAGCTTTGCCTTGTGAATAGTCACCTTGAATTGTGAAGCATTGTTCTATTATAAGGGAATTATTGTGCTGTACTGTCTTTTAGGAAAAGGAAAGAACTCAAAATAGAACATTTTCATTAATACTTTCAAGGAGAATGGTAAACAGATTCTTCTATCTAATTAGCCAGCTGTTGCCACTGAATACACTGAGTAAGTTTCCAAATGGCCAGTGTCTGATGGAACCCAGGGCAGGTGGGCTGGGGGGAAAGAAGAAGGAAAAAGTAAGTAATTTCTCTTCTTTAGGCTTTGGATTGAGCTCATGGGCATGGCAAGAGTGAGGGGTTAATGTAAAGCTTGTTATTCTCCCTTCTCAACAGTCCTTAGGGAGAGGAAATTGATGTTTCAACTCAAATTTATTGACAATGCCTGCCAGAAACAGTTTGTCGAAGCCGTGTCAGGGCTCTCTGGGAAATAAGCCATGATGAATGTGCAAGCTTGGGAGGGCAGGTGGCCTCACTGGACAACATCCTTTCCCTAGACCTATAGTGGAAAAGATGTCCAGAGTAAGAGGAATGGAGACATCTCAGCTTGGGGACTCTCACTGCCTTCCTGTGTTTTCACAACACGAAGCATCAGTGTTGAAAGTTGACTTCTGCATAGTTAGAAGCAAATGTTATCATCAGTTCATTCACAAAGCATACACACCAGCCTCTCTTAGGTATAATAGTTTGTAGAACAGGCCCTGTTATTCATGATTATCTCTACCCTTGCCTTTCAGGGGCTCACTGGCTTTGGAACTCAGAAGTGCTGAGGATGTTTCGAGATAACTTTTGAACTGTCAGGGGACATGAAAGAACACCTGGCTCCTTAGGTCGCCTTAGGAACATCCCTGCCTGGGAGCAGGCTTGGCCCTGGAGAAGGTCTTTAGGACAGAGAAGTACCTGTTAATAAATTCTCCAGTGCATTATTGACCTGTTAGTAAATTCTCCAGTGCATTATTGCAGATTTATTTTCAACTTACACCAGTACATGACTCAGTGAGAAGGTTAGCTTCACTGGTACTTGACATTTTTCTGGATATATTTCTATTAATAATCTAACAGTAATGTGACTCTCCCTCTAGGTCTAAGATGAAGGTTTGGTAGTTTCAGAGACCAGGTTTCTATGATGCTAACATTTGCCTACCTTTTACTAAAGTTCCGGGCCCTTCATATCTATGAGCTCATTAAAAATGTTTCATGTTGTCCAGAAAGGCATCTATTACCATTTCCCTCTTTTTACTGTGAAAACTGAGGCTTAGAGGGTTTAACTACCTTGCCTAAGTCATATAACTAGTGACTGGCTGATAGGTCTTAGGCCCAAGTGTTTTTAGCTTAATTTCTATGCTCTCTTCTTAAACCCCAGCTGCCCAGTTGGTGCCTATGCTGAACTTGTTGTCAGGAGGTCCCCTGCCTTTTAACTTTGTGGCGCAGCGGATGGGGTACTCTTAATTTCACCCTAGCTCCTTTCTCAGGACTTGTTCACTGACCTTTTGACTACAAGGTACCCCTGAGGTTGTCAGCTCCTGGGACCTACAGTCTCCTGGCCCATTTAATATGCTATTTTCGTGACAAATTACTTATAACAATCTACTGGCATACCTACTCAAGCATTGTACTGAACACTGAAGATTGAGCAGTGAACAAAAGGCAAAGTCTATCCACTCATGAAGCTTTTTCTACTATAGGAGACAGGAACTAAATAACATCATGTCAGATAGTGATAATCCCTTGGGGGAAAAAACAAGATATGAGGATGACGAATGATGGGAAGACCATGTTAGATGGAGAGAATAGGGGAGATCTCTTAGAAGAGGTGACACTTGCACCTAAATTTGAATAATACGAGCAGTGAGTCTTACAGATATCTGTAAGGAAAGTGTCAGAGGAAACAGGCAGTGCAAAGGCCCTGTGGTAGATACAGACTAGATATGCTCATAGAATAACAAAAAGCTAGGATGGATGAAGGGATGAGCAGAAGGAAACAAGATAGAAGTGGTGTCTGGGAAAAGTGAGCACAACCAAATAAGACATAAACTATGGTAGAGGCTTTGGGTTTTAAATGTGATGGGAATCTATTGGAGAGTTTTTGATATACTTTGTCTTTATAAGGCTCTGTCAGCTGTGTTGATAACAGATTGTGGGGTAGAGAGTAGTGGAAGCAGACCAGCCAATTAGGAGACTGCCAAAGAAGGCCAGTTAGGCATGTTGGTAGACTTGGATGGTGAGAAGTAACTGAATTAAAAATGTATTTTGAAGGTAGACCATATAGGATTTGAGTGTGAATTAGATGTTGGGGGTTATCAATATTCACTCTCTCTGGCCCCAGGCCAACATTCTCATCTGCAAACTTGGAATTGGCGGCTATGACCCTGGGAATTGACTCAAGAGCTGAGCATGATGTTGTTCATTTATTCTCAGCCTCACACTTTTTTCATTCCGGGCTAACGGATCCTTTCAGTATTGAAGGGAGTCCCCTCCAGGTAAATGGAACTCTGATACTGCACCTTGTGTTATGCATTGCTGTCTCCTATAAGTGGGAAACTGAAATTAAGATGTGTATCACCTGTTCACTGCCCTCATCAAGCTCTTAATCCAATGAGAGAGGCTATATTATAAGATGGGATGAAAGAAATGTTATAATAGAGGTAAAGTGTGCCCTGAGGAAACAGAGATGTGAGTGATTGATTCTAACTTTGGTCAGAAGACTGAAAATCAGGGTTTGACAGGGGAAGTGGTGAGGGAATCTGAGCTGTCAGAGACCCTCCACTTTCATGTTCATGGTCAGTTTCCAAATTCCTTGCCCTGTCTTCCTTGGTAGCTATTGGTTCCTTTTATTTATTCTTCCATAAATGAGTAATCCTTCTTTTTCGGTCGAGAGGCGGGGGTGAAGGAAGTGTGTATTTATCTCAGTGACTAACACTGCATGCCAAATTAGAATGGAGACCCAAGGCCTTTCTTTTGTTCGGTGGTCATAATCCTAAGGTCTCAGAGTGAGCCTGCATTGCCTAGTGACCCATCAAAGCCAGCACAGCAAGGGAACCTATGAGGACTGTGTAACACAAACCTTGTAAAATTCCCTAAACCAGGAAGCTTTGGCCTTGGAGCCCACACAAGGCTTTGTTAACCTTACTCTGTGGGCTGCCGTATAGATTTCTGACTTGCTGGGGAAAAGCATTTCCAGTCAATACTCATCTCAGACTGAGGCAAGCTCTGTGTTTGCTTATGTCCCACAGCGCTCTCTTTATCTGGTTCATTGTTTTCTCAGGCTTGACCAAGCATTCTTTTGTAATACGGGCACAAACATTGTCATGACAAAAGGCTTCTAGTTCCTGAAGCTGTCAAAGCTCAGATAGATTCTCATGCAGAATTACTGTAGATCTGTTTACAATGTCCATGCTTCATGCAGAGTGTGAATGTGTAGCTATATTATCAAGTATCATGAGCTGATGTTGATATGAGAGATTCATATAGTTGGGAGGAAAAAGAAGAGACTTTCCTTGGAGGACTTGCCAACTAATTTTGCTGTGAGTTGTATACACGTGTGTCTCCATGCAGGACTCTAAACTCCTGCAAGACAAAGAGCATGTTTTATTCGTTTTTGTTTTTTGTTTTTTGTCTTCCAGGCTTAGAATAGTGGTGAACAGGATATACTTCGAATTGAATCTTGGTCAAGTTGTTTAAATCCTCTGTGCCTCAGCTCCTTCAGATGTGAAATGGAAAACATATATAGACTACAGAGTTGTTGGGAATCTCAAACAAAATAATGCATTTATAAAATCACTTTCAGCACTGTGCCTCAATTCACAGTGAGCACTCAATAAATAAGGCCTATTGTTATAGTACGGTAAGTGCTCAATAATTTCCTGTTGAACAGATGGAGGCTGCTGGAGACAAGAAGTCTCTTGTGGGAAGTGAAGTCCTGTGACCAGCATGGGGAATAAGGCAAGTGCTAGCTGCCCTCATCTTTCCTGATGAGTAAAAGCTGGGGCTATGCTTGGTGAAAGGCATCAGGATTTGTTTGGGATGTGCCCTAATAGACCACATCACTAGCCTATGAGAAGCATTTGCCAAATGTTGAACCACTCTCTAGTAGCATGAGAAATGTCAAGGGCTAGAATTGGACTAATGGTTGGGCCCCTCATCTGGAGGGCCCTTTCCCACCAGCCCAAGTCGGGGAATGGAGTAGAATAGATTGATACCCCATCCCAATCCATTCCTCTGTCACTTATGTCTTTTCTTTTATGTGACTTTTGGTTGCTGAGTAATACTTGTCTAATGACATGGCATGGGCTGCCATGAACAACCATGATGGGCAGATGCATCTCTGATGTGAAGTTTTGGGTCATCTTGAGAGTAGACCTCCGGTGACTGCAGGTGGGAATGGGAAATTCTGAATCAAAATAAACCATCTCCTGTGGTTGCATCTCTAGGGCACCTAGGTACCACCCATATTTCAGGTATGTGTGAGTGACCTGCTTTTATGACAGGGCCAGAACCCAAGAGCTCCCAGACAGCTCCTCATATCAGCCCTACCTTTGGCACAATTTCATTGGAGATAAAGATGACAACCAGTTGTAGAGTTCCTACTATATACCTTTTCTTCTCTAATCCTCACCAGAAGACTGAAATTAAGTATTATCTCGTTTATCCACATGAAAGAATAGATTCAAGTAACTTTCCCGAGGTTGGAGGGTAGGGAGGATTTAAACTCAATCTTTTAAGCTCCAGCTATACCACTCACCTCCCAGTAGGCCTGATATTTATTAGAAAGTGAGCTTGCAGTATTACATGAAAATAATTTTAGTTTATCACTAGACTGTTGAGTTTGTTCCAGTTCTTTGACCATTCTCTGGTCAGTAATTTAATAGCTTTTGTCAGTGAAGGAAAAAAGTAATAATTTTAGAATAGCAATTTTCTGGGACTCTTCTGGTAAACCAAGAATTTTTTTTTTTGTTTATACCATGTAATACTGAAACATTCTCTAGTTGATACAGTTACATGTAGAAATATTTTAAAAATTCAATGTCTTCACCCTTTTTGAGCTATGATATAATTTATATGTAACTGAACATGTATTCACTGTAGTGGGTCAAATATTTATTTCAACTTATACCCTTATTGGTCCCTCACTTTGGCAATTATTTCAGATCTAGTTAACAAGCTATGAAGGAAAATGTTTCATTTTAAAAGAAATTTCTTTTATTACTGAGATTTCAAATACATTTGTAAATAACATTAACATGTGTTTGAAAAGATCTGTTGGCCAGCTCATTTATATTCACGATTGTATGCTTTAGAGGTGATGTGGGAAATTGAGATCTGTTGATTAAGATTTCTCCATTTACTACGTATGGCATACCTAATTAAAATGGAAAATATTTTCATCCGTTAAAAGTCACCCATCTTCTTCCATTTTGGATGACATTGTCAAGAGTGTTTCACCTTCACACATGTCTAAATATAATTTAAGTGGACCCAGTGTGGAAATCTACAATCTGTACCGCCACTATGAGCAGTGCTCCAAATTCTACTTTTGAATTTTTATCAACATCATTAGTATTATTTAGATTGACTTCATACTTGCTAAAAGGCACACACGTGGTTTGTCTCACAATTTCAGTTCTTGAATTATGGAGAGAAATAATTTTGTTTTCTATTTCTTTTTGTAAAGAAGAGATAAAGATAATTATCCAGAAAGAGGCACTGTCGTGATGAAAAAGGTAGGCTTTGGAGTCAGAGCACTTAAGTTCCGGTTCTACCACTTACTAGTTACCAGTTTTTACAGAGCATACTTGAACTCTATATAGAGCCTCAATTTCCTCTTCTCGTGTCTGACCTCTATTTTGCTATTGAGAACTCCACTATCAGTTTATTCCTTTGCTTGGTAATCTGTCTTTTTCTCTTCTGGCACCTTTTAAGTTTTTATTTTCACTACCTTTGATATTGTACAATGTCTCTATGATGAGTATAAATGTAGATTTTTAAAAAAATTTTGCTCAGTACTGTTGGTGCTTATTTCAGCAGAGATTTCATATATTTTATTAATTTGGAAAATTTCACAGCCATTACTTCTTTAAATATTGCTCTCTTTTATCCTCATTTCCTAATATTTCTAATAGACATATGTTGGACCCTCTCCTTCTGTTCTCCATATCTTTCAACATTTCTTACCATTGTATCACTTTATCATTCAGTGATACATCTTGGGTGATTTCTTCAGCTCTATCTTTGTTAATTGATTCTCCCACTGACTATATTTGAATTTGTTGTATTTTTTCAATCCATTGGACTTATTTTTAATCTTTTTTTTTAAAGATTTTATTGGGGAACTGGGGAAGGGGAACAGTGTTGGGGAATTGGGGAAGGGAAACAGCCAAGTTGTTGTCCTTCAATCTTACTTGTGCAGGGCACAGCTAGCTCAGCTCCAAGTCCAGTTGCCATCCTGCCGCCTGTCGGCAGCTCAAGGCCACTCAGCTTAAGGTGCCATGTTCAATCTTAGTTGCAGGTGGGCATAGCCCACCATCCCATGCGGGAGTTGAACCGGAAACCTTGTTGCTAAGAGACCACACTCTAACAACTGAAGCCATCTGATTGCGCATTGGCAGCTCAGGGCAGCTCAGCTCAAAGTGTGATGTTCAAACTTAATTGCAGGTGGGTGTAACCCACCATCCCTTGTGAGAGTCAAACTGGCAACCTTGTTGTTAGGAGCATGTGCTCTCACCACCTGAGCCACCCTGCCACCTGTTAGCAGCTCATTGCAGGCGCAACTCACTGGCCTAGTGGCAATCTAACTGGAGACCCTGTTGCTCAGAATTCACGCTTTTAACCAACTGAGCCACTCGGCTGGCCCTCATTGGACTTTTAACTATCAATAAATGTCTTTTTTATTTCCAGATGTCTAGATCAATGGCAAAGTAATTTAAGAAAAATGTCATCAGTCTATATAATAATTTTTTATTATTTAAAACTTAAAACGTTCTGAATTTAATTTAACTGAAATCACAGGAAAAAAACTGAAATGGGAAGAATTCCTGAACTTCAAATTAATAATTCATCAGCAGAAGCTGTCGTAGGTCCTAAAGACAACACTAAAGAAAAATAGATTAAGAAAAACTTTACAAGGTTAAAGTTACATATATACTCATATGTGTATACATGAATATATATATATATATATGTACACATATGCATATTGTTTAAATATTTTATTTTATATTTTGAAACTTATATTTAAAAAATATGCTTTAAACATTTTTCCCAAATTATACTTTTTTCTTAAGGGAACCTTTTCTATCCTTTATGTGTCTGTCTATCCCAGTAAGAGTTTTGGAGTTTAGAGTTGAATTGAAGAAAGTCACTGCAGTATTAACCACTGGAGGCCAACAGATTGATTTATATTGACAATGAAAAGGGCATAAGACAGAAAAGATGTGCCCCTCAGCACACACCACCACTGCTGGATTCCAGTATTCCTGTTTCTGTGAGTCACAGGGACACAGGTCAGCAATTCAGAGTGTACACGCCGTAGGTGACAGTTGTTAGGGCTGACCTTAAAATACATCAGAGGTGGCCTACTTTTATTTGCACGTAAAATCCTAGGGGAAAGAAAATTTAGAAGCAAGAAATCCCCCATTCCTCTAATCCTCAGTTTGGTCTCCATCACTTTCCAGGCAGAGCCAGATTTCTAGTTCATAGCCAAGGTCTATGATTTATAAATGAAAGCTGGTAGGTTGGGAGAGCAATAATGGGGGCCCTAGGCTGCATTCATTGAGTCTCTGCAAAGAAGAGAATTGAAGAATTATCTAGACCATAGTTTTTAATGTTAATGCTTTAGACTGCTAGTGTTTCACGTGAAAGCTTCTAATGCACACTGAGATTCTTTGCAGGTTCCTCTCATCAAGGCTGACACACTTACCCTCAGTGCTGGAAAACTGGCTTCCAAAGGATCATAGTTACACCCTTCACTGAAATTGTCCTCAGCCACAGGGAGCTGCCCTCTCCAACGTCACACCCCCTAGAGGAGATAGTCTGTGGTTAGTGGCTGACGAGGATAGGACACAAAGGTCCAGACCCAGGGCTTAATTTGGGATAACTCTGAAGGGTTATTCCAGGTCCAGAGCTCTCTGTAGATTGAATGAGGTTCAGGGGCAAGAGCATTGTGGGTCGATTTCACCTTCTGCCTTGCTCTCCTCACTTTACTATAGCTGTATGTCTGAGGGCATTTGCCAGAATACCTGTGCACAAAATGGAAGATAACAGTCTCACCAGTGATCAAAAAGTGGAAAATAAGTATAGCATATAGTAAGTTTCTCATAAAGCTAAACCTTATTTAAAAGACTACCTTTTATTTCTTTTTGGTATGTGTTAAAAATGCCCTTTTAAGAAAAAAACAGATTCATGATAATGCTAGATGGTAATTATTATGTATGACCTCAGCTTTGAATTTCTTTTCAAGCAGTAAGGCCAACAGGCAGACAGAGAATGCAACAGGAATTCATAAGTATATTTTGATTTGTCCTGGTTGTGACCATGGTAAGGGAGTAATGACAGGCAGCTTATGTCCAAGATGATCTCAGCCTCCAGGCTCAGGGTTTCCCTTTGACTGACCAGCTGATCTCTTCTCTTATGAATTTCCTCTCTTTCTTCTACTCTTATGCCCCTCACCCCAAAGCTCATTATAGTGTTAGCATGAGAAGGGGTGCCATATAAGTGGGAGTGGGGAGGGCAAGCGGCAAGGGTGCTGTAAGTCTCTGTTTATATGGCTAAATGCCAACTGAGTTGGTTACTCAGGTGACTCTTAGGGTGGAATACAGAACAGATGCTCTGCCTTACCTCTCCTGTATCTTCATACATCACTGTCACTCTGGCATGCTCTTTGTATGCTAGCCCAATTGACATGGCACACAACACATTTTCAAGCACATAAAACAACAGAATTCAATACATAAACTTCTCAGTTATATTTTATGCATACATTACTTAAACTAATGCATTTCTTCACAAGCCAACAGCTGCCAAATTTGCTCTCTTCCTCAAGGCCACTGTCTTTGTGATCCAACCAATCTCTTCAAAGCTTACCCCATCCTTCCCAGCCCAGGTCACCCTAACTTAGTCCAGGCAGTCTGTCTTCCACTATATTTCCAATTTGTTGTCATGTCCTGCCCTTTTAAGAGCTTTCCCTTTGATTCTCAAGAGCTTTTTCTTCTTTCAGCGAAGCCCATCTCTTGAAATTCAAAAGTTTTGGCTTTCAAACTATTACTTCAGTTAATAGCTTTAAAAATCTATTTTAGCAGTAAAAGTCTCAACATTTACTGTTTTTCTTGCTGTAAGAAATGTTACTTTTCTAAAGGCAATGTGGAGGCTTCTGACCCACTAGGAGAGGGGTCATCATATATAGGAAGTACAGAAAAGAATTGTTTTAAGATATATTGGGCACATAAATGAACCAAACATTCATGAGGCAATGATGCAACTCCTGTCATGTCTTCTGCTTGGAGAAACAGCTTCAAGGTGTTTAATCCTACCTCTAATCTATATGCCACTACTCACCACTCCTGTTGCTCATCTATCAAAATCTTTCCCACATTCTTCCCTGTTAAGCAGAGACATGTCTTCTCAAAATCCCATTCTTTCCAATCCCTGTCCTTTGATCAGTATTAAGTTTAATCAAGATTAAATCTATCACCCATCACCTTAGTCTTGGGGTGCAAGTTTTAAATGGGGTTTGGAGAGGGAAGCATGAATACAAATTCAAGTGTTCATCTAGAATATTTCTTTCAGTATTTCCCAGTGGTGATTGATGGAACCCACAGGTTCTACAGAATATATTCAGAATCACTGTCTTCCTTAACTCAGCACATAAAGGGTTTTAAAAAGCTGTAACAAATATGCAGATAAAGCTTCACAACTAGCTATAGGAAGCCATGTTCTAACTAAGCTGCTTTCTATTTCTAATTAAACCCTAATTAGAACTCATAATTTAACTGAGCCGCATTAATACTCTCTGAGCTATGAAAGGCTTACTGTGGTTGTTTAAAACCCATGGGTGTTTAAAAATAATAGCAAAGCTGTCTCACCTGGAGGTGGAGAGATTTAAATATAGAATAATATACAGTTGGTGGTGATTTCAAGACTTGTTTCATAAAATGGGCTTTCCATAGGTTATTGATTCTTTCTCCTCTTTAATCCATCTTTCACTCTGTTTACAGTTGTCATTTTAAAACACACCTTTGCCCCTACCCATGGCTTAAAATCTGTGTTGGCTATAAAATGTAGTTCAAACGTCTTATTACCTAACACACATGACCCTGCCTAACCTTCCCAAACCATTCCTCTTGCTTATGCCATCATTGTCAACATCTCTCTTCACCAAGCTTACTCTTGGGTCAGACTTAAACACTTGCCATGCTACAAACCCAGAGATAGCATCTCTCCTCTGTGTTTTTGCACATGGAGTTTTCTAGTGAACTGTTTCTCCTCCCTTTTCTGCATTCCAACTACTCATCATCTTTATGATGTCACAGCTATGAAGTCTGGACTCTGGATTTATACAGCATTGGACTTGAATGCCCATTTCATGCTACTTACTAGCTGTGTGACATTGTACAAGTTATGGCATTCTCTCCCACCCTGCCACCAAAAACTAGTTCTATGATCTGCTCAGATGAACCATAAAAGCAAATAGAGGCAATTATATGTTTATAGTCACAATCAAAGAGGAGAAAATTGCATGCAATTGGAGATTATTACTTATAGTTATGATGTGGGGTAGTATTCTGTATTTCAGGTTCCTACCAACTTTTTCATACCACAAAATGGCAGCATCATAAGTATTTGAAGAGCTCGAGTAACGTGATTTCACTATGACAGGTCAGTTGTAATTAGCTTTTCTTGTAAATAGATGATGGCAAGTGTCAATGCCCTTTAGCCAAATACTGTACCACTAGGAACACACTTGTAGTTGAAGTTGGGTTTATTACTCAGTAACAGTGTCAAAAGGATTCTATTATAAGATCTGGGCATTGGTTGGGAGATGTTAGGAGGGTCTAAGGAAGTGGAAGTTTGTTTTATGTTGGATGCTATCAAAAAGCAGAGCAATTCCATGGTTGGGTATCTTTGTCAATGTTGTCTATAGGAAGGGCAGAATAGAGCAAAGAGAATGATCTAATTGGTAAAGAAGAGCAGTCACTTGGATTAGCCACGAGAGGGACATGTTTGATCTTTTGTGGGTTGCACATGGTTTTGTGTTTTTTTTCTGTGCTTAGACAAAGTTATGAAGTGGCCAGCTTTTGTCTCCATTTATCATGGACTCAGAGTGAGCATATCAGATATTGGGGTCCTATGGATTGTTTATGTCCAATGGAATACCATGGTCTTGCTTGAATGCCAGTCCAGCTTCAAACAACACTGAAGTGTAGTTGCAACAGTCAGATGAGTTCCCGGATGTCAGAACCCAATTTTTTTCTTTCCCATGAGATGGAAAAGTGAGAGATCATATAAGATGTATTTCTGTAGTTTGTGGCCTTTTGGGGTCCTCTGTATAGAAATCACATAGACACATGATCACTTTTCTGGAATATTCTGGGTGAGAATTTAACTTACAGTTGAATGAAGCCAGTAAGTAGAGGCAGACATTTGGCACAGGTTTTACCCTCAAAGGCAATGAGAGACTACTTTGCTGCAAGTGTGGCCAGAGGATGTCAGCCTGGAGGGGATCCATAATAAGAGCGTTGGGTTTTGAGTGGGGGTCCATAGAGTAAAAGTCAAGGCAAACAATCGCTTCCTCCATTTTGTCCACTGAATCCCACCTTCCCCCCATCTGTGTATTTCTTAGTAGGTCTATAAGTCTGGGTCTCTGTGGATGACTGTAAGCCTCCAGAGATATTAATCAGGGAAATTAGAAAATAGCTCTAATTTCTATGTTCAGAGGAGGGCATAGCTTGATGATGTTGAATTTTAAGAACAAGGGAGACTGCTGTAACCCTGTGAAACAGAAATGCACAGATATTTGGTGTTAGTCCTTTCTGAAAAGAGAAGCCCAGAGTATAAGATGGTAATAGGATAGCAAGAAATAAATTTATTATATTTGGGGAGATGCCAAATGCAAGGACAATGTGACAACTGAATGTCTTATGAGGACTGAGGCTATCCATGGTTACAAAGGCTGCATCCGGTCCTGTCCTGTACAGCCACCCTACATTTGATATGTTTTTGTTTTATCAGTTAAACAAATTGGAAATTTCATCTAGTCTTACAGTAATCTTCAATCTATGAGAAGAGCTACAGAGCTTTATCTAGTATTCTATGTAGTTATGGTACATATAATTACATAAATAAGATCTAACTGCTATAAATAAAATATAGTTCTGTACTTTTGTACTTTGGGATTGACTTCAAGTCTCTCTGGTAAATAATTGGTAAAACCCTGAGCAGTGTGGGCCAATGGATTTTGTTTTTTCGGAGGTGGTTCGTATTTTTTTCTGTTGCTATTCAGACACTGGTGTGTCATTCAAGGCTAGTATCTGTATCTCATACTGTATCTTTTCTGTTTCAAATTATATAAGGAAACCTCAAGCTAGCTTAATTTTTAAAAAGAACTTTTTTAGCTCATGCAGCTGGAAAGTCCATGAACACACAAGTCTCAGGTACGGCTGGATCTAGGTGCTCAGATGAGGTTGCCCTGCAATTCCCTCCTCTTCCTTTCTCTCTTCTCCCTCCCTCCCCCTTTTATATATTTCCTCTCTCTTCCTCAGTGTAGCCTTCATGTTCATGAGCTCTTTTTTCCCTTGTGGCAAGGATGATAGTGACCAGAAACTCAAGGTTTCAATGGTACTTATAGCTCTTGGCTCCAGGGCAAGACTGATGTTCTTTCTTCAGTTATCCACATAAAAGCCTTAGAGATGATATGCTGAGGTTATCTGATCACTGTGGTCAGATGTTGTGTGAAGTGCTCTTTTTGGCCAGGCCCAGGACTGATGGCCATCACTAAGGGAAGGTAGGAAGCAAAGTCAATCCTACCCAAACTACAAGGAAGGTAGTCCTCAAAGCCAAGTGGAGATATTTTATAGAAGAAGGTAGAAGGTCATGCTAGATCAAAAACAAATACAGATGACTCTTGAACAACACAAATTTGAACTGTATGGGTCCATGTATACACAGGTTTTCATCAATCAATATACAGTCAGCCCTCTGTATCCTCAGGTCTAACATCCACAATTCAACCAAACATGAATTAAAAATAGTATTTTCAACCTGTAGTTGGGAATATGTGGATGTGGAGGGCTGACTGTATGCATTGTTCCATGTCACTTTATGTAAGGGACTTGAGTTGAGCATCCTTGGAATTTGGTATATGCGGGGATCCTGGAACCAATCCCCGTAAATACTGAGAGATGACTGTTATTAAGTTTCGGGGGTGTCAAAGTTTATATGCAGATTTTCAACTACATGGGGATGGGGGTGGTGGTTCCCCTAACTCTCACATTGTTTTAGGCCAACTGTACTGACACAGATAAACTACACAATTTTCTATGTCCCATACTCTTCTGCGCTGGAATAGCTTTCATATCAGGACTCTTATCAAATATTCGGTTTTTGGCATCTTGGTCTGCTGTATTTGTTTAAAATTCTGATATTAATTACTGTCTTTATCAATACTTTCCTCATTATTTTCGATAATGTTAGTGCTATAAATATATCTCTGACTGCATAGTTAAGAAGGGCATGTCTGTCGTCTGCAGAAATATCTGCTGATAATGACTATGAATGGCATCTCTCTCTCTCCATTTGTGGGTGGCTCAGTTTGCTGGGTGCCTCTAGTTAACTTTTCTCTGGCATGTGATTTAAGGGAGATGCAGTTTGAGGACTAATGGGCTCTTTGCTAACAATTGACTGGAGGCACGTTATAATCCCAAATTGGCAGAGTTTGGCTTCTTGCATAATCTGATTCAAATTTTATGCCCTTGTCATGTCTCCATTTAGAGACATTTTTAATTATTATTAGTCACAGTAATTACTGGCAATTCACTTTTTCAATTGATTTCTGTCGCTTATGAAGTGCCTCATTAAATGTCACTACAGTGTAGTTTCCCAATTCTGAGAGTTGGCATAAACAAGTACCTCTGTGCATGAGCATCATATAATGAGGGCATCACTAATTTCTGGTCATATTTATTTCTGGTCCAGAGTTCAATCAGTGATCCACATTCACAGATTGTAAATGTTGATAACCTTTCTTTAAATTGAAATAAAGTTAAATTCCTCTAATCATTTCTGCAATGAGTCTTATTGTTAATACCCAATAAAGTTAGAAACTGAAATACAGTGGTTTCTCTTTTAATATGTCTGAAAAATATGAGTACAATATGGGTGTGAATCAGTGGAAACATGGTCAGGCACAGTATGCTGAGACAAGTGGCCCCACAAGGTGGTGGGAATGAGGTGGGATGAGGTGGGATTCCTATCAATGCAACTGCCTGATTGGATTTCTCCCTCAGCTTCTACGTTCAGCTGCTCTTTGGTGCATGGTATAAGATATAATCCTTTTGATAAAAAGATTAATTTTATAGTTAAGCCAAATCGTCTTACTGCTTATCTTTTCGCATCTTCTATCCTGGGCTACGGTAACACTTGCAGTTCTAAGACTGTTGAACTTTTTGTTTGTTAAAAACAGAATTTTGATTATATACATTTTCTGCTTATATATTATTTGATATAACTCATATGGTACAACAAAATTTTAAAAAGTATAAATCTCCTTTTTAGGCTATCTTGAGAAAACTACCCTTAAGATGAGGATATTTTCCTTCATGTTTTTTTTTTCTTTCTCTCTTACACATACAGACAGACACACACAATTTTACATAAATGGGATGATAAATGCTGATTTTGTCCTTAGTATCTGAAAATACTATGAGCCTATTTATTCAGTTCATCTATTAACCTTTATATGATAAAAATCATATTCTGTAGGTTCAGAAAGTATTATTTGTGCTATGATTGAATTTCATTTCTTTTATTTTTTAACCCACTGCCATTTGTTTGTTTCAGTAGTTTCATTTTTCCAGGAGTTTCTTACTTTGCACTGTCTCCATATTCTTCCTCTCTAAGGCTGGGTTTTGAGTGGGGTTATTTTCCTTGGTGTCATTTAATGAGACTCAGTTAAACAAAGTTCTGTCAGTCACACTAGTGATGCTTACTGAACCCAGCAGAATCTGTGTCTCGCCTTGGGGTGGCTGCCTCCTGAACTCTACCAGCCATAGTAGCAAGGTTTCAGTCCAATCAGTCTCCTCTCAAGGCATCTGACACACGCCCCTTTGTTTCCCTATCATCAGCTGTTTAAGCCTGCATTCTCCCAGCTATGGGTCTGTGGGTCTAGAGGAGCCAACCTGTTTATCTCCCAGTTGCTCGAAAGGCCACAGAGACCAGGATCCCTTCCAGAATGATCACATGGCCTAGCTCTGCCCCTCTTCTCTGTTGTCCTTGGAGCCTGTAGGATTAAGTTCTTTCCAAGAAACTCTTGCTGCTACTCCAGGTGTCTCGTCCATCTCTTCCACTAGGGCCCAGTCTCTCATGCAGCACAGATGTTAAAAAAAGTTCCACGCCGCTCTGTATGTCTGGATCCTGGCCCTGGCTCACTCCTTCCAAGCTGTATTCAATTTCCAACTTCAGTAGCTGCCTGCCTCAGGAGAAACAATCCATTGGAGTTGCCCTAGGAGGGTGGCTGGGACTCTTGAAGTCTCCACAATTCTCAGAATTGCCCTCTACCCCAGGAATATAGGGAGGGTGTTTTCTTGTTTAATCCTTGCAATAACTCTATAAGAAAAATACTTTTTATCACCTTCAGTTCAGTTAGTTGCTTATGAATCTTCTCCAGGAAACCTTTGAACTCAAAACATAAATGCTGAGGGCCAGTTGAGTGATGCAGTGGTTAAGAGCTGCCTTGGGACACCATTGGCTCCGGTACTGATCCCAGATATAAGGGCCAGTGCAACTGCCCTCTAAAACAACAACAACAACAACAACAACAACAACAACAACAAAGCATAAATGCTGAAGGAAGCAAGAAAGAATAGCAGGAATAGAGCAAGGCATTTCTTTATTCCAAAGCTGAATTGCCATTTCATTAATCTTTATGTCTGGTGTCTATTTCCCAAAAGATGATCATAGGGGAAATTGTAAAATAGTTTATGGAGCTCTGAGTACTCTGGTACTCTGTGGAGGCATTCTAGCTATAATAGAATGTCTCCTTTTTCTTTCTTGCATTTTCCCCTCATAGTATCTCCCCTAAAAGTAGGACTGTATCATCATTCTGTTCTCGATATCTTAATGAATTACAAAATATTTTCATGTTGAGTTACTTAATGCTGTGCAATTATTCTCAGTACACAACTGGAAGCAGCTGCCAATGATGTAGGATATTTTTCTTGTGCCAGGATCATAGTCTCATGAAGCAGAAGAATGGAGACACGGACCAAAGAGGTAAAGTTTACAGCAGAGGACAGTTTATTAGAGTAGAAAATAACAGCTCTCAAAACAAGAGGGGGTTGCAACTGGGTTGCCCAATGGTTAGGGCAAAAGCCTTGGTTTTTATACCTTTTGTATGTCTGGGGAGGGGGGCCTCTTGGCACTATTATCAGATTTACATTGTTGCCTGGCCCAGAGGAGGTGTTTTCTTGAAACTCTCCTTGCCTCAGAATTGATGTCTCTGTTTTGATAGGATTATGTTATCTCCAGGCTGGGGGCTTGAAGATATCATTGTCTGTTGCTCATTGTATTAGGGAGTTCCTGACTGTCTTATGTTATGTTAACTAACCTGTCTTAATTCCCCACTCTGAAAATGAAACTTCTGACTTCTTTGTTATAGGCTTTGGGGAAAAAAACCACCTGCTCCTCCCCCTCCCAAGTTTGTCATTCAGGCAGGGTCCTGTGACTTAATCCCATCTGTCACCTATTAAGATTATTTCTCCTGGCTGTTAGGGTTTGCACCCTGATTCCCTCTACCATGGCAATTTCCCTGACTACCTATAATTTTCCTATCGCACTATTGTCAATCAAAGTCTGTGCTTGAGATCAGATTCTGTGCCTTCCTTCAGGTGTGGTCTCACTCATTCAGCTTCCCTGAGTAGTAGTTTTGGAAATAGTTAGGGTAGACCTGGATATTCCAGTTTACTATGAGGATCAAAAGAGATTCCGTATGTGAAATCACTATGAAAATTCCTGCCAAAACCCCTCCAATGACCTGAACTTGACTTTGAAAAAAAATCCAACCTCCCAGTTGTGTTCTACAAAGCACCTGGTGAGCAGGTCATAGCTTATCTTGACACTGCATGCCCCATAGCCCTCTCTACCGATTCCTATTCTTTGATCACACCAAGCAGATGCCACTCTGTTCACCTGTAGGAAGATCACTTTTGTATGTATTATATGCACAAACCTTTCCTCCTGAACATCTCAGGACGATGATCCATGGCTCAAACAAAATCCACTCCAGACAGCATACAACCATGTCATGAGCTTTGAAATGTGCTTGGCAACAGACTTGTTTTATGCTTTAAGACCAAGAAAGCACAAGGTCACCCATGTCTTCCCTAGAAAAATTAGTTTCTCATCTATAAAATGCATAGATGATCTCCAAGGAGATCTTTCCAACTTTGAGTCCACGATTCAAATTCATTTTTGAGGGGTAGTAATGTTGGATCTCTCCTTACTGATTAATTCTAGGCAGTATGGAACTAGGGGATAATATTGTACAGTGAGTTAATTCTACAGGTCATTTCTTTTTAATGAGTTGACTGAGGCAACCACAGTGCCTTGCATTTAGCCTCACAGTTGTGATTGCTCATTCTATCATATTCTCCATCTTTAGGGGAATGGCAGAGCTCAGAGAAATCAATAACAAAGAGCTTATCAGCAACTCATCTCCTCCTTGGGAGTGAAAATAGATATGCCTGCTGGGAGAGCTGATTTTGTTAATGCTCAATAGTTTCCTCACAGGTGTAACTTTTCTCTTTCCATGGTGTGGTACCCTTGATGGGGTTTTGACCTTTGACTGACTTTGCTTTCTTCCTTGCATTAGCATTTGGGAATTTTTGCTGTTTTCTGTGTAGATTCTTGACCAGCATTGGGTCAGTCCTGTGCCTGATCATTTGCAGAAGCTCTAAGTAAGCACCCATCTCATTCTTAAACATTTTCTTGCCTGGAATCACTAGGGTTTTGTTTTTTGTTCTCTTAAAATATTCTAGCATAAAGAAGCTTGGGTTAAGGTAACAAAACTTTGAGTTCCATTAACTATTTCTGTGATCTTGAGCAACTAGCTCAATTTTCCTGAATCTTAGTTTCCAATTTAAAAAATTGTAGATATTACGAGGTCAAGTATTCTGCATTGTTTCTAGTGCATGATAAGGACACAATGATTTTGGATTCTCTGTTCCTTATACCTCCATCCTTCTCTCCTTTTAATCCTGAATTCTTGGGCTTTATTTTATCCCTTTGAACTTTTACCTCACTTTGCATTGGTCTTTATTTTCAAATAGACTACTCTAATTCAACCAAAAAGATTACTATAATTAATACAAATCTTTAATTTAGGATATTTCTAAGTCTGAAGATTAGGTATACGATAAAAGTGTATTTTATTTAAAAGAGAATAAATTGCTATTTATATTCCCAAACCTAACTTACAATTTATCAATATTTTGGGGTTAAGCTATTGTTTCCAATAGGGCTCTTGTTAAAATTAATTTGAGGAGGGTTGATTGTAATATCTGCTCTCAGTCAAAATGAAATGACTATGATCTACCAAGAGGCAATCTAATAGATGGTTAAGAGCAGGGATGCTAGTGCTGAATGACTAGGGTCCAAGTCCTGGTTCTGTCACTTTATTAACATGACCTTGGAAAAGTAATTTAACTGCTGGGCCTTACTTTTTTCACCTGTCAACTAGAAATTAAAAAAAAAAAAGTACTTCATAGAATTAGCATGACATTAAATGTGTGTGTACATATAATACACACAGGAACAGACCTACAAGAGTCCTAGAATGTAGTGTTAGCTGTTTTCATCATCATCAACATTCCTGTAACCAGAGGGCCAAAGAGTCCAGGGCTCATGTTCAGCCAATAGACCGATACAGGTGTTGGATCATTGAATAAGCGTTTATTATCAGAGCACCCATAGTCTGAGAAGGCAGCCAGTTAACACCTCCAAAAACTGCCTTAACATTCTCAGACTGGCTGCAGGTATTTAAGGGAAAATCAGGGCACTCTCCCAGAGGCTGCATGACAATCCCAGAGGTCTGTTCTCCTTTCATGATGTCCCTCCCTGTCATCGTATCTCTTTGGAGTGCCAATGATCTGGACTGGTAGTGGGAAGGGGGAGTAACCTGGGAAAACTGCGAATGATAGAGTTTGTAATTAACAAGTATCTACAAGGGCATTCTGAGCTCAGCCTCGGGGTGTGATTTTCTGTTTCACTTTGGGCTATGGGAAAAGTGAAACCAGCTGGGGTGGGGGCAGGGCATCCTGAGGCATTCTAGGTACAGGGGGCCCAGCTGGGCCCTGCTTCATTGCTATTACTATTCACTGTAATTGATAAAAATAATAGTGGATTAAGCAACATGGAAGGTTTATTTCTGGTTCACATAAAAATCCAAGCCGGTAAGTAGTCACAGGGGAAGAACATCTGTTCTAGGAAGTTGTTCAGAAACCCAGGTTTCATCTATTTTGTTGATCTCTTATCACCTAGGGCAGGGGCCAGTAAACTTTATCTGTAAAGGGCTAATGATAACTATCTTAATCTTTGCAAGTCATGTGGTTTTTGTTGTAATGACTCAACTTTGCTGTGCCACAATGGTGTATGAATGACTGACTAGATATGGCTATGTTGTTGACCACCCTTCCCTGCATAGTGCTCTTACATATATGATGAGAAGTAACTCTCTGCTGCCACAGCCATTCCATCCTGTGGGAACAGGAAGGGAAGAAGCACAGAGCAACCCCCTCCTTTTAAGAACATCATCTTGAATTTGCCCACCTCAGTTGTCACTGTCTCATTGGTTAGAACTTAGTCACTTGACCTTCCCTGGCTGCAAGGCATGCTGATTTGTGGCTCAGTTGCTATAGTTCCAACTAAAGCTTGGGAGATTCTTCTATAAGAGCAAAAAGGAAGAATTGATATTTGTGGACAATCATATCTGACATATTTGACAAATATTATAATAGAAAGACACATTTTCTTAGAGAAAACAGTAACGAGTCCTTTATATATTTTGGGTATTAGCCTTTTATCAGAGGTATTGTTTGCAAATATCTTCTCTCATTCAGTTGGTTGCCTCTGTTTCATTGACTTTTTTTTTTTTGGTATACAGAATCTTTTTCATTTGATTAGTCCCATTCATTTATTTTTGCTTTTACTCCCCATGCAATTGGTCAAATTCATAAAACCCTCTCTAAACTCAAGGTTCATAAGTTTGTACCTATGCTTTCTTCTATGCAATTTATTGTTTCAAGTTTTATATTTAGGTCTTTGATCCATTTTGAGTTAATTTTGGTATGTGGTGACAGAGAGCAATCTGATTTCATTCTTTTGCACATGGTGTTCCAATTTTCTGGGCGCCATTTATTGAAGAGGCTTTCTTTTCTCCATTGCATGTTTTGGCTCTTTTGTCAAAAATTATCCATATATATATATACATATATATATATATGTTTATTTGTGGTTTCTCAATTCTATTCCATTGGTCTGTGTGTCTGTAATGGGCTAAATATCCAAAATATATAAAGAACTCATACAACTCAAGAAAAAATAAACAAAAAATCCAATTAAAAAATGGGCAGAGGACCTGAACAGACACGTTGCTCAAGAAGACATACAAACAGCTAACAGATATATGAAAAAAGTGTTCAACTTCATTAGCTATTAGGGAAATGTAAATTAAAACTACAGTGAGATACCACTTCACACCTATTAGAATGGCTATTATCAAAAAGGCAAGAAATAAGTCTTGAAGTTGTGGAAAAAAAGGAACCCTCATACACTGCTGGTGGGAATGTAAATTGGTACAGCCACTGTGGAAAATTGTATGGAGATTCCTCAAAATATTAAGAATAGAATTAGCATACAACCCAGCAATCCCTTTTCTGGGTATCTATGTAGAAAAAATCTGAAAATAAAACATCTGAAAGATATATGTATCCTTATGTTCACTGAAGCATTATTCACTGTGGTCAAGTCACAGAAATAACTGAAATGTCCTTTGATAAATGATTGGATAAAGAAGATGTGGTACATATATACAATGAAATGTTACTTGGCCATAAAAAGAGATGAAATAGCTGCCATTTACAAGAATGCAAATGGATCTTGAGTTTATCATGCTAAATGAAATAGTCAGACAGAAAAAGTTGAGAACCATATGATTTCACTCATATGTGGGATATAGAACAATCATCAACAGGAAAGATATTAGATGTGTTAGTTTTCTATTGCTGCTATAACAAATTGCCCCAATCTTAGTGGCTTACTGATACAAATTTATTATCTTACAGTTCTTTAGAGCAAAAGTCCAACACAGATCTCACTCAACTAAAATCAAGATATTGGCCAGGCTGCACCCCTATCTGGAGGCTCAGAAGGAGAATCCATGTCCTTGTCTTTTCCATTTTCTAGGGGCCGCCTGCATTCTCGCCCTGTGGTCCCCTTCTTCTACTTGCAAAGCTAGCAAAGGCAGATCGAGCCCTTCTTATATAACATCTTTTTGATCCATTCAGCTGGGAAAAGTTATGGGCTTTAAGGACTCGTGAAGGCATTGGGCCCACCAAACAATCCAGGATAATGTCCCCATCTCAGACCCATACCCTTAATCACGTTTTCATAGTCCCCTTGCCATTAAGATAATATATTCTTTCACAGGTTCTAGGGATTAGTGTGTGCATATTTGGGGGCCATTTGTTTACCACATTGGGCAAACTCTTTTCTTTCCACCTTATTTTCTTCAAATCTTAATAATTGTGACATAAACATTGACATGAGATAGTATAGTATTTGGTTCATATACCAGGGGTGCCAAAAAATTGTATACAAATGGACACTTTGGTCAGTGTTGCTCAAGCAGTAGTTCACTGTAATCAGAAGTGTCTGGATGCTGATAATAACCACTTTGAGCACCTCTTGCAATTGCAGAAGTCAAACGTGACTTTTTTGTTCATCTTTTGTTATCGGTAAATATTGAGTATTATAATTTTAATACAGTTTCCTTTCTTAAAATGTGTATACATTTTTTTTTGGCTGAATTTTTCTCTGAATTTGGAAAAATTACAAAAGAACAGATAGGGTAATGTGAAAATTATTGTTAGTTTATGATCTTAGCATAAAGAAACTAGAAAGGAAAAGAAAAAGTCAGTAGCCTGATGAGTGTACTCAAATGGGATTATTAATTTCAGTGCATTTAACTTTATACTATTTAGCACCAAACATTAATGAACCAAGGCTTTTTGTTTATGATTGAAGTGTATTTTACCTTCAAACTATAAAATGTGGTTTTGGGTGGACCTATGATTCCGATAATTAAAATAAATAGAGCTGCAAAAATGCAACTGCAGGCCTATCTCTCTCATTTTTCCATCCAAACTAAGTTTGAACACTCTCTTGAGGCCAATGCCAATTTTTCTGTTTCTGGATATATCCAAGATCCTAGTCTATGTCCTCAGTCCCCAACATTGGGCCAAGTGCAGGTTTTCTTCCTAAAACTTCACAGAAATCTCTCTGATACATAGAGTATAACCTGGACCTTTATGTTACTTCTATCTACTACACCAGAACTCACAATTCAAGCAAAAATCCTGCCACTTATCATAGTGTAGCAAATCTGGATTTTGGCTGTAACTGGATAGAATAAACATTTTGAGTCACTGATTAAATACCAGCAGCAAACCTGTTTGTATTTGCTGTTCTGCTCAGCCAAACATTTATCAACCCTTCAAGGGCAAGTATGCAAGAGCACTGGGTTTGATATTTGAGCAGAGGATAAATCGCCAGACAGCATCAAGATGAGTTAATACACACACACACACACACACACACACACACACACACACAAAATCTTAAAATGCCTTTTACATAGCAATGGCTTGGCTTTCTTTAAATCCTCTACAGGAAAAAACAATTTACCTCAGGATACTATAGTCATGAATTCTTCATGTGAAAGAAGGCTTTCCATTAGAATAACCTTGAAACAAATTTCTATTACCACAAAATAGTTGATAACTGATTCCTTTCAAGTAAGTTAACCAATAGAATATCCCAGTTTACAACCTGCAATTTCTCAAGGATCTGTGTTCATCTGAAGACAAGATTTCACTTCTTGTACTAGAAATGTATGGCACATATAATTGTATAGTCCTAAAGGTCTCAATTCAAGGACTCATGAAAATACAGGGCTAGAAATGATCTTGGGCATTGTAGTCAAGTGGTTCCTAAGTCCGGCCATATCTTACAATCACTTGGGGCAGGGGGGAATTTTGAAAGTACAGCTTTCTGGGACCAAACACAGACTCACCAAATTAGAATCTTTGGAAATAAGGCCAGTGGATTAAAATATGCGGCAAGATCTGCACATTACTGGGATCTGCATTACTGGTCCAACTTAGTCTCATTTGCGATATTTCTGACAATAGTTTATCTGGTTTGTTTGTACATCTTCAGTGACGAAAGCTCCCTAGCCCCTGAAAGAGCTTCTTGAGAACATAACAGTGCTAGATATTGTTTCTTAGCCTTCAACATTCAGTCCTAATCTCTTCTATGTATTTATCTGTATCACAGAAGCTAGAAAACGAAAAACTGTATTCCCAAAATTCCTCTGCAACTAAGGATCTGGACTTGACACAAATTTCCCTGATAAGATGCATGTGCATGAAATTTGAAAGAGGGATTGAGGAAGGGGCCTCTTACCTGTGGCTCCTGGTGGTTGTGCTGGACAGCAAGGATGTAGTTTTTCCAACAGCAGATTCCAGTGTTCGTTGTCTAGTCTTTTGGCTGTTAGTTGTTAGTGGGTATAAGGGCAGCTTCATGACCTGACCCTGATTTCTGAATTGCTGGTCTGGGGATCCATTCTCTGGCTTGGTAGTATTAGTAGGCTGCTGACAGTGAATGGGGAGGTCCGGGCAAAGGCCAGCATAACTCCCGTGGTGGCCCCAGAGGCAGCAGCTTCTGTAGGGTCCAGTACCATGTTGTTCTGGAGACATTCCAAGGGGCTGGCCTAGAGCCTGCTCCTTTGACCCTTCCAACAGCTTTGTGAAGACTTAACTCCCTGTGCTAAATCCCCTTCACTCTACAAGGAAACTCGAGTCCAAGGAGAAAACTGACTTGCTCAGGATTATGCAACTCGCTAGCAGAAGAGCCAAGGCAAGAATCCAAGCCTCCTCACTCCCATCTTCCCATCTGAATGCTTTTCTACTCTAGCTTACACATCGAAAGGAGAAAGAATTCATGCAAGGTTTCCTGTGTCACTTCATGTGTGTGAGTAGTGTGTGTGTGTGTGTGTGTGTGTGTGTGTGTGTGTGTGTGTGTAGACCTGGTTTCAGAGCATCCATTTTATCAGAGAAGGAGAGGAATTAAGTTTGAGTTTGTGTGAATGCACATTGTTGTCTATGCTTCTATAGGTCAGATACTGCATGTAAGTAAAGAATTATCCTCTGTCCTCTTCATTTAACATACAAGTTCCATGGTATTAGAGCATTCAACCCTCAATACTTAGTGTAATAAATATGTCAGGTTGATAGCCTTTCTATGCCGATACCAGGTAGCAAAAGGGTGATGGCAATGCAACTGTGGTTTGATTTTGAAGGGATGCCTGAGAGAAGTCAAGGAAAAACAAAGCCATCCGACTTGACTTTCCTCAGTGTTCTCCAAGGCAAAATTGATAGATGAAATCAAGCTTCCGTGTTTCCCAATATTTGATATAAATATATTCTCAAATTCTGTAATTAAATATAGTAATACCTGGATATATATATATATATATATATATATATATATATATATATATATATGGAATAATTTATATATATATATAATATAAATAATTTATATATATGGAATAATTTCATCATATATATGGAATAATATATGGAATATATATTATATATATGGAATAATTTCATCATATATGGAATAATATATGGAATATATATTATATATATATGGAATATATATTATATATATATATGGAATATATATTATATATATATGGAATAATTTCATCAACAAAGAGAAGACCTGACAGGTAGGAAGAAATGTATGCCCTAAGGTAGAGGAGCATGGATTAGTAAAACAAAGAGGAAAAAGCTCTAAGAAATATTGGAAGGAAATGGTTCAGTTAATACTTTTTTGCAAGCACTTTCCCTGTCTACTTTTATCAAGTGTCTGATGTGTGCAACACAGTGTCAACAAAGATAATATACATCACTTATTCAATGCCTTGCCAAAATCAGAACTTTCTTCCAGTTCTCTAAAATGTTAACTAGCCCTGGCCAAGAAGAAAATCTGGCTGGCCAGGCAAGGATATTTCTTAGTAAACTCATGGCGACCCCTGATGATTACAGCTTATTTTCAGAAGTACTTAGAAAGTCTTTCTTCAATTATTCAGTATAGAATTTGGCCTGAGATCAACAACAAAACACATCAGTAAATGATTTGCCAAATATTCTACTTTTGTAAAGTCGGACAATCATCTCCTCTATCTTTTGTTGCTTCTCTAATCCTCTGTGGTTTTTAAAGTTCCTTTCATGTGGATCAATAATTTGAAAGTTTTCTTAGTACCCTTTGTAGTTATGTAATTTAATAACATATATATTTATTGAGGACTTTATGCTAGGATAGGCACTGAGTCTTCAACAGCAAACAATATATAATGCTTATACTCAAAGACTTGACCTTCTAAATGAGCAGTAATTAATTACAATAAATCGTGATGTTACAAGATAGAACTGGGTGCTGTGGATGCCTAAAGCAGACGGAAGTCCTCCCAGAAACTGTGAGTGAGAGAGCCAACTAGGCCAGCCCTCATGCAGAGCAACTGGAGGTCTTTAATATTCTTCTCATATACTTCAGTCTTCAGTGTCCCTACTTCAGTACTAATTCTACCTTTTTTCACTATCATCCTGTAAAGAAGAGAGAAACAGAAGTGAGAAGTTTTATTTTATTCTTGTCTAACCCTATGCTATCCTAAGCAGGGGGCCTATCAAATTTTTATCTTCTTTTTCTGAATATAGTTGAATGCTCCCCATTCCATCTTTTTTATTTTTATTTTATTTTTTAATGTGTTTAGCATTTTTACAAGCCTTTCTCATTAGGGAATCTAACTTTCTTGACTTTTGTTACTGGTCTGAGCTATTCCTTTATAGTTGGGCAGTCTAAAGATTTTTCTTGAGCATCAATAGTGTAAGGACAGTCACTTTTCTAGGAACCATGAGGGATGCAGCAGTGAACAAAACCAAGTCCCTGCCCCCAAGTGGCCAACATTCTATGGGGAGAAAAGACAAAAACAAAGTAAAAATTAAAAATATAGGGCCGGCTGAGTGGTGCATTGGTTGGGAACTGGTTTTGGGATGCCAGTGGATCCCACATATGAGGGCCAGTGACACTGCCCTCTACAGCTAACAACAGCTCCACCTGGAGCTGGGCTGTGCAAGTCCCGATGACGGAGTGGGCTGTGGCCCCTGCTGCAGTGGGCTGCCATAGGCTACAGTGAGTGGCCGGCAGCCAGCGTGAGCGGCTGGAAGCCAGCACGAGCTGCCAATAGCTGCGGTGAGCGACCATCCAGAGGCTGGCGACCAATATGCCTCATCCGGGAGGAGCGCAATGATGATACCAACAATGAAGCAATGTCCTCCGCAACTAGACTGAAGAACAAAAAGACAGCAACTTGTCTGTTCCCCTCCCCTGATTCCCCAATAAAATATTTTTAAAAAAATTATATGACATGTCAGATGACAAAGCAAAAAGCTCTATGGATATAAAAGTAAGGAGGGGTTAGTGAGTGTCAAGGGTGGGGGTTGCAATTTTTATCAGAGGGCCAGGGAAGCTGGCATTGATTGGGTGACATTTGAGAATTGCCCAAAGAAAGTAAAATATTTCATTCACACTCTCATTTTCATCATTGTTTTTCATACATAAACTAATATTGAAATAATGCAAAATAAATTATTATTTATTACAAAATCTTATTGTGGAAGAAGAAAGTTGAAAATACCCATATTCCCACCATGTATCTAGGATAGTTTAATGGACCTCTGGGACAACATCAAGCATACCAACATTTGCATCACAGGGGGTACCAGAAGAAGAAGAGAAGGAAAGTAATTGAAAGACTATTTGAAGAAATAATGACTGAAAACTTTCCTAACCTGGCAAAGGAAACAGACATACAAGCCCAGGAGGTGCAGAGTCCCAAACAAGATGAACCCGAACAGGCCCACAACAAGACATGTTATAATTAGAATGGCAAAGGTTAAAGACAAAGTAAAAATCCTAAAAGCAACAATAGAAAGGCAGCTAGTTGCCTACAAGGGAGTTCCCATAAGACTGTCAGCTGATTCTTCAACAGAAAATTTTGCAGACCAGAAGGGATTGGCACAAAATATTCAATGTGATGAAAAGCAAGGACCTACAACCAAAAGTACTCTACTCAGCAAGGCTATCATTTAGAATTGAAGGACAAGTAAAGAGCCTCCCAGACAAGAAAAAGATAAAAGAATTCATCACCAGTAAACCAGTATTACAAGGAATGTTAGAGGGACTTTTTAAGTTGGAAAGAAAAAAAACCCAGATAAAAATATGAATAATAAAATAGCAATAACTACATATCTATCAACAATGACTTGAGATATAAATGGATTAAATGCTCCAATCAAAAGACATCAAATTGTGAATGGATAAGAAAACCAAACCCTTACCTATGATGACTATAAGAGACTCATTTCAGATTGAAAGACACACACAGACTGAAAGTAAAGAGATGGGAAAAGATATTTCATGAAAATGGAAACAAACAAACAAAAAGCTGGGGTAACAATACTTATATGAAACAAAACAGACTTTAAAACAAAGGCTATAGCAAGGGACAAACAAGGACCCTGTAATCCCACTTCTGGGTATTTATCCAAAAAAATCCAAAACTCTACTTGGAGGGGACATGTGCATCCATATGTTCATTGCAGCATTGTTTACAATGGCCAAGATATGGAGGCAGCCTGGGTGTCCTTTGATGGGTAAATGGGTCAAGAGATCAAGAGGAGGTGGTACGTATGTACAATGGAATATTGGTCAGCCATGGAAGGGGATGTGTTCTTGCCCTCTGTGGCAGCATGAATGGACCTGGAGGGCATTGTGCTGAGTGGAGTATGCAGACAGAGAAAGACAGATGCAATGTAATTTCACTTATGTGTGGAATCTAAAAAACAAAATAAAAAAACAAAAAAACTTGTAGATACAGAGAACATTTTGATGGTTGCCGGATGGGATGGAGGTTGCGGATTGGGGGAAGCATTAAGAAGTCCAAATTGGTTGTTGCATAGTAGTTATGGGATGTAGGGTATAGCATAAGGAATATAGTCTATTGTAATAACTATGGTGTCAGATGGGTACTAGATCTATCAACACAACTGATGAGAGAGGGGCTGGGGAACATGGTGAAAAAGGTGACGGGATTAAGAAGTACAAACTATTAATACTAATTACAAAATAGGCATGAGAATGTAAAGTAAAGTATAGGGAATATAGTCAGGAATATGGTAATAACTATGTATAGTGCCAGGTAGGCACTAGACTAGACAGAGTGTTCATTTCTTAAAGTATATAAATGTCTAATCACTATGCTGTACACCTGAGGTTATTATCAAATAATATTGAATGTCTTCTATAATTGAAAAATTAAAAAAGGGGGCAGGGGAAATAATGAAGGGGATTAAGAGATTCAAATTTCCAGGTATAAAACAAGTCTTAGGGGTGTAAAATACAGTACAGGGAATGTAGTCAATAATATTTTGATAATGTGGTATGGTGCTCAGAATGGTGCTGGGCTTATCATGATGATCACTTCTTTAGGTATATAAATGTTGAATTACTATGGTGTACTCCTGAAACTAATATAATATTGTATGTTAGCTGTGTTTTTAATAAAAATCTGTTTTAAAATGTATTTTTTTTGTGTTTTTTTTTGAGGGCAGTGTCACTGGCCCTCACATGTGGGACCCGAACTGGGGCCGCTGGTGTCCCAAGCCAGCGCTTAATCAATGCGCCACTCGGCTGGCCCTAAAATGTAGTTTCTGTAACCTATGTTTTTCATTGACATTATGTCATGGACATCTACATCATTTTGAACTGCTAAATTAAACAATCCCCTATTGTTGGGCATTAAAAATATCTCTCAGGGGAGCAATCTTGTAGCTAAGTCTTTGAATGTATTTATCACTAGATATTTTCTTAACAGAAATTTGTAAAATAGAATTGTTGATATATATATATATATATATATATATATATATATATATATATATATATATTTTATTTTTTTTTCTTTTAAAGATTTTATTGGGGAATTGGGGGAGGTGAACAGCGTTGGGGAACCGGGAAAGTGGAATAGACAAGTTGCTGTCCTTTTGTTCTTCAGTCTAGTTGTGGAGGACGTCGCTTCACTGGCCCATGTTGATATCATCATTGTGCTCTTCTCGGGTGAGGCAGATCGGTCACTGGCCTCTGGACAGCTGCTCACAGTGGCTCTTGGCAGCTCACACCAGCTGCCAGCCACTCATGCTGGCTGCCAGCCACTCACTGTAGCCTATGGCAGCCCACTGCTGCAGGAGCTGCAGCTAGGCCATCCCAGGTACTCACAGCAGCCCAGCTCCAGGTGGAGCTGTTGTTCACCATCTTAGCTGTAGAGGGCAGTGTCACTGGCCCTCATATGTGGGATCCAAACTGCGGCTGCTGGCGTCCCAGGCCAGCTCTTAACCAATGCGCCACTCGGGCGGCCCCAAGATATGTATATATTTTAACAGCTGATATGTACTTTTATTTTATTTTATTTTTTTATTTTTATTTTTTGAGGGCTGTGTCACTGGCCCTCATGCGTGGGACCTGAACCGGGGCCGCTGGCTTCGCAAGCCAACACTTAACCACTGCGCCACTCGGCCAGCCCTGATATGTACTTTTAAAATGGTTCTGCCAGAGATGAAAGAGCCCAAAATTGGAGGATGGTGCTCAGGTGTAGTGTCAGAGAATCATGGACATGTGGGACTAAAATTGTATGTGGTGGTAGGTACTCCACTCAAAGTGAAGATAAGCCTTTAGTTCTCACCCCCATGGAGTGGAGGCTGGACGCTCAGGACACAAGTCTACATAGCAAAGGAGGCTCCTTCCACACATAACTGGAATTAGGGAGGGACTAGCAGTTCTAGTTTTGTCCTTTATTTTCTCATTGTCAGCAAATCATGTCTTCCTTCATGAGGGCATTTGTCAGGGCTTTAGGATATGGAAATAATAATCTTTGTAGCTGATTGACATACTTTACACCATAGATGCACATACCCAAAGGACAAAAATCTCCGTGATTTAATTCCTTACTTGAATTAAATTGTTTTTCTTAATAAAACCTAATTTCAAACATACTTAGCTTTATGGTGTCTTATAAAAAAATTATATATTACTCTGGAATTCCTTTGCCATAAAGGTATGAGTCAACTGAAAGTGTCTAAACCTCAAGAAGGCCTAAAAAGCAATCCATAGCATTCTTAAAAATGCAAGCCAAAGATATCCTGAGAGTGCCTTTCAGAAAAAGAGTGCATCTATGTCTCCTTTTACTCTCCTGAATGCCCACTGAACAGAGAAAGGAGAAGAGGAGACCTCAGTGCAGAAAAAGTTCATTGTCCTCATCACTACCGATGGATTACTATCTATGAGGACCTGACAAACAGAAAATTGATAAACTGATATGAACGTCTTAAAAATGACCTTTTGTAAGTAAGTGCCTTGAAGAATAAAAGTGATCTTAGCTTATTGAGGTTTATATGTCAAATTGCCTAAGAGTAAAAGGTTTTTTGGTGTTCCAGTCATGACCTTTGCCTCCTCCAGCTTCTACCAGCTATTAAGCTTTTTGCAGTTAACCTGTTGCTTTGAAAATTGACATGGGAGTAGTAGGATTTATACAGATGCAATAAAAAGTACACCCACCAGTGTGCACTCTGCTTTGAATAGAAAAGAACTGTGACACCCTTACAGAAAAGTGTTCCCTCTTGGCCGTGGTGTGTTAGAGTGGAATGAGCCTTTGGGTCAGAGAAAATCTAGGTACAAATCTGGGGTCACCATTTGCTAACTCGGCAAACTACTTAATCTCTCTGAGCCCGTTTCCCCCAAATCACCTGGGAAATGTGGATAATAATAGTTACTTGGTGGAGGGGCCGGCTGAGTGGCTCAATTGGTTAAGAGTTGGCTTAGAGCATGAGCTCTGAGCAACAGGGCTGCCGGTTCGATTCCCACATGGGCCAGTGAACGTTGCGCCCAAGCTGAGCTATTGCTGAGCTGCCAACAGGTGGCAGGATGGCTCAGCTGGTGTAACAACAAGATTTCCTGTTCAGTGGTGGGCTATGCCCACCCACAACTAAGACTGAACTCGGCACCTTGAGTTGAGCTGCCACCAGGATAGCTCAGTGGATAGGTGTGCATTCTTAACAACAAGGCTGCCGGGTTAGACTCCCACATGGGGTGGTGGCTATGCCCACTTACAACTAAGACTGAACTCAGCACCTTGAGCTGAGCTGCCCTCTGCATGGCTCAGCGGATAGAGTGTGTGCTCTTAACAGCAAGGCTGCTGGTTCAACTCCCACATGGGTTGGTGGCTATGTCCAACCTCAACTAAGATTGAACACAACATCTTGAACTGAGGCCACGAGCTGTCGATGAGAAGGCAGATGGTGACTGGCGCCCTCCACAACGAAGACTGAAGAACAACAACTTGGCTGGTCCCCTTCCCCAATTCCCCAACACTGTTCCCCTCCCCCAATTCCCCAATAAAGTCTTAAAAAAAAAAAGTTACTTGGTAGTACTGTTGAAAGAATGAAAATAAATGCACAAAGCCCTGGCTTGTAGTAGTTTCCTTGCTCTCCCTTGACAGATATGACTCAGAAGACATAAACAGAAGAGGACGTTAAGGTATATATTTTCTCTAGGTTTGGAAAATTTGATTGTCTAGAAAACGTTCTTATCATTCAGGATCTAACCCCGAAGCATTTGATTTTCTTTTTTACAGCAGTGTATCCATTGTAAAACTTGCAAAGGTTTATTCTATTGATATGGATTGGATAGCTGTCATAACTGCTAAGCTAAAAAATATTTACTTAGCAATTTTGGGATTTTGAAGGAGCTAAACTGCCATGAGAAAGTACTGATGCAAAGATCATGTATCTGTTGCTAACTAGTATTATGGTCTGGTTGGCTACTCAGGCTCATTAAAAAGATAGTGGTTATGCTGTGACAAGGTCTTGTTTTTCAGGCCTAGATAAAATTACAAGCAGACAAAAATTAAAAGGTGAGAAACTGAATGTCCTGAGGGAGCTACATTTGAATATAAAAATTAGAAAAAAGTAACCAAGAGTGACCTGTTATTAATGGTGTGCATGTGTGTGCGTGTGTGTGCATGTGCATGTGTGTGCATACACACGTGTGTGTGTGTGCGTAGGCACGAGTATCTCTTTGTATAGACTGTTTAAACACAGCATTGTAGTTAAGAGCTCAGCTTGCAGGGTCAGTTTGGCTTCCAGACTCTGCTTGCCACCCACTAGATGCGCAGCCTTAGTGAAGTTACTTTAACTTTCTGAGTTGTAGTTCCTTCACCAATTCTTTTATCAGGGTTCCTAATAAAATTTGACCTCTAAGGGGTTTGGGGAATTTAAATGAGCTAATGCAGGTGAAGAGTCTAGCACATTGAAAATACTCAAAAATACTATTGTTAGTAAATTGTCATTATTTTTAAGATACGAGCATGGGCCAGTGTCAGCGATTTGACTATAATTTCAACACTGTCTATCATCATGATTCTTTGGCAAATTTTTTTCCCTCTTGAACTTCCATTTCCTCAATAAGAAAATGTGACGGTTACTCAGGATGGCCTCTGAACCATATTCCAGCTCTAAACGTTGTCTTCCTTTAGCTCTATAATGTAAGAAATGTTTTATGATTGTTTTTTTCATTGATTTTGTTAGGTAAGTTTTATTTTATTATTCGGAGGTGCATGTTCCCCTTTGTATTGTTTATTTCTTATTGAGTACGTATGCATGTCCAATCCTTGCTTCAGAGAGAAAGGGATGGAGTTATCTATAACCAATCACAAAATAACAATTTGAATCATAAAAAATTGTGTGAACAAGCCAATATATTAAAAACAACAATTCTATATTATTTCACGATATTGAAAAGATAAAAAAGTTTTGGATGTAAAGTATCTGGTAACGAAGTGTGTGCAGAAAGTGAGCGATGGACACTTAAACAGCAAGTATGTGGAGCCCAAGAAGTTTAATTTCAAGCTCTGGCACGTCTTCATCTAACATTTCCCATTGCTTTAGCTTCAAGGAGCTGTATCGTCAGCTTTAGGGAGATTCAGGGGTCTTGGTCATGGGATCTTTGAGGTCAGCGGGAGAACTTGAAACAAATGTTTTAGTGGAAAGCATTCCTTAGATGATTTTTTTCTCAGCAAAGAATTGGGATTTTTTTGTTTTTTACTTTTTAATGTGTGTGTGTAAAATGTGGAAGGTACTTTCCTCATTCCTGTTTCCTCTGTTTCATCAGCAAATGCAGTATTTTTTTATATATGCATGGTCATTTCTATCAATTCCAAATTAAAATAGCTCCAAATCCAAATAATGATGTTTGTTTTGGAGTTTCTGGGTTAATGTAAAGAAAATTAGTATAAGCTGTATATCTTGGTCTGTAGAGAGGAAACTCCACTGTATATCATACTGTTCTCTAGCTCCTCCCTGAAATTTATTTCCTTAAACAGGTAAAAGAATCTTCTAGACCCTTCTAACTGTTGGCTCTGAATGCAGAACACCTGGGTTCAAATCTCAGATATCACTTACTAGGTTTAAAATTTGGGATAAGTCACTTCTCTGTTTCCTTATCTGTAAAATGAAGGTAATTATAGAAATCACTCCATGGGTAACATAGTAAGCATTTAATAAATATTAGTTATTACTGTTATTACACACACACACACACACACACACACACACACACACACCAATCTTGACTGTATCTGAAGATCTTGTTCTCCCATCAAGGACTACAGTGTCACATTCTCACTTAACCCCATAGCACATTAAGCACATTTTCTTTTCTTAGACAACAGCTCCATGTTTTTGTATTCTTTAAAATTCTTAAATATATAATGAGACAATTGTATTAATGAGTTTACTACAATGTTCACTAAGTTTCATTCTTTACATTTGATCTCATTTATATCAGAAAGGTTCAAATAAAAATATTTCTAAGAACAATTATTTCAAATACATATTAGTAAATTAAAGGTGTGAAATTATAGCAGAATACAATGCTCCTTCTTATGTGATTGAGCATTGTCTGAAACCACCTTGTAAACTCCCTAAATGTACTTTGTTTATTCCCATTACCATCCTATTGTCATGGTTTGTACCTGAAAACTCCAATCAATATATCTTGTAGGCAGAAGAATGAATCCCCACCTTTCTCCTGAAATGTGTCCATGTCCTAATGCCCAGAACCTGTGAATATGTTACCTTCCATAGAAAAAGGGATTTTTTGCAGATTAAAAACTTTGCAATAGGGAGATTGTTTTGGATTACCTGGATAGGCCAGTGTAATCACCAGAGTCCATAAGAGAGAAGCAAGAGGGTCAGAGTCCTAGAGAGATTTGATGCTGCTACACTGTTGGTTTTGAAGATGGAGGAAGGGGTCTATGAGCTAAGGCATGTAAGTGGCCTCTAGCGGGAGAAAAAGGAATGAAATGGATTTTCCCTTAGAGCATCCAGAAGGAAAGCGGCACTGCAAACACCTTGATTTTAGGACTTCTAGAGATGCAAGATAATACATTTGTGTTGTTCTAAGCATAAAGCTACGTACTGCAGTGGGAAACTAATAAAACGTGGTAGCCCCTTTGTTCACCTGTATAGAGAGGGATAATCTAAAGGGTCTCTAAGAATCATGAAGAACATAGCATTATGGTCAATAATTGCATTTTCTGGGCCATTTTAGTGTCTCAGAAGATTTTGTTCTACAATTACAACCTGTTCGTCTTTCCTAGGGCAGTTTTATGAAGCTATTTACTTTTTGGATGACAGGGCATGTTTTAAAAAGTCTTTTTCTCCAAAGTATAAAATGCACATTTTATGATCTGAAGTGTCCCCATTTTCCCATAACACTAAAGTAAAAATTTGCATCTCCTAGAAATACTATGTTTTTGTTTGTCCCCAGAGATGAGCTCATACCCTAAAGAAAACCCTAGCTTTTGAAAGGAACAAAAGTCCATGGTGAAGTACAGGAATTACTTTCTCATGGACCACTCCTTTTGGATATCCTCAGAGGGCTCACACCTGCCTTGTTGCCTGTGAGTAAACAAGCCACCCATTTTGTTTGCTAGGACCACGTAGGGTATCAAAGTGACTGAAGCACATCTTTGAATGATGGCTTCGCACTAGATAATTAGCTCTATGACACTGTGGTCCAGTTACCATTTATATACAGATACTAGGCTACCTAGATATGCAGAGAGTTTTAGTTGAGTGTGTGGTATTGACCCTTCTGTATTAGTGTCCTGACTGATGGTGAAAAAGCCATATGCAAGCTAGTTGGAACTCAAATTTTCCACATTCCTCCTTCTTCTAATTGTTTAAAATCTAACTCAAGTCCTTTCTCTTCTTTGTTTCACCTTTGGTCTCACATTATCAACATAAATGTGGAGGTTATCTTTGAAATCTCAAACTTCGTGTGTTTGGGGTTGCAAGTTCACATGCTTACAAGGGTCCAGGAGGCAACACAAGTAAGATAAGTGAGCCAAGAAGTGTCTAGTGAGAGACAGGCACTGCAGTGGATTGGAGCCCATATACCTTCCCAGCTGTTTCCCAGTCCTGGTTATGTTTTGGCATATTGAAATATAGGAGAAGTGTTGCCAGATATTCTGATGTTTAAAAAAAAGAGAAATCAGAAATCTTTTATTTTATTTAATGTCTCCTAATTTCCCCAGAATAAATTCAGCCTATGGTGGGAATAAAAACTAGGTTCATTTTTTATTGTAGACGTACAGTATTTTCTGTATTCACATTTTACCTTCCTAGGAGCTCATTTGTTGATTAATTCTTGAAGGATTACAGGGTTCTATGGCAGCCCCTAGGACTGTCGTTTAAGGAGAATCTGAGAGCACCAAGGAAGGATTTCTTTGAAAAAAATGCAACCACGCTGAGGTTTGAGGGATAGGTAGCAACTGGTTTAGTAAACTAGGAGAAGGCACATGGGTGGGGTATGGGAGAGAGTTCTAAGAGACAATAGTGCAAACGAAATCACTGAGACAAGACAGGACACTACACTTTAGTAGAAGCCAAAGATGGTCAGCTTGGCTGGAATTCAGTGTGGGAAAAAAAAAAAAAGGAATCGTAAGAGAGGACCCTGCAGAGGTAGGCAGATGCCAAAATGGCAAGAACTTCCTGTTTTGCAATGGAATTGAATTTTATCCTGAGGCAGTAAGGGACCCATCCAGTTTGCTTCTCTTTCAGTCTGACATTCTTCTCCATCCCAGGAGTGATTCTCTAATGTATTGTTTTGCTCAAGGCTGTTAGTGATTTTGTACACCACAATTCTCATGTAATTGTGAGCAGAAAGACTGTTGGGGCTTTGGGTGTCAGGCAACCTAAGAAAACCCATTATTGGGGCTAGGGATCTCCCTGGAGCTAGGGACTCAGTAATTGAACTAAATTAAACTCAAAGTGGTCTGGAAATTCTGTTGCATGAAATGCAGAAAATCTCTTTCTTAGAGCAAAACCCCGTTAAGGCATATTAGTTTTCATGCTATTCCCAATGGCACAAGGAATGTGAAATCTATGATGGCATCTGTGGTTTTGGATGTATGCTTGGTGTGACTCAAAGAAGAGATCCACGTATATATTAGCTGTAGCCCTGAGAGAGGCCTGGCACAGTGAAATGATTCTGACCTATTTCCTAAGGCAAGGAAGAATGGCTTCAAGCCTTTGGAATGACCAGACATCTAGGGGAAAAACAAAAAAAGAAAGAAATGAAGAAAACAGCAAATTAGAAGACTATCTGAAACATGAAAAATCAGGTCAAGCAGCAGTTTGGGCATGTAGAATTAGGCCATCCTATTAAAATAGATAATTTTATGTCATTTTCCATTTCAATATGCATTATGGATAACAATATCCTAATGGCTATTTTCTGGGTAGTATTCTAATCATTTTCCTAGACTGAAATTGTTAGAAAACTGATGGCAGCAAATGAGAAAGATATTCCCTCTATCATTGAACAAGCCAGCTAGCTGTTCTTTTTCATAAATGAGAGATACTGGACGTAAATTTGTTTGAAATTATCCTAATTTGCTATGGTTTTATTTTCAATATGCAGGAAATAGTATACCAGGCTCCATTATGAGTTATGAACGATTTCATTAGCATAATTGAAGCAGATGCTATTTCTTGAGATAATAGGTAAATGTGTGAAAATATATTCAGCTACCGTCCCTGGATTTTTCTCGTGTAGCAATGTGTTTGTGAGCAAAAACTGTTAACAATGAAGTCCAGGAACATACAGTCAACAGAATAATAAATTCTAAAAATTGTAGCCAAGTTGAACTTCCCTTGGAAAGTACCAGGTTGGAGAATTAGTCGTTTTTCTTTGCAAATCAACAAGATATAATTGGAATAAATTGTTTCTTTGAATATCTTAGCATTGTGACTGCACATTTGTAAGTACCTAGAATTTATCCCAATACTATATACATATGAAAAGATACATATTTCTCTAATTATGATGGCATGGAGTCCTTTATTGTAAATGATATTAAACATGTCTTTAGACACTTATGTGTCTAAATTTGATTCCTTACCCTAACTTTCAATGCTTTTCATAAATTACTCCTCTAATCACATGTGAAGCTAAATAGCCTTATCTCCCACTCATTTCCAGAAAAGTATTCTTTAAAAAAACAAATTGGTCATCTTAAAGAATCCTCCAATGATTTGCTTATTTATAATATCTGTAGCTTGCTTTACACTTTTTAATAATAATTACTGATTTTGATCACTTCTGTGTCAAACATTGTGTGCATATTATCAGAACAACCTTGATAAATAGGTATTATTTCTTATTTTATGATTGGAGAAAGTGATGCTCACAGAGGTTTTTAAAAAATGCTTAAGGTCACAAGCTAATAAGTACCAATGCCAGGATTTGAGCTAGTGTCAACTTCATATCCAAGCCTAGGTTCTTAACCTCAGTGCTGCATTGCAAATTCCACCTTTGAGGCTCAGCTGAACCCCTAATTTCTTCAAGATACTTCCCTTATAAAATCAATAAACACACTTTTGTCTTCCTGAGTGTCAATGACAGTAGATCTCAAATTTGTCTCATGGTGAAACACCTTGGAGATTCTTATACCTTTTGTCCACACCAGGGACTATTACTCTGTTTAATTCCATCACAACAATTAGAAACACCTTTGTAAGCATAAGATATGATTCTATGAATTGTAATATCAATATAGATCTTCTATCATACAAAAATTTCCAGTAAGCCAATGACAGATTTAAGAAATGATACCTTTAAATAACCCCATTAATATTTGTTTGAGTTTTGTTTATTTTGATATTTGTTAGCACATTCAAGAAAGCTGTTGAAAGCAAGCACATATGTTTTAAAAAATATATTGGGGAAAAAGTAAATTTGACAAAATTCTATCAGCTTATTTTTATTTCTTTAATTTGGGACAAAGCCACCATATTGCATTTTCTTGATACACTGCCTTAGTGTTGCTCAGAATACCCTAGAGAACCGAATTAGAAGTTCACTGACATACTGTGGGAATTATCTGAGACAGCAATTGTAATGCAATTATAAGCAGAACTTTTTTGTGTTTTTTTTTTTGTAAAGATTTTTATTCGGGGAAGAGGAACAGACAAGTTGCTGTCCTTTTGTTCTTCAGTCTAGTTGTAGAGGACGTTGCTTCACTGGCCCATGTTGGTATTGTCATTGCACTCTTCCCGGGTGACGCAGATGGGTTGCCAGCCTCTGGATGACCGATCACGGTGGCTCTTGGCAGCTCACACTGGTTGCCAGCCACTCAAGCTGGCTTCCAGCCACTCACTGTAGCCTATGGCAGCCCACTGCAGCAGGGGCTGCAGCCTAAGCTGTTGCTGGCAACTCACAGCAGCCCAGCTCCAGGTTGAGCTGTTGTTCACCATCTTAGCTATAGAGGGCGCAGTGTCGGATCCCTCATATGTGGGATCTATACCTGGGCCCTGCTGCTCAGAGCTGGCATCCCAAGCTAGCTCTTAACCAGTGGGCCGCTCGGCCAGCCCATAAGCAGAATATCTTGAATTCTTTTTGCATTGATAATTTTTTATTTTATTGCATGTGTATATCTTTTTTTTCTATGACGTCTTTTATTTTTAGTATTGCTTTAAATTTTTTTTTTTAAGTACACTTTGTATACAATATTGTATTGGTTATATTTGTTTTGGGTATGCAATATAGTGACTCAACATTTTTATACTTTACAATGTGATCAACCCACTAATTCTAGTAATCATCTATCATTGTGCAAAGTTATGGCAATATTATTGATTATATTTTGATTTCAGCTTTCTTTTATTTAAAATCTGTATACAGTGAAATGCACAAATCTTGTGTGAACAGCAATGAGTTTTTCCAAATACATACACCAATGTAACCACCAGCCCTATCAAGAGTAGAACGTTTTTGTCACTCCAGAAAATTCCTTCTCGATGACCTCTACACCCAGAGACAACCTTTTTCTGATTTTTCTCACCATAGATTAGTCTTGCTTTTTCTTTCCTTTTTTTTTTTTTTCTGAGGGCAGTGTCACTGGCCCTCATATGTGGGACCCAAACCGGGACCGCTGGTTTCCCAAGCCAGCGCTTAACCACCACGCCCATCGCGGGCAGTCTTGCTTTTTCTATAATTTCATATAGTGTGCTTTTTTTAGTGTCTGGCTTTTTTTGCTTAGCATAACACCAGTGTGACTCATCTATGTTGTTACATGTATCAGTAATACATTTCTTTTTATTGATCAATAGGGTCCCTTTTATGAAAATACCACAATATGTTTATCCATTCTCCTATTGACAGGTGCCTGTGTTGTTTTTGGCAGAGGCCATTGAGAGGACATGACCACACGCTGACCCACGAGCTGTACTCAGGCAATCGGAGGTTCTTCGCCCCCTCCCCTGTCCTTGGAATATACATTCTGCCAACCATGGCGGGAACCGTTTTCCAGGATGCAGCTTTGAGAGAGCAATGTGTTATTGAGCCTATCTGGACTGAACAGTCACCGAACCCAGGTAAGGCTTTTATGTAAACATTTAAGATTCCGGAAGGTGAATATGAAGATCTACTCGTCTTCCAGCCACCCAAGACAAGGCTGGTAGGAAAGTTCCCTTGCTTATCAAAATTGCTTCCTACTATTCTGGAATGATCTGCTTCTTCTGTCTTTTTTGCCCTCTGGGTATAGGGATCAGTTTTCAAATCAACAGTTGTACACAAGATTTTTTTGCTATTATGAATAGCTATGCTATGACCATTACTAAACAAGTCTTTCCATGTACATGTATTTTCACTCTTGGAAAATAATGCATATGTTTAGCTTTATAAGAAACAGTTAAACTATTTTCTAAAGTGGTTATACTATTTTACGTTTTCACTTGCAGAGGATGAGAATTCTGGTTGCTCTATGTCTTCTCAATGTTTGGTTTTGTTGGTCTTTTTGCCATCCTAATGTGTGTGTATTGGTATCTCTTCATAGTATTAATTTGCATTTATTAATTAATAAATTTTTTCTGAGGGCTAATGATGTTGAGTACTTTATTTGTGGGCTTATTGACCACTTGTATATTTTTCTTTGGAAGGAATCGGTTCAAGTTTTTCTAATTTTTATAGTATTGCTTATCCTTTGGTTATTGAATGGTAGGAGTTATTTATATTTTTTGAAAGTAAATCTTTTGTCACAAATCATCACAAATTGTTTAAGAAGTATTTTATCCCAGTCTGAGCCTTACCTATTCATTTTCTTAATGGTGTCTTTTGATGAACAGACTTTTTAAATTTTGATGAGTCTAATGTATCATTTTTTTTTCTTTTATGATTATTGCTTTCTGTGCCTTGATTAAGAAATGTTTGCCTAACTCCAGGCCACAAATATATGTTCTGTGTTTTATCCTAGGTGCTTTATTATTTTAGCTTTTATATTTATGTTTGTGGTCCATCTCAAAATAATTTTTATTTATGGTACAGAATTCACAGTTTATATTTTTTTCCATGTGGATATTCAGTTGTTACAGCACTATTTTTTTAAGAAACACTTTCTTTTCCCAAGGTTATTAAATAAACTTGGTGCCTTTGTGGGAAACTAATTGACTATATAAAACTTAATCTATACCTGAACTCTGTTAGGTTCCATTGATCTATTTGTCTGTTATTAGGCCAATGTCACGCTATCTTTATTAACTGTAGTTTTATGCTAAGATTTAAAGTCACATGATGAAAGTCCTTCAGTTTTGTTTTTTCTTCCAAGACCATTGGGGCTATTCTATGTCCTTTGACTTTTCATATAAATTAGAATCAGCTCATCAATTTCTATAAAATGTCTGTCTTTGATTTATTTTGTAGGTGCTTATAGGTGGCTGTCTTCATGTTGACAAGGCTTTCTTCCTATATGCATGCCTGTCTCCAAATTTACCCTTTATAAGAATACTAATTCTATTGGATTTAGGCCTATCCTAATGATCTCATTTTAACTGGATTACCTCCTTAATGAGCCTACCTCCAAATAAGATCACATTATGAGGTACTGGGTATTGGAACTCTAATATATGAATCTTGGAGGCACAAAATGCAACCCATAATATCTCTATTGCCTTTACAGTTATACCTCTTTGGAATTACTTCTCTTGGTTGCTTTAAGGGTTATAATTATATCATCAACTCATCATAGTTTATTGATACCATGTACATTACATATCATATATTGTAAACCTTACAGTACATTGTTACAGTGTTTTCTTTAAATATCCAAAGGCTTTAAAGAAATTTAGTGAATAAAAATGTATTTTAAATTACCCACTTACTTGCATTTCTGATACTGACAAGTATAGATCTGAGGTGATATATTGTGATTGTTTTTTCAGTTTGAGTAACTTCTTATTTAATTTAGTATAATCTACGGTCAATGAGTTATTTCACTTCTGTCTCATTTTTCAATCATTTAAAAATAACATTTTCTCTGTGTATAGATTTCTGTGCTGGCTGTGTTTTTTTCTTTCTTTTCTGTATTTTTCCCCTTTGGTTTCCATTATTTCCATTATTTACAAGATATAAACCTTCATTCATAGATTTATTTTTCTTCAATGTAATATATTTTCTGGCTTTAAAGATTTTCTCTATCTTTGGTTTCTACCAATTTAACTCTGTGGGGTTTTTTGTTTTTGTTTTTGTTTTTTATTTCCATTTTGGTTCATTGAACTTCAAGTATCTAATGTTTATATTGTCACCAAGTTTGGGAAATTCTTGGTCATTATTTATCCAAATATTTTTTGTCTCCAATCTACTGTCAAACTCATCCAGTGAATTTTTTATTTAAGATATTGTACTTTTAATCTTTAGCATTTTAATTTGGTCATTTGTTAGTTTTATTTTCCTGTTGATGTCCCTGTATCTTCATTCCTTATGACTATAATTTCCTTTAAATTATTAAATATATTTATAGTAGCAGGTACTTTAAAGTTCTTGTCTACTAATTCCAAAACCAAGCATAATTATGGTGGTGTGTGAGTGAGTATATGCCTTTCTTTCTTTCTTTCTTTCTTTCTTTCTTTCTTTCTTTCTTTCTTTCTTTCTTTCTTTCTCTCTCTCTCTCTCTCTCTCTCTCTCTCTCTCTCTCTCTCTCTCTCTCTCTCTCTCTCTCTTTCTTTCTATTTTGGAATTCCTGATGTGGTTTCCTCCCTTATGAACATATCCCCTTTCAGAAAACTTTGCATGCTTGAAATTCATCCTCTGACTTTGAATGCTAGCAATACTGTAACTTTCTATTGAAGTACTAGATATTCTATTGATTTGGGAGTGTAAAAATTCCATAGGCAAAAATTCACATGAACATGCCTTACCTACTATAGTTACCTGATTTTAAATGTTGGCTTCTCTCCATTTTTTTCACTGAATTTGACCACTGTCTTGTATTTTTAAATAGTTGTGCTTTATTTGAATATTTTTGTCTTGAATTTATAATTATAATCTATGGTAATATTAGTGTAAGACAAGTTACCATTACTGGAAGCAGAACTCTACATACCTTTTTGATATTAAAACATTGTAAAACTTTTGAGCACAAGTATTTCTTTCAAAGAGGCATATATTTTGAGACATATATTTCTTTCAAAGTTTGAAAGGAACTCACTAATGTGCTATGTATCAGTAAATACCTGCTGAAGTCAATGGATGTGGCTGAACTGAAGGATTTGGCACATCTACATAACAATTTGATTAAATTATTATTAAAACACCCTATGATAGCATGAGTTGGGGGATTCTAGAAATTCTAATTTAGTACAAGCCACTGGTTTTAATACAATAGCTTAAGTTATGTTTGCCATTACTTGTAGAACCGAATTGTTGAATTAGGCCTAAAATGTTGGCTCCTTTTTCCTGGAGCATTCAAGGTGTTGTCACCAGGTGAAATTTTGTTCCCTTGTTGTAGCCATCCATATAAGTCAACATCCTAAGTCTAGGATTTTAGGGCAATACTAAATATATGTCAATATTGGTAACAATTTCAAATAAATGTTAGTGAACACCTGGAGTTCAGTATTAATGAAGATTCTAAGGTTCAATCTAGACAAAGCAGAAAAGAATGACATGAGCAAATAGTCCTATCTTCCATCGGCTCTGAAATGATAAGTGATGCCATATATGCCATACGTTTCTTAAATAGAACTAGACTTTCTACTGCTTTATTTACTGAGACATAGTCTATGTTACATAACACAACTGTTTTATTTTTCTCTTAACTTCAGAAGAGAGCCCACGTCAATATTCTACCTAATCAGTATGTAAGTGTTATTTGCTTATGTGAATAGATAACTGCAGTTTTAAACTTAAAAAAAAAATGTATGAAAGCAGTAAAGATCTATTTCTAATCTTTTTGCTTCCCAGCATGGTTTCTAGGAACACATTACAGTGAAAAATGGCAACTTGCTGCTTGTATTATGGCGTTTACTTCTCCGCTGATGCCCTAATTTTACCCTAGAAGGAAATTATTGAAAATCCTTTTCCACAGGCAAAGTAAATTCTCAGAAATATCTAATAGCACACACAGTCAGCTCTGGAGTACTGCCAACACTTTTGTAGTGTAATGTTGCATTTAAATACACTTTTTAATTTTCCAATTATGCATACCCATTGGGAATGCTCTTAGTAGACATTGCCTCTAGAGAAAAGATCTTATTCTAAGGTAAATCGAGGGAATCTTGACAAATTTGAAATAATTTGCTTGATTTTAGGAATTTCAGTCTGCATGTTTACTTCCCTAGACCTCTAAAAACAAGCTGAGGACATCCAATGTGGGAATCACTCTCAAATAAGTTGATATCCTACACATAGTTTCCTTGGAAAACCTTCAGAAAAATAGAGGTAAAAAATGTTGACCTCTCATTGCCTTTTAAAATATAACTAGAGAGCACAAAAAGGAACATGACTATTTAAATTTATCTGAAATAAATAAAAACATTTGGAAACACAGTTGAATGCTATTGGAACTTTTATTCATTCACACATTCGTTAATACTACAAGGATTTATAGAACACAAAATATGTGCCAGGTGCTATCTTGTATGAATGGGCATGGGTGATGGATACTCAGAGGAATCACAGTGGAGGAGAATGCACACATTATGTCAGTGTAGTATGTTGCCTGCTATAATAGAGGTTTGTACAGTGTCACATGATGACTTTTGAGAGGTAACACACTGAGTTTCTCATGTGTCAGAAGGTCTGATGAAGGGATGCAGGGGCAGATTCTAGCTTCTCGTGAAGCTTTATTCAAGATTCAAACAATATCACCAAAAATGTGTTCCTCTTTGTATTTGACTCTGCTTCCTTGTTGTCTATTGATTCCATTCTAAAGCAAACTTTTAAAACCCAAGATACATTCTAGCAGCTCATGTGGCTGCACAGTTTCTTGTTCATATCTAAACAGAAAGACAATATTCACTTTTTCCAAGTTGAACAATGTCCAGGTGTTGAATCTCCAGATGCTTTATCAGCCTGACTTGACTTAGGTGCTCATTCTTGAATTGGTCAGCATGGCCAGGGCAAGCTGGTGGTGTAGGTACACACCAGAGCTGAGTGTAGGTATACATTTCCTATCCTGAATGGCTTGGCAGTGTGAGATACTTCTAGGGAAAAAGGAGGGGATAATATATACTAGGGAAGCAACCAATGAATGCCAACTAAAATGTGCTCCCTCCTACTTCTGAATGATCTTATGCCCACTCCTCATAACCAGATGCAACTTAACACAATGAAATCCGAGCCCCATAGGATGCATATAAGAACCTTGGGAAGCTGTCCTGTGTATCTTTAGGTTCCCCTCCTGCTGATACAAGCCAAACTGACACAGTCTATGATCTTTCCACCTGAAGTCAACCCAGTCACCAAATGATCAGATGGTTAACTCTGGATTCATTCATTCATTCAATGCTTATTGACTGTTTTATTCTGTACTAGGCAGCATCCTAATGTTATTTAACAATAATGTTTAGCAAGATATAGTTTTCCACACACAGAGTATACTTTCTAGTGGAGGAGACAAATGGGTAAATGCCAAATAGGAATAAAAGGTTGGTAGTGGAAGTATAAAGTGCTAAGAAAGCACTGATGTGGAGCCTTTGACCGTGTCTTAGGGCATCCAGGAAGCTTTCCAGAGGAAGTGAAACCTAGATAGTGAATCAAGGATAAATAGACATTAGTTAGGTGAAGAGGTAAGACAGTATAATCCTAGGCAGAGGGAACATGTGGATTTTTCACATGGCGAGTCTTGTGCTTCTCTGTCTAAATATTTTATGGCAGATACTACTGAGTAGCTGGTGTCCATTCTCTCTTTTCACCAAGTGAAATCAAATTTTATGCTAGACATAAATGTGTCCACTATTAAATTAATTAAACAAGGAGGCCATTAGACTGAGGTGGCACTAATGTTGTGGTGACCTAGTTAAGGAAATCAAAATCTAAGCTTATAAATGCCTTAAGGTCACAAAATAGAAAACAAATCACAAACAGCCAACTAGGCTTTAAGCTATAGCCATTCAATAATTTCTTCGCATTTGCTTTCCCCTTTTCTCTATAAAAGTCTCTTCCTGAGCTCCTATTGGTGGAGTGCACCTAACCCGGACCAGTTTGGCGTTGCCCAATTTGAATGGATTTTTCTCAAATAAATTTTTAAAAGGTTTTATGCCTCAGTTTATCTTAAAACCTTCCAAGACTCCCTTACAGTCTTAGGCAAACAAAATCCAACCAAATAAAACTAAAATTCGCAAAGAAGAAAACCAACTGCTCCCTCCAAACCCCCCCCCGCCAAATGAAACAAAGAAAAAGAAAAGAAAAAACAATGTTCCTAAAAGCAGTGGAACATAGTTTCAGGAAATAACTTCGCTGGGTGAAGAGATTTTCAAAGTTCATTTCAAAACAGAAGTGTTTGTTATAAAATTAACTTGGCTAACCAAAATTCATGCTACCAAAATTTTTTTCCCTGTTTAACTTCTTTGATTTTAATGTTTTTAAAAATTCAGATTGCCCTGGAGAACTTAGTTTATCTTGACAATTGAAATCCATTAAAATGCTCAATTAATGCGTCTCAAATATTCAAATAAATAAGTTTGCATTTCAATGTTTTGAGGCATAGGTGTAAATGATCTCTAAAGTCCATTAAAGCCTTACCATTATGCTTAGTAGGCAGGTATCCATTTCACTAATAGGGTTTTAACACCAGCGTAAAAGGTTAAGTGATTAGAGAGGGAGAGGCAGGGATAATGAAGGTGGGGGCTGTTGCGGTTCTTTTTATCCTAAACTGGTATTTACCTTAATTCAGTGTTTCTTTGCATGACAAATAGCACTCTTTAAACTTGATTAAAGATTTCAGTGGGGTTCATTTAGTTATAGATCTTTGCTTCCCATAACTATTGTAACAGAAACCAGTCTCCAGCTACTTACTTATTCTTAAAATCATGGATATAACAGTAATGCTACCTTACAAAAGAAAATACCATTTATGGCCCTAATTGTATTAAAAGGAATGTGACTTCTGGTATATGACAGTTATTTTATCTTCTTACACACCATGATTCATTTGAGTATCACGTTTAGAAATTACTCTGCATACTGGTGGGAGAATAATTTGAAACTATCAGTAATCTTTGATGACAGAGGAGGGGAGAAGAGTCATAAGTAGGTGGCAGATCACATATTCTGTAAAATGACGATAAAGACAGTCCACTAAGATCATAGATGCTCGAGTGATCAGTTTCTTGAGGAAATCAGTGTTTTTAGTTTCTTCCTGAGTAGGAGCTGTCTCCTGAATTTTTCTGTTCTTCAAAGACTAACTCAGGTGGTCATTAAATACAGAAAATCATAACTTTTTTTTTTTTTTGAGGGCAGTGTTACTGGCATTCACATGTGGGACCTGAAACGGGGCTGCTGGCTTCCCAAGCCAGCGATTAACCACCGCGCCACTCAGCCGGCCCAATCATAACATTTAAGAACTAGAAGAAGAAGCCTTACTTTCCAGTTTGTTCATACTCACTACAGTTTCATCTTTCTTTAATTGGTTGTTTGTGGAAAGTTAGGTGGTGGAGAAATGAGGTTTTCCTGTAACCTTTTCCAGACTCCTAAGTGTCCAGAGGCAATTATGGTGGTGACAATAGTGACAGTGGTGATAGCATTATCCCAATCCACTGGGTATCAATATGGATGCCAGGTATGTTGGTTGGTTCTTTCATTTCAAGACATCAAGTGGGAGTTTTGGCAATAGTGGCTTTCCTGGTGGGTCAGTTCTGTATTGTTCTAGGACTCATTCCTGAAGGCCCTGCCTAAATCCTGCTAAGGAGTCTGATTCTGCACCAAAAAACCCAAAAAACAAAAAACTATGTGTTTTCTCAGGCCCAAACATAAGCAATTACCTGGCAGATCTCACAAGGAACCCTCCCTCCCGCCCCGTCTCCCCCATCCCAGACACCTGGCAGCTGACATTTCTCTCAAGATTTACTGAGATCCTGACCCTACTATTCTAGGCATTCCAATTTGTTTAAAGCACCTTGTATAAAACCCCTTCCAGTTTTAAACCCCTAGAATGGTTTTTTTTTCCCCCACTCCGAAACCTGACTGTTACAGGGTTTCTTGCCTAGAAATGGAGCTGCTTTGGCTTAATGGTCAAGCAGATATTGTAGACTGGAAAGCTGGTTATCCTTGTCATGACACACAAACAGTTGGTAAACTAACACTGTAATGGCTTGAAAGCAGGCATGGGACTGCTGAATCCAAAGATCTAAAATAATAAGATAGAAAAAGTCAGGATGTTGGTAGGTGATAAATAAATGCTACTTGCTGGTTTTGACAAAGTTTTAGAGAAAGATAAGCTGAAGTAAGAATGAGCTCACTTGCAAGCAGCGATGAAAAGAGCATGGCTCTGCTAAAGGTGGCGTTTCCTGGCTGTGGCCTGCAATTAATACTGACTGATAGTCTAGTTTTCAGGGGCTTCACAGATTGGAAAGGGCAATTGCTTCTGTATCTCAGACTATAAGAGATAAAATTGTAATCTCAAACTTCCTAAAACTTCAATAAGGATTTTTGGCCAGACAATGGGAGGCAACCTAGTGGCCAAAATAAAGGTATCACTTTTGAAAGGAATTTTATCGCTTCAGATGGCATTGCCAATGGCCTGTCATAGAGATCAGCATCTGGCATACAGAAAGGCTCAATACTAGTTATTGTTACTGTGGCTTTTTGAACTTAGATAAAAAGTGTTATGATTTCTTTTGAAGGTTTTTTAATTAAAATATAGCTCATATACAATATTATATTAGTTTTAGGTGTACACCATAGTTATTCAACAATTATATACCTAAAGAAGTGATCACCATCATAAATCTAGCAATGAACTGACACCATACCACGCTATCACAATATTATTGACTATATTCCCTGTGCTGTATATTACATCCCCATGACTTACTTGTTTTATACCTGGAAATTTGAACCTCTTATTCCCCTTCACTATTTTCCCCCCTTTCAAAATTTTTCAATTACAGTTGACATTCAATATTATTTGATATTAATCTCAGGTTTACAGTATGGTGGTTAGACATTTATATAATTTAAGAATTGATCCCCCTGACTAGTTTAGTACCCACCTGGCACCATACATAGTTATTACCATATTATTGACTATATTCCCTATACTTTATTTTACATCCCCATCACTATTTTTGTAACTACCAATTTATGCTTCTTAATGCTTTCACCTTTTTCACTCTGCCCCCCCAATCCTCCTCCCGTCTATCACCCTGATAAACCTAGTACCCATCTGGCACCATATGAATAGTTATAATATTATTGACTTTATTCCTTATGCTATACCCTACATCCCCATGACTACTGTGTAACAACCAATTTGTACTTAATCCCTTCCCCCATCCCCAACCCCCATCCCATCTGGCAACCATCAAGATGTTCTCTGTATCTATTATTTTGTTTTCGTTTAGTTTATTTGTTTATTTTGTTCTTCAGATCCCACATATAAACATCATTGGTTATGACATCCAAACCAAATTTTTTTTGGGCGTCTATCGGGTTTCTTCAGAGTGGCTACAACATTGTACTAATGTGAGATGTTAATAACAGGTGAAGCTGAGTGTGGGGTACATAGGAACTCTGTATCTTTGCAGTTTTTCCATGAATTGAAAACAGTTCAAAAATAAGATTTACTTTTTAAAAAGTCTTTGTGCCATAGTTTAAGAAAACAAAGATATAACATAACTCTGTCTTGGGGTGTGTTATGCAATGAATATTTGTGTCCTGTTCCCAGCCCCCAAATTCATGGATTGATGCTCTAACCCTTGATGTGACATATTAGGAAGTGGGGATTTAGGGAGGTATTTAGGTTTAGATAAGGTTGTAAGCGTGTAGCACCCAGTATAAGAAGAGGAAGAGATGCCACAGCTTCCTCTCTCCGCCATGTGAGGACACAGTGAGAAGGTAGCTGTCTGCAATCGAGGAAGAGAGGTCTGCCAGGTCGGCAAGGACCTTGATCTTGGACTTCCTACCTCTGGAGCTGGGAGAAACAAATGTTTATTGTTTAACCTATCCAGTCTATGATATTTTGTTATAATAGCCAAAGCAGACTAAGACAGGGTCCATGGAAGCTTCTAGGGAAGGCTTCTTCTGGAAGAGACCGTTTAGTGCTGCTGGAAGATTCTTTTCTTAGGTATAAGTCAGGTTCATTTTCAGCCTAATTTCACTAGAAGGTAAATTGAGTTTCCTAGTAATTTACATTTATGAGACTTTTTAAAAACAATGCAGATAATAGATTTGCTTCTTTCTCGATCAGTCATAGAGATGGCAGTTTCAGGCAAATGGCTACCCTCTTGCATACCCAATGTGCTTTGATCTGGAATAGTATTAACCTCATGGTTGTTACTTTGAAAATGCCCTGAGCATATCTCAGTAAACACATTTGATTTGTACTGTTTTGGTAAAGGGGTATGTATAGCTCAGGGCAGAGGTCTTATCATCAGGTAGAATAAATTGCTTTCAGGGCACATTGCTTATATTTCTATTAGCATTTCTTTATTTGCATCTTATATGATAATAATGATGGTAATCTTGCACACTAACACCTGAAGATGTGCTAAGTCCTTTCCATGCATTATCCCCCTTATCCTCATAGTACCTAAGAAGGGAGGCATCCTGGTTTATACATGAGAAAATTAAGCCTAGGAAAGGTGAAGTAATTTGCTTAAGGTCTCCCAGTTAATAAGTGGCAATCTGGATTCAATCCCAGATATGTATGACCTGCAGACTCTGAGCTCTTTCCACTAGGTTATAACACTTGTTATTTACATATTGATGCCCTCAACTAGATTTGGATTTCTTGGGAATGAGAGCTATATTTTATCCATTTTTGGATCCCCAAACATAACTTAGCACCGTATCTGGGAAAGGTGTTTACTATATTCATTCCTGATTTTCCCTCAATACATAAAAACTCGGTTGCCTTACTTAATCACATATAAGCATAATCCTCCTAATTATTTTCAACTTCTTAGGTAATCATATATATATATATATTTTTGAGGGCAGTGTCACTGGCCCTCACAAGTGGGATCCGAACCGGGGCTGCTGGCTTCCCAAGCCAGCGCTTAACCACCGCACCACTCAGCTGGCCCAGGTAATCTATTTTTATGGGTAATTAATGCTGCCAGAAGCCTGAGCATACAGAATTATACAGAGGAAATACTCATTCCCACTTGAAACTGGATAGTAATTGTATGTGCCACTAAAACTCAGCTGGGTTGTAGCTCTAAAGTACTGCTAAGTGTTCACTTTCCCCTGGGCTAGGAAAGCCATTCTTGTCCTGCTTCTTAAAACTCAGGTACAAGAGATATCTTTAAGAGTCCCTGTCTGAAAGCATGTGAAATTATTATTGTTTGTATATAGATTCTGGATGATGATCTTGCTGCCTAGAATCTCAAGACCCATTCAAATTGCTGTTAGATGCCAGGAGGCTCCCTCCTTTGAGAGAGTAGGATAGTATGTAATAATTTTATAACTTAAAATATTTCTGTATTAAGAGCCATCGGATTAACACGATGAGAATTGTATGTAAGGTTCTCTGGATTTATTTGTAATCAAACTACCTTGATGAAATGAATCTGGTACAAGGTCCCATTCTTCCTTTACCAGGAGAGGTGCTCTATCATCACAGATGTGACATGGATTAGGCCCTACTCTCCTACATAATCAAAAGAGAACAATTCCTGTGGTATAGCTAGTAATGTTGTAAGTGGTGTTCAGGTTGCTGGAGAACTTTCAGCTAAATCCAGAGCATCCTCCCTTGTCCGTGGTTCTCTCTTTCTGGCCTGACAGAGAGTGAAAATTCATTGCAGCTCTTTGAACAAGTTGAATTAAATTGCTTGGGTCTTTGTAACCTACATTAACTCAGACACCCTTGTACAATTACGCTTATATACTCAACACGTGGGACTCACAATGAGGCCAGTATCTGGACCTTGAGTGGATGCTGGGTAGTGAGCGAGCATTGCAGATTTGAAGTCCAAGTCCCAATGTTTAGTCTCCATTTTGCTGGAAAGGCCTTGGCTTCCTCCTATGCAAAATTCAGATGAGGTGATTTCTGAATCTAACACTGTATAGTTCTAAAATTGTATTGTAGGAATGCAGGCATGGAAGACACTCCACAGTCTGTGAGGCCTTTGCACTCTGATTTCATTAATAATAAGTTTGAATTATAATAGTTCTGAGTTCTGGAAGGAACACAATTGCCTGAAAATAATTTATATATTTAGATTTAGATTTGGAAAGATTTATATTAAGGAAGATATATAAAGTTGCTCTTGTTTGCAATTTTCACAGAAGTAATAAAGAGAAATTGATAGGAGGGAGTTCCATGAATCTATTAATTTAAAAAATAATTTTTGGCTCAATTAATAACCTACCTACTTACTCAGTTGACCTCCTGTCACTAAAAGGCTTTTTAAAGTCTTTTGCTCAACTACTTCAGAAAGTGTAATTTTGGAGGTGCATCCTGGTTCTCTGTGCCCCACAGTGAGAAACAGATTTACCTGACAAAACTAACTCATAGAAAGCACCAGGCTGTACCATGGGCGAGGAAAGGTAGGTCATAGCACAAAGAGAGATTGGAGAAATGAATGGTCAGAAAGGATTTTCAAGGTGCTGATAGGATTTGGAAGTGGCTTTTTATCCAAGATAGGAAGAATAGTAGGATATCAAATTTCTCATCTCCGGGTATACCCTTGGATGGGCAGTAGTCTGGGCAGGTCCAGCTAATTTGAAGACTGTGGAGTTTCTGAGTATTATGGCATTTCCACCCAACTAATCGTAAGAAGTGCTAATGTCAATGATAAAGAGATAAAACGGTTTTCCTGTTTATTCCAAGACTGAGAACATATTTTGCTGCCTTTGGAAAGCTGAGGGAGGCTAAACATAGATGTAAATGTTAAAATTATTATCATTGATATTTGAGAATTTTCTGAGTGCTGGAACTGTGCTAAATACTTTTCTTGTATTATCTCATTTCATTCATTCAATTATTCATTCATACAGTAAGTCAACAAACATTTAGTGAACATTTATGTGCCAGGCACTGTTTGGGGACTTGGAATAAAGGAATGAAAAAAATATAAAAATCACTTTCTTCATGAACTTTTTATTCTAATAGTAAGGGTTAAGCGCTGGCTTGGGAAGCCAGCGGCCCCGGTTCGGTCCCACATATGAGGGCCAGTGACAATGCCCTCAAAAAAATAAAAATAAAAAATAAATAAAATATTCTAATAGTAAGGGAGAGGAGAAATATATAATAAAAAATGTATTTGTAAATTACGCAATATATTAAATGATGATAAATGCTTGAAGTAAATTAAAGCAGGAAAGTTAGGCTATGTTGCAGTGTCGATATACACAGACTTTTAGATAGGGTGGCCAGGGAAGGCCTGATTGAGAAGTTAATATTGAAATCAAAACCTGAAGGAGGTAAGGGAGTAAGCCATGCAAATATCCTGGAGAAGAGACTTCCAGACAGAGGGAAAAACAACTGCAAAGGTTCTAAAATGGAACTGCCTGCTATGATTAAAAAGCAGTGGGGAGGGCCAGCCGAGTGGCCCATGGTTAAGAGCTGGCTTGGGATGCCAGCAGCCCCAGTTTGGATTCCACATATGAAGGCCAGTGACACTGTGCTTTACAGCTACGATGGTGAACAACAGCTCCACCTGGAGCTGGGCTGTGCGAGCCCTGGTGACAGCGTGGGCTGCTGCCCTTGCTGCAGTGGGCTGCCATAGGTTAGTGAGTGGCTGGCAACCAGCGTGAGCTGCCAATAGCTGCCGCGAACGACCATCCAGAGGCCGGCGACCCATCTGCCTCACCTGGGAAGAGCACAATGATACCAACATGGGCCAGTGAAGCGACGTCCTCCACAACTAGACTGAAGAACAAAAGGACAGTAACTTGTCTGGTCCCCTTCCCTGATTCCCCAACGCTGTTCCCCTCCCCCAACTCCCCAATAAAATCTTTAAACAACAAAAAAAAGGAGTGGGGAGACCAGTGTGGCTGGAGCAGCAAGAGTGCTGAGGGAGTGTAGCAGGAAACAAGGTCAGAGAGAGAATCAGGCCAGAAAAGAGGGGGCTTAAAAGGCCTTGAATATCCTTCAAAGGTAACAAGAGTGTTCTGAGCAGAGGTGTGCCCTGATTTCACATAAGTATTCACAGGAATCCAATGGGTGCTGTGCTGGGAATAGGTTTTGGGGTGCAAAAGTAGAAGCTCAGAGATCAGTTAAGATACTGATACAGGTTAGAATGTCAGTGTGGTGGCTGTGAGGTAGTCAACAGTGATCAGATTCTGGATATCTTTGAAGGTGGAAACTACAGGATTTGCTGACATTTTGTATATTTGATATGAGAAAGAACAAAGAGTTAAGGATGATTACAAGGTGTTTGGCTTGAGAAACTATAAGGCTTTTGACTTGAGGATAGGTAGAATGGAGTTGACATTTAATGAGATGAGGAAGTCAGTTGGATGGAGCAAATTTTAGGGGAGCAGAAAATCAGGAGTTTGGTTTTGGATATTTCAAACTTGAGATGGTTATAATGCATCGATTAAAGATTTCCAGTAGACAGTTGTCTATTCAAATAATTTAATCTTCCCAACAACCTTGAGTCAGGTTTTATTATCCTGGTTACACACAAGAGATGTAATTACTATCCTGATTACATATATCCAAGAACACATAGGTAGTAAGTAGTGGAGCTGCCATTTGAATCCAGGCAGCTTGAGTCCAGAGCCATGTTTCTCAACACGTAGATTCACTGCCTTTCCCAACTCCTAGAATGTGTAGTTGGTTTTCAACATTCAAAAAGCCATCAATGAAATTCACCACATTAATTGAGTCAAGGAGAAAAACTATATGGTCATGTCTAAAAAGATATTTGATACAGAAAAAATTGTTGACAAAAACATCTACTCATGCTAAAATTCTCAACAAAATATAAAGAATATCTTTAATCTGAAAAAGTACGTAGATGAAAAACCTATGGCTGACCCTATATTTAATGGAAAAACATTGAATGCTTGATTCCAAAGATGAGTAGTAACACAGCAAGGGGGTTTGTTCCCACTCCTTTTATTTCACATTGATCCAGAGTTCTTGGCCAGAACAGCACTGAAAGTGAAAGAAATAAAAAAAAACACAACAATTGAAAGAAAAAACCCTCTTGTTATTTGCAGATGACACAACTGTTTATTTAGAAAACCTTAAGATCTACAAAAAAATATTAGATTTTGCTCAGTAAATTATTTTGCTAAGGTTACTGGGTTACAAGATCAAAATTCAAAAATTAATTATATTTCTACATACATGTGTAAGAAATTAGAAAACAAAATTTAAAAACACTACTCTAGTATGTACAGTAACATCATGAAATGCTTATGATCCATGTAAAAGATATGAAAGACCTCTACAGTGAAAACTACAAAATATTACTGAAAAAATTAAAAGACCTAAATAAATGTTCATGGCTTGGAAGACTCAGTATTGTTAAGATGCCCATTATTTCCCAACTTGATATATGCATTCAAGGTCATCCTAATCAAAATCTAAACACACTTTTTATAGAAATTGACATGATAATGCTTAAATTTATATAAAAATATGTAGATCCTAGGATAACTAAAATAGTTTTGAAAAAGAAGAATAAAGTTAGATGAATTATACAACCTAATGTGAAGACAATATAAAGCCATAGTAGACAATATGATATTTGTGTAGGGAGAAACATAGAAGAGCATAACAGAATAAAGAGACTGGAGATAGAGCTATACATATAAGAACTATTGATTTTTAACAAACTTCAGGGTAATTCAATGGCAAAAATACTTTATATTTTTAATAAATGATACTGGAACCACTGAAGATCCATATGCAAAAAGAAAATTAACCTTTACCTCATGTCATACACAAAATTTAATTGAAATCAATCATAGACCTAAACATAAGGGCCCAAACCATACAACTTCTAGAAAACAAGTGACTATCCTTGTGAACTTTGGGTTGGCAGACTTTTTTGCCAGGCTACTCAAAACACTAACTATTAAAAATGCAACAGACTTATCAAGATTGAAATCATCTACTCTTCAAAAGGAGCTGTTAAGAAAATAGAAAGATAAGCCATGAACTGGGATGAGATATTGACAATATATTTACCTAACGAAAGATTTGTTTCCAAAAACAATCTCTATAATGCCTAACTGTAACCTAAGGAGAAATAAAATATTTTAAAATAAAACATATATTACAATGCATACGTGAAGTAGTCAGGAGCTTACAATTAAGACAGAATCATTCTGTATGTGACAGATGAGATTTCAGAATGACACCAGGAAGAGAGTTGCTATCTATGACATGATTTTCTGAAATGAAGAACTGTTGTAAGTCTCTTAACAGAACCAAGTACTGTCTTATTTTTGTTTTCATGGTGGTTGAATTCCTGGAGATTTCAATGTGTATTAAAATTATGCAAATATAATTTGTGCTTATGTGTAAAATGCAGTTAGGTTCTCAGCATGGATTATTTACAGATTCCCGCCCACACGAAAATCCTGCAGTACATTCGAAGTTGCACAAGCTACAATTCTTCGATGTGTGAGACTGTGCAACTCATGGCAGACCCCAGTTAATGAACACTATTAGGGTTCCTTAATCACTGTGACAACCAAAAAACTTTCCCTACAAATTCCTAAAATGTCCCCTAGAGGGTGGTGCCATCCCTGAAAGTAACCACTGTTACATTAATACAACCAATTAAAAAAAAAAAAGAGTTCCTGACTCAGGCAGTACCTGAATGAGGGTGGATTTCCCTGTTTCCACTGCCTCACTTCTTCCCACAGATGAATGCACAAATAAAGGCATACTAGTTTCTATGTTTCAAAATATTTATTTATTTTAGAAATAAGGATGTTCTTCTACCAAAATGATGGAGGTCCTCTCTGTTGAATTGTTGCTTGGTACATATATAAAAGAAGCTAGCAGCTGCTTCTTTGGTTGGTTGCCCATAAAAGCCGACAAATCAAATACTTTCAACCTTGACAGTGAATGAAATACATTTCGAGAGGTGCCAGATTAAAAACTGGTCTCTGGAAACAGCCTGGCATAGATGAAAAGACCCTGCAGGCTAGACCCATGAATGCCCCGAGGCTTCGGGTTAACAGTGCCTGGGCCCTGCCCTCCCTCCTGCTTTGAGCAATGCCCCCAGAGTACTGTCTTTAGTAATGGCTGTACAAAGAGGCTCTACTCTCCAGACTTACCTCTTCTTGACAGGGATCTAGAAACAGTGCTCCTCTTGGCTCTCTTTGGTTTTGTCAGTAACATAAATCTCACGGTTTTCATCTTGGTGGTGCTACTGAATAAGCCAGTTAAAAAATTGCATGGCTTTCCCATCAGGCTTACCGATGCCTTCAAACTTTTGATACAAATACACTTAAGCTCCAATCTCAATGTGCTTTATACAGTCCCTCAGATAGTTTCAGAAAAAAGGGGGAAAGCAGACAATTTTAGAAATACACTGTACAGTCCCTGCTTTGAAAATATGACTTCTGATTGGGAACTTGGTCGGCAGCTTCTGTCATAAAAAATGGTGACTCATTTCAAGATAGTGTTCTTGGGTTTTTGCAGATATTAAAGTCTCAGTCATAGCTTTCCAACAGCATCAAGCTGGCAATAAAAGGATCCAAGATGATGGGGAAAACTTCCATTTCATCCCATCTGGGACCAGGACAGAGCGGTGAACGAAAATCCAGTGCATATACCATTTATGAAGAAAACACCTTCATTCCCCTTTATACATGAAAAACGTTTTCGCTGATGCATTTGTTAAGTCAGGGCTGGAGGGGTCCACGTGGTGTCACTTAGTGCAACATCTGCTCTGATACCTAAATCTTCCTTGTAATTTATCGTACAGACTAAAACAAACTCTTTGCTATTTGAGAATATATGAGATTTATAAACACAGCAAATCTTGAAGCTGCTGAAAGGGGTAGAACCTAAACACCTGCATTTGACATGTTCTCCCTCAAATATTAGAATTCTTCTTCTCTGGTAGCTCCTGAGTTGATGTGGTTTCCAGACTTAATACCGTCATGTTTATTTTCAGTTGCATAGGAATCAGTTTGTATAAGTCCTTCTTACAAATTGACTTGTAGAACTAAACAGTTTTTCCACAGGTGTCTTTTGACTGGTGAATAATGGAATGGGGCACTCATGATTCTCTTGGTGGACCCATATTCTTTCCTTTTAATTTGCGTGGCGATTATTTATTGAAGGAACATTCTTAATTCAAAACAAAAGCATTGAAGCAAATCCAACTTCGTAAAACAGGCTTATAACCAATTTCTGTCGCTCTCCTGCCTGTTCTTTTTCCCTATCTGAAGTGAATAAGAGGGACTGATAGGGAGATGTTAGTAATGAATTTCTTTAAAATGGCACCTTGACTAATTTCAGCATGCCAATCTTCAGGAGTCAGTTATTCTATCAGCTAATGGGTACCGTAACTGGAAGATTAAAAGTATTATCAGGTTGTGAGCAAACATTAGAGTCAAAAAAGGCATCTAGCAGTTTGTCTTATTAGATAGACTCATGCACGGTGTTGTGTACATCACAGGGAACAATCTTCCCAGAATGCCGCTGAGCTATACTGTCCAATGAGGTTGAATTAGCTAACCCCTCTGCCTCTGCCATGCTACAAAGAAGCACGACTAGATTAAAACAGCCTAAAACTTCAAATAGGGGGGAATTAACTCCCCAAAATCTTGGTGTATTGTAAAGAAATCATGCAAGAGCCAGGGAAAGTTTGCTAGGTTTGATTCAGCCTCTTACATTCTAGTCTCTAACCTTGCACCAGAAATTTTTGTCATTGTGTGGCATGTTCTAAAGAACCCTCAGAGTTAAGGATATGTAGCCACTTTTTCTTTATTTTTCTCTTTTTCTTTGAACTATGGACATTCAAGAAGAGAGTGGAGCTGATCATAGTCCTGAGTACATAGCAGATGATCATAATCGATTTTCCAAGGCTTTAGTCCTATTTATTTTATTTTTCCTTCTAATAGGTTTGCTTTATATTCATATATAAGTATATATGTATGTGTGTATATATATATATATATCTTTAAGTATATAAATATATATATCACTTAAGTATACATGTATTTTTGTAGAATACATGGTTTTGACTTGTGTGCTTTTAATTTACATTAATGATATTGTACTCTAATAGTTGGCTCACTTCTTACATTGTATTAAAGTTGGTCAACATGATTTTATGTGCTCTAGTTTTTTAGACTTCTGAGAGCTTCACAGTATTCCATGATATACAATTACCTTGTCTTCCAGACTTCATCCTAGAAATAGACATTGAGCATATCTCCTATTCCTTTCACTATAAACAGTGTCACCATGACCATGCTTGAACACATACCCTTATGAATCTCTGAGAGAGCTTTTCTGAGATACAGATTTCCAAGATTGGCATCGTGGAATCACAAAGCATGCAAATACTTAATTTTCCTGGATACTACCATACTGCTTTCTGGCATGGCTGGATAAATTAACTTTTGTATCCCATTTGCAGTGCACGAGTATACAGGTCCACAACCCCCCAACATTACTCGTCTTCCTTATTTTTTCATTCTGATAGGTATACATTGATTTTTTCATTGTTGCTTCAATTAGCATTTTTAATGAGTAATTGTGACTTTGAGTATCTTTCCTGAACTTGTTAGGCAAACTCCTCTAATTTTCTCCTGTGCTTCCTGTCTTTTTCTTTATTGTCAAGAGATCTTTTTTATAACCTAAGTATTATTTCCTTATCAGTTTTAAAAGTTGCAAATATCTATTCTCAGTCTTCTTTGTGCCCATCATTTTGGAATATCCTTTAAGAGATCCTTGGTTTCAATGTGGTCAGATCTATTTTTCTTTCCCTTCTTCTCCTCCTTCTTTTTTTAACCTTACAGCCTACTGAACACTTCTTTCAGATTTCCCTGCAACCTTGATCAAAAATATATTCTCTCACATTTTCTTCTGTATGATTTATGGCTTTATATTTACATTTGGGTTTTTAATTCATTTAGTGCTTACTTGGCATGTGATTAAAAAATAAGGGTCCAGCTCTATTTTTCTCCATATGGTGAGCTACTTGTTGTTATTTTTTATAACATCATCAACTAAACAATTCATCTCTTCCTCTTGCTTGTGGTACCATCTTTATTATACATATTATACATCTTCAAATGTGTTGGGATCTATTTTTTTCCTTCCATTGTGTTCCATTAGCTTTTTAGTCTAAACAATCCATTTTTCTGTTTCTATATCAGCATCATATCATTTGCTAAAATCTCTGTGGCTTAGTAATATATGTTAATGGCTTGTAGGATTAGTCTTCCTTCCTGTTCTTCTTTTTCAAAGTTGACTTTGGATAAAGTTTATTCCATATAAACTCTAGAATGAATTTGTTTACTCACTCCAACTGTACTTTCTATTGCTACTGCATTGAATTTACAAATTGACCTCTATGCCATATTAATTATCCCATTTATTGTATCACTCAATTTATTCTAATTTTCCTTCATGTACTTTAGTATAGTTAAAATGTTTCCTCTGAAAGACTTTATGCATTTGTTATTAGGTTCATCTCTATATGCTTTACAATCTTTGTTGCTGTTGTTGATGGCAACATTTTGAGACCAAGTCCATTTTGTGAAATGAATTGTGTAAGGCAAAAGGTCTTATATGTTGGCAATGTCCTGACAAGAAAAGTTGTCCCTTAGCAACAGTCATATTTGTCCCAATTCCTATATTATAAGCCCCTCGTTTTTGCCACAGAGATTTTTATTTTATTTTTTAAAAGATTTTATTGGGGAATTGGGGTTGGGGAACAGTGTTGGGGAATTGGGGAAGGGGATCAGCCAAGTTGTTGTTCTTCAGTCTTCGTTGTGGAGGGCACCAGTCACTATCAGGCTTCCCGTTTGCAGGGCGTGGCCTCTAAGTTCAAGGTGCTGTGTTCAATCTTAGTTGCAGGTGGGCATAGCCACCATCCCATGCAGGAATCGAACCAGCAGCCTTGTTAAAAGTGCATGCTCTATCCACTCAGCCATCCGGGCGGCAGCTCAGCTCAAGGTGCTGAATTTAGTCTTAGTTGCTGGTGGGCACAGCCCACCATCGAACAGGCAATCTTGTTGTTACACTAGCTGAGCCATCCTGCCACCTGTTGGCAGTTCAGCAACAGCTCAGCTCGGGAGCAGCATCACTGGCCCATGTGGGAATCGAACCGGCGGCCCTGTTGCTCAGAGCTCGCTCTCTAAGCCAACTCAACCAACTGAGCCACAGAGTCTTTTTTTTTCTCACTAAACTTAGACTGATTCACACTGATAGACCCACAGTGACATCTTTTATTTGAATAGGTGAAGAAATTCTTCAGTTCTTTTAGCCTAAAATGGTTCTTAAGGCATAGAAAATTTCTTTATAAAGATGTAGGAATTAGTAGAGTTAAGAGAAAAATAAAGTAACTTTGCTGGCCTTGGGAAATCTCTGGGGCAATTCATGTCCTAGATATGAAAGAAAAAAAAAAAAGTGAATGGTGATGTTGTTTAAACTTTTTCCCATCACAAAGCCACAAGAGGACAATTCTAAAATTATGTACTTAATAAATAGAATTTTTGCATCTCATAAAACCAAGAATAGACAATGTATTAGTTAGAAGAATAATAAACTGTGGTAGAGTGCATTCTTGGGCCAAATTCTTTACTTTTCCTCATGTATACACCTTTTTCTATGTAACTGTGTTATTCCTCTCACCCACAAAAATAGTGTGTACTTCCTTATCATTTGGCTTGTGGTTCTGCCATATGTGATTTTTTTTGGTTAATAGGAATTTGGTAGAGATGATGTGCAAGGAAGGGATTGGAATGAGCTTGTATAAAAATAGCTGTTTCTTGTCCCTCTGTCATTCATCATGGGAAGAACATGAAGGGCTCACTTGCTGGTCTCAGGAGGATGAGTCCTGTGGAGGAAAGCCAATTTAAGACTGGCCACTCGATAGAGCTGCCCAGCCCAGCCCAGCTTAGATCCGCTGACCTGAAGACACAGGCACGAGTTCACAAGCTCAGGTTAGCAAAGCTGTTCCAGGTATCAGGGAAGAATCAGAGCCTTCTCTGTTACCCCTGACAGTCTATGAGTGTAAATGATTACTGCCCTAAGTCACTTCCTGTTTGGGTGGTTTGTTAATGTAATATTATTGTGCAATAACGCTAATTGATAATATGTGGAATAATATTAATTGATAATACACCATGACAAAACTTGGTTATTAACAAGATTGCCAGCTTGGTTTAGTTTTAGAAAATGTGTTAAAATAATTTACCTCATCTGGATAAATGTAAAAAAATATTTAATAAAATTCAGCACTCTCTCATTTAAAAAAAAAGCTAAAACTCTGCAAATTAGAAATTGAAAGAATTTCCTTAACCTGACCAGTACTTAGTGGCAACTTATAGGAAACCCAATATTTAGTGGCAAAAATTTAGAAATATTTCCTTTAGAATAAGGTGAAAATGAAATTTCTCCTTATTCTACTTCTTTTGAATGTTACAGTGGAGATCCTACCAGTATCAGTAAGAAAAAGGAAACAAAATTATGGAAGAAAGACAGGAAGGAAGAAACACACTGTCATTATTTTTAATTGGATATGATTGTCTCCATAGAAATCCTAAGAGAATCTACAAATTTTTAGAATTAATAAGAGAGCTCAGCAAGTTATTGAACATAGATTAATAAACAAAAATAATTTGGTTTCCTATATACTGCAGCAAAAATTCAGTAAAATACAAAATATATATACTATAGTCACAAATGTAACATACCTATGCATAAATGTTCAAACATGAGAACAATACTGAGAAGTTTATAAAACTTTACTCAACAATATTTTAAAAGTATTGTATGCATGGAAATTTACTCCATGTGCGTGGATAATAAGATTTAATATTGTTAATATGTCAGCTCTTCCAAAATTAATTTATAAGTCCTGTAAATTCCAAAACAATAATAATAAAAACTAGCAAATCTTTGTCAACCTGAATAAATATGGACTTTTATTAATAATAAGGTATCAACATTGGTTCATTAATTGTGATAAATGTACATGCTAATGTAGGAGCTATAATAGGGGAACCCCAGTATGGGGTATATGGGAACCTCTGTACTACCTCTCAATTTTTCTGTAAACCCAAAACTGTTCTAAAATAAATAAAGTCCATTAAAATGGGGTGGGGGAGTCAAAATAGGTTTTATACTGCAGGTTTTCTCAGAGGTGTCTGTAGTAAGGCAGAGTTCCACAGTTTTCAAGGAAAAAAAATTGGAAGTATGGCTCTCTGCTTTTTCCAGCGCAGTTTAGGAGTCACCCAAGTTAAATCTGGAACATCTGTATTCCCAAATAGGGATGAGCCTTGCGGTGATACTGGAGACATCAAAGGCATTTTTCTTCTATTTTTATATCAAGAACTCTCTTCGAAACCATTTCCCTAATTCTGGTACTTTCTCACTTAAGAAGTGAGAGATGAAGTAGCTAAAAGTAAATTAAACTAGGCTAAAACAAGCATTTACATTAAAATTCACAAATCTGACTGGTATACCACCCAAAGGAGGTGCTTTGTGTGCACTAAACATAGTTAAGCACAGTACAAAGCTCTGCTAAAGCAAGTCTGAGGATCTCTGCAGGGAAGAATTCCCAAAGGGAAGGTTTGCTGCAAAGTGGCCAGAGGGTGAGGCCAACGGCCCCATTAGAGAAGTTATGAGTCTCTAAGCTCTCACCCTTCACCCTGCCCTTCACCTTGTCCTACTGCGGATGTGTCCCCAGTGTCTCCTATGCCCGGAAAGAACACTGCCATCGAGGGTGACAGGCTCAGCTGCTTCCTTCTCCATAGCTTTGCTCCTGGTCAGAGACACCCAACTCCCTGAGACATTTGTTGTGTGAAGGTCTTATTAGGGCCGCTGAATGAGTAACTGACTTGGGGGTGGAAGGAACGTTCCTGTGGTTGAAATGAAATCATCACTGATTGAGCACGGACTTCACCACATTCTCCTTTCCACTTTCACCCTCTGAAGTGATTGGCTGGTATGGCACAAACTCTGTTATCACGTCCAGTTTAGAAGATGCCCTGGCCTAGGGGAAGCCATATATGTAAAGCACTTAGATCATATATGTGCTATGTAAGAGTTTCGTATTTTTCTTTAAATATAATTTGGACAGAATCCATTGAGAAATGCAGAACATCAGGACCTTAGTCTGCAGGTTATGCCACAAAATAAGACCAGCTAAAAGAGATAATTTTGACCAATTATTTTTTCTACTTATTATTTGGAAATATTTATAGACTCTCAGAAATTTGTAAAGGTAGTACGTAGTTTCAGGGCACACTTCACCCAGTTTTTCCCAATGATTAAAGCACAATATCAAAATTTAAGAAATCGAAATTGGTATAATACGTATGTAGCTCTATGTCTTTTTATGACATGAGTAAATTAATGAAACCACCACCTTGGTCAAGATACAGAACTACTTTACCATCAAGGAAAAGTTTGGCAAACAGATTCTGCCTTTAGGTACGCTATTTAAGAACAGATGACATTTATCGAGTACTTACTATGTTCCAGCCACCATTTAAAGAACTTTTTATGTGTCATTTCCTTTAACGTCACAAGAATTCTACGAGCTGACTCTATGTACCCATTCAACAGATGAGAAGTAAGCTGATCAAGTCACAGGGCTGGGAATTGTGGAGGCACAGTTCTAACATAGTTTGTTGTCAGAGCTATATTCTTACCTATCACTGCATATGTCCCCCTGCCCCCATTTGGGCCTCAGTTTTCTCTTTTGCAAAATAAAGTCAGGAATAAATAATTGAGATGTAGTCTTAGTTATTAATTCTATCGCCAACAGGCATAACATTTTGAGGGAGCCGAGAGATAAAACTTAAAAAAAGTAATCAGTGTATTCCCCTTGACATTATGGAAGGATTTTACTGCTACTAAAAGAATCAACTGCCTAACAGACTAAAATGCTATTAGACTTTCAAATAGGATTGTACTTTGCAAGGAATATGTTTGTCAAGAATTGTGACTTGCCATGAAAATCTAGAAAGAAATACCTTCTCATTTTCTAACCAGAGAAGACTGAGAGATGCAATGAGTAACATTTTAATATAGATAACCTCAGAGTGAAGCAGTATCTTATTGTTAAATATAAAATTAATCAGCATACACAAAAAGGGCAACTATTGTAAAATAAATGACTTAGAGGGATTTGATTACTGCTAGGGAGTAATTGGGTACAAGTAATTAATGGCTGAAGAATAAGAGGAAAGCAGGACATTACTTAAAGTTGAAGCTTGTGCTTTGGTTGGAGAAGGAACAGAGAAGTCAGAACTCAGGGACATGCACACATTTTCCTGTGGAGCCATATCCAGGAACACCTTACAGTGAGGAGGTTTTCTTTTGCCCCAAGTGATAAGAAGTCTTTTAAAGACTGCTGGTGGCTCAAGAGTGCGAGCTGAGCTCTGAGCAACAGCAGTTCGATGCCCAACCTGAGCTGAGCTGCTGCTGAGCTGCCAACAGGTGGCAGGATGGCTCAGCTAAAAATAAATAAATAAATACAAAATAAAAAAATAAAGATTGCTGGTGGGGGCATGATCTGGGGCAATTGTTTTGACTCCTTTGTTCCTCCCTTCCCATCCTTTCCTGGATGCATTCCAATTAGATTTTCTTAATCCTCCTCTTATTGCATCAGCAGCATTTGATATACCTGTTCATACCCTTCTTTTAAAACACCTTTCTTTGCTTCTCGGCTTCTGGCACACACTCTCTTTGTTTCTGAACTCACTGCTCCTTTTCAGTTTCCTCCACTGATGCTTTATTTCCCTGACTTTGCCCAGATACAAAATAAGGGGTATCATGCCAAACAGCTCTTAGCAGAAATATGTAATGTGTATCTGTGCTTTGAGGATGTCTCAACATTTTAAAATATTAGATGAGGGTGCTCATAGGCAGAATGTATTAATAGTTGGGAACTATTCTACATAGTTTTCACAGCAAGGCGGAGAAGTTACAGGTACATTTGGGGGAACAGATAGCCATAAATCTGAAGAGAAGGGCCTAGTGATGCACGTCTTAGTGCAATTTTAGGCCAATGGAATCAGTTCTCAGATGTGTTTTCTTTAATCTATACTCACTCAAAAGTAATTTTATCCAGCCACGTGACTGTATATCACCTATACATGGATGATCCCAAAGTAATATCTCCAATCTATACATTTACCTAAATTCAAAATCCTACATTCATCTATCTAATTGACCTTTATCCACTTAGAGAGATTCATATCCAAAATCAAACCCCTAATTTCCAACTGCCTCCCACCTACTCCTTCTACTAGTTTCCCCATACTGTAAAGAGAAAATTTGTCCTTCCAGTTGTCCAGTCAAGTTGACTTGTCTCTCATCACATTTGACTTCTTTTCGTTAAATCTTTCTATCAACATGTTCATAGTATTGTATATCCTGAATCTGACCAATGCCACCATGTCTCCTGCTTCTATCCTAGTCTGGGCCATATTATTTCTCCCTTACATCACAACAGCCTCCTAACTGCTCTTTGTGTTTCTTCACTGAAATCTATCCCAGCCTATTAACCAGAGCCAGATCCTATTATTTCTCTGCTCAGAAACTTCCAATGGCCTCCTTAGTTATTCAGAGTAAAGTACAAATTTGTTTGTGTGATTTACAAGGTTCTGCATTATCTGGGCCCCGTTTCAACTCTCAGCTCTCCTCCTGGCTTCTGTCTCTTGCTCACTCTGTTCTAGTTACATTGGCTACTTTGCTCTGTCACAACACAGCAGTCATTTTCCCTCCTCCAAGTCTTCACGTGTGCTTTTCCATTCTCTACAGTGACATTTCCCTAGATATGTGCAAGGCTTTGCCTCTTATTTACTCATGTCTTATCTCATAGTGATGACCCTATAAAAAAGAGAAATTCCTCTGTCTCTATCCTCCTTTTTCCACCTTCTTTTCCCCCTTAGCATTGATTACTATCTGACATAGTTCACATTTACTTGTCCATTAGTTGTTTATCTTCCCCTATTAGAATGTATGCTCCAGCTTAGCAACTATGTGACACCACAGGTTGCTGAGTCATTCTAAGAGTCAGTTTTCTCATCTATAGAATATCATCATTGGGCCTGCCGAGTGGCTCAGTTGGTTACGAGCTCGCTCAAGAGTGCGAGCTGAGCTCTGAGCAACAGCAGTTCAATGCCAGCCCAAGCTGAGCTGCCAACAGGAGGCAGGATGGCTCAACTGAAAAAAAAAAAGAATATCATCATGACCTCATAAGGCTGTTGGGAGAATTTAATGACATGATGCATGTAAAGCACTTAACACAGTGCCTGGAACATTGTATGCACTCAATAATTAATCATGGTTGCTGGTCACTTGCATACCAACAGGCAACTATGTCCCAACAGCTTGGTGACATATAGAGGGTTCCTGTGTAATAATTACCAATCCTGTGGGGAAACCATTTTAAATCCCACGTCCTCCTGGAGCTGCATCAGGAGCTGTATCAGTAGCTGGGTCAGTAGTCTCCCTAAATGAGATAGTGTATTTGAAAGTTCTAGTAAAGAATGAAATGCAACCACATCCGTATTAGTCTGTGGGTTCAAGTTAAGGTATAAGCTATACAAAGTTGTACTTCTAAACCATCTCCAGTAGGCAGTTGGAGAAGGGAGCTCACTGAGTTTGAAGGAGCAAAAGATTCCAATTTGAGGTCTGGCCCTGCAGGCCAGAGACTTGTCACAGCCAACCCCTTTGATTGATTGCTAAGGCTTCGCATATCCTTTTTGAACAAATGAGTCAATTCAGGTGTAGTTGGCTAGTGCTTAAGAAGTTGGGATGGAAGAATGCAGATGAAGTATTTGTCTTTTTAAAATTGTTTCAGTTAGGCTCTTTATTCTGCCACTCCAGATTCTCCCACTCAGAATCATTTTGGCTTATTGAATTATTTGCTCCAGTTGCATTCCAGCAGGGCTGTGGCTCCTTCTTCTGTGCCTCGATCCCTGAGACACACATAAATAGCATCTGTGGCAACTTAGACTTGAGTCCCCTCCCACCTCCTCATGGCCTTAAATATTCAGTGGAGGAAGCCTATTCCTGCTATATCATCTGGCCAAAGGAGGGCCGGCCGTGTGGCGCGGTGGTTAAGCGCTGGCTTGGGAAGCCAGCGGCCCCGCTTCGGTCCCACATATGAGGGCCAGTGACACTGCCCTCAAAAAAACAAACAAAAAACCCCCAATCAACTGGCCAAAGGAGCTTCCTGGTATGCTCTTTGGAAACAAATGTATTCAGACTCAGTCAATGTTACTGGAATATTCACGCAGTTATATAAGATAATGAGGTGAGGCAGGGGGACCAGGAGGTTTCCAGGAGTGCTGCGCTAGTCTACCAGGCATTTTAAGCTGTCATGTTTTCACTTTTGCAATCTCTTCTTCTGCCCTTTTGCACTATTTCCATCAGATGTAATTATGCCCATTATTCAAGGCTCAGAGTTAGCATTATTTCATTTTTTGATTCCCCGATTCTCCTTTAATGAACTTCTCTCATTTCGTTGAGTTTCATACATTTTCATTATATCTCTCCTGTAATCCTTGTATGAGAATTCATATCACTTTTCTACCCTTGAGGCCCTTTAAGGGGGAGGGACCATGTCCAATTCACCTTTGCACAGAATTCCAATGATGGGAATCCTTATTTATTTATGTATTTCCTTCAAGTTGCTAGAACTCACTGGACTCAGTTGCTGTCTTTAATTCTTGGAGGCTTTTCTTTTTTCTGGGTTGGACCAACTGGATTCCCACAATATGAGAGGAAATAGCTATTTTCAGTAGACATTTTGGTTGCTGAGAAGTTGTGGGTGGGGCTTTGTGTTTTTCTCATTCTTCTTTGTCCTATTCATTTCTTTCGATGGTTCCAAGGATGGATAAAGGATCTTGTCACAGAAGCCCAAAGACCTGTCTTCTTGCTTATTCTTTAGTTTTCTGGTTGAGGATGTTTACATTTTGAGGGTTGGAGAAGAGCTGCCACACCTTCACGGTCATGTTCTTGAAGATGAAAGAATAATTAAAAAAAAACCTTTAAACCCTTTATTTACAAATATGCTTTAAAAGGGCCAGCCGAGTGGAGCGTTGGTTAAGAGTTGGCTTGGGAAGCCAGCTCTGAGCATCAGGGCCCCAGTTCGGATCCCACATATGAGGGCCAATGACACTGCCCTCTGCTAAGATGGTGAACAACAGTTCGACCTGGAGCCTGGCTGCCGTGGGTCACCGGTGACGACATGGGCTGCAGTGGGGCTGGCCGGCAGCTGGCGTGAGCTGCTGTGAGCCACCGTGAGTGGCTGTCCAATGGCCGGCAAGTGACTGCCTCACCCTGGAAGAGCTCAATGATTGTAATACCAACATGGGCCAGCGAAGTGACATCCTCCACAACTAGACTGAAGAACAAAAGGACAGCAACTTGTCTGTTCCCTTTCCCGGATTCCACAATGCTGTTCTCCTCCCCTAATTCCCCAATAAAATCTTTAAAAAAAAAAAAAAAAAAATATATATATATATATATATATATATATATATATATATATATATGCTTAAAAATCCCTACTCTGGGGCCTAATTTTAATCAAATTCTATACTGTTTATGTTTCTTGAAAGTTATAATTGGTATTTGATTCTAAATTAATATTAGACATCACATATATAACAAAATAATGTACTGTTGGTCAATGACTTCTGAACTCATTGTAAGTTAAAGTAGCACAAAAAATGCTGAAGAAGAGCAATGTTTCACTTATTTAGTAAGTTTTGCACTATCATAGCTTTTACACATTTGTGGAGATAAAGATATTAAACGACTGTAATGTTCTACCTAAAATCATATTTTCTAACTTCTGCAGTTAGCCTTTGACAATTTTCATGTAGTCATGCAATGTTTCTATGACATTGACAAAAGTATTCCTGCTTTCTTTCTACTTCTGAATGTTGTTTCAAGTATGTTGGCATCAAAAATGTAAGAAAAGCATCACATTCTTTATCACGTTTATCTGATGTCAGAAAGTATAAAAAATGATAAAGTAAGTGAATGCTATAAATAATTGTTTTGAGTTCATCTTTAGAAAAATAACCCCCAAAATATGTAATACATATTTTCCTCTAAAACTTTCCCTGTTCTTTAGGATACTTTTCTCATTCACTTTCTCTGTGGCCTTTTACACCCTTTTCCCATTTTTCTGTTTTTATGGACCACCAGATACACTCGTGGTTAGTATTCTCTCATCTTTTTTTTTTTTTAATCTAAAACTCCTTAGTCTCTTCCTCACCTCATGCTATCCATTTCAATCTGACATCAGTTTCAAAATGCTCTTTTGTCATCAAATCACAGATCATAGCTCCTCAGAGATCATTCAATTCAACCATGTCTTCATTGCAAGAATCTTCAACACGCTTGAGATCGATTCTCTTCTTTGGCTTTCCATGTCAAGACATAAGGTTTTCTACCTCTAGTTTCTCATAAGTTCTCCTTCATGTTGAGTCCAAATCTTTTTGCCTGTTATTTACCCCTATTACTCCTAATTTTGTCATTCGGAGTCACATGGAACCAGTATAATCCCTCTTCCATAAAGCTTCAGGTGTTTGCCATAGCAAATCTTCCTTAAATCTTCCCTAGGCTTGATATCCACAGTGTTTTTAAATTGTTTTTATTTTAAAAAATTTCTTTGTTTTTTTTTTGTTTTGTTTTGTTTTAAGATTTTATTAGGGAATTGGGGAGGGGAACAGTGTAGGGGAGTCGGGGAAGGGGAACGGACAAGTTGCGGTCCTGTTTTTGTTCTTCAGTCTAGTTGTGGAGGATGTTGCTTCACCGGCCCATGTTGATATCATTGTTGTGCTCTTCCTGTGAGAGGCAGATCGGTCGCTGGCCTCTGGACGGCCACTCACAGCAGCTCTTGGCAGCTCACGCTGGCTACCGGCCTCTCACTGTAGCCTATGGCAGCCCACTTCAGCAGGGGCTGTTAGTCCCCGGGGACTCACAGCAGCCCAGCTCCAGGTGGAGCTGTTTTTCACCATCTTAGCTGTAGAGGGCAGTGTCACTGGCCCTCATATATGGGATCTGAACTGGCGCCTTGCTGCTCAGAGCTAGTGCCCCAAGCCAGCTCCTAATCAATGCGCCACTCGGCCAGCCCTAAAAATTTCTTTTTTAATTACAGTTGACATACAGTATTTTATTAGTTTCAGGTGTTCAACATAGTGATTCGACATTTATGTAATTTACAAAATCATCACCCTGTTAAGCCTATTACCCATCTGATACCATTCATAGTTATTATAATATTATTTACTATATTCCCTATTCTATACTTTATATCCCCATGACTCTAAATTGTTTTTATAACCTAGTTTTGAGATCCTTTATTAACTGGTCATTGTTTTGCCAATATCCCTTTAAATGGTGTTCAATATTCCAGGCGTTGTTTCATCTGTACAAAGCCCCACAGAATTAATTACCTTGATCTGAAGTTCCTTAATCTTCCTTTGGCATAAGGTTACATTAAATTTCTTATCAATTGTGTCACATTTTAGCTCATGACAAACCTTGTGTTCATCAAAACCACTAGGCCTTTTACTCAAGAATTACTTTTAGTTATGGCTTTCCTTGTGTTTGGAAAACTTAATCTGTGTAAAAGAATTGAAATCTTTTCCTTTGCTAACTGAGATTCATCATTCCAACCAATCGAAGTCATTTTGAAATCTTTTGTCATCCAATAGCACTTTTAACCTTTTATTTAAAAACAATTAACCAGGAAGATGCATTTTTATTTACTAGTATCTACTTCCCAACTTTAACTCAACCTTTTAATTTTTTACTCAAAAAATTGAAATGTAAGTGAATGAGAATGTTGTTTGTTAATTTAAGTGAGACATAAAATCTCAAACCCTTTGTTTAAATACAGAACTTGGTAGTTCTTTTATCTTACCTCCTTGCAATTGGGGAAGGAAAGATGTGCCTAGGATCAAGTTCTTGCTCAATAATGAAGATTAATAAATATTTATACATTCCAGAAAATAGAACATCAATTTAAATGTATTATCAGGACAAAGCAATACATCACTGGGTAATATAACAAGGCTGGATATCTTTATTTGCCCCACCAGCTTCACTCTTTAGCATTCTCTACCCTGACTTGTGTCCAGGGAGGCTGAGCTGTATGAAATGCATCAAGGACAGTTTGTCTTTTGGCTTCTGGTTAGACTGAGGGAATGGGCAATACCCATAGGAGACTGGTGATACATAGGAATAAGAGTGAGGACAAGTTATTAATTCTTTTGGCACCATCTCTGCTAGGTCCCCAAGTCCTGTTTGTATCCCTCTACTAATGATCACAGAGCTCTCTCTCTCTGTCTCTCTGTCTCTCTGTCTCTCTGTCTCTCTGTGTCTCTGTGTCTCTGTCTCTCTCTCTCTCTCTCTCTCTCTCTCTCTCTCTCTCTCTCTCTCTCTCTCCAGGTTGCAGTAATAACTACTTCTCCAACCCTGCCAAGTTTCTTACCATCACTTATTCTGGGAACCTACTCCATTCCCCCTTAATTTCCCTTAACCTTGCCCACATGTTTGTAAACAGTAGTCTCTCCATTAAATTTTCCTCCATTATCCTCTTGATTGTGCCATCTGTGTCTTGCTTGAACCCTCAGAACTACAGATTTTCAGAGGTTGAAGGTAACTTTCATGAATCTGCACATCTCCTGTGCAGATTCTTCACAATTGGCATACCTCCACCAACATTTGTTGTGGGATGACTCCAGTCGTCCAGTTTTTCTGTGCATACTGTTGGGAACTCTTCATCTACCAGCAAGTTCCAACCTCATTTGGCCTTCACTTGGGGCATGCTTAGTTGTAAATACTAATTTAATACTAAATGCAAATATGGGACTTGGAATCACATGTCAGTAGTCAGCTGGTGGGTACTATCCAGCTTATCCTCAGGATATGCTGTTATCAAAATGAAAGGAAAAATATGCCTAGACTTACAGATCCTTGAGAAAAAGACAACTGATCTCAGGTGTCCACGGATGCTGTCTTGGTCCTTTTGGCTGTTATAAAAAAATACCACAGACTAGGCAGCTTATAAACAACAGTAATGTATCCCTCACAGTTCTGGAGAACTGTGAACCTGAGATCAGGGTGCCAGCATGACCTGGTAAACGCTATCTTCTGGTTACAGGCTTCTCATTAAAGCCTCACATTGCAGATGGGCCAGGGATCTCTCTGGAGCCTCTTTCATAAGGATACTTTTCCCATCCATGAAGGTCCCATCCTCATGACTTAAGCACCACCCCAAAATTCCACCTTACTAATTCTATCACCTTTGGGGGTTAGAATTTCAACATATGAATTTTGGAGGGACACAAACATTCAGACAATAACATTTGCCCAGTTTAAGAAACATTGGTACAGTGAATAAAACACGAGCTTTGAAAACTTGTTAAGGATCAGATCTCAACCTCGTCACTTTTAACAATGTGACATCAGGTAACGTTCACAGTTTTTTAATCTGTGAAAATGAGATAATAATAGTATCTATTTCATTGTTTGGTGGATTAAATAAAACTTTGTATTAAAAAAAAACAAACCTCAACACAGCATGACATTTTGAAAGCCCTCAACAAGTATGTATTAAAAACAAACAAAAAAATTTTGTTAGTAAAATTTTGTTAGTAAATTTTGTTAGTCAACTGCCTCTTCACACACTTGTCAAAAACAGACACTGGTCTTCAGCTTCCTCATTAATGAAAAGGAAAGAGTTAGAGAAGGGATGGAAATGGAGTTACCACGTTGGTTACCAAATTTTAAAAGTAATGGCTTGTTTAGATGGGACACGAGGCCCCATAAACCATTTATCTTATTTGCTTCTAATCAGCAGTGGAAAAAGAACGTAGTACATATAGAAAAGAATTGGAGAGCAAATCTAACCATTAAAGAACAAGTGATCAATAATTAAAAAAAACAAACTTGTAACAGTTATTCTCCAAATCTATTAATTAATACAAAAAGAACAGCAATTGATATCCAACTACACAGCTCAATGCAGTATAATTTATAATGAGCTCTCTCTAAAATTTTGGAATTTCAAAATCTGTATAGATAAAGTTACCAAATCAGCAGCAGACCTATTGTTCAGTAGAGGTCTTAGTAAATGCTAATAATGTTCTAATTTTAGTTTATAAATGTCTAATATACAAACCAAGGTTTACTAAACTTAATTTGTCACAAGTAGGTGTATGGATATGACCATCATTCTAGAGTAAGGACTAGAATTTTCAGTCAGTTCGTTGCTGATACAGAGAGAATCTTTTAGCACATTAATGGGATATGAACTAAGCTTTGGGCAGCATTGTTCTAAGGCTGCTTTTTGCACTAACACTCCGTGAATTTACTTAAGGCATTTTATTGCTTCTACCTCTACTCAGAGTAGCTCCCTGTATTAGTTCCCTGTGGCTTCCAGAAAAAAGTACCACATACTGAGTGGCTTAAAATAACTGAAATTTATTGTCTTACAGTTCTGGGGGCTAGAAGTCCAAACTCAAGTTGTTGGCAGGGTTGGTTCTTTCTGAGGGCTGTGAAGGAGAATCTGGTCCATGACCCTCTCCTGGATTCTGGTGGTTTGTTAGCTATCCTAACTAGTCCTTGGCTTGTAGATGCATCACTCCAATCCTCTACCTGAACATGGCATTCTCCCTATGTATATTCACATCATTTTCCCTCTGTGCATGTCTGTATCTGTGTCCAAATTTCTCCTTTTTGTAAGAACTCCAGTAATATTGGATTAGAGCCCACTCAATGACCTCATCTTAACTTGATTACCTCTGTAAAGACCCTATTTACAACTAATGTCATATTCTGAGGTATACAGCATTAGGGCTCCAGTACATTTTTTTGAGGGACACAATTCAACCCATAACACCACCAAATCCACACTTCTTTGAGAAAGAGAAATAGGTTTCTTGAGGTCTGTGTCTAATTTGCTTTAGGCAACTTCCTTGAGACATGAAAGAAATCTTTATATAAACCAAGGGCTGAGTTCTAACAATACGGATTGCTCTATGTGGTACATTCTCCCACATATAATTGAAATCTGCCTCAGCATCATCTCTGGCCTTCAGGGTAGGTCATTATGTGAAAAAAGAGTCCAGGGAGACTATCTGTCCTTTTCTCTATGTGGCAGCCATTGGGCATACCTGTGATTGGCCTTCAGTTACTGGGAGCCTAACTGACCAGTGACCGGTTACTGCTTCTGAGTCCCACATCCTTCATAGCAGTTACCCCTTGCTTCTCATGGGCGGCATCCAGGCAACCAAAGATTCAGATGGTGATACAAAAGCAGGCATATTTCCTGGGGATATTGGCCTCCCCAATGGCTGGATTTTAGCTTGGTTCTCCCCAGTGGCTTCACTGAACATTTCTTGGATGCAGGGTAATATCCCTCCCTCTCCTCTTCACTGGGGCCAGGCTTGCATTGTGACCGATGTCTCTATTCACCTGTTTTGGCTCCTTTCTATTTTTTCCTCATATACATTTCCCCTAATAAAAAGTCCTTCATGTTTAACTGTTTTGGCACCTGCTTCTAGGAGGCCCTGGCTCAACACACCATGATTCCAGAAAGCAGAGCTTTTGCCTCTTTGATTATGCCTTGTAATGGATTAAAGACTTGTTCTTTTTTCTTTCTTCCCTTTACATCTAAATTTAAGTAAGTAGTAAACAACCATTATAGTAAATAATCTTTAAATAAAATAGTGTTGAGGTTATCAAACTCAAAATGTACACACATCTTTCTTATATCATCTTACCTTTTCTTTAAGAGTTTATTCTGACTTTATTCTTGTACACAGACTGTCTTTAGAATGCTTACATAAGCACATAAATGTATCATATATATCGCATATATAAATATGTATATAAATACACAAATATATTGATACATATCTACATATGTATCCCCTTTGAGTTGAATTGTTAATCATTTCCCCAAAATAGCTCTTAAATAAAGCTCTATAACATGTAAAAGATATGTTTGTTTAATTCAACCCATAACACCCCCAAACATCTCTCAATTGCATAATCACTATCAAAGACAATATAATATATTTTAAAGAAAGTCAGAAAAAGGTCATAATTTTAAAGCAATCTAGATATTGAATTAAAGAAGTTGGATAGCAATGCTAAAAATATTTAATATCAAATTAATTAAATTATACAAAAGTTATTCTAAAAGTGATAATGAAATAACTCCATACCATTAATAAAAATGAATAAAACATGTAAAAACTTGGGTCTGTTGCACATTGCAAAGGTGAAGGGGCATGGTGTTATTTTACTAAATTCAACTCTTTAATTAATTTACCTTAATGATTTTCTGGAACTTTCCTGCTTTTTTTCTTCAGTCCAATTTAGATTCTGTTTTTAGTCTTTACAGTGCTATTGTCTTGAATTTGGATGTTTTTGTCATAGCTGCTATCACTTTGATCTCATATACTTTCTATCTTTCAAGGATTCTTCACAATTTCTGTGCTCCTGTCCTGTTATCTTTAAATCATTTATATTTGCATCTATTAATATTACCTATAAATAGGTATATCTGTATCATCTATAAATATATCTGAATAGATATGTGTACATATTTCCAGATATGTATCTTTTCTTTCTGTTTATTTGATGCAGAAGAGAATATTGGAGGAAGTGCTCTATCCACAATCTTGATTTACTTTTGACAATGTTTTTACATTTGAAGACACTGACTTATATAGAATGTGCTACATTTTCTGTTGGGGATTTAGCAACATTTGCCTCCTTGTCTTCCCTGTATTGCAGGGGTTGAAAGTCTGGGGACTGTATTCCTCAGAATTCCTTCCAACAATGTACTGTTATACTGCCAGCAAGGGGAGAAGTCACCATTGCCCCTAATTCAGTGACAAGCACACAGACTGCAGAGGTGACAGAGGTGAGGCTTGATGACAGTTCCTTGTGTAAGCCTGTGAATCAGCAAAGGCAGTTTCCTATGATTCCTAATCTTTCTGATTTTTTGAACACTAGCAGTAACTTCTCTGGCCCTTGCTTCACCAACCACCCCAATGGTTTTGTACCTATTCAATCTCTGTATTATATCTCTTTCTATTTGTAATACCTCAAGTAATTTCTGCTTTCCTGACCAAACTCTATATGATGCATAGAGTTTCAATAAGTTGCCCAAGGTCCCACAGTTAATTAGGATTTAAACCGAGATCCATCTGGCTTTTGACAACGTGTATATTGGTGAGTTCTAGGCCTTTTTCTCAATATCTTCTGGGGTACTCTACATCTCTCAATGATGAATTGTATGTTTGGAGTTTTAAAGGGGTATAAGATATTTTGAAAAGAATACTTCATGTCAGTTTGAGCTTTTTTAGGTCCCCTTGGAGAAGTCTGGAGTAAATTAAAATATATAGCCACAGGGAACAAGAAAGAGAATTATTTCGATATTTGAGTTAACCCTGTATTTTTCATAGTCATGGATTAAAGAGGAGGAGGATAGTAAAGACTAGTAAGAAGGGAAAACAAGAAATTTATTGTGATTTGAAGTGATATGACTTATTGATCCAGTTATAACCAATCATCCTTCTATTTGTATGTATGTGTGAGCATTGAAAAAATACTCAATTCTGGTCATTGTCAATATTTGTTATATAAGGTGAATATTAGTCAGATGAGGCTGATTTAGTTTCAAATTCAAATCTTTCATTTGATTCAGGAAGAGTAAATAAAAAAATCGCACTGTTGTTACATTAGTAATGATTTACCCTAATTTTATAAAAACTAACAAGTTAGGAACATACTTATTTCTACATTTTATTGTTGACATTTCAGAAGCAGTTGATTTTATTTTCTTATAAATAATTAGTCTGCAATGAGGTTTTACTTTTCTGTCCACCAGTGCTTTAAAATTTCTCTGCAAGGACAGAAAGTGAAAGTTGGTTTAACAATGAAGCATTTGATTTAAGCAAAATAAATTCTTAGTGTATTGCTTTGAAAATTCACGACTGGGCAAAATATAAAGTGTAAGCAAAAAAAATCTAAAGAAGTACTTGTGTTGCTATGGGGACAGGATTTGTAGATGACCTTAAGAGAATTAATTTGCTGGGATATTTCTTTTCTGCAGTTTCACTCTCAGTTTGTAAATGGTTAAATGTTGTATGTTTGACAAAAACAAAGACAAAAAGTTTGAAAATGGTTATTCTAGTATTTACAAGAATCTTCATGATGAGTCAGATAAATCACAAAGGTGATTTGATCTATACCTAAAATATTCCAACCAATATAAATTTTGTGTATGTGTTTTAGATTTTTTAAATTGTTCAAACAATTTTCAGACTTCAATATCCTATAGGTTTTCAGCCTAGTTCCCTCCCTTTTGCCACCATATACATGTATCACACACTTACACCAGAAAGAAAAATTGCTGGACAAAGTATCTTTTTGAACATAGAATTAAAATAATCAAAAAGCTGTCAAAATAACAAAAACTACTTGATGAAAATGGAAGGAGCAGTGAAAACCCAGAAAGGTAAACTGACTCAAAGCTGCTGTTGCCTGGAGGGAATTTGCCAACTTGGATTTTGATGTAGCTGGTACCAAAAGGTAAAGAGAAAAAAAAATCTAATTCCAAAACCCAGGTATGGAGCCTAATAGAAGACTCTCCCTGCATCAAACTGGCCCCGATTAGCTATATATACAGAATAAGAGTAATCTGGGAGTAAGCCTAGCTTTCACTGAACTCCATATTCTAAGGTTTTCCTTGAAATTTAGCAGAACAAGGTGGGGGGCCATATTTTGGAAATTTCACGGCCAGATTGACATTGCCTGATTAGTTCAGAAATCCTTAAGCTGCATATTTTTACTGTGGTCACAGATAGGTAGCATTTCTAGATGCAGACACAACTGCAAAACTTTTCTGGAGTAATACACCTTCGTTCTAGGTTTCAAATTATTGTTGCAAAGATTTTTTTCAAGGACATTGAGCAGTCCTAGTAAAAGATAACCAAGCACACAAGGAAATAAGGCATCATGAGTGAGCTCCAACAGAAATAAAAATATACAGATCTGCCAACATCCAAATATAAATTTAGTAGACATTTATGACACAACACTTATTTTCTCATGCCTACATAAATAAAAGGATGGCTTGGAAATAGCTACAGTGAAAAAGAAACAATAAAAATTGACCTCATTCATTTCAAACAATCAATGAGAAATTCTATACATAAAAAAATAATAATAATAACCAAAAGGAATACTCAAAGGGTAAACATAGCAGTAAATTAGATAAAATCTAAGGCAGAATTAATAAACTGGAATACAAGTGAGGAAAAATTACTGGAAATGTAATTAACACATAGAGACAAAAAGATGGAGAATACAGAAAAGAAGTTATGAAGCACGAAAGATAGAGTAGCAAGTTCAAAGATATTTATTTGGAGTTCCAAAAGTTGCAAAAAAGAATAAGGCACTGAAATTTTATTTTTGCATCCAAATTTACTATATATTTAATTACAAATTTTCTGCCTTGTAGAGAGACATGAGCTATGTAATCTGTGCATATATGTTTTTTAGAACATTGCAATATGGTTTCTTTTTTAAAAATTACAGTGTAACACATCACTACTATATTACAATATTACAAATTTAAACAAAGGCTAAGACTATTTTTAAAATATTGATTATATGAATAAAAAGCATCATTTAATAAATTGTAAGTACTGAATTTAATGTTTAAGGTATTGAATTATAATTATTGTCTTACTAAAACATACAAATGCAAAAGAATCACTAGAGCTATTTCACATGATGCCTTTTCTGCATTAAAATATTCTTCTAATTGGAAAAAGAAAACAGGTTGATTACACTTGAATAATACAAGTGACCTTTCCAATTTATTGATCCATTGAATTAACAAACATCACATTTGTTTTTTCCCTGTTTTACAAAAGCAGTAAGTATTAAACAAACAAACAAACAAAAACAGCATAAGTTACTAAAATAATTGGCTGTGATGTCTAGGACAAATAAACCATTGTCTTTGCTTTAAAAAAGAACAGGCAAAATTATAAAAACAGAAGGTATAGTAGAATCATAAAGTAGCTGGTATTGTAAAAAATGATTGTGAGAAACCTCTTATCTGGTATACGGAATATCTGGACTGTGTCAACAACTTCTGTGATGGTCAAGGCCACAGATTCCAACTTACAGAGGTCAGAGAAACTGAGAGCTACTCAGGTCAGTCTTCAGAAAATAACTGTCTCCAAAATGCCTGAAAAGTTTTCATTTATACTTAAACAAAACAAAACTTAGTGTGACCAAATAATCCCTTCATTTTTCCTCTCCAGTCCCTTTATCTTCTGTATCTATTTTTATTTATTACTGTTTTTAAAAAAATCTTTATTGAGTTACAATCTATACTGAGTTATAATTCATAGGTTAAAATGTACAAATGATGAATTTTGACCCATGCATACACCCATAAAGCCATCATTACAATCAAAATATCAGACATTGCTAAGGTTTCCTCATGCTCATTGTAATCCATTCCTCCATTTCCTCTTTGTCCTTGAGATTATTTATTTGTAATGATACTCAGAGACTTAGTATGAAGACTCATTCTTCCAGGGAGAATTTGTTTTCACTTCTGGCAGGCCTTTGGGGGAAATCCTAAGCTGGGATCACTTTTTGAGGGACATTTTTTTTCTTTTGATGAACAAGTCGTTTGATTTGTAGATGCCAATCTGCCTGACAACTGATGTGTGAGTTTCTTTTCCAGCCTTTTTTCTCCTCCTGGTTTGTTGTTTTCCCCTTCTCCATAGTGCAACTTTTCTTGCAATTCCCTTTTAGGATGGGTTTGGGAATAATTGGGTCACATACTTGGGTGGGGAGAATAGTTGGGGCACATATTTAATTCTGGTTCACCTTTGCTTGAGAGGTTAGTCCCTTGAGGTTCCATCTTAATGTGATAAGTGTCTCCTCCTGCTCTTTCTATCATAGGAAAGCTCTAGGTTTCACTTCTTCCTTTTATGCTGTACAACATTGTCAAATCTGGAGTTTAGTTTTGCCAGGTGCGGCAAATGCCATAGGAACAAAGGTAGCTTGAATGGTCCACTTACACTTAGGGTTTCATGCTTTTTCCTAGAATTTGAACTGCTAATATCTTACTGTCTTTTCAACTCTTCAGTGCGTTTGAGGAGTTCTTTTAAAAGTACATTTTTTTCCAGTAATTTAGGTTTTCTTCAATAAGAAAATTGGTTTGATAAAGTAGCCTAAATTTTATCTGAAATTGGACTTCTTATTCTGAATTTTTATTATAGTTCTAACAAAGAAATTTCCCCCTTTTTCACCTGAATGGTTTATTTAAATATATTTATTCTATTCAATTTAGTCTTGGGATCTTAATCAATTAAAAAACACAAAGCTTATTTTTAATGTGAGGCTCCATTCATTTTTTTGAAAAGCTTTTTCTCTTTCTGCTTATATTTGACAGATTCATCTAGTGTCTTGCTACTGAGAACTCAGTCACAAAGTCCATTTTGGTTAAGACAGCAATGCACATTTTAGTGGAATTATCATTCAATCAAGACTTTTCTTTCATTCACAGCAAATCAATTTTTAATCAATAGATGGCACCAGAACTGGTTATCAGCTTACAGTATAGTTTGTGGTAAGGAAAAGATCTATTTTTTTTCATGAAAAGGAGAAGAAATTGGAATATGTGTTATCATCTCCTAACCATAAGATATCTATATAGATATAGATATAGATATAGATATAGATATAGATATATAGATATATAGATATATAGATATATAGATATATAGATATATATTTAATTTAAACTGCATCCCAGTCACATTTGGATTAAGGAATCAAAATCTCTTTTCATACATATTAACACATTTTTACTTAAGTTTTAATTTTGAACGAGGTGTTTTGGCTTGCTGTTTATGAAACCATCCCAGAGGCCCATTTTTGAATTATGAAAGTGCATAATTCTAGGGGTCTAGACTTTAGTTCTAGCTCCATTACTAGTCTCTACTCTCTGAGCCTCAATGCTCCCATCCAGAAAAGAGAGAGACCTAAGTTGCCCAATTCAGGATCAGCGGGGTCTGTTACGTAATACCTCACTGTATCCTAGATTTCATGAATTAGAATCCCTGGAGATGAGTCCTGGGGGACTTTTTCGGTCCAAGGGCTATTTTGTTTGTTTGTTAGTTTAATCATTTCATCAAACCAGAAGGTAGATAAATATCAATGTCCCCATTTCAGTGATGAGAAAATTGAATCTCAGAGAAGTGAAGGGACTCACACAAGTTTACACAGCTAAAAGAGGATAAGTAGGGACTTAGAGCCAAGTGTTCTATCTCTAGGTACAGTCCCTGTTCCCACCATATCAGAGCTGTATCTAAAAAGTTGTTGGTATATCAGGAAAGAGTAGAACAAGGGAAGAAAGTATATTGTAAAATAACTATAATATTATCAAAATAATATGTTTGAGCACTTTGGGATAGAATAATACACTTCCCTGAAACAAATATTATCGTTCATTAATTTTACTTAGCAGTTACAAAATAAAGTAACTTCCAGAAATCATAATACTATTAAATCTATCTTTTAAAAACACAAATATGTTCATGACATTACATTGCTTAAATTCTGTACCTATTGGCTACTGAATGCAATTTAAACTTCTAATCTTAACAAGAAGAGTCGATTTTGACTTATTTAACCCTCCGAATTCTTAGCCTCATTTCCACTCACATAAATGGCTGTAGGCATACCAAGGATCTCACACTTTCTTAAAATCTTTGTGGTGTCTTATGCCTCTGTTCCTTCTACTTGGAATGCTCTCCCATAAACATCCTTCTCACCCGCTCCTCTACACTGGAGATTTCCTGTTCAGTGAATTTCTGTTGTTAATTTCAAACAGTTCAAATGTCACCTTAGCTGTGAGACCTGCCCTGACAATAGAGACACAATTTCCCAAACCTCAATTCTCTAGTGGCACCACGTTTATATTTCAATTAACCTTTAGCTTACTGTATTGAAATCAATTCCTTATGTGTTTGTGTTCCCTGCTGGACAATGAGTTCTTTGAGGGTAGAGTGACTTATTCATCTCTGTACACCAAGTACATGACACTACGTAAATTGTTAAATAAATTAATTAAAAATATCAACTTTATACACACGGGACAGTTATGTACTTATAACTTTAAAAGTTTTATTTCTTCCATCTATGCCCCTTCTCCCTTTCACACTTTCATGCTGTGCCTAGAGCCACAATGGAGACACAGATTACGTTCTAGGCTCTCAGCATAGTGTAGAAAGGCTCCAGATGGTTAGTCTCAAGGCAAATTGCTGTGTGTGCAATTGTGGAAATTGAGATCCATCAGATTTGATTGAGTTTGTCTCTATTTAGGAGATGAGGGACATTCTACTGGTTTAAAGAAAGCATGCTGTGCCTAGATTCCTTCTACAGAGGCAGCCTGGTTGCAGGTGAGGGAATAACATGTTGTGAGAAGGCACAAAGGGTCAGCATAAAATACCGAAAAGAGTAAGAGAAAGTTTGGTCAGTTAAGATCCAGCACTGACGATGGGGAAGCGTGTGGGTTTCCTTACTAAGGACTGGTTTCATCAGCAGATATATGTAAGAGCAAATTTTGGGAGCATTCTTCTGTTTCAAGATTATTTCCACAGATCATCTAATTCTCTTTGCCTTGATTCAGTATTTTCAAGGAACTCTAAACCTCATTCAGTTTTCTAAATAGGCTTCCCCTTGGGGATATCCACTGACCATTGACAGAGGATTAAACAAGATCATGGGTGAGATGGCCTCCAGCTCGGTATTTGACATGCAGCATGCTCAAAACAAATGGTAGCTGAATCCAAACCACTGTAAATTAGCAAATTGATTTTCTGGTTTACACAGCAGCCTTGGGTGAGTGGTGTGAGCTACTCTCCTGTGGCTTGAATGAGTCAACGTACAAGGCCCTGGAATATCAGAGGCATAGAGCCTTGTCCAACAGGGATAAAACCCTGCAGCTCAGCCCAGCACAGCTGGCTCTGCTGGCGTAACGTGGGGGCATTATGACAAGGACCAAACTTGGCTGCACACTGCACGTTAGCTCATAGCAAGGCCTCTGCAAGAGTTCTGGAGTCCTGGGAAAATGACTGATTTTCCTTCCTCTGCTTTATCTGGTAATGATCTCTTTCTCATCCTCAAAGTAAGACTTGAAGGGTGTAATCTGAATATGGGAACTTGGGGTCAAGAAATAAAACACTAACATTATAGAGTCTCAAAAGAGAGGAGGGACACTTGCCTAATGTAATCCTCAAAGAAAGTTTAAGAAACAGGAAATATTACATTAATCATGTGTATCCTGAATACCTCCAAGCTCTCCAGTCTTCTGAAAGCACTGTCTTGTTTGACACTCATAAGAATTAATTCAAGGTTCCAACTTAAATAACCAGAGGTGCAAGACTCGCAGTATTTCTGTAGGTTCCCAAGAAGAGAGGCTAACTTGGGCATAAAGTTGCTTCTAACTTCCCTGCTTTGGGTCAGTCATAACTTCCCACCATCACTTCATTACTGATGGATGCTGCGTGCTCCAATTCTGTCGTCTCTCTTCTCTCCTAAATGGAAATGAGAACTCCTCTCCTTTGTTATCCAAAGGAATGCTGCACTAGTTCAATGTTACTGTGGTGACAGGACACTGAAGATTTGGGATCATGGAGAGCATTTCTGCCTAGATCCAGAAACACCTAAAAATCAAATACTACCAGTCATCACTGTTCTAAAAGTTTGTCTCCACACTGCTCTGAAATTACTTCTCTTAGCATATGTCTGTTGTTTTATTGCAGGAAACTACTAATCTATCTTCAAGCGTCTTCCTTAAATTCTTTATAATAAGGTTTCCAATTCCTTACTTTTCAGATAGCTAGCCATTACCTGGATATACAGAGGGTGCCAAGGAGATGTACATACATTTTAAGAAAGGAAAATATTAATTGTAATACTCAATGTATAACAATAACAAAAGATGAATAAAAGTCACATTTCTGCAATAACAGGTGGTGCTCAAAGTGGTTACCATCGGCGTCCAGACACTTCTGATTATATACGTCAAGACACTACTGCTTGAGTATAGATAACATCACTTAAAATGTGTATATATTTTTTTAGCACCCCCTGTATATATAGAGGAAGGTGTAGAGATAGAGACCTCTATCTTTGTATATGTATCTATGTATGTATATCTATATCTATTATCTATTTATCATCTATCTATCTATATCTATCTATCATCTATGTAACAGAGTATTAAGTGTGGCTTTCCCTCTATTTAAGCATTCAATTATAAAATGAATTCCAAAGGCTGGGAACAGTAGCTGCCAGACCATCTGCACAGGGCATGCTAAGATTTAACTGCAGGAGGGTATAGAAGAGAGGATCAGAGGGGTGTTTAATTCTGACCTCATCTCTCCTGAGGGACACTTTAGGAAACCACCTGGAGAGCTTGACATTTGCCTGCTGATTTATATCTAAAAATTGTAAAGGAAAGAACTCAAGGGGAATCATTTGTGGCAGGAGAGCAAAGACACACAGCTGCTTCAAAAGGATTTGTTGTTCTGGACCTGAACCAGACGTACATTGGTGTAGGAGCTGAACTTGGGTCATTCCGAAAGGCCCTGTCCTAAAGGGTCTCCTGGAGGCCGCGGTGACCCCATGAAAGGGAGTACTGTGGGGTGAACCACTGGATGCTGGAGCTGAGGGAAGAGTCGTGAGCAGCCAGCTAGAAGTGGCAGAGGTGTTATCTCCCCTGACAAGGAACACGTATATGAGAAATGCCCAGAATTGGGGATTTTTGAAGACTCTACATAAGTGCCCCATAAGAGACCATGAGAGGGAGAGGGAGAGAGAGAAGGGAGGAAGGGGGCCTTTCTCAGTGGCACCAATGTCAGGGGCAACCATACCAGTCAAGTAAAATCTGTTCTGCCTCATTTCTCCCTTCTCACCCTCCTCTCAATCCCTGGTAAAATCAGAGATGGCCTAGTGAGTAGAAGAGGAGAACAAAAAGCCAACCTTAGATGTTGATCAGGCTCCCCTCTGCTGCTGCAGCTCTCCAAGCCTCCATGGCTGAAGATGCAAGATGATGAGGAAGAAGGTTTGATTTATACCAGAGAATAAGGCTCGATATTAGACTGGGCTAAAATAGGCATTTTATATTAAAAGAGATTATTCACTTATATGGGAAAACGACAGGAAAAACTGTTTTATATTTTTGAGATTTCATCCAGAGGCAAGGAAATAATTGACAAAAGTTGTTGGAAGGCAATGACATAGAACAAGCAAAAAAAACTAATTTATAATTTCACCCTTACTGAATACCAATCATTCAATAAAGCGGCTTCTCTGCCTTTCTTGCTCTGTATGTGTCTTCTCTCTCACTTTCTCTCATACACACATACACACACTTATATTTCTGTTATGTTTTCTGGCAAAAAGAATTTACCTTTGTCTCAACCTCTCCCTTCTAGACAAGCATAGAGCCTCCCCTTTAATAACCAGAAGCCCATGTACTTGTTTGTTTACCTTGGATTTTAAAGGAAAGGGCATGATGCCCTTCCCATTTGAATTTTCATTGAATTCCACAGCTCCACTCATGCATGAGCTGCCACAGTTGTCTTCCCACACTGACTGTACATTTTTGTTCCTCTCTGCTACACATCCACTAAAGACTGCGTATGTAAACATGGACACTGGATCTCCTGGGAACATTTCTTGATGATCCTTGATCTTAACCTCTATAAAACTTTGAAGTATATTTTTATTGCGATACAAGCCTTGGAGTGTCTGCTAACCTGGAATTCCATAAATGATGAAATCAGTCCTTACCATGGCCAAATACTCAATATTTCTTCATAAAGTTATGCCCTTCCACCCTTCTCCTGTACTCACAATACACATTAGACCTCCGGAGTTGGCAGAAACCCTCCAAGATAAAGTCCCGCAGAAACATGACATTGCTACTCTCTTTGCCTATGTCATTGGAACTTGTGTTAGAATGTCACAGTTGCAACTTTCACAAATGTATGGGCCATCAATCCTTGCAGACTACTGAGCCAGCTCTCACAGGCTTTCAAACCGGGAACACATTCTGAGCCTGCTGGGAACAGGGTCACCATCTTTTCTATTTATCCCATATTTCTTGCAATAGTCAGCTTCCTTCCTGGCCTATTTCTTCCAATTAGTCCTCAGTGGGTCTCTCAGTGAACATAGACCTATACACCTCATTCTTCTTTTTAGCATATTCTTATATTTTATCCTTTTATATGTTTGTGACAGCATGTAATTGGCTGCACAGTGTATGTGGCCATTTTAACAGAAAACAGCTCCCTGTTTGCAAAAGAGACTCTTTGAGAACAGAGCAAACATTTGGTTTGAAACCAAGGCTACAAATAGTCATGCATGAAACAGAGACATCTTTTGATTTCATCCACATATGGTTTAAAAAATTTTGAATGCTGTAGAATGCTATTCACTCTCCAGTTTACCTCACTTCTTGGTCTGTTTCATTCTGTTATGTTACCTGCCTGTCTTCTGTGGACATTTGGGTTTGTAGCTTCTGGAATAAAGCCTCCATTAACACACCTGTCCTTGCAAGACAGATTAATGCCCCCCCAACCCCCAAAAGATGTCCACATTGTAATCCTCAGAATCTGTGAATGTATCACCTTATCTGGAAAAAGGGGCCTTGCAGATGTGATTAAATTAAGGACCTTGAGATGGGGAGATTATGCTGGATTATCCAGGTAGGCCCAAGGTCATCATAGGGGTCCCTGTAGAGGGAAGCAAGAGGGTCTAAAATTCGAAAAAGGAGATGTGACAACAGAAGAAGAAGTTGAGGTGATGCACTTTGAAGACAGAGAAAGTTGCTACAAGTCAAGGAATGCAAAGGGTCTCTTGAAGAGTAAGCGACAAGGAAGCAGGCTCTCCCCTGAAGTCTCTGGAAAGAACACAGCCCTACCAGCACTTTGACTTTAGCCTCATAAGGCTCACTTCAGACTTCTGACTTCCAGAACTGGATAATAACAAATCTGTATTGTGTTAAGCCAGTAGGTTTGTGGCTTTGTTGCAATAGCAATAGGAAATGTATATGCTATCTAAGAGTTAAAAAACTACTTGTCTAACCCTCATTAATACCAGCATCTTCTCTACTTGGTCTTAATGGCCATATTGATGTAGTTTGAGTGACAAAAGGAATTCATTTATTGGGGTGAGATTCAATGTTAGGATTTTGCTTCCTTTCCAAAACTATAGGATATGATCATAATTGTTTCCTTCCATCTATTGGATAAATCCTGACACATAAACTAAAGTTCAATAAAGTAATGGCTCCACAGGCTTTAGACTTTTTTATCTTTAGCACTCTTTCACCTAGTTAGCAGCCAGTAATGGGCAAAGTAAACCTTTTCTTTCCTTTTTCTTAGCCTTTTAAACAATCACTCTCTAGTTGTTTTCCCATGTACCTACACCATCACATATGGACAAGTGGTAACTTCATCTTCTGTTTTCCACCTCTCTTCTCCCTACTTATTATTTCTCGTTCATTCTTCCTTCAATGCCCATGCCTCAAGGACACTCTGTGGCCTTGCATGCTTCAGACTCACTCCTGCTTATGAAATCAAATCTACATTTTAGTGAATGAGAAGTGGACTCAGGAGACAGAGCCTCTAGTGATCATTTTTACAAGCCACTTTCCATGTTAGCAATGACAACAGTGAGACTCAATAAAGAGATAGGTAGGCAGGTTTTATATTTTACTTCTCCAGTGGTGCCAAGGAAGATGGCTTTGCATTGACTATTTCTTCATTTCTTTCCACTGCAAACTGTGAAATGTAATTTGAGTTGACATATGGTGGCAAAACCATGAGACAACAGAGACAAGTACAGTTTGGGTTTCATCAACATTTGCAGCTCAACAACTGTGGGCCTGGATTTTAAGGGAGAAGATCATAACAGATGCCATCCCTGGAGGATCTCCAAGTTAACCAGGTGTAATTGCTAAAAAAGAGACATAAAATAGGAGTGTAGGATGAAGCACCTGTTGGTATGATTCCTGTTGTTATTGGCTGCTAAAGAGTTTAACTTGAAATAGTCAACAGAGGGAGGTAAAAACTAGGTCATTTTCCACAGTCAGATATTTAAAGCACGTAGGAAGCAAACTACATGAATTTGGATAGAAATTGTCATTTTGTTTCATTATGAGAAAATATCTTGAATTATTGAGGGTTCTTACACAGCATAGACTCAAGCAATCACCACCTTCCCTTTTGCTTTGTATCATGTAGGCCTGGTATAAGCAAACAATGGAATGTCATAGGTCAGGGATCCCAAACCAGAGGCCTCAGGCCAAGTCAGGTCTAGAAAGTATTAGTAGGGCTAGTCTTTTTTTTTTTTGTAAGTGTAATTGCTTTTAGGTAAAGCATATGCATTGTATATCATTCCTTCTTATACAAAGCTGTTTTGCATACTTACAACATTTACTTATGATACAAAGAATAATGGTCCCCCAAAGATGTCCATGTTTAAGTCCCCAGAACCTGTGAATACATGTGTATTACCTTATATGGCAAAAGGGCCTTTGCAGGTGTGATTAACTTAAGAATCTTGAAATAGGGAGGTTATCCTAAATTATTTAAGCAAGCCCAGTGTATTCACAAAGGTCCTCATAAGTGAAAGAGAAAGTCAGGATCATAGAAATGATTGAATAATGCTACATGGCTGGCTTTGAAGATGGATGAAGGGGCCATATGCCAAGGAATGCAGGCAGTCTCTAGAAGCTGGAAAAGTCAAGGGTAAAGCTTCTCTCCTAGGACCTCCAGAAGGACATCAGTCCTGCTGTCACCTTGATTTTAGACCTATGAGCTCCATTCTGGACTTCTGATCCTGATAACTTTACGATAATAGGTTTGTGTTGTTTTAAGCCACCAAATTTGTGGTAATCTGCTGTAGAAAAACAGGAAACTAACACATTGCCTAACCCTGAAGTTTCTCAGTTTCATAAAACTGAGAAAATTATTGTAATGTTATAGTAACAATAGGTTATATATTTGAATGTGTACTATGTACCAGACACTTTCCACATATTAACCTATTTATTCCTCAAAACAATTCTATAAGGCATGTACCAAGATGAACCCTAATTTTCAGATGAAGACTGTTGCCCAGAGAGGATAAATAAATTGCTCAAAATCAGGTGACAGTAGCAGGGATTAAATTTAGATAGTTGGGGGCAGCCAGTTAGCTCAGTTGGTTAGAGCGCAGTGCTCATAACACCAAGGTTGCTGGTTCGATCCCCACATGGACCACTGAGCTGTGCCCTTCACAACAAGATTGAAACAACTACTTGACTTGGAGCTGATGAGTCCTGGAAAAACACACTGTTCCCCAATTTAAAAAATTAAAAAACAAAATTTAGATAGTTGGGCTCTAAATCTCATGCCCAGGTACATTACCTCCATTTAATGGGCATTAGAAGACCTGGGCAGATCCTAGACATCTGCCACTAACTTGATGAATCACTTAACCTTCTGAGCCTCAAATAACTCATTTATAAATCAAGGGAGTTGGAGTAAATCTGAGTATTTTAAACTTTTAAACAGAATCCTTTCATCCCTCTTCAAATGAAATCATGCATGGAGCTCCATTATTAAACAAACAAGTAAAACAGAAAAAAAGGACTGCTGCTTGACTTGAAGCAAGAGAGGGATCTAGATCTTATTCTCTCCAGTTTGGTCCCTGAGGTGTCACATCAGAGTCCTAGGGCACCAGGGAACATGATCTGAGAAACACCTGACCATGAGGTGTCTAAGGTCTCTTCTAACAGTATCTGATTCTACACGTGACATCTTAGAAAAAATTTTTAGGAAGTTAAATAAATAAATTAACAAACAAATTTACATAATATGGACCCTCTGGCCCAGTGAAACAGAGGGTATGGATCGCTTTTTCTTTGGTTTTACTTCGTGTCATATTTCTATTTTTGATCGTGTTCGTGTGAGTTTGGAAGCCTCAGAATGCTGGCCACACTCCCTGTCCCCAGGCTCCTGGCGCTGTCCTGCCTTCCAGTGCTGAATTAGGAGCTGCGGTGTGCACATCGCCATTGTAAAGACAGGAAAATAAAAAAGCATTTCCATTTTGTAAGCTGATACATTACAAATCCTGGGTTTATTCTTACCTTCACAGGAGGATGCAGATTTGCTCCATGTCACTTGCCTCACTCAGTTCTTACTTGCCTCTTAGTGTGTATGAAATTCAGCCAACTGGTGTGCCTGATAAATGACCTGAAATAGCTCATCAATAATAACACACATTTGCCTTTGCCCTTGGCAGAGGCATACACATGACAGAATTGAAGGGATTTTGGAGGTGATTAAATTGAAACCAATCTTTGCATTTCCACCTGTGTTTCCCATTTGACCCCTGCCCCTTCTGTAGGAAATCTCATAAAACTGCCTTTAAAGAACTTAACCCAGAGGCAGGATTCAGACATCAAATTGCCAAGGCAACTCAGGCTATTGGAATAACAGGTGGTAGTGCAGGAAAGGTGTTGAAGTAAAGTAATTCCTTATTTTTTCAACTCTATCTTACTTATATTTTCATATGCACATTTACTTATTCAAGTCAATTTCTGAAACATACTGAAGCTGGTTATTTGTCAGGCATTATCTTAAGTGATGAAGACACAAAGTTGTGTAAACAAAGATCCTGATTTCAAAGAATGTGTAACCTAGTGGAAGACAGAACATATAAAGAAAAAATACCATTATGAAAGGACAATTATTATATTTTAAATATATTCAGTGTCTAGGGGAGACAGAGATTCTAAGAATTCAGGAGTCCAGGAAAGATTACATAGTAGATATTATTTGAGTTTAGACTTGAATTAAAAACAGTGTGATGGATGGACAAGAAGGGGTCAGGATTCTATGCAAAGAACAACCCAGATGTGCACAGGCCTGGAGATAAGAGTGAGTGAAGTCATTTTCTGAGAATTGGGGGGTGGGCTGGGAAAGTGTTTAGGGACATATAGAAAAGGTTAAGACTGGCAGGGGAAGAGTCAGGAAGCCAGATTAAAAGGGTTCTTGTAAACCATGCAAAGCAGTTTCAGTAATATCCTATAGTGATGAGGAGCCATTAAAGAACTTTGAGAATGGTAGTGATGTGATCAGATTCATGAATTAGAAAGATAAATCCCAGGACAGTGCAGCACACAAGCTGCCATGATAAGGTGACTGTCTGATGGGGAAAGGGGTGAAGCAATTATAAATTGTTCATATGAGATGCAATGAGGGCCTGAAATGGGGCAGCAGAATTAATAATGGAGAGGCAGGAAGGTTTATGTTTAGGTAGAAAAATTCAAAGAACTTGGTGATGTTTGAATATGAAGAATGAGGAAAAAGAAAGACTCTAGGATCACTTCTTGACTTCTGCTTTGAGATACTTGATACCCATTCAGAGAAATAGAGAATAGAAGTGGGAAAATGGTTTCATTGAAGATGACAAGTTCTGTTTTAGACATGTTGATTTTGAGGTATCTGCAAGGTAACTAAGAAAAGAAACTGATTAGTTTCTTAGATTCTGGAGCTCACAGGGAAATTTACCTAGTCAAAAGCTGCAGGTTTTAAAGCCACAAACTTAGATTAATTTAAGCCATGGGCATGGATGAGATGGTTCCGTTTCCAAGAGATGTTAAATACTAGGCTAAAAACAGGGACCATTTCTTTTATGCACATGACACTCAGTGAAAGTATTTTTCTTTTGGGAATGCTGGAATAGGGCGGTAGTGGTAAAATGAACTAGGATTTTTAAATAAAATAATTTTGTCAGTAGCATATTTGATTAATATTAGATGTTCTCCAAAGCAGACTATTTTTCTTAACAAACAAAAATTTGGTGAACTAGAAGAGGTGCCTCAGGATTAGTCAGTAACTCCTCATGGGAGTCCAAGCAGAGCTGTACATTATGCCGCGTAGATGCTCAATCAGGATTTGTATTAGTGCTTTCATTGAGAAGAGCATAGCATTTAATGACTGTAAGTAATTCTGCACAACACAGGTCTCAGAGGTGCTACTCTGAAAACTACCTAGCACCTGTTTAATTAATACAAGAAAACACTGTAATTGGGGATTTTCACTTCACAGAATCTGCTCAATTCTTCATTTCCCCTGTATCAGAAAACTGTCATTATAAATCAGTCTGAGAGTTGAACTATTCACTCTTTTCGTTATTATATTTTGTATTTGCAACAAAAAGCTGTCAGTGAAGGATGTGGTTAGGTTAAAAAATGGATTCTTTTGACTGAAGGGCAAGGCCATATATCTAGGAATTCAAAAACATTAGCAAACCATTTTGTTGTCTTTAGCTTTCATAGTGACTCATGCAAATTGCTGCAGGATTTCATTGGCTATCCATGTCCAGCTAGATGGAGTGGAGGAACTATGCAAAGCTAGGTCCAGTCTCTAAAACTAATACTTATGCCTGGAGCCTTTGTTGGTTTTATTGACGTACTCCTAATGATTCCAGTTCATATATGTTTCTTTTTAAAGATTACTTCATTACTGAGTATGGATATGTTAATTTTGGGGTAACAATTTGGGCTACTTATAAATAAATTTTTTTTCAAAATCACCTATGCCTTATAGGGATAATTATTGTTAAGAGACCAAATAAGGTAAAAATGGAGATCATCATTGACTTAGAATGTTGTTTTTCTCCATCCATGCATAGTACTACTCATCTTTAGTGTCTTAGCTTAAATTATTTTCCCTTCTCATCATCAACCTTGGCTCTTATTGCTAACCTTAGTGTTTTCCAAGAGAGCTTATATACTCAAGTGATAAAAGATGGAAGAAAGGCAGAGGACTACCCCAGGCAAGCCAAGTCATTTTTGAAATATCTAATAAACAGCAGAGATTTGAAATATGTGGTTGAACACAATAGTTTATAGCTCAGTAGTGAGATCAGGCCTGGCAATCAGGCTAGTGATCTGGATAAAATCTCCAAATGTGAGACTGTAGACAGAGGAGATAGGGAAGGGCTGCTGAGCAACATTAAGATGTTTAGTAGAGGCTAAGTCTGCATAGGAGATTGGAAAAGGGTGGCTGGGGATGGTGTCATGAAATCCAAGTAAAGGCATGGGCTAATTCTGTTGAGCCTGCAGAGAAGTCAAGAGAGATGGTAACAGAAGGATTTCTTCAGTGGAACTCTCTTGTCCTCCTTCTGTGCACAGCTAACTCTAACTTACCCCTTTGGCTCAGGTGAACACCACTTGCTTCAGCAAGTCTCCTTTTACCTTTCTTTGGCTAGGTAAGTTTCTCCCCACTCTACTTTCTCTAAAAGAGCCCTTGTACTTTTGCTATTGCTGAGCTAAAGATTTGTCTTTTTTATTGGTTTTGGTATGCTCCTGATGGGCCAAGGCCATGCTTTTCTTTTTTTATCATTATGTTCCCAGGACTCAATATTGCAAATGCCACAAGTAGGTGCTAAACAATGTTTGATGAATAAATGAATAAACTAGGCCTCTTACATTTTTCTTTTGTCCCCAAGTTAAGAAAGTATATAAAATGGCCTCTTCCTCTTCCACAGTTAATTTTTTATTGTTGTTTTGAAAAATGAATACCAAGCATTCCCTTTGCCAAGGATGATTTGCATCTCCCATCTTCCCTGCATCCTTTCTATTCACCTCTTTCAGGAGGCATACTTTGACTAGTTCTGTGCATGTCTCTATAGTTTGCTCTCTTTATGTTACTTTTATCTATGTAGGTTCAAAGTGGTAGAGTGGAAGGAAGCCTAAAAAAAAGAAGTAAGAGCCACAGGCTCTAGTTTCAGCTCTGCCAATAGTCAGCTGTATGATGTAGGAAAGTCAGGACTTGGGGTCTGCTAGTTTCCTCATCTGTGAAAATCTGTCCAAATCTCTTCTCATTCTATAAAAAGGTCTGTATCTTTTTATTTTTATCATTTATGTCCCTACATCTGTTGACTATTCTGACTATTCTCTATTGACTTTGCCTACAAAAAACAATTTATAAATGCTTTTGTTACTGTATTGAAGAAGTAGAATTTACAGTTTGAATGGCCTTATAAACTTACAAAACTGGAAATTATCTGTAGCATTGGTGATTCCAAACTCTCATACAATGCACACATTTTCTTAGGATTCTTCTAATGTGCTGTTAAATTCAATTTGCTAGTATTTTGTTGAGAATTTTTGCATTTATATTCATTAGGAATATTGGCCTGTAACTTTCATTTCTTGTAGCGTCTTTATATGGTTTTGGTATCAAGGTAATGCTGACCTCATAAAGTGAGTTTGGAAGTGTTCCCTCTTATTTGATTTTTAAAAGAAGTTTTTTTGTTTGTTTGTTTGTTTTTTAAATTAATGTTTCAGTCTGGTAAGTTATATGTTTCTAGGAATTTATTCATTTCTTTCAGGTTATCCAATTTGTTGGCATATGGTTGTTCAGAATAATCTCTTATGATTCTTTTTAATTCTGTGGTATAAGTTGTAATGCCTCCTTTTTTGTCTCTGATTTTATTTTTTTGAGTCTTTTCTCATCTTTTTCTAGTTAATTCAGCCAAGAATTTGTTAATTTTGTTTATCTTTTCAAAAAATCAACTCTACTTTTGTTGATTTTTTTCTAATTTTTATTCTCTATTTTGTTTATTTCTGTTCTAATGTTTGTTATTTTCTTTGATCTGCTAACTTTGGGCTAGTTTGTACACATTTTCTTAACAACATATTTAACATTCCTCAGGTATTTCTTGAACACTCCCAGTGATAGGAAGATTATCATTTTATTTTTTTCTTCTGTTTGTCTTTAAGAAAAATATCCAAAAATTTAATTATCATAAATTTATCAAATGTGTATTAAAAATTCAAATAAATTTGTAATTAATATAATTTATTAGTTCTTCTATCCTTAAGCATTATAACAACCACTAACATCTCTAATGCAATTTATAGCTAATGACATATCATTTGATTTTCTAGAAATTTATGTGTTCATTTTCACTAATGTCTTTTAACTCCTTTTCCCAAATAATATTTTATATTAACTACAATAACTTTAGAAAATTAAAGTTTCAAAGGGTTTGGGTACTTTTCAGTTGAGACGTGCAACCTGATATGGGAGCTTGATAAAATATAAAATGCCAAAAATAAATTTGCTATACCATTAAAGTTCTTTCAACTAGTTTTCTATGTCAGCATAATTTTTTTCTAACAAAGAAGTCATATTCATATTCATTGGCTAATGATCCGTCACAGTGATCTATGTGCTAAGCATAACATATAATAGTTTGCGATGATAAAGTTTGCAGGCTTCACAACCTGAGAAAAGATGTTTCATGAGAATTATTTAAGCAAGCAATAATAGATTTAAGCATTTCAGACCTTGGAAGAGCAATGTTTACCTTTTCCTTATTACAATTCAGAGAGGCCAGTGAAGTAAGGAAACTGGTAAAAACAACACAGCCATTAGTGTCAGTGACTGAAATGGAAGCCAGCTCTCCAAAGTCCAATGTTTGTTCTGCTCCTCTAGCTATATGAAAAAAAGAATCTGAATGGGTAGGGTTTTATAGCAGGGGTCAGCAAACTATGGTCTGCAGGCCAAATTTAGCCTGTCTCTGTTTTTTTAAATAGAATTTGATTGCAACGCAGCCACTCTTACATATTGTCTAAGGCTGCTTTGGCACTGCATCTGCAGAACTGAGTAGTTACAAAAGAGACCTTGAGGCCCACAAAGCCTAAAGTACTTACTCTCTGGCCCTTGACAGAAAAAGGTTGCTGGACTCTACTTCATGATTCCTAGATACTTCCCATTTGTTATTTTATTTTGTCATCACAACCAATGTACAAAATAGATAAGGGGAACATTATTATTACCTCTGTTTTATGCATGTGTAAATTGAAACTCAGGACTGTTAAGTGATTCTTTGCAAGTCTTGTAGTGGTTTGATGGTAGGAATGGAACAAGAACCCAAGTTTTCCAAATCCATAGGTCACAGCTCTTTTTATTCTCCAAATTCCTTAAGTCCCCCAATCAGAAAATCTTCTCCTTCCTGCAATGTAGCTATGATACTATAATTTGTTTTTTAGATTTTTTTTATTGGGGAATTGGGGGAGGGAACAGAGTTGGAGAACCAGGGAAGGGGAACAGACAAGTTGTTGCCCTTTTGTTCTTCAGTCTAGTTGTGGAGGATGTCGCTTCACTGGCCCATGTTGGTGTTGTGATCATTGCACTCTTCCCAACTGAGGCAGATCGGTCGCCGGCCATTGGACAGCCGCTCATGGTGGTTCACTGCAGCTTACGCTGGCTACCAGCCACTCACACTGGCTGCCCACCACTCATGGTCAGCCTATGCTGTTGCTGGTGACTCAGGGCAGCCCAGCTCAAGGTTGAGCTCTTGTTTACCATCTTAGCTGTGGAGGGCGCAGAGTCACTGGCTCATGTGGGATCCAAACTAGCAGTCTGCTGCTCAGAGCTCACACTCCCAAGCCAACTCTTAACCAACGAGCCACTTGGCCAGCCCAATGTTGTGATTTTTATAATAAGAAATATATATTTGGTCTTTATATCCCTTTCTGGCACAGAGCTCCTAAAAACCCTAGGAATTTCCTAAGTGATGAGAGCAACAAAGGTGTCTTTTGCTATGTTAAGGAGGTGACTTTTGAAAAGCTCTTGGGAAACCAGCAATGTAATTAGAGGGTTAGACATTTCAGTCCTACCCCAGACATCCGGGAAGAGTGGCTGGAAGTGGAATCAATCACCAATGGCCAACAATTTAATCAATCATGACTGTGTAAGGAACCCTCCATAAAAACCCAAAAGAACAGGGTATGGAGAGCTTTTGGGTTGGTAACATGGGGAGATTTGGGGTGAATTGCATGCTGGGAGAGTGCAAGGAAGCTCTGAGTCCTTTCTGTATACCTTGTTCTATGCACGTCTTTCTTCTGACTGTTCCTGAGTTATATACTTTTATAGTAAACCAATAATCTATTAAGTAACATTTTTTTTTCTCTGAGTTCTGTGCACCATTTTAGTAAATTATTGGAGTTGAACCTGAGGAGGGAGTCTTAGGAACATCTGATTTATAGTTAGACAGGTAACAACTTGAATCTGTGACTGGCATCTGAAGTCCAAGTGTTACTGGACCAAACTAGGTTCAATTGCTTTGTAGATGTTAGGCAAAAGACAACTCTGAGAAGTTTTTTAAAGATGAACACACTATTCAGGGAAATCATGCATAAACATTGAGATGAGCTTCATCATCACATGTATAGGTGGGAACATTCTTGAGCATACACAGTTAAAAAACATGCCTATAAATGCAGAGGGTGCCAAACAAATGTATACACATTTTAAGAAAGGAAGAAGCTGCATTAAAATTGTAATATTCAATATATACTGATAACAAAAGATGAATCCAAGTCATGTTTGACTTCTGCAGTTACAAGAGGTTCTCAAAGTGGTTACCACCAGCATCTAAACACTTCTGATGATGGCAAACTACTGCTTGAGCAATGCTGACCAAAGTGCCCACTTGTATATTAATACATTTTTTTGGCACCCCCGGTACACTGAATGTTTACAAATGGCAGAATGTCTACACCCCTGGGAAGAGATTTTTTTTTTAGTATTATAATGAGTGTAATGAAAACATTTCATGAAGGGGGCAGTATAGAGCCCTCCGGGCTGTTTTGGCCAGCCTGAGATGGTTTGAGCCGAATTAACTCCCTGGTTCTGCAAGTCATCCTGAGCTTATTATACCTGAAAAGACAGTTCTGGCATTTGTCAATGTCAGGGATGACATAGGTATGGAAAAAAATTTAATTCATTAAGTCTCAGCCCTTCTGCTAAACTCTTAGCAAATTACAGGATATGGTTATAAAAAACCTGCTAACAGGTTTGAAGATTAATCTAAACAAAGTTATGAATTCTAAGTAAAAGTTAGTCTATGCTAGGCTATCTGCAAGGCTGTGAATATATGTTAGGTTCCACAAGGAGAAGGATGTTGAAACTTCCAATCTATAGCCAGTCAGAAGCACAGGTAATAACCTAGGCTTGCAACTGTTCTCTGAAACGTAAAGGATGGTGGAGTAGATAGTGTCAGAATTGATAGGACCAGGAGGACACCCAGCTGGTACCCTGAGAATTGCTTGTTGGTGGGGGAACGCCGCCACCACCACCATGTTGAAATTGTTAATCAGAACATCAAAAGAGTAGCCTCTTGCAACTTTTTATTTCTGTGGATAGGAGAAGGAACAATATGATGAGGCTGTTCAGGGCCTTTTATAAGAGAAACTCTGTTCTGTTGTTTGGGGCTGTTGATGTAGCCCAAGGATCACGTAGATCTTGATATCCATCATATATTGAGTCTGGGATATGTGAGTCAAAAAGAAAACCCAGGGAATTCAAAACTATGTCATCTCATTTCTCAGATAACTAGTCAGTTTGCCTTCTTTATTCTACCTTTCAGAATTCTTGTTACATTTGATTTATATATAAGACCAACAGTTTGGAGCTGCATTCATTTGGAGGGTTAGAAAAAGTACATCTACTCTATCTTGTAGGCAGTAGAAGTTTTTTCGTTATTGTTTAATTTTTGGTTTTGGTTTTGGTTTTCCCTGTACCCTTGTACAGGGCTCTGCCATGCGTAGCCCCCGCCTTGCTGTGTTCTGCACCTCTCTTTATTCTTTCTCTTCCTACCAGAATTGTAATAGACTTTAGTCATATACAGTTCTTCTAAATTTAGGGAGACCTGATAAATTACTTCAGATATTAATAACGAAATCTGACTTAATGTGCTATACATTCAGGTCTATTGTCATTTTAACAGAGAAGACTTTCTAAAGCCAAGTAAATTAGTCTCAAAGTGCTTGAATTAGTGGTCCCATGGCAGGCCTGTCAAGATAGCTCTTAGGATCAAAGATATCTTCTTTTGATAACCTAAGTCATTTTTCATTTTGTTTATATTTGCTGGTAAGGTGGCTTTGTAATGTAAATCAGATTCTTAGTTTCAGGATTAAATCTATGCCCTTTGGATATATCCTTGAACTGGAAGCTTTTCTCTTGTAGCACCATAACATCGTTTTTCAAACACCATCATAATTTGTTGGCCAAATTCTCTAACTAATATTGCCGCAGAATGTTTATACGCCAGCAATTTTAATGAGTATTTTTGACTCATGGAAAATGACATTACTGCATTTCACTGCCTATTAAATAGACATACATATTAGCTGACCATTAGCAACTTTTCTCCCTTACTTGCTTTCTCAGGAAAAACTAGGCCCTGAAAAATTATTGAAATGTAACTCTTGTGGCATACTTGTCCCACTTGAATTTTCCACAATGATAACCAGGAACTCATGAGTGTGGTATAATTTAAAGACTTCCAAGGAAGTTACCTCATCTGTTCTTCGAGGCAGTGAGATTTGCCTTGGAAATAAAAGGTCTGACAAACTAGCATGCTTTGCTTGGTAGCTCTGTTGTTTTCTCGTGTCCTTTCTTCGAAGGGATGAGCCAAGCAAGGCTCTGACGAGGTGGGTTTGGGAAAGCAGATTGGGGTGATGACAGTGGCTAGAAATGGAAAGACTGGAGGATAAACAGCAATGTCTTGGTAAAAACTGAAATTCAGAAATAGACAAGTGAACTGCTTATCACATGGGGAACAAAGCCAAGAACAGTCAGAGACAGTTTTACATTGGAATCAGGTGAGATGAAAAAAACAAACAAACAAAAAAAAAAACAAAGGCAAAAGACCAATATAATTCACAGGTCTGGATCTGAGAGGACTAATATTATACTTATTTTTCACTGACTGTTTTGGGTTGTGATTTAGCCTAATTTGAATGCCCAGACTTAAATCTTACATGACCTTAAAGATGTCCCTGGAGAAATCTTCAAACCTCTCCAAATGTAACCATGTAACTCTGTGTAAGAGCAGGTGTGTGCAGCATACAGACACATTCACATGCACGTGTGCGTGTCAGGGAGGAGAGCTGTGATAGAAGTGGACATACAGGGCAGCTGGCTAGCTCACTTAGTTAGAGCTCAGTGCTCATAACACCAAGGTTGCCGGTTTGATCCCCGCATAGGCCACTGGGATGTGCCCTCCACAACTAGATTGAAACAACTATTCGACTTGGAGCTGATGGGTCCTGGAAAAACACACTGTTCCCCAATAAACAAAAATAAAAATAAATAAATAAAGAACCGACATACAAGAGTCGGCGAAACAATAGCATTGAAGGAGCTTAATTTCAACCAGTTTTTCTAGCAGGATTCTAAAAAAACTGGAGATTTTTTAAGTGCCTCCTGGTTATCCGCATTTAGAAAGGCGAGCCATATAAAGAAAATAACTGTTTTAAATCAGGGTTTTTTAAATTATGAGGTGATATAATGGTCAAATAGACAAAGATATAAGTGGATCACAGCCTATCTTTGCATCATGATTAGTTGCATAAAAATATGCAAAAATATAATGGTCAATCTTCAAAATCATGACCTCCAACATAACTAAAAACCAGAAAAAAAGCAATTAACCCAGAAAACAAATTTAATACTTACATAGAAATTGTCGATGATTATTTGTGTTCCAATCATTCCAATAACAATTCAGTTAACAATGGTTCAAAAATTAAGCCATTTGCAGTATGTAGCAAATGTCCAGGGAAAATGTGGTCTTTCTGACTGATTGAAGCATTACAGAAAATTCTAGTTTAGGATTTGAGATGCAGGGACTGGAGTGGTTACCAACGTAAGGATTATTTATCATACTTCTCGGCCACTTAAGCTATTAGGTTGACTCTTGACTTAAAGGAGAATGTACTTATTTGTAAAACAAATCCATTGCTAAACAGGTCAAAATTATAAAATGTATGTTTCTCCTAATATCTTCACATCTGTATATTTGGCCACTGGGGAAGAACTGTGATGGTAGTGTCTAGGACACAGCATCAGCAGTCACAAGTTCAGGTTAACATTCTGGCTCTTCCATTCACTAACTTTGCTCCCCTGCAACCCTTCATCACTTTTTATCTTGTTTCTACTGCATGAAATTGGAATAAAAACTGATTTCTGGCTTAAGAGGCTGCTATGGGTTTTTAAGAAATACTGTAAACATGTCTTAAAAAATCAGTAATTGTTAAACATAGAAGGCATTATTGCTCGTTATAAAAGACTTACATAAAATAAGTCTGCAAGCTCGCATTTACAATATGATTTCCATTTAGTAAGCCAATGATCGTAGGTTTATGTTCTCAAGGCTCATAAATCACATCATACATAAGCAATTATAGGATTCAGCAGTGCTTTAATTACAAGCTCACAAAATCTGTAATTTTGCCGAATTTTGCCTTTTTTCACTTTAAAATTCAAGTATTATTTGCCAATCTTTTAAATCTTTTAAAGTATTATTGCCATCTGGCAATGGTCCCATTCTCTATGATCTCTCAAAGTTGAGGGTATAAACTTTCAGTTCTAAGGTGAATTCTGGGAATCTAATGTCCAGCAGGGCAATTAGAGTTAACAATACTGTATTGTGTACCTGAAATTTGCTAAGTTGGTCTTCAGTGTTACAGCACACACACACACACACACACACACACACACACACACACACACAAACGTAAATGGTAACTATGTGAGGTGATGGAGATTTAATTAGTTTGATTGTATTAATCATTTCACAATGTATATGTATATCAAATCATCACATGTTCGTCCTAAATATATAAAATTTCTATTTGTCAATTATACCTCAATAAAACTGGGGGGGCACACGGATAATGGCTATATCATCACATCTGCTATTTGTCATTTTTAAAGAAATCACACCTTTTATTATTTTATAAGTTTGGGATTTCAGAGTCTTTTTAAAGCCAAAGTTCAATGAAGTGGAAAAGTACAAAAGAGGACCCAAACCCCTAAAATAATTTCAAATCTTTCTTTTGTCTGAAAATTGTTCATTTAGATTGAAACAAATAAAATAGGGATTGTGTTGTTCTACCTTCTCTGTGACTTCTGGAAACTTCCTGGTTCTGAGAAACCATGCATTAAAGGGAATATTTTAAAAATCAGGTTCATAGAGCGTTTACCTTATCATATCATTCAACTGAAATCTTTAGTCTGATATTATTTATCATTCAGAGAAATGACTACTGTTTCCCAGGGTCCAGGACTGGTAATGGTATCTGCCATTATGTCTAGATGTATGGCTGCTTCTGTCACTCATGTGCCTTGTTTCTGGTTAATTGTAATGCAGCCACTCTTCTTGAGGCAGGGAAATGTGAGCCGAGTTGGTCTAATTAACATGAAGGTAGATGAGGCGGCCCATCACATAGGGCATAGTAACGGAAATGGGTGTTTCGAAGGGCATTAATCATTGTTATACATCCATGAATGCAGTATTTTACAAATACTTAATCTCTTTAAATACTTTGAAGAAGCTATTAATATTACACTATCTCATTTATGGACAAAGAAACCGTGACTGAGCAAGGAGGTGGCAGATCAGGGCCATATGACCTCCAAACCTCCAGCTCAGCTGACCCCACTGATTCCTTAAACACGTATTGCACTGTGATGTCTCTTACATTGTTGCCGGTTTTCAAAATCTCTGGCATTATTTTAAAATTTTTTTTAGTTATTCTTATTTATAGTCTCCCAAACTTGTATGTAAGACCTATGATTGCCATTCTTTGTTTTTCCCAAAGCACCTGACATGCAATCCTATTAAGAGTTTACTAACATTTTTTTTATTGAATCATGGTTAATGTATTAGCTCATTAACATCAATTGCTATTTAGCAGAGATCCAGATGTATGCATTTTGACAGAGAGGTGTAAATTCAGAGAAAAGAACATGGAAAGAAATAATAGGCAGTTCCGAGAATGAGGAACTTCAATTCTTAGGGGGAGCTGAGGTGAGGCTACTGGAGGAACCCTTGAAGAAGAAATACCAGGTGAATGGTTAGAGGGTACCCGAGGAGGCGGAGGTAATGCCTTTACAATATTTTACCAATCTGGCACAGACCTGAGGCATAGAGAAGGACTTAGGTGGAACTAAAGGACAATGGCCCTGTGAGGCTATGGTCAGCTATGCTGGTCTTGTTGCTTTCTCCTGTTAGCACTCTTTGCTGCCAAATCTTTGAGTTAGGGGGTATCCCTCCAGTTTCACCAGAGGAAATGCCTCTTTTCCCTCCTTTCCTTTCCTTTTTCCTTCCCTCTCTTTCTTACTAGAATGAAAATGACTATAATGCTTAATGTATATCTAATTATAAAAATATATATATTTAAAAATCACAGAAAATACAGCCAAATCAAAAAGTTAAAGAAGAAAACAAAAGCACCTCTAAAATGAATTTTAAGAAATAACTACTATTCATATTATATGGGTATACACACACACACACACACACACACACACACACACGTACATGCAGGGTAGAATTTACTATTTTATCAACCTCTGTTTTAACATAGCATCATTTCTCACAATTGCAGAAGATGCCAATGTATGCTGACTGTTGGGCATTCAGGTTGTCTTAGTGAACATCTCCATATAAACATCTTTGCCAATTTGTATGACTGTTTTCAATGGATAAATTCATAGACATGGAATTTCTGGGTCTAAAGAAATACAAATTTTGAAGACTTCTCAAACATATTTTAAAAATTTCCTTGAGAAGTCTTCTAATAAGAGTGTCCTTGTGCTCTCTCCAATACAGGTTATTACCAAACTTTTAACCTTTAAAATATGAGTCCAAAAATGGTTCCATTTGTATTTATTTAATTACTGGTAAAGTTGATTATTTTGAAAACAGAGATGGGACATATTTTATATTTTTCTTATTTTGTGAATTTTCTATTCTTGTTCTTGCTGTACTAATTCGATTTTTCCTGACTTTAAAATATATATTTATGGCTAGATAATGTTTTGAGATACAAATTTTATTTTTCTTTCTGCATTCTCTTGCCATATGCTCTCCCATTTATTGTCTCCCCCCACCCCCATTTAAACAGGTGAATGACTCTACTTTATTGCTTTAGGGAAAACATGAAGTGTAGAAAACAGAAGTAGCTTGCCAGAAATTCTGGTTTCCGTTTCATTTCCCCCTACCTCAAATGCTTAGACTCGCTGAAGAGCACAAGATTTGAAGAAACTGGCCGAGAGCCCAGGAGAAGTGGAAAGGAGAGTTTTCTCCTAGATCAAAAAGCAATTCTTTTGCCTGGGGGAATTAGCAATATTGATTGGACAATCAAATGTTTATATTTATGAGTGAGTGTAACTAATTTGGGTAAGTACATCTACAAGGAGTTGCACTTGTATAGCTTCCTTTACCATAACCACCTCTCAGAGACGTTATATTGTTTGTAACCACTGTAGTTATTTAACTCTGCCACGATGAAGTTAAAGTAGGTTGCTGGGAGAATGTGGTGTGGTGGATAGGTCACTCTCTCAAGACCAGAAAGATCATCTAAGATCTGCTTCTGTCTCTGCCACTGATTGACTTTGGGTGGTCATAGGATTTCTTGAAATGCCCCTTCTCCTTATGTGACAGACACAACAGTAACACCAACAGGAGAAAAATCAATGCAGATTCCCTAGAATCTGTCATGTCACTTATCAGACATTGACTGAGTACGTGCTGTGGATGGGACACTGTTGTAGGAAGATACAGTTTCTTTGCCTTCAGGGAATATAGATGTATATACAAAGAATTATAAGATACTATAAAACCCATAATTTAATGTAATATTCTATATTTTATATGCTTTTACATAAAATATTTAATGTAATCTCACAGTGATTATTCAAAACTGTAACTGAGACGTGAACAGATATTGTAGAAGAGCAAAAAAAATAGTAACTCATTGTTTATAAATTATAAAAAAAGTTATTTCTCTAAAACACAAATGCTGCAGTACTACTAGATTTTTGTAGAAATAATTGTCATATTCCATGCTTGGTGACCTAACTTGTAGACAAAGATTATGCTCAGGGAAATGGCAAAGCAAGGGCAACTTCAAAATGAATGAGAAAAAAGTATAATTTAATATTAGATAACTCACCCTAAGGGAAAAAAATATTCATGAAGGATAAATGAGAGTTTTATTGATTTTATCATATTAAATCTTATAATTTAGACTCCTTTTACTTTGAATGATCAATGGTGGGGGCACCAGAGGGCTTCTCTCAGCCATGCTACCTATGGCTTACCCTGAGTTAGTGGCAGTCAGACTATTAAAGGTTTGGTTCCTTTGAGATATAGATCACTCCCTTGCTTCTCCTTATAGTTATCGAACATTTTATTCAAGCATTCTAACAGCAAGGCTAGTGGATGTCGACAAAGAAAAGGAAACGATAAAAGCTTGATTTTGGAACTTGCTAGCAAGAATTTTGTGGTGAAGGTGGGTTGGGGGGTGGAGGAAGAGCTGTTCAAATGAGGCCTTCCTTTGGCCTCTCTTCTATTTTCATAAATGCAATTAAGAATTGGTCTTAGAACTAAAATTCATTTGGGAACCTTTATTCCATTAAGTTTACTATCAATGTCTCCAGATACCCCACTTCCAAAGTGAGAGTCTAAATAACTTAAGACTTTTCAAAAGTCTCATTCTTTAAGAAAGTTTGTTAATACTCTGTTGGAAAGATTAAAATCTGCAAGCTTGATGACTTATATGCATCTGAAAAATCAATTTAAAAAAGGTACCGCCTGCCAGCCCCTGGAACTGCAGATGAGTTGAAATCCTTTTAATTTCTCTTGCTATTCAAAATGGGTCTCTAGTGCTTTTGCACTTCAGCCAAAAGCTTTTAGGCTTAGTCTAAAGCTCTCTGAGTGGCAAGATAAAATGTACGTGCATTTCCCCATTGCATATCTTCAATCCAAATTTTCCATGTTTAAAATGAAAACAATTGAAATAAAAGATTTAAGAAGGCCCCAGTCAGATGCAGTCAAAACTGTATTTTACTCAGTTAACATTCTATAAAATGAACATATGACTTCATGCTACATAATCTAAGCAGCTTCTTATTTTTATCATCAAAAGAGATTTGACGGTCTATATTAGTTTGAACACTCTTTTTAGCAAATGCACAGTTATAAGAAAATATCAAGGAACATGGGCATTTTAAAGATGTAAACCCATTGTGTTCTATATTACTTTTTTGCAGGAGAGTGCTTAACTCAGTGTTTTCTTATATATACAGGGAATATGGGCAGGCTTAACCCAACGCTGTGCGTGTGCATCCATGGGGCTGGGTAGTGAGGTGGGGGTGAAGGGGTGGCAGGAGGGAGCAATAGCTATACTGTGCCCAAGGTCATGTGGGAGTAAACAGATAATACATACCTCGTCTTACTTAATCTTTATAACAGCCTTACAGATGTGGCCATTACTTTTCTTGTTTTACAGATGAAAAGACTAAGGCTTAGAAAAGTGAAGTGACTTGCTAGGATCATGCAGCGAGCACATGGTTGTGGTTTTAATCCCAGGTTTAGTCTACTCAGAAGCCTGTATGCTTCATGCTGCTTTTCTATGTCTGCCTAGAGCAGGAGATCAGAAAAAAGGAAATTCTCCCTTTCCCTGATGTGCCCTTCACAGAATGACCATGTGATTATTCTGATAGTTGAATAGAAAGTGTGCCAGATTCAGAATCAAAGGAACTCTGTTGTAAATCTGGGCCTTGACCGCAGTACTGACCAACCACATGATCTTGTCCAGGTAGAAGTTCTCATCTGCATAGTATAATGCTGAGTGTAGTGGCCAGGCATCATGCTGCCCTCATGCATCTGACATTGAAGTCTACTCCTTTTCTTAAGTGTTGTATTAGGACTTGCCCACTCAAAGGTTGTGTCAGAGTCAAACTATCCTTGTATTCTCTGGGAAAGAACTTTGTAAACTATAAATACTATGTTGCTCTTAGGGTTTTCTTTTAAGCTGAAAATTTCATGTTATCTCCTCTGCTTTAAGGCACTGAACACATTTATCTAATTAAAATGTTAAATGGGAATGGTAAACATTGAGCCACCATATAACATTAGCAAATGAGCATAATTCATCACTAGATTAGCTTTCTGGTCATCTTATTCAAGTTCAAAGAGAATTATTAGGGCACAGCATAGGTTTTGGTTATTTTTTAATACTTTTGTATTAAGAAGAATAAAGGCTCGTGAAAATTTTTACAAATAAACAATAATTATTGTTTAATCATCCAAAAATAAGTACTGCTAATATGTTTTAGACAAGGCTTTTTTTTTTTAAAGATTTTATTGGGGAATTGGGGGAGGGGAACAGCATTGGGGAATTGGGGAAGGGGAACAGACAAGTTGCTGTCTTTTTGTTCTTCAGTCTAGTTGCAGAAGACGCTGCTCCACTTGTCCATTCTGGCACCGTCACCGCGCTCTTCCCGGATGAGGCAGATTGGTCGCTGGCCTCCGGATGATAGCTCACCACAGCTCTTGGCAGCTCACGCTGGCTGCCAGCCACTCACGCTGGCTGCAGGCCTCTCACTGTAGCCTATGGCAGCCCACTGCAGCAGGGGCTGCAGCCTACAACACCGCCCGGGGCTCACACAGCCCAGCTCCAGATGGAGCTGTTGTTAGCTGTATAGGGCAGTGTCACTGGCCCTCATATGTGGGATCCGAACCAGGGCCGCTGGCATCCCAAGCCAGCTCTTAACCAGTGCGCCACTCGGCCGGCCCAAGAGAAGGCTTCTTTTACATCCTTCCCTTCTGTCTCTCTCTGGAAGGTAGTTGTGATGTGTGTGTGTGTGTGTGTGTGTGTGTGTGTGTGTGTGTGTGTGTGTACATAATATTGGGGTCATTCAATGCACACAGCTTTATATTCTGTTGATTTCACTTTATGTTACTTTTTCTATGCTCTGATTAGCTCTTTACACGTTCTTTCATAGCTACATGAGAGTCCTAATTTTGGACATTAGGTTGCTATCATTTTTTCATTTTACAACTCTAAAGGATGTCCTAGCAAATATTTTTAATGTTTCCAATTACCTAAATTTTTTATTATTTCTTTAGAATAGATTTCTTGGAGTATGTCAAAGGATATAAGCTTTTTAAAGGCTTCTAATGCATAATGCCTAGTTTCACTCTAGAAACTTTATATTAATTAATATCCTCACCAGCAGTTTCTGGAAGTATCAGTTTCACTTTATCCTCATCTACACTCTATTTTTTTTTACAAGCCCAGTTTTTTAGTAGATTAAACAGGTACAAAATTACATTCAATAAGTCAGAATAAATGACATAGGCTAAAATAAAATAATTTCAAAAACTGCCCATTACTCACTGAAAGTGATTATTATGGGGAATAACTATTACAGTCCTAACATTTTGTCATTTCACTGTGACAATGACAACTAAATAAAAAGTTGGGAGTAATGTAGCAATTCCCCACATTGTTATATAAAACCTGTCTACATTGAATCTTATCATTGCTTTATATCATAGGTGAATTGGTGAATAACCCATTGCTGTTTGATTTGATTTGTAATTATTTTATTACTAGAGGGACAAGAATTTTTTATATAGTTGCTGGCTGTTGCATTTTATCTTAAAAGATGGTACTATTTAGTGGCTGAGAGTATGGTCTTTGGAGTCAGTCAGCCTGGGTTGAATGCAGGTTCTGACACTTACCAGATATTTGACTACTGTCAAGTTATTTAAACTTTCTGTGCTTTACTTTTCTCATCTAAAAACATGAGGATGATTTTAATACCCTCATAAAATTAAGTCGCATGAGTAATCAGTATATCAACCCAAACACATATAGGAATATTTGGCATATATAATATATAAGAATTGTATAGAATCCTTAACAGATGTTAACTTGATTTTATTCATTTATTCATTTGTTTGTTCATTTTGTATATGGATTCATTGATGTCCTTTTGTCTATTTTCTATTACAGTGTTCTTTTGTCCTATTGATTAATGAAAAAGGTTAATAAAAACAGTAGCTTTACGGTTTGCTGTTTTTCTTCTTTGGGGGAGTGGATGATAAAACTGAGAGATCAGAAGCAAGATGAGACTCAAAATGGCACAGAAAATGTATTTCTCTCTTTCTGCCAAGGTCAGCCGAGATATCACCTTTTGTCCCTACTATAATGTATAATAACTAGTACAATGAAAAAAGTCTGGGACAGCACAGGTAATCACATCCATATATACAATGAATTCAGCTACCCTAAAGACTTCTGTGGCATCTCAGGGAACGCAAGCTATTTGTGTGCTCTTTTGACAGACCTCACCTTTTGTGTAGGCAAAGGATGAGACTCATTCACAGTTTAATAAGGTGATAGAGCTAATGCAAGTCAGATTGCAGGACTTAAGACTTTTGGCTTGTCGATCCATTCCTGAGATTTGGCTCTAATATATCATCATGCTGTGCAACTCCCATATGGAGTGGTTGCTGGGCAACTGACTATGATTTGGTAGAAATAGTAGGCAATTCTTTGAATAGTGATCCCACTTGACCATTTTCACTAACATATTTACTGTTCATAATAATTCCCTTCCATTTGGTTTCGTGACAGTCTAATGCCAGTGTTCTCCAACTAAAAATACTTTCAAGTTTAATGCGATTTCCATTTCTCACTCTATTCATTCTCATCAACAAAACTAATAATGGGTTGCCAAGACTTGTTTTTTTCTCTCACTGAGGTTATAACCATAACTTTACTTATACTACTCTGAGCTAGAAATAGAACCTCATAGTGATCTAGAGCTGCCAGCCTTGGAGCTATAAATTCAGATGGCTATACATGCCTCTGAAGCATTTATTTCCAAGCTGCATATAGTAAGTTTTTGTTGTGGTGTTGATATAGGCAATGGTGCAAGAGCTAGAATATTGGTAACCCTTTGATTAGTTTCATACAAGGAGCCTCATTCGTTCAGTCACTCACTGTTCCACATATATTTTCTAAGTGTCTGCTATGGGACTAGCACTGTGCTAGGCCCTGAGGATTCAGTTGTGAATACGGCAAAGCCGCTGCCTTCAATTTTCTTGTTGTTGAGTGAAAGAGACAGATAAGAAGAGAAACTTTTACCAATCAGAGGGACAAGTGTGTTGTGAGCACAGAGGAGGGGCACTTACCCAAGACTTAGGAGGTTGGAGAAGCTTTCTCAGACAGAGTGACAATATGAAACATGAAGTAGGAGTTCACCAGGAGATTGGGAGAAGAGAGCATGGAAAAGAATTCCAGGCAAAGGGAACAAAATGTACAAAGATTGAATGAGAATTCATAGCAGGGTTGGGATACTGTTGAATATGACTGGAGAATGATTAGAGAATGAGAAAATTCAGATTAAGAGGGCCTTAATTTGGGGGGAGGTGTTAGGGTCTACTCACTAAGCTACTATCCCATGACTTTAGTTTTTCCATCCCAGACAAAAGAAAATGGTTTATGCCCCTTGGCTACTACCTTAAAACTGTACCCCAGAGATAATAGGTTATCATAGACATATGATGCAAGCATTTCCATACCTATTTGTTGTATTCAAGATGATGGCTTTCTATTTGAGGTTTAAATATGGATTCTCCACATTTTATTTATAACAAATATAATGAAATATTATACTTTCAGTTAATTATCTCCTAGTAGCTGGTTTCCCAATTGTGCACCCAAAACACTGGATATACCCTAGGTCTTGACTCTTTTCTCTTGTAGGACCGCACTATATATACTCGTATAGGTAGGCAGAACACCATAGGTAGTTTTAAATGAAAGTGGTTGCCCACAAAACATATGAATGGTCCCTGAGCAGCTGACAGTTGCCAGAAACAAATGACTGTCCTTTGGATTATCAATTTGTGCTGTAAAAGCAGCTGAAATAGATCAGCTATCTTAGAAATGCTCAGTTTTCTAACTTGGGAAAAAATAAGTTGTATTCAAATAAGCACCATACTTTTGAATAGGAATATTACTGCAGGATTGAGAAAAGCAAAGCTTGTTCAGACTCCCTGTTTTCACCCTGGTCATCCACACAGATTCTACTCATGCAGGTATAAGCATGACAGTGGAGCTTTCTTGCTTTCAAGGTGTATCTTTCCCACTCTTCCAAACAACAAGGTCAAGAGAGTTCTGTAAAAAGCAATGTTTTGCAGCAGCATATTAGCTGGAGCAATAATTTCTCCTTCATTTATCCCCACAGCTTCCTCCAATACCCTTGAGTTAAAGAGCAGAAGTCAACTCACAGAGGGGGAAGCAGATGCTATTAAATGACTCATTCAGGGTAGCACAACAAGGCTGTTGGGAGCTGAAAATAGAGCAAACTCCCCAGGATTGCAGATTGAACAGCTATTATATTTGACCAGAAGTAGGTACTTTGTACTCTGGTTTGCTCTTTGCAAATACCCCCAGAATGGACAGTTTTCCCTTGGTTCAGGAAAACAATTGTCTCAAAGGATAAAATTGCTATAATAACATTTGGCTAACATGGTTTGCTTTGTGCTGGGTACTGTGCTAAGTACTTTACATGTACTATATCATTTAATTCTCACCATTTACAATCTATCAGATACGTTGCAAATTATGCTTATTTTACAAATAAACTGATTGTAACCTTGAATTGTTAAGGAACTTTGTTAACGTCACATAGCTAATAAATATTGGGACCAGGAGTGCAGAGACATGCCCATTTTCCATAGCTTTATCCCTAATGTTTGGCACATTGTAGGCATTGTATAAATATATTCTAATAAATGGCCAGGAGCTATGGTAGTTGGATATCATTTTGGTTTATGAGCAGGTTTATGTCATCCCCACAACCTCATTCTGCAGTCTCTGCTGAACCTACTCCATGTCATCGTTTCTGCACGAGCACCTGGACACTTGGCACACTTTTCCTCTTCCCGCTCAGCCCTTCACCTTTCTCTTTCTGATGGCTGATTTCATTCTCTCTCTCTCTCTCCCTTTGGGCAGCTCCTGCTATGACTATCTCTTTATTCAACTTAACTGTCCTTGTAAAAAAATCCTATCGTGTTCCTCTTCCTGCCTGGCCTCTATTCTGTTCTGATTTCCCTTCCCCAAGATAACACCCCACGATCATTTTTTATTTTTAAAGATTTTATTGGGGAATTGGGGGAGGGGAACAGACAAGTTGCTGTCTTTTTGTTCTTCAGTCTAGTTGCAGAGGATGTTGCTTCACTGTTGGTATCGTCATTGCGCTCTTCCCGGATGAGGCAGATCCGTCGCCAGCCTCTGGATGGTCGCTCACCGCAGCTATTGGCAGTTCGCGCTGGCTGCCAGCTGCTCACACTTGCTGCCGGCCACTCACTGTGGCCTATGGCAGCCCACTGCAGCAGGGGCTGCAGCCTACACCATCACCGGGGCTCACACAGCCCAGCTCCAGGTGGAGCTGCTGTTAGCTGTAGAGGGCAGTGTCACTGGCCCTCATATGTGGGATCCGAACCAGGGCCGCTGGCGTCCCAAGCCAGCTCTTAACCAATGCGCCACTCGGCCGGCCCGCCCACGATCATTTTTTATTTGTCTTATTTTCTTCATCTCTTAGAACATAGACTTTAGAGGCACAGTCCTGGGTTCAAATCCCAACCTAGCTGTGTAACTTTGAGCAAATTATTTAACTTGTCTTTAAATAATTTGCCTAAGCATCTACAATAACTAATTCACAAGTACAAAATGCAAAATTTCTGAAAAAAATATAATATACAAATGGATAGCAAGTTTTTTGATGATTTTTGATGAACCAATTTTTGTGTGTGTGATTTTTTTTATCCCCCTTAACATGATGACCTATATGTTTCACTGCAAATATTATTTTATTTGCCTCTAAAATGCTGTACCAGGCCTCACTTGGTTAGAGAACAGGTGATATATGTACCTTATTATTTCAAAACCCAAGCAATTATGACTTCTGGGACACCTAAGGCTATAAGGATCTTGCATAAGGGATTGCATATTGGTAATACTTTTTTTTTTTTTTTTTTTTAGGATTGTGAGGATTAGAAATAAACTACATAATTTGTTTAAGACATTGGCACAGTAGGCACTTGCTAAATTGTGGTACTGAATTACAAAGTGTCTCTTTTAAATTCATACTAGTGTGTTTAAGATAGAAAGGATTATGAGAGCGCAATAAAGCTGGGCAAGACAAAAAGCCCTGAATTACAGCAGTTAAAAAAAAAAAATCATTATCCTATAAATTATATTTAGTTCATTCATGACTATTATTATGCTTCAGAAAGCTACTGTCTTTATTAATGTCCACCCCAAACCTAAAAATTATGTTCAGGCCTGATTTGGTAACTGCCTACCTCTTAAGAAACAATTTGGTCACAAAGAAGACCTTGATGGGGAAGCAATGTGTTTAATTAGACTTGAATTCCCTGCTCTGGGAACTCACTCTATAGAAGTTGGGCTTGCTTTCAGCATTACTTAGGATTTTGAAGTAGGAAGTTAAGTGCTACAGCTCATCTGGAAGAAATTACCCATAATGGCATCAAGTTCACCACGACTAATAGGAAACATGGTGTCCTCCCGTGGGTGATAAAATGGGATAAATGCAAGACCATGCTGCCTCTCGGAATAATTGCAGTGACTATGCATTATGCATTGTGAGGTTATAAAAGAGGAAAAAAGCAAACTTTTTTTTATTGTTGGTGTTAAAGGAGTGAAAAATAAAAGGAACTGCTGGATAAAATACCACAGCTCTCAATGACAAAATATGGTTAAAAATGGTCTGACATTTCTTTCTGAGAAAGAACTAGAGCTATTCTTGGAGGAGAAAACTTATTCTACTCCCGAAAGATAATTGCTATAACAACCCTCTTCAATATTTTTGTGTATTATCTTCCTGAGTGGTCCTAAATCTCAGATCGAAAGATGCTTCCTGGCAATAAAACAACTGGAACACTCACACCAAATGCCTTTTTAGTACCCAGCTTTACGTTAGAAACTGCAGCAAAGCATTCACCAAGATGAAAACTTATCAGCAGGACAATTTCCACCTCTGTTGAAAACCTAAACTCAATTACTACCCAGACAGTGTTGCCCTTATATAAAACCTGAAGCCAGTCTGTTTGCCAGCCTTACAGAAGTAACTCAGTTTTCAGTGACTGTAGAAAGGCAACTTCTGCGAGCACTTTCATAATCAAGATACTTTGCTTGAAGCAGATCATTAGAGCCCAAACTCAAATCTGTAGTGTTTGGGGGGGCGGGGAATGCTTCATTAATTCTTCCTACATTTAATCAATCAAAAAAAAAATTAAAGATAATACTGCCTATTAATACATCCATTCCCAGTACAGCAGCAACATTTCCACCTAATTTTTATTTTAGCTCTCTAATCAATATTGCCTAAAAAGAGATCATTATGAAAAATTTGACTATAAGGATGGAATTTGATAAAGAAGTTAAATTGATTTTGCCATCTTCCTTATTTTTAAAATGAGGTAAACTCGATAGAGATAAACAAAAGATAATTTTTGTTTGCTGGGTTTTAAAAACATTTTGGAAGGAAAGCAAATATTACTCTCTTCAACACCAAGTGTCAGAAATTATCTGTTTTGTTTTTTCTGAGGTTGTTCTCGTTATAATCTATGATATATGCTATGGACTAAATTGTGTCCCCCCCAAATTCATATATTGAAGCCCTAAACTCCGATGGCGTTAGGAGATGGGGCCTATCATGTAGATATATCTTAGGAGCAAGCACAAAGATAAACTGAATCACACAATCATAGAATGTCAGAATTAGAAAGAGTCTTTTTATTTGTTGACCATAGAGACTTTTGACCTACACTTGAAGTTTTTATTTCTTGGGCATTTTAGTTGACTCAGGATCAGTTTTGTGAGGTGAGACTCCCTCATTCCAGCTTTAAACAGTGTCAGTGGATTAATTTGTTTTACATCCTGGGAATCCACAAGACTTCATTTGAAGAAAGCATTCTGAAACCTTTTGCTCTACTTCAGCTGTTCATTTGCTAATGAGGAGGAAGAATTCCTGAAGTTAATGGGGTCACCCCCTTCTTTCTTTATAGTCCAGACAAGATTTGTGTATTTTCTCCCAGCTTTTCTGAAGAGATTGACTTCCCAATTGGCTTTAGCATCACTGCAATGCTATGGTCTGCCTTCTACCTTCTGTTTTTTCCTTATAGAAAACCTATTCTGCAACTGACATTAACTTAAAGAAACCTGTTTCACTCACAGCCTCCGCAAAAATATATCCTAAGCCAGAGGTTGTCAAAGTACAACCTGTGGGCCAAATCTGGCCCACCACTGATATTTTGTAAATAAAGTTTTATTGAAACACAGCCACCCTCATTTGTTTATGTATTGTCTATGCCTTTTCTCATGCTACAATAGCAGAGCTGAGTAGTTACAATAGAGACCATATGGCTTGCAAAGCTGAAAATATTTGCTATCTGGCCCTTTACAGGAAAAGTTTGCCAACCCTTGGCATAAACTATCTTGAAATCTATCCAACTTACTGACTACTTAGAATTGAAAGCTATAGTTTCTGATGAATTTGATTCTGTTACTTTTTCCTTCTCACTTTGCCAAGTCTTTGATTAGGTGATCTTCTATTAGACTCTTCACCAATGGAAGCAGTCACCCTACATCTAACCAACTTTAGAAGCCTTCAGAAAGCACCAAAAACATCTTAAAAGTTATTTTTTGTTATGTTTTATTTCTTCGGCTTATAGTCAACAATTTAATATTTGGAGAATTAGTTTCCATATATTGTTGTCTCTATTTCCTGGGATACATTCAGTGACAGATGGTCTAAAAGGAAAATTTGACATCATGATGAGTTCATGCATGATTTTTTGTTGTTGTTGTTAACCTGTTATGAATTGGAACGATTTGAACCAGGATTTGTACCTAGATTTCACTATGCTTTGTACAAACATGGTCAAATTCATTTCCCTTGACTCTATGCTCCCAAGCTTGTGTCCAACTTAACCAACAATGAGAGTGAGTGACACAGAGGAAGCAAGAGGCAGGAGGAGGTAATGATATGGACAGGGCTTTAGGATCAAATAGACATAATCAGAATTCCAGCACGGACACTTGTTAGTTGTGCTAATGATTGGGTTGCGAGAAAAGTCAGCTGTATTTTTTCTGTTTTTCGTTGCAAAAATGTGTCATGACTTTTCCCACAACCCAATATTTAGCCTTCTGAAGTCTTAGTTCCTTTACCTGTAAAACTAGAATTACAGTTCCTACCTCAATGGTAGTACTGTAAGGATTAAATGTAATCCCTCTATGTGAAGCTTCTCTCCACTAGTTGGCACAGAGATGTTCACAACATTTCAATTATCTTCTTTAATTCCTCTCCCTTCTATCTACCAGGTCTGTTTAATTAACTTACTAACATTTTATAATACATAAATTCATCACTACTTGGCGATATTAAATATTATGTGAAATAGTTTGCGAAAAGAGTGAGTGGATTTATCTAGCTTGGGGTAATAAATAGATTAACCATCATCAAAGCCCTTTTTATGAATGTTGACAAAGCTTAGAGTTTTTAGTTCAGCCAATAGGTGGGTCTGATTATGAAATCCAAGTCAACCAAATACCATGGTAAAAGTCACATTCTGTGCAAGTGTCATTTAGAGCTACATTTCAGATGTGTGAATTGAGCTGGAGAATTAAGACAGTATGTGTTCTTGAAAGGGACCAAAATATGTGGTTTATTGCTTCACTATTTCAGGTGAATGTGTTTTTTACAGTAGATGTACCAGAAAAATTAAGTTATTTTCTATTTTCATTAGGGCACACTCAGTCCTCATGGCTTATTTGATTGGGTAATTTGTAATTAGATATAATTTGAGCTTACTATTTGTGGCTTACTTAGGAATCACACAAGCTTATGACTTTATTATTTGCATCTGAATTACCACTGTTATCCTTTGTAAAAATTTCATTCATTATGAACCTGAGAGGGAAGCGAAAGAAAGAGATGGAGGGAGAGAGAGATGGAGGAAGGCAAGTGGAGAGAAAGAGAGAAATCAAAACAATTTCTACTGGTACTGGTTCAATTTGGGTAGCAACCTTTCTCTATTTCTAATGCAGGATTTGTGCTTCCACAATGATTCACCAGCAACTAAACAATTTAGCTATACTTTGGTGACCTGGGTCTTAGAATAGAAGCAGTCAAACTGTTTAAGAGGTGCACTAGGAGCTAGTGCCCATTTAGGTTAGATAAATATGGCTTTTTGCTCTTTGAGTTACATTTGTTATAAGAAATGACAGTAAAAAGATGCTTTATTATTTTTCCAAACTGATATGCAACCAAAAGCCTAACGGGCCTTATTCTTTGACAATATAAAATAAGAAATTAAATTAAAAGATTGACATAACAATGTTCCTAACATGATTTACCTGATTTACTTTGTAATTTACCCTTCTGTCTTCTATGTGTCCTGAATTAAATGTCTTTTGCCTCATTTTTGGTACACACTCCTTTTTAGGCTGTTTTTAGTAGAAAAATCCCATTTAGTTGTATGTGATTCCCCAGTTTGGGTGGCCCCCACCCGATCATATACCATAACACAGCTCTGTATATGTTCTTCAAATAGATTATGTCTCAGCAGCCCTGGGGGTGAGCTGCTGAATAGTTACTCTGTAGAGTGACAATCACACTGCATGCATAAAGAAGAATTGACTCTCTCTGTGGATCCACCTTTGCTGTACCTTGTATCAGTTAAATTGTGCTTCACTTTTCAAAATCCATTCAAGAGTTATTACCTTATAATGCTGTTTCTTTGATTGAACTTGGGGTCAAGACAATGATATTTCAAGGAGACACAGATGGGAGCTGGCTATATGCAAACACATGATCTCCTCTTTCTTCCTGGATATGTGGGGTCTAGAGCAGGTGGGTTTCTTAGGTAGGTAAGTACCTTAGCTAGGTAGTTAGGTACAGTTCCAAGCACTCACAAATTGTATATTTGTAGTTGAATGGTAATTAGTTGGAATAGAGTTCTATGGAGTTTCCTGATTGGTACCAAGGTAGTCAGTCTGGAGCTGGGTAAGTATTACTAAAGATAATGATAGCTGCTATAACAAACAAGCTCCAAAATTGCAGTGGCTTAACACAATGTAAAGTTTATTTCTTATTTATGTAACAGCCCGATATCTGTGATTGGTAGGTGGCCTTCTCTTTAATCACTTGAGGACCGAGGTTAGTTCTGTCTCTATTTTGTCATTCCGCTGCCCAACTTTTTGTTTGTTTCTGGCCAATGCATGGGGAAAGAGACCTCCTCTACCTTGGGAATGACACACACCTCTGCCCCTCACATTCCACTGGAAAGAACTAGTTATAGATTTCTAACTACAAGCAGGGAGCTGGAGAAATATAGTCACTGGCTGGACAGCCTCTTCTTAGCAAGTCTCTACGTGTAGAAGGAGGGTGTGTGGCTCTGATTGACAGTTAGCCATCTTGGCCACAAGAACAGATTTGAGTAAGGATGAGTCAGAAAGGGAACCAAAATGGAAGCAATATACAAAGAATAAAAAGGGGAGTCTAAAGAAATTTCTTAGGCCAGAGTTCAGATGGTTGCAAGGTTTATTCAATATCTGAAACCTTTAAAAATGTTCGGTAAACCATTAAAGAAGTAAATGTGGACCAAACATGAGAATTTGAAAAAGATTCTTTCCCTGTTTTCATTCACATTGGCCTAAAGTGTGTATCTTCTTTTCTCCCCTCTTTACAGAGTTCTCTGGGAGGTAGAGGTTTGCAGAGTCATCCCTTCCCCATCGTTACACACATTAATTGCTGAGGAAAGTCCGCCACAGAGAAGCTGATTGGCTGGGCTCTCGCTTCCAAATTGTTACCACTATTAAGTGTTTGCTATATGTCAGCTCTTTATTAATATCACCCCAGTCCAGCCTCCCAACAACCTAATGAGATACATGTTTTAACCTTTAACAGTGTTATTAAAACATGCTTTAAAAATATCTTACAGGGACAAATGATTTTCTTAGACTTTGCTTATAAACCAAAATCTAAAATACTGTGAAGGGGGCAAGAGGGTTCTCTCAGGTCAGAATTAAGATTGGGAATAATGATTTTAGTGAAACACAGTAAACAGAAACAAACAAAAAAAGAATATACTTAACAAAGGTAATGGGAGGCTGAACTTAAAAGAAAAATTGTTGATTTGTATCTTCTTCCTTAAAAAAGGCTCATAACTGCTGTCATAACCATTCAATCCACTTAAGCAAAGAAAATATACTATTCCTGCCTCTCTTGGGGTTTCATCTATTGCTAAACCTTTATTGTGACAGCTGCAGAGATTTTACAAGGAATAATAAAGTCACCATAGGCCCACGCTATGCTATGACCCAGGTAGTTTTTAAAACTGTTCCCTTCAAGTCTATGTCCATCTGCCTGCAAGTGAGTAACCCATCTTGACATGCACTTCTCAGAGTAGCATGTCACGTTTTAGTTCCCCTTGGGTGAATGCTAAAATGTTCACAACCAAATGTGAAGTTAAAAAAAAAAATGTAGACCATAAATACATGTATATACTAATTTTGAAAAAAAAAAAAAAGGCCAAACTATTAAAAGCAGTTACTTATGAAGGGTAAAAATCATAGGTAAATTTACTTTTCATATACTCTCCTAAGTTTTACAAACTTTATAAATAGCAATTTATTGTGTTTTTAAATTAAAAAGTATAAATATTATTATAAGAGGATATCTCATCACAGACCTGGTATTGCCTTGTTTGAACTCTGAAGAAAATCACTATTTTCCAGAATTAGGTAGTTAATTTTTAAGAGAAGTTAAAGAAATGCATCTATTTAAAATAAGAGCTTCAAGAAAAACTATTATTTTAGATTTTTGATCACTTACTAAATTCAAGTTTTTCACACCTTCAGTTGAAATTATTTAATAGTAACTTGTAGAACGAGGTCCATGTTGCAGGTTCAACCTGATAGATAGATAGATAGTGTGATAGGCCATCTATAAGATAGCCCCCAGGGATCCCCGCCTCCTGGTTTTTATGTCCTAATATAATCCTGTTCCCTTGAATGAGGATTGGACCTAGTGACTCACTTCTAACAAATAAAATACAGAAATAATGATAGAACATCAATTCTAAGATTAGGTTACAATGAGGCTGTGGTTTCCTCTCTCTCACTATTCCTTTCTCTCTCCCTCTCATTTACTAGCTCTAAGGAAGTAAAAAAAAACCAAATCATGTCATGAGCTCTCCTATGGAGAGGACCATGTGATAAGGGCCTCATGCGTCTGACCATCAGCCATACAAAGAAATAAGATGATCTGCTAACAGCTATATGAGTTAACTTGGAAGCAGATCCTAACCCAATTGAACTTTGATTTGGGACCACAGGCACCCAGCTAAGTCATGCCTATATTCCTGATTCCCCAGAAATTATGAGATAATAAATATTTATTGATTTAGGTTACTAAATTTTAAGGTAATTTGAACACAGTAATAGACAATTATTACAAATTAGTATTGGCTACCTGGAGTAGGGTGCTGCAAAGGATTTTGAAGCTTTGTCTATCCCTTAGGAAAATGTAGTCCATCAATTATAATTGTCTGCCATGACACAGGATAGAAGGAATATGTGTAGATAGAAGATAAAAGGTAACATGTGTACTATTCTTTTACATTCATGCTCTAGTGGGCCTCCATTATGATGAACAAAATGGTAGGCAAAGAACAGATTCATTTGGGGATTCTGGGAAATACCTTGGTGTTAATATGATCTATTTGTCCACTATCAATCATTAATACCATGACATATTAATTGATCAGGTTGGTCTGTGGGCCCTGATTTGGGTCTGTTTCCTGAGGAACATAGATTATATGGTTCAAGGAGACAGGCAGGACCTGAGGCAAGATTCAGGGCTGCCCAAACTAGGCTAAGGGTGCTGGTGTTTCCTGGAGTAAGTAAGCCCCAGAACAGAGATATGGATGATGAAAAAAGCGGAGAGAGAATGAATGACAATTATCCTATACTATACAACTTGTTTGATGTCAGTCCCAATTTCTGGAAAACTTAAGAGCTCATGAGTGCAAACAAAGTAGCCCAGAAAAGATATTAGTACATGTGGTACATGTAGTGTTGGAAGGATGACTGGCTCTGAGAAATTGCTGCTTTCCAGATATTGATACCCAACTATCCCCGGGAGACCTACAAACTCAATGCTGGTCAAAACCATCCTGGAGCATTGCTGAAATGAGAACGTGTTCCCTTATTCCTGGAGGGGGATGGAGGGAGGAGGGGACAGGGTATTGAACAAGTCTCTAATGAACATTGGCCTGTGATCCAAAGGAGTGAGAGGCTTTAAGAAAGAAAATTATATTGAAGAAAACTTCCAAATTTGTAAGACCAATTTCATAGACAACTCAAAGTTAAGACAGATTCCTTTTTTATGGGTGGGAGTATACTTTGCACAACCAAATGCCATATATGTGACAGTCTGAAAAGAAGTTGTCTGTAATTCCTAAAAAATTGAAATAAACATGAGCTTTCTGTAAGACAACCTTGAGGACTTCTGAAGATATACTTACATAGATGAAGCATCAACAATGCTAAGAAAATGGTTATATAGCTGAAGTATGCTTGACCTATATTTTTTGATGTCTAATTTGAAGACAATACTAAAATTTAAATTATTTAAACAAGATACTTAGAGTATTTTTATAGATATTATGTGGATAAAAATAAATGTATATGTGTATTTATCTAACCCAGAGAGATTATACTTGCTACTTATTGCAATTGTGATAGAAAATTGCATAGTCTCATATTTAAAGAAATTCAGAAAATGTGTGAGAAGTTTGAGATTTCAGTAGTGTTTATAGTCTGCTTTCTTATCTTATATGCTGAATATAAATATGAATATGGTGAAGAACCCCCACATGAGATATCTCCCCATGACTGGAACATTCCTTTGTTTCTCTTTATTAAAATAATTTATTCAATATCAGAAACCTTTCCACATAAGGAAAATATTTTTCTATTTCATTTTCTCTTGACCCCTTTGAAAGTTCCTGAAAGGTTGTATGTGTACAAACCCATTGGTGGGCACACACACACACACACACACACACACACACACAGAAAGAGAAAGAAGATGAGAGAAAAATGTCTTCATTACATGAAGTTGAAATAGTAATAATCTCTTTAGCTTGGTCCAGGCAAATACAATGGAGAAGGCAAAATGGGTAAATGTCTATTTAAAGCTTGTAGTGGACAGAATGAGGCCATATTCAGCCTGAATCTGGGTTTTTGGCTTGGCACAGACACATTAATTTATCCCTCTGGAAGCTGATGGTTTTCTTTATTTTACTGATAAGAGAGATAAAAGATGCTCTTGCTGACAGTTTCAAAACGCACTTGATTTTCTGAAGCCCGAGAATAACATATTCAATTACTTGCCTGATGTTTTCTCTAGTTATTTCCTGGACTGACTCTCAAATGCCAGCTGATTTAAATCAAAAGAGTGCTTGCTCCTCATCCCGTGTTGCTCCTGTCCAACCCCTCTTGTCCCTTCAACACCATATTTTGATCACCTCTCTTTACAATAGAGCCCATCATTGGAAATCAGATTCAAGTTTTAGTTTCACCTTGAAGTGTTTGATTCACAAGAATTAGCGGAGGTGAAGATGACTAAATATTCAGTTATTCTCCAGCCAGTTAAGCAATTCCCAAAGTGGTAGAGCAGATACATCTGAATTCTTAATCTTGTGGAGTCTTGTGGTTCCTGTGGTTCCATTTGACTGACTATCCCAACCCTATCCATTCCTCAGTGCACACAGATTACATAATCCACATCTTCCTGATCATAGGACATGCTATTTCTTAATATGGCTCCAAAGGAAATCTATGCGTTTTCCACACTACTTAGAGGGGTGAGCTCTGGGTTTGCTCTAGTTGGTGCCACCTGAACTGTGGGTGTGTTTTCTGGGGTCATGAAACAGACTTAGACACTTAGCCAGCCCAGGAGGGACACAATTAGAATTAGAAAGGCATAGAATACCTAACTAAAGTGCTAAGAAAGCAATTAAACTAAAAGAACAGCTTTTAATTTTCAGTACAAAAAGAATCCTGGCCCCAAATTAATTTTATTTATTCAAAGTCTAACTGAACAGAAGCAGGAATAGATAGCCTTTCCTACATCCTTTTATTGGACTCAAAACCAAAATGTCAAGCAGCGAGACTTGATGTTCCTTGAAGTTCCTAAGTGCTTCATTTATAGGTTTCAGCTGATTGAAAACCCAGTTGCACTGAGGAAGAAGCATAAAAAAATTATGTTGGGATTATAATATAACTGTTGGCCCATTCTAATTAATAGCGCCACCATGAACCTGGTTGCTCAGTTGCCCCAAATTAGAAATTCCTCAGTATGTCCCTCTGTTAACCTTGAAAGCCAATTAACCACCCAAAAGTAGTGACATTACCCACAAAAATTGTCTCAAATAAATACACTTTTCAGTTCCACTGTCATCACTTTAGTTTCGTCCACCTTCAGCTCCTAATTGAACTATTGTGATGCCTTCCAGTCTTCACTATTTGTGTTTTTAAAGTCTTTTCTTTTTTTTTTCCCCTCCCTCCCTCCCTCACTTTTCTTTCTTTCTTTCTTTCTTTCTTTCTTTCTTTCTTTCTTTCTTTCTTTCTTTCTTTCTTTCTTTCTTTCTTTCTTGCCTTTCTAATAAAAATTGTGCATATTAAGGTATACAACATGATGATTTGGCATATTGTACACAGTAAAATGATTACTACAGTCAAGCTAATTAATATATTTCCTCCCACAGTTACCGTGTGTGTGTGTGTGTGTGTGTGTGTGTGTGTGAGAGAGAGAGAGAGAGAGAGAGAGAGAGAGAGAGAGAGAGAGAGAGAGACGAGAGCACCTGAAATCTACTCTCAGCAAATTTCTAGTATTCAATACAGTATTATTAACTATAGTCCCATTCAGTCCACAGAATAGCCCAGGATCTTTTAAAATGCAAATCCGATCATATCAGTACTCTGCTTAAGGTTTCCCTTTGTGCTTACAGTCAAGGTGGTGTGCATGATACTTAGTGGCCATTCAGGAAAAGAATGACTGAATAAATTAACATAATTTGGCGAATCATAGTTTGTGGTCTAGATAAATAACATAAATTTTTTGAGTTTTTGAATGAGGAAAAATGCATGTACTCAAAAAGGGCTTTCTGGCTTTAAATTATATAAGAAACTACCCAAACACATTTAAAATCATTATTTTTCTGGGTCACTTACAAATAAATCATTTTGCAAAGTGTGCTATTCTCCAGATAGTGAAACACATTGTTCCGTATACTGTTGCCCTCTTTTTTATACAAGGGAGAGTAGAAGAATGCTCTTAATAGTTTATATATTGAGTCCATTTAAATGCTTTTGGCAAGAGTAATAAAGCATGCTTGTTACTCCTTTTGTCATACCTACTACTTCTTTTTACTTCTTCCCTGCTCCCCAGAAGCCACCTTTCATTTTTCTGCCATCTAATTTTAAAATTATCTCTATGAGTTGATATGCTTATAGTGATATTTCTTGGTTTTTAATTTTTTTTTCTAGATTATCTCTCAATGTAGAGAGATCTAATATTTAACTTTCATTTTACAACCACCTCCAGTGCACTTTCGTTCCCCTCATTCTCTCAGTGCAATTATATCTGAATTTTTGGTTAAATCAATATTCAGTGTTTACATCATCATAACTATTAGAATACTATTTCCAACTGAGTCACCAAATATATTATGATCACTTTTTCTTCCTTGCCTACTTCCTAAAGTTAATAAATGCCTTTTTTCCCCTCATGCTTATCACTGTTGCCCCATATTCTCTGACAGAGCCGGAAACCTCTTTTTACTGTGATCAAACACACTAGGTAATCTTGATCAGTTCTATTTGCCCCATTTGAAAGGAATCTATTTTGCTGCCCAATCTGAAATATTTGATTTCTAGGCCTGTTAAAGTTTTCATCCTAGGATTTCCCTCTATTATCATTCTAGAAATAACTTTCACTTCTCTCTCCTTTTATTCCCCACTCCTGGGTTAGATGCCTTGTTTTCTGAGACAATACCCCTTGTTGTGGAGGAGCATATATGCTACTGCTTTTTGTCTTGGTGAGCCTGAATACATTTTTATTCTATCTTCAAACATCAATAATGGAGTAAAGATAGTCTATTCAATAAATTGTGCTGGGAAAATTGGACTGACACATGCAAAAAAATGAAACTGGATCACCTCCTTACGCCATATACAAGAACAAATTCAATGTAAGACCTGAAACCATAAAACTCCTAAAAGAAAATATAGGGAGTACATTTGCAGACATTACCCAGAGCAATATTTTTACTGATACATCCCTGCGAGCAAGGGAAGTAAAAGAAAAAATGAACATATGGGATTATATCAGACTTAAAAGTTTTTTCACAACAAAGGAAACCATCAATAAAGCAAACAGGAAGCCTACTGATTGGGAGAATATATTCGCCAACGATATACCTGATAAGGGGTTAATATCCAAAGTTTATAAAACACTCATGAAACTCAACACCAAAAAAACAAACAACCCAATTAGAAAATGGGCAGAAGATATGAAGAGACATTTCTCTAAAGAGGACATACAGAAGGACAACAGGCATATGAAAAAATGTTCAACCTCACTGGTCATTAGGGAAATGCAAATAAAAACCACAATGAGATACCACCTCACTCCAGTCAGAATGGCTATCATCAATAAATAACAAACAACAAGTGCTGGCAGGGCTGTGGGGAAAAGGGGACCCTGCTACACTGTTGGTGGGATTGCAGATTGGTGCAGCCACTATGGAAGTCAGTATGGAGGTATCTCAAAAAACTGGAAATGGAACTACCTTTTGACCCAGCAATTCCACTCCTAGGTATTTATCCTGAAAAACCCAAGACACTGATTCAAAAAAATATATGCACGCCTACGTTCATTGCAGCGCTATTTACAATAGCCAAGACTTGGAAACAACTGAAATGCCCATCGGTAGATAACTGGATTAAGAAACTGGTACATTTACACAATGGAGTATTACTCCGCTATAAAGAAGAATGAAATCGTACCATTTGCAATGATATGGATGGACCTAGAGACGTTAAGTGAAATAAGTCAGTCAGAGAAAGACAAATACCATATGATCTCACTTATATGTGGAATCTGAAAAACTGAATGAATGAGCAATGTAAACAGAAACTGTCTCATAGATATAGAGGAAAAACAGGGTTGCTAGTTGGGAGGGGGGTGGGGATGAGGGAGAAGGGGAAGGGATTAGACAGCAAAAATAGCAACTACTATATTACCACAGGGATATGAAAGACAGTTTGGGGAATATAATTAATAATGTTGTCAATATTTTGTGGGGTGTCAGATGGTCACATGTCTTGTTGGGGAGACCATTGCATGGATGGAGTAGAGGCTTGATCACTGCACTATACACCTGAAGCGGAGGTTGTATACCAACTGTAATTGAATATATAGATAGTCACGGGATGTGGATTATACTGTGGAAGGGAGTCAGAGGAAGTTTAATAGATATATATGATATGGGGGGGAGGAGTGGGTGACGAATTGGAGGAGGGGGTTGTCACTTTGAAGGGTAAAAAGTATAACTATTGCACTGTGTTGTACACCTGAAACTAATTAAAAATAAATCAATTTAAAAAAAAAGAAAAAGAAAAGAATGGCTTCATTGAGCATGGCATTTTCCAGACTGGAAATCATTTTCCCTAGAAGTTTAAGTACACGATTCGATTATTCTCCAGTTTCCAATATTCCTGGTGAGAAACCTGATGGTATTCTTATTTCTGATTATTTATAAATGATCTATATATTTTTCTTCTCCAGGACGTTTTCAGACCTTCTCTTTAAATCCAGGGTTCTAGAATTTGACAACCATGTGCCTTAGTGAGGGTTCTTCAGTCATTAAGCTGAGAGGTCAATGGTACTTCCTTCTAGAAATGTAGGTTCTGAGAAATTTTGTGTATTATTTCTTAAATATGATTCAACCCTTCATGTTTCCCACATTCTTTTTCTGGTATTTGAGCTTCCCAGTCGATTCCAGTTAGAGTTGATTCTTTAATTTTCTTTTCTTTTTAAAAATCTTAATTTTCATCTTTATCATTTTGTTCTACTCCCTGAGGGAGACCTTTGAGGTCTTCTCAATTGTATCTTCCAGTGCATTCTGTACACATGCATGCTTATTCCTGCTCTCATGTGTCTTTAATTTCTGAGAGCTCTTTTTGAAATTTTGATTGTTAATTTTTACAGCATTTTTCTTTTTTCTCTGGTGAAATTAATGATAGTTTTGGAGAAATTTCCCCCTCCTATTTGCTACAGCTTCTGAATTCTCTTTGTTAAAAGTTTTTCACTAATATTTAGTCTGTACGTATGTGCATATTTAAGAGTGACGTATGCAAACAAAACTGGCATAATGCTTGTTGTGAATATGCAGGGCTTTTCAACTGGTTGGCTTCACTATGGAATCATTTGTTGGGGATCCAGCCATTTGGGACTTGGCTTTCCCTGTTCTGCTAACTCAGGGATTTCCACTTTTTAAAATATGTACATTTCTTGTCTATTGTAGTCCCCTCTCTTCTGTCTTTTGTTACTGTCAGTTTAGCTTTTGTACTTACTTATTTTCATATATTAGCAATGCTCTGTAAGATATTCTACATTACATATTAAATAATATGTATAGACTGCTATATTTCAAGTTTATACAGTATGGAAAGGAAAATTTGACAGGGAGCTGTCAGTAGTACTTGAAGGGAAGGTGAGAGTGCCATGGAAATGCTTCATAAAGAGATTGGCCTTTGGCTAAGTCTTGAGAGAAGATGCTGGGCAGACAAGAAGCTGAAAAGCACACCGTGCATATGGGAGTAAGAAAGAAGATCCACCGCAACACAGTGTATAGTCTTTTCCATAGAACTGCAGGAGAATAGCACGGGTTCAGGTAGTGGGTGAGAGCAGGAAATGAGGCTCTGAAGGTAATCAAGTTCAGGTTATATAACTCCTCATGCTCCATTCTGAGGCCCTGTGCAAAGCATCATGGGTAATAAAAAGTGAGTAAGCAGCTCACAATCTACTAGGGAAGGAAAGATACAAAAATAAATAGCAATAATGCTGGGCATAACTGTGTGAATTAAAATGGGCTTTCCAAGGAGAAAGAGATGATATCTAATTGAGAGAAAATGTTTCATGAAGGAAGAAACATTTGTAAGGCCTCAAATTTTGATAAAGAGAGCTTTGGCAAGAGGAACCCGAGATGGAAGGAAACAAAACGAGGAAAAGCATGGCACTGGACATGGAAAGGATGATTGCAGAAGAGCAGGCAGTCCAATCTGGTTGGTAACCAGGTGGTGAGGTAAATCTGACAGCATGGGCTGAGCCATAGGGTGGGTGGACTTGGATGTCAGACTGGGCAGTCTGTGCTTAATTGTGTGGGCCACAGTCAAACCTACTTAAAATGACAACCAATGTCTTTGATGTGCACACTGAACTCGTTCTTGTTTCTGGTGAATGATCTTCCTTACTCTTGAAGCATGAAACATCCTTGAAAAACAAGTAGTAGTTTCTTGGCTCATTTTCCTCCTTTGTTTATCCTCCTCTTCAATTCATTCTTCATACCTTATCCAGTGAGTGGACAAATGCACATTGAAGAATCTAATCTCTGCTTTTAATACTTGGTATGAAATTTAAATTCCTCATTATGGCCTATAGGATTCCAAAGGCTCTGACTCCTGACTGCACCTTGGACTTCACGTCATACCTTTTTTTTTTTCACTCTCTGCACTCCAATCAAATATCAATTTGGTCCTCATTTACTATGACAAGCTCATACCCATCTCTCTGCCTTTGCACTTGCTATTCCCTTTACCTAGGATGCTCTTTTACCAGCAATTTGCATAGTTGGTTTCTGTGTGGTTTTTTTTGGTATCAAATGTAATATTATTTCCCCAAAGTGGCTTTCTCTGGCCATTGAAATTACCTTCTATCCCTTCCTCCTCTTGTTGTGGTGCATTGCCCTATTCATTTCCTCTGGAGCACTTTTCTTAGTATGTAATTATGTTGCTTAGTTATGTGTCAAACAATTATGCAATTATCAATGATCTGTTTCTCAACCCAATAGAAACTATCCTTCTACAAATCAGAGACCTTGTCTTCCATATTTTCTGCTGTATCTCCAATGCCTAGAGTCGTGTTTGGCACATAATAAATACTTAGCAAATATTTGTGGAATAAAGGAATAAATGGATAAGTAATTATTTGAAATATCTCTCCTCATTTTTGTTACATCAGCTCCCTAAGTATTGAATAGATCCATAAGACCCTCTTTTTTTAACCAAATAATTTCTTTCATGGTTTTTATTCTACATTCTTCCTTATTTCTATAAATACTTACCTGGTATACTGTACGTTCTATGAGGGAAGGGACCAGGTCTCTATCTTTAAACATTTTACTTTTGGAGTCTTAACCATAGTATATGCTCAATAATATTTTTTAAATGCCTGTATGATGAGGAAAGTTATGTAAGAAAATAAGAGGTAAATGGTGTGACTGTCTTTTGCTCAAGGCAGGAGATTTGTCTCTAATCTTCCAGAAAACATTTAACACATGTTATTAGTATCATTGTTGTTATTGTTGTTCTTCTTATTGTTGTTAGTCCTTATCCTGGCTCTGCTGGTAAATGTAAGTCTTTGACCTTGGGGCACACTGACTTATATTGCTGAGCTTTAATTTTTTTCATCTGTAATATGAGTATTGTTGCTTAAAGTATGACCTCTGGCCTAACTGTATCAGAACTCTCTGTGTTGTGCATAAAACACAGATTTTCATGTTTTCTACCTGAATCTCCAATCGCCCAGCATCTCTGGGACTGGGGTGGGGAGATCTGAATTTCTCACAAGTTCTTTCAGTGATGCTTATGGAGACTGAAGTCTGAGAAGCACTAGTGAGGGGTTCTACTAAATGATTTTCTATGATTCTGATTCTTCTGTGTAGCTGAAATCATCTATACTGGCCATCTGGTAAGAGAAAGAGAGAGCTATATTCGTTAAATATTACTCATGTAGATTGCTGCTGCAGGAAGTTTCCTAGTAATTCTTGTCGGCTGCTAAGCAATGCACTGTTTCTTGTGAGTAATGATCTATTCTTTGCATTCTATTATGTTAAATTACATTATTCCTCATGCTTTGTGTCTCAGGGAAAAATAAAACTGTGGCGTGGTAATTTCTCTTAGAAAATATTTCTGCTTATACAGATCACATAGTTCATGAGTCAGATTCTTCAAATATATATCCCTTTTGGGGGGTAACCCATGTATTTTGGGAAGCTGCAACAACTTCTTCTAGCTATGAATCCAACTTGTTACACTGATGCTGTTTATTCTGTAACATGATTATAACAAAGGTCTGTGGAAATTTAGTGGTCAGTAAGGACCATTGAAAACCAACTAGGGAACAGTGACTCTTTTGAGACAAAGCATATGATACAAAAAATGAAAAATAATTGCAAAAATTTAAACAAGGCATAATTTCCCTCTCCCCGGCAAATTTACAGAAGGTCATAGGGAGAAGGTAATTTGGATGAGCAATAACTGCCAACAATGTTTCTGTGGAAGGAGGGGAGTAAAAAGAGAGACTGACAACTGAATGGTAGCACAGGTGCAGGAGAGAGATATAAATGGGCTCAGGAGAATAAATACCTTTTTCTGGAGGCCCAGCTCAGGGAATTAACTTCTGTCTGCCTCCATGACTCAGCTTGTTTGATAGAGTTCTAGAAAATGTTCATAACTGAAAATGGAAGCAAAGTCCCTCTACTCCCCAACCCCTGCAAGAACTTACACAGACATTTGAGGAAAGGATGAATTTAACAAGGATTTGGTAAAAGGGAAACATTTTTCATTCTCAGTATTTAAGACTAAGACTGGCCATGAATTTAATAATTTAATATCTATATGCTGTGTACCCACATAATGTTACACACACACACACACACACACACACACACACACACACACACACACACACACACACTGGTTCCTATTATTTCAACACCTTGCCCGGGAAGGTGCCACTCTGCAGTTAGATATAGGACTATTTCTGCACTTTGGTGATGCCACATGCTAATTTCCCAGTCTGTCTTTTTTCGTAACACTGAAACACCCTGGATATTCAGTCTCAGGGGATCACACAGGCTAGCTCATGAGAATTTTGTTCTGGTGTGCTGCTATCATGTATGTGCTGGGGGCAGGGCTTGTGTACCCACCCTCTAACAAAGAAGTGGTACACAGCGTGAATTCTTCGCTGAGGAAAGGAAGATGTTGCTGTAGAAAAGATGTTGGGAAGGGATATCTTCAGCCACCAGTGAAAGGCATTGAGTAGGGACAAGCAAGATGGAACTGTCACATTGTGGGAAAATCTAAGCAGTTGATTTGGAAGATTAACAGCAGGTTATAGTGTATTTATGACTTTCAGCTTCCAAAAATTTAAATCACTACGTGAACAGAGAGCCAATCACTAGAGAAGTCAGGAGAGGAACCCCCAGTCCAGAGTTTTTCCCTGGTTTCTACTCTGTCTCCCAAGGTGAGTGCTTCATCCCTGGGCCAAGTCACAAGGCCTCAATCTGTCCAGCCAAAAAGAGAAGCCCCAGACAGGGTATTGCCCTGTGTCCTTCCCAGCTCAGGAAGAAATGTTAATGAAAGACTAATACCACTAACCATCCCACTAAAAGCCTTAATTTCCACTTTTAATGCAGAGGGCAGAAAGTTAAGACCTACAACTGCTCTACACTGTAGAAATATATGAGCTGATAAAAAAAAGTAGTTCTTCATAAATTGTACATACGCTCGTTTCAATGTGGCACAGGTCACCTGCATGAAAAAAAATCAGAGCTCTAGAAAGTTGTCTATTCCTGTAGTCTGTTTCCCATGTGGAAACCTAATTACCTCTGCCACAGTGAATCTGGGTCCTTGGCAATGGCTGGGTGTGACTTACAGGGCTTAGACCTCCAAGTGCATCAATACGTAGTAAGAGCAAATGGACTTCCAAGCAACCAGAGAGTAATTTCCTAATGCAAGAGCTGGGAGCTGTAGCCAAACACATTTCATTTCCTACCTTCCCTATAGTTTAGAGATTAATGAACAGAACATGGGGTTTCCCAAAATAACATATACGAGCAACCTACTTACATCAGACTTTTCTCAACTGTCACCATCTCTCTCTACTTGGCAATTGGAGCCAGCCATTAGTTTAGTAAGGCCATCCAACGGTGACCCACAAGGTGGGATAGAAATATTGAAGGGTTAAAGCCTCTGAGGACAACATGGAGGATATCTTTAAAAGCACAGTATATGCCCTCTTTCACCTTGGGTTTAGTATGAGTAATGCATGGGACTTTATCTGCACTTATATTTAAGTTAGGCAATGCTTGTAAAAGCACATGAGAAAGTTCCTGGCCCACAGAAGCACAGCTATAATAACAATTATTACTAGTAATATCTGGTATGAATAGAATTTGTGTTAATACTTCTGTTATAATTATATTAATTATTGTTATTATAGTCACTATGATTATTGTCAGGTTTGTTGAATAGGAGAGCACAATGAGTACAAGAAAGAAGGATAACACATCCAAGATTAAAAGAGACTGAACCTATAGTAGTCAATTTCATTTTTTAGCTTTACTGAAGTATGACTGACAAATGAAAATTGTATATATTTAAATATACAACATAATGTAGAATGATTACCACAATCAAGCTGATCAACATACCCATCACTTCACATCGAACATTTTTTTTGTAGTTAGATCACTTAAGATTACTCCTTAAGCACATTCATTATATAACACATTATTAACTGTACAGTCACCATACTGTACAGTTGGTCTTCAAAACTTACTTATATTATACCTGAAAGTTTTTACCCTTTGATCAACTTCCCCCATTCCCTCCATCCCTCAGCCCCCAGTAACTACTCTTCTGTCTGTTTCTGAGTTAGTTTTTTTTAGATTTCATATACAAGTGAGATCATACAGTATTTATCTTTTTCTGTCTGGCTGACTTCACTTAGCATAATGTCTCCAGGTTCATCCATGTTGTTACAAATGGCAGAATTTTCTTCTTTTTGTATGGCAGAAATATGTACCATGTTTTTAATCTAGTTATCTGTTGATGGACATATAGATTGGCTGTTGTGAATAATGCTGTACTGAACATGGGAGCACAGATATCTCTTCAAGATGCTGATTTTATTTCTTTTGGATATACACGCAAAAGTGGGATTGCTGGATCATGTGGTAGTTCTATTTTGATTTTTAGAGGAATCTCCATACTGTTTTTCATAGTGGCTGCACCAATTTACATTTCCTCCAACAACGTGCAAAAGTTCCCTTTTTCCAACCTCTGTGCCAAAATTTGCTCTCTTAACTTTTTGATAGTAGCCCTTCTAACAAGCGTAAAGTGATATCTTGTGGTTTTGATTTGAATCTCCCGATGGTTAGTGATGTTGAGCATCTTTTTAAATACCCATGACCATGTGTATGTCTTTTTTCGGAAAAATGCTCATTCAGGTCTATTACCCACTTTTAATTGAATTGTTATTGTTGTTGTTGCTATTGAGTTGTATGAGATCCGTATATATTTTGGGTATTAACTCCTTATCAGATATATGATTTGCAAATATTTTCTCCGATTCAGTAGGTTGCTTTTACATTTTGTTGATTGTTCCCTTTGCTGTGTAGAAAGATTTTAGTTTAATGTAGTTCCACTTGGTTTTTTGTTTGTTTGTTTGTTTGCTTTTATTGCCTGTGCTTTTGGTGTCATCCAAAACAATCCAAACAATCATTGCCAAGACCACCGTCAAAGAGAGTTTTCCCTATATTTTCTTCTAGGAATTGTATGATTTCATGTCTTAATGTTTCAGTCTTTGATCTGTTTTGAGTTGATTTTTGTGTATGATATAAGATAAAGGTCTAATTTTAGTCTTTTTCATGTGGATAGCCTTCCTCCTCATCGGAGATCCAACTGCAAAAGCTGAAGTGACCCTGTACCCAACTCTATTCCCTTTCTACTGCCAGTCCAGAATCACTCCTGCCATCACAGGGACCCAGCAAGAGGCTCACCAGTTCACTCCCCATAATAGCCTTGCTGGCCACTGGAGATCCCAAAGCAGCCCTGTCACCCAGTGCTAGCCCTGCTCTCACTCCTACCTTCCCAAAGACCCTGTAGGAACCATATCCATCTATGCCCCTGCCAACAGTACTGCCCATTCAGGAGCCAACTGAAAACAGGCAGCAACAATGTGACCAGGATCCCGCCCACTTGACTGAGTTCCACGAGGCAATCCCATGAGTCAGGGACCCAGACAGGAGAAGGTCTTTACCTACTGAAGCCAATCCATAAAGACAGGAAGAGGTGTTTGCTCCTTCAAATGCACCAACACAAGGCTACACAGATCACAAAGAATCAGGCAAACATAACACAATCAAAGGAAATTAATAAAGCCCCAGTAACCTGCCCTAAAGAAATGGAGATTTACAAACTGCCTGACAAATAATTCAAATAATAATCTTAAAGAAGCTCAGTAAGCTACAAGAGAACACAGACAACAAAATCAGGAAAAATCAATTCTTAAAATACCAACATCTCTGTTGTTGCTCTTTAAAGAAGAGCTTTGGCAATGCAATAGTTTCCTGAGAAAGTCCCATTCAATGATTCTAAAATTGTAGCAGCCTAATGCAATAGATATTTTTAGCAGATGAATCCTTTCCCATATCCGTCCAATCCTGTGAAAAACTGGGCTATCTCCCTCACTCTTGCCATCACCCTTATGCCCCCGAGGCTCATTCTCCTCTAACCCTGTGAAGGGAGCATGAGAAGCTCACACAGGACCTGATGCCTTATGTGGAGTGGGTGTGAATTCTTGCCTGTAAAATTGTCAGTGTGGGGGCTGGCCAAGTGGCACGTTGGTTAAGAGTTGGCTTGGGATGCCAGTTCTGCGCAGCAGGCCCCCGGTTCTGATCCCACATGGGCCAGTGACGCTTCGCCCTCTATAACTAAGATGGTGAAAAACAGCTAGACCTGGAGCTGGGCTCCTGTGAGTCACCTGCGACGGTGTAGGCTGCAGTCCCTGCTACAGTGGGCTGCCACGAGCTACTGTGAGTGGCCGGCAGCCAGCATGGGCTGCCAAGAGCCTCCGTGAGTGGCTGTCCAATGACTGGTGACCTATCTGCCTCACCCAGAAGGAGCAATGATGATACCAACATGGGCCAGTGAAGCAACGTCCTCCACAACTAGACTGAAGAACAAAAGGACAGCAACTTATCTGTTCCCCTTCCCTGATTCCCCAACACTGTTCCCCTCCCCCAATTCCCCAATAAAAAATCAAAAAGAAAAAAGAAAAATATTGTCAGTGTGCTGAGAAGCAGGAGAGTGGTGGGAGAATGTGGGCTCTGGCTCAGAGTTCCAGCCTTGACTCAGGAACTGAGTGACTCTGAGAAGCTCCTGAAAAACTCTGAGCTTTAGTTTCCTCCTGTGTTTCATGGGAGATAATAATAATAGCTTCTCAGAGATGCTGAGAAAATGAAATGAGCAGTTAATCTAGGCAAAGCATCTAGAGTAAAGCCGTAGCTCAACAATGATATTTTCTTCCTCTGCTGTTTATTTGCCCCTAATCAGCCCTCCCTAACTAACCTCCCTTAGAAAAATATCCCCAGCTCCTACCTCTCTGTCCTTAATACTACTATTCATGTTCAATTAAAAAAACCCTCTGGCTTAAATTTTAAAATATTGAGACAGCTAGTAATGAACAATTTTAAGTAGAGACCTAGGTCGCGTCTCTATTTCCAAATAGAAAATGTGGAAAAGATCAAAATCTGTAAATCCAACAACTGATAAATATATGAAAAATCTCTCTACTTTTTCTAGTAGCCAGGGAAATGAAAATTAATGCAAAATATCAATTTATAATCATCAGCTTGGCAAAAAGTCTAAAAAGTTAGAATTCCTACTCATGGGATTGTAAGAAAGGGGGCACTCCAAAGTGTTAATTGAGGAAATGTGAATTTTTACATCCATTTGGGGAAGAAATCTCTCGCGCACGCATATGTGTGTGTGTGTGTGTGTGTCTGTGTTTACATTATTTCTAGGTTTTACCACTTCAGTGTTATAATAAATATCCTGGTACTAGTGCTTGTATTTCTAAGAGAAAAATTCCCAGAAATGGGACATGGGAATACTGTGACAAAAAATAGTCAGTGCTACAGTGGTAAAAACCTTGAAACAATGCAAACATCCATAAAAAAAAAAAAAGGTTCAAATATTTGGCTAACTTGTGTTAATTTTGTGGAATATAAAACAAAATGAATATATACCACTTTACTTGGAGATATTTCCATAATATATTAAGTGAAAATAGCAAGATGCAGGAGAACAAATGATTCTATTTTTGAAAAACAAACAGTGGCAAAAATACCTCTAGTTTATGCACATATGTGTATGTGAATAAACTTATGAGCATGGAGAAGTGAATATATGAAGACCCACTGAGTAACTAACAGTACTTACCTGTGTGTGTGTCTAAGAGTTGCAGAGAAAAGGATGGGAAAGGAAAATTAGGCAAAACTAAAAATCTGCATAGTATATATCGTTGGGCTATATATATGAGGTCTACGATTACAAAAAATCATAAACAAAAATCCTGTGCATTTGTGTTATGTTCCAAAATTTTTATAAAACTATACATGTTTTATAAAACATGTATACATAAAGAGGTGTGTGAAAGGGTGGCCACTGAAGTATTCAAGACAATTATCATAATAACAATCACATAACTTTTCTTCTGTTTATTTTTGTTTTGTTAGAATGCTTTATATGGAGCCTTATTATTTATATAATCAGAGAAAAGCTATTTTCACGGTACAAAAAGGGAGAGAGAATGATACCCAGGCTGGCTATAATTCCACAAGGTGATTCCAGAAATAAGAAAGAGCCTTTGGAAGCATTTTGGAATTTGTTTCAAGTCATGGGAAAACATAGGATGTATTGCAGTTTGGCAACTTAAGAAGTAGACTCAGATGGAGTTTATGTGCAGGATGCTTATTAAGGACAGTGCTTGTGACCCATTCCTGTGGAAGGGAGAACTGTCATGCCTTGGCTGACCCTACAGGGATCTCTGGAGCTAGAATGATCCTGTGGCATTGTCCTGAGTTGAACTGAGAAGGACAGGCCTTAAACTTTTTTTTTTTTTTTTTTTTTAGGGCAGTGTCACTGGCCCTCACATGTGGGACCGAACCGGGGCCGCTGGCGTCCCAAGCCAGTGCTTAACCACCGTGCCACTCGGCCGGCCCTAAGGCCAGGCCTTAATAACCCCCATCTTTACATAAATTAGTCATTAAATATGGCATCCCTGTGGGGGTGGGGAGGCAGCTGAGGCAATTCCCGAAGGGGCTGATAACATTTCCAACAGCTAAGACATCAAGTCCTTTATTGAGAGGGCCTGGGCAGTGCATTTCATTGTCTTCCCAGAATGGCCTTCATGATCCCAGTGGACTGGGAATGCTGGCTAGCCTGGCTAAATTCAGGCTTCTGCAGGATCAAATCCCGAGTTCACTTTCCCACAGGAAAGTAGATATGTCATGAGGGGAAGTTTTTTAAGCAACCATTCGACACTCAGAGCAGTAATTTGTGCATTTTATCAACCAGAGACAAGTATTTTCCAAGCTCCTGTTATGGGCCAGGAACTGACTGGGTTCTGTGGAAAACAAGAAAGCTATGTGAGGCTGGTCACCATCCTCTCTCAAGGAGTTTACAGGGGAGATAAGGCATGTTACACAAGACCAGCTCTGCCCGACAGGGAGTGGTAAGTGCTGCCACACAGGCACAGCAAAGCATTCGAGGAAGGTGGAGGGGTGGGAGCATCTTGATATCAAAGCTTGAGTGTCATGAAGCAAGCAAGTCAGATGACTTTGGAAGCTGCATTCATATTTTTGGAGGTAGCACAGCAAGTTCGCAAACAGCAGGAAACTATGATATCATGGGAGAACATCAAACTGGAATTTGGGATACCTTGGTTCAAATTACGTTTTTGCTTCTACATGATCATGGATTTGGGGAAAATTGTTTAAAACTATAAGCTTCAATTTCTCTACATGTCAAAAGGAGATAAAGCATATCTTGCTTGTTGTTGTTAGCATAACGTGACGTAATGCCAGGCTAGATGCTAGGAGGATAACAGAGAATAAGGTTGCTTTGTTAAGAGTTAAATGCTACACAAACAGGAGACATAAGTGTTATTATGTTAATAAGTTGTAGTTAATCCATCCATGAGATTTATAATGACTTTCCCCAGATAATCAATTTTACAGAATATTGCTGGACAACATACCAATTTCCAATGGCTTCCCGTGAAACTCTTGGGAATATCTGAAACCTAAGACAAGAACTCTCAGCACAGTGTTATATTAGATAGGTTAATTAATGGAATTATGTAATGAATGTGTCAGATATTAGGTGAGGGAGGCTTTTATGATACTGATAATCGCTGAGCAAATTCAGGCATCTTGATGTCTTTCCCTTGTCCTAAATCCTGTCTCTCAGTTCTTTTCTCAGGCAAGCCTGCAGAGTCTTACGGATGCTATTACTCCTGTGATCCTCATCCAGTGTTTGCTAGGACTCTATTAAATGTGCTGAATCTTGGAAGCAGACAGAAATTTCCTTTTAGCTAGGTCTCTAGCAAGTGTTCATTTTTCTTCTCCTAGCACCTGCCACACTTTACTTATTGCTCAAGTACCAAAAGGAGTGGGAATTTTTCACCTCACCTGATGTTACTCTGAGTATTATTGTTTATTTAGCATCCCTGATTTGGCAATCAATTTTGCACCTTTTTCCCTGGTCCCTTGCTTTTCCTCCTTACCTTCTTCAGGGCAAAGGTGGTGCCAGGTGTGTGTTAGGAATAGGATCAGCCTCCTTTTATCTTCCCTACTCTTAAATCTCTATCTACTGCCCCACCCCCAGGCCACCCCTTGGAGGCTTATTATTTGAGATAGACAGTTGTCACTTTCTAAATCTACATGTGTGAATAAAACCGTCTTTACCAAGCTTTGCTGTTTTATTTATCTGTAATATAAAGCATAGATTAGAAACAACTGCATGGTTGCCAGTAAATGTAGTTTCAAAACAAGCCCCAAAGACTCCTTTCCAACCAGATTACTGCTCCTAAGCTCCTACTATATGGAAAATTTAAAGCACTACTGCCTGAAGTTAACTGTATTTAATATTTCTCAGTTTCTATTCCTGCACTTGTCCCCTCTGGCTGTACTGAGACCAAGAATCTCCATCTGTTATCACGGCCTGCTGAGACCTGCAAGTGCTGTAAGAGAAATTCAACCCCTTACCCAATTTGTTCCCACAAATCAGAATGTAGAGTCAGAAAAGGTAGAGCACTAATCATAGCAGAGACACACAGTCACAGGGTAGAGATGGGGGAACACAGCTGCAGAGATTGGCGTCAGAGACTGAGAGCTGCCATGGCACAAAGCCATTCCTATTAATTGCTCAAACAGCAGCCAACATGTTACAGAACATGTTGGAGGGAGGTGAAGTTTTCCGCTATCACTGTATCACATGCTCCCTTTTTCTTTGGTACAGAACTCTTCATTTATCCATACAGCTGCCTCTACACCAGAGATCTAGGTGCTTTAGTAAATTTGATGACATCCTTCGTTTCAGTGAATGAGTCTTGATTGGTCTTGGCCAGTGGTTCTCAAACTCTTTGGTCTCAGGAACTCTTTACATCCTTCACAACTGGAAGATCCCAAAAAGCTTCTGTCTTGTGGTTTATATGTATCAATACTTATCATTGTAGAAATGAAAGCTAGAAATATTTATTTGTAAATCTATTTTAAAATAAAACCACTAATGTTTAGAAGAGTAACATTGTCAATGAAAATGATTATACTCTTCAAAACTAATAAAATGGGTAGTAAGAGTAGAATGGTTTTACATTTTTGCCAATACCTTTAATATTCGGTGTAATAGATTCTCATATTAACTTCTGCATTTGATCTGTTGCAATGTTATTTTTATTAAAGTGTATAAAGAAAATCTGTCCTCTCACAGGTATGTAGTTGGAAAAAGGAGAAAAATTTTAATAAATAAAAATCTCAGATAATTGTAGCTATTCTTCTTTGATATTACACTAAAGCTTGCAAGTGATAGTTTTTCAAAGGTTAGTTGATGAAACTAAAACCATATTAATGGACTTTTTATTTGTCATGTTAAAATTCAGTAGTCTGTCATAAATATTAAAAAGAAATTTTAAGCATGCATAGCTTCATAACCTCATGCATTGGTATTAGAAATATGGTGGTTCACAGAATTATAATGTTCTTCAAATGTTAATATAAAAAAAAGTCACAAAAATCACATTCATTAATATCAATATCTCATAACAAAAACAAAAGCAAAACAGTCTTTAGTTATCAGGAAGGTGTCAAGCTCATGTTGGCAGAAATAAATTTTCTAGAATTATAATTTTATACTAAAAGCTTACATTCTTTCATTGGCAACAATTATGATCAGTTATTTTTTATTGTTCCCTTACCTTACCTTCCTTCCCCTTCATTTACCCCTCCTTTCCTTTTTCTTCTATTTTCTTCCCTTTTCTTCCTCCCTCCCTTCCTCTTTCTCTCCCTCAATGCAAAAGGTAGGAGGGCAGAAAAAAGAAGAAAAAACCTGGGTTCTTGATAAAAATTGAGCTACTGATCAAAATACACCTGGGACTCTCAACTTTCTCTGTACTTAATGAGATAATAAATGTTCTTAATTTTAAAGATAATTTAAAATGAGGTTTTCTTTTATGTACCTATATCATAAATTGATTTGAACAAGTGTGCACGTACAAGTAATATGGAGCCTGAAGCAAGGCTAGGGTGCCCCACAGAGAACAGTGTGAAGTAAAATGTTGAGGATATGCAGGCAAAGTAAAGATCAAAGAAATTATAGCATTTGCTTAACTACTTTGGTTAGGGATGATCACCAATTCCTTAGAGGTAAAATAAAAAAAATTAAAAACAACAAAAAACAAAGAGTAAGATCATATACACCTGTATATTCTTCACAGTTTTCTAGATATACATAAGTTTAAAAACTATAAATCACTTTTGTTATAATACAAAGTGTCAGTTATTCTCAATAAAACCTATTGTCACTTGTATAAGATTCCAAGCAAAAGCTTTTCTAGATGCATTAATTTATATAAAGATACTCAGGACAGGGGCTCAAGCAAGCAGAATTAAAAACAAACAAACAAACAAAAAACAAAAACAAACAAACAAACAAAAAACTTCTTCCTTGAAAAATTCTGTGTAAAATTGCTATTGTAACAATAATACTTAAATGTGAATTTTCAGCATATAGGTTGCAAGACCATAGAATGACCAGAGATGAGAAGAAGAAATTTTGATCACTAGTGAAAAGGAATAGGTTCTGGGGATGGTCAGATTGTCAGAGGAAATGGACCTGATAGGTTGCAGAAGTGAGTCTGGTGAACATTCAAGAAGCACCGTGTCTAGGAAATATTGAAAAGATGTTGGCTTCTCTTTTCTGATTATGCTATTAGCCAGAATATGATAAGTTCTGCTTTAACAATAAACTCCCAAAGGCTCAGTGGTTTAGAACCAAGAACTCATGTAAAGTCTAATGCAAAGTAGGGGCACTTCTCTCATCTATTTTGGAAGGTTTCCTCTGTCTTATAAGACATTACAATATCTTAAAATGTGACTACTTAATTTATTGGGAAAGGAGAAAAGACCATAAAAATGATATATTGGCTATAAAATACTTTGACCCAGAAGAGAGTCACATCACTTTCTCTTTTCTTTCATTGGCTAGAGCTAGTATATGACCCACCCTAACTATAAGGTTATGGGAATTTTAATCTGACCAGGAAGAAAGAAGAGGACATGGATGAGCACAAATCATTTCTGCTACAATATTCTTTTTTTTTTTTTTTTTTTTTTAGCTGAGCCATCCTGCCACCTATTGGCAGCTCAGCTCGGGCCAGGAATCGAACTGGCAACCCTCTTGCTCAGAGCTCACACTCTTGAGTGAGCACTTAATCAACTGAGCCACTCAGCCGGTCCCTGTGGTATTCATTTTTGATCACCAAATAATTACTTTATTCTGTCTTTATGAAAAACACAACCACTTCCTTAGGAGGGCAAGTCAAAGCCCCATCCAGGAACTACATCCTTTGCACAGTGTAAGATCTCTCGGTGATATGGAAAGTCTTCTCCATCATGTCCAGAGTGTCATGTCTTGGTCAGATGACTTATGAACTAAAGAGACAAGTTTATCTTGTCCCCCACCAAATATACATTAGTGCAACAGAGACAGGAAAATACAATAAGCATTCCCATTTTGAAAGAGAAAAAGAAGGAAATTGACAGAAGTCACTAGTTCATATCAATTCTGAAATTTTGCATTCTTTCCACTGACATTTCATCGTCTAGGATTAGTCAGTGGCGCTGACTAAGTCATCTACATGTTAAGGAGTTAGTCATCAACTATGAAGTTAGGGCCAGAAGCATCCATGTCCTCAGAGCAATGTTATGTAGACATCTTTGATCCTTGTATAAGGAAGTGTGTCTTAGGTTATATGTATAAGAATATTTATATAAAAGTATATTAAACAAGTAATAGAGGTATATTAATCTTACATCATAAAACACCTGGAGGATGGTGGTTCTAGGAATAGTTCAGCTCCTTGGTAATTTCATTGAATTCTCTTCCCCTTTTCCAGCATTTCAGCATTTCAACATTCCTTTCCTTGTGTCACTAAATGGCTAGAGCAGCTCAAAGCATCATGTTTGCAGAGGGAACAAATCTAAAGTCAGGAAGGAAGAGGTGGCGGGGTAGGGTCATCTCCTTTTATACCTCTATTTTCATTACAGAGAAAAACAGTTTCTAGAAGTACCCAGCAGTCTTCTCCTTATGCTCTATTGGCCTAGATGGAGTCATTAGAGTCATGTGCTCACTCCTATATGCAATCATGAAGGAAAATGAGCTTACTATGATTTCAACTATGCACATTACAGAAGTCCCCAAATGAGAGGCTGTCAAAAGGAAGGAGAGGTAATGGTTGCTGGGAGCCAATCCGTAGTATTTGCTATTATTACCCTTTCTCATCTCAAAGCTGCTATGCAGCGACTGACAACTGTGTGAAGAAATCAGTAGTAATCATGCTTTATTAAGCTATCTGCTTGGTTATTATCAGCTTCTTAGTTGGCAATTACTAAGCAAATGCTTTCAGAAACAATTATAGATGACCTGCATAAAAGCACTTTAGGGAGCCAATCTGACCTCTAGCACTCAAGCTGAAGATATGAAAAGTACCAATCAAAGAATGTGAAAGTAGAATAGAACAACAGAAATCATCTGGCCCGATTCCCCCATTAACTAGTGAGGCAACTGTGGTTAAGTGAGTTTCCTGTCATACTGGGCCCTTCCAAACAATCACTAAGTGGGTTGGATTCAGTTTAGGCAACTCATTTATTAATCTTAAAGATGCAAGAGGTCTGCCTGATGGACCACAGAGACTGTTCCATTCTGGAGACAGCCTCTCTGCTCTGCTGGAGAAGAGGGAGAGGCTGCAGCTTCCTGGGCGCTGGTCATTAGGTTGCTCTGGATTTCAGGGACCTGAGGACTGTACTTCTTGGCATCTGTTTGGAAAATTTAGCCTGATTCCTCGACATTTTATTTGATCTTCAGAGCCCCTTTTCCTTGCAAAGTAGGAAAGTCCTCAGTACTTCCTGTGGCATGGAAGATCAAAAAATTGCAGATACTTTGGTGCTAAAAATAAAATTCTTGAATTTTTATGTGATTGTTTCCCCCTTGTCTCCATACCCCTTTTCCCCCCACTGTTATATCATTGATAATAGTTTGAATTGGACAGAGATAAAGAGGCAGATTAAAAATAACAATATAAGAAAATATTTTGATTGGGAGATAGAAAATATAATTTATAATCTTTTTCTCACTCTTTTTTTAAAACATGTTTTCATGTGTTTTTTTCATTTTAAGCCTGAGGATATGTATTTGGAGACTGGGTAGGTCTCTTGTAGAGAGATTGCCTTTGACTCTGGAAGGTTAAGAGAGGCCAAGGTGGGGTTTCAAGGACTGCAGGCTAGAATCTAACTTCTTATAGGCTTTCTCCAGATTCTAACTAAGGTTTAAGAAAGATAAGTGAAGGGGGCCTTCTATATTGGGGATGACAAATAGGTTTTACCTTATATGCCAGTTTTGAGAAATTTGTAATAAAGACCTTGCACTCTGTATTAAAAAGGGCTGGGCTTGTCTGAAGAGAATGTTGGCAAGGTTGGAGGCAAGTAGAAACCTCCTACACTGCTGCTGGTAGTATAATTGGTACAGCCACTTTGGAAAACAATTAGACATTACCTCATAAAGTAAATGTGTCTCTCTTCTTATATGGCAAGTCTACCCTTAACTATCTACCCTAAGCAAACACTTGCATGGACACAAAAGGATTTATATAACAACATTCATAACTGAATTGTTTGTAATAGCCCAAGCATTAAATAGCCCAAACGTCCATTAAGAGCAAAACTGACACGTAAAATGTGGTTAATTTATATGGTGGAATAGTATGGTGGAACCATAGCTTCATGTATCAAATGAAAAAAAAAATCACAAAAATTATACTGAGCAAGGGAAGTGAGTCTCAAAAGAAAACATACAATATATTTTCATTTCATTTGTGTAAAGATCAAAACTGGGTAACACAGAACTAGGTGTTTTTTTTTTTTTTTTTAGAAATGTGCATATAAGTACAAAACTACAAAGAGAAGGAAGAAAATAATTTTCACAACAGTCAGCACACAATCACCAGTAGAAAACAAATGGGCAGCACAGGTTATCTTTGGGAGTACCACTGGCATGACTATAATTGTGTAGGGGAGGCTTTAGCTGACGTACATCCTGAATGCAGCATTTTCTCATGTACTTGAGCAATTTACAGACTTGGAGAATCAGGAAGTGATGTTAAAGGCACAGTCTACCTGAGAACATTGGAGACCTAACAGATGACAGAATTCTGGAAATGGGCTGTGGTGTCAGAGCTGTTTGTAAGAACATACATGTAAGCAATAGCTCACAGAATTAGAATTTAGCAAGCCCACAAATGTATTGAAAGTAATTCATGAGGAGGAAAAGTGGAGAGGGAGATTGAATATGGGCAGGAAGAAAGAAGGAAAGGTTTGACTTATTTGATTTACCTGGTATAAAATAAAATGTTTAACAAGTGTTTTAAAAAGTCAGCACACTTGTTTCCTCTGAGAACCATGAAACACCGCAATAATCAGGGAGGAGCCTTTAGATGTTCTAGTTATTAACCTGAATGGAGCATAAACTGGTGATTTCATATATATATATATATATATATATATATATATATATATATATATTCTAAATTTTTTTAAAAATGGAAAATTTTCCATGGACACAGAGATGAGAAACGGAGGTGCACATGCCATGTAGAGATCACTCTTCAACATGGAGATCCCCAGCTCACCAAGGTAGAAAAGAGTAGAAAAGAGGAAGGAGGCATGTTTAAAGATAAATGTAACGTGTTTGAAAATTCCCTATGATCTGTCTCTTATGAAACCCAAACTTGCTGTTAGTGGCACTAAGGATTCCAGGGACAGAAGAGAGAACATCCTCCAATATTTACAGAGGAGCAAATATAATTTACAGGTTTCGATGAAGTAGTGTATTTAGTGTTTATCATGGGATGCAGCATTCCTAATAAGCACTGTCCTGGATATATTAAATTGATTATTTTTTCTAACTGTATTTGCTGAAGTGGAATATTTATGTTGGATTTTCAACCCGAATTCCTCAAGATAATTAATCAGAGTTTGCCAGCAGTTCAATTGAGGATTGGAAGTGTGCCCGATTTCATTTCTCCTACACTTTTCTGCAGGGAAGGGAAGTGGGAACAATTCTTCCTTGATTGGTGCAAGGTGCCAAGAAAAAAATGGAACTTCCTAGCCTCCAGCTTCCAGCCTCCGGCCACATGCCTCATTTACTTTTTCCTTTTCTTCCTAGTGACCAGAGGTCTAAGGTTCTTCTCCAGAGGGTTTAATGTTTGTCTCTATTCTCCAGCTGTTTAGGCTTGGCAAGGCAGTGGGTGGGGATGGTGGTGTAAGGAGATGCTAGATAATTCAGAAAATGAGAAATGGATAAAATGGCAATGTTAAATTTTCTATTTGAACACCTGTAACTATTCTAAGATACCTCCTTTATAGATGCTGCTGCATCCTTAAAGCAGCCGTTCCTCATTTGTTTTAAAAAATGGATGACATTTAATACTGCTACTTGGGTTGGAGGAGGGAGAGTACAATTGCTAAGAAAGTGATTAGATTTGATATGAAAGATTTGTGTCAGATCTGCTGTGTGATTCTCACAGAATTTTACTCATGGGTCTTTGGAGCTAGAGAACAAATTCGAAAGCTGCTGGAGAGATGATTTGAACTGCAAGTACAGTAGAGGATGCTTGATAGGACTATTTTAGGCAAAAACTAGGCTAGATTGTAGGCTCTGAAATAATTTCAAGAAACACTTCATCAACAATTTGAATGCTAAAATACTCCCATGCTCAATTGACTCTTGGTAAAAATTGGTTCTTACATTGAAAACAAAGGAACGAAGCCTTTTTTTCTTCTTCCATCATCAACAGCAGGCTGAAGAGTTGAGATGGGAAATGAGCGAAGGGCACATTCAGATATGAGTTATCTGACTGGTGTAATCACAGAATCTCAAGGCTGGAGCAGACCGTGGGTGGATTACTTACAGAGCAATCAGCTTGGAGAGGGGCAGGTGATTGTTAAAAAGTCCTGGGTGTCCACCCCCAACTGGCTGAGTCAGGCTCACGCAGGGTGCAGCCCAGGAATCTGCATGTTAGCAAGCTCTTCAGATGGTTTTGACACAACTGCCACCAAGCATCTTCCAGCCCAACTTCTCATTTGTAGGTGAGAATACAGTGACCAACTACCATATTCAAGGTAATGAATAGTGAATATGTACTACTACCAGGCACAAAACTGAGTAAACTCGAGTCCTAGCCTCGTTGAGGGCTGTGATTTAGCTGTGATTTAACATGCTAAGTCCTTTTCCAGCAAATTGAACAAAACACAATGGGGGAAAAGATTTCTTCTGTTATAGTGGTAAGAGGATGAAAAGGGCATAAAGCTGGAGTTTAAAAGTTTTCACAGAGGAGGTGGCATTTGATGTGGACCCCAGGGTGTGTGTTATAGGCGGAGTGACATGTGTTTTCTAGACAAACAGCTTACATACGGACATGAGTATCCCTATTCTGATAACATCAATAGATTAGTGTTCCTAGAATGTAGGATTTACTCATATAATTATTGATGATAATAATAATACTAGTAACTATCATTTATCAATTATGGAGTATCAAAGAGATAACCACAGGCCCAAAATGGTGTAACTCGTGCTAAAAGCCCATGATACCAAACCTAGATTTAATACCTGATTTAATTGCAGCTTCAACCTCTCCCAACAATAGAATCTTAATCAACTAGTCTGGAATTTTCTTGTCAACACCAGTAAAGTAATCTGTCACATGGGCCCTCTCCACCACTCACACTCTCCATAGAAAGAAGAGGCAATTTGCATGATAAACCCTTGCCATTTCCTTCCCCCCAAAGAAAAAGTCCTGGTCTAAAAATAATTCTTCATTTTCTTTTGCTAATGTCTCCCAAGTTACTGTTCTTCCTATAAAAACTTATCCTTTTGCACAACCCCTCAGAGCATCCTTCTACTTACTAGATGGGGCGTTGCCCGATTCATGCACTAGATCTTCTGATTTCCTGGGTTCAACAGTAGTATGTTCAGACTTGAACTTAAATACCCTATATCATTTATTCTTTATGACCACCCTGCAAACTGGAATTGTTATCCCTGTTTTTCAGTGGAGGCAATGTCAGAGAGGGTAGCTGACTTGCTCAGGATCACACAGCAACAGCTGTTGCAGAGGTGAGATTAAAATTTAGCAATGGGATTATAAGAGTGAAGTAGACTGAAAATTTTGAAAAAAATACTGAGGAAGGAAGAGGATTTACTAGGTTTGAGTGAATACCTGCCAACCAACTGTGCTATATTTCATCTGTGTGGCGTTTTGTGGAGGAGCTTCACAACAGATACAAACAACATGCCATTCCCTTGAGTCTCAAGACCAAATTTCCTATTCTGATTAGAAAAAAACTTTTGTTTCCCTCCTTAATCTAGTTTAAAAATCTAGGCCAGTCCACTGATTTCTGTAATACAACCTTATATAAAATGTTCCCACTTATCCCTTCATGGGCCTCACTTGGAACATGGAGCTGAGTGGGGATGCTTGGGGAAAGGACAGGTATGGTTAAGGAAGGTGTGCTATATTATGATTTATAATAAGCAATATTTATTTGGTCATTGTCCTTGTTTCTGGCACAGAGCTCCTAAAATCCTTGGAATTTCTTAAATGATGAGACTATAAAGGGGTCTTTTGTTATGTTAATGAATTGACTTTTGGAAAGCCCCTAGGTAACCAAAGGATGGAGGCTGGTTGCCAGGGAAATCAACCAGGTGATTGGAGAATGAGAACTTCCAGTCCAACCCAGGGTCTCCTGGTAGGAGAGAGGTGCTGAAGATTGAGTTAACCACCAATGGCAATGATTTAATCAATTATGCCTATGTGATGGAGCCTCCCTAAAAACCCAAAAGGACAGGGTTTAAAAATCTTCCATTTGGTGAACACATGGGGATTTGGGAGAGTGGTGTGCTCAGAGAGCATGGAAGCTCCACACCCTTTCCCCATACCTTGCCCTGTGCATCTCTTCCGTCTGGCTCTTGAGTAAAATGTTTCTGTGAGCTCTGTGAGCTGCTCTAGCAAATGAATGGAGGACATCTAACTGGTATCCAAAATACTTGCTTGATGGTAGGGAAAACCCTCACACATCAGGATTGTTATAAGAATTAGTAGGATATAGCTTGCCCTTTCTGAACATGTTCCCCGAAGGTAGGAGGAAACAGACCTTGTCTCTCCCATAGCCAACGTGATGGCAAGTTTATCATCCCCTTTCAGTGGATTCCTGTGGTTTTTATATCTGTTCCTAACTGGCTATTTGTCATTGTGCCATCCATGTCTGAATGCTGGATCGCTGAGGACAGTTTACTTGTGGCTTGTTCAGGGCCTCCTCCAGGTGAGGGCATTTTTCTATACTGTTCCCTGGCATGGTTGTCTGCCAACGTTGGGCTCCTTGATAAACCTCTGCCCCCACAAACAGTGAATTTTTCCCAGAGCATGTTGATGCGGGGGTCCTCTTGCTTCAGTGAGAGGCCTCTTAGTGGAAGCCAGCTACTTTGTGCAGCATCCATTCAGCCCATAAGAGATCAGATGGTTTCTCACACCCAGTGGTGAATGGTTCCCTCCCAGCTCCACCCTCTGCTGCCTGTCCCCGTTCTTACCCTGGCAGCATCAAATAATCCAGTACCCTGCAGATTCAGTGACAACAGCCTTCAGGTCAGTGACCAGTGACCCTACCTAGTGGGGGAAAGATTGAGCACACTCTGTGAGGAACAAAGGAATGCCAAGTCCCATGTATCCCCTTCTTCTAGGGGGAGCAAAAGATGAAGGCATAGTGTATTAGTCTACAAAGGCTGCAATCACAATGTACCATAGGCTGCATGGCTTAAACCACAGAAATTTATTTTCTCACAGCCCTGAAGGCTAGAAGTCCCTAGAAGTCCAAGATCAAGGTGTCACCAGATTTGGTTTCTTCTGAGGCCTCTCTCCTTGGCTTGTTGTTGGCCTTCTTCTCCTTATGTCCTCTGTACCTGCCTGTCCTAATCTCTTCTTATAAGGACACCAGTAATTGGATTAGGGCTCACCCAAATGACTTCACATTAACTTAATTATCTCTTTACAGGCCCTATCACCAAATACAGTACATTCTGAAGTACTGGGTGTTGGAATTTCAACATATGAATTTTGTGTGTGTTGGGAGGGGGAGGGGGAGGAGGACATAACTCAGCCCATAATAGATATGTCCCCTAAAAGTTACTACTTTGTGATCTCAGCTTGGGGACATTCCCTATCCTCAACCTTCTTTCCATAGTCAAATCTGGTGGGATTTTCAGGACTGATTGTTTTGAAATAAATCCATTTGGTCAGTTCAGTAGTGACACAGCAGGCACCGGTTATTTACTGCCTTTTGCTCCCAGTGGAGGCTCATTTCCCTAGGAATTCCCTCACCCTCCAGTTGGAATTTGGTGGAGGCTTGTAGCTACAAATTACTGTAAGAAAGCAGAAAGGGCTTCTCTTGGTGACACTTCATGTGAGCATTTTACATTTTTATTCCTCTTCAGCATTTGCAAAGCACTTTCCACATCATCTGGGTGATGAGCAGGGCAGGCATTCTTCCTGTCACTTTAGGAATGAGGAACATTAGGCTCCCAGAGATAGTAAGTGATTTATTCAAAACCATGGATACAGAGCAGCCTGGCTAGGACTAAACCTCCCTAATCCCTACTCGGAAGTGCTACCTTCACTCATTATGGGAAGTACAGCAGGAAAAGGGGGAGAGAGCTGGGCAGGTTGGAGGCTACTATAAGGTAATGAAAACTAAAATTAGCCGAGCGGCAACTTTGTACACAATGAACTTTCTCTGCTATGTATTAAAGTCTGCGTTGTTTATGTAAGATTAGAAATTGTATTTTAAGTATATTTGGTAATAAGGCAGGAAAGGAATTTATTTTATTGTCGTTAAATTGTTCTGTTTTATTTTAAAAAACAGGTTGTAATGTCTAACTTGTTTAAGAAACTTTGCCTCAAAAGCCTTTAGAAAAAACAAGTTGTAAAATGCTCTCCTGGAAAGCTTCTTTATTTGCTTTTCAGAGTGAAATGCTAACACTTGCTGAGAGTGAGATGTTCTTTCATTGCTCACGCATTCACTCATTTATGCATTGATCAATGGGTGTGTATCAAAGGATTACAGTATTGAGTTGTGCATCACTTGGGAAGAGTTTACATGAAGAGAGAGCTACCAGAATATTTATATCACTGGAAAAGAGATGGTTGCACATACTAAAAGCATCACGTTGCTAGAGTTTTTATCAGATTGTGAAGCAATGCTAACATTGGAATTTTACAGATTAATTTCGGTCATTTTGATACAGTCTAGCAGTTTTCTAGAAAGACAGGTGCTGTAGTTCTGAAAGATGCTTTATCCTGATTTGGGCCCGCCAAGCCCCACCTGATCACCTGTTTCCATCCTTTAAATCTAAGCCTGTACCTTATTCACCCAGAATTTTTTTGTAAGCTAAGGGAATGTCAGCAACAGAGGTTGGGTCCAGAAAATCCTGTGCCTGCATGCTTCCGTGCAGCAGAATGCCTCAGAGGTCAAAGGCAAAGTCACATGGCTTCTTCTCCTGGACACGGGTCACTCTCTCTGCCCCCCGCACTGTTGTTCTTGTTGACTCTTTTACTCCCTAGACCCAAGTGCCCATCTCTGTACACTCCCTGTCTTAGCTGACTTGCCTGGATTGACATCCCGACCCCTCCAGTGGCATTCTGGAAAGGGGCTTTTAAAACTCAACTCGATAGAGCTAGAGCCAGCTTGAGGAATTCTGTCCTGATGGTGAAAATTATAGCATTCTCATGGAGAAGGGAGTCTATAGAGTTCAACAGGAGAATAAAACTGACACCTTATATTATCAAAGACAAGTAGTTACTAAGAAGAGCACACAGAGGTATGCTAGTATATAATCTTCTCAGTCATCCCATAGCCTGAGAGGCTTCTGGCTGAAGATATCAAGTTCAAATAAATACAAAAAATAGGAAGTTTAAACATTGTAGGTTTAGCAAGGAGACATATCTGTCTGGTTAGTTGTGGGGTTTTTTTTGTTTTTATTTTTGTTTTTTGTTTAGTTTTGCTCTATTTTGTACTTTATCTCTTAGAGAGAATAGAAAAACAGACAAAACAAACCTCTCTGCTAGTGTTCTGCTTTTTAAATTTAAAATGACAGCAAAATGAAATAATGCTTTTATGACCAATTTCTCTCTGTACTTTGAATATGTAATTCATTAAAATGTACACTTTGTATCACAATACCAGGGACAAGAAATATCAATTTTTGAGAAGAGAATTGAATCTCACTGAGAACCTTTGATTTTAATACTCTGTTTTTGAATTTCAAATTGAAACACAATCAATGGAAATAACATTGTCACAGTGCAAATAATATATGATTCATAGTAAGGAAAAATACTAGTTTCAATAAATTATGTCATTGATTTTCATTTTATGAGATGGAAAATGTGTCAAAACTTATTAATACAGCATTCAAGTTTATTTTGTGGGTATTTATTGCCTTCATCAGTACAAGATTTTAACTTGTCAGTGGAACTATTTTTGTACTTTATAAAAGCTTATTCACCTTCCCTTTTAGCTAGTTATTGCATCCTGCCTCGTGAGGATTAAATGAGATGCTTTCAACAAATATCTTTGAAGGCCTACTATGGTGCTATTCTGGAAGCTAGGGATACAGCAGTGAACAAAACAGACAAAAACTCTGCCTTCATGCATCCTATAGCCTAGAGAGTGAAGAGAGTTAGCAGAGTACATAAGGACATTTTATTGCTCTTTAGAAGAAGATAGGTGCAAGGGAGAAAAATGCAGCAGATATGGGGAGGGTCGGGAGAGGTGTAGTTTAAGATGGGACAGGTGGAGAAGGCCTCACTGAGAAGGCAAGGACTTGAAAGGGGAAAGGGACTAAGCCACAGGGTGATTTGGGCAAAAAACATTCCAACAGAGGCAAGAGCAGATGCAAAGGCTTTGAGGCACCACCAGCCTGGTGAGCTTAGTGGGCAGCAGAGCCAGAGTGGTAGAAGTGAATGAGGGAGAGTAGGCATAGGTGAGAGATGGGATATACCCCATCCCTGTTCACATTATTTTAGTAACTCGGTTTTACCCTCACTTGAGCTGAGTAGAGCACATTTGAAAAAAAGACTTTTATTAAAATATAATATACAATATTATATTAGTTTCAGGTGTACACCATAGTTATTCAACATTTATATACCTAAAGAAGTGATCACCATGATAAGTCCAGCAACTATCTGACACCATACCATGCTATCACAATATTATTGGCTATATCCCCTATGCTGTACGTTACATCTCCATGACTTATTTGCTTTATACCTGGAAATTTGAACCTCATATTCTCCTATACCTTTCCCCGCTTTTTAATTTTTCAATTACCATTGACATTCAATATTATTTTATATTGATTTCAGGTGTACAGCATAATGACTAGTCATTGATATAATTTAAGAAGTGACCCCTCTGACTAGACTCATACCCACCTGTTATACACAGTTATTACCATATTATTGATTATATTCCCTATGCTTTGCTTTACATCCTATAGCTATTTTGTAACTACAAATTCATTTTTCTTAATGCCTTCACCTCTTTCGTCCTGCCCCCCAACCTCCTTCCCATCTGTCACCCTGATAAATCTAATACCCATCTGACACCATACATAGTTATTACTATATTATTGACTCTTCCTTATGCTATACCCTACATGCCCATGTAACTTTGTAACAACCAGTTTATACTTTTTAGTCACTTCCCCTTTGTCATCCATACCCCCAGTCCTCCTCTTATCTGGCAATTATCAATTTGTTCTCTGTATCAATGAGTTTGTTTCTGTTTTGTTTGTTTATTTTGTTTTTTAGATTCGACATATAAATGAAACCACATTGCATCTGCTTTTATCTGTCTGACATACTATACTCAGCACAATACCCCCTAGGTCCATCCCTATTGCAGATGGCAAGATTTCATTTTTTATGGCTGATTAATATTCCAGTGTGTGTGAGTGTGTGTGTGTGTGTGTGTGTGTGTGTGTGTGTGTGTGTGTGTGTATGTATCACCTCTCTTTATCCATACATCCATCCAGGGACATCCAGGTTGCCTATTGGCCATTGTAAATTATGTTGCAATGAACGTATGGATGCATACATTCTCTCAAAGTAGTGTTTTAGATTTCTTCAGATAAATACCCAGAAGTGGGATTACTAGGTCCTTCTTTCTCTTATTTGTCTTCTTTGTTTTAAAGTCTATTTGTCTGGCATAAGTATTGTTACTCCAGCTTTTTTTTTTTTTCCATTGTCATGAAATACTTTTTTTTATGTCTACTTTTCAGTCTTTACTTTAGATCTGAGGTGAGTCTCTTGTAGGCAGCGTATGTATGGGCCTTGTTTTCTTATCCATTCACCCACCCTATATCTTTTGATCCATTTACATTGGAAGATATGTAGTTATTGCCATTTTATTCATCGTTTTGATATATATTTTTTCTTTTTTGTCTGAAAAAAGTCTCTCTAACATTCCTTATAATACTAGTTTGGTACTGATGAACTTCTTTAGGTTTTTCTTCTATGGGAAGCTCTTTACCTGTCAATGAATTCTGAATGAAAGCTTTGCTGGGCAGAGTAATCTTGGTTGTAAGTCCTTGCTTTTCACGACTTTGAATATTTCGTGTCAATCCCTCTGGCCTGCAATGTTTCTGTTGAGAAATCAGCTGACAATCTTATGGAACTAACTGCTTTTCTCTTTCTGAAGCCAGAGGCAGCTTGTTTGTTCTTTGTGAACCTTTGAGAGATTTTAGGAACGTTTGCAGCATGAGCCAAGGCAGGTCATTTATATGGAAAAGCCACTGAAAGTGGCTTGAGTGTGCTGGAAAATTGGGTGGGGTAGAGTGTCAGAATGCCAGGGTGAGGTAACTGAACTGTGTTAGCCAGTTTGATGGAGACTCAGATATGGCAGCTGCCTGCATCTGGGAGGGGTGAGGGCTCAACAAAGAAAAGATGGCTTCCACTAGTTCCTCGACCCAGGAGAAAGCTGCCCTCTAGCCCTTGCGCTGTATGTCCCTGGGACCTTACGAGCTGCTGCCCCAGCAATGGAGATCAGATTGAGTGAGTCTCTCAGCGAGTAAGTCTGTTCACAGGCCCTTTAAGAGGAGTGCTTGGAACTGAAGCCACCCTTGTCTCACTCAGCCACAATCTCTGCTGGTTTTCACAACCAAAAGTTATGGGGGCTTTCCTCCCTGGCACTGAAACCCTGGGCTGGGAGCCTGGTGTGGGGCTGGGACCCCTCGCTCTATTGAGGGTACACCTCCACTGCTGAGATATCCTCTTGATTTGTAATGGTCACACACAGATGTGGGACCAGTCCATTCGTGCCTCCTACCAGTCTCTTCTGTATGTCCTTGGTTGTAGGGCTTCCGTTCAGCTAGACTCAGGTGATTCTCAATGGTAATTGTTTTATAATTTAGTTGTAATTTTGATGTGGCTGTAAAAGCAGGTAAGCACAGCATTTATCTACTTTGCCATCTTGACCTGAATAGAGGACACTTTGAAATGAATGTAAGTAGATTCTGAGTGAGGATTTTGTGATGCCTTCTCCTTAACAAACTTCACCTGCATCCTCACTGGCTGCCTTACAAGAGCTTGAGCCTGCCAAGCTTTTTCCCACCTCAGGGCCTTAGCACATGCTCTTCCTTCTCCCTGAAATGCTTTCACTGCCACCTCTGTGCCCACTCTTCTCACTCCTCATTGCTCCTCTGCCTTCACACTTCAATGAACATTAGCCCCCTGAACAGGTCTCTGTTAATGCCTAAAGTAGGTATTCCCTGTTTCCTCGTCCTCCATAGAATGTATTATAATCTGCGCAAGCATGTTTATGGGTTTTTATTGTTAAATTGTTTCCAGTTCTTGAGTTATTTTTTTACTTATTATCTCTCACAAATTCCACGAGAATAGACTAAATATCTGTTTTATTATTAATGCTGATTACAGAGTGCCTAGCACACCATAATGACTCTGTAAATATTTGATAAAGGGATAAGAAGGAATCAATGATTAAATGAATAAATGGGAACAATTTGGAAGATATCAGAACCAGGGTTTGTGGTATTATATTGCTACTAAACTCTGCTTTACTGAGAGGAAGAGATTCCCCAGGTGCAGACAGTATGTTGGGGTCAAACACAAGAAGGGCACCGACTGAAGTCTCATAAATCCCTTTTAATTCAAGGTCCTGAGAATAACATACTCTCTTCAGTGAAACCCCTTGGGCCCTGTCAGCTGAGGAGGTTCTTCCCTTCTATTTGAATCCACAGTACATTGTGTGTTTACTATGATACGTATCAAACTCATATTATTTATATCTTTCAGTGAATTCCTCTAGCACCCAATTATAGGTCCCTTGAGAGCAAGAACCTAGTTTTATTTGGTCAAGGATGGCTGGTATGTGGCACGCATTAGCGGCTCAGTATAAAGTTTGGGGAATGAAACTAATTATCTGCTGTGTTTCTGTTATGCACCAGGCATTCTGCAAGGCACACTACTTTTTTCTTTTTTCAAAAAATGGCTTCTGAGTTTAACCCAAGCCACTTATAGATGCCAGTTTCTATTCTCCCACATCCATCGCATGTTTGAACTGAGTTAAATATCGATTAACACCAGGAAAAGGTCTATTTATTTGGCTTCTGTACACAAAAGAAAAGGGAGAAATGGCATCGGTTGCCTTTGGCTTTCTTAGGGTGGACAGAGCTGAATACAGAGTGAATGCTGATAACGCCTCTTAGATCGAGACTCGGTTACTGTTGAATACAAATATTTTCATTACTTTGCTCTTTATTCAAGGAGAAGCCTGAGTTGGTTCTCAGAGTATCAGATTAGCAAAAAGATGTGCACTGAGATAGGCCACTCCCTAGATGTTCTGTCAGACCAAGGCTAGCTTCTCAATGGTGCCCTAAAAGTTATTATTTTAAAAATAGGGGCTTAGTTTTCAGCTTTTATTTACTTAGGAATATGTGATTTGGCATACTAGAAATCAGAATGTCTAGTGAGATTGTGCTGAAAATTATCTCTGATCCACAGTATGTGGGAAATCAAAACACTCATTCTTTGAGCCCTGACAATTACCATGGCATGTATTTCTCTTCTTCTAATGGAGGCTATGTGGTTATATCACTATTTTTCAGAAGGGATTCCTCAGTATAAGGTTAATAACTGCTTTACTTTTCCTCATCTCAACCAAGATTAGATCATTATAAATTAAACTTAAAGAACTGTTCCTACCTCAGATATTACATTCTATAATGCTACAATAACTTATTTCATAGGTATTGTATGTATTCATTTCTATTTTACAATGAGAAACTGAGGCCCACAGACATAATTAGTATTAAATAGTAGAGTTTGAATTCATGCCCAGGTTTGTCCAGTTCTAAATACCTGTTCTTTCTCTATATCAAGATTCTCCCATAATGAATAAATGAATGGATGAGTGGATGGATAGATGATAAATGAATGCGTGAATTAACACAGGAAGTATATATGTATATATTGACATTCTGTGGGTGAAAATTCAGATCTATAAATTTTATTTTCAGTATGAACAAAGACACCATAAAATGACAGTAATTTCCATTACAAGAACATAGTTCCATTAAATAGATCCATCATTATTTAAACCTCTATACACAAACTAAGACCCAAATGAGATGAAGCTTTACCAATTTCCCTAGGTTTATACTAAAACTACACTACCTAATTAGCTATGACCTGTGTGTGTGTGTGTGTGTGTGTGTGTGTGTGTGTGTGTGTGTGAAATATATTGGAAAATAGTTGGAATCTTCCAACACAGTATATACCATACTATGAGAAATTAAACTTTATTAAAATCAATTTAGAAATATATGATGAATGTAGCAGTCATTAATTTTGATTAAACTAATGGAATCCTCCCTGTGTGATTCATGTGTTGACTGTCATTTTATGGTGGTTTTGTTCATACCGAAAATAAAATCTGTAGATCTGAATTCTCACCCACAGGAGGTCAATATTCTTTCTGTTCAAAGTAGGAATTCCATTGAAAATGGATGCTTCAATTACAATACTGGGGAACTGTTAGAAAGTATAGAGGTTTAAGCTGCACATAAGCAGATACACTACTTCACTGTGTCACCTACAGGCATATGAACTCCATCTCCAGATTATAAACTTCTTGAGGTCTTTTCCTCTCATTTTATGGAGCATCCAATATACTGCTGAACATGTTTTAAAAACTAATTAAGTTCCTTGAAAAGATACATCTCTCAAAGCTAAAGAGAACCCTTGGTGCAAGCACTGATCTGTAACATTTCAGAGTAAGTAGGCACTTGCTCAGAAAGAGAAGTTAATGTAATATGGAAGTTGGGGAGATACTTACAGGAGAAATAGGAAATGGGAGAGATCCAAAGATGTACTCTCTTTGCAGAGATCACCCTGTTTTGAATTCCAATGCTGTGTTGCTAACTCCCCCTCCCTTAGCACCAATCTAGCCAGCACCTAATCAGGTCCTTGGTATGAAGCTATACAGCACTGCCAGGCTCCAGGACCATTGTGAGGTAGAAACTGCCCAGCAATAAATACTGATTAGAATATATACACAGGAAATGGCTGTTAAGAAATAGAAATAATACATTCTTGTTTATTGTCTGTCCTCAATTTGTATTGGAAGTCCAAGGATGGCAAGACTTTACAACTGTGTCCTCTTCTGTAAAGGTAGGAATACCTTACACTGTATACCCTTTTGGCATGGATTATTTCCTTTGAAACTTGCAAAAACCTAACCAGAGAAGGAGAGTGGGTGTATTTCTCCCCATTTAGAAAAGTAAAATGCTGAGGCTCAGAGAGGTTATGTAACTTTCCCAAGCCAGTCCATACAGTGTGGGAAAAGACTGCTGGCTCCCAGTGCTACACTCCTTCCTCTCCACCTGCTGCCTCTCTAATAATAATGGTGGGATGATCTTTGCTCAGCTTTGTGTGAGGAGACAAAGAGTATTTGCTCATTTTCTCTCTCCTGCTTTTCTCTCACCTCTCTCCCTGCCTGCCTTCTACTAGTCTGCAGCCTGTTGATTCCTCCATATAACAGAGGAATGAAGAGCAATGTTCAAATTAAATCTTTGTTACTTTTTTTTATCTGATTTTGGAGCATTTCGCATAATAGTTTGAGAGGCTATTGGCTTTTTTCACCATTTGACACTTACAGAGTGTTTTGGAAAAATCCAGCTCTGGGTGATATGGATAGAAATCACTCGCCAGTATTTGTGAGATCCAAATCACCCTTATGAAGGCTTTTGAAAATGAAGAGTAAATGGCATTCTGTTGGCTGCATTTATTTGACTTTTGCTGCCTGCCACGGCAAAGGAGAATTTTGGAGGAAATCCTAAAAACGAGAGGAAAAATCACAATGAATAAGATAGCACTGAGCAACAGAGGAGCAGAAATAGTGAGGCAGGAATTGTGCAGAAAGGCTTGGGAGGTTGGCTCTGACCAACACAGTAGCCACTAACTACGTTGCAGAAACTTGGCTGTATCACACTGTTCTAGAAAGCTCAGCAAAGTCCCTCATAGCATTTCAAAGTCATTTACACATGGGAAGAACAATAGCCATCCCTAATGATTTCTTCCTTTCTCTCTCCCTCCCTCCTTCCTTTCATTCCTTTCTCTCTTCATCCTTTTGTCCCTTCCTCCCTTTCTTCTTTTCTTTGTACAAATATTTAACGAGCAATTACAATGAGTCTGGTACTCTTCAGGTGTTGGGCTACCATGGTAAATAAGAAAGGATGTGGTTCTTGTCCTCAGACAAGTGACAATCTAGTAAGGGATTCAGACAAGTGAAAACTCGCAATTATGATCCAGTGTGATAGGTGCTATGTGACCCCTAACCTAGTTTTGGGGCCTCAGGTTTACACAGGGAAAGGGGTGTCAGAAAGCTGAGACCTGGAGAATTAGTAGAAGATATCCAGGTTTAGAAAGAATAAAGAGAAGGAAGAAGGAAGCATGTTCCAGATAGATAAATAGGGTGGAAGAAAGAGAGAACAGGATATATTCCAGAAATGGAAAGAAATTGAAGATGACCAGAGGATATAGTGCAAGCAGAGAAGAAGAAAAGTTACATTTTTGTTTGCAGTTTAACCCTTGGATTTCATTGCATTTGAGAAGGTTTTGCCCCTCATAAAAGGTGGAGAAAAGAACGTTCTTTTGGAAGAGAAGCTTTCCCAAAGTAGATGATATTACATCATGTATTCTGCTTCTTTGTAAAGTAGGTTCTATACCCCTTTCAGATTGTGGGTATGGAAAGATCTGCCTCCATCCCCAGCTATATACTAACTGTGGGAGAAAAAGGGGCCACATACTAAACCTGACAAGCTCAGGGGAGGCCAGCATGTCAGGCCCTACAAATTCAGTGACTGAAATTAACCTCATAGGATGGTCTGAACATAAAAACCCCTAACTAAAAACAGGTCATGCTGAAAGAAAACAAAATCTATTTATTAGATTAATGACTGAATGAACTCATTTCTCTGAGCTTTGGTTTTCTCATCTATCAAGAGGAAAAACAGTAGTAAGAAAAAAATCAGATCATAGAGAGAAAGCAACTAGCACATAGTAGGTACTTGATAAATGACTTTTTTTCTACCCTCCAGTTGTGCTCACCCCTAGAAAAGGATTAATGTGAATGATAAAATAAAGGGAATGGAAACCTAAAGGGAAAAATGTTGAGTCCAGTCATCTCAAGGTACCTCAGCTTCTTCCCTAATGTTCCTCCAACATCAATACAAAGTCCCAAAGTACAAAATCTCTGATGCTGTTTAGTTCCTACAGATGTTGTTAACATTCTCTGCTCAGTTCAGCACAGAAAATTTGGCCAGAATCTTTTGTTCAGTGAAGTAATTAACATAGCCCTCCCTTCAAGTGTTGCCATAGTAGTAACCATGGTGATGAAATGAAAATACAATTTGAGTAATTCATAATACATAACTCTTCCCAGAAAAACAAAAGGAGTACTTATAGGATAACTGAATCATTTCGGTGATGTCTCAGTATAACCTGTTACTCATTTGAATGATTCAGACAAAAGGCTCTAATGAATAGAAGATTAGACTGTTTGCATTTGCAACTAAATGTACCAAATACATTCCTAATGTGTTAATTAACATTTTCTCCAAATGCAAAGAAAAACATTCCATCTGAGAAGACAGGTAAGAATCTGATTTTAAATGCAGACTCATCTGGCACTCGAAAAAAAATCTTTGAAAAGATGAGTTAAGTAACCACATCATTCAAAAAAGAAAACTAAAAAGTTCTAAGTTATAGACAAGTTCATTTCTGGTAAATAATGAAATGGATAAAGAAAGAGTGGCCATTTTATAGGCATTCTAATATTCACATGCTTGTCCTCAAGATTTGAAGGTTTTAAAACAACCTTTTGAAATGCTTTTTTTTAAACTTGGAAAACAGTTTAAAATGTTCAGGCCAGAACATTTGTATAACAATGTGTATTATCTGGGAAAGTGATAAATATAAAAATATAACCCCAAAGTCTCATGTTGCTTCTTCAGCCCCTGTATCTCCAAAGGTCCCAAAGCTGGTACATTTTTTTCTTCTAAATACCTCTCCACTCCCAAAGGTCTTTCCTTAATTTTATTATAATCTTCATTTTCAAAGCACTCTGGGTCTATGAACTGACTCAAGAGCAATCAATAGAAAAGGGATCATGACCTTCATAGGCCTTCTAATCAGATAGATCTCTGTTCATTAGCTTTGAAATTTGTTGGTTTTCTGCTCTTGTCAATACAAATTAAGTAGGACCTTAGTGGACTCCACATCTATTTTAGACCTAGGTATCCTAGGTATGACAAAATAAAAATTGTTTAAGATCCCTGTGGGTCAGACCATTGTGATTATGATGCCAGATAATGACATATGACACGTACATAGCTATGCCTTTTATTATTTCCTAATATTACTTCATTTTTTTGCTACCTCAGAATTTTCTCATCCATGTTGAAATCAAGGGACTCATTTTATTTTTAGTGCCTTTTATCATTTCTTTCATCTTCAAATATGCTGATTGTTCCCCTGCCAGTGTATTTCTCAGGACATTGGTGAAACAGTTTCTAACCCTTATTGGGAGCTTAATTGGGGAATGAATATGGTTGGTCAGATTGTACATGACAAAGCTACTCCATAAATTATATTTTCAATCTTTGTGTTCTTTTCTCTAACGTAGTCCAAAGAACTAATGGTATTTCACATTAAAATTCTGTGGACACCATATATTGTTCAGGATTTCATTAACTAGCTGAGTAAAGAATTAGAACTACTCTCACCTGTTTCACTAGCATGCTTAATGTAGAATCTCTGGTACTGATATCAATAAAGTCAGGTTGGGCCATTCTTTTTTTTTTTTTTTTTAGTTTCAGGTGTATAAAAAAATGTAATAGACATTTACACCCCTCACAAAGTGATAACTGCCCTCCCCCAATCTATTACCCCCCTGACACCGTATATAACTGTTACAATTCCATTAACTCTATTCCCTATGCTGCACTCCACATCCAGTGACTATATATATAAAATTATAGTTGATATTCAATGTTATTCAGCTTCAGCTTCAGGTGTACAGTACAGTGATCTTGACCAACTCCTCTTAGATTCCATTTCCACACATATTCTCAAGATTCTAGCAGATATAAATTAGTGGAGTTCTAGAGAGGTTTGTGTACTAGGAGAGGAAGCCTTCTTTTCCTCTTCTTCCCTGACTTGACCTTGAAGCTAAATAGGGAAAGAGAGTGGAACATGAGAAGAATTGGCTCCCCTGGGAAGATGACTGCCTTAGATGAGGGAAGACAGTGACTTCAAGGAAGGGAGGATGGCTTTATTGGCAGGGGGGAGGCTGGCAGGAGATGCTCAGCGGGAGGTGAGGATTCAGGGTATTCCAAGGTTTCTGAAACCTCTTGTATATTCCCAGGAGTACCACCAGCCCCAGAACAATGGCAGTGAATTCAATAGCTAGAATTCAATAGACAGAATTCTGAGTCACCTTGCAACAATAGATAAAAGATTCTTTTAGCTCAGTCATAAACAGTCCATGGGTTACATTGGGTGTCTTTATCTGAAAATTTTGAGAATTGTAATTCTTTTTTTGAGCCTTCTAGGAGAGGGTTAGACTGGCATCATACCCTGTAGTCCTTGATTTCTGTATTCCTTTCACTTTTCTGTGGATGTGGCAACTTGACCCTAAAAAGACTTGTCCTCCTCATATGGCATTATTCCATTCTAGGTACACAGGAATGATAATTTAAATGGCAGATTTATTATGACATTCTGGGGCCTTCCTGATTCCCATGCAAATGAGATTCTCCCTGACTTCAGGCTCATTGTCCATATATCCAGTCTCAGGTTTTTCCCCTGCCATTTCTCTGAGGCTGTGTTTTCTGTTACCTACTGGCGCATACTAGCTTTAGTATTAGGCAGGATTCTGGATGGCAAGCAACAGAAACTGACCTGAACAACTAAAGCAGAAAAGAAATTGAAGGGAAAGAATTAATCAGGAGGTGGAGAGTGGGCTGGAGCTGAAGGAAGTCACCTCACACCCAGAAACAGTCAGACTGTGACGCTGCTGAAGGCACTAGCAACACAGTGTGTCACTGCTGCCCGGTCTTAATCCCCAACTGCTTAATCCCCACCTTCTCTCCAGTCTCTGTAACAAATAGTATCATGACAGACTCCCTATCTTTGCACCAATTCTTCAGATTCAAAGCGCTAGACAAATGGTTTAGCCTTCCAACAAGACATACATATTGAGGACATATGTACCCCCCAAATAGAAAGGGTGCTTTGCTGTCGTCTATATACCCATTACCAACCTCCTGTTTCCCACCAAATACAAAAAGCTTGCATCACAAGTTATTTGCAGACTTTGTGGCTCCTCCACTATCATTTAGATAGTATTTCTGCCCAAAATATGAAAACGTTTGAACCTTTTGCCTTACGATCCCAGATGATACTAATAGGAATATCGATTGGTCACATAGTAAGTACATGGGGAAAGGCAGCAAAAACATGCCTCGGCTCCTAATAGGTATATCATCAACTGCTTGAGGGTAGAAGCTGCCTTGTGTTAGTATCCTTATTACGTAGTGCTTGAAACATGTAGGCATTCAATGTATGTTTGTTAAATCAATGAATGAATGAGTGAATGCTAGACACATCTAAGGCTATTACCTTTTTTAAATGAGGATTGGGATTTGTAGCCTACTCTAGTTCCCTAAGCCACTGCAGTGGAGCCTCAATTTTTAGATTACCTGCATGAGAATTATCTGGGGTACAGGTTAATGCAGATTTCTGGGAAACACCCCAGACCTAACCTAAATCCTATTAATTATACGTGAAGCTCAGGAATCTACATTTTAAAGAAGTACCCCAAATTATTCCCATGCAATAATTTGAAAGCTAATGCTCTTTACGGGGGGTGGGACTATTACTAGGGGCTGGAGTGTAAGGATTCTAGTTAGCACAAATTAATAAGAGTGGTGGGAGTAAAACTTTATAAAGCCTCGTTTATAAAGATTTGGTATTTATTTTAATGACTGATATATGCTTTCTAGAAGATAAGTTTTCTTCATTGCATATTTAGTATAATATTGGATTGTTGGAAAAATCATGATGCATTTTTGCAACCACAAACAGAAAAAAATACGTCGTGACTTTTCTGACAACCCGATATTGTATTAGGAGAAAACTTATAAAAGAGAAAGAAAGTAAAAGCCCAGTTTTATCTTTTAAATTAGGATATTATCCTCATTTCACTTTCTTGTCTGGAGAATCTGAAACAAAGACAGGAAAGCAAATCAAGGGATAAATAAAGCTATTTCGGCCACCTATCAGCTAATCAAGTTAATAGGTTCTCCTCAGTTCAGTGTAGGGAGGGAAGAGGTGGGCAAACTACAGTGAAAACACTGCTGAAGGGTTGATCAAATCCACACAGACGGTCATGGGCATGGGGCCTTCAAAAGCATGGATTGATCCTCCAATGCAAAAATAAAGCTTTTCTCTACGTTTTGGAATGGCAATCCTTCTACAAGGATATTTCAAGTATAGCCTTCTTTTCTCAACAGAAATAAGAGAAAAGGGGCACTTACCTGGCAGGGGAGACACCAGGATCACAAAGGTGGTTTTCTCAGGGCCAGGCTTATCTGCTGCACTCTGGATGTGCTGACCCCTGTGATTTATCCAAATGTGGGAATCTTGACTGCATAATTTGTAATAGGTGACTGCATTCGTGCAATCCTCTGTTAGAAAATAAAAAAGTCCAATCTCATATTTAAATTGTACTGCTTTCCCACCTACAGAACGCTTTTGGAAGCATCAGCTCATTTGAGTTTCCTATCTCTGCCTGGTCAGAAGGTATGCCCATTTTACAGAGGAAACAAATATGATGAGATTATTTTCAAATTCTCACAACTAAATGGGACTGCAAAATATAAAGTTTGACTTAAATATATATATATACACACACACAGATTTAAAGAAATGTGGACAAATACTAAAAGAAAGTGAAATCCACCACCAGTGCCATCAATTTCAAACCTTAAAATGTATGATTAAGAAGAGAGAGTGCCCTCCTCTACCTATCTTATTTGACAACCAGAGATAAGTATAGAAAACAATTTGGTCAATGTGGTCTGCTTTCAGACATTTCTCTATGCTCATAAGACATATCTATTAATATGCACATGTACACACACACAAGCACTCTCTCATACATATCCTTGCAAATACATGCATACTTTTTTTAAAAGAACACAGATGGGATTATGCTGTGTTGTTCCATAACTTTCTTTTTTCCCCAGTATGTTTTCATTGCTGCACTGAGTCTTCTAGGAAAGGGGAAGTTTGGTTGCTTAGCTTTGTTCTTTTCCTGTTCCTACCATACAGTGGCTTTGGGATCTTGTTCCTCGGCCAGTTGCCCTTGTGGACCTCTAGGTTATTACAGATGATATGCTCAGCATTACTGGTGCTACCACCAGCTTTTGAACAGCAGCATTTGGCTTCCTGCCCCTTTTGGCTCTTTTGCTGTGTAGTCCACTTGGCCCTAATTTCCATCCATCACGTCCAACATCACAGCACTCTCTGAATGACACTGTGTGTTTCCCAAACTAACCATAGCAGCTGCTGCTCTTCTGTTCTTCAGTTTCCCAGAATGCCTTCTGCTTCTGATGGATAGCTATCTTCAGAAGGGGTGTGGACGCCTACATGTTAAACTGGCTGGCCAAGCCACTGTTAATGAGGGACCTGGCTGGTCTCGTCCTCTCCAGCTCAGTCTACTATGCTTTGCTATATTTCTTCTCAGGCTTTATCAAGAGCTCCTACTATAGAAGATGAAGGGCTACTCTGTAATTTCATAAGCCAGTACTCAAAAAGGCTTTGAATTCTAGCCAGCCAGACAAAGACCAAATACATTGGGCTACAATTAAATGTCCAGGTAGGGTGTTGGCTAAAAAGTCACTGCAGTGCTGAGGATTTGAATCCTGGTATCGTATAGTGAAGTGGGACATGTAGATGTTTATGGGGTCAGGAGCACCCTTGTTCACATTTAAAGGTAGAATTAATATTTCAGATAAATTTCTAGAGAAAGAAAATCATTAAACTCTTCTCAAATGGAGATGTTTTCTGTTTGTATTGAATTATTCTATTATGTAGAAGAAAAAAATTAGGTATTTAAAAATGTAGGGAATACATATGAAGGTAATATTCTTTTGTACCATGAGATTCCACAGAGTGGGTTTGTATGCCTTTTAAAATTCAGAGAAAATAACATAATATTTATTTGCTCTTTCATAAAAGTTTCTTAAGGCATATTCTAAGAGAGATTTATAGTCACAAGGGAGTAACATTTCTAAAAAGATAACATTTGGGTTTCCCTCTCATTTCTACAATATTGGGTCAGGCTAGGTCAATTTCTTTCTCTGCATTTCAGTTTCATTATCTAAAAATTGAGCAGTTTAGATGTTTTTTTCCAGAAAACCTACCAAACTCCAGCCCTTTCAGCTTCTAGTATTCATGGTGCATCTATTTTTTGTCTAGGAATTATTCAAACTCTCACTCCTTTAAAGGATACAAATTTCCTTATGTGTGGTTGGGGCTGTAGAATCACATGACTAGATTTAGAGAGAAAGGGTTGACATGGGCTCTTTGGGGCTATCTGTGAATACAGTTGCAGCCTACCCTGGGATTGGATACTGAAGTCATCTTCAAAGGAGAATGATTACATATGGTCAAAATTACCCTTGAGAATACCATAGGAAGTTGTCTAATCAGAGCCTGACATATTGTCTCTCTGTAAGTCCTACATGGCCAGTTTTCCCTGCAGCAATGGAACAGATTGAATCCCAGATGAAGTGGTTAACTTTTGTTTAAAGGAAATGTTTTATGGAAAATCCATATCCTTGAACATGAGAATCATGCTCAGAGGGGCTAATTGATCATGAATAAAATGTACTTGATAACTAAGAATCCAAGGAGACAGTCTCAGGCACAACGTGGAGCCTGCTATCATTGAGTGCTGTGGCAGGCTCAATCGCCTGAAATCACTACATGGCTAATTTCCTCATTTAGCTGTTTTTAGCCAATGGCATATAGTTTAATTTATCTAAGAAACATGTGTTTATTTTGTGAATGCACACTGTTGCTAATATTGGCTTAATTTAGATCTCATCATCACTTGACTAATTCTTACGGTAACTGCCTAACTTAACTTCCACTCTTGATATTTCCCTTTTTCTTCTCTCTCCTCTAACCATCCACTTTCCTGTCACCCTGAGTGATTCTTCTAAAATGGAAATCTGTTCTGCATGAAATCCTTGCAGTGACTCTCATGTCTATTGTGGCTTTTTCCAAAGTGTCTTCTGTGGAATAATAATTAAGAAATATACTTTATAAAAGATTAAGGATTTCATGGGTTATTTTTATGATAAAATTATAAGAGGGTGCACAGTCTTTCTCATCATAGAAAATTCAAAATTCATATTAATACATTAAAGCCTATTAGAAGTCCAGGGTTTCCCATTTAATTAACCATAATTTTTTCAATTTAGCTAGTAACATGCATTATAAGAAAAAAAGTAAGACATGTTGGAAGCACAAACTTACAGATAATATTTAAGTTTCGAATTATGGTATTACAAAGTATTCCACAGGCTGGCCCTATCTTACCTTCTTCAGTACTGCCCTTAGACTTGGGCAAGATTTTCAAAGAGCATTAAAGGATTCAATTCATAACGTGAACCAACAATATCAAATCCCTTACCTGTATCCTAATTTGATGCTCATGGATCCCTAATTTGTCCAATCCCATAAATAATCTACCACATTCTCACCCATGTGGTTTCTCTCTGCCCAGCTTCTCACAAATACTTTTCCATTCCATGTTTTTATCCCTGCCGGGCCTTCATGATTTCTGCTGCTATTGAAGGGCTGAGGTTTATCAGGGTGGAATGGCGGGAGGACAGTCACTCTGTCTTCCGTGACCCTGCACCACCCCTCCTAGGAGTGAGCATAACAAAACCCATGAGGAATGTACTTTTGATGTTTCCATTAGCTCCCTTCTTACAATCTTTGTATTTAGGGAATGGAGAGTTTCCTGCAGGTAAAATAGTGGCTGAAGTTTTCAATTTTCTCTTCCCAAAGGTCTGTGACCTTGAAAAGGTAAGGAATATGATGTATTTCCTAATTTCTCTACCTGTCATGAACAGAAGGCTACCAGTTGTGTATCATTGCTCTAACTGAAGGCAGAGCTCTCTCCCACTGTTAAAACTGCACACAGTCTGGGCTGGATTCTTTAGCCTATTCCACCATGCGATGGAAAGAAAATACAAGAGAATGATTATAACAACACAACCAGGTTGGAAACAAGTCCTGGAATTCAACCTCTAACGTGAGCTCAGGGAAGTTTCCAGGAATCTCTCCCAAGTTGGGATGAAGGAGTTTTTTATTGCACTTACCTAGGCCTTGCTTAAAGAGAGAAGGTCTGAATTCCTGCAGTATCCTGGCTGCCTGAGTCCTCTTGGCAGTCACTGAGCAAAGCTCCAACATTCTTACCTCATTCTGAAAGTACTGACATAAAATCCTTCTTCCATCCCTAAGCCATGATGAGTTTCTCTTACAGAGAGAATTCCAGGAATCCCTTTGTGTTCCCATGAATTACAAAATTGCTTAGTGAATCTGAACCTTAATTTGCTCCCACTATTTGCTCCAACATTTTTTTTTTGGTTTTGGATACTCTGTCCCTCATTTTACAGCTCAGATGGAGAATCACTGTTGGAGTTCTCTGCTTTGAACACTTAGCTGGAGCAATTTTCCCCTGTCCACTGAGGCCTGGTCATAAGTTAATCTTGTCAGTCCTGGCCTCTGTCTGCCTCCCATACGCTTGTTCTGAGGAACGCTGCAGCTTTTCCACAGGGACAGCTGTCTCTGTGTCTGGGTGGCTGGGAACTGCCTTGCAGGCACATGGACTCACACTTGGCCTGAGCATTTCTCAGCCTCTGAGGATTTAAATCCTGTGACCATAATAATGGCATATTTAAACCATGACTCAAAGGTCTTTTCTGTGTTCTCCAGCTTGGTTCTTCCTGAGAATGTGTTGTTTCTGAAGCAAGAACGTTTACGCTCATGAATAGAGAGCCTGTGTCACACTGCAGTTCCACAGGACCAACCCAGTCCTCAGGGAATCCTGTCTCCACTGAGTGGTAAAATACAGTCATTCCGTGCGAGTCTGATGTTGACCTCCACTTGCTGTCCTAAAAGGACTGTGATATCTCATGAAATTGAGGATCTATGAAGTTCAGATTAAAAACGACTCTCCTTTCAAGTTTACAATTTCATATTCATGCTGTGTAAACCTGTCTGCCTACAGCATCCAGCCCTCAACTATATATTCTTCCCACTGACTTTGTACTTTTATTCCAAGAACCATAATGACTCACATCTAATTAAGCCCTCCTCCTTTACACCTTGCATCCAGTTGTCAGGCAGTCATGGTGAAAATGGACCCTTGGCATAGATCTATGTTGATTTTGTTCATCAGGAGTGTAGCTGATAATTATAACGAAGTACAAAATCACAGGCAAGACATGAAATCCTAAAACAAACAAACAAACAAAAACCAACAAAATCCCAAAAAACAAATTAAAAAAATACCCAAAAAATTAAAAAAACAAAAACCAACACAAAACAAAAAATGCTGGCATCTGATGTGGCCCAGAGTCTCTGCACAAAATTGCAGTCCAAAAACAAGACACAGTCTAACAACCAAGTGTAATTAAAGAGGAGCTCAATTTTGGTTAAACATCTTAAAATTACAATTTGTAATCCACAGCCATTCTTTTCTTTTTCTCTTTCCCCACCTCCCCAGGCCTTGGTACTACACAGCTGTTCTGACTCCTTTTGTTAAATACCCCTGCTTTACTCTCACCTGAGTCCACTTCCTTAGCCAATCTTCCACCTTCCCTCCATCTTCCCGTCTACTCCCAATGCTGCACCAGCATCTGGACTAAGTGACTGGCCACCAGGACTTCCAGTTTGTGCTAATGGTTATACCTGATCACACTGAGACAGATGACTGAAGGACTATGACTTCAGGCTCCAAGCTTTCCCTCTCTGTATATGAAAGTGCCCAGAGCCCCCTGGCAAATTTAACCTTTACTCTCTCTAAGTGGTTTTCTGGTTTTCTTATGGGCAATTCACATGGATTGTTTTTAAAGAATAAAATCCTCCAAGACACGTATTTGCTGTGCATAGTCAGAGTAGAAATTAGATACTTCAATTGGAGATTCACTTGGAGTGTAGGATTTTGTCCCTAAATCCATGATCCAAATATTATCCTGATGCTGACTTTGTGGGTTATCATGATGGCCGAAGTGTTTCTTCCATGCTTCATAGTACTAAAAATGCAGGCAGGCAGGAAGGCAGTGGAAGCATGCTGCGCTTCAAACTCAAAATACCTGCTAGCAAGAGACAGGACAAAGGCAGCACAAGCAGCTCTGAAAGAGACCTGTACGTGACTCTCCCATCTCCAGCAAGGGTTGTAAAGACAAAAGTACAAGAAAGAAAAAGAAAAAAGTGTCGGGGACTTGCAGTGAGGGGAAGAGGCTATTTAGAGAGCACTGTCAAGTGGAGGTTGGCCACGAGTGCCTGCTTCGCAGGCACTGAGAGCAGCTTTTTAACTAGAGATGACTGGGGGGGCTCTTATGGACAGAGACCGTATGATTCTGCTGAGCAAACCAAAGATGAAGGAATCAATTGCTGCATATTGGGAATTGATTAAAGAGATACTTTGAATCTCTGAGAGTTCAGCAAATGTGCTTATTTGAGTTTGGACAGAAATATAAATATAAAATTCTGGAATGGAGGGAAAAATGAACCTCTTCCTAGTATATTTCATTACAGGATAGGATGGTTAGCTTTAGTAGAGGAACTAGTCAGAGAGAGCCTGTATCATACTGTGAAAAATAATGGGAAAGGGGTATGCAAATCACATGTTCGTTCATTCATTCATTCATTCATTCATCCATCTATACATACATATGAAAAGGATTACTGAGAATTTACTATCTGCCAGACATTGTGTTATGTGCTGGAGTTGTATTAGTGAACAAAACACCAACCTGTGGTCTGTTCTGGTCTAGTATAGAAGGCAGACACTCCACTATTAAGTATATAGTAATTAAATTTGCATAGATTTGTCTCAACAAAGCACAGTATACATTGAATACATAAAGTGAGACACTGAGAGGTCACAGTAAGTTTCTTGACATCTGAGTTGAGATATAAAAGATGAATAAAAATTGATCAAGTAAACAGGAAGGGGAAGAAAATTCCAAAGGGATGAGCATGCAGGAAGACTCAGAGTCCAGAAATAGACTGGTGTTTAAGGGAAACTGAAAGATGATCAGTGAAAGCAGAGCTAGGGGAGACTGAGCAAGCAGGTGAATAATTCCCCCCCCCCAAAAAAAGCTGGAAAAAGTAGACAAAAAAGAGAGAAAAAAGTAAGACCTAATGGTAGCCTCTATAAATTCAATAGATTTGAATTTGGCCTGTAAAATCATGGAAAAAGAGGGCAAAGCTATGGAATTTCAGCCCACCTGCATGGTCAAGGCAGACCGGGAGAGAGAACAATCCATGCTATGAACAAAACAGAATTTAGAGGGTTCAGACTTTCTATAGAAACACAGATGAAAAGCTATTGAGCTTTGGAGGAGAAATGATGAAAAATAGCAAAATAAGATAGAACTGAGAAACCAGGAGCAAAGAACAAGGAGATGCACAGATGGCCCAGGAGTTCCCTTAACAGGACAGTTGTCTAATGTTATAAAATTTCTACAGGGGAAGCAGACCAATTTTTCTCCCCCAGTGTTCTAAGAAGTAGAAAGGAAAAAGATAAAAGACGGAGAAAAGTAGTAAATTAATAAACTCACTTTACAAAGGTCTCAAAATGCAATAATGAAATAATAATGGCTAACATTTTGACCACTTACTGTAGGCAAAGAGTATAACATATATTATTTCACTTAATTCATCTAGCAACCCTATAATTAGGTACCTTTATTGTTCCCTTATTAGAAGTGAAAAGATTGAGTCGTAGAACCATGCAATAACTTGTCCAAGATCATGTAGCTATTAAATGGATCACCTGGGACTTCAACTAGTTCTGACTCTAAAACTTAATAAATAGTACTTTGCTATTCGTCTACATTTGCCTTCCCAGGGAACAAGGAAATAGTATTAAGTAGGTGACAGATTGAAGAAAATCAGGTAAGGAATCAGAGAAGGAAGGAATAGAGAAGAGGGGTTGACAGAAAACTTGGCAGATATCATCTATTTCTCACACAGTGTCATAGATTATTTCTAGTTGAATGGCCCAGGACACTCAAATTGATATTTTTAATGCTAATATTTTTTTAAATACAAAGTTAACACATTTGTGAGCGCCAATTAGTCCAGGTCTCCTTTTCTGGATTAGCACAGTGCAATATGTGCCATCTGGAATTACGGAAGGGAAAAAAACACACTCCTCGTCTGCCCAGCCAATGAACGCCAGGCAATAATGCTCTCCCCCCACCCCCCAGAGCCTGCCTTTGCATCCACTCTGCCAGGTGTCTCACCACCTGGTTGGAGAACAGACCTAAATTATTTGTAATGATTTTTGCCCTTTAACTTTTTAAAAGGAGTTGTAACATTTTATGGCTTTTCTTACAGGATCAACTAACTGAGAGGAAAAGTGGAAGTTTGGGTAATCCAATTTGTACTAAGAAGAATGTGGAAGTAACAGGGGAGTGTCTTTTAAAAATATCTAGGAGGAAGGATTGGTACTTTTTTATACTCTTCTAGTTTCTTGTGTGCAATAAACTTTTTTTCATTTTTATGTGTTGACACGTATTTGAGGGTAATGTTAAATCTCAGGTACATAAGTCTACAGTGGCATTAAAATGTGATTACTTTTATGGATCTAGATAAAGAGACTTAATACTGACTTAGCCAGTAATTTTAAATTTGAAAAACAAAAAGCACAAACAAGTTCTCTATTTTTTGATATCCCGATACATGCTGAGCGTAAAGGTAGGTGCTACAGACAGTTAAGGCTTTCATTTCATGTGAGATCTGAAAGGCAACATAGTATTCAGTGTTTTTCTTCTTTCACAGTCTGTCAGTCTCTTGCCAGCTTCTTTGCATGCATTTGTTTATTCAATTAGCATGCTGCTGGTGCACCAGTAAGCACTGTCCACACCGCTGAGTCACTAGCAGCCTCAGGGAGGACCGCAAAGCTAGCTCCTTTATACTTCTGAAGTAAACATTTCTCCAGAAAAAATATTTTACTGTTGCATAAATTTTCTGAATTCGTCTCTTGGCCAAAAATGAAATATGAATCTATTGTTCTTTTAGAACAAAACAAACGCAATTTCTCTAAAGGTAGGCAGGTTGGTGTCTTAATCTGCTCAGACTGCCATGACAATATATCAAACAACAGAAATTGATTTTCTCCCAGTTCTGGAGACTGGGTGACCAAGATTAAAGTGCCAGCAGAGTTGGTGTCTGTAAGGGTTCTCTTCCTGACTTGCAGTTGGTTGCCTTCTCACTGGGTCCTCACATGGAGTGATGGGTGGTGGGGAAGAGAGAGAGAGACAGAGAGAATCTATCTCTTATTATAAGGCCACACAGTTCTATGTGATTACAACTCCACCCTTATGACCTCATTTAACCTAATTACTCCCTAAAGACCCTATGTCCAGATATAGTCACATTGGGGTTTAGAGCGTCAATATATGAATTTTGGGGGAACACAATTCAGTCTATAGCAGTTGGGACTACTGTAAAAGCATCTGGCCAACTTTGTACTTCTATAAAAGTAAGAAAGTATTTGAATCTTTCAAACCTTATAAATTAATAAAAGCATTGGAATGTAAGATCACCCAGTCTAATCTCTCTCTTAAAATTGGAAACTCCTTCCCTGACCAGAATGCTTCTGAAGAAGGTTCTTAGGATTTTTTGACACGCCCCCCCCCAAGTTTCTCTGTTATTTTTTATTCTATACAAGTAAAAGTCATAAATTCTTTAATGTCTTTAAAAAGTCCTTCACTATCTGAAAAAGACCAAAATCACCTTGCAAAGACCTTTCAAACATCAAAAGTTTTATAGTATTTTTCAGATGTTTCTCAATTGAGTGAAGAAAAATGTGGCATTAAATCTCTGTTCTTTGGCTTCACTTTCCCTCTCACTCCAAGGGACAAGAAACAGTACTAGCAAACCACTCTATTAATGGTGCACTATCCAGGAACTGAGGTCCCCACTGTGCTGATATTACAAGTAGTCAGAAAAGGTCATTGTGACTTCAAGTGAACACTGCAGGAGAAACGAGCTGGATTCCATGAGTCAGTGATAATTCATTCTCAGATTATTCTACCATGTGAAGCTTAACAGTATCTGGTATCACAGGATGGGATTCCAACACTGAAAAATTCCACTGACATTTCAAGGTATTCAAAATTACTTCATCTATCTTATCTCTAGTATTGAATTCTAATGGTTCTTGGTAGTTTATCACACAGGAGTCGAACTCAGCTAACAAACCCTTAGCATGGAGGGCACTGGGGGTAAAATGCAAACATGATCCCCAGAGACTTCCACAAGAATGAGGAAGAAACCCAGGAGACCTGGCCAGCCCAGGTGAGACCTCACCTCTCCTTTCCCTCTACTCCAACACACCCAGTCACCCCCCCACCCCCCCAATGATACTTATAGACACATCACTACTGCCTGCCTCTGTACCATCAGGACTGAGCTCCTGCCGTTTTACCTCTGTTTCCGGTCACCCAAAGCAGCTGGCGACTCCCGGGTCATCCTTTAGATTCTCATCACTGTATCGCTCCATATAGACCCCTTCTCACTCACCCTACCTCAATTCCTAAAACCATTCCATTATATATTCTGAAACTCAAGGTCAATCATGAGCAAAATTCTTGATATCTGCAGAAACTTCTCTAAATGTTCCCTTTAATGTCTCGCTGTAAAAACTGGGTCACTCTGAACGCACTGCCTCCCTTGCAGAAGCTCGCTAAGTGGTGACTAGTTTCTGTCCCAAGCCCTTTGCCATGGATTTCCGGAGAAGGTTGGTGTCCTGCTTGCTCCTCAGACCATTCTCCTTTCTCCCCTCCTCTCCCTTCCCTGCCACACACACACAGCTTTACACCACATGTCACCAAGCCCTAATACCACCGTCTCTCCTTGGCTGTGTTCATGTACAGGCCCCAGGCCTCACTCTTTCTCACTGCCTTCAGCGTTTAGCTTCTAGCTTGGTGAACTCTTTCCAGTTCTATTCATGTTATCATTTGGGGTGATTTTAATATCTAGGTAGATGATCTTTTCAATACTTTAGTTTTAAATTTCCATGACATTCTTTGCTTTGGTGATCTACCTCTCAAGCCTAGCTTACCTATTGAACTTCAAGATCACACTTTTGACGGCTTTATTACCATAAACTGCTATGCATCGATAGAATCTCAATTTTAAACATTGCATTTGCTGACCATGATATCTCTAGGACCTACAATTCACTGAAATGTCCACATTTTCACTGTCCAGTGCCACCTCTGCATTGTCATGTTCCTTCTCATGGAGCTTAAAATTTCTAGTGTGTCATAATCTCTCCCTGCGTTCTCTCCGAACTTCCTTGCCACTGTCTCCTTTATCCCCTTCATCTGGCAAAAGCCCAACTCTAGTTAAATCCAACTTTGTACCTGCTCTTTTCTGCTCCCACACATTAGAATGGATTGGGGAAAAATACATATCCTTGCTGAGCTGTCTCACTTTAATTTCATAAAAACCACATTCATGTCTGTATCTGAGCACAGCCCAGCAATATGTATCCAGCTACAGTACACATAGAAGCTCATTCATTCTCCCAGTCTATTCTAGGCAATATTTTGAACTGTTAAACATAAACAGAGGCATATTTAAAAATTTAAGAGTTTGAGCAAAAATTGATTTCAATAGGGCAGCATTCAATCTGTCAGATAGAAAGGAGCTCCAAGGAGCTGTACAAAATGAAAAACTTTTATAGGCAGAAGGGAGTGGGAGCAAGGAAGTTATGCTTGTGGAAAAGAGGGTTGGTTATTTCAAGGTTACTTCAAGGATGGCAGGGGTCTATCGGGCAGATTACCTAACTCATGCTGATCAGGTGATTTCTGATTAAGATTCATTTCTGAAAAAGCCAAAACTCTAAGTTAAGTCTTGGTTTGGAGACACGGGTCTTGGCTTAAGTGACTATACTTTGAGCCTGTTGTTTTGTTTTTAACAATACATTCACTGCTATTCTTAAACCTCACTCTTGGCTGATGGCATTGGTTCCTATTTTGTTGAAAAATATGAGTGTCCAGCAGAGAACTTGCACAAGATTCTACCATCATATCTGTCTTCTTGTCTACATCTGTGCTCCCTCTGGTAACCCTGCCTTCCCACTTATAACTTTTTGAACTGCCTATGCGCCTGTCCAAGGCAATTTTAGAAATGGATCCCACCCCATTTCCTCCTTGAATTCACTCCAATCAATATTATAATCCCATCATTCCACCAAAACTGTTTTTGTTTAGACCGTATTCCTTGCTATATATTCTCCTTGGCTTCCCACATTCTTGGTTTTCCATATACCCTGATGACTGGCCTTCACCAGTCTCCTATTCTGGTTCCTTCTCATCTCCCTGACCTGTAAACATTGTTCTTTGCCTCTATTGCTAACTCTCTTGATGATTGTATCTAGTCTTACAGCTTTAAAGTATTTATACTCTAATGACTCTCAAATTTTACCTTTAATCACACTTTTTCTCTGAACTCAAAAGTTGTGTCTTACTTCCTATTTGAAATTAACATTTAAGTGGCTGATAGCCATTTTAATATTCATTTGCCTAAAACAGAACTTATTTTTCTCTCAAATCTTCCCCTCTGATTGTCTTTCTTATCTTTGTAAATGCAACACTAGTTGCTCAGGTTGAAACTTGAACCTTCCTTGATTCCTCTCTTTTTCTTATATCCAACAAATGATATCAGCCCATCAGCAAATGATGTCCTCTCTACCTTCAAAATACATTAAGAAAACTTCACTTTTCTCCATCTTCACCCTGGTGCAAGCTATTACTAAATCTCATCTAGATTATTGCAATGGTCCCCTAATTGATCTCCCCATTTCTTTCCTTGCAAAGAAAATTAGAGCAATCTTTTAAAATTTTAAGTGGATGATGTCACTCTGCCACAAACCTCCAACGACTTCCCATCTTAGAGCAAAAGTCAAAGTACTTACAATGAGTTGCAGTATTGCACAGTTTGCCCTCCCTCCCCATTCTGACCTCATTTCTTCCTTTATCCTCCAGCTACACTGGCAGCTCACTTCTCAGACCTCCTGGGCACTCTCCCACTTCAAGGCTTGGCACTGTTTCCTCTGCTTGGACCACTTTTACCCAGAGCTGCATAGTTTGCTTCATGACTGCATTCTGATCTTATTAAAGGGTCATATTCTCAATAAATTCTTCCATGACCATTGTATTAAACTGCAATTCCTACTATCACCCTCTTCCACTGGGATTTCTCATTCTCCTTGTTTAGTTTTTTTCTATAGAATTTAACCATCTGACTCTCCATATATTTTTTTCTTCTATATGCCAACAGAGAAATAATTATGTTTATTGCACTGGAAAAGAAAGTTCATGTTAGCAGAAAGAAGTTTTTATTCCTTTTAAAATTTAAATCCCTTGTATCTTAAATGATTCTTGGCATATAATGGACACACAATAAATACTTGTTGAATTACTAACAAAGAGGTGGCAATCTACTTGGGGGAAAAGTTAAATTAAAATTATGAGCTATGCATCCCAGGTTGCATAAGCATACCTCCTCCACAGTCCACTGTACAAACTCTTTCACTTCATTCATATGAGCTTATTTATGAAGGAATAAGCATCAGAACCTTTAACCACGATGAACTTCATGTCCATCATTTTCAGTCTCCCCCTGGTAAGAAATGTTCATCCTTAGCATCCATTCAAAGGATAGCAGCGTTTATTATCCTGTGGGGAAATTCTCCTCTTTGGATTGTGTTTGTATATTTCTGGCATTGGTCCCAGCCTTGTTGGTTCAATCCTGCAAAGTTATAAAATGTGTGTAGATATCTAAGATACCATATGGTTAATGTCTAGAAATCATAAGTCTCAATAATTGTCCAAAAGAATCCTCACACAAGGAAGGAGAAAAATGAATGGATAACGTTCATTTATCCTTTTTTCTTACATTGACTCACTCATTCAGTAGATTAGTTTTCAGTGTCTACTATGTTCATTCACCACTGGAATGTGCTGGGTCCACTGGTACTGCACATAAGGACCAGAAAACCTCAGTTTTAATTCCACTCTAATACTTTATCTCTGTGCACATTGTCATTCCCAGTTTTTCTCTCTGTTCCTAAAAGGATTATATTTCCCCTACTTCTAAAACATGTGACTTACTTTAGCCAATGAAATGTGATCAGAGTGTTGTATGCTGGGTCCCAGCAAAAGCTTTAAGAACTATATGTGGCTCCACCATAGCCTTTTACCTGTGCCATGCAAATGTGGCAGAGCTGCTTCCAGCCTGGCTCCTGGAATGAAGGAGCTGTGGGACAGAAACAAAAGTTAATTTACAAATGCCCTGCATGTATGTGAGACATAAATACTTGTCATTGGAACCCACTGAAATTTGGGGTTCATTATATAGCATGACCTGGTGGCTTCAGACAAGGGTCACAGTTTTCTTCTTTACACAATGGGGACAATATCTTCCTTTTTTATCTCAGAGATTTGTTGAGAGATCAAATGAGAAATATACATGTGAAAATTTCATAGAATTCTACTATGTTATTCAGATTACTCTTGGAACTCTAAGTACAGTAACCTCCCTTTATCCATGGGGATACATTCCAAGACCCCCAGTGGATGCCTGAAACCTTGGATAGTACTGAAATATTCATATATATATATATATGTATATTTCAGTACTATCCACTATATATATATAATATATATTTCAGTACTATACACTATATATATATATATGTATTTATATATATTTCAGTACTATACACTATATATATATGTATTTATATATATTTCAGTACTATACACTATATATATATGTGTGTGTGTATATATATATATGTGATATATATATATATATATATATATTTCAGTACTATCCACTAAAAAACACTATAATGTTTCTTTTCTATACATACAAAGCTATGATAAAGTTTAGTTTATAAATTAGGCACACTAAAAGATTAACAGTAATGACTAATAATAGAACAATTATAACAATATACTATAATAAAAATTATGTGACTATATGGTCTCTCTCTCTCTCTCTCTCTCTCTCTCTCTCCTCTCTTTTTCTCTCTCATTCAAAATATTTTATTGTACTATACTCACTCTTTTTCTTCTTGTGATGACATGAGATGATACAATGCCTATGTGATGAGTGGAAGTGAGATATACTAGACAAAGTGGTGATTCACATCCCAGGCAAGATGGAGCAGAATGACATAAGATTTCATCATGCTACTTAGAATGGTGTGCAATTGAAAACTTTCTAATTGTTTATTTCTGGAATTTCACATTTAACATTTTTGGACTGTGGGTAAACTGTGGGTAACTGAAACTGTAGAAAGCAAAACTGTGTGTAAGGCGGGGGGGCTACTGTGTGTGGTATTCCAAGATCTAGAGGTATCTCTATTTCTTTATCCCTGAACACCGATCTTTCAGCGGAAATAGATTACTTGAGATAGTTTTCATGGACGAATTATGTTTTCCTCGTTTTAAATTTAAAAAAAAATAAAGCTGATGTTTAGACAATCAATGAAGGACATTAGTGAGAGATAAAATTGTATCCTTAAGACTGTAGTCCTTTAAGATGATGCCTGCTTCACCTCACTGCTCACACATATGTATGTATGTGTATATATATATATATATATATATATATATAACATAAATCTCATATTTGTCTCTTTTCTCCCACTATTGAATTATATTGTTTTATAGGATTTCTAGTTTGTGTCTGAAGTCTTGGAACTCGGAGTTAACTTGCTAGGGATTCTGAGCAGCATGTGTCAGTGGGCGTGAGTGGCAGAAGCTGCCCATTGCTGAGTAAGTGTGGGCATGAGGTTAAGTGCAAATCCAGATTTTGCCCCCACTTCCCTGCAGAGGAAAGGTACATCAGTGGGCTGGAAGGAAATGCTGCACACTGAGACCAGTGGGCTAGGCCCTGCTGTGGGAGGAGGCCTCTGTATGATCTCATTCATCTTCCCCACAACCTTACCATGCACATGCCATTATTCCCATTTTGCAAAAGAGAAAAGAGGCTCAGCAGAAGGAGGTTTCTCATACAAATTGGTGAAAGCCAGAAGCAGTTCCACAACCCAAAGCTTCCCGTTTCAAATTCCTAAGTCTTTTTCATCATGTACTCTATCTGGACATTTCAGTTTATATGTGGTACCCTAGAAAGTACAAAGCCAAGTGCTAATGTTGGCCACAGTGCATAAACACCTTATGTTTTAGCATATAAATGAATTCAGCTTTAGTGAGAACGCCTGGATTTGTTTTGTGGCAGGGGATTTGAGGAGCAGGCACGAAAGGCTGGGTGGTGATTATGATCCCAGTTAACAGTTTCAGAATGTAAAATGAAAGCCTTATCAAATGGGAGAAAGAGCCTAAACTTGTTTACACAGCACAGTTGAAATGGGACTGATAAGGAAATAAGATCATGAAGTACTGAACTTCCTCTAAGTAATCTCTGGTAAGTGTAGAAAATAAGGCAATTATTGAGAATAGGGTCAGCAGCTTTCTATAATGGAAGATTATAGGCATTATCCTTATTCTCTGACTTAGTTCTTTATCAATATTTATTTGTTTCACTGAGCGTCTACTCATATCTTCTCATCATCAGCCCTGTGTAGACCAGGAACCAAGGCTATCGTATAGTAAACAGAAACATCTGATACGGCTCCTGCTTGTATATTAGCCTTGATGTTGCCTTGAAGATTGGCTAAGGAGGTTTTGGTCAGACCAGCATCCCCTGAATATAAATTCCAAAAGACACAAACCTTAGACAGAATGGAAAGGATTTGATTAAAGTGCTTTTAAATAATGTGAAAAAGCTACATTTTGCCATAAGTCAGCAAATAATTTTTTTGCTAGAAGACAGCATGCTGCAGTGAAAGAAAATTTCGCAGTTGAAAAGATGAGTTCAAGTTCAGATTCTTCCGTGTGTTAGCTTCCAAATCTCAGGAAATGGATTCCTTTTGTCCCCTTATCACTTAATATGTGAAAGGTACTTAGAATTTTGGTATACAGTAAGCACATAGCAAATGTTGGCTGTTATTATTATTGCTAAGTATTATTATTTGTATCACTGCTAACATCTACTTTATAGAGTTGTTGAGAATAGTATAAAGGCCTTTTAAATAAAATTGAGTCCTAAAGCAGTGCTCCATGCAGTGGATAGGTTACATCAGGGTCCACTGATTACTTAGCTCTGTTACTCAGAGATCAGGAGACCTGAGTAAGAGCTGATTTTAAGTTACCCAAGTGATTCTACTATCTACAGGTCTGGGAACAACTAACCTAATGCACTAACAACTGTTTTAGGAAGATTAGCTATTACTATATATAACACCTACCATGTTCCAGGGTTAGTGCTAAATGCTAAAGAAAATTTTAAAAACAAGGAGAAATAGTGGCTGTCCTCAAGAATTTGTCATACAGGTGAAAATGAAACATACATATTAAAAGATACTTAACAAAATAAAACAATAAGATGATATATGGGTTGCAGAGATCACGCATTGAAAAGTTCTATAGAGGTTGAGAAAAGGGCTTGTCCTAATAAGGTAGAAGCAAACTATAAAGATAAATTGGATTGGACTCTTGGACTTACCCTAAAGTAGCATACTGCTTTTTTTTTTTTTTTTTGAGGGCACTGTCACTGGCCCGCATATGTGGGATCTGAACCGGGGCCGCTGGCTTCCCAAGCCAGCGCTTAACCACCGCACCACTCAGGCAGCCCAACATACTGCTCTTTTCATATCCTAAAAGTTTCCACCCCACCCTTTCATGATTTTAGAAAAAGGATTAGCTTAAACATTTTGAAGAAGAGTCCCCCATTCACCATGAATAGTGATAATTTCCTACAGAATATTTATTTATAATTTACTTAAAATATGTTTATTTTAATCTTGTATATTAATAAAGTGATTAATAAATACTTCTCATATACTACAATTATTTATAGCTAACAATATTTTAACATTTGATATTCTTTACAAGTGCTTATCAACAGATGTGACTGATTCATACCTTTAGGCTAAAGAGATATTTAGGTTTAGCTCATGGTCTTTCTTGACATGTGACAAAATATGTCTTTTAAAATGTACTTGATAGAGAAAAAGAAACATTTTAAGAACAGAGCAATACAGAATATTAAACTTAGATGGGGAAATTTATGTCACTCAGCCTTATTCTGTGTGACCAGAACTCAACCAGCACAACTTCAGAAAAGAAAGTACTTATTTTGATCTACTATGATTAAAATAAGAGGCTTTTGATCTACTTATCACTGACAAAGATGCAGCCCGCATCTCTGGGGAACTGATTGTAAAAACTGATGACCAAAGAGCCTGTGGTCTTGAAACCCTTTTCTTTGAATTTATAGTCCAAAATCAACAGAGTTGGTTATAAACCCCAAGGACAAGTTGAGTCATGGAAAGTGAGTGTCAAAAGTCTGCATTTTCTTATTATGAGCTGATTTGAGAAGAAACAAAACAGAACAAAATAAAACAAAACAGTAGTGCGAGGAACTGAGTTCTTGATCTGATATGGTCTTTCTTTTTTTTCTTTCCTTCTAACTATGGCACCATACCGATCAATAATTCTTTTCTTTATTATTATTATTTATTATTAGTTACAGATGTACAAAACAAAGCAATAGTTATCCTTTTCACTCCTTACAAAGTGACTACCCCTCCCTCCTCCCCTGAGCCTCCACCCCCGATATCATACATATCTATTACAATTCCATTGACTCCATTCCCACACTATACCCTATCAATAATTCTTGATGGGAGAATAGTGTCACTTCACCAAGGAGAGCTATCCCATATATCTTCAGGAAGGACACACTTGGAGTGGGGAAGGATGGAGTGACTCCCATCTCTCCAGCCAGAGAAATGGGATCAATCCTGCTGAACAATGAGGTGACAGATGGCTCTTACAGGGTGATGCCAGTTTTTGTAATGACTAAATCTAGGCTGTTACCATGCGAGTGGTGGTGGTGAAGTGTCAGAGGAAGGAATAGTTGAAAGGAAGAAAATCACAAACTGAAGAACCAGGTGTTGGATACAATGGTAAAGTCACCAAGCACTTTGCATACTTCCAAACACCCTTGTCTCTTCATTCTTATCCCTGCATTTCTGATCTTCTCAATCTCAGCTTCATATAGTCCCTAGTTCCACATACTTGCTTTCTCTGCCCATGTACTATAATACTGGGGGTTCTATATTCAGTGCTCTAGTCAGACTTGTCACATTGGCTGTTTGTCAGTAATTCTTGAATAATTCAAACATTTAACATAATCTTATATGATATACCTGATGATTCTCATTGGGGGAAACTATAAGTCTATTTTAGGATGGTTTGTTTCATTAAACATGAAATATTTATTTTTTCAGATTATAGTTTTTATACCTTTCTACATTATAGAAAATTAGGAAAATAACAAGAAGTAAAAAACAAACAAAAAGCTACCAAAAAACCCCACTCACTGTGCTTGCACCCAATGATGAGCAATTGTTTTGTTGTATACCTTACCAGTGTTAGATTTTTTCCACTCTGTTTATGTAATAAGGCGAGTAATTAAGAATCAAATGTATGCTAATATCTCTTTTCCCTACTTCCACCAATAGGGAAGAGAATTGGCTTCCCCTATTCTCTCTTCCAACCATTGTGAAAAACAACAGCTTTGGGGCTTAATTCCCTTCTAAGGATTCAATGTGACCCTGAAGGGAGGAGTTTGAGAGAAAGAGTCAAAAACAAAAACCCAGGGAAAATTTAATGTTTCCCCCTAGACTGGGGAGCAATGAGGAATGAGCTCTCCAGATTGAGAAATAGTTATAAAGTTCCAAGTGTGTGCCAATGGGGAGGAACTTGGCAAGAAATATTCCCGAAGCTTCCAGAAGCAGTAGTCTCTGAGAGAAAATGGTAGGGGCCATACTTCATAGGAATATCCTGTAGCTTAGGAGCAATAAAAAGATTCTAACTATTGTGGATTAATAACTTGGTCCCTATTTCTATTTTCTGGCACTACTTAAATCCAATATTATTTTTAAGTTCTTTTGAGGACGTTGTATCAATGACAATTTAAATTTTCTAATGGTCCAGTGAGTCAGGGCTTGGAGGGCATTAAATGAGGATTAGAGAAATGTAAGACTGTATCATTTTTTTATAGCCTGATGTTGGTATCTAAAATTCATTCTCTCTGTTTTTATCTCTCTATCTCTGTCTTATCTCTGTCTTCTCTCTATATATACACACACAGGCACACATATAGTGTCCATGTGCATAAAATGAATTTAAAGTTATAATTTATATACCAACTTTTTTTTTAAAGATTTTTTGGGGTAATTGGGGGAGGGGAACAGTGTTGGAGAACTGGGGAAGGGGGAACAAACAAGTTGCTGTTCTTTTTGTTCTTCAGTCTAGTTTTGGAGGACATTGCTTCACTGGCCCATGGTGGCATCATCATTGCGCTCTTCTCGAGTGAGGCCGATCAGTCACTGGCCTCTGAACGGCCACTCACAGCGGCTCTTGGCAGCTCACATGGGCTGCCAGCTGCTCATGCTGGCTGTTGGCCACTCACTGTAGCTTATGTCAGCCTACTGCAGCAGAGGCTGCAACTATGCCATCTGAGGGGACTCACAGCAGCCCAGCTCCTGGTGGAGCTGTTGTTCACCATCTTAGCTGTAGAGGGCAATGTCACTGTCCCTCATATGTGGGATCCGAACCAGGGCTGCTGGCATCTCAAGCCAGCTCTTACCCAACACGCCACTCAGTCGGCCCTATATACCAATTTTTAACTTGCTTTATAAAAATTAAATATAATGATCATTTCCTAGTTCCAAGTACTCCCAAATGTAGTATGTCATGACTACATGTTTTTCACCATCTGTGTAACTGTTGCATACTTTATCACTAATTCTCCTAATGATTGACATTCTCCTAATGATTATTTCTAATATGCCCTTATTATAAAAGTACAGCAATGAATAGTCTTTTCACATAAAATTTTGTGTAAAGCCCTCATTATTTCTTCAGGATACATATATCCTTGGAAGTGAGATTGCTGAATTAAAGAGGATATACTTTTTAGGCTTCTTGGTACCTAATTCCAAATTACCCTCCAGAACACTTTCAATTACTTAGATCACACCAACAATCTGTGAAAGTTCCATGTTCCCCTCATTTGAGAAGGGATTACAAACTTGAATCACATCACTTCTGAAAGAACCACTTCTGGTAATGCCTGACAAATTCTAATGTAATTAGAAATGTGATAGAATAATGGTACCGATGTTGTCCAAGTTTTCAAAAAAGTACAATGTAATAGATTCTGAAGACTACTTGGTGAAATTGATGTTGATCTTTTGGAAAAAAATCTAGAGTAGATGGCAATATTAGAAAGCTTATGACTATGTGGACTTTCATTTGGCTTTGGCAGTTAACTTGAATGAATAATCACAGCAGTACCATAGCCAATTTAGTGACATTCTCACCCCCAATAGAAATCTGTTTAATTAGGTGCTGTAATGCTGACTATATTTATTTAAAGAATGTCCCATAATCTTCCTGGATATGGCAATCCAGATATCTGTTATTTCAAGATATTCTTGAATCATTCAGTGTGATAAGCAATAACTCAATAAGATTGTCTATATCTCAGACAAGTCAGTCATTGGGGCTGATTGACATCAAATAATAACATCATGAAAAAAACTGCATGGGTAATATAAAAGTGAATAATTGATTGAATATGATGATCATTATCTTTTTAAAATTTGTTTTAATAATATTAAAATATTCTCATCTCTCATATGATTATGAGGAACTTGAATATGAAACCCTAGTATATGGCCCATTAGAAGACATGGAAGCATGCCAACTACTAAAATAACTTTAGCTTATTTAGGTCCAGATGGGATCAGTGATAACTACTGAAATAAAGATCGTTCTAAAAATAATGATCATGTTTTCATATTAAAAGACAGAGGGTTTGAGAAAGATGACAAGTTTGGGTATATGATGGAAAAGTTGTTGTGTACCAGAGGAACACTTGGCATTGATCTCTTAGGTTCCAAACAGCTTGCAGAGGTCTGAGTCTTAACAAGAATTCAGCTAAGAAAAATTACAGGAAGTGATCCTCTAAACAGGACAGCTCATCATCTTATTATAGGTTGTTCTTGGAAACTTGTCATAAGAATTCTTACGGCAATTTATGGACTCCAATAGTCCATGGAGATAATGAGATAATGGTATCAAACAGTCCATGAGATAAAAATTTAAACAGATGTGTTTCAATCTTAAAAGGCAAGATGAGGAAGATTCTAGGAAAGTGGAGCCAGTAAAGGTAGTACAGTTTAAGTAACTTTCCAATTCCCAAAGGCAGACCAACTAGATAACAAAACTAAAAGCCTATGGACAACAAAAAATAGCATTCCCTTTAACCTGAAAGTACAAGTTTGTGACAAATATCCACCAACAACTTCTAAAACTTCCCAGTGTCAGCATTTCTGAAGGAAGGAGCAGAGAGAAAAATGGAGTCACTGAAAATGAATTGGGAATATAGAATCCCAATAACCCAAGTACTCATTGGAAAGCATTGGGTGCCAACTTGAGAACACCTACAGCTAACAAGAGTTTTGATCATTCCAAGAGTAGAGAAACTTGAGGAACCCACAGCAAACTATAAAGAAATTGGAGAATTTAGACCCTGTAAATGCTTAACACTGAGTAAGACTTCCTTCCAAGACAGGGCATTTTCTTCAATGTTGAACATTGAAGAAAAATTGCTGGGAGTGGAATAAAAATTGAACAGAATATGGACAATGGAAACAAAGGGGAAAAAAGCTCAAGATAAAAACTGAAAGGGAAACATATTGGGTTGTCAGAAAAGTCATGACATATTTTTTCTATGTTTTTCATTGCAAAAATGTGTCATGACTTTTCCCACAACCCAATAGATAGGAAGTTTCAGAAAGCAAATCACCATAACCTTGCACACTATGAAAAAATAACATAAAAAGGGGTCTGTTAAATTAGAAACACAATCCTGAAATATGCTTTCTAAACGTCCTAGAAAACTAATTACAAATAAAGTTGACCAACAGAATGTATTGGGACCAATTCTTACACAAAATTATATGAAAGAAAGAGAGAGAAAGAAAGAAAACAGAATATGGAGAAAAATAAAATTTCCATAGATCACTAAAGCATACCGAACAGGCATACCTATAAAACAGATTAAAACTGTAACTTAGTGTAGGGCCGGCCGAGTGGCTCAATTGGTTAAGAGCTTGCTCAAGAGTGCAAGCTGAGCTCTGAGCAACAGCAGTTTGATGCCCAGCCTGAGCTGAGCAGCCGCTGAGCTGCCAACAGGATGGCTTAGCTAAAAAAATAAATAAATAAATAAAATAAAATAAAATAAAATAAAACTGTAACTTAGTTCAAGCATACCGCAGAGATATTACGGGCTCCATCTCATACCACCACTGTAAATCAAGTATTGCAATAAAGCAAGTCATAATCTTTTTGATGATAGAGGGTCTTGCCTTCAATTTATAAAAAATGCAACATCTGTGAAGCACAATAAAATGAGGTATGCCTCTATTTCAAAACAAACTAAAATATATTAGGAAAATGATATGACATAAAGAACAACATAAATCAGAATTAGAAAAACTCAGAAATTATATAACAGAACTGAATTAAGAATTAGATATAAGGGAAAAATAATTTTAGAGATTACTATTGAACTGAAAAACACAGTGGATAAAAATGAATAGAAACAGAAAATAATGTCTTAATAGAAATTTAAAATAAAAGAAAAAAACATTTATAAGAAAATAGATTTAAAAATCAATAATTTGAGAGAAGGTAACCAATATTGCAGATAGACAAGGAAAATCCTTCACAAAAATAGTTTGCATTCCTAAAGTAAATGCTAAAGCTAGGGAGAAGAAAAAAGATTATAATTCAAGAAAACTTATGTGAATTAAAAATAAAACATCTAACTACAATTTGAAAGATCATACCATGTAGGTATGAATATCAACCTAAAACAATCAACAAAGACACATTTTAGTATGGATCTTAAAAAGAAAGAATAAAATACTTTGGGTGTCTAGAAAAAAGTAGTGAATGAGAAATAATATTAGATTATCATCAAACTTTTAGACATCAGTACTTTATACCAGAACAAAATGTATTAATATATTTTAAATATTTTAAGAAAGGATTTTATATCCAGCAAAGCTGGCTTTCAATCATAAAATGCATCCCTGTTATTAGTATACAAGAACTCAAAAAATATTGTTGTCATATTCCCTCTCTGAGGAATTAAATAACAAACTTCAGACAATCAATATGTATGGAGATACATCAACATAGGACTGGTGGCGAGCATCAAATATACACTTATGTATAGAATTAATACTAAATGTAAACAGAAAGGAGAGAATGTATTGGGTTGTCAGAAAAGTCATGATGCATTTTTGCAATGAAAAACATAGAAAGAATACGTCATGACTTTCCCGACAACCCAATAGTATGTATTGGCTAGATGCTCTTACAATGCAAATCTGATATAACCAGAAAAATTAGAGGAAATTGGAAGAACAAAAAAGTTTCTTAACTGTTTGCAGCAATCATAATAGGAGGTAATAATATTGGTATTATATATGTAATATGAGATAAAGCAAATGAGTAATTATGAGAACATTTTTATTCTGTCATCTCTACTGTACATGAGAACTAGAATTCTTGGTGAGGAGTATGATGTTTTAGACATAATATAAAAGGTTAAATTAAAAAGATTAATTAACTATGAAGTTCACACTTATTTCTATTTTAAATTCAGTACTCTCTCTAGAGGGAGAAGGTTTTTCTCTCTGGAAGGCTATTCCTTCAGCTCCATGCTTGGCTACCTACCTCCCACACTTATTTCAAATCTTGGTACAAATATTACTTTTTCAGTGGAGCTAATGCTAACTCTGACTCATGCCCCACATCCAAGTCCTTCTTTTCCTCCTCTATCTTTTCTTTCCTCTGTAGCATACATCCATTTCTAACATATTGTGTAATTTATATATTTATTACATTTATTATTTATAACTTGTCTCCACTGCTGGAATGTGAGCCTCAGGAGTGCAGGAATCTTTCTCTATAATTTAGTGAGGTAGCCCAAACACCTAGGGCACTTAGAAGATACTCAAAATATGCGTTGGTTAAATTGTTGGACTTTACTAAACAGCTAAGAACTAGTAGTTTATTTGTTTAAGGAGCTTGGGTTACCTTAACTAATGTGGATAACACCTGGCTCATACAGTAAAGACAGCCATTTCCAAACTTTTTGAAAGCTGTTGGAAATACTTTAAGTGAACTTCAATTTGTGCATGACCATCCAAATCCAGAGAGAACTAGGCGGTTGTGGCTCTCCTTCAGTGCCACAAGTGTATAATTAAAAGAGCAGTCAAGTGAGTAAAATAAGCTCTTAGATTTTAGATTATTACTTGCAAAGGCCAAGAGCAACAGTGAAATAAAAACAAATTATAGACATAAAAGAACATAAAAGAATCTTGTAGAACAGTAAAAAATAAATATACTTCTCCACTCTATACTGTTTCTATGAAATTATTTTTAGAATAGTGATCCCTTAAGGACTCTTTCTGTAAAGCAACAAAAAAACCTATTTGAAATTCGTATTGCTAAAATGCTCTATTTTTGTAATCTAGTTTTGAGAATATGTTGTTTTATAAAGTATGTTCCCAGTAGAAAGATAATTTATGCACTTGAATCAAAAGAGGCATTATATCGTGTTTAAAATTAGACTTTTTATAATAGTGTAAAATAAGTTTTCCATTCCCCATTTTAAAATTTAAATAGTGCATTTTCCCATGTATGCACAGCATACATTTTTTAATGAAGACTAAAAAATTGTAGACATTTGTCAATTTTTTTTTTTTTTTTTTTTTGGCCACCAAGCATCAAAACCTCTGTGAGAAATATCTTTAATTCATTCCTTCTGATATATTCTCTACCCTTCTCACCTGCTATCTGTGTTGTGTTGGCAGTCTGGCCATATGGACTATATCAATAAGTTCATATCCCTCTAGTTTCTGGTTAGGTTCAGCCAATAGGAAGCCTTAGCAAGAGATCAGAATGATTCCCACCCCACCCTAGCCCTTCTCTGAAAGGTTGTGTTGAGTTGGCTGCCTTTAATCAAAGCTACTGCTCCTTGCTCAGTGCTTCACTCAAGGGAGCTTGCTGTAAAATTACATTTTTTTTTTATTGGTTAAATCTGCACTTCCAAGTGTTACTTAATTTGTATTTCGAGCAACCAAGGTTTCATACTCCTGTTCCTATGTTCATTTTTCTATTGGGTTAGTAAATCATAAAGTTTCTCTAAAAATTCAGAATAACAAATTATTTTTGGTTGTATGCATTACAAATAACTTCTTTCAGTCTTTGGTTTGTCTTTTGAAGTTCATTTGTGGGTTCTTTGTAATTAATAGTATTTTAATTTTAATGCTATCAAGTTACCAATCTTTTCCTTATGGCCTGTCTTCTTTTGTGTGTTGTACTTAAATGTGTTTTTTCTATCAGGTGTTAAAAATAGTTTCCTATATTTTCTTCTTAAAATATCAAAATTTTGGTTTTGACATCTGGGATTTTAAGTATTTATGCATTCAGCAAACTCTTCTAAACACTGAAGAAACAGTAATGAAGAAAATGGATAAAATCTCACCACATTGTTTTCCCGAGTACTATTTAGAACTCATCTACTATATTGGACACCATATTGAATTTTAAAGGATCTGAGATGTAGCATTAGAAAATCTTAAACTTAACTATAATCTACTACATACCTGCTATGTGTTTTTAACTAAGTTGCATTATCTCTAGTAACCTCATATTTATTCACCTATAAAATTGGAATAATTATAAACTTTCTCACTAACTTAAAAATTAAATTTTATGATGCTACTTTACAAATTGTAAAATTATAAACATATTTTAATTAATATTATTTATCAAATTTCTAATCAGGGACTCCCTGCTGAAAATACTGAGCAGCATTAGTTTTTCATTCATTCATTGAACTAGCATTTATTGATCAGCTTCCATATGCCAGTTTTACTCAGAAAATCTCTATTTTCTTCCTGAGAGTAAATTTTAGAGCTAGATTAGATGAAGACAAGAAAAGCAATAGTCATCATTCTTCCCTAAAATTGCTACTAAATGAAAATTTTATTTTGTATGTGTATAAGATTAAATACCTGAATAAAAATATAAAAACATTAATTCATTATCCACATACTCTAAATGTTTTTTAGTTTCTACCTAGATGCCTATTTAATCATCTACATGATTTTATCAAATTCTGTCTTACTGCCAATTACCACCTAAGGCCTCTGGGCATACCCAGTGCACTGCCACTTTGAAAACCATATGGTAAAACTGGTCCATTCTGGTCTGTAAGACACCTGAACTATCTGGATCCTTAGAGCGGTCCACCAGCCATTTCAGCTTCTACATCAACTGATTCAGGTGGATTGAGAAGCAATTTTATGAACTCTATGGGGAGTATATGTTGTTATAACTGAAAACAGCTACCAAGTGGCTTGCTTTGGTCATTCAGCCTTAGATGAAAAAGCACATACAATCAGCATGGTCACATTGTTACCATGGTGACCATTCTGCTAAATGGAAATCCTGAAAGATGCCACTCATAAGATTGTATGTTGTTTTAAAAGCATGAGTAGTAAAACATATGTTTGTATCACAGATTTGGTCTCACTGGAGGTTGAGTTCTGTCCCTAATGTGAGACCATATGTTTTATATCATTCTCTTTTCATAAAGCAGGAAGTCTGCTACACAGGCATTTCTTGCTTATGAATATTAGCATACATGTTTCTACAGAATATTTTTAATTGGTTTCATGTAGTTGTCTGTATTGAGAAAAATAATTTCTGAAATATCTCAACCAAATTTCTGAAATACTATTACATATACAAAATTTAGCATACAATTTTTAGTATACATATACAAAATTTAGCATCTTTTTAAACTTTTATTATTTTTTTATCGAGATATAATTGACATATCATATTCTATAAGTTTAAGTTGTACAGTGTATTGATTTGATACATTTATATATTGAAATATAATTACCACCATAGCATTAACCAACACTTGTATCATATCATATAATTATCTTTTTTTTTTTTTTTGTGGTGAGAACATTTAAGATCTAGTCTCTTAGCAACTTTGAGGTTTCTAATACAGTGTTTTTGGTTTATTCATCTTCTAAGTTTGTGCCCTTTAACATCATCTCCCCAAGTCCCCTAAACTCCAGCTCCTGATATTCTGCTCTCTGTTTCTGCAAGTTTGGGGTTTTTTTTGGATTCCATATACAAGTGAAATCATAAAGCATTTGTCTCTCTGGCTTACATCACTTACTTAGTTAATGTCCTCTAGGTTCATCCATGTAGTCACAAATGTCAGGATTTCCTTGTTTTATATGGCTGAAAAATAATAATAATAATTTCTTCAAATATGTTTTCAATTCCTTGTTCTCTCTCTCTCTTCTCCTTATGGTACCCCTATAATGAAAATATTGGTATGCTTGATGTTGTCCCAGGAGCCTCTTAAACTGTCCTAATTTTTTTGGATTCCGTTTTCTTTTTGCTGTTCTGATTGCTATTTTATCTTCTAAACCACTGAGTCGATCCTTTGCTTCATCTAGTCTACTGTTGATTCCCTCTAATGTATTCTTAATTTCAGGTATTATGTTTTCTATCTCCATTTTTATGTTTCCTATCTTTTTGTTGAAGTTCTCCCTGAGATCATTGAGCATCATTATAAATAGTGTTTTGAACCCTGCATCTAGTAGATTGCTTTTCTCCATTTTGTTTAGTTCTTTTTCTGTATGTCCGTAGTTGTAGGGCTTTGGTTCAGTGAAACTTCAGGTGATTCTCAATGATGGTTTATCTGTAGTTTAGTTGTAATTAATGTGGTTCCAAGAGGAGGTAAACACAGCATTTACCTACTCTACCATCTTGACTGCTCATCCTTTTCTTGTTCTCTATCTTAGAGGAAAAGCTTTCAAACTTTCACAACTGAGTATGATTTGAGCTGTGGATTTGTTGTATATGACCTTTATTATATTGAGGTATGTTCCTTTTATATGTGTTGAGGGATTTTATTATGAAAGGATATTGTTCTTTGTCAAATGCTTTTTCTGCATTTATTAAGATAATCATTTCATGTCTATCTTTCATTCTGCTAATATTGTATTTCATATTTATTGATTTTTGTGGGTTGAGCCATCCTTGCATCCCAGGGATAAATCCCAAATTGATCATGATGTATGATCCTTTTACTGTGTTGTTGAATTTGGTTGCTAATATTTTATTGATAAGTTTTGCATCTATATTCATCAGTGATATTGGTCTAAAAAATAAATAAATAAAAGAAAAGTAAAATAGAATAAGGGCCAGCTGAGTGGCGCGGTGGTTAAGCACTGGCTTAGGAAGCCAGCGGCCCCGGTTCGGTCCCACATGTGAGGGCCAGTGACACTGCCCTCAAAAAATGAATAAATAAATAAATAAAGTAAGTAAGTAAGTAAGATATTGGTCTATAGTTTTCTTGTAGTGTCCTTATCTGGCTTTGGTTTTAACATAAAAATAAAATAGTTGTTAAATGAATTAAAGGGGTAAAAATACTAACAGTATAAGAAGAAATGATTCAGTACTGTACATGTCTGATCAGTAGAGATAATAATAAATATAACATAAGTTGAGACATTTTGGTATTCCTATTTTATTTTATTATTATTATTATTTTTTTTTAATTTTATTTTATTAGTTTTCGGTGTACAACACAATGCAATAGTTATACTCTTTACCCCCCAAAGTGAAAACCCCCCTCCCCCAGTTCGCCACCACACTCCCCCCCCATATCATACATATCCATCACAACTCCCCTGACTCGCCTCCACAGCATACTCCACATCCCGTGACCACCCACATATTCAGTTGCAGTTGGCATACAATACTATACAACATCAGCTTCAGGTGTACAGTGCAGTGATCAAGCCTCTACTCCATCCATGAAGTGGTCTCCAAAACAAGACATGTGACTATCTGACACGCCACAAAATTTTTACAACATTATTATATTCCCCGAACTGTGTTTCATATCCCTGTGGCAATATTGTAGTTGTCTATTTATGCTGTCTAATCCCTTCCCCTTCCCCCCATCCCCACCCCCCTCCCAACTAGCAACCCTCAGTTTTTCCTCTACATCTATGAGTCTGTTTACTTTGATCGTTCACTCAGTTCTTCAGACTCCACACACAAGTGAGATCACATGGTACCTGTCCTTCTCCGACTGACTTATTTCTCACAACATAATAGTCTCTTCACAACATTACCAATTACATTCCCAGAACTGCCCCCATAACCCTGCGGCAACATTGTAGTCCCACATACACTGTCCAAAACCTTCCCTCTTCCCTCTTCCCCACTCCCTCCCAATCAGCAACCATCAGTTTTTCCTTTATATCTGCTTGATATGACATCAATCTTCTTAAATTGTCTCTCTGGGTTAGCTTGTTTAGCCCTTTGTTTTTTTTAAATAAGTACTTTTAACATTTCTTGCTATGGTGGCTTTGTGGTATTTAATTCCTTAAGCTTATTCTTTTCTGAGAAGCTCTTTATTTCTCCTTCAATTTTAAGTGATAGCCGTAAGGATAGAGCAATCTTGGTTGTAGGCCTTTATTTTGTGTCACTTTGAGTATCTCCTGCCACTCCCTTCTGGCCTGCAGAGTTTCTGTAGACAAGTCAGCTGTTAGTCTAACAGGAGTTCCTTTGTATGTAACCTGCTGTCTCTCTCTTGCAGCCTCTAGGATTCTGTCTCTGTCTTTAACCTTTGCCATTTTAACTATGATGTGTCTTGGTGTGGACCTGTTTGGGTTCAGCTTGTTTGGAACCCTCTGCACTTCCTGGGCATGTATGTTGATTTCCTTTACCAGTGTAGGGAAGTTTTCAGTCATTATTTTTTCAAATACCTTTTCAACCCCTTGCTTCTTCTCTTCTCCTTCTGGTATCCCTATGATTCGAAGGTGGTTGCGCTTCATCTTGTCCCATAGGAGCTCTTAAACTATTTTCATTGTTTTTTTATTCTTTGGTCTTTTGCTGTGCCAACTGGATAAGTTCTGCTATTTTATCTTCCAAATCGTTGATCCGCTCTCCTCTGCTTCATCTACTCTACTGGTGATTCCTTCGAGTGTGTTCTTCATTTCAGTTATTGTATTCTTTAGTTCTAACAGGTTGTTTTTTATGGTTTCCCTATCTTTCTTTATGTCCTCGCTAAGTTCCTTAAACATTCTTATCATCAGTGATCTAAACTGTGTCTCTGAAAGGTTGGATCCCTCTGTTTCATTTGGTTCCATTTCTGGAGGTTTCTTCTGATCTTTTACTTGTGACATGTTTCTTTGTTTCCCCATTCTGGCTGTTGCTCTGGGATTGCTTTGATGTATTAGATAGATCACCAGGAGAGCCCTGGCTGGATCACGCAGGCACACAGCTCACGGCCCAACACTCCCAGGAGAACTCCCAGTCTCAGCCTGTCCCAATCAGCCGCTCGCAGATCAAGCCGAGCAGCCCGACAACCAATCACCAGCCTGGCAACTCTGCAAGCGCAGTGTGGAAAGCAGAGACCCAAGGCGGCTTGCGTGCTCCCGGGTCTCAGTGAGCAGCCTGTTGGAGTCGGATCACTCCCACTAGGCGTTTCCCTGGCAACACAGCACAAACCGAGTGGAGGGTGGGGATCCAAGGCGGCTCTCAGTGAGCCGCCGTAGGAGCCGGAGGGCACCGCCCTATGTTTCCCTGGCAACGCAGTATAAGCCGGGCGGAGGGTGGGGATCCAAGGCCGCAGGCGCGCATGCGCGCACGCACGCACACACGCACTTCGCCAATTCCACCAGACCAATTAGGTCTCGGACCTGATCCTTCGTGGGAGGGCCCAAGCCCGACAAAATGGCGCCCTCCTTACACCACTCGCGTGCAAGCTCCGCCCCACGGGAACAACCATCCACCAACCCCCAGCCTTTGCACCCAAGGTGCTCAGCTCAGTCCGTCCCCGCAGGCTCCCGGCTCACACAGCCACTCCCTCCATCAGGAACCAGGTAAGTGCTCACCGGCGAGCAAGCCTGGGCGCCGGCCCCACTGATTCTCCAGCCGCTCTTAGCCTCACCGAGCTGAGGAAAGAGAGTCCTTACTAATTTATTGCCGGCTATCTTAGAACTCCTCTTCCCGGCAAAGGAGCTCTGGGCTGGTGAGCTTGGGGTGCGGCCGGAGGGTCTCTCCCCCAATCAGACAAGCTTCCCACGGCTGGGGCTTCCCTCACGGGGCTCGCCCTCTCTCGTCTCCGCCCGTCCTACCAGACCCGAAGTGTCCTCCTCTTTAAGTTCTTCGTTTAGTGGTTCTGTTCCTCCAGTGTTCCGGGGACCTCCAGTGTTGAATGCTGTAAATTTGCTTGTAATTTTGGTGTGATCCTGGGAGGCAGTTAGCACAGCGTCTGTCTATTGCGCCATTTTTTGGTATTCCTATTTTATTCTTAAATGCTTATCTGAATTTTTGTAGCATTTTATTATTATTATTATTTATTTATTTTTTTTTTTAGCTGAGCCCTCCTGCCACCTGTTGGCAGCTCAGCAGCAACTCAGCTCAGGCTGGGCATCAAACTGCTGTTGCTCAGAGCTCAGCTCGCACTCTTGAGCAAGCTCTTAACCAAATGAGCCACTCGGCCGGCCCTGTAGCATTTTATATATTTTATTTTATTCTTACAAAAATTTGATGATACATTTAAGGCAAGCTATTGTTATCTCTATTTGGTAGGTAATAGAAATTTTCCTACATATCATTTAGGATAGGGCAGGTAGTGCTGTAGTAACGAATAGTCCTAAAATTGCAGTGGTTTAATAAAAACAGTTTATTTCTTATTTATGTTACATGTCTAAATTGAATTATCAGGGCCTCTGCTTCATGTTTTCTTCAGAAAGGGAAGCTGGTTGATGGACGCTTCACTCTGGGTTATGGTAGGTGTGAGGGAAAGGCAACTCATACAATTCCAAACAATTCACATTTTATCAGCCAAAGCAAATCACAGACCATGTATAATTTCCCGTAAGCTGGGAAGTGCCATCTTATCCTGTTAAGCAAGAGGAAAATCAGAAATACCACATGAACAGTTAGGTGGTTACAGAGATATCAAGACTCAAGCCAGGATTCCTATAATCTGTATTTACCATTCTGCCTTGTGGTATAAGCCAAAATGCCTAAACTGTTGGGGAGACAAGGTAAATATCCTTTATATGAGTATTTAATGAAATAGGAGGGAAATTGGTATCATAATTCCAATATGACAGGAACTTAAATGAGCTGGAAATTCATGGAGGGCTGAATTTAAAATTGATTAAAATGCTGGTAAAATTTGGAGAGATGTAGCTGGCCAAGTGCTGGTAATGAAGGAATTTTAGGTGATGCTGATAATGAGAAAGGAGAAGAAAAATGTTCTACAAAAAAAAAGTCACTGTATGCTTGTATTTAATTTATGTGAACTCAATTATAAGAAACCTGGGAGAGAGAGAGAGAGAGAGAGAGAGAGAGAGAGAGAGAGAGAGAGAGAGAGAGTTTAAACCACGTGGACGATTCCATCCCTCATTGCACCAAATGAGCCATATGTTCTGGTGGGCATGTGAGATGAGAGACTTGGATTTATTTTTCCACCCCTTATTCTCAAAGTATATAGTATGAATATCACAGGAAATTTGGCATGATCTAATGTTTAGCACATATTTTTCATACAATCTGATCCCTAAGCCTAAGCCCAATATTTCACAACTTGTTCAATTGAAGAAACGACATTTTTCAATGTTAAAGACTACACTAGCTATGTTAGATTTGTGTGTTTATACTGATCTGAGAGTCTTCTGAGTAATTTCCAAGGATAATTTGGCTATCTGTGATGGTCAACTTATGTTTTGACGTTAGAACCTAACCTCCATAGACTATGAATTCATAACTCCATTGTATAAAACACTACTGTTCAAGGGTGGGTAGCGAAGAAAATAATAGAATTTCTATTTCTATTTATTATTAACTTAATTTGTTTAAAGTATATGTATATTTATGAATATATATATATCATATTAACACAATAGTCCATGTATAATATTCATAAATAAATATTCATATATGTTGGGTACCTGCTTAAAAACTATGGATGTATAATCACAAACATTTGGAAATCACTGGCAGAATCAATTGTTCAGAAATGTAAATGAGCATAAGTGTTAATAGAACCATAAATAGATTTATCTCAATGGTAAGAATGATCTACATCAGAAAATTTTGAGGAATTGTGAGGTAAGTTTGTTTAAGTAGATTGGGAATAGATATGGACAATATCACAAGTAAAATGATTGAAAAATTAAAAATTAAATTTTGTACATCATTAGATTTTTATTTTTTTAAAAGTTTGGCTTCCTTTGGGAGCTAGTAATAAATTTCAATATCTTCTTTACAAGCTTTTTATTCAGCAATTACTTAGCTGCAAGCTCAAAGGCTGAACTTTTGTGGTGGTCCATTATTTAAATAGTTTGACTGAAATTTTCCAAATAATCTTGGAGAAGGAGCACCAAAATTTACCACATTTATAAATAAATGTTACAAAATTTATCAAAAAAATTATAAAAGAAGTTCATACTCCTATAGGGCATTTAGACTGACTCTAAAAGTAGATCTTTAAGTGTGCAAACATTTCAAAAGTCCTTTCAATGACAGGTAGTAGAAGGTGAAATTGTACGGTCATGTAGAAGTTTATCTCATAATATCTTCATCACAGTTGTGTAATTCAATTATTCTAAATGTGTGTGACTTAGATTAAAACACAAGTTATGAAAATGATATATATTACTATAAATTATATTATAAATATATAATAAAATTAGATTTTATTATAGATTTTATAATATATAAAAATATATATTTTTATAATAAAAAATATATATTTTATAATATATAAAATATATAATATAAAATTTTATAATATAAAAATATATTTATAATGTATAAAATATTATATATTTTATAATATATAATATCTATATTTTATAATAAAAATATATTATAAAATTAGAAATTATATAAATTGTAAGTTGCTTATAAAACTTGGAATACTTTTATTTCCATCAGCTTGTTCAAATTAACCACAACCAATACCAAGTACATTTCTGCCACATTTACTAAAAACATTTTTTTTTTACCATGACATTGTGATCTACCAAAATTTATCATTTGGATAATTGCTACTAAATCTATTAGATCTTTAATTGTTTACATTTTTAATTGAATTTACAATAGCATAAATAATAATGTCAGATGTTTTACTTTGGGCAGAGTAAACTTTCAGAAGATTTACTTTTGATTTCAAGAATTTGTATAAAAACTAAATCATTATTGAAATTAACTGAGTTTTTTATTTGAAGTATGTGATACCACCAAGGTAATGCATCATTTAACTTTTTGAAAATCATTCTTCTCTTTAAAAGGCCAGTGTAGTGACTACCATTACTCCAATTTCCTTAAATGTTTAAGAAAGCTTGCATTTGAAAATTAACTTTAAAAAGTCACTTGGATTAAGTAAAAATCATGTTTCACAGTGGGTAGCAGCTTGTGATAAATTGCCATCTTCAGGGATATCCTCCTTAAAATAGTAATACTTCCCAACAGTTAAAGTTGATGCTAATGCTTCTTCCGCAGACATGTGTTCTATGATTTTCATGAGCTTAGTGATATTGCAATGGCAGCATGGTATTGGGTACGTGTCAACAAACATTTTATATGTACATGATCATTATCACCTTCGTGAGAAACAAAAACAAAATTCAAGTCTTAAAATTTTATTAAATGTATACTTCTTTCCTTTCTTTGCTGCCAAAAGGGTTTGCTGTAAAATAAATGGACATAACCAAAAAATAAATAGGCATAGATTTATACCCGAAAATAAGTGATAAACTGCTATTGATAAACTGCTATAAGAAGGTCAGACTACTCTGTGTACACTCCATGTCAGGACTGCTCAGCCTCTTATCATAGAGACTTCATATGTCTAACAGCTTCCTCTCTTCAGTATTGACCTTGCCAACGGGTGACTTGATACCTTTATGTTTTGTCCTGATCTTGGCCACAACTGCACCCCTTATTTCTCTCACTACCACTCAAGGCTGCAAAGAGTTAGTTAGCTCTCCCAGCTGCTAGTGTTTGACAGTATTTTGTTTTACTGGTGAATGGTCCACATTCATTGCATCTTGAAAGGTGAGCAAAAAGAGTTAGTATTGAGTCCAATGTACTGAGTGGAAACTCACAAGGTACGTCTTTAAAAGTGTAAATATAGTTATAATACTTTCAATTCAGTTTAAACGGTTTGATATATTTAGTAAAAATATTTTTTATTAGATTTCAAGTACAAAATTCAAAAATCACTTCTCAATGGTTTTGTAAATTCTGATTCCTACCCTATCCATTCTAGTATGAGAAGCACTTTTCTGTTATGCATAATTAGCAGTAGTACTTCAATACAAGCTTTGTGCTCTGATCATTGACTAATCTTTAACAGTACAATTTCTAGAATAATTTAAATACTCCTTTCTTTTGCCAACTAAACAGTCACTTTTTCTTCACTATATATTTTGACCTAATCGCTTAGTTTAGGACCATGTATCTGAAGAGCCCTCTTATTTATACTGACTCTAAATCCATTTTGAATGTGTTAACATTGCCTGTTGGGCGTCCCTAACCTTCCCTAACCTCTAACACCCTTTCTCAGTCCCACTTCGCAGTCATTTGATTTCTACCTTTCTCAATATGCTCTAATTTATCTTTATTCATCTTAAATGTAAGAGTCAAAAACAGGAATGAAACACAAATCATTCCTGAGAATATATCCCAGTGACCTCTCACTAATTTTTAAAACTATGCACTGTGGCTAATTTCCTGTTTCTGGCTTATTGCAATGTGGAGGCTTTTTTTTTTTTTTTTTTAATTATTCTTAGTTTCTCCCTCTGATGCTAGCTAAGTTGGGTTTTAACTTTTGCCTTTATTTTTGCAGAAATTGATCCCATATTTGACAGACAGTTTGAGGTCAGATACATTCAGTTATAATCTTATATTCCAAGTTGATAATCCTACCCAACTTTGTAATTTTTAAATTTAATGTAGAAGGTGCCCATATAACTTAATTAGTATATTCCCCTGGTTCTAGGCAATGCTGCTGTGAGACATGGGTTTTCTTACTCTCTAACAGATATGCATATATTTTGATCATTACTCCTTAAGCTTCCAACTGATTATTAAACACAGAGGATGTAATCAAAGTTTTAAAATGAAGATTCTCTTGATGCCTCCTTCTCTACAAGGCCAAAAAAAAAAAAGCCCTAAATTATTCTGATGTGATTTGCATTTAGCTGCTCTATTATGCATAGGTTTTCCAGAAACATGGCTGCTTCGAAACATTTCCCTCTTTTCCAGTTAAGCACATCTAAATATCTTATTGAGAAAGACTGTAAAGCTTTTATTTTTTTAACTTTTTTATTATTATTAGTTACAGATGTACAAAACAATGCGATAGTTATCTTTTTCACCCCTTACAAAGTGACTACCCCCTCCCGCCTCCCCTGCCCCCCCACCCCCGATATCATACATATCTGTTACAATTACATTGACTCCATCCCCACACTATATTTCACATCCCATGACTATATATGTGTTAAATTATAGTTGACATATAATATTTTCAGCGGCAGCTTCAGATGTACAGTGTAGTGGTAAGGCCACTACACCGTCCATGACGTGGTCTCTCTGACAAGACATGAGTCCTTCTGATCCCCTAAGAAAAATATTTACAACATTATTGATTATATTCCCTAAACTGTCTCTTCTGTCTCTGCAGTAGTATTGTAGTTATCAATTTGTGTAGCCTCGTCCCTTCCCCTTCTCCCTCATGCCCATCCCCATCCCATTTAGCCCTCATCAGTTTTTTCTTTGTATCTCTAAGACTATTTCTGTTTACATTGCTCATTTATTCAGTTCTTTAGATTCCACATATAACTGAGATCATATAGTATTTGTCTTTCTCTGACTGACTTATTTCACTTAACATAATGTTCTCTAGGTCCATCCACATCGTTTCAAATGGTACGATTTCTTTCTTCTTTATAGCTGTGTAATACTCCATTGTGTAAATGTACCACAGTTTCTTAATCCAGTTGTCTACCTATGGGCATTTTGATTGTTTCCAAGTCTGGGCTATTGTAAATAGCACTGCAATGAACATAGGAGTGCATATATTTTTTCAAATTAGTGTCTTGGGTTTTCAGGATAAATGCCTAGGAGTGGAATTGCTGGGTCAAAAGGTAGTTCCATTTCCAGTTTTTTGAGATACCTCCATACTGACTTCCATAGTGGCTGCACCAATCTGCAATCCCAACAACAGTGCAGCAGGGTTCCCTTTTCCCTACAGCCCTGCCAGCACTTCTTTTTTGCTGATTTATTGATGATAGCCATTCTGACCAGAGTGAAGTGGTATCTCATTGTGGCTCTTATTTGCATTTCCCTAGTGATAAGTGAGGTTGAACATTTTTTTCATATGCCTGTTGGCCATCTGTATGTCCTCTTTAGAGAAATGTCTCTTCATTTCCTCTGCCCATTTTTTAATTGGATTGTTTGGTTTTTTGGTGTTGAGTTGCATGAGCGTTTTATAAATTTTAGATATTAACCCTTTATCAGATATATCGTTCCCCACAAATATATTCTCCCATTCAGTAGGCTGCCTTTTTGTTTTATTGATGGTTTCCTTTGTTGTGAAAAAACTTTTAAGTTTGATATAATCCCATATATTCATTTTTTCTTTTACTTCCCTTGCCTGTGGGGATGTATCAGTAAAAATATTGCTCAGGGTAATGTCTGCAAATTTACTCCCTATATTTCCTTCTACGAGTTTTATGGTTTCAGGTCTTACATTTAAGTCTTTAATCCATTTTGAATTTGTTCTTGTATATGGCGTAAGGAGGTGGTCCAGTTTCATTTTTTTGCATGTGTCAGTCCAGTTATCCCAGCACCATTTATTAAATAGACTATCTTTACCCCAGTGTAAATTCTTGCTTCCATTGTCATAGATTAACTGTCTGTATACACATGGATTTATTTCTGGGGTCTCTGTTCTGTTCCACTGGTCTATGTGCCTGTTTTTATGCCAGTACCATACTGTTTTGATTACCTTGTAATATGTTTTAATGTCTGGTAGCGTGATACCCCAACTTTGTTCTTATTTCTCAAGATTGCCGAGGCTATTCAGGGTTTTTTATGGTTCCATATAAATTTTAGGATTATATTTTATATTTCTGTGAAAAATGCCCTTGGTAGTTTGATAGGAATTGCATTGAATCTATATATTTCTTTAGGCAGTATGGACATTTTAACTATATTAATTCTTCCTAATTGTGAGCATGGTAGGTGTTTCCATTTATTTGTATCTTTTTTTACTTCTTTCTTCAGTGTCTTATAATTTTCTGAGTACAGATCTTTTACTTCTTTGGTTAAATTTATTCCTAAGCATTTTATAGTTCTTGAAGCAATTGTAAATGGGACAGTTTTCTTAATTTCTCCTTCCGTTAGTTTATTATTGGTATATGAAAATGCAACGGATTTCTGAACATTGATTTTGTATCCTGCTACCTTACTGAACTCGTCTATCAGTTCCAATCATTTTTTGACGGAGTCTTTGCGGTTCTCTATATATATTATGATGTCATCTGCATATAATGACAATTTTACTTCTTCCTTGCCAATTTGGATGACTTTTATTTCTTTTTCTTGTCTGATTGCTGTGGCTAGAACTTCCAGAACTATGTTGAATAAAAGAGGAGAAAGTGGACAGCCTTGTCTTGTTCCTGATCTTAAGGGGAATGGTTTTAGCTTTTCCCCATTGAGTATGATGTTAGCTGTACATTTATCATATACGGTCTTTATTATGTTGAGATACGATCCCTGTATTCCTACTTTGCTAAGGGTTTTTAACATAAATGGCTGTTGGATTTTGTCAAATGCTTTTTTCGGCATCTATTGATATGACCATATGATTTTTACTCTTCATTTTGTTGATGTGGTGTATCACATTAATTGATTTACGGATGGTGAACCAGCCTTGCGTAGTAGGGATGAAACCCATTTGATCATGATATGTGATTTTCTTAATATATTTCTGAATTCTGTTTGCTAATATTTTATTGAGAATTTTTGCATCTATATTCATCAGTGATATTGGTCTATAGTTTTCCTTTTTTGTGCTGTCTTTATCTGGTTTTGGAATCAGGGTGATAGTGGCTTCATAAAAATAATTTGGGAGCCTTCCATCCTTCTGGATTTTTTTGAATAGTTTGGGAAGAATAGGTGATAGTTCTTTTTTGAATGTTTGATAAAATTCACTTGTGAAGCCATCTGGTCCAGGGCTTTTGTTTGTTGGGAGCTTGTCGATTACTGATTCAATTTCCTTGGTAGTAATCAGAATATTTTGATTTTCTGTTTCTTCTCGAGTTAGCTTTGGAAGGTTGTATGCTTCTAGAAAATTATCCATTTCTTCCAGATTGTCAAATTTGTTGGCATATAGTTGCTCATACTAATTTCTTAAAATTTTTTGTATTTCTGTGATATCTGTAGTCATTTCCCCTCTTTCATTCCTGATTTTACTAATTTGAGTCCTCTCTCTCTTTTTTTTTTTTTTTTTTTTTTTTTGATGAGCCTGGCTAGAGGTTTGTCAATTTTGTTTACCTTTTCAAAAATACAGCTCTTGGTTTCGTTGATCTTTTATATTGTTTTTCTGTTCTCTATATCGTTTATTTCCACTCTGGTTTTTATTATCTCCTTCCTTGTACTCCTTTTGGGCTTCTTTTGCTATTCTTTTTCCAGTTCCCTGAGGTGTAAGGATAACCTGTTGACTTGAGCTTTTTCTTCCTTCTTTAGTTAGGCCTGAACTGCTATGAACTTCCCTCTTAGGACTGCTTTCGCTGCATCCCAGAGATTTTGGGTCGTGGTGTTTTCATTTTTGTTTGTCTCAAGGTATCTTTTGATTTCCTCCTTGATCTCATTTGTGACCCTCTCACTATTTAGTAGCATATTATTTAGCCTCCATTTATTTGTCAGCTTCCCGGATTTCTTTTTATAGTTGATTTCTAGTTTCATAGCATTGTGGTCAGAGAAGACACTTGAAATGATTTCAATCTTCTTAAATTTATTGAGACTTGTTTTGTGGCCTAACATGTGGTCTATCTTAGAAAATATTCCATGTGCACTTGAAAAGAATGTATATTCTGTAGCTTTGGGGTGAAATGCTCTGAATATCAGTTAAATCCAGCTGGTCTAATGTGTCATTTAAGATCACTGTTTCTGCATTGATTTTCTGTCTGGAGGATCTGTCCATTGGTGACAGCGGAGTGTTGAAGTCCCCTACTATGATAATCTTACTGTTGATCTCTGTCTGTATGTCTGACAATATCTGTTTTATATATTTAGAAGCTCCTATGTTAGGTGCATAGATGTTTACTAGGGTTATGTCCTCTTGTTGGATCGATCCTTTATTATTATGAAGTGTCCTTCTTTGTCCTTTATTATATTCTTCACTTTAAAGTCCATTTTATCGATATAAGTATCGATACTCCAGCTTTTTCCTCAGTTCCATTTGCATGAAATATTTTACTCCATCCTTTTACTTTCAGCCCGAATGTGTCTTTTGATCTGAGGTGAGTCTCTTGTATACAGCATATGCTGGGGTCTTCCTTTCTTATCCATTCAGCCACCCTATATCTTTTTATTGGAGGATTTAGTCCATTTACATTTAATGTGATTATCGATAGGTGCGTATTTATTGCCATTTTGTTATTTGTGTTCCTAGTCTTTCTTAGTTAGGTTGTTTTTCTCTTCTGCTTAAAGAAGCCCTTTTAACATTTCCTGCGATGCTGGCTTGATGGTAATGAATTCCCTTAACTTATTCTTTTCTGGAAAGCTCTTTATCTCTCCTTCAATTTTAAATGATAACCTTGCTGGATACAGCAATCTCGGTTGTAGGCCTTTATTTTTCATCACTTTGAAAACCTCCTGCCACTCCCTTCTAGCCTGCAGAGTTTCTGTAGAAACATCAGCTGATAATCTTATGGGGGTGCCCTTGTAAGTAACTTGCTGCCTTTCCCTTGCTGCTTTAAGGATTCTGTCTTTGTCCTTAACCCTTGCCATTTTCACTATAATGTGTCTTGGTGTGGGCCTGTTTGGGATCATCTTGGTTGGAACTCTCTACACTTCTAGGGCTTGCATTTCCCTGTCCTTTGCCAGGTTAGGGAAGTTTTCAGACATTATTACTTCAAATATGTTCTCAATCCCTTGCTCCCTCTCTTCTCCTTCTGGTACTCCAATGACCCATTGGTTATTGCGTTTGATGTTGTCCCCCAGCTCTCTTAAACTATTTTCCATGTTTTTCATTCTTTTTTCTTTTTGTTGTTCTGCTTGGGTGATCTCTGCTATCTTGTCTTCTAAGTAACTGATTTGATTTTCTGCCTCATCCAATCTGCTAGTCATTCCATCAAGTTTCTTATTTAATTTGGTAATTGTATTCTTAAGTTCTATCTGGTTGCTTTTCATGATTTCTCTATCCTTCTTTATATTTTCATCAATTTCCTTGAACATTCTAATAATCAGTGTTCTGAACTCTGTCTCCTATAGGTTGTTTACCTCTATTTCCTCTAGTTCCATTGATTCAGGAAGTTTCTTCTGTTCTTTTATTTGGGTTGTGTTTCTTTGTCTCCCCATTCTGGCTTACTCTTTGTGCTTGCTTTGATATAACAGATAGATCCCCTAGGTCTCTCAGTCTTTTCTGGGTGGACTTATGTGGTATGTGTCCTTTATATTTGAATTACTCAGTCTCCTCATTCTCCTGTGCGTGTATTTATCTGAGGTGTTCCTTGTGTTGTATGTCCTTACCTGTTGAAGTTTTAGCTTTGATTACTTTTGGCCTGTCAGTAGGTAGGATTGACTCCCAGACTGATTAGCTGTGAGGATCAGCAGTGTCCGCAGTTTATGAGCTGCTGTGAGAGGGTTGACCCCTTTGATGGGGCGTGGACCCTTTGGGCCCTATTACTGGTAGCAACTTCTTTTTGGGTGTGACTCTTGTATGTCAAACCCAGAAATGCTCTGGTTTTATCTAAAGTTGGCCTCCATGTATGATGATTCTTGTGTCTCTTTGTTTGGGCCCAGCTGCAGAGTGATTTTAGAGCAAAACAGATCAACAAAAACAACCACCGCAGCCAACGAAGAAAATGAAATGCTCTCACATGTAAAAATAAAGCAACCATCAACCTACAGTCAACTTGTACAGAAATATCAAACATACAAAAGAAGAAAACAAACAGAAACAAACAACAACCATACACACAAAAAGAACAGAAGAGGAAACAAAATAAAATATAATATCATAAAATAAAAAATAGAATAAACACAAGAAACCGAATAGCTATACCAAAAAATTAAAATTAAAAGTTAAAAAAAATTAAAAAAGTAAAAATAAAAAAATAAAAAAAAAATTTACAGACAAAAGGAAAGGAGGAAATGTATGGCAGTGAGAAGAATGAATTAAAGAAGGGAGAAAGTTAGGGTGGAAAAAAAGAAGAAGAAAAGAAAGAAAAAGAAAAAAAGACTCTCTCTCTCTCTCTCTCTCTCTCTCTCTCTCTCTCGCTATATATATATATATATATATATATATATATATATATATATACCCACATATATGCCTATATTAAAAACTGGAAAATGATAATAGTGAAATAGAACTAAAAACCAAAAACAACCAAGATAAGCAACCAATAAGCGGGGGAAAAAAACCCAAAAACCCCAAAAAAACAACCGTGTCGGTCTTGGCTAATGTCCACCAAGCTCTCTTCTGTACAAAAATTCCTCTGCTGTACAAAAATTCCTGTGCATCTTGTGGGAACAGAGTAGGCCACCTGACACCTAGCGTGATCCTGGCACTGCAGGTTTGCTGTACTTCAGTGTGGTTGTGATGTGTGATTGGTAGTTTTTACAAAGTCACTGCCATTTTGCTTTTGCCTGTCCCAAGGCAGGCTGTGCCCCCAAAGGTTCAATGAGTGTCATTGGGCATCCTTTCCGTTGACAGCTGTGGACAATGAAAGAGTTCCTCACTCCCAAAAACCAGCTACTAGGAGTCTGTTAATTAGTGCCTCAGCAGCTGAACCTGCCCTGCTTCCCAAGCCTTGCTGGAAAGGTAGGGGCGGGGTAGGTATTCTCACTCTGCAGCCTTTTCTGGGGCAGAAATTCTAGACCCCCTACGGGTAGGAATACCTCTGTAGTCTGCCCCTACTGCTCCATTCAGGGGTCAGTTTAAGAATCTGGCTTGGGCTGGCCGAGTGGCTCAGTTGGTTAAGAGCTGGCTGAAGAGTGCGAGCTGAGCTCTGAGCAAAGGTGGTTCAATACCAGCAGGAGCTGAGTTGCTGTTGAGCTGCCAACAGGTGGCAGGATGGCTCAGCTAAAAAAAAAAAAAAAGAAGAATCTGGCTTGGCGGGGGGCCAAAGTTTGTGGGGGTGGGGGGTGGGTTCTTATTTCTGTAGTTGTTTGTTGGTGTTTTTGTTTTTTGTTTTTTTGCTTTCTGTTCAAGAGAGGAGGGGGAAAAAAAGACACAGTCCCAACACTGTTTTGAGCTAAGGCCTTTGCTTCATATGCTCCAGCAGAGTTCCTGCTGCTCTCCCAAAGGGGCTGCCGGGGTTTAGGGGACTGCGTGCACCCTGCCACGTGGCTCAGATCCCCGCTCCGTCTCTCAGGGGCCTGCATCTCCGCCCTGCGCAAGAGTATTCTTTCTTCCCCTGCTTGCGGGGTTTCAGGCTTCTGCCTCAGAGCCCGTGCTCCGCGAGACCCAGAGACTCGGTGGGCACAGAGACTGATCCCTGAACCAGGCGGGTGCAGCAATTGATCTTGCCCTGTGCCTGCTGGGCTCTGCACCCTGCTTCCTGGGGACCCGGGGAGCCGCGGGTGCAGCTCGTACCTCTGCACTTTCATCTCCACTCTCCTCTCCCACTCGCCCGGCCTGAGGCTTCTTCCTCAGGCTGCAGATCATTCTGCTCTTGCTGTACACTTAGGCGGCCCGTGGGGCGCAGGGAGCGAGCCGTGGGAACACTCACCCATCTGCTCTCTGAAGCTCGGTGCCTCAGCAGCCGCGGGTGCGGGCTGCACCTCACGCGTCTCGCCGCCTTCTCCCCTACTCGCCGGCCTGCCCACCTTCCAGCAATCATTGTGTGAAACTCTTAGTTGCTCTGTGTGATGAGTAGACATCCCTTTGAAGCGTTACAAAAGTTCAAATTGTGGATATTTCCAGGGGAAAATTCAGGGAGCCCTCCTCTCAGCTGCCATCTTGCCCCCCAACCCACTATAAAGATTTTGAATCTATAAACAGACCAGTTTTTTCTCTTAAGTAAGTAAACTTGAATTGTGATGTTTGAAGAACTTCTATGGAAAAAGTGAACAAAATTATCTAGTTAAATCATAATTTGAACTTCTTCAAAGACCCTGAAAACTTAAACACAAGTGATTTTTGTCTTAGATATAGATTTGGTAAGCCTGAGAAGCGTGCTCCTATAGCAAGGGGAAAATGCCTCACATTTGAGAGGGTTTTGTTTTTGGTTTGGGTTTTTTTTTCTTTACTTTTAATAATACATTTGGGAATGGATGTACAAAACTTAAAAAGAGATCTGGTCAACACCATTGGAAGAAATGAAATGGTGATTATGTAGTAACCATGTGGTATAATGCAAAAGGGCAGATGACATTTACAAATAGGCAATGTACCCCACTCTCTGAAGCCTGGTGTACCTCATGAGTACAACAAGGAGAGTATCCTAATTATAGAGCGAAATACAAAGTACAACTACAATGAATTATGGTGAATGTAGTGTGCCAGGGTCATTAAAATTTTTGAGCAGAAATAAATTGAAGAAAAAAGAAGTAGCAGCCCAGGATCAATGCTAAATCAGATGAGATGCCAATATGTCAGCCATAAGCTAGGTAGGCCAACCTATGAGTTAACTAAATGTGCCTACTTTTATAAAGCATCCTGTTTAGGGAGGTTCCCTTAGCTTCTTCTCTATGATCGATGGTCTTTTATTCTTGATCCCTGTGGATAATTTCCTCTCTTGTCACCAGCGACTTGACAAGAACATCTCTCGCAGGACATTAAAGATAGTAGGTCTGAGCTAGCTCTGTTCTAGTATTTACAGGGAAAAGACCCAACCCTTCTTAAGTAATCATAGTTAGACCTCTGGAGCCAAAATTAGTGAGGGAACTAAGGGGCAACAAGGCGAGGAGACCTCTAGGCATGCATATACCCTGGGCTTTGAAGAAAAGAGAAATGAGGTCAGTGGCTTCTATTTGTGAGTTTGAGATCCAGATTCAGGGGTTCCACATAGGAGTCTGGGGATGAAATCCCACATTAAAAATAGTGTGCCATCCCCTGGAAGTTCCCTCCTACACATCTTTCTAATGAACCTACAGTAGTAGCTAGAGTTTCAAAGTAACCACTCAGATCTACCATCTTCACCTACAAAAGCCTATGTTACCTAATCATAGCTGAAAAAGGACATAGATAGTATAAATTTGAATCCAGGTACCTGAAATCAAAGTATCATATGATAGAAAGAGAAAGAATCAAATAATGAGTTTGTTTCTAGTCTTGGGGGAAGGGCTAGTCCTAGGACATATTTTAATAAAGAACCTGTCCTGTATGTTCTTCTGCCTTTCTCTTATATCTCCTTTCTAACTCCTATAGCCCTTCACCTGAAATCCTTAGTAAGCCCATGTAAACATAATCCCCTAAAATGTTATGACATTATGATTTTCCACCCTGGCCTGTCATATTCCTCAAATACCTATAGGTCTAATTTCCTACCTCCCAGCTCCATTCAAAACCCTCATGTTTTCTATACAGCTGGCTCAGATGGGTATGAAGGAAAACAGCTGATTAAACCAATTCACAGAAAAATGTGAATGACTGATCTTTCACACATCCCTAGATAGTTTAACTTTTGGAAGGGGAAGCATGTTAAATCTATCATCAGTGAAATTTTTATAGAACTTAAAAAGAGAAAAAGAGAAAAAAAATCAGGCTTTGAAGATTTAGGGAAGAGTAGGAGAAATTTAACTCAATTTTGCCCGGCCATGTGATTCCCAAGTATGGTTTTACTCTGGTCTTACAGAATTTCTCAACATACCAAGATTAATAACAATGGTTCCCATGCAGCAGTTCAAATGAGGGTAAAAATGCATGCATATATGCCCTTGTGTGTATATGTTTAAGGGAAGCAAATTTGATGATAGAGACAAGAGTGATGAATTACTTGTGTAGATTGAGGCCTGCCCACCATTGATGCATGATTATGGTTAAAAATAAAAATAATTCTAGCATTTACATGAAAGGTCTTAAATGTGAAATAGATGCCTTCTTCTGATTGACTAATGAAGGCATTTGTTAGTAAGAGGCTGACAGCATAGGGCAGCATGAGGACAGTTTTATTGGTTAACTTTTATTGAGCAACAAACCACTCCAAAATACTGTGGCCTAAAGCAATAATCATTTATTTTCTCATGATTCTGTGGGTCGGCAATTGTAATGGGCTCAGCTGGAAGGTTCTTATTCTGGTTTTGCCCGGGTTCACCTACAGGGCAGCAATTAAATAGGGGCTGGATAGTCTAAGATGGCTTTCCTCAATATGTATTGCAATAAGTGGGCTTTTGACTGGACACCTCTATTCTTCTCCATATGACCTCTCTATCAAGCTGGCTTAGACTCATTCACATGAAAAGGGCATTCCAAAAGGGCAAGAATGGAAGTTTCAAAGCTGCCTGTGGCCAAGACTCAGAATACACACAACGTCACTTGATCATTTCCATCACATTATATTGGGCAAAAGAAAATCAGTCAGAATGTAGGGATGGGAAAATAGCCTCACTTCTTGAGAACTAATGAGAACTGCTGCAAAGAGCCACTTTTTAATCTGCCATAAAGACTCAGGGGTAGCACCAAAGGTTTTAAATGATATTCTATTAGAGGTGTTTTCTTTTCTTTTGAAGATTTTATTGGAGAATTTGGGGAGGTGAAGAGTGTTGGGGAATTGGGGAGGGGGATCAGCCAAGTTGTTGTTCTTTGTTCTTAGTTGTGGGGGGTGCCAGTCGCCATCTGGCTGCCCATCGGCAGCTCGTGGTGAAGGTGTTTTCTTTCTTTTTTTTCTCCCCTTGCCCTCTTTAGTCCAATAAAATATTTTCTTTTTATTTGTAGAAAAATCACACTGGGAGAGTTTATGTTCCAATTATAATCCAGGCTTATGGGAACTGAGATGTTAGGTTGCTGATTATTCCATTTTAGGAAAAGTGAACAAAGTTAGATTCAATAGGTTTTAGAGCATTTCAAGAATGACTTGTGATCTGCTTATTTTCCAATAAACAGTCTCTAGTGGCACACTGTGGAAAAACTGTAATCACTAGAAGGTTGTATATCTTCTAAAGTTTTTATTTTAAACTCTTTGAGCAGATATGCTAAGATATTTGCTTCACATATTTCCCAAATATTGACTTCCTTAAACGATGTGTTTTCCTTGTGTCCCTTGGGACAGATTTATGTTTCCTACCCCTCTTAATAAGGTCTTGAAAGCTGGTTTTTCCTGGTTGAACATTTCCTTTCTTTCTTTCTTTCTTTCTTTCTTTCTTTCTTTCTTTCTTTCTTTCTTTCTTTCTTTCTTTCTTCTAAAGGGGAAAATGTTTAGGGGTTGTTTTATTACTGTTTGTAATGAGAACATTTATGAGAAGCATGAGTTTCTGTGGTTAGTTTCTGGTCATGGTTCATGAAGGAATGTAGCAGCTACAATTAAGTCTTGAGAAGTTGGTCTGGGTATCCAAGATCAAGCTCTGCAAGTCACATAACCTGGCCATGCCTATAAAATAAGATGATCATAGTCCGGCCGAGTGGCGCGGTAGTTGAAGTGCTGGCTTCGGAAGCCAGCGGCCATGGTTCAGGTCCCACATATAAGGGCCAGTGACACTACCCTCAAAAAATAAAAAATAAATAAAAAATAAGATGATCAGGGACTCAGTCTAAACCAGTTTTGCACTAGAGCCAAATGAACAATTTTGAAGAACAGCAAATACCTATTTTGAACCTCACCCTCTAAACAATGGAGACAGTGGGTATAATAGGAACAGGGCTTGTCATAAGGAAATAGAGGAAAGAAACAGCCCCAGGATAGAAAAGCATCCTTGTACCTTCAGTCTCTCTGGTCTTGAATACAAATCTTTATCTTCATTTGTTTTTGTGCTTTCCAAAATTCAGTGTCTTTGGGGTAAAAGTTCTGATTAGAGATGTGATAGCTTCTATTTCCCATAATGCAAAATTTGTGACTACAGTCCTCAAAGAATCTTTCCCTCTTTTGTTTGTTTGTTTGTTTTGTTTTGTTTCCAGATGAATTTTCATGCTCTATCTGTTTTTGCTCATTTATAGTTTAACATTTTGGAACAATGAACACATTTAATTTTGTTAAAAGAAAGGAGAAAAAATAATATTTCTCCTATGGTATGAGTTGTATTACGTAGGAAATCAACATGACCACTTATTCTAGGCCACCTATTCATCGTGCAAGAAGTAAAACTTACAAAACCATAATGCACTATTTGCAAGCCACATGTCAATTAAACCAAATCTAGGCAAGAAGAGTTATCTACATTAAAACTGATTGCTTTCTTACATATTTAGGTCATGAGCTCAAGAAACCATGAGCTCAAGAAAGGTGAACTCCTGCTGTCACTAAATATATCTGTTTCTAACCTATGTTGCTAAATAAGATATTAATATTGTTTAATGAATTTTCTATGACTCATTAGACATTGTGTACTTAAGAAACTCTTTGCCGTCAGTGTGAATCTGTCATAATATCTCAGATATTAAGCATTTCATAAATACCATCTTTTGAGGAGAATCCCAGAGTTAGTCTTTTTATTTCCATTCTAAAAGTATTGCAGTAAACTCAGTGAGACCCTCCATTTCCCACTTTTTCTTCCTTATTTGGTTCCTCTGAAACTGTCATGGTGTCAGGTGCATGATGGGAGTCACAGTAACTGCAATGCAAATGACATTATAATGATATTATAATCAGCTAAAGGTCAGGTCCTTTTCACGGACAATGGTCCTGTCAGATAAAACTGATTCTTGTTTTTGTCTAACAGTATGCAGATGCTGTATACTGTTTCTTGTGAAACTGAAACAAATTAGGAACCTGCCTCACATGGTATTCTGGAGGGAGTCTTTTCCTTAGCTACCTATCCTGCCTCAGAGAGACAAAGGTTAGAAAATACTGGAGTCTAAGAGGCATATACACAGAGGAGAGGTGCCACAGTGAGTCAAATAGTGCTCTGGAAAGATAATAGAAAAAGAGTAAGGCACACTAAATATTTAAGAGATATTGACTAATTATTTTTCGAAATGGACAAAAGATATCAATCAATAGATTCAATAGGTGGTATGACCCCAAGTAGGTTTCCAAGTAGGAAAATAACCAAAACATACATGCATAAGTACATCATAGGAAAAGTGCTAAATATTAAAGACATAAAATCTTTTAAAAGCAGACAGGAAACAAAAGAATATATTACCTGAAGAGGAACAACAATAAGATTTATTGTGATACATCATCAGAAATAATGGAAACCAGAAAACAATGGAGTAATATCTTTAACATAGAGAATGATGATGCCAGCCAACCTAGAATTCTATATCAGCAAGCATAGCGTAAAAAGTGAAAAAAATATAAAGAAATTTTCAGACAAGCAAAAGCTCAGAGATTTTATAGTCAAACTCATATTAAAGAAAATACCAAAGTGTGTTCTTAGAACATAAGACCAATTATCTGCAATGAGAACAAAGTTCTGCAAGAAGGAATAAAGAACACAGAAGGAGGTAAAGACAAAATGAATATCTTGTGGGATTTAACGTATAAATTAAATTGCATGCAATAATTGCACGATCTGGTGGATTGTGGAGTGAAAGGAATTAAATTGTTCTTTGATCTTTGCATTTTCTGAAAGATATAAATTGCTAATTTTATAAAATTTTAATAAATCAAAGTCATATGCCCTAATCTCCATGGTAACCACTAAAAGAATAGTAAAAGGCTGTATAACTAGTAAAATAAGAAAGGAAAGATAATAGAAACACACACAAAAAAATCAAAAATAAAACTATAAGGAAGAAAGAAGAAATAAGACAGGAGACATGAATAGAAAATGAATATTAAGGTGATAAATTTAATCTTAAGCACAGCAATTATGGAATAAATACTCCATTTAAAAAATAACAATTGCCAAATTGTATAAAAAGAAAAAATATGTGCTTCTTATAAGAGTCGTAATTTGAATATAAGAATACATAAAGCTTCAACATAACAGAAAAACACAGAAAAAGTAATGAAACAAAAGCAACTGTCACTATACTGATAAGACAAATTTATTTTGAAGTAATAAATAATATTAGAGATAAAAAAATATATTTTATAATGAAAGGTCAGTATAACAGGAAGATATAACAATGTTTTTTTAAAAATTTGCTTTTAATGACATAACTTCAATACCTATGAAATATAAATTGACGGAGTAAAAGACTAATAAAATTAATAAACTTCTGGAAAGGTTGACAAGGAACAAATAAAGGAGACATAAATAGCCAATTCAGGAATGATAATGATAGTAAGAGGGCACTCACAGTACTTATGATCCTGTAGATAAAGATATAAAATGAAAATGTAGATAAAATGGAAACAGGGTGAATTAGAACACTTGAATGGTCCTAGATTTATTAAAAGAATTGAATCACTTCAACTGTTTGAAGAAAGGTCAAGGAATTTGTGAAAGAATTTGTGAAAATCTAACAAAGAAAACCCTCAGTCCAGATGACTTTACTGGTGGTATCTACCATATACTTACAGAAGAAATAGCATAATCTTGCCCAAATTCTTCCAGAATATAGAAAAGTAAATAATACTTCCCAGCTTATTTTACAACACCAGCACCCCCAGAGAATTTATGTATTATTTGTGTAGTTAAAATTGTTGAAAAATACAGATGCTTGTGTAAGTAGAGGATAATTCTGGAAGGCGGTATTTCTAGCAGAAACTGCTAACAGAAGTTGCCTTTAAAGAGTAGAGCTGAGGGCACCGGTGTGGGAGAAAATTTTACTATTTATTATATGTTTCTTAGTACTCTATATGCTAGATGTATAATTATGTTTACAACATATTTCATTTTCAAAAAACAAAATGATAGAATAAAAAGGGGGAACCATCAGTTTCCAGTCCAACATGTAAGAAGCTTTGAAATCACTGCTCCATCCTAACAAGTAAAAAGCTGAACAAACTGAAAAACCAACACTTCTTCTTAGACCTTCTAAGAAAAGAGAGGTCATAAAGCACATCGCAGCCTCCAAAACTGGAGAGACTGGGAGGCAAATTCAGAGAACCACAATTTACTGGATCAGAAATCTCCACAGGAGCCAGTACCAGGGTAGGAAAACCTGAACTGTCATTAATGAACTTCTGTAGGCTCAGAGAGGACAACTCTGGGAGTTAAGAAATCCTGGGGGAATCAATCACAGTGGGGTCCTCACTTTTGTGAGTTTTACTTCCTGGATCTCTACCAGGTTCTCATAGTAAACGTCAAAAGAAAAATCCCTTCATGCTTTCCGCAGTGGGAGGGAAAGGAACCATTCAGAAACACACCAGAGCATTGGTCCTTCTTTACAAAGTTTTTACCCTTAGGAGAAACTATGGAACCAGAGAATAATGGGCTGAGATTTTATCAGGGCCTAACTAACTGGGGGAAGGGAAATGCCCATCTCCAGCCCAGGAGAGCCATCCTGCCCCATCTAAGGGGGTGGAGCTGAGAAGCGTACAAGCAGTTTGCAGTCTAAAGACTAAGTCTCACTAAAAGATTGACCCTAATCATAGGACTATAAGAACACTTCCCCTCAGCCCACACCCTACAACCACATTACTGAGGCCTATTCACCACAGTGACCTATGGACATTGGGGAATAATGTCCATGTAGGTTCATCAGTTTTAACAAATGCTCCACTCTGCTGGGGGATGTTGGTAATAGAGGCAGCTGTGCATGTGGGGGGCAAGTAGTATGTGGGAAATACGTATACCTTCCGCTCACTTTTGCTGTGAACCTAAAACTTCCTTTAAAAGATAAAATCGGGCCAGCCGAGTGGCGCGATGGTTAAGCGCTGGCTTGGAAAGCCAGCGGCCCGGGTTCGGGTCCCACATATGAGGGCCAGTGACACTGCCCTCAAAAAAAAAAAATAAATAAATAAATAAATAAAATCTATTAAAATAAAAACAATAAAATAAAATGGGTTCCTTTTGTTACCAGAACCCCAATGTTTTCCCTTGAGCCCACTCACCTGTGTGTTCTGGCCCAAAGCAATGCACTTGCTGGAGTTTGCAGTATAGAAAATAAAAATATAGTTTAAAATTGAAATGGCCAATTTGGAGTTGGAGAGCTAATGCTCCAAAGACTCAACTCCCCTGTGTTGTGTAGGTTACAGATCACATAGGGCAAAATCACAAGACACTCTGGATTAAGGGTTTAGGGTTGTGCTGGGACCTGATTGGTCAGAGGCGAGGCAAGCGTAATGAATCACTTCTTCAGGTCTTGAGCACAGCTCTGACATCTTTTCAGGTGTCCCTCTGTCCATTGTCATGGGAAAGTAGCCAGGGGGGTCATTTCATCTTAGGGCTCAGAAGCTGAAATATAACTTAGGTCAAGATGATATCCTTATCCTGCCAGAGGTCTGTTCTGTGTGACCATTAGTCAGGTCTGGGCTACTGTCTTCTGCCTTGGGGGTTGCTGATTATTTGCGGGGAAAGGCTAGGTTTCTGAGGGGTATAGAGAGCAAGAGAGGGATATGATTTCTAGAGCTAGGATTTAAAACTAAATTTAATCAAAGTCATAAGGACCCTCGGTTTTACTTTTGCATTTTTACTTCACTTCATGTATGTGAATTGTTGAGAGATTGATTTATGACTCTGGACTCAGCTGGGGGCTCCTAGACACTGGGAAAAGTATAAGGTTAGCTCATTGGTTGGAGGCCTCAGATATTATCTTGAAGCTGGAAAAGGCCAAGGGAACATAAATTATTCACCAACCTCAAGGTTAGACTAGAGACTTGAGACATGACTGAGCACAAATATTGGTTCTGCGACCTGCTTTCATGCCAAAGCCTCTAAAGGTGCCCGTCTGTTCTTTGGCTATTAAATTCTGGCCTGTTTCTGGGCCTGCCGAGTGGCTTAGTTGGTTAAAAGTTGGCTTAAAGCACAAGATCTGAACAACAGGGCTGCCGGTTCGATTGATTCCCACGTGGGCCAGTGAATGCTGCACCAGAGCTGAGCTGTTGCTGAGCTGCCAACAGGTGGCAGGATGGCTCAGCTGGTGTAACAACAAGATTGCCTGTTCAATGGTGGGCTATGCCCACCCACAACTAAGACTGAACTCAGCACCTTGATCTGAGCTGCTGCCCAGATGGCTCAGTGGATAGAGTATGCGCTCTGGTTCGACTCCCACATGGGATGGTGGCAACACCCACCTACAACTAAGATTGAACACAGCACCTTGAGCTTAGAGGCCACGAGCTGCTGATGGAAAGCCAGATGGCGGTGGCACCCTCCACAACTAAGAGTGAAGAACAACAACTTGGCTAGTCCCCTCCCCCAATTCCCCAACACTGTTCCCCTCCCCCAATTCCCCAATAAAATATAAATAAATAAATAAATAAATAAATAAATAAATAAATAAATAAATAAATAAATTCTGGCCTATTCCTTAAATAAAACCTGAGGGAACTATTCAAGCTTTTCCTGTATCAACATATGATGAATCTGGATTCTTTTCTCCTTGATAAATTCAATGACATATTAACTCCCCCATGATTCATGTGGGAGAAAAATAGAAATTAAGATCAATGAATTGTTTTTATAAGCAATATATTTTTTTTAAGAGTCAGACTTTTTTTTTTTTTTTTTTTTTTTTTGAGGGCAGTGTCACTGGCCCTCATATGTGGGACCCGAACTGGGGCCAGCCAGTGCTTAACCACCGTGCCACTCGGCCGGCCCTATAAGCAATATTTTGAATGCAATCATTTTCTGGTTCCAAGACGATTTCTCAGAGTGTGTAACTCACAAAACTAGTCTCATCTCCTCTCCTACCCCATCCCTAATGCTGTTTTTGGCAACTGACCAATTGTGTAGCATTCAGCTGTTTTGACAGCTGATAAGAAAGTAGTAAGAAAATGTTCGGTTGAATGATAATGAGGGTTGCTGGATTTAGATTTTGAAATATAGAAATTGGGGCGATAACATCTGGAAATGTGGAATGTGGAAGTGTGAAGGAATGCAGAGGATATCCAAATGACGCATGGACTATGTAGTGACTTGGAGAAGGAGACAGTCTGTCACATATCTGACAAAAGCAAATACTGAGAATGCAGCAAGAACTCAGGAAAAGAATGATGGAGGGGCGGTAGGGAGTAGCCTTCTAGAAGTTCAAATGGATACTTAACATTTTCACGTATTAAAACATTTATTTAGTTTCTAGGAGAGCTTCATGTCTATCATCTCAGAATTATATATATAATTCTAAAATCATTGTTATTCCATGTAAAAGCATATGACATACTTAAATAGGCTACATGGACTTCCTTCAGCAAATATCCTACAAAAAGAGTGTGCTGACAAACTGAGCATAGAGTTACATTAAAAATGGTAGGACAAAAACAAACACATAAATCTAAAATAGAGGATTTTCAGGTTATTTAGTATAGGGACAAAAGACTCAAACACTTAATTAGGGCCTAAAGGCATCATTGCATTGAAGCTGCCAGAAATATTGATTCTGAGTCCATCCAGAAAAAAATAAATTGTCTAGACCACAGCCTAATTAAAAAGACAAAAGTATATGGAATTCGTTTTAGAAATGTTTCCACTTTCAGAATAATTAAAATATGGTAGTGTTGCCATTACAGACCCACTCTTTCTAAAAAGGAAAAAGGAAAAGATAGTTACATTTGTTGAACATGTATTTTGTGCCAAGAATGTCATACATTAATGATAATCCTCTTAATAATCTTGCAAGGTATTTACTATTATCTTCTTTAAAGATAAACATACTGAGGCTCAGAGAAGCTACATTTCAAGCTGGTGAATGACTGAGCTAGAGTTCAACCTCAGGACTGTTTGACTCCTTGCTCATGCTGCCTCCCAACTAGATTATCCCTAAGAGTATCTGAGGGCTGAAATCTTACTATTGCAATAAGTTACCCCCAAAATAAATGTAGTTGTGGATGAAGTGTTTTCAGTGTCTTTCATGTAAATACAAGACATTGGAGAGTAGTAAGAAAAGCAGGCTCCCATGTCAGCCCACCTTGGTAGAGCCTACCTGTCTTGCTTTATGCCAACATGTGACCTAGCACAGTAACCTTTTCAAACCCTAGTGTCTTCCTCCATCAGTACCAATTGTGTGGTTATAACAACTACCTTATAATGACAACAGGAGATTCTCCATGTGACATATTAATCGACACCATAGTATCTCAGTAAATGCTGGCTAATATTACTTTACTATTGACCACACATATTTGAGCACCTATTTCCTTCTGGACAACCTTCTAATCAAAGATGATTAAGGACTCCAACCCTCAATTAGCTGGTAATCTAGTGGAGAAGAAATGGAAACAAATGTAACAACTTATTAGAAGGGGTATAATAAATAAGTGCACATACATATAAGAGAAAGAAAGACTCAAAACATCTTTAGTTTTGTATTTACCCATGAAGGCTTTCCAGAGATGAGTATCTTTACATCTTGAAAAGTGACATGTGGTATCTAAATAAAGCAGCTCTTTCAGGCAATATGTGCTGTTGCCTGCTTCAAATACATTTTCTTGGAATGGTTCACATATAGATGAAGTCACTGCTTCTATAAAATCTTTCAAAGTCCTTTTCACATTATCAGGTAGCATTAAAACACATTTTTGCTATTTATTTTGCCACTTATTTGTAGAAAGGAAAATGTCAGGATATGATTAGTTGCAACTCCTGTATTTCCTAGATATGGTTCTTGGAAATCTACCAGCAAAAGCTGAATCTGGTTTTATTTCCTAATTCAGTGTCATATAGAGGCAAGGAGAATGGTGGTATAGGACTCCCCATAGCCAACGGCTCTATTTTGATAGAAAAGCGGATGCTGCTGGTTCGTGGTCACAATAAAGTGGGAAATACTAGCCTTTGGGGCGAGTAGCCGCTTACCTCAACCTGAAGGGCATGTAACTACATGGCAGTTAACCAAGTGCCAGCCTGCTAGGCCTGTGCTGAAAGCGCCAGGTGGTCCTTCGTGCTGTGTTACTCTAGGCAGCCCTGGTCTAGGTTCTCGTGGGGGAGGCCTAATGAGCTAATCAGTCCTGGGCCTCAAGGGGGAGTTTGCACTGAATCATCTGTTCTGGCTTTCTTTTTACATTATTCAAAGTCACTGAATTTTGGCCCATCTCCACTTCCTCTTGTGCTCAATCCCTGTTTGAGGCAAATCTTAAACCAAGGAAAAGGAGCTTCCTGTAGTAGAGAGGCATCAAGGGCTACACACAGGGCATCCGTCCTCTGACAGAGAAATGTCCCATGTTTAACCTTAAATAAAACATCATAGTTGAGGCTAATGAAAAATGGTATGTCAGCAGGGTCCTGTTACTACACAGGCTACCACCAGTCACATTGTACAGGAGAAATTGAAAAAAGGAATCCAAACTTCAGATCCAATTTCATAAGTAGTCCATACATAATTCCAATATCTAGAATCTGTACTCTTAAGCCTCTAGGAAGGCATTTCCTTCACCTTTAATTCTGGAATAACCTATAGATTCTGGAATATTTTGTGATACTCATGCAAACTGTGTGTGTGTGTGTGTGTGTGTGTGTGTGTGTGTGTGTGATTAAAATAGTAGTAAGTGTGCATTGTACAAAATTTGAAAGATACAGAAAGGCATAAGGAAAAGATTAAAGTCATCCAGGATTCTACTCCTCAGAACGAGTCAAATTTAAGAGTTGCAGCTTTAGTAATGTCTGGTTTGGGTTTCTGCTTCAGTTCCACTGGAATAAAAATTAAATAAGAACTCCCAAAAGTCCATAACATTTGTGGGGAGAAGGGAGGGAAAAATGAAAAATATCAAACTTGAACAAATATATGCAAAATTCCTATTTATTTGTTTAAAGAAATTTTATTGGGGAACAGTGTTGTTTTTCCAGGACCCATCAGCTCCAAGTCAAGTATTTGTCTTCAATCTAGTTGTGGAGGGCACAACTCAGTGGCTTGTGTGGGAATTGAACTGGCTACCTTGGTGCTATAAGCCTGCGCTTTAACCAGCTGAGCTAACCGGCTGCCCTCCTATTTATTTTTTTCTTCAGGTTTTCCTCCACTGGGAAACCCAAATGCTTTTTGGTTGATTGTTAGCATTAACTGGTCAGGCGGAGGATAGGGGACAAGTATCCAATCTGTAGACATGTCTTTCTTTCCTATGTTAGAAATGGCCTTTTTTTTTTTTTTAGAATCTTTTTTTAGTAATGGCCATCTTTTAGTATCTCTTTATTGTAGGACCTGCACAAAGTGAAATAAATCAGTCCCACCCTCCCCTCAAAACAAAACAAAAAACACAAAACCCCAGCAGAACAAGATGTGAGTAGATGTTTCATAATCTTTGAGAAACAATTGTAAGAAACAGCTGCGAGAAAAGATTAAGGAAAATATTCTCCTCATCTCAATAGGCTATGTTTGTATATTGCTGCATGGAGTACTTTGCCTGTAACTTTTATAGTATGTTTATAGATAGTCTCTTGGGCTGTAATCCATCAAATTTCTAAAGTTAAAACTCCAATTCTGGGCACTGTGTTTTCTCAGGTAAAAGTGTTATAATGTGTGTCTGAAGAGTTCTATTGATTCTTAAAGAAGTTCTTGATCAGGAATTCACAGCAACTTAGGCATTCTGATGGTTTAATTTAAGGTGCAGTGATAGCATGGCATGGTGAAAAGAGCCCAGTAGACTTGGATTCAAATTCTGTTTCCTAGCTTTAAAAAGTATATATTTAAACTCTCTGAGTGTTTTTCTTCATATCTATAACAGGAATAATAATACCCATTTTATAGGGCTGTGGTGAGAATGAGAAATAAGAAACACACCATGACAAACATGAAGTAAACATTCAGTACGTAGAAAATATATTAACATCCTTTATATAGGACATTAATTAATGATCAGAGAAAAACTGACCATTGTCTGTGGAGGAGAGGTAGTTACTATCAATAGGAAATATCTAACAAAAATTTTTTTTTCTGTGCCTCTTTTCTTAACTCTTATGACTTCCTGAAGCCATTAGTGAGGTCTGAGGGGGGTGGCTGTTGCGGGGTTCAGTGACCCAGAGCGGGATGTGAGGGCATGAGTGAGCAGAAGAGGTAGGTGATATGGCCCGGTCTGCAGAATCGGAGCCTGAGAAGGGTAATGAGAGCATCCATGCAGGGGACCACCCTGCCAGGGGTGTCAGCCACCGAAAAGAGGGAGGAGGGCATGCACAAAGGGTCAGTGCTGACAGATGTTTTGTGGAAAAGAAAAAGTTCCACGGCACACTATGTCCAGGAATTCCTAGATTTTACAGGTTTGTTTTCTACAGGACTGTTCAGAGCCTTTAATGCACTAATTTCCATTTCCATTTTTCAATAGTAACAGTCGTGCCATGGAACTCTTTCTTTATAAAAATTCTCTTATGGCCACTTACCTGTAATAAAAGACTGTTTATATTTTCAAATCTATCATGAACTGATACTATTGTAAAAAATGAATTAGTAAAAAAATGAAATCGTAAAACAAGGACTTCAACTCAAACCCTCAAAGTTTATGAGATTTCTAGAAATATAGAATGATTCTGTCAAATTGTGGTGAACATTTCTAAATGCCTATTTTCAATTTCTGTATTAAACTTGTCAGGACCAGAATTGAACTATTAATATCTGCATATGGGCACTGAACTATTCTTTGAGTAAGACTGCTGTAAGTCAACACCCAGTCCCCTGGATTTTGCAGAGGGACCAGTTCAAAGACCCAAAATTATGGAGACAAATGGTTATTACCAGTGCACAGACCTCCTGACAAAAATAAAAATGCTCTCTAATATTCTTTGTGTTAATAACTTCTAGGAAGGCAAGGACCAAATGCATCATTTCATTCCATCAGTACTTGTTAGTAGGATGCTTGAGACAGTAGACTCTCAAATATTAAATAAATGCATAAGTAAATATCCAAGTAAATGTTTGAACCATTATCTCTACTAACTGTTTGTCTTTAAATTAATTGACTATTTTAATGTTAATGTTTTCGCCACACTAGTGTATGTGTGCTCATTGAGCTTCTTGTGCCAAGGCATTTAAAACAGTATCTTCCTTCTTAATTTTTATACACCTATTATAAGACAATTTTAGGTGGAGAAAAATGTCAACCTGAAATCCAGAACATGAAAACCTAGCAAAAAAAAAAAAAAATCTGGAAGGGAGGCTGGTATGGGATGTGAGAAAGTGAGACAGATAGATCATAGGCACAACTCTCCTGTTTGTATTTTTTTAGGTCTTTTGAAATTAAATCAATATTAGGGAAACTTAATCAAACTCTTCCCCTCCTCTGACCTGAAACCAGGTGGCTGCTTTCAGATAACCGCAAACAGACAGAAACAGTTCCATCAAAGGGAGAGCTGTTTCCTAAGAGTTAGTCTTGTAAAGGAATAATTAACACTTCTTCAGAAGCTGAAAAAGAATTCTCTCACTCTGCCACCCCACATCCCACCAACACCAAATGAACGTATTTGTGAGACTGGCTAGCCAAGGGGGGAAAAGTCTGATATTAGCCTAAGAAATACAAATATTTCTATGAGCTTTGTTACTCAAATTAACAGCCAGAGGGATTTTTGTGTTAAAGAACAAAAGACTGCATAAAAATTCTTCTACCTACCACACACATCTCTCTCAGCCTTCAGCACAATGCAAAGGTTCCTGCTATACCATTCTCTTCCTACACAGCACCTCCTCTTTTCTAAATGTTGCATGGTGAGTTCTGAATGCTGAGTTGCATTCATCACTCACTGGACAAAAAGCATGAAAATTCTTCTGAAATAAGGAAGCCCCCAGCATGTCAGTAAGGAAATAACCACTTAGTCCCAATAAAATTGCATGGAAGAGCTTTTTCCTCTGCAAGTGTATTTTTAGCCAGAGTTAAAATTAAAGATAACTGTTGTCACTGTGGCCTTGCTGCCGGGTTATGCCTTAACATGTCCTCTTCTGAGCATTTCTTTTCTTTTTCCTGGCTTTTTCTTCCCAATTGTCTCTTCTCCATTCCCCAGCCACTAGCCTGAGACACGAGGGCCCAGAAATGCTATTAAGGGAAGTGCAAATAACCCCAAGTCGACTGCTAAAAGCTAAGCAATGACTCCCCTCTTGGAAAGCGCTCTAGAGACAAAGTTATAAGGAGACTTAAATAAATCTTCCTCCCTGTATTCTCAATGATAAAACAGAAGTTTTAGGCTCAGTGATTTCTGAAGGCCCTTCCTAACTCTAAAATACTACAGCTCAATGGAGGTGCAATATACCCACTTATTCATAAGTTAAGCTTTCTGGAACACAGTATAAAACACCAACATTGGAAGAGATCAATTCCAAGTACCAAAATAATCATCACTTTCACAAAGTATTTTAAATCTGGGTGTTTTGGCCTCTTAAGTCTTTTTCCTCAATTACCATAAAATTCTTAAAAATAGGACTGATTTTTTTTAACCATTCTCTATGTGCTAGGAAATCTGCTAAGTTTATTTAACTCTCCCAGTTTTGTGAAGGAGGCATTTCACAAATGAAGAAATTATGCTCAGAAAGATGTTTTAATCCAGGTCATTTAGTAGTGATTTAACCAAGATGACATCTATCTTGTACTGGCAGAGCTTAGATTCAAAACCAATAAGTTACATGTAAATCAAAATATTTTTGTTTTGCATAAAATAATAGGTGGCTGTTGCAGAAATTTGAGAAAAATACTAAAAAGAAGAAAATAAAATTTAACAATCCAGAGAAGACTACTACTAACCTTTAGATGTATTTCCTTTGAGATGTAAACATATATATCAGTGGGTTATTTTTTATAATAGTGCAGCCCTAATCTTTCCCCTACAAAATTGTACTTTCTGAATTGCTTTGTTTTTCAGTATTAAAAAAAGAAAATAGTGTAGAAAACAAACATGGACAAGTTGATAGAAGAAAAACTGTCAGCATTAAATTAAAGAAAGATAAAGAGAAAGGGACAGAAGGCGAAACAATTTGTTCACTGAACAAAAAATTCATCTTCATATGTATCGATGTCCTGGAGGTATCAAGAAAAGGCTAAACTAAATTTTGCTCTTTAAAAAAAGGTAGAAAAATCTATAATATTAAGAAATTTATCAAAGGAAAGCTAAGATTTAAGGGAGACGTTATTACTTTAAGGTGTCAATGTCACATAATCTGGAACATTCTTCCTTTTGATCCTCTGCATCTTCAAACGAAAGGGACAATTTTCCCAATGGCTTTATACAGGGCCTTTATTTTGGAGAAGAGGTTTACTATCTCTTGTCACCTGAAATCCCACATCACTTGTCTATAGTCCACAGTAAGTCAGGGTTGAAGGAGTAAATTACAAAATAGCTGCTTAAGAAAACAGCAACTTCCATTGTTGAAGGAAGAAGTGAGGGTGAGGATTTCGCTTTAAACAGTCTTTGAATATTTCAAATTGATTCAGGCAGTCAGCTAAACCATCTCTTTCTAATTAGTGTTCCAGGAAAAATAAAATCTACTATTATAAGCCTTCTATAAACTGGTAGAAATTTATATCTAATACCCTGGGTCCCAGAATTCTTCCTTTCAAGATATCTCTGATATCTCACTTTGGAGAATCAAGGTGTTAATCTTTATAAATACAGTTGACCCTTGAACAAGATGGGTTTGAACTGGGAGGGTCCACTTATACATGGATTTTTGTTTCAATAAATATGTATATATAGTACTGTAAATGTATTTTCTCTTCCTTATGATTTTTTAAATAACATTTTCATTTTTCTAGTTTTCTTTATTGTAAGAATACAGTATGTAATACATATAACATTTGAAATATATGTTAATCAACTTTATGTTATCTGTAAGGTTTCCAGTCAACAGTAGGCTATTAGTAGTTATGTTTTTGGGGAGTTAAAAGTTATACATGAATTTTTTACTTCACTAGGGGGTTGGCATCCCAACTCCGATGTTGATTAAGGGTCAACCATACCAGCATACTAAAGTGATTGATGTATCTGAACTGTAGACTTGAATTGAAATTTTCTTTAGACAGTCAATAAATACTTTGAAAAATCAAGTCTTCTGAGCAGGAAGACCAATATACAAGTATTAAGTATTGGCTTTCCTGGAGCTCTGATGCCCTAAATGAAAGGTACAAATCCACAACTGGGCTCATCAATGCCTTAAAGATATATACACACCTCATTTCTCATAAGATACATGCTCTTAAAATATAGTCATAATTTGAGAATTATACCAAATCACATATGAGATTTGTAAAAGGTGAATGACTTGGTGTTATTAAGATTCCTAAAAAGAATTCTTTCACAAGAGCAACGAATCCATTCGTGTTGCAAATAATCACTCCTGCTGTTTTCATTTGTCCTTGAAAAAATAAATACAAATTTTCATATGCTATTAAGAGGACACTTGACTATCTTATCATTCATATTTTAGCCAGCTTCGAGGAGGCAGTTGTGTTCCAGTAAATCTTACTAAAAACTATACTTTTCAAAATGCGGACAGACCACTTCACCATCTGCACCCCAGAAAGGCTAGCTGTAGGAGCATCTGGGTCATAAGCTAGATCCAGAAAAGAGCTTCCTGCTGCTCCACGATTTTCCATTTTCATTTGTGTAGGTTTCTTTCTCTCCTTAAGCTGAATCTCCCAGCCTTCAAGGAGCAGCACATTTCAGTCACGGTCTATAAATAATAGAGATGAAACAGACTTTCAAAATGAGGAAGTCTAACTCCTGGTTGTTTCAAATTGGAAAATAAGCTCCAGAGAGATTAAGATAAAGTGTCCATTTTTTTTTACACAGGGAATTATCAAAAGAGCTACGGTCAAACCTAGGTTTTCTGATACTAAAAGGTGTTCTTTTCCTAATGTAAAATGCTGCCCCTTCTGTAGTACTTAACTCTGTGATTTATATCCATTTTTATGCTTACATATATAAGTCACAAATATGTATTAGACACAAGATAACAGAGTTAAATAGCAACTCATTTTTGTTTGTTTGTTTGTTTTGAGTATGTTTTCTAGCTTCATCTGAACTAAAACAAAAGTGTATTTCTTGAAACATCTTTCTGTTCATAAAATTGAGAATTCATTCTTGAAAATGATGTTCACATTTTAGGTACTTTCCAAATCAAGAGATGCCTAAAATGGGGGCTGGCTGAACTTTTAAATATAATGAAGGTCTTGCAATTGAGAATATTCTTTAACAAAATTACTTACGTCTGCTTAGTGCATCTCAGATCTGGATCTAAGGCAATTAATTTTTTTAAATGAGTATGAAACTGAAAGGAAATAATACTGGCCTCCTCTTACCTACCTGGAGTTTTAAGGTCATGAAAACCTTGTGTGAAGCTTTGAAAAGCTGTTCTAGAACATGAAGGAGGCCTTCTTCTAACTCTGACTTTAATATTTCTCAAGACAGCCAGTTAAGTGAAACCATTGTTTTTTTCAGAAAGTTTGAATAAGTCTGAAAGCTTCCCCACCAACAAATTAAGTAGAAAGAACTTGGGCCCCAATGACAAGAATAACGTAAAGATTCAGTTCTCAAACTTGGCTGCTCGTTGGAATAATCTTGGGAGCTTTAAAAGTACTAGCTGTCTACAAAGTTTGCAGCTATTCAGTGCTGTTACAGAAATTTTCATGAATATGTTTCTGAAAATTCTGACCTATTGATTGAATTCCTGTTTGATGAATTGATTTGGAAATCTATGTCTCATTTATAGCTCCTTTTCTACCTTTTAGGGTTAGAGTTTCATTTAGTTTACCAAGATCTTGGTGCACAGATAGGTCTTGATGATTTAGAATGGATATCCTCTACTGTAATATTTCTCAACCCTACACATTGAAAATCATCTAGAGAGCTTGAAAGTTAAAAGCAAACAACAAACAACAAAAACCCTGATACCCAGTCCCCAGAGACTCTGAGTTAATTGGTCTGAGGTTGAACCAGGGCTTAAGTATTTTTTTAAAGCTCCCCATAGTAGCCTCCAAGATGGCCCCTAATGAACCCACCTACTGGTACTTGCATCCTTATATAGCACTCCCATTCCCACATTATGCCAAGGGCTGTTTTATGTGACCAATAAAATAGTGCAGAAGTGATGATATGATTGTATTATAAAAGACACTGTAGTTTCCATTGAACTGTTCTATCTCTCAAATCGTTTCCTCTGGTGAAGCCATTGCCATGTCATGAGCAGCCCAATGGAAAGGCCTATGTGGCCAATCAATCCTTTGACTGCATCCCTGGTCTAGATCTTGACTGCAACCTCATGAGAAACCCTGGGCCAGAATCACCCGGCTAAACAGTTCACAGCCCCTCAGAAACCCTATGAGAAAAAAAAAATGCTTGTTGTTTAAAGGTGTTAAGTTTTAGAGTAATTTGTTATATAACAATAGTAACTAATATAGCCCCCATGTGATTCTAATTAGTAGCCAGAAGTAAGTCAAGAAAATTATTGAAGCTTCTATCTATCTTATTATTTTGGGTATCTAATTTAATTCCCTTATGATAAGAGAATATATTGTGTAAATTTTTAATTTTTAAGAAAAATCTTAAGAGTGGACCATAGTCCATTCAGTTGTGTTGAAATCATCATGTGCACTTGAAAATAATGTGTCTATTTTGCATTTGTTGAGTGTAATGTACTATATCTGTTAGAGCATGCTTGTTGATAGTATCTTTCAGATCTTATGTTTTTACTCTTTTTCTGCCTAGTTGTTCTAGCAATTCCTGAGAGAGGATTGTTAAAATCTCCAAGTATGATAATGGATTCATCTATTTGTCTTTTCAATTCTGTCAGTTTTTGCTTCATATGTTTTGAAGCTTTGTTGTTAGATGCATAAATATCAATGATTATATCTCCCATATATGAATCCACCATTTTTCTTATAAAATATCTAAATATCACTCTTTGTTGCTGATAATTATCTGTCTCTGGTAAAATTCTTTGTGAAGCCTACATTATTTTTATGCATATTCCTTGTTTTGATATCCCTAACCTCCTTACACTTATTATTTTTATGATATATCTTTTTATCTCTATATTGTCAATTTATCTGTGTCTTTATATTTAAGACACATCTCTTATATAGCTTTCTAGCATATAGTTTGATATATCATTTTTAAAAATCACTTTTGGCAGTCTCTGACCATTAACGTGTCTTGTCCATGAAATATAATGTAATTACTGATATATTTGAATTAGAAATGATTAGGTCTATAACTTCAGTGTCTGTTACCTCTTTGTACAGTTAGGTTTTTTTCCTGTTTCTTCTTTCTTGCCTTTTTTAGGTGTTCACATTTAAAGCATCCATTTGCTCTGTTGACTTTTTAGCAATAGATCTTTGCATTTTTTTAGTGATTGCTTAATGGTTCCAATATTCATTTTTAACTTTTCACAGTCTTTGCATAAAATATAGAAATCTTATAACCACATAAGTCAATTTACCTATCATATTGTCTCACAGATCATTGAGGCTCTGGACCTGTTTTTTTCAATAATTTTTCTCTCTGTTCTTCAGATTGAATATTTAAATCTATCTTAAGTTCACTGATTCTTTTTTTAATTCTTTGGTCATAAAGTCACCCAGTGATTTTTAAACATTCATTATATTGTCTTTTTCTGTTTAAAAATTATCTTCTGGTTCTTTATTTTTTTGCTGAAATGCCCTATTTGTTCACTCATTATGGGCATATTTTCTTTATTTCCTTATGCATAGTTGTAACCCCTGCTTTAAAATCCTTGTCTGTAAATTCTAACACCTGAATCATTTTAAGGTTAGTCTCAGTTGATCACCTTTTGGCCTAAATATGGGTCCTATTTCCACTTTACTTATATATCTATTAATTTTGGATTGTTTTCCTAATATTTGATGTACATATTATAGAGATTCTAGATTCTGTTATATTCCTCTGAGTATTGATATTTTATTATGTTTTGTTTTAGCAGTCAATGTACTTGACTGGACATAAACTTTGAACTGTGTCTCCTGTGTGCTGAGCAATAGCTAAAATCTTTCTCCAGTTATTGTAGTTTTAGCTTTGTTGCTTGGCTTCTGTTTCATGCATGAGTAGTTTAAGGATCAGCCAGATATTTATATAAAGTTTCTATGTTAATTTTTGGGCTCCTCTACTATTGCTTTTTATCTGGATTACCTTGTTTTGTTCTGGATTCCCCTCCTCACTTTTCCATCTCCAGACTCTATTCTCTGGCTCTCCAAGCCACAAGCTGGCAACTTTTATCCATGGTTTATCTATCCTACCTAGATTCAAATGGAACCTGCCCTTTGACAAAAAAAAAAAAAAAAAAAAAAAAAAAAAGTGAAAAATGAGAAATTTAGAACATCTTAGATAGTTCTGTTCCCATCTTCCAAGTGTTGACTACCAATTTATGCCTATCTCTTATCACTCTTCAGTGCCTTCAAGTGGTAGGTTTATATTTTATCCAGTTTATAGTTATTATCTGTTGGAAGATTTATCTGTTCATTACTACTGTGCTGTTTTTTGGACATAAAACCTATATTTTATTTTTTTTTAATATTTTAAGCAGAATGTAGTCTGTCTGAAGCACTTGGAAGTTTACTTGCGCTGTTTATTGTTTATTTCATACTGTAATTTATAATTTTGAATTGTATATTTAGACTCCATCAGACATTTTTTGAGGAATTATGTGTGGCCTGTGCTGAGTGTGTGAGCCCCAAACATGATTTGCATTTCCATTGCCAAGGTCCTTGGGTTGCTATTAGCCATGGACACCTTAAATTAATTTTTTAGGTTAAAGCATTCTTGACCACAGAGGGAGCATAAATTGGAATTCAATTCCATATTAGGACAAGCTTATGATTATAAGAAAAAAATTTTCTATCAAAGCCCATGCTGAAATAAAAGCTTCATGTTATCCCCCTTTGCAATGTATAGATCTTCTTTCCTAATTTTCCTTTTCACTAAAGACTTAGTCTTTCAAAAGTCTCAGTAACAATTGCCCTATTTTACACAAGTCTGATACCTTATTTCATATCTTTGTGTGGCTACTGAAACCCCAGACACTTGTTATGGAAGTTGAAAATGCCAACCCTCTTCTTTCTCTTACTCTGTGGCCCTTGCAGATTTTTCTTACTTTATCGTGAGCTCACTTATGATTTTAAAAGATATTCTTTATACTTATCGTTTCTGAATATTTTGTAGTTTTTAAGCTACTTAAAACTTTCTCATAAACAAACATTTAAAGAAAGTGCTTCTTTACTTTTTATGTATTCCCATTTCAAAAGAACTCCACATTATAAAATAAAAATGCTATGGTACATGGAGAGATTAAACTGTATTGCTCTGAATTATTACTTCTGCTTGTGGAGAGCAGGCTATACATGCAGGTTTTACATAAGAAATATTTCTGCAATGCTGAGTACTTCTTTCCAGCTTTTGATCTAAGCAAGAAATCACCCTTTGCACTAAAATCAGTTTAAAATTCACATCCCATTTACAGAGGGAAGAATTTGGTGATCACAGAAGAGAAAATAGGGGAGCAAAGAGTTTGGACAGGCAGCATAGTATTGGTAACTTTGGAGGAAGCAAAACCTTCTATGGAAATTAGTTCATAAAAGCTCAGAACAAAATGAGTCTACTTTAATCAACTGCCCACATAAGTTCAATCATAAATAATGGCCGTAGAGCAATAAGCAATACCCCTATACAGATTTCATGGAAAAGAACAATGTGGCACAGAGTCCAAAAAAAGAAGAATGAAGTCTGGATAAAAAACATTTCCTTTGCCCCTCTGTTGAAGGATTGGCACCATTTTTTTTTTTTTAATTGGGGAAGACTATGTCCTTTAAAATGTGCCATCTCTGAAAATATATTACAAATTGACTATGGTAACTCAACAAATTCTTTTGCTATCTTCGTCAAGTACTGATTTCAAGAATCCATGTTAGGTATTTTTCAAGAAGGAAAAATATTCTTGACTCTTGTTCTTATAGAAGGTAACTCAGGCAAGGAGCCCTCCTTAGAAGATTTTGGCTAAGCAGAACTTACTTTTCCCATAGTACACAGTGTATCACACATTGCACAGGAAAGCGGGGCCTGATTCTTTTGTGAACCCTTGAAAACAATAGCTGTTTGAGCACTCAGTTGGCCATGCTACCATCAGATCAATTCGATTGTGAAGGCTTACTTATAAACTTCGTCACAGAAAAGGCATTCTGGGTGAGTGGTTTTTGGGTTTTTTTTTTTGTTTTTTTTTTGTGGTAAAGAATATGTAAGATGAACTTTACTATTTTAACCATTTTTAATGTTCACAGTTCAAGGGCATTAAGAATATTCATGTTGTGCAACCATCACCACCATTACCTTGAGAACTTTTTCATCTCTCCAAACTGAAACACGATACTGATTAATCAATAACTCTCCATATCTCCCTCTCCACTCCTCCTGGAAACTAACTACCATTTTACTTCCTGCCTCTATGAATATAACTACTCTAGGTACGTCCTCTAAGTGAAACCGTACAATATGTGCCCCTTTGTGACTGGCTCATTTCACTTAATATGATATCTTCAAGGTTCATCCATGTTGTAGCATGTGTCATAATTTCCTTTTCTTTTAATTGCAGTAAAAAGCACATAGCATAAATTGAACTTTTTAATTTTTAAGTGTACTTTGTAGTATTGTTAACTGTAAGCACATTGCTGTAGGAAATACCTCCAAAGGCTTTTTCATCTTACATGACTAAAACTCTATATTCATTAAACACTGACTCTCTTTTCCACCCTCCTCACCCCCCAGCCCCTGGAAACCATGCTTCTGTTTTCTACTACCATGAGGTAGATACCTCATATAAGTGGAATCATGCAGTTCTTGTCCTTTTGCAATTGGCTTATTTCATGTAATATAATATCTTCAGTGTTCATCGATGTTGTAGCATGTGACAGATTTTCTTTCTTTTTCAAAAGCTGAGTAATGTTACGCAGTCTGTTGTATCAAAAACAGGGTGACCCATCTAAGGACAGGACTATGGCTACAAGACTTTTTTTTTTTCTTATAGAGCCTATCTAAAAGAGAATATTTTTATTTTCTATTTTTATGTATTTCTTACCTATTGCTCTTTTTTTCTGCACAAGTATGAACTTTTTCTGAAAATGTGTTATAAATTGTTAAGTAATCACTAAATTTATCATAGGCCCATGTGATGTGACAGGCAGTATCCTAAATGCTTTATGCACATTGCCTCAATTAACCCTGACAATCATCCCAGGTGGCAGGCATTGCTATTATTATTTCTGTTTCAGAAATGAGGATATCAAGGTTCAAAGACATCGAGTAACTTCTCTGAGGCAATGGTCCCACTGCTAGTCAGTAGGGGTGCCAAGATTCCCACCATCTGCTGTGCTCCTGAGATCACTATCTTAAATACCATACTCGACTACTTTCCATATTTTGGTCAATATGGTGTAGAAATTATTTAATATTCTACATATTGAGCACATCCCGATTTGCTAACTGCAGCTATTCTCCATCAGGAACAAACCTATTTTTTACATCCTGATTTTCTTTGCTATATTGATAGCTCCCCCTCTCTACTATCACACTTTGAATTGAATGTACACAATTCTTTATAAATCTTTCTCCAGCCTTTTATTTCTTTTATTGCCCCTCTTTCTTTCTTTGTCTTTCAGTGGTAGAAATGTAATACCATTACAAACACAATGCAGTTTGAGCTATAAGAATGAAGCCATTAAAAAAAAAAAATACAACCAACCTCTTGTGAGAAATACCCTTGTGGGTTAGTAACAGCTGGTTTAACAAAGAAACAGCTGTACTGAAAAAGGTTGTTTAAAGGAAGTATTTTTAGCCTTTTAGGATTTTAATCTTCTTTTTGGAACTTTGCCATTAGTTATACTCCAAACAATATGTTATGAAAATTTATATTTTGCAGCTTAGTCCCTACTTAAGGCAATTCTAAAACGTCCTAGAGACCTCCTTGATGGAAAATGGCAACCAGTAAAATTGATGGTCGCTATGTGTTGTATGACACCAAAGGCCAAGTTCTGAGGCTCATACTCATGGCCTGCAGAGGAGTCAGCGAGTCCAAGACCCCCTCTGCACTATTTGGTGACACTGTCCATCCAAGAGCATTGACTCTTCACACAAAAGATCAAATCAATTACTGGACTCTATAAATCACAAGGACAATCCAGGTAGTAAAATGCAGGTCCACTTTGCCATCGTTTGTAATTGTTATTATCATCACCATTTGTTGTAATACATGATGTTATTCAACACTCCGAACAACCTTATGAACTAAGAGTGCCCAATGTATACATAGTAAATTGAACCTTAGAGAAGTAAAGTATCTTGCATAAATTTACAAAGCTTATACATAGCAGAGTTGGGATGCCAAACCAACTTTCTGATTCTAAATGCTTTGTTAATTTCAAAATCTATGTAATTCAGCTATCTGTTAAGATGCTTTCCCGATTCTCAAACTGAGACATAAGGAAAAGAAGACACTTCTTAGTGTCATAGACTTCTTGTTTCTCCCCAGTATTCATTTTCCCCTTATTCTTTGTTAATGAATTCCTAGTTTTTAACTGGACATGTTGCTGTCATGCTATAAGACCACATTTTACAGATTCCCTTGCTGTTAAGTATGGCATCGTGATTAAATGCTACCCAATGAGATGTGAGTAGACGCTCTGGGTGCAATTATGACAATGGGTGTACCATTTTCTTCCTTCTTCATTATATTTTACTGCTTAGGATGTGGATAAAATAACTGGAGCTCCAGCATGCATATTCATCACTCAAATGGGGTTTCACGCTAGGAGTAACAGCAGTAGAGAGCTGAAAGGAATCTGAGTCTGAGGACTTCAGGGAGACACCATACCAGCTCTAACTCCAGATTTTCTTACACAAAAAGAAATAAATGTCTAGCTCTTTAAGCCATTATTATTTGGGTTATTTCAGTTATTGCCATTAAATCTACTCCTAACTAATAAACTCTTATTTCTATAGGCTTTTTCACACCTGCAAGTGGCAGAATATAAAGTAGGTAGCCATCTTGCAATCATGAAGACAAAAGCAACACACTAAGGATGACAAAAGAGACAGGTGTAAAGTACCTGGGACTTTGAGGGCATTATTGAAGTGCTAAGTTACCCGTTTCTGGAGCTACCCTACTTCTGGAATTTATTATGTGAGATAATAAATATTCCCCCTTTTTAATGTCAGTTAAGTTACAGCACGCTGCTGTTTGTAGTTGAATGCATTCTTGATGCTACATTACTACACACAGAGTAAAATACAAACTTTTAACCCAAATCTATATGTCCTCTGTAACCTGGCTTCTGCCTGCCTTTTCCACTGTCAAATGTCACTTGCTCACTATACTTCATGAGGGCATTTATTTTGTCTGTCTTTTTCTATACCCCCAGCACCTAGAACAGTGCCTGACACATAGTAGTTGCTCAATAAATACCTGTTGAATGAGCAAATTAGTGGATGAATAGTATTTACCAGAAGTGATTATTTTGCTAGATGATTTCTTGGACAAGCCTCAAACATTCCGTTCTTTCCTACCTCATGCACTTTTAAGTTTAGAAGCATGGATCCCAAATTTTTACCAAAATTATTAGTGTCTTATTTCTGCATTCCCCAACACTCTCTCTTTTATCCTCTATTTGTTTGATTTCCCCTTCATTCTTTTTTTTTTTTTTTAAGATTTTATTGGGGAATTGGGGGAGGGGAACAGCATTGGGAAATGGGGGAAGGGGAACAGACAAGTTGCTCTCCTTTTGTTCTTCAGTCTAGTTGAAGAGGATGTTGCTTTACTGGCCCATGTTGGTATCGTCATTGCGCTCTTCCCAGATGAGTTAGATCGGTCCACGGCCTCTGGATGTCGCTCACCGCAGCTATTGGCAGCTCACGCTGGTCAGCCGCTCACGCTGGCTGCGGGCCACTCACTGTAGCCTATGGCAGCCCACTGCAGCAGGGGCTGCAGCCTACACCATCGCCGATGCTCACAGCCCAGCTCCAGGTGGAGCTGTTGTTAGCTGTAGAGGGCAGTGTCACTGGGCCGCTGGCATCCCCAAACCAGCTCTTAACCAATGCTCCACTCGGCCGACCCTCCCCTTCATTCTTAAATGCAGATCATGTCAATCTAGTAACCTTGGGGCTTTGATATCTAACTGATAGAGTTAGGTGAGAGTTATTTTAAATGTTCTTCAGGCCTACAGTTAAAGCATTATGTCATGGGCCTAGAGGGTATTATGCTAAGTGAAATAAGTCAGACAGAGAAAGACAAATGCCGTACGTATGATTTCACTTATCTGTGGAATCTAAATAAATAAATAGATAAATAAATAAATAAATAAGACAGAAATGAACTCATAGATACAGAGATCAAACTGATAGCTTCCAGATGGAAAGGGAATTGGGGGGCAGCATGAAAAAACTGAAGGGATTAAGAAATACCAGTTCGCACTTACAGAACTATCATGGGAATGTAAAGTACAGCATAGAGAATATAGTCAATAATATTGTGATAGCTGTATGGTACCAGGTAGGTACTAGACTTAAGGGGAATCATTTCATAGATTAGATAAATGTCTAACCACTATCCGGTACACCTAAAAGTAATATAATATCAAATGTCAACTGTAATTGAAAAAAATTTTATATGCTTTATCATTACAAATCGAAGAGAATGCAATTCAAAACCTCAGAGAATTATTTCCTTTAAGCTGAAAATATGCTCCCATCTTGGTGAAACTAAAAGCAGTCAGTGCCTCCAGCTGTAAAAAATATTGACTAATCCCTTTGCTCTTTGGTCCTCATGGTCTGGTAAGTATGGGAATGAGAATATGCCTGTCCAGACACTATTATATGGCTCAAGCACCTCATTTTTCCTTGGATGTAATTAAAAATTACTTTTGCATGTTAGAAGCTCTGATAAAGGAATCAAGCCTCACACATGCTTCTATAAGCTGTAGCCATTGCTCCCCAGGTAGCGTTTCATCATTGTCTAGGAACTAAGAACTATCAATGTAATAAAGGGTGGCTCTGCCCTGCTACCATTCTGGGGGCTTTTAGGTGGCCTGGTCCCCAGCCTTGCTCACAGAGATTGTGGATAAACTGAGTGAAAATCGCTATAGAAGCAATGGTGCCAGGTGGATACAAGGCATTTTCATCTTAGTGCCAGTTTCCTTCCTTGGCAGAGCACTACTTTGTATATAATATGTATCGAGAGATTTCCTATACCCGTTGCAGCCATTATGTGTCATTTAATTATCAAAAGCAAAACAAAATAAAAAACTTCAAGGTAGGTACTTTTGTCCTCTATTTCATTTGAGTAGATTGTTATAATGATTGTGCAGCCTCTTCTCTCTTTGCCCCCCCCCCCAGATCGGCTCTCCACCCTCCTCCATCCTGCTCCATGCTTCAGGAGACTGATTTTAGGGGCTATGTCAGTGGGACCCCATGCCCTTTGACTTTCAGCTGGCTTCTGCCAGAGGGAGGCACTGTCAGAACAGAAGGTAGGAAGGAACAGAGCTTAGGAGTATTTATTCTTTTGACACTTTCTTGGCAAATCTCCTGAAGTCCTTGTAAATGATCCCCATCCATTGCTCAGGAGTAATAACAATTTCCTGAGGTTGCCATTTCCAGGGTTTTTCCTTGTTGATTTTCCTTAACCCTCCTACAACTCTGTAAACAATCTCTTTCTGAAACTTGCTTCAATCACTTTACTCATCTCTCTCCTGTTAGGACAGGACTGATTGACTAGTCCAAGGTCTGGATGGTGTTTAGTAGCAGAGCTAAGCCAATATCCAGCCTGTCTGATTCCAAACCTGTAAGTTTATTTATGAGGTGTGACTTTCTTCCTCCTCCTTTCTTTCTTCTTCCTCTCCCAGGGGAGGAGATGACACATTTTATTCAATTATAAGAAGCATTTAATGCCACCCTTTCTTAGACAATATATTGCATTTCTTAGACATGAGCCCAGCAATGGTTATGTTATGCTCATCAAAATACGTTGTTCTGATAGCACCTGTATTAGTCAGGGTTCTTCAGAGAAACAGAACCAATAAGAGATGATAGATGATGATAGATAGATGATAGACAGATAGACAGATAGATAGAATAATAGATAGATTTATAATAGAAATTTGTTCACATGGTAATGGAGACCTGGAAGGTCCACAACCTGCCATTTGCAAGCTAAAGAACCAGGAAAGATGATGGTGTTATCCAGTCCAAGTTCACAGGCCTGAGAATTGGGAGCCCATGGTACAAGTCCTAGTGAGTCCAAAAGCCCAAGAATCAGTGGCACTGATGTCTGAGGTCAGGAGAAGATGGATGTTTCAGCTCAAGCAAAGAGAGAGAATTCCCCCCCTCCTCTACCTTTTTGTTCTATTCAGGCCCTCAATGGATTGGATGATGCCCACCCAACATTGGTGAGGATGACCTTCTTTACTTATTCTACTAATTCAAATGTTAATCTCTTCCAAAAACACCATCACAGATACACCCCCTAAAATAACACTTTACATTCCTTAGCCCAATCAAGTTGACACATAAAATTAACCACCCAAATGTTCATAGCATCCAAATGGTCACACCTTGCCTACATTTGCCAAAACTGTGATCATCTATAGAGCTTACACCATGTGTAGAACACAAAAGACTTGGCATTTGAGGGTCTGCATTCTAGTTCTAGACCTGTAATTTTCCCCCCATCAAGTCAAACTCTGTAACTCAGGTTTTCTGTCCAGGCAATGGGGGCAGTGTATAAGTCCTGCTTAATTTATAGTGATGTTATAGGGTTAAAATGTTGTCAGAAATGAGAGTGGGAGGAAAACGACTCATCTAATATACAGTTAATTCTAGCTGCAGAATTAAATTCCTGAGTTCAAAAACTGTTTTTGTGTAGTAAAACAACCTTTAGTTCTAGACCAAAAGCCTTCATCATGGCCTGGTCAGTTTGCGCAGAGAGTGAGGCAAAGAGAATTAAATTGCTGTGCATAATAAAGAAGGGGAATTTTAAGTTTCCTCGAAGGAGATCATATGGAGAGAGAAGTTTAGATAGAGGGAGAAGCAGCAAAGCAACATGGCAACAAGCCAAGGCTTCCTTGGAGTAGCAGTCCACAGTCTTTAGTGATAGAGACAGTAAGGAGACTCCAGGTGTTTCATATTTTTCCATTTTTTGTTTTGTTTCTGTTTTTTAAATGTAAATCACCTGATGTCCCCCAAACTTCAGGAAAAATCATGTGGTGCTTTGAAAATAGGAGAAATATGAGTGATAACCTGTGGGACAGCCTGATGCAGAAAAGAGCATGCCTGCGTTGGATATAGGGATGCAGATGCATGGAAAGGGAGATTGGAACCTTACGGGATATCGCCTGACCTAATATGAGGAATGGGAAAGGAAAGAGAGAGGCTGCAACTACCAATTGCTTGTTAATAAGCAATTAGGGAAATTAGATGTCAGACCGTTTTTCTCTACATGGAGTTCCATGTCCTAGTACCTGCTTACATTTCTGAATCTGTGAGGAGGAATTTTCCACGTGTTTATAAGTCAACAAAAATAAGCAAATATCATTTTGAATGTCCTTAGCAAAAGGCAGCATTCAGGGTATGTGTATTTATTTTTGTTAGTGGAATTTTCAAACTGCATTTGACAGATTTACAAAGTTCTGCCCTGCTGAGCATGTGCCCTGTTAGAATCCATTTCTGGTTTTTAAGTCACAGCACTGATTTATTTATTGGAAGGAAGGGAAGAGGGAGGGAGAGAGGAAGGAAGGAAGGAAGGAAGGAAGGAAGGAAGGAAGGAAGGAAGGAAGGAAGGAAGGAAGGAAGGAGAAAAAGAAAAAGAAAAAGAAAGGAGGGAAGGAAGGGAGGAAGGGAGGGGGACGAGAGGGGAGGGAGGGACGGAAGGAGAGAAGAAGGAAGGAAAGGGAGGGAAGAAGGAGAGAAGGGAGGAGAGGAGGGAGGGAGGAAAGAAGGAAGGAAGGGAAGAAGGGAGGGAGGGAGGAAGGAAAGGAGGAATGAAGGAGTCATATTGTTCTACCATCAAGAGCAAGAGATGTCTGAAGGATATTATGTGGAGTACAGCTGACCTGACTATTTCCAGAAGCACGTGTTTGGAACACAAAAGAAACTGAAAGCTCATTAGCAGAAGGAAGTAATTAAGTCTTTATTTAAAATTTTGAAAATGTAAATTGTTTAACACTCATTACTTACTGGACTTAATGTTATTATGGGATCATTTATGAGACCCGATAGCAGGCACCCATCCATTTCCTATTCTTGTTTCCATCTTTCAGTTAAACACTTTGCATGTTAGCTCTATAAATAACAGAGACTGTATAATTTAGATACCAGAAATGGATGCTTAATGTTCCATTAAATTAGAAACTGAAGCAGTATGATTTTGGCTGTGCCATGCTGGCCAGAAATAAGCAGAATCCAGGGAGATTACAGACACATTTTACTAGGTGCTGAAAGATTTGCCCATAGTTCAAAAAGGAAGTGTTAGTTTATTTCATCTGGAAATGTATTGAATGTTAAATGAAGACTATGTGACTGCATGTGGCTTCTCACATAGCCATAGCAGGCAGACTGCACTAGAATGGTTTTGCATCTGTGGGTTCTAGATGCTAACAGAAAATTCATGCTGAGACTATTAGGTAAAATTCAAGAAAGCATGCGTGCATTTGGGGTTTTGTAATCATTCATATGTGGGTTTGATTTCTGTCTCCAACATTTACTAAATGTCTTTGGGCAGGTCACTTAAATTCTCTGAGTTTCAGATTCACCCATCAGATGGGCATAACAATGCCAACTTCATGGATTGATTTTTAGAATTATATAGATATAAAGCACTTAACACACAACCTTAACACTTAACACACCATGCTCAATCATTACCAGTATTTCTTGATTCTAAGAACTTTTTTTTTTTTTCTAGCTGAGCCATCCTGCCACCTGTTGGCAGCTCAGCGGCAGATCAGCTCAGGCTGGGCATCGAACTGCTGTTCACACCGTTGAGCGAGCTCTTAACCAACTGAGCCACTTGGCCGGCCCTCTAAGAACTTTTTAGGCTTTAATATTGCATGACTAATTTTCAACCAGCTAGAATGTAAAGAAATATTACTCTGTCAAAACCTGCTTGGTTCCACGTTCCTTTTCTCTCCCACTATGGTCATATTTACCTGTTTGCCCCAACCTTTGAATTCAGGCCTCATACCCTGGGACCAGCTCTTACCCTGGGTAGGAAGCACTAAGCAGGTGACTCACAATGAAGTAAATAGCTAGCTACCTTCTGACTTTGATACCCTTTACCTGTTTTCCTGGACCCTGGTGTAGATATCTACTCCATTCTGAGCTTCTGACACCTTTCTGCCCAGAGTCACTTCTTGGTTTCCTGAACCTTTTATTTCCAAGCCCCTCCTCCCTTTTTCTTTCTGTGTCTCCCTCCCCTACAAACAGATGGTAGACTTTGTAAACAATGCATCTGGTGATAGATAAAACTAATCAGGAAGCAGAAAGAAAACAAAAAGATATTTTCCAGGATTTGGTTTCTAAAAGCCCAAATTCATCCAGATAATCCTGAAAGAATATTTCAATTAGAAAGCAGTAAACATTCCCCTTATTTCACCATATTAGAGAGGAAAAAAAAGTGTGGGTGGGGGAGGGAACGTCCCACGAGAGAAGCCAGGCCTGAAGGGACCATAGCAATTAAAATGAGAAGTTGCAAGAAACCACCACAAGAGGCATTGTTTTGAGTACCAAGGCCAAAGTCAGCGCTCATGCATTAGCAGCAGATGATCACACTTCACTCATATCCAGCCAGAGAGCAATGCTAGTTTCCTTCCCAAAGACCTCTTCATCCATGAGATGTTCCCTTCAATACCTTGGCATGGGACTTCCTGGTAGAGGTGACAATAGTTCCTGCTTAGGCTTTGATCGCTCCCATGTGAGCTTGAACAAAATCCATTGCATTAGCTTCCTATGACTGCTGTAACAAATTACCACATACTCATCGGCTTGAAAATACAAATTTATTATCTTACAATTCTGGAGGTGAGAAGTGTTCAAATCAAGGTGTCGGCAGGTCTGCGTTCCGTTTGGAGACTAGGGGAGAATCTGTTTCCTTGCCTTTGCCATCCTCTGGATGCCATTCACATTCCTTGACTCATGGAACCACATCACTTTGACCTCTGTTTCTGTCATCATCGCTTCATCTCTGACCTTCTCACCTCCCTCTTAGAAGGACTCTTGTCCTTGTACTGGCTAATCCAGGATATCCTTCTCATTCTCCTTAATAGTCATTCCTTCCTTTGACTGCCCCATTAATGTTTGTGCTCCAAGTGTACCTCTAGCCCTTCCTTGATTTTGAACCTTACTAAACAAATTCCTGTTGGCCTTCTATAGTTAGATGTCCCACTGATACATGAAACTCAACATGTCCAAATTTGAACTCTTCATTTTCACTTCCAGTTTTGCTCTGCCTTACCATTTATCCTGTGTCCTTTATCTCTTTTTTTTTTTTTTTTTTTGAGGGCAGTGTCACTGGCCCTCACATGTGGGACCCGAACCGGGGCCGCTGGCTTCCCAAGTCAGCGCTTAACCACTGCGCCACTCGGCCGGCCCCCTTTATCTCTTTTATAGGCACAGCCATTCTCCTGGTTATCCAAGGCAGGCACTTGAGGGATATCTTAATCTCAGTGATCAACTTTTTTCTCGCTCCTCACTTCTAATTAATCACAAACTCTCATTTATTTTATCATATATGTATGTGTGTGTATGTATACATGTGTATATACGTTCAACACCATTTTCTGCACCTTACCCCTACTGCCATTGGTTTGTCAAGATGGAGATCACTATCCCAGCCTCCTAATTATTACATTTTGCTGAGGCTTTGACCCGCTCCAATCCCTTTGCCACCCCATGAAGAGAGTCATCTATATAAAATATAAATCTGTCCTTGTCACTATAGATTTCAAAGGTCCTTGTCAAGGTAACCTTTCAAAAACTGTCCATCACTTCATAAAGTTTGAGCTTCTTGGTATGATATCTAAAGGTTCTTCATGACACGCCTGCCACGCCTTGCCTTTCACTACATCAAGTTGCTTGTATTTTTCCCCAAACACTCTTTTGTTTCTTGTTTCCTGTCTTTCCTCATTCTATTCCCTCTAACTAGAATTCTCTTGACCCTTTCACTAATTTCTAAAATTACAATGACAATAATCACAACCTTTTTCTTTTTAATTACTGCTATATATCAGGCCTGAAATGCCAGTTTTGCATGGATTACATCTAATACGCTATTATTAGACTCATTTCACAGATATGTCCTCTGGAGCTCACAGAGATGAAGGAAAATATCCAAGCTCTACATCTGGCCGAGCTAGGTTTCAGACCCAGCTTCGTCTGATGCCAAAGTCCATGTAGTTCAACCCTACGCTGAGCTGCCTTTCCTCATTTTGGTCAGCTCAGCATCTTGCTCAGAGCGCATGCTCAATGAACAGGACTCTGAATAGCACATGGATAGAATTTGGCATTTATGATGACAGCGAAGTGCTACATTGCCCTATAGGCCTGTTTGGAGAGAAGAGTTAGACTAGTCCCATGCAGTGGCCTCCAGACACATTCTCTCTGTGCAGCTTGCACTTTTGTGTCATAGTCACCAAGGCATCTTGAAACTAGAAAGTACCAAGTTTGCTTGTGAAAAATCAGTGCTAAACTGTGGATGAGTGGGCATTCCATGGCCATTATATGTCCATGTTTCAAACGTATTAGTGCAAGGATGTGGTCAAAAAAAGGGATTCAGTGGAAAATAAAACTCACAAGGTGACCTGATCCTAAATTCCTAACTGGGCAGGTCAAGTTGGGTAGTCATACCCCAGGCACATAACTTTATTAGTAAAAGGTTCATCTTTGTCTTGAGCAAGCCCTGTCCATTGTTTCTGTACATCTAGGTTAACACTCCTTTGAAGTAAGTTGTAATTGTCCTTAAGAAAGCACATAATCTTGTTAACCATCCTGTAATCTAATCACCACCTTGCTTTTTCCCACCTTCATGTAGTCTTCCTTACATTCCTCCCTTAATTTGAAATGCATAAAATAAACTACAAAACTGTTATTCTTGGGGCATTTGAGATATTGCTCCCCAGCGTATGTGGTCAGTTAGGATCAAATAAACTCATAAAAATTCTCTACAAATTTGGATACTTCTAACGTGGACAAGGACTATTTAGATTGTTAATATCTATCATAATGACACTTGGGAAACATATTTGATTTTTTTCCTGTTTAATTTGTTCTCGTTTTGGTTTTGACTTTGATTTTGTCTTTTGGAGGAATACACTGATATATTGCAAGAGGCCTAATACTTCATACTCCTCCTTCATATATTAATATGTCTGTAAACATTTCATGGATTTTAGAATAGAATTATTTATTTATTTGGGGAGCACTAAGTTCACATACAAATAGATAGATTTATTAGATCAAGCTTATATTTTGTTTTACCTCTGTCCAATAGACATATATTGGGTTGTTGGAAAAGTCATGACACATTTTTGCAATGAAAACCATAGAAAAAATATGTCATAACTTTTCCGACAACCCAATAGTTGAGTCATATATCAAATTTTATCAACACTGTCCAAAAGAAATATAATGAGTCACATATGAAATTTAAAAGTTTCTACTAACCACATCAAAAAAGTAAACAGGTGAAATTGATTTTCACAGTATATTTTATTTTACCCAATATGCCTGAAAATTATTCTTTCAATATTCAATCAATATAAAAATTAATAATTAGGTATTTTATGTTTCTTTTTTGTACTTTGAAAATTAGATTTGTGTTTTCTACTTACAGCACATCTCAATTTTAATTAACCATGTATCAAGTGCAAAGTAGCCACCTGTGGCTACAATATAGTACACTCTATATGCTTGTACTTATTTTGTTTTCTAATCAGTCTGACCGTTCCTGAGAGAAGCCAGTAAAACCTCTCATTGTGTGGATTTTTGTCAATTTTTTTTTTTTTTTTTGAGGGCAGTGTCACTGGCCCTCACATGTGGGACCCGAACTGGGGCCGCTGGCTTCCCAAGCCAGCGCTTAACCACCGTGCCACTTGGCCAGCCCTCAACCTTTTAATAGTACAATTTAATTCATGAATACTACTGGGATTACTAAAAAAATTAGTTATACTCGCCATTTTTATTGTAATTTCTATTTGCTTTCTTATCAGTACTTCTTGTTTATCTTTTATTAGGTTGATTGCATTATCTTTGTTCTGTTTTACTTCCTAGTGATTTGGATGTTTCCAAATCCTCCCCCCGCCCCCTGCCCATTTTCTAATAGTTATTCTTACATTTCTAACACATAATACATAAAAACCTATTTCCCTAGCCATGTCTGCAATTAATGAGTGTCTCAATGCACTTACCACGCTATCATTTCTTTCTCATTTTACCCTGTATCTACCTTACCCTTATACCCAGCCATCTTTACTCATTACTCATTCCCACGTGTCACACTAAGATCAGTTGGTATTTTATTCCCAGGTGCTTGTTTGTTTGTTTGTTTTTACATCATGTATTAATTCCTGTTTAGGATTAACTATGCATTTTACTGGTTTCTTTGCTCACTACTCTTTCTTGCCTCCCTCGTTCTTGCATTCATGTTTTACTTTGCTGCAATATATTTTTAAACAATTCTTTTGCAAAGTTCTGCAGATGGTCAGCTTTGCAAATGTATATTTTTACTTTGCTCTTACTCTTACTTTTGAATCTAATGGAGCTGGGTGTAAAACTCTAACTTTAAACTCCTTTTCTCTCAGAACTCTGAAGCTGCTTTCCCACTGTCTTCTAGTGTCTAGATCTGTAAAGAATCTAATATTTATTTGGTTCTCCTTCTTTTGTAAATAAGTAACTTTTCTTCCTTCTAAAATCTTTGAAGATATTCTCTTTATGTTGGAGTATTTGAAATTTTATCAGGATTTATATCTAGTTATCATCTATCTAGCTATCATCTGTCTATCAACTGTTTAATCTATCATCTGTCTATATATCTACCATCTCTCTATCTATTTACTTCATTCATTCCATTTTGGCCCTTGTTGAGACCTTTCAATCTGTGACTTTCCTCAGCTTGAAAAAAATAATCATCCTTTAAAAATTACTCCTCTTATCTTCACTGTCTAATGCCAAGATGCTTTCAGGACTTCTTTAGATAGATATTGGGCCTCTGGAATAATTTTCCACATCTCTTAATTTTCTCCATAAATTTTCTAGTATTTTACCTATCTGCATTGTCTTCTAGGAGATTAACTTTATTTTCCAGATCAAAAATTTTGTCTTCAATTATAACTCTAGATCTTTTACATTTTGGGGAATTATGTTTTTAATTTCCAAGAATGCTACCTTGATCTTTAATAGCTTATTTTGCATTGCAATATAGTTTTATATTATGACGACAACATACTTTCAAATTTCTCTAAGAAATAAAATTACTTTTAAGTTATTTTCTATTTGCTAAATTATCTCTAGTTATTCTGATATCGGTTTTGTTAATGGATCAAAATCTTTCCCTTTAATCTGTCTTCTCACTTTTAGTTATCTGATGATTCTTCTAATCTATACACGTAAATTAATTTAGCACCTTGTTCATTAGAAAGAAACTAGATTTTCTCAGTGTTTGAGTAAGTCTGTTTTCCCAAGTGTTGTGTCTCCCCTGTATGGAAATTGGCAGAAAGTTTGATTGCACTCAAGGGAGAACAAATGGAGAGCAGAAGGTCAAATGTTGGACCCTTCATTTTCTGAGTAAGAAGGACTTTGCTCTCTAGTATAGAGAATTCTGGAGTATTTCTCCCTTGGATAGGGCTGCTGTCCCTTCACATAATCCCTCTCTATCTATTTAGGGACTAGGAATTACTTCAAGCTCTTTCATGCTTCTTTCTCAGCTCATAATATTCATAGACAAAGTCCTCCCTAAGTGTATACTTCACTTACTTTATTATAGAGCTCATACTGCTAGCTAGAGTATGGGCATTAGCGGTAGAGCGAAAGATTCCAACTTACTCTCTTGGAAAAATGCAGTTAATCAAATTAACTAAGGTCCAGAACTCTTTTCTGTTTTTTGCATTATTCACTCTTGGAGTCGTGGTTTGTTCTTTACAGAGCCCTTTTCACTTTTAGTATCCTCATTTAATCATCTTAACAACCTAGAAATGTGGGTAAAAGAAGAATTATTGTTCCCATTTGACCAGTAAGAACTGAAATTCAGAGAGGTAAGTAATTCACCCAATGCTGATTTGTAGAAAAGAACCAATTTTGTAACTTCTTAACTGGAGTTTTTTGTATGTTTGTTTTTTGGGTTTTTTTCCACAACCAACACTAGAAAATCCAGAAAGAGCAATATCTTACTTAAAATACAATTCAATATATACAGTTTTGACACTGAATTAGCCGAAAGGAAAAGATTGAATCACAGTGATCTCTTTGCAGATTTTCTTTAGAACACAGAGCCTGGTTTGGAACAAGGTTGGAATACTAAGGAGGATGAAAGAAAGAAAAATGAGCTTCTAAATTGGGATCCCTCAGATTTCCAGAAATATGCATGGTGACAATTTGCAAAGAACATAAAATTGCAAGCAGTATGTGTAGTTGCAATTTTAACTTCCAAGCATTTGTCAATTTTAAAACACAGCAATTTCAATGACATTCAAAGGACTGTCAGTGCTCATGAATAAATTGATAAACAGCTTTGATCTGGCTACAGGTTTTCAGGATAATACAAATGTTTCCATTTATACAGTTGGATGAATTAGGGGAACTTTGTGTATGTTTCTGAAGTGTTTGGCCTATGCCAAGCTAGATGGACCATTGAGGGAAAAAAGAACAAAGTAATTCAAATCATATTCCACTGGCAGATGGTAAGGATGACTCATAAATGTATCTTTGGTTTCTTCCTTCTTCAGAGTCAGGGTTAGAGTTGAAGATTCCTGTGATGTTTATAACCTTCCTCCAAGGTTTCTGAGGAGACAGACTTGTGACCACTGTGCCAGTTTGAAAACACATAGAGCTATAGCCCTGGTAACAGGAACTATGTTCATTCCTGATGGCAGAGCTAGGTGAGTAAAATCAAGGTGAGAAAATGGCTGTACGACAGTATATTCCATCTTAGTTGCTTTAAAGGGAACTCCTGAGTTTATACAGGGGTAGGCATAGATCTGGCCTCTAAAATTTGTCATCTACTTCCTGTTTTGCTGGCTATACCTTATTTTTATCTTCCCCCTTTTCTCTTGTCTCCTTTTTTTTTTTTTACTTTGAATCTTCGCCTTCAGTCCTGTAAAAATTGTTGTCTTTGAATACCTACACTGCAATTATTACTCTGGCCCTACCTTGCTCTCCCCATCCTACCCACCACAGGGTGTGAAGCTAGCCTTTTGACCTCATGCACTGACACTCATGCTGAAAGGTATTCCAGTACCTGTCCGCACTCTACATCAACCCAGATCAGACAAACCAGTCCAGCCACCTCCTCTGGAAGTCTGTTTCTGTCTACCATTGCACGTATAACTCAGGGTGCTATAACAAAATATGGACTGGGTGGCTTAAACAATAGATGTTTATTTTACATCTCTGAAGGCTGGGAAGTCTAAGATCAAGGTGCTGACTATTTCAGTTCCTGGTGATGTCCCTCTTACTGGCTTGTGTCCTCACATGGCAAAGAAAGAGAGAGAGAACTCTGATCTCTCATCCTGTTATTATGATGTCTCTAATATCATCCTGGGGGCTCTACCCTCATAAAGTCATCTCAACCTAATTACTTCTCAAAGATCTCACCTTCAAATACCATTACATTGGGAACTAGGGCTTCAACTATGAATTTTTGGGGAACACAAACATTCAGTCCATAACACATGCTGAACACCCTGAGTCCTGCTATAATCTCGCAAAGACTTTCCATAGCCAGGTACAGGATCAACCACCTAAATTTTGAAGTGGACCAATCCAACACGAACCTTGCAATATCAAAAAGCCTCTTCAATGTTAGAGACCATAGTGGCCTTTCGTTGGCCAGGTTCCAGTCCTTAATGGAGAGAGGTTATTGGCACAATAGAACTTACACCATTCAATCTTTTCTACCAAGTGATACAGAAATAAAGCTGGAATAGGAGTCAAGAGACTGTGTCTTTCCTCTAGCCAGCTATGTTGCCCTAACTGTATATACTACTAAACACTCCGTTGTGCTGGAAATATTCCTCTATACTTGTCTCCCACCTCTGTGCTCTCCCGGTACAAGGGCACCGTATTAGCACCTCGTACCCATAACACTGAGCAAGCAGCAACAAATTTTGTTTGAGTGAATGGATAGATTGTGGAATAAAATGAACTGAAATGTACTTCAAAGTTTCATTTTGCTTGCTTCGTTTCTTTCATTTCATTTATTCTTAACGATTATTCAGTGCTACATGTCAGGCATTGTAGTAGAAGCTGAAAATGTATGTTAATTTTTGTTCATGAGGATCTAAACTTTTTAAAAACATGTATGGAGTGGTAAAAAACAAATGAACAAAAAACCCCTCTAAATCTTTCCAATTCTAAAAAATTTTAAGAACCACATTTAAAATTCTGGCCCCCTGGGAAAATCTTCTGGACAGACTCTGTGGGTTAAAGAACAATGACAGAAAAACAAAAACAAAAACGAAGCTAGAATTGAGTGGCAGGAAGCTGAAGCAGGTCAGTTGAAGGAAGGTTCATTAGTAATTACAGTAAAGATAATTAGGATACTTTAAAAATTTTTGGTTATGTATAACATAAAATTTGCCACTTTAACCATTTTTAAGTATAAAATTCAGGCATTAACTACACTCACAATGCTGTGTAACCATTACCACTTGTGTACTTCCAAAGTCTTTCATTACCCTAAACAGAAACTCTGTAACCAGTAAGTAGTAACTCCCATTTCCCCTCTTCCCCAGCCCCTGGTGATTTGTTTCTATGAATTTGCCTCTTCCAGATATCTTATGTAAGTGAAATCCTACAATATTTGTTCTTTTATGTTTAGCTTATTTCACTTAGCCTAATATTTTCAAGGTTTTTCCATGTCGTAGCATGTGTCAGAAATTCATTTCTTTTTGTGGCTGAATAATATTCAATTTTAGGCATATTCCACATTTTTTTTCATCCATTTATGTGGTGATTGACATTTCCATTGTTTCCACCTTTTGTCTACTGTGATAATGCTGCAATGAATGTGTACAAGTATGTGTTTGAGTTTTTGTCTTCACTTCTTTTAGACATATACTTAGGAGTGGACCTGCTAGGTAATTCCATGTTGAGCTTTTTGAGGAACCCCAAACTGCTTTCCACAGAGTCTACCCCATTTACATTCCCACTGCAGTGCACAGAATTCCAGTTCTCCCACCTCTTCACGAATTCTTGTTATTTTCTGGTTTTTTGATCATAGCAATCCTATTGTCAAGTGGTATTTCATTGTGGTTTTAATTTGCATTTTCCTATTGGCCTGTGTCAAGCCAAGAAATGTGAAAAGAATCATTGCATTGCCTTCAGAGCCTCTCCCTTGATCATTTCTGCCCTATCGTCACATCAAGAAGCCCTTGTGTGTGAATTGCAAAGAAGGGCAAATTTAAAAGTAAAATATATAAAAATGTTTATGAAGCAATATAATTACTGAAAGCGTAGCTTTGGGAGTAAACAAACCTGGATTTGAATGCTGGCTCTGCCACCCAGCAGCTTTAAGACCTGGAACAAGTTATCCCGTCTCTCTGAGCCCCAGTTTCTTTATGGGTAAAATGGGAACTATAATAGCTATTTTGTAAAATTTTTGTGAGGAGGAAATTTAATTGTGTATGTAATTGGGTATATAAACGTACACAATTATATTTCTTCCTTACAACAATCCTACAAAATCCTGCATATATAATATACATATATCAAATGTCTGATGTAATACACAGCACACACAGCCACTCAGTGATTGCCAATACTGCTGTGGTTTTTGGGGTTGTTGTTACCAATACTCAGACAGGAGAATTGACTAACCAAGCACATTCCATAAAATTTATAACCTGGAGGCTTTTTTGTAAAATTTTCTGACAATAATGTTAGCATAACTGACATGGAAAGAAAATTTAGTGGAATAAATTTCCAATAATGATCTTTTAAAGTCTTGTCCTAATAACAGGCCGACATACTGATATATAACTTATGTTAAAATCCTAACATTTTAAACTTAGTGTCAGAAAGTCCTTTTAATTATGCAAAACTTTTAATTTCTCTCTTTAATTTTAAAGGTAGTTGTCATAGCAACTGCCACACACTGCTGCAAATGGTACTAGAGAGATATGCAAACATTCCCTCACAATTTTTCAATATGTTGCAAAAACATTATACAATATTTAGCAGAAATGCTGCACGTCATAGTGAAGGGGAATGCTCCATGCAGAACTAAAACTGGACTTAGCCAGGAATTTTAAATGAGAAGGATTTTGATATATATTAATATATTCTTGGGGGGGGGGGAAGAAAGCGTTGTTAACAAGCCCTTCTGAAAAATGAGTGACTTATTGGAAGCAAGCAATAATCGACTCAACAGCTAGGAGGAAAATGATGAAATAGGAACTGACAGAATGAGCCTGAGAACAATTTCTTCTGTGTGGTCAGATTAGAATTTGCTCAGCTATCACCATCTGGTGATTATAACAGAGTTCTTGTTATTCTATAACAAAATATATACTCTGGACCAAGGTTGAACTCTTAGGGCCTGAGGACTGAGGTGAGGTTAAGCAGACTGAAAGTAGCTGTTCATAGGTTAAGTTCAGGTTGCTGTGAGGAGCAAGCCAGGATTTTAGCGCTTTATTGGTCAAAGTAACCCATGATTTCCCAAAGTGTACTGTGGGATGTTTACCCTATTAAAGCCATTAACCTATTAGAAATCTCAGCATCTCAGATTTCTGGAGCCTATAGCATATTATGTTCATTGTGACTCTCCAGGAGTGAAAGAAGGTATTGGTGTTTCCCAGACTTAGCAATCACAATGCCCACATTTCTTACTGCATTTCAACAGGCTGCCTGGTGTTCCTTTGACACATCTTAAGGTTCAAGGCTACAGTCAGAAAAAAAGACAGAACCTAAAGTCCACCTCCTAAAACTGCTTCAGACTCTCCCCTCTACCATCTCCCACTCTAATACATGGCAAATATAGTCTTAAGGTAAATTATATATGAACTGATTATATAAATTTACCAAATGATTTCCATAAAAAAGGAAGAAAACGTTTTTTCCCTAAAACCCAGCTAATTGTGCCTGTCATAATGTATTTGTCATTTATTGTCATATAACAAATGAACTCAAAATTTAGCAGCTTGAAAGAACAAACACTAGTTATTTCACAGTTTCTGTAGGTCAAGAAACTGGGTGCAGCTTCACTGGGTGTTTCTGACTTAAGATCTCTCATGAAGTATAGTCAAGCTAACAACCAGAGCTCCGCTCTCATCTGAACGCTCTTCTGGAGAGCTGTTTCCAAGCTCACTCACATGCTTGTTGGCAGGCCTACTCACTCACCACCTGGGCCTCTCCCAGGGCTGCTTCATAACATTTCAGCTGACTTCCCCTGGAGCAAGTGACCCAAGAGACTGTGAGAGTGACACACTCAAGGGGAAAGGCACCAGTCTGCATTCCCACCAACAGTATATCAGGGTTGCTTTTTCTCCACAGCCTCTCCCAACACTTGCTATTATTTGTCTTGTTGATGATAGCCATTCTGACAGGTGTGAGGTGACATCTCTTTGTGGTTTTTATATAAAACTGAAAGCAACAAAGAAACAAGACAAAGAAACAAAAACTCACAGACATATACAATAGTTTAGTGGTTACCAGAGGGTAAGGGGCGAGGGGATGGTAGAAAAGGGTAAAGGGGTTCAAATATATGGTGATGGAAGGAGAACTGACTTTGGGTAGTGAACACACAATGTGATATACAGATGATGTATTACAGAATTGTACACTTGAAACCTATGTAATTTTAGTAATCATTGTCACCTCAATAAATTTAACTTTAAAAAAAAAAGGAAGGCAGCCATTTTATGACCTAATCTTAAAAGTGTCATTTCATCACTTCTGCCGTATTCTATTCATTAGAAATGAGGCAATAAGTCCAGCCACACTCAAAGAGACAGGATTACCCAAGGGTGTGAGCCCCAGAAGGTGAGGATCATCAGAGCCCATATCTAGGCTGTCTAGTGCATGCGAGTATGTCCTCCCAGGGCTTGTATATAATTGCTACTTCTTAGTCAGTATCTGATATATGTCAAGCTCTGCACTCACATTGTATCCATGATCTCTAATCCTCACAATGACCCTATTAAGCATGATTATTAGCTCTAATTTGTAGAAAAGGAAAATGAGGATCTGAGAGTTTAAGTAACTTTCCAATGATCACATAGTTTATAAATTACAGGGACAAAATTTGCAATAACCTCTTCTGATACCTAGTCCAGTGGCTCTTTCAAGTATGCCTCCACTATTTTAAGTACCTACATCACTGAACGCATTATCTAAAGGTACCCTAGAATTACTTGTCAAGCACTAAAATGCAAATAATATCATAAAAGTAAGTGTAAAATGTCAAACAATAAACAGAATATTTCTATTATTTTGTTCAATGAAAATCTTTCCTTGAGATGAAAATTTATTAGTGGCAGTGCTTTAACAAAGAGATATTTGAATTCTGATTCCTCAGTAATAGAAGGTAAATAAGAATTTTGGAAGTGATGATTCTCCATATGGAGAAATTTTTAATTATCAGAACATGACGTAATAGGTAGAAGGAAATGGCTAAAGATTCTGCTACTTTGTAAAGTATAAAGTAGAAATGCAGCTTAGTTTAAGAAGCACATATTACATGAGATTCAGGGTCAATATTTCTATCAAATACTCTTTGTCAGGGAACCAGGAGTCTGATTTTCATTAGATTGGTGTAGAGCTGAAAATGTGATGTGTTTATCCTATGAGATTTTCTTTGTACTATGTCTGATTGAAGAGAACAGAAACAAATAAATACTGTCCAGGAACAGAGAGTGAGTTGAAAGCATCAGAGAAATGTGTTTTTCTATCATCATAATTAGATTTCACCAGGGCTGAAATCACATCCCTGAATGATGGTATTAGTGATGACAGAGACATGTCTCTGTCTTTCTAGACTACAGACAGATATGTGCTACAAATCTAAATTAGTTTAAAGTGTCATGGACTAATTGGGAGAATGTGGCAGGAGATGGAAAGAGAGTGAATATTATTCAACCTAAGCTCATTGAAAAACTCCAAACCTGACACAATTAACTTTCTTAACATAATTAATTAAGTTCATTGTTATAAAAGATACTAAGTGTTATTGTAGACAAATTCTAAGTTAGGGGAGAGTCCAAAGCAAAACAAGGACACAAGTTATATTTTGATTTCTGGACTCTACCTATATCCCCATCACTCCAACTCTGCCCTGTACCTTGGCCAGTCTTACATGTTGATGCTCCAGAGGATAACATTATGTTCTCAATTTCTTTCTGCTTCCAGCAAAAACTGACCTATTCTGAGTCCCATCCACTCAGATCCGCCCCTGCTAGGGCATTAAGAAGCACTTTTTGTTTTTCACCCACTGTGGGACAGTGTGTATTTGTTTGTTTTTTCCAGGACCCATGAGTTCCAAGTCTAGTCATTGTTTTCAATCTAGTTATGGAGGGCACAGCTCAGTGGCCCACGTGGGGATTGAACTGGCAACCTTGTTGTTATGAGAACTGTGCTCTAACCAACTGAGCTAACCAGCCATCCCAAGAAGCACTTTTAACCTAACACTGTCTTAGCTGATAGTGGCAGAATGTTCTTCCCCTTACCTTACCAACACAACTCCTTATAGAATAGACCTCAGTTATTTTGTTACTGATGAAAGTGACCCATATGTGGGTCACCTACTCAAAATATTCCCCTCAAAAGACTTGTGCAGAGGTCAATGACTTAATACTAAAATGTGTATTTGGGAATGAGGTGCCCTACCAGGTTGGGAAGAAGGGAAAGTAAAGATGGAGGCAGTCAAAGTCAAAGCCCTGACTAGAATTTAAAATGAGCACTAATAGTGTCTGCTCTGCTACAATATAATAGTTATTGATAGAGATCATCTAGATAGCATCACATTATTAAAAATTACATTATAAAAAGAATTGCTTCATTGGGGTAAAAGATCTAGGATGATAATGATGATGTGATCTTTCCTAGAAGGATTTAAAAAAATGATGTTTTTTAAAATATAAGGACATATTCTTATTTCAAGCTAGAGATAACAATGTGTTGATGAAATTTGACTAGAACAAATCTAATTAACATTTTTGAAAGCCTGGGATAGTATATAAAATTGGCAAGATGTATTGATTGTCTAAATTATCAAAATAAATGGCATCACAGAACCCAAGGCGCAATGTAAATTAAACAATTCCAAGTGAGCAGCCACTCAAAAACAAAGCAGCTCTATGTTGCGATGTCACATGCATGCAGCAGCATGTCCCTATCAAGCATTTAACTTATGTCTTTAAAATGTGTTCTTTCTTCTCTACTCTATTGAGAGAGGGCTTAAAAAGCCCCCATGTCATCCTTGGAAACAATTTCTCTCATTGAGACACATAGATTCCTTTTCTCCCATAAGGAAGTAGGAATTTAAGAACTCTAGAAAGGTCAAAAGTCCTCCTGTTATAGGAGCAATGAAAGTAAAGAGATCTTCGTGTCTGAGGGTCTGAATAAGATGAGTTGCCCATCCTGGAGAGGTGCTTCCCCTGAGGGAAAAGGCATGGTGGTTTCAATTCAAAAGAGGTAGGCTTTTGACCCACTCCTGAGAGCACTCCTGGAGTGGCCGGCACCCTGGTAAAATGGCTGTCATCAGGACTGAATGAGTCGAGAAGTAACAGCTGTGACCTGGAGAACCAAAATAAGGGACACTTTTGGTTGTGCTGGGCACTGAGGGATTTGAGTCATCAAAGATGGCTAACCACCTACGCTAACATGGTAGGATGAATTCCCAGCCGTGACTCCATGGGCAGAGAGCAGTAATGGTAGGGCCAGCTAATGAGATCTGAGACCTTTCCCCTCCCATCCCACAATTGGGTGTTGAAGTTGTGTAGATCTCACTCCTCATAGATTGCCTAGTTGGGTTTTTTTGTTTGTTTATTCTTTGGGTTTTGTTTTTATTTTGAACATTCAGAGGAAGACGACACTCAAATTAAGCCACTAAACTTGATGCCAAAATGCTGTACAAAGTTTGAATTTAATTTGATTTGTAAAATAAAAGAGATATGAATGCATTTGAATACCAGATTTGTATAGCAATGAAAACTTTTGTAAGTACAACCATTTTTTATGCCTGGATTTTTCTATCTGATGTAGAACAATCCTCATTGTAATCACTTGAAAGATTGATACATTCCGCATGCAAAACGTGTTCCCTAATTCAATTATCACATTTTAGCTAATATGCATTATTAAAATGTCTGTCAGTGCCCTCAGGGTAAATACCGTCAGGAACACATTGATAGTTGAACAAGTCAAGTTTATTGCTTGCTGCAGTGAGGGAGAACGTACATCATTGAACCAGGAGGAGACCCAGGAAGAGGGTGTCAGAAAGGAAATAGTATAAGATTTGGGATTGTGTTATATAATTTGGGTAGGATTTAAGAAAGTGGGGCTTTTTTCTGAATTAGATGCTCTCAGGAGTTGGCGTAATTTTAATGATTTGTTTTAATTAATCTTATCTAGGAGGGAGGGCTAAACCTAGGCAAAGCTGTGATAGGTAGAGAAGCAGCAATCACTCAAGATAGAGGGATGTTTAGTCATTTTTGTGCTTTGGGCAATGTTTTGCGCTGTGTTCCCACATGGTTATAGAGTGGTCTTGTTTTTGTCTTGACTCATCATGTTCACATGTACCTTCATCTGTACCTTTGTCTGATGTTGATGCTCTGTGAAATTGTTTATGTTCACCAAGGCCTCGATGGTAATACCCAGCCAGCTCCTGGGTGTCAGGCTGCTTTTCTCTTTCTCATGTCTATCACATCAATGATATGCCAATACTTAACCCAACGTATAAGAGCTAGGTCTTATATAGGAGAGAAAATCAGAAGTCAGGAACCAATAATCAGATGAATCTAGAATCTGAAAAAAGAGTTGGTCAAAAGTAAGAGGATGCTATTATGGGTTGAATTATACCCCCATGTCATCAGCCCCCATGTCATCCTTGTCATCCCCCATGTCATCCCCAAAAAGATGTATTAAAATCCAGAATATGACTGTGACTTTATTTGGAAATAGGGTCATTACAGATCTAATTAGTTAAGTTAAAGTGAGGTCCCACTGGCATAGAGTGAGCCCCCTAATCCAATAAGATTAATGACTTCATAAGAAGACAGGCTGGTGAAGACAGAGACACACAGGAAGAACACCTTGTGATGATGAAGGCGGAGACTTGAGTGATGCAGTTGCAAGATGAGAATACCAAAGACTGCCAGCAAACCACCAGACACCAGGAAGAGTCAAAGAAGGATTATCCTACAGGTTTCAGAAGGAGCATAACCCTGCTGACACCTTGATTTGGGACTTCTAGCCTCCAGAACTGTGAAATGGTAGATTCCAATTGTTTTAAGCCACTGAGTGTGTGTTATAATACTTTGTTACAGCAGCCCTAGGAAACTAGTATAGCTGGACCAGAATAACTCCCAACAGTAATATGGTGCTTTATTGAATGAGACTCTCATGGAGTGTGGGTCTAGCTGGCCTAAAGGGTCACAATCTGCAATGATCTAATTCTAAGATTTAGGGAACAGTTGCTATTTGGGGCTATTGTAAAGACAGTCTTAGTTGGAGTTTCCTTTCTTAGGTTCACTGAATCCTTTACTTTAAAGAATTGCCTTTAATGACTGCCAGGTTTAAGAGTGGTTTGCAGGCTTGCTGAATGACTCAGTTGGTTAAGAGTTCGCTCAAGAGTGCGAACTGAGCTCTGAGCAATAGCAGTTTGATGCCCAGCCTGAGCTGAGCTGCCATTAAGCTGCCAACAGGTGGCAGGATGGCTGACTAAAAAAACAACAACAACAACAACAACAATTTGTTAATAAAATAGTCAATATTTAATAGCAACCTATTTGTTTTAGATAAATAAAATGTTGAAATGTATGAATTAAATTACACTTTTTATCTTGTAAATGATGTTATTATTGAACAAGTCTAAAAACTAGATTGTGGCCCATGTCTTAAAAAGCTTTATCAAAATAAAATGCTACAATTTGACTAAAAAAAAAAAAAAAAAAGAGTGGTTTGCACACTTGAAAAACCTGGGATAGGCAATAGTAGAGGCAGAACCAGAAGTACAATGACCTTTCTGTCTCCATACTCCTCTCTCTGTATCTGTCTCACTGTATCTCTGTCTCCATTTCTCTTTCTCTTTCTTTGTCTCTCTGTCTCTGTCTCTATATCTGTCTGTCTGTCTGTCTGTCTCTCTCTCCCTCTCCTACTTTGTCTCCCCACATAATTGGTCTTCTCTACCTGCAGACTATATAACCCTATTTCCAGCTCTCCCAGGCTGCACAACCCATCACATCTGCATCAAGAACCCTAATTTAAATGCCTGTACATTGAGTTAACCTCACTCAGGTCCTATCTTGATTTTATGTCTATATTACTACACTCAGGCTCCTGCTTCTTCCCTTAGTTTATATCTGCTTTGTTCCAAGGCCAATGTCTTCTCCTTCATGACTAAAGTTTCCTGGAAACTCATAAAGTATCTGGTACATATAAACTCTCAATAAATGACAGCTTTTATAGGGAGCAGATTTTATGATCAATATAAAGATGGCAGATGATGAAAATGAGACTTACACTGCTAAATGAATAAGCCTAAGGTAATAAAATTAAGAAAGAGTATAGCTTAGGCTTGTATCCAGATCTGACCAAAATCCAAGGCACTTGCCAATAGGTGGAAGGTTCCTGAATGGACTCTTTGGTTGCTTACAGCTGAACCTGAACCAAACACTTGCATTTCTTGATAGGGATCTAGTTTCTAGGCCTTGGTCTCTTCTAAACTGGCCTACCTCACAGCTGACCAATTCCTAACTTCACAGCTGACCAATTCCTAACTTTCCTATGCTGAAAACAAGATGGTGGACCAATTAAGTTGAACTCATCAATTAAGGTAGAGGTCATGACCTCCACCTTTTGACAGGAACCTCATAAACATACATTTGGGAATGCTGCAGTTCTAGGAATAATTTCAAGTCTACACAGTTAGAGCTTAATTATGTGATCTAACTATTCATATAAATTTGGGGTGAACTTGTCGCTGATTTTAAGCTCCCACTATTGCAAACTACTTGTAGTTCATTCCACATGCTCATTCCACATGTTCATTCTACATTCCACATTTTACCCAACATTCTTGTCCCCTTTCTTTCAGTAACAAATCTCTCCCTATTTGCCAAATTGATGGGCACATGACTCAGGCTGGGCTGATTAACATCATTCACTCGGGAAGCTTAGTTCAAGGGTTGGACATTTAACTCAAAATAGGTCAATCAGAATTTTTCCATGGCATTTTTCTTCAAGCTGGAACCAAGATGGAGAAGTTTTTTCCTCTGTGTTTGAAATTAAATAATTATATGAGGCCAGAGCACCTAGTGACCAATCCCCTGCCCCCTAGGAAAAGTTGCTGTAAAGAATGAAACCAATAGATAGACAGAGATAGAAATAGAGATAGAGAGATATGATGGAGAATCTGATTCCAGTCATAACATCCCTAATTGAGGCTTCATTCCCCAGCTCTTCCTTCAATTAAATTTCAAGTAAATTGAATTTCAAGTAAATTTCTGAATTAGTTTCCTATTGCTACAGTTACAGATTACCACAAACTCAGTGGCCTAAAGCACAAATTTGTTTTCTTACATTTCTAGAGGTCAGAAGTCCAAAATGAATGTTAGTGGGCTAAAATCAGGGTGTCAGTAGGGTTGCATTCCTGTCTGGAGGATCTAGGAGAGAATTTGTTTTCCTGTATTATCCAGCTTCTGGAGATTGCTCGTATTCCTCGTCTCACGGTCCCCTTCCATCTTCAAAGCCAGCAATGGCCGGTTATGTGTTTCTCACTCTGGTTCTTATGCATTTGCCTCCCTCTTCTCCATATAAAGACCCTTGTGATTACAGTGGGCCTTCCTGGATAATCCAGGATAATCTTTTTATCTTAATTAAATTTATTTTATTAGCAACCTTAATCTCATCTGCAACCCTAATTCCCCTTTGCCATGTAACACAACATATTCTCAGGTCTCAGGAATCAGGGCAGAGATATCTCTGGGCAGTCATTATTCTGCCTAACACTATTTCCAATAAAAATCCCCTTTTCTTCTCAAATTAGTTTTTCTGATTTTTATGACTTCCTAGCTCTCTCCTAACTATAATGCTCTTTTTGGTCTACATTGAGAATGCCTATTGAGGTGTCAAGAATTTACTCAAGTTTCATCTCCCCTTATGTATATTCCCTGACTTCTCCAAATGGAAAGAATAGCTTCCCTTTTTCCCTCACTCATTATACCCTGTTTGTACTTAACTATGCCCTATTGAAATTATTTCCTTACCGGTAAATCTCTGTTAGGAGCCTGTGATTTACTTGCCCACAGGGACTCTGAAGGACTCATCACTATACCCCCAGCATCTAACACATAAAAACTTACTTGGTTCTTAATAATGATTGTTGAATGAATATATTATCTATGGTATAGTACTCCTTTCAGTGACTTTAAGGCTAGTATTTTTCTCACTTCTTAAGAAAAATAAAATAGCCACAACGTTAGATACTAGATCTGCAAGTATTTTGTTTTTCCCTGCGAAATATTTTTGTGTTTTAATTAAACAATCATCTTCCCCCTAAGACTTTGCTTAAGTGAACACACAATAAGATTAGTCAGTCTTATGTTGGTCACTGCATTATCGATCAAACAGCAAATGGCTAATCTGATCTAGTCATTTCAATGATTAAAATAACTACACTGTGCAGGGTTGCTAAGGTAACAACATCAGGCCATTTGGTGATCAATTCTTATTTAGTAATTGACCATTATGATGGCTGGCAAAACCAAATTGACAAACATAGAAATCAATTGATTATGTTGAGGCACATGATTGAAGTTATGCATTGAGATAAAGGCCATCTCTTTTCTATGATTGTCTCAGTTCCAGGGGGAACAACACAAGCACCTTCAGATACAAACGTGCAGGGGACCAGCATGCTCTGGACCTGTGTGGCTACCTCAAAATGCACCATTTCTTAAAGAATAGAAAAAAAAAACTCCTGACACAGGTCAGACAATGAGATCCATAGACTCTTGTGTGATAAATTCAAATTAGCTTAAGGCAATTTATCAAAATAAATAATTTTAAGTATACTTAAAAAAAAAGCAAAGCTGTTTCTCTCATTTATACTAGCCGTCTTACTTAGTGTTGACTTCAACAATTTAGAATACTAGCTGCAGGACTATAAAACTTGGATCTGTAGCAACAGGGTGAGTGATGTTTTCAGTGCAATTCCTGAAAAATAGCATCTCTTCAAGGATTGAATGCCCAGTGATCTGTCATGCCATCAAAGAAAAAAAAATTCAGCCATCTGGATGACTTATATTTCACGAGTGTTCTGGGCGAAAATATTGTATCTATTTTGCTGGGAGGCAAAACTATAGCATTGTAGAAAAAGCTGCCTGGTGGCATCCAGGTGTCATTGGTTGCAGATCATCTTGTGTGCCTGAGACCCTTCCCAGAGCAGGAAAGGACAGAACTCCCATACCTCTTGGTCCCAGGACACCACTCGCATTCTGCGCTCAGATTTGGGCACCTTGGCCTTTTGTGACTATCAGGGGGTCAGAAGCAATCTATGCAAATACATCTTTTGCCAGTTAATCATTTCAGATCCAGCTCATGGTCATTATTATCTTTAAAGACTATAAAAATCCATTGTTTAAATGGTGTAATCATCCCTTTATGAAAAATTAATTGAGGTGAAAGCAACAGGGAAGAAAAATATTCAATCATGTTTTTTATCTTACTGATTGTAAAAACCAAGGCAATTTCTCAAGTCTTAAGTTTGAACATTCTACCACTGCTATGCATAGGGCACCTTATTTCATCTTACGTTACGTTACTCCATGGAAATACCAGCTGATCAGAGGATGAGACATTCAATTTAAAATTAGATCAACATGAATAAGCATTGCTGACATGTTGAGCAATTCTGAGGATGCCATAATAATCTATGTGAATTATATCACAAGATAACCTATGTGAATGGCCCCTCCTTACATTGCACGGTGCACAACCTGCACAGGTGTCCTTGTATTAAAGGAAATGCATTACAACAGTGTTTGAAATATGAAAAGACTACAGAAAAAAATCTACATACCCTTCAAATGACAGATCATTAATACAATATTAATACATTAGATGGTGTGTGTATATGCATGTATTCATTTATGAATATATATATATATATATATATATATATATATATATATATATATATAATATTTATTACGTCTCCCCTGGATCTGCTATGTATGAGCTGTGTATCCTTGGGCAACTTTCTAAATCTCTCTATCCTTCACCTGCATCTGTAAAATGGGGATGGTAATAATAGAATCTACCTCAAAGTCATCTGCAAGGATTAATTTACTTAACACTAGTAAAGCACTAATAGGAGTCATATATTCATAGACATATTCCTGCTTATGTAGAGAAGAGCTCTGTAAGAATAACCAAGAAATTGGTATCAATGTTTACCTCTGGGGAGGAGAATAGAGAAATGGATAAGGGATAGGAGGAGAACATACTTTCACTGTGTATCCTCTAGTGTTGGAATTATTTTTTTTTGGCACATTTTTTCAAACTTTTTTTCAAAACAAAACTAGGTCAAGAAGTAGGTGAAGTGTGTCTTTAATATTTCCCTTAAATGTGGTCCCCTGTGGGTCTCAGCCTTTTCTCTCTGGAGCCCATGAGACTACTCTCAGAACCTCAGGCAGGCTTCACATGCATCCAGCACTGAAATTACCATGCTACCACCAACCACTGCAAACTTCCTGCCCTATATATATCTCAGCACCCTCTTCCAAGCCTCAGATATCGGCCAATTAATCAACAAACTGATCCCCTCTGAGACTTCAGAGGGAGGGGATTGGACATTTCATCCAGAGTTTCCTCGAAATGATGCCTCTAATTTTTTCATCTGACCCATTAGTGTCTCAAATAGTGAAGCTTTCAGGACAGTAACCTGGTGCGGGGAATCATCTGTTGCTCTGAGTGTATGTTAACAAATTACTATCAGTTGCAGTAAAAAAAAAAAATTATTTAAACCTATAATATATATAAATGTTTAAGAGAGGAAAAGAAAAATATCTGTCTCCCTTCTGAATAAGCAATGAAAACCCAGTTCTGCCACAAGCAACTTCCAAAATTGCAGAGACCACAATTACAAAATTTCTCCTGTACAATAAGGACTCATATAGAAGAGCAAAGACAGATAAGAATTTTGAGTAAATGATGCTCCTCAAGGTTCCCAAGCAAGGTTTAGATGGAATTTGATCCTCATTGGAAATTGTGCCTGTGCCAGAGGTTCTTTCTTAGTGTTCAATAGCTATGAGGATACAAAACATTAAAAGCAAAAAAATAGTACTAAACATTGTAATCAGCCATTTTTTACTCTATACATTTTATATGTATTATCTTTAGTCATCATAAAAATCTTAGGGGGGAGATATTCCATTTCATAGACAGGGAAACTGAGTCTCGGGGGGAGAGTAAATTTTTCCCAATAATAGTTTGTTCCTTTTCATTGCCGAGTACTGTGTGTTATAGACATTATTCACAGTTTGTTTATCTATTTGCTAGAAGGACTGGGTTGTTTCCAGTTTTTTATAGTTATAAATAAAGCCACTATAAAAATTTGTGTTCAGGTTTTTATGTAAACATAGTTTTTGTTTCACTTGAGTAGATGCCCAAAAGTGGGATTGATGGGTCCTGTCATAGGTATATGTTTAACTTTTGAAGAAACTATCTAACTCTTTTCCAAAATGGCTGGACCATTTTTGTCTTCCATCAGGAATGAGAGAGAGTTCAGGAAATTTTTTAAACACGTGATCAGAATACCATTATCACACCTGAAAACAATTGACAATAATTATTTATTAGTTCTCATGTTTTGGTTTTCTAAATCATTACTTTTGCATTTTTCTCTGACATTTCTTTCCTTCTGCTTTCTTTCAGTTAAAAAAATTTTTTTTTTGGGGGGGGAGCCAGCCGAGTGGCTCTGTTGGTTAAGAGCTCGCTCAAGAGTATGAGCTGAGCTCTGAGCAACAGCAGTTCGATGCCCAGCCTGAGCTGAGCTGCCGCTGAGCTTACAACAAGTAGCAGGATGGCTCAGCTAAAAAAAAAAAAAAATTTTCTAACTATTTGAGTTGGATGTTTAATTAATATACTGTCATTTTTCATACTGTCATTTTTCATCTTTGTTAACATAAATAATAAGTATTTTAAGTTTTGAGTTTTCCTAAAACCACTGCTTTTATTATGTATAATTACTTAGTAGGGATGCTGAGTCATTTTGTTATTGGCATCCACGTTCGTTTGGGTGGGGTTTTGCTAGAGCAGCAGTAATATAGGAGACTGTGGTTTACTTGATTTCTTGGTTTAGGAATACAATTTTTCTATTACTACAGTGAAGTGCAGGTACTTTAATAAATGACATTTTTTGGGGGGTCTTTTTTCTTTTTAGTCTTTAATTTTATATGTCATATTGTGACACTTACCTGCTTCCTTCTTTCCCTTTACCTTGAAGCTACCAAAAGATACTTCCAGGTACCATGGTGCTTCCTGTTCCCCCAGAAGTGGTGCCTTCCCATGACATTCACTTTCTAAGCTTCCTTCTTTAGACTCCTCAGTAGCTTCAGATTCCTCAGGGCTTTTACCCACCAGGTCTCTGAGACTATACTTCATATTTTTCCATTCAGGGAGAGACCCAGTCATTTTGGGGATGATCTTCAACTGATGTTATCTGTGTCACACTGGCAGTGAGACTCCACTGTGCTCTCTTCAATTCCACAAAATTTCCATCTGATTCTAGAGCCTTTTGGATCCCTGAGTGGACTCCTCTGTTTTCAGATATGTTCTTCCAACTACATGTAAATTGAAATTTTTGGTATTCTTTTGTCTACTAAAGCTGTAGTTGTGAACTATGGGAGATTTAATTTTCTCTCTTTGTTATCCTACATGCATTTTAGGAAGCTAGGTAGAGAGGTTCAAATTTAGGTAGTTTTCACTACCCTCTCCAAAACCCAGAAGCCTCTCCCCTGCTTGAGTTTAAACTCCATGAAAGGACTATGCTTGCTTTATTCACTAAAGTATACTTCACACCTAGCACAGAGCCTGGCTTATCATCATCATAGTTGAAATAATACTATTCAGATGAGAAAAATTGGTATCAACTTAACCTACCTAAGATTTACACAGCTGCTAAACAGATGAACTAAAATTCAAATGCAGGCAGACTGGCTCTTCTAGGCAGTCAATAGATATTTGTTGAACAAATGAATGAATGAATGAATGAATGAATGATGCCTTTTAATCTGAGAAGACATTAGTTGTGATACAATGGCAGTGTCATGCAGAGTGTATACTGGTGCATTTCCTGAAATCCTGGAAACCAAAATCTTTGAGTTTTGCTGTCCTAAACATAGGAGTAAGTGAGGGCTGAGGGAAGACAAACAGAATTCACAAAAGCCACTTGTGACTCTGGGGATTTGTGCATAGCATTGTGGCATTGGAAACTTAGCTAAATCAATGACAGGCAGAAAAGGTAAGCTCAGCAGACACCATGCGTAGGAGCTCAACGGAGAACTTGGACCACAGAGTCTACCAACTTTTCCACTGCTTTATACCAGGACAGGTAGTCATGGAAACCAGCTCCTCCAAGGTGGGAATTCTGAGAAAAACTTCTTAATGCTTAGAACTGTTTTTGGTGAAGAGGAATTATAAATATCTGAACTATGAACATCAATGTGAATTGTGGTTCTAAATGGAAATTTCTATGAAGATGCCAATTATTTCTCACCTTTTAGTTTACACAGAAACTCAGGCACAATTCAGCACCCCTCTGACAGTCCCAAAATTGTATTGGAAGGAACATGTTGCATACAGATGGAAAAACTTACACATTAGATGAAATTCTGTAACTCTGCCATTTTTGAAAAACAACGGATGGATATTAAGTATATTTGCTGAAAATTGAAAAGTCTGCCATAGGTCTACCTTCATGGAGAGCTGGTGACTACTAAACTTGAAAAACCTACCCAAAATGGAGAGTTTAATTATGGCCAATGGAAAATTCAGTTATGAGAGTATATATAAGAGAGACTAAAAAGCCACCTAGTCAGTTGGAAGTGAGCTAACAGGAGCAGGGCCAGCTACTAGATCTCCTGATATAAGGATGAAATATACCAAGAAGACAGTATTTAATATTAAAAATACTCATGCAAATCAATAATAAAAGCATTAGAAAAATTGGTAACTGACATAAGAGATGATTAATTATCATGCGCTAAATAAGTAAATTCAGAAGATTTTTCAAATTCAGGTATCATTTAAGAAATGCAAATAATAACATATACAGTACCTATATCTACAGATATAGATAAATATCCTGTATTAGTAAATATTTTTAAACAGTTAGCAAACTTTAAAAAATAAAATAAAACCCCTGTTAGGCATGTGAAATCATCATTTTCATTATCACTTTGGCATTATATTAATTCTTACAAATATTTCTTCTATTTGACCTAGTGATTCCAATTCTGTGAATTTGTCCTAATTAAATAAATCAAACCATGGAAAAATATGTAACAGAGAAATTAACAGGGGCATTACTTATAATGGCAAAAAAACTAAACATAAATTAAACTGTGATACATTCACTTAATTAAATCCTTGAAACAATATTTATGAAGTGATTTTAATACAACGTTAGAAAATCCAACTCTGTTAAACAAACGAAACTTATACATAGAAAAAAGGCTGAATGTTAATACAGAAAAATTACTAGCTATTTGTTGGATTAGAACTATGCATGGTTTTCTTCCTGTCCAAATTTCTGTACTTCGAACTTCTACAACAAACTACATTACTATTATAATTGGAAAAAATAAAATTAGTTTTTAATGCCATAGCATTCCATATTATAGTTTACTGTATTAAAATTACTGAAAAATACTAATGCAACATAAAATCAAAATGCCATATGCAGATTTCCAGCTCCTAAGCTTTTCATGTCTGCAGAAGAAAACCACCTACTGAGAAAGAGAAAGAGAGAGAGAGAGAGAGAGAGAGAGAGAGAGAGAGAGAGAGAGCGAGAGAGAGACACTGCCATCATCTGGGCACTGCCTTTGTGGGTGGAAACAGCTTTATCAGCACTCATGCTGTGACTGGTCAATTCAGTTGATCAGATCAAATTCATAGCTCAGTCTCCACAAAAGCTTGTCAACTTGTTTCTTTTCCCTGACAACCAACTCTGCTCTTCTAATAGTGGATCAGACAGATTACCACCCATCATCACTATCACCACCACCACCACCATCACCACAACCACCACCACATGGGTTGTCTTATTTAAATTTACAACCTTGTGAGTTGGGTGCCATTTTTATTGCCATTTTATAAATAAAGAAGTTGAGGCATAGGGAGGGTAAATAATGTTCTTAACATTCATGGTTAGTTAGTAGCAGAGTTGGGACATGAACTAAACATATTGACTCTAAAGAATTTATTCTTAATCTCTATAAGACTATGACCTTAAAATAAAATTAAAATAGTTGCCACATACTGAGTCTGTGTTGTACCAGACATTGTTCTGTACTTTGTGTAAATTGTCTCAATTGATCTTTCTAAAAACCTAAAGGTATTCTTTATGCTTGTCCGTAGATGAATGTTGGGTGAGTCTGTAGAAACAAACAAATTCTCAGATTTCAATGTCTTACACAACCCAGGGTTGCCACCCCAGCACAGTCTGGCATGGTTCAGGTGGGTCTCCTGTGTTGCTCTTCTCCACACAGTGATTCAGCAAGCCATCCTTCTTTCATCAGCAACTCCAGCTCTGCAGAAGAGAAAATGAGCTGAGGATCTCAGGACAGATTTTAGGGGCCATGCCTGGAAGTATTCACATCTCACTGGCCAGAACCGCTCTCATGGCCTTACTCCAACTGCAGGTAGAATGAGTAAATATGGAGAAGCACTTAGAGTTTCTTGGATATTTGATGAGCAGAAAATAGACTGCCTCAGAAACTGAGGCTCGGAGAAGTGAAGTGACTCACCAGGTCACAAATCTAATGAACAGTGTAACCTCAGATTCCCATTAAGGACAATCAGAGATCTGGGTCATTAACCTTTAGCCACACAGCCTCTCTAGGTAATGGACCAGACACAGATTTTACAAATGCTGTCCCTGCCAAGTCCTTCATTTTGACTCTGTCCTTTCTATTTCCCAGTTCAAGGACTATGGTCCATTTTATTATTGCTCCCAAATATTCATCCCCTTCTGGATAAGAAAGGGATATAACACTACCCCAACCTGTGCATGACTTGCAAGACTTCTGTGTTGGTGACAGATTCTTCCTCAATCTAATATCAGGCTTAGTCATATGATTTGCTTTGACCAATGTAATGTAAGAAGTTGTGTCATACGCTGCATCTAGAAGAATCATAAAAGTGTTTGTGTGTTTAACACTGCCTCTTGTATTTCTTTTCCCATGAGAATGCCACATCTCAAATAGGGGCTTCTCCTTCAGCCTGAATTTGAAGGAAATGTATGTTGAAGCAGAGCCTTAGTTAACTCACAGCTAACATGAAATGTGCATAAGAGTTTTCATGGTTGGCAGCCACCGAGGTTTGGGAGTCATGAGTCACCACAGCAAAGCTGATTACTACAAAGACAGACTTCCTACCCACGTCTTCTCACTTTGCCACCTGTGGTAGCTCTTTCAGGAGTCTCAGCCACAATGTGAGCCCTGGACACACCCTTGAAGATGTGAAGTGCCAGTTCTTTAGAAGGATGCTTTTTTGGATGATGACATCTTCAGCTAAATGTGATTATTCCTCAAGGAACCTGAATTCTGTTGATTACTTCTCAATTAAATACTTTTCCTGTAGGTAATTGCTTGATTAAATTCCCAGAGTTTTTATCATGGGCTACTATATTTAGTTTGCAATTTCTCAAGATTTGAGAATGTATTTAAGTGCCTACACTATTCCTTGTTCATATTTTCTGCCATTCTCACATTGTAAATCTTTGTTCAGAGGGCATGCAAATAAGCAGAATTTTATATTCAGTTTTATAAAGGGCAGCCAGATGATTTTGGCCCTAACCAGCTCTGCATTTGCCCAATCTGCACTTTTTTTGTTTAATGAAAAGAAGTTAAGTGAGAAGCAAACATGTTAATATTGAAAATTAATTTTAGAAAACATCTTCTAGGGCACACACCTAGATAACTAAAGATTCAATGTAACTAGTTTATCTGCTATCTCTTTTTTATAGTACAAATTGAAATTGATTAGATTGTATGCTTTTTGATGTCAAGGGAAGTAACACATTCATGTATTTAACTAAAACATATAGAGTGACTTACATAATTGAAAGCTATCGTCATGCTATTCATTTTTTAGCTCCTTCCACATGTGCTAGGCATTGCATTTATAATGGTGAGAAAGACTTACTCATCACCATGAAGGCCCTTATGAACTCGAGGGTATAGATAGGTAAACAGGGAATTTGAGTCTAAAATGTAAGTGTTAGGGGATGTGTTTAACTGGGCTGAGCTCGGCTCAGAGAGGTGTGAGAGAGGCAGGCAGGACTCCTGGAAAAACCCATGGGGAACAGATCAGAAGGATGATTATGAATTTGTCATACAAGGGGATAGAAAGTGTGGAACAGAAAGATAATAGTCTAGTCAAAGGGGCAGTGGTGCAGCGGCCTGGAGGCCAGGAAGCACAGGGGCTTCTGAGACCTGAAAGTCACTTTTCTAAATGGAGGATAGATTGAAGGAATAGGGACGACGCATGCGTGGAGAGTGGGATTAGGACGTAGAGAAGACTGATGATATATAACACGGAAAAAATAAGTACGGTCGAGACCATACCCCCAATTTTTTTTTTTTTTTTTTTTTTTTTGAGGACAGTATCACTGGCCCTCATATGTGAGACCCGAACCGGGGCTACTGGCCTCCCAAGCCAGCACCCAACCACCGCGCCACTCATCCAGCCCGATACCCCAAATTTTGAACTTTATCCTGAAAGAACTAGAAAGCCATTGGTATGTTTTAATCAGAGAAACTATGAACTTCTCTTTTAATGATCTCTCAGGTTTCAGAAAGAAGAACAAATTAAAGAGGGGCAAGCCTGTTGGCCAAGTAGACTGATGTGTTAGTCTAGTCAAGAGATAAGAATGACCTGAACTACAGTAATGACATTAGGGAGGAAAGAAGTGCGCTGGTTCCACACATATTCCAAAGATAAATTTTGACAGGCCTTGGTGCTCAAAAAAACAAGGAGTTAATAGATGGGGTTGGAGCCACGTAAAGATTCTGAAATTCCCTGTGCCTGTGAAAAAAAGTGTTAAATTATGTTTTATATAGTGCATGTGACTTTGCTTAATTTCTGGAAATGTATAATGTAATTTACATTACATTATACTCGTTCGTTCACCAGAATGGTCAATTAACTATGGGTGTCCATTCCTTAACTATTATGACTAAATGAGAGTTCATGGTATCTGTGAGCTGAACAGTAATGCATGCAATTAATGGAGATTCATGAAGTAAAATTATTGTAGGCAATCACTTGCAAATGATTTAGCTAGAGAAAAATCTAGTTACATTCTAATAGTACTGTTTGCTTAATGAGAAATATTCATAATGGGGAAGGAGAAGAAAAGGAAAAAATTTTGTTAATTAAACCAACTAAACATTTATTTTTTGGTCATTAATAGAATAGAACCCATGGACTAATTTCACAAATATATACCTAGAAATATGCAAAGTGCTCAATAAACATGGCATTCAAGTAAACATGGTTAGTGTCCTAAATGGATTCATATGCTCCTGAAGCTTTGCAAAAACAGCCAGCCTAAATCCATGCTTTCCAAACTTATTTGTGCACGCTTTGAGTAACAAGGACCGAAAGGGTATGTTACTAGATACCCTTCCTTAGTCATGTCCATAGGTGGAAAATCAATATTACCAACATTTGGTTCTGTTCACCTTGCATTCCTGGATCCTAAGTTACAACAAAGCTGGAAGAATCTTCCGTGTTTCATGCTTGATGTCCACTGCACAAATCTGGCCTCATTTAGCTGACTGAGAAAATGATCATGGAAGTTGAAAGCTATTTTCATGCTATTTGTTTCTTAGCTCCTTCCACATGTGTGCATTTATATCTATGCAAGAATAATCACTATTCACTCCATTGTACTTGGAAGAAGGTAATAAGCAAAATTCATTGCAAGGATAAGAATAAAATATCAATTGCTTTCTTTGTTCACTCCCAGCAGCAGCATCTTGTAGATGGAATTACAGGCCTCATACAATGTTCAGAAACTGATGAAGATGAAATGATGCATTCTTGAATTGATTTTTATCATTTCTGCTCAATTCGCCAATCAAGGAAAGGATAAAAAGGTGGCTGACTCAGTGGATCCCGCAGTTTGCTAGCTGTTTTAGGATGCCTGATTTTCACATTTAAATTGCAGCTATATTTTCAATCTTAAAAAAAAAAAAGGTTTCTTTTTAGAAGAAATAATGACTTTGGCATGTATCATATGGCAGGATATTGTACTGTTTAAGATTATAAAAATATAATACACTGATGATATATATATATATATATATATGTATATATATTCAAGGAAAGAAATAGTTTTTGTTTCTTGAGTGTTATTCATACATAGTGATGTTTTGGTTTTTCTTGTTTTGTTTTTTTTTAGCTGAGCCATCCTGCCACCTGGCAGGTTAACGGCAACTCAGCTCGGGCTGGGCATTGAACTGCTGTTGCTCAGAGCTCAGCTCAAACTCTTGAGTGAGCTCTTAAACAACTGAGCCACTCGGCCAGACCCTATATATAGTGATTCTTTAAAGCCCCTTTAAAGGTGAATAGAAACTTCCAAACAGTAGTCTTGGCCATATAGTAGATTATTTCTCCACCTTCATAGATTGGCGAGAGTTATTCAGACAGGAACATTATATAACACAGCAAAGACTTTTAAGTTAGCACCAACAGATAATAAATGACTGTACCAGGTTCACAGTTCTGAACCCCAGAGTGTGATCACAATGATGTTTATAGCCTAAGCAATTTTAATATGGGAGTCACCAATCATCTTTAGATTCACCAAAGAAAAAGCTTAATGGCGAACACATGAAACCATCTTATTTAGAGAAATACAGTTTTCCAGTAAACACTGTAGGATAATTGCATTATGAAATATACTAAGTGGCCCAGTCCTAGAGAGTTGGTAGTGTAACTCAATGACATTCTCTAGTATGTCTGACAAAAATGTTAATTTCAAGCTTGAGTGATTGACCCCAAGCAGTTCTTTCTGTTGACTTTCTTTAGATAAGATGAATTTGTTTGTTAAATTCCTGACAATAAAAATATTAGTGTAGAGAAAACCAAATATTTCTTCTTAACATCATGGGAGTATATAGTGTCATCATCCCCAAGTAGCTTAAAATTATTAAGAAACAATTTAAAAAGAAGGGAAGCCTGAAAAATAGCTGCCTTCTGTTTCTCAAAATTATTATTAGCTTGTTGGTCAAGGGACAGTTTCGGATGGTTGTTTTTCTTAAGACCACATTAAGATTCACTCAAAATGAGACCTAAACAAATGGTCTCATCTAGATTAGCCATCAGCTCAGCATTTCCTTGCATTATCTCCAGAACACAAGCTGTTGCTTAGTCAGTTCATTCAAACAATGAATTATTTGAGGAAAGAAAGAAAATCAGTCAACCTGTTTAAAGGCAATGCATAATTATTTGAAATGACCAGAAAACACAGTGGCAACGAATAATCTGAAAGTCCCACACACCCAGGATCTCCATGTATAATAGCTCCATGAATAATAACAAATGCCTCGTTGCTCTGAATATCAAGAAACAATGACTTAATATAGCTGCAACTCTGTTTGTAAATAGCTAAAAACTTGCTTGTATGTCACAAATATTTCATTTGAATTTGAGAGGTCATATTGGATTTTTTTTTTTTTAAGGAATGTTTACCCTTATAAATTCCCAGTCTTATTTATCTCCACATCATACAGGGCTGGGATGTTTATGGGTGCATGTGTTTCGGAAAACAGGAGGAGATGTGTTGTAGAACTTAGTGGGACCCTTCCTGGAAGTTTGAGTTCAGAGATTTGGAACAAAATATGTGCCACTGAGCAGAGGCTTTCACACTATGGGTTGGTACACAACAACGGTTATGAGATCAATTTACAGGATGGTGATATGGACGGAATTGTGTCTCCCCTGCCACAGTATTCATATGGCGAAACCCTAATGTCCAATGGGAAGGTATTTGGAGATGGGCCCTTGGGAGGCGATTAGGTTTAAATGAGGTGATAAGTATCAGAGCGGTCTCTCTCTCTCTCTTCTGCCTGTCTCTCCCCACCACCCCACCACCACCACCACCACCACCATATGAGGACACAGTGAGAAGGCAACTCTCTGAAAGCCAGGAAGAGACCCTCGCTGGGAACCAAATCTGACAGCACCTTGATCTGGGACTTCCAGCCTCCAGAACTACAAGAAGTAAATTCGTGTCGTTTAAGCCGCTCAGTCTATGGTATTTTGTTATTGCAGCCTGAGCTGACTAATCTAGGTGGATATCAACATTTAAAAAATTAGAACAGTCTAGAAAATATCTGTTTTGCGTGTGTTAAGAATAGTAAATATGAATGACATTTTTTTTTCTGTTTATTTTAATGCATAGGTACATGAATACAGGGTTATAATGGCAAATGTATTTCTTCCTGTGAGTTACATTTAAAAATGTTTGTGTACATTGATATAGTGAGGCATGTGGTACACTGGATCTAGAGATGAAGAGGATGAGAAGGCCCTTTCCCCAACATTCTTTGTTATCGAGATGGTTCAGATAGCCATCCAATTGATGTTTGTCAATAGGATCTCTTTTGTAACCCTGGGATAAAATTCTAATAAAATATTATAGGAAGAAGGAGCTGTCACATTAGAGAAGTGAGAAATAAAAAGTGTTAGCATTATGAATGGTTGAATGCTGATAGTGAATTGATTATTGATTAGTTGATTCTCCTCATTGCACAAAGATTTGAGGCAGCTGCTTACAGGAACTTACATGCTGTATTAGTTTTCTAGGGCTGCCATAACAAAGTACCACAAATTGGAAGGTTTAAAACATAAATTTATTGTCTCACATTTCGGGAAGCTAGATGTTCAAAACCAAGTTGTAGACAGGGCCATGCTCTCTCTGAAATCAGAGAGGAGAATGCTTCCTGGCCTCCTTTAGCTTCTGGTGCTTGCTGACAAGCCTTAGCATTCCTTGGTTTATAGATACGACATTCCAATCTTTGTCTCCGTCCCACATGGCCATCTTCTCTATGTGTTTCACTGTCTTCATGTGATATTTTCCTCTCTTTTAAGGACACCAGTCAGGTTGCATTAAGGGCCTATGCTACGCCAGCATGACCTAATCTAGCTAATTATATCTGCAATGACTCTATTTCCAAACAAGTCTACATTCTGTGGTACTGGGGGCTAGAACCTCAACATATATCTTGGGGGACACAATTCAACCCATAACAGACTGATAGTGAAAATGTACTATGCAATCACAGAAAGGAGGGAGGGAGGATGAACTAAGGAGAGAAGGAAGAGGGAGGGAAAAAAAGCTCTTTTTTACAGCAGAATTCTTAATATTACATATGAAAGAAATGGAATAATTATAAAATCATCATTTCCAATTACTATCATATTAATTGATCCAAGTAAGAATCATTATGGAGATTAAAACTATTGGCTAAAATGTTTGTTAAGGAACAAGATACTGCCACAATGTGGAAGTATCTCTTCACACATTTGTATTAGATACAATAAAATGCCTATTAAAGTGTAATGAAGTTTCTATACTATTCTCCGTTCTCTCTCTACTTTCAAATCCTGTATTGCTTTTCTTTCTAACCGTATTGATCAAAACTTTCATTACCGATAATGGTACAAAATGACATCACAAAATTCTAGGTTCAATACACTAAGAAGGACATAACATTTCTTAAGTAAAATTTCTTCCAAAAAGTCATTGCCTAGATCTAATCACAAGGAAACCATCATACAAACACAAACTGAGAGACTTTCTGTAAATCAGCTACCCTGTACTCTTCAAAATTTTCTATTAATAATTCAAAGGAAGGCTGAAAATGGACCTAGACATAAGGAGACTAAAGAAGCATTAGTACTCTGTTGAGTCTTGGATAAAAATCTATCCTCTTACAAAGTCTACTATTGGGACAAGTGGTGGAAGTTGAATATGGACTGTATATTAGAGAATAGGATTGTATCTATGTTGAGCTTCTTGTTTTGATTATTGTAATGTGATCCTGTAAGAGAATGTCCTTATTCCTAGGGGTGAAGATCATGACACCTACAACACTACAACAATCTCTCAAGCGATTGAGCAAAAATTTTACCGACAAGCTTTTCTGTGGACTTGAGGTTTTTTAAAATAAAAAGCTTTTTTTAGAAACCTTGTCAGGTCTGAGCAATTTTAGATTAAATATAGGTATTTTCTTATTCATTTCTTAGACTATCTTTATGTGTGCTGTCAAAACTGTCATGTCTTTCATATGCCCACCCTGAATGTATGTGGCTGAGATAAATTGGCTACCCTTTGATTTTCATAGAAACAAGTCAAGGAAGATGGCAGATATTGCAGCTTAAGCAAAGAGAGAACCACCAAGATGAGAAGTAGAGAGTCATACAATGGTCTGGACACTGAGTTATACAAGATACAAGGAACCAAGCAGATGTTCTGAGCCCCAGCCTGAGACCAGGTGGCTCCCTTCTAAGGAGGGGACACTTTTCTGATTTCCTGGGTGGAGTGCAACCTTAGGCATTCACAGATCTGGAAACTGTCCTTCCGCCCAAATAGGGTGGGGGCAGGCAAAGAAGTAGAAATAAACTTTCCCTGGGAAAATGCCACTTTTTGATGTTATCTCTACTCCCCTTTCTTGGACATTTCATTCCTACAATCTCCTCAAGATGGCTATGAACACAGAGCTCTTATGTTTAGGGAAGGAAACATGTTGGAGTTTCTCCTGCCAAGGTCTTCCTGGGCCAGGTTCATGGACATTTGTGTGGACACAGCCTCAGTTGATGGCAAGTTCCTGAGTAGGACATAGATGAGCAAACGATGCTTCAGCACCAGGCTGAGTTGAAAGGCATGTTGAACATGTACTGTCTGTAGTAAGCCTGCCTTCTCTCTTAGTCTATAACTACAAACTCTGTGTCCCACTTGGGAACCACTGACCCAGCCTCCATCACTTACTCGTACAGCTTATAGTTGACCTTTTCTGCTCTCATTCCCTAATCACAGGCTGCATCTTTAAGCATAGCTCACTGGCTTGTCCAGGATTTGCCCTAGTGGCTTACAGGAAAGCACTATACCACTCAGTAAGAAATTCTAAAAATCAAGTGATGTTTTTAAGTTCATTATAGGGCTTGGATGAATGAAGAAATAGTGGGTAACTCTATGAAGTGCCTCTAAGTGAACACACAAAAATAATAAATACACATTCCAAAAAGACAGATTTAAAAAATTTTAACTGACAACGTATTTGTGAAATGATTTTCCTTTGAAAGAAATAAAACTGACAATATGCCAAAACAAATATATCTGCTGTATAAATTGTAGACATTCTGTGAAATTTCTTCTAGGAAATAAGAAAAACAAATAATGATATGTATAAGAAATATTAAGTCAAGAAACGAAGAGTAAGGGGAAAGTTCTAGAAAAAGAAATGGCGCTCTCCTCTCTTTTCCGCTTTCTTTTTCCCTTTAAGCATATTTATGTGGTGTCCCCCTTTCTCATGTGTACAAAACAACACTAGCTTTTTGCTCCCAATATCACAATGTTTTCAGCTCTGCCCCATCCCTAACTATATCCCTACTATTTCTGGTATTCTGCCAACAGCATTCTGCACGTGATACCAAATGATTTTGCTCCTCTTGGCACCATTGGCCCTCCTCCAGAAACATTTTAACTCTAAAAAGGAAAAGTAAAAACTCAATACCCTCATTGAATATTATTAGAGGGTAGCCTTCCAACTGGTATAAACATATGATTCTCATATAGATATAAAATGAACACATGCCAAAAAAGTCTTTTGACACATTAATCAGAAAACAAGTAAGGGATTAGAACTGGCTCAAATGAGGATTTGATTTACAGAGACTTTATATTCTCTATTGGACAAAATTCATTTGCATTGCCGTAAACAGAAATAATTTGCCCAGCTAAGAAGAATTAATAGTTATGTTACCACCCATTTTCTACAAGTTAATGTCTTTCTCTACAGAGTTGTATAGTAGCCTAATGAAAGACAAAGGCCCACATCGCATAAAATCAGATAATCCTCAAAGACTTGAACATTCCACTGACTGGATATCCAGTAAATCTCTTTTGTCCATTCTAAAATCTTACATTTTATCTTATAGAATAATGGACAAAAGGATAGATTAGATAGAGAGATAAAACTGATAGATGAGAGAGATAGATGATAGATAGATAGATAGATAGATAGATAGATAGATAGATAGGATAGATACTTTTTTTTGTTTTTAAAGATTTTATTGGGGAATTGGGGGAAGGGAACAGTGTTAAGGAATTGGGGGAGAGGACCAGCCAAGTTGTTGTTCTTCAGTCTTCATTGTGGAGGGCGCCAGTTGCCATCTGGCTTCCCCGCAGCAGCTCGTGGCCTCTAAACTCAAGGTGCTGTGTTTTAATCTTAGTTGCAGGTGGGCGTAGCCCACCACTGAACAGGCAATCTTGTTGTTATACCAGCTGAACCATCCTGCCACCTGTTGGCAGCTCAGCGACAGCTCAGCTAGGGCGCAGCATTCACTGGCCCATGTGGGAATCGAACTGGCGGTCCTGTTGCTCAGAGCATGTGCTCTAAGCCAACTCTTAGCCAACTGAGCCACACGGCCAGCCCGATACTTTTTTTTTTTAAACTTAGGGACTGCTGATGGAATTCTCAACTGTTTATGAGAATTAACTCACTTCATAATGTCAGGTTTCAAATATCTGTGCAAGCAGTAAGGACTCTACGTATGACTTACCCTTGACCAAACTCAGTGCTCTTTCATATTGAGCATAATTTTTCATTCTCATTTTCCTAAGAAGAAACAAAGGCATTTATTTCCATATCTTTTAGAAACCTTGAGCTTTGGGGGAAAGTACAGAAGATATGAATCAGAAACATCTGGCTTTGCCTGACACTACTTTATGTCTGATCATGTCTACATTCAAGATGGATGACAATGACCAATAGACTTCTCTATCTCTTTTAACTGACATCCATTCAATATTATTTTCAGGAAAAAAAAATCATTTGAGGTCTCTCTTTTGCATGGGTTTCTTCCAATATCCAAGTTAAGACATTTTATATGGTGCATTAAAAAACAACAGTGTTATGAGATATTATCATGATTCTTTTTTTTTCTTATGAAATTGCCTCTGAATTACAAATTATGCATGTTAAGGAATCCTACCTCTGTAGCTTATTTAAAGCATCATGTCTGAATCTTTGAAAGCCTTATGGTAAATTTTAGCCCATAACAACAAAATAACCTGGGAATATGCCAACTGAATTGGCCCATATTTCAAGAAATAAGAAGTGATATTTATGGGAGGAGAGTGACAAAGCGCCTTTAGTATGAACACAGAAGTTCAGTTCTCCCTATAGTTGAATATAGAAACAGGTACAGAATTTTAACTCCTTTAAAAACTGCTTAAGAAATATTTCTCCCCTTTCTCTGATTCTGGCTTCTTCTATAATGGAAGTAATCAGTATTATTTGATAGAAAGTTTCATTTGTGATAAGTGCTTTTACACTTACCTAATATTTCTCAGCTTTTCTCCAGTTACTAACCCACCTCAATTTATTGCTCCATATGATTTTAGAAGTACAGTTAAATGTGATGTTAATGTATCCTCGTTTGACTATCTTGTATTTGATAGTCAAATGGAATGTCACTTACTTTTCTAGAACTGATTATAAATTAGACATAAGTACCTTTTCAGGAGTCACACAAAGTTTGAAACTCTCATATTTGATTAGTGGTAGGTGATGGATTATATTTCACTAACTGTATGGATTATTAAGAGAAATCAGTCTCTGTATTTCTCTTCTTTATATGGACAAAGATTCTGAGAATTGGACCAAAATGTGATTACAATCACCAGCGTACATTTCCATGTAGAGCAGTAATGTAGGTGGACATGCACAAGCAGGCTCTGAACTTCGGGCCCTGCCCACCTACATACAAAGCATCTCTGTGAAGCCCACATAGGGTGGCCATAAAAGCACCAGCAACAGGTGCTTCTTGACACACAGGTGTGACAGGGAATAAGCACTTTCTACCCTGGGAGGAAGTTACTTTAAGTGCTACTACACCTAGAGTCTGGTCTATCGCTTACCAAAATGTAGAAACTTTATTACCCGCCCCCTTCCCACCCCACCCCAGTAACTCTCGTGCGCAAGGGCACACACACACGCATTAATAGCATATCAGAGAAAATACAATGCAAGTGAGGGAGGCTGTTGCTGGTGTGATGGGTGGTCACAGCTGGCTTGTTATAGAGCATGTATTGCATGCTCTTCCTCTTGTTCTTATACCAAAGAATAATGTAAGTTGAAGCTTGGGAGAGCCAGCTGAAGCTCTCTATAGAAAGCAAGCACTTTGAGAGACTCCAGAAGAAGAGAATTCTCTGTAGATCAAAGTCTAATCAAAGTGCAGTACCCATGCTGACACAGAGAAGCATGAGAATTGGGATGTGCTGGGAAGAGGATCAATGAATGATGAGGAACATGGATGACATGTAAAGATAAGGACACAAATGGGGCAAAGTCAGAGGCATTTCTGCCAAGCCTTGGGAAAGAGGGATGGAAAGTCACTATTAAAGCCACATTACATGTTATATGTAATTTGCTATGTTTAGTCATTCTCAGCAAGCCCTTTTGTTGTTCCCACTGGAGGAGCCACAACTGACTACAGTGTAAGTTCTGGTTCCCAGTGAAGGTCCGTCACAGTGTCTAACATAGGCAGACTGTTTCCTGCCTGGAGGTGGCACACAGGTTCATAGTCCATAATAGCACCTGGAACAAGAGAGAAGAGGTAGAGATGACTTGGATCCTGGTTACAAGAGAGGCCTTGGAATAGATGTGTTCTCATAAGTAATTGGTCAAGTGATGGTCAACACTGAAGAAGTGTTGACATAGCTCATTCAAACAAATGTCATTGTTTCAACTATTTGACCAGAAGAATTATATGCCCCGTAGAAATACAGATATGAAGAGAAGTTGCAGAAAGAAAAGAAGGATGAGAGATATTTTTAAAATTTAGCAATATGTGATGATTAGTAATTCATTTTTTTATTAAGACATACTAAAATTGGTCCTGTTTAATTTATTACACCAACAAACTGTTGTTGGTTCATCCAAGTACAGGCTTTCAAAAATGTGAAATTTCAAGAGGGAGGCAAACAATCAACAAAAATAATTTCCTTTTCCTTCAGTCCTGGGAAAACTCAAGGCAAAATTCTGCATGTCACACAAACTCTGTGAAGCTAAAGGTTTTACACAGATGGTTCTTTCTGTTGGAAGTAAAGAAATTGCCTAACTGTGCAGTCTTCAAAAATGCCCTCTGCAATATCTGTCTTCCCTGTATTTGTCTTGCATTGGGTGCATTTATTATGTTACACTTTCATTTCCACAATTTTGGAAAAAATGTTATTCTAAAGTTATACTAGAAAAAAAAATAGAGTGGACTCTGATATCATTTTACCTGCTCTGTGCATCCAGTCTCTGCTTGCTTTGATGCTAAATGCTCCTACCTAAGAGTTTTGCTCTGGAGAGAGGGAAGTGCGTGGGCCAGCCACAGACTAACTGATGCAGGAGCACAAAACCTTAACTCCTTTGCCTCAAAGCAAACTCTAAATCTGTGGCTTCACCCAAAATTATACCCTTGCCTGGTTTCTTGTCCATCCCTAGTCTGCTTCCTTACTCATGCGAGCACTTCCTTCTTAATCATTTGCACTCAGATCTATGGTTCAGGGTCTGCGTCTGGGAGAAATAATCTTGAACAGAGTCAGGAAACCCTGATTTGAAACCTGGTTAGACTTAACAGTTGAGAGGCCTTGAAACCTGTCATTTGACCCTAAGCATATCAATTTCCTCCTCTGACAAAAAAATCTGTATCTTATTAGTTTACAGGGCTCTTGTGAAGACGAAAAGAGGTGATGTATATGAGTACTTAGCATTGGCCCTAGTGTGCAGCAGGCTCTCAATACGTATTAGTTGAATGCAGATATTTACTGGCTTGTCTTGGCTTCCACTGTTTTAAAACTGACAGTATTATTTTTACCTTCCTCTGCTCCTTACCAGCTGGTATGGTAGATTCATATTTATTTCACAGAATTTGTATGTCTTTTTCCTGCATTACTCAGCTCTTGTTCCATTGTTTTCTCATTGTGCTTAGAAGACTTGACAAAAAGACAAGATTCTATAGTCCCAGATGGGTGGCTTTGACCTCTGCATGTGGCTGGATTGTGTGAATGGCTTTCATTACTAAACTCATGCAGAACCATAAAATAAGTTAACAAGTGAATGAAAGCAATCCAAAAGTTGCTTTTGTCTCAACAAAATGAGGTCTGTGACTTCTCATGCAAAGTGCAATAAAAATTTGAGAAATTACCTGGGAAATTCAGGACTGAACTCTTTTAAGTTTTGTCTAGTTCATTATTTGCATAGACTGAGCCCTTGCAAGAATATTTATGCAATACAATCCTTGATACCCTGAGACCCTTTGTTCTAAGGAATAACAAAAATACCTTCCTTTTTTCTGGACTTGGCTTCTGTTCTAAGTTTAGAGACCTGTGAGCTGAAATATACTGTGGGAACTTTCTTTGGGGAGAATTAGAGATTTATTTCCCACTCTTTGAGGAGATGCCCCTAACATAAAATATGGGCATCTGAACAGCGCTCAGTGGTTTGCAGATCCTATAGTAAGTTGCCCAGGCTAATTTGCATAATTATCTTCCTCTTTATTCCTGGAAGAGCTAGGGACAAAAATAAAAAGAAATAATCATTTCATATTCTCAGGTCATATAATTTGAAAGAACTTAAGACATCTTAGCAGCTTTGAAATGTCACAGTCTTTGAAATAATAATTTGTTTTGTATATAGGCTTTTAGACTGTGTAGGGGTTTGATGGCATTGACTTTTTATTCTATTATAAACACTCTTTCCTTTATGAATTTTATTAGCATGTGTTATTTAAATGTTATTTTTATTTACCTTCAGTTGACAAAGAACATAACAAAGAAAAGGTTTATAAGCATAAAACTATTTAAATTGTGATACAGACAATAAAGAATAATGTTCCCCTTTGAAAAGATAAAAACTTTATATTTACAAAAAAAATATCACAAGGTCAAATTACAATGGCTAAGTGGTATTTCCTTCTATGATGGGCCCCAAAACAAACGATAGATAATAAGCATTGGAGAACTGGCCGTTATTTTTCTGGCTAACCTGAATCTTTCACATAACACACAATTGATGAGGTATATGATTTGACCATTTTTCTCTACTATTCAGGCCAATTTCAAAATCCAATGGGGGCAGAAGTAACCCCATATGACCTGAGGTCTGCCCATCCAGAGCTCATCACCTTAGCCGTGACCTTCCTAGTCTCTTTCTCATATTGTAAAGAGGCAGCAGAGCTCAGTGATGACACAAGGGGCTAGTGACATAGTCCAGAGTCAGTATGGATAGTGTGAATGAGGAAGAAGGATCTTGATTGGAGAAAACCAAGGTTTTGAATCTTCAGGGAGCATTCCAGGAATCTATGGCCTTTAGGAGAGCAATTGCTATTGCCATTTTGAGAGAAATTGGGTAGAAATGACCATACTGTCAGTGATGAATGAAATTTGTTGATTGTCTCTCCTTCCTTGTAGTTTTATTTGGTGCAGTGAGGATGACATTGTTTTGTAGAAAGGACATGGTCTTCAGGATGAAAACAGACTAGAGTTCAAATCTCACCTTCGTGTGTTCCCAGTTTTGTGCTGTAAATGGAAAGGTTTGAGGAATACTTAAATAATTATTCTCTCTGTCTCTCTGTCTCTCTGTCTCTGAGTGATGATGGAAAATGTCACTTCCTTGAATACTCATGTTTTAGTTTTAAAATGCATGCACATTTTTCATTCTAATCTAGAAATATACTTAAAAGGAGAAAAAGAGATTTAAGACCTCGCCTTTCTTCTCTCCCTTTAATCATGTAGTTTTGCAACGTTTCAGAAATGTGAGATTTCCTCTTCTGTCTCTCTTCCTCTGTCAAAGAAGAACCTCTGACCTTGGAGTTCACAGTGGAGGGTCAATGCTTTATCGCCCTAATTCAGATGAATTACTGAGGAAGACATAGGAACATGCTTCCCTGAACTCCTTACCCCATCCCCAGGTCTTTCTATTATAGGAAGGATGGTTGTCTCTTCCCTTTGTCTAAAAGTAGTCAGATGTAGAGAAAGACATGGAAGGGTGAGCAGGCTGAAGCCTGGGTGTGGGCTCCATAAGGAGTAGTCACATGGAGGCAGGTTGGGGACTGAGGACCCCACTGAGCACCCCTTTCCTTCTCATTAGATGCAGACAACTAAGTATTGCAGCTTCCAGCCTCAAGAGAGTATGTTGGGTTCCTGCCTCAGGAGTGAAATTTACTCACCTGTAAAACTTAGAATGGACAAGAGAAGAAATTTGGTTTTGAGAGAGAGAGTAAAGGGATTTTCAGAGTTCACCTCATTCGCCTTTGCATATCACAGGAGAAAAGCTTTGCTAGAAGCCTAGTGTAAACAAGTAGCAATGCAGTAGGAACAATCTCCCACCTGACGGAAAACAGGTGGAAAACATTCTGGTTGGGGGCCTGGGGAGGCTTATGCAAATCTTCCCCCTTTGTATCCATCTTTGAGAGAACAGAAATGACATAACTAACTCAGGTATGTTGCAGGGAGAGAGAGTAGCTGCACCCAGAAGGCACTGTGTCCCTCTTCCTGAGAGAAGACAACCTCAGAGATAGCATCCACACAGAGTTAAATGGTATGCGTGCAGTGGGGGATAGTCTGGCAGAGGAGCTGCAGAAAGGGCACCGGTGGCCTCACAGAAGCCAAGCTGATGGTTCAGGTTTAATACACATGCCCAGGCAGAGGTCACTGGTATGGGGCAGAGTAAGGTCTTCAGAACAGGTGGGCCAGGACTGATCAGCAGGAAGATGCTTGAGCTCCCAGGGAATGTCACTGTGTGAAAATAGGGCACAGTTTCACCAGCCGTGTCCATCAGGTGAGAGCTGGTCACTCAGTGACACGGAAAGACAAGGACATCTTAACCAGAGGTCAATAAGAACTACAGGACAACACAAGGACCCATACACTCAATAACTTCCCCTGCCCTCCGGAGGACATGCAAGGTTAGCCATTATTCCAGATTCCATCTTGGAGAGGGAGAGGATTTGGGATGAATGCTTGATAAGGTAAATGCAGCCTGGTAGAGAGATAGACCTTGAATCCAAAGGAGAATGAACTAACCGAAAGGAAACCTTGAATCCAAGCAGAGATTGTGATACATTGAATTGTTGAGATTCAGTTTCTTTGTTTTCTTTGAATATATATATATATATATATATATATATATATATATATATATATATATTCACCTCTTTTTAGACATCTAAGCATATTGTATAAAATTTTTATCATATTATATTTGTATAATTTACATCTAGCAGAATGCTTATCACATAGTACATGCTCAGAATATATTTGTTGAATAAAGATTTCAGACATAACATAAACTACTTTATTGTCTTTAACCAGAAAACAAGTTAGCAGCATCATGTACCATCTCTGCATACAGAGGTAACTTCTATTTTATATGTTTCTGTAATATATTTTTCAACTAACATTGAAAGCCAGAAAATATTTTACAGTTGATTAAAAGCATTTATAAGTCAAAACACATATTGTGAAATAGAGAATTAAAGTGATATCTAAAAAGAAAAATAGAGACCCAAACCTTATATACACCTCAATTCTGCAACTATTTTGGAAAGACTGTAATATTTTGTACTATATGTTCTACTCCTTTTATCAATTCTCTAATTTATTTTGTTATTGAGAGTTGTTGAGCCAGAAGACAATTTTGAGTGTCTGCATTCATTATAAATAATGAGATAAAAAAATTTTTTAGGTGAAAGCAAAGGACACAAGTAGGTTTAGTAAAATGGAGGCGGTAATAACTTTTATAGTTAAGATGTTAACTGCAATCAACTGGCTCCTCCAATTTCTTTGTAGAGGGGGAATGAATTTCATACTGTCACAACTTGAGACTTTTAAGATGCACCTAAGAAGAATAAAGCCATATTTTTACAAAGACAAAATAGAAGTTGATAAAGGTTATCTAAACCATAAATTATCCAGTAGAAAATTTAATACTACTAACAAAAGCCTTTGCACAATAAAATAAAACAGTGGTTGAAGTTCTCTTTCAAAACAAACCAGTTTAAATAAACTAGAGGAAATGAAAGCTCTAGCAATGGACTTCTGTCTTGACCCATTAACTTGTAAGGACAAGGTTAAGCTCACAAAAGGCACATTAATCTTGTATTGGCTGTTGGTTTGGTTGGTGTGTTTGTTTTTACAAAATGTCTTTTTTTTTTTTTTTCCTGGCACCATGTAGGATGTCAGTCCCATTCCATGCCCACACTGACAGTGCAAAGCTGGGGAGTTTTGAGTTATCACATCCATAAAAATGTCCCAGTTCTTTCATGTTACTGAGGAACTTAATTTTACTCTACTAGATTATCATTAATCTTCCTGATCTAAGAGTCTACTATATTATGATTCAAATATTATGCTGAACATTTTCTAAGGAGAAAACTGTTTCTCTTTACATATTCCAACCTTATCAGCTCATTGGAAGGGAAATTTCGTTTCTTGTTATCTAACACGATCCATCAGATCATGAACTTTGTTAACTCTCTGGGATGTTAAGTTATTCGAACCAAGTTAGTAATAGAGTCAGCTTGACAATGTGGAAGCGTCAATTGACTGCTTGATAATTTTCCTCAATAAACTCCCAAATGATCAATGTGCTATCCTGCTGAGAAAATTCTGTAAAAATATCTGGTCAGTTGTAGAACTTGCTGTCTCCATATGGGCAAGTGGGAAGGATGGCGAGCATAGCTTTGCACTTGAAGTTCCTCCCATCCTACCACACAAATTTGAGGCAGCCATCCAGGATCCTAAAAGCAACTGTGCAACTAAATTCCTATAAGGCCTAGAAACCTATAGAAGATTTGTTTTTCCAAAGCTGCCCCTCGTGCTTTTTTCTGTTGCTGCTGTGTTCTTGTGTTACCCCCACATTCTTGACAAAGAAAATAAGACCTTATGGCTGATGTGATAAAGATATGCAGCCTCAAAACAACACAGTAAAGAAGTCCAAGGGACAGATAAAATGTTTCAGGGATTCCCAATAGAATATTCTATTGAAATCCTTACCTTTGAATTTAGAGATTAGAAGGGATTTCAAGAATCATGTGATTCATTTGGAAAACAAAACACAAATCCCCTCAATAATCCTTGCTTACTAGTGTGTCCAGGCTTGAATCAATCAAGAACTCACTTTCACCAGAGGCAATCCAGTTTTTTCAGTCCTTTCTCACTGTCAGGAAACTATTCATGGGACCCAGGTGTTCTAGGCATCACTAGCCAAATGAGAGCATATCTGCAGCTACGTTAATCCCATAAATCTCTTGCTCTGAAGACCCCCCATTATTATTTTTTTTAATTTATTTATTTTTAATTAGTTTCAGGTGTACAACACAGTGCAATAGTTATACATTTTACCCCTCAAAGTGACAACCCCTCTCTCCCAATTCTCCACACCACTCCTCCCCCCCATATCATATATATCTATTACTCTTCCTCTGACTCCTTTCCACAGTATAATCCACATCCATGACTATCTATATATATTCAATTACAGTTGTTATACAACCTCCACTTCAGGTGTACAGTGCAGTGATCAAGCCTCTACTCCATCCATGAAATGGTCTCCCCAACAAGACATGTGACCATCTGACACCCCACAAAATATTTACAACATTGTTAATTATATTCCCCGAACTGTCTTTCATATCCCTGTGGCAATACTGTAGTTGCCTATTTTTGCTGTCTAATCCCTTCCCCTTCTCCCTCATCCCCACCCCGCTCCCAACTAGCAACCCTGTTTTTCCTCTATATCTATGAGGCAGTTTCTGTTTACATTGCTCCATTCATTCGGTTTTTCAGATTCCACTTATAAGTGAGATCATATGGTATTTGTCTTTCTCTGACTGACTTATTTCACTTAACATAATAGTCTCTAGGTCCATCCATATCATTTCAAATGGTACGATTTCATTCTTCTTTATAGCGGAGTAATACTCCATTGTATAAATGTGCCACAGTTTCTTAATCCAGTCATCTACTGATGGGCATTTTGGTTGTTTCCAAGTCTTAGCTATTGTAAATTGTGCTGCTATGAACACAGGGGTGCATAACTTTTTTTGAATAATTGTCTTGGTTTTTTCAGGATAAATACCTAGGAGTGGAATTGCTGGGTCAAACGGTAGCTCTATTTCCAGCTTTTTGAGATATCTCCATACTGACTTCCATAGTGGCTGCACCAATCTGCAATCCCACCAACAGTGTAGCAGGGTCCCCTTTTCCCCACAACCCTGCCAGCACTTGTTGTTTGTTGATTTGTTGATGATAGCCATTCTGACTGGAGTGAGGTGGTATCTCATGGTGGTTTTTATTTGCATTTCCCTAATAACCAGTGAGGTTGAACATTTTTTCGTATGCCTGTTGGCCTTCTGTATGTCCTCTTTAGAGAAATGTCTCTTCATATCTTCTGCCCATTTTCTAATTGGGTTGTTTGTTTTTTTGGTGTTGAGTTGCATGAGTGTTTTATAACTTTTGGATATTAACCCCTTATCGTTGGCGAATATATTATCCCAATCCGTAGGCTTCCTTTTTGTTTTATTGATGCTTTCCTTTATTGTGAAAAAACTTTTAAGTCTTATATAATCCCATATGTTCATTTTTTCTTTTACTTCCTTTGCCCGCAGGGATGTATCAGTAAAAATATTGCTCCAGGTAATGTCTGCCCAAAGCAATATATAGATTCAATGCAATTCCTATCAAACTACCAAGGGCATTTTTCACAGAAATAGAAAATATAATCCTAAAATTTATATGGAACCATAAAAGACCCCGAATAGCCTCGGCAATCCTGAGAAATAAGAACAAAGTCGGGGGTATCATGCTACCAGACATCAAAACATACTACAAGGCTACAGTAATCAAAACAGCATGGTATTGGCATAAAAACAGGCACATAGATCAGTGGAACAGAACAGAGAGCCCAGAAATAAATCCAGACATTTATGGACAGTTAATCTACGACAAGGGAAGCAAGAATTTACATTGGAGTAAAGATAGTCTATTCAATAAATGGTGCTGGGAAAATTGGACTGACACATGCAAAAAAATGAAACTGGACCACCTCCTTATGCCATATACAAGAACAAATTCAAAATGGATTAAAGACTTAAATGTAAGACCTGAAAGCATAAAACTCCTAAAAGAAAATATAGGGAGTACATTTGCAGACATTACCCCATTACTCTTTAGTTGGAAATACGCTTACCCAGAGAACAAGGTTGAACCTTCCCCAAATATGTGAGAATTCTCCAAAGCACTGACACATATAATCCAAATGTTTCCTGGGTACCAGAGCTGAGGGTCCTAGATGTGGTCGCTTTCCCTTTAGAAGTGCCTAGGTCAGCAGGTTGATGGAAGCAGTGATGTCTCAACATGTAAAACAAACTACTGCAACTGCTTCTGTCATGTTCCCAGTGTCACCTGCAGTCACTGATAACCTCTTCCATATCACCACATCCTTATTCTCTATGCCTGAGAAGGAGCAACATGTCTTCATACCTCTTTCAAAGGGAGTTACCTCAGACCTCAGCAGAACCACTGAGATTTTACAGACATTGTTCTATGTTTTATGCATCACCCCAGGAACTGGAGGGCCAGATACTGGTTTTGAAGGGTGTCAGGCACTGGAAGAAACCAGCAAGAACTTGTTTCTGCTATAACTACAAGGGGCTTCCATATGGGTTGTGGTAGGGCAGTTGATGGACTCCTTGAAATGAAAATGCCAGTGGAGCACATGTTAGGTTGCCCTGTTACTTATCCAGGATGTGTCAGGAAAATGTTTACACAGCGTTACAAACTAGGAGTGCTAAAGTTGCTGATTTGTGGAGAAGCTGAGTCACCAAAGGAGGATATCCCAGACCACCCAAGGTGAGCTCAGCTGAGGCTGCACAATCAGCTGTGGATGACAAGGGAGTTTTCCATCATGACAGGCTCCGAGGCAGCCTGTCCCTGGTGATTAGCTGGACAAATGCCAAAGTCTTCCCCCAAACGGCACACATCACAGAGGGGCAGTATGGGCCTGGGGAAGGTGACTCTGAGGCAGGCTTCCTTCTGACAAATGGCTCATCTTGGTAGTGGGTCCCTCAGAAGGGGCAGAGGAGACTTCTCTAGTAACTGTCCCTCTAAGCACATTTCGAATTCCTTCCCTTTGTAAGAACAACCACTGCATCTGTTTGTTGTTTTGTGTGTGATGAACATATCTCATCCTCTGATCCCAGGCCAAGCTGCTTATTCTGCCCACCCCGGTGTGTGTGTGTGTGTGTGTGTGTGTGTGTGTGTGTGTGTGTGTGTGTGTATTTCTACTCAGATTTCCTTCTAAGAAAGGATTTCAAGTCTCCTCCTTACTTCACTAAACTTTCTCTATTCCAATTTCTCTTTCAAGCTTTTGGAGGGTCTCTTTGTGACTAAACAAGAGATTGTAAATTAGTCAAGTGAAGTTTTCTTCTTGCCTTTAAGATTCTATCACTTCAAAATTTAATCATTCAGTGAGTGTTTGGCACCTACTTATACCCATCCGTGTTGTAGGTATTGGAGACCATACAAAGAAATAGAAGGCGTTGTCCCTGAGCTTGAGAAACCTGCAGTCTATTTGGTAAAAATGGTTAGAATCAGTGTAAGAAAATATTTGATTAAGAGTCCATGCCTGATTCTGGGTTTCAAAAGAAGTAGAGTATACTGTGGGTTTTTGGAGTGAGCAAAAATATTTCAGGACAGAGATGGGACTTGAGTTCTTTAACCAAAAATTGGCTATGAGTTTGACTGATACTAAGCCATGTGGAGGTGTGAAACTTGAAAAGTGAATTAGTTTTGGGCTCAGTAAGATACTATCACAGTCAGTCGGATGTAGGACAACAAGTACCTGATCCAGGATACTGGCAAAAGGAAGCGAGGGGGAGCAGGCCTTGGGTCTGTTTCCCTCAGATCCACCCCTTGCCCTCCCTCTGCTCTGTTCTGTCTCACTTTGTTTCACAGGCTCTTGGGTCACCTGACTGCTGGCTAAGTTTGTCCAATGGACTCTCAGCCCTGGGCCACAGTAAACCCAACTGCTCCCTTTGTCCCCACCCCACCCTGCTTAGTGTTGGTGGCAGCTTCTTACCATTGCTAACCTATGAGTGGACTTACTATTCCCTATATAGCCTTTTGGCTTCATCACTGGTGATACCAATTCATTCTGTTTAATTTTATTGGGTTGTTGAAAAAGTCATGAGGTATTTTTTTCTATGTTTTTCATTGCAAAATGCGTCATGACTTTTCCAACAACACAATAAATACTTACAGTATTTTGTTTCCTGGTTGGATCCTGACTTATGTGGAAGTTAATGGATAGAAAACTATTTGAGGAAAAGTCAATAAAACTTGCTATTTAATTGCTTACAGGAGCTGAAGACAATGACTGATAAAATATGATTCCAATATCTTTGTAATCAATCATTTTCAGTGGCAGAAAACCAACTCAGAAGACACAGCAGTGAATAAGAAATGAAGACTGTTGTAGGCTTTTCATCAAGATGTTGGTGTGAGTCTTAGGCAAAAGTTGACCATATCTATCATAGGCCATCAGACCAATCCTTTGAACAGATTTTTTTTTTTTGAGGGACATCATAGTTGGTGATACTGTAAATTATTTAAATAATGTAGCAAAAATACCTGGCTTTTCAAAATTAACATAACAAAACCAAAACAGTTATGATTAAGAGAAATGTCATAGGACACAAAGGAGAAAAATAAGAAACTCAGCAGTGCTAGAGATGATAACTTCTAGACCAAGCATCGCCAAGCAGCAGCCTGTAGGCCAAATCCTATTGGCTGCCTATTTTGAAAATAAAGTTTTATTGAAACACACAGTCACATCCATTTATTAACACATTGTCTACCTCTGGCTACTTTTGAGCAGTAACAACAGAGATGAATAGTTGCAACAGGTACACCATATATCTCTCAAAGCCTTAAATGTTTACCCGTCTGTCCTTTATGGAAGTTTGTCCATCCTTTCAGTCTCACCTGCAAGGTCCATGCAATCCTCCTGATGAACTCCCACCTTTTTCAGAGCAAAATTAATCCCACAAGAGCATCTGTGCTCTTGTGGCTGTTTTTATACACAAATTTTAGAACACTAATTACATGGAAATCTCAATCACAGCTGAGATTGTGCTTGCTGTCACCATCTCCCCTCTGAATAATAACAAAAGCCACCATGTTCACCCATTTCCATATAACCCCTGCAAAAACTGCCAGAGCAATCTTTTTTTTTTTTTTTTTTTTTTGAAGGTAGTGTCATTGGCCCTCACATTCGGGACTGAACCGGGGCCGCTGGCTTCCCAAGCCAGCGCTTAACCAACATGCCACTCGGCCGGCCCCAGAGCAATCTTTTAAAAACATGCTTCAGGCTATGTCAATGTTCAACAACCCTTCCCCCACGCCAACACCAGAAGCTCCTGTCACTTTTAGGATAAAATTCCAATGCTTTACCGTGGTCTTGAGATCCCTGCCTACACCTCAGATCCTGTATCCTATAGTCCTGCTCCAGCCACACTGGTTTGCTTACAGTGTCTCCACAATGACAAACTTATTCTCTCAGGACTTTGAAATTGCTGCTCCCTTGCATGGAAAACTCCTCTTACATACCCTCCTAGCTAGTCTCTTCCTGATATTCACATCTCAGCACAAATGTTACCTACTCAGAGAAGTCATCTCTCATAATCCCAACTAAACTACTACCCTCCTTACTTATTCTGTATCAATTCATCCTGCTTTATTTTCTTTCATAGCACTCATGGTCATCCGAAATTATCTTGCTAATTTATCCATTTACTCATTGACTTTCCTACAATGCAAGCTTATCAAAGCAGGAAAATAGTCTCTCAGTTTTATTGTTGCAGTCCCAATGTCTAGAATAACTCCTGATGCTTAGGTGCTCAAAAAAGATTCATTGAATGAGTGAATGAGTGAATTGTATAATAAGTATTCATTTATTTGTATTTTGCCTCAATCAGACTTCAAGCTCTTAGAGGCCAAGGATCATACAGTTTTTATATCCTCAGCACCTAAAATTGCACCTGGAATTTAATTAATGTATTTAATAAATGTTTGTTGAACAACTATTGAGTTATTGAGTGAATATTTAAAGACAATGAAAGTGCATGCAATCATGGAGAAGTAGTGTTTCATTCTAGAAATATGCAAACTGCAATTGAATTAGTTTAAATATTAAGGAATTCTTCTTTAAATATTTTTTTTATTCTTCAATTACAATTCACATACCATGTTATATTAGTTTCAGGGGTACCATATAGTGATTAGGTATTTATATAACTTACAAAGCAATTACCCCAATAAATCTAGTATCCATCTGATACTATATATAGTTATTATAATATTATTGACTATATTTCTTATGCTATACCCTACATCCCATGACTATTTTGTGACTATGAATTTGCACTTTTTAATCCTTTTGCCTTTATCACCCATCACTCCAATCCCCCTCCCATCTGGCAACCATCAAAATGTTTGCTGTATCTGAGTTTGTTTCTGTTTTATTTGTTTATCTTGTTCTTTAGATTCCACATTTAACTAAAATCATATGGTATTTGTCTTTCCCTGACTTACTCCTTTGTCAGCTTTTTTTTGTCTGGGAAGCTCTTTATCAGTCCTTTGATGTTAAATGATAACCTTTCTGAATAGAGTACTCTTGGTTGTAGGTCCTTACTTTTTATCGCTTTGAATATTTCATGCCAATCCCTTCTGGCCTGCAAAGATTCTGTTGAGAAATCAGCTGACAGTCTATGGGAGCTCCCTTATAAGTTACTAGTTGCCTTTCTCTTACTGATTTTAGGACTCTTTCTTTGTCTTTAATCTTTGTCATCTTAATTATAATGTGTCTTGTTGTGGGCCTGTTTGGGTTCATCTTGTTTGGGACTCTCTTCACCTCCTGGGCTTGTATGTCTATTTCTTTCACCAGGTTAGAAAAGTTTTCAGTCATTATTTCTTCAAATAGGTTCTCAATCCCTTGCTCTCTCTCTTCTCCTTCTGGTACTCCTACGATGCAAATGTTGTTGCACTTAGTGTTGTCCTAGAGTTCTCTTAAACTCCACTCATTTTTAAAATTCTTTTTTCTTTTTGCTATTCCAATTGGATGTTTTCTGCTACCTTGTCTTCCAAATCACTGTTTTGATCCTCTGCTTCATCTAGTCTGCTGGTGAGTCCTTCTAGTGCATTTTTCATTTCAATTATTGCATTCTTCACTCCTAAATGGTTCTTTTTTTTATAGTTTCTATGGGATTTTTTATGCTTTCTATCTTTTTGTTGAAGTTCTCACTAAGTACTTTGAGCATCCTTATAACCAGTATTTTGAACTCTGTATTTCATAGGTTGCTTGCCTCCATTTCATTTAGTTATTTTTCTGGAGTTTTCTCCTGTTCTTCATTTGGGATGTATTTCTTTGCTTCCTCATTTTGTCTGCCTCTCTGTATTTGTTTCTATATATTAGGTAGATCTACTACTATGTTTCGCAGTTTGGACCGGGGGGCCTTATATAGTAGGTGCTCTGTGGGGTCTAGTGGCAGTCTCCGTGATCACCTGGGTTGGATGTTTCAGTAGTGTTCCTTTTGTGGGCTGTGTGTGCCTTCCTGTTGTAATCGAGCCTTGGTTGCTGTTTGCATGTCAATGGGAGGGATTGACCCTTGGGCTGATTGGTTGTAAGGACTGACCATGGCTATGGTGGAGTAGCTGTAGTCCAGGGGATGACCCCTTGGAGCAGGTTTCACTTTAGCAGAGCTTTGGTGCCTACCCAGCATGCCCCCTTTGGGTGTGTCATCCTTGGAGGTGGCCAGGCGGTGCTCCGGCTCAGTCCAAAGTTCAGCAGCTGCAGTCCAAGATCAGCAGCTGCCTGTGTCCTGTCCTGCCTGGAGCCATCTGGCAGGAGCCATAAAGCAATCTGCAGATGGCTGCAACTCATGCTGTGCTTGGAGGTACCTGAAGAGGCATAGCCTTGAACAGAGGCCGCTACCACTAGTTCCAGGGTTGGGGCTGCAAGAGGTATGGAGCACATCGAAGCTAGATGTTGCTTGTTTGGGTATGTGAACCTTTGAGAGATTTTAGGAAACTCTGCAGCATGAGTCAAGACAGATTATTTGTATGGAAAAGCCACTGGAATAGGCTTGGGCAGGGCCCACAAGTTGGATGGGGCTGTGTAACAGGGAATCACCAGGGTTGGGTGAACAAATGGTGTTAGCCAGGTTGATGTCTCGAGACTCAGATATGGTGACCACCTGTGTCTGCATGCTGGGAGAGAGGAGGGCTCAACAGCAGAACAGTGGATTCTGCCAGCACTTCTATCTGGGAGAAAGCTCCCCCTCCAGAACCTTGTCCTGGAGCCAGACAATTGAGTTCCTCTCCATAGGTCCCTGGCACCTTTGAAGCTGCTGCTCCAATGCTGTAGCTCCAAGAGAGTGAGTCTGTCTGCAAGTAAGTCCCTTTGCAGACTCTTTAAGTAGTGAGTGGGACTCCAGCTGCCTTCTCACTCAGCCACAGTCTCCACTGGTTTTTCACAGCCAGATATGATGGGGACTTTTCTTTCCAGCACTGGAACCCTGGGCTGGGGAGCCTGGTGTGGAGCTGGGACCCCTCACTCTTCTGGGGGTGGACCTCTGCAACGAGGATATCCCTCCTGATTTTTAATAGCCACATGCAGGTGTGGGACCAGCCCATTCCATGTCTTTGCTCCTCCTACCAGTCCCGAGGTGGCTTCTTCTGTATGTCCTTAGTTTAGGGCTTCAGTTCAGCTAGAATTCAGATGATTCTCAATGATGATTGTTCTATAGTTTTGTTGTAATGTTGATATGGTTGTGAGAGGCAAGCACAGCATTTACCTACTCTGCCATCTTGACTAGAAATTCAATATTAAGGTATTCTTATGAGAAGAAAGGTATTGATATTATTGAGCTTTACAAATTTTGAAAAATTTCAGATAATGGTCATGGTTCCAATTTACCTAATTTGTCAATTATTTTTGCCTTCAGACTACAAAAACATCTGCAAACATCTCTGGTTTGTTTGTGATTGTATGTGATCATTCCTAGGTAAAGGTTACAAATTCTCTCAATTGGTAAGAGAAAAGATTGCAAACCTCACATCTTCAAAAGTGGTGCATTTCAGACCCAATCATGGAGCTGGATGTCTGACATTATTGCAATGAAGCAAAATAAGAAAAGAGTCTATTTTTCTCTAAGTTCTGTCTTTGGTGACAGTAATCATGTGTGCCTTTGTTAGTTCAGGCTTGGTTCAGCATGAATAGGGAATTAGAGTAGACAGCTGAATGTCATCCTCTTTTCTTTCTAAGGTAATTTACCTCCTGAAGAAAGAGAAAAATGAGTATTTGCAGGTGCAAATTCATTCAACGTCAGCTATCCAAAGTCCAACTCTTATAAGTGAAGATGTTATGCCTTGCATTTCAGATGCCAGTTTTTGAAACTAATTACTAGTGAACAAAGAAATCGGTCCTAATTCCAGAAGAGTGACACACATTTTAAAAAATTCAAGGGCCGGCAGAGTGTGCGGTGGTTAAGCGCTGGCTTGGGAAGCCAGCGACGCCGGTTTCGGTCCCACACATGAGGGCCAGTGACACTGCCCTCAAAAACAAAACAAACAAACAAATTCTAAAAGAATAGGAACCCTAGAAAGAGCCTATCTCATACCTGCGCACAATACACGTGTGTCCAGATCTGATGCAATTATGTGGCCAGCACTCTTTTACTTGGAAAATGGATAAATGTGTCATCTGAAGAGGCAGCTGTCAGGCTTGGCAGGAAGCAGTCACTTCTCAGGGTCACGGCATTCCAGCATCTGCTCCTCATCTTTGTAGATCCAGAAAATGGAATGTGTCAGTATGCTTGTAGTTGATTAATCCCTGGGAATTCACAAGAGACTGATGTGCAAAGCAGAGTGCCAATTTAGCAATTTACACTGAGAAATGTAACTGCCAAATGGTTCTGAATGTTTATGTCAGCAGGAGAATGCAACCTTCTAGCAATATAAGGAGGTAAATCATAATCAGAATTTTGCCTGGTGAACATAGATTTGGAGCAGAAGGAGGAAGTTGGATGACCTCAATAACTGGTGTCATTAGACCTGACACATCTATCTCCAAATTGAAATTTACCTGCCAGGAAGGCAGGATGCTTGGACTGTCTGGCCAATGCTGGAAACACAGTGACAGTTCTTTCTCACTGACCTTCCTTGTTCTAGATTTCTTGTTGGACACCCACACATTCTCTCTTCACATACATTAATACCATTGAATGGAATATATCTTTTATTACATTCAATGCGGTATCAATCTTAATGAGCTAATGTTTCTTGAGTGGTAATAAGTGCAATGCTAACAACTCTACAGTCAATTCTGTTTAAATTCTTGTTTTGAAAACACAAATTCATTCCAAAACAATTGATATACTAAGAAACAATTTGAATATAATATGAATTTCATGTGCTTATGCACAATTTTATTTGCAAGAAACACTAGATGAAAACAAAAATCTTCACTCAGCTAAAACAAACTGCTTAGGAATACCCAAAGTGCATACACACACATACTTCAAACACCTACCGGTTGCCTCAGGTCCCCACCTGTTATGAGTCAACTCATCCATACTCAGTGTCATAACTTTTCATCCAATTTCAGATTTCGCCCATCAGATTACTCTACAATAACTTACAAGCTGCAACCCTTCTGACACCCAGTGCCATAAGCAAACTCCAGGTCTTTCTCCAGATAAAGGGCCATATTTATTGTAGTATTTATGTATTTCTTAACCATTGATCATATAAAATTGAACTACTGTTTTCATTAGGGTTCTATTCTGTTTTAATGTGTGTCACTATGGGTTTAGCATCATTCCTCTAACCCCATTTTCCCCATAAACCCTGTAGATTTTTATTGTGTCATTTTGCACACCACAGTGATTTTTAGGAATGCATATGTTGTGTTATAGCAGAACTGACTGACCGTGTTATCTTATTTCATTCTTACAAAAAATAGCATTTTTTCATGTGAGTAAACTGAGATTTGAAGAGTTTGAATAATTTATCCAAGAACAAATAGCTAGTAAGTGGTTAAGCAAAGATTCCAACTATCTGCTTTAACATATTATGAAACCCTGGGATTTGATATGGGAGCCAGACTGTCTTTTAAGATGGTTTTCACTGAGAGTTGATAATAGCTAGCATACAGTCAGAGGCAGTATAGTTTAGTAGTGAGGTAATGCCCTCCGGAGTCCTGCTTCCTGAGTTCAGATTCTGCTTCTATCACTTACAAACTGTGTAACAATGGGCAAATTATATAATGTGGCCCATTGTTACAGAATGGTCCCCAGAATCTCCCTGCCTGTATTCTCCCCTTTCCAATACAATTTGCCATCCAGAGGCAGATCCTATTTTCCTCACTCCTTGACTCTGGGCTGGCCTTGTCACCTGCTCTAATGAACTAAATATGGTAGAAATGACATTGTTCTAGACCAGGGGTCGGCAAACTTTTGAGACGGAATAGCTGCCAGGGGTCAGCAAACTGTGGCTTGCGAGTCACATGGGGCTCTTTGGGTACGCACATGTGGCTCTGAAGTAAAAATGAAAATGAAAATAAAACTATCATAGTTTCACTTATAAAAATTTTAAAGGATATTATTCACATCATGGTGATTAGGTAAAAATATATTTATGATGCTTGAATAATTTTTAAATTGTTGTGAGGGACAGGATTGGCTCTTCCAGGGCTCAGCAATCTTTTTAGACAGAACGTACCCAAAGAGCCACATGTGGCTTGCGAGCCTCAGTTTGCCGACCCCTGGTCGAGACCCAAGATTAGTTCTCAGGAGTCCTTGAATTCTTCACTCTTTCTAGGGCAGTGCCATCAGCGTGTGAACAAGCCCAGCCTAGCTTACTAGATAATGGATCACATGGCTCAGTCACCCTGGTTTCCCCAGATGAAAACAAGTTCATGGCCAGAAATGTGAGTGAGGCCATTGTGTACTCCCCAGCCCCCAGTGAACCAACACCTAATTACAGAAGCATGAGTAAAGCCAGCTAAGATTGGTTCAGCCAGGCCCAGCTCAGCAGAATCATTATTTTATACTACTAGATTTGGGGGTTATTTGTTACATAGAAAAAAAGCGACCTGATGCATTTAACTTCTCTGTATATCAACTGTGCAGTTTGTAAAATGGGAAGAATAATAGAGCTGTGAGGATTAAATGAGTTACATATATAAGAGGCAATACCTTAGGTTTTATGCTCTGTTCTAGTTATCTGGTACAACAAAATGATGATGTAAAACAATAATTTGTTGTTGTTGTTGTTATTATTATTTCTCAAGTTTTTGAGGGTTGAATGCACTCAGGGGTTTCATGCTTGGGCTCTTATACAGTTGCAGGCAGACAATGGGAAAAGCTAGGATCATCGTCGTGGCTTCTTCACTCACATGGTACCTGGGGTGGAAGCTTGAAAATAAAGGAAGGGAAAATGATACTGTAGACCAACACCACCAAAAGGAAAGCTAATACAGCAGTTTAAATTTTTGACAAGATTTATTGAGGAGAAAAAAAACCCTCTTCAAAAAGATAAAGGAGGGTATTATTGATTATAAGGTGAATTCCACAAAGAAATTAACAGTTATGAACCTTTATACAGCTAACAACATTGCTTCAAAATACATAAACTGAAACTGACAGTAAAACAAGCAAAACTTAACAAATCTACAATCACTGTCAGAGATTTTAACAAACAAATCAAAGTGAAAAAAAAGAGGCTGTAATGTCTTTGATGAACGCAATCACGAAACTTAAATAGAGAGAGAAAACTATTCAACAGAAAATACAGATATTCTCAAATACATATGGCAACTTCACAAAAAATTAATGATTTGTTAATGTAGACTGAAAATCTCAGTACACTCTAAATCAGAAGTCATGCTGGCTATATTTTTTGACAATAATACAATCAACAGAAATCAACGAGAAAGGGATCTGAGGAAATGCCCATCTAACATGAACACATGTGTTGGATGTTTATCAGTCCCCTCACATTATACAGCTTTACTGTTTGTTGAAATCCATTTCACAGACAATCATGTTTTCTTCTGCTCATTACTTCCTAAAGTAAGGAGGATCAGTGTCTTTCCCATTCACAATTGTGAGGTTGCAACTACAGTCTACTCCTTGTGCAAGTCACAGGGCTAGTGTGTGTGAAGCTGCAATTAAAACTTAAAAATCATATTTCTTCTGGTTCACTAATTCTTGCTTCCTCCCACAAAGGTCTCCAGATGAGTCAGAGTTGTCAAAACCCTGTGAGTTTATGGTGTTCATGCCTCAAAACCATTCTCCTCAGTTAGAAAGTCTAAATTTGGATGGCAACTTATATTTACTTCCATTATTAAAAATAAAAGTTTATTTCAGCATTATTCACAATAGCCACAATGTGACAACATGGAAAAACCTTAAGGGAATGATGCTAAATGAAATAAGTCAGACAGAGAAAGACAAATACTGTATGATGTGTGGAATCTAAAAAAGCTGAACTCGTGGAAACTGAGGGTAGAATGGTGGTTACTAAGGGCTGGGGGTGGTGAATTGGGGAAAAGTTGTTAAAGGGTACAAACTTGCAACTAGAAGATGAATAAATTCTGGAATGCTAAGGCACAGTATAGTGATTATAGTTAATAATACTGTACTATGTACTTCAAAGTAACTAAAAGAATACCTCTTAACTGTTCTCACCACAAAAAAGAAATGATAATTATGTGACATGATAGAGATAATTCTATGGTGGCAACCATATTGCAATATATAAATGTATCAAATCAACACATCCTACACCTTTAAACTTACACAGTTATATGTCAATTATGCCTTAATTTTTAAAAAATGAATCTCACAGAATTACTGAATAAACTCCCAAGTATAGCTACCTAAATCTTTACCCTTTTGCCAAAGATTCTTCAAAGCCATGACCTCCTTTATGCCTGTAGTGACAATTTGTCCACAAGTAACATCAAAGCAATAATATCTTCAGTGCTTGTCATGTCTTTTCATTTTTCTACATTTTCAAGTTCTAGTCTAGTTCTGTTCAAAGCCAGATTTCTGTTTCCCTGTTCCTCCCACGCCCCTCATTGGGAACCTTTGTATTAAAATTACTTGGGCTGGCTAAGTGGTGCTTTGGTTAGGAGCTGGCTTGGGACACCAGCTCTGAGCAGCAGGGCCCCGGTTGGGATCCCACATATGAAGGCCAGTGACACTGCCCTCTATAGCTAAGATGGTGAACAACAGCTCCACATGGAGCTGAGCTGCTGTGCATCACCAGCCGCAGTTTGGGCTGCAGCCCCTGCTGCAGTGGGCTGCCATAAGTACAGTGAGTAGCCAACAGCCAGCGTGAGTGGCTGGCAGCTAGTGTGAGCTGCCAAGACCCACCGTGAGTGGCCGTCCAGAGGCCGGCGACCGATCTGCCTCACCCGAGAAGAGCGCAATGATGATACCAACATGGGCCAGTCCTCCACAACTAGAACGAAGAACAAAAGGACAGCAACATGTCTGTTCCCCTGCCCCTATTCCCCAACACTGTTCCCCTCCACCAATTCCCCAATAAAATCTTAAAAAAAAAAAAAAAAAAAGAAAAAAAAAGAAAAAGAAATTGCTGCCTAAGTTGTGGAGAGGAAGCAGGATGGTTTCTATCTCTTTAGATACCTCGAGGAGTTCCCATTTCCACTTCTGCCTGCCTTCAGAAAGCAGTCTTAAAAGTCCAAAAGGATAACTTAAAAGCTTTGCAAATACCTTGTGACCATGGTTAATTCCATTGAACGCATCCCAATCTGCAAGTCCTGCCTTAGTCTCTATTTTTATACCAAAGCAACTTACTCTCTTTAAGGATTCCATTTTTTATCTTTGTTTTATTTTACTTTATTTCTCTGTTTCTTTATATGTATTTTTTTCATTTTTCCTAAGCTTTTCTTCAGGACATGTATCCAACTCTACATTTATCTTGACAAGAAATAGGGAAGTAACTGGGGAAAAAGAGGGGCAAGGAAAAAAAAACTAAAATAAGAGAAACAAATGGGAAAAATAATTATTATAATAAAGTCTTTACATATGAAGAGATGCTCAAGTCACTAATCATCAGAGAAATGTAAATTAAAACCACAATGAGATGTCACCTCACATCTGTCAGAATGGCTATCATCAAAAATCAATAAACAAGTATCGATAAGGATGTAGAGAAAAGGAAACCCTTGTGCATTGTTGGTGGGATTGCAAATTGATGCAGCCAGTATGTGTAAAACCATATGAAAGTTAATCAAAAATTAAAAATAGAACTACCATATGATCCACCAATCCCACTTCTGGGTATCTATCCAAAGAAATCCAAAATATTAAATTGAAAAGATATATACACCCTTATGTTCACTGCAGCACTATTTACAATAGCCAAGATGTGGAATCAACCTAAGTGTCCATCAATAGATGATTAGATAAATCATATATATACATACATAAATGAATATTACTCAGCCATAAAAAGTAATAAAATCTGCAACAACATGGGTGGACCTAGAGGGTGTTATGTTGAGTGTAGTAGGTCAGACAGAGGAAGATGAATACCATATGATTTCACTTATATGTGGAATCTAAAAAACAAAGTAAGCAAACAAACAAAACAGAAATAAACTCATAGATACAGAGAACAAACTGATGGTTGCTAGATGGATGGGACTTGGGGGGCAGGGTGAAAAAGGTAAAGGGATTAAGAAGTATAAACAGTCAGTAAACAGTCAAGGGGATATAAAGTACAGCATAAGGAATATAGTCAATAATATTGTGACAGCTATGTAATGTGCCAGGTGGGTACTAGGCATATGACGGGGCAGGGGTTGGGGGATGGGGAATCACTTTATAAGTTATATAAATTTCTAACCACTGTGCTGTACATCTGAAACTAATATATTAAATGTCATCTATAATTGAAAAAATAATTAATTAAAAAAATGAAGCATTATAAAACAAGAAAAATAGCCTTTAGAGAAAATGGGTAATGTGAGATGAATGGAGAATAGTATTTTGAGTGGATTCTACTGTGCAGAATGGGAAGGGACCTTAAAGAAAGAAATCAAAGAATCAAAGTGAGAGTAAATAGAGCAGAAGAAAAGAGTAGACTGGAGTGAGGACCCATTTGGTGACTGGTCATCAATTACATTCATAAATTATTACTACTGGACAAAACACTGGCCTTGGGAAATAGCGCCAATATAAAATGCTTATCCATGACCCATCACAACGTTTAACTTCTCATCACATTTGTCACTACGTGAAAGTGAAATGCCTGACGCTGCTTCCTGTAATGAACAGGGATGACATCAATCAGCAGCATATTTGATTGGGACAGCAACCAAAACAATGACTCATTTTCATTTCACATGCAAATCCTAAGACTGAACTGACAAAACCATACTGTTCTATAATTATATTTTTATCTAATGTAGCATACATTTGAAACAATGTCCCTCTGTAAAGCATATCAACACAATTTTTAAAATATTATTATTATTGCTATTTTTTAGAAATTTTATGGGGAACAGTGTGTTTTTCCAGGATCCATCAGCTCCAAGTCAAATAGTTGTCTTCAATCTAGTTGTGGAGGGCACAGCTCCTTGGCCCATGTGGGAATCGAACCAGCAACCTCAGTGTTATGAGCCTGCGCTCTAACTACCTGAGCTAACCGGCCCTCCCAACACAATTTTTTTCTTGCAAGAAAACGCCTGCCTTGCCACTGTCTTGTCTCCATTTCTCCTGGCATTTATGAAGTGGCTAATGGATGCTTACCTTTGTGCTTCTTTCCCAACATGGCTCAAACATAAAACCAAATGTAACAGCCTTATATTTTTGTGCCCCTTATATTTTAGTTTTAGAGAAAATAAATAAATAATAATGTCATCTGATTAACAATTGGAGTGGATCTACATTGGTTTTTTTCTGGCAGGCACCTTTTCTTTCATTTTCTAGTAACAGCACCCCCTCTGCCTTGGAAGAATCATCTCTCTTGTTCCACCTGGCAAAGCTGCCAGGACACTTTTCTCCTTTCTCTGTCCCCATTCACTGTGGGGTGGGGCACTGACCCAAACATCACCAGACACACACTTCAAGTGTCATAAGGAAAAGAACAGTGGTCATTTGCTGTTATTTGAAAATTCATGCTTAACCAGATTTTCTGCTGTAAACCTTATATTTTTTTCTTAAATGTTTTAAGACTCAACCAGTACTTTACTTTTTAAAAACAGCCCACCAACCGTGTAAGAATTCACAACAGCATAATGTTTATCTTCTCCCTACCCCATAAATCTTAGAGATGCTGTACAGCTTGAAGATACCTGTTTTCACCAAGAGAAGATAACTCTGTACTCCTAATAGTACATTCCCACTGCGTTTTCCCTGGGGATGGAAGACATTTATGAATTAGTGGCCACAAATGGCAGAGATATTACTAATAGAAACGAGAAGAACAGAAACAGCAGGTCAACTCTAGCTCCATGCTCTATTGAACTGAAATATATAGATTGCATCTACATTGCTATATTGGACTAGCAGAATAGTTAGCGTTCGAAGTATGGTTTTCAAAACAATCTATCACGGGCCGGCCGAGTGGTGTAGTGGTTGAGCGCTGGTCTTGGGAAGCCAGTGGCCCCGGTTCGGTCCCACATATGAGGGCCAGTGACACTGCCATCAAAAACAAAATTTAAAAAAAAAACAAAAAACAATCTATCACAATTCCAAAAACACTTGGACATTCTATTTCAACAAATATTTTTCATATACAATTCAATCTTGAAAAGGCAGATTTTTTTTTTAACATCATTTAATTATTCACCCAGAACATCACCTAACACTCTTATGACTGGACGCATCCACAAGAGATCATTGGGTCCTGGAATTTACAAATATGACTGTGCACCTAAGTCATCTATGGAATTAAAAAAAAAAATTTCTTGATTTCCAGATCTGTCGCCCTCTTAACAAGTTTCATGTGTAATTCTGATGAGCATCGGCTTAAGAATCACTGGTTTAGTCCATCTCGCTCCAATTTGTTCATTTTTAATCTTGAAAAATTGAAATTCCAAAAGTGTAGATGCTTATACTAAGTCTTCCTACTCATCATGTATTTCAGTTTAAGAACACAAAGACTTTCCTCTCTGATTATTAGCTGTTGAGACCATTGTACGGGTGTGAAGTTACTAGAGCAGTGGTTTCCAGGCTGCAGGGCTCCATTTTGATTGATGGTGAAGCTAAATCAGTTAAAGCACTTGGTGAGCAAATGCCACTTTAAAAAACTATATAAGTTCTTTCAGATCAGTTGGATACCACCAAATAAATTTAGCATAGTAGTCAATGTCAAAATGTAACTTTTTTTTTCCCAAAACATGTTGAAATGAACATTTTGAGAGTAAAGAGTTATTAAAAATCTGGCCTCTGGCAGGATGAGAGGAAACTCACAAACGGAGGGGGAATAACCCACTTACCCCTCAAGCAGAACCCTCGAACCATCAACGCCTCGAACCCTCTTGTTTTTTCCCCCAGCTGCACTAAAATCGTTCCCCAGTCACACTGCATCTTTCCTACACCAGTGCCTTTGCACAGGTGTCCCATACTCCTCGATGAAATGCTAATCTTTTAAGACCCAGCTGAAATGGTACCTCTTCTATGGAGGTTTCTTTAATTCTCCAGGTACTTCTCTGCCGCCTCAAAGCCTCTATTTATCTTCCATGACAGTGCAGTGTAACTATGTGGTTTCATGTCAGCTTCCTCTGTTTGACTATCAATGACGTGAGAGCATTTTTACATGTCCAGTTCCTAACACCATGCCTGACACCTAGAAGGTGCTAAATATACTCATTAAATATAAAATACTTGCTTAATTATATTTCCATTATATTGGACCTAATCTGCTCTAACTGCCCCTTAAAGTGACAACCAAAGAGAGCTAGGTGTCCCCTTAGGGTCCATGACACCACAATAAATCTGCTGACCTTTTGAAACAATAGAAACCTAAGTCCTGGTCTGGCACCTACCTTTAGCAACTTCCAACAGAATTCTGTGACTGGGTTGTGTGTGTTGGACCCAGGAAGGGACAGACAAGAAACCTGGACTGAAGGACCCAGGAGTGTGTAACCAGGTGAGCCAAATGACCAGCCTCAGAACCAAAAAATATGTAACCCAGTATTAGGACCAAGAGACAATACTCGCCAAAGCTCTTTGGTTATAAAGTGATAAAATCTCCAAACACATGTAACTGCAAAAGAAGGAGTGGAAAAATCTATGTCCCTGCTCTAGGATCCCAAAGCCCCACCTGGGTGTTTTCATAATTTGTCATATTGTTTGTGTTCACTACTAGACTGAGAGCCCCTGAGTGAGAACCTACTCCTTTCTCTTTCTATCTCCAGCACCCACCAGGAATCCTACACGTTGTCCCATGCTTAATTTATACTTACCATAGTTTTGCTACTGAACTGTCTAGCTTATATTCTCCAACTCCTAGAGCTAAAGACAAGATTTTTAACCCAATGTGTTCTACCATATGGACTTCAGGCTACTTCTAGGAGTTCCTTGATCCTGTCACTTAGAAACATCTTCCCCCTAACTTATGTGTGATGACTAGAGCTCCCTACATTGTAGAAATAAATAAATAGTAGAAGAGAAAAAAAAAAACTCAAAAAGACCTTTTTTTTCTAGTCTGATACGTTCACACAGTGTTTTATCTAGTGCCTAAGAAAGTAAAAGCTCATCCAATTACACTGCAGTTTTGAAATGAAATCTGTTGCTATACTGACTGCTCATTGCTCCTGACAAGCTCGGGTGTGCTGGCTGATATATGGTGCAGCAATTCTGATACAGTATAAGATTTCTGAGTGGCAGGATGATATCAGCTTTTTGCAGAAGTTAGCTGCAATTTTATTGAAAAATTTTTATCTGACAAGACTGAGCACTAACTGCATATGCATAAAAATGCCCCAGAAGTCAAACAGTTGTAAAGCATCCACTTTATCAAATTGACTTACAAAACAGAGGAAAAAAAGAAAAACCTCCTGATTTTCTTCCAGCCTTATATATCATTAAACAACCACTATAAAATATCATTGCTTTCCTTTCTCGTCTTTTATCACTACCAGTCCAGACATAAAGCTGTTCTTAACAATAAATGGACATTGCATCCTCTGGTGTTTCTTCACCAGAATACCCAATTTTTACAGTTACCTCCACATTCATTCCACAGGTATTTAATGCATTGATTGCCTATTTTATGGCAGACAGAAGATTTGGTTTTGGAAAGATGAATAAGTAACAGTCTTGGCCTTCAAGGAGCTTGAAGTCTACTAAGAGAAAACAGATAAAACTAATACTTACCAAGTAATCATGAGTGCTATAATAAAGATTCTACAAGGTAATGTGGAAATAATCACAGTGGAAAAACCTCTAACATTACCTGTGTGGGAGGATGGAAATTTGGGAAGATTGAACATGTTTAAAAGGAGATGTCATGGGGAATTTATTGCAATAACTTAGGAACTTTGGAAGCTCACTTACTGTGGGATCTTCTAAGCTCAGTAGGTTTCTATTTGAATAGTAAATCAGTAAAAGATTTGGTTTTCCAAGGCAAAGTTTACATAATTCTGGGTAAATGAAAATCTGGGATTTGCTCATTTAGCATGAACCATAACCAGAGACTAAATGAACCAAGCCAAACACATGAATTTTCAATTCAATTCACACCAAAGCAAAACACTTGAACGGAACCTCCATGGAAATTGTTTCTCCAGACCTCAGTCATCTTACTTCCAGGTTTTCTCCCCTCTAAGGACCTAGCCAAAAATTCAACACAAATTCAGTAATAAGGGTATAAGCATTAGGATGCAATGGCAGTAGGAAACCTGGATGTACAACATGGGCATCAGAAACAGAAATATTGAGAATAACATTCTTTAGAAAATTATAAAAATGGTACACCTAAAGGATGCGTAATATGATTTTTTTTTCCATTATAGCCCAAAATACATAGCTGTTTGCTCTTTGACACAGATCATAGTCCTGGGCTCCATGAAAGTAAGGGGAGAGTCTGCTGGTCCCATTCAGAGAATTTAAGGACAAGAGATATCAACACAGGAATGAAGATGGATGTTTTTCCTTACTGGAGTACACTTGGTCTTCCTTTTTGACTATATTTTGGTTCTTACAATCCACTGAAAAGAATTCTAAGGATCACTACCCCGTATCCATCCCAAAGTGTTTCACACCTACAAAGTAGATGCTAAAACAAATCTACTCATTGAGGAAGTGATTCTAAGCCCTGGATATTCCAATTATGTGAAACAGTTACCACAAGAGATATTCAAATCATAATATTATTTTTTTAATTTAAAATATTAATGGGTACCATATAGTACTTTGAATAAATGCATTTTTTTTAAATGGGAAGGATGAAACTTTTTTTTTTTTTTTTAAGATTTTATTGGGGAATTGGCGGAGGGGAACAGCGTTGGGGAATCGGGGAAGGGGAACAGACAAGTTGCTGTCTTTTTGTTCTTCAGTTTAGTTGCGGAAGATGTTGCTTCACTGTTGGTATCGTCATTGCGCTCTTCCCGGATGAGGCAGATTGGTCGCTGGCCTCTGGATGTCGCTCACCGCGGCTATTGGCAGCTCACTCTTGGCTGCCAGCCGCTCACGCTGGCTGCGGGCCACTCACTGTAGCCTATGGCAGCCCACTGCAGCAGGGGCTGCAGCCCACACCATCACCGGGGCTCGCACGGCCCAGCTCCAGGTGGAGCTGTTGTTAGCTGTAGAGGGCAGTGTCACTGGCCCTCATGTGGGATCTGAACCGGGGCCGCTGGCATCCCAAAACCAGCGCTTAACCAATGCGCCACTCGGCCGGCCCTGAATAAATGCATTTTTAAAAGACAAGAAGATATTGTGAAATGAGAAAGTGCTAAGATATTACAACTGTAATATCTTTGTATTGTAAAGAGAGCCCAATTTCATGTTCTAGAATAAAAATTAACTGTGGCTTACTCTTTGAGGTCGACCGACATGCTCTGAGCCATCTCAGAGTGGAGGTGTGTGAGCAAGGGGCAACTTTATTCTACAGACAACACGTGGTCATTGTGGAAACAGCAGAGAATACCAAGAAGCAAAAAGATAAAAAGGAAACACTTGTAACTATAAGATGACCATTATTAGTAACCTTTTTAAATGTATTTTCTAGTGTTTTTCATATGCCTTTATTGCAAAAAATAATAAAAGATTTATACCTACATATTTTGTAAAGCTGTTTTCATTTACTTAACAATACATTTCAAGGTGAATAGTATAGCATTGTAAGAATTTATTTTATGATTTACTCAACCAGCACCCTATTGTTGGATATTTGGATTGTTTCCAATTTTTCTCAATCATAAATAATTCTACAATGAACATCGTTGTAAATGAATCTTTGCACACATCCTAAATTCTATTAGGATTCATTTTTAAATTTCCTCAAATTATTGCTAAATTTTCCTATAGAAAGTTTGTATTAGTGAAGTATAAGACTGCTGGTATCCATAGCCTGGTTATTTGTATTCATTGACACTATTTCTTGATTCTAACTTGTGTCACTCATATTGCCACAATATTCCAATAACCACTGCAGGATACTTGGGTGTTCCAAAGCTCACCAGAGTGGTTGAGAATAAAGTTCATTTCCTTAGAAACCTCCTTCTTCCTGAGTAAGTTACATACGGCTACCATGCAATCTTTTTCAGATTTCCCCAATCAGTTAACAACAGTCTAACACAATCCAGAGTATTTCACGAATGGATTGTCATCACAATAGACTACAATTTATGCCAAATCACGTGTGAGATTTCTAGATGAGAAAAATTTATATTGAGAACAGATTTTGAATGATTTGGTATTCAAACACCAGCACTCACACATTGCAAAATTTAGGTTATGCAAGATTTTGGTTCAGTAGAGCGATGCATCAAAACACTATTGTTTCTCTTTGAAGCAAATACTTGAACATGTTTAAATGGTCATTTCATTAAAATCAAGCAATGTGTTAATTTCTCCAACCACAGAGGAAAATGTTGAGAGGAAAGGTCAATTTTCAGTCTGCAAGGAAAATGACAGCATGCCGTTTTCAACAGCCAATTACAGTCGTTGTCTTCTGAAACACCTGGGCTGCAGTCTCCAACTAGATTCCTTCTGCTTCTTTTTCTTTTTCTTCTGATTTTTTTCAGCAGTAAAAAGTAAGAAATTACAAGAGGCAATTCTGTCTAAGAAAAGGAAAGGATTAAAAAAGAGAAGGCTTCGTTTTGAAGCATCCGCAGGACACCATGGAGAGTTCCCAAGCACTTGAAAAGAAAAATCTCATTCCGTGAACATAAATAAAGATAAATTCTCTTGGATACAGCTTAAGACAGGACTGGGGGTGATAAAATCGCAGTACATCTTTAAAGCATGGGCTTTGCAAGCTGCATCTCCTCAAATAAAATATATTTGACGAATTGAGGTGAATCAAGCAGGTGAAGATTGTGTCGTTCCTTCTTATTGGTTTGTGGTCTTTTAATTATGGTTAGAGCTGGTGTCTGATCCCATAGTCCATAAGTTTTACCATCTTAGCTATTTGATGAGACATTTGTTCACCCATGTACATTCCAGCCCAACAGCCAAGAATGCAGCTACGATGACCCAGGACTAAGCTGGAGAGAGGAAACAGCACAGCCATGGGTAACATGGCCAATTTAACTTAGATCATCAGTTCTCTGATTCTCTAGCCACAGTTTTTGAATCATCCCATAAGCAGTTTGCCAAACCACAAACATATTTTGAATATTTTCTCTTTGCCAAAAGGTTCTCTATTTTCAAAATCTCACAGACCTCAATTTCAATTTAAAGCCATACTTTAAATTATATTCCACAAAATTAAATTTAATTTATAAATATTTTAAAAAATCTACGTGTTATGAGATAGATAGCACAATGCAGGGTCTTCATGAAAATACTTTTTTTCAATGTAGTGTAAAAATAACCAGTGCATAAAATAAGCCCTTTTCATTTCCAAATTGGTCATAAAAGTAAATCATAAACATAAATCACAAATGCAAATAAATTTTTTTCCTTCAATGAACCCATTTTTCATCTCCAATATTGTCTTTACCTCCTTGGTAGCAAAACTAAGGTGATACAAGAAAAAAACTGTGTAACATTTGTTTCCACAAGTTACAAAGGAATAAACTACTATTGATTTGTTTGCTAATTTTGCTGACTATAAAGATACCCAATATCATTTAGAAGAGAAAATGTCTTGTCACAGAGATAATAGTAGTAATCAGACCTTATGTGTATGTTATGTTGAGATATATAACTTAAAGCTGTTTATTAGCTATTTAAGCTGGTAACAGTTCCGTGAAGCATTGTTTTTTCCATTTTATGTGAGTAAACAAACTCAATGATGTTAAATTATTTGCTAATATGTGACTGAGTCAGATATGAACTCAGATATGGCTCTAAAACCTGCTGGAGCTGATGTGTCACAAAAGCTATATCACGGAGCTTTCTATCATGTCTCAATTTCTGCATGTTACCTCCACATGTCTCCAAAAATGGTGATGCAGTTTAGTTCATTTTCACTCATTTTTCTATTTATAAATTCATTTCTTCAACAATTAATAAATGATTACTGCATTTGGCACTGTATAATCAAGATGACTAATGATATGGTCATGACCCCCAAGATCTCAATTTGGTGAGCAAAGTGTATAGATTTTTAAAAATTAGTTAGAAAAGCTTAAGATAAGTGTATGTGATGACAGAAGGTACAGTGTGCCCTGAGGAGAGGAGGACTACATTTAAAAGATAGCAAAATCTCCACTGAAGAGACACCAGTTTTGCTGGGTTTGGGTGCATGAATAAGAGTTCACCAGTATTTTTGTTTCCCATTCCTTGCCTTTTAATAATTCAACATGTAATTAGACAAGTTAAAAATATCTTTCACAAGTTGTGTCATCTTTTATGTAAGTTTAAAATTATAAATAGTTTCAATGTCTTTCCTTTGGCTGTTCAAAGGAATGGAACAAAAACAACTTGTTCTAAAGAAAAAATATTAGAGTTCTTCTGGAAGTATCAGCTGATAGAAAAAGAAGCAGGCATTTCTTTCTTTCAGACAAGGCTGGGCCAAAGATTTTGGGTTTTGTTGTTGTATGTTTTGTTTGGTTTGTCTAGGGTTTATTATAGCAAAGTCTGGTTTTCTCAATATCAGAGTAGTTGTCTAAAGAGTTAGAACTAAGCAATGCATGAAATTACGAGAGGATAAGCAACGTAGAGCTTCTTTAACAAAGGTGTATTTTGCTCTTTATGTTTTTTTTTACTCTGCTAACTATTTGCATAATATTTCTTGTCATAAAAGGAAAAAGTCTTTTTATGAATCTTCTAAATGGAAACTTCAAAAGATGTAGAGATCATGTCATATTCAAATCTTTAGTTCTTTGCCGTGGACTCTGTAATGTAGGAGCATAACAAATGTAGGTTGGCCAGGCAGGAGATTCCAACCCCAGCTCCCCCTCCTTTTACATTTTATTTCCATTCTCAGACAAATTTGCCTCCTCTGCCATCTATTGGAAGGAGGAAACATTGTCTGACTGAGCTCATTCTAAGCACTTAAACCTGAACTCAGAGAGGGGTTATTATCCAAAAAACTGATGTCACCATGCATTATCTCCTCCACTAGATGTGTTATTGATCATGGGGGGAAAATAGTGATGGCAAAGGTGAGTTTTGAGTTTGAAGAATTAACAGAGCAATTAGTTCTCTGTGCATCACACTCACAGTAGTATAGTGGGCATCTCACCCTGATGTTTCCTCCAGTAAGTGCTGCTGCCTCTAGGGGTCTTGATTCCTTCTGTATAAAAATGAAACAAGGATATCTTTACTGGCCAACTCACAATGAGTTTTGGAAACAAGTAAGATAATAAATATGTGACAACTGAACTATGTATTCTCTTGGATTTTCTCCTTTAATCTTCTCCACTTCCCCTCTAAAAAAATATTCTTTGAAATGGCTATTACATTCATCTGCCTCATTTTCCAGAGTAGATGAGAAAATGAGAACATTTCAAGAGGTGATGCTCTATGATATGTGAGTGAACTTAAAGAGACAAATCACAGATCTGGCATTCTGGTTAGAAGTGAGAAGTAGTTTAAACATCCATAACAGGACAGCTGTGGCCCCCTCACATTTTACAGCTTTATCACATTGTGAGCCATGGTGCGTGCATGCTTGTGTGTGTGTGTGTGTGTGTGTGTGTGTGTGTGTGTGTGTTTAGCTCCTTACAAGAATGTGTCTCATATTCTGCACAGTACATTATACAGAATGGGGATTTTATAAATGTTAAATGGGTGAACTGGTGAATGAAATAATCTGAGAGATTTCTTTTTTTTTTTTTTTTTTTTTTTTTGAGGGCAGTGTCACTGGACCTCATATGTGGGACAGACCCGCGCCGCTGGCTTCCCAAGCCAGCGCTTAACCACCGCGCCACTCGGCCGGCTCGAGAGATTTATTTTTTAGCACAATACATTTACTATACAGGTGGATAAACTGAGGCCCCCAAACTCTCAGTAATTTATTCAGTGTAAACCGGAACTGGGGCCAGAAAGCATCCTGAGGTTCCGATTCTAGGCACCTTATTTTCTCCTCTATTGTTCGTCTCTTCAGTGGGAACTCCAGATTGACAAAGTCACAAAGTAGATTGGTCTCCACTGGTCCCCTGAAATTCTAGAAACTGTGACCCATTCTTAACCCACAACCCAAATGAATCGCTGGTGCTTGTATTAGCATCGAGGAGGGGAGGGGAGAGCGTTGCCTGCAATAGTAGAAAGTGTTGGAGCTCATTCCAATATAATAGCAGATGGGTAGAAACTAAGCATAGGTAATGGCCAAACCTGCAAATGGCTGAGGGCAGTGGGATTCATTTGTGTGGGACCAAGCACAGCAAATATGACAACATATGGTGGATATCATCATCTTTAGACTGGAAATTCAAGCTCTAAGAAGGTAGCACATTTGGATATTATTGTTTATAAGAGTAGGGATTAGTTGAAACAGTGCAGGTGGTTTACTGCAACATATTTTCTACCACAGGAAATATAATTCCGGAAGTATATTTTCTCAGTCATAGCCATATCATGTGTGTAAAGAAATAGATTTACCATATGCATAATTCTGGTTACTGCTCAGGGACTCATGGCTGGATTTATTTCTGAAAGCAGCTTGCTCTGCTGTGCACACAAAGGAAAACCAAACCTGATGCATTTATTGGTGGTAGGACAAATTTGCTTTCAGAAATAATTTAAGGGTCAGCTTGGTTAGTGTTTATACATGTCTGTGAGCACTATAACATCAATTATGACAATAAATAACACTGTACTGAATACTTTATGCTTCACTTAATCATCATAACAGCCTATATAGTTAAGTGGTATTGCAGATGAGGAAACCGAGGCTCAGAGAGGGCAAAGCATTTGCCTGGGATGTGCAGGTAGAACGTATAAAGACAGCATAGAGTCCAATCTATTAACTGCCGAGCCCTTGCCTATAACCAAGTCTATTAAATTCAGTCTTGAGCTTCTGTTACCTGTGCCCTTAACATGTCTCTTCCACTAGACTGAAAGCTCTTGGAAACCAAAGATCAAGCCTTCCTATATTCCCTCAAAAAAGTATTTGTCACAATGCTGTGCAGGAATGTATCCTAGTATGGACAGACACTGAAATATTATAAGTCAATAGATAGATAAATGGATGAAAAAAGATGGAGAGAGAAGGGGTGAGGGAAGGTACAGTTATTTGGGGAAGCGGGAATGGGAGAAGGAAGAGAATCAGTGGACTAGCAGAAAAAAAGTGGACTAGAAGAAAAAAAGACATTTCAAATTTAATACTTGAGTTTTAACTTATATCCGCCAACTCTAGTAATAAGATGTGTCCTTGCAGAGAAATGGCTAACATCTCTCCTGATTTACACATAAAAGGATTTATTGCTATTCTTGCCTCTGTAAAGCAATGTGAGATCAACAGGATTAGTAGCATTATATTGTGCTCTCCACAGACTGTAATGCCATTTCAGGCTGTTAAAAATTTATAGAAACAAGTAAGAGAGTCCAATATCAGCTGAAGCACTAATCCCCCGAAAGAATAGCTCTCAGGTTACCATTTCCGTTGCAAATTCGAGCTCAAGTGATTGCTGTTTGCAGACGACACTAACCTTTCTCTTGAACCATGACTGAGAAGCCTGGTTGGGCCTATGCGGGAGAGAGGCTGAAGACACAGGGGTGTCTTGGTCAGTTCCATTTCCTCATTAAGTCTATAAATATATAGGGTAAGGCGCACAGAGGTGACAGCAAGATAATCCTTCCTCTCCAAGGCTGAAAGGAAATTGGAAATAAAATAAAGCTGCCCTGTGAACATTTGAGTATAAAATCATCTCATCAAAGTGCATAGGCAAAGTCCCGTAAAGCAGGCACAACTGTTTCTAGGCCATTACTATTTATCCATCCAGCCATTCATTTGTGCATTCATAAGTTTAAAGACAAAATGTGTCTCTCAAAAGGGAGGTTCATTCATTAGCAATGGAAGGTTAGAAAACCAAGTGTTTCTAAGATAAACACAGAGGGTGCCAAAAAAAAAATGTATGCACATTTTAAGAAAGGAAAAAACTGTTAAAATTGTAATACTCAATACATACTGATAACAAAAGATGAATACAGGTCACATGTATACTTTTTTTTTGGCACCCCCGGTATACATGGTGTTCACCTAGGGAAAAGGAAATCTGCCCTAACAACCCCGACCTGTCTGGTCCAAGGGGCAGTTCTACTCCAATATGTGATTCATTTGATACTCTCTCCTTGTCATATATCACAGAATCTAAGACTCAAAGAATCAATTCAAAGATGTACTTTATTTTATGTATGTACCACTAAAGAAGGAAAAACAAGCTGCAATTACACTCTGCTCCAGCTTTTGAGTTTCTGTTACTTGTACAGTTGACTTATCCCTTCTTCTCTGCTGCAAGCTCTTAGAAATCATGGATTAAGAGCGTAATGGAGTTCTGAGACCAAGCTTCAAAACTGGAAGGTTACATAAATGGATCCTCTTACCTCTGGCTTCCAGATGGGTTTGACCAATGTGGAACCCCTATAAGAGATCACAGAATGAGAGACAGAGAGAGAGAGAAGGGGGTATTTACAGCCTCAGCTCCCTCCCTGCAGGGTCACTAGCTGGTTGTATCCTCTCTCCTCTTACAGTTCCCACCTTAGGCCCCATCTCATAGCTCTCTCCCTCTGGCTTCTATTGCATTCCCTGCCCTTTGGCCCAGTGGAGTCCCAGTCACAGCACTATCCCACTGCCCCTATGGGTCCCTACCACATGTGTAAATAGTATTTTGTAGAGTCTTAGCTGATAGAAACCAATTTAGGCATTTTTATCTTATACATATGTGAACTGAAAAATACAAATAAAATAATTACTTTTGAAAGTTTTTCACTCTACAAATCTGATTCTTCCTAAGCCCTTTTTGCCTGAGTCACTGATGCTCTTCTTTTCCCTCCCTTTTGCCATCAAGATCATTGTGAGCTCATGTTTCTTAAAAGAGTTAGTCACATGTGTCCTTGGATAATCTCCCATGGGGCTGACCCATTCTGTAAGTTTTGATGCTGGTGCTTTTGATTTTATGCATATGCAGATTTTAACAAACCACATCTCCATTGCTGCTTGGTGAACACAATTATAAGAAGCCATTGTCTAATATATATTTTATTTTGGAGATATTAAAATGTGATAATGCATGCGTTTTATAATTAATGAAATATTACAGTTTAATTCCATGCTCAGCAAGCAACCTTTGGCTTAATTATTTGGCTTCACATGAAGCTTCACCCACTCCTAAATCCCTCCATTATGGTAAAATTGGTTCATTCATTTCACAGGTGCTTTAGAAATCAAGATCAACTTGCAAACATTATAAGGATTTTTTAATTCCTCGCTGTAGGGAAGGAAGGGGATTGTGGGTCCATAGGTCAGTGACCAACTTGCTCTTGGCATGTTTTAACAGATGACTCGGACTTTTAGTTTGGGGTTTTCTCATCCCCAGAAAATACAGGTCTCCTCTTTCCTGAGCTCTGAGGATGCCTGGCCCCATCTGGTGAGAGCTGGTGTGGGTCCCTACCCCAAGGACAGCCCAGACCTCTCAATGGGTTGTTCAACCCTCAGGTGTCCATACAAAGAAATTTCCCGCACACTAATCCTGGGATACGTGCCACAAAAAGATTCTCTCTTTGAATTTTTCTCAGTTTTGGCCTAATCTCTACTTGACTCTTCTCTCCACCTTTATTTTCTTTGAAAAAACAAATACTTGTATGTCATTCTGGACAGTCAGTACAACTGCCCCTATTAATTAAATTTATTCTGTTTACCTCAGGGTCTGTCTTTATAATTAGTTTGCAATTGCTGCTTTCCAACATCAGTCACCTTTTCTCTATACCCCTCTAAATCTAACATGCAGAATCTTTTTTTTTTTTTTTCTAATTTTGGTCTGTGCATTTCTGGTCCATCATAAAGCTGTCATCCACACAGCAGTATTTTTATCAGTATGTAAACTCATTTTTCATAAAAGGCAATACAAAGCAACATAGTTTTACAACATTTATTCAAATGCTTACCAGGCACCAGGTATAACTTACACTGAGAATTGTGCATGATTTTATCATATATAATCCTAAAAATAATTAACTAATAATAAACACTAAGAGGTTGATAATTCATCGAAAGTCACATAGCTGTAGATCTAGCAGCCAGGATTGAGTCTGTGTTTCCGGCCACAGACCCTAAAATGTTAGGCTTTCATACCTTATTTACTAAACACCTACTATGGGCAAGACACTGTTCCAGGCACTGAGAGGAAATTAGAAAAACAGAAGATATGGTCCCTACTCTCAAGTAGCTTCTGTTCTAGCAGGAGAGAGCATACATGTATACAATAATACTAGCACCTAGTAGAATGCAGTCTGCACTCAGTGAAATCCAAACAAAACACTGCAAGAGCACAAAGGAGACAATGTAGGGCTTCAAGCAGGAACTGGCATTTGAACTGCACTTGAGTGATGGGCAGAATATAATGAGAAAGCTGCTAAAAGGAACAAAAAGTAGGCTGAGTGCCTAAGGGTCGAGGGGAGGAGAGAAAGAGGAGCTGAGAAAGAGTTATTTATTACCGCTTGTCACTATTTGGGATTCTGCTTCTTAGATTCATGGTCAGTCCAAAGTCAGAGCTCAGAAAGGACAGCCTACCGCTCACAGCAGCTCATCAGGTCGGTCTGTTAGCTGCTGCCGTTCCTCAGCCAGCTGCAGCTCTGCCCTGTGCCAGAGGCTGTCAATAAATCCTTAAAAGATTTCTCCTGTCTCCCTGCTTGCGATCGCCTCATGTCAGCTCACACTCTGGCTGTCATTTCATTCTTTACACTTGCCCAGCCTGAAAGAGGTGGACTGCATTAAACATTAGAGTTATATCCGTGGATTGTGAGAGCAGCAGGTCTTGCAGGATCATTGGGGCCAGGGGTTACACAAAGAAACAAAGAAGAAGAAAACAAAACCCTTCTAGCAGACTCTGGGCAAATTTGAGCCCCTTTGCCCGGCTGGCACAGGGTATTTAAAAGGTTGGCAGGCCTCATTTGGGGTAGATGCTCTCCAATCTCCCACATACCCACCTCTGCCTTTGTCTTCCTTCAAACCCTTACTTCCTGGCAGAGATCTTCGGGCCCCTGAAGGCATTGAGTTCTGTTTTCTGAACTGATCAACACTTGACTTCTAACATAAGAAAACCAATGCCCAACAGCCTTGATCAAGATAATACAGTTAGTGAGTTAATACCAAAGCTGAGAATTAAAGCCCAGAATTTCCTCTCATTCCAATAATTTTCCCAGTTAAACCACACCTATTGACCTTGTAAGTGAAGCAGGAGATTATAGGATTTGCACAATATTAAATCTTAACACAATATTAAAATGGCTGTAGACTTTATCAAAGAATCAACAATAAAAATACCATAACTCTGTCCCTTTGCTTATGTCAACTTGCCATTCTACTGACAGCAGTCATTTAATTTTGTTGCTTGATATCCAGCTATATTCAATTTCCATTAGTTTCAAATACACAAAATATATAAGATAACAAATAAAAGGTAGATGATAATAGAGGTAGATGATAAAGATATGCAATTGTAAGGAAATGAGGCTGATATAAAACATCTATCATAAAGTACTATTTCCTGGCCATAGAAAAGTGGTACATTTGCTTCCAAATATTCCAACAGTCAATGATTTTTTTCTAGTCCATCATATAATTCTTCTTCGAGAGATAAAATCAAACTATTTGCCCAGAAGAAAACCAATAGCTTTTCATTAATAAAGCCAAAAGTTTTGCTGAAGGGGTCTGAGACTATGTGATGTAATGAACAAGGCCCTAACACTTCCCAATCGACATTTTTTTGTTTTTGAGGGCAGTGTCACTGGCCCTCATATGTGGGACCGAACCAGGGCTGCTGGCTTCCCAAGCCAGCGCTTAACCACCATGCCACTCGGCCGGCCCACCCAATCAATATTTTTGATTTCCACCTAGTGATTACACACCATAATGTACTTTGGTTACTCTGTGACTATTGACTCATGCACAACAAATCCCTAAGGAAACTTGAAGTTTTTGTATCGGTTCCAGAAATAGTGCCCATAAATTTATCCCATAAATAATTGTCTCACTCATCAATCCATATAAAAAATATTCAAATAGGTATATATGTCACTGTGATTATAGAATACATTTAATTTAAATTTGGTACAGGATTCATGGAGGCTTATCTTCTCATTCTCTATTTAACAATACATTCTGAAAGTACAGTTAGTACCATGAGGTGACGGTGGGTAAGAGGTGCCACATGACTTGGGATGCAGAAAAGGACCTCATCTTCAAAGATGGAATCCATATGATATGGTTGTTTGCAGCTACCATCCGTTTGACTGGTCAACACCAGTGCTGTACCAGATGTTAAATATCAACATTCTTGTTTTCAATAAATATTAATTTTACTATCTACCTTGTTGGGAAAAGTTAGGAAACACTTACCTGGGGAACTTGATAGAGGTCTGTCTTACAAGCTCTTGTCTATAAATATTTTTCTCTTGACTAAGGCTTTGAATAGAGCAGAAGACAATTCAGATTTGTAATCCTTGACAGTTAACTGGTTTGAGGCACTTTCCTTTTGCTACTTAAATTTGAAATGGTATATTTTAACTGGCAGCTGAGCTAAGGGATCCTTTGACATCCTTTTGTGAAATTTGAGAAGCCTAACATGGATATACATCTCACCTCCATTTTGAGAGGGGGTTCAGGCAATAAATAGGGGAAAATATTGAGATTTTCTTCATCTTTATAATCTGCATCCCTGTACCTTAACCCCACAAACTTAAAAAGTCATCCATTATCCAGAAGTGTCCAAATAGAATTGTCAAAATTGTTCTAGTCCACAGTATTTCACAGACAACTGAATCTGAATGATTGTTCTAACATTTTAAAGTATCACTCATGGAATGAATAATTTTGAGGTATGTTATTTCTTTGATGAAATACATATGCCAAGAGCACAGAGTGAAGTGACTAGCTATGTGAAATTATTAAATATGAACTAATTAAAAATTAGTTGCTCTCTGCAAAACTGTTCTTCATTTTAGTATACCCAATTGGTAGTCTTCTGAAATAATTTGATGACATGTCAGATTGTCTACTAAGATCTCTACTAGATCCTGATATTGAAAACAGAGCAGACTTATACAAAAGAATGTTCATCCCAATGTGTTATCAGATGATAAGAAGCCAATCAAAGTGAAGGAAAGTCAGGACACAGCAGTGCTTTATCTCTCTGGAAAAGATTGCTTACTTGATGAAGGGGCACCCCTACTCACTCTGAGTCTTGTAGAATATTATGTTTCAGATTTTGTATCAGCATCAGTAGTTGAGTGTTAGGGGAGAGGGAAAGGATGTTATTTTGAATTGATTTAACCAACTTTTTGTTCACAAATCAAAAGCTGATGGAAGGTCAATAAAAATGGCATATAATTCTATATTGTTCTTGATAGATTTCTGCATAAAATGAATATATCTCTATATAATAGCAATGGCTAAGCTCCACCTCCTTCTTATCTAAACTATTAGCTTGAGAAATTCAGACTCATGGTTTCAAGAAATAAATTGGCCAGTAATTTGAGTGGAATGTCTTTCAAGTAACAGGTTTTAGTTAAGAGTTGTAATATTTATTATTTCAAAAAACCGGAATCTATTATGCTCTAGGTCTAACCAAATTGTGCCACACCTATAATTTTCTAAAAGTGAATAAAGCGGCAAGAAATGTGGCCCTCAATTCAGCATGTGTTCAAAATTTAAGCTGGTGCAGGCAGTATTGGCTGGGAAATTGATCAGATTTGAGTTTTATGCTCACACATGCTAGGGAAGAATGGTTAGTCAGAAATTAAGTAACTTGCTCTAAATGGACCTCAGAACTGCAAGGCAAAACTTGCATCTTCTAGCATATAGTCAATGGTTCAATTTCCAAGCAAGAGAATTTTTCCTATGCCTTGCTTTCCTTGCTCTAACAAAAATACAGCACTACTACAATGAGATACTACTTTATATCATTAAGATGATTACTATAAAACAAAACAGAAAAGAAGAAGTGTCGCCAAGAATGTGGAGAAATTGGAATCCCATACGTTGCTGATAAGAATGTAAAATGGTGCAACCTCTGTGGAAAATAGTGGTCCCTCAAAAAGTTACATGTAGAATTACCACGTGGTCCAGCAATTCCACTTTTGGATTTTCAAAGAATTGAAAGCAGGGACCAGAACACGTACTTCTACACCAATGTTTATAGGAGCATTATTCACAACAACCCAAGGAAACAATCCAATTGTCCATCAATAAAGCAATGGGTGAACGGATTGCAGCATATCCATACATGGAATATTATTCAGCCATAAAAAGGGGTGAAAATCTGATGAATGCTATACCATGAAAGAATCTTGAAAACATGCCAAGTGAAATAAGCCAGACACAAAAGGACAAATACCATATGATTCCACTTGTGTGAGGTACTTAGAATGGTCAAATTCATAGAGACAGTAAGTAGAATAGAGAGTACCAAGGGGTGGAAGAATAAAGAAATAGAGTTATTACTTAATGGGTACAGAATGTCTATTTGGGATGATAAAAAAAAGTGCTGGACAGGGATAGTGGTAATAGTTACATAATTGTGTGAATGTACTTAATACCACTGAGTTGTACAATTTAAAATGGTTAAAATAGTAAATTTCATGGTATATATATATATATTTTACTACAATTTTTTACAAACACAGCACTAGAAATCATCATGTCCACTCCTGACTCTTCACCCTCCCCCACCGCCTCCCCCACCACACACATACAATACGAAATGTGATTCTCTTAGCATTGGCTGCATTCAATCCTAGAGACTAAAGTCACCACAAGCACCCTGAGAACTGCCCTTCCTGAGCAACCCTGGCAAATCCCCTGTGGGGACAAGTATGCCCCTAATAGGAAACCCTGTGGTGCCTCCCAGGTGAGTTTCAGAAGCCCACTGAGTGCCTGGGCTCCACAGTTATAAACAAGTTATGTGGAATCAATGGCTTAACTTGTATATTGACAAGAATTATGTGACTTCAGATTCAATGGGCTTAATTAGGTTATAAGAGAACTGGGTTATGAGTATGCATCTGATGGAAAAATTTTAATCTTTAAAGCTCTTAAGTGTTATTGATTGTAAAAATGGGAATTTAAAAGAGTCAGAACTCTCAAACCTCCCAACCCCTATCCCCAGAAAAATCTGACCCTAGGGAAAAAGTTATTTATCAACAAACAAAGCCTTCATCAAGGAACTACTTCGGCCTGAACAAAATAGTCCTTCAGTCACATCTGCAAGTACAGGTGAGGGCTGGATCTAAAGGAATATTCTCTTTATTATCCCATCCTGTAGCAGTTAGAAACCAACTCCATCCCTCAGATCAGTGGCTACTCCATCATGTCCCTGCCACAGATCATACAGTTATGTCCTGTCTGACCTCCTCATTTATCCTTTCATCTTAGGGGTAAGAGGCAATGTCAGGATCCAGGAATGATGACAAACAAAGCCCACAGAAAGGCAACAGAACTACTAGCTCTCTCACTTTCCTTTGCCATGACAAAGGATGTTATCTGGTGAGACACTAAGTAAACAAGAACTAGTGACTCCCTGCAAGGTACACAAACCTCCTTGTGCAAATTAAAGTATTTGCCATTCAAGTGATCACTGTGATACTGTGTCCTAGCTCTCTTGACCACAATGGTAGTTGAGTCAAGAACAACTTCTCACGACCCTCTACATTCTGAGGTGTGCTTACCTGGTGTCACAGCTTCTCTCAGCAGATTTGTAATTAATACAAATCTGGCAATGAAGCAAAATGAGCCCAAATCAACAATTCTTAAACAAGGAGGACCTCCAAGCCTATGTAATCTCTCTCATTTTACAAATGAAGAAGCTGAGGCAAGAATAATTGAAAAGACCTGCCTGAGGTACACTTCTCATTAGTGGTGGATAAAGAACCGACACTCAGAGTCCCTGCTGTTTGTGTGGTGAGCTTTCCTCAAGAATACGCTTCTGCTGTGGACACAATAGAAGCATCCAGCCTTATGCAAGGTAGTCATGGCTTTGATGGGTTTGTTTCACTTGAATGATGGCTCCAAATAAAGGGGAAATGTGTTTTTCTCTCTTTAAGCTGTTTACTCTGAGTCATTGCTCAGAACGGTGGCCTCCATTTGAATGATTCATGTCATGACAGCCAGTACAGACTCGAAACTCTTAAAATGTCATTGGGCCTATGATGTATTGAATTTTACTTAAAACAGAAAAATGCAAATTGTTCAAGAATGATATTTTGCCAAACTTTTGTGGCTGGGATTTGAAAAATAGTACCATAAGAAATTCCAAATGACAGCTTTTTTAATATCGATTTTTGACTAGTGATAAGAGATTTGACTTCCTAGTCTGTTTTATAAATCTAGTGAAATACAGCCAGAATTGAGTTGGTGGCCTAACTCTACCAGTTTACCAATCTTTTATGTTTCTCATCCCAGTGGATACTCTTCTTTATGGTCTCATATGTTACAAAGAAGTAAAAGAACAAATCTGAGCCCAGGTTTTAGATTTACCACCTCGTTTGCCTTAGATTAACCATTAGCTTTTCTGTACCTTGGTTTTCTTATTCTGAATTTTTTATACCAATTCCAATTCTGGTTTACTTCATGAAGGGTGCATGTAGGCCAGCTGAGATTAACCCACTCAAAAATGTTTTTTAAAAAAGGGAAGTGTTATAAACAATGAAGAAAATAGATTTTTTAATCACCTTTCCCATGCAGAAAGCTTGCGAAAATTATTCAGTCAGGGCCATAAAGAGCTCAGGCACCAGGGTTGGGTAGAGTCTCTGCCTTGGATAGAGAACCAAAAGGAAATATAGCATTTTTACTAATGAAATCATCATGTGTATAAGTATTTATGGAAGTTGGATATGGAGTGAGATTGGAGTTTTTGAAGAAAAGAAACAGAGCAGCAGAGATGGGTGATGGGAAGCAGTAATGTGAAGATTGAGTAGTAAAGTTATTCTAGAAAAATGAAAACTGAAGTAGAGAAAAGGGGAAAATATTTAACATCAGTTGGTGAGGCAATAAGAAAACTAGGAGAATCAAGGTAGACAAATAAATGGATGCCTTCTCCTTCAGATTCTTTCCTTTTGTACTTCTTAGTTTTTATACCTATGTTCGTGATTCAATTTATTAAATATTTATTAAGAAGCACCTATTGCATGCCAGATTCTAGTCCAGGCTTTGGGAAAATTAATAAGTAAAAGAGATGAACCCTCTCACCTCATGGAACTTATATTTTAATATCAGACAAGGGGAGAAGGAAGGAAATGAGCAATAAACACACAGAAAATCAGACATTTTCTGAAGAGGTAATTTCAGAGAGCAATCAGTGCTATGAAACATAAAATAGGACAAGATAAAAATGGCAAGTGGCAGAAAGGGCACTAAATTAGCTAGAGTGGTCAAAGAGGGACTCCCAGAGGAGATGACACTGAGCTCGCAACTCTTGGCTGCAAGTGATAGAAATCCATATCAAACTACATTAAGTAGAACAAAAATTTTATTGACCCAAGAAGGTAGATAGGATACTGAAAGAGCAATGGCAGAGTCCAGGACTCTGGGACCTCAGTGACATGGAATCAATCCCAGAAAATACACCTTTTCCACCTCTCATCCCCTCTAGTCTCACATTCACATCTCCCCATTTTGGCATACTCAGTAGAAAACAGAATGCCTTTCTCCCAGAGAAGACCTTTCGACCCCAGGAAACATTTTTGGCTAGATGTGAGTTATAATGTCATTCCTATGGCTGGGATAGTGATTGGAGGAGATGAGGGATAAATGGGAGGAAGGAGTATTTTACCAGAGAAGAGGATGGAAAAGCTCTGTGAACAGCACAATTCCAGTTTACTACATTCTGCCCTTTGATTTCCTGGTACACACAAGGTACCCTTCTTCTCTGACATTAAATTTAAAAATCCCCACCTATCATAATGTCTGTATCCCACATACAACAGAAAACACATCCACCCTTTCCAACGGGACAACCCAAACTGCATTGTTTGCTATATCTAATCTCAATCTTCTCTGACTCTTGCCAAATGACAAATTTAGCCACTCCACCATAGCCAATATAAAATTGGAGGAGTACATAATGTCTGCAATAAGAACTCCCATTTGGAAAGCACATAAAGGTGCAGCAACATCAGCTATCTCTGGCCCAGAGCATGTTGCTGAACCAGAAGACCAGGAAATCATTTCCCTGGCCATAGAGTAAGTCCTTGTATGAGTTTCTCTGCCTACTCCTGGATACTGGCCAGAAGAGTTGACCATAACCATTGGCCTTCTCAAGCAAGCCTGAGACAGAATTAGGACTTAATACTTCTTCTTGGTGTTACAATGATTTATCCACTTCTTATTGGTACAATTAGAGCTGTGGTCAGAGTCTTAGTTAGGGGTTGACTAGTTATGAGATACCCTTTGCCAGCCTTAGGGTTTCTTTGTCAATGTAATTTCCTTAAAATCCCAATTTTAATTTTTGCTGATCTATTTGATTCTTACAGCCTCCTCCTCAGTCACCAACACCAGAAATGTAATCAAAACATGACCCTCAAGTCTGGCCTCAGGTAACAATTTCTATATTTCTTAGGACTCTTGAGTTTTAAAAGTCAGAAGCCCATTGAAACATGGAGACTGAAGATGTGGCAGCCTTTTCCCCATATTTGCCTAAAAATAAATGCACATTAATCACTGCGTAAGCCAGATTTCATCCAGTTACATGAAATAGAGATCAAATTCATATTAACTTAAAGAAAAAGTATTTTATTGGTTTCCCAGCTGGAATACATCCTGGGGATGGCCATGGGAATAAAGTAAAAGGTACAAGAATCAGGATCTTAGGACTCTGACTTTCTATTTGATTTGATTAGCTTTACCTGTAAACTCTTTCTGAGATGGTAGACAAAATGGCTATCATTGGTCACAGATCCAAATCCCCCAATGCAATAACCCCATTAGAAAAGAAAATGTTTTATTCCAATGTTGATCCTGGTGAAGAGATATGATTGGCCAGGTCTGGGTCTGATTCCCACCCCTTTGGTGGTTATGGGAGAAGTGGAGGAGGGGAAAAACAGAGTTGGTTAACAGGAGAAAGATTAAGGCAAAGTTTGTTGGACAAATACTTTAGCCACCACTGTCCAGTGTATTCACAAAATTCATCAACCAATCAACACATCTACATACTAATAAAAAGATGTTGTGTTTCACAATAGAAATAGATATTGCCACAAAGTTAGATCATTTCTTCTTGGTTTCAAAGGATATTAAGGTTGAAAACAAAGCCTGACACCCATCACAACTTCTTGCTATTCATTCATTTATTGTTTTATTCAACAAATATGTATTAAGTGGCTACCACCTCCCAAGCATTGAGTTAGGTAGGTGATGGCTATGCATCAATAAACACCATGGACATGGTCTTCACCTTCATTGATAGGGAGTCATACTACTAAATAAGTAATTCCAGTAAGTGAAATAAGTGGCATAATAACAAATGTGCCTGATTCTAGGAGAGGAAATTATATGGGTGCCTAACTTCTGAGGGTGAGGAAGGAGGTGCAGGATTCAGGGAAGTCTTCTTGGAAGAAGTAATCTTTAGTACTTTTAGGATACCTAAGGGCTAGCTAAGCCTGAGAGGCAGAATGAAGTCCAGTTAACATAACATAGGTGAATGCCCAGTGTCAATAACATCATGGCACATGTGTAAAAATGAAAGCGTTAAAGAAAACCAGCTGTTCTACATTTGCTCAGTAGCATCATTTTCGCTTTCTTCTTAGAAGAGCAAAACACTCCAGTATAATGATTTCCACTTGTCTCTATGTTTTCCCTCCAGGCCCCTTTTTACTATTCCTAAAGCCAGGAGAAGCACAAATAGGGAGATGTTGCCATTTAGGAATCAGTGGAAGTAACCAAACAGGTTTCTTTTCCATCCACCTTCAAATGTATTATTTCAAGTAATGCCCTGTCTGCCTCTAAGTGTCACAGCTCTTCCAGTCTCATGACCAGTTTGGGAACAACAGATAGGCAATAACAGTTTGCATTTTCCCCTAGAAAATCGTTGGTCTTGACTCAAACGTGACTTTTTCTGAAGCAGCTTGATATCCATCAGAGCAGTTGACTTGCATCCGAATTGTGTCCTTTCCTATGCCTCCTTGCTAGGTGTGGAATGAGCTATTACTAAGCGCTATCCAAATCATCAGGGCCATGCATAAAAAATAAATAATTGAGCATGACTAAAATGAATACTCTATTATCAGGTGCATTTGCATAATTAAACTTGCTCCAAAAAAATTGGTAGAGCGCAAACCGGCAAAAGTGGCATTGCATAATATCGACCACCAAGCCCTGGAATGTGATTCTAGCAAAACATAATGAAGTCAGAGCTTTGTGCGTACAGATTAGATAAATGCATCAACTCAGTGATTGGAGAACAAACTACATGCTTAGAATTTTTTTAGTGTAGCATCTTCTTTTTATTCAGAATTACATGACTTTGACCAAGAATGAGAGCTTGGGAAAAGCAGCTTATGCCAAAAGCAAGAGGCCAGGCTAGTGGTCAGAAGACTTGGGGCCTAGGCGCAGTTGCAGCTCTGATGTGTTCCGTGGCCTCTAGCCAGGTATATCACACTATACTTTGCACCCATGTCTTAATTTTTAATATGGTGCATCCATACTTCTTACCTGATGGATTTTAAAAAGCACAGAGAAAGAAAACACAGAAATAGCCCCCGTGGTTCCTATCCCACTGGGGAAACACAAGCAGTCCCTAATGCCCACATCTTCACCCTTGGGTCAGAAGTAGGCACAGTTTTGCCGTATGCTGTGCTGATTTTCATCTTGAACTGGATGAACTGTCCATCTGAACTTCCTCTCTGCCTGTTTCTGGTATTGGAGTGAAGCATCAGAGTCATCAGGAAGCAGAGGCCTGGGGCTCTAAATTAGTGTTTCTTATAAAGGAGCTTCTAAGAGGAAAATGGTTGAGAAAGTTTGCATAGTCTCCTCTGATAGCCTATAAAGCCAGACATTGGAGAGTCAAGGAGACTATATCAGGACATCTTAATACTGGGGGAAAAATTGGCAAAGCAAAGAAATCTCTAGATTTCGGTATTTTCTTTTCTACTTGAGCCCTTCTGTAACACCCTCAGGATAAAGTAAGCAGCAGGTCAAGGTTCATACTACCACTGTCCCTGTTTGGTTTAGTGAGAAGAAACTCTACTCGGATACAAGCCTAATGTATCTATGACATCTGTTGCCCATTGGTTAAAAAGGCCACTTTAGTTTCCCTTCCCTTTCTCATGCTTTCCACTAAAGCGCCTTCTAGATCGAAGAAGACAACTTTCTCAACTAATGAAGACCACTTTTCTATCAATACTCTATGACAGTCACACATTACTAATTCAAATGACACCATTTCATTTATCATTGACTGCTAGCAGGCCTATCAATTCAGTCATAATGACTTTGTAAGAGTTCATCTTCAAAGACCTTCTTTTCCTCAATCTCTGATCAAACTCAATTATCTAAATCAAGTTGCAGTCTTCTGGATAATGCAATAGACTTAAGAGAACAGGACATTGGAGAGTAGAGGACAATGATGACAGTAAGCATGGGTCTGTTCCAGCCTACAGAACTTCATGGGAAAAGTCAAGGTGGGAGGATCCCTAACTATTGGGTCAGAGGTCAAAGTGCTTCACTCTGAGTCTTTCAGAGCAAGTCTGTGTCTCCTTCAGAGTGAGATGGTATCTGCAGACGTTCTGTATCAGTGTTTTTAAAACGTGGCCAGAAAAATACAGCTGAAGAATTGGAATGGGAGAAGTAAAAGAAAAGAAAGGTAGAGATGAATATGACAAGGATGGGAAGAAAAAAATTAATACTGCTGATTTCTCCATCACGCCTTTTCTACCAGCTACTGGAGTTGAGAAAGAAGGGGGTGAAAAGGAAACTTCTGGCAGAGAAGAGTAAGAGAAGGGTGCTATTATATAAAGATTCACTGTGACGATAAAGGGAAAGAAAATACTGCCTGGCAAAATGTTACATGGTAGGCCTATTATTGATTTCACTGGATGGATCCAAGAGACCTGTTTGCAGTCATTTAAATCCCTGGAAATAAGTCATTCAGGGGGAGTCACGCGGCATTAAAAAACTGGATTTTGAAGAGAGGCTTAAAAGAAAAAGAATGAGCCAATGAGAAAGCATACTTTGAAAACTAAGGTTCAAAACATGGATTTTTCTCTCCAGGGAGGAAACAATTGCTACAGAAGGCATTGTGAGTGTTTGCAAAGGCATTATGAGGGCCTGGCAGTCTCAGTAAAAGAGGTAGCAGACTTGGAGTCTGAACTTGGGAATGAAAAACTAGAAGGCAACAGTGGGGAATATTTACCAGATATTTTTAACTTAGAATTCTAAGACCACAGCTGTTATTAAGGACAGTAAATATATGCTAGAGATAGGACTTGAAGACATTCTGAGAGCTTTGTATAGACAGAAAAAAAATGCGCTGGTATAAAAAAATATTCTGCTGTGTTTGTAAAAAATTCTTTCCTTCTTTGACATTCATAGTGTCACCATTTACCCTTTTTCATCTCTGATGTGTCAACCATCCAGCCTACCCTCTATGTTCACAGAAGACTTTGGCTGTGGCTCAGGGTTTTTCTATCCCCCTCACAAGTAGCTATCATTCTGAACAACTTCAGTTTCCTACAGATATCTGCAAGGTTGACAAGTCCTTGGCTTTCTAAATTCTGGTGACTCTGCCACACAGACCCATATCCACACCACGGCTTTATCATTATTTGAACTTTCTTCCTGTGAAATTTCAACCCTTCATTTACTCATTCATTTTACAAATGCCTATTGAATACCTACCTTGTGCCAACCACTGTGCTAGTCACTATAAAATTAGTTATAGTTAAAAGAGACAATGTCCCAAAAGAAATTCTGTTTCTTCAAGAGAAATCATCTTTCTAGAGATTAGTATCCCAAATTACCTGTAATGCCACATGTAGTTAAACAGCATAGAATTCCACATTATTGATTGTGTGTGTGTGTGTGTGTGTGTGTGTGTGTGTGTGTGTGGTGATGGTGGTAAAACATATATAAGATAAAATTTGTTATTTTAAGGGGTGAGAGGGAGAGAGAGAATATGCTTTCCTTTTGTGGAGCTTATACTAGTGAAGGAGACAGAGAAACTAACGATAATTAAATAGAATGTTGTAAACGTTTTGCTGGAGTACGCTGGGGAGCCTGCGGGAATCCATCTAATCTGGATATAAGCTGCCATGCAAGGCTTCCTGGTAAATGTGATGTGTAAACTGAAACTTTAAGAATGCATGTGAGTTAGCCAAACGAGGGAGGAACCATGTTCCAGACAGAGGATATGATATTTACAAACATTCAGAGGTAAAAGGAGGCATGGCATATTTAAGGTTCTCATAGTCGTTCAGAATGGACAGATTTGTTAACTGATGATCTGTATGTGGTTGGTGAGGGAGAGAGTGTACAAGAATGATGCCCAAGTTTTGGCTTCAACAAATAGGTGAATATTGACGTCATCTCCTGAGAAGGGTACTTTAGAAGAAAAACAAAACTAGAGGGAAAGATAAGAGTTTAATTTATGATGTGTTGAGTCCTAACTGTCAGTGTGACATCCCCATGGAGATGTTGAATCTTCCTCACCCTCACATTCTACCTCTATCCACCACCATGCCCCACCTCTACCTGCCAATACATAAAAATATGCAAATGTTTCGTCACCTGCCTAGCTAAGTCCACTCATTCTCTAAGACTCAGCACCATTTCTAGAAAATATTCTATGATGACCACTGCCCACCCATGCTAAATCCATGTCATCCCATATTTACCTCTATTGTAACATACTGAGCTGCAATTTCCACTTTGCTTATTTATTTTCCCTATTAGTCTGTAAATTCCCTAAGTTTGTTGTTGTGTGTTTTTTAAAGCAGTAGTGTCAACAAATGTATGATTTACTTCTTTTATCATTCATATTTTAGTTTTCCTGTTTAGCCCTTATGCTGTCTGGAATTTCTAAAGCTGTGAAACAACGCATTTCTTTCTTATTCTAAATCTTCCTTCTTAATACAATAAATACCAAGTCATAGCACAACATACTAACAGCATCACTTAAAACACTGTTCTGACACAACTTTTGCCTTTCTTTTACATCCCCACAGTTAACAGATGCTAAGTAGGTACTTGTTAAAACTTAATGAATGAATACTTTCATGAATAAGCAAAGGAGAGTAAATAAACATGTTTTAATAGTTTTTCAGGAGGGAACTGTCTTTGGGTAGGAAAAGTGACTTGTACATTTATACTTTGGAAGGATCCACTGCAACAAAGAATGAGCAATCCATGTGAAACAGGAATTTGGGGCTTCAGTACAGAAAGGTAGGACAAGAGAGAGAGGAAGAAACAATGTAACAGAGGCATTTATTTTGTGCAAGATGCCCAGTGAGGAAATCCTAAAGGCGGAGAGACTGGATATGTTTTCTATAAACAATAGAACTATCTACCTTATGATTTTGATTTATGACACTGATACAGTGTACAATCTCCCAGTTTCCCAACCCTCTGTAGGTCTAGCTATTCTCAAATGCCTTATATGGGCAGTTTTTGTGTAGATTCATTCCTTCACTAGATCAAGTTTAGAGTAAAGAGAAAGTAGCCATGAGAGAAATGTGTGGGAGAGGTAAACAAATAAAGAGCTCAGAGAGAACCGAAACTCAAATCCATAAGAGACCAAGGGAAGGTGAGCCCTGAGGGATTCACCAGGACTCGGATGGCTCCAGGATATAAATTGAGGTAATTTTATTTAACTCCCTGTGATGGTTAACTTTGTGTGTCAACCTCACTGGAACTCAGAGGGCCTAGATATTTGATTAACAGTATTCTGGGTGTGTCTGTGAGGGTATTTCTGAATGAGGTTAACTTTGGAATCGGCAGGTGAGATAAAGCAGACTGCCCTCCCCAGTGTGGGCGGCCTCATTGATTGTGGGCAGACCTCATTGATTGTGGACCCATCTGTTGAATGCCTGAACAGAACAAAAAGGCCAAGTAAGAGAAATTTTACTCTCTTTTCCTGCCTTCAATCTGAGATATCCAATACCCCTGTTGTTGGACTTGGCTCAGACTGAAGCTTACACCATTGGCTCTCCTGGGTCTCCTGTTTACTGGCTGCAGATCCTCGGACTTCCAGCCTCCATAATTACATGGGCTAATTTCTTATTTTATATATTAGGGATATATATATAATATTATATATATATATGTATATTAAGATAGTAAAGAATGAATGAATATGTATGTATTCTGTTTCTCTGGAGAACCCAGACTAGTATACTCTCCTCCTTTGTAATCTCTGAACCTATAAAGGACCTACTTAGACAAATCTCCTAAGATCTGGCCATAGTCATGGGAGACCAGGCAGAGCACCTGAATAAACTGGAATCTCATTTTCTCAGCCCTTTTAGTTTCTGAATAAATGCGGAAAAGGCACATGGCCAATAAGAACACAGTAGGATAAGACCCCAAGAACAAGTTTGAGGAATGTAAAGAGACAACTTTTTGATCAAGGAGGGAAATACATAGAAGGAAAAGAGGAAGAATCTAGAGATGAGCAAGTGCTACCATGAGCAAATGGCAGACAACGTTGTACACCTGAAGCTAATATAATATTGTATGTCAACTATGATTTTAAAAGAAAATTTTTAAAAAGTGGTAGGGAGAAAGTAGTTCTTGCAGGAGAAAGAAGACAAAAATGCTTGCCTTGGTAGAAACAGCTTTGTCAAAAATGCAGAGAGGAAGAATGGAAGCAGGGAGAATAGATGCAGAGCGATTCATGTAGAGAGAGACCAAAGCCAATGTGAACAACCAGCCCATTATAGGTAGAACTCGGGGCCAAAGAAGGTGGAATAACTGAACCTAAAAGAGGGCAGGAAGCACAGCAGGAGACGAAGAGAAAAACACTCAGAGGAATACTTGACAAGTAAGAAAAATCACCTGAACTTGGAACAAACACAATTCATTAAAATAGAAAAATGTAACTCAAGTGACACAATATATTGCCTATGGGTCTCTGAGAGAAGAAAATACTAGCATAGTTTTTGTGAGAGAAACAAAGTGGAGCATGAAGAAGGGAATTTACTCCTCCCATAAGACTCTATTGGAGGCTTTTTACTTGTTAATAGGATGATTTAGCCACAGTTCCAGCGGTAATGGATTATAATTCAAGCTGGTTTAAGAAAGGGAAAAAGTATTTTATCAGGAGAATCTTGAGTAATGTACTGAGCTCAGTGATAGCCAGACCTCAGGAGGCATTGGAAGCAGTAAATACATAGTTACCAGGAAAACCAGCCATGCTTTCTCTTCGTCCCTGCACCTCTCTGAGTGTTCATTTCCTTTTGCCAGCACAGAAGATAATGGAACATGGCTGGCTCACAGCTTTGTGAGTAGACATCTCTGCTCATTTTAAGGTAGCCAAACAGGCTCACTCACAGAAAGAAAAACACCTATATCAGGTGTTTTGGCAAAGGGGCAGAATCAGACAATACAACATTGTGTGCAAAGACCAACCCCCCTACAGGTGGCAGTGATCCTCAGAGTAATGGAGATGTTATGAGTTAGCCATCACTTTAAAGGTTACTACTACATTGGACAAATGGAAACATCAAAATGAGAAGGTAAAGGGCTGGCCGAGTGTCGCGGTTGGTTAAGAGCTGGCTTGGGACCCCAGCGGCCCCAGTTCAGATCTCACATATAAGGGCCAGTGACACTGTCCTCTACAGCTAAGATGGTGAACAACAGCTCCACCGGGAGCTGGGCTGTGTGAGCCCCGGTGACGGTGTAGGCTGCAGCCCCTGCTACAGTGGGCTGCCATAGGCTACAATGAGTGGCCAGCAGCCAGCGTGAGTGGCTGGTGTGAGCTGCCAAGAGCAACTGTGAGTGGCAGTCCAGAGGCTGGCGACCAATCTGCCTCACCCGAGAAGAGCACAATGACGATACCAACATGGGCCAATGAAGCAATGTCCTCCACAATTAGACTAAAGAACAAAAGGACAGCAATTTATCTGTTCCCCTTCCCTGGTTCTCCAATGCTGTTCCCCTCCCCCAATTCCCCAATAAAATCTTTAAAAAACAAAAGGGAAGGTAAAAACATTGGAAATATTTTAAAGCATATATAAATAATATAGAAACAAGATCATAAGAAAGAATGCTGGTAATTAAAATATAGGGGGAAAGTAAGCATGTAAAACAATTATCATATGATGAAAATAAAATCTAACTAATAGTAAAGAAGCACAATTATTTTTTCTGTTCTGCTGCCTACTTAGTGTAGACTGTCAACTGTAAAGTGATTCTACTTGGTGAAATGGAAGCTATAATTACCACGTAAGAGAAGACTGAGTACTTTCTAATGTCAACTCTTATTCTCATTTTGATTCTAGCTGCAAGGCTGGCATCTGGTGGATTGGGGACTTTTGCCATGTCATCTTTGTGAAGCCATAGTAGACTCTTTGCTTCAAGACAAATTAGGCTAAAAACAAAATCAGAAAATAAAAATTGATGCAAGACTGACAGATAAAGTTTGAGTTTCTTAAAAGGCTCAGAAAAGAATTATGCAAAGAGTTATTAAAGATTGCACTTAAAAATTGATAGATTTCTCAATAAATACATTTTTAGAGGATGTTACCAGAAAAATCAGGACAAGACAAAGGGCCCTGTTGGCTATCTTATAAAACTAATTGCTGGCTATATCATTGTACATGTATTCAACAAAAGAACACATCCTTGCCAAAGGAAAGAATTTTGGGAGGAGGAAATAGACAAAAGACTTGGTATTCATTGGACAAGGTCATGGAAATAAATGGCAAGGGTATATACAGAAGGGTCATATTAAAAGAGATATCAAAAAATAATTTTATATCTTATGTTCCATTATTTTCCAATAGGAACTTATAAAAGTCACGAGCCAAAGTAAGATAAAATAGATTATAAATAAGTGGGTAACCACAAAGGCCTGAAAGCACATAAGCTGAATCCAAGAACGAGGTTAATTACAAATAAGAATGAGGTTAAATTTTGTAATTATGCATTTTTCCATACACGGGGCACAAATTTATCTCTATCATTTTAAATGAGCAAAGACAAATAGAGAAACCTGATCAATTCATGATATTTACAGGATATAAACAGAACAATTTTCCAAGAGAAGGTCAACCATTCCTAGTTAAGTATAATTGCATTTTATGAGAATGTAAAACAAAAAACTAGTAATAAATTCCCACTTTTTCACAAAATTTGAAATGTTTCCCAAAATTTTTTTCTTAGTTCATAAAAATAAAAAATTCATAGTTTCATAATTGTTGTGCCAAGTGAATTATAAACTGTGCTCATGCTATTGCCTCCTAGTGGTACCAATTTAGGTTGTAAATAGAATATCCACTATCCTCTGTCACGTTCTATCTTGAGTTTTGAGTATATTAAAAGATGCATAGGTACACCTGAAACTAATGAAATAAATACATAAATTAATTAATTAATAAAAAACATGCAGAGGACCCATGGAACATATGATTGTCTCTGTCCCCTACTGAAGTTGCCCTATGCTAAGATGAGACAGGAATTTTTATCTGAGGTCCACATATAAAGATACTGAGTAATAAAACAGACACTATGCTCAATAGCATCCTTCCCAGCACACATGGAATGCATTTCGTGGGCTCTTTCTTAATGGGTCCCCATATATAAGTATGTGCTGTTTCTCTCATTCCAAAGTTTAGATTGTAAAAGGGACCAATGCAAAAAATCCAGAATTATAGCAATCTGCACCTGTACCTGAATCCAGGGATAGATATGAGATTATCTATCATGTATTTGTCAAGCATTTACTTGTATGCCAGGCTCCGAGCTAAGTCATGAAGATGCAATAATGAACAATTCAAACACTTTTCCAGTTTCACAAACTTTATAGTCTCTATGACAGATAAAAGCAGGAGAGTTGAAAAGCAAATGACAAATTCTAATAAGAACTGGGAAAGAAGACAATGTTCACACTATTGTATTATACTATACTATAAAATATATTATAAATATAAACAAAATATAGTATAAACTATAGTATATATAAAAATATAGTACATTTTATAGTGTAGCTCACAGTATAGTCTAGTATAGTATAGTATACAGTATATAGTATATACTATAAAATATAACAGGGTTCCATGTTGTTGATGGTTAGGGAAGGGCTCTCTCAGGAGGTGATGTTTAAATTACAGGGAAGATGAAAAGGAGGGGACAATGTGGGTAAACCTTGAAAGCAGGACAGTTTGTAGAACTGAAAGAAGACTAATGCAAAGTGAGCAAAGGGAGCACAGATGGGATAACACCATAGAGAATATAACATCTACAACTAGTAGATATTAGTAGATAGGAGGTAAAATCTGAGTACAGCTACCAAAATCATAACTTTGCTTTTGAATAGTTGATCTGTGTCAGTTCTCCAAATCAGAGAGTCCTCACAGGTTGGCAGAATGCAGGGGTCTAGACTAGGCTAGGATAAGAAAAGTCAGAAGAAGAAACAGCCAAAAAGGCAAACAAAAATTAAAGAAGGGAACTTTAAATTGAGTATAAAGTAAACAGAAGAGGAGAGCTCAGACATTGGCTGGTAACTATGCAACCACTGCCACTAAACTGAAATATCTTAAATGGATAAGAAATTATTATTAAGGAATAATATTGAAAACCCTGCAGAGATCTGATATTAATTATAAGAAAGCTGAATAGGCCAGATAGCAGAGAACTTACAAACCTCACATTTTTCCTGCTCTCTGACAAGTCTGCACAAGATTGAATGACTGGGAACAGACAGGCATTTATATAATGTTCTTGTTGTCCCAAAAAATTGCTTTAAAAGCTACCTTTAATATCACCTCCCTGATGAAAATCAGTCAGGCCAATATGTTGAATCTGTTGGTGATTGTGCAAATCATAGAAAAATCTCAGGACATGGCAAGATTTCTGGATAAGATAGAATCGAAATCCACCTCTTTACCTTTTTTTTTTTTTAAGATTTTATTGGGGAATTGGGGGAGGGGAACAGCATTGGAAACAGCGTTGGAGAACCGGGGAATAGATAAGTTGCTGTCCTTTCGTTCTTCAGTCTAGTTGTGGAGGACGTCGCTTCACTGGCTCATGTTGGTATCGTCATTGCGCTCTTCCCGGGTGAGGCAGATTGGTCACCGGCCTCTGGACGGCAGCCCGTGGTGGCGCTTTGCCGCTCACGCTGGCTGCCACTCACTGTAGCCTATGACAGCCCACTGAAGCAGGGGCTGCAGTTGTGCCATAACCGGCAACTCCCAGCAGCCCAGCTCCAGGTTCAGCTGTTGTTCACCATCTTAGCTGTAGAGGGCAGTGTCACTAGCCGTCATATGTGGGATCTGAACCGGGGCCATGCTTCTCAGAGCCAGCATCCCAAGGTACCTCTTAACCAACACACCACTCTGCCAGCTCCTCTTTTCCTTTTTTAGTACAGTAAAATCTTGGATTGCGAGTGTTCTGCAAGACTAGCAAACATTTCTAATACATTTTAATGTGGTAAAAGAGCAATGTCTTGCAATACGAGTAGTTTGTTTCTGGAATGAATTATGCTCTCAAACAAAGGTATATGGATTGCCATGGTGTGGGGAGAGATAGAATTACTGGAAGAATTGGGGAAGGGTGAGTGGTCTGTATACTGTAATGTGCTGGCTTGGAGATAAGCACCCACCCCCTCTACATAGGAGAAATTCAGGTCAACGAGATCTCTTAAGAATCTTTCATTTCATTCACCACAGAACTCTAAATGGCCACAGCCACTAAAACAGGAGCAATAGAGACTACTAGCTAAAGTAAATCATGTTTCTGTATCTTCATTTAACCTCCAGTACCTGAATCAAGATTCTGCAGAAAGGAACTTAGCAGATGTACATTTAATTAATTCATTGAACAAAACTAATAGCCAAATTGCAAAATTCAGAGGAGACACCTTTGGTTGCCCCAAATGAATGACTTGCGACCCTTTGAATATGGATAATTACTTCTACACCTCCCCCAGTTTTCTACATTGACATACTTCAAATGGAGTTGTCACAGGCCTAGACTTGAATCTGATAATGCAGGTCACTTTAATGAGGGGAGAGGCACATGGGAAACCCAGGCCAGGCCTGTGTCCTCAACTTTACAATCAGCTGAGAACACTTCTGGCCTTGAAAGTTTTGAGTATCCCCTTACAGGCCTCTAGGGCAGCACTATTTATTATAAATGCCTTATATTGCAAGAATCCCAATTCAGAAAAGTAGGTATATGTGGTCCTGAGATACCACTGGATTCCTTGAAAGAACAGGTTTCTACTATGCATTAAAAATAGCTTTCCATATTTTAATGACAACTTTGCAAAATGATCTACATAATGTAACTGCCCTAGTGGTTATCGTCCTATAGGTAAGTTTGATATTTGCTTGTCAAACATCGCATACCAAGTATACACAAAGAAAAAACCATGGGATTAACCACATTTGTGCAATTACTCAAGTTTTGACGACGTTTGGAGGATGCTAATATGCCCATGTCACAACTTTTCAAAACTAGAGCAATTTAATGTATATCAAGCTGCAGGAATTTTTATTCTTAGATACACTCATTGACATGGGAGTCAGAGGGTATATTTGCTTTGTTTATGTTTTTGTTATAAAAATCAGTCCTTCACTGAACAATAAAATAGAAAACTCTTTAAAATGGTTCCATGAAGCTAAGAACTAGGACTCTAAAAATTTACACTGCTGATGGAAGAGACATTTCTTGGCTGAATGGATGCTGGGTGGTCCCCCATATGTTGGAAGTTTACCGTGTAATGTCATATGATGCGTGTATTACAATAGAAGGCTCAGCCTTGCCCCTGGGAGAACCGCCTTTCCTAGAGCTTAGGGCCCAGCAGTGTTACTGTAAGCAGAAATAATAGGGCTGCAGGGAGAGATTGGGGAGGAAAGGAAGGAGTATGTGAGGGGAGATAAAGGAGGGAGGAGATGGGATCATTAGTAAGAAAAGGTGCAGCTACCAGACCAGCCAGAACTACATTTTGGCCGAGAACAGACCCAAGATGCCATCTTATCCCTCAAGGTGAACTTTAGCTAGTTATAATGGCTTCTAATATTAGCATCACAGGCAGGGAAAATTCTCTACCCCCTCTGTTGCTATGAGAGTTCTAACAAGGGCCAAATAAGGGCAAGGGAAACGGACCTCTCTATGGGAAAGAGTAGTCAGCAAGGACTCACTTGGGAACACCTATCATGCCGCCCCTAAATCCTGAATATTTCGCACCCTCCTTCTAATAAAATCTTAAGACTCTTTGTTCTTCGGGGCAGTTGCTCTTCTTGACTGTCCACTCCCACTATTTTGGGAATGTACTCTCTTCCTTTCTTTTAGTAAATGCACTGCTTGCTTGACTTTGCTTGCTTGGCTTATTCAGTATGTCCTTGAATTCCTTCCTGTGGTGATACCAAGAACCCATTTTTCAGCAACAGCAGGATGACTCCCCAGAAGTACTCACTTTCACCCTAATTCACTCCAAATCACTCAAGTTCACTCTAAGGAGAAATTGAATTTTTTAAGTTCTGTGAAGTGGATCCCAAGCTGTTCTAGATTCCTTCAAATGTAGTTTTTCTTTGTTCCAGTTTCATTTCCTCTTGTCAGGCCTTGGGTTCCTGGTTTTGACCAAGGAAGACCGGACAATGTTGTCCAGAGCTCGGTGGCACTCCTCTGTCAGGAGAATCAGCTTAGACTGTGAGGAACCAGCAGACACTCCCCCCCACCCACCCCCACTCCCCACAGAATACTTCTACTCACTTTTGTTGGGGAACGGTCACTTCATTTCCAAAGATAAATGGATTTACAAAGGAAAGCAGTATTGACCAAAGTTCTCAGTGTGAAAAGCAGTGGAGGGGGAAAAAGGGGAAATTCCTGAAATTTTTCCTCCAAGCCATGATCTGTGGAGTAGCCGAGCTGACAGAGTCAAAGATAGTGTTTTGTACATGTTTAGTTTCTCTGTGCCTGGTGCTGATACCTTGTAGCTGCCTTGCCCTGTGAGATGTACCCTGCAAATTATTAGGCAGAATTTAGCCTGATATTTCGTAAATGGGTTTTCTCTACTAGCCTGCAGCTAAATGTAAATAAATGTAATAGGATGCATTCATTTATGAAATAGGAAAATGCCAAAGAAACTAGTGTCAAATGATTTCCCAGGGATTTATATTAATTTGCATCTGCTCGTCCTGTGCCTGCTACACATTGAGAATGTCTGTGTATTATCTATGGCAAAGAAAATAAAAGGCAAAAAACCAAAATATTAAATATTATATTAAGGTATTTGATATATGGAATACCTTTCTGAATTCTCATGAGAAATTTTGTCACTTTTTTAACCATTACATCTAAATAATCAAATGATTATTAATTTTTTCTAATTATCTTATATAACATGTTAAGATCTTATGGTTGAGAACCATATCTTTAGACTTCAATAATACATTATTAATAAATTAAAAAGCACTGTGGGGCCGGTCGAGTGGCACAGTGGTTGGGCGCTGGCTTGGGAGGCCAGCAGTTCGGGTCCCACATGTGAGGGCCAGTGACACTGCCCTCAAAAAAAAAGCACTGTGAAAACAAATTATTCAAGTTAGATTCTCTTGCCAAATTATACTGACATTAATATACTAACATTAACTTGGCATTTAAATTGATTTCTGTGCTCTTTTTTTGAGACAATACCTTGCTTTTACCTCTGTTCTCAAAAGGGTCTTTTTCCCAGAGCACATGGTTTAATTATGCATTGGCATTGTTGATGGAAAAGGGAAAGATAGCAAGTAAATTGCTATGTAATCACAGCCTAGCAGCTCCTAAAATGGTAGTGGATTGAGGAAAATTAATAGCAATTTCACAAATGCAATAGAGGACATAGGAAATACCCTGCTAATACTCATATCCAAATGCTTTCCTTTTCTATGCAACATCTGAGTAGAAGAGGGGAATATTCTCTTAGACTCCATTGAATATTCAATCCTGAATCCCACTGAGGGTTTAATGAAAATTTCAATGAAGAGTTTAATAAAGAAGGGTTCTACCTAGGGACATGCTGTTCATTTATTCAGGGAATATTTATGTAGCACTTAATTATACCAAACTATTTAATGAAAGTCCAAGAAACAACTTTTAGTAAAATCTACAACCCATAATGGAATCTATTTCTATGGTCCATCTTTTTTCTCAGAGGAGGGAGAGCACATTCTCAAAGTGTCAGGTACAACTAAGAGGTGGAATTCCAACAAAGGCAAAATAGCTTGGAGATTAATATTGTAGGCATTGAGTTAGACAGCCTGGGTTCAAATCATTACTCTACCACTCAACAACTGAGTAACCTTGGGCAATTTACAAAAACTTTCTGAGTTTCAATTTTCTCATTTGTTTGATAATAAAAATATTCTTAAGTTTCTTGAGCATGACAAATGACAACATACATTCTAAGTTTTGTTAGCTTTTATGACTCAGAATGCTTAATGGTATCCCACTAGATTCTGAGCTGATGAAGCTGAGCCTCTGAAACGGTCTCATTTCATGGTGGACCTGTGTGTAGAGACAATTCAGACAGATTCAATAATGTATGTCATATGCATCCTTCAGATTCTGGCTTTAAACCCCTCTGGTGAATGGGGGAACAAAGCTGAAACCAGCCTATTAACCTCAGTAATTTTATATGACAAAGTAAAGGCTGGAACTGACGGGTAAGGGTAGAAAATGATGAGGTGCTCTATTATTTCAGCCCCTGAGCAGTTTTCTGCACAAACTCTTTCAGTTTTTAATCTCCAAAGCTTTGTGATTTTAAAAGATGTTAGCACTAACACACAGATACTGTACCAAAATATTGAAACCTCATGAGTCCAGTTATATATCTTTATATGCTTTTCTACAAAGGTTACATTTTATTGTCTTGACAAAATAGGTTTACATAATGTTCCAAACCATTTCTATAAAAGTTAGATATTAGAATAGACTAGGCTGTGTGCAGGAGACATTACAAAGAATTGAGAACTTCAAGATCTATCTATCTGACCATTTTATTTTTCAACCACCTGAAATACAGCATGTGGCAAGTTGACCATGGTGGTGGTATTTGTCATGAAGAAGACAGAAATAACTGACATAGACATAGGTTATTTCCACACACATACAAAAAGTGAAGATTTGACAATTACCTAGCTCATTTTATTCAATAAATTATTCTTAAACTCCTGCCCTGTATTAAGTGCTGGGTTGAGTTAAAATAATATACATTACCATTTCTGTCCTCAAGAAGCTTACAGGTCAAGTAAATAAATATAACATATACAAAAACATATGCAGTTCTAGGTATGCGGTTTATGCAAAATAATCAACATGAATTAAGTGGACCAGAAATGCAAACAAGGAGAAAAATTTGCTGAGATGCTTTTATAAAGCTCAGATATAAAAGTAGCGTTAACTGGGCTGCAAAGGATGAGTAGAGTTTTTCATAGAACATTGTAAGCTTTCAAATAGTACTTGTTAAAATAATTATTCATTCACTACTTTTTATCAGCCAAAATATAGGGTGGTCATTCTAAGTAGAGCTACCTGTGTGAGTTAAGGTCTATAAGAAATCTTACGATCCTTCAAGACTCAACACCAATGCAGTCTCTTTTGCAAAGATTTCTCTGGTTCCCCTAATGCTATTTATAACTGATTTCTTTTGTTTGTACGGTCTACTTGGTATGATAGAAATGCTCATGCTTATCTGATCCCCCATCATTCAGTAAGTTGTAAGCTCCTTAAGAGCAATGTTCTCATCCTATTCATCTTCTTCCATAATACCCCCTTGACACCAGCAATTATATGTTTAAAAATTGAATCAATCCAGGAACAAACTTCAAAGAGTGGTGAATGTTCTAAAGATAACCCAAGACTTCTGCACACTTTGTGCTATGTGGTAGCTGGTTTCAAAAGAGTACAAAATTGAATTGGAGCCCACTACAAGAGCAGCTTAGAGAATCAAGTTGTTTATTCTCAAGCTTTCTACTAAGAGATGAAATCTCTGAATTAAGTCATATCATTTGAACTAGTTGATCCTGATTTATTTGATGACTCTTGGCTCCATTTATACAAAGAAAAGAGAAGAACTGAAAAAAGACCCAATAGGTTGGATCAACATAAATCAATTTTGAGTACCCTTTTCTTCCCCTTCAGTTGCCGTTTAGTTTTATTTTTCCCTGAATTGCTTAAATTATAAGGTGTTTTTACTTTACTTTTCCTGTTGATAAACAACCTAAGTGTTATTTGAAGCTAAATTTTTGCTACATATACAAACAACTCCCCTGAATTCCAAGGTTCAAAAACATCTCAGAAAGAAATGATGTGAAAATTATTAGTAACTGTAGGTAATATAGACCTAGAATCTGAATTATTCAAGCCCAAAACATTATTTCCATAATACAGTGTGAAAAGAGCAGTAAGAATTTGGGCAACCAGGGATTTTGTTTCTATACTGCCATTTTCCAGAATCTGTAGGACCTGGGATAAGTCATTCAGTTATTTATTCACTCAGTTTATCCATTTATAAATGTATTTCATTTCCAATGCTTAGATTTTATGATTCTGAAGGTGAAATATCTTCCTTGCAGGTGTTGAAATCAGAACTATAGCACTGGGCTTACGCCATTATTTTGCATCCCATTATAGCAATTCCTACTTTTAATATCTCCCATATGAAGCTTCATTTTATAAGTATAGTATGCTTCACTATTCAGCCTTTTCCTCTGGAAGATTTTAGAATCCAATCAGCAGTTTGTTTTCTTCTTTATTTTGCAAACTTTTTTGGAATTTCAGTGAAGAGAATAGGAAACAATTTTATGTAGCTAATAGCAGAGATAGGCCTGCGTACGCCGCAGAAAAACTTAAATAGGCCAAATTAGTTTCACCTTGGTTTACCTTTCTCCTGTAAGTGCACCTTTGTGCAGATTCAGCTCTCAAGATATTATTTCTTCTAGTCTGCATTATTTTTCACTTAACCCATTAGTAGACCAGGAGTCTACATCTCAAATGTCTTTCAAGGCCAGGAAGGTAACATAATGGGGCTGAGTGTAATATGAGAGAAGGGAGTGGTGAGGTGAAGTACAGGGTACATGCCACTTAAGTCAACTTAAAATAAAAATCAAAAGCAAAACAAAACATGCCAACTAAATAACACACTTTTTCCTCTCCCATTTGGCCAGAGTGCAATCCTTGTTATAAACTCTTGAAAATTAGGAACTATCTTACTCACCTTTCTAGCTCCAGCATTGTGTAAGGCAGTGTAAGTACTCAATAAGTATTTGTTGAAATGAATTAATATTAGAGGAACAGCCTTTGGAATTTACACCTGGTGGTAGGGGACAGGGTAGAAGCCACAAAACTTCCTTAGAGCCAAATGCTTAAGTGCTTCACATGGGATCTTATGTAGTTCTCACAAAAGTTTCAAGAATTAAATACCACCATTACCACATTTAAAGTTGATGAAACCAGGTCTTTAGTCAAGATATTGCCCAAGGTCATAAGAAGGGGGACTGAGATTTGTATGGAATTCTGTCTGAGCCCAGAGATTTAGGCGTAAAGATAAAAAAATATCTTTAGCCAGAGGACATACAGAAGGCCAACAGGCATATGAAAAACTGTTCAACCTCACTGGTCATTAGGGAAATGCAAATAAAAACCACAATGAGATACCACCTCACTCCGGTCAGAATGGCTATCATCAATAAATCAACAAACAACAAGTGCTGGTGGGGCTGTAGGGAAAAGGGGACCCTGCTGCACTGTTGGTGGGATTGCAGATTGGTGCAGCCACTATGGAAGTCAGTATGGAGGTATCTCAAAAAACTGGAAATGGAACTACCTTTTGACCCAGCAATTCCACTCCTAGGTATTTATCCTGAAAAACCCAAGACACTAATTCGAAAAAATATATGCACCCCTATGTTCATTGCAGCGCTATTTACAATAGCCAAGACTTGGAAACAACCAAAATGCCCATCGGTAGATGACTGGATTAAGAAACTGTGGTACATTTATATAATGGAGTATTACTCCGCTATAAAGAAGAATGAAATCGTACCATTTACAATGATATGGATGGACCTAGAGACTATTATGTTAAGTGAAATAAGTCAGTTGGAGAAAGACAAATACCATACAATCTCACATATATATGTGGAATCTGAAAAACTGAATGAATGAGCAAAGTAAACAGAAACAGTCTCATAGATATAGAGGAAAAACTGAGGGTTGCTAGTTGGGAAGGGGTTGGTGATGAGGGAGAAGGGAAAGGGATTAGACAGCATAAATAGGTAACTACAATATTGCCACAGGGATATGAAAGACAGTTCGGGGAATATAATTAATAATGTTGTAAATATTTTGTGGTGTGTCAGATGGTCACATGTCTTGTTAGGGAGACCATTTCATGGATGGAGTAGAAGCTTGATCACTGCAGTGTACACCTGAAGCTGATATTCTATAATATTGGTATACAATATAGGATGTCATGGGATGTGGATTATACTGTGGAAGGGAGTCAGAGGAAGTGTAATAGATATATATGATATGGGTGGGGGGAGTGGGGTGGCGAACTGGGAGAGGGGGGTTGTCACTTTGAGGGGTAAAAAGTATAACTATTGCACTGTGTTGTACACCTGAAACTAATTAAAAACAAATAAAAATTTTTAAAAAATCTTCAGCCTTCTTTCCTGTGTCACTACTTTGTATTGCAATGAAAATATGTTTATTAAACAACTTCAGCTTAGGTTATTAGAACTTTCATGGAATATTCCAAACAAATGTGTTTTTATCCTCTTTTTAGATAAAGCTTTCTGTTTTTATGATTGTCTACTCTAACTCTTATAATTCTCTCTAATAGCTTAACAGGGTGTCAGAAGTCTCTGAAAGTGGAGAAAGGAGAAATAATAATTCAGTCATGAGAAAGAAGGAACTCCTGTCATCTGTGATAACACGGGTGAACTTGGAGGACTTTATGCTAGAAATAAGACAGACAGGGACAGTACTGCATGGTATCACTTATATGTAGAATCGTGAAAAAGAAGATGAAGGAATGGCTGGTTAGCTCAGGTGGTAAGAGTGCATTGCTCATAACACCAAGGTTGCTAATTTGATCCTCACATGGGCCACTGAGTTGCACCCTCCACAACTAGATTGAAATAACTACTTGACTTGGAGCTGATGGATCCTGCAAAAATGCACTGTTCCCCAATAAAAATATTTTTTAAAAAAAGGAAAAAAGAAGAACCCCCTCAAATGGAACCACAGAATTTTCCCCCAGATATTCCAAAGGAAGGCAGCATAACATCATGGGCGTGAACCTAGACTGCTGAGTCCAGCCAACCTGAGATTGAACTCTCATTACTTTATAACTATATGATGTTGGGAAACTCAGTTTCCTCATCTATGAGATGATGCTATCTTTCTCATGTAATTATTGCAAAAATTAAACAAACTTAATGTTAGTAAGCTCTCAACAGAATGTCTGTTCCATGGTAAGTGTTTAAAGAATTAATGGCATTTTTAAAATAGCAAGAAGAAACTTTAAAATAAGTAAAAACAACATTCCATTCTGTTGGAGTACAACAGAATACAACATTTTTGAGTGTTTTGAGTTTTGACCAAAATAAATTAGTTTTTTATGTGTTATGTACTGGCCAGAAAAGCACAAAACCTCTGATTATCATTGGAAGTCTCCTGACTTAGCTGGTCATGATCCTGGGAGGTCAGAAAGCAGTGCAAACATCTCTTGACTGTACCCTGTAGTGTGCCTTCATCTCCTGGTATAGACATCTAACTCCCCTCTCCCTTGGATCCTCTGTCTCCCTTCCTGCAACTGCTCCCCAAAAGAAAACAAACGTTTCCTCATTCACTAGCCTGTCCCCAGATCTACACAATCAATCCCATTTGTTCCAAGTCTTCATGTTCTTTGGTGTGGAGCAAAGACAAAGCTAGAGCTCTTTCATACTAAAATTAATCACCTCTTACTGCATAATATCCTGGCGATAGTACATGTAAAAGACTCTTTGGCTACTGTGACACAGAAGCTCATTTTGCCTCAACTGTATTTAGGAAGCGTGACTCTTCTATGGTTCCCCCAAGCTTTTTTCAGGATCTTTCTCTCCATCGTCTTCATACACAGTTTGATTCTAGATCAGTTTTCTGGGAGGCAGCAGGAGAAGGTGGTTGAGTACAATTGTAGATACAAGAAACATGGATTTAGGTCTTGTCCTGCACCTCAGATTTTTCTCAGCTGTAAAACATGCATGGCAGCATCCAGTACACCTGAGACCAGTGTGACTTAGGAAATGACCCTCAACCTTCATCGTGGACACAGAGTTCAGGGAGTGAAGAACAAGCTAGATTTCAGGCCTCGTTTACCCCTTCCAACTATATACAGCCACCCTACAAACAATACAATACTTACTTCATATGGTGTTTTGAAAATGAAATAAGATAATAGGTATACGGTACATAACTTAGTGCCTGGCACATGGTAAGCACTCAACATATAGTTATTTATTTTATTATTTCTATCCAGCAGACACAGCATTGCCAAGGCCTTATTCTCTCATCTTCTTGAATCTTTTTCCTCCATTTCATCAACCAACAAATATTGAAAATCTATATGTAACTGGAATGTTTTATTTATCAACTCATCTGAAAAAAAATCATTGAAAATATCTTTAATGTTATGAAGTGATACTGAAAATATTTATAAAAGGATTTCATCAGTATTTCCCAAAATTAAATGGTAGTGGAGAAAGGATAAGGAATATTTTTTCCATCACTTTCTGGACAGTAACAAATATTAGATTGAATTCTCAAATGATCATTCAATGGCTTCCTGAAACAAAAGTTTTTTGAACAAAAGTTTTTTATACAAACTGAATATTGGATGATGTTGAGAAAATACTATTGTTTGTTAGGTATGATAGATTAACGTTATCGTGGCTGTGCAGGGAAATATTATGTTTGGAGATACATGCTGAAAAATTTAAGAATGAAGTATTATGATATCATTATTTACTTTAAAATAGTTCAGCAATAATGAATATCATACCAATAAAATCTTATATAAAAAAATTCAGCTGAAAAATGAAGTAAATATATTTTTTTCTTTTTTTAAAAGATTTTATTGGGGAATAGGGGGAGGAGAACTGTGTTAGGGAATCAGGGAAGGGGATCAGACAAGTTGCTGCCCTTTTTGTTCTTCAGTCTAGTTGTGGAGGACGTTGATTCGCTGGCCTATGTTGGTATTGTGATCATTGCGCTCTTCCCGGCTGAGGCAGTCGGTCACCGGTCATTGGACGGCTGCTCACAGCGGCTCACACAGGCTACCGCCCGTTCAAGCTGGCTGCCAGCTACTCACAGTAACTCACGGCAGCCCACTGCAGCAGAGGCTGCAGCCTACGCCATCGGCGACAACTCAAGGCAGCCCAGCTCCAGGTTGATCTGTTGTTCACCATCTTAGCTGTAGAGGGCACAGCATCACTGGCCTTCATGTGGGATCTCAACCAGTGATCTGCTGCTCAGAGCTGGTACCCCAAGCCAATTCTTAATCAATGTGCCACTCAGCCAACCCAAAATAAATATTTTTAAAATGTTAATATTTATAGGCTGTAGGAGATGGCTATTTGCATTTTTATTGTAGTATTCTTTTGTTTGTTTGCTTGTTTGTTTGTTTGTTTCAAATAAAAACTTAAGTGCTTTTAATTGAAAAAATAAATACAATCTTATGTGACTCAAAAATATGTCTAAACATGCATGCATATGTATGTATATAAATTCAGGTGCACTGATGTGGATTTGACCCTAATTCTCAGTTTTTGTAACTCTATATTAAATTCATCTGTGCTTATTCTCCCTTCTATATTTTATTCTTCCTTTTCTTTGTTTCCTCAGTCTTATTCTCGTAGATACCCACTCTTAAGTAATTAATTTACATCCTTTGTATTGCTCTATACAATGAATTACACTTCTAAGGTTTCAACACCACAATTTTTCTGAGATCTATTCATGTTGGTATCTATCTATATAGACCCATCTATAGCTAGATAGAAATCTAGAACATTTCTTTTAGCTTACATGCAACCCTTAATACTTCCCAGATAACATGTTTTTGTTAGACACCTAGGCTGCTTCAAATTATTAGCAATGCTGTGATGAATATTCTCAACCACCCATTCATATTTCTGTGTATCTATGTGAGAAATTATCTAGATTTCATATCCAGTATTAGATATGTACATATTTAATTTTATTAAATACTTTCAAATTACTTCAGAAAACCTGTACTAGTTTACAATTCCTGTTTTCACATCCTCAGCAGAACATGATTTTATCTGACTTTAATTTTTGCCGTCCAGATGGGTGTAAGGTGGCTTATCATTGTTGTTTTAATTTGCATTTATCTGATAACTAATGCAATTGGGCATCTCTTTACACGCAAATTAGCAATTTCTGGTTTTGCCTTTTATGGATTGCCAATTTATGTCCAATTTTCTTTTTTTTTACTGATATTCTTTTTTTTAAATTTTTATTTTATTTTTAATTAGTTTCAGGTGTACAACACAGTGCAATAGTTATACATTTTACCCCTCAAAGTGACAACCCCCCACCCCCAATTCGCCACCCCACTCCCCCCCATATCATATATATCTATTACTCTTCCTCTGACTCTCTTCCACAGTATAATTCACATCCCGTGACTATCTATATATATTCAATTACAGTAGGTATACCACCTCCACTTTAGTAATACAGTGCGGTGATCAAACCTCTACTCCATCCATGAAATGGTCTCCCTAACAAGACCTATGATCATCTGAAATTCCACGGAATATTTACAACATTATTAATTATATTCCCCAAACTGTTTTTCCTATCCCAGTGGCAATATTGTAGTTGCCTATTTTTGCTGTCTAATCCTTTCCCCTTCTCCCTCATCCCCATTCCCCTCCCAATTAGCAACCCTGATTTTTCCTCTATATTTATGAGACAGTTTCTGTTTACTTTGCTCATTCATACAGTTTTTCAGATTCCACATATAAGTGAGATCATATGGTATTTGTCCTTCTCTGACTGACTTATTTCACTCAACATGATAGTCTCTAGGTCCATCCATATCATTGCAAATGGCACGATTTCATTCTTCCTTATAGCAGAGTACTACTCCATTGTATAAATATACCACAGTTTCTTAATCCAGTCATCTACTGATGGGCATTTTGGTTGTTTCAAGTCTTAGCTATTGTAAATTGTGCTGCTATGAACATAGGGGTGCATAACTTTTTTTGAATAAGTGTCTTGGATTTTTCAGGATAAATACCTAGGAGTGGAATTGCTGGGTCAAACGGTAGCTCTATTTCCAGTTCTTTGAGATACCTCCATACTGACTTCCATAGTGGCTGCACCAATCTGCAGTCCCACCAACAGTGCAGCAGGGTCCCCTTTTCCCCACAGCCCCGCCAGCACTTGTTGTTTGTTGATTTGTTGATGATAGCCATTCTGATTGGAGTGAGTGGTATCTCATGGTGGTTTTTATTTGCATTTCCCTAATGACCAGTGAGGTTGAACTTTTTTTCATATGCCTGTTGGCCATCTGTATGTCCTCTTTAGAGAAATGTCTCTTCATATCTTCTGCCCATTTTTTAATTGGGTTGTTTGTTTTTTTGGTGTTGAGTTTCATGAGTGTTTTATAAATTTTGGATATTAACCCCTTATCAGATATATCGTTGGCAAATATATTCTCCCATTCAGTAGGCTTCCTTTTTGTTTTATTAATGGTTTCCTTTGTTGTGAAAAACTTTTAAGTCTGATATAATCCCATATGTTCATTTTTTCTTTTACTTCCCTTGCCCGTAGGGATGTATCAGTAAAAATATTGCTCCAGGTAATGTCTGCAAATGTACTCCCTATATTTTCTTTTAGGATTTTTATGGTTTCAGTTCTTACATTTAAGTCTTTAATCCATTTTGAATTTGTTCTTGTATAAGGCATAAGGAGATGATCCAGTTTCATTTTTTTGCATGTGTCAGTCCAATTTTCCCAGCACCATTTATTGAATAGACTATCTTTACTCCAGTGTAAATTCTTGCTTCCCTTGTCATAGATTAACTGTCTGTACATGCCTGGATTTATTTCTGGGCTCTCTATTCTGTTCCACTGATCGATGTGCCTGTTTTTATGCCAATACCAAACTGTCTTGATTACTGTGGCGTTGTAGTAGGTTTTGATGTCTGGTAGCGTGATTCCCCTGACTTTGTTTTTATTTCTCAGAATTGCCGAGGATATTCTGGGTCTTTTATGATTCCATATAAATTTTAGGATTATATTTTCTATTTCTGTGAAAAATGCCCTTGGTAGTTTGATAGGAATTGCATTGAATCTATATATTACTTTAGGCAGTATGGACATTTTAACTATATTAATTCTTCCTATCCATGAGCATGGTAGGTATTTCCATTTATTTGTATCTTCTATGATTTCTTTCTTCAGTGTCTTATAATTTTCTGAGTACAGATCTTTCACTTCTTTGGTTAAATTTATTCCTAGGTATTTTATAGTTCTTGACACAATTGTAAATGGGACAGTTTTCTTAATTTCTCTTTCCGTTAGTTTCTTCTTGGTATATGCAAATGCCACTGATTTCTGAGCATTGATTTTATATCCTGCTACTTTACTGAATTCGTCTATCAGTTCCAATAGTTTTTTGATGGAGTCTTTGGGTTTCTCTATATACAGTATCATGTCATCTGCATATAATGACAGTTTTACTTCTTCCTTGCCAATTTGGATGCCTTTTATTTCTTTTTGTTGTCTGATTGCTATGGCTAAAACTTCCAGCACTATGTTGAATAAAAGAGGAGAAAGTGGACAGCCTTGTCTTGTTCCTAATCTTAAGGGGAATGGTTTTAGCTTTTCCCCATTGAGTATGATGTTAGCTGTAGGTTTATCATATATGGCTTTTATTATGTTGAGATATGATCCCTGTATTCCCACTTTGCTAAGGGTTTTTAACATAAATGGCTGTTGGATTTTGTCAAATGCTTTTTCTGCATCTATTGAAATGACCATGTGATCTTTATCCTTCATTTTGTTGATGTGGTGTATCACATTAATTGATTTACGGATGTTGAAACAGCCTTGCGCACTAGGGATGAATCCCACTTGATCATGATGTATGATCTTCTTAATATATTGCTGAATTCTGTTTGCTAATATTTTATTGAGAATTTTTGCATCTATATTCATCAGTGAGATTGGACTGTAGTTTTCCTTTTTTGTGATGTCTTTATCTGGTTTTGGAATCAGGGTGATAGTGGCTTCATAAAAAGAGTTTGGGAGCCTTTCCTCCTTCTGGATTTTTTGGAATAGTTTGAGAAGAATAGGTGATAGTTCTTTTTTGAATGTTTGATAAAATTCACTTGTGAAGCCGTCTGGTCCAGGGCTTTTGTTTTTTGGGAGCTTGTCAATTACTGATTCAATTTCCTTGGTAGTAATCAGGGTATTTAGATTTCTGTTTCTTCTTGCGTTAGCTTTGGAAGGTTGTATGCTTCTAGAAAATTATCCATTTCTTCCAGATTGTCAAATTTGTTGGCATATAGTAGCTCATAGTAATTTCTTAGAATTTTTTGAATTGCTGTGATGTCTGTAGTCATTTCCCCTCTTTCATTCCTGATTTTGCTAATTTGAGTCCTCTCTCTCTTTTTTTTTTTGATGAGCTTGGCTAGAGGTTTGTCCATTTTGTTTATCTTCTCAAGAAACCAGCTCTTGGTTTCATTTATCTTTTGAATTGTTTTTCTGTTCTCTATATTGTTTATTTCTGCTCTGGTCTTTACTATCTCCTTTCTTGTACTCCCCTTGGGCCTCTTTTGCTGTTCTTTTTCCAGTTCCCTTAGGTGTAAGGATAACCTGTTGATTTGAGATTTTTCTTTCTTCTTTAGGTAGGCCTGCACTGCTATAAACTTCCCTCTTAGGACTGCTTTCGCAGCATCCCAGAGATTTTGGGTCGTGGTGTTTTCATTTTCGTTTGTCTCGAGGTATCTTTTGATTTCCTCCTTGATCTCATTTGTGACACACTCACTATTTAATAGCATATTGTTTAGCCTCCATTTATTTGTCAGGTTCCCGGATTTCTTCTTATAATTGATTTCTAGCTTCATAGCATTGTGGTCAGAGAAGACACTTGAAATGATTTCAATCTTCTTAAATTTATTGAGACTTGTTTTGTGGCCTAACATGTGGTATATCTTAGAAAATGTTCCATGTGCACTTGAAAAAAACGTATATTCTGTAGCTTTGGGATGAAATGCTCTGAAAATGTCTGTTAAATCCAGCTGGTCTAATGTGTCATTTAAGGTCGCTGTTTCCACATTGATTTTCTGTCTGGAGGATCTGTCCATTAGTGACAGCGGGGTGTTGAAGTCCCCTACTATGATAGTGTTACTGTTGATCTCTGTCTTTATGTCTGACAATATCTGTTTTATATATTTAGGGGCTCCTATGTTAGGTGCATAGATGTTTACTACAGTTATGTCCTCTTGTTGGATCGATCCCTTCATTACTATGAAGTGTCCTTCTTTGTCCTTTGTTATATTCTTCAATTTAAAGTCCATTTTATCTGATATAAGTATCGCTACTCCAGCTTTTTTCTCAGTACCATTTGCATGAAATATTTTACTCCATCCCTTTACTTTCAGCCTGTATGAATCTTTGGATCTGAGGTGAGTCTCTTGTATACAGCATATGCTGGGGTCTTGCTTTCTTATCCATTCAGCCACCCTATGTCTTTTTATTGGAGCATTTAATCCATTTACATTTAATGTGATTATTGATAGGTGTGTATTTATTGCCATTTTGTTATTTGTGTTCGTAGTCTTTCTTAGGTTGTTTTTCTCTTCTCTTCTACTTAAAGAAGCCCTTTTAGCATTTCCTGCAAAGCTGGCTTGGTGGTAATGAACTCCCTTAATTTATTCTTTTCTGCAAAGCTCCTTATCTCGCCTTCGATTTTAAATGATAACCTTGCTGGATACAGCAATCTTGGTTGTAAGCCTTTATTTTTCATCACTTTGAAAACCTCCTGCCACTCCCTTCTGGCCTGCAAAGTTTCTGTAGAAAAGTCATCTGATAATCTTATGGGGGTACCCTTGTAAGTAACTTGCTGCCTTTCCCTTGCTGCTTTAAGGATTCTTTGTCCTTAACCCTTGCCATTTTCACTATAATGTGTCTTGGAGTGGACCTGTTTGGAATCATCCTGGTTGGAACTCTCTGCACTTCCTGAGCTTGTATTTCAATGTCCTTTGCCAGGTTAGGGAAGTTTTCAGATATTATTACTTCAAATATATTCTCAATCCCTTGCTCCCTCTCTTCTCCTTCTGGTACTCCAACAACCCGTTGGTTATTGTGTTTGATTTTGTCCCCCAGCTCTCTTAAACTATTTTCCATGTTTTTCATTCTCTGTTCTTTTTGTTGTTCCGCATGGGTGATCTCTGCTATTTTGTCTTCTAAGTCACTGATTCGATTTTCTGCTTCATCCAATCTGCTAGTGATTCCATCAAGTTTGTTATTTAATTCAGTAATTGTGTTCTTAAGTTCTAGCTGGTTGCTTTTCATGATTTCTCTATCCTTCTTTATATTTTCATTAATTTCCTTGAACATTCTAATAATCAGTGTTCTGAACTCTGTCTCCAATAGGTTGGTTACCTCTATTTCCTCTATTTCCACTGATTCAGGAAGTTTCTTCTGTTCTTTTATTTGTGTTATGTTTCTTTGTCTCCCCATTCTGGCTTACTCTTTGTGTTTGCTTCAATATAACAGATAGATCCCCCAGATTTCTCAGTCTTTTCTGGGTAAACTTATATGGTGTGTGTCCTTTATATTTGAATTACTCAGTCCCCCTATTCTCCTGTGCTTGTATCTGAGGAGTTCCTTGTGTCGTGCATCCTCACTTGTTGAAGTTTTAGTTTTGATTACTTTTGGCTTGTCAGTAGGTGGAATTGACTCCCAGATTGATTAGCTGTGAGGATCAGCAGCGTCTGCAGTTTATGAGCTGCTGTGAAAAGATTGACCCCTCTGATGAAACTTGGACCCTATGGGCCCTAGTACCTGTAGCAACTTCCTTTTGGGTGTGACTCTTGTATGTCAAACCCAGAAATGCTCTGGTTTTATCTAAAGTTGGCCTCCGGGTATGATGATTCCTGTATCTGTTTGTTTGGACCCACTGCTGCAGAGTGATTTTAGAGCATAACAGATCAACAAGAACAACCTCCGCAGCCACCAAAGGAAACCAAATGCTCGCACAAGTAAAAAAAACCAACCATCAAACTACAGTCAACTTGTACAGAAATATCAGTCATACTAATGAAGAAAACGAACAGAAACAAAACAAAAACCACACACACAATAATAACAGAAGAGGAAACAAAATAAAATACAATATCCTAAAATAGAAAATAGAATAAACATGAGAAACCAATTAGCTATACCTAAAAAATAAAAAATAAAAATAAACTAAAATAATAATAAAAAAAGTAGAATAAAAATTAAAAAAATAAAATTTGCAGAAAAAAGGAAAAGAGGAAAAGTATAGCAGTGAGAAGAATGAATAAAATAAGAGAGAAAGTGACGGTGGGGAAAAAAGAAAAAGAAAAGAAAGAAAAAGAAAAAGAAAAAAAAAAATATATATATATATATATTTGTCTACACACCCATATATATGGACATATATTCACCTATATACACCTATATATATATGCCTATAATAAAAACTACAAAATGATAAGAATGAAATAGAAATAAATACCAAAAACAACCAAGATAAGCAGCCAATAAAGGGAAAACAAAACAGAATAAAACCAAACAAACCAAAAATACCTGTGCCGGTCTAGGCTAAAGTCCACCAAGCTCTCTTCAGTTTGTCTGCTGTACAAAACTTCCTGTGCGTCTTGTGGGAACAGTAGGCCACCTGATGCCTAGCGTGATCCTGGCACTGCAGGTTTGCTGTACTTGAGTGTGGTTGTGACGTGTGATTGGTGGTTTTTACAAAGTCACTGCCGTTTTGCTTTTGCCTGTCCCAAGGCAGGCTGCACCCCCCAAGGCTCAATGTGTGTCTCTGGGCACCCTTCCGGTTGACAGCCGTGGAGAATTAAAGAATTCCTCACTACCAAAAGCCTGCTGCTAGGAATCTGTTAATTAGTGCCTCAGCAGGTAAACCTGCCCTGCCTCCCAAGCCTTGCCTAAAGGTGGGGGCGGGGTAGGTAGTCTCACTCTGCAGCCTTTATTGGGTGGAAATTCTCAACCCCCTGCAGGTAGGAATATCTTCCTAGTCTGCCCCTATTGCTCCATTCAGGAGTCAGTTTAAGACTGTCTTGGCGGGGGACAAAGTTTGTGGGAGTGGGTGAGTTATTGGGTTTTTTTTGCTTTCTGTTCAAGAGTAGAAAAAGGAAAAAAAATAAAAAACATAAAAATAAACAAAGCCACAGTTCCAACACTGTTTTAAGCTAAAGCCTTTGCCTCTTATGCTCCAGCGGAGTTCCTGCTGCTCTCCCAAAGGGTCTGCCGGGATTTAGGGAATTGCGCACACCCTACCGTGTGGCTAAGATCCCCGCTCCGTCTCTTGGGGACCTGCGTCTCTGCCCGGCGCGCTGCTTGTCCGAGTGAGTCTTCTTTTTCCCCTGCTCCCAGGTTTAAGGCGTCTGCCTCGGAGCCGGCGCGCACCTGCGCGGTGCTCCTGCTGCTCTCCCGAAGAGACAGCCGGGGTTTAGGGGACTGCACACCCCCTGCCCCGAGGCTCAGATCCCCGCTCTGTCTCTCGGGGACCTGTGACTCCGGCCGGTACACGCTGCTTCTCCGCGCGCGAGTCCTCTGTTTTCCCCTGCTCCCGGGTTTCAGGCTTCTGCGCTCCGCGGGACCCGGTGGGCACAGAGACTGATCCCTGAACCGGGAGGTGCAGGGATTGATCTTGCCCTGTCGCTGCGGGGCTCTGCACCCTGCTTCCTGGGGACCGCAGGTGCAGCTCGTACCTCTGCACAGTCGTCTCCTCTCTCTCCTCCCGCACTCGCCCGGCCTGAGCTTCTGCCTCAGACTGCAAACCAACGCGCTCTGGCTGAACTCTAGGTGGGCCGCGGGCCGCAGGGAGCGAGCCGGGGCAACACTCACCGTGACTCAGCAGCCACGGGTGCGGGCTGCACCTCACGCGTCTCGCCGCCTTCTTCCCCTACTTGCCCGGCCTGCCCACCTCCAGCAATCCTTGTGTGGAACTCTTAGTTGCTCTGTGTGATGAGTAGATGTCTCTTTGAAGCGTATTAGAAGTTCAAATTGTGGATATTTCCAGGGGAGTTTTCATGGAGCCCTCCTCACAGCCGCCATCTTGCCCCTCCCTCTATTGTAGTATTCTTTTCTACATTCTGTGTTTGAAATTTTTCATTAAACAGGAAAAAAATAAGAAGGTAAAAAACCAAGTGCTTGCCAAAAAGAAAAATATTTTTAAAAAGAAATTCGTTTTTAGTATACAACTCTATCCTAGAAAGTTTTTCGATAATGTTAGCCTGTTGGACAATATGCACAGAGAAATCAAGATTCTCTATCAATCAAAAACAGAATGGTCTCAGTGTTGTCTTCTCATAAGCATCCAAAACAAACAAGAGCGGCCAGACTGCTTCTATTATTATTTGACTATTATTGGCTCCATTCTGAGATTAAGAAGGACTTATTCTCAAGCATGTATTTTTATGAATCAATATAACATGATATTGCCTGGATTCCACTATTTAATGTTAGCTTAAGTTTAAACTAATTTTATCAGTAATATTGCTCCATTCTACTTCCTTTCATTGTTATTTTTCATTTATGGCAAGTGATTCTTATTTTCCATTCACAGTCATTTCCTTTTCAAATAAATTTATCTAAAGAAAAAAGTGAGTTGATTTAAAGAAAACTGTTGGCAAAATTATGACAGTGATAATTGTAGGACTGAAGTTTGGAAAATACTGAGCTAAAGAAAAGAGAACAATTAAAATGAATTTTAATAAGTTTTGTTTCATAAAATATTAGTACCTCCCAGAAAAAAAAAATGCTTTGCAGTAAAATGAGTTTGGGAAATGAGGTATACTACATCACCCTCTAAGAGATTCACAGGGCAAATTAGCATATTAAAAGCTTGGAAAAGTTCTGTAATAAAGAAACATTTTATTTTAAGTCAGCAATTCCCAAATTTATTTCACCAGAAAACTTTTATTTTTTCCTAAATAAAACTATTAACATTGAGACCTATTTTAGGAAACATTAATGGTAAGGGATTTTATCTTTAGGTAAGAAGGGCTTGTCAGGATTGATGGGAATAGATATCAGCTGAGACTTGTCTTTCTCCCACTCTCTTTTTCTTGGTCCTTTCAGAGGATCAGAGGGCAGATAAGCTGACAAAACACCAGGTTGATATGAAACACAGAAAACCCAACTAAGAGATGAGATGTTGACTAGCTCAATAGTAGGTCAGCTCCCATAACAGAAATAACTCAGCAGGTATCTTAGTGGTGGTCAACCCTGCATAAACAGGTGGATGGGGAGGTGATTTTTAAGGCTGAGTTAAGGGAAAATCAAGGTGCTTCTCTAAGTTACAAAAGTAGCTCAATAGGATTCAAGCTTGAATTTTAAGAGTCTTGTTTACTTTGAAAATGCATTCTAGACATTAGCCTTCAAACATGGGCTACTGTTTTGTTTTCTGACATCTGCTTACTTTTTGCTGTGTATGCAAAAATCGACTAGGTGATGACAACTAGTGGCAAAAAGGTGACAGAGTGCTTCATGAAATTAAAAAGGAACTTAATGTCTGTTTAAAGTTTTTTTAAATCTGCCTGTTTAATAAAGATGCTTTTTGTATCAACAAGTCCAAAAGTTAGAAAGACATATATGAATAGAATGAAGAAGAAAAATACCATGTTATATATCAGGGAATAGGTTCAGTTTGTAAGCCCAAGATACAAAATGCAAAGGAAAACATGGAAAAGAATTTCACCTAACAACCCTGCAATGGTAAACACAATAGCATTGGACCAGGGACATTGAACCTCTCTGGGATGAATAAATAGCACTCAACTATGAAGGGCTTTACTTTCTTCCAAAGTAAACAAAGAGAATCATTGAGGAGGCAAACATTGTATTAAAGCCCCAAATACATCTATGTGCCTAACATAGTATGCATGTTATAAATGTCAGCCATTAATTCCTTCACCAAAACTCTTTTGTCCACTTTTTTCCCTGATATATCTCAGTGTGATATGCTTAGGGAAGCTTATATTTTTCCCATTATGTTGGAAGGGAAAAGGAAATAATATGACTTGAGAAATTCAAGCTGCTTCATTGCAGTAGATAACAGCTAAAGAATTGGGTGAGAAAGCCAATATTTTCCCAAAACATGTAAATTAAAGAAATCTGAAAAAGAAAAAATTTCTAAGTTTCCCTTGTTTTTCTAAATACGAATGTGCTGATTATTAATTACTGATAATGTGAGAACCTACTATGTGAATCATTTCCAGATAGTGGGAACCCTGCCTGATGCCTACATACCCCATTAAAATCCTATAATCTTCCCAAAGCCAACCAGACTTCTCTTCTCCTAGAGTGCGTATGAAGACTGGGATGCTTTGCGTAAGCTTGGTCCATAGTAGCCCATGACATATGACATGGGTACAATATGATCTCAGGGCCCGCACACATCGTATCATCCATATTCTGAAGAAAAAGAGAAAACAAATATGGTACAAGTGAAGTCAAACAATCTTATAGATTTTTAGGAATGGTCTGATCTATAAGCCAAGGTCTTCTACTCATCCTCTAAGACTGTTCTCCACCCACTTTCTCATCTGCAAAATGAAAGTGATGTATGAGTGATACAGGCTTTTCCAGGTTTTTAATGCTATAAAAATTTCTCTGGTTTCGTTTGTTTTAATCAGGACTCTCAAGTTCAGATAAAGCCTCTTCTTTGATGTCACTGTCTTCTATAATCACTACCAGCAAAATGACTTCATCATATTGATTAACATAATGGTAGGTGAGGAAGTATGTGCAGCTGAGTGAACACTGAATCCCAAGTACAGTTACTCTGACATGGCATTTCTGTGCCTTTTTCCTAAATCTCACAACCCCTAGAGACCAGAGATGGAATATCTGGGCACATGGTTTCTCTGTAAAACAAGAAATAATCTATTTGACTCCCCTATTCTGTCTGGACATTAACTCATGAGTTAAGTGACTTCAGACACACAACTTACCTTAGCTGGGCATCAATGTGCTGTTAGGTCAATATTGGACTGTATGTTCTTTTTGGCATCTTTGGGCTTCAACAATCTATGATTCTAAGTTGATTTCATCATTTATGGACTCTTTTACTCTAGTTCCATAGGATATGACAATACTTCTAAGAGCTTGCCTATTGGCCTAGAGCGTGAGTCCTCAGAGACAGGAAAGAAGAGGTTCACCCTTTGGGTAATGCTTTTGGGAACCTTCAGACAAATATTTAAAGCAAGCTTATCACAGGCTGACTGTGGGGAGGGAAAATTCTACCTTACGACAGTGGATTTGAACTGAGATCTGAGAGCGTCTTCAGCAAGCCCATCTCTCCAAAACCACCAAATCACATCCTTCTGGTTAGGAAAACAAGGTTTTCTGTTCATCAGCTGCCTGTATCTAAATAGGGTAGGAATAAATACAAATTAAAAGTAATAGGCTTGGGGGCTGGCCGAGTGGCACGGTGGTTAAGCGCTGGCTTGGGAAGCCAGTGGCACTGGTTTGGGAGGGCCAGTGACACTGCCCTCAAAAAAAAAAAAAAGAAAAAATAATAGGTTTGATTCTCCCTGTTGAAAATAAGAAAAGAAACTTCTCCCCAGGACTCCCTTTACCTAGAGCATTTACTTTCAAAAACGTGTAATTTTAAGTTCTTTCTCTATATCTTTGAAAAGTATATAAATCGTTTTAGAAACTAAATAAGCCTGGCCACAGCATGACCCATGACCCTAAGCATCTGCTACATGATTAAGACTGGTCCTGCCCCAGGAAAACTCTGCTTCACACCCTATGCTTCTAAAAGAAGAGAGATCAAATAACTTACTCAAAGTGCCTAGAACAGTGCTTGACATGTGCCAGCTATTATTTTCATCATCCTTGAAGCCAGCAATTCTCTCCTTGCTTTAATCAGTGTTTGGGCTCTGAGAAGCCTGTTAGAAAATTCAGTTTGTGGTTCTGCATAGCTGAGGGCCAGGCTCTTAAACTCCAATGACCTCCACCCTGACTCAGTCACCCCAAGTCAGCCAAAGAAACAGCTCCTTCATATCCATGACTTGTTTGGTTATATCCTTAACTCTAATATACTGAAATTAAGAAAAACAGAAACTTAAGACCCAGTTGATCTAATGAATCAGACTGTACTTAGAAAGCTATATATTTTCATATTTAATGAAATCATGGAAAAACTTTAAGTGTTTTATTAGGGCTGAGACACTGAAAAAGTCTTTCTGTAAGATGACATAGGTCAACTTTTTGGCCAAGACCTCAACAACAGTTTTCTGGTTTCTCTCAAAGCCCCTGTGTCAGTCAATATTAACTTGTCCTCTTTCTAGGAAATCCCAGAGGAGTGATCATTATCATGACCATAAATTTTATTGTCCAACCAGAACACTTTAGTGTAAGGAGAGCTATAAGTAATTATGCCAAGATAGCAGGCGTGAGTTCTAACTGTTCTTTGCAAAGCAGATATATAACTATCTTGTCCTCTAAGAAGTTTTTCTGAGGTGTCCCCCAGTTTGGGACACTCCCTCTCCCCCATCCCTCGATCAGTTCCCATTTTCCACTTCAGTAGAGGAGGTAGATTTTGTGAGATATGAATATAATAGGCAATTCCATATCGAAGGGTCATTCTCCATTTCTGTGGCTACCACATAATGAACATACTAATTTATAATTTACTTCTGCCTGTTCCAAAAGATTAAAGGTGATTATGGCCACTTAAAATGGAACAAGATAGCATAAATTGCAAGTAAGAAAACATAATGACTAATATTTATAGAATGGTGACCCTGGGGCAAGCACAGTGCCAGACACTTTATATGCATTATCTCAATTAAGCCTTCTAGCAATATTTTCCAGATGAGGAGAGCAGAGCATAAAGAAATTAAGCCTCTTTCTTGCTCAAGGTCACATAGCTTGTAAATGTCAGAACCTGGATGTATTTTATTATAGGGAGAGTGATGTGTTATTTAATGAAAAGTTCTATTTTGGTTATCTTTATGTTCTGTGTCATTTTTATCAGTATATGAAACTGGATATGCTCTTATTTATAAATAAGTCCTTTTATTTCTTGACATGAGAAAACATTATGATTGAATTGAGTAATAAATCAGTATTTTACTTCTTTCACTAGCATAAGGGCCCACGGGATTTCTGCACTTAAAGGATTGTTAATGATCTTTGGTGGTTCCTACAAATCGATGATGAAATGTCTCAAAATATTTTGGAAAGAAATATATTCCATTTAAAAATGTATTTTAATAGTATAAGCTGCTTTTACATTCTTGAAAACCCTCAAATTGCTTTCCTAAGGTTAAGAACAACTCAGAAGTATATATACTCAAATTCAAGAGTTTATATGACATAAATCACATTCTTCCTTTCTGTTTTTCTGAAAGTCAGTAATTTTGTTGATATTCATAGCCCAAAAAATGATGAACTTGCAGATTGTATGTTTTTCCCTGTGACACAACCTAATTCATCCACAATACTGAAGAAAGTCATTAACCTAAAGTTGAAAGGATAAAATGGGAAATGGGAAAGATTAAAGCATAAATAAACCACCCTTTCTTCTCTCACAGCAACTAGCAATCACATCAGAGATGTGCAGAGTCCTCAAGAGCTGTCTTGGCTGTCAGAAAAAGATGACATCATTTTTCCAAATCCCAATCTCCTGGAGTTAAAGTGTCACCTCATCCATAAACACTCCTGATCTCCGATAACCTCCAACCCCACTCCTAGAGCCTAGTAAGATAAAGGTGATTGTTTTTCCCTCGATCGCAGAAAGAGTTTATCTGCACCCCAGATGGATAATAACCTTCTTACAAAGGTCACCTGAGTTAATAAGGAATTGATCTTGGGCTACTCTAATCCTCTTTACCGCAACATGGTCTAATCAAATTGAACATTTTAAAAGAGGAAAGTGGGCAGGGTAAAAAGCAACACCAATCATCCATCTCTCCTATTCTTTTATCCTAGTCTGGAAAAGATATAACAATGACTCAGACTTCCTGTTTTTTAAGATGATGACTGGTGGATGCAGTAATGGCTTTCCTAAATTGTGATTAGGCTGGGTTGAGTTCTGCCTGAGGAAGCACTTGTTTAGAACAAAGTTGGAAGAACGGGCTTGGGTCTTTGGAGATCAATGGATAGATTTGATTGACCAACAAGGCCCATCATGAAGCTGCAGGGTAGTACTTTCATGGTCCAGTCTACACGTTCTGCCTAGGCAGCCTCTTTCTATCAGAACCAGCCTAATTCCTTTGTACATCCCCACTAATGTTGTGTGAGGTTTACTTCTCACTGACTTAATTATTGAATGTCTAAAGAAGGCCCAGTGATCATTAATTCAACCGCTTTCCCTTGCTTAGAAAGACCAGGTTTGTTAGACAGTGAAACCTAAAGTATTTATGGCCATGATATGCTGATCAATTAAAATCTGTATTTACTCTATGTGCTTAAAGAGGTATGTTATCAATCGATTTGTATTCAATATCTAAACCTAAATATGCACAGTGAGGGATCTCATTTTACCTTGTCTGAGAGTATGATAATTTAAAAACTTTGATAGTAATATCTACCTCTAGGGATTTAGGATCTCCTGCTTTATTTGAAAGCTTAAACCAAGTATATATGTACAGAACGGCATCTAATAGACAAAGATGAGCTATGTATCAATGTTTCTTTTCCCTGTGCTCAAAAGCAATGGCTCACAGATGTCTCAGATGTCACTGTGTTGAAGGAGGTTCTTTAGATGGGGAGAAGATTGTGCTGTTTTTCAGGACCTCTGAAAGCTCCCACCTGTACCAGACTTACCATAGCTAGAGTTCTGTCATGTCATTTCCCTTCCCTGCCAAGGTATTGTGATAAGGTGCTATTCGTATGAAAGTCCTTTGATCCCATGGATGAAGAAGACATGAAGTCCAGCTCTGTCATTACTTTTCTGAACCCTCGTTAGCATTAGTAAGTGAGCTAGGCTGTACAATAACAGCCACCATTCCCTAAGTGCTATATGTCTGCCCAGATCTAAATCCTTATTGGTATTGTCTCAGTTAAGCCTTATAAACAACACTGCGAGGTTGCTGAGGGCAGCAACCCATATGATGAGGACAACAAAACCAAGAGAAATTAAACAGCTCATCCCAGGTCACACAGCCAGTAAGTGAGAGAGGTGGGATTAGAGCCCAGCCAATCTGACTCCATAAATGGGCTTTTGAACTCTACACTGTATGTCTGTAGTGGTTACTTCTGGCAGAGTCAATCTGAAATTCTAAACAATGTACTATACTGACTTTTTAAATCTTGAAATGATTCCCTTTACATCTTCTATTATCATCAGGCAGGTTTTTTTTGTTTGTTTGTTTGTTTGTTTTTGCCTAATGATGCTAGTTCTTACTCTGCCCTGCTGAATTCTCTACCTTGGTTCAGTCCTACTCACTGACTACCTCTGTGGTCAGCATCCCTAGCCTCAGATAATACATGAGCAGACAGTCATTATAACCCAGCAGCACCACAGAACCTGAAGAAACCTATTTGCCACCAGGAAAGACTGAAGACCTTCCAGGGAGAATAAATAAGCTTCTCACCCTAAATCTGTAAAGCCTTAACATTTTTTCCCTGCAGTTCAAATATTTGAAACTGTTTTTGCAGCCTAAATTGCCTCTTACCTCAAGGCAAGAGCAAGGTTACTCAAAGAGCTAATTATGCAGATTTTTCTATTAGATTTCTTCAACCTAACAGATTCTGAAAGCACTTGCCTATCTCCTATAGAGAAAACATTGATTTCTGTGGTTAGGCACCCACTGGGCAGAAATTTCAGATTGGGCCCCACTGTGTTACACGTGGAATTGAATAATAATGCTGGCTGGATTGGACACTGCCAAATTCTGTTCCAAGGCTGTCTGTTGCTGTTTATTATTGTAGTCATGCAGCTACCTACCCCCATACCCACCAGCCTACCAGCAGGACCAGAGTATGCTAGTAATAGAATAGAATCCTCACTGGATTACTTGGCTTTCTTTCTACTTGCTGGTGGAAAAACGGGCTGGTAAAACATTTGAGTGGGTTGGAATGCTTTAATGCATAATTGTAAAGCAGCAACAACCCAAGGGTCTGTTTCTTTCCAATGTTAAGAAACAGGTTTTACAATCTCAGTGTGTGTTTTCCAGTTAATGGACACAGATTTGAAAGACCACTTGATGCTCAAAAGCTAATTCACACGAATAAAAGAATAGCACTGAAAAGAGACAAAAGAAACTTAAGATTAGCAACACAACCACGGTCACTATGAATATGATTTTCACTTATCAGCAGAATGTCCAGTTCCTATGACCAGCTGCTTTAAGGATGCCCGGGATGCAGCCCAGCCTGTGCGACAAATTCGTTATATGACTTTGACCACATCACTTAACTGCCTGACTTCTGTTTGTTTATTAAAAGTGATGGAGGTAACTTAATCTCAAAAACATCACTCATCTGAAAACAGAGGCGTTGTTTGGGTCAGTGCAGATCTGTGTTTGAATCCTGGTTTCAACATGTATCAGCTATTTGGTTTGAATAAGCACCACTTCTCTAAGCCTCAAAGTTTTCATATGTGAAATGGGCACAATCACCTGCCTTATAGGGTCTTGTAAGGAATGAAGTAAATAATGCACATGAGGAGTCTGATACAGTGATTCTCACCATTTTGCCCAAACCATCCCCAGGGGATATTCAACAATTTCTGGAGATATTTTTGGTTGTCACAAATGGGGATGTTACTGGCATCTGGTGAGTAGAGGCAAGGGATGCTGCTCAACATCCTACATGTTGAGCGTCACACAACAAAACTGTGGAAATTGGAAATCCTGGGACATAGTATTTGGCTCACTGTATGCACTCAGTAAATGATGGTGATGGTGGCTCTGGTTGGCCCCAGAGACCAACACATTGGAAAGGGAACAAAATTGTGGAGCATGTAAACACTCTATGAGGATACATTTGCTTTTGGAGAAGGAGAGAGTTTTTCTTTCAAGGCTCTTCCTTGGTAAGACCAGAAAGTCTCTGAGCCTGGCATGAGGCCTATGTCTTTATACTCAAGTTCTTTAGACACCACAGAATGTTTATCCCATGTCCTAAGTCCAAATTCAGCCAAATAACATAAGACCCTGGAATTTTCCACTATTCTACCAACCGAATCAGAAAGAACTCCAAACTTAATTAATTTGCATGAAAATTCCTCCCTTTTCCAAATTAATAATCTACTGTAGGTCAACCATAAATCATTTACTCCAAAAAGTCCTATGCAGTAATTATTCCTTTCCAATTCAGTGCACTAAATTAGATTATAATTATTAGTCACACTTGCAGCTTTTATTTAGACTCCAACTCCAGCCAACACAAAACAAATGTTTGGAATGTTTATAAGCACTTTCTTTCTCTTTAACTTGATGGGCTTTTTTTTTCACATTCGATAGACCATTATATAAAAGTTGGGTTTGCTTGACATCATACAAATTATAAAAATGAGCAACCTGACAGACATCCATACACACAGTTTCTTAACCTGCATGGAGCTAGCAGGCCAGAGGAAGGTGATGTTATCTGAAGGATAATAACAGGACCACCATCCTTAGTTTACCTTTCCACTTAGCCTATATATAGCCTGAAAGTCTCAAGTGTTTATCTACACTTTACAGTTAGTGTCCTTCTCGCCCACTAGACTTCAAGCTCTTGGAAGAAGCATAGCATAAGTGATAAAAAGAATGAACTTTGGAGTCAGATTTCATGGGTTCATACATCCCAACTAGCTTATCTATCAGCAGTAGGGTTTTGGGGAGGTCCTTCAATTTATCATCTGAAAATTCTATGTTATATTATATATAATGGTATCTATATCAGCGTTGTTGTGAGAATAAGATAAAATAATGCCTGGGAACTAGTAAGAGTTCAGTAAACATTGGTCACTACTATGCCATTATAAAGGCAAAGACCATATCTATTTTGTTCACCACTGTAGATTTAGTCCCCAGTACGTTGTTTACAGAGATTATGGGCTCACTGAACAGTTATTGAATGATTGAATTTGGCTACTGAGAAGCAAGGTGACCTTGGGCATTTACTCAACCTCCCTAAACCTCAACATATTCATTTACATGAGGAAAAGTTTTTATGAAAATTAAATGAGATCATGTTTGTGTCAATTGCCTGACACAAAGCATTTGTTTAATGAATGCTGGTTATTAAAATTGCTACCATTATTAGCTATGTGTGCCTTGAACAAATCTCTTAATTCTAAGCCCCAGTTTCCCCCATGGTTGTTTTTTTTTTTTTTTTTAGCTGAGCCATCCTGCCACCTGTTGGCAGCTCAACGGCAACTCAGCTCGGGCTGGCCTCGAACCGCTGTTGCTCAGAGCTCAGCTTGCACTCTTGAGCGAGCTCTTAACCAACTGAGCCATTCGGCCAGCCCTAGCCCCAGTTTCCTTATCTGAAAAAAATAGACATTGATTCAATTTCTTGTGTGACAGTAGAGTTGCTTTGAGGCAGTGTAGAGAGTTTTCCAGGAAGGTGTGATGAAAGGGGAGATGGACAAATGAGTGAGGGTATTTACAAAGAGCTGATCATAATGATGAGCCATGAAGAGTAAGGATACAAATGAGGATGGAAAAGGGTAAATGGATAAGAACAAAGCTATGGACTCACTGGAGTGGAATCCTCCTGGTCCCTGCTACAATGGGGAAGCCAGCGTAAGGGAGGTTGCAGGCTGGCGGTCAGAGTGGGATGTTTGAAATGAACTTTTGGAAGAGGAGTAGGTGTAGGGCCTAATGCCAGTTCCTCCCAGAGCACTTCATACACATTAGCATTCAAAAAGCGTTTGCTATCAAATGTATATTTTGATCCCTTTTTTTTTTTTCTGGAAGAGCCTGCTTACAGCTTGTGAAGCAATTTTCAACCATAAATGAAAATACATCACACACACTGTTTCTTGCTGTCCTATTGACATGTAGAATCAGTGCTGCTTCTCATTCCGTAAACACTCATTGAGGGCTTATTATGTACCCAGCACTGTTCTATATTCTCAGGACATAGGGCTGTATTAAGCCCTCAAAATAGAAATTTCATTTTATATGGTTCAACTGAATTTTAATGAACCAAAGATCTCCACCTATGTGGAGCTTACATTCTAATGGAGAGATGTAGGATGATGAAAATTAAACCGAAGTCATTACAAAGTTATAGTATATAGAAAAGATACGGGAGATGCAGAAGAATAGAGCCAGCAAAGGAAGATCAGGAGTGCCTCTGGGTCTGATTTTCAACAGGATGTTCAGAGTAAGCTTCATTGAGGTGACCTTTAAGTAGCATTTGAAGGAAAAATCCAACTCTGTCTTCTTTTGTGAATCAAACTTCTTTTTGTCACTAATGTGGCTGAGCAACTGACTATTCAAGGCACCCTTTTAGGTTTCAGCATTTGAGTGGCCCAGATCATCACTATCTGCTCTCCCATTTGTAAATATGATTCTTCCATCCAGCAGGATAAAAATCCCCATTGAAGAAATTGTTTCATAATAAAACCCATTATGTGATCTCCAACACTGCTGAAGAATCACCATCCCCAGTTAGTCAGGATCAAGTAAGCTCTTCAGATGGCCAGTGTTCCCTCTCAGGCTCCTGGGATGGGACTCTACTTCTGGCAACACAAAACTGGCACCAGCACTACCAGCAGGGTCCTGATTACGCACTTCCCTTCTGAAAACCTCTTGGGTTTCTCTGGCCTCTAAAATAAGATAATCAAGGGGTAGCATGCCCTGGGGTGAATGCCAAGGGGGTAGAATGCCCATAGTCTTTTCAGGAAGAGACGTGGGTCCATTTCTCACCCAATCACATCAACCATAGAGGAGACCGGAAACAAGGAACCATGATCCCAGTAGCCTCCACTGGCCTCTGCACGAATAAATGCAGGTTATTCTCCAGCAGATCAATGAAAATAAGGTCCTGTAACTTCACCTGAAAGGGATACAAGCAACTGCAACTGGTTTCATGGAACATGCAGATCAAAAAAGGAGTAGAAGATAGAAGCAAGAAGTGACAAGCAGTGGTGCTACAAACACACCACCCATGTACTGTCTGGTATATGGATTTTCAGACCCTGTTTACTGGCTATTCAATTTGATACAAGAAGTAACACCCAGAAGCCTCTAAAACTAACTTCTCTGGTCACAGCCCAAGGAATGCAAAAATTGAGTTTTAATAGAGAAATATTTCTCCACCCAACTATTTTAGCTTATTTGTAAATATTTAAAAGAAACATCCACGAAAATATGTATTGTCAGGGTCATTGTCATGGAAAAGCAAGGTAGAGAGCAAACATCTATTCATCTGATTAATTTAATCAGGACAAAGAACCCAACTAGATAATTTGAGCCCCTAAAGATGAAATTGTTTTTGTCTAGTGTGTAATTAAGACAAATGTTTATTTAATAGTTTGAGTTAGTTTTTATATATTTATATCATTGATCAGTTTTCCACTTTGCAGCTATATTGTGAATGTTTTTTGAGTTGGGAAGATTCTTCATTCACTCAACTCAGTATTCTTCTTCCTAAACAGGACCTAAAATGAAATCAGTTAAAAACTCAAGAGTAGAATTACTTTCAAAACATTTTCAATGCAGCCTCATTCTGATTTAAGAATTCAAGATCAATTCTATTCTCATGTAGATAATAATTTGAGCTTTGGGCTTCTTGTTGTTATACAAATCATACCAGATCTATTGGGAGTTTTCCAGTGTGAAAGGGAAAATTAACTTTAGCTTTTAAAAGCTCTTTTAAAGAAAATTAAAATATTTCTTTCAACTGAACCATTTAAGCTAGTGCAAGCATACGGTTTGAAAATCAACTAATAGAGTAAAGATTGAATAAAGATTTTCCTTTTATGAAATGGTACAAGTTAATATTCACTTGGGCTAAGCTTGGAAATAATGTAATTACTAGCTATTGACATTTTTTGGGTCAGTAATCACCCTGAGAATCTAACAGAAGCTATGGATCCTCTTCCCAGAGAATCCATATATGTACAATTTCAAGGGGTCCATCGACCTAGGGGCTTTATGGAATCAATATTCAAAAACCTATAATCCAGATCAAACCCCTCCATTTTTTATTAAAATAAATCTATGGTTTAGAAAAGAGAAGGAATTTAATGTCAAACAAGTAGTTAAAATGGAAAGGCAAGATTAGCCTGATTCCCAAAACTAGTATATTTTCTGGTATGCCACAATGTCTCCTTGAGAAGAAAAAAGGAGGAAAGCCATTGTCTCTTATTCTCATACTTTCTCCTTAATATAAAATATAAAAACACTGTAGAACAGTATTTCCCATACTCACATATCTTGGTATAGTTAATACATAAGGGAAAAAAGAATTTATTAGTTAATTTCCACTTGAAAATTTACAAAGACCATACCAAAGATTATGTGAAATCCTGCAGTAAACAAACTTTATTTCACTTTAACACAGTGTTTCCTAAATATATTTGAACATGGAACAATTTTTTTAAGGCATGCCTATTTATTAATTTATTTGTTTATTTATTTATTTATTTATTTATTTATTTATTTATTTATTTATTTATATTCCAACTGGGGAAGCGCTGCAACTGCCACACCGGTGATTATATTATTGTCTTCATCATTCTTTACTGACCCTTGAGTTTTTGACAATGGCGTTAGTAGATAAGCTCGTGGCAAATATGGATGACATTATTTTCACTTGAAGTCTCAAGGGCCAAAAGTGGTACCAGGTCACATCCCTGGGAAGCCTGTCCTAATTCTCCCCACCAAACCTGGGAGGGCTATTGCTTTACATGGACAGCTGTCTAGTTATTGCTGCACAACAAGCCATCACAAAATAGAGTGGCTGAAAACAACTTCTTAGTATTACTTATGGTTCTAGGAGTTGACTGGATTCAGTGGACAGCATTTTCATGAGATCTTCATGCTGTTTTAGTCATAAAGAGGCTGGGGCTGGAGTCATCTGAAGGCTTGACTGGATGGATGTCCAAAATAATGCATTTACTTGGCTGGGAGTTTCTGTTCACTATCAGCTGAAAGCTTAACTGAAGCTGTCACTCAGATTATCTACTTGTAGTTCTTCCAAATGACTTGGGTTTCTCACAGTATGGTGGCTACAATCTGAGAGGGACACTCCAAGAGAACATTCTAAGAAATCCAGCTAGATGCTGCAAGATTATGTAGGGGAGGAAAATTTTTCCTTCTACCCTTCTGGGTTCTATGGCTGGTCTAACAGTTGAAATGACATAAGGGAGATTAATAGGAAAACAACAAATTAGTGACATATGTAAAGGACCACAAAAAGATATGAGATTCAAAAGGCAACCAGGCAATTGAGGCTCATATGCTATTGTGAGCTAAAGAAAAAGGGTCTAGGATTACAAAGGAGAAGAGGGCCATTCACAAATAGGGGTGAGCAACAAATGTGTGGAAAACAAAGGTTGCCCTGTTATACAGATAAGTTTCTTAGGTAAAAAGTTATCTCTGGTAATAGCTCTCGTCCTTGTATAGGCCCCTTTTCCAATGTAAATTTCCTTTATAATAAGGAAATTTATATTTCTTTTAGGCAATTAAAGGGGAAGCAAAGAGTTTTTCCTGTGTCTGCTGAGTCTTGATTGCCTAATAATCCTCATGCCAAAGTGGCATATTTTGGAGACACTTGTTCTAAACTTCTTCAGTTTCTTAAGACCTAGGCTGAAATCCCTGACTATCACTTTCACTATGTTCTATTGATCAAGCAAGTCACTAAGGCTAGCCTGTACCCAAGGGTAGGGAACTAGACTCCACCTCTTAATGTAGGAACAGCATAGAGCCTGTAACATTTTATTTTACACCTGTCAAAACACTTGTTATTTTGTATTAAAATATTAAAATTTCTATTTACTTGAACCTCTATCCTATCATACTACCATCTCTTTGAAGGTATCACTCTTTTGGGTATGTCGGTCGTTATTGTATCCTAATAGTTGAGAGTCAATAAATGTTTATTGAATCAAGGAGTGAATGAATGAGGGAGCAAGGGAGGGATTGAAACAAGGAACATAAAATTACCTTTTTTTTTTAAATTTGTAGTTAACTTTTATTTAATACATGCTGTTCTCATTTTGCATGGTAGTACCACATGATAAAAATGACTATGTATGCTGAAATCATGGAAAACAATCAAAGTCAATGGGAAGATTACAATTATTTTATGATTTTTAAATTATTTCGTCAAACATTAAAAACTTACTGTAGGTATAAATACACAGTAAATGAAATTAGTAAAATTAACATTCATAAAGTATATTGAAGTTTAAAACATTGAAACATTGAGAATCACAGTTTTAGTTTTAGTTTTTAAAACTTATTAGGAGCACTGTGTGCATTGCTTGCCTTTTACGTCACGTTGTTTAATTTATGATAAAGAGTGAGCACATAAGATTACCTTTTAAAACTTTAATTGTGAAAAGGAGATAGATTTGTGAGATGTTTTTACGTTTGTATTTATCAAAATGAAATACATTTGGGGCCGGCCGAGGGGCACGGTGGTTAAGCGCTGGCTTGGGAAGCCAGCGGCCCCGGTTCAGGTCCCACATATGAGGGCCAGTGACACTGCCCTCAAAAAAAAATTAATTAATTAATTAATTAATTAAATAAATAAATAAAATGAAATACATTTGAGCATGTTTACATAGAGAAAGAAGAGAGCTAATAGAGCAGCTGAAATTATAAGGAGAATGCATGGTAGGTAGAACCAAGTTCCTCATGAGATCAAAAGGACATGATCCATAGCAAGGTGGAGAAATTTGTCATGAGAAAGGAAAGGGGAGAAAGTTCTCCAATAACACACAGAGGAGAAAGGATAATCTTATGAGCAAAGAGGGAGCCACTGTAAAATATGGAAGGATAGTAGAGCTGTATTCTAGCTCTAAATTCCCTAATGTCTTCAGTGATTTAGTCAATACTGATACATGCCAACTATGTTTGTGTGCTGTAGCACTGTGCTATAGGCTAGTGATTTCTACCAATAGTTGAATGAGTATATCAATTCCCAAACATTTGAAGGACTCCTCAAAATCTTGGTTGTAGGAGAAAAAACTCACCTTGGTTATTTCAGTGTACATTATTTATAAGCAAAATTAATTTGGGAAGAAGTCCTAATGCACCTCTCTACTGCCTACCATTCACATTCTTCATGACTCCTGAGTATCACCACAAAGCCACAGAGAAATTTGCAGCTTAAAGTAGCTTCAGAAAGAACATAAAGATTATGGTGGGGGGTGTTATGGAATTTGATTAATAACAAATGACACTTTGAAAGTAAAGTATACCACTGCACTGTACATCTGAAGCTGCCGCTGAACAATATTATATGTCAACTATAATTTAACACATATATAGTCATGGGATGTGGAATATAGTGTGGGGATGGAGTCAATGGAATTGTAATAGATATATATGATATCGGGGGTGGGGGGGCAGGGGAGGGGGGAGTCACTTTGTAAGGGGTGAAAAAAATAACTATTGCATTGTTTTGTACATCTGTAAATAATAATAATAATAATAATAAAGTTTTTTAAGAAAGAAAAAAACTTGGTATCTTCTAATGAACTTATATTTTCCTTTATTCTTTAATTAATTAATTAATTAATTAATTTAAAAATGTTTCTTTTTCAACCATCAGTAATATCACTGCTTGACTTAGAACATGATTACAATAATTACCTTATCCTGAATATATAACACATATATACTTCTCATTTTTGTATTTTATTTCCGGAATTTAAAAAAATATTTTTATTGTGTTTCTTGTTCAAATTAAGTGTGGAAGTTATTTCAAAATTGCATGGGAAATAGACAGGGTATACATTAATATTTAAAGGCATGCTGAACACAAGTAGTTGAATGAGCTGACCACTAACATATTTGATCTATCAGCCCTGAAGCAATGCTTGTCTTAATACAACTCCACCAAGCTGAACATATAAGAAAAATGAATGACAACAGGACACTGAAATACTTGCTATAAGTCATGGAATAAATTAATTCATGAAGCTCTCAAGTATGGTAAAATGAAGAAATGCTTCCAGAATCCTAGAAAGCACCTAAAGCAATTAAAAAAACAGCTATCCTGGGCCGGCCGAGTGGTACATTGGTTAAGAGTTGGCTTGGAACGCCAGCTCTGACCAGGGGGGCCCCGGTTTGGATCCCACATAGAGGGCCAGTGACGCTAGGCCTTCTATAGCCAAGATGGTGAACAACAGCTCAACCTAGAGCTGGGCTGCCCTGAGTAGCTGGCGATGGCGTAGGCTGCAGTAGGGCTGGCCGGCAGTTGGCATGAGCTTTCGTGAGCTGCCATGAGCCTTCGTGAGCAGTCGTCCAATGATGGGCAAGCGACTGCTTCACCAGGGAAGAACACTAGGATAATACCAACATGGGCCAGTGAAGTGACATCCTCCACAACGAGACTGAAGAACAAAAGGACAGCAACTTGTCTGTTCCCCTTCCTCGATTCCCCAAAGCTGTTCCCCTCCCCCAATTCCCCAATAAAATCTTTAAAAAAAAAAAAAAGGAGCTATCCCATGCATCATACCATGTCTTCATACAAATGTTGGTCTGATCCTTTAGAATCTGTAAGATAATTCCCCATTCGATTATAGGTACAGTGGATTGCTTGAGGCTAAGGCCACAGGCTAACTCTAAACATGGAGATGTAATTCCACAGAATCCATGGATTTATGTGTTTCACAGCTATTTATTATTAACTACTGTGAATTGGGTACAGTACTGGGAACTAGGGATACATAAAGAGAGAAAAGGCCATAATCTTGATTTCATGGAGCTCAGAAACTAAAAGAGCCAGATATTTGGTAAGAGCATTGATATATGAAGTGAGCTGAATGATGGCCCCAAGGAGATGTCCACATCCTATTCCCTGAATATTACTTAATATGGCAAAAATGTGATTTAAGTTAAAGATCTTGAGAGAAGGAACCTATCCTGAATAATTCAGGTTGATCCTAAGCACAATCGCAGCTATCCTTATGAGAGAGGCAGAGGGAGATTACACACACACACATACACACACACACACACACACACACACACACACACACACACGGTGATGTGAAGATGGAGGTTGCGGTTGCCCTGATGTGGCCACAAGCCAAAGAACACAAAAAAATGCCTGCAGCCACCAGACTGGAAGCCCAAGGAACAGATTCTCTCACAAAGCCTCCAGAGAGAGTGCAGCCCTGACAACATCTTGATTTCCAGTCTCTGGCCTCCAGAACTGTGTGAGAAAAAAATTCCTCTTGTTTTAGGCCACCAAGGTTGTGGGAATTTGTTATGGCAGCCCTAGGAAACTAATATGCCATACAAATTACTATATAATTACAATTTGTGGTAAGTGTCAAAAATGAGAAGTACAGTATGCTATAAAAGTATAAAGTGGAAACCTACTTCTCTTTGGAACATAAGGGACAATGTAACTATAGACTCACTGTGTGGAATTTTTGGTGATTAATCATATGCATGCACGCCAAGAAAAATGCCCTACCAAGCACACATTCTAAAATATGAAACTATGTGCATATGTACTCAAATATGGAGATTTAAAACTGTTAGTGAATACAGGGTCAGACAATTAAGTTCACCAACTCATCCTAGAAAAAGTGCTACATACCTCATTGCTGAATATCACTATGGTCACCATCAAAGTACTCCCCTTGGGAAGCTACGCACCAATGCCAATGCCTAGTCCACCCTCCAAAGCAATTTTGGAACTCTTTTTTTGGAATGGCCGTCAGAGCTTGTCGTCATATTACCGTTGATACCCTGAATGTCATCAAAATTTCTTCCTATCAATATTTCATTTATCTTTGGGCAAAGAAAGAAGTCATAGGGGGCCAGATCAGATGAGTAGGCAGGATATTCCAATACTTGTTTACTGGCTGAAAACTCCCTCCCAGACAGTGCCGTGTGAGCTGGTGCATTGTCGTGATGCAAGAGCCATGAATTGTTGGTGAAAAGTTCAGCTTGTCTAACTTTCTCACAGCCTTTTCAGCACTTCCAAATAGTAAACTCGACTAACTGTTTGTTCAGGTGGTACAAATTCATAATGAATAATCCCTCTGATATCAAAAAAGGTTAGCAACAGCATTGCAACAAGTTCACAAACTTGTCAGATTTCATATTTCGATATTTGTCTTAATTATACATCATATTTTAAGTTGCCAAACCTAGAAAATAGTCCGTTTATCCTGTGTCTCCCACACTCCCAACACACACCCCAAATGCCTCCCAATATCCCCTAGAATGGGAACTGATAACCTGTTGAGAAATAAGACCAGGCCACTCGTGGGTTGGGCAGAATCCTGTAGGGACCTAGAGGATTGAAAGGGGAGCTCAGAGGCGAAGTTAAAACTGGTTCTTCTCATCTGCAGAGTTTGAGAAGTTGTTCTGGGCTTCTACTTAGCAATGCCTGAGACTGCTGTGGTGCCTGATAAGACCTCCCAAACTTGTGTTCATACAGCTTGTCCTTAGAAGCAAATCCAATGAGGACTTTAGTGTGCTATTAGGGTTTGAAGGAAATACCAGTTCCAAGGGATTCAAATTGCAAACTCTGTGACCCTCTCCGCCCTCTTGTGCTCTATCTCCCTCTTCAAAGTTATTTAATCTAACTAGGGAAACCTACTGGAATTCTAGTAGACACTAATAAAGTATTTTGAGTCCTTTGGACTGATTGTATTCCACCAACGACCAAATGAAGATAAGCCTCCTTCCAGCCAGCAGAGAACACTTCATCAGGAGGGCCATGCCCAGCTAACATTAAACAACTTTTGCTAGTCTCTAGGCTCCAGTTTCTTGTCTGTAAAATGAACAGTTTGGAAAAATTCTCTCAGATCTCTTTCCTAAGTGGTCACAGCCATGCTATAGAGATTCCACCCTCAACGTATACCCCACCACACCTGCCAGCATGCACATGGCACTCCTGCTTGGTGTCACAGAGGTGGGCACATGGCTCAGGTTAAGCTATTTATAGTACTCCATTCCCCAGCCACAGTGTGCACTTCCAGGAGAGGACAGCTGACCAGTTTTAGAGTCCTTTCCCAGAATTTTTCAAGTAGAAGCTGAGAAAGAGGGAGAGATGCTCCATTTCCTCACTGGTTTCCAAGATGCTTGAATGTGTCCTTGGAAGTTGCCTATGCTGCAAGGAAAAAGTCATTTGATAAAAAAAGAAAATGAGGCCAACAAGTCTCTCAAGATGAGAAACAGGCAGAGAAATAACTGGCGGTTTTCAAGACCCAAGTTTTATTGATGGATGTCAATGATGTCTATGGCACATTCTTCAGTTCCACAAGCTATTCATACTGTTGGGAAAGGCAGGCTTGGGCACACAATTTTTCAACCCCAACTTGGCCACCTAAGATGAGCTCTGGACCTGGAACATTTTCTAACCAACATATAAAAAGTCTTGTGGCCTGTGCTGGGCTTATCACTTTGTGTGGGAATAATGTCCCCTCTTTCAGACTCATTGTGTACTTCTTCGTCCTGCTTATGCCTGTGTGTTATATGGCACCTGACCAACCACAGTATGATATCTGTCACCTGAGGGTAGGGGATAGAATCCTTCTACTGCAGCACAAGAGGAGGTCAACTGCCCTGAGGTGACTGGGAGAAATGGGTCGGCCATGGGGGATGGGTGCCCACTACTGGTGCTGATCTTGCTCTGCTCTATGTGAGGGAAGCCTTTTTCCATCCAGTGCTTGATTGTCATTGACTTTTGATGATGCTGATATCAAGATCGATAACAGGCAACAGATGCCCTTTGCCCAACACATATCCCTTCCAGTGCATCCTGTTTTGGCTGTAAGGAGATTAAACTGGGCTTCTGTCACTTACAACCAAAAGAATCCTTATGGACACACCTACTCTTTTTTCATGATTTCACTGTCTCTGGAACTCTGGAAAACTGAGAGCAGGCTCTCTCTACTCTGCATTGGAAGGGGTATTCGTTCTATACCTCCTAGGTGAAAAGGTAGAGATTAATCTACATACGATGAATAATTACAACTACTATCATTTGTTGAGAACTTACTAAACATCAGGCTTTATGCTAAGCATTTTCATGCTTTAGCACATTTAAATCCTCACAATTCTATCAAGTCGATAATATTGTAACACATTTTGCCGATAAGGAAACTGAGGCCTTTGGAGTTTCTATAACTTCCTCAAAATCACACAGCTCATAAGAGTAGAATTAGAACACTAATCTCTCTCATTTCAGAGGCTTGGTGTTTAGCTATGATTTTATACTGTACTCAAGGGCCTGTGTAAAGCAGACAAAGTGCTCCCATTATTCTATTGGGAATTTTTAAACTGGGAATATAAAGAAGTTTGAACAGTTTTCTATGGATGTGTAATAACCCCCAGTAAAGGAAACTCACTGAATTGGTTGGCACTCTAGCTGCTAAATCACTTTCTCTTTCCTTGCCAGGTTCCCAGGTTTTTTTCAGGTTGATATAAATTCAGGCAAAATAGAAAGAAAGAAAGAAAGTTCAAAGGGCCATTATTATTTGCAGGCTACATTATGTCCTCAATCAGAGTAACTATTGAAAATAAATATCAAAACCATAAGATGTCATTATTATTCACAATCATTTTTTTCCTGCCATCTACTTTTAGGAATATGAATCTCGGGAGAATGTGGAACATCTGGTTAAGTGTTTTTTCTAGGAAGTATTGGGAGTAATCATGTGGTATTAAGCCAAAGAGATAGTGTTGCTCTAAAGTAAGTGTCCTGAAATGGTTCTGGTGATTTATTGAGCTTTAAGTCCTCATTGTAACACCAAGTTAAATTAATGGAATGTGATAAACTGGAAGCATCTGTCTATAAATTCAGAGTGTATATGGCTGTATTTGTATATAATAGATATTATGCTACTATATCACTATACCATCTTCACTACAACCAATAACTCAACAATAACTTTATGCCAGTGGAGGGGACAATAAGTGGTACGTCTCAGCATATTTCATGCTGCATTAGTGCAGTGTGTCAGCCAGCTAATGATCCTGACTCCCCAACCTACCTCCTTTTATCAGTGAATCTGAATTTATAAGCCCCCTCTTTGTGCTAGAGCACAGAGCAGCTCCTGTGGCCCAAAACATGTTCTAGCTTCACACCTAAATCAGTCAGTATGGGGCACAGACTTTCAGAATTTATGAACTAATCCACTTAACTTTTGTTAACAACAGCTTTCTTCTTTCTGAGAAATGAGCTACTTACTTAGAGCCTTTCTCTTTCTATCTCTTTTGTTATTCCTACTGCAGTTCTTGTGAATTGCCTGAAATCGGTTTCCTTCATCAGACTGTAAATGATAAGGCGGAAGGATTCAAGTCAATCTTGTTCACCGAGTCCAGCACAGTGCTTGATATATAGTAGATGCTTAATAAACATTTGATGGAATTTTTACCATGTGTGATCATTAAAAAATACCATGCTGGAACTACATCTGCTATCTGGCTATCCTACCAACAACCATCTATTTGGTGCCTACCATGTACCAGGTACTGTGCAACAGGAAACAAAGATAAGTAAGACTGTCTCTGCCCTCAATTGCTTACAAGCTTAGAAGGAATAATGAGACAGCTGCAATAGCGATAATCAAGATGACAAATGTAGGTGCTACAAAAGAAGTGCTGAAAAAGTGCTACAGGAATTCAAGACATGGGCACATGGAAAGGAGAAAGAATTCAATCTTACTGTCGGAATCTGGAAAGGAGAAAGTGGCTTTTAGATGGAATAGGGATGGTGGCTAGAATTTGAAGAAGATGGGAAGAAAAGAAGAAACAAACCGGAAGGGACAGCAGGAACCAAGCCACAGAGCAGGAAAGTCTAGTTTGCAGGAAGCTTGGGTTGTATGTAGACAGCAATGGTAATAGGGTGGGGGTTCATTGGAGCCACCTGTGAAGGCCTTGCATGTCAGGGCAAGCCGTGAGAAGCGGGAGCTTAATTCAGGTGTGCATCCTACATGACAATGGCCTGTCTTTGACCATAGTCATCCTCAAAGTTTTGTTATACCTAGATGGCCCTGATTTCCCTGCAATTGCTCCTTCCGTAACGTTTTTTTTTTTTCCTAAACCCAGACACCTCTACTCCCTATGCCACTTCCAGTGGTGTCTCCATTGCCATTCTTGTCTCTGTTTTCACTCATCAATAGTTCTCAAATACTAGATGCCTCGCATGAACTGTGAAGTGGTTGCCCCTCTTTTTTCTCGTATTTCTACACTAGTAGTTTCCTTAAAGAGGAGGGAAGGGATTCAGTGTGGGTCAGGCACAGAGCTATGAGCCTTATAAAGTTTGGTTTCATTTAATTCTTGGTACAAGCTAATTACTTATATACTATTATCATTCCCATTTTGGAGATTTGAAAAGTAAGGTCTGACAGCTGGTAGAAATCAAAGATGGATTCAGAGTCAGGTGTGTCTGATTCAGCAGCTGAACTCAACCACTGTATCATATTGATTCTCTTGAACAGTTTATTCCTAACAGCTTACCGTTAACATGCGGTACTTTGTCATTGGTTTTCAATGCCCCTACAATTATCTTCACACACAAATGGAATTGATTTGACTATATAAAGAGAGAAAACCTAACTGCAAATAAACTGGCTTATTCTCCTTTACACAAAGGATGCCACACTGGCTCTGCTCTTCACACTGTCAAACATTATTTTTAAGTCTGGGAAACTTTCCAAATCTGTAATGCAGACTTTATTTTCCCCAAACCAAATAATAACTGTCATGCTTCCAACAAAAATAGAATGACAGAATTTTGTTTGCTTCTGTTTTTTTTTTTTCCAGATTATATCAGGATACGCAGAGGGAAACAATATTCTCAGAGTGTATTAGGCAACAATGCTAGATAATATATTTCTGAAAGTCTGAAAACATAGCCCTGGTAAATAAATATATATTGATTTGGTTGATTTATTCATTCCGTATGTCCTAGAAACACAAAAGGCTCTCTATGAAATGTAATAACTGACTTGAACGTACTATCTGGTTTGATGTATTCTCTGAGTCACTGAAATTATAGAGAAATCCAATTCTGAAATGGAGTTTTACTTTTGGAAACCAAATGTTTTTTATTAAGATTATGCTGTCAGCTGATAAAGCATATGCTACTCACTTTAAATCACAATACAAACATCCTAACATTTACTATTTCAAAGGTAGATTTGTCAGAAGATAACTTTATTAATCGAGACTTCTGAATGCCAAGGGGTATTTTTGGACTCTGGTGACAAAACACACAGTGTTCATATTATGGTTGGTCCTGGAGGCACAGACGTTCTCCATTTGGAGAAAAAAGAATGGCACATTTTCTGAAAGAATTCTTCAGAGAAGGAAAGAGGTTTGTTATTGTATCGGAGTCCAGATTCCAGATGCCCAGGAAAAATAATAATAAATGATTGACGAAATTTTGCCAATGAGAGGGAGCAGAATACATGACCCCAAAATATGTCACTTTGGCATGTGGATTACTTTGAGCTAAAAGCAATCAAGACCCAACGGACTCAAGAAAAACTTTTAACGTCTCCCTTAACTACATTTAGATGGGGGCCAGGTTCAGAAAGAAAGCTATTACCAAAGATAACTTTTATCTGAAAGACCTGTCTATATGGCAGAGCAAACATCTAATTACCAAATGTCTGCTCTTCTTATCATCCTGTCAGTCACCCTCCTTGCCCTTTGAGCCCCAATATTATTCTATTTCTTAGTTCAGGATGACTTATAAGCCTTAATTGCCTGACTGCCTTTAGGTCTCATGTGTTTATGGGGCTCCTGCACATACAATATTAAATTTGTTCTTCTCCTGTTAATCTGTTTTATGGTAATTTGATTAGTAGACCAGCCAAAGAAATTAGTAGACCGAGAAAGATAGAAGGAAATTTTTTCTTCCCTACACCAGCAATAGCACATTAGCAGAGGCGTATGGTGCCAAAGTTTAAACTTCTACCTGAAAATCTCCTGGGGAATAAGCTTTAGTGCTCTTGCCTGGCAGTTGTCAACAAAGCTTAATATTTAATCAAGCATGGAAAATATTTCTATAAATTATTATTGAACGAAAGAGATGTTTGCTAAAACACATAGCCTTACCCTTTAATTAGTTAAATGTGGCTTGAGACCCATTTTCACAATTGGAGTTAAGCCCAATCCTTTCCACTTTTCTATGAATTTCATCTCATGCTTTTTTACTCCTTCTGCTTTCTTTGAGAATATTTTGTTATTCGCAGCCTTCTTGAGTTGAATGCTTAGTTCATTAATTTTCAATCTTTCTTATGTCTGAATATGTGCTTTTAATTCTATAAAGTTTTTCCCCCAAATACCCTTTTAGCTGCATTCTCATTCTAGCTGTGTTCTCACTTATAGTCCATGCTAAATATTTCATAACTTCTGTTAAGCTTTTTTCTTTAATCCATTAAGTATTTAGAATTGTGTTCCTCTATTTCCAGTTGCATTTGGGAAAGTGGCAAGTTATTACTTTGACTATTTTTAAAAATTGATTCCTGATTTTTACATTGTGGTTAAAAAGTGTGGTTAGTAAAATATTCTTTGCAATTTGTTGAGACTCTCTTTGTTGCCTAGAATGTAGCCATTTTTCTAAAAGCTGCTTCATTTTTGTTTAAGGAGAACATGAATTTAGGTGCAGGGTTCTATATATTTGTATATGTTCGATGAGAGGTTCTGTATATTTATACCTTTAAATAAAATTTATTTGTTGTGTTACCAAGACTTGTACAGCCTTTGGTCATCTTGGTCTTTCAGCTTCTGAAATCCCCTACTTAGCAGTTGCATTAATTTCCTCTTGCAATTCTGTTAAATATGACTTTGTGTGTGTGTGTATATATATATATATATATATATATATATATATATATATATATATTTCAATGAATGTAAAATCATTGAATTATTGTTATATAAGCCTGTAATATTTTCTAGTACCTTAGTCTTACATTTGTTTTTAACTTCAAAAATGGCTATTATTTATTATTAATATCTACTTAGATTGACCAACATGTTTTAATGACTTCTTGCCTGATCATTGATTATTTTTGGCTTAGCTATTTATTTTGAAATAATTTCAAACTCACAGAACACTTGCAAGTAGAGTACAAAAAAGCTCACATATACATTACACCCAGATCCCACAATTGTTACCAGGTAACCTTCTGAGTGATTTAAAAGTAAGTCAGACGTGGTGTGCCTTTACCTCTAAATGCTTCTGTGTGTGTTTCTTAAAAACAAAAGCATTCTTTTATAAAACCACAGTATAATTAACAAAATCAGGATATCGATATTAGTACCATACTATTATCTAACCAATAGTTTGTATTCCAACTTTACTAATTTTCCAATAATGTTTTTTATTGCAAAAAAAACTTATGATTTTTTTTTCTGGTTCAGAATCATGTGTTGCAAGTAGTTGGTGTGTGTTTGTTTAATTAGAAATTCTTTAGTATTAACTTTTATAAGAATGATACCAAGAATGCAGGTTAGTTGTTTTATAGAAAGGCTTCAGAAGGGCTTGCCTAATGTTTCTGGATGATTATATTCAGGCTGTGCATTTTGAGCAGGAATACCAAAATGTCAGGGGATACACAGTGTGATTCTGTCCCAATACTGGTGATGTTATCTTTGATTATATGGTCAAGGTCGCATCTGTCAGTATTCTCCACTGTAAAATTACTGTTTTTCCTTTTGCAATTACTAAGTATTTTGTGGAGAGAATTTCCCCCCCCTTGGGGATGGGGTTGTTGAATTTTCACCCACTAATTTTAACATCCTTTGATGATTCTTATCTGAATCATTTATTTTTCTTATGGCTGCTCACTGTTGAAATTTTGGATCAGGGATAATTAGTAAAAGGAAAAATAAATAAATAAATGAATAAATAAATAAATAAATAAATAGAGATATACATGGATGTATGTTGGCTTTCCACAAACTTAGGAATAAGACGAGGGTGGCTACTCTCAACTCCTATCAATATAGTACTGAAAGCTTTAGCCAGAGCAATTAGGTAAAAACAGGGGAAAAAAGAGAAATAAAAGGCATCCAAATTGGAAAGGAAGAAATATAATTGTCTGTGTTTACAGATGATATGATCTCGTATAATATATATAATATATAGAAAAGCCTAAAGACTTCACCAAAAAACTAACAAATTCAGTAAAGTTCCAGCATAGAAAATCAATATACTGAAATCAGTTCCATTTTATACACTAACATTAAATATATGAAAAGAAATAAATTAAACAATCTCATTCATAATAGCATGAAAAATAATAAAATACTTCAGAATAAATGTAACCTAGGTGGTGAAAAACCTGTACAATGAATATTATAAGACTTTGACAAAAAAAAAATTAAAGAAAATACAAATGAATGGAAAGCTATCACTTATTCATGGATCAGAAGAATTAGTATTGTTAAAATGCCCATACTACCTAAAGCCATCAATAGATTCAATGCAATGCTTATAAAAATTCACAGAAATAAAGAAAAAATCCTAAAATTCACATGGAACCACAAAAGAGCCTGAATAGCCAAAGCAATCTTGAGAAAGAAGAACAAAGCTGGAGGCATCTCACTTCCTGATTTTTAAACTACATATATTGCAAAGCTACAGTAATCTAAAGAGTATGGAACTGTCATGAAATTATACACCAATGAAACATAATCAACATCCAAGAAATAAACCCACGCATATATGTTCAACTTATGTGACAAGGGAGCCAAGAACACTCAATGAAAAGGAAGTCTCCTCAATAAATTGTGTTGGGAAAACTAGATGTCCACATGCAAAAGGTAGAAATTGAGCCCTTATATTACACCACTCACAAAACTTAACTCAAAATGGGTAGAGGACTTAAAATGTGAAACCATGAAACACCTGGAAGAAAGTATAGAAAGAAAAAAAGTTCCTTTACATTAGTCTTGGCAACAGTTGTTTGGTTATGACACCAAAAGCACAAGCAATAGTAGCAAAAATAAATAAATGGAGCTACAGCAAACTTAAAAGTTTCTGCATAACAAAAGAGATAAAGAATAAAATGAAAAAGCAACCTGAGGAATGGGAGAAAATTTTTGCAAACCATCCGACAAGGGGTTAATAGACAAAATATATAAGGAACTCATAAAACTCGATAGCAAAATCAAAACAACAATCCAATTAAAAAAAAATGAGAGGAACTGAATAGAAATTTTTCCAAAGAAGACATACAAATAATTAACAGATATAGAAAAGGTACTCAGCATCACTAACCATCAGAGAAATACAAATAAAAACTCAATGAGATCACCTAAAATCTGTTAAAATGGCTACTATGAAAAAAAACAAAAACAAGAGATGAATGCTGGTGAAAATGTGGAGAAAAGGGAACCCTGTACACTTTGATGGGAATGTAGATTAATACAGCCATTATGGGGAACAATATGGTAGTTCTTCAAATAGGTAAACAGAACTGCCATATGATCTGGCAATCCCATTCCTGGATATATATCTGAAAATATGAAATGAGTATCTCAAAGAGATATATGCATACCCATGATCATTGCAGCATTATTCACAATAGCCAAGATATGGAAACAATCTAAGTGCTCATCTTTACCAGTAAAAAAAAAAAAATTATATATATATATATATATATATATATATATATATATATATATGTATATAATGGAATGTTCAGCCATGAGAAATGAGAAAATCCTGTCATTTGTGGTATGTGGACAAGCTTGAGGACATTATGCTAAGTGAAATAAGCCAGACAGAGAAAGACAAATACTGCATGATATCACTTATACGCAGAATCTGAAAAAAACCAAACTAATAGAAACAGAGAGTAGAATGGTGTTTTTTTCCAAGTTCTGGGAGGTGGGGGAATGACAGATGATGGTCGAAGGTTACAAACTTTCAGTTGTGAGGTGAATAAGTTTTAGGGATTTAATGTACAGCATGGAACGATACTTATATACTCCAAAGTTGCTAAGAGAGTAGACTTTAAATGTTCTCACACAAAAAAGAAATAGTAATTACATGAGGTGATGGAGGTGCAAAAAACTCCACTGGGATAATCATCTTTTAATATGTAAGTGTATCGAATCATTATATTGTATACCTTAAAATTACACAATGTGTCCATTATATCTCAATAAGGCTGTCAGTATAATGATTGGCTCCTGTAATTAACCTTTTCTTAAATGCTGGAGGAAGATTATGTGTTCATTTTGGAAGCCAGTTTGAAAGTATTGAGTGAAAATTCATGTATCTATATCTGATGACTGGGAATATTTTCCAGAAAAAAACACACACACTACACAGAAAGACATGTATGAAAATATTTACTGTGCCCTCTGTAATAGAGTTTGGATGTTTACCAAAATGTGGTATATGTAAATGATGGGGTAATTAATGTTGAATGCAAAAAAATAGGAAGGAGAATAAGATGTTTAACACAATAACATTTGTATTAAGTTAAATAGCACAAGAATGGGTGCCTATGATGGGAAAAGATGCAATTTAGGACCAGAGATGATTAGTAAAGGAAAAATATATATATAAAAAGAAAATATAAATGGAAGTTTAACAGATTTCCACACACTCAGAATTACAAGTAGTATGACTTTGTGCATCTGAAGTTCTTTTTTTTTTAAATTAAATGTAACCTCTAAAAAAAATTACAAAATCATTTATTAGAAGCTGCTGGTGCCAGGGCCGGCTGAGTGGCGCGGTGGTTAAGAGCTGGCTTGGGACGCCAGCGACCCCGGTTCGGATCGCACGTATGAGGGCCAGTGACACTGCCCTAAAAAAAAAAAAAAAAAAAAAAAAAAGATAGAAACATAACCAACATTTCCTTGCCACATTCCCCATGCCAGTTTGCCTCATTACAGCATTTACCATTTTTAGTCATTTAGGACAATGATAAGAGTGACCTTCTCAATGCCTGAGCCATATACTTGAACCAAAATGGTGATCTGGCAATTATAACACTATAACACCATAGCCAAGCACTTAGCAAAATAAGCCCAAGATAAACACCATCGAATAGATGAGTCATTTGTTTGGCCAGCCCAATGTTATTGAAACCTCTAACTTTAGAGAAAATATTTGACACGTCAACCTCAGAATCACCAATCCAAACATTTAATTTCCTACCAAAACTTTGGAGTTTTCATATAGAAGGAACTCCAGCCAATTTTATGATTGTAATAACAAAAAAAAAAATGGACAAATAAAGTGTCAGCATCCAGTAGCCAAAAAGAAGGCTTATTTACTAGTAAGCCTCCTCTTCAGTTTATAGCACGCAGCTGCACAACTTCTCTGCTTATGCTCAGCAGGACATGCAAACCAGAACAGGAAGTGGAAAATGGTCTCAGTGGTTCTACCATCTTTTTTCTTATCTGTCCCTGCTCACCTTTATTTGTTTCCAGGCAATTTTCTGCCCTTCTTCTGCCCAGAATCTGCTTTCTGGTTATTCTTTTCATTTGGCTTACTTGAAATCCATTTCTGGCCGCTTCTTTTCCATGGTTGCTTAGAAAGCTTAGACTCTGAACTTGGCCTACACCTCATGGTCCTGCATTGTCCCTAAAATAGATAACTTTAGTCATGAACACTTGGCCAAATTGACAACCTCCCAGCCTCACCCAATTCCTAAACCTGATTTTATTCTTCACTGCCCGCCATCTGGCCCTGACAAACTGGCTAACAATTTTGTTTTCTATATTACAGCCCAATATGTGTCCAAATTATTATTTTTTAAATTACGAAACCTGACTAGTTAGGATTTAAAGACGATGCATTTGAGACCAGGTGGGGTCACTGTTCTCTACAATAATTCCCCACTCTTGCTAGACAGGAAGAAAAGAAAAGAAGGAAAGAGAGGATTCAAGGACATACTTCTGTTCAAATTTTAAACAATGGCTCAAACACCTCATAAATGAAAAGTAACCAGACAGTCTTGTCTGCCCTGGTCTCCAGAGGAAATGAGCCAGTGAAAAACAAAGCCCATGCACTTACACACAAGCATCCCACAACTCTCCCCTGATGTGACAACCTTGGCGAAGTGGGGTAGGGAGAAGCTGGAGCTACAGAAGATGGGGTAGGGAAGTATGGGTTGAGCCCAAAAATTGCTTTTGCCAACTCCCTACCAAGGTTATGCCCTAGGACCAACCTCCTCCCCCATGATTAGAAAGATGAGCACCCAGCCTTCCAGAGGAGCTAATGGCGTTATAACTACTGTAACCTACCCACACCCTTTGCAAAAGGAAGTACGCTCAGACCAGTGAGCCTTGTACCTTGGCTGAGGAGTGGCAGAATGAAGAGGCTTAAGACATGTTGCCATTCCTATCTTTACCTTCTCATCTATGTTCCCAGTAAATGGGGTTCTCTTCTGGTTTTTCAGTGCATTGGGTGAAAGGATGCTTGCATAAATTGAGCCATGCAGGAGAGCTAGAGAGAAATAAACTAAGCTTCAAATTATTAATGTTAAACACAGAAGTCAATTACACAGCTTGGGTACAGCCTCAATCAACTCAGTTTCACCTTCACGCTCACTCCCCTCCTAGGACCTCCCCTATCTTTGTGTGAGTCTAGCTGCAATCAGAGAGCCTGTCAGCACTGCTCTGGGGAATACAAGGGATTCTCAGTTTTTAGGCAGTGCCCAATTTACCTGGAGACATGTCTTAATTTTAGACTATGTAAAAGCCTGAAACCTAACATCTTGGGACAAGCGTTTTTGTTTTTCTCCTCTCTTTTATAATGGGCTGTATTGGAAATGCAGTGGGGGTTTTTTCATGAGAATCTGCTATACATACATTCTATAGAGGAGGGCTCCCTAGCCATAGTTCTCTCCTCCCACTTCCTGTGCAAGTCTGAGAGCAAGAGAGAACTCATGACACTCATTCATTCATTCATTCATTCATTCATTCACCAGTACCATTGAGCAACCTAATATGTGACTGGTTCTTTGCCCAGTTGCTAGGTGTACAGAGATAAAAAGAACACAGAATTCTGTGATTATGTGATCATCTGTTTATCGTCCATCTGTTGGCAGGGCAAGCAACAATTTGTTTCTGATTATAGTTTAATATCCTGCTAGATCATGGTGCTCTACACATAAGCACAATTCAGAGAATTTTGCATGTGCTGTTTGTGAGGAAATGTGTGTATGTATTAAGGGAATTCCAGTGGCTTTTTGAAATAGCAAACCAGAAGACAAAAGAAAAAGTCCTGGAGCAATCCTGATGGAGACAAGATCCCTGACACCAGTCAGCCTCCTCTGTTGGGCAGACTCGGCTCTGAAGCTCAGAGGCTGGAGTCTCCCTTCAGGAGGAATGTGTGTTTATTTTTCTGTCACAGGACTGTGAAAATGCTTTGTGTTCAGACTGTTGTGACTTCAATTTCGGAAGCCAGCATTCGTAGGGTCAGCGTTCAAATTGCAGTTTGAGGATAGTATTTTGAAGGAGCTATATATGTAAAATAAAAAAATAAAAAACCTTTAAAAATGTGAAAATATGTTTTTTGCCTCATGAGCTAATTACCTCCCACTTGTGGGAGCCCAGGAAGAGGGCTCCAAATAAATATTTACTGCAGTGCATGCTTCCTCATCACAGGAAACCGCTACTGCCTAATCCAAGTGTACACACATTGCCAAATTAAAAATGGAAATAAATTGGTTCACAAAGCATTTTATTTTGTTTCTGATTTTATGCAAAATCTAATGAAATTTAAGCCACAAGCATGTGAGCACTCTGAAGCTGGCTCTTACTTCTTCACACTCCTGTTGGCTGTGCCTCAGTCCACTCACCCAATTGTTAGACAAATACACATGGAGGGCTTCTAAGCACCAGGGGCGGTGCTAGGGCTGAGCTGTCAGATATGGCAGCCGCCAGTCACATGTGGCCACCAAGCATTTGGATTGTGGCTAGTCCTAATTGAGCTGTGCTATATATGTAAAATAAAATAAAAAAATTAGAAAAAAATACTGGGTTTCAATGACTTAGTCCAAATAAATGAATGTAACATATCTCATTAATAATTTTTATATTGATTATATGTTAAAATGATGTTGAATGTGTTGAATTAAATAAAACATCTCTTCTACCAAGTGTTGAAACTCAAAAATGACAAGGCAGATTGACCCCTGCCTCCATGAAGCTCACATTTTACCGGACTCTCAGAAGAGTCAAATGTAATTCATGTGCCTAATGCATGATGCCCCAGCCCAGGCCTGGGAACTAGTGAGTACTCACCAAATCATAACTACTGTTATATTATTTTTTATTTTACTCTGCAAGGCCTAGGACGTATCCTGCTAAATGCATTTACCTAAGAGTCTCCCCAAATTACCCAAGTCCTTTGCCTCTGGCCTGCTCAGGGTTTCAGAGAGAATTGAAATGGTTTGTTAAAACCAGTGAGAATACCCACTGCGTACAACAAGGAGACAACATACCAAACCGATGGAAGCAATTCATCCCCCTGCACATCTTCTTCCTGGGTCTATTTAAGCCTCTCCAATGACGCTGCAAGCACTTTCAATACAGGAAGTCCACCTTATTATTCTTTCTAGCCTCCCTGGAACCTATATGAGTACTGGATGCACACTTAGTACTGAGTGTTGATTATTTGGTCTTCCAAAGTACTAATTCTTTTGAAGGTGACAGCTTTAGGCTCTCTGCCAAATAATGAGAGATTTTCAGGATAGTGCACTTTGGTGCCCCAAATCATCTTTATGCCTGTTAAACACATATGTTTTGGTTTGAATCCTAGATCTACCCCTTACTAGCTATATTACCATGGCCAACTTACTTACCTCTCTGAGAGTCTAACACCATACATAAAAAGGAAGATATAAAAGAATAATAATAGTACCTTCTTCTTAATGCTGAGACAATTAAATGAGATAACATGCAGAAAGCAATCAGAACCAGGGCCTACCATACAAAAAGCAGCCAGTAAATGTTCATTATTATCATTATTATTTTTATTGATGATTATGATGATGATAATTACAAAAGCTAGTCTGGAGAGACTGTTTCTACCTCTGGGGTGGTAGCTTTTAAAACTGAAACCCAGAGGCTGAATTCTTGTGATTTGAAGGTTACTTTCTATGAACCTATTAACCACAGTTTATTCTTACAATGTTATAACACCACCTAACACCATGGTCTTCCATAAGCCCCATTAGGTGAGCTCTGCTAACATATGTGGTAGGAAATTGTATTAGGCCTGATAAATTCTACCTCCTGAAGAACTGAGTTTTAAAAAGCAGACTCACCTAACTCTCTGTGATGGTTAATTTCGTATGTCAGCTTGGAGGGGTTTTTGAATGAGGTTAACATTTAAATCAGTAAACTTCAAGAAGCAAGTTGCCCTCCACAATATGAGAGGACCACCTCTAATCAGATGAAGTTTTAAATAGAATAAAAAGATCAACCTCCTTGAGCAAGAGGGAAACCTCCAGCAGACCATCTTTGGACTGGAACCATTGATTCTCCTGGGTCTCCAGCCTGCCAGTCCACCTGGCAGATTTGGGACTTGCCAGCCTCCATAATCATGTGAGCCAATTTCTTATTAAAAATAAATATATGCAGAGGGGGCCAAAAAAATGTATATACATTTTAAGAAAGGAAAAAAACTGTATTAAAATTGTAATACTCAATATATACCAATAACAAAAGATGAATACAAGTCAAGTGTATACATTTGTTTGGCACCCCGTGTGTGTGTGTGTGTGTGTGTGTGTGTGTGTGTGTGTGTGTGTTTGTGTGTGTGTGTTGGTTGTTGGAAAAGTCATGACATATTTTTTGTATGTTTTTCATGCAAAAATGCATCATGACTTTTCCAACAACCATATGTTTATATATATATTCTCCTATAACACCTGTGCTACCCATAGCTTTGCCTCAAGGCAGAGTGATATAGTATGGGTAGACCTATGCTTTAAAGACAGACATGAGTTTGAATCCTGGTTATTTACCAAATGACTAGCCTTGGGTGAGTCATTTCTACTCTCCTAGCCTCAATTTCCTCATCTAGAAAATGAGAATCAGTGATTCATCCAGAGAGTGTTTGTAAAGATTAGTCACTGCTTAGAAAGCTCCTGGCACATGATAGACGCTCAATAAATTGTACTTAACATTACTAGTATAAACAATATTTTCTTCCCTCAAGTGGTTACAATAATCACCAACTTGCCTAGGCCTTACTTGAGCTGGAAGGAAAGTACACTCCTTGAATCTCAAAGAAAATCCTGGCTTTCATTCACTAATCAATATTCAGCCAAGGACACTGGCCTATTTTTATCATTTCTCGGAATGCTATAAACCTCAGGTAATCAACCTCATTGTTCAGCTGCATTTCTCTACAAAGTTATTCATAACAACATCATAATTAGGTGCAATTATCTCCAGAGACTGAATTATAATCCCTACAGAATAGAATTAACTTTCCATATTATAAAGAAATTTAGGAAGTGAGGTGTCTTGCCACCTTTGATAAACTATTCATTTGCTTGTCTTTTTGCACAAAATTATAATCAGAAAAACTGTTTTTCCACTAAAAATCCAGTGGGGCCACTCACAGGTTTTCCCCTCAAAGCTGGTATTTTCCTGGATAGGAGTCCTCACAGGAGAAGAATTCAGACTCATTGAACACATGCCACACCTTGTATCTGGTTTCATTTTAATGGCACCTCTATAAAACTGGCATTTGGAATCCCATTTTAGTAATTTGAAGATTCAGGCTCAAAGGGGTGAGGTACATTACCCCAAGTCATCAGCATTCAAATTTAGTTTTGTCTTACTCTGAGGTCCGCTAGTATCAACAGCACAGGGTCCCTGTCAGACCAGCAGCAACACATTCTTCCTTCTAAAAGAGGGTCAGGTCCTGAGCCTAATGAGAAGTCCACGATGTGAGCAAAATAATTGGTTTCTTCCCATTGTGGAGTAAAAGTTTATAAGAATAATGTGTGGCTACTTCCCTCCTGTTAATATACTATACAAAAGTCTGATAATTAAGTTCACAAACTCATCCTAGAGCAAGTGCTACATACCTCATTGCTGAATATCACTATGGTCACCTTCAAAGTACTCCCCTTGGGAAGCTATGCACCGATACCAGCACCTAATCCACTCTTCAAAGCAATTTTGGAACCCTTTTTCGGAAATGGCCATCAGAGCTGTCCTCGTATTACCCTTGATGACCTGAATGTCATCAAAGTGTCTTCCTTTCACTATTTCCTTTATCTTCGGGTAAAGAAAGAAATCATTGGGGGACAGATTAGGTGAGTAGGGAGGGTGTTCCAATACAGTAATTTGTTTACTGGCTAAAAACTCCCTCACAGACAGTGCCCTGTGAGCTGGTGCACTGTCATGATGCAAGAGACATGAATTGTTGGCATCTTAACTTTTTCATGTAGCCTTTTCAGCACTTCCAAATAGTAAACTTGGTTAACTGTTTGTCCAGTTGGTACAAAATCATAATGAATAATACCTCTGATATCAAAAAAGGTTAGCAACATCATTGCAACAAGTTTGCGAACTTAATTGTCTGACCTCGTATGTGATCCTGGCAGCCCTTTCCTATGTTCCCTGCAACTTGCTGACTCTCTAAAAGCCAGCAATGAAACCTGAGGTCTAATGAGAGTTTCCTCTCACATCGGTTCCTCAAGTCTTTACAATAGCTTAATAAACACCCAAATTTCCTCTATCAAATCCTTTCCTACTCACAATAACTTTAAGTATTTTATTTTCCCAACCAAGTTCTGACATGTTTTCCTTAAACCAGATCTTGATTATTTTCCTTTTAAATGTGTCTTAAATTCTACTGCTTCTCTCATCTCCCTTGCCCATACCTGAATGTAAGTTACTATCAACTACTATATAGGCTGCTAAAATAGTCTCCACCAATGATCTCCCTACACACACTTTTGCTCTCTTTCTGTCCTTATCCCAATATCAAACTAAGTGTAGTTTGTTTTCTTCAAAATGTAAAAATGAGCATGCTGCTAGATGGGACGGGGATGGGCATGAGTAGAAGGGGAAGAGACGAGGCAACATAAACTGATAACTACAATACTACTGCAGGGACAGAAGAGACAGTTTAGGGAATATAATCAATAATGTTGTAAATATTTTTTAGGGGATCAAAAAGACTCATGTCCTATCAGGGAGACCACTTCATGGACAGTGTAGTGGTCTGACCATTGCACTGTACATCTGAAGCTGCCACTGAATAATATTAGATGTTGACTATAATTTAACACATATATATTCATGCGATGTGAAATATAGTGTGGTGATGTAGTCAATGGAATTGTAATAGATATGTATGATATCAGGGGTGAGGAGCAGGAGAGGGGGAGGGGAGGTCACTTTGTAAGGGGTGAAAAAGACAACTATTGCATTGTTTTGTACATCTGTAACTAAGAATAATAATAATAAATAAAATAAAATAAAAATGATCATGCTGTCACTTAAAATATTGCCTTGGCTTCTTGTTGCCCTGAAATAAAAATTAAATCTTTAATAGGACTGTTAGGTCCTTTAATACCAGGTTCACCCTTATTTTTCCAGCTTCATATCATACTACTTTCTCGCTGTTTTCTGAGCTCCAGTCAGACTAGCCTTTTTACAAAACCTTGACCTCAGGGTCTTTGTTCATACTCTTCCCTCTACCCAGAATGCTCTTCTCATCCCAGTATCACTTTTCACCTACTCATTCTCCAGAGTCTGACTCTAAATTAGTGTGGAACATGTTGAGATAAACAACTAGTTATTGAGTCCCCTCATACATGTCACATCAAAATGAATGCTATGTGAATTAAAAATCTGAATGAAAATACAAAACCATAAATGTATGAGAGGAAAATTTAGTGAGTATGTGTATAGACTTGTAGTGAGGAAAGGCTCCTCTAGGCAAAACAACAAAGGCAGAAACCATAATGAAAAAGACAGGTTTTTCACATAGAACTTTTAAAGACTTTTGTATGACGAAAAGATAGAACAAACAAAAGAATAACAATAAAATATTACAGTATATAAGGCAGGCATAGGTTAAAATCATCAAAACATATAAAGATCTTACAAATGAATTTTTTTAAACCACAAAGTGCATAACAGAAAAAGAACAAGGCTTATGAAAAGTCATTCACAAAAGAAGGACTGAATATGATCAAAAAACATGAAAAGATGTTACAGCTTCACTAATTATCAAATTAAACATTGATTAGGTTTGTCTTGTTTTCTTATTAAATTTAGAATGATTTTTTAAGAAGCTGGCAAGGACATGTAAAAATGAAAATTCACAAAACTGTAGGAAAGACTGTAAATTTATAAAACCTTTCTGAAAGGTAAATAGGTAAAATGTGTCAAGATTTATGTGGACATAACACTGTCCTGCCAATTGCATTATTTGAATTACAACCTAAGGAAAGTATCATACACATCTTCCACATTCCTTACCTCTTATTCTACTGCCCCTGCCATCCCCTCAACTTCACCAAACTCACCAGTGGTCTCCATGATATTAAATGTATACTTCCTACTTCCAACATCCCTTAACCTGCTTCAGCAGAATTTGACACAATTTACCACTTTCACTATCCAGAAAAATATTTTTTTTCTCTTCCTTTCTGTGACTATGATAGGAATTTCTCAGCTCTCCTTCCTGGCCCCTTATCCTATTATCCTTGAGTGATCACATCTTCTCCCATGATTTTAATTACCATCTAAATGCTGATGACTCACCACGTTATATCTCTAACTTAATCCCCTCATGTGAGCGGTAAAGCTATATGTTTACTTACAGAAATCTTCATTTTAATACCTAGATGGAACTCAAACTCAAAACGTTTAAAACTAATAACATCTTCCTCCCTCCTCGAAATGGCGCCTCTACCAAGAACATGGGAAAAAATGACACATATTTTCTGTTGATATTTCAGAAGCCAGAAACAAGATTTTTCACTTGATCTCTCCTTCATTTTCATGCTCCAAATCCAAAAAAAAATCATAGAGTACTATCAATTTTTTGAGTAGCATTTTAAATTCAGAGTGACCATGTTACTTCCCTACCAAAAATTCTTCAATACCAATATCATCCTTCATGTCCCTTTCCCATAGTCTAGCCTCTCTCTAGTTGTCAATCCTTTCTGCCTCTGTCCACCTGACTCTACATCCTAGCCTTCCTTGTAGTCATGAACGCATCACACTTTCCCTGATTTCTGGCCTTTAATATGCTGTCCGCTCTACTTAATGTATGCAGTGCCACTAGATGAATTCCATCTACACACTTTTTTGTTCATCCTTCAAATGTCAGTTTAAATGATTTGTCCTCTGATAGGCTGTACCTGACATACCAATACCAAGCAAAAACCATTTACTATACATTTCCATAGCACTTTGAGTTTTCCTTTTAATAACCTTTTTATTGTGTGTACTTACCTGTTTAATGACCAGGTACTCAAAACCTACAGGGACAACGTCTCTCTTAATCATGTATATACCTCCATTATCTGGAATAAAGAAATATTTGCTGACTTGATTTGGAAGACCATCTATAGAAAGATAAATGTGAAAGGAGATTAGTTATTATGTTGTTTATAACTGAAAACAACGAAAGCAACCAAAGTGTCCTTCAATAAGGAAAGGATAAATTAGAGTACACTCATACTATGCAATATTCAAAATAAACCCATATAAACTAACTTAGAAATAGAATGACAATATATTAAGTGAAAAAGTGAGTTTAAAACTCACTATAAAGATTAGAATTTCATTTTTGTAAAAACTACACATGGATGTATGTTTGCATTTAGAGAGGGAATATTCAGAAGGATATTCATCAGAATATTAACCGGGATTATTTGAAGGGGCTTATATATAAACTACATTCTGACTCAATTTATACCAAACATGTACTAATTATATAATCAGGAAATACAGGCTATTAAATTGGTACTGCCACTAAAATGGAAACTTTTCAATAAAGAACTGTGGAGGGGCATTTTGGCACCCCTCTTTTCCTTTCTGGGGAGCCAGAGAGTGCTCTTATTTATTAGAAAGATGTTTGAACAAACAAGTCACATTCCAAGGGAGTTTTAACCCTGAATTGTGACTGTCAGGCAGGCAGATAGGATGTTGTCATTGTTCTTACAAGAGGCGCTTCTGTCACATAATGGGGGCAGGGATCTAGGCTCCTACCATCTGTTGCTCAATAATCCATTCAGGACTGCCTTGCCAATCTTCATGAAAAAGCCTCTAGTTCCCCCCAATTTAACCCACCTGGGAACACTTCTGCTAACAGATCATTGTTTGACAGAAAATTTAGACAGTTCTTGTTCCTTTCAAGCGAGCTTTTTTTACATCAGAATTATATCCATAAATACAACAAAACTTAGAAACAAAAAGGACCAGGAATAAAGTCTGTCTTTTTGACTTTGAAAAAATATAAACCAATGCACTTTCCCAAATAACGTGAATGAGTCATAGGCTCAACAAATAATTTATCCCTTAGCTAACATAGGAAGAGAAAGCCTATAACAGAAGCTCTAACATTTCAGCATTTCTTTTATCAGCATCAAATAACAACAAAAAAATAAATCAATAATCTTTGCGATCAGAAAGACCTGCATTTAAATTCTAACTCTTCCCCAGACCAGTTGTTTGAATTTGTGAAAGTATTCATATTCTTTCTGAGCCTCAGTTTCTTCATCCACAAAATTACTAGGCTTATATGAAAATTAAAGGAGGCAATAATATAAATTTCCTAACTCAATGTCTGGTGCATTATATAGGTGCTCGGTGGAACTTAGTCCCCTGTCATTTTCTGTTCAGCTGCTTTTCTTGAGAAAGCCTCTATATCAACATTCATTAGGTGTCTTGCTGCCTGCAAATGAAATGCACGTTCTACCAATATTCAAGGAGCTGCTATAGACCATACACTAGAGATTCAATGGAGAACTAGAAAGAAATAATCTCAGTCTTTATGGAGCTTAATTTCCATACAGAATGTGGTAGGCTGAATAAAGTCTCCCCAAAGATACACCCGACCCCCCAAAACCTATGAATGTTACCCTCAATGGCAAAAGGGACTTTGCGGATGTGATTAAATTAAGGATTTAGAGATCTGGAGATTATTATGGATTATGTGGCTGGGACCAATGTAATCACAAGGGTTTCTATAAGACCAAAGAGGAGGGCCGGCCGAGTGGCGCATTGGTTAAGCGCTGGTTTTGGGATGCCAGCGGCCCCGGTTCGGATCCCACATGAGGGCCAGTGACACTGCCCTCTACAGCAAACAACAGCTCCACCTGGAGCTGGGCTGTGCGAGCCCCGGCGATGGTGTTGGCTGCAGCCCCTGCTGCAGTGGGCTGCCATAGGCTACAGTGAGTGGCCCGCAGCCAGCGTGAGCGGCTGGCAGCCAAGAGTGAGCTGCCAATAGCCGCCTTGAGCGACATCCAGAGGCCAGCGACCAATCTGCCTCATCCCGGGAAGAGCGCAATGACGATACCAACAGTGAAGCAACATCCTCCGCAACTAAACTGAAGAACAAAAAGACAGCAACTTGTCGGTTCCCCTTCCCCGATTCCCCAACGCTGTTCCCCTCTGCCAATTCCCCAATAAAATCTTTAAAAAAAAAAAAAAAAAAAAAAAAAAAGACCAAAGAGGAAATTAGAGTCAGTAGTAGATATGGCAAAGAAGAAAAAAAATTGGTGTGATGCAAGGAAAGGATCAAAAGCCAAAGAGTGCAGATGGCCTGCAAAAGCTAGAAAAGGCAAGGAAACAGATACAGAGAGCCTCCAAAAAGAACCAGTCTTGCCAACACCTTAACATTAGCCCAGTGAAATGGATTTTGGTCTTCTGTACTTCAGAACTATAAGAGAATAAATCTGTGCTGTATTAAGCCATCAAATTTGAAATAATTTGTTACGGCAGCCATAGGAAACTAATATATTGGAAAGCATGAAACAACTAATTATGCAATAATTTAATACAATTGTGGTAAGTGCTAAAAAGATTAAGTATATGGGAATGAGAGTTTATAAAAAATAAAGACCCAATCTGGAAAATGGGACATCTTATTTGGGGAAATTTTGATCTTAGACTTTTCAAACTGAAAAGACATTTATTAGACAAGTGGAAAGGAAAGAAAGAGAGAATTCCAAGTATAGAAACAATGAGTACAAAGGTCTTGGACAGGGAGGATCAAACTCAGGGTGGCAGAAGCATCACGAGAAAGGTGGAAGAAGAAGGAAGACAATATCAGTAAGGTAGGCTGGGGCAAACGCCAAGGAAAGATTTTACATTGAAATGTCAGGCTGCCTTGTTTCAGATCAACCCCATTCTCCACTGAGAACAATTAGAAAAGTGGGACAAAATTGTTTTTTTAACCTGTTTAAAACATCTGAGTGTTATGAAGGCTATGAGTGCTTAAAGAATTAAGATTCCGACAGAAGATATTTCAGAGAGGTGATCCTGACATCTGGCAACACTTTTTCTACCAAGGGATTTACTAATTGAAAGGAACCACTAAGAGACTACAAAAGTGAACACAAAATGGCAGTAGGGCCATTGAGAAATTGAGCAGACCTTTGGAAAATCTCATAGATGATGGTTGGAGCTGGGTGGCTGTCAAGGTGGTACAGTCCTGTTAAATATTCCACACTTTCATTTAAAACCCCTAAAAGGCTACACTTTAGGAGTAAAGGAGCAGTAGGAATACATCAACCCTCAAGAAGTCCGAAGCCCAACTTTGAGAAGCTTAATCTCTAACTGAGTGAAGGTGGTCTTCCCTACCCCACCCGCCTGCCAGAAACAAAATGAAGTCTTCTCTGCAGGGAGGTATGATCTACCAGAGCCTCATACTATGTCTACAAATTTTATACACATAATGTCCAGCAAGGAGTTAAAAATAAAATACTTGACTTAAAACAAACAAACAAACAAACAAAAAGAAATAGTCTCACAAGGTATCCAAATAATGGAGATCTCTATAATGAATTTTATTTTATTTTTAATTATTTAAAAACAGGTGGTTTTACTCAAATCAGAGACAGTCATAAATATACACAATCCATAGTATGTCTTATGCCCAAAATGCCAATCTTAAATCTTTTCTGAAAGTTCGTTTGCCTTAGTTAGCAGTGTAAATAATCTCTCTGGGGATTGAAACTGTTTATTTTGGAAATCTGTCTCTTTACTTTCTTATTATAATTCTACACAGGCATGGTTGAATTGGATAGAATAATATAACTACATCTATATATTTACTAATGTCATCTATCATGAATTTTAAATTATTATGTTTAACATGTACAAAAAAATAAAAAGTAGAGGAAACTATAGAAATTCTATTTCAAGAAGAAAACAGTTCTCAACAAATCCCAACTTATTCTGCATTGAAGTTATACAGAACATATCTTCTGGTAATAGTACTATTAAGCAAGAAATTTATAGCGAAACTATATAAAATTCTTAAATATTTGGAAATTATACAAATGATTTCTAGATGACTTAAGTAGTGTCAAAAAATCATAATGAAAATTTGTAAAAATGTCTTTCACTAAACAATGAAAATATGACCTAGGAAAACTTGAAGGTAGCAATGAAAGTTTCTCGCAATGGGAATTTTATAATGTTACATGCATATATTAGAAAAGAAATTTTTTAAATTATTATTTAAGTGTCCATTACAAGAAATTAGAAAAAGAAGAGAAAATTAAACCCCAAAAGAACCATAACAAGGAAAGACTAAAGACAACAGAAGAATGGAATTAAGTAGATGTGTTAGAGTAAATAAAAAAGGAACTTGGCTTTTACACAAGCTTAAGTAAACTGACAAATCACAGGTAAGACAAATCAAGAAGGTAAAAAGAAATAAAAGTACCAATAGCATTAATGAAAAAGGGCTATCATTTCAGATTCCACTTAAAGATAAGAAAATAATTTAACAATTTATATAAAATGGATAAGTTCCTTTAAAATCACAGCTTACCAAAGCTGCCTCAAAAAGAAAATCTGAGTAATGTTTTATCTATAAAACAAATTTAATCTATAGTTAAAAATTTTCCTGAAGAAAAATTTCAACCCCAATGGTCTCACTTCCAAAACTGTAGGAAGAAATATAAGCAATCTTATATACAAGCTCTTACATATAACAGAAAAATAGGAAGCATTTCACAATTTATGAGCTAGCTTTAGTTTAAAAACAAAAACATAACACTGAAAGAAAGGAAAATCTTCTTCATGCAAACAGCTGTAAAAATCTTAAATAGAATACTAGTACATTGATAAACTTAGTGGCAAATAAAAACAATAATACATCATGACCAAGAGAGTTTATTTCAGAAAAGCAAGGTTAGACTATCAGTCTAAAATCAATCAATTAAATTGTCCACACTAACAGAATAAAAGGTGAAAAAAAAATTATAAAATCACCTCAACAAAGAGCAAAAATAAAAGGACACAGAACTTACTTGTGATAAAATAAAAGTCTATAGAAAACCAATAAAATACAACTTTGTTAATCTAAACCGATACATCTGGGGGGAAAACCTGCAGCAGCCATCATAACCTCCCATGTAATCAGGAACAAACAAGAATGCCTTCTACCGGCCAGCCCAGTGACTCAGTTGGTTAAGAGCTGGCTTACAGCCACGTGCTCTGAGCAACAGAGCTGCTGGTTCCATTCCCACATGGGCCAGTGATGCTGCGTCCTAGCTGAGCTGTTGCTGAGCTGCCAACAGGTGGCAGGATGGCTCAGCTGGTGTAACAACAAGATTGCCTGTTCAGGGCCAGCCGAGAGGCTCAGTTAGTTAAGAGCTCGCTCAAGAGTGCAAGCTGAGCTCTGAGCAACAGCAGTTCGATGCCCAGTCCGAGCTGAGCTCCCGCTGAGCTGCCAACAGGTAGCAGGATGGCTCAGCTAAAAACAAACAAAAACAAAGAAATAAGATTGCCTGTTCAATGGTGGGCTATGCCTGCCCACAGCTAAGACTGCACTCAAATGGCTCAGATAGGGTGTGGGCTCTTAACAACAAGGCTGCTGGTTCAGCTCTCACATTGGATGGTGGCTACGCCCACCCGCAACTAAGATTGAACACAGCACCTTGAGCTTAGAGGCCATGTGGTGCCGATGGACAGCCACATGGCAACTGGCACCCTCCACAACAAAGACTGAAGAACAACAACTTGGCTGGTCCCTTCCCCCAATTCCCCAACACTGTTCCCCTCCCCCAATTCCCCAATAAAATCTTAAAAAAAAAAAAAAAAAAAAAAAACAAGAGAATGCCTTCTACCATGCCATCTATTCATCCTTTTCCTGGAGGCCAAAACAATGCAAAAAGTCAAGAAAAGTAAAAAATATAAACACAGAAATTTCAGAAATGAAACTGTTATTATTTGCTGACAACATAATTGTATATGTAGAATATAGGTAAGTTATAATTCATACATGAATTTAGTAGTCTGTTGAATCAATTGTCAATTGTGTTTCTAGGTATTAGTGACAATTAGGCAAAAATTAAAGTATGCCATTTATAAAAGAATTTTGAATATCAAATACCTAAGAAATAAATCTAACAAACCGTGTGCAAGATGACTCTACAAAAAATTACAAAAGGATATTGATAAATAGATAGATATTAAAGAAGACCTAAATAAATAGGCACATTACAGTCATGGATTGGAAAACTCACTGCTGTAAAGATGTCAGTTGTTCCCAAACTGATCTGTATGTAGGTGCAATGTAATCTCAATCAAAATTCCAGCAGATTATTTTATAGAAAATGATAAGTTGATTCTAAAATATATATGGGCATGCAAAGGGCCAAGAAGAGTAAAAACCTTGAGTAGAACAAAGTTTGAGGACTTCTACTACCAGAAAGTCTTATTATGAAGATACAGTTATCAAGACAGTGAGTTATTAGCACAAGAATAAGCAAACAGAGGGGCCTGCTAAATGGCTCAGAGAGTTAAGAGCACAAGTTCTGAGCAACAGGGTCACCAGTTCGATTCCCACATGGGCTAGTGAGCTGCGCCCAAGCTGAGCTGCCAACAGGTAGCAGGATGGCTCAGCTGGGAGCATGTGCTCCTAACAACAAGGTTGCTGGTTCAACTCCCACATGGGATGGTGGGCTATGCCCACCATAAACGAAGATTGAACAAGGCACCTTGAACTGAGAAGCTGCAAGCTGCCAACAGGCAGCTGGATGGGTACTGGACTTGGGAGCTGAGCTAGCTGTGCCCTCCATAACTAAGATTGAAGGACAACAACTTGGCTGTTCCCCTTCCCCAATTCCCCAATAAAATATTTAAAATTTTAAAAAAAGCAAATAGAGCAGTAGAAGAGAAGAGAATGTCCAGAAACAGACCCTCACATATATAGATACTTGATTCATGACAAAGATGACTAGAGTGGAGTGGGGAAAGGATTATCTTTTCAATAAATTCTGCTGAGTCAATTGGATATTTATATTGGGCGGGGAATGGATCTTGACCACTACCTCTGTTCTTGGTCTGGGTGCTGGCTACATGTATGTATTCATTTTGGGAACATTCATTGAGATTCATACTTTTGTGTGCATATTTTGTACTTCAGTAGGTCTATTTTTTAAATGACCTGTGAATAGGCTGGCTGAGTGGCGCGGTGGTTAAGAGCTGGCTTGGGATGCCAGCGGCCCAGGTTCGGATCCCACATATGAGGGCCAGTAACCCTGCCCTCTAATAAATAAATAAATAAATAAATAAATAAATAAATAAATAAATAAATAAATAAAATGACCTGTGAAAGTCACTTTTACACAAAGCCACAAGTTCTCTTTAGATCCACATAGAAAGTCCTCAAATATTAGCACCCTGAGCACAACCTCATCTCCTTGACCTGCCTTGTCCAATACGGTAACTATCAACCACATGTAGCTATTGAACACTTCAAATGTGTCAATTAAGCATGTCAAGTATGGCTCGTGCTGCTGGGAAACTGAATTTTTAATTTTTATTTAATTTTAAAACTGATGCTTGACATAGTTATCAGAAAAATTAAGTGTGTTTGGAACAATTTGGGAATGTGAATTTACTTTTTTAACTGTACATTTCATAAAATATAAATACAAAGCAAGTATTTCTGATAAAGATTTAGCATCTGAATTTAGAGGTACTCTAAGAAGATATACATTAGATTTTAAAGATTCAGTAAAACTCTTGTTAATTTTTATATTGTGTACATGTTGAAATAATAATATTTTAGATATAAAGGGTTTAGTAACATTATTAAAATTAATTGTACCTATTTATTTTAGTTTTTGATATTAAGTAGAAAGTTTAAGATTACACATATAGCTTGCATTGCCTTTCTGTGGAGTACAACTGGCCGAGTTCAAATAGACATGGGAGAAAAAGTTCTTTTCGAGTCTTTTTCATAAAATCCTAATTAAAGATAAATGTCAATAAATATTCCTCAATTTGGATTTAATCCATTAGGTCAAATTTTTCTTTCTCAGATACTGCTAAAATTGTTTCTTAAATGTAAAAATAGTTATATATGTTTTCCAACCTGCCTACATGTAGTGCTTGCATATTTTAAATGTATCGTTGTCTCCCTAACTAGACAGAAAGCTCCTTGAAACTTGAGACCAAATCTTTTACCTCTATGCATCCTTAATGCTGCTTGTCTGAACAAGTATTAGTCACTCAATAAATCCTTGCTGGTTGAATTCTAGAAGCCCTTCTGTATGAAAAATTTAAGAAAAGCCATTCTCTGAAAAGTGTTTTATTTGAAAAGCTAGGCTTTCATTCTTTGACTGGTAGATGATTGGAAATGAAAATAGTATTTACTGTTCTTGTCTAGAAATGTATCTATTACTTCTTTGAGCCTTGTGAACTACAAATCTTCCTTTGAAATCAAAGCCACATTGAAAATAAAGGAGACCAAGGACATTTTTGTTTCATGAAGTGTTTCCTTAGGGCTGAATTCAAAGAATGGGATTTTTTTCAATATGTTCATGTATATTGAAAAACAAGCAGAATTCTATAATGTTCAAGAGCATTAAGTGTGGTGGTCCATTGATTTCAGCTCAAAATAAAAACCAAACTTTTTTAATAACATGCATTGTTATACAAGTAACAAGCTTCCTTGGGAGATGGTGAGTTCCCAAGTGAGGAAAGCATTCATATAGACATTGAGTGGCATTCCATCAGAAATATCAAGGCAACAAAAGAATATACAGAAGGAACTAAAGGCTCCTTTGAACACTTGGTTCTATTAAGCGTGGTGAACTTAGCTGTCTGGTGGGACTTTCTAAGGACACATTTTCTATGTTCCAATATGTTACATAGTGACATCTAGCATTATTGAACGTAGATATCCTGAAAACAAGTACCTAAACAAGTTAGGAGAAAAGTAGGAGGGGGAAATCTTTCAACGAAGCATCCAGAATCACCCACGTCACACACTAAACCACTCACAATGTGTGTGTGTGTGTGGGGGGGGGCGGAGCACTGCTGCAACTGTGTTCCATGCCTAGCACATGGTCGGCACTTAAGAAATACTAATCAGGGCCAGCTGAGAGGCACGATGATTAAGTGCTGGCTTGGGAAGCCAGCGACCCCGGTTCGGGTCCCACATATGAGGGCCAGTGACACTGCCCTCAAAAAAAAAAAAGAAAGAAAGAAAGAAATACTCATCACCTGCCAAGTGGTCATGGTGCTGGCACTTATCACTTCTCTTTGGACCCAGAGGGTATTTCCTTTCCATCTTCCATGTCTTATATCAGAAAATAAAGCTCTGCTCAGCTTTCTAATCATTTCAATAAAGTAGGTGAGGGGTTCCCAAAGGAATTATGATGATTCTCTTGTTATTGTGCCTCCATGACAGCCTTTTCCCCATTTTTTCTTAGGTTGGAGTTAGCTTTCTCCCCTTCTAGATTTTAAATTCTCTTCTGGATGGCTTCTCTTAAACTTTTGTTCCTTGGAGTAAGAAAATGTCTTTTTCACTTCTGTGTTCCTCACATCATCTTTAATATCAAACTTTACCAAAGAAAGATGTAAATATTTGCTGAAGTTAATGCAAATACCTACATTTTATGTCATCTTTTTTATACTGACAGCCAAAATCATGTGTACTCTTGGTAGAAACGTGGCCATTGCTTTTGACTTATTGTAGTATTGGATTATGATAGCCTAGAATTAAATGACTATGGTAGCTCAGAAAAGTATCCAAACTCCCAAAGTCATCATTGCAGACAGTGCTTGTATTTTTCTTCCACTTTAAAAAAAAAAAAGATATATTTGTCTAATTGCTTTACATAAGGAGTTGCTTTTTGGTAGCAAAGTCAGTCTGATTTCATCATAACTTTCTGCAAGTGGCCATCAAAATAAGTAAAGCAGTCAGTGAAGTTTCTGACTATGTTCCAAGAACACATGTTCATGTGGGCACATGTGCACACACAGCATACATACTCTGAAATGGGCGGGCAATAATCTCCAGGCTTTCGAAACTGGTATGGCTTAATGACTTGAAGCAGCTGGAGTTAGCCCAGCCCAGGATTACTAACCATCATAGAGTTGCTCGATATTCTCCACTACATTGATCCGAGTGTCAACCCGCCTGTGAAAAGCAGTAGTTGTCAACCTTAGTGGCAGATTAGAATTACATGAAATACTCTTTTAAATCCCGGTATTCAGACTGGGAACAAGTGAAATATGAAGGGGATACAGAGAGACAATGAAAGAACAATGTGTGCTGGCAGGAAACAAGAGAATTTAGCAGCTGCTCTGAGTGAAAACTTGTGAGTAGACAGAGTAACGTTTGTAGAGTCTTTTGAAGACATTTCACTATGAAATGGACAGTGAAAGTGTCCTATTAATAAAGGTCTGCATTTAGGTCTTTCTGTTTAAAATGGTTACAGATTAATTACATTTACCTCTCCTCTTTCCTAAAATACCATTCTTTTCCAGAAAAGAAATAAAGGTACACATACCTATGAGGATAAATATAAATCCTCCACATGAAAGACAGGTATTAAAAAGAAACAGTAAAAATTCTGAGAAAGACAGCATGAAGCAGAAGAAAACTTACCCCAACACACATACAAATAACATGCAAAAGGAAAGATTTTTGTCTCTGTGAAATAAGAAGAGATTATAAAAAGGAACAATCAGGCCCAAAAGGAAAAGGCTAATAACTTTTGCAGTAAAGAGCATATTCTAATATCTTTCAGAGAGGGAAAAACAGCCACATGAATGGATCAGTAATCAGAATTTTATCAGATTTCTCAGTCACCATGGAAAAGGCCAGAGCATATAGGTTGACAATGGAGAAGACAAGGAGCAAAGCTTTCAAAGTCTTAGGGAACAAGATGCACATCAGATTTTTATGTGCAGCTAAATATTAATTGACGGTGAGGGTAGGAAAAAAAAATATAGGTCTCAAATATTCTACCTCCCAAGAATTCTTTCTCAGAAAATGAATGCAAGATGTATGACACCCAAATGAAGGGAGAATCAAAGAAGGATAAATAGAGACAGAGGATCCCAAAGATGATCATTCTATGGAGCAGAATAGTGAACACAGTTCTCAGGCCAATGAAGAAGAAGAAGAAGAAGAAGAAGAAGAAGAAGAAGAAGAAGAAGAAGAAGAAGAAGAAGAAGAAGAAGAAGAAGAAGAAGAAGAAGAAGAAGAAGAAGAAGAAAATCCCAGGACAAATGCTATGTAGCAGCCCAGATTCAAACAAGGAGAGAGAGAGAGAGAGAGAGAGAGAGAGAGAGAGAGAGAGAGAGAGAGAGAGAGAGAGAGAGAGAGAGATCTCCAGGAGGAAAAGGGGACACTGGGTGTATTTTAGTATATGAGATAAGGTTTACACTTCTTTTTTTTTTTTTTTAATTTTATTAGGGAACAACCAAGGTCATTGGTTACACTTTGCTTTCATGCTACAATGGCATAGTCGACTCTTTTGGGAGAGTACAGCTCACTGTGGCCCATGCAAGGATAGAACCAGCAACCTTAGTGTTATCAGCACCACGCTGTCACCAACTGAGCTAACCAGTTACTTCCAAGATTTATACTTCTAGTGCAAAGTTTGGCATGAATTATTGACAGATACATTAAAAACTCACAAAAAAATTTTACATGAAGCAATTGATAACTTCAGTTTAAACAGCAAGAACTAAATGACTCAGCTCTGAATAATAAGATAAACACTGAATAATTATTTAATCAAAATGATGATACAACTCTATAGAGGGGCAGGGAAGTGTGTATGTGGTGCCGGGTAAAGTCTAAAACAGCAAATCCTCACTGTTCATAGTAGTTTTTCAATAAGATTGAAATATCAATAGATTATCAGTAGATACCTGACACAGATATGAATAGATATCAATAGAAATACACTATTTAGAAATCAGGAGATAAATTCCAGAAGATACACTCCTTAAAACCTTCATAGCGATTGCTTCTGAGGAAATCACATCCTGGAAATGGAGGGAAGGTGGAGGATAAGAGACCATAGTCTTATTAAGCTATTTGTTTCTGATTTTTTAAAAACTAAAATTTAATTTTGTTAAAGTAAAAGAAGATATATCCACATTATCCTTCAACAGTTTTGCAATCGCATGTGTATCATTTGAATGTGACTACACCCTTTGGATCTTTGGGGGGTCCCCGCTTCACTGAGTTTACTATCCTGAGCATACCCCATGTTCCCAGTGCTAAGTGAGATGCTTTCCTGACATTCATTCGCTGGATCCTCACAACCATATAAGAAAGTTCATTGAACTTCCCCTTTCAGATAAGGAAATAGAGAATCTGAAACATAATTTAAAAAAAAAAAACAAATTCCAAGCCGTCTTTGGAGTTAAGGGTGGTTCTGTGACACAGTCCTGACCACGGAGATGTAAGTGGAAGTCTGCAGGCGACTCATCTTATTTCAACCTGGAATGTGGGCATGCTGTATTCTCAGGGCAAAGAGCATATAAGCCACACACAAAGAATGTTTAGAAAATGCCTGGGTATCTAACGTTCTCAGTGAGCCAAAACACCATCCAGGACTAACTTCAGATCTCTTGTTAAAATATGAAAATGAAAGCACTTAAAAATATCGCAGTCACTCTAGTAAGATTTACTGTTGCACATACCTGAACACAACCCAGCTGATACAGGCTCCAAAGCCTCTTCTTTTTCCCAGATGCTGTCGCCTCTCAGAAGCCCACTTACAGCTGTCAAACACAGAAGCAGAGCATAGCTGCAACTGCAGATTGCCCGCTCTCCAGTGTTCCCTCACAGTTCTCTGGGAAAGTGCGGGAAGGTGAGAGTCTCCAGGGGAAGTGTTGATGGATTGCAATGTCACAGAAGCAGCCAACTTGCTGAGGCCTGAGTCATAATTTCTCTGGCTTGGTGGGTTAATCAATAAAACTTTTGAAGCCTGTTGATGGGATCACCTAAAATGGCAGAACACCCTGAGAATAGTCGGAGCCCAGGGCAAAACAGGAATTGCACTAGACTTATTTGACATTTTTAGTTTTTTGCATTTTTACAGTTAACTTATTTTTCATATAAGTATGTAAGTCACAAATATAGTAACAATATTAAAGAGTAAAGAAAAATAATCACTCACATATCCCCTGCTTTACCTCAAATATTTTCATTTTTGAGTTTTGAATTCATTTAGAGTCCATGCACCCACGTATTCTTACTTTTCATAGCTGTAATCACATACAAAATTTTGCTTTGGTTAACATTATCACAAAAAAATCACAAAAGTTTTTACATGCACAGTCTTCATAATTTTCACTTTAATAATTTACTCTTAGTAAGTGCCTGCTAGTAACAGGCACTAATGTGACAGCTACAGATTGAATATTATTCAAGTAGATGGATCATGGTTTATTTGACCATTCCACCAAGGATAGACATTTAGTTTATTTCCAATTTTTCCTTTTAGAGCTAAAGCTGCTGCAGTGATCATTTTTGTAAGTATAGCTTTTAGCTTCTGATAATTATTTTCAATTTAAAATAGTGAGATTACTAGATCCAAACATATGGATATCTTATGGCTCTTAAGAAAAATATTTTCATTAGGAATCTCACCTACCTTTACCAGAGTTGTGCTGTTTCCTTCTCCAGGTCAGTGTCTTCTGAATCAAAATCGCAAACGGGTGCTTATGGTTAGAAGAGCCCAAGTTACATGTCTGTGCTTTTGTAGCAAGGAGGCTGGGGAAGGAGTGAGCATGCAGTTTCTACCTTGGGACACCAAACATATGGAGACATTTCCCAAATTTAGAAATGTGTTTAAAAAGTATTAGACAGTGAAAATGCCCGCTATCCTTTGCATGAGTAAAGGCATGGGGCCAGCTCTCCCAGTTGAACTTACAATACGGCTTCATTCCTTTAACACTCTGCTGAAACTATTGCTGCTAAGGTCCCACTTGATCCTTTCTCCACCCAACTTTATGGGCACTCTTAAGCCTTATCTTGCCAAATTCCCTTACTTTACTTTGGTAGTTGCTCCTCCTTTTTGAAATGTAATGTTTTCGTTTCCATAATATTATACTCCACTGGTTCTCTTTCTTTGTATCAGATAGTTTCTTTTTGGTCTCCTTTCTGGTCTTCCTCCATCGATCCCCAAATATTGGTATTCCTCAAGGTTTCTCATGTTATCCACATCTCCTCCCAACTGGAGACAATTTTTTTCAAGCAATGTTAATCTCCCTCATGGATTTCACTACTACTTTGTATCAATCAAGCTTTGGTTAGGAGAAAAGAAACCATTTTATGTATGTCAAATAGAAAGGGCTTAAATACAGGGAACAACAAACCTTGGAAGGGCTAAGAGTAGTTAAGTTCAGGGAAGCCACCACAGATATTCTCAGGGGTCATTTTGACTCTCTCAATCTGAGTGGGTAGTTCCCAAGAGAACTCCAGGAAGCTGCTTTGAACCTAACATCTGCCCTTGCATCTGCCTCCAATTGGCTCTGGAAAATAATGGCTTCTTCTCCTCTGCCTTCCAAATCTCCAGTGAGTCCCATCTCATATCTGTCTACTACACTTTCCAGAGCAAGAGAGAGAATCTGGTCACAGAATCCCTGGAGAAGTTGAGATTCACTGTGATTGGGCTCTCTTAGGTAGCATGTCCACTCCAAACCAATCCCTAGCTCTATAGGTAATGCATGTGACTTAGTCTACACTTATCAATATGTCTATCTTCCTAAACCCAATGTGATTGACATAGCCTAATTCTCATGTTCTACCCATGTGAAGACACAAGTGGAATCAGTTTCCCCAGAACCACATTGATCCCAGTTGAAATCAAAGTCTCCTGGAAAGGGAAAAGAAGGAAAAGAGGAATCCTCAGTTGTCCACTATCCAACCCTATTTCCATTGCCTACATTTCTATCCTGCAAAACACAGTAGTCTCACCATAACCAGCAACACTTTCTTTAACCCATTTTCCTCATTATAGCCAAAGCCATTTATATAATATGTAAATCTGATTGTGTCACTCTTGTTGAAAATCATTAGTGGCTCCCTGTCACCAAATTCTAGATGAAGTCTCTATGTTATGGTACCTTTACTTCAAGCTCATCTCTCTCTAATCCCTGCCTTGTGTTTTAAATTCCGGTAATATCCAATCACAATGTGCCTGGCCCAGTGCTTGGCATTTAGTTCATGCTCCACCAATGGTTACTGAGTGAGTAAATGAATGAATAAATGAGATGAGATAACATATTTTTATTCTAAAGTAAAAGTAAGGCTGAGGTGGCCTTCTGGTCCTTTCTTTTTTTAGCTGAGCCATCCTGCCACCTGTTGGCAGCTCAGCTTGGGCTGGGCATCAAACTGCTGTTGCTCAGAGCTTAGCTCACACTCGAGAGAGCTCTTAACCAACTGAGCCACTCAGCTGGCCCTTTTCTGGTTCTTTTGTACCTCACTTCCCTCCCATCTTAGGTGGGGCTCAACCCACAGTGGGTGTTCCAAGATGCTTGGTAGTTAACAAAATTAGCACATTCATTTTACTACCCAAGAAGGAGCTTCATTGAATTTTGATTCCTGGCAATTTAAAAGATTTTCTGGGTGTTATAATTATTGGCCCATTGTAGGATAAAAACTAATAAAGAATTCATTAGTTTGTTGAAATACAATGAAAGGAACATAATTAAAACATCTAGTCAATTTCTGGATCACAGAAAATGAATAATCAGAGGTACAAACAAACCCTCAGCAAGTTAGTTAAATGCACCAGGCCAACACCTCCTGCTTTCTCACAACACTGTCAACTGGCTGGTTCAAATGCTCTCCTTTACCTCTACCTCACAAGATAATTAGCTTTAATAAACTCTAATCTTAGCACAGAGCCTGGAAGTAGGGGCAGCAGAAATCTAGGTAGGGAAGCCCAAAGAGGGGAATTGGGATTTCCTACTCCTGTCCCTGCTTTTAGCACTGTTTGTGGCTCAAAGACTGTACCTGCCACTGTGTTCAGTGCCTGACACACATCCCACTTAATTTCCACAAATGGGGTATATATAATTATTCTCCTTTTATCAACGTAACTAAGGTGGAGTAATGTGCCCAAAGTCACCCAGGTACCTGATAGAGTCAGAATGCAAATTAAGTGGTTCCACGGAGACTCTCAGAGCCCCTGCTTTTAATCAATACACAAACCCGAATAGTCAGAGGATTCGCACTTCTGTGATTTCAGTAGCACTAGGTCTCCAGGGCTGGAATGGCCAAACTCAGTCTTCCCACACACACCCCCATACTCACATGGCCTGTCCTCAGTGTGTGTGCACAAGGCAAGGTCTCTCTCTCTCTCTCTCCCTCTCTCTCTCTCTCTCTCTCTCTCTCTCTCTCTCTCCCCACCCCCCCCCCTTCTTATAAGGTCACCAGTTATAACTTCATTTAATCTTAATGCTTCTAAAACCCCTATCTCCAAATTCTATCACTTTGGTGGTTAGAGCTTCAACATGTGAATTTTGGGGACACACAGTTCAGTCCATAGAATATGTAGACACTCCTTTCACACTCTTCTCCTTGACATGGTCCCAAACAAAGCCCTCAACACTGAAGAGACTAGGTGGAACCCAGGAGTAGAATCTGACAAGTTCAATCACTGGAAATGCCAGAGACAGAATTGCAGCTGTCTGAATTTCTGCCTGAAGTCTTGAAAGAAAATGTGCCTAAGGAAATAATAGAGCTAATATCATAGAGATTCAATGAAGAGAGACAAGCAAAGACAACAGATAGAAAAACCTATTAAGGTAATAACTGAGCAAGACTCTTCTTCCAGAAGCCCTGATTAAAGGTAGACTGGCAGAGAGAACTGTCCATCAAGGGAGGGACGACTCAGCTCCCTAAGCTCAAGGAAGCCCTGTGCCTCGTGCTTCTCTACATAGTGCCCCCTCCCATGCTGCACAGCACCTGTTATACCAACTGCTGCATCACAAAAAGGGCAAGAAAAGGACAGTGGAGAAGAAAGGAATGATGAAAATCAAGTACTTCATGATAGTTCTGGTCTTAGACCGAAATTTGCATTTCATTGTGTTCTGTTGCCAGGACAAAGATAAAAGCTAGGAGGAAGGGCTTTCTCTCCTGGTACCCTTCAGATCTTCTGCTTGGTGGAGTCCAGGAACAAACCCCACATCACGCACTGCTTGTAGGCTTCTTGTCATCACATACCTCTGGTTCAGTTCAGGCCTATCAGGGCTCCAACCACCAAGTGTCAGCTTCTCTAGGAATCATCTGATTGTTTGACAGTCAGCTCCTGGGCTTTCCCCTCTCTCTTCCGGTGGCTTAGCTCTTCCAAAAGTTGGGCTCCACCCATAGTCCTTACAGCTGTTTTTGTTTTGTTTTTCCTTTTATAATGAGAGGTATGTGCATGTAATAAAAACAATTCAAACCATCTCCCCCAATCTTCCTAGATCCCCTCCCAGAAATAACCACTGTTCCTTGTTCATCTTTGCAGAGAAACTTTATACTTTAAGGTACTTAATAATCGGTACAAATGACTGCTAGTATGTACGATGATACAACAATCTGTGCACATGGCCAGTAGTTGTCTGTGGATATATAACCATCCATCATTTCAGCATTGCTGTAATCTGTTTTACTATTATAAGCAGACATCACCAAGGTGAATCACATTAAGGTTATAGCTATGAATCAACTTGACATTTACAAAGTGCTAGACAAATATGTTATCATTTGTTGTTTGTTTTTATTAATAAGATTAATATTTTATTTAAGTTTCCATAAAGAGTTCTACACAAAAAATAAATGGGCCTATACTGCCAGCTCTTGTATAATGGCACATAAGTTAGCTAGAAGAATTATGATGGTGGAAACTGTTTACCACAGTCTTCCCCATGCAAGCCACGTGGCTAAATCAAGCAGTTTATAAAGGATAGTATTCTTATTTATTGTGTGTAGCAACCAATGAAGAAAGCGGTACTGCTTCCCATGCTCACCATAACCCCACCCCAGTTCCAGGAAAGGGTACCTGGACAGCCAGGGCATTCTCCTTCTTAGAATGTATGTGGCTGATGACAAATGCAACTTTCTTGACCCTTCCTGAAACTTGACTAAGACTCCCCACACTGAGTCAAAGAGTGTAAGTTCCCCTTACCCTTCCAGAGAAGGATTATAAGAGAAACAAGATCGAGACTCAAGGCAAGAGAACAAGATACCCGAGTTCAGGGATCTTGTCTTCTACAGAGGTTAGCTCTAAAGCCCACGCACAGGGTAAAAATTACACACAGCCAAATTATTCTTGAAAGCATCCCTTGGAAAGGCACTACCTTGTTGATTTACAATCTCTTAAATTCAGCAGAACAAATCATTGATGTTTCAGTTGCTCTCCAGGTGATGTCTTGTCTTGTGTTTGCAGACTATGTTCAGGTGGAAAGCACATCACTAAACACTAAAGTCACCCTTAATGCAGTGGCATGCTCATGGCAGAAGAGGCACTTGGGGAATGAGAGAATAGCATACTTGTACTTCCCACTCATTCCTTCTCCTGGGCACACACTCACTGAGTGCAATGGGCAGCAGAACCACCAGTACTATGAAATTATGTTTCTCCTGAGTTCCACCTCCACCCCCTTTCATGTAGCTTTCCGAGTCTGGTTGAATTCCTAAAGGATATAAGCTTAAAAGATGTGACTGCATTTTACAACGACCAACAGCCTCAGGCTTGTGAACATGGCTCAGACACTTTATAGTGCTCCTCTGCCCCGTGGATTTTTGCCCATGACAACCCCCAGGAATCTCTCTCCCCTGAGATTACAATTAAAAGGTAGGGGCTTACTTCTCATTGTCTTTCAATGACCCACTGATAAAGTAGAGGCCTGTTTGTTACTGAGTGAACAGCTGTATCTTTCTTTATGAGAAATTCACTAATTCTAAGAATCAACATTTTTATGACCTGGTCATGTTAACTAGTACAAAGTTATGTCTATTTTATTGTGCATTTCTAATTAAAATAAATTCAGTACATGTTTTACTTCTCCTTTCCCATTCTGAAGGGTACCTGCTTTTATTTCTTCTTCTGCTAATCTGAGATAAGCACAAATAGAACTTTAAGAAACCTCTTACACAGATGCAAGAGGGATTTTGTAGTCATGGGAATGTAATATCAAGACAAAATGTTTGTTTGCAATGTACATTTTATTATCTACCAGACTTGATGGCTATCACTAAACGTGACTTAGCCTAACAATTTAAACAGAAAATCTAACGCAAATTATGCTCTGTGACAGCATTTCCCCAAATTTGTTCTTTGGAACACTATGTTCACAGAATTTTTATAAGTATAAGAACAAGTAACTTTGGGAAACACTTTTCTTTTTTGAAGACTTTCATTTACTGCAGGACTTTTCAGAGCCTTTAATGGGCTCGTATTCATGATATGTCTCTAAGAGGAGGATATAATATACTCTGCTTCCCATACATACATAGCCACAGAACCCTTTTCACAGAACATCTCATGAGATTAGCTTTTCATGAAGCATATTTTGGGAAATGTTGCTCTGTTGAATGTATTGAGGATAAACCAGGATAGACATGGTCCAGAGACAATGAAATTGTTTAGAAGTACAAGTATCAACAACTTCTATCTTTCCCAAGTCTGTTTATAAGATTAGGCTTTGCCTATTGGATCTGCGTGAAAAAGCAGTAAATGTTTGTAGGAGGTCTGGATCCACATCAAATAGGGCTAATTAATGAAAGTGATTTGCCAAGGCAAAGTTAGCAGAAGCCAAAGTTCAAAAGCCAGAAAGTGTTCTGAGAAAGGAAAGAGGAAGAAGCAAGATTAGAGATGGAACAGGATTGAAAACAGGAAAATAAAAGACAGGATAAGGTACAAATAGGAAAAGTGGAGCAGGCTTGGAATTAATTCCACATATTCTCTGAGCATCCACCTGACTTTCCTTTCTTGGTAGAGCATCGTGTTTTGCTGGGCTGGGGACCCTCTATGTAGGCCTACGTTGTCCTTCACAGAGCCCAGACAAGTCTCCTGCCTATTTCTTTGTGACCCTGCCTGGCTGACCACAACATGGCCCAAGGATAGATTTTCCTAAAGTTTTACTTTGTCCCAGTCTCTGACTAACCCAATCTCAAAGCCAGACTGTATATGCACACATTGTCATCAGTATCTCTCCAATACTCAAGAGCAGCATGCCAATGATAAGAAGTATGACTCCAGGTTGCTCCCCGAGTCCTTTTTTGCCATTTAGAAGAAGGAATAGAGCCCTAGCATTTGTGTACTTCCCACATTGATGGACCTCAAACCACCCTCAACCCCCTCAGCCCCTGCTATTGGCTCAGTCAAGGCTCCTTTCCTGATCCCTAACCCAAGTTCCGTCCCTTATCCTTCCCGAGTATCCCTGTCCCCCTTGGGCCACAGCCTTGACCTTGAACTTTCAACCTCTGAATAAGTACCATTTACCTGAAAAAAATTCACAGAAGCGTCCATCTTGGATTCATTATTGCTATACCCATCCCACCCAGTAGAATTTGACTATTTCATCCTGGAGAGCCGTTTTACTTATCCTTGTATCTCAGCTAAGCCAGCCCCTTACACCTGTGACATACTCACTTGAGTCAAATCCCCAGAGCCTAAGAGCTTTCTGCTATCATCTTCTGCAATGTTCTTTTCCAAGGGCAATTGTCTAGTCTCCTATGCCTGCCCTAAGATGCTAGAATATTTCATTCATCGAAGTTCACTGGCATTGCTTTCATGTTGGGACTCTCAATCTTTCTTCCAGGATAACTGTGATATCACTATTCTCTCTTCCAGGTCCACACTGTAGCTTCACAACTTTCCTAACACATCTGTATCTCCATATCAGGGATCAAGACTTTCAGTGTCAGCATTTGCAATTACCTAGAAAGGCTTTTGTGGGAGAACTAAGGCCATAGTTTCATTAATGTCTGGTCATCACCACCTAATTTACACTCACACAAAAGAAGACATACTCATCCTTTGGTCTCTTCCACCTCGTTCATTCTACAAAAAAAATATACAGAATCAATAATATTCCATGGGTCATTAAAGTCCTTCCATAATAGACATAAATCTAACATCAAGATACTACTGTTTTGCCACCTATTTTAGATAAGGTACCTAACTTTTCTGAGCCTGTTTCTTTTCCTATTAAATGGAGATAATGGCTATCTCATAAAGGTTTTGAAGGATTCAAACAGGTAAGGCACACAAAATGTTTATCACATTGTTTTGCTCATGACTAACATTTGTCAAGCTCTACTGTTTTTGTTATTATGGAGAACACTAATTGTAAATTTGTGGATTTGGTCATTTGAATCATCACCTAAATTTCAAAGACAAATAAGAAAAACTTAGTATGGGAAGACCCATGTGTCTCTGCTCTACAAAGCCAAGTAAAAGTGATTATCTGTGGCACCTGGCCCATGACTCCTCTATCCCTAAGATCTCCTTCCTGGCAAATAACAATAACGAAAGCAGAAAACAGAAAGCAAACCAGAAAGTGAGATGTATTTAGCAATATGCCGTGAATTGAAAAGGAAGGAAGAAATGATTAAAATACAGAGGAGACATTATGCAGAGGTTTGCTAGGAAGCAGCGACTAAACTGGCTTGAAGAAGTCCCTGGCTGGATTAAAGGCAAATTCAGTTCAAAATTGGAAAATATGAGTCACAAGTACAAAGATGCTCTCTAAACATTCTGGTCATGATGGAACATGAGAAATAGGCCATTTAAGAGAAATTACAGAGTCGTAATGCTGCGTTGGAGTAAGAAATTAATACCAATATAGTCCTGTTATTTTTTTCAAGTACAGCTTGTTCCCAGAGGCAGTTAAAGGACTGCTGTCATAACAATCAAAACTTAGTATCTGTCTTCCTTTCCAAAAAACCATTTGCCCAAATGGGTTTTCCCCTCCCCCTTCCCTACCACACCTAAGAATAAATCCTGGAAGCAAAGAGGAAATGCTTAGGTACCCTGAGGATGGAGCCAGAGGCCATTGCCCAGAGAACAGATTGAAGGCCCTGGGGCCTCAGCATTACCCTTATTGCAGCTGGTACCCAGCAAGCTGGGACAGACGGAACACACAGATAGGGCTCCCAGTGGCATGACAGAGACTATCTCCCGTCCTCCCTTCTCTTCCCACTGTTTCAATATATGGGTTGTATCGGGCTAAGATTTTGAGGATGAAAGCAGAGCCTGGGGGAAGAAAAACAAATCTAGTGTCTTGTACATGGCATCCTAATGTACTCCACCACCACCACCACCACCACCACTGGAGAAGTGAAGGGGGTGTGCTTAGACATCAATCGTTCCAACAATTGTTACCAGTCTTACATACTTGTATATGTTATTGCTTTGAGGCAAAGTCCCTATTCACTCTCTAGTAGTAAAATGTCTATGTTTACAGCAACTCTGGCCCTGTACAATTCCCAGAGCTGGACTTGAACACTTTTTTAAATGCAGTGAACAGTTCCTTGAGATTCCCTAGAGATGTTGTTGCTGGTTTTCTGTTCCAATAGCTGTCATCTTAATGCAAGTCCTAATGAGCCCAGGCCCGACACTTGCCAGCTGCATGATAGCTTCTGGGCTGCCATGCACAAGGCCACAAGCGTAATCTTCCCAATGATACCTTCAGGGTGGGGGATAGGGTCTCCTCCTGGGCTCTTCCTCTGCTCTTCTTAGGCTAATTCTTCTCACCTCCTACCTTCCAACTCCCACTGTGGTCTTCAGTTATGCATATCTCCTTCCTGGACACACCTTACTCCCCTTCCAACCTCTGAGTCATTGTCCTTGCCATCCGTTTATCTGTGGCAAGCTTCTACCTTTCCACCTCCACTTCTCCATCAAACCATAATCCCCCTGCCTTCAGAACTTTGCCAGGGACTTTAACCACAAGTGAATGCACTCTTTTCTGCACCTGAGACTGGAATCTAAGCACCTCAGCACTCTAAGAGGGCTCTGGGAAACCAGCCATTTGCTCCAGTATAGGTCTCAGAGGTCCTTGCAAACACAGGTATCTGAATCACCTGGGAATTGGCTAAAAGTGCAGATTCCTGGACCTCACCCCAAACTAAATGTCAAAATCTTTGGGGACTAAGTCCCGAATCTTCCTTTTTAACAACTTCCCCAGATCGCATACACATTCAGTTTGACACCACAGACACCTCAACCTTCTCATTCGATAAATAAGGACTTCCATTTGGTGAACATGGACTGTCTGCATGGCATATTACACAGATACATTTTACTTAGTTAATCCTCACAATGTCCTTATGAGATAAGTACTATTCTTAGTTTTATTTTTTTCTACCTTATAGATAAGGAAACTGAGTCTTTCAGAAGTTAATTCATGTGAGGTCACACAGAGACAAGGCTCAAATCCAAGAATAACTGAGACCCAAAGAAATGAACTCCTAGGCATAGAGGCTGCACAATGAAAGCATGACCAGCCTGGCATGACCAGCCCTGACCTTGTCACATTTAGAAGCTACCTGAATGTCATGCTTGCATTCAGCCAGGGAACTGAGAGCACTTGATGGGTTCATATAGATACTGGACCCGGGTCATTTCAGAAAAATCACGTTAATGTTCCTTCCACAACAGAACCTCTTGGTTTTATTTCAGATTCTTGACTTTATTTCCCACTCCCCAGGCTGGGTAAGAATAGCCTCAAAGAGATTTAAACACCCCCACCCAGCCCAGCAAGTGTTTCCATAAGGGTCTTCATGCCTAGTAGAAAGTGTTTTTGTGATGATAAACGGTTTCATTGCCTCTTTAATAAGAGGCCCTTTCTCAGTAATTGCTTTTGAGAAAATTGCAGACTGGGGTTCAACTCAAGCACCACTCAGAGTTGTGAGCCAGGCCTCCCAAGTGTGACTCAGATGATTCTAAGAAAAGCAGCCTTTCTCATGATGCAAAGCCCCTTGAACCTATTCCTTCTGTTTCTTATAAATACTGTCTGATTGAAAAAACAGACAAAACAAAGGTAATATGGTAGTTTTTTATTCATTTAATGGGTGGATACAAAGGTCCCAAATAAATAAATTAAGTGTTTACGTATACAAATGGTTCAAAGCAAAATGTTAAAATTTTTTGCCTGCAATGGATTCAAAACCCAAAACAAGTCTAGATTAGTTGGAAAGGACATCAGGTCTCATTGAGTCTTATTTTTATTCAAAGGGGAGCAAAAAGGAGTTCTCCTTTGCCAGTGAAGACTACGAGTGCGGTGCAGTCACTCCCTGGACCCAAGCATTGCCGGCACAGGATGGACAGGTGGGGTGGGGCATAGGCATTGGCCTGGAGAACTCTGGAGTTGTGGGAGGGAAGGAGTCCAAATTGTGACAATTCATTTCATCTTGGCATTTCTGAGGTTCAACTATGTTAACACATTTTTTCCCCGCATACTTCTGATCTGTTTTATGAATTTCACTTTCTTGGCTATCTGTTAAAATCAGTGGGTTTTGGGCTTCATTTATTTATACATAGGCCTCCTGGGCAATTTCATCTACTAGAAGATATTAACTACTCCCAGTTGATTTTGCCCAAATCTTCTTTTCCAGCAAAATCTTTGTCTTCTGAGCTTCAGATCCAAAAGTCTAGATGCTTCTTGGGCATCCCTAAACATCCCACAGCCCCTCACAATTGTCACTTTCAATGCTGAACTATCTTCCCCCAAATCTGATCCTCTTGTCTGATCCCCACTATCATTGAAAGCACCCAAGCCAGGAATCTGGGCATCACAATAACCCCATCTTTTCCTACTAACCACATCTTCCAGCCAATCAGACACTACTGTCTGAAATCTTCCTCAGACTTGCCTTGCCCCCCTCTCTGCCCTTTTAGCCCTATCTTAGATGAGGACTCACCCTGCCCTAACTAAATAATGTCACCAAGCTTCTCTTGATCTCTCTGTATCTAGTCTCTCACCCTTCATACCATCCTCCTCCACATGGCTCTGGCCCTAGAGAAATTTTTCTTTTGTAACAAAAAAAAAAAAAAATATATATATATATATATATATATATCATATAAGTTATATGTAATAATAATTTGTATAATATAGTTATAAATATATATAATTATCATTGTAGTAAGAAATTCAGATCATTCCAAAATGCATAGAGAAGTGTGGTAGATTGAACTATTGACCCCAACTCTGAACCTTTGTGTTATATGGCTTTGCAATCCTTTCCTAAGAGCAGAGTGTAATCACCATCTTCTGATTAGAGGCTCAGCCACAGGACCTGTGCTGGCCTAGTGAATGAGGGTGAAAGCAACAACATGGCCATGCAGAACCTAACCTGAAAAAGCCCCTAATGTTTCCTCTTACCTTCTTACACCTCCCTCCTCCCATGAGAAAAACTATCCACCTATCCAAGAAGGATGAGAGACACGTGGAGTAAATCTGGACCCAAACCATAGAGCTGTCTACAGACATGTGAATGAAATAATTACTTATTATTAACTGTTGAGATTTTATGGTTGTTTATAAGCTGCATAGTCAACTTTGTCAAAAACTGGAACTCTCTCTCCCACTTTATCTGCCTGTCCATACATATGGACACAGATACACAGAAACACAGCCCTAATAGAATCTTTTGTTTCTTTTTCATTTATTTTACTTTGGCTATCTTTTTAGATCAGCAAGAAATGAAAAATAAAAGGAAGGAAGCTTCATGACTGCCATATGTGATAGTGAAAACCAGGCCTTGCTACGGGTACAAATGAATCTTAAACTTTTCTCTATCAGTCAATATGCTTTCGTTTAGAAATTTTTTTTAAATGTAATCAAACTGACTTGAACAAAAAGAAAATTTGTTATTTCACATAACAGAAAGAGCAGAGATAGGACAGGCTCCAAGGACCACTGACCCTATAGCTTCATCACGTCATCAAGAACCTAAGGCCTTTCCATCTCTTGACTCTGCCATCTTTAGAGTTGGCAAAATGGAGCAAAATGGCCAAGCAGTTTCAAACATGACATCCAGAAATATGCAGAGAAAGACATGCATGGTCTTTTTCTGCTGTGTCTTTTGTAAAGTGAAAAAATATTTTCCACAATTCCTCCCTGAAGACTTCCCTTCACACATGATGCCCATTTCTAAATAATTGTGCCAGCACACTGCCAGGCCCTGAGGCTATAAACAGTAAATTAACAAGACACAGGCCTGACCTCCAAGAGCTTATCTTCTAATAAAATGACAACTTATCATGCTACTCTACACAGAATATTTATAATTTTTCCTTTTATTATTAGAAATTTTTATTATTTTAAATGAGTATCTAGTTTAGGAGGAAAATAAAAAGAAGAAAGAGGCTGTAGTTTACCCCAAATAAATAATTATTAATTGTGGACATTCAAATGCTAAGAGCTCTTTTTCTCCCAGTATTCCCATAGCTACAACTACCTGCAAGTTGATCCTACTCAAAGCCCAATCTATGACTCCATCCTGGAACCCAGATCTCGTTCTATGCCTGAGACCAGGAGGAAATAGAATGTAGGTCAAGAGTGGTGTGAGGTTGGGGAATATACAACATGGGAGGGAAATCTAAGAAATTTATGGAAGAACATAGCCCAAAGAACAACAGGAACAACTCATTCTTCACAGCACCCAGAGGGAGCTGGCATAGAAGATCTTTTATGATTCCATATAAACACACTTAGCCTTAATTCCCAAGAGCAACTAAATTAATGATGCTTCTCTACTCAAACAAAAAAAAAAAAGTAATATTCTAAATCATCTGAATCATATGCCAGCATTTAAAGTGTCTTCTTATTTGCTACTAGCATGCTCAGCTCTATGGACGATACAAATACAACCTAAGGAAGGAAGGAAAAGCGGTCAAGGTGTTATTGGGTGGACCAAAAGGCCTAGACTTGAAACTGGAGTCTGCTTCCTACCAGCTGTGTGACCTTAGGCAAGTCAGCTACCACCTCTGATCCTCAGCTTCTTGATAGGTAAAAATTAGGAAAATCTCAGCATCATAGTTTTTGTTTTATTTTGTGAGGATCAATAAGCTAACATACATAGAAGCTCCTTGTAAACACAGGCTGAGCATTCTTCTTCCTCTGGTTAGCAGGCCAGGAGTAGGCTACACATACACATACAGTAATACCTTGGTTTGAGAGCATAATTCGTTCTGGAAAAAAGCTACTCGTATTGCAAGACATCTCTTGTTTACTACGTTAAAATATATTAGAAATATTTGCTTGTCTTGTGGAACACTCTCAAACCACGTTACTCGCAATCCAAGGTTTCACTGTACTTGCTTCCATTCTGGATCCAGAATGTGATAATAATCAGTGCCCTGTGCTCTTTCCCACATTGGATAAGCCATCAACGCTGCAGAGCTGTGACCTCTCAGACCTCTGTGGTCCCAGTGCACCTATGGTACACAGATAATGTGCACAGTTCACACCAGGGGAAGTCTCTTTGTATCATCATATGGGGAGTCTCCTAGGCCATTGTTTCAGGAGGTGCTGGAGCACTATGACAGTCCTGGAAGAAAGGAACAAGGTTTTATGTTATTTACAAAAGAATAGAATGACCCTGACTGATCAATACTCAAAACTGATTGAAGTCTTCATTGCAGGCTGCCACCATCTCCAAACTTGTCTCAGGTAATCTCTAGAAGTTTATCCTAAAAGGCTAGTTACTCTATATTCTTCCCCTCAATGATATAGGAACTATATAACCCATCGTATTTTCCAAAATGTAAATATTAAGTTTATGCATAGCCAAGTCTTATTAGCCAGTTTCTTCTTGCCTTTGATAACAGGGCTAGACTGTCTTACAGGAGGACAAGATTAGCTATCCTGAGGACCACGCACATGTTCAAACCATGTGTCACTGTCCCTCATAGTGGTTGGAATGATCAAAACAATGCTGGAATATCTTCATAACAGAAATATTTACAAAACAGCATTCACTTTGCCTATTTCTATAGGTCTCTGAATGTGGCAAATCCAGAAAGGAGAGCTCCTTTCAGAGATGCCTGCGTCTGACATTTGTTATGTCATAAGTTTGGGTTTGCGGAACTAGTACTTCATGGCTTCCTTACCCTGGAGGGCTGGTTCTGCAGGTCACAGTGTGGTAATTATAGATGGTGGTCATGGCTGACTGAATCATGGAGGACAGAGCAAGTGTTTCCATTCAATTATGCATTTTAAAGATTTTTATTAATTAATCTATAAGTGATTTACTAAGGAGTTTCACCTCCTTGGAGTACACACATGACAAGATTTCCTTTTTTTCAACTAATTTTCCCAATTATGTAATATAAAATTCCCATTTGCTATTCAGTAAATGTCATTTTAGGATAACTCCATAAGTTTCTAGTCTAGTCTAATTTTTATACCCCATTCAAAACACTCATTCCCATTGCAGGTTAGACATATAACTTGAGTGACTCAAAATGCCTTCCATTTTTGCACACCTTCCCCTCCTCCCTCTTCTAGATTGTATTAAGGCTGGCAAGAGGGGTAGAGAGTGCATTATTGTAGCTGCATAACACATTACCCCCAAATCATAGTGATTTAAAACGATGATAATGATATATTATCTGTTATTGTTTCTATGGCACAAGAACTCAGAAGAAGTCGTTTAACTGGATGTTTCTGGCTCTGTGTCACTCAGAAAGTGGGAGTCAGATGTTGGCCAGGGTTGCAGTTATCTAAAGGCTAGACTCAGGCTGGAGGACCCACTTTCGAGGTAGCTCACTCACATGACTGACGTGTTAGTGTTGATTATGGGCGGGGGGCCTCAGTTCCTGAGTGTCTTCCAGCATGGCAGCTGGCTCTGCCATTGTAAGCCACCCAAGAAACAATGATGGAAGCTGTAATGTGTTTTATTCCATAGCCTAGCAAGTCTCATCATTCCTGCCACAGAATTGTACTTGCCCCGCAGATCAGGGACAAACAAGATTATGATTACTGGGAGGATTTTTGTGGGCTATCCTGAAGGTTATCTACTACAATTGTTTTCTACAAATTTCTCCTCATGAATCCCTCATGAATCCGAGAGAGGTTTCAGTTCTCTTCTTGTTGATTTCTCTTCCTATACTAACATTCTCTGATCATCAGTGTCTTCTGTGTGGTGTGCATCCCAATGATGATCATCTTGTGGGGTTCTTGCCAGGGTTGTCTGGAGGGCCTTATGGAGCCTCCCCACTGCAGAATTCTTTGACATAGGAGATTTGACTGTGGCTCAACCTTTTTCATCATTTCCCTAATATCTTCCACCAGCAGTCAATGCTATAGGTTTTTTCTACTGAGGCCCTACTACATCCAGAAACCATCCCTCCTAGGTAGAAACAGACAAACTGGGCCCAGCTACCTTCTGTTGTGTCTGCCCAACCCTTGGAAAACTCAGGTTTCCTTGACATGCCACGTGTCAACAATCAGGCTCTCAATTGTTGTCCCATCATCTCTCTGACTTAGACAAACACAGAAACTTAAGAGCGAAGTTGTCAAAATGGGGAACAAAGGTAATCCAGCCTTTCCTTCTTTTTTTTTTTTTTTTTACTTTGAGGGCAGTGTCACTGGCCCTCATATGTGGGACCTGAACTGGGGCCGCTGGCTTCCCAAGCCAGCGCTTAACCACCACGCCACTTGGCCAGCCCAGCCTTCCCATCTTGAAAACACTACCGTCACAGGAGGTTCTCTTGGAGTCCCATCTCCTCACTTGCAGGGAGGAAAGGAAAAATTCCTCCAAAATTCCAGACCACTGTAATGACTCTTTCCCTGTCCCCTCCTCAAGTTTCTTTCATAAACTAGGGAAGTAGTGGTGAAAGCAGTGAGACTGATTCAACCACTTAGTAAACAAACCCTGTAAGGAATTTTCTGACTTTAACTCTAGGCTGTTTGTTTACAGCTCTCTCTAGAGTGTGGGAGTATTTAGCAACTTGGATGCTTAGTTTTGGCTCTAGCCATAACTTCATGACTACAAGGAAAGTTTTGTCCAAGTTAAGCCTAAATAATATTCAATGAGCTATGTAAAAGAATCATATCCAATTCAAAGTAAGGTTTTCTTTGTATCTGATCTTTCTCTTTCTCTTCCTATGACATTTTAGAATGCTTCTGTAATACTTGAACAAAGAAGTCTTTCAAGTCTACCTGAGAGACTTCTTTGGTGACTTAAGCAAAATCAGGGAGTGTATGTAAGTTGTATCCTAGATATCAGGTTGTATTATTCTCACTGGCTACGTGGATCATTGCAAGATTAACTGCAGGCTGTGGAAAGGTGAGCCTTGATCAGTTAGCAATGTCTGCCAGGAGTACAGGTTGGAGGGAAGAGGCAATAGTCATACCAAATATTTGCTGGCCATAATCTCTATTTTTCTGATATTCTAATGGAAAGTTCTCTGTTTAGTTCATCTTTCTCTTCTGCTAGGGGCCAGCATATGTGTGGACTGTTTGTCCTGGGACAACCCCTATCCCTGTCCCTGTGTCTACCAATATCCACAATTTTTTACTTTCAAATTTTTTACTCCAGGTTCCTTTAGCTTTTATTTAAAACACAATTATGCATTCTGCATACTGTTAGCCTGAACACTGGGACCCAACTTAAATCCAATCAAGTCACAAGGACTTTCTAAATTGATGCTCCAATTATCCTGCACCGGATTGTCAATTATGAAGCCGTGCATAATACCTTCTAACCCAAAGCTTTATTTCACCTTGACATCAGCCTAGAGTTTGTTTCAACCTATCTCTCTGTTCCTCTTAAAGGGGAAGTTGTCATAAATATGAACGCCAGGAAAAATTTATAAGACTTCCTCTCAAATATGAAGAAGATACAAGTTCCACTACAATAGGTTTTAAGCACTCTAAAACAAGAGCTGAGTGGCTAAATAGTGGGACACTGATTTGTAAGATGCTTCAAAATCGGGTAAATACTGTTTCTCAACCTTTTGTAGTCAGAATCAGATAACGTTCCTGCTTTCCTCTTTCATATAATAGCCCTTTCATCTATCAACACCATACAGCCACAGGACAATGTTTTCCTTTTCTCCACCCATTTCTTTCCTTCTTTTGTCATTCCTAGTGGGGAGGGTCTTTTATAAGAGAAGGTGAAGAGATAACTGCTGGGAGAGTACAATAACTCATCCAAGTTAAGCAATGAGAACACATCAAGAGGAAATCTGGGTGATTTATAGCTGTTTCATCGATGAAGACTCTGAATGTCTAAACCTATCACTCTGACCCACAGCAAAGTCCTATCCCTACCCTTCTAGGACAGAGCCAGTGATTTTTCATGACCTTGAAAACCATGGGGCCACCTTCAAGATGGTGTTGCGACATCAGAGTTGGGAGTGGGGAGAGAAAGAGAGAGAGAGAGAGAGAGAGAGAGAGAGAGAGAGAGAGAGAGAGAACACGCGCACGAGCAGAAATATAAAAATTAATGGGGGGAAACCTAGAAAGGAACAGATAAAAGAAGGGACCAGCAAGAGAAGGGCCTCCCCAATATGTAGCAGTGGCAGATTCTGTAAAAGGTTTATGCCAACCTTATGAAACAGTATAAAAACAAAAAGAAAAAGCCACATATTTTGTACCATTCTTTGGATTGAGTATGTTGTCACCTAGTCAGTAGTATGATTCTTGTCTTTCAGTTGACCACCTATACCTGTTTGTTCTTCTATAAGAGATGTTCCAAGTACAATTTAGGGGTTATAGCAGGAACTATCATGTTTGGTTTCTTAAGGCCTGATGTTGACTTTAAAGGTACACCTTCAATGGGTTCCACTTGGCTGTTAGCTTCATTTCTCATAGAAACAGCTCAGCACCTTCAACTCCTCCCACCCACTTCCCCATAGGCAAGGCCATGGCAAGCTCTTACAACCTTCCTCTCACAGAAACCCCCTATTCTGTCACCTTCCTCCTGCCTCCATCTCCCAAACCTTCAGTCTTTCCTACTCCAAGCTTTAATTCTGTTGATTTAGATCGAGTCAAGCAAGCTTCATTGTTGCATCCTTCAAATTTGATGTTTAGGAACATCTTTTGTTTCCGCAGCCACTATCTTGGTTTCCTGACTCAATTTCCCTACCTCTTGCTCTCAGCTGAGAGCCAGCCCCACATTAAGGAACCACAGCCTGGGCAGTGTCCATGGACCCCTTTTTAATAAGAAAAGTACAGACACAATCCTGAAATATTGTAAAGCTTCTCATTTCTACACCTAGGCCAGTACTTTAAACAGATGGAAGGAAGGAAGGAAGGAAGGAAGGAAGGAAGGAAGGAAGGAAGGAAGGAAGGAAGGAAGGAAGGAAGGATGGGGAGAGAGAGAGAAAGAAAGAAAGAAAGAAAGAAAGAAAGAAAGAAAGAAAGAAAGAAAGAAAGAAAGAAAGAAAGAAAGAAAGAAAAAGAAAGAAAAAAGAAAGTTTCAGCCAACTACTTCTTATCCCTCCGTTAGCACCTACACAGGGTATGGATGAACTAGGTGAGTGGCTGTAAAACTGATCTTCTTTTCTTTTTTTTTCCAACAGAATTGTCTTTTGGGGGTCATTCTTCTGAACAGTCATAAAATCTGTTTGTCAGAGACTGTATCTAGAGAGCAATGATTTAACAAGTTGGAAAATGAACCTATCAGTTGAAGTGTGGTCTTTGTCTTGTCACATCAGCCAGTTTATTGTTTTCCACTAAGTACTGTCTTCTTTTGACAACAAGGAGACACAGCTTGAAAGTGACTTGGCTCTATTTGGCAGCATGATGACTTTATTATAAAAACAAGCTCTGAAAGGAAGGAGAAGTAGTGTGGATTTCAAGCCTACCCTCCCCCCAAAATTAGTCCTTATGACTCATGTAGGAATGGGATGCAATCTTGGTGTTTATGTTCCAATAGATCATGGCGAGTTTTTCCATACAACGTAAGAAAATTATAATAACGTGACAGGGTGAGCTGGCCATAAAAAAGACATCCTTAATTAACCTCATTCTAAAATTGAATGCATTTGAGAGGTTTCAACTACTCATATGGAAAGAAGTCCAAGAATTGTAACCAATCATCAATTAACATTTGCTGAGAGTTTCTCTGTAACCAGACTTCTACCAGGAGTTCCTGTGGGAAAAGGAAGACCCAGACCCTGACCTCTAATTGCCTGAAATTTCCTAAGCCAAGACAGACAAGATGAAATATTATAAGGGAGGAACACAGGAACGCATAGACCTCGTATGGATGTAAGCACTGTTCTTTACTAGAAATTAAGCTTTATGTGTAGGGGCATTTCACAGTCCTCGCCTCCTACTGATGGTATGTATTATAGGAACTCTTCCCTGTAGAAAATAGAGGTGGTTTCCATTTGTTTTCAGTTCTATTACCTCAGTCTCTACTTTCATGTACACTTTCTTAATTTCTTCACACACTGCCAAAAGTCATATCTTTATGACACAACTGTCAAATGGGTTATGACAATAAAAACTGCCACACACATCTCTAGACTACTCTGTACTTTAGAAAGTATTTCACACAAGTAATTTCACGTAATGCTCTCAACAACCATTTGAAGAAGTAAGTAATGTTCCCATTTCGCACATGAAGAAATTAAGGCTCAAAGACTTTTTAAATTGTTCTCAAAGCTGGTTAAGCATTAGAATCACTTAGGAATCTTTAAAAAAAGAAAAGAATTAAAATCCCCAGACCAACTCCAAAAGCACAGCAAATTATTTGGTTACAAATTACCAGTCTTTGGAATAAACTGGTTTTTCCAAGGACACATAAGCCTTAATCTAGCAAAACCAAGTATCAAATATTAATCTTGTCTCCCAATACAACTACTAGATTATTCAATATCTCTAAAAGTCTGTTTCACACAGAGCTTTCCACTGTATCTCCTGTGATGCATTTTGTGCCACATAGTGAACAATAACCAAGGTATGCTTCTGTGAATTGCTATGTGAGGGTTTGAGAATCTGCATGTGAGTTTTAGCAACCCAGAGTCAGGGGTGAAGGCCCAGCTTTGCAAGGCCTGGAAAGGAAAAAGATTTGTTTCAGTTTGTCAATATTTTATTGAAAAGAAATGGAGAAAGAATTCTACAAGCTGTCAATGAAAAGAAGCTTTTTTTAAAAATCTGAAAAACCAGGTAGCCGATGAAGTAGAATTTCACTTTATTTTAGTCTTCTTCATCCCCCCTGTCTTCTCATATTAATTTGGAGGCATGAATGGGCTTGGGGATGACCATACCAGTCAACGCTACCATGTACCCTCATGCCCTGCCCAAAGGCACTAAACAATGGGAGAAATCCCGCTATCCTCAAACCTTATGGCCTTGCCTAATTCTCCCACCCAAGGGAGACACTTTGCCTAATTAACATTAAACGATGAGCATGTTAATTAGCTAGATGGTGGGAATCCTTACACAATGTCTATTACATCCAATCACCAGGATGCACACTTCAAATATTTTACAATTTTACATGTCAATTATACCTTAATAAAGGTGAAGAAAATAAAACTTTAAAACCATAAATAAATAGGGCCAGCCGAGTGGCTCAGTTGGTTAAGAGCTCGCTCAAGAGTGCGAGCTGAGCTCTGAGCAACAGCAGTTCTATACCAGCCAGAGCTGAGCAGCCGCTGAGCTGCCAACAGGTAGCAGGATGGCTCAGCTAAAAAATAAAAATAAAAAAAAATAATTGACATTAAGTTGCAATATAACTTAGTGAAGTACTTTGGAACTTTATGCTCATGGATACAGAGAACAAACTGATGGTTGTCAGCTGGGAGAGGGGTTGAGGGGATGGGTAAAAAAAGATGAAGGGATTAAGAAGTACAAATTGGCAGTTACAAAATAGTCACAGGGATGTAAAATATAGCAGAAGGAATATAGTCAATAATGTTGTAAAAACTATGTATGGTGTCAGATGGTAGTAGACTTATCGGGGGGGATCACCTTGTAAGTTATATAAACATCTTACCACTCTGCTGTCTACCTGAAACTAATATAATATTGAATGTCAACTGTAATTGGAAAATAAAAAATAATACAAATAAAATTTAAAAATATATATACTTTTAACTTTCCTATCATGAATTATCTGGAGATCTTGTTAAAAATGCAGATTCAGATTCAGTAAATTTGAGGCTCCAAGCGCCTGCATGTCTGACCTTCTCCCAGTTGATGCTAATGAAGCCCTTGGCCTGACCATGCCTTGAGTCACAGTTTGCTAAAGTAGACCCTGAAACTGTTTAAGATGAGAAATGGCTACACCTACTTAATTAACTAAATTAACATATTAGTAGGCAGCAGAAACCACCAGACCAGAACAATAAAAACAAAAATTTAAACAGTTCTTATAAAAAGAAAAAATTTGTTTTTGAACATGTTGGTTTGTTTAAAATGTAGAATCAGTGAAAGATGTTTTTGTGTCCCAGACTGACAGGGTGGACTCTGGGGGTCTATAAAATTTAAGGCACTGTCCCTAGAACGATACAGCTGGGAGAAATAAGCACCTCAGGAATCACCTGATATCCACGCTTTAACACTTTCTTTTGATGGATCCACCCCATGAGTTACCATCACAGAATCAATGTGGGAGCAGTAAAGAGAAACCTCTTAGAATTGGGAAATGAGAGGGACCAGGGACCAGTGTGGGAGTGGGAAATAAAATGTCCCCTGAGAATTCAACTTTCAGTGAACCGAATCAGAGATTTCCAAAGTCACCTTAAGAAGACTGAAAGCCTCCTAAACTAACTGCTAACACTTGGCTCTAACTTAATTGGAGGAATTGTCTATCTAAAGAAAGCCTTAATAGTAAGTGGGATGACCACCACAAAGGCCTGCAAAAAGCCAAGGCACGGAGGTTAATTTTGTCTCTGCTTAACTAAAGGAGATAAAGCCCTTGTCCAATAATGTGGCGTCTCGTGTAAACCGTGTCTACATCAACATGGTAGAGAAGGAGTTTTCAGACATTCAGGACCTGGGGCCACAAAACAGGGATTGCTAAACCCATGGGCCAAATCCTGCTTTTGATTTTGCCTGAAGTTTTTTTTTTTCTTTGTTTGTTTGTTTTTTTAAGGTTTTATTGCGGAAATGGGGGAGGGTAACAGCGTTGGGGAACTGGGGAAGAGGAATAGAGAAGTTGCTGTCCTTTTGTTCTTCAGTATAGTTGTGGAGGATGTTGCTTCCCTGGCCCATGTTGGTATCATCATTGCACTCTTCCCGGGTGAGGCAGATCGGTTGCTGGGCCTCTGGATGGCCGCTCACAGTGGCCCTTGGCAGCTCACGCTGGCTGCTGGCCACTCACTGTAGCCTATGGCAGCCCACTGCAGCAGGGGCTGCAGCTATGCCAACCAGGGACTCACAGCAGCCCAGCTCCAGGTAGAGCTATTCATCTTAGCTGTAGAGGGCAGTGTAACTGGCCCTTATATGTGGAATCTGAACCGGAGCCACTGGCATCCGAAGCCAGCTCTTAACCAACACGCCACTCGGCTGGCCCTGCCTGAAGTCTTATTGGACCACAGGCATGTCCATTCATTTACCCATTGTCTATGGCCGCTTTTGCACTATAAGAATTGTGTAGTCTTGACAAAGGTCATATGGCGCACAAAGCCTAAACTATTTACTATCTGGCTCTTTACAGGAAAAAGTTTGTGAAGGGCTGGCCGAGTGGCACGGTGGTTAAGAGCTGGGCTGGGACGCCAGTGGCCCCAGTTTGGATCCCACATATGAGGGCCAGTGACACTACCCTCTAAAAAAAAGAGTTTGTGAACACCAACCCTAAAACGTTTGAATCATATAACTAGTTCCCCCTTGTTCTGATTCAGTGCTCACTAAGCAAACTTCTGATTATATTTTGGCTACCTGGATAGAATACCAAAGGACAGAATGCCTTGGACATTTGTTATTTCTCACTATATTTGCATTCTAGGCTTTTCTGAAGGGTTTTTTTGTTTGTTTTTTAAAGAGTTTATTGGGGAATTGGGGGAGGGGAACAGCATTGGGGAATCTGGGAAAGGGAACAGACAAGTTGCTGTCCTTCTGTTCTTCAGTCTAGTTGTGGAGGACGTTGCTTCACTGGCCCATGTTGGTATCGTCATTGCGCTCTTCCCAGATGAGGCAGGTCAGTCACCGGCCTCTGGATGGTCACGGCAGCTCACAACAGTTCACGCTGGCTGCTGGCCACTCACAGTAGCTTTACAGCAGCCCACTGCAGAAGGGGTTGCAGCCTATGCTGTCGCCTGTGACTCACGGCAGCCCAGCTTCAGGTCAAGCTGTTGTTCATCATCTTAGATGTAGAGGGCACAGCATCACTGGCCCTCATGTGGGATCTGAACCTGGGCCCTGCTGCTCAGAGTTGGCATCCCAAGCCAGTTCTTAACCAACGTGCCACTTGGCCGGCCCGGGGGTTTTTTTTGTGTGTTTTTTTTTTAACATTAATGTCTGAGACCCTGCCCTATCTGAATTATTGCCATGAGTGATGGTTCCTTTCTAAACTGGCTTAAAGAAACCACACTTTTTACACCATTAGACTATGGGCTAGACATCTGATTATAGGTTCATTTTTCTTCTTGTTGAAGTACTTTCTTAGTAATTCTGATGAAGATCTTTGGTAGTTAAATGCAGGCAGTGAGCCTGGGTCCAATTCCCTATTCCATTAGAAGAACATTTATTTTGTTATCCCCAAGAGCAAATTTCCAAACCTACTGCATTCTTTTACACAGAGAGTCACGTATTCTATATCATCAGCCTTATTCAATGCTGTGTGATTATGTTCTATTTCTGGCACATATAGATGTTTATCTAATTTTTTTACTTATATTTGATTCTGTCTTATATATTTGGAACAAAAGGGAAGTGTTTTGTTACAAACATGCTATAACTTCTTGACAAAATACCCCTCTTGCTGACCTCCAATAGGATTCTTTTATTTAGTCTAATTGACCGGATATTTTATCAGTTATTGTTTAACCAATATTTATTAAGTGCATGCTATGTTGAAGACACTATGTTCTGCTTTGGAGATATGGAGGTGACATATACACACACCTATGCTGCTGTTGTATACATCCAAGTTGGAAGTGAGTTGAACTACTTGACTACCTTTAAAACTGAACAAAATCACCAAGTTGAAAGCGCTGCAGCTCAGATTCATTGGCCATTATGACACAACTAATTTTTCCCTGTCAGTTAAACTTCATGTACCTCTGCTCATAGTAAGCCACCCAACCCAGCAAAGTTTACTTGTCATCTAAACTATTCTCTTTTATGAGCATCCTAAACACCTAGTTCTTCTACAATACCTTTAGTACCATATCCACAAATTAGTGCTTGATAATCCACAAAAAAATCAGCAACAATGAATTTATAAGTCCACCACAGTGTGTTTAAGGAGGGTATTTACATTTGCATTTTGTTGCTCAGCTATTGCATTCTGCAGAGTTTAAGGAAAAATAAGTACCTGTCCCACAGTGCAGAATTCCTGAGCAGGGTGGGGAGTGAGTGGGTTTCTGCTGGGGTCCCCCAAGCACTTCCCTCATACATTCATCTGATTCATGAAAACTCACTCTCTTCTCATCTTCAGCTCCCAGCTCGGGAAACCGAGTCTTCCCTTCAGTTCACCACACAGTCTGGCACATTGTTGACAATTAGTACATCTCACCATGGCTACAAAGCAGTAATTTTTTTTTTTTTTTAGTGCACCAACATGGCATTTACTTTGCAGTACCACTCATAACACTCAACAATAATTCAAGAAAAACAGAAGAAACATGGTGAGCTCTTAATGATAGCATAGCTTAATCAAATATGAACTCTTCTAGGACTTTCCTACATAAAATGATAAAAAAATCCTTAGTTATTAAATCATAATTTATAAATCAAAATGTATGAAATTACTTTTCACCACACGCTTTTACTGATGTGAATATGGACCACACTATGTAAATTTTAAATTAACCTTAATGCCATCTAGTGGTCATTGAGAAATTTTTGTCTCAGAAAATTGGTAATGTCTTTAGAAAGTAAGAAATTATTAATAATAAATATACTGCTGCTCTTGAAGAGACTTATTGAACACTTACAATGTTTCAGAACTCCGAGCTCAGTACTTTATGTGCTTGATCTCATTTTCTCTTTACAATAACCTTAACTGGTACTATAGTCCCATTAAATAGGTGAGGTAACTAAAGCATAGTAGTATTAAGTAATATGCCATATTCACAGATATAGTAAATACTTAGCCGGAATTCAAACCCAAGCAGTCAACCCATTGCCTTCATACTCAGCTAGAATACTATATTTCTACACCTCAACTTTGACTAAAAGAATATGGTTCATAGACTAACACACACAACACACACAACACACACACACACACACACACACACACACGCTAATGTGTTTAAAGGAAGGCAAATCCCTCACTTTTCCTCTCCACAGCCAACTCCCATCACGTTCCAATTCCTGGACTTCTCCTTCAAGCAAGATTTCAACTGTTTGGGGAATGTTACACATTTGAAATTCACGTCTCGCATCTCTGAAATGTGATGGATTCACTCATGCAGGCAACAAATAGTTACTGAATACTTATGCACTAGACTCTGCGTGTTGGGGATGCAATAGGGAACCAAACAGACACGGTTCCTGTTTCATGGATCTTCAAGTGAAATGGGAGGGCAGAGAAACTTAAATTACACAGAGATACTATCCCATAGTGGAGAAGGCTCCCTGGAGAAATGCAGGGTGCCAATGGGGTGTTTGTAGCAGGATACCTTCTTTGGGACCTGAGTGGTGAATGAAAAGAAGAGCACAGGGGGCCGGCCGAGTGGCGCGGTCGTTGGGCGCTGGCTTGGGACGCCAGCTGCCCATGTTCGGGTCCCGCATATGAGGGCCAGTGACACTGCCCTCAAAAAAAAAAAAAAAAAAAAAAAAAAGAGGAGCACAGGAAGACTTCTCTAAAAGAATGACCTGTAAGTAGGTCCTGAGCAAGTGGGAGTGGGAGTGAGCCAGGTGCAGGACGGGACACTCCAGGCAACAGACCCAAGTAGCAAACAAAAGGGTGTCTTCTACCACGGTGTCCCCCAGCATAGCACTCACACAGGCAAGCTCAACAGTAAGTCAGTATGCAATCCAAGCATCCTCAGTTCTTTTGCCATAAATGGAATTTGGATAAAAGACCATAACTAAACCATATTTTTTCATACTTTGAACAATTAACTTTACTGTGAATACTAAAATTGCATGGTACTGGGAATGTCTTAAGTACCCAAACAAAATGATGCCTCTGCTAATTGAAATTTTCATTGGCACTCATGGATATTTCAAATGTCTCTTAAATGAGATATTTTTTGTTTTGTTTGAGATTATAAAAATAACACAGCAGATAATATGAATATCCCACAAAGAATAGTGAAAATAAAATGAATTAAAAAACTGATACCCCTATATCTTTTAACCCAGAGACAAATAGTATTAACATTTTGGACTATTTCCTTCAGTCTTTCTTCTATGGATACTTCACAAAGAATAGATTGTAAAAAAACATTTGAATTTAATTTATTCATTTACCATAATCACTGTTTCACTTGTTATTGTAAGCTCTTTGTTAACATAATTTTGATAGGTAGAAAACATTTCATTATATGGGCATATTCCAGTTTACGTAACTCATTTCCCAATTGTTGAGCATGTGGGCTGTTTTCAACATTCAATATGTAACCAATAATATATTAATAATAAATAGAATATAATAAGTAATATAAATAATTTATAATAACTAATACATTGCATAAACTTATTTCTTTAAAGCATGGTTTATTCACCAGAATAGAACTCAGTAAATAGTAGTCATTATTGTCAAGCGATTAAGTAACTGAGATGACTTATTTGTATATCTGAAGAGAATTTAGGAAAACAAAAAAGCAAATTACGATGGCAAAATCATTCCTCAAGAACAATGACTTTAAACACCCCCTCCCCGCCCCACACTCCACATCTTCCTTGAACGACAAGCTGGTTTCTATCTCAATCTTAAACTGAAGTAAAAGTTAATGGGTATTTTTGTCATGTTGGAGAATCCCAGCAAGCCATCCTAAAATCCCGTTTGTGAAATGATGTGTCACATTAACACATTTTATGGGCTTAATCTTGTGCAGCCTAATTGAATAATTTAATATTTGTGACACTAGCTTAACTCACACAATTACACATGCTACACACACACACACACACACACACACACACACACACACACACACACACGGGAGTTGTGAGAGATCACATCTTAGCTCTTCTTCACTTAGAACATCCCTGGTACTTTTCAAGCTGATGTTCAGTGTCACTTACATGAGCCAGCTATGAGCTATTTTTGAGTTGCTGTTTAGGAGCCAATTCCCATCTCTTTGACATAGAATATTTCCTTGATGTGAAAGCAAATTGGAATTGCAACTTTTCTTCTTCTAATCAGGTTCTGTTAAACAGGTATATGCCCATTTTCTAGATGCTAGGAGTCTTGGACTGAGTTTCCACAGAGAGACATTGACAAGAGACACAATACATCCATCATGTCATGAGTAAGTAAGGACAGTGCTAGATAAAAGGTGATGCTCTGAGCCGTGGTGACTAGATCTTTCAGAACCTTTAACAATCCCTTCACTCCATGCCAGCATCTAGAAAGAGCAACTATACAGACTGTCTATAGTGACCACACAAATGGATATCACTCACTTAGCCTGAATCTGATAGAAGCAGGAGATACCAGAAAACTGGAAAACAGAAAGCAGGAAATGTCAGAAAACTGACATTTCAGAGTCAAACTCACTAGGTTTTTGTTTCATTCATACATTATAAATGCCTTAAGGCAAATAACTTACTTAACCTTTTTCTAAGTCACTTTTCCTGTTTTAAAAAAAAATGAGATAACAAGAGTGCCTACCATATGAGATTATTGAGGATTAAATGAAATAATCCATGGAGAGCTCCTAACACAATGTCTGGCAAATGGAAAACAACCAATGAATTATTATCGTAATAACTATTATTCATATATATAATGGGTCAAATATTTTGTTTATTAAATCCATCTGATGAGGAATATACTTCTCAAAGATCCCTTTTTCCTACTTAATATGCTGTCAAAAATCTGTTTACTTGGCACCAATCTATATTTGAAATGCGCAACTTGTTGGAAGAGCAGATAGATAGGTAACAAATACCTTAGAATTACCTTCACCTAAAGAGATTTATTCATCCCAAAGCTTCACGAAGGCAGGCACCTTGTCTGCCTTCTTGACACGGAGCTAACGTACAATACTTGGTATACAATAGAAACATGGACAGTATATATTTAAGTAGGTAAATAAATTGTCCTTTAAGAATTTCTCAATATTTCAAATGGCTCCTTCTAAACTCAATTCAAGTGAACATAATTTTCTCTTTTTACAGAAGTCACCAGAATGGAACGTTTTCATCAAGCTTTCCCTTGACCTCACATTTGCCCTTGGTGAACTCAGAGTCAGTCTTGGCTTTCTCATAAACAAAAAAGCACAATGTGTCAAGCTCAAAGAACCCAGTAGGCCTACCTAGCACAGGGTCCACAATATTTTTCTAACTCTTCAGAACAATTATTACTCTGCCTTTTGGGAAGTTGCCAAATTAGTAAGCAATCCTCATTTCATGCGAACTGGGGGCTGTATTTGAAAGTTGAAATGTTATTAAATATGCTCTTTTCTGAGCCCTTGTCCAACTGGGACATTTTGTGTAAGCACCAAGAGCATATGAAATCCCCAAATTGTGGTTGGAGTTTTGTTCATGACATTAAAAGATGAATTCATGACATTTTACCTCTAGTAACAGCCCAATCTATATTATTTTCTACTTTCCTCTCCCTTTCTTCTAGCCAAGTAACCCTCCTCTTTCCTTACAATTCCTTCTTCCTTGTTTTGTGTGTTTTCAGAATGCCCAGGCCAGAGCAATTTACAGATAACCAATGAATATTCCAGGATGTTATCCCCCGTTTCATAAATTCTGAAATGGATCTCTTTGTGATAATATTAAAGGTGCCCTACATCTAAGGTGGCCATACATTCTGACTTCATGACACTTGCTTGGAATTCGATCCAGCTTACCATTTTTTCCAGATTTTTTTCATTTTTAATGAAGTACTATCTGTAGTAATCGTTGCTTTAAAATAATCCTGGATGGGATTGATTGATCTTCACTATGAACTTTCATTCACGTAGTAGCATGTGAGATACATTTGCAGGAAACAGACCTCTCATCTTAATGTGTGGTTAAATCTGAAAATAACTAGCAATCGCCCTCCCTCTTTTCCTGATCCTTTTCAGACCTTTTCAAGGAAAACACACAGGGAGCTAAAATGAATGTGCTTACTCCTTCTGGTTTTAGGAGGTGGTATTTCATGTATTAAGTTTTTGAAGCTTTTGGCAAATTGCAATTATTGAAAATAAAGCTGTGAACAGGAAGACATTTAAATTGATCATTGTAAAAGAAACACAATAATTTAAGCAAGGGGTCAAATGGTATAGAAGATTTAACTTTGAAATTTTATAATTGCACTTTGGAATATCTCGATTTAGAGAAAGAAATTTTGATGGCCTCCTGGGGAGGAGGAAAGAAACAGCTCACATACAAACAGCTAACCACATAAAATGGACTGCTCGAAAGCAATATAATTAGGAGCAGAAAAAATCTTTCACCTAGAAATTTAAACCTTAAAATACTATTAACATCCTAGGAGATAGAATAAAGGCATTTTAAGACAAGCAAGCTCTTAAATTTATCTTTTAGTCACCTTCCTCAGGAAGCTACTGGAAGGTGTGCTTTACCAAAATGAGGCAAAAGATAAAAAATAAAAAACAAGCAAACAAACAAAAAACCACCAAGTAAGAGAAAGACATGGAACTCAGGAAATAGGGCATCCAATAGAGGGGACAAAGGAAATTTCTAGGATGAGAATGAGGGTAAACCCAAAATACTACTGTGTAGTTGGTCTCAAGAGCGATTAATCCAGGTTGAATGATGCTGGAGGCTTCAGAGAGGAGACTCACAGAAAGAAAAAAAGTAACTGAACGAGCCGGCCGAGTAGCGCGGTGGTTAAGCGCTGGTTTGGGGATGCCAGCGGCCCCGGTTCGGGTCCTACATATGAGGGCCAGTGACACTGCCCTAAAAAAAAAAAAAAAGAAAGAAAGAAACTTTGGGCCGGCCGAGTGGCGCATTGGTTAAGAGCTGGTTTGGGGATGCCAGCGGCCCTGGTTTGGATCCCATATATGAGGGCCAGTGACACTGCCTTCTACAGCTAACAACAGCTCCACCTGGAACTGGGCTGTGTGAGCCCCTGCAACGGTGTAGGCTGCGGCCCCTGCTGCAGTGGGCTGCCATAGGCTACCGTGAGTGGCCGGGAGCCAGTGTGAGCTGCCAATAGCCGCAGTGAGCAACCATCCAGAGGCCGGTGACTGATCTGCCTCATCCAGGAAGAGCGAAATGATAATACCAACATGGGCCAGTGAAGTAACGTCCTCCACAACTAGACTGAAGAACCAAAAGGACAGCAACTTGTCTGTTCCCCTCCCCCAATTCCCCAATAAAATCTTTAAAAAAAAAAAAAAAGTAACCGATAGATGACTTCTTTATTGCCTGCACTGTGAGATATTCTTTTGAGAAGTTTGAGGATAGTTTGGTTAGGTAGAATTAAAATAAGCATAAAAAAATGAGGCATTTATTAACCTAAAAAAAAAAAAGTTGAGCAAGAAAGGAAATAATATTGTAATACACTGTATGACTGAGTTACTACCATATTTATATTGTTATAATGGTGAAAACACTGACTATTTTTGCACCCAATTGTGATATAGCTATTTTGACGATTTAGCAGAAGTGGTTAGATAAGAGGTTCTAACGTTATTATCAGAAAAACAATAGGTAATGTGAAATTCAAATGCAAAAATGAATAGACACATAAGCACATTGTTTTGAAATGGAAGTGAATCCAAATGCCAGGAGGAACGGCTGAAGTAGTTGAAAGTAGTTGGGTCTGAGTAGGAGATGAGGAAGAAAGAAAAGAGGCAGGCAACTTCTTTGTTGTTGTTGTTAACCTTGGAATACTCTTTGACTTAAAAAAATATATGTGCACATGTGTTATTTTGATTTAAAAAATGAAATTTTCCAATACCTCCTCCCAGGTTTCCCAATCTTTTTTTCAATTATTGATGGGGAAGGCATCTTGCATAGGCTTGGGGAGAAAGGCAGGGGAGGGAGTGGATAAAAAGAAACTTTGGGCAGCTCTGAGGTGAAGGGAAAAGGTAATTGATTTTGTAGTTAGCTTGAGGCCAGCCCTGCAGAGAACAGTATAGGAGAATCCCTATTCAGAATCCTCGCCTTGGCACCCTCATCAGAACACCTTTCATAATGATAGCTAGGACAAGAGTTATCGCCTGTCATCAGAGCTCCTCCCACATGTGATCCGAAGAGTGAACAAATACCTTGGCAGGCTCTGGCAGTAGATATTTGTTCTAACTAAGGTTGTCAGCCTGGTCAGGTACTTTCTTTGTGTGTGATGGTAAGTTTCTGCTTGTATAACTCTCTTCAGTTTCTACAGGTCCGGTACTCAGGAGACAACTGTGAAAGGACTAGCTAATGGGATGTGAATGTGTGCCTGGGTCTTTAACTAGGATGTCATCCCTCTTACATTATTAGCTATGCTTGATGCATTTTAATTTTTCCAATGATTCTTCATTAACGTTTAATTGAAGGTAATAAGGAAGAGAAGTCTCCAAAATGCTTAAGCAAGAACCAATCTGATTATTCTGCAGCCCTTGCTGGGAAACTCCATCCTATTTCACTATAACTCCATTTAATGAGCATTATCTGGGTACTGTGGGGAATTAGAAACATGAGAACAGACCTGGATTCAGCTCTCTGGGGACTCCCAGCCAAGCTGTAGAGAGAAAAATGTATAGAAATATCTCTATCCATCAAAGCCTCCTCAGTGTTAAAGGAATGTGGGAAAGTGTTGGCTGAAAGTAATTCTGGCTAGAGGTTCTGGGTGAGATTTGAGCTGGACCTTGAAGAATGAGTAGGATTCCTCAGTGGAGATGAGTTGCATGGAAACCAAATAGAGGAAACAATGTAGGAAAACCATGAGGAAACAGAAGGCATTTGGAGAATGAAAAATGGAAAGATGTCTTCAGACCACCACATATGCAGGGACATGGCAGTGTACGTTGAAGACATAAAGAAGCTGACAGCACAAATTTTTATGGAGGAAAGATAATGACTTCAGTTTCCTATTCATTAAATGTTTCTTTTGTATTGAAGTCTTGTTGCCTGGGAGATTGAAATAGTGTCCAAGTCAGAAATGAGATAATTCAGAAAGGAAAGTGGTCTTGAATTCAATGTTAGCTATGTTGATTTTGAGAGCATAGTGGTACTGTAAATGCAGGTAGCTCCAGTAGGGTTTTGTAAATGTGACATAGAGGAGCAAGAGAGAGGGTAGGGTTGATTTTATAGATTAGGTTGTCAGAGCTACTGAGGGGACAAACCACCCAGGTGAATGAGCTCACATGACAAATGAGTGCAGATGACAAAAAAACAAGAATAGAGTCTGTTAGTGAACAGAAGGAATCAATAAAGGGAGACAGGGAAGAGGCTGAGAATAGAAGGGTCACGGTACTGCAAGAGAGAAAGAATGTGTCACAGAAACTCCACATGGAGAGTGTTTGAATTGGTGGGTGGTCAACTATTAAAAGCCCTTCATGCACAACTGGATGAAGATTTGGGAAAAGCTATGTAGTTGGTAATTAAGAGATCACTGGTAATTTGGAAGTAAAAGTGGATGGAAAGAGATGAGAGGAGGAAACAGTGTAAACCTCTTGTTTAAGGAAAGAAAAGTTGATGGAAACTAGACTAGATATTTGCCCTTGGTATCTGTTTAACTACATTAAGGCTGTGGGTTTAACAACTCCTGTCTGCAAACACACCAACAGATGCATCTTCCCGTGGTGATATAGAAATATTTCTATTCAATGTCTCCATCTTCTTACTTTATTGAATTCTCTTTGATTCTGCCTGGCACTGGCTGATTTATTTTAAAGAGATTGAGACTAGAAAATTTGGGGAATTAATTTAATTACTTCCTCTTTTTATATATTGCTATTATTTGGCAACTTCCTGTGCTTCAAACCAATTACAAGGGTGTGAGAAATTATTTTATTACTACTAATTAACAGTACAGCAGTCCTGGCTCATTCAGAGCACTGGGAACTTAAGGCGTGCTTCCTGTCTCAGGGTCTACCAATCACCCTGACTATAGTCAGGGAGTGTGGTTGGAGCAGAGGAGCAATAAGAAAAGGTTAGGAGAGGAGGTCGCAGAGGAAAAGAGGCCCAAGCACTTCAGGAGAGTCTTACATTTCATCCTAAGGACTTTGGCTTTTATTCTGCATGAAATTGTATATAGTCCCATATGCTTGCCAGTTTTTCAGCCATATCTGCCTTTCATATTGTATCATGGTCACTTTTTCAAATGATTTTTTTCAATATAGTTGTATTATTTTTAAGTTCTTATAAAATTGCCTACCATCTTCTTAAAAGTTACATTTTATGAGTAATAAATTAGAAGTTGGCATCCAATTGACTCCTTTTGTAGAAAGAGCCATAATAGTTTTTTTTGTTTCTTTTTTTTTGAGGGCAGTGTTACTGGCCCTTATATGTGGGACCGCACCGGGGCCGCTGGCTTCCTAAGCCAGTGCTTAACCACCGCGCCACTCAGCCGGCCCTATAATAGTTTTAACCGAGAAAATATTCTCTCTACTGGTGGTGGAGTACTGGGCAGTATAAATTCTGCTCACTGGTGGTATTCACAACTCCCATTTTCTTCATAGTGAAATTTTAAATATTTCAGCCTAGAAATTTTTTCACAGGCTTACCTTCATTTATAGTACCTGATTTTGACAAATACTTTAAGGAGACAAAACTTGTTAAATAAGTTGTCTCAATTTATGATTATTTTGAATGTGTTGCCATAGTTAGATGCTGCAAAGTTGTAGATTTTTATCCATTTCATTTCATTCCAGTACATAATGTCACTTTGTCCTGTTTAACTTGAAGCCCTTTAATATTTTTGAGCAACAATTCTGTGCCAAGTATTATATTATTTCAGTGATTCTCCAAAGATTTTTAGTACTGCAATTAGTTTCTGATGCTAATGACCTAGAGTTAGGCCAAACTTCACAGGTGAAGGACACAGTCCCCCACTAGATTGTCCTCATTTCAGACACCAGGCCAGCCACATTTCTGACCAATTGGTTTAAGAATATATATGCCTGGTTAAAAGAGATGGCAGCTCCAGTCTCTCGAATATTACTTATTATGACTGCCAAGACCTCTCTTTTTGTGATTCAAGCTCTTTTGTCTCCTTAAATGAAGACAAGAATGGAAAATATGATACTTTAAATTTATATAAAATGTACACATTTTTATCTATGTGGATCTCAAAGACCCCCTTCTCCAACTACATTTTTTCTGTTTTCTCCCCAGTTCCATCTCCCTATTTCCCACATTGTAGTTATCACATATTATGATCGAGGATAAAAGTATAATATCATTATCCAGAAGGATGAGTGGACTACTGCAGATCTCACCCTTTATCCCAAGAGAAGCCATTTCATCAACTGTTAGCCCCTGGTATCCTCAGCCTCTATTTAAGAACACAGGCTTCTGTGGAGATCTTTGAGCTTGGGGCCCTCACATATGCTCAGTATCATTAAGGTGGGAGGAAAGTGCCCAGAACTCATGGGTTCTAGAGGCAGGAGAGTTTCTAGAGATACAGTAGATAATTGCAGGGTTGGGACCTATAGATTGTCTATTACAGAATGGCAGTGAGCAAAACACTACCTAATACAGCAGCAACATCTTCAAATTCCCAGTGCTTAACTGGGAACTCTGAATGGCATCTCAGTTCTATTGACATGATCACAACATTAGCTAGCTATTACATTTGCCATCCATAAAGTACTCCACTGATTAGGGCCCCTGTCATAATTGTTTACTACAATGAAGTCCCTGTTGATAGATTCAAGAAATTGATGCTAGAGGGTCGGCCGAGTGGCGCGGTGGTTAAGCACTGGCTTGGGAAGCCAGCAGCCCCGGTTCGGGTCCCACATAGGAGGGCCAATGACACTGCCCTCAAAAAAAAAAAAAAACAGTGAAATTGATGCTAAAGAGAGAATAGGCTGGTTCCTCTCCCATATTTCCTGTGCCACAAGTTAATATTTTAGGATTTCAGAATTCAGAAAGCAAGAAGCCAACTCAGATATAAACAAAGCCTCGATTCCATTTCTCATCCACCCCATTCCTGCTCAATTGAAAGATCAAAAGCAAAGGAAGATCAAAGTTAGGGTGGACATGGAGACACATTTCAGCAAAAATAAATAAATAAAGTAATAATAATTATATATATATATATATATATATATATATATATATATATATATTCTTAGATTTAGGAGGAGGAAAGTAATGTAGAACATCAAAGATCAAGGCACTGTCACTAAGAAAATACCTAAAGAAATTTCGCTTTATCTTTTTCAATTGAGAATAGGTACAGTCTTCTGTATACTGTCATCTCTGAGCTTCACAGCAATCTTTCTCCAGGAGTCAATCCTCCACAATCCATCACAATTCTGAGTCACACTGCCGATTTTTACGTGACACTAATCACAAAGGACTCTGACGGAAACTTTACTTGTAGTATGTCCAGAAAAATACCAAATTCTGTAAAAGAGCTGTTTGAAGAATAAAACAGGAGTTCAATTATACATCACAATCTAATCTTTTTTTCCTGGTTAGTTCAAAGTGCTTGAATTGGATAAATATCCACTCAAAATTAGAAATACATTAAATATATTTTAATATCTTCCCTAGAAATGTTCAATTATTAGATTGAATCCACATTAACTAGATACATGGTAGAAAGGAAGTGAAGCCATTTTTTTCCCCAATGACCCAGAGTTGAAGAGGAAACTATAACCAAAATACTTTTGAAAATCAAATATTTATTAACCTTCAATTTTTCTGTGAACAAATTCATTAGATTGTGTCCTATTTTAGTTTGCCTGCACAAACACAGCCAAAGGACTGGAACTGAGTTTTTAAAAATGCATTCCTTTGAGTTTAAAACTTAGTATTTTCTAATAAGCAACTGAAGAATTTGAGGCTCCATCAGGGAAGCTTTAGCTATGAGCCTCAGCAAAGCAAATGCCAAGCCTATCAAGTTGGCCAGAGAGGTGCAAAAGTGTAAAAGTGCTTCAGCAAAACCTCATATAAAAATTAATTCTAAAGGAATAACCAAAATGGGAAAAAATATTCAGGAATCCAGAGAGCATTTTCTTAAATGGCAACAAAGTTAGAAACTTCCTAAAGGTCAGAAAATAAAAGACTGTTAAATAAAGCATGAAGTAACCATAAATGAATACAGTGCAGCCTTTATAAATAACGATGCAGAGATATACTTATTGATGTAAAAAGCGTTTTTTATTAAGCAAGTCACACTTCAGCATGCTTAGTATGCTCCTATTTTTGTTATATGTAAGCATTTATTTATACACTCATTCACATAGAACACATCTGTAGAATGTACACAAAATTAATACAATTTTATGTACAAGGTAGAAAGATAGTAATGTTTCTTTCCTTTTTTGATTCTGTATTTTCCAATTTTCTGCAATGAATATAGATTTCTTATATAGTGAGAATTTTAATATTTAGTAAAGATTGCAAATATCAATTAAAAGAATACCTGGTTGCCGTAGAAAGTTGTAAGAAAGGATTTCTGTCTTCAGTGAATGAAAAGTAAATGCATTTTTATCAGAAAAAAAAATCTTTTACTTTGCTGCTTTCCCTGAAAAGCAGAAAGCCAATGAGAAAATTGCTGATATAGCTAGTGAAGATCACGGGTCACTTAATGCCTCTTTCAGTCATTTGTTAAAATGATCATTGTTTGGTTTAGTCAACCACTGATCAGTCAGCAGTTGAGAGATGACAGCTGAGGGCTAGGGGCTGTGTGGGGGTGGGGTCTCTGAGGGGTGTTGCTGATTCATGGGACAGAGTTGTCTTGTGTAATTGCCTTCATCCGGTCAGCATATTTCAAGCTTAGCAAACCCCAAAGCTTGCTTTTTTTATGATACCGAAAAGTGATCCAACCCTAGACAGACTTCCGTTTGCTAAAATTTACCAGAAACTGCAAGGGATGGAGACAGTTAATTGATTGATTTATAACAAGAAACACAGCCAAGTAGAACACTGCAGTCATCAGAACTGTACTTGTTTTCCCCTTAGACACACTATATGGGATAGCAAGCGACAGGTCAGACGAGGGTTTTAGAAAACACATTTTGACAGCTGGGCAGGATAAATTAGAGGGGTGTCCATCTGTCCTAATTTGCCTGGGACAGTCCTTGTTGATGCCTGCTTACTGAGTGTAATGTTTAATAACACCTCCGTTTCGGTCTCAAAAATGTCCCAGTTTGGTTGACAAATGATATATCAGCCTAATTGGAAAAGACAGTAGTGGGACCTGGGAAATGAGTTGTTAGAAGGTCATTGAAAAATCCACTAAAGAAACAATGAGAGCCTAAACCTACACTGCAGAAATGGGATTAGAGAGAATGAAAGGAATTGAGGTGAAATAAAATCTGGGTGATAGAAACTGTAGGAATTTGTGAACCATTGCATCTGAGGAGTGAGAATATGGTATGACTTCAATATTTCTGCCTTAGAAATTTGGTGTATGGTGATTCTAGAAGAAAGTTTGGGAAGAAAGATCCTAGTTTGGTTTTAAAATTGTTGCATTTGAGGTATCTGAAGGATATTCAGGAAGGGGTCCTAACAAGCAGCCAAAAATAGTGTCCTGAATGCAAAAGGAAGGGTCTGAACAGGAATAGGTTGTTTTGTTTTGTTTTGTTTTGTTTTGAGGGCAGTATCACTGGCCCTCATATGTGGGACCGAACCGGGGCCGCTGGCTTCCCAGGCCAGCGAGGAATAGGTTTTGAAGTCAACCAAGATATGACATCTGTATATATGCCAGGGCCAGTAAAGGAGTATACTCTTGTATATAGGAATGCAGAACTGAGTAGGAAGACCCTTACAGAGAGAAAACAATAATTGGAAAGTGATAAATGAAATAACAAAAATTAAATACATAGCAAAAGAATATTCAATTAATCATGAATAGGTATTGGTTACTAAATATGTGTCAGATGCTAGTTATACACTTTACTCATAATATTTCATTTCATCACACAACCACCTTATAATGAAGGTATTATTTTAGGAGGAAAGAGACACACAAAGAAGACAACAAACTTGCTCAAGGACTGACTGCAGGCAGCCTGGTGCTGAGCCTAGTATTCACCGCTGCACTTTACCACCTCACTCAGGGGACATCTGGGAGCATAATTAACACTCTCTGGGCCAGTCTTGCAGAAGAGTATTGCATCACCAATGCTTTCCTGCAGAAGACAAAGAATTATTTCACTTAGCATAATACCCTTTAAGTCCATCCATGTTGTCACAAATGGCAAGATTTTGTTCTTTTCATGGCTGAGTAATTCCATTATATATATGTACAACATCTTTACCCATTCATCTATCAATGAGCACCTAGGTTGTTTCCATATCATTGGATACTGCAAAATAATGCTAAAATAAACATAGAGGTGCATATATCTTTTCAAATTAGTGTTTTCATTTTCTTTGGATAAGTACCGAGAAGTGAAATTGCTGGATTGCATGGTAGTTTTATTTTTAATTTTCTGAGGAGCCTCTGTATTGTTTTCCATAGTGACAAATGGTCACTAGACTTATTACGGTGATCATAATGCAAGGTATATAAATGTTGAATCGCTATGTTGCAAGGTATATAAATGTTGAATCACTATACCTAAAACTAATAAAATATTATATGTCAACTATACTTTAATTTTTAAAAAAAGACAAAGCAAGAAATAGTAGCATGTTACTTCTCCAAAGAGGACATACAAATGGCCAAGAAGTATACAAAAAGACACCATCACTAATCATCGGGGAAATGTAAATCAAAACCACAATGAGATAAAATATCACCTCACATCTATCAAGATTGCTATTGTTTACCAAAAAAAGATAACAAGTATTGTCAAGGATGTGGAGAAATTGGAGCCTTGTACTCTATTGGTAGGAATGTAAAATGGTGCAGCCGCTGTAGAAAACAGCATGGAGCATCCTCAAAAAAATTAAAAATAAAAATACCAAGTTGTCTAGTGATCCTAACTCTGAATATTTACCCAAAAGAATTAAAATCAGAATCTCAAAGAGATATTTGTATTCCATATTCACTGCAGCATTATTCATAATAGCCAGGATGTGGAAACAACCTAAATGCCCATCAACAGATGATTAGATAAAGAAAATGTAATATAATATATTAATTATATAAATAACATATAATACATAAATATTATTCAGGCTTTTAAATTTATATAATTAAGATTTGATATGATATGTTAATTACATAAATAATTATATATTTATATAATATATTAATTATATGATTAATTGGATAAGTAACATATAGCATATAATATTATTCAGGCTTCAAAAAGAAGGAACTCATATTATATGAAACACCATGGATGAAACTAGAAGACATTATGCTAAATGAAATAAGCCAGTCACAGAAGGACAAATGCTGCATGATACTATTTATATGAGGATAGCAAAACTCATAGAAGCAGAGTGCAGAATGGTCATTGCCAGGGTCTGGGGGTGGAGAAAACTATATACTATTCACCAAGTATATAGTTTCAGTTATGCAAAAAGAATGAGTTCTAAAGATCTGCTGCATAGCATCATGCCTATAGTTAACAATACTGTACATGCCTATAGTTAACAATATAGCTTTTCAGCCTGAAGTCACTCAGGAATTCTGAAACTCTGTGGATTCAATCTACCCACAATGATGGGTATTTGGAGTTTATCCCCCAGCTTTCTTGAGGCATAAAAATTGACAAATAAAAAATATATGTTTAAGATATACAACATGATGTTTTCATCTATGTATACATTGTAAAATAATTATCACAATCTAGCTAATTAACATGAATATAACCTCACATAGTTATGGATGCCTTTTATTTCTTTTTCTTGCCTAATTTCTCTGACATGAAATTCCAATACTGCATTGAATAGAAATGGAGAGAATGAGTATCTTTGCCTTGTTCCAGATCACAGAGGAAAGGTTTCAGCTTTCCACCATTGAGTACAATGTTACCTGTGGGTTTGTCATATATGACCTTTATTATGTTGAGGTACATTCCTTCTCCCTGCTATTAGATGGAATGTTCTGTATGTGTCTCTCTTAAGTCTAATTGGTTTATAGTGTTACTCAGTCCACTGTTTCCTTATTGATTTTCTTTCTAGATGATCTATCCATTATCAAAAGTGAGGGGGATTTATGTTTTCTAGATTTTTGGTCCAATTTCTTGATATAACTTTGTGATAGGGTATGTTATGAACTGAATGTTTGTGTCCATCACAATTCATATATTGAAGTCCTAACCCCCAATATGATGATATTTGGAGGTAAGTCCTCAGGAATAAAGGTGCTGTCATAAGGCCAGGATCCCCATGATGGGATTTGGTTCCTTATAAGAAGAGAAAGAGAAGTCAGAATTCCTTTTCCCTCTGTCATGTGAGGATACAGTGAGAAGGCAGACATCTGTAAGGCAGGAACAAAATGGCACCTTGATCTTAGACTTCACAGCCTCCAGAACTGTAAGAAGTATGTCTGTTGTTTAAGCCATCCAGTCTATGGTATTTTGTTATAGCAGCCAGATCTGACTAAGACATTGTGCATTCACAAGTTTCTGATACTATCAAGAGGGTTACTAAAGTGAATAGTTCCACATAATTACTCAGGGCAATTCATAAAAAATGGCATGATAGATTATCCTATGTATAAGAAGCTAAAGGCATGAGTGTCAATGAAGTCAACTAGAAAATAAATGTAGTTTGAGAAAAGAACTGAGGCTGGACCTTAGGAAATAAAATTTAAATAGGAAAGAACCAAAGAAGCCTTAAGAAGATCTACAAGGAGTATCCAGAAACACGAGAGCCTAGAAATTGCAGGTATGGAAATATGAAAATTAGACTAATTTGTATCATAAATACAACATAAGCCCAAGTTTGCTTAGTGGAGGCTCAGATCCACTATCATTTCAGGGCCAAAACACTCTTTCCCCCAGCTTCTCAGTGTTGACAACTGACAGCTCACAACTGAGCCCTCCCAGTGATTGCTCCCTGCTGAGGAATACCACTCTGCCCAAAGTCAGAGCCCACTCTATGGAGTCAGCTTGCAACCAAAGACTGGTCAACAAAGGGGTTCAAAAACTCATAGCTTCCTGTGGGATCAGCAGAGGTCTATGGGATCAGTTGAGGTCTTTGTTGTAACTGCATCACAACCCAATTTCTCACTCTGACCCTGCTTCCTTCATTTCCCCAAAATGTGGATCCCAAGATGGATCCCTAATTAACCTCCTATACACGCAGCTCCATAGTCTGATTCCTGGGAAACCTGATCTGTAACAGCTGCCATCATGTTTATTACAAAACAAAAATGTGACATAATTTGATCTCTTTTCATTATGAAAATAAATTACTACAGATAAGTGATTAGAAAAGTGCCCAGCGATAACACACGTTCAACAAATGTTAGGAACAGCAACGATAATGGATATAACACTTTCAGTGCTAGATTTAGCACCTGACTGCCAACTAGATAAATTTCAGAACAAGCTAAACAGTACCAAAAGAGATGTGACCACATTTATTTTCTGCCCTGATTCTGAAAAATTGTAAGACATGACAGTCTCATTAAAATGATTCAAAGTGAACTACACTTTGAATTGCAACTCCCAGCAAGTGTGCTTCTATTTAGGTACTAAAGACTTGGAACAGAGTGCTCCACCCCCTCATCTTTGCAATTTCAGGACCCCTTTTAAATGCCACTGTCAGAAGTACGAGGAGGAAGATAATGAGTTTTGCCTAGCTAATTCAAAAGTAATGCACTGCTCTAAATAACTGATATAAACTACTCCACAAACAAGGTAAAATTGTAGTCACATCACTTATATTTTGCAGTAAATCACTGAAGCTCCATCCTCACCACCACTACCACCACCACCCTACCTCACCCCCCTTCACTAAGAGGAGAAAAACAAGGATGCTGTCCTCTTCTTGAATTGTCGAAGAGCTCAGAAACCTAAGTTGAATAACAGGGGCACTCAGTCCACCTATCCCACCAACCCCACCCGGGTGAGATGCTTTTACTTCTCTCTCCCACATGGGATGGCTAATAGAGACAGATCCTAAATCAGCCTGACACAAGCATATCAAAGAGTGGTAGGAGGGCTGGCCGAGTGGCGCGGTGGTTAAGTGCTGGCTTGGGAAGCCAGTGGCCCTGGTTCGGGTCCCACATATGAGGGCCAGTGACACTGCCCTCAAAAAAAAAAAAAAGAGTGGTAGGAAACTTACTCAAGCAAATAATGAATGAACATACGGCAAACCATTATTCATTCATGGAAAGCTGGGTCCCAGACCATTTGAAGAATTTGAGGACTGGCCGAGTGGCTTGTTGGTTAAAAGTTGGCTTGGGAGCGCAAGCTCTGAGCAGCAGGGCTGCCGGTTCGGAGCCCACATGAGCCAGTGACGCTGTGCCCTCTACAGCTAAGATGGTGAACGACAGCTCGACCTGGAACTGGACTGCCATGAGTCCCTGCTGAGGGCGTAGGCTGCAGTGGGGATGCAGTGGGCTGCTATAAGCTAGTGAGTGGCTGGCAGCCAGCGTGAGCTGCCGTGAGCCACCATGAATGGCCATTCAATGGCCATTGACCGACTGCCTCAGCCAGGAAGAGCGCAATGATCACAGTACCAACATGGGCCAGTGAAGCGACGTCCTCCACAACTAGACTGAAGAACCAAAAGGACAGCAACTTGTCTGTTCCCCTTCCCCAATTCCCCAATGCTGTTCCCTCCCTCAATTCCCCCAATAAAATCTTTAAAAAAAAAAAAAGAATTTGGGATGTTGGGGATTAGATTTTTTTAATGTTAGAATAAGATAAGGTTGAATATAAAACCAATAATGCCCTATAGAGCATTAAAAACATAAACTTAAGGATTATCCTTTCTACAAGACAGACTTATTTTCATCTGTACCAAAAAATAAAAAATAAAAATTCTACCCATTAGCCTAAAACGTCACAGAAAAAGACCTTAATCTGTAGAAGACAATACATTTAAAGAAAAAAAAGTAATTAAATACTTTTGGGTGACCCTTATGCAATGCTCCAACATGACATTGAAAGAACTTGCTTCCTCCCTTTGTTATGCTTCCAAGTTTTGGATAATTATGAACAGGTGCATGGCTGGCCCTGTACGGACCACATTGGTTCACAGGGATGATGACCCCAGTCTCTCCATGCTAAGCATAGTCCAGAGTAACCCATGCTTGGGATCCCAAACTTCCACAGCCCAGCTTTTCTACTTCCCATCCCAATTCAGAGCACCTGCCCATCCAAGGAGCTATGTCAGGACCAGCTCTAGCACCACGACTTCATAAACCTGAAACCACAGCCTTTTGCTCTTCCCATGGATTAACCTGAGAAGGCAGGTAACTTTTCATTTTCAACACAAAGGATCTGACTGTACTCCATTTCCCTGGATTTTTGAGCTACATGCCCTACGCTGACCCCTGTGGAAGCTCCCCAAAGAGCCAGAGCAGTCACATCTTCTCTTGTGGTGTGTGGGATGGAGTGTGGCTGCCTAGAGTGATTCTAAAATTATTTTTCTGGCACCTCTCTCACTAGAAAGAAGAGGGGGGAAAAATCTAATCTCTGGAGGCACACACTGCTGATGAAGGGAAATGAGGTTGCCCTTTAATAGCTCAACTGCACCTAATGGACCATTAAAGAGAAATGCAAGCCAGAGACGGAATGGCTCTTGAGCCAGCAAGATCTAAGTTGTAAATGAGTGAACAATTAATACACAGTAGAGGCTCCCTGGATAACCAAGCCTCCCTAATGCTGTCTGCACTGCATGTGACCGATACCTCAGCCTGCTGAATTCTCACTTCTGGGGCACTAGCTCCTCTCGAATACACCGTTGAGTTTATGATTCAATTATGTTTTCTTCCAAAACTATTTAAATTATTTAATAAAACAGTACATAAACTGGTGAAATCTGAGTGAGAAAAAAATAAGAATTGCTTTTCTATTAAATTTAAAACTTTGGAAATACTAAAAAAAGTTGACTAGGAAAAAGCAAACTGCTATCAAATAAAATGCAGGTAGAAAAAAAACTATAAAATTCCTGATGTGAGGGGAGAATCATAAAAATCCAGAAAGATTCTGCCCTCAGATTACTACATAAGTGTCCTTACATGGTTGTAACACACACACGCACAAACACACAACTCTTAGAAATCATAGAAGCTATGTAATGCAATCCAAATTAAGAGTTAAAAAAGTGACTTTTTTATAGCCTTACATCAAAAGATTAGAAGCTGAATTTACACTGATATCAGTTAATTTATTTAAATTTTAGTATGTATGCCTCATTTTTAACAATTCTTTAATTTAGCCAATTTTGTTGTTTCACTCACCATCTTCCACTTCTAATTTCTTCAAGTAGAGGAGGTTCTATTTGAAGAATGTGTCAATCCAAAGGGGAATGGGGGATCTTCAGTCATCCATGGAAATACACAAGGAAAAGCATCAGAGGCCACTACAGTGCTGGTCTAACCAATGTCCAGAGAAAAATGTTCCAACGGGGCTCAAGGATGCATCGTGATGGGTCGTATTATCCCTCAGTTAAGAAATGGATGCAACAGTCGATTAGACATGATGCCATTATACTTTGGAATCAGATAACTAAACATCCTGATTCTGATTCCATGACTCCATGCAAATTTTTGCTTATTTAGCACTACAAGCAAAGAATATTCTGATCAGGAGAACAGACATGTTCTGTCTAGTAAGCGTTATAATTCCTATTGTGGAGTAATAAATCGGCATTCTAAATTTATACATTAAACTGTTGTAAACTTTGTTAAACTGAGTCAGCATCACTGAATTCAATCAACTCTGGAACACCTAGGAGCCAGTTTTTTGACACTGAAACACTGTGAGCCAGTCCCTAGAACACTAAGGTAAATGCCATGTATGAGGCCCCATCTGGCATCCAGCCAGCTCTCTTGCTCTGACTTGTCAAGTGTAACTAATGATAACTTTTTCATTAGAAACATCTATAGTGACACACAAATACACACACACAAACACACATATACTCACACACTTTCACTTAAACACACTTCTCTCTTTTAACCTATGTTTCAGTTGTGCCATCACGTTTTAATTGTGTGGCTTCAGTGGCTTGTTTCATGCCCAGTTTTGTGTCCCATTCACACACACACACACACACACACACACTGGCACAGCCTCTTTGGTGCCCCTTCCATAATCATAAGCTATTTAAGGGCATTTCATAGCTAGATTTTATGCTTCTTTCTCATCCCCCATTCCATCTTGCACCATAGCCTGAACATGAAGATTTCAATTCAAATTAACTTGGTGCTATAAATAGTTTATCTTTGTCTCCTGTAAGCTTACATCTTCAGTTAATAATGGAAATTGAAGAGGAGGATATGTATGAATTATATCTTCACATTCTATTTCATAAGTCTGAAGACTCCAGCAGTCTTCTGACATATTCTAGAGAGGGGCTGTGTTCTTTAAAACTGCCATTTTCAGCTCACTTTCCTCTTAGGAACACCAGCATATCTTAATTTCTTGCTTGGAAAAACAAAAAGTCTGATTTTTTTCCGAACTCTCTCCTATAACACTTCTGCCTAAATTGTGTCAGCATAATTTTCTCTGGATAATAACACTCCTTATCTTAGCAAAGACATAAAATTACTCATACCCAACACAGAGACCTTAGGGTAGACTTTTCCTTCTTCATGCCCAGAAGAAATGGTCTAAGGGAATACCAGCCCGTTAAAATCTCTTGCTATTAAAGAGTCCCCTGTTGCAAGAGAACAGTGGGTCGTAGGTCAGTTTTATGGGCTGAGCACCTCGGCTATTTATTGTAATGCAATTACCATACCAACTCAACCATTACTTGATGCTGGGTCTACTTCTCATTAGAAAGAGAGTATTTAAAAGTAGCAGACAACTTTGCAAAACCCAAAATCTTTTCAGGAACCCAAAACTTCACAGGAAGCAATTGTGTCATGTCTCTTCCTCCACCCTGCCTGCTACAATTCCTAGGTTGTGAGTTAAATACTGTGGCACAGAGGCTCAGCAGGAACAATGGGGACTTCTAAGAACATTCCCAGAATAGCATGGTATCAGCAGATTTCTTTTTCCAGACACCATCTTTGGTTTTATGAGGAATGGCATTACAAACTGCCCACAATACCCTTGTCTTTCCTTGAATCTTCCTTATGCTCACCCAGCAAACTGGATTGAACTCTTCATTCTGCTTCTTCTAGTTATCTCAGTGGAGACATAGTAAAAGGTCAACATCCAGAACTGTTGTCATCAGTCTAGACCATCAAATCAGCCCCAGAGAAACACAGTAACTAGATGCAGGTTAACACTAAAAGGATTTAGAGTACAAATAAAATAGTAGGAGGGATGCACATTTGTCAGCTGACAGCACGTTTCCAAAATAAAGAAACAAGGGCCATAAAAACTTTTCTGGGTCTATCCTCTCATTTTTTTTTTTTTTTTGAGGGCAGTGTCACTGGTCCTCATAAGTGGGACCCGAACCGGGGCCGCTGGCTTCCCAAGCCAGCGCTTAACCACTGCGCCACTTGGCCGGCCCAATCCTCTCATTTTTATCTGTTCCTTTCAGGTATACATTTTGTTTTCAGTTCCTAACATTTGTTAATATGCTGATGCTCAAATTTAGAAACAAATAAATTCTTAAGATGTAATTTTCATTTGTAAATGCTATTTGGTTAAAGTTTGGGGGCTATAAGTGTCTCCCTGGAGAAATGGGTCATTTCTGGGCTGAGGCACAGTAAGTACAAGAGGAGCCTAGAGCATCTGTTTTTGTGTGCTACAAAGCAAGAAAATAGTCAATGAATGATAGGAACATGTCATGAAGAGGCTCGCACTGTTCACATTGTGGAAAGTCTGAGCCTCAATTAAAACGAAAGTAACAAATTACAAACCACTAAATAAAATAGGAATTCATGTGTGATGGTTAATTTTACCTATCAATTTGACTCGACCATAGAATGCCCAGCTATCTGATTAAATGTTGTTTCTGAGTGTGTCTATGAGAGTGTTTAGAGATAAGATTAGCATTTGAATTGGTGGACTGAGTACTGCAAGTCCTCGAAAAACACTGTTGTTTAGTTACAACATTGATGAGGAAAAAAAAATTGATTTCCAGCAGGGGCCCCTGTCGGTGTGGAATTTGCACCTTCTCCCCATGTCTGCGTGGGTTTTCTTCAGGAACTTCAGTTTCCTCCCACACCCGAAAGGTGTGCATGTGAGGTGAACGGGCATGTCCCCATTGTCCCAATCCGAGTGAGTGTGGGGATGGAGCAGTGTGCTCTGCAGAGAAAGGGCATCCTGTTCAGGGTTAGGTCCCACCTTGTACTCTGAGCTGGCAGGGCAGGCTCAGGCCACCTGTGATCCTGGACTGGAATAAGCAGGTTGGAAAAGAATTATCTTGCTTGTATTTATTAATCTTTCTTAAATGTGTGTATAGCTCACATTTATTTCAGTGCTTAATATTAGAAGTGTTTTAGGTCTTTATTTAGAACTTTGGTGGGTTTTGTGATCAGAAATATGGTATAGGAACTTTTTTTTTCTTTAAGATTTTATTGGGGAATTAGGGGAAGGAAACAGCGTTGGGGAACTAGGGAAGGGGAACAGACAAGTTGCTGTCCTTTTGTTCTTCGGTCTAGTTGCAGAGGACATTGCTTCACTGGCCCATGTTGGTATCATCATTGTGCTCTTCCAGGCTGAGGCAGATCGGTTGCCGGCCACTGTATGGCCACTCACAGCTGCTCTTGGCAGCTCACACTGGCTGCTGGCTGCTCATGCTAGCTGCCGCCCACACACAGTAGCTTAAAGCAGCTCACTGCAGCCCCGCTGCAGCCTATGCCGACGCTGGCAACTCACAGCAGCCCAGCTCCAGGTCGAGTTGTTCACCATCTTAGCTATAGAAGGCGTAACGTCACTGGCCCTCATATGTGGGATCCGAACCGGGGCCCTGCTGCTCAGGGCTGGTGTCCCAACACAATGCACCACTCGGCTGTCACTGGTATAGGAACTTAACCTGAATTCTGATCTATATCAATAAGCCTATAGTAAAATTGGTTTCATTATATGTTGTTTCTCTTAAAGTCAGTTTCCAAGAAACTATCGACAACTAGAAGAGACTGAAGAGACCTGAACACCAAACGCACTGCATGTACCTAACGTGATCCTGGATCAAGAACACAGGGCCATAGTGCAAATGCAATAAAATATTATCAATTGCAAAATCTGGATGATGGAGCGATGGGAGTTATTTGTAATGTTCTGGCAACTTTCCTGTGAGTTTGAGATTACTGCAAAATAAATTATCTTTGGAAAAAAGAAAAAAGAAGCATTGTTTGCCTGTGTGGTATGCTATCACTAATCTAATCTGCGAGCATCTTTATGAATGATAAGGAAAGAGGAGCTCCTGCAGTGAGATCTCACCAGCTCTGACACCAACATGCCCTACATTGCATTTTGTGTTTTCCTGGTATAAGTCAGTAGCTCATCAGCAGTTAACCTACAATAGGTTGAATAACTGGATGTTTCTACCAGAGGAAGGAATTCAACTGAAACCAGTTATTAAAAACATGACCTGTGACTCTTCAGCCCTAAAAATATCACTGTTAGCATCCTTTGTTGAAAGACGTAGCTTAATCTATAAATGAGTAAAAGGCTAACCCACATTCTTGTTACACCAGCAAGCTTTGGAGAGATATTTGTACAGCAGCTCGTCTGATGCATTAAATAAAAATTCCTAGCTCTAGTCCCAACAAAGCCAGGACTAAGGGGAAATGAGTGAGGTACCCAAATGTAAGGAGGCACTCACTCTCGGGGTCTGCACTTGCACAGCCCTGAAAGTGAGTACCTCTTTAATTTTGCACCCTGAGTGCCTTAATCATCTCACCCTAGTCCTGGCCCAGACTCCCAGAGATACTGACCCATGAGGCATGAGCCTCAGGCATCCTTATGAGGCCAAAGTGCCCTCTAATGATTCTGATAATCAGCCAGAGTTAGGGTCTATTTGCCTAGCCCAATGGTTGTCAAAGTGCCATCTCAGACTAGCAGCAGCCACATCACTTGAGAACTCATTAGACTTGCGAATTCTCAGCCCCATCCCAGACCTACTGAACTGGAAACCCTGGGGATATGGCCAGCAATGTGGTTTTTTTTTTTTTTTAATTTATTTTTAATTAGTTTCAGGTGTACAACACAGTGCAATAGTTATACATTTTACCCCTCAAAGTGACAACCCCCCACCCCCAATTCACCACCCCACTCCCCCCATATCATATATATCTATTACTCTTCCTCTGACTCTCTTCCACAGTATAATCCACATCCCGTGACTATCTATATATATTCAATTACAGTAGGTATACAATGTGTTTTAACAACCTGATGTACACTGAAGTGGAAGAACCACTAAACTAACCTAAATTCAACACAAAAAGATGCCGAAGTGCAGAGAGGGTAAAAAATTTGCTCACAGTCAGTTAGTTTGCACCACACAGAGGTAGAAATAGAATGGAGGTCTTTTGAAAAGGAGTGAGGAAAAACCTCAACAAATAGTTGAACAGAGCTTGTCTGAAAATTACAGTTACTTGGATGGAGAACTTTTGAAAAAGCACAGTGATTATTAAAGTGAAAGTCAATTCCAAATAGCATCTCAAATTGGACGATAAAATGCTTCGCAAGTAATTGGGCCAGTATATTCAACACATGGTTTTCCTTTGAGAGAAGCAAATTAATTCACATCTCCCTTTCTGTCCATAGCTACAAATAGCTGTCAAAAGACTTATCAGCTACTCAGTAGCAGCCAACTTTGGGTTATAGACAGATGAGTCATCCAGTAGGTGCTATTGATTCTTTTAACGACTCTTGGAAACTGGAATCTTCTTCAATACAACTAACTTTGGAATGCAATGATACATAGCAATGGGGAATCATCCTAATTAACTTTGCTGTGATGGCCATAGAGGAAGTGCACTTATCAGCCCTTGTGCATCACATCAACTGGTTTGACCTCACCTCTTATTTCAGCCACTGCTGCATTGACCAGTCCCTGTAGGATCCCATCAGCTCTGCCCAGATGCAATCTGAGAGTACCTTGAGTCAGCAGCCTGGAAATGTGATTTATTTGAGACCATTCTTGACCAAAGGAAAATGCATCACAATGTTCAGTTTACCTCTGGCCCCGAAATACCATCATGGGCTCTTCATTTTATATTCACATGAAAATCTATTAATTCCCCCAATTATATATCTAGAGAGTTAATGAGCCCCAATCAGGAGTGAGGGCAGACCCAGCTTTTATGATGTCTGAAGTTCATACAATTAGAAGAGTAGGAGCTTTTTAAGAAAACAAATGCAAAATACAAATAGAAAACCAGGTGCAAAAGCAAATAGTTGCTTAGAATGAGAAAAGAAATTACAAGTTACTGGCGCCCTGAAGACCCAGGTACCTTTCCTGTGAGATTGTTTTAGTTAATTGGTCAGAAGTGCTTATGCAGGCAGAAGGTATCTGGTGGCAGCCTGGCTTCCCCTCCTCGTTCTAGCTCCCAGCACTCATGTGAGTCTGTGCTTTGAAGAGCTTTGAAGAGAAGAGCTTTGAAGCTTTGGCTTTATGGTCCCTCTGCCTCTGATCAGGAGACATTTCCAGCTATGGCCATGCATATGGCCCAGAAGGAAGTGGAAGGTGTCCAGGCAAAGGGGGACTGGAGTCATTTCTGCCCAGGAGCAGAACAGGTCTCACATAGCATGGCAGACAAAAGCTTGGGGTTGTCACCAGTCTTCCACTTCAGGGGCTCTGGGGAATGTGCCTCCACTGTCACAGGGGAGCAGTGACAGAAAACTGCCCCTCTTGCTTCCCTTGGTCCATGGTCTTCAGCAGGGACATAATGTCACAGGAGACAAAACACTTCTTCATTGTACAGAACTACCTCAAGCATGGCAAGGCATTTGCATCTCTGGACTCGCCCTTCATTTTGGTAACCAAATAAACACCTCACATTCCCAAATGCCTAAACCACCCACGGTGGAGGACTACTGCTAAGAAGCTAAAGGCTCAAACAGAAAAAGCAGAATTATTTTGGGGGTCAACCTTCAATGTGGACTCAGTGTGATTTCAGGGGACTAGGTATCCCTGGAGCTCACAAAAGCCTTGCGCTTCCACTTATCAACGCTGAGACAGTTTCAAGTTCGCTCACCCGGCTGTTGGAAGTCAGGCCAAAATATAAATACCACTGAGAAAGGTAACACACTGCACCTCTGTCACCTTCAAATATAATTTTCAGTGCATAAGAATCATTGGGGAAGCTTGTTAAAAAAATACAGATTCTTGGGTCCTACCCCAGAGGTCAATAGCTTTCCAATGAGACCCAGAAGTCTCATTTTTATTAAGATCTCCAGGTGATTCTGAAGAAAGTTATCCTCAGAACACATTTCAAGGATCATTACTTTGATGTTTTAATATTATAGAAGAAATTATATCAATAATAATAATTACCAATAATTCTCATTTATTGAGCACATATTATATACTCATAAGGAGAAGTAGGTATTATCATCGCCACATTAGAGCTGGGATTGAAATTCAGAGATGTCTCACTTGAAAGCCACTCTCAACTATTATACTTTCAAGTCTCTCATTCATTTGGAGCGGGGAGCAGGAACTGGGGAGATTGGGGGTGTAGAGAGAGAGAGGTTTCAGAGCAGAGAAAGAAACAAGAAATACCAGAAAGAAGTTTGGCTGATCTTAAACTCTTCTTACGATCAGCAATCTTTACCTCAAACTGTGAAAAACTAAACAGGAGCTATGAGCAGGCAAGATTTTATGACCTTTTTTGTTGAGCATAAATGCAACTTCAGGGCAACCTTGGGTTGTTATAATTAGTTTCTTTGGATAGTTTGGGTAATTAAACTCCCTGAAGAGGGTCTGTGGGACTCCAGGATGAAGTGAGGCATGACAGGGCAAGGCCACTCACTGCAGGGTTGCAGAATGCTTTTTGCTGCAGTTTTTCCAAGGGGAGAGGGAGAGAGCAAGGCTGTCAGGTTATGTCACAGGCAGCAATGTGACCATAATTTGCCCGTATCTTGTTTAGATCTCTTCTGAGGCATTAAAGTCTTTTATATCAAGGCTAGAGTAACTTTATGCATCTGAAAAGTTGACCCCATCCATTGCCTTGGAGCAGTTGAGTGGGCAAACACGATTCTTCCTGATCTGTAGACTTGGCTTGTAATAGAATACTTACTAATATTTATTGAGCAGTTATGTGCCAGATAGTCTGCCCAATACTCTATATGTAAAGTCTTCTTTAATCCTAACAATACCCAATGAGGCTTCCATGCCATGGATGAGAAAACTAAGGCTAAGCGAAGTGAGTAATTAGCACAAGTCACACAGCTGCCCCTAAGTAGCAGAACTGGAATCCCAATCTTGTTCTGTCAAGACTCCAGAACCTGGGTAGGACACTACCACACAGTACCACTTACTAGGGGCTCTACCTAGTAAGAGCCCCCCAGACACAGCCACAGGAGCTAATGGTCTGCGAGTGTACAGCCTGGTACTGAGGTTGCAGGTGTAGAATAGAACCCCTTGCAGCTGAGCCAAATGTGTGGTCTCCTAAGACTGTGCCCCCAAAAGATTTCCTGATGGGCATGCTCACAAAGCAGGGGGCTGGAGAGGCTTTGCTCTGTCCCATGACTGCCACCAGGTGGCTAATTAGCAGGTGCCTAACTACCTATACCGCACGCCAGTATTCACCAGGACTCAGAGTTGCAGGCGACAAAATCCAACTTTCTGTAGCTTAGGCAGAACACAAAGAATGTATTAAAAGAATACTGGCCTATCTCACATAACCAAATTGTAGGACAGAAACAAAAAACTGGGCCTTGGGAGCCAGGGACAAATATACCATCTAGATTCTCTCTCTCTCTCTCTCTCTCTCTCTCTCTCTCTCTCTCTCTCTCTCTCTCATTTTGACTGGATCTTTTTTATCTTTCCTATTCAGACCAGAGAAAGGCAAGTGAACACTATGACTACCCAAGAGTTGTATCTTGCAGTTGTTATGACCGAGAAGAGACACTGATTCCCATTCTTTCTTGGTTCCAACTCAAAAATCACTGAGATGGGATGGGATCGACCCAGCCTGGACCAAATGTCTAGCCCTGAATCCGTCAGCCACTGGAGTCCACCGCTGTGTGTGGGCATCACTCCAAGAAGGGAGAAACCACCCTGAGCAGGGCACTCACCCCTTTGTATAGTTGCTACAAAGCTAATTAGAATCAATTATTTAACTATGAGCAACTCAAATTTAATTCCAAAAAGCTATGTCATTACACTGGGGCCTCATTCAAATTATTATTAAATAAAAAATAATTAATGAAAACCGTAATGGTGCACCAGTGCCTAAGAAGTGCCCTGGAATCCTTGAATAGCTGTTGACATTCTCTAGATCAAGTGAGTATATGAACTTCATGATGAGAGGTACATTAACATGTGGGCTGCCTGGACGTTACACTAAGTAAGACGGTGCTTTAAGAGAGCACTAACTCTTGGCATATGATTATTGACATTAATTTAACCTGGGTTTTAACTAAACCTGGAGACTTTTTTCACTCTTAAACCATGCAGGCAGATTGTGATGACAATAATTTAAAAATAAAATGAAAAGTAATAAATGGTATGGGAGGGGTGACTGAATGGATTAGATAATTATTTCTATTTCCAAAATAAGAGATATCTAGACTGATAATGTAGCCAAAGAAGAAATTAATGATAATTGGCAATGCTTACTCACCTTTCACAGATCACTTAGGCATCATATTCTCCAAAATGCTTCCCCTGACCCTCTAACTCTGAATTAGGTTGGCTTCTCATATGGTCTCAAAGGACATATCTTACTATATTGCAATTGCCTCTTAATTTGTCTGTAGCCAACCCTCCCTGTGCCCTGTGTTTAGGTCCTGTGTTGGCAAGGGCCAATATATATACAGTTCACCATTGTATTCCCAGTGCTTAACACAGCACCTGGCAAATAGAATGCATTCAATAAACATCCGTTATGTTATTAACACAAGTCAACTTCAGGACTCAGGCAAGGAATATCGTAATCCATTTTCAAGCTCCTATTCTGCTTGAAAACCTTCCTCTATCGATAAATATTATAGGATAATTGAACAAGAGTAAAAAGAATATGCTGTTCATGCACATATTATGGAATGTAGAAGATTTACAAGAGTTATCCCTGAGAAGTCTTGGGAGATCAGCAAAGAAGAGAGGTGCATTGTGTATAAGTGTCTTTGGGGCCACTATTTAATTGGGTTCATGGTCTTCTCTCTTGGAAGTGCCACGTCAGGGGACAAATAAAATCTAACCTTTTACTTAGTTAAAATGTCTCCTATATGCTTTGACCCAGTGACCTCACAGTAACCTGAGAGCCACAACACTCTTCAGAGAAGGTCCTAATACAATAAAGAATTTTCAGAGAGCAAGTGGCTGTTACAATCTCATGGACAGAGAGGATAAGAGAGGCTCCTTGTTAATGTCAAACAGGAAAGTCATCAAAATGCCTTCTCCGCTGTCTTCAGTGGACTAGCCCACTGTAACCATAAAGTGTTGTAATATATTCTTCTGTTTCTTGAAAATTTGTTATTCCCCCCAACGGCAGCTCTAGCTGAAATAATCCTAATTCTCTTAACTTTTCTTTGGTCTGTCTAATCAATTTTTATTGCTCTTCTCTGGGCACTGTCTGAATTTGTAAGATTTTCTCCAATCCTAAATTGGACAAAGTACTTTAATAAGGGTTGCCTCCCATTTCTCCAGGAGCGGGCAGTGGTGATGCCCTGATGGGGAATTGGCAAGAGACGCTGTGTATGAAAGCACTGGGTGAACTCTCGAGCAACACACAAAGGGAAGAGACGAGTATTAGCCCATCCGTGCACCTCAGACTGAGCTCGTTCCCAGGAAGAATGAAGAAGAAATGACTCTATCGTTAATTCATCTGTGCCTTCAACAAAAACGTAATATGCAATCACTTGTACCAGACACTCTACTGGGCACGAAGGATAGAATATTAATATTAAGTAAGATATATATTTATGTATATGCCTCTATTGTCTATAAAACAATGGCATTGGTAATAAAAGTACTCAAAAAAATTGTAGTTTTGCCAAAAAATGTTCCAGATGCTTTCACATGTATCATATAATTCAAGCTTTATGACAGCCCTTATGGTGGGTATTTTTATTCCTGGTATACAGAAGAATAAAGTGAGGCTCAGGGATACCCTATCTGGAGCTGTGCTGAAGACAAAAATGTGAATTTGGTCTAGTGACTGTTTTATTCATTTAGTGTATGTCTTCCTGCCTGCTTTTAGGATTATAGTGTATTGGAAGCATCCAGCACCCTCATGCTACTCCCCAGTTTAGAAGAACCGGCCAGACCCTCATGCACTCTCACTGGAGTGACATGTCAGGGATCCTGCCACACCATCTGCTGACAACACGCTTGGCAGAGCTCAGTCCCTCCCTTCAACACCCTGCTATCCTAATTAGAGGTCAACTGTCTAAGCTCTCAAGGAGTACAGATTTAGGTTAAAGAGCTCAATCTGTGCCTTACACAGATGTTTTTGAGACTTTGAGCATGTTGCCTAGGGCTCTCTGTGTCTCATTTCCCCCATTTGTAAAATTGAGATAATTGTATCTACTTAATTCTATTGTGATGATTAACAAAATGGTTCTTACAAAGCCTGTGCATTTGATAACGTTAATTGTTGATAGTGATATTACTGTTGTTGCTGTTGCTGCTGTTATTGTTATTATTATTATCATTGTTATTATCATAGCACTAGTAAATCAGACAAACAAAGCCTCTTGTTATTTTCCTGAAAAATTCCAGAGATATTTGGCCTCTTCGAATAGAATAGGGCTAATATTAAATACTAATATTTCAAAGACTTTACTTAGTTTCTCTAAAACTTTTTGTCTGAATTTGGATAAATAGCCACCAGCTCCTTGTGGTCCAGACATTCCCAAATATAAATTCACTTAACATGGCCGAGACAGGCCAACTGCTCGTCCAAGTGTTTCCTTTCCTCCTGGGCACACAGCTGGACTTATTCCCCAGCCTCTCTTGCAGTTAGATTGTTAGGTGTGACCATGTGAGTCAGCTCTAGCCAATGAAATAAGGTAGGAAGTAGGTTATGCTTCTGGCCTAGAATATGAAACTCTCTCATGCACAGTCCTTCACTCTCTGGATTAGTTACCTACTGTGTAAAAAGCCACCTGAAACGCTTACAGCTTAAAGCTGCAAACATTTATTAACTCACACAATTTGTGAGGGTCAGGAATCTGGGAGTGGTTCTCCTAGGTGTTTCTGGCTCAGGGTCTCTCATGAGGTTATAGTTAAACCATTGACCAGGACTGGATCTAAAAGATCCATTTCTGAAATGGCTCCCTGATAGGGCTGTTGGCAGGAGGCCCCATTTCCTTGCTGGCAGTTGGTAAGATACCTCATCTCCTTATCACGTGGGCCTCTCTCTCCACATGGCTACCTGAGTATCCTTATGACATGACAGCTAGCTTTGCCCAAAATAAGCAATCTAAGAGATAGAGAGCAAGCCGGAAGCTGCAGGGACTTTATGATCTGGTCTCCAAAGTTATACACTATCCCTTCCATTCTTTTTCTATTCATTAGATGCAAGCCACTAAGTACATCGACATTCACAGAGAAGGGAATAAGATGTCACCTCTTCAAGTCCATATGAGGTGTGTGCACATAAATAAAGAAAGTGAGGCCATTTTAAAACCACCTCACTCTTTTTCACCATCCTCCAGCTGAACAAAAAGCACTACAAGGAGCTATAATAGGGTGGATCTGCAAGATGGAAGGTGTCAGATTCCTGGTTGACCTCCTGGGGCAGCACCTCCCTTCTGTCCACCTGAATCTGTGATGTGAGTGAGAAATAAACGTCTATTACGTTAAACCACTGAGTTTGAGGAATTTCTGCCTCCCTGACTCACTAAATTGCAAAGAATACAGTACATGTTCTCCAGGAACATTTTGCAAAAAACTTTCCTAGTTTGCAAACATTAGCTAATTACTCTATTTATAAAGCAATATATAGAGCAAGAGTTTTAAAAGTCAAACATATAGCTAATATTTGCAACCCTCCTTATTATTATGAACTCCAACCCTTCCTTTCTTTTTCACAAAGCACTAAAGGATAGAGCCCTTAACTTTCTCTCTTTCACTCACCCTGCCCCACAAACCCCAGAGCTTAAGGTCATGTCGTCCTGCAGCTTTGCCCGCCATGTCCAGTTTCTGCATTCTCAGCCTCTGCCTTATTGAATAATTTCCTCAAAGGTTTTAGTTCAACTGACTTCAAAGCTCTATGTGTTCCTTTCATGAGCTTTGGCAAAAAGAAAACGTATTGGTTCCTAGAGTGATTTTGCCAGTAAAAAGAAGACTTTCCTCCATTGAGCTGCCTTGCTCAGTGCTCTACCTTTTGAAGTAAGAGCTCGTAGAAATCTGAGTTGCTTCAAACTTGGATTTGACACTTTTAAGCCACAGTTCTCTTCATTTACTGATTTTTGCAGACTTAAAACCCACCTTTGATTTTTTTCTTAGAAAATAGTGCCCTTTTGTTAAAGCATTTTTTAATGTATGAAGAAAAAATAAATACCATTATCCAACAGACAAATAAAAATGTTTTCTCATTCATTCCAAGGTAAAAAGCCTTACTCTTTGGGGTAGATTATATTAATGGCCACACTTCACCCCTCCCTGTGTCCATTCCCTTTGCCATGTGGATCCAAACAATTTATTATTAAAACAATAAATGATTGTTTTTTAAGTCAATGAGTTTGGGGATGGTTTGCCACACAGCAATAGCTAAGTGATACAGAGATTGGTGCCTAAAAGTGAGTGTTGCTGTAACAAAAACCTAAATTATGAGACATTTGCTTTAGAACTAGATAGTGCATGGAAGCTGGAAAAATGGCAAAGAAATTGTTAAAGAAAGCTAAAGAAGTGGTTAGAAAACTTACAGGAAGCTAGAGAAATGGTGGCCTGTATTATGTAGACGTAAAACATTTGATTAAACTGCCACCTACAGTAACTTGGAAGATAGAAAATGTATCTAATAAACTTTTGGAGTTGTCCAAGGAGATCTCTAGACAGAATGTTAAAAGCATCAGCTGGTTGCTTTTAGCTGTGTACTGTCAGGTGCTATGAGAGAGATGAGAGCAAGCAAGAAGTAGTAAATTTGCAAACGAACTAAGAGGGAACATAGCCCAGAAATGCAAGGACCTGCTGATCTGAAAAATAAAACAGCTTCATATTCAGTTTTTCCAAATAATAAAAGATTCTCAAATTAAGATAAATTGTGGGGCAAAGGTCTAAGGCACTGCAGTAAGACATGCCCTCAGAGTAAAGATCAAATCAAGAGTTTGTTTGCACATCCTTTCTTAAAACCTCTGAGGGCTGGCTGAGTGACATGTTGGTTAAGAACTGTCTTGGGACGCCCTGGTTTGGATCCCACATATGAGGGCCAGTGACGCTGCCCTCTACAGCTAAGACGGTGAACAACAGCTCCACCTGGAGCTGGGCTGCGGTGAGTCCTCGGCGACAGTGTAGCTGCAGCCCCTGCTGCAGTGGGCTGCCATAGACTACAATGAGTGACTGGCAGTCAGCATGAATGGCTGGCAGCTGGTGTGAGCTGCCAAGAGCTGCCGTGAGCAGCCATCCAGAGGCCAGCAACCGATCTGCCTCACCCAGGAAGAGCACAATGACAATACCAACATGGGCCAGTGAAACAATGTCCTTCACAACTAGACTGAAGAACAAAAAGGACAGCAACTTGTCTGTTCCCCTCCCCCAATTCCCCAATTTAAAAAAAAAACAAAACTCTGAAAAAATACAGTATCATCTCAGCTACATCCAAAATGCTTCTATAAAGCTTAGGGGATAGGATGTGCCCACAGCAACCAGTTATGATGAAAATAGGATTAATTAAGCCTAGAAAGGAAAACTTACCCAAAAAAAGAAGTGCTGGTGTGGCCTTTGGCACATAGAGTGAACTCAAATTAAATGTACAGAAAACCCACAAATACATAGAGAAAGCAGTGTTGTTAGAAGTACTGCCAGCCTGATCTTGACCAGACTGACCCTGATCAAGTTGTGAAAGCACCTGTAGTGTCCAACAACCTGAGATCTACTCTATAACCTCATCCTTTGACAACTCTGCCTTGAACTTCACGATCTAACACCACCAAATGGCTTGTATGCCCCAGCCCACATCTTGTTTCTACCTCCATGCCTTTGCTCATGCCTTCTCCTCTGCCCAGAATACATTTCTCCACCTCCATGCCCCACCGTCCACTTTTAAGTAGGTAATTCCTACTTTGGTTAATATCCTCTCATATTTTAAGGCTTACCTTGAATAGCACAATTCCTGGAAACCTTCTCTTATCCATCCCATCACCTAAACATGATCAGAAGTGTCCCTAAGCATTCCCACGAGGTCTGTGCCTCTGTCTGACCCCATCTTAAAACACTATATTGAAATGCTCCTTTTGAACATCTATCTTGCTGAGAAGTCATAGTGCTCCTAGGGAACGAAAAAGTGTATTTATTTTTGTATCCTTGTGCCTAGCCCATACTAGGACTCAATGAATGTTGCATGCCTGAGTGAATGAATGATATTCTCAATTTTGATTGTGAAAAACAGACCTCTGTAAGGGGAGGCAAAGAATAGCTCTCTATATAAAAAAGATATATCTAAACCAAAGGATATACCCTTGGTAAATACTATCAAGGTAAAGTAAGCAAAATGCAGCAAAGACTGGCTTCCCAGCCGCACAGAGAAACTGAAAGATGTGTGTCCTGGAGGCAAATTACAATTCTGGCACAGAGATCAGATACAAGAAATGGAAACTACATTCTGCAGAAGACAGAGAATCTGGCCAGTGTTGGACCTGCTTGCTGTCCTGGTACCATCCCTTTGAGGTGAAAGAAGGAAAGAGGAAGAGTAACTCAACAGCTAATTTTATCCAATTAGGAGAAGCTGACAGAAAATGAAGATGTGACGGAACCCTAGAAGAAAGCACCTCTAATATGTATAAGCTCATACCTGTCCTAGAGGAGAGCCATGGGCAAAACTGGGCAGGTTTTATCTTCAAATAACAGACAGAAGACAGATTTGTAAAACTAAAATATAACAGACTAAAAGAAGGGAAAAGGAATACATATCTCTTATTCTGTGAGAAGCTGATTGGGGAACTTAATACTGATTGGGGAATTTGAGAAGCCTCCACTAAAACACTGAGTTTCATCTTGATAAATGATTAAACTTTCAATAGACACGAGTAGAAAGAAAGGGTATTCCAAGCTCCAAAAAGCAAAAGAAAAGGTAAAGTTGCATACAATTCTTCAGAAAACAAAGCCTGGTGAGAAACCCTGTTTAATTGGCAATTAGAAAAATATTATTTTAGCAAAATACATTGTTTATGAACCCTTGAAAATCTTAGGGAATGCAGCTTCCTTTTCTAAATGTTCAGTAACTATCTTTCAATAATTTCTTGTAGCATCCTTCCCAATATTGGCCTCAAGAGCACCAGTTTTCGGTTTTTGCAGAATCCATCCTCTTCTCACTTTTGTAAAAGAATCAAATTTTCCCAGAAATTTGCTCCAATATTTTCACATCTTTTCCATTTTCTATAATTCCTCAAAGATTAGAAACAGAGGATAAATAAACTCATGTATGAGTGCTAGCAAAACTATAAAAACCCAAATTAATTAATTAATAATACAACCACACACTGTAGCCAAAAATAAATATAAAACACATACTACTGCTTCTCTAATTCTATAGAGAAGCTCAATGGATGGATAGATGATGGATATAGATAATAGATGATAGAAGAAAGAAGATAGATAGATGATAGATAGATAGATAGATAGATAGATAGATAGATAGATGACTTTAGTTTTAATCTCCAATCCCCCAAATTCTAACAATGTACAAGTAAAGAAGGTCTCATTTTGTTCACAATTGAATTAATGTATGAAAGGAAATATGTGACTATGGATTTTTTTAAGGAAAAATCTTACAGAAAGACATATCCTTGTTTAGCTCAAGACTGATAAGGAAATAAATAACTCACATTTCAAATGATAAAATCCAGGGTGATTAGTATTAATATATTTTGCTAGCACTACAATCAAAAAGCAATTAGGTCCAGTCAACAGTTTTTGAAATGAAAAGGACATTTTACATTAATAACTAGGTCATTTGAGCAGCCATATGAGCAATACACTATAGAGATTATCCTCCACACAATATTCACTTTACTGTCTTGGAAGAAAATAACTTCTTTTCACTCTCCTCAAAGCAGCTGCTGAAAGCTAAAAATAAAAATAAATGGAAATGGAAAAAGCTAATATTCCTTATCAGAATAAGCAAATAGACTACTAATAAACATCGACAAATGAACACACTCAAAAATAAGGTGTACTTTAGGGCCAGCCGAGTGGCTCAGTTGGTTAAGAGCTTGCTCAAGAGTGCAAGCTGAGCTCTGAGCAACGGCGGTTCGATGCCCAGCCTGAGCTGAGCAGCCACTGAGCTGCCAACAGGCGGCAGGATGGCTCAGCTAAAAAAAAAAAAAAAAAAAAAAAAAAAAGATAAAAAAATCAGGTGTACTTAACCTCGTGTTTCTCAGTAAATGATTCCCTGAATAGGAGGAAAATTCCCACAGATTTACTTTTCTGATCAAGCTATTCTAAGAATTCTACATCTGGGGCAATGGACATGTCCTTGGATCTAATAGCAACAATAGGCACTATGAATTAGAAAAAACGCATCTAGATGGAATCATGCACCTGACCACAGCACCAGGAGGCCAAAGACGGTATCATTGCCACCATGAGTCCAGCAAATCTCTGTTCATCCTACACAGCTGCGGGGCACCATGGCCGGCAGCAAGGATTAACAGGTGAATAAGATATGATTTCTGTTCATGAGCTTACAACTGAGTGCTTTGAATAATCTGAGTTGTAAAAACTATCTAGAATACAAGATACAATATGGTAAGTTCTATAGAAACACATGAGGGAGAGGAGATGACGGACAACTTCAGAGAGAACCTTAAGGGACAAGTGGTCATTTTCTGATGAGAGGAAGAGCGGGGGACCCTGCAGTCAGGGGACAGGAGGAGCAAAGACACAGGTGGAAAAAACCCAGCGAGTGTTTGGGGAAGAGAGTGGACGGCGGGCACCATAAGGATGAGAAGGATGCCTGTCTGAATCTCTGTCCCTGATGCACAGCACAGATGCCCAATATATGTTTGCTGAATAAATGAGTGCAAATTAGCTGAAGCCTAAGAAGTAGGAGATGATCAAATTGGTTGCACATGAAACCAAGGAGCTTTAGGTGGTTCTGTAGGCAGTGGGAGTCACCAAAGTTTTCCAACAGAGGAGTTTGTCTTTATCTGTAACATATGAATGATGCTGTTGGGGATTAGTCACCTCAAGATAATTGTTAGCAATGGAAAATGATAGGCTGTCAATAGATACATGTTCGATGACACTAAAAAGCACTTGAGGAAAGTTGGAAAGGTTAAAAGAATCAAGATTATTTCAGCTAAAAGAACAGAAGGTAACTATATATTTTCCATCCACCTGTCTGTAAACTTTCTGTAAACAGAATCTGGGCAGACTGTGCAAATGTGCTTTCGTTTTATTCTTGTTCACAGAGGTGCTGTGCTGTGTGAGTCCTCTTTGAGAGGAAGGGCCTTTCTGATAACATTTTCTTTCAGGGTCTCTGCAAGCAGCATCCCTTGCTCTGAGGATTGATGCAATGATTAAATGAAGCAGCATCCACACTAAATAGACAATCAGTGAACGGTCTTTTAAAAGTACCATTGTGCTTTGTTGGGTTTATTCACCCAGCTATCCAGACTGGGCCAAACACGACATTCTCTTTGAGCAGACAACATCCACATAAGCGGACATTCAGAGTAATTTGCATACACTTGCTGTTTGATTCAAGTTCAGGCCATTGTCTGCCCTCGTTAAGAAACTGGGCAGGGAAAGGTCCCTCTCATAACACCTTTAACAAGTAAAGTTCAGCTTTAGCAACCTTTATATTTGCAAATCTGGATATGTACTGAGTTTGATTTGCATGTGTGTTGTGTGTCATAAAATGGGACAATTGGTTTACAGGAGTATTCAACCTCTAACAGGCAATAAAGGAATCTGGATTCTAGTTCTTACTCTGTCACCAAACTTGCTGCATGATTTTAGCAAGTCTTGTAATTTTTCTGAGCCTGTTTCCAAAGAGGGAATAAGATGAGGCTTCGTTTAGTGCTCACAGTCTATGGTTTGTGCTTCTGTACTTTGAACAAATCTGGGTAAAGGAGAAAAATTATGTGATGCCTTTTCATAACCTCAAAGCCAGTCATTTTCAACTCTGAGTGTGTTGAAATACAAAGGCCTTTCTTAAGAAAATGTTCTAAGAATGATTGTTAGGGGAAATGTGCTTTTGTGTTATACTGAGGAGGCTAGGGGAAACTATCAATCAATTCCAGAGCACAGTTCACTTCAGTGAGGCTGGGAGAAGTGATAGAAATAGCCATGGTGTAGCCAGGGACCTGCTGTTGGCCATGCCCTTTGCCTGGAAGAATATTGGCTGCCCCCTAACCTCTCCCATTTCTGAGTAAGAAGTGTCACCATAACCAGCAGTTTTGCAAAGATGGAGAACTAGACAGTTCTCCCTGTCTCTCTGAAAAGGCAGTAACTTCCTGCAACCCAGGAATGTCTCCCTGGAGAAGGTTCTATGTGAGTCATTATAATACAGCCTTTTTTGTGTTGTCTTGGCCCAAGTTTGAGGCCCTTGCTAAAAGATGGTCAGCTCCCATTCTTGAGCAGCAGATTAATTTCATACCTCAAGCTCCTCCCATATGGGACTGTACAACCACCCTGATTTCCCCAGGAACAGGAACCAGATAACCAAGGGCAGCCCTCGTGCCAGCAGAGCCCACAAAAATTATTCAAATTAGCCAAACCTAAACCTGCTTGTCATGCTTCACCCACTCCTTCCCACAGAAACCATAATAAAGACACTTACCCACAGTCCCCTCTGTCCCTCTGCCACATACCCAAACCTCGGTGCTTCGTGTGGTCCTGCCTGGTGTGTTGTGTTCTCCCCAGGGAACTGTGAGTATAACAAAACTGTAAAACTCTTTCTGGCTTCTCTTCCTGACCTCACCATCCCTCATTCCAGGCAATATGGTTAATACAATCACATCTGCTTAAACATGGCTGAAACAAGGCTGGGTATTCTGAAGCTTGGGTAGTTATGCAATGACTAACACATAGGGGTAGTGTTGGTCAAGCATTTGCCTCAAGATGGGACCAATTTTGTGCCATAATTTGTGCTCCAGAACTTTTCTGAGGGATTAGATTGCAGATAGTCTCACATCTAGACTCAAGGAAGAGAAGGAGACAGAGATGGGGAAAAGGAGGACCAAAAAGGAGATGAAGAGAGACTAGAGTTACCCAGTGAAAGCTGGACCATCATGGGCCTATCTCACAAAAGCTGGGGCTCTTGAAGAGATGTTTCTGGAGCAGGAGGCATTGTACAAGTCAGAGAGGCGGGCTTAGAATTAGCCCCAGCTTCTCCCTTTTGCCCTACCCCCATCTCCCATCAAATGCCTCCCATTGGCAGAACCAGGCAGAGGCAGCTGACGTGGGAGCCCAGGAACCACACAGCCTGTTCTGGTCAGCCCCTACCATTCAGAGCAGGGACGGCGGGGAGTGGAGTAATAGACCTGAGGGCAAAAAAGCCTGACTGCTGGATAGCCTATCTTGAAAATACCAGAGTTTGCAACACCTGGAGATTGTGCCAGCATCTGTGGACTTGAGCTGAGCAGCGGCTGTGTTCCTCAGGCATGCGCTTCTCGGTTTCCCTCAGTTTGCACCTGCCCGTCTACTCCCACTCAGTTAACTGCCTACGCGATACACTCATGTGTCATGAAGACTGGGAATCACAGAATACTGGGGCTGGAGGAGACTGCATAGACCATCCAGACCATCAACGACATCATATAACAGAGGACAAGAGTGAAGCCTAGAGGGAGGCAGGAGTTGCCTGATTTGCTAGGTGGCAGAGCCAAGCTGCCTTTCAGTTTGATGTTCTTTCCTCTACACACCTATTTGTGGCAGAAGGGGTTTAACATTCTCCCTCTAATCACAGATACAGTGCTTCCATGCAATGACTGTATTTTAAAATGCAAAACAACCATCCAGACTTTTGAACAACAAAATGGTTGGTTTAAATCAGGTGGAAAACCCATTTACAAAATGGGTTTAATAAAAAACAAAATCTCCAAACCTCATTTAAAGGGATTTTGCCTCCCTGTTTTTTCTTTCTTTTCTTTTTACTACATCTGAACAACATGTTCTTTTTCCTCTTAAATGACTTTAGAATGAGCACCTAATAATGAAGGCTATTCCAATGAAGCTTTTTGATGAATTAAAATAGCGATTTCACCGTCTCAGATGGCTACACTGGTTCTCTCAGTATCTTATTCTGAGTGCTCTGGCTTTTATCAAACAAGTAAGAAAATGGGGAGAGGGAGCCTTCCTGGTTACCATTGTTATTTGAGCCTTTTTCTGTCTTTCACAAATTTCACCTCACAGAATTTGGAGGAGAAAATGATATTCAGTAGCTCAGTAAGTTGAATATTAATAGTAAGAGCTCTGAAACTTTAGATTTACCAAAGATGATGTGTGAACTGGCTTTAATTGAATCTTATTTACTTAAGTAATTTTAAGAGTTAACAGTTATCACAATTCTTCATCAATGACTCTCAGCAGGGTTTCTAAGCCTCTTCTCTAAATTGTCCCACTCCTGCCACTAAGCACAGCAATTTAGCAGGAGAAATTTCTGGAAATTCAGCACCAGGTGGCAATATTGCCAAAGTCCACTCTGCTCAGAGCCAGGAAACCTTGTAGCTTCTTTTCTCCTCATTTTAACTGCTCACTGTATATGTAGGAAAATTATGCTAGTAAGTATAGTAATCACCATAAGTTGTATTAGTTTTGGTTTGCCTCTACTTCAACAATAAAATATTAACAATCATTTGGATTCATTCATTCTAGACTTCCAAAGAGCATTTTCTAGAATTTTATTTATTTTTTTAAATTGGGGAATTGGGCAAGGGGAATAACATTGGGGAATTGGGGAAGGGGACCAGACGAATTGCTGTCCTTTTGTTCTTCAGTCTAGTTGTAGAGGGCATCACTTCACTGGCCCATGTTGGTATCGGCATTGCGCTCTTCCCGGATGAGGCAGATTGGTCACTGGCCGTTGGACAGCCGCTCACAGTGGCTCACAGCAGCTCATGCCAGCTGCTGGTCGCTCACGCTGGCTGCCAGCCACTCAAGGTAGCTCTTGGCAGCAGCCCACTGCAGCCCTGCTGCAGCCTACGCGGTCGCCGGTGACACCGGCAGCCCAGCTCCAGGTCAAGCTGTTGTTCACCATCTTAGCTGTAGAGGGCAGCATCACTGGCCCTCATGTGGGATCCGAACCAGGGCTCTGCTGCTCAGAGCAGGCACTCCCAAGCCAACTCCTAACCAAAGCGCCACATGGCCACCCCTTTTAGAATTTTCAACAACAAATTCTTAACATGGTTATCAGAAATATTTCACGGTAGAATAAAAGAAGAGATTCTGTTTGATGGGAAAAGACAAGTTTTCCTTGTCTTCTTAATACATCTCTTTTTCTTAGGCTGAAAAACCTTTGTCGTTTACAGAAACAAGGTTACAAATGACCTTATTGGTTCTTGTCAGTAGCTTATTGGCCTCAATTTTTGTAATAACCTCACTGTTCTTTTTGAGACACTAACCAACTGAAGATCACTTTGAAAGATAATTGACTTTCACGTAGTAACATAGTTATGTTGTGCGGAATCTCTGAAAGAAAACCCCACACAGCACCAAGCCACACTAGAGCCCAATGATCCTTGTGGCCAGATTATAAGCACTTCCAAGTCTCTCTTCCTCAGTGAGCTTCCTTCTCCCCATGAAACCAAAACCAGAAATCTCACACTATACAGCATGGGACCTTATTTATCACTATTCCCAGTCTAGCCGATGCTCCTTCAAATATAGTGTTGTAGAATGTACCAGGGTTTGTTTTAATCAGGTGTGGGAAGACACGCAGACATGGAAATGACTGCCATGAAGGAAGAAGTTTATACTCACAGATTCTTAGAAACAGGAGGAATGGCGTTTGCGTGCATGTGTTGGAGGTGGGGAGGGCAGCGGTGGCTCATGTGGAAGCATGAGGTCAGTCAGGAGGCAGGGCAAGCACAGAGAAAGCATGGGTAAGAGCCTTTATTGCGGTTTCCATGGGAAGAAATGGGTGAGGCAGGGTAAGCAGGCTTAGGATTGGCTAGTTTGAATAATTTCAGCAGGTTCTGGGGTGTAGGGGCTGTCACTAGGTGTCTTGTGCCCAGCCCTAGTACGATTAAGGCAGGCAGATTGTGGCCCAAAGTGTAAGAGCTCAGGAAAGGAGTTAGTAGTGAGGTTTGGGCTCTGGATTGGTTGGTTTGCACATGTTTGCAGGCTATTCATGTACTATCTTCAGGAATCGGCTAGCCCTGAGAGGGAATCTCTCCAGGTCAGCAAGGTCCCCCATGTCAAAGCAGCAGGATAGAAAGACACAGTTAACACAGACCCTCTCAACTCTTCTCCTCAGAAGATGATTCTATGCTCCCACTAGACAAGCACTTAGCCTACCTCCTTGCTTTACTTGTGCATTTCTTCTTATTGGGGTGCTGTTTCCTTTCCCCACCACTTACCTTAATCCTACTGGTCCTTCCATTTTATTCTTTCAGGAGCTATTCTGTGACTGCTCTTGTCCTCACTGATCTCTTCACACCTGAATTCCTATAATTCACACATAATCATGCACACCCATCAGGGATAGCTACTGGTAAAGTGACAACTTTGACCCAACTATTTCTGGGTCAAATAGGAAAAGAAAATAGGGAAAGAATGGCAGATTGCTGACCAAAACATATAAAAAACCTCTGAAGTGGAACCAGTGTCCAACCCCTTCCTTTTTTCTGAACAGCACCCCAATTTTGTTTGAAGGCAGCAGTTGCCTAACTCCTGAGAATGAGTCATGGTTGGACATACCATTAAAGGCAATCCTGTTCCTCACTTGCTCATCTTCCTTGCAATTAGACATGGACATGTGACATAATTCTGGTCTAGGCGAGATATGAGGAAGTGGACTGATACAGGATCATAGATATCCTGATCCTTCCCCCCTTTTCCTGATGACGTTTTGCAACCATTTTGTAGCCATGAGGCAACAAACAGCACAATGAAAACCAATTGGCTAAGAATGACAGCACAGAAAGATAGAAAGCCTCTGGATCCCTGATGACATAGTTGAAAGAATGAGCCTACGCCAGTAGCCACCTACCCGTGGAATATCAATTGTGGAGGAAAAAAAATCTTAATAAACTCTATTGCTAGGACCAGCTGAGTGGTGCGGTGGTTAAGCGCTGGCTTGGGAAGCCAGCGGCCCCGGTTCCGTCCCACATATAAGCGCCAGTGACACTGCCCTCAAAAAAAAAAAAAAGAAAAACTCTATTGCTTTAAGCTACTAATGGCATTTCTAATTGCAATAACTTCATTTTCCCAAGAAAACACTAGAAACTTTCTTTGTCTGTGAAATTATTCTTCTGTTCACGCTAATGTGAAAAAAATAATGAAAACATCTTGTTTTCCATATTCTTACATCATTAAAATAAAACATAGGATTTGAGATTTTCATTAGTTTAACAAATTTGCTGAAGTGTTTAATTTACTATTGTGCCAGAAAAAGTCTTGTAGCTGAATCCAAACTGATTATTTGTAACATGAGTGTTATTTGGGTACAGTGTATTTTATTTTCCAATTACATTTTGTTTAATAGGTAAAACATCCATTTACGGAACTACAGCTGCTATAAAGTGGTTTTATTATTAAAGATATAGATCCCTTAATTTATTCACACATAATCCATTATAGTGTAAAATTTAGGTGGACTGAGGTCATAATAATGTCAGAGCAAAACAAAACATACCAATAAATTACAAAAACAAATTCTATCTGTCAGTCTTAATCTTAAACTCCAAATAACCTCTGCCTACCCAACCTCAAACAAATGAGTCGAGTGAGTAAGGGCCGGCCGAGTGGTGCGTTGGTTAAGAGTTGGCTTGGGGCGCCAGCTCAGAGCAGCAGGGCTCTAGTTTGGAAACCACATGAGGGCCAGTGATGCTGCACCCTCTACAGCTAAGATGGTGAACAACAGCTCAACCTGGAGCTGGGCTGCCGAGAGTCGCCGGTGACAGCGTAGGCTGTAGCCCCTGCTGCAGTGGGAAGCAGTGGGCTACTGTGAGTGGCTGGCAGCCAGCCTGATCAGCCTGCAGCCAGCGTGAGCTGCTGTGAGCCACTGTGAGTGGCTGTTCAAGGGCCAGTGACCGATCTGCCTCAGCTGGGAAGAGCGCAATGATAATACCAACATGGGGCCAGTGAAGCGATGTCCTCCACAACTAGACTGAAGAACAAAAAGGACAGAAACTTGTCTGCTCTCCTTCCCCAATTCCCCAATAAAATCTTAAAAAAAAAAAAAATGAGTAAAAGATAATGAAATCATTGTGTAATGCAAAGCAGGTGCTACACGAAGTTAATGGCTCAACATATTATAATTCTGACTACTCAGGGTACTAATTCATAGTGTTGGAAGTTTCAGCAAATTAGTCGAGTCCAAACCAACTCCCCACCTAACTCTCCATACCTTATATTCTGTAATATATAAATTCAGTTATCCAAAAATAGACTAATGAACCCCAAAAGAATAATAAACACTGTATGATTGTTTCACAACCTGCCCAGGTTTTCATAAACTCTTTTAAAAGACTCAATCACAAGTTGTTGATAAAATTAACTAGTCCATTCAAGTATCCAGCTTCATCAGTTTTGTTTTGTTTTTATCATTGTAGTGACCAGTCACTAGACTAAAGCATCCCCCATGTAAATTGTCTCTCATATAGAATGACCTGGTAGGAGCCTTAAAGAAAGGCTGTATAGTATACTGGGTAGTGTGCACTGACTTTAGAAAGAGATAGGTAGGTGTCTATTCCATGCTTTGCTACTATTCACTGTGTATCCTTGGGCAAGTCATTTAACATTACTGAGCTTCAGTTGCCTCCAATGTTAAATGGGGATAACACCTACCTTTCAAGACTGTTATGAGGATTGTTTTGTAACCAGTGGTGGTCCCATGGCTCCATTCAACTTAACATTAAGCACACAAAGAAATAAATAAGTATTATGGCAGATGACAGTGGATTATTTGTGGTACTTGCAATTGCAGCTGCCATGCTGGGTGAATTATCCTAATTAACACAGAGCGACTGATCTGGTGTCCCCACTGGTAAAGAGGTCAAAACCAGTTTTGCTTTTTTGTGTGTGAGGACTGCATTCTACACTCACAGCCTTGCTGAAAAGCTAGTCACCTTCTGCTCTCTGTCACAATGGAATCCAAAAGGACTTTGATCATCTTTACTTTCTACAGGACATCATGCTGGCCCGTTATATTGATGACATCCTGTTAATTGGCCCCAGTGACAGGTAACTAGTCATCAAAAGAACTGTAACACTGAAGTCAGAACCATTGTCAAATGCTATCCTCTTCTACTAGAGAAAGAGCTTTGTGATCTTAGGCAACTTTTAGCCTCATTGAATATCAACTTTTATTTTTTCTTCTTTAAAATAGGGGAACTAGTATCTATCTTAAAGAATTATAAAGAAAATGTAATGAGACAATACATATGAGTATACTTAGTTTGATACCTAGTACATAATAGATACAAGAAAAAAAACTAGTTAAATAAATGAAAGCTATTTATACTGACATAAAAAAAAGTTTTAGAGTCTTAATTCAGCTAGTACAGATGTAATATTTTCCTTGTAGTTTATACTAAGTTAAAACCAGAATTTTGTTTAAGAAAAAAGCTCAAAATGATGACAACTGGGGGTCCCAATTGTAGCCTTCAGGCATTGTTGATTATTAATTTCTAATCATTTTTATTTAAATTGAAACTTCTTTGAAAATCTAGTTAAGTTACATCAATATACGACAAACCAATGTTTTTAAATAGCTTTTGAATATCAAAGAGATTTCTCTGCCTAGGGCACCATCTACATAAAATTAACAGACCCTCCTTCTGACATGTTGAAGTGGAATAATTTTAAACCATAAATAATTCCTTCATGTACATGCAAAGCTTGCAGAATATTGCAAAACATTAATCTTGTAGTTCCAAATTAAACTTTCACATTTAAAAACAAAACATATTATTCTGTTTTCCAGAGCCAATATTCTCACATCACACTATTTTTGCAGAGCTAGACCTCTAATCACCGTTTTAAAGATTAGGGAAAGCAGGTTATTTACTCCCAAGTCCCAGGTGGGCAGCAAGGCAAATGAGGAATATAAATAACTTATGTCAAATTAACATATAAGGACCTATTGTAGGATTTCTTAAATCATTTCCATTTCCAGAAAAACAGGGGATAAAAACAGGGCCAATATTTTAATGAATTTTTTAAATGCTTAAAAGAAACTTACACTGGGATGCTTCCGGGGACAGAAAATGGTAATATTGAATTCGAATCAATTACTCACTTGCAACAGCTGAGCAGGTAGAGAAAAACATTATCTCCATTCAAAAATGGTTTCAAGGTATGGGGATATTTGAAAAGAAGAATGTAAAATTGAAAAATAATATTAAATATGTTTAAGAGAAATAAAATGGTATTACTAATTCCTTGGATTCAGGTGCAAAATGCTTATATAATTTTGATATTTTTAAGTTATAACTTGTGGCACATGTGTATAAACAGTGGTACTAAAATATTTTTTCATCGCAGAAACCTAAGAACACACTCCCAAGAAGGAAGAGTGAGTCTCAAGGGTGTTGAAGCCTATTAGAATATTTAGAATGACTGAGTTCCTCCAATAATTCTGAAGTGCTCCTCCTTTAAAGTGGCCTAATCTCCCTTTCTAATCACCACAGAGAATCACAGATCAAAATCCAGCAAAAGTCTATATGGTAGATATTAAAATATTCTGTAGCAGGAATTCCAACTTTTTTTAAAAAATCTTGGAATCATGTCTTTAGACATATAAAGTGCCAGTTGGGAAATTTAATAGACCACTGGTTGGGGAGCTGTAGTTTTAGAAATTCTTCTGTTTAAAGAGCTGGAATCTACCTAGTTCCCTCCCTAGTAGAGTGCCCCAGTCTGCTCATTATCCTACACAAACCATCTTGAACATAATACAATTTTAGTAGAATGAATGTGGACTGTAGAGTCAGCACTCAAGACTTACATTCCTAGGGCCGGCTGAGTGGCGCGGTGGTTAAGCGCTGGCTTCGGGTCCCACATATGAGGGCCAGTGACCCTGCCCTCAAAAAAAAAAAAAGACTTACATTCCTATTATTAGCTCTGTGCTCTTGGTCACATGACTTAACTTCAAACTCAGTTATCTAATCTGTAAAACTGAGGTGATCACTACCTACTCTGCAAGATTGTGTAGGGGATGAAAAATAATTGTCCCTCTACCTTTCTGAGTCCTTAGCTGAGACCTCTGTAATAAAAGACAGATTAACCAGAGGAAAACAAATAGAAGTTTATTAACATGTATACCTCATGTATGTATGGGAACTACCCAGGGGAAAAATGGGTAACCCTCCTAGGTGGCTTAGAATTCCAGCTTAAATACTTAACTATAGACAAAGGAAAAAAAAAATGTGTTAGGGAGGAGAGGAGGCCAGTTATGGAGAGGTTACCAGGAAAATTGTGGTAAGCAAGAGTAAGGTTTGTTCTGCAGATTTAAGTCAGTGCCTTTTCCATTGATAAGAGTTTCCAGAGATTTAGAGTAATTCTTCTCTTCTTGGGATAGAGAGGAAGACACTCTTACAAATGGAGACTTCCTTTATAAAAACAAATATCCCTTACAAATGCGTAACTTCTACTCTGTTTTCAAAGCTTCTCCTATATCTGCTATTTCTCAAAATAAACATCTCAAAATAAACCTTATGCCAAAAAAGTATATTTTAGGATGGCAAATTCTGCTACCTTTCATTTGTGAAGAATTAAATGAGATAATATCAAGAAAACATCCAGCACAAACACCTTTGGCCATTTTTCATTTGCTACAATGTCCAATTTGCTCATTGCCTTCCCCCATTCCAATGCTGTTATGGTAAATCTGAGGTATAATCAGAATCCCTTCATGTGATCAGCAGGTATAAAAGGACCATCTGTGACTGATGGGGAGCTTTGGGCCAGGACCCTTTCATCCTAGACATAGGAATCAGCAAATTTTTCTGTCATGTAAGTGTTGAGGGCAACAGTACTTGTTGCATTTTTGTTTCTGGTTTTGCTTTTGCTTTTTAATAGTTCTGTGGCAAAGACAAAATTCATCAGACAATTAAGGTGATGATTTTATTCAGGCTATTGGAATAGGTCACCATTTGTTAATGAGGAATGTCTCAGAGAAGGGAAGGGGACCTGAGGTACAGAGGAGAATCATCCATGAGTTCTGTGGAGGTTTTGACGAAGGATGAGCACAGGTCTTATCTCAGGACATGCCAGGGAGAGTAGAGGGGTTATCTGCAATTAGCCTCAGAAAATGAAAGGTGAGGACAATTTTTAACGGTTGCTTTATTCCAGAAGCACAGGGCTCAGGTAAAGTTCACTCAACATTATCACCTTTAAAAAATCTAAAAACAAAAAGGGACCAGCCGAGTGGGTCAGTTGGTTAAGAGTTGGCTTAGAGGGCCGGCCGAGTAGTGTGGTGGTTAAGCGCTGGCTTGGGAAGCTAGCGGCCCCGGTTCGGGTCCCACATATGAGGGCCAAAACACTGCCCTCAAAAAAAAAAAAAAAAAGAGTTGGCTTAGAGCGCGTGCTCTGAGCAACGGGGCTGCCAGTTCGATTCCCACATGGGTCAGTGAAAGCTGCGCCCTCGCTGAGCTGTCGCTGGATGGCTCAGCTGGTGTAACAAGAAGATTGCCTGTTCAATGGTGGGCTCTGCCCACCCGTAACTAAAGATTGACCTTGGCACCTTTGAGCAGAGCTGCCACCTGGATGACTCACTGGATAGAGCATACGCTCTGAAAAACAAGGCTGCTGGTTTGACTCCCGCATGGGATGGTGGCTTTGCCCACCCGCAACTAAGACTGAACACAGCACCTTGAGCTTAGAGGCCACGAGCTGCCGACGGGAAGCCAGATGGCGACTGGCGCCTTCCACAACGAAGATTGCACAACAACTTGGCTGGTCTCCTCCCCCAATTCCCCAACACTGTTCCCCTCCCCCAATTCCCCAATAAAATCTTTTAAAAAAAAATAATCTAAGAATAGTTATTAGATTGTGGACCAGACAAAAACAGGCTACCAGCCAGATTTGGCTCTCAAGCACGTAGTTTATCATACCCTGTTCTAGAGGATTGTTAAATGAACAGTGGGCCATTCTGTTGTGCATATCCCCTCCTCCGCACTGCTTCATCCTGGCACTAAATGCAAATAATCCCTTGACATGCAGTGAGTTTTTACCATGCCCCATCACTACGTCAAGTGCTTTATGGATACCATCTCACTTAACAATCACAAAACTTTCTGAGGCAGGTACTATTTCAAACCCCATTTTATAGAAAAGAAGCCTGGAGTGTAAAAAGATACCAAAAAGGCTTGAAGCCACCTGCCTGGAAAAGGCCAGGGCTAGGCTCCAACCCAGGTGTGTATAACTCCAATGCCAGATCTCTTAACCATTAAGCAGTGTGTCCCCTTGTGAATTCTCATCATCATGATTTAATCACCAATTGTCTCAACTCCCTGACTTTCTTTTGCCATGTAGACTCAGCCCAAACATGGCCAGTTTGGTTTTTGTGTTTTAGATTTTTTTTTTTTTCAATTTAATAGTTGCAAAATCTTAAACTGACTTCAGTTTGAAAACATGACTCTTTATTTCTTTAAGCAAGAAGAATTTGGTACATAATGCATTCATTAGGTTACTAAATTCAGAGAGTGGCACGTGATAAAAGTCCCCAAATGCTCTGTAATTCTTGCCAAAACATCTTGGGTTCAGAGCTAGATTTACAGAAAATTTAAGGTATTTATGAGCATTATTTGTAGAAAAACATCGCCCTCAGCAGGTTAAAAAATGTTATCAGTGTTCTGATTCTAATCATAATTTTCTCAAACGATTGAATCCATCAGAGCTGAGTTGCTCTGCTTGGCACAATATCAAATCAAAGCAGCTTTGGTTCAGAAGGGATCTGGGTGCAATTATTTCTAAGCTTCTTTCTGATATCTACCAAGAAAGGGAGCTACACTGTGAGTAATGACCAAAACATAGCTGCCCAGGGCCACCACTGAGCTAACTGAAAAAGCTTCTATATAACACAGCACCCCCAAGCTGAGCATGAAAACACAGCTATATTCAAGGGTGGTACAGGCAAGAAGACCTGTGTTTTTGCCAGGGAGTTAGTGTGTTGTGTGTTTTACTTAGACTCTTATGTCACGAGTAGCAGAAACCAACTCAAGCTAGCCAGGAAAAAAAGAGAGAGGTGGGGATTTCTAAGAGGGATATAAATGCCTCTCATGGAACCCAGTAGCAGAAATATAGCTGGGCCTGAAGAAGGGGCCGGAAGGACACTAGAACTCTCTTTCCATCTCTGACTTATGCTCATCTTTGCACAACCTTTGTGCTATTCTCTGCTCACCATCTTTCTTTGCTTCCCAATCTACATGGCAGGAAATAGGCCCATCCTACAGCTCCCAAGTTAACATGTGAAAGATCCAGCCACATGAATAGTCTCAATTTTAAATTCCCAGGAGAAAAAAAGCCAAATTTTTCTATTTAAGCTTCTATCCTTTGTCAAATCAATCAAGACCAGGAGACCTTGGGTCCCAAAGAACAAAAATTGCAGCTTGGAAACCAGTCTTGATGAATCATGGAAAGAAACAGAGAGAAGGCCAATTCTTAGAGAAAGAGATAGTTATTAACTCCTCATCTAGACAAACAGTACCTCATCTAGACAAAAGGTCTATACACTAGCCACCTCCAATATGTGTTAATTCAGAACCTCCTATGTATCAGGGTCTCAACATGGTTAGAGCTCTACTGTGAAAATTATTATACTACCCATTATGAACTAAATGTTTGTGTCTCCCCATTATCTCGTTCGTTGAGTCCTGCCCTCCTAAACATTTCTGGAATCCACCACTTCTCTCCAATCTCACTTCCCGTCATAATCAAAACCATCATTCTATCTCACCTGGATTTCAAAAGCCTTCTACTCCTCTCTCCTCTCTCCTCTCTTTCTCCATTTCTAGTCTTGCCCCCTCCAATCCTCTCTCCACTCTGCTGCCAGAAGGAGCGTCCTAAAACACAAATCTGATCCTATTATTGCTCTGCTTGCTTCAAGTTGTTCAGAGGTTCCTGTTGCATTTAAACAAAAGGCACAATTCCTTCCGATGGCTTAAAGAGGCCCAACAAAATCTGACATCTGAGGTCCCTCCACCATTCGTTCTCTGCCTCCTGCTCTTACCCTCCAGCCATTCTAACTATTTTCAGATGCTTAAACATGCCCTGCTGTCTATCACCTCCAGGACTTTGTACATGCAGCTCCCTCTGCCTGAAACACTTCCTTTCACTTTTGTCATCCATGCATTTTTTTCAGTTGTCTACATAAACTTATTTTTCTCCAGAAAACCTCCCAAGCTCCCTAAACCTGTATCAGATGTCCTACCTACCGCTGCCATGTGACCCAATACGTTCCCTAGCATGATATGTAATAGCATTGCCTGTTTACATATCATTCTTTTTAAAAAAAATTTTTTTTTAAAGATTTTATTGGGGAATCGGGGAAGGGGAACAGACAAGTTGCTATCTTTTTGTTCTTCAGTCTAGTTGTGGAGGATGCTGCTTCACTGGTCCATGTTGGTACTATCATTGAACTCTTCCCGGTGAGGCAGATTGGTCCCCAGCCTCTGGACGGCCACTCACAGCGGCTCTTGGCAGCTCACACTGGCTGCCAGCCACTGATGCTGACTGCCGGCCACTCACTGTAACTTATAGCAGCCCACTGCAGCAGGCGCTGCAGCCTACACCGTCGCCAGTGACTCACCGCAGCCCAGCTTCAGGTCAAGCTGTTGTTCACCATCTTAGCTGTAGAGGGCAGTGTCACTGGCCCTCATGTGTGGGATCTGAACTGGAACCCTGCTGCTCAGAACTGGTTTCCCAAGCCAGCTCTTAACCAACGCACCACTCGGCTGGCCCTGCTTATCATTCTTCCACTGGGGTATAAGCTTCATGGCAGTAGGAACCCTATGTGTGCTGTTCAGCGTTATCTTCAGAGTATCTATGAAAGACTAGGTACTGAGTAGTATTTATGAAATGAAAAGCCTGAAATCTATCTGCACATTTCTTTTCCTCAGGCATATATCTTTTCAGTCTTTTACCACTCACCCCTACCCCAAAAAAGCTCTCTGCTTCTCACTGTCCTCTGGGTATGTGGTTCCACATACTGGTCATGTGGGTCTTGCTCAACACAAACATCAACATAGCTCATAGTGGCCCCACCACAGCTAAGGAAGAGCTGAGGGGAGACACATTTAATCTACACTATGCTTCTTTCCTGGTCCTCCCTGGCTGCTCTCTAGCCCCAAGAATAGATGTTCTGTGGCATGCCTTAGATAACCCTGGATTGCAAACAGTTCTGCTCCTGAAAACACCAAATATCTCTGACTTTGTATATACCCCTCAATATCTTGTAAAGCCCTCTCAATATCTTAGAAATGGATTTGGGGGAATAATTTGTATACTCACATAAGCTAAGGACAAAAGAAAATCTTTGATGGCACTCAGTTTAGCTCATAAAATAAGATTTTACTGGGGAATTGGGGGAAGGGACTGGCCAAGTTGTTCTTCAATCTTCGTTGTGGAGGGCGCCAGTTGCCATCTGGCTTCCAGGTGGCAGCTCATGGCCTCTAAGCTCAAAGTGCTGTGTACAATCTTAGTTGCACGTGGGCGTAGTCACCATCCCATGTGGGAGTCGAACCAGCAGCCTTGTTGTTAAGAGCGCACACTCTATCCACTGAGTCATCGGTGGCTGTTCTAGGTGCCGAGTTCAGTCTCAGTTGCGGGTGGGCATAGCCCACCATCAAACAGGCAATCTTGTTATACCAGCTGAGCCATGCTGCCACCTGTTGGCAGCTCAACAACAGCTCATCTAGGGCACAGCATCAGTGGCCCATGTGGGAATCCAACCAGTGGCCCTGCTGCTCAGAGCATGTGCTCCCAAGCCAACTCTCAACCAACTGAGCCACTCGGCTGGCCCCAGCTCTTAAATTTTCTAGCCAAGGAAATCAAAACACAAGAAAAAGAAGTGTCTTGCCCAAGGCAATCAGCCTTTATAATAAAGAAACTGGGAGGCCCAAGACTAGAATTCATGATTTTCTTACTCTTTCAACTACAGCAGGACTTCCCCCAAAAGAAAACATGTCAACATAAACTTACTGCCCAAAAAGCTCCCTGAACACCCCAGCATGCCGTTTCCACATGGGGTTCCCTCTCTCCCATGATGCACGATGCTGGTCCCTGTTGTCCTCCTGGCAGAAGAACTCAGTTCGCCTTGACCTCAGTTTTTCATGCATGTTAGTTTTAAAGCATTTTCTGATTGACAGAAACATTTTGCTGAAAAGTAATGTAATTAAGGTATACCCTGAAAACCAATTTAAGGTTGATTCTGCCAAATTAATCTTTCTGAACAAATAGGTCATTTCAGGGAAATCGTCAGTGAATCTGATTTGTTTTTTTTTAAAAACCTGATTCTAAAAGATGGAATTGACTATCCCTCTCACAGAATTTCTTTTTTTTGTTGTTTTAATATCATATTGGTGCACTGTCAATTACAGTGAATTCTCTAGAATTGAAGGAGAAATGAAATAGATTGACCAGTAACGGATTAAATACTTCTGGAGGAATTCGCTCAAGTTTGCACATAGTACTTGGCATCTAATCTTGATGACCCCAACAGCTTAACTGTGAATATAACTATGTAAATATATCTGCCTACATATATAGGTAACTAATTTTCCCCAAGAATTAAGTATATGAATATTCATTTATGCATTCATTCAAAGAACATGTTACTCCAAGAGCTGCTGTGAGTGGCCATCCAGAGGCCAGCGACCAATCTGCCTCACCTATCAACATGGGCCAGTGAAGCAATGTCCTCCACAACTAGACTGAAGAACAAAAGGAAAGCAACTTGTCTGTTCCCCTCCCCCAATTCCCCAATAAAATCTTAAAAAAAAAAAAAAGAACATGTTATTGAGCATCAAATTTGTACCCAGTAGTCCTGTGCTTGTAATAAAAATAAAAAGATGGACAACAGGATCCTTGTCCTCAAGTAGCTCACTCTCTAGGGCAGAAAAGACAATCAAATAAACAAACAGTTGCAATAGATAGGAAACAGAACAATCTCTCCCAAGTCTCATTATGATAAAGCCTTTATTGTTCAGAGGGGGGTGACAAGGACACCTTTCATTCTACACTGAAATACCAGCTCACATTAGACAATGCTAATCAGCCCAGCATGTGAAAAAAACAACAACAAAGTTTTTCTTCCTCCCACTCCTAGCTTTAACTAAAAAACTATCCCTCTATTTACACTTGGCTTGACTAGAATTAACAATAATAGCTAACATGCATTACTATCTGTCAGGTACTGTGCTATGTTCGTGACATGGTTGTGTGTTACCTCCCAATGTGTAGGTAGTGTCACTATCCTCATGTCATGTATAAAGAAACAGAGAAACAGAAAGACTAAATGATTCACAGACAGAATTTGGTCCCAGGTAGTCTACTCAGAGCCCAGTGTCTGCATTTCATAATTTCCAGGAATCCAATGCACTAAAATCATTTCTCTGGCTGAGAGCTAATTTATGGTGTCCCACTCCCCTGCCCCCACCCCCAGAAAGCTGTTTTCATTCTGAAGAAGGACTTGAATGCACGGTGTTGGAATGTCAGGCATTATGGAATAATAGAAAAAATTAGTAGTTGGGGAGAGAGGAATAGATCCTTATACTGCCCCTCTAAAACACCAAATAATCATCTGACTTATACTTTTAAGAAGCAAGGAGCTGAACAAATTTAGTTTTAGATCAATATGTAAATGGCTCATATAACAATCAACAAGGAGATGCTGAAGCCTGCTCCTGACTCACTGGGCCCTCTCTTGAGAGCTGAGTGGTTGTCTCCAAAGATTCCAGCATAAACCCAATAATCTCAGCAATTACTGTGCACACACGAGTGGCATGAGTCATCTTGATGAACGGTCTGAGAAAACAATCACATTTTTAAGGCACTTTTAATTTTCAAGCAGGATTTTTGTCTTTGTTGGCAGTTTTTTTCTGTTAATCTTCAATGCATTTTTCCAGGTTAGAAGGGTCAGTCTCATGAAACCCACCCTAAAAATGAAGGAACTCAGGGTGAGCAAAGACTTACCCCATATCACGTGACTGTCAAATGGCAAATACCTGACTCTCAGTAGAAACATCGTTCCCTGTAATTTGCTCTTCTCCATGTGAACAGTTTCTTACCCTCCAAAACCTCACTCAAATGCCACCTCCTCTGAGAAGCCTCTCCCAGGGAGAATTAGTCTCTCTCTCTCTCTCTCTCTCTCTCTCTCTCTCTCTCTCTCTCTCTCTCTCTCTCTCTCTCTTTTTAACAATTTCATATTTTATTGGGGGACAGTGTGTTTTTCCAGGACCCATCAGCTCCAAGTCAAGTAGTTGTTTCAATCTGGTTGTGGAAGGCACAGCTCCACGACCCACGTGGGAATTGAACTGGCAACCTTGGTGTTATGAGCCTGCAAACTAACCACCTGAGCTAGTCGGCTGCCCCTAGTCACTCTCTTCTTCTGTGTAATCCCAAACTTCTCTGATAACCCTTGTGTGGTGGTTCTGGTGGAAGGGACCTCTTTTATATACTCACAGTGCTCAGCATAGGGACAGGGGCAGGCAAAGTGCAACAGGCAGGTCGAGGCCAGCCCACTGCTTTTTGGACCTTGAGCTAAGAATAGTTTTTATATTTTTAAAGTGTTGTACAAGAAAAAAAGAAGGAGAATATGCAATGGTCTGTATGTGTCCTGAAAAGTCTCAAATATTTTTTACCTTGCCTTTTGCAGAAATTCTTGTTGAAGCCAGGATAGCAGGGGTACTGTCATGGATCAGTATATGAAGTCATTCAGGCCCCAATCTACCTCTCTGGCCATCTTCTCACTAAACTTGATTCTCTAGACATAGAGATCCAACAGAATGTACCAAATATAACAGATTTTTTCACATCTCCATATTCTTTGTTCATGGTAGGTCCTCTCTTTTGGCTTGCCCGATATTGTGTGTGTGCGTGTGTGTGTGTGTGTGTGTGTGTGTGTGTGTGTGTGTGTGTGTCTGTTGGCCTCATTTTATTAATTATTTTATTTTATTTTGCTTTTCTTTATTATTCAAGAAGAATTTAGGGCCGGCCGAGTGGCGCCGTGGTTCAGCACTGGCTTGGGAAGCCAGCGGCCCCGGTTGGGTCCCACATATAAGGGCCAGTGACACTGCCCTCAAAAAAAGAAAAGAAGAATTTATATGCAAAGAAATGCACTGATTTAAGTGTGTAGTTCAATAAAGTCTGATAAAAACTTACATCATATCAAGATATCAACTTTTTCGAGCACCTCAGAAAGTTCTCTCTTGTTCAGTTCCAGTCAATCTCATTCCCAACCCCAAGTCAAGAGACAAATAATATTCTGAGTTTCTATAATATTCTGAGTTTACTGCTCTATAGCAGTTCTGCCTGCTATAGAGCTTCAGGTAAATCAAACCATACAGTATTACTACGTAGTGGTTGGCTTTTTTACTCAGTATGCTTTGGAAATTCATCCACTGGTATGCTGCAGCTGGCTTATACCAATGCAAAAGAGCTAACTGCTAAATTTTCAGAAATTTTGAGAACTGGTTATTAAAAGTAACTATTATTAAAAATTGAACTATATAAATTTATAATTAAATTATATTTTAAAACAAAGATCATTTCTTAGCTCAAAATTCATCATTCCTTAATATTTTACTCCATTTCACTAGTATCTAATTTTTGGAGGTTATCTACATTTATTCTATCTATGTAATAGTGTGCTATTTCTTCCCATTTTGGGTTTAATATCATCACAATGGTAGCTTAAAATTGACTATGGTGGGAATAACTATACCATGAAAATCAGCAAATGCTACAAATCAGAAGTTTTTCTACTTGTTACTAGAGAGCTAGTTACTGAGCATTTACCAGCATACCACTAGATACATCTATGTTGCTGTGTGTATCAATAACTCATTCCTATTATCGCTAAATAGTATTCCAGTGTATGTTTTGTTTTGTTTTGTTTTGTTTTTGTTTTTGTTTTTTTTTGGAGGGCAGTGTCACTGGCCCTCAGATGTGGGACCTGAACCTGGGCTGCTGGCTTCCCAGGCCAGTGCTCAACCACCGCACCACTCAGCTGGACCTCCAGTATATGTTTATATTATAAATATCTTTTACTGTTAATGGATATTTGTTTGGTTGGTTTTTTGCTTTTTTGATACTATAGATAAAGCAGCTATTAATATGAACATCCTGTGTAAGTATTTTTGTTGACTATGTTCCCATTTATTTTAAAGTTTCCATTTTGTTTTGTTTGCATTATTTTGGAGAGTTGAAGAGTAATATATGTTTGACTTTATAAGTAATTACCACACTTTTCCCAAATAGGTCATGCCATTTTACAGTTCCATCAGCAATATGTGAGAGTTCCAGTTGCTCCATATTATTCATTATATTGGTGTCATCAGCTTTTTTGGTTTTGCCGTTCATTCTATTATGTGAAGTGATATCCCATTGGGGTTTCAATTTTGATTTCTCTGACAGCTAATAATGTTGAGAATCTTTTCATGTGTTTATTGGCCATTTGTATGTCTTTTATTGAGGTGTCTGATCAAGACTTTTGCCCATTTTCAATCGAGGTTTTGTCTTTTTAATATTGAGGAGTAAGAGTTCTTTATATATTCTCAATAGAAGGCTTTTGTCAAATATGTTTTGTGGATATTTTCTCCTCATCTATGGTATAGCTATCCTTTAATTAATAATGTTTTGATAAACAGAAGCATTGATTTTGCTGGGTAAATTTATCAGTGTTGCTCTTTATGAATTCTGCTTTCATTACTGTGTACTGTATAGTAAATTTTAAAACAACTTTTTCCTGTTTTTCTTTTCAAATTTCTTTGTTCTAGGTCTTTTGCATTTTCACATAATTTTTATTATTATTATTATTATTATTATTTTAAGATTTTATTGGGGAATCGGGGAAGGGGAACAGACAAGTTGCAGTCCTTTTGTTCTTCAGTCTAGTTGTGGAGGACATTGCTTCACTGGCCCATGTTGGTATCATCATTGAGCTCTTCCCGGGTGAGGCAGATCTGTCGCTGGCTTCTGGACAGCCGCTCACAGCGGCTCTTGGCAGCTCACGCTGGCTGCCAGCCACTCACTGTTATCTATGACAGCCCACTGCAGCAGGGGCTGCAGCCTACACCATTGCTGGCAACTCACAGCAGCCCAGCTCCAGGTGGAGCTGTTGTTCACAATCTCAGCTGCAGAGGGTGCAGCTATAGAGAGTGGTCCTGGTGCTCACAGCCGGCGTCCCAAGCCAGGTCTTAACCAATGTGTCACTCGGCCGGCCCGTTTTTTTTTTATTTCTTAAAGATTTTATTGGGGAATTGGGGGAAGGGAACAGCATTGGGGAATCCAGGAAAGGGAACAGACAAGTTGCTGTCCAGTTGTGGAGGACTTCGCTTCACTGGCCCATGTTGTTATCATAGTGCTCTTCCCGGCTGAGGCAGTCACTTGCCCACCCTTGTACAACCGCTCACAGTGGCTCAGAGCAGCTCACAAAAACACATGCCAGCTGCCAGCCAGCCCCACTGCAACCTACGCCACCCCTGGGAACTCAAGGCAGCCCGGCTCCAGGTCGAGTTGTTGTTCACCATCTTAACTGTAGAGGGCGCAGTGACACTGGCCCTCATGTGGGAGCTGAACAGGGGCCCTGCTGGTCAGAGCTGGAATCCCAAGCCAACTTTTAACCAATGCGCCACTTGGCCAGCCCTCACGTAATTTTTAGAATTAGCTTGTTAATTTCTAAAATGAAAACCCTGTCTAGATTTTCATTGAGATTGCATCGAATGGATAGATCACTTTGGAGAGAACTGACATCTTAATAATATTGTGTCTTATAACTCATGAATATACTATACTTCTTTTTTAATGAGAGAGGCCTTTTTTAAAGTCTCTCTGTAATATTTTGTAGTTTCCAACCGGAAGTTTTTACACAACTTTCGTTAAATTTATTCCTAAGTATTTTATTGATTATGCTGTGTTGCAAATGTTGTATGTGTTCAATTTCGTTTCCCAGTTGTTCATTGCTAGTATACAGAAATACAATTAATTATATGATGATCTTGAACTCCTTGACCTAGTTAAATTCATTTATTGGTTTAATTTTTTCTTCCCTTTCTTTCTTTCTTTTTCTTTTTTTTTCTTTGGTAAATAAATCTTTCTGTGTATACAATCATGTCAAATGAGAATAAAGGCAGTTTTATTTATTTTCCAATCTGTATACATTCTGTTTCTTTTCATTCCTCATTACACTGACTAGGACCTCCAAGACAGCATGAAAAAGAGTTGGTGAGAGTAGACACCCTTGGCTTCCCAATTCTAGCGGGAAAGTATTCAATCATGCATTATCAAATATGATGTTAGTTGTAGGCTTTTTATAGATGCCTTTTATGAGACTGAGGAAGTTTCCTTCTATTCATATTTTGCTGAGAAATTTTATCTTGAATGGGTATTGAATATTATCAAATGTTTATCCATATTGTAAATTAGTGTCACCACTATAGAAAACGATATGGAGGCTCCTCAAAAAATTGAAAATAAAACTACCATATGGTCTAGCAATCCCACTTCATTGTCAGAAGGAAATGAAGTCACTATTTCAAAAAGATATCTGCAACCCCATGTTCATTACAGCATTATTTGCAATAGCCAAGACATGTCCTACGTGTCCATTGACAGATGAATGAATAAACTCCACTGTGTTTTTCCCTTCTCCTGGGACTCCATTTACATACATTTATGTTAGACAACCTGACACTGGCTCATAAGTCACCAAGACTTTTTCATTTTTAAACTTTTTTTCCCCTCTGTGTTTCAGTTTGCACAGTTTTTATTGACTATTCATGATGTTCTCCAATCTTTTCTTTTGCAGTGTCCAGTCTTCTCATTCCAGTGTATTTTCTACTTTGCAATTTTTTTTCAAATTGAGAAGTTCCATTTTGGTTATGCCTTGTGATTTTCATTTTTATCCTGAGATTCCAATCTGTTTATTCTTAATGTTCTTTTTGTTTTAAATTAAATTTATTGGGGTGATAATGGGTAGTAAAATTATATAGGTGTTTGAAACCATAAGACTCCTAGAAGAAAATATAGGGAGTAAATTTGCAGAAATTACTCTGTGCAATATTTTTACTGATACATCCCCACGGGCAAGGGAAGTAAAAGAAAAAATGAACATATGAGATTATTCAAACTTAAAAGTTTTTTCACAACAAAGGAAACTATCAATAAAACAAAAAGGAAGCCTACGGAATGGGAGAATATATTTGTCAACAATATATCTGATAAGGGGTTAATATCTAAAATTTATAAAGTATTCATGCAACTCAACACCAAAAAAACAAACAACCCAATTAAAAAATGGGCAGAGGATGGGCCTGCCGCGTGGTGCATTGGTTAAGAGCTGGTTTTGGGATGCCAGCGGCCCCGGTTCGGATCCCACATATGAGGGCCAGTGACACTGCCCTTTACAGTTAACAACAGCTCCACCTGGAGCTGGGCTGTGTGAGCCCCAGCGATGGTGTGGGCTGCAGCCCCTGCTGCAGTGGGCTGCCATAGGCTACAGTGAGTGGCGGGCAGCCAGCGAGAGCTGCCAATAGCCGCGGTGAGCGACATCCAGAGGCCGGCGACCGATCTGCCTCATCTGGGAAGAGCGCAATGACAATACCAACATGGGCCAGCAAAACAACATCCTCCGCAACTAGACTGAAGAGCAGGGGGACAGCAACTTGTCTGTTCCCCTTTCCGGATTCCCCAACACTGTTCGCCTCCCCCAATTCCCCAATAAAATCTTTAAAAAAAAAAAATGGGCAGAGGAAATGAAGAGACACTTCTCTAAAGAGGACATACAGATGGCCAACAGGCATATGAAAAAATGTTCAACCTCACTGATCATTAGGGAAATGCAAATAAAAACCACCATGAGATACTACCTCACTCCAGTCAGAATGGCTATCATCAATAAATCAACAAACAACAAGTGCTGGCGGGGCTGTGAGGAAAAGGAAACCCTGCTGCACTGTTGGTGGGATTGCAGATTGGTGCAGCCATTATGGAAATCAGTATGGAGGCATCTCAAAAAACTGGAAATGGAACAACCTTTTGACCCAGCAATTCCACTCCTAGGCATTTATCTTGAAAAACCAAAGACACTAATTCGAAAAAATATATGCACCCCTATGTTCATTGCAGTGCTATTTACAATAGCCAAGACTTGGAAACAATCAAAATGCCCATCGGTAGATGATTGGATTAAGAAACTGTGGTACATTTATACAATGGAGTATTACGCAGCTATAAAGAAGAAAGAAATCGTACCATTTGCAACGATATGGATGGACCTAGAGAACATTATGTTAAGTGAAATAAGTCAGTCAGAGAAAGACAAATACCATATGATCTCAGTTATATGTGGAATCTAAAGAACTGAATAAATGAGCAATGTAAACAGAAATAGTCTTAGAGACACAAAGAAAAAACTGATGAGGGCTAGATGGGATAGTGATGGGCATGAGGGAGAAGGGGAAGGGATGAGGCAACATAAACTACATATACTACAATACTACTGCAGAGACAGAAGAGACAGTTTAGGGAATATAATCAATAAGGTTGTAAATATTTTTTTAAGGGGTCAGAAGGACTCATGTCTTTTTAGGGAGACCACTTAATGGATGGTGTAGTGGCCTTACCATTGCACTGTACATCTGAAGCTGCCACTGAACAATATTATATGTCAACTATAATTTAACACATATATAGTCATGGGATGTGGAATATAGTGTGGGGATGGAGTCAATGGAATTGTAATAGATATGTATGATATCGGGAGTGGGGGGACAGGGTAAGGGGGAGGGAGTAGTCACTTTGTAAGAGGTGAAAAAGATAACTATTGCATTGTTTTATACATCTGTAACTAATAATAATAATAAAGTTTAAAAAATTACATAGGTTTCAAGTGTACAATTCTATAATACATCATCTATATATCATTATGTGCTCACCACCCAGAGTCATTCTTCTGTTCCTTTAAGACCTTGCACATATTTATAATAGCCACTTTAAAGTCCTTGCCTGCTAATTCCAACATATCTGTTATCTCTGATTCTGTTTATTAGCTAATATTTCTTCTAATTATGTTACTGCTTTTTTGCATCTCTACTACTTTTTATCATAATCAACATATTATGGATGCTATATTACTGAGTGTCTGCATTTTGTTGTCTTCCTTTAAATGGTCTTGAGTTTTATTCTGTCATGGAGTTGATTGACTGCCTGATCAGCTTTACCTTATTCAGACTTATTTTAGATTTTGCAAAGGGGATCTAAAAACAGCCTTTGTCTACGGTAAGAGCAGTCCTATTCTTGGTATGGCCTTTCTGGGTTCTTAGTTAAATGTCTGAAATATGTGGCAAGGCCTTACACTCTAGCTTTTCAAAATTCCAGTATCTCCCAGCAACATTGAACCTTGGGAATCTCCAGTCAGCTCATAGCCCTAGAAGTTTTCTGCCAGGTCTCATGGAGCCTCACCTTGCACAGGCACAGTTTAAAACCTGCCCAAAAACTGAAAAGAACCCCTAAACACATTTCTGAAAGTCCTTTTCTAAGCAGTTTCCTCCTCTCAAGTACCCTGCCCAGCACTCCAATTATCCAATAGCACAAACTCTAATCTCTGTTTGCTCCTTATACTGAGACTCCCAGTCTGTATGCGATTCCCTTCCCTGTGCAGGGCTTTGGAGAGTTCCCAGGCAAAAGCTGTGGCAAATGGAAGCTCACCTCATGCATTTACTTCCCTACTCTCGAATCAATCCTTGTAGCTATAAATAGCTGACTTATATCATTTTTACAGTTATATATATATATTTTATGACAAGAGGATAAATATTTACCTGTTACTCTGTCATGACCAGAACAAGAATTTGGTATCTTCTGAGACTTTTCCTATCCCTTGTCCTCTGGTCAAACTCTGCTTGGTTCCCACACTCTACAACCTACGTAATGCTTCGTAGTTTCATTTATATACATCTCTTCCTCTGCCTCTGCCTCTTAAGTTGTGAGTCCCCTGTGAGAGTGGATATTGATTAGCATGGTATAGAATAGAGAAGGCATTCCATAAATGCACTGTAATGATTGTTACAATAAATTGGACAAATGCTTTCTGCTTAAACTATAGCATCCTTATTTATATAATTAGCATGTGTCCAGCTTTCATGAAAACTCTTTGAATCATCTGAGAAAAATGATGGGGAAAAAAAGAAGACTGGAAGATCAAGATTCACACAATGGGACACAGATACTGTCCTCAGTCTGTGGAGATAATGCTCAAGTCGCAGCAAACTTCCCCGATGTAGAAATGAGTTAACGGAACTTAGGTTTTGTTCTGGGACTCTGGAAATGAATGGCTGAAGAGAGAGGGAATTTGCTTTTGATTAAGGTACAGGGAGCTCTTTCAAAGTTGCTCTGACCCAATTCCTGAGAGCCTCCTCACACTACTTATTAGAGATGAAAAACCAAAATAACAAGTAAAGCTTTCACATAGGTTTCAGAGCTCAAGACCCTCGGGACGTATACTGCACAACTTTTAATGTCTGCTGAGAAGTTTATTGTTGAATAAATGAATGAGTAACTGAACAAATGAAATATTTAAACCCTACTCCCAGAAATGAGGACCTCTGCTCAAGGTGTGCAATCAAGCACTAAGCTTCTCATCCATTGGGGTGCTCCTTTAGAATCCACAAAGTGCTTTTTCATGCAGTATCACCTGTCAGTTCCCCATCAGGGAATCACCAAGTGGCCTGCCTTGTAACAATGGGGGGAAAAACCTTTATTAAACTACTCTGTTCAATTCAGAATTGAACAAAACCTAGTGAACTCAGAGGGGATCTATGGAAGAGCAATAAAAAAAGGGATTAAACAGAACTGAGAAAAGGTTAAAGGAATAAAGATTATTTCAGCTAGAACAGAAGGTGGCTATAAATTTTGACACAATGGAAAAGTATCACAGAACAATGGTACTTAGCCATAAGCCAGTTCCACCGAGGAACAGAAAAAGGGGAAGCTGACAGCTTGAAGAAAGAGAGGTTTGCATGAAATCTAAGGAAGAAACAGAAGCAACTGCGGTTTGGAACTAATAAGAATAATCAGACATGTATCAACTGAAGGAACTCTGTGTTTACAGGACACATGTAATGTAGATTCATTGTTATTTTTTAAGTCAGAAGAGCTGTCAGTTATTTTTCAAAATGTTTTTCATGTCAGTTCTACAGATGTGGAAACTTCTTTGTCATGTAAGGCAGTATTTGGACATGAGACTTCTGAGACTGAGACTGCCATATAATGAAGTTGGATATTTTTAGAATAACCTGAGCTCCCTTAGGAGAGACTTAACTTATTCTGACTTCTATTTTTACCATGAATAATAACATTATGGAGATTTCAGTGTGTTTCTACCATGAAATTTGTGATCATCAGGCTAGTGAGCCTGTAGCTGTCTATATATTTGTTATGCTCTGAGAAAGATATACTTTTCTACTTTTGTACAAAAACACATTCTACCGAAAAGTCCTCTAAAATAGTTGCTAAGATACAGATTTGACTGGGGCAATGAAAACCAAAATAAGTGGTTTGACACTGGCGAGAAAAACATCAAATTCCAATAAATTAAATGTAGGAAAAAGAAAACATTTCAGACTACTTTGGCACTGGGCAGGTCAAAATTGGAAACATTAGTTGAGTCTTTTACATTTTGTTCTGATGTTCTGAAACCCAAAAATGTTGGCCAAGATAAAACTTTAAAGCAGCTTAAAAAAAAAAAAAAAAAAAGCCCTGGAGACAAAACACCTACAAGGGTTTATAAGATCTAGAGCTCTGAGGATCAGTGAGGAGTGACTGTATAAAGTTCTGTGAGGTATAAATGATTAGAAGACTTTGCTGCCCAGGCAGCACTTGGACACTCATTGAAAACTGTCAGAATGTTATTAGGGTGGCAGCAACGCTGGAAGCTTCCAAAGACTTCCATTATAATACAAGAACAATGAAGGCTTTATTTGAGGACCAGAGAGCATTTTATTTAGCTGGACTTCATGGTACATATAATTGCTGGGAACTACAGAGATAAGTTGGAAGCAGATATGGGAAGCCTTGAATCACCTATCCAAGGCGTTATAAGAGAAACTGCCTCCATAGATTGGGTGGTATAACCTAAGTCATACATCACACTGGGCAAACAGCTTCCATCTTTAGTACCAACTCCCATGAGGTCCACCTTTTCAATCAAGTATTGTGGTGACTGCACTATTTTGTGCTGATGCGCTGGAGTGAGCTGGGAAACCAGCAGGGCTCCAACACATCACCCTTAGGGGTATTTGGGGAGAGAGATCATACACTGAAATTTAAAAAGGAAGAGAAAAGAAAGCAGAAGGACAACATCATGGAATGGCGAAGAGCTTGGACTCTGAAGCCAAGAAAATTATATTCCAATCTCAGCTGCCGTGAGAGACTTTGGGAAAGGTCTGTTAACCTCTTTATGCTTTAATATTCTTATCTATAAAATGGCAATCATAATAATATTTGCCTTTGCTTCAGATGCAAAACCACCCCTAGGCTGTACAAGCTCCTTGCAAACATTTTTGTGGCCCTCTGTCTATATCAACAACTTGAGTCTCCCCAAATTGGCATGCCATAGTGTTTTGTGTGGGTCTCAGCCTATTGATAGTGATGCTATGGGCTAGAAATTTCTGGGGAACTAACCTGCAACTGTATTATTTGTGGTAATCCACACAAACATTTCCCCTTTGGAGCCAATGTTTTAGCAGGACCAGCCCTTGTGGTTCTTATTATGATTGTAAGACACTCTCAGCAATAACCATCAGGGAACTTCAAAAAATCAAGGTTCATTACTCACATGTCCTGGAGGGTACACGGCACACCTGGGAACACAAAGAGAGATCTCAGGTAGAGAATGAGAAAGTGTGGACCTAGGATTCTGCCTTGATTGGGATTGAAGGTGGGGTACGTAGAGTTTCAAGGATTCACTCTTTATTAATAAATTTAAACGGGACCAGCCGAGTGGAGCGTTGGTTAAGAGTTGGCTTGGGACACCAGCTCTGACCAGCAGGGCCCCTGTTCAGTTCCCACATGGGCCAGTGACACTGCCCTCTACAGCTAAGATGGTGAACAACAGCTCCACCTGCCCAGAGCCTATGGTCACCAGCGACGGCATTAGCTGCAGTGGGGCTGGCCGAGGTGCGCTTTCTTGAGCTGCCATGAGCCACTGTGAGTGGCCGTACAATGACCAGTGAGCAACTGCCCCACCCGGGAAGAGCACTATGATCACAATACCAACATGGGCCAGTGAAGCGACCTCCTCCACAACTAGACTGAAGAACAAAAGGACAGCAACACATCTGTTCCCCTTCCCCGATTCCCCAACGCTATTCCCCTCCCCCAATTTCCCCAATAAAATCTGTTAAAATATATAAATAAATAATAAATAAATAAATAAATAAATAAATAAATAAATTTAAACAGAAAATCTAGAATTCAAGCAAAAGAAGGGAAAAGCACACAGTCAGCCAAACTCAGTTATCTGGGTTGACCAGAGTTTTCTGAAAAAAAAAAGGGGGGTCTTCATGGGTGGGGAGGCTTAGTTGTGTAACTGGCAATGTGTTTATTCCAGATGGATGTCTGCGAAATGGATGCTTTGACAATCAGAAGCTTAATATCAGGCACTTACATTACAATCAAAAAGCTAATTGTCAGACACTTACATGACAAACAGGATCCCAGTGATAAATCTCTAGCTGGAAGCTTATAACCCAGCTGGGTGGTTTCCCTTCCCCAAATTTCTAGGTGTAATGGACTCCCCTTTGTCAGTCTATCGCAGCCTGTGGGGGTCCTAGACCCTGCCCTGAGTCTCCTTGCAAGCTTCCACTGGGCTTCAGGGCTCCTGGCTTCCTGAGCTCCCACAACACCTTGTTTATGCAGCTGTGTTTTGACCTAGACATGAAATTAACACTTCTTCCCAGCACCCCCCGAAATATCCATTCACACACTGCAAGGAATGCCTCCCTCCACCCTCCAGCTTCTCCCCACCTCTGAATCCCTTCTGTCTGCGCACACCCAGCCCCCCGACTGCATTTCTCTCTTTCCTATACCAAGGAACAAGATGTTCCCCCACGCGGAATCCAGAAAATGGATCCATTTACTTTTCTTAGGGAGAGAGCGCGAGAAAGAAAGAAAAAGAATTTCCCCCCAAACAGGAATTCTGATGACAGCTGTTACGTTAGTTAAAAAAAAAAAAAGGAGAAAAAAAATCCACTCATTACACACAAAACTGCTAACAGGAATTCTAGAGTTTTGAGGACTGTGGGCAATATTGTTTTCTTTGTGGTTTTCTGTATTTGTCAAATTTTCTGTATATCCCTTTTCAAATAAGCACAAAAGAAAATGGTGCTGTTTAAAACACTCAGTTCTCAAAGACATCATGAGGCCTGTCAAGGAAAAAGTTGATCCAGCCAACTCTGTGGCGGTTCTGAGAAACCGATGAGTAGGCCAAGCACGCCCCCCAGTGGGGCAGGCAGCCTGTTGGCGTGCTCTGCTCTCCAGGGTCTGTGAAAGCTGCCCTTGGCAAAAGTCACCCCATCCACCCCTTCGAATGCCAGTGAAGGACCTTTTCTCAGCCTCATCCTTCTCTTGACAGGAATGAGGGGAGACTGGCACGTTCTGGGTGTACAAGATGCTGCCAGCACGGGGCGAGAGTGTCGCTTGCGCCCCGGAGGGTGCGGAGCGGGAGAGCCGCGGGAGAGAGGGTGCGGAGTTAGGAGCCCCTTCCTAACTGACCACTCTGACCTGCTGCCTTCATGAACCTGAGCTGTATGTACTGAGTGCAGCTCCCGAGTTGGGCTGCCGCTCATCATCACAGCTGCTTAATTGCTTCAACAGAGCCGTTTGCCTACTTAAGGCCCCAGATGAAAAAGTCTTGTTTCAGTGTGTGTGTTTCCTAAATTTATTTTAATTTGCAGCATTAATCCTTTTCAGGATTCACGAGCACAAACACGTGGCTGTTCGCTAAAGTGAGGGGCACTGCCTCAGGCCTCCCACCTCCGGCTCAGCAGCCCAGGGGAGCCTCAAATTAGTTGGGGGAAGGGAATTCCAGGGGGGCTGGGAGAAATACTTCTGGTGAGTCCTGCTTTGGGGAGGTATTGCTCACCCACCTCATACACCCCAACATGTGGCTTCCCTCTAGGCGCAGCTTTTTGTCTCCAGGGTGTTCTTTTCTTCTCCCTTCATCAAGGTCTCATAAGACAGCTCTCTGCAATTTTACAGTTTGCATCAAACCTCTATTCCAACTGAGAGAGGGGTGGCATTTACTCATTGTTCCCTGAGCACCCCCTGAACTTTCCAGCCTCTGGGCTTTCACCCTCCTCTTGCAACCAGCCCCTGAAGCCCCTCCTACTCTCCCTGGACTTCAGGGCATGACCCTAGCTCTGGAAGGGAGGCCTAATGAGCAAATCTTTCCTGCTGCCCGGAATGATTTTTCTTTTGCACGGTGATATGAGATTGGGCCACCAGAATGGTGCTGGCATGTCAATTTCGGGAGACTCAAGTTGTTTATATAGACAGGGGGCCCACAAAAATGTTTGCCTGGAGCCTGCACAGCCTAGGGGTGGTTTTGCATTTGAGGCAAAGGCAAATATTACTATGATTGCCATTTTATAGATAAGAACATTGAAGCATAAAGAGGTTAACAGACCTTCCCCAAAGTCTCTCTTGGCAGCTGAGATTGGAACATAATTTTCTTTGGCTTCAGAGCCCAAGCTCTTAGCCATTCCATGATACTGTCCTTCTGTTTTCTCTTCTCTTTCTTTTCTAATTTCAGTGTATGTTCTCTCTCCCCAAATATTCCTAAGGGTAGAGGCTGTGTGTTAGAGTCCTGCTGATTCCCCAGCTCTGCCCAGCACATCACCTTGCACACTGTAGCTCAGTCACCACAGTACTTGGTTGAAAAGATGGACCATTTCTCCACAATTAAAAGTGACCCAGTGAGATTCTCTGATCTCTAGGAATCTCAGCAGCTCCAGGAAGAGAGCAGCTGGTGGGTCAATGGAAGCCTGAATGGAGATGCTGCAATGTTCCCAGATACTAGGTCAGAGGTGGATGAAAGAGAGGGTCGAGAGAAAGATGGCAGCGAGGAGGGTCACAGAGACTCACATTTCCTGGAAGTTCTTTGGAGCAAGGCCTTGACTCACAGAACTAGGAAAGCCCCTGAACTGAGTCTAGCTCCAGCTCTGAAGCGTCACACATCTTATCCCTGAGCTGGTCCATGGAGCGGAGGAGGAGGGGCAGGACGGAGCCGCCTTCTCGGTGCAGGTGCAGGTTCAAGCCATAGACCGCAGGTTTATGACAGACATAAAGGGAAGGTTATGATGCCCTTAATGGCTTGAAATCCTGGAGATTTATTTTTGTAGCAAGCTTGTTATCCACATCTATGCAAAGTAAATTCTTTTTATTGATCAATTTCACTAAATGGCAGCAAGTTTTATAAATTCTTTCATTGGCTTTTTAAAGTCAGCTTATTGTGTTTCAATGAGCGCCAGCAATGACAGGCTTAATAAATGTAACTGGTTTTATACCCCCATTGTCACTAGTGTTTCCCAGATCATTCCAGTCTGGAGTCAAAAACCAAGGTTTCCATATTGGAAATAAAAAAGAGAAACAAAACCCTGTTTCTCCAGCTCCATTTCCACCCACAAGAGCAGAATCCAGCCCTGCCCTAGCACACCCCCACTCCCAAATATGTCAGGGGGCTCCAAGGAGTGCCTTCAGGGTTTCTCCTCTCTGCTTCATGTACCATGGCCGCTCTCCTGCCACTGTTCCTTCCAAAGCCCAAGCCAAGCCTGGTGTGGGCTGCTCTGGTCCTTGGTCTCGCCACTGGCTCCCCAGGCAACTGGGACAAAGGTTTGCGTTGACTCCCCTCATGTAGCAAAGTTACCATGTAGGGAAACTGCAGTGACAGAGGAGCTCTAGTGCACTTGTATTTCAGTCTCCACTCCTCAAGGCCCTGCCTGGCACAGGGGGGAAGCAGGTCTAGAATTCAAAATGCTCCCCAAACCTTACATTGAGCCATGTGCCTCAGACCAAATTTGTGTTGTCCCATTCTCTCTGCTCTTACCTTAAATTCTTTCCCAGGAGACCCCTAGTCATTTCTGAAAATGGTTCCCAGAAGGATACCACCCCATCCCATGGCACACCGGTAAAAACTGCCTCCATACAAAGCCTTCCTCTCTTGTACCCCTGTGTGTAAAAGTTCCTGTTCTCTCTCCTGCAAGCACAGGGAAAGAGTCTGGATGGAGATTGGGGATGGTAACACAGCAACGTCCTGAGAAACAGGACCTCCCTCAGTCTTCTCCCAAAAAGCCCACCCACCCACCACCCACCAGCAGCAGAGACAAGTTTATGTCAAAAGCCTTTGACTCTAAACGTTGTACCTTGTACCTGCACATTTCATGGGACCCAGTGAAACACACTGGTTGCTTTAACTTAGGTTAAATACTGCATGTATACTCAGAAAAACAAAACAAAACAAAAAATGTAAATTCTGGACTCAACTCAATTGTTTTATGGGAGCAAGAGTCTTTTTTCTGACATTAGAGATTCTGTAGAATTCACAAAAATCAAATGAGTGGTGGATGTCAGCAAAGGCCTTGAATGCTCTATGGCCTAGTAGAGTGAGAGACTTAGCTTAGGTTCTGAAGACAAGACCGTGCTTCTGAGAGAAAGAGAGAGAGAGAGAGAGTGAGAGAAATAGCTAGAGAGAAATAGATAAATGAAGCTCAAAAACATTTTGAGGCTGGGCTTTGAATCAATGGAAAAATGTAGTGAAGCTTCATTAGAATGTGTGTCTGTCTTAGTCCAGTCAGGCTGCTATGACAAGATACCATAAATGTGGTGGCTTATAAACAACAAATATTTATTTTTCACAGTCCTGGAGTCCTTGGGACGTCCCGTGATCTAAACACTAGTGGATTCGGCTTCTGGTGAGAAGCTGCTTTCTAGTTCATAGACAGGACATCTTTCCAGTGTGTCCTCACTTGGCAGAAGGGGCAAGCTAGCACTCTAATGAAGCCTCTTTTCTAAGGGCGCAAATCTCATTCATGAAGGCTTTACCCTCATGACCTAATCGCCTCTCAAAGGCCCCATCTCCTAATTCATTCTCTCTCTCTCTTCTCTAACTTTCTCTGTCTCTTGATTCTTTTTTTTTTTTTTTTTGAGGGCAGTGTCACTGGCCCTCATATGTGGGACCCGAACTGGGGCCGCTGGCTTCCCAAGCCAGGGCTTAACCACCGCACCACTTGGCCGGCCCTGTCTCTTGATTCTTTATTCTCTCTATATATGCTTTTGTTTTAACACAAATGCTCACACTCTCTGTCCTTTCTTCACTGAATTACTACTGCCCAAGCCCCCACCACCATCACCACCAACTCCACCATCACACCACCTCCACCACCTCCCTGTGTTGACTGGTTTCCTCTGATTTTCTAATCCATATGGCAGGTAAACATGGCAGCTGTGAGCTCCTGAGTTTAAAGCTACAAGTACAACTACAGCAAGAGACACTAACCTGCCTGGTCCTGTTTGGGTCAGGCGCCTACCCTGGCCTGCCAGGGGCCAACCCTATGATGTTGTGAAGAGTGGATGGGGACGGGGAGCCATTTCCACAAACAGGAGTGAAAGGTCATGGGGGCAGGATGAAAGATACACAATCTGTGTCGATGACATCTGGAAAATTACCTAAACAGATGAAAGATTCACCTGGTTGATCACACATATGTTATTCATTCTATTACTGTTAACATCCTAAAGGTGGCTTCCAGCTGGAATACAATAAGAAATCAGTATACATGGCAAAAGGTGTTCGTTCTCTCTTCTCAGCAAAACACAGGGACAAAAGCACCTTAGAAACAATTAAAATCAGCAGGTAATGTGAATAAGCTAAGGACTCAAGGGTTACATAGTTTTCTGTGTGTATTTTTTTTTTTATTTTCCTTCCAAGCATTCTATAATTATTCTCAAATTAGCCTTCAGGGTGAACAAAAGTCTACAAGGGAGAATCTTGTTCTCTCATAACATTTCACAACATGATCCCAGTACACCCCCATATTCACCTCTACCATTTCCCCACACCCACTTATGTTCCAGCCACATAAAATGTCTTGCCCCTCCCAGATTGATGGGACATACTTATACCAAAAATTATTCATTGTTTGTCTGAAATTCAAATTTAACTGGGTGCACTCTATTTTTATTTATGAAATCTGTCAACCCTACCCAGATCACACTTTGTGCTTCAGACCTCTTTATCATTGTCACACAGTCCTTTCTGGTAAGATGCACTCCACCAGTCCCCTCCCCTTGGCAAACTCAGTCTTCAAGAATCACCTCAAGCACCTGTTTGTTTGTTTTTCCTATAAAACCTTCCCTAGTCTCATGTAGTTAGACCATCCTGCAATACTTTCTCAAATATTTATTAAAGACTTACAATAGTGAATTGGATACCTGTCTCCCCACAGACCTTGAGTACTTAAAGGGTGCCGCTGGATCTGGGTGTCTTTGTGTCTTCATGCTTGGTATGTAGTAGATGCTTAATGAATTCTTGTTGAAGGAATGAATTCATGAGCTTCTTTGTAAATGAACTATTTCTGTTACCTATTAACAGTCCTCCCACTCCTATTTCCCCCTCACCATACTGATTCATCTCCTTAAACAATAGTTTTCAAACTTGAGGCCATTCCTTAATAGGAAGAAAAATCAATTTAGTGGGTAAAAACCAGCACGAAATACAACACAGTGAAGTGGAATAGAGGGAAGTGGAGTGTAGTCGGATGGAATGGAAAATAGAGCACAGCACACATACTAAGGCTAAATCTTGTTTGGTTAAACTGAAGTTTCAGAGGTGTGTGTGTGTGTGTGTGTGTGTGTGTGTGTGTGTGTGTGCTGGGTTCCTATGTAAAATGTATTTTTACTGTAACTTATGGTCAAAATAGTATGAAAGCCACTACCCTATTAGGAACATTCATATTAGCTATGAGTCTCTGTTAATATTTCTTGTGATTTCCTGGATTCCTTCAAGACATCTTTAATAGTTGCCATTTTTTGCATTCAAGACCTTCTCTAATCTGGCCCCAACCTATTGGTTAGGCCTCTCTTCCCACCATTAACTCCACAAACTATCTACCCCAGACAAATAGCCTATTGTTTTCCCATCCCACCCCTGGAATGGATATATTCTTTAATTCATAAATTTATTATTTTTTACAGAGAAAAGGGTTCACAAAGGCAAAACTGCCTAGGAACTATAAAAGTCATAATGTGGCCCTGGCCTCCAGGGGAAAAGAAATTGGATAGCTTTATTTGGACATATGGAAAGGTGATTTAGACTTCAGTCAAAATTTGGCAGCATGGATTAGCAGTAAGTACACAGAAAAACTAAGCAAAGAAAAATCAAGACAATAGAAAAAGTTTATAAGAGATGTAATCTTAATATACACAAGATCAACTGTGAAAAATCATGTTGTCTAAGTAAATATTGAACGTGATGTAATAAAATATATATTTCTAGATTAGGAAGATGGGAGAAGGGGATAGGTGTCTAGCTATAACAGAGCCAACTCCTTATCTTCTATAGTAGAAAAGAAATAAAAAAGAAATAAATTGTAAACTTAAGAGATAGTATTAGAGACATGTTATAGAAATGTGAAGGTAAATAATAAAAGAAACAGTTAAAAGAGATGAAAGTTGTTGCCTTTAGGGAGTGAGAGTAAGTGGCAGTGAAGATTTAAACAAGGTCCTGACCTGCATTGGAAGACTTAAGTAAGTTTTGACTTCATGAAGAACATATATTACTTTAATGACATTTAAAATTGAAGTAACTATAAGCATTTCTGAGTGTTAATATACTTACTTGAAGAATTTTCTATTTTCCTAATTGTTTATGTACTAAATTTGTAAAAATTTAAGACGTGCAAAAATGACTAAATTGCATGTTAAAACACTTAGAAATTATGAAAGACATGTTCATGTGACATTGAAGAGATTGAATAGACTGTGAGGCCAACTTGAAATTCTAACATGATTGAGATGAACAGAAATACTTCCAAAAGACAAGAATGACTGAAAATGAGGAAAGTGAAAAATTCTAAGTCTAAGAAAATAGAAGTGTCAGAAACAGTCAGTATGTTATAGTCAGTATGGAAGAATATAATACAAAATAAGTTGTAAATATGAGCTCTCCATAACAAGACACTAAAGAAAGAACTAAACAATAAATACTATAATGGTTTACTAATAAATGTTATTTTTATTATAAACATTATTTATTAATAAAAGATTGTGTATGCTAAAATGGCATACATTAGGTAGGGTATTTGTATTTAAATAGCTTTGACAAAATCATACATGCAACCATTAAAAATGATTTTTTTTAAATACTGAATGACATAGAAAGATTTACATTAAGTGGTAATAACCAGATACCTACTATACATGGTATAAGCATAATTTGTAAAATTATGTATGCAAAGGAAAAAACAGTTGAAAGTACCAACAAGGTACCTATATTGAACCTACATAATAACATTAAGCCATTACTAATAATCAATTAGAATATTACTCAGCCATAATAAAGAAAATTCTGCCATTTTTCAACAATATGGATAGAGCTTAAGAGCATTAAGTGAAATAGGTTAAACAAAGAAAGACAAATATGCATTATCTCTCTTAAATGTGGAATTTTTTTAAAAATCTCATAGATAACAGAACAAATTGGTGAGTGGCAGGAAGGGATGGAGGGTGAAATGGATGAAGGTGGTCAAAAGGTACAAACTTCCAGTTATAAAATAAGTAAATCCTGGGAATATAATGTATAGCACAGGAACCATAGTTAATAATACTGTATTATCTGTTTGAAAGTTACTAATAGAGTAGATCTTGAATGTTCTCATCACAAGAAAAAAAATGTGTAAGTGTGTATGGTGATGGATGTTAATTAGATTTATTGTGGTGACCATTTTTTAATATATACACATATTTAATCATGGCATACACTTGAAACCAACATATATATGTCAACTATATCTCAATAAAAAATTAATAACAATCAAATTTAATTTACAGAAAGGAATTTATTCTGAGTAAAAAATAAACATAATAAAAGAATAAATGAACAGGAAAATGTTTGCAAAATATAACTGCTAATCTATTTAATATATCACCAAGTCCTTCAAATCAATAAGAAAAGAATTAATCCAATAGCAAAAATGAAGACATACTTAGAAAAGGGAAAAAAAAAACCTGATTTTTATACATGTGAAGTGTTTGATCTCACTCATTGTAAAAAAAATCAAAATTGAAACCAAATCTAAGTACCATTTTTTAAGCTATAGTCTTGGCAATGATCAGAAAGCTTAACAAATTTGATTTGGCAAAAGTATAGGAAAAGAGGCACTCTGATGTATTGCTGGTGGGAGTATAAATTGCTAAAACCTCTATGAAGTGAAATAGGCAAATCAAAATTTTAAATGTATGTGCCTTTGAACCCAACAATTTTACTTAAAGGAATTTATCCCGTAGTTATATTCAATCATGTGATAATGACATATGTGTAAGGACATGCATTGCAGCATGTTTCATAGTCAGAAAAAACTAGACATAACTTAGGGACTGGTTAAATTATGGCATAGCTATACAATGTAATATTCTACGATAGTTAAAAATAGTAAGGCACCTTTTCAAGTTCTTACATGAAAACATCTCCAAGATATACTTATTAAGTGAAAATTTCAAGCCATATAATGGTATTATTGAACACTACCATTTCATAATTTTTTTAATGTATGTGTATGTGTACATGTGTGTGAGTGAATTTATATACACACAGATCACACATACACTGACACCCACATGCCTGTATGGGCATAGAACACCTCTGGAAGAATATAACAACAACAACAAAAATGATAAATTGTCTCCTATAACTGCAGAGTAGACAAACTCCCAGCAGCTAATTAATTCTTGTTTTTTGCCTCAAATTTGTCCCTCCTTTTATTTCTTCATTTTCAAAAAGGTACCACCACTTGTCCCATTAATTATGTCAGAAAAGTGGAAATCAGGTTTCTTCCTTCTCTTTTCCTCACCCCTTCCTCTCCACATTAAATCAATCATCAAATCCTGCTCATTTTACCTCCAAAACATATCTCAACTCTGTCTATTTCTGGGTCAGATGTTGTTGGCTGTCCCCCAATATTCATTTTCCCCTTTATCCTTAGTCATAAAACCTCAGGTCTTCAATTGGACCTGTAGTCCCAAGAATATAACCATTTTATTTCCCAATACTCCTTGCACCCACATGGGGTCATGTGACTATGTTCTGTCCAATGAGCAGTAACAAGTGCCATGTGTAATTTCTAGAAAAGCCCTAAAAAGGAGGGGACATATCCTTTTCCACCCTTCCTCATTCATGTTAACTGTAATGAAAACAACATAGCTTGAATTAGAGCGGCCATCTTGGATCAGCCAGGTGGAAGCCACATGTTGAAAAAAAAGATGCAAGGATCTGGTCCTGGTGATTGTGAAGCCACCAATCTAATTATAGGCTGACTGTGTGTAGACTTCAATTGTGTGAGAGAGAAATAAACATCTATCTGTCCAAGCTACTGTAATATGGGGTTTTCAGTCACAGCTACTCCTAATTTTCAAATGATAAAATGTCTCACCATTTCAACCAACAACCCCTTGGTCCACGCTCAACCCATCTCACCTGAACTATCACAACAGCATCCTGACTGTTGCCATCACATCCAACCTTGGCCTCTCTCCATTCAGTTCTACACACACCAACCAGAGTAGTCCCATAAAAATATACATGTGATTAAATCTTTTGATTACAATTCTCTAATGAATTCCCATTAATTTTAGGACAAGTTTAAAATTCTCAAGATGACTTATTCAGTCTCACATTGTCTGACTCATCTCTTGCTATTTTCCCATCTCACTCTCTGGCCTGCTATCACATTAAAGCTTCAAACATCCTTTTCCCTCTATGGTTGCATTCAGCTTAAGTCTTCTTTCCCCAATCTCCACTTCCTAACTAACTTCTACTAATCTTTCAGGTCACTTATATACTGTAACTTCCTCAGGAGTTATAGTGAATAGCCACTTCCTCATGCACTGTTCTTTCTAGTCCTTATCTCATTTCCACCTACACAATTATTTGTGTAATTTTCCTCTTAATGTAGAGGTTTCAAATAATGTATTTATGGGTCTAAAGTGCCTACAGATGCATTCCATAGCCCACACAGTATTTTTTTTAATTATTATTATTTTTTTTTAGGGCAGTGGCCCTCAAATGTGGGACCTGAACCGGGGCCACTGGCTTCCCAAGCCAGCGCTTAACCACTGCACCACTCGGCCGGCCCAGTATTATTTTATTTATTTATTTATTTATTTTTAATTAAAGTTGAAGAAAGTTCTTCCTCTTTGTGAGTTATCACAGGTTCTACCAATTATTGTCATTTCACTAACTTAGATCCCTTTCATTTATCCCTTAGGCCTTTGTATCTTTGGCCTATTTCCCCTGATGAACTAGAAGTTCCATTAGAGTAAGATAGATATCTGCCTTCTACACCATTCTATGCCCTCTATCTTAATATGCTTGGGACATATTAAGGTGTTGTAGAAATCTTTGTCCATTGATTGAAGGCAATGAGTGAACTGCCCTTGCCACCATTACTAATAGACATTTTCTTCCTTTTTAAAATTTCAGATACTCTAAAGGAGATAAATGTGGGGAAGTATCTATTTGGTAATTATTACACACTAAATTTTGAACAAATTTAGCACAAAATTCCAAACTTTAAAGCAAACTTTCACCCCTTCTTTTCCATTAATGGACTAAAAAGAGAGTAAAATCATATACTTTTGAAGTTTTGAGAAAGATACAAAAACATTTCACCTCAACATTATAAGGAAGGATACAACACATCTAGTTCTGCTCTCAAACAGTTAGGAATCTCAATGTCAATGACCCTAGTTCCCCAATGACTTTTTAAACTCAAGATGTTCCTAAACATGGTTCCATAAAGACTCTGTCCTTACCAATGGCAACACCAAAAATAAATCCAGATCACATTGCTGAAAATTTTCATCATATCAAACATGGTGCTCAGTACAAAACAGAAATTTTTGCTTTATGTCAGTAATTTTAAAATGAAGATTCAGAATAACACATCCCAGTTATTCAGAATAACTGGCCTACTGTCCAGATATCTTACTTTTATGTTTTATATTTCCTCATACCTTGAAATGCAAAAGTGTTAGGATTTGTATTTCTTTCTTCTTTTTGAAGTTATAAAATCTAGAGACTTCTAATGCCCTGGGCCTTCTGCATTTTTGACAGAGAGTGTTAGAGCTGAGTCACTTCTAAAAATTAAATTCCAGGTCCTCCACCCCTACACATTGTTATACATTTTCATTGCTTTGAAAATTTCTAATTCCACTTTAACACACACACACACACACACACACACACACACACACACACATTTTGTTAAGTTTTCTTCACTTGGTGAAGACTGCAAATATTCCTAAATATTTCAGAGTTATCTAAACTCTAGATGAAAATACTAGAATCCTTTCTTAAATGTTCCCCTGTACTAAGATAGAGAAAGAGAGTGAGACAGAGAGAGAGAAATCAGCTTAAACATAAAATGTAATGTTCGCAGTTTGGTCCCACATGTGAGGGCCAGTGACACTGCCCTCAAAAAATAAATTAATTAATTAAATAAAATAAAATGTAATGTTCAGACCAGCTGAATGGTACGTTGATAAAGAGCTGGCTTGGGATGCCAGCTCTGAGCAGCAGGGCCCCCAGTTCGGATCCTACCTATGAGGGCCAGTGACACTGCCCTCTACAGCTAAGATGGTGAATAACAGCTCCATCTGAAGCTGGGCTGCCATGAGTCACTGGTGACGGTGTAGGCTGCAGCCCCTGTTGCAGTGGGCTGCCATAGGCTACAGTGAGTGGCTGGCAGCCAGAATGAGCTGCCAAGAGCCGCCGTGAGCAGCCGTCCAGAAACTGGCAACTGATCTACCTCATCCAGGAAGACAGCAACATGAGCCAGTGAAGCAATGTACTCCACAACTACACTGAAGAACAAAAGTACAGCAACTTGTCTGTTCCTTCCCCAATTCACTACCATTGTTCCCCTCCCTCAATTTCCCAATAAAAATCTTTAAAAAAAAAAAATGTAATGCTCAAAATTGAAACTTTAAATGGAATGTAAATAATTTATTTTTTAAAAGATCTGTATGGAAAATATTTCTATAAGCAAGACAGTAAGAATATTTATTTTCTGCCATTAAAACAAAGTAAATACACTGTTGTGAAGGAAAGTCAATCATAAATTGGACAGAACTGATGTCCTGAGGTATTTTTCCATCAATATAATATCTCACCAATTATGAAAATCAAAACATCAAACCACTAGTTTTGTTCTACGTTTGTCCAAATAAAATTGCTAACTGACTCGGTGCAACATTATATACTTTTCTTCCTTTCTTCTACTCATCATACTTTGTTGAATTGATTCCAAGACCAAAAGCAATCACCTTCTCTAACTTCAGCTTTCCATTTTAAAATATCTCCACTGGCCTTTTCTCCAACTCATTGGAAAGACAAATCACATTGTCTAAAAGTTATGAATTATGTGCTGCTGTGTCTGTTTCCTTTTTGCTGAGAGCAATCTAACCAACAACCCCATGCCCTTCAAAAATGAGTTCCCACAAAACTCAAAGTTCTCTAAAGTACCCTCACAATGGTTTTCAGAGGATAAGTTGTTTCATGTTTCATTAAATGTCTCAGAAAATTCAAAGACATTTGACTCTGTCATTGATGCAATCACTGATAATAATAACAGCTAATATTTATTGGGCACTTACTCTCCTCCAGGTGCCATGTTAAGCAATTTATACGTGTAATCTCATTTTATCTTCCCAGTAATGCACTATTAATCAATAATTTTTTTGGTTGCAAGTGGCAAAAATCCAGCTCAAAACTTTTTAAGGAAAAGAAAAAGAATAGGCTCGAGCACCTGAAGGTTTTGGAACATAGTTGGCTAAAGACGTGGCCGGATGGACAGCCTCAACGATGTCATCATGACACTGCTTTTCTCTCAGCTCTACTTCCCTCTAAATTGCTTTATTCTCAGGTTATCTCTATGTTATTATGAGATGAATATCATTAGCTCCAAGCTTACATCCAATCAACATAACAACCTACTATGGACTGACCTGTGCCCATCCCCAAGTCCATATATTGAAGCCCTAACCCCTAATGTGACCATATTTGGAGATAGAGCCTTTAGGGGGTAATTAAAGTTAAATGAGGGTATATGTATGGGGCCCTAATCTAATGGGATTGGTGAAATTATAAGAGGAGAATAAGGCACCAGAGAGCTTTCTCTCTTTACCGTGTGGTGACACAGTGAGGAAGCAGCTGCCTATGAGTTAGAATGAGTCCTTACCAGAAACTGACCCTCCTGGCACCTTGATCTTCTGAGCCTCCAGAACTTTGAGAAATAAATGGCTATTGTTTCAACCAACCAGCAGTCTATAGTATTTTGTCATGACAGCCCAGCTGACTAATACACTAATACCCAACCCAACCACTTCAGCAAAAGTCCCAGAATTGATTCTGATTGGCTTTGGTCAGGTCACATGTCCACTACTAAATCAATCACTGTGGAGGTTTCTCTTATTACCTGCTGACTCTTTGAGTTAGTATGTGAGATCAGTCTTAGTTGAACTATTTGGCTGAAAGTTAAGAAGAGGTTATTCCCAAAAGGAAAATTATTATCAAAAAAAGGAGAAAGTAGTGCAAAGAAAAACAAGAAGAAAACAGGAGCAGGTAATTTCAGAAATACTATGGAGAAGGTACCCCCATTTTCTATAAGAGGAACCAGGCTAGGTGAGGTTGAGTGACTTACTGAAAAATTCATGTCTGGTACATGGCAGTGCTGGGTGGGATTCAGGCTCTTGAGTCTGAACTCTGAACCATTACACTCTTTTTTTTTTTTTAAAGATTTTATTGGGGAATTGGCGAAGGGGAACAGCGCTGGGGAATCGGGGAAGGGGAACAGACAAGTTGCTGTCCTTTTGTTCTTCAGTTTAGTTGCGGAGGATGTTGCTTCACTGTTGGTATCGTCATTGCGCTCTTCCCGGATGAGGCAGATCGGTCACTGGCCTCTGGATGTCGCTCACCGCGGCTATTGGCAGCTCGCGCTGGCTGCCGGCCACTCCCTGTAGCCTATGGCAGCCCACTGCAGCAGGGGCTGCAGCCCACACCATCACCGGGGCTCACACAGCCCAGCTCCAGGTGGAGCTGTTGTTAGCTGTAGAGGGCAGTGTCACTGGCCCTCATGTGGGATCCGAACCGGGGCCGCTGGCATCCCAAAACCAGCGCTCAACCAATGCGCCACTCGGCCGGCCCCCATTACACTCTTTAACCTTGATGATGAAGACCTTAGGGAATGGTACCTAATACTATTTGAGCCCTCTTCATGGTCAACCTGTCCCCCTTCTTTTTATCATAGGGAAATTTAGCAGGATGTTACATAAGTAATATACCTCTTATTCTCTGTAATTTTTATCAAAATGATAAAAACAAAACCCTCCAGTCAAAACAAAAACAAGAAATGATAACTTCTGAATTAGATCAATGGTCCATTTAGCCCAGCAGCATCTTTAACAATACATTTGGAATGTAAGTTGCCCCTGATTACAATCTTAACAGGCACAACATTTCCCAAGCATTTCGGGGTCCTTCAATCATAGCTCTTTTATCTGTGAATATATCAATACATTTTAAATTTCTTAATATTTCTCTTGGCTTACTATCCACCACAGGAGGTAGAATCTTCTTTTATTTATCCTAAGCATGCCTCACTTAAGCTTCAAGGAATGGTGCTCTCTCCTGTGTTCAGGATTTCGTGAAGAAGTCTACTGATACTCAAATCAGACTGTTGACCTTACAGATTAGCTGGGAATTTATATCCCCTCTCATCTTTCCAGGCCAGATCTTGGACAATTAAGCTTATTCTCATGATGCATCCCTCTCCTGACATCTTCCCTGAAAAACTACACTTGGCGTTTGAGATGTGGCTTATAATCACTGAAGGGAAAAGCTGCTCTGAGACAAGTCTCCAGTAGAGACAAGGACTAAGCCATTGCAGTGTCTCCAGTCCAGATCAATCAGGAGCAGAAATCACTGAGGGTTGGAGGAGATGATGGAGAAGCAGGAAGGGGGTTGGTAATGCAGTAGGCAATTGAGCAGATCCTCATCTATTGAATTTGTAACAAAGCTAGCTTGCACAGTAGAGAATGGAGCCTCGTGTGTTCAGGAAAACCTTTCAGACTATTTAGGTAGTGTGAGCACTGTCAAGGTTTATTACAATCTTGCTGCAAGGGCAAAAGCCTTTAGTAAGGAAATCAAAATGCAATCTTTATAAAACAATGTTATAGGAGAAGACAAAAAAAGAATGCTTGTTAAAAGTCACTAGATTGTTGAGTGTCAGTCAGCAGGGTGGATAGGTGACTGGTTTCCCAGAACAAGATTTTGTTTCATTCATGTTTACCAGAAAATTACTTAAGCATTTTATCGGGAATGTTAATTTCTTCCCAGAAAGGAGGTTGCAGATTACATCATGTGGAAAGGTTCCTTCCCACACCAAGTTTGAGGCAACTTCTCTTTTATAGTAGTCAGAGTGTTTAAAAGTAACAACCATGGGGAACTCAATTCACATGACAACATTAAAAATTTGAAACAGTATATAGCGGAGTGGTTCAGTGGTTGAGTTTTGAGGCAGACAGACCTGGGTTTTCAACCTTCAGTTTATTAATGTATTCATGTATAAAATAAGGGTGATAATGACTACCTTGTAGGGGAGGGAATGTTAATAAATTTTATTCTTGTTATTTTCTCTGTCCTTTTACAATTGATCACTTTCATATTGATCACTTTTATAGTCATAATAATAATAAACATTATTGAAACTTTATTATTTATTATTATTATAAAATATTCATAGTAACCAGGACATATGTTTCTACCTACCATGGCCCCTTTCAAGGTCCTGATGTAACTTTTAAAAATTTAAGAAAATATTTGGGGACCAGAATCTTAGGAAATATTGAAACACTGAGCTCCACACAGTGGGCATCAGGCCATCCTAGACCAAACCCAATTTCGAGTAAATTTTTCACACACAAAAGAAATGTGTAAGTAGATTTGACTGTCGTTTTCTAATAGCCCTTGCCATGGCAATCCATTAAACAAAATAGATCAAAAGAAATATTTGTAATGCTTTCTTGTTAAAGGGTTTGGGTTCAGAGGTCTTTTCTGTCTTTTAAATGGACCGTTAACAAGTTCCTTGTGTCCTCTGCCAAACATCAAAAATCCAGATCAGCTCACGTTTATACATCACAAAAGAAAACCCATCTTCTTCATCTTTTCCATCTTGAAATGTGTCTGGGGACAGCAGCAGACCTGAGGTTTGGTGGCCTGCTTAATCAACAGCAGAATTCTCCCCATCATCAAGGAACAAAGGGTATGCATCCAGCCATTGTTTATCCATTCTGGAAGCCCCCTGAGCAGCCAGGACAGAGGCATGGCCAGACCTCTCCCAACTACATCAGGCCTCTGTATGACTACTTATCTTTCTCCTCAACAATAGCAATATCCACATTTTAAGATGCACTTTAAGGATGCATTTAATGGGAATGCAAACCTTGCATTTTTCAATGCTGGGTTCAATCCTTTGTTGTTTTACAATCAATAATTTACTTACTTCAAATCTATCTCAACACTCATCACACTTTCTTGTAAATCCTTATTTAATCCTGTGATGCTCCTATTAGAGTGAGAGTTGGGGGTGGCAGAGGGAACTATGTCTGCCTTGCTTAGTGCTACACATCTGGGGCCCAGCACAGTGCCTGATGAGCAAAGATACAGAGCAAAGGTGATCAAATAAATATTTGATTATAATTGGTTACTGGAAATTGTAAGAGACAAAATGCACCAGACAATTAAACAGATTATTTACACGATTGTAATAGGGAAAAGGTTTACTTTATCAAAGGGAAGGGGTTCTGGGTAAAAAGGGTGTCAGCCTCAAGTGCTATGGAGTCATAAGGATAGATGGAGACTGGCCCTACTTGACATATGCAAGGGTAGGAGATCCTTTACACTTAGCCATTTCCCAGAACACAAAGAGTAGGAAAATTTCTCAACTGGTGCTGCTCAGATAAAGTTCAACATTGTCAAAAGAAAGTATGTAAAGTATTTAGCAGAGAGAAGAAGAGCACACAGTAGGCACTTCTAAGTGACAATGATTGTTCTTTAGAACATACAGAAGAGTAAAGACTACTCTTCAAAGGACCCATCACCAGGAGTTCCCTCATTGACAGCTGCTCTTAACAATGCCTAAGGCCCTTCACTGCTTCTCTGTCTAGGCTGCCTGAGCCAGGCTCCTGGTAACTTAAAGGGCCCTCACTGGTCTCTTGCCATCACTCCCACTGCCTACTTATCAGGCCATCTCCCCCAGAGGCCTGTCCCTATCCAGCACACTGACCAACATGACTCACACAGAAGGAGCTCCATAAACACATACATTAAATGAATGCGTGGCCAAGAGCCAGAGTGTTAGAAAACCTAATGCAATGCTTTTGATAATATTTGTACTTGCTTTCCCTCTTGATAATGCATATATTTGGCTGCAGAAGCATATGAGCTTAAGTCATTAGACAAAAATTTACCATGGCTCCAGAGTCGTTTTCCTGTGTCATCTTTTAGAGTCATCCTTTTCAAATATTTTGAACTTTTCTGTTCTAAATGTATTACATTGCATATGTCAACACTTCAACTCATCGACCACTTTCCAACCCATTAGCACAGCTTCCTACGATTCCCTGCAGTTGGTACTCACAGCTTGGCTTTTCCTTACTCAGAATAGTTCAGCATTCGCTGACGACTTGGAGATTTCACTGTGCAAACCTTTCTCTGGATCATTTATAAAGGTATTAAGTAAGACTGATCCAGACCAAACCCTGAGGAGCCCCACTGTGTTTACCCTTTTCCTTCCAAACAAATGTGCATTTCTACCTACTCATTTTGTTTCCTGTCTCTAAGCCAGCACTGAATCTGAGACAAAATACCCTTACTCATCATACGGTGAAAAGAGTTTCCACTAAACTGTACTTTAGGGTCTCACAAAACCCAAAATGTCACTGGAAGGACGGAGGAAACTTTTAGTGTGTTGTTATGACATTATCCTCCTCACTGTGTCACTTAAGAGCCATTTAACCCAAAGGTTAAATGCTGTCACCGTAGAAATTCAGGCACAACAGATGGCCAGCAGATTTGCACATATTTGTGCAGATAGCAGCCAAATATGTACATTGTCTGCTGAGGTGCAATGGAATATTCAAAACCCAAATTTCATCAAGAGCATTTATGTAGAAGATGAGATTTCAGAATTATAAAGATGTGCCCATTTAAGAATGTTGCTTCCTGGGCCAGCCAAGTGGCGCAGAGGTTAAGAGCTGGTTTGGGATGCCAGCGGCCCTGGTTCGGATCCCATATATGAGGGCCAGTGACACTGCCCTCTACAGCTAACAACAGCTCCACCTGGAGCTGGGCTGTGCGAGCCCCTGTGATGGTGTGGGCTGCAGCCTCTGCTGCAGTGGGCTGCCATAGGCTACAGTGAGTGGCCGGCAGCCAGCGTGAGTGGATGGCAGTCAGCGTGAGCTGCCAATAGCCACAGTGAGCGACATCCAGAGGCCAGCGACCGATCTGCCTCATCCTGGAAGAGCGCAATGACGATACCAACATGGGCCAGTGAAGTGACGTCCTCCGCAACTGGACTGAGGAACAACTTGTCTGTTCCCCTTCCCGGATTCCCCAACGCTGTTCTCCTCCCCCAATTCCCCAATAAAAATCTTTAAAAAAAAAGAACATTGCTTCCTTTGGAGTAAGGCTTCATGCATTGTTTTATGAAAATATTGGAGGGCTCTATGTGTACTTAAAAGTCTTAATATACATGAACAAAAATTACTGTCTTTAGCTCAGTTTGCACCTGTGCAAAATTTGGCATTTGTTAATTCTTCAGAATTTACCAAGGAATACTCAACAGATACTCTTGTTCAGAACCTTTAGGGTGGGGATCACATTGTATTCTTCTCTATATCACAGGAGCTTAGCCCACAGAAGATAAATACCATATATTTGATGAATGATTGAAAGAATGAATAAACAAACCACATAGCAGTCTTCCCCATCCCCAGCATAAACACTTCACTTAAAATGGGAGCCATAAAATGGGAGCAAGACTTATTAAGGCAACCTGTCAAGTAGTCAATATATTTCACCTCTGCACAGTGGAAAAAGCACAGACCTAGGCAAAAATCTAAATTAGCACGGGACTAAGTAAATTTCCAGTCCCATTTTCCTGCCTATGTTACTTCCTCTTTTCCCCTGTCAGTGCTGCCCAAGACAGGAGCAAGGGATCTCATGCCAAATACTACCCATCTACCAGGGCTGCCATAATAAAATACCACAGATTGGGTTGCCTAAACAAAAGAAATTTATTTCTCCCAGTTTTGAAGGTGAGAAGTCCAAGATCAAGATGTTGGTAGGTTTGGTTTCTCTGAGGCCTCTCTCTCTTTCTGGCTTGCCGATGGCCACCGTCTGTCTCACTGTGTCCCCACATCACCTTTTCTCTGTGTGCACACATCCCCCATGTCCCTTCCTCTTCTAAGGAAACCAGTCCTATTGGGTAAGAGCCCCAACCTTATGATCTTATTTAATCTTAATTACCCCTTTAAAGGCTCTAACTCCAAATACAGTCACATTGAAGATTCGGGTTTCAACATATGAATTTGGGGGTGGGGAGGACACAATTCAGTCCATAACACTACCTCACGCTCTTTCTGTAGTTCCAATGTGGTTTAGGTATCAGAATGGCTTCGTACCCTTTTCCCTCGCAGCTCCTACCCAACACAAATCAAAGCTCCCAATTTTCAGACATTTGCTAGCCCACTTGTATCCAATTACTAAACAAGTTTTTATTGAACTCCTACTGTGTGTCATGCCCTTGAAATCTCTCAGGAAATAAAACAGAAAAAGATACCAGATCTCTGGGAACTACCATGGTGGATGGTGATAAAGGATAATAAATAATAAACGCAGTAAATCATACAATATGATAAAAAGCTGGAAGTGCTCTGGAAAACAACAACAACAACAGGTAAGGGAGATTAAGAATGGTTTGCTGTAATAAATAGGATGATCCAGGTAAGCCTCACCGAGAAAGTGATATCTGAATAAAGACACAAAGAAGGTCAAGGATAAGCCAAGTATATATCTTGGGCATAAAAAGATGTGGGGAAACAGACAATGAGCCACGGCTGGGACAAGCCTGGGCTGGAGATGTAGTAACAGGCCAGTGTGGCTGCAGAAAGAGATGGGAAGAATAGTAGGAAATGAGGTCAGAAAGGTAATGAATGGGTAAGGGTTGGTAACTGGCAGTGGGTTTATTATAAGCCCTTTGGCTTTTACTATTTGCACAACTGGATTTTAAACAGAGGAATTACTTGAACTGACCTATATTTTAAAAGATCAATTTTGACATCAAAACATAAAATGTGGAGAGAGGGAGTAAAAGGATAAAGTTTTTATATGTGATCAAAGTTAAGTTGTTATTAACATAAAATGGATAAATACAATCTAGAATACTCTATCCAGCAAAGTCATCCTTCAGAAATAAAGGAGAGATAAAAACTTCCCCAGACAAACAAAATCTGAGGGAGTTCATCACAACTAGACTTGCCTTGAAAGAAATCCTGAAAGGAGTTTTTGAAGCTGAAATGAAAGGATAACAATTAATAACTTGAAAATATAGGAAAATATAAACACACTGGTAAAAGTTAGTGTATAGTCAAATTCAGAATTTTCCCATACTATAATATAGTGGAGTGTTAACCACTTAACTCTTGTACAAAAGTTAAAGAATAGAAGTATTAAAGATGACTATAGCTACAATTTGTTAATTAATAGACAATATAAAAAATGTTAATGTGTGACATCAAAATCATAAAAGGGGGAGGAGTAAAAGGGTACAATTTTTGTATGTAATCAAAATTAAGTTGTTATCAGGATAAAATAGACTTTTACATTTATAAGATGTTTCGTGTAAACCTCATGGTAACCACAAAGCAAAAAACTACAGTATATAAACAAAAGATAAAGAATATGAAATCAAAGCATACTACTACAGAAAATCATCAATTCACAAAGGTAGATAGCAAAACATGCTAAAAAGAAACAAAGGAACTACAAAACAGTTAGAACACAATTAAAAGACAGCATTAGTGGGCCCGTCCAAGGGGAGTATTGGTGGGAGTTGGCTTGAGATGCCAGCTCTGAGCAGCTGGGTGTCGGTTCGGATCACACATGAGGGCCAATGACACTGCACCCTCTATGGCTAGGATAGTAAACAACAGCTTGACCTGGAGCTGGGCTGCCATGGGTCCCCGGCGATGGCGTAGGCTGCAGCCCCTGCTGCAGTGGACTGCCATGAGATGCTGTGAGTGGCTGGCAGCCAGGGTGAGCTGCTGTGAGCAGCGATGAGTGGCCGTCCAATAGCTGGCGAGCAGCTGCCTCACCTGGAAAGAGCGCAATGATGGTACCAACATGGGCCAGTGAAGCGACGTCCTCCACGACTGGACTGAGGAACAAGGAGACGGCAGCTTGTCTGTTCCCCTTCCCCATTCCCCAATATTGTTTCCCTCCTGCAATTCCCCAATAAAATCTTTTAAAAAAAAAGACAGCATTAGTAAGTCCTTACCTGTCAATAATTACTCTAAATGTAAATGGGATAAATTATCCAATCAAAAGTCATAGAGTGGCTGGATAGATAAAAATTAAGACCCAAGAAATTAAAACCCTACAAGAGTCTCACTTTAGCTTTAAGGACACACATAGATTCAAAGTGAAGGGATGGAAAAAATATTCCATGCAAATGGAAATAAAAAGAGAGTATGGGTAGTTATATCAAACAAATTGACTTTAAGTCAAACAATGTAGCAAGAGACAAAGAAGGTTTTTATGTAATTATAAATTAAGTCACTTCATCAAGAGTATATAACAATTGTAAATATATATGCACTCAACGCTGGAGCATCTAAATATATTAAGTAAACTAACGGATCTGCAGGCAGATATAGATAATAGTATAAAAACAGCTGGGGACTTCAATACCCCACTTTCAACAGCGGACAGATCATCCAGACAGAAAGTCAATAAGGAAACATTGAACTTGAACTATACTTTAGAGCAAATGGACCTAACAAACCTGTACAGCATGCTAAGACTCAAAGATTCAAGGGTAGTAAGACATGGTCTCTTATTTCACGGATCCGGTCTTGTGTTGACTGCAAATACAGTGAAGAGTGATGCAGAAGCCACAGTGAATCCATGAAGCACAAAGCACATCCATGTCATCTGGAATTTAGCCAGATTAGCCTAGGGTTTTAATCCTAGTGCCATTCCTTTCTAGCTGGATGACCATAGCAAATTAACCTTCCTGAGGCTGTCTTCTCACCTGACAAAGAACATCGCTTTAGTGCATTCTGGAGACTATGCATTTAAAACACCCAGGAAGATGCCTGACACAGAGGATGTGCTCAATATATGTGATCCTTGCTGTTATAGAAAATAAGCAGTGCCCTAAGGAGGCCCAAAGGAAGGGAACCAAACCTGCCCTGGGGGAAGTGGTGAAAATGTCAGAGAGGAAGTGACATCTGAGCTGGATCAAAAGAGATAAGTAAGAGTTTGCCAGGTGGAGGAAAACAAGATGCTCCAGAAAGAGATTCCTTGTACAGAGGGTGTCCTTTGAATCTCGAGAAGTCTAGCCTCTGGAACAGCTTTTGACAGTCACTGTGGGATTCAGAAAGAGCCCCCACCTCAGGGTTCAAGAAACCAGGACAGCACAGGCCTGCTTCCGCACACTCTTGACTAGGCAGGAAATATACCCACTGGAAAAAGAGAAGGGGGAAGTTGAAGCAGCCTTTGAAAGGGGAAGAAATGTAGGGCTGCAAACTTCACCTTAAACAGCTAACTCCAGGAAGCAACTATTCACATCATACGCTAAGTGCACTGCACCTTAAGCACAATATAAGGAATGGTCCCTGTGGTGAGCAGAACAGCTGCCCTTCAAAGGATCACTCACAGCAAGCAACTCTCAGGAAAGCCAAGCCATGGGCTCCTTTGATCCAACAAGTGGTGTGACCCAGGAAACTTCAGAATAGCGTTGGAGCAGCCCCTGACTCTGCACTGCCAGGTGCTGAGCATTGTGTAAGGACACGTGAATACAAAGTTAAATGTAAGGGAGCTACGTCTAGGAGAAGGGAGAGGAAGAGGTACACTGTATATGCATGCAGGTGTGCAAAAATGGAATGTTCTAGATTTTGCTAAGTCAAAGGTAAATTTTCAGAAGATCATACTTTCAAATGTTTAAAAGTCATCTTCCCTTACCCCTTCAAACATTTCCAACTCCCCTAAGGTGGCCATGTTTGTGGGGCTCTTTCTCCACCTTTCCTTAGGTCCATTCAGTGCTTTATTTTAAAAGTGGACTGAGCTGGGAGGGTAAAGTTACACCAGAAGAATGAGTCACTTTCAGGGGAACTTCAGGTATTGGTGACTTAACTGTAGTAAGAAATTTTTGAACTGGGACCCTTTCCGGTATAACCCAGTTTATCTCCATTGATATATCTGCCTGCTTCCTGCAACAGGCCTCAATCTCCTGACAAAGAGGGCCTTCACCTGCCCCTCTTAAGGGTTAGCTTGACTAACCTTTGGACCCATTACTTTCTGACTATTGGCTTTCCTTGTCTCAGAGCATGTACTTTAGAAATTTTGCAATTGTAAATTCTTTCTTGGCTCTTTCAGATGTACATCTTAGACAAGCTAGGACTCTTTCTGTAGGACCTGGGAGTGTAATCATCAAGAAATATATGGCCCCTATCTCCCAGGCTCTGTGGGAGGGTAGGAGCCACACTTCAATAAGCACCAGTTCGCCAGCACAGATGGCCTAATCACATTGACCAAGGTCCTTCAGTATTTTTCCACTAGCTCCACTATCCATTGCAATAGCCTTGAATAACATCTTCCTTGCCTGTTTAACTCTGTCCAGTGCAATTTTTCTGTGACAACCCTTTCTCTTTTAAATAGACTTCCTCTGCTTGAGGCTCTGGGCATTGCCCAGCCTGTTCTCAGCTGGCCAAGGGAAGTCTCAATCATAGCAAATTCCCAGCTGCTACTTTGCAACCTAACAGCCACAGCCTAGGTGATGCATTTGAGTTCCTCTTTCATGAGCAAACAAACCAGAGAACAGATGCCAAATTACATTATGCCATATGAGGATGCACTTTTCTTGTATTCCTTTTCATCCAAAAATTTCCAGTTACCCAGAATCCAATTCTGTGTATGCCCAGAAGTGAATTTCTATTTCTAACTTCTTACGTCCCAGTCCAAACAAACCATTTTCTGCCAGCCAAAATCTGGCAAAGAGACAGCATCAAATAGAGAAAAGAGCACAGGCTCTGGTTCTGATTCTGCCACTAATTAGCTGGGCTATTCTTAGGGAAATCTTTGCAGTTCTTTGGAGATTCTTTTCTTTATCAGAGGAGGGAAGAAGTAGAATGAGACCAAGGATCCTCCATCTTTGGTTACATATGTCCCACTAATTACCAGGTCCAATAACCTGACTCCCACTGTGAAAGGGACCAATACCAACTTCTCCTAGGAGGAGATTTGCATTGGTACAGACCTCCTGTTGCTTTATTTATCATTTCCTATGTATTTAAACATTGCAGTGGTAGAGAATAAATTTTATTGCTATTGTTTGTGAGCACAAGAAAAATAGTAATTCCATTAGTGGTTGAAATTTGTAACAATGTCACTGGCATATATGTGATTATTTCAGTAAATCTGAAATACAAAAGTATATTTTTTAAATTGTAGTAGTATTATTAATAGTAATGGGAAGGGAGTGATTAAGAGAAATGAGAGATCCAAAATAAATAATCCATTTCTAGAGATATACTCACCCGTGAACCTGAGGTTTGAGTAACTTACATAAAGTGGGGGGGTGTGAGTGTGTGTGTGAGTGTGTGTGTGTGTGTGTGTGTGTGTGTGTGTGTGTGTGTGTGTGAATATTCACACTCCCTTCTGGTCCTCCAACAATTCTGCATTTTGTCCTGCATTCTTCCCTAATTGCCCACCCTCCTCTCACTTCTGTGCTTTATTATGCAGATGATGAGGATGGTGAAAAGTCAGCAGGAAAGGCTAGATTTCTACAAGAAAGTGGGAAAACAAAAATTATGAGAGAGAGTCAGGGGAGAGAGAAAGGAAGGAGAGGGAGAAATCTGGGTTTGGAAGAATATTTAAAATTGGCAGTTGAGAGAAAATGAGAGCTTCTGGGAACAACTTCTGCCCATGAGGAATATTTTGAGAGGGGTAATGATTGGAACAAATATTTTAAGTTTTGCTATACTGTACATTAGGAATGTCCTTTGCCACCTCATTGGACAGAGTAAATTTTTTTAAAGGACCCCTTTGTTACTGATGTGGGGTTTCTTAAAATCATCCCGATATACAACCTGTGCACTACGTAGGAAAAAAAACCCTAGAACACCTTGTTATATTCAGGTTATAGTTACAGATTTTATTTTTCATCCTGAGGACCGCTATCCTATGGGTCTGTAATTTACATTACATACTTGGCATTGATTTGCATGCTGTCCAAGTTACACTCCTTCAGTGGCCCATTCTCCTAAGGGGAACAGCATTCCACAGCTGGTAGCAGGTGTTTGAAAGACAGTGACAGAAGGCCACACCTCAGAGGTCCCAGCTAGCTTTATCAACACCAGGTAGTGATAATAAGCTACGGTTTCCCACTATTATTAATATTCTGCAAGATGTGTGCCTTGGCTAAAAGTGTCATAAAGGCTGTTTCTACTTTTATACAAGTAGGGCAAACACATCTAGCAAGAGTAATAGTCTCTATCCTTTGAAATGTACCCCAGGCTCGATCCTGGGCAGAACAGCTACTGATTCAAGGGCACACTTGCTGTCGGCATCCAACTACAAAGCTAGCTGAATCTACCTTCCATAATATTGCCACATTTCCTCTCATGGAGGTATGGTGACTAAGATTCTCTCCTTGACTAACTCTAATCAGGCTCCTCTGAGCTGTTTTTCAACTGGGCCCCTTCCTTGGACACATCCTCAAGAGAGTGCAATGATGATACCAACATGGCCCAGAGAAGCAATGTCCTCCAGAACTAGACTGAAGAACAAAAGGACAGCAACTTGTCTGTTCCCCTTCCCCGATTCCCCAATAAAATCTTAAAAAAAAAAAAAAAAAAAAAAAAAAAGCCTGCCTTACCTTTTTAACAAGTGTCATGAATAATTCTTTTCCTTTAATAAAGGTTGGAAGGCCTCCAAGATCAGATCTGATCATTTTGGGACCTGCTTGCTACTAAATGTGAGCATGTGTGGCAGGATTTGGTCTAAAACCTGCCTGCATCATAATCTAGTAGAAAGTTATGAGCAGGGGCACACAGCCCTCAGCAGCTTCTCACCGTTCAGAACTCCTTACATTTGCCCCCAAAGAACCTCATGGTTCATTTCACAACAGCTACCTCAGTGAAGATACAGATTGAGGGTCAGAATCTGGAAGATCTCTCCAGCTACAACATTCCCCAGTTTTCCAATTTATCTGAAATGTGCACAGCACCTACCCCCTAGGCCTGGAAGCAGTTAGATAACCACGAAAGTGCTCCTTGTCTTTCAATCTTCATTTTGGTGTTGATCTTTTCCATCAATACTAGATAAAGAAACTGACAAGGTTTTTTTCAAAGCCAACAATTCCTCTTTCCGAAGGTGCTATTAAGGAGTAATGGCATAATTGACAGTAGCCATCCCTGGAACTCAGCAGCAGGCCCCCAGAGAGAGTGAAGTGGATTTGTTCTGTTCTCTCAGCTCCCTGTCCAAGGAGGTTTCCCCACTGCATCAGGCCACCTGAGGGGAGGTATTGCTGGAAGAATCAAGCTGCTCAACGCCCATCCTCCTTACTTGTCTGAATTGAAAGCCTCTTACTGGTGTCTCCTGCTGCTCTTTCAATGGAGGGTTCTTTCTCCTGCAGCAGGATTTCTGCCACTGGGGAGAAAACCAGCTGGAGACAAGGAAACGGGATTTTAAAACTCTCTCTGGGTACCTGGCACTGACAGGTAGAGGTGCCTACATGAACTATTGGTCATGTTTCCATGGAAACATCAAGCAGTTTGGACACACAGTGTTAGCATTAACCAGCACTGTTCTCTCTTTCTTTTAAGGGGTCGTCTCAAATTCAACTCAAACCAATATATTTTATTGAACACCTACTATGGGCCAAGCACTGTGCTGCTGCAAGTATAACGGTGAATAAAATAGACTTGTCCTGGAGCCGGCCGAGTGGTGCAGTGGTTAAGAGCTGGCTTGGGATGCCAGCAGCCCCAGTTCGGATCCCACATGAGGGGCCAGTGACACTGACCTCTTAAAAAAAAAAAAAAAAAGACTTGTCCTTTGCCCTCATGAAACTCCAGTCCAGCAGACTGGGGTGTGTTCTGAAAAGAAAGGTCCAAAGTACATTAGACATAAAGCAAGTCGATTTGCCCATTTCTCAAGATGTGAAACTTAAAAGAATGAGGACGTGTGATAACAGAACTTTATAAATGAATGCATATGTATATTGAAGATATGTGTTTACATTTTTTTTTTTTCACTGCTGGGGATGAATGGTCAAAAACGTTTAAATATCACTGCCCCAAAGCAAATGATCCCCAAATCTCACTTCACATTAGAATCTCCCAAGGTGCTTATTAAAATAACAAATTCCCAGTTCTTGCACCTAGTAATTTGTTTGGTAAGTTTGTGGTGAAGTCCAGGGAACTGTTTTAATAAACATTCCATGTGATTTTGGTGAGTCCTATTGTGAAGACCAGCTCCCTAGAAAGCTAATTTATTTCCTCTGCCTTTAGTTCCAAAAGAGGACTTTGTCTGAGGCTAGCTCACGTTTCAATTTAGGATGAGGAGTGAATTTTTTTTTTTTACCGTGTTTTTGTAGCATTTGATTAGTTTGCTTCTTGGTTATTCAAAGTGGTCTCAGTGACCTTTCCCACTTCTGGGTTTTCTCAATAATTGAATTGTTCTATTTTGTGACTCTCGGGGCCAATTCCCTACCTAGACTTCCCTTACCCTGACCCCAAACTATAGTTCCAGAGTTCATTGAGGCCGTCTGTCAATGATTTGTTTTGCTGCTTTCCAGTAGGGTGAGCAATTATCCCAGTTGACCCAGGACAGAAAGGTTTACAAGAACTCTGATTTTTAGTGATATATCGGGGAAAAGTCCAGGTAGACCAGGATGAGTTGGTTGGCCATACGAACAAGAAGCTTGGCTTTCAAGCAATGACTGTGCATTGGAAGCACTAGAAGGGCAGGTCAGGACTCCAAAAATGAGTTGATGATTCCTCGTGGGGCTGGTTTCTGCAATCCAACCATTTGTAAACCTTTTTGTTTTCATCCATCGAACTTCCACCTAGATCCATGGAAACAGGAATAAGAACAAAGCTATTCACTAGCATTTGAAACACTTTTGTCAATTTTAGCTGGTGGCTGCCTACAGAGACTCGAAAATGCCAGGTTTTACAAGATCCTCATGCTGTTTAGAGGGGGAGAACAATTAACAAACAAGTGCCCATGTTTATAAGTGTTGTCTTTCTCTGGCTTCAGATAATTCACAGTTATGTGTCTTAAGTCCTGTAGTTTGGAGGGTTGTAGAGTATCCAAAAGATAGGCCTCCTGCAGAGAACTGCTCCGTTCTTTGTGACCAGTGTTAAATCAAGAATTAGAAAGAGGATTATGTGTGAAATCCCTTTCCTTCCAATTGAGTCCCATCTCTCAGACCCCAGGCTTCCTAGATTGTCTAGAAGAAAACTGTTACTTTCCTCTCAGGGAGGAAGAAATGAGCCAATATTCCCTAAGAACTATCTATGTATTAGGACCTGCCATAGCTACTTTAAAAACTCAATTTTTCTTCATCCTCAAATCAACCCTAGGAAGAAGGCATTTACAATCCCCTTTGCCAAATTAGGAAGTCGATGCATAGAGAACTTAGGTAGCATAGCCCAGGTTATACCGCTAGAAGATCTGCAGCCAAAGTTCAACCACCAGAGCTGGACTGCAAAATCTGAATAATAGCTTCCCCTTCCCCTGGCCTTCTCCCCCAGGGTTCCTGCTCCTTTCCCATGTTCAGTTTAAACAACACAAAGCAGACAAGGAGGAAGCTTTATAAAATCCAGATTTAAGGGCCGGCCGAGTGGCATGTTGGTTAAGAGCTGGCTTGGGATGCCAGTGGCCCGGGGTTCAGATCCCGCATATGAGGGCCAGTGACACTGCCCTCTGCAGCTAAGATGGTGAACAATAGCTCCACCTGGAGCTGGGCTGCTGTGAGTCCCCCGGGACAGCATAGCTGCAGCCTCTGCTGCAGTGGGCTGCCATAGGCTACAGTGAGTGGCCGGCAGCCAGCGTGAGCAGCTGGCAGCAAGTATGAGCTGCCAAGAGCTGCCGTGAGTGGCCGTCCCCAGGTCTGCCTCACCCAAGAAGAGCGCAATGATGATACTAACATGGGCCAGTGAAGCAATGTCCTCCACAACTAGACTGAAGAACAAAAGGACAGCAACTTGTCTGTTCCCCTTCCCTGGTTCCCCTACACTGTTCCTCTCCCCCAATTCCCCAATAAACATATCTAAAACAAAACAAAACAAAACAAAAAATAAATTAATAAAATCCAGATGTCACCAAGAGAAGCTCCCAGGGTGTCTCATGTCCTTTGAGCAGCACCTACATTCTTAGACGGACAGCATGCAGGCAGGCTCTCAGATTTGTCTCCCAAAAAGCAGCCCATTTTGCTCTGTTGCTTCCTGACTGGCAGAGGCTCCACCTGGCCATTCTCATCGGTGATTTTCTCCTTGCTCAATGCTAGTCTCCTCCTAGCCCTCCCAGCTGCTCTCCTAGCTATTTCCACTGTTAGCTGTTTCCAGAGGGCTCTCAGGTGGTTTCTCTGTACCTGAGGTTATTCACTTAAAGAGTCCCCACCCATTATGCTTCTGCTTTTTATAATGCTGAAGAATAAATGGTGTTTCTATCTAGATTGACTGATGTATGAAGAAGCTGGTGGGTCGATCTATGTAGTTCACAAGCCATGTATTTTTCATCAGACCCTAGAGTTTTGTCAGGAATTAATCTATGCATTCCCTGCAAAACACTACATCCACAAGCTTTCTCTGGCTTTTCCATAGGTAGAGCCTACGTCTATCAACTCTGAAACTTAGGGTTCACTGACATTCTCTCCAAGGAGCTCATCCTCTTCCAGCCACCAGGGAACCTGGAAAAAAGGCCCCATTCCTACTTCAAATGTTCCATATCTCTCTTCCCCAAAAAGGTGAGGCATAATGCAAATGGCATTTCCAGGGCAAGCTCTGAGTATCGGGCTATTTCCCCTATGTCAATCAGCCCCTCATTTGGAGTATGTTCTTTTCAAGTCACTTCCATGTACAGTAGCCAGATAAAACACCCGATGCTCATGAAATTTGAATATCTGATAAACAACAACAAAAAAATGTAGTATGTCTCAAACACAGCTATACTTGTCCAGCTGTCTAAACAACAGGGTCAGTAAATGCTCCACTTTAGAAGTACCTGCAACACCCAGGTTTTTAATGTATTGCTTTTGTGGGGGAGAAAGAACCAAATTGTCTTTCCACCCTTCTAACTTCTTCTGGCTGGACTAATAACCAAATTAACATAAGACATATTAACCAGGGAAAATGACAAAATTTATTACATATGTACACACAGGGGTTCCTGAAGACTCTGAAACAGCAGGACAGACTGGGCAGTTAAGACTCACAGGCGGAATTCAAACCTTTTGCTTCCTACCTGGCTGATTAGCTGGGACATCTGTCTTCTGCCATTGGATGGGGATTTACACCGTCCACTCCACTAGGCCTTTGGACCAGATTAGATTTATGCCAGCAGCTTTCCTGGACCTCCAGCTTTCAGGCAGTAGATTGTGGGGCTTCTCAGCCTCTTCATCATGTGACCCAATTCCTCATAATAAATCCCTTCCTGTGTGTGTGTGTGTGTGTGTGTGTATATATATATATATATATATATATATATATATATATATATATGATTAATTCTGTTTCTCTGGAGAACCCTGACTAATCCAGACAGTACCTGCCACTTGATAAGCATTCAATAAATTAATAACAATAAAAAAGACCCATATAGGGCCAGCTGAGTGGTGAGTTGGTTAGAAACTGGCTTGGGACGCTAGCTCTGAGCAGTGGGGCCCCAGTTCAGATCCTACATATGAGGGCCAGTGACACTGCCCTCTGTGGGTAAGATGGTGAACAACAATTTCACCTGGAGCTGGGCTGCTTTGAGTCCCTGGGGCGGCACAGCTGCAGTCCCTGCTGCAGTGGGCTGCCATAGGCTATAGTGAGTGGCCAGCAGCCAGCATGAGCTGCCAAAAGCCACTGTGAGTGGCTGTCCAGAAGCCAGTGACCAATCTGCCTCACCCGGGAAAAGCGCAATGCAATACCAACATGGGCCAGTGAAGCAACGTCCTCTGCAACTAGACTGAAGAACAAAAGGACACCAACTTGTCTGTTCCCCTTCCCCGATTCCCCAACGCTGTTCCCCTCCAATTCCCCAATAAAATCTTTTAAAAAAAAAAGACCCATATATTATCTTGAACTAAGGAGAAGGTTAAAGGGAAGGTCAAAGGTTCTCTGAGTTTTTGTTTCTCAAAAATAATCAATATCCAAAAAGGCATATTTTGGGGTGGTAAACTCTGCTTCCCCTATCAAGAAACTATTCTTTAACTCCCAGTTTGAATGATAAAAAACCCAGTCCATAAACCATACTCTCCAGTGTGCTATTATGACGGAGTTAACATCAAGCAGCTATTACCACAACAACCCTAACCATTCAATGGGGTAAAATGAGGGCTTTCCTGTTGAAAGTACAAGGCATAATTGGTCAGTGTTACCTTACAGATAATGTCTTGCACACGTTCACAATTTAGTGGGTCAAGTGGATGTGGCCATTTGGGGTTGAGAATACTGTATATGTCTGTGTAAGGAAGTTGTAACATCTGTGCTGTTGACTTTGGGAACAACTGTATGATTGAACCACAAATCATCAACTGCTTCTTTGTCTTAGGCATCAAATTACATTTCTTCCTGGTAATCTCTCTCACTTCCGGTTGCATTTTATAACGCACTCCATTACAAGCTGCATTTTCCAAGCACATTGCTGGACATAGAGAGGGGTAAAGTAAGGCCCCATCTTTGATGTGCCCATTTTCTAGAAAGAGAGGCAAAGGTGAACTGCACAAATGTAATGCAGTATACAGAATACTGTAATGGACAGCCATGAACACAGGAGGGGCATGCAAGACAGAAGCACACTGGAAGTTTGACAAAGATGAGAGGGTGAGGTGGAACCCCAGAGGCAGGACAGCCTGCTCACAGGCTCAGAGGCACGAGACACCACCGTGTGCTCAAAAAACTATCAACAGCTTGGTGTTGCTCAAGTGTAAAGTTCAACAGGAATAAAAGGGACAATGAGGTTAAAAATCTAAGCTAACTTTATTCCATAAAATGGAAGAACACTAGACAAGCTTTAGGCAGGACAGTAACATAGTCAGATATAGATTTTGGATGAAGCTGTCTAGAGGTGGTACCGAAAAGGATCCACGGTAGAAGGATGGGCAAGGGGGAAGTGTAAAAATCCTGGCATCGAAGAGTAACATGTGGTCCTTGTAGAAGATAAGGACAGTCTCAGTGAGGGTAATGAGGAAGAGAAGGAGAAGATGGGCTTGAAAAATACTTAGGAGGTCAAATAAGCATGCTGTGGTAGTATATAAATGGTGTGGGACTAATACAATTAACAGTTTCCCCCCCTTCTAAGTTCTTTTAGCTGAGCTAATAATCAAATCGACAGAGATAGACTGACAGGAGAAAATCACATTTCAATACAGGCACATGGGGAATTCACATAAGCATGAAAATTCCCAAAACAGTGAGACAACATTGGGTATATACAACTTTTAGACAAAGGAGAAAAGGTGGGAATGGGGTCTCAGATTTCAGAAGTGAGAGTGGGCGATTTACAGGTAGCTGAGGAAGAGGGAACACACACAGCAGGCCACTTCTTGCCAGACAACTCGAACAGTAGAACATGGGATATCGAGCTGACAGGCCCCTGCCTGAAACCCCCTGTTTACCATACTTAACTCACATCAGGCTAAGGCAGCATCCTAAGATTTTCTTCCTGAAGCAGATTTCTCTGTCTGAATCTCTTGGTTAGAAAAGGGGGAGAGTCAAAGGTTTTTTTCTGAGTCTTATTTCTTTATAAACAGCTTAAAATCAATATCCCAAAAGTCAGCTTCAGGGTGGAAAAACTTTGCCCTTCAGCGATAAGAGAGGGAAATGAAAGGGTGACTCTCCGTTTTCTAGTTTGGGTGACCAGGTGGGCAATATTCTGCCCTATTACACATGAGGCTCCCGTGTTGACGCTCAGATAGCACCTGTGTCCATTCTTCATCATCACAGATGGAAATACGTCACTGTTTGTGGGCTTGCTTGTTTCGTGGCTGACTGCCCCTCTAGACTGAAAACGAGTCGACAGGAGAACCAGGTCTGGTTTTGCGAATCCTGTCTCACCAGCACCAGCACAAGCAGTGAGTGACACAGAGTCAGCAACAATAAATAGTTGTCAAAGAGAAAGACAAAGGCCAAATACTGTATAGTATCACATATATCTGGAATGTAGAAAAAGGTTGAACTAGAAAGAGGGAACAGAAAAGCAGTCACTAGGGGTTTGAGGGGTGGAAATTATAGGGAGAAGCTGGGAAGAGTGTACAAACGTTAGGTTATAAGATAAACAAGGTCTGAGGATCTAATGCATAACATGGTGACTATAGTTGATAACACTATATTGAAAATTGCTAAGAAAATAGAACTTAAATATTCTCACACACACAAAAAAAGGTACATATGTGAGGTGAGGGCTGCGTTAATTAACCTGATGGGAGAAAGCCTTTCCCTGTATACATGTATCAAATCATCACATTGTACACTTTAAATATCTTACAATATTATTTGTCAACTATACCTGAATAAATAAAATACTACATAGTTACCAAAAAATATAAAATGAGAAAGGAACATACAGAAAGAAAAGACACTTTAGTGAGTTCCCTTTTGGACATGGTGAGTTTTGAAATGACTGTGCAAATACCCAGGTGTAGATAACTAGGAAGCAGCTGGAAATGGGTCTGAAATCTGTGGAGAGGTTAGGTTTGGAGATAAAGATTTGAGAGTTACTAGCATGTGATACAATCATGAAAGTGAGGACAGCATCAAGAACAGCCCTAATAGAATTCAAAGGGACTTAGACTTCCTCCTACTTTCTAGTCAATTACCTTTGCTTTCTAGAGGTCCACTGTCACTGTCCCCTGGGCTGCTCACAGAGCTGGCATATGACACAACTCCAGAGGACACTATTGCTATGCTGTGCTCAAGAGAGGGTCCAGCTATGCCTTTATGATCTTTCCAAGGAGGCATCACATGCCAATCATACTCTCCGCCCATTTTGCCAACTCAGTTTTCCTGAGTCCTTTAAACAGCCCCGGAATTCTGTGAAATCCTTTTCCATGAAATCCTCGGGAGCCCACAGAATAGCAATTATCCTGAATATCCTAGCCACTAAATTGCAAATTGCCACTCTGCTTAATCAAAACGTAGAAATCGGGCCAGCTGAGTGACGCGGTGGTTAAGCGCTGGCTTGGGAATCCAGCAGCCCAGGTTCAATCCCACATATGAGGGACAGAGACACTGCCCTCAAAAAAAAAAGCAAACAAAAAAAAACTTGGAAATCTTACTCTTCCCCAGTTCTTTTTCCAATTAGATACCTTTGTGTGTCATCTACCCTTAAGATCCAATCAGGCCTGTGTTGGTATAAATGCTGCTGTCTATTGCTACTTGGTTTATTGCTTATATTCAGTATCTATGTGTTTGGCCCTAGGAGGGTCTGTGTGCTTTGACCTGGTGTGTACCCTGGAGGAATCACAGGCTGTGTCAGGTAGGGTGACAGGACACCCTTGCTTTTCTAGCACAGGTCTGTTGAAAATATTCACCCTATAACCAGGTGATATGTCAAACTATGCATTTTCACTTGGAAAATGTGGTTAGGACAGGAGTGAAAGGTAGATTGCCTTGTATTTACAATTAGGTACTTAATATATGCTTTTTAGAAATAACAACCTAAAAAGGAAGTTGAGCTTCTAAATTCCTAATGTGGTTTAAAGCCCACAGGGCTTCGTTATTTAATTACAAACGTTAAAAAAAATTGACAACTAGAAAAGAGAGTCTCTAAGGTCAATATGATAAATATATTTATGTCTATGTGCCAATATAATAATGTTTCAGTGATGGATCATTTAGGAATCAATTTAACTTCAAAACACAGGAAGCCTTTCCCCCCTTTTCCCTGAATTTACTGATTTCAGGTTTGTTCTCCAAAATGTGTCAAAACTCCACAGACAATAATTACAGTATTTATACTTTTAAGTAAATACAGTTAAGGGGCTACATTTTATTAAAATGTAATCAGCGCCATGGACCTATCATTCGACTACAGACAAATATCGCAGAGAAAATGGTAAGAGATAGCTGCCCGAGGGACCCATCAAGACGTGACTCCCTGCCTGTTCTCTCTGCCATCCTGTTATACTGGCTTTGTCCTCACCCTTGTCAACTCGTGGACAATGATGGTTGCTTTGCCTCCACGTTTCATGTATCTAGAAGATGGGGGAAGGGGTCGGGGAGAGATTTTTTTTGTCATTTTATTCTGGAAGGGAAGCCCTCTTCAATGGTTTGTTCCCTATACCTCATTGACCATCTCCAGCTACAAGTGGACAGGAATCAAGCTTGTAGCTTTTACAGCTTCTATGATAGAGCTAGGCAAGAGACGGGAGAAAGTTGGAAACTGCCAATCAAGTAGGTCAGACTAAAAAATAAATATAAATCACGTTATTATATCTGCCTGCTTCCAAAAATCTTGCGAGCATATCTGAAGCTAAGTTACTGGTCCTGATGTTGATTTCTAGCTGCATGATTCTCAGAGTGATCTTATGTCAGAATCTTCCACTCTATAATATATGAGCAGCATTTTTACATGGTCTATTTTATCAAAGTGAGCTAGATAAAGGATTGAAAATATTTTTAGATGCTAGTTCAGGTAATTGGGTGAATAAGATATATTTTTAGCCACGTTATTTTTTAAATTAGTTCCTGGAATTTTCCCCGGTGGTGGCAAGAATATCTTTGGTTGGCAAGCAACAATAACAGAGATAATTTTACCTTTCTTCCCACATGTTTGCCCTGCTTGGTACATGACATAAATTGGAGTTGCTGCAGCTATGGTCAGAACCGGTTATGTGTGGAGCGTTTTTTTCACAGAGAAGTGCTTTGTCGCCATCTGGTGGACAACCTTATCTCTGCAATGTCACCCATAGTTCTCAGGCCTGGATGCCCTTTAGGATCACCCCCGGTCTTGTAAACAATCCCAATCGACCCAGTTCCTCCCCAGGCTAATTCAATCAGGTCTGCAGTACGACCAGGCACCAATCAGTATTTTAAGACCTGTAGGTAAGTTTAATGTGCAATTAGGGTGAAGAACCACTTAGTTAGAAACTGAATCAGTGATGAATACTGGACATTCTGTCAAGGTTGCCATAAAGGAAAAAGAGCTAAGTGGGTATATTCTATAACCTTTCAGAGGCCCTTTAACACCTTCCAGAGGGGAAATCATTAAAATATAAGAAATCTAAATTACTTCCTGTGTGATTCTCCCTATGATGAGGTAGACTTTGTGCTCGGCAGCTCTCTCTCTCTCTCTCTCTCTCTCTCTCTCTCTCTCTCTCTCTCTCTCTCTCTCTCTCTCTCTCTCTCTCTCTCTCTCTCTCCCCCCCCCCCCCAGGATTACACCTGTCCCTGGGAAAAACTGCAAAGCAGTTTCAACCTGATTTTGATACTTAGTGTTCATAGACCACTTTGTTATGTATTTTCTCATTTAATTCTCTGAAGAACCTATTAAAGTGGATAGTTCTTCCTACTAATGCCATGTCAACTCATCTAAAAAACACACAGCCCTGGGGTATTTTAGGTGCCAAGATCCTGCTTTCCCCTTCATCTTCTCATTAAAATTTACTTTGCTGAATAACACCATATTGTAATACTGAAATTTGCCCTTAGAACACAAATTTTCTCACACACAAAAAAGGGCCAATATGGGATGTGATGGATGTGTTAACTTGATGGGGTGGAAGGGAATCCTTTCACAATGTATACGTGTATCAAATTATCACTTTGTGCCTTTTAGATACCTTACAATTTTATCAATTGTACCTCTAATAAATCTAATAAATGAATAGGGGAATCTGGATAATGATGGTGAGTATTCCATGTAATATTCTTTTAACTTTTCTGTAATCTTGAAGTTATTTACAAATAAAGCCAAGATCTGCTTTTCTCAGTTTGCTATCTTTTTTTAACTGATTTTTTGTCATTTTATCAATTTATTTAATATGCACTTGTCAAACACACAGTTGATAATCTTGAGAGGAAAATACATCAAAGGCATATATACATTTATAGAAGCTACTATACATGTAGCATGAAAGATACATTTATCATTTTTTTATAGAAGACATTTAAATGAAGATAAATAGGTTCAAACTGGTCACTACCTTTTTAAAAAACTTCTAGAACTAATTCCCACTGATAACGGTTCAGTTTTCATCATGACACATACATTATTGGTATAAAATTTAGTTAATGAAAAGACCAGTTCTGCTGGCATATCTATGCAAGTCCTGACAACCTTTTTCCTATATAGGAAATTCAGGCTTTGCAACCACAGGGTCTCTGTTACAACCATTCAACTTTGTCTTCACAGCACAAATGCAACTACAGATAATACTTACATAAAGGGCATGGCTGTCGTCTAATAAATGGACCCCTGGTCTCCTGGATCAATGATATATGTCTTTTCATAAATTCCCACATCATGTGTTTTCTGAGAAAGCACTTGAAATCTCATTTGTTTTCTACTAAAAATTTGACCTGCAATAATCTATGCACATATTGCATCTCCACGACGTTTGATGTTGCAAATGGTTATTCATGCTTATTCATGGCCAAATAAGTTTTTTAAATGGTCATCTAAGATTAAGGAGTCCCCAAATACATGATACATGGAGTGATAATACAGGGAGCTAAGTAGTAGTATATAAAGTGCATTCTTGAACCACACACTTGCTAGGCCATTCATTGGCATATCTGCACTAGTTTTATAAATAGGACTAGCAGGGCCGGCCGAGTGGCGCATTGGTTGAGAGCTGGTTTGGGATGGCAGCGGCCCCGGTTTGGATCCCACATATGAGGGCCAGTGACACTGCCCTCTACAGCTAACAGCTCCACCTGGAGCTGGGCTGTGCGAGCCCCGGCGACAGTGTAGGCTGCAGCCCCTGCTGCAGTGGGCTGCTATACGCTACAGTGAGTGGCCGGCAGCCAGAGTGAGCGCCTGGCAGCCAGTGTGAGCTGCCAATAACCGCGGTGAGCGACCATCCAGAGGCCGGGGTCCGATCTGCCTCATCCGGGAAGAGCGCAATGACGATACCAACATGGGCCAGTGAAGCAACGTCCTCTGCAACTAGATTGAAGAACAAAAGGATAGCAACTTGTCTGTTCCCCTTCTCCGATTCCCCAATGCTGTTCCCCTTCCCCAATTCCCCAATAAAAAGTCTTAAAAAAAAAATAAATAGGACTAGCAAACATCACTCATCATATTGCTAAATTGGTGTACAAACTGAACAGAAATTATGTATCTGGATTTAGATTGTACATAGAACCTAATCATAGAGTCCATACCACGAAGCCCACTTGCTATTTTACATGGATTTGTGGGGTTTATTTTGTGGGATTTTTTTGTGGGTTTTTTAAAGATTTTATTGGGGAATTGTGGGAGGGGAACAGCTTTTGGGAATCGGGGAAGGGGAACAGACAAGTTGCTGTCCTTTTGTTTCTTCAGTCTAGTTGTGGAGGATGTCTCTTCACTGGCCCATGTTGGTATCATCATTGCGCTCTTCCCGGGTGAGGCAGTCGCTAGCCGGCCATTGGACGGCCGCTCATGGTGGCTCACGAAAGCACATGCCAGCTGCCGGCCAGCGCCACTGCACAACCTACGCTGTCGCCAGCGACTCATGGCAGCCCAGCTCCAGGTGGAGCTGTTGTTCACCATCTTAGCTTTAGAGGGCACAGCGTCACTGGCCCTCATGTGGGATCCAAACCGGGCCCTGCTGCTCAGAGCTGGCATCCCAAGCCAACTCTTCACCAAAGTGCCACTCAGCCGGCCCCTACATGAATTTGTCCTTGATACACATGGAAGACATAGGGAAAATAAAAAGTGAGCTTTAGAACCAAAAGACCAAACTGACTAAACTTTTCGCTAATTATGGCCAAAAAGAAATAATTTCTATTGTGTATGCCATTAATTAGATTAGACTATGCTAGCTCAAGCCTTAGGTTCAGAAAGCCAAAATGAAGGCTCCCATTTGCATTAGTCCCATATGGCCAGGAAGTAGATCTAAAGAAAGCCTAAATTTCCTTAATGAGTTCCATGTTTTAGGAAACTATGGACTTTAGGGTTGTGTATGTGAAGCTGAGATACTGGTTCAAAGGTGCTAGTCACCTATAATAAATGAAGAGTTTTGAAGAATCAAATTAGTCATTAAAATTCCAGTCTGCTCACTGGGATTTTGCCAAAACGAATATATTGACAGGCTCTGTTTTATAAAATATATAGAAGGGAAGGAAAAAATGCCCATCTAGATCAAACTGCAATCATAACAGTTATACCTGCAGTGGCGATGGTAAGCAGGGTTCAAATAGCTAATGTGTTTTTATCTTGCTCCAAAGTGGTGAAGATGATTAGGGAAGCCAGGCAGCTAGGAGGTGAAGCACAATTTGATAGGCAGATTAGGGAAACCAGAACATTCTTTTACTCTAAGTTTTGCCTCCACTCGTGGCTTTAATTTGCCTTCTCATAACTAATGATCTTGAGTATCTTTTCATATGTATACTGACTACTGCCTGTATCTTCTTTACTGAAACATACATTCAAGTCTTTACCAAATTTTTATGGGGTTTGTTGTATTCTTATTACAATTTTAAGAGTTTCTTATATATGTCTTTTATCTGATTTATGTATTGCAATCTTTTCTCCCAGTAAGCAGCTCGTATTCAATGTGTTGTCCTCTTCAAGTTTTTGCTGACTTTTCTGCTTTCAAATTTTTCTTTATTGTTGGTTTTCAGTAGTTTGACTATAGGAAGGTGTAGTTCTTTGGATTTATCTTAATTGGATTTACCCAGCTTCAATCTTTCTTCATAAAACTTGTAAAATATTTAGCCATTATTTCTTCAGATGTATTTTTTCTACCCTATTTTCATTCTTTTATCTTTCTGGATCTCCAATTACATGTGTGCTCATCCATCTGATATTCTTTCATATAACCTTAGGGCTCTATTCTTTCTTTAATCTCCTTTCTTTTCTTGAGGTTGTATTTTAATTGATCCATTTTCAAGTTCAGACACTTTCTTCTGATGTCTCTAGTCTGCTGTTAAATGGATCCAGATATTAAAATTGCTATTCTACTTTTCTGTTGTAACAATTCAATTTTATTTTCTTTATATGTGCCACTTCTCTGCTGAGGTTCTCTACATAGATTCTCTACTCAAGAAGACATTTCTTTTAAATCCTTGAACATGCACTTAATAGCCACTTAAAAGTTTTTGCAGAATTCAACATTTAGGCCATGTAACATTGTTGGTTTTTTTTGTTTTTTTTAACCATGGTACTCTTTTGCCATTTCTTTCCATATGTACTAATTTTGACTGCATATCACATTACAAAACATGTAGAAAATCTGTATTGTATCTCCCTCTGAAAAGTGTTAATTTCTATTCCAGTTGGCATTTTGATTACTACTTTCAACCTACAGATGCTTGGTTTTATGCTTTGTTAGTATGAATCTGTGGAAAGCCCAAGGTGTTTCTCAAACCCTTCTAATTGGCAAACTCTCCCGTGCAGATCTTGTTGAGGTGTAATTTCAGTTTATATTCAGGGACGTGGACACTTGTTGACAGTCTGAGAGCTGAAACAAAAAGGCAGTGTCACGTTGTTCAACCTTAGCTGGGAATATGCATATTGGGCAACTCAGTATTTTTGCCTCTGTGCATGTCTGAGAATGACTATGACAGTGCCTAGAGTAATGATTTAGGGTTACAAATAAATTTTAGCAAGTAAGCAAACTTGCAAATACGGCATATGAATAACAAGGATCAACTATATGTTTTTAGCATAATGAAACTGGGTGCATAATAAAAACCTTTTAGTGTTTCAAGAGGTTTTTTTTGATTACTTTTTTTTTTAAGCTTTTATTGGGGAATTGGGGGAGGAGAACAGACAAGTTGCTGTCCTTTTGTTCTTCAGTCTAGTTGTGGAGGACGTTGCTTCACTGGCCCATGTTGGTATCATCGTTGCGCTCTTCTCGGGTGAGGCAGATTGGTCGCCAGCCTCTGGGCGGCCACTCACAGTGGTTCTTGGCAGCTCACACCAGCTGCCAGCCGCTCACACCAGCTGCCAGCCACTCACTGTAGCCCATGGCAGCCCACTGCAACAGGGGCTGCAGCTATGCCGTCCCAGGGACTCAAAGCAGCCCAGCTCCAAGTGGAGCTGTTGTTAGCTGGAGAGGGCAGTGTCACTGGTCCTCACATGGGATCCGAACCGGGGAAGCTGGCATCCCAAGCCAGGTCCCAACCAACGCGCCACTCGGTCAGCCCATGATTACCTATTTTGATGGAAATTGTCCCTAAACAAGGTATTGTCTTCTAAACAAGACACCAAAGATATTTTTTCTTCCTGACTTAGGGCCATCATTATAATAAAAAGTAAACAAGTGCTAAAATCCAATGAAACTGCTACAAGTTTTATAATAAATATATAAATGTATACTCTTAGAATTAAAAGCCCCTGTTGGCAGCAATTGTTGAGGCCTGTTTTTTGCCTCTTATTGGTGTTTTCTTTGTTGTTTTATTTTTTTAAACCAAAGCTCAATTTACCCTGCTGTATGATCTTGGGAAAATAAACTTTATAGGTCTCATCTATAAAATGAAGAAAATGCATTCCTAAGATGCCTCCAGGTTTAAAATTCTATCTTTTTTTTTAAAGAAATACAAATTGTCTTTTCTAAAGAAATACAAATTGTTAGTTACAAAGTAGTCACAGGGATGTATTGCATAGAGTATATAGTCAATAATGTTGCAACTGTGTATAGTGCCAGGTGGGTACTAGACTAATCTGGGGACCACTGCATAAATTATATAAATGTCTAACCACTATGCTGTACACCTGAAACTAACATAACACTGAATGTCAGTTGTCACTGAAGAAAATCAATAATTTAAAAAATAATAAAATTCCATCTTTTCTAGCTATCAGTGTTTTTTGGTCTCTAGATGCTATCTCCTCTTCCATTCTAACTTTCTGCTTCTCATCTACGTCCTGGGAAAATCAGAAACCCAACTTCAAGGGCCGGCCGAGTGGTGCATTGGTTAAGAGCTGGCTTGGGATGCCGGCGGCCCCGGTTCGGATCCCACATATGAGGGCCAGTGACACTGCCCTCTACAGCTAACAACAGCTCCACCTGGAACTGGGATTTGCGAGCCCCAGTGATGGTGTAGACTGCAACCCCTGCCACAGTGGGCTGCCATAGGCTACAGTGAGTGGCCAGCGGCCAGCGTGAGCGGCTGGCAGCGTGAGCTGCCAAGAGTCGCAGTGAGCGACATCTAGAGGCCGGAGGCCGATCTGCCTCATCCGGGAAGAGCGCAATGACAATACCAACATGGGCCAGTGAAGCTACGTCCTCCGCAACTAAACTGAAGAACAAAAAGACAGCAACTTGTCTGTTCCCCTTCCCCGATTCCCCAATGCTATTCCCCTCCCCCAATTTGAATAAAATCTTTAAAAAAAAAAAAAAAGAAAGCCAACTCCATTAGATTATAAAAAATAAGACATTCTAATGAAATACTCGAAATCTTTTCTAAATTATGTGAATTCAGTGGTCCAGTTATCTGCAGGGTATGCATTCTAAGACCCGTGGATACCTGAAACTATGGTAATACTAAACCTACATATACTGTTTCCTTTACATACATACCTATGATCAAGTTTTAATTAGTAAATTAGGCACAATAAGAGATAAACAGCTAATGGTAAAATAGAACAATTATAACAATACACTGTAATAAAAGTTATGTGAATGTGGCCACTCGTTTCAGGAGATCCCTTGCTGATGTCTTCGTATAGGCTCAATGCTTTCTCCTACAACACAACGCTGTCAATCGAAACACATTTACTGTTCATGTATTCCACACACAAATTTAATGTCTTTTCCATCTTAACTAAGCACGTTGCAGCCGCAACTTTTGCAGTTTGAGGTGTGACAGCAGAACTGGCAATTCCTTTTTCCTTTTCATAATTTCACTAATAGAAGATTCCTTCTTACCCTAGATCTTAACAACCTCAGCGTATTTTTTCTTCCTTTATTAAGTCAAAACTTTCACCTTTAAACTTAAAGAACGCACTTTATAGCTTCTCTTTGGCATATCTGAATTGCCAGCATCCCAACTCTTGCACGTTGGGGCCATTAAGTAAAACAGGGATTATTTGACCATAAGCACTGTGATTCTGCAACCATCAATCTAATGACCAAGGTGGCTACGAAGTGATTAACGGGGCGGGGAGCATATACAGCTTGAATATGATGGACAAAGGGATGGTTCACATCCAGGTGGGACGATTTGGGATGGAGGGCGGATGAAGCCAGAGCATGCGAGATTTGTGACACTACTCAGAATGGCTCACAATTTACAACTTAATGAATTGTTTATTTCTGGAACTTTGACTTAATATTTTCAGACCACAGTTGACCCTAGTAACTGAAACCAAGGAAAGCAAGACCACAATTAAGGTGGGACTACTGTCCATATTTTGGCAACAAGAGATCTGTACACACTTAATCCCTGGATCTTAGCTATAGTCAAGATTTGTATAAATCAGTTGTATTTCCTAAGAGATAGAGCAAAAACAACTCATAAGGCATTGTTAAATATAGGTAAACCAATTATCTGAACTATGGCAGCTCTGTATAGAAAAACAAACAAAAATAATACCATCTTTCCTAGGATCCTCACTGATCCCATGCCTGAGAAATAGGAAAATACATAGTTTGAAAAGAAGCTATTATTAAAAAGCCTTAGAAAAGTAGACAAGTAAATTTATTGTTGACTTATTTTCTTTATTGAATTAAAATTATACTATATATAAAATAGCAATGTATATACAGAGGGATTTAATACCATCATATGTACAACTATCTTTAAAGTCAGGAGGCACGTTACAATGATTATGAATATAAAGTTTATATTAAAATATTCTCCATGGTGATTTATTTAGCTGTTTTAGTTCGAAGTCGTCGTTTGAGAATCTGATGATCACTTTCCTTTACTTTATGATCCATTAAAATCTGAAATTAACAATTTCACAATTTTTAATAAATAAAAATAAAAGGTTATTTATAATTAGTAAGCCATGTAATGTGCTTAATATTGAAATAACAGGTACATATTTTTTGTCCTCTTGGACTATAGGTTTACTATCTTCTACCAAAATAAGCATGCCTAAAGTATTAGATTTTATAAAAGATTCTTTGAACACTATGTAATTCTAGAATTAAAATAATTTACAATTTGTATTAAATTCAGGACATATACAGCTTGAAATAATTACTGAAATATTCAGAGGCATGTGACTCAAATAATTTTTAAGAAATGAGCTTTTACATCAACAAGTATGTAACTTAGAAAGCAGAAAGAGCATTATATTGCAATTAAACAAGAATTTCAGCCAAGGGAGAAAATTATATACTAATCAGACAGATGATGAAAAGTGACCAAGAGAATAGTACTTTCAACAGCATGTCCTAATTGGCCCTTATGCTTTACACTTGCCTTTAAGTGTCTATCTTACATCTAATAGCTACTGTTGCAAAGGGATTCCCTCCTGATTTTTCTTGGCCACTTCCTTTTGAAGGCTTTTCCTTTAATTACTTTTCTATTTTCACTTTCATCCACTAGGCAAATATAAGCATGATAGAAAATTAGAACTTTCCCTGTAATAGCACAGCCTGTTCTGAGTGAGGAGAATGAGTCGTAGAATCAGGGTGACAAACTACAGTTTTTTCTTAATAGAACCTGGCAGGCTTAGAGGAAAAGTGGGAGGAAATGACTGAATGTCAATTCTATATTTTTACCAGGTACACTTAGGCACAGATTTGTACAACTTTTGTGATAAAGACAAGAAGAAAAATAGATGTTGGAAACAAATAAATTACTAAATAGTGATATTTCTATTGATGGAATTAAAATTCCTCTGATGAGTTTATAAATGTAAATACATGGCATTTGTATGCTGCGTTTATATTTAATTACTATGAATTCAACCCATCTGATACCAAAAGCATAACATTTATAGCATGTTTTAAGAAATTTGACCTAAAGAATAAAAACTCAAACTATTATAAAATTCAAATTGTTATGAATACTTCAGAATTAAAAAGAACATGAACAGTTTTACTTTTAAGAAAACTAAAATAGTAGCTTACCACTTGGCCAGATATATCAATAGGAGATGAAATTTCATTTGTGTATAATTTCCGTTTGGCCCGCTTTGGTCGAGATACATTTTCTTTAATTTCTTCTACGTTTGAGAGCTTTGAAGAGCTCATAGTTTCAATGATCTTCTTTGCTATGAAAAAAAAATATTAAATCCTGAAATAATTTTCTAACTGCAAAGGTTTAAAATACTTAATAAAGAAAAAATATACCAAATTAAAAAGCACTGTAATTTATAAACGGGAAAAGGACATGAATAGACAATTCACAAAGCAAAAAATTAAATGCCTAATAAACACATAAACAGATGATTAAGAGTCAAAAAAAAGAAAAAAGAAAGCAAACAAATATCACTTCACTAGTGTTCAAAATAGTGAAAAGGTTGGTAAATTATAGTACCACCAGTAAAACTCAGGCATCTTCAATGACTTGAAAAAGGCTTATGCTTTGTTAGGCAAGAAAAAACAGGATACATACACAGTGAACAGGGCAGCATTAAAAATAGAATGGTAGGGGCCGGCCGAGTGGCGCGGTGGTGAAGCACTGGCTTGGGAAGCCAGAGGCCCCGGTTCGGTTCCACATATGAGGGCCAGTGACACTGCCCTCAAAAAAAAAAAAAAAAAAAAAAAATAGAATGGTAGATCTAGTTTAGTACTGACATGTAAGAATGCCACAATAAATAATAAGTAAAGGTAGATTGTAACTATGAACCCTTTACTTAGAGTACACACACACACACATACACACACACACTAAAAGAGCACAAATTGTTAATAGTTGATTGCTTCTGGGAAGTAGAACAGAATTTTTAAATTTCTTACTTTGTGCATTTGTTTTATTTTTTTCAACAGACACATTTGGTTTTAATAGAAAACATGTTTCCATTTGGGAACATTCCTGGATAGAAAATCCATATACACATGATTATCAACTATATTTTTTAAAATAGAAAAAACATGTAAGGAAATATGCTAAATTAAGGATCTATCATCAAGGGCTGAGCTGAGCTTGAGCATCAGCTGCCAGATGTCCAAGTAGCTAATTAACACAAGCCAAAATGAAAGTAACACTCTAGCCTTTAACCACTTACAGCAATGGACTAAGCAGTTAAATCTGAGAAAACACCAACTCCCACACAGCCTCTTTCCCCTATCTTCCCATGGAATGGTGTGTGGTCTAGGTCAGGAGGATCAGCACACAAGTGTCATCTTATTGCCAAGGGAACCCTGAACAAAGCCTTGTGTATTTGCAGTTTTATGGACCCTGGGGCTGGAGGCTAGAGGGAAGAGCTAGGAGTGGAAAACCACAGTTAGAGTGGAGAAAGGTGCCTTCAAGGTTCCCTCTACTTCCTTGTCATAAGGCTTTGGGCCAAGGCACCTGAGGAAGTTCTCTGCTGAATGCCCCTCAATAAAGAGGCTGCAAATGAAGGCACCTGGGCTAGGAATGCAGGTATGTATAAAAGCATGGCTGGCCGAGGGCCTAAGTCCTTGACTGGAACTTAACTCACTTGAGAGATTGCAACACATTGGCTGTGTGCCAGGTTTGGTGTGGGGAAGACAGCTTTTCCCCTTGAGGCCTAACAGGGTCAGCCTGAAAAAAAATCATACACCCGATTTTGGCCAGGAGCCACCAAAATTCTCACTACTCTAGGCCAGCCATATTCTAAGAGCTGAGGATGTGAACCAGACAAACGTCTTGCACTTGTGGAGCTTATATTCTAATGAAAACGATAACAAAACAAAAAATTAAATAATTCAATTTGCCGTCTGAAAGATCACTGTCTGCCACGTATTAAATGGATAGAAGATAAGCAAAAGGAAGACCAGTGATAACAAGTAATGAGTAAACTGGTTGTCAGAGCAACAGATTTTTAAGAACTAATCTCATTTTCTTCTTTTTTTCCCTGTATTTCCAAGTGACCAACAACAGACATGCATTGTAGTTATAATCCAAAAGAGGGATATCTTGAATTCCTAGAGATAAGTTTTTAAAAACGCCACCTGAGGTGTATCAGTAGGGAAGCTGAGTCAACCAAGTAAGGGAGTCAATTACCATATGGTTACCTCCCTGTCCTTGAAAACATATTGCCTTTTGATATATGTGATAGTCAATGTAATTTAATAAAATACACAAGTATCTAAAATAACAAGTCCTGCCTCCCTCCAGATTATTTCTATGTTTATGCAAACTATACCTTGAAAAGATGTACTGTATCTTTTTCAAAAAATATACACAACTGGGTCTGGTAAATCTGAAGTTCCCAAACTGTGCACTGAGGCTTGCTGCAGCAAACTCACAGGAGCACAGGTCCACTGTGTATCTCTACAATTACATCAAGCAGCCTGCTCTGGGTAAGAAGAGTGGCCATAGCTCAAGGGAGTTTAGCTTCAAAATAATATGCATTACATTCCTTTTGATGATGACCAATCTTTGCAACCAGGATTTTCAGAAGCTGAATTTTTAGCCTTAAGTACTGATGTATGGAACTATAAGGTGTTCCTTTGGGTGCAGGAACACACCGAAAAAAAATGATTGAATTATTAAGGGCACTATGAACCAAGAAAGTTTGGAAACCTCTGTGGTAAGTTTTTACAGAGAGCATTTTTATACACCCTATCTGACTCAAATGTCCCCTACTTTTAGTCCCTTTCCCTCCCTAATCTCACTTGTAGTCTCCAATTTATCCTATTGTTACCACTCAGATAATCTCATGAAAACCCACTCCTCCACCTGCCTCCTCCTTCCAATTATCTGTCCACCTTCTGCATGCCGGTTGCATACTGCTACCTAGAACTACCTGGGCATTCCCTATGTTTTCCTGGTAGTCTACCTGTGCAAAGCTGTTCCCTGTGGTGGATGTGTGTCTGTGTGTGTGTATACATAAATATGTATGTTTTTGTTTATGTATACATGTATGGAGAGAGTGTATATATGAGCATATAGGTATTAATACTTTGGTGTTAACATGGCTATATTATAAAGAAAAAAGTGTTAAGCAACTAAACTCAACAGATATTTATGAAAGCATATGTTTTTGATATATATGAATAGGTAATGTTTATGCATAGAAAAAAGCACTAGAAGAACATATCCCATGACACTAGCAGTGTTTACCTCGAGAAGGTGTAATCCTGCCAACATTTCAATACCCAGGTTAAATCCCATCCCTTCTATAAAGTCTTCCCAATGCCCCCTAATCAGAGCAGCTTGCTCCCCACCAGTATCAGCACAACACTTTGCTTGTATCCCTGTAACTACATTAAGCAGCAGCCGGCTCTGGATCAATTACTTAAATACTGGACTTTCTCAGCTACACAGGGCACACCCAGGCATATCATGCTTTCATGTTTCCTCCCTCCACTTACCGTAAGACAATGTCTATTTTAAATATAAGAATCACTGTTATTGAGTTTCCACCAATCAGAAAACACCCTACATCTAATATAAAAGGCCATTTAATTAATTTTCTGTAAACCTTTTGACTGAAGAATTGTTGGAGAATGTTGTAAGAAGTCTCCAAATTTCTGTAGTGTTCCTTCTTTTTTCTTAGTGGCCAAGTTCATCTTAACTGCAGATGCCTGACTCCGTAAAGAATATGTTTTCTGAGATGATGGGCGTATGGAAACCTAATAAACAAACAATTATTTTTGTTATTGTTGATGAGAAATGTTAGAAGGAAATAGTTACAGCCACCATTGAATTAAAGAGGCTAGACATAGGTTATAAATTTGCAGGCAGGGAAGTTAGGATGAAGTGTATGAGGAGAGGGGTGAAAGGGCCTGAGGATGGCAAAATGAATGTGACAGGCCAGAGTGCTAAGTCAGAAGTGAACACATCGGGCCAGCTGAGTGGCGTGTTTGTTAGGAGCTGGCTTGGGATACCAGCTCTGAGCATCAGGGCCCCAGTTCAGATCCCATATATGAGGGCCAGTGACACTGCTCTCTACAGCTAAGATGGTGAACAACAGCTCCACCTGGAGCTGGGCTGCTGTGAGTCGCCAGCCGAGGGCATAGCTGCAGCCCCTGCTGCAGTGGGCTGCCACAGGCTACAGTGAGTGGCCGGCAGCTGGAGTGAGCTGCCAAGAGCCACCGTGAGCGGCTGTCCAGAGGCCGGCGACCAATCTGCCTCACCCGGGAAGAGCACAATGATGATACCAACATGGGCCAGTGAAGCAATGTCTTCCACAACTAGACTGAAGAACAAAAAGACAGCTTGTCTGTTCCCCTCCCCCAATTCCCCAATAAAATCTTTAAAAAAAAACAAAAAAACGAAAGAACTTGTTAAATGTTAAAAAAAAAAAAAAAATAGAAATGAACATATCAAGAAGTGCTTGCTAATGGCCAAAAGCTAACGCTTATATTCTAAGCTGAATTTGATGAATAGGAAATGGAATATAAATGAGTTATATTTGGGCCAGGCGAGTGGCGCGGTGGTTAAGCGCTGGCCTGGGAAGCCAGCGGCCCCGGTTCGGTCCCACATATGAGGGCCAGTGACACTGCCCTCAAAAAAAAAAAAAATAAAGAGAGTTATAATTGGACAAAACTGGATTTCTGGATAATTACTAATCAAATCTGACATCTTAATTTTCATCTACTTTATAAATATAAGTTATAAAAATGGTTACATTTGGACAAATTAAAAGACAAACCTTTTGTTGCTTTTTGCCAGAAGAATTTTTGTGCTCAGAAACAGGGGACTGCAAATTAGTTCTGGGTGTCTCATTCTTCTTATTTTCACATTTCACCAAGTCCTAAAAATAATATATTTCAGCACTAGTTAATCTCCTGAAAATGTTTTCTTTCTCTAGACTCAAAAAAATAAAAAATAAATAAAAAGGAAAGAGAAGAAAATGGTTCTTAACCGAGGGCAATTTTGACCCCAGGGGACATTGGCAATGTCTGGAGATGTTTTTCATGGTCATTGCTGGGGGGAAAGGGGGTTTAATTGGCAACTAGAGGGTGGAAGCCAGAATGCTGCTAAACACCCTGTGATGCACAGCATAGACTTCCAAAAGAAAGAGACATCCAGTCCAAAATGTCAATTGTGCTGAAGTTAAGAAACCCTGACTGAAACCATGAATTTCCCCCCGCAACTTTATTGAGATACTATTGACATGTAACATATGAAAGTTTAAGGTGTACAATGTAATGATTTAACACACATATATACTGCGAAATAATTGAAGGTATGAATTTTTCACACACACCAAATATAATGAAACTACGTGAGAAATAAATGAAAAAGAATAGAAGAGATAACATCTTTTATCTGAACCTCATCTTTACAATACAGCACAGCAATATACCTGCCCTTTCGCCAACTCCCAAATTCTGCAAAGCACCTATGTCTAAGCATCTACCTCTAATTGAAATCTGGTATCAAAAACAAATAAAAATCTTAAGTATAAGCACAGGCAAAACGTGAAAATTAAGAAACATACTCTGGGGCCGGCCGAGTGGCACATTGGTTAAGAGCTGGTTTTGGGATGCCAGAGGCCCTGGTTCGGATCCCACATATGAGGGCCAGTGACACTGCCCTCTACAGCTAACAACAGCTCCACCTGGAGCTGCGCTGTGCGAGCCCCGGCAACGGTGTAGGCTGCAGCCCCTGCTGCAATGGGCTGCCATAGGCTACAGTGAGTGGCCGGCAGCCGCTTGAGCTGCCAAGAGCCGCCATGAGCGACCATCCAGAGGCCGGTGACCGAGCTGCCTCATCCGGGAAGAGCGCAATGACAATACCAACATGGGCCAGTGAAGCAACGTCCTCCACAACTAGACTGAAGAACAAAAGGACAGAAACTTGTCTGTTCCCCTTCCCCGGTTCCCCAACGCTGTTCCCCTCCCCCAATTCCCCAATAAAAATCTTAAAAAAAAAAAAAAAAACAAACATACTCTGTCTTCCCTACTAAACAGGCATGATGACATCTTAGGAAAAGACTTTTGTAGTATATTAACTGAACTGGTATAAATCCTAGTTGTATCAAAGATCATAAACTAAAAAGAATGAAAAGGCACGAAGAGAAGCAGAGCGAGCTCCTGACTGAACCTCAGAATTCACGTCACCAAGTAGAAGGGTCGGAAGAAGCGGACTGCCTTACGGGGAAAGACAGATGGCAACTGTGGGAAGCAAACAAAGAAAAGACTGTAACTCCATCACACTTGGAGCATTCAATAAAGAGCTCTTTGGTGTCTCCACTGGAGAATCCACTTTTTGTGTACATATGATTTTCACGAGGACCTTACAACCCTCAGCTTATTATAGCAGTGAAGAGCTAGCAAAATCAGTTAAAATTATCTAAGATTTACATGATACAATCTGTGTATCTATTCTGACATACACATGGAGAATATATACCAACAGTAAATTAATAAAATACTGTATTTTAACCCTGAGTACAAAACAAATTTTCCTTTTCCCTTGAGAAAATAAATCAATGAAATGTCAACATCGATGACAAAAAATTAGTGTATTAAAATGTATTAAATATAAAGTAACCATAGAATAAAATTCACTAAGGCTCTACAAAACAATCTCTACAGGTATTCTAGGTGTAGCAGGAAGTATACTAAATAATATTCATTCAGCAAATTTATTACCTGACAGAGAGCCTCAGGAGTATGGTTAATACTATTTCTGCTCTTCCACCAGCTTGAAAATATACTACTCTTTAAAGGAGTAAAAAAGAAAAAATGTTGGAGATAAGATCATTGTGCTGGAGAGCTTATACTTAGTTTTAAACTTAAAACAAGTTACTTTTAAAATAAATATTACCATTTATTATGTATCTATGACATATGGAGCAAAAACTAAGCATTTTAAACATATTATATCTAATCCTTTATTTCCAAAAGGAAGAAACTGAGGGTCAGAAAGCTTATATGATATGGTAGAAGGTTTGATAACCCTACAGTCAGAAAGGTGCAGTAAGAAGTAGTAAATAGTTTTTAGCCTACCACTAAACAGAGGTCCAAATTTTAATACTGGCTGTTAGAAAAAGAACTTTTCTTCTAAAAGAGACGATAGGGTTATAACCATAGAGACCTAAGATTTTAGTTAATTTACAAAGATTATATACTCAAGCACGTTAGCCATTTCCATTTCTCTAATTTCTTTTTTTTTTTTTCTCTAATTTCTTTATCAACCATTTTTCTTTTTCACTGGAGGCAAAGTGACTAAGTTTGAAGAGGACTAGTATATTAAAATAGCTCTCCAATAAAACTCCCCTTCATTTGACCTATCATAACTTCACTGAAATAAAGGATAAGCTATGTATTTTAATGTCCATAAGCCTTTTGTTTGAGAACTATTGAACTATTGGGTAGTCGGAAAAGTCATGATGTATTTTTTCTATGTTTTTCGTTGCAAAAATGCGTCATAACTTTTCTGACAACCCAATGTAATGATATTCTTAAGAGTATAGAATATGCTATAAATTATGATTTTGGAAGTATAACAAAGTTTAATTATATATTATAACTGAGCTTAATAACAAGCTCTGTTTGCTTGTTAAATTCACTCATCAGTTAAGTATTTACCTCCTCCATTTCATTACTCTTCCTCTTCCGAGCCTTGGAAATCTTAACCATCACAGGAAAGGTGCACCCAGGGTGTTTCACTGCCATTTTGTTTGGCCGTAAAGGTGTAAACTGAATCTCTAACTCAGGTTTTGGAAATCGAGTAGTCTGATTATTTTCTGTTGACACTTCACAAGAATCAAGGACTACAGATTCATTCTGCAACAGAATTAAAAAGGAAAACAAATCTTATTTGCAGTATATGAATTTATAAATCACAAAGAATTTACTCTCTTAAATACCTAGTAAAGACAATGAATTGGAAAAGATAAAAAGTGTGCTTGGGTCAGATTTGTCAGACAAGGACAGAAAGACTGAGTTACCACCTCACTCTCCAGGTTAAAATCGAGAGAAACTTAAGTGTTTCCCAAACTTGTATGATCATAACAATTATCTAGAGAATTTGTTTAAAAGATTCTTGGAGGCTGGCCGAGTGGCGCGTTGGGTAAGAGCTGGCTTGGGATGCCAGCGGCCCCAGTTCGGATCCCACATATGAGGGCCAGTGACACTGCCCTCTACAGCTAAGATGGTGAACAACAGTTCCACCTGGGGCTGGGCTGCTGTGAGTCGCCGGTGACAGTGTAGCTGCAGCACCTGCTGCAGTGGGCTGCCATAGGCTACAGTGAGTGGCTGGCAGCCAGCGTGAGAGGCCAGCAGCCGGTGTGAGCTGCCAAGAGCCGCTGTGAGAGGCCGTCCAGAGGCCAGCGACCGATCTGCCTCACCCGAGAAGAGCGCAATGATGATACCAACATGGGCCAGTAAAGCAACAACTAGGCTGAAGAACAAAAAAAGGACAGCAACTTGTCTGGTCCCCTTCCCCAATTCCTCAATGCTGTTCCCCTCCCCCAATTCCCCAATAGAATCTTTAAAAACAAAAAAAAAGGTTCTTGGACCCTACCACAAACCTATTAAATCAGAACTCTCCAATGAAAGAGTCTAGAATTTTTATAAGCACCCGGTTTATAGTAGATTAAAGTTTACTGCAGATTTTCTGCTCTTCTTCCCACTGAGAGACAGTGTTTCATTCACCTTCCTCAAATCTGGGCTGGCTCAATGACCTCCATGACCAATAGGATGTGGGGGAAGTGCCCTCATGGTTCTTCTGACGTTCAATCATAAGAAGCCTTGTAACTCCCACCCTGTACTCCTGGAACACTAACTTACAGGACACTCCCTCTCAAAATGCCCCACTTCAGAATCTAGCCACTGTTTTGTGAGAAGCCCAAGCCACAAAGAGAGGCCACATATTGGTCCACCTGAGCTCCCAGAATCAACTTTCAGCTATGTAAATGAATCATTTTGGATTTTTAGTCCAGTGGAGCATATTGATTTCATGAAGGCAACAAAATATATACAAAATAGCCTAACAATACCATTCTCTAAAACTGTGTAATATATAATAACTGCTGGAATTCTTTTTTTTTTTTAATTAATTAATTTTTTGAGGGCAGTGTCACTGGCCCTCATATGTGGGACCTGAACCAGGGCCGCTGGCTTCCCAAGCCAGCGCCCAACCACCACGCCACTCAGCCGGCTCTGGAATTCTTAATAGGAAATTGGAATCAGGATGTTTTAGGACAGCATATATAAAGTTATAGAGAAATAAACGTTCCACATGTGATTGCCTGGGCAATCAACAATTAATCTTGTTTATGGATCAACTTCAATCTTTTCTACAAATGATATGATTTCTATTCGTCCCTGAGATCAATGCTAATTATTTGAAACTACCAAAAACCATCCAAGAAAGGCCAAGAGAATGGCGCATGTTATTTCCCCAGGTTAAAATGTCCTCTTCCTGTCCTCTGCTTGGTACAATCCTATTCATCTTCAAGATCCAGGATGATGTTATTGTCTCTAATCCACATCCACAACCACTCAGGCAAAACTCATTGTATTCCTCAGTCAGTGTTTCCTCTTAGCAATCCTCCTAACACTTAACCCAAAAAGTAAGATCAAACAAGGCAGTCATTTACATATCTGTACTATTAAATAGATTCTTTACTCCTTGAGGGTGGTGATCATGTCTTATTTACGTTTGTATTATCAGTATTAGCAAAGTTCCCAACATGGATCCCAATAAATGTGTTAAAATTTTTTAAAGTAATTTTATCTTCAAAACTTTAAGTGACATAGAATTTTTATCTATTTCATACGTAACCTGAGAATCTCTATATTATCCCAAGTGGTTCACAGAACCCTATGCACACTATAAATTAAGAAAATTAATTTAAATGTGAGTTATTGAGATTTGGTGAGTTATTAAATGGGAATGATTTCAAAAATATACTATTTCATAGAATGCTACTTAAAGGGTCCTCTTACGAGGGTAAATAATCATCTGTATTTTATCTTTTGTGGGATTTCCTATTTCTGACCAGCAAGTTTGTTTATATTAACAGACCTGCTGTTTGAGATCAATATCATTTTGAGAGGAAATGAATATTTGGAGAACTGATCTCCCCAAACAATTTCATCTCTCTTCAAAAGCCTCTAGTTTTCCTTCCCATAGCCAAAGGCACATACAGCTAATTGGACAGCAAGGTACCTAGAATTGATTAAATTATATTTGCATGTGTTATTTGGTAATTAATGGTCATTGGTAAAGAGGGTAAAAATGTGGACTGTGTTACCAAATGCCCACCTCTACTTCATTCCTGGAAATTTCACAACTTGTTTTTTGAGGTTCAGTTTCAACTCCACCAGGATCTGTTGAGCTCATATGTCTGGGTTTGATATTCTCCATTGTTTCTTTTTCCTAAAGTTAGGAAATATTAAAGCAATAAGCCACTGTAACACAATACATTAAAACACTTCACCTAAAGAATATAAAATCAAGATTTGGGTGAATTAAATAAGGGAAATACTCAGACTTCAATGACCATGTAACTCTCTTTGCTCCTCTCTCTCATCCTCAGAGACTCAGGAAAGACTGGGCAACTTTCTAGCTTCTTCTGAGACTTATATAAAGAGAATGTGCAAGATGACTGTCAACTTCCAAGGTGTTTTACATATATTCTCTCATTTTACTTTCATTGTAACTCTGAGTTAGATGTGTCAAAAATCATTATTCCTATTTTCCAGATGATGAAAGAGAACCAGAGATGTCTGTACTCAGTTAGAATTTGAACTTTGGTAACACAATTTTGAAAAACTAGAGGAATCTTAGAAATGCAACTAGAGCATTAGAGTAGAAAAGACCATATTGATAACCAAACCCTTTCTTGCTGCACACTGCTCATCCCACTTTCTCAGTCATAGAGTATGTATTATTTCTAAACCCCACTTAAGGGATCTATAAAGAAATATCAGATTACATTTTTAAATTTGATAAATTCCAATGTGGGCCTTCTCATCACTACCATCAAAAGTCAAATATATCAGGCCGGCCGAGTGGTTCAGTTAGTTAAGAGCTCGCTCAAGAGAGCGAGCTGAGGGCTGGCCGAGTGGCGCAGTGGTTGAGCGCTGGCTTGGGACGCCAGCGGTCCGGGTTCGAGTCCCACATGTGAGGGCCAGTGACACTGCCCTCACAAAAAAAAAAAAAAAAAAAATAAGAGTGCAAGCTGAGCTCTGAGCAACAGCAGTTCGATGCCCAGCCTGAGCTGAGCAGCTGTTGAGCTGCCAACAGGTGGCAGGATGGCTCAGCTAAAAAAAAAAAAAAAAAAAAAAAAAAAGTTGAATTTCACCGTGGTAAAAACTGTGCTGCTTTACAAATGCTCGCAATTAATTTTCACAGCTCTATTAGGAAGACACTATTATCTTTGAACCAATCATAAGATAAATTCTGAGAACTCAAAATTCATGAAAAATATCCAAATAATTTTTCAAATTGATTCCCTTCTGATCTACTGAAACTTGCTTTTTAATTTTTTAGCCTTTAAGAGTTAATCAAATAATTTTGAAAATTTTCTGTCAATTTTTTAAAAGGCATAGAAAGAACAAGATTCTACTGACTGTTTTAGAAGCCTCTGATGTGATCTTTTTTAATTGTTCAATTTCATTATCTTTCTGTAAGTTACTGGAGATCAGTGTTTTCAGCTGTATTTCTAAGGCTGCAACCAGTTGATCCCGTTCTTCTCGCCACTTTTGAAGGTTACTATCTTTCTCTCCCAACTGTGCTGTAAGTAATTCCTAATAAGAAAATAGAAAAAAATGTTAAAATAAATCTTAAAACATGTACCTAAGAATTATTTGTAATTTTTACTATAAATAACACAATAAATACAACTGTGAACAAGATTCAAAATAGATTACATAGTCAAGTTTAGGTAAGATATTTACTGTACTTGTAAAACAAAATACATGTCTTTATATATATTTAATGTCCACATACCCACCTCATTTCAAACATCTGCTTATTGATCTCATCTTTCAATAAAAAATTATAGCTCTTAAATACCAGCATTTCCCCCAATACTTGGGAAACAAGAGGGTAAAATTAGTGAAACAAATCACAAAACTAATAGGACCAAGAGAAATGAAAATAAAAAATACCATTTTCAATGGGTTAAAAAATCATGAAATAGTGCTAAATTAAAGAAAATATTTGTAAGATCTACACATGAAAAACTATGAAACACTGCTGAAAGAAATTAAAGAACGCTTAAATAAATGAAAATATCTGTTCAAGGATCAAAAAACTCAATATTGTTAAGATGTCAATTCTCCTCAAATATATCTATAGAGTTGTTACAAATTTTAACTTCCACAGCTCACAGTATTTTTTAAAAGAAAGGGTTTACTAGGCCACAGCTAGCAAGAAAGACCAGGCATGGAGCATGAAGTCTGAATTGTCAGCAGGACGGCTAGGTGAAAAGACAGCCTGTCTGCAGGCCTGGAGCTGAGCGCTTTTATGCATAAAGGTGGGGCGTGGGGGTGGGTAGGCCATGCCGAAAGGATTGTATTACCTACAGACCAAGGGGGTGGGAAAAGCTGAAGGGGGCCAGCTCTGGGACAAGCAGAGTAGGCTCCTGTGGATTAGCTGTGGGCAGCAGACTGGAAGCTCATGTAAGAAGCAGAGGCTCCTGGGGTCAGGATGGCAGAGGCTCGTGGAGTTCCAGGGCCGTCTGGCTATTCTGTCTTGGATAACCATGCAAAGAGCCACCTGGAAATTAATCCTAAATTCCCTCAGATATAAAGGAATGTGATCCGTGTTTTGTCAGAGCTGGCCCACAGCTATTATTAATAGGCTATAATTGTTCTGTCTCTTTCACTCTCCGACAGCTGTAATTTTAATTTAGAACATTTCAGAACTTTTTCTTGTCAGTCAAGGAAATTTCAATCACATCCGGGCAGGTGTGGGTGTATCTGTATGTGTGTGTAGAAATGGAAAAGCTGGCTCTAAAAGTTACATGGAAATGATCTGGGAATAGTCAAAATTATTTTGAAATAACACAATAAAGTAGAGCAATTTCACCCCATCATTTCAAGCCTACTATAATAATCAAGATAGCACGATACTGGTATAAGGATAGAGATCAGTGGAACAGACGAAAGGGTCCACAAATGTCTGGTCAATTGACATTCTATCATAATACCAAAGAAATTCAATGGAAGAAAGAACAGTCTTTTCAACAAAGGGTGCTGGAACAAATGAAAAGCCAAATGAAAAGAAAATAACTCCCAACCCTAATCTCACACCATATATAAATATTAACTTTTGGACAATTGATTTATGACAAAAGTTGCAGGGTAGTGGGAATAAAGGTTTTTAATAAATACTACCAGGAAAATTGGTAATCCACATTAAAAACAAAACAAACAACCAAAAATCCTAGCCTTGACTCACGTCAGGGAGGTACAATGTACCCTCTACCATTCAAGTTCTTCTGACTGGACTAATAATCAAATTAACTAACACAAGACAGACAAGCAGGAGAAAAACCAAATAAAATTTACTAACCTCCTGCATACATGGGAGAGGCCCAGGAATACTAGCTTGCTGAAATGATGGAAGCTATCACCTTAAATACCTCCTTTCAATTTAGAGAGAGTCAGTTTAGGGAGGTTAGCAGGAAAAGCACAGTGAACAGGGTTAAGATTATTATGCAGATTTATATCCTGCATTTTCCATCCACAGAGATAGCAGGCCAGGTATAATGAGGAAAGCACTCTTACAAATGGAAATATTCCTCATAAATGTAAATGTCCTTTTAGGAAGGGTAACTTCTACTTGGTTTCAGAGCTGCTTCTGGGTCCGATGTTTCTTAAAATTAACCAGCCTCAAATAATATCCCAAAGAGGCATATTTCGGGATAGCAACCTCTGCTCCCTTTCACTCCATCTCATTCCAACACAAAAAGCATTTCTAGGATCTAAATATGGAAGGTAAAACCCTGAACAGGAAATAAGATAACATCTTCGCGTCCTTGGGGTTCATTAAGGAAAAGATTGGAAAAATGAATTAAAATAAGTTTAAGAACTTGTATTCTTCATGAAAGGTAATAAGAGTAAAAAAATAAACCAAAGATTGAAAGAAGATATTTGCAACACATTAGGGACCAAGGGCTCCTTCCTATGCAGAAAGTATTAGCAACTCCTACACCAACAAGAACAAGCTAGACAGTCCAAGAGAAAACAGGCAAAGGGACGTGTTTAAGCAGAGCCAATGAACAAATGAAACCATCTTCAACCTCATTAGTAAGTAGGGAAAAGCTTATCAAAGCCATAAAACATGACTGACACCACGCTAAATTGGTGGGGATCTATAGCAGCCACAACACTACTTGGAGCATAAATTGGTACAACTACTGTGAAAGTCAGGGTGGCATTCTACTAGAGTTCCACATATGTACATCCTACATCTAGCAATTCTATTCTTAGCTAAATGTGCAACAGAAATACAGGAACATGTGCACTAAGAGAAAGTGTACAGTGTGTATGGAATTTACTCAGCAGACCCAAATAGGAAATAATCCACGTATCTTCAACATTAAAATGAATAGCCTGTGATCAGTCATATGCTGAAATAGTCAGCAATGAAAATGGACTACCTCCAGCTACATACAACTGGATGATTTCCACAAACATAATACTTAGTGGAAAAAGACAGGTACAAACAAATTGTGTATATTTCCATTTTTATATAAAAATCCAAAAATGGTCAAAACTAAAGCATTAAGCTAAAACATTAAAAAAACAGTTATTACCACTGGGAAAGAGAAGCAGACGAGGGGGTCGCTAGTGCTGGGAATGTTCTATTTCTTGAACTGGCTGGTAGTTAAGTGAGTGTTGGCTTTACAATCATTGACTGAACTATGTTTGTTTGGTTTACTTACTGTTATATATTACAATTTTAAAAGCTCAAAAATCAACAACCTATTTCTTAAATATACAGACACATATATTGCAGACACATATATTGCAGGTATGATTGTAAAGAAATATACGAGGGAAAGGAGAAAGCTAGCTATCTTTAGGATTAAAAACTCAAAGAAGCTTTACTTGCTGACACTGTTGTTAGAGGAACCACTGACTAGAAAAAGAACAGTGACCCTGTTCCTCGATTGGAATTGGAGTGGCTGTGACAGCCAACACTGACGGTTTCACTTCTAGCATCATACTATTGCCCAGAGCAGTTTGTTGGGCTGTGGAAAAGGCACAGAAAACCAACAAGAACATCTCCTGTTAAAATGGATGCAGCATCAGAATCCTACTCAATCCAACACCTCCTGAAGGTACACTTCCAATTAGGTGGAGCTGACACATGTAATTACACATGCTGCCATCTTGGAGCTACAGTAAGGACAAGTACTAGCCTCATATGATTTGGCATACAACAAAAAGAGTCAAGTTACTAAGGACACATGACAAATAAATGTGTAGTATCCTGGATTAGATCCTAGACACAGAAAAAAAACATTAGTGGGAAAACCGGTGAAATTCTAATAAGGTTCATAATTTAGCTAACTGTAGTAATATAAATTTTCTCGTTTTGATCACTGCACTGTTGTTATATAAGATGCTAGACTACCATCAGCAGTTGGGTGATGAGTATGCAGGAACTCTATTAGTTTTGCAACTTTTCTGTAAATAAAATGATTTCAAAATAAAAGGGTAAAATGTTTTTAAAAATCAGTGGGAAAATTATCCTTAATTTACTGAAAATTAGCATTCCTATTTTCAATATAAAGTTTAGCTGTTATTAGTAAAATTCTTTCAGAAACAAAGGAAATACCAACAGATGACAATAAGATACTGCCAAGTTACTATTATTGTAAACAGAGAACCAGTTTTTCATCTAAAGATAATGTTAATGTGTGGCTCAATTGTTTTCCTAGGATCAATGATGTCTTTTAACTTCTTTCTGATTGGCCACACTGTGTGTCAGACTAAGTAGTCAGTCAAAATAGGAGGAAATAAAACAAGGTATGACAAAAATTCTGCAGGATACAAAGCTAGTCGATGTAAAACTGAAGGCTATTTCTACCTATAGTCTTCTAGAAATTAGTCGACTATAAAAAAAAAAAAGTCCTGATAAAACTGGCATATGAGATAAAATATACACACCATGTTAGTAGAATCTACAGTTCAAAATGCAAAAAAAGTTTTACAATACAGTAGGGATAACTCCGTGGCAACCAAAAGGAAGAGATTTTTAAGTTCCGTGTCTAGACAGAATTGTAATTAGGTGTTTTCCCAACTTGCTTGATAGACTAAAAAATGTTAAAATAAGAACAAAAATGAACAATAAGATATATTGCAACAGAAGAGTCAGTCTTATTATCAACGGAAGAATGTCCAAACCTATAGAAGTTCTATAAGAGTTTGTTTGAGCTGAATTTTTGAGGACATGTCCAGAAGCAAGATCTCAAAGGATTGAGAAAATGAGAATGGCAGTTTTGCAGTTTCTTTTTATGCATTAGAATCAAAGGAGAAAACATAGGTACACAAAATCTGCTGATGGTAGATTAAGGGAGAGGGAGAAAGCAAAGGGGAAATCTCTAGGACTGGACAAAAAGCATAACGTAGAAACACATACTTCTTTTACACTGGTGGGTACAGGACAGTGAATAATTAACATTCACAGCACATAGAGAGATGGTATGCGGGGAACAAGGTAACAATGAGGGGTTCTGTTGTTTCATGCTCTGGTGGTCTTATGCTCTGATGCCGGTAGCTGTGTCTTAGAGGGGTCTAGAAAAGAAAATACTGACATTCCAAAGGTATGTTATCCTAGATGCATAAGAGCAATGGACAGGGCTCGTTTAAGGTAAAGACTGACCCTTGCTATGGAAGCTATAGGCCTGGGACCTGACAACCTGCCTTGATCTGCCCAGTTAGGAATTTGTGATCAGACCATCCTGCATGGTTACTTTTGGTCAATGAGCTTGTCAGGGCTGCCATGTGGCCCCCCTGTCAGGTTTATTACACAGCCCCCTTTCTGTTCACAATACAAACAGAAAAGCTGCCTTTAAAAGAAAAATAGTCAACCACATTAGATTGATAAGAATCCCAGGGATAAATTTAACAAAGCAAAGAAAGTAGGTGAAATACATCAAAGAGAAAGTATAATTGCTACCAACCACTTCAGTTTGTTGCTTTAAACAACGCTCTCTGTCTTCAGCATATTTTTTCATCTCTTTGTTTCGTAGATTCTCAGCTTCTTTTGCTTGAGTGATAAGCATCATTTTTTCATCTAACCATTTCTTTCTATCAGATTTATATTTCTGTTCAGATTCCTATATAATATATAAAAAGTACAAATAACTATCAGATGCTTAAGAAGTAGTCAATAAATCTATTTTTATACCATTTCCATACACTCCATCACTTTACCTTTTTAAAAACTTAAGTGATTTTCTTTAAACAATGACAAGGATCAGTTTCATATTACAAAATGAACACTGGTGGTTTGCTTGCCTAAACAGTATTTTCTTTATAAACTATATTGCTACAAAGTCCATTAGTTAAGATTTTCCTTCATCAGTGAGTGTAAGAAGAAATAATTTAAATTTCTGAGTTACAGAGACCCGAGTCGTCATTTCTAATTGTATGGTTTCAAAAAGAAAACATTATTGGGTATACAGGATGCCAAATAAAGTGTGTAACAGGACAAACATTTATCAGATAGAACAGCTGGACAGAGACTACACTTAATCAATAATTTTCAAAGTGGCTTCCATAGATATATTCCACTGTTTTAAAAACTTCTAAAACCACTGTACTGTATGAACTATGGCAGTACATTCCAGGACTACAAAGGTAAGATATGTAATTACATCATTTGAGGACAATGCAAAACATACCAATATCCTTAATATGAACATTCTCAATATAGTTAATGTAATTTTTTCATAATTAATGGAGTATTTACTTTGCTCTAGCTGCTTTTGGGTTTTCACAATGAAAAGGGTAAATTCTAGAATGTATAATTAATAGTTATCAAAGAAAGTAACTAATTCTTCATGTTTGTTCAGTATCTGATTGCATACAGCCTGAATTTAATAATTTAGATGCAGCTAGCTTTTTAAAATCTTTATGTTTTCTTCAATCTCAAATCCAGTTATGAATGCAACTTTTAATCTACAAAATGTTTAGTATTTGGTAAATACCATTAAAAAATAATTTCCCAGGCCGGCTGAGTGGCGTGGTGGTTAAGTGCTGGCCTGGGAGGCCAGCGGCCCTGGTTCGGATCCCACATATGATGGCCAGTGACACTGCCCTCAAAAAAAAAAAAAATCCCCCATATGCTGTATTCTATACATGGTATATTACAGTTGAACATGAAGAAAAAAAAAACCCCACAAAATGGAGTATCTTCTATGTAGTATGGTTTCAAATATATCCCAGTGTCCACATATACAAATCTATTCTTTTCCAACTTAATAATTACATTGAAAAGATTTACAAAAATCAAAATAATTTTTCTAAGTAATCTTCTCCACAGCAATATTTGATGAGTAAGACGTTTAAGGAGAAGAAAAATAGGTACAAACACATAAGACAGGATGATTTAAATATTAACTATATAAAATATACAACTGAAGACTCAACCACTATATTTTCTTTTTTTTTTTTTTTTTTTTTTTTTTTTTTTTTTTTTTTTTGAGGCAGTGTCCCTGGCCCTCATATGTGGGACCCGAACCGGGGCCGCTGGCTTCCCAAACCAGCGCTTAACCACCGCGCCACTCGGCCGGCCCTCAACCACTATATTTTCATTGGCAATTATAGTTTATATCTTGGGAATTTTCTCCCCATGTCATTTCAATATATACTGAAAAATAGTAATATATTAACACTTCCTAGGAATTATTTTACCCATATCTAAATTATAAAATATTGACTGAATTCTCCTCTCATGAGATGTATAGCGAGTTTATAGACATACATACATACATAAACACACACATACATAAAATCATACCTTTAACTCATCTTGAAGCTCACTGAGCTTTTTGTTAAGTATGTCTGTGTTATCCTCAAGTTCTTTACTTGATCTTTGATTACTTTTGATTTCCAGGTCTTTGCATTTTTCCTTCAATTTTTCCAATTCTGATTTGAAAATACAAAATTATTTTTAAAGAACATGCAAAGTTATATCATTTAGAGATAAATGTTAGATGGGATACAGACAGGAATCAGCAGAGCCCAGAAAAAGGGTATAGACCATGACAGAACTAAGACTACACTAAGAGCTGCACTTTTAAGAGTTTTTACCAAATTCTTAGAGAAAAGGATCTACAAGGACCTCTAGGAAGCCCACTGAATAGTGTTCAAAGTATACAGTATAAATGCATTTCAGTATTAACAACATAGTCCTCAAAAATGAAAGAAAAATGGATGGTATTTTGAAGGATGAGATCAACATACATACAAGATGTTACTAAGTTGTTAGTCGGAGGTTAAAGCTCAGTTGAAAGTTTATTCTTAAAGTCTGGGGAACACTGCCAGTTGTCATCCAGTTATTATGAACATGTCCCTATTCTTTCTTTACTATATACATATGATTTTACGTAGATAAAACAATTTCTATCACATTAGAAAATGGCAAGTGACAGGACATTCCAAAAACACAACTACTTTGTCATTGTGAATGATAATACTATACTACTTTAAAAGGAAAGAAATCTAGGAAAATTGAAAAATAGGAAAATGGAAGCATATATGAAGATATTTAAGCAATCTTGTTTTACCTGTGGCCAGTCTTTTAGCTTCCTCTAATTTAGCTTCAAGTACTTGATCTTGTTCTATCTGAGTTTGTTCTTGTTCTTCCAGCGTCATTCGCATGTCTTTAATTATTTGTTCTTTAACATTTAGATCTAAAAATTTGGGGTGGACATTTTAGATATCCAATTTCTCTTCAGCTCTTCTAAAATTAAAATACACTTTTATTAACTATAAAAGGAGTTCCATATAGACAAAAACTTTGTCTTGCACACTGCTGTATCCTCAATGCCTAGAATGGCACTGGCATTGATGAAGCACCAAATAAATATCTGATGTACAGATAGATGCTTAGATGATTTAAAGAATGGATGAAATAATTTCAGACAAAATCAACAAAATTATATAACATTAACTATTAATACTTATTAATAAGCACAAATCTTGAGATTTAGAAAAAAATGTTATCGGACCAGCTGGGTGGTACAGTTGGTTAGAGAGCAAGCTCTGAGCAACAAGATCGCTGGTTCGATTCTCACATGGGCCAATGAGCTAACTGCGCCCGAGTTGAGCTGTAGCTGAGCTGCCAACAGGCAGCTGGGTGTGGCTCAGCTGGTGAGAATGTGTGCTCTTAACAAGGTTGCCTGTTCAACTCCCACATGGGATGGTGGCTACTCCCCCCGCAACTAAGATTGAACACAGCAACTTGAGCTGAGCATGCCAATGGGTGGCTGGATGGCTCAGTGTGCAACAAGGTTGCCGGTTCTGCTCCCGCATGGGATGGTGGACTACATCCCCCTGCAACTAGATTGAAAGCAGCGACTGGACTTGGAGCTGAGCTTGTGCCCTCCACAACTAAGATTGAAAGACTACAACTAGACTAGGAGCTGATGGGAAAAACACAATACTGGAAAAACACAATGTTCCCCTTCCCCAACTCCCCAGCACTGTTCCCTTCCCCAATAAAATCTTTAAAAAAAAAAGAAAGAAATAATAGGCAAACAGAATGCAAAGGGAGAAGTAAAATGATCTCTATTTGCAGGAGATATGACCTTATATATAGAAAATCCCAAGGAATCCACACACACAAAAAGAAAACTTTACTAGAGCTTATAAACTAGTTCAGCAAAGTTGTAGGATATAAGATCAATATAATCAATTCTATTTCTATATATCAGTGATGAACAATCCAGAAATGACATTAAGAAAGTAACTCCATTTTAAAAAGCATTACAAAAATAATATATTTAGAAATAAATTAACAAAAGATGTGGAAAATTTATACACTGAAAACTAAAAATCACTGAAAAGAATTATGCAGATCTAGCTAAATGAAACTATCTCCCACATTCATGATTAATATTGTTAGGTTGGCAATTTCCCCAAATAGGTCCTCAGAATAACACAATCCCCATGAAAATTCCAGCTGGCTCATTTGCAGAAACTGACAGGTTGATCCTAAAATTCATGCAAAAATGCAAGGAACCCAAAATAGTCAAAACAATCTTGCAAAAGAAAAACAAAAGTGGGAGAATTCACATATCGCATTGCAAAAATTATATAAAGCCACAGTAACAATGCAGTGTGGCACCAGCATAAAAACAGATGTACAGATCAATGAAACAAAACTGAGAGTTCAGAAATAAATCCTTACATTCATGGCCAACTGATTTCCAACAAAGGTACAAAGACAATGCAATGGAGAAATGAATAGACTTTTTAATAAATGGTGCTGGAACAACTGGATCTCCATATGCTTTAAAGAATTAAGTTAGACACCTACCTTCCACAATATACAAAGTTATATTCAAATGGATTAACTCAAAATGGATCAAAGACCTAAATATAAGAGCTAAAACTATAAATCGCTGAGAATAAAACTTCGATGTCTTTGGAATAGGCAACAGTTTCTTAGACATGACACCTAAAGCACAAGCAATCAAAACAAAATATTGGGTTGTTGGAAAAGTCATGATGTATTTTTTCTGTTTTTGGTTGCAAAAATGCGTCATGACTTTTCCAACAACCCAATATGTAAACTGGACTTCATCAAAATTAAATAAAAACTAACACATCAAAGGACACTATCAAGGAAGTGAAAACCCAAAGAGTAGAAGAAAACATGTGCAAATCATTTATCTGACGAGGGGCTAATATCCATAATATATAAAGAACGCTTATAACTCCATAATAAAAAGACAAATAACCTAGTTTAAAAATGGGCAAAGAGGGCAGGCCGAGTGGCTCAGTTGGTTAAAAGCTCGCTCAAGAGTGCGAGCTGAGCTCTGAGCAACAGCAGTTCGATGCCCAGCCCAAGCTGAGCAGCTGCAGAGCTGCCAACAATGGCTCAGCAAAAAAAAAAAAAAAAAGGGAATAAAATGAGAAAAGGGCTTAACATACATTTCTCCGAAGCTATACAAATGGCCAAAAGCTCAAGACTAGACTCTTTATATCATTTGTCATTAGGGAAATGCAAATCAATACCACAATTACATACTACTTTATACTCACCAGAATGTTAGGTTGAATAGTGTTCCCCCAAAATTCCTGTCCACCCACTATGAATATGACCTTATTTGGAAATAGAGTCTTGGGAGATGTAATCAAGTTAAGCATAAAGTCCTTCTGGATGAGGGTGGGCCCTAATTCCCACATGACTGGTGTCCTTATAAGAAGAAAGACATTTGGACAGACACGCCTAGGGAGAAGACACCGATACAGACACACCCAGAGGAAAGATGGCCATGCTATAAAGAGACAGATAGGAGTCATGCTAACACAAACCAAGGTATACAAAGGATTGCCATCAACCATCAGAATCTAGAAAAGGCAAGGAAAAATTCTTTCCTAGAACCTTCAAAAGGAGCATATCAATACCTTTATTTTGGATTTCTATCTCTCTGGACTGTGAAAGAATAAATTTCTACCCAGTTTGTGGTACTTTATTATACCAGTCCTAGGAAACTAATAAAGACAGCTGTAACTTTAAAAAAATGAAACAATAAAAAGTGTTGGTAACAATGTGGAGAAAGTGGAACCCTCACCAAATGCTGGTAGGAACATAAACTGGTATAGCCACTGTGGAAAAACTGGACAGTTCCTCAAAAAGTTAAACACAGAGTTACCATATGGCCCAGTAGTAGTTCCATTCCTAGACAGATAACACCAAGAGAATTGAAAACATATGTTCACCCAAAAACCTGTACACAAATATTCATAAAAGTAAAAAAGTGGAAACAATCCAAATATCCATCATATGATATATAAAACGTGGTCTATTCATATAGCAAAATATTGGCTGGCCATAAAAAAGAATGAAGCACTGACATGTGCTACAATATGGATGAAACTTGAAAACATGCTAAGTGAAAGAAGTCAGACACAAAAGGCCATATATTGTATGAATTCACTTACATGAAATGTCTACAATAGGCAAATCCATAGAGACAAAAAGTAGATTAGTGGTTGACAGAGGCTGGCTAATAGGTACAGGGTTTCTTTTGGGGTGATGAAAATGTTCTGGAATTAGGTAGTGGGAGTGAATGTTCAACCTGTGAATATACTAAAACCCACTAAATTGTATACTTTTAAAGGGTAAATTTTATAGTATATGTTATTATATTTCAATTTTTTTGAAAAAAGAATTTAATAAGATAGCTAAGTGAATGGCAGTCAGTATTTAAATAGAAATGTAGAAGCCAGGGAAAGCTTCAAGAACTGAAAATGCAATTTTGTGTTAAGAAGTGAGTGATGGGGAAGAGAGGAATCGACGTATGAACATAAATACGTATATATCATCTACAAAGGTATTTTTATAACATTTCAAATACAAATCAATACAATTTAAGTTTAAAAAGCATAATTCAGCACATACAACTTGAACCTGAAGTATTAAAAGGTTTTTTAAAACTTTATAAAACTCATTTTTAAATTTTAAAGACATTTTACTTGAAGTATATTCTTTACGTGATTTTGTCTAGAAATCTATGCCATTTATTGTGACCTATGTCACTTTGAGTGTCTTTATTTTTCACAAAATACTGATCATTACCTAGCTTTGACTGAATATTTCTTAATGTTTTATTTTTCCAAGAATAAACTTTACGTTGGTAAGTTACTCATTAGAATTAACACTTTTCTCTTTTGACAAAGTTACAGCATGTTACTTTAGAATTTTCAAAAGAAAATGCTGAACAATTGTTATTACAGCTAACTATTTTGCCAGTCATTTTAGTACAGGAAGTAGAGGTTTATTTCTGACCTTTGCATACTTTCTCATACTGCTGTATAGCTTCTTCCACTTTCTGATTACTTAACTGCTCCTGTAAAATGAAAGAATATGGATTAAATACAAATGTAACCAACACAATATTTAATAGTGGGACTTGAAAACAGTGTTCAATATTAGGTTTGAAATGTGTCTCCCAGAAGGCTGACTACTAGTCTCAAGATTCCAAGTCTCTTTCACCTTGGAGAAAAGGGCAGGGTGAAAGTGTAGTAAGAAAAAAAAAAAAAATAACTTTATACCTTTAACCTACCTCAAAGTTACTGCCCAGTCATTTTACTTAACATTTTAAGCTACTGTATTCTTTTATATACCACAAAAAGAACAGGGATATGTAGGTTTACTAAGTATTTCACAAAAGAAAAACAAGAAAAACCATTTTAAAAGTTCACTATCAATAAATTCAAAATGCAGAAAAATAGGGCCCTCCATCCCCTCTAGATATAAAGTAGATGGAAGGTTTGAAAAGTAATCAGAGCCTTAAGTGGCAAGATTAAATTATGGGCACTGGGGCCCGCCGAGTGGCGCGGTGGTTAAGCACTGGCTTAGGAAGCCAGCGGCCCCGGTTCGGGTCCCACATATGAGGGCCAGTGACACTGCCCTCAAAAAAAAAAAAAAAAAAAAAAATGACATTAAATTATGGGCACTGGAAACTCCCCAATTCTAGTTTTAATCTGTCAGGTAATCCAACCTCACTCCTTATGTAACTTCAGCACCATCTCCTCATTTTGTAAATCTTAGAATGAATCATTACAGAACCTGGAAATCTCTGAATCCTATTATGAAAGTACAGACTGCTTTATCAGGATATTCAGTTAAAAACTTAAATCATGGGCCAGCCAAGTGACACATTCATTAAGAGCTGGTTTTGGGATGCCAGCGGACCCGGTTCAGATCCCACATATGAGGGCCAGTGACACTGTCCTCTACAGCTAACAACAGCTCCACCTGGAGCTGGGCTGTGTGAGCCCCAGCAACGGTGTAGGCTGCAGCCCCTGTTGCAGTAGGCTGCCATAGGCTACAGTGAGTGGCCAGCAGCCAGCGTGAGCAGCCGGCAGCCAGCGTGAGCAGCCAATAGCCGCAGTGAGCGACCAGCCAGAGGCCGGCGACCGATCTGCCTCATCCGGGAAGAGCGCAATGACGATACCAACATGGGCCAGTGAAGCAACGTCCTCCACAACTAGACTGAAGAACAAAAAGACAGCAACTTGTCTGTTCCCCTCCCCCAATTCCCCAATAAAATCTTAAAAAAAAAAAAAAATTTAAATCACAAATTGACACCTGAATATTCATTAGTTTGCTTTATTTAAAAGCAGGGTCGGCCGAGTGGCTCAGTTGGTTAACAGTACAAGCTCTAAGCAACAGGGTCGCCAGTTGGATTCCCACATGGGCAAGCAAGCTGCGCCCCAGCTGCACTGCCACGGAGATGGTGAGAGCCCGTGCTCTTAGCAGCAAGGTTGTCGGTTCGACTCCCACATGGGATGGTGGGCTGTGCAAATCCGCAACTAAGATTGAACATGGCACCTTGAGCTGAACGGCAGTGAGCTGCCTGCCAACTGGAGGCCAGTTACTGGTTCAACTCCCGCATGGGATGGTGGAATATGCAACTAAGATTCAAAGCAATGGCTGGACTTAAGAGTTGAGCTTGCACCCTCTACAACTAAGATGGATGGACAACAACTTGACTTGGAGCTGATGAGTCCTGGAAAGAACACAATGTTCCCCTTCCCCAATTCCCCAACACTGTTCCCCTTCCCAATTCAATTTAAAAAAAAAATAATTTAAGAAAACTTTCATAAAATAAAAAATGAATAAATCTACATATTAAAAAAAAGCAACATGCAAAGAAAACAACCTTCCTTTTATTGTTGCATTATCCAATTAATTGGTGTCAAGTAAAATATAACCATTTATAAAGGGATTTTGCTTAAGTGTCCTTTTAAAAAATAATTTTTACAAGACCTGAGCTTTATTTTTTTACTTTTTGTTTTGAAATTTTAGATTTATAAAAGAGTTGCAACCATAGCAGAGATTTCCTGTATAATTAATCTCCACTTAACTTCCCCTAATGTTAACATCTTCTATTACCATGGTATATATATTTAAAAACCAAAACACTGGACAGAAAAATAGGCAGTTGAGTCTTGAAGTTCTGTTATTTAGAACATGCAAAGAATCATTTATGTATGGGAAAAAAAAATTAGCATCAGTCTAAAACTATTAATAACACTACAGACTTTAATTGGATTTCACTAGTTTCTTGACTGATGTCCTTTTTCAGTTCTAGGCTTCCATACAGAATACACAATACTGCATTTAGTTATCATGTCTCCCTACTCTCCAATCTGTGATAGTTCTTCAGTAACTTTTCTTTAACGACATTGACACTTTTTACTAGTCAGGCATTTTGCAGGAAATCCTCAGTTTGGGTTTGTATGTTTTCTCACAATCAGATTGAGGTAAGGATTTGGGGGAAGAATACTGCAGAAAAGATGTACTCTTCTGGTCACATCAACCAGGAAGTACATGTTACCAATACGACTTACCACTGGTGACGCTATCCTTGAACACTTGGTTAAGGTGGTGTCTGCCAGGTTTCTCCACTGTAAAGTTACTATTTTTTCCTGTCCATGCTCTCTTCACTAAAAGCAAATCAACATGGCCTTACTTTAAAAACAAAACTGTTACCTTGAGTTGCTGAATGGTTCGCTGTTTCATATCTATTTCCTGAGAACACTGGTTTTTCTTTTTCTCCAATTCATTAAATTTAATCCTCAGTAATTTCTCCTCATCACGCATTACAGATACCTACAAAGTAATGTTTATAAAATAAATTAAGTATTTTTTTAAAATACTAATTGTTTTTTGTTCTTTAAAATTCATGGCCACTGTTCAAAAATTCATGTCTCTAAAAAAACCCAATAGAAAAATTAGATATTCTAACATACTACATGATACAGCTTCAAATTATCAAATACCTATAAAGAAATCAGTTTCTTTTTACAATATTTTAAGACTATCAACATGTAAATGCTCTCAAAAAAGAATCAACATAGCACCTTGCAATGCAACAGCAAAATCATTATAGAAAAATCAACAGAGACTTTCTAGGGGGGAAATACTGGCTCACATCTCTAAGGTTTATTGAGTAGTGTGATCCAGTAATACAAGAAACAAGAAATACATTAAAAAATCATAATGTCACAGAGAGGATGAAAATGGAACGATTGTGTGATCAAAAGGTACCCATGCAAGGGAAGGTCAATTGATTTTTGGTGTCATTGGTGCCTAATTTGTTAAAGAAATAAAAAAACACTATAAACTAGCATGAAAATCTTCACTAAGCAAAAAGAAAATGAGAAACAAAGGTAATGTATAATCTATGTACATCTTTAAGCTTATTTCCATCATGTCAATCCTACAGGTCTCAAATATTGAAGGTAATTAATTTTAAAAAGTTCCCCCTCATAAAAAGCATAGAGATGCCATAATAATAATAATGGATTTTTTGTGGTTTGATTTCAAGGGATTTTTCACATTCCTATTTAGGCTTCTGTATGTTACAAATATACTACAATAAATACATATTTCTTTTATAATCACATCAATGTTTGCTTTTATCATCTTATTTTATTTAAAAATATAGGACATCTAGTAATAAACACAATCCTCATTGATTTAACAGATATAAACTGTCAGCCAATAATAGATTGTGTTGTATCAAGACTATGTTGCCTTACATAGGCAACATAGGACTGCCTCAACATCTATCCTGGCTGTATGACTTACTAGTAGCTAAATGAACTTGGACAAGTTATCTCTCTCAGTGAGTTTTCCTGATCTATACAATAAAAGTTCAAAACAGTGTCTATCCTTAAGATTTGTCTAAGAATTAAATGAAATGATATATGCAAACTTAGAATAGCTATTATTATTACTAGCAGCAACATTGGCACTACACATGGTTTATTTTGAGAAATACAAAACATTCTTAATACCCATTATTAGAATACTATTAAATAGCCATTTATACAGTAAAACATTTCTTAAAATGAGACACCTCTACAAATAGTGGTAAGAAAAAAATCTTAACACAGAATAATTTGAAAAGCAATATTTATATATAGCTGATCCCATTTACAAAAATAAAAACATACCAGTACATATAATTATTTACACATATATTATGTCAAATGCATACAAAAAGATCTAGAACACATGGATTGTCAAGAGTGGTCGTATGTAAAAAGAAGAGAGAAATAAGATTGGGGAGAGGGCTTTCACATGTATCCTCATTTCTTAAAAAATATTCACTGGGCCAGCCAAGTGGCATGTTGGTTAGGAGCTGGCTTGGGATGCCAGGTCTGAGCAGCGGGTCCCTGGATCCCACATATGAGGGCAAGTGACACTGCCCTCTACAACTAAGATGGTGAACAACAGCTCCACCTGGTTGCCTCTATAGCTAAGATGGCTGTCAACGGTGTGGGCTGCAGCCCCTGCTGCAGTGGGCTGCCATAAGCTACAGTGAGTGGCCGGCAGCCAGCATGAACGGCTGGCAGCCAGTGTGAGCTGCCAAGAGCCACTGTGAGAGCCCATCCAGGGGCCGGCGAGCAACTGCCTCACCCAGGAAGAGCACAATGATGATACCAACATGGGCCAGTGAAGCAATGTCCTCCACAACTAGACTGAAGAACAAAAAGACAGCAACTTGTCTGTTCCCCTTCCCCGGTTCCCCAACACTGTTCCCTCCACCAATTCCCCAATAAAATCTTAAAAAAAAAAAAAAAATTTACTAATAATATATTACAATAAAAAGGTTTAAGAATAGCTATTTTTTAAACATCTGAGTAATGAGTTCCATGTAAACACAAGTCATTACACCACGCTTGATAATGCTTCCTGATAATCACGTACTCAGAAATAGTATCTTAGGCCAGGAAGTTATCTGCTTAGGAAGCAAAAAAATTGAAGTGGTCGGGATGACAAACAAGTGCTGCTGTTCCAAATTATGCCATACAGCTTTGAACTTGCTGATTTGACTAAAAATTCTACTGCCTAATTACAGTTTAGGTCCTTCACTGTCTTACATTTCTAATCTAATCTACCTTTGAAATATTGGTCACATGGCCAGGAAACTTTGTATGTACAATTTTCAGACACACAGATTTTGTGTATTATCCGCGATGGTGTCATTTGTTTTTCTTGCACTGATTAAAAACTTATTACATTTCCCTTATTATGAATGCATCCATAGCCATTATTAGAAATTAATACATGCAACAAACGGCTTTAAAAAAAATTACCTATAATGCCATTGCTTAAGATAATCAAAATGTATAATTATAATTTTGGTATAGTTCCTTGCAGTCTATATTATTATACAAGTCGTTCAGTTTTAATCCTACTATGTATATAAAAATAGGTCCAGTTTCTATTACTTAACATTATAACACAAGTACTTCCTAAGATTATCACAAAAACTTAGTACTTAATCACTGTACTTAAATCAGAATCCTACTAAATATACTGACACTGACGATGAATCTGGGAACTTACTTAATCACTAATAAAGCAATGGGAAACGCAATTTACGTATCTCTACATATCATTATAAATAAAGCAATAGAACTTAAGCCAAAGCTTCCAGGGTTCACAGAGCTTAAAAAGATAGGGTGGGGGCCAGCCAAGTGGCTCAGTTGGTTAAGAGCTCGCTCAAAAATGCGAGCTGAGCTCTGAGCAACAGCAGTTCGATGCCCAGCCCGAGCTGAGCTACCGCTGGGCTGCCAACAGGTGGCAGGATGGCTCAGCTAAAAAAAAAAGATGGGATAGGGTTGGGAGGGGGGGCGGTAAAGAACCTCTGCTCACACACAGTAATGCAGAAGTTACTAGGTCCTCTTCTTAACTACTATGGACTGAATAGTTGCAAAAACTAGTATTTATTTAATCAGAAAGTCCATACCCATTATTTTTTCATTCATTTTTAATTTACATTAATATATTATTGTGAGAGTTCTCTTATGTTAAACGAAAAATTGTTCCAGAATTTCAATTTCAAGCAGTTTAGAAGAAACTAACTTATCATCTGTTTAAAACAGCACAAAAATAATAAAAAAACTGGTAGGGTGGCCAGGTAGCTCAGTTAGTTAGAGCTAGCGCTCTGAGCAACAGAGTCGTCAGTTCGATTCCCACATGGGCCAGTGAGCTGCGCCCTCCACAACTAGACTGAAGACGCGACTTGAGCTGAGTTGCCACTGAGCTGCCAGTGGGCACCCAGATGGCTCCGTGGTTAGAGTGCATATTCTTAACAACAAGGTTGCTGGTTCTATTCCCACATGGAATGGACTGCACTCCCCACAACTAGACTGAGAATAGCAACTGGACTTGAAGCTGAGCCACGCCCTCCACAACTAAGAGTGAAAAAACACATTGTTCCCCAATACTTTAAAACAAAACCTGTTAAAATATTTTTAAATACACTAAGGAAGCAGCAAAAAAAAAAAAAGCAAGAAACACTGAGCTAACAAAAACCTCAGTGAAAAAAGAATCAGAAATAAGTGGAGCACTGGCTAATGCTGGCTTTTGTTTTGAGGACATTTGCAGAATCAGGTGATCTGATTTTCAAAAGAATGGTAAAAAAAAAATAATGCTATTAAAATAATGAATCTCAACCATCAAAAGACAATAGGCAAACTAGAAAATATCTGCAACATATTTAACTGACAAAGAATTAGAATCAAGAATAAAGAAATCCTACACACTGATAAAAACAATAAAAGGACAGCACAATTTAAAAAATAGGAACAAAAATATTTCACACAGTGAAAACTGGAATAGACAAATAGCCATTAAAAACATAATTGGTACTGCACTTCATTTGTAATCAGAGGGCTGCAATTTCAAACCACAATGATATATCCCTTCACATTTTCTGACACAGCAATTCTAACCGTTGGAATATAAACTCTTGCAAAAGTATACCAAGGTAAGGTATAAGAGAAACACTGTTTCTAAGGGGGAAGAGAAGGGAATGATCTAAATGGTCAACAGGATAATTGATAAATTGTAACAAGTCACACAATGGAGTATCACACAGAAGTGAAAGTGATTAATTACACACAAGCATTTGTTTTATCAATTTCTTTAGACCATACACATTTAAGTATTCTTTTGTAATTACCTCAAATAAAAAAAGGAAAAAAACACACAATTCTTTAAAATTGTTTCAGATTTTTAAAAAAAGTCTAAGTACAACACAAAATCAAGCAGTCATAAGTGAAAGTTAATAAATTTAAATTTATGGAAATCAAAATTTTCTCCAAGGCAAAAAGTAACCATAATCAAAATCAAGAAAAATGGCAAGAAGGTATGGGTATATGCAATTCATATTCTTAAAATGCTATTATTTCCTGAATATGTAATAAGCAATAATAAAGGCAACAACCCAAACTGAAAAGGCAAAAAATACAGACTTCACAGAAAAAAAAATATACAAACAGCTTTTAAACAAAAATATGCTACTTATAATCAGAGAAATGCAAATTACAATTAGAGTGAGATACAATATTTACCTGTCAAATTAGCAAATATGATAAAATACTACTTTGTGGATAAGGGTATAGAGAAAAACATACTCTGTCATTCTCTTTCATACGTTACTTCTGGCATGTAAATTGGCATATTCTATAAAGAGCATAATATAAAAATTACAAATGTACAAACCAGTGACCCATAAGTTCCATTTTCAGGAATTATACCACAGAAAGACTTGCAAATGTTCAGAATTACCTTGCTGCATAATTTGAATCAGCAGAAGAGTAGAAATTATCTGAACTGTCCAACAATAGTGGACCAATTAATTAATCATAAATACATTTTGTGGTCATAAAAAAGCTTCTTTGGAGACTTTTTATATCCTGACATGAAATGATAGTTAAGATATACTATTAGGTGATAAAAATAAGGTGTACAACAGCACATATAGTATGTTTTCATTTTTTAATAAGAATAGAAAGAAAGGAAAGAAGGCTGGAGAAGTAAAAAGTAACTGGCAACATTTGATGTCTTGGAGAGAAACTTGATGGCTGAGAGGAGTGGGAGGTTTTTTTCTCAGTGTATACTACTTCTGCATATTTTGAATTTGGAATCATGTGATTGTATTTCCTATTTTAAAATTAACATATAATAAAAACTTGGTACAATTTCACTGCATACTCTCCTATGTACTATCTGCAAACGCAAGTGTACTTTCTACTTTTGGGGTCAACTTGAATTTTAGCAATTCTTAAAAAAAAAACCAAAAGATTATAATCCTTCATGAGGCACATATTTATTTTTCTTGTTCTTTTTTTAAAATTAAATTTAGGGCCGGCCGAGTGGCGCACTGGTTAAGCGCTGGTTTTGGGATGCCAGCGGCCCCGGTTCGGATCCCACATGAGGGCCAGTGACACTGCCCTCTACAGCTAACAACAGCTCCACCTGGAGCTGGGCTGTGCGAGCCCCGGTGATGGTGTGGGCTGCAGCCCCTGCTGCAGTGGGCTGCCATAGGCTACAGTGAGTGGCCCACAGCCAGCGTGAGCAGCTGGCAGCCAAGCGTGAGCTGCCAATAGCCGCGGTGAGCGACATCCAGAGGCCAGCGACCGATCTGCCTCATCCGGGAAGAGCGCAATGACGATACCAACAGTGAAGCAACATCCTCCGCAACTAAACTGAAGAACAAAAAGACAGCAACTTGTCTGTTCCCCTTCCCCGATTCCCCAACGCTGTTCCCCTCCGCCAATTCCCCAATAAAATCTTTAAAAAAAAAAAAAAAAAAAATTAAATTTATTGGGGTGACATTAGTTAATAAAATTACACAGGTTTCAAGTGCACATTTCTATAATACATCGTCTATATGTTGCAGTGTTCGCCATCCAGCTAGGCACATATTTTTTAATGCTGGACATTCTTCAGTTTGTTTTAGCTAACTAAATTATCTTTTGTGAAATAACCACTCTCATGATCTTAAGAAAAATTATGGAGCTGACAAATGTTCTGTTCAATCCTAAAATTACTGTCTAAGCTTGATATATAGGGAAAACCATCTTTATCATTTAAATTGGACACACAATTTTTCAAATAGCCTACCTCCTTCTGTACTTGCTTAATCTGCTTTTTGGCATCAGCCAGTTTTTCTTTCAGCTCAGCATTATCTTCTTCTTTCCTCTGAAGATCTGCTTTCAGATTCTGAGTAAGAGCAGAGCTTGCAAAAAGCTCCTCTTTCAACCTAAAAAAACACAAACCACTTTTTTACACAAACCACCACACACTTAGGATCATACATATGAGCTAGTAACAATCTACAAAATCACATCTTTTCAGAAATTTGGAATGTCCAAACCATGAGTGAGTGCTTCAGAGAGGATTTCAGATTTTATAAGATCTTCGTAAAAAACTTTTGGTTCCAAAGGTTTATATAAATAAAGTTCAAATTCTTCCGTCATCATATATGCTATACTTTACCAGATGAAATTATGCCCACCTGAATTATTCAAAAGTTACATAAGATCAATAAAATGAATGCTTTGCATATTTTAAATATTTTGATAACATTAGCTTACTTTTCTGTTTCTCGCCAGTTGTTTTCTTTTTCTTCTTCCTTTAATTGAAGAGAATGCTTTGCATCTTGCAAATTATTTGTTAATTGTGTGATTTCTTCTTTCAACTTGACTTCCCTTTCATTTAAATCTTTGATGTTTTTGGTACAATCCTGAAGATTTGCTTGAAATTCTTTCAGATTTTTTTCCAGCTTTAAGATGATAGATCCCTTTTCCAAAATTTCTTGTTCTAACTTGGCTGAACGACTACATTCATCTTTCTGCGTTTCTAAGAGTGCTTCAAGTTCTGTTATTTTCACTTTATAGCCAGTCACATCTCTTGTAAGCTCTGAGAGTGCTCTCTTTCCGTTAGCTACATGCTGTACTTGAACATCAAGATGAACGGTTTTTTCTTGCAGTTCTTCTTTCAGCTGCTGAATAAGACTGTCTTTTTCTTTTAATAGGTCATCTTGATTTTTATTTTTTGCCTCTGTCTTTAATTTCTTGTTTTCATCCTCATAGCCTTTTACTTCTGCTTGTAAGTTTTCAATTTGTTGTTCCAGTTCCTGGATCTGATGACTTTTCTTGGAGGAGGCCTTTACAATCTCCTTACATTCTTCCCAGATGGCTTCAACACTACAGTGGAAAGAACTTTCCCTGCTGAGTTCTTGATATTCTTTAACCTGCTTACTTACCAAATAATCATTATCCAAAAGGTGTAATTTTGTATTTGGCAAATTATCCTCTTGAGAGCCACTTGACAGATCCTGGAGATTGAGTACATCTACGTCTGAAATCTGAGAAACCAAATCAAGTGTGCGTAGTTCATCTATTTTTGCTTGCATTAATTTTATTTGTGAAATATTATTTGTGATGGTTCTTCTAGTGATTTCTATCTCATTTGACAATTTCATGATCTTTTGCTCTTGTTCTTGATTTATACCTCTCTGCACACGTAATTCAGAAATTGCATTGTCATAATTTGACTGAATTTGTTGGACCTCTGCACTTAAAGAAAAACTCTTTTTCTCAGAAAAATCCAGTTCCTTCTGCAAACTAACAATCTGTTTATTTAATTCTTCTTTTTCTTCCTTCTCATTTCTAAGTTCACTCTCAACAATGAGTAATCGTGTCTTCAACTCTTCATTATCACTACTTCCTGGTAAAATGCTAATGTTTTCCTCATCTGAAATGCTCTGTTGCGTTTCTTCACTTTTCTTTTGGTCTTCCATTGTGGTTGGACTAACATGTATAGGTCCTTTAAAAATATGAAAATTGTTATTAATTAGGCAAACTTTAATAAAACCAAAATGTTACCAGATAAGCCATTATTCAAATATATATGAAAGCAAACTTTTAATGAAAAACATAAGCTACTGAGTGAAAAAGAAAAAAAGTTGCAAAGCATACATGGTATAAGCCCATTTATATAAAAATTACAGTTCTATAAGTTAATGCAGAGTTAGCAAAGGAAGTGCACCCAAATGACCGTAGCTACGTCTGAATAGGATTACCAATTATTTATGCTTTTTTTTTTATAACTTTCAGTATCATTATAATATGGAAGAGGGAAAGACATCACATAATGATACCCCAATGCTGACATCCCATGTTCTAAAAAAGTTTTAAAGTACAATTATATGACAGATCTACTTAATTATTGATTTCAAAACTGAGTATCTTAAATTTTCATAGCTAAAATTAGGGAGAAATTGGTTGAAATTCTGGAAAATCTAATGTAGCCTAACCCTTCATTAGCTGTATAACTGTCAATAAACTCCTTAAACCTGTGACTGCTTTCTCGAGTATAAAATGGATATAACAATACTACCACCTATCTCGAGTTATTGTGAAAATCAAGATAATAAATGAACTTAGAATACTGTTCTTGGGATACAGGCAGCTATTATTAGAACCTGAAAATCTCTACAGAAGAGTTCAGTTAATTAATACTGAATAAAAGCTTGTTTTTCTCAGGGTTAATATCTACATTTCTATCACAAGAATTTTTCTACCTGCCCTACCTACTCTACAGGATAGCGGTAAGGGGCCCAAATGGTTAATATAGCATAATGTATGTTATAGCATTTTGTAAATGTTACATAAATAGAAAAATTTTAACTATCATACCTGGTATAATTAAACTATGCCCAGCATGGATGCACTATCTGCTAAAACTTAATTCTTAACATTCATGTTGACAAATTAACTCATCTCACCCAACTGTCGAGTAAAACTTATGTTCAAGGATTTCTCATAGATTGTACCATTAAATCTTGAAACATAATTTTCAATCCTCTTGATACACAAGTTTATCTTTTTAGGTTTTCATACAATTTCCATCACTATGGGTCTGGTCAGTATCTCACATCCTAGGAAACTTAGTTCAAAACATTAAGAATCTGACGCTATAGGGTTTTAATTTTTTCCTGTTCTATTTCACTTCAAGATTTGATGTTTAAAAGTGAATTTTCTACACAATGGTGTTCTGATATAATCAACTCCATATATCCTTTTGACCTTCCTTCACTCCCCTACTGACCTATCTGTTGATTTCACCTATATTTTTTATTTGGTACCCTCATCAAGTGTGTAAGATTCAAATTCTTCATGCTTAAAGGTCCCAGATAGAACATGAAGCAAAAGCAGTACTAATCCACAAAAGCAAAAGACAGTTATAAGGGAAGCTTGGCTTGAAATCCTCATCGTTAAGAAACCACTTACTCAACAAAATCTTTAAAAAAAAAAAAAATAAGAAACCTGTTACTTTTAGTTGGTATCTGTCTAATGAACATAAAAAGTATATTTTACCATTATTTTCTGTTTAGTGAGTTCCCATGTTATGCGATACATATCAGGTATATCGTATTGCAGTAATGTTTGTCATTCTCATTTATTAGATTCAAAATTCTCCAATAGCAGACTCTGTTTTATTAATCTTTATATACTTAGGATAATAATCCTAGATGAAATTTTTTTTAAAAGATTTTATTGGGGAATTTGGGGAGGGGAACAGCATTGGGGAACGGAGGAAGGGGAACAGACAAGTTGCTGTCCTTTTTGTTCTTCAGTCTAGTTGTGGAGGATGTCGCTCCATTAGCCCATGTTGGTATTATTGCACTTTACCCGGATGAGGCAGTCGGTCGCCGGTCATTCGACGGCCACTCACAGTGGCTCACTGCAGCTCAAGAAAGCACATGCCAGCTGCCGTCCAGCCCCACTGCAGCCTACACTGTCACTGGCAACTCACGGCAGCCCAGCTCCAGGTCAAGCTGTTGTTCACCATCTTAGCTGTAGAGGGTGCAGCATCACTGGTCCTCATACATGGGATCCAAACCAAGGCCCTGCTGCTCAGAGCTGGCGTCCCAAGCCAACTCTTAAACAACGTGCCACTCGGCCAGCCCAAAGTATTTTTTTAATTTACCAACATCATATATGTTCTCCTTTTCTATCTCTAAGACATATATCTCTGTACCAGAAAAAACATAATTTTTGCAATCAGTAATCTATTTTGGTTTGGGATATGAGCAAATTCATAATCTGACATGTCTCGGTTATAATTTTATATAATTTTATGTTTAAAAATTGAAGGTCCACTCTTCACAACATCTTTTTTACAACAGTGATTCTCCAGTTTTCTTGGGCAGAATTACCGAGGGAGCTTATTAAAATGCAGATTCCTAGGAACAATACCAAAGATATTCATTTGGTAAATCGAGTATATTGTACATGCAACACTTTGAGAATTACTGCTCTAGACATTATTTTTTTTTAATTTCTCAAGAAATTGACAGTTACACTAATACATTTGGAACCTAAACATATCAGTCTGCTACATTACAAAGCCCCTATCTGGAAGTCCTGTTATATATAATTGACCATAAGAGATATGTAATGTTAAATCTCACGTAGTTATGCAATTTAAGCCAAGTTATACAATTTCCCCTGCCTCTGGCAGACTCTTGTAAATCTAGGTGAGAGATGACAATAGCCCATGTGATGCATGTATAATGAATCTGTTCAATGAAGAAGGCAACATTTTTTGAGATAATAAAAAACTCTTTGAAATGAAACCTAGCATCCTGTATACAAGTAAGTTTCTACCTTCCTATATATTAATCTCTGTTGAAGTTGTGAGCAAAATAAAAGAAAGCATAACATTTATAAAAGGACATTCAGATACTATTATATAATGTGGGGGGTTGAGAATTAAGTGATTGTTCTCAAGATTTTTAATCCTATGACCCTTTTTGATAAGTTAAAATCCCAGTCCTCTTCTCACTATTCTTGGGTACCAAAGCCAGATAAAGGTACTAAAGAAATAAAAATCACAGGCCAATAACCCTGATGAACATAGATGCAAAAATCCTCAACAATGTATTAGCAAACCAAACTGAACAATACATTAAAAGGATCATGCGGGCCGGCCAAGTGGCTCAGTTGGTTAACAGTTGGCTTAGAGCGTGTGATCTGAGCAACAGGGCTGCTGGTTCAATTCCCACATGGGCCAGTGAACGCTGCACCCTAGCTGAGCTGTCGCTGAACTGCCAACAGGTGGCAGGATGGCTCAGCTGATGTAACAACAAGATTGCCTGTTCAATGGTGGGCTACGCCTACCCGCAACTAAAAGATTGAACTCGGTACCTTGAGCTGAGCTGCTGCCCGGATGGCTCAGTGAATAGGGCATGCACTCTTAACAACAAGGATGCTGGGTTTGACTCCCACATAGGATGGTGGCTATGCCCACCCACAACTAAGACTGAACTTGGCACCCTGAGCTGAGCTGCTGCCTGGATGGCTCAGTGGATAGGGCATGCGTTCTTTTTTTATTAAAGGTTTTATTGGGGAACTGGCGGAGGGGAACAGCGTTAGGGAATCGGGGAAGGGGAACAGATAAGTTGCTGTCTTTTTGTTCTTCAGTTTAGTTGCGGAGGATGTTGCTTCACTGTTGGTATCGTCATTGCGCTCTTCCCGGATGAGGCAGATCGGTCACTGGCCTCTGGATGTCGCTCACCGCAGCTACTGGCAACTCACGCTGGCTGCGGGCCACTCACTGTAGCCTATGGCAGCCCACTGCAGCAGGGGCTGCAGCCCACACCATCACCGGGGCTCGCACAGCCCAGCTCCAGGTGGAGCTGTTGTTAGCTGTAGAGGGCAGTGTCACTGGCCCTCATGTGGGATCCGAACCGGGGCCGCTGGCATCCCAAAACCAGCGCTTAACCAATGCGCCACTCGGCCGGCCCAGGGCATGCGTTCTTAACAACAAGGCTGCTGGTTCGACTCCCACATGAGATGGTGGCTACGCCCCCAGCAACTAACACTGAACACAGCACCTTGAGCTTAAGAGGCCACGAGCTGCCGAAGGGAAGCCAGATGGCGACTGACGCCCTCTACAACGAAGATTGAAGAACAACAACTTGGTTGGTCCCCTCCCCAATTCCCCAATACTGTTCCCCTCCCCCAATTCCCAAATTTATTTTTTTTTTAAAGGATCATCCACCAAGATAAAGTGGGATGTATCCCAGGAATGCAAACATGCTTCAACATCTTCAAACCAATAAATGTGATACAAAATGTGATATTCCATATTAACCAATTGAAGGATAAAAATCACATGATCACCTCAATAGATATAGAAAAAGCATTTAACAAAATTCAACATCTGTCATAAAACCTCTCAAAAAAATGTGCAGTGCCGGCCGAGTGGCACGGTGGTAAAGCACTGGCTTGGGATGCCGGCGGCCCCAGTTCAGGTCCCACATATGAGGGCCACTGACAACGCCCTCAAATAAAAAAAAAAAACAAAAACAAATGTGCAGAGAGGAAACATAACTCAACAGAGTAAAGGACAAGACCATAGCTAAGAGCATCCTGAACAGAGAAAAGATGAAAGCTTTTCCACTAAGGTCAGGAACAAGACAAGGATGCCCACTCTCACTGCTTCTATTCAATGAAGGACCGGAGGTCCTGGCCAGAACAGTTAGGTAAAAAAAATAAGTCATCCAAATTGAAAGAAAGAAAATTGTCCATTCGCTGACAACATGAACTCAATATATGGAAAATCCTAAAGACCCCACCAAAAAAACCTGGTAAAACTCATAAAAGAAACTTCAGTAAAGTTTCAGGATACAAAATCAATACATAAAAACCTGCTGCATTTCTATACATTAACAACAAGCTATTGGAAAGAGAAATTAAGAAAACAACCCCATCAAGAAGAATAAAATACTTAGGAATAAAAACCAAGGAGGAGAAAGACCTGTACACTGAAAACAATAAAACACTAGTGAAAGAAATTGAGAAGGACACAAATAAACGGATATTTCATTCTTCTGGACTAGAAGAATTAATATTATTAAAATATCAATACTACCCAAAGCAATCTGCAGATTCATTGCAATCCCTATCAAAATTCCAATGGCATTTTTTTACAGAACTAGAAAAAGCAATCCTAAAATTCCTAGGAGAAAACCTAAGTAGTAACCTCCTTGACATTGATCTTGGTGATTTACTAGACTTGACACCAAAAGCAAAGGCAATACAAGCAAAAATAAACAAGTGGGACTGCATCAAGCTAAAAAGCTCTGCACAGCAAACCAACAAAATGAAAAGGCAACCTACAGAATGGAAGAAAATATTTTTACACCATATATCCAATAACAAAACAGGTTAACACCCAATACAAAGAACTCATACAACACAGCAAAAGAAACCATGACCCAATTAAAAAATGGACAAAGAACCTGAGTACGTATTTTTCCAAAGACATACAGATACATGAAAAGGTGCTCAATGTCACTAATCCTCAGGGAAATGCATATCAAAACCACAATAAGGTATCAGCTCACACCCATTAGAATGCTAGTATCAAAAAGACAAGAGGGCCGGCCGAGTGGCGCGGTGGTTAAAGTGCTGGCTTAAGAAGACAGCAGCCCCGGTTCGGTCCCACATATGAGGTCCAGTGACACTGCCCTCAAAAACAAAACAAAACAAAACAAAAAAAAAGACAAGAGATAATAAATGCTGGCATAGATGTGAAGAAAAGAGAGCACTTATGCATTGTTGGTGGGAATGTAAACTAGTATCGCTACTATGAAAACAGTGTAGAAGTTGCTCAAAAAATTAAAAATAGAACTACCACATGATGCTACAATCCCACTTCTGGGTATATATCCAAAGGAAACGAAATCCCTATCTCAAAGAGATATCTGCACCTACATGTTCACTGAAGCATTATTTACAGTAGCCAAAACATGGAAAGGCCTTAAGTGTCCTTCAACAAATGAATGAAAAAAAACGGGGTGTGGGGCCGGCCGAGTGGCGCATTGGTTAAGCGTTGGTTTTGGGATGCCAGCGGCCCCGGTTCGGATCCCACATGAGGGCCAGTGACACTGCCCTCTACAGCTAACAACAGCTCCACCTGGAGCTGGGCTGTGCGAGCCCCGGCGATGGTGTGGGCTGCAGCCCCTGCTGCAGTGGGCTGCCATAGGCTGCAGTGAGTGGCCCACAGCCAGCGTGAGCGGCTGGCAGCCAGCGTGAGCTGCCAATAGCTGCGGTGAGCGACATCCAGAGGCCAGCGACCGATCTGCCTCATCCGGGAAGAGCAATGATGAAACCAACCGTGAAGCAACATCCTCCGCAACTAAAACTGAAGAATAAGAAGACGGCAACTTGTCTGTTCCCCTTCCCCGATTCCCCAACGCTGTTCCCCTCCACCAATTCCCCAATAAAATCTTTAAAAAAAAAAAAAAAAAAAAAACGGGGTGTGTACATATGCATCTCACACACACACACACACACACACACACACACACACACACACACACTGGAATATTATTCAGCCTTAAAAAAGGCAATCCTGCCATTTGCAATAACATGGATAAACCTGCAGGACATTATGTGAAATAAGCAAAACACAGAACGACAACTACTGCACGGTATCAGTTATATGTGTGTGTGGGGGGGGGGCAAGGTGGTGGTGGTGGTGGAAAGGTCAAGTTCATAAAAACAGAGAGTAGAATGGCTGTTGCCAGGATCTGGGGGGACAGAAATAGGGACAGGCTGGTAGAAGGGTACAAACTTTCAGTAGTAAGATAAATAACATCACAGAACATAATGTATAATATGGTGACTACAGTTGATAATACTGTATTGAATAACTGAAATTTGCTTATAGAGCAGAGCTTGAGTATTCTCGCCAAGAAAAAAAAAGGTAAATATGCAAGGTGATGGATATGTTAAGGGTGGGCGGTAGGAATACTTTCACAATATATATCAAATCACCATGTTTTACAGTTTAAATATATTGCAATATAATTTGTCAATTATGCCTCAATAAACCTGGAAAAAAAAAATCCCAGCTTTCTGAAGATACTTGATTTGTCCCCAATGAGAGTATGCCCCCACCCAAAAATCACTGTATAATCGGGAATCTCACCTCCCTACTCCATCCAAGATTCATCCAGTTTACTTTCCACTGTGTATATGCAAAAACAAGCTTCAGTGTAAGTTATAATTTTTCAAATACGACTGTGTTTTCTCCTTGACCCAATTGTCTAAATGCTCTTGGGCAGCTGTAATTGTGTGATCCTTTATGGGATCCCAAGATCTCTTTTCTTTAATACAGACTAATTGTAAAAGTCATTGAACAAGGTTTTATTATCTTTAACTTACATTGTGTATCCTGCCTCAAAGAGGATGGGACAAACATGGCATTACTCCTGCTATATAGCCACACTTTATTAGATTCTGTTTATTCTAAGGATTCCAGTTACTCTGGAATCTTAAAGATTTGGCCTCATTACTTTTACAACAAATTTGCCCACTTACTCTTACGACTGTTTTAAAAATAATTTTCGGGCCAGCCGAGTGGAGCGGTGGTTAAGCGCTGGTTTGGGAAGCCAGCGGCCCCGGTTCGGGTCCCACATATGAGGGCCAGTGACACTGCCCTCAAAAAAATAAATAAAAATAAAAATAATTTTCTACCAATGTATTATTTTTCATCTGATTGTCTCCCAGTATCTTACAAAGTTACGGCAAGCCATCCCAAAGTGAAATAACCCAGTCTTCTCCACTGGTTCAGACTTCTGTTCTACTTTCCATTTAATATAAATGTTTACTTAGGGTGTTTTCATACCTATGAATCATCAGTGGAAATGACTAATTGAAAATACTAAATTATGATGTTAAGAGTCCTCGATATATTTTTTTTCATAACTTAGAAATGTAAAAAAAAATTATCCTCTTGCCCTTTAAAAGATAAGTTATAAAAATGTCTGAACCCTGGGCATGTCAAGTGGCTCATTGGTTAAGAGTTGGCTTGGGAGCGTGAGCTCTGAGCAGCAGGGCTGCAGGTTCAGATCCCACATGGGCCAGTGACACTATGACCTCTACAGCTAAGATGGTGAACAGCTCGACCCGGAGCTTGGCTGCCTGAGTCGCTGGTGATGACTTAGGCTGCAGTGGGTCTACCGTGGGCTGCCGTAAGCTACCCTGAGTGGCCAGTAGCCAGTGTGAGCCTGCGGTGAGCCGGCGTGAGCGGCAGTCCAATGGTCAGCAACTGATCTGTCTCAGCTGGAAAGAGTGCTGATCTGTCTCAGCTGGAAAGAGTGCAATGATCACAATACTAATAACTTGGGCCAGTGAAGTGACGTCCTCCACAACTAGACTGAAGATGAAAAGGATAGCAACTTATCTGTTCCCTTCCCCGATACCCTAACGCTGTTCCATCCGATTCCCCATTAAAATCTTTTTTAAAAAATGCCTGAAACCTTTATCAGGAGAGATGGGATCTAAGCAAGTTAAGAATGACAACAATCAGGAGTCGGCCGAGTGGCGCATTGGTTAACACTTTGTAAGTGGGCATAAAAAGCTATATGACGAGTTTACTCGTTTCCCACATACAATGTGTTAAGAGCTGGTTTGGGGATGCCAGCGGCCCCGGTTCGGATCCCACATGTGAGGGCCAGTGACACTGCCCTCTACAGCTAACAACAGCTCCACAAGGAGCTGGGCTGTGTGACCCCTGGCGATGGAGTGGGCTGCAGCCCCTACTGCAGTGGGCTACAGTGAGAGGCCGGCAGCCAGCGTGAGCAGCTGGCAGCTAGCATAAGCGGCCAATAGCCACAGTGAGCAACCATCCAGAGGCCGGCGACCCATCTGCCTCATCCGGGAAGAGCGCAATGACGGTACCAACATAGGCCAGTGAAGCAACATCCTCCACAACTATACTGAAGAACAAAAAGACAGCAACTTGTCTGTTCCCCTCCCCCGATTCCCCAGCGCTGTTCCCCTCCCCCAATTCCCCAATAAAATCTTTAAAAAAAAAGAATGACAACAATCAGAAATATTCAGAGCACACAAATAGATCCTGACTATGCTGAGTGAACAGATTTGAGTCATGCATATTATGTGGGTAGTTTCTAAACCCTGAAGTGACTACAGAAAACTTCTGTGATCATGTAATGTTTTTCCCTTAATTTTACTATATTCTAAGAACCAGGATATACAGGGTAATCACCCTGTAAATTACATAAATGTCTAACCACTATGTTGTACAGCTAAAACTAATATAATATTGTATGTCAACTATAACTGAAAAATTTTGAAAGGAACCAAGATAATTATACAATATAAGGTAAATCAAACTAATGTTTTGTACCTAATTCTTTATTTCAGCTAGCCACACTATCTTTTCAGAAATTTGAAAATGTTTTATATCAAAAGATCTATAGAACATATTCAGGACAGCCTTATCGGGGAGAAAATAAAGAGTCCAGCAATACAGATGGGAAAAACTCTGAAGTATCTACAGTTTACTTAAAAAAAGAAACATAAACAATCAGAAAGGAATAGTTAAGCGTTTAATTCAATATTTACATTACAGTCAACCTATACATGTACTGATTATAGTTTGTTGTAAAAAATTAGTTTTGATTGAAAAATTACAACTCAACAGAGTGCATCATATCCCTGGTTTGTCTCCTTTATCACTATCTGAAGGCTTATTTGTCGGATTGTTTATATGGCTACCAGCTTCCCAAAAGTACAGATACAGTGACCTCAAAGAAGTAAATTTCACCTTCATAATGGCTTTGCATTCCCTTTTAAGAACAGAAAACACGCTTCCCATGAACCTATCAAGTCCCTGATCCTATCCAAAAGGTTACAGATGTCACATATTTATGGTCGGGAGATTTTTTAGTAGCAGGCAAGGTGAAGGAGGCTGGATATATCTATGATTTTCAAATGATCCCTTATGTAGTCCCTATAGTTTCTAATAAGATGAATAATCAAGAAATAGCCAAAGTGGCTGTGATTTTTAAGAAATAAAAATATATTACACCTGAAACTAATTAAAAAAAAATGTTTATTTCACAATAAATTAAAAATTAAAAAAATAAGATACTATAAAAGAAAAAAAAATATTGTTATGTTACCAAAACATATTTAAATCTACCCACACCCAAATTATTTAGAGCTAACAACTACAGTTCCTAAGTAATCTTCTTCATGAATGGGTTACCTTTAGGATTAGCCACACTGTGTATAACATTTGCTCCTGGCCACTTCTACTACCTAGTTATCTATTGATCCTACAACCTCAACTAGTCTATGGCACTGACCAAGGTGAACAAAAGAGAGAAAGAGCGCTATGGAAATCATAGCAAGGTTATTCCCCCAATAGCAAAGCAACCTTCCTTCAATGGATAACAGAAGGTGTATGCATATTAGTGTCGACCCATTAGCTCACACAAGCACTGTGTATCCTATAAACCATGTATCTAATGCAATATTATCCTTTAAGATACCCACTTTTGAAAACATTCATTTTACTAAGGTTCTATGAGGTGTTTATTATGTTGATGTATTACCCAATTGTTTTCATTCTAGACAACATCGGGAGGCAGGTAGTATTTTACTAATGACCACAGAAGATTTAACTTGACCATTTTTCTCAAGGAGAAGCAGCTAGTCACGTTTCTAAAGCTTATGTACTTTCTCTTAGAGAGCTGTAACTCCCTGTATCATACTACAAAAGTTTTCCAAAAGAAGTCATGAATAGCTTAGAGAGAATGTTAAAGTTGGTATGTTCTTCCACATAAACAGGGAGATACGGCAGAATAAGTATTCACCCACTTTTTTAGTAATTCTATAAGAAATACAAGAACGTTTGTCTTTAGTAATATTTAGCTCAGTCTTCCTGTCAAATGTCCTTTTCTTCAAATGGTTAAAGAATGCAAAGGAAGAAAACAATGTGGAGAGATTTCGGCAAAAAAAGTACTACAATTACAAATATGAATGTTTTAACTATTCATAACCACAGAAGTAAAAAAGTAGGCATGCAAAAGTGATAAAAGCACAATATCTAAAAATATATTTATTATAATAAAGACAGCTTTAAATACACCCATCCTCTAGACAGTCCATAATATGCTAGCATAAATATTAGTGACATTTAGATTTCCTCAGTATTTTTTCCTTAGACAAGTATATTTTTTTCCATTTGCAACTTTTCTGTTTACTGGGTTAGGAATTAACTTTCTTACAGGCCTCTTGTTGGCAAATGAAGTAGTACCTTTCTTTGCTGGTGGTTCATCTTGTTGAAGTTCATTTTCATTTAATCTTTTTCTTCCTGAATAAGTTTTAGTTTTGTTGTCCTTAGACATTTCAACTGTTTCATTACAAGACAAATCATTGTTTATTATTAAAGATGATGTACCAGCCTTGTCCTAAAGTAAAATAAATTCAGATTAGTTTATGTACAGAAAGTTATAATAAACATAAAAACTATATAAATTATGTTTCAACAGTATACCATAAAAATTTTATTTTCAAATTTGTTAAAACATTTTCTAAGTTATTTTTTAAGTCTTACCCTAAAATTACTGATGACTCCGGCAAATGAGTAATATTAACTAATGTGTATACTCATTGAGGAGGACAAAAATACTTGTCGTAAAATCAGTTAAACAGACCACTGCACTGTATACCTGAAGCTGAAGCTGAATAATACTGTATGTCAACCATAATTTAATATATAGTCACGGGACATGGAGTACAGCATAGGGAATAGTCAATGGAATTGTAATAGATATATACACTGTCAGAGGGGTAACATATTGGGAGAAGGGTGTTATCACTTTGTGAGGGGTGAAATGTCTAACTATTACATTGTTTCTACACCTGAAACTAAAAATAAAAAAATAAAAATCAGTTAAACACAGTTTCACCGATACCAAAAAAACAAATTCATCTTTAGATTTCCTAAGGTGATAAAGTGGGTCACAGACTCATTTGGGGATAACTATAGAACCCTAAAACACCTACCCTTAAGACACACTCGTAATGTGCTTTGAAAAGAAAAATACAAAAACACTGTGACAAACTGTTTCTTATAGATACCTTTATGTACAATCTTGAGGTTGCACTCTAGAAACTCTACAATTGTTTTGTTTTATAACCAAAGCCTCTCAAAGATAAGTAGTGTTATCTTACACTTTAAGAACTCCCAGAAAAGGTTTTCACCTTAGCCTCTAGCCTATCATATTCAAAGATATAGTCTACATACAGCTTTAAAAGTGAGGTCCTAGTTTAGCTAAATAATAAAAATCATTTAGATTTTTATTTTTTTAAGGCAACTACTATGCCTTCCTAAAAGTCTAGCAGAGAAGAGCTATAATACAGTCTTATCCAAAAAGAGGAAGGGTGAAACTCAGAAGCTAAGTGCAAGTCTATAAAGTAATCAAAGGCATGGTAAAGGCAGGGATTTTTATTATTTTTTGAGAGCAGTGTCACTGGCCCTAATATGTGGGACCCAAACCAGGGCCGCTGGCTTCCCAAGCCAGCACTTAACCACTGCGCCACTCTGTCAGCCATTTTTTTTTTTTTTTAATGTAGAGATTACTCAAGTCCTTATCTACTGGTAGCAATCCATTTTGGTAGAAAAAAGTGAATGAAAAACAAAATGCCATTTTAAATTATAAAATTAGCAAACATTTTATTCTTAGGAGGTATAGATGAAACAGATTTTCAAAATCATAAAGTAATGGGTTTTACGGGGGATAAAAGCACCCTAAACAGAGAATGCCATGAAGAACAACCCATGCTTTCTCACTTGTTAGTGATCATTTTTTCTCCTTCAAGTTATACAATCTTCACCAAACAAAACAAATAAACAAAAGCTATCTACAACTCATAGTTATTGAAAGGAGTGTTCTCTGCCCCTAGGTTATACTTGGTTGGAAGGATGATAAAGAACTACCACTCAAACTAAACTTTTTCATCATCAGAAAAGAGTCAGCTTTAAAGACAAATTTTGCCACAGTGATTCTAGATCAAGTTTATCAGCACAGTCAGGTTAAGTTGCAAGTTACTTTGCATTTCTTTAGGTATTAATGTGAACAATTGGGCACTGTTTTGAGTTAGCTGATAACAGGGTCTAGAGCCTATTTAAAAAGTTTATTCATAAACCAGAGGTACTAAATAAGGAATATTGCTTATTTTACATTGCTTTTTTACTATTACTTAAATATTACTAACATGTTATGGTATGCAAACAAACTACAGAAATATAATTGCTTGTTAATAAATTTCCAACAATTTTCTTCTAAATTGTAGTCACCAGAATGATGTCTCTGGCTTTTTTTTTGTTAGTTTTTATTTTCCTTCACCAAATCAAACAGCAGACAAAATCCAAATCAAGTTATCAGAGCAAAAGCATGCAGTCAATAACCAAATAAAAAGCAGCAATTCAGTTAATTGAAAAAGTCAAGCCCCAAGTCCCAAAAAGTTTACCTCCTTTATTTTACAGATCAATTTCCTCTTTTTAATCCCCACCAAAACTATCTAACTGCCCTAAATCAAAGTCCTTATCAATGATCACAGGAACTCTTCCAAGAGGCTTCTACTGGTCTAATTCCACCTCAATCCCATCCTCCAAGTTTCTAAAAACATCTACTCTAAATCAACTTTACTACTCCTCTCCTTAAAACCAGTGACTCCTCACTGCCTATAGACTTTTTAATGCAATATTTAAGGTCTTCTACCATCTTACCCCAATCTACTATTCCGTCTCACCTTTCACCTCTCCTTGCTTCAAACTTTCTTCCTGAACAACAAATGGCTTGCACTTTCCCCTGACTGAGGGGCTTCTCATTTGCATGCCTCTGTGCATTCTGACTCTCCTATATCTGGAAGATCAGTTTATCTTCTAGTCACTTGTTGCTACAAACTGTACCCTTTGCTTACTTGGCTAAATTTTAATCACCCTTTAAGGCTCAACTTGATCATTTTCATCTCCAGTTTATTCTCTAAACCCCCACCTATTCTCAGTTCCTTGCACATGTTGACTACCACGGTACACTTCATTATTACAATGTTTATGTGGTTTCTCTCTTATGGGAGAGTTAAGGGGACTAGCTTTTATTAATCTATATAATTCCCAGAATCTAGGATAGTACCCGGTACATATTAGACACTCAATAAATGTTTCTTGACTAAAGTAAATTATTTCATGCTTCTCATCCTTACTCTCTACCTTATTACAAGGGTGTTTCTCCCAGTTAGGTACAATAGTCAGACAGACTGATGCATCTAATAATGCCAAAAGAAAGGCCCACTACCAGAGATTAAACAGAAGGTAAGCTACTCCTCCACAAAGCTTCTTCTTTACCCCTGTAATAGCCAAAGCCCACCTAATGTGGAGGTGCTTCAGTGAATGTTGGTGGGTATCGGAGCCTGACTGTTAAAATACAAAGAAGGAGTCAACAGTCATTTTTTATAACTGCTGCTTCTTCTAGTGAGAGAAAAAGATATACAAAAGCACCTCTAAACAAAGCAAAGAGGTTTGGCTCTTAGGTTACTCAGATTATTACGTTATTACTACATATTTTACCATTTCTACTTAAAAAATAACTTGAAGGAGCTTACAACAAAAAACATAGAAGAAAACCAAAAACGATTGTTTAAAAAAAAGAATTAAAAGGCTAATCATCCTAGGCTAAACTAACTGAATATAAAATTTCTTAAATTTCTAATTATGAAACCCTTAAAGGCTTTACATGCCACAGTACATAATGTAATTTTTAAAGAAAATAGCCTTACTATTAAGTATATGGAACATTAGTTAAAATGCATATAATAAAAACAAGCCTCTAAGGAAAAAACCTAATTCCAATGAATTTCATTTATAGTTCTATAGATAGATACAAATAGATGAGAGATAGAGATAGGGATCTTTGTGATCTGTGGATACCTAAGCATATCCAAGTTCCTTTCACCTTAGGGTTCCCGTCCAACTAGCTGAGGCCTAAGCTTGCAAAGATTACAAATTCTTTTCTTATATTCTTCTCTACTATGTTCAAAGAGGTCAAATGCCCTCTTTTAAGTTCACAAAACTTCAAATTTGCACAATAGTAAATTCAATTCAACACCAGAATAAACAATTCAACATTTTTTGAAAATTAGTCTTAGTTATTTAAGCTATTTTAATTATTTTATTTTGAATCAAACATACTTTTTAATGTAATTTATTGTATAATGCAGACAAATAAACTTAAATTCTTACACTGCTTTTCAATGTGTCTTCCAAATGAAAAGTTAGGTTCTGAAAGTTGTTAACAGTATCCTCTTTTTGATCAATCATTTCTTTCAATTCTTGAATTCTTTGATTCTGCATAATTATTTTCTTTGAAAAGAAGAAAAGTAGCAATGTTTAGTAAAGATATTTTAAGATAACTAAAATGAAAATATAATGCGGTTTTAAAAGTCCTTCAAATTTTAAGATGAAGCAAAAATACCAGGGACAACACACATGACCTTATTTTTGTTTAAAAAAATAGCATGTACTTATATAAACAAAGGAAACAAGCGATACAGTATACTGGGTGAGAAGAATCTGAAATCAGACTGTCTTGATTTGAACCCTAGCTTCTCTACCTTCTAGTTATAGAATCCTGGGAAAGTTATTTAATGTCTCTGTAAAAGTAAAAAATAATAGGATCTACATCATAAAGTTGTTCTGAGATTTAAATGAATTAATATATGTAAAGCACTTAAAAGAGTACACAGTAAGTGTTCTATAAAAAGAAATATAAAGTAGAAGTCTAGAAGCGCTACCAACCAACTTATTGGTTTCCTCTTTTTTTGTAATTTGACAGGGAGTTTTATTTTCTATCTTGCACAGTTTAATACAACTGAATTTTTACAACTAGCATCTATCCGTTTTATAACTAGAAAAAATAAAGGAAAAGATTAGGAACTGTCTAAATAGTAGCTGTAATGTCTTCTGCTAAGTACATTATTGTGATTATTTCTTTAAATACTGGATATTAGATACCATGAGATTGAATCACTTATATCTGATCACATCTTAAAATATTTAATTCTTTAGAAGGATAAATTTAAGTTAAAATAAGAAGACCCATATCAGAGAATGTCAGGAAAAATAGTAAGTTTAGATCTCTAAATTTACCTCACCTCCATGTATACTTGTAATTTCACATTTAGACCTATCAATATCAAATCTATCTACCATTTGGAATGATTATCTAACTTGAAGGTACCAAGGGCCAGCGATCTTCAGAATTCCAATGCTGCACACTGCTCATGCCACATCCCATAATTTAAAACACTCAGTAATTTCAGACAAAACAAACACAGTTTAAAATAATCTAATCGACACCATGCACCCAGTTTAAAAAAAAAAGAATAACATAGATCTATATGTGCTGATGTAGTGTTAACTCCAACACATCTTTTAAGGGAAGAAAGCAAGACACAGAACCACAATTTCATTTGTGTAAAAATTTTAAAAGGTATATGTATGTGTGTATATATTCTATATACGTAAGTAAATATTTTCTGGAAGGAGTGAAGAAGTTTTCTAGTGGCTATCACTGAAAAGAGGTATGAGGGTGAAGACATATATTTTTCAATTTTTTTTTAATCACACTCACTATTTTTAAAATAAATGTATCTTTCATAATTCATGCCCCTTCAATTAATTATTAAGTTCCTTATCAAGACAAAAATAAAGCTTAAAGTATTACCTCATTAGATTTCTCAAGCTCTTCAACCAATGAATTTAAGTTAATTTCTGATTCTGAAAAAAAATAAAAATATTGAAAAAAAATCTAAGCATCAAAAAAAAATATATCATTGAATAATCACAAAACATAAGCTGCTATATATATATAGATAGATAGATAGATACTTTAGTGTTATATTCAGGGAAAAGGATTTTTGACAACACTAGAAACACACAGCACTCAATTACTCATTCTACCACCAAAGGATAATGTTTCTGAAAAGGCCACTTTCAACACTCAAGATAAAAATGAATGACATGCTAAACGGTAAAAAATTTCTGGCATAACTTCAGGGAAGCGAAGTAACTAACATCTTTCTGGTCTACTTCATAAAGCAGAGGAACCACTTACCCGTTATTTTCTACCTATCTTGTTTCTTAGATAAAAGGACTGAGTATTTCATCTAAGTCTTTTAAAACGTAGATATGACAATCATATATATATATGAATGAATACATATATATACATACATATATATGCATGAATATATATATATATATATATATATTCATACTACTCTCAAATATAAAATGAGCACCACTCTTAAGACCACTCCGCAGGGGTCACTCTATCCCAAGCTTGCAAGCCAAGAGCAGAATCTACTATAGCCTTGGAGTTCATAAAGACTACAGAACAAAATCTACAGCTTTATAATTTCCTATGAGGTTTCTTAATTTGTGGATGAAGTTAATTCTTCCCCCTTTTTTGAGAAGTCCATTTTATAATATTAGTCTAAAAGTTAATGAAGGCAAAAAAAAATATTTTTAATAGTAAATTACTATAAAGCCATATAAGTGTAAAATATGAACTATGTGACCCAAATCAAGTAATTTTCTGGTCACTATGGCAAATAAGCTACATAAAGCTCTTATACTAACCAGCTTTCTTTTTATGCATTTGTATCATCTAAATATGAGTAAAGCACATCTACTTACCATTTTCTCTCTTTTTTAACACTTCCTGGGTTTTGATTAATTCTTCCTTGGTTTTTGCTAATTCAGCTTTAACTTGATTAAATTTTATTTCTAAACAAGCAATAGCTTCCTGGGGGTCAGCAAGAGATGCAATATATAAGTGAGCAATTTCAGCCTGTTTCTTAATATCAGTGACATCATCTTGAAGGGAATCAATAATATCTTCAATTCCTATATAATTTTGTGCTTCCTAAAAATAGCAAAAACCACATGCCTAATGTTAACAGTGGCTTTCACTCTTACAGTGTGGTACCATCTGATTTACAAAGTTTTAAAAATACATAGCAAAAAATCCACAACTTGGAATTTTAAATAAATTATATCAAAGTATCTCTAATTATGAAAAAGTTATGTTCTGTTATTCGTTTTCTGTTTCATGGAACAGAAGACATATTTACCCATAAAAACAATGCTATAAACTGTGATAAGTCATTATGGAACAATTATGATTATCTAGTTCAGGTATACTTTCAGTTAAGGCTTTGGCTGGGACAGCTGAGAAAACAAGCCTCCATTTTCACAACTCAGACCAAGACCCAAACCATGTCAGGGACACAATGATGGTTTGACAGCAAGGGCCCATGAATTAATTAAATAATAAAACAATAACAGAAAACCATAAAAGGATGTGATCAATTTCAGCCTCAGTGGAAGCATGCTTCTTCAACAGTCGGGAATGGTCAGTTGGCCAGAAAGCATAATCCTTTTTCTATATAAAGGTTTTCGGTGTAACCAAAGCAGAAGGTAAATGACCCATTAGATCCCTTATACCTTTAAAATTCTATTTTTTTCCTTTAAAATTCTTTAAATTTAAACAAATCTGAGAGGGGCATTCCATAATCAGACAAAAAAGGAACCTATTTACCTATAGTCAATACTGACTCGTGCAACACCAAAAGGAGATACAGATGTAACAGCGAAATAAATTTTTCAAGTTCAATTGCTATATTTAAACTGTGGTGCTTACATTCCTAACAAAGCATGCTTAATTATAATAAAGCTATATAGTAAGTTTTTAAATTCTAAAGTATATTAATGTTTCTCATCATTGATGTGTACACAAAATCCTATACCAAAAACATCAATAGTTCAGTTAACATACTTTGGCTTGAATTTTCATGGTATAAGCTTGATTCACTGGCTCTTCTTGAGTGTCACTTTTACCAACCAAATCTTTGAAGATAGCCAAACGACATTCGGCATTTTCTTCTAATATCTCCCGTTCCTGAAGGAGTGTTTCCCTGCATAACACAAATCAATCCGATTGAGAAAAAGAAAAAGCACTACTGTGTTTTTGTCTTAAATTTCTAAGTACAGTATAAATGAAAAGATTTACATAATTATTCATGTATAATTCAGAATCACCATGAAAACTCGTAACAACTATTTTCAAGCCTATATAAAGAGGTCAGAATTCAGAAGCTCCCTAACATAAGTTTAAAAAAAAATTTTAAACAAGTAAATAAAATTCTCAGTTTTTACCAGGACATGAAAGAAATAACTTACTTAAAGTCTGCTTCCCGTTGAGCCAAATACTGAGTAAATTCTTGGGTAACCTCTTCACGAATTCTAAATTCCAGTGTTAACTTTTCTTTTCTTTCATTTATCAGTTTTTTTTTCAAGTCTTCTATTAAATCCAACAGTTTCTAAAATATATAAATATTAAAATTCTAATTAAAGAACAAATATGTCCCAAGAGAAATAAAACTTTTCATTTAGTCAATTATAATTATGCAGTCTTTTAATAGTGAGTGATAATTATCTCACTGAAAATTATGTATTTGCAGACAGATTAATTTGAAAAATCAGGTGAGCCTCTCCACATTTTAGAAACAGACTTATAATAACTGAAATCTCTTCACTGTCTAGCTACATTAAGGAAGAAAGGAAACAAAAATCTGAGCACCTATTATCCATCAGCAACTACTTTGGGGAGTTTCTATTTGATTTCGTTCAATCCATACAACCTCTGTGAGCTTGGTAGCAGCATTCACATTTCATATGTGGGAGAAGTATGGACAAGGAATGTGGTAAATGCTTGAGGTTAGGTTTAAAATTAGTCTGTCAAAATCTAAAGCCTAAATGTTACAGAGAGTAGTTACTAAGTACCCCCAAACACTTGCCAAAATGGCAAAGAGAGATGTTACTTAAACTTCTCTTATTGGGCTTTTATAACTATCCAAGTGTGAGCAAAAACTCTTTGGCTTTTGAAAAGATATAACCATGCAATATGGACAATAAATAAAGCAATTAACACACAGATTTGTAATAAATTATAGAATTAAGATAACAGTCTGATATTCTTCTTTAGTTTCTGATTAAAATGTCTGAATAATAAATTAACCAATTAACTCTCAAAGCTACAGATCTTGCAATGTCTCAATTTTATACTTGAAAATATTTCTACAGATATCCTGACTTTGAAGTTCCACTTCTAAGGACTTATACTGAGGTAAGATAAAGGAGGGCCAATCACATGACGACTAGATAAACTGGGACTAGTAGCATGTGCCGTCTTTACAGGTGCAATGATGGCTTTCAAGGACACTGTAGTAAACTATTAAAATGAGTCTTTAAGGGCCGGCCGAGTGGCGCGGTGGTAAAGACCTGGCTTGGGACTGCAGCAGACCCGGTTCGGGTCCCACATATGAGGGCAAGTGACACTGCCCTCAAAAAAAAAAGAAAGAAAAGAGTCTTTAACCGAATACACTGTCCATCTACTTGGATTCCACAGTCTAAGGCAGTACTATGAAGTGAGATGTGTCAACACTCTTAAAGCACATCCATGAGCACAAGGTTACCAGGGTTCCTGGGACTCTGGTAAGAAGACTCCATGTATACATATGTAGTTATCATCAGGTAATGTGGACATGATCTAAATATCAGAATCAACACAACTTAAACATATGTGTGGACAGAGATTATGACATCTTATTTATTTATCATAAATGTAAGATGACCAAGCAATTCATGTTTTTGAATAGAATAATTGGTACTGGATAGACCTTATGAACATTTCTATTTAAGACTGCAAAGTAAAAGTTTGGTGGAACATGCTAAAATCACTGGATGAAAAGATACTGGGGATTGAGATATTCACATGGTCTCAAATATCATCCCACAGATGACATGCTTTTTCAAGGGAGAGAGAACTGAAACACAATATCTTAACGAAACAAGCAAAACTTAGCATCACCAAGAAAACAGAAGGAAATCAGACATCATGTATCTCCTGATGTGATGCAATAGGGAATTCACAACTTCACCTACGTAATAGGCTTATCTAATTATGAGGAAATAATCAGACAAATCCAGATTGGGGGTATTCAATATGATAACTAGCCTCAACTTTTAAGAAGTATCTATGTTAAATTAGAAGTAACTAAAGAAACATGACAAGCAAAAGCAACGTGTAAACTATTAATAATTGTAGATCAAAAGCAAAGTAGCTATAAAGGACATATTGGAACAACCGGAGAAAACTCAATGTGGACAGTATAACAGATTATGTATTGTAACAATCATAAAAATTGCTTAGATATGAAAAAGGCCTGTGATCATGAGGAAAATGTCCATGTTCTTAGTAAATATATGCTGATGTAGATATAAGATGTCATTATGTTTGCGTCTTGTTTTGAAGTGGCACAAAGAAAAAGAAATGTGTACTCAAATACTAATTGAAAGAGAATTAAATACGGCAAAATGTTAAGAAATGGCAACTCCAGGTGAAGAGTAAATGGGTATTTACTGTACAAGTCTTCCTGTAGATCTGAAATTTTTCAAAATATAAAGTTGAGATATAAAAAACTTAGTGAGGGGTGAAAAGTATAACTACTGCATTGTTTTGTACACCTAAAACTAATAAATAAATAGATAAATAAATATAAACAGAAAAACCCTTAGTGTACGGTTGAAAACACTTGAAAGAGGAAGTCCTAAGAATTGCTAACCCTAACTTCAGAATAATAAGCCAAGCTTAGAAGACTGAGTTCTTAATACATACTCTCTTCTCTTCATGGCTAATGAAAGCCTTTTCTTCCTCTAATGTTTTATCTAGATCCTCATCAGCAGGTCCAGTTCCCACATTTTGGGTTTCTTCAGCTTCTTCTAGCTCCTCAACGAAATCTTCATTTTCCACCAGATCTTCCAGGCTACTTTCCCATGAAATCGTAGATCTTTTTACATTTAATATTTTATTATCTGAGTTATAATTGTTCAATGCTACATCTTCAGATTTGACAGGTCCAAATGATTTCTCTTGAGAGGAATTTAAAATGTCTGGCACACAAACCTATTAAAATATTCAATATGACTTTTAAAACAGAACAGGCAAGAACTGTCCACTAAAAAAATAATTTTATAAATTTAAGTCAAATGACAACTCAAGTGTTTAAAATAAAACCTAGGCAAACAGAGGCTAGCCGATTGGCTCAGTTGGTTAAGAATTGGCTTAGAGCGCATGCTCTGAGCAATGGGCCAGGGCCAGGGAAAGCTGCACCCTAGCTGAGCTGTCGCTGAGCTGCCAACAGGTGGCAGGATGGCGCAGCTGGTGTAACAACAAGACTGCCTGTTCAATGGTGGGCTATGCCCACCCGCAACTAAAGATTGAACTTGGCACCTTGAGCTGAGTTGCCGCCTGGATGGCTCAGTGGATAGGGTGTGCGCTTTTAACAACAAGGCTGTTGGTTCAACTCCCGCATGGAATGGTGGCTACGCCCACTCACAACTAAGACTGAATACAGCACCTTGAGCTTAGAGGCCATGAGCTGCCTATGGGAAGCCAGATGGCGATTGGCACCCTCCACAATGAAGACTGAAGAACAACTTGGCTGGTCCCCTCCCCCAATTCCCCAATAAAATCTTTAAAAACAAAACAAAACAAAACCTAGGCAACCAAATATTCAAGAAGGAATTAACACCCTTAAATGAACATTCCATTAACAACAAAGCTAATTAAACATGTATACTATAGTATAATGGTTAAATTTACTGGGTTAAGTTCTTAGTACTATTCCTAGCAGGGCTACCGATTAGCCACTAAATGAACCAGAATGGAAAAGCAGACCACAGTACTCAGAAGAATAATACTCATAATTTGTAATGGGTGTCTATCATTAACTCAGTATTATTAACTTAATACTGAGGTCATTTTAATCCTAGCAGGGGTAACTGAATCTTTTCCCATGTCCACCTGCTTGGTCAAATATTTATATTTGAATTTTCAATTATTTCTTAGGTTTACATTTATAAGTGCAAAATGTATTATCTACTCCAAGAAAAAAATCATTAATATTCTAATAAGAGGCTTAACAGATTCTGCAGAAGTTTGATTATATTTACTTTTTGTGCAATGGCTGAGAACTTCAAAACACTGAGTGTTTCATCATAGGCAAAACAACATTGGCTGATGTTGACAATCATACATATTTTCCCTTTACCATTAAAAAAACTTTGAAAATAGTGTGTCAGTTTACTTTCCCGGAAAGGCACATGCTGTTGAAACCTACGGAAAAAATATTCAAATAATTTTAAGTTAAATGTCATGAAGTCAGGATGCTGATAAATTTTTACAAAAAAAATAATTAATTTAGCTATTGTGGACTTAAATTCTAAGTTAGTGATTTGTTTCACCTGTAATCGTCATTCTCTGTTCATTTATGTTGGTTTCTTTAAATACTACTACTACTACTACTACTACTACTACTACTACTACTACTACTCGCAATAGCCCATTAGACAAAATACTACGAAAATCTCACTGAACTGGGTTGTGTTCTCTAGTATAGAGCAATTATACAATATATGCCATAAAACACCTTAACTAGAAATGATGAAGGCTGAGTAAATTATAACTCAGCCTAAAATGCTAATTAATGCGGAAATCCATCACATCTAGAAAAACACAATGCACTAGTAAGAATAAAGTGATTTTGGATGCTAAATCAGCATCGTGAGAAGCTTATTATATAAAGTGTCTGTCAATATATATTTCCTATGGAAAATATTGTGGTTACTTGATGAGTCACTGACATTGACTGACACTTTTTTATTTCTCTCAGTAATTTTAAACCCAAGACCTCTGAGCATATTAATCATTATTCATACATAGTCATTACATACGCAGGTTAAAAACAAAAAAGAACTTTCTAAAACTAGCAAAGTTGAAAATTTATATACCACTTAATATGCAAACAACACTTTCAGCAACTTACTTTGACTTTTCACTATTCTTCAAAACATTAATACATTTTCCCAGAGTCAATAAAGAAGTATTGATGTTCCCAGTCTCTCTTAACCTTTCACCTTCATTCTGTGTCTTCATGCTTCGTTCTGAACCAGCAAGATCACATAAAGACAATCTGAATGAACAAATAAACAAACTTTAAAAGCTCTTCAAAACAAAACAATTCAAAATAATTACAATTTGAAGAATGCTCAACTGGGCTGCATGAGTGGCACGTTGGTTAAGAGCTGGCTTAGGACGCCAGTGACCCAGTTCGGATCCCACATATGAGGGCCAATGACACCATCTACAGCTAAGATGGTGAACAACAGCTCCACCTGGAGCTGGGCTGCTGTGAGTCCCCAGGACGGCATAGCTGCAGCTCCTGCTGCAGTGGGCTGCCATAGGCTACAGTGAGTGATCCGCAGCCAGTGTGAGTGGCCGGCAGCCAGTATGAGCTGCCAAGAGCTGTCCAGAGGCCTGCGACCCATCTGCCTCACCCGAGAAGAGCTCAATGATGATACCAACATGGGTCAGTGAAGCAATGTCCTCCACAACTAGACTAAAGAACAAAAGGACAGCAACTTGTCTGTTCCTGTTCCCCGGTTCCCCAATGCTGTTTCCCTCCCCCAATTCCCCAATAAAATTTTTAAAAAAAACTAGAATGCTCCACTTACTCACTGACTCGCATTACACGAGGTGTTTCAGAATCTTCAATCTGCAACATTCTAATAGTGAATATGCTGTGACTGGAAGAAATATACAAACATCAAATATTACCTTTCATTTTTAATTTTTACATTCTAAATAGAAGCAAGCATCTAGATCGACATCTATATCCTAATACTAACCATAGCTCCCGCACTGCATTTGCCACCTAGCTCCAGTGTTCCACTGTCACTTGTATTCCCAACTGTCTAAAACAAAATTTTGTCTTATCTTTCACTTAGCCCCAAATCCCTCAAGTCTACTCCTTCTCTTAACATTCCAATTTCTACTAATGGAATGTTTTATAATAAAGTCTCAATTTGCTTGCAAAGATATTATTAATTAAAATAATATTATGTCAGCTAATCTTTGAATATATACCTAAAGCAAAATATACATTTGGCCTAAATATAGACTTATCTGGATCATATATTATCTTCATGTCATACTGAGTATGGGGGACAGAGTTCTTCCCTCTTAAGAGAAAACTTGTTTTAAATATTTCATTACTGAGGGCCGGCCAAGTGGCTCAGTTGGTTAAGAGCTTGCTCAAGAGTGTGAGCTCTGAGCAACAGGGTTGCCAGTTGGATTCCTGGCCCGAGCTGAGCAGCTGCTGAGCTGCCAACAGGTGGCAGGATGGCTCAGCTGGAAAAAAAAAAAATCTCATTACTTAAACCTATTTCCTTTTGTCTCCCATCCCACAATCCCTTCTATCAAAACATCGTTTTCTTAACCCTTTTAGGTTCTGTCTTAAGAGTGTGCATATAGTGTTGTATTCATGGGGAAATGGAAAAGACACAGAGGAAAGTCCACCATTACAGGCAACTCAACATTTTGAGGTTAGGTAGTCATATAAAGAATAAAAATACCTGAGACTTTGTGCAAATTAGTAAATTTTTTCTTAGAACAATAGTCTTGACAGTCATATGTGGTTAGTGCTCTTCAGTTTATAGAATGCCTTTATCCCTATGGATTCATTTCACATATCAGAAAACCTACTGCACACTTTAATCTTAAAATAGTTGTATTTAAATTAGCATAGAATACCCTGGGTGCTTCAGGCTTACACCATAGAGTTTACTCCTTACCTTCTACTAGAAGCATTGTTCAGTTTTGTAAAGGCAACACTCTGGTGCTTTATTCCTAGTTTTAACAATCTATATGCTTCTTTGGAATCAGCTACTTGAATCCATTGTAAATCTTTACAAAATAAAGAGGACACATATCAATTTATATAAACACAGTATTTGTTTTACAATGTAATCTTGTTGAAGATTTATAATCTCTTTTCCCAAAGACCAATAATGGAATCTTTCTTTTAATAACATTCCCTAGATGGAGTCAACTTAGCTATTCCGTATTCCACTAGAAAAGAGGCACACAAAAGGGTATTTTAATAATTTTCCAGTATTTAAGTTATACAAACACACAAAGTAAATATTCTTCTATAGAGTCAGCCAAAGGGAAAATTAAAAAATAGGTAAGATACCTCAAAATTAAACATTCAGGGGGAAAAAAAGGCAAAACACTGTACAGATCAAACCTACAAAATTACCTACCTGTGAGACATTACAGATTACACTTCATTAGTAAATCAGGAAGTCAAATTTATTTAGTCAAAACCAGCATTTTGTAAAAATGAAGTAGAATACAGAAAACATCAAACTATATTTCTTGTAGTAAGCGTAAGTATAATTAATGAAACTTTTGGATATATACATATACAGGTACTGGGTCACAATGTTATTAATATGTATGTATTTATTACTGTGGTTAGTGGTTTAAAAATGTTGGAAAGGGCCGGCCGAGTGGCGCGGTGGTTAAGCGCTGGCTTGGGAAGCCAGCAGCCCCGGTTCGGATCCCACATATAAGCGCCAGTGACACTGCCCTCTGAAAAGAAAAAAAAAAAAATTCCTGGATTGATACCACTGTGAAAGAACAGAAACATTTCCACAACTCCAAAGTTTGGAAACTGTTAGAAAGCAGCAGCATAATGTGTCAACACACACAGCTTTTCCCATTGCTCAAAATTCAATCAATGATGGTCTAGTAAACACAATGTGTGCTAAAATAGATCCCTTTATAGTCAGGTTTAATTAACACTGCAAAACATACTTCCAAAGCACAAACTTCACTTATTTCCTTGATGTTAATAATTAGTAATAAGTTTTCACTTTCTCATTTGCTTTCCTATAGCTATAACAAAGCCTAGAAAAGAATTTCACAGCAATAAAATAAAATATACTCATGGACCGGCCGAGTGGCGCACTTGGTTAAGAGTGTGAGCTCTGAGCAACAGGGTCACCGGTTCGATTCCCACATGGGCCAGTGAGCTGCACCCGAGCTGAGCTGCCACTGAGCTGCTCAGCTGGTTGAGAGAATGTGCTCCTAACAACAAGGTTTCCAGTTTGACTCCCACATGAGATGGTGGGCTACGCCTACCTGCAACTAAGATTGAACACGGCACACTGAGCTGAGCTGCCCTGAGCTGCTGACAGGTGCCTGGATGGTGACTGGACTTGGAGCTGAGCTAGCTGCAACCTCCACAACTAAGATTGAAGGATAACAACTTGGCTGTTCCCCTTCCCCAACTCCCCAAACATTGTTCCCCTTCCCCAATTCCCCAATAAAATCTTTTTTAAAAAATAAACATACTCATTAGTATACCTTTTATAAAAGAATAGCCCTTTACATCTTGGGAAAGGCGTAACATCTTTCTCTTTTGGAATTTGGATGACACAGGAACAAATAAGTCATAAATGCATTCATTATAAATCTCAAAGAAAGAAACCCACAGAGAAAATTTTATATTATTATCCATATTCAAGCTATCTTGTTCACAATCTTTCAAGGATTCTTCAAACTCTGGGATATTCAGAGAGCTTGTTAAACTTCCTACAAAAAATAAAAAAAGGATAATCACAAAATTAAGCAAGAGACTAAAAAAACAAAACAACAGATCCATACCCTAAACTTGAAAAACTAAGTATCCTTGATCTTTTTTGACCAGTAATGTTAAACACCTTTTGAACCAAAACAGATGTAAATAATATCTATATAAACCAAAGTTTTGCTTCTTCTTATCTTTTCTTTTTGAAAATATACTAATGAACTAAACTGAAATTAAATGTAAAGGACATTTAATTCAACATGAATTCAACATAAAAGTTACAACCAGTGAAAGGGAGATCTGTGATATTACATCTAAATAAACTTTATAGTACCTGACATCTCATATAGTCATGTGCCGTTTTCCAAGTATTATGACATTAAGGAAATTAAATCCCAAGGAGTGATTCAAAAATTAAAAGCTTTTCAAACGTGTATGACATAGTCAACATTTGAAAGATAAGAAATCTTACCATAAAGAGTATTGTAACTGTCATTCTGCATAACAACCTAAAAAAGAAGATTTTTTTTTTTAAAGTTAAAAACCATTTTTATTTAAGGTTAAATAACCAACGTATTAATTACCTATCCAAATAAGTCACCAACCAAATCACAACCTTTCATCTACTCAATTCAATAACTTCTGTCCATTAATTTCTTTCCTAGTTAAATAATACATTCCCTAGATTAAAAATGTGGGAAACTACAGAAGACTATTAAGAAGGATATCATCATATATAATTCCTGCCATTCAGAGGCAATTACTATTAATATTTCAATATATTCCCTTTTTATTCTTTTCTCCACACTTATTATAAGCTTTTACTGTATATAAAATTTTTTGTAAATATTTGGTGGCTACAAAAATAAATAAATGTGAAATTACTTAATTATTCTGTATTATTGAACATTTATTTACAAGGGTTTGTCAGTAAAAAATAATACTAAGATAAACATCTTAGTACATTATTTTGTTCCTCTGCATTCTAATTATTTCCTTAGGATATATACCTGAACCTTAACTAGTAGAAGAAAATATTAAAATATTTTAAGTTCTCAATCTTAATAGTTTGCCAGACTGCTTTCTGGAAACACATTTTAAATCAATGTATAAAAATGAGTATCTCATTTGTGACATTTAAAATTTCATAGGCCAAGGGCCGGCTGAGTGGCTCAGTTGGTTAAGAGCTCGCTCAAGGGCCGGCCGAGTGGCGCGGAGGTTAAGCGCTGGCCTGGGAAGTCAGCGGCCCCGGTTCGGTCCCACATATGAGGGCCAGTGACACTGCCCTAAAAAAAAAACAAAAAAAACATAGAGCTCGCTCAACAGTATGAGCTCTGAGCAACAGGGTCGCCAGTTCGATTCCAGGACTGAGCTGAGCTGTCACTGAGCTGCCAACTGGTGGCAGGATGGCTCAGCTAAAAAAAAAAAAAAAAATTTTTTTAATTTAAAAATAAAATACAATTTCATAGGTCAAATAATATTTTATTTTAACTGGATAATTTGTTAGGGAAAATTTTTTCGTTATAAATGACTAATGTTCTCTATGTATTATCTATGCAATTATCCACCAATCTCCAAATTTTTCTTTCACTTTCAGCAACCATAATCATGGACTCTGAACTTTGAAGCACAATAATCAACAACTTTTTACTACCTTGAAACCCTGATTTCTAAAGGTGTTAAAAAAGAAAATCCCGGGCCGGCCGAGTGGCGCGGTGGTTAGGTTAAGCACTGGTTTGGGAGGCCAGCGGCCACGGTTCAGGTCCCACATATGAGGGCCAGTGATACTACCCTCAAAAAAATAAAATAAAATAAAGAACTTTATTGAGATATAATTTTTTAAAAAAAAAGAAAATCCCCACCAATATTTTGAAATATTTATAAAAACCGTTAGTAATTTTTAACCCATCTTGAATAGGACAAATATCTGAAAACACAACACAAAACCCAGGAGGAAGAGGAAGAATAAATAGACAAGTGTAACTGTATTTAAAATTTTTTCATGAAAAACTACCGTATTTCGCCGTGTGTCATGCACATTCATGTTTTTGGCCCAAACTTTCAGGAAAAAAAAATTTCATTTTACTTTTTAAATTCAAATTTGTATTTGTTTACATTTAGGTACTTGTTTTTGGTAGTATAAAGGAATCTTCACATTTACTTTTTAACATATATGGTATAAGAAATTGTATTTAACAAATAATTACAAAACACAAGAACAGATACAAGGTACAAGAAATTTTATGTACAGGTAACAAATTTATAATACGTACGCATCATGGAAGGCCAAGAACTCTTCGCCATAGCAAATTCGTCATAAGTTCAACAAAACTCATTATCGTATTACAGGGTATTATTTTGCATACAGATATAGTTATTGATTTCTAGTTACACTTTTAACTCATAAGCATAAATGAAAAAATTAAAAATATTTATATAGATACGGAATTAGTACTCATGTACAATGCGCATCCTTATTTTTCCCTCACAAATTTGGGCTAAAAAAGTGCACATTATACATGGCAACATACGGTAATTAAAAAAAAAAAAAAGAGGTAAACACATAACCTAACATATAAGACACTTGAATTAAGCTAGTAACAAACTTAAAATGTGCTAACAGTATGTTATAGAATGTATATATAGTAATATCTCATTTTTGTTTTAAAAAAGACCATATCCTACATATAGAGGATATGTGCAACCATGTACGCATAAATGATTGTACTTCTGTGGTATAGACAGACATATACAGAAGGCTCTGTATATAAATTTTGTATATAGAGAAAAATATAAAGGATACTTCCCAATCTGTTAATGGATTTTTTACCTCTTTGGAAATGAAACTACAAGAAATTTTCACTTTTTATTTTAAACCTTCCTTTGTTTAGATTTTGTGGATACATATTAGTTTTACAATTAAAAGAATTTTTAAAAATCATTACATAAAAATTACAATGTGGGCCGGCCGAGTGGCATGTTGGTTAAGAGCTGGCTTGGGACACCAGTGGCCCTGGTTCGGATCCCACATGAGGACCAGTGACACTGCCCTCTACAGCTAAGATGGTGAACAACAGCTCCCACCTGGAGCTGGGCTGCTGTTGAGTCCCCGGGATGACATAGCTGCAGCCCCTGCTGCAGTGGTCTGCCATAGGCTACAGTGAGTGGCCGGTAGCCAGCGTGAGCGGCCAGCAGGAGTGGCTAGCAGCCAGTGTGAGCTGCCAAGAGCCACTGTGAGTGGCCATCCAGAGGCCAGCGACAGATCTGCCTCACCCAAGAAGAGCACAATGATGATACCAACATGGGCCAGTGAAGTAATGACCTCCACAACTAAAGAACAAAAGGACAGCAACTTGTCTGTTCCCCTCCCCCAATTCCCCAACGCTGTTCCCCTCCCCCAATTCCCCAATAAAATCTTTAAAAAAAAAAGTACAATGCTGTTTCTACAATAACCAAAAAAGATTCAGGACCATTTACATTTGTTTTGTTTAAACATTTCTGCTGTTTGTATAATACAAAATAAGAAGAATGTTTTCAAACAAGTTTTTAATACTTTTCTCAAAAAGACAACCACTACCACCACCACAAATTGTTCCAATATAGGCTGAAACAAACTAAAGAGCTTATAATAGGTCATGGTTTATATATATTTTACATACTGAAATACTCCATACCTCTTTAATTTGCCGAAGCAATGCACTTTTGCTAGCAACTTCTTCTTTCTCTTGATCTGGTGATAACCGTAAGTATTCTCTGGATCTATGTGGTTTAAGGTTCATTTTTGTATATAGTCTTTCCTGAAGGCTATCAAATAATACATTTAAAGTTCGAGGCAGAATGCCAATATTTTCTTCTGTGCCTGTGAGAAGAATTTTTGTTTTAGTACTCTATCAGAGTACTAGGAAAGCAAAAAAAGTCCCCGGATTACCAAGGCTCCTTTTATACCACCAATAATGCAAGAGTAAACAGCTAACACAAAAGTAAAAGAAGCTGAAGTATTACTCAGTTTATCACTTTGGTCTTCACTGTATAATGGATGTCTTTATCAACTATTATTCTGATGCAAAACCTGAAATTTTACATTTAGATCAGGCCATAGATTTGCAATCACCCATAATCACAAAACATAAAAGTAAAATGTAATATAAAGTGTTTCCTTGATTATCCATACTTAATTCACCAAGTCACATCAATTATTTTTCTGAATTATCATCTGTAGCATACAGGTAAAGTAGTTTTACAAATGAGTTAAATGAATCTGAATTAAAAGCTACCGGCAGCTGGGTGGCGCAGCGGTTAAGAGCCGGCTTGGGACGCCAGCGGCCCTGGTTCGGATACCACATATGAGGGCCAGTGACACTGCCCTCTAAAAAAAAAAAAATTAATTAATTAAAAAAAATAAAAGCTATCGGCAATACATGAACTCAATTACGCTATTACTATTAAAAAATGGAACAAATATACTAGGTAACAGAAACATAACTGCATTCAAGTATTATAAAAATGAGTGAATATTAGTCCTTTTTTTCTTTCCAGCAAAAATAAAACATTTTACCTTGAAATGTATATGTTTTTCCCGAATTGGTTAGCCCATAAGTAAAAATCAGCCGACTCTGACCGTTCAAGAAGTCTTTTACTGGCTGCATAATGCAACCCTGGAAGAATTCCTTCTGTGTAGTTTCTGGACCAAAAACCTAAATAAGTATTTTTTAAAACAAATCTTTTTAGAAAATTCAGGTTAATATTCATAATTAATATAACCTATAATTGTTTTTAAAAATTTTTAAATAATTTTATGAGATTCATTCTTAAAATAGGTGCCATGCCAACTCCCAAAAATACACTTGATAGCTTACCTACTGTCATAAAGTTTCTCAAGATCTGACCTAAACAAACAAGTATTCATCTAAATTCTGAAAAAAACTTTCTTAAAAATATATATACATGAATTATATTGTGATTTATTCATTTCCTATATATATATATATTTATAGATCTGAAATTTGAGTCTTACCCTTGAGAAAAAAATACTAGTGTCTAAGGTCTAAGTTCCATTAAGACAAGATGCATATAGTTAATTATACATAATTATGTAGCAACTTAGCCTAAGCCATGTCTTTTTTCCTTAAAAGAAAAATCTTTAGTTTGACATGGGTGCTTACCTTGGAAAAACTGAATTTCTGTGCCATCTGCCCAGAGCTTTTCTCACTTAACCGAGCGAGAGTACTTTGAGGATCTTTCAGCAGAACAGTCCGTGAGTCCAGCATGTGCACACAGCCCTAGAACAAACAAACAAAAAATTCCATAATCAATAAATAAAAACAATAATATTTTGCCCATTTAATGAAGGTAAAATGGTAAAACCCAATTAAATTCAACACAAACCTCAGACTCATGATCTTTTTCGGACTGTGTGAATGGTCTTATTCGAAGACAAACTTGGAGATAATCTTTGGACTCCAAACTGTTTGCCTAAAAAATGAAGAATAAAAAAACTGTCTTTTAAAAATACAAAATATGGGGCCAACCAGGTGGCACGTTGGTTGGGAGCTGGCTTGGGACGCCAGCGGTCCCGGTTCAGATCCCACATATGAGGGCCAGTAACACTGCCCTCTACAGCTAAGATACCACCTGGAGCTGGGCTGCTGTGAGTCCCCGGGGACGGCATAGCTGCAGCCCTTGCTGCAGTGGGTTGCCATAGGTACAATGAGTGACCAGCAGCCAGCAGGAGAAGTTGGCAGCTGGAGTGATCTGCCAAGAGCCGCTGTGACCGGCAAGCCAGAGGCCAGAGGCCGGCGACCCATCTGCCTCACCTAAGAAGAGCGCAATGATAATACCAACGTGGGCTGGTGAGGCAATGTCCTCCACAACTAAACTGAAGAATAAAAGGACAGCAGTTTGTCTGTTCCCCTTCTCCGGTTCCCCAGCACTGTTCCCCTCCCCCAATACCCCAATAAAATCTTAAAATATATATATATATAGCTTTTCAGAGATTATCATTCTTTCAAGTGACTGATGGTTACATAACAATCTGAGATTATACAGAACCTCTAAGCAGTGATTGTTCTGCTTTTAACCATTTTGTTTAAAGAAAAACAAATCTTTTTAAAAATATATAAGATTCAATTTCTTCTACCTTCTATATTTATACTTGATGTTTACAATAAACCTTTTTTTCCCATAAAATCCTAACCGTTATAATTAAATACAAATAACAGGGCTTGAGGTCACTAAAACACACAGAACTCTACAATAAATCACAGGTAACCAAAATAGCCTATTAACCCAAATGCTCAATTCCGTCATGAATAGAGAAATTTTTGCTATATAGCACTGTCTTTACTGCTTCCTTTGGGGAAGAAATGAGCCTAGATCATTCTTTAAAAAAATTTTAAAGAAATAATTAAAATTATTTTAAAAAGTAAAGAGAAAACAATTATTTGGAAAACACAACTTAGTAAAAAAGACATGAGAACTAGAAAATCTGAATAACCCTTTATTAAAGAAATTCAAGGGCCGGCCGAGTGGCTCAGTTGGTTAAAAGCTCACTCAAGAGTGTGAGCTGAGCTCTGGGCAACAGCAGTTTGATGCCCACCCAGAGCTGAGCTGCCGCTGAGCTGCCAACAGGTGGCAGGATGGCTCAGCTAAAAAAAGAGAAATTCAATTTACATTCAAATAAAATAATTCTACAAAAAAACTCCAAACCCTCAAAATTCACTGTTAAATTCTCTCAAACATTTAAGGTTATAATACAAATAAAAAGTAGATAATCTCTTCAAGAAAATAAAGGACATTTCTTGAACTAATTTTGAGTGTGACAAACCTTGAAACCACAACCTGATAAAGACGTCATCAGATAAATTACACAATATCCTTAATTAAGGTAGTGCAAAAATTTCCTAATAAAATATTAATAAAAAATAAGATAATATATCCTAACCAAATATGGCTTATTGCAGGAATGCAAGGCCAATTAAGCACTCAAAAATTAATTAGGATAATTGACCACATTAAAAGAATACATGAAATTTTTATCTCTAATAGATGCAAAATAAGCATTTGAATGATGATGTGAATTAGACATATATTCAACATTCATTCATAGTAAGAGTTCTCAGCAAACTGGAATAGTAGGGAATTTCCTTAACCTGATAACAGGCATTTACAAAAAACCTACAGCTAACATCATACCTAAATCAGGAAGATTGAATCTGAGTAGCAAGACAGGGTTTTCTGCTCTCACCACTTCAATTCAACACTGTATTAGATGTTTTGGCCAATGTAATCAGGGGAAAATAAAGAAAGAAAAGGGAAGAGAAAGAAAAAAAAGAAATGAAAAGGAGGGAAAAAAAGAAAACTGAAGAAAAGGCATCCAGATTGGAAAGAAAGAAAACTATCTGTATTCAAAGACATCATGAATATCTACGTAGAAAAACCTGACAGAATTTACAAAAAAGTTACTAGAACTATTAAATGAGTTTAACAACAAAGCATGATACAAGATCAATATGCAAAATAAATTACAGTATCTATAAACTGAGAAGAGTCAGAAATCAATTTTAATAAGCAGTATCATTTGCCGCTAAGCTGCCAACAGGTGGCAGGATGGCTCAGCTAAGAAAAAAAAAAAAACAATACCATTTACAATAACATCAAAATTATGAAATATTTAGGGATAAATCTAACAAAAGATGTAAAAGACCTATACACTGCAAACTACAAAACATTGGTTTTAGAGACCAAAATAAATGGAGATAAATAACACACACCTTGTTCACTGTTTGCTAGACTCAATATTGTTAAAATGTCAATTCCTCCCAAACTACTCTACAGATTTAATGCAATCACAACTCTAAAAAAACGTAATTTGGTAGGCTAACACTACCTTATTTCAACATTAATTTCAAAGCTACAATAATCGAAACAGTGGAGTATTAACAAAAAGACAACTAGATCAATGAAAAAGAATATTCAGAAATAATCCCCCACAAATAATGCCATCTGATTTATGACAAAGGTGCAAAGGACATGCAGTACAGGAAGAATAGCTTTTTCAACATATTGTGCTGGAATGACAGCTGAATATCTATAAGCAAAAAAAAAAAAAAAAAATTTAGATACACCTCACACTGTATATAGAAATTAATTCAAAATGGGTCATAGACCTACTAAATGTAAAGCTTCTAAAAGAAAATACAGAAGAAAACCTTTGTAGTCTTGAATTAGGCAAAGATTTCTTAGATACAACACCCAAGCACAACCCCTAATAGAACTGATAAAAGGGACTTCCTCAAAATTAAAAACGTCTGCTCTTCAAAAAACACAAAGGGATGAAAAGCAAGCCATAGATTGCGTGAAAATATTTGCAACCGACTTATCTGATAAACAGTTGTATCATGAAAATATAAAGAACACTTAAAACTCGGGCCGGCCGAGTGGCATGGTGGTTAACCGCTGGCTTGGGAAGCCAGCGGCCCCGGTTCGGGTCCCTCATATGAGGGCCAGTGACACCGCCCTCAAAAAAAAAAGAACACTTAAAATTCAATAATAAGAAAACAACCAGCCCAATTTTTTTAAATGGGCAAAATATTTAAATTGGCACTTCACTAAAGATACACAAATGGCAGACAAGCAAATGAAAACATATTTAGCATCATCAGTTATTAGGTAAATGCAAATACCAATTTGATACCAATAAATACCTATTAGAATGGCTAAAAATAAAGATGACCCAGAATGACCAAAATAAAATTGCAAGAGAAGAACACAGTTGGAAGACTGACCTTACCTGACTTCAAGACATACTAAAAAGCTACAGTAATCAAGATGGTGTGGTATTGACACAAGAATGGAATCAATCAATAGAACACAATATGGAGCCCAGAAATAGGTCCCTATGAATACAGGCAACAGACCTTTGTAAAAGCAAAGGCAACAGAGCGGAGCATAAAGTCTTTTCAACGAATGGTGCTGGAACAACTGGGCATCCAGATGCAAAAAAATCTAGGCAGACCTTACACCCTTCACAAAAATTAACTCATAATGGACACAAACCTAAATGTAAAATGCAAAACTATTAAAAGTCCTATAAAATCTAGATGACCTTGGGTTTGGCAATGACTTTTTAGATTCAACCTGAAAGGCACAATCCATGAAATAAATAATTGATAAGCTGGGCTTCATTAAAATTATAAACTCCTGCTCTGTGAAAGACACTTTTAAGAGAATGAAAAAATCAAGCCTCAGACTTGGAGAAAATATGTGCAAAAGACATATCAAATAAAGGACTGCTACCCAAAATATACAAAGAAACTCAACAAGAAGAAGATAAATAACCTGATTTAAAAATGGGCAGAAAGGGGCTGGTTGAGTGGCGCATTGGTTAAGAGCTGGCTTGGGACGCCAGCTCTGAGCAGCAAGACCCTGGTTCAGATCCCACATATGAGGGCCAGTGATGCTGCACCTTCAACAGCTAAAATGGTGAACAACAGCTCCACCTGGAGCTGGGCTGCCCTGAGTTGCCAGCGATGGTGTAGGCTGCAGCCCCTGCTGCAATGGGCTGCATAAGCTACAGTGAGTGGCCAGCAGCCGGCGTGAGCTGCCAAGAGCCACTGTGAGCGGCCATCCAGTGGCCAGCGATAGATCTGTCTCAGCCAGGAGGAGCACAATGATAACACCAACATGGGCCAGTGAAGCGACATCCTCCACAACTAGACTGAAGAACAAAAGGACAGCAAATGTCTGTTCCCCTTCCCTGGTTCCCCAACGCTGTTCCCTCCTCCAATTCCCCAATAAAAATCTTTAAAAAAAAAAAAAAAAAAAGGCCGAAGACTTTAACAGACACCTTATCAAATATGATATACAGATGGCAAATAAGCATATGGAAAGATGTTCGACAACATAGGTCATCAGGGAAACTGTACATTAAAAAAGAGATACACTGCATACCTACTAGAATGATCAAAATCTAGAATACTGACACCAAATGCTGATAAAAATGTGGAACAATAGAATTCTCATTCATTGCTGGTAGGAATGTTAAATGATACAGCCAGTTTGGAAGACAGTTTAGCAGTTTCTTACAAAACTAAACATAATCATGCCGTATGATCCAGGAATCATCCTCTTTGGGGTTTACCCAAAAGGAACTGAAAACTCATGGTCACAAAAACCTGCTCACGAATGCTCATAGCAGCCTTATTCATAGTTGCCAAAACTTGGAAGCAACCAAGATATCCATTAGTAGGAGAATGAACAAACTGTAGTACATTTGTACAATGGAATTTTATTCAGTGCTAAAAAAAATGAGCTATCAAGCCATGAAAAGACACGGAGGCACCTTAAATGCATATTGCTAAGTGAAAGAAGCCAATCTGAAAAGGCTACATAGTGTATGATTCCAACTACATGACATTCTGAAAAAGCAAAACTATGGAGACAGTTAAAAGATCAGTGGTTGGTGGCGGGTGGGGATGACATGAATAGGAGGAGCAGAAGAATTTTAGGGCAGTGAAAAAACTCTGTATACCATAATGATGGATACACATCATTTCTCATTTGTCCAAACCCATAGAATATACAACACCAAGAGTGGACTATAATGTAAACTATGAACTCAGTGATAATGATGTGTCAGTGTAGGTTTGTCAATTATAACAAATGTACCGCTCTATTGAGGGATGTTGGTAACGGGAAGGCCATGCATGTGGGGCGGGGGGATGCAGGAAATCTACCTTTTGCTCAGTTTTGCTGTGAACCTAAAACTGCTCTAAAAATTAAGTCTATTTACATATAAATAAAAAGACTGACCATACGAAGTATTGATGAGGATGTGCAGGAACTAGAATTCTCATGCACTGCTGCTGGGAATGTAAGATGCAACTATCACTTTGGAAAAGTTTGGCATTTTCTTTAAAAAAGAAATATATGTGCATACAACAATCTGTACATAAATGTTCATAGCTTTGTTTGTAATGGCCAAAAACTGTGAGCACAAATGTCTATCAGCAAGTGAATGGATAGACAAATTGTGGCATATCCATACCATGGACAGTAAAAAGGAATGACCTACTTTTTACATACAACATGCATGAAACTCAAAATAATTGTGCTGAGTGAATAAACTCAGAGCTCCCCCTCCCCCTGCCCAAAAGCACATAACTTTATGATTCCATTTATATAAAATTCTAGAAAGATGCAAACCAATTATACTGGCAGAACACTGATCAGTAGTTCCTTTGAGATGTGATGTGAGGGAGCAATTACAAGGAGGCAAAAAGAAACTTTAATGGGTGATGAGGACATTCAGTTTGGCAGTTTCTTATGAGCATAAATACGCACTTACCACTGACCCACAATCTCTGGTCCTAAGCATTTAACCAAAAGAAAAGAAAACACAAGTTCATAGAAAGGCTTGCACATAAATGTTCACAGCAGCATAATTTGTAAGGGCCGAAAAATGGAAACCATCCAATGTCTACCAAATTGTAATGCAAATAGAAATGTAATATATCTGCACAATGAGCTACTACTTAGCAATACGAACTAACAAATTACTGATACATGATGCATAATGAATCTCAAAAACACCATGCTAAGTCAGGAGTCAGCAAGTTTTTTCTGTAAAAAGCCAGATAGTTAATATTTTAGGCTCTATAGACTCTGCAGGCTCTGTCACAACTACTCAACTCTACCACAACTACTCAACTCTGCCAGTATAGTGCAGAAGCAGACCTAGAAAATAAACCAGTGGGTATGGCTGTTATGTATTTGTTTATTTATGGATAGTGAAGTTTAAATTTCATACAATTTTCGTATCATCAAACATTCTTCTGATTTTTCTTCAACCATTTAAAAATGTAAAAACCATGGGCCGACCGAGTGGCAAGGTGGTTAAGCACTGGCTAGGAAAGCCAGTGGCCCCGGTTTGGGTCCCACATATGAGGGCCAGTGACACTGCCCTAAAAAAAAAAAAAAAAAAAAAAAGGGCTGGCCTAGTGGCTCAGTTGGTTAAGAGCTCGCTCAAGAGTGCAAGCTGAGCTCTGAGCAACGGCAGTTTGATGCCAGCCCGAGCTGAGTTGCCGCTGAACTGCCAACAGGTGGCAGGATGGCTCAGCTAAAAAAATAAAAAAATAAAAAATGTAAACACCATTCTTGGCGTGTGAGCACTATGAAAACAGGCAATGCAAACAGAGGCCATTGTTTATTGACCCTTGTGTTAGTTAAGTGAAAGAAGGCAGATACAAAAGGCTGCCTATGTAAGGTATGATTCCTTTATATATAAGAGGCATTTATCCCTTCCTCCCTTCTTTTCTTTATTTATGATTAATACATGAGCCAAAGTTAAAGCGCCTGGTACATGATGAGTATTAAATATTATTCCTTTATCTATATTCCTTACACTCCTCTTTCCCCTCCTATCACTCTTTATAAACTGGGTTAGTCCATCTCTCTAAAGCATCAAAATTAACAATCCAGAAGGTAACAAATAGAATATAAATGGACTGAAAAATAAATGTACAAGAAAAAGTCTACAAAGACACACAGCAAACATTACAGTGGTTGGGAGGGTGGTGGAAGGACTTTTATTTCTTAAATACTACTGAATTATTTTAACTTATAAAAATTTGTATTATTTCTTAAACTAAGGCCTGAAATTCCTAGGGGCATAGTGGAGTGTTTTACATTTCTGAGACAGTAACAATACTACCTGACATATGTTGAATACCATGAACTATTGGCTCAAACTAGTCCATATTTTAATACTAGATCACACTATTTCTTTTGATATCATATCTTGTGAAGATGGATTTTTCAGTAGTTACTGTGACAAAAAGTACTCCCCCAAAACAATGAAGAACAGGAAATAAGGGTAGCAATGTTTAATCTGATTTCAAAGCTTGAGAAATTGTGCAGTGCCCAAAAGGCACACATACCCCATTAATAAATAACTGTGATAATAGAAGAATGAAGTTAAAATTGTTTTCCTTTTTTATTTAATTTTTTTTTAAATGGCTACTAGATTAGGTCACAGTTAGTTATTAAAATAAGAAGTATGGGGGCTAAAAAAAAATTTTTCCTCTCATCTTCTAAGTTCTTCTAATTGGGTTAAAAATAGACTTAACAAAGACAAACTGACAGGAGAAAATGTTCAAAGTTTATTATATGACTGTACATTTGAGGGTCCATAAGCCTATGAAAACCTCAAACAGGCATTGAGCAGTTCAGTCTTACATTACAGAAAAAGGAGAAGGGGACAAGGATTTCAAAGGGTAAACAGACTCTATAGCAAACAAATTTCTGCTAGGCAACCCAGACAATGGGACAGAGGAGGATCTAGCTAACAGGAAGGATCCGCTTAGATCCTTCCTATCTATCATACTTAATTCAAATTAGATTAAGGGGAAAATCCTTAAGGTGAATATGTTAAGATTCCCCTCCTAAAGCAGGACTCTCCATCTGAATTACTTAGGCTTGAAAGGGGGAGGGTCAAAGGTTCTTTTGATTTTTCTTCAACCATTTAATAATGTAAAAGCCATTCTTAGCTTTTGTCTCTTACTAACCAGCTTAAAATCAATATCCCAAAAGGTTGATCTTGAGGTGGCATAACTTTGGTCCCCTTCAATAGGTTGCCTTAAGCCCACAAAGTTTGGAGAGCTCTGATCTAGTTATATCTGTCTGCAAGTGTGCGTGTGCCATACAAATTTCCACTCAATCATAATAATCAACCTAATACTTTTCTTGTACTTACCTCAGTGTTTGAAGCAACTAAGGAAAATTCACGAGAGAGATCAAGCTTAATGCTGTCAAAATTTACTCCCAAAGGCCTTGCAACTGGATCAGCACTAACAACATATGATGGTCTAGGCACTCCATCTTGATTTAAATTAGACTCCATTCTGCAAGAATAACAGCAATTTCTTTAGACATCCATAATAAATCAACATGTAAGCCACCCATAGCTTAAAAAGTCTGAGTCCAACACAACACTTCCCCCCAAATAACTAGATTTCCAAGAAGGAAAATATTAGACAGCTTCATTGGACACAGCCTACCACTATGATTCATATGACCCAACCTATGGACAGATTCATCAAAGAGACTTCAGGGCCGACCGAGTGGCATATTGGTTAAGAGATGGCTGGGACGCCAGCAGCCCTCGTTCGGATCCCACATATGAGGGCCAGTGACACTGCCCTCTACAGCTAAGATGGTGAACACAGCTCCACCTGGAGCTGGGCTGCTGTGAGTCCCCGGGACGGCATAGCTGCAGCCCCTGCTGCAGTGGGCTGCCATAGGCTACAGTGAGTGGCCGGCAGCCAGCGTGAGCGGCTGACAGCTGGTGTGAGCTGCCAAGAGCTGCTGTGAGTGGCTGTCCAGAGGCTGGCGACTGATCTGCCTCACCCGAGAAGAACGCAATGATGATACCAACATGGGCCAGTGAAGCAACGTCCTCCACAACTAGGCTGAAGAACAAAAGGACAGCAATTTGTCCCCTTCCCCGGTTCCCCAACGCTGTTCCCCTCCCCCAAATCCCCAATAAAAATCTTAAAAAAAAAAAAAAGAGACTTCATGAGTAAAAGTAATCCACAAAGTAAGACAATATAAAACATTTACATGTTTGCCTGAAATCCTCTCAGAAATCCAACAGGAAGGGTAGGGTAAATACTTTGTGTTATTTTAGTTATTTAGTGTCTTCTGAAGAATGCTACTTACACACTTCATAATGTTTCAGCATTTAGGAGTTAAACTTAGTTACCTGGACACTTTCAAATGAATTCTTCTAAGTAATGCAAGTGTAAAGGGAAATTTAATGTATGTGAACATATTCAAAACAGTATCTGACACATCATAAATCTTAAAAATTAAAGGTGAGGGCCGGCCGAGTGGCGCATTGGTTAAGCGCTGGTTTTGGGATGCCAGTGGCCCCGGTTCGGATCCCACATGAGGGCCAGTGACACTGCCCTCTACAGCTAACAACAGCTCCACCTGGAGCTTGGCTGTGCGAGCCCCGGTGATGGTGTGGGCTGCCATAGGCTACAGTGAGTGGCCCACAGCCAGCGTGAGCGGCTGGCAGCCAAGAGTGAGCTGCCAATAGCCGCGGTGAGCGACATCCAGAGGCCAGCGACCGATCTGCCTCATCCGGGAAGAGCGCAATGACGATACCAACAGTGAAGCAACATCCTCCGCAACTAAACTGAAGAACAAAAAGACAGCAACTTGTCTGTTCCCCTTCCCCGATTTCCCAACGCTGTTCCCCTCCGCCAATTCCCCAATAAAAAATCTTTAAAAAAAAAAAAAAAAAAAAAAAAAAAAAAAAAAAAATTAAAGGTGAATATGGAATAATGCATCAGGTAAACTATTAAAACTAAATGAACCATCAACTTACCAAACTTAGGTAAATTTAGGGGCAACTTTAAATGAAAAAATATAATATTCAAATATTTACTGAGAATCTACTACTAAATGCCATAAAATCAGGGAGAAAGAAAGAGACCTCCCTGCTGTTCTTTGACAGTATTATGGAATATCCAAAACAGTGACTCCCAAACTTGGCTTCCTGGCTCAGAAAAGTAGTAATGGGCATCCACAGGTGTTCTATTAATGAGCCAAAGATGGCACCTGTATATTGGTACTATGTTGTTTACTTCTCAGCAGGCCAGGACCGTTAGTTCAAAAACCCACTGAGGTGCTAACTCAAATTTTACACATTCATTTGCTCTTAATATAGTTCAAATAAGCTTATTTTTAGCCATGTAGAGTTTCACTCCTTTGCACATCCCATGAAACTGCATCCTGCTAGCCATAGTTAAACCCAGGACTATAAAGGCCTCAAGCCACTCTGCCCTTCGGAGTTCTAATCCAGAGACTCCATGCGGTGCTGCTGACAACATCACTTAGACACATTCTGATTCTCCTCTCCCTTTCCCTAGTTTCAGTGCCCTTACCCTTCTAATTGGTGGCCCTTCACTCTAGACTCTGGAAGGTTTCATGCTGTGGGACTTCTCTTGCATATAACATGTCAAAATGCTACCCCAATAAAGCTCCTTCTGTGCTCCTGCCACTCTGCGGTCATATCCTTTTCCTTGATAAGCCCTGAAATCCTCAAATGCAATACAACACGTTGTTTTGATTTTCCTAAATTGCAAGAAGACTAAGGAAATTATACATTGACCTTCAACAAGGCCGAATAAAGTACATGATCAACCAGCCATACAACTAAACAAGTCTAATATCTTTACTACTTTTGTTTCTATTGTATAAGCAGTGATGTAATGAAAACGAGGAAGTTACTTAAATGCGTTTGATACAATATTTCAAACATGTAACTTATGGGTGAACATTAAGAAAAAGTATCTGATAGAGTAAAAAATAACCACTAATCTAGAACACAGGGGAAATGCTTGCAAAAAACGTGAAAGTACTGGCTTGCCATTTCATGATTTAGATTTCATGGACATGCCCAGGAAACGGGAAAGTAAGCTTCATTCCTTGCCCTCAATTAATTTTTGCTTCACCTCCTCCCAAAAAAGTGTTGATAAATTAAAGCTTTTATAAAATTAGTGAATTAAAAATATCTGTACCTCTTTTAAAAAGGTATAGATTCTACTTGTTCATATGCTCAATTTTCAATGAATACACTGTCTCTTAACAACTATAAAATTGTTGAGATGTACTGTCACTCGCTACTTTTATTTATTTATTTTTTTTTTTGAGAGCAGTGTCACTGGCCCTCATATGTGCGACCCGAACCGGGGCCGCTGGCTTATCTATCACCTTCAGCAAGGATTGAAGGGATGAACGTGTGTCAACCAGTTCTTCGGCAAAGAGTACCAGAGTCGCGCCAAGCAGGAATCACACTGAAGCAGGAGGTGAAACGAGAGGAGGGAAATCTAAGCTGGGGAATGACAGCAGTCCCTGTACTCGCCACACACACCCACTTACGCAGGGCGCTGCACAGTCCAAGAACAAGCCACAGAATCGTCAGCAACCTGGTAATAAATGCGCAGGCGGCCACAACAGGGCTCCCCCCACCCCCCAAAAAAAGAGGCCATGCACCCGCCAAGCAAAGTACTCGCCTTGGTGATTCAGGAAAATAGGTGTGGCAATAAGAGACCAACGCCTCAACGACAATAACAGCATCAACGATAAAAAATATTCATGACTGCAAACATTTAGCACCTACTACATATCGGGCATGTTTCTAACTTTTCGTACCATTTCATCTTCACAAGAACTGGAACAGGTAGGTACTTTTATCATTGCCTCTTTTTTTTCTCTTTTTTAAACATTTTTGTTTTGTTTTGAGGGCAGTGTCACTGGCCCTCATATGTGGGACCCGAACCCAGGCCGCTGGCTTCCCAAGCTCAGCGCTTACCCACCGCGCCACCTGGCCGGCCCTATCATGGCCTCTTTTTAACAAAGAAGAATATTGAGGCCCACACAGATTCCATATGTTGCCTTGCGTCACTCAGCTAATGGGCGGTGGAGACGAAATTTAAACCTTAACCCAAGTAATAAGGCTCAACCGCCCGGAGCGCACCCCCCATCTCGCCGCAACCCAGCTCCTGAAAGGAACCTCGGGGGCGTCAACAGCCCCGTGGGTAGACGCTCACGCTGTCAGAGCAGTTTCCCCGCCTCAGGCCTGAGACGTGCACAGTCACCCACCTCCTTCCTCTCACGATCCCCCGGGCCCCCTACTCACCTGCAAACGTTGCCCGGCCTGCCCAACCTGCGAGCAGCCAAAGCGCAGTCGTGTTTTTCAAATTCAAACAATGGCGGCCAGGGCGCCGCACTGAACGCTGGGAGTGGGCGGGGCTCCCGGAACGACGCCGCGGAGCGCGGCAGGCTCGCGCCGCAGGCTTCCCCCCCAGCGCCTGGTCCAAGCTTTCAAATCTGGGGGCGGATCTCCGCGCGCCAGCTACCCAATGGGCGGAGAGCTGGTGGCCGTCCTGCGGGGCGAGCTCCCTTCCAGCCGAGCTGGGCGCGCGGTGCTAGCTACGGCGCGCGCGCTCGTCCATGCGAGGTGCACCACCCGCTGTGGGCGGGGATGCAGATCTGGGATACCATCCTGGAGCCCAGAAAGACGTGGCGAAGGCCCGGAGGGGAGGCCGCGGCCACCACGACTCTCCCAGGGACCTGGTCGAGGGATGACAGCCTAGTCCCTTCCTGTCTCCTGAGAGTCACTTAGAACGAGCGCCGCCCGCACCCCGGGGGGCATTTCCCCAGCTGCATGACCCTACCTGTCGTGCACAGGGTCCGCAATGAACGAAAATCAATGTTTCCCAGAATCGATTCGTATAAGCATTTTCTCTCATCCTTTTTCTTTTTTCTTTCTGAAAATAGAAAGCAGCTACCGCTGCGAGGCGCTGTACTGTGACCATCGAAATCGCATGCATAGGCGAGGCCTTTGCGGTGCCCAAAGTGCTAGTACATCCTTCTCTGCTGTAAAAGCGATCGTCTTGAGGGTGGTGCAAGGACATTCATATGACAAGCATTTACTACTTAGGCCGTCTCTCCCTGCTGTACGTCATTTTGAAGAAAAAGAACCGCGAACGTTAATGGAGCGTTTGCCTTGTGCCAGTCATGGTGCTAAGCTTATGAAATGCATTGTCTTCCTGATGCTGAGAGCAGCCTTTTGAGGTCGGTATGTTATCTCCACTTTTCAGATGTGGAGGAAACTGAGTTCATATGGGTAAATAATTTGCCCAAGGGCATGTAGGTCTTGATCGTGGAGCTGGGCTTTATTTTTTAATTTTTTTAATTTTTTTTTTTTTTTGAGGGCAGTGTCACTGGCCCTCATATGTGAGACCCGAACCGGGGCTTCTGGCTTCCCAAGCCAGCGCTTAACCACCGCGCCATTCGGCTGGCCCTTGGAGCTGGGCTTTAAACTCAGCTGATTGACTTTAAAGACCCAGCCTCTTGCTTGTGGTCTTACTTTAAACTACTTGCTTAGTTGCATCTTTAGAATACCTAGTTTGATGAGCTTACTGTCTCCCTTTCCTTCTTTCATATACCCTCACTACCCACTATCTCCTCATTCGGTTTGCCTTCTTTCCCCACAAAATATTTGAGGTGAGCCAGTTTGGAGTACAGAGGAGGATGCAAGGCCAGGAGTAAAAATGAACAAAGAATAGATGTAAAAAGGAAGAAAGGAGGAAAGTTGACATAAAAACTTTCCCTGTTCAGGCTGGAACTTGAGTATTTAGTAGGCTCTATATCTAAGTGTCCATTGCTCCTTCAGGCAAATCTACCCCTGAATCCAAGCTTCCTGTCATACCTCATGCCTTTATTGCTTTTACCAGCTCGCGAACTCTCCAGGGACTGCATTTACTTATTGTTCAACAAATACTTATTGAAAACCTGCTGTGTGCCAAACACTAGGTTAGGAGTTTGAGAAACAGCGGAGGAGAGTGAGCAAAACAGACATTAACCCTCGAGAAGCTTACATATTAGTGGGAGAGGCAACGATTGGGTTGTCGGGAAAGCCATGACGGATGCATTTTTGCAACGAAAAACATAGAAAAAATACGTCATGACATTTCCGACAACCCGAAAGTTAAAAAATATAAATAACTGAGAAATTACAAATGTAGTGAGTGGTTTGAAATGTGCTTAGAGCCTTAAGACTATGTCCCAGGGAACCTGAGCAAGTGTTTGATCTAGATCTCCAAGGGTCATTAAGATTTAACTAGGTTTGGTTTTTCTGTTTGATTTTTTGTTTGTTTGTTTTTTAAAAAAGGGGGAAGACAAAGAGGAGTAAGCACAACAGCCCAGCTCCAGGTAAAGCTGTTGTTCACCATCTTAGCTGTAGAGGGCAGTGTCACTGGCCCTCATATATGAGATCCGTACTGGGCTGCTGGTGTCCCAAGCCAGCTCTTAACTACCACGCCACTCGGCTGGCCCCTCCTCCACACCATTTTTAATAGTCACCAAACTAATCTGAAAATAATTATGTCACTCCCTGCCCTAAAGTCCTTCAATGACTTTTTAGAATAAAATTGTATTTATATTGTTAAGTAAAGAAAAAAGATGCAGAAGAATACACAAAGTACACTAACTTGTGTAAGAAATGAGAATATATATCACATTTTACCATATTTTTGAAGTGATAAATACAAAAATTATAAATCAGATAATTAGTTGAAAATGGTTACCTATAGACAAGGGGGGTGGGAATGTTTTGCAAGGATTAGTAATGGGAGTGTGGCTTCTCTGAGAACTTTTTTTTTTAAATATAGTTTTGCCTTTTCAAAAAAATTTAAAGTAATGGAAATAAAAGCAATCCTTAAATTTTAATACAAAGAAAGAAAACCTGCCTGTATATCAAATTGAGAGTGTAACCATGCAGAGAAAAATTTTGTTCAATTAACTTGAGTCTTCTTATGTACTGCAGTTATGAGTTGTAAAAGTGTAAGAGCAAAAACAAGTGCCAAGAAATCAATGATTTTGCTTAATAGGTTTGATGTTGAAAGGGGTATTGGGGTAGTAATTTTGAAACCATTATTCATGTGTCATAGGAAAAAGTAAATGAGTTTAGAACCAGGGTACTCACCATGGGAAAGGGAGATAACACACATGGAATGATAGAAGTTAAGGAAAAAACCCATAGAGTTGGATTTGAGAGGACCTAGAGGCATTGAGCCCTGACACCCCAATAACAATGAGTGTACCTAGCACCAAACCACCCTTATGGTTTCTAAATCACCAAAAGGAACCAGTGCTCCTTGAAGAGAAGGCTGATTTTAGGTCAGGAGCAGGAAAATTACAAAGTGAACCTGGAACATTATTGTCAAAAAGCCAAGAAGTCTTTAGAGATTAATGGGGTCATTTCAAAAGGACACTGGATCTGGCTTAAAAGGACATCCGCTGACCATGTTTTGAACAATTTGAGCATCCAAAAGAATAATGATTGTAATACATTAAAACTGATTTAGGGCCGGCTGAGTGGCACCGTGGTTGGGAGCTGGCTTGGGACGCCAGCAGCCCTGTTCAGATCCCACATATGAGGGCCAGTGACACTGCCCTCAAAAAGAAACAAAAATGAAAACTGATTTAGTTCTTTTTAAGTCCTTTCCCTGGGAGGGGGCGGGGAAGGACTAAAAATGAAAAGCTCTTCATTACATAAAAATGTCAGTTATTGAATGCAAAAGGAATAATAGATAGAAAAATCCCCATTTTGTAATTCCCAATGTAAAAGTAAATATAGGTAAGGTTTATCAATGATAGCTACAACAATGGATGAAAGATGCCAAAACCATTGGCTGAAAGGTTGGGGGAAACAGGATGTTAACACAATCTCAAAGAATCACCCTAGAAATTAATTCTTAATTATAAAGAGAAAAGATAATTTTACAATGGAGAAGTTTATTTATTAGGTACCTTAACCAAGTGAGGAAACAGCATCATCAGTAATGGGACAATCTATCACCTGATACTATTTGTGCCGGAAATGTTTAACCTGAATCTAATCATGAGGGAACAATCAGAAAATACAAATAGAATATATATATAGCATTTTACAAGACAAAAATGTCACTGCCACTGTTAGGGAAAAAGGAAAACAAAAGCAGGTGGAGAAATGCTTTCATCAGGAGTCAAAGAAACGTTGCTAAATGAAATTCATGAATCTTTATTGGCTCATAGATTTCAAAAAAGTAACTCAAAAGATGTTTTGTGGGGGCCGGCCGAGTGGCTCAGTTGATTAAGAGCTCGCTCAAGAGTGCGAGCTGAGCTCTGAGCAACAGCTGTTCGAGGCCAGCCTGAGCTGAGTTGCCGTTGAGCTGCCAACAGGTGGCAGGATGGCTCAGCTAAAAAAAAAAAAAAAAATGTTTGTGGACAGTTCAAGAAATTTAAATATGGATTACATATTAGATAATACTGAATCATTATTAAATTTTTTGCCCTTGATAATTTGTGACTGTGGAATGTCTTTGTTTTGGGAAGATACTTGCCTCATTATTTAGCAGCAAAGTGCCACGACATCTGCAACTTACTTTCAAAAGATTTGACCAAAAAAAAAAAAAAAAAAATACAGAGAATATGAGAGAGAACAAAAGAATAGAAAGAACAGAGAACAGAACCAAAAAAGCAAATGTCGCAAAAAGTTAATAATTGGTGGATCTAGATAAAAGGTATACTGGTGTACATTGTGCCACTCTTTCAACTTGTTAAAATAACTTTTGAGATTTCTAACATAAAAAGTAGAAGGAAAAAATTTTCTAATACTTTGTAGCAGCCAGCCAGGCCTTGCATCATCAGGTATTGGCCAACCTCACTCCCCCTAACTTTATGCAGTAAGTTGACCTGCTCTGCGTACCTCAAACACACCAGGTTCTTTCCAGTGTATGAACCTTTGCATAATTGATTCTCTCCACCTGAGTTCTCTCTTTCCCCTTCATCCTATGGTTCACTTCTCTTCCTCCTTTAGATCTCGCCTAAAATACTACCTTCTTAGAGAAAACTTCCTGACCACCTTTTCGCAAGTGGACCCTCTTTTTTTATTTGCAGGCTCAATTCCATTTTCATACTTATTACCACTCGCAATTTATATTGGTCTGGTGTTGTCGTTGTTGTTCCCTCACCTCCTGAAATGTAAGTTCTGTGAGTCTAAGAACTCTGCTTCTCTTGGTCACTGATGCATCCTCAGTGACTCCACAAGTATGTGGTGATCAAGACATATTTGTTGAACAATGAGTGAAGGCTGATGTGGGTGGAGGGGTTAGGGGAGACCGTGGGGAGGGACAGACAAAGGATAGATTCTACAAGACTAGCTAAACGGCTGACTTGGGTCCTTATTCTAGAAACTATGAGAAACCACTGTACTAAGCCTGAGCACAGTACACTCCAGTTTGCCTCTGCTTTAAAAAGGTTGATCTCCTGGAGCAGAGAATGGAGGCAGTCGAGGAAGATGCCAGTAAACCAGTTATGAGGCTGCTGCAGCCATCCCAGCAAGACATGATGATAATGTGGACTTGGGAGATGGCAGAGATGATGCAGAAAACTGGCTGGATTTCGGAGGTATTTTGTCCTGCATTTTTCATTTCAGCACCAGTCACTGAGCGTTTCCTTAGGAAAACAGAGCCAACTTGATTGGGAGATGCTTAAGATTTAGTCCCTATTTGAAATAATTCCATCTATGCCCTTGAAGAGAGCATAAGATGAAAAGATAAAGTTACATCAAGCTGGTTTCCTGCCCTGGTCACAGCCTCTACTGGTAACAACAGCTAACTTTCTGTGGTAGGTAGTATTCTAAGTACTTTATACTCGTTTAATCCTAACATTTTTCATGACTTAATTTATGGTAATGCAGTGTAGTATCCAGCTAAAAGTAGAAGTTATGCTTTGACTTGGAGCAGGACCTATGAGAGGAGGTATGATATTCTTTAGGAACTGCACACATATATGATTTAAACTCTGATATTAATTTTTTTTTTAAAGATTTTATTGGGGAATTGGTGGAGGGGAACAGCATTGGGGAATTGGGGAAGGGGAACAGACAAGTTGCTGTCTTTTTGTTCTTCAGTTTAGTTGCGGAGGATGTTGCTTCACTGTTGGTATCGTCATTGCGCTCTTCCTGGATGAGGCAGATCAGTCGCTGGCCTCTGGATGTCGCTCACCGCGGCTATTGGCAGCTCACTCTTGGCTGCCAGCCGCTCACGCTGGCTGCAGGCCACCCACTGTAGCCTATGGCAGCCCACTGCAGCAGGGGCTGCAGCCCACACCATCACCGGGGCTCGCACAGCCCAGCTCCAGGTGGAGCTGTTGTTAGCTGTAGAGGGCAGTGTCACTGGCCCTCATGTGGGATCCGAACCGGGGCCGCTGGCATCCCAAAACCAGCGCTTAACCAATGCGCCACTCGGCCGGCCCTGATATTAAATTTTTGAATATAATTAAAAGCATGCTTAAAAATCAGAGATAAAGTCATTAATTGCATTACACATCATAAGCACATTTTTCTTACATGTTTAATAAAAGATAAAGGAATACTGTTTATATTAATCAGGGTAATTAAAGCTAGCTACTGTAAAAAACAACTCCACGCTGTTGTATTTCTCATGCATTTCATAGCCCAGTATGAACAGAGGCACTGTCCTGGGAGCTGCCTTCAGAATAATGGCTTAATTCCTTTCATCTGGTAATCTGCAGCATTGACCTACATGGATTTACACAGTAGGAGGAAAGAAGAGAGCTTGAATAATGGTGCAGAGGGGTTTAACACTAGGCCTGGAAGTGGTGCACATTATTCTGCTCATATTCCTTTGGTAGGAACCCAGGCCTGAGGCCCTAATCTAACTGCAAGGGAGAATGGGAAATGTGGTTTTCCTGCACACTGAGGAAGAGGAAACCCTGTTGATAAGCATATAGCCAATCCCTCTCATATAATCCCTCTCATCTAATAACTACTTGGTCTAGCAGCTAGCAAATTCATGTGTTGTTATTGGGAGATGGTAAAAATTAAATAATTCAGGGGCCGGCCGAGTGGCGTGGTGGTTAAGCGTTGGCTTGGGAAGCCAGCGGCCTCGGTTCGGGTCCCACATATGAGGGCCAGTGACACTGCCCTCAAAATAAATAAATAAATAAAAAATAAAATGTTTTAAAAAAAAATTAAATAATTCAGAAGATAAAATGGGAATTACTGTAATCAGAATAAATATTGTATGATCTGATTTGATAAAATAGGTTTTAACTACTTTATTGGATAACGTACAGTTAATCTGAGAGAAATTTTATAAAAATTTCATCTGTAGTTGTTAACCAAAGTTGGTATTCCTAGAAATTATTCCACTTACCCTAAAAATAATCAGCATTGCTACCACTGCTGTTCAGGCTATTTGGAGTGTTTTTTCTTTCCAACTAATGACATTACTGCAATAAATATTTTTTAAATGGCTGAAAAAAATTGCTTTTCATTAAAAATGTATTACTTTGTTTTAATTAACTAATGATGAATGTAAAATTAATTATAACTATATCATTTTAAGCTTGACTCCTTTTAGAAATACTTTGTACAACACAGATTCTATAACTTATTTCTCAGTGTTTTTATAGTATTCCTTAAAAAAATTAACAAATTTATTTGAACTGAAAAATAAGTGTTATTTGACTGCTTAGTTTGACAATGAAGACTGGCTTTGTCAATTAGGTTATATGGCAACATTTTTCCATGCATTCAATAAACGAAAACTTTAAGATGGTTTCTAATTCATAGCTTTCAACAAAATTAAAAAGAGAACCTAATTGAATTGTTTGCTGATATATCTTTTAAAATAATTTTGGATAACAAATGACTCACTTGTGGCATCTAATTCAAAAGAAGTTCAAAGAATTGGGTGATGTTGCTATAATTAAATTGTTTCTATTCCTATGTTTTTCTGTGTATGAGGTAACCCAACATTTACATCTATAAAAATCAAAATCAGCAATAGAATAGAAATGATACTCTGTGCCATTTAAGTCGTAATTGATATTCTTCCATGAGTACATGAACTAATGAAAAAATAAATCCCTATTAATCTCAATAAGAGGTACATTTCTAAAAATGTAGATACTGAGTCATTAAAAAATATTTAATGTATTGTTTTAACTACTTGTGTAATAATTGTTATGATAACTACAGAAGTGTTTTTAAGAAGCTTTTTGAGCACAAACACTTCTACGTTAGGGTAAAAAACTTCTATTAGGGTAAAATTTAGGAGGAAATCAGATGAAAAGGAATTCAGGAAGTAAAAAGAAGCAATGCTAATTTTTTGATTGCTAAAGAAGAGCTTGTTCATGCATTTTTATAAACTGTGCTAGTTTCCAAATTGCTAATATGAGATCATACTATACTAATTATTTATAACTTGATATTTTTTTCCTGTGTATTTATTTTTTAGAAATTGGTTATGTTCTGTGTATTCACATTCTGGTTCTGCCACTCACTAATGATGAGTGGTTGAGCAGGTCGTTTATTTTTCAGAGCCTTGGTTTTTCCCATATAAAATGAGAAAGTTGAACTAGATCATTTGTAGTCCCCTTTATGTCCCTAATATTCTATTACCTCTGTGACTACAGACTCAAAAATATTCCGTTAGATGAATAAAAACGAAAAAGGATCTAAAAATGCGTTTACTTTCTTTTTCCCTCTTCATTTTCCTTCTTCCTTTTTCCCTCCTTCCTCTCATCCTTCCTTCCTCCCAATATCACTAAGGTGTTGTTGACATACAGCAAAGGCTGTAGTTTTTGAGGGATTTACTGAAATTGCTCTCATCATTTATCAGTTAATAACAGTAATTCACTGGTTTCCCTTAACCAAAAATAATCAAAGTATTCATGACATTGTTCTTTTCCCTAGTAATTGAAATCTGAAAAGCATACAATAAAGACAATATTTTCTAAAATAAAAAGATCATACTGGCATGATCCTACTTCTTCCTCCTGAAGAAGCTATGGGGTTGTCATGAAAGTCATGACGTATTTTTGTTGTTGTTGTTGTTGTTGCAAAAATGCATCATGACTTTTCCAACAACCCAATAGAATCTTGAAATAGCTTATCAGAAATAAAACTCTTTGGAAAAGATAAAATCACCAGAAAGTCTGTAATTGGTTCTGAAGAATATGTATGTGAGGTTTACTAGCACAACCTTCTGCTATTTTCAAAATAATGCAAGATATGATCTGCAAATAGTTCCATTTTGGTAATGGAATGTTGTGGTTTTTCATATTTGCTATGTTATGAGCAGTGAGGAAAGGTCTTGAAATGTTAGTGCTGTGCTTTTCTTTCCTGCACGACAGTTCAGGAAAGAAAACCTAGTAGGTGTAGAAAGCAACTTAGCAGGTGAAGGAAGCAACTTCAGGAAGCGCGCACAAAGATAGCCTCGTTGGGGAGGGTATGTTTCAGATGAACACTAAATAATAAGAAGGAGTTAGTTATGCAAAGACACTTGAAAGAAGAGATAGAGGGAACAGAAAGTGCAGAAGCTCTCAGGCAAGTACCATTTTAGTGTGCTCTATAAAGACGGCCACTGATGCAATCTCTGGGGGCCCAGGAGTGGGGAGCCTCCATCACTAAGGAGGTGATGGGTTCTTACAGCCTGACACACAGTAAGTGCTTAATCAAGGAATGCTTCTTTTCTTTGACACATTACATTAACAAAAATGTTTATTACAAATTTAAAAAGAGTTTATTATAAAAATCCCACCCTTCCACACCTCCAGTCCTGCTCCCCAGAGCAATGATTCTTATAATTTTTCAGTTTTTCTGGCAGTTACTATACATATCTTTGAATAACATGCTACTAATGCTATTTTTCAAATATCAATAATAGATATTATCTATTTACTTCCTACAATGACAGATCAGCATTCAGCTCAACAGAGAGTAATGGCAACTTATTCTTTCTCTGCTGGTTACCTTTGCACCTATAAATAATAAACATCCATGTCCTGTTCCTTCATCTCTGACTCTCACTTTGTAAGATTGAGATATTATAGACACAACCTTTCCAGCTACCGGCTACTCACTGTAGCCTATGGCAGCCCACTGCAGCAGGAGCTGCAGCTATGCCGACCCGGGGACTCACAGCAGCCCAGCTCCAGGTGAAGCTGTTGTTCACCATCTTAGCTGTAGAGGGCAGTGTCACTGGCCCTCATTTGTGGGATCTGAACAGGAGCCGCTGGCATCCCAAGCCAGCTCTTAACCAATGCGCCACTTTGCCGGCCCTCAGCAGCACTTTATTTAAACCAATACACTCAGTGAAAATCGGAAATAAATTAATTTCAATATCTGTGCTAATACAATATGTTTTATAAAACTTCTTTTATCACTTGTTTTAAAAATATTTGTCAGGGGGCAGGCCTAGTGGCGTATTGGTTAAGAGCTGGTTTTGGGATGCCAGCAGCCCCGGTTCGGATCCCACATATGAGGGCCAGTGACACTGCCCTCTACAACCAACAACAGCTCCACCTGGAGCTGGGCTGTGCGAGCCCCAGTGACAGTGTAGGCTGCAGCCCCTGCTGCAGTGGGCTGCCATAGGCTACAGTGAGTGGCCCGCAGCCAGCGTGAGCTGCCAATAGCCCCGGTGAGCGACCATCCAGAGGCCTGGACCGATCTGCGTCATCCGGGAAGAGCGCAATGACGATACCAACATGGGCCAGTGAAGCTACATCCTCCGCAACTAGACTGAAGAACAAAAAGACAGCAACTTGTCTGTTCCCCTCCCCCAATTCTCCAATAAAATCTTTTAAAAAATAAATAAATAAATAAAAATATTTGTCAGGGCCGGCCGAGTGGCACAGTGGTTAAGCGCTGGCTTGGGAAACCAGCGGCCTCGGTTCGGGTCCCACATATGAGGGCCAGTGACACTGCCCTCAAAAACAAATATTTGTCAAAATCTTAAAAAGTTTTTTTTTGAGCTGTCTTTGTTTTGCTCTCATAGAACTCTCAAGAGCATTGCGTTCTTTGATACTAGTCCAAAATGGGTAGAAGCAGGGTCACCCCACTGCTGATTCTAGTTTAATTCAGAATATCCCAACACTGGCCAAAATACCCTGATTCCAAATCAACACTTTGCCCTTAATAGAAATATGAATAAGAAAGGCAAATATTAGGAAGTTTTTTGTTTTGGTTTTTTTTTTGTGTGCTTTGATTAATTATTCAAGGAGGCTTCCCCAGAACCAATCATTTGAATTGTCCCTTTGTTGGTTAATGAGGAGATTTTTACTCCTTGGAACAATGAACTGTAAGAAGATTCCAGATAAGTGAGGATTTGCCTTTCTTTAATAAAGTAGGAGAATGGACTATAGCGAAGGGAGAGGTAGGAATACAGAATGTTTTCTCAAGGCAAAGGGAAGAGTATGTTTGAGTAAGGGGGAGGCAAATAAGCAGGGCTATATAGTCAAATAGATGGGTGGATTCCAGGCCTGTCACTTACAAAGTTTGTGACACTGAGCAAGGTCAGTGGACCTTTCCAAGTCTGATGCTTAAATGCCAGCTTCTCTTAGGTACAGAAGGTACCCAATAAATGGTAGTTACTATTACAATCTAACAGGAGAGTCTATTGTAGACAAATAATATGAGAAAGACCTAGCCCCCCTCAACAAATATAATCTCTTCCTCCCCTAAAGGAGAGAATTTTCATTGGATTTTATACATTTCTTGTATTTATTAGCTAGGTTTTAAACCCTTTTGGAGTTACAGGAATTGTGCTTTACTCATTTTTGTAAGCTCCTCAGCCCAAAGGACTACTCTTGCACCTCACAGGAAAAGAGAGAAAGACTTGGGACTGAATCAGCAGTCTTCAATCTTATACAATAGTTCATGCTATTAGATGTTTGATGAAGATCTAAACCAATATGAAGATAATGAGAATGTGAAAGAAAAAGCTGGCTTTCCAAAAAGAACTCATAATATAGCACATGAAATAGGACCCAAACCACAGAAGCTTAAAAATCGTTCAAAATTCTAATGAATTCTTTCTAAATTGAAGGAAATATTTTAGTAGGATGCCTAAAATATATTTTAATTCTGAACTTGATCAACAATAATTGTGAGTCACAGTTGGAAATGTACAATTTCTGGAACAGATGAGAAACAAACTGAAAACCTTTCAAATGAGTGGATATTTAGGGGAAATTTGTGGGAGTGTTCGGGACATATTTGAAATGAGCTGTTTTCTTTCATTTTTTTCTGATTGCTCATTGTGGTGCAATACGTAACTAGACAGATGCATACCAAACAGATAATTTGGTACCAGAAGGAACATCTATTACAGAGAACAAACTGATGGTTGCTGGATGGGAGAGGGGTAGGAGGGATGGGTGAAAAACGTGAGGAGATTAAGAAGTACAAATTGGTAGTCATGAAATAGTCAAGGGGATGTAAAGTACAGCATAGGGAATAAAGTCAATGGTATGGTAATAACTACATAAGGTGCCAGGTGGGTACTAACTAATCGGGGGATCACTTTATAAATTATATAAATGTCTAACCACTATGCTATATACCTGAGACTAATATAAAACAATTTTGAATATTGAATGTCAACTGTAACTGAAAAAAAACCCCAAAGAAACATCTATTTTCAATGACTGTAAATTTAGCATCTCTTCATGCCAAGGCATCTTCATGTTATCCAGCATAGGGCTCAACTACTGACTGCGTCAGTTTAACAGCCCAGAGTATCAGGTTCCTTTGCTAAAAATATTCTAGCTCAAATCATCTTGGCAGACAATAGCACCCACCCCACTCTAAATTTCTTTGTCCAGTAAAGCAAATTTTAGGAGACTGAATAGAAGCAGAGAAGATAAGTAATAATAGCTGGGCAAGCTGCTAATTGGACCTCAGTCTTGTCATCATTAAAGTGATATTTTTAATATAGGTCCACAATCTCTTGTGCAATTCCAAAATAAGACACACACACACACACAAAATAACAAAAACTCTCTGAAACCTGAAAGTGTTTTTGTAAGTTTGGCACTTAGGACTATTTGGCAGCAAAATCTGCTGTGGACAAACGTGAAACCTAGGTTATATCTCAGCGCTCATATCCAATCAGCCACACACTTTTTGCTGTTTGCTGACATTTTGTGACTTGGGGATTAATTGCACTGTGCAAATCCCAAAAGAGTTAAAGACATGCCTATGGGTAACAGTGAGAGGAAGAAAAGAAAGCTTCTGTCTTTCTCAATAATTCAGAAAGCAGAGTTTTGCTGAAAATTGATGATGATGTGTCTTTGAGATGTCTTACTGAAGAATTTGGTGTGGGAACCACTATCATATATGACTTAAAAAAACAGAACAATAAGTTGTTGAAATTTTGCAGTGACAGTGATAATCAAGAACTGATGAAAAATATTGCATGAGGCCCAAAATGAAGAGCTTGACCATACATTGATTGAATGGATTTAACAACAAAGAAGTAAAGCTATGCCACTGACTGGTTTATTGGTCCTGAACCAAGCTAGAATATACCATGAAGAACAAAACATTGAAAGTAAGTATGAATATTTAGAAGACTGGCTGCAGAAATTTAAGCAGTGTCATGGGATCACATATCTTAAAATCTGTGGTGAAAAACCTTCTGCTGATCATGAAACCGTTGAAAATCACATTGATGAACTTGCTAAGCATCTGATGAAAACTTTAGCCCTGAACACATTTACAATGCTGATGAAACAGTGCTGTACTGGTGCCATGGTCCTAGAACAACCTTAACAATGGCTGATGAAAGGGCACCAACAGATTTCAAGGCTGTCAAGCAGAGGTTGACGGTTCTTGGGTGGGCTAATGCTGCAGGCAGGTGCAAGATAACACTGGTGTTCAGTACAGATCTGAAGGAAGATAGTGGCAGTAGCAGCAATGATATCATGAGAAAGGGGGAAAAGTATCGCCAAAGACCAAATGGTGAAAATGTGTGGCTGATTAATCGCTAACCTTGAACAATGTGCATTTATCAGCAAGCAAGAGATCATGTCAATTCATTCCATTAAAGAGAAGCAGCCCAGACAGAAACCTGTATTAAGGAGATCAGTGACAGTGAGGAAAGGCTTTGAAAAGGCCCCCTGTGGGAATGCCTATTCATCATTTGAGAATCCTGTTTCTGGCTCATCATTAGCTATCCAGCTCCAACGGGATGTCATAGACAGTGGTCACACCAGTGTAATCTCTTCTCCAAGATTCTCAAGCAGCCAGAAATGACAAATATTTATTGCATGTGTTACGAGTTAGTTTTCATCAGTATAAATTGAAAATTTTACTAAAAATTTTCCTTAAAAATAAGAAACTTTATCATAAGTGACAAAAGAAATGAGAAGCTTAAGTATGGTCTATATTTATCCCGCTATTTCATTTACCAATAAATTTATTTACCAACAAACTTCATTTACCAATAAATGTGCTAATTTGTTTATATATATAAATTATAATATTATGTATGTTGTTTTTTTCCACTTAGTGTGAGTTTTCAAATATTCCTCTGCAGAAATTTGTGTTTCATATTCATTTGGAGTGTTACAGAGTCTATACTATATGTACCATATTCCGAAGAATTCCAATTGCTTTTAAAATTCAAAAAAAAAAAATCTCATTTTCAAAACACATCTGGTCCACAGAGTTTTGGATAAGAGATTGTGGACCTGTAATAATTACCTTAGAGATTTGTTGTGAGGATCCAATGAAATAATGTACAATGCCTGGCACAAAGAAAATGCCCATTAAATGTAATTATTATTATTCCATTCCCCTACTCTTTTTTTTCTTTCTTTCTTTTTTTTTTTTTTTTAAGATTTTATTGGGAAATTGGGGAAGAGGAACAGCCAAGTTGTCCTTCAATCTTAGTTGTTGAGAATGCAGCTAGCTCAGCTCCAAGTCCAGTCACCATTCGGCCACCAGTTGGCAGCTCATGGCCGCTCAGCTCAAGGTGCTGTGTTCAATCTTAGTTGCTTGTGGGCATAGCCACCATCCCATGCGGGAATCAAACCACATGCTCTCACCAGCTGAGCCATCCTGCCACCTGTTGGCAGCTCAGCAGCAGCTCAACTCACGCACAGCGTCACTGGCCCATGTGGGAATTGAACTGGCGACCCTGTTGCTCAGAGCTCGCACTCTTAACCAACTGAGCCACTTGGCTAGCCCCCTCCATTTCTTTACTCTTAAGAGTCAAATTAAGACGAAGTCTTTTTGACATTGAAGGTTATAAGTCAACTTAGCATAGGTGGTAATAAACATTCTTTAAATTTTATCAGCATAAAAGATGCTTTGGGAATGTGCTACTGATAATATGTGCTAGATAGAGTATCTCCTAAATCTTCATCCAAGAGATGGAAACATTTTTCAGATTGGAGGATAGAAAATGTTACACTACAACAAGCTACATTGTGTGTTTATAAAATACGTACACCTTCAGTTAGCCCTTATTTTATTCATCAAAGAATGTAATTAATTTATTTTCTTTGTAATTAATTTCTTATCTGTCTGCTGACCATTCCCTCAGCTCCCTCTACCATAAGTAGCACATAAACAATAATTTAATCTTGCTTGTGAGCAAGAATTTATCATTGACGCTTTGTGGATAACCTCAACTGCTTATCGTAAGGCCTTGAACAGAGTTGAGTAAATAAAATTGGTATTCTGTTTTATGCATAAAGCTATTGTTAGCTTTTGAAACATGATTTGATTCTTTATCGTCTGGCCTCCTGTGTTTTGGTTTCTTTGTAGCATTGTTTATTTAAAAATATAAGGTTTAGAAAAAAACATTTTTTAAAGACAAAAAGATGTAAAAAAATATATAAGATTTATTGTTTTTCTCTTATAAAAGGCATACATAGTTATTGTAGAAAACATGGAAAATATGATTTATGAAAAAGAAAATAAACTCACCCCTAATCTTACAATCAGTGATATTCACTCTTAATATTTGTTTACTTTCAAAGCTATCTATTGTGCTAAACTCTAAGCCCCATGAAGAGAGAAACCATGTCCATTTGTTCTTGTTCTCTACCCTGTTTTCAGCATTCCACAGTAGCAGGCATATAACAGATTTAAGCACACACTCAAGGATCAAACTGTATTTATGGGGTTTTTGGGGCCATCTTCTTTTTAGTTGACACTATATTGTGAACATTTTTTCTCAACAATCCTTTTTGATGTAACAAACTCCAAGTGTCTATACTGCTTTCACGTTACCCTCTTTACTCCTGGGACTCGCTACTCCCCGACCCTAGGTTAACATTACCTTGCAGCCCCTCTGCCAGACCAGCCTTTCTTTATTGTCCTCACTGCTGCCCCTTGTATTTCACATTAGCTCAAGTCCCAGCTCTCTGCTAGCTACTCTTACAAGGTATAATAGGCCCTCATGTCATGTGAATTCATGTATAACCTGACTGGCGATTGGTTCCCGTTCTCCACTGAGTACTGGTCTTGGAGTGAACTAAAGGTATGGGAGAGGCATACTATGGAAGGGACAGAGTCTCAGCCGGGGGAGAAACAGCAGCAACTCCATCTTGGTAAGAAGGGATGTAGAGGATGGGTCCTGTGTCTCCAGCCTTACCATTCCAATCTCATAGGGACAGTCATTGAAATAGGTGCCAACTAACCAGGTGCCTGGAGTCACTGCTCCCTTGGGAGTCTCAGCCAGGCACGCGATTAAAAGTCAGCACCACTGACATTGAAGCCAGAGTGAACCACCAGCCAGCAGGTGACACGAAACTTTGTACTGTGAGCCAGACCATAGGAACTGGCCTCATGTGACTGAATTTTTGAACCCTATTCCCATATTATATCCAGCTTTTTCTGTAAGTTTTATAAAATTCTAATGATTATGTTCTCCTTCCTCTCCCAAATAACATGCTTTATGTTAGCTCTTAATTTCTTTTATCTAGGGATAGTAAAAAGTGTCATTTGTCTTTAATTTCCTGAAATGTTAACATAGGGGTGAACTGGGTTTTTTTTTTTAAATGCATTTTTCTATTCATTCTAAGCAGCACTTATGAGCTCTTTCATTGGAAGTTTTATGTCTTTCATTGGCAATGAGATATTTTGTTCTGCTGTTTCTTCAAACGTTTCCTTTCCTCCATTCTCTCCATTCTCTCCTGGGGAATCTCCTTTTTGATTGTCCTCAAATGTTTGCTGATTCTTTGTTGTACCCTTATGTTTGCATTTTCAATTACCTGTTAGCCTGCCTGTAAGTCTGTGAGAGCTTATCTGTTTATTGTTTTCCGTTTCCTGTGGTTGTAGGGGAGAAGTAGGACATACTCCCAGCCTGAGTGGATCCGTAGCTTGTCTTCTGGGCATGGGAGCTCCTGCTTTCTTGTGGGGTACAAAGGCCTCTCGAGCACTACCTAGCCTGTAATGCCCAAATGGCCCCATTTATTGGAATTGCCTCTGCTGTTGGTTGCTAGCACAGGTGGAAGGAGGAAAGGAGGAGTGGCCTGCTGGCTCCTACTGCTGTAGTGGTTCAAAACTCATACTGAATGTGGGAGCAATACTCCAGCTTGTCTCACAGTTTACAGGTGCCCTCTTCATTATTGTGGGGGCAGTGGGTCCCTCCTTCAGTATTACCCCAATTCTAACTTTCTCTTTCAGTAGTTCCCCCAGAATTTTTGGTCCATTTAGAGTAATTCACCTTGTAAGACAGCATGACCTATCTTCAAATATCTATTTATCAATTTACTTATATATATCCTTTAGGTTAGTTTTAGAATTTAAATCAGGAGAGGAAAGCTAGATGAACATGTGTTTGTTTATATTGCTATCTTGATTCAATATCTCTGTAGAAGTTTTCAAACATTTTTTAAGTCATACTACTGTACAAACAAAATCTCGTGTAGGGGATCAAATATTAAACGGGAAAAAGCAAAACTGATGTAGTTGAAGCAGAGGAAAACAGCCATGAATGTAAACTCCTTGGTCTCCCTTTTGCTCTGCCCTGCAGCTCCTGAGACCTTCCATGAAACCTTAGAACTCTGCAAAACAGTGAAAAAAACCACCAACATTGTTTATTGTCCCGGAGTGTCTGGTCCTTAATAGGTTCTTAATGGTAGCTATCGTTATTGTTGTTATTAAAAACATTGCCCCTTGGGCCAGCCGAGTGGGCGCGTTGGTTGAGTTGGTTTGGGATGCCAGCTCTGAGCATTAGGGCCCTGGTTCGGACCCCACAGTGATGCTGCGCCCTCTACAGCTAAGGTGGTGAACAACAGCTCCACGTGGAGCTGGGCTGCTGTGAGTCACCTGCGACCGCGTAGGCTGCAGTGGGGCTGCAGTGGGCTGCTGTGAAGTTACAGTGAATGGCCGGCAGCCAGCATAAGCTGTCAAGAGCCACTGTGAGCAGCCACCCTGCGGCCGGCAACCCATCTGCCTCATCCGGGAAGAGTACAATGATAATACCAACATGGGCCAGTGAAGTGACGTCCTCCACAACTAGACTGAAGAACAAAAGGACAGCACCTTGTCTGTTCCTCTTCCCCAGTTCCCCAATGTTGTTGCCCTCCCCCTAATTCCCCAATAAAATCTTAGAAAAAAAAAAAAACCCAAAAAACATTGTCCCTTAAACTTCTCTAGCCCAAGGCCTTCCATAGGTCTTGATACCAGCTTCTGCCATTCATTCTAGCAGTCCCATCTCGGAGAAAAGGAAATTATTAGAACAAAAAAATTAAGAGAATCAGCAGCAACTGAATACCTAATAAATATGCCTAAGCACTGTCCCAGGCCTCACAGGTTAACCTTGCTTAATTCTCAGAAGGACCCCATGAGGCAGGTGTTTTGATCCTCAGGTATATGATGAAGAAATAGAGGCCCAGGTGAACAGAGCAGGAATGTACACAAATTGAAATGTGAAACAAATGTTTGTTATTCTATTTTCTCGCAAGTGGACAAGGTCCAGGGACTTGAGTCTTAACAGAGTTTGCAAACCCGGAACTGCCTCACCTACAAAGGAACATTCCATTGTTTTACACTAAATAAACACATTGTGTCCCAAGGACAGAATCTAAATTATTCTAATCTCAGAATATCCACATGGTTTATGCTTATGTAAAACTGTGTTTGCCAGAAACAGAATGATAACAGTACTAAAGAGCATTTAAATAGAACAAACCCTGACACCTTCTCAATTTATAATACATGCATGATGTAAGGGAGGGGTAAAATGAAGTGACTTTTCACACATAGATGTGCTTTCAGGAGATTTTTTAGTTATATCCCTTTGAACAGTAATTTCATATTTCTAGGTATAAGACTTTCATTTAATCCTGTTTTAAAGAACCAAGAATTTCATTTTGTTCTAAATGAGTTTACTTGCAATACTAGTATGATTTTTTTTGTTATTACTCAGGAATAAAAATTTAAGGGCCAGCTGAGTGGCTCAGTTGGTTAAGAGTGCGAGCTCTGAACAACAGGGCCATCAGTTTGACTCCCACATGGGCCAGTGAGCTGCCAGAGCTGAGCTGCCACTGAGCTGCAACAGGTGGCAGGATGGCTCAGCTGGTGAGAGCACATGCTCCTAACAACAAGGTTGCCAGTTAGACACCCCTATGGGATGGTGGGCTAGGCCCACCCGCAGCAAAGGTTGAACAGGGCACTTTCAGCTGAGCGACCACAAGCTGCTGACAGGCGGCCGGATGGTGACTGGACTTGGAGCTGAGCTAACTGCACCCTCCATAACTAAGATTGAAGGACAGCTATTTGGCTGTTTCCCTTCCCCAATTCCCCAATAAAATCTTTAAAAAAAAAATTAAAAAGCAGGGTGTTGGAGGTGGTGTGAGTCCTCTGAGCGGCCTAAATAGGGGTGGAAGTGAGACCCTTGGACCCACAGTCAGTCTTTGTGTTTACCCCAGTTCACTTTTCCTGTACTAAACATTTTAGATGTCATATAAATAATGAAAAAAAAAATCCAAGAAAATTGAAATTACGTGTAAAAACCCTTCTGAAGACTTACCACCCAAAGACTACTACTGTTAACATTTTCATCTATTTCTTTTAGGGTGTTTTCATATACATATGTTTCAAATTTCCACTATTGTTAGTGCTGCTGATTTCTTTTATAGTCAGGGTCAACATTACATTCTCTATTTTATTTTATTTTATTTTATTTTATTTTATGGTGTTTTTTTTGAGGGCAGTGTCACTGGCCCTCATATGTGGGACCCGAACCGGGGCCGCTGGCTTCCTAAGCCAGCTCTTAACCACCACACCACTCAGCCGGCCCTCTCTTTTTATTTTTTACTTATTAAAAGTAAGCATGTCCAGGGCCGGCCGAGTAACCGGGGCTCCACTGCTCAGAGCTGGTGTCCCATGCCAGCTCCTAACCAACGCACCACTCAGCCTGCCCCCTTTTGCATTATTTGAAGTGCGTTTTATTCCTTTTCTGTATCTATTTTTTTATTGGAAACATTTTATGTTTAAAAATGGATAACAGGGGCCGGCCGAGTGGCGTGGTGGTTAAGAGCTGGCTTGGGAAGCCAGTGGCCCCGGCTCGGGTCCCACATATGAGGGCCAGTGACACTGCCCTCAAAAAAAAAAAAAAAAATGGGTAACAATGTATTGTGATTTAAAAAACACATAACATAAAATTTACCATCTAACTATTTTTAAGTGTACAGTTCAGTCGTGTTAAGTATATTTACATTGTTATGAAACAGATCTCCAGAACTTTTTTATAAGTCTGAAACTCTGTACCCATTAAACAATTCTTCTTTTCCCCTTCCCTTTAACCCCCGGTAACCACCATTCTACTTTCTTTTTTGGTGAATTTGACTACTTTAGATACTTCATATAAATAGAACCATACAATGTTTATCTCCTTGTGACTGGTTTATTTCATTTAGCATAATGCCCTCAAGGTTTATCCATGTTGTAGCTTGTGACAAGATTTTCTTCCTTTTTAAGACTTAATATATAATATAAAGTTTTGTTTATCCATTCATCCATTGGTGGGCATTTGGATTACTTCTGCCTATTGGTTATTGTTTGTAATGCTGCTATGAACATGGGGGTGCATATATCTCTTTGAGATCCTGTTTTCAATTCCTTTGGATATGTAACCAGCAAAGGGATTGTTGGATCATATGATTGTTCTATTTTTAATTTTTTGAGGAACCTCCATACTATTTTCCATAGGGGTATAACCCATTTTTAAAAAAAATAAGAAATGGCAAAGAAATATCTGCTTGTAGAGGATCGTGTTGGACCAACACCTTAGATTCACAAGGGGCCAAAATTCACTTCCCCAGCTTCCACTGTCCCCATTCCTTTTCTTGACAAAGGCCTGATTTTGTTCAGGTGTTTACTCTTCCTTCAGATGTCTCCTGACTCAGAGGAATTTAACTTCATACCCAAGTTTGGGAGCGTACCTTGCTTACTTTAAGTCACTGATAATAATCCCACTCTCTTGCCACTGGATGGTGCAGGAACTCAGGCTTCTGTCATTCAGGGTACAGCTTTCCCTGGAGGAGCATTTTTGGCAGAGGAATGAGTGGGCATATGACCTAAGTTGGCCCAATCAGACTGAGGGGAAAGATTTCTGTAGTACAGTTGGGTGAAAGGTTTTCTTTCTCTCCTATAGAACATGAACAAACAAGCATATGCCTCCTTTTGCTCCTGTAACCCATTTAGTAACCATGAGTGTCCTAGTTTGGAGACAAAACTAATACACAAAGGAAGACTGAAGCAATAGAAGCCAAAGAAATGAAGCAGAACCTTCATGGTACTGGACCTGGAGCACTTCTGAGCTCTGGACTGCCTGGTAATAAACTGATTCATTGTTTAAACTAGTGTGAGCTGGGCTCTCCATTACTTGCAGCCCAAAGCATCCTATCTGACAGAATTCACTACTGTTCAGGAACCTTTGGGAAAAAATTTGAGAATCACCTAGTTATCTTACAACTCTGAGGTTGAACACCTGCTCCTGCTGCATTTTCTCTTTACACATTGGCTGATCAATGTAGTCTTCCCACACCAACCTGGGAATGTCCGCCTCAGGACATTTTAAAATCTTAGGGGAGGTCTCCATTTTCTTGCTGAAGGTTGGATTAAGAAAAGGGTTATCCCACTTGCCAGGAGATGGCCTGTGACTAGATCCTCTCTACAGGAGGAGAGGTTGTACCTTGTTTGTGGCTTTGGACATGATGGAGTGCAGGGCACTGCTAGCCAATTCTGTGCTTTTATGTTAATTAGGGGAAAAAAAGTGTCCTTCCCAAGACACTTTACTTCCATATGATGGTAAACTGTCATAATACATTGATTTTGTTAGCACAAAACATTGTTCTTTCATTTGCCAGAAAATTGTCCTATTGAATATACAAGTGTACACTATCTAGGGTATAAATAACTCTCTCTTAGATCTGGAAACTTCGAGCATGGCACCATCTGGACAAAGGAACGTGGCAGCCTATTAGAGACAGAACACAGAATACAGAGCAGATGAGAAAGCTGGTGGACACATACTTATAGTCCATTTACTTTTTGTTCAGATGTAATTTTTATAGGTAAACTACTTTAATAAATAATCTGGAGAGAGAAGGATTTTCTTTTTTAATTTTATTGGGGAATTGGGGGAGGAGAACAGCGTTGGGGAACCGGGGAAGGGGAACAAACAAGTCGCTGTCCTTTTGTTCCTCAGTCTAGTTGTGGAGGACATTGCTTCACTGGCCCATGTTGGTATTATCATTGCACTCTTCCAGGATGAGGCATATTGGTCGCTGGCCTCTGGACAGCCGCTCACAGCGGCTCTTGGCAGCTCACTCCTGCTGCCAGCCGCTCATGCTGGCTGCCGGCCACTCACTGTAGCATCTGGCAGCCCACTGCAGCAGGGACTGCAGCCATGCCAACCCAGGGACTCATAGCAGCCCAGCTCCAGGTGGAGCTGTTGTTCACCATCTTAGCTGTAGAGGGCAGTGTCACTAGCCCTCATGTGGGATCCGAACCGGGGCTACCGGCATCCCAAGCCAGCTCCTAACCAACACTCCACTCGGCCAGCCCGAGAAGGATTTTTTTAAACTTTTCATTTTAAAATAATTTTAGACTTGCAAAACAGATGAAAAAAGAAATTATCACAAAACTCAAAAATCAGTTCTCATATATCTTTCACCCAGCTTCCCAAATGTTCACATTTACATAATTATAGTTGAATTATGAAAATCAGGGAATTAGCTTTAATATTATCCTATTAACTAATATACAAATTTTATTCACATTTCACTAATTGTCACACTAAATTTTTCTTTTTTTATGGTCCTGGATTCAATCCAGAATCATACCTTACTTACACTTAGTCCTCATATTTTTTTAGTTTACTTCAATCTAAGATAGTCCTTCAATGTTTCTTTGTCCTTTATGGCATTGACGCTTTTGGAGTACTGGGCAGTTATTTTGTAAAATGTCCTTCAAATTAGATGTGTCTGATGTCCTTATGATTAAATTTTGGTTATACATTTCTAGCAAGAATGCACAGAAGTGATGCTGTGCCCTTCTCAGTGCACCCTTGCAGGAGTTATGTGATGTAGATATGTCTCATGACTAGGGTTGTTATCTTTGATTAATTGGTTATGTGGGTGTGCCTGGTTTCTCCACTGTAAAGTTACTCTTATTCTCTTTATAATTAATAAGTATCTTGTGTGGAGATACTTTGAAAATATGCATATATCCTATTTTTCATCACACTTTGTTCCAGTAACTGTACCATCCTATGATAACTCGTACCTATAACAATTATTACTGTGGTATTGGCCAAATGGTGAGACCAAGATTTAAGCTTTAGAATTAAGTTTGAAATGAATCCCCAGAAGTAAGTGAGAAATGTCTTGCAATCTGAGTATAATCTGGTGACTAAGATCAGGAGTTTTGTAATCAGAGAGATCCAAATTCAAATATTGGCTCCATAATGTATGATCTTACGCAAACTAATTTCTCTGAATATCAGTTCTCATGTTAGTAAAGTAGGCATTATGGAACCTGCCTTACAGAGATTTTATGATGAATATAATAAACATGAAGCACTTTGCACTGTGTTTGGATGTGGTAAATGATCACTAAATTTTAGCTATTATTGGAATGAAAATAGTTCTTGTTATTGTAGCAACCTTTAGCAGAAAGAAAACCCAAAGGTACTCTCTTGGCATAGTTACTTATATAAAAAAGCTCTTTAAAAAACAAAAAAGCCTTTTTGAAATCTACTTGGGAAGAATGTACTTTTTTAAAATTTTGGCTTAAACAACAAAAATGTATTTCTCATAGTTCTGGAGGCTGAGTAGTCCAAGTTGAAGGTGCGGCAGATTCGGCATCTGGTGAGAACCTGCTTCCTGATTCATCGATGGCCGTCTTCTCTCTGTGTCCTCACATGGCAAAAGGGCATGTACTTCTGATGGACCAGCTATATGGTCAGGAAACCAGAAATCACACACACACACATGCCCCGACCGGCGGGGCATTCAACAGGGGCCGAGGGGCAGCCTTCTGAAAGGAGAAAATAGGAGGCGCGAAGAAATGGAGGCAAGACAGGGTTCTGATCAAGCCTCGTTTATTGAAGAACAGGAGGGGGCTTATATAGTCAAGGAACTGGAAGGGGAGGGAAGGAATGTAAAGGCGGGAGTTGCCAATAGCAACGGGACTAGAAGGGGAGGAGGAATACGCAAAGGCGGGAGTTGCCAATAGCAACGGGACTAGAAGGGGAGGTAAAAAGAAAAAAGAAAAAGGGAGGGAGTACCGAAAGGAGGAAGCACTATGGCTGTAGGGGGTAACCTTATAGGGTTCTGCTGATCAGAATGTGTTGCCAAGGTTTGTTTAGACTCTGAGCCAAACAATATCCTGTATGCAGTTGGGGGAAGGTTCCTCATGCTCAGGCCCCAGCATCTCCTCCCTCTGTGTTTTAGAGGGTGGGCCTTAACCGAGTGGGAAAACAGTGGCCTGATTCCTCCCCAGGGGTCAGGCAGGGCCGAAAACCTTTGATGCCCTTGGTACCTTTTGTGGGAGGAAAGGCAGGGCAGAGAATATGAAAGGGTACCAACCTTTATGCAAATCAGGCATGTAATCAGGGAGATCTGAAGTTGGGTCTGTAAGGACCCTGCCTTGCAGTACTCAATAGCTGCAGCCAACTCGGTGCCCAGGGCTCGGAGGCCGGCATGTCTTCAGCCCACATGCCATCTAGATATCAATATATCGGGGGCCTGGCTTGGGAGGTCCTTGTTCCTCAGCGTCTGCCATAGCCAACCGATGGTAATGAACATGAATGGGTTTGGCCAGAATGTTATCAATCTGCTGTTTGATAAAATTTGTCAGCGTTTTCCATGCCCAAGGCCCGAAGGAAAGAATTAGGAGCAGTCCTAAAAGGGGGCTGAGAATAGGGAGGAGGTAAGGCAAGAGACCATGAAACCCGGTCAGGAAGGGGTTTTCAAGGAGCTGTTTTTGCGTTGGAGCAGGTCGTCCTGGAGCTTCTTGACCTTATCTCGGACTATGCCGGACTTGTTAGCGTAGAAGCAGCATCGTTCCTGCAGGGTCAAACAGATTCCCCCCTGTTCTGCAGTTAAAAAGTCAAGTCCCCGTCTGTTTTGCAAAACTACCTCAGCTAGTGAGTCAATTTGGTCCTGGAGATCACTAATGGTGCCAGACAGGGTGGTAACATCCTCAATAAGCTGGAGAGAGAGCTTTTGATAAGTGTGGATGGCTATTCCCGTACCAGTGGCGCCGGCCGTCATCGCCGTGGTTATGCCCAGCCCCGCCATGAGGGGAATAAATGCGAGGGCTCGCTTTGACCGTCCTGGGAATAGATCAAGGGCCGGTACAGGGACCGGCTGGTCTCCAGGCAGAATGTCAATGTCAGGTAGGAGGAGGGCCTGGGCACAGAGACCAGACCAGTTAGCGGGGAGAGCCGTGAAAGCCAGGCTGTTACCACAGATAAAAACGTGTCGAGGGCCGGGACAAGCGGGGGAGGTAGAATTGATGATGGAGGTGCAATTTAAAGAAAAGAAACCAACATCAAGGGTGTCATTACTGGTGACGTTGGAAAACAGGCATGGACCATAGACCAAGCCCATGGGTTGAGTTCGGAAAGGGGATGAAATATTGCAGTTTGGGGAGTTAAAAGAGGGCTTGGACAAGTTACTAGGAAGGGCAAGGGGTATGGGAATCCCCATAGCTATGCATAGCCAGCAGTCCTGAGCCAGAGTAGGGTTAGGGGGACATTTGTCTGGGCCCCTGGGGCAGTAAGGGGAGCGGATGGAGGGGTCAAATTAGTGACGGGAGTGTCCACGATAGAGGCACAAGATGGAGGTTGGTGAGGAGGCAAAGATGGGGGTGGCTGAAAAGGCGGGGCAACCTGGCAGGGGGGGTCCTCTTGATGGTAGCGGGCAGCCTCCTCATCGAGAGTGCCCTGGTCTTCGGGAGGGAGGACTGTGTCTGAGCCCGAAGAAAGGTTTTGTAAACAGGGATAAAGCCTTGTTGACGGTTGGTTTAATGACTCAGCCGGACTGGGGGCAGTAGGGGGCTTATTTTCTTGAGAAGGAATATCTATGCAAACCGACCCACAGGCAGACGGAGGACGAGAGGATTTCTTTAATAGGTTTTCCCCTGTTTTGAGTATCTCTTTAACATCTGGGTCGTGGGAATGTACTTGGAGGATATCATTAATGAGACTCCAATAAGTAAAGGCAGAAACGGGGACCTTTTCGGGCCGAATGATTTATAAAAATCCTGGAGAGCGTTACCGACACGCTTCCAATAGCACACGTCTATCGTTCCCTCCTGGGGAACCAGGGACAGATATTTGTCAGAAGACCGAAGAATTGGCGGAGGTCCTTTTTCTAGCCTTAATTCCTCGCACCTTGAGGGATGACTTTAAACCCGAGAGGAAAAGTTCGTGTGAACTTGTTGTTTGGCTCCATTGTTTTCTCCTCGGCCCTTCAAACACTCGAAAAAACACTCAGATGCCCGTCTGGCGTGCCCCTCGCGGGACTAAATCTGTCTTGGCAAAAGCTCTGCGGTATAAGCCCCCGCACTGGTGGATTGGGGGCGACTCCGGAGAGATTCCGGAGTCGGCCACTCACAGCCCAGTCGCCGTTTAACCTACGACAGAAACGGAACCGCAGATTAGGGCCCAATCAGATTCCGCGACCCGAAGTCTTGGAACCTCCACGCACTCACACAGACATACGACCGAGGAGACTATCACACCAATTTGTCATCCCAGAAACGTCTATTTTCTGTCAGTCTGCTCACCTTACTCAGATCAGGCTCACGGACCGGCTTTGTCCGTGGAGATCAGGAAACGAGTCAGACTCGCGGGTCAATACCACGCGGCAACTCAGCGGTGTGTCCGGCCGGACTTGAAGCAGACAGTCTTCCGGAGGGCATGCAGTCCTCTGGCCCCACGTTGGGCGCCAGAAATGCCCCGACCGGCGGGGCATTCAACAGGGGCCGAGGGCAGCCTTCTGAAAGGAGAAAATAGGAGGCGCGAAGAAATGGAGGCAAGACAGGGTTCTGATCAAGCCTCGTTTATTGAAGAACAGGAGGGGCTTATATAGTCAAGGAACTGGAAGGGGAGGGAAGGAATGTAAAGGCGGGAGTTGCCAATAGCAACGGGACTAGAAGGGGAGGAGGAATACGCAAAGGCGGGAGTTGCCAATAGCAACGGGACTAGTGGGGGAGGTAAAAAAGAAAAAAGAAAAAGGGAGGGAGTACCGAAAGGAGGAAGCACTATGGCTGTAGGGGGTAACCTTATAGGGTTCTGCTGATCAGAATGTGTTGCCAAGGTTTGTTTAAACTCTGAGCCAAACAATATCCTGTATGCAGTTGGGGGAAGGTACCTCATGCTCAGGCCCCAGCACACACACACACACACACACACACACACACACACACACACTCCATATGCCTAGCATTTCGGATATGACAAAAGAGAGAGAGAGGGCCGGCCAAGTGGCATGGTGGTTAAGCGCTGGCTTGGGAAGCCAGCAACCCCGATTCAGGTCCCACATAAGAGGGCCAGTGACACTGCCCTTAAAAAAAAAAAAAAAGAAAAAAGAAAAGAAAGGAGAGAGACTAGCTGACCTAAAGTTAATATAAACATAATATTTAGGAGTATTGAGCACTTCGGCAGATACTGCTGGGTTTTGTTTTGTTTTGTTTTGTTTTGTTTTGTTTTGTTTACCTAGTAGCAGATCTTCCATCAGCAATAGTAGAACTCTGCTGTATATGTACGTGGAAATGTGCCCAGATTTTTAAAAAAGTCTTTATTTCCCAAGTTTCCCAGCAACCAGAGGTTGCTCATAAGGTCAATAAGCAAAAATCTGCTAGGTAGGACCCTTCGGAAAGCTAATAACTTTTCATCAAAGCTACTGAATTTTCATACTCACCTGACATGTGCCTTTTAACCTTTACCCTCCATTCTTCTTCCTGCCTGAAACTCAAAAGCAATGCTTATAGATGCAGCAGCCACCCTGTAACCTGAGAACTAAAAGACACACGCGATAGATGGTAGAGCAGGATGATAAAAGGATCCTGGTTCCTTGTGCAACTATTAATCTCTTTTTTTTTTTTTGAGGGCAGTGTCACTGGTCCTCATATGTGGGACCCGAACCAGGGCCGCTGGTGTCCCAAGCCAACTCTTAACCACTGTGCCAGGTGCCAGGAGGCTGGCCCTGTTAATCTCTTTTTGTAAGTGAGAAAACAGGCCTGGAGACATTAAGCAGAATATTCATGGTCAGTTAGCTCTTAAGCAGTGCAGCTGAGATTCAAGTTTATGTTTGTGTGACTCCAAAGTTGCCTATTTTCTACTGTACTACAAAGCTTCCTGAAAGGATTAACATATTTAGAACCCTTTCTCCCCACATTTGCACATCATGAAGGACAAAGCTAAGCTTGAAGGATGAAACAAAGTGTCCAATGTCTTTGTCAGCAGAGCCACAAATATTAGTTGACTACTAACAACTCCAGCTTGATCTGCAAAAATGGCCAGGCAGTTAGTTCTCTGGCACTTCCATCTTCTACTCATGCCAGTAACAAAAGACTTCAAACGCTGATAAGCAACTCATGAGTGTCACCAGCAAGTGGTTGCCACCCAAAGAGCACATCCAAAACATCATGACCAAAGGCAAAGGTCACGAAAAGATGGTAGGTGTGTTTTGATTGGCTAGCATGGATGTTTAATCAATTGCCTGACCTAATAAATATCATATAATAATTGAGATTTCTTGCTGGTCTTATAAAACTCTAGGCATGAATTCCTGGGTGGCAGCAGTTAACTGGAGCTACCCGTCCAGTGTACCATTCCATTCCATCCTGCTTCTGACGCCAGACCCCAGTATCTATTTCCAATTATCATCAGGTATATTCTATTGATCTTATAATTTAAAAAAAACTCTATCAAATATTTGATCTGTATCTAAAACAAAAACAGATGGCTAGCTGGCTGTTACATACCTGGCCCACATAAGGTATTTCAGTTACTTTCCAGGAGGCACAGGATTATCAAGAAGACTCAGACATGTGCTTTCTAAATCTGTTTGCAGATCAGCAACCTTTCTAGCTCATTCACAGTACCCCCATTGCATGTAGGAGGTCAGAACTTTGCCACTGTGTGCTTGCTTACACTGTGGAAAGTTGGCAAACGTAATGGTCAGACCTCATATGTTACTTTTGCAAGCCTTCACCTCGGCTATTGAAGTAAGTATTACCATTTTCATTAGGATGGGAGAGGTTACTGAGATCTTGTAGTTATATAATTACTATGGTAGAATTTCGACTGCTTTTTGAGTTACAAAATTGTCATCTCTGAGTACTGTTTTTCAGAAAACAGGAATGTGTAGACCTTTTTCTCACCTAAATTGGTGACCTTGCAGCATTGGTTCTTCATTACACTTTCTTTCTCTTGTAAAATGAGCCAATGTTATTGAGCACTATATGCCTGGCACTATATTAAGGACTTGACCTGCACTCATTAATTTAATCATTGTAGCAACACTGAAGTCTGTTCAAGGATGATTTTTAAGTTGAATCATGATTCACATACAAATATAAAATGAACATGTGTTTGTGATTTTATTTACAGTATTAGTTAATGATGAAATAAGGAAGCTGTTACAACCAGTTCAAATGAGAATCCAAAGAGCGTACAAATACATTGAACCATCAGGAATGCTAAAATGAACTTTGTAGGTGCAAAACTGGTGTATAATCACAGGACAATAATCAATCACACACCACTAGACACTATTTATATTTCTATGCATTACCCTGTTTTCTACAACTTATAAACCTGTAAAATAGCTCAAAGACAATGAAATGTATTGTCTTTGCATTTCTGAATGCAAAAAAAAAAATGATAATCTGAATGAGTAAACTAGATAGAACACATATTAATAATTTTTTATTATCATTTCAAAGTACTTCACAATTTTTCCTCAGAAGTACTTCTATTGTTATTCCCCTTTTACGAATGAGGCAATTGTAGCAAAAAGAGTTTAAGTAAATTTTCTAAGGTTTCATAACCAGTAAGTGATGTAATCATATTTGAACACAAATCTAACTGTATCTGGAAAAAATAATTCTGTTTATTAAATCAGTTTTCCTTTTGGATTCATTGCAGTTGAAAAATTCGATTCAAAGCAAGCAAGAATCAGATAACAGGAGCCTTCTGTTTCTTGCTGTTCTCTCTATGGATATTGTAAACTGGCAGTCTGAATTCAGCCCAAGGAGATTTTTTTTTTTTTTTTACTTGCACGATTTAAAAATTTTTTTTAATTTTAAATTTGATATGACCATTAATAGTTCCCTGTTGCTGTGTGACCAAATAGCTTTATACTTAGTAGCTTAAAACAACAATAAACAGGGCCGGCCAAATGGTGCGGTGGTTAAGAGCTGGCTTGGGACACCAGCGGCCCCGGTTCGGATCCCACATATAAGGGCCAGTGACACTGCCCTCTAAAAAAACAACAACAACAACAATAAACATCTATTTTCTCAGTGTCTTTGCTGGCTCAGGGTCACCAGTAAGTTTTCAGATGTGATGTTGGCGGAGGCTGCATCATCCAAAGGCTTGACTGGGGATTGGCTCACTCCCAGTGCTGGCAAGGTGGTATGGGCTGTTGCTGGGAGATCCTAGTTACTCCCCATGTGGCCTCTTCACAGGCCGCCTAAGTGCTCTCATTTCAGATTGGCTGGTTTCCCTAAATACCTAATCCCAGAGAAAGCAAGGCAGTCTATCTTATCTTTTATGACCTACCCTTGGAAGTAGGTCGCATATCATCAATTTTGCAATATTTGGTTAGTCACTCAGACCAACCCTGATACACTGATATACCTTGTTAGGTGACTACATAAGGACTTGAAAACCATGGGGAGAAGATCATTCGAGGCAGCTGCAGAAACTGACTACCACATGTACATTTAAACATCATAACATTTTGGGCCGGCCGAGTGGCGCGGTGGTTAAGCACTGGCTTGGAAAGCCAGCAGCCCCTGTTCGGGGCCCACATATGAGGGCCAGTGACACTGCCCTCAGGAAAAAAAAAAAAAAAAGAATTAAACATCATAACATTTCATGTAAGAATCCAGATTTCTGACTTCTCTTGAAAAATCAGATCTGGCAACCCTGGGCTTGCATTCCCACTTGACAATAATTAGTTGGAGTTGAATAGCTACTGTTCACTTTGGAAAGAGCACACACTTCCTAGATTCATCCTGCTTCCTACTCAACTCATTTATTTGACCTCCTTAGCTCTTGTGGTACCTGATTCATGCTAAAAGTAATGCCTAAGATTTCCCTGTCTTTTGGCAGATCGGAGGGGGAGGGACAATTTAATAACAGAGGAAAAAAGTCTAAATAATGTAGTAAGGTTTTCTGGGAACCCCATGTTTCCCTCAATTGATTACTATCATCATCTTTCCCTATTTCCCACCTGCCACTTGGATTTTTTTTTTAAAGTTTTATTGGGGAATTGGGGAGGGGAACAGTGTTGGGGAATTGGGGAAGGGGACCAGCCAAGTTGTTGTTCTTCAATCTTCGTTGTGGAGGGCACCAGTCGCCATCTGGCTTCCCATGGGCAGCTTGTGGCCTCTAAGCTCAAGGTGCTGTGTTCAGTCTTAGTTGCGGGCAGGTGTAGCCCACCATTGAACAGGCAATCTTGTTGTTACACCAGCTGAGCCATCCTGCCACCTGTTGGCAGCTCAGCAACAGCTCAGCTAGGGCGCAGCATTCACTGGCCCATGCTGTCACTTGCATTTTTATTCTCTCCTGCCTTATTTGATAGTTACTGAGCCATGAGGCTGTGTTTGGGAGTTGCTACGCATAACTCCTAGAGAAGTCAGTCAGGTGTTTAGCTTACATAACAAACATTTGTTTTATTAACTTTCCAGTATCTCTTTTCCCCTCTTCTGATGGTTTCTTTGGGGAAACCACCTCTTGTATCTCTCAGTGTAACTTCAGATGGATTTGATCCTAGCCTCTAGCTCTAGGATTAAGCCTGTCATAGACACAGTGCTGGTAAGGAAAGTCTGAATTCCCCTAGTTACATGGATCACTTAAAGGAAGGTGATGACCCAACAGGACCAATCAGAGCTGATCCCAATGCTTTTTCTGAAAATATTGAAGATATATGCCAACCACAGATCTGGCTTCTAAAAGATCCTATCTGATCATCCATGCTCTCTGTCCTCTCGCAGCTGCTAGCTGGATATCCATGCTCAGAGAAAACTTGGGAGTCATGCATTGAAGATGGTGGAGCCTCTGTTAGGTTAGGCTCTGCTTGACTGCTTGAAGCATTTCCTCACAATCCCCATCCCCCTACATTGGATTGTAGAGTGAGAAATGAACTTTATTGTGTTACTGTGTTTTTTGTGTTAAGCCACTGGGATGTGGAAGTTCATTTTATGTAACTGGCATTAATACTGTGATGAAAACCCCAAATGAGACATTAAAGTGAAATGCTCCTAAAACAAAAATATAAAATAAGTGGCACTGGCTTAGCATGTTAGTTCTGAAGAAAGGAAACCAATTCCAGAGGCAGAAAAGGTAGCAATCCATGCTGTGCAATGGCAAAACATTTGGCAAAATTTTTTGCCTGTAATAACTTAAGAAGCAGGCCATATGTTTACTGATCTGTCAGCTCCAAGAGAAACAGTTGGAAAGAACCAATCTGTTAGTTTATATTGGCCACTATTGGTTAGCAGTTTGGGCAGTTTGCAGGAAGAAATAAAAGAAATAGGAAAATTATATAAATTTGAAGTCTTGAAGTCTTATAGACCCCAAATAGTAGGAAATAAAATTGAGAAAACTGTGAGCAACAAGGGCTTTTTAAGTCACCACCTTATGACAAAGGTGACATTAAAGTTGTGGCGTTGCCATTCAATCCTGACAGCATCAAGATGGCTGCCATTAAGTAGAAAAAAACATAAGGATAAGGAAAACAAAGACATAAAGAAGATTGAGAACTACATCTAGGAAAGTATTTGGGATGTAGTTTGTGGCATAGAAACTGTCTAGAAGGAAATCAATGAGAAGGTTGTTAAGTTTCTGAGGAAATAATATTTCCAAAGAAAACAAAAGTCTGGGACAAAGGCCTAAAACTAGCCTTGGACTCCCAGCTTTCATGAAAAGAAAGCAGACTCCGGAATCTGTGTAGCCCCAGAGAAATAACTTACTTCTAATCACCCACTTTAGATATTGACATAGAGGATGTTGAACAATGAAGAGAAACCCCAAAGTGTGGAACCAGGGGTCAAAGAGAAATAGGAACAGAATAATTACTGTAGTGGAAGAGAAACAGAGTCCAATCAAAGACATTTCCCAAAGTTTCCTGGTCTGGGAAATGTTACAGTGCCTGCCCTACTGCTTTAGACTGGTGTTGGCTTTGTATCTTTCATTTCTCCTCTTTCCAAATGGGACACTGAAGTTGTCTCTACTCATTGTTGTATATTTGGGGATGAGAAAACAACAGGGGGCAGATGGCTCTTCTTTTTAGTTCTTAAATTATTTGACCAAAAAGAACCACATGTGAACCAGATGGAGATGAGTGAGCATCACCCAGAGCTCACTGGATACAGTGGCTTTGGATAATATTCTGGGGTTTGGGAGTTGGAAGAGTTTATTTTATATATGGGAGGAAGAGTGAAATGGACATTTATTGACCAGAAGGGCAAATAATGGCAAAGACCAGCCACGTGTTGTCTAAGCTCATTTCTTTTTACCTCCTAGGTATTAAGTTAAACCACGTTTCAGCGTCTTTCAACTCACGTGATTGAGCACAATGACGATACCAACATGGGCCAGTGAAGCAACGTCCTCTGCAACTAGGCTGAAGAACAAGAAGACAGCAACTTGTCTGTTCCCCTTCCCTGATCCGCCAATGCTGTTCCCCTCCCCCAATAAAATGAAAGATTTTATTCCCCAATAAAATCTTTAAAAAAAAAAAGAAATTCTGTCTCTGCTACTTAGCACCTCTACTATATTGGGCAAACCACTTAATCAATTCTGTAGGTCTATTTTCCTCATATCTAAAATGGACACAATAATGCCTTCTTATTTATCTCACTAGCTTATAGGAATGATCATAATTTTTGTTTGTTTTAGTGAGACAATATATGTGAAAATATTGGTACACAGAAAAGTATTATATAATATTAAAACATTACATATATTAACACTCATATACCTCCAAATCTATCCCTCTACAATCCCATCCTTTATTTGGGTGGCCGGGGTCATCTTTACTGTTATAAGCTAAATAGAATTAATTTTATCAATATAAGTGTACAATTCAGTGAGTTTTGATCAATATAAAGACATATGTAACCACTGCCACAATCATGATATAATCTATGCATTGCCCTTAAAGTATCCCTCATGTCCCTTTGCATTTTCACACTTTAAAAATTAATGTAGGGGCCGGCCAAGTGGCGCGGTGGTTAAGCGCTGGCTTGGGAAGCCAGCGGACCCAGTTCGGGTCCCACATATTAGGGTCAGTGACACTGCCTTAAAAAAAAGAAAAAATTAATGTATACCCAAGAGAAATGAAAACATACAGCCACACAAAGACTTGTACACAAATGTTCATTCTAGCAGTATTATTCATAATAGCTCAAAAGTGGAAACAACCCAAAATGTCCATCACTGAAGGATAGATAAGTAAATTGGTGCATCCATACAGAGGAATATTAGTCAAAAAGGAATTAAGTATTGATGCATGCTACAATACTAATTGATTAACCTTGAAAACGTTATGGTAAGTAAAAGAAGCCAGTCACGAAAAACCACATATTGTATGGTTTCATTTATATGAACTGTCTAGAATAGGCAATCTATAGAAACTGCAAGTAGATTACTGTTTGCCTAGGGCTAGGATTTAAGGGGATATGGGGAGTGACTGCTAATGGGTATGGGGTTTCATTTTGGGATGATGAAAATGTTCTAAAATTGATTTTGGCAATGCTTACAGAATTCTGTGACTATACTAAAAACCACTGAATTGTACCATTTAAATGGGTGAATTATATAGTCTATGAATTATATCTCCATTAAACTATTACCAAAAGAAAAGTTAGGAATTAAAGGAAATCTAAAACAAAGGCAAAATCTCAAACAATATTTTATTTTAATTTTTGCATACTGTTTTTTTCTTCAGTTACAAGAGCATTTATATAAATTAAAACAGATCATCCACAATTTTAATATCCTAAGAAATCAAACTATTCTGATAATTTCTTGTCCCTTCTTCACTGCATCTTTGAATATATTTGCTTGGTTCATAGTCATACATGGTACAGACATGATTAGTAGGTTGCTTTCATCAGTTACTATTACATCACAAACATTTTTTTCATCTTGCTACATAGTCTTTATATAATGATAATCCCCCCCCCCCCGGGGAATTGGGGGATGGGAACAGCGTTGGGGAATCAGGGAAGGGGAACAGACAAGTTGCTGTCTTTTTGTTCTTCAGTCTAGTTGCGGAGGACGTTGTTTCACTGGCCCATGTTGGTATCGTCATTGCGCTCTTCCCGGATGAGGCAGATCAGTCGCCAGACTCTGGATGGTCACTCACCGCGGCTATTGGCAGCTCACGCTGGTTGCCAGCCGCTCACACTGGCTGCCGGCCACTCACTGCAGCCTATGGCAGCCCACTGCAGCAGGGGCTGCAGCCTACACCGCTGGGGCTCCAGGTGGAGCTGCTGTTAGCTGTGGAGGGCAGTGTCACTGGCCCTCATGTGGGATTCGAACCAGGGCGCTGGCATCCCAAAACCAACTCTTAACCAGTGCGCCACTCAGCCGGCCCTTTAATGATCTTTTTAAAGACTAGATGACATTCTATCTTATTGACCATAGTCCGCTGTCCACTTCGACACCCAGGCCAGAAACCTGAGCTGCACCTAGGTTGCTCCTGCATTACTCTAGTTCAAAACAGCCTACTCTCTTACCTAGATTACTACAATTGTTTCCTAACTGGTGCCCTTGCTTTTTTTGTGACCTTCTAGCAATTTGTCCTCCACACTGCAGCCACACCTAAAATGTATGCCTTTAATGGCTCCCAACCACTAGAGGCTAAACCACTCTGATGGCTCACATAGTCCTTCAGGTTTGGGCTCTTGCCTACATTTTCAGCCTCATCACTCTCCTGCCCCCTACCCCCCCCCCCCAATCCATATTGCCTGTGTTCCCTGAAAAGCACACAGCATAGTGTATGGGGGTTACTCTGTCTAGAATAACTCACCTACTACCACCCCTCCCCTCTCCTGTCTACTTGGCAAACTACTGCTTCTCCTTTAGGGCCTGATGTAAACATTGCCTCCTGCAGGGAGCACCTCCTGTCCTCCCCAGAAGGAGGTAGGGGCTCCCATTTCCATATTCTTAGACACCCTTGTACATTCCTTCATTTTATATTGTACTTCCTATGTGTGCTCTATGCTTCTCTCTCTCACCAGGGTAGGAATTATGTCCTATTCAGCGTATTCTTTCTAACACTCCAGCGTCTGGCATATAATAAGCCCCAGCAAATATATTTCAATAACAATAATTTTAACTACTGTGCTAACTCAGCATTATTTTCCAGGCACTATTTAAATTGCTTTTCACATATTACTTCACTTATCCTCTAAACAACCCTACAAGGTGGGTACTATTATTACTATTTTAAAGATGAGAAAACTGAAGTACAGAGAGGTTCAGTAAGTTGCCCAAAATCATTACACAGCTAAAATTGGCAGGGCCAGGATTTGAACTTACGTAGTGTGATTCTGGCTCTGAAGTCCATGACCTTGATCATCACTATACTATACAACCTCTCTAATAAATAAAGTAAACCATTCCCCTTTGTTGCCTAATACATTGGTTATTTGTAACCAATCTCTCTCTCTCTCTCTTTCTTTCTCTCTCTCTCTTTCCCTCCCTGATATAGATGCACTGTGACACAATTGTATATATAGGTTATTTTCCTTTTTTTGAACTTGAATTAAATAAATTGCCATGAGTAGATGCCGTATAAGGTGAGGCCATTTTTCTGAATCTTTGTATATTCACTAACAACTTTACTTAATACGATGATGTAGCTTGTGCCAAAGAGGTGAAAGTGTCAAGACCAGCAGCCATCCCAGCTGATACATGATCAGGCAGATTCTGTCAAGTACTCTGAAGACTAAAGATGACAGCAGGACAAGTGCAAGCTGGTATGAACCAGCCTTGGCCAGCAGTTGGCCTAACTTCACATATGATCTAATTTTAGAATGAAAGAATGGAAAATACTTCTATGTTGCTTCTTCTCAAAAATGCGCAAGCTTTAATAATTTAGTGGCTAGGGGCAGGCCAAGTGGCTCAGTTAGTTAAGAGCTCGCTCAAGAGTGTGAGCTCTGAGCAACAGGGTTGCTGGTTGGATTCCTGGCCTGAGCTGAGCAGCTGCTGAGCTGCCAACAGGTATAATAATAATAATAATAATTATTATTATTATTATTATTATTATTTAGTGGCTAAATTACAGTGCCAATCTTCTCAATAACATTCTTTTATGCCATACATCTATAGCCACGTCAGCCATCCCAGCTATCTAGTCATCATGAAATAGACAAGCTATTTTCCTGAGCCCTGTCCAAATTCCAGATACACAAAATCAGGGGCATAAAAAAAAAATGTTGTTTAAGGCCACTAACCAAACAAAAACCTTTCTGATAAATGATAAACACTCACTGAAAATAAGTGATATTTCTACCCTGGTTACTAAATTGGCTCCTGTGTAAAAACAGTTGCTCACCATTATTGACTTTGATCCAAAGTCACATGTCTATGAAAGTCCTAGAGATCTACTGTACTGTAATGCCTGTAATTAATATTACATCGTATACTTACAAATTTGCTAAGAAGATAGATCTTATGTTAAGTGTTCTTATCACAATAATAATAAATAATAAGTAATAAAAGACAGCAGAAGGAAACTTTTGGAGGTGATGGATAGGTTTATGGCATAGACTGTGGTGACAGTTTTATGGTGTATACTTATCCCCAAACTCATGAAGTTATATGCATTAAATATGAACAGCTTTTTGTATGTCAGTCATTTCTCAATGTAGTGGTTTCAAAAATAAGTAACGTTGGGCCGGCCGAGTGGCGGGGTGGTTAAGAGCTGGCTTGGGATTCCAGCGGCCCCAGTTCGGGTCCCACATATGAAGGCCAATGAGTGACATTGCCCTCAAAAATAAAAAAATAAAAAATAAAATAAGTAAAGTCATAGATAACAGACAACAGAATGGTGGTGACCAGAGGGGTGGAAGGAAGAAGAAGAGGGTAAAAGGGGTCAAATATATGGTGATGGGAGGAGACTAGACTTCAGGTGGTGAGCACACAATAGAGCATACAGATGTCTTCTTATAAAGTTGTGCACTTAAAATTTATATAATGATATTAACCAATGTTAACCCAATAAATTTAATAAAAAATTATTTAAAGAAGTAAATAAATAAATGTAGGTTAATTAAAATTAAAAGACAAGCCAGCCAAGTGGCTCAGTTGGTTAAGAGCTTGCTCAAGAGTGCGAGCGCTGAGCAACAGGGTTGCTGGTCGAAGTCCCGGCCTGAGTTGAGCTTCCAACAGGTGGCAGAATGGCTCAGCTAAAAAAAAAAAAAAAAAAAAAAAAAAATTAAAAGCCAGATTTTTTGTTTTGTTCTGTTTGTTTTTTTATAGTATTAGCCACAATTCAAGTGCTTAGCTCAAAAGCCACTTGTGACTAGAGACTATCACATTGCACAGTACAGATTTAGTGCATTTCACTCATCACAGAATTTTATTGGAAAGTGCTAGATAGAAAAAGAAAAATGGCCAGAGCTAAATAACCAGTCACACAGCTACTAAGAGGAGGAGCTGGGATTCAAACCTATGTCTGAGTGACTTCAGACATAGAATTCAACGCCATAAGACTTATCGTTATTACTTCCTTTTAATTTCAGGTTCTCTGAATGAACTTACAATAGGCTTCAAACCTGGCTACCTCTTAGGGTGACCAGTGTCCCCATTTGCCTAGGACTGTGGGAGTTCCCAGATGCTATCTAATTATCAAAATTCTCCTTTGAGCTTTGTGGCAGGTAACTATCAATAGATGGGCTCACTCAACTCCATTTCTTTTTTTTTTTTTTTTTTTGAGGGCAGTGTCACTGGCCCTCATATGTGGGACTGAACCAGGGCCACTGGCTTTCCAAGCCAGCGCTTAACTAGAGCGCCACTCGGCTGGCCCCTCAACTCCATTTCCATCCCTTATAATAAGCTGTACTGCAGAGCAGATGTGAGAAAACTGAAGGCTTCATCTTTCAGACTCCCTTAGAGCTTGGGTCCTGCACACGGCCTAGTTCAGCCAAGCAGATGCTCTTGGGCACCATCTGGGGGGCCAGGCTGAGGAGGAGGCTGCATTCCTGCTGTTTTGGCTGGTGGGCAGTGCCATGTCTTTTTTTTTTTTTTTTTTTTACAGATTTTATTGGGGAATTGGGGGAGGGGAACAGACAAGTTGCTGTACTTTTTTTGTTGTTATTCTTCAGTCTAGTTGTGGAGGACATTGCTTCACTGGCCCATGTTGGTATCATCATTGCGCTCTTCTTGGGTGAGGCAGATCAGTCGCTGGCCTCTGGACGGCCACTCACAGCGGCTCTTGGCAGCTCACACTGGCTGCCAGCTGCTCACGCTGGCTGCCAGCCACTCCCTGTAGCCTATGGCAGCCCACTGCAGCAGGGGCTGCAGCTACACCGTCACTGGGGACTCACAGCAGCCCAGCTCCAGGTGGAGCTGTTGTTCACCATCTTAGCTGTAGAGGGCAGTGTCACTGACCCTCATATGTGGGATCCGAACCGGGGCCACTGGCATCCCAAGCCAGCTCTTAACCACCGCGCCACTCGGCCAGCCCAAAGGTCCCAATGTCTTGACTGGGACATCATGGATTTAAAGAGACAGAATACAGGCATGCATTTTGCGGGTCTAGATTCCACCTGAGACAGTTGGTCCCAGAACTGGCAGTAGAAGCAGTGACTCCCTGATTTCTTGGTTTACTCTTGTACCAGAAGTAGCAGCTCCCTTATAGCAGTTCCCTTGGTAATCTGGTTCTGTGGTGGAATTCCAGGTGTCATTACTGGGAGCCCAGCCCACAGGCTGTTCCTTCAACCTTTCCAGTGATTTTTATCCACCCAATTCCCTGTATTAATGCATTTTATTTTTATTTATTTATTTATTTATTTTTTGAGGGCAGTGTCACTGGCCCTCATATGTGGGACCCGAAACAGGGCCACTGGCTTCCCAAGCCAGTGCTTAATCACCATGCCACTTGGCTGGCTGTGTATTAATGCATTTTATGCTGCAATGAGTTAAAGTAACTTATTACTTGCAGCTGAAGAACCTTCACTCTTCAGAGGGAACTTTGCCTGGAAAACGGGGAAACTATATGACAAATCTGAATGTTCTGCATGCTGGCACCCTAATATAAGACTCTCCCTACCACTGCTATCATTCTCAAAGGAATGTGCGTACACCCTAGTCCCCAGCATACCCAAAATACTGGGACTCATACGTACATACACATATAAACATATTTACACGCACAGATTTCCCCCCCTCTTACGTATGATGGAATGCTCTTCTAAATCTCTTTACATGATACTTCACATCTTAATCTCACAACCATCGGTCCCAAAAATCAATGTCGCTTCCTGAACTGCCCCAGTCTAAACTGGCCCCTGCTTCCAGTTAGTCTCTTTCATTTCATTCTGCTTATTTTTTTATGTCATTTAATGAAGTCTGTATTTATTTATTTACTTGTACCTGTTCATTTTCTGTCTTCCCCTGCTCACCCTACCCCCTACTTCCCGAAGAATATATGCTTCATGATGGGAGGGACCTTTTTGCCTTGCTCATACTTTGAACTATCTCTTCAGTGTTTGAAACAGTGGCTCTTACATGGTAGCATCATTTAAAAATATTTGTTGAGGGCCAGCTGAGTGGTTAAGCCAGCGGCCCCGATTCAGGTCCCACATATGAGGACCAGTGACACTGCCCTCAAAAAAAAAAAAAAATTGTTGAATAAAGACACAAAATAGAGATTGCTATAGTAGAGATTGTTATAGCTAGGAAATTTTTTAAAAAGGCAAATAGGCTTTTGTGGAAACAAGAATCTGAGATACTAGACTGAAAAATATTTTAGTGAGAAATAAAGGGACCCAATAACTGTTATGAAAGTCAATGCTATGCAGTGGAATATTGTATACAGGTGTTTGCAACTGTGGTGCAAACTCTGCAGGTAATGGGAGATACAGCACCTTTTGGGAGACACTACAGTTGAGCTATGAATTGTGCAGGCTCTAGAGCTGCCCAGACCTGAGTTCAAACGTCAGTTATACATTTTCTGCTGTGTGAAGTTGGGCAAGTTAATGAGCCTCTCTAAGCTTCAGTTCCATCATCTGGAATATGAGGGTAATAATAGTACCCAATTCACATGTGCTGATTAAAAAGCATGCTTAGAGTGTGCTTAGTACAGTAGATAGCATGTAAGGACTCAATAAATGTTAGATAATAAGACTTAAAATTTTGCTAAATCCAGCTCCATTTTTGAAGTGATGCCCAATAGCGGGGTCACACTGATTATACCTTATCAGTTTTCTAGGTAGCCACACTCCATCCCCCTTCCCCAAATCATAATTAGTAACTGCTCAAAAAATACTAGTGACTGACAATTTTATTCATGTGGGATGTGTTTCATTCCTGTACACACAGTTATTACTGGTAGTGGCAGCTGCTGATGCTAAATTTTTCCATCTCTGTTGACCGGAAACAAACAAACAAAACAAAACAAAACCTTAAATGGGCAACAAAAGTATTGAGTAGAAAATACTCCATCACCAGAGAGAAAAGCAACCAATATAGAAGAAAAGAGAAAGAAATTGGCCTAATCCCTCTGTATGGTTCATTCCAGTGAATAATTTTCCTTACATTTGATTTGCCCTATTGAGAGGGACAGAGGCAATTCATTCTTTCTTTCAGCAGGTATTTAGGAAATACCTACCATATCTAAGATAAAGGATAGACTAAGAATACCTCCTCCACATGCACTTCCACCTTAGTTAACTTCTATTTAATATTCAGAATTCAGCTTAAATAAAAGTTCATCTGCTGAAGCTTCAGATGATGAGCCCAGGTCACCCTGGTATGTGTTCTAATGGCACTGGGAGTCTTACCGTTTTTGCACTTTGCAGAATGCATTTATTCCGTTGCTGTTGTGGTGATTATGTACATAAGGCCTGTCTTTTCTGTAATCTAGATAAGAGTAGGGACTTGGTCTGGTTTTACAAGAATGCCATGATCAAAGTTATATTTTTAAAGGATCATTCTTTATAAAAGTGTAAGACCCAGAGAGAATATAGATAGTTCTTGCTCCTTTTCTGCATATTTTATCTTGCATGTTGAAACCATTACATTCCCTGTGGCCGTGGCCCAAACTAGGAACATGGAAATTACCCTACTTTACCTCTCCCTGCAATTGGTCACCAAGTCCTATAGATTCTACCTTTAAATTAATTCTTATATCCACCTGCTGATCTCATTGCAAATGCTGGGTCCTTCACTCAGCCCTTTATCACTCTTTATCTCATCTTTTACAGTAGTCTTCTGTCTCCCTATCCAGGGACCTCTTCCCCAAATCTGTTCTCCAGGTTGCACCAGAGATCCTTTTAGAATGTAAATCTAGCAGTTTTTCCACAGCTTAAAATTCTTCAGTGTTTTCCCCTAGCCCTCAAGAAAAAGTTTATAAACTCTTTCCTATGGCACAGAAAGCCATCTGAGATTTGGATCATTGCTCACCCCCTCCCTTCATAGGCTGGACTTCAACCCTGTTGAACTCTTGGCAGTTTCCCAAACATTCCACATGGATGGTTTCAATCCCACCTGCAGAGTCTCCACTCCCTCCAATTCTGAATGGGTTTCCTTCTCTGAAGAAATCTGGTTATTATTGAAAATTCAGTTTAAAGGTCATCTCCTCCCTGAAGCCTGTTTTAACATCTGTCTCAGCCCCACTTCTCTCCCCCATCACTGCTGACCCTGGAGTCCACTGGAGTTACCTCTGCTGATGCTAAGAAATGTCCAAACCTGTAGAGACTCTTATGAGTTTATTTGAGCCAAACTGAACATGCCAGAAGATCTCAGATGCTCTGGAGAAGGTTTGTGGTTTCTTTTACACACTTAGAATTAGAGAGGGAATGTAAGGAAGATTACAAAAAGGTGAGACAAGACAAGGGACAGGATAGTTAATAAGACTAAGTGCTTCCTTGAGGATGGTTATGCCTTGGAGGCATCTAAAAAGGGGCGTTCCCAAGGTCTATGCAAAGATAAAACCTTTATAGGCCCCTATAGGCCCCGGGCGTGATGGTACACCCTGACCTGCCCAGGTAGAATTTTTTTTTTTTTTTTTTTTGAGGGCAGAATCACTGGCCCTCATATGTGGGACCGAACCGGGGCCGCTGGCTTCCCAGGCCAGCGCTTAACCACCGCGTCACTCTGTTGTCGGAGAGTGGGCCTTTCTCGGCGCAGAGTCCAGGTCCTTGGCAACTCGAGCAAAGAATTGAACGAGATACCAGAGTAAAGCAGTAAAATAAGTAGTTTATTAGAAAAGACAGTACATCCAGACTAGAGGATGGCCTAAGGGCCCATTACCAAAGAGTGTGGAGGGGGCATATGCAAAGGTGAGGCTTAAAGGGAAGAAGCAGCAACAGAAGTGGCAGTAGCAGCCGCGTGCGCTTCCCTCCCAGGACTTGGGGTTTTTATCCTTTTTCTCCAGGATGGGCTATTCTTCCTGGGCGTAGGACCACTTGATTGGCCCCTGTGATTAACAAGAGGTCCTGTGTAGGTGTGAGTGACTGGTCTGATCTAGTTGGATATTTTGCGCCCATTTGCTCTTCCCGCAGGGGTAGGTAATTACAATACAAAGGGGAGTTTTGGGTGGAGAGGGGATGTCCCCCAGGCGGTCACACTGTGGGACGTGCAGGAATGCAGAGACCCAATGCCTGCCTCTAACTACCTGCCTAGGTTTTCCTTGAGAGACGTGATCCCCGTAAAATCTCTATGGGAAGCTGAGGGACAGGAGGTCTCTTCTTCTGTATCTGCTTCCTGCTGGGCAGGGGCGTAGAGCTGTCCCTGCCTATTGGGGTTCACGAAACTCTCGCCCTAGCTGATCTCAGATGAGAGGAAGGGGTCTCAAGCTCCACCTGGAAGACCGTGTTGGCTTCTTTGCTTGTTGGGGTATCCCCTGTATCCTCAAGGCTCCTGAATGAGGACAAAAATATAAATCTGTTAGTTCTTATGAAACTTGTGGCTATTCAGTCCATTACTCAGGTGGAGTCAGTTGTCTGAACACAGAATGGGTTTGACATTTAGCTTCCCTGCCTGGGGGATATTAGGAAGTCTCAGGCTTTCAAATAGTTATCTGAAGCAGGGGTAGGAGATTTCTATTGTTTCAGATACAGGAACTAATTTACAAAGCAATTAAGAAGCAAGGGGGATCTTTCTGTCAGAAAAGCAATCAAGGCCCAAGAGCTAAGAAACTAAAGAACTAGGGAGGAGACTTAACATTTTTATACTTAACATTTCTATAGAAAAGAAAACATTAAAGTTTTTCAGTGGTGGGGGTTGGTGCTGCTCAGTTGGCCAGTAACAACTCAGCTGGCCCCCAGGTAGGAATTTTTTATCAGACCATCCTGTGTGATTACTTTGGTCAGATTTATTACACAGCCCCTTTTTTTCATCTACACCTCCGGTGGCATAGGCGGCATAGTTTGCTTCTGTTCATTGTTTCTCCATGCAAAGACCATGTGCATTATAATCCCATTAAAAATTGTTACTGTTTTATTTCCTTAAAATATATTTATTATCATCACCCTCATCACTGTGCTGATAGATGCCTGTGCTCCAAACCTACTGATCAATATATGGACCTGAACCCAGAATCTGCTCTTAAAAAATAACCCGCTCTACCCTTAGTATATGTATACATTTCTGTGTGTATATTATTTTCAACAAAAAGTTAAAAAGGAAATAACATACTGGATTATGCTTATGTACGGGGATATTGGAGAACCCTTGATTTACCTCTCACTTGATGAATTATAAGGCCCTAGAGGGCAGCGAAGGCATCTATTTTTGTCTTTGTATTCCCAGCATGTTTTAATGTCTGCACTGTGGAGGAGGAACAAGCTCTCCCTTACCCCTAATAAACAAATAGACATGAGACAGATTAGCAAGATAAAATAACCAAATTTAATACATATATACATATGTATGGACTCCCTCCTCCCCCCACGCATGAGAGTCAGGAGATAGAAAGGGGGATTGATGTATAAAAGACAACCTGAGCTAGAGATGAGGTAATACACCTTGGGGCCTTTGAGGGTCAATGCAGGGTGTTAAGAACAGATGTAAATAGAAGTTTGCTCTGCCCTATAGATAGTAGTTAAAGGAAGGGCCTAAATTTTCTATTGATCCAGAAACCAAAATTGTCTTTAGCTCAAAGTAATCTGCATACTATAAGCGTGAAATTCAGGGAATCAATAATGCTGTGAGACTTAACTAGTTTGCAGTTTAACTTACTGCATAGCTCACCATCTAGTCACCTATAATTAGACTTAGTTTGTTTGCAGTTTGACCCTGATATTCATCCGTTTTCTCTTTGTTTCTTCCCTCACTGATTAACTGAAGAACTCTGTTCCCTTTCTCAAGGCTACCCATTTTACAACATCCTAACCTGGGAAAACAGTTTCTTAATCCTCAGGTTCCTGGACACTGGAATCCAATTTACAACTTCTTGCAGTTTTTACTGGTGATGCATTAAAGTCCCAGGCCAAGATGGCCGAGTCCGAGTCCAGAGTCCAGAGATATAACATCATCTTCAAACAGACCAGACCCCAGGAAGGGATGTCAGCCCCCAGACCTGCCTGACCAACTCCCCCTTTCCTATGTGAGAAAAAGCTAACCTGAAGTTAGGTGCAGCTGTCCACTCTCAGGACTTTGGACTCTGCCCTGGCGAGCCCCGTCCCCACCACCAGTATTTCTCTCCTTACTACCCAAGGCAGTCATCATCTTTGGACACTGCCATGGGAATTCTCTTTCTGCCCTAACTTTAATAAAAACTTCCTTTGTAGAGTCTGTGAATGATTTTACCTTTTGCATAGGACCAGGGATTAATAACCACACATACCACTGAGGTACATCTTGGGTTGGCTCCTTCTGAACCCACACAGCAACGTGGTACATAATAAGTAATTAGCAAATAAATGAATGAAAGGAGGGAGGGAAGTGGCTTGTGGTTTCCTCCCTCCTCCCGCCCCCCTCCGCATTCTCTTCTAAACATGTGTTCCATGCCCCTGCTGGAGCACATGATAACTCATGCCTCCAAGTTACACCTCCGACACACCCCCTGAATAAACCTGTGAGATGCCACCGGGCTTCCTCCCTACCACATGCAGGGTGTAACTGATCCATTCTGACAAGGGCAGGAGAAAGGAAGCAGGTGGAGGACATTCTGTCCCCAGTACCAGCACTTCTGCCCTACCTGGGTCTGAGCCACCTGGCTAAGGCCTCCCTCACCATGTCTGGGAATGAAGCTGGAGCGACGATGTCCTTAGAAATTTTGCATGGCTAAAGCTTCTATTTGCATCTTGGATGTAAATTGCTACCTAAACTACTCAGTTTAAATTATGTAGGGATTTGAAAACTATATATTTGAATATTGAGGAGTAGCAATGGAGAATTTTTGTTTGTTTTGTTTTAGCAAAACCGTACAGTAGAAAGTGAGACACACCCTGAGTGAAATATCACCTAAGCTATTTATTCAGTTACAAATTATTACCAAGAGTTTCCTAGGGATATAAATATAAATAAGAGTCATCTGCCTTAATGGAGATTACAGTATACTGAGGGGAGACAGGCAATCAAATCATAATAGCTAACTTTTTCATAGTGCTTATGACAGGCTGGGCACTTTACATTTCATCATTGTAACAATTGAGTGATGTTCTATTATTAACCCCATTGTAGAGTTAAAACTGATAGAGTTGTTACAGGAGTCTCAGTTCTTGCCAATGCAGTAAAGAATCAAAGGTCAGCAAGCTAATTAATATGCAAGCAAGTTTATTAGTGATACATTCTCAGGGAAGAGAAAGGGCCTAGCCAAGGTTGGAAAGAGGCCTAAGCCTCCAGTATTAGTGAAACATTGTCTCCCTGGACTTATAGTTTGCTGGGTGGTGAGGGAGTCACATACTGATCTGGTGAGAAAGTGGTGCAGGCTCTTCCATGGGAGGGGGTGACCTCCCAAGGTGGGTGGAGGTCTGTTGACTCAGATCCTTATCTTGCTCCAGACCAACTCTTGTCATCTGTTGCTGTAAAAACAGATACGTGGCTGGAGACAGTTAATCAAAGCTGGCTATGAACTTTTTCTGTTGGCACTATGGACCCCCTCCCACCCCTCCTCCTTTTCCTACATTTTCCAACTTATACCTAACAGAGTCACAAAGGTAAAAGTATAGGGAGTAGGGAGACCTAATCTAGTTCTGAGTCAGGGATGGTTTCTCTAAATATAGGAGATTGAAGCAGAGATCTGAAGATTGGGTTGGAATCCAGTAGACAAAGACTTCTGGGGGAAGAGAATTTCAGGCAACTGGAAACATCAGATGCAAAGGGGTAATCATCTGTTTGAGGAACTGAAAGACTGCTTTGTGGAGGGGAGCACAGACAGCCCAAGATAAGGCAGGAAAGGTAGCCGGGGCCAGACCACCTAGGTTTTTCTCTCTGTGTCTTCAAATATGGTAAGGTCAGGGAAGCAGAGTTAATTAGAAGTAGGGTTTAGCCTTAGCTTTACTCTTAGTAACCTCAGCCATCTCTCTGTCGCTATTTCCTTATCTGGGGGTGCGGGTGAGGGGTGGATGGACCAGAGCTCTCAAGTGGCCACTGGCTGTAAATCTCTGATTCTAGGTAAGGCTCTGCAGGAAGGAACTGCCAATCTGAGCAACAGGCCCCAGCTGCAGCTGAATGCAAGGAGGCCTCCCATTCTTCCATCAATTAACAATTGATGGAGAACATCACACACAGTAAGTATGGCTGTGAGCTTCATTTGCTCTTGCTCCTCTGGTTTGAAATGGAAGGTGAACAAACAGTAACAGTGTAATAAGAACAAACAATAACAGTGTAACAAGGATAATGACCTCTTTTGAGCATTCACTGTGTGCCAGGATTGTACCAGGTACTTTTAGGTAGGGTCAAAAACTGAAGCCTCTGGGCAGGCCAGGTGGCGCATTGGTTAAGTGCTGGCTTGGGACGTCAGCTGCCCGGGTTCGGGTCCCACATATGAGGGCCAGTGACACTGCCCTCAAAAAAAAAAAACAAAAAAAAAAAACCTGAAGCCTCAGGGATTACACAACTTTGGGAAGGTCCCCACCACCCAAATTTGTCCTGCCAATTGAGCATGCCCAGTCCTGTTTCCTAGGGCCAGGTGTGTTAACTTGAGCAAAGACTTTCTCTGGGTTTGCACAATGTATAAGTTGAGATTTGAACCCAGTTTTGACTCCCAAACTTAGGGTGTTGGCCACCATGAGATGCTGATGGTGCCTTCCCTTCTTAAAACACAGGCGAAGCCGTCCTCTATAAATAGAATGACATTGTCTGTCAAAGGCCTTTCTGGGTGAGGAAAGTGCTTTTTATAGCTTGGGACTGCTTCTGTTTACTTGGTCTCTTCCAACATTGGTTAATCTTGACTACAGCTGTGTCCTTCACTGCCCTTACACTGTACTAGGTTCCCTCCTGCAAAAGACAACTCCACGCGACCACAAGGTATTTGCGTTTGTGCCAGCAAAGAAATTTCACTCCTCTCCCTCGCCTGATCAGCCTACCTTTCTAAAAATAATTGTTCTCCGCCCTTCCCTCAGGCTTGTGGAGTAGTTTGGTCACTTCACCAAACACACGCACACTCACAAAGGTTTCGGGGAGGAGGGAACTGCTTGAATGACCTTGCAAAGGTATCTAACCCACTGGGGACAGGACTAGCAAGCCTGCAGCCTCTACAAATACTTATCGGCTTCCCGCCCCCCCGGCACTCCTCCGGAAACAGCTCTCTTCACTTGCGCCCGTCTCGCCCGGTGCCTGCTCGGCTCGCTCCGCCATACAAAGCCTAACCCGCCCATCGCTTCTTTGCAAAAACCCAGAGAACTTCAGTCCCCATGTTGAAACTCGTCAGTGGCTGTGGCGGGCAGGACTGGGCATGCTCAGTAGCGGAGGCTGGTCTGGGAGGCGAGGAAGCCGCGTTTGAAGTCGAGCGGCCCGGGGATTTGGGGGCGGCGAGCTGCGGGGGCGCCGGCTGGGGGGGCGCCGGGATCCCTGATTCCGCGCCCGCGGGGGGCATGCTCCAGGCCGGCGCCGCGGAGGAGCTGGGGGAGGCGGTGGGCGGAGGGGAGGAGCGCCCGGCTAGCCATCCCCCGCCGCCCGCGCTGCGGCTGCTGAATCGGAAGCCGCAGGGAGGATCCGAGGAAACACAGACATCTGAGCATGACCTCCAGCGAGGCCGGCTGAGGCGGGGCCCGCGCGCTGCCCCTGCAGCCCCCGGCATGGGCGACCACGGCGGGCAGCCAGAGCGCTCGGCCCCGCACCCCCCGGGGGCCGCGGTGAACGGGCTGCTGCACAACGGCTTCCACCAGCTGCCGGTCCAGCAGCCGCGCTTCTGCAGCCGGGCATCCGTGGGCGGCGGAGACCCGGCGCCCCCTCGCCTCCTGCTCCAGCCCGAGCTCCAGCCGCAGCCGCCGCCCCCTCAGCACGACTCCCCAGCAAAGAAATGCCGGCTGCGGAGGAGGATGGACTCGGGGAAGAAGAACAGGCCGCGTAAGTCCCGCTGGGAGTGGAGCGCCGACGCGAGGCAGGCGCAGCTCGCGGGGCTGGCGCCCAGAACCGTGGGGAGCGCCCGGGGCGCCCCGGAGCCCGCCGTCGGGGGTGCCGCTCCGAGGGGGCGCTCGGAACTTTCCCCCCGGGGGCACTGAGCACTAAAGATCGCTACCTGAGCCTGAGCCTTGCTTGCCACCATCTGTAAGAATGGGCCGGTAGCACGGAGCCTGAGCTGATTCTTAGGTCGCGGCTCTTTAGAATGCATTGCCTGACTTTCTAATTTGTCTGCGGGAAAATGCATGTGTGTGAACATTTGGTGGGGTCTGGAGTAGAGGAAAGCAGAAGGGACGGCCGGAGCTGCCCTTGCCCTTCTCAGAGTTCGTCTTTCTGGGGTTGGCGCTGAGGCAGCCAGCTTGCCCTTTGAATCGTAGAGTAGCCGCCGGTACCTCGGGTTTATTGGCGAAAGCAAGGTCTGGAGGCGTGGAGTTTGACAACCCCCTGGTAAACGCTGTTTCTTCGCAGCCAATGAGAGGACCTGTTGGGCTAGACACGCCCACTGATCCCATGTGGGCCGGAACTATGTGGACCAATGAGGATTGGAGGTGGATTTCTTTTTCTTTTTTTTTTTTTTTTTTTTTTTTTCGGGGCTTGCCGCGGTAGAGTTGAGGTTTTCTAATGGTTAATGTACAGCGCAGAAAGCTGAACTGCATTATTTCACAATCTAAAGCTTGTACGTGTAAAGTTAATTTGTAAAGAGTACCTTCGCCGTAGGACGTCCTGGGATGCAAATTTGTAGATCGAGTTTAGAACTGGTTTTCCTAGCTCATTCAACTGGGAACCTCATTCAACTGGGTACCTCTTTCTGAGCGTCTTTAATGAAGCTTATAAATGGCAAAAAGCAAAGTAAGTAAAATGCATGCTGATGAGTGATTGCATTAAAACATGCCCCTTTTGCGTACAGGTTATTCTGTATGATATAAGTAAATTGCTAGGTAGGTTTTGGATTTGTCTGTAAAAGCTTGATATTGGGCAAACAGCTTCAGTTTCTTCTGTTTCTGTTGATCGATTTAGACTCTTAGCTTCCCTGCATTCCTTTAACATCTCCTAGACTTTGAAAGTATTTTAACCTGTCTGTGGGGGTTGGTGACTCTGATACTTGTGTTTTGTAGGTTTGAAATGTTTAGGTTGAAAGTTGTTAAGATCTTTTCTGGAACTTTGAAGCCATAGCAGATTTGGCTACCATTGTAAGGAAGCCATCCAGCACCTGAGTTTGTTTTTGAGACTTGTTAGAAAAGGACCTTCTTTATGTATTTGATATTGGTTACTTGTGATTTATTAACCTATTTTCCCTCTTTTGAAACCGTATTTTAGTTATTTCTCTATTCTGTATTACCAAATTATATGAGAGTTTGCAATATAAATAGCTAAAATATGAGAGAACTGTATTGAGTTTTTGTTTAGTATTGATTGCTAGCTTGAATGGTCTATGTTTAATTGAGGGTATACCATCTCTTAAAATAATTTCTGAGGAATAGAAAAAACACTTAATAATGGCTTGGAGGCAAAGAAAATATAATCTTGAGACGTGTGCTTGCAAACCCACAGGAATTATTATTTTAGAATATAAGAAAATACAACTATGTGTATGTGCTTTGTGTCATAAAGTAAATGGTTTATATTTAAATTTAGTGAACAGGATGCTTACAAACTTTTAAAAATGATTCATCAAAATTGACTTTTCATTATCCTACCATGTTTTCTGTTCTCAAATTTGAAAACAAAAACATTTCCGAAATATTTTTTACATGTTTGTAATTACATCTCATCTGATGTATTCACTACCAAAATTTCTTAGTTAAACCTAGGCTTAAATTAATATCTTTATAATTCCTATTAACATTCAGGTGTCTGTTTGTAAAAAGTATTGCTCAATCAGTTGGTATTTAGGTACTCTAAGCTGAATCTACTTATAATTAAGCATATGTCTATTTTATTGTGATTGATAGATTTTCTGTGAGCAATTATTACAATGAGTATTTTAAGTGCTTTAGATGAAACTTAAGAGGATGTCAGTGGTGGAAACATCGAAGCTGGACAAATAATTTCTAGTTACCAGTTTGCAACATCAAATGCCCACTTCTGTTCAAAGCAGAGGTATGTTAGGACAGCCACACATCCCTTCTCAGATAGGCACCTAGAATGCATTTGTGAGTAGGCAAATTTCTATTTGTAATATTTTGGGTAGAATGCAGTACACATTAAAATACTTAATGTTTAAAAAACAATGAATAGAGTAAAACAAACAGTTCAGTAATTTTTGATTATTTTAAAAAATTAACTCTGGGCCCGCCAGGTGGCACATTGATTAAGAGTTGGCGTGGGACACCAGTTCTGAGCAGCCAGGCCAGGTTCAGATCTCACATGAGGGCCAGTAATGCTGCGCCCTCTACAGCTAAGAAAGTGAACAATAGTTCAACCTGGAGCTGGGCTGCTGTGAGTCACCTGCTCTGGTGTAGGCTGTAGTGGGGCTGGCTAAGCTGCCCTGAGCAGCGGTCCAAAGGCCCATGAGTGGCTGCCTCACCTGGGAAGAGCACAATGATAATATCAACGTGGGCCAGTGAAGCAACGTCCTCCACAACTAGTCTGAAGAACAAAAAGAAAAGGACAGCAACTTTTCTGTTGCCCTTCCCAGATTCCCCAACGCTGACGCCCTCCCCCAATTCCCCAATAAAATCTTAAAATATAAAAAAAAAATAACTGAGCCCTCCATGCAGGAAATACTCACAATCTTGTAATCTAAAAATCAGACCACTTGGCAGTTGATTTTGCTCAACCAGGAAAGGGGAATATTGTCCACTGTTTTCATCTAAAGGACCATCACCTCACTATGCTTTATTCTTGGAAAGCTTTTCCAAGGCTGCTCCCTGAAGCTTCCTTGGTTATGTTACCTGCCTCTGCTACTTTTTAAAAGCTGTGTGACCTGAACCAGCATTTCATCTTGAAATGCTGGACTTGGCTAGGAGATCTCTAAGTGTTGTTTCTTGTACCTTCAAAATTCTATGATACTTCGGAATTGATGGTTCTTCCTACATGACTTTTGCACTAGTTGTCCACTCTGCCACATGGCTTAGTATTTAATTATGCTTGGGTTTTTGTTTTTTTTGGCTTGTGTCAATTGTTTCATGTGTGTTTTATCTCAATTAAGTTGAAAAACTGATTATAGATGATATACTTTTTTCTCATTCCTTGCACATGAATATTTGATTGATGTGACAGAAAAAAGGTACAAGTGACATCACCACCTCATTGAGTAACCATTTCCATCTCTACACCAGACTTTGACAAAGTCCTTTGTGAAGCTTCCATAAGGTATCAGTTAGGGAGATTCCTCTAGTCTGCTCCTTGGTGCTCTGACTGTTCGAAGCAAACATAAATGGCACCTTATGGCATCAGCTCACCTCCCAAATATTTTGAAACTAATGATAGGCTTAATAAGATGCAGAGTGCCTAAGTTAGTATTGTAAATGGTGTAGTCATTCAGACCCTGGAGGGCTTGAGTTTGAATTGCAGCTGGATGACCTGGGGCCAGTTACTTCACTTTTATGCTTCTGTTTTAGTATTAGTAAGATGGAGATAATCATACTACCTCATCAGGTTGATGTGAGGATTAAATGAGATACTATATATATATATATATATATATATATATATATATGGAACTTAAATGCCTGCTTGGCGCATAGCAGTTATTCAGTGAATGCCAGCTGTCTCCCCACCACACAGAACACCCTCCACCATTAATCCACAGGACTAGATAGTTGAATTGGCAGAGTAATGTCAGACTTTCATAGTTAAAACAAACAAGAAAAAACACAAAAAAACAGGCCTAGAATAAGAAAGATCAAAAGGGGGACCAGTGGGCCGGTCGAGTGGTGCGGTGGTTAAGCGCTGGCTTGGGAAGCCAGCGGCCCCAGTTCGGGTCCCACATATGAGGGCCAGTGACACGCCCTCAAAAAAAATAAAATAAAAATAAAAAGGGGGACCGGCTGGGTGGCTCAGTTAGTTAGAGCGCAAGCTCTGAGCAACAGTGTGGCCGGTTGAATTCCCACATGGGCCAGTGAGCTGCACCCGAGCTGAGCTGCCAGTGGGAGGCCAGATAGCTCAGCTGGTGAGAGCGCTTGCTCCTAACAACAAGGTTGCCGGTTCGATTCCCACATGGGATGGTGGGCTGCGCAACCTCACTCCCCACAACTAGATTGAAAGCGACAACTGGACTGTTCCCCAATTAAAAAAAGAAACCAAAAAAAAAAAAACCCACCACAAAAACTAAAGGTTTTGATTAGCTGAAATACTTTTACTTCCATAATTACTTTTTTTACCCTTCCCCTCAAAATATTGGATAATACAAAAATGTACCAAAAAAGCAAGAAGTACTCACAGTTCCATCACTCAAAACAACAGCTTAAAATGTACCATATTGTAAAGGCAATACTAAAATAAGGTTTTGATAGCTTTATTTAAATATTTTAATGTAAGCATTTTCTCATGGTATTAAAACATCCTTTTTAATGATTGTAGTGTTTTCCCAATATGCCCTTCTATGGATATACTTTCATTTACTTAACCTGTCTCATAGCTTTAGGCTGCAGCTAGGGTCTCTATATCATTATTAGTGCTTCAGCATCACCTTTGTACAGAACTCTTTCTACTCAGCAGGTTACTTTTGATGAAATTGGTAAATATATAACATACTTTCTGGAGGAGGTACAGAAATGGCACAAAGTAGTCTACAGATGTTGTGTTGAAGATGTTGCCTGGATATTTTAGGCTGTTAGATAAGCCTCATTAGAGGAGAGGAAAAAATTGTGAAGGAGTGGGCCGGCCGAGTGGCGTGGTGGTTAAGCACTGGCTTGGGAAGCCAGCGGTCCCGGTTTGGATCCCACATAAGAGGGCCAGTGACACTGCCCTCAAAAAGAAAAAATTGTGAAGGAGATAATTGAGTCACAGCACTATGCTACAGTAAGGCAAATATTTGAGCATCATCAGAAGGCTGGAGGACTTCTGCCTCCTTGAGGACCTCCCAGTGTATTGCAAGAAGCAGTATAAGGACTGCATGAATACAACGACATTCTCCTGGAAGGGAAATTCTGACTTTCCAGATCAGCCAGGTAGATCCTGAGCAGAAAATAGGTGAGAGTTCACTATGCACATAACATCCTTGTGGGTACGAAGAGAAGAAACCCCAATCTGTTACCAGTTTTAGTGGCCACCATTGTGAAAGAACAGGGCTTCAACTTTCTAAATCCTGGGATATTTAACTTTGGCACTTGGGCTTTCCACTACCTCTGAATCAGGCTAATGAGAATAAGCAGGATAAAAGATAAATAAGTAGAATTTTTTTTGGTTGTATCTGCATCGAGTGTGGATACGTGTGCAGTTTAAAAACCATAATCAGCCCTTCTAGATGGATGGGAAGTGTTGCAAGTTTAAAAACAAAAGACTTAAAAATGGTAAGCAAGAGCACATTCTAGCATTGCTACCTTGCTGGGACATGGTCAGATTCCCAAGTTTGTCAATGAAATTATGAATTATACCGCACACTAGAACTGAAGATAAAGAGTTTCAGGCCCTCAGGGCCAGCCGAGTGGCTCAGTTGGTTAAGAGCTCACTCAAGAGTGCGAGCTGAGCTCTGAGCAATAGCAGTTCGATGCCCAGCCCGAGCTGAGCTGCGGCTAAGCTCCCAACAGGGGCTCAGCTAAAAACAAAAACAAAAAAAGAGTTTCAGGCCCAACTGTCTAGCATCTAAGTGGTTAAGTCAGGTATCGGGATCTGGTATACATATGAACACCACTTTCCCTCAAAAGATCACTAAGTGGATTTCAACATTAATACAAAGCACATTTTGTTTGGCATAGTAACCAAAGATGGAAAGAGCGCTGTTAATTGTTAACATGTGGGGCATTTCACAAGTTAAAACAAAATCCATCATGGTTTTGGAGAAAGAATTAGTGAGTACTGGTTTTAATAGACAGGTTTTTGGTTTTCTTTTTTTGTGATAGCATGCCTTAATGTGTGTGAGAGAGAGAGAGAGAGAGAGAGAGAGAGAGAGAGAGAGAGAGAGAGAGAGAGAGGAGTTTTAATACAACAATTACCATGAAAATAAAAATAAAGTTTGATTTCTATCATATTTAATTATATGTGCTTTAACGTTAATATGTAAACCAGTATTCGCCTTGGAATGACAATATTCTGAGTCAAATATGGAAACTGTTCAGTGTACCCAATATGGACACAGAATTCCTAAGTAGACCTTTTCTCTAGATAGTGCAGCTGTCTCGAGCTTCGTATCTCATTGCTTAATTTATGACACCTTTTAGATGCTTAGAGTTGGCTAATCGTGTGTGTGTGTGTGTGTGTGTGTGTGTGTGTGTGTGTGTGTGTTTTCTCCTTGGGAATGTATTTGAAAGCAGCAGATCATTCAAAGGGATGAGGGAATGTTATTTTTTTGAGGCAGTTTCGTCAAGATAATGATCTGGATGTCGAACAGATTTCTCTATAGTTTGGAAAGAAGAATGAAAAACTTATGACAATAGTAGATACGAACAGCAGTCACTTTGGTTGACTGAATAATTAGAGTAGCTATTATTGAGCAAACAGCTATGTGCCTATTGTTCTGTGTGTGTTTTTATAAAAGCAAGCAATTACCACTCCCACTCTGCACTTTACAGATGGGAAGGAGAGGCTCAGAAGTGAAGCAACCTGCCCATCATCTCCTGAGTGGAGGCTCCCCTAATTCCCTCTGACATTTCTAGGACACACGACCTGTGTCACAAGTCTTGGCCTCATTGTCACTTTCTTAGATTGCTCCATTAACGACTCCTGAGACTGATTACAGGGTCACCCGCCTGAGAGTGAGTGATGTTGGCAGCTTTATGAGGAAGGTGACTGTGATGTATTTTACTGCTAATCTAGCATCAGGGCAAAATTCATTTTTAGAAAGGAAGTCTCTTTTTTTGATCTCCATTCTTTGATATCTTAGCCCTTGAGGGAGGCAGATATGCCCGAAAGAAGAGAGAAGAAGGATTAAGGATTAGAAAAGTGAACACTTTTCCTTTATAAAAACTTTGTGAATTGAATACGGCTTCAGAATTCAGAGCCGCTGCACCAGTTCCTGGTCCTTCTTTTGAACCCCCAGGCTTGCAAACTTCATTCTGCCTGATGATGATATGCGTATTTCTGGGCACCTGTTGCTTTCAAGGCCGGCATGTGAACCTTCTGTTGTGTCTGGCCTTGACCCTGCGCTGAATTGGAGTCCACGGGGATTTTAGATAGCAGTTCAGGACAGTCTGGACCTATGTCAACCTCTGTGACCTATGATCAGCCTGGGCAGTGCCAGTTGCTAGGAACCCTCTGGGGCTTCTGGAAAAACAACTTTTGGACAGCCTGAGGTAGCCAGCCCAGGAATGAAAAAGGCAGGGATGGACTTAGTTAACCTCAAGCTTGATGATATGTGTGAGCAGTTCGGTGAGGCTTCCAGGAAAACAAAAGCACTTAATAAATGTTAGCTATTTTTATGGATGGTGCTGTTAGATGTCCTTCCTTATACTGTCAAAATCTGCCTCTGCATGCCTCTCCTCTGTGTTCCTTGGCACTATATTATATCTAACTTGTCTTCTGCATGACAACTCATTAGATTTTAAAGACTGTTGTTTAATCCTGACTTTTCCTGGAGTCCTACCCTCTAAAGAACTGTAACTCAAGCTGTCACCTTCCAGACTCCTGTCACCGTGAGATTCAGTGCAGGTTGTACGGGGTTGCCAGAAAGTACTAAAGCTAAGACCGAAGGATGCCTTCTTGGGGTTATCGCATAAAGGGACCTCATAAGTATTGACCTGGGTGGCCTTGAATGCTGAGATTTAGTAATCCATATAGATACTACAGGGACTAACCAATTTTTATTCTGTTTTTCTTTCTTTTTCTTTTTCCCAAAGATTTTTATTGGGGAATTGGGGAAAGGGAACAGCCACGGTATTGCCCTTCAATCTCAGTTGTGGAGGGCGCAGGTAGCTCAGCTCCAAGTCCAGTCACCATCCGCTGCCCTTTGGCAGCTCAGGGCCGCTCAGCTCCAGGTGCCATGTTCAATCCTTGTTGTGGGTGGGCGTAGCCCACCATCCCATGTGGGAATCCAGCCGAAAACCTTGTTGTTAGGAGCATGTGCTCTCACCAGCTGAGCCATCCTATGGCAGCTCAGTTCGGGCGCAACTCACTAGCCCATATGGTAATCGAACTGGTGATCCTGTTGTTCAGATCTCATACTCTTTTTTTTTTTTTCTGAGGGCAGTGTCACTGGCCCTCATGTGGGACTTGAACTGGGGCCGCTGGCTTCTGAAGCCAGCGCTTAACCACCGCGCCACTCGGCCGGCCCATCAGAGCTCATACTCTTAACCAACTGGGCCAATTGGCCGGCTCCCCAATTAATTTTTTTTTAATTTTTTTTTTTTAAAGATTTTATTGGGGAATTGGGGGAGGGAACAGTGTTGGGGAATTGGGGAATCGGGGAAGGGGAACAGACAAGTTGTTTTCCGTTTGTTCTTCAGTCTAATTGTGGAGGACGTTGCTTCACTGGCCCATGTTGGTATTATGATCATTGAACTTTTCCCGGCTAAAGCAGATCGGTCGCCCGGCCATTGGACAGCTGCTCATTGCAGCTCATGGCAGCTCACACTGGCTGCTGGCTGCTCACGCTGGCTGCAGCCACTTACGGTAGCTTACGGCAGCCCACTGCAGCCCCACTGCAGCCTACACCTGACACCTGCCACTCACGGCAGCCCAGCTCCCGGCCAAGTGTTGTTCACCATCTTAGATGTAGAGGGTGCAGCGTCACTGGCCCTCATATGTGGGATCCAAACCATTGGGCCCTGCTGCTCAGAGTGCGCTTTCAAGCCAACTCTTAACCAGTGAGCCCCTCTGCTGGCCCACATATTCTTACCTGGTTTTTTTAGATTTTTTTTTCATTGGGGGAGGGGAACAGCGCTGGGGAACTGAGGAAGGGGAATAGACATGCCACTGTCCCCTACGGAGGACATTGCCCCACCGGCCCATGCTGGCATCACTACTGTGTTCCTTTCGGGTGAGGCAGATTGGTCGCTGGCCTCTGGATGGCCGCACACAGCGGCTGCCAGCCTCTCACGCTTGCTGCCGGCCATTCACAGCAGCCTATAGCAGCCCACTGCGGCAGGGGCTGCAGCTATGCTGTGCCAGGGACTCACAGCACCCCAGACCCAGGTGGAGCCGTTGTTCACCATCTTAGCTGCAGAGGGCAGTGTCACTGGCCCCCATTTGTGAGATCCGAACCTGGGCTGCTGGCATCCCAAGCTAGCCTCCAACCAACACGCCTCTCGGGTGGCCTATTCTTACCCTTTAAGGAAGGTTGTTTCTATCAGGAAGTGACCCAAATGTGATTTATTCTTTGGGCTGACATGTAACATTTCATTAACACCTTTTTTTTCTTTTTTTTTTTTTTTTAAATTAGAACTTCCAGAATTTTTTCCAGTTGTCACATTTTATAACATTGAACAAGCTGAATTGTTAACTGGGGCTGCTGTGGAATAGAGAGTCCTCTGATATAATTCTTGCTATGTAGACAAGATTTTGTGGGTTGAAAATCTTAATCTTCCTCTGATAATTCAGTTTTCAGAGCTTGATGTTACTGATTCATAGAACTCTCATTAAATGCAGCTTTGTATATAATGAGGGAGATTTTTGGTCAGGCATTCATAGCAACCTTGTGTTACTATGTCACTACACATACGTCATAGCCACCTATGTCACTACTACTTTTAAATCTCGTCTTGAGTTTAGCTTTTTCTATCTATTTTACTTTCAAAGTTTAAAGATAATTCATTTTTCTGATTGAAAATTATGGTTTCTTGGTGGCAGAAAAGTTCATTTTCTCTTTCTCTGTTCAGTATGGAGATGCAAAAGCATGTGACTTTTGGAGTCTTGACAATCCTGAGTTCTACTCTGGTTTCTACCTGTTGTAAACTGAAATCTACAGCAAGTTAGTGAACCTTTCAAAGCATGGAAATAACACTGATTGGAAAAATGAGTGTGATAATTTAAAGAAATTGTGTCCATAGAATTGGGTCAATACAATTTCTAGGACATAGTCCTTATAAATGTTAACCTTCTTTTATGATTCATAATCTAACGATACGGTATATACCCAATTCCGATGTGTGAGTGTCTTTCCCCTACACCAAGCAATGCTCTTACACCAGCTGGATGTCCTATAATTCAACTCAATCCTGACACTATGCACCAAAGATAGATCCCAGTTTATCAGAGGCCACAGGTTAAAGGCTCAGTCGCACAAGACCTGCACTTCTGACAAACTGGCTATTCCCAAGAGCCCCTCCTTGGGTTTGATTAATTTGCTAAAGCAGCTGATAGAACTCAGGAAACCACTTTACTCACTAGATTACAGATTTATTACAAAGGATACAAATCAACAGCCAGATAAAGAGATATGGAGAACAAGGGATGGGAAAAGGGTGCGCAGCTTTCATGCACTTGGAGTGTTCTATTATCCCCAAATTGCCACATGTTCACCAACCCAGAAGCTCTCTAAACCCCATCCTTCAGCCATACTTTTAATGCATGGTAGGGGGTACCACAGGTGTGCCAGTGGTATGCTGGAGTTGGCTCCTACAGGCTCTGCAAGCTGACTGTATGCATTACTTCCCACCTCTGCATTCAATGTCCCCGTGTTGATAGCTTGAAATTGGCCATCGTGGGGGTATTTACACAATGAAAATTGGCAAATGCTGAAAATCAGGTTGTATTTTCAGAGAGCTGGTTGTTAACATTGATCAGTACTCTACTGACTGGGATTCAGGTCACAGGTCACTCAGAGAAAAGTCCCAGAGAACATCAGTACTACAAATGAATTATTAAAGCAGTTGAGGGCAGAGAACGGGAGGAAAAGGTCAACATGTCCTCTGCTAAATAGGACAATGCCACGAGATAAGTTAGATGAGGGAAAGGAATATTTTACAAATATGTGAGGGAGCACTATGGTATAAGGGTAGAATTTAGAATCACGTTGTTATCTACCTCCCTTTCTCCCTCTTAAATTCCTATCTCAGATATAATTTGGCTCAGTGCTGAATCACCCAATAAGTAAAACAAGCAGGTTTCAGTGTGCCAACCACGCAGCAGGGGGACCAAGGAAAGGAGAAGAAAATAATATGCTATATGTCTTTATATGTACACACACACACACACACACACACACACACACACACACACGCACACACGCATCCACATACACATGCACCCAAGTATTCATCACAGGAAAATCATAACTGTGGACTTCTTTATCCTTATTTCATCCTCTCACTGTCCTGAATGAATATTTGGAGAGCATTGAGATTTTTTTTTTTAAATCTTTTTATTTAGGAAAATTTCAAACATTATAAAAAACTAGAGTGTAGAATATAACCAACTGCCAATTACTCATCACTCAGCCTCTGTAATTGTTAACTTGTAACCAGTCTTAGTTTATTTTATCTGCTACACGGGAACCTTCCCATCCTAAGCTGGATGATGTTGAAGGAAATCTCAAGTATCATATCATTTCAAGGTAAATGTTTTCATATATATTTCTAAAGGATAAAAACTCTTTTTAAAAACATAACGGTAATCTGTTTTGATGAATAAATTAACAATGTATTAAATCCAATTGAGAGACTATAGTATTTTATGGTGCACAAATAGATAATAAATTTCAGTTATCTAACCACAGCTGAAATTGTTACATTCTGCTTGTTAACACAATAGTGTTGACACATTGTGTTGCCTTCAAGGATTTATTTGTTATAATAGTATCTGTTATTGTTTGTTTCTGATTAATTTTTAACCATTTTTTCATGGTTTAAGATTTGAAACCTGATTCTTAGAATGAAATAGTCCTGTGCCAAAAATGGTGCTGTCAAATTTTTATCTTGAGATTAAGAGATTAGGAATAGTATTTGTTTGTTTGTTTGTTTGTTTGTTTGTTTTAATTGGGGAACAGTGTGTTTTCCCAGGACCCATCAGCTCCATGTCAAGTAGTTGTTTCATTCTAGTTGTGGAGGGCGCATCTCAGTGGCCTACGCGGGGATCGAACCAGCAACCTTGGTGTTATGAGCACTGCACTCTAACCAACTGAGCTAACCGGCCACCCCTGGGTTAATTCATTATTTATAAGCCTTGGAATAGCTTCTGAATTCTATAAACATTGATTGGCAAATTTGTAGCCAATCTGAAGTCTTTAAAAAAGTTTGCCCTCTATGTATATGTCCACATAAAATTTCACAAGCCGGTACAGTACTGCATTACATGTGCACCACACTCAAGTTTTTGGCAACATTAGGCATATTTACTTGACAAACGCTGTCACTCTGGCTTGGGTCAGTTATGTAATAACAAGTTAATGGGTACCCTGTCAAGTCCTGGTAATGCTCTATTAGAGTTTTAGCACTTATAATAAGTTTTCAGATGCTTTTTGTTTGATTTTTATATCAGTTACAACCAAAGTGAGGAGTTGTTATTTTTAGTATTCAACTTTTGTGAAACATTTTTGGTAAATCTTTTCAAGCTACCGAATCAGTTTTGAATCAAGAAACCCCTGGGGCCGGCCGAGTGGCACAGTGGTTAAGCGCTGGCTTGGGAAGCCAGCGGCCCCAGTTCGGGTCCCACATATGAGGGCCAGCGACACTGCCCTCAAAAAAATAAAATAAAATAAAATAAAAAAATAAAAAAGAAACCCCGGAAATTGCAAAGAAAACTGTTCGAAAAACAGTTAGGATTTGCACCTACTCGCTGAAGCAAGCTTTCCCCTGTATTGGGTAGTCCAAACAAAGTACAGAAATAAATTGATGCTGAAGTTCATGAAACTGCAACTGTCATTCATAACCTACAATTTCCCAGCCTTTATGTTCATCAAAACAGCATCATTCTCATTGATTAACTTTACATTAAATGTATGATTTTTTGGGGGGGGTGTTAAATAAACTAATGTAAATAAGATGATGCTTTTCATCTTTTCATATGTGAAGTCCAGAGTTAAGACATAATAGAAATAAAAAAAGGTTCTAATTCTAAAGAGTTTGACAATCTCAATCATGTAGAAGGGCACTCTGCCCCCAAACTAAATGGCACCAGATGAATAAAATATTTTAACTGCTTACATTTATACTTTTAACTTTTAATCTCTTTCCCCAGTTAGATATTACATCTAGCTGTGCCTTTGAAACAATGGTTATAATAATAATAATAAAAAAAACCTATTCCGAATTCGTGATCATCACTATGACAACTTGCCAGTGATAACCCAGAAGGCAGCTGAGAGAGCCTGGAAGGAAGCGAATGCTTCTGACTTGGAAAATCAGTGTTGGAAAGTAGATATATTTGGAGATGCTCGTGCATTTTACACTTGAGTACATCCTGTGCTCTCTCTGCATCTGTGACTCTTAGGAAAGTCAAGGATTTCTGGTTTTTTACAGACTTCTGGCTTCCCTGCATTCATACATAGCAGGTGCAGGACAGACATACACTGCAGTAATACTGACAGCAGCAAGAAATTCACAGGATTAGTCTAAAAGCAGGACATAGAAAGCTGTATAATAGGGACAAAATAATACTTAAACCATGGCAGCCTAGGAAGCATAAGCTTATGTCATTCCTGAGGACATCAGTATAATTGATTTCCATATGACCCTGAGTGATCAGAAAGAGTTAAAATTTTCTTTAAGAATATGGGAAAGTGGGCCATACAGTTTAGAAAGGTTTCCTTCAAAAACTATTATGATTTGTCATTTACATTTTAAATGGTAAGTTTTCTATAAAATGAAGGAATTGGGCGTTACAGATATGTAAAATCTGCTTTATAGAGATATAATTTACATACAGCTCACCCATTTAAAGGGTACCATTCAGTGGTTTTAGCATATTTACAGAGTGTAACCACCACCACAAATCAATTTTATCTTAAAGTTACTTTATTTTTAATTATAATTGACATAGAGTATTATATTTGTTTTAGGTGTACAACACAGTGATTCAACACTTATATACCTTACAAAGTGATCACTACACTAAGTCCAATAACCGTCTGTCACCGCACATGGTTATTACAATGTTATTGACTGTATATTTCCTAGATCATACTTTAAAATTTTAGAACACTTCACCACCCCCTAAAAAAATTTATTAGCAGTCACTCCCCTTTTCCTTTTCATTTCCAAATAATATTTCGTTGTGTGGAATATCATGTGTTCTTTTTTTTTTAATCTATCAATAGATGGACATTTGGGTTGCTTCCACTTTTGGGCTATTATGAATAATGCTGCTATGGACATTTGCATAGAAGCTTTTATGTGGACCTATGTTTTTACTTCTCTTGGCTGTATACCTCAGAGTGGACTCACTAGATAATACAGTAACTTATGTGTAGCATCTTGTAGAACTACCAGACTGTTTTCCAAAGTGACTGCACTATTTTTATATTCCCACAAGTGGCATATGAGGGTTCCACATCCTCACCAACACTTATTTTTATTTATTTATTTATTTATTTTGAGGGCAGGGTCACTGGCCCTCATATATGGGACCCGAACCAGGGCCGCTGGCTTCGTAAGCCAGCGTTTAACCACTGCACCACTCCGTCGGCCCTTATTTTCCTTTTTTTTTAATTATAGCCATCCTAGTGGGTTTGAAGTGGTTTCTCATTATGGTTTTGATGTGCACTTCCCTAAAAGAGCCCTGTGTCCCTCCAACACTAATATCTGGTGATTCTAAATTTTCTATAGGTTTGACTGACATCACCAGTGTAATAAGGTCTTTGAATGGCTAGGAAGTGTCGGGCTCTACTTTGTTATAGCTACTGTGCCTAAGAGGGAATCCTGCGTAGAACTGCCATTCATAAACACTAAAGGATTGTTTTAATTAAGTAGAGTCTGGTACTAGGACAATGTGAATTTCACTCAGCGGAGTTTTCATTCCTTGCCAGACTGTTCTTGATTAACTATCAGCCGTGGACTAGAATGTAAGTGTCAAGGAGGTAGGTTCATTGCCGCATATCTGTTTAATGAATCTCTGGATGCACCAGCATGTAGTTCTCAGATTATTTGAGGAGGGTGCTGTGACCACTTTCTGTTTCAGCTTGCATTTGCATGTGAGCTGTTGGCACTTCTTTCCCCAGTCCCCACCCACCTCAATTTAGGAGATTTGCAAGACGTTCCCAGGAGAACAAATCCCATTTCTAATAGATATGTTGTTCCGCCTGGCGGTGCAGATGAGCAGCACTGCTCTCTCAGAAGCCTCTTTAATTAACTCCACTCCCTGGTGTTAAATTGTCTGGAGCATCCCTGGAGTAAGTAAGCACGCTCTGGTGGCTTGTCAAGACAGAAAGCTAAACCTCTTGGTAGTTTAAAATGGGATTTGTTTAAGCAAGTAATGAGATGACCATCCTCAGCTGCAGTTCAGGTCATTAGGCAGCTGGAGGAGCCATCCTGGGTGGAAGCTGTGATCAGCCCTGGCTGCTGAGACGATCACGTTGGAGATCGTCACACAGGTACACTCATATCCCCTGGCATGTCCCTGCATGGTCAAATCTATGGAATCTTCTTTTTAGACCAGGGGCCATATTTCTGATGAAGAAGGTAGCCATAATTAAAGGTGAAGACCACAGGGAAAGTTGATATTCACCTCCCCTTGCCTCTAGATTGGGCAGGACAGACAGCTTCTCGTTGAGAAATAGAGATGATATAACCATAACTGTCTGGAATTGTGTTTTCCTGCCACCTCCTCAGCCTGAGAACATGACTTCAGTTGGGAAACGAATTTCATCTGCCTACCACTTCCTCTCCTTACCACCTGGAGTAGAAACACAGGGCTTGTCTGCAGGGATGACAGACAAGATGAGCTTGATGGTCTCTACAGTGGCAGCCCTCTTTCTACTCTGATTTCTCTTGTAAGGGTGGCAGGGAGATGCCCTAGGATCTTGGGAAGGAAACTGCACCTCACTGAGCTGCTCAGGGACTTGAGGAAGAAAATCAAGGACAAGCGTTTTTTGTTTTGTTTTGTTTTGTTTTGTTTTGTTTTAGCTGAGCCATTCTGCCATCTGTTGGCAGCTCAATGGCAACTCAGCTCAGGCTGGCATCTAACCACCGTTGCTCAGAGCTCAGCTCTCACTCTTGAGCGAGCTCTTAACCAACTGAGCCACTCGGCCGGCCGAAGGACAAGCGTTTTTAACCTCATGGGTTTGACATTGTGGGTCCCCTCATCTTGAGCTTCATCTTGCCCCTGCTTCCTCCTAGTCAGATCCAAGCTAAGAAGACATTGACTGGTGCCACCAGAAGCGTGCCCTGCAAGAGCTTTTTTTTTTCCCTTTCTCAAATCGTAACCTTAAACACACACAAAAAGGAGCATAGCTTTTATATTTTTCTGATTTCATGTGGTTGTCTGGGTCGAGGTCAGCCCCATGAGCTGCAAATCAGAGACTGTCTGCCCGCCCTGACCTAAATACATGAGTGCTATTGCCAGAGCTCACTTCTTTATGGAGGCATGCCTGGTAACCTTTAAAATGGGAGTCACTGGGAGAGAGAAGCACAGTAAAGTTTAATTATATGTGGAACGAATCTACAGCCATAGCCATGGGGTCTAGTCATGGGTGGATGATAACTGGAACTTCAAAAGCTGTATTTGAAATCTGGAAATCACCTGCGGCACTCATGTAATAAATTGTCCATAAATAATTTAATGAACAAGCAATTAGATGTGTTCAAGGCCCTCCTGGGAATGGGACCTTCTACTGGGTCATTACCATGCCTTGCCCTTGGCTGCCAGCCTCCGAGTCCCTGGAAATTACAAGCAAGAACAACTCATTCAAACTCCAGTATCTCACTTTTATTTTTATTTATTTATTATTATTTTTTTTGAGGGCAATGTCACTGGCCCTCATATGTGGGACCAAACCGGGGCAGCTGGCTTCCCAAACCAGCGCTTAACCACTGCGCCACTCGGCCGGCCCCAGTATCTCACTTTTAAATCATGGTCCAGCTACTTAAAGTATTCAGTTTGATTTAACTAGAACAGTGTTTATTGACCTGGACCAGTGAGAATTACAGAAGCCCCTCATTGAATACATTTTCTCCAATCCCACTGCCTCAGAATCTCCAGGCAATGGCCTGGGAGTCTATATTTTTAACAAGTGCCTTAAGTGGTTTTTTTATGATGAGGCAAATTTGAGACACACTCGTAATGTGGGTGAACGTAGCCATTGGTTTTTTAAAAATAAATGTAATTAAACACGTTACAATTGAATTGCACTAAATACCAAAATGGAAGTTGCTTTAAGGAAATACACTTGTGAATAAACCATAAAGACCAAGTTCAAATTGCAAATGCAGAGGCTGCACTCTGGCATGGTAGCCCTTTAGCTGTAACCTGGGATTGGGTGTGGAGCAAAATGTGAACAGGCGGCCTTTCATGGGCCCCCTTCCTCCATAAGAAATAAATAAAAATTATATTTTTCTACTGTGTTGGTATAAAGATTAATATATTGATATGATATAGTACAACACTTTCTTTGACCTGCAAGTTCAGATGTTTTTCTTCTGATTTTTAAAGAAATTAAAATATTTCTGTGAGTGCCTATAAATACTGTATGCAGGTCCTGGGCATTGAACCTGTTTTGTCTCACAGGTCCTTGGGGCTTGCATGTGGAGGTGGTGAAATCCAGACTTTAGTTCTTGTGGCTGATGTGATAATATTTCTTGCCTCAGAAGTCCTGAAAGGAATCCTCACTATTCTCTCTTTTTCCCTCTTGAATATGAGAATATGATCAGCTCTTTTGTGGTCCCACCCCTCCCGCCCCCTGTCTGGGCAAGAGGGAGAAAGTTGATCAGAATCTGAGGCTGTATCAGTGGGACAAGGGCTATTGTCAGACAGGTGTGGCCTTTCCCACAGTGATTCTTTCCCACAAACATACCTTTGTCCCTTTAAGTGTGTTTTGAAATGCCAAATTTAACATAAAGGGTTTTGCCCTGACAATAGTGTATTGTAGGTGGTAAACCAGGCCTCTTCATACTCTAAATTCCTACCTGAGGGAGATGTGGTGTCAAGAGTCTAACTGGCTCAACAGCTCTGCTCTTGGGTGCCATGCTTTCCTTTTTCTCCCTCCCTCCCTCCCTCCCTCCCTCCCTCCCTCCCTCCCTCCCTCCCTCCCTCCCTCCCTCCCCCTCTCCCCCTCTTCTTCACTTCCTCCCCTTCCTTCCTTCCTTCCTTCCTTCCTTCCTTCCTTCCTTCCTTCCTCCCTCCCTCCCGCCCTCCCTCCCTCCCTCCCTCCCTCCCTCCCTTCCTTTACATACAATTTACACATACTTTATTTTCTTGATTGAAAGCCTCCCTATGGTACATACAATGTTTTATAGTCGATTTCAACTTCGTTCACACTGACTTCTGTGATTTGTATTTGGGTTTTCTATGCCCAGGACATGCTCAATTGCTGCTGTTGCCATTGGTTTGTTTTCATTCAGGATCAAGGTGGGGACTTGTATGTAAATTCTTATTTTTAATCCTTCTCTGGCAATTCTTTCATGGATTTGTAGTTTTTCAAAATTATACCTAACAATGGAACCAGCGTCCTAAAGTCACCAAGATTAAGTTCTATTCCAACATGATTTTCTAATTCTGCCTTCTCCTTGCCAGCAACAGTGTGTGTGTGTGTGTGGGGGGGGCAAGACTGTCCCTCTTGCCCCACCCTGCCCTTCCATGTCATTCTTTTAACCTTTTTTTTTTTTTTTTTTAGCTGAGCCATCCTGCCACCTGTTGGCAGCTCAGCAGCAGCTCAGCTCTGGCTGGGCATCGAACTGCTGTTGCTCAGAGCTCAGCTCGCACTCTTGAATGAGCTCTTAACCAACTGAGCCACTCGGCCGGCCCTCCATGTCATTCTTGATGGCTAATGGTTAACAGGCTTGATATGGGGAGGCAATTGCATGAGAAGGGAAGAACTGTTGAGATGGGGATTGCAGACATACTTCTTCCATGATGAGGATCATGAATCAGCTATCTGCTTATTGAAGCCAAGTTAAAACAATTTCTTTTTCTTTTGCATCGTTACAGAGAAGGTTTTGATTGAGAATTCTAAAATAACTCTGGTTATGAAAATTAAATGTATTGATTATAAAAAATAATTGAAAAACATCATCAGAGAAGCCAGAATAAGAAAAAAAATCACCCAAATTCACCATCCAGAGATTAACAGCCACTAACATTTTGGCCTAAAGTTTCTAGTCTTGTTTTCTGTATAAAATTAAATGGCCATTTAATTTTTACACAAAATTGTAATCATATGAACTGTACCATTTAATTACTTGACCTTTCCACCTAATAATACAGATGAACACTCTTACATCATTAAGTGCCGTGCTACAAAACAGGTCATCGTTTCTTTTCTTTCTTTCTTTTTTTTTTTTTTGAGGGCAGTGTCACTGGCCCTCATATGTGGGACCCAAACCAGGGCCGCTGGCTTCCAAAGCCAGCGCTTACCACTGCGCCACTCAGCCAGCCCTTCAATGACTTTTTTAAGGTAAATATTTGAATACATATGTAATTATTTATTTAGTGTAAAGTGGATCTAGCATATCAAAGGGTACAGCAATTTGGAGCTTTTTAATATATATTTCCAAAGAGCCCCATGGAAAGATTGTGTCTGTTTACATCCCCATCGGTACCCTGTAAGTACTTGTGTCCTTGTAACCCTTGCCAACACTGGCTATTGCCATGTGACTAAAAATCAAACTAAAGAAATCTGGTATGCATTAATTTGAAAGAAACCATGACTCAAGTTTCTCTGCATCGAGTATTTAATGTTTAGCAGATTGCTCTGTGTGCAATAATTATGGGTTTCTTTATGGTGTTAAGAAGCCCTTTTATTAAATTTTACATTTACCACTTGCTTCAAGGTTCTTAAATAGTTCTTAGGTTTTCTTTTTTTTTTAAAGATTTTATTGGGGAATTGGGGAAGGTGAACAGCGTTGGGGAACTGGGGAAAGGGAGGAACAGACAAGTTGTTTTCCTTTTGTTCTTCAGTCTAGTTGTGGAGGACATTGTTTCACTGGCCCATGTTGGTATCGTCATTGTGCTCTTCTCAGGTGAGGCAGATTGGTCGCCACCGGCCTCTGGACAGCTCTTGGCATCTCATGCTGGCTCTTGGCATCTCACGCTGGCTGCGGGCCACTCACTGTAGTCTATGGCAGCCCACTGCAGCAGGGGCTGCAGCTATGCCATCCTGGGGACTCACAGCAGCCCAGCTCCAGGTGGAGCTGTTGTTCACCATCTTAGCTGTGGAGGGCAGTGTCACTTGCCCTCATATGTCGGATCCGAACCGAGGCCACTGGCATCCAAAGCCAGCTCTTAACCAACATGCCACTCGGCTGGCCCAGTTCTTAGGTTTTCAATGCTTATGTTTTTAGGCGGTTAAAAAATATGGTTTTGGAGGGCTTTGGGTGTATGTGTATAATAGAATGTGAAAACTAGACAGAACTTTGGTGATTGATTATTCCACCTCTATTTTATATCTAAGTGCTGAAGAAAGAAGCTTGTCCACAATCATTCTATCTGTTGGGATGCTCTCAGTTGCAATTGACAGACAACTCAGACTAGCCTTGCAAAGTAGGGGATTTACTGGCTTGTGAAATGAAAAATTGGCTCTGATGATACCTAGTGTGACTGACCTTAGACAATTCCTTGATATTTTTAAGCCTTAGTTTTCTTATCTGTAAACAGGGTGTTAGCCTTGACCAAAGGTCCCTTACACCTTTTAAAGTTTTATGAATATATTAGCAAAGAATTACATTATACTGTCAACCAAATTTAGATGTAGTAAAGGAAAGACTAGCTCCCAGAGAGCAAATTTTTAAGGAAATACAGTTCTATTACACACCTGGATCTAAATTAATAAAGTCTTTTGTTTTGTTTTATTTTTAACATGTAGAGGTCCTTAGGCAACTCCAATGTAGTTAGTATTCATGTAGTGTAAAAATATCCCTGGAGTGCTTTGAAAGCCTTTTTTTTCCCTCGTGGTTACACAATCCTCAGACATCTTTTCCACCTATTTGCTTCACAAATCTCCTCACAAATAGTGGGAAAAGAAATTCAGTCCGGCTGCTTCTTATTCACAGCAAATTATTAGGGCAGTAAATTCCAGCTTGGTGGAGCCTTGAGAGATCTGTTACTATCAGTGACAGAAAGATGTAAATCGGTGACAGAAAGATGTAAATTGGTGAGTTACATCTGTGCCCAAAGGAGCTAACCTTGAGCACTTGGTGCCTAATTTACATACAAGAAGAAATATGGGCATTAGGGAACTTGAACTTTGTCTCACCAGGAGCACCTCTTTAAAGCTCTGTGGCTGGTTGTTCAAGAGGAGGTAGATGTTCTAATGTTAGGCTCCCCTTAGCTCTTTAAAATTGTTTCTTGGACAGCTGGGAAATCTTTTCTGTGGTTGTTGATTTTTTTTTTACCCCCCCTCATTTTTGCTATTTGGAGTTCACTGTGTAACCTTTGAAATTTACTGCGGGAAGCGTAAGTGCCCCTTAGAGACTATTTTAGTGTTCTGAAAAGGTCTTTAAGAAGCAAGCTTCATTTTAAAGCCATCGACTACCAATGAAATTTTAAAATGTTTTTACCACAATATTTGGAATACAGATTTGTTTTATGGTTTTAATTACTACTAGGTTGTTTAGAGACGTTTTTAGACTAAAATAAATGCAGTAGGACCTACATACCTTTTTATTCTCACAGCTACCACATGTTTATTAGTGACACTGGCAGTCTCTGGGTCTGGTTCTACAGGAGAGGGAGGGTTCCAGGGAAAAACAACCAGCCAAAGATTTTGATGGAGGATATATTAGTCAGGATAGGTGAGATCACTCTGTAGTAACAAATAGCCCTCAAATCTCTAAGACTTAAAACAACAAAGGTTTAGAGCATCCCAGTCTGGACCCCCTCTTGTTTCGAGAGCTATAACTTTCTGCTCTAATAAAACTATTCTCTGCTACAAACTTAAAACAAACAAAGAAAAAACAAACAAAGTTTTATTTCTCATTCACACTACAAGTCCTTTAAGGTGTGGCTCATCTTCACTCTGTGACTCAGATGATGGAGCAATCATTATCTTGGATTCTGCTGGTCATGGTAACAGAAAGAGTTCTGAAGCACCAGCTACAATGCCCCTGCTTGGAAGTGACATACTTCCATTCTTCATTCACTGGCTGATTAGGCATATTCACCAGCTCAATTCTACTACAAAATGGCCAGGAGTTACAGTCTGATCCCATGAGTGTGGAAGGAAGAAAACCAGAAATATTTGGCCTGCAGCACCAGTGACTACCACAATTTGTTTTTGATTACAAAATTGGTCCACTCTCCCACCTACAGGTGAGATATAGTCATGGCCTCCCCAAAGGAGCCAATCCTGAAGTCCCATCTGGTCACAGCATCTGCATGATGTACAGTAGGCTCCAAATTAGGGTGTGATACCAAATCATTTCAATATTGACTCAATCTAGAAACCTCTGGACCCAAAAAGTCAGGTTACCTGCTGTTCATCCCTAGCCCCACATTGTATATTAATATACAGTGGTGAAACAAAGGTTGGGGTGAATTGGAGACATCCATGCATTGGACCTCGGTCATTCCCAATTCTGACGCAGTTCTGAATCTTCAGGGCTTCCTGCCTGGTAGGTGGAGAATGTTCCTTTGGGATCCTGATTCTTCTTTCTAGGGAGGGCCTCCCCACTGCATTGTTGCCTTCAGCCCTTGGCTTTTTCCAGGAGCCTCCTTGATCACATCTTAAGTGAGCATGGAAGCGTGTGCCCTCTGTAGGGACTGAGCAGCCTTCTCAGCTCCTTCCTGACGTTAGAGGGTTGGGGCTCTAGAGTTCTTCCCAGGTCTTGAGCGCTTTTCCCAGCCATTCTGGGTTCAGGCTTTTGGTTTCTTTGGCAGCACAACTTTTTCCCAACGAAAATGGGTTTCTTCTGTGTTGTACTCTAGTTGATTTCTACATGTCCAGCACGCAGTCCATGGGTTTCTTCTGTGTTGTACTCTAGTTGATTTCTACATGTCCAGCACGCAGTCCTTGGCATAATACTTATATTCACTGTATGCCTTTGTGCTTGTGCTTCCAGCCTTTCCTTATTAATGTTAGTTGATGATACTTGGAACCTGTCAGGCTTTGATGGGGAAGCCACAGCTAGTGTATTTTCCCCTGTGCTTTTCTAATTGAGAGAATTAACTAAGAAGCCACTTAACTGCATCTTTATTTAGAGACATCTTTACCCTTTCAGAGTGTTCAGAGGGAGTGTGATAGCCATTCTCTTCCTCTGAACCTCACCCCAAAGCTAATTGGTCTTTTTGTTCTTTGTTACTCAAAGGCTCTCTCAGTTTTATCATTTATATACTGGGGAAGAGAAGCAGCTACTTTTTTCCAACCCTGGAAGCCTGACTTGATGGACTTGATTCCCCCCCCTTTTTTTTTCTTTCTTTTTGAGGGCAGTGTCACTGGCCCTCACATGTGGGACCCGAACCGGGGCTGCTGGCTTCCCAAGCCAGCGCTTAACCACCGCGCCACTCAAACGGCCCTGAGTCCCTTTCCTTTTTGTTTGTAAACCAGTCCATGACTTTTTTTTTTTTTTAGATTTTATTGGGGAATTGGGGGAGGGGAACAGCCAAGTTTTTGTAATTCAGTCTTCGTTGTGGAGGGCGCCAGTTGCCATCTGGCTTCACGTTGCTTATGGCCTCTAAGCTCAAGGTGCTGAGTTCAGTCTTAGTTGTGGGTGGGCATAGCCACCTTCCCATGCAGGAGTCGAACCAGCAGCCTTGTTGTTAAGAGTGCATGCTCTATCCACTGAGCCATCCAGGCGGCAGCTCAGCTCGAGGAGCCGAGTTCAATTTTCAGTTGCGGGTGGGCATAGCCCACCATTGAACAGGCAATCTTGTTGTTACACCAGCTGAGCCATCCTGACACCTGTTGGCAGCTCAGCGACAGCTCAGCTAGGGCACAGCATTCACTGACCCATGTGGGAATCGAACCAGAGGCCCTGTTGTTCAGAGCATGTGCTCTAAGCCAACTCTTAACCAACTGAGCCACTTGGCCGGCCCCCCGTCGTGTTTTTTTAAGAGTGAGACTTTACAATTGCCTGTACCTACCAATATCCTACCAGCTAAATGGCCACATAGTGACTCTTCATCCCAGAGGTCTGGTGACAGCTGTGACTGGGTGAATGCTGGATTTGTGGTACAGACTAGATTATTTCCTGGATTTCACACTGTTTGTTCTGTCCCTTCTGTGCTGAGATGCTCCTATTTCTCTTTATCACCGAATTAGTATTTTTTAGTTCTGCAGCATGTACTGCAAGTTCTGGGTGTAGCATTTTCTCCATCTCTTTCCCTGATCTCTAGCTGCTACCTATACAACCTGCTCATCTTGCCACCCCCTAACAACAGTAACAACCTTGGTGGGGTGGGCTTCTATACATTTCTACTGGCTCATATAATCATAAACTTAGGGGTCTTCCTTCCATCTTTCCATCCTCTGTCCCTTGTCCCTCCTCCTCACCTCCTTTCTTTTCAAACCAAATAGGGTACATAAATTATTTATACTTCTAGGGGTCTTTTACTTTTCTTATTAACAGAAAATTGGGGATATCTCTCCAGGCAGATAGTACAATGTGTCTCATTCATTCTTTTTAATGGCTGCCCAATAATAGCCCATAGTTTGAAAGTCATATACTTTCTTGAACAATTTCGTTGTTAAAAAGCAGAAACATAGGGCCGGCCGAGTGGTGCAGTGGTTAAGCACTGTCTTGGGAAGCCAGCGGCCCCAGTTCAGTCCCACATGTAGGGGCCAGTGACACTGCCCTCAAAAAAAAAAAAAAAAAATTTTGGGCCGGCCGAGTGGTGCAGTGGTTAAGCGCTGGCTTGGGAATCCAGTGGCCCCGGTTCAGTCCCACATATGAGGGCCAGTGACACTGCCCTCAAAAAAAAAAAAAAAAGTGGAAACACTTTTGTTTCCAGTTTTTGTTTGTTTGTTTTTAATTTGGCCACTCTAAAGGGTGCTGCAAATGGTTCAGCAAAGGGATAGCTGAGTTAAAAATGTATGTGTACTTTTGATTTTAATAGGTGTTGTCAGTCTTTTCAAACTTGTTATCCTAGCTGTGTTCCAAAATACCCTTTCCTCATCCTATCCAGGTGTCAATGTCTACCCTACTTTGATAAGAATGAATTATAACTGCAACACTGACTGCATAGCCTAGTCACCTGTTGACGTGCCATACAGTAGTGGTTCAGTGGAGTTTAAAATTAGGGCTATGGTCAGCCTATATGATTAGAGGTGGTCATGATTTCTTTTTTTTCTTTTTCTTTTCTTTTTTTTTTTGTATTTCTTAAAGAATCCATAGAAAGTTTATAGTAGGGAGGGAACTGGAGACAATTGTAATGCAATTTACCTTTCACAGATAATGGATTTGAGATCCCAAGAAGTGGAGGGAGTTATATAGTGAGCTGGTTGCTTCTGGAAAGCAATTGTTCTGAATCCTGATTCAGGGATTTACCTGTTGCCTACACTGTGGGCCATGCTGATGGGACAGTGAGTTTTGGAGACTGGACCAAGAAACATCAGCTGTAAGCTGAATGACTGGTAGGAATGTGCTGGTTCCAGTTGTCTATGACCTCCTGCCTGGACGAGCAAGCTTCCCAACCTACACTGGGCTGTGTGGGGTTTGCGCTGCAAACTTCCACGAGGACAACAGGACATCTGTTACCTTGGTCTTATCAGTGGAATTTGTTGATCTTAATCTTTTGGCAGTTTGGGATTTTATTTTTCCACACTGTTCAAGTTACTGCTTACCAAGTGTGGAGCAGCTAAGCTAAATGACAGCCAGTGACACACAGCAAAGAAGATTCTGTGGACAGAGATGGCGTCCTCCCCCCTACCCTCCCACTCCTTCTCCCCAGCATACCAATGTAGAGGGCTAAATAGTAGGGCTGCTGAGGACAAAGAACTCTGTAGGCCCCATTTATGTGCCTGGCAATGGAATTTCTAGGTGTAAATATGCACAGTTTGACCAGGGCGCTCTCCTATGGATGTTCTCTAGGGCAGAATAATGAAACTTTTGAAAGAGGTCACTTTAGCTCCCTGTGTCTTTACACTCAGTTTTCATATTACAGTTCCAGGTTTAGCTGCTAGAGTTTGCTGAGGGAATGAAACGGGAGACTCCAGATTTTGGATACGCAGTTCAGTTTGCTCCGTGTTCATTGCAGAACTTTAACAGCACAGCAGTAACTTGCCAGGATGCCTCTACATAAAGTCAGCCTATTCAGGGCAGCTCAGCCTATTCTCTTAATAACAATGCAAATAATTACAATGGAGATTCATTTTGACATAGATAAACATCTCCACCAGATTAAGAAAAAAAAATTATATCTATATACATTAAGTCCTCATGTAATGTCAGTAGGTTCTGTGACTTGAAGCAAAATGACCTATAACAACCAATTTTACCATAGGCTAACTGATATAAACAAGAGTTAAGTTCTTATGGCATCGCATCAACATTATAATGGAACCTATTGTGTGTGTATGTATTTATAGCATTTTTGAGAATGGATCAAGAAACATCATCTGTGAGGTACATATATTACGTATCTACGTCTAGAGACGTGCCTTCTTGTTGCAGATATGGTCAGGAGCTGTGCTTATCTGTGGACTTGCCTGTCAGTGGCTGTGGCTCTTCTGGATTAGTAGTTTCTAAGCCTATAGGTGGGAACCATAGGGGAACTTTTAAAAAATACTCCTGCCCAGGTCCCACCCTGGGCTAAATCAGAATCCGTAGGAGAGGAGACCAGATATTGGAATGTTAAAGATAATTCTAACATGCAGCTAGCTGGTTCGGGGACTTCTAGGTGGGCCATTTGAGATGGAGCAAGTGTCTCTGCTTAATGAAGAAATTAGATATAACAGGAGCTGTTGTTTTTAGAATCCTGCCACTATGGGGATCCTCATGTCTGCCCATCATCCCTCATGGCCCACTTTTTCTCCCTTTCTGCTTTGTATTTATTCTATAGATTAAAGCAGTGGAGTCATGTCTTATAAAGTCAGCTCATGGAGACAAAAATTGAATGCTGTAAAAATTATCATTGGAAAATGCCCTAGGAAGGCACCGTGAGGCTTACAGATCAATACACCACCTGTGGGTACACCTCACATAACCAGTTTTTCCTATGGCATCGAAACAGGTCACTGTTTCTTTGTTCAAGGTTCTGATAAAATGATTAGCATTTGGGAGCTATGGTGTAGGCAAAATAAGTATCCTGTAAGTATCAGAACTGCACCCAACTTGGTGAGATCCTTGAGCCCTGAGAAGCTCATGGGGACTAAGACTGCTTTAGGAAACTGCAGAACCCTATTTCTCATCTCATTCTCAATCCTGAGGCTGACTCATTGAGTAGAGTATGGGCAGAATCATGAGCACCATTTAAATTGTGAGTGTCTCCTTGCCTGTCTTCTCTTTTAGGCCCATATAGTTGAATTCAGGTACACTGAATGTTCAGTGTCCATACAGGTGTGACCCCACTGCTTTTCATTATTGAATATGGACAATAGAACATCCCTTTGCCTGTGTAGAATTCAGCGGCACTCTGTCTTTCTTTCCTCTAGCATTCCCATGGTTTGGCATGGATATCGGTGGAACGCTGGTTAAATTGGTCTACTTCGAACCGAAGGATATTACAGCTGAGGAGGAACAAGAGGAAGTGGAGAACCTTAAGAGCATCAGAAAGTATTTGACTTCTAACATTGCTTATGGGAAAACGGGGATCCGAGATGTCCACCTGGAACTGAAAAACTTGACCATGTGTGGACGCAAAGGGAACCTGCATTTCATCCGCTTCCCCAGCTGTGCTATGCACAGGTTCATTCAGATGGGTAGCGAGAAGAACTTCTCCAGCCTTCACACCACACTCTGTGCCACGGGAGGTGGGGCCTTCAAGTTCGAAGAGGACTTCCGTATGGTACGCGGGCTTTCTTTGTTAAAACAACAAAACCCTCTCTTAGAGAAAGAAAGAAAACCTTTCACATGTCCATAATCATGGCATCTCATACCAAAAAACTAAACTACTACTAACTAGCCTTGGGGCATTGGACAAGTTTATTCACTTTGCTGTACCTCAGTTTCCTCATCTGTATGAATAGTTCCTACCTCATAGCGCTGTTACATGAAGGATTAAATGAGATATTATGTACCTGGCACTTAGTTAATGCTCAGTAAAGATTAGCTATCATCATCATTTTTGTCACAGGTTACTGTTGCACAATATGCTACAGACAAGATGACAAACCCTATTCTGAAGTATTTTAGTCAGAGTTTTCCATAGACACTTACTACAGTTTCATGAAAAGTTTAATCACTGTGCCTGTCTTGTAGATATATAACTTGAGGCCCTCAGGAAAGCCTTTCTAGAACTCTTGCTAAAAATTATGAGTTCTTTTTTGTGTGTCTTTTTTGGTTTTGAATGTGACTCAAGTTTTACTCAAAACAAAAAAAGAAAAAATTTTTTTTTTTTTTTTTTTTTTTTGAGGGCAGTGTCACTGGCCCTCATATGTGGGACCCGAACCGGGGCCGCTGGCTTCCCAAGCCAGCACTTAAGCACCATGCCACTTGGCCGGCCCCCGAAAAGAAATCTTTGATATTATTTATAGATGAATTTCTTTATTAATGAACACAATTTAGGGAGTATGGTTCTACGTAATAAAATAATGCTGTATTCTGACAGTGCATTCCAACTCTGTGTTGCTCATTTAGGATTTGACAAATTTGGCTAAATGGAAGATATGGATGAGTGACATGGCATCCAAACTTTCTCTTTATTTAGCAATCTCTTAACACTGATGTGTTCCCATTTCCCCATCTCTGTATTGAGTGAGCCTCATCTCACAGGGTATAAAATGAGAGTAAAGTAAAACTATAGGTGGAGAAAATAAAAGAAACTAAATTAACAGAAGTTATTGAACATAGGAGAAGGGAGGGTTGGATGATTTTAGGATTAGTCTTGCCAGAAAATTGAAAACATAGTGAGATAAGATGTAAAATACATTTTCTCAGAGCCTAGAGTACAAATTACTGGTATTTTGTCATGGAACTAATATAATCCAGACTTGTCATAAAGTCTGTCATTAATGGATAAATTAATGAGTCAATGTGTTATTCATGGTATTAAGCTATAAATGAAAATTTTATTAGTATCGTCAAAGGTGACATCATTTATTTCATTGATTATACTAAGTAGTTTGTAGAAGAGCTGGCAATCGAGTCCTAGCACAGTACCCTAAATGAGACTGATTATATTTAGGTTTTGGCTTTTTTTTTCTGTGTCCCCTTTCCATATTTAGCAGTAGAATTTGACGCTGCCACTAACTTAAATGGTTCCTGGGATCTTTTTCCCACCAAAGGGTCCCAATGATCAAAGAGTTTTGAAACTGAGAAGGTTGAGACCCAGGGTCATGAAAATTAAATTTCAGTTCATAATTGGAAAAAGCCTTGAGAATTCTAGGCCTGTTTCTACATTTAACTAGAGGTGACTTTGGGTGAGACATGTCCTTCCTATGGGCTTCACTTTCATCACCTGAAGAAGGTGACAGTAGGTCACCTAAAGCACACCTAAATGCTTAGCACTTACTGTGCCCTCTGCCTAAAATACTCTTCCCTGGATACCAGCCTGGTTTGCTGTATTGCTTCTCCCGGTCCCCTGCTCCAGTGTTACCTCATCACACAAAGACCATCCCAGCACTCCCTATCTCCCTTACCCTCCATTTTTCTCCACTTATTGCCATTTGCAATATTCTGTATTCCCAAGCTTATTTGATGATTAGTCATTTCCCTGCACTAGAACATAAGTTCAAGAAGCGGCAGAAGCTTTGTTTTGTTCTTTACAGTACTTGGTGTATAGGAGGAGCATAATGAATACTTGTTGTGAGTGAGTGAATGAATGAGTGCTTAGGAAAGAGGATGATAAAACCTATTCATCCTCACAGGCTTTGGAAAGATAAGGGCACATCACTTAGTGCACTGACAAATAGGCTACGGGGAGAGATCTGTCTTCTTCAATTTTGTCTTCACTTTGTCCAAGACTGAGCATGACAACAGAAGGCAGCCCATACTTTCATAGGTGTACGCCCCACCTGGCCATGCTGTTAGGCAAATACAGTCATGCACCACATAACAACATTTTGGTCAACGAGGGATGGCATATATGGCGGCAGTCCCATAAGATTTTAATGGAGCTGAAAAAGTCCTATCGCCTGATGACGTCATAGCTGTGGTGACATCATAGCTGTGGTGACGTCATAGTGTAATGCAGTACTCACATATTTATGGTGATGTTGGTGGAAACAAACCTACTGCACTGCCAGTCATATAGAAGTATAGTGCATACAGTATATACAGCATGTAATTATTACCACTGACAGGCAATTAATTATGTACAATATATAATACAATAATATAATACCTTGGTTTGCAAGCATAATTTGTTCTGAAAACAAACTATTCATATTGCAAGACATCGCTTGTTTACCAAGTTAAAAGGTATTAGAAATGTTTGCTCATCTTGCAGAACACTCGCAAATCAAGTTACTCACAATCCAAGGTTTTACTGTATTTGATAATGATATAAACAACTATGCTACTGGTTTATGCATTTACTATACTTTTTATCATTATTTTAGAGTGTGCTCTTTCTACTTATTAAAAAAATAAGTTGGGGGCCGGCCAAGTGGCGTGGTGGTTAAGCGCTGGCTTGGGAAGCCAGCGGCCCCGGTTCGGTCCCACATATGAGGGCCAGTGACACTGCACTCAAAAAAAAAAAAAAAAAAAAAAAGTTGGCTGTAAAATAGTATGCCATGTTAGGCTGGCAGCAGCCTCACACATTTCGTGTTTACTGCGTCTCTTAATTGCATCATTTTCTCTTGTGCTTGATTGACTCTCGTGTTTTGTACAGTAACATGCTGTCTGGGCTTGTAGCCTAGCAGCAACAGGCTGTACCGTCTAAGTTTGTGGAAGTACACTCTATGATGTTTGAACAATGAAATCTCCTCAGGACGCCACCCGTCGAAGTGGTGCATGACTATGCTTGCTCCCTGCTCCAGTCTGTAGGCTCCAGCAGCTTGCCCAAAGGAGCAAAGGCTTTGGTACCTTGGTTGTAATGAGATATGACCTTCCTCAGTTCAGAACCTTGAGAAACACACTTGCTCATGACCAGCATATATTGAGTAATTTCCTCCCAGGACATACATTACCCCAGAGGAGTGATGGAGGCATTGCCAGACATTGCGTAAATGCTCCAGGTCACTGTGATTCACTTGGGGCTCCCTAGTGGGGATGAACTGACAGGGTACCCTTGAGCCACCTAGGAGCTCACAGCACTAGCGTGGGGTCAGCATTCCTTCTGAATCAGAACTGAGGCCATGCCCCAGCCCTTACCTCTAAGGCACTCCCAGAGCCTCTTAATCTCTCTTCAGCTTTAGTTTTCTTATCCATGTAGCACAAGAGCGCTACACTTCCTGTTCTCCAGAGGTCCCTACCAGTTCTGATGTCCTAAAAATCCTTCCTGCTCTCTCTACTTAGAGGTATGTAAAGTATCACAGATGTGTATTTTATTCATTTCTAAAATAGAATTTGGTGACTCTCAACTATAGGAGAGTGATAGAACTGGCTTTGGGGTAGGTGCGCAGAATACGCTCAGGCAGAGTATTGGGAGTTCAGAGCCCCTTGGGAAGGTTTGTACCAGATTTATTTATTTACTTAGCTTTTAGTTATTTTTGACAGACTGAGCTGAAGCGCCTAAGGAGAACTTCTTTCAGTTGTATCCTGAGCATGCCTTGTGTTTAGGATCCACATGTTTTCTAATTTTAACATACAGGGAAACACTGATACAAAGAAAGTGTTTCTCTGGAGCTGAGAGCTGGGCACGCTATTTCAGGCTTCCCACACAGTTAATTCAATTGTACAAATGAGCTGCAGAGTCTGAGGAGTAATTCACCCCTTGATTTGCATTTCAGATGGCATGTTTGAAAGTCCAAGTTATGATTTGACTTGTAGCTCACACTTGGGAGCCTGTCCTTTCTGGATGGTGAAGACTCCTGAGCTCTCTATGGGTCTCAATGGAAGTGACTCATATTTCGGGATGCCTGACCTCAGGCTTCAGAAATATCCACCCCCTGGGTGAAATGTGTAGAAGACCTGTTTGTTTGCCACTAGCACTCGATTTGAAAATGATTTTGAGGGGGAAAGGTGAAATAACAATGTTTCCTTTGCTTAGTTACTTTGCCCTGATAGATGATAGATGAGTTTTTCTTTTTCCCTGTCATGTAGTGCCAGGATGTCCAATTGGGCACACTATGCCTCTGTCTGAGTTTGTGATGTTGGCTCTGGGCACAGATGTCAATACTGTTGATCGACCTCTGATTGATTTTTAAGTGGGTTAACCTATAACCCCAGACTGGCTGATGAAATTGCCACTTTTCAGTTTAGGGTGATCCAGGAGGTGATAACTCTCCCTGTTTCATTTAACAGATGTTTTTTAGACAGGCTTTTGAGCATGGTGCTCAGGATCACTTGTAAACCAGGGTGTGCCCAGTGCTGTAAGTGTGAAGGTAGAGGTTGAGAAAGCCAGCAGGACTGAGAAGGTAGACACAGCTATGTCTCACTATAGTCTTTTAGGTCTCCAGATAGTTTTATTCTTCTAACATTACCCGCTTAAAATGTGCATAATTACATGCATCTCACCCAAAAGTTTCACTTAGTAAAAGGGAAATGTTTGGAATCATTTAGGAAATAGCTTTGATTTATCACCAAGTATCATTGACGATGATTGTTTCTGTGTATCAAGAAAACTTCTACTACTGGTCAGTAACCTATTCGAATTCTGTACTGCAGGCATAGCTTCAGGGGATTTTGTTGAATGGGGAATTCAGATGAGTGGCACAAAGTCAAAAGTTTTCTTCTAGCTGTTAGCTTTTGTAATGAAGATGATGCCCTTTCTGTCAAAATATCTTCTTACTTGTGTAGGTTGTTTCCAGATCCCAGAAGCAGTACCCATTTATGAATGAAGACAAGAGAAGAATAGGGAGTCTGAGGGAGCTGTCTATTAGTTATGTCACCTAGGGACAGATATTTAAGCTTTATGAGCCTTAACCATAGAATCTGGATAATAGTACCTATTTGTAGGGTTTTTGTGAGAATTAAATGACCTAGTATAAGTGTTTGGTATGTAGTAAACAGCAAATACCAGCTAATCTTTCCTTAAAGAGATGTTTTAAAATGTTAAGTTAGACTTTATAAATTATCTTCCTTAATTGGTTCAGCTTTATGTTGGTGATTGCTGGATTTGTGTGTGTGTGTGTGTGTGTGTGTGTGTGTGTGTGTGTGTGTCCATGGAAAATGATTATCAACCCAGGCCTCTGGACCAGCAATAATACTACTCCTGAGGATCATGAATTAAATTTTTGAGGATACAAAGCAGCCACTCATCCCTAAGGCTAGCCACACAGCCAACTCATTCCCTTTGACCTTTCCCCCATACACTTAGGAGAAAGGGTTTTTTATCTCATAGGATCATGAAAACACACTTTGAGGCCACCCCAGCTATTAATAAAAGAGCCAACAGTTTTTGAGTTCTTTGTTCATGCCAAGCCCCATGTAAGCATTTTACATGTATTATCATAATTAATCTTCACAACAACTCTTATGTAGTGGGTATTATTATCCCCATTTTACAGATGAGGAAACTGAGGCATGAGAAGTTAGTAACTTGCCCTACATCCCTCAGTTAAATAAGTATTAGAGCCAGAATTCAAAGTCAGGTTTGCCTAACTCCAAACCCAAGGCCTGGGTAAAGGGGAGTTGGACTTTGTGGGCTAAGGAGGTGTCCCCAGCTCCCAGGCTCAACATGCCACCCTTGGGACTTCATGTCCTGTCAGGGAAGGGTAGGATTCTTGTTGCTTTCAGGACATTTTTACTCTCCTCACCTTGTGAGAGAGTCCACTATCTCAGTGGTATGCTGTATTTGTTTCCTATGGCTGCTGTAATAAATGACCACAAACTTAGTGTCTTAAAACTACAGAGATTTATTCGGTCATAGTTCTGGAGGCCAGGAGACTGAAATCGGTGTCGGCAGGACCACACTTCCTCAGAGGCTCTTGGTTGCCTTCCATTCCTTGCCTTTTTCAGCTTCCAGTGGCTGTTGGCATTCCCTGGCCTGGGGCACAGCACTCTGTCTCTGCCTTCATCTTCGCAGGGCCTTCTCTTCTGTGTCTCTCACATCTTTCCTGTATGTCTCCTAACAACACTTGTCATTGGAACCCCAACAGATATTCCATGATGTTCTCTTTATCTCAACATCCTTAATTATATCTTCAAAGACCCTTTTGCTGAATAAGATAACACAGGTTCTAAAAATTAAGACATGGACATGGATCTCTCAGGGGCCACCATTCAACCCACTGCACATGCTAATAAGATGCTTTTCCAGCGGCCGGGCAAGCTCCCATCCTTGAGCACGCACTGTGGGCAGACAGGATGTCCGAAGTCCGGTCAAAACCACTTCTCTAGTCGAGTGACTAATTAACAACAAGATTTGATACAACTTGTTGTTTCACGGGCGTTTCTATACTTTTAATGTTCATGACACATTTGAAGTCCAGCTAAAAGCTTCCGGCGCTTCCCCTGAGGTCGTGGCAACCTCTCTCAGAAGGCTTTGTTCTCTTTCAGATCGCGAATCTGCAGCTCCATAAACTGGACGAACTGGACTGTCTGATTCAGGGCCTGCTCTACGTTGACTCCGTTGGCTTCAACGGCAAGCCGGAATGTTATTATTTTGAAAACCCCACAAATCCTGAATTGTGTCAAAAAAAGCCGTACTGCCTTGATAACCCATACCCTATGCTGCTGGTGAACATGGGCTCAGGTGTCAGCATCCTAGCTGTGTACTCCAAGGACAACTATAAAAGAGTTACAGGGACCAGGTAAACATGGTTTCCCCTCAGAAAACTTTTTTATGCCTAAACCAGGCCTCTTTCTTGAAGACCAGTTTATAAAAAGGTTATTTCTAGTGAATACATTTTTAAAAGAAAGATCTTACCCCCTGTCTACCAAAAAGCATTACTGGATATGTTACAAGGGTGATTTATATAAAGGTTAATAAAATACTGCCCTTGCCCTGCTGGAAACTGGTCAGGTTGAGGGAAGAAGGGTCACATCCATCAGAAGTTTTCCCAAAAGGCAACACGTATCAAGTGCCAAATGAATGTCAGGGACAATAAGCACAATAGAATCCAGATGGGAGGATGCCGGGAATGGTCAGAAACCATCTTTTGGAACTACCTTGGTGCCTAGCACAGGATGAATTGCTTGACATAATACATCAAACTCGTAAACCAAACTGAGTTTATAAGGTATGTTTGTTACCCTCAGATAAATGCTTCAGCTAAAAACTGGAATAATAGCCACACTCACAGGGAATTTTGGAAAGCAGTGGACAGGGAAACGGCCCTGTCCCCACAGTTCGGCAGAGCCCCTTGTATTTTAATGCACACACACCCAAGGGCAGGTGGGCTCAGCTTCCTGTTAATGGGCATTCAACAAGGGAAAAGGATCTGGGGTCAGAAATCTTTGAGAAATCCTAGTGTAAGCAAATCTAAACAGGTTTTCCTTACTTCTAAGAGAGGGATTTGGTATGAAGTGTTTCTCCCGCCTACTGAACCACAGAGCCCATTTTTGGCAGAACAACTTCAGGAACTAGTACCATTTAGAATGTGCTTTGGGACCTGATAGTCAAACCACTGTGTTGGATAGATGAAGATATCACATAACTTCTTGGGGCCTCAGTATCTTCGTTTGTGCCATGAAGGGGATGATTTCTTACATAGTTTCTACAGGCTTTTCCAGCACTGAAATGTTGCAGTACTACTCACCCATTAGGACGAGAATACTACTTTTCTACTGTATTTCCAGACTTGTGATGGGTCTGTATAAATCATTGGTTTGCCATTGGGGAAATGGGGATGAATCCTCCCAAGGGATTTTGGCAATGTCTGAAGACATTCTTTTATTGTCACAACTGGACATGAGGGACTACTGGCATCTAGTGGGGGAGAGGTGAGGGATACTGCTAAATATCCTATAATGCATAGAGCAGCCCCACACAACAAAAAAGTACCAAGCCCCAAAAGTCAGTAGTACTGGTGGTGTTGAGAAACCCTGGCTTACACACCCCCTCTCTCTGAGTAAATCTTGCTTGTGTCCAGAATATAGGCTTTGGTGTGTAAGTTCATTACTAATAGGCGTACATTTGCTCACTGAGAATACAGAGCTAAGCCTACTTGCCCACACAGGAATTGGAGTCGATCCCATGGCCTCATGAGGACAGTCAGATGTATTAGAGACAAACATTTCAACTGAACTGGTTTTACCCTAGAGAGTGATCTCCTGATAAAGGTACAGCTTTTAAGGAACTACAGACTTCTTCCCAGGAGTTATCGAATTAGTAGAGTTAACCCCAAGGTAACAACAGGCTAAACTTATTTTCCACAATTAGAAATGTTTCTTTTGTTTATTAACACTGAAATCCATAAATTACATCACAGGTGAACTTTCTCAAACCTGGAGGTTCCAGGGATTTGGGTCATCTTCTTGCGTAGCTGCTAATGAACTAATTGTAGTATTTGGATTCTTTTCCATTTGTAATAAGGCCTAGAAATTTTAGTTATTGGTCAGTGCCCATTAATGACTAGTGCTTTGCAATGACCAACAAATCCTGACTGGATGTCCAAACTTAGCTACGAGTTCTCTTTCAGCAGTAGTTTTGGAAATGTGCTACAGGGGACTGAATGTTAATAGAGAGTTCCTTTCACAGGCTGCCAAGTGTAGGGAAGGGGAATGAAACATCAGTTCTGGGCCCCAGGTCCTCCTGGTTCAACCAGAGTTGTTCTACCAAAGCTGTTTTGATGCCAGTTAGAAAACCACTGATATAAACTGTTATGGTCAGCAGTGAACATCAGCTTGTGGAACATGCTTTGGGAATCACTGATCTAAGTAAACAGCGTAAGCTTTAAGTTTTGATACTCCTATTGTGAACTGATAGCTGTAACTCCAAGTTTTTTTTCTGGTGTTATACCCTGTTTTCTCATTAAGCATGTTTATTTTCAGAAAGGCACTTCATTCAGGATATCAGTTTTCTTTCTAACATGATTTTTAATGGTTTATTTCAGTGTTATGTGTAATTTTATTGCATCCTAGATTAGGTAGCAACGTTTTATTTTCTATTGACACAATGCCAATTTTATTATAAGGGCCAATGGGAAAAGAAAACAGGACTTTTTCAGCTGACATTGTTAAAATGTGTACATAGTCTATTAAAAGAGGAATGCAAAGAATTTTGAAACTTTAGTGAAAGTTGCAAGACAGCTCATTTCATTGTTTTGGAATCTTATTTTAAGGACACAAGCACTTGGTTATTGAAGGTTTCTTCTATTTCTCCCTAAAATCCCTCACTCTAAGGTTGTTGGTTTTTAAAAAAAAACAAAAAAACAAAAAAAACAAAACAAACATGTTGATATTCAACAGCTGTTTCTAGCACTATGTTTTTGTCTCTGATTTGCTGAGGATCTTACTGTGTCTGCTGAAACAAACAGATGTATCTGATTATAAGCAAGAGAACCACTTGATTAAATAATGGTTAGCAGGCTGGGGATATTAATAAAGTGCTCTGTGATGGTGCCTTCTTTCCTCCTCTGTGCAGTGTACCAGCTGTCCAAGTGCATGCTCGCTTTCTTTCCCCATTCAGCTTTGATGCTTTGTCTGGAGTCACCTGTCATTTTCCAGCCATCCAAAGCACTTGTCCTTTTTCACTCATACCCACATATGAGCCAATGAGGCCTTCTTTCTAAGTCAGCCAATGTCTTCTTCAGTCACCTATGTTTGGAGTAGGTTGTTGAATGCCTTGATTAATCCTAATATCTGATATTCAGAGAAAAGTTATTCATGTTGATGAAAGATAAAGCTAGAAATATAAGCAAAGACTTTAAAAAAAAAAAAAATATATATATATATATAAACAAGACAAACCCAGATGACCTGCACACCAAAAAGTATTCCCATTAAAACATAGTAGCTTTGTAGAATAGACTGAAACTGACAACAGAGCATGATCTGCCTTGTTAAACATAAATGAAGAGAAACTCTCTTAGAGGAAATCCAAAATTTCTACTGTGACTGAGTTGTCAAGGCAGTGATGTCCATGGAACTCTTTTTATGCCCTGCACATACTGTTTATGTACTGCACCTACAGTTTGGAGAGCTGCTACTGGGGGTACCCAGCTACATCCTTTCCCACCAGAACCCGTAATTTCAATCAAGTGTGTATACTTGTAAGAATCACTAGTTAAGAAATATTACATACAGTTTTGCTTTAGATGCAATTTAAAGAATTATATGCCTGTCTACAACCTGGTACCTTCTTCTTAGTGGTTATGAACAGTAAATATATTTTACCCTAAATTTTCTTTTTTTAATTTAAGTTAAAAATAACCTTAACCTCAACTTGAATTTTCTCTTAGAATTAGGAGCCAATACAACACACATGGGCTTCCCAGGGCTAACAGCTCTTGGAGCTTCAGAACAAACTGATGTGAGCAATTTATTCCTCTACATTTATTCTTCTACATTTATTCCTCTCCATGATAAGTAGTAAAACCCATGGTCACGTCAGTGCTCCTTGTCCTGCCAGGAGTTCACTGGTGAGAGCTCTACTTTGAATCTGCTTTGTTTTTCCTTGGGTAACTTTGATATAAATACACAATTGAGTTCATTCTCAACTACCATAACTAGTTTCTAATTTTATCTAAGAAGTCTCATTTAGAGGAATGTCCTCAAACAACTGAAAGCTTTTTTGTTTGTTTTTTTGAGGGCAGTGTCACTGACCCTCATATGTGGGACCCAACCGCTGCCGCTGGCTTCCTAAGCCAGCGCTTAACCATCGCGCCACTCGGCCGGCCCACAACTGAAAGCTTTTTAAAACATAGTTTGAGCCTTGGAACCATTTTATGACCTTGTTATTATTTTTGACTCTTGGTAGTAAGTAAAATATTAATAACCTTTTCCAGAGTCTACTAGAGAATCATACAATATGAGACCAAGTATTGGCTTCCTTTCAGAAATTTCCAAGGAGGTTAAGTGAGATTATCTCTGCTGTAGGAGTGAGGTCAGGTGAAAGATACCGCTTTTGGGCTGGCTATTCCTGGTTGAGTCCTAGGTCAGTTTTGTCATCACAGAGTTCAGCTCCATAGATATGAACTGTGCTTCACGTGCACATAGTTATTTTTCTCAGTATTTGTATTCCAAAGATATATATATATATATATATATATATATATATATATATAGCAAAAAAATGTATACACATTTTGAGAAAGGAAAAAAACTATAAAAATTGTAATACTCGATATACACCGATAACAAAAGATGAATACAAGTCCTCATTGACTTTTGCAATTACAAGAGGTGCTCAAAATGGTTACCATCAGCATCCAGATACTTCTGATTATGGCGAACTACTGCTTCAGCAATGTTGACCAAAGCGTCCATAGGTATACATTTTTTTGGCATCCCCAATATGTGTGTGTGTGTGTGTGTGTGTATTGGGGGTGCCAATGTATACACATGACTTGTATTTATCCTTATCGGTATATATTATAATTGTAATACAATTTTTTCCTTTCTTAAAATGTGTATACATATTTTTGGCACCCTCTGTGTGTGTACACACACACACACACTCACACAGTTATAGGTATATATTCTTTTTAGATATATAGCAATCATTTCTATGGTTATTTGCTGCTTTCAGACAACCCAAGTGAGCAATCATGATTTGGCCCCATTTTATAGGTGTGAAGAAGACTGAATGAAATACAGGTTAGTGTATAGTTGAAGGTCTCACAACAGAAATGAGTGAAAGTCCCTCTCTGGTTTTGCTCTTAAATTCAGGAGCATGTTTTGCTTGAGGTTTCTTCTTAGTCTCAGCCCTCATTTTTAATCTAATTTACCCCAAAGCTCTTCTGCACCTTAGCACTTCACTTCGAGTGCCCCTTTGTTTTCCTTCTGTTTTTATTAACCCAGATTAGTAGTCTTAATGTAGTTGGGGACTTGGATGGGATCTCTCTCAGTACCTTTAAAATACCAACCTTATATTGTTCCTTTAGTCTTGGAGGTGGAACATTCCTAGGCCTGTGTTGCTTGCTGACTGGTTGTGAGACCTTTGAAGAAGCTCTGGAAATGGCAGCTAAAGGCGACAGCACCAATGTTGATAAGCTGGTGAAGGACATTTACGGAGGAGACTATGAACGATTTGGCCTTCAAGGATCTGCTGTAGCATCAAGGTAGAGACTAAGTAGTTAGGAGCAGTAGTGATTAAACACAAGGCAGCCTCTCCACCCTGGCTATCCATTCAGTTGTTTTAAAAAATCTTAACCCACTACCAGCCTGGTGCAAGTATCTATGGGATTGGAGCTCACACTTGATCTCCTGCCCTTGATGAAGCACTGAGATGTTTCTTGATGCTGGTGCTTAAAATAGGGCAGCTTTGAAAGAAGGTTCTGGAAAACTTGTAACAGTTTCCCCTGTCTCATTCTTGTTCAGATATCTAGAGACATTAAAAAAAACTTGTCCCCCCATTAATAGCCATGCTATTTTGTCCCCATTAAGGGCATCATATTGTAATCCTGTCTGCTTGTAAACCAGTGGAATCGGGTCACTTGAGTTTGAACAGAGTTATTCAGACAGCCTTCCACTGTACATTTGTGGAAGCATGGAGTCTGCCTGGGGATGATTTTGAACACTCTCGCTAATATTTCCAACATAGCTTTGGCAACATGATGAGTAAGGAAAAGCGAGAGTCCATCAGCAAGGAAGACCTCGCCCGAGCCACACTGGTCACCATCACCAACAACATTGGCTCCATTGCTCGGATGTGTGCACTGAATGAGGTAAGGCCTTAATCCAGGGAAAGGCACGTGTCATTCATCCACGTTGCTTTGGCAGTGCAATAATTGTGAGCCTTCCAAAACCGCAGATCCTTGGGAAACCTGCCCTTTGTTGTAGTCACACTCTGTAAAACGGGAGGGCTGTGTGCCAGGAGAGGAGGATGAATACGTGTATTATTTTTAAGTAGGCACTGGGTGATAAAACCATCCCACCATGGAAGAAACATGGTAAAATTATAAACCATGCCATAGCCTCTCTAACCATCATTATTACCACGTGCCTTTTGAAGTGTGTAGGGAAAGCTCTGTGTATCTTTGCAAATATTTTGGGGTGACATGTGCCACTTGCGATATGCGATATTCTCTTTGCTTTCAGCTTCTTTACAGTGTTGCCTTGTGGCATGGAGTTCAAGCAGCATTGTACAGGGCTATCAAAGCACAGAGAGCTTGCTACAGCTGAGGCCAGCCAGAGCCCCAGGCAAAAGAAGGGGTGGAGCTGGCAACAGACAAAAGCTTTGGTAACAGGTTTTGAATTGTTGCTAAATTCCAAATGGAACCCTTTTCTGCAAGATGTGTAAAGTGGAACAGCTTTCACTGAGCTGTGTTAGGAAGACAAGAAAGAGGGCTTGTAGAAGTATTAAAGAATCATAGTAGTTTCAGTAATAGAGTTTTTAAAAATATCATTTTGATAGAAATATGACATACATGTAGAAGAGGGCTCAAATCATAAGTGTGAATTTTCACACACACCTATATGGCCACCACAGAGATCAAGAAATAGAACATTATAGGTACTTCAGAAGAACCCTCGAATTCCTTTCTAGTTGAATAGTGGAGTGTTAAACAGGGTATATGGCAGTCTTTTCTTTCTTTTCTTTTTTTTTTTTTAATGAGGGCACTGTCACTGGCCCTCATATGTGGGACCCGAAATGGGGCCACTGGCTTCCCAAGCCAGCTCTTAACCACCGCGCCACTCGGCCGGCCTGTGAAGCAGTCTTTATGGTACGTGGGTGCCAGCCCTGCCTTTGAGCTCTGGGGTTACAAGAGAGACGGACACCCTTCTTTCACGATATTGAATAGAATATGTCACTGGCCTGTTGGTCAGGGTCACACTTTTTGTAAGTCCCCATTAGAGAGGAGTTTAAATGTGAGGCAGATATCTAGGTGAAAGAATGTATTATGAGACATGCCTTTTCAAAGTCCATTTCAGTCATGGGACTCACTAACAGAATTTTTTTTTTTTTGACATTAACCTTTAAAGAGAGTTTTTCCACATAGCCAAACAATCCCTAAAACTAATATGTGTTTAGTTGGCTGTACTCATGGACTCCCAAAGGTCAATTTGATGGAAATAGAGCAATAGACCTTTCCCCGGCTTTCCACAGAGCTTGAGTGAGCCAGCAGGTCTTTTTACAGGTATCGTAATCCCTTTAGCGGAAGGACAACTGATTTTATTTTTAACTTTTTATTTCAATTTCAGTAACATTTATTTTATTACCACAGCAAAAGTGGCTATTTGAAAGTGTAGTTTGAGTAACTATTTTAGAGGTTTCTGTGGAGTTGAACGAGTGAGAGGAATCACCGATCCCTTGGGCAAGGACTCTATTAGCTGGCGTCCTGCCAAGGCAGGCTCCCTGTGGACACACTAGGGTCTGGCAACTCCACCTTTCCCGTGATGCAAATTCTTCAGCCATGGCTTTGCTCCCTGGAGTCACTGATTGGAGAACCTTTGATTCCAGCCACCTGTACTGAATCTAACATATTTTTGTTATGGTTATTAGAATACTATGAAATGCTGCTCTATCAACTTAAGTATTTTTTTAATTCATTTTTTAAGAGAGAATAATACAAACACATAACACAGTTCTGAAGATACCAGAAGGGTATACAGGGAAGTGAGTCACCATGTGTACTTCTGGCCCTCAGTATTAACCTCACTAGAGGCAGCCATTGTTTTTAGGCTTTTTGTGTGTTTGTTTGTTTTTAGTCTATATTGTATGCAATACGGGATAAACATGTCTTTCCAAAGGTAGCAAACTCTAACATTCTTTTTTTTTTAACAACAGTTTTATTGAGTTAAAATCACATGCCATGCCATTCATCTTCTACGTAGGATTCTACATCTTTCTTTGGTTGTTTGTTTATCAACTTTTTATTAAATTGGTAAACATACATAAAGGAGAGAGAAGAGTATAAAGAACCTCCATATCACCATCAACCCAGACAACAATTATTAAGATTTTTGCCATGCCTGCTTCCTCTATCTCTGTTTTCTTTCTCCTCCTTCTCTCTTTTTTTGCTAAAATATTAGAAAGCAAATCCCAGGCATTATATCAGTCTACCCTACATACTTCGATATGCACTTCTGGAAATATTGCTTCTTGCTTTGTTACATGATGATACATCTTGAATTTGTTCATATAGGTATATTTAAAATTGCTCTGTTTTTCAATGGCCATATAGCATCTTAACATGTAGGTATGCTATTCTTGATTTGATCGATTTCCTAATGATAGTTAGACTTCTAGACCTTCCTATTATTAAAAAATCTGTAGTATATTTATATATGTAGGACACACACAGACACACATACATATCATAACACATATATACATCATTTTGCATACATATTGCTGTATCTAGAGGGTAAATTCCTAGAAGGGAAATTGCTGAGTCAAAGGATATGTTGATTGGTTTTGATAATTATGAAATTCCCTCCACTGAGGTGGTTCTAATTAATTTCCTACCATCAAAATAGAAGAGTACATACAAGTTTCTCCATGGAGGGTTATTAAACCTTTTTCTTTTTTTCAATTTAATAAGTAAGAAATGCTACCTTATTTTGGTTTTAATTTGTATCTTATTATAAGTGAAGCAGAGTATTTTATATATTTAATAGCTATTAGTATTTCCTCTTTTGCGTGTGAACTATATATTAATACTGTTCACCCATTTTTCTATTGGATTGTTGGCCTTTTTCTTATTGATTTGTACGTAACTAATCCATTTTATGTTAAATGTACTGACCATATTTTCTGTTTATTGCTTTTCATTTGGATTTATTCATGGTGATGATGTTTTTCCCTGAATAAATATTTGATGTTTTTGAAATAAATATCAATCTTATTAATGGATTCTGAGTATTATACCTTTTCTCTTTCAACATTATTTTTGAAAAGAATTCTCTCATGTTTTCCTCCAGTCTTTTCCTTTTCTTTTTATTTTTTAACATTTATATCTTTGACCCACCTGGAATTTATTTGAAATAAGGAATGTCTATCGGCTTTTAATGCCACATCTATTCCTTCTGGCTTTCTGCCAGAGTAATGCAGGACTGGGACTTTAAGCAAATCCTACCTTGGACTCTTTTGTTTTGGGAGAAAAGGCAAAAAGTCTAAAATTAATTAAGCTCTTTAATCTGATTTTCTTACTTGGAATGTTCCTTGCCACCTCTCAATCTGGGTGGTTTGTGGCTACAGGTTTTATTTGTGAAAACTTATTAATACCATCTCCCACCCCTCTACCCAAGGAAATTTTTCACAGTGGTTAATGGGCTCATGAACATGCATTGTTAAAACTTGAGACAGTTGAAAGATGATATTCCCAGACCCCGTGACTCTTAATAGACTGAACAGAAAATAATGCCAGCCTCCAAGACTCTCTTCTCTTTGATATGAGTGACCATAGCAACTGGCTCTGTGAATGAGCAGACACACTGCATGGTAGACAGGCTGGGCTCAGTGTTAAGAGTGTGTTCAGAATGCAAATCAGTATCCATGGCAATAAAAATACAAGTGTATTTTTCATTACCATATTTTAACCCACAATGTTGACCAAATATCCCACCATATATTTTAGAGGTAGAGACTGGGTATTGTTTCTTTTCGTATTCCCATGTTTGGCACAGAGCAAACTGAACAAAGACATTAGATGAATAACCATACCATGGTCATTTTATGTATGAGTTGGTTATTATAATATATTAGAATTGGAAGTTTGGGGGATTGAAGGAATGCACAAGCAAATTTAGCTGAACTTTAACTCCAGTTACAATTTTATATATGAATATTGGAATGGAATCTCTTATCAGACCTAGGGCAACCTAACATATACCTGCAGATAAAGCAAATGTCAGTTTCTGTATCGTCCAACCAAAATCTCACCCTCCTGTTCTTGTGGAATGCACTATGAGATTTGTTCCACTTCATTTTGGAAATTCTGAAGTTATTCCACTTAAGAAAAAAAAATATCCTGCAAGGTCCTGAGAGTACAGTAATGCACAGAACATTGGGTCTTTGCTAACCACTATTTTTATGCCATGGTTCAATTGTTTTTCTTTAATTTTTCCCCAGAATATTGACAGAGTTGTGTTTGCCGGGAATTTTCTCAGAATCAATATGGTCTCCATGAAGCTGCTAGCATATGCCATGGATTTTTGGTCCAAAGGACAACTAAAAGCTCTGTTTTTGGAACATGAGGTAGGTTGAGCTTGTGTAGACTTAATTGTCCTATGTGGAAGTTTTTTGGGTTGTGTAGCATATGAGTGTGTCCCTCAGTTTGCATTTATGCAGAGGATAAGAAAAAACAATATATAAATGTTCATTGACTTACCCATTTATTTATTTATTTTTAATTAGTTTCAGGTATACAACACAGTGCAATAGTTATACTTTTTACCCCTCAAAGTGACAACCCCCCCCATTTGGCCACCCCACTCCTCCCCTCCATATCATATATATCTATTACACTTCCTCTGACTCCCTTCCACATTATAATCCACATCCCGTGACTATCCATCTATTCAATTACAGTTGGTATACAATATTATACAACCTCAGCTTCAGGTGTACAGTGCAGTGATCAAGCCTCTTCTCCATCCATGAAATGGTCTCCCTAACAAGACATGTGACCATCTGACACACCACAAAGTATTTACATTATTAATTATATTCCCGGAACTGTGTTTCATATCCCTGTGGCAATATTGTAGTTGCCTCTCTTTGCTGTCTAATTAATCCCTTCCCCTTTTCCCTCATCCCCACCCCTCTCCCAACTAGCAACCCTGATTTTTCCTCTATATCTATGAAACAGTTTCTGTTTACTTTGCTCATTCATACAGTTTTTCAGATTCCAGATATGAGTGTGACTCACCCATTTTTAATGTTGGACCAAAGCCTGTTTTTGAACATGGGTTCTGCTGTTTGTAGCTCTGTGGTTGCCTTTTTTTTTTCTTTTCATAATTTTTTTCATATTATACACTTTCTTTGATTCCTGGTTTGTTTCTTTAAAGTGGATCAAGAAGTTAAAGATACTTGTGAAGCAATTTGGTTGCAGAATTGTAGATGTTCCCCTCAATCTTTCAAATGTGGCACCCACCTAAATAGAGAGCAATGATTTGTGACTACCTTTTTCAATCTTGTTTTCTTTCTAATTTTATTGAAATATAATTGACGTATAACATTATATAAGTTTTAGGTATACAGTACAGTGATTTGATATATGTATATACTGCAAAATGGTTACCACAGTAAGTTTAGTTATCATTCACTACCATATGTTGTTACAAAGATTTTTATTTTCCTTGTGATGGGAATTTTTAAGATTTACTCTCACAGCAACTTCCAGTATTAACTACCTTTTTCAATGTTTTTCAAGAATTTAACTGGATTTTCATAGAAGTGACCATTCATTTTATACTCTTTTTTTTCTTGGTTTGAGTTGGTATATAATTAAATTAGATTATTACATGAACCATGAAACTCATAAACAAATTTGAGGATAAACACAGCTGACTTTTGGCAAGGAAACAACTCAACTGGTGAGAGCAGAAATTCTTGGGCTACTAAGAGTAAGTAGTCTGTTAGCCTTGAGAGACTGGTGTCCCTAAACATCAACCAGCCCGTTTACAGATGAAATGGAGAGTGTTAGTTAATTCAGAGGCCCTTATATCAAGTTTCTATACTAATAGAAATCAGACATTTCTAAGAGTGAGTTGGGGGGCCCTCCTCCCCCTTTAAATTCAGTTCTGTAGAGAGCAACTATTTGTCACAGCAGGTCCCTCATTCCTTAGGAATATTACAGCAGAAAAAACAGGTATAAATTTCAGTTGTTAACTACTGTGTCATTTTTCTCATTGCCAAACTGAGTTATTTATTTGAAAAGGTGCTGATGTATTTATAAATTATTTAGAGCTCTCTAAGCCCCTATTTTGTTTTTATTAAAGCATAAAACAATAGGAACTTAAATAGCTAAATAATTAAGGCCCAATGATAGAAATTAATACTAAAGAAAGCCTTTTTTTTTTTTTTTAAAGAAAGACTTAAGGCTTAGAGTGATACAACTTTTGGTGGGCGAGGGGAATGGAGCCCCGGAATTTCACTTGGCCTCCCTTACCCAGAGCAGCCCCCTTTTTCTGTTTATTTATCAATTTTTCTCATAAGATTTTGTTTGGAAAAGGAAAAATCAGCTTTTAAAAAAAATAGTTAAAATGAAAACCACTGTGCTAATCCAGCTAGTGTTGCCATATTTAGTGATTAAAAATACAGCACACAGTTATTTTATCTGGCATTTATGTCTGTTTTATCTGGCAAACCCAAGTCTGGATTCTCTTGAACTAAGGCAAAAAACAAACTCTGGAAGCCGACAGGGACTAAAAGCCATCTGCAAGGGCACACCGGTAGTTAAGATAGGGAATAAGATCCAATGTTTTGGGGAAACCCACTTCTGTGGGTAAAAGGCATATCACTTTGTATAGTCCTAGGCCTCTGTTAACTATGGCTTTGGTTTGTTATATGGCTTTGGTTTGTAACTCAAGTCTCTGGCCAATGAAAGTGGAGCATTTTTATAACCCCTTGAAGGTATCTCTCAGAAAATTCTCTACACTCTTAAGCTCACTCCGGCTTAGGAAGGCCTTACTGGGGTATACCATGGAGAGAGAACTTTTGGGAGGCTCTGGTATGGGTGGCTTTCCTGCCCTGCCTCGGGAGTCCTCATTCAGCCTCTCAGTTATTCATATTAGTGAGCATCTCCTAAGAGACATAATCTAGCCAAGCAGGGACAAGCACAGCCTTTGACTGACTGGGAGGCTTTAGACAATGAAATGACTCTACCTTTCCCTCTCTTTTTTAGCATTTGTAAAATGGGGTATAATATTATAGTATGTCTCCTAAAGTTATTCTGAAGATTAAGTGAGTAAGCCCATGGAAAGTACTTAGAACAATTTCGAGCATATAGTGAGCCCTCAATAAATGTTAGCTGACAGCAGCAGAGGTTTCTGCAGGAACTGTCGAGTCAGGCATTTACCAGTGGAGTGCAGTCTCCTGCTTTTTGGAAACAAGGTTCTCCAAAAATTTCTTTTGTTCAGTTCTTTTCATTTTCATAGAATCATGGGATTTTCTTTTACAGATGAGCAAAGTGAAGCTCAGGCTACATTAGATGCCTTTCCAAGATCTACCGAGGGAAGCTTACAGTTCTTCCCTGTGAAATATTGCAACTTGAAGTCAGGTAGATTTGGGGTTGAGCTCTGGCACAAGTCATGTGACTCTGAAAGGGAAATTTATTACCTTCCACTTTTGGTCGGTGAAATGAGGGTAATAATATACATTTTGCCATGGCAAGAATTAAAATGAAGTAATGATAGTAGTAACAATATGCAACACTTATATAGCACATGCTAAGTGCCATTTTTCTAAGCACTTTACATCAGTTAACTATGAATAATTATTATCATTATTATTATTATTTCACCATGTTTCATGACAATTAAGGTTTTACATTTCTCTTTTTTACAACATTAGGGGGCAGCATTCCTAGAGTTATTAAAAATAATAGGTATGTGGCTAAGGGCCGAGATAACTATACAGTTTTCCCACTGCTTTTGTAGGGTTATTTTGGAGCTGTTGGGGCACTGTTAGAACTGTTCAAAATGACTGATGACCAGTAGAGATGAGCCACAGATGGAACAGCCTTTGGTGAGAACAGAGACATGAGAACTGCTGCTGGAGAAGGTGGAAGCCACTGTGGGATGGAAGCCAAGCCATTCATGGCAGACACACCTGCTGGATTTGTAAATAATTCAGAATCCTTCTAGCTGATCTTTTACTCTTGGGTCTTGAGCTTATGATTTAAAATGGGGAATACAAGAGTTTTTTCTGTATACTGTATTTTTAAAAAAAAAAAATTGTGCAGTGCGGCCAAACCTACCAATTTTATGCGTTAACTTTGAAAAGTTGTATGATGTTTAAGAAGGACCTGAAATGTAAGTGCTGTTTATTTTTCTTCTGGGGTTTACTGATCAGTGTGGTGATTTTAAATTCATTTAGTAATTACTCTAGGAGATTTTACCTTTACTTAATATTTTTCATGACGTTTCATGATTTGCTGTTGGTTTCAAATGAAACTACAAATCTGGCATGTTTTACTGTGAACACTAGTTTGTTTGTTTACCTTTTTTGTCTTGGGGTTTGTTTTTTTTTTCTGTTTGAATGTCTTATGGAAAAAGAGTCTTTCCAGCTGGGTCTGTCCTCCAGTGACTCCCTTCCCTGCCAACCCTTCCTTTAATGTAATTGTTCATATTAATCAAGGTGCTGTCCAACTCAATATAAAATTAAGCACGAGATCTAAAGCTCTCAAAAGTGCCCTTGGAAGGGAAAACTCTGAATGTGCTCATGAATTTAATGAGTCTGGCGGAAGTTGAAAATGATATGCAATTTTGTCTCATCCCTTATGAATATACAATGTTTTGTTGGATTTATGTTAGGTTAGGTTGTGTCAAATTGAAAGGTTCTGTGGTGAAATAGCCTCGTCCATGCACAGACTATGAATGGCAACAAATCCTTGTGCACAACAGTGAAATTTATAGGGCAAAGCCTCCCGGTTGACTAGCTGTTCACATTGGGAGGTTTAGGAGAAGTCAGGTAGTAATATCTGTTTGTTTTGTTCATGTATGTACCTCGGAGCTTTGTAACAAGGCACCTTAAATAATAATCAAGGTTTTTTTTCATTTGAGATATTTTAAACTAAAAACTGAATTTCAATCTCAGTTTCTCAAATTAAAAAAAATTATCCTACTGATCTCTCTAGATACAGTCTTCTTTTTGAAAGACATCATTGGGACTGATGGGCAGCTTTCAAATGTCAATCTTGTACAGATACTGAAACGCATGAGATCTAACGATTTAGAACTAATTAATCTTTTGAATAGAGCATATTGTTGAAAGGGATTTTGGAAAGGCGTATATTGCTCCATGATGAATCTTTCCTTTTCTGCCTTCTGAGCACCACCTTTAATTTCCATGTCTTCAAGTCTTCAAGAAGTTGATGTTAATTGAAGTATTCACTTGTCTGGTTGAAATAAAGCCTGTTTCTGTTGTGATTTTTTTTTTTTTTTTTTTTAGTGTATATGTTATTTTCATTTCTTAATCTTCATGTTCATATAATCTACTTTTGTACCACAAAATGAGTGTATGTTGTATTTTTGCTAACTCTACATTTCATAACCTGAGGCTGTCATATAAGTATGGTAAAGTCCAAAACACTGTCTCTTCAATTGAAGCTAGCTCTATGCAGGGATTTTATATATATGTTTTTATTGTTCTTGTACAACTTACTCCTCATTCCCAAAATATCTATATTTGGTAATTCCAAAAGTTTCAAAATTTGGTCATCCTGAATACATTTTATCAACTTACGCCTGGCTTAAAAAAATTCAAGCAACTAAGATGTTCTTGAAAAAGATAAGTGTAAAAAATCTACACATTATCTAAGATAGTGCCTTTTTTGATTGTTCTCTTCTACCATGCCTACTCTCACCTGTCAGGGAATAGCACACCATGGATCATGTTTCTGCAAAAGAAATCAGGGCAAGTTGGTGTGACTATATAATTTTTTAATTACCTGGAATCACTTGATCTCTTCTTATAAATGTTTAAAACGTTGGTTTAGCTGAGGAAATAAATTATTCCATTATACAATATCAGATAAATGTTGGCTACATATAGCCAGTCATTCTTTTAATGTTTATTAAATTTACTAGGGTGACATTGGTTAGTAAAGTTATACAGGTTTCAAGCATTCATTTTCATAACATATCCCCTGTATATTGCATTGTGTGTTCACCACCCAGAGTCAGTTTTCCTTCCATCACCAAACTTGTATATTTGACCCCCTTTAGCCAGCCTTTTTTCCACAGCAAGGGGCTTATAGCCTGAGAATTTGTACATTTACTTGAATTAAAGAAACTTTCCTTTGGCTCAACATCACAAAGAAATATGGGAAGACTGAAGAATTTATTTTATTTTATTTTATTTAGAGGGCAATGTCACTGGCCCTCATATGTGGGATCTGAACCCACGCCGCTGGAGTCTCAAGCCAGCTCCCAACCATCGCACCACTCGGCCAGCCCAAGACTGAAGAATTTTTATCTTGAACTATATAAAGTCAGGATGGTCCAGAGAATGGCTTTTGATTGCCAGGCAGCTTTGGTTTGGATCCGGTTCAGCCGTTGACCAGCTGTACCGGCAAGTTACCAACTCACTAAGCCCTAGTTTCTTCACTCATAAAATGGGACAAATAGTAGTTTTTACCTCCATATTCGAAAAGATTAGCACAAGGGCTGACACATAGTAAATGCTTTGTTGATGTTAGCTGTGCTGAAAACAGATGTTATAAATGAAGGCATTAAACAAGTGATTTCTAACCACCTGGAATGTGGGGAACCCATTTTATCAGAGATGTGTCACAGATCTCTATATGCTGGTATATGTCTACAGTTCATGTCCACAATTCCAAAATCCCAAACTCTTCAAATTTATCTTGATAGTTCACTTGACAGAAAAAGTTGACTTGAGCATTACTTATCACACTTTGTAGGACTCTTCACATGTTTTGTTACAAAGCTGTTAATGTGTTTGATTACATGGTACTGCCCCAGACCCTACTAGGGGTGTTAAGAAGTGAATAGTCCTGAATTTTGAAATAACATCTGGCCCCAAGAGTTTTAGATAAAGGGATTGTGGAAATATAGTTGTATTCTTCAGCTTATGTAGTGTACATGGATTCAGGGTCCTTCTGTTGGGAGCCATTGTTACAGGTAATTTATACTTGACATCATTCAGTCATACAAGGGATAATAAGAAGTTACCCTGTGCCTGGCAGGAGCTGAGGAGACTAGGTACAATAGGATACAGTCCCTGCTGTCCAGCAGGGGGAGGACAGAAGTCTTAGGCCAACACAGGTAATAAAGTGTCACAGGTGGCATTCATTCACAAATATTTACAGTAATGAACAGAACAAAAACCCATCCTCACAGAGCTTACATTCTATTTTATTTATTTATTTATTTTTTGAGGGCAGTGTCACTGGCCCTTATATGTAGGACCGAACCGGGGCTGCTGGCTTCCCAAGCCAGCGCTTAACCACCGCACCACTCGGCTGGCCCAAATAGAGCATTATTTTATTTTATTTATTTATTTATTTTTTTTTCAGAGCTTACATTCTAGAAAGGAAGACAGATACAATACTAATTATGTAATAAAATATTAGATTAGTACTACAAAGAGAAAGTAAGGTAGATTAAAGTAACCCAGCTATAGATGGAGTAGTTCTGTTTAGATAATGAGAAGGGGAGAAACTTCTTTGGTTAGAGTGGTCAAAGACAACATCTTTCAGGAGGTGACATTTGAGCAAAGTCAAAGGAAGTTGGGGGTGCATGTAAATATCTGAAAGAAAATATTTTACTCCTCCCAAATGAGAAGGGAGGTTTTGAGGAACTGCCCAGAGGCCAGTGTGCCTGGAATAAACAATGGGAAGAGCAGTGGGAAATGCAGTTTTATGCATAGCCATGGGCTGGTCCTATACGGAGTCTGTAAGTGAGGGTAGAAGGTTATGATTGAAGGGTGGATTGGTTACTTATCCCAGGGGAGGGGGCTAGAAAAGTCTTCAGTCTTAACCAACAAGTAGAGACCAAGGAGTGGACCAGGAGGGTTTCCCAAGCAGAGAGCAGGGTGAGAGAAGCTTTGCAAGAGGAAACAGCCAGGCTTACTTGGGGAACTGGAAGCTGTTTGCTTCGGCTGGAGTCTGGTCAGGGAGAGAAACCATATACTGGGAGGAATTCAAACAGGTTATGTAAGGACTTGTATTCCATGCTGAAGATTTTGGTCTTTTCTGTAGTCTGTGTGGAGCCATCAAAGAGTTTCAAGTAAAGTGAAACTAGAATGAATCTGGCTTCCAAGTGATAATGGAGCAAAATGTCCTATTGAGGTAAATGGGTAAACCAGTTAACCATGCTTTTGAATACATAACACCACCCCATTATCTTGTTTACTTTGTTTCTTCTGTTATGCCAAATCTCTTGCAGTAGCCGCTTAGCGGACCACGTTTCTCTGTAACTGAGATGGTTATATAAACTTGAGAATTTTCCCACAGGACAAAGGCTACTAACAGCTACAACTTGATTAGGATTCTGTTCAGTGTGTAGAAAGGTTTCTACACCAGTGCTCAACATAAACTCCATTACTTGTGAGAATTGTTTGGGGAGAAGGCACTTTACCTCCCAGTGATCGGAAGATGACCTCAAATTAGTGTGTGAGATTTAATTAATGCACCTTTCTACTGGGTCTATTAGGTGTTCATTCATTCATTCTTCATCTGTTTGATTTTGACTGCCTATGATCTGTGAGCATTGGGTAACATTTATTATAATCCATTCAGTTGCTGAAGAAGACAGCAAAGTCCCAGCTTTCATTGGGCTTAACATTCTGATGAGGGAGATAGACTTTGAGCACATAAGCCAATAAATAAACATGAAAGTGAAGGATAGTGATAAATTCTGTGAAGGGTGATGTGATAGGAAGAAGGACTTCCTTAGGTAAGCATAAGATACAAACATGAATAAGTTATGACCTCAGCTTTTGAGGAATGACATTTAAGTTCATCTTGCTTTTTTTAAATCACTTCAATGAAAATGAAAGGAGGCTTTGGGAAGTAGTTTGATAACAAATTCCTTTTCTTTTTATTTAGAATATTTAGTTTGCATATGTCTTTAAAATTATATATTACATGAATAATTATAACTATATTAAGTAATACATCTTTTTTACTACTTTTTCATGAAACAATCTTATTTGAACTGTTACTTGAATCTTCATTGTCAATGCTTTTGTTATGACCAGAGTCATTTAGTAGTTTCCAGAACACACCAAGTTTGACATACAACACTTTTGAATCTATGTATGATATTGACACTGGATTCTTTTTAACCAAGTCATAAGCACCTACTCCCATAAGCTGGATTGTTTCATTTTCCAAGAGGTGTATATTGGTGATGCCACATATGGTAACCATATGGAGCCTTTTTTTATTTTTTCTTTAAAGATTTTATTGGGGAATTGGGGGAGGGGAACAGACAAATTGCTGTCGTTTTGTTCTTCAGTCTAGTTGCAGAGGGCGTTGCTTCACTGGCCCATGTTGGTATCGTCATTGCGCCCTTCCCGGATGAGGCTGATCAGTTGCCGGCCTCTGGATGGTCACTCACCGCGGCTATTGGCAGCTCATGCTGGCGGCCAGCCACTCACGCTGGCTGCCGGCCACTCACTGTAGCCTATGGCAGCCCACTGCAGCAGGGGCTGCAGCTTACACCGTTGCCCGGGCTCGCATAGCCCAGGTCCAGGTGGAGCTTTTGTTAGCTGTAAAGGGCAGTTCACTGGCCCTCATATGTGGGATCCGAACTGGGGCTGCTGGCGTCCCAAACCAGCTCTTAACCAATGCACCACTCGGCTGACCCTGGAGCCTTTTTTTAAAAGGCTAGTTTATAAGTGTTCATCACTTGCAATACAAAATTAAAGAAAATTTGTATTAAAACTTTGCTTTTTTTTTTATACTCTATCAGGTAAACATCAAATATTTCAAGTTAGAATTAATTGATGTTTCAGGTAATGTCATCAAACAATTCTCAACCAGTCCCTAGTGAGAATTCATCTTTTGTTCAAAGTTATGCATTTTTTAAAATTTTTCAACAAGTTTTACATGCACAGAATCTGAAAAGTCAAATAGTTTCTACAAGACTATGGAACATAGCAGTAGTCATGTTTTCTTTTCTTTCTTGGTTTATTTCACCATTTTAAGTATACCAGCTTTTCAGAAAAGGGTAGGATAAGGGGGAAATATTTAGAGTACTTGCATGTCTAAAAATTTCTAAAAATATTTTTATTCCACCCTCATGCCTGAACGATAGTGCAGCAAGGTACAGAATTTTATTGGGTTGTCGGACAAGTCATGATGTATTTTTTCTGTTTTTCATTGCAAAAATACGTCATGATTTTTCGGACAACCCAATAGATTATAGATATTATTTTCCTTCAAAATCTGAAGGCATAGCCCTATTATTGCCAAGCTTCCAATGTGAGAAAGCCTGATACCATTCTGCCTCCTGACCTTTGTATATCACTATTTTCCTTCCTCTTCTCTAGAAGCTTTTAGAAACATTTCAATTTCCTGTTTCAGCTCCAACATGTATTTTTAGCACTATACCCTGTCCACAACTATACCAAATGTTGACCAACCCAGGACTCTATTTTTATATTTTACATTTTGGTAGTTACTGCCAATCTGCCCTTCCAAAAAGTATGAGGTTATACACTGTGTAAAATAGTGTTAATGGTGCCTATTTACCTATATACTCACCCATACTAGGTATTATCAATCCTTTCATCTTTGCCAATCTTATAGGTAAAAATGATATCATTTTAATTGCATCGAAAGTCTATACATTCTTCCTAATCCTGAGGTTTTGATTCTAATATTGTGAATTATAGTGAATTTGTCAGGTCAAAAGAAGCTTTCTTGCAGTTTGGGGGGAAGACAGCACAGTTGAGTGAGTTAGCAAAACTCTGTAATTAGTGTTTGGTTGAGGCCGGTGACTGTGAGTAGGTTCCCTGCCCTCTGAAAGCCTCAGTTAGGACCAACTGAGTGGCGCAGTGGTTAAGAGCTGGCTTGGGATGCCAGCGGCCCCGGTTCGGGTCCCACATATGAGGGCCAGTGACACTGCCCTCAAAAAAAAAAAAAAAAGAAAGCTTCAGTTAGATCATCTGTAACATGGGGATAAAATTAGTTCTTCCCTCGCACGATTGTGAGGATTAAACGATAATGAGAAAGAGCTGAAAACTGTCTGGCCTAGATGCTCAGTAAAAGTCAGTGATGGGCAACCCCCCAGAAGGAGCTGCCATTCACACAGCTTCTGCTTCTGCCTTCAAGTTATGGATGTGACCTGCATATTATCTATTTTTTTGGCCTTTTGCAAATGCTGATTGTTTTTTCATGTGTGTGCAATTATTTTCTCTTAATTATTTTCTCTTAATGCAAGGTCTGTAGTTTTAAAAATATATTTGTTATAGGGCCGGCCGAGTGGCGCGGTGGTTAAGTGCTGGCTTGGGAAGCCAGCGGCCCCAGTTCGATCCCACATATAAGGGCCAGTGACACTGCCCACTACATATATATATATATATATATATTATAAGTACGTTTAATTTTCAAAATGTCTCATTTAGTAGCTATTTTATCCTCAGTGTCCTTATGAATTAGGCAAACGGGTAGTGTTATCTCTACTTCACAAGACAAAACTAAAGCAACTTCTTTAGGTTAAGGGTAAGTTGGTAGCAGACCATGGATAGAAATTTAGATTTTAAAAGTTAAGAAGTGCCTGGACCGCCCAACTGGCGTGTTGGTTAAGAGCTGGCTTGGGAAGCCAGCTCAGCAGCAGGGCCCCAGTTCGGATCCCACATGAGGGCCAGTGACACTGCCCTCTACAGCTAAGATGGTGAACAATAGCTCCACCTGGATCTGGGCTGCCAGTGATCTGCCTCACCTGGGAAGAGCGCAATGATAATACCAACATGGGCCAGTGAAGCGACGTCCTCCACAACTAGACTGAAAAACAAAAGGACAGCAACTTGTCTGTTCCCCTTCCCTGATTCCCCAATACTGTTCCCTCCCCAATAAAATCTTTAAAAAAAAAAAGTTAAGTGCCAACATGTTATTTTATCTCAGGTGAACTTACTTGGTGTAGTATATGAACACCTACTCTAATAGGTAAATAGGGATGAATTATAAATAAGATATCAGTTGTTCACAGATAAGCATAGTTCATTTGTTGAATGTCTAATGGTTTTTGGAAACCGCAAAATAGTTAACACATTCTCCTTATAAATATATTGGAATTAATAGTAGTAGTATATCCATTCTGCAAAGTAATAAACTGTTAAATTTATATTATAAAAAAGGCAGGGCCAGCCGAGTGGCACTGTGGTTGGGAGCTTGTTTGGGGTGCCAGCGGCCCCGGTTCGGATCCCACATATGAGGGCCAGTGAGTGACACTGCCCTTAAAAAAAATTAAAAATAAAAATAAATAGAAAAGGCAAATGAATCTCATTTTGACTGTTGTTTAATAGTGGTGATGGAGCCTTAAAAAACTAATCATCTCAAGTCTCCTATAATATAAAACTTCATAAAAATGACTTCATAAGAATTTAGGTAAGGATATATTAGCAAAGCTGAGGAGACTAATTTTTTTTTTAAATCTGGGCAATATAATAACACAGCCCCAAATAACATGAAGCAAAAATGGATAGAACTGAAGTGAGAAATAGAAAATTGAACAATAGTTGAAGATTGCAACACCCCACTTTCCATAGTGGATGGAATAACAAGTCAGAATATCAGGAAGTAAGTATAAGACTCAAACAAACTATCAACCCAATTGACCTAACAGACATCTATCTGTAAGGCATTTCACCCAAGAGCAATGGATGCACCTTCTCAAATGCATGTGAAGCATTCATACTCAGCCATAAAAACAGCCTCAAAAAGTTTAAAAGCATTGAAATCGTACAAGTGTGTTCCCTGATGACGATAGAATTAAACTAGCTATCAACAGAATACATTTGGGAAATTCACAAATACGTAAAAGTTAAAACAATATATACTTCTAAATAATCAGTGGGTCAAAGAAGAAATCACAAAGGAAATCATAAAATACTTTTGAGATGAATGAAAATAACAATAAAACATGCCAAAACTTTATTGGATGTAGCTAATGCAGTGCTTAAGGGGAAAATTTATAGCTGTAAATATTATTTGGCCATAAAAGAGAACGAAGTACTGATACCTATTACAACATGGATGAACCTTGAAAACATTATGCTAAGTGAAAGAAGCCAGTCATTAAAGACCATATATTGTATGACTCAGTTTATATAAAATGTCCAGAATAAGCAAAGCTACAGAGACACAAAGTAGATTAGTGGTTTCCTAGGACTGGGGATTTAGGAGAAATGAATTACTGTTAATAGGTTTGAGGTTTCTTTTTTGGATGATAAACATATTCTAAAATTGAGATGATGGTTGAGCAACTCAATTAGAAATCATTGAAATATATACTTTAAATGAATTAATTAAATGATGTATAAATTATATTTCAATAAAGCTGATTTTCAAAAGCAAGTAAATTTTGAAGATTGAAAAAAATTATTTGAATATAGCACAAAGGTGAATTTATGTGTGTTATTTGGATGTTCCTTGTTTAAAACCTAACTTGTGTCATTTTCAAGTTTGTAAAATATTCTACTCGTTTTTGCTTTTCCACCTTCTTTTCACTTTACTTTCCTTGAATAATCACATTTTTAAACACAACCACCAAGTACATTTAGTCAAATTTGTATGACCCAAAATTGATGTGGTTACAGCAAGGGGCACTGCAATATAAATGCAAGCAGTCTCAGCCCCAGGTTTTGTTTTTTTTTAATGAATTTCCTATTTTAATTTTTGCAGTTATAGCTTAAGAAGAGTTTTAAATTTTTCCTTAGGCTATAAAACAACTAGAAAAAATTGGGCTGTTTGTATAGTAGATATTTTCTCTTCTCTTCCTCCCCTTCACTCAGTTCATGAGATTAGCTGCTATTTTAACCAGGTTCAGCATCTAAAGAATTTATGCTATTTGGCTGCCATGGCATAGCTAATGAATTAGGCCTATTTTAGCATATTCCATTAGTGAGGCAGGTGATCTATATCTTGTGTATCTTTAAGAGATTCTTAAATTTTAAAATAATTGTTTTCCATTAACTACTCAAGTCTATTTACCCTGAGATAGTGAATATTTTTTCATAGTATGTTCTCAGACTATGTTTTCGAGCATTTATGTTGTGCATGTGTGTCTGTGTATGTGTGCATATGTGGTGTGTTGGGGAAGAGAGAGACCCAAAGTTAATCCTGCAAGTCATGGATCTAGCGAGTTTATATGAAAACTATAATTAAGGCAGACCATATTTTTAAATTTAATACTTGAATCACCTGTCAAATGTCACATTATTTTAAATATAGACCAAGAGTTTTTGTATTAAACTCCATAATTGTGTGGGTTGAAATTAGGCAAGTTCAATGCGATCATGAATTTTAAACAGAAACATTTTTAAGCATTCTCCTTTGGGGTTTGATTAATATTTATATTGGATTTATAAATTTTAAAATGAACAGCCTTTCTTGTCTGTCTGTCCAAGTGCCAGCATCAACACTGAATTTATTGAGAAATTATTTATGCAATGTTTAGACAGGCAAAATGAAATGGAGAAAGGAGGCAATTATCTGCAGATCCTAATACAACTTCCAGCAATTGCGGAGAAAATGGTGTTGCCCAGAAAAATTGAGTTTTAGCTCTGTCCTGAACATTTAGTTAATTACACAGTTCTTCCCATCCATTAGTGTGTGTTTCTACAGTTCATGTCTGATCTCAACTGCCCGTGGCAGTCAGGGCTATGGCCGTCCTTTAACCGGGAGGACTGTCTCAGCAAAATCAGGCGGGAGGGATCCCTGTCCATTATAAAGCAGGTCTCAGAGAGCCTTAAGGACCATTTCATCTGTGGCATAATCTGTTTATTGGACACAGAGAAGGACATTAGCAAGATGTATCCAATTTGATATAAGAAATTAACCTTTTTAAAAGAGTGTAAGGCATTAAGATTTGTTTTAAAAAGAAAAACACCAAGTAGTGTCTAGTTTTCGGATGCCACACAAATTCTAACCACACTGGCATGCAAACTTTAAGATGTAGAAATTTATTAACTCATTACATAATGTTAATTATTGATTAATTAAGACTCATGTTTTAATGTCAGCTTTTATTCAATGACCCAATGCTACAAAAGAGACTTTGGAAGCAATAATAGTCTTATATTTCTACCCAAGAGAAGTTCATTTTGATCACTCAAGTGGCAAGTTGCAAAACTATGCTATTTACGGCCTTGCCCAAAGCAAGGTTACCAAGCATGAGAAGTGAAAAATACACTTTTCGCTGTTATTCTAATTTTTAAATTCCTAAATAAAAGCTGAACAATTGTTTAGGGAATATCAGCGGGAAGGTGCCAAATTATTAGGCCTGCTTTGAACTCTCAGGTTCTGACCTGGCACTGGATGAAGAGGGCGAGCTTGGCACAGATAGGGCTTTTGACATTCTTCCAAATCTGAGCTTCTGTGATTCTAATAATTAGGCATTGAGTCTGCCCTTTACAGAGTATCACATGGGAATAAAAGGTGTTTACCCAAAAAAGAGTTCGTAACAATGACAGCTCTGATGGATCAAGACTTTCATGTGCTTAGCACTATGTATGAACCTCCTTTAATTCACCCTGACAATGGACAAAGTGGGGATGGATTCCTGCTAGTCACTGTATAAGAGAAAAGATTGAAAGTTGGAGGAGGCTTCTGGCCGGCGGGGTACAGTTTAGTGTTCAGCGGCAGCAGGCTGAATGAGGCCAGTGCAACTCATGAAGGTTTTCGTCACTCGCAGGATCCCCCACAGGGCAGGGCCGTGCTCGCTCAGGCCACAGACTGTGAAGTGGAACAGTGGGATTCAGACGAGCCCATCCCCAACAAGGAGCTAGAGCGAGGCGTGGCCGGGGCACATGGCCTGCTCTGCCTCCTCTCTGAGTGTGTGAGCAAGAAGCTTCTGGATACCGCAGGAGCCATTCTCAAAGTCATCAGCACAATGTCTGTCAGCGTTGACCACTTGGCTTTGGATAAAATCAAGAAGCATGGGATCCGTGTGGGTACACCCCAGATATCCTGACAGATGCCACTGCAGAACTCGCCATCTCCCTGCTGCTCACAATCTGTCGCCGGCTGCCAGAGGCCATTGAGGAAATGAAGAATGGTGGCTGGACCTCGTGGAAGACCCTGTGGATGTGTGGCCACGGCCTCACCGGCAGCACCGTTGGCATCATCGGGCTGGGGCGCATAGGGCAGGCCATTGCTCGGCGTCTGAAACCGTTCAGGGTTCAGAGATTTCTGTACACAGGGTGCCAGCCCAGGCCTCAGGAAGCAGCAGAATTCCAGGCAGAGTTTATGTCTACCCACAGCTGGCTGCTGAGTTGGATTTCATCGTTGTCACCTGCTCCTTAACACCTGCAATCAAGCGCCTCTGTAACAAGGAGTTCTTCCAACAAATGAAGAAAACGGCCGTGTTTGTCAACATCAGCAGGAGAGACGCGGTAAATCAGGACGACTTGTACCAGGCCTTGGCCAGCAGTCAGATTGCAGCTGCTGGACTGGATGTAATGACCCCAGAAACACTGCCTACGAACCACCCTCTCTTGACCCTGAAGAACTGTGTGATCCTGCCCCACACTGGCAGTGCCACCCACGGGACCCGAAACATCATGTTCCTTGTTGGCAGCTAACAACTTGCTGGCTGGCCTGAGAGGGAAGCCAATGCCCAGTGAACTCAAGCTGTAGCCAGATGAGACACCCCAAGGGCCAGGAAGCAAACGGTGTCCCGGATGCTGCCGGCTATGCCAGGCTGGATTTGGACCCCCAGGACGGGAGCCAAGGAAGTCTCATCTGTACTGATTCTGCACAGGGAAGCCTGGTGCTGATAGCTGTGCTTGCCACTCTTGTGGTTGGAAACATCTGAGCCAGAAGCATGTAATTCTTCTATTAAATAATTCTCTGAGAAAAAAGAAAAAGAAAAAGCAAGTTGGAGGAATATGTTCATGATTACGTACTTAAAATGAAGAATCCCGAAATGGCCTTCTGAGACAAATCAAGGCTTCTTTGGGTCCAGATGTTGGCTTTCATTTTTCAAAAGGGCCTTTGTAGAGAGGCAGTGTCTGACAGTGTCGCTATCACTCCTGTCCTTCATTTCACTGAAATTTGTTTATGCCCAGGCTCAAACTTTCACATTGGCTGGTCTGAGCTCCTACCTAGTTAAAGCACCTTCCTTCTTTGCTATTCAGCTCATGTTAACATTCTCCAATTGGCCTTCTCCCTTTTTACCTTCATCATACTTCCACCACACTCTACACAGACACTGATGCTAGCCTTTACATACTAGAGGGCCTATACAACAATCCACCAACAAACAAAGTCCTTATTAACTAAACTTCTGTGTGGTTAAAATAAAATGTATCTCATCTTGTCCAGGAAGAAATACTGGAGCCTACAAAATACTGACTTGTCATTGTGAACACCCATGCCAAAATGGAACAATTATTGATTTCTCTTATCAATTTTCTCTATTATGATTTGAGATAACTTTTCTTCAATAACTTGCATTTCTTATCTCTGACATGACTCTTGAAATTTTATATATATATATATATATATATATATATATTTTTTTTTTTTTTTTTTTTTTTTTTTGAGGGCATTTGTCACTGGCCCTCATATGTGGGAACCGAACCAGGGCCACTGGCTTTCTAAGCCAGCGCTTAACCACTGCGCCGCGCCACTCGGCCAGCCCTGAAATTTTACATTTCTTATGAAACCAGTTTGATGTGATTTTTTTTTTTTACGCATCTTTCAATTATCCAATTTTGGGGGAGGGGTTTGTAGAAATGACAGTATTTGGCTATTAATATTTCACATTAGATTTAAAATTTTTAGTGGTGATGCAATTTTTAATTTCAGCAAGTAAACCTCTTTTCAATAGCTAATTAATTTTTTAAATGACTTATCATTTTGTTTGATTACAATTTATATTATGAAGAGTGTCTTCTAAATCCATTGCTCTCCTTAAAGATGGTTTAAAAAGGAATTTTTATTGAGTTATTTTTATTCCTGTTTAATTTTTTTTTGTCCCGAGAAATGATGCATGTCAAAGGCAGTTTTTAAAATAGAATCCTTTGTTCTCAATAACAACTCAGCACAATTGCTTAAGTAATTGTGGATCCCAGATGTCAGATAGCTAGCTGTTATTGAAGAAGACGCTTGCAATATAGATATCTTCTTTTTAACACGTTTTGTACATTGTATTTTATTATTATTATTTATTTGTCTGTTTAAAGATTTTATTGGGGAATTGGGAGAGGGGAACAGTGTTAGGGAATAGGGTAAGGGGAACAGACAAGTTGCTGTCCTTTTTTTCTTCAGTCTAGTTGTGGAGGACATTGCTTCACCGGCCCATGTTGGTATCATCATTGCTGTCTTCCTGGATGAGGCACATCAGTTGCCAGTCATTGGACGGCCGCTCCCGGCGGATCACGGCAGCTCGCGCCATACATTTTATTTTTTAATCACAGTTGACATGTATTATATTAGTTTTAGGTGCACAACATGGTGATTAGGCATTTATATACTTTATGGTGTGTAATAAAGCATATCTTAAAGTACAGTGTTGACCAACATGCCTTGCAATAACCTGAAGACTTTGTTTAAAATGCCTATTTGGGGACCTCTTCCAAGAACTTCAGAATCAGGATTTCTGGGAGTGGGGCCCCAGAATGCATTTTTAAAAAGTATCCCCAGGGCCGGCCGAGTGGCGCGGTGGTTAAGCGCTGGCTTGGGAAGCCAGCGGCCCCGGTTCGGGTCCCACATCTGAGGGCCAGTGACACTGCCCTCAAAAAAAAAAAAAAAAGTATCCCCAAATGATCCTTAAACATTTATAATTGAGAATCACTGTCTTAAAGGTTATATTACTACCGGCATTAAAAACCATATCCAGGGCCGGCCGAGTGGCTCAGTTGGTAAAGAGCTCGCTCAAGAGTGCGAGCTGAGTTCTGAGCAACGGCAGTTCGATGCCAGCCCGAGCTGAGTTGCCAGTTGAGCTGCCAACAGGTGGCAGGATGGCTCAGCTAAAAAACAAAACAAAACAACCATATCCATTCTTCAGAAAATTAAAAATGGAATTACCATATGACCCAGAAACCCCTCTTCTGGGTAGCTACCCCAAAAGACTGAAAACATTTATTTGTAAAGATATATGTACCCCTATGTTCACTGCAGCATTATACATGGTAGCCAAGACATGGTAACAACCTAAGTGTCCTCTGATGGATGATTGGGTAAAGAAGATGTGGTACATACAGGTATACAATGGAATATTAATCAGCTATAAGAAAAGATGAAATACTGCCACTTGCAACAACATGGATGGATCTTGAGAATATCATGCTAAGTGAAGTAAGTCAGATGGAAAAGGACAAGAACTGTATGGTTTCACTCATATGTGAGACATAAAACAAAAAGCAATCAACCAACAAATAAAACACAATCATAGACACCGACAATAGTATAGTGGTTACCAGAGGGAAAGGGGGCAGCGGGGAGGTAAAAAAAGGTAAAGGGGATCAAATATATGGTGACAGAAGGAGACTAGACTTTGGGTGGTGATCACACAATCCAATATACAGATGATGTATTATAGAATTGTACACTTGAAAAATAAAACATATCCGCACTTAAAATAAACCCCCCTGATCCTCTGGCAGGTCATACGCAATTGCAGGAAAGCAACATTGCTTCATGATCAACTGTTAAACAAACCCAATTGCTATCTTTAGGTTCAAAATGATGGCTCCACATAGACATCAACGAACCTTGGCTACTGCACGATGATTGGCACCTCAATATATTAGACACAAAAGTGTCCCCTTCTTATCTTTAAAGTGGTTTTGCCAGCCCGGTTTTGTAGTCTAGTTTTCAGTTTCTGTTCCTACATTTTTCTAATACCTCTTCGGCATTATAAGGGAATGTTCTGAGATGAATTTCCAGGGAAGAACCCCTTAGCTGGGCAGCTACTCTGCTTAAGATTGTCTGAAGGTCATCTCAGGTGAGCCACTACCCTCTCCAAATATGGAAATGACAAAAGACATCTTCATAAGCTCAGCCTGTACCTATTGTTGCTGTCATGCTGTCATCTCTGATTAGTCAAACACTTTGCATTTTTAGTTTTTTTTTTTTTTTTTTTTTTGAGGGCAGTGTCACTGGCCCTCATGTGGGACCCAAACCAGGGCCGCTGGCTTCCCAAGCCAGCGCTTAACCACTGCGCCACTCGGCCGGCCCCCAACACTTTGCATTTTTGAAGTGCTCTGCAAACACACTAAAAACTTTAAGGACTTTATACGGAAACATAAAGATTCCACTTCTTCCCAAAAGACCATTAAACTGACTGTCAGAGTCAATGTTGAAATATAATTATTTGGGACTATGCAAGACAGCAATCTTACTTTGCGATCACGTAGTCCTTTCTCACCTAGGCGTCTTCCAAATTTTCTCCCAACAACAGCAACAAAAATTTACGAACAAAATAAAATAAAATAAACACAACTGCTCAGTTTCCTAATAGAGAGCATGTTTACAAAGGTCTCCATGACAGAAGTTAAGTTAAAACCCTGTTTATTAATCTCCATTCTATAAAAGGCCTACTAAATGCAACAAGTACTTATTTATTAATCACGTCCCATGGGCTCGACACAGTGTCTAGTCCTAAATCCCATTTTTGGGTTGGCAGAATCTAGGGCCCTCTCATCGTCTTTCCATTTCCCCAAATGTGAACATAAAAGTAATTGAAAGTCATTTCTTCTTCCTTTTCTTTTTTTAAAATACATAGTGCTCCCATGAATTGAGGAGAGGGTTTTTTTTTTAATTCTTTAAGCTCTGAAATGTCAAAATTCTCAAGTGACTACAAATCACTTATTCATCTCGGTACTTCGGTATTTTACCAACTCTATTAATTTCCAGTGTATCCTAAAACCAAGCTACTTTGAAAAACCTGAGCCATATTAAATTCAAGATTATTAAAATAAATATTGGGTTGTTGGAAAAGTCATGACACATTTTTGCAACGAAAAACAGAAAAAATATATCATGACTTTTCCGACAAACCAATATATTGTCTTTAACTCTTAGTATGTAATTGCTAAAAATTTTATCCCCAGGTCATTTATTTAGAATTAGAGACATGTTTTTCCCCCACTCAATGAGGTGATAATGAGGTGAAAATGTAAAGAAAAAAAGCCTACTTTATGTTTTTTGCTCTGTATACATTATATTATTTTGAAGTATGAGATATATCATTTTGAAAGCTTAAGCTATATGAATTATTTCACTGGAAAGATATATAACTATATCTACTATCTATATCTGTATAGCTGTTCCATGGACTTACAATGTGTGCTCATAGATCGCTCATTAATAAACATTCATATTATATTAAAAACCCTATTCAAAATAAACTTTTATTAATTGTTATGTTTCATATAATTATGACCTCCTAGAGCTTCCTTGTAGCATTTAAACAGAGTCAACAGGGGATGTACAAAATCCCCAAATGATTTAGACATTTGAACCACTCACATCACTTGAGCCAAGACTTACTGTTTTTAATGTCTCAGCTGGCTGTTCTAACAGCTGGCTACACCCCCAGGCCCACTGAGGAGGGGTGTTTGTTAAGACTTTTGAGGCACATATTCTGCTTCTAGAATCAACACTGCCTAATGATTACTTCTCTCTCTCATTTTCTATTTTCCCCCCATTACTTTATACTTTATTTTCAATAATCCTCACTTTCCTGAAGGTACTGATATACAAAATGGGGTAGAAGACAGAGACCACATTTTTCAAAAAAGTTAAAGTTGGAATTTGAATCAACGGAAGGCAGAGACAATAAAGAACATTCTAATCATATAACCACACTACATTTTTGTGTTTAAATCAAGTCAGGGTTATAATGGTGATTAATAACACAAATCGACTAAAAATGTCAACTGGAGCGATTATGAACGGCAAACTTTTCTGGTTTTAGTGGAGAAGCAAAATAAGCATAGGATTGACCTTTACATTCCATTCTGCTTGAAAAAGGCTCTCTAGCCTTTTAAAAACACTCATACTTCTGTTACAAGTCAAACTTGGAATTATGTGCTTTAAAAATGTGCTATTAACAAAATTTCATTTTGGCAGCTGGTTCAAATATTTATATAAGAGTATGTAGCAATTATGGTATTCATAATGTAAAACAGATGGCAGGGCTGCACTGGCACTGCACATTAACGACAAAAGGAGTCTATTTGAATTTTCCTAAAATTTTGCTCCTTTGAAGTTTGAGGGGACATAATTTACCCTCTTTGACTCTGTCCTTAGGAAAGCACAAAGAAGGCTTGGAATGCTAACTCAGAAACTATGACTTTGAAAATGTGTTCAGCTGTTGAGGAGTGTGAATGTAAGTGGCCAGTGCCCACAAGATTCTCGCCTCTCATCCCCTTCCAGCTCACTTACTCTGGCCTCTTGTTAGGATGTTTACTTCATTTTCTGGATCTTTGGAGATTTAGTGCTGGCACATAGTCCCACACAAAGACAATTGATTTTTTTCTCATTAGAAAAGATTAAGAATAGAGGAAAGTTGCCAGCATTTCTCTCCCTACCTGAGCTATTAAAGACCCCAAAGTCCTTATCTTGGAGGATTCCTAATGACCCTAGGGTTTAGCACAGAGTCTGGCATATAGGAGATGCTCTGTAAATCTTGAACAAATGAATTTCCTCTAGTGAAACTTTCCTTGGTTTCTTTGGACTCACCGGTAATTTGTATTTGTTCACTTATTTATTCATCCATTCAACCGATAGATATTTTTCAAGAGCCAACTAAGTGCCCCTGACAATGCAAAGAATTGGACTACTATTTTACCTAGACACTGGATTTCTGGTTACAAGATTTCATTATAAAAATAAATATCTTTTAATTTTCCGAGCACTTTTTTAAAATTTGGTATTCTGTAGTTTTGTCACAATACAGGATACTTGTTTTTCTAATGAGGTCAACAACCATTTGGATATCTTCTGTCAAGGTAAGCCCGCTTACTTGTATGGTTTGTGATATAGCCATTAATGAGCATAGAACTCATTTGAGGGGCTTGGTAGACTCCAGATTCCTTGGCCCTATCTGCAGAGATTGCATTACTTTGTTGGGAAAGGGGTCAGGTTGTCAGTATTTTTAACTCTCCCTAAGTGATTCTAACCAGGATTGAAAAACCACTGGGTTATGGGCAGCAAAGAATACTGAAGGTAAGCAGTCCAAATATTTCAGCATCAATAAACATTTAATGAAAATGTCTGGCTGCAGGACACTGTGTGAGGTGAAGGAAACTAGTGAACATTTTTCTGATTAGAGGATGATGTGATCTAATGTGTATTTTTTATTTTTTGCCAATTTAAACATTACAAAAGTGACACAATTTCTTTATAATCATTCAATAACACATAAATAAGAATCCCATTTTACTCTTATCATATCCACTCTCCCTGTCTCCCCAGAGGTACGCACTGATGTCAGTTCAGTGTGCACATTTCCAGTTTTTATCTATTCATTTTCATTTATAGGTACTTATGGAAATATATAATTTTAGTACTCTAGATTTATTGTGAATATACATCTGCATACTAAAAATAGTATGTAAACAGGGTGGCCGGTTGGCTCAGTTGGTTAGAGTGCAGTGCTCATAACACCAGGGTATCCGGTCTGATTCGGTGGACCAGGGAGCTGTGCCCTCCACAACTAGATTGAAACAAATACTTGACTTGGAGCTGATGGGTCTGGGGAAAATGCAGTGTTCCCAATAAAATTTATAATATATACACACACACACACACACACACACACACACACACACACACATGCATGGGAATAATAAACATGAAGTTCAAGATAAGGTTATGAGAGAAGGAGAAAGAGGCGATCAGAAGTTCTCTTTGTATGTTGAGAAATAAGATGGGTTAGGTATGCAGTCATGCATCACTTAATGACAGAGATATGTTTTGAGATATGTGTCATTAGGCGATTTCATCATTGTGCGAACATCAAGTGCGAACTTATACAAACCTATGTATAGTCTACTACACATAGTATAGCCCATCGCTCCTAGGCTACAAATCTGTACCGCATGTTACTGTACTGGGTACCGTAGGCAGTGGTAGCAAATGGTAAGCATCTACACATATCTAAACATAGAAAAGATACAGTAAAAATATGGTATCAAAGATAAAAAATGGTATACCTGTACAGGGCACTTACCATGAATGGAGCTTCCAGAACTGGAAATAGCTCTGGGTGTCAGTGAGTGAGTGGTGAGTGATTGTGAAGGCTTCAGACATGACTGTACACTACTGTAGACTTTATAAACACTACACTTAAGCTATACTAATTTTATTTTTAAAATTTTCTTTTTTCAATAACTTTTTACTGTATAAACTTTTTCATTTTTTAAAACTTTTTCCCTTTTTAATAACACTTAGCTTAAAACACACATTATACAGCTGTACAAAAATATTTTTTATATCTGTATTCTATAAGTCTTTTTCTAGTATTACAAATTTTAATTTTACTTTTTAAATGTTTTTTGTTAAAAATGAAGACACAGGGCCTACCGAGTGGCACATTGGTTAAGAGCTTGCATGGGATGCCTGCGGCTCTGTTTCAGATCCCACATATGAGGGTCAGTGACACTGCCCTCTATAGCTAAGATGGTGAACAACAGCTCCACCTGGAGCTGGGCTGCTGTGATTCCCCGGGACAGCATAGCTGCATCCCCTGCTGCAGTGGGCTGCCAAAGGCTACAGTGAGTGGCCGGCAGCCAGTGTGAGCAGCCGGCAGCCAGCGTGAGCAGTTGGCAGCCCGTGTGATCTGCCAAGAGCTGCTGTGAGCGGTCGTGCAGAGGCCGGTGACCGATCTGCCTCACCCGGGAAGAGCACAATGATGATACCAACATGGGCCAGTGAAGCAACGTGCTCCGCAACTAGACTGAAGAACAAAAGGACAGCAACTTGTCTGTTCCCCTTCCCCGGTTCCCCAATGCTGTTCCCCTCCTGCAATTCCCCAATAAAATCTTTAAAAAACACAAAAACAACAATACTCGAAGGTAGAATGTGATAAGTGGCACAAGGGAGGTAAAAAATATCTACTCTGGTCAACTGGAGAAGAGCAGCCACTCTTCACATTGGGGACCCAGGGAGGGTTGTGGTGCAGGAAAAACACCTGGAGAAGGTGGTTTCAGAGCTGGAGCTTGATGGCACCACACTGTGTGGAGATCCTGAGCTTAAATTTAAATATGCTGCCACCAAGTCTAACAAACAGCAGTGTGTCTCTCTGTTGCCTGTTCTAGCACTGAGAACCAGGCACTAAAGTTCTGAAAGACCGCCCTCACCTAGAGTAACAGCTGGAAGTGTACTCCCACCACGCTCTGACTGAGAGTGGGGGCCAGCCTGTGGAGTCCTGGCCACCCAGAGGAAAGGCAACTGGGAGGAGAAGAACCCCCAAGAAAATTCACAGTGAAGGGTTTAGCAGGAGCTTTTGCAGACCTCAACAAGCTCCTTAAAAGTTTGAAAACATGGACCCCAACACTGAAAGGTTTAATAGAGAGGAATGTTCATGGTGCATTATCTGCTTATAAATAAATAGATGATGAAAAAGAGAAACAAACCAAGCAAACCGCGGTGAACATATTTTTGAAAAGGCTGACATCTCCTCAAGAGCCTCAGGCTAATCCTCCAAAAGGTGTTCCAGAAGAAGGTATTATTATCCTAGGAGATGACAGCTCCATGCCTGTTATTGCTCTGAAGACCTTCCAGTGAGACAAGGCATGGAGGTGGAGGACAGTGATATTGATGACCCTGACCTTGTGTAGGCCTAGGCTAATGAGTGTGTTTGTGTCTTCATTTTTTTTTTTTTTTAAAGATTTTATTGGGGAATTGGGGGAGGGGAACAGCACTGGGGAACCGGGGAAGGGGAACAGACAAGTTGCTGTCCTTTTGTTCCTCAGTCTAGTTGTGGAGGACGTTGCTTCACTGGCCCATGTTGGTATCATTATTGCGCTCTTCTCAGGTGAGGCAGATCAGTCACCAGCCTCTGGACGGCCCTTTACAGCAGCTCTTGGCAGCTCACACCGGCTGCCAACCGCTCACGCTGGCTACCGGCCACTCACTGTAGCCTATGGCAGCCCACTACAGCAGGGGCTGCAGCCTACACTGTCGCCGGGGCTCGCACAGCCCAGCTCCAGGTGGAGCTGTTGTTAGCTGTGGAGGGCAGTGTCACTGGCCCTCATATGTGGGATCCCAACCAGGGCGGCTGGCATCCCAAGCCAGCTCTTAACCAATGTGCCACTTGGCTGGTCCTACCTTCGAGCATTGTTATTTGAATGTACAGTTCTTCTCCACTGCTTTGTAACCTTTAAAGATAGAAACTGGATTACACACCTTCATATCCTCATAGCACCTGGGACATGGCTTGAGTCAACAAATGAGAGGACAAATATGGCTTATTATAGGCTTTGTGTAAATGCAGATATTATAAATTAGTATGTTGTATATATTTATTTTATTAAAAAATTAGTTTTAATGAGGTAAAATTCACATAAGATAAAACTAACCATTTTAAAGCGAGTAAGTCAATGGCATTTAGTACATTCATAACTTTGTGCAACAACTATCTAGTTACAAACAATTTCATCACCGCAAAGAAAATTCCCTGCCCATTAATAAGGCACTTCTCATCCCCCCCCTCACCCAGCCCCTAGCAAGCACTGGTGTGCTTCCTGTCTCCATGGATTTACCTATTTTGGGTATTTCATATAAATGGAATCATACAATCTGTGCCCTTTTGTGTATGACTTCTTTCACTTAGCATAATATTTTCAAGACTCATGAATGATGTAGCATGTACCAGTGTTTAATTCCTTTTTATGGCTGAATAATTATTCTATGTATTTTATTTGCAATTTATTGCAGGCACCTTACATCTGCCTGATATTACCACTAGATGGCATTACTTTCCTAGAAATTTCTTGGTCATTGCCCATACTAATTAGTGAAATTAACTAAACTGTGAAATTATATCAATCCAAGGACTGCTTTCCCTGCAAAGTTGATTGATGCTTAACAAATTAGCCATTATGAGTGCTTTGATACTATAACATACAATATGACATGGATCTAGTGATTGTTATAGGCAACAGTGGCTTCTGGAAAAACAGATAAACTTTTTAGATGTGTTTCAAAATGATTGTCTCTTTCATATTGAAAGAATTATTGTAACATGAAATTTTTAAATAAGCTGTCAATGAATAATAATATCCTTGTCAAGGCTGACATAACCACATGCTATAGGGAATTTTGTAACGTCATTGTGAAATCTACATGAAACTTAGTTTGGTTACAGACCTGGCTCTACCTGTTAGCTGAAGGACCATGGGCAAACTTCACTGGTTACTTAATCTTCTAGAAAGAGTTGAAAGTAAATAATAACACCTTCCTTCTGGGGATTTATGAGTATCAAATGAAATATGTTTGTGAAAATACATTTTAATCTGGGAAGCACTATGGTATTTGTTGCTAATTTTGAGGATTTAAAAATTCACAGCCATCGGTGTTCATATCGTGCATACAAATGTTATCCTCTTTAAGTTAGCCAGTGTAATTAAGCTCAGGGCTTATCAAGAATTTTAACAACTTAAAAAGTAATTTAATTTGGAGCATCTCTCTGAGCCTATCATAGAAGAGAATGATTTGAGAAAATTCTGTAAGGAAATGACAACAATTTAAAGTAAATGACCTCTGTACTTGAAATTCCTAGTTTGTTTAGCTTATTTAGATGAGGCAACTTTGACTGGACTAAAAATATATTTTAGTATGAGAAGCATTTGTCTTCTCTAGTGATAACAGTTCAGAGCTTCTTTGTATCTTTAGTGCCAAACAGAGTTTGACATATAATGAGCTTTAGGTATATAATGATAAACAAATGAGTTCCATTTCCGATATTTTGCTCTTATTTGACTAGGAGTTTCTTTAGGATAACAATAGTTTTAGTGTTTATTGAATTCTCCTTATCTAATAATGTTTGACCCTCAAAAAAATTATAAGAAGTGTATTTTGGATGCATAAATGAATCCATGACTAAATATATTACTATTAAAAATTCAGAAAACACAGGTTTAAAACAATTTAAGTTACAAGTATGTTTTTAAATTATTAACAGCCTATTTCAAAGTTACACATTCTCTCCTAATTGACCTAGTTGCTTAATTAAAGCTGCCCAAGGGCCAGCCGAGTGGCACGTTGGTTAAGAGCTGGCTTGGGACGCCAGCTCTGAGCAGCAGGGCTCGGGTTCAGATCCCACATATGAAGGCCAGTGACACTTCCCTGTACAGCTAAGATGTTGAACAACAGCTCCACCTGGAGCTGGGCTGCTGTGAGTCTCTGGCGACAGCGCAGCTGCAGTTCCTTCTGCAGTGGGCTGCAATAAGCTACAGTGAGTAGCCGGCAGCCAGTGTGAGTAGCTGGCAGGCAGTGTGAGCTGCCAACAGCCACTGTGAGTGGCCATCCAGAGGCTGGTGACAGACCTGCCTCACCCGGGAAGAGCGCAATGACGATACCAACATGGGCCAGTGAAGCAACGTCCTTCATAACTAGACTGAAGAACAAAAGGATAGCAACTTGTCTGTTCCTCTTCTCTGATTCCCCAGTAAAAAAAATCTAAAAGAAAAAAAAAAGCTGTCCAAGCTGTTAACATCTGAAAGCATCTTTCAACAGATAAAACCAAAGTAAGGAGTTGGTGTTCAAAAATAGGTTTACACATAACTCATGTGACCTAAATTTCTCAAATGGAGTTCTTTACATGTGTAGGAAGCAATGGGATCTTGAAAACAGAATGGGTGGGAGGTATGGGGACTCATGGATTAAATGAGATAATCCACACAAAGCATTCAACTCATCACCTGGCTCACAGCACCTTTGTGCTAATTAGATAAAGACCTCTCTGGGCAGATGCAGCCTGGTGGGCCTACATTTGGGCAAGCTGAGTGGGGACTGGATTTCTGTCCCCAAGCTCCCTTGAACAGCAACCTTGCCTAGTGAACAACCTGCAAATCACATTTTGGAGGCCAGTGGCCTAGCTATTGTCACTAAGAGATAGTATGACAGAGTAGACAGACTGCCTCCCAGTTTACCAGTGACAGCAATCTTTCTGTGCCTTGGTCCCTTGCTCATAAAATGAGACAATATTAATAGTCTCCTCACTCGGTTGTTATGCAGACTAATTGAGTGAATGCATGCAAACACATAGAACAGTCTATGGCCAATATATGTATTCCCTAAAAAGTTAGGTATTACTGTCAAAATTGCCTAGTTAGCTTACGTCTCGATAGCAGACACGGCAAAATCGCAAGTATCAACACTTTGACGGTCTTGAGGCATGGGATTTAGGATGGCGAGGCTTTGAGGGAAAGATGGCCATCTGTATAAAGTTCCCAGATGAAACTGCAACGGGAAGTGGTCTTGCCAAGAAGTATGAGTACTAGTTACACCAGACCGAGAAATGTCCAAATTTAGGGGAGTGTGGAATTCCTCCTTGTAACTCTGTGATCTTACTCACCATCTCCATTCCAATGACTTGTCTTCAGATGTTCAATACTTGTTTGGTGAGTTTATGAAATAACTGGAAAGTTCTACAACTCGGTGCTCTCTGTCCAGCCCTGCCAGCTGATTTGCTCGGATTGCTTGTTAATTCTGAAGTCAGATGAGGCCATTTTCTCAACCTTGTCTTCTGGGATGACTTTTTTTTTTTTTTTTGAGGGCAGTGTCACTGGCCCACATATGTGGGACCGAACCGGGGCCGCTGGCTTCCAAGGCCAGCGCTTAACCACTGCCCCACTCGGCCGGCCCTGGGATGACTATTTATGAGCATTATTCCAAATTCTGCAGCACTCTGAAGCATGTTCTCCCATATCTCTTAAATTTGCTGTAACCTGCACTTTAGTATCATGAATAATTCTGTTCCCAGAATGGCTAGGAATGCAAACAAAGGCATGAGTTCTTGGAATGCAGTCTGCTGGATTTTGAACAGCAAACGTTCTCATCATGGACTTTTAAAAAAATAGACTTAATTTGTTTAGAGCAGTTTTAGGTTCACAGCAAAACTAAACAGAAAATACAGAGAACTCCCACATACCCCGCCCTCCAACAGCCCTCTCCACCATCAACCTCTTTCACCAAAGTGATACATGTGTTATAATTGATGAACCTTTCATTCTGATGTTTATTCTTATGATTGATGAACCTATTGGTTAATAATGAACATCATTATTAACCAAAGTCCATAGTTTACCTTAGGATTTACCCTTGATGTTGCACATTACATGGACTTGGACAAATGTATAGTGCCATGTATCTACCATTGTAGTATCAGACAGAATAGTTTCCTTTCTTTAAAAAAATCCCTGTTCATCCATCCCTTCCCTGACCCCATCAACCATTGATATTTTACCTGCTTCTATAGCGTTGCCTTTTCCAGAATGTTGTAAAGTTTGAAGAATACAGTATGTAGCCTTTTCAGATTGGCTTCTTTCACTTAGCAATATGCATTTAAGGTTACTCCATGTCTTGTCATGGCTTGATAGCTCATTGATTTTCAGTGCTGAATAATATTATATTCCATTGTATGGATGGACCACAGATTATCTGTCCATTCACCTGTTGAAGGGCATCTTGGTTGCTTCCAAGTTTTGGCAACTATGAATAAAGCTGCTATTTGCATTCGTGAGCAGGTTTTCATGTGGACACAAGTTTTCAGTTCCTTTGGATAAGTACCAAGGAACATGACTGCTGGATTGTATAGTACAAATATGTTTAGTTTTGTAAGAAACTACCAAACTGTCTTCCAAAGTGGCTGTACCACCATCAATAAATGAGAGTTCCTATTACTCCATATCCTAGCCAGTGTTTGATGTCAGTGTTTGGATTTTAGTCACTCTGATAGGTGTGCAGTAGTGCCTTATTGTTGTTTTAATTTGCCTCAATGATATTGATGTTGGCCATCTTTTCTTATGTTTACTTGCCATCTGTATATCTTCTTTGGTGAAGTGTCTGTTCAAGTTTTTTGTCCATTTTTTTTTTTTTGAGGGCAGTGTCACTGGCCCTCATATGTGGGACCCGAACCGGGGCCGCTGGCTTCCCAAACCAGCGCTTAACTACTGCGCCACTCGGCCGGCCCTGTCCATTTTTTAATTGGATTCATTTTCTTACTCATTTTTATTATTATTTTTATTTTTTAATTAAATTTATTGAGATGACATTGGTTAATAAAATTAGATAGGTTTCAAGTGTACAATTCTAGAATACATCAACATCATGATTATTTTTAAAGTTGTGGAGACTTTCATAAATGCAGAAGATCATAGGGAAAAAAACAAAAACTTCTGTAACTTAGAAATAACCAGAACACTTTGCTTTATACCCTTTTGGCCTGTTTTCTGTGTACATATATACACATAGTTCTATATGTAGTGTATATAAAAATGAGGATAACATTCAACAACTACAGAAATGGCAGGGTTTATAGATGTTCCCCTGGAGAGCTAGCATTTCTGTAGGATCCATGGCCTGCATCTCCTTTTCACCACTTCACTTCCATTCCAGATGCTACCCATATAGCCCTTGTTTCAAACTATGTCTACCTCTTCACTGTGACTGACAGGTGAACTTCAATCTTTCTTCCTTAAACTTGAAGTGGGAAGAGGAGTCACCTGAGATAGGCAGAGGAGGCAAATACAATCTATTTGGAGAACTGTATATAAATGGTTCTGTACGGAGGGAGGAATGGTGTCTTGGGCAGTGTAGGAGATGAGTCCAAGAGGTAGTTTCAGCAGACATCATTATCCAGAATACATTTGACCCTTGCCCTGACCCCACCTCATTTTCTACAATGTCCTCCCTGGTTCATTCTTTGCTCAAATCCCACCAGCTTCCTTGCTTTCCCTCAAATATTGTATATCAAACACACTCCAAACTGCGGGGAGCCAGCCCCCGCGAGGACCAGGGGTTCTCTCAGGTGGGACGGCATCAGCGAGGGGAAAGAAGGATGGAGACACCAGAAAGAGGTTCACAGGAGCGTCACATACACTTTATTATTAAAGCCTGGTCCCTTTTAGAGGGGCTTCTGACCATTACCTGAATTGCAAGTTATGTTGCAAGTTATGTTTCACATGATCAAGATGATTTTCTCTTTCTCAGAGCTTTTACCTTTTAGTAATTGTATCTTTCCAGGGTACACCGGTTACCATGACTTCCTTACAGGGAATATACTTGAACTTAGTAGCAAAAGGAGTCTCAAACTTTTTCTATCCTACTAAGAGCTGCATATTATTGCAATAGAGGGGAATATCTGTTTCTCAGTCAGAGCTTCAGTTTTTGTTGCTACAGCAATGTATAAAGCAAAGAGTTAAAACAAGGTTGTTAATTAAAATACCTCATGGTCAGTAAGTTATCTCTTATCAGAACTCTCATGGCAGAGAGACCTTGGTCTCCTGATCTCCAAAGAAACCTTTCACAGCTGCATAGGCCAAGGGGCTTGAGTCCCCAATATCTCAGCTCAGGGGTCCCCTTGGGCTGTAGCCTGTTTTAGGGAGTTTCCTTTTCTTTAGGAAATCTTGCCCCGTCATTGACTTATACAGCCAGCTATCATCAGGGTACCACAGGAACTTGTCACAAATGCAGTGAATATATTGTCTCCTATAGGAGGAAAGGCACATGGGTTCATAGAGACAGGGTATATTACATGACCAACCATAAGGCAGCATCCCAGACATCCAGTGCTGAGCATGGATCTTTATTTCAATGTGGCCTTGTCAGACACTGGGATGCTGTCGGCACCCCCACCCCCCCCACCCCCCGGCACCAAACCAGGGTCTTTTCCTTTACCCCAGGCTCATTTGGAATGCTTTCCCTGCAGATAGCCTCAGCATGCTCCCTCACCTCCTTCAGGCGTCTGCATAAAGGCCATCTCCCTGACCATTTTCTCCCTGTTGTATTTCTCTCCACAGCACTTATCACCAACTACGCACTATATATTTTATTAGTCATTTTTTTGTTGTTTGTCTCTGCTACTGTACTGCCAATGATGAGAACAGTGCCTGACCTATGGTAGGCATCTCATATGTATTTATTTTTAAATAAGTGCCACATCATTGTTGTTAATTTGAAGTTATTACACTACACCGTGTTGAATGATAGTTTTATTTGTATTTAACACGCACGTTTGCTTTTGTTTTATAGTCATGTAAGAGTTAATGACATAAAAGTTCATACCTAATCTTTTTATATGAACAGAAGCAATAAGCATTATAATCAAAATATTGGGTTGTGGGAAAAGTCATGACGTATTTTTTCTATGTTTTTCATTGCAAGAATGAATCATGACTTTTCCAACATCCCAATAATTTAAGTTTGTTGACAAACGAACATATAAACCTATAGAAAAGTTTTATAAGAGCTTATCTGAGCCAAATCTGAGGACATGCTTGCAAACAAGATCTCAAGGGATTGAGAAAGTACTCCAGAGAATGGCAATTTTGCAGTTCTTTTTATACATTTAGAATCAAAGGATAGAACATAAGGAAGGTTACTTGAAATCCATTGGTGGTGGATTTGGGTGGCAGGAGAAAGCAAACGGGACATCTGTAGGATTGGATATAAAGCAAAATGGCGAGATACATACTTCTTTTACATTGGTGGGCACAGGGTAGTTAACAATTGACATTTACAAGATAACAAAACACAATGGTCTTGTGCTTTTGATGCCAGCGGTTGTGCCTCTGAGGGGTCGGGAAAGAAAAATTACTTTGACATTTCAAAGACGCCTAGATGCCTAACAGCAATGGACAGGGCTCACTCAGGTAGAGACTGACCTTTGCTATGGAAGCTATAGGCCTAGGGCCTGACTCCCCGCCATGACCTACCCAGTTAGGAATTTATGATCAGATCACCCCGTGAGGTTACTTTCAGTCACTGAGCTTGTGAGGCCTGCAATGTGGTCCCCTGAGTTTGTTGGGTCTACTATGTTGCCCTTTTTACTTTTACTAGTGGGCCCTGGATGTGATGATGGGGAAATCTGTGAGAAGTTTTTTTACTCCTTTAAAGGGTTCACACACTCCTCTTATTTAAGAAGCACTGCGATAGTACCTTGGGTTGTTTACCTTTTTTTTCATTTAGTAAACAATGTGGGAGTTAAACATTAAACATCTTAGTCCTACCGCTTACTAGCTGTGTGATCTTGTGCAAATTATTTATCTACACATTATCTGCCTATAGTTTTTGAGAGGATTAGATGAGATAATGCATGAGAAATGCTTAGCATACTGCCTGGGCATATAGGGTCCTCAATAAGCTGATTTTGTTATGCTGATTATCTTGGGAGGCAGAGAATAAAGCTGAATCATTCTCAAAACACCATATCCTTTCCTCCAAAACTGTTCATGCAGTTTGAAATTCTGTATGTATTTGAATGATTATATCATTGATGAACATTTTTCTCACAAGATCTCAGAACTGTGTGTGTTTTGCTCAGCGATGATCCCTAGAGCCTAGCATGGTGCCAAGTGGGGCCCTTATAGGTTGACTCTTGTCAGCAAAGAAAGGTGATGCAAGCTCCAACTGTAAGCACCAGAGGGTAGTGTTCTGCCACCTATCTCCACGCTGGCTCCATTCAGAAATGTGATTTTCAGAAAGTGCATTCAGTCTTGTCTTCGCCAAGAAGCAAGTTCTTTATTTCTTTAAGACTCAGGGTTACTCTTTTTATTTCACTCTTGCCTGGGATATATATCTATCCTTCTGTAAAAATGAAAATGAAATCTGAAAACCTGCCTGTATTTGTACCCAAGATACGCTGGGGAGTTTAAATAACAAAACATTTAAACCACAACATTTTATACTGGCTATCCCTCTCTACTGGGTAACATAAAGAATAATGATCTTATAACTAAGGTGATTACCTGGGCTCTTTTAAACACTAATTTGCTCTGTTAGTCACTGTGGGCCTTTTCCAAAGGTAATTGCTTACCCTGTATACTTCATTCCACAAATATTTACTGAGCACCTTTTAGGTGCTAGGAATTTTTGTAGGTGCTGAGGATTTAATGGAAGACAGACAAGGTTTGGATCTTGGTGTTTAGACTGGTGATATTCTGTCAGGGGAGGGAGGGAGAGACATACCTGCTTGCAGAGGCTCAACACCCTTGAAATATTTTACAAATGTTTCGATTTATTAAGATGGAAGGGGACTTAGGGATTATCTAGTGAAAACTCAGGTGATCAAAAGAGCCAGACAGATAATCTAAATAACTAAAATGGGCCAAGTGGGGACTGCCATTATGTAAAGAGCAGTTGTCCAATAAAAACACCACACACTCCCAATCAGCTCAAACAGGGTTTTCTTCTTTCTTATTTTATACCCCCAAAATGAGACCCACTCTCCTCCATCCAAACATACCATCTCCTAAGTCAGCAAACAGAAAGAACTGCTCAGGGAAAAGTGGATTTGGAGAACTGGGAGGGATGAGAGGACAAGATAAATCACTTTGTCCTCTACCCTATCCCTTCCAATTATTTTTTTAAAAACCAACCTGTTCAACACAAACTGTGATAAATACTGAACAATGCAAGATCACAACATGAACAGAGACCAAAGGTGAGATCGTTGGTTTCCCCTTTTCTCAATGAATTTTCTAGGCCATTCAGAGTGCTTCCTTTTATAAATTTGATTCTTCCAAGTCTCCTGTTGGATTTCACCTAGAACAGAACATGGGGGCATGACCATCTTCAGGTCCTATCAGGAGAGAGAACCAGGTGGGTTAGTGTGCCTTCCTCCCTTGTAACTTGTGAATTTCAGAAGCATGTGAGACCAAGGCTGGGAGTCTCTGAAGCCAGATTTTTCAACGGAATTCAAATTTTGATTTTTCAAGAGAAGCCAGAAATCTGGAGTTTCCTGGGATATCTCCTAATTTTAGAAGGTTGCCAATGAATGAGAATTTTTAAAACATTGTGAAGACCAATCCAAGCTTATCTTGAAAGCTAAATTTGCCTCATCATCCAGTAGCTTAACCTCTAACCCAATTCAATCCTCTAATTTTACAGATGAAATAACAGACTCAGAGAAATTAATAACTTGCCCAGCATTGCCCCATAATCCATATTCTTTCCATGCAGTCATAAAATAGCTGAAAAAAAAAGTGGAGGAAATGTCTGACAACTAGTGAGGCAACTCTTATCAATTTCAGATAAGTTAGGTTTAAAATGAGCAATGCTACTTGGCGATGTTGATGCCGAGACAATTTAAAACAGTGCGATTTAACACTAGCAATGAAAATAGTACCTAATATGCAGAAGGATAATTATTGCAGAGGGACTAATGAGAAAAACAAAAGATTCTCTATTCTGGCTGTCATGGGTTACAAATAGGCACCATGATGGTGATGAAATGTGAGTAACTATGAACATAACAGTGTTTTAGAAAACAGCTGCAGGATAACATATCAAGACATTCTGGGCAAGTCAGGCATTCTATTAGTCCATAAATCTAATATGAGAAGTGCATATGGATTTTACTATTAAATTAAGAAAAAAATGGCTGACGAAAACACAATAGACATGTGGGTATGGTGAAGGAGCTCAAATGAATGAGGGGATGAAGGAACATTCAAGTGAAGGCAGTTGGAGCTTCAAATTCTGGGGTCATTTCAACTGCATCTAATGGTCATTTCATGGAACTGGGGATGAAAAAATATTTTGGCCCCATTCAAGAAAGTGCTATTTCTTTGGTTACTGACTACACAAGGCTAATTCTTTTGTCAAACTGGCATTTGAGAGGAGAGCCAAGCACTTATTTTACTGACTTCTTTACCTCCCATTCACTGCCTCTGTCAGGGCAGAGTGAGTGTCTAAATTGTTCAGACATGCTGCCAGCTCAGTTCCTGGCACTCGGAAGGCCCTGGATATCTGTTTTTCAGTTGGCTGAACTGACTTAGCTGGAATTTGAGCATCAGAAGCAGTTGAAGGGAACTTACAGCTAGTCCTCATCGTCTACACCCTCCTCCACCCCTTGGAGGATGACACTGCTCCCTCCTCTTACATGTCCACTCCCATTAGTGATGGGAAATACAATATACTGTTGGCCATAGTTGACGAGCAGCCAAGCCTAATTCAGTAATACTGCTCTACACCCTCTCCAGATGATGCCTAACTCCAAAACAGACTGTCACAGTGTTCTTGGGAAACAGACTATAATTCTAAAATGAGATTGTATGAAATGAAAATGGTTTTAATATAATCATAATAAGTATTAATTATGAATGCTGTATAATCAATTCGCAGTCTCCCCCAAAGAGCACAAACTCTTATTGCTTACTGTGGTATCTTTGTATCTATAAATGAACATTAATAAATCCCTCTTCAAAAGCGGCAAAACAACCTGTAGGCTTCCTAGAATTTTCCCAACACCATGTGATCCAGCTCTACCAGATTGGAAGAAAATAGGCTTGGGAATTTTAGATCACCAGTCACCAATATTAGTGTGGAATGGAATTTAATTTCAGAATGCTCATTTCTACCCCACCCAAAATGGAAATTTCTAACTTGCCTATATCAAGGGCTTCTACACCTTGACCGGCTTTGAATCATTTCATTTGTTTACCCAATAATCAAGTTCCTCATATACACCGGGCATCATGCTAGGTACCAGAGACACAACAATGGTGAACATAATGGAAACAGTTTCTATTCTCACTGAGCTTTCCATTTGGAACTCAACAAAATGCAAGCAAACAAAAAACTCAAGTTGTAATAAATGTTATTATGAAGGAAGCAAAAAAGTGCTAAGATGGAGAATAATGAAGAGAGAAATTGAATTTACATAGAATGGTCTTGAAAGACCTCTGGGGAGGTGACCTTTAAACTGAGTTCTTTGCAGAAAGAAGAGCTAATGCAAAGACCTCAGCCTCCTAGGCTTGGTGCTGAGAAAACAGAACAAAACAAAACAGTGTGGCTGGAATTACATCAAGACACAGGGAGTGTGGCACAAGGTGGTGTAGAGACAGGCAGGGGTGTGACACACTTATAGGCCATGATCAGAGGAGCCTAGATTTTGTTTTTGTGCTTTGGGAACCATAGAAACATATTGTGAGGCAATGTGATATAAGTTTTGAAGAAAACCTTGTTGGTGTTCTAATGAGAATGGACTGGAGGGGTTAAAAGCAGAAACAAGATCACTTAGAAGGATATTGCAGGAGTAGGCAAGAGAAGATGGTGGACTGGATTAGCGTGTTGGCAGTACAGGTGGAAGAAAGGCAGTCAGATTTTGAGATATATTTTCATAAGATGATTGACAGGACTTGCTGGTGGATTGATGTGCGAGGTAGGGGATGACTCCCAGATTCCTGGCTTGATAAATGGAATGGATGGATGCCCAATATCATAAAACCATAATGAAGAGCTTCTCTACTTAAACAGGAAGAAAAGAAAAGGGTAGGGCTGAGTCCGGCCCTCCCCGTTTCCAACTGTCCCTGGGTCTCCCTAGAATACCTAGGTTATGATTCTCAAATTTAAGGGTGCTGAGAAACTTGAAAATCTCATTAAAATGCTGGTTGCCACATGTAGTGTTCCTGGAGCCCAGCCTTCAGAGTGGATATAGTCCAGAGTAGTTAATGTGGACGTGTCTGGTAACTAAAGACTTATAGCTTCTTTTGTAAACTTTTTTAAAAATAAAAGAAACAAAGTAGTTTTGGTTTTTTTTACTTTATGCTTTTCTATTCTTCACATTCTATTGAAATGAAGTATAACTGATGACTATTATTTATATTGCTAGAAACTCTTTGAGTGGTTCTTCCAATGGTTGGGATGAATTGTACTTTCTTAATGATGTTATCATGGCATCATCTATAACCATGAGAACTAATTAATATGAGTGTGCAAATGTGTGTCTCTGCAGAAAGAAGTAGAGAGAATGGCACCCTGTATGTGTAATTTGTATAACACTTAAGATGTACTTACAGCATTAAAAATAAAAGGGGATCTGGTCATTGTTCATGCACCCTGATGCTTTATTTATGTGAGCTGACTTTACCCTCATCAAAAATTTTCTTCAATTTTCCCTTTCTGAATTTATCACAATGAATAAAGGTAAGCTGAAACTTGCTAATTAAGCTATTAAGATCATAAAATAAAAAGGGTAAACCAGCTCCAAACAAAGCTGGCATATATATATATATATATATATATATATGGTTTCTTTTTTTGCAAATAAGTTTAATCAGTCTCCACTGTGTTTCTAGTGTTAGCAAGCAGGTGAGCTGTTCAGGCAGAACCATGCATCCCTTCAAGTGACTTACAGAAGCCATCTGGTCCTGCTTTGAGCACGTCTTGCTCATTATCATTAATCTTCTCTTGAAAGAGAATGTTTCTGCTCTGCTTGTGTACACCTCTCTCCCTTCTCTGAATGGTTATCACACTTACTTGACTCATATGGCACTTGCTGCTCCCTGCTTAGCAGGCAGCTGTGCATCTTTCTTATGGCTCTTACTAGACATTGCGGGCATTCATTGAGGTCCAGCCTGCTCTTCTGGTTTGGTTTCATCTCAACTTTCTTGCATTGAAGATTTTCAAGCCACATCTCTAACATTGATCTTCCTCCATGGCGCTCACCTGAATTTCCAGCAACCTGCTGGGTATTTCATGCCCACCTCGAGCTCCAAGTATCTAATATTGAATAGTTCACCAGCTGCGGCCTCTTAACTTTTTTGTCTGTTAATGATCACCGTTCTCCTGGCTGGAGACACACATGTTACTCATGTCTCTTCCACTCCATATTTAATCAGTCACTTTGTCCTATTGATTTTCTCTGTTCTCATCAAAATGACTTATTTACTCACTGCCAAATACATCTTGTGCTTTCCCACAGCTAATATTATTATCTGTAGTTTCACCTATCAAGAGAGAGTCTTCCCACCTGCTTATTGAAATGTTCCAAGAAGGCGCTCCAACACCCCCTATAAAGTCAGTCTTCACCTAGCATCTTATTTCTCCTCTGAATTCTCCTAGTAAGTGTCGACTTCCTTCATCGAAATAATCAGGCACATTTTCTTTTTGAAATATAAGGTTGAGGTGAAGGTGTTCTTGAAATCTTTTATTGTTATTTAACTACTCTTATCTGCATGGCTACTTATATTTCAATTACATTGTAAATTCTTTGAAGACAGGAACCATGTCTTAAAACATTATTGTACTGTGCATAGTGCCTATGCAGACTAGACACTCAAAAATACTGGTTGATTTGTTGGCATTAAATTTGTCTGATAGAAATAAAGGAGAGCTTTGCAGTGTAGTTCAATTTGCAATTTAGTTGCTCGTTAAATTGGCCCATTAAACACAAATAATTTATCTTCTATTATCTTACTCACAACATGTTCTTTTTTTTCCTCTTGAGTAATTGAAAAGAACATAATAGCCTGATAAAATCTGGGGGGAAAAAAGACTTGTGATAGATGTGTTTGAAAAAACTTTTCTCTTTATATTGTAAGGCATAGATGGGATCTGCAGGCATTGTGGGTTTATATTAGTTACCTCTTGCTTAAATAATGCCACATGACAAACAACTACGAAACCTCAATGACTACAACAGCAAATCTTTATTTTTGTGCCTGAGTGTATAGGCTGGCTGGTCAGTTCTGCAGATCTGAGCTGGTCTTGGTGGGCTCACTTGTGCACCTGAAGCCTGCTGTGGGGATAGTAACTAGCTTTGCTGATCTTGGCTTGGCTCTCCTGGTGTCTGGGGCCTTGACTGGGGTGACCGAGCTGCCTGAGCTTGGCCCACATGTTCTCTCATCTTGCAGCAGGCACCCCAGGCTGACTCTCAGGATGCTGTAGGGTCCTGAGAGAGAGCCAAATGGGGACATGGCCCCTTAAGGTCTAGACACAGAATTGGCCCCACCGTTATTCTTCTTCCCCACTGGCTAAAACAATCACTGGACTAGCCCTGATTCTAGGGGTGTGGAAATAGGCCCCACTTATTAATGGGAGGAGCTGCAAATTCATATTGCGAAGGATTTGGAAACAGAAGTGGAGAGGATCCCAACTGTGTTTCAATCAATCTACTCCAGAGTTAGACAGACCTGGTTTCATATACCAGCACTGTTTTATAGTTGCACAATATTGGGCAATTTAAACACTCTGAGCTGCTCTCCCCTCAACTGGAAAATAGGTACTGTGAGAATCGAATAAAATACAGACACAGAATATCATAGGAACTCAATAAGTTCCTTACAACTCTCCCTCCAGCTCTTCAGAGAAGGGAACAAGGTATACACCAGCTCTTAACATTATGGAAATTAAACAATTGTATTTAAATTTAATTTGGAGAAACAAAATGCTAAAACTAAACACATACTTCAGAAAAAAAATGACATAAAGGTTTGAACAATAATTTGAAAGATTTTGAGTAAGTTAACTGGGCAATGAAATCCAATATTATTAAAATCAGCAGAGCGTGTGTGTTGTTCCAGTGGGATCAAGAAAGGGTAGGTCATTTTCTTTATTCATTTATCTGTCAATGGACACTTAGGTTGTTTCATATCTTAACTATTGTTACTAAGTCTACTAACATTTATTAAGTACTAACTATGTGTCAGCTATTGTGCTAGGGACTTCACACGTATGTCTTATTTTAACCTTCACAATGGTCCTAAAAGGGAGGTGTTGCTCATTTCACAAATGAAGAAACTTAAGTTTTGAGTCATTATGTAACTTTCCCAAGGTCACCCAGCTAGCAAGAGGTAGAGACATTTGATAACATCTGAAAACAATTGTGATTTCATGACTAGAAGGGTTATTACAGGCACCTAATGGATAAAGACAAGAGATGCTGCTAAATATTCTACAATGCACAGGGCAGCCCCACAACAAAGCATTATCAGGTCCAAAATGTCATTAATTTGGAGGATGAGAGTCAACCTAATTAGCACAGAAGCTGAGATAAGTAGCCGCTCAAGCTGTAATTTTTGAATGGTACTATTGACCTTATTTTATAAATGAGAAACTCAGGACTTAGAGGGTTAAGAAATTTTGGAAGTTCATGGTGCTAAGAAGTGGCCAAAGTGGGATTTTTTTAAATTTTTTTTAGCTGCACCATCCTGCCACCTGTTGGCAGCTCAGCAGCAACTCAGCTCAGGCTGGGCATTGAACTGCTGTTGCTCAGAGCTCAGCTTGCACTCTTGAGCGAGCTCTTAACCAACTGATTCACTCAGCCAGCCCCTCAAAGTAGGATTTTTATGTAGGTCTTCTAATTCCAAATTCAATGCCTTTCAGTTATACCATGGCTCCATGAAGAAGAAAATGGGTTAAAATGATTGCATGGCTTCAAGTCATATTAAATGAGAGAATTTTAGCTGAGACCAAGGCAGTGATATCAGAGAAAAGAAACTAGAAAGGTTTTGGGGAGCTAAGAGCAGATTATAATGATAACTTTAGTTCCTGATAGGTTAACATTTGAAGTAATAGGGTGGGGAAATTTTTTTTTCTTTTTGAGGGCAGTGTCACTGGCCCTCATGTGTGGGACCCGAAGTGGGGCCACTGGCGTCCCAAGCCAGCTCTTAACCACTGCGCCACTCAGCCGGCCCTGGGTGGGGAAAATTTAAGTGACAATATCCATCAGGGATCTGGTGATCATTGGAGTTCAGAGAGAGGTCAGAACTGGAAATGCACTGCCTCTGACAAGCAGGCCTTAGCTACATGACAATGTGATCAGGATATGGGATAAGAAAGGAGAGTAGAGAAACAGTGGCTGCATTCTACGAAAAATGTTCATAAGAAAAGAAATGAAGTAATGAAAAGGGACCAAGGAAGACAATAAAGAAAGTGGAATCTGAAAGGTGCCCACAGGGTGCGATCATATTTAGCAAGTCAGAAGAACAGGAGTTTAAGAAAAAGGTTATTCAGAAATCGATGCTTCTTGGTGTGCAGGGAAGAATTTCACTATTTCCCATTCCATGTATTGCCCTAATTTGTATAACTGACAGCATAAAATACTTGCATCTTTTTAAATGCTATTTGTACTTATCCTTAGAATCTTTATTAGTCATAAAAATAAACCTTCAAATTCTATTTAGGCAAAAGCCTTAAGTTTCTGTCCCCAACCCCCAACCTTCTGGTAGCTTCTGGTCTGACATGGATACCCCAAATATTATGTATCTGGAGCCAATGTTCTCATTTCTCTCTGCTGAGTCCACACATCCTTGTTTGACCAAATAACAGGAACAAACAATTCCTTCCATAATGGATGTACCCAAAGGTGTCATGCTTCTGAGAATCACATCTGAAAATTGATTCCCCTGAACATGGTGCAATGTGATTTTAGTTAACACGCTTGTTATTTACTGGATACAAATGGTAGGGATTTGACAAAGTACGCTGTGCCTCCAGGCCAGTAGAGTACAGGTAGTACCAGCTCTGTGTGGGGAGGAAGCGGTGAGGGGAGGGGGTTAGAGCGCAGCTATAAACGGTAGTGGCGGTACCAGAGTGGCTGACCGCTTCAGCAAAAGTTTATTTAACTAACCATGATTTAACTGTAGTACTATTTCCTTCCAGCTTTTTGTTTTTTAATGTAAAATGACTATTAATGCTAATACGTCTTAAGAATTTTTTGTGCATTTACTATGTGCAGGGCCTTGCATTCAGAGCATTCTATGGATGATCCCACTTTGACTCTCACAAAGACTCAGTGACCTAGGTTTAATGATCAATTCCTCCACCTGCCTCAGGACAGGTGAGGTTCTCTGTATGATCTGGAAAAGCTGGACTACCTGGGCTCACGTCTTCACCAAAATCCTGGCCTCTTAGCAGCACTGTTCAAGAGAACTTTCTGATAAAGAAAATGTTTTACATGCTACCCAGTATAATAGCTACCAGCCACATATTGGTATGAAGCACTGAAAATGTGGTTAGTGCAATAGGCTGGCTCTGAAAAACAAACACGCACCAAAAAAACTGAATTTTAATTAAAATTTAAATAGCCACACATCATAGATGTTTTGGATGGCAGCACAAATAGAGAACGTTTCCATTGTAAAAAATTCTGTTGGTTGGCGCTATTTAGGAGAAATGCTGAATTTTTTCCCCTCCTCCCTTCTACAGCAAACAGAAGTGCTTTCTCCTCCCCTTTCCAGCTCCTCCAACCCTCAGACCTTGGAGAGAGGAGGTTCCTTTCCTCTTTCCATCTTCCCCTCCTCCACCTCCACACTGCCCACCCCCATGGCATCAGCTTGTTCAAAAGCCTTGAGAGGGAACCTCAAAATGGTTGGCAGATGCACATAACCTTTCCATATCAGGCACAGCCTATCAGTACGAGCGTCCTTCTCTTCATCAACGATCCGCAATTACTCATCTCTCAAAAGAGGAGAATCAAAGACTTCCAGCTAAGATGGCCGAAGAGGTAAACGCTGTGCTTACCTTGTCTCACAAACCACATCAAAATGACAACTAAACTACAAAACAACCATCATTGAGAATCGCCTAAAATCTTGCTGAACCGAAGCCTTACAACTAAGAACATACGGGAGAAGCCACCTCGAGACTGGTAAGAGGGGTAGAAATGCATAACAGTTTCACACTGGCGTGTGACCATTAAAAATTGGGAGGGATTTCTCAGCTGTGGAGGTACCCCCTGGAGCAAGGGGTCCCAGCCCCTCACCAGGCCAGGGTTCCAGTGCCGAGGGGAGAAGTCCCCATAATTTCTGGCTGTGAAAACCAGCAGAGATTGTGGCTGAGTGAGACGGAGGGCAGCTGCTTTCCCAGACGCTCCTCTTAAAGAGACTGTGCGCGGATTTACCCACAAATGGAATCACTGGCTCTGAACTCTAGTGCTGGGGCAGCAGCTGAAGAGGCAACAGGTGACACAAATGGGACAGGGGAGCTGGTGGAAGCCACTGTTTCTTTGTTGAGCCTTTCCCCTTTCCTGCGTGCAGATGCAGGCAGCCACCATATTTGAGTCTGCATCAAGCTGGCTAATGCCTTGCGTTTGCCACACCCTGGTGATTCTGAGACCGTACCCCTTCCAACTTTTGGGCACACCCAAGCTGCTTCCAGTGACTTTTTCGTACAAACTGCCTGCCTTGACTAGCGCTGCAGACTTTCCTAGGGTTTCTGAAAAGTTCGAGGAACCCAGACAAGCAGCATCTGGCTTGAGCATGTCCCGTATCTCTGGCTGAGCAGCCCTAAGCCCGGCACTAGCGGCAGCCGGCCTTGGTTTGTGGCTTGGCCTCTCAAGGCACTTCCAAGCATGGCACAGGCAGAGGCCATCTGCAGATTGCTTTGTGGCTCCTGCAGGATGGCCCTAGGTGGAGCACAGGCTGGGGCTGAACTTGACTTGCAGAGGGTCCCCCCTCAGGTTGCCCGAGGGCCAGTGTGCCCAGTGGCCAGCTTCAAAATGAGCTGGAGTACCACCCAGCCATTTCCAAGGCCAACACACCCAAGGGGAAGATTGGGCAGACACCAGAGCCCTGCTGAGGAAGATCCTGTTCTGTAGATTCAGCCCCTGCATCACAACTCCTCTACTATAGTCATGGCCAGTCCTCACAACCAGTGAGCCTGAGGGTCAATCCCTCCCATTGATGTGCAAATAGCAGCCAAGGCATAACTACAAGAGGAGGGCACAAACAACTCACACAAGGGACATAACTGGAGTGTGTGGCTCACGTGACCAGGAAGAATGAGCCACTGAGCTCCACAGCCCACCTATTACATGAAGCCATTCTGCTAAGACCAGGAGACATAGCAGCCCTACCTAATACATAGAAACAAACACAGGGAGAAAGCTAAAATGGGTAGACAAAGAAACATGTCCCAAATAAAAGAACAGAACAAAACTCCAGAAAAACAACTAAACAAAATGAACACAAGTAATCTACCAGACACAGAGTTCCAAACATTGGTAATAAAGATGCTCAATGATCTCAGGGAAAAATTCAACAACGAGATAGGAAACATAAAAATAGAGATGGAAAATATAAAAAAGAACCAGTCAGAAAAAAAGAATACAATAATGGAAATGAAGAATACATTATAGGGAATCAACAATTGATTAGATGAAGCAGAGCATCAAATCAGCGATTTAGAAGATAATGTAGCAGAAAACACCCAATCAGAATAGCACAAAGAAAAAGAAATAAAAAAAAATAAGGACAGTTTAAGGGGACTTTGGAATACCAGCATTTGCATTATAGAGGTACTAGAAGGAGAAAAAAGCAAGAAATTAAAAACCCATATGAAGAGATATTAATGGAAAACTTCCCTAACTTGGCCAAGGAAATAGACATACAAGCCCAGAAAGAGCAGAGAGTCCCAAATAAGATGAAACCAAAGAGATAGCATACCAGGACACACCATAATTAAAATGGCAAAGGTTGGAGACAAAGAAAGAATTTTAAAGGCAGCAAGAGAAAAGCAGTTAGTTATCTATAAGGGAGCTCCCATAAGACTGTCAGCTGATTTGCCAAAGAAACTTTGCAGGCCAGAAGGGACTGGCAGAAAATATTCAAAGTGATGAAAAAGCAAGGACCTACAACCAAGATTACTTTACCCAGCAAAGCTATCATTTAGAATCGAAGAACAGATAAAGAGCTTCCAGACAAGGAACAGCAGAAGGAGTTCATCACCACCAAACCTGTATTACAAGGAATCTTAGAGGCACTTCTTTAAGATGGGAAAAAATAAAAAATATGAATAATAAAATGGCAATAGCTACATACCTATCAACAATTATTTTCAATTGAAATAGATTAAATGCTCCACTCAAAATATAGGGGAACTGAATGGATAAGAAAATGAGACCCTTACATATGCTGCCTACAAGAGACTCACTTGAGATAGAAAGACACACACAGACTGAAAGTAAAGGGATGGAAAAAGATATTTCATGAAAATGAAGACAAACAAACAAACAAATGAAGCTGGGGTAGCAATATTTATACCAGACAAAATAGACTTTAAAACAAAGACTACAACAAGAGACCAAGAAGGACCCAGTGATCCTACTTCTGGGTATTTATCTGAAGAAACCCAAAATGCTACTCTGAGGAGATATGTGCATCCATATGTTCATTGCAGCATTGTTTACAATAGCCAAGGTATGAAAGAAACCTGGGTGTCCCTGAATGGATGAATGGATAAAGAAGAGGTTGTAGTACATATGTACATGGAATATTACTCATAAAAAAGAATGAAATCTTGCCATCTGCAACAACATGGATAGACCTAGAGGGTATTGTGCTGAATGTAGTAAATCAGACAAAGACAAATGTTATATGATTTCACTATAAGTGGAATCTAAAGAACAAAATAAACAAACAAATGAAACAGAAACAAACTCATAGATACAGAGAACATTTTGATGGTTGCTAGATGGGAGTGGGGTTGGGGATGAGTGAAAAAGGGGAAGGGATTGGGCCTGCCAAGTGGCGAGTGAGTGGCGCGGTGGTTAAGAGCTGGCTTGAGAGGCCAGCGGCCCCAGTTCGGATCCCACATCTGAGGGCCAGTGACACTGCCCTTTTAAAAAAAAAAAGGGGGGGGGATTAAAAATACAAATTGGTTGTTACACAGTGGTCATTGGGATGTAAGGTATAGCACGAGGAATATAGCCTATAATACTGTAATAGCTATATATGGGGTCAGGTGGGTATTAGATTTATCAGGTGATAGATGGGAGGGGATTGAAGGAAGGGTGAAAAAGGTGAAGGGATTAAGAAATAAAATGGGTAGTTATAAAATAGTCATGGGGATGTAAAGCATAGGGAATATAATCAATAATATGGTAATAACTATGTATACCGACAAGTGGGTACCAGTCAGGAAGATCACTTCATAAGTTATGTAAATATCTAACTACACCTGAAATTAATAGAAAATAATATTGAATATCAAAAACAGAAAATGATTGGGCCGAGTGGCGCATTGGTTAAACGCTGGTTTTGGGATGCCAGCGGCCCCGGTTCGGATCCCACATGAGGGCCAGTGACACTGCCCTCTACAGCTAACAACAGCTCCACCTGGAGCTGGGCTGTGCGAGCCCCGGTGATGGTGTGGGCTGCAGCCCCTGCTGCAGTGGGCTGCCATAGGCTGCAGTGAGTGGCCTGCAGCCAGCGTGAGCGGCTGGCAGCCAAGCGTGAGCTGCCAATAGCCGCGATGAGCGACATCCAGAGGCCAGCGACCGATCTGCCTCATCCGGGAAGAGCGCAATGACGATACCAACAGTGAAGCAACATCCTCCGCAACTAAACTGAAGAACAAGAAGACGGCAACTTGTCTGTTCCCCTTCCCCGATTCTCCAACGCTGTTCCCCTCCACCAATTCCCCAATAAAATCTTTAAAAAAAAAAAAAAAAAACAGAAAATGAGAATCATTCTGCCAGAGATAGAGTCAGGCAAACTAAATCTGAACACTCTAGGAATCAAAAATAAAAAAACACTAAACCCAAACATACAACATTTAATGAGATAAACAAAATATTTGCTTTGAGCTTTTCTCGAGTCCCTATAAGTGGTGCCTTATATGGAAGGAATCCTGTGAGGTTGCTTTCTATTCTCCAAAACGTTTTAAAAGACTGATTGTCCTACGTCATTTAAATGGAGAACGGGGCTTATTTGCAGCCCCAAATAATGTTTAACTAAGAGGAGTGTTTTTCTGTGCTGCAAAAGTATTCAAGCCTTTAACCTAAAGACCTTCACAGATGAGAGCTCAGGGTTCAACCCTGCCTCTACACTTAGGAGTCCTTTTTTTTTTTTTTTTTTTTTTTTGCTTAGCCATCCTGCTGCTTGTTGACGGCTCAACAGCAGCTCAGCTCGGGCTAGCATCGAACTGCGGTTGCTCAGAGCCCAGCTCACACTCCTGAGCGAGCTCTTAACCAACTGAGCCACTCCGCCAGCCCAGGAGTCCATTTTAATGCTAATGAATTCTTTTACAAGCTGTAGTTGCTAATTTTTTGGTGTGTTTTAGACAGATTCACTAATCATTAATTAGATGTAACTCAGAGTTTTTTGCAAGTGCAAAAAAGAACTTAAATCCAGATTTCTTTATTTATTATTATTTTTTTGAGGGCAGTGTCACTGGCCCTCATATGTGGGACCGAACCGGGGCCGCTGGTTTCCGAAGCCAGCGCTTAACCACCGTGCCACTCGGCGGGCCCTAATTCCAGATTTATAAAGAGCAGAAAATAGGCGAGGGGGAGAGACAAAATAGCCATGGGGTAAAATGAGGATACTAGTCTATTAAAAAAAAAATCAATACTAGTATAGTAAAAATTAATACTAGTCTATTAAAAAAAAACACCCTAAGGTATTGTGTGCCCACTGCTCAGTGACTTCCTAGTCCTCAAATTTTCCAGAAAGTTGCACTCATTTTGAAACTTAGATGTACATGCCACTACATCATCTAGGGATTCTTGTTAAAATACAAATTACGATTTGCAGACTCTGAGATTGGGCCTGAGATTTTGCATTTCTAGCAAGCTCCCAGATGATGACGATGTTGTTGAGTAGCAAGGATGTAGATAGACCCTGCCCCCCCCACCCCCCAAGAGGTTGGAACCAGACCTTGTCAGCTCCGAGAACTCGAGAACTCACTTCTGAAAGGGAGAGACATTGGCAGGAAGGTGAGCCTGGAACCTGCCTTAGTGCGGTACCTCGTGGCAGACTCCGGCAGCTCCTTGTTCAGGCCGGAGAGACAGCAAGACTTGAAGGCAACGTTTGGGGAGCTGGGTGAACCGTAGCACGAGGGCAGTAACGTTTACTGGGGGCGCGTTATGTACCCAGCGCATGAACCTCATTCAGTTTTGTCCTCTCAGCAAACCACATGAAGTGAACACTATTATCATTCTCATTTTACAGGTGAAGAAACGGAGGCTCAGAGACTTGAGTAAGTTGGCTAAGGTCACTCAGGAGAGTTGAATCCCGGTCCACCTAAGTCCAGGAGACCGTGCTTTCACTAACACTGAAGCCTCAGTTTCTTGTGCTGTGAATGGGAAGGGCTCGCTGGCAGGATCCAGGTCCCTGTCACATACACTTCAGGCAGTCTTTACATTCTTTTTGGAGATCTTGCTCTTTCACCCTGCAGGGGAAAGTTATTTTGGGGAACACCGGGACCCCGCTGCTTGCAGAGATGTTCCCGGGGGAGGGTCGGGCAGTCCTGGAGCGAGCTGACTTGGGACACCGGTCACCCATCTATTACATAACCGCAAGGCGTCCCTCCTCCCCCGAGCCCCTCACCCTTCTCCAAGTCGCAGCGCGTAGAGCGGATCCCAGGGATAAATCCCGCTCGCTCTCCGGGCAGAAAGTCCACGGCGGAGCCGGGGGTGCTGAGCCCTGGGATTTGCCCCGCCGCGCTCCCTCCCCTCCCCCAGCGCTGCCCCCGGCCCCAGCTCCGCCAGAGCCTCCGCCCCGTCCTCCACTCCCCGCCCCTCGGAAGCGCGGACCTCGGCGCCTGGGGCCCGGGAAGGAGCCACTGCGCAGAGACGCGGCACGGTGGGTGCGCCCCGGGGGCATGTCCGCTCGCCAGCCCCTGGGCTGCAGGGGTCCACTCGAGGTGAGGACGCGGCTGGGTCGGGCCGGGACGGGCCCGGGCATGGCTTGGGGTGGGGTGGAATGGGGTTCTGCGCGCTACGGGCGGCTGCGGGGGCACTGGAGCCTGGCCTCGGGAGGTGCCCCGGGAGCAGTCCCCGCGGGCGACTGAGGAGTCGGGATCCCCAGCACATGAGCCAGGGAGCCCCGTTGGCTTACTCTCTTCCAGCTCCAAGGCTCGGCGGTGCGGAGGGCGCGGTGTCTCAGGTGACCCAGGCATCCTTCGCCGGGCTCTAGGGCTGGGTGTCGTGGACCTGGCAGAGGGGGCTTGATTCGCTGCCCCACTGCTCCAGCGCCCAGCAACACTCCGGGAGCGCGCCACCCCAGCCCGGGTCCCTCGGAGCGTCTGCTTGGGTCAAAGGAGAGACGTGTGCCCGCTTGACTTGTTGGTTTTGGGCCCGCGCTTTCTGGGCAGGTGGCTGGAGAGGGAGCGACTTTGATCCCCATCTCCTGTTGTTTCCAAATGAAGGCTTCTTGGTGCAATAGAGACCGCCTTTCTTCTAGATCGTTTTTAGTGTATTTTTTTTTTTAAATTACCCCCCTGCCTCAGGTTGCAATATCTATTTCTCGTGTGTGGTGTTCTAAAAACACACCAGCCTTCAAAACCTAAAAGTGACTGAATTGAACTTCTCCGTTGCTTCTTGTCCTCAAAGAAGAGCAGTGATACCTGTAGTTCGGACTCAGGGAAAAGTGTTGGCAAGAAAATTTTAAAGCACGATTCAAGTCCTGGGGCTATTTGGTTAGCCTGCTGTTCTCACAACTCGGCATTATGAACCTCTTATAACTATTTTTTTTCTTTTAATGTTGAGTCAGATGGGACCTGCCAGAAAGCACACTGGTTAAAGCCTTCCATTCTGAAGGGACTCTAATTAGTTCATCCTACCTGTTTATTTGCTGAGAGCTGGGCACTCAGGTGGCACAGCCAGCTTTATCCAGGAAGAAAGTGTTCAGGCCTGCCAAATTTAGAAACGTGTTCTCCACAGGTATCTGAGATCACTAGCTTTTAAAATCATCACCTGCCTCTGCATAGTTTGTCCCCTGTCCCAATAAATGTTATGCCAAACTAGGCTAATGGTATCTGCCCATCCCCATCCCCCCTCAAGGTGTCCAACATGTCTGTTGAAGAAATAAAGAATGGAAATAAGGAGTAGTAGTTAAGTGACTAGATTTGATCACTTATAATCACAGGATCTTGGAAATTAGAAAAAGATTTTAGAGATCATCTGTTCAAACCCTTCACCTTACAGCCCAGGAAGCTCAGATTCCGGTTGACAAGGATTGGCAAAGCTCATAGTGTTAACTGGTGATGGAACCAGTTCCAGAATCCAGGCCTTCTCTTGGCTATTTAGTTCAATTTTCAAAGCATATTGCTAACAGGCATTTTGAACAAAAATGCTATGACTAGAATCAACTGAGTGTATCATTTTCCTCTCTTATTTTTATTTATCTCTTTTTTTTAAACTGGTGGGATTCTGAAATAGATGCAAGGTAGTCAAACCACCTTTGCAGTACAAATAAAAAAAATAGAAATCTTTAATTTTAAAATAACATTTACACTCTCATGGGAAAATGAATATGATGATACATCCCAGGTAAACTTCCAGAAGAATGGTAATCAGAACACATGGACTCAATCTACCCCCACCTTTCCTAGATCTGCTTCTCTGCGCCCATTGGTGGTGATTGGTTAGGTAGAGGTGTGATTTATGGCTGTTGAGCTGATTTGAGAAAAGGGGCTTATATGAGGACCATTTGTGTGTTGTGATTAACACCAGGACCTATAACAAAGCTGAGAAAGGTATATTAAGGAGACTTATTTTGCATTTTAGCAATGCATTGCACACTTTTCATGTTTTTCAATTTAGTTCAATTGAACAGGTATGTATTGAGTGCCTACTGTGTGCCCAGTGCTCTTCTAGGCATTTGGGATATGTCAATGATCAAAACAAAGAACTTTGATCCTCGAGTTACAATTCATTCCTTAGAAATTTTCCATGATTTTATTTGGCAGGTAGAAGAGAATTTCAGTTTTGCCTACATAGGGAAACACACATTAAGTATTGCAAATTATCTTCCTTCCAATCCCATGATTCTGCTGACTTTAAAATCACTGAAAACAAATTCTGAGGAAGTTACTTTGATGTTTATGAACTGACATTATACTATACAAGAATAGAAATTTGTACATTTGGTTATTTTATGTATCTTGATTCAGAGTCCCTGACATTTTATTTCCTTTAGTGCAGGGACATGGCTGTGGTGACATTAAACTTAATGAAACACAGGAAGATTAATTTTCTCAATAGCGTGAGTGCCTCCATGTTAGTGTTGCAGACTGTAATTGTATTACTTTGTAAGATGTAGCTTCTTAGTTATTTATGAAGATGGTGTTCAGCTTTTATTTTGTCTCACTTTCCATTTTGTCCCCCATTCTCTCCAGATTAATAGGCAGTACAGTGTTGTGACTTATACAGTGTTGTGATTTATTGGTAAATCTGTTTCCACAGAAGTTTTTCTTTTTAATCAGACTTTGCAGTTTTAAGCATTTTCTAATTCTCTCAATTGCTTTTTCTTCAAAATGGCATGGTTTGCAAGCTCAGGCATGTTTATTTTTTTTAACAAAGGCTTATCAAAATGAAGTTGGCAGTTTTTCAGTCATATACCGCCAAAAAAAAAAAAGAAGGATGCAGTGCAGCTTTCGGGGTTGTTTATGCATTCCTTACTTTGCTTTTTAAAATTGCCAATTTGGAAGTTATTTTCTTATGAGTGCCTTTCTACTGTAGTATATCTAAAAAAAAACTCAGCCATCAAAGTGGTATAATAACTTAATTGAGGAAAAAAAACAAATCCACACTGGAAGACCTTGGAAGACTTTACATACAAAGATTTTTCTCTGTGTCTGTTTTTAATTTCTTTTATATCAAAGGACATCAGGGAGTGTCATTATCTAACAGCATCCTATTTGAAAGTGATCTCTGTCAAACCCTCAGAGGAGAGTCATGATTTCCGATGGCTGCCCGGCACCCAGCGTAGTTGATTTTCTTCATTTGTCCACTACTCTACCCTGTCAGATCCCCTCCCACCCTTTCTTTTACTGCACGTTGATAAATGGAGTGAGTTGCTGTAGCCCAGGTAGACTATTACACACCATTAATTAATTATTTAACTAATGTGCTCATTCATTACTTCATAAATATTTATTGAACTTCTATTCCTTATTAAATATTTGTGTGATGATTGTGCTCTGAGCACTTCTTTTCCTCTGCTGGTGGCAGTAGGTGATATGAGGGCACAGAACCTGTCTCAAAATCAGTGAACAGCCTGGCATGTAAGGGAAGACATGGCGGGGCTAGCTCTAGTACCATTTATAACCATCATAAGGTAAGTCCTTAGGACAGTGAAAGGAAGGAGAGAGAGCATGTAGGCGCTGTGGGAAGTGAGGGCTTAGGGAAGACTGTAGAGGACACATTTGAGCTGTTCCTTGAAAGACAGATAGGATGGTAAAGCTGTTATAGAGGTAGAAGGATACACATAGTATCCTTATGAGAACACATCCTTGCTTCTTTTTGAAGACCTATAGAAGACTTCCTTGTGGGGACCAGTTGAGGCTGTGTTGGGATGTATAAGAGACATTTAACTGCCCCTACAGCCTCTGCACACGTAACCCTCCGCCCTGGGTAATGGAGTGTTGACCAACACTAAAACAACTCGTTGGGCTAACCAACCCTCTCCTTTCCCTCTGAAACACGTACAGGTTGCTGCTCAGAGCACAGAGACCACTATGGTAAATAACTGTCATCTAATAAATGGGGGTACTTTGCTTTTTTCAGCTGAGGTGGCTGCTTACGGCGGTGTTTGGTCGTAGTCCTATTTATGTCAGTACTTGCTATTGTAATTTTGCAATTTAATTAAAAACTACATAAACTGATGTAATGGGAATGCAAATGAAGAATGTTATTTCTGTGAAAAATAAGTTGATTGCCATATAGGGCCATAAAAGTAAGCCATGTTAAAAAAGAATATCAATATGTGGATGAACCATGAAAACATTATGTTAAGTGAGAGAAACCAGGCACACAAAAAGAAACACATATTGTATGAATCCATTTATATGAAATGTCCACAATAAACAAACGCATAGCGATAAAAAGTAGATTAGTGGTTGTCAGGGTATGAAAGTGGGGAGAATTAAGAGTGACTGATAAACGGGTACAGGGTTTCCTTTTGGGGTGATGATTATGTTCTAGAATTAGATAGTAGTGATGGTTTTACAACATTGCAAGTGTACTAAAAACTACTGAATTTATGTACCCTTTAAAATTATTAAAACAGTGAATTTTATCTCAATTCTTATAAAGACTGTAAAGATTTTTGAAATGGCAACATCAACAGACAAGCTAATACTTCTTAGGTGTGGAATATACAGCTGTACAAGATTATAAAACTGTAGTAAAAAAATCTAGAAATATTTTGCACTCAAGTTTTTTTTTGCAAGTGCCTTGAAGTTATAAGTGCTTTTAAGAAATGGAAGCAAAAAATCTGGGAGTGGTTTACTAAAGAAAGGCAACACAGAACTCTAATCATGACTTGAGAGCCAAAGGTTCATGAATGATTTTACTTTGTTTATGTGACTAAAGTTGAAATAAAATGTTTGAAATATGATGTATCAACTTTTTGACTTATACTGGCTTCTGATTGCTTCAGTTACTAGAGCTTTAAATGTTTCAATTTCTTAGGGTACCCATTGTATCTTGAAAATAGCTCATCTTTCTGTATCTGGAGAGAAATTCCATGTTTATGAGACTCTTATGGATGTAATTTTAGTCACTTAAGATTATGGATGACAGAAATCAAAGAGGAGAAGTGACAACAGATACCACAAAAATACAGAAAATTTTAAGAAAATACTATGAGCAACCATATGCTAACAAATTCGACAATCTGGAAGAAATGGATAAATTTCTAGAAGCATACAATCTACCAAGTCTGAACCAAAAAGAAACAGAAACTCTGAACAGTCTGATTACTGCCAAAGAAATTGAATCAGTAATCAACAATCTTCCAACAAACAAAAGCCCTGGACCAGATGGCTACACAGGTGAATTTTACAAAACATTCAAAAAAGAATTAGTACCTATTCTCAAACTATTCCAAAAAATTCAGAAGGAGGGAAGGCTCCCAAACTCTTTCTATGAAGCCACTATCACACTGAATCCTAAGTCAGACAAAGATATTTCAAAAAAAGGAAAACTATAGGCCAATATCCCTAATGAACATAGATGCAAAAATTCTCAACAAAATACTAGCAAACCAAATTCAGCATCTCATTAAAAAGATGATACACCACAATCAAGTGGGATTCATTCCTGGTATGCAAGTCTGGTTCAATATCTGCAAATCAATTAATGTAATTCATCACATTAACAAAATGAAAAATAAAAATCATATGATCATATCAATAGATGCAGAAAAGGCATTTGACAAAATCCAGCAGCCATTTATGATAAAAACTCTTAGCAAAGTGGGAATAGTGGGATCATATCTCAACATAATAAAGGCCATATATGATAAGCCCACAGCCAAACATCATACTCAATGGGGAAAGGCTAAAAGCTTTCCCCTTAAGATCAGCAACAAGACAAGGCTGCCCACTTTCACTACTTCTATTTAACATAGTTCTGGAAGTTCTAGCCACAGCAATCAGACAAGAAAATGAAATAAAAGGCATCCAAATTGGAAAAGAGGAAGTAAAATTGTCATTATATGCAGATGACATGATACTATATAGAGAGAATCCCAAAGACTCCACCAAAAAACTGCTAGAACTGATAAACGAATTTGGTAAGGTAGCAGGATACAAAATTAATATTCAGAAATCAGTTGCATTTCTATACACCAATAATAAACTATCAGAAGAAGAAATCAGGAAATCAATCCCTTTTACAATTGTTTCAAAAACAATAAAATATCTAGGAATCAATTTAACTAAAGAAGTAAAAGACCTGTATTCATAAAATTATGAGACACTGAAGAGAGAAATCAAAGAAGATACAAATAAATGGAAATACATACCATGCTCATGGATAGGAAGAATTAATATAGTTAAAATGTCAGTACTACCTAAAGCAATATATAGATTCAATGCAATTCCAATCAAACTACCAAGGACATTTTTCTCAGAAATAGAACATAGAATCCTAAAATTTCTATGGAGCCACAAAAGACCCCAAATAGCTACGGCAATGTTGAGAAATAAGAACAAAGCGGGAGGCATCACACTACCTGACATCAAAACATACTACAAGGCTACAGTAATCAAAACAGTATGGTACTGGCATAAAAACAGACACATAGACCAATGGAATAGAATAGAGAGCCCAGGAATAAACCCATCTATATACGGTCATTTAATCTATGACAAAGGAAGCAAGAATTTACACTGGAGTAAAGGTAGTCTATTTAATAAATGGTGCTGGGAAAATTGGACTGACACGTGCAAAAAAATGAAAATGGACCACCTACTTACACCATATACGAGAACAAACTCAAAATGGATTAAAGACTTAACTGTAAGACCTGAAACCATAAAACTCCTAGAAGAAAACATAGGGAGTAAGTTTGCAGACATTACCCTGAGTAATATTTTTACTGATATATCCCCTCGGGCAAGGGAAATAAAAGAAAAAATGAACATATGAGATTACATCAAACTTAAAAGTTTTTTCACAGCAAAGGAAGTCATCAATAAAACAAAAAGGCAGCCTACTGAATGGGAGAAGATATTTGCCAATGATATATCTGATAAGGGGTTGATATCCAAAATTTATAAAACACTCATGCAACTCAACATCAAACAAACAAAAACCCAATTAAAAAATGGGCAGAGGATATGAGGAGGCATTTCTCTAAAGAGGACATACAGATGGCCAACAGGCATGTGAAAAAATGTTCAGCCTCACTAGTCATCAGAGAAATGCAAATAAAAACCACAATGAGATACCACCTCACTCCAGTCAGAATGGCTATCATCAACAAATGAACAAACAACAAGTGCTTGCAAGGATGTGGAGAAAAGGGAACCCTGGTGCACTGTTGGTGGGACTGCAAATTGGTGCAGCCATTATGGAAATCAGTTTGGAGATATCTCAAAAAACTGGAAATGGAACTGCCATATGACCCAGCAGTTCCACTCTTGGGTATCTCCCAGAGGAATCCAAGACTCTAATTCGAAAAAATATATGCACCTCTATGTTTATTGCAGCACTATTTACAATAGCCAAGACTTGGAAACAACCGAAATGGCCATCAGTAGATGACTGGATTAAGAAACTGTGGTACATTTATACAATGGAGTATTACTCTGCTATAAAGAAGAACGAAATCGTACCATTTGCAATGATATGGATGGACCTAGAGACTATTATGTTAAGGGAAATAAGTCAGTTGGAGAAAGACAAATACCATATGATCTCAATTATATGTGGAATCTGAAAAACTGAATGAATGAGCAAAGGAAAGAGAAACAGTCTCATAGATATAGAGGAAAAACAGCGTTGCTAGTTGGGAGGGGTGTGGGGATGAGGGAGAAGGGGAAGGGATTAGACAGCATAAATAGGTAACTACAGTATTGTCACAGGGATATGAAAGACTGTTTGGGGAATATAATAATGTGGTAAAAACTTTGTGGGGTGTCAGATGGTCACATGTTTTGTTAGGGAGATCACTTCATGGATGGAGTAGAGGCTTGATCACTGCACTGTATACCTGAAATTGATGTTGTATAATATTGTATGCCAACTGTAATTGAATATATAGATAGTCACGGGATGTGGATTATACGGTGAAAGGGAGTCAAAGGAATTGTAATAGATAGTATGATATGGGGGGGAGGAGTGAGGGAGAGAACTGGGGGAGGGTGGTTGTCACTTTGAGGGGTAGAAAGTGTAACTATTGCACTGTATTGTACACTTGAAGCTAATTAAAATAAAAATAAAAAGATTGTAGATGAGGCCTGAACCTAGTTTTCAAGTTCTAAATCACCATAAAAATCACAACCTTTTCCCTTCATACTGTCTTATGGCCCCCTGGTTCATGTATGTAAAACAAATTAGCAACATAAAATCTTAACTACACCAATACTTAAACATTTGTTGACTTTATAATTTTTCAAAATATTTCTGAACAAAATTGACCATTTTCTGGTTTATTTAACATATTACAGATTAAGGTTGTAATTTCTTATTTGGGGGACCAATTGGAATTGCTTTTGTAATTCTACTACTTTTGAAGAAATACTTTCCATGGGAGTGAGCTCATATTTATCTACTGAAAGCAGTTGTATTTCTTGAAATAGCAGTTTCAGGCCTTTGAACCTGTAACTTCGAAATAACTGAACTCATAGCTTATGAAGGAACCACAAACAAGACACAACAAAACAACCTGCAGACCCACACCACAACAAAGTTAGTCTGCTTGAAGGAAGAATAGAATGCTGCTTCTTTGGTCAGGTATGGGTCAACTAGACAACTAGCAAAAAGCAACCTTAACCATCATTATTAACTAGTCACATTGCGGGAGCTCAAACTCCCAGGCATCACTGCTATCAGAAAGAAGTGGTTTGTCCAGGTTGATGCTTGACGACTGAGTGATCCATCATTAGAGTCCCCTGGGGAAGGAAAAACACATTGGTGCCAAGGACCCATCCTCAGAAGTTCTGATTCAGTGGGTCTAGCATATGGCCAGGGCATCAGTGGTTTTTAAATCTCCCCTGGTGAATTTCATATGCAGGTGGGGCTGCAAACCACTGATTGATATAATACTTAATAATTTTATACTTTTTCAGAACAAATTAAGCAAATGGTTGTTATGGTATTTTCTTAACATATCTGATGAAAAAAATTAAATGTAATACTTTTTTTAATTTTTATTTTTTTTTTGCAACTTCTCTGTACAGTATCCACTCAGTATATGGGAGGCTTCCCCAATGGTGACATGAATTTTCACTGATTTTTTTTTTTTTTGCCTTCTTGGATTCACTGACCTTTTGTTTGTACAATGTCAAAATAACCAAATCAATCAAATTGGTAACCAACCAGGTAATCAGTTGACCAACTTATTTTATGTTTTTGGTGACTGTGGTGTCATAAGGTATATTTCTAGAGGACAATAATTTGATCTTTTCTGCTCCAACAGACTGTTTTCTGTGTAATAGGTATAGATATGTTCTTGTGTATTATGAGTTTCCTTAACTGGTTGAGTTGTCAATCCTAATGCTCAAATTTGCCTCTGGATAATTTTTTAAAGTTAATTGAATCAAAAGAGATTTTGGAAATACAGGACTTTCATATAAGAAAAACATTATATGGAACTCGTATGAGAAAGATAGTGGTTAAAACCTGGCCGTATAGGACTTATACACATTATGACTAATTTCACATTCTCCCTTGTCAGTTGGAAATACTGTCTTTGAGAAGCTGTGGTGAGGTGATTGACATAGAGCTGGGAAAAGACTGATCTAACTCACTACTTTATTTTTAATGACATTTGTTCTTATTTTTAATATTCATGGAAATTCTCTCCCATCATTACCAGTTAGCTTTCTGAAATTGTGCTTTAACTGTTGATTCTTATATTAAAAATAGCACCTTCATGGATCTTGACCAATAGTTTTTGAACTGTATGTTGCAGATTTCTGGGGAGTTTCACAGAGTCTCAGGGGCTGGTGTGGGGCCTGGGGACAATATGGCGATGGGGGGAGGGGGAGAGAAGATGTCCAGTGTCCTGCATAGGGTTCCTTTCAGTGATCTCTTCTGCAACTGAGCAGGTGTGCTATTCTTGGTTTCCCATTTGCAATTCCAAGTAAGATTTTATTTGAACAAAGGATTTCTTGGCAAAAACGCATTTGTAAATGACTAGGCTACTAGGTTTCTAAGTTTCTGCTTCTCTTTTCCTGCCAAATTTGGTTCATGTAGTTTTGGTAGCTACTAATTGTTTTAAGCTACTATTCTGTGTTGAAAAAGCAAAGGAAGACTTTGGTCTCATTAACTTTAATTCCTCCGTACTTCTAGTAAGAGAATGCCAAATGAGTAGTTAGATATTCTGGGCCAGAAATATAGATTGGGAGCTATCAACATAGAGACCTGGTTTGTGTGTGTGTGTGTGTGTGTGTGTGTGTGGTGTGTAAATAATTACCCAAGGAGAGTGTTTCTAGAGAGATGGGAGATGGGTCAAAGATAAAATCCCGAGGAAGAGCTATGCGGGGCCGGGTGCCCTCTTCTGTGCTCACATTAACCCAATGCACATTGGTCAATGACGTTTTCTTTTTTATGTTTTAATTTGCTGCCTCCCCACACATGCATGTGCATAACTGTCAAAAGAATTGGAGCATGAGTGTATATGTGTGTGGGTGGGAGTGTGGGGTAGCTTGGTAGTATCTGAGCACAGGCCATGGAAACCAGCCAAGGAAGTTTTCTTTTTCTTTGAAAACTCTATAGCCTACACAAAACGATAGGGCTCCTTCTACAATGCGTATTGAGATGCTTAAAGTGAAGATAAACTTGATTGTTTAGATAGTGGATTTGGCAGTGCAGACAGCCATTGTGGTATTTTTGGCATTAAATGGTTTATTCAGAAGTATTGTGTTTCCTTGACTTTTAAGATCCAGACATTTCCTCCATGTCTTCATTCTCTTTTGATATTAGAGTGGTGACTGCCAGATTCTAGGTTTGGTTCCAAGGAGGTCCATGGGTATGTCCCATTCCATATGGGTCTGAAGCTTTATTTTGTTTCATTGGCATAGACCCTGCACTCAGTGCTGACCAGCTGTTTGGCAAATTACGTTACAAGGCTCACCGGGCAACAGTGTTTTAACCTTATTTAAAAACTCATTAACAGTCTCAGAAAAAGTCTAAATACCTGGGTAATGAAGAAGTAAATGCTTATAAATAAGATACTGTCAGAAATATTTTTCCTAATCAGGTATACCAATGATAAAAGGACTGGTTGTCATATCAAAAATTAAGCACTATCCATTTTTCTCTCTCATTTTTTATTTCTTTGATTATCTTACACATTCAAAGAAGATAAAATATAAGCAGCTGTATATTCTAATGTTATTAGAGATGAAGGTCTACTTAAAATTCCAAAAGACATCGAGTAGGTGATGCACCCAAATTGGCATCTCAGAATCATCTTGGCACATTTTGCTTATTTTTTTTTTTTTTTTGAGGGCAATGTCACTGGCCCTCATATGTGGGACCCGAACCAAGGCCGCTGGCTTCCCAAGCCAGTGCTTAACCACTGCGCCACTCGGTCGGCCCACATTTTGCTTTTTTTTTTTTTAATAAATTCTCACATGATGGTATACCTAATTGGCTGCAAATACAGGCTATTTTAAGGTAAAGTTTCAGTTTAGTATATTATATATATATATATAGTTTTAATAGTTTTAAGCTGGAAGAGATGTTTGAATCGGTGAAGTAGAATTAATTACCTTAAAGTCCCTCATAAAAAATACTGGGATTAAACAATATTAAATTACCTCCATGGGTTTACATCTGTATCAGGCTGAGTACCCAGCATGTGCTGGACACTGTGCTGGCTGCTGAAGGCCTACAGAGACTACACGGGGCTCTGAGTTAAAGGCATCCAGTTCCCAAGGGCAGACAGATGTGTGGTCAGACAATCATGGCACTGTGGTGAGCTTCACCAGTGACCGCCTTCCATCGGGGTTCAGAGGTGGAGGAATCCATGCTCTAGGTTGGTCAAACCATTGAAGAATCATAGAAATTCATGTGGTGAACCATCTGAGGAAGGCCACGTGAGGCAGCAATAGATGCAAATGCGCTGTGGTGGGAAAGTGCACTGTGGGTTGAAAGAATGACTCAGTTCTTCAGGGTGGTTTGGTGTGGCTGGTGTGCAGGGTACGTGTGTGGCTGGGTGCCCAGAGAAAGGGCAGGAGCTCGATGATTTAGGGTCTTGTGCGTCACACTAAGGTACAAGAAGTTTTGATTTTGCTTTGGCTGCTAAGAGTCGTCCTTAAAGGCTTTTAAACAGAGGAGTTGGGCAGGAGGATTAGGGGTTTGGTGATGAAATTAGCTTGTGTTTCAAACAGATAACTCTGAATGGGGCTTCCAGAAAGGTCCAAGTGTGTGATGAGCTAGGGGGTCTGTTGAAGTGGTACAGATAGGAAATAGGGTTAATGCCTCATGGTAAGACTTCTGCTTTATTTATATTCATATTCTTGGTGCCCTATAGAGCATGTGGTAGAGATGTTTAGACAAAAATTTGAAGTTCTGTGCAAGCAATACAAAATTTGGGCATCATTGGCTAATAGGCTCAGTTGAACTCACATGGCTGGATGTAATTACCTGGGAAGTGTGTGAAGAGTGAAGTGTGAAGTGGGTCAAAAAATTGTGTCAAATGGCTTGCATCTGTACATGTTATACCCAAACATACCTTGGTGATGGCACCTTTTTTTCTTCTACTCTTATTGTTGAGTTATGTGTTGATCTTTCTCATTAGACCAACTGTGAGGATAGGGACTAGTGTGATTTATAGGTCATTGCCATTGCACAACTTCAGAAAATATTTATTTTCTGAGTAGTTGCATCTCACTGTGAAGAATGCCCTGAAGTTGTGTGTCAGCTGATCCTGCTGACCTGGTCTCAACAGCTTTAAAGTACCTGACTTATGGTACATGTTCAGTACATTTCTTGAATGAATGAATAAATGACACAACATATAATGAGTAGTTAGGAGAAGGATCCAAAAAAGAATTAAGCAGCATAGGTCTGTGGGGAAGAAGGATAAACAGGAGAGATTCCTGTTGTGAAAATTTTGGGAGGAAAGAATAGCTGAAGGAAAGAAAATGGGGGAAAATCCATCCAACAACCTAATTCTATCAGATAGCAATCAACATGCTTTGGACACTTTCTATGTTCTAAGAATTGTTAAAATTACTTTAACAATGTTAACTCACTAATTTCTTGCAACAACTTGTGAAGATGAAATTATTATCCTAATTTTACAAATGAGACAACTGAAGCACCAAGGGATAAAGCAACTTGCCTGAGGATATACAGCTACTAAGAGGCAGACCCGAGATGCAAAGCTGTTCACCATTGTGTTATACTGCTGGAGATGAGGGGTGTGTAGAGCACTTAAGATTTTGAATAACCATTATGTCCATGGGACAGGTTCAACATAAGCTTGCTGAGTCACTCCAAATACTTCATCTGTGTTGGAAATGATAATCGTGTTGCATCATTAATCTGCAAGGTTGACAGATTTCCTCTAGCAAAACTTGCCTTACTAGTTATAGGAGTGGAAATGTTTGGATGTTTGCTTTGATGGGGATTGGAGATTGGTGGTTTGGAAAGAGTGGGGGTGCCAGAGAGACAGCAATTGATGTGATGGATTGTGATCTCTAGGCTCTAACGAGAAGAAATGAGAGCACGAAAAACTGATGGAATGGGAGGAAATACAGGAGAAAGGGCCTCAGGGCTCAAGAAGGTTGAAACAGGGAGCAGTAAGAGTTGAGGAGTCGGAGACTTGTGGAGGATAGAAAGTTGGGATTGGGCCAGCTGAGTGGCACATTGGTTAAGAGCTGGCTTGGGACACCAGCGGCTCCAGTTCACACCCCACATATGAGGGCCAGTGACACTGCCATCTACAGCTAAGAAGGTGAACAACAGCTCCACCTGAAGCTGGGCTGCTGTGAGTCCCCGGATGGCACAGCTGCAGCCCCTGCTGCAGTGGGCTGCCATATGCTACAGTGAGTGGCTGGCAGCCAGCATGAGCTGCGAAGAGCCACTGTAAATGGCCGTCCAGAGGCCTGCAACTGTTCTGCCTCACCCAAGAAGAGAGCAATGATGCCAACATGGGCCAGTGAAGCAATGTCCTCCACAACTAGACTGAAGAACAAAAGGACAGCAACTTGTCTGTTCCTCTTCCCCGGTTCCCCAACACTGTTTCCCTCCCTCAATTCCCCAACAAAATCTTTAAAAAAAAAAAAAGAAAGAAAGAAAGTTGGTGTTATAGAGGGATACTTAATTCTCACAACAACTCTAGATTTCAGGAGTGACGGTTGGCTCCAATAATAATAGGTTGATAGTGTGGCTTTGGGAGTACATGAGTGAAATTGATTGGAGGTGAATCTTATGGTACATGACGAGGTCAAGGTTGAGGCTGAGATCAGCAGAGGTGTTGGGAAGATGTTGACTGGACTCTGTCTCTTATTGGAGGAGGGTACCCAGAAGCCCTAAGGACTAATCTGGATTTTAGAAAGCTGCAACTCACATATGTTATGGTCTTAGGGAAAGAAACAAAAGATTAGCTGATATCATGCCTACAATAAAAGTCACTCAGTGGTCTCAATGAAACATTGTCAAAGGACAGCTGAATAGCTTGTATTTTGTACTGTCGTTTTTGAGAAAGGAACTTGAAGTATCACTTGGCAGAACAACACATTTCACAAGTAACTTTGGATGCTTTAGCCAAATAGTCATTTTCACCCTGGAAAGAAAAGACTGTGTGCTCTGATGAAATCTCCTCTCTTCCTTTTCCTCTTCCCTCCTCTTTTCTTTTCTCCTGGTCACAACACAGCACTCTCTGGGCAGAGAGAAGCAGGTGAGGAGCATCAGGCTTCCAGATGTAGAATTTGTTGTCACTTGTGGGGTGGGGTTTCTGGGGGAGGGGCTGGAAACTTCAGTAGGAATCAGTGTGGTGCCTTTGCTTCTATAGTTAGCCATGTGATGGGAACCAGCAACATGTGTTCCCTTTGTACAGCTGTGCATACCACTGTCTCCTTTTCTCTTCTGCCTATTTAGGATTTCAGGAAATCAGAATTAGATCTGATGTAAGCTTAGAAAGTCCCCCCATATGAAGACATGGAGCTACGACATAGGGTTAGAATACGTGTGCCGGGTCTGATATGTAAGTGGCATGTGTAGATAATGTATCAGGTAGGATGTTTTGGGGTGGAAGGAACACAAACTCCAACCTGAACTGGCTTTGCTATTACTTCATGTAGTAGAAAGGCTAGGAGCAGAATGTCTGAGCTCTGACTGTGCTTCTCTGGGATTCTCATCACTCAATCTGTTTCCCATCATGGTCCCAAGATAGCTCCAGTTGTTTGAAGGGTCACATCAAGATAGGAAACATTCAATGGGAAAGTAGAAGCCACATCTTTATATCTGCTGAAGAGTGAGGAAACTTTCCTTAAACCAGTCCATGACTGGCAGGGGCAACAGGGTTGCCGTAATTCTTTTTTTTTAAAGATTTTATTGGGGAATTGGGGAAGGGGAACAGACAAGTTGCTGTCCTTCTGTTCTTCAGTCTAGTCATGGAGGACATCACTTCACTGACCCATGTTAGTATTGTGATCATTGCACTCTTCACGGCTGAGGCAGTCACTCACCAGCCATTGGACAGCTGCTCATGGAGGCTCACGGCAGCTCACGAAAGGGTACGCCAGCTGCCAGCCTGGCCCACTGCAGCCTATGCCTTCGCCAGCAACTCACAGCAGCCCAGCTCCAGGTCGAGCTTTTGTTCACCATCTTAGCTGTAGAGGGCGCACTGTCACTGGCCCTCATGTGGGATCTGAACCAGGGCCCTGCTGTTCAGAGCTGGCATCCCAAGCCAACTCTTAACCAACGAGCCACTTGGCTGGCCCAGGGTTGCCATATTTTTTTAATAAAATCTTTTTATTAATGGGTTTCAGATGTACAAAACAATGCAATAGTTATCCTTTTCATCCCTTACAAAGTGACAACCTCCCTCCCCCATGCACTGCCCTCCCACCCCCGGTATCATACATATCTATTACAATTCCATTTACTCCATTCCCACACTAAACTCCATATCCCATGACTATATATGTATTAAATTATGATTATATATGTATTAAATTATAGTTCACATAATATTAATCAGCGGCAGCTTCAGATGTACAGTGCAGAGGTCAGGCCTCTATGCCATCCATGAAGTGGTCTCCCTAACAAGACGTGACTCCATCTGGTCCCGTAAAAAATATTTACAACATTATTGATTATATTCCCCAAACTCTCTTTTCTATCCCTGTGGCAATATTGTAATTACCAGTTTATGTTGCCTTGTCCCTTCCCCTTCTCCCTCCTGCCCGCCCCCATCTCATCTAGCCCTCATCAGTTTTTTCTTTGTGTCTCTAAGACTATTTCTGTTTACATTGCTCATTTATTCAGTTCTTTAGATTCCACATATAAATGAGATGATATGGTATTTGTTTTTCTCTGACTGACTTATTTCACTTAGCATAACGTTCTCTAGGTCTGTCCATATCATTGCAAATGGTACAATTTCTTTCTTCTTTATAGCTGCGTAACACTCCATTGTGTAAATGTACCACAGTTTCCTAATCCAGTCGTCTATCGATGGGCATTTCGATTGTTTTTAAGTCTTGGCTATTGTAAATAGCGCTGCAATGAACATAGGGGTGCATATATTTTTTCAAATTAGTATCTTGGGTTTTTAGGATAAATACCTAGGAGTGGAATTGCTGGGTCATAAGGTCGTTCCATTTCCAGTTTTTTGAGATACCTCCATACTGATTTCCATAGTGGCTGCATCAATCTTAGGGTTGTCATAATTCTTGATTAACCACTGGAGGTAGACTGGATGTTGGGAATCATGTCTATGATAGAGTGAAGGCTTGAGGCCATTATTAGGAAATTCTAGCGTTGTCAAGGGGAAAGAGCTGTGGTTGGCAGTTAAGTCCCCAACTTCAGCATTTGCTGGCAGGATGAACGTGGGCAAATGACCAACTTCTGTGAATCTGTTTTCTCTTGTAGGATGTTGTGGGAGTTGCAAACACATTATATAAGCTTTAAGAAGTTATAAAAATGCTAATCATTCATTTAATAGTGGCGGCTAGTTATGGGGCCTCTGAAAATTGCTCTGTTATCTGCCACAGGTTGTCTTTAGCTAACTATTTCAGGGCTCACTGCACAAGGGACTTGCAAACCACAGGTATATATACTTTTAGAACACTTGATGCTTTTCTTACCACTATTCCTTTATTGGCCCAAATATAAGCTTTTTGCATATTTGTACTTTTGAAATAGTAGAGGGATTTAAAAATGCTTGTTAGATTCTTCTATATGTTGTCTCATCTGAGCCTCATGAAGAAATCAAGCCTGAATTTGTATTGTATTCAGGCTCAGTGGTCTAGAGACCTATTATGTAATGAAGTTAGTAAGTGGGGCCGGGGTGGGGGTATCATTTTTTTTAGATGTTGTAAACTGCCCTGCTTTCAACATTGTTGTGAAGTGAATTTCTTCCATATTTAGGTTTATATCCTTATGGTAGATTTTCTGAAGGAGAATATAGCTGAGTTAAAGGGTTTGAACTTTTTATATGACGTATTGCCTGATGGGTTCATGGAAGGTTTTTGAATGGCAAAAATGACACACTTGTAGTGTTACTTTGGGATGATGTGTTTTCTCATTTTATGGTGTTTCATATACCTGGGATCAAAATATTTCCATAAAATCTGAACTGTTCTGATACAATGTAACTTCCTTTTTCCCAGGTCCCCGTTGCAGTTGTAATAGAGTGGTGTTTCTGTGGCTCCGCCTGTACTGGATTTTGAGGAAATTCCTCCCTATTAGTCCCTAATGTCCTAGGGAGAAACTAAACTTGTGCATTTTGATTCATCTTCCCCTTAGGGTGAGTTAGTGCTCTCCGGCTTCTTGACCTGCATGTGGATAGACTCCCTGTGGATAGGCCTATCTTTCAGACACATCTGCTTTTTATTCATAGTTCTGTCCCTCACTCTGGGAATTCTACTATACTCTTAATACAGTCTGGGAGTAAATTGATGGGAAAAATGAAGTGGGAGATACTCTTTTTTTGCTGATGCATTATGAATCTGGAGCATTTGTTTTGGCATTGTGGTGAAGGTGACTTTCATTCATGTGACTTCACTTCCCATGTAATCTTTTCAACAATTCCTAAGATGTTTCTTCCCATCTCTTCCCACCCCCCGCCCCCACCCCCACACAATATATTGATGAATGAAGCTATGTAGCAATGGAAAGTCAAAGGAAAGAATTGCTGTTATTCTTAAATAGATTTTTAAAAATCATAATTGCAACCATAGTGTATACAATATCAATTGTGTTAATGTTTTGTTCTCTGCCTGTACATTTCCCTAGGTAATGTTGTTAGATATGGTAATAGGCAAAAGGATAAGAGTGGGATCACCCCTGCCTTGGAGGGGTCCATGGACAGGCTGACCACACAGTGAGATCAGGACTGTGGGAGAGGTGAAGAGAGTGCTGTGGCAGCAACTGAATTGTTTGGGGAGGATCCCAGACAACCCTATGAAGTAGGTACAAAATGGAGGCCTGGAAGACCACTCCTACCTGATTACACAGCAAGCCAATGGGAAAGCCTGGATTTCAACCCAAGCCTTTGTACATTCAAATTTTGTGTTCTTTATTTGCTTTTCTGGGTTTCTTTTTCTAGATTTGAATTTTTCAAAATTGCCCCTAAAATAATTCAGACTTTACAGAAGGGAATAAAGGACATACTGCTTCCTCCACCTTCCTCCATACCTCAGGCTTACACTGCTAACAGTTTGCTGGGTGTGCCCACAGGCCACCATTTCTGCATGAACAAATCACCGAAGGAAACCAAGTGTGCCTGTCTCCAGCCAGACAGAACAGCTGTGAGAGTAGAGGGTGGGGGTCAGGAATATGTTGCTCTCTCTGGGACCTATCTGGGTGAGGCTTTGGGAACCAGGACACTCCCAGGTTTAGCAGCAACAGAGTTTACTGGCAGCCACCCCTTTGGGAAAGGAGTGCTGTTTGTGCTTCTCGGGCTTTCTGCCTGGCACAGACCTGCCTTGCCCAAGCAGAGAGCAGAGCCCCTGACAACAGGGAGGTTGGAAGGAGGGCCAGGGGCTGCCCTTGCTCATCTCTGTTTTTGCAGTGCCTGTATTTGTTGGTGCCCAGCTATTATTGCATGAAAAACATGGCAATGCCAGGCCTTAGTCCTGCATGTACAGCATTGGAGTGACTGAGCAAGCCACTTCAAGGGTAGAGGAACCTAGTCTCGGTGTCCCCAAATTTCAGGTGCACTATTATTTTCTCCTCATTTTAATGTTTCTGAAATAAGTTGTGATAGACATTGGATAGATATAGTTAATATATTAGTGTTTCCTAACTTTTCCTTTTTCTTGAAAAGCTGTTATGAGGTCATGGGGTAACTTACAAGTTATGTTATTTCAAGATTGTGGGAATGTGGTAATCAATCTTTTGAGGAGTTGTTTGGAGAATGGATAATGCCTGAAAGTGCACTTTGTTGATGGTAAAGTGCTATAAACTATAAAAGATTAGAAAACTGCCCAATAGCACCTGCGTGGTTATTTCCCAGAGATGCCCATACAGGAACTTCTTGATTTAAAAAGTGACGGTCTTGGGATGGCTGAGTGGCACATTGGTTCAGAGCTGGTTTGGGGATGCCAGAGGCCCCGGTTTGGATCCCACATATGAGGGCCAGTGACACTGCCCTCTACAGCTAACAACAGCTCCACCTGGAGCTGGGCTGTGCGAGTCCTGCAGCCCCTGCTGCAGTGAGCTGCCATAGGCTACAGTGAGTGGCCAGCAGCCAGCATGAGCAGCTGGCAGCCAGCGTGAGCTGCCAATAGCTGCGGTGAGCGACCATCCAAAGGCTGGCGACCAATCTGCCTCATCGGGGAAGAGTGCAATGATGATACCAACATGGGCCAGTGAAGGAATGTCCTCCGCAACTAGACCAAAAAACAAAAAGACAGCAACTTGTCTATTCCCCTTCCCTGATTCCCCAATGCTGTTCCCCTCCCCCAATTCCCCAATAAAAATCTTAAAAAAAAAAAAGTGACGGTCTTCTACTCAAGACGTGAATAGTGTTGGTGTTCTTGGTGATAAGAATGTACATTTTTAATCCCACCCTTTCCTCAATAGGATTTAATAAACTATTTTCATTTTGAATTAAAATAAACAAAACAAAAACATTTGATTAAAAAAAATTTTTTTAATTAGGCCTTGGCAAGATCTGTTTACCTATCATGGATTTAGTGGACTCTTAGCCCTTATTGGAAATGTCAGATTGACCACAAAATTCTCCTAACCTGAACAGAATGTTAATCCAAGAGAAGTGTTTCAGTTCAAATGGGAAATGACAGAACACTTCATTCCTACAATATGCCCAGTAGTATGAAGGGATTGAAAACAATTACTCAGACTCTGCTTGTCCAGGTGGAGTTCAATTTGGGGAAACTTCAAGCGGTGAAGGTGAGGCACAGAGCTAAAATTCCTCCTTCCAGCGCAATTCAGTCGATTTGCCTTAATAACAAGTGTGAAGGAGTTTAGAATTTAGTAGGAAACCAGGAAGACGTTTACCTTGCCAGGGTGCTAAACAAACAACCAGTGGACACGAGATCACAGAGAGAATATCGATATTTCTACCAGAAGTCTTATCAGTTATTTAGAGTATCCATTTACAAGTAAATAGTGTGTCCCAGCACTTAAACCAGGGGTTGCAAGGTCCAACATCTTTGGAGACCCAAGTGTATAGTACCGGAGCCGTGACACAACTGAGAGGATTGGGCTTTGGCCAAGTGGAGGAGAATGTGTAAGGGTTTATGCTCTCACCATTTAGCAGATACTTAAGTTCTGTCCTTGATTTAAGGAGACATTAGTGGATAAGACTGACAAAAACCCCTGACCTCCTGAGTTTGCATTTGTTGCTGCCTTGAAAAACAGGTAACTAAGCCAGTTAGAATGATCTCTAGAGTAAAATTAAATGGGTCAGACACATTGGTCTGTTCCTGTGAATAAATTGCACAGATTTCAATTTTGTTAGCTTTTAGGCCTTTTTCAGGTAGCTAATATTTCTGGATATGTGATTCCTGGGTAAGTGAGATTACTGTAATTATAATATAAGTAGAGGTCGTTTAGTTTTTGCATTCTGCTTGGTCTGTGGCTTTAATCTGTCAAATAACCATAATTATAAAATAGTTGGTTCTACAAGGCAGCATCTGGTTTATTGAACTCTAAGTTTTGCTGTTTAATTGAAAGCAAAGCATTATGAAAAACCCTGTGTGTCCTTGTCCTGACTGATGACTTTCTGCAGCTAATTAGTGATGACTTAGTGCACGGAATCCACTGACGGGGGTGGGGGGTGGGGGGGGTGCGTGACTGCCCTGTCAGTGGATTCCATGGCCCTGGTGACAGAGCTGTGTCTTGAGCTGGGAGCTCCCCAGGAAGCTGTTCTGCAGGGAGCCATACTTTCTCAGACCTGGCTTTCTGTAATGTGACTGATGAGGTCACTAGAATAACAAGCCTGGGAGCTTGGACCTGGGAACCCATGTACCTTTTCTTTGAGCTTCTTGTGGGAACATGGGGATAAGAAGCATTTGTGACTGCGTTTATCTTCAACATCAGTGACCGGAACTTGGCTGGGCCTGCAAAGTCAGGCAGAATTGATAGTTGTGGCGAGAGAGCATGCAGGCTGCTGGCAGGGAATACAGCCCTCTAGCTCTGGCTGTTCTGTTCAGCCTTCAGTGCGCGGGGTGACTGTTTTTAGCAAATTAGCAGGTATTAAGGATGTGAGTGTGGCCTGGATTCCTGTTTCAGGAGCTGCTTCGTTTGTGCAGCCAGGCGCCCCTGCCTTCTCCAGCCTGTCAGGGTGCTGCCTTGAGCCAGGAAATTCTGCCAAGCCAAGTCTCAGCATTCCCCACCTTGGGGATTTTCCACTGGAAGGACCTGAGCACCTCAGCAGGCCATAAATATTACAGAAGTGGTCTTGGGTTGTCATAATGAGTCTGTTTTCAACTGGCCTCTCCTCTGAGTGATTGGTGCCTCTATCAGCCTCTTGTTAAATATTATGAATATTGCCCAGAGTGTCATATTCAGTTAGTAACATTTCTAACTTTTTCTCCTCCAAAGTTTGGAAGTGTACCACTACTTACTTAGTATTTTAAATTAAGCATTCACCATTTATATTTGTTATTAGTTATTAACATATTACAGGTATAAATAGTTAATAAATATTTTTAAAGGTGAGGAAATAGGAAGTTCTCTGAAGTGTAAGATTGTCAGAATATTTGTGAATCACCATGGTTCATCCAAAAGAAGGATCATCAGGAATGTAGTGTGACCCGATATGTTATGTGATCGAATCATACAACATCTTTTTGGGAGAGAACATCAGAAGCAACCTAACTGTCCAACAATAGAGGATTCGTAAAATAAATTACAATATTTCATACAATCAAATACTTTGCAGCCATTAGAATGATCAGATAGAGTACAGTTATTAACATTAATGGTATCAAATTAAATGAAAAGAGCAAATCGCAGATAGAATGTCACCGTTTTGTTTTGTTTCTTAAAATTGTGGTAAAATATATATAATGTGAAATGTGCCATTCTAGCTATTTTTAAGAGCACAGTTCTGTGACATTAAGTACATTTATATTGTTGTACAACCATCACCACCATCTGTCTCCAGAACTTTTTTTTTTATCATCTCAAACTGAAGCTCCATACACATTAAACAATGAATCCTCATTCTCCCTTTCCCCAGCCCCTGGCAACCACCATTCTACTTTCTGCCTCTATGAATTTGACTACCCTAGGTACCTGATATAAGTGGAATCATACAATATTTGTCCCTTTGTGACTGGCTTATTTCACTTAGCATAATGTCTTCAAGTTTATCCATATTGTAATGTGTGTCAGAATTTCCTTCCTTGTTAAGGCTGAATGGTATTCCATATATGGGGGGAATGCCAAAAAAATGTATACAAGTGGACATTTTGGTCAACTTTGCTCAAGCAGTAGTTCGCCATAATCAGGAGTGTCTGGATGCTGATGGTAACCATTTTGAGCACCTCTTGTAATTGCAGAAGTCAAATATGACTTGTATTCATCTTTTGTTATCGGTATATATTGCATATTACAATTTTAATGCAGTTTTCCTTTATTAAAATATGTGTACTTTTTTTGGCACCTTCTGTATATACCACATTTTGTTTATCTATTCATCTGGACACTTGGGTTGCTTCTACATTTGGGCTATTGTGAATATTACTGTTATGAACATGGATATACAAATGTCTGTTTAAATCATGTCTTTACCTCTTTTGAGCATATACCCAGAAGTCAAATTGATGAATCATATGGTAGTACTATTTTTAATTTTTTTGAGGAACTGCCATACTGTTTCTCCACATCCTTGTTAACATTTGGTAATTTGTATTTATTCTTTTGCTTTTATTTTTTTTTTATAATAGCCATTGTAATGGGTGTGAAGTCTCAGTATTCTTTTTAAAAAGATGTATTTACATACACATAATACAGGACAAAATTCTCCAAAGGATTTACTCCAAATAGAAACAATGCTTATTGGATGGCAGGATGTAGATGATTTTTATTATTGTCTTTTTGCTCTATTCTCTTCCCCCTCCCCCCACATTAAGCATGTATAATATGTGTTATTAAAAAGGTTGTACACTCTGAATCAAGCCTTATCAATTCAGAGGCTGAAGGTACCTCCCATTTGACCCTGGCTGTGGAACCTTCACATGGGTCCTCATACTTGTTGATTTTGAACTTGATCCTGCCTCTGTCGTGTTGCCACTCTCCACGTTGAGGCTGTACATGGATGCTCCAGTGCTTGAGGCCCAGCTGCCATATATTCCTCTGCCCAGTGAAGTAGAAACAGGACTCCTTGACAGTGGATTAGATTGCAACCACTAATATAGTCAGCCTGTGGCTCTTGGATGCCTTAAAAACCATCTTCTTACCCCATTTTGATATTTAGTCCAAAGAAATCTCCTTTTTTGTTATGTTTACTCCCCAAGGTACTGGCTGGTCATCTTAGTTGATTGCAAATGAAAGGGAAGGGTACTTTTTTTATGTTCTGTGAAATTATACTGTAATCTTCCAAAGAGTTTTAAGGCTCATAACAAGTGTATAGTGCAGCCTAAAAAGCAGTTGAGATTGCATGTGTACCAATTCAGAAAGAGCTGAAACGATTCTTTCATAGAGCAAATTACCACCTGTATAAAAATAAAGGTTGTCCAGCTTACAATAATAGCATGTATTCCTTTCTTGTTTTACTTATTATGTTTGATCATGAGCAGGTGGAAAGGGTGGATTACAAAGTATGTTTGTTTTTTAAGGATAGAGAGCATCTTGAATCAGGGGACAGGTGATAAGGAAAGGCACAGTTGAGGGCCTCTTTCCATGTGATTGGGTCTTTTAATCAATTATCAGTGACCTTTTATGGGAGCCGTTTTTATGGGTTTTTTTTGTTTTGACTTGATTCTGGCTGCCTGGTTTGGAGGCCAAGAATTTGAAGCGAAGTCAAAGAGACTGTTGGAACTGTCTCAGCTAGAGCTGTTAGGACTTGTTCTAGGCTTATACAGATATGAGGAAGATCTAATGACTAGGTTTGGGGCTTTCTAGTGATGGAAGGAGTTGAAGCTGAGGACACATTGTTATTGAAAGGCACAAGAGTAATATCGTGTCTTAATCAAATTACATCTCAATGAGACATCACCATTCATTACATCTCAACATTTCTTCCTTGTTTTCTCACACACCAACTTCTCACAAGAGAAGCAGTGGGTAACTTGGGGTTTTGGCTTTCTGTCACCTCTCTCCCGCACTTCCAGACTTGTTGCCCATAAAGCTCGTTGCCGTGGACAGCCTCTTCAGACTCCTACCATCCTTTCCATGGCTAAGTCATAAACCACCTGTTCTTTTACTTCTCAGTTTTCAATATTTGGTTCACATCGTTTATCTGCTGTCATCCTCTCTCCTTTTCTCTTTATCTTTGTGGTTTCTTTCTTTTATATTTCTCTACCATCAGTGGCATTTTAGGAAAGATCAGAGATAAACATGTGAGTTCAATCTATTATATTAAATTAGAAGCTGAATGGACCACAATTTACCCAACTGATTCCCTGCTAATGAAACTTATTCCAATGTGTTTTCAGTTATAAATAATGCTAATGCACCCTTATACAAACATATCTGAGCATTTGGGGGAGTGTTACTATATGACAAATTCCTAAATGTAGAAGCATTGGGTCAGGAGTTCATTTAAACTTTTGATAGACACTGCCAAATATCACTGGAAAAAAAAAGAACCAATTAATATTCCTATCAACAATGTGAGATAGAACATATGCTTTTATTCATGAACTAGCTACATGTCCTCTTTGATCCTTGACTAATGGATTTCTTTGTTGGATTTAAAACACATGCTCTATTTAAATAATCTTGGCAGGCTTTTATATAGAAAATGAAAAAACTCGATACTAAACATTCCAGTATTGCCATTCTTCAAGAAAAAGAAAAAAGTAGTGTGTGGCTGATTAAATTAGTTTACCAATAGGCATGGAGCCAATATTATTACTTGGATTCTCTTCATTTCTACTTTGTTCATGTGGCTCCCAATCCTTCAATTTCATGGGATTCTGGAGGTTTTAGCATCGGAGGAACTGATGATTGATTTGGTACTAGTCTGTTTTGACAGAATTACTTTAGACAGAACTTTTCACTTGTCTGCTTGATGTTACAAACTAATTCTCCAGATCCTCCTGCTTCTGACATGGCTGCTGGCTGATCTGATTATTTGACTTTGTACAAAAAGAGATAAAGATGTATTTGTTTAGGCCTGTAAAACACTTGTCATATAGCTAGGTGGACTAGAGAGCCAAGCTGAGGTATTGGGAAGAGCCACTGATGAGTTTCACAGCTTGGAGTTGGCATCCTGGCTCAACCTTATTACTGCTTGGTGTTAGAAAATCATAGAAGCGCTGAAGCATATTAATAAGGCAAGAATAACAATACTTTAAAAAACTAGTCATGATTTTTGGGTGCAAGTGACAGAAATCAAACTCAATGTGACTAAAAGCACACTTATTTATTTAACAGAGAATCCCAGGGGTGGAATTTAGATATAGCTGAATTCAGATGTTTACACAATTTCAGAAATACATATTTCTCTATACCTCTTAATCCTTCTCTTTCCTGAGTTGATACCATTTAAGTTGGGATCTCTGCAAGTGGAGATAAAAATGGCCACCAGCAGCCCTGTTGTTCCATTCTGTGACTTGGGAATTTCTTCCCAATGTTCCAGCAAATGTCCCAGAGCTGACTGTTTTTGATCTAGCTTGGTTCATAAGTCTCTGAATTAGTTGTCCTGTCTTTAATTGGCCAGGCCTCTCCAGGAGCATGTAGGCTCCCAAGGCATGTGAACTGAGAATGGGTAAGATGCACAAAGGAAAACTGAGTTGCTCTTGACTAAAAGTAAGGGTATGGCTATTGGGAAGGAAAAAAACAAATGACCATCACCCTTTTCTGTTTTCCTCACTAGATGGCCGGAGGCTTACATACAGTACTATTTGTGAATAGAAACCCCATAATGCTATACAACACATGGAAGTTGTCCTTTTTATTTCATTTTTATGAATACCCAACTATGATTAAGCAGTACAGACTTACCAAATAAATTATTTATAGTTAGTTAATTTTTGTAAGTTCTTTTAGGGATGGATGGGTTGTCACCATTCTTGTCCTAAACTACTCTGTCTTAGGCCATATAAGATAAAGGATAACTTCAAGGGAAGACCAATAATAACCTTTAGTGGATGATCCATCTACATTTATTATCATCTTTACAGAGTCTTGTTTAAAATGCCTTGGTCAATGAAGTAATAATCATGATAGATTATTCTGTCTTGGTACATAATGCTTATGATCAATTACAAAACACACAGCTTTAAAACACTGAAATTGATCTTTTGTTTGTTTGTTAGTATGACACCATAAATAAAAGAAGCCAGTGGGAGGACAGAAATATCATTAGCCCCAAATTATAACAGCATCTTCCAAATATTCCCTCTTTCTCTCTCTTTTTTTTTTTTTTTTTTAGGGCAGTGTCATTGACCCTCATATGTGGGACCGAACCGGGGCCGCTGGCTTCCCAAGCCAGTGCTTAACCACCGCACCACTCTGCCGGCCCCCTCTTTCTCTTGATAACCTATTTGATATTATCCATGAATTGATCTAAGCTTTTCTTGAATCTATTTATACTTAAATTGGTATTGCCTCTAGATATGAGTTCCATGAATTTTTTATAGGTCCCATGGATATGTTATATAGTAATATGGTATGTTGACCAAGCATCAATTACAGAATGTAATATAACTGCAACTTTATTTTCCATCTCCTATTTTCCCTTTAAAACTTGTTTAGTGGGAATGGCCTTCCTCTCTCTCTCTAGATGAAAACTTGACAGGTCCCATGGCTTTCTGTTCATTTTGGGTTAACAGACAGTCCTATGGTCACTTCAAGTCACAAACACAGTCTCAATTCAGAAATTACAATATCTAACCCAAGCAAATAATAAAAACTTAGAATTTAATTTAATGTCTATTCTTACGTCCTCCCCCAAGCAAGTCCTCTACAAAGCTGGCTGTTTTTAGGGGGTAAAGAAGCATGATCGTTCCCTCTTTTCAAGCCTAAGTTTCTTATTTCCAAGCTTGCTGTATTATTATTATTATTATTATTATTATTATTATTATTATTATTTTGACTCCTTTAGGTCCTGGCTCAGTAGGAGAGGGGATCAGGAGATTAAGGCACAGTCTTACTTGTATTACACTGATGTGCAATATTGACAATCAAATTGGCCAGTACTGTTCTAGTCAAAATAGTGTGTATATATATAATGGTGGGCCTGGTTTCCTTACTTAAATAACCTGGCCTTGAAAACAATAATAAGAGTAATTTCAAAGCTTCTTTTCAAAATGATAATGTCATTATAATATGCCCACATTTTTTAGAAATTATTATTTAAAAGTAAAAATGTACAATCCCCCTTTCTTTCTTCACGAAAGACTCCTTCCATGAGGCCATGTAGTAGCTAGCACTGACACGGGTATAAACCACACCCTAGTCACTTTCCTGATGTGTCAGTTCTCATTTTGACTCTTGTCACACCAGACCTTTTCCTTATCCTGATATGGTGCAGAATAATCTCAACCAGATCTTGATATCTCTCTGTATAGCTTGTATCTTAGTTCGCCATGAGCTCTGTACATCTTAGGCCATATCCTTCCTCCTAACTTCTTGTACAAGAAGGAGGTGGTCCTTTGGGAATCCTCCAAGCTGCTCAGAAAAGGGACATCCATAGCTTTCTAAGGCATCATTTGGGGGGTGAGGGGGAACTGTCACTACTGTCAGTTTGTGGCTACTGCTGCTATTCCAGGCATAGGCATTGCAGTGACCCAACTCATTAAAGAAAGTTTATTGTAAAGCTTCACTGAAACCCCGCGCCTCCACCGCCCCCCCCCGCTCTCCCCTTCCCCACACACAGCCTGTCAATTTGAGGATATGGGGGTTTGGTTCCCAAACTTCTATTAGCACTTCTGTAAGCATGGAATTAATTCAGAAAGGAAAGTGAAATTCTGCCATACTAAATGATGGTACCATGATGCCAAATTCCATTGACAAACAGCAAGTACCCGGTCCTGTTCTGAAGGATGATAATGTATGTGATTCCCTGAGCACAATGCCTGGCTCACAAAGAAATGCTCAAAATGTAGTAGCTGCTGTTATTATGATGATATTGATGTATAGAAGTAAAATATTGAGTTGTCTTTTTGCCACACCATTTTGGTCATATTTCCTTTAAACGCCGAATCAGTTGGTCAGATGTTATTTCTCCTTAGAGAAGCCTTGTTGCCTTTCCCCAGGATGGCTGTGCTCGTGCAGAGGAATCTGACCCTTTGTCCAGACCCCACAGAGCCTACAGCCTCCTTCCCAGCCAGCTGTGTGCGGGAGTCGCCGTAGAAGTCCATCAGCCTTTGAGACACTGCCTGTTGGCAATAAAAGGGTTATACGTTTCATCCCGTAGTTCCAAATTTCATTCTGGAGTGTCTTTTGACCAGCAGGGGTCGATTCAGTACCAGGAAGTCACCCATATCTTTTCTGGAACACTGTGTATCTACTGTTTTCTGATCTAGGACTGTTGACCTGCCAACTATAACAGCAGTTTTTCCTCAGAGTCCCACTATCCATATGAGAAAACAAAGGAGAGAAAAAGAGAGAGAATGTATTGAGGAGACCCCTGTTTCCATAATAGTCATTTCCTTTTCTCTCTTTGTTTTTACACTAATGTCTGTTACATGTCACAGCCACAGAATTTACATATGTATATGACTCTCATGTTTTAACTTTTATTCCCCAGAAAGAATTAATGATGCTTTTATGAATTCTAAATTTCCTTTGACTGCGGTGGGGGAAAGTCCATTTCTCAGTCTTTGTGGACTATCTTCCTTTTTTTTTTTTTAAATACATAAACCACATGGGGCTTTTGCATACAACCCACCTTCTCCTCAGTGCCTGGCAGTGAGCTCGCTGCCCACCAACCCTACAAGACATGCTTCTTCTTCCCCGGAGTATAGAATGGGGAACCAAAGAGCTTACTGATTAAAAATGCTTTCGGCTGATTGCCATGAATGCTAGAGATTCTGCTTCTGTTTTGGTTGATGTCACATCTTGGGAAAATGCTGCTCGTTGAGTGTATCTAATCATGGGTTTTAACCGATGGGGCACTGTTTCCACTGAGTAGTAATGGCTTGCTGGGGGAGTGTAAATTCTCAAAGGTACTTTTTTTCTCCTATGCACTCAAATGAGGAATTAGGTTTAGAGCTATCACAGATATGCAACCTGTATTGCAATTGTATATTCTGATGTATCTCTCAAGACTGTTTCCACGTAGATTAATTTCTTTAATTGTCACAGCATGCACCCGCTGATCTAGTCAGGCCACTCTCCTGGCTGCTTGGAAACACACCAGGCTTCTTGCTGCTTCTTTGCTCTGACTCATGTTTTTCCTTTCACCTGCATCTTTCTTTATTTTTTCCTCTATGTTTCTGCACATGCGTTCTCAATCTCTGTGCCTTTACATACACTGTTTCCTCTGCCAGAAATGCTCTTCCTGCCATCCTGAGTTGCTTTCCCCCTCAACCTGTCTCAGGTATCTTTGGTTGCAAGTAACAGAAATTCATTACACTGGTGTAAGAATAAGGGGAACTTTTGCAGAATGACAGGAAGAATATGAGCCATAAAGTACCTGAGGGGGACCCATGGTAGGAAGAGCCAGCTGGAATAAGGACCTGGGGAGCCATTAGAACCAAAGCAATTTATTTCTCCATCTCACCCGCACTATGTGCCACATAGTTGCTTGCTCCGAGTCTATATCAGGGTTTCTTAACCTCATCACAATTGACATTTTGGGCCAGATAATTATTTTTGTTCCAGGGCTGTCCTATGCACTGTGGGATGATTAGCTGCACCCCTGACCTATGCCCACTAGATGCCCCCCCAAAAGCACACCCTGGTTGTGAGAACAAAATATGTCTCTGGACATTACCAAATGCCTCCCAGGTCCAAATCGCCCCGGCTGAAAAGCACTGGTCTAAATGGAAGTGCTTCCTTGCTTCCTGGGTTTCTGCCCTCTGTACACACACATGAAGTGAAAAGCGCCCCAGCCCTGGGTCCCAGCACCTCCCAGCACCAGCCTGACTCGATTGCTCCGTTTCCTAATTCCCAGATCCAAAGACGTAGAATCTCAGAGATTGGTTCAGCCATTGGATTGGTTCCTTGGGATCAGGTGTCGTCTCTTGGTCCAATGAGCCAAGCTAAGGAGGTGCAGATCCTGTAGCACTAAGATGCCAGCAGGCCCCCTCCCTCACAGCTACCCTCCGGTCATTCTGTGGAGCTGGATTTCCTTGTAGCTGAATTCCTGTGTGCTCCATAAAGTACGTAATATTCCCAATTTTTACTGGATAAAATTTCTAAAAATATTATATAAAACCATTGCCTTCTGAAGCATGAAGAATTGAACATTACTGAACAAAAATGAAATCCACGTAACTTGTGGAGATGGTACAGTGCAGTGGTTAAGACCAGTCTTTGGAGCCAGACTATCTGGGCTCAGTGTCAGCTGTGCCACATGTTCACCATGCCTTGGACAGACTGTATGATCTCTCTTTGTCTCATTTTCCCATGTAGAGAATGGCAGTGATAATAATAATCAACAATGACTACAATAATAGCTAATACTTGCGAATTTCTATCACATGTTCCAGGCACTGTTCTGTATGTTACTTAAATTAATGTACTAACTCTCACATCAACTGTGAGTTGAAAGTTTTTCAGAAATTCTTAGGACCAGGTGTTTTTTTTTATGGTGTGTAGACCATGTATTTGTAACCCTCCAGCAGGATCTGGGGAAGTACCCTGTAATCAACCAACCACAAATGATTCTGCAATAAAATATAAGAATATTCTGGGCCCGCCGAGTGGCGCGGTGGTTAAGCGCTGGCTTGGGAAGCCAGCGGCCCCGGTTTGGGTCCCATATGTGAGGGCCAGTGACATTGCCCTCAAAAAAGAATATTCCACTAAGACAGAGAAATAAAAGCTGTGTGTTTTGCCACAAAATGAGCACACTATCAATATATGGAAATTTTTTTGGTTTTCAGAGCTTTTTGGAATTGTACATTTGTATATGTATCTCCATGTTATAGATGCAGAAACTGAAGTTCAGAGAGACTTAGTAACTTGAGGTTGCAGAGCTAAAAGTGCAGAAGCTGAGAGTTGAAGTCAGGCAATTTGATGCCAAAGGACTGTCTCTTGACCATGATGTTATAATACTTCACACATTAGAGGGTTGCTGTGAGCATTAAATGAGTTAACAAGTGTTAAAAACACTAAGCAGGGTGCAGCATATATGAATGCCATTTAAGCATTAATTGTTATGATTTTTTTCTTCATGCTATGGGGTCACTGAGATGTATTATCACAGTGATCAACAATGCAGTTGATGCATTCAGAGTCCATCAAAGCAGGGTATCCCAAACTCTCTCACAGAAGCAGACCTCAAAAATCATCATCTTTCTACATCACACTGTGGTAAACCACAAGGCTGTTCCTGGCCTTGGTGACTGCTCTGGGCTCTGGCTACCCAAGACTCTGCCCGTGTGCTCTGTGAGCTGAGGAATCCTGTTATGGACTAAATGTCTGTGTCCCTCTCAAATTTATATGTTGAAGTTCTAACCCCATGGTGTGGCTGTATTTAGAGATGGGGTCTCGAAGGAAGCAACTGAGGTTAAATGAAGTCATAAGGATGGGGCCCCAATCTGATAGGATTAATGTCCTTATGAGAAGAGACACCAGAGAGCTCTCTCCATCTCTGCCTCTACCCTCATGTGCTCATATGGCAGAAAGGTCACATGATGACATTGGGAGAAGGTGGCCATCTACAAGCCAGGAAGAAAGCTCCTATCAGAAATAGAATTTGTTGGCACCTTGATCATGGGCTCTAGCCTCCAGAATTGTGAGAAGTAAATGTCTGTTGTCTAAGACCCCAGTCAGTGGTGTTTTGTTATGCAGCCCGAGCTGACTAATACAGATCCATAGCACACCCGCAGCCTGTTCAGCAGTTGAGAAGCTCTGTATTATAGCATGTTGATGTGTTTCCTTCCAAAATGACTCCAAGCTGTTGAATTTTGGGGGTCTTTTTTTCCTTTTTTCTTTCTTTTTCTTATTTGTCTACTCCTTTGCTGTTAGATTCTTTTTCTTTTTTTTAAGATTTTATTGGGGGATTGGGGAGGAAACAGCATTGGGGAATTGGGGAAGGGGAACAGACAAGCTGCTGTCCTTTTGTTCTTCAGCCTAGTTGTGGAGGACGTCGCTTCACTGGCCCATGTTGGTATTATCATTGTGCTCTCCCCTGGTGAGGCAGTTGCTCTCTGGCTCACTGTGGCTCGCAGCAACTCATGCCGGCTGCAGGCTACTTATGGTAGCTCACAGCAGCCCACTGCAGCCCCACTGCAGCCTATGCCGTCGCCTGCGACTCACGGCAGCCCAGCTCCAGGTTGAGCTGTTGTTCACCATCTTAGCTGTAAAGGGCAGTGTCTCTGGTCCATGTGGGATCCAAACCAGCGGCCCTGCTGCTCAGAGCTCGTGGTCCCAAGCCAACTCTTAACCAACGAGCATCTTGGCCGACCCTGCTGTTAGATTCTTAATAACGATCTCGCACTTGGTTACAGATTAGTCTGTGATACTTTTTCTCCTACACTATCATTATAGTAACATTAGATGGGCCTAAAGCCCATAAAATCAAACTTGTAGAATAAATAGTAAAAATACATTGACTGCTTTGGCCTTTGGAATGCTCCTTAGAATAAAATGTCTTAACTTTGTAGTATAGACACCTGCCATTCATCAGCCTTTTTTTTTTTTTAACTGTGTTCTTAATTGGTTGTGTTCTTAAGAAATAAGAAACCAAATAAATTACATTTGTATTATTTGATATTCTATTCTAAGTGAGGAGTATGGGTTAAAGACATGAATGATTGAGTACAGACAAAACTATACTTTTTAGTCTTCTAGGTGACTAATTACTTTGTAGAAATTAAAATTTTTTCCCAAAACTATTCAGTATAACATCTCAAGCCTTTATTTTTATCCTGAAACTATTAAGTAACTCATTCTTTTCTCAGCCCCCAGCAAAGACAATTTTGTCATTATCAGCATTCTCTCAAGAAGTTTTTGCAAAGAAAAGAGAGCGACATCCTCATGTGAGCCTAAAATGCCATGACAAAGGACGTTGCATTCTCATTCTGTGTAGTGTGGTTATCCTAAGGTGGGCCTTTTCATTTCATGTTATTTACTCAGGAAATATTGTGTCACTTTGTAAGAGGAAAACAATTTTGAAAATTATAGTGAAAGACCATGCTGGAATAAGTCCCTTTATTCCTAAGATTCACATATATTTTTTTTAAAAAGAACAAAAATCTATACTCTGTCAATTGGAGTCCTTCTTTAGACAACTTAAAATATGAATGTAAAGTTTCTCTGTCCACAAACAGATTTCAGCCTGTTGGGAAAAAAAGAAATGAGAAGTTCCCTTTAATTTACATATGAGAGAGTGGTCCCAAAGCAGAGCCATCCCAAGTATTCCTGGGAAGATAAAATCTTGACAAATTTGAATCAATTGGGCAAACATAAATATGTTAAATATATAAAATGGCAAATGTCAACTCTACTAAATATATAAAAAATCATATGTGAATCAATGTTAAATAGGAACAATAAAACAGCAAGTACACATTTATTTACAACTATTTAAAAGTGGTTGTGTTATTTTTTTATAAGAAGGGTATAAGAGTGTTAAGTCAGAAAATACATGAAAAGGTCATTCATTATTTTATTTTCCTCACACAACCATTTTCTATTTTTGTGCATTAATTTCTCATTTTGTCTTTGTACATATGTATTTTCTATAGTTGTACTTATAACACACACATTTTGTCTTTTGAGAGTAATGAGTTATGCATTTTTATAGTTCTCATACCATTATTTGTAAAGGCTTTATAATAATCCATAGAGTAGAAGTGCCATCTGTGTACAATTTAGGAAATATCATTGAAGAGAAGAGAAAATGGACAGAGAATTGATATATGGATATTTGCCTGTAAAAAATTTCAGTGCACAGTTCAAAAGAAAGAAACAACTAAATACTGCAAAGAAGCGAAAATCGTTTAAATGTTCAAGGAACATAGTAGTTCTTGGATTTATTGTTTTCCCTGTCATTTTCTCTTTGCCATCCTTCCCATTTAATTATTTAATGGTTTAGTATTGTCTTTATATTATAAAGAAAAATTGACATAGAAAGATGAAGTTGCTGGGTCTCTCTTTGACTTTTTTATTTTGATACTCTAAGAAATGTGGGTGCTTTCAGCTATGATTATTATATTTATTTACTAATAATTGCTAATCATGTCACTACTTGAACTAGTAACTGGTATAAGTTTAACTTAGTTAAGCATTTTTTCAGTACCTACTATATGTTACTGTATAGCTATCAGTCACTTTACTTTTTGATTTGGAAAATTATTGAAATAAATGAAGAGGAAAATGTATCCTTTGGAATTATAGGGAAGGAAATTAATATATGTTAATAGGTGAATATTTAATAGGTGTCGGTGCTTTGACATGTCTTTTGCCCTTTAACCCTCATTAAAGCTCTGTTAAATAGGAACTATTAACTCCAACGTGTACAGCAGGAGACCGAGATGCAGAAAGCTAAGTCGCATGTCAGGGCCACACATCGTGTAATTGTCTGAGCTAGGATTCAAAGCCAGGTATGTCTGACCCCATGCCGGGGGCACTGTTTTATGTGCTTAAAAATGTAACGTGGTAGGGCTGGCCAAGTGGTGCATTGGTTAAGAGCTGGTTTTGGGAAGCCAGCAGCCCCAGTTCGGGACCCACATATGAGGGCCAGTGACACTGCCCTCAAAAAAAAAAGTAACGTGGCATTCATATTTGTGGCATAGTTTTAGAGGACTCAAAGAGCAGTGGTACAGGGGCCGGCTGAGTGGCGCGTTGGTTAAGAGCTGGTTTTGGGAAGCCAGCGGCCGGGTTCAGATCCCACATATGAGGGCCAGTGACACTGCCCTCTACAGCTAACAACAGCTCCACCTGGAGCTGGGCTGTGTGAGCCCCGGTGATGGTGTGGGCTGCAGCCCCTGCTGCAGTGGGCTGCCATAGGGTACAGTGAGCGGCTGGCAGCCAGTGTGAGCTGCCAATAGCCGCGGTGAGCGACCATCCGGAGGCCGGCAACCGATCTGCCTCAACCGGGAAGAGCGCAATGACGATACCAACATGGGCCAGTGAAGCAACGTCCTCCACAACTAGACTGAAGAACAAAAAGACAGCAGGTTGTCTGTTCCGCTTCCCCAATTCCCCAGTGCTGTTCCCCTCCCCCAATTCCCCAATAAAATCTTAAAAAAAAAAAAAAAAGGAGCAGTAGTACAACTGAGGTGGGTGGGAACCCCCTAGAATTCTTTATAGAAGGGTATCATGTCAGAGGAATGCAGGTTTCTTTTTTATTTTAAATAATTTTTTTTTTTTCTGAGCCATGTTATGTTACTGCTGAGAGCTGCATCATGACCTCAGGGTCTCTTGTCAGCCTCCTTCTCAGAGAAATGCTCTTTCAGAACGTTGTTCACACACAGCCTCAGAACACATGTAAACACTTCTATGTGAAATTTCTGGAGAGGAAACGGTGAGAGATCTTTTACAGGTTATGAAGTTCTAGATGTAATTGTCGTTCTCCACTATCTCGATATAAAGTATAACCATCATAGGTTGTTGAAACTATAAATTCCTCATCCCTTTCCTAAGGCTCATGGAGGCAGTCTATAACAACAATAAGAACAATAGCTATTATTTATTTAAATGCTTAATATGGGCAGATCTTATGCTTTGTGACATAATATGGATCATTTCATTTGCTTAACAATACTATGAGGTAGAAATTGGGATTTGAAAGGATACACAAAAAAAACCACACTCATTTTCTCCCTCAGTTCAAAACCAATTTAGAGATAGAAACAGGTATCAGACAAATGAAAATCAAAATGCCACCGTAGGTGCCAAAAATACTGATAATTAGGGAGTGAGGCTTAGAACTACCAGCCAAGTAGAATTGTAGTACTTCCCCATACAAAAGACATGACTTAGCCAATCGTAATCCCTTACAGCCCCCCAAACAATCACAGGCCTACTTGCAAGGATGCCTACCCCTATTTTTAGCATGAAGTGCTAAGAAGGATGAACACCCTCTATCTAACAGGCAGATCCCAGGTAAATAAATAAATAAACAAACAAAAGGAAGAGAAGGGCTGAGCTGGGCCTGTGCAGCTTTATTACTCTCAAACCTATGAATGAGATAACTCACTCCTCCTCCTATGGAGAAGAGTAAGTGAGGAGGTAGAGAAAGGCCAGGGATGCTAACTTTACTGGACTTCCCGCCACTGGGAAAGGATGTCTTTGTGTCCGATTATAGGCACTATACATGCATCTATCCTACAGATAAGGAAAGGGAAGCACTGAGAGGCACTGAGACACTGAGTAAGAGCTTGCAATTAGTAAGTGGCCGCGAAGTCTTAGGGTCACCATGTATGTGGTAGAGGCATAACTGAATTAGGCCAAAACAGGACAGGCTCTGACTTTGTTCAGGTACCAGGCAATGGGGAATTTAAAAGGGAGGGCAGATGTGAGAGGGATACACGCAGAAGTGCTAAGAGTTGGACTCACTTGTTACAAGAGTTGGGGAATTGTCAAAAGGACTGAAAGTGTTCTAGCATGCCTAGTTGGAAAACTGCGAAACCACTAAAAAAAAACGTGTTTTTAGGAGAGAATAGCTAGTGCTCTTTTGGACATGTGAGTTTGAGTTACCTTGTAAGATGTTGGAAATTTGAGTCTGCAACTTGGGAGGAAGATTGGCAGCAAAGATGCAGATTTTGGAGTTGTCCATTTAAAGGTGATCACTGGCTGAATCTAAAGGAGCACTTCAGTATAAGAAGCAAAAATTGTATTGGAAATACAATTGAGTTTTGTATTGGAAATATACCAAAAGATGTGAGTTGGTAACCTTGAGCAACTTGATCTAGTTTAGAGACAAGGCCTAGCATTGGCTCAGAACTTTTTCTTTTTCTTTTTTTTTTTTTTTTTTTTTGAGGGCAGTGTCACTGGCCCTCATATGTGGGATCCAAATCGGGGCCGCCGGTGTCCCAAGCCAGCTCTTAACCACCGCACCACTCGGCCAGCCCAAGGAAATATTTTTAAATGTGTAGAGTTAACTCACATGAAAAAAACACACGTTATCTCACTTTTATGAGGAATCTAAAGAGCAAAATAAATGAACAGACAATACAGAAACAGACTCATGGATACAGAGAACAAATTGATGGTTACCAGATGGGAGGGGTTTGGGAACTGGATGAAAAAGTTGAAGGGATTAACAAGTAGATTGATTATTACCAAATAGTCACAGGGATGTAAAGCACAGCATAGGGAATACAGTCAATAATATTGTAATAACAACGTATAGTTCCAGGTGAATACTAGACTTATCGAGCAACCACTTGAAATTTATATAAATGTCTAACCACTCACTGTGCTTTTCCTTTTGTCCCAAACCAGAAAGAGGTGGAATGAACTGGTTCGTCCTAACTATTTCAATGGTCAGGATAGAGACCAAGATGACCACCCACATCTTGAAGGAATTTTCGTAAAATCATTTCTAACTTTTTCATTTCCAGGAAGAACTTCAGGTCCTCATTCTCAGACTTGGCAACACCTTGTCCTTTGTGTGACCTGCTGTGGCTCACACAGTGAGCAGTGTCTACAAAGCACAAAAATAAACATTTCTAAGGGCCTGTGGAATTCGATGGCCTGTGCTGGGTAGGGCAGACTGTGGGCTGACTGCCAGGCTCAGTAGGTGACACCCCCTCTCCCCCCAACCCCTGCCAGCAGTCCACACTCATTTTTAGCCACTTTGCAAAAGCAAGAAGGGCCGGCCGAGTGGCTCAGTTGGTTAAAAGCTCGCTCAAGAGTGCGAGCTGTGGGCCGGCCGAGTGGCGCGGTGGTTAAGCGCTGGCTTGGGAAGCCAGCAGCCCCGGTTCGGTCCCACATATGAGGGCCAGTGACACTGCCCTCAAAAAAAAAAAAAAAAGAGTGCGAGCTGAGCTCTGAGCAACTGTGGTTTGATGCCCAGCCTGCGCTGAGTTGCCGTTGAGCTGCCAACAGGTGGCAAGATGGCTCAGCTAAAAAAAAAAAAGCAAGGAGAGAGGGCCAACCTGGCAGTGAAGTTCTGTTTCCAGGTTTGACCTGGTCTGGGGTCAGCTCTGGCCCTGCTGCCGTGTACTCAGCGCAATGAATTCACTTAGGCCTGTTACCCATACGCTAGGAAGGCTGGTGAATCTGGTATGGCAGTGGATAAAAAGAATAAAGGAAGGCTGGGTAATTTCTTGTTCCCATTTCTCAAGCTCCCTGTACTCCTTCCCTGTGTGTTTTGGGAAAATGTCCGGAACTTGAGAATTGCGGATGTTCATTCACTAGGTATTTGTTGAGTGCCTGTTCTCTCCCAGGCACTCTCCCAGGCATTGGAGACGGTGGGGGGACTTGGGAGCACCAGGGGTGCCCCCACTCTGAGTGCAGGCCTGTGCTCTTCTGCTTATTCTCAAACACCAGCTCTCCACAACACTCCGTGATGTGTGAGGTTAACCTGAAATATTTCACTGAAATATTTGACTCATTACTCCTCCCGTTTCAACAACATGGTCGGTAGCAGTGATTACAGAGTGGGGAAAATGTGGTGGTGTAGACAGGCAGCACTCTTCTCCACTAAAAGTCTCTCTGTCAACTAACAAAAAGACTGTGATATGCATCTCAAATACCACGTTTCTCTTCTGCAGCTGAGAAGCCTCTGATATAACATAGTCTGACCTAATAATTCCATATGCTGAAACAGTGTCCAATTAGAATTAGAATGAGTCCTGCAAGGCCGCTGAGTTAGATGCAAAAATTTATTACCTGAACCACATATTTTTTGAGCAACAGGTTTATACCGGACATTGTGCTAAGCACTGAGATACTTGACAGCATGAAAAAAAAATATATATATATATATATATGCACAATTATACCTTGGTTTGCAAGCATAATTCATTCCGGAAACTCGTACTGCAAGACATCGCTCATTTACCACTTTAAAATGTATTAGAAAAGTTTGATTGTCTTGTGGAATACTTGCAAACCATGTTACTCACAATCCAAGGTTTTACTACATATATATATTTTTTTTCTTTTTCTTTTTCTTCTTTTTCTTTTTTTTTCAAAGAAGGCTACAGCTCAGGTCTGTCCCTTCTTTTACACGGATGTCCAAGTAGGAGAGGAAAGAACTCTATGACTTCAGAGAATGGCAGCTGGGGGCAAACTCCTGGTTATGAAATGCGGTCAACAAACTGTTAGACTCAGAAGTCAGCATTTTTCTGGCGCTGCCTAGAATCCTCTGTGAGTGGGGCACTGACAGACTGGGAAAGAATCTTACTTTCTATTCTCTCTGTCTCTTAGATGAATTACAAGTTGTACCTTTTTCTGCCTGTAGGCCAAATATTCTATAAATCACCCTGCTGTTTATTCTAGGTCTTATGGAAAGTATTCGTGTCCCCAAAAGTCTCACACACAATGTAGAAACTTTGGCAGCTTCATTACCAAAGATCAGTGTTTCAGTTTAGTGCCCAAAGGTCCCTGACAAACATCCAAAAATTTCTGGTGGAAGTCAGTAATTATTTACTGACTAAGTGATCTGTTTGAAAACCAAGCAGAGAAAAGCAGAAAGTTAAAAAAAAAAAAAAAAGTGTATCACTCCTCTGTCTTCACCTAAGAATATTTTTTTTATACCATGTGTAATGTGATTGAGCAACAAAAACAAATAAACCCATAAGCATCAGAAGGCATCCCCAAGGTCCAGAGACTCCGAGTGGAAATAACAGATGGGTCCCTGGACCAGAGACTGTGCACATCCAAGCAGAGAGAAAGAATTTGACTTCCCTCCCATGTTGTCTTTTTCAGAGTTTGAGATTGCCCCCAAATTAGGAGTCTGTAAGGCTACCTGCTGGAACACTTTGCCCCACTGCTTTAAAGGTTCTGTAGGAAAGTGTTGGGATTCTCTCATCGTATACTTGGAAGATTGTCCTTCGGTACTCATGGTGTCTGCTGAGATTCCACGCTATAGACCAGGGTGTTCAATGGGACCTTGAGCCCTTTGTTGGGGTAGAACCAGGCATTCAATCCTTGGGAAGAGGAAGTAATAAAATGTCCAGTAACTGGGAGGCAAGATGTCTTTCTCTTCCATAAATGTGACATTTCACCACAACATCCAGCAGATATATGCCAGGCCGTGTTCTAGATGCTGAGGATACAAGAGGGAACGTAATAGTAATGACTTCCACCACGACAGCTTAGAGGCCAGTGGAGAGCACAGGATGCACTGATTAAGAGCACAAGCTTTGAAGTCAGGCTGAGGGTGAATCTTGGATAGTTAAAGCATTCCTTACTTTATCTATAAAATGGAGATGATAATACCTCCTTCACGGGATGAAGAAAAAAATGAGGTAACAGGTATAGTAGTGAATTCAGAGCCTGGTGGATTTAAATGCCCCCAAATAGTCACTGTTGTTACTATTATTATTTTGTGGTTTACTCTGTGGCCCAGGAATCTGAGACTTGAGCTCCAAGTACAGGCTAGTACCTCGGTGCCAAGAACGCTTCACTCCTGGGTGTGTTTCAGAGAGAAGCTGGTTATGCTAAACGCTTTTCGTTTTCTAGTTGTAATGGCTCATTTTCTTGCTGCATGTCTGAAGATGAGACATCTCTAATGAATACAAAGTGTGTTTCATTCTTCTTTCAGTTGAGTTACCATTTTAAAACTAGTAACTGTTATTTATGCTTTTAATTTATTTTTTGTGGCTTGATGGGGTTCTTTCTGGTGAAGCAGAACTGACTTCATTCATTTATTGGACACTGTGTGTGCCGGCATGTGAGGGCCATGGAGAAACCTGGGGGAGGATGCTAGGGTGACTTAAGGTAGTTTCTGTTCTGTGGAGCTAAACAGTCTAGATGCAGAAAGAGACACATAAATCGAAAACAGAAGTGTATTAATAAGGGCCAGGAGTCTGTAAAAGGGAGATAACTACGAGTACTTTGAGGGATGAGGGTGGGGTGGAGGCAGTCAAAGCGGAGATGATAGATAAGTCAGGTGAGGAAGTGGGAAAGGAAGGAATTTGAAGGTAAAGGAATAGCATTGTGTTTTGACAGTGAGTTGCAAGAAATGTATAGGATAGGATAGGTGGGAGTGAATTGGGCTGGGAGTGAGGCCGATATTTGGCTAAAAAGATGGTCATACGAGGCTGAACAAGGAACCAGACAGATTGTGGCTGAGGACACTGAGTTTCCCTGATCAGAAACAGTGTCTGTTTCCTTCTTTCTGCAGAGGTAGGATTGAGTATCTAAATAAAGGCGCTTCAAAGGGGACACGCTAAGAGATACAAATGGCGTACCCTGAAAAAGTACCTCCCACTGCAGAGGCAATAGTAGAGTGCCTTTGGAAGTCTTCTCCAGTGAGTTGTGGTAGAGTTGAAACTTGCTCAGATAACAATACAGATATGGAAAAAAATATTATAGCTTCTTTATTACTAGAATAAATCAAAACCATGTTGCAAGCCTCTTTGCAGGCAAGAGTGGGGAGTTCATTTTCCTTTTTATGTCCTAAGAAACCTTTGCGTATCCCCCCAATTTTAAAGATTTTTCTCCTATGTTTTCTTCTAGAAGTCTTATAGGTTTTGCTTTTATGTTTAGCTCTGTTATTCATTTTGAGTTAGGTTTTTGTATATGGTGTGAGGTAAGATTCAAGATCCACTTTTTTTTCTGTAAGAATAAACATGTAGATCTATTTCTAGACTCTATTCTGTTTCACTGATCTAATATTCCAATATCACACTGTTGTGATTGCTTTGGTTTTAAAGTAAGTCTTGAAATCAGTTAGTATAAGTATTCAACTTTTGTTCTATTAAAAATTCTTTTGGATTTTCTGGGTTCTTTGCATTTCCATATGAATTTTAGAATAATCTTACCAATTTCTATTTTTTTTAAAAAGACTGCTGGAATATCTTGATTGGGATTTGTGTGAAGCCATCAATCAACTTGGGTAGATATGACATTTTCCATGTCTTCCGTGGAACTCTCTCTCTCTCTCTCTCTCTCTCTCTCTCCCTGGCCTTTATAAATTTCTCTCAGCATTGTTTTATAATTTTTAGTGTACAGATAATATTGTGTTGAATTCATTCCTAGACATTTCATGATTTTTGATGCTGCTGTAAAGTAGCAATTTAATATTTCAATTTCTAATTGTTCACTCACTAATATATAGAAATACAACTGACTATAAAAGAAAAAATAATAAATTCCAATTTATCAAAATTAATAGCTTCTGGGCCGGCCGAGTGGCTCAGTTGGTAAAAGAGCTGGCTCAAGAGTGTGAGCTGAGTTCTGAGCAACAGCAGTTCAATGCCCAGCCCGAGCTGAGCTGCTGCTAAGCTGCCAACAGGTGGCAGGATGGCTCAGCCAAAAAAAAAAAAAAAAAAAGCTTCTACTGTTCAAACTACACCATTAAGAAATGTATAGGTTTACTTTTAGAAATAAATTATTTCTATTCTTAAAAAGAGAGAGAGAGAAATGAATAGGCAAGCCACAAAATGGGAGAAAATATTTATAGTACATGTGTCTACAAAGGACTTATATCTAGAATATACAAAGAATTCTTATATCTCGATAATAAGATAAACAACCCAGTAAAAAAAAAAATGGGTATGGTATTTGAATAGATACTTCACAAAATAAGATATATGAATGGTTAATAATTACATGAAAAACTGGTAAACATTGTTAGTCACCAGGGAAGTATAAATTAAAACTACAATGAGTGGGGCAATTATACACTGCAGTAAGCAGAACTCTAAAATGTTACTATTAATAGTAACATCATCTTTCTGCTGTGCTGTCCTTGGCTTATTGACTGTGTCCTCAGGCTTTCTTCATGGTTAGGAAGCGGCTGCCATAGTTCCAGGTATTATATCCACATTCAAAATGTCTTCAGAAATAAGAGGAGCTTGTTTCCTGTGTGTTTTCTTAAAAGCAAGGAAACCTTTCCCAAAGAAGTCCTCTTATAGCTCATTGGCTAGAATTACTTCATATCTTATCCCTAATCATTCACTGTCAAAGGAAAGGGAAAGTAATCAAAACCCATTCCCTGAAACAATGGGTTGGGCTAGCCTTTCCTGAAGTGAAAGAGAGCAGATAGAGTAAATACCTGAACAAAACCAGGATTATGGTAGAATGGTGGAAGGGGTGAACTATGGATTTGGGGTAGGCAACTAGCTCTGTCTGCTGTAGTAGGCTGTGTATATTAAGGCAAAAATACAAGTATGGTGGATCTTTAAAATGAATTTTTTGTTGAGAATTTAATTCTAGGGTTGATAGTAGCTGAGTATTAAAAGTACTTACCCGAGTCATCCAAGTGGCGCATTGGTTAAATGCTGGCTTGGGAAGCCAGTGGCCCTGGTTTGGATCCCACATATGAGGGCCAGTGACACTGCCCTCTACAGCTAACAACAGCTCTACCTGGAGCTGGGCTGCGAGCCCTGATGACGGTGTTGGCTGCAGCCCCTGCTGCAGTGGGCTGCCATAGGCTACAGTGAGTAGCTTGCAGCCAGCGTGAGCTGCCAATAGCCCCTGTGAGCGACCATCCAGAGGCCGGCGACCGATGTGCCTCATCCGGGAAGAGCACAATGATGATAACAACATGGGCCAGTGAAGCAACGTCCTCCACAACTAGACTGAAGAACAAAAAGACAACAACTTGTCTGTTCCCCTTCCGCGATTCCCCAACGCTGTTCCCCTCCCCCAATTCCCCAATAAAATCTTTAAAAAAAAAAAAAGAAAAGTACTACCCATATGGAGTAAGAAGGTAGTTCAGTTTTATTTTTTGCATGTATGTGTCCCGTTTTCCCAGCACCATTTATTGAATAGCTTGTCTTTACCTTAATGTATATTCTTGCTTCCTTTGTCATAGATCAAATGACCATATAGGCATGAATTTACTTCTGGGCTCTTTATTCTGTTCCATTGATCTTCGTGTCTGTTTTTATGCCAATGCCATGCTGGGATTTTTTTTGGTGTTTTTTTTTTTAAAGATTTTATTGGGGAATTGGGGGAGGGGAACAGCATTGGGGAATTGGGGAAGGGGAACAGACAAGTTGCTGTCTTTTTGTTCTTCAGTTTAGTTGTGGAGGATGTTGCTTCACTGCCCCATGTTGGTATCATCATTGAGCTCTTCCCGGATGAGGCAGATCGGTCGCCGGCCTCTTAACGGTCGCTCACTGCGGCTATTGGCAGCTCACACTGGCTGCTGGCCACTCACTGTAGCCTATGGCAGCCCACGGCAGCAGGAGCTGCAGCTATGCTGTCCCTGGGGACTCACAGCAGCCCAGCTCCAGGTGGAGTTGTTAGCTATAGAGGGCAGTGTCACTGGCCTTCATATGTGGGTTCCAAACCGGGGCCGCTGGCATCCCAAGCCAGCTCTTAACCAATGCACCACTGGGCCGGCCCATGCTGTTTTGATTACTATGGCCTTGTGGTATACTTTGATATCAGGTATCGTGATACCTCCCACTTTGTTCTTCTTTCTCAATATATTCGGAGTCTTTTATGGTTCCATATAAATTTTAGGATTATTTGTTCTAGTTCTGTGAAAAATGTCATTGATATTTTGATAGGGATTGTGATTGGCTAAATAAATTGTGGTACACATATACAACGCAGTATTACTCTGCCATATAAAAAGAATGAAATCTTGCCATTTGCAACAACATGGATAGACCTAGAGAGTATTATGCTAAATGAAATAAGTCAGACGGAGAAAGACAAACACCATATTATCCCACTTATGTGTGGAATCTAAAGAACAAAACAAAATGAACAAACAAAACAGAAACAGACCCATAGATACAGAGAACAAACTGATGGTAACTAGATAGAAGGGAGTTTGGGGGCTGGGTGAGAAAGGTGAAGGGATTAAGAAGTACCAATTGGGGTCACAGGGATATAAATTATAGCATACAGAATATAGTTAATAATATTGTAAAAACTATGTATAGTGTCAGAAGGGTAGACTTATCGAGGGGAATCACTTCATAAATTATATAAATGTCTAAACACTATGCTGTACACCTGAAACTAATATAAAATAATATGGAATGTCACTTATAATTAAAAAATAGTCACGGATATATAGTACAGTATAGGGACTATAGTCAATAATATTCTAATAACTATGTACAGTATCAGATGGGTAACAGACTTATTGATTGGGGTTATTACTTTGTGAGGTATATACGGAAATGTCTAGTCACTATGTTATTTTGTACACTTGAAACTAGTTTAAAAAAAAGTACTTCCCCATGACACAAAGTTAAGTTATGGAGGGATTGATCCTGAAGCTCCAGTGTATTGGAGACTCCTTTGGAAGGTTGGTTTTGCTTTGAAATCAGAGATAATACCATGACTGATAAGTCAGTGATATACAGGCATGCTTCAGGGAAATACCAGCGGTACCATTTAGCGAACTGCATATCTATTAGATGCATCAGGCTGTAATTAATGCACCCTACTTGTATGCCATCAGTAAGAATTATAGGCATATGATAAGACAAAAGTGTATATGAATTTATGCCAAGGAATAAGGAAATGCAGTGGAAGCAGTGTAGGGCCTTGATTAGGAAAAGTGACTTTGCAATCAGACAAAGGTTCGTATCGTTTTTCTGCTGCTGCGCAGTGTTAATAGTAATTGGACAATTACTTAATCTCTTTAGCCTGAGTTTCTATAATATATCTATAAAACAGGGACACCAATATCTACCTCCTCAAATTATGGTAAGGGTTAACTGAGATACAGTCTATCATGCTACTTAAGAGCAGTGTGGCCTGTGGCAAGCTCTCTGTAAAAGGTAGCTCTGTATTATTTTCACTTAGCCTGGATACCAGTGTTTTGGCTCTCACTCAGTACTTCAGCCAATGATTAGCAATATTATCATTTGAAATAATAATTTTTATTTTCTTTAAATCAGTAGGCTTGGGGCTGGCCGAGTGGCACGGTGGTTAAGCATCTCAATTGTGAGGGCCAGTGACACTGCCCTCAAAAAAATAAAAATAAATAAAATACATCAGTAGGCTTAATATTTATACCAATACTGCTCCTCTAACACTTCTGATATATTTATACTCTTTAGTAGTTCATTCCATCTTTGTTAGTCTCCCCACAGTCACATGGTGACTAATAAGATGAAGAGTGAAGGCCCAAGTCTTGAAAGCAAGTGTAAGTGGTCTAATGTGGGAGTCGCCACAGAGTCCCCAGTGACCAGAAATAGTGCCTAACGCATACTAAGCACTCAATAAGTGTGGGTAGTTGAGGGCCGGCCGAGTGGTGCAGTGGTTAAGAGCTGGCTTGGGACGCCAGTGGCCCTGGTTCGGATCCCACATATGAGGGCCAGTGACACAGCCCTCTAAAAAGAAAAAAAAAGTGTTGGTAGTTGAATGAATTAATGTTGCTTATGTTTTTTACTCCCAAGTTCATGGTTTACCTTTTAGTTTTATTTATTATATATTTTGATGTATAGAAATGTTACATTTTAATTTAGACAAATCAACAAAATTTTCTCTTGATTTGATACATTACATCTCAGGGAGTCCTTCTCCTCTCTAGACACCAGATAAATATTTGCCTATAATTTCATCTAGATTTTTAATGATTTCTTTTTTTCACATTTAACTCTATCTACAAGGTCAAGAGCCAAATGGAGAGTTGCAACATGATGTAGGGAGCAATCCTTTATTCTCCATCAATCTTCACTACCTTATTTAGTTATATTGAATTATTATGTACTAGCTTCTCAGCTCTCGTTTCTGTTTCGTCATTCTCTTCTTGCTTCAATTATACACTTTAAAAATTATAGCATTCGTAGTCAGAAATGCCAAAAAAGTTACTCTGATTCCTTCAGTATAATAATTAGGACACAGTATAGGCTGTTGTAACACAGATACTCCAAAATACAGGGGCTCAAATGAAATGGAAGCTTATTCTGTCTTTCCTGTAACAGTGAGAAGTATGTGAGGTCCAGACCTTCTCCAGAGTCTTTGGGGACTGGACTCAGGTTCCTACTATCCTGTAGCTCTGCCAGCCCCTCGGACGATGTCCTGGTCTGTGTGGTTGAAGCTGTGTGGTCTCATCTCTGCATCCATGTTCCAGGCTGTGGGAAAGGGGGTGGGGGAAGTGCTGGAAAGTGCCTTTGAGCTGATGAACCACACTTGGCTCTTATTACTTTTTCTCGCATCCCTTTCATAGACTAAAACACATTGCCACACCTACCTTGAAGAAAGGCCAGGGAAAATGGAATCAAACTGGATGCATGTGGATTTGGCCAAAAGTTGAGAGGTCCTATTATTAAAAAGGAGGAGGAAGCCAGCGGCCCCGGTTCGGTCCCACATATGAGGGCCAGTGACACTGCCCTCAAAAAAAAAAAAAAGAAAAGGAGGATGATGGTTACTTAGGACAACTAATGGCCTTTGCCCCAGTCCAGTATTCATAGTTACAAATAATCATGTTGAACAGGGACATATTACTTATTTTGGCTGTGTGAAACATCAGCCTTTGGAGATGGCAATAAAATACAAATATGTCCTGATTTTTGGTTTCAGATGGCCAGTAACCCATGTGCCAGGTAGCATTCTGTGCCAATCTTTGAGTACCAAGAAGTCACTGGACAGCAGACTCTCAAGATCATAACTGGGCTGTTGGCATAACTTGGAAAAGAAGAGAAAAGAATCAACATTATGGCAAAAGTAAATAGAGGTCGGTCCACCGCCCCTCCGGATGGAGGTTGGGGCTGGATGATTGTGGCTGGCTGTTTCCTTGTCACCATCTGTACCCGGGCAGTAACCAGGTAGGTAGGATGTTTCGTCTTGATTTATTAAGATGATCTGGCTTATCTTTTCTTTTAAGTCTGCTTCATTCTATTTCTGACCCTGTCATTGAGTGTGTGAGTGTGTGTGTGTGTGTGTGTGTGTGTGTGTGTGTGTTTCCTCTGACTGCTCAGATATCTTTGTCTTTGTAAGGAATGCGGTCTCTTCTATAATATCTGACACATAAACCTGGAGTGTTAGACATTTTTAGACTAAATATTGTGGCTATTCCAGCCATTTGTTTTCACAAGTAGCTCATCCTGGAAAGGAAAAACATAGAAGATCAAAATAGCCCTTGAAAACCTCTTGGCTCACTGAGCCACTGGACACTTAAAACCCAGAATTTAAATTCTTTTGCTTCATTCTGCATTTGGCTGGGGTGGTGGGTGCTGAGTTCTAGGTTGAAGGAGAGCAACAGCATAAATACAGGGATTCTGTCAGTCTCACTAGCTCACATCTCCTTTTCTCTCTCTTTTTCTTTTATCCAAGGGCATAAAGTTGAAAATGCTTAAACTAAACGTGTATACATTGAGACTCCTTGGAACAAATACGTACCTGAAACCTGTGTGTGCTAGCTCTTTCCTCTAAGCGTGCTTTCATTCAAATTAAACTCTGTTCTTCTTGGGCACACATTTGGCAGCAAAAGAAGAAGCAATTTGCACTAAAAACTTTATTTGATGGCATCTTCAATAAAAGCATTGACATTACCGTCATAACAAATATATAATGCAGGAGAGCAGCAGGATGTTTGTTTTTGCTGCAATAAGGGTTGGTTAATTATGTGTCATAATAAACTGTAGACTTGTTTAAAGTAATACGATTGGTGCTAAGTCTGCTTTTTCTCCCATCAGTACTACGGATCTTGTGTACTGGGTGTGAGGTCACAAAGTTAAAAAGATTCTCTTTCATCTTGCTTCTTACATGTGGAAACTTCTATTATTCCCATGACAGGCAAGTTTTGGAAGTGAGCTCAGTGCTTTATAAGAAGGGCTGCTGGAAACCAGAAAAGAGGTTTGTGGCTGGTAGCAAAGTCCTGTTATCAGCGGTTACTGGGGGAGGGTGAAAGGAGGATCCCTGAGCAGAATAAGCTTGGAGGACAAAAGGGTAGACAGCATCAGAATCAAAACGTTACAAACCAGGAAGCAAAACTGGAGAACTGGAGACAGGGACAAGGCAAGCAGCCTACAGGGTGATGTGTCAATTCAGAGGATCAGTGCCTATTGGACAATTAACTCTTTTTGACTTTTATCTTTTTTAAGATTTTTATTGGGGGATTGGGGAAGAGGAACAGTGTTGGGGAATTGGGGAAGGGGAACAGCCAAGTTGTTGTCCTTCCGTCTCAGTTGTGGAGGGTGCAGCTAGCTCAGCTCCAAGTTCAGTCACCATCTGGCCACCCATTGGCCGCTCACCTCAAGGTGCCGTGTTCAATCTTAGTTGCGGGGGGCACAGCCCACCATCCCATGCAGGAGTCGAACTGGAAACCTTGTTGTTAGGAGCACGTGCTCTCACCAGCTGAGCCATCCTGCCACCTGTTGGCAGCTCACCATCAGCTCAGCTGGTGCGCAGCTCACTGGCCCATGTGGGAATCGAACTGGCAACACTGTTGCTCAGAGCTTGCTCTCTTAACCAGCTGAGCCACTCGGATGGCCCTGTCTGGTTTTTTCTTTTGTTTTGTTTTGTTTTTTTTAATTTCTAGTTTAGTTGAGAAATAATGGACATACATCTCTGTATAAGTTTAAGGTATACAGCATGGTGGCTTGATTTATATATATTGTGAAATGATTACCACAATAAGTTCAGCTAACATCCATCTTCTCATATAAATACAATAAAAAGGAAGAAGAAAAAGAAGGAAAAACGAATTTTCTCCTTGTGATGAGAATTCTCGGGATTTCCTCTCTTAACAACTTTCCTATATATCACACAGCAGTGCTAGCTATAGTCCTCATGTTGTCCCTTCCATCCCTAGTACTTATCTACCTTATAACTGGAAGTTTGTATCCTTTGACCACCTTCCTCCACTTACCCCTTCCCCACCCTCTGCCTCTGGTAACCATAAGGCTAATCTCTTTTTCTATGAATGTGCTTGTTTGTTTCTTTGTTTGTTTGCTTTTAAGATTCCACATATAAGTGAGATCATTCAATATTTGTCTTCGTCTGACTTATTTCACCTAGTATAATGCCTTCAAGGCCTATCCATATTGTCATAAATGATAGGATTTCCTTGTTATTTTATGGTTGAATAATATTCCATTGTGTGTGTGCACACATACACACACATATATGTACACTTTACACTTTATCCATTCATCCATTGATGGACACTTAGGTTGGTTCCATGTCTTGGCTATTGTGAACAATGCTGCTATGAACATGGGGTTGCAGATAGCTCTTCAAGTTAGTGTTTTCATTTCCTTTGGATATATTCCCAGCAGTGGGATTGCTGTATCATTTGGTGGTTCTATTTTTAATTTTTTGAGGAAGCTCCATACTGATTTCCATAGTGGCTGCATCAATTTGCAATCCCACCAAGAGTGCACAAGATTTCTGACTTCTTCACATCTTCACCAGCATTTGCTATGTCTTGTATTTTGATAATGGCCATTCTTACCAACCTCGAGGAGATATCTCATTGTGGTTTTAATTTGCCTTTCCCTAATGACTAGTGATATTGAGCATATTTTTATGTATCTGTTCACCTTTCATACATCTTCTTTGGTAAAATGTGTTTGAGGTCTTTTGCCCATTTTTTAAATTGGGTTATTTGGTTTTTTACTATTGAGTTGAACGAGTTATTTCTATGTGTTTTGGATATTAAACCCTTATCAGATATATGGGTTGCAAATATTTTTCCCATTCTGTAGTTTGTCTTTTTTATTTTGTTGGTTGTCTCTTTTGCTGTGCAGGAGCGATATAGTTTGATACAGCCCCACTTATTTGTTTTTTATTTCATTTCTTGTGCTTTAGGTATCATATCCAAAAAAATCATTACCAAGACCCATGTTAAGGAGATTAATCCCTATGTTTTCTTCTAGGAGTTTCATGATTTCAGGTCTTACATTTAAGTCTTTAATCCATTTTAGGTTAATTTTTTTGTTAGTGATATAAGATATGGGTCCAGTTTCATTCTTTTGCATGTGAATATCCAATTATTCCAGCACCACTTCTTGAAGAGACTGTCTTTCCTCTGTTGAGTATTCTTGGCTCTTTTGTCAAATATTAACTGACTGGATATACTCAAGTTTATTTTGGGGCTCTTGATTCTGTTCCTTTGGTTTATTTGTGTGTTCTTATGCCAGCACCATATTATTTTGGTGACTATAGCTTTATAGTATAGTTTGAATCAGGAAGTGTGATATTTCCTTCTTTGTTCTTCTTTCTCAGGATTTCTTTGGTTATTCAGCGTCTTTTGTGGTTCCATATAAATTTTAGGAGTGTCCTTTCTACTTCTGTTAAAAAAAAAAAAAAAAAAAAGGCCATTGGAATCCTTACAGGGATTGCATTGAATCTACAGATGGCTTTTGATAGTATTGACATTTGAATAATATTGTCTTCCAATCCATGCACACAGTATACCTTTCCATTCATTTGTATCTTCTTTGATTTCTTTCATCAACATCGTATAGTTTCTTGTAGAGATCTTTCACCTTCTTCATTAAATTTATTCCAAAGTATTTTATTGTTTTTATGCTATTGTAAATGGGATCAATTTATTTTTTTCTGAAATTTTGTTTAGTGTATAGAAATGCTAATGATTTTGTATGTGAATTCTTTACTTTGCAACTTTACTAAATTCACGATTAGATCTAATAGTTTTTTTGGTTGAATCTTTAGGATATAGTATATGTAAAACCTTGTCATCTGCAAATAGAGACAATTTTACTTCTTCCTTTACAACTCTGATATCTTTTATTTCTTTTTCTTGCCTGTTTTCTCTAGCTAGGACTTCCAGTACTATATTGAATAGAAGTGGTGAAAGTGGGTATCCTTGTCTTGTTTCTGCTCTTAGAGGAAACACTTTCAACCTTTCACCATTGAGTATGAGTATGATGTTAGTTGTGGGATTGTCATATATAGTCTTTATTATTGAGATATGTTCCATCTATGCCTAATTTGTTAAGAGTTTTTATCATGAATGGATGTTGAATTTTATCAAATGCTTTTTCTTCATCTATTGAGATGATCATATGATTCTTTCCTTTCATTATATTGTGATGTACCACACTGATTGATTTACGTTGAACCATTTTGTATCCCAGGGATAAATCCCACTTGGTCATGGTGAATGATCCTTTTAATGTGCTCTGAATTCACATCCAGCAGCAACTGGAGAGGAGGGAGAGTAAAATGACAGGTTACTATGGGCTCCTGAAGCATAATGAATTGGAATGTAGCCCTATCCGAGGAGACTGATAATCTCCTACCTCATCCCCAAGCCACAAGCCCTGATTTCTTCTCCTGTTATCATTGAGCTCTAAAAGCTTCCTGTCCTGAATTAGGACATCATGTTTTAAGCTCTGATTCAATCTATGTTCATTCATTTTATTTTTTTAAAACATGCTTGCACTGTATTTTTCAGATGTATCTCAATTTTTTTTGTGGAGTTCCAGACATACTTTGCTCAGGATTATGCACAAACAGCATGGATCCATTCCATTGTAGACTGTGTGACCATGCTCTGTGGTGAGTATTATTTACCAGGAATAGAACATTACTGGCTACTCTGCATGCCAATGACCTTCTGTACATGACAAACTGTACATGACAATGACCTTCTACTGCCTTTGATTACCGATTTTTCGAAGTAGAGAGGTAAAAATTGGCTAAGACTAAAAGAAAATATTGATCCTATCTTTTATCAAACCCAACCACTGTGCTCTTGAAATTAATGATGTCAGATGGAACAGGTACTTAATAACTCAGAAGGACACATACCACTTTGTTCTTCCATATAAGGATGGGGTGCTGTACATCATAGGACTCGTTCTGATTTTGCAAGCAGCTAATAATATGGTATATGCTTGGCTTCTTCCTTCCAAATGCTGTAATTCCCTCATTCTCTAGTCATGCAAACAGTCATTGGCTAGCATTGTGAGCCATTTCTATATGATCTCCTTACATGAGTGCAAACAATATGTGCATTGCATCTCAAGTCTTGTTTTCATTTTGTTTCCTTCCCAGAGGTTTCCCACTTTGTCTCACAGATTTCATCATTTCTCATGCATAATTCTTCATTCTTAGAGAAGTATTAGGGAAATATAGGATGGTGTAATTATGAGATGAGCACATTCACTATGGCTGTAATTTCATTTAAGAAACCCCAAAGGTGCTATATATAGGGTATAGAGTGCTCTCAAAATTCAAGGAATCTCTCATTCCACCTATATAACAGAGGAAAACTAACCTTGAGATTTTTCTTTTTATAAATTACAAACCAAAGTTATTAAATTAGTGGCTTAGAGAGCTTCTGAGATTGAGTCAAATTGATATGATCTATTTGAGGCTAGACCCATTTAATCCTTTCAGTTCGATAATTCCTTAGTATTTTTGAAAACTTATCTTTTCAGGCCATGTCTTGGTGGCAAGAGAGAAATACTGTATTATTTAGTAACTCATAAATAATGTCATCTGATTCCAATCTAGGTACTGGTTCGTGTTTATTTTTAGAAAAAAGTGTACATACTCAGGAATCAGTTAAATCGTGCTGAAATTTATTTCCTTGGTTGGGGGAAATTTGAGAGCCATTCTAGAACTAAAAGCAGGTTTCATGAAAAGGCTAAATTGATTCTTTCTACTGATAACACTGGAAGGTCTTAAGGGATCAAAAAATCATATCTTTAGGTTTTCTAGTCTGTCTATATAAGTATATGTATATATATATGTATGTATATAATAACTAGGTTTTCAAGGTCACATGGTTTTGTATGAGCATGCCAAGACAGCCATGTTTGTCTTTCTCAGAGCATACAGGTGACTCATTTCCCTGACTTTTATCTTTTGGAGAATAGTTATAATTCCCAAAAGAGGAATAAATGACCTTTCATGACCAATATGGTCACAGTAACCATGTGAGGAATTGAGCTAAAGCAGGGTCATGGTAGCATGACCTTAAATATGCAGCATATTTAAACTACATGTAAGGATGTAAGGCCTGTTGTCCGCAATTATCATACACACCCACTTGCTCACCTAACAACATTAGTTGTGTACAGAGTATGAACAAGAGGCTGCAGAATCACATCTAGGACACTCACTGGGGATATATCTGCTCTATGATGAACAGAGAAGCGAACAGTTTTCATTGGAGTTGGTGCAAATTTTGTCACTTTTCCAACAACTGTAGCAGCAACAGCCTGGAGAATTGGACAGATTTTCAAGAGATTTGCTCATCTCTATTCTCCAGAGGTTATATATACAGCCAGCCACTGTTTTAACTAGACAGGAAACATCAGGCTGATGACTGATTCTATCATGTACATTTGAATCCGGCCCAAATTTCAACCTGATCAATACAAAAATTATACTCCACAGAGACCCAGAAAACTGGCTCTTCTGATCTTGTCACTAGGAGTACTGATGTCAGCATGAATTGTTCCTTAGAGAGAAACTTAGGTGCTTTCCTTACCCATCCTCGCTGCCATCAGTCCAGGAGACATCAGGAGCTAGAATAACAGGGTGAAATAACCCCGCCCCCAGTGCCAGGTGCCCTGAGCTATCCCTCCTGGTGATCTTGGGCATGTTATATTCCTCTGAACTTGTTTCTCCTTGGCCTCTTTTAGCTTTAATATTCTATAAACCTGAAAGTTGGCACAATTCTGACACAAAGAGAATGAGGCCAACCAAAATGTCACCATGGGTGTGAGCATTTTCTTAGATTTTTCTGGGTTTTGACTTCTCATCTGTAGGGTTTCCTAAAGGCAGAAAACAATGTCAGATTGAGGCATTTGTCTATGATCTCTCTCTTTGGCCTTTTTATACATAACACTGCTGGCTACACAGTATTGCCCACTTTCCTTCTTCCTAATTAACTGTCATATTTATTGCTAATGGTGTATGGGCAATACTATATGAAACATACAAGGCACATCCTGTATATGTGACATGTATTTTAAACAAGGAGTTGATTTGCTGTTTAAAAAATCCCCCATAGGGCTGGCTGAGTGGTGCAGTGGTTAAGTGCTGGCTTCAGAAGCCAGCGGCCCCGGTTTGGTCCTGCATGTGAGGGCCAGTGACACTGCCCTCAAAAAAAAAAAAAAAAAATCCCCCATAGTCCTGGGATTATGTTCTGGGACTGTAATAGAATGGATAAGTGGAATGAACCCTGAAATGCAAATCAGGAGACCTGAAACTTGTTCTAGATTTGCTATTTATTCTCTGTGTGACCTTGGATGTTCATTTCCTCTCTCCTCAGTTTCCAGATCTATAAAATGAGCACATGGGGTGGGGTGGGGGGAGAGGCTTGATGTTTAAACAGCAATAAAATGAGCACATGGGGTGGGGTGGGGGGAGAGGCTTGATGTTTAAACAGCAGCCATTCTCTGCTCTGCCAATGCAACACCCCAGCCTTTTCACAGTGCCCTCAAGTCCTCTGCTGAACCTGTTTATTATTGTTTTTGAAGCTCCACTTGGGAGTGTTGTCAGTAATCATTTATCCTGTCAAGTGGGAATCATGCTAGGTGGCTTGCTTGCATCTACTGGTCTCATCCTGGGCTCCTTTGCCACCAGTCTGAAGCATCTCTACCTCACACTGGGAGTTCTTACAGGTAAGGGCATTTTGTTCCACTTGTCTCACCCCCATCCCATTCAGGGGTTGTCAACAGAGCAATAATTCATAAAATATTTATTTTGTTAGATGCATAATTTATCTGACCTAGCTTATGTCTACCTACTTAGCAGTTAAACAAGAGTTTGAAATGCAATTGATTGTACTGCATCACCACTTTAATTCAGCCACATGATAAAAGTAACTGCCAGGTTTCCCTTTGGCAGCAGTGTATGGCTGAGATTCTGTACTCAGAAGCCACAAGATATCAGCTAGGGCAACGTAAATTTTCAGCAATGATCAGCCTCCCAACATCTTTGTCAAGACATTAAAGTACTATTTGCTGTCAACTGTGTTGACCTTGCTTTATAGTGAATATCACTCTCCAATAAATGTGGGTTTCCAATTTAAAAAAGAAAGCCCCCTGTTGTGAATATTCTTGTATTACACATTCTCTCTCAATGTCATGTTATGGCAGTATACTTTAGAGAAGCATAATGAACCCCATAGAAAGAAAAGCATCATACATGTATTCCATCAGGGGAATGGGTGGGATCAACATGGGGTGGGCTGGTGGAGTAGCAGTTTGTCCCATCACTCAGAGGGGTGTGGAGAGTAGCACTAACTCGTGTCCAGGCCCTGTGCCACAGCGGTAGCGGGATCAGGCCAATGCATGATATAATCTCACAGAGAGGCTATAAATTTAGCTCTGTTGGTTAAAAAAGGTATCTGTCCCATGTGCCCCAAAGGCCTGGCTGTTAGGGTGTCCAATCATCCCAGTTCACCAGGGACTGTCCTGGTCTTAGCACAGAGTTTTACATCTGGGAAACCCAGGCTATCATTGGTGGGATCATTGGTGACTCTACACTGTAGATGGGAATAGGCGCTTCCTTGACATTAGATGCTATGAATTCTAGGTTTAAAGTCCTTCAGATTTTCTTGACTTAAAAGGAATAGAAACTGAAAATCTTTAAAAGGCTTTCTGCTGGCTTTAAGGGATATTTTCATGTTGCTATGTGTACATGCGAGGGCCATGTATAAAATTGGTACGATGTTTCCCAATTATGTGAAATTACCCTGGAACTTCCATGGGATCATAAATGCTATTTAAACCAATAGTGGTCCAGATTATCAGAGTTGTGTCTTCACAGGCAGTAAAGAGTTGAGGCAATTCGCTGGATAATTTAAGTTAAAAAGAGGTGTTGTTGGGGACAGTAAGTTTCTTGGGTCAGCATTATCTGTATTTTCTAGTTAATTCCAATTTAGTTGGTATAATAGTTTTTAAGTTCTTCACTTCATTTAGTTTAAGAAGTTTTACTTCCTTAAGGTTTTTCTTCCCAAGAAGACAATCATATGTATGCTATACTTTCCAAATTGTGGATGACTGGTGAAGGGAGACCCATTTTCAGGTTAGTGTAGGAAACGGTTTTAAAACAGGTTTAACAGGTCAGGTTCTCTTTAATCCAAATAATTTCATTCTAAGATATTTTCTTTCATTGGCTGTTCATGGTGTACCAGCACTCACAGAGTTCTCTTTATCCCCAGGTCTTGGATTTGCACTTTGTTATTCTCCAGCTATTGCCATGGTTGGCAAGTATTTCAGCAGACGGAAAGCCCTTGCCTATGGGATTGCCATGTCGGGAAGTGGCATTGGCACCTTCATCCTGGCTCCTGTGGTTCAGTTCCTCATTGAACAGTTTTCCTGGCGGGGAGCATTACTCATTCTTGGAGGCTTCGTTTTACATCTCTGTGTTTGCGGTGCCTTGATGCGGCCAATTACTCTTAAAGAGGACCCTATCACTCCAGAGCAGAACCATATCTGTAGAACTCAGAAACAAGACTTTAAGCAGGCATCTCCCTATTCAACTTTGACTAAAGAATGGGTGCAGACCTGCCTCTGTTGCTCTTTGCAGCAGGAATACAGTTTTTTACTGATGTCAGATTTTGTTGTGTTAGCCATCTCTGTTCTGTTTATGGCTTACGGCTGCAGCCCTCTCTTTGTCTACTTGGTGCCTTATGCCTTGAGTGTCGGAGTGAGTCACCAGCAAGCTGCTTTTCTTATGTCCATACTGGGGGTGATTGACATTATTGGCAATATCACATTTGGATGGCTAACTGACAGAAGGTAAAATTTGTGAAACCACAATTGATTCCCCACCAGGCAACTTTAAGTTTGGAGTTTCCCTCATCCCCTTTCCTTGTAGAATACTTAGATCTGAATAATGCTGAGAAGGTTTCAATATCTGAAGGCAACTCCCTTGCTGGTTCTTCTAGTCAGAGGTTGGCAAACTTTTTCTGTCAAGAGATTGATAATAAACATTTTTGGCTTTGCGGGTCATATGATCGCAACTTCTCATATGATCGCAACTTCCCAACTCTGTTGTTGTAGCACGAAAGTGGCCATAGTCAATATGTGAACAAATGGGAGTGGCTATGTTCCAATAAGACTTGATTTATGGACAATGAAATTTCAATTTTTCATATACTTATAACATGTCACAAAATATTGTTCTTTTGGGGTTTTTTTGCCCCAACTATTCAAAAATGGAAAAACCATTCTTCGTTCACAGGTAGTTAAAAAACACATGGTAGGCTGGATTTGGTCATAGTTTGCCAACCCCTGTTCTAGATGGTTTAGGATGGTGGATATTTCTAAATTGCAGAACACTAGGGCAACTACAAGTTCTGGTGACAGATTTAATTCCATCCTAAGTCAAGTCAGTCCTCAGGTAAGACAACTTAGGGCTGGGTGTCGTGGTTTTAGTTTCTTTTGAACCAGCTCGAAGACTGGTTGGCAGTGGAGGAAGGAGCAGAATCCAGTCTGGGAAGGAGGATCAGGTACAATAATAACACACTGTCTGTGGCCACATATTTATGTTTGACAGTGAAAATAGCAAATACTTACATTATAATTTTAGGCTTAGAAACCAGAGTTCAAAGATATCTACTAAATAGTTTCTTCAGCTAATGCTTATCTGTTTGAAGACAGCAAGCCACTCATATTTTCCTAACTGATGGACTCTTCACATTTGAGCTATGACCAGGGAGAGCTATTATTATGTGGCTTCTCACACATTTTATCTTTGGTAATTAATTAGGATCTGACTGCCATGTTATGAATGTAATAGTTAAGATTAATTCCACATTTTTAATGGTTAAGGAAGAGGGGGAGAGCAGGGGTTTCTGTCTTTACAATCAAATAACTCAACAAGAAGCCTTGTGTGGGTCTGAGAGAGGGATCTCTTGTCTGAGATATACAACACATACGTTCTTATCCTGGGATCTAGAGAAAATCACCTAACCCTCAGATCCTCAAGGGTCTTCATCTGTAAAACAGGCCAGTGCAATATTTGCCTGTAAACCTCATAGCATTTTGAGAGGCTCAAATGAGACTGTGGGTGGAAAAACATTTGTAAAACACAAACTGCTTGTACTGATGTTATACAGAGTCTTTGAAATAATGGATATCATAGATAGGCTTGGAACTACAGAGAGAAAATGTTAACGGAAGTTTCACTGGGGAGGACGTGAAGTAAGACTTAGGCCAGTACAAGACGTTCATAGTATCTAGCAAACCATTTTAATGTCATCATGTTATGGCTTCCTCTTTGTATAACCACTTGAGTTACTGAGCATGTATGTTGTTCCAGATACCAATGGACAACATATCTGGAAGTATGTTGTCTAACCCAGTAGAAAATATTAGTTTTTGACACTCGACCTGTTATTTCACAACTATCCTTAGAGTAATCTTCCCATTTTACATCTAAAAAACTGAAGTTAGAGTTAGACAGTTAGTTAGGAAGTGACAGAACTGGATTCAAACTTCTTTCTAGTTTTGGAGAATATATTATTTTCTGCCACACCATGCTTCCTGAGGAGATAAATTGCTGCATCTGCATATACCCAAAGAAAGATAGGAGGACACACAGATAACACGCGATGGGGAAGCCATCTCTGCAAGTGCCTGCAGAGCTTACCACTGCACGGCCATGTCCTCACGCTCTCTGAGGACCTGTGCATACTGCGCTCATTCTTGTTCTTCAATCCACAGGTGTCTGAAGAACTACCAGTATGTTTGCTACCTCTTCGCCGTGGGACTAGATGGGCTCTGCTATCTCTGCCTCCCAATGCTTCAAAGTCTCCCCCTGCTCGTGCCTTTCTCATGTACATTTGGCTACTTCGATGGTGCCTATGTGACTCTGATTCCAGTAGTGACCGCAGAAATAGTGGGGACCACCTCTTTGTCTTCAGCACTCGGTGTGGTGTATTTCCTTCATGCAGTGCCATACTTGGTGAGCCCACCCATTGCAGGTAAGTGTCCAGAGAGAACCCCCAATCACCTCTTCTCCTTCTTGTATCAATGTGAAAACAGTGAACTCACATACAGAAAATAAGAATTGGAAGTTGGGAAAGAGTGAAAGAGAAAGGGATGCAAGAGCCACTAAAACATCATGATCTGACCTACATCCTTGTTTTATAATCTTCTAACCAAATAGGAACTTTAGCCTACCTGGAAAGAACATGTCCCAAATTTGGGTCTTGGTTCCATTCCACAGTAATGATGGGAGCAATGGAATGGAGCAGCTGTTCAGACTTATAAATAAGTCAGGGCCATTCAGAGGGAAGTCTGGTGGGAATACAGGATTCTAATAGGAGACAGTGGGTGGTGAGGCTGACATGGTAAATGTGGGTGTCAGAGTGAAGTGTTGAGTGCCAGCCAAAGGAGCTGGGACCCCATATTCTTCATAGACTATGGATAGTATTACAGTTTTTGTGCAAAGGAGTAATATGGTAAAGAGTATATTTTAGAAAATGTGATCTAGCACTTGATCTGGTTATTCAGGGAAGAAACAGGATTTCATCCTAATAGTTCAGGAGCAAAATGATAAAGGCCTTGAACTAGGGCTGCTGCAAACAGAAATAAAAGTGAGCTCTGAGATCAAAGAGGAAGTTTTATAAAAAAGAAAGAAAAAAAAAATCAACTGAATTTAGCATATGGGGGTGAAGGAGAGAAAGAAATTCATAGAAAATAATGGCATGGTTTAAAGAAATAAGGAAATCGGAGAAAGTGGCTTTGCCAGAAAAATAATGAATTTAATGTTTAGACATATTGAGATATCTGAAATACCCAATCAAATGACCAATAGAGCTGTTTAAGGATGAAATCTGAACTTTAGAGGGAGGCTGAATTTGACATACAGATTTGGGAGTCATCAGATAAAGCATCTAGAATGTTTTGCAAATTGTAAACTGCTACAGCAATTTAAAGCTTGATTAAACAAGTGATTCAATAATTCTGTATTGCTTGTCCGCACTGGCTTTGTGCTTGGTGCTATTGATATAGCAGCAAACAGGTTGGAACCTGTCCCTCCTTCCTGGAATACAGGATCCAGACCGGCGTCGCTCAGACTGAGGTCCTGGGACCACCTGCATCAGAATCCCAGAGGCCTTTGTTAAAAAGGCAGATTCCTTGACCCTCCCTCTGCGATCTGAATCTTTGGGGGTGAGTTTCAGGAATCCACATTCTTTTTTTTTTTACTGGCCCTCATATGTGGGACCTGAACTGGAGCCACTGGCTTCCAAAGCCAGTGCTTAACCACCACGCCACTCGGCCAGCCCAGGAATCTACATTCTTAACCAGCTTTTTTGTGATTGGCAAACTCACTAGAGTAAGAATATCTGGTCCAGATTATTACCTGCCTAAATTAAAACCAAGAGAATGGAGTCTCAAAAGACAGGCCAATGAGAAATGAGCCAAACATTTGCCTAGAAGGAAAAGAAGGGAGTTTTTTGAAGAAGGCAGGATTTCTGCTTTAACTGCTGTTGAGAATAGACAGTTTAGGGTTACTTCCAAACCCAGCAGTTGCTGAAAGCAGCAAACAAGGGGAAATTGGCTGCTTGATGGCTGCAGATGAAAATTCTGGGTCAGTTTTAACTCCATGACATAGGACGATATGTTTTGTCTTCTTTTTAGAAAACTGCCCCCAAAGGGTTCCCTCATTCCCCCTTCATAGCCAATTTTTGTGCTTACCAATCTTTAGGAGCTGTGTAATTCTGTTAAAAAGTCATAGGCCATACATGACATTGGGATTCCTGGATCCTTTTTTTAATCTGTGGCCTTTATTTGGCAAATCAGACTTTATACTCATGGCAAGGTATTAGGGGATTAAGGTGTGAGTACTCATTGTAATACGTCTCTTTTTTTAATTACCTTTAAAATTACAACTCTTCTCAGTCTCTTCTGTTTGCTGCTACAGAAATGCCCAAGTAAATCACAAGATGACTAAAATATTTGCGAGTCCCTTGGATTGCAGGAAATTTCCTGGGGCTTATAACAATTTCTACATGCCACTAAAGTTTGGAAGAATTTGAACTTTTAAATCACAAAACAATTGCCTGCCAAGGTCTAGTTTTACCTCATTGATTTTCTGATCACTGTGGGCCACATTCTGCGTATCATATGCCTTTGGTTCTTCTCAAAATTTAGAGCTGAAAGAGATATTGAGATTAAACTGCTGTAACAAGAGATAAGAGAAACAAAAAAGCTGTGGTAACAGAATTATGCCTTCTGAAATTTGTGTTTGCAACTTCTAAAATGGCCCAAAGTTCTGGTTTTCAAACTGGATGGGGTGCAATGACTGTATCCAATTGAAAATTTAGATACTGCTTTATCCAGAAGCATGTTATGTTACTGAAGATAGATAGTATGTGGCTGCTGGGAATACTACTAGCATTTTGTATGATTATTTTCTCTTAACAAGCTAGATAATTGAGACTAACATCAATAATTTGAATAATGCTATTTTTGTCTTCTACCCTATTTTAATGGGATTAATAATATATTTTTTTTGATGACTAAGAATGTGACACGCTTTCAAGCACTTTACATAGTAACAACAGTCCATTTTAGAAGTTTCCCTAGAAAATAGAATGCATTTTTCAGTTGCTGCACAATATTTTTAGATTTGCTTTTTGTGTCAAGATGATAATGGCGGTGCTAGCAATCTATTGTTGTTATCCTTATAAATTATTAGATTTGAGAGTAGGTAATTGAATTTTCAACTCTATAATATAATTTTGCTGTTGCTTGTTACAGGATGGCTGGTAGATACGACTGGCAGTTACACTGCAGCCTTTCTTCTCTGTGGATTTTCAATGATATTTAGTTCTGTGCTGCTTGGCTTTGCTAGACTTGTAAAGAAGATGAAAAAAACCCAGCTGCGGTTCCCTGGTAAAGAATCTGATCCCAAGCTACAGCTATGGGCCAATGGATCGGTGGCTTATTCTGTAGCAAGTGAATTAGATCAGAAAGATGGGGGCTCTGTGGCTATGGCAGTGCCTGGTTACAGTCCCACGTGACCAATGACTGAGCCTGGGAATCTGCAGGAATGAGAGAGGAGGGACCACTGAATTGTACATGTTTCTAAAACATTTTCTTTTGGCAGAAGCATTGCCTCCCAAGGAAATTATTATTATTGTTTTGTTCATTAACATTTATGGGGGAAATAGCAAATAACAAAGCGAGCTGAACTGACTCCGTTTCCTCATTTGAGATTTGTACTCACGACTGAACTCACATCTTTCAGGCAGTGCGCATCCTCCATGGAGAATGTTAGGACATAGCTGATATCATTAGCTGTAATTAGAGGTAATTTCAAGGTATGACCAAAGCAGATGACACTGGGAGGCAGCAGCTTTTTCTGAAACTCTATGCCCTTCCATCTTCCCTTGTCAGTTAGGAGGTAAAGGGAAACAATGACATGCAGGTGTGTTTACTTTGTGTTTAGCTTGAGTGTGGTGGTGAAAGGTGAAGATGCCAAACCTTTTTCATAGAGGAGCTTCTTATTAGAGTTTTAAATGGGGTTGTTGAGGAATCCTTCCGAAGGCACTGATTAGTACACACAAAAAGTGTGTTTTTTCCCCCCTTTACTCCTCCAACTAGCCCTTGCCTTTGGGTAGGCACCACTTTGAGAATCCAAAGAATCATGGAATGCCATAGTTGGAAATGATCTTAAAGAGTGGCTGGTAAGATCTATTTGAAATTGTGCACTGGAAACTGAAAGCTTTTTCCCTAATACTGTGTCTCAGAATCTCACTTCTGTTACTATCACATATAATACTTTAAATTTTGCAGAACACACCAAGTTACAAGGGCGATTTCTACCTGAATAGTTAACACCAACACTTCCTGTTTTGTTTTTTTCCTTAGGAAAAAAAAAAGCTCCCATTTAAATTGCAGACACATTCCTGTTAGGAACAGAAAAATGTTGGCAGTATTCCAACTGGCCAGGACTTGAATTCTTGAATCAGCAGGTCTCTGATGAGAGTTTTCTTCTCAGATCAGACTTTTGGGTTTATCATTACAAAAAATAGGACTTGGGGTTCTGCTTGAAAAACATTCTAGAGATATTCTAAAGGTAAGATTCCTTTCTCCCTGTGTTAGTTCTTGCTCCATTGTCTACTACTCTTCATCTTTTAATGGATAATTTAGAAACTTGGTAGACCATTTCAGCTGAAAGAGAAGGCTTCAGGGGTTAACCTCAGCATCATAGCACTCTCATAAATTACAGCTTTGGTCAGGGGATAGGGAAGAGAAGGTTAAGAAGACTAGTGGTGTGATATTTTACAGTTTATAGACCTCTTTTACATACCTTAATTCATTGCCAAGTCCTCTACTTTCCAATGGTTTCAGATGATTACTGATTGAAGAGGGAGGGTATGGGAGAAGAGAGTGGCCAGATCCCCCAATCTATCGCCAACCATTTTAAATCCACAGAATTATAATCCTGAATCCCAAATTATGTTGCACCTGTAAATAGGGGCAAGTTATACAGTTCAAAGGTGATTTTGATTATTTAACACATTTAAATCTGAACCTCAAGGAACTGTTTTGACCCTGACGGCCATAAAATCCAATGTCCCCCAAGAGTCCTCACAAATGCCCTGCCAGAGGAATTGAGAGAAAAAACACAGCAGTGAGGAAGCATCTATGTTGACTAAGCGTGTCAGCAAGTCTTTGTCTTAAACTGGGCTATTTCATAAAATTACATATTAACACATTGCTTTCAGAATGAAAGACTGACTTGATTTGATGGGAGAAACCTGTAATATTTCATAGTTGTTTTCCAAAGAGAAATTTGAATGTTACGTGTTTTATTTTTACTTAGAGAATTTAGTTTTGAACTTTGTCATTTTTAATTTAAAAAAAAATATTTGGAAAATATCTGTAAAAAGTCAAAGTTAAAAATGAAGTTCTATGTGTTTGGAATAGCACTTTATACAATAAATGTCATTTGTTGAACCTTCAAGTCTAAAGATTTTTTGAAATATAAATAGTTATAAATATTATTATACATATTTTTCCTAGTGATGGTCATAGTAAAATTTTATTTATCTGGTTCTGAAATATAATTTCTCTAATGTATTATAAATATTCATGAAAAATGAGCATAGAGATCAGAGCTTTAAAAAATTTGTATAGGGCCGGCCGAGTGGCGCATTGGTTAAGCGCTGGTTTTGGGATGCCAGCGGCCCCGGTTCGGATCCCACATGAGGGCCAGTGACACTGCCCTCTACAGCTAACAACAGCTCCACCTGGAGCTGGGCTGTGCGAGCCCCGGTGATGGTGTGGGCTGCAGCCCCTGCTGCAGTGGGCTGCCATAGGCTGCAGTGAGTGGCCGGCGGCCAGCGTGAGTGGCTGGCAGCCAAGCGTGAGCTGCCAATAGCCGCGGTGAGCGACATCCAGAGGCCGACGACCGATCTGCCTCATCCGGGAGGAGCGCAATGACAATACCAACAGTGAGGCAACGTCCTCCGCAACTAGACTGAGGAACAGAGGGACGGCGGCTTGTCTGTTCCCCTTCCCCGATTCCCCAACGCTGTTCCCCTCTGCCAATTCCCCAATAAAAAAAAAAATCTTTAAAAAAAAAAAAAAATTTGTATAAACTATTTGGGATATTTTGACTTTATACATGCATAAATCTGTATTTTATTTTCCTTTTTAGAGCAGCATTTTTAGAAAACCAGTAAGGAAAATGTAAAGACTTAGAGGCTATCATGGTCATCTACACAAAATTTTACTGTTAAGGTTCCATGTGCCTATGTTGTTTATTTCAAAATGGAAGGATTCATGAGAATGATATGTTCTGTGGAATCAAGAATAAAATTGTGGTGAGATGATTTTAAATTTAAATATTTCTTTATATCACTGCAAGCTCTACTCTGAAATTGACTCAACAGAAAGCAAAGGAAACTAACTTCTATAGATACACTGGACCATTGGGCCTTTTTTTCAGATTGTGATTTCACTCATAGATCAGATATTTATGCTAATATTTTCTTATTTCAAGAGCTTAATAAAATGAATTTACAGTTGTGTTTGGAGAAACATTTTTCCCCTGCCGAGGGGTTTGGATTGAATGGTAAGTGGGCCTGTCTAGATCATGCTAAGATGTACCTGGCATATAAAGAGGTGGTAAGTGAACAAATAATTTACGAAAACCAAAACCATTTATTGGGTCATGTGTTAGCTACTGTGCTAAGCAGTTCCTATGCATTGTCTTATTTAAACCCCATAACAACCTAAGTTATCACTATTCTATCGATGTGGAAATAGGCACCAGGTCCCAAAGCTGTGACTCACAGGCCACTGCACTCCAGTGCTCTAGTGAAATCCTGTAAAAATCCTGTAGGAAGCTGGAGCCTGCCTCCTTTCCTTCGTGCCCACTCAGATCGTCTCCTTGTGAGTTCAAGAAGCCATTTGGAAACAGACCCTCTTTTGGACAGATAAAATCCTTTGGATTATGCTTGAATCTTCCAATTAGTGTAGATGGGAAGATTCTAGGTTGGAAATTTCCAAGAGTTTTCCCAAGAGTCTGGTTCTCTCGAGACCGCTACTTCCAGGCTAAGTGATTTCATTTGCTGTCTATTGATCCAGGCTCCAACTGTGTGGTGGGAGTAGAGAGAAGGTTGGGGAGCACTCTTTGTCACAAAAGGGAGTTCCACCTTCCACAAGACCAAAGTCAGCTTTCTCAGTCAGGAGTTGACTTCTTTCTGAAGTGCCTGCAACCATTGCCCAGTGATGGTGAAGATGATAATGTCCATTTGGCCCTCATCTTCCTGGTCCCAATATGTATAGTTCTGAAATTGTTGAAATGAAATAGAGTGAATGCAAGGTAGATATCTGAGTTTCTTTTCTCATACTTCAAAGTTTGAGTCTTTTCTTTTTTTAAAACTCCACCAAACAGTGGGTTTTTATACCTGTTGCCAATGCTGCCTGCTACCTGCTTGAGGCCTGACTGTAAAAATGGTGCAACTGTGTTCAACCCACACAGACAGGCTTAATTTAAATAGCTCCGTTGTGCTCAAATTGAGTGCAAGGCCTGGGGGGCGTGTGGGTGGGTGGGGCACTGTCCGTACAAGGGAGCCCTGGACATTGGGAAAAGATGCAGCACATGTGCCATCTGCATGAAAAGATGGAGTTTCAGTTACAGGCACCACACAAGCTGTTTTTGCTTCACAAAAACTTTATGCTAGGCTTTGGCTAGGAGTAGGAAAAGTCCCTGGCTAGTCTTTTGCCCAGTCCCATGGCTGGCCTCTAACACATAGGACATTATTAAAAATTAGACAATATGCTGGCAAGCACTTTTAAGAATGGCTGAGAAGAGATAATCAACTGACAACTACTTACTAAGCACCTCCTTGGATTCTGCCATGTTATATATGGTGGGGAATTCGAAGTACACATAGTACCCCCTCCATGACTCAAGTTTACTGCCTAATTGGCAAATTGAAACTAACACAGGTGAGAAAAACACCAAGATGTTATGAAATGCTGAGGCTAAGAGCACTGTATATTCTGGGGATTAGGAGGGGAAGAATTCATTATTGGCTGGAGAAATTTGAAGAGGTTCCGAGGAACCCAGCCAGGTATGGGATTGAATGGGTTGGAATCAACTTCTACTCTTTTCAGGGGAAGAAGCTGGGAGTCAGGGAAATGGACGTGGGGCAGCCGCTTTATGAGGCTGCCAGAGATTCCGGCAGATACTAAGGTCAATGCAGAACCAAACACAAGTTGACATTAATAAATGTTCTGGTAAGGGGATTCACCAGGGCGTCTGGGACTTTTGGGGTTGCACTTGGCTTCTCTAAATTGAAAACAGATTTTTAGGGCATGGTGTTATACAATATTCGTCTTTCAACTCTAAAAAGGGATCATTTGTAAGTTTTCTTTTTTTCTTTGGTGTGTTTTTTTTTTAAATGTACTTTTTTATTAAGTATAGTAGGTATACAATCTTATATTGGTTATATTAGTTTCAGGTGTACAATACAGTGATTTGACCTTTTTACATATACCTTACCATGAGACCACTCCCCTAATCCTAGTAATCATCTGGCATCGTGTAAACTTAATACAATATTATTGACTACATTGCCTTTCCCTTTTCCACCCATCCCCCCACACCCTCCCTTCTGGTAACCATCTCTTTGGTCTCTGTTTTGGTGAGTCCCTTTTGTTTTGTTTTATTTTTAGATTCCACATATAGAGGGCCGGCCGAGTGGCGTGGTGGTTAAGCGCTGGCCTGGGAAGCCAGCGGCCCCGGTTCGGGTCCCACATATGAGGGTCAGTGACACTGCCCTCAAAAAAAAAAAAAAAAAAAAGTTTGAACTGAATGACAACCAAATTAGATTCCACATATAAGTGAAACCATACAGTATTTGTCTACACCCAGGTTGCTTCCATATCTTGCCTATTATAAATAATGCTGCAATGAACATAGGGGTGCATATATGTTTTCGAATTAGTGTTTTAGTGGGGTTTTTTGTTTTTTGTTTTTGATAAATACCCAGAAGTGGAATTGCTGCGTTGTATGGTATATCTATTTTCACTTTTTTGTGGAATCTTCATACTGTTTCCCAGAGGGACTGCAAACTGGTGCAGTCCCACCAGCAGTGCATAAGCGTTTCCTTTTCTCCATATTCTCTCCAGCACATGTTATTTGTTGACTTTTTGATAATAGCCATTCTGACTGGGTGTGCAGTTGTATCTCATTGTGGTTTAGACTTGCACTTCCCTTATGATTCATGAGTTTTCTCTTCTTAAAGGGTCCAGAGCTTCAGGAAACTTTTTTCCTTTTATTTATTTTTTAATATTTATTTATTTATTTATTTATTTATTTATTTATTTATTTATATTGACATGTTATGCTGCACTGCTGCCATCTGTTGGAATTAATTAGTCTATCTCCTCCATGTTGGCGATGCCTCCAATTCCAGTTCAGCTGGACAAGGCCAGCCTTAGAACAAACATTAAAGTTTGTTATTGTTTTCTACTCTTTTTGTTCCCAGTGCTGCTCATTAACCCATTCCACATTTATCCTCTTGCAAGTACAAATAGAGGGATAAGGATGCTGTGTGGTGTTTTTCAGCGTTTTGCTTGCCCAGATCATTTTTCTATGTGGAGTATCAAAGTTAACATGATTGATTTGACTATGGATAACCATTGGTGAAATTTAATATAAAAACAAATTTTTTTTTTGAGCCCTTTGTCTTCCTTGGGAACCTAGGTTGCCACCCTGGGTCCCATTCTTGGTCCCCTACTAATACGTTAATTGATTTGAGCAGCAGGGCCCCGGTTCGGATCCCACATATGAGGGCCAGTGACACTGCTCTCTACAGCTAAGGTAGTAAACAACAGCTCGACCTGGTTGCCTCTATAGCTAAGATGGCAGGGGACACTGTTGGCTGCAGCCCCTGCTGCAGTGGGCTGCCATAGGCTACAGTGAGTGGCTGGCAGCCAGCGTGAGCTGCGAAGAGCCGCTGTGAATGGCCGTCCAGAGGCTGGTGACCGATCTGCCTCACCTGGGAAGAGCGCAATGATGATACCAACATGGGCCAGCGGAGCGATGTCCTCCACAACTAGACTGAAGAACAAAAAAGGACTGCAACTTGTCTGTTCCCCTTCCCTGATTTCCCAACTCTGTTCCCCTCACCCAATTCCCCAATAAAATCTTGAAAACAAAACAAAACAAAAAAACACTAACTAGAAAAAAGAACAAATGAAACCCAAGATCAGCAGAAGGGAAGAAATGATAAAAATTAGAGCAGAACTAAATGAAATAGAGAACAAAAAGACAATAGAAAAAAATTAATGCAACAAAGAGCTTGTTCTTTGAAAAGATTAATAAAATTGTCAAATCCTTGGCTAGACTGACTAAGGTAAAAAGAGAAAAGATACAAATAAACAAAACCAGAAACAAAAGAGAAGTTACCACGTATACCACAGAAATACAAAGGATCTTCCAAGAATGAAGGGCTATATGCTACCGAATTCAATTACCTAGAAGAAATGGACAAGTTCTTAGAAACATAGAGCCTTCCTAGACTGAATCATGAAGAACTGGAAAATCTAAATAGACTGATCAACAGTAAGGAAATTGAAACAATCATTCAAAACCTTCCCAAAAGCAAAATTTTCCAAAAACTTGAAGAAGAGGCAATACTTCTTAACTCATTTTATGAGGCCATTATTACCCTGATACCAAAACCTGGTAAGAATAACATACACACAAAAAATTACACACTAATATCCCTGATGAATACAGATGCAAAAATTCTAGCAAATTGAATACAACAATACATTAAAACGATTATACATTATGATCAAGTGCGGTTCATTTCAGGTGTACAAGGATGGTTCAACATATACAAATTGATCACTGTGATACACCACATAAACAAAATAAAAGATAAAAAAATCATGATTATATCAATGGATGCAAATAAAGGACTTGACAAGATACAACGATTTATGATTAAAACACTTAATAAAATAGGTATAGAAGGAAAGTATGTCAACATAAAGGGACATATATGACAAGTGCTCAGCTAATATCATAATGGTGAAAAACTGAAATCTTTTCCTCTAAAATCAGGGAACAAGACAGGGTTGCCCCTGTCACCACTGTAATTCAACACAGTATTGGAAGTCCTAGCCAGAGCAATCAGGTAAGAGAAAGAAATAAAAGGCATCCAAATTGGGAATGAAGAAGTTAAATTGTCACTTTTTGCAGATGACATGATTCTTTATATAGAAAACCCTAAAGACTCTACCAAAAAACCATTAGAAACAATAAAGTTTCAGGATACAAAATCAATATACAAAAATCCATTGCATTCCTATAAACTAACAATGAAATTTCAGAAAAAGAAAAAAAGTCCTTTTGCAACTTCAACAAAAAGAATAAAACATCTAGGAATAAACAAAGGATAAGATGGACCTATACACTGAAAACTATAAGACATTCTTAAAAGAAATTAAAGAAGACACAAAGAAATGGAAAAATAGGGCCGGCTGAGTGGCGTGGTGTGGGAAGCCGACAGCCCCCCAGTGTCTGACAAAGCCACATTGCCCTGCTCAGCACTGGATATTAGGGGTGCTGCCTTATGGTTGGTCAAGTAATGTTTCCTGTCTCTATGAACCCATGTGCCTTTCCTCCTATAGGAGACAATATATTCACTGCATTTGTGGCAAGTTCCTGTGATACCCCAATGAGCTAACTACGCAGCCAAAGACGGGTAAGATCTCCTAAAAGAGGGGAGACAACCCAAGCCAGGCGTTAGTTCCATGGGGGACCCCTGAACTGAGATATTGGGGACTCAAGCCCCTTGGAAACTGAGGCACAGACCTCTGACAAACTCAGGCCAGAAAACTCAGGCCTGTGAGAAGCTGATGCACTTGCCTAAGGGCCCTGCTGTGAATAGCCTCCTTGAAGATTAAAAGTCTTCAGGCCATGAGAGTTCCGGGTAAGAGGCAGCTCAAAGACATCCACTGACCATGGGTTTATTAATTAGCCTTGTGTGAATTCCTTTGCCCAGTGCCTTGTTGCAGCAACAGATACTGAAGCTTTGACTGAGAAATGGATGCAGCCCTCTGTAGGATAAGAGAGGTGTGAGACCCTTTTGGTTGCTAGGTATTGTATTTACATACGAATAGATTTTAGACACTTTTACCCTAAACACAGCCACCCCTAGTCTTTTAGTATAGCTCAAGTATACTGTGAGTTTTATGATTGTGTTTAACTGCTAGGATTTAAGATGATTTCTAGATAGTCAAGATAGCTATAGTAAACATTCTTTAGGCAATATGTAAAAATATGTCAATCCTTAACATAAGATAGTCATGATAAACATTCTTTAGGTAACATACAGAAACTGAGTCTGGGTTTCATGGCAATTATCATAATAAAGACAAGGTAATCCTTTAACGGAAGAGTAAGTCACAGTACACCCTGGAAAGAGCAATTGCAGAGGAGAAAAGACTGTGAAAATCTTGGGAACTACAAACCACCAAACCCTTGTACATGAGTCCCTATAAAATGGACGTGTTATTTCATTAAAGCTTTCCGGTGTCACCGCTCTCCTTCTTTCTTTTTCTTTCTTTCTTTTTTTCCTCGCGACTCCGTCCCACCCGAGGGAACCCCTGGACTCCGCGGAGGCTGGACCCCCGCAGCACGGTGGTTAAGTGCTGGCTTAGGAAGCCAGTGGCCCCGGTTCGGTCCCACATATGAGGGCCAGTGACACTGCCCTCAAAAATAAAAAAATAAAAAAAAGAAAAAGAAAAAGAAAAAATAAAAGAAATGGAAAGATAATTTAGTCTGTGTTCATGGATTGGAAGAATGAACATAGTTAAAATGGCCATACTACCAAAAGCAATAGACAGATTTAATGCAATCCCCATCAAAACCCCAATGGCATTTTTTAAAGAAACAGAATAAAAACAAATCATCAAATTTGTATGGAATCATAAAGGACCCCAAATAACTAAAGCAATCCTAAGAAAAAAGAACAAGGCCAGAGGTATCACACTCCCTGACTTCAATTTTTAGTACGAACTCACAATTATCAAAACAGCATGGTATTGGGCCGGCCGAGTGGCGCAGTGGTTAAGCGCTGGCTTGGGATGCCAGCGGTCCCGGTTCAGATCCCACATATGAGGGCCAGTGACACTGCCCTTAAAAACAAAACAAAACAAAACAAAAAAACAGCATGGTATTGACAGAAAAACAGAAACACACACCAATGGAATATAATAGAAAACCCAGAAATAAACCCACATATAAATGGGCAGATAGTTTTCAACCAAGGAGCCAAAAACATACAGTGGAGAAAAGAAAGCCTATTCAGTAAATGGTGCTGTGAAAATTGGAAAGCCACGTGCAAAAGAATGAAACTAGACTACTATGTGTTACCATATACCAAAATTAACTCAAAATGGATCAAAGGCCTAAACATTAAGACCTGAAACAACAAAGTGCTCAGAAGAAAGCTTAGGTACTAAACTTCTGGACCTTGGGTTCAAAGAGGATTTAATGAATTTGACCTCAAAGGCAAGAGAAGTAAAAGCTAAAATAAATGAATGGGACTATATAAGGGGCTGATATCCAAAATACATAAAGAACTCATACAGCTCAACAACAACATAAACAATCCAATTAAAAAATAGGCAGAGGACCTGAACAGACACTTCTCCGAAGAAGACATACAAACGGCCAACAGATATAGGAAACAATGCTCACCTTCACTAGCTAATAGGGAAATGCAAATCAAAGCCACAATGAGATATCACCTCATGCCTGCTAGAATGGCTGTCATCAACAAGACAAGTCATAACAAGTGTTGGAGAGGCTGTGGAGAAAAAGGAACCCTCATACACTGCTGGTGGGAATGTGAATTGGTACAGCTGCTATAGAAAACAGTATGGAGGTTCATCAAACAATTAAGAATAGTATTACTGTATCACCTAGCAATCCCTCTCCTAGGTATCTACCCAAAAAATCTGAAAAACATCCATAAAGATATATGTACCCCAATGTTCACTGCAGCATTATTTACAGCGGCCAAGATATGGAAACAACAAGTGTCCTTCAGTAGATGATTGGATAAAGAAGATGTGGTATATATACACAGTGGAAAACTACTTGACCATAAGAAAAGATGAAACACCGTGACATGGATGGATTTTGAGATTATTATGCTAAGTGAAATAAGTCAGACAGAAATTCAAGAATGGTATGACTTTTCTCATATGTGGATATAAAATTGAAAGCAACAAAGGAACAAGACAAACAAAAACAGACACAGACCACAGTTTAGTGGTTACCAGAGGGTAAGGGTGAGGGGGCAGGTAGAAGAGTTGGCAAAGGGGATCAAATATATGGTGATGGAGGAACTGACTCTGGATGGTGAACACACAAGGCAATATATCGATGATATATTATAAAAATGTACACTTGAAACCTATATAATTTTACTAATGTCACCCCAATAAATGTAATGAAAAAGAAAACATTGTATAGGGGTTAAATGCTAGATTTTAGCACCAGTCTCCAGGGTTTAAATCATTTTTCTACCTCTAATTAGCTATGTATCTTAGTCTCTCTAAATTCCAGTCTACTTATATGCAAAGGAAATAATAAAAATGTTCATCTATAGGGATTTTGCAAAGATTTTATAAGTTTAATACATGTAAGCACTTAGTACAGCACCCTGTATGTTTATTTTTTTTGTTTATTTTTTTAAAGATTTTTTTTTTTTTTAATTGGGAAAGGGGAACAGTGTTGGGGAATTGGGGAAGGGGAATAGCCAAGTTGTTGTCCTTCAGTCTTTGCTGTTGAGGGTGCAGCTAGCCCAGCTCCAAGTCCAATCACCATCTGGCTGCCCATCAACAGCTCAGGGCAGCTCAGCTCAAGGTGCCATATTCAATCGTAGTTGTGGGTAGGCGCAGCCCACCATCTCATGTGGAAGTCGAACCGGCAACCTTGCTGTTAGGAGCACATGCTCTCACCGGCTGAGCCATCCTGCCATCTGTTGGCATCTCAGAGGCAGCTCAGCTCGGGTGCAGCTCACTGGCTCATGTGGGAATCCATCTGGGCTCTTAACCAACTAAGCCACCAGGCCAGCCCCCGGTACATTTAATACACTATGTAAGAGTTAGCTACTATTATTCATGCATCACTAGTCTACAGAAGTGGCTGAATTAGCATTCTCTCTTAAGGCTTTGCTTCAATCTGGTGGTGAGTTAGGGACACGTATTGAGGGAACCTGCTATAAGCTCACTTCTGAACTCTTAGGTATGCGTTCATCTCTCTTTCTTAACCCTCACCCTCTTTTACCCTCTGATGTAGGAATGGAAGCTTAGGAATGGCTTTTTCTGAAGGATAGGAAAGCCCAGTGTGTTCAGTGTCTTCAGTGTTCAATCCAAGCAAGCTACATCAATCCATGCTTGTCCTGCAGTTTATCTATGAGGCACCCATGTGTTCCCATGCGGTATGGCTTTCCCAAAGCTTACACATCTCACCTTCATTACTTTGTTGTTTACTCTACCTACATGCTGTTATGAAAGAGATACAGAGGACCCCTAGAGCAGACATGGGAATATATATGTGGCATTTCTGTGTATGTTTCTAGTAATTAGATGCTGTTTTTTAAATTCACCTAAAGTACAACAAAATGCTTAATGAACAAATTTATCTCTGAAACTGCCAGAGAAGGTGGGAGTTTTGTTTGGGGTGGGGGATGAGGTGTATGTGGGTGGCTTGATTACAGTAAGAGAGGAAGCTAAGGAGAAGAAACCACATCTCAATGAACGAGAGAACCCTGGCTAAGAAGAGAATGAGAGGATTGACAAACTTTTGTGGTCCTGGAAGTACAGGAGAGGAGAAGAGGGGGTGTTACAGCAGAAAGGTAAGTGATAAAAAAGGCTGTGGCCGGGCTGGCCGAGTGGTATGGTGGTTAATCGCTGGCTTGGGAAGCCAGCGGCCCCGGTTCTGGTCCCACATAAACTAGGTCTGTTGTTCTGTGGGGAGGGAGAGGAAGTAGTTAGATTTTGAGGAGGGGGCTATCTCAACTTGCAATGGATACCTATGGTGTACTTATAATGCTATTTCTTGATCTATTTAATGTAGGTTTTATTGATTTTCTGCTATGTTGAGAATTATTGAATTTAAAGAAATCCTCCTATTCCAATTCCTCCATTATTTTTTTGCTTTTATGGTTCAATTTTTACTTTATCAGCTAGATTATTTACAATAACACTCAAAATTTTATTTCTTATTTCATCAAGTTTTAACTATATCTGTTAACTTCCCTTTTTGTAAGATGAGGGTTTTTTTGATCTTTACCCTTCCCTTAACCTCTTTCCCCCTTCTCTTTCCCAAATCAAATACTAATTATTATCAAGGTTGGAAAGATTTATCTTCTGTTCTTTAACCATAATTACTGATCCAAAAGTTGAAAAACAATAAATGGCATTTATAATATGTAAAGATAATTTACAGCCAATTAATCATCTAATTACATTTTTTCACCAGGTACGTTAATTTGACCTCCAAAACAGATACCAAGATATGATTTTTTTTTTTTTTTTTTTTTTTTTGAGGGCAGTGTCACTGGCCCTCACATGTGGGACCCGAACCGGGGCCGCTGGCTTCCAAAGCCAGTGCTAACCACTGCGCCACTCAGTCGGCCCCCAAGATAGGATTTAATACAAGAAATTTATTAGAGCACCACCCATGAGAAAAAGTGGAAGGGACCATGGAGAGGCTGGGGGAGTCGCTGGACTGTGATGCAGATCTGACTCCAAGTGCAGGAGAGAGAGAAGGAAGAAAAGTTGGGTGGAAGCATCTTAGACTACAGCATAGTTTTAAGGAAAATTTGGCAAGGCTGGTGGGGAATCCTTGAGCCCAAGTCACTTGTCAGAGTTCTGCCTTTCCTAGGTCAGGGCCTGAGTTAGTATCCCTGTCATGCTGGGATGCATGGCCTCAGTTCAAATGCAATGATGGATGCCAGTGTTGTGAAATCTTGTCACATAACCAATCTGGGTCCTAACTTTCTTATCAATAAAGGTAGTTGGAGCAGGCATTTCCTCAGTGTCCTCCTGGTTCTAAAGTTCTGTGGTTTTATGCAGTTTTTCTTGAAATAACTTGTATGGACTCAATCTAGGAAGGAATAGAGACTGCCTATATTGTCCTTGAAACTCTAGCAGATAGCACACGATCAACTGCTGAGACTAGTTCTGCACCCAGAGAAGACAGAAACTGTGTTTAAGAGCTCCATTACTGCCAACTGATCCACCTGTTGAAAGGGTTTTTCTCAGCTTTTGTGAGGCTGGTGGCATAGCTTTACTGAACAAAATAGTTTCCAAGAGCACTCTGAAGATTTGGGAAAGAGGCACTTCTCTCTTCCTAAAGGGTCAAATGACCCTGAAGGGCAATTACAACAACTTCCCTGGGCATATTTTTGGTTTGTCTAAAAAAGAATAAATCTTTGAGGTCCCGAAAGACAGACCAAAATGTATAAACTTCAGGCTATAAGTCTTCAGTTAAATAGAAGGAATAAATTTCTAAGAATAAGGGCTATCTGAAAATGAAATTATCATTTAGGAAGATAACTCAAGCCATCAAAACTTGAAGTTTTGATGGTTGATAATGGTCAACCCTGAGGTCTTTATTAATCCCAAGAATATGAAATTATTTCTACATAGTTATAAATTTTAGGAAGGCAAGTATAATTATTGACAAAATTTAAAGTTATTATAAACATAGTAATTTTAGTTCAATATTTTAGTTGTTTTGTCTTATACTGATTTTATGCTTTCTTAGCCTGTTATTACTTCTTATATATTTCAATGTTTTAATATCTACTAAATTTTAAAGTTATTTAATAGCCCTTAAAGTCTAATATTTAAATATAGGAGCTTACAGTTATATCTTTGTTTTGATACCAGAACTATTTCATTGCATGTCAAGTGCCTACCTGGGAACATAACCTTGATTACAACATTATTTCCAATGACAGAAAATGATTACCTGCTGCAAAATAAAATATTTGCTGCAAAATGTGACAAATCTTCTACTAATAGGTAAAGACTTCCAGTCCTAAGCTGCTAAAATATTTGAGTAAAGGTCATTCCCTTCCCTGTTCTCCCTTTTTGAATCAACAAATAAAATGAGCAAAATAAACAAAAACAGGGACTTAAGTAAAACAACATTTTAAAAGTTTTAATTCATGAAATACATTGCAGTATATATGTATGTTCAAATATGCTTAGAAAAAAAATATCTGGAAGGATATATATCAAATTGTTAACAGTTTACCCTGGGGGTGTAGAATTGGGGCAAGATGAGGGGAGTGCTCTTACTTTTAAATTCATATACTTCCGCATTATTTGAAATTTTACAATGAGAACTCACTACTTTTATAATAATCAAAACCATAATACAAATTTAAAAAATAAAAATAACAACAAAAAGTAAAAAAACAAAAAAACCCACACAAACACATTAGTTTTAAGAGCTACAGAGGTATAGAGAATTAAATCACATGACACACTCTCCCATTAATACTGTGGTGGTAAATACAATTGTGTAGTCTATAATCAAAGAAACATTAAAGAAGCCACTTTTAGCAATATCCCAATTTAAAACGTCTCCTGGGATAAGAGCCCTTAAGCAGTGACCCTTTAAATTAGGTATTAAAAAGGAAAGCAGGGCTTATCTATTCCTGGAGGATCTATAGGAAAACACGTCAATCTAAAACTTCAGACGAAAGAAAAAGCTTCACAGAAGTAGGTTGGAATACTAAAACAGTTAACCGAAGGCCAGAAATTGGGGGTATGAGAATTCTACCCAGTCCAGACCCAAAACTAAATCACTGAAATCTTGGTATTCTAGGGACATCTACTTTACCCATTTGCTTATCATTTTTCCCAATTTCTCAATTGGTCTGCTTTCCATCTCAATTATTTTAACCTAAAAATACTGCAATTCTAACTAGAAAAAATAAAATTACTTCCACCTAGATTCAGTTTAGGTTTATTCTTCTAGTTAAAAGAACCAGAGAAACTTGAGACTAATGATTTTCTATTATTTTTCTCATAACTATTTCTAGCTACTTACCGAACATTTTGGAAGTTAATACTTCTGATTTCTCATGGGTCGCTGAAGTTCTGTATTTGAGGAAACTTTTTTCCCTCGTGTTCTATTTTTTTTCTTTTGTTGAAGGCATCAGAGATGACAAACTTTTTATTATGAACTTTTTTCTTCCAACAAAGAGGATTTTTTAGGTGACTATCTGGTTGATAGTTAAACATCCTCATTGAAGTCAGAACACCTATAACTGGAAAGTTCAATCTTTTGCAAGCTACATAATTAAGAGCTTAACTAGCATAATTTTGTACCCCTGAAAGAGTGTTCCTGACCTAGGTATCAAAGGCTTATGTAGGATTATACTCACTGCATAAGTAATATGGAAAATTTGACAAGACTTAACCAGAAAATTATTATAACTAGCAGAGATAAGGGGTATAAAGTCATAATGGCCATTTTTAAAAGTTACAACAGCTGGAATGTTGCTGTTTCTTAATGGATTACAGTATTTTAATTTAAAAAAGTAGAAAACAGTAAATGATTCATCATAATGTATATAAAGTATTTAAATGATGCCAAGTACACAATAACCATTCAATAAAAACTGGCTCTGTAATCAACAATGGATTAAAACAATAAAAAAATATATAAGAACCCAAAATAGAGAGAAGAGCTTTTAGAACTTATTTCCTAAATGTATGTAGTTAAATGGAAAGTCGAAGCTCACAGAGAGCAGTAAGGAATTCTGCATTTTCTGGATCTACCTTTTGGGCCCTCTCATAGTACTCAGCAGCTTGCCTCTTTTCTCCCTCCAGCTTGTAAACAAACCCTAGGGCACTTAAACTCTGCACATCTGAAGCATTGTGACCAAGTCTCTTGGTAGCCAATTTCTTTAGAGCACTTGTCAATTTGGTACGGAGGGATGACCTGTCTTTGACCTTTAAGGCTTCTAAGTAATGGTGGATGGCAGTACTTTCTGATTTACGGTGAAATTCCTGAAAGCGGCCATAGTGGTAGTGGATCTGATGTTTGTGATCATCAGTTATGTTCTCTAGGCGAAGAGCTTTCTGGAAAATGTCTTCAGCATTGCTATACTGGCCTGCCTCAGCATACATGTTGGCCAGATCTGTGTAGGCAAATGCAAACATAGAGTCTCGTTCCACAGCTGCCTTGAAATGAAATATAGCAGATGTAATCAGCCCATCAACTTTCAGTTTATCTTTACCTTTAGGTCTGTTGCGTGTGGCCTTCTTGATTTGGATCATTTGTGCCCTATAGCAAAGTCCCATTTGGTGATGCAGGAAAGAGGAGGTCGGTGTCACCTCCAAGGCCTTTTTCAAAAGCTCAAGAGCTTTGTCCCAAGAATTTTTTCTCCTGTAGAATTTGGCTGCATAACGAAGGACATAAGGTTGGGATGATATCTGGTCCAGGATTTCTTCAATATACTTTTCCCCTTCAGCTTCTGCATGGACATCTTGAAGCTTCAGTGCGAGGAAAACCTTAATGTAGGTGTTATCTGGGTTCAGGGTGACAGCCTTCCTCAGAGGACCCAGAGAGAAGCTCTTGATAGAACCTTCTCTGTCAGAATCATCCAGCCGATACACTGTGATGGCATAGCCGATATTAAATTCTGGATTGTCAGGTTCCACCTCCAGAGCTTTCTCAAAAGCCACTTTAGCTTTTTGGTAATACTTTCCTCCAAATTTCAAGAGTGCCCACCCTTTCTCACAGTCAATCTCAGGACACTCCAGCTTGTAGTTAAAAGGACTGGACAATTTCTTGCAGACATTCCCTACCTTGTCTATATACTTCTGAGCGTCTGTAAGCTGGTCCATGTGATAATACACCCAGGCGTAGTTTCCCCAAGTGACCAGACTTCGTACTTCTTCTTTGTCTGAATGTTCCCGCTGGATTATTTCTTCTGCTTGTTCCAAGCACTCCAGGGCATCCTTATTTTGGCCTTTTAGGTGTTTCACATAGGCCAGTAAGTTATAAAGAGTGAGTCTGGATTTTGTAGTTAGAAATTCAAGCTGTTGCCCAATTGTATCTTCCACATCAAACAGATCAATGTCTTCCTTAAGTAAATTCCAGGTAAAGTGACATTCTAACTCCAACAGAAAGGCCTTCAAGGAGTCCTTAGGAATCTCACTGTCAAAGATAAAATCCTTTTTAATTTTTGAAGAAATATAGGAAACAGTTTTTAAACCTTAAATACCTTTCTTTGCTTAATCAATTTTATCTTTTATTTGTCTTATAGTTAAAGTATAGGATCCTGTATAGGAACTTTACATTAGTTTCCTGTGTACAGTTACGTCCTAGAAATATTTCATAAAACTGTCATTATTTACTGCAAAACCAATTCTGGAGATGATAGCGTTTTCTATGTTACAGGGTATCTATTTCCTTTTGGCAGCCACAAACCCACAAGGACCACCTATTTGTAGAAAGGGGCAATTTAGATGTTTTATTTACTAGACTTGAAAATATATACAATTTTCATTTTTGTGTTATGAGCAGTAAGGCAGAGAAAAAGGTAAGAAATAAGAAAAGGAAGTATATTAAGGGAGACAGAGAAACCACATAAATACATCATTTTTGCAGGGAAAGGAAGAAAGGAAGGCAGGGGGAGAGAGAGACGGAAGGAGGAAGGAAGGAAAGCCTACAGAGATAAGAGGCACAGATACAGACATGAACAGGTAGGTATACCAATAGATTGGGAGAAAGGTAAGTTTGAGAGCAATAAACAGGGAGTAATAAACGTTTAGATAAAGATGGGAAAAGCCAAAAGGAAGCTCACCAGGGTTTGATGTAAGTGCCACAGCCTTCTGACTTCTGGGGTTGTGGGCAAGAAAGGCTGACACCTATTATTAACTTAGCATTGCCCCTTCTACTTCACCACAAGAAATACTTATTGAGCTCCCTTTGTGTGAGGCACAGTGTAACCTCTGCAAGACCCGTTGGAAACACTGGCTCTGAAATTAGGAAGAAGAGGGGGAAGCAAGGGGTAGGAAATAGTCATTTTACTAAGAGCCTTTTGTGTGCAAGATCTTCTGAACAACCCTGGGGATGTAACTGTGAACAAGATACAGCCCGGCTTATACAGAGTTCACATTGTAAGTACAGTCAATGATAACTCAGCATTCCAATAAAGTTTCATGGAAGTGACCCAGGAAGGATATATTATAGGCCAGTGTTCTGGACATCTATGGTTTTTACTTGGCGAGGATCCTTTCTTTTGGTTTTCCTTTGTGGAACCACCTCTCCCCCTACTGTCCGTCCATGTGACTTTAGATGGGTGTCTACCCTTCACTTCAGTCTGTGGGAAGGACAAGATATTCCGGCCATTTCCTGGTTCCAGTGATTTATTTAGAGAATGTCCAATTAAATATAATTTTGCTGAAATTATCTCTCTTCCTTTGAAAAAATTTAAACTGGTAGTATATAAGCTTGGAGTGGCCATCTTTCCAAACTCTTGGAAAGCCTGCCTGAGAAATAATCTGACATAGAGGAAAGCAGAGCTTAGACAGGGAGAAAGACAGATGGCTCATGATACTGACTAAATTCCTGGATCCACTCTTGCCTAGATCACCTTGTCTACCCATGGACTTCTGTTTACTTAAGCAGATTTCTCTCTCTCTTTTTCTTTGTATCTCTCTCTCTCTTTGCTTAAGCCAGATTGAGTTGGGCTTCCACTGCCTACAACTGACAAAAATCCTGATTAATATACCTAATTTTATTTGTTTGGTGGTGCTGGTGGTTAGGCAGTCAGGAAAGACTTTCTAAATCCACTATTGGCCATAATTAAAGGCCACAAGATACGTACAAAAAAACTACTTAGGACTTCTCTCAAAGAGGGAAATCCTCTAATTATGGGATAAACAATGTACAGTGTAGCGGCTGGCTGAGTGGCACCGTGGTTAAGCGCTGCCTTGGGAAGCCAGCGGCCCCGGTTTGGGTCCCACATGAGGGCCAGTGACACTGCCCTCAAAAAAAAAAAAGGAAAAACAACAAAAAAAAAACAATGTACAGTGTAGTGTGCATGTATTTCCTTTTATGATGCACACAGGACCACCCCCCTTGTATGTACAATGAAAATACATACTTATATAAATGTTTATGGGAACTACAGTAATATTTCTATCAATGAACATTTCCTGATCACCCCACATCATAAATGCCAGACAATACTCTAGTTGTAGTGGATATAGTAGTGAACAAGATATTGGGTCGTCAGGAAAGTCATGATGTATTTTTCTATGTTTTTCAATGCAAAAATGCATCATAACTTTCCCGACGACCCAATAGAAAAAGGCCCTTTCTTCATAGTAATCCCATTCTGGGAGAGAAAGGAACAAAAGTTGTTGACAGAAAAGAAGTATGTATACAAATCAATGAACAACATAATTCCGGACAGTAATAGTGTTAAGAAGAAAAGAAAATCAGAGTAATGGGATTAAGTGGTGGTAGGAGTGGGGATACTTTAATTATGATTGTCAAGGAACAGCTCTTGTGAAAGGGCAATTGAAGTAAAATTTCATCAATGAAAAGGAGGCATAGAAGATTTGAGGGCAGAATAGTCTAAGCCAGTGCTCCTCAACCAGGGTGATTTTGCCTTCGCCCCGGGGACATTTGGTAAGGTGTGGAGACAATTTTGATTGTCACCACAGGAGGAATGGCTACTGGCATCTACAGGATTGATGTAAAGGAGGCTGCTAAATATCCTCTAATGCACAGGTCAGCCTCAACAACCAAGAATGATGTAGCCCAAAATGTCAATAATGCTGAGGTTAAAAACCCTTGTTTGGGCTCAGGTACCAGTGAGTACAAAGGTCCTGATGTGGGAACAAATCGGGAGTGTTCAAGGGACAGAAGGTAGTGTGGCTTAAGCATAGACAAAAAGGAGAGTAGCAGGAGATGAGGAGTAGTAGTAAGAAGGGACAGATGATACAGGGTTTGGTAGGCTATGATAAGGGATATCAATTTTACACTAATTGCAATGGGAAACCACTAGAGAAAAAATTTTAAGTAGAGAAATGAAAATATTTGATCTAGGTTTTTAAAAAAAAAACATCCCTCTGGCTGTTCTGTGGAGAATGGACCATAGAGGGTCAAGAGAGGAAGCTGGGAAACTGGTGGGAGAACTATTCATTCAACAAATATTTATTGAGAGCCTACTATATACAGGACACTGTTCTAAGTATTGGGGATAGATACAGCAGTGAACAAAACAGAAAAAGAAAATCCTACTTCATGCAGCTTACATTCTAACAGGGGGTGGGACGTGCCATTAAAAGACAAAAAAAAAAAAAAGAAAATATAGAGTATGTGAGATGATAATAAGTGTTAAGGAGGAAAAAAAAACATAGGGGAGTGAAATGGGTGGCTGGCAGGGTGTCTGGGAGGTAGTTAAAACTTACACAGCACAGCCAGAGCAAATCTCCCTGAAGGAGTCATGAACGCAACTGCTGAAGGAATCCAAGGAGAGATGATGCAAGTTTACACTTGGGTTGTAGTAGAGGATTAGTGAGGACTGGATGGTTATATTTTGGAGGTAAGGCTGACAGGTCTTTTTGATGGATGTGGGTATGAGGAGGGCCATGAGAGAAAGAGGAAATCAAGGATGATTCCTATGCTTTTGACTTCAGGAACTGAGTGGGTAAATCAAAAGAACTATTTGGAAATGTTAACTGAGGTGTCTATTAGATATTCAAGTGAAGATGTCAAGTATATAGTTGAATATTAATGAAGAAAATTCTGGAGATGAGGAGGAGTGAAGTTGGAACAAAGGATATAAAACTGGAAGTCAGCATGCAGATGAACTTTAAACCATGAGATCCAGAATGAAATTACCTAAGGAGTGAGCATAGACAGAAAAGGTCAAAAACTAAGTTGTAATTCACTCCAGGTCAATCAGAGTAGAAGGACCAGGAAAGGAGGACAAGAAAGAATAATTGGAGACGGTGTAGGAAAACAAAGAAACCTGTTGTCATGAAAGTCTAAAGAAGAAAATGTTTATTTCAAAACAGAGAAATGAATATTCAACATATAAAATGATTTTAAGGTGTTGAGAAAATGAGGACAGAGAAGAGATCACTGTTTCGGCAGGAGTAAAGTTGTACGGGACCTTGATAAATGTTTTAATAGAATGGTAGGGATGAAAATTTTACTGGAGTGGGTTGGGGGGATAATGCGAGGTGGTGAAGAGGATATGGGGAATATAGGCCACTCTTGTAAGGAATTTTACTATGAAGGGAGTAGACAAGTAGAGCTATGGCTGGAGAGGGGCTGGAGGAACTAAAAAAATTTAATCATGGTATTTTTAATGACTTAGTGATATGTCAATGGGAATGATCCAGTATTAAGGGAGAAATGATGCTTGTGGGAGAGAGGAGAGAACAATTGCAATATAAGATGGAATATAAAGCAGAAGTGAAGCTATTCATTGTTAATTCTCAAATCTTTACCTCTAGCCCCAAACCCCTAACCATGGTTGCTATGCCTTTCATCATCTAGTGCATGTCTACTTCTCTAGCCTCATTTTGTACCACTTTCCTCTCAAGTACTGTACTCCAGCCATACTGGCCTTTAAAAAAACTTCAGTGTTTATTATTTCTTATGTCAAGTATGCACCTACCTCAGGGCATTTGCACCAGCTTTTCTTTTTTTTTTTTTTTTGGAGGGCAGTGTCACTGGCCCTCATATGTGGGACCCGAACCGGGGCTGCTGGCTTCCCAAGCCAGCGCTTAACCACCGTGCCACTCGGCCGGCCCTTGCACCAGCTTTTTATTCCCTTACTCTGTACTCTTCCTAAGAGAGTTCTAGGGCTTACTTATTCTTGTAATTCTGGTCCTGACTCAAATCTCAAATCTCTGAAGAGGCCTAATCCTGACCACCTTAGCTAAAGCTGCACCCCCACCTTACCAATCATCCTAAAGTCTAGTCTATCACATTTTCCTGTTCTTCATAGAACTTATATCAATATTTGCTGGGGGTTAGGAAGGAGAAGAGTGCTTTGAATCAAACATGAGATTGAAGTTTTAAACTGAGTTGGACTGAGTCGTTTGGAACTGGAAAGGGGCTGTCCTAATAGCTGAAAGTGATGGAAAAGTTAGAGAACTGGATTAATTGCACAATTAGTAGTGATTAGGAAAATAAGACATTTCATATTTATAATCTAATATACTACTTCATGAAATGTTTTTCATTTTTTATAAATACTAAATGTAAACATTAATAGTTGACAGTATTATATTTATACACATTTAAATTAGATTAATTTTAATTTTAGAATTTTTTCATATTCTTTCTCTGTTTGCGTATGTAAATATACACATATATATAGGTTCCACATTTTAGTGATTGTAGGAAGAGTACAGAGTAAGGGAATAAAAAGCTGGTGCAAGGGCCGGCCGAGTGGCACGGTGGTTAAGCGCTGGCTTCGGAAGCCAGCGGCCCCAGTTTGGGTTCCACATATGAGGGCCAGTGACACTGCCCTCAAAAAAAAAGCAAAGCTGGTGCAAATGCCCTGAAATAGGTGCATACTTGACATAAGAAATAATAAACAATGAAGTTTTCCAATAGAACTTCCTGCCATGATGAATTGGTCTTATCTGTGCTGTACACTATGGTAGACACTAGCCACATATGACCACTGATCACTTGAAATGTAGCCAGCACAATGGAGAAGGTGAATTTTTAGTTTTCTTTAATTAACTTAAATAGTCACATAGGACTGGTGGCTACTGCATGGCAATTAGAGACACTGGGCCTATAGGGCTTAATGGATAAAAAGGTCTCAAGCCCAACGGGTAAGAGCTCTCCTTTAACTTGAAATTTTTGCTATTTTATTCAAGGTGAAGAGCTAAATTAAATGGCAAATAAGGAAATATTTGAAAAAACAACTTTATGCATATGACCTAGGTTCACTGCAGATTCAACTCAATAGTATAAGTGTACATTGTTTATGATATGCTATCTAGAATCAGAGTTCTCAAACAGCCTAAGTACCTAAAGCTGCCATTCACTAATAGTTTATTACATGCTAGACAGTGTACCAAGCATTTTATATAAATTACATTTAATTTTTATAACAACCTCATTATTTTCACAATTATATGGATGAGGACTGGCAGAGAGAGAGTTTAAATTAAATGTCTAAGGTTACACAACAATAAAGTTGCTGGGCCAAGATCCAAACCTAGTTCTGCCTGACTCAAAAGCTTAGGCCTTTCAGGGCCAGCCGAGTGGCTCAGTCGGTTAAGAGCTCGCTCAAGAGTGCAAGAGTGCAAGCTGAGCTCTGAGCAACAGCAGTTCAATGCCCAGCCTGAGCTGAGCTGCCAACAGGTGGCAGGATGGCTCAGATAAAAAAATTAAAAAAAAAAAAAAAAAAAAGGGCTTAGGCCTTTCAACCATACTACTACACTACTTCTAAAATAAAAACTGGAGCTTGTTTTATAGAATAATTTGCTTTAAAACATAGGATATATCTAATGTATGTAAAATTCACTTTGATTCAGGAAGACCTAAAAAGAACACAGAAACGGATTTCAGCGCAGCTTAAAAAGCAGGTAAGAGGTTTGTGTGACTGACCATTGGAAAAGACATGCCAAATATTTAAAGGTGTCAGGTTAAGAAAACAATGGTTTCAAATATTACTCCTCAACCTAAAATCACAGATATTCTACTTTGTTGGAATAGTTTTGAGATGGAGCTACTTCTCACCAGGATGTGTTGTGCAGAGTGCTTCAGATAGAGATTGGCGGAGAAATCTATTCATTTAATCAGGATTAGTGATTATCTCAAACAACAAAAGAACGGGGTAAAAATATGTTGAAAGTGATCTGAAGGAAGTGTAAGAATCTTAGTTTTCAAAGGTATAATTATCATTAAGGTAAGTGAATTAAAATACTTTTCCCCACAATCCAATTAAGCACTTTCTGTTGTTTACACTGATGACCTTCTAAAGTATTTTCTCTATCTCCGATCTCTCCCTTGAATTCCAGACTTATCTAATTTTTATTATATTTATAAATGTTCACATGCATCTTCAAGTAGAAGTTCATTGGGCACCTCAAATGAACATATCCAATACAGAAACCTGAGTCCCTTAAGTCTGTTCCCCTTCAGTCTTCTCCACCTTATTTAGTTCCATAGGCCAGGCATCAGAGGAACAATCTTTGATTCCTTTTCTCTCAACCCTTCTTCCAAATCCTGTTAATTCTACCACTCAGATACATCTCAAATCCATCCACTTTTTCCCCATTTCTACTGCTATTTTCGTCTAAACCACAATTTTTTTTCCTTTGAGGTGGAGCAAAATCTGGTCTCCTTGCTTCCACTTTTGATTCCCACATAGTACTAGTAAACTGAAAATGTAAACCAGATTATGGTAGTCTTCTGACTTAAAATCTCTCAATGGCTTCCCAACACCCTTAGATATTAATCTAGCCCCTGCTGTGTCCTACAACTCCCTAAAGGAGAGGGCTTTGTCTACTCATCCAACTTTCTACTATTCTCATTCACTGTTTCAGACATACCGACCTTCTTCCTGTCTTGAACATATCAAGTTTGAGGACTTTTACACCTGTTGTTTTTACTCGGAATGATCTGGTTCTAATCTTTGAATGACTGGCTCTTTACTGTAACACAGCTCAAAAACTCCTTATTTAAGAGGCTGCCTGTGGCAGAGCTATCTAAAATAGACCCCTCCAAGGGCCAGCCGAGTGGCTCAGTTGGTTAAGATCTCGCTCAAGAGTGCGAGCTGAGCTCTGAGCAAAAGCAGTTCAATGCCCAGCCCGAGCTGAACTGCCAATGAGCTGCCAACAAGCAGCAGGATGGCTCAGCTCAAAATAAAAAAAATAAGCTCTTATCACTTTCTGAGTTATGTTGATTACTTACTCACTGATCTATTGTTTGTCTATTTCCCCCATTTAAATATAAGCCCCATGAGAACAGAGACCTTGTTCTGATTTTACTTTTTCACCTGTGTCCCTAGCATTTATTGTTCCAGGTATATAATAGAAGCTCAATAAATAAATATTTGTTGAATGAATGAATGCAGTTTTTATATACTAGTAGCTTATGCTTAGGTATAGGCCTATAGGTATAAAAAGCACCTGAATTTCAGATGAAGGAATTCCTACTAGTTCTTCGCTTCCTGCTAATGGCTCCAAACTTTTTTCCACTTCAAGTCTTTCCTATCCAACTTGTCTTTCTATCTTGACATGCTCTGTCTCTGGCTCCATGTTTGGATTTTGAAAATAGGTTTTGAATTGTTTCTTATGGTCCTCCCTGGGAAACCTCGTATGACTGTCTCTTGGTAGTTCTTTCTCTGATAGAACTGTACCAAAATCATGGGCAAGAATTTCCACGCCCTTAACAGCCTGCCCAGATCCACAACAATATGGGCTTACCAGCCCTCTGCCCATCCACAGAGTAAAAGAAACATTGGCCTCTGTTCTAAAGATTTCTACCAGACCAGCCAAAAAAAACACGGTGAGGAGGGCTGCCTTGGGTATCGTGAATGTGGCTGTGCGATCTCAAAGGGACATTCAGTCAGCCACTTAAGTGCTTTGCTCAGAGTCCGTGAAATGGACACACAACTGGAAGGCCATGAGAAGTTTTACTTTTTAAACGTTGTCTACTTAAGATTTTAACCTTATCTCTGGGAAGCTGACAGAGAGGCTATGATGTCTGAAGAGGCAACATTTATGTTTTTGGGGTTTGTTTTTAAAGATTTTATTGAGGAATTGGGGAAGGGGTACCGCCATGGTGTTGTCCTTAAATCTTCGTTGTGGAGGGCGCAGCTTGCTCAGCTCCAAGTCCAGGAGGCATCCGGCTGCCGGTGGGCAGCGGGAGTCGAACTGGCAACCTTGTTAGAAGCACGCGCTCTCACCAGCAGAGCCATTCGGCCCCCCGTTGGCCGCTCAGCGGCAGCTCAGCTTGGGCGCAGCTCACTGACCCATGTGGGAATCGAACCTGCAGCCCTATTGCTCAGAACTTGTGCTCTTAACCAACTGAGCCACTCGGCCGGCCCAACAACATTTATGTTATGTAAGTAAAAAAAAATTTTTTTTTTCTAGGACACAGCAGTCTTTCCATGTCCTTGGGAGACAATCCCCAACGAGGTGCCCTCTTCTTCCACCACATTCTGCATCGACACAAATAATGCACCCCCCCACCTTTCCTCTTTGTTTCTTCAGGCCCTTCCTCATACCGCCCTCCTTTCTCACAAATGTTAGAAGTTAGGGACTTTTTTTTTTATTTTTATTCTAGTCATAGTCAACATTTGCAACTAGTATGTGCTAAGCAATCACTTCATTCTCTCCAAAGTTCTAAGAGATGAGTGCCATTCATTTTCCCTGTAAGAACAGACTCACGGAGTTTCAGAAACTTTGCTTTGGGTCACCCAACTCGTAGAACAAAGGAGTATCGGCTTCTTCAGGAGCCCAAGCCCTTAACCTCTCATTCCTCAACTTATTAAACGCGAATGGTACCCTAAACCCGCTAGTCCCTGCGGACACAAACAAGGGTGCGAAAAGGCCACCATCGCTCTGATAAAGAAGACAGAGAAAGAAATCCTGGTGAAATAGCGGATGGGGAGGGACAATAAAAATCTGTACGTGGTTCAAAGGCAGCTCACGGGAAGGGCCGAACTCGGGCATCAAAAAGGCAGAAGGGCAGGAGGCCAAGGTGCCGCCTGCAGCTACGGCCCCAAACCGCGTCTGCGAAACTGGGGGGACGGCGGCCGCGGGGCTCGGGAAGCGGAGAAGGGCGACGGGCCTACGGGGATGGCCGCCACGTAGGAGCGGCGCGCAGGGGCGCCGGGGGCGGCCGCGGGGAGCGCCCACGCCGCCCCGGGCTCGGCGCCTGGCCACGCGGCCCGCCAGGCCCCACTGCGGACGCCCAGGGCGCCCGGCTGCCGGGCACCCGGAGCGTGGCCTCTGCGTGGGTTAACGGAATAAAAGAAACGCACCGGTGTGAAACAAAGGCTGACACGGTTTGCGTGGAGATGCGGGAAACGCCCTTACCTCATGGTGGCTGGGCTCTGAGGACCTTCCAGGGAGGAGGCAAGACCCCCCACAGGCGTTCTCCGCAGGACGGGGATCTCGGGCAGCTGCGCGGCGGGAAGCGCGCGGGCGTTTGAGCGTGCACGGGCGCGCGGGGGCGCGGGGGCGCGGAAGGGCTCGCGAGCGCGCGCTTCCCCTATAGGCGCGTCCGCGGCGTTCGCTCGGGCTGAGAGCGTGGGTCTTTGTTAAAGGCAGGACCGGAGCGGGGGGGACAAGGAAACTAGAAAGTAAATCTGATCCTGGGCTAGGCGGGGGGGTGGGGGTGGAGGTCCAGGTCCAGGACATGGAAACTTCTAGAAGAGATGAGTGGGGACCGCCACCCCTCCGCCCCCCATCCTCCGGGCTGGAGTTTAGGGGTCGCGGGAGACATGGGAGAAACGCAAGGTCCTTGAGAGTTGAATTAGCATCTAGGCCTCTGCACGTTGGTCTCCCCGAATCCGCGTGCCGCTGGAGTAACTTGTGTGTGTGTGTGTGTGTGTGTGTGTGTGTGTGTGTTTTAAATAAAAATGGCAGGAGATTATTCAGCGTTATTTTTGTTGTAAGGGTGGCAGTGATACTCTTTCCAGCTTTGTCCATCCTAAATGGAAGCGGATGTACCTGCTTCCAATCTTGATTCAATAAGCAACACTGCAACGATGGGCACCAGTGCCATTATTTCCATTGGGTAAATTTAGAGAAATTTATGGTCAAAATGTATATAAATTTTAAATCTTGATAGATACTGCCTAATAGCGTTGTCAAGAGGTTTTATACACCCCTACTCACAATTGTGTGAGAGTATTTGCTTTCCGTGTCCTTGCCAATTGCTCTTTCTGTAATCAAGTCCCAATAAAGATGGGGATGGTATTGGGAATCTAGGCAGAAAATGCCAAATATCCATACACTAAAATTTTTGTCTACTTGGACTTAAATCATTCACTCATTCGACAAGTTTTATTGAGCTACTGCTAGGAGCCATACATTCTTCAGGCCCTGTTAATAATAGCACGGACTTAGACAAAGGATCTACTTGCATGGAGTTCATTTCTAGTGTGTGAGATAAAGAATAAAACATGTCAGATGATGCTATGCAGACAAAGCATTGAAAGGATTGGAGCACAGGGTATTTTGCTATTATAAATATGTGGGCGAGGGAAGGTTTCGCTGAGAAAGTGGCAATTCAGCAAAGATCTGAACGGGGTGAAGGAGTGGATATGGGGCTAGGGAAGTGTGCGCCAGGCAGGGGAAACAGTAAGTGTAAAGGCCTGGAGGTAGGAGCACAGCTGATTTGACAGATGGTGTGGTTGGAGTGGAGAAAGCAGGGAAAAGTTTTAAGTCATGAGGTCAGAGAGGCAATGTGTATATCGTGGCCCATAGGCTATTGTAATATTTACCTGAAGGAGGAAACCACGTTTTAAAGAATGTATTGACTGGTTCAAGTAGAAAACGAAGCCCAGAATTTCCTCCTTACCAAGGAAATAGAAAACTTTCATAGAGCTCCAATTTGAAAAAATTCCCAGTGCCTTGATCATGTTTTTCCTTACTTGTTCCTACTTCGTTCCCTTGCTTGCTCTCAGCTGTATCTAGGCCAAGAGATCATCTTTGCTTTTTAAGGTGTAAATGGATAACAAGTAAGCAATCAGTGGGAAAAATCAAAGGAAAATAAAACTGGCTTTTCTACTTACACGCTTAGAAATTCAAATTCAGAAAGACAAAAGCCATCTATGAAAATTTTAAAGGAATATACTTTTTCAGCATTGAGGAAACAAAGATTTGTTGAGTGGGTGTTGAATATGCTGAAATTATGAGATGGAATTTGAATATCAATCTTTTTTCACAGACTGTTGGATTAGGTGGATTCTTGGTAATATCAGTAGTGTATTGTCTTTTGAATTTTTTCCTATTAACATGTAAAACACAGCAACTAGAGAAAAAGGGAAATAGTGACATATGGCAACTGATCTAAAATTTTCTGCTTGGGAAGCTGAAACTTAAGGAATAGGTAGGTACTCCTCAAGATAGTGTTTCAGAATAAACACATTTTCAATAACTCTTCCAGGAGGTGACTGTAAGTCAGTTTCTTAGCCTTAGCATCATTGATATTTGGGCTGGATAACTTGTGGGAAGCTGTCCTGTGCATGGAGGATGTTTACATAGCATCCTTACGTATACCCACTAGATGTCAGTAGCACCCTGCAGGTGCAACAACCAAAGTTGTCTCCAGAGGTTGCCAAATGCAACTTCTTTGTGCCCCGAGGGGCAAAATCCCTCTCTTCCTACCCCCCACTCCCCTCAGTTGAAAATCACTACTACAAATTCCCACATGCACATGCCTATTTTTTAAATTTTTGAATTAGTTCTCACAGCACAACCTGCAGGAGATAGAAAGTGGACTTAGGTAGAAGGGGAAATATTGAATACAGGTGAAGAGAAGGGATAGAAATTCAGGAGGAGGCCTGGGTGAAAGGATGGACATGAAGGGGAAAGTCAGAGAAGGCATACTTCCTTCAGCATGGGACTCTCCAGAGTGGAGGTGTCTGTATCACATTTGGTCTAACTGGGGAAAAGATCCAGGGCTGTGAACACACTGATGGTGGGTAATCCAAGCTGGGGCAGGATATAAGTTAGAGGCCTGGAGTCCCAATGCAGTGTCACCTCTCGCAGCATGTGGGAAAGATGTTAAGAAAATTTGCTTTCATTGGCTAATGTTAACTTTTGTCTATTAGCTTTTGTCTGTTACTGCATGTGAGGTAAAGTTTAAGTTTTGTCTGTCTGTTCGTTGTTCCCTCCCATGAAAGACTGCATGTGAGGTGTTTTGAGGTGATGACTAGCTTAGAGTTAAGAGAATTCTTAGTCAGGGGTTGAGAAGATTCCCCCTTTTGTCTCATTCCCGGCAGGGGAGATATGAGATAATATTACTTTCAGTCTGTTTTGCTTGCAACAGCAGATGAAGTGAAGAAGTAACTAAATTATGTCAGGATGACCTGACAGGCACATTTCCAAGCCTTGGGCAGATGGTCCCAGGGGACAACATTAGGTAGTGTTTTCATTAGCCAGATACGCAACATTCTTATCATTAACTACCAAACCCTCCCTGAACTGGCAATCCTTTTAAGGGAGGCAGGAACAAAAATTTTGCTCTGGGGTGCATCTAAAAAGATAAATAAGACGGACCTCAGGTGGAATAAGGGATTGCTGTTGGATTGCTCTTTCAAGAGATTGCTGTTTCCAGGATTACTGTCTCAGGACTGCTTTTCAGGGTTGGACTGTTAGGGAGTGAGAGATTCGAGCTTGCCTCAGTTAACAGTACAGAATTCTTTTGTTGGTGAGTTGTCATCATTCTCGCATTGGCACTGGAAACTTGTATGCAGCATGCAGCGTTTGGAGACGCTCTGACTTCCAGCCATGGACGTGGTTGAGGCCTGGCTGCTATCCCAACCTCTCCAGTGCTGTTTCCTCATGGTTTTGGTGACTTTTGGCATATACTGCGATTGGTTAACATCTAATGGAATGTACTGATGTATTTGGATAGTCCTTATTGATTTCATTGGTGTATTTAGCCAAATTGACTTTATAGCCTAGTTTTACTGTCTTCACCTTTTCTAAGAGCCTTTCTTTTGATTGTCTAAGTTGCCATAGTCTCTTGCTATTGATACTGCTAACTCAACTGGTTGGATATTGCTACCTAAATTGATTGGATGTTACATAATAAATTAATTAAATGTTAGTAAATAAATCAATTAGTTCCCCCTCGGGTGTGCTCCTCCTTCTTTTTTCACGCTCCTCATTACACAGCATCATGCAAATGGAGACATTGGTGGCCAGGGTGATTCCCCAAGGAGCCTGCTATCCTGTGTAGACAGCAATTAGCAAAGACATGAGCTGGGCTGACACCTATTACAACAGTGAATGGCACCGTGGCTTGGCCTGATTCCTGGGTATTTGGGGAAATTCTTGAGTGTCAGGAACTCTAAATGAGGACACAAACTGAGGTTCTGTCAGTCATTTCCATGGGAGTGACAAGCTCCTGAAATTCAACCATCAATTTAAAGACACCTCTTGGTAATGCCTAGAGATACTCATGTGTAGGTTTGGCAATAGCATTTTCAATGTAAAAGAGCAACTATTTCTGGGTTTGCTGCTTGTTGTTTATCTGTGCAAGCATCCTAGTTTTCCCCCAGTTTAATTTTATTGAGCTCTGGGAATTATAGAGATCTCTTTCAGAGCTGGGAAGGATGGGACAAAGAGATGGTACTAGATCATAATATACACTAAGTAATCGCTTCTCGGCCTTTTGGCTAAGGTCAAGTATAATATACACTAAGTAACACTAAGTGATCTCTGGAGATTGTCAAACACATCACACAAACACACTCATAATCCAGAAACTTACTTTGCATTAATGAGCTCAGGTTTGCAGCTTTGGGGGTGCAAAGGACGCACAGCAGTGCCTGGGAAGAGTTGCCTAATAGAGTATCAACCCATCCAACAATTAATTACTTCTAATATTTCTGACTCTGTAGAGTTGGCAGTGGCTAGGTTAATCTTAGAACCAGATAGCCTCCTTCCTCAAACACAAGCCCTTTTTGGGGGTGAGGTGCAGGGGAACAGCGTTGGGAATTGGGGAAGGGGAACAGACAAGTTGCTGTCCTTTTGTTCTTCAGTCTAGTTGCGGAGGACATCGCTTCACTGACCCATGTTGGTATCATCATTGCGCTCTTCCCGGATGAGGCAGATCGGTCCCGGCCTCTGGATGGTCGCTCGCCGCAGCTCTTGGCAGCTCATGCTGGCTGCCAGCTGCTCACGCTGGCTGCTGGCCACTCACTGTAACCTATGGCAGCCCACTGCAGCAGGGGCTGCAGCCTACACGGTTGCCAGGGCTCATGCAGCCCAGCTCCAGGTGGAGCTGTTGTTAGCTGTAGAGGGCAGTGTCACTGGCCCTCATATGTGGGATCTGAACCAGGGCTGCTGGCATCCCAAACCTGCTCTTAACCAGTGTGCCACGCGGCCGGCCCAAACACAAGCTCTTTAAGGTGTTGTCTTTATGAAATCTAATAACTCTCTTATTTTAGTAATAAGAAGAAAGTTGGGGAGATTGCTTCTGTGTAACTCTAATACCTATCCCTCAATAATATAACCTTTGCTCACTCCAATTTCCATAAAATTTCAGTAGCAATCCAAAGCCCAGACCAATATTTCTGAAAATTCCTTGAGGACTTGTATTCTCACAGATTGGAGGTCCCCACCGGAAATACAGGGAGCCTAGAAGCTGGTTAAGGTTATTCCCTAGAGTCTCTGGAGGCAGTATGGCTGTGCCACACCTTATTTTCACTCTAGTGAAACCTATTTCAGGCTTCTGACCTACAAAACTGTAAGATAATAAATCTGTGTGTTCTTAAGCCACCAAGTTGGTGGTAATTTGTTATAGCCACTAGGAAATTAATACATCCTCCCCCAAAACTTATATAACAATGAGAAAACAATAACATTGCTTTCTTATTTTTTCTTTTTGAAAACATGGTTGTACATTGCCTTTTAATAAAATGTCATAATGAAAGGTGATTGCCACAGATGGTCTCACAGATAATTTAGCATCAGTTTCATATTTTTGGAACTAACTAGATATTAAAATTCAAACATATTCATGGGAGAAGATGTTTGACCTTGAATGGACCGAATACTTGTTTTAGTGTCTGTCTCACTAGATTGTAAACTACATAAGGTTTCAGGAAAATATCTGCTTTGTTCACTGAAGGGAAGTAGAATATGTCACCCCCAATTATGCCACATTGGCATTAAGAATTATTTTGAGCTGAAAGCAATGGAAAAACACAGATAAGAAAAGCTGTCTGCCATCCCCCATCTGCCTAAAAGCAGCCTATGAATTTGTAAGGTGTTCCCCCTACCCCCCACCACCACCCCCACCCCTCTCTTACCAGGAAATACAGAGTTAATCACCTGAGAAAGCTCCAGGCACTTATCAGTCCAGAGTCACCACCAAAGGAATCTACATAACAAACCTTACTAACAAACAGTTCTTTTACATGAGTGTTGCCCATATATCTACCTTCTTACAATCTGCCACTCTGGACACTCAAAGTTCATTTCCTTGTCTTATCACTTCTCTAGAAATTTGTTGTTCATTTGTTAGGATGCTACCAAAGCCTAAGTTCTAACCACGGGTTTGAGTTACTCATCACTGGGTACCCTCATGTGCATGTGAGATGCACTTGTTAATGAACTTTAATTTTTCTCCTGTTAATCTGACTATTGTCAGTCTAATTTATGCCCCGCCCCCCATCCCAGCCAATGAACCTAAGATGGGTAGAGGAAAAGAATTTCCCTCCCCTACATCACCATAGCATTTTTGGTATGTAGCAGTGAAAACTGTTTGTTGATCAAATGAATGAATCATTTTACTTTATGTAAGTGCAGTGTTTTATTTGCCATAAATCTTTTTAATAAACTGTTATTTCTACCATATAACAGTTACAGAAAAATGGATTCTCTGTCTCTCCCTCTCTCTCTCACACACACAGAAACATTTATTGTTTCACTATTTTCTGAATACAACTAATATATTATCAGGTTTGAATAATTGTTCAAAAATTATAACATTACAGGGAATTACATAATATGTGTCTGAAAGCAGCAAGCAGGAAAAATAATTAGTACATGTTAAGTAAAATCAAATGAAATGTAAAGTGGTCCATATTTCAGTGCCTAGTAATCATACACCGCACAGTTTGGAAAGTCAGCAGCCATCCTTAGGGCCCGCTCATAATACTCCAGGGCTTTATTCATTTTTCCTTTCAATTTGTAGATGAGCCCAAGGATGCTCAAGCTTTCTACATCTAATGCATTTAGATGAAGTTTCTTTAGAGCCAGTTTCTCCAAAGAACTGAGACTTCTTTCCCTTATATATGTTGGCTTTTCTATTTTTATAGATTTCAAATAATAGATCATTGCATCAACTTGAGATTTCTTTTGAAATTCCTGAAATTGGCCATAATAAAAATATATTTCTTGAAGATTTTCTTCTTCAAGTGATTTTATGCTTAACGCTTTTTGATAAGCATCTTCAGCTTTTCTGTAGTCTCCTGCTTCTGTGTACATATCTGCCAGGTGTCTAAAAGCAATTCCAAATGTGGGCTTCTGTTCCACAGCAAATTCAAAATGAGACATGGCTAATCTTGTTATTCTGTCAACAGTTGCTCTAGCCTGTCCTCTAGGATGCCCCCCTGCAGCTTTCTTTATATGAAACACTTGTGCTCTATAGCAAAGCCCTACCTGGTGATGCAGGACAGCAGAGTCAGGTGTTGCCTCCAGAGCCATTTTTAAGAACTGAAGAGCTTTATCCACAGAGCCTTTTCTTCGGTAAAACTTGGCTGCATAGCGAAAGATGTAGGTCTGTGAGGACCTACTGGTGAGTGCTTCTTCAATGTACTTTTCTCCCTCAGCTTCTTCTTTCACATCCTGAAGCTTCAGGGCAAGGAGAGCTTTAATATATGCATCTTCCGGATTTAGCCTGATGGCCTTTTTTAGGGGCTGCAGACAAAATGCCTCACTGATCTGTATTGCTCTGTTAAAGTATTCCAGACGGTGGGTAGTGATTGCATACCCAGCGCTGAATTCAGGGTTCTCAGGGTCCACTTCCAGAGCCTTTTCAAAGCAGACCTTGGCCCGTTCATAATGCTTTCCTCCACATTTCAGCAAAGCCCATCCTTCCTCACAATCCAACTCAGGACACTCCACTCTATAGCAATAAGGGCTGGCAAACTTCTTGCAAGTGTACTCCACCTTTTGCAGGTAAATCTTGGCATCTTCCAGTTGGCCCATGTGGTAATACAGCCAGGCATAGTTGCCCCAGGTAACCAGATTTCTCAGGTCTGATTGATTAGCATGTTCTTGCTGGATTAAGTCTTCAGCTTCTTTCAAGCTTTCCAGGGCTTCCTCATTCTGGCCTTTCAGGTGTTTCACATAAGCCAGAAGGTTGTGTATTCCCCCTTTGTATTTGGTGTCTAGGAACTGAATCTCATCGAAGACCCTGTTTTCTAAATCAGGTACTTCAATGTCTTCAAGTAGCAACTTCCATGTAAAGTGGCACCTCAACTGATCCAACCCATCTTTGATTTTATCTTCATCAGCATTCTTACTGTGAAAACAAAAACAGATTTTCTTTATTAGATGAGGAACAGCCAATGGAAAGAGCTGGATGAAACCCTTTTTTATAGCTTTGAAAAGGACATCCTGCTTTGATTTCCTTAGAGTCCCTCTACAGTTGACCCTTGAACAACACTGGTTTGAAGTGGGTGTGTCCATTTATATGTGGATTGTTTTCAATAAATGCAATTGGCCCTTCTTATCAGGTTTTGCCTCCAGGTTTTCAATCAACTGTGGATGGAAAATAGTATGTTCACATTCCCAACAGCTGATGGAAAATACTCCTGTTTCGATCTGTGGTAGTTGAATCCATGGATACAAAGGGCCAACTGTACAGTTTAAAGTTATAGCAGGTTTTTGACTGTGTGGGGATGGGGTTGAGTGGTGGGGTTGGCATCCCAACCCTCCATGTTTTTCAATGGTCAGCTGCATTTCTAAGATCTGCAGGGAGTTTGAATGCAATTTGCTTGGCTCCCGATGCTGGTTCCAGCACTTTCTATCCAAGAAACCTCTTTCTTCAGAGTTGCATTTGTACAATAGGCATAATAATAGTACTTATAACACTGGGGTTGGTGAGGATTAGTAAGCCATATATGTAAAGCACTTAGATTATACACATGGGGCTGGCCGAGTAGTGCATTGATAAAGAGCTGGTTTTGGGATGCCAGCGGCCCCGGTTTGGATCCCACATATGAGGGCCAGTGACCCTGCCCTCTACAGCTAACAACAGCTCCACCTGGAGCTGGGCTGCTGTGAGTCCCTGGGGCGGCATAGCTGCAGCCCCTGCTGCAGTGGGCTGCCATGGGCTACAGTGAGTGGCTGGCAGTCAGCATGAGTGGCTGGCAGATGGCGTGAGCTGCCAATAGCCACGATGAGCGACCATCCAGAGGCCAGCGACTGATCTGCCTCATCCGGGAAGAGCTCAATGATGAAACCAATATGGGCCAGTGAAGCAACATCCTCTGCAACTAGACTGAAGAACAAAAAGACAGCAATTTGTCTGTTCCCCTCCCCCAATTCCCCAAGAAAATCTTTAAAAAACAAACAAACAAAAGATTATACACATGCTATGTAAGAGTTTCCTATTTTTCTTTAAATGTAATTGGACAGAGTCCATTTAGAAATGCAGGACGTCGGGACCTTAGTCTGCAGGCAATACAACAAAATAAGACCACCCAGAAGAGATAATTTTGACCAACTATTTTGCTACTTATTTGGAAATATTTATAGATTCATAGAAATTTGCAAAGGTAGTACATAGTTTCAGTGCACACTTCACCCAATTTCTCCCAATGATTATATATTACACAACTACAGTTCAATATGAAAATTAGGAAGTTGAAATTGGTATAATATGTATATAGTGCTATGTCTTTTTATCACATGAGTAAATCCACGGACCACCACCTTGATCAAGATACAGAACGGTCACCATCACAAATATCTCCTTCAACTATCCCTTTATAGTCACTTGTGTCTCCTCTTTCCCTCCCCAAACATCCCTAGCTTCTGATAACCACTAATTTGTTCTTTATCTCTATAATTTAGTCATTTCAAGAATGTCACATAAACGGAATCATGCAGTATGTGACCTTTTGATATTGGCTTTTTTCACTCATCATTGGCATTTCAGTTATTTCCAGTTTGGGCCCATTACAAATAAAGGTACTACGAATAGTTGTGTACAGGATTTTGCCTGTACAAACAAACAAAGAAACAAACAAAATAGATTTTCCTTTCTCAGCGATAAATGATCAGGAGTGCAATTACTAAGTCATATGCTAAGTGTGTGCTTACATTTTTAAGAAATTACCGCTGTTTTTCAGAGTGTTATATCATCTTACATTTCTACTAGCAATGTATGAATGATTCAGTTTTCTGTATCCTTACTAGTGTTTGGTATTTTCACTTTTTCTTTTTCTTTTAATGTTAGCTTTTCTAATAGGTGTAGTGATCTCTCACTGTGGTCTTACTTTGCCTTTTCCTAATGGCTAGTGGTATTGAACAACTTTATTCATGTTTATTTGCCATTCGCATATCCTCTTTGGTGAAATATCTCTTCATATCCTTTACCAGTTTTCTAACTGAATTGTTTATTTTTATTGTTTGGTTTTGAGAATTATTTATAAATTCTAGATATGAGTTCTTTGTGAGGTATGTGGTTTTCAAATAGTTTCTGTCAGTGGGTATCTTGTCTTTTTATTCTTTAATAAGGTCTTTTAAAAAAAATTGATTAAAATACGTACAGCCAACATGCAATATTATCTTAGTTTCAGGTGTACATCATAGTTATTCAACATTTACATACCTAAAGAAGTGATCGCCATGATAAATACTGACATGGTACCATGCTATCATATTCCCTATGCTTCCATTACATCCCCATGACTTATTTATTTTATACGTGGAAATCTGAACCTCTTATTCCCCTTCACCTTTCCCTCCTCCCTTTTAATTTTTCAATTACAGTTGACATTTAATATTGTTTTGTATTTCAGGTGTACAGCATAGTAGCTAGACATTTATGTGACTTAAGAAGTGATCCCCCTGACTAGTCTAGTACCCACCTAGCACTATACATAGTAATTACCATATCATTGCCTATATTCCCTATGCTTTACATTACCATGACTATTTTGTAACTACCAATTTGTACTTCTTTTTTTCTTCTTCTTTTTTTTTTAATTGGGCAATTGGTGGAGGGAGACCAGCCAAGTAGTTGTTCTTTAATCTTAGTTGTGGAGGGCGCCAGTCACAATCTGGATGCCTGTTGGCAGCTTGTGGGCTCTAAGCTCAAGGTGCTGTGTTACAATCTTAGTTGCAGGTGGGCATAGCCACCATCCCATGCAGGAGTCCAACCGGCAGCTCTTGTTGTTAACAGTGCATGCTCTATCCACTGAGCCATCCTGCCACCTGTTAGAAGTCCAGCGGCAGCTCAGCTCAGACACTGTCACTGGCCCATGTGGGAACGAACCGGCAGCCCTATGGCTCAGATCTCACACTCTTACGCTAACTCTTGACCAACGGAGTCACTTGGCCAGCCCCCAATTTGTATTTCTTAATGCCTTCAACTTTTCATCCTGCCACGCACACACTCCTCCATAACCCTGATAAATCTTGGACCCATCTGTCACCATACATAGTATTACAATATTATTGACTACATTCTTTATGCCATACCGTATGTCTTTATGACTACTGTGTAATGACCAATTTATACGTCTTAATCCCTTCCCTTTCTCAATCACCTGAAACCTCCTCCCAACTGATAACCATCAAAATGTCCTCTGTACCTATGAATTTGTTTCTGTTTCGTTTGTTCATTTAACTTGTTCTTTATATTCCACATATAAGCAAAATCACGTGTCATCTGTCTTTCTCTGTCTGACATGTTCCACGCAGCACAATACCCTCCAGGTCCATCCATGCTGCTGCAGATGGCAAGAACCGAGTCCCTTTCCTGGCTGAGCAATATTCCCTTGTATATATGTACCACCTACTCTTAACCCATTCATCCATTCGCGGAAACTCAGGTGACCGCCACATCTAGGCCATTGTAAACAATGCTGCAATGAGCATATGGATGCATACATAAATTCCCACCAAGTAGCATTTTGGGTTTCTTTGGATAAATACCCAGAAGTGGGATTATTGGGTCCTTCTTGGTCTCTTGTTATAGCTTTGTTTTAAAGTCTAATTTGTCTAGCATATATATTGCTACCCCAGCTATTTTTTTAAATTTTCATTTTTATGAAATATCTTTTTCCCATACCTTTACTTTCAGTCTGTGTGTGTCTTTTGATCTGAAATGAGTCTCTCTTTTTTTTTTTTTTTTTTTTTTTGTGGGCAGTGTCACTGGCCCTCATATGTGGAACCCAAACCGGGGCTGCTGGCTTCCCAAGCCAATGCTTAACCACCGTGCTGGCCCTGAAATGGGTCTCTTATAGGCAGTATATTTAAGCGTATTGTTTCTTATCCATTCAGCCACCCTATGCCTTTGGTTTAGAGCGTTTAATCCATTCACATTGGAAGTCATTATTGATAGGTGTGTAGTTACTGCTATTTTATTATTCATAATTTTTATTTTTTTTTTTATTTTTTTATTTTTGTCTTAAAGAAGTCCTAAAATTTCTTGTAATACTAGTTTGGTGGTGGTGAACTCCTTTAGCTTTTTCTTGTCTGGGAAGCTCTTTATCTATCCTTTGATTTTAAATGACAGCCTTGCTGGGTAGAGTAGTTTTGGTTGTAGGTCCTTGCTTTTTTGTCGCTTTGAATAGTTCCTGCCAATCCCTTTTGACCTGCAAAGATTCTGTTGAGAAACCAGCTGACAGTCTTATGGGAGCTCCCTTGTAAATAACTAACTGCTTTTCTCTTGCTGCTCTTAAAAGATTCTTTCTTTGGCTTTAACATTTGGCATTTTAATTATGCTATGTCTTGGTGGGGACTCTTTGGGTTCATCTTGTTTCGTGCTCTGTACTTCCTGGGTTTGTGTATCTCTTTCCTTCACCGCGTTAGGGAAGTTTTCAATCATTATTTCTTCAAATAGGTTTTCAATTCCTTGATCTCTGTCTTGTCCTTGTGGTACCCCAGTGATGCAAACATGGGTATGAATGTTGTCCCAGTTGTCTCCTCCTTTTTTTGGATTTTTTTTCTTTTTGCTATTTTGTTTGGGTGTTTTATTCTACCCTATTTCCTAAATCACTGATTTGATCTTTGCTTAATCAAATCTACTGTTCATTCTTTCTAATGCATTTTCATTTCCTATATTGTGTATTTCTTAATTCTGCCTGGTTTTTTTTTTATGTTTTCTACCTCCATTTTTATGTTTGCTATCTCTTTGTTGAAGTTCTCCCTGAGATCACTGAGCAGCCTTATAACCAGTATTTGAACTCTGCCTCTGGTATATTGCATGTCTCCATTTCGTTTAGTTCTTTATGGAGCATTTTTCTGTTCTTTTATTTGGGACATGTTTCTTTGTCTTCCCATTTGAGCTTCCTCCCTGTGTTTGTTTCTATGTATTAGGTAGGACTGCCATGCCTCCTGGTCTTAGTAGAGTGGCCTTATGTAGTAGGTGTCCTGTGTGGTGCAGTGGCACAACCTCCCTATTGACCAAAGCTGGGTGCTCCAGGTGTGTCCCTTGCTTGGGTGTGTGTGTGCCCTCCTGTTGTAATTGAGGTTTGCTTGCTGTATGCATGTAGAGAAGGGCTTGACCCTCAGACTGATTTGTTGTGAGGACTGGCTGTGACTACAGTGGAGGAGTCAAGGTGCAGCAGCTGATCCTACAGAACAGGATGCACTTTTGCAGAAGTCTGGTGTCTGTCCAATCTGGCCTTTGAGTGTGTCGTCCTTGGAGGATGCTGGGTAATGCTCTGGCTAGGTATGACTAGCCATTGTGCATGCCAGCCTTGTGCCTCCTGGGAGGAGACCTACTGGAGACCATGTTGATCTGCAGCCTGTGCCCTGCCTGGGACCACCTAGCATGAGCCACTAAGCCATCCAAAGATGGCTGCCATCTGTGCTGGGTTTGGAGGTGCCTTAGGAGGCTAAGCCATGATCTAAGGCTGACTGTTGCTAGTGCCAGGCTTAGGGCTGCTCAGCCAGAGGTACAGGACATGCCAAAGCCGGATGCTGCTTGTTTGGGTTTTGTGAGCCTTTGAGAGATTTTACAAAAGTCTGACACATGACCCAAGACAAGCCATTTGTAGATAAAAATCCACAGGAAGCAGCTTGGGTGTGCATGAAAGTTGGGTTGGGTGCGCATGAAAGTTGGGTTGGGTGCGGTCTCAGGGATTTAGCAAGACAGGGGAGGGAACTGTGTTAGCTGACACTGTAAAGAGAGGGACCCTTATTAACATCCATGGGGGGATGAAAGTCTTCACCCCACTTGGCCTTCTAACATCACCTTGGTGGGGGCAGCAGAAGGGAGAGAGTTGTGATACCTGTCTATAGCCTGGGAAGGGTAGAAGTCTAGGCTTCCCACTCAGCCCATGCTGGTAGTATTCAGAATGGTGCTACAGTTTTATTTATCTATTTATTTTTTCTGCAGAGTTTGGCTGGAGTAGAATAGTTGTTATTTATAAGTTTTCTGTCTTGCTAGGCTGTCTTCTCCTTGGTCCTTTTGCTAGAGAGAGCAGGCTTTTCATGGGATTTTTCTGTCTGTGCCTATTGGCATTACTAGATGGCTGGCTTCTCCACTTCTCAGTCTGGGATACTCGCAGAAAAGAGAAAGCCCACAAAATTCACTGCAGTGTTGTTCTTTGAGTCCCAAGTTTTCTAGCTGATCTGCCTTATTTTATCCACCATTCATTATGTTCTTATATTTGTTTTAAATCTTACATGCAGGGTTTTTAACTTACTTAGCAAGAAAAAAAGCGAAATATACATCTACTCTATCTTTTTGGGTGCAGAAGTTCTTTGCCCAAGTCTTAATATGACTTATTCCACTCCCATTACTAAAATGGCATAAAGAGAAATGATAATAATGATTCTGCTTGAAGGAGTGTGTGTGTGTGTGTGTGTGTGTGCGTGTGTGTGTGTGTGAGAGAGAGAGAGAGACAGAGAGACAGAGACAGACAGAGACAGAGACAGAGACAGAGACAGAGACAGAGACAGGAAAGATACTGTTGCTTCTTTCTTCATGTTATCCAGTTAGTCTGCAGGTGAGGCAATTTCTTTTGTTACTTAAGGGGAAGAACACTTTCTGTTACTCCTTCTCTGTAGGATACTGACTTCCAGAATAGGGACAGACCTTCCCAAGGTTTCAAATAGGTGAGTTGGATTGGGGAATGTGGAGAATACATTGATCTGACACATCATATTGAATTGATCCAGCCAGTCTTTAGACAAGCTTCTGAAGAGTGGTGGATTTCCCTAGCATAGACAGGCACTGCCCCCAACACGCCTACTGCACTGGGAAAAGGAAACTGAGGAGAAGAAAACACTCTGCATGCCCAAGTAAGCCAGAAAGGGTTGCCTTTTACTGAATAAAAATGTGGCCCATGGATGGCAGTTTCCGGCCATTTCAGCTACATTACTCATTCCACACTTTCTATGAGAAAGAGGCAGACAGGGTAGAAAATAATCTCAATGAGTAACTGCCACATCTTCCATTCAAGTTAAATCACTTAATGCAAAAAAATAAAAATTAAAAAAATTAAAAAATAAAGACATTAGATGATAATCTAGAGATTGCAGGTATATGTCTGAATAAAAAAATGTAAAACTTTCCCAACAAAGAAAAACTCAGGAACAGACGGCTTCCTTGAATTGTATGGTGATTTCCACCATGCTGGTTTTTTAAGTGTAAGGAGCACAGCTGAGCTAGGAGAGAGAGAGAGCTGAACTGCTAGATATCAAAGTAGCCAATTAAAGCAACAAGCCAAAGATGAAAGGGTTAAGCATTTTATTTATTGTTACTGAGGAAATAAGCAAGAGTATGAAACTAGAAAAAAATGCCAACTCCACTGTTCCGTTTTCCCCCACAAGATGGCACACCAGATTAAGTTCGGGTAGATCAGCACAGATGTGGCTGTCAGCCCTGAACCAAAGTTTCTGGTAGATAATGGACCCTGAAGTCCAGGGAAGGGCGAGGGTGGGGACTAGAAGTGGAAAAGTACTGGGTATTGGCCGGCCGAGTGGCGCGGTGGTTAAGCGCTGGCCTCGGAAGCCAGCGGCCCCGGTTCGGTCCCACATGTGAGGGCCAGTGACACTGCCCTCAAAAAAAAAAAAAAAAAAAAGAAAAGTACTGGGTACAGAGTCAGAACAGGGAAGTGTTTTCAAGCTTTCCCTCCCCTGCCCCTATATGGAGATCTCAGCAGAAGTGCCTGAAGAAGACCTCTGCCTTCAATGCCTCCAATAAAGACACCAAGAAATGGAAGTGCCTGGGCTAGGGATGCAAACAAGCAAAGAGCAGGATGAGCCTGATGGGCCTAAGTCCTTGACTGACCTCCTTCAGAGACTGCAATTCATTGACTGTGCATAAAATCTGGTGTGTGAAAAGAGCTTTCCCCCATGAGATCTGTCAGGAAAGCCTTTGTAATTTCCTATGGTCAGGCCTGAAAAATCACATGTAAATTTAAACCAAGAATTGATTCCTCAGAAACAAACAAACAAACAAACGTTAACATCAATTCTAAAACTATCCAGAAAATTGAAGAGGAAGACCACTATACTTCCACACTCATAAATTCAGAGGCCAGCATTACCCTGATACCAAAACTAAACAGAGACAAAAAGAAGAAAAAAAAATTACACTGCAGACTGATTTCCTTTATGAATATTGATGCAAAACGCTCAACAAAATACTGGCACACTGAATTTAATGGCATAATATAAAGTCGTACACCAGGAACAAGTAGCATTTATTTCTGGAATGCAAGAATTGTTCAATATATGAATATCAATCAATTTAGTACACCACATTAACAGAATGAAGGAAAAATCCCCCACATGAATATCTCAATTGACATTATGCTAAGTGAAATAAGCCAGACATAAAAAGCCATACATTGTATGCTTCCATTTCTATGTAATATTCACAACAGGCAAATCCATAGTCAGTAGGCAGACTAAGGGTTGCCAGGGCCTGGGTCAAAAGATGAGTGGGGTGTGACTGCTTAATGGGTGTCAGGTTTCCCCTCAGAGTGATGAAAATGTTCTTGACACTGATACTGGTTATAGTTGCACAACATTGCAAATGTTCTAAATACTACATAATTGTGTAGTTAAAAATAGCTAAAATGGTAAATTTTATGTTACAAGTATTTTATCATAATAAAAAATCATATTACTAACATGAACAGAATTTTTTTGTTTTCTAGTACATGTTGAAATAAACACAACGACCTTAAAACCTAAGAGCTAATTAGGATGCCATCTGAAATTACCTCCTGAACCCCCACTGGTACCCTTTAAGAAACACTGGTTTAAAGGTTAAATAAGGTATTATTGACTAGAGACCCTGGTTCATGTCTCTACTCTAGCACTTATTATCTGTGTGATATTAACTTTTTTAAATCTAAGATTCATTATTGCACAATGGGTATAATATGATTACCTGCTTCACAGATTCTTTGGAGGGTTTAATGTAATAATTTACATTATACTTTTAGAAGCCAGGCTGGTACTTAATAAACATTCAGGAAGTGATAACTATTTTTATTTTTTTATTTTTTATTTATTTCTTTTTATTGGGGAATTGGGAAGGGAAACAGTGTTGGGGAGTTGGGGAAGGGGAACAGCTAAGTTGTTGTCCTTCAGTCTTAGTTGTGGAGGGTGCAGCTAGCTCAGCCCCAAGTCCAGTCGCCATCTGGCCACCCCTCAGCAGCTAACGGCAGCTCAGCTCAAGGTGCCATATTCAAACTTAGTCGTGGGGGGGCCACAGCCCACCATACCATGTAGGAGTTGAACCTGCAACCTTGTTCTTAGGAGCATGTGCTCTCACCAGCTGAGCCATCTTGCCACCTGCTTGCAGCTCAGCTCAGGCATAGCTTTCTGGCCCATGTGGGAATTGAACCGGCGACCTTGTTACTCAGAGCTCGTGCTCTTAACTAACTGAACCACTCGGCTAGCCCAATAGCTACCTTTATATCATAATAATAACAACAATTATAATTAAAAATAAATAATTATTTTAATTATCAGTGACAATCTAATCCATCTTTCTGTGGACCAAATTGATCAAAGGCTTGTAATTAACCTTTTCTGGAACTTAAGCCCCTTCAAGATTTTGTCCACTGCAACATTGAGGGGAAATTTGCAGATCAATAGTGAAATAGTGATTGTCTTTCTGTTTGTTTTTTTTTTAATCTGTGGCTATCAGGGGTTATTTGAATCTAGATTCAGTGTAACATATAGAAATTCCCACTTTAGGTCCTTTAGTGAAGGAAGATGTGGCTGTACCCAAGCACAGATCTCCAGCCACACCCCATGGACAGGAGGAGATCAAGGCTCTGCAGACTACCTGGCTTCCCTGGGGAGAGGTGATCTGCTCATCTTAAATCCACTCAGACTGAGAAGGCCTACCAGAGGCTGGGTGGTGCAGAGGGTGAGGACAGAAGCCTACAGAGGAAGACTTTGTGAGCTTCTCCTGTCCCACAAATTTTCCCTCAGGACATCTCAGGGACTGCACGACTGTGGCTCACACAGCTGAGTGGGTCCTACTTTTCTTCCATGGCAAGGAGCCAGCGAAAACCAATGTCTCTATCCAGACAAACTGTCCCCTCCCTCTTATGTCAGACAGACGTGAGTTTGGTGGAAAATAATTAGGGTCATCTGCTCTCTTCCTGCAAAACTCTTTTCCCATTTCCCTCCTCTCCTCCAGGCTTTAGTATGAGATAAGCTTCCTCAGGGTGATGCTAACAGAAATGAAAATGCCTGAATTAATAAAACAGTTTATGTGTGTGTATGAATGGGCACACATACACACACACACAGTCCAAGAGCAGATGCTCAAATAGAAAAGTAAGGAAACTTGACATCACTGGAAGTAAGTCTGTTGAGATAGTATTAACACTTTTTTCAAAAACTTTAGACAGAAAGTCAGAGAAGCAGAGAAATCCTTACCTCATGGTTTCTATGAATTAAGCAGCAGTTCTGCAGCGTTAAGGTTAGCTGGATGGGCTCTTCTGAGATCTGGCCAGCCTGTCTCGTGCTTTCAGCTAAATGTAAGCCACATGACAGGGCTTTATAAGGTAGTAAACAGTATCTAATAAAACTGTGGGCGTGTTGCAAATGGGAAAGCAAGATGAAAACTGAAACTGAAACTGAACTCATGACAACTTCATGAACTTAATGAGGAAAATGAAACTTAAACAAGCGGTTGCTTTCTTCACTTCCTTTTGAAAACTGATTAAGGAGAAGCTGGTGAAAGCGGTTTTGGCGGTTTTGGCGATGTGCTAATTCCTCTCTGAGTCTATCTGGCCTTGTAGAAACCTGGGAGCTAGGTGAATGACAGTGAATACACGCCACTGAACCTGGAACCAAGGACACCTGTGAAAACTGGCTGTGTGAACTTGCCAGAGTCATGCCCCAGGTCTGTGCCTCTGTTTGCTCACCTGGAGACAAAAGTTGCTCGTTTTATGATATAAAAATCTGCAAACCTCTATACTGGAGTCTTCCCAGCTTTGCTCCCATTTTCTGAGAGCATGTATTTTACTAATGGTTCTGTGCCTTTGCATACGCATATGGAGCATGGTCATGACAATAAGAGGCCTGTAAGCTCTTCCTTATGCATAGGAACAGGGAAAATGTATGTGCTACCATCTTGAGACTTCAAACAAAACATGTTAGACCTGTTTAACATGTTTAATATAAATGACAATATTTTCTCATTTTTAATGCTGTCTATTGTAGTTATCTAAAGTGTTCTTATTCAGGGCCGGCCGAGTGGCGCATTGGTTAAGCGCTGGTTTTGGGATGCCAGCGGCCCTGGTTTGGATCCCACATGAGGGCCAGTGACACTGCCCTCTACAGCTAACAACAGCTCCACCTGGAGCTGGGCTGTGCGAGCCCCAGTGATGGTGTGGGCTGCAGCCCCTGCTGCAGTGGGCTGCCATAGGCTACAGTGAGTGGCCCGCAGCCAGCGTGAGTGGCTGGCAGCCAAGTGTGAGCTGGCAATAGCCGCGGTGAGCGACATCCAGAGGCCAGCAACCGATCTGCCTCATCCGGTAAGAGCGCAATGACGATACCAACAGTGAAGCAACAACATCCTCCGCAACTAAACTGAAGAACAAAAAGACAGCAACTTGTCTGTTCCCCTTCCCCGATTCCCCAACGCTGTTCCCCTCCGCCAATTCCCCAATAAAATCGTTTTTAAAAAAATTAAAAAAAATAAAGTGTTCTTATTCACCAGACATGGCTGTCACACTTATGCAAGAGCAATGTCCGTCCTGTTGGTGCCCATTGCACCCAGGCTTGGCCTAACAAAACCTGCCCCATGTCATCTTCTGTACTCATGATGTTTGTGATAAGAGGTGGAGAAAAATAAGTGATGAGACTGGGGTCTTGGGTACAGGTTAGTCTACTATTACTGGTGTCTGCTGGGCTCCAGTTTCGCCCCATTTTTCCATAAAAATGGCCCAATCTCCTATTACCTGTAATAATGTGGTGGCTCCCCAGCAGCTTTTTGTAAAGCAAATATATCCCCACCACAGTTAATTTAATCCTGGAGAAGTGCTTACTGAGAGAAGATAATTAGATTTGCTTTACTGGAAAGCTGACTATGGAAAGAGTTGGACCTGTAACACATATTTGGGTACAATTGTCAGCCATGTTTTTCCATGTGGCCTGAAAATAATAAAACATAGAAAGGTTAGTCACAGAGAGGTTGAGCTGAGAGACATAGAGAATTTGAGATAAAAGATGGAAAGTTATGATGGTATCTTTTGTCCACCATTTCACCATCAAGAGTCAAGGGCAAAGAACATGTGCTGTATCTTATGAGGCTTCCAGGTGAGTTCTGAGTTGTATGAAAACAGATTACCAATGACTGGACCTGGGACCACTTTGAGGGGTGTTCCTAGTGCTGTAGAAACCCAGTAACTGGCTAGGGGTTGCAATCAGATCTGCCTCATACCCTAAAGAAGAACTTCAGCCCATTGTTGCTTGTCATGGAGGTTGGTGGGTGGATTCTGGATGATTGTGCAGAAAAGGAACAATTGAGAAAGGGAGCCCCATTTTCAAATCGCTTCCTTTATATGGAAGGAATCTACCTTAATATAACTATATAATAAAAATAAACCTACTCCTAATTAAGGGACCAGATACTACTATTGCTTTGGGTTTCAGCTTGAAAGAAAGAAATAGTCGACCTGGTTCAGGAATGAAGGAAATAATCCAAATACCAAGAGAGTTTCTTAATTCCCAATCATGTGGGCAGGTGGTAAAAGCAAGGTGCTGTGGCTTGCCATACGAAACCCTCTATTTCTCTGACATGGATACGCACAGCGTAGTCAAACTCTAACTCAACCTTAACTATAGTTCATGGAACTTGTGTTTAAATAATTAACACCTACCTGGCACATAGAAGCATGCCAGAGTTGATGATGATGTTTACAATCATCAAGTTAAAGTAATGCTATCTTTTTTTTTTAAGCCACCTATGTACTTTGTCTTTTAAAAGAAGAAACAGAAAAGGAGTAGCTTCAAGAGTATTTTCCTTTTAGATACCTTGGACACAAGTCTACATCGAATAAAAAGTTTCTATTCAATCTTTCCTGCCCTGTTCATCTCCCATCTCAGCCCCTCACCAATTCTTCAGCTTCCCCTGAGACATTGTGACTGAATTCAAGGGGTTCACCTCTTGGTGAGCATAGTCCAATGAATCTCAGCCAAGACAGTATATGAGCAAAGAAAGTTTATTACTTGCAGCAAATAAGGAGAGCACTGGGGATATCTCCCGAAGTAGTGTCTTCCGGAATAGACCAGGGAATCACCTTTATTGGGACTAGTTATACATATTCATTAAGAAGGGACAAGTCATTATATACATATGTAGGGGCTGGGTCATTCTAGCACAGGCACAGTCAGGAATCATGCTTTATCACACATCCCATGTACAGAAAATCAGAAAATGGTGGATAAGCTCTGTCATGGGAGGAGAATTGAGCATTCTAAGGAAGCAGTGTCAGTCTGTGTTTCTTTTAGGCATCCTTATCTGATTTCAACTGCAACAAAGTATTATGGCTTGTGGTTAGCCTTTCATGGAACGTCTTTTTTCTGCAGACAGCACAGCAAAGATTGTTGGTTTTACAAATCAGGACCCTTTTAATCCTATTCTGTTTAGAACATCCTGAAGTAGTTGAAAAGTTCTGCACGAATAAAAATTTCTTCATAAATAAGACAGGTTTAACCATGTAGTGTGGTAAATGTTCAGGCTATTTGTATAAGGAAGTGCTGAAATAAATGAACTAGAAAAACTGTCTTTTTGGGGGGAACACGGTATCTTTGGAATTATTGGGGTAAAAAGCAACTGGGTTTGTAATTTTCCAATGCATTAGATAGAATGCAGAGAGACAGACAAAATGTTTATCTTGCTGTGAATTTGACAGTGATCTTGGTTCTATAGGGCTCTGGCTGAAGCTCATTAGGTATTCAGAATCTTGCCCAGTGCCTTCTTGGGATAAATAGACCCATGAATGACACAAGAGAAGGCAGCATTAAAGAAAGAGAAAAAGGCAACAAAGTTCACGCGTGTGTGTGTGTGTGTGTGTGTGTGTGTGTGAATGTTTTCAGCCCAGGGATATGAGTCTATTTCCAGGAGTTTAGGACCAGCTCTCTGAGTGACTGACCACAAAGGAGCCTCAATTTCCACATCTATGAGCCTCACTTTCCCCAGCTGATAAACATGTGAATTGGTATTGCTTATTGGATCTCAATCCCTACTGCATATTAGAAATATCTATGGACGTCTTAAGAATAATGCTAACTGGGCCCCACCGCTGACCACTTAAAATCATCTCTCGAAAAGTACCCCCAATGTATGTATTTTAAAAAATTGCGGTGGGCCGGAACCAGAGACCTATTTTTCCCTGTTGTGTATTGTATGACTGAAATTCCTTGAATGAGTGACGTGGGACTGTCCCTGGGTGTACTTCCCATGTGTGAGGCCCAGATTCAGTATCTTCGTTACTCTGCCTTGTTTCCCCACCTGTATGGTGGGCAGTCTCTTTCTGATTCACAAGATGAGATGGAAAAAGAATGAAATTTTGAGTGGTTGACCACTATATAAAGAGTAAGCATAGCTTTTGAGCTTGTTCCTAAACTCTTCCAATCACAATCATGGAGAAGGACTCAAAGACACCAGAAGTCCTTTGTAATGAATGGTCTGATGATCTTCATATCTTGTCATGTGTTTTCAAGGGTCCACTCAGCCCACTTTGACTCACAGTTTGGCTTACTTCAACATGTTCAAGCACATATTTCACGCTTACTTTCCAACAGTTATAGACTCATAGCAAGTTGCAGGAAGAGTCTTTCACCCTCCCACACAAGACCAACACCTTATGTAACTATTGTACAACATCAAAACAAGGAAAATAACATTGGTACTGTGCGTATATTTTAAAAATAAAAGACATCATGAGTTCATCTTAGAAATTCAAGTTTATAAGATTTTTACTTAACCTAATCTGACACCTGCCTATCTTTTCTTCCAAGCTTGACATCACTTTTCCAAGTGATACCAATATTCATGATTTATTCCACAATACACTAAGAATAGTCACAGAATAACAAAATCAACAAACCACCTTCAATACGATTGCTCAATAGAGTTTAAGACTTAATCAATTAATTAATTAATTTATTTGTTGTTCTTGTCCATAAGATATATTCTTTTAAAGATGTAGAGTCGAATTATGCTGTAATAAAAGTCACCTGGAATACTTCCTCTCTACATAGTTTTATCCTGTAGCCCACTTTGGTTTGTCTTACTTTGATTTACTTTTTATTTTTTTATTTTTATTTATTTATTTATTTTTTTGAGGGCAGTGTCACTGGCCCTCATATGTGGGACCGAACCAGGGCTGCTGGCTTCCCAAGCCAGCGCTCAACCACCGTGCCACTCGGCCGGCCCTGATTTACTTCTTAGGTATTGCTTTTGACTTTGTCATCCTAACACTTTGTTATGGACATCATCCAACAGAAGAGTTAATAAAGAAGAAGAGTTAATAAACTTACCACCTACATTCTACAGTAACATTTTATGAATTTTCTTTATTACATATCTATTCATCCATCAATTTATCTATCCTTCAACTGATTCTCTTGTTATTGCATAAGAAGACAATCAGCACAATTAATTGATCAAACATTTCAGCATGCATATTGTTACTAGTCACACCTTGTTGACAAGGAAGACAATATTGGTGCTCTAGCAGTTCTCTACTGGTTAAATCTAATAAATATGAGAGTTGGAGTCAGGGTGTTTTGCTATTATAAATATGTGGATGAGGGAAAGTGGCACGTGAGCAAAGGTGTGAACAAGGTGAGGGATGATCACCGTGGATATGGAGCTCTGGGAGAGCGTTCAGCAGGAGAAACAGTTCATGCAAAACCTGGAGGCAGGAGCATAGCTGGCCTGTGCAGATGGTGTGGGGAATAAGGAGAGCAGGGGAAGTCATAAGACCGGAGGTCAGAGAGGTAATGTGGAGGTGGTGGGCCTATAGACCACTGTAGTCACAATACAAAGTTTGTGTATTGTAGTCAGAGTTACAATGTTGATCTTAAGTGGAGGCCACGTTTTAGAAAAGGTACTGAATGGTTTATTTTGGGTGGAAAAGTAAGCCCAGAATTTTCTCCTTACCAAGATTGTAGAAAAATTTAACAGAGCTCCAATGTTTAAAAAATTTCCATTGCCTTGATCATGTTTTTCCTTCCTTGTTCCTACTTCTTTCCCTTCCATTCTCTCAGCTGTAACTGGGCCAAGAGACAGTCTTTGCTTATTAACAAGTAAGCAATCAATGGTAAAAATCAAAGGAAAAAAACAACTCCAGGTTATCTACTTATATTGTTTAGAAATTCAAATTCAGAAAGAAAGAAAAAAGCCATATATTAATTTTTAAAGGAGTATACATTTTCAGGATTGAGGAGAAACAAAGATTTGACTGTTGAGTGAGTGTTGAACATGCTGAAATTACTAGATGGAATTTGAATATCAATCCTTTTTTCACAGAGTTTTGGATTAGATGGATTCTTGGTAAAATAAGTAGTGTATTGTCTTTTGAATTTCTTTTTATCAACATGTAAAAACACAGCAACTACAGAAAAAGGGAAATAGAAAGTGAAACATGGCAACTCATTTGAAGTTGGCTTGAGAAACTGAAACTGTCATTATTTAATAACTCATCCAAGAGATGGATGTGAGGCAGAGATTCTCGGCTTTGTCGTCATTGGCTTTTGGACTGGATGATTCTTTGTTGTGGGAAGCTGTCCTGTGCGTCAAGGATGTTTACCCAGCATTCTTGCTTTAGATGTCAGCAGCACCCTGAAGTTGTGACAACCAAAATTGTCTCCAGAAATTGTCAACTGTGCGGGGAACCAGCCCCCGCGAGGACCAGGGATTCCCTCGGGTGGGACGGAGTCGGCGAGGAAAAAAAGAAAGATGGAGACACCGGAAAGAGGTTCACAGGAGTGTCACACCTTTATTGTTAAAGCCTGGTCCCTTTTATAGGGGCTTCTGACTATTAACTCAATTACAACTTATGTTTCACATGATCATGATGTTTTCTCTCAGCACTTTTACTTGTTTGTAATTGTATCTTTCCAGGGTACACTGTGGCCTGTTCAAGGATTTTACTTATCATCTAAAGAGTGGTTACCATGACTACCTTACAGGGCATATACTTGAACTATTGCCAAGAGTTTAGCAGTGGCTGAGTTTAGGGTAAAAAACTATTTCTATGTGATTATAATACTTAGTAGCAAAAGGAGTTTCAAACTTTTCCTATCCTACAAAGAACTGTATATTATTGTAATAGAGGGTAACATCTGTTTCTCAGTCAAAGCTTCAGTATCTGTTGCTAGAAATGTACAAAACAAAGAGTTAAAACAAGACTGTTAATTAAAATAACTCATGGTCAGCAAGTTGCCTCTTATCAGAACTCTCATGGCCGAGAGATCTTGGTCTCCTGGTCTCCAAGGAAACCTTTCATAGCTGTATAGGCAAGTAAGCTCAAGGTTGGATGATATCACCAGTTTCTCACAGACACTGTCTGTTTCTCACAGACAGGATTTGTCCATGCGACCAGAGGCCTGAGCCTCAGTTTCCAAGGGGCTTGAGTCCCCTATTTCTCAGTCCTGGAGTCCCCCTTGGACTGTAGCCTGTTTTAGGGAGTTTCCTTATCTTTAGGAAATCTTGCCCTGTCATTGACTTACACAGGCAGCTATCATCAGGGTACCCCAGGAACTTGCCATAAATGCAGTGAAGGTACTGTCTGCTATAGGATCTGATGTGGAGGAAAGACACATGGGTTCATAGAGACAGGAGATATTACATGACCAACCATAAGGCAGCATCCCAGACATCCAGTGCTGAGCGTGGATCTTTATTTCAAGATGGCCTTGTCAGACACCAGGATGCTGTCAGCCCCCAACACAAATGCAACTTCTTTGTGCCCTGATGGGCCTCTTCCTTCTTACCTTCCACCCACCTCAGTTGAAAATGACTGTTACAAATAATATCCTCATGTATATATGCCTGCTTTTTTGTTGTTTTTAATTAGTCCTCACATCACACCCTGCAAGAGATAGGAGGTAGATTTCAGGTTGGAGACAAAAAGTTGAATACAGATGAAGAGAAGTTGGGAATGCCAGGAGAATGCCAAGTCAATGACAGCTTTGATGGCTTTTAAGGACAGGATAATAGTCTTGCTTGGGGGCAGTGTTGCAGGATGCATATTGAAACCCTTTGAAGTCTGACTCAGTGAGACCCCCAGGGTCTTCCAGCATATCGATCAACACACACTGCCAATAGACTACAGTACTACAGAGCCAATAAGAAGTTCTGGATGACCCAGCTCTTCTTCCAAGATGCCTTCCTGAATTGCTCTGCCAGTGCAATGGAGAAGTACTGGCTGGAGAATAACATACCTTTCAAGATTTGCTTATTGTTGGTAATGCTCCTAGACATCCTCCTTTTATTGGTGATCTTCATTCCAATACCAAAGTGGTGTTTCTACCTCCAAACACTACTTCTTTGATCCAACCATAGATCAAGGAATTATAGCTGCTTTTAAGGCCTACTACCTGGGGAGGACCTTTTTTCAGGCTATTGCTGCAAATGATCAAGACATTGATATAATTCTGGAAGGATTACAATATCTGTGACTACATTAAGAGCTTTGCTTGGTCTTGGGATGATGTCACCAAGGAGTGTATGAATATAGTATCTTAAAGAATAGATTTAAGAGGTACATCCATGACTTTAGAGTATTTGCCAAGGATGGGGAGCTTGCAAAACAATCAACAAGGCTGTGGCTGAGATGGCAAACAACTTTAACCTGGGTGTGGATGAACATGACATTGAGGAGCTCCTAGAGGTTATCTCTGGGTAATTGACTAGCGAGGAGTTGTTGGAACTGGAACAGGAGCACATAGCTGAAGATGAGGCAAGAGAAAAGGAAACTGTGGGAGATGAACCCCCAGGAAAATTCACAGCGAAGGGGTTAGCAGAAGCTTTTGTAGACCTCAACAAGCTCCTAAAAGAGTTTGAGAACAGGGACCCCAACATTGAAAAGTTTTCATTAATTGAGAGGGGTGGTCATGGTCCATTATTTGCATATAAACAAATCTATGATGAAAAAGATAAACCAAGGAAACTGCCAAGAACAGATAAACCAAGGAAGATGCCAAGAAAAATTGACATCTCAAGAAGAGCCTCAGGCAGGTCCTTCAGAAGGCATTCCACAAGGTGTCATTATCATAGGAGATGACAGCTCCATGCCTGTTATTGCCCCAAAGACCTTCCAATGGGACAAAGCACAAAGCTGGAAGACAGTGATATTGCTGATGCTGACTTATGTAGACCTAGGCTAATGCGTGTGTTTGTGTCTTAATTTTTAACAAAAAAGTTTAAAAGTAAAAAACAAAAAAAACAAAAAAAGAAAACGTAATAATAATTTAAAAATAGAAAAGCTTATAGAATAAGACTAAAGAAATAAGTACTGGGCCAGCCAAGTGGCTCAGTTGGTTAAGAGCTTGCTCAAGAGTGCAAGCTGAGCTCTGAGCAACAGCAGTTCGATGCCCAGCCCGAGCTGAGTTGCCGTTGAGCTGCCAACAGGTGGCAAGATGGCTCAGCTAAAAAAAAAAAAAAGAAATAAGTACTTTTGTACAGCTATATAATGTTTGTGTCTTAAGCTAAGTGTTATTGTTATGGGAGTCTCTGTTCTTCTTGCCAAGGCAGTGAATCATCAAAGGTCAGCAAGCTGATTAGTATGCAAGCATGGTTTATTACTGATACATTCTCAAGGAGGAGACTGGGCCTAGCCAAAGTGGGAAAGAGAGACCTAGGTGAGGTGGGAGATGGAGAGAAGGAGAGGGAGAGGGAGGGGGGGAGGGGGGGAGAGAGAGAGAGAGAGAGAGAGAGAGAGAGAGAGAGAGAAAGAGCGCGCGCGCAGCACGCGAGCGTGCCCTTGTCCCTAGGACTTACAGTTTGCTGGGTGGAATGAGGAAGTTACATATTGATTTGGCAGGAAAAGTGGCGCAGGCTCTTCCATGGGAGGGGGAGGGGGTGACCTCCCAAGGTGCGTGGAGGTCTGTTGACTCAGATACTTATCTTTCTCCTGACCACCTCTTACCATCTGCTGCTGTAAAAACAGATGTGTGACTGGAGGCAGTTAAACAAAGCTCATTAAGAGCTTTTATGAAGGCACAGAGCAACTTCCCGTCCTGTAAGCTCCATTTGTGGTAAATGGCCTATGATATAAGCCAAGGGAGTAGCCCCCTCCTCCACTGAAAAACTTTTGTTTTCTTTCCTATAGATATTTTAAGTTTCCTTTTATTTAAAGTTTCCTTTTTCCCAGTTTTTTTAGCTCCTATCCCCCACTTCTTAATTATAAATCAGTTTTTAATCATAAACAATAGATTGTTTTTAACCTAAATCATAGAAATCTCCTATTTCCTGCTTTAGATAATTACCCTGATTATATACTTGTTATTTGTAATCATTGAAGCCTAATGTTCTTTCCAACCCCTTCTGTGCCCAGCTCCTGGAAATGGCCACAGGCTACATAAGATCTGACAGATCTTACATCACGTAGAAATTTATTAATTAAAATCTATTTTTCGTCATTCAGGGGCCTTAGGGATACAGATGACACCCCATCAAGATTGCCAGTCACAACCAAAGAAGCCAACACAGTCTTCCAGGTGGATCTTGAGACCCCTTCCTGTCATCTAAGATTAGATAGGGCAAGAAGGTCCGTGAATTCCCCAAATAGGCAGAGACAGCTCTATGCCCTTGCCGAGCAGGAAGCAGATACAAAAGAAAAGACCTCCTGTCCCTCAACTTCCCATAGAGATTTTGTGGGAATGATGTCTCTCAAGGGGAAAACAAGGCAGGCAGTTAGAGACAGACATTAGGTCTCTGCATTCCTGCACATCCAACACAACACAGAATGCAACCACCCTAATGACCTCCCCTCTCTTCCCGAAACTTCCCCTTTTCATTGTAATTATCTACCCCTATGAGGAAACAAATGGGTAAGAAATACCCAACTAGATTAAACCGGTCACTCACAATTGCACAGTAAAGACCACACGGCCTTCATTTCACCTGGGCCTCATTATACCATCATTGTAATATCATACATATGCCTGGAAGTTCATTAATATCATTATAACAGGCTGAATTCTGGGAAGGAACATGCTCAGTCTAAAAAGATGAGGTAGGGGCGGCCAGTTAGCTCAGGTGGTTAGAATGCAGTCTCTTAACGCTAAGGTTGCTAGTTCAGTCCCACATGGGCCACAGAGCTGTTCCCTCCAAAACTAGAGTGAAAACAATTATTGACTTGGAGCTGATGGGTCATGGCAAAATACACTGTTCCCCAATAATAGTTTTTGTTTTGTTTTGTTTTTTTAATAGCTGAGCCATCCTGCTACCTGTTGGCAGCTTAGCGGCTGCTCAGCTCAGGCTGGGCATCGAACTGCTGTTGCTCAGAGCTCATCTTGCACTCTTGAGCAAGCTCTTATCTTTTTTTTTTTTTTTTTTTTTTAGCTGAGCCATCCTGCCACCTGTTGGCAGCTCAACGGCAACTCAGCTCGGGCTGGCCTCGAACCGCTGTTGCTCAGAGCTCATCTTGCACTCTTGAGCGAGCTCTTAACCAACAGAGCCACTCAGCCGGCCCTCCAATAATCGTTTTTTAAAAAGGGATTATTATAAAAAAATAACAAATAAATAAATAAATAAATAGGTGAGGGAATAGCTTCTTGTCAATCACAGGTGTCATTCAAGTGGTCCCACACCCAGAAAGGAACAGCCCATTCTAAAGAAAAAAGGGATTAAAAACTCCCAGTCTTCTCCAGTCGGGGCCCTGGCCCTGGCCCTTTGAGCCGAAGCCTTTTTGAGCCATGCTTTTGCTTGGGCCAGCTCCTAACGTTTTGGAGTGTACTTTGTTTTCTAATAATGGGCCCTTGAGCCACTGCTTTCTGCTCAGGCCTGCTTCTACCTCTTTGAAGTGTACTTTTTCTTCTAATAAACTGCTCTTTTACTACTTCACTCCTGTATCTCGTTCAATTCTTTGCTGGAGGCACCAAAAACCTGGACACCGCCCTGAGGAGGGGGCCTGTCGTCCTCCAGCAGTTGCAGTGGCTAGGATTCCCTGTTTTGCTTGAGGCCTGGGTTCAAGTCCTGGTCTGGAAATCCAGCCTGGGTGCCGAAGGGATGGACCTCCGGTGTGGAAAATGTTACCGGCCAACTGAGCAGCACCCCGGGCCTACCACTGAGAAACTTTTAAGTTTTCTTTCCAATAGAAATGTTAAGTATAGAAATGTTAAGTCTCCTTCCTAGTTCTTCAGTTTCTTAACACTTGGCTTTGATTACTCTTCTAACCAGTGAGTGAATCTTAGACTAAAGAACTCCCCTGCTTCTTGATTGCTTTGTAAATCAGTTTCTGAATCCTAAACAATAGAAGTCTCCTACCCCTGCTTCAAATAACTGCTTGAAAGCCTATGACTTCCTAATATCCCCCAGGCCAGTAAGCTAAATGTCAAACCCATTCTGTGTCCAGACAACTGACCCCACCAGAGTGACTGGCTGAATGGTTTCATAAGAGCTAACAGATTAATTAAAATCTATTTTTCCAAATTCAGGGGCCTTGGGGATGCAGGGGACACTCCAGCAAGATTGCCAGTCACAACCAAAGAAGCCAGCGTGGTCTTCCATGCGGATCTCAAGACCCCTTCCTCTCATCGGAGACCAGCTAGGGTGAGAGTTCCGTGAAACCCCAATAGGCAGGGACAGCTCTACACCCCTGCCCAGCAGGAAGCAGATACAGAAGAAGAAACCTCTTGGGCCGGCCGAGTGGCGCATTGGTTAAGCGCTGGTTTTGGGATGCCAGCGGCCCCGGTTCGGATCCCACATGAGGGCCAGTGACACTGCCCTCTACAGCTAACAACAGCTCCACCCGGAGCTGGGCTGTGCGAGCCCCGGTGATGGTGTAGGCTGCAGCCCCTGCTGCAGTGGGCTGCCATGGGCTGCAGTGAGTGGCCCGTAGCCAGCGTGAGCGGCTGGCAGCCAGCGTGAGCTGCCAATAGCCGCGGTGAGCGATCATCCAGAGGCCAGCGACCGATCTGCCTCATCCGGGAAGAGTGCAATGACAATACCAACATGGGCCAGGGAAGCAATGTCCTCCGCAACTAGACTGAAGAACAAAAAGACAGCAACTTGTCTGTTCCCCTTCCCTGATTCCCCAACACTGTTCCCCTTCCCCAATTCCCCAGTAAAATCTTTAAAAAAAAAAATATTCTTATAATGTGAAATAATTGCAGCATCACCATCAACACTGAAAAACCCTTCTCGCTGCTTTTCAACATTGTATTGCACAACTTATGCTGTCAGAAGAAATGTGAAAAGAGGGTTCACAGAAAGGTAGGTTCCCTACTAACCTTTTCCATATTCCCAACAGATAAACATGGTTTGATTTTCTCACTTCCCAGAAAGGGTTCTGAGCAAAATATGAGAGCCAAATATGATTCCAAATGATGGAGTTCATGTATGCTTAAGCTGGAATGGAGAATATGGTACCATGCTGCGTTCTATGCCTGTATGAACTCACTCAACCAATTCCAGAGAGATTGAAAAATGGGTCGGACCACCTCACACAGTTCTGTGTACTGCACAGAACAAAAGCAGGGGGATGAGTGAACATTGCATGAGGTCAGATGTGCTTATGCAAGGAAGTAGTAAGTCCCATTTTTGTGATTCAGTGACCCTGATGTCAAGTAACCCTGCTGCCTAGTGGATGATAGGTACTCAAAACCTCAACTGTTATGGTAGTCTCTTATCTACTCATGGAGAAAAGAGAATAATATTGGTCAGTGGGACCAGAAGCTCTTTCCAATATTTCACCCTTTTGTGAAGTAGAACTAAAGTCCTATTCCCCCTCTGAGAACGTAAGAGGGAAAAAAAATGTCTTTAGTACTTGAAAAACTCATCTTCACATCCTATGTAGGTGTATTTCCCTCCGAGTCTTCAACCAATCATCTTACATTCCATACTTGATATCTCTGCTACCCATAAGGCCCAGGGAAAGACCACAGAGGGGACTTTTATGAATTTTTTTAATCCCAATGGATTACAGTGTTTATATAAATCTTTCCATCCTGACTCATGGTATCTAACCATAATCTAATTACAAAACAGACTGTGAAACATTCCCTTTTAAAATAGAGAGAGAAAATTCACAAACCCAGGTGAATAGAGGATTCTCAGGCTTATTGCTGCCTCTGCAAATACAACTGGCAACTCATTTATAGGTCTCCCATTTCCCTGCAAGTCTTCACCTCAAAAGCTCCTCACATTCCTAAGTCATCTTCCCCAGGCCTCAGAAATGTCCTGATCTGAGTCTGTTCTTGCTACAAGGCATGACTGTGTGCCCAACCACCCAAGTAAGGAGATTCAGTGCCCTTTTCACTGCCTAACTGTGGCCAAGAAATGTTATCCAATGAAGCTTGTGTGTGTGTGTGTGTGTGTGTGTGTGTGTGTGTGTGTGTGTGTGTGTGTTGTGTGTTGTGTTGTGTTGGAGGAGGTGAGATCAGGAGTAAAATCAATATTGTTCATAAGAATGCACACTGAAAACAGTTATCACTCCAAAAGGAAATGGAATCAGGAAGAGCTCTGAACTCAAATGCTCCACTTCTGTCCACTGCAGTTCATGGTATGATGAGAACAAACATTGCACCGGAAAGATCATTCACATAGGGTAATATGGCTTGAGGAAGCTGCTAGAATATTTGGGGAGGAGCCACTCCAGTTTTTTTTTTAATTATTATTAATTTATTTTAAATGATAATCAACATACAGTATTATATTAGTTTCAGGTGTGCAAATAGTGATTCAACATTTATAGACCTTACAGAGTGATCGCCACAACTCTAGTAACAATCTGTCACTGTACATAATTATTATGATGTTATTGACTATTTTCTGTGCTGTACATTACATCTCCATGACTTAAACATCTGCCCTAATCTCTGCACCTCTGCCCTGTCAGAGCATTTGTGGGTAGAGAGAGGCCCTCCTCCTTCTGGGTGATCTAATCAGGGTCAGAGTGCATCGATGGGTAAAAATTATACTGAATTTCAGACCTTACTAGGACTGCTGAACTTCAAGTACAGAACTTGAACAACTTTACGGGGCTGCCCCTCCAACCTGTCCAAAGAGAATTATTATTATTATTATTATTATTATTATTTTATTTTTTTTTTTTTGAGGGCAGTGTCACTGGTCCTCATATGTAGGACAAGAACCGGGGCCGCTGGCTTCCCAAGCCAGCACTTAACCACCACCACCGCACCACTCAGCCGGCCCCAAAGAGAATTATTGTGCTTTCTTATAAGTAGTTCTTTAGGAACATGTATTGGGTTGTCAGAAAAGTCATGATGTAGTTTTTGTATGTTTTTCATTGCAAAAATGCGTCATGACTTTTCCAACAACCCAATATTAACTTTTACCTTCTTCTTGGCTTGGACCCTAGAAAGACTGTGGAGTAGAATGTCATCGCAGAGGTATCCTCATTCTAAAATACAAGCACTGAGAACCCCAAGTCTTGTTATCTAGTGAGCACAGAGTGTACTGTTATTAGTAGTATAAGTATGATTATGAAATTACAAGTATGTGCATGTATTTGGTAACCTAACCCCCCGTGTACGTGATAGATACACATTGTTGTCAGGCATTTTTCTGGATCCTTTTCCCTTAAGCTATTTTGATCAATGAACATGAGTGAAATGAGGAGCTCAATCTGCTTCTCTGTTCTTGTTCCACTGGGATCAGGAGTATTTTTTTTTTTGAGGGCAATGTTACTGGCTCTCATATGTGGGACCCGAATTGGGGCCGCTGGCATCCCAAGCCAGCGCTTAACCACCACGCCACTCGGCCGGCCCCCAGGAGTATTTTAATGTGGGTTTTATTCCATGTAGGATAGTCCAGAGCCATTCCTCTGTTTGCTTTAGGTTAGGAGGTTCTAAAAACATAACTACAGGCTGCTGCAAAATCTCTTGGGGAGCCTCACTCCTACGGCTGGGGGGGAGGGAGGGCTTCCTTTCAGTCAGCCCTACAGATGCAGATATCACTAACATCATTTTACTACCAGCAGTCTGTTACATTAAAAAGAGAGACTTGGAGATGCTTCAGGTGCATTCCACTGAAACCTCTCACTTGCAAGCTCATCACAAAATGGGTATAGATGTGTGCTGGTGAAGGAATCCTGAAGGAAGGACCCCTTTTACTGTAAACTCTTTCTCTCCCACTGACTGCAGTAGCAGATGGGATGACTCTAGTAGGTGAGAACACTGCAACAGAAAATATGTTCTGCAGCTCGCCAGTTCTAACCAAACCAGGAACTAAAGGAACAAAACCCTCTTTGGAACACATCACAACTCTGATGAGATTTCTTATTTTCTAACATCTAGTAGTGACTGAGTGGTTTCTCTTATTTGAGTATGCATCATGATCACCCGGGAGACTTGTGACAGGAAGATTAATGTCCCCTCTCCCCAACCCTGAAGCAGGTCTAGGGTAAGGCCTGAGAATCTGCATATTCTATCAAGTTCCCAGGTGATGTGGATGCTTCCAGGCAGGGGACCACACCTTAAGAACAGTTGATTTAGCGAAAAGCAAATTTCATAGTAACCGTAATTGCACAGTTTCATAGTAATTTCATGACTTTTCATCAATGAGAACAGAAAAATGGCAATCATTAAAAATAGCTTCTTCTCCTTCCCACTTGGATTTAATCAATATTACCTGAAAAGATCTAAATACTGACTGGGTCCAATGCCTGTCTGCCCCCAGGTTCAGGCCTCTGTTCTCAGGTGAACAGTCTGTCAGTGTCCCCTGAGAAACTGTGACTGCATGACAGAGTGCTATACAAATGAATACTTCTTTTAAGATAGCTTTCTCATGATTCTCTTAAGAGCCCTGCTGCTCTTACTAAGCAAGCTCTGTAGTCCGATATTTAGGAAATGGGCCTCTGTGCACATATTGTATCTCACCTCTCTGCAATCTTCCCCCATGCTGTGTGTTCATAGAAATGAAGATGGTTTTCATTAATGGGACCTCCTTGGTTTTTTTAGTTCTTTTTTTTTTGAGGGCAGTGTCACTGGTCCTCATAAGTGGGACCCGAACCGGGGCCGCTGGCTTCCCAAGCCAGGGCAGCGCCACTCGGCCAGCCCTTTTTAGTTCTTTTTGATCTGGCCCACTGGGGGGCATCAGCCAGAAGTTAAAGTACAGAAGGAGATGAAGGTCATGGCGTTAATTCCTAAGCACCCACTGTGTCAGGTTTTGGGTTGTCAGTGGTTGAGTTTTTCACCAAAGGCCCCTTGAGAAGCCCTTCCCCTACAACTACCTCTGAGGCTCTCACCAGGTCTGGTGACTGCTTCCTCCTCTTGCCCCTGTAGGACTCAGGGTGTCATGTTACCATGTTGGGAGATTCTGGGTCCAGCACCATCTTCTGCTGATTTCCCTGAACACTGCCCACCCCGTTTTAAACAGCTCTTTTATTAAACTCTCCTCAGTGATCAGGTTACAGGTGCCTATTAGAGTCAGAGGCATGAGTGAGTCAACTCCCTTGGGAGGAGGCCTTTCTAAGAACTGGCCCTTAAGGAGAGCATTGGAATTTCAAAAGGCACAGAAGCAAAATCAACAAAGCAGAGAAAAGCTTTACCTCATAGTCCCACAAGACAGCAGGCGCTGAGTTCAGTCCCCAAGGCTGCTCTAAGGTTTGGTTCCCAGAGTTGTAGGGCTACTCAGATAAACATTTTGCATACCCCGAATATCCAATAAAAATTGGTAGGGCTCTATCTTGGTGAAAATGAAAACGAAAGAGAAGGGGCCGTCTCTGCTTTGACTATCAGTACAGGCTCAATTTTGGCAGTTGAGAGGATGTTTGTGAGAAGCAGTTTTGATATGCAACTTCTCCTAGCTAGGTCAATGTGGCCTAGGATAGAGGATCCATGGGAAGTTATGATGGCTTCAGTGTTGTGGAAAGATCAATGGGGGACAGAGACATAGATTTTTATGTAAAATGCCAAATTCTTGTCTAATGTGTAACTCAACTATAGCTCCAGTGATATGATTCCAGGGATGTCTGCGATGGGAGCTCCTTGAACCAGGGTCAGTGGCTTATGCCTAACGGAATACTCAAGAAAGCCATTGTCAGTTTGTGGGCATCAAGAAGTACCTTGTGTCATGACTCTGACTGCAGCGGCTGAGGTGGGGTTCTCTGCTGGGAGCTTCAGTTACGGCAATCTAGATATTCCCACTTTAGAGCCTGAGTCAGGGAGCCATGGACATGGCACTGCACAAAGCTTGGCAGCAGCCATCCAGCCTTTCTCAGGAGGGACTGGCCTATATAGGGGGAGAAGAGATCTTAAAATGGGGGTCACTTCCAGTCAGCTATCCCCTTCTAGTCCTGTATCAGATGGAAAGCTTCCAGCAGACTAATTGAGTGTTCAGGTGAAAATATTTTCTGCAAGGCACCAGCCCTAACCCAACTCTGAAAGGGATAGAAATGTAAGTAAATACTGAAATGAAGGTTAGGAGGGCTATTTGTACTCACAGCAGTATGGCTTTGGATTTTTTGTTCATAACATCATTGCTTAATGACAGTGTATCAGAGAAACCAAGCAAGTGTTTATCACACGATCACTATGAATTTGTCAGCAGTCCTTATTTTATGGGGTTGTGGCTCAGCTGATTAGGTATTCAGAATCTTGACCAGTGTGTCTTTGGAATAAACTGACCCATGAACCACACAAAACAGCAGCATTAAAGAGAAAGGAAACAGCCAACGAAGTGCACAAAATGTATCTGTGTGGGGTGTGTGTGTGCGCATGCATGCGCACGTGTGCTTACAAATATGAAAGAGCAATGTAAACTAGAGACAGAAATTCATTTCTAATGAACAGGGTTCCTACTTGAAGAAATGAAACTTAAGCACTGAACCATGAGTTCAATGTCAGGATTCAAGGACCAGTTCTGTGTTTGACTGACAAGCTGGGAGAATTTGATTTAATTTAAACTCTATTAATTACCTTATCAGTTAAATAAAAAGGTTGATTTTGACAGTGGTTTGCAACCCAGGCTGCAAACTAGAAAATTACCTAAGAATCTTAAAAAAGAAATATAAATATATGTGTACACTCACACACACACACACACCTGAACTAATCTAGAACAATGAATCAGAATCATCATCTAGGAGAAGCGCCAGGCATTAGAATTACTAGTAATTAGAAACAAAAATCAAGGTCATTTTATTGTGCAATCGTGCTTTATAACTCCTGAGCTAGATTTTTGCTACTTGGTATATGGTCTGTGGACCAGCAGCATCAGTATCAACTAAATCTTATTAGAAAATCAGAAATTCAGGGCCCTCCAGAGACCTACTAAATTAAAGTTTTCCTTTTAACAAGGTGTCCAGGTGATTTGTTGTTATGTTCAAGTTTTAGAGATACTTTCTTAGATGATTCCTAGGTCCCTTTCGGTCGTCACACTGCCTGCCTGTCTGCCCCCATGCACCTTTCCATAAAGACAGATCATTACTTCAATATTATGCTCACTTTATGTATCCCTACTTGGCCTCAAAAGATGGCTGGTTGGTCAAAGACGTATAAGATTGCTCAAGGGAGGGACAACCTAAGCCATGCACAGCCACCTGGGAGCCATGGGAGGAATCTTGTAGAGGAAAAGGGTGTAGACCCCTTGCTTCCGGTTCTGGCAGCCTGTGTGTTAAATGACCTATTGATGTGATAATATCTGTCCTCCCTGCATTCTTATCAGTAAGCCTTGGCAGAGGAAGATTCTGTTTCTTAAGAGGTGCATGACAGGGGCCAGCCGAGTGGCGTGGTGGTTAAGAGCTGGCTTGGGATGCCAGTGGCCCCAGTTCGGATCCACATATGAGGGCCAGTGATACTGCCCTCAAAAAAATAAAATAAAATTAGCAAAAAAAAAAAAAAAAAGTGATGACAATACCTTCAGGTGATGGCAGCTTGCAGGCATGGGAGATTAGGCCCTGAGCTAAATTCTTGGGTGTGAGGCTCACAGGCTGTGGAAGCTACATTGATCTTTTCATATTTATAAGACAATAAAAGGAGCAGTCAGGCCCCATTGGGGCTCTCAGTCCATGAGGCTGAAGTCCCCTGACCCCAACTGCGTTTTTTCTTTTATTTGTGTCTCTCTCTCTTTCTTAACCTTTTGCGGTCTCTTCTCCACTCCCACTGCTCTGTCGTGCTAGACGCAACACCTTTCAGGTTTAAATGCTATAGAAGGTCAGCAGGGATTCATTCCCACTATATGTATGTATCTTTCTATTATATGAGCCTCTGAGTCAGTAACTTAATTTCTCTGTGCCTGGTGTCCCTGTGTGCACATTATGATAAAGGAATGTACATCAAAGTCCTTTGACTTTTATGTGGAGTGTTAAATATTTGCTTTTGTGATTACTCATGTTTGCAAACATGTGCCAATCATCCATAGAGAAAATACTCAGCTAACAAGAACTGCTGGGCTCTGAAAATTCTAGTAATTTTCATATCATCTCAAGTCTCTTGATGGCTATCTGGCCCACCATGATTTACATTTCTGACTGGCTCCCATGTATTCCAGTTCTAACTGAACTTTCTTTTTTTTTAAAAGACTTTTATTTAAAATATAGCTAACATACATTTCAGGGGTACACCATAGTTATTCAACATTTACATACCTAAGGAGGTGATCACCATGATATGTCCAGCAACCATCTGACACTATACTATGCTATCACAATATTATTGACTGGGTTTCCTATGCTTTATGTTACATCCCCATGACTTACTTGTTTTTATACCTGGAAATTTAGACCTCTTATTCTCCTTCTCGTTTTCCCCCTTTTTATATTTTCCAATTATAGTTGACATTCAATATTATTTTATATTAATTTCAGATGTACAGCACAATGGTTAGATATTTATATAATTTAAGAAGTGATCCCTCTGACTGGTCTATTACCCACCTAGCACAACATATAGTTATTACCATATTATTGACTATATTCCCTATGCTTTACTGTACATCCCCATGACTATTTTGTAACTACCAATTTGTACTTCTTATTCCCTTCACTGTTTTCATCCTGCCCCCAACCCACTTTCATCTACCACCCCAACAAATCTAATAACCCCCAACACCATACATATGAAGTTCAGACAATTAAGTTCGCGAATTCATCCTAGAAAAAGTGCTATATACCTCATTGCTGAATATCATTATGGTCACCTTTGAAGTACTCCCCTTGGGAAGCTATGCACTGATTCCAGCACCTATTCCACCTTTCAAAGCAATTTTGGAACTCTTTTTCTGAAATGGCCAAAAGAGCTGTTGTCGTATTACCCTTGATGTCCTGAATGTCACCAAAATGTCTCCCTTTCAATATTTCCTTTATCTTTAGGTAAAGAAAGAAGTCATTAGAGGCCAGATCAGGTGAATAGGGAGGGTGTACCAAAGCAGTTATTTGTTTACTGGCTAAACACTCCCTCACAGACAGTGCCATGTGAGCTGGTGCCTTGTAATGTAAGAGCCGTGAATTGTTCATGGCTCTTGTTCAGGTCATGTAACTTTTTCACACAGCCTTTTCAGCACTTCCAAATAGTAAACTTGGTTAAATGTTTGTTCAGTTAATACAAATTCATAATGAATATTCCCTCTGATATCAAAAAAGGCTAGCAACATTGTTGCAACAAGTTTGAAAACTTAATTGTCAGACCTAGTATTTATTGCAATATTATTGACTATATTCCTTATGCTATACCCTACATCTCCATAACTACTTTGTAACAACCAATTTGTACTTTTGAACCCATTCCCTTTTTTCCACCTACACCCCCTGGACCCCCTCCCATCTTGCAGCCATCAAAATGTTTTCTTTGTTTATGAGTTTGTTTCTGCTTTGTTTAATTTGTTCTTTAGATTCCACATAGAAGCAAAATCACATTACATCTGTCTCTCTCTGTCTGACATTCTACTCAGCACAATACCCTCTAGGTCCATTCATGCTGCCACAGGTAACAAAAACCCATTCCCTTCCATGGCTGAGCACTATTCCACTGTATATATGTACCACCTCGTCTTTACATTCATCCATTGATGGACACCCAGACTGCCTCCAATCTTGGCCATTGTGAACAATGCTGCAATGAATATATGGATGCGCAAATCCCCTTGAAGTAGTGTTTTGGGTTTCTTCAGATAAATACCCTTAATTTGAATTACTGGGTCCTGCATTGTCTCTTCTTATAGTTTTTGTTTTAAATCTATTTTGTCTCATATAAGTATTGCTACCTCAGCTTTTTTTGTTTGTTTGTTTCCATTTTCATGAAATATCTTTTCCCATTCTTTTACTTTCAGTCTGTATCTTTCAATCTGAAGTGAGTTTCTTACTGGTATGTAAGGGTTTTGTGTTCTTATTCATTCAGCCATCCTATGTCTTTTTTTTTTTTTTTTTTTTTTAGCTGAGCCATCCTGCCACCTGTTGGCAGCTCAATGGCAACTCAGCTCGGGCTGGCCTCGAACAGCTGTTGCTCAGAGCTCAGCTCGCACTCTTGAGTGAGCTCTTAACCAACTGAGCCACTCGGCCGGCCCTCATCCTATGTCTTTTGATTGAAACATTTAATCCATTCACATTGAAAGTAACTATTGATCAATATGTAGCTATTGCCATTATTCATATTTTTTATCTTTATTATGATTATTATTTTCCATCTTAAAAAAGTCCCTGTAATATTCCTTGTAATGCTTGTTTGGTGGTGATGAACTCTTTTAGCTTTTTCTTGTCTGGGAAGCTCTTTTTCTGTTCTTCAATTTTAAATGATAGCCTTGCTGGGTAGAGCAGTTTTGATTGTAGGTCCTTATTTTTCATCATGTTGAATGTTTTGTGCCAGTCCTTTCTGGTCTGCAAAGTTTCTCTTGAGAAATCAGCTGACAGTCTTTTTTTTTTCTTTTTTTTGAGGGCAGTGTCACTGGCCCTCATATGTAGGACCAAACCGGGGCCGCCGGCTTCCCAAGCCAGCGCTTAACCACCGTGCCACTTGGCCGGCCCAGCTGACAGTCTTATAGGAGTACCCTTATAAGTTATTAGTTGCCTTTCTCTTGCTGTTTTTAGAATTCTCTCTTTTAAGCTGGCCGAGTGGCACGGTGGTTAAGCGCTGGCCTGGGAAGCCAGCGGCCCCGGTTCGGTTCCCACATATGGAAAAAAAAAAAAAAAAGATACTAGAATTCTCTCTTTGTTTTTAACCTTTGCCATTCTAATTATAATATGTCTAGGTGTGGGCCTGTTTGGGTTCATCCTGTTTGGGACTCTCTGCACTTCCTGGACTTGTATGTCTATTTCCTTCATCAGGTTAGGAAAGTTTACAGTCCTTATTTCTTCACATAGGTTCTCAATCGTTTGCTTTCTCTCTTCTCCTTCTGGTATCCCTATGATGTTGTCCCAGAAGTCTCTTAAACTCTCCCCATTTTTCTTTTTTCTTTTTTTGGATTTTTTTTTCTTTTTGCTATTCCAATTGAGTGCTTTCTTTTACCTTGTCTTCCAAATTGGTGATTTGATCCTCTGTTTCATCTAGTCTGCTGGTGATTCCTTTTAGAGCATTCTTCATTTCACTTACTGTATTCTTCACTTCTGACTGGTTCTTTTTTTATGGTTTCTGTGTTCTTTTTTATGCTTGCTATCTCTTTGTTGAACTTCTCACTAAATTTTTTGAGCATCCTTACAACCATTGATTTGAACTCTGTATCTGGTAAGTTGCTTACCTCCGTTCTGTTTAATTTTTTTCTGGATTTTCCCCCTCTGTTCTTTCATTTGGGGCACATTTCTTTGTTTCCTCATTTTGGCCTCTCTGTGTTTGTTTCTATCTATCAGGTAGATCTGCTATGTCTCCCAGTCTTGGCCGGGTGGCCTTATGTAGTAGGTGTCCTGTGGGGCCTAGTGGCACAGTCTCCCTGGTCACCTGATCTGGGTGCTCCAGGAGCATCCCTTCTGTGGGTTGTGTGTTCCCTCCTGTTATAGTTAAGACTTCATTGCTATTGGTACCTCATTGGGTGGGATTGAATCTTAGGCTGACTGGCTGTAGGGTTTGGCCACATCCACAGCTTATGGCTGCTACATGGGGGCCTCACCCCACTGAGTGGGATTCCTCCCAGCAGGCTCCGGTACCTGTTGAGATCACCCCTTTGTGTGTGCCACTTGTGGGCTAATTGGGTGGTGTTCTGATGTAGTCTGAAGCCAACCTCCAAGTTGATTCTGGGAACTCTTGGGAGGGGCTCTGGTGCAGGCCTGGGTCACCAACTGTCTGTGATGGTTTGGGGACTACTTTGTAGGAGTTACAAAGTAATCCATGTTCACTACCTGTGCTAAACCTGGAGGCATGTGGGAGAGGCCACACTATGGACAGAGGATGTCTTTCACCAGTACCGAGGCTAGGGTAGCTTTGCAAAATGCTAGGACACCCCAAGGCCTGCTGCCATGTGCTGGCTGACTTAAGGTTCAGCTACTGATAGAGCCTCATGCAGTATTCAAGTTGGGTGAGGCAGGGTCTTACGGAATCACTAGAGTTGGAAGAGTTGTAGTCACCAGGTTAATATAAATTCAGGTTTTGTGCCAGTGCTGAGTGAGCCTGAAGCTGCTCAGCAAAAGTCTCAGAGCACACTGAGGCCAATCACTCCCCTGCTGGAGGCCTGCTAGACTGCAATACTTTTCCAAGAAAGAATGTAATGTGGGCAGGGCTGGCTCCCTGACAGCTGCACCAGAGGAGGATCTCACACGTGAAAAGTGCTGACTGTCTTTCAGAAGCCACACACCTTAGTCTTCTGCCCCATATGTCTCCAATGCCCTCCAGGTCACTGTCCCTCTGCCAGAGTCCAAGGTAAATGCCTGCGAGTGAGTCTGTGCTACAACACATAGGTATAAATCTAATAACATATGTACAAGGTCTATGTAAGAAAAATTATAAAACTCTGATGAAAGAAATCAAAGAAGATCTATTTCCATATTCATTGACAGGAAAGGTCAATATGGTTAAGATGTTAGTTCTTCCCAACTTGGGTTATAGATTCAAGGCAATCCCAATAAAAGAAATCTCAACAAGATAAAGAAACGGTGGCTGACAGTAACAGAGGTTCTGATGAGACTGATGACTAGAGAGGGAATATGGCACCACCACCCCACCAAAGTCACAGAGTAACTAGGGAGAGATGTACAAGAACCTGAGCCTGTAACTGAAGAGACCAGAGATCTTTCCATTACACTCTTAGGAAGCAGACCCTAAGGTCTTTGCAAATTATCTTGTGGGAAAATAAATGCCTAAAATCAAAAGAAGCTGGAGAGCCCCCCTCGATGACTGGCTGTTAATTGAGCCAATACTGGATGAATTAGATCAAAAGATGAGAGAAGCTGAGACAGAGTCGCAGGAGGGGAAGAGGAAAGTGGAGTCCCTGTAGCCCACCTTTCGGATCCATCACGAGAAAACCCACTGTATCTTTGAACTCTTCTACAATGGGAAAGCCATTAGCAGAGAACTATGATAATATTGTATTAAAGAAGGCTATACAGAAAGAAACCTGATAGCAAAATGGAAAGTACAGGGGTACGAGAACTTACGCTGCCTGTGGTGCATTCAAACATGGGACACCAATTTTGGGACAAATTGCATTTGCCAAGTCCCCAAAAGGAAGCTGGAAGTGGACCAGATTCTTGAGTGCATGCACTGTTGCTGCTGGGGCTGCTCTGGCTGAGGCGCTTGGGCCCTGACCCCTCTCCACCCAGGAGTTTGGACTTCACAGGTTTCTGCCTGTCACACCACCCCCTTTCCTGAGAGTAGCTCATCTTGAAGAGTGGTTGGAACATGGTCAATACGTGTGAAGGCTTTGGTGTTCATCAGCTATGATTTATAGAAATAAAACTTTTAAATCTTAAAAAATATCCCAATGAATTATTCTGTGGATATCAATAAGCTGATTCTAAAGTTTTTATAGAAATGCAAAAGGCCTGGAATAGCCAACACAATATTAAAGAAGAACAGAGTCAGAGGACTGACTGTACCCTACTTTAAGATTTACTCTGCAGCTAGAATAATCAAGACAGTATGGTATTGGCAAAAGAAGAAGAAAGAAATAGGTCAAGGGAACAGAATAGAGAGCCCAGAAAAAGACCCACACAAATATAGCCAACTGCTCTTTGACAAAGGTGCAAAGGTAATTCAATGGAGAAAGGATAGTCCTTTATACAAATGGTTCAGGAACAACTGATTATCCACATGCAAAAACAAACTAAAACAAGAACGTAGACACAGCCCTTACACCACTCACAAAATTTAACTCAAAATGGATCATCGACCTAAATATAAATACAAAACTATAAAATTTCTAGGGGATAACATAGGACAGAATTGAAGTGACCTTGGGTTTAGCTATAAGTTTTTAGATACAATACCAAAAGCACCATCCATGAAAGATGATGATTAGTTCGACTTCATTATTGATGAGTTGGACTTTATTGAAATTAAAAACGTCTGCTTTGTGAAAGACACTCGTAAGAGAATAAAAAGACAAACTGGGAGAAAATATATGCAAAACTCCTATCTGAAAATATATGCAAAACTCATATCTGAGAAAATATATGCAAAACTTATATCTGATAAAGGATTTGTCCCCAGAATACACAAAGAATTCTTTACACTCAACAAGAAAAATGCCAAAAATCCCAATTAAAAAATGGACACATTTTTTTGGTGAATAGATACCTCACCAAAAAAGATATACAAATAACAAGTAAGCATATGAGAAGATGCTCAACATTATATATCATTAGGGTATTGCAAATTAAAACAGCAATGAGATACCACTGCACACTATTAAAATGGTTAAAATCCAAAACACTGACAACAACAATGCTGGTGAGAATATGGAGCCACAGGGACTCACATTCATTGCAGGCGGGAATGCAAATAGTGCAACCACTTTGGAAGACTGTGGTAGTTTCTTACAAAACTAAACAAACATACCCTTACCATACAATCCAGCAATCGTGCTCCCACGTATTTACCCAAATGAATTTAAAACTTATGTTTACATAAAACATGCATATAAATGTTTAGAGAAGCTTTATTCATAATTGCCAAAATTGAAAGCAATCACGATGTCTTTCAGCAGGTGAGAGGATAAACAAACAGTGATGCATCCAGACAATGGAATATTATTCAGCAGTAAAAAGAAATGAGCTATCAAGACACCAGAAGACATGCAGGAACCTTAAATGCACAATGCTCGGTGAAGGAAGCATCTAAAAAGGCTATATACTCTGTGATTTTTAACTATATGACATTCTGGAAAAGGTCAAGCTATAAAAATTAAAAAAAGGGGCTGGCCGAGTGGCGCGGTGGTTAAGCGCTGGCTTGGGAAGCCAGCAGCCCCGGTTCAGGTCCCTAACAAATGAGGGCCGGTGACACTGTCCTAAAAAAAAAAAAAATGAATGAATGAATGAATAAATAAATAAATAAATAATATTTTAAAATTTTTTTAAAAGATCAGTGGTTGTCAGAGGAATAGAGAGAATGGGGAATGGATGAGTAGGTGGAGCACAGGGCATTTTTAGGGCAGTGGAACTCTTCTATGATAAACTAGTGATAGATACATGATGTTATGTACAATACAAAAAGTGAATCCAAATGATGGATTTTAGTTAGTAATAATGTATCAATATTGGTTCTTCAATAGGAACTACCACACCACAGAATGCAAGATGTTAGTTATAGGCGGAAATGTATGAGGAGGGAGAGGGTAGACAGTGTGGTATTTTATTTATTTATTTATTTTTGGCTGAGCCATCCTGCCACGTGTTGGCAGCTCAGCAGCAGCTCAGCTCAGGCTGGGCATCGAACTGCTGTTGCTCAGAGCTCATCTCGCACTCATGAGCAAGCTCTTAACCAACTGAGCCACTCAGCCAGCCTGAGGGTGGTATTTTAGAACTCTGTACTTTTCTGCTCAATTTTTCTATAATCATAGAAGTGCTTTAAAAATAAAGTTTATTAAGTGAGAAAAAAAAGACTATTGCAATAAGGTTGGGTGAATACTGCAATAGGGGGAGGGTGAGATGGTTCTAATCACAAGATCTGCAAATATCTCAAATATTAGTCAGAAAAGGGTTTTTTTTTTTTTTTTTTTTAGCTGAGCCATCCTGCCACCTTTTGGCAGCTCAACGGCAACTCAGCTCAGGCTGGCATCGAACCGCTGTTGCTCAACACTCAGCTCGCACTCTTGAGCGAGCTCTTAACCACCTGAGCCACTGGGCCGGCCCAGGGCTTTTCTTTTTTATGGAGGAGTAAACAAGGCTATAAAGAATTGGGTGTGAAGGGCTGGCCAAGTGGCACAGTGGTTAAGAGCTGGCTTAGGATGCCAGCGGCCCCGGTTCGGGTCCCACATATGAGGACCAGTGACACTGCCCTCAAAAAAAAAAAAAAAAAAAAGACCACAAGAGAAGCTAGAATAGACAGGTTCATTACTCATATAGACCCTGGAGCCACACGCGATAGGCAGGACCAGGCAGGTTGCAGGCCAAGAGAAGAAGCCAGGACCTGGGCCACATGCCTTAATTATGATTATGGGTAAAATGCTTTAGTGTTCAAGGAGAAGGTTGCATTAGTCAATTCAAACCAAAAAGAATGGCGTTTTGGTGAGCCCCGCAGGAATCTTAGCTAAGGGCACACAAGGGGAAGGTCCTGGAAAGTGGAGAGACTGTTGATCACAAGGACTGTAATGGAAGTCATATCAGGAATTTATGTTTGCTTGTGACTCTGTAGGCTGTTATCTAGGATGTGCACTTGCTTGAGGGGCCCAATGTTAGATTCAGGCCCACCTCAGGCTGCTTAGTCAAACAAAGTGGATACCGAGGCAGCAATACTATGAAATAGCTTAACAAAATTCTCAACATTTCTAGTTGGGAAACAGGGGGTGGAGGGTAATGGGCAGGGATTTTTTGACTGTAGCTGTTTTCCAGGAGCACAGGGCTCAGGGAAAGTTCAACATTGTGAATGTCCTTCCAAATTTTCAGGTGGTGTTGCCACTGCAGCATCCCACTTCAGTAACCTCTGGCCTCTCTGAACTTCATGTGTTCATGGAAACAGGACACATCACACTAGGCTATGAAGCCTTAGAAAAAATTATTGACGTCATGATGTCAGCAAATTTGTTCTGCCATGTTTGAGCACCAGCTGAAAAGAATTAGATCTGCCAATGATTTATCAATACTGCATGGTGGTTTATAAGCCTCAATCATCTGACCACCTCTGGGAGCCATATTTTGATTTGTGAATTCTTGGGTCTATATATGTAATTAAAACCATTTTTTCTCTGTTAATCTGTCTCTTATCAGTTTGATTCATGGGTTTAGCCACTGAATCCAGGAGAGTAGAGAGAAAAAGATTTTTCCTCCCCTACACTATCTAAGCCCAAGTTCTCTCTGCTTCTTTGAGTTACACATCACCGAGCTATTCTGTGTCTACGTGTGATGAACATGTTAATACACTTCTGCTTGTTTTTCTCTTGCCAATCCTTCTTTGTCAGCCTAATTTGCAAGGCCCCAGCCCAAGTTTGGCAGGGAGTCCTAGACAAAGTCTTTCCCGGACCAGATAGCCACCAAGACTTCTGCGTTTAACATTTCCTAATTCCTACCAAACCCGGGAACCAGTCAGAAAGTATCACAAAGCCACATGCCCTACGACGGAATCCTAGCTGCTAACCCGGAAACCTCAGGGTATAAAGCTCCGAGTCCTGTCCGGATCGGGGCTTAGCCTCTGGATGTGAACCCGCTGAGCAGGTGTGGGCATCGACAAACGCTGCTTCCAGCTCCGAGCCTTGGTGCCCAGTCTCTCTGTCCGAGTTTCCCACAACACAAGAACCTGGGAGGAAAGAGGAAATTTCCTCCCTTATTCTATAATAAATCTTACTGATGATTATTACTACTTACTGATGTTTATTACTACACGCTGAGTCTATTCAGTCCTTTTAGCAAATGAGCAAACCTGAGAGTGGTCTTGGGTCCCCTCACCCCCATGTTTGAAGGACCCTGACTCACGAAATACATTACAAGCATTGTTTGGGACAGGGAAGGATAAGGGGCAGGGATGACAAAACTTTGGTGCTTGGTGGCTATAGTCATTTGTGATATGCAATAGCAGATAAGCTACTGTCTGTTGATAAGAGATTTAAGTTACCTATGGAATTTGAAACTGAGAGATCCAGCCTCAAGAGAGCTAGCTGGCTTGAGGATTCTCTCTCTGGCTGCTTTTGGCCCGGCTGACTAGCGAGGAGAAAAACCTTGCAGCCAGGGACATTCCTTGGGTTTTTATTCATTCCTCTCATTGGGAGGAGAAAGAGCTGAAACCTTTCTAAATGTGAGCTTTGGATGGGCCAAAAATATTAAAAGTTCGTATTGCTCTTTTTTTCCAAGTAGGAGGGAAAAAAGTTAATTAATTCCCAGGGGGAGAAAAAAAAACAAAAACAAAATGTGTTTCAGTCATTCTTCAGCCTGGTTGCTGCCTCTACTTTAATTTTACTTACTTATTTATTTATTTTTTTAAGCTGAGCCATCCTGCTACCTGTTGGTAGCTCAACAGCAACTCAGCTCGGGCTGGGAATCAAACTGCTGTTGCTCAGAGCTCAGCTCACACTCTTGAGTGAGCTCTTAACCAACTGAGCCACTTAGCCAGCCCTGCCACTGCTTTAATAGGCATCCCCCCAATCTCCTCAAACCCTTGCATCCTGCCTAGGTCTTCCAGGTAAGCCTGTAAGTGCTGATTTTACTGGGGAGTTTCAGTAAATTTGCAATGAGGGTATAAAAAGGAGATGACTTTGTGTTTTGTGGCTATTACATTGGCATACATAATGAAGATTAATATAATCTTCATATTATATGTTTATAATTTCATAAATGCCAGTGGGATCATCTCAATCAAGGAAAGCTGCCAAAATGAAAGAAAAAAAGTGTTAATGGGGCACAGCTTTCTTGCCTTTTGCAGTTTGTAAATGGTTGGAACTCAAATTTTGTGAGTATTGGAAATGGAACAAGTCTCCATAATTCATGATTTTTGCTGTGATGTTCACTGAAATTTGCCAGGAAGCAAAATCTCAATGGATTGAAAAGATGTTCTGGAGAATGCCAGCTTATTTTATACTTTAGAATAAAAGGAGGAGACATAAGGAGGGTTACAAGAAATGGTGCTAGATTAAGGGCGTGGGAGAAAGCAAAGTGGTACAATCTGTGATTGGACAAAAAAGTATAATGCAGAGAGACACATACTTCTTTTACATTGGTGAGTACATGATAGTTAATAACATTTATAGTACATTGAGATGGTATTTGGGGAACAAGAGAACAGTGAGGGGTTCTGTGGTCTCGTGCTCTTGTGAGTGGGTTGTGCCCTGAAGGGTCTGCAAAAATGGATTACTCTGACAGTCCCAGGGTATGTTATCTTAAATGCAAAAAGACAATAGAAAGGCTCTCTCTCTGTCTCTGTCTCTTTCTGGTTGGCCATATTTAGGCCAGGAGCAGAAACCTTATCTTAAAAGCCATCTTCTCTTGTTTGTACCTTGTCGTGACACTTGTAAATACAAGCTTTCAGCTGGGAAAGCTGCCTGGAATGTAGAAACCATCTTATCCTAAAAGCCATCTTGTCTCGCTTTGTACTTCATACCTGCTGGCCTGTGTTTGTCTCCTAGGGGCTTATGATCAGCGGGCTCACTTAAGGTAAAGATCGTCCTTTATCCAGAAAGCTACAGGCCCAGGATATGACTACCCAGCATAACCTGCTTTCAATTAGAAATTTTTATGTTCAGACCATCCTATGTGGTTAGTTTCTGTCTCTGTGTTTATACGGCCTGCCATTGCTGGCTGTACTGAGCTTGTCAGGTTTAGTATGTGGTCTCTTTTTCATCCACATCCAGATGGAGACACATTTTTGGAGTTTGAAGAAGTGGGCCTGGGCAGTCCAGACTGTGGCCTGGGGGCCAGAATGTGGAATGGAAGTGCTTGGTCATGCCAGGAAACGCTTGGTTGCAAGCAACAGTGCAAAGAAACCTCCCCATGCCCCACCCAAACATTGAAGGGGTAACAGCCTCGTTTACCCGCTTATAAAACCCCATACCCCTTTTTCACCATGCGACTCTTTCCTCTGGCTATGCCTAACACTTGCTTCACTTTCTCTCTCTCTCTCCCACCTCAGCTAGGCCCCATTCTCTTCCCTAAGAATGTATAACTAATAAACCCTCTTGCATATTAATCAGCTTGCTGACTTTTGATTCTTCACTGTGTCAACAAGAAGAACCGAGATACCCTGTAACAGTAGGGCACCCCTCTGTGGGTCGCTAAATGATAAAAACACCATGAATGCCGACATGACTTTCTGGGTCACAAGCAAATGCCCAAAAGAAAGGGCATTTCTCTGACTGGCCATCTGAAATATAGCAGGAGATCAGCTTTATATTTTTCATTGCAGAGGAGGAGAAAAAAATGTTTTTCCTCTATTCATCTTAGGTTTTGTGACTAGAGCCCTGCGAATTAGAATGACAAAAAACAGACTGACAAGAGAAAAACAAACAAAAGTTTATTCATATGTACATCATGCATATTCATGGAGAAACATAGTGATGAAGAACTCAAAGGGATGGTTAGAACTTGGGCTTATATAGCATCCTAATAAAAGGAAAATACATCTGTGGAAAAGTGACAAGACAAAGGGAAGGAACTTCGAGCTTCTAGGGACTGTAAATTGTGGGGAGGTAAGTATATGGGGGAAACTAATGGAAGGTAACAACTAGTTATTGAGGCTTGTTTGTGTAGACTTTGCAGTGTCACCTTCTCTCTGGCAACAAGGTTATCTCCTTCCTGGTACAGGAATTGGATGGGGGACATATTTACATGGGGAATTTATCTTCTGCTTTCAGACAGTTGGGGTGGAGGTGGGGCGCGGGCAAGAGCTCTTCCTGTATCTGCTTTTTCTCAATTGCTTTCAGCTCAAAACAGGCATTATGCCAAAGTGGAATATTTTGGGGGTGGCATAATCTGAGCCCCTTCATGATTCAGAGGCTAGTTTCACATCTGACTAGTGCAAGTTTGGGGAGGACACATCACAGGGAGTATGACCACCTCCTCTGACCCCTGACAGATTGAATCCTTGGCCCCCCTCCCTGCTTTAGGCTCTCTCACTGCTATTGACTTGCTGTTTTCTCTTTTTTTTTTTGTTCTTCAGTCTACTTGTGGAGGACATTGCTTCACTGGCCCATGTTGGTATCGTCATTGCGCTCTTCCCAGGTGAGGCAGATCTGTCACCAGCTTCTGGATGGCCACTCACAGCAGCTCTTGGCAGCTCACACCAGCTGCCAGCTGATCACGCTGGCTGCCGGCCACTCACTGTAGCCTATGGCAGCCCACTGCAGCACGTGCTGCAGCTGTGCTGTCCCTGGGACTCACAGCAGCCCAGCTCCAGGTGGAACTGTTGTTCACCATCTTAGCTGTAGAGGGCAGTGTCACTGTCCCTCATATATGGGATCTGAACCAGGGCCACTGGTGTCCCAAGCCAGCTCTTAACCAACACACCACTTGACTGGCCCTTGGCTTGCTGTTTTCAATGTTTCCAAGCAGTTGCAATCTGCAAGAATGAATTGATAGCCCAACTACATGTCCATCACCTTTGTCCCAATATGCCCTCCTTAGTAAGGTACAGAATCTGATTGTTACATGCAGTGACCCCAGAAAGCAGTCACTCTTTTCTAAACACACCATATACAGAATCAGGATGGAGGGGTAGGGTACGGTGAAAACCCATTTTGAAATGTTTTAAAATTTCAGGACTTTGTCCTGGCTCATCCCGGTACATGGTATCTCTTTCTCTTCCTGGTGAAGTCATATTAAGCGAAAATGCTTTTGTCCCTCTTCTATATAGCTTCTCCAGTTGGACAGTCTGGGTGAGTATAGGAGATAATTGGAAATAATGAAAAGCTATGACTGCTGAATGGGACACTTTGATTTATAACAATGAAGAAAAATAAAAACTTAACACCTAGGGAGGTACAGAGAAGGGGAGGGGCATTAATAATCTTTGTTCCTGGAAGTTTTCCTTCCTTTCTGAAAGAAATATCACCATGCTGCCTTTCCAAACCTCTGCTAGTGTTTTTTTTTTGTTTTTTTTTTCCCTCTGCTAGTGCTTTGAATTCAGACTGCTGAGCCTATGAGCACAAGGGACAGCAATGGGGTGGCAGCAGTAGGGGCCAGCTCCTGAACTTCTGCCCAGAAAACCTCAGGTGTCATCTTCACTCATGAGGCAGATGAACTGATGTCAGGGATGAGCAAATATTTGGAACTGTCAGGCAGTCCATCTAAATACCAAAGACTCAGCTGAATTTTTGAGCTGGACTAGAAATCCCAGGATGGGAGGCCCCACAGTGGAAGACCACACAGGGAAGCGTATTTATCTGTACTTCCTGACTGAGCTATGCCCTGCTTGGGTTACTTGAACAATTGTAGACTGTTTCCAGAGGAACTGCGTGTGTCTTCTGGGATTGTACTTCTTATGTGTGTACCTGATGACTATAACAGTGCCTCAGCCCAGGAGAACAGCCAGGCCAGCTTCAACTTACTGGCTAGGGTTGTGCTGTGCCACCTGGTAAACAAGATGGTACAGAATTTTAAAGATGAAGCAACCTGGACTTCCAAGATAGGCCTTTATAATTAGTAGGATGGCTACATTCAGGATCCCTGAAGAGCATAACGGAGGTCAATACTGCAAGCTCTTACCCTGCCATGTGGTATCCTCCTGATGATACTTTGGCTGTAGACACCTTGGCTAGGGACAAAGGGGATGGACTGCAGAAAAGCATCAGGCCAGAGACTATGATCCTTAAAAAGGCCTGCTTGCAAGGTTGGCCCTTAGCTAACATCTGGGACTTGGATTTTTGGAGTGTTCCCACCATTTCCTTACCGATAAGCAAGGTTTACTATGCCTCAACTGTTTGTGCAAATGATGTGGTTAATGCTGACACCTGCTATTCTTTGGGAGTCTGGAGTTTTGGTATGTGCAAAGCTGAGGGTCCCTATGTGACTAGTTTCCAGAGAAACCCTTGGGCATGGAGTCTCTGACTAGCTTCACAAGGTTTGTCACAATTTGATGCTGGAGGAATTAAGCAGATCCTGTGTGATTCTACTGGGAAAAAACTCTAGTAAACTTGTGCCTCATTTTCTTTCTTCCTAGACCCACTTGCCTTTTCCCTGTGCTGGTTTTTGTTTGTATCATAAATCTTAGCCATGAGTATGACTCTATGCTGAGGCCTGAGAGTCCTACTTGTGAAAATCACCAGACCCAAGGGTTGTGCTAATGTCTTAGAATTCTCATGGGAAAAACGATGCAGCAGCTATTAGGAAATGATAATGCAATCTGGTGAAGCAAAGACAAAGGACAGGCCAAGACTGGCCAAATGGATCTCTATTCAACCTACCCAATTTCCTACGAGGATTCCTCTTTATGAGACTTTCCTTCCATAAATGGCTACCCTTAGGTTCCCAAACCATGGGAATACTGGCTAGGGACACAGCATCATTCTCTGGCAAACCTGGGTTAAGTGTCCATCTGCTGGTAGATCCCAGTTGCCAGTATGTTTCCACATAATTTAGGAGGGAAAAGAGCAGGGACATCAAAACTCTTCTGTTTATTATTTTAGATTGGAATCAGTATTTCTTCATGACCATGGGTGAGTATGTGTGTGTGGCAGGGTGGGGTGGGGCTGTGAAACGGTATTTGACAGGGAGGCAATTGCCTAGGTATTCCTGGGTGCACAGCAACCCTGGTCTACAGCAGCAGCTGCTACCTGGGCACTGGGCTCAGCTGAGGCTCCTGAGCTGGAATGAGAGTCAGAGTTCCCATTGTCCTAGGATGGGCTGGCTACACAGTGAGAGGGTTAGTTCCAAGGAGGAATAAAATGGCCATGTTGAGGATAGCATGGCATGGCTATAGCCATTACCCACCGGCCTTAGCAAGAGAAACTTTGGGGATTAATATTACTCTTAGTCACACATGTAAGCCACACTGTTACTTCATTCTTCAGTGGAAAAATTTTAATTTATTGTAGCATTACTGTCAAAAATACATATTTATTGCAGTATCACTGTCAAGAATACACACATATATACATGGCTGAAGTCAAGAGCAACACTTAAGGAATATTGCAGGACTGGTCAAAAGCTAGTCTTCTAGGAGACCCAGAAGGTTAAGTAGTAATGGGAGGATGGATGTGAGACTCTGTTGGTAGGCAGTCACCAGTAAGGATCCTTGGCAAGGACAGAAATGGGGGATTTCTGGTGAACTCTGCAAACTGAGAGCTAATCACATCCTGCAGGTCTGCAGCGCCATTTCTAGTAGTCCTTTGTCATGAGACCTGCAGACTAGAGAACTGTGTATGGTTGGTGTGGACAGAGTGACAGATGTGAGCAAAAAGCGCTCTAACAATGTACCTTAAAACATAAGCAAGACTACCTGCTCAGCAAGCTCAGATTGAGGAGTTCCTGCCTTCCCACCATTCCCCCCTCACTACCACTCTTCCAGGCTTCCTCCTCCTCTCTGTTTCAGCTCAGGAGTTGAGAAGCTCTCAGAGAGTAGAGCTATCTGCGCCCTGGCCTACTCTCTCACTGCCTTCTTCAAGCTCTGATGTTGGCAAGAAAAAGCTGCTTATGCCGGAAGGGCTGTTGATTAGCAGGCAGCCTAGTTCTTTCTCAAAACAGTTGGCTGCTTGCAGCAGGTCTCCGTTCTGCTTGTGAATTAATCCTTGGAGGTACCAAGAATTTGGTGCATTTTGTGGAAGCTGATTTTCAGGTGTGTTCTGTGATAGGTTCCTCTTTTCCTTCTCAGTTGATTTTGTGCTTATGGACAAACCCTTTAAATATTGTTGGACAGGAGTGTCTTCAGACTTCCCATCAGACTCCTGTAAGTTGGAATAGCACTGATGGAGTTGTTTCATTTCAGTATCAGGGAGCTCTTTATTACAGAAAGCTGTCTGATAACATCCTGTTTCCACCTCAGTGAGATCAGAATATGCACACAGAGGATTTAGTCCCTTCTCAATAGCTTTATTTGAATAATCCATAGCACATTTGCTTAGTTCTTCAAACTGCTCTCCATTCCTACTAACTTCAGAGTCCCCTGTGTTCTGAATTTGTTTGGCTTTCTCCCTATAGCAGCACGCCATCTGATGATAGATGTAGCCACTGTTTGGCATGGATTCCAACGCCTTTTGAAAGAGTTCAATAGCTTTGTCTATATCACCTTTTTTTTGGTAAAATTTGGCTGCACTGCAAAGGACATCTGTTTGGTGAGGAGTTTTCTCCAGGGCCTCTACCACCAATGGCTCCCCTTCACTTTGTTTGTTTATCTTTTGCAATTTCAGGGCCAAGAGAACTTTGACATACTGATTGTCAGGATTGAGCTCAATGGCCTCCTTCAGAACACTGACAGAGAACTGCTTCTGCGGCTTCTCATCTAGACGGTACATCGCAATTGCCAGCCCAGAGGAGAATTCTGGGTTGTTGGGTTTCTCTTCCAGAGCCTTCTCAAAACATACCTTCGCCCTTTCATTTTGTTTTCCTCCACACTGCAGCAGTGTCCACCCTTCTTCAGAGTCAAGTTCAGGACTCTCAATTCTGTAAGGGCTGGAAAACTTCTCGCATACTTGTTTCACCTTGTCTGCATAAGCCTGAGCTTCCGAGAGTCTGTCCATGTGATAGTAGACCCAGGCGTAGTTTCCCCAGGTGACCAGGCTTCGGATTTCTGCTTGGTCAGCATGCTCTCGCTGGATTAACTCTTCAGCTTGTCTTAAGCATTCCAGGGCTGCCTCGTTTTGACCACCTAGGTGTTTTATGTAGGCCAATAAGTTGTACATGGCAGCTTTGAACTCAGTGTTTAAAAATTCAATCTGGTTACACACTCTATCTTGTAGATCAGGTGAGACACTGTCTTCTTTAAATAAGTTCCATGTGAAATGGCATTTTAGCTGTGGAAGGATTTTCTCCAGGGAGTTCTTATTGACGTTACTATAGAGAAAATAAACATGGTCACTGTGATGTGTACCTGGCAAGCATTGCACCCTGTGATGCAATTACATGTTAATTGTATGTGTCACCTTGACTAGGCCATAAGATGCCCAGGTATCTAGTTAAAACATTAGTTCTGGGCATGTGTGTAAGGGTGTTCCTGAAAGAGATTAGCATTTGAATCAGTAGACTGAGTAAAGCACATTACCCTCCCCAACATCCCATGTGTTGAGGGCCTGAGTAAAACAAAAAGGCTGAGGAAGGGTGAGTTTGCTCTCTCTGACTGGTTGCTGAGCTGGGACATTGGTCTTCTCCTTTCCCCCAGACTGGGACTCATACCGTCAGCACCCCTGGTTCTCCAGCCCTCAGACTTGGACTTGGGCTTAATACTATTAGCCTTCCATTAGTTCACAGGCTTTTGAACTCAGACTACACCATTGGCTTTCCTGTGTCTGCATCTTTCAGACAGTGGGTCATGGCATGTCTCAGCCTCCATAATATCATGTCAGCCAATTGCTCATTATAAATCCCTTTTTCTCTAGCTCATTCTAAATACAAAAATAATGTGCCAGGGATAAGGGGCGGGGGAAACAGGGAAAGGTTGGTAAAAAGGTACAAACTTTCACCTATGAGATGAAGATCTGAAGATTTAATGTATAACTGGTGACTATAGTTGATAACACTGTATTGCAGAATTGAAGCTACTGGAAAAAAATACCATTGCCTTTCTAAAAATCAATATGCTATTTGCCAAGGTTTCCTCACTAATTTATATCACATGTGTTTGAAAGTTGCTCTAAATACTCTTTATATGTATATGTATAAAGTTTACTAAATTACTGTGCAATAATTAAATTCAGATATTAAAAGGTAGGACAAATAAGCAGGTAGAATGATGGCAACTTGACAAAGAGAATGTCTAAATTCAGGTGACACATGAGGAGCTGAATGCCCTTTCTACCTGGAGACTGTGTATCTAGCAGAAAACATTAAGGCGATGGATGTCCCTTTGGACCAGGAAGAGATTTCTCATGGCCTCAAAGTGCAGCCATGAGGTTTTGCTGACCAAAGCAGATAAAAAAAAAAAAAAAAACCAAAAGAAAAAACAGCACTGCTACTTCTTAGGAAATATCTGGAATCAACCCTTGTGTAGTCTTTCCTCCTTCTCCTGCTCCTCTACCTGGATGGTGACAGACAGCCTGTTGGTGCTGCCGATGGTACACAGCATACATGCCACATCTCCTTCCAGGGTCTAGTCAAAGCCACTATTAGAATAGAATGTTGAAATTTTCAGAAAGACACCTTGTTTAAATGGTAAGAGCAGGAGATTCCAGAAAAATCTCTGAGCAGCCTGTACTACAGATGCTCTGGTTATGTTCCAGAGGACTACATGAGGGGACAGGCAGACCTCATGCCTAGTTAGTTGGTCAAAACAGGCACAACCCAAGGAGCCCATCACTTCAATAAGTGAGCAAAGACCCCGAAGTTTCCACCAAAACCCTTAGAACTTATAAATGAATTTAGTAAAGTACCAGGACACAAAATTAATATTCAGAAATCAGTTGCATTTTTATATACCAATAATGAACTATCAGAAAGAGAAATTAAGAACACAATCACATTTATGATTGCATCAAAACATAATACTTAGGAATAAATTTAACCAAGGTAATAAAAGCCCTATACTCAGAAAAGTATAAGACATTGAAGAGAGAAATTAAAGAAGATATAAATAAATGGAAACATACACTATGCTCATGGATAGGAAGAATTAATATAGTCAAAATGTCCATACTACCCAAAGTAATCTATAGATTCAATGCAGTCCCTGTTGAAATACCAATGACATTTTTCACAGATTTAGAATAAATAATCCTAAAATTTATATGGAACAATAATAGATCCTGGATAGCCATGGCAATTCTGAGAAATAAGAATCAAGTGGGACATATTACACTACCTGATATCAAACTATACTACAAGGCTATATTGGCATAAAAACAGACACATAGATCGATGGAACAGAGTAGAGAGCTCAAAAATAAATCTATGCCTATATAGTCATTTAATCTATGACAAAGAAAGCAAGAATTTACATTGGGGTAATAAAAGGTGCTAGGAAAACTGAATAGCTATATGCAAAATAAAATGAAACTGGACCATCTTCTTATGCCATATACAAGAACAAACTCAAAATGGATTAAAGACTTTTCAATGTAAGACCCAAAACCATAAAACTCCTAGAAGAAAATATAGGAAGTAAACTCCCAGGCATTACCCTTAGTAATATTTTTACTGATATAGCCCCTCGGGCAAGCAAAACAAAAGAAAAAATAAACATATAGGACTACATCAGACTAAAAACGTTTTCACAGCAAAAAAAAAAAAACCACTGTCAACAAAACAAAAAGACATCCTACTGAGTGGGAGAAGATATTTGCCAATGATATATCTGATAAGGGGTTAATATCCAAACTTTTTCTATATAAAAAAACCCATACAACTCAACACCAAAAAACCAAGCAATCCAATTAATAAATGGACAGAGGACCTGAATAGACATTTCTTCAAAGAGGACATACAGATGGCTAATAGACATATGAAAAGATGCTCAATGTCACTAATCATCAGAGAAATGCAAATAAAAACCACAAAGAGATATCACCTGATTCCTGTCAGAATGGCCATAATTAATGAATCCACAAACAAATGCTGGTGAGGATGTGGAGAAAAGGGAATCCTTGTGCACTGTTGGTGGGATTGAAAATTGGTATAGCCACTGTGGAAAACAGTATGGAGGTTCCTCAAAAAATTAAAAATAGAACTACCTTATGACCCAGCAATTCCACTCCTGGGTATTTATCCAAAGAAATCCAAAACACTAATTAAAAAAAATATATATGCACTCCTATGTTTGCTGTGGCACTATTCACAATAGCCAAGATATGGAAACAACTGAAATGGCCATCAATAGAAGACTGGATAAAGAAACTGTGTTACATTTATGAAATGGAGTATTACTCTGCCATTAAAAAAGATGAAATCTTACCATTTGCAACAACATGGATGGACCTAGAGAATATTATGCTAAGTGAAATAAGTCAGACTGAGAACAACAAATGCCATATAATCTCACTTATATGTGGAATCTAAAGAACAGAATAAATGAGCAAACAAAACAAATAGACACAGAGATACAGAGAAAAAACTGACGGTTGCTAGATGGGAGGAGGGTTGGGGGATGGGGAGAAGGTGAAGGGATTAAAAAATACAAAATGGTAGTCACAAAATAGTCACAGGGATGTGAAATACAGTATGGGGAACATAATAATGTTGTATAGATTATGCAGGGTGTCAGACGGGTACTGGACTTATCAGGTAGATCACTTCATGGATTATATATGTCTGACCACTGCACTGTACACCTGAAGCTGATATAGAATAATATTTAATGTCAACTATAATTAAATATACACCTATACATACAGTCATGGGATGTAAAGTACAGCATAGGGAATATCGTCAATGATATTATAATAACAATGGATGATGTCAGAAGGGTAGTGGACTTGGCAGGGTTATCACTGTGAGGGGAGTGACTGTCTGATCATTATCTTATTCTGTACACCTGAAACTAATTTAAAAAAAAAGTGAGCCAAGGAATTCTCCAAAGCTTCTTACATTTTAATGTGCAAACAGACCAAATCACCTGAGGAGCTTGTTAAAATGCACTTCTGGGTTCAGGTCTGGGGTACTGCCTTTAAAACAACCTCTCAGGGGGCATAGGACTCAGACCACTCTGTGAGTAGCAAGAGTGCAGGAAGACCTTACTTTTTTGGAGTAATTTCTAATCACTAGTTTTTTATCCCTAAAATAGCCCTTAAATAGGCAAGGTCAACATCCTTCCCACTCCTCCCACTCCCCACCCACTGTGGGCTTCCTCCACTCCCATTTACACACATACAAGGCAGGGAGCAATTTATAGGAAGAGCCTGTGGTCCTCTTTAAATACTCCCCCCACCCCCAGGCTCTATTTCTGATCTATTCAATTAGGATTTCAGAATGCAGGGCCCAGGAATTTGCACTGTAACAGGGCACTCCGGTTAGTTGTGAAACTGAGCACTTGTAACACAGTTTGAGACTCTGCAACACTTTCTTTCTATTCACAGGGAAGGTCCAGCAGGTCAATAAGAAAGTCTAGTCCTCAATTCTGAAAGAGCAAATTGCAAGGTAGAAATGACCTCATTAAGAACTGGAGTTTTGGGGCAGCTGGTTAGTTCAGGTAATGATTAGAGCGCAGGCTCATAACACATGGGCCAGTGAGCTGCGCCCTCCACAACTAGATTGAAACAACTATTTGACTTGGAGCCGATGGGTCCTGGGAAAACACACTGTTCCCCAATAAAATTTCAAAAACAAAAAATAAAAAAAATAAAAAAGAATTGGAGTTTTGCCTCTGTTTTCGTCTATAAGAAACAAAAGCGGGACCAGGACCTCCAGGAACTGTCTTCCGGGCCTGAGCTCTCACTGCCCAAATTTCGCCTGAAAGGTTCTGAGCAGGGTTTCCCTGTATACTCTCAACAAGCTCCAGCCCTTTCCCAGCTGCCAGCGCTGCTGGGAACACTTCCCCTCAGTGTCCTTAGGCTGCCTGACTCTCTGAACAGAAGGGACCACAGAAATAAAAATGCATGAATTGGTAGGATCAATTTATAATCAAATCAGAGAAATGCATATTTAACCTATAAGCAAACTCTGAATCAGCATAATTCTGGAAGATGCATGCAAGAACAAGATTTGTGAGAAATGCTCTACTTTTTATCAGAGAAGCAGGGCATATTTAACCTCATGGTGGCTGTTTCCTTGTAATTCTGAATAGCTGGGGTCCAGGCTGAAGCTATGTTCTGCTTGTGGATTGCAAGCAAGAGCTGAAAAGGTTTCCACCCAGAATGCTATTAGCCCTTAGGTCTGTGCTTTTACGGAGCAGGAAAGGACAATGAAACTGATGCTATGGATGCTATCAAGGTTCCCGTTGAGGAGAAACTGAAACTGGATGTCAGAGCTGCACTCACTCTCTACTGGGAATGTTGCTCTACACCGGCTCTGAGAATGTGTCTGAGAGTTTGTAAAAAGGCATGGTAGATGCTTTCCAGATTCTAGGCCCTACTCCCAGCGATTCTGATACAAGCTGGGGCCAAGGGTGCGGGGGCTGGGGGGCTGGGGGCTCAGGAACCTGCGTTTTTACAAGCACCCTGGAATTTCAGTTGCAGGAATTGAGAACACTAGTCTAGAGGTGTTTAGAAAAGCAGTTTCCTATTGACTTACAGAGTTAATGTCATATGCCAAACAGTGAGTCAAACTATCTAGAATAGAAGAAAATAACCACAGGACACCTGGATTTCAGGTATCTCTCTGACTAGCTCTGGGATGTTTCTTGAATCACATCATTTTAGCCTCATTTCCTTACTTTCAATATGGCATAGAATGAATTGCCTTTTACTTTCCATCCAAATTATGGAAAACTATACTGTGGGGAGATCCCCTTTTACCTACATCTAAGGTGTGGCCCTAAGAAGTGGGTCACCATCAAAGAGTGATCCTCACTCTCCAAATAGGGACCCTGAGGGCCTGGTCCTTTCCGTCTTGGCCACTTCTCTCTAATGTGAGCATAATTAAAAGCATTAAGACATTACACTGTTGTTTTTTGTGCACAGAGCCAGAAAATGCTTAGCACTCGATTTCGGCACCTCGGTAATGACCCTGGTCCAACATCTATTCTGTATGTTAACCCTTGGACAAGTAATTTGCCCTTTGAGCCCCATTTTACTCACCTAGATAATGAGGCAAATGAAAAAATAATGGTTCTTCCTTCCTAGAGCTATTGGGAGAATGATATGAGGTAATGCATTAAAAACACTTAGCAAAGTATACTACGAACTGCTGATCACATAGAAACTGTTACCACCACAATTACTGGTATATCAGTGATATAATTTTAAGTGAATTTTGAGTGTGTGAAGGGGACAACAGAGTTCCTCAGAGGATGGGGCAGAGGAGGGTACCTATAAGCCAGTTGGCAGGTGCTAGGCATTTCCCCAGGTGGTTTTCTGCTTTGAGAGTTTGTAGCACCGCTGGGGAGGAGCAGCCAAACCTACTGGGAACAGGGCACGTTGATGTGAGCTTCAGTCCAGCATAGTCCAGAGGGGCCCCCCTCCTACCCCCCCCCCCAGACTTCCTCAGGTCAGTAGTTCTGGACACACCCAAGCACTTGGACAGTCTGGCTACCAAGGCTCTTGGCAGGACCAGATATTCTGGTCAGCCCTACTCATACAGGCACAATTAACACTACTCATGACCAGGAGCCCATTAGGTAAAAAAGGGTAATCTAAGGCACTAGGTAAGAGAATTCCTTTTACCCCTCCATCCCCCACCCCATCCCCAATTTGAGATTGCAGAGCATTTGGGAGCCCTTGGGTCTTCCTTTCCTTACTCCCTGAGTGGTTACTAGGATCCTTCTTCCCCAGGTAATCAACCCCTCAATCCCTCCTCCTAGGTGTTTGATGGGTAAGTCTTCTTTTTCTCAGTTCTCTCTCTCTCGAGGCTCTCTGTGTTGGCAGAACTCCAGCAGGTCTATAGGCATTTTTTTCAAAATCAAGTTTACTAAGATTATACTTTACATACAATAAAATGCACTCATTTTAAGCATACAGTTTAATGAGTTTTGACAAATGTATATACACCTGAAGCCACCACCACTATCTCCTTATTATCTGCAAAGATCCCTGTGTATCTTCCTAGTCAATTCCAACCCCATCCTCCACCACTGCCAGGCAAACATTGCTCTGCTTCTCATCACTAGAAATTAGATTAGTATTAGAAAACAGATTAGGTCATTAAGTTTTGAAGAGAAATTATTTTCTGCTGCTCACCAGCTCTCATCACGGGAATAAAAATCAACGTTAAGCTTTCAGTTTGTTTTCATATAAGAAATGGGAAAATGCCCATCTGTAAGATTTGCTTCTTCTATCTACTTCACACCTTGAAGTGATGGATCTTTCAGGGCAAAATTCCCCTCAATGTAAGTTGCATTTGCACTACTACACTACCAACTCCATCCTTAAAAATATCTGCTGAAAGGAAGTGCTTCCTTTAGAAATGACAAGGAAAAAAAAGCTTTTTAGTCCTTCAGAGAAAAACAACAAAAAACCCATACTCATTCCCTTAGATCTAACGTTGAATCAGCAAACTGCGCCTGTGTGGATTTATAACCACCCACGCCTGCCAAGCCTCCTTCTCATCCCAGCTCCCGGTCCCCACCCCTACCTGCTGTTCCAGTGAACAGTTCTAGAAGTCTAAGGAGCTGAGGGCATATACCAGAAAAAGCCACAGAAATAAAAAGTGTCCATACTGATAAAGGCATGTTTAGTACGTAAGTAACAGGAGAAACTCAGGAACTTGTCTGAACCCGAGAAACTCAATTTGCATTCAAGGTTAAAAGGTGTTTATGCATTTTTATCTCACTGACCTCATGATGGCGGCGTGCGACTCTGTTGGTCTGAAAGGCTGGGGTCCAAGCTGACTTGCTCTTCAGAAATCTTAGTGTGCTTCAAGTAAATGCTGCAGGAGCTTATAAAGGCGAATTGGGTGTGGCGGGGAAGGCATCAGCTGATGTTTTCTCCCGTTTCCCAGTGATTGCCTTTTATGAAAGCGAAGAGGAAATGGAAAGTGAAACTGATTTTAAAAAAAATCAACATAAGAAAAGGAAACTGAACATTGAGGTCCATTATGACTTACTGTTACCGGCCAACTGAGCTGCACCAACCCCCACCACTGAAAAACTTTAATGTTTTCTTTCCTATAGAAATGTTAAGTATAGAAATGTTAAGTCTCCTCCCTAGTTCTTTAGTTTCTTAGCTCTTGGGCTTTGATTGCTCTTCTAACCAGTTTGTGAATCTTGGACTGAAGATCCCCCTTGTTTCTTAATTGCTTTGTAAATCAGTTTCTGAATCCTAAACAATAGAAGTCTCCTACTCCTGCTTCAGATAACTATTTGAAAGTCTGTGACTTCCTAATATCCCCCAGGCCAGTAAGCTAAATGTCAAACCCATTCTGTGTCCAGACAACTGACGCCACACAAGTTTCATAAGAACTAACAGATTTATATTTTTGTCCTCATTCAGGAGCCTCGAGAATGCAGGGGATACCCCAACAAACAAAGAAGCCAACGCGGTCTTCCAGGTGGAGCTTGAGACCCCTTCCTCTCATCTGAGATCAGCTAGGGTGAGAGTTCCGTGAACCCCAATAGGCAGGGACAGCTCTATGCCCCTGCCCAGCAGGAAGCAGATACAGAAGAAGAGACCTCCTGTCCCTCAGCTTCCCATAGAGATTTTATGGGGATCGCGTCTCTCAAGGAAAACTAGGCAGGCAGTTAGAGGCAGGCATTGGGTCTCTGCATTCCTATGCATCCCACAGAGTGCGACCGCCTGGGGCACATCCCCTGTCCACCCCAAACTCCCCGTTGTATTGTAATTACCTACCCCTGCGGGAAGAGCAAGTGGACACAAAATATCCAACTAGATCAGACCAGTCACTCGCACCTGCGCAGTACCTCTTGTCAATCACAGGTGCCAATCAAGTGGTCCTACGCCCAGAAAGAACAGCCCATTCTAGAGAAAAAGGATAAAAACCCCATGTCCTGGGAAGCGTGGCTGCTTCTGCTGCGGCTGCGACTGCTTGTGCGGCTGCTTCTTCCCTGCTCCTTTTGACTGCTTCTTCCTTTGAGCCTCGCCTTTGCGCGTGGCCCACTCCACACTCTCTGGAATGTAACTTCTAGTAATGGGCCCTTGAGCCATCCTCTAGTGCTCAGGTCTATTTTTACTTCTAAATGTACTCTCTCTTCTAATAAACTACTTATTCTACTGCTTTACTCTGGTATCTGGTTCAATTCTTTGCTCCAGTTGCCAAGGACCTGGACTTTGCGCCGAGAAAGGCCCACTCTCCGATAACAGAGCTACATTGTTTAAAATCATGACAAACTACAGACTCCACTCCTGCTGACCATACATAAATCTAGGGTGGGTCCCAGGAAACTTCATTTTTAATAAAGTCTGTAGGAGATTCACCAATAGGGGTTTCTGGGACCACCACCACATGATGGGAAAAATTGTTCCAGAAATATTTTCTAAAAGGAGCTACATTGAGTAAATTTATCTGTGGGAGACAATTTACACCTGGAGGTCGGAATTTAATTTTGTGTTCAGTTTACTAGCTCTGGGGATTATCCATGAGTCAAATCACTGAGGCTGAATTTTCTATTTGCATCGTACTAAATATAGGAAACCAAGCCCTGGAGTAATCCCGGAGCAGTTTAAATCTTTGAGGTCTAAGGCAATCATTTAGTTCCCCCCAGCTGGAAAATGGGAAATAATAACATGTAATATTGTTTGATGGCTCTCCAGCTAGCTGATAAATTTATGTATTTATGCTTTGAGCTCTGAAGGAGTAATATTATCCTAAGAGATATTTTTTTTCATTTTTATAAAATTTCTGAAGTGTTTCAGAACGAACCTCCCCAAAATGTGCTGCTTTGGCATGTGGACTATTTTGAGTGGAAGGCAATTAAGAGTGAGAAAATTTGAAAAGCTTTTACCCCTCCATTTATTACCTAAAAGAATTTAGATAGGTATATAACAGTGCAAACAAATTTAGAGATTAAAAATAGAAGGTGATAAAATAAAAGCTCACTTTCTTTTTCTTTCTTTTTTTTTTTTTTAGCTGAGCCATCCTGCCACCTGTTGGCAGCTCAGCACGGGCTGGGCATTGAACTGCTGCTGCTCAGAGCTCAGCTTGCACTCTTGAGCGAGCTCTTAACCAATTGAGCCACTCGGCCAGCCCCTTGCTTTCTTTATATACAATTGTAATAAGAGTACTCATTCTTTTTTTAAAGTTATATTAAAATATAATTCACATACCATACAATGCACCCATTTAAAGTACACAATAGTTTCAGCATTTCACAGATCTGTGCAACCATTACCATAATCAATTTCAGAATATTCTCATTACCCCCGAAAGAAACCCTACACCTCATTTGCTGTCACCTCTAATCCTACCATCCCTCCCAGCCCTAGGCAACCACTAATCTACTTTCGGCTCTATAGATTTACCTACTCTGGACATTTCATATAAAAAGAATCATATAATTTGTGACCTTTTATGACTGGCTTCTTTCACTTAGCATGTTTTTAAGGTTCTATTTATGTTGTAGCATATACCAGTAAATACTTAATTTATTTTTATTGCCAAGTAACATTCTACTGTATGGACATACCTTCTTTAATTTATCAATTCATCAGTTGATGGATCCACTTTGGGGCTATTATGAATAATGCTCCTATGAACATTCATATCAAGTTTATGTGAATATATGCTTTCAGTTCTCTTGAGTATATACCTAAGGGTGGCATTACTGGGTCGTATGGTAACTATGTTTAACAATTTGAGGAGCTGCCAAACTGTTTTCCAAAGTTGCTGTAGTAATTTACATTAAGGATTTCAGTCATTAAGGATTTCCCTCTTTGCAGCCTCCCAAGAAGGTGTAGATTACCCACAATGAGACAGCCACATTGTGAATCATAAGAAAAATTTCTAATTTGTCAAACCAAATTACTCTCTCTTCCCCAAAATAAATAAATGATGGGGAAATGGTGGAGGGCGGGAGGAAACAGGAGCATACGGTCTCTAGTTGGAACCCACATTTCCCAGGTTGAAAAACAAGATCGATTGTGCACATGGTAGGAATCCTAACAGAACCTTATTTGTGTTATTCTAACCCTGTCACACTTCCAGTCACACTGGACACAGATTGTGTGAGTCAATTGACATGAGGTGGGAAGGAAGATGAAGATGGAGCATGGCTCAAGGTCTGGGCCCTCAGGGGCTGAGTTCCAGCTCTATGGAAACAGGGGCTACAAGCAGAGGCTGGTGAATCTTTCACTTAGGACTCTGAGGCTAAGAAATAATTGACACGGCTTGGAACGCAGATGGGGATGAGAGAAACTCTCCTCACTGATTCACAGGCACTATTACACATGAGAACATCTTTGTCAGGGATTCGAGGTGGCAATCAAATACATAGAATGATGACATGTATTGAAGCTGTTTTGTGGGCAGAGGACATTGATGGGTGTGGGTGCTGAACATTACAAATAGCTGATAGGATCAGACAATTCTGATAAACTAGTTCCTCAACACCTAGGAGACACCTTCGGGGGAGGGAAGGTGCATGTGATTTACCTGGGTGAGCATATGAGGGAAGTCAAATGTCCTGTGCTGGGAGATGTGGTTAGGAGCCAGGGAATTACAAGTCATTCCAATTAATGTGGCTTCATTTGTTCCCCAGATAGTGATATTTCAGGGAACATGCGCTGTCTACATAATTTTCTTTATTGTTTTTCCAATCATCTCTCTTAGCTTTAAGTCCTCAAATAAATATTAAGTGTAATATGTCACACATCTCTTTCCTACCCTTTCCACCTTATTCCTTTCAGGGTTCTGATTCAGCAAGGGCTTTGGTGGTATGACACGTATGACATGCACAGACAAGGTTACATATACCTGGTGTACCTTCTTTAGTACAGTACAGGTGCCAGTGGTCCTTGCTCAAGGTCAGCATACATGCCCACCTTATCTTCCACTCACAACACTCCTAGTTTTGTTCCCCAGGCACCAGATCCAATAATAAGTTACTCAAGCAAAGTGAGCTAAACCTTCCCCTCATATGCACAAGTGTCCAATTCAGTCCAGTGGAATGAGTTTACCTTTGCAGCTGGTGGAATCATATCTTCTATCAGAGGCCTCTTGGAAAGCAACAGAGACTTCAGGGCTTCGTGTCTCTTTCTTTTCTTTACTAAACAGGGAAATCTCTCCAACGTGCATTTTCACTGCCTCCGGGATGTGGCATAAACCAGAGTTGGGGGCACTTCATTTCTCATAATGGAGATCAAAGGAGGACAGAGAATGTAGATGAAAGCAGAAGATGTCAACAAGATTTAAAACAGGGAGAAGGGCAGTAGCCCACCCATTGTCAGTGTGGGAGCAGGGGTTTGTGTGCACGAGGGTACATGGCGGTGGGTGTCAGGGTGTAAGCTGAAGTGCTGGCTTCTTAAGTAGCTGGTAGAAAAAAAAAAAGTTCTATTCAGCGGCTATGATGTTAGACCAGGCTGGGTTATTGAAGCCAGTTCATACCCAGTGTAACGTTTCATTTATCCATAGCTGAGTCTGGGAAACTGCAGGTCTGGCAAAATTTCAGAAAAACAAGAACATCCCTTTGTGTTGCATCACATCTAAGTTACTTATTAGTTAAATCTGTGACTTTTATCAGGAATACATACTGTGCAAACACTGATGATCTCGAGGGCACACAACACTATTTTTAATGCAGAAAATAACACAAAAACCATGTGACAGTAGTTGGAATTTTTAATTTGAAAAAACCTTGAATTTTATGTGAGGTTTTAATTGCTTGCTAAAAATGTCAATGTATACTTAAATTTATTGAAATATATTTTACATACAACATTGTGTCAATTTAAGATGTACAACATGTTGATTTTATACATTTATATATTATAATGTGATCGCCATTTTTCTATAGTTAACACCTCTCTCACTCCTTATAATTAGTTCTTTTTGTGGTGGAAGTAATTAACATTACTGATGATTATAGTACAATATTGTTGTCTATATCCATTGTACTGTGCGTTAGAGCTCTAAGACTTCCTTATATACTAGTTGCAAGTTTCTACCCTTAAACAACATCTCGTTTATTCCCCCACCTGAACCAACCTCAGGTAACCATTGTTTCAATTTAAACTAATTCCAACAGGTAAACATTTTGCAACCCGCAAGGTGACTGACTGATAGTCTCTTGCTGGGTCCGATGACTGTTTTGGGTCACACCAACAGAGCAGGCTAGTCAGTATCTACCTAGAAAGTCCCAATTGGCCCAAACATACTATGATTTTGGGGGTTTTCACTAAAATTCTCAGGGTTAAAAGAAGTTTTATATCATCTAATATACATTTCTAATGGAGGGAAAACCTTCCATTATTAATGTCATTTTCCAAGACTTTTGTTCTGCTGCTTTCCTACCATTTTGAACTTGGGCTCATCAAAGTTTTTTTTTTGTTTTTTTTTTTGAACAAAGTAAGTCTTCATCCTGTAAAGGAAATTTCCTGATAGTGGCTAAGACAGTGATAATTTCTCCGCATGATTACAATCTACAATGACAAACCTTCATTCCTCTCTCTCTTTTGCCTACTACTCTGTTCCTATGCCTGCTGGTAAGACATTCATTTTCCATACAAGTTTTAAAGAAATGTATTATTTTGGTTTCTAGCATATTGTACAGAATCCCTGCGGGGGACCAGCCTCCGCTGACCAGGGTTCGAGAAGGTGGACACGGCTTAGGCGATGAAATAAAGACAGAAACGGGTTAACAGTAAAGACAGAAAATGGAGAGAGAGCTCTCCGGTTTATTTCTCACAGGCTTTATATACAATTTTTAGGTAGGGGGTACGTGCAAGGGTACGTGTAGGAAGAATATGCATTACCTCAGTAGATCATTAACTGTTTACCAATAGTCTAAAGGTCAGTGAAACCTTGGTTAGTTTCTTAAGCCATTTTCTTCCATTAACCCAGATAGCCATCTTTCTTTTGTGTCCCAAGGATCCGGCCATCCTCACCACATTCCTTAGTAAATAGTGAGCACCCTCCAGGTGCAGCAAGGAAACAATAGGAGCAGATAGACAAGTTTATGATTCACCAAGCCCACTAAAGCCAGCCTGCATGCCCCTCAATATTGGGCTACACAGTCCTCAACACTGCGTGCCCCTCAATATTGGGCTACACGGCCCTCAACATCTCCCCCTTCTTTATTATATAAAAAGCACTCCTGTGACCCCAGGCGGCTGCGAGTCACAGTGCCTGTCTTAGGTGTCCCTCAATGAAAGAACAACCCGTCATCGGCACTTGATCCTCCGGCGATCAAGCCCTGTCTTAGGTCAGTTACATTCAAGGAGGTCCTTACCCGTCTTTGGCTAGCCTGTCCTCGCTGAAGCTTGGGGTAGTGAGGCTAATAAGCAAGTGGCTAAACTGGAGGCCTTGCCTTCAGTTTCATCTCATGGATGTTGGCTTGGACGTCCAATATCTGCTTGAGAAAACATCTAATGAGGACGGGGAGTAGGCACAGAACCAAACAGACACAAATGCCTAATGTAAGAAATGTCACAATGGAATGGCCAATATTGGGCCAAGATGGCAGGACATTTTTTATGACATCAACAAACTCAGAAGCAGCTTGAGCTGCATCAAATTTTAAGGGTTCAGCTTCTCTCATGTTTTGAATTTCATCATGAAGCCGAAACATGTCCAGAGACAGATTAGTATTATGCCAAATTCCTTGAAGATGAAGACGAATTTTATCCCAATCATGTTGACTACCATTATATATTTTTGGGGTTACACAAATCCAATGATATTCTGAATGACATCGTAAACGAGACCATACTTTTAAACTTTGAATTTCATCACCTAAATATTGAACCATATCATATAATGCATTTACCTTTTGTTCTAATTTTTTATCTATATCCTCTTGGGTACCTAAGGCTAAAGTGACATTTTTAGAAAGTGTATTAACATAATGAGCATTTTGAACAGTCTGTGAAAGAGCCACAGCAGCAGTAGTAGCAGTTGCAATCACAGTAACTAAAGCCATAATTCCAGCAATCATAAGCCCTATAAATCTTTTTGGTCTACTTAAAGCATGTTCAATTTCTTTAAGAATTTGTAGACTTCTCTCATCATACCAAGGTCCAGAAATATTAACAGGAAGCATAACAAAAGATGGTTGATGAAATACCATAACACGGGTCCCAAGGGGTACCCAAGAAACACAATTTGTTAAAGTACAATTATAACAGGATACATTAAACATACGTTTGTTAACATGAATAGAAATATCTCCAATCAACAGTGCATAAGGAGAAGGAACACAAGCAGATACATTAATAGAGCGACTAGTGGAGGTACAGGGGGTATCAGGCCTACAAACAGTCACGGTTTGAAAATTTTCACCCATCGCTCCCACAAGTTTCCAAAGAGAGTTTTGTTGATACTGAGTGTCAGACTTCCATATTCCAGCAGCTAGTCCCCTTGTCCAACTTGTTTGGTTACTTTGAGACCAGTCCAGAATGTACCGATTCACTCCAGGAATATTGTATCTCACTGGCATGTTGCTATGGCACATTTTCCGGGGGACAGCTTCAGTGTTCATAGACCGGGATTTCTGGGCTCTCCCAGACGGACGGATGGAGGATGAGAACTGGGTGGTCGAGCAGAAGGCCTACTCCGGAGCAGTGGAGAAGGGAGGGGCGTCAGTGGCCGGTGGACTGTATGAGCTGCTGAGGCCTGGGCATGGCAGGGGGCTGCTACGGTGGCTGCGGTGGCAGTGTGAGCACCAGGAGGCGGCAGTTGCGGCGCGGGCAGATCAAACGATCTGGAATCCAAACTGGAGTGTCTGTGTCCTGAGGAAATACTCAAGCATACCCTCTTCCCCTGGGTTAACAGTATGTCCGGTCCCTTTCAGGTACCAGTTAACAGGTCTTTCCATTTTACTAAAGCCCTAGGCTGACACAGGTCAGAGTTTTAATGTTTATACATAGATGAGTGTTTTGATGTATCTATATTTAAAATACGACCGGAGAGTCAGGGGTTAACATTGCAAGGGCAGTGGAGCTGAAGTCCAACCCTGTGCTTCCTGGGGTTGCTCTGAAGAGCTCAGGGACTGATTTAAATTGTTAAATAAGTTGTTGCTGTTAAATGGGTTGCAAATGGATGTCCTACTGTTGCCTGGGCCCAAGGCTGGGGCCCTGGAGCGCTTCCCAACTAAGGTACAACCAGTTGGTTGAAAAGGAAGGACTTTAGAGATAAGATTGTTCGGTGGCAATAATTGTCCGTTTTTACGATATTTAGAATGGCAGTCTATCAGCCAATAAAATCCCTTGTTGTATCGTGGACATATAGTCTATGGCATCAAGGATGAAGTTTGTTGTGAGACATTAGGAACACTTTGTGGCTGTATATCTTGTGATTGGGGAGCTCGTCTAGGCTTAGGACACTGTCTGTTAAAGTGTCCTGGTTCCCCACAATTATAGCAATTGTAGCCACCGTTTCTGTTATTACTATTGGGAGTGTCCTGCATTGACTGAGTTACTGTCTTAACATCCCCTTTAAGGGTGGCAGCTATTGCTACTCCTTGAATAAAAGCTGGAGAGACATCAGCACATTGTTCTACATAATCATTAATAGTGTCAGATTTACTGATAGGCTGGAGTAGATTTTGACATGTAGAATTTGTGTTTTCAAATGCCAACTGTTTGATTAAAATATCTGTGGCTTCATCATTGGTAATTACTCTACGAACTGTTTGAATGAGCTGAGACAAAAAGTTTTGAAAAGGCTCCTCACCTCTTTGTATTACGGTAGTTAATGTAGTTGGCTTTTCCGTGGAGGCGGGGAGTGCTCTCCAGGCATTAACAGCACAATCAGTGACTTTTTCTAGGACCTTTTTAGATAGATACATCAGGTCTTGTGTATGAGAATATTTACCTCTTCCCATAAGCATATCTGTAGTAATCGAATCATGTTTACTGACAAATTTTTCTGTCTTATCATCATATTCAGTCCTCCAAAGGAGATAAACTCCACCTGTTAAGCAGGCTTTACTAACTTGAGTCCAATCATGGGGAGTCATCCATTTCCCTGCCAATGTATCAATTAAAGAAAGAGTATAAGATGCTACAGGTTCATACTCTGTACATGTAAATTTCAGCTCTTTTAAGATTTTATAGGGCAGGGGCTCCCAGGAAAGCCATTCATCTCCTTCCCAATCCATATCAAAGACCACTGGACAACAAAGAGTAAAATCAAATTTTCCGTTTGCCTCTTCCTCCTCAATGGCTCTATGAAACCAAGATGTGGGTTTAGAATTACGTGGAGGCATAGGCATTACAGGATGCTTTAAAGGAGGTTGGGGTTTTACGTATTCTTCATTTTTAGCTGAATATTTTGGGGGACCTGGCCCCTTATCCTCCTTTTTAGTAATGGGAAAGTCCCATAGATCTTGTTCATTGTACTTGGCTGCCTCCGTTTCCAATTTGGCAGCATCTGGGGGAGGGAGGTTTTCTCCCTTATCAAGTAAATCATCATTAGACTCAGTATATTTTTTAACTGAACTGGCCAAATTAGTTTTAGAGCGAGAGGGGGATAGTAACGGCGTATGTTTATCAGAAGGCGCCGTTGGTGCAGAAACTGTCTCTGGAACGAGTGTATCTCTAAATGAGTTCCAGAGACCAAATGCATCAACCGGGACCCTTTTTGGGCCGTGGTTGTCATAATATAACCTAAGTCCTTTTCCTACTTTATCCCAAATTTCTAAATTAACTGTTCCCTCTTCTGGAAACCAAGGACAGGCTTTCTGTACACAACGCAAAAATCTAGCTATTTTTGAAGTTCCGACCTTTAAACCTCTGGCTGCAAGAGAGCAGCTAATTAAGTTAATAAAGAGTTTAAGTTTCTTAGATCCGGTTTGACCCATATTTAATGTTAGTAAGTATAAAGGATAGAAAGAAACAATCACTCGATGTCCACTCTGATGCTCGTCTGGCCGCGCCCCTCGCGGGACTTAGTCTGTCTTGGCAAAAGCTCTGCGGTATAAGCCCCCGCACAGGTGAACGAGTCAGTCGCCGTTTAGCCTTACGACAGAGAACGGAACCGCAGATTAGAGCCCATTCAAGTTCCGTAGCAAAAGCCGTGGAACTATAAGCATTCACTCACACATTCACACACTTTCACACGAAATGGTTAGTAAGAGATATGTATTCTAGGGATCTATTCTTTATATTCTTAACTAAAACGGCACTCCTTTTAGAAGTGTCTTAAACCTTGTGACTACCCCAGCACTCTTATACTTGGTGCAAAACGGCACTCTTATTTCAGGTGCCCAAATTATCCACTATCACACCTGGCGTCACCAACCAGGGGGTCTGCAGCACCCTCAGTGGAAGCCTATCCGTGCCGAAAATTATAAGACTTATCTTCAAGTCCCTGTTCGGGCGCCACTTGCGGGGGACCAGCCTCCGCTGACCAGGGTTCGAGAAGGTGGACACGGCTTAGGCGATGAAATAAAGACAGAAATGGGTTAACAGTAAAGACAGAAAATGGAGAGAGAGCTCTCCGGTTTATTTCTCACAGGCTTTATATACAATTTTTAGGTAGCGGGTACGTGCAAGGGTACGTGTAGGAAAAATATGCATTACCTCAGTAGATCATTAACTGTTTACCAATAGTCTAAAGGTCAGTGAAACCTTGGTTAGTTTCTTAAGCCATTTTCTTCCATTAACCCAGATAGCCATCTTTCTTTTGTGTCCCAAGGATCCGGCCATCCTCACCACATTCCTTAGTAAATAGTGAGCACCCTCCAGGTGCAGCAAGGAAACAATAGGAGCAGATAGACAAGTTTATGATTCACCAAGCCCACTAAAGCCAGCCTGCATGCCCCTCAATATTGGGCTACACAGTCCTCAACACTGCGTGCCCCTCAATATTGGGCTACACGGCCCTCAACAAATCTCTTTTTTTATTCTTCATATATCGTATTATGATTACAGGGAAAGCAGAGTGGAGGCAAATTCTCCCCATGTGCCTCCTGAAAGTCTTGTACTGCAATTGCCTGACTCCATTGCTTGTCTGAGACATTTCCCTTCTGGACTGGATCCATTCTCTGGTCTCCTTTTTCAAACTATGTTTCCACTTCAGTTAATGGCACAATTGAACTCCTGTTATATAGGACAGTCTAGGTTGAGGGTTATCTGGGGTGGAGGAGAGAGGGGCTAGAGTGAGAAAGAGAGAGGACAGCCAGCCCTGTTTAAGCTTCGGTTTCCCAGACTTTCGATGGATACAGCACATTTTTGTACAGGCTCTCAAATGACTCCAAGAATGGATAAACATTGCAAAAATGGACCATCGTGTTACAGATGTGAGGAATCTGCTTTATATAAACATAGAAACAAACCCACAGCATCACCTCTTGGAGGATGACTAAGAGAATGTCACAAAGCAAATGCTCCCCAGAGGTCAGGTGGGAAACAGCCCCTTTTCCAAGCCACAGGACCTACTCACCAATCTATCCCTCCCCCAGAACTCCCTGAGTTCTAATCCAGTACTGTAGACCAGTGTCTTAGTCCATGCCTATGTCATACTAGTTGTTAAATATTTTGAATACCAACTTGGTGGAGGGGTTTCAGCTCTCTTCCAGCAGCAACCCTATGGGCACCATATCCCGACTCCTCATTCCTCAGCTAAAGATGCTGAAGGGACAAGGCATCCAGAGTCCAAGTCCCTCTCGGAGGTTTCATCTGCAGGCTGTCTTTCCCCATTCAGCTCCTCAAGAAATGCCAAGAGATGCAAAGTCTCAGGGTCTGTTCTATTTTGAGAAAGCCTGGTTTGGGCAATCCTTTGCAGTTTGTTTTTCATTTTTTCTTTCTCCTTTGTCTCCTGGTTTATTTTCACACCCTCCATAAAATGGTGGATGGCCTTGTCCTCACACTTCATTTGGAACTTCTGAAAGTTGCCATATCGCAGATGGACCAGTTGTTTGTCTACAGGCATAAGCTCTTTGCTGAATTCTTTTTGGAAGTAATATTCTGCTTCTTCATACTGACCTGCCTGTGCACAGAGGCAGGCAAGATAGGAGCAGACATGGGTGAGATTTTCATTGAGCTCATCAGCTCTCTTTAAATAACTCACAGCTTGTTCTATTAGTTCCTGGGGCTCTTTTCTTTCTCCATATCTTTCATTCTTTCTGGTATTCTGATGCTCCTGGACTTTTGCCCTGTAGCATGCCCCAATATGGTAATGTAGATAGGCATTGTTTGGCATGTATTTTAAAGCCCTTGTAAGCAGTTCTATAGCTTTGTCCAGGTCTTTCTGTTTTCTATACAGCATTGCAGCAGCACAAAGCACATCGGTTGCATGTGGGGCTTTCTCTACAGCTTCTTGAACTAACCTCTGTCCTTCACCTTCCTGGTTCATCTTCTGCAGCTTCAGAGCCAGGAGGGCTTTAACATACTGGTTGTCAGGACTATCAGGATTCAGCTGAATGGCTTGCCGCAAGGCTTCAATGGGATTCTGAGGCGGTGGCCATTTATCCAGACGGTAGCTGGAGATTGCCAGTCCAGAAGTGAATTCTGGGTTCTTTGGGTTCTTCTCCAGACACTTCTCAAAACACACCTTGGCCCTTTCAGTGTTCTTTCTTCCGCACTTCAGTCGTGACCACCCTTCCTCACAATCTATCTCAGGACTCTCAATTCTGTAAGGGCTGGAATACTTCTTGCACACGTGTTTCACCTTGTCTGCATAAGCCTGAGCTTCCGAGAGTCTGTCCATGTGATAGTAGACCCAGGCGTAGTTTCCCCAGGTGACCAGGCTTCGGATTTCTGCTTGGTCAGCATGCTCTCGCTGGATTAACTCTTCGGCTTGCCGTAAGTATTCCAGGGCTGCCTCGTTTTGGCCTCTGTGGTGTTGTATGTAGGCCAGCAAATTGTACATGGTAGCTTTGAATCCGCTGCTCCGGAACTCAGTGTGGTTACACACTCTGTCTTCAAACTCATCCAAGGAATTTTCTCCCTCTAACAAGTTCCAGGTGAAATGGCATTTCAGTTGCCATAGGCTGCTCTCCAAGGAGTTCTTAGTGGTCTCACTGTCGGGAAAAGCAGAAAGATGGGTGTTTTGAGACATAGCACAGAAATTCTCCTCTTCTGAAAAGGTATGTACCTCAATAAACAAGGAACAATATTTCCTTTTTCCTTTCTTTCTATATTTTGGCACGTGTTAAATGCCTACGGAGGTAGTGATCAGGTGACTATGGGCAGCAGAAGAATTATATAGAGAGGGAAGAGGACTGAGGCACGTTTCCCTAAATATGGCAGTTTTTCTTAAGTAGCGCTGGCCCTCTGCTTTCTCTTTGTCAGAGCCTCTGCAGAGGCCAGATTTGTAGGGACTGATTTCAGCAGAGGTTTTTTTTGTACTTTTCAAGAAGTAAGGCTATTTAATCACTTTTTATATCTGTTTTTCCTCCAACCTAGCATTTACTTTTGTATTTTGAAAATTTTAGCCTTGCAATTTTCTCATCATGTTTTGCCATCCTGATTTTAATCTACTTGTTACTTCTCTGATATTCAACTCCATTTTACTGTTTGTATTTTTATTTTTTTTGTTTTGAGGACCGTGTCACTGGCCCTCATATGTGGGACCCGAACCGGGGCCATTGGCTTCCCAAGACTGTTTGTATTTTTAATTCCTTAGTTCTCCTTAATTTCTCTCTTTTTATATTTATTACTTTCCATTTCCTCTCTAATTATTTGAGCTTTTGCTATATCCTTAAATGATTTTCTTTGTTTATCCAAGCCTTTTTATCAGATTAGTTTTTTCTCCTGTGGTTTTCTTTAATAACAGGTTAGACATGTGGCTACAGGAGGGGGCTCACAAGACAGCTAGCATCTTTTCTTACCGGAAATGCTCTTTCTCACTTAAGGTGCACTTGCATCTCTTTTGAAAAGATTTTCCATTCCCTTTATTGTTGGGCCTCAGAACAAACAGGCGAGTAAGCAAAACCAACCAAACAGAAACAACAAACAGACAAATAAACCAAAACCCTATCACGAATGCCTTTGAAGATAAGTAGATTAAAAATCATCAATAACCCCAAATTGTTTTTCTTCATTGCCTATGTATTGTAGTATCTGAAATATTGCTTTTTCTCACTTAAATTTTTTTTATGGTATATATTAATCAGCCGTTTTATCAGGAGCTGATATTGTACATATTATGGAGTCTGACATAGACAACCAATAGCTATCTGGGAAGTCAGGTAATGTGCCAAGGATCACTTTTGAAATATTTGTCCAAATGGAAGATTATATTCCCCATTTTCTTCCTGGTCCCTACCTTTACTTTTTATACTCCTCTTCCACTTCCCCTCAATTTGATTGGACCATGGCTGAGTACTCAAACTCAAATGGAAGTGGAAGCAGAACTGAGAGGGAGTAAGGGAGCCAGAGGCAGTTTCCACATGTTAAGAAGTGTGCCGTGCATGCCAGGGGGTGATGGTGACCGCATTCTGTATTATATGCACTTGGAAAATGACTCAGATGCACTTGAAAAAGACACAGAGTCTGGGTCCCCCAAACTCCGCAGCATCCTTCTGGGGTTGCTGGAGTCCTGTGTGTGGGTCCTGTGAGCCATTACAGGAATTTTAAATCAGTTCCTGCTTGTTTCTGTTATTTGAAACAAATGGAAACGCAACTCTCCCAAGTAGAATAAACAAAAATTAGGAAGGAAAATGGGTAGGCGTTTACGCTCAGGAAGGTCCCTGTGTCCTTTCAAAGCCCTAGGCAGGTCTCAGTGAAGTTCCAGGTTGTCTGAGACTCTTGATGTATCATATGGGGGAGGGGAGTGGCAGAGCCCAGGAGGGTGCCTGGCTTGGTCTCTGGATTGTAATGATAGCAGCCAGCCAGCCGCCCCATGAAAAGTTAGTGTCTGGTATAATCTATCTTCCTTCTCAGTGAGGTTACGGGAGGGTTTCCTTAAGCACATGAGCTCTTTAGCTCCTTTCTCATTTTACAAAAGAAACAGAGAGAGTAAATACAGTTGAAACTATCTCCAACATATAAAACATATAGTTAATTGTGCATTTACAGGAGAGACAGTTGATATATATATGTATGCAAAACTCCTTTGATCAGCCATTCAAAAGGCATCTCATTTCTCTGCATGACTATGAGTTTTATTTCCACTGGTAAATCAAAAGCCGGTCCCAGATACTTGCTTCCTAGACTCAGACCTGTGAGACTTATACTCCTGATGACTCTAGAAGTTTGAACTGTTTACACAACAACCATTTTTTTTTTTTTTTTGCCTGCTTCTGGTCTGGATGAAAGCCACAATGACACTGCTCACTGGGGGAGCTAATGCTGCCCCCACGGTGTCTGAGAGCAGAACTGGCACCTCTGAGGAGCCTATTAGAAATGCACATCCTTGGCCCTCAACTCAGAACTACCAAATCAGGATGTGGGGTGGAGGTGGGGGCGGAGCCCAGAAATCTGTCTTGAACAAGCTCTCTAGGTTGTTCTTATGTGAGCTCAAATTTATAAACCACTGTCTTTAGAGCACTGGGGCAATGTGTATAGTGTTTATAGATAAACAAGCAAAGAAAATGAGAAGAGAGACTGATAGGTCTCTATTATCATGGGAAAGATTCTTTGAGAAGGCCATGCTAAAATTCTAAGAAGTATTCCAGAAACAAAGGTTTCTAAAGATTCTGAGTTACTGCAGAAATACATCTGGAAATATGTCAAATCTTTTTCTTTCTTAGTTTCTATCAGACTTACAGGAAAAATACCTTTGAAGAAGAGAGATCAGGAAACTTAGAGAAGGAGGGCAAAGGGTCCTCTAGGAAGGAAGTACTGGGGCTGGTGTCCCTGAATCCTGAAGCTCCCAAGACTGAGGCTTAAGCATCCAGTCAGGTCACCCCATCCTCAGACTGGAGAAAATGAATAGCTCCCTTCCCACCCAATAAGCCAACACTTTATCCCCAGGGCAATCTTACACTTCTGGGGTGTGAGAGGATTTTAGAGGTGGGGACTATTTTCTCCAAGCACTCCATCTCCTATTCATACTTCAGATAGGTGGATTCTAACCAATAAGAATTTTGGGGCAAACTGTTAAATGAATGACTACATCTTACCAGCTCTAATACAAATCTGAGATGAATTATGAGCACATTAAAAGTGAAGTCCACCTTAACATGAAGTGGGGCTGCTGCCCTGAGTACATTGTAAACAATATCTGCTCAAAAGAGATCTTTTGTTAAACGAGTCTTTTAAAAGCCCGTTTCTTAGTGCTTTCAAATAAGAAACAAAAGAGAAGCAATCTCCAGGAGCAATTCCCCTGGACCCACCTTTTAAATTGAAGCGCCTGCCTGATTAAATCTCTCTTTCTCCACCCTCTTCCTTCTTGCATCACTCCTCTCTGAACTGAGCTCTCAGCTTCCCCATGTGACAGACGCTCTTAGGAAAAGCTTGCAGAAAATAACTTAGGAGTAAAGAAGCCAGGATTGGTACGAGAAATATGCAACCTATGGAGATAGATGCCTAGTAAAGGTTACAAACACTAAAGCAAAGCAATGCGGGACCTTGACTTTTAGGATCATGGCTGCTCAGGATTTGCAATTCACAACAAAACTGATTAGACATTTTCAACAAGATCAGGAAATGCTTACCTCATGGTTACCGTGTGCTTCTCAGCTGTTGTGAATGGCTGCAGTTCAGACTACTGTGCTCTTCAGAAATCTTCCTCCTCTGCCTCAGATAAATGTGAGAGACCTATATATATAGAAGCTTCCCCTAGTTCCTTTGCTTTGTTTTCTGGCAACTGACTTTAGGAAAAAGAAATTGAAACTGAGAACTGAAATAGGCAGGGCTCTAAGAGGAAATGGATATTGAGTAAGAGCCAAGCCCTTTGCCTCTCCCCACCCTTCACCCTCCTGTGCAGTGAGTCAGGAGAAGTCCCATTGGGTGAATTGTACTGATGTCCTAGGTTAGCTCATTTACTAAGGGAGCAGAACTTGTGGAAGGATATATTTACTAAGCATCCCGCCTCATTGCTCTGCCCACCCTTATCACCAATATGACTCACAGGCTGCTGTAAGGGGCACTTATGTGACCTGCACAAGGCCGAGGTTTCTTATCTCTTTTCTTCACTGCTGAAACTCCGGTTCCGACAATAATACCTGGCACATGTCAGGCATTCAAAATGTAGTGGTTGCGGGCTGCCCATCCTCACTCTGCCCACCCTTATCACCAATATGACTCACAGGCTGCTGTAAGGGGCACTTATTTGACCTGCACAAGGCCGAGGTTTCTTATCTCTTTTCTTCACTGCTGAAACTCCGGTTCCAACAATAACACCTGGCACATGTCAGGCATTCAAAATGTAGTGGTTGCGGGCTGCCAAGTGGAGCATTGCTTAAGAGCTGGCCTGGGACGCCAGCGGCCCCGATTTGGATCCCACATATGAGGGCCAGTGACACTGCCCTCTGCAGCTAAGATGGTGAACAACAGCTCCACCTGGAGCTGGACTGCTGTGAGTCCCTGGGGCGGCACAGCTGCAGTCCCTGCTGCAGTGGGCTGCCATAGGCTACAGTGAGTGGCTGGCAGCCAGCATGAGCAGCCGGCAGCCAGTGTGAGCTGCCAAGAGCCGCTGTGAGCGGCCTTCCAGAGGCCAGAGACCCATCTGCCTCACCCGGGAAGAGCGCAATGATGATACCAACATGGGCCAGTGAAGCAACATCCCCCATAACTAGACTGAAGAACAAAAAGAGAACAGCAACTTGTCTGTTCCGCCTCCCTGGTCCCCCGACACAGTTCCCCTCCCCCAATACCCCAATAAAATCTTTTAAAAAAAAAAGTAGTGGTTGCACGAATGAATACATGATGAGAACCATGAACTCTGATGTCAGTTTCTCTGGATTGGAGACAGGCTGCGTTTACATGCTGTGACACCATGGACATTATTGAATGTCTCCATGTTTTAGTATCTTCTTCTGTGAAATGGGGATAATGCTCTATCAAAACAGAGTTGGGCTGTGAGGATCAAATGGGTGAATACATGAAATGTTTTTAGAATAATGCCTGGCACATGGAAAGTAAATGTTAGTTTTTATTCTAATTAATAGCTAAAATCATTAACCAAAGAGATCAGAAGGGAAATTTTTTTGTTTGTTTTTTTTTGAGGGCAGTGTCACTGACCCTCATATGTGGGACCTGAACCGGGGCCTCTGGCTTCCCAAGCCAGCGCTTAACCACTGCACCACAGGGCCGGCCTGGAAGGAAAACTTTTAATGTTTACCTTTTCCAGAGCTCTTACCTCCTCTCACATTCCATGATCTATCATGATCAGTAACTTAAGCCAAACAATTCCTAACATCTCTATACATTCCTAGTTTCCCTAAGCACCATAACATTTTAAATCCCTGTGGGTTACCTTGGTATTCAGCACCCGCCCACCTCAATTGGCAGCCATAGTGGTTTGCTATTACAGAGAAAGTGTACTTGCTTTACTTTTTCCTTATTCATATCCTTAATCACAAAGAGATCCCAATGTACATAGACCCAAGGGGAAAAAAGTTAATAGCACCAGGTATCTTTGGGGACAGGAAATTACACAGAACATAGATGAAATCAATGTTCCAGTAAAACCGAGATTGCTGAGACAGGTTATTCAGTGTTGGAGAAAGCATTATTTATCGTGGGTTTTTCTGCCCAGGGCAGGATGGAAGCTATGCTTCTTGACAATCGTCTATTTTTTTATTAGGATACACAGCTAAGCTGATCCCAGTGGGAAATCCATATTTTTAGGTCTCAGTCAAGAGTTACAAGTTCTAATTCTATTTATAAGTTTTATTATATATTTATAGAAATGTATGTTAGGGCCGGCCGAGTGGCGCAGTGGTTAAGCGCTGGCTTGGGAAGCCAGCGGCCCCGGTTCGGTCCCACATATGAGGGCCAGTAACACTGTCCTCAAAAAAAAAGAAAAAAGAAATGTATGTTAAATGTGCAAGAAATGCTGAAACAGGAAACTAGGAACACTGTAGGTTTTGTTCTATTAAAATTTTCATTCATGAAAACTGTTTCGTTGTTATTAATAAAGGTACTGGTTAGGGAGAAGCACAGAGAAAAGACATATTCACTGTTTTGAAGCACCTTAGTGGTATTGATTCCCTTGTCAGAAATCTGTCTGTGCTTGTGTCTAATGCTACCACAGCAGGAATGAATCAGCTTCTCTGGTAGCTGGGGTAGTGTGAGAATACACAGTGTGATTGCAAAATAGAAACTGGAAAAGAAAACCAACTTTCTCCTGGCAAAGTTTCTATTTCAAGAAAAATGAACCAGAGAGAGTCATTTACGTGTCTGTGTTCTAATATCCCCTAAGGCTGCCCCTGTCTCAGCCTAGATGAGAGTCCTTGTTTGCTGTTCCCAGAATGAGGAAATCCACCCTGACGGGCTGCATGAGCTACTAAGTGGTATAGTGTACTCATTCTCACATGTCATAAACCACCAGCAGTATCAGCATCACCTCGGAACCTGCTAGAAATGCAAATTCTCAAGCTCCTTGCAGTTCTAGCAGTCAGGTGGACCAAAAAAAAAAAAAAAAAAAAAAAAAGACGACAATGACAGCAAAACTAAACTAAAAGACTATGTAAGATAAGGTAACTCATGGCACATGTGATGGTGGGCGTGATGACCTTAATAAACACTCACAGTTGAAAAAAGGGAACATGGATGAATCTCAGAGGTCATGAGCCTATGAAATTTGCTGAAAAGCCATTTTGAAGATCTTCTACTCTGGCAATGGTGGAAGTTTCTTAATTAGACCCTGATTCTGCTCTCTGATGGGAACTTGCCACTGTTCTCCATAACCCTGGCTCCATCCTCTGGAAAGTCCTTTTTTACATTTACTCTCTTAATCTCCCCTTTTCTGCCATGGGTAGTCCCAGAGACTCCTATATTTACATAGAATCGTTGTTAATAGTATCCCTTAGGAGGACATTTATGCAAAACACGAATGCCCTCAAAGAATGCCTCAAATATTTGTCAACATTTCACTCTGAGAATAAAAAGAGTTTTAAAAGTAAATGATCGTGAAAGCATTGGTAGGTAAAAGAGAGATGAAGAAGGAAACATAAAAGTATCAGAGACAGCAAAGATAGTCAGAGGATATGTGTAGATTAAATGTTCTCTGCATGTATATGAATTCCTGATTTTTTTTTATTTTAATAAGCAGTAGGAACATTTCCACCTCTCTTATCAGCTGCTTTACCAGTCTCTGAAAGCAAAGCTTCTAGGGTACTTCACAGCTTCCAACCAGACATTGCACCTTCGTTTAGACTCCTTTTGTGCTTACTAAAGGGCTGCAGGCAGAAACCCCCAAACTCATGCAAAGCCACGCAATACAGGCTAAAATTGCCCCTCAATGTCAGAGAAGGTAAGTATCACTATGAAATAAAAACTCTGGCCCTTGCCGTTCTGGAGTTTCCAATCTGATTGCAAGTTTAAACTTACACACATCTAATGTCAGAGAGAAAAGTCCTTTGAAACAGCAAAGCACATGGAATGGAGGAAGTTATTATTGGGAAATGAGACAACTTACCGGTGTGTGTGTGTGTGTGTGTGTTGCCAACAGGACACAATATCGTAGTGTGAGCTGTTAAAAGATGTGTGCCTTTCTTTCATCTTGGTACACCCTCATGCATCACATTACTTGATATCTATTGGGAGCCCAAGAAAAGCTTGTTGCACAAAAAGTAAATTCCCTAATAGATAGAGCAAACTTCCATGAGGAAGTGAAATTTTCAAAAATCAGTTTTGATGGATAAAATTATGGATTAGTGGCAAGAGTAGGAGGGCATTTTGTGAATGTTTAGGGGCGTAGTGAGCAGGTGGGTGGTTAAGGCATGATGAAAGAGCTGGAAATAGAGACTAGTCAGTTATGTGCAGTTCCCTGTCTAAAGGCTACTCCAGAGGGAATATCTCTTCCTCCAAATGTTTTGTGTATATTTGTGATATGCTTTTTCTTTTTTCTTTCTCCTTCCTGCCCTTCCTTCCTTTCTTTGGACAATGTTAGCATGCTGTACATGCTCTTCTGAATTAAAAAAAAAATTTTAAATACATCTCAGACATAGTATTCTGTATTTGTACACTTAAAACTGCCTTAGTTTTTTTTTTTTTTTTTTTTTACAATAGCTGCATGCTATTCTGTGTAGGAAATACTAAAATTGAATTAATGAGTCCCCTAATGACGGACATTTGTTTTCAGTGCTTTGTTATTGTAAACAAAGCTTCATGAATATTCGTGTGTGTGTCTCTGCATGCATACACAAATGCAGAATAAATTAATAAGAGTGAAATCTCTAGGACAAAGATTCATGTACACTTAGTAGCTATCAAGCACATTCTCTCCATCTATACAATTTATAATCTCAACAGCAATGCATGATAGAACTTGTTTTCCTACATCCTTATTCATACACTCTTAGGAAAGGTGTTTTCTTTGTGACTTGAGATAGTCTTGTAGTGTTGGTTAGCTTTGTTTGCTCTTAATGAGAATGACATCAACCATCATTTCATATGTTTAAAAACCAATTCCATTTCTTATCTGTTCCTGACATTTGCCCATTTTTCCATTGAGTTTATTTTTTATTATTGATAAACAGAAACTATTTCAGCGCTAAGGAAATTAATCTTTATCCAATATTGTGTTGAAATAGTATTTTTAAAAGTTTTTCATTTATCTTTGGACTTTCTAAATGTATCTCTTCAATGTTTTTAATGTAGTTGAGCTTAATATTGTATGCCTTTTGTGTTTCATTTCATATGTACAACTTTTAGACACCACAATTAAAAACAAATTCTCTCAAAAATTCTTTTTCTTTCTTAAGTTTTTTTTTATTTTATTTTAAACATTTTATTGGGGAATTGTGGGAGGGGAACAGCGTTGGGGAATTGGGGAAGGGGAACAGACAAGTTGCTGTCCTTTTGTTCCTCAGTCTAGTTGCGGAGGATGTTGCTTCACTGGCCCATGTTGGTATCCTCATTGCGCTCTTCCCGGATGAGGCAGATCGGTCGCCGGCCTCTGGATGGTCGCTCATCGTGGCTATTGGCAGCTCATGCTGGCTGCCGGCCACTCACTGTAGCCTATGGCAGCCTACTGCAGCAGGGGCTGCAGCCTACACCATCACCGGGGCTCACACAGCCCAGCTCCAGGTGGAGCTGTTGTTAGCTGTAGAGGGCAGTGTCACTGGCCCTCATATGTGGGATCCGAACCGGGGCCGCTGGCATCCCAAAACCAGCTCTTAACCAATGCGCCACTCGGTCGGCCCAAGATTTTTTTTTTATTGGGGAATTGGGGAGGGGAACATTGTTGGGGAATTGGGGAAGGGGAACATAGTGTTTTTCCAGGATCCATGAGCTCTAAGTCAAGTTGTTGTTTTTCAATCTTAGTTGTGGAGGGTGCAACGTCAGCTCTAAATTCAGTCACCACTTTCAATCTAGTTGTGAGGGGACACAGCCCACCATCTCATACTGGTATCAAACTGGCAATCTTGCTGCTAAAAGCACGCACTCTTAGCAGCCCAGCGGCAGATCAGTGTTTTGTTTTGTTTTTTGAGAGCCGTGTCACTGGCCTTCATATGTGGGACCTGAACCAGGGCCGCTGGTTTCCCAAGCCAGCGCTTAACCACCGCGCCACTCAGCCGGCCCTCCAGCGGCAGCTCAGTTTGGGTGCAGTTCGCTGGCCCATGTGGGAATCTAACCCAGCGACCCTGTTGCTCAGAGCTCATGCTGTTAACCAACTGAGCCACTCAGCTGGCCCAAAAATTCTTGTAGCAATTTTTATTTCTAAACATTTAAAACTTTCATTTACATGGAATTCATTGTGGAGTGTAATGAGCGAGGAAAGAGGACCAGTGGTCAGTGGCGTTCTATTCACTCAGAAATTATGGAGTGTTTCTTGTATGCCAGGCCATGGGCAAGGCACTGGGGGAGAGTCAGGGAATGTGGATGATGCAAACTGAGAAATCAGCATCATATAGTCCCAAAGCAAGTGCTTTCCCTCAAAGGAGCTTTTGCTCAAAATATCTATATAACAGAGGAAAAGTGATCCTGAATTTCCAGATCTTCGTGAGAGAATTTTTGGAACCTGGAAAACGAGACAGAAAAATGAAAAGCCCAGTCATTCAGCCCAGCTCCTCCAAGTTGTGACTTCTTTGTCTCCCCTTTGTGACCCCCCAAACCAAGCCTCCTACCCTTCTCTCTTGCTCTCTGTCTCCTCTCTCTGAAGCCAGAGGCCTCATTATAGATTCTCTCTGGAGCCCTCTGCTTTTCTATGTGGCGGGCCCCTCCTGCACCCTCTACCATTTCCTCATTGCCCTTCTTAGCCAGAGAGGCAGAGGGGACATATCTGCCAGGATTTGTAACTGGATTGTCCAGTAGGTATCCCAGGCTTCTCTCAGAGCTGTCAGCTATTGGCTGCCCATTTCTTTTTTTTTTTTTTCTTTTTTTTTTAAAGATTTTATTGGGGAATCAGGGAAGGGGAACAGACAAGTTGCTGTCTCTTTGTTCTTCAGTCTAGTTGCGGAGGATGTTGCTTCACTGTTGGTATCGTCATTGCGCTCTTCCCGGATGAGGCAGATCAGTCGCTGGCCTCTGGATGTCGCTCACCGCGGCTATTGGCAGCTCACGCTTGGCTGCCAGCCGCTCACGCTGGCTGTGGGCCACTCACTGCAGCCTATGGCAGCCCACTGCAGCAGGGGCTGCAGCCCACACCATCACCGGGGCTCGCACAGCCCAGCTCCAGGTGGAGCCGTTGTTAGCTGTAGAGGGCAGTGTCACTGGCCCTCATGTGGGATCCGAACCGGGGCCGCTGGCATCCCAAAACCAGCGCTTAACCAGTGCGCCACTCGGCCGGCCTGGCTGCCCATTTCTATTCAGTTCATGAGTGAATCTGGAAAGTTGCCAAACCATAGTGTCTCAGGTGTTTTCACAGCGTCATTTATTGGCAATTCTTCTTAGGTTTATGATCCATTTTTCCTTCTCATTCAATGTCCCATTGTTGTTCACGCCCTCCAGGTAACGGTTGGTGGCAGTGTCATCACACATCCTCTGGTACTGCTGAGAGTTGCCATACCACTGATGGAGCACTTGTCCTTCCACTGGAGTGAGGTCCTTATTGAATTCTTTATGGAAGTATTACACTGCCTCATCTTACTGACCCCTTATGGCATAGAGGCAGGCAAGGTCTGAGCAGGCACTGGGGAGGCAAATATTCAACTCAACAACTCATTTCCTGTGGTTCTTCATCCTCATTAGTTGAACACTTTCTTGACCTCTGTATTTTTTTTGCTCTGTAGCAAAAGCCAATCTGGAGATGTTGGTAGTTGTTGTTTGGCACTGATTCTAAAGCTTTTTAAAGTAATTCTATAGCTCTGTCCAGAGTACCTTTATTGTGGTAATATTTGGCTGCACTGCAGAGTACATCAGTTGAACATGGTCTTTTCTTCAAGGCCTCTTCCACTAGAGTGTCTCCTTCCACTTCCTTCTTGATCTTTTGAAGAGTTAGAGACAAGAGAACATTAATATACTGGTTGTCGGGATTTACCTCAGACGGCAAATGGTGGTCTCTGTTGGTGCTTTGTCAGCCAGGAGATAAGAGTGTGATCGCCAATCCTAGGGAGAACTCTGGGTTGGTGGGTTTCTTTTCCAGAGCCTTCTCAAAACACTCCTTAGCCCGCTTATAATACTTTTCTCCCTATTTTAAAAGTACCCACCCTTCTTCACAGTCACTCTGAGGGCATTCAATTCTGTAGGGACTTGCAAAACTTCTTGCAAAGATGTCCAACCTTTTCAATGTAAGCCTATGCTTCCGGAAGTCTGCCCGTGTGATAATAGATCCAGGTGTAGTTTCCCCAAGTGACCAGACTTCGGATTTTGCCCTGGTGGGCCTGTGCATGAAGGATAAACTCCTCTGCTTGCTGTAACTATTCCAGAGCCACCTTGTTTTCTGTTCTCTGAGGCTTGTAACATAGGCAAACAGATTGTACATGATTGCTTTGTACATGATTGTGTTTAGAAACTCCACCCGATCACACACTCTATCTTCTAAACCCTCTAAGGAACTTCCTTCATCATATAAATTCAAGGTATTCAAGATGGCATTTCAGTTGTGGTAAGGTATTTTCCGAGGAATGTTTAGCACTTTGACTGTAGGGGAAGAAAAAAGAACATTTTGGGATGAGTGAGCAGACGTATAAAGTAACTGTATGAAGCATAGCCATCTGACCATTTCTGAGAAGGGGTTAAACATATAGATATAAAGATAAGCAACTTTACAATCCTTTAGCCATCCTCAAATACTAGTAAGGTAAGACCTGAGTCTCATGGCTTGCTGTTTCAAGTTGCCTAGGAGGAGGTGGTGTGTGGTGTGAGGATATTACCTGATGAATCAGACATGGGAGAAGGGTAAATTTTTGTTGTAATAATATGGGGAGCTGGCACTCATTCTGAACAGCTGTGGCTACAAATAAACTCAGCAGTCCTTGTCAGGCCAACCTATGTGCTTTCTACCCAGATTACATTCATTCCTAGATTTGACTGAATAGTTCGTTCTTCTGGGCACTCTTTCTAAATTCATGCATATCAGTTAGGGAGTAAAAGAGGGAGAGAGAGTGAGAATGGAAGACAAACACATGTCCACACAGAGTCAGGAAGAGGGGAAGGAAAGAAGAAGAGGGTCAGAGAGAAGCATTTGCTATTGGCAAGTGACCATCTCCAAGGGAGATGACCACATTTATAAGTAAAGGGGAATGCTCACAGATTCACTCTATGCCCAAATAATGATTTTGATTTTCAATGTTATATTTGAATCTAAGTTGTTTTATAATGTTTTGAATTTTTTTTACCTCCTAGATATACACAGTATGTTCTCTTCTCACCACCAGCAGGCGTGTTTTTCAAGGATGTTTATTTAACATGCAGAGGCAAGTTAATTAGTGTGAGCAGATGTTCAAGCTCTATAGCTAGGACAAATGCAGGCGATCATGTGTTCTATTAATATCATATGTAAAATATAATAGAACCTTGGGAATAAAGATAGATAATGATAACAAAAACAAGAGGTAACACCTATTAAGCACTAATCACATTCCAGGCACTGTTCTAGGGGCTTTACATGTATTGACTTACATAATCCTCACAGCAATCCTGTGTGGCAGGAGCTATTATTATCCCCAATTTGCAGATGAGTTATTAAGTAGCTTGTTCAGGATCATATAAACTGGCAGAGGTAGAATTTCAACCCAGGCAGTCTAGCTTCAAAGCTTACACTCTTAACTACTAAATGTAATTCACTTGTTAAACAAATATTTGAAATACAAGTACACACACATATGTATATACATATACATACCCACAAATGTTTGCTGAACAAATAAGTGAATTTATGTATCTATGTATATCTCTGTCATTCATTTGTTCAACAGATATTGGGCCAAATACCATTTTATGTACTGGTGATATAACAATGAAGAACACAGACAGGTCCTTGCTATCTCTCAGCTCGCATTCTAGTGGGAGAAGACAGAAATAAACTACAAATATGGGACCATACAAGAAAATGCCTTGTATGACACTATCCAGTCATGATTACTGCTGTCCTAATGAAATTAAAACTGAGAGTATTGATCTGGAGTTGCCTGGGTATGTCACTGGGGGTGGAGGGTGGGCTCGAGTTACTGTAGGTTGAGTAGTTTGAAAAATACTCCCTGGTGAGGAAACATCTAAGCTGCAACCTAAATGACAAGAATGAACTAGGTATTCAAAGATCTGAGGGTTGGAGGTAACTTTTTCAGGCATATAGAAGAGCAACTGCAAAGACCCTAAGGCAGGCATGAACTTGGCATATTTAAGAAAAAAAGAAGGCTGATATGGCTAATGCAAGAGGGAGAGTCATATGAGATAAATTAGAGAAGTAGATAGGGACCAGAATCACATGGGAACCTGTCATATGGGATATTGTTCTAAGTGACATATAATGCCAATAGGCGGGGTGTGCATTGGGGGACAGTTTAAGCAGAGGAGTGACTTGATTTTATGTATATTTGAACAAGATCATTCTGGCTGCCACAGGGACAATGGAAGGTTCAAGTGTGGAAACTGCTAGACCAGCTAGTGAGCTATTGCTGAGGCCCAGGCAAGGAGTGATGGAGGCTGGGACCAGTATGATAGCACAAGAGATGAGATGTGAACACATTTGGGGCATATTTTTGGAGGTATAATACAATCGACTGGATTTGCAGATGATTGGATCTGGCATATAAGGTAAAGAGAGAAATTAGGATTATAGTAAATTTTTGGCTTGAGGAACTGGACGAACCATGGTAACACTTAATAACATAAAGAAGACAACAAGAGAAGTAGATTTATGGGAGTAGCCAAGAGTTCTGTTTTCAAATTGCTAAAATGAGGTGCCTATTGAACATCCAAGGGGAGGTGTTAAGACAATAATTGTATAAAGGAGTCTAGAGTTCAGAGGTCAAGGCTGGAGTGATACATCTAGAAGTCTTGAGCCTATAGGTAGTTCTGAAAACCTTGGATCTGAATGTCATTACCTATAGAAAGAGTGTAGTTGTGAAGGAGAGAGTGTGCCCAGACAGAGCATTGGGGTACAGCGCCTTTCAGAGATTAGATGGGGGATAAGAAGCAGCAGAGGAAACAGAGAAGGAATGGCCAGTGAAGGAAAAAGAAAACCAGAAGGTGGTGCTGCCCTAAGAACCAGTAAGAAAAAAAAAGTTTCAGAGAGGAAGTAGTGAAATTAGTTTTTGGGAAAGGACAAAAATTAGGACAGAAAAGTGACCACTGGATTTGGCAACATGTTGATCATTGGTAACTTTGTTAAAAGATGTATGTCAAGAGTGATGGAGGCAAATGGTCAATTGAAATGAGTTGAAGAGAAAATGAGAAGTGAAGAGACATTTCTAGGAAGTTTCGCTGTAACAGCAGCAACTTGGGTGGGTACAGCTGGAAATAGCTGAGGGGAAATCATTTCTGAAACTGGGCGATATTAATTAATGTTTATATGCTAATGGGAGTGATTCAGTAGCGATGTAAAAACTAGTGATACAAAAGAGCTGATACTGAATTGCTGGAGAGAAGTGTTTCAGTAGGTGACATGGGATGTGAACCAGAACAAAATTGGGATACTTGATTTGTTGTTTTAGTTTTTTATTTTTTAACAGTAGGGATAATTCTTCCAAAATTATAGAAGGGAAGTGAGGCTGAGGGCACAGATTTAGGTAGGCTGAAGATTTGGTAGTGATGAAATAGGGTGGTTCAATAAGTTTGCTTCTTAGGGAAAATAGACACCAAAATATTAGCAATACTTTTCATTTTTATTTATTTCTTTGTGTTTCTTTCCCTAAGTTTCTGCTTTTGAGTATGTATCTCTGAAAATCAAGTAATGCATGTGTCATAAGTTTATGGAATCAGCACTAGATGGTTTCCATTTGCCCTTCAGATACAACCTCCAACCTTCTCCACCAACCTTTATAGACATCTGTGAGATCCACTGTCTCTGGCTTCCCAGTAGGTTTGGCCAAAGGGAGACATAATAAGAGATCAGAGAGAGGCAGCAATATCCTCAAATATTTACTTCTGGGTCTTCCACCTTGCGGAACGTTCCTCTACTGAAGTCCACAGTAGTTTCTATAACTTCTCCTCTCTCTTGTTCCTTATCTATCCAAGATAATCTGGGTGAGCCTGGTTCAATCAGGCTTTAAATTGAAAGGTTTTAGGACAGAGCTGAGGCTCCCCTAATGAGGAAATTCTGCCTGTGGATGGAAGCTGAAATACATGCCCCAAGGTTCCAATCTGTCTTTCTTGACAGCTTGCCCTATTTGGACTTGAATTTGGACTTGCCTACGTAGCCCTCACAATCACATGGACGTATTTCTTGCATTAAATCTATTATCTATCTATCTATCTATCTATCTATCTATCTATCTATCTATCTATCTAATCTCCCACTGCTTCTGCTTCTCTGATTGATACAAGGGTTTATGAACAAAGGATGTTCATTGCAGGATTAGTTACAACTGCTTAAGATTTTAAACTAGATGATGGTTCATAAAAGAATTTAAGGCATCGTGGGACTATCAATTGAACACATGAGTCTATTTTAGCTTCCTCCTTAAATCCTACTAAAATGATAGTTTGTGAAGGCTTAAATCCATTAGGAAAAGAGAATAGAGAACACAAAGGCAACAAAATCTTGGAAATTCTGAAGGAGCTAGCTAGACAAGTGGTGATTCCTTATGCTGTGCTAAACCAGAGAAAACTACATCTATTAACAGTGGGGGAAATCCAAGCATTAACCCAATTTATAATGCAGAGTTCCCAAAAGGCTTAGGAATTAGTGGCACAGGGGGGCTGTATAAGTGTGTGTGTGTGTGTGTATGTGTGTGTGTAAACTAGAGCTAAGATAAGAGAATTGATTAACAGTTTAAGAAGAAGCTGTGCCTATAGACTCTGCCTTTGGTGCTCGCAATTCCCACTGCTTAACCTAGGCAGAAGATTACAGGTTTATTCTATAAAGAGGATGAAAAATAGGGGTGCCTAGATTGGGGGTTACAGGCACAGTTGAAGTCTGAAAAAAGAAGGGTTAAATAAGTGTTTACATATTGAATTTTGAGACCACATCTACTTTCCAAATCAGCTCCAAAAATACTGCAGGTGGGTTTATTCCTTCCAGACAAGAGATTAGGAGACAATTATGGAGGGGATTAAGGACGTCCAAGAGAAAAAGCTTAAACACATAAACATCAGGGGTTCCCCAATAAAATGGTGCAGTGAGATCACCATATAGGGAAGCCCACTCATTAAGACCCACACTTGTGCTCCAAGCTTCAGACCAACTTTTTCATGTTTTGTTATTAATTCTGAGCTGCATCCAAGTATCTCCAGACATTTTCAAAAAGCCTCTAACACAGAGGACATCAGCGAAAACAAGCAAATGGTAAAATGGACTTGAAGGCAGAAGAAGAATTAAAACAAAGACAACAACAACAAAATAAATTATCATCAATAAGTTGAGATATTGGGGAAGATACTGCATCCATAAAATAGAAACAAATGCTATGAAAAAAAATTAAGCTTTAAAAAACTTGGAAGAACTCTTGGAAATTAAAACAATAATTCAAGAAATGAATTGGAAAGAAAGATTAGAAGAAAAATAGAAAAAAACCTTTCAAATAGTAGAATAAACAGATAAAGACAGGAAAAATAGGGCATATAAAATAGAAAAATTAGAGGATCAGCCCATGAGGACCAATATCTGAATGATAAGAGTTCTAGAGAGGACAAAGGAAATGAAAGAAATAAAAATTATTCAAGAAAAATCCAACAAAATTTCCCTGTGCTGAAAGCTAAACATCTCCAAATGGATAAAAATAAACTTTTACCAAGTACATGATGGTACACTTATAGAACACTGTGACAAAGAGAATTCTACAAGTTCTGTGGGGAGGCTGAAGAGTGGGGGGGGCGGACATGGGTTATATTAAAAAAAATAAGAATCCAAATATTATTGGACTGCTCAACAATACTAAAACCTAGAAGGCAATGCAGAAATGTCATCAAACAACTATAGGAAAAAATTTCTAACTTAGAATTCTAAATATAGTCAAATAGCTATTTAAGTGGGAAGAAAGAATAAAGACACTTTTGGACATGTAAGTAAAAAATTTACTTTAGGGGTGACCAGTTAGCTCAGTTGGTGAGAGCTTGGTGCTGATAACACCAAGGTTGCCGGTTCAATCCCTGAATGGGCCACTGTGAGCTGGGTCAACTATGCCATTGTAGCATGAAAGCAATGTGTAACCAATGACCATGGCTGTTCCCCAATAAAGTTTAAAAAAAAATTTACTTTACGTGAACTGTTTGTTCCTCAGGAAGCTGAGAGGAGACTTCCCATCAAAAGTTGGAGTAGGGCCGGCTGAAAAAAAAAAAGTTCGAGTAAACCTAGGTAAATAAAGAAATGCAACTTAGGAAATACAGGATCCAGTGCAAGAGAAGGTCTCGTACAAGAGGGAGGTGAAAGGAAAACTCTGGGTGAGGGGAACAGAAATATTTGCTACTTTGCAACAGGCTTGGAGAGCAATCGGTGAACACAGCAGTAGGTAAAATGTCCTGAGGGATTTCCACAGAAATCACATGTGAAAATGACACTTTACCTAATGTCTAAAAATGGAGTGGGGATTTATTCAGCGACAGGAGAATCTGCGGAGATAGAGGTAAGTATTTGGAAACCTAAGAAAAGAAACAAAACAGAACCACTTTTTTTTATTTGTTTGTTTCCTTTATTTCAGAGAAAATGAGACAAATTACAGGAAAAGAAAGGTCATTGTAGAAAAAGACATGACTAAATTGTGAATAGCATTTATGTGCCATTTAAATTCTGTATAATAATCTAACCAAAGTTACAAATGATATTGGGATGGGAGGATGTGGGAGAGAAAGTGTGTGTGTGTGTGTGTGTGTGTGTGTGTGTGTGTGTGTGTGTTAGGGTAGAGAGTTCTATAGTAGAAAGTCAATAGATAATGCCTAAATTTTTTAAAAACTCAAGAATTTCCAATAAAAACATATTACTTAAGTATAGGGCAATAAATAACATACTAGTCACTAACAATTATGAATGGTTACCTCTGGGGAGAGGGCAATAAGGTAGGATGGTGGTTGGGAACTGCTGTTTCTCCTACCTTGCAGATCATGTTGACTATTTAAACGTGTGAATGTATAAATTTGATTAAAATATGAAAGAAGGAATCAGAAGGGATGCAAAGGAGGAAAAGAGGAAGGGAAGGAAGAGGGAAGGAGCAAAGGAAGGAAGGAAAGAGAAAATGAGAAAGAAAGAAGGATTTCGTAGGGGGAGTAAAGAAAGACGAAAGAAAGAACAAAAGGAAAGAAAGAAGGTAAAAAATTATGATATATCCACACTTTGCAACATAATTATGAAGACTTCAATACTCACTGAAAAATTTTAATAACATGGGAAAGTTCTCACAATATAATGTGAAGTGAAAAGATAAGATGAAACTATATATAATACATGTTCTCGGCTTAAAAAATTCTTTTCCTCTAAAATCTGTTTTATAAAATACATATATATCAAATGTTAAATTTTATTTCTGGTTGGTTACATAACAGATTATATGAATTTTCCCCTTATATTAGCTGGTATTTACCAAAATTTTTAAGTATGCTTATAGTATTTTTATCCTGAAAAAAGTCCTTCATAATTTTAAGTTTTGTTGTTGTTGTATGTTTGTTTGTTTGCTTAAAGATCACTAAGGATTAAAAACAAAAGAGAAAAAGGACAGTGGGCACTGGGACTGATCAAGCCCAGCTTCTATGGAGGCTTTGGGTGACCTTGAAGATGTGGATTTTGGTTTAGTGCCTGACTATGGTTCTTGGGGGAAGAATTCACTAAATCCAGCCCATCCTTTACTAGGACAGCCAATACCAAGCTCTGATAAAGATATAAACTTCCTTTAAAAATTATAGTTAAATAACCCAAGCACCTGACTTTTCCTTTCAAATGAAAAACAGAAAAATAAAAGTCTGTAAGAACATTTCTGCCTGGTTTACCTCCTTAACTGATGAAAATTTTCCTGCCACAAAAATGAAATAAATTTGCCCCGCCTCATCCCCAGAGCCTCCTGCACCCCTTCCTTCCTGCTTCAGCCTCTGCTCACTTCCTGGATAAGACAATGCCTTAAACAATTTTTATCTGGATTAAGGTTTCTTAAATATTTAAGCAGACGCTGCAATCTAGCACTTAAGAAAAATCTGCCTTGAAATTTGCAAAGACACTAGGCACAATTTCAAGGGATCAATACAAAAAAAGAAAGCCTTTACCTGACAGTCCTCAGCAGAGTGCTGCCCAGCTGTCCTGCAGTGTCTGGCAAAGACTGATTTGCTGCTCAGAATCTGCCTGAGCTATTCTTGTTCTTGAGGACAAGAAGCACAGAGTATCTTTAAGTGTATTTGCAAAACATTGCACAGAAATTTATCCTGGCAAGCACAGCTACCTTTCAGCTACCGTGGTTTCCTGCTGGTGGGGAAAGGAGACTCTAGCAAGAAGAGTTTTGTTCTTTCTGGTTAGGGGTTCAACTGGAATGAAATGTTTTTAGAGGAAGGTTGTGCCAGGAAGTTCAAGGTAGAAGGAAATTTACCAGCGGGAGGGCCAGAAATGTAGCAGATGGAGAACTAGATATCTAAATGCCACTGGACTTGCATGGCTTCAGGAGAGCAGCTGTCACCAGTAACACCACTAGCTAATATGGACTGAGAATCTTTGTTCAGGTCTTTATAGGACTCATCTGGTTTATTCCATTTGACACCCATGTAAGAGATGGACATTTACCATAGGAGTAAGAGAAGATTCGGACAGCTTAGGCAACATGCTCAAGGAGGCAAGTCCAGGTCTGACTGACTAGAGTCTTGCTTGTTTAGTTGTGGGGTGTAAAAGCAAGGACTCTCTGGATATGCTACATGGGTTCACTTATCACTCTTGGTGGGAATGTAAACTGGTACAGCCATTATGGGAAACAATATGGAGTTTCCTCAAAAACTTAAACATTAAACTACCAGATGATCCAGCCATTCCACTTCCGGGTGTACATCCAAAGGAAAGGAAATCATTATGTTGAAGAGCTATCTGCACTCCCATGTTCATTGCAGTATTATTTACAATAGCCAAGCCATGTCCATTAATGAATGAATACACGATAAAGACAATATAGTACATATAGTATACACTGGAATGTTATTCAGCTATAAAAAAAGAAATGCTGCCATTTGTGACAACATGGATGGAACTTGAGGGTTTTATGTGAAGTGAAATGTCAGACAGAAACAGGCAAATACTGTATGATCTCATTTATATATGAAATCTACAAAAACCCCAAACTCATAGAAAAAGAGATCAGATTTGTGGTTGCCAGAGGCAGACGTGCCAGGAAACTGGGTGAAGGTGGTTGTAAATACAAACTTCCAGTTATAAAGAAAAGAAGTAGTGAAAGTGAGGATCCTCATGACTTAGATTACATTCAGTTTTAAACCCTGGCTTTAGAAATCATATCCCTCTCTCGCTTTCTATACCCTTCAGAGACCTAGCCTTTCCTCCAGATAATCAGCAACTGCTGAGGCAGCTGAAAGCAGTAGCCTAGATTTGAGTAATGGTCTTACAGGTCCAGACCTCTAGCAGGCTAAGGATAACGTGCTGATCTAAGTTAGATTTCAGTTCCTGAGTCCTAGAACCCCTGGCTACTTTCCAATAAGGCTGGACAGAGGGACTCCGGAAAAGACCCTTGAACTGTCCTCAAACCTGAAGAAAGGATTCATTACTCTTACCTCATCTCCAACCAATCAGCTCCCAACAGAACCCCAAACCCCTACTCCACAATGTCTTGCGATTTTGCCCTATGTAATCTGAACCTCCATGCCACCGGGGAGCCAGGTCTTAAGAGCACTAGCTCACCTGTGTCTCTGGGCTTGGTGCCATTTCCTTAAATAAACCTCTACTTTCTTTGCTGCAAACTCCTGTTTGTGTCTCCATTGGCTTTGATGCATGCAGGCAGAATGAGCCCCTTGAGTTTGATAACAGTACTAGGGATATAACTACATGATGACTGTAGTTAACAATGCTGTATGGTATATTTGAAATTTGCTAAGATAATGGGTCCTAAAAGTCCTCATCACAAGGGAAAACAGTTTTTTGTGTGTTTGTTTTTGGTAATTGTATGAGGTGATGGATGTCAACTAACCTTATTATGGGAATCATTTCACGATATATATGTATGTCAATCATTGTGCTGTACAGTTTAAAATGTTGTTTATCAATTATATCAATAAAACTGGAAGAAGAAATAAAGACATCATCTTTAAAAAATATATAGCACACCTCCTTACAGTCTGTATGATGTGTTCTTTCCCATTTGATTCATATGTTTTTGCATTTTAAAGTTGTTTCACTTTTTTCCCAATGTAGTTTAAGATCTGGCAAAGCAGGTTATTTTTGGTGAGAATTCATACACCTTTTTAAGTCATGCAGAGCTTTTTCCAGATTTCCTGTTCTGTGTTAAAATTTGTCTGCACTATAAAGTGTATCCTGTAGTTGTGGGGCTTGCTTCAAGACCTCTATATTAGCGACATCTCTACTCTGCATCTTCATGCGTCTTCTGAAGTTTCAAGGTCAAAAATTTTAAAGTATTGTTTTTCAAGATTCAGCTCAAAGCCCTTTTTCACGAAATGGATGGGTTTCCCTACTGGTTGTCTCTATTATTCCTTGTGGTTTGATTAGAAGACTTGGTCTCCAAGCCAGGGTCATGACAGGATCTTGGCTCCTACCAGTGCATTTGGAAATCTGAAATCCTTCCTGAAGATGGAAGGTCTCCTCTTGCAATATTTCCCACCACCTGCAGCTCAGACAGAAAGGTGATCCCTGGGTGCTTCTCCCAAACCCTCTTGCAAGACTGCTCAGGGGCTCCCCCACACTCTTCATCCACCCTCTTCCAGAGAACAGTCCCTTTTGACTAACCTGGTTAGAGATTAAACTCTCAATAAGATAAGAGGGTGGGGTGTATCATAGAAAAGGGCGGAGAGGGTGGTGTGAGAGAGCCAAGTTTCTGTTCATCCTTAAAGCACTGGAATCTCAAGTGGATACATCACATCAAACAGAATCTCATGACCAGTCAGCCTAGAACACTTCTCATTTCCCTTTTTTGGGGCTGCTCCACTTCTATTAGTGTAGCCAAAAGGGCAGCCATTTTTTTGAGGGCTTATCATCTCCTTGATAACAACTAGTCTTTCCCAGAAACCATTCTCTCAAGTGTATTTTATATGAGATGCAGCCAAGCAGTTGTTGACAAAAATCTCCCCCAACCTATGTGTTTCCATTATATTCTATATAATATATAACATTAATGTTATATATTACATAGTGTAAATATTTATGTATAAATAAGTTATAAAATACTTAAATATGACATAAATATTATACAATACTTATATCCATATATTACAATTTTTATATATTATAATGATATATTTTCTATATAATATGTAAAAGTAACATTCTATCACATATTACATAATCTATTATATATTCTACATAATTTGTATGTATCAGTAATATATATTGTGTGCTTCTGCTATTACTTTTTTTAACCTAAAGACTTTATATTTTTCACAATTCAATTATATTTTATGAGATTTCTTGCTTTCCCAGAGCATAAAGAACTATTTGGAGCCTGTCTTTATAATTTTATTTATTTACTTTTGCTAATATTCCAAACTAACTTTTTTTTTTTTTTTTTTTTTGAGGGCAGTGTTACTGGTCCTCATCTGTGGGATCCAAACCGGGGCCGCTGGCTTCCCAAGCCAGCTCTTAACCACCGTACCACTCGGCCGGCCCCAGACTATCAATTTTAATTGTCGAGTCTTCTATCTCTGAAGTAACGTGGGACAACTTTCTAGCTGTGTGGCCTTGGGAAAGTTACGTGACCTCTGTCTGCCTCTGCTTTCTATCACATTTGTTTGTTGTAAGGGTTAAATGAGATAAACCAAGATATACCCCACAGATGGTGCTTGGCAAATTGTAAGCTGTTAACAAGAGTTAATTACACTGTATGATTGCATGGTCATTCTATGAGCCCTTCTCCACACCTCCCTGACACACTGACGCAGGAAGTCTTGCTTGTAGGCCTCCTGGGCACAGTGACTCAAATCCCAGCTGGTCTTATGTTGGACTTAACTTTTGGAGCTGGTCCAGCTATGATGTATCTCTTATTTGTCAGAAGTTTTATGGATGGAGAGCACTAGACTTCTCTCTCTGTTCTTTTTCTATGAAGTCATTAGAACCAAGAAAACGAAACCAGTCTCATTATATTTCCTGAAAAAGAAACTCAGTAAATTATTTGAGTAAGAATAGTTCTGTCTCCTGTTGTCACCCTCTTGCTGACCTCACGAAGACTCTTGGCCCTGAGCCCGATTCCCACAAAGAACTTATTCTGAACAAAGACAGGGAGAGAGAAGAAAAGGGGCAACAGGGTTGTACAGCAGGTTCTCAAATTGCCAGCATGTCATCTCTTGTCCGTCACATTTATATAGCACTCTGTATTTTCTCTCTCTCTTTTTTTTAAAAGGCTATAATTTATTTTTTTAAAGGTAAGATTATGGCTTATACTTACTCCTTTTTTTTTTTTTTTAAGATTTTATTGGAGAATTGGGGAAGGGAGAACAGTGTTGGGGAATTGGGGAAGGGAAAAAGACAAGTTGTTGTCCTTCAATCTTAGTTGTGGAAGGCGCACCTAGCTCAGTGCCAAGTCCAGTTGCCATCTGGTAGCCCATTGGCATCTCCCCGCAGCTCAGTTCAAGGTGCTGTGTTCAATCTCAGTTGCGGGTGGGCATAGACCACCATCCCATGCGGGAGTCGAACCGGAAACCTTGTTACTAAGAGTGCACACTCTAACTACTGAGCCATTGGCTACCCATCGGCAGCTCAGGGCAGCTTAGCTCAAGGTGCCATATTCAAGCTTAGTTGCAGGTGGGCATAGCCCACCATTCCATGTGGGAGTTGAAACGGAAACCTAGTTGTTCCGAATACATGCTCTCACCAGCTGAGCCTTCCTGCCACCTGTTGGCAGCTCAGCTCAGGCGCATCTCACTGGCCCATGTGGGAATTGAACTGGCGACCCTGTTGCTCAGAGCTCAGGCTCTTAACCAACCGAGCCACTCAGCCAGCCCTAGCATTCTGTATTTTCAAGTTACTTTTTTAATACAGCTAAATGACACTGAAACAGTTAAAAACAACAACAACAACCAAGGACAAAACAAAAAGTAAAAGCATCATCCCATCAGGAGAGTGGAAAGAGAGTTGTTATTTGTGTAAAAATAACTGTAGAGAAAAGCACTGGGGAAATTAAAACTGCAAGTTGTGCTTTCTTTACTTAGAAAATGAATAAATATATGAGAGAAGGCACCTTTCTCCACCAACCCAGTCTTATCCCTAAACCCAATCATGAACAGCATTGGTGGTTTCAAATAGTTTCTGCATTTAAAAAATAATAAATTTGTCAGTGATTGTTCCCTTTGTTTTGCCTGTATTTTTCTGAATGGATGAAGGGAAATTCAGGGACACTGAACTCAAAATAAATATTTTGTCCATCCATCCACCCATTTCCATTCATTCATTAATTCACTCAATCAATATTTATTCAGTTTCAACCAGGGATCAGTCAGGCATTGTTCTGTGCCTCTAAATGTTTGAATATAATACAAATAAAAATAAAGACAGCCAATATTAATTGATCCTTAACTATGTGTCAGCAACTGTTTTAGCTGTTCTATGTGTACTATTGTTTTAATCTCTGAAATATTTTTATGATATATTTTGTCATTATCCCCATTTTAGAGATCAGGAAACAGACTCAAAGGGAGTAAATAACTTGCCTAAGATTGCATACTAGAAAGTGGTGGGTCTTTGCTTCGAACATGGTAGTCTGGCTCCAGAACCAGAAATAGGACTAGAGTGAGGTGAGTGAGGCACCTCAGGTATAAAATTTCAGGAGACATTTGTTCTCAGGGTGGTATAAACACTGACCCTGGACTTCCATGATCCTGAGAATGTCTCCTTTAGTGATGTGCCTTTGGTGCCTCACTCGCCTTACCCTACCTTCTCTGGTCCCTGTCCAGCACCATCTGTAAAAATCTGCCTTTTACAGATTAACATCCTGTACAAAATGATACTATGGGATAGAAAGGTCACACTGCCCTGAGCTGGCATTGCTGTCACACAAACTGTGTAGTTAAAGGTTGAAGATAATGTAGAAATAAATAAAGTCATAATATAAGCTCCATACATTGCAGTTAGAGAGCTGTTTATGAAGTATCTGGAATACTTTGGCACAAAGTCATCATCATTTGATAGCACCAGAACTGGAATGAGATGTAAGTTAATCACTTGGTAAAACTCCTGTGTTTTAAAGAAACCGAGGCCTAAAAGAACACAATAAGTTTTACAAAGGGACAGAACCAGAATGAGCAGAAATGAAATTAGATCACTGATTTCCTAATTCCTAGTTTCATGAAGTATCTCTGTGAATTAGCCTTCAGTGAGAGAAGAGCCACTAAGAAGTATATAAATATATTTCTTACAGGAATTTGATTTTAAGCAATTCTGGGAGCTGGCTAAGCAATCTCTGTGAAACTCTTGACTTCCTGTCTGATGCTGGAGCTTCAAATCCAAAGGCAGGAAGTAGAGAAGGGAAGATGGATGTGACATGGGGAAGAATGAGGACAGCTGGAGCCATAGCACGTTCTGCACACATCCCCACAACAATCGGCTGGAATCCAAGTCAGCTCTCACTACCTCCAACCTTGATGACATGGAGGTCCTGTAGGAAAAGCTGGTGCCCTTCGTCATGGAGCTAAACACACCTGTCACCCAGGATTCAGAGACACTGGGAAAGGATACAGGGGAGGTAGAGCAGTTATAGGCCTGACACATCAATGGGTTGAGCCAGGAGATAAGCAACAGTGTGCCCTGAGCCACAGAAACAACGGCGCTGCCATTGTTTCTGTTTGCATAAAAATGCTTGCATAAAAAGCAAAACGTTTGCTTCTTTTCCACTCTCCATATAACATGCAAAAATGTCTGTGGATTCACCCTGACTCATACAGAGAAGAAAATTCTGGGAAACACAGTTTGGTCTAGCCAAATTGACTCATTACAAAGCCTACCTCCTTCAGGGCTCAGCTAAGCAGTGTGGGAAGCAAGCAGATTTAACTTGTCAGCTTAGAATGCTGCTTCACCTGAGCGGGGTGGGGTGGGAGAGCTCCAATATTAATTACTTTGTGTGTGTCTACCCATTGACTCAAAATCTCATGTTTATTAAAAACGCGTACTGAACCTGTACAGCATGTTTGATTGACACTGTGTTAAGAAGATGAAACATGAGATGTCCTGAATCCTTGCCATCAGAGGACACCCATCTCTCTTGTTCCTACACGGGGAGGGGGGTGGGGACCAGATGTTCTCCTATACTGAATCCAGAAAATGTGTCAGTTTACATCTGTCAAAAAAAAGAGAGAGGAAAAGAAATGAAAATGAATATGGGAAAAAAAAAATCTCACCCCCAAAAAGGAACTCTGATGCGAGCTGTTACTTTAATAAAAAAAAAGAAAATTCAACTCATTCCACACAAAATTGCTAAAGGAATTCCAGTATTCTGAGACTCGGCCTAAGTTTTGTTTCTTTTTCTTCGTACTTTTCAATGTTTTCTCAATTTTCTGTGTATTCTTTTTCAAATAAGAAACACAAAAGAGAAATTTGTTGTTGTTTTAAAGCATTCACTTCTAAACAGGATGTAGGGGCCTCTGCGGAGCTGGCAAAGTAGTCCTGCCACCCCAGCCCAGCCCAGGAGGGGCCGGTGAGTAGGCCAAGCACGCCCCCTAGTGGGACAGCCTGTTTGCTCCCTCCCTTTTGTTAAAATTGCCCTTACAGAAAAAGATCCTTGATATCTGTCTTGGCGATGACTTTTTGGATTAGACACCACAAACACAAGCAAAACAAGTAAAAATCAACAAACAAGTGACGCTACATCAAACTAAAAAACTTCTGCACGGCAAAAGAAACAATCAACAAAATGAAAAGGCAACTTATGGAATAAGAGAAAATATATACAAATCATATATCTGATAAGGGGTTAATAGCCAAAAGATAAAAGAAATTCATTGTATCTCAAAAAACTGGAAATGGAACTACCTTACGACCCAGCAATTCCATTCTCAGGTACCTATCCAGAGAAACTCAAGATGCTAATTTGAAAAAATATATGCACCCCTATGTTTATTGTAGCACTGTTTACAATAGCCAAGATTTGGAAACAACCAGAATGCCCATCGGTAGATGACTGGATTAAGAAATTGTGGTACATTTATACAACGGAGTATTACTCAGCTATAAACAAGAATGAAATCATACCATTTGCAACGATATGGATGGTCCTAGAGAACATTATGTTAAGTGAAATAAGTCAGCCAGAAAATGACAAATACCATATGATCTCACTTATATGTGGAATCTAAAAAATTGAATAAATGAGCAATGCAAACAAAAATAGTCTCAGAGACACAGAGGAAAAACTGATAGTTGTTAGATGGGAGGCGGGTGGGGATGAGGGAGAAGGGGAAGGAATTAGACAGCATAAATTGGTAACTACAATATTGCCACAGGGATATGAAAGACAGTTCAGGGAATATAATTAATAATGTTTTATAATTAATAAAGATGGACACATGTCTTGTTAGGGAGACCACTTCATGGATGGTGTAGAGGCTTGACCACTGCGCTGTACTCCTGAAGCTGAAGTTGAATGATATAGTATGTCAACTATAATTTAATATAATTTAATATATATATATATATATATATATATATATATATATATATATATAAAGTCACTGGATGTGGGGTATAATGTGGGGAGTGGAGTCAATGGAATTGTAATAGATATGTATGATATTGGGGGAGGGAGGGGGTTGTCACTTTGTGAGGGGTAAAATGTATAACTATTGCATTGTTTTGTACACCTGAAACCAATAAAAAAATTAATTAATTAAAAAAAAGAAATTCATACAACTCAATCGCAAAAACAAAGCAAAGAAGGCAGATGGCCAACTGTGGGCCATCTGTGTTCTTCAGGGAAATGTGGATCAAAATTAACAAAGACATATCACCTCACACCTGTTAAAATTATAAAAATGGCAAGAAATAAAAGCCAGTGTAGCTGTTGAGAAAAGGGGACCTTGGTGCATTGTTGGTGGGAATATGAATTGTTACAACCACTGTGGAAAATAATATGGAGTTTCCTCAAAATATTAAAAATAGAACCACTGTGTGATCCAGCAAACTCATTTCTGGATATTTATCTGAAGGAAATGAAAACACCATCTTGAAGAGGTACCTGCACCCCATATTCATGGCAACATTATTCACAATAGCCAAGACATGGAAACAAGCTAAGTGTCCATTGAGGGATGATGAATGGATAAAGAAAATGTGGTATACATACATACACAATGGAATATTATTTAGCCATAAAAAGAAGGAAATTTGGCCAATTATGAAAAAAATGGATGGACCTTGAAGGCATTATACTAAGTGAAATAAGTCAGAGAAAGAAAGACAAATCCTGTATAATCTCATATGTGGAATCTAAAAACATCAAACTCATAGAAACAGAGAGTAGAATGGTAGTCTCCAGGGGTTAAGGGGTAGGGAAATGGGAAGATGGTCAAAGGATACAAACTTTCAGTTGTAAGATGAATAAGTTCTGGGAATTTAATGTACATCATGATGACGATAGTTAACAATACTGGAAGTTGCTATCAGAATAGAGCTTTAACGATCTCACCATAACTACCACAATGAAACAGAAATTATGTTAGGTGAAGGATGGTAATACATGCAGGGAAAGTCCCTGAGATGGAAAATTTCCTCTATAAACAGAGGGCAGGTAAAGACTGAAGAAAGAGGCAGGCCACTCCAGCCTGTTAATGAATTGAGTTTATTAAGGGAAACTTACCTATGAGGTGCACCTTGGGTGGCTACAAGACAAAATGGATCCCCAGGCCGCTGGGCAAAACAGGGATAGTCATGGTTACTGGTGTGTGAATGCTACTATGTACAGGGCATTATCTTGCGTGCTTGACCAGATCAGGACAACGACCTGCTCCAGGAACTAGCATATAGAGGGAGGCAAGGGAGACGTGCTGGTTTATGTCAGAATGAGCATCAGTTATGATTAGTCTCCGGTAAGTGATCTTTGTTCTGGCCCAGGTCTAGCTTGTGAACCTGGCAGTGATCACACCATAGAACAGTCTCTCCTCCACAGATGTGTTAATGAAACACATTGTAGTGAATATTTCCCCATATATATGTATGTATACCGAATCATCATGTTGTACATCTTTAACTTACACAATGTTATATGTCAGTTATATCTCCAGAAGACTGGAAAAAAATTAAGCTGCCTTTAGCAAAGGTCATCCCATCCACCCTTCAAAAGGTAGTGAGGGGCCAGCCGGGTGGCACGGTGGTTAAGAGCTGGCTTAGGACGCCAGCGGCCCCGGTTCGGATCCCACATATGAGGGCCAGTGACACTGCCCTCAAAAAAAAAAAAAGTTAGTGAAGACCTTTTCTCAGCCTCATCCTTCTCTTGACAGGAATGAGGGGAGACTGGCACGTTCTGGGTGTACAAGATGCTGCCAGCACGGGGCGAGAGTGTCGCTTGCGCCCCGGAGGGTGCGGAGCGGGAGAGCCGCGTGCGGAGCCCCTTCCTAACTGACCACTCTGACCTGCTGCCTTCATGAACCTGAGCTGTATGTACTGAGTGCAGCTCCCGAGTTGGGCTGCCGCTCATCATCACAGCTGCTTAATTGCTTCAACAGAGCCGTTTGCCTACTTAAGGCCCCAGATGAAAAAGTCTTGTTTCAGTGTGTGTGTTTCCTAAATTTATTTTAATTTGCAGCATTAATCCTTTTCAGGATTCACGAGCACAAACACGTGGCTGTTCGCTAAAGTGAGGGGCACTGCAGCAGCCCAGGGGAGCCTCAAATTAGTTGGGGGAAGGGAATATACATTCTAGCGGGGCTGGGAGAGAGCCTTCTCCTGGTTAGTCCCCGACCGACCACACCCACCCCACACCATCCTCCATGTGGCTTCCCTCTGGGTGCAGCTCTTGGCCTCTAGGGGGCTCTTCTCCCTTCATCACAGTTTCATAAGTCAGCGCTTTGCAATTTTACCGTTAGAACCTAACCTCTACTTCAACTAGGGAAGGTGTGGCATTTACCCGCCCGCCGTTCCCGGAGCACACCCTTAACTTTCCAGCCTCTGGGCCTTGGCTCTCCTCAGGCCCGCCCTCCCCTTGCAACCAGCCCCTGAAGCCCCTCCTACTCACTTTGGTCTGCAGGACTCAAGTCACACTTCTTTAATAAAGGCTGCCTCTTGGTGTTTCAAGACCTGTCATTACTTAGTGATGTTCTGATGACACTTTCAAGGCCATCTCACAGCTCATCTGCTGATGGCACCTTCTCTAAACTCCTCTTAATCCCTTAATCTCCTTTCTAGTTAATCCTTCCAGGAATTCCTGCTTGATTGCTGTTGGTAATAATAATTGCTATCATTTAGTATGTGCTAGTATTGTTACATTGCTACTATTGTCTAGATGCTTTTTATAAATTATCTCTTTTCATTTTGACAACAACCTAGTTGCAGATACAGGCAGGTGAAGACCCCACACCCCAGGCTCATACCTCAGAGGACCTATACTTTTCTGAAACACCTTCCTTATACTTTTCTAGATCCCTCACCAGGGTCTGGTCCCTCACTCACGCTGGGCTGGCATGCCTTTACACTAGGGTCAGGTCAACCAGCTGCCAAGGAGCTCCAAGGCTGGCACTGATCTCTAAATACTTCTAAGGGTAGAGGCTGTGTGTTAGAGTCCTGCTGATTCCCCAACTCTGCCCAGCACATCACCTTGCACAGTGTAGCTCAGTCACCACAGTACTTGATTGAAAAGGTGGACCAGTTCCTCACAATTCAAGGTGACCCAGTGAGATTCTCTGATCTCTAGGAATCCCAGCAACTCCAGGAAGAGAGCCGCTGGTGGGTTAATAGAGGCCTGAATGGAGATGCTGCAATGTTCTCAGACACTTGGTCTGAGATGGATGAGAGAGACTGAGGGCAGCGAGGAGGGCCAACTTACCATAGTTTATGATGGAAATAGAAGAATAAAATGCCCTTAAAGGGTTCTAATCCTGGAGATTTATTTTATAATTTAAGTTTCTTACCCACATCAATATAAATTAGTTTTGTTGATCAAATTCACTAAATTATAACAAGTCTTGCAACTTTCATTCATTGACTTTTAAAAACAAGCTTGTTTTTGATAAGCTCCAGCAACAGTAGACTTTCAATAAATGTAAATGGCTTTATGCCCTTATTGTCACTAATTCCCCAGATTATTTCAGTCTGCAGTCAAAACCAGGATCTCCATAAGAGAAGAAGAAGACAGAAACAAAACTCTGTTTCTCCAGCTCCAATTCCACCCCCAAGAGCAGAATCCAGCCCTGCCCTAGCCCACCCCCACTCCCAAATATGTCAGGGGGCTCCAAGGAGTGCCTTCAGGGTTTCTCCTCTCTGCTTCATGTACCATGGCCGCTCTCCTGCCACTGTTCCTTCCAAAGCCCAAGCCAAGCCTGGTGTGGGCTGCTCTGGTCCTTGGTCTCGCCACTGGCTCCCCAGGCAACTGGGACAAAGGTTTGCGTTGACTCCCCTCATGTAGCAAAGTTACCATGTAGGGAAACTGCAAGCTCTAGTGCACTTGTATTTCAGTCTCCACTCCTCAAGGCCCTGTCTGGCACAGGGAGGGGGGAAGCAGGGCTAGAATTCAAAATGCTCCCAAAGCCTTACATTGAGCCATGTGCCTCAGACCAAATTTGTGTTGTCCCATTCTCTCTGCTCTTACCTTAAATTCTTTCCCAGGAGACCCCTAATCATTTCTGAAAATGGCCCCCAGAAGGATACCATCCCATCCAGTGGCACACCGGTAACAATTGGTCTCAGAATGGCCCAATGGCATGGTGGAGTCAGAGATTCAGCATTACTTAAGTTTTGAAGCTGAGATCCTGTTTCTCTTGTCAAAACACATGTAAATGCACACACATACACACTCAGGCACATATACACACAAGTCTATGTACATGACACACACCAATTTGTCAATGTGAAATACTTCTGTCTTCAGTCACTGTTGACATTCTACTGGTCACCCACCAGTCCAACCCTTCTGTCCTTTCACAGGATAATGGAAAACATGTTTGTACAGCATCAAATGAGAAACGTGTAGTCTCTCCAGTTTTTTCCTTGTTGACACAACTCTCTGAACAAGCCAGGAAGAAATCATTAGATCTTTCGGTGCCTCTGACACTACCATAAAGACAGGAGAGTGAGGTAGGGGCGGGGAGAGATATATTTAGAACAGCTAGAAAGAGAGAGATAAATGAAGATTGGGACGCAGTTTGGGTTGGACTTCGAATCAATTGAGAGTATGATGAAGCTGCTTCAGAATGGACATCAGTCGCTCAAACAATCCCATGGGCTGAGCCCTGATGTAGGGCCCTGTGTTGATTGGTGTGGAGGAAAGTGTACGAGATTCGTGTGGATGCTGTAACAAGTCATCCCAAACTGGGAACTTCAAACAACAGAAATTTACCCTCTCCCATTCTGGAGACTTTGAGACCAAAATCAAGGTGCTGGCAGGATCACACGCCCTCTGAAGGCTGTAGGCGAGAATCCATTCTTGCCTCTTCTGGCCTGGTGGCTCCTGGGGTTAGTTGGCTTGTGACTCCATTACTCCAAACTCTGCCCCTATCTTCACATGATCGTCTTCCTTATGAGTCCCTGTGTCTTCTCCTTTTTTGTCATAAGGACATTGTCATAAGATTTAGGGCTTATTCTAAACCCAGGATGATTTCATCTCAAGATATTTAACTTAATGGAAAATAAAAATAGTAGCTACATTGAAAGTATACTACATGCCAGACACTCTACCCATATTTTGTCTAATTCTCACAGCAACCTTGCAAAGTGGGTGTTATTAGTCCCATTTTACAAATGGGAAAATTGAGACTGAGAAAAATTACCCAAAATTTTAAAGCTAGAAACTAACACATTTGACCAGATTTACACAGCATATGCTTTGACTGTTACATCCTTGTTGCCAGATTCATTCATTTCACAAACATTTATTGAATACTTAATGCATTGAAGAACCATTCTTCTAGGTCTGAAGATACAACAAAAAACAAAACAAAAAGCCTCTACTTATACAAAATTGATACTCTAGCGAGAGAAACAGATAGTAAACAAATACATAAACTATGTAGTATTTTGAATGGTGATATAGCAACGGAAAAATTATGAAGCAATGCATGTACCTTGTCAACTGTAACAAGACAGCTTTGAGACAACTGGGAAATTTGAATATATATGATACTATTAATTTGTTAGATTTGATAATGGCATCATGTCTGTGTTTCTAAAATACAAGTATTTATTTAAAGATGCAGACTGAAATATGTATGGATAAACGAAGATTGTAAAATGTTACTAATTACTAATGTTGGTTGAGAGATACGTGAGGAAGGGCTTTCCTTCATACTTTAAAAATTTTGCTTGAAAATTTCCACAATACAAACTTTTGGATAGGGGTGGCTGATAAGACATACAACAGATTTTGTAAGATTAAATAGGTAGATCAGGGAAGGTGATCATGAATAAGGTGACATTGGAGAAAAGACTTGAAGGAAGTGGGTGTGGGAGCGATGTGGATCTCAAAGAACGCTCCATGCAGAGAGGTAGGTGCTAATGCAGAGTCCTGAGGTGGGAGTGTGGGAAGGGAAGAATGTACTCCAAAGACACTGGGAAAAACTGTACATAGGGGATGAAAATATGATGGCTGCTAGCTTCCCCTCAGCATTATAGATATTAATGATGCATTTTGTTGTGTCTTGTGCAATAGAACATTTTCACATAGTATCATAATGCCAATTAAGTATGGCATCTTTTTGAAACCAATCATTCAAACTTGAAAGAAAAGGGATTGAATAGTTTAAGGGTAGACATTATGAGCTCTTTCAAAAGCCAGAAATGATTGCAGTTTTTCAACTAGAAAAGGTCAATAAAGCATCCTATAGCTTTTAATTTTTAATAAGGTAAATACCAATCACTATAACCCACATAAACAAATAGAATGCTCTTTGGGGTTATTATTATTATTATTTTTTTTAAAGATTTTATTGGGGAATTGGCGGAGGGGAACAGCATTGGGGAATCGGGGAAGGGGAACAGACAAGTTGCTGTCTTTTTGTTCTTCAGTTTAGTTGCGGAGGATGTTGCTTCACTGGCCCATGTTGGTATCGTCATTGCGCTCTTCCCGGATGAGGCAGATCGGTTGCTGGCCTCTGGATGTCGCTCACTGCGGCTATTGACAGCTCACGCTTGGCTGCCAGCTGCTCACGCTGGCTGCGGGCCACTCACTGTAGCCTATGGCAGCCCACTGCAGCAGGGGCTGCAGTCCACACCATCACCCGGGCTCGCACAGCCCAGCTCCAGGTGGAGCTGTTGTTAGCTGTAGAGGGCAGTGTCACTGGCCCTCATGTGGGATCCGAACCGGGGCCGCTGACATCCCAAAACCAGCGCTTAACCAATGTGCCACTCGGCCGGCCCCGGGGTTATTATTTATTTATTTATCTATTTATTTATTTTTTAAGACTAAGGGGTTTTTGAGACCAAAAAGTGAGAAAATCACTGGGGATTATATTCAGCCTTGATTGGTATATCTTCCTATGACCTCACACAGAACTATTGTTTTGAAATTCTAAGCACCTAACTCCCTAGTTGGGCCTCAATTATAGGTCCTTCCAGCTCAAAAAACAGCTTTTCAGTGGCTTGAGGGACTTTGACCATAGTTAGCTTGTTTCTGCTTGGCAATTTTGCCTTTTTTGATTATTATTTCCTTTATGTTTTCTTTTTCTCATTTTTTTCTTTATTCTTTTACTTTAGCTCCATTTTTCTTTATTCTTTTTACTCATTTCTTTTTTAGTTTGTTGGTATTTGCTATTGTTTGTTTTTACTTTTGCCTGCCATTGTGATTTGATTCCATTTTAAGACCAGTTCATCAGCTGAACTTTAAACTGATTTTCTTTTGAGGTGATTAGGACAAAACTTCTCACCAGTTTTTCCCAAATGTAAGCTGACCTTAGGACACTGTGGGCAGGAAGACTAATGGGACACGAGGCCTCTCAGATATCTGTGCTGAGCAGAGCCTCACACTGGCAGCAGTCCCCTCAGCAACACTGACAAGGATTACTCCAGTTATGGGGAAGCTAGCCCAGCACATCCTGTCTGAGAACGCAATAGCCATGGAGACCACAGAACTCCTCCAGCCTCCAGAGACTATGTCACAAAGCAGGAGTCATGAAGGCTGGATCATCCCAACACAGTGAAATATCTGAAGAGACAGAGGCTGGGAAAACTGCCTTGTTTGGAAGGATGCTAGTGGAGGAGGGGAGTTTGGGTCCCTAGTGGCTCATGGCAGCAGAGAAGAGAAGAGGCTGAAGGAAAATTCCACCAGTTACTGTCTGCTACGCAAGCCGTCTCCAGAAATATATTGTCCCTAGAGACTTAAAGACAGCAAACCTGCTCTTGAATGCCGGCATGAACTCCAGGCTTTCAAAACAGGTTTACACTGGCAGCTATCCCCTCAGGAGCACGGACAAGGGTCACTCTGTTTTCGGGGAAGCTGGCCCAGCACATCCACTGTGGGAAAGCGATAGCCATGAAGATCATTGCTGACACCACAAAACTAACCCAGCAGACAGAGACTATCTTACAAGGGTGGGAATCATGATGGCTAGGATCATCCCAAAACAGTCAAATATTTGAAGGAACAGCTGCAGAGAAAACTGGCTTCTTTGGAAGGATGCTAGTGGAGGAGGGGAGTGTGGGTCCCTAGTGGCTCATGGTAGCAGGAAAGAAAAGAGGCCCAGGCAGGTTCTACCAGTTACTGCCTAATGTGCCAACTATCACCAGAAACATATTACCTGTACAGACTTAATACTACCCAACCTGCTCTCAGATGCTAGACTGAACTTCAGATTTACAACAGGCTCACACTGGCAGCTGTCCCTCGGGAGCACTGACAAGGGTGACTCCATTTTAAGGGAAGCTGGCCCAGCATATCCTGTCGCAGAAAGTGATAGCCATGGAGATCATTGCTGAGACCACAGACCTCCTCCAGCCTCCAGAGACTATCTCACAAAGTTGGAATCATGAAAGCTGGATATTTGAAGAGATGGAGGCTGAGAGAACTGCCTTGTTAGAAAGGATCCTAATGGATAAGAGGAGTTTGGGTACCTAGTGGTTCATGGCAGCTGGAAATAAAAGAGGTTGAAGGCAAATTCCACCAGTCACTGTCTGCTGCGCAAACTGTCATCAGAAACATATTGTCCATAGAGACTTAAAGAAAGCAAATCTCGGGGCCGGCTGAGTGGCTCTGTTGGTTAAGAGCTTGCTCAAGAGTGCAAACTGAGCTCTGAGCAACAGCAGTTTGATGTCCAGCCCAAGATGAGCTGCCGCTGAGCTGCCAACAGGTGACAGGATGGCTCAGCTAAAAAAAAAAAAAAGAAAAGAAAAGAAAAGAAAAAAAGAAAGCAAATCTCCTCTTGGATGAGGAGATGAAGTTGAGACTTTAACAACAGGCTCACATAGACAGCAGTCGCCTCAGGAGCTCTGATAAGGATGGCTCCCGTTATGGGGAAGCTGGCCCAGCACATCCTGTCTGGGAACGCGATAGCCATGGAGATCATTGCGGAGACCACAGAACTCCTCCAGCCTCCAGAGATATCTCACAATGTGGGAATCATGATGCCTTAGATCATCGCAACACAGTGAAATATTTGAAGGAACAGTTGCAGAGAAGACCACCTTCTTTGGAAGGATGCTTGTGGAGGAGGGGAGTTTGGGTCCCTAGTGTCTCATGGCAGCAGGAAAGAAAAGAGGCTGAAGGCAAAATACACCAGTTACTGTCAGCTGCTCAAACTGTCACCAGAAATATATTGTCCAGAGACTTAAAGACAGCAAACCTGCTTTTGAATGCAAGCATGAACTTCAGACTTTCACAACAGGTTCTCACTGGCAGCTGTCCCTTTAGGAGTAGTGATAAGATTGACTCCAGTTATGGGGAAACTGTCCCAGCACATCGTGTCTCTTTGCTGAGATCATTGCTGAGGTAACAGATCTCCTCCATCCTCCAGATACTATCTCACAAAGTGGGAATCATAAAGGTTGGATCATCCGAACACTGAAATATTTGAAGAGATGGAGGCTGGGAAAACTGCCTTATTAGGAAGGATGCTAGTGGAGGAGGGGTTTTTGGGTACCTGGTGGATTATGGCAGCTGGAAAGAAAAGAGGCTGAAGGCAAATTCCACCAGTAACTGTCTAATGTGCAAACTGTACCAGAAATGTATTGTCTGTAGAGACTTAAAGACAGCACACCTGCTCTCAGATGCCAACATAAACTTCAGACTTTACAACAGGGTCATACTTGCAGCGTCCCATCAGGAGCACTTATATGGGTGACTCACTTATGGGCAAACTGGCCCAGCACATCCTGTCTAAGAACACGATAGCCATGAAGATTATTGCAGAGACCACAGAACTCCTCCAGCCTCCAGAGATATCTCACAGTGTGGGAATCATGAAGTCTTGGATCATCCCAACACAGTGAAATATTGGAAGGAACAGCTGCAGAAAGAACTGCTTTGTTTGAAAGGATCCTAGTGGAGGACAGGCTTTGGGGTACATAGTGGCTCATGGCAGCAATAAAGAAAAGAGGCCCAAGCAAAATACACCAGTCACTGTCTGCTCCCCAAACTGTCACCAGAAACATATTGTCCACAGAGACTTAAACCTGCTCTTGAATGCCGGCATGAACTTCAGCCTTTCACAACAGGCTCTCACTGGCAGCTGTTCCTTCAGGATCAGTGACAAGAGTGACTCCAGTAATGAGGAAGCTGGCCCAGCACATCCTGTCTGGGAAAGCGACAGCCATGAAGACCATTGCTGAGACCACAGAACTCCTCCAGCCTCCAGATATATCTTACAAAGTCATGAAGACTTGGGTCATCCCAACACAGTGAAATATTTGAAGAGACGGAGGCTGAGAAAACTGTTTTGTTAGGAAGTATGCTAGTGGAGGAGGGGTGTTTGGGTACCTAGTGGCTCATGGCTGTAGAAAAGAAGAGGCTGAAGGCAAATTCCACCAGTCACTGTCTGATGTGCCAACTGTCACCAGAAACTTATTGTCTGTAGAGGATTAAAGACAGCAAGCCTGCTCTTGGATGTGGGCGTGAAGTCAGACTTTTACAACAGGCTCACACTGGCAGCTTTCCCCTCAGGAGCACTGACTAGGGTGACTCCAGTTATGGGGAAGCTGGCCCAGCACTTCCTGTCTTGGAAAGCTTTAGCCATGAAGGTCTTCACTGAGATAACAGAACTCCTCCAGGAAATTCACCTTTTACAACAGGCTGGATACTGTCTGTGGCAGTCACCATTGGGCTGCCCTTGAACTCTTCCTGGGTCCAAGTATGACTCCCCAGTGGTTATATGGAATCTGGCAGTTATTCTACATGTATGTACACTCATCTACAGATTCCTGACTTTTGAGGGACAGAGCTTCAAGGAGCTGTGGAAGCAGCTTGGCATATTTACTTAGACTCACAGGAAACATCTTGTATGAGTTTCCAATCTCTCCTGTTTAACATCAGCCCTTGCACATAATGAGTGCTCCACAGATATTCGTTGACTCAATGAATATTTTTTAAAAATGTAAAAGAAAAATAAAATAATTCAAGTTTTCAAGACCAAAAGCACTCTTTCTGTAACATTTGGGTTACAGTTTAAAGCTGTGTGCCCCTTATTCAAAAATGGTTTTCTGTTTAAGGATGTATTTACTGATTTCATATGTTGTTAGCACTTCTTTAAGTCTATGCTTCTCGATCAACTCTGGTAAAGCATAAGATTTTGTGCATATTTATTGCCTTTGCATGGTATAAATAAATGTACAGCAAGATTGCTTTGCATCAGGCACAATGCAGAATGTTTTATATGGAGCAGAGGGTACCGGCCCACCATGAGCTCCTGGGGCACAGTTAAGATACCAGGGCGCTGCAGCCCTTAAGTGGAATTGGGGAACTGCTGCCGAATGGGGGGGCCAAGCCTAGCCGCCGCACCAGTAGGGCCTTCCCAAGGCGCATGCTCCGCTGAAGTGCGGCCCGGCTGGGAAGGGGCGGTGCAGTCGGGGCGGAGTCTCCGCCGAACTTTCCGGCAGCCTGCTGCTCTGATTGGCGGCTCTAATTGCGGGCCGTCTGTCTCCGCCCCCTCCAGGTCTCCTCGCGGCGCTACAGCCTGAGCAAGCCGGCGCTGAGACTCTGGACAGCTTCCCGGGAGGAAGGCTCCAGGTGAGTGCCGGCCCCCGCTGGGACCCTAGATGCAAGCGCGGCCTCCAGCTGCTCCGAGGATAGGGCCGCACACCGCTCCTGGGCCCCAGCCTCGTCGCCCCTGAGTCTCTGTAGGCCAGCAGCGCCCTCTGCGCTTGGCAAACCCCGGCGCGTCTTGCCTGGAGCACCTGCGGGTGGTCTCTCTGTCCGCCCTTCCACGGGCGCCCTCCGATTTCCCAGACAGGCGCGGTTGCCACTCAGTACAGCTGCCCAGAGGCCTCGGACTGCAGTGACAGCCAGGATTCCTTATTCCCAGCTCCCTCCTCTCTCCCTCGTCCTCTACTCCCGTTAGCTCCTACTAGGCAGCTTGCCCGGCCTCTCTAACTTGTTAGCTTACGGCCTGGTCGAGAGTGGACTTTGGCATCGGTCCTGTGACAATCCCTGTGACATTATTTAACCACTTGGCACCTTGCTTTCACTACTTAACCCGGATGAATCTCAGTTTCCTCAAGAAAGGATTTAAGGGTACTGGATAGAGTTTGTGGAGGAGTAATTAACATGGTAGGTCCTGAGCGCTGCCTGCGAGGTCTGGCGCAAAGCAAGAGCTTCAATGGGAGCCCAAATTTTTATTGTTGTTATTATAATTATTATCATTAAGCTAAATGACAAGCTGCTTTGGGGTTTTTCTTTTCTTCAGCCAATACACTGTTGGACCGCCCTTATCCCACTTTGCAAAATCTGTATTGTGCATCATTGTAATATTTGCTTGGCTCTTGGATAGGTCCTATGGGTTCACACTTGAATCAGACACCCACTCTGCTCTCGTGCTGGGGTGATGAGGGCAGACAAACACATAATTGGGATATAGAAAAAGGTCAGATAAAGTTGCTGAGAGCCCAGAAAAGCACAGGAAATCCAGCCTGGAAGGGGCTTTTTCTCTGCACTTGTCAACTTTCACCCTTATGAGAATCACTTGACAAGTAGGTTGAGAAACTTCCTTATTGTGGTATTGGAAGGAAAAAATAGCTGGGAGATGTTTCCAATCGAGTAGCTTCAGCTGTTACTCCTCCTCCCCCCGCCCCCTGCCCCCCCCCCATTCCTCTGTGGGCAGCTGGTCCAGGTTCTGTAGGATAGGTGCTGAATGGAAAGCAGCTATGCTAGATGTTCCATGATTTTAAAACGTGGTTATCATCTTTCATTTTTCCTTCTCAATCTACTCATTATTCCCTAGTAATAAAGGACTTTGGGGAGGTTGTATTTATGATAAAAGGTAGCCAGGATGGTTCAGCCCTTCTGACCACCATAAAGAAATACAAACTTGTGAATAAACACAAGTGGGCTTGCTTTGCCAGTGCAGACCTAAGGTAACATTACCCCCATCTAGAAGTTCGGGATTCACCACTGCTTGGAGAAATAACTTCAGCACCAGCAGGAGCTGCATCAACAGAGGGAGTCACTTAGCTCACTTTTACAGTCTCCTAAGACCCAATTTCTTAAGATTCGGGGAATGCAGTCATACCTCGGAGATATTGCAGGTTTGGTTCCAAATTGAATAAATAAAGCTGTATTGCGATTCTTGCTTTATTGCAGTGGTCTGGAACTGAACCTGCAACATTGCGGAGATATGCCTGTACTCAGTTTAAGCATAACCTTTTAAAGGCAGCTGTATTGACTATAGACATACAATAACGAGACATATTTCTTTTTTTTTTGAGGGCACACCTGTAAAACCATCAGTAAATTCGACATAATAAACCTATCCATCACCCAGAAAGATTCCTCGTGCCTAGTCCTTTATAAACCTTTCTTCCCACCCCTTTTCTTCTTAGGCAACCACTGATCAGCTTTCTGTCAATATAGATTGGGTTGCATTTTCTAGATTTTGAGATTCATCCATGTTATTGTGTGTTCATTCCTTTGTATCCTGAGTGGTATGTACTACCATAATATGATTATGCATGCACCCTTTTGGGCTTTTACAGTTTGGGACTATTATATACAATCTGTTTTAAACATTCTTGTACAAGTCTTTGTATGGGCATGCATGCAAACATCTTTTTTTTTTTTTTCTTTTGTTTTTTGAGGGCAGTGTCACTGGCCCTCCTATGTGGGACCTGTACCAGGGCCGCTGGCTTCCCAGGCCAGTGCTTAACCACTGCGCCACTCAGCCGGCCCTGCAAGCATCTTTTTAAGTGATTATATTTATTTTTAAAAATTGGGCCGGCCGAGTGGCACGGTGGTTAAGCGCTGGCTTGAGAAGCCAGCGGCCCCAGTTCGGTCCCACATATGAGGGCCAGTGACACTGCCCTCAAAAAAAAAAAAAAAATGTAGGCAGCCTGGGCTGTAGCCCCAACCTTGCTCCAACCATCTGGGTGTCACCTCACTTTGCCTATAACATCATCTCTGAGTCTTTGCTACACTGTGATTGTGTGCCATTGCGGCCAGAAACCAGATGGTATTTGTTGATGGTTGGAGGAACTCAGAAGGAGAAAGAGGTGGTCTTCTTTCCTTGTTTCTCTTGCAGGCTCTCTTTTATTTTCTTTTATTTTTTTTCCTTGGGTAGCAAATTTGAATCCTGACATCTAATTTTGGGTAGGAATGGAAGTGAGTCGATAGTGAGGGGCAAGAGCTAGTATTCGCCAAACTTAAAATGTTTAAATTACAGTTAGAGAGGAAAATGTGGGAGATTAACGGGCTTCTGGACTTTTTTAGCTCTTTCTTTTTTTCTCTGTTTAGTTTTTTCTAAGTCCTCTCTTCTGTTGTTTCTCCAGGAACAGTTTATTTAACCTCATGGTAAAGAGGTGAGTGGGTGTGCTGAGCTCCAAAGGTCTAAGACTAACTGGGGATGACTGGTGGGGAGGTTTCCTAGGGAAAAAGAATTCCTCCTTTCTTTTTGCTTCCAGATATGACTGGAGTCATTTGTTTCATATTTGCCCTTCACCTAACTTTTACTTGTCCTAAACCTGGATCAGATTATTTTATGGAAACATTAATCTACCAACATAATTATGTGTAGTGAAACTTGGACAAATAACAACAGGCTGTTTTATACAGAATGAAAATGTGGCTCTTGGGTTTGGTGCTCTGTTTGGTCCTTGGGACCCTGCATTCCGAGACCTCCAGGGGGAAACTGACTGTGGATCCTGAAACAAATATGAATGTGGTAAGTTTCTCAAAGTCACCAGCTGTGAAAGTGCAGGTGACGAATGTTAGTTATTTTCTTAAATTCAGTTTTATGGGCTACATGGAGCCACAAATTCTAATCTCTTTTTATCTCATTGTGCTTTTCATGTTCTCTGAGTCTTAGATTCAGTTTGCTAGACTTTCCCACCAGGTAACGTATATTTTACAGGTTGAACCTTACTGTTAAAACTATATACTTCTTAATGAGATAAATGATATTTTTATAAATTTGCTTTATTTTTAAGTCTCACTAAATTTGTTTAAAGAACAATAAAAAAGTATCAAAAGTTTGTAAGAATGTTACTACTGAGCGCTGCTTTTATAATACATCATACAAGGATTGTGATTAGCAATGTCTAAAGGAGCACAGTTTAATACAAAAATCAAAATATCTGAAAAAACATTTATTAGACTAAGCAAAAGTAAACCCTTGAGTAATTAAAATATTTCAAAGTGATTAGCCAAGTAAACAATAAAATCTGGAAATATCTATTTGGGCATAAAATATTAGGAAAATAGAGATTACTAAAGAAAACAGCAACTTTAAAACTTACAATGCAGTGACCCAACTGAAGAATCAGGGAACCTCAGAGACTGATATAAATTCACCTTAATCCAAGAGAGTATGACTTGACGTCAGGGTCTTAAGATTAAATTGTATTTCTTGTCCCAAAGCTTTTCTTTTATCCCTCTTCTCCTTTAAATTTTTTTCTGTAAAAATGATAAAATTCTTTCTGTGGCAGAGAGGATAATGAGCACTCATTTACATTAAATCTGCTGGATAATTGATTCACCCATATCCTACTGAGCTCCTCATTAACAATTGCTCCATGGATCTTTCCCTACGGAGAAGTGAATTCCATCACATTCCTATTTTTCATCTTTTCTTGTTCTTCAACTCCACCTTGCCATTCTTTTTTTTTATTAGTGTAATTTTATTAGTTCATTGATTAATGCCTTTTATGGCTTGTTTCCCAGGAAGGGCCCTCTTAAAACAAGGATAGTGGTAGTAGATCACAGTATTAGCTGGCATATTTAAAAAAGAAAGAAACAAGAGTGTTGATTGGTGCCTGGGAGTCAGGATGGAAACAAAGAGGCCCAAAGCTATGGTAAAATTAGACACAGTTGGTGTAGAGCATGTTAGAATGATGAAACCAAGGTTTAACCAAAACCTGTGAGTGGAACCCATGATTAAAAACAAATGGAGGATTTACTCTTGTGATGGGTGGGCTACTAGGTTCAGCAGATTAAAATTTCAATCACAGTTGATTTCTAGTAAAGCCTGGAGAATGTCATTGATACTCTGTTTTTTGCCTGTTAATGTGGGAGGTCTTGTCAGATTCTGTCCATAGAATTTCCATTATTATTACTTATTTCTCCATAGAGTGAAATTATCTCTTACTGGGGATTTCCTAGTGAGGAACACCTAGTCGAGACAGAAGATGGATATATTCTTGGCCTCCACCGAATTCCTCATGGGAGGAAGAACCATTCTGACAAAGGTATGGGCATTTTCTGTGTTGAGATAGGAAAGCTTTGAAAAGTAACTACATTGCTGGAATTTGGCCAGTTTTGATGTCAGTAACCAGATTAAGGAATTTCTAGAGAGACTACTTGATAAATTGTTAAATATTAGATTAATGATATGACCCTTATTCAACCATCTCTCCAGAGGTAGCCTAATCTTTAACATTTTCTGATTCTAGGAACTTTCCATGTTAAGTTAAGGTTGAGATTAAGGTAATTGGATAACTCTCTTCTTCAATTAAATTTTTATATAAGCAGAAGGGCTTTTTTTGCCTCAGTTCCTTCCCAAATTATTATTCAGAGCAAACTTAAAAAACCTTCTGTGTTAATGTGAGCTTTGTATCATTGTCTGCTTTAGTCTTAATATAATCTGATTTATCTATTTTCTCTCCCATAAACTCTAACTATAATAAAACTTTTCATAATGCTTAAGTGGCCAAAATAGCCCATGCTCTTTTTGAAATTTAATTTCTAATTCTTGATATTTATATGATTTACAGATACGTGCTATTAAGCTTCCTTCTTATAACCATGTTACAAAAATGAATAGTGAGCTATAGTGAAGGCTTCTATTTTTCCTTCTGCTCAAAACACACAAAACATGTATTTTATTCCAGAGTGATCATGTGACCTTGGTTTCCTTCCTGTTTTTCAAGTAAACCCTGTATACTGATTTTAGATCGCATATACAGAAAAATATGTATTGATATTATTTTTCTTAAAAGTGGTTATTTGGCAGGTCGAGTGGTGCATGGTTAAGAGCTGGCTTGGGAAACCAGCGGCCCCAGTTCAGATCCCACATATGAGGGCCAGTGACACTGCCCTCTTAAAAAAAAAAAAAAGGTTATTTGATTAATATAATTTGTAATGTGAGTCCTTGTTAAAAGATGCAGGGAACCTCAGTAAAAACAAGCTTAGAGGATATGTCTCCTTTTTCTGTTGCTACCTCTGGGCTTTTCTGTCTATACAGCAATTAAAGTAAACAGTGCCAAATGTCCTATGTGTATGTATCATGACTATTGCAAGGGAAGGTTCTGTGCCCTGGATTATAAGGAAAGTGAGCATGATTTTTGATTTGCTCCCAGGTGGTAGGAAGAAGAGTTAGGAGAGCTCAATGCTGGGTCTGTGTCAGTCCCTAAGTACTTGTGTGCTTTCATATCTGTGGGCCTTGGGTTCTTCATCTGTAAAAACAGTCCATTGGCTGGGATGATCTCAAAGTTCCCCTTTAATCTTTATCACTATCTATGGATTATAGTCTGTTGTTTGGTGGGGTTTTGTTTTGTTTTGTTTTGTTTTGTTTTTTCGCAGGTATGTGGGGCAGAGGATACCTTTCGCCTTCAAAATGGGGAACATGGACTGAAAGTACTCTAAATCTGGTTAGCACTCGGTCTTCTTCCGCTGTTCTGCAGAGGCCTCCCTGTAGGGGATCAGTGGCACATCTGTAACACCTGCTGTGAGCTGAGCTCAGAGGCGAATTTGAAAGGAAATCTGACAAATGACTCAGTCATCTACAGCAGTCTGTGATTTTCTTGAGCAATGCATGGGTCCTTTTGTGGTGGTTGATTTGCATTTCTGTGATCCAAGGCAGGGGCTCTCCCTCATCCTTCACTCCTATTCAGGAGCAGTGTTGAGTGGTGTTGCTTTGGCTCATCTAAGCCAAATAGACAGAAAGAATCCATAAGGCCTTTCACAACCAACATGGCGTTCATCTTCTCATTCATGCTACTTCCTCTCCCAACTTCCTCCTCTATGAATAACACTCTCACCCTCCTAATGACCTAGACTGGAAACTGCAGAATCATTCTGGACTTCCATCCTCAAGTAGCTCCCACGTTTTCTCTAGGCTACTCATGTTATATCCCTTCCTTCGCTTTGCGGGGCCACCAACCTACCCTATGTTCTTGCTATTGTTCCTGGATGCCTGAAATAAACTCAGCACCTGAGAGAGGCTTGAGCTGCTTCTATTTTTGAGGCTTCACACATATTAAAAAATCAAAGACTTTCAAAACAGGAATATGAAAATTCAGTCTGCTTATCTTTTAAGAAATTAATACTTTTAATACACACAAAGATAATACCATACATCTGTACTATTTACAAGTCATTACAAGACACATTAAAACATGATTCATTTATTGGGGATAAAGTGAAACTGTTCCTCTTACCCCATTATTATTATTATTATTTAGCTGAGCCATCCTGCCACCTGTTGGCAGCTCAGCGGCAACTCAGCTCGGGCTGGCATCAAACTGCCGTTGCTCAGAGCTCAGCTCGCACTCTTGAGCGAGCTCTTAACCAACTGAGCCACTCAGCTGGCCCCCTCTTACCCTTTTTAAGTGTTTTTTTTCCCCTTCTGCTGTGGTGTTGCCATACCCGAGTTTAAAGCTATATGGTGAGCATCTTTCAATCCTGTCACAGTGGTCCTCTCTGGTTGTATGTAGAGACTCACTTGAAGATTATTAGAGGGTTTTGTTTTGTTTTTTAAAGATTTTATTGGGAATTGGGGAAGGGGAACAGACAAGTTGCTCTTCTTTTGTTCTTCAGTCTAGTTGTGGAGGACGTTGCTTCCTCGGCCCATGTTGGTATCATCATTGCGCTCTTCTCGGATGAGGCAGATTGGTCTCTGGCCTCTGGATGGCCACTCACAGTGGCTCTTGGCAGCTCACACCGGCTGCCAGTCACACACGCTGGCTGCCGGCCACTCACTGTAGCCTGTGGCAGTCCACTGCAGCAGGGGCTACCGCCTACACTGTCGCCGGGGCTCACAGCCCAGCTCCAGGTGGAGCTGTTGTTCACCATCTTTGGTGTAGAGGGCAGTGTCACTGGCCCTCATATGTGGGATCCAAACTGGGGCCGCTGGCATCCCAAGCCAGCTCTTAGTCAACGTGCCACTTGGCTGGCCCTCAGAGGTTTTTATGATCACAGGACAGCCACGTGACTCCTCTACCCATGCCAATTGCTCTCCTTTCCCCAACCTCCCTGTTCTCATCCATCTTATGTAGTTTTGCAGGAATAAGCTTCTTAGAGCCCAGGCATAATTATGTGATTTTGCCATCCAACCATCTTCAGGGGCCTACTAAATGAAGATACACACCTTTCCTTAGTATTCTCTCCTGCCTGTTGTCTGTACTGTTCACCGCCATTCTCTACAACACTAAGCCTTTGAAGTTCACCATGGGTGTGTGCAAAGAGCTTCCCGACTCCCCAAATTAGTGAGTACAGTCATAAGCAATGATGCCTATGGTGTCTTCCTCCATAGAATGTGAAATAATGTCTCTTTCACAAGGTTTACGAAGAGTGCTTCGAAACTATTGGTTGCCAGCTATGTTTACCCATTATCTAAGGAACATTTATCATTTATCAGCTGCACAGGTTTAAATTGGAACTATAGCCAAACTATGAATGATGGAATTGGCATTTTATCTGTTGTGTTACTAAGTATCAAAGAACTTGCTGACACTCTCAAATCCAAATGAGTTATTTCCGTTTTTGCTAAAATCTCCCTGGTCTTAAGCTGATGAACACAAACTCTAGAATGCTACTCACCCTGCCCACCATCTTCATTTCTCTATATATTTTGAAAAGAATCCTTTTCACCCTTCCAAGCCCAGCTTCACTGCCAATTCCCCCTAGTTGATTGAGCAGAAAGGAAACACACACTCCCTCTGAACCCCCAGATGCCTTGCTAACACCCCTCGTGAGGTGCTTTTCTTGTTCTGCTTTGGGGTTGACTTATTTTTGTACTTCTCCCTCCCTACTCCCCCACCCCCTTAATCACTCGTTGAGGACGGAGGCTGTTGCCTTTGCCATCTTTGTATCATATCCCTCATAGCAACTAGCAACCCCATTGTCCTCTGTGTGGGTGGCTCGAGTGAGTTATATCAGGGCAGTCTTCAGAATTGGGGCACTTAACTGAATAAAGGCAATGGGCCTTTTCTCTAGTAAAATAAAATAGGCACCTGTGCACACACAAATTTTGCATGTATTTATAGAGAGTTTATGGACCCAGTTAAGAATCCCATGATTTAGACCATCATTAGTCTGCCTGGTCAAACCTCTACTGAGTAGGCAGTTTAGAATGCATCTTTAGAAACTCTTGGCTGCCTGTGGAGTATGTACATGCTGTTTCTCAATGTTAAGCAAACATCTTTATCAAGTGTTGAGCTAATTCTGCTTTGCACTAACTCCACGAGGGAATTGAAATTCAGAAATTCATCACTTAAAGGGAAGTGGTTCTCTTGATCGGCTGAGCCTTATTTCAGGAAATCATGGGATGTTAGCCCTAGAAGGACCTCAGAGTCCTGCCTGGGCCAAAGATTTGGAGAGCTTATAGTTTAACATATTCCCCTATGTATTCCAAGGTAAAATCCTTTAGTTTGGAAACATGTGTTCTAGATAGACACCCTCATTTTAGTGGGTGAACCTGTCAGGTTCAAAGGGGGAAAGGGATTTGCTTTAGGTGAAAGGATAGTGGGGCCGGCCAGTCTACTTCCAGAGCCAGTGTTCTCTAGAGAACGTGGCCGTATGTAATAAGTATTGAGCAAGTTATTCCAGTGACAGTCAGAATATTTTATTTGGCTAAAATAGGGAAATACATATAGGTCTTGACTAAATTATATAAGACAGCAACAACAAGTCAGACTTAACCTTTTACCCAATTGAAAAATAAATTAGTCAATCAAGCAATCGTTAGATGAAAAGTCCTGTGTCTGATGGCCTGCTCTGATAGCATTCTGGGAAATGAATAACTGCCCTCGGTATGCACAATCAGGCATTTTTGTTTTTTTGTTTTTTGTTTTATAATTTTATTTTATTATTTATTTATTTATTTTTTAGAGAGCAGTGTCATTGGCCCTCATACGGGGGACCGAACCGGGGCCGCTGGTGTCCCAAACCAGGGCTTAACCACTGTGCCACTCGGCCAGCCCAAATCAGATGTTTTGAACTCTGCTTTGGCAAAGACTCATCAGGGGTCGCCCCTCGAGAGCTGGATATGTCTTTCCACATCTGTGGGTGAGCTGCATCCGAAGAGTGGAAGGAGCTTATCAAAAATAAATAACTCGAGGCTCTGTCCCTGGAGTCCATGATTCTCCAAATCAGATCTGGGGCCAGAAATGTATATGTTTTAGAAGCACCCCTGGTGATTTTTGATAGGCAGCCCATTTTGGGAAATAGCACTTGGCTTGCTTTGAAATGGCTGGGTACAAATGGAATACTTAGATGCATACACCTCCACTTTGTTTTCTAAAGATTTTTTCTTTAGAACAGTAATTAAAAGCAAGGGCTTTGGAATGAGGCTGACTTGGGTTTCAGTTCGGGCTCCCTGCTGGGTGAGTGTTCTAGGGCAGGTTACTTAATTTCTGTTTCCAGGCTTAATTACCTAATCTTTAACATTGGGTGGGTCTTAACAGCTCTCTTGTAACAGCAGAATTCCTGTAAAGCGAGGTGTGGGGCACATGATGGGTAGCCTAGGACACATACTAGTACTAATAATAACAAATCAAGTAGGTGCCTGACTGCTTGCTGGGGGTTATCTTAAGTAGTTGGGGCAGGTTAAGGAAGCCGCCCCTGCCGCAGAACTTTTGGTGACCTAAGACCTGTCTTAGGGATGGTCAAACCAGCCCTTGGACCTGTGTAGAGCTGCTGTAACAAATTGCTACAAATTAGTGACTTAAAACAGCCCAAATTTATCATCATATGGTTTCTTACCTTTTCCAGCATCGACAATAGAAGGTGCCTGCATCTCTTGGCTTCTGGACCCATCCTCCCTCTTCAAAGCCAGCAGTGTAGCATCTTCCTGTCTCTAGCTCACTCTGACCCTCCTGCCTATGCTTGTGTTCTAGTAATAGTTCATTACATTTATGCATTTATTATTTTTTTATGAGCCACTATTATTTATTGAGCTTTACTGTGTATCAGCCATTGTATCATCCCCCCTTTAGAAAAGGATGCCTATATTTCAGAGAGATTGAATAGATTCTAAAAGGTTTCGTAGCGAGTAAGAACCAATGTCTGTCTCACGCCAGTGCCCTGATCTTTGTGACTTCCTCCTTGTTCTTCTGGTTCCTCTTTAGACCTCAGCTGATTTCTCTCACAGTTTTAGAGCCCAGTGAGGGCCTGTTCAGACACTGCCCCTTTAGAGAAGGCCAGTGCCCTGGGAGGCAGGAGGAACTTGCCCACTCTCCTGCTCATCTTCCTTTTGTGAAACTGTGGGCTCAGCAGATTCATTCTCGGAGCCTGAGTAATGCTCTCCTCTCTTCCACCCACTTTTGGGCCTAATCGGGCAGGCAGCACTGCAATGGGCTGTCACTGGGCTGCTTCTTTTATGCTGGCTCTGTGCTAACTATTTAGGTGACATGATAACATCACTCACCCTCTCTGGGCCAAGGTGCTTTCTGGCCTTTCCCCCTGCCCCCAGTCCTAGAGCCAGTTTGGGATAAACAAATCAAGCATAGGGCACAGCCTGGGAAGTCAGCCCTTGTCCTGTCATATTGGCTTGTTGCTCAGACAAACCAGGCCTCAGGTGCTCTAGTGCATGGACTAGGCTCGTCCTTGGGAGAGTAGCCTAAGCAGGCAAGGTTGAGTGTCATGTCCTGTCACCCATTCCCTGTCTCCTCCATCTACTAGAGATTGCCTTCTTCCAAGCACTTGGTCCAACTCCCTTCAAAATAGCTTGCCCTTTTCTCTGCTGTCATGCTCCGAGGGCTTTTGGTATGGTCTAGAATGACTTTTCTCTGGCTAACCTTCTTTCCCTTTGAAAAGCAGTTATGAGCATGGACCCTAGCATCGGATGTACCTGGGTTTGTACCCCCCCCCACCCCTACCCCTCTACCCCCACACACACTTACTAGCTCTCATTCAACATTGGTCAAATTATTTAATTTCTCTTAGGCACGGTTTCCTGTCTGTTAAATGGTAATAGTACTAACATCCTAGGATTTCCACCATGGTACCTTAGAGATTATAAACACACAATAACAGCTAGTTATTATTTCAATCAGCTTCTCTCAGCAAGGTGAAAAAAAGAATTTCAATTAAAATTATTCACTGGGCTTTCTTTCCTTGCCGATAGTGTTCTCACAAACATGGTGAACATTTTTAAAACCCGTCGGATTCGCTGTAAAAAGAGTGGCAAGCACCAACCCCACAAAGTGACACAGCACAAGAAGGGCAGGGATTCTCTGTGTGTGCAGGGAAAACGGCCTTTTGACAGGCAGCCGAGTGGTTATGGTGGGAAGACTAAGCTGATTTTCCACAAAAAAGCTAAAACTACAAAGAAGTTTGTCCTGAGGCTTGACTGTGTTGAGCCCAACTGCAGATCTAAGAGAATGCTGGCAATTAACAGATACAAGCGTTCTGAACTGGGAGGAGATCAGAAGAGAAAGGGCCAAGTGATCCAGTTCTAAGCTTCATATTTTTTTATTTTTTTTTGAGGACAATGTCACTGGCCCTCATATGTGGGACCCGAACCAGGGCTGCCGGCCTCTTAACCACCGCGCCACTCGGCCAGCCCTAAGCTTCATATTTTTATCGTGAAGACAAGAAAATCTCAAGGATAAAAAAGCATAATAATTCACTGGAGGATGTGAATGACAATAGGTTTGCAGTGAATATTCTTTTACCAGTAAATTTTTAAGTCTTTGGTAGTGGGATGGGAAAAAAATGACATAATACCTTCCCTTCTTCCCCCTGGTGGCAGCAGGTGAGTAGGCCTGTTTCCAGGGCCTTAGTTTATTTTTTATGAGCCACTATTATTTATTGAGCTTTACTGTGTATCAGGCACTGTATCATCCCCCCTTTAGAAAAGGACACCTACACTTCAGAGAGATTGAATACATCCTACAAGGTTTCGTAGTGAGTAAGAACCAAGGTCTTTCTACCGCCAGTGCCCTGATCTTTGTGATTCGTCCTTGTCCTTCAGGTTCCTCTTTGGACCTCAGCTGATTTCTCACATAGTTTGCATTCACTGAGTGCCAGAGAGAGGGGACAAGCAGTTTAGCATCCATTTTCCACCCTGGACCAGGATCATTAATATTTTCTTTTTGTTGATGACCCATCAGGCCTAGTGGAATCATGGGTGCTGGAAGCCCAGTTGCCTGTGTCCTTGCAGCTCCCTCCTGAGAGGGACCCTTTTGTCCTGGGAGGATAGGAAACAGGCCCAGCCTAGAAGGATGTGTACCCCGTGAGGTCTTTTATATCCCTTCTATCCCCAGTCAGGCTGAACTTTAACAGTGGTTCCCCAACCTGCCTGTGCATCAGACTCATGCAGGGAAATTTAATGTACACTGGGTCCCATCCAGCTGAGGCCTGGGGTGCAGTGTTAGTTCTCTCCACATTCTGGTTCCTATTTCTCCACCAGAACCCTTTGTAGGGCAGTCTGTCTCTCACTTAATATCCTGCTCCAATATGCCCACCCCTGGCTGCATAACTGTCTTTCCTCTGAGTGTTCCTGGGTGGTGGTCTGGCCTTTTCTACACTGAGCTAGAAGGTAATTGTATGTCTGTCTCCTTGGCTGGAATGGAGCTCTTTGGTGGAGGAGAACATGGATTACCCACGTTGTGTTGCCTGTATATAGCACAGTGGCTAATACATACTGGGTACCAGGAAATGTAATGTGTGTTTTGAATTACTTCTTGATTTTTTAACTTTAGTGCTCTGCTTAGTATACAGCAGGCTCTCAGTTGTAATTCTTCTGGTGGATGCATGGACACAGCTGAGTGGCCCACGCTCTCTGTTAGCCCCTTTCTTTGCCTGCTGGCATTCCCCTTGAGAAAGCAATGGGGTCTGTGATACCCTTTGCGGTTCTTGGCCCTGGTCCTCCAGATGTGAACATATCAAGCTTATTTAAAGAGCAGATTCACTGTTTCCTTCCTGCTTGGTTCCATCTTTTGTATCTGTTGGTCATTGAGCTTTTGTATTCAGCTTGAAGCGAGGGATGATCGAGTCCCAACAACCACAGAGGAGAATTAAAAAAACCAGTGGCTTCTATCCTCTCCCTTTCCTTATTACAAGTGTCTTAACAAATCATTGAGTTTTGTCTACGACCCCTTCCCTTCACACATGCTGGGTGGCTTTGCTGTCACTCTGGGACCCACACCGGGGTCTGTTTGTGTGTGTGAGCATGTATACACATATGTAGCTGTGTTCTTTTGATCTCTCTGCACAGTCACTTTGATTTTGTAGCTGCCCTAACCCCTCAATGTAAATTTATTCAAATTCCAATGTAACTAAACTGTTATTTCTGTGTTTCTTTTTCTGTTAAACATGGACTGTTTGTAACCTGGATTGCACCAGCAGTTGTTTCAGGCAAAGCAAATCCACAGAAATGTAATGTATAGGGCAAATGTAGAAGCTTTGGGAAACCCTTCTATGGAGAGTAGAGTGAGAGAAGTCACTAGAAGGATAGAGGCACTTCCTGAAATAACCCTTGTGCCGGAGTGAATGGTAGATATGGGCTGAAATGGGAGTATTTATAGGTGTAGTGAGAAGCCCCTGAACCACCATAAATGGCAGATGTGTGGTGGCTACACCTGCATTTCCTAGGACGCTTACCTCCCAGGAAAGCATCAGCAGTTTCTCACTGCCCATGGGAATCCAGGGGTTATGTTATGCTTGTGTTTAAAGGTTTTCCTGCTGCATCGTCAACTTGCCATCTCCCACATGTCTCCTTTGAAGCTCCTGTGGGGTTAGGGAGAGAAGTACAGAGAGATTTCAAGGGAATTTAAAACAGTCCCCATCAAGAAAAGGTAGGGAGCTAACTGATGCCTGGTCTCCACAAAGTGGTACCTGTTTCTGTTTCCAGCCTCCATTCTGGCTGCCCCACTCATTACCCTCCTCTCCCCTCCTCAGTTCCCCATCCCCCTTTTAAGCCATCTCTGCCTTTCTCAGTGCTCTGCCCTGAGAAGCCCACTCAGCAGCCGCAGCTTTCCCACTAAGTGCCTGAGGTGGCACAGACTGGAACAAGCAGCATGGAAAGTGGCCACCTGCCGTGCTTTCCTGGGCTTCCCTCTAACTCCCCTTGCCTAGGGGAGGGCACTGCAGAGGCAGACATGTGGTTCTGTTACTGCTGACCAGTAGGAGCGCCTCTTGGAACAAGGCGGCCCCTGTAGTCCTCGTATGCGGCTCAAATCTTTCTTTGGTCAGTCTGATTTCCTGGTATTTTTAAGGTCATATCTTCTTGTTCATGTCCCAGCCCCAAAGCACCTTGGATGAGTGAAAAGTGTCTCACCATGCTGAAGGGAGATGTTAGCACCATCACACAGCTCCTGGGTGCCCTTCCCACAGTGTTGTGTGTTGTGATGCCTCCTGCCATTGTCCAACAAGGCAGCCCTGTTTAGGAGGGACTGTCATTTAAAACACATTTCATTGACTACAATTTAAAAAAATGAATTCCTTTCAGCAATTATTATTGTCACTTACACTGAAGTTTATAATTTTGAACTTTTTACGATTCTGATTTCTCTAACTGGCTATTCATGGAAGGCAGGGTGCCTAGTCATCTGATGCTGTAGCTACCACAGTGATTTACATGTAGAACTTTCACAGTCAATGCAGACTTGGGAAGGGAGCATTAATACGAATATTCGAAGGCAAAGAAGTACACGGAAAGCTGCTCCAATCTTGGCCTCTTTGCTTTCTCTTTTCTGCCCACTAGCAGAAGGTCACCTACGCGGCCCTGGCAGAGGGCTGCCACTTTGGGATTAGAAAATCATGGCAGCCATTTGGGAACTTTGCTGGGGGGGGGGGGTCCCACTGTTTTTACAAATGAGAGGAGGAGCACTGCACATTACATACCTCCAGGGGGTACCATTCATGTTGTCAGGTATCTATGTAGAGGCCACCTTTCATCAGAGGGACAATAATTAAAAAGCAATTTATTGGTTACCAAATCCATGTTAGGACATAAACAGAAATAAAAGTTTGTCAATTCACATCCCATCCGACTATCCGATGAATCATTCTTTTCATTCGTCCTTGATATTTTATGCTCCTTCTCATTTGTGTACATCAATTCTACATAGCCATGTCCAGGGAGTCTATAATTTTATATTTTGTTCTTTTTTTTCCCCCTTCAAGGCTACAGTATAAGCTTTTCTGTGCTGATGCAATCCTTGTCATTGTTGATGGCTTAATTATTTCATCATTCTTTCTAGTGTTTCACTGTTATGAAGAATGGGAAGAAGGTAAAGGAAGCTCTAATTTGGTCATTTTGACCTATGTGTTAGTCACTATGCCAGATAATTATCTCATTTATTCCCCTTAACAATTATTTATGGAACTGAGACTCAGACTGGGTAAGCAACTTAATAATATGAGCTAATGTTTCTTGAACTCCTACTGTGTGTCAGACCCTTTGCTAAGAACTATTTCATATAATATCTCATATCTCATTACTCCCTGTAAGCTACATATTATTAATACATGTACACGCTTCAGGGGCTGCTGTCAATTTCAGGTGATGTTGAAATTCCATGCCCAAAGTGGCACATCAAAACTTGGAGAAGACAGATTTAAACCCAGGCTTGTCTGAGCCTAAAACTCATGGTTCATATAATATCAGCTTCCTGAGGGTGATTTTTTTCTTTTGCTGCTTTTGTTCTCTGCTGTGTCCCCAGCACATAGTTGGTATGCTGGTATATAGTTGGTGCTCAATAAATGCTTGTTTAGTGAATGACTGAAAAACATTAACTGTTAGCTGATGTAAGGAGCTGGAAGACAGGTTTCTTTGGCTCCCAAGTCTGTTTTTCCCACTTATATCAATGGATCTGATATAGGTGAGTGGAAGATAAAGTTGCATATATATATATATATATATATATACATGTATATATATATATATGTATATGTGAATAAATATGTGTACATATATATTTATGAATTTGTGTGTGTGATCTTTTTTTTTCTTTTGGTTTACTTTGTTAGGACACATTCTAAGAAATCCAATTACTGGAGCAGAATGTAGGAACATTTCATAAGTTCTTAAAAATATATTTTCAAAAGTGTCTTGTTGCTAGATATGCAAAAATCATCCAGTTTCACTGCTACCTTGCCAGCACTGCTTAAAAAAATATTCTTTAGACTGAATGATAAGAACATAAGACTCTTACGTATGCTGCCTACTTCAAATAGAAAGACACACACAGACTGAAGGTAAAGGGGTGGAAAAAGATATTTCATGAAAATGGAAATGACAACAACAAAAAGCTGGTATAGAATACTTATACCAGACAAAGTAGACTTTAAAACAAAGGCTATAACAGGAGACAAAGAAGGACCCAGTAATCCCACGTCTGGGTGTTTATCTGAAGAAACCCAAACACTACCTCCAGGGAGTGTGTGCGTCCATATGCTCATTGCAGCGCTGTTTACAATGGCTGAGATGTGGAGGCAGCCTGGGTGTTTGTGGATGGCTGAATGGATAAGAGTAGGAGGTGGTACATATATACTGTGGAATATTGCTGGGCCAGGGAAGGGAATGGGTTCTTGCCATCTGCCGGGGCATGGATGGACGTGGAGGGTATTGTGCTGAGTCGTGTGTCAGACAAATGCAATGTGATTCAACTTATATGTAGAATCTAAAGAACAAAATAAACAAATGAAACAGAAACAAATGCATAGAGAACATTTTGATGGTTGCTAGATGGGAAGGGGGTTGGGGGTGTGGGTGAAAAAGGGGGTATTAAGAAGTATAAATTGGTTGTTACATAGTAGTCATGGGGATGTAATGTACAGCATAGGGAATATAGTCAATAATATTGTGATAGTGTGGTACAGTGTCAGATGGTTGCTGGACTTATGGTGATCACTTCTTTAGGTATGTAAATGTTGAATAACTATGGTGTACACCTGAAACTAATATAATATTATAGGTAGCTATATTTTAATAAAAATCTTAAAAATATAAAAAAGGAACAAATGTTAAAAAACATTCTTTACTAATGTTATATAGGAGTGCATTGCTACCTCAATATTTTAATTTGTTTCTATCTCATTATTTGGTTACGTTATCTGTATAGCACAATATCGTGTTTGTTTTGAAGCTAGGTGCTGCTAACTCCCAAACATGGATGTTTCTCAGGTCGCAGACCAGTCGTGTTCCTGCAGCATGGCCTGCTGGCAGATTCCAGTAACTGGGTCACAAACCTGCCCAACAGCAGCCTGGGCTTCATCCTGGCAGATGCGGGTTTTGACGTGTGGATGGGGAACAGCAGGGGAAACACCTGGTCTCGGAAACACAAGACGTTTTCTGTTTCTCAGGATGAATTCTGGGCCTTCAGGTATATTTGAATTCATTATGACAGGGATCTATTTCCATAGCACCGTTAATGCAGACACATGGGAAGGCAGATAGATGGATAACTCAAGATCATATGAGAGGGGAAACTGATGAATCATGAAAGGTTTTTTTGTTTGTTTTTTAAATTAAAGTTCATTGGGGTGACAATTGTTAGCAAAGTTATATAGATTTCAGATGTACAATTCTGTAATACATCATCTATATATCTCACATTTTGTGTTCAGCACCCAGAGTCAGTTCGCTTTCCATCATCATATATTTGATCCCCTTTATGAAAGGTTTTAAACCTTTTTAGGGATTTAATAAATAGCAGCAAGGTAAATTGTAAATAAATGATTACATGTAAGAATTATATTCAATTAGGAATGCTTAGTTATTTTGGCATTCCTGGTGGTGTGGGATGCTGGGTAAATTGTGTCCCATAACCTTTCTTCCTCCAGAAACACACATTGCAAATGTTCATTATTCTATATCCAGAAAATTTCCCCTTATTTCTGGCTCTACCTGTTAATCACTGTGTGAGCTTGGGCATGTCACGTCAGCCCAACTGTCTTCAGTTTTCTGTATGTAAAATGGGGATAATAAATACCTATCTTAAAAGGTTATTGGGGGATTAAAGGAGAGGATACAGGGAAAGAACCTGGCACATTAGAAGTGGTGGTAACAACTGGGTCACCCATCTCTTGATAACAGACGCACACATGCGCATGGCTCCAGGGCTCTGTCTTGGCACCAGGTATAGAGAAGACCAGGCTATGGATCCTCAAGACCTGATTCCCATTTGTAAAACCAGACTCTACCTAAGGGCATGAAATGCAAGGATGAGAGCTTTTACCAATGACATGTACAAGAATATATTTATTGTCACATTATTTGTCATAGTGAAAAATTGGAAACTACCCAATGCCCATCAGCAATGAATGGACAAATTAAGTGCATTTATATTTACACAGCAAACAACCTACAACTATGTGTGACACTTTGGATATAGCCCAACACGGAAGAACACATACTGTTTGCCCCACTTATATTGCTGTGTCATAGGAATATTTTCAATTTAATAAGTTCAAACATGGATAAAACTAATTTATGGCGTAAAAATGAGGATAATGGTTACCCTTGGGAGGCAGGATTGGAAGGGAGCCCAGGGGCTTCCGCAGTCCTGGTAATATTCTGTTTCCTACCCTCAGTCCTGGGTTAGCCAGGTGGATTCAGTTTTTGATTAGTCATCAAACCACACACTTATTATTTGCGAGCTGTTGTATTAGTATGCAGTGTCTTAATGAAACAGTTTCATTTTTTGGATTACAGTTATGATGAGATGGCAAATTATGACTTACCAGCTTCAATTAACTTTATTCTGAATAAAACTGGCCAAGAACAAGTGTACTATGTGGGTCATTCTCAAGGCACTACGATAGGTATGTATGTAACGAAGATTGAAAGTTGATATAATGTGTTATTCCAGAGTTTGCATTTGTTCTGAAAAGTGAAATATGTTGTAAAAAAGTTAGCTCAAATAGATTTATTATTTTTCTAATGCCAAGCAGAAATAATGATGAGGGCATGGACAAGGAATTTTGGTAATATTTCATCTTCTCTGGAAATTCAGTCTCTGATATAAATGGATAAACATGTTACATGGTGCTCTTGAATTTAAAGGAATTAGTGTAAGCCACAGCCTATTACGTATTTTTCTAGTTAAGTAATATGGGGATGTGAGAGGGTTTTGTAAGGGCAGAGACTTAAAAACAACAACAACACACCAACTTTTAAAATTAAGTGGAATAGAACTAACTGCCAAGATGCCATGTATAGATCGTTTCTAAAAGTCATATGCATTTCTTGTTTATGCTGACTATAAAAGTGATGTGTGTTCATTGTAAACAAAAATAGAAAATTTAGTAAAGTTTAAAGAAAACAAAAATTGCCGATAATTCTAGCAAACAAGAGTTCCTCTGCTTAGGGACTAGGAACCTGTCCGATAGTTTATATAATTCCCATTTTTAGTGTTTATTGGGGCTAATATCTTTGTGTTCAGATGACATGATCTCCTTAGAATACATTCCTAGAAGAATTACGATATGAAATGTATGAATGTTTTTAAGTGTCTTGATAAATATTGTTAAATTGCCTCACCCTCAGTACCACCAAATACTATGCCAGTTTGAGAGGCCACAAAATAATATTTGCCTGTTTTAGTCATTGAGTTAAGCATTTTTTCTTCATTTATATTCCTTCTTCCACAATTTGTCCATTTAATGTCTTCTGCCATACTGCTTTCTGAAGTGACATTCTGGGTCCAAGGTTAAGGCTAGAAGTGACCTGAGAGGAAGATAAGAGCTAGTTTAGTGCTAGGGCACTCTAAATGTGTAAGTCCGTTTTGAGTGGGTGACGATTGGTTTGGATGCCTCTAATTATTCTTAGGGATAAGGGGAGGGGCACTGGAGGATGGGGCTGGTGAGGCTGAGCTGTAGGAATGCAGTCTTTCTTGAGCTCGATTTACATTATTAGCAACTTAGGTTTCTTCCAGTGCATATCTAGGTTGAAAATTGAAACAAGCACTTAAGAAATACTTGATTTACTAGTTTAGTTAAACTCAGGATATGCTCACGTGCAAGTTCAGAGGACCCCATTTCAAGTGTTTGCTTGCGTGTTTCTCAGGTTGCCACTAGAGGGCGTCACGCATTACCGCCTTGCCTTCTCAGAGAAAATAAGATGGAATTCCTTTTGTTCCCACAGGTTTTATAGCGTTTTCAAGGAACCCGGAGCTGGCCAAAAAGATTAAAATGTTTTTTGCCCTGGCTCCTGTGGCTTCAATCAATTTCTCTACCAGCCCTCTGATTAAACTCAGTCGATTACCTGATCTTTTCATTAAGGTACTTGAACAGCTCCCTGCCCCCCAATTTCTTCTTGGCCATTAGAAGGAGAATCTGTTCTTTCCTCCTCTGTGCTTTGCTATCAATGGAAAGTGAGATTCCTTCTTTCCGTGATTCCCGCACCTTCACCCATTCTTCCAGATACTGGGGAGTCAGGGAAGGAGTATCACTAATTCTACATCTGAGCTCCATGTTCTCATGGTGAACACGTCAGTGCAAATCTCCACCCAAAGAGAGCACAGGAAAGTCTGAGAAAAGGTAGCTAATTTCACATCCTTTGTCAGTTAAAAGGAAAGCTTGGCTTATTGTGATTTAAGTCAATGATGCGTCATCCTGTTAACTTAGTTTTGGTGAGAACCTCAAAAATATATGCATTTACCACATGTGACCATTACGGAGACTCAAAGCCAGAAGTTTTAGCAACAGATGCCTTTTCATGTTGTGTAATCTTCTGTGCGTGTGGCATTTACTTCCTGGTTCTCCCCAGCTAATCTTAGCATGATTAGAATGGACAAGAGGAACATTCAAGGAGACCTGATATCTGGCTTTAGATATTGATTGGCTGTCTTGTAGAAGACAGATCCCAGGCTGTGTGTATGTGGACCAAATTTTCTTGAAGAAGTGTTGAATAAGACCCATGCAATGTTTTAAGGTTAAATTAGTTATACCATTTATTTATTTGTTTGTTTGTTTGTTTGTTTATTTTTAAACTTTATTGGGGAACAGTGTATTTTTTCCAGGACCCATCAGCTCCAAGTCAAGTTGTTGTTTTCAATCTAGTTGCGGAGGACGCAGCTCACTGGCCATGTGGGAATCGAACTGGCAACCCCAACGTCAGGAGCCTGTGCTCTGACCACCTGAGCTAACTGGCCGCCCTAGTTGTACCTTTCAAAAAGCGGGATATTTAACATTGAAATCTTGATAATTTGCAGGGGTCCAGCCCCCGTGAGGACCAGGGACTCCCTCGGGTGGGACAGAGTTGGCGAGGAAAAAGAAGAGAGAAAGAAAGAAAGGAGAGAGAGTGGAGACACCTGAAAGAGTTTCCGCAGGAGTGTCACACTTTATTGTTACAGCATGTCCCCCTTTATAGGGACTCTTGACCATTACCTCAATTACAAGTTATGTTTCACATGAGTTTGATGTTTTCTCTTTCTCAGGGCATTCACAGTCTTTACTTCCTTGTAATTGTTCTCTCCAGGGTAAACTGTGACCTATTCTACGTTTAAGGATTATCTTATCTTTTAATATGATGTTCTCCTTGCGACTCAAACTCAATTTCTACTTATCACCTAAAGAATGGTTACCATGACTACCTTGACTATCTAGTAACTATCCCAAATTCTAGCAGCTAATACACCATCGTAAGACTCACAGGGCGCATACTTGAGCTAGTACTGAGAGACTAGGAGTGGCTGAGTCTAAAGTCTATTCCTTTGAGATTACTTAGAAGCTAAAAAGGGGGTTTCAAACATTTCTTATCCTACGGAGAGCTATAGTATTTACAATAGAGGGTAGCATCTGTTTCTCAGTCAAAGCTTCAGTATCTGTTGTTACAACAATGTACAAGGCAAAGAATTCAAATAAGCCTATTGATTAACATAGCTCATGGTCAGTAAGTGTCTCTTATCGAAACTTTCATGGCCTGGAGACCTTTGGTCTTTAGGGAGACTTTTCACTGTGATTATCTTAGGCAAGTGAGCTCAGGGGCTGATGTTATCATCAGTTTCTCACAGGCACGCTGTTAGTTTCTCACAGCCAGGTTTTTTTGGCCTGTGTGGGCAGAGGTCTCTGCCTCAGTTTCCAAGAGGCTCGAGTCCCCTATTTTTTAGTTCTGAGATCCCCACAGAACTACCGCCTGGCTTAGGTTGTCTCCCATCTTTTCTAGGAGATCTTACCCATCTTTGGCTGCGTAGTTAGCTCATTGGGATACCACGGGAACTTGCCATAAATGCAGTGAGAGTACTGTCTCCTATAGGATCTGATGTAGAGGAAAGGCACATGGGTTCATAGAGGCAGGAGATATTACATGACCAACCATAAGGCAGCACCCCAAACATCCAGTGCTGAGTGTGGTAATGTGACCTTGTCAGACACTGGGGGGCTGTCGGTTCCCAACAATAATTGATTATTTGGAGGGGAAAGAAAGGGAAGCTGTGTACCATAAAGCAGTTGCACATGTTAGGCTGAGCATACGCTTTCCAGTTCACCAGTTCTCGTCACTCCTTAATCATCACCCTGGGCTGGGTGGCATTTTCCATTTGCTATAGTCGCTTATATTTACACTCCTGCCTGTGTTAGTTTGTTAGGACTGTGAAGGAGAGTCTGTTCTATGCCTCTCCCTTAGCTTCTGGTGGTTTGCTGGGCATTCCTTGACTTGTAGAAGCATCACTGCAATTCCTGCCTTCATCTTCACATGGTGTTCTCCCTGTGTGTGTCCAAATCTCCCCGTGTGTCTGTCTCTGTTCAAATTTCCCCTTTCTATAAGATCACCACTCGTATTGCATTAGGGCCCATCCTAACCGCCTCACCTTTAGTTGATTACCTCCGTAAAGACCCTGTCTCCAAGTAAGGTCACATGATGAGATACTGGGAATTAGGACCTCCATCTATCTTTTTTGCGGGGTGGAGGCATAGTTCAACTCATAAAACTGTCTTTGTAGGTGTTTGAATTTTTCATTCCTGCTTGTCCTTCCAGAGGGTAGGCATCAGAAAAAGTGGAAATTATAAGGGAACAAATTTGGGTTCAGTATAAGGAAGATCTTTTTCCTGTTTCCTGTTGTACAAGTAGGTGGAGATCTGCCTTGAGGTTATAGTGATTGCCCCCAAAATACTCAAGCACAGGTTCAATGGCCTTTACTCAGGGCTGATGTAGGCCAGGAGTCAGCAGATGTTTTCTGTAAAGGTCCAGATAGTATATATTTTTGGCTTTGTGGGCCATAGTGGCCTGTGTTGCAACTGTTCAATTCCGCCACTTTAGTGTGCAGACAGTCTGAGACAGTGTGTAAAGAAATGAGTGTGACTGTATTCCACTAAACTCTATTTATAAAAATAAAATAGTCAGTGCTGGCAGAGAAGGAACGGGGAGTTATTGTTTAAGGGGGCCAGAGTTTCAGTTTAAAATGTTGAGAGTTCTGGAGATGGATCGTAATGGTTGCATAACAGTGTGAATGTACTTACTGCCACTGACCTGAACACTTAAAAATGGTTAAAATGATAAATTTTGTTTTATGTGTGTGCTACTACAAAAAAAAAAAAAATAGGACTAAAAAAACAGTAGGCATTGGGCAGGATTTGGCCCACTGGCCAATAGAAGTGGATTAGATGCACCCTAGGCAGACACATTGCTGATCAATCAGCTTTGAATCTTTCTCAGATGTCACTACCAATCCATCAAAGTCATGCAAAACTCTTTGGGGATGGCCTTGGGATGAGCGATCATTAAAGTCATTTTCCACTGTAAAAGTCTGTTGTAAATTTGATTTTCTTCCTCCTTTACTTCCCTTGAAACTTTAAATATGCATCTGTAGCGTCTGCTTTGGCCTTAGTAAACATACTGCGTAGGTATCCTAGTTTGAACACCCACTGGTCACCATTTCTCCCCTTGGCCATCCATGGAGACACGTGGCACATGTCTGCATCTGAGGTGGGTCCCGGAGGCTGTGTACCAGAATGAAATGCTGAGATATTTGGGGGTTTCTTTTTATTTTGTAGAAGTTCTTTGGGGTCAAGCAGTTTCTTCCCCAGAATGAAGTTTTGAAGTGGCTGAGTATGCATGTTTGCAGTCATGTCGTTTTGAAGGAGCTTTGTGGAAATGTCCTTTTTCTTCTCTGCGGATTTAACGAGAGAAATTTAAATATGGTATGTATGGTTATAATAAGTCTTGCTTTAAACCTTCGCTGGTTTTGGTTGATCTGTGAACGTGCTCCTCTGGGTTGGAGGATGTGGACGCGGTAGGAACGACATCATGAGAGCTCCCACTTAAGAGGCACCAGAATCAAGGTCAGTAAGTGGCTGGGATACTGTCTGCTGCTGTCCTCAGGCTGCACTGTGTTGATACGGAAACCACTGACCAAGGAGATCCGTCATAACTTAAGTCTTGACATTTATATTTATTCTAGTGATTTGTGTCTTTAAAACAAATTATTATAAATGTGTTTAAATTTGGAATGGCCGTTTACACACACACACACAAACACACACACACACACGTATATGTATATGCACCGTTATATATTTATTTTATAAAATGTAAGCCCTTGGCCAACAATATGCTAGTGTTTTTAAATATAGTTGTAGTTTGTAATGTTGCATTGTGAGAACAGGTTTTAGAATTCTGGAATGAATGCCCTAGGGGATTGTTTTTGAAGTGATATTAATTTTTCTTGTTCTTGATGATAAAAGTGAGGTATTCTCGTTATATAAAATGTTGGAAATCCTGAAAAGTATGAAAAAGAAAAGAAAAATGAGCAGTAATCTCAACTCATACAGTCTCATGGTTAGTTACCATGTTTGCTGTATGTCCTTTCACATGGACGCTGTGAGTGGTGTGTTTGTGGTTGTACATGTTTTTCAAGGACATATATGTAGTTAAAGAAATTTTTTCCTGCTCTTCATCTCATCTATTTAAGCTTGTGGCTCTGTAGCTTTTAATGCTTCGAAGGGAAAATTTTGTTTGTTATCAATGCTTCCTTAATACTGTTTTTATTCTTTTTTGTTTTTTCCCCAACATGTTTATTTTGCAGTCTAGAGTACCTGTGTATATAACACACTCTCCTGCTGGAACTTCTGTGCAGAATATGATACACTGGAGCCAGGTAGGCATCCCAGGAGTGCGTTGGGGGTTGTGAAAATCAGCGTTAGAAAGTTCGGTGCATCCCACCAAGCACCTCTCTGGGAGCCCTTCCCAACTAGAAAGACAGCCTGCATACATATCTGAACGGATGTCCTTTCCCAGGGCTCCTGTGTTCCGATCACTGTGTGTGTGTTGCTTTTGTTATCCTCTCAGGGAAAAACTGTCCTATGTGTGTGTTTGCCCAACAGCTATTGGGGTTGACTTTTCTATCGTTCCCCACCTCTCCCCTCTGTCAGTTTTTCATTGAGTCCCAGATTTATTTTGTTTCTGTGTTGCTTCATACAGCAAGATTTTAGAGCAGCTTTGGAGAAACAAGCTGCTCTGTCAACATTTACCCGGGAACTGAACAAAACATGCCTGAAACATCAGGGGATAAACCAGAGCTAAACCAATCATGGGTGTAAATGGGAGCCACGAACTTTTAAAGTAGAGTTTGATTGTTTTATCACATATCACAAAAATAATGTGTGTTCGTTTGTTCTTAAAGACTTAGAAATTACACATAGGCAAAAAATAATAAAAATTCTCAAGATTAAAAAATAAAAGAATTCTATAATCTTACACAGAGATAGAAAACCCAAGAGATATGAAATGTCTCTGCGTCCTACTCTATGGCTCTTCCTGCAAATCAGTTCAGCACGAAGTCGTTAAAGATACAGATAGAAATAATAGTTGTAGGAATAGATTAATTTATTTTCTTTTACTTACTGTCTTATAACTTGCTTTTTATTTACCCTAAGAATATATCCAGGACTTATTTCTACCTCAGGATCTACTTATGTACAATTTTCCCCCTTAACTTCTTTTTAAAATATGAAATAACTTACTATTTAAGCTCCAAACCAAGATGCTGTGGGTGTCTTAGATAGCAATTTCCAAACATTGGCCAGTCACTGCCTGCATCAGAGTCACGTGAGTTGCCTTTAAGAGTATACCTTTTAATAAAATTGTTTAAGAAAAGTAAGGGGAGTTGGGTTTGTGGCAGATCTGCTGGCTATAATCCAGGCTTTTAAAACAAAGACCCTTGTGTCCCAACCTTAGATATTTTAATTCATTTGGACTGGATAATTATTTTTTATTTTTAAAACAATTTTATTGAGGTATAATAAGTGACATAAGATATTTAAAATGTACAATTTAGTGTGTTTTGAATTAGGTTTATGCCCGTGAAACTGTTACCACTGTCAAGACAGTAAACATGTCTATTATCCCCAAAAGTTTTCTCGTACCTCCTTTAAACACGTCCTCTTCACCCTTTCCGCCTCCATCCCCAAGCAACTACTGATCTGCTTTCTGTCCAGAAAATGTCACTTTTGCATTTTCTAGAGCTTTTGTAAATGTAATCATATGGTGTGTATTGTTTTTGTGCGGCTTCTCTCAGCATAACGATTTTGAGATTCACCTGTGTTATATGCATTAAGTGGTTCATTCCTTTTTGTTGCTGAGTGGTGAGAATTTGTATTTTTAATAAATTCTGCCCAGTAGATTCCTCTCCCCAACCAGATTTGGGGACCGCTGATCTGGGACATCACTGACACTTTAGTACCCTTCCTCAGCTGTCCCAGGAACCCTGCCCATTGGGAGCGCTGGAGTTCGCTTCTCCCTGGGCTCATCTGTAAGGACCCACAGGACCAGGCCTGAGGCTTTCAGTCCCTTCTAGTGACCATAAGGCCCAATGTTAAGTGTCAGCGACTCATTGCCAGAGTTTTCTGTGGCTTAGACAAGGGGCATCTGGAATACAGGGAGTTCATGACATGCTGACGAGCACACCTGTACCTCTTAGCATGTCCGGAAATCTTCAAAAGTCCTTCAAGTTCACAAACATTCATTCAGGCCCCTGCGTTTCTTCTTAGCCACACTTCTGTTTATGGTCACTTGTCTTCTTTGTATACTCTGTCACCAAAATACTCCTACCTTTTTGAGCATTATTGACCCTCTTACCTAATGGACATTTTTTTTTTTTCTCCCCAAAAGGCCCAGTTTCTGTCACCTCAGGAGTTAGTGTACTTTTGTGTGGAGGATGACCGAGCTGAGCTGAAGGCAGATGCTGAGCTACCCACCAGCTTAGTGACCCCTGCAGCCCACGCGTGATGTGCCACATGCCTCAGCAAAGTACAAATGACCGCCATGCCTCACCTTTCAGGGGCCTTTGGGAATATGGCAGGCGAGGCTGTCAGGCTACCCTGTGGTATATTATAGAGCGGTGGCGTTTCACCCCTCTGTGTGGCAGGCCTCCACTGAGTGTGGGTGTGCAGCTGAGCCCTTGGCTCCGCTGCCATCCAGGCTTCAGCTCTTGTCCCAGCTCCTTTTATCCAGCAGCTGGCCGGGGTCAAAGGCTGCAGGCTGAGGTTCAGAGCACCTCTCTCAGGCCCCATTGTGGTTTTAGGTTCTAACCACATTGGAATGTGCCTCATAAACATTTCCATAGACGAGATTCATTGCGGAAGGCAGTCCTGCCCTTAGCTCTTCTGCACCCTTAGCTCTTCTGCACACTGTGTTACCCTCTTGTCAAGAAAATAGTTGCTTTGTGAAGTTATTTCATAGGCTGTTCTTGATTCTCCCTCCTCTGGGCTGTGGGCTAGGGGCTGCCACTCTGTCTGTCAAGGTTATGCTGGTACAGGCTGCCATGGTGCCTGCTGGGAGGGGCTTCTGCTGACGGTGTTTGGGGCCTGGGCACTGGCAAGCTGAGGGCTCCAATTCAGGTGTGAAGTTTGAGGGTTCCTTCAAGGCCATTTTATTCACAGTACATTCAGAAGTTTACTTTTTGTTTAAATAATTAGCCTTCTGTGTGTGTGTGTGTGTGTGTGTTTTAAAGATTTTATTGGGGAATTGGGGGAGGGAAACAGTGTTGGGGAATTGGGGAAGGGACTGGCCAAGTTGTTGTTCTTCAGTCTTCGTTGTGGAGGGCGCCAGTCACCATCTGGCTTCCCGTTAGCAGCTCGTGGCCTCTAAGCTCAAGGTGCTGAGTTCAATCTTAGTTGCGGGTGGGCGTAGCCACCATCCCATGCAGGAGTCAAACCAGCAGCCTTGTTAAGAGCACACGCTCTATCCACTGAGCCATCCGGGCGGCAGCTCAGCTCAAGGTGCCGAGTTCAGTCTTAGTTGCTGGTGGGCATAGCCACCATCGAACAGGCAATCTTGTTGTTATACCAGCTGAGCCATCCTGCCACCTCTTGGCAGCTAAGTGACAGCTTGGCTAGGGCACAGCATTCACTGGCCCATGTGGGAATTGAACCGGCGGACCTGTTGCTCAGAGCTCACTCTCTAAGCCAACTCTTAACCAACTGAACCACTCAGCCGGCCCTTGTTTTTTTTTTTTTGTTTGTTTTTTAACAGTTCTAAAACCTAGTTCTTTACTGGGCTTTTAAATTTAGTTTACAAATCTTCCTGTTCTTTTTGTAAATCTGACAAGTTTCAGAAACCCTGGGCCAAGACTCTTGTTCCTATCTCTTGTGCCCTTGCTGGCCATATCCAAGGGCCCAGGTACTCACTCCTATTTGAAGGCTGGTCATGACATATCTTTACAGTATTGTTCAGAAATACTTAAGGTGCTATAAAACAATGCCCGTTCTTGGGCCTACCCATGACCTGTTGAGGATTCAAATTCCTGGAGGTGTGTCCCTGGAATCTGCGCTGTAATAAGTTCCTCATATGATTCTGATGTTCTCTATTGTTTGAAACCTACTGCTAAGAAAACCCAAAAACGTACATTAGGTAGGCTCTTTAAAACATTGTAAAAAGACATTTAGTATAATTTTTATTTTACATGTAATATATGTTCATTATGAAATTTAAAAATATATGTGAGTATAAAGAAAAAAATAAATCACCCATATATCCACCACCAGTGAAAACTATTATTAGAATTTTGGTATTGTAGGCATGCTTAAAATTTTCCTATGCTTTCTTAGGGTTTCTGACTAGGACTGACATAAGACAGATTAACAATAAAAAAGCATATGAATTTTATTTACACGTACATGGGAGGTCTCACAAGAAAAATGAAGATCTAAAGAAGTGAGTAGGCCTAAGAGCTTATATACTAGGTTGAACAAAGTGTAGCAATTGTGGAAAAGTAACAAATAAATATGGGAGTTTAAAAGAAATGTTTTTTTGTTTTGTTTTTTTTTTGTTAGCTGAGCCATCCTGCCACCTGTTGGCAGCTCAACGGCAACTCAGCTCGGGCTGGCAACTCAGCTCGGGCTGGCAACTCAGCTCAGGCTGGCCTCGAGCAGCTGTTGCTCAGAGCTCAGCTCACACTGTTGAGCGAGCTCTTAACCAACTGAGCCACTTGGCCGGCCCTAGATATGGGTTTTTTTAAACAAGGTCTTTTTGTACAGATTTCTTTCAGCCTCCCCTCTGTCTCTAACGACAAGAACGTTTCTTCCTTCTGGCATAGGGATGGCTTCTTTCACAAATATTCTTGAATTAGAGATCTGTCCTGATACATTAGGCAGATTATTTTCTTAGGATACAGTTGTAGAAGTAGACTTAGTAGTGAGAGGGTAGGCATATTTTTAAGATATGCATTGTACTTTAGAGAGGTTGAACCTGTTGACATTTTTATTACCATTCAATACCTAAAAACAATTTTTTTTTTTTTTTTTTTTGAGGGCAGTGTCGCTGGCCCTCATATGTGGGACCCGAACCGGAGCTGCTGGCTTCCCAAGCAGGCGCTTAACCACCACGCCACTCAGCCGGCCCCTAAAAACAGTTTTTTAAATGTCACTTTAGGGCTGGCCAGGTGGCGCCGCAGTTAAGTGCTGGCTTGGGAAGACAGTGGCCCCAGTTTGGGTACCACTTATGAGGGCCAGTGACACTGCCCTCAAAAAAAAAAAAAAAGTCACTTTAAAAACCATCTATCCTAATATTCTAATATTATAAATATTTCCTCCTGATCTTCATCCACATATGATTATCCCATAAGTGTAACCATAGAGCTTGTTCACTTTCATTTTCTGACTTTTTCCCATTCAATATTATTTATAAATATTATTCATAAAGAACTTTCTCCTTCTAGTTTATTATATTTATATTTACAAAAGTTGCAAACTTGTGTATATTGATATAATATACGAGGTGTGATCAAAAGCTGAATGTTTAAACAAAAAAATTTTATTACAGCAAAAGACACGTTGCCATTAATATCCCTCAAAATACCTCCCCTCCATGCCCCCAGCTTCAAACACACTTACCCATCATTCTTGCCACTTTCTGAAGCAGTTCTGGAAGTCCTCTTTCCTGAGTGTCTTTAGTTGCGCTGTCCTGGCTGCCTCAATGTCCTGATTCGATTCAAAATGTTTATCTTGGGCCGGCCGAGTGGCGCGGTGGTTGGGCACTGGCTTGGGAAGCCAGCGGCCCCGGTTTGGGTCCCACATATGAGGGCCAGTGACATTGCCCTCAAAAAAAAAAAAATGTTTATCTTGCATGGTCATTTTGACTTTGGGGAAGAGCCAGAAGTCACGCTGTGCTAGATCCAGTGAGTAAGGTGGAGAAGGACACACTGTAATGTTTTTATGGGCAGAAAATAGTGATGTGTGACACAGAGTGTTGTCATGATGGAGGATGAAGTAAAGACACTCACGAAACAGGTCTTCCAGAACTGCTTCTGAAAGTGACAAGAGTGATGGGATAAGTGTGTTCAAAGCAAGGGGGAGTGTTTTGAGGGAGATTAATAGCAATGTGTCTTTTATTGTAATAAATTTTTTTATGTAAACATTTATCATAGTTTTTGATCACACCTCATTTTAAATCAAATATTATTGGGTTTGAGCTTATTTCTATATTTTTGTTACTATAAATAATCTTCACATTTCTCTCCTTCTGAGATTCCCTTTCAAGTGGATAATTTAAAGCCCTATGACTCTGAGCACAAAAGTCAAGTTTAGAAGTTCAGTCTGAGCCCTAGGCAAGTTTTTCCTTTATATTCCATACTGATTCCGAGTACTGTATATAAATGTTGAAAGACATATGTAAGGAAGTGGTAAACTGTCTGTCTACAGAGGCAGAACAGCTTGCATTGATATGTTTTCACTGGCCTAGAACTACAGCACAGATGCACTAACAAGTGCTATAAATCCTTATGTTGTTCTGCTTGTTTATATGCCACAGATATTTAACATGATGTCATTTGCAATGGCAAAAGCAGGTGCTAAACATTTCTCCTGTAGGAATCCCCTTCAGTTTTCAGGCCCACATAGTCTTTTATTATATCAAACAGTAGAATTTTATGCAATTAATCAGAACTGAGACCTCAGGTAAATAAAAAGCAGTTCTGAGACAGAATGTCTAGGTTTTTCCTCTTTACCAGATGCCACCCTCTGGCCAAAGCTTAAACAGTTTCCATTTCATTTGGCTTGCCAATTTTGGATTTAATTCTTGACATATTTTAAATTGGGCGATATAGAGGAGATAGGAATTTGCATTGTTTCCAATTTTAAAAATAAGTGGCTTTTTTGTTTATTATACTTTTATATCATACTGTTTAAATATGCATACATTTAAATTTCATATATGATATTATTTCATGGCTCTAGTATTCCCAACTAATTAGAACTGTGCTAATGTGCAGTACAGTTGGTGATTATACTGCTAACTGGTACTCAAGAAAAAGTGTTAAATCAATAAAATCACTAAAATATTAAATAATTAACTAGTCAAGTAGAGTGGCTATATAGAAAATATGGAGATTATAGATATAAGAATATATAAAATATTAATGCGTATGTAGCATATAAATGTGTAATGATTAAATAGATATGTGAATATAAAGTTAATGTTTATATTCTAATATAAATATATTAATCCATATCAATACCTTTTAATCCATATAAATATTAATCTCTATATATAAATATATATTAATCTATAGTATATGTCATATATAGATTTAAATTTCAGTTTAAAATGTCAGCATAAAGCTTGTCTAACCAGTATAACCATTGATCTAGCATCACTCACAGCATGTGTGTATAGCTGCTTTATTTTCCAATCATACAATTGTATGATTTTCCAATCATACAATTAGAAGTTAAGTCATTCAGTAAAGGAGAGCAAAATAATGCTGTTTATTTTAAATTACTGTTTGGAAATGAGTAAATCTGGGTATTGGTGTAAAATTGATATCTGAGGATGTGGCGAACTGTAACTATCTGTGTTATCTCAAACGTCTGTGTCAGATAACTTTTTCCAAATTATCTTCTTTTTAGACTTTTAAGTTGAAAAAGTTTCAAGCCTTTGACTGGGGAAGCAGTGCCAGGAATTATTTTCATTACAACCAGGTAAAGTTTTCAAAGTCTTTGCAATTAGAATAGGCCCTAAAAACGCATCACGGAAGCCCACCTGAGTTACCAGGATTCCGGCTGGGTTCGGCTGCTTGGAAATGTTTCGGAGAGTTGACAAGACAGTGTCTCAATTCCAGAACAACCTAAGTGTTGCATACCGGGCCTCCCCTCTTTGTCCTTTCCCTGGCTCTGTGTAACAACTATCGCTGTCGTCCATCATTCATGGTGTTCAGGAACACAGGTTTTAAAGCCCACCTAGGTGTTATCTGGTAGCTGGAGGGCCTTGGGCAAATTACACTACCTAAGCTTTTTCTCCCTCATACAATACCTTTACCATTCCGCAAGCACTAGGTGCTCAAAAGTATGAGGCACTTTGCCTGTGCTTTTCTGATTTAATTTTCACAACACCCCTGTGACTTAGATGTGATTATACTTATTAAAGGTGAAGGAACTGAGCCTTAGAGAACTTCTGTGTCTTGTGTTCCACCCAGAGGGAGGGAAAGTGGGAGAGTATGGACTGGACTCCTGAGCCCCTTCTTCACCACTGGGCTCTGCTGCTTTGCATGTGCCACCCCACCTGGGAGGACTCCTTCCTCCCAGGGGATTAGACATTTGCTACTGTGCCCAGCTCAGGGTAGCAGCTCAGTAGCTAGCAGTACTAGCGTTAGCACTCTTTCACTGTGGGTGAGGTTTCTTTTCAAAATGTACCCTTTTTATTCTCAGATCAAATTAACGAGTGTTTAATGGAGAGTGTTGGCTGTGTTTTTATAAATTAAAACCACCACAACAGAGGTTTCTGTGGGTTTCTGTTACAGACCTCCCCACCCACTTACAATGTGAAAGACATGCATGTGCCGACCGCAGTCTGGAGTGGGGGTCAGGACTGGCTCGCGGACGTGAAGGACATCAGTGTCTTACTCACCCAGATCAGCACCTTGGTGTATGACGAGGCCATTCCGGAATGGGAGCATCTCGACTTTATCTGGGGCTTGGATGCCCCTGGGCGTCTCTATAACCAAATGGTGAAGCTAATGAGGAAATATCAGTGAAAGCCATGCTGGAGGAATTTACCATCAAGTCAGTGATCGAACCGTCTTAAAAATTGGTCGGCTTAATTTCTCTGAAATACTTGTTTTTCTTTCTCAGGCCTTTTGTGTTTTTATATCAAAGAAAATTATGGCGTTGATGATGCCCAGCTCTCCCCAGTTAGGGTTAGAAATGCACTTGCTTTTTTTGTTTAATCATGTTTAATCAAGCTAGTGTCTCAACCATAATGTGGTTTCTTGAAGTCTTTTAATTTTTAAACTGTGTTGTTCATTGGTAAGTAACCTGACGCTGACTCCAGGAAAGCTCAGTGTGTAAGTACCCAGTTCTCTGCTCTGCCTTAAAAGGCTCTCCACTGGAATGGTCTTGTATTTAGGGATCTAAATGACCCCTTTCATGTTCTTACGCAGTATGCTGAGTCAAATTTAGTGACACCCCAGCTGTGCCAGTTATAAAGATTCAATAGTGAATTTTATCAAATCTATCTGTGATCACCTTTGTTTAGCAGATGTTTAAATTGCTCAGAAGACTTGTGGAATTCAAAAAGAAATTCCACTCATTAAAAACAACAACTGTATTTTAAATTTTAAATAGCTTGAAGACTGATGTATTCAACCATCGATAGTCATGAACTCTTGTGGCAGGCCATAAATCTACTTGTTTGAGAAGGAGAAGTCCTGTGGACAAGTGATTCCACTATTTTTCCTGAAATGAGTGTACTTTCTTAACCATCTGCTGTATGTAGCTCAGTGACCACGTGTGTGACGCAAAGGCCATGAGGCTGCCCAAGAACAGTGTCCTAATTCATGTTTTCACAAAAGGAATATCAATGTGAATGGTTTAAGAGTAAAACTCAGGGAATCGCTTTGTTTTTTAGTTTTGTATGTGTCCATATTTTCAATACTCTCGATTTACATTCCTGAGTCAGGAAGCCGGTATTCACCTGCTTTTCTTACAGATTGTTTCCTTACAATATTGTCAGATGCACAGAATGACAGCTGATATGTTTTTCTGATATAGTTACTTTAGTTGCAATAATAAACGATACTTTGTGTTGGCTAATATGTGCAGACAGCATACTACTACTTTGTAACATTTAAAAAGTCTTATTTAAACTTTTCAGTAAACCTCAATGACCTTCATAGACTTGAAGGATTGTGTGTATGTGTGTGTTCTTTATTTCATAGCCAGTCTCTGCTTCCTTTCTTTTTTGGCAGGACTTATACTTTTCTTTCTCATCTTACCCCCTTCCTCCTTCCTCCTTGTAAACCTCACTGATGTTGCCGGTGTACCTTTGATCTTCTCCCATGGGGAGCAGAGAGTGATCTCAAACCCAAGGAAGGTTGGGGGATGGTTTGGAAACACTGGCCTTCAACATTAGCCTGCAAGGTCCACTGAGCGAGGCTGTAAGTGGTGAGTAAGCAGTGACTAACCCCATCTGCAGGTGGTGACTCATGGTAGGCAGGACCATGGATGCAAGGACTGTGCATCCAACTCCCTCTTTGAGCAAACAAAACAACTGAAGCTGGCAGACAAGGCATCCCCATAGGGCCCCCAAAACTTAGATTTGGGGGTCTAATGTGATCTCTCCCACTACTCTGTGAAACTGAAGGCAGAAGATACATCTTACTCATTTCTACATACCCAGAATCTAACACAAAGAATACAGTCTCAGTAAATATATGTGGACTGACAAAATGTGGGAAAAATGATTTATCTAAATGAAATCAGATGCACAGATACCATCTTGGAGTAAGGACTGAAATGGAATCTGTTTTTTCACAGCAACCACAGAGATGAATAAAATTGTATTAATACGGAATGCAACAGATATACATCCCCAGGAGGATACCACTTTCCTTGCTGGCCTTATGTCCCCCTAAAGGAAAAAATAGTTTTTTCTCCTTTGACCAAGGCAAACTGGTTTGTCCAACCAGGTACAAGATTCTTGGATAGGGCCAGAAAGAAAGGGGCACTGAGTGGGTGTTTTTGTTTGCTGTTTTCTACTAGTAGTGGGCAAGAGCTTGGGGGAAGAATGGCATCAGTGCCATAGGTAACTCGATTTCCCTTGCTTTCGTTGCTGCCATGGAGGCCGCTGTAGCTGCCCTTGAGAACTTGTCATTAACGCTCCCACACAACAGACTGGGAATGATCAGGGGCTTCATTCTATAGAGCCCACCTTTTATTTGGGGTGTTTCTACTTTACCTCTTTTCCAAGCTTTTTTCTGGGAGTGTTTTTTTCAGTATGTGGGCCAGTCTAGAGGTAGAGACGTTGCATTGCTGTTCTTGCTAACGTTGGGTCACGTTGTACACTTGCCTTTGTGGGTGGCCTGTTGCTACTGACATAGCTGCAGAGGCTATATCATATTTTTATATCTTTATAACCTGGGCTGCATTATTGTAGGTTTGTTTCCTTGTTGGCTGAGAGCGCTGAATGAGGTTGGAGCTTGTACCTCAAAGAGTCCTATAACAAATTTGTAGAAGTTCTGACTCTGTTATTTTCAATTGGGTTTGATATGTGTTCTGGTAAGCAGATTTCAAAGATATCCACTGACCTCTAGGGCAAGGAGTAGACTAGTTAATATTCTGCCAACTTGGAACTGGAAGATGCTGTGTTTACATGGGCAAAGCCACCGAATGAAGTCACGACTGAGAACGAAGTTATTCTCATTCGCCACAAGAGGGCACCCTTGGCTTTGCTTCCAAACTTTTTCAAAAAAAAAAAAACGAGGCTTCGGGTATTTCCTTCCCCTGGGAAAGGCTGAGGACATTGTTGATTTCTAATTGGAGGACTGACTGGTAAGATCAACCATGTCTGTCATCATTTCTAGGATTATGTCTAATGCAGAACATCTGAAAAATGTTCTCAAAGAATACCTGTGCCCAAATGTGCCATGAAAATAAAAACTTACCTAGTAGAGTTGTCAGAACCTCAAACATAGCAGAGGAAGTAGAGGTGCCTTTTTTTTTTTTAGGGCAGTGTCACTGGCCCTCACATGTGGGACCGAACCGGGGCCGCTGGCTTCCCAAGCCAGCGCTTAACTGCTGCACCACTCGGCCGGCCCAAGGTGCCTTTAACTCTAGGCCTCACACTTACTAGCAGCAAAATTTAGTCTATATTATCTCCAAGTAATGAAGATTATTTTCTTTGTAGGTATTAAAGGTCTTAATTTGTTAAATGTAAACATCTAAAATATGCTGGAAGTTTAATTCTTGTCATTTGTTTTTTAATATATGGAGAGATTTTTAAACTGTGACCCCTGAAAGGCAACACCAGATTGCAATAATTCTGATTGTAAAAATTTTGTAGTAATTCATTTAAAAATATTGAATACTTATATCGTGCAAAGTGCAGATTTCAAGTTCAATTCCAAACCATGCAGAAAACTCACTGCCAGCATGTTTTAGTAGTATTAACACAAATACTTTGCATTTTACGTGTGCCATTTTACATGAAGCCTTCTCACGAGGCTTTGATCTTTGCCAACAACCCCTTTGTTAGGTGAGGCAAGCAGTTTCTCTGCCTTACAGGCAATGTTATGCCTTTTAATGGGGATAATTTTATATGTTTTAAATATTTTAAAAACATTGATGAGAGTTTCAAAAATATCCGTAGAAGCACCTACTATGTGTGACCCAGATGGATCAAAACCATGAAGTGTTTAAAACCAAATATGCATCAGCATCTGCCCAAAAGGAGTCTCTTGGGGGACCTAACGTCCCCCATATTCTTCATCAGCTTTCCCTGTTTGGGAGTGGACAGTTAATGTTTCTGAGTCTTTTATAAGCTGCCCTATAAATACAACTTCAGTGCCCTGTTCCAACTCCAGTCCTGCTGAAGAGGCACCTGCCTTGAAGCTGACATTGACCAGGTTCTGCTCTCACTTTGGCTGTAACTTGCTATTTAATCCTAGCTAGTCTCGACTTTTCTGAAGGCAAGTCTTCATCTTTACAATGAGGAATTCAATTTTGATCTTTGAGATTCTACTCTCTGTGAGTCTTAACGTGTTACAGTTGTAAAACATTACAACACTTCTCATCTCTGATATCCAGGAATAATTGTTTCGGTTAGCTTTATGCGAAGACAGTCTCACCTAATTTTGGAAAGAAACAGTCAAAGCTCACGCAGAAAAAAAACATGTCATAGATAATGGATTATGCCAACTACATGATCTGTTTTTTTGGGGAGGGGCCCTGTCCAAAGTCATTTGGTGAGTTTGTGCCAGATAACTTAGAGATTGTGTTAAACATGCGTGTAGGCTTGGTTGTTGTACTCTCGGAAAAATGATTTGCTCTCTGGAATAGCTAGGGAAGAAAGGGTTTCTGTCCTCCAACCCTGTCAGAAAGGCCATGCCAAGATAAAAATGATACACAGGAAGTCAAAATCACCTGAAGAAGTACAAGAAAGTGTGGCTGAAGTCCTAATATTGTCAGAAATCAGTAAACGCCTCCCTTTTATGGAAAACCACCCCAGTAGATAGGTAGACCTAAACTACATAACCAGTGCTCTAAAAAAAAAAGCTATTATTATTTTTTAGTCTTGATTTAGAGCCAATATCTTTTAAAATATCTTTTGAACAATTATGTACAAGGTATAATGCTTGGCACTGTGGGGGAAAAAAGTCTAGAAGACAGACTCTGTACCCTAAAACGACCTATTCATCTAGCAAGCCATTATACAAATTTTGTGTAAATTAAAAGGTGCACATTTAAAAGTACACATTTGCCAATTCAAGAAATGACACCACTTTAGTCAACTAAATAGGGTTCAGTTTGACTTGGGTCCATTCAGTGATGCTGTTTTAGGTCACCCAACAACTTACATCTACTTTTTCAGCGTCCTCCGTGACATGGAGTGGACAACTGATGAGATTTTAACGGACCACTTGCCCCGAGATAGTTGCACTTGTGCTCATACTTCTGATTGAATTCATTTGTAAGCCTGAGAAAGTGAGCTTTGATGGTTCCTTTGGGGCACTGAGAAGGCCAAGAATGAAGGCTTAGTAAATGGTATGTGATACATTCAATAGCGTGGTATAACTAATTGTCAAATAAACTTCTTTATTTTTTTAAATCATAAAAAAAGAAAGAAAAAAAGAGTGAAGGAGAAGAAACCCTTCGTCTTCTCTCTGAGGTGCTGCTTGGGCCATACAGAGTTCAAGGTCACGGTGATGTCTGCCAGGAATGGGAAAGAAAAAAGTCCCTGGGTTGCACTACAGGTGAATTGGAAAGATCATTGGAGGAGGGGGAATATTGAAGAGCAGCCTAGAAAGAACAGGTTGTCTTAATTGAAAGAAACCCAGCAGCAGGGAGGCCAAGGGTCTGCATTGTACATGTCTCTACTACCATCTGTATGTCCAAGCCATTAGAAAATCCACCTTCTTTCCTTTTTTGCATTCGTTGTCAAGAAGCTCAAAGTGTCTTCTGAACTTTAGCACCTCAAGACACGAGCAGAATATCAATAATCTTATAGCAGGCACACTGAGGTTAAAAAAAAAATGTATGAAATGTATGATAGGGCCAGAGGCTTGGGGTTGCAGGGAATGGGTACCTAAAGAATATCCATATTCCAATCTGAAAAACTGAATGAATGAGCAAAGTAAACAGAAACTGTCTCATAGATATAGAGGAAAAACAGGGTTGCTAGTTGGGAGGGGAGTGGGGATGAGGGAGAAGGGGAAGGGATTAGACAGCAAAAATAGGTAACTACAATATTGCCACAGGGATATGAAGAACAGTTCGGGGAATATAATCAATAATGTTGTAAATATTTTGTGGGATGTCAGATGATCACATATCTTTTTGGGGAGACCATTTCGTGGATGGAGTGGAGGCTTGATCACTGCACTGTACACCTAAAGCTGAGGTTGTATAATATTGTATACCAACTGTAATTGAATGTATAGTTAGTCATGGGATGTGGATTATACTGTGGAAGGGAGTCAGAGGAAGTGTAATAGATATATATGATATGGGGGGGAGGAGTGGGGTGGCGAATTGGGGGTGGGGGGTTGTCACTTTGAGGGGTAAAAAGTATAACTTGCACTGTGTTGTACACCTGAAACTAATTAAAAATAAATAAATAAATAAAAAGAATATCCATATTCCATCAGTGGCAGTTCTGGACACATAGTTGGGAGGTTCTGAATTATGACTTGGCCTAGTGTGTGTGTGTGTGTGTGTGTGTGTGTGTGTGTGTGTGTGCGCGCGCGCGTGTGTGTGTGTATGCATATTCCTATGTATACCTAATATATCCTATATATTATTATAAACATAATTACATATTAATTGGCCTATTATATTTCTAGGCCCATATAGTGGTCTGTATGTTTTATATTGTTTTTTAAGATTTTTATTGGGGAATTAGGAGAGGGGAACAGCGTTGGGGAATCGGGGAAGGGGAACAGACAAGTTGCTGTCCTTTTGTTCTTCAGTCTAGCTGTGGAGGACATTGAGCCCATGTTGGTATCATCATTGCGCTCTTCTCTGGTGAGGCAGATCTATCTCCATCCTCTGGACGGCCGATCACCGCGGCTGTTGGCAGCTCACTCTGGCTGCTGGCTGTTTACACCGGCTGCTGGCCACTCACTGTAGCCTACTATGGCAGCACACTGCAGCAGGGGCTGCAGCTATGCTGTCCTGGGGACTCACAGCAGCCCAGCTCCAGGTGGAGCTGTTGTTAGCTGTAGAGGGCAGGGTCACTGGCCCTCATATGTAGGATCCGAACCCTGGGCCACTGGCATCCCAAGCCAGCTCTTAACCAATGCGCCACTCGGCCGGCCCTAGTGGTCTGTATTTTTGTTGTGCTTATTCTTCCCTCGTAATATATGGCTTTATATCTTTTTATTTCTCTTTACGTAATTTTATTTGACTTTAATTGCAAGCTTCCTCAATTATTCTTTAGGTAAGATGTGGAGTGCAAATTTAAAGTAATATGTGTCTTATTTTGTATGTTTACTGTGTGCCGGGCACTATGCTTTTATTTCTGTAGCAATAATAATAATGCCTATTTCTTGGCAGCGTGGAGAACCCAGCTCTTCTAAGGATTGGGTCAAATTGCTTTCAGTAAAACACTTAATGCCTGGCAGACATTACATGGTAGCGTTATTATTATTATTTTTCTATTTAATGCTCAAAATAGACTCGTGAAGTGAGATAGCTACTATTATTATTCCCCTTGGGGTGGGGATAGATATGAAAATGCTGAGCTCGAAGGAGTGAAGCATTGGCTCCAACCTCATAGACACAAAAAGGCAAAACTAGGATTAGTTCCTGGCTTCAAAGTTTTTGTCCGAAACTTCTATCCTCTAGGCATCCCTTGCGTCTTGTGTCAGCGACCCGTGTCAAACACGGGGGTTTCTTTTTGCTGTTGTTGTTTGTTCCATGGTCTTTCCTGAGCTCTCCTAGTAACGACTTCCTCATGCCTAGTACTTGGCGCCATCCCCAATTTGATGGCGGAGAAATGCAGGGATGAGGTGGGTCTTGCAGTCTGGCTCTCCGCGCCTGGGATGGTTTGGAGAAAAGTGGGGATGAGGATGAGGGGCGAGTTGGCGCCGTGAAGCCAGCCGAGGGAAAGGCAGGGTAGGTGCGACATCATCTCAACCAACCGTCCCGGTGAGGCTTCAGGAACATGCAAATATTCCCTTGAGGAACAAAGTGGGTGCTTTACAGATTTCATTGTTTCCATCCCAAATTGAGATGCAGCATCTTTTTAGCCAGATCTGGGCAGGCGCTGGATGTTAAACCCAGCACTTTTTTTTTTCTTTTTTGTAAAGTGAAGCCAGTCGTAATCCCCTCTATCGCCCTGATGTTTCCCCCTTCCCTTTGCTGATCAGCGCGCTCCTTACGCGACGCGTAGGGATGACCCGGTGGCCGGGGTTTGCGGGCTCCTCTGGGCGAGTGTGCGTGAGGTGGGATTTGGAGATTGCCCGGAGTCGGCGGGGATAGGTCTCCGGAGACTAGACCTGGAGGACTTTCCCGTCCCGTCACCAGGTCCTGTCGAATTTCCTGCATTCATCGCCACGCACGGCGGGGCACCCTCCCTCCCCGAGTCGCTTTGAGAAAGGGTACGTTTGCGGTTCACGGCTGTCTAGATCCATGCTGGGTGTGCAGACAGAAAGGATCCGAAACACAGAAAGTGTGTCGCTTGCAAAAGTTTTAAAAATGCAGCTATACTGGCGTCTTTATGCAAACATGTGGACACCAAGTATATGGATGCATTTACAAATACAAGTAATTGTTCCCTGATTGCAAAGAAGTTCTTTCTGGTGACGATGAAAATATTCCCTATCTGGTTTGGGGGTGGAAGCGACTCGGATGAACTGAGTTGTCAAAACTCGTAGAAACTTGACCCTGACGGTCTGTGCATTGATTGTATCGTGTGTGACTTGTACAGTTTTAAAAATCAGAGCTTAACGCTGCACGCATATGAAAAGCTACTAAGTGCCATTGCATGTTGCATATATACAAGCAGCTGCAGGTGTGTGTTTTAGCAACTAAGCTCCACGCTGCAGGGTTATAGATTTATGCAAGCTCTGAGCGGCCGGGAAAAGGCGCTCTGATGTCATTCGGGGCGGGGCCTAAGCCCTAAGAAAAGCCGGTGGGGACCGAGCTGCAGCCACTGGCAAACGCAGCCTCACCATGAGTGGCCGCAACACCTCAGAGCTCCAGGTTCTCTGCAGTTCGGGCCAGCTGTTCCTGCAGCCGTTCTGGGACCGCCTGAGGACCTGGGAGGCCCTCACCCAGTCGCCCTTTTTCCCGGCCTTCTTTTCCATCACCACCTACATGGGCTTCTGCCTGCCCTTCGTGGTGCTGGACCTCCTGTGCCCGTGGGTGCCGGCGCTGCGGCGCTACAAGATCCACCCCAACTCCTGGCCGACGGCGCGGCAGCTGGTGCCCTGCCTGGGGCAAACGCTCTACCAGCACCTGCTGTTCGTGTTCCCGGTGACGCTGCTCTACTGGGCCCGTGCCCCGGCCCTGCTGCCCCCTGAAGCCCCGGCGCTGCTCCAGCTGCTGTGCCACATCGGGCTCTGCCTGTTGCTCTTCGACGCCGAGTTCTTCTTGTGGCACGTGCTGCACCACAAGGTGCCCTGGCTGTACAGGACCTTCCACAAGATGCACCACGAGAACTCGCCCTCGTTCGCGCTGGCCACGCAGTACGTGAGCGTCTGGGAGCTGTTCTCCTTGGGCTTCTTTGACATGGTGAACGTGATGCTACTTGACTGCCACCCGCTCACCGTCCTGGCCTTCCACGTGGTCAACATCTGGCTGGCGGTGGAGGACCACTCAGGCTATGACTTTCCCTGGTCCACGCACAGACTGGTACCTTTCGGGTGGTACGGGGGCGTGGCCCACCACGACTTGCATCACTCTCAGTTTAGCTGCAACTACGCCCCGTATTTCACACACTGGGACAAATTGTGGGGAACTCTGCGGTCTGCTCAAGCCAAGTAGCACGCACCCCTCCCTGCATGGTGGTGTGGCTGCAGTGGGTGGTGGGCGCCACTCAGACCCAGGACTGTTGTGCATTTCACAACGCGACTCAGGAGAAACACACCAGAGCCTTTTTTAACTTTTATTTTTTTAGTAAGTAACTTATTACCTAATGGAAATTTATGGATAAAATTTGATGTATTTTTGCAATTTGCTAAAGTAATTTATATAAAAGTTTTGTATTTGTGGTGTCATATTCTAGCTCACTTCAATAGCCTTGATTCCTGGATGTAAATTAGATGCTCATCACTGGCATATGTAAATCATCTCTAGAAGGTTTTGTTTGTAGGACAAGTAATATCCTAAAATAACACATCTTTAATGGAGAATCTGATCTCTGACTCTATAAACTATGAAGCATGTTCCTGCTGGACAGTAACTAAGATGATTGTATATTTTCTATTTTTTTTCATAGAACTGTATATTTATATTGACAGAAATGTGATTTGTACTTTTAAAAAAACACAACATAAACGAAACAAGCACTGGCTCCTGTTTCACTGGCATTTTGACTGCAAAAAACTAAAATGGGAAGAGGGAGCTGGGATAGCAGGTATCAGAGCCTCCATCAGCCCACCTTGAAAAGAGATGAATCTGGTGGTGGTGTTTTAAGGTGGTGGGGGGATAGTATAAGAGAAGGAGGCAGGAGAAGGGGTCTATTGATTGCTTTGGTCTAGAAATTTCACAAAGAAAAAAACACTATTGTTCTGTATGTATTTCAGCTGATTTCTGCATAACAGGTAATTGAAAGAATTACTCTGCAAAGTTTTAGAGGGATTAACACTGAGCAACAACTTGATTATTTGCGGAGAGGGTGGTGTTGGGGGATGAATAGAATTTATGGAGTGCCTTGCTTTGTAAAACCGGTAAGTCACGTGTGTGCATTAGAGAGACTGATAGAAATGGGTTCTGGGCATTGCCCCCCCCCCTTTTCATGAAGCCAGTTAGTGTAAATGGCCACTATATACATTGCCTCTATAATCTGGGGTTTTTGTCTATTCATTTTTCTTAAGTAAGATAAGCATACAAACTGCATATCCCTTTCTCAAAGAAAAAAAGTAAAATTTTACCCTAGACCCGTGGTTCCTCATCTATAAAAGGAGATTGTGTCTCAGATGTTCTTAAAGATTACTTGTGACAAGAAATGACCCTGGTACTGACCACACACCTGTTACCCATCATTTACCCGCTCCAGCTGCTACCTAATTGTTTGAGTTTTATCTTTGGAACGTATTTAGATAGGGTGAAGTTAAAAATTAAGACAACTTAGACAGGAAAGTATAAAAAAATGGCAGCTTTGCATGTAGATCTAGGCTCATTATATATGAATCAAACTATATTGTTTAAAAGCGAAACATCCATCTAAAGACCTGGTCTCCACAGACTGCCAAATGAAATGCCTGAGAAATGTGTTCAGGCCCTTCCAATCTTTGGCCAAATGCAATCGGAATTCCTGGCGTCTCACAGGCATTTTCTCACATCCCCTCCCAAAGGGTGTGCTCTCTTGGCTTCTTCCCTAAAGTCACCTCCCTCTTTGTGTGCAGAGAGACCATGCTGGGACTGAAAGATTCTACTGATGTATAAAAGTGAAATCCACAAGAACAGGCAGTGAGATGCAAAGGGGGAATGCTGCATTGGAGGTAATATATTAATCCTGATCAATATGCTGAATGGAGAAAGAAAAGAAAGATGAACAGGCAGGTATGAGATATCTGACACAAATATTGTTTGTTTTGAGCAGCTGCGGGTACCCCAAAGCAATTGACAAATTGATCACAGCTCACTCTCCAAGAATTTAAAACGTGTCATATTGCCTCACTGTATAGGGGATTTTGTATTTGGGGCAAATTGTACATATGGAAATCATTTGGGTTTAGAAAGACTCACAAAATCAGATGTCTTATGACTTTTTTTTTTTTTTTTTTTTGAGGGCAGTGTCACTGGCCCTCATATGTGGGACCCGAACTGGGACTGCTGGCTTCCCAAGCCAGCGCTTAACCACCATGCCACTCGGCCGGCCCCAGATGTCTTATTAGCTTTTAAAATCTTGAGAGGTGGAAGTGGGGGAATGACGAAAATGAGAAATTTTGCAGATAGTTTGAGAGAATAATAATAATGATGACGATTAAATAGTTCACATTTCCATGCACTTTTCTTTTTTTTTTTTACAAAAGTCTGCTCAATTTATTTTGTTTTTTAAAAAGGAGTTTTCCCCCAACCCCTCACAAGAGGGTTTGCTACTTAAAAAAATATTTTTTAAATTAACTTCAGGTGTACAAAACAACATAATGATTAGACATTTATACCCCTCACAAAGTGGTAACCCCACCAGCCTACTACCCATCTGAGATCAGACGTACCTATTACAATACCGTTGACTAGATTCCCTATGCTGTACTTTACATCCCATGACCATAAATATATATTTGACATTCAATATTATTTTATGTTAGTTTCAGGTGTACAATGCAGTGGTTAGGCATTTATATAATCTATGAAGTGATCCGCCAATAAATCCAGTACCCATCTGACACCCTATATAGACTTTACAATGTTATTGATTATATACCCCTTATTATATTTGTCAGAAAAGTCATGACGTATTTTTTCTGTTTTTTGTTGCAAAAATGCGTCATGACTTTTCCGACAACCCAATATTTTATGACTATCAATTTGTACTTCCTAATCCCTTCACCTTTCTTCACCTAATCCCTTCACCTAATCCCTTCAACCTAATGGACCATCAGTTTGTTCTCTGTATCTAAGAGTCTATTTCTATTTTGTTTGCTCATTTATTCTGTTGTTTAGATTCCACATGTAACCGAGATCATATGATATTTGTCTTTTTCAGTCTGTCTTATTTCATGTAGCATAACATCTTCTAGGTCCATCCATGTTGTTGCAAATGGTAAGATTTCATTCTTTTTATGGCAGACTAATATTCCATTGTATAAATATACCACAATTTCTTTATCTAATCATGTGTTAGTGGGCATTTCTGTTGTTTCCATTTGTTGGCTATTGTGAATAGTGCTGCAGTAAACATAGGAGTGCATACATTTTCTTTTGAATCAGTGTTTTGGGTTTCTTTGGATAAATACCCAGGAGTGTTCCATTTTTAATTTTTTTAGGAACCTCCATACTGTTTTCCATAGTGGTTGCACCAATCTGTAATCCCACCAGCAGTGCACAAGGGTTCTCTTTATTCCACAACCTCGCCAGCACTTGTTGGTTGTTGATTTATTGATGATAGCCATTCTGATAGGAATGAGGTGGCATCTCATTGTGGCTTTTATTTGCATTTCTCTGATGATTCATAACATTGAGCATCTTTTCATATGTCTATTGGCCATCTGTATGTCCTCTTTGGAGAAATGTCTATTCATGTCCCCTGCCCATTTTTTAATTGGATTTTTAATTATTATTATTAGTTATAGATGTACAAAACAATGCAATAATTATCCTTTTCCCCCCTTACAAAGTGACTCCCTCTCGCCCATCCACTGCCCCCCCCACTCCTGATATCATACATATCTATTACAATTCCATTGACTCCATCCCCACAGTATACTCTACATCCCATGACTATATATGTGTTAAATTATAGTCAACATCTAATATTATTCAGCGGCAGCTTCAGATGTACAGTGCAGTGGTCCGGTCTCTACACGATCCATGAAGTTGTCTCCCTGACAAGATATGAGTCCATCTGGACCCCTAAAAAATATTTACAACATTATTGATTATATTCCCTAAACTGTCTCTTATATCCCTGTGGCAATATTGTAGTTACCAACTTGTGTTGCCTCATCCCTTCCCCTTCTCCTTCATGCCCACCCCCATCCCATCTAGCAATTATCAGTTTTTCCTCTGTGTCTCTAAGACTATTTCTGTCTACATTGCTCATTTATTCAGTTCTTTAAATTTCACATTTAAGTGAGATCATATGGTATTTGTCTTTCTCTGACTGACTTATTTCACTTAACATAATGTTCTCTAGGTCCATCCATATTGTTGCAAATGGTACGATTTCATTCTTGTTTATAGCTGATTAATACTCCATTGTATAAATGTACCATAATTTCTTAATCCAGTCATCTACCAATAGGTGTTTCGGTTGTTTCCAAGTCTTGGCTATTGTAAATAGTGCTGCAATGAACATAGGGGTGCATATATTTTTTCAAATTAGTGTCTATGTAAATAGAGGCTCTTTTGTTATGAGTTGTTACAGAAGATTTATGATTACAGGTGAGAGAAAATATTTCTTCTGTCCCAAAACAAGTGGAGATGAGATGGAGAGGAAGAAATGGATTTTTCTTTTATCATAAAAGTAATATATGCTCATGGAAAAATTTCAAATGCTGGAGAACAGTATAAAGTAAAAAGTAACTTCCATCCCCATTCAATGAATTTATTCCCATTTTGGGGGGTACCAAACCAGAGGTCAGTAACTCAGTGTGTCTCTCTTTTTCCCTTTCAGCTGGGATGCATTAATTTGTTTTTAAAAGTTAAAAAAAAAAAAAAAAGAAAGTTAGTATGAAGAGAAGTTGTTTAGACACAGGCCCAAGGGTACTCCCCACCTCCTCCTGCAAATATTTTGCTTATTTCCTTTTCCTAATATCTTTTGATCACTATTCAAAACAAGAAGAGAAACTTAAGTTGTCTCTTGTCCACAATGCCCATGGAAGCCTTGCTTGGTCCTGTGACTTTTGTGTTCTGAAAATGGTAGGTCAAAGTCAGAGCAAGGTTTTCCTTCCTTCCTAGCTGGAAGATTTCCTTGCTCTCCTCTTCTCATGCCTACTTCACTGGCACTTCTTATAGTAACTTCACTCTCTGCCCTCTTTACTGGAGAGAAAGATATCTGCAAGAAGAGGCCATGTCTTACAGGTCTTTGATTCCTTCAAGGATCTTAACACTTGGAAAGAGCTCAATAAATGTCCCTAGAGGTAGGCTCTAGAATTTAGAGCCTGAGGAGGCTTGGGTTGAGCTGCCTGATTTTTTGTTTTGAGGGAAAGCATTGAATCATTCAGACCATCAGTTTCCCTCACTGTGAAATGGGTAGAGGTGGGGTAATAATAACTGTCCTTGCCTACTTCCTCACACTGCTGTGAAGGTCAAATGAGAGAGGGCAGTAGGATGCAGAGTGGATGATTGAATGCTCTTTATGCGAACTGTGACCATGTGGACCTTAGGCATTTATGAAGACACATAGGTGCTACGGCTCATGTCTCCCTCCATCTCTGCCATGACAGTGTTCCTTCACAGCTTCCTTGATCCAGCCACTGCCTCTCAGGCTCCATACCAGCCTCCTCTCTTTGTCTTCCTCTCCTCTGCATCCCTGGTTCTTGTTTACCTGCTGAGTCTCAGGAGAATAGAGAAGGGAGGGACAACTCAGAGAGATTGGAGTTAGAGGAAGATGTCCTCAGGACAGCACAGTTTGCAGAAGTAGCCAGAGAGTAGTATTTGTGCCAAAAGTAGTGTTGATCTGAAACATGCCAGGAGAGGTCCCTGCTTTCTGTGCCAAGAACGGGCTCCAAGCCAAGAGCTGCAGCCTGCTGCATAAGTAGAATTTGGCAGTGACGGGCTTTTGAAAGAAGGAGCCTCTTGTAGTTGGGACTCTAACTAGAAAAAAGTCATCTCCTACTAGGCAGTTTGAGTCCCTAGAAAGGTGGACAAAAGGAAAGTGGCTCGTTCTTGGCAGTGGGTTTGATCTGCCCGAGATAAAACATTGCTGAGAGTTTAGCTCATGGTGCTGATACTGCAGAGGGCAGAGGTTCTACAAATGCTCAAACTGAGACATGGCTGTCCAGTTTCCCTATTTTATGAATAAGGAAACTGAGACTCAAACAAGAAGGGACTTTCCCTGAATCCCAAAGCTAGGCTTGAACTCAAAGACCTATGCTCTTTATGCTTCTCCCTGCCGCTTGCCCCCACCCCCTGGGTCCTCAGAGCCAATGGGGCACGGCTCTTGCCAAGTGACAGAAATGTGGTTATGGGCCACTGCTTAGATTTCTGTAATCCATACTCATTATTAATTGTTCGCATGAATACAACATAAACAGCTCTGATCTGTAGCAACTTGAGAGAAGTGTTTATATGAAATTTTGCTAAGACCTATCCTGCCATATAACTTCGTGGGTAATTGGTGTGAACATCTATTTTATCCCTGTGAACTCTGAAATCCTTTGTTTAGGAAAATGTTTTTAAAAGCATCCATACAATGGAATACAATTCAACAATAATCAGGAGAGAGCTATTGATACTATGTACAACAACAAAGATGAATCTTCAAATAATTATGCCTAGTAAAGGAAGCCAGACCAAAACGGTGTGCACTATTGGTCTTTTTATACAGTGTGTACTACTCATATATGGCTCTGTTTATACAAGATTTTAGAAAATGCAAATGAATCCCATGTGACAAAGTACATTGGTAGTTGTTTAGACGAGGGTGAGGAGCAACCAAGATGGATCACCAAGGGGCACAAGAAGACTTTCATGGATGGTGGATGTGTTAATGTGTTGATTGTAGTGTTTTTATTAGGTGTAGGCATATGTCAAAATTTATTGAATCGGACTGGCCAAGCGGCTCAGCTGGTTAAAGAATGCAAGCTCTGAGCAACAGGGTCACCGGTTTGATTCCCACATGGGCCACTGAGGTGTGCCTGAGCTGAGCTGCCACTGACTTCCATCAGGTGGCAGGGTGGCTCAGCTAGTGAGAGCACGTGCTCCTAACAACAAGGTTGCGGGTATGACTCCCACATGGGGTGGTGAGCGATGCCCACTTGCAATTAAGAATGAACATGGCACTTTGAGCTGAGCTGCTCTGACCTGCTGACGGGGTGGCCAGATGGCTAAGTGGTTAGAGCATGTGCTCTTAGCAACAAAGTTTCCAGTTGGACTTCTGCATGGGTTGGTGGGCTGTGCCCACCTGCAACTAAAATTGAACACGCCACCTTGAGCTGAGCAGCTATGAGCTGCCAATGGGTGGCGGGATGGCACCTGGACTTAGAGCTGAGCTAGCTGCACCCTCTACAACTAAGACTGAATGTCAACTTGGCTGTTTCCCTTCCCCAATTCCCCAACACTGTTCCCCTTCCCCAATACCCCAATAAAATCTTTTTAAAAAATTATTGAATTGTATACTTTAAATATGTGTATTGTATTGTCTGTCAATTATACTAAATAATAATGGTGTCGATAGTGATAAATCAATCCAGAACCTCATGCTCTGAATTTTAGCTTTGGGCTGCTATTACAAAATACCATAAACTGGGTGGCTTAAATAACAGACATTTATTTCTCACAGTTCTGGAGGCTGAAAAGTCTAGATCAAGGGGCTGGCCAATTCAGTTCCCCTGAGGATCCCTTTCCTGGCTTGCAGACAGCCACCTTCTTGTTATGTCTTCACATGATAGAGAGAGAGAGAGCGAGAGAGAGAGAGAGAGAGAGAGAGAGAGAGAGAGCGAGCAAGCTCTGGTCTCTCTTCCTCTGCTTTTAAGGACACTAATCTCATCAGGAGAGCCCCATCATCATGACCTTATTTAAACCTAATAGCTTCCAAAGGCCCCCCCACCACCATCACATTTGGAGTTAGGGCTTCAACATATGAATTGGCGGTAGGCAGGGGAACACATTCAGTTCATAACAGTACTTGCAAAGAATATGTATTTCGTTGGGTGGAGTGTTCTGTAATTGCCAATTACATCAAGTTGATTAAAGTATTATCCAAGTCTTCCATATCTTTACTTTCTTTTTACTTGGTCTATCACTTATTGAAAGTGGGTGCCTGAAATCTCTCACTATAATTGTGGCTGTGCCTGTCTATCTCTTTTTTTAGTTAATCAGTTTTTACTTCATGTGCTTTGAACTCTGTTATGAGGTATAGACACATTTAGGATTGTTATGGACTCCTCATTTATTGAGCACTCTTATGTGACAAGCATTCTTCTACATGCTTTCCGTACATCAAGTCCTTTATTCTTAAGGGCTTATTCACTATTTACTATCTTAGTCTTAGAAGAAGAAAACTGGCACACAAGGTGGTAAAGAACCTTGCACAAAGTTTTACATAGCAGTATAAAGCCTTAAGCAGTTAGATTTCTGAATACTCCATTTTGATTAGTTTGCTATTTTAGGTGCAAAGTGGGGATTCTAACTTTTGGCAGGGTCAGCGTAAGGAATATGATTAGATTATAAGCTCCCTTGAAAATTTGGCTTTTTGTTGTAATTGTTGAACTCATTCATATATTCCATATCATACAATCTGTTATCAGATGAGAAAACCAAACACATTTCCTGCCAAATGGAAGTAATTTAAGTTGGAGTCAACATTTAAACACCATATGTCTCAGTTCCTTTCTCTTGGGGCCTTGTATGTGGCCTGGGAGCTGATCTCTCTCTTCTTACCCCTTTTGTAGGTTGTACAAAAGCAGTCTAAAGGTGGCTGATGAGTAAAAAAGGAAGTACCTTAAATAAATACCAGTGAATTCATAAAATCCATTGCCAAAGAAGCTTAGCAGCCAACCTACTTTGCCAAAGGGTCTTTATTCAAGTACCTCCTTCACCCCCTTCATTTCTTGCTGAATCACTCAGAGATAAGGCATTGGACTTTGAATCAAAAGAAGGAATTTGAGTTTTCGCTTTTCTACTTACTTAGCTTTATGATTTTGGGAAAGTGACTTAACTAATCTGTAAAATGAATCTATTGATAGTACTTACACAAAAGGTTACTTTGATAATAATACATAAAACACTACTTAAATGTGGAGTATTATTGTAATTATCTCTCTTTATAAATAAAGGAGACCTCCTTCCTCCAGTATCTGCTTGGCAGTCTGAGTCGATGCTACGACAGACATGCACTGCATGATGACATTTTGGTCAATGGGCAGACACATACATGACGGTGGGACCATAAGATTATAATGAAACTGAAAAATTCCTACTGCCTGGTGACATCATAGCTGTCTTAAAGTCATAGCCATCATAAGGTCATAGCCATCGTAGCCATAGATGTTGCAATGTTGTAGCCCAGGTAATGTCGTAGCTGTCCTAACATCATAGCATAGCACGTGACACACACATTTGTGGTGATGCTGGTGTAAATGAACCTACGGAGTGGCTAGTGCTATACAAGTATAGCACACACAATTACAGTAGTAGACTATACCATCTAGGTGTGTGTAAATGTGCTCTATAATGTTCTCACAATGACAAAATTGCCTAACAACACATATCTCAGAATGTATCTCCATGGTTAAGTGGTGCGTGATTGTGATGATCAGCTACAGAGCCCCTTCCATGTATCAGGCAATTTTATCTACACGATGTCACTTAGCCCTCATTTATCCCAGCAACTTTGTAGAATCTTTTCATTATCACTTTTTTATACAGAGGAGGAAATCGAAACTCAGCGAGGTTACATGACTTGCCCCTGATGATGTCCAGAGTGTGTATGGAAATTGGGATATTAATTCAATCAGTAAGTAAAGCCTCTTTCATCCACATACCTCCCCTCTATTCCCCGCTTCAAATAGGGTAGAGAGGCTGTCCTAGGTCTGCTAGGTACAGCCATGCCGCTTGTACACTGAACAACTCCAGGGAGTGTCATTTTCATAGTTATCAATGTAAATGGTGTTCACCTGGGAGGTCTGCAAAGCATAACTCACAGATATGTATGAGAAAGCCCTGCTGCACCTAATGTGTTTTATTCAGTGAGGAGAGAAGATTTTGCTGACAACCACATTGTCTTTCCTACATTCCTTCTTTCACTCACCTTCTTGAAGGTGCTTTCCATGCTTTTATAACGTTGAGTACGTGACCTGAAGAGACCTGACGATACTACCTCTCATTAGGTGGAGCGACTTTCTCAATAAGTTGGTAATGGATATGCCTGCATTTGTACTATTCACCTTTTGGGTAAGGCCCCTACATGCCTACTGCCTTCCAAAAAATTCTGGGAAAGAAATTGCATAGCTGGATTTGGCAGCATGGTGCCAAAACACAGGCAAAGGTAAACTCTTTTCTTTGAGATCATCTTGGATGATTTCCTTCACGTGCTTGTGTGTGCTTGTCATAAAGTCTTAGAGGCAGTCTCCCATGAGATGGAACCTTTTATGTCTCATTTTCTGGAAAATGAAGCTTAGCATTTGCTCTTGCCTTTGGCTGTGCCTTTATTCGTATATGAGAGGAAATATGAGTTTAAGAATAAGTTATAGGACATGAACAGTTTTCATCTGGGCATGTTTCCTTCTTCACTAGGCCAACTTCCTAAATGCTATGGTCCACAGAGGTCTTTCTCTACCCATTAAACTTTAATAATGGTGTTTGCACTCAGAGAGCTTGACGTAGTAGAAACACTAACTCTCAGTGGATCTGGGCTGGGTCCAGTTCAAGATTACATTTAATTACTTCAGTAATAGTTGCAAAAGATTGTTATACTTCCCTTACATTTATATAGGGCTTCATAGAATGCTCTGACAGCCAAGAAATTTGATCCATATCATAACTTTATAAGGCTGGATGGTATATAATTTTATGTCTTGCAAAAGAGAAATCTGGAATATGAAGCTAGAGATGTCAAACAAGATGTCCAAGTTCACAAAGGCAATAAGAGCCTGGAACCCTGTTTGAACTTTTCTTCCCAGAATGCCCGTAGCAATGACTGTATCTATTTGGAAGTCGTGGAGGCTTAAATCCTTTGTTTTTTCAAGTGCTAAACCCAAAGATTCACTATAACATGTGGGGGGCATTTAAAACCAATCCAAATTATTATAGTGAGTTTAGACTAATTAGAGTTGAGTGACTTTTCCAGTAGAATAAATCTATGTCTTTGTAAACTGCCTCCTCCAGGAATAGCCCTTGCTGTAACCCTCATCAGCTACAAGTGCCAACATAAACAGTAAGGGGCAGACCTCCAATTGCTGTCTATTAAGAATTGCTTTGGGGGCTGGCTGAGTGGCGCATTGGTTAAGAGCTGGTTTTGGGATGCCAGCGGCCCTGGTTCGGATCCCACATATGAGGGCCAGTGACACTGCCCTCTACAGCTAACAACAGCTCCACCTGGAGCTGGGCTGCGAGCCCCGGCAACAGTGTACGCTGCAGCCCCTGCTGCAGTGGGCTGCCATAGGCTACAGTGAGTGGCCGGCAGCCAGCGTTGAGTGGCTGGCAGCAACCCATCTGCCTCATCCGGGAAGAGCGCAATGATGATACCAACATGGGCCAGTGAGGCAACATCCCCCACAGCTAGACTGAAGAACAAAAGGACAGCAACTTGTCTGTTCCCCTTCCCTGGTTCCCCAACGCTGTTCTCCTCCTCCCCCAATTCCCCAATAAAATCTTAAAAAAAAAAAAAAAAGAATTGCTTCAACAAGAACTACCCCAAAGCCAAGCAGGTATTTGTCCCTTCATGTAAACATGTGCCCCCTATTGGCCAACAGAGGTACGGGCAGATAGAGCGCAAACTGCTCAGCCTGTTGTCACTCAGCCAGATTATGATGCTGAGTTCATTCTCAGGACTTGGAAATAATTTCATCCTCTCAGAAATCTGTGCTAACACCACGCAAGAGTTCCTTCCAAGTACTTCCTGCCTTAAAATGTGATCTCTGAGGTGGTGGGGGAGAGGGGCATGACTCTTTTGTGTCTACTAAATGTGTATGCTGTTAGAAGCATATGCATTAAAGTACATCATTAACTGATGACAAAGAAACCCTTCTTATACCCTTTCAACTCCTAGGTTCTTGTGAATAACTGAACTGGAAGCTAATCTTTCCACGTGAAACGCAAGTATTATTTTAGAAAATGGGGGCATCTTTTAATTCAGTGGAAGCAGGTGCTAATCCACAGTTCAATGGTGAGTTTAGTAAAGAGATCAGCTTAGACTAAGATTGGAGCAGGTTGGAATGAGAATTCAGGAAATGGGAGAGTTAGGGTTTGTGGTTTTGAATTTCTTGTGTAGCTTGACTTGGTTTCAAAAACTTCTTTTTCAAAGTGAAATACCAAAGCAGTAGTTTCACTGAAAGTTAGTGTTTCTCACTGCCCACAACTCCCTTGAGGGTAAACGCCTTTATCAAATTATTGCTGGAAATCTATGGCATATCAGCACCAATTTGAGGCTGATTTTCTCTGATTAACTAGAGACATCAAAAGAAGACAAGAAGGAGAGATTGGACATACAGCATTAAAAACTCTGTTGGAGATAAATACTTGAAAATATACCTATTCTAGAGTGATATTTTGCAAACTTTCTTGCCTTGAAATTTCATGTGAACATGTAGTAAAAAAATAAGTATAGAAAAACTGGAGATATTATGGTTGAATGGGGAGTAGTGACATGGAGCTTCCTTGATTGGCCACCCAAACGTCCCCTGTGAAACATCAGAGCTCTAAAGAACACAGTGAGAAACCAGTGGACTAGGTCGTTCTATAGCAGGGCTAGAGGAGAGCAAGAAGAAAGATTTAGACAGTGAACTCTTTGATGGGCAGGAACCTAACATATTCATTTCTATGTTATTGATGACAAGCACAAGACTTATCTCGTGGCAGGTGTGAATGAATTTATCAATTTGTTAAATAAATAACTATAGTTTTAAAAATCTGCCTTTGGGTTTCAAAGGTATCTAAAAACAAAGGAGCACAGGAAAGTAAGTGTATTAAGGAGCATGAATATGGGCCCTATGTGACTTGCTGTCCTCATAGCTGCCTACCTGGAGAGGTACCTTTTGCTATTTGGTCCTGTTGAGAAATGAAATACATAACACTAATGAATCTTCCAGCTTAACGAAACACTTTGATATATTGTCAGGTCTAGTTCATAAACACCCTAGAAGTAGGCTTTACGAACCTGTAAAACCATGGTTTTCAAATTGTAGAATACATAAAAATCGCTCCAGGGAACTGTAAAAAACAAAGATTCCTGGGCTGTACTCTAGATGTTCTGATTCACCAGGTCTGGGGTAGGGACTAATGAACCATTATATTAATGGTTCATGCACCACAAACTTGAGAAACGTTGATGCCCTGAATGAAAGATGCAGGAGAGGAAAGCTAACTGTTTGTTCTTGGAGGTCACGACTACACTTTTTGGTTTTGTGAATTCCAGGCAAATCTCCGCACCAATCTTGAAGGCAAACTTAGAACCACCCCCATTCTCTAGTTCCCAGAATGGTATCTTCCACCTTTCAGGCTTTCCAGCTCACCCCTGGCTGTGGGTCCTGCAGGGATCATGGCTTGGGAAGGTGATGCCAACAACAGCTATGACCTGAATTTGCTCTTTTGACACACTTTTTTTTTTTATTCCCATTCTCCTACCCCCACCCTCTTGGGTCTGGTTCTGTTTTGCATTTGTTTTGTTTTCTTAGATTACACATATAAGTAATATCATATGGTATTTGTCTTTCTCTGTCTGACTTATTTCACTGAGCATATTACCCTCTAGGCCCATCCATGCTGTTGCAAATAGCAACATTTCATTCTTGTTTTATCGTGGAATAATATGCCATGATATATATTTACCACATCTTCTTCTTCTTCTTTTTTTTTTTTTTTGAGGGCAGTGTCACTAGCCCTCATATGTAGGACCCGAACCGGGGCCGCTGGCTTTCCAAGCCAGTGCTTAACCACCGCGCCACTCGGCCGGCCCATTTACCACATCTTCTTTATCTGTTCATCGGTTGATGGACATTCTTCGCAATTATTAGTAATGCTGCAATGAACAGAAAGGTGCATATATGAGATGTGGTCAACAAATGTGAATGCTTAAATTTAAAAAAAATTACAGTAAAAGACACAATGTCATTAATCCCCCTCAAAACACTCCTCCTCATTTCGAACACACTCATCTCATTGTTCTTTTCACTTTCTGAAGCAATTCTGGAAGTCCTCTTCAGGAGTATCATTAGTTGCACTGTCATGGCTGTCTCCATGTCCTGAATCAATTCAAAACGTTTACCTTTCATGGTCATTTTGACTTTGGAAAGAGCTAGAAGTCAGGTCCAGTGAATAAGGTGGGTGAAGACACACCATAATGTTTCTATCTGACAGAAATTGCCATACCAGGAGTGATGTGTGACATGGAATCTTTCCATTGAGATCACGAAATACGGTGAATGCTGCTGCTGAGTGCCATTCAACAGAAAGGCAGGGATCTTCAATACGGGAAGCGGCATGTGGAACCTTAGTAACAGTGTGTGACAAGTTTCAACTTGTTCGGTGCAGTCAGTCAGGTGTGAGCTACAGTTGAGAGAAGGTGTGTTTTAAAGTGTGCCATAAATCATCCTCCATCATGACAACACTCCATGTCATAATTCGCTTCTGGTATATGGCAATTTCTGTTAATTTAAAACATTATGGCATGTCTTCATCCACCTTATTCACCGGACCTGGTATCGTGTGACTTCTGACTCCCAAAGTCAAAATGATTCAGGACATCGAGGCAACCATGATAGTACAACTAAAGATACTCATAAAAGAGGACTTTCAGAACTGCTTCAGAAAGTGGTAAAAATGATGTGATAAGTGTGTTGGAAGCGAGGGGGCATATTTTGAGGGGGATTAATGGCAATGTGCCTTTTACTGTAATATATTTTTTTATTTAAACATTCACCGTATTGTTTGATCACACCTCATATCTTTTCAAATTTGTGTTTTTGTTTTCTTCAATTAAATAACCAAAAGTGGAATTGCTGGATTGTATGGCAGCTCTATTTTTAATATCTTTGAGGAATCTCCACACTGTTTTCCATAATGGCTGTACAAATTCACAATCCTACCAACAGTACACAAGAGTTCTCTTTTCTCCTCATCCTTGCCAACACTTATTATTGATTTATTGATGCTAGCTAGCCATTCTGACAGGTATGAGGTGATATCTCATTGTGGTTTTAATTTGCATTTCCCTGAAAATTAGTGATGTTGAACATCTTTTCATATGTCTGTTGTCCATCTGTATGTCATCTTGGAAGAAATGTCTTTCCAAATTATCTGCCCATTTTTTAATTAGATTTTTTGTTTTTTTGGTGTTAAATTGTATGGGTTCTTTATATATTTTGGATATTAACTCCTTATTGGATGTATCATTTGCAAATATTTTCTCCTGTTCAGTAGGTTGTCTTTTTGTCTTGATGGTTTCCTTCCCTGTGCAAAACCTTTTTAGTTTAATATAGTCCCATTTGTTTATTTTTTCTTTTGTTTCCCTGCCCAAGGAGACATATCTAAAAAGATATTGTTAAGAGTGATGTCAAAGAGTTTACTGCCTACGTTTTCTTCTGGGAGTTTTATGATTTCAAGTCTTACTTTTAAGTCCTTAATCTATTTAGAGTTTATTTTTGTATATGATATAAGAAAGTGGTCTAATTTCATTTTTTGCATGTATCTGTCCAGTGTCCTCAACACCACTTTTTGAAGAGAATTTCCTTATCCCATTGTATATGCTTGCCTCCTTGGTCATAGATTAATTGACCATATAAGTAAGGATTTATTTCTGGGCTCTCTATTCTATTCCATTGATCTATATATCTGTCTTTAATGCCAGTATCATATTATTTTGATTATTGTATATGTGTAGTATAGTTTGATATCAGGGAGCATCATACCTCCCACTTTGTTCTTTTTCAAGTTTTCTTTAACTATTCAGGTGACCTTCTGTGGTTCCATATAAATTTTAGAATTAGTTGTTCTAACTCTGAGAAGAATGTCATTGGTACTTTAATAGGGATTGCATTGAGTCTGTATATTGCCTTAGGTATTTTTGACACATTTTTATTCAAAGACTGGCATAACCCCAAAAGTATCAAGTAGCAGTTGAAATGTGTACAAAATAATGTGAAAAGAATGAGAGAACAACACAATGCAAATCACTAACTGCATGCTTTCAAAGAAAGCCAGCTTATTAGCAGAGTCTAGTAACATCTAGCATCAGGACAGAGTGGAAAAACTGAATTCCTTTGTGATTATGATATTTTGTCATTTGCTAAATATTATGACTATGAAGGCATGACCTTTAGATGGTAATGATAACTGACACTTGCATACAATAAGTGTTTAGAAAGGGCTAATCTAATCAGCCCACAAAGAAGCCATAAGAGATAGGTATGGCAGATTTGATTTTAGAACATTAAGTAATTTTTTAAAACAAAGACACATAATCTTAAATGATGTTTGTTCCATAATCAGTTCCAATGTAAACAAACAAACAAACAAACAAACAAAGGGTGTTTTTTTTTAAATACCTTAGGGGATGGTTGAAATAATATGTAGCAAACAAAAGGCTATGAAGGCTGGTTGAAAAGGGACCCTCCCTGCTACCGCATACCTCCAGAATATTCTGAGCAACAATGGCATCTTTAGTGGAGATGTAAAGTAGTCCCATCTTGTCTCATTGGAATAAATCAGCTATGGTATCTTTGTTTCAACAAAATACTGAACCACCAGTCTTTTACAGTCAAAATATCTCCAGATTATTGATGAGGCCTGTCATCCTAGTGTCCCCTAGATCTTGTCAGCTCTTACTCAGCAATAGCTGAATGGGAAACACTACAACAAAATTTATAAAATCTATTAACATAATTTACACACATTTCTAAGGGGAAGATGCCTGTTAAGAAGCCTTTTGATACTTAGAGTTCTCTTACTGAAACAATGTTTTTCAAACTTTTGGGAACATATGCCTCCCTTTTAATTAACGTTTAAATCTCAAATTCTATCTTGCCTGAGTTCAATGTCTCTTTTCCTTCTTCCTTTGAGAATCACTCTTCATAGATGAAATCTTCTAACAAGTATCCTTAAAAATAATGTTCTGCAAATAGGGAATACAATAAAACTGTGTGATAAAGAACCCTGGAGTTGAAGTAAAAAAAAAATGCTGTGTTTTATTCATCTCCATGGCCTTACCCCAACATATATATCCTGGCACAATTCACCTCCCTCTTTGGTTTTTCTCATTTTTCATTTATGAACCTCAGACGCTACTACTTTTTCTCTCCAGCTCTGATGAGTTATGACATAATTAGGAATACAACAGAGTTATAAGCTGTGATCATGACTGATGGGAAATGTAAAGTGTCTGGCTTGTTTCCCAGTCAGATAATTTTCTCAAATGGGACTCTGGAGAGCAAGAACACTGCCTTGGAAGAGCAGAGAAAAGTATTAAGAGTTATGATCCGTGCTAGCCTATTATCTAGAATAGGCCTGATATGCTTGCAACAGAACACAGGATGCAAGCATACGAGATGACTATGCAGCCAAATTCAAGCTCTGCTCAATTAACTGATGCTAATAAATTCATTCATGATGGGAGATCCACCGTAATGGAAAAGGACTGGAAGTGTTTTCTTTCCCTGGCACCTAGGTTCTGGCAGTTTGCAACAGTACTTGTGGAAGAAAATGGATATGTGTGTGTTCTGAAAGGGATGGAGTGGTCTTGCCCTTTTGGGAATGCCAACTAGACTGTCATCCTGTCGCTGTCTGATATGATAAATTGGAATTAAACAATGAGAATATAGGCTGAGGGCTCTATGGAAACAGGAAAATGGCAGGAAGAGTCATAGGGCCAGAAGTTCCTTGAAGATCATTTTTGACATTTGTATAAAATTTGGCCTTGACTCCAATTTTCCAACTGGCATCTGCCTTCCAATTTTTGTAGTTAAAACTCCACAGACAAACAACACTTTAAAAAAAAGAATCTCTACGATAGGAAGTCACTAGGAAACCAATTATTTTCCTCATCAAAGAATTTTATTATATGGCTTTTAAGCACTAAAATTACATACAATGTCTACATTCATAGATATTTTTTGAAAAGGATACAGTTTGTAATATATTGTCTAAATTATATATACTAATTTTTTTACAGAGCTAGTCTTTGGGTAATAAGATTAGAGTGGCTTTTTTTCCTATGTTCTTTCCTTTCCAATTTCTCAAAACATAAGATTGTATTATTCTATATTCAGAGAACTAAAAATGTTATGCAAAAACAGTATAATGATAATTGCTCACAGTTATGGAGACCTTTTTCTATGCCAGGTTCTGGGATTGGTATTCTGCATGTGTTGTCTGTTTTAATTCCCCCAGATACCCTTGCATTGTCCATATTTAACCCATTATGAAGCAGGCTTATCAAGGTTCAGTGACTTACCCAAGGTCATGTATAGTGAGTATATGGCAAAGTCAGGATTGAACACAAGTGCTTTGTGACTCTAGGACCTTTGGCCTAAATTGCATTACTAGAATCAGGACATCTCTTCAACTTTCCATTTCTGTCAAATCCGAATATTCTCAGTGGGATCTAACCACTAAAATAAATGGCAAATTCTGGATTCTTATCTCAATAATCAGATTTTTCTTTCCCTTCATACCATTTTATTCTTTAAAAAAGAATTTAGAACCCCCCAGGAAGTTAGTACTTTACACAAACCAGAAGAAACATCATTTTGAAACTCAGTTATTTGTCAGGATCCTAGATGGCCTGGGATGTTGGCTGAAAATTCATGGATGTCAGAAAATTAGTTATTTGCACAAGCTCTTTATTTTTCTGGTGAGTTGCCTCTCTTTGAAAGGAGAGAGCTCATACAATTTTGACTGAATAAAAGTTCTTTGGGTGAATTCTGTTAAATGGAGGATTTATTGTATTCCCTGGGGAAAGCACAGGCACCAACCAGTCAGAATGGTCGTTTGCCCTGTTTTGGAGGGCCCCTGGGCCTTTTGTTGATAAATAATGGGGCAGTCTAGAAGGATAGGGTGAGGCGAGAGAGAACAGGTCAGCCGCAGCACTGGGAGGACACTCAGGGTATAGGATTAGTAGCTATTTACTAAAGAATGTGGAAGTACAGTTGATTATCATTATTTGTGGTGGTTATATGCTATAAAGTTGCTGTGAAGACTACATTATCAAACAAACCATCGCTCCTAAGGGGAAATACAAGGTTAGGTTCTGAGAGCCTTTGATCATAACATTTTTGACAACTAATCCATAGATAATCTTGTTTTATGTGTGTCCCTGTTTAAAGACACCTTATTTAAGACATATTATTGATTTATTCACATTGAACTCATAGCCTACAGCACTATGACTCATGCCTGAACTCAGTTTATTTTCTCCTTAAGGCACATTACATTTTTGTGCTTAGGAGTACTAGGCCCTATGCTTGGGTGGGGGAGCATTGAAGACAGTGAGATCACCCACAAAAAACACAAAAATGTGAAAAATAGCTCTACATAGACCCAAAAAGGACGCTTGTTTACAACAGAAGAACTGGAACTGGAAGGTAGTGTATCATCTTGTTCAAGCTCAGCTGGGAATACATGTTTATTGACTCAGTATTTTCGTTGCTTTGTGTATGTCCATGAATAACTGTGAAAATGCAGAGGACTAGTATTTATATCAGGGAAGGACCATGTCTGGCATATTCTGCACTGAATCTCTAGTGACTTGTACAGAATAAATGAGCATGGTCACTTGAACTCCCATGTAAAGATTCTATTCTCAGATCAGCCCAACCCTGATTAATCAAATTCAAGCCTGACTTCCTTGGCGCAGTGGCTGTTTCATCAAACGTTCTTAGCCTTCTCAAACATCCTTGTAATTTCTATTTCCCCCTCTTTGCCCTATCATGAAACTCATCACATACTGCCTTACGTTGTAGTGATTTGTGTACATTTAACATCTCCTCTTCATGAATATTAACACCTCAAGGACAGGAATTGTGTTTCAGTGGCCTTTTGTTCCCACTCTAGTCCTCAATACCTAGCAAGTATATAAGTATGTTTTCATTGATTTATTAATGCATCCACCAAATGAGTACCTACCATCTGCCAGAGACTATCTCAGTGCTGGGATAGAGTTGTGAGTAAACAAATATCCCAACCCTCATGGAAATTCCATCATAGTGGGGGAGACAGATAATAACGAGGATGAATAAGTAGGGTGCACAGTATATGTGAGATCTCTGAGTGCTAAGAAGAGTAAAAAAAACCAAACAAGTAAAGAATAGAGGGTGTGTTGGCTGGGATGATGATGGGAGTTGTCACACAATTTTATGTAAGGTAACCAGAGAAGGCTTCACTGAGAAGGTGACATTTGAATAATAGCCTAGAGGAAGTAAGTGGTCCAAGGACCTAAATGGAGGGAATCTCGCTTAGAGGGGATCCCAAGGGTAATGGCTTGAGGTGAACACATGCTCAGAGCTTGCGAGGAACGGAAAGGCTAAGGTGGCATGAGTGGCTGGGAGTATATAGGCCAGAGAGGCCAGATCATGTAGATCCTTGTAGGCTACTATGAGGACTCTGGGCTTCATCCTTCCATGGAAAGCCATGGGCAGGGGCCGGGGGTGGGATAGGGGTGGGGTTGTGCAGAGGAGTAATGTGTTCTGACTCTTTAACATGCTTACTCTGGCTGCTGTGTAGAGAATAGACTACGGAAGTTAGAATTGAGTAGAGAGTTGGGAGATGATTGTGGCTTAGACCAGGGTGCAGTGGTAAAGATAGTGAGAAGTGATTGGATTGTGGGTAAATTTCAACGGTGTAATAGACAGGATTTACGGACTGAATATAAAGTGTGAGAAAAATGGAGGAGTTTGGCTTAAGAAACTGGAAGAATGGGGTTTTGGTTTACTAAAATGGGCACGTTTATGGAAGCGGCGGGATTTGGCATAGGAAAAGAGATAGAAGCTTAGTTTTTTTTTTGTTTGTTTTTTTTTAGGGCAGTGTCACGAAGCTTAGTTTTTGATATATGAAGTTTAAAATCTAGGTGGAGGTGTCGTTTAGGCAGATGGATATATGAATCTAGGGTTCAAGGGAGAAATGTAGGCCAGAAATATAAATTTGAGAGTGATCAGCATATTGAAAGCATTACAATCCAGAAAACTCAATGCGATTCACAAAGGAAATAGCATATATAGAAAAGAGAAGACATCATTCTAATATTTATTTATTTATTTATTTATTTTTAAATTTATTTATTTATTTTTAATTAGCTTCAGGTGTACAACACAGTTCAATAGTTATACTTTTTACCCCTCAAAGTGACAACCCCCCATCCCCCATTTGGCCACCCCACTCCTCCCCCCCATATCATATATATCTATTACACTTCCTCTGACTCCCTTCCACATTATAATCCACATCCTGTGACTATCTATATATTCAATTACAGTTGGTGTACAATATTATACAACCTCAGCTTCAGGTGTACAGTGCAGTGATCAAGCCTCTTCTCCTTCCATGAAATGGTCTCCCTAACAAGACATATGACCATCTGACACCCCACAAAATATTTACAACACTATTAATTATATTCCCCAAACTGTCTTTCATATCCCAGTGGCAATATTGTAGTTGCCTATTTTTGCTGTCTAATCCCTTCCCCTTCTCCCTCATCCCCACCCCCCTCCCAATTAGCAACCCTGATTTTTTCCTCTATATCTATGAGACAGTTTCTGTTTACTTTGCTTATTCATACAGTTTTTCAAATTCCACATATGAGTGAGATCATATGGTATTTGTCTTTCTCTGACTGACTTATTTCACTTAACATAATAGTCTCTAGGTCCATCCATATCATTGCAAATGGTACGATTTCATTCTTCTTTATAGTGGAGCAATACTCCATTGTATAAATATACCACAGTTTCTTAATCCAGTCATCTACCGATGGGCATTTTGGTTGTTTCCAAGTCTTAGCTATTGTAAATAGCGCTGCTATGAACATAGGGGTGCATAACTTTTTTTGAATAAGTATCTTGGTTTTTTCAGGATAAATACCTAGGAGTGGAATTGCTGGGTCAAACGGTAGCTCTATTTCCAGTTCTTTGAGATACCTCCATACTGACTTCCATAGTGGCTGCACCAATCTGCAATCCCACCAACAGTGCAGCAGGGTCCCCTTTTCCACACAGCCCCACCAGCACTTGTTGTTTGTTGATTTTGGTGCTGGGAAAATTGGACTGACACATTGTTCTAATATTTAGAGTGAGGAATAAACAAAGGAGAATGAAAAGGAGTGGATAGAGAGATAGGAAGAAGACCAGGCAATCATAGTGTCTATGAAGCCAGGTGAAAAGAGTTGCTAGAAGGAGGAAGGTTCTACTGTGTCAAATGCAGCTGATGGCTCAAGTGAGAAGGTAACTGAGCACTGACCACTAGATTTTGCGATGCAGAGATATTGCTGATCCCAACAAGAGACATGTTGGTTGAGTAGTCAGAGCAAAAGTCTGATTTGAGTGGATACAGAGATAATGGGAGGAGAGAAATTGGAGACAGTGAGTTTAGGCCATTTTCACAGCATTTTACCATAAAAGAAAGAAGAGAAATGAGGCAAGTGGAGCCAAGAATTTTTTTTCAAGTAAGTGAAATAACAGTGTATTGTATGGTTATGGAAATTATTGGTGGAGAACAGTGGATTGCTAGAGATGTATTCCTGAGGAGGTAAGAGGAGGTGGGATCCAGAGTACTTATGGAGGGGCCGGCCTTCACTAGAAGCATGGGGAGGCCTTGTGGGCATTCAGGCAGGTAGGTGGGTAGAGATAGTGGCAGTACTTTGGGAAGTTTCTTTATGATTGCTTTTATTTTCTCAGCGAAGTAAAAATCAATATCATCAGATAAGAGAGAAGATGAGGGATGAAGAGCTGGAAGTTTGAGAAAGAAGAAAGAGAATAAGATAACCATTTAGGAGAGTGAAAAAAAAATGGACTAGGAGGAAAATAGTGTGATTTCCAAGCAACACTAAGGTCCCATTTGGGGTTAGTGGTCATGAATTTAAAGCATGACCAGTCAACATGAATATGTGTTGTTCTCCAGTGCAAGTGTTTGTGTCGGAGCAGGTGCAAAGTAGGTGGAGAATGGGGTTGAACAAAGCTTGGGGTTTTGCCAAGCACCTATGTCAAACAATAGAGGGTCATGAAGATGAGGGAGAAAGCAAGAGAAGGATTTTAATAATAATTGACCATTGCACTTCTTCTAGGGAAAGAGGAAAGTGAGAATACAACTGGATAAGGCTACTGGAAAATGGGAAGAACTTATGGATTAAAGATCTTGGTGGGGTCAAGGGCTATACATCTGGGGTTCTAGGAAGTGTGAGATGCAAAGATAGGTGGTGGGGGTCATCAAAAAATGGGATGGTTGAAATTAGATTCTGGTGGGAAAACAGTTATTGGTGATTACAATGTTGAGGTTATGACTAAGGCAGTGTGGCAGACAACTGGAGGTCATGGAATGCAGAGACCAAGGAATTGGAAAGATGATATTTTATTGAGATTTGGAGAGAAGGACAGTGATCCTGGAGCTAAACTCTTCAAGGAATGAGAATGAGTGTCCCAGGGATCTATAGATGACTGTAACAAGGTTGGATAAAGGGTGGTACAATCTGATGACGTGAGAATCAAAGATAGATGGTTTTAAGATGGAGGGAGGGAAAATGTTGAAAGTGGCATTAAAGAGTGAGAAAGGCAGCTACTCACCCATCTCCAGAGCCAATATACAGGGTTGGCAGGGCAACATTTAAGAGAGCTGCAGGGGAAGCAGTATCCTCAGAAGAGAGCCAGGCTTCAGTTAGGACCTGAAGGTGAATGAAATCCTCACTGAAAAAGGTTTTCCTGGTGATGAATGATGAGTCCAAGAGCTTCTTTTTCATTTTGGTTTATAGGGGCTGGGGGAGTGGGGTGGCTAGGAGATGGGGTCAGAACAAGTGGTGAGGCTTAGAGCACAACATCATGAAGACATGAGTATCTTGTTTCCTTTTGGATTATCGCTAAAATTCTCCTTCTTGCAACAAACTATTTGGTCCTATTTTGTTCAAAGTCTCCTGCTCCCTATTCAATACACAAAACTGGAACCTCAGTCTCCATGTGAATAACGTAGCCCTCCCAAACAGCACGAGAGACTTGAGATCTAGAAGCCCTACAATGAGTGGATAAAGAAAGGAATTTATAGAGATTGCATACCTGTGCTAAATGCAAACCTCATTTACCACAATTTTGTGCAATGTAAAACATGTGTGCAAAATAATCACAAAACATTGATATTTCTGGAAAATTGTTCTCCAAACAATGAATCAGAGATTACAAATCAATCTAAAGGAAAAAAAAATTATGGATTTCTAACAAACTTGTATAGGAGTGATGGAAATGCCAGATAAGATTGGCCTGCTTCCCAGCCTTCCACTATTTGTTGTGAAATATGACAAATGTTTTTAAAATATTTCTCTAGAGCATAGGCTAGATTGTGGGGAATGGGTTACAGATTGTCCTAAGGACTACTGGGTGGCACAATCTGGGGAGGTGAAGCCCGTGTTGTCAGTGGCCAGCCTTATGCTGACACCCTAATTTTTCCCTGTGTGATCAGGGGCCTGGAGCATTGTTAGCAATTGGATCTCTCCATCTCCCTGTGTGTGCTCGCTCCTTTCAGCTTCCCACTTATGGTCTCTCTGTGTGGGTCCCTCCCTAGGGTCCCTTGATGGTCATTGGCTCCCAGAACAACATAGCTGAACCTACACCTGCCTGAGCCAGGCTGTACTCCTCCATCAACAGTACCCTCCACTGAGGAATTTAGATATGTCCTCGTGGAAGCATGTTGGGAAAGGAGTCCTGTAGCCCTGCATGGGGTTGCCATGCTAATTGCCCTCAGCAAACCTTCCTGTACTCTGATTTGAGGTTTGCTTACTGAGATTTGAGGTTGCCTCTCCTGACTGTTCAGGGTGACTCTTGTTTCCTTGGCCACGGTGCCAGCTTCCCACAACTGATCTTGGGGTGTGTGTTTTATGTATGTATGTGTGCGCTCAATCGGACCCAAGGATTAGGGGTAAAGTACTGGAAGAGTGCCCATGGGTAAGAGTGCCCATGGCCTCTTAACGTTCTTCTCCTTGAAGAAATAAATGGAACAAATATGTAAATAAAACCTGGACCATAATTGTGAACTGGCGGTCGATCTCTTAGTGTGTTCGAGCTGCTATCACCAATACCATGCATTGGGTGGCTTATAAACAACAGAAACAGCTCTCTCACAGCTCTGGAGGCTGAAAAGTCCAAGACGAAGATCAAGGCTCCTAAGACGAAGATCAAGGCTCCTAAAACTGATAATAATAAAAATAAAAAAGAGCATGCAACAACAACAACAAAAAAAGGCTCCATGCTGAGCATGGTCAGGTAAGGTGAGAGCCCTCTCCCTGATTCATAGGCAGCACCTTCTTACTGTCTAAAAGAAAGCAAAATCAATTTTGCTAAATTCATTTTAATGTTTTTTTACATCCCATGAGAGAAGTGTGGCTTGTATTTTCATTCACTGAGAAGTACTAGGATGAAAAAAGTCTTACTTTCCAACTCAGGATGGGTCTATCTTTATTTAGTAAAACTCACTCATGACCTCCAGTATTTTGTTCATTAACAGCTGGAATTGCCAAGCGACATTCCCTGCCTTGAACAGTAGTCACCTCCCAGAAACCACACAAAATGAGTGTATTACCAGCACTATGATGACTCTAAGTTCCAGTCTCCTCACATCATGGAAAATGTGAGGCATCTTTAGGGATCTCTGTGAGCCTCTTTGATAAGAACACTAATCCCATTAATGAAGACTCCACTCTCTTGACCTAAGAACCTCTGAAAGACCCACCTCCTAATACCATTGTCTTTGGGGGTTAGGATTTCAACATATGAATTTTGGCGGGGGTGGGGTGGGGGTGAGAACACAAACATTCAGACCATAGAAGGCAGTATTTGATCCAAAATCTGCTAGAAGGACATTTAGTTTATCTGGAGTAGATCTGAGGTTGTGTTTTCAGACAAGTCTTTCTCCACATTCCTCGCCACAAAGGATCAAGGCTTCCTGATGAAATGAAAGCAATAAACTTAGAAAAAACACATGTTTTTCATGAATAAGGCACAAACCACAAATCATACTTGGCATTTCTGAGGCTAATACAAACTTTTCATTACTTGTTGGAGTTACAGTGACTTTTCTTCTTCCAGAAATTATTTCAGCTCATTTTCAAATGAAGATCAGGGGTTGTATTGGCTGGCTTTTAAAGCTCCTGAAATCTTTTGAGAACTAATAAAAATAGCTAATGTGTGTGGGACACTCCATATACACTATGGATGGTGCCAAGCACTTTAGTATAGCGTATCATAATAATCTTGACAACTGTTAGGAGAAGTTACTGTTAGTATCATCCTTGTTTTGAAAGTGGAGAAAGCTGAAGCTGAAGAATATTACTCAGCTCACACAAGGTCTCCTGGTTAGTAAGGGTCCAGAGCTGTGCTTGAAATCTATGTATACTGCATTGCAGCCCTTTACCTATATTCTCTACTGCTGTTACGTCTCATACTGCTGTTGTCTGAGGTTACCTCTAACATAGCTCAAGATGAACAGATTTGGGAGGCAAAACAGCTATGAACCAGAGGATATACTTAGTATTAGGTCATGCTTAGAAAAAGAAATATCACCTTTAACTTTCAAAGTGGCAGCTGCTAGATTTCAACCTTTACTGAGGAAAAACTGTGCTCTAACCAGCCACATGCAGTTAGATGCCAGGTGGTCAGAAAGATCAAAGATGGATGAGACAGGGTGCTTGTCTTTTTGCTTATAATTACATGTGAGAGAAAGACATAAACCACAAAATGTGTTTTTTTTCTTGTGGGTGTGTATGGCATGGTGTGTTTGCAAGTGGATAGTGTATTCGTAGTGTGTGTGTGTATTCGTGTGTGTGAGAGATTAGTGTATGTGGAATGAGGTTTGTGTGTGATATTATGTCATGGAGTTGTAAGTGGGGTTGTGTTTGAATGGTGTGTGTGTGTGTGTGTGTGTGTGTGTGTGTGTGTGTGTTGTGCACATGTGTATGTGTTCCTCTGTGCATGTTTTATGCCTGTGCATGGTGTGTGTAGTCAGTTGCGCTTGCTTTTAGGAGTGGTGTGTGGGTGTGGTGTGTGGGTGTGCAAGTGTGTGCTCAGGTATATGGGCATACTCGTGGGAAACTGTGCCCATTGAGAGTTGTGCTGATGGGGGCAGAATGCAGACATCCCGCTGAATGATCCTGGCTTCATTTTCTTCTCAGTCTTCACAGTAAGCTTAAAATTTTAATATGACATGTGCCTTCAGTAACAGAAAAAAACAAGTCATCTTTAAAGGAAATGATCCTCACAAAAGAATTTAAGGAAACTCATGTGACTAACACCAGTTTTTCAGAGAAAGCAATGCCAGAGTCACATAGTTTACAAGGAAAGCTTAGCTCACAGTGTTCTGGGGCTAGAAAGTGTTTTTAGTTTGTGTTAATAATCAGAGAGGAACTAACGATATTTTTCTTACTGATGACCTAATGAGGTGACTTCTGCTGTTCCAGTCAATCCATTTGGCTGTGCTTTCAGGAATGGCTCTCCCTGAATTTTGAGGGTGGTAAACTGGATTACATATGGGACTGGCGTGACAGTGCATGATAATGACTTCCTCACCTTCCTCTCACAGACATTAATAATTTATCACGAAATGCCTTCCCGCCCAGTCAGGGGCTGTCTGCCAATTTCTGAATAGTTGGCTCCTTGGCCTTGACTTTGGTTTCCGCCTCTGGCCTTTCAGATTTGCTATTCTTTGCTGTGAATTCTGGCACATGGACAATGCCTTATACGCTGTCTTAATCTACCCTTTTGTCTAAGTATCCTCTATATTCTTACATGGGAAGTTTGTGCTCCAATCTAAGAACTTCAGGGAGCATTACAAATTTGAGGGTTGGCATCAGTTTGGGTCAACCTTGGCTTTGTGAATATTTAGAGACCTGTCCCATCATATGTCTGTTCAGTTAAATCTCACCTGCCTATTTATATTGATAAGTGTGTAAGGTAGGTGTGAACCTTCGTATTGTTTGGACAGCCTGGATGCTGTCTTACAAGTATTTGTGTTCCCCACTGTCACTGGCAGAAGATTGGCACATCCACTCATGTGCAGACACCTCTGTGCAGACACTCAGCCACTGCCCAATAAATGTTAGATACCTTCTCGTTCTTGCCTGTTCCTTAGACCATCAGGGCTTGCTGCTACAACGTTCTCCCTCTACCCTGAATTTAATTATTCTGCATTTATGCTCTGCAGGACCAGACGCCTGCCTTCCAAGGTGATGAGATACTCATTCGATTCAAATATGTATCAAGTACCACTGAGTATTAGGCACTCAGCTAGACACCACGAGGGACACACACATGCCAAAGGCACTTTGTTTACCACTCAGAAACATACAATCTAGAGGGTCAGTCACTTGTCTACAGGGGACTTGGCAAGAGACTGGGAACTAGGAAATATGATAAAACTGGTGATGGAAAACAATGACAGAAGATTTTGGAATAAGATGCTACATTTTGGGTAAAAATGAGGGAAAATAAGGATATGTATATGATCATTTTGCCTATATATGTATTATATAAAGAGACTCTGAAAAGATGCATAAGGAAAGAACAACAGTGGCTCTCTGTAGTGGAAAGACAGTGGGTGAGGAATAGTCAGATGCGGGCAGGGATGGGTGGGAGATTTTATGGTATTCATTATTAAATATTTTGAATCATATGAATGTAATACTGATTTAAAAATTAAATTAGAAAACAAAATACAATATATTTAATATCAACACACTAAAGGTAATTAAGGATATGAGAAAAAAAGAGAAAACATTTTCTAAACTCACCATGTAAATACAACCAATATTAACTCTTCAGTAATCTCTCTCTCTCTCTCTCTCTCTCTCTCTCTCTCTCTCTCTCTCTCTCTCTCCCCCTGCCCCCCCCCCGTCTGTCTCTCTAACTAGGAAAGAGATTTTTAACACCAGTTCACTTAAAATAAGCTGTGAATGGAGGGTAGTGGGTAACCCAGAAGAGATTCTTCCTATGTCAACATTTGGACCTGTGGATATTTTTGTTAGTATAGAATCTCAGGATTGAAAAGCACCTTTAGCACATCCCACCCAATATCTACTCCATTGTCTTTGTAATTTTAAAAAATACTGTAGCACTTTCCATTTAAGATTCCAGGTAACCTTTTAAATTCATATGAGCAAAAGTTAAAGAGGTAAGTTTGTTTTTTCATAGGTACCTAAACAACCATTTCCTCAGCATTATTAACAAACTGTTTCTTTTATTGATTTTAATACGATGTCAAGGTACAGTGTCTGCCCAAGGATAAGTGTATATCCTTGTGCATTTGTAATTTTCATAAGTCATGGCAAATTGCATTCCATAGTGATTGTATCAACTTGCACTTCCATAAGCGATGCATAGAAATGCATATTTCCCCTGTAGCCTTTATAAACCTATTATAGTGTTCTAATCTGATGGGTAAACAAACAGTGGTATTTCAATGTAGTTTTAATGAACTAATCTCTTATTATGAGTAAGGTATGCATTCTTTCATAGGCTTAAGAGTCATTTGTATTTCTTTTTCCACAAACGGACTGCTTGTATTCTTTATCCATTTTCCTTTTGTGTTGTTCTCTTTCCTAACAATTTCTGGGAATTCTATATTTAAGAGAGATTAGTCTTTCGCTGTGATGACTTGTGAATAGTTTTCTCACGTATATACACACACATATGTAATATACTGACATGTTGTAAGGTATGAAGCCAATTTTATTTTTTCCCCAGAGAACAGTGCAGCTGCTGACTCCACCCTGCACACCCTTCCCACCCATTGGTCACTTAGTAGCTGTGTCCTTGTCAGATCAACTGTCTCAGTATCTCAGCGCTGGTGTTCAAGTCACCCTTGTTTTATTTAATAATGGCCCAAAGCACAAGATGAGTGATGCTGGCAGTTCGCATATGCCCAAGAGAAACAGTAAAATGCTTCCTTTAAATGAAAACATTAAAGTTCTCGACTCTATAAGGAAAGAAAAAAAATTATATGCTGAGGTTGCTAAGATCTACATTAAGAATAAATCCTCTATTTATGAAATTGAAGGACAAAGAAATGCACACTAGTTTTGTGGTTGCACTTCAAACTGAAAAACTTATGGCCATAGTGTGTAGTAAATGCATATATACAGGTATACATAGTTTTACTGAGCTTCGCTTTATTGTGCTTCACAGATACTGCATTTTTTTTTGTTTTTTGAGGGCAGTGTCACTGGCCCTCATATGTGGGATTCGAACTGGGGCCACTGGCTTCCCAAGCCAGCGCTTAACCACCGCGCCACTCGGCCGGCCCCATACTGCATTTTTATCAACTTCGAGCCAAGACCCTCTACCAGCAGAAAGATTATGACTCAGTGAAGGCTCAGATGATGGTTAGCATTTTTTAGCAATAAAATACTTTTTAATTAAGTGATGCACGTTGTTGTTTAAGACATAATGCTATTGAACACTAAATAAACTACAGTATAGTATAAATATAACTTTTATATCACTGGGAAATCAAAAGCATCATATGACTTGCTTTGTTGCAATATTTGCTTTATTGCAGTGGTCCGGAACTGAACTGCAATATCTCCAATGTATAGGGTTTGGTACTATCCGCAATTTTAGGCATTCACTTAGGGTCTTGGGACTTATCTCCCATAGATAAGTGGGGGACTGCTGTACATTGTAAAACTACTTAGGAAAATTGTTTGGACTATTTGGTAGCAGTGAACTTAGGAAGATCTTATGATTCATCAATTCCACTTCTACGTAAACTAGTATGCCCTAGAGAAAAGTATACACATATGCATCTAAGGGGAGTGTACAAGGATGTTTATAGCAGCATTTTTCATTATAGCCTTAAAATGGATATAACCCAAATGCCCATTAACAATAAAATTAGTATTCAAGCTGTGCTATATTCATACAATGCATTATTATATAGCAATAAAAATGGAACAAACAACTGCTACATGTAACAACATGTATGCATCTTACAAATTTAATGTTAAACAAAAGAATAAATATAATAACTTTGCATTTATATAAATTTCAAAAACAGGCAAAACTGCACTATACTGTACAGGGAAGCATGCATAGGAGTAGATGTTAAAAACAAAGAAATAATTATAAAAATCAGGATAATGGCTACCTCTAGGGAAAGGAAATCTAATCTGGTCTGAAGTAACTCTTAAAAGAGTCATTTAGATGTTTGTTTACATTATTTTCTGTCCACATGCTGCATGCTACAATTAAAATATTTTTTTAAAGAAAACATATACTGTCCTTCCTATCCCAGTCCCTCATCCCCCTGGAAGGCCTCCCCAGAGACAATCCCTAATCATATTTTCTAGTATCCCTTTTTCTCCTTTAGTTATGTCTAATTCTCACTTTAAATGACTGTGTTTCCCCCCTTGTTCTAATTCTTTTGTTTTCACTAATATGGTTGTCCAGTGTATTGCTTTTGTTTTGAAGTTCAGATGTCTCACTTGTCTTTGGGTTCAAGTTAGCTGCTCTGGTAACTACCTGGGTAGGGTTAGAGGACATACTGTAGTCCAGGTTCTCAGCCAGAGGCAATTTTATACCCCAGGAGACTTGTGTCCATTTGTGATTGTCACAGCCGGGGGGAACTACTGCCATCTGTTGGATGGAGGCCAGTGATGCTGCTAAACATCCTACAACGCACAGGTCAGTTTCTTGCCGCAGAGAATTATCTGGCTCCAAATGTCAACACTGCAGCGCCTGAGAATCTCTGCCCTAGTCTGTGTCCGTCCTGGTTAAGCTCAAGGAGAGAGAGGGATACGAGCCCTAGAACTTCAAAAATCAGTTATGCAGTCTCCTTTGGAATCACCCTTCAGCAATTTCCATCATCACCAGGGCTTCGTTTTTAAACCGTCAGAGAGAAAGGGTGGACAGAGAGGGATTTTCAAACGCCAGCACTGGGTGTCTACAGGGGGGTATGGTGGATCCCTGAAGCCATTCTGTCCCATTGTTTTCTTTACCTCCTTGTCCCAGCTGGCTTCTGCTCTGCTGTGATTTTATTTCCAAAGACTCCTGCATTTGGGCTCTCGCTATTGCCGCGGATTTCTTCAAAGAGGGAGTAGGCAGTTATTATCCCAAGAGAATGGAGGGGAAGAGGCAAGAGCACAACTTACACTGCTTTGATTCACCTTCTCCTTTCTCAGTGCTAGCCATCCACCCTAGGCTGCAGCCATCACTCACTGCATTTGCCAACACACACACACACACACACACACACACACACACACACACACTCACTCACACTCCAGTTCAAAACAGATTTCTATTCCCCAAGTAGTTTCTTGTCTCCCTCACCCTCTTTCTCTCTCCTCCTCCCCCTTTCTCCTCCTCTGCCTCCTTTTCCTCCTCCTCCATTTTCCTCCCCTCTTTCTCCTCCTCCTTTTCCTTTTTCTTCATCTCCTTTTTATCCGTCTCTTTATCTTTTTCTTCCATCCCTTAATTCCTACCATCTATATATAGTTTCTTTGGGCTTGATTTTGCTAAGGGAGCCAGGGTCCCGTGATAATCCATCATCTTTTCCAGCATCTTGACTATTATGGTGACAGCACACATTAGGCTGGCTGTTTTAGCATTGTTTATTTTAATGCATATCACACAGTCAATCCGTGATGATCAGTACCTTTTGAGGCAGTGTCTCTGTAAACAGTAAAAACACAAATTTGTTCTGTTTTTCTAGCTAACTTCACTAGTTTCATTTTCTGAATAAGACCCTGAGGTATGATTGACTTTGAGACTATTGCTGAGAAATGTAAAATAATAAATTAACCAAATGCTTTGGTTAAGTCACCCAAAAAGCTTTGGCTACTTAAGGGATTGTGATAGTTAATTTTATATGCAACTTGGCTAGGCTTTGGTGCCCAGTGGTTTGGTCACACACAACTGGTCTAGATGTCTCTGTCAAAGTGTTTTATGGGTATAATTATTACAACCAGTTGACTTTCACTAAAGGAGATTACCCTCTATGATGTGGGTGGGCCTCAGCCAATCATTCGAAGGCCTCAAGAGCAAAAAACAGATTTCTCAGGAAAGGAATTCTGCCTCAACACTGTAAACATTCAAATCTTGCCTGAGTTTCCAGCCAGCCAGCCTGCCTTGCAGATTTAAGACTTGGCAGTATCTATAATCATAGGAGTCAATTCCTTAAAATAAATCTCTCTATAAATACGTACATATTCTATTGGTTCTGTTTCTCTGGACAACCCAGACGGAGGTCACGCCACATCTTTCTGTGAAACTGAAAAAGGCTTTTAAATGAAAGTTTTTCAGATAAGTCTCAGATTGCCAGGGGTTAGAAGAAGCTGGTGGTAGCTGATGCTTGATTTAATCTTCCCCATTAAACAGTGGCACAATAGAATGGCTTCCTCCGGAGCAGAAGTCATAAGCAAATTTCCCCAAGGTAAATTGACTTTAGATAAGAAACAGTGAGGCAGCCCCATGCTTTTTTTCCACCCTGAAATATGTATATACACATTTTGCCAAAGCTAAGGACACACCTCTTGAAGCGCAGCCAGTAGATCTGGAGGCCCTACACAGCTTTAGCTGTATTCATTCATTCCTTCATTCATTCCTTCATGAAATGTTTATGGAATAGGGCAGGGACCCTCTCTGTCTTATTGACCACTGTATCACCTGCATCTAACACAGTGCCTGGCATATGGCAAACACGCATTAAGTACTTGTTGAATGAATGATATATGTCTTCAATTGCCTATTTATGTGTCAGTTGAATAAATAAGCAAACCAGAATATCAGCAGAGGGTTTTCAGCTTCTTAGTTTGCCCCAAGTCAACTTCCATTGTAGCTCTTTATGATGACCTGCCTTGCCCCTTGCTCCCACATTAGAAACCCTACACATGGAAAAAACTTGGCTCCTATCTGCAGACTAATCCTGACTTTGGGGTTGGGACCAGTGCTGTTCTCAAAAGGTAGGCATTGAGAAGATTTAACTCAGCAGCTTGTTCCTAGGCATGCTTTGACCTTGGACCTCTGTGCCAGGAAGCGGGCGCTTGCATTTCACCTGATTAGGGTATGCTTCCATTTTTTAACACTGATGGTTAAGGCCATGGAAGATTCCTCCATTCCTATAAGGAGTGCAGTATCATGGTCATGAGCTTTAGGCTTCCTTAAACCTGGGTTCAACTTGAAGTCCTGCCTTTTATTAGTGTGAACCTTGTTTTTTTTCATCTGAAGAAATATACCTGATAAGGCCCTGCTTGCAGAGTTGTTGTAAGTACTAAGTGATGATATAAGCTTTAAGCACATATGGGTCACTCAATAAATGTTGATTCCTTCTTCCTCATTCTAGGATGTAAGTCTGTCTTTGTTTTTCCTTGTGCTTACAGCGAATGCCATGACTTGGGCAAGCCACTGTACCACTGTGGACAAATATTTTCTCACCTCCACATATACAAGAAAAGGTTGAAACTAGATATTATATTCTAAACTATGTTATATGAAACAGCGGATGTCTATGCAACAATTTATTTACAAACACTTACTGAATGCTACTTTTGTGCCAGATACTTCTATGTACTGGGCATTCAAGGATGAAAAGGAAGGAAAGTTCATGCTTAGGTGGAGCTACTTACCAAGCATAAAATTAAAATAGCCATCACTAATATCTGATAAAGTGGGCTGATGATTGATTTAAATCTGGTGGTCAGGGAAGTTTCTTGGAAAATTTGCCATTTAACCAGAGACCCTAGTAACAGGAAGGAGGCAGTCATGTGAGGATTAGAAAGGAAGAGGATTGTAGGCAGAGGAAATGAGTCATCCAAAAATCCTAAAATATGTTGGTGTGGTTGAAGAACCGAAAGTAGGTCATTCTGGATCAATGAAGTAATTGAGGGAAGAGACTTAATGTACTTTTATGAAATGTAAATCCCAAAGGGGGTGATTTAGTTTACACTTTCCCAGGTTTATTGCACCAGAGAACCCCTTTTGCATAGGGTATCTTAACATCTCTTAGTAAATAATATTCCAACACCAATTTCTGGTTTATTTCTGCTTCTAGGCCTCCCTGCCCTTGAACCAGCTACAATTCCAACTGAACACTTTTTGGAGAGAAGTCATGTTATGCCAGGCACTGGACAGGTTTGCTGTCTCTCTCTGGGCAAGAGCTATGGGCAGACCCTTAGCTGGGAGTTCTGAGGCTCTGGTTCTAATCTCATCAGAGGTCTTCCAGGCTTCTTCCCCAAATGCAATGATAAAGCATCTTTTTCTTCAATGACAGCAGCCTACTGGGGATGTCTTTCAAGTGTAGATTGCTGTTCACATTTGGACTCCTATACTTACTTAATTTGGGGGTAGGTGGGGAAGGCCTCTAAGTTAAGAGAGGTTTGCTTGAATCTCTGGCCATGGTCATCTGCCTCCTTTCCTATCACAACCCCAAGCAATTATCCAGACTCCTTCCCCAAGTGAATTGTCTTGTCTAACAGAGAAACAGGCTTATTGTTATTCTTGTGTAAGTAGAACGGCTACTTTAAGTTAGGTGCAAGGTATTTTCAGATGAAGAAATCCTCAACAAAACCTATAACAGCCACAGTGAGTAATGATGGAGCTGGGCTTTATGCCTGGATTTTTAATTTTAAAGTTTATGTTCCTTTATACTATACTCTGCTGCTTTCCTGAAGCTTAAGAATTCCCTTATCAATCAGACTCATGCTTTCTTCCCAGTTTAAAGGTTTGTTTTTATGCCTCCACATTCTTTGTATGTCCAACACATACCCGGCAATAACATTTTCTTATTTTCATTACACAAAATAAAGGATAAAGGTATACATTCCTGGTGGGTTTGTATGAGAACCTCAACGAGAACAAGCCCCTACTGATAATCCCTGGTGAAAGCAGCCCAATATTCCACACCTACACCTGCATGAAGAGACGTTTGAAGAGAGGGCATGCTGTGTTTCTTGAAATCACCCTCTGGAGCAAGCCGCTGTTTCTCCCTCATCCCCCATCCCACCCCACTGCAGCCGCCTCTTGTGGCCTCTTCGTCCAAGATCATGTCTAATATATTGAGTTCCTCAAATCTCTTCTTGAACCAAGTTATTTGTTTTTTCTCTCTTGTGCCATAGCTTAGGGCTACAAAATATCATACATTTGTATTACCTGCCATGTAAAAGAGCCCTCCGTATGGTTGAAGAATGTAATAATCTGGCTGGGTCTTCAGTGCCCCAGGAAATTTTAACCAGATTTAACATCTTTTGTGGCCTGAAAGGAGGTGCTTGGTACTACACGGTTGCTGGGGAGGCAACTGGCTGCCTATAAAGAAATCCTACAGGTCAACATTGGGTTGCAAGCTCCATGAGAACAGGGTTTTTGTTTTCTTCATTACTCTGTCCTCAGAACCTGGAGTGATGCTGGCTATATGGGGCTCAATATTTGCCAATTCAAAGTGAGTCACTCCTGCACTGCATCCTATATACAGCTCAGGCTCTGGAGTTACTAGCTTACTTAGCTTTAATGACAGCTCCCATGGATTAAATGTATAATAAAAATACATGAAATATATATATATATATATATATATATATATATATATATATATATATACTTTTATTTAACAAGCAGGAACATTATTACAATCAGTTGGCTTTCAGTGATGAATACCTTCAATAATGTGGTGGGCCACATCTAATCAGTTGAAAGTCTCAAGAGCAAAAACAGATTTCTCAGATAACAAGGAATTCTGCCTCAAGACTGCCAACGTTAAAAATCCTGCCTGAGTTTCCAGCCAGCCAGCTTGCCCTACAGATTTAAGACTTGGCAGTGTCTACAATCACAATTCCTTAAAATAAATCTCTCTATAAATACATACAAAAGGGACATCCTTCTCCAGGACACAGTTTCTTGTACATCACTGCCTAGTATTTCAGTACCTAGGAAGCTGACCTAGGCATCAGGTGGTTGCTTGTTAAGTACCGAGCCACCTGGGAAGCCCCACATTGTCCCTACTGAGCTATCCTTGCCTCCTTTGTGCTTCTCCAAACTGCACCCTAAATTCTCAACCCCATCAGTTGCGACATTCTTGCTTTACTTGAATTGATATTCCTCATCCATCTAGATAGCCACTCTTACTGAAGTAGCTATAGAATATTTTCTTCCTTTCTTCCTCTTCATCCTGAAAGTAAAGTTTGTTCTCAAAGGGCATCTTCATTTCCCTTATTTCCTAGTCCTTGAGGACAATGGAGCTGTTGCACTCATGGATCTCTAAAATCCCCAAAGGAACTACCATTATTCTTCATTTTCAGCATTAAGTGGAGATATTTTGTTATATGGTTTGTTTCTTGACTCTACAATAGCAGTAGCATTTGGTTCTTCATGATTATAATGGCTCTCAGAAAACTTTTTTCCAGATATTGAGTCTAGACTCTTAGTATCTTTCATGTTTATAAGAAAGTATTTCTTGTATTCAGGAATACAAGACTCTCATACAAGAAAAGGACACATTGTTTTATCTTCTGCGTCATCTTGGCTGTGTGTGGTGTTAGAATAGCCTGAAGATGTTTGGGGAAAGTGAAAAAGACCATTTCTTCATGTGAGTCATTCAGTCACAGGCTTCTTTTTACTTTTCCCATAAATTCCCCATAAACTCAAGCTAAGGTGCCAAATTTCACAGAGTTGCACTTGGTTAAGGGCTCATGTTACATACGAATTAATGTATACCATATCAAAAATATAATTTCCAACTTAAACTCAGCAAAGATGAGTGCATAGCTTTTTCTGCATGTTCTAAATTATGCATGTAAATGGAGGACTAGAAGGGAACCTTAGATGTATGTTCTCCTTAAATGCAGAATAGAGTGATGGGATAATTCTCTTCAATCTAAGTATGATGTTTATCTTTACATACTTGAGCTGTTGGAGCCAGGTGTGGGAGCTTACACTTACTCTTGTATATTGCATCCCTTAAACTTGACCTTTCCCTCCAGTGGAGTAGCATCTTTTTGGATCCCATTCAACTTAACTTTTTGTCTCCTGTCCATTTTGATATGCAGGTTCTCTCTGACTGCACGACAGCCACTGGAGAAAAAGTGTAAAACATAATAGCACTGAGGACAGATCCCACTGGTAGGTCTCTCCAGTTCTCCTACCATCTGTACAACAGCTGTTCCCCTCCCAGATTATTTTTCTTGAATCCCAAATGTCTGTAAGGAGAAATAAGAAAAATAAACTCTTTGTGCAACCAAGAGGAAGAAAAGGAACAAATATTTGTTGAGTGCCTGCTATGTACTAGAAGCCCACTGGGCAGGATATTTTATGTTAATTATATGTTATATTGTTTAATCTTCATTACAGCCCAAAGAGAAAGGTGTTATTAAGGCTACTTTACAGGCAGGGAAACTGAGGCTACAGGAAATGCAATAATTAGTCAAAGGCCACTTGGCGAGTAAATGAGGGAGCTAGGATTCAAACCTAGGTCATCGGGTGCCATGTTGGTCCTCCTTATATCTCTTTAGCTCCTTTAGTCTCCTGTATTCAAACTTCATTGTCCCTCAAAGTCTTCTGAGAGTGTTATCTGCTGCTCTGACTCAGCAGGGCAGAGCAGAGGCCTAAGAATCATGTAGCTCATGTGAACACACTCCAGGAAGTCATCACATCCAGTCTCCACAGAGCTGCCACTGTTCCCAGCGCAGGACTCTGCTGATCAGGACCTGGAAATGCTTGCAATCCTCTTTGCTGTTCTGTATTTCTCCCCCATCTGAGGGATGAGCCTCATGTCTGTCATGATATTCTGTGAGGCATAGGTGACTCCTGCTTCTCTTCTTTGAAGCGATTTTACCTCCTCCTCCTCCTTTTTCTTCTCTTCTCCTTATTATCCTCTTCCCCTCCCAACTCAACCTAGTCTTCCCTCTTCACTTTCTTTTGCTTTCCATGGCTTTGATGCTTTCCAATGGTGCCATTCCTGTTCTGTGTAGCATGGGAAGCTGCTTTGTTTATCCAACAAATGACAGTGAATAAGGTCCAAACCTTCCCTGATGAATTTTTCACTCTTGTGGGGAGAGAGATGAGCAAGCTGATGATTGTGATACCATGCAGGAAAGGTTATCATAGGAGTAATAGAAGCATTATACCAGCACACAACAGTGGCTCTCCAAGTCAGTGCTCGGGTAGGGAAGTTAAGAAAGACCTCCCAGAGAAGCTGGCACTTAAACTGGTCCTAAAGGTGCGGATGCATCCTCTGTGCGTGGAGAGCCTTATACTTGCTGTAGCTCAATATGTGGCTTTTCTGCCTCTTCTCTCTTGTCCCACCTTTGATGCCTTCAACTATTAGGCTCTTGCCATCTAATCCACCTAGGACTTCTACATCCTCTGTGATGAGTCAGTTTAGGGGAGCATCCTTCTGTCCGCTTTACCTTCTCCTTCAGCACAACACAGAGTTTGCAAATAGTTACTCCTGACTTCTCCCACCCACACTCACCACCTCTTTTGTTTCAGCTGGTCAAAATCTCTTAGAATTAGTCTTTCTTTTAAGTATTTACCATCTTTTCTAGTTCATGCCAGCCTTAGATGTGGCTAGCAAGGTCTCTGTATTGTCATGCAAGACAGTAGCTGAAATAGTCAACCTTTTCCTCGAGGAAAGGGTTGAATGTGATCATGCATCAAAACATTGGAGCCTTCTTTTCCAATTCATATGCATCCATCATTCAGCACAAATTCACTCATATGGACTATTGCTGAAAACGTATGAACTCTTATCCTCTAGTTATCGTGAGAGTCATCAAATAGCATAGAATCTTTGAGCTGCAAAATGTTTAGAGGTCTTTGAATTCAATTGTCATCCAGTCTTCTAATCATCTAATTTCCTCTAATGATGGGGACTTTGGCATATCATGAGTCCCCTATTCTAGTGTTAGGCATCTCTAATTAGAAAGATTTTTCCCAAAATTTGTCTCTCAGTGTGGTACTAATTTTACCTTCTGAAACTACATGGAAGCATTCATTCATTTGGTCAGTCTGTCAAGCCTTTCAGCAAATATATTCTTAGCATTTACTATGTGCCCAGACAGTGTTTTAAGCTCTGGGATTAAAACAGTAAATTGAAAAGACAAAAATCTGTGCCCTTATGTTTGTTTTCTAGTGGGGGGAGATAGATGATAAATGAGAAAAATATAAAGTTAAATCATATTAAGTGCTAAGAAAAGAAAAAAGTAATAAAGCAGGCAGAGAGGGAAGAGTAATGGAATTTAAAACTGATCTAATCCTCTTTATTTGACAGCATTTCAAATGCTTTATGATAGCTATCAAGTCCCCTAGTTCCATTACCTAGGCCATGGCCTCTTCTGGATATATTTATTCTACCTGATGTAAATTGAGATAGACTATATCCCTGATCTACTGTCTGGTAGTGTGTTAAATTACATAACTTGTTTTGGGTGAACTTACCGTAGCTCTGGGGGTTGTCACTTTCTCTGGCATCGTTCACTAAACCCCTGCTACTAACTAGACTTCTGATGGCTCAAGTTCAAATTCAACACACAGTTTTCAGAATTCATTTTGTCTATTCTCCACTCTTCCAACACTTCTTCCATTCTCCACGATGTCTCCATAATTTATAGATGCCAATTTGACAGTTAAATCTGTGCTTTTCCTTAGCTTCCTGGCCCCTATTTTGGATATTTATGTGTTTTCTTCCAGTTAATCACTTTTTTTCTCTTTTTCTTCCCTAAAAATCCTTCTCCTTGAAAGAGATAAGCAAAACAAGTGCTAGCAGTTTCATTGTCTATACACCATTGTCTATAGCTGAGAGGCCCATGCCTTCCTTGAGTATCCTCTTGTGTTAAATACAACTTTCAAGGCTCATTGAAGGACACAAACTATCTGGAAGATATTTGGGCACTTCAAGTATAGTATACCCTTTGATCAAGCAATAGCACTTCAAATGTTGATCTTAATGAGATAATCGCACATGTGACAAGCTTTCACTTCCAGGATGTTCATTGCAGCATTACTCATAATATAAAACATTAGAATCATCTTGGAAAGCTCAATAGTAGAAGATTTCTTAAATAAAATATGCTAATGCCTCACAATAATAATTAGTAATTAAAATGCATGTTGATGCTTGATGACAAAAGGTAAGATATACAATGTGTTACTGAATGAAAAAGAACTTGAAAAGCAATTGAGAGTTAAGTTACACTATTTGTAAAAACATACGTAAAGAGAAGACTTGCAGGAGAGATATCCAAACATTAACTCTGATTGTTGATGAATGACGGGAATGTGAGTAGATTTTGTTTTCCATTTTGCTTATATGTATACTCAATTTTTTTTCTTTTTGCAATGAGTTGTATTGCTTTAAAATGAATAAAATTGTTTTTAAATTCTTTTCTTGACCCTAGATTTTACTTGAGCTTTAGCGTTTTGAGACTGTTATTAAGAAGTCTATTATGTACCATTTTCCTTTCATTATTTAGCTGACCTCAAAAAATCAGAATATCGTAAAGAGCTTCCTAACTAGCTCCAGTGGTTTCTTTAGCTATCTTCTTTATTTCTCATGTAACTTTGCTGTCTGAATTTATTTACATTTTATAGATCTTAAGGTCATGGGATCTACAGATCTTTCTTTATCACTTTTTTTTAATAACAAACTTTAATTTTCAGAACAGTTTTCACAGAAAAATTCAGAGAAGAGTAAGAGAGTCCATCTATCTCCTATTCCCTCTCCCAATCTTCCCCTCTATCAGCATCCCATACCAGAGGGGTATATTTGTTAAAATTAATGAATCTACATTGACACATTATTATCACCCAAACTCCATAGTTTACATTAGAGTTCCCTCTTGGTCTTGTATATTCTATGTGTTTTGACAAGTGTATAATGACATGTGTCTACCATTATAGCATCATAAAAATGGTGTCACTGATCTAAAAATCCTCTGTGCTCTGCCTAGTCATCCCTTTCTCCCCCATAACCCCTGGTAACCACTGATCCTTTTACAATTTCCATAGTTTTGGCTTTTCCAGAATATAATAGAGTTGAATCATACAGTATGTAGCCTTTTCAGATTGGTATCTTTCAGTTAGCAATATGAAATTTAGGTTTCTCTGGATTTTCATGGCTAGTTAGCTTATTCTTTTTAATGCTACATAACACTCCATTGTCTGGATGGTACCACATTTTATCTACTCACTTACTGAAGGACATCTTGGTGCTTCTGAGTTTTGGCGATTATGAATAAAGCTGCTGTAAACATCTGTGTGCAGGTTCTTGTATGAACATCAGTTTTCAGCTCATCCAAATGAGCGATAAATACCAAGGAGCACAATTATTGGATCGTACAATGAGACTAGGTTTAGTTTTATTTATCTTTTTTTTTTTTTTTTTTTTTTTTTTTTTTTTTGAGGGCAGTGTCACTGGCTGTCATATGTGGGGCCCAAACCGGGGCCGCTGGCTTCCTAAGTCAGCGCTTCACCACCATGCCACTCGGCCGGCCCCGAGACTATGTTTAGTTTTGTAAGAAACAGACAACTTATCTTCAAAAGTGGCTGTACCATTTTGCATTCTCACCAGCATTTACTTCCTGTTGCTCCATGTCCTCACCATCATTTGATGTTTTCAGTGTTTTGGATTTTGACCATTCTAATAGGCATGTAATGGTGTCTCCATGTTGTTTTATTTGCGATCCTCTAATTACATATGATGCTGAGCATCCTTTCATATGTGTATTTGTCATTTGTATAAATTTGCTGGTGAGGTGTCTGTTCAGAGCTTTTTATTTTCTTATTGTTGAGTTTTAAGAGTTTTTTGTATATTTTAGATAACAATTTTTATCAGATATGTCTTTGCAAATATTTTCTTTTACTCTATGGCTTGTCTTTTCATTCTCTTGATAGTGTCTTTTGCAGAGCAGAAATTTTTTTTTTTTTTTTTTTAAAGATTTTATTGGGGAATTGGTGGAGGGGAACAGCGTTGGGGAATCGGGGAAGGGGAACAGACAAGTTGCTGTCTTTTAGTTCTTCAGTTTTTAGTTGCGGAGGATGTTGCTTCACTGTTGGTATCATCATTGCGCTCTTCCCGGATGAGGCAGATCGGTCGCTGGCCTCTGGATGTCGCTCACCGCGGCTATTGGCAGCTCACGCTTGGCTGCCAGCCGCTCACGCTGGCTGCGGGCCACTCACTGCAGCCTACGGCAGCCCACTGCAGCAGGAGCTGCAGCCCACACCATCACCGGGGCTCGCACAGCCCAGCTCCAGGTGGAGCTGTTGTTAGCTGTAGAGGGCAGTGTCACTGGCCCTCATGTGGGATCCGAACCGGGGCCGCTGGCATCCCCAAACCAGCGCTTAACCAATGCGCCACTCGGCCGGCCCCAGAAATTTTTTTGTAAAATTTTAATGAAGCCCAGCTTATCAACGACTTCTTTCATGGATTATGTCTTTGGTGTTGTACTAAAATGTCATTGCTGTGCCCAAGGTTATATAGATATTTTCCTTCAAAATCTAGAGGTTTTTAAAGTTATGCATTTTACATTTATGTCTGTGATTCATTTTGGATTAATTTTTGTACAGGGCATAAGGTCTGTCTATAGAGTCATTATGTTTTTGCTATGTGGATGTTCAATTTTTCAAGCACCAGTTGTGGAAAAGACTATGTTTTCTTTATTGTATTGCCTTTGCTCCTTTGTCAAAGATTAGTTGACTATATTTATGTGGGTCTATTTCCTCTTTGCGGAAATAGCTTTCACTTTTTTTTAAATTAAAGTTTATTGGGGTGACAATGGTTAGTAAAGGTACATACGTTTCAAGTAAATGGGATCAAATATATGATGATGGAAGAACTGACTCTGGGTGGTGAACACACAATGTGATATATAGATGACGTCTTACAGCTTTTGTTTTTTTAAACTTTCACTTTCTTTGAAGCTAAATTTTCAAAACTAAGGCTATAAATGTATTATATTCTGTACTTTTAGCTAATTTAACTAGATGCTAGATAGGAGAAGTTTTCTATTGCCACTATATTCCACTCTGATTGCTGATTTAGCAATCTTTGTTAGGAATACATTTTTATGTCCTCCATCTGGTGGGTGAGAATTCTAGAATTTATTCACTTATCATTATTCCTATATTTTTCTCATTTTCTCTAGTTCCCCATCCTCAGATTTATGCATTTCTTCTATCTATACAAACATGTATTATCTGTCTTTATGTCAGTGCCAACATCTTTCAGAGATTCAGAGAGAACCAAGCAATTGAAAACTGAAGTTAGTGGATTATTTAAAAATGATAAAAGTTAAAACACAGTGCTTAAAATCCTGATATATTTTAATTGATTATATTTTTTAATATATAGGTTTTCATATAGAGAAAAAGAATTATTTTGGTAATTCTAGGATTTATTTAAATTATTAATTTCTATTACAATACTCAGTTTGTCTGCCCAGTGTTCTTTTCCGCCTTTACTAACATAATATTGTTTTTGACAGAGTAAAAATGAGACCAGCTGAATAACTAGACTTCCAGACAGTGAGGGGCAGCCTATGACAATGCTCTGAGCAATGAAGGTAGCTGATGTCCTTGGGGGAGAGAGGCTCATTTTGAATAAAATAAGCAGCAACCTTGGTTTTCTGTGCATCATCCTTCTGTTTCTTTTAACCTGAAATGTGCATGTGAAGGCTTCAGTTGCAATGGTTATTTTGACAAATATAGTAGAATGGAAAAAGACAAAGATTCTAGGAGACAAATAAAATCCTCAAAATTTAAAAACATTGTTCAGTTTTCTTTTTCTTTTTCTTTTTTTTTTGAGGGCAGTGTCACTGGCTCTCATATGTGGGACCTGAACCGGGGCCGCTGGCTTTTCAAGCCAGTGCTTAACCACCGTGCCCCTCGGCCGGCCCAATTGTTCAGTTTTCTATGTGCAGCCAAACACATTCCTAAATTGAACATGTGCTTATATTGTGTGATGAGGGTCTTCTCTTGTTCCTGCCAAGTATCTTCTGAGACTGTTCATGTAAACTGATTTCAGAGACCCTGGCCAAATGGCCCTCTACCCTGGCCCTCATCACACACCCCTACAATCCTGCTCAGATCTATGCTTTTGGAAAAGGAATCTCCTTCTATGACATGTTGGTTGTGAATTCCTTTTAGTAAAATAGTATTTGATACTCACGGCATTAGATTTGTCTCTTTGGGTGAAGAATTCAGAAGTACTCTATTTTTGTCCCTCATTCTGTGCCTTAGCAGATGGACATCCACAGCTGGAAATACGGTGTCTAACTCCTTTTACTTTCATTTAATAAATGCTTCCCAGTAATTATTTTTCCCTATGGTGAGTTTCTGGAGTTTCTTCCTCTGATAGCCTCTTTCTCTGTGATTGATCCCTAAAGCTCTCCACACCACCACCCTCATCTCGGGTTATACGACTCCTTTATTCTCAAACACAGAGGGTGCAATGACCAGAATCTGCTTTTTCTCCTTTTTTTTTTTTTTTTTTTTTTTTTTGGCTCTTTCCCTTTAAAACTATTCTCTTGCTTTGCCCTGTTAAATTTTCTTTCAATGTCCTACTTTTGATATCCATTTATAGCAATCACCATATCCCTGGCATAATTCAGGGAAAAATACCTTCGTTAGGTTTGGGGTACTCAACCCAACCCCCAGCTCCCACCTGCTATGTACTTGCTGCAGATACTCTGAGTTAGTTCTCCTTCCTCCTCCACCAGGTTCTACTTGGCTGGTGCCCACACCCTGTCCTCTGTCTTCTGTAGTTTCCAAAATGCATCTACAAGAGTCACTGGCAATCATTTGCTCCATTTTACTCACCATGAGCAAGCATGCTGGCTTCTTTCCAGCAAGCACTGCTCTCCCACATCGACAAAACTTATGGTTTTTTAAAAAAACTCTCTTTAAGGTTGGCTTTGCAGATTATATAATTCCCAAAGAAGTTAAAGGCTACTAATACCACAGGCTTACTGGAAGCACCACAAGTAGAATTTCCAATCAAGAACTCTCTACTAAATGACATGAAATCAAAACTTAATATCGTTCAAATTTGTATCCATTTCAGAAACAGGTGATTATGTAACTCTGATGCTTAGAGAGCAATGTGTTGAGACACGCTATATGACAAGTGGCTTCTCCTGTTTGGTTTCAAGTTTCAATTTCCTGACAAATCTTGTTTTCCAGCCCACCTGGTACAAATGCACAGCAGGGAGCCAGGACAAACAGAAGCCTGCAGATACAGGAAAAAAATCACTCATCTTGCAAGTGATGTCTGTTTTTTCAGACACCTATTCACTTTTCCCTTTCTGAAACTGAATTATAATCTATTTGTCATTGGAGAGTTGACCACCAGCCAGATTGGAATTCCAATCCAATCTGTAAAATTTAAATCTTGATCACTTGTACACAGGGAAAATGAGTGTCTATTTTAGCTTCTTGGGAATTTGCATAAAGCTGGTTGTCTTGTTTGATACAGGACCCCGTTCTACTTTATGTAGAGGAAACCACTAAGATTGGATTTACTAGAAAGCATGATGGTCAGTTGCCCCTGAGAAGTGCCAAGCTGAGACCCACACTTATTACACCTCATCCAGGGCCAGTCATGCCTCTGCCACCAGTGATTAGGATACCAAAGCTACGATTTAGGTCATGCCTCTTCAGTCTTCAGTTCATCAAGTCTGGGCTCATTTTCTTCATCTGTGAAATAGGAATAATGCTATATACCTTGAAAGATTGTTCTAAAAAATAAATCATTTCAATGCATACACTAGATGTACAATAGACATTCCATTCATTATCCATGGGATATTTATTGAGCATCTACAGTGAGCCAGACACTGTGCTAGAAATGGGGCCCTTGTTCTTAAAATGCACGTCCTACTGCTTCTAATTCTATAGGGAAGTTGGATGGATGGATGGATGGATGGATGAATACAGATGAAGATAGATAGATAGATAGATAGATAGATAGATAGATAGATAGATAGATAGATATAGATGATGGGATAGAAACAGAGATGATAGAGACATATGGAGATAATTTTAGGTTTAATTTCCAATCCCAAAATTCTAAAAATGTACAAGTAAAGGAGGTCCCATGTAATTCACAATTGAATTAACAAATGAAAGTGAATATGTGATTATGGATTTTTTTAAAGGAAAAATCCTACAGAAGCACATATTCTTATTTAGTTAAAGACTGAAACAGAAATAAACACCTCATCATTTCAAATGATAAAATCCATGGTGATTAGTATTAATATATTTTGCTAGCAAGCAATTAGGTTCAGTCAACAATTTTTGAAATGGAAAGGACATTTTACATTAATAACTAGGTCATTTGAGCAGCCATATGAGCAATACACTTTAGAGATTATCTTCCACACAATATTCACTTTACTGTCTTGGAAGAAAATAACTTCTTTTCACTCTCTTCAAAGCAGTTGCTGAAAGCTAAAAATAAAAATAAATGGAAATGGAAAAAGCCAACATTCCTTATCAGAATAAGTAAATAGAATACTAATAAGCATTGACAATTGAACACACTCAAAAATCAGGTCTCAGTGAATGATTCAGTGAACATGGGAAAAACTCCCACAGATTGACTTTTCTGTTCAAGCTACTCTAAGAGTTCTGCATTTGGGGCGATAGACATTTTCTTGTGCTTGACAGAGATCTTAGTCACTATGAGTGAGAAGAAATGCATCTAGATGGAATCATGAGCCTGACCACAGCACCAGGAGGCCAAAGACGGTATCATTGCCGCCATGAGTCCAGCAAATCTTTGTTCATCCTACACAGCTGTGGGGCACCATGGCAGGCAGCAAGGATTAAGGTGAATGCGATATGATTCCTGTTCATAAATAACCCGAGTTGTAAAACCTGGCTAGAATACAAGATACAATATGGTAAGTTCTATAGAACCCCATCGGGGAGAGGAGATGAAGGACAACTTCAGAGAGAACCTTAAGGGACAAGTGGTCATTTTCTGATGAGAGGAAGAGCGGGGGACCCTGCAGTCAGGGGACAGGAGGAACAAAGACACAGGTGGAAAAAACCCAGCGAGTGTTTGGGGAAGAGAGTGGACGGCGGGCACCATAAGGATGAGAAGGATGCCTGTCTGATTCTCTGTCCCTGATGCACAGCACAGTGCCTGGTCCATGGCAGGTGCCCAATATATGTTTGCTGAATAAATGAGTGCAAATTAGCTGAAGCCTAAGAAGTAGGAGATGATCAAATTGGTTGCACGTGAAACCAAGGAGCTTTAGGTGGTTCTGTAGGCAGTGGGAGTCACCAAAGTTTTCCAACAGAGAAGTTTGTCTTTATCTGTAACATATGAATGATGCTGTTGGGGATTAGTCACCTCAAGATAATTGTTAGCAATGGAAAATGATAGACTGTCAATAGATACATGTTCGACGACACTGAAAAGCACTTGAGGAAAGTTGGAAAGGTTAAAAGAATCAAGATTATTTCAGCTAAAAGAACAGAAGGTAACTATACATTTATATCTAATGGAAGAGACAAACATTTTACAGATAGTCTTTCATATAATGTTATAATTACAATAAAAGTTAAGAAAATAAATAGGGCACTATGTTAGTTCCTGCACCCACTCAAAACTCTAGGTGTGGTACTATACTGGATATCAGCAGTTTTTAATATGAAGCAAGTAACAAAACATTTTGGCATTCATTTCTTAGCAGAAAACTAGAGCCATGACATAATGGGTTTTATGGTGTGTACTAGCAAAGTTGAAAGAGTTTTCTAGTCGATAATAATTTGTTTTGCCTTAATCTTCTCAAACAGAAAATAGAATCAATCCAATCTGGACCAAACACGACAATCTGGCTAACTCAATGGCAAATCAATCAACCAAGAAACATAGAAGAATTAAACAGTAAGTGACAGAAAATGACTGCAGTGACCCTTATTTCAAAATCAAATAATAATAGGGGGACAAGGGAGGGAAGAGGGGGTAGTCACTTTGTAAGGGGTGAAAAAGATAACTATTCATCGTTTTGTACATCTGTAACTATTAATAACAAACAAAATAAAATAAAATACATTATGGAACCTAAAAAAAATCAAATAATAGTAATGAGAGTAGCTGATATTTATTAAGTTTTTTTTTTGTTTTTTTTTTAATGTACCAATCCTGTACTAAGTGCTTTCATGGCTATTCTTATTTTTCACAACTCTTCCAGATATGTGGCATAATATTCACATTTTACAGATGAAAGAACTAAGAGTTAGAGAAGAACTTGCCAAATGTTACACAGTACAAAAAAGGCAGGGTTAGGTCTTCAGTAAAGATCTTTGTGACTGAAAACCCTGTGCAATCACCACATATCAAAGCATTTATCTGAAAATAAAATTATTTATGAACCAATTTTGGAATTCCCAGACCACCTGTGACTGAAATCCAGATGGGTAAATATTTGATTCAACCAAATTTACTTCGTTCAACCCTGTTTTATATTAGTAACTTAGATAAGCCCATATAAGTTAAGGTGATCGAGTTTATGTATCACATGAAATCAAGAAGTGTGTCAAGTCCATTGATTGAAACAGTATTGAAAACTCTCTTTTCTGACAGAAAAGGCAGCAGTGCTCAAAGTAAGATCTTCTCTGAAATACCACACAGGGTATGCACAAGTTCAGAGTGGAGGAAATGTGATTTAAAAGCAGCATCAGTGACAAAGTATTAGGATCAAAATGCTTCAAAAGTATGATATGGCTACCAAAATAGTTAATGCTATCTTCTTGGGCTGCATTAAGACAAACATAGGTACTAGATTTATATGTTTTAATTTGACATGTACATTTGAATTACATTTGAAAGTTTTAACCAATCTGATTTAATTGCTCTTGGTGGAGTCGGGACATGGCAATTTTTGAGAGCTTTCCAGGTCTGTGATTCTAATTAAAAACTTAATTGCCTTTATTAGAGGGAAGAAATATATTAATGATATTTGCAGATTGTTCCTTTTCTCCTCAAAAATGAAGTTAGTAGAACCATAGATTGTTTAGCACTTCGGGTCTTAAATACTGTACATACAATTTAGTGGAAGCAAGCCATCAGGGTGAATGTACACATCATTTAGTAATTATTTAAATATTTACAGCATGCTGGGAAAAGTCTTTACAGCATCCAAAAGCTGAAGGAGGTAGAAGAGTAGTAGCTCACTGTCCCATTCCTGTAAGGATTAAGAAAGAAAGACATTGGCATTAGGCAATTTAATTTAAACCTCAATTTTGTAATTTTGCCGTGTGACTCAGAAAAAGTTACTTACCCTCTCTTAGGCTTTATCTTCACTATTAAGTTGAAGTTAATTTTAAAAGCTAGTCATGGAGTTGTGATGATTAAATTATATAATATCTAGAAAGTACTTGGCACATTGCGATTTTTATTAATCTTGCTAGTTGTCTTTGATGGAATGATTGGTGTGTTATAGGCCATGAAAGGTTGAGGTCACCATAGAGTCCATTCCTACCTACTTCTAAATCATCTTTCTTCTGTTTCATTTCTAGCTGGCCTTCCTTTCTTTCCTTTTTTCCCTCCCTCCTTTTTTTCATTCCGATGAACAGATATCAAGTTGCATAAAACATCTAAGTTTTTGAGTGTATATTTGGAAACTGGCCATAGCCATGTTATGACTTATCAGATCTATTCAGGTCATGCCTTTTGTTTTGAAATCATCTTCCACATTTACCTGAAATCTGCTTGTTTAAGTCACATAAAAATGTTCTTATAGTGGTCCATGGATTCTGGCAGATCAATAGAATTAGGATTTTCTCATTGCAGTGATGCCCACAATCCTACTGATTTGTTGTCTTTGAAGCCAGTTGCAGATCACTTTATTTCTTAGCCATTCCCCTGTTAAACATGTGTGGATGGTTTTGGAAAGCAATAAAAGCCACATGCTTTCCAGTTTCAGTTTCATTGCTTTGCAGGCTCAAGCAGCAGTCTCTCACGCTCTATTCTTCTCCCTAAATAAAATCAAACTTTCCAGTAAATAGACCCAGTTCCACAAAAGTATGGCAAAAAGTTATATGTTGATGCAGCTAATAAAATATGGGAACTATTAAAGCATGGATGAGTTTAGTCATGTTAGTATATATGCTTATTGTAAAACAAAAACTGAATAAATATTTTAAAATATTAAAATATATAAAAGTAAAAAGGGCATTCTATGCCAACCTTTCTTCTTAGAGTGATAAATCTATTTTTGAGTTTATTTTCTTCATTAAATTAGTATCAGCAGGATTTTTCTTACGGTTTAAAAACACATGGAACTCTATTGTCTGTTAGACTAATTTTTGGAATTGAATCTCTTAAAAATAAGACAAAAAATGACTTGGATTCTATCATTGCTTAATCTCAATCTGTTTTAGGGAAGACCTTTTATTTAAACATAGGTCTTTTACTATCAAAGTATTCTGTTGTTATTTCATTGATCATTGTTAATTTAAATAAAATTAAAATTTTAAATTCTTTGTGTAAAGGAGAAATACAACAGTCATAGATTTGATTTTTAATTTTCAGCAGTGATAGAGAAAAGGGAATTTCCAAATAAGAATCTTAACAAAGGAAGCTCGAAGTATTTATTCCTTTGAGGAAATAGAGATATCAATTTAAATATTATTATCAGGGCATAATATCATTAAATAAGACAACCATTCAAACTTATGGACCCTTTAGAGGTTAAGGTTACATTCACAGGATGTAGAAACAATCTCTGAAGTCTGTTTATCTTATAGAACTAGTTATCACTGAGGGTGTGGGAGGGATTTGAAAAGGTTCAAGCTTACAATGTGGAAAAGGGCAGAATAGAAAGATGAACAAATGGAATAGTGAGCACATAATTTTTTTAATCTCTATTACTAACTTCCAAAATTTGTTAAACATCCATGAAATAAAGACACATTTTTCAACATATTACAATTAGATCCCTGAGAATTATCAATTTATATATCCAGTAAGAACTACAGAACTAGTTACTCTTTCAGAAAATTTTCTTAAGGATGAGTTTTAAATTAGTTTGGAAAATTTCATTAAAAATCACAAACTTAGTAACAAAAATGTTAGTATGCCACTTGCCAGTATTTTCACTTCATATTAGTAACTTCCAAAAGGACAGTTAATGCTGACCAGTAACGCTTTTTTTTCTCTCATCCAGTTGTGAACCCAGTGTCTGAGTCTATGCCCTCCTCAATTTCCATGATCTCCTCTACTTTTCTCACTCTCAATTGATGACATTTATTTTGTTCTGCTGAGAAAAAATAAGTAATATGAACAGAATTTTCCTCCACTTTCACTACCACATGTTTCTACCTGGTTGTCTAATATGTTGCTTTCCTTCTTTCCAAGGATGGGCAGTCCACATCCCCATCTAAGGCCAACCACTCCATTTCTCTCCTGAATACCATCTTCTCTCTCCCACCAAAAGAGGCATGGCTCTTGCAATTGTGTCCTCCTTAGCATATCACTCATTTTTCCTCCTCTTACTGGATTATTCCAATCAGTGTTCAGACATTCTATAGTAGCCTCCATCTTTAAAAAAAACAGCAACAACAAAAACCCAAACCAAAAAACCCTGTTCCTTCACTAGCTCTGAGCAGCAGGGCCCCAGTTCAGATCCCACATGTGAGGGCCAGTGACACTGCCCTCTACAGCTAAGATGGTGAACAACAGCTCCACCTGGAGCTGGGCTGCGGTGAGTCACCAGTGACAGCATAGGCTGCAGTGGGGCTGCCCGGCAGCTGGCGTGCGCTTTCGTGAGATGTGGTGAACCGCTGTGAGCAGCCGTCCAATGGCCAGTGAGCGACTGCCTCACCCGGAAAGAATGCAATGATAATACCAACATGGGCCAGTGAAGCAACGTCCTCCACAACTAGACTGAAGAACAAAAGGACAGCAACTTGTCTGTTCCCCTTCCCCGAGTCCCCAATAAAATCTTTAAAAACAACAACAACCACAAAAACCTGTTCCTTGACCACCCAATTCCACACACAGTCCAGATCCCCCATTTCTCTCTTTATTTTGCAGCAAAATCTCTTGAATGTGTTGTCTAAACTCACTGTCTTCAATTCCTTTCCTTCCCTCTCTCTTGAACTCACTCAAGAAGGCTTTCATCCCTACCCTTCTACCAAAACTGTTTTCAAGGTCACTGAAAACCTCTACATTGCCACATTCGACACTCAGGTCTCAGGCTTTGCTTTACCCTACATACTTGAGCTAGCAGATTATTTCCTTCTTCTAGAAACACATTCATCCTTTGGTTTCCACAACTTCCTCTCTCATAGGTCTTTTCCCACCTCACTAATCTCTCCTCTTCATTCTTCTTTGTCAGCAACTCATTTCCATGAACTAATCTTTGAAGTGCCTCAGAGCTCATTCCCTTAATCTCTTCACTTCTCTTTCACACAGACTCCTTAAGTAAACACATCTAATCCCATGGCGATAGTTCCCAAATTTGTATTTCCAATCTGGAATTACCTCTGATTTATGCTTATATATCCGAATACCTAATCAACATCTTTTTAATGTCTCATAGGCATCTCCCACCACAGTATATGCAAAACTAAACTTCTCTTTGCCTTTTTTCCCCATTCAAGTCTGCTTGTTTCCACAGTCATTCCCATCTCAGTAAATAACACCTCCATTTCCCCACTTGCTGTTTAGAAAAACAACCCTTAACTCTTCGCTTTCATTCACATTGTATCTAACCCATCAGTAAATTCTGTCTTCTCTTTCATTCATACCATATATAATTCATCAGTAAATTGTATCAACTCTAGTTTCAAAATATGTATATTCAGAATCTAATGACTTCTCTACTACCACTACCGTAGTCTAGCTGTTATCTTTCATGTGGGCTCCTACAATTGTCTCTTAATTTGTCCCATTCTTTCCCACTGTGCCTGAAATGAAAATATCTGAAAGCTTCTCATTTCATTCATAGTACAGTTCTAGTCCTCTCCACAGCATACAAGGTTCTACACTATCCTGCTCCCTGTTCCTTTCTAAACCATTGTCTACAACTCTCTGTTCTTTCCTCCAGTCATGCTGGCCCCTTTGCTGTTCCTGGAAAACATCATGCACTCTCCTGCCTCAGAGCCTTTGCACTCACTCCTGCTTCTGGGAATCCTCTTCCCCCCATGACTGCTTCTCTCATTTCCTTCATGTCTCTGTTCAGATGGCCTCATCAGAAAGGCCTTCCCTTATTACTTGATATATACTAGTACCTCTTTCACTCCCTATCACTCTCTTTTCTTCTTTAATTTTCTTCATTACACTTACTGCATATGTCTTTATGTATTAGATATTTATCTGTTTCTCTGTGTATTGCCTATCTCCTGTCATTATAATATAAACTCTTTGAATGCAGGGATTATGTTTTGTTGCTGGTTATATCTTTAGTCTCATAACAGGTTCTCAATAAATAAATACTGAATGAATGAATATGTGAATGATTGCTACCAATTTTTGAGTACTTGCTATATGACAGACACTATACTCTATTTACATTGTGTCATTTAATCCTTTCAAGAAACTCCTGTGGTTATCCCCATTTTATAGTTGAGGAAACTGAGGTTTAGAAAGATTAAGAAAGTTGCCCAGGGTTTCTCTGTAGTGAATGAATCTGTCACCTGTAAAGCCTTACATTGGTTTCTTTGTATCATCCATCCATTAGAACTCTTCTCATGCATATCATCTTATTTTGATCCTCAAAAGAACACTACTAGAGAGGCAGAGAATATTTTATTATACTTGTTTAAACAATGAAAGAATTGTAGCTCAGAAGGTTAAGATATTTACCTACAGTCACAGAACTAATACATTTCACAGTCAGGATTCTAATGATTATATTCCAAGCACATCAAAGAAGTTATTTCAAATTTGTGAATTTGTTTCATGAAAAAGCTTGCCAAGTTTTTAAAATAGTTTACATGAAACCAATTACGTTTACTGATAAGAATGCAATTTTATTACAAAAACAATACTGACAAAGAATCTATTATAGGATGTATGGACTTGATATTTATTTCCAAAGCCTAACCTAGAGACTTATGTCAATAAATCCTTGTTAAATATAATTTCTAAGTTTTTTGTTCATGTTGTATATGCTCTTAGCCTCTATAACAGAGCTTCTGACTTCCACTGATGGATAATGTTTTGATATTAAGAGGTTATTTTAGGCAGTGTTAACCCCAGGAAAAATGATTGGGCAGAGGTAAGATGGTTTTTCCCTTCTTTCTTCCTTGTCCTTTATAGATTTTTCTACCCTTCAAGTTCCCAAGGTCTCCTCAAACTGTTCCTTGGCAGTTTCCAGGGTTCCCATTTCACTCATTCTAGTTTATAGCACCAAGGCCAGTCAGGGCTCACACCTCACTCCATATCCACCTTCCTCTCTTATCTCCAGCCTTTTTTCCAGTCCTTTTCCTCATGTGACCTCAGGAAAAACTGAACAGTAGGTGAAATAGTCTCTTCAGTCCCTCATTCCTCCTTCTGGGGTAACCTCTAGACCCTCATTGAGTAACTGCTGACCTGATGGTCTTTTTCCCTAGAATGGGGAAGAGATAATGGTGAGGGTTTCACTGAACCACATATCAAGTGTGGGGCTGGGGAATAATTTAAACTCTTTTGTGCTTCAATTTTCTTATCTGTGAAATGGTAATGTAAATAGCACCTACTTCATAAAATGTCAGCACTTTGAATGAGAACCGATAAGAAATCTTTTTGATGCAGCTGAATGAATCACCAACATTTTGCAAGTGATTCCACCATTTATTATAAATGTCAGATGAGCAAGTAAAATGTGTGATAAGTACTATCAGGACCATATTGTGGGTTAATATATCTGGAGCTCAGCTTTTATTGCACAATCACGTGTAATACTGGGACAGAGGCATATGAGCCAGAGGTTTTGTCTGGCATATAGTTGAGTGCTGGGAGATGTCAGGTAGTACTGTACTCAACTAATCATTTTATGTGATCAGATAAGCATCAGCCTAGCTCTTCAAAACAACATAAAGCTACTTTTTTAACAATGACACATGTACAAGAAATACACTAATGCATTCATGAAGATAGTGGAAGGAGTTTTATCCCAAGGCTTGCAAAGAAGAAATCAATTTGTCTACATGATGCAAAAAATAATAATAAATGAGGCCAGCCGAGTGGCGCGTTGGTTAAGAGCTGGCTTGGGACGCCAGCGGCCCCTGTTCAGATCCCACATATGAGGGCCAGTGACACTGCCCTCTACAGCTAAGATGGTGAACAACAGCTCCATCTGGAGCTGGGCTGCTCTGATCCCCCCAGGATGGCACAGCTGCAGCCCTTGCTGCAGTGGGCTGCCATAGGCTACAGTGGGTGGCCGGCAGCCAGTGTGAGCGGCTGGCAGCCAGTGTGACCTGCCAAGAGCCGCTGTGAGCGGCCGCCCAGAGGCTGGCGACCCATCTGCCTCATCCGGGAAGAGCACAATGATGATACCAACATGGCCAGTGAAGCAATGTCCTCCACAACTAGACTGAAGAACAAAAGGACAGCAACTTCTCTGTTTCTCCCCTCCAATTCCCCAATAAAATCTTAAAAATAAATAAACAAATAAATAAATAAATATTTGTGGAATACTTGTCATGTAACAGGGGTTGATCTGTGTGATTTATATCCATTCTCCAATTTTCTCTCCAAACCACCCTAGAAATAAATACTGCTTTTCAAAATCTAAAAGATAATACATGGATCTCAATTTTTTTTTTGTTTAAAGTATTTTATCCTACAACTCAACAACAGTAAAGCTGGCAACCAGATTTTAAAGAGGGCAAAAGACTTAACAGACATTTCTCCAAAGAAGATACACCAATAGCCAATAAGCATACAAAAAGATGCTCAAAATCACTAATCACTAGGGAGATGCAAATTAAAGCTACAATGAAATATTATATCACAACTGTTAGGAAAGCTGCTATAAAACAAAACAAAACAGAAAATAACATGTTGGTGAGGCTGTGGAGAAACTGGAATCTATCCAACTTTACAAACTAATTTCACACTGTTGGTGTGATTGTAAAATGGTGCAGCTGCTATGCAAAAAAGTAATGGAGGTTCTTCAAAAAATTAAAATAGAGCTATTGTATGATCCAGCAATCCTATTTCTGGGTATATATTCAAAAGAATTGAAAAGAGGATCTCAAAGAGATATTTGCACACCCATTTTATTGCAGCATTATTTACAATAGCCAAGATGTGGAAACATCCTTCCACAGGTGAATGGATAAAGGAAATGTGGTATATATAATACATACAATGGAATATTATTTAGCCTTAAGAATAAAGAAATCCTGTCATATGCTATAACCTGAATTAACCTTGAGGTAATATAAACTAATCCCCAAAAGACAAATACTGCCTAACTCCACTTACATGAGGCATCTAAAGTAATCAAACTCATAGACACAGAAAGCAGAATTGTGTTGGCCAGGACCTGGGAGAAGGGGAAAATGGGAGTTATTCAATGGGTACAGAGATTCAGTCATGCAAGATGGAAAAAGTTCTAGAGCTCTGTTGTACAACAATGTGCATATAGTTAACAATACGTACTGTGCACTTAAAAATTTAAGTGGGTAAATTTATGATATGTGTTTTTTAATCACCATAGAAAGTAATTTTAACTGGAATTGAAATGAAATCATTTGAAAGCCACTGATACAGCTCAGATCCCTCATTTTATTTTTGAAGGAATGAGATCCAAAGAGGAAAGTGAGTTGGTTCAATTCACAGGGCTAAATAAGGATAAGATGAGGGAAAGAATTTAGATCTTGTCACCGTATCAGTAACAACATAAAATCTAAGTTAAATCAGTGAGCCCCAGAGGAAAAGCCCAACATTGATTCACCTGGGAAAAATTATTTATCTAGTGTCCTTTCTCCCTTGGGCTTTACAGATAAGTATCATTCTAACCCAATTTGAAAACCCAATAGCATTTGATTTAACAGTGCTGGAAGATTAATTAATCATCAACCCATGATTTTCTCTATTTTCAGGTTTTCTGAAATGCACAGGTATTCAAATCTGGTACCATTCCCAAATGAGGGTTTAGGACAGCACGTAAGGTAATGTCATGGAGATGGAGTTTGAAGGGTTAGTATGTGTAAAGTAGACATATTCCCATGGCTGTACATTTGTATGTGCATAATTATCTTTATTTTCTTTCACAAACTTATAAATGTATCATATGTAATGACTTTTATTGATATCTGAACACATGAAGTGCATGTTTATAAACATATATGTCTATTATAGTATAATAAAAGACAGATACTGCATTGTAAGTATATATCTTTAGGTTAGTAGTTCCCTGTCTAAATCTTACATCGGTCAGAAAGCTCCCCAAATTCTCTACCGAAGATGCATAGGCACAAAGATGTGGGCCAGGGGTGGATCCCGGGGTGGAACATAGTTAGAATTTATCTCGATGGTCCTTAAACTCTAGGTGGAGAAACGCTGAACTTGTTTTCCTTGTTAAGTAAAACTCATGCTTTGAATTAGACAGATCTGTATTCAATTTCCAACCATGCTTCATATTTGCTGCGTGACATTGGGCAGGTTCCTTGATAGCTATAAGCCTCATTTTCTTCATCTAGGAACCACTGTAAGTTCTTTCTGGTGAGATCTTTGGGTGAATTTGATGAAATAATACATGTAATGTGACAATCCCTGTGTTTGGGGAACACAGAGAACACTTACTAAATTGATACAGTTAGTTACTAGCTCTGTTTCCTTTTACTACTTCAAAGTCATTTTCTCCCCCAACTAAGCCACTAAATGGCTGGTCTAGTGGCACGTTGGTTAAGAGTTGGCTTGGGATGCCAGTGGCCCCCGTTCGGATCCCACATGTGAGGGCCAGTGACACTGCCCTCTGCAGCTAAGATGGTGAACAACAGCTCCACCTGGAGCTGTGCTGCTGTGAGTCCCCGGGGACGGCATAGCTGCAGCCCCTGCTACAGTGGGCTGCGATACGCTACAGTGAGTGGCCGGCAGCCAGCGTTGAGTGGCTGGCAGCCAGTGTGAGCTGCCAAGAGCAGCTGTGAGTGGCTGTCTAGAGGCTGGCAACTGATCTGGCTCACCCGAGAAGAGCACGATGATGATACCAACATGGGCCAGTGAAGCAATGTCCTCCACAACTAAAATGAAGAACAAAAGGACAGCAACTTGTCTGTTCCCCTTCTCCGGTTCCCCAACACTGATCCCCTCCCCCAATTCCCCAATAAAATCTTTACAAAAAAAAAAAAAAGAATCCACTATACTTGAAAGCTAAGTGCTCATAAATAAAATAAAATTAACCACCACTTATGGAGCATTTACATGTATAACACATTTCAGTGGGCTCCCTAGTGTGACTAGGGAGGGAATGGTTGTGGTGTCCAACTGGTGACCAACTGCTGACGCCAGGATGTGTGGAATTAACAGTCTTGCCTAAGAGCTTTCCCCACATTTTCTAATCACTCATATAGTGTGTGTGGTTGGTTCTTTTCTCTGTCTTGCCATCAGAATTAATCCTTCCCAGGAGTCAATTAGAATTTTATATGTGACTCATATAACACTCTATTTGAAACTCACCCCAAAGCAATGATCGCTTGGCAGCTTCATTTTTAACTCTGGCTTCCTCTTGCCTAATAAGATCAGATGACTCTGCTGTCTTTGTTTCTTTATTATTATTTTTCCCCCTATCAATTGAACTCAATTTTAATCCTTGCTTAGTCTTGCAAGAAAATGTCTGAGGCTTTGTTCAGAACATACATAAATCACAGCAGTATTTCCTTAAAGTGTTCTTGAGTCATCCATTTCACCCTTGATGTCTCTATCTTCAGGATGATCCTTTTGCCTTCTTCCCACTGCTCCTCAATACTTCTGAACCTCCAGGATGCATGTTGATTTCCTGTCTGCCTGTCTGCCTACTGTCCTGTCTTATTTCCTTCCTCCATTATTAAATATAAATTTCACCTTAGTTTTAATTATATAAGTAATACATATATAATTCATATTATAAAAATTTAAATAATTCAGATAATCAAAATGTCCCCTTGAGCACTGATCCCTAGTCCCACTCCCCTTCCCAGAGATAACCACTCTTATTAGTTGATCTATATTCTTCCATATCTTTTCCTCTACAATTATTATTTAAGATTTTATTGGGGAATTGGGGAATGGGGACAGTGTTGGGGAATTGGGGAAGGGGAACAGCCAAGTTGTTGTCCTTCAATCTTAGGTGTGGAGGGAGCAGCTAGCTCAGCTCCAAGTACAGTCGGCGTCTGGTCGCCCGATGGCAACTCTAGGCTTCTCAGCTTAAGGTTCAGAGTTCAATCTTATTTGCAGATGGGTGTAGCCCACCATCACATGCGGGAGTCGAACTGGCAACCTTATTGTTGGAACACGTGCTCTCACCAGCTGAGCCATCATGCCACCTGTTGGCAGCTCAGCTCAGGTTCACCTCACTGGCCCATGTGGGGATAGAATCAGTGATCCTGTTGCTTAGAGCTTGCGCTCTTGACCAACTGAGCCCCTTGGCTGGCTCCTTCTCTACAATTACTAAGTTGGATCATATATAATTGCTGTTTTACAGTTCACAAATGGTCAAATATAAGCAATTTCATGATTTATTCTACTATCTCCACACACAGGACAGATACACACACACTCAAATAGAAGTGTACAGTGTTATTGTATGAATTTTAAGAACATAAATAGAATCATATTATACATATTTTATTGCAGTTTTTTCACATAGTAATACATCCCGTATCTGGAAGGTATATAATTTTCTATCTTCTTGATATCCCTTCTGCGAAGGCCTTTGGGTTCTCTATTGAGGGCAGGGGAGAAGAGAGTGAAAGAATTGGAGACTGTGGAAGCTTAAATTTCTGGACATGGATTGCCCAAAAGCTAAGCAATGGTTTGGGGTCACTGCTGGTATTTCTCTTACCCCTCCTGCCTCTGCTTCTCTGAAGTCCTAGGAGAGAACTGTTGAAACATGAGAAAACAATATTAAAACTTTATTCTTACTTTTCCCCCCATCCTTTTTAGTTTCTGTTTCGGTATATGTTTTTTAGTGTACATAATATATTAATAAAATAATATACAAATATAATAACTGAATATATAAATGCACATATACTAGGAATGCTTACTCAGTTTTTTTACCCAGAGAGGCACATTGTCAAAAAGTGTATTTGTAGGGGCTGGCCGAGTGGCGCGGTGGTTAAGAGCTAGCTTGGGACGCCAGCGGCCCCGGTTCGGATCCAGATACAAGGGCCAGTGACACTGCCCTCAAAAAAAAAAAAAGTGCACTTGTAGATTTATTCCTTTATTTATTATTAAATTCCTGCTAATTGCCAATATTTTCTAAGTTAATGGAAATTTGATAATGAACAAAGTTTGAAAATTATTGCTTCATAGAAATGGTTCAACCACCATTCCATCAGTAATACTGATTAAATAGTTCAATCAGTAATTAAGGAGACTCTCACTTCAATTACTTTTTAAAAAAAAGATTTTTATTAAAAATATAGCTAACATACAATATTATATTAGTTTCACAGGTATACCATAATTATTTAACATTTATATACCTAAAGGAGTGATCACCATGATAAGTCCAGCAACCATCTGACACTATACTGTGCTATCACAATATTATTGATTGTATTCCATTACTATTTGTTTGTTTCTTCATTTTGGCTGCCTCTCTGTGTTTGTTTTTATGTATTAGGTAGATTTGCTATATGTCCCATTCTTGGCTGGGTGGCTTTATATAGTAGGTATTCTATGAGGCCCTTGCACAGTCTCCCTTGTCACCTGAGCAGGGTGTTCCAGGACCGTCCCTTGTGTGGGTTGTGTGTGCCTTTCTGTTATAGTTCAGTTTTGATTGCTCTTGGCATGTCAGTAGGTGGTATTGACTCTTAGGCTGACTGGCTGTGGCAAGTGGCCACATCCATAGCTTATGGGATGCTGTGCTGGAGGCTTATCCCACTGAGGGGAATTCTCCCCACTGGGGTCTGGTGCCTTTAAGACCACGCTTTATGTGTGTCATGTGTGGGGCTATTTGGGTGGTGCTCTGCTGTTGTCTGAAGCCAATCTCTAAGTATGTTGGTTCTGGGTCTCTTGGGAGGGGCTCCAGTGCAGACCCAGGTCAGCCACTGCCTATTACCAGCTGGGGATTACCTAGTAGGAGCTACAAAGAAATCTGCGGTTGTTCACTGCCTGTGCTGGACCTGGAAGCACATGGGAGAAGCCATGCTGTGAACTGAGTATGGCTGCCACCAGTACCAGGCCTGGGGTAGCTCCACAAAAAGCCACCCAAGGCCTGCAGCCACCTTTTAGCTCCTTTACATTTCAGCCACTGATAATGCCTCGTGCAGTACAAGAGTTGGGTGAAGCAGAATCTCAGGGAGTCACTAGAGTGGGAAGAATTGTGGACACCAAGTTAATGTAAATTCTGGTTTAGTGCCAGTGCAGAGTGAACCTGGAGCAACTCAGCAAAAGTCTCAGCAAACTGAGGCCAGTTGCCATCTGCAGCCCACCTGAGGCCTGCGGGACTCTGATAGTTTTCTAAGAAAGAGTGCAATGGGTGGGTCTGGCTACTCTCGGAGAAAGTGCCTCCAGTAGTGCGTGAGTTGGATGGGGCAGGGTCCCAGCAAGTCAGCTGAGTGGAGCGGCAAGCCCATTAGGCCAAATCAGATTCAGATTTCACCAGAGGAGGCAGGCTGAACACAGGCAAGATGGCGCCTGCCTGCCCGCTGCATGGAAGGTAGACCCCTTCTTAACCAGTAAAATGCCCACTGTTCTCCAGTCCTCCTCCTGAAGCCACACACCTCAGTCAACCCCCACGTCCTCCATATGTCCCCAAGGCTCCCTGAGCCACCATCCTCCTCTGGGAGCCCAAGGTGAGTACGAACAAGTAAGTCTGTGCATGGGCCGTTTAAGAGGATGTCTGGGTTTCCCGCAGCCTTCTGTCCCACCTGAAGGGCTGGAATCCTCACTGTTTTTCACCGCCAGATGTTGGGGGGCTCCTCAGCACCAGTACTCCAGGCTGGGGAGCCTGGTGTGGAGGGCTGAGGTCTCTCGCTCCTCCGGGGGAACCAAAGTAGCCAAAACATTCCTCCTGATTCTCAATCACCACACACAGGTGTTGGGCCCGTTCCTCATCTCCACGCCTGCTACCAGTCTCAATGTGGCTTCTTCTTTGTATTTTTAGTTTTAGAACTTCTGTTTGGCTAGACTTCAGATGATTTTCCAGTTGATTGCCCTATAATTTAGTTGTAATTTTAATGTGTTAATGGAAGAACACAGGCACAGTGTTTATTCTGCCATCTTGTATCTTTCCTGCTTCAACTACTTTTGATAGATGAACTAGAAACAGCCACAAATTTCATGAAAATTGTTGGAAAATGTGTATAAATTTTCCATGAAAAAAGCATCTAAATGGAAACAACTGGATTCGAATAGTGTAAACAGATGATCACTCCCCTTCTCAGGACAAAGAGAAACCTAAGAGTAAATGGAAAGGGAAAATGTTCAGAGACTTTCTAAAGGAAATAGATTTTGGGCTGAAAAGCGGGGGAGAGGGGGTTAGTTCTTCCTTCTGAATCTCTTGTGGCATCAATATCAAAGTATAAAGCAAATTTAGATAAATTGTTCTTCCAAGTAAGCATGTGGTGTAGGCATACTAAGTAAAAAGGATAGTGTTAAGCTTTTTTACATCCATCATCTCAGTACCAGGCAGATTATTCTCATTCTCTAGATGAGAACACTGAGGTTAAATTTCCCAAGACCCCAGCAGCTAGGCAGGGAGGCTGGATTTATACCCAAGTTTGAAGCCAAATCCATGCTCTTGCCCATTATGCCATTTCACCAAAGGTACAGGGAAAAGCTAGAGAGGTCAAGATAGAAATTCAGAAGAGGCAAAATCAAAGAGTATTGTGATTGTTGGTCCTTTTCCTTCTGAGATGTCCAGTCATAAATTCTCAGTTGTTGTTTTTGGTCCTTACAAAGAAACACATAAAATTAGCATTCAAAAAATATCTAGGAATACTCACAGTATGTGGTTAGCATGCCATAAAATCCACATGGAAGACTGGGGCAGGATGTCTTTTGGGTCAGTTTTTTGGGCAGTGTGTTTGTGGGTTGATGGAGGTGCTGTTCTGGTACAAATAATGGGCTCTTTGGAGTTAGGCTTGTATTGGAATCCTCACTCTGCCACTTACTTGACTATATGAGCTAGAGGCAGCTCTTTGAATCTGACTTTCCTCATCTCTGATATGGAGCTAATTCCACTCATCTTACAGAATCCTTGTGAGAACTAGAGATAATACACGCAAAGTATTTACACAGCAACATGGCTCACACCAGGGCTCCATAAAACTCTTTTCTTTTTCCCCAAGGAAGCCAATCCATCTACTAGAGGGAATAAGCAGCACCAAATCCCACAAATATCTGGTTTTACTGCAATCACAATCAAGTAGGCTTTCATGAAGCTGTAAGCCTTGCCCTAAGCTCCTGTGTACATCATCCTTAATACTTGCAGCAACCTTCCAAAGTAGTGCTATTATTTCCATTCTAGAAATACAGAAAATGAATCTCAGGGAAGTCCAGATTGCACCGCTGGAAAATGGCAAAGCCAGGAGTAATAGTTTTATACAAGTTGTCCTCCCTTTCCACCAGTCCCAGTCCTGTGGCTGCAGTGGCAGAAAAAGGCAAGGACGTACTTCTAACTTTCTCATCAGAGAAAGAAGCAAGTGTATTTCCTGATATTCTAAAGCCGACCTTATTTTTAGTGGGGGGGTGGTCATAGAAAATGACAAACATCTACTTTTTTTTCTTGTTCTGTGGGAAGAATATCCCAGAACTGTTTGTGGAGGCAGAGGAAAGAGGGGGGTGACAGAAAGGAATAAAGCAGAAGCATTACACGTTTTTTCTTTTTGCTCTAAATCAAGTTCTCTGAAACAGGACCATTTAGAGACAACATGCTGCAGGAAAGATGTCATCCTAACACTTTCTTATTCTTTGACCATGTTTTTTTTTTTTTTTTTTTTAACATGTCTTAGTAGAGAATTTAGTCCTGCTCAAGGGGATAGCCCTGAGTCCTCCCAAACATATCATTTACCCAAATGAAAGGTGAAGAATTCAAGTGACCATGTAAAACTCTTTCATATTAGAGGCAGTGTAAGAGGTTTGGTGTCAGACAGAATAGCCTTCGAGTCATAGTTTTGCAATTTGCTAGTTCTGTGGCCATGCGAATTCCCATCCTGAACTTGTTCTTTCAACTACAACATGGGATTATACATTCACTTATTGATTATTGAGCAACAACTATATGCCATGCACTAGTCTAGGGGATATGGTAGAAAACTAAAAAAACAAAACCCTTGCCTCATGGAGCTGACATTCAAGTTTAGGGAGAGAAATAATGAAGATATACAAATAAAAAATATGTAATATATTAGATAGTGATAAGTACTATGAAGAGAAAAGTAAAACAGAAATGGAAAATGTGAATTGTTTGTTAGGGGAGTTGGAACTTTAGGGTACCCAGGGCAGGCCTCACTGACAAAGTGACTTTTTGAGTAAGGATATGAAAAAAGTGAGGTAGCAAGCTAGGCTGATCACCGTGGATGGCAATCGTCAGTTGTCTACGTGGGTTTGTTGTTTAGGAGGAAAGTTCCAGGCTACAGATATAATTGAGAAGTCATCACTGAATAGATGATAGCAAATTAAAGCCAGTAGATTGAATGAGGTCATCAGGAAGTGACTATAAATAAAGAAAAAAAAAGTGGTCCCGATGCTGAGCCTTACAGCATGCCAATATGTACAAGTATGAAAGAGAAAGTATCAGCCAAAGAAACTCAGAAGGAATAGTGAGAAATGTAAGAACATAACCAGGCGAGTGTGGTGTCCTGGGATCAAAATGGAAACATAACTCAAGATAGAAAGAATGCTGCTGATACAGTAAGTAAGCAAGATGAGGATGGAGAAATGATCACTGGATTTAGCAGCATAGCAGTCACTGGTGTCCTTGAGAACAACTGGTGTTGGTAGCATGTAGGGAATGAGAAAACCCACTTGGAGCGGTTGTAAGAAGGGAAGGAGAGAAACAAGGAGAGTGTGTCCAGGTAACCCTCTCAAGATGTTGTGTTGTAAAGGGAGGGAGAGAAAATAAATGTGAGTTTGATGAAGACAAAGTGGAATCAGGTTTTATTTATTTATTATCCTGATGAGGAAAAAAAAAATCCCAAACATGTTTTTGTATGTTAGCGGAGAAGATCCTTAGAGCAGGAAAAACATTCAAAACAATGAGAATTGGGATAATAATAATAACCACCACAAAATTGTAATTGATCTTTTCTATTAAATACCTACTATGAGTCAGATTCTGTATCAGGTCCTTTGTATTTATTTTCACTATCTAAAATACCCTGCTTATTTAATAGACAAGGAAACTGGGGCTTGGCTCGTTAGTGATCCTGCTTTGGATCAAGGATTCTTAAACTTCAGTGTGTGTACAAATCACCTGGGAAGCTTGTTAAAATGCAGATTTTATTTTTTAACACTTTGTAAGCGGGCATAACACTTTGTATGACGAGTTTACTCATTTCCCGCAAAAAATGTGTTAAAGATTTTATTGGGGAATTGAGGAAGGGGAACAGCCAAGTTGTTGTCCTTCAATCTTAGGTGTGGAGGGTGCAGCTAGCTCAGCTCCAAGTCCAATAGCCATCCAGCTACCCCTTGGCAGCTCGTGGCCATTCAGCTCAAGGTGCTGTGTTCAATCTTAGTTGCAGGTGTGAGTAGCCACCATCCCATGCGGGAGTGAACTGGAAACCTTGTTACTAAGAGTGCACGCTCTAACCCAGCCACCTGTCAGAAGCTGAGGGCAGCTCAGCTCAAGGTGCCGTGTTCAAGCTTAGTTGCTGGTGGGCATAGCCCACCATCCCATGTGGGAGTCAAACCAGCAACCTTGTTGTTAGGAGCATGTGCTCTCACCAGCTGAGCCACCCTGCCATGCATGTGTTGGCAGCTCAGCAGCAGCTCAGCTCAGGTGCAGCTCACTGGCCCATGTGGGATGGAACTGGAGACCCTGTTCTTAGAGCTCATGCTCTTAACCAACTGAGCCACTCGGCTGGCCCAAAATGCAAATTTTGATTTGTAGGTCTGGGCTGGTCATGAGATTCTGCATTTCTAACATTCTTCCATGGGATGCCAAGGCTGCTGGCATTGGACCACAGAATAAGTAACAAGAGCCTATAATAGATTGTGTGGATAGTGCTGAATTCCTATTTAATGAAAAATCCAAGTTCTTTCTTCAGTGCCATGTGTCCTCCCATGTTCTTGGATGGGCCACAGATTAGAAAAACAAAGTAAAAGAGAGACACAAAGAAGCAACGGAGGAAGGAAAACAACCATATCTCCTGCTTTCTGGCAAGAAGAAACCTGAGCAAGGCAAGCCAAGGCAAGTTTTCATCATGAAGCATATGCTATTACAGACTCGCCTGAAAGACCAAGGTTCTCCTACTGCACAACCTCAGAGCATCTGGGCCATACATGTTTTTCTAGTAGTGACAAAGTGTTGGCTCATCCCAGTTCATTCTTAGTTAGCCTCGCTATGGTCCATGCCTCTGTAGAACAACACATAAAAGCTATTCCCATCTGTAGGCCCAGAATGGAGAAAGACAGCTGACCTCATTACATAGGTCAACCTGGAAACTTTTTTTTTGAATCAGTGAGGTGTGGTGCAAGATGCAGCACCCAGATTTGGGGGTTATACACAGTTGGGTTTAACCACCAGCTTGGCTATTTATTAAATGTGGATTTGAGTACATTTTGAACTTATATCCTCATCTGTAAAATAGAGATAATGCTCTCTAATTTGTAGGGAGACAGCACTGCATCATGGTTAAAAATGTGGCCATTGGAACGATTAACAGGTTCAAATCTTAATGCCATGACTTCCTACTTGAGTTCTTAACTGGCTAAGCCTCAGTGTTTCTCATCTGTAAAATGGGGAGAATAATATGCCTACTTCATATGGTTGGTATAAAAGTCAAATGAGATAATTCATGTAGAGATCAAATGTTAGCTCTTACTATTAATGCTATTACTACAGGGATTTTGTGAGGATTGATTGAGAAAGATGTGAAAGTGCATAGTACAACACCTTACATGGAAGAGACATGCCATACATATTTGCTTTCCCTTCCCCCTAACCAAAAAACAAAGCAGTCAACTCTGGGGTTACTTGATGAAATGTGTTAATGGAAAATAAAAATTACAAAAAATAGAAAAAAAGAGAAGCATCTTAAGTATTCAGAATTTAGCAATATCATTTGTTTAGACTGAAGCGTAACTGGAGAATAAAAAGAATCACAGAAAAAAATTCTATCTTGAGCAGGAGGAAATTCCAGAAGGATAAGTATGGTGATATTCTCAGAAATCCTAAGAAGTTGACTCAGAAAGTTTCTACTGGCTTCCCAGCTTCTTACTGCTAGTGCCATGCCTGAGCTGTGAGGGGCTCTCCAGGCAGCACTCACCTGGTACTGAAGCAGCAAGCCACACTTCCTTTAATTTCCAGATCAATGTGGCACTATGGCCATCTTTGCAGAAGTGTCTGCTAGTGGACTTTATTCATGCCATCTTGAAATGCCACTACTGTGACTCCTAGGTCTTCAAATGGTATAGGTAGAGGGGCCAGCCGAATGGCGTGGTGCTTAAGTGCTGGCTTGGGAAGCCAGTGGCCCTGCTTCAGGTCCCACATATGAGGGCCAGTGACACTGCCCTCAAAAAAAAAAAAATGATATAGGTAGAGATATATTTTAAAAGTTTTTTAAAAATTTATTTTGGAAAATACCAAAATCATTAAAATTCATATAAAAACATACTCTAATTTTATCATTCATAACTGCAAGCAAAATATCACTTAAAAATGATCTGTGAAAGAATAATTTGCAGAAAGTGAAGCAATTATTCCATCATCTTAGTTCAAAGCATCCACCCATTATGTGCAAGGCACTGGGTTCTGTGTTGTAACTAAAATGAAATGGATGTGGGCTCTGTCTTCCAAGTAATTGCAGAAGTGTGAGGGTCCAAATAAGTAAAGAATGAAGGAGAAAACTGAAGATTTCTTAAGCCAAAGGTAAATATACTAACAGCTCAGAGGAAAAGTTCCTTCAGAAAAATTCATGGGGGATGACATGGTGAGTTCAATCTTTGGGTAAGATATAGAAGTGAATCATCACATTGAATTTACAAATTTATGAATACTAACTATGGGTAACTATATGGACCACTGGAGGCACATGAGCATTCGAAAATAAAGATCTTTATTTAGTCATAACTGGTAACTTCCATTCATGGATTGATTCCACTGAGTTAGGTAACTGACCTCAAAACGATCCTCTTCCAGGAGGATCAGCTGTACTGCTGAGATGCAGAATGAAATGTGTCCCTAAAATGTAGGTGTAAAAGAGTTTACTGGTTCATCACCCATCAAACTCACCTCCCAGTCTAGTAACATGAAATTGTTCATTATCCCTAGAGAAGCTGGCTGTTCCTTTCCTCTGTGCTTTTGCTCAGGTTGTTCCCTCTGCCAAGAATGCCCTTTCCCTACTTCTTAACCTGGGTAACTCAACTCAGTGGCTCCCTTCACCAAGACATGTGACTATACAGAGAGGATCATGCTCCGCTCGCTTGTACTCCTGTAACACCCGTGATGACCTCTGCCCTTGGACATAGTTCATGGTACTGACTCCTCACTTGACCATGAGCCCCTCACCTTCCTATCCCTCCTGCCATTCACAATCCCCAGCACTTAGTAGGCACTCCAATATGACACTATCTGTCTTTGGGCAACTATAGTTCATTTACATATTTTGTAATTTATTAATATAGTGGGATTTATTTCTGTCTCACTTTGTGCTATTTAAATTGTTTTTCTAGGCGTTATTTTTAAAAAACTTTCTAGCATTCTTCTGGATAGATTTTTTTTATTTCTTTTATCTCCCTTTATGGTTTGAAATCATACATTTTATTTTTACAGTATTCTATTTTGGTATTTAAACTTAGCATTTAAAAATGTATACTTTAGGGTCAGCTGAGTGGCGCGGTGGTTGGGAGCTGGCTTGGGACACTGGTGGCCCCGGTTCGGGTCCCACATATGAGGGCCAGTGACACTGCCCTCAAAAAACAAAATGTATACTTCAATTGGGGTGAACACTTCATAAGGTATGTAAATGTCTCATCACTGTGTAGTACACCTGAGAAATAAATTTCTTAAAAGTATGCTTCACTTTAGAAAGTCAAGTAAATTAGCGTCTATACTCTCCATCTAAACAGCACAATGACCTTAGAATGCTTTAAATCTCATCACTAATTTTGCATATCATTGCAAAATATTTTACTTCATTTTCATTATATTATGTTTATTTTTAATCAAATTTACTTTTGCTGAAGAGTAATTAACCATATATGAGTTTGTCTAATTCTGAACTTTCTATCCTGTTTCATTCATGTATTGAGGTACACTTTATCTACAATTAAATTCACCACTTTCAAGTATGAAATTTGTGGTTCTTCACAAATGTATGACTCATGAAACCACCACCACAGGCATAACAGAATATATCCATGACTCCATACAGTTTCCTTACACACATTTGCAGTTTAGACCCCCCCCCCCCCCCGACACCCTGCTGTCTTAATCAGTTAAGGCTGCTTTATTGGGTAACTATAACAAATTAGAATAGACAAGGTGCCTTAAATGATAAAAATTTATATCTCACATTTGATTTCGGGAGGCCAGGAAATCCAAGGTCAAGGTGCTGGCAGATCCATTGTCTGGCGAAGGCCTGCTTCCTGGATTACAGATGGCTGTTTTCACATTGTATCCTCACGTGGTGGAACAGGGAGCTGGAGCAAGCTCTCTTCTTGTAAGGGCACTGATCCCACCCAGTCATGAGGGCTCTACCCTCATGACCTAATCACCTCCCAAAGACCACCTCCTAATACCATCACCTTGGGGGTAAGATTTCAACATATAAATTGGTGGGCGACACAAACTTTCAGATCATAACACCCACCAGGGCCCCAGGAAACCACTGATCTGCTTCCTACCACAACTGATTACAGTTGTCTTTCCGAGTGTTCCATACAAATGGAAAAATTCGTTATAGATTGTTGTGTGCCTACTTTCTTTCACATAGTCTATAAGTTGTGTATAACAATAGTTATTTCTTTTACTGATGAAAAGAATTCCGTGGTATAGAAATACCACAATAAAATACCTTTATTTATTAATCAATTGGTAAATATTTGGGCTGTTTCCAGTTTGGGGTTATTATGAATAAAGTTGCCATGAACATTGATAAATAGTGCTTTGTGTAGACATACGCTTTTTAAAAAATTTTAAATTAATTTTTTGACATTCAATCTTATGTTAATTTCAGATATACAACATAGTTTGTTAGACATTTATACAATTTAAAAGGTGATGCCCTGACTAATCTAGTACCCACCTGGCACTATACATAGTTATTACCATATTACTGACTATATTCCCTATGCTTTACTTTACATCCCCATGACTATTTTGTAACTACCAATTTGTACTTCACCTTTTTCACCCTGTCCCCCAAACCCCTCCCATCTATCACCCCAACAAATCTAGAACCCATCTGACACCATACATACTTGTTACAATAGTACTGATATATTCCTTATGATATATCCCACACCCCCATAAATACCTTTTAACAACCAATTTGTACTTTTAAATCCCTTCCTGTTTTTTTTACCTGTACCCTCGCATCCCCTACGATCTGGCAACCATCAAAATGTTTTCTGTGGCTTGTTTCTGTTTTGTTTATTTTGTTCTTTACATTCCACACATAAGCAAAATCACATTACATCTGTCTTTCACTGTCTGACATACTCCACTCAGCAAAATTCCCTCCAGGTCCATCCATGCCACTGCAGATGGCAAGAACCCCTTCCCTTTCATGGCCAAATAATATTCTGTTGGATATATGTACCACCTACTCTTTATCCATTCACCCATCAATAAACACACAGGCTTTCTCCACATCTTGACAATTGTAAACAATGTTGCAATGAACATATGGATGCACATGCCCCTCAAAGTAGTGTTTTGGGTTTCTTCAGATAAATACCCAGACGTGAGATTATTGGGTCTTTCTTTTTCCCTTGTTATATAGCCTTTGTTTTAAAGTCTATTTTGCCTAGTATAAGTATTGCTACCCCAGCTTCTTTTGTTTTTATTTTTTGTTTCCATTTTCATGATTTATCTTTTTCCATCTCTTTACTTTCCATCTGTGTGTGCCTTTGAATCTGAAGTGAATCATTTGTAGGCAGCATATGTTAGTTTCCTTTTCTTATCCATTCAGCCCTCCTATGTCTTTTGATTGGAACATTTAATCCATTTACATTAAAAGTAATTGTTGGTAGATATGTAGCTATTGCCATTTTATTATCCACAATTTTGATTTTTTTTTCCATCTTAAAAAAGTCTCTCTAACATTCGTTGTAATACTGATTTGGTTGTGATGAACTCCTTTAGCTTTTTCTTGTCTGGGAAGCTCTTTTTCTGTCCTTCAATTTTAAATAATAGCTTTGATGGGCAGAGTACCCTTGGTTGTAGGTCCTTGCTTTTCATCACATTGAATATTTTCTGCTGACCCCTTCAGGCCTATAAAGTTCCTTTGAGAAATCAGCTGACAGTCTTATGGGAGCTCCCTCATAAGTTACTATAATAGTTGCCTTTCTCAAAGGAACCTCTTTTTGTCTTTAATCTTTGCCATTTTAATTATAATGTGTCTTGGGGTGGGCCCGTTTGGGTTCATCCTGTTTGGGACTCTCTGTGCTTCCTGGACTAGTATATCTCTTTCCTTCACCAGGTTAGGAAAGTTTTCAGTCATTATTTCTTCAAATAGGTTTTCAATCTCTTGCTTTTTCTCTTTGCCTTCTATTATCCCTATGATGTGAATGTTGTTACACTGGATGTTGTCCCAGAGATTCCTTAATCTGTTTTCATTTTTTTTTGATTCTTTTTTCTTGTTGCTGTTCCAATTAGGTATTTTCTGCTACCTCATCTTTGAAATCACTGATTCAGTCCTCTGCTTCATCTAGTCTGCTGGTGATTCCTTTTAGTGCATTCTTCATTTCAGTTATTATATTCTTCACTTCTGACTGGTTCTTTCTTATGGTTTCTATGTCCTTTTTACACTTGCTATCTCTCTGTTGAAGTTCTAACTAAGTTCCTTGAGTATTCTTATAACTATTCAAATAATCTGGTAGGTTATTTGCTTCCATTTCATTTAGTTCTCTTTTTGTAGTTTTCTGCTATTCTTTCATTTGGGACATATTTCTTCATTTACTCATTTTGGCTGCCTCTCTGTGTTTTTTTCTCTGTATTAGATATATCTGCTATGTCTCCCAGTCTTGACTGGGTGACCTTGTGTAGAAGTGCCCTGTGGAGCCCAGTGGCACAGTCTTCCTGGTCACCTGCTCCAGGTGCTTCCGGGGTATCTCTTGTGTGGGTTGTGTGTTCCTTCCTGTTATAGTTGAGTCTTGATTGCCATTGGCACTTAAGTGGGTGGGATAGACCCTCAGGCTGACTGGCTGTGAGGTTTGGTCCTGTCCACAGCTTACAGATTGCATTATGGGGGGCTTACCCCCACTGAGTGGAATTCACCCCAGTGGGCTCTGGTGCCTGTTAAGAAAGCCCTTTGTCTGTGCTGCTTGTAGGCATAAATGGATGGGGCTCTGCTGTGGCCAAAAGCCAACCTCCAAATATGTTGGGTCTGGGGCCTGTTGAGAGGGGCCCTGGTGCAGGCCCAGGTCACCCGCTGCCTGTGAATGGCCGGGGACTACCTAGTAGTAGCTAGAAAATGATCCCCGGTTGTTTGCTGCCTATTGGAGGCGTGTGGGAGAAGCCAGGCTGTGCACCAAGAATGGCTGCTACCAGTACTGGGCCTAGGTAGCTCTGCAAAAATCAGGATACCCTGAGGCCTGCTGCCACCCACCAGCTTCCTTATGGATCAGCCACTGATAAAGCTCGTGTGGTACATGAGTTGAATGAGAAAGGGTCTCAGGGAGTCACTATATTGGGAAGTGTCGTGGTCTCCAATTAATGTAGATTCTGGTTTGGTGCCAGTGCTGAGCCTGGAGCAACTCAGCAAAAGTCTCAGAGTACACCAAGGCTAGTCACCACCTGCCTTGGGCCCACGGACTCCTAATAGTTTTCCAAGAAAGAGTGCAATGCAGATGGATGTGGCTGCTGGCCGAGAAAGTACCTCCAGCATTGGGGGAGTTGGGTGGGTGAGGTCCCAGTGTAGCTCACCGGAACAATTCAGATTCAGATTTGGCTGTTTTGGGGGAGGGTTCAACACAGGAAAGATGGTGCCCTCCTGCTGGCTTCACTGGAGGTGGATCTCACACAGGGAAAATGGGGACTGTCCTCCAGCTCTCACCCCATAGCCCCACACCTCAGTCTGCCCCCAGTATACCTCCAACATTGCCTGAGTCACAATCCCTTCTCTAGAACCTTCTCAGGGTGAGTGCCTGTAAGTAAGTGAGTCTATGCACAAGACCTTTAAGAGGACATCTGGGTTTCTCGCAGCCTTCTGTCCCACCCAGATGGTCGAAATCCCTACTGTTTTTCACAGGCAGATGTTGTGGGGATTCTTCTTCCTGGCACCATTACTCTGGGTTGGGGAGCCTGGTGTGGGGCTGGGATCTCTTGCTCCTTCAGGGGGAACATCCATGGCCAAGATATCCTTCCTGATTCTAAACCACCACACAAAAGTTTAGGGGCCGCCTATTTTGCATCTCTGCCCGTCCTATAAGTCTCGATGTGGCTTCTTTATATCCTTAGTTATAAAACTTCTGTCCGGCCGGATTTCAGATGGTTCTCCAGGTTGATTGTTCTATAATTTAGTTGTAATTTTAATGTGTTCACAGAAGGGAGCAGGTAGAATGTTTATTTCACCATTTTGGAACTCTGGACTCATGTTTTTATTTATCTTGGTAATTAGGAGTTAAATTACTAGGGCCGGCCGAGTGACTCAGTTGGTTAAGAGCTCGTTCAAGAGTGTGAGCTGACCTGGACCAGACGGCTTCACAAGTGAATTTTATCAAACATTCAAAAAAGAACTATCACCTATTCTTCTCAAACTATTCCAAAAAATCCAGAAGGAGGGAAGGCTCCCAAACTCTTTTTATGAAGCCTCTATCACCCTGATTCCAAAACCAGATAAAGACATCACAAAAAAGGAAAACTACAGGCCAATCTCCCTGATGAATATAGATGCAAAAATTCTCAATAAAATATTAGCAAACAGAATTCAGCAATATATTAAGAAGATCATACATCATGATCAAGTGGGATTCATCCCTAGTGCGCAAGTCTGGTTCAACATCCGTAAATCAATTAATGTGATACACCACATCAACAAAATGAAGGATAAAGATCACATGGTCATTTCAATAGATGCAGAAAAAGCATTTGACAGAATCCAACAGCCATTTATGTTAAAAACCCTTAGCAAAGTGGGAATACAGGGATCATATCTCAACATAATAAAAGCCATATATGATAAACCTACATCTAACATCATACTCAATGGGGAAAAGCTAAAACCATTCCCCTTAAGATGAGGAACAAGACAAGGCTGTCCACTTTCTCCTCTTTTATTCAACATAGTGCTGGAAGTTCTAGCCACAGCAATCAGACAACAAAAAGAAATAAAAGGCATCCAAATTGGGAATGAAGAAGTAAAATTGTCATTATATGCAGATGACATGATACTGTATATAGAGAACCCCAAAGACTCCATCAAAAAACTATTGGAACTGATAGACGAATTCAGTAAAGTAGCAGGATATAAAATCAATGTTCAGAAATCGGTGGCATTTGCATATACCAATAATAAACTAATGGAAAGAGAAATTAAGAAAACTGTCCCATTTACAATTGCGTCAAGAACTATAAAATACCTAGGAATAAATTTAACCAAAGAAGTGAAAGATCTGTACTCAGAAAATTATAAGACACTGAAGAAAGAAATCATAGAAGATACAAATAAATGGAAACACCTACCATGCTCATGGATAGGAAGAATTAATATAGTTAAAATGTCCATACTGCCTAAAGCAATATATAGATTCAATGCAATTCCTATCAAACTACCAAGGGCATTTTTCACAGAAATAGAAAATATAATCCTAAAGTTTATATGGAATCATAAAAGACCCAGAATAGCCTCGGCAATTCTGAGGAATAAAAACAAAGTCGGGGGGATCACGCTACCAGACATCAAAACCTACTACAAGGCCACAGTAATCAAGACAGTTTGGTATTGGCATAAAAACAGGCACATCGATCAGTGGAACAGAACAGAGGGCCCAGAAATAAATCCAGGCATTTACGGACAGTTAATCTATGACAAGGGAAGCAAGAATTTACACTGGAGTAAAGATAGTCTATTCAATAAATGGTGCTGGGAAAATTGGACTGACACATGCAAAAAAATGAAACTGGATCATCTCCTTACGCCTTATACAAGAACAAATTCAAAATGGATTAAAGACTTAAATGTAAGACCTGAAACCATAAAAATCCTAAATGAAAATATAGGGAGTACATTTGCAGACATTACCCGGAGCAATATTTTTACTGATACATCCCTACGGGCAAGGGAAGTAAAAGAAAAAATGAACATATGGGATTATATCAGACTTAAAAGTTTTTTCACAACAAAGGAAACCATTAATAAAACAAAAAGGAAGCCTACTGAATGGGAGAATATATTTGCCAACGATATATCTGATAAGGGGTTAATATCCAAAATTTATAAAACACTCATGAAACTCAACACCAAAAAAACAAACAACCCAATTAAAAAATGGGCAGAAGATATGAAGAGACATTTCTCTAAAGAGGACATACAGATGGCCAACAGGCATATGAGAAAAAGTTCAACCTCACTGGTCATTAGGGAAATGCAAATAAAAACCACCATGAGATACCACCTCACTCCAGTCAGAATGGCTATCATCAACAAATCAACAAACAACAAGTGCTGGCGGGGCTGTGGGGAAAAGGGGACCCTGCTGCACTGTTGGTGGGACTGCAGATTGGTGCAGCCACTATGGAAGTCAGTATGGAGGTATCTCAAAGAACTGGAAATAGAGCTACCGTTTGACCCAGCAATTCCACTCCTAGGTATTTATCCTGAAAAAACCAAGACACTTATTCAAAAAAAGTTATGCACCCCTATGTTCATAGCAGCACAATTTACAATAGCTAAGACTTGGAAACAACCAAAATGCCCGTCAGTAGATGACTGGATTAAGAAACTGTGGTATATTTATACAATGGAGTATTACTCCGCTATAAAGAAGAATGAAATCGTGCCATTTGCAATGATATGGATGGACCTAGAGACTATAATGTTGAGTGAAATAAGTCAGTCAGAGAAGGACAAATACCATATGATCTTACTTATATGTGGAATATGAAAAACTGTATGAATGAGCAAAGTAAACAGAAACTGTCTCATAGATATAGAGGAAAAATCAGGGTTGCTAATTTGGAGAGGAATGGGGATGAGGGAGAAGGGGAAGGGATTAGACAGCAAAAATAGGCAACTACAATATTGCTACTGGGATAGGAAAAACAGTTTGGGGAATATAATTAATAATGTTGTAAATATTCTGTGGAATGTCAGATGATCATAGGTCTTGTTAGGGAGACCATTTCATGGATGGAGTAGAGGTTTGATCACTGCACTGTATTACTAAAGTGGAGGTGGTATACCTACTGTAATTGAATATATATAGATAGTCACGGGATATGGATTATACTGTGGAAGAGAGTCAGAGGAAGAGTAATAGATATATATGATATGGGGGGGGAGTGGGGTGGTGTATTGGGGGTGGGGGGTTGTCACTTTGAGGGGTAAAATGTATAACTATTGCACTGTGTTGTACACCTGAAACTAATTAAAAAAAAAAAAAAAGAGTGTGAGCTGAGCACTGAGCAACAGCAGTTCGATGCCCAGCCTGAGCTGAGCTGCCGCTAAGCTGCCAACAGGTGGCAGGATGGCTCAGCTAAAAAAAAAAAAATATATAGGAGTTAAATTGCTGAGTCATATTGTAAGTGAATTTTTTTTCTCTAAATTTCATCACAAGTGTAGTCAGTAGGCATATTAATATCACATATACTTTATTTTAAGAGCTGTGTTGTATAATATTATATCAAGAATGTGAAGCTGTTAAAGGTAAGTATATGTTTATTTTTATAGGAAATGTCTAAACTGTTTTACAAAATAGTTTGTACCATTTTGCATATCCTTGTGCAATGTATGAGAATTCCTGTTGCTCCATGTCCTCACCAACTTGGAGTTATCAGTCCTTTTAATCTGATCTATTCTGTAGGCATTTGGTTGTCTCTCACTGTGGTTTCAAAATAACATTTCCTCAAGACTAATGGTGATCATCTTTTTGTGTCTTATAGCCTTATATATATTTTTTAATGCTATATCTTTTCAATTTTTTTATATATTTAATAACTTTTTAGCCTTGTCATTGAGTTGTAAAAGTTCTTTGTATATTTTTATTATAAATATTTTCTACTGTACCTTGCCTTTTTATTTTCTTAACAGTCTTTCATAAAGCAGAAATTCTACATTTTGATGAAATCCATTTTATCAATGTTTTCTTTTATGGTTTATGGTGATTGGGTCCTATCTAAGACAACTTAACCCAAATTTGCTAAGATATCCTATTTTTATTCTAGAAGCTTTATATTGATAGAAACTTGAGTTAATTATTGTGCATACTGTGAAGTTAGGGCTGAAATTCATTGTTTTCCATATAGCTATTCCATGTTTGTGGCATCATTGTTGAAAAGACTATTCTTTCCCTGTTTCTCCATTACCATTTTGTCTACTGTCAATTGACTATATATATATATATATATATATATATATATATATATTTGGGACTTTCTATTCTCTCCCATTGATCTATTTATCAGTCCTGACTGATCCATACCATACTGTCTTAATTATCGTAGTTTTATAGATTAAAGCTTTTAATCAGGTAGTATAAGTCTTCCCACTTTGTCTTTCTTTTTCTAAATTGTTTAAGAGGCTCTTCTAGGCCTCTTAAACTGCCACATACATTTTAGGATCAGCTTTTCTTTTTTTTTTTTTTTTTTTTTTATCTCTTTTTTTTTTATTAGTTTTCAGTGTACAACACAATGCAATAGTTATACTCTTTACCCCCCAAAGTGAAAACCCCCCTCCCCCAGTTCGCCACCCCACTCCCCCCCATATCATACATATCCATCACAACTCCCCTGACTCGCCTCCACAGCATACTCCACATCCCGTGACCACAAACATATTCAGTTGCAGTTGGCATACAATACTATACAACATCAGCTTCAGGTGTACAGTGCAGTGATCAAGCCTCTACTTCATCCATGAAGTGGTCTCCCTAACAAGACATGTGACTATCTGACACGCCACAAAATTTTTACAACATTATTATATTCCCCGAACTGTGTTTCATATCCCTGTGGCAATATTGTAGTTGTCTATTTATGCTGTCTAATCCCTTCCCCTTCCCCCCATCCCCACCCCCCTCCCAACTAGCAACCCTCAGTTTTTCCTCTACATCTATGAGTCTGTTTACTTTGATCGTTCACTCAGTTCTTCAGACTCCACACACAAGTGAGATCACATGGTACCTGTCCTTCTCCGACTGCCTTATTTCTCACAACATAATAGTCTCTTCACAACAATATCAATTACATTCCCAGAACTGCCCCCATAACCCTGTGGCAACATTGTAGTCCCACATATACTGTCCAAAACCTTCCCCCTCTCCCTCTTCCCCACTCCCTCCCAACCAGCAACCATCAGTTTTTCCTTTATATCTGCTTGATATGACATCAATCTTCTTAAATTGTCTCTCTGGGTTAGCTTGTTTACCCCTTTCTTTTGTTTAAAAAAGTCCTTTTAACATTTCTTGCAATGCTGGCTTGGTGGTAATGAATTCCTTAAGCTTATTCTTTTCTGAGAAGCTCTTTATTTCTCCTTCAATTTTAAGTGATAGCCGTGCGGGATAGAGCAATCTTGGTTGTAGGCCTTTATTTTGTGTCACTTTGAGTATCTCCTGCCACTCCCTTCTGGCCTGCAGAGTTTCTGTAGACAAGTCAGCTGTTAGTCTAACAGGATTTCCTTTGTATGTAACCTGCTGTCTTTCTCTTGCAGCCTCTAGGATTCTGTCTCTGTCTTTAACCTTTGCCATTTTCACTATGATGTGTCTTGGTGTGGACCTGTTTGGGTTCAGTTTGTTTGGAACCCTCTGCACTTCCTGGGCATGTATGTTGATTTCCTTCACCAGGGTAGGGAAGTTTTCAGTCATTATTTTTCAAATACCTTTTCAACCCCTTGCTTCTTCTCTTCTCCTTCTGGTATCCCTATGATTCGAAGGTGGTTGCGCTTCATCTTGTCCCATAGGGCTCTTAAACTATTTTCATTGTTTTTTATTCTTTGGTCTTTTTGCTGTGCCAACTGGGTGAGTTCTGCTATTTTATCTTCCAAATCGCTGATCCGCTCCTCTGCTTCATCAACTCTACTGGTGATTCCTTCGAGTGTGTTCTTCATTTCAGTTATTGTATTCTTTAGTTCTAACAGGTTGTTTTTTATGGTTTCCCTATCTTTCTTTATGTCCTCGCTAAGTTCCTTAAACATTCTTATCATCAGTGTTCTAAACTGTGTCTCTGAAAGGTTGGATCCCTCTGTTTCATTTGGTTCCATTTCTGGAGGTTTCTTCTGATCTTTTACTTGTGACATGTTTCTTTGTTTCCCCATTCTGGCTGTCGCTCTGGGATTGCTTTGATGTATTAGATAGATCACCAGGAGAGCCCTGGCTGGATCACGCAGGCACAAAGCTCACAGCCCAACACTCCCAGGAGAACTCCCAGTCTCAGCCTGTCCCAATCAGCCGCTCGCAGATCAGGCCGAGCAGCCCGACCAGCCCGACAACCAATCACCAGCCTGGCAACTCTGCAAGCGCAGTGTGGAAAGCAGACACCCAAGGCGGCTTGCGTGCTCCCGCGTCTCAGTGAGCAGCCTGATGGAGTCGGATCACTCCCACTAGGCGTTTCCCTGGCAACACAGTACAAGCCGAGCGGAGGGTGGGGATCCGAGGTAGCTCGCGCACTCCCAGGTCTCAGTGAGCTGCCGTAGGAGCCGGAGGGCACCGCCCTATGTTTCCGTGGCAACGCAGTATAAGCTGGGCTGAGGGTGGGGATCCAAGGCCGCAGGCGCGCACGCACACACACGTAATTCTGCGCCAATTCCACCAGACCAATGAGGTCTCGGACCTGATCCTTCGTGGGAGGGCCCAAGCCCGACAAAATGGCGCCCTCCTTACACCACTCGCGTGCAAGCTCCACACCACGGGAACAACAATCCAAAAACCTCCAGCCTTTGCACCAAAGGTGCTCAGCTCAGTCCGGCCCCGCAGGCTCCCGGCTCACACAGCCACTCCCTCCATCAGGAACCAGGTAAGTGCTCACCGGCGAGCAAGACTGGGCGCCGGCCCCACTGATTCTCCAGCCGCTCTTAGCCTCACCAAGCTGAGGAAAGAGAGTCCTTACTAATTTATTGCCGGCTATCTTAGAACTCCTCTTCCCGGCAAAGGAGCTCTGGGCTGGTGAGCTTGGGGTGCGGCCGGAGGGTCTCTCCCCTAACCAGACAAGCTTCCCACGGCTGGGGCTTCCCTCACGGGGCTCGCCCTCTCTCGTCTCCGCCCGTCCTACCAGACCCGACGTGGCCTCCTCTTTAAGTTCTTCGTTTAGTGGTTCTGTTCCTCCAGTGTTCTGGGGACCTCCAGGGTTGAATGCTGTATAATTTGCTTGTAATTTTGGTGTGATCCTGGGAGGCAGTTAGCACAGCGTCTGTCTATTGCGCCATTTTACCGGAAGTTCCCTCTAGGATCAGCTTTTCAATTTTTACAAACAAGCTACTAAAATTTTGACTGATTTTTTGATTGAGACAAGAATCCAATTTTATTTTTTTTAAATATAGGTAGCAATTTTCTCAACACCATTTAAAAAATCTATCCCTACTAATTTGCACTGTCACATATATCAAATGTACATATATATTTGCATGTAGTTCTAGGCTATCTATTCTGTTTCATTGATACTTTATTTTTTTTCTTGTGTTTATAATATATTGTGTTAATTATTACAACTTTATAATAATTCTGTGTGCCTAGAATAGCTAGATAAGTAAGAGCCATCATCTCTCCTTGTTCTTTGATTTTAAAAGAGTTTTGACCATTCTTAGCATTTTTATTTTCCATATTGCCTTGTCAATTTCTACCAAAAAACAAACAAACAAAAAAAACTTGTTGGTATTCTGATTGGAATCACTTTGAATCCTTAGATGAATTTGGGGAGAATGAAGATTTTATGATATTATAATTTTATGATATTGGAATTAGAATGAAGATTTTTATGATATTAAATCTTTTAATCCATTGAGCTGTTTTATCTCTTCATTTATTAAGCTCTATTTTAATGCTTTTGAATAAAATGTTCAATTTTTCTCCATAAATATCTTATACACATTTTTATTTTTTTAACACATATTTTTAGATTTGTTATTATGTACTTCACATTTCTGGAAGTTATTGGAAATGGCAATCTTTTTTTTTCCTTAAAATCACTGTGTGATGTATATAAATGAAATTAATTTATTCTGATTTTACATTCAGATAAACTCTTATAATTTCAAATAATTTTTAAGATTCTTCAGGGTTTTCTAAAATTATAATTTTACCATCTAATTGAATATTTGTATATCTTCCTTTCTAATCTATACCCTTTTTATTTTCTTACTGCATTGGCTAGGACTTCTAATATAATGTTGAAAAGAAAATGTGGTAATAGCAGGCACCCTGCTTCAGTGTGATTTAAAAGGAAAGCTTTTCAGCATTTTACTATGTATGTTTGTTTTACATACCCTTAGTGATATATTTGCCTAAGCCCATTTGGTCATGTACAAGGCTTAGAACAGGTTATATAAACTATTTTTAATCTGCTTATAAATAAACATTTAGTAAATGTAATTGTGGTAAAATTTGGTCTGAGATTTGCTTTTCTTTGAATGGATATTGATTTTTATCAGAGGTGTTTTACATCTACTGAGTTAATCATATAATTCTTCTCTAATCTATGAATTTGTTAAATTACAGTAATTGATATTTTAATAATCTAATTTTATAGTCCTGGGATAACCTAAACTTGGTCACCATACATTACTTCTTATACATGAATATATTCAGTTATATGAGATTTTGTTTAGGATTTTTGCATCTATTCTTGTAAGATTGGCCTGTAAACTTCCTTTTTCCCACTGTCTTACTGAAATGTCAAAATCCAGCTCCTCAAACATTACCAATACAGCCTGTCGATGAGACAAAGCTGACAATATAATGAGACAATTGCTTACAACCATAACAGAACACCAGCTCTACAGAGCTTTGGCAGTGTCTATGAGAAGGGGAAGGTAAGGTCAGAATTTATTGAATTAAAAGTTTGATTTAAAGGTAGGACTTTAAATCAAAGGCAGGGCTGATTAGGACTTAGTAAATATTTGAGATACAACAATTCAGTATTGGTGGAAGGACAGCAAGGGATTATACAATCTTAAATTGCCTGTTGATGCTTACCACTGAAGAGCTGATGAGCTTTCTAGGAAATTCCTATAATGAAGAACCAAACAATCATTTGCTTGAACAGGAGACTCCTGGAAGAATAAAGTTATGCTAATGAATACAATGGACTAGCACACGTCATGTTAATATACACAGTAAGGTCTAGTTTGGTTCAAAGTCCAGGTTGAATGTGAGTATTAATGGTTTCTCTTCTCAGAGGGTTGGTGTCAGGATTGAGCTAGATTCATCAAAGGAGCTGTTGAGTGTTCCTTCATTTTCCATGCTATGGCACATTTTGTATAAGATTAAAATGATTACATTTGTTATTTGAGTATTTGGGTGTACTTTCCTTTGGAAATTGTCTATGGTTGGTGTTTTCTTTGTGGGAAGATTATTTTAGGCTTGATTTAATTTCCCTATTGTTTTTTTCCTTTTTTATATGATAGATTTTATTTTTTAGAACAATTTTAGATTCACAGCAAAACAGAGAAAAGCACCAAAAATTCCCATGAACCCCCTGCCCCTACTGCCCTACACAGCCTTTCCACTGTCAACATCCCTCACCAGAGGTACATTTGTTGTAATCAATGAACCTGACACATCATTATCACCCAGAGTCCACAGTTTACAGTAGGGGTTACTCTTGGTGTTGCACATTTTATGGATTTTGACAAGTATATAATGACATGCATCCACTATTATAGTATCATACAGCATAGTTTCACTGATCCAGAATTCCTCTGTGTTCCACCTATTCATCCATCCTTCCCTAACCCTTGGCAACCACTGAACTTTTTACTGTCTTCCAGAATGTCATAGAGTTAGAATCATACAATCTGTAGCCTTTTCAGATTGTCTTCTCTCACTTTGCAATATGAAATTAAGATTCTGCCATGTTTTTTCATGGCTTGATAAATCATTTCTTTTTAGTGATGAGAAAAATTCCATTGTCTGGATGCAATACAGTTTATTTATCCATTCACACACTAAGGGACATGTTGGCAATTATTAATAAAGCTGCTATAAACATCTGTATTCAACTTTTGTGTGAACATAAATTTTAAGCTCATTTAGGTAAATAACAAGAAGGATGATTGCTGGATTGCTTTAAGACTGTATTTAATTTTGTAAGGAACTTGCCAAACTCTTTTCCAAGGTGATTGTATCATTTTGCATTTTCACAAGCAATGAGTTCCTGTTGTTCCACATTCTGAGTAGCATTTGGTGTTGTCAGTATTTTGGATTTTGACAATTCTAATATGTGTGCAGTAGTATCTCAATGTTGTTTTCATTTGCAATTGCCTAATGACATATGATATTAAGCATCTTTTCATATGCTTCTGTATATCTTTGGTGAAATCTTTTGCCCATTTTTAAATTGGGTTGTTTTTTTCTTATTGTTAAGTTTTAAGCTTTCTGTACATTTTGGATAATGGTCTTTTATCAGATAAGTTTTGCAAATATTATCTCCCGGTCTGTGGCTTGTGTTCTTGTTCTCTTGAGAGTATCTTTTGCAAAACAAGAGTTTTTAATGAAATCTGGTTTATCAATGATTTCTTTCATGGATTGTGCCTTTGGTGTTTTGTCTGAAAAGTCACACCACACTCAAGGTCCTCTCGATTTCCTCCTGTGTTATATTCTGGGAGTTTTATAGTTTTGCATTTTACATTGATGTCTATCATCTGTTTTGAGTTAATTTTTGTGAAGAGTATAATATCAGTGTCTAGATTCAATTTATTTTTTTATACATGGATATCTAATTGTTCTAACACCATTTTTTTCTATTTTCTTTTAACTTTAGCTACATATTTAAATGGATGTTTGTTTAATTTTTCCTGTGATTTGTAGGTATTTTATAGTGGAAGATTTTTCAGTCTATCTTTTCTATCATGGTGCCAGAAAAGGAAGTTTCCTATACGTGTTTGTTGAAATGAATAAGTCACATGACTGGGAAAGTACACTGAAATTTGAGTCTGTTAGGGAAAAAAAGAGGTGAATTAGTAAATTCAGCAGCTTGCTATTTTTCGTATATCATTTGATTTCTAAGATTTCATCAGCTTATACTCTGTTTTACATGAAACCACAGCTATGACATGGTATTACTTAACCTCAACCATGGGCATGATTTTCCTGGGTCAGATCCAAGCCTGACATCTGTGGTGAGTTCAGATCCTGTTTGTGGCAGGCCTGAGGCAGCTTGCAAGAGTGGTATGGGGTCAGGAAATGGTGGCCATTTGGCCCACAAACAGGAGACCACAACATAAAAATACCTGCCATGTTGTTCTAAAAGGAGATTTATCACTGTTAAAAGTTAGTTTTTAAGGGCCGGCCGAGTGGCGCGGTGGTTAAACGCTGGCTTGGGAAGCCAGCAGCCCCGGTTCGGTCCCACATATGAGAGCCAGTGACACTGCCCTCAAAAAAAAAAAAAAAAAAAAAGTTGGTTTTCAAAGAAAGCATAAAATCATGACTCTTATAGAGACGGAAAAGTAAACATGTATTGAATATTTTATTTAACATAATGAGGGAACCACATTGATGTCATAATTGGTTCAAAGGAGAAATCACAAAAGCACAAATATATATGAAATAAAGGTATGTGAAATAAATGTGCATAGGGATAAAACTAACACCTTCCAAGTTGGGGAAGGAAGTCAGTTAAACTTTTCTTGGAAAAGACAGAATTTTCATGCCTATAGACCAACATTCATTTTTATCAGTTATGTATAATATAAGTTCCAGAGTTGTAAAATAGCTTCCACAGAATTACAATAAAATATCCTGGAAGGATAGATAATGCATAGTTTTCTATTGTAGCACAAAGTTTTCCCTATACCACCAAGGCTGAGATAAACCATTTGTCTTGGGGGAGTTTGTCAATCCATGAAATGTGTCTAAATTTCTAAAGTATGACTGACACACAAACCTGATCCTCAGTGAAATGGAAAAGGAAATGAGAACACTGATCCTTCTACATATTTTTCCTTCTAGGACCGTTGACCGTACACACAGTCTCATCCACACAAATCAATATTTATCAAGCATTTTGGACCACAACATATAGTGAGTATATTTTATATTGCAACACAGTGCAAGCGTATACACACACACACACACACACACACACACACACACACACACACAAACCCAAACCAAAACAAAACAAAACAAAAAACAAAAAAACCCCCACAAAAGTCTTACTAAAACAAATCCTAACTTTATTATACATTATTATGCAGAACACCGTCTTACATCTTATTTTCCATTTTTTAAAATAAAATGCTGGTTGTGACTTAATAAGTTAATATTAAGACCCACTAATGAAGTGAATTTTTTTTTTTGAGGGCAGTGTCACTGGCCCACATGTGTGGGACCGAACCGGGGCTGCTGGCATCCCAAGCCAGGGCTTAACCACCGTGCTACTCGGCCGGCCCCATGAAGTGATTTTTTAACTTTGGCTGTGCGTTAGAGTTACCCACCGTTTAGGTGGCAAACCTCAAGTTTCCGATATAACTGCTGTGGCTTGTAGCCTGCGCATTTGTGTTATTAAAAATTGCTCAAGTAATTTGATGTATAGCTAAGATTGCGAACTATTTCCCTAGACAGAGCCAAAGCTTTCTCGCCCCTTTGTCTGTATGCCCAGCCTGCATTCTGTGGCTAGCCAGAATGCTGACAATGAGTGGGCTGTGGTCATCAAATAACTACATCCTTGTTAAAAGGATGAAATAATCATTTTGCCTTATGCGAGGCAAAGGAAACCTGTTACTTAATATAGTCCATATGGAATAATACTAATTATTGGAATTTTTGGCATCTAACTCCTTGAGGCAACCAAAAGAAAACTACTCATTATTTTCTTCAAAATTGAAGAATTTATTATCCTTTTTAAGCCAGCCTCCTAACACCTTCAACTTCTAAGATCCATGATTACTGAAATTATACTCTATTTGCCTTCCTAAATTTTCTGAGTCTATGTCATGATTAGGAGTCCCACATTTGCATCAACCTTGGGAGGTTATTCTTGAATCTTCTAACTACCAGTTTTGTAACTTTGGGCAACACTTAACCTTCCTGAGTGTCAGTTTTTACTTCAGAAAAATTATTTTAATCATTTCTGCCTCATTGCTCTCACTGTATTGTTGGATAAGACTTTTAAATTATAACAAGACCTCAAACTGGTAACCCAACCCTCTCAGAAGCACTCTAGTTTCATTTCATGCACCCAGGTGGTACAGCTTTATGAAACATCGATTCTTCCCTAGACACTATTTTAGGAACTAGATTATAAAGGTAAATAGGTCACCACCTGCCAAGTTGTTCACAGAAGGAATAGTCGACAAGAAAACAATGGCAATACAAGATGACATCTGCCAGACTAGAGTTTTGTCTCGGATGCAATGGAGCTAAGGGAATGTGACCTGGGTTTCCTCAGCAGCGTCACTGATGTTTCCAGGGAAGCCTGTGTTCAGGTGATAAAGGCTGTGCTGAAGCTGAGCTGCAGTCAGTGTAATTTTCTTTTTTTTCCCTATTATCTTTTGCTCCCATCCTCTCTATCTGGTGAGGGTTTTTCTTCAACCACTATTTTCATCAAAACCTCATTTCAGTTCCAAACCATTATCTGATCTTTTAATCTCAGATACCTTAAACGAACTAGAAATGTCTTTCCTGGCTGGGATAATGACTTCTTAAACTAGAGAAACAGGGAGAGTGATCAAATGCCATCTCTCCCATTGCAGGCCATCTTATTCCAGGATGTTGTCTTTTGATTTTTAACCAATTCTAGGAAGGGAGTTTAATCAAGCCAGCTGTGCTTCCACAGAATAAAAGATGACTGCATTAAGTATGGCAGCCCTAATAGTAATAAAACTCTGCTAGACATTTAAAGATTTAAGCTATTGCATACACAACTTTTATTTCTCCACAGAATTTAGTTTAGTTCTCCTGAGTGTCTGTGTTAGTCATGAGGTAGGTTTTAGAAAACTTGTCTTCCAGATATGGACTTGAGATTGATGCCCCTGTGGTGTCATTTGCCCACAGAACTCAGACATAGTTAAACCCTACCTTTAAGTAACAGAGATTGAATTACAGCTGAGGACCAAGAAAAGGCAAAGTAGCACTTATATGTATATACATTTATTATAAATCTTAATGATATAAAGAATGCAGAGCACATAATTTATAATAATAAAATAATAAGTAATAAAAAGTAATAAAATATACATACTCTGTATGGTAAATTCCATATAACCAATTAATTCTCTAAGAATGATTTTACTGATTTTGGCTGAACTCTTGTATCTATAATTCACCTGTAGTTTTAAATAACAAAGGGATTTAGTTCTGATAGAAATGCTTATTCATATTTTCACATACATTAATGAATAAGAGGAAAGTGAAACAACAAAGACTTGTATTGGAACCTCATTGGCTTATCAATTATATTAGTGATTCTCTTGTTGAATTGGATAATAGTTTTAGAACACTAGAAAAATAATTCTCAATTTTTGGTGCTATTAACAATATAACAGTTATGACACACTTTTAACAATATAACAGTTATGACACACTTTTAAGTTTAATCTGGTTGTTAACGTTTCTCCATTGCTCTCTTAAATCTAGACCAAGCGTTGTCAAATTAGAAAGTGATGACTTCTGAGTGTTTATTATCTATGTTTTTAACATAATTTATTATTATTATTTTTTTAATTGGGGAAGGGGAATAGTGTTGGGGAATTGGGGAGGGGAACCAGCCAAGTTGTTCTTCAGTCTTTGTTGTGGAGGGCGCCAGTCACCATTTGGCTGCCCATTGGCAGCTCATGAACTCTAAGCTCAAGATGCTGTGTTACAATCTTAGTTGCGGGTGGGTGTAGCCACCTTATCATGCAGGAGTTGAATCAGCAGCTTTGTTTTTAGGAGCGCATGCCCTATCCACTGAGCCATCTGGGCGGCAGCTCAGCTCAAGGTGTCGAGTTCAGTCTTAGTTGTGGGGGGGCATAGCCCACCATGGAACAGGCAGTCTTGTTGTTAGGAGCACGTGCTCTCACCAGCTGAGCCATCCTGCCACCTGTTGGCAGCTCAGCGGCAGCTCAGCTTGGGTGCAGCGTCACTGGCCCATGTGGGAATCGAACCGGCAACCCTGTTGCTCAGAGCTCGCGCCTTTAAGCTAACTCTTAACCAACTGAGCCACTCTGCCAGTGCCAATTTATTCAATGGTAAGTTTATATAATTCATTCAGGTTTAATAGCTGACTGCAAAATTCCTCAATATTTTATAATTGGCTGGCTGTCAGAACCTGGCATGGATGACTCCAGCACATCATTATAAATAGCGCATGAGGAACTGCAGGTGCACAGGGGAGCGGTGCTTAATTTTGTGGGTATGTTCTACATTTGTTTGGCTAGTGCTTAGGAAAGACTACATAAGGGGTGGCTGGCATCGAATTGGGGACCCTTGAAGAATGAGTTGGAGTTGGACTGAACAAATCATTTTTATAAACATTTACTGAGAACCTATGGTGTTGGATCAGGGTTGGAGATACAGAGATGAGGAAGACACAAGCTTTTTCCATAGAGTACCCAACCAGTGTAAAAGGTATTCATTCATTCAGTAGTTAATAATTTCTTGCTCTTCTACTGTGAACCCCATAACATGGATTTAATAGTCAATAAGATATCACAAACAAATAATTTTGATGGAAGTGTTAAATGACACAATAGCAATATATATTTTTTAAATGTTATAGGAACACAGAGAAGGAAGGGATTAATCCTGTCTGGAAGGAATGGAACGAGCTTTCATAGAACTCTTTAGGGTACATTCCATATTTGCACGGACACTATTTCTTTCTAAACTAGTTGTGTCATTACCTCTGAAAACCCTGTGGGGTTCTTTTCTTTCATGCCTTTCATATTTATTTGACCTGGGTTTTCTTACCTTATCTGCCTATCCAAATCCCATCCACTTATTAAGACTGTGACCTTTGAAAAAGGTCAAATGTGACCTTTTTCTAGAAGCTTTCACTGGCTTCCTTCCAGGCCATGGTTCTACCTGCCCTCTCTGAGCTCTTGTAGCATTTACCAACTGTAAAATTCTCTTGACTATTTTTTTAATTTTTAACAATGTGCGTCAGTGTAAGCTGAAATGAACACACCACAACTACAATTGACAGGCAAGTTAGTTCATTTCACAATTATAGGGCCATGTTACATGAAACTGATTGAATCAAAAGGCTTGTAAATTTTTGCAAAGCCATGCACTCTTTTAGTGAATATAAGTGTTTGATAGACTATGAACCAAAATGTCAAGATATAAAATATTTTTTATGAAAGCATTTGAGTCCAGAAGAAAGCCACATAGTATAGTGAAAACAAGATAGGCCTTATCCTATGATAGACGAGGATTCAAATTCCTGCCCCGTCATTTCTCAGGGTATGAACTTAGATGAGTCATTTAACCTTTTTGAGACAAATTTTCTTTTACCCGGAAGTGAGGAATGGTACACCTATCTCACATGACTATTGTGAGGATTACCAGAAATCCTTGAGGTTACAGACTAAATACCATTTTTCTGTCCTTAGCCTCGCACTAAGTTGGCTTGCAATATATATTTGTTAAAAGAAAGAGTTAGCTCTCTTAATGCTATGAAATCATTTAGAAATATTACTACATTTCATTGCAATGAAATAAATCCTTGGACATTTTGTCCATCCATGGGACCAAAATAACTTACAATGATAACTTATGAAGGGGGCGGGGAACCTAATGTAAAAGGAGAAGTAAAATTAAGCACTCAGTGAATTGGTTAGCATGACTCAGTTCCTTCCTGTGGTCACTTGCTTTAGATACGTCTGTATTGTTTCCTCAAGTCTCAGTGTCCATTTTTCTATTCACTGGAGATCCTGTTCTTCCCAAGATATTTATGTCTGCAGAATTTCCTAGTACTAGGACAATCTGAATTGCCTGTGGTAAGGGAAAAGGGAAAGGGTATGTTGTAGGCCCACAGTATTCTCTTCTATGCTCGTGATTTCTAGAATTGGTATGTATGTCAGAAACACAGAGATGTGCCAAGAGCAGTCATTATAAGGAATGAAGCTTGCTATATACTCCTGCTTCATATCTTTATGTTGGCATCAACTTTTAAAAGCTGGCAACAATTTACTGATTCAGGGCTAAGATGAAGCCACTGTACCATATGTGGTAGGCAGAATATTGTCCCCCCTCCCCTCCAAAAAAGTGTCCTCATCCTGTCCTCAGAACCTGCAAATATGTTCCTTTTAATGGCAAAAGGGACTTTGCAGATGTAATAAAGTTAAAGATTGTTAACATAGGGATTATCCTGGATTATCTAGGTGAGTCCTGTATAATCACAACGGCCCTTAAAAGATGAAAGAGAGTGACAGAAGAGCCAGAGAAGATATAAAGATGGAAGTAGAGGTTAGAGTTATGTGATTGCTATTTTTTTTTTTGGTAAATATTTTTATTGGGGAATTGGGGGAGGGGAACAGACGAGTTGCTGTCCTTTTGTTCTTCAGTCTAGTTGTGGAGGATATCGCTTCACTGGCCCACGTTGGTATCATCACTGCACTCTTCTCGGGTGAGGCAGTCGCTCGCTGGCCTCTGGACAGTCGCTCACCAAGGCTCTTGGCAGCTCACGCTGACTGCCGGCCACTCACTGTAACCTATGGCAGCCCACTGCAGCAGGGGCTGCAGCCCACCATCGTCAGCGACTCACAGCAGCTCCAAGTGGAGCCGTCGTCCACCATCTTAGCTATAGAGGGCAGTGTCACTGGCCCTCATATGTGGGATCTGAACTGGGATCCCGATGCTCAGAGCTGGCGTCCCAAGCCAGCTCTTTAAGCGCCACTCGGCTGGCCCATTGCTAGTTTTGAAGATGAAAGAAGGGGCAACAAACCAAAGAATATAAGTAGCCTCTAGAAAGTGGAAAAGGCAAAGAAACAGATTCTTGCCCAAAGCCTTCAGAAAGAATACAACCTTACCTAAACCTTGATTTTAGCCCAGTGTGACCCATTTTGGATTCCTAATTTCTAGAACTGTAGGGTAATAAATTTGTATTGTTTTTAAGCTACTAAACTTGTGGTAACTTGTTACAGCAGCCATAGGGAAGCAATACACCATACCTTTCTCCTCCCCAGTGAATTATAATGACTGACCTACAAAGCCCCACCTTCATGCCTTATATTCCGGGACCTCTGTCTGAACTTACCTCTCTGTAAGAGTCTGAGCACTATTTATTTCTTCTCATCAAATTAGTACTATTACTATCCCTCTAAAACCCCAAGAACACATTATGTGAACACCACACACACACACACACACACACACACACACACACACGCATGCACATGCACGCACGCACCATTCCAGAATAGTCAGTTTCCTTCTCTCCACACAACCAAACAACCAAATTCTACCAGTTCTTCTAGCCGCACATCTCTTCCAGAAACACTCCCCTGACTATTTTACCTTCATTGACCTCTTTTGTTACTGAACATTTATAACCAATTTTATGCAGTTTGATATTTGATAACTAAATAGAGATGAGGAGGCTAGGACATATGCCTTATTTTTTTCTTACAACTCCTTTGCTACAGAGCTGGATAAATAATCAAACTCAAAAAACACCTACTGCCTTAATCATTCTTCTGAATGTGTGAGCTGTCAAACTTTGGTCTTGGGTTCCTTGTCAAACCTCAGATCGTATTAAATTGTTACAATTTCCCAGTGTCATAAAACTAAGTATTGTGGTTCCTAACTATATCAGATCACAAAACTAGTGTGTTATTTCTAAAGAACTTTAATTCTTGTATATAATTCTGAGTGGTTGCCCAGGCTGTGAGTTTCTGGCTAGTGACAGACCTATACCCAACAAGGCTATGGAGTTAGTTGCTCGATACCGTGGGAAGTCCAAAGCCATGCACCAATGCAGACTGTCATCAAAAATGTTTGCTCCCTGTTCTGTCTAAATTGATTGCATCAGCCTTGCTATCTCTCTAAAATTGATGGGCAATCCTAGTCTGGTTTAGTGTTGACTTGCAAAATAATACCAAGGAGTTTTGCTTCTGTAAGTAGTACCTTCCTTATTTGGAATGATGTCCTGAATATGCTTGCACAGCTGGTCTCTCTCTCTCTCTCTCTCTCTCTCTCTCTCTCTCTCTCTCTCTCTCTCTCTCTCTCTCTTTCTCTGATGCTCTCGCTCTCTAAAGTAAAATATGTTTTGTATTCTTTACATCTCTTTGAAATCCCACCTTTGCAGGTATGAGGCATGAACCTAATATTTTACTATTCATAGATAAATCTTGGTATTAACTTTATTTTTCAACAGAGTAAAAACAAATGAAGTGGAGGGAATGGCAACACTCTCCCTGCTGACTACACTAAAATGATTATAGGAACCACTTCCTCAATGTGACATACAGAGCTTTTTTGCCCAACTTTGTCTATCACCATTTGGGATCCTACTGTCGCTGAAAAGTGAAATGACTGCAGAAATTTGCCTCTTATGATGGAACAAAACTGTCCAGCTCTGGCCTGATTAGATCACTCATCTTTAAAAAGCATATACAAGGGAAGACAGTTCTTATTATAATTAATTAAAATAATTCTGACCTCTTGGGAAGGCAACAAATGTTGCATTTGATTTAAAACACACCCTGTGTTTAAGGAAAAGAGGGAAGAAAGCAACTGAGAAAATGAGCAGTTCAGCCATCTAGAGATGAGATGACTCAAAGGTAGCCCCATCTCATAGGGCCCATTTACTCACCAACAGAGGGAGAGCAGAGAGAGTGTGTCCATGTCATTGGATTTGATGATGGAAGTAAGGAATAGAGTGAAGAAAGAAAATAAAGTCACCATAGTCAAGCTGCTAAATTAGTAAAATCAAATAGGTTAAAGTATGAGGAAACAATTCTATTCCTGTTTTAACTATCTTAAACATTTGAACTTTCCAGTCCTGTGGCAATGCCTGATTACCCCTTGAAGGACTAAGAAAAGAATGTTCTAGTATACAGACCACCGGGCATCATCCATTATCCAGACCAACTGACATTCATTATCCAGAGCAGATGTCATCAAGAGGATCACTATCTCAGCCCAATACACAAGTTAAGAATGTAGAACTGCTTCTTCTCAAGACCTGTGCTTTTTGCTACAAAAACCCTCAGCTTTTCTTTCTTCTTTGAACTATATTGCATGTTGCTTCATTGTATTTCGAGTTTGTAAATCCTAAGACCCATGAATAAATGGGTATCAATTATTTCTAGCCAAAGCCTCCTGATTTCATTTATGCTAAGTCAACATTTATGATGTCAGTATCATGGGAACCAAAGAACACTCCGCTTAAATTCCAGAGCTGCCATTGGATTTGAGCTAGGTACTTTCTTGAGCCCTCTGTGCTCTGTCGTCTCCACATTGGCTCTGTTTCCAATGGTGAATTCTCTCAGCTAGAACCTCCCTCCTTGGTTGAGGGTCAGAGCTTTTTTTCTTGAGTCCTCTGACACTGGTTTTTGTAATGGGGTGTCCGCTGTCTAAATCTGCTACAAAAGGACAACTCTCATTCTGGAATTCTAGCTGGATTTATGGTCCTTCCACTGTTAAGTAATTTGAGCATATTGATAGCATATCAAATATGCCTGCTTAGTTTACCTTTCTCCTTTTATGAAGGGAGATAGACGACCTTTGAAATGTTTCAGAGATCAAATGTTTTAAAACACCTGGCCAAATAGGATCATAGGTCACTGTGAAACAATACTTAGTTATCCATTTAATCATGGTGATGGCTTCTCAGGAAAATACAGAAAGTTAAATAGTTGTAAGTGAAATTTAGCTCTTTTAGTATTAAAAAGAACTGGCTTACCTAAGTAATGGACGACCTGAAAATACAGAGTACAAGAAATCATTCTAATAAAACAAATATTTGCTTTTTTTTTTTTTTACAATATCTTATTATGGACATACCAGTAGTACAGGAAAACTTTGTCCTTTTAACCAAGAGAGAAAAAAACAAATTCTAATTTTGCATCAACTTACTTTTGATATTCAAATTTATTTACTTAATTAAATTCATTTTAATCTTATTTAGCTGACCACACCTAAAATTCTCAAGATTCCTTTTCTACAAAATTTCTACAACTTTCTTTGTCCCTTTTATTTCATTTCTTTTTACTTATTCAGAAATAACCAACTTATTTTAGGACAAACTATTTTCTCTCAACTTTCTCAAAAGTGCATTTCCATATCTCATACCTGCTTTTACTGAAAACACATATTATTTCTTTCCATATTAACTAGAATTCTTAACCCATAGAAAACTTAATTGCTAACTAATGACAACTAACAAGTAAGCAATTAGCATTCTTTAGATTGCCAAATTTATAAATATATTTCATAACTTCTAGAAACAGATTCTTTTATTGGCAGATATATTTCATAATTTTTAGAAACATATGCTTCCTCAATAAAGCATAAAACATATTCAGTAACAATTCCAGATTTATCTTTTAGTTTCTCTGTAATAAGTGGATAAACTTAGACTTATTTAACAATGTTTCCATATTTTATCTTATTAGGAAATGATCTAGATATTCAATGAATTTAACTTGCCTCATCATATAACTTAATTGGCAAAACTCTAAGGTGTGTCAAGTTACCAAAAGATTTGAGAAACTATTTAAGTAGACAAATCATACAACATAAACATTACTGAAAAGTTCACCTAAAAACTTTGTATTCCATGCAATACATTACATCCTTGGGACTTATTTATTTTATAACTGGAAGTTTGTACCTTTTGATCACCTTGGTTTATTTTACCCACCCTGTAACGCTGCCCCCCAATCTTTGGCACCACCAATCTGTTCTCTGTATCTATGAGTTTGTGGTTTGTTTGTTTGTTTAGATTCCACATTAAGTGAGACCATACAGTATTTGTCTTTCTCTGTGTAACTTATTTCTTTTAGCACAATTCTCTCAAGGGCCATTCATGTTGTCACAAATGGGAAGAAACTTTTTTTTTGTATAGCTGAATTATATACATATATAATATATAAAATAAATATATTTTTTCATATATATGTATATATATATTATATTTTCTTTGTTCATTCATCCATTGTTGGGCACTTAAATTGCTTCCATGTCTTGGCTGTTGTAAACACTACTGCAATGAACATGGGAGTGCATATATCTTTTCGAGTTAGTGTTTTTTGTTGGTTTGTGTTTTGGGTAAATATCCAGAAGTAGAATTACTAGACCATATGGTAGTTCTATTTTCAATGTTTTTTTTGTGTGTGTGTGTTTTTTAATTTTTTTTTCTTTTCTTTTTTTTTTTTTTGAGGGCAGTGTCACTGACCCTCATATGTGGGACCCAAACCGGGGCGCTGGCTTCCCAAGACCAGCGCTTAACCACCGTGCCACTCTGCTGGCCCTATTTTCAATGTTTTGATGGACCTCCATACTGTTTTCCATAGTGGCTGCACTAATTTACATCCCTTCAAGGATATACAAGTGTTCCATTTTTTCTACATGCTTGCCAATGCTTGTTACTTCTTGTTTTTTTGATAATAGCCATCATAACAGATGTGAGGTAATATCTCACTGGTTTTGATTTGCATTTCCCTGATGATTACTAATGTTGAGTACCTTTTCACATACCTGTTGGCCATTTATATGTCTTCTTTGGAAATATGTCTATTCAGATCCTAAACTCATTTTTTAATTAGATTTCTGTTTTGTTTTGTTTTCTGTTGAGTTGTATGAGTTCTTTATATATTTTAGCTATGAATCCCTTATAAGATATATGATTTGCAGCTACTATTTATTTCCTCCCATTCTGTAGGTTGCCTTATCATTTTGTTAGTTGTTTCCATTGCTGTGCAGAAGCTTTTTAGTTTGAGGTAGTCCCACTTGTTTATTTTTACTTTTGTTGTCTTTGCTTTTTGTGTCAAATCCAAAAATCATTGCCAAGTCTGAGATCAAAGAGCTTACCACCTATATTTATTTTAGAAGTTTTATGGTTTCAGTTATTTTCAGATCTTTAATTGATTTTGAGTTAATTTTTGTGTGTGGTATAAATTAGTGATCCAGTTTCATGTTTTTCCATGTGGCTGTCCAGTTTTCCCAACACCATTTATAAAAGGGATTGTCCTTTCCCCATTGTATATTTTTGGCTCCTTTGTCATAAATGAACTGACTACATATGCTTGGGTTCATTTCTGGGCTCTCTATTTTGTTCCATTGATCTTGTGTCTGTTTTTATGCCAATGCCATCCTGTTTTAATTATTATAGCTTCGTAATATAATTTGAAATCAGGAGGCATGATGCCTCCACCTTTCTTCTTTCTCAATACTACCTTGACTATTCAGGGGAATTTTTTGTGGTTCCATACAAATTTCAGCGTTGTTTGTTTTATTTCTGTGAAAAATTCCATTGGAATTCTGATAGGGATTGCATTGAATCTGTAGGATTTATTTGGTATGGATGTTTTAACAATATTAGTTCTCCCAATACATGAGCACAGAATATCTTTCCATTTATTTGTGTCCTTCAATTTCATCAATGTCTTATAGTTTTCAGTGGGTTTGATTTTACATGCTCCAGTGAAACAAAAAAACTGTTTGATGGAGCAATAGATAAAATAAAGCATTAGAAAATTGATAAATTTTGGATTTTTGTGATGAATACATGAAGATTCATTTTACTATCCACTCTGCTTTTGGGAATATATGAGCTTTTCTATGATTAAAAATGTTTTCAATGATTTAAAAAAAGTTTTAAAAAAGGTTCTCTACCTTTAACTTCCCTGTTTCTGAAGTTTTTCTTTCTCAGAGCTTAGTCCTGGATTTGCCTTTTTTTTTTTTTTTCAATCAGTCTACATTTTGTGCCTTGGCAATTTCAATCATATTTACAGATTCTCCCAGCAGTTCAATTCTTACCTGGATTATTCTATGGATTTTTCCAGTTTCTCTTCCTGTTTTCAATCTATTTAATTTCTGTAGTGAAAATAATTTTTTCTAAGATGCAAATTATATTCATACATTTATTTAATCAGAAATATTAATCTGATATGTTGTATTGTACACCTGAAACTAATAAAACATTAATCAAAATAAATTAAACATATTTTAAAATAGGGTGCTGACCTAGATCTCCAAGATGTATTGCTATGTGAAAAAAATTACAATAAAATATATATAACCTGAATAAAGAAATATTGATCTGAATGTATTATCATAATCATACAGAGATCATATTATTTAGGTTTAAATTTCCATACTCCAAATCACATTATAAGGTGATATATGCATACCAGCTCCTGGAATACATAATCTTGCTAGTTATTTGATTTGATTTGACTGTTTTCAGCTTTCTGGACACAATAATTGTTTCTTTGGATAAAATGTTTTTCTGGATCCCAGGAATTCTTTTTCATTCCTAATTGTTATTCTTCTCAAACAAAAAATCACACCAAATCCTTTCAATAATTTTTCCTGGCTCATTTTCCTGTTCCTTGAACTCCAGACATTTGAGTTCCTTTGACCTTCACTTCCATTGTTCTCTGTCCTAGACCAAAAAAAATAAAATAAAATAAAAACCTTGAACATTAGTAGATTTTTTTGATGGAGGTCATTAAAAATTATTTCCTTTCAGGCTTTGTATTCCCAAGTCCAGAAATGTTTAAATTATGCTATTATGCTACTATATGTTTGATTAGCAATGTTTACTTATTTGTATTCCCCACTAAACAAATCAATTTCCTTGAGAACAGAAGATGGACTTTTTCTCTTTAACCCTAGGGCCTAGCACATTTCCTGACACAGAGTAGGAAGAGTTAACTGAATGAATTAATTCCATAAACATTCAGTAGAGATCTACTTGTTATATTTGTAAAAAAAAAAAAAATGGTGAAATAAATTAATGAAAAAAATGGTGAAACTTTACTATGGGCATATTAGGGTTTCGTTAAGTTCCAGTACTTATTTACCAGAATGCCTTTGTTTGCATTATCCCTTAATGCTTGGATTTTTATTCTGACAGCTTCTCTCCAAATACTTATTTCTTTAGTGCCCAGCTCACATGAACATGGATTATTCATTGATCTCTCCAATTATAGGTGATTTCTCTCCCTTCTTGAAGTCATATTGCTCCTTGTACTACTTTTGTGATAATTACCAATATATCAATGAATCTAATGTACTGCCTTGGATTCCTGCCATCAGTGAACTCATTTTATTATAAACTCAAGATTCTGAATTTCTTGTATAGCATAAAAATCTATTTAATTTAAATTTTTATTGTGTGTCTCCCCAAACACAATGCTTTGACCTAGGTTAGTGAAGACTAGATGTTTGCTAAAAAAGTATCATCTAACTAAATTTCTCTTGTGACCCAACTGTACCTTCGGCAATTACACCTATAATAATATAGCTTCAAGAGGAAAAGCAGTGTTGAATTTGAGCAGTGCCCAAGTTTTCTCTTACCCTTTCATTTTCTGGAGATGATAGTCTATGTTACATAGGTTTCTATATCCCTTAAAAAGTCAGGTATGACTCCATCAGAGGTCCATTAACCAAAATTTCACACTTTAATTAGGAAATTTAGGTAATGTCTATTTAATGCTTGGTAGTATAGCCAAAGACTGAGTTTCTGACAGGTAGCTGAATGTCTTCCAACATGCCTTACTGATTGAGTTTTCTAATGTTCATATCAATGTTTGGTGTAGCTACAGGGTTGGTGGACAGACCCAACTTACACTGTTTTTCTTTCATGAAGCTTTTACCTGGCTACTGCAAGCTAGAATGATAACTTTGGGGGATGAGAGACATAACATATAAATTAAGATCACACATTCTGGATTTTGACAGACTCAGGTTCAGTTTTGCTCTACCACTTACTTAGTAGCTGTGTAACCATTAGCAAATTATAAATATCTTCCTGTTTCAATTTTCACATCCTTAAAATAGAAATAACCTAGTACTCACTTCATGCAGTTTGGGTAATGATTTAATTAGGGAATTTATATAAAAAGGATAAGACAGTACTTGGCATTGTGTAATTACCCAGTAATTATTAACCATTATCTTAGTCAATTTCAGGTAGAGGGTTAAAAATGAAAGTTTATTGAATGTCTACCACATTCCAGCAACTGCACCAGACACATGCATAGATTACTTCATTTGAATTTTCATTACCAGAGAAAAAAAAATTCATTTCCTGTAGGTTTTCATAAAAGTTATCTTCTTGGGGAATTTAAAAATCCTATATTATTGAAATTGCATTTCTTTTGAGATTAACTTTTTTTTTTAAAGATTTTATTGGAGAATTGGGGGAGGGGAACATCGTTGGGGAATGGGGAAGGGGAACAGACAAGTTGCTGTCTTTTTTTGTTCTTCAGTCTAGATGCGGAGGACATTGCTTCACTGGCCCATGTTGGCATCGTCACTGCGCTCTTCCTGGGTGAGGCAGTCACTCTCCGGCCTCTGGATGGTCGCTCACCGCAGCTATTGGCAGCTCACGCTGGCTGCCGGCCACTCACTGTAGCCTATGGCAGCCCACTGCATCAGGCGCTACAGCCTACACCGTTGCCAGGACTCACACAGCCCAGCTCCAGGTGGAGCTGTTGTTAGATGTAGAGGGCAGTGTTACTGGCCTCCCATATATGGGATCCGAACCGGGGCCTCTGGCATCCCCAAATCAGCTCTTAACCAATGCACCACTCGACCGGCCTGAGATTAACTTCTTTTAATTAAATTTGTTGGAGTGACAATGGCTAGTAAAATTACATAGGTCAAGTGTACAATTCTATAATGCGTCATCTATATATCACATTGTGTGCTCACCACCTAGAGTCAGTTCTCCTTCCATCCCCATATATTTGACAAGGCTATTGTTTAAAATCAAAAGACAGGTAAAGAGCATCCCAGACAAGAAAGAGCTAATGGAGTTCATCACCACCAAACTTGTATTAGTAGGAAAATTAGAGGGACTTCTTTAAGATAGAAAAAAAGATCAAAATTATGAATAATAAAATGGCAATAGCTACATATTTATCAATAATTACTTTCAATGTAAATGGATTCAATGTTTCAGTCCAAAGACATAGGTGGGCTGAATGGATAAGAAAACAAGACTTTATATATGTTGCCTACAAGAGACTCACTTTAGATTCAAAGACACACACACAGCTGGATAGTAAAGGGATACAAAAAGATATTTCATAAAAATGGAAATTAAAAACAAAACAAAGAAAGCTAGGGTAGCATTACTTACAGCAGACAAAATAGACTTTTTTAAAAAGGCTACAAGAAAAGACAAAAAAAGACCCAGTAACCCCACTTCTGGGTATTTATCCAAAGGAACCCAAAATGCTTCTTCAAAGGGATGTGTACATCCAAATGTTAATTGCAGCATTGTTTATAATGGCCAAGGTGTGGAAGCAGCCTGGGTGTCCATGGATAGAAGAATGGATAAAGAGGAGGAGGTACATAGGTGTGATCAAATAATACAGTGAATGTTTAAATAAAAATCATTACAGTAAAAGACGCATTGCCATTAACTATCTCAAAATACCCCCCTCACTTCAAAAACACTTTTCCCACCATTCTTGCTACTTTCTGAAGCAGTTTTACAAGTTCTCTTTCGTGAATGACTTTAGTTGTGCTGTTGTGGCTGCCTCAATGTCCTGAATCATTGTGACTTTGGGGAAGAGCCAGAATTCTCATGATGCCAGATCCAGTGAATAGGGTGGATGAAGACACATTGTAATGTTTTTATTTGACAAAAATTGCCATATACCAGAAGCAATGTGTGACATGGAGCCTTTCCATTGTGATCACAAAGTACGGTAAATGCTGCTGCCGAGTACCATCCAATGGAAAGGCAGGGATCTTTAATACAGGAAGTGGCACATTGAACCTTAGTAACAATGCATGACGAGTTTCAAATTGTTTGGTGCAGTCAGCTGGGTATGAGCTACACTTGAGAGATGTGCTTCAAAGTGTGTCATAAATCATCCTCCATCATGACAACACTCCATGTCACATATCACTTTTGGTCCAGCAATTTCTGTCAAATAAAAACATTACAGTGTGTCCTCATCCACCTTATTCACTGAACCAGGCACTGTACGACTTCTGGCTCTTCCCCAAAGTCACAATGATTCAGGGCATCAAAGCAGCCAAGACAGCACAACAGAACACTCATGAAAGAGGACTTCCAGCACTGCTTCAGAAAGCGACAAGAATGCTGGGGTAAGTGTGTTGAAAGTGAGGGGTAGTATTTTGAGGGAGATTAATGGCAATGTGTCTTTTATTATAATAATTTTTTTAAAAACTTTCACCATATTGTTTGATCACTGCTCTTATATACAATGGAATGTTATTCAGCTATGGAAGAGAATGGGTTTTTGCCATCTGTGATGGAGTGGATGAACCTAGAGGGTACTGTGCTGAGTGGAGTGTCAGACAGAGAATGTAATGTAATTTCACTTATATGTGGAATCTAAAGAACAAAATAAACCATCAATACAGGAATAAACTCATAGATACAGAAAACATTTTTTTTTTTTTTTTTTTTTAAAGATTTTATTGGGGAATTGGTGGAGGGGAACAGCATTGGGGAATCGGGGAAGGGGAACAGACAAGTTGCTGTCTTCTTGTTCTTCAGTTTTAGTTGCGGAGGATGTTGCTTCACTGTTGGTATCGTCATTGCGCTCTTCCCGGATGAGGCAGATCGGTCGCTGGCCTCTGGATGTCGCTCATCGCGGCTATTGGCAGCTCACGCTTGGCTGCCAGCCGCTCACGCTGGCTGCGGGCCACTCACTGTAGCCTATGGCAGCCCACTGCAGCAGGGGCTGCAGCCTACACCGTCACCGGGGCTCGCACAGCCCAGCTCCAGGTGGAGCTGTTGTTAGCTGTAGAGGGCAGTGTCACTGGCCCTCATGTGGGATCCGAACCGGGGCAGCTGGCATCCCAAAACCAGCGCTTAACCAATGCGCCACTCGGCCGGCCCCAGAAAACATTTTGATGGTTGCCAGATGGAAGGGAGTATGGGGTGTGGGTTGAAAAAGGGGAATGGATTAAGAAATACAGATTTGTTGTTAAAAAGTAGTTATAGGGATGTAGAGTATAGCATAAGGAATATACTCAGTAGTCTTGTAACAACTATGTATGGTGTTAGATGAGTACTAGATTAATTGGGGTGATAGATAGGTGGGGAATGAGGTGGAGGGTAAAAAAGGTGAAGGGGTTAAGAAGCACAAATTGGTAGTTACAAAATTGTCATGGGGATGTAAAGTAAAGCATAGGGAATATAGTCAATGATATGGTAATAACTATGTCTAGTGCCAGGTGGATACTAGACTAGTCAGGGGATCACTGCTTAAATTATACAAATGTCTAACCACTGTGCTGTACACCTCAAATTAATAGAAAATAAAGTTGTATTTCAACTGTAATTGCAAAATTAATAAAGGGGGAAAAGATGAAGGAGAACAAGAGGTTTATTTCCAGTTATAAAACAAATAAGACATGGGGATATAATATATAGCACAAGGAATATAGTAAATAGTATTGTGATAGCATGGCACAGTTTCACATGGTTCCTGGACTTATCATGGTGACCATTTCTTTAGGGATATAAATGTTGAATAACTATGGTGTACCCCTGAAAATAATATAATATTATATGTTAGGTATATTTTTAATAAAATCATTTTTAAAAAACAAATTTAGGTGTTGCAGATTAAGTTTAAACTAAGGATTGCATGAATCCTTCCACTTAGCAATCTTTCTCATGGGATACTTGGTAGTTAAATTAAATAAAGGTCTACTGTATTTATTGCTTGGTGAGCATATTCTCTACAATTATGTGAATACATGTTTTAAGCTTTATTTTACAGAAAAGGAAATAAGGCCCAGAGAAGGGAATGGGGTGATTATTAAGATCAGACTTTCCACCGCACCCTAATCCTACAAATTTAATTTAATTTTTTTCTGATTCCAGCTACCACTCAAACATTATAAACCTTATATTAGAATCAACTCCCTTACTGCCCCAGGCTGAATAGATACTGTCATGAACAGTTATACTTTTCTTGCTTTCTGTTTCCTGATCACTAGGGTTTAACATCTGCAAGCCCACAGTCTATTAAAGTATTCTAATAGCCTGTATTGAAATAACAACTGTGATATCATCTTTCCCTAATAAACTTGATAATACAAGGCAAGTTTAATTCATCTGTATCCTTAGTTTCCAATACACTGAAATGATTTCTGAATAAACAAAACAAGAAAACGTAACTGCTCCGCAATGGAAGATGCCTGATTTACTGCCATTAGCAGTTCCAGTTACTCACTTGGTTCATCAGCATTTAATTTTTTTCCTCAAGAGTCAAAATTCTCTAAACCCTATGTGTCATATTTCCCCAAGCAAAGATTCTCTTTGGATTGTTGAGTATTCTAGAATTTAATTTAGCTTTCTTTAAAAAGATATAATTGGCATATAACACTACATTAGTTTCAGGTGTAGAACATTATTCAATATTTGTATATATTGCAAAATGATGACCACAATGTCTAGTTAACATCCATCACCATATATATATATATATATATATATATATATATATATATACATATATAGTTACAAATTTTTTTCCTTCTTTTAAGATCTACTCTCTTGGATACTTTCAAATATAGAATACAGTATTATTAACCACAATTACCATGCTGTACATTACATGTCCAGGGCTTATTTATTTTATAAACTTTTGAACAACAAAGAAAAACAAAAAGTGTGTGTGTGTGTGTGTGTGTAGAGGAAAGAGAGAGAGAGAAAGAGGAAATGTGGCAAAATGTTAATAATTGCTGAATCTAGGTGAAGTGCATATGGGAATTTATTTTGTATTTTTGAAGCTTAAACAAATTTAAAGTTGGTAGAAACATGCAAGGATATGGAATTTGATTTCTCTAAAAGTACTTTACTCTTTGCAAAGTTTCAAGTGCCCCCAGAGATACTTCTCCCATCCATACTTATGACTCCTTTCCTTCTGCCTTTCTAAGGCCCTCTAAGCTGAGCTGTTTCTCCTTGCTCCCAGAATTTACTTACTACTTATGCAGATGTGTGCAGTTCCAAGTTCCTGGAGAAACATTTCAATTATCAAGAATATCTAGACTAGAGAGAATGGAGTAATGGTACCTAGGAAGCAGGGCAGTTTGCTCATGGAAAGATGTTACCAGAAAGTGGGTGGAGGCATCTAGTAAGTGAGTTTGAATCTGAAGGATCATCTTTAACAAAAAAGATAGAGAAGGTGAATTCCTGGTCTTTGTTTTCTAGACCTTTCCTCCTTTCCATTTTAGCATTATCAAGTATTGTCATTTTATTTATTTTCATTTCACTATACTTTTACTAAACCCCTTCCACATCAGGCAACATAATGTGTATACGGCTGCCAAGGAAGGTAGCCTACAGAATTCTTCTCTTATCATTCTATATTTTAGTCATCTTGGATACCAATTCATTTCTTCACAGTAATTAATACATTAGACTGAAAAGAAGTGTATCTTTTCCATAGTTTTCACAATATGCCTTCAGCTTTGAGCGAAACTTCCCAAATGCTGATTTGATTACGAATCAATGGTGCTTATGATGAAAAGATAGGATCTTTAGTTGTAACTATTTTCACAGCATAAATTTATGACATTGAGAAACTCTTCAGACTAAATTAGTCAATCCAGACCTAAGTTGAAAACCTTCTGGATATTTTAGACTTTGTTTTGTTCCCAAATGATATTTTCATCACCATGATTCAATGTTGGCTTTTATATAAATTCTTCTAACCAGGCCTCCTTCCCTGATGTACTCTCTGCTCCTTCAATCTTATTTGATCATTGTGTTGTTTTCAGAACAATAAAAATCTAGTAGTTTTAAGATATAAGTGGTAAATTCAATGTTTGTGTCAGAGATTGTTGCTCTTGTGTGGGAGGGAAGTGTTCCAAATAGTGAGGGAGAGTATTTCATATATCATTGGTATATGAGTTAGCTCTGCTTGCTTCTCGGTTGTGTCACAATATTACCATTCTTGTAATATTGGTGGAGGTATACTAACACATTAGATGGAAATTATAGAATGTCCTGCAATTGTTAAATTCACTAGGCCTATGTTACCTAAAGGACCTCTTCACTCGTCTTCAAGTCCCCTTTTCCATCATGTGAACATATGCAAACTAGAGAAATGAATTGAGGCAATGATTTAGTAATGCTGGTAAGAAAGTTAAAGTTCTGACCAAATGCATGGAAAATTATAGCTAAAGCAGCTTCAATTCTCCCATCATTTTGCTCAGGTTGTGGCAGCTGATAACAAAGCATTTGGATACCACTCAAGAGGACAATTTATCTTATGATTTAGTGGCAACAAATGGCCTTCAATCAACAGTATCAAATAGCAAGCCAGGTCCTATTTCATGTAATCACTGTACTATAATTGTTTTCTGCTTTAGTTCAACAACAAAACCACACTCAGAAAAAGGGCTCAATAAAAATCAGTCACCTATAGAAGGAAGATTTTTCAATGAATGTAATTTTTACCTTGTACTGTCTGCTCACACTTCACTGCCGACTGTCTTCTTCAATGCTGAGGATCATTCCTGGGACCTTACTTCCTGGCACTTCCTGCCTGCCCTATGCACAAGCTGGATATAAGATGAATGAATATTCCTGGGTAAAGAGCTGCAGGAAGCCATTGCCCTGAATAAAACTGTCTACAGATGCCCTTCATGGTGAGCAGTATACATATAAAGCATCTGCTATAGAGTCCCTGGCCTTGGAGATTGAGAAACAAAGGCTGTCCATTACTCTAGGCCTGTAGGGCCCAACCTTGAGAATTATGTATTGTCATGGCTGTGTCTTTTGGGGAGAAAATCTGATAGCACCTCAAAGGTTGTTGGTGATATGTACAGTAACTGGGACTTGTATGCCAGGCTGCCGACCGCACATCCACAGGAAGGAAAAAGACTTTTATGTAATTGTTCAGACTTCCCTGAAGAAATATACCACAAAATGTTGTGAAGTACAGTTTGGGAAATCAAACCCAGCTGGGACTTGGAAGGATCAAGTGACTGCTTCACCCTCCATGTTCCTATTGATTTCACTATGATTAAAAATACTTCAAGTGAAAGAAGACAGGAAAGATGAAGCAATGATAGGGAACAAGACCAAAAAGAGAAGTCAGGTTCAGAGATGCCTATTTCATATAAGTGTGACTCAACTCCCACAAACAGGGTGCTCGGGAAGGGGATGAAGATCTCACTTTTGGTCACAGGCTCCCCCAAATAAGTTGGAGCTTATGTCTTCTAATTTGCTTCCAAATTTAAAAGGTCAAAAATGAACAGTGTCATCTCTAGCACACAGTACAACCCAGTAAGTTTGGTGTGGAAACAGGAGACAGTTAAAAAAAAAACAAGTGAAGACACTCTGAGATAGAAACACTTACCCAACTGTTTTGGTTGTGTTGTGGCAGGTTGTACATGTGAAGGAAACTATTTTGTCCCTTAAAAAGGGATGAAATGCGGCAGGAGGCTGGAGTGATGGGCTGCTGCAGCCCCATGAGAGAGAAAGCTTGGAGGGAGCAGCTGAGGTGGGAAGGCCAGAACTAAATGTTGCTTCTTTCCGGGTAGGAGGGTCAGTGGCAGAGGGCAGGGCTTTGGCTTTCAGGGTACAAATATGGCAGAAGAAATTCAACCTGCCTTTAGGTCACCTGGGAACCTATTCTGCCACAATTGGGGTAATAAAACTCCCATTCCCCAGGCTTCCAGGGGCCCTCTGAACACCCCCCAGTGCTGCCAGCCCCTTGCATGGCTAGGTTAGAAAGGTGGTGATCCACTCTAGAAGCTGAGGAAACACTGTCCCCACATCCAAGGCACCAGGCTGAGAAAGAAAGCAAGTACTCCAAATGTTCTGCAGTTACAGAAGCCCCAGAATACTTCTGAGTTTTAAATTAAGAATTATTTTCGCACATGGGTTCCCTAGGAGCTTATGTCCTCAGGATGTCCCAAATTTATGGTTGACAGTCTTTCCCCCAAATGTGTCTCATGTTTGAGGAATCATCAAGGCTGCCTGAGCTGAAATAGCTGAATTATGCAAGAGGATGAGGGGAGTAGACTCTCAAACTGAAAGATAGTTTTCTGTCAACCAGGTTCTTTCTTCTTCCATAATTCATAAAAATCACCTTGCATAGGGTTCAGGTAAAAAGGAGAATAAAGAGCATCAGTATAAAAAACTAGTTAGTATTGTTGTTGGGATCATGTTCTGTGTGTTCTTTTCAGACAATAGAATTAGAAATTTGCCTACCGATTTGTGTGAGTGACAAAAAGCTCTCTCCAGATGTGTTTAACTGCTTTTATAAATAACCCTAGTATAACTATTGCACTGTGTTGTACACCTGAAACTAATTAAAATTTAAAAAAAAATAACCCTAAATATGCCTTTAAAAAGTATATCTAAATGATCTGTATTGAGTTGGAGAACCATTTGCTCCTTTCTTGGTAATTGAGGTGAAAGGCCACGCTGTCTTGATTATACAAAAAAATATTCTTGGTATAGAGGAAGTCGTGCTAAGAAAATGTTTTGTTCTGCCTTTTTCAGCCCAGTGTCCCTAGAACTGGAGAACTGAAGGTCCTGTGATCAGGAAGCTAAATATTAAACAAATTGTACTAATATATGAGCCCAAATGTAGGCAGTAGGAGAGTTAAATTCTTAGAAACATAATCATAACGTTCTTCAGTTCTTAACTGGCTCATCTGATCTGACAAAATTTAAGCATTGCTCCTCCTTTCTGTCCTAACAACACCAGATCAAGCTGCCAAAATATTTTGTGGTGTTGAGAGAAATTGTGTTTCCCAAAATACATAAAATCTTTGTACCAAATGAACTGCCATTTCCTGAGCATTCTATGTTTTTTCACACCTCCTTTCTGTGCCTTCTGCCAGGAGCATCTTAGCTCTTCTGACTCTTTTGGAAGCTCCAACTCATTCCTCAGGATTCAATTCAAGTGACAACATCTTTGTCATTCATTCCCTGAGGGAACCTATGTTGCAGCACCTACTACCTGATATTCACAATTTGGGGGAATTTCTGCGGTGTGGTGGTTGTTGGCTCTTTTCTACTAGGTGAATTATTCTCAAACTCTAATCCTTAGGTCAGTGGCATCAGAATACCTGGTGGCAGGTGGAAGGAATTATTACAATGCATACCCCTAAGCCCCAGTCCTCACATGCTCAGTCAGAATCTCTGGGATTTCTAGGGAGTGAATCCTAAGACTCTGCATTTTTACTAAGCTCCTTAGATGATTCTTACAAATGAAAATTTGAGAACCGCAGTGATATACTCTAAGAACAAGAAAGACCACACTTCCATTCATCTTTGTGTCCCTAGTTTGTAGAATGTAACCAAGTATTTTGTTGGTGCTTAATAAATGTTGAGCAATATGTAAATGCCTGCTGGATACTGCATTCTTTCTTCCTTCCTCCATTTTTTTCATTTAGTCATTCATTTAACAAATATTTATGAAGAACCTATTTACTACAAGCCACACATTGTTCTGGAAACTAGGAACATAGTGATGAACAAATCCCACTCATCCAGAGTTTATTTTAGCTTCCCTGATTTCTTCAAAACTCTGTTACTATTACCAGTTGCATAGACCTCAAGCACCTTACCCAGATGTCACCACTTAGCATCCATTCTTATCATCTCCACATGTTTAATTCTCACTTTCCAGAATGCCTAGTCTCACCCCCTCAAATTCTGCCACAACTTCCAGACCCAGTTTAAGTTTCATTTCCTCCACAAAGCTTTCTTCCTTAACTTCTTAGTCTTATGCTTATTTTGTCCCTTCTTGACCACTCAAAGATATCTCTTCTTGATTTCTTCAGCAACTGCCTTCGCCATTAATTTTTTTTTTTTTGAGGGAGGATGTTCCATATTATTTTATAGTTGTGTCATGTATACATATCCCATGATGCTCACATTAGGTTATAAATTCCAGGAAAGCAGGAACCAGATCATGTCTTTTTCTGCAAGTTTCAAAGTATTCAGCGTTTTCATTTACTTGTTCACTTCTACATTCAATCCACAAACAGCCCGCGAGCACCAACTATGCGTGAGACTGTACTGGCCAGACCCTGGGGACACAAAGAAACCTGAGGATAGCCCGAATCCAGGATTCACAGTTGGCAAAGGACAACCGACTGAGTGGACAGCTGTGATGGAGGTAGTAACAAAGAGTGTGTAGCATCACCAAGGTACACAGCAAGATGCTGACTCAGTAGCCAGTGATTTGAATTGATGACACACAAAAGCAATGATTTCACATGATTTAATCAAACCAATGCACTTTCTTTATACCATAGCTGAATCTGTGCAGGTTCTTGCGTTCATGTATCTTTCCAGTGTTGTTTCCTTTCTTGTCCTGTCTCTGCCTGGCAATATATTACCTTTTCCTTCCAGCACTCATGTCAAGTTCCACATTAGAGTTACCTAAGGAGCTTTTAAAAAGAAGGAAAAAACAAACAAACCCATAAATGCCCTAAGTTTGGATTCCACCCAGACTAACTGAATCGGATTCTATGGAGATGGAGCCCTCTCATAGAGGCATTGGTATTTTTTTTTTTAAGGTTTTTCAAATGATTTTAAGGTTTTTCAAAATGATTAAGGTAAAAGACTAATGCTTAAGGCAAATATTGAAATTAACAGGACCTTTTGACTCCAAAACCCATATTAAATTTATTCCAACACTTTATTCTGCCACCACACCCAGTCAAACAAATAAGTCTGAAGGATGTGGGCTCATTGCAATCCCCTGCATGATGTGTGCTCTGTCTTTTCTACAAAGAGTAGGGATTAGGAAGACAAAAATAGAAAGTGAAAGGGGTTGGGATCAGTAGAAGATGAGAAGAATGTAGAGAGGGGTAGATTATAAGGAGATTGAGAATTGTATCATTGTGACTTATATAAGCCATAGTAAGGCTGGCTGTCCATGGACAAAAATATGTACACACACACACACAAAACACACACCTACACCTCTACTTGGCTTGCTTTAGTACTTTTGTATGTGGCTAGAAGCAGAGTATCCTGAGAGAGAAAAAAATAAAATAAAAGGGAAAGTGATATAGGCTATTCTATCATATAGTTTGTAGGTTTACCTTTTACTGAAAAAACAAAAACAAAAATGGTTCCATTTGACTAACGAATTCTATGCTTCATCTGCATTGAGGTGCTCTTCCTAATTATAAAAGAAACTACAGATAAATTAGTACTATGAAAACTAAAATATTTTAATAGTTTTTCCCAGTATCTTCTACAAATATTTATTGAATGAATCAGTGAATTCAAGCTGAGTAACATTAATATAAACATACCTGTATGAATGTAAACATCTTTTCTGTGATGGCTCTTGAGTAGATAGTAGCCCCATAGCAGTTCCCAAACTCCACTGTACATTAGAATAACCAGGGAAAATCCTGATGTCCAGGCCAAACCCTATATTAGTTAAGTTGCAACATCTGGGAAAGGCAAAGAAAAACCTGGATTTTTAAAAGATTCCCAAGTAATTCTAAGGTGTAGCAAAATTTGAGAACTACTGTACTAGTAGATTTTTTTGACACCTTATTGAAGAATATCTGGAGCATAATTACTCATAATAAGTAAATATCTTTGGGTATATAATGCCTGGATTTCTAAAGAAACAAGATTACATGTATACTTTAAGGAACCAGTCATATCTATCTGCATTTGTCTTGTATTAATTGGTACGTGTAAAGGGTAATTCCAAAAAAGGGAATCATTCAAAAACCCTTGGGTACGTGTATGTGTTTGACTGTGACATAATATCTAGCAATCTTATTATGGGTTCCAGAAGCTTGTATTCCAAAGAGTTTGTCGTTCCATGGTAAGTGCTATCTAATGACAGGAGGTGGAATCCAGAATGGTACAAGGAGGTAGAAGTGAATCTGGGAAAAAGTAACAGTTGAAAGAATATAAAAAAAATCAACTCACAGGAGAAAAATTATAAGTTTGTTTAGTCTTAGGAATTTATTAGTAGAATGTAAGGTGACATATTCTGCTCTGTCACAGACTCCAGGACATGGCACTTATATAAGCAAAAAAAAAGTAATAGGATGGGGACAAATGGACTTATTATCTGATCATCTACTGTTAGTCACCAGGCATTTTATACATGTTATCATGATTAATCCTGCCATGGACTTGGTAAAGTGAATACTATTGTTTCCTTTTTCTAGATGAAGAAATTGAGGCTCAAAAAAGATTAATTTCCTAAGCCGGTAAAGTTATCAGTGGCAAAGCCAGGATTCAAATTCAGATTGATCTGCCTCTGAGATTCATATCTTTTCCATTGCACAGAGCCATACAACATCGTCCTTCCCCTCCATCCTGTCTCCTGGATCTATTCTGTGTATACAGACTGTGTGCTCTGCAGCAACAGGCTGTGTCTTTAAGGAGAACAGAATTACTAATTACTGATATTATTAACAAACAGGAACTGACAGCATTTGCCCTTGAGGGCTGCCTGGTGTAGCTGGGTGGAACCAGGCATATGGTAGAGATTTGATCTCTTACGTTTGAGGAAATTGGAAAAGCTTAGCAAAAAGCTTGTATAAACTTGAATAAATTCCAAAGGCTGGAGAAAATGAGTCTTTGATATCAGCATCTCCCAAAACGGGAAGCAGCTTTGACTTAGACTATTTTTCTGAAGGCCAGGCAAAATATTTGTTTCCACATTTCCAGAAACACTTAGGAAGATAGGAATACACTCTGTCACAAGTAGTGCTGCCTTTGGGACCATGTCCCCTTTTTGGACATTTTTAGAACTTCCGCCAGTCAGGGTTGAGGTTGGGTGATGAAATCTTGGTGGCCTGTTATGAAGAGTTACCATGACTCACCGCTGGGCCCTTAGCTGTCCTCCAGCCACTCCACCCAAATCCTTGGTTTACATCGTTAGCTTTCCTCATTCACGAGGCTTGAAGGTTCATCAGATCCTCAGCTCCCACTTCACTTTCTTTGGATTACATCACCATGTTGGTTTATGGAGTAGACAGTATCTGTTTTAATGAGGCAAGTCCATTCTGCCACGCTGCTGCCACCAACGGGTCACTTGCACCCTGTGGAAACCCCTTTGGAGTGTGTAGATAAGACGGCAGCTCCCTCACTTCAAAATTCCTTGGTATTCTCTACTGCAATGGCCTTTGTTTGCTTTTTGCTGTATTTACTTGTGACCATACCTGTTCTTTACACGAACCGGAAATGTTCTATAGCAGAAACTAGTATGCGACTCTCTGATCATAACCTCTCCCTTCAACTCCCCAACTCACACATCACTTTTATCTAATCAAGATTTCTAGTTCCTCTGCAACTGCCACACCTTACTCCTCTTCTGATTTTACATCTTTGTTTATACTGGCCTTACTGATGCTGCATCATTTTATCAATTTCACCCTCATGTCAGAATCTCCAGCATTCCAGTGCTCTTTCCCTATCTATGCATCTGTAAATAACAAACCTTGGCATCATCCAACTATCTGCTTTCTCTACTCCTACAACCACTTACTGCAACACACACACACACACACACACACACACACACACACACGGCAAATTGGTACTGTTATAATTTTTTGTTTTTGATTTGAGCTGCATGTTCACCACCACTTGGCAATACTTTGTATTTGAGTAATAGCTATATTGTAGACCTTATATTATTACTCTGGCATTTGTTATCTGAAAACAATTTCTCCTTTGCCATTTTCTTCAGGTTCTCCACTAATCTAACCATTCCTTTGCATTCACCTTCATTGACTCATCTTTCTCTTCCTGCATTTTAAATATTAGGAAAATTTCAGTCTTTAGTTCTCTCAATTTCTGTTTCATTCATTATCTTGTGCATCCATGGTATCTGCAATCATCTGTGGTCAACAGTTCCCAAATCTCTATTTTAAGCCATAGTACCTCTCCTGCGTTAGAACCTTATGTCAGATAACCTACCTAATTTGTCTTCAGTTTTCTCACTTGAAAATGGAGGCAACAATAATATTTACCTCATAGGTGTTTTGGGATGTTGAGAGGATTGAAGGAGGTGGCTTGTAAAGCATAGAATGCAGCTTCTGACATAAGAAAGAGTGTGAAAAATGGAAACTATTGTCCTGTAGTTTAACATATATGTTATATCTGTAGATTTTTCTTAACAGAGACAACAGAACCTTCAGGGTATGATGCAGAAGGGCAGTAGAAGTGGATGGTCAGGGACCTCTGCCCTAGACATCAATTGGTCTCAGTAGATTGGTTATAGGCCCCAATTCTGACCCCAAATGGGAAAATAAGAAGTGCACTGTCTAGTATGCAAGCTGTTCAAATCTGCATATCAGACCAGTGGAAGAGTCAAAAGGTGAATCTAGCCTTTCCTGAATTTCCATTTAAGGTTCAGCCTAAATTTAACTATGAATAGAAAGGGAATTAGAAAGTGCTGGCTTTTGTACCTAGGTAAAAAAAAAAAAGGGGGGGGGATCCAAATGCTTACAATGATCATGAAGTTATGATGTTTAGCCATGGTTTTCATAACCAGGCACAGGGTCACTGAAGCTAACATGGGCAATGGCTCACAACTCACTGGGTGTTAGGCAAGGAGGTTTCTAGAGGACTTCTTTTCACTATTTCTCACTAAGAGTTTGCTGTTATAAAAGCACACTTAACATTTGTGACCAGGGCCAGCCGAGTGGCGTGTTGGGTAAGAGCTGGCCTGGGATGCCAGTGGCCCTGGTTCGGATCCCACATATGAGGGCCAGTGACACTGCCCTCTACAGCTAAGGTGGTGAACAACAGCTCCACCTGGAGCTGGGCTGCTGTGAGTCCCCAGAATGGCATAGCTGCAGCCCCTGCTGCAGTGGGCTGCCATAGGCTACAGTGAGTGGCCAGCAGCCAGCGTGAGTGGCTGGCAGCTGGTGTGAGCTGCCAAGAGCTGCTGTGAGTGGTTGCCCAGAGGCCAGCAACCTATCTGCCTCACCCAAGACGAGCGCAATGATGATTCCAACATGGGCCGGTGAAGTAATGTCCTCCACAACTAGACTGAAGAACAAAAGGACAGCTGTTCTTTTCTTGTCTGTTCCCTTTCCCTGGTTCCCCAGTGCTGTTCCCCTCCCCCAATTCCCTAATAAAATCTTTAAAAAAACAAAACAAAAAACACTTGTGACCAAAAAAAGACATACACATGAATGAAATCTAAAGGAGCATCTGTTATGACTCTCTTCTCCCTTCTCTCTTCCCAGACAGAGGCCTGATGGAGCCATGGTCTCTAGTTGGAATGCAATATTGCAGAAGCCTGAGTTAGTTTTTCTTTCTCCAAAGGAGTAATGAAAACCATAGCATCTCAGTGAGATGAAAAAAAAAAAAATTGGCATAAATCTACATTTCATCATAAGGAACCTATCAGAGATGCATGCAAGAATTAATGAGCAAGGGTGTTCATGTCAAAATTTTTTTCCCCAATGGCAAGAAATTGGAAACAACCCAAATATCCAAGAATAGGACATACATTCAATAACTTCTGGTCCAGTCATATGTTTGAATAGGAATTGCAAACAAATGCTAACATAAAAACATGTTCTTAAAAAGTATTATTGCCATGAAACAAAACTTAGAATGTCATCTTTAAAAGGAAGTTAATGGCAGTTTTGTAAAAAAAACAAAGGAGGGATATTGCAAAATATTAGTAATGGTGGCCTTTAGAGGTGTGATTGCTGGTAATATTAATATTCTTTTTTTTCTGTACTAAAATACTTTATTTATATTTATCATTATTTATATAATTTTATACATTTTTTTTTTTGAGGGCAGTGTTACTGGCTCTCATATGTGGGACCTGAACTGGGGCCGCTGGCTTCCTAAGCCAGGGCTAACCACCGTGCCACTTGGCCAGCCCCTATAATTTTATAATAGAAAAAAATTGTCTTCAAAAATGTAATAAAATAAAAAAAATTCAGAAGGTGAGTTCCTTGGCAAACGAAGTCAATAGGATGGAAAAAGGAGAGACCTTAAAAAGAAAACAATTCAAAAAGGCAGAGTTTAGAGCAATTTCAAGTTGAAGATAGGAAACTGGTAGCCATGTGCGTGGTCAGAGTGGGGAACATATGCTCATATTATTATACCAGAATTTATGGGAAATATAAGGTCATAAAAGTTCTATCTAGAATTCCTAACAAAAAGTCTAGTTGGAGAATTGGAACATGTGTATATGATAATTAAACAGCAATAATACTAGATAATAGTGCACAGAAACACAAAAAGCATTTCATTTCTGGAAAAGGAAGAGGACTGAAGAGGAACAAGGAAGCACACTCTAATGGAGCAATACAAATCTGCCTGGTTCAAGTCACCCCAAATGTTCTTTTAATTTTCCAAAGTTAAAATTTATTTCTCCAGTGAATTTACTGGGTAGGTTTGTACGAGTGTGTGTGTGTGTGTGTGTATACACTTTTTGGGGGTTATTTCCAAAACATTTCCTTCCAAGGGTAGGGGTAAAGGTAAGAGCTTAAGGTGGTATAGCTGTCACAAAAGCTGATATAGCTCTATTTGTATCAGATGAAATAGATTTTTAAAACAAAAATAGTATTAGTAATGAAGACCATCATTATATAAAAATAAAAGTTTTAAGTCACTAAGAATATACAGAAATCTTAAACATGTATGCATCTAATAAATTGACTTGAAATGCACAAAGCAAAATGGATAAAATTACAGGGAAAAAAAATGATCAACCCACCATTATAGCAGGCGACTTCAACACAAATCTCTTTATTATTAATGGTATATACATTAATTAGCAAAGATATAGAAGATCTAAATAATGCAAAAAACATTCTTAACCTAATGGGCACATATAGATTTTTCTCAAGCATACATACAACACATTTAAAAATTGGTTGTATACCAGGTTACGAAAAAAGCCTCAACAAATTTTTAAGAATAGGTATCATACAGAGAATGATATTTGACCACAGTATAAATAAATGTAAGTTACAAATTCATTTAAAATATACTAGGATAAAAACTCCGTATATTTAGAAAATAAACTTTTATATAATTTATGGGCTAAAAAATCATAATAAAAAAGTGAAAAGACTTAGTTCTGAATGATAATTTTAAAAGACTGACAAACCTGTGGGGTGTAGAAAAATGGTGCTTTGAGGTAAATATGTAGCCATAAATAATTGTATTTAAAAAACCAAAGAAAGACTGAAAAATAATGAGTTAACTGTGCACATTAAGAAGAAACAAAAGAAAAAGAAAAAAATAAAGAAGAAAAGAAAAAAAAGAAAGAAAAGAAAAATCAATCAGTAAATAAACTCCCAAAAGTAGAAAGAAAGACATAATAAAATAAGATTAGAAATCAATGAAATAGAAAATAAAGATACAATAGAGCATAACACAGCAAAAGCTTGTTTATTTGTTTATTTTTAAGTAGCTAACAAAATAGACCTTACTCTAGATAAGCCACACATTAGTCATACTATGAAAAAAAGGAGTATGTAACTACAAATAAAACAGATTTAAGAAGATAATAAGGTAATATAAGAGAATAACTGAAAACTTAAAATGAAGAAGTCACTAGAAATTATACCAGAAATACCTTACGATAAAATCTAATGTCCATCTATTCTAAAATTAGGTGTGAGAGGTTTTCTTCCACCAATACGAACTCCAATCTAAGAGTCTAAGGCGGGGCCGGCCGAGTGGCGCGGTGGTTAAGCGCTGGCTTCGGAAGCCAGCGGCCTCGGTTCTGGGTTTGGATCCCACATATGAGGGCCAGTGACACTGCCCTCAAAAAAAAAAAAAAAAAAAGCAAGGGTTAAAGGAGACTAGGGAGCTCCCCATAACCCCAAGTATAAGAGTCTAAGGAAGTGAAGGATAGATAGGTGACTTATGAATGATTTGAGCCACGGAATGAAAAGCTGTCCATACGAGGTGGGAAGGTTGGAAAGTAAGTCCTAAGAAAAATTTTGGAACACTGATGGGCACTCATCCTTTAGGACAATCATCAGATGAGGTGCTGGCTGCTATCTGTGAATGCTTCTCAGAGGACTACAATGAAAAGGACAACTCAAATGCAGATCCTAAGGTTAGCAGCTTTGGACTTGACCCCTATGAAGGCTGCCCCTGGTGCTATCAACAGGTAATATTTAATCTCAGGGAGGTGGATGTTAACTTCGTGTTAACTTCACTGTTCTCCATCTATACCTTCCCCATTGCCTCAAATCTCTTTTCTTTCTCCCCCAGTCCATGGAATACTTGTCTTGGACTTGGAGATGTTAGGTAAAGAGAAAACAGTTCCTTTATCTTCCAAATCTTTCCAATTTACTGATTCTTCTCAGTTTTTAAGTTCACATCCCAGAGCTGCTGCTTCTGTGGTTTTGCTCCCCTAACCATAAGGCAATGGGTGATACATAAATGATTTCCTGAACAAATAAAAGGCTGGGACAACCTCTGACTTCTGAGGGAGAGGAGGCATAAGGGAGTGGGGTATATTCCTGCCATATGTGTAAATAAATAGTTATAAGTCAAGTGACATGTGCTATAATGGGCATGCAAGAAACTCAAGCAGAATATTAACAAGGGAGCCAGGGAACACAACCTCGGTGTTTAACTTGAGTCTCCTAAAGCCCACCCTCTGCTATATATTAGGTCAAACTTTGACATTAACAGGCACATTCAAGTATAAGACTAGGGACCACTGATACACCTAATGTGACTTTTATTTATTTATTTGTTGGTTGATTGGTTTGGGTCTTTGTCAGAGAATGAAGATGTCTGATCTATTTAAAACTTGTTCGTCAAACTTCCTCACAAGCCTCTCTAAATAGATACAATGTCAAAAGACTTTTTTTTGTTTTTTTGGAAAAAAATTATTTAGAAGAGAATTCTCCTTGGGAACTTGGAAAAATGGAAAGTGAACTCAATCATCTTGATGTTTTCTTGGCATAGAGACAAAATCCTATGATTTATTCTTTAAGTATCTAGATGATTGAGAGCATTATTGATCTCCATCCCATGGATGGTCACAAGTATTCAGATTATTCTGTCCTTTGACTGCTATTTCAAATTATATTCGGGAGCCCAAATAAAGGGACAAAAATCGGTGAAGAACTTTCTCCACATGATTACAATGGATATAACATGACTTCAGAAGGGGGAAACACAGGAACTTAAAGGTTCAGAAATTGAGAATGGAAAACCAAATGCAAAATTTTCTACAGAGCAAGTCATGTTGATACATTTTATTTATTTATTTATTTATTTATTTATTTATTTATTTATTTATTTATTTATTTATCATTGTTGTTTTTTGAGGGCAGTATCACTGGCCCTCATATGTGGGACCGAACCGGGGCTGCTGGCTTCCGAAGCCAGCGCTTAACCATCGCGCCACTTGGCCGGCCAGAGCAAGTCATGTTATCCATGTGAATTAGTTCAGTTGTTTTCTAGCTCATTTCCACTGTTTTCATGGTCTGCCATTTTGTGTCAAGAAACAAGAATTTTAAAAAATGCTTGGTGTTCACAAACCCATTCTTGGACCTTTGTACTTCTGACTCTGCACCAAAGCAGTCTGCCTCCTTTTCTGTGGCAGACTTCTCCTGGTTGACTTTCAGGTTCTGATATGGGATTATTGACTTTCTCTTGTCCTCTTCTGCCCCTACCCCCCTGTTTTCTTTTTGTTCTCAATATTCCCAGAGTCTTGAACTTGGATGTCATTTTTTGGTTCAATAATTTCATGACCAACTTTATGTTATAATAAATGATTTTTGTTTGTTTTGGTTGAAGCCATTCCTCCTTGAGTGTCCTGCGCACAGGCAGTTCAGTGGGCAAGGACTACCCTGTAATGGGCTCAGGAACAGGCTGTACAGTGGTTCCAGACCACAAGTTGCTTCCAGCCCTATGTGGGCAGCTATTTGACCATGAGTCACACCTATGAGCTGACTTCCACATGTTAGCTATTGTCTACAGAGAAAACTGGGTCTATGAGAGGGGTACAAACAATGCAACTTTATGTCCTCTTGAAAAAAAAGTCCTACCACCCACTCTACTGGATATAAGTCAGTTGTCTGGGCTTGGGGGTTCTCTTTAATTGTTGTTATAGAAAATAACAGAGAAAATTATAACATCTAAATTATTTTTTATGGGCTAAAAAATTAAGATGCGGGGGGCCAGCCCCTGCAAGGTCCAAGGGTTCCCTCAGGTGTGGATGGCGTCGGTGAGGCGAAAGAAAGGAGTGGAGACACAGGGGAGTCTACAAGAAGTGTCACACTTTATTGTTACAGCATGTCCCCTTTTATAGGGACTTTTAACCATTACCTCAATCACAAATCACAAGTTATGTATCACATGACTTTGATGTTTCTTTTTTCTCAGGACTTTTACAGTTTTTGAGTCCTTGTAATTGTTTTCTCCAGGGTACACTGTAGCCTATTCTATGTCAAGGATTTACTTATTGCCTAAAGAGTGGTTACCATGACTATCTCACAGGGCGTATACTTGAGCTATTACCAAGAGACTAGCAGTGGCTGAGTTTAGGGCAAAAACCATCTAAAGTCTATTTCTATGTGATTATAATACTTAGTAGCAAAAGGAGGTCTCAAACCTTTTTTATCCTACTAAGAGCTACATATTATTGCAATAGAGGGTAACACCTGTTTCTCAGTCAAAGCTTCAGTATCTGTTGCTACAGCAATGTACAAGGCAAAGAATTAAAACAAGGCTGTTGATTAACATACCCCGTGGTCAGTAAGTTGCCTCTTATCGGAACTCTGATGGCCGGGAGACCTTGGTCTCCAAGGAGACCTCTCACAGCAATAACCATAGGCAAGTGAGCTCAAGGATTGATGATATCTTCAGTTTTTCACAGAGGCTGTCAGTTTCTCACAGACAGGCTTTTGACCTACGTGACCAGAGGTCTGAGCCTCTGTTCCCAAGAGGCTTGAGTCCCCTCTTTCTCAGTGCTAGGGTCCCCATGGAACTACCACCTGGCTTGGGTTGTCTTCTGTCTCTTTTTTAGGAGATCTTACCCGTCGTTGACTGCATAGTTATCTCTCATTGGGGTACCACAGAAACTTGCCATAAATGCAGTGAGAGTACTATCTCCTATAGGATCTGATGTGGAGGAAACACACATGGGTTCATAGAGGCAGAAGATATTACATGACCAACCATAAAGCAGCACCCCAGACATCCAGCACTGACCATGGATCTTTATTTCAATGTGCCCTTATCAGACACTGGGGTGCTGTCGGCTTCCAACATTAAGATACATATAAAAGCGCCTCCCCAATATAAGGAAGTGACATTGATTCTAGGAAGAAGAGAAAGCCATCTTCCTAGATGCTTTAGATGTATTAACTGCTTAGATTTAGATGTCCATGAAGTATACATTAGCAATCATGGCCTTAACTTCTACAGTTTTCAGCCAGAGACAGTGACTTTCCATAACATGTAGTAATTAAAATTTTGAATGAGATCCTGGAGGAATCACTCAGCTCTGAAGAGTCTGACCCATTTGACAATCTAAGCAGCTTAAGTATCAAACAGAAAGTAAATTCTGCCAGGGCACAGATTGATTCTATTTTGTTCACAGCTGATTCCCTGGTACACAACACTGTATTTGACATGATAAATGTTTGCTGAAAAAAATGAAGAAATCTGACTTTTCTGCTCACCACTCATCATTATGTCAACTAATAAACAATCTGTTTTGAAAGTGGCCATGGGATGAGAGACAAAACTTGAAGGGACATATGTATCCACATGTCCACTGCAGCATGATTTATAATAGCCAAGATATAGAGCCAGTTTGCCTATCCATCAATGGGTGAATGAATAAAGAAGAGGATGCACACACACACACACACACACACACACACACACACACGCACACAAAATGGCCATTGTTGCCATCTTCAACAATCTGTATGGACATAGAGGGTATTGTACAGAATATAGTAAGTCAGATAGAGAAAGACAAATGTCATATGATTTCACTTACATATGGAATCTAGAGAACAGGATAAATGGACAATCGAAACAGAAACAAGCTCATTAGATACAGAGAATATTTTGATGGTTGCCAGATGGGGAGTATTGGGAGGATAGGTGAGGGGAGAGGGGATTAAGAGATACAAATAGGTAGTTACAAAATAGTCATGAGGATGTAGAGTACAGTATGGGAAATATAGTCAGTAGTGTTGTAATAACTATGTATAGTGCCAGATGAATACTGGATTTATGGGGTCGATCACATTGTAAGTTATATAAATGTCTAATCACTGTTTTATACACCTGAATCTAATATAATATTGTATGTCAACCATAATTGAAACATTTTAAAATATTTTTAAAATAAAATAAATAATCTACATAAATAAGGTATCACAATAACTGAAATGTCAGCTTCTTAGAACTTTCAGTGCATGACTTACCATTTTGGGAAATCCATATAACTAAGTCCAAGGGTGTAATCAATACAAAAGACATAAAATGTCTCAACCACCATTTCCAAGGAAACAGTAAAGAGCATCTATTTCTATCCAATTTAAGGGATGACACAAACTAGAAATTGCCATTTTAACAAAAAGCCAAGATCTTGTATACACGTGGCTACTTTGAGATGTGGGTTACAACCTTGGCCAGTTTCATTTTGCAAAGAATATGGAAGCAGAGTAAATGTTCCTAAAGCTTAGCATTTCCTGGAGCTCTGCAGTAGCCAGAGACTAACCAGGCAGATGCTTTATTTGACATCCAGCTTGGCTGTGCCCTTTGTGGAAACGTTGAAAAGCTACCTTATAACTGGGGTAGGTAGATGCTATCCTGAGCCCTGAGCTCAGTACCCCTCACCCTGCTCCGGGAGCTCCCTCCCCAGGACCTTTCTCAGACCTCCTCAGAATCCAGTGCCTGAAGAGATACATCCAAAATAGCAAAAGCCACCCAGGACTAGGCTTCTGCCCCACAGCCTGCATCAAGTTGTTGCCTGAATTATACTGATTGTAAAATATATTTGAATTTTTTAAAATTAAAGTTTATTGGGGTGACAGTTGTTGGCAAAGTTACACAGATTTAAGGTGTACAATTCTGTAATAGATCATTTATATATTACATTGTGTGTTCACCACCCAGTGTCAGTTCTCCTTCCATCACCATACATTGGATTGTCAGAAAAGTCATGACGCATTTTTACAACAAAAAACATAGAAAAAATATTCATGACTTTTCCAACAACCCACTATTTGATCCCATTTAAAATATAGTTGAATTTTATCCTTAAAAAAATTATTCTAATGCAGATGACTTGAACAAAACATATGCAGAAGATACAAAGAAGATTAGAAGAAAGGAAAAGGAAAATTATTACAGATGAAAATAGGATCATTTCCCAAAATCATAGTCCTCACCATTTCCCATTCATGAGGGAAAATGATGAAGAAACTCCAGGGCCAGGCTGCATATTATTTGGAGACTTTTTAAAATAAATGATAATGCTCCAGGTTTCACCTAGATTTCTTATACAACGTCATGATTTGCCTCCCTCCTGAGAGAGTCCATGTATGCTTACCACTTGATCCACAGTACCCAGCACAAGGTCTAGCATATAATAGGTGCTCCAAAAGCGTTTGTTGAACGAATGGGTAATTTCATATGCATTATTCTAAAGGATGATGATTCAGGCTCTTCATATTTCAAGAGAATGAGAAGGAATTTTGTTGTGCAGATGGGATAAGTATTTATTCAGCGATTTATTTAAGAAATATTTATTGTTTATTTATTGTAGGCTAAGTGCTAAGAGTGGGACAATTTTCATTTACTCATGTTACAGATTACTTGCCCGAGTTGTTGTGCTTTGCAAGTGAGAAAATAAGTCTGGAACCACAGTCTTTAGTCTTGGAAACTTTTTTTGAAAAGTGTCTGTATTTATTGTTTCAGTTGTGCTACGGCTGGCCATTTGCGTGTGTTTTACTTCATTTGCAAATACGAGACATACTCTGCACATAGGTAAGTAATAGACTTTGAGAGCTTTTTGTTTGTTGTTTGACTATGGATGTATGTGGCTGTAGGAAACAGGTGTATTTCCGGTAAGGGAAATGTGCACAGTAATTTTATAAATGGAATCATGTTTTTCTTGTTTTAAAAAAAAATGCCCAGTTTGGGAAACTGTCTTATTTATCTTTTGATCCTGAGCATGTGGGACAAGGCCTAGAGGCTTAATGAACAAATTAATTCATCGATGGATGTATGCTATAATGAGTCAACCAGGACTCCAAAAGAACCTTCCTTGGGTGCTTCTGACCCCTATATTAGCGTATGATTTGCTCAGGTGGTGAGAAGTGCAGGGTGTAGGTATCAGGCTGTGGATGTGCTGATCCGTGCCGTCACAGCTGATATACAGAAAGTATTATCCATTACTGTTCAATATTCATGGCAAGTGGGTGAGCACCTTGCATGGAGCAAAGAGTGCAAAGTTGGCCAGCTGGACTCTGCCCTCAAAGAGTTTATAGTTAGATGTTTTGTAGAGATTCAGGTGGTAAAGTGTGAACTAGTGATGTAATGGTACTCAAAGAAAATCATAGAGTTCCACAGTTTTCAACACCTCTGAGATCCCTCTCCTTTACAAGGAGTTGGATGTGGTCTCTCTTCAGATATAAAGAGCTTCATCCAATCTGCTTTGGGATGAGGGAAATTTAATAAACACAATGTGAGGAGTTTGGACAGAGGATTTTCCTATGCATCTTTCTTCAAAACCACAACCATTAGTTAGGAAAAGAAGCCAATTCTGTGATACATCTAGCGTACTCCTTGTCCCGACATTATTTCTGTCCAGTCAGAAATATGATCAAGTAAAACTCTCTTTTACTAGCAGCAATGTAACCTCCTTCCCTGGTCCCTATTCCCAAACCACACTTCCCAGGTCTACTCTGACCTCCAATGTCTTCTCCAGTTCTGAAATTTGCAATGCCAGGATTCCAAGCAAACTCCTGAAGAATGGAAACTCTGAAGTCTTAACAGAATCCTTTCTGAAATTAAATAATACTTATGAATGCACTATAGTCACCCTCAAAATAATTCATTTTCCAATTTTAAAAATTCACACTGCTTTTGTTAAAGTGAGACCTACTTTTTGAAGAAAAGAGCTTCCTACATGTGATTTGTACTCCTCCACTCCATGTTCTGGCCCAGAGTGAGAGAGTGGTTAAGGGGTCATTTTTTTTTTTCCCTTTCCTTGGAAAATTTGCTGATTGATATCACTTTCTGTTAAGGCTTAGCTAGCACTATTGGCTCTTTTTGGATGTAACTACTGAGCATAAGTCTAAACAAAATTAGCTTTATCTGCTATTTCCTGTCCTCTAACCAAATACTGTGACCATATGTTTAGCTTAGAAAGGATAGGCTGCTATTTCACTCCTTAATAGCTCATTTTTGCTTGACTCATAGCAAGTGTTCCCAAGGCTCTGAGTGGTGGGACAATTTTCCAGGTGTCACATGCAGAGAGAGCTGTTATTTCCTTTCCAGGCATATGAGGCAAGCTTGGCTCTTTTGACTTGGTCCAAGTCTTGGATTTTTTTTTGTTTTTTAAACAAAATTTTTAAATTTAGAGAGACAGATGAAAGGGTATATGTCATTTTGGTAAATGCTTTTTTTTTTCCCTCTTTCTCTCTAGCCAAAAACAATAACTTAGTCTGTGAGTGCCAGGCCAAAACTTAGCCTGAAAGCCTTCATGTTCGAATAAAAAGTCACAATATTGTGGCAAACATTTAGAAATCTTGTCCAGGCATCCATGCTGAGGATGCTGTCCCACATCAAAAGGCTATGATGCTGTCTTTAGCAAGACTCTTTCTTTCTGAGTCAGACCCATGCCCTTTAACCTACAAGATGCTCTCCTAATGGCCCTAACCCCTGGACTTAACCCACAGGACATATTTGTGTTTTCTCCTGAATGTGAAATTTCAGCTGCTTTGTCAGTTTCTTGAGTCAAGCTACCCATTTCCTAAGTTCTTTCTGCCTAGTCTGCTCTTTGAATGTTCTGATATACTTGTTGTCCTTGCATTTAATGACAACAGCTACTATTTATTGAACTCTTGTCGGAGAAGAAGTTTAGCGCTGACATTAAGATCATGGTTCTGGGGTCAGGTTATCATGCTTTAAAGCTTGAGGATGCTACCCACTAACTGTGGGGCTTTCATAGGGTTACTTAACTTCTCTTTGACTTAGTTTCCTCAACCATTAAGTGTGGCTACTAATTGTATATCCCTCACAGTATTGATCTATGTGTGTTTTTATGCCAATACCATGCTGTTTTTATCACTATGGCCTTGTAGTATAATTTGATATCAAGTAGTGTGATACCTCCTGCTTTGTTCTTCATTCTAAGGATTGCAATGGCTATTTGGGTTCTTTTATGGTTTCACATACATTTTAGGATTATTTGTTCTAGTTTTGTGAAAAATGCCATTGGTATTTTGATAGGGATTGCATTGAATCTATAGATTGCTTTGGGAAGTATGGACATTTTAACTATATTAATTCTTCCTATCCATGAGCATTGTGTATGTTTCCATTTATTTGTATCTTCTTTGATTTATCTCTTCAGTGTCTTATAATTTTCTGAGTACAGGTATTTTACCTCCTCGGTTAAATTTATTCTTAAGTATTTTATTATTATTTTTTTGACTCAATTGTAAATGGGATTGTTTTCTTAATTTCTCTTTCTGATAGTCTATTATTGGTGTATAAAAAATGCAACCAATTTTTGAATATCAATTTTGTATCCTGCTACTTTACTAAATTCATTTATCAGTTCTAATAGTTGCTTCAGTGGAATCTTTGGGGATCTCTATATATAGTATCATGTCATCTGCAAATAATGGCAATTTTACCGCTTCCTTTCCCATTAGGATGCCTTTTATTTCTTTTACTTGACTGATTGCTGTGGCTAGAACCTTCAGTCCTATGTTGAATAAAAATGATGAAAGTGGACATCTCTGTCTTGTTCCTGATCTTAAGGAGAATGCATTTAGCTTTTTCCCACTGAGTATGATGTTAGCTGTGGGTTTGTCATATATAGTCTTTATTATGTTGGGATATGTTCCCTCTGTTTCCACTTTGCTGGGAATTTTTTTTCTTTTTATCATAAATGGATGCTGAATTTTGTCAAATGCTGCTTCTGCATCTATTGATATGATCGTAAGATTTTTAGTTTTCATTTTGTTTACATGGTGTATCATGTTGATTGATTTGTAGATATTGAACCAACCTTGCAGACCAGGATTGAATCCCACTTGATCATGGTGTATGATCTTTTTAACGCATTGCTGATTTCAATTTGCTAATATTTTGTTGAGGATTTTTACATCTATGTTTATTAGGAATATTGGTCTATAGTTTTCTTTTTTTGTCATTACATTATGTCTGGTTTTGGAATCAGGGTAATGGCGGCCCCATAAAATGAGCTCAGGTGTCTTCCCTCCTCTTGGATTTTTTGGAATAATTTGAGGAGAATAAGTGTTAATTCTTTTTTGAATGTTTGGTAAAATTCCCCTGTGAAGCCATCTGGTGTGGTACTTTTGTTTGTTGGTAGCCTGTTGATTACTGATTCTATTTTGTTGGTAGTAATTAGTCTGTTCAAATTTTGTGTTTCTTCTTGATTCAGCTTTAGAAGATGGTATGCTTCTAGAAATTTATCCATTTCTTTCAGATTGTCCAACTTATTGATATATAGTTGCTCATAGTATTTTCTTAAACTTTTTTGTACTCCTATGCTGTCTGTTGTCACTTCTCTTTCATTTCTGATTTTATTTATTTGGGTCCTCTGTCTTTTTTTTCTTGACAAATCTGGTTAAAGGTTTGTCAGTTTTGATTATTTTTTCAAAAAACCAGCTTTTGGTTTCATTGATCTTTTGCATCATTTTTTAGCCTCTATTTCGTTTATTTCCACTATGATCTTTATTATTGCCTTCCTTGCACTCATTTTGGACTTTGTTTGCTGTTCTTTTTCCAGTTTCCTTAGGTGTAAAGTTAGACGGTTTATTTGAGATTTTTCTTGTTTCTTTAAGTAGGCCTGCATTGCTATGAACTTCCCTCTTGGAACTACTTTCTCTGTGTCCCATAGATTTGTGGTTGTGTTTTTATTTTTGTTTGTCTCAAGATATCTTGCTTTTTTCTTTGATCTCATTGTTGACCCATTCATTAGTTAGTAGATGTTATTTAGCCTCTATGTGTGTGTTTCAGTTTTTCTCTTGTAATTGATCTCTAGTTTTGTACCACTGTGGTTGGAGAAGACACTTGATATGATTTTAAACCTCTTAAATTTATTGAGACTTGTTTTGTGGCCTAATATGTGGTCTATCTTGGAAAATGTTCTATGTGCACTTGAAAAACATGTATATCCTGCTGCTTTGGGGTGAAATACTCTAAAAATATCAATTCAATCCATGTGGTCTAGTGTGTCATTTAAAGCCACTGTTTCCGTGTTGGTTTTCTGTCTGGATGACCTGTCCATTGGTGTCAGTGGGGTGTTAACGTCCCCTACTGTGATTGTATTACTGTTGATCTCTACCTTTATGTCAGTCAATATTTGTTTTATATATTTGAGTGCTCCTATGTTGGGTGCATAAATGTTTACTAAGGTGATGTCCTCTTGTTGGATTTATCCCTTTATTACTAGATGATGTTCTTTTTTTTGTCTCTTATTATAGCTTTGTGTTAAAGTCTATTTCGTCCAATATAAAAATTGATATTCCAGCTTTTTTCTTATTTCCATTTGTGTGAAATATCTTTTTTCCCTTCCATTACTTTCAGTCTGTGTGTGTCTTTTGATCTGAGGTGGGTCTCTTGTAGACAACATATGCATGGGTCTTGTTTTTTTATCCATTCAGCTACCCTATGTGTTTTGGCTGGGGCATTTAATCCGTGTAATTTGAAGTGATTATTGATAGGTATATAGTTATTGCCATTTTATTATTCATATTTTTGACTTCCATTTGTTTGTTTGTTTGTTCCTTTCTTCTACCAAAGAAAGTCCTTTCAATATTCCTTGGGACATGTTTCTTTATTTCCTTATTTTGGATGCCACTCTGTTTTCACTTCTGTGTATTAAGTAGATCTCCTATGTCTTTTAGTCTTTGCTGGGTGGCCTTATATAGTATGTTTCCTGAGAGGTCCAATGGCACAATCCCTGATCTCCTGTGCGTGTGTTCCAGGAGTGTCCCTTGAATGTGCTGTATGTGTTCTCCTGTTGTAGTTGAGCCTTGATTGCTTTTTGCATGTCAGTACGTGGGATTTACTCCTAGGCTGACTGACTGTGAAGATTGGCTACACCCACAGTGTATGAGCTGCTGTGTTGGGACTGATCCCTCAGAGGGGGATTCACCCCCATGGGCTCTTGTGCCTGTTGAGACCCCCCTTTAGGTATGCCCCTTGTGGGTCTAACCAGGTAGTGCTCCAGTGTGGTCTGAAGCTGGCCTCTGGATATGTTGTTTCTGGTGTCTCTTGGAAGAGGCTCCTGTGCAGGCCGATTTCAGCCTTTCCTGTGACTGTTCTGTGGCAATTTGATAGGAGCTACAAAGCTACATGTGGTTGGCTGCTGCCTGTGCTGGACCTGGCGGCATTTGGAGGTGGTCATGCTGTGAACCAAGGCCGGTTGCCACCAGTATTGGGCCTGGGGCAACTTAGCAAAAGGCCCAGGGGCCCCTAGGCCTATTGCCACCTGCCAGCTGCCTGTACATCTCAGCCATTGAAACAACTTCCATAGGTGTGCGGGCCAGGCCTGTTGACTTGGTGTTGAGAGTGCCTCTGGCAATGCATCACCAGATAAGTGGGGCATGGTCCCATAGAGTCAGGAGGCATGGCTGGTGTTTGTTACCAGGTTAGTGCAGATTCAGTTATTGCACCAATGCTTGGCCTGTGACCACTTTGCAAAACACCCTGAGGATACTACAGCCAGCTACTGCTAGCCTTAGGCTCACAGATCCCCGAGAACTGGCCAAGAGAGGATGTGGTGCAAGTTGTAGCTCACCGCTCACCACCAAAAGTTCACTGGGCAGCCACAGGCCATCCACTATTATAATAGGCTTCTGCAGCTTGTGGGATGGAACTGGCTGCTCAGGAGCCCAGAGCACCTTAGGCAATGCAGTACTAGTTGTACAGGGAACCGAGCTGTCACCAAGGTGGTGCACATGTGCAGATTTTGCCAGACCAATGCATTGTCAGGTTTGGCCCTTTGGTGGGTGGGCGGCAGGGGGAGAGGAGGGTTGTTCAACATGGAAAGGATGTCACCCTCCTGTAGATTATATGTGAGGCAGGCTCCACACAAGGACAATGGCCCTGAAGCCACACAACGCAGTCTTTCCCCATATGTCTCTGGCACTTCTCAAGTTGCTGCCCCTCCACCAGGGACCAGGTGAGTGTTTGCAAGTGAGTGAGCCTGTGTGGGGGACATTTAAGAGGGAATCTGGGTTTTCAGCCACCTCCCATTTTATCAGGACAGGCAGACAAAGTCCTCACTGATTTTCACTGCAAGGTTTTGTGGGAATTGTTTTCCCTGGTACAGGACCCCTGGGCTGGGGAGCCCAGTGTGAAGCTGTGCCCCCTCCTCTTCTGGGGGATCCTCTACCACCAAGGTGTCCCTTGCAATGCTCAACCACTATCTGTGGGTTTGGGGTCAGCCTAGTTCATGTCTCCACCCCACCTACCAGTCTCAGTGTGACCTCCATAATAAAGTTATATTTGGATTGCAGGGGAAAATTCAAATATCCATTAAATAGTAAAAAATAACAACTCTTTGTTTTTGCAAGGGCTTACATGTTGATCAGTATCTTAGCTCTTATTCTAACAGTGAAGACTAGATATTTTTTCATTAGTGTTTTAGCTGACATTCCGTTTCTTGATCATAGTCTTTCAGAGTGGACAGTTCATAACACAGTGTGTTTTGTGAAATATGGATAGTTTTTATTTTGATTGATTTCAAAGTGGTATTCAGAAGGACCCATCCTACATGTTGAAGATGAGGAAGGCTATAAGAGACTGGTGGGGGAGACAGTAGGAGAAAACGATGGGAAAGGAGAGAAAGGATGGAAGGAGCAGTGGTCCAAAGGGGTCTTGCCATGAATAACATACTTGTATAACAGCTGTAAAAACAGAAGGGGTGTTTAAAACAAAACATGATGCCTTCAAAACAAATTTTACATATTGGCTCAATAAGGGGATATCAGCATTTATATACAGCTTTTATATGATTCATTGTTTTCCTGGAAATTTGGATATAAAATACAAATTTAATTTCCACACTCAATGTGGTCATACCTTATATAATAATTTAAGACTTTTTAGCTTAAACTGAATCTACCCTTGCAATATGTTTTGTGGGCTGTGGCACTAAATAAAATGAACGTTGTCTTTAATACAAACTGAGACCTTAAGAAATGGTTTATAAATGAGACTAAAATGTAAGCAATCTGGTCTGAAAATAACATTTTCAGTAGTGCAGCTGTATAAGCAGCTATGTTAGATAGAGTCTACAGCTGGTCCTCTAATTGCTGTAATAAATGGATTGGTTAAGTAACTCAACTTTAAAATTTCTAAGTTAATCTGTTTAGTCACAGCCTGAAACAGCCTCCTACTAAAATAGTGGCATTTCCAGTCTCATTCAGCAAACTTACCTTCAGTGAGTTTATAAATTATAAGCAATGTATTGAGATTCCCACAATGAAGTCCTATTATTTGTGCACCCTAAGAATAAAGACATGTTTGAAAGCATCTTCTTTGTGTGAACAGAACTGTGTGTGGGTTGGGGGTTGGGGAACAGGCAGAGCGGAGATTTTAAGGAATTGGCTTCTGGAATTGTGGGGACTGACAAGTCTGAAACCTGTAGGCCTGACAGATAGAAACTCCGGTAAGAGTTGAGGTTGTAGTCTTGAGTCCAAAATCCATAGATTAGGCCAGCAGGCTGGAAACTCAGGTAGGATTTCTATGCTAGTCTTGAGCCCAAATTTCTACTCTGGGAAACCTCAGCTTTTCTCTTAAAGTCTTCAATTCATTGGATAAGCCCCATCACCATTATCTAGGTTAATTTCCTTTACTTAAAATCAACTGATTATAAATGTTAATCACATCTACAAAATACCTTCATAACAACATCTAGACTAGTGTTTGGCCAACTAACTGGGCACCATATTCTAGTCAAGTTGACAAATAAAATTAACCATGACAACTGGCCAATAGGACTAAGACCTTAAATAATCAGGAAACTGTGGTTACCTCTTAACCCCTGAGACTAAGTGCCAGGTAGACAAGAGGCTTATTCTCCAGGACTCAAAGACCCTGTTCTCACTGAAATCCTCTGGGGACATTTCCCACTGCTAGATCCCACATTCTAGATGTTTTGTCAAAACTTGGAAATTGCCCAAACACCTCTCTGGTTTTTGGAGGTTTTCTGTTCCACTTCTTAACCTCCTTCCACAGGCAACTTCAAAATACAGCAAATGTCTTAAGGAGAAAGCCCGCAGAGATCTGGGCTCAGATCTCTGCCCCTTCCCTTCTCTGATTCATTGGCCCTGTAAGGTCTCTAGATTTTGTTCGTCCAACCTGATGAGTCTGCCAAAAGAAATATTCTCTTTTAGTTGAACAACAATGTCTGATGAGAAACAGATCAGTGTTTGTTACATTGGGAGTGGATTTGTGCTAATTCATCAGCTTTCTGTCATCTGGACACCACCTGTCTAAAGTTGAGCACTTCATAGTTCCTAGCAGGTGTTGAAGCTATGTTCTCTGACCATTTGAAAGAGTTTTTCCTAGTGCAAATGGTCTCTTCTGATGCTTAGATGCAAAGCAGACTTTAATGATGTTATTCCTACACAGTGTCAAATGAACCAGTCCACAAAGCCCGTTGTTTTTTCCTTACCTACAAAACTGAGAAAGGTGTTGTTTTAATCATTTGTAATATTTATGTTTAATTCTTACAGCACAATGGAGCAGGCAGTACAGCCATTATTTTACAGGCAAGTAGATTAGCTTCATGCTGCTTTTAAATGATCGAACTGGAACTAATCAAACAGAATGCCACAATAGTTCCAGGCTGTGATTTTTCAACATACTTAGAATAAGTGGTGCCTCCCAGACTTTCCAGTTCCCCAAAGGTGATTTCCGAATGTGTTTATACTTTTAAACCTATTTATTTATTCATTAATTTATTCTTACTTTCTTATTTATTTATTTATTTATTTATTTATTTATTTATTTATTTATATTCCTTGAGTGTGGTGGTGTCTTATATCTACTACCTACTGTGACAACTTGTCTATTGTTTTATCTGTCAGATTTATTCCAAAAAACTAATTATTATATCTTGTAAAAGATATCCGACTCTCCTCTTTGACAAGGTCTTGAGAGTGATTTATCTAACTATGTGGTTAGTTTCAACTGTCATTCATATTCTTACATCTCTCTTTTTTGGTACACAAATTTTTTTTAGACTATTCTTTTATTAATTGCTTTTGAGCTTATTTCCTTATCTATAAAATGGAAATAAAAGTAGTATTTACATTCTATGGTTACTGTGGCCATTACATTTACTTAGATGGCTTCTGTAAAGTGCTTATCACAGCTCCTAACATACAGTTAGTGCTTAACAGTATTAGCTAGTATTATTATGTATGTCAACAATCAATCAATCAGTACTAGGGATGCACTATGTGCAAGATGTGGAGCTAAGCGCTATGTATGCAGAGATGAATAAAAGAATGCTAACACCCTTGTAGAGTTTATTATCTAGAAGTGCCATTCAATAGAATTTTCTGCAATGAAGGAAATTGTGTATATTTGCGCTGTCTAATGCAAAAGTCCCCTGACACGTGTGGCTTTTGAACATATGAAATGTGACCAGCATGGCTAAAGAACTGAAGTTTTAATTTTAATTAACTTAAGTAGCCTCATGTGGCTAGTAGTTAGTGCAAATCTAGGCCATGGAGACAATTATATAAATAATCTCAATAGAGTAAATTAAATGTTATAGTAGAGGCATACGATGATTGCTACAAAATACAGAAGCTGAAGTGACTATTTCTCATTGAGAAATCAAAAAAGTTTTCATATAAGTGATGACATTTACATTGAGTGTTAAAAGATATGTGAGAGTTTTCAAGAGGAAAGGTGGGGGGAGGGCATTCTGGAGACAGGGAACCCCATGTGTACAGGCACAGAGCCTAGAAAGAGTCCAGCATATTCAGGACAATTTGACTTGTATTTATTTAACTCTAAAAGACCTTGCCCATTTCGAAACAAATCTATAACTTTTCTGCCCACTCATCAATGTAGTAGTCTTCTGATACTGTATACAGTTTACTTTCAACACATGTGTTTTGCTACAAGAATAAACTAATAATAGCAAATTGGAGGGTTCCTCCAATCTGCAATCTTGGTTCTCTCCTCCAAAGCATTTTATGAAAGGTAAAATAAAACTGGCCTCAGGTATGATCTTTATAGGATTCTGATTTTTATCCTTCTCTTTTTATCTCTGACATTTCCTTGCCTTTTTATAACTTATTCCATCTTAACTTTCCCTGTCCAATTTCCCACATCCAAATTAATGCTATGCCCTTCTCTGATAATGTAAACACCATTTTTGTCCCCACCCACCCCCATATTTATTTCACACTTCCCCAAACATAGCATCATTGAGATTTTGGTGCGATTTACCCTACATCAAGTTACAGAGTGTACCCTGGATGTGTTAGATTATTTCTATCCTTTCACCATAGCTCGGAGTCAACCTTGCAGGTTCAGTTGTGGTACAGCCTAGAGCTTTGGTTTAATGACTGTAGGAAGAGATACCCTATGTCTGGAGGTGAAAAAGGAGGCATGTAGCCATGATTCTGCTGGCCACTCTCTGGGGGTGTGAAGAAAGGCATTACAAAAAGAATTTCAGAGAAATGAGGCCAGAGCACTGAACAAACTACACTTGAAACCTGATAATCCACAGACACTAAATTTCCCTGGTATTTGACATTTTTGAGTTGAGTGTTCTATTATTTTCAACATTACATCCTAACAGATATAATTGCTTATCTAGACTAAACTTTATTTCTTGATTGACTTCTGTATAAGTTCCCCTAGGATAGATAGGTCTTCTTTATTTGATCAGGAGATCTATTTCATCCATAAAATAGGCAAGAAGTTCCAAGATTTAAAGTCAGCAAGCCCAGATATTAAGTCACATCTCTTATTCTAAGACTCACTTCTTGGCCCCCTCTCAGGATTAGAGGATCTCACAGATGCAAGAGATATCAGAAGTCATACTGATTGACTCGGTAATTCATGACTCCTGACTCAGTTTAAGGTGAATAAGTAATCTTCTTTTGTCCATGGACTTCTCTGGAAGGAGAATCTATCCACTTATGAAGCCAGACTTTAAGGACTGTTGGAGGGTAAGGGAGCACAGTTTCATGACATAATACTATGAAATAATGACAAATATTTATATAATGCCTACCGTGAGCTAGGCACTATTCTAATCACTTTATTTACCTCATTTTACTCACATTTAACCTTCATGACAATCATTTTAGTGGGTATTATTATTATCCATATTTTATATACAAGGAAACTGGGCACAGAGAGGTTTAGAAACTTGGGCAAGGTTAAACAGCTAGTAAGTTGTAGGCCCAGGAGTCAGATCCTGGAAGCTTGGTTCCAGATTCTATGCCTAGCCAGTACCCTAATGTAGTAAAAGGAGTTGTTATATCAAGGATATAATGATGAATTTTATAGAGGTACCATGGAAAGAGCCCACAAATTTGAGTTTTCCTGATCTCCCTGGTGTCTTTGTGATGATCCATCCACCCACTTTATTCCACAGAACTTGGAAATCACCAACCTTTATTTACAAGGTTGCTAGAAAACATTAGGTGTGCCACTTCTGGGCAGGAAGAGTTTTACTTTTTGGAAAGTCAACCAGCTCATTTGTGGCTTCAATTCATTGGAGCCTTGGTCTCAAAAACTCTAAGCTTTGTGTCTGTACTTTGTGAAGAATATGTAGGAAGCTCATCTCTGTGGGAGTTTGATTCCTGATCCTAAAAGTTAATTCTCTGACAATATTTCTTCAGGGCCAGGATGATATATCATGTTTTTCTTTATACAAATAAATTTGCTTCAAAGTTAACATGTGTTTTCTGTATAATAACACTACAAACTCAGAGGAATGGCTAATATGAGAAAGGCTGATGATACCAATTGTTTACGAGGATGTAGATCCTCGTATTTTGAATTCTCATATTTTGCAGGGAGGAGTATATTTTGGCAGAGCCACAGAGGCAAACTGTTAGGCATCATCTAGTAAAGTGAAAGACGTGATTATTTAAACAATTTTAAAGACCATTTCTAGGTATATAACCAACAGAAATGCATACATATGCTCATCAAAAGACAAGTATTGGAATGTAATTGCAGCATTATTTGTAAAAAACCAAAAATTGGAAGGAAAATCCCCCAAATATCCATCAGCACAATAGGTAAACAAATTGTGATATATTCACAAAATGAAATACTACATTGATCTACAAATACATCCAAAAATATGGATCAGTCTAACAAATGTAATGTTGAGCTAGAAGCCAGAGCAAAAAAGAGTTCCTACTGTATGAGTCACTTTATGTAACATGTAAAAACTCCTATATGCTATTAGGTTACCTGGATGGGCAATGCTGGGGCAGGGGGACCAGGGGCTTTCTGAGATGCTGGTGTTCTGTGTTTTGGTTTAGGTGCTCATTACGTGGGTATAATCAGGTTGTAAAAGTTATTTGAGCATTATACTTATGATGTACACACTTTTCTATAGGTGTGTTATATGTTAATAAAAATATTTTTAGGGCTGGCCGAGTGGCTCATTGGTTAAGCGCTGGTTTTGGGATACCAGCGGCCCCGGTTCGGATCCCACATGAGGGCCAGTGACACTGCCCTCTACAGCTAACAACAGCTCCACCTGGAGCTGGGCTGTGCGAGCCCTGGTGATGGTGTGGGCTGCAGCCCCTGCTGCAGTGGGCTGCCATAGGCTACAGTGAGTGGCCCACAGCCAGCGTGAGCGGCTGGCAGCCAAGAGTGAGCTGCCAATAGCCGCGGTGAGCGACATCCAGAAGCCGGCGACCGATCTGCCTCATCCGGGAAGAGCGCAATGACGATACCAACAGTGAAGCAACACCCTCCGCAACTAAACTGAAGAACAAAAAGACAGCAACTTGTCTGTTCCCCTTCCCCGATTCCCCAACGCTGTTCCCCTCCACCAATTCCCAATAAATAAAAAAATCTTTAAAAAAAAAAATTTTTAAATGAAGTACACATATGCAGTTTTTCCTGCAGGGTCTCAGTGAATAGTACAGACCAGTCTGTCAAGACAGTAAGTGGATTTGATCTTCTACAGAGAATGACCCTTGATTCTGGTGGGAGAGCCTGGCCAGATTCCACAACCCTTTAACCAAATAGAACCGTAAATAGACTAAAGTGAATATTTAAAATATAATCAACCAACTTTTTCAGATTTATAAGATGTTTGGATTAAAATTAAACAGCATTTTCAAATAGAAAAATTGTCCTGTTTTGACCTTTATATTAATTTTCTGGATAGTTGGATTTGGAATTTCAAAACTTATTTATTCCTTTGGGTTGGGGGTGGTGTGAAATGTGTTTGAGTTTTATGATGGTTTTCCTAGCAGCACAACTTGGAGCCTGTGTCTATTTTGAAAAAATAATATATATTTTAGTAAAATTCTAGAACATTCAGGATTTTTCAAACCAAGCAAAGAGACATATTGATAAATAATTCAGGTTGCTTGTTCTCTTGGAATTTTGTGAATCATACACAACATTGTAATCAACATTCAAGATGCTAGTTCTCTCAGGAATTCAAATTCAACCTTCATTTATTGGGAACTTCCTTTGCACAGAGTACTATTTTGGATATTTCATATTCCTCATTTAGTTTTTACTGCAACTATGATATGGATACTTATCCCCATTAAACAGATAAGGAAACTGACACGATTGCAATTGACAAGTCCAGCTAGACTTTTGACTACAAACCTAGGGTTTTTCCATCATACTAGTGACCGCCAGAGGCCATCTTCTTCTAGATACTGTCACTGCTGAGGAGTCTAGGAGACAGGGAGCCTTATGCTATATTCACCAAGGCACCATCCTATGCTCATAAATCAACAGATGTTAGGCTAGAAGAAGCAGGTATGGAGGAAGGAATACAGGCCTGGGAAGGTTACGGGCAGACAGGAAAAATTTGCCAAGCATTTCCATTTCTTTGTATGAGGATAAGGGCTAGGCAAACAAAGTCCATTCCAATTTTTTTTTTTCTTTTTCCTGAATTACACACGATTTTGACTACCTTAATACAGGGAAATTTGGGAATTCTGTTTCATCTGCAAATGTTGATTAGAAGGAACAAACCACAGGGCCCTTTTGTCCTATTGTCTTGACCTTGCAATTGCTAAAGAATGTGCTCATATGTCTTTGTCAAAAGCTCTGTTGGGACTGAAAAGAGAATAAATTGAATTCTGTAAACAAAGTTCAGAAATACGCAGTTTGGTTCCAGGAAAGGATTCTGAATTCAATATGGGTTGAATTGGCAGCTTCAGCATCTTCTCTGGGAAGTCCCCAAGTAGCTTAGAGAACTGATGTTGCATAAAAGGGTAATTGCTGTCACTTGAAAACTTAATGTTTGGGTTCTTTGGGTGATATTATGAGAAAAAAATATTTATGTAAGATTGGCCTGTGTGTAAGGAAAAACTAGACCCCAGAGACAGTAACAACAACAAAAAGAGTAATGCCCTCTACTCTCCTACTGGGGGAAAGAAATAAAAGGCTATTGAGATAACAGATATTTTATTCTGTGTACCTTTCCCTTTAAAACAAAAATAAACTAGGAAGTGGAATAGGGGAACCTCTTAGCCATATATGAAATTTTGCTCTTGGATCTCTCCTTCGCTGTTAGTCTTAGCCCTAACTGCTATGTTCATGTCCAAATATCATTCCATGTGATTAATTTATTTAACTGTGTCTTGTGAGCCTTTAGAGATCTCTAGCTTTTGTTTCTCTATCTTGAATTTGAGCAATGACAAGACTTTAATTTGAAAGGTCAGCCTTCAGAGGTTTTTAACTTTCTTTTAGATTCCACGACTAACCCCTGAGTAACCCCCATAAAAGCTGATGTTTAAAAGTTCTCCCAGAGAGGGATCATGGTTCCTGAATCTTAAGTCCAGGCCTGTCATTTGACCAAAAGCTTTCTCGGTTTGTAAATTTGTTTACATTTGATTGTTCATTTGCAAATAATTAAATAACTCAAACGGAACCAAACTGAAGTCCATCTGGAAAGCAGCTGCCCAATAAATGTTCTTGGAGTGAATGAAGAAATGAATGAATTGTTTCACCTACCCAAACTAGGCTGTCTAAATCTCAGGAAAAGTGGCTGACATGATCCTTCCTTCATTCCCAAATGTGTATGCGGCACCAGGATCTCTAGTTATTTTCATCACGAGTATTCTTCTGGAATTTCTTTAATGAAGTAATGAATTTAATGAATATGCAACTGGCTCATAAAGGGGTTAAAAATAATGATCTGTGGGCTAAATCCAGCCCCAAACATTTTTATTTGACTTTCCCAGTCTTTTAAGTTTTTTAAATTAAAATTTGTGAGGCAGGAGATTTTACCTGAAAATATAGGTTCTATCTCTTCGTGCATTAGGTCTATATTTCTCCACAGTGTCACGAGGGTGGAACAGAATATAAACTACTTATTGTACACAAGGCATGGGCTCTACACTTTACTATGGTACATGTTTACCCTAAGAGGAGTTGCCATGAATGATTTTATTTACACTGTTACTCTTCATATGTATAGTAAACACATATTTCTCTGTACCACAAGTTTAGACTGAGAGCTGTATAATTTTAGAAAAATGAAAAAGAGCGTGTATTTTCCTTTTAGTAGGAAAATATACTTTTACAAAAAATGTAATCATTTTTTTTATCTGCCTGGCCTCTTTGGGCATTTGAGTTCACAACTCTTGCCTTAATGCCTTTTTTTTCTGTGATGAAGATTCTCTGCCTTTAGTTTCTGGTAGCTTTGCAAAAGCCAGAATGGAGAAAGGGAACTATTGTTGTCAGAATAATAAAACTTCTTTAGTATTTTCATTTATCTGAATGGTGATTCATCAATTCAGACTGTAAGTTCATCAGAAACTGCTGGTCCGAAGGCAAAAAATAGAAGAGATGAAGCCGTAGACTGGATGTGATGTCAGACCACAGGGCGGGAACCTGGGGTTAGACATGGGGCTAAGCCAAGCCGAGGTCAGGCAGGAAGCCGAGGATCGGAGCTCCAGGATCAAACACAGCTACCAAGAGGGGCCAAGTCAAGAACTTACTGGAAGGGCCAAGTCAGAGTTCAGGAAACTTGAAGAGGAAAAAATGTTTGAAGCCTATATGCTGCCTAGCTTTCTAGACTTCAACACACATAGAAGCTTCAGGTCAAGTTGTTTTTTTTGGGCAACTATTGTAGATTTACTTTTAATCTTTATTTTTAATCATATTCTAACTCACCTTTCCACCAGATAACGTAATATAACATACAAATGGTTTCTTTAATAACTTTTTAAAAAGTATACGTACATACTTTTTATTAAAGTGTAACACATGTTCAACTGAATGAGTTTTTCACAGGTGAACCATACCATGTAACCAGCACCCAAATCAAAAAATAAAACATCGCTGGCACTTTCATTCCTCTCTAGCAGACATTACCCTTCGAAGGATAACTGTTATCCTGATCTATAACCCATAGATTACTGTTTCTTGTTTTTTAATTTTATATAAATGGAATAGTACAGTAGATAGTAACTTTTTGGGTTCAATATTACATTTGTGAAAGTCACCCCCATTGTTGCACATAGCATTGTCTTACTGCTGTTGTAAAATTCCATGATTTATATATTCATCCTACTCTTGATGTAACTTTGCATTGGTATTAATTTGGGGCTATTACAAATAATTCTGCCATGTACATTTTTGTACATATTTTATGGTAGTAATCTGTATGCATTACTTCTGGGCAGACTTTCATAAATGAAATCGCCCGGTCATAGAGAATACTCATGTTCAGTTTTACTAGATACCACCAAATAGTATAGGAGAGTGCTGCTTGAGCGACAATATCACCAACACTTGGGGCTGCCGGTCTTTTTCATTTGAGCCAGTCATGTAATTGTGAAATGGTATCGAAATTGTTTTTAATTGGCATTTCATAATACCATATAAAGTTGAGTACTTTTTTCTATATTGATAGGGCATTTGAATATCTCCTTTTGTAAATGTCTTTTCATGTCTTTTGCTCACTTTTTTTTCTATTGCATGATCTGATGTTTCCCATTCATTTCTCTGAGTATATATTGCATATACCCCTTTGGGACTACCTGTTTTGTAAATATCTTCTCCCATTCTGTAGCTTGTCTTTTTCACTGCCTTAATGATGTCTTCTGATGAACTGATATCCTTGATTAGAATGTAGTCCAACCTATATTTGTTTCTCTTTATGAATAGTGCTTTTTAGTGTATTTTATTTTAATAATCTTTGCCTACTTCAAGGTCATAGAGACAATCTGTATTTTTTTTACTGAGAAGTTTTATTATTTTTATCTGTAATAGTATCTGTTCATCTGGGGTTAATTTTGCTTAGTGAACAGTATAAATGAAAATTCATTTTTTATATGGAGACCCATGTGACCCAGCATGACTTATTAATACCATCCTTTCCCTTTTCTCACTGTACTGCAGTAATCAAGTAATCGCATATGAGTGGGTCTGTTTCTGGGCTTTCCTTTCTGTTTCTGGGCTCTGCTTTCTGTTTCTGGGCCTTCTTTTTTCTATTTGTCTATTCTTGAACCACTGTCACACTGAAACTGCTTAACTGCTCTATAACATGCCTTGATATCCAGGAGTGTAAGATCTTCAGGTTTGTTTTTCTTCTGCAATATTGTCTTAGTTATTCTTGGATTTTTGCATTTCTCACATAAATTATAAAGGCATCTTAATTTCTACAGATACACACTCACACACACACACACACACACACACACAAACTTGCTTGGAATTTGATTAGATTTGCATTAAGTTTATTGATCAGCTTGGGAAGAAGTGACATTTTTACAATAGTGAGTCTTTTTAGCCATTAACATATGTTTAGTAACTGTTTTATTAGGCATCATTCCCAGCAGATTAAAAAGTAGATTGCTACTATTTTAATTTTTAATTATCACTATTTTATTAATATGTGCTTTTTCTGAGGGCACAAGTAATAAGTATTTAATGTACAAGAATTTCTAAACTACAAAAAAGAGAAGAGAAAATAGTAACAATTAATTCATGATCTCAACCATCCTGTATAATCACCATAAATATTTTGGTGTAAATATCTTCCATCTCTGCCATAAATGGAGCTCAATTACACATATTCTTATGTATTTTTCTTTGTCTCTTAACAGTATTTCAGAGATACTTTCTCACTTCAATAAATTTTCAGGTAAACACGATTTTTAAAATAAATAGTACTATTCCAATGTATTGGCATCAAATAAACTATTTCACAAAACCCCTATTATCGGTAATTTAGGACTTTTTTCAGATTATTATTTTTTTTTCTATTCTGAGTAATACTGGAGCAACGATTCTTGTAAATAAATATGTTTTTATGCTTGAGTATCGGATTCGCTGAAAATGTTGGGACTCCTCTCACCAGGCATCCCTATGAGAATGACATCATCTTCAAACCTTACATGGCAATCCCTGACACACCACGAGGATGCCAAGGGAAGACACGGTGACCTGAAAGTCTAACGGCTCCCTTAAGATCATCCCACTGCTGGATGACTATCCAAAATGCTTCACTGGGGGAGCAGACAATGTGGGCTACAAGCAGCTGGCAGCAGGTCCACCTGTCCCTCCTTGGGGAGGCTGTAGGGCTGATGGGCAAGAACTCCACGATGTGCAAGGCTATTGAAGACATCTGGAAAGCAACCCAGCTCCTCCATTTCCCTGGTCCTCACTAGCACCAAATGGTGGTTAAGCCACATTTGGTGGTTTTCCCTAGAGCTATGCACTGCCTTTCCCTAAGCACCCCAGAAGCTTTACCAGGGGTGTACACAGCGCCACACAACACATTTAAGAGACGTTGCTTCACAGTGAATTGCCCTCCAGTGCGTTTCTCATGTTATAGGAAATGCTCCCTTGTCACTGTCTGCTTTCTGCCTCTTTCGTCGGTGAGGAAAAAGCAGCGGGGAAGGCGAAGAAAAGTGCGCAAGCCAAAGAGATGTAGACCTGTTGGGGTCAAAGTGTCTGACTTTGTGTAGAACCTACGGCCTCTGTAGGAGTTGGGTTCTTGGTCCTAAAAGTTACTTGTCCGATTACACTTCTTCAGTTCCGAGGTGACTAGATTTATTATTCGTTCAGGACTACTCTTCTAGGGGGGATTTATCATTTATTTAGATCCCATTCAAAAACAAAAAAATTATTCCAGAGCGATTTATCTGGGATAGCATATAGACTTAATGCATGCATCAACTCCTCTTGCTGATGAGTAGCTGGAGAACTAGATGGAAAAACAGAGTCTTGGTTTATTTTTTAATTTTATTACATTTATTGGGGTGACATTGGTTAAGACAATTGTATAGGTTTAAAGCACACAATTTTATAATACTTTATCGTATATTGTGTGTTCACCATCCAAAGTCAAATCCCCTTCCATCACCAAATATTTGACTCCCTTTACCCTTTCTTAACCTTCCCCTCTGCCCCCTTTCCTTCTAGTAACCATCATACTGTTGTCTGTATTTATGAGTTTTTGTTTGTTTGTTTCTCTTGTTTGTTGTTTTCATTTTTTTTATCCCACATATAAGTGAGATCATATGGTTTGGGGCTCCCTCTGGCTGACCTTCTTTGCTTAGCATTTGCTTGGCCACCATGAATGATGCTTCAATGAACATGGAGTACATATATCTTTACAAATAAATGTCTTGAAATTTGGGGGGTAGATACCCAGAAGAGGGACTGCTGGGTCATAAGATAACTCTATTTTAAACATTTTTTAGGAACTTCCATACTGTCTTCCATAGTGCCTGTACCAATTTAGATTCCCATCAGCAGCGTATGAGGGTTCCTTTTTCTCCACAGCCTCTCCAACACTTGCTGTCACTTGTCTTGTTGATGAGAGCCGTTCTAACAGGTGTGAGATCATATCTCATTCATTTAATTTACATTTTCCTAATGGCTAGCTAAGTTGAGCATCTTTTCATTTATCTGTTGGCTGTTTGTATGTCTTCTTGGAAGAAGTGTCTGTTAAGGTCCTCTGTCCATTTTTTATTTGAATTGTTTGTTTGTTTTTTGTTGTTGAGCTGTATGAGTTCTTTATATTTTTAATATTAGTCTCTTATTAGAGATGTTGTTTGCAAATATCTTCTTCCATTTGGTTGGTTTCATTTTGTTGGTGGTTTCTTTTGCTGTGCAAAAGCTTTTTATTGGGTTGTTGGAAAAGTCATGATGTATTTTTTCCATGTTTTTCGTTGCAAAAATGCATCATGACTTTTCTGACAACCCAATAGTATGATATAACCCCATTCCTTAATTTTTGCTTTTACTTCCCTTGTCTTTGAGATCAACTTCATAAAATCCTCTCTAAGATGAAGGTCCATAAGTTTAGTACCTATGTTTTCTACTATGTATTTTATTGTTTCAAGATTTAGGTCTTTGATCCATTTTGAGTTAATTTTTGTGTATGGTGACAAGTAGTAGTTGAGTTTCATTCTTTTTCATGATTTAGAAATAAAAATGTGAAGATAATTTGTCAATATTCATTAATGATGTTGGGGAAAGTAAACTTTGATTCTGGACCATATGTTCTTATTGCTTATGGGGCTAAGTTAAGGAAGGTATGGGAGGTTGATGATAATGACCATTAGGAAATAACTAGCTATAAAAATTAGTTGGAAACTATTAGCAGAGTTCCTCATTGGCATCATGGCTGGTCAGATCTAATAATGTTCCCTTGAACCAACCCATTTCTCATTCTCTGAGGGACCTTTATCTTAGCCCTAAATAGTGTCCTTAAACTGATTTTTATTTTTTTTATAATTTCACCCTCACTTTCACCTCTATGGTTCTTCCCTCTTCTAAGAAGTTTCTTTACGTTTGCCAAGTGCATTTAGAGGAAGGAATTGTAAATAATTATTATTTAATCTAATTCAATGCAACTTATTGAGTTTTCAGTTCAGCTAAGGTCAACCAAATTCCTCTAATTAAAGATTTTTAAATTTCACTGATTCACACAAGTTACACATACAAGCAAACACACAGCAACTCTTTCCACCATTAGCATATACTGTTATCATTCAGTAAACACTGTCACTTTAAACTTTGAAACAAATAGCCTTAGGTATATAGGCCTTTGAAACTTCACATGTTCTTAAGTAGAAACTCTTCCATAGTGAAATACTCTAGCTGTGTGCTAGATAATGGGAAAACAAAGATGAATCAGGAATAGTCACTTCCCCTGAGGCTATCACAATATAATCTCATCATGTCAATAAAAGAGGCGAATAATAAATACTATAAAAGAAGTCACAGGGAGATCACTTATCAGGAACTGTGAAGGATCTGAGATTTTACCATCCTTGTAAGTTAACAAATTAATCTAACACAGTTGCATGGAAACTGGCACAAGACACCATAGTCTTGGATCAACGACAAAGAACATTACTACTTATGCTACAACATGAGTATCATGTTAGAATCACTTCCCTTTGCCCAGCTATTCCCACAGGGTGACATGTGGGGATGTGTGGATGCGGCACAAGCAGTGGGAAACCTGAATCATGCTACACAGACAGCCTATTTGCCATTTTCTTCAGAGGGAGGTATTATATCTAACTTCAAAGGCTGCTCTTTCTATAAACACCCTTGAAAAGGCAGCCAGAAACAAAAGGATAGTTAGTGCCTCACTCACAAGACATGTAGGTCACCAGAGCTCTGCCCAGAAATCAAAAAGGGCCTTCTAGAAGAGTGGCCGAATTTTAAGGATAAATGGGCCACCTGGTAGAGAAGGAGGAGGAAATCTTTAGAGAGTGGAAACTGAGTGAGCAAAGACCTGGAGATAGAATGAGAAAAGCACAAGGATAATTTGGAATTACTGTAAAGTGTTCTCAGCTTCAAAGATTTAACCAAATTTTCATCATTATTTGCATTTATTTTTGTGATAATTCATAACATCATGATCACAGTGATGTTTGTGAGACAAATCATTGAGTTAAATGCACTGACTGGTGGGGTATAATAGACCTGGATCCAATCTACTGAGATAAATACGTTTTGCCTTCTGGAGACACAGAATGAATGACTCTCTTCTACCCCCAAATTATGATAACAATGCTGCAGCTCTGTGAAGATGGTTCCCTTTTCCTATGGCCTTCAGTTCAGAGCCTTTGGGTCTTTCTGACACTTCACATGCATCACAGTTTTTTGTTTTTGATTTTTTTTTAAATTGGGGAATTGGGGGAGGGGAACAGTGTTGGGTAATTGGGGAAGGGGACCAGCCAAGTTGTTCTTCAGTCTTCGTTGTGGAGGGCGTCAGTCACCAACTGGCTGCCAGTTGGCAACTCATGGCCTCTAAGCTCAAGATGCTGTGTTACAATCTTAGTTGAGGGTGGGCGTAGTTCACCATCCCATGCGGTAGTCGAACCAGCAGCCTTGTTGTTAAGAGCACACCCTCTGTCCTCTGAGCCATCCGGGTGGCAGCTCAGCTTAAGGTGCTGAGTTCAGTCTTAGTTGTGGGTGGACATAGCCCACCATGGAACAGGCAGTCTTGTTATTAGGAGCATTTGCTCTCACCAGCTGAGCCATCCTGCCATGTGTTGACAGTTCAGTAGCAGCTCAGCTCGGGCGCAGAGTCACTGGTCCATGTGGGAATCGAACCAGCGGCCTTTGTGCCCTTAAGCTAACTCTTAACCAACTGAGCCACTGGGCTGGCCCCAGCATCACAGTTTTTAAATCCTTCACCATCTTGATGTTTTCTCTGTACCTATCCTAGAATGCTCTAAAAGTGTGTTATAGAACTGGACAGTATTTTGGGGTCTTGAGTTCATCTTTAAAATGCTGGGGGTCTGAAGGACTAAATCTATTGATTGCTGGTGGTTCTAGAATTAATGTTGTCAAAGCAGCCAATTAAGCAGTAAAGGCATCACCCTATCAGTCAGTGTTATATGTGTTATATATTTGAACTGACCTGGCCCTGCCAAGGAAGGTACTGAAAATTCTGGAGAAAAGAATTCTTGGAAGCCTAATCAAGGGGACTAGAATTGGGATTAGAGGAGCATCTGAGTAATGCCGGGGAGGAGAGTTGTGACTGTGCTGCGCAGATTCCTGGTCACTACGCATAACAAATGAGTCTCCCTGAGGTAGGGCCTGGGAAATCTGCATTTTTAACCAACTTCTTTTGTGATTTTTATGCAATCAAATATTTTCATGCACTCAAATATTAGAAAACTCCTGCTTAAGAAAGTCCTTAAGGAATGAGCCTTTTTATCCCGAAGGAGTTAATAGGCCTCCCTGAGGAGCCGCATCACTTCCCAGCCCAGGGAAGGGACTTCTCATCTATTCCTGCCAGCATTCCTCTGACATCCTTCAGGGGAAAGGATAGTTCATTATTCTTATCTCACCATTCAGAATGGAATGAGAGCTGAGATTGTTTCCTTGTGTCCTGAGGTGACACACAAGAGACCCAGGAGCGCAGCTCTATATTTATGCAGCTGGAATGTGATAATCCTCAGAAGAACGTCCAAATGGGCTGCCAGGCTCAATGCAACATGCAAGTGGGTCATTGAGGTAAACAATACACAATGTGCTTGGATGTCTAGAGCAAGATAACCAACATTAAAGTGGTGGCACACCAGAAAGCATGCATCACAACAAGTGCCATGAAAGAAGTAAATGAGGCACAGCAAGAGAAGGAATAGATGAATTGGGTTTATTTTCCATTGAAAGCGAAGAGAATGATGTCTTGGGCATCCATGAAAACCTACAAAATCGGAGACAAACGAAAATGCAGGCATGTGCCAATGATGTCCTGAAATTAACATTATATATTATATATGATTACATTTAATACATTGTCTTTTAGTTCACACAGTATTCTTTTAGATTAGATACAATTACACGTGTTTGATAGATAAAGAAACAGAAGAGGAGGGTGTATGTTATTTATTCATTTATTTCACAAGCATTTATGGAGTGCCCAGCAGGCATGGCATTAGGGTCTGATAAGCAGTTAGTGGCTGGCTTCTGTCTTCAGGATGTAGACTTTCTGTGTTCTCTGCTGTCAAATTGCTCATAGTATCATTACAAAAGTTAAAAAATGTAAGTTACAATGTAACTTAAATGTAAGTACAATGCACTACGTAAATGAAAATGTAAGCGTTTTCCTTAAACTTTCCAAATGAACTGTATGGATTAAAAATGTCAATGCCTGTGGTTTGGAGGCCCTGAAAGTCTTAAAACAGAGGTATGGACTTGTGATGGTCTTTGAAATATTAATAGAATTTAATGATGTTCTCAGGAATAGAGGATATTTGCTCTGAGTTAGCACAGAAAGTTTAAAAATACAAACCAATTGGGCCGGCGCGGTGGTAAGCGCCGCCTTGAGACGCCAGCGGCCCCGGTTCGGGTCCCACATATGAGGGCCAGTGACACTGCCCTCAAAAAAAAAAAAAAAAAATACAAACCAATCACTGATTATAGACATGAAAAGTATCAGTTAATTCAATCAAGCAATATGTATTTGCTGAAAATATACAATGTGTACAACTTCTCAAATCACTGAGCTATGGAGCTCCAAATTCATAGTAACACCCAAACTCTTATTAAAGAATTTACAATCCAGTTGGGGAATTAAGCTATGAAATTATAAAATAGTTAGTGATAAGACCTAACAGCACTATGGAGTTATGTAATAGGCCACTCAGCTGTGTAAATTAAGGAATATGATAGTAAATGATAAGGTGACAATTGTTTAGACAGTAAGAGCCAAAGAAATCAGAACCAGACTAAATTGGCCTCTTGGTGATTTTGGAAATTTCAGGAAGAAAAAACACTGGGGCATGTGTGTGTGTGTGTGTGTGTGTGTGTGTGTGTGTGTGTGTGTGTGTGTGTGTTTCCAGGAAGCATAAGACTCAAGGTGTGGTTTGGTCTTTCCACATTTTTTTGAAGTAAATTACTTCCTGACACTGTTAAAGGAAACTTGTGTGCTATTTTCCTCTCCTCTTAAAAGTACAGATTTCTATTAATTTCTTATTTCTCGGAGCTTTGTACTTTAATTTTTATTTTTCTTTTCCTGAGGCTGTGTATCTTAACTTCCTACTTGATTCAAAGTACAATGAAAATTGTAGATTGGAACTTTTTTTGTGTGAGTATTTTTTTTTAAATTAGTTTCAGGTGTACAACACAGTGCAATAGTTATACATTTTACCCCTCAAAGTGACAACCCCCCACCCCCAATACACCACCCCACTCCCCCCCCATATCATATATATCTATTACTCTTCCTCTGACTCTCTTCCACAGTATAATCCACATCCCGTGACTATCTATATATATTCAATTACAGTAGGTATACCACCTCCGCTTTAGTAATACAGTGCAGTGATCAAACCTCTACTCCATCCATGAAATGGTCTCCCTAACAAGACCTATGATCATCTGACATTCCACAGAATATTTACAACATTATTAATTATATTCCCCAAACTGTTTTTCCTATCCCAGTAGCAATATTGTAGTTGCCTATTTTTGCTGTCTAATCCCTTCTCCTTCTCCCTCATCCCCATTCCTCTCCCAATTAGCAACCCTGATTTTTCCTCTATATCTATGAGACAGTTTCTGTTTATTTTGCTCATTCATACAGTTTTTCAGATTCCACATATGAGTGAGATCATATGGTATTTGTCCTTCTCTGACTGACTTATTTCACTCAACATTATCATCTCTAGGTCCATCCATATCATTGCAAATGGCACGATTTCATTCTTCTTTATAGCGGAGTAATACTCCATTGTATAAATATACCACAGTTTCTTAATCCAGTCATCTACTGATGGGCATTTTGGTTGTTTCCAAGTCTTAGCTATTGTAAATTGTGCTGCTATGAACATAGGGGTGCATAACTTTTTTGAATAAGTGTCTTGGTTTTTTCAGGATAAATACCTAGGAGTGGAATTGCTGGGTCAAATGGTAGCTCTATTTCCAGTTCTTTGAGATACCTCCATACTGACTTCCATAGTGGCTGCACCAATCTGCAGTCCCACCAACAGTGCAGCAGGGTCCCCTTTTCCCCACAGCCCCGCCAGCACTTGTTGTTTGTTGATTTGTTGATGATAGCCATTCTGACTGGAGTGAGGTGGTATCTCATGGTGGTTTTTATTTGCATTTCCCTAATGACCAGTGAGGTTGAACTTTTTTCATATGCCTGTTGGCCATCTGTATGTCCTCTTTAGAGAAATGTCTCTTCATATCTTCTGCCCATTTTTTAATTGGGTTGTTTGTTTTTTTGGTGTTGAGTTTCATGAGTGTTTTATAAATTTTGGATATTAACCCCTTATCAGATATATCGTTGGCAAATATATTCTCCCATTCAGTAGGCTTCCTTTTTGTTTTATTAATGGTTTCCTTTGTTGTGAAAAAACTTTTAAGTCTGATATAATCCCATATGTTCATTTTTTCTTTTACTTCCCTTGCCCGTAGGGATGTATCAGTAAAAATATTGCTCCGGGTAATGTCTGCAAATGTACTCCCTATATTTTCTTTTAGGATTTTTATGGTTTCAGGTCTTACATTTAAGTCTTTAATCCATTTTGAATTTGTTCTTGTATAAGGCGTAAGGAGATGATCCAGTTTCATTTTTTTGCATGTGTCAGTCCAATTTTCCCAGCACCATTTATTGAATAGACTATCTTTACTCCAGTGTAAATTCTTGCTTCCCTTGTCATAGATTAACTGTCCGTAAAAGCTTGGATTTATTTCTGGGCTCTCTGTTCTGTTCCAGTGATCGATATGCCTGTTTTTATGCCAATACCAAACTGTCTTGATTACTGTGGCCTTGTAGTAGGTTTTGATGTCTGGTAGCGTGATCCCCCTGACTTTGTTTTTATTTCTTGTGTATTTTTATAGTGCTTTTTTTTCTGGGCATATATTTAAATTTTTCGTTTATTAAATTATCTGAAACACATGACAAACTGCTAATATTTGTTACACTTGGGTAATAACTACATGAATGGTTTATTGTTGTGTTGTATTGTGTAATGTTATGTCATATTTATATGTACCAGAATTATAATATGTATAAAATATATATAGTATTGTATAATATTATATTTAACATTTTCAAAATTAAAACAAGCTTTTTGCCATACTCCCAAATTCTTGGCGCCAGAAACACTATTCACAGTTACAACCCAACATCTAACATCAACATGTAGGGCAAATCCCAGGATAACTTAAATCCAACTCAGCAAGAAGGAGGAAGGTGAAAAAGATTAGCTTGGGCTGACAAGCTAATCTGTCAGCTTGACAAAATCATTTCACTGTAAAAGGGAAGGCTAAACTCTAACTTCAGTTCAACAAAATCCAATTGCTTTACAGGTAAAATGCACCACCCAGAGGACAAAGAGAAGCAAAACTATAATTCCACACTTTTTGCTGTCCGTCTTCCCTACTTCCCTCTAAGGCTTCCAAACACATGAGGCATTGATCCTCAAGGAGGCAGTCATATCTCAAATTCAGAAAAGGCTTTAGGAATTCAAGAAATAAAGTGACTGGCTCTCTGAATAATACTTTGGGGGCATGGACTCTGGGAGTCACTCCCACATTGTAGCACATAGCTTCTCCTCCTCTTTGAACAATTGGATCTGGATTTCCATCAGAGTAGTTGATGGAAGTATGTCTGTTTTTGTTTTTGTGTTTGGAGGGCAATGTGACATTTTTTAAAAACACACCTTCATTTTTTTTAGAATGAATTATAGATTTACAGAAAAACTGAGAACATGTTAAAGAAGCAACATTCATACACTATTATTAATTAAAGTCCACACTTTATTCAGATTCCTTTAGTTTTTACCTAGTGCCTTTATTCTGTCCCAGGATCCCATCCAAGATACCACATTACATTTAGCCATATATCTCCACTGGCTCCTCCTGGCTGTGGCATCTCTCAGAATTTCTTTATTTTTTGATGACCTTGACAGTTTTGAGGACTACTAGTCAGGTGTTTTGTAAGGTATTTCTCAGTTAAGATATTGTCTCATGATTAAGCAAGGGTTATGAGTTGGGGACAGAAGATCACATAGGTAAAGTGCCATTTTTAACCACATGATATCAAGGTTATATTCTATCACATGCTTAATGACTTTGATGTTGACCTTGATCTCCTGGCTGAAATAGTGTTTATCCAGTTTCTCCACTGTAAAGTTACTTTCCCCACCCCGTTTCCATGCCCTTCCCTTTGGAAAAAAGTCACCATGCACAGCTTATACTTAAGGAATGGGGAGTACTTACATCAATTATTTGGAACTATTTTTCTGCATAAACTTGTCTCTTTTCTCTTATTTATTAATTTATTCCATCATTTGTTTATGACAGTATGGACTTTCAAATATTTTTTTTATGCTTCGGGTTATAATCTAATACCATGCTATTTTGTTGCTCAAATTGTTCCAGCTTTGGCCATTGGGAGCTCTTTTAGTTGGTTTCTGCTGGTCATATATTGTATGACTATCTTGTATGGCATTTAGAACATTGTACACATCAATTTAAAATTTTTTAATTTGTTCAGGTTATACAACTAATAGATACTTATGAGACATAATTTCAGTACAAAATGTGAAAGAAACTGAAAGTCACACAAAATACACCTCTCAGAATTAACATTTTAGCATATTATTTTATATTTTTATATGCATATTCAGAGCTCTTACTGATAATTTAAGATTACTTAACACATTTTTTTGGTCTTCAAAGAAATACAATATGGAAAAGATCTTGATGAAAGTGAATATTTATCTCTGAGTGCATTATTAATTTTTCCCAATTGAAAAAGGAAGTAGGGTGACCAATGACTTAAACCAGTATAATTTTGTTTGTTATAAAAATAATTTTGGAAGTTCCTTGGCAGTTAAAATTAGAAATCTCTTGGGGCCAGCCAAGTGGTGCGGTGGTTAAGCGCCGGCTTAGAAAGCCAGTGACCCTGGTTCGGTCCCACATATGAGGGCCAGTGACACTGCCCTCAAAATAAATAAATAAATAAAATAAAATAAAATTAGGAATCTCATCTTTGTAATTCATACAGACTAATAGCTGAAGTTATGTATAGAGCTAAGCCATTGTTGATATAGAACTATTTTTTTTATTACAGTTTATTGGGGTTACAATAGTTAGTAAATTTACATAGGTTTCAGGTGTACAATTCTGTAATACATCATCTGTATATCACATTGTGTGTTTACCACCCAGAGTCAGTTCTCCTTCCATCACCATCTATTTGATCCCATTTACCCTCATCTACCACCCTCCTCCCCCATTACCCTCTGGTGACCACTAAACTATTGTCTGTGCCTATGAGTTTTTGTTTCTTTATTTGTCTTGCTCCTTTGCTGGTTTCAGTTTTATATCCCACATATCAGTGAAATCATATGGTTCTAGACTTTTTCTGTTGAGAACGATATAGAACTATTTAATAGATTATTACCAGTAGGATATTTATAAGCTATACTCAAAAAATGGTAAAGGAGGGCCAGCCGAGTGGCGCATTGATTAAGAGCTGGTTTTGGGATGCCAGCGTCCCCGGTTCGGATCCCACATATGAGGGCCAGTGACACTGCCCTCCACAACTAACAACAGCCCCACCTGGAGCTGGGCTGGGAGCCCCGGCAATGGTGTAGGCTGCAGCCCCTGCTGCAGTGGGCTGCCATGGGCTACAGTGAATGTCCAGCAGCCAGCGTGAGTGGCCGGCAGCCAGCGTGAGCTGCCAGTAGCCGCCAACCATCCAGAGGCCGGTGACCGATCTGCCTCATCCGGGAAGAACACAATGAGGATGCCAACATGGGCCAGTGAAGCAACATCGTCCACAACTAGACTGAAGAACAAAAAAAAAGACAGCAATTTGTATGTTCCCCTTCCCTGAGTCCCCAACGCTGTTCCCCTCCCCCAATTCCCCAATAAAAATCTTTAAAAAAAAAAAATGGTAAAGGATTCCAACCAATTAATGAATAAAGAATGTGGTGCCAGAAACACATTTTCAGTACTGAGAATAAAGTAGAAATACAAGAGAAACTTATGAACACCGCTAGTCATACATTTCAGCTATTTATCCAACTTGAGGAAGTTTAATTCAGTCATATGCAATGTTACTTTGATTCTAATTATAATGGCTCTGACTTGGAATCCCTCTACTTGTTAATTTGGAAATTTAGTCTCTGACTTCCAGATTATCAATGTCAATTTTGTCTTCAAATTTAAATAAACTACTTAAATTTACTTTGGTTTAAATTAATATTCAATTTGTTAAAGTAAAAATGTAGAAACCTAGTTTTCTGTAAGCCTTTACATATTTTGTCAATCTTGTAAGTTTACTAATTGAGTACATATTATAGAAAATAAGAACTATTATTTCTTGGAGAATCTTTGATCAATGTTTGATAACCTCATTTTAAACATATTAAACTATTTACAAACTTACTAAATTAAATTATTCAAATAGTTAAAATTCATTTATAATTATTGTTTAATTTTCATGTTACTTTAAAATTGCCACACCAAATGTCAAGTTTACCCCAAATACTTAAACAATAATATACCTAATAAACTAACTTATAAATATAGTTAATCTCAAATTACTTTAAACACCCCAGTATAATTCATATATTTTGGCAAGTTATTTTATTAAATTTAACTCAATTCCAAAACTCTAAAATCAATTACATGGTTTATTAGAAATCTATTTAGGCTTATAGGTCAGAATCTCTTAGCCACTGCAAATCCTTTAAATTCAAATATTGGGTAGTTATTCCACTTATTCTTAACCGTAACACACAAAAGGTAAATCTAAAAATTTAATTTATATTTTAGTATTAATTTTCTAGGGATGAAAAATCATTTACATTAAAAACAAAAGCAAAAACAGAGGCTGCAGAAGAAGGGCCTGAAGAAGTTGCAGGCCAAGAATGCCAAGGCCGTGAGTAGACGAGCTGAGGCTTTCAAGGCTCTCGCAAAAGTCAAGTCCATGATCCAAAGGGTATCAATCAGCTTGCCTACATCACCTGCCTCAAGCTCAGGAAACATGCTTCTGCTCACATTGCCAAGGGTCTCAGGCTCTGCCAACCAAAGGCCAAGGCCAAGGCTCAAATCAAAACCCAGGCTGAGGTTCTAGCAGCTCCAGCCCAAGTTGCATCTCCTGCTCAGACTCCAAGAGGTGCTCAGACGTCCATCAAGGCTCCTGAGTAAGAGGCCTCTACTCAGTAAGAGGCATCTGTCTGCTGTTGTGAGGGCAGGACTGGTGTGATCCCTGGGCAGCTGTGTGCCTGGGGTTAGTGTCCTCCTATGCTATTTGTACAAATAAACCTGAGGCAAGATATGTAAAAATAAAAAATAAAAAAAAATAAAATAATGGAAGGAAAGAAAGAAGAAAAAGAAAGGAGAGGGAGAGGGAGATGACTGAGTGAGCCATCTTAAGTTTCCAGGCTTTGGCCCCTAAGCTGCACTCATTTATACCACATGGATCAGAGAAAAGCTATCTGCAATTCTGCCAAATCCCCAAGCCCTGCATAAATTGAAGACTTTTAAGCAAACTAAGTAATTGTTATTTTAAGCTGCTAAATTTGGGGGAGGGGAAGTATAACCAATAGATAACTGAAACACTTTGTAAATAAATGTATGGATCAGCTTATAATGTTTTACTAGAGTGAACGACTTGTTGGAAGTTGGAATCAACTTCCAAATCTCAGAAACCTAAAACAGCAAATGTTTATTTCTCGAAATGAAATGAAAATGTTTATTTCAGTAGCAGTTCTACTCCAAATAACCTTTGCTCTGGACCCAAGCCGCAAGAGCAGACTCTATCTGCAAGATGATCTCACAGTAAAGGGAAAAAGGAAATGAAGGAACCATGCTATGGCTTTTAAAGCCTCTAGTCAGAAGAGGCACATATTGCCACTAATATTTCCATTCAAACTGGGCGGGAAACTATTAATACAACCCTCCTGTAAGGAAGAGCACAGATCACCAGGGTGTGTATGCATCACTCTCCCACAGGAGGGAGTGGGGGGCACGCTGAGCAATACTTTGATCTACTAAAGTAAACACCCCTATAGGGAGAAAGAAGAGTAAAAAAACGTCAATGGTTTGGACATTTAAAAAATTCTAGGTTGCCAATAAGCTGCCAACAGGTGGTAGGATGGCTAGCTAAAAAAAAAAAAAAAACAATTCTAAGTGCAGACAAAACATTGCTCAGACATCAATACCTCTTAAAATGTTACCCACTACCCCAGCCAGAGTGTAAGATTCTTTTCCTGTTCTCATAACACTTAGCATTTCCCTCCTCAATATTCATCATTCTTTCATAATTACAGCAGATCCTTGAATAATGTCATTTTATTCACAATGTTTTCCTTATAATGTTGATGAAGAAAAAAAAAGATTAATTCCCAGCCAGGAACTCTGTCTGTGTACAGGTTGCACATTCTCCCCCATCTGCATGGGTTCTCTCTGGGTAGCCTGGTGTCCTCCCCCGTCCCAGAGGTGAGCATGTGAGGTGAACGGGCGTGCCTACACTGTCCTAGTCCGGGTGTGGGTGCGCCCTATGATGGAAGGACATCCTGTCCAGGATTGCGTTCTGCCTTGTGCTCTGAGCTGCCAGGATAGACTCTGGCCCCTGCAACACTGAACTGGAATAAGTGGGTTAAACAAGAATGATCTTACTTGGTTTTGTTTTCATCTTTCTTAAATGTTTGTATAGCTCACATTGATTTCAATGTTTAATAGTGTTAAGTGTTTTGGGTCTTTAATGAGAAGCTTGGTGATGTTTTTGTGACCAGAAATAAGCTGTAGAGACTTCACCCTGGTTTATATCAATTAGCCTGTGGCAAAATTGTTTTCATTAGACATCATTTTGCTTGAAGTCATAGTTTCCAGGAACCTATTGATGATGTTAAGTGAGGACATATAGTACTCTATTGGTAGAGGAAAGGCAGATGGTCCCAGAATGAGTTTAATCTGAAGCCTTTCTCTGAAAGGCAGTGAGGAGTTACAGAGGATGTGTGAGCATAGGAACAAAGCAACCTTCCTTATATTTTAGAAAAACTGATCTGATTACAAACTGGAGAATGGATTCAAGTAAGGTAAGACTGGAGGCTGGCTGACAGGAGTTCTGAGGATTTTATTTAGAAGAGTATAACTAGAGTCTGAATAAGTTGATAGTGGGACAAAGAGCAAGGAAGTGGTTAAAAATATTAATAAGTTTCATTGACCAGCATGGGTGATAGGTAGGATGTGGAAAAGTGAGGAAGAAAGGGAAGGTGAGGATGCTTGAGTTTTCTAGCTTCGATGATTCCTCATAGAGATGGATGGAACAAACTGCTGAGATGTTTCTTGTGTCACCAATTCTGACTTTCCAGAGGGCCTGATCTTTAGAAAAGGCTTCCAGGAACATGGTTAAGGCATGAGTTTCCTATTAATTTACCAACTAACTGCTGTAATCTGTTAAAGGTCATAGCAATTTCTTACCCAAAATGAACAGGAGGAAAGACTTTGACCAAAGGAAGTAATGGGGGCCGGCTGAGTGGGGTATTGGTTAAGAGCTGGTTTGGGAAGCCAGCGGCCGGGGTTGGGATCCCACATATGAGGGCCAGTGGCACTGTCCTCTACAGCTAACAACAGCTCCACCTGGAGCTGTGCTGTGCGAGCCCCAGCGACAGTGTAGGCTGCAGCCCCTGCTGCAGTGGGCTGCCATAGGCTACAGTGAGTGGCCGGCAGCCAGCGTGAGCTGCCAATAGCCACGGTGAGCGACATCCAGAGGCCGGCGACTGATCTGCCTCATCCGGGAAGAGGGCAGTGACAGTGCCAACATGGGCTGGTGGGGCGGCATCCTCCACAACTGGCCTGAGGAGCAGGGGGACAGCAGCTTGTCTGTTCCCCTTCCCCATTCCCCAACGCTGTTCCCCTCCCCCAATTCCCCAATAAAATCTTTTAAAAAAAAAAAAAAGAAAGGAAATAATGGCAGTCAAATTTAGACCTGAACTCTGCTGAAATGTGTCTGAGGATTCCTGGCAAGGAAGGATGTAAAGCCATCTGAAATAATACTGTTTACTGCTCCATGGCAAGTCTTGAAAAGTCAGCAGGCAGATCTTGGGAATTTTTCCATTTGAGTGGTAAGGAGAAGCTGTCCTGTGAGAAAAGAGGAAGGAGAAAGGATTTATCTGCCCAGATTTCCCCCAACTGATGTTTCCCAATGGTCAAATTTTTCCTCACAAGGAAGTAATGCCTTGCACTTCTGAGTTATATCATCCAGTCCCGTCAGTGACCTCTTAGTATTCTGAGTCCCAAGCCCTTGTGGTATTCTACCAGAACCAGAAACTCCAAGTGGGTAGGTGGCCAGCCAAGGCCGACATAACACACTCCAGGCAAGTCACTGGGTTGTCTGAGGCAGTAAAACGATAGGGCTAAGCGAAGTTTAGGGTACAGTACTGACTGGTGGGGTCATAGTTGGGGGTCCCGGTAGATAGGTGGAGTTAAAGGAATCTGAAGGGGTACCGAAGATTTGTGCCCCATCCATAATCTATCCTGCTTTGTGACACACTAGGTGCTTGATTCACATCATCTAATTTTCACAACCCTATACACATTTTACAGGCAAGGAAATGAAGGCTCCGAGAAGTTACCTGTGTTGGCCAAGGCCACACTGCTAGGAATGCAGAGGTTTGGAAGGAACTTGCAGGTCACCCAACTGGGAGGACAGTCTCCTCTACTTGACTGTAAGGGTCGTGGAGGAGAAGCCCTGTCTGCTTTACTCCCACTCTGGTCCCAGAGATGGGCACAGCACCTGTTTCCTTGTATGTGTTCAATTGGTATTGCTTAACTGACTTGACTAAATAAGATACTCCAGTATTGGGAAAAATGTTATAGATGCAATTCTTTCTCCTCAACATTTCCACTGTGCAATTATTCAAAAATCACAGGCCTCTGGGCATCTTCTGAATGCTGAAAAAATTTAGTTTAAAAGAAAAAAAGGGAGTTTCAATTATACACAACCTGACTTTTCATTGGTATGAATACTTTTCTCACCTCCACTATATTATTTGTGAAAAGGTGCTCACTGAAAGCAGACTTGAATCCCCACCTCATCATTTAAAAGCAAATCATTAAAAGTTTAACAATACACCAACTGACTTCTTAATCTGAAATGTTAGACTCTAAGCATATAACCTACATAGTAATTGGCCAGCAAGACAGTGTAACAGCCTTCGAAGCATAACATTTAGTAAGCTATTAAGCTCCAAAAGTTTTGAATAATATTACAGGTATTATGGTTTTTTCATCTTTGACTGCTATAGTTAGGTTTTTGTTTGATGAGAATTGAATATGGCATCATTATTTAATAACACAACATTTTGAATAATATATATGTCTGCCAATGATGTATATTTTGAGTCTAACCAAGAAGGAAGTAAAGTATAAAATGTACTTTACAGCTGCATGTTTGTTTGTTTTTTCAGAAAAGGGGAAGCTGATCCTAAAATTTATATAAAAATGCAAAAGACCACCAAATTACCAAATCTTGAAAAAGAAGAATAAAACTAGAGGACTTACATTTCCCTATTACAAAATGTACTGTAATCAAGACAATGTAGTATTGACACAAAGATAGATCTATAGGTTGATGGAATAGAATTAAGTGTTCATACAGAAACCCTTGCACTTATCATCAATTGATTTTTGACAAAGGTGCCAAAGCAATTCAATGAGGAAAGAATAATCTCATCAACAAATGGTGTAAAAAATTAAGTGGACTACATTAAAATTAAAAGCTGCAAATAATATCATTAATAAAATGAAAAGACAACTCACAGAGTAGAAGAAATATTGCAAATCATATATCTGATAAGTGACTTGTATCCAGAATACATAAAGAGCCTTACAATGCAATAATAAAAGGACAAATAAGCCAATTAAAATGTGAACAATGGACTTAGACATTTTTCCAAAGAAGATGTACAAATGGCCGATAAACACTTAAAAAAAGCCAATGTCATTAGTCACGAGGGAAATGCAAGTCAAAACCACAGTGAGATACCACCTACTTCCGCTTAAGATGACTATAATCCAAAAGACAGGTCACATGTGTTAGGGAGAATGTGGAGAAATTGGAGCCCGCATTCATTGCTGCTGAAAAGGTAAAGTGGTACAGCCACTTGGCAAAAAAGTTTGACACTTCATCAAAATGTGAAGCACAGATGATTCAGCAATTCTATTTACTCCTAGCTAAGAGAAATGAAAACATATGTCCACACAAAAACTAGTATGTGGATATTCATAGCAGCATTATTCATAACACCAGGAGGTATAAACAACCAGAATGTCACCAACTGACATATAAAATATGATATATCCATGCAATGGAACATTATTTGCCCACAAAAACGAATGAAATACTGTGACTTAATACAACATAGATGAACCTTCAAAATATGCTAAATGAGAAAAGCCAGTCACAAAAGGCAGCATATTGCATGATTCCATTGATGTGCAATGTCCAGAATATAGAGACAAAAAGTGAATTAACGGTTGCCTCGGGTGGGGGGTGGGGAAATGGGGACTTACTGCTAACAGGTATGGTGTTGCAAATGCTTTAAATTTAGATTATGGTGATGGCTGCTCAAGTACTAAATATACTAAATATACTAAAAACCATTGAACTGTGCACTTTACATGGGTGAATTATATGGGAGTGTCAAGGGGGAGGAGGAAATATTTAACTTCTCTTTAGTTTCAGTTTCATCGTTTGTAAAATACTTAGTCACAGCTTTTTGTTGGAGGGACAATGCATGTACACACCTAGGTGAAGAGCTGGCAGTCAGGAAGTACACGGTGATATTTACTCTCCAAGGAGATGGTGACTTTTAACCATTTTCAACATGAATTTTTGATGAGCTGATGAACAGAATGGACCACATGCTAGACAAATTTACATACAAGCTTGATTTAACATATAATTTTAGAAGATTCAGGGCCCCTTAATGACCATCCATAGGTCCACTAGATTAATCAGTTTCCCAAAGGATCAACACTGGAATTTATTACTGGGGAAAGATACTGGGAATTCAGATTTCTGTGCTGCACCTCTGCATGTAAACCTCTGGGCATGAGAACGGTCCTCTACCTTTTAAAATTACCCTGCCAGGTGATTCGTGTGCGCTCACTACCGCAGAGGTTAAATGACCTGTTAAAGTGCCCTGACAAGCTGGGTTATTTACAAGAATGAGAGAATGCAACTCATGTGCGTCAGAATGCTTTTATGTTCTGGGCTTCTCTTTTCCACCAGACAGCAAGCTCCCAAGTGGAGGAAGCTCTGCCCAGTGTCTTCCTTTGTACACCTGCACAGCGGAGATTATCATACCTGAGTGGGTGCTTCAAAAAGGAGCTTACCTACCTGGTGTTTCAGGAAAATGCACCTCGTATGATGGTTTCAGTTAGGGTCCAGCAGACACTGTCTGTATTTGAGCTTGTAACGAATATTTTGCAATCCATTCCTCAGAAAAATGAAACTTCTGAAGTTTCCCAAGTCCCTCTGTGACTATCAAATGGCTCCTTACCGAGTCAAAACTACAAGTTCAAAGATACAAAATTGGCAAAGTTTAACCCAGTTACAGATTTGATTTGATAGTGCTAAAATCCAACTTACAAAAAATGTGTATGTACATTATCTGCATAGAAAATGCCTTTGAAAAATAACTCTTGTGGAAATTTTATATATATACGTGTGTGTGTGTGTGTATGTACACACACAGTAAAACCTTGGATTGTGAGTAACATGGTTTGCGAGTGTTCTGCAAGACAAACACTTCTAATACATTTTAACATGGTAAACGAGTGACGTCTTGCAATATGAGTAGTTTGTTTCCAGAATGAATTACGCTCACAAACCAAGGTATTATTGTGTGTGTGTGTATATATATATATATATATATATATATATAATATGAAAATAATCCCACATAATTCTAATGTCCACTGCTCAAAGATAATCATCTTTAAGCTTTCATGAATATCTATTCATATCTATATAGAGACACATTTAGATATGGATAAGTACACAGCTTGGTGTCATATCCTCAAGAAGACCTTCCCTGACCTCCTCCCCCGACTCCTTCCCCATCTAGATTAGGTTTCCCTGTTACATCAGTTCATAGCACCAGAACTTTTCTTGATATCTCTTATTAGAGAAGAAATTATTTAGTTAATTGCTGTAGATATTTTCTGCTGTGCATTTCCACCATGCAATAAACTCAATGAGATAAGAGCAGTGTCTATCTAATTCATTGCTATATCCCTAGCATTTAACCTAGTGCAGAGATATAGTTGGACAAATATTTAATAAATATTTCTTGGGTTAAGAAAATGTAGTTTTGGGCCGGCTGAGTTGCGCCGTGGTTAAGCGCTGGCTTGGGAAGCCAGTGGCCTCGGTTCAGGTCCCACATATGAGGGCCAGTGACACTGCCCTCAAAAAAAAAAAAAAGAAAATTTAGTTTTAATGGTCTATGTTTGTGTGCTTCTAAAGGCAGTTAGCTGCTATCTCAATCATCTTGTCATGTGCAATCATGAAAGAATCAGAGGGAAACAAAGAATGCCATAATAGCTTTAATTAAGAATCACTGCATTTTGTAAACTTGAAACAAAATAGAGAATTCACACACACACACACACACACACACACACACACACACACACACACACACACACTTTATGAAAAGCTATGTGGAGCATAGAAGATACCTGGCTGACTTGAGCCTGTTCTGATCATCTTGTTAAGTGTCAGGTGAGAACCTTCTGTAGGTAGGGGAAGGCACACAGCTCATACAACTCTAGACCTCATGCCAGACTCATGTTAATTTTCAATGAAAGTTCATTAGGCTTCTAGTGAGAAGACTAAGTTTTCTTAAAAATGCCATCGCTCATTATTTTAGGAATCTCTTTAGAGTACAAAAACTCAGTCTGCGTTGTCAGCAGAAAGATGTATGAATTTGTACAAAGCTTTATCTTCTTGGAGCCCCAGTTTTTCTCATCTTTAAAATGGGAGTAATGAGGGCCAGCCGAGTGGCGCATTGGTTAAGAGCTGGTTTGGGACGCCAGCAGCCCCGGTTCAGATCCCACATGTGAGGGCCAGTGACACTGCCCTCTACAGCTAACAACAGCTCCACCTGGAGCTGGGCTGTGCAAGCCCCGGCGATGGTGTAGGTTGCAGCCCCTGCTGCAGTGGGCTGCCATAGGCTACAGTGAGTGTCGGGCAGCCAGTGTGAGTGGCTGGCAGCCAGTGTGAGCTGCCAATACCCACGGTGAGCGACCATCCAGAGGCCGGCGACCGATCTGCCTCATCTGGGAAGAGCACAATGATGATACCAACATGGGCCAGTGAAGCAACATCCTCTGCAACTAGACTGAAGAACAAAAGGACAGCAACTTGTCTGTCCCCCTTTCCTGGTTCCCCAACGCTGTTCCCCTCCCCCAATTCCCCAATAAAATCTTTAAAAAAAAAAAAGGGAGTAATGATACTTGCCACAAAATCTGGGAATAAAATACATTGGTGAAAATAAAATTAAAAAGGGCTCTTGCAAATACTTTGTAAGTGGAAGAAAGAGTAAGACCACTTCAAGCCTTTCAGTATCTGAGGACCTCCATCCTCACTCCCTGCAGGAAACCATCTCAGTAAAGTTCACTATTCGAACCCTTGCTCTTGTTGACAGTAAGGGCAGAGATTGAGGTAAGGCTATGAGATAGCCTATCAAAGCTATTACTATTGTCCTCTATATTCTGGATCTTTATCCAAAGCAAACTAGCCCTAGAAAGTGGATGCTGGCAAGCATCATGTATGTTTCATTTTCCTCCTGTCCCCTGCTGAAGCTGAAGAAATCAGAAAAGCCTTTGGTTACTACTATCAGGCAATAACTAGCTGCCATTACATTTCCTTTCCTGCCTGTACAGTGATTAAAATCTGCGGCTTCACGTGGATATTTTTAGTGCCAATAAATGTGCTTTCATGAAAGAAGCCAGACAGATAAGACCACACATTATATGATTTATATGAAATATTTAGAATAGTTAAATCCCTAAAGACAGGGAGCAGATTGGTGGTTTCCAAGGGCAGGAGGGAGGGGGTAGTGAGAAGCGACTGTCAGTGGACCCAGGGTTCTCTTTGGGAGCCCTGAAAATGTTTTGGAACTAGGTAGAGGTAACGGCTGCACAACATTGTGAGTGTACGAAATGCCACTGAACTGTACATTTTAAAATGGATCATTTTATGTCATGTGGATTTCATCGCCATGTAAACCAGAAAGGGACTTTCCAAATTCCAAGTTCTTAAGAAAGTCCTTTTTTAGTGAAAGGATGAGTAAGGTATGATGCAAAGGTCATCGCTTAAAAGCCGAGTGCTGGAGACGTGGAGAAAATGCTGACAGGCAGAGAGTGGTCTGCACAAGGACTTGGTAGGATGGGATGTAGCAAGCACTGCACTGAGGCTGCTCTCATTTACTGACTCAGTCTTCAGATAATTCAACAAATTTGTAGACCCCCCAAAGTGCAATCAAGTCCATGTTATTTATTGCCTGCCTCCTGCTGCTAGAATCTCAGTTCCACAACGCCAGTCTGGATATTTTATTAACATTTTGGTGAAAAGCCTCAAATGGTACCTCGTTCAAAAATAGCAGTTGTTCAGTAAGTATTTGCTGAAAGACTAGTAATCCCACTGTTCCATGTAAGCACCTTCCTTTCTCAGTCAGTGTGAAGTTTGAACACAGTCCATGTGAGGCAAGTTTCTGCAGCTGTTTCCAAACACTGTGCTAACAGCCCTGTCTGCTGTTACCTAACAGAAGAGCAAAACGCCCAAGCTCAGGTGCTGGCATTATCCACCCATTACTGCATCCTGGCCAGAAGCCCCTGGGGCCAGACACACATTTCTCCTGCTATAGTCACCCTTTGAATCAGACCATCCATGTGGGGGGAACAGTCAGTAGATAAGCATCCTCTGAGGAGTAAGGGGCCGAGTGTTTGCTTAGGAATTGTGAAAACTCTGCCAGTGCTGGTGAAAAACCTCCTTTTGGCCCATGATGGATGATCAGCCATAATGATGGTGAGCCCCTGGAGGTCTGTGGAAGTTCGTTGCTATTCCTGCACCCCCGCCGATCTCAGCAAGGTGAAGCCCATGATTCAGCCATTAGCCAGAAGGCACTTGGTCACTTATTTGGAAGCAAAGATGAACCCATCAGGGTCCAAAGACAAAGATCAGGACAACTCTGTTGGGGCTGCCAAGCCCTGTACCCAAAGGCACCCACAAATAAGCTGAAATGTCTAGGAATGCTCTGCAGATATTCCAGGTCTGACTGTCACCCAGGAACTATTTCCAAGTACTTGCTATGAACCTAAAAGGATGACCAGAATACAGATTTCTGCCCTCATTAGTTAATCTAATTAACTAGTGGAGACTTTGTAAAACTTTTATTCAGAATAGAATACGATAAATTCCATTACAAGGGAAGCTAAGAATAACTTCTGCACCTAACACCTCTCTCCTTCTACTGAGACATAGTTTCTCAAGTTGTGGTCGAAGGGCCTTCAACATCATAATACCAAGGGTGCTTGGTAACAGGCAGATTCTCAGGCCCAGTGCCGAATTTACTGAAACATGTCTAGGAGCAGGACCTGGGAATATGCATTTAAAAAATTTCTTCAGGTGATTTTTAGGCACGTTCATGATTAAGGAGCAGCATCATCATACGTTATAATGTATTACACTTGCACAGGTATTTTTTTTTTCTTGTTCCTCACAATGAGAAAAAGGGCAGGTGAGATACGTCTTCATTTTCTAGAGGGGGAAATGAAAATGCAGAGATGTTCAATCCAAAGTCATACAATTAATGCATGGCCGGGCTAGAATTTGAACCAGGGTTTGCATGATTCCAGAGCTAATCTTTGACCTACCCCAACTGTGCTGTTCCTCCACTAGAAAACAATTAAAAAATCAAAATATGAAATGACTGGGATATATTTTCATAGGGATAACAATGTTTTACACAAGGAAAGCTAGTACTAGGAGAAACACTGTCATCTTGTGGCCACCCGAAAACACAGTGTAGACTTGTTATTAAACAGGAGTCATTTCCTCTTGCCTGTCTTGGTGCATCTTTGATGGATTTGTGCGGAGCCGTCCTCACTCTCCTCTGATGCAGCTGACTGGTCATTTGGCCTTTGGCCTTTGATTTTGTAACTGAGATTTTTGTTCCTAGCTGAAGCTAATTTACTCATCATTAGTGCCATACCAGAGCCAGTGGATCCAAAGCACCCTGGTAAAGTTCTTTCTGGAGCCAATTATATCCTAGATTTCTAGTCTTTTTTAAAAAATTTTAATTCTAATTATTTTTTAAATTTCATTTTGTCATGGTTACAAAAATCTTCCTGACAAAACCAAGGTGATCTGAGTGTTGGGGAGTAGGGCTCCCCCACCCCCACTCCTCTCTTCGCCTCAATTCCCTCACACTGACCTCAGCAAAGTCATACGGAACTCATCATAGGGGGCTGTCATGGGGCAGATACATCATACAGACCACAGAATTAATTAGACAGCTCCCAAACAATCAGTGTTATCTGGTCAGGTAGACATGAAACAATCAGCCTCCCAGATAACCACGAATCTGCTTAAGCCACCCCAGGCATCCACTTAAATTGTCAATCACTACTCAGTCCTCAGTTTTAGAAATCTTCGCATGTGCTTCTCCTGCCTTAAATGGCAAACTTTCCAAACTGCTGCACACAGTGGAACCAGTCAGTGACCCCTTACTCCTGCGCCCCCTCCCCGCCCCTTCCAGGCTCCAGGCCTCCCTTGGTCCCCCTGCTCTACAATACTGCTCTTCCTTCAATCTCCCTACTCCTCTTGCTCACTCCTTCCACAGGGGCCTTATGCATGCTATTTCTTCCTTCATATTCCAGATCAGTCATTTTCCTGACCTCATATACTAAGTCAAATCCTCCTGTCATCATGCTCCCCCTCTATCTTTCCTGCTAATGCCATCTGTCAAAGTGGTGATTTAGCATTTGGTTGTGTCTCTGTCTTATGAATGTCTGCTTCTAAACTGGAGGCTCCAGGAGGTAAGAGTGTTTATAGGCCAGAGTCCAGCACAGTGCCTGGCACACAGCAGATGTACAATAAGCATTATTGAATGAATGAATAAATAGATGAATGAAGGAAGGAATAAGTGAGGTTAATCCTGGTCAAACAGTCATATCCTTCCTCCCCTCAAATCATATCTCCCAGATTGTATTTTTGTGAGATTGTTTCGTGCCGAGTATCTCAAAATTGCTGCTTAAACCCTATTTATCTAAACCTAAACTTCAAGGTAGGAAGAAGTTAGACACCATTTTACAGTCCTAACAAGACCTTGAAAGATTGCAATCTTGCTTGACAGCAACCTGATCATTTCTGAGAATATTCTGGCTCTTACTGGTTGTGTGACTGTAGATGCATTCATTGGCCTTTTAAACCCTGGCCTCCTTCATCTGTAAAATGGGATGCAGGACCATTGGAAGGAGCTGCCAGATAATGTACATTGAATCCTTCCCCATTTAGATGTTAGTCACAGGTTTTTCCCTACACGTCTCTAGGTGGAGGAAGTTCCTTTCTTTTTCTAGTTTTGTGAAAATTTCATCATGAATAGATGTTGAATTTTGTCAAACGCTTTTCACATAAACATATAACATGGTACATAGTAAGCACTCAATCGAGTTAGTTCCTCCCTCTCTACTTTCTTTTTATTTTCCTCCTCTTTGTAACTTCCCCATTAGCTGGTTGGCCAGCATTGAGTAATATGAAACACTCTCCTTCCACTCAGGGCAGCTCCAGGTCTGGCATCTTTGAACTTGGCTGAGGCTTGCATTGAGGTTGAGAGTGAAAGAGGCCGAAACCTTTAGGCAGGGCTAACCCCGATATGTTTATTTAGAAACGTCCATTTTCAGCACCAGCCGTTTCTCCTTCAGTCCTCCTCCTGGGCCTCTCCATTTCTCAGCCATCTAGAGATGCCATGTTTATCTGCAATGCCCATGTTCTCCGTCATTGCCTACTTGCAATTCCCCACCAAGTTCTCAATTTAAGGTTAAACAAGTCAAGTAAGAACTAAAACATTAATGGCCATGGTGGTTAAATGTCTTCATGTTCCTATTTTTGCAAAATAAATTATAACATTTTTATTTTAATAAAGCATGATTCCTCAAAATGATGGAACACTATGCATTCAAAAAGGATATTATAGGCCAGCCGAGTGGCATGGTGGTTAAGCGCTGGCTTGGGAAGCCAGCGGCCCCGGTTCGGTCCCACATACGAGGGCCAATGACACTGCCCTCAAAAGAAAAGAAAAAAAAGGATATTATATTGTAAAGGAATATTAAAAAGGAATTATCTATATTTATTAACATAGAAAAGCACCCATGACCCATTATTGAGTAAAAAGCAGAGTATAAGCATACAGTAATACCTTGATTTTCAAGCATAATTCGCTCCAGAAACAAACTACTCGTATTGCAAGACATTGCTCATTTACCAAGTTAAAATGTATTATTAGGTTGGTGCAAAAGTAAGTGCCATTACAATGGCACAGACCACACTTACATTTGCACCAGCCTAATTAATAGAAATGTTTGCTTGCCTTGCGGAACACTCGCAAACCAAGTTACTCGCAATCCAAGGTTTTACTGTATATAGTGTGTTCACTTTTATTTAACCGTGTGTGTGTGTGTGTGTGTGTGTGTGTGTGTGTGTAGATATCTGGATTCATGAGAGTGGTTACCTCTGCTCCAAGAGATTGGGTTAATTTAGATTTTCTTCTTTAAACTTTTCTGTATTACTTACATTTTCTAAATGACTATGTGTTGGCTTCATAATCCAGGGAGAAAAACAACGAATGTATTTGTTGGGTTGTACTTCAGAATCATCATCACAAAAACACAGGAGTCATTTGTTCCTTGTGTTGTTTCAGGGATGACTTAGGAATTGACTGGCTCACTAATTTCTGTGGTCATTTGTGCAGCCAGCTTTTCTTGAGTGCTTACATGTGCAAGATTAGTCCGGCATAGCTCCTACCCTTCTGCTTTTAGGGTGATAAACTTTATACTCATACATCATTCATTACAATGAGAGTGATAATTATAATACAGTAACAGATTCCATGTTTGCAGGAGCCAGGCGCTGTGCTAGGTGCTTCACACAATCATCTCTAATCCACACTACAAAAAGTGAAGGAGGCATATGAGCCCTGATACGCAGATGGGGCCCAAGCTCCATGAATGCTAGAGTCAAATAGGTGGTTTGGGCCTGAGACACTAGAGAAGACTTCATAAAAGGGTGTCCTTCAGCTCAGTCTTAAAAGAGGAGTGGCATTTGACCTTTGCAGGTGGGGAAAAGAGAATTCCAGGTAAAAAGTAATGAAAGAAAAGGTGCAGAGAAGAGGCAGTCATTAGGTCCAGTGTCTGGACCATTTGTTAGAATCATTGGAGAGAATTTCAAATGAAATATGCTTGATTGGGAGCCCACTGAGGTGAGAACTTTGGGTGCCAGATTTAGGAGGCAAATCTAAAGTTCCTGCAACCCATAATCGAAGCTGTATAATTTAGCAAGCAGGGTTTCTGATGGGTACTAGGAGGATGCCACATAGGAAGAGGAATACTTTCTGGCTACTCTCACTTTGTTCATTCTTTTGGGTGGCTAGGCTATGTTTCTGGCACGGATGGCCTTTCTTTCCTTATAATGACCTAATTATCTGATTGGCCAGCAATGAGTAATGTGGAAACAATCTGGTTCCATTTGCCACAGCATCATGAGATGAGGGCAGTCTTAACCTTTCACTTGTGACCATTTCATTCGTTATAGCCTTTGACTGCCCCCTCGTGGCCAAATACTGCAGACTCGTATTTTTTATTTCTAAAGCAGATAACCAGAATTATGTCAAGTCCAAAGCTTTGTGTGAAAGATGATGTATATCTAAACATCACTGCTAGCCATTGTGTGGTCTCCTCAAGCACCCAATTTCATGCATCACATGCCAGTATCACTCATGTGCTGGTGGAACACCAGAAATTAGTGTAATAGAAAAGCTATATTTAGCACTTAGCATATACCAGACACTATTGCATGTGCTCTAGGTGGATATCTCATTTAAACTCAGAGCAGCTCAACATGGCAGCTACAATTACTATTCCTTTTTTTAGAAGTGAGGAAACTGAGGCCTAGAGAGGAAAAGTGATTTGCCCAAGGTGGCAAGGTCCCAAACCTCAGAATGGCAGTGATCCAAAAATACTGTCTTCAGAACCATCCCTTTTTGTTCATTTCTTTAGATGGCAGTGTCACTGGCCCTCATATGTGGGATCCGAACCGGGGCCACTGGCATCCCAAGCCAACTCTTAACCACCCGCGCCACTCAGCTAGCCTCAGAACCATCCCTTTAAGCACAGCTTTATTGCCCCTTTCCTGCCTTGAAGGACCTTTTATATCAGGGGAATATATATATATTCACACACACACACACACACACACACACACGGTGCCAAAAAAATGTATTGAAGTGGACACTTTGGTCAACGTTGCTCAAGCAGTACTTCGCCATAATCAGAAGTGTCTAGACACTAATGAGAACCACGCTGAGCATCTCTTGTAATTGCAGAAGTCAATGAGACTTGCATTCATCTTTTGTTGTCGGTATATATTGAGTATTAGGATTTTAATAGTTTTTCCTTTCTTACAGTGTGTATATATTTTTTGGCATCCGCTGTATATATGGAATATATATATATATATATATATATATATATATATATATATATATATATATACACACACACACACGCACACATACACACATACGAACACACACACAACAAATCAAATATTAATAGTACAGGGTGCTTGCCGAAATGCCAGGGAAGGTCCTAAAGACAGTTACAAATAACTTCAAAAGAGACTTCAGGCATTCAAAGAGTTGCTGATAGCTTTTCTTGGGGGAGCCAAGGCTTTCTCTGGGCCCTTGAGAAGAGGTGGGATTTTGCTACATTTTAGTGGGGAGGGGAGCAGAAGGTGCAAGTAATCAAGGACCGTATTTGGAGTGAGAAACAAGAAGGTCTGGGGCATTGAGGAAGCAGTGGGAAATAGGCTGGAATGAGATTGAGAGGGAAGGGAAGCATCTTAAAGGGCCTTGAATACAGGTGATACTTTAATGACACGATCATTTTTTTAAGAAAAATGGTCAATCTTCTCATACAATGAGTGATCAGCCACTCACTATTCACTTCCCTACCAAAAGGCAGTCACAAACCGACACAAATGACTAGTGCTTACATTTATTCCTTTATTAACTTATTCATTCAAGAAATATTGACTGAATGAATATCTAACACTCTGTGTTAATCCTGATTTTTTCCCCTGATTTATGGCCTAGCCAAGAAGAGACAAATAACTATGTACAAAAACAGCATTAAACATAAACATGTCAGAGGTGCGTGGTTTAGACAATAATAGGGTGGAATACCATAGGAAATGGCACTTTTTAAAAAAGATTTTATTAGGGAATTGGGTAAGGGGAACAGTGTTGGAAAATTGGGGAAAGGGACCAGCCAAGTTGTTCTTTGATCTTAGTTGTGGAGGGCGCAGCTAGCTCAGCTCCAAGTCCAGTTGCCATCCTGCCACCTGTTGGCAGCTCAGCGGCAGCTCAGCTTGGGGACAGCCCACTGGCCCATGTGGGAATTGAACCAGCAATCCTGTTGCTCAGAGCTTGTGCTCTTACCCAAATGAGCCACTTGGCCAGCCCCCAGGAAATGGCATTTAAAGCCAAGACTTGAGGGATAAATTGGAAGTAGTGAGGCAAAATGGGGGAAGAAGCAAGAAAGCAAAAACTCAGAGGCAAGGAAGAACAACACAGCAGTTTTGAGGAACAAAAAGTGGTATGACATGGCTTTAGCCTGGGACCGGGGAACGTGTTGAGAAAGGATGCTAGAAATGTACATATGCCCAGGGCTCCCTGGGCCTCATAAATCAAGTATAGACCCTATTCAAGAGCAATGGGAAACCATGGAGAATTTTAAGCAAAGAGGCAACGTAATGAAATTAACCATGTAGTAAGAACTGGAGGGGAAAGAGTGAAAGAAAGATTAGTTAAAATCCTCAAACTCAGGAACATGGCTATGACGGTTGACATGGGAGCAGCCTCACCCAGGTGGGACTATGAGGGAAAGAGCCAGCCCACCGAGTCCAAAGACTTTCTCAATGTCTCTCCTCCTCTCAAAAGAACGTCAAGTTCTTGGCTGACACTCACAGAGTAGACACAGGATGTTCCCTGACTCGCTTTCACTATGCAAAGTAGGACTTCTGCTTCTGGCCATGAAGAATAGCTAGTGCCAGGCTTGCCCCATTGCTGTCCACTGCTAGAAAATGGGACATCGCTTAGCACAGACTGTGATCCTTCAGAGAAGAAAAACTAATGTGGCGAGCCCTATGATCACTCAGACTTTCTGCCCAGAGGCGCCTTCCGGACCCTGGCACAGGTGGGGACCCTAAGCAGAGCGTATCTTGCTGAGTGGAGCAGAGGTTGGAATTCAGGAGACGGAGGCTGCGAGACTTTGCAGAACAGTGTAATGAAAAGGTGGAAGCTATGCAGAAAAAGAGCTCCAGAAGTCTGTACAGAGGTCTCTGGAATCTTTGGCACATGTAGAGGTTAGATGCCAAGAGCCAGACAAACAACAGCTATGATATAAGCAGAAGAATCCCCGCAGCTGATATGGGACTGGGAGATCTTGACTTTCCAACCAACCAGAGCGGAAGAGACCTGGCTGAACCAAACCCAGGAAGTGGGGACTTTAGTAGCTGGGCTCCACCAGCCACCACAGACTAAGGCTGCTAACCCTATCCTAACAAAGACAGAGACTGGGACCACCCGATGCACTGGCCACTAGCCTCATGTGTCTATTGAACATTTGAAATGGGGCCAGCCCAAACTGAGATGTGCTTAGAAGTGTAAATAAACTACAAACCAGATGTTGAAGTATGAAAAAAAAGGAAACTATCTCATTCATAGTTTTTATATTGATTACATGTTAAAATGATAGTACTTTGGAGACAGTGGGTTAAATAAGACATAGTATTAAAATTAAATTTAAAAAAAAACAGAGATAGTCCAGTGGTCACCAAGTAGCCAGAATGGAAAGAATGCAGGAAAGCATATTTCAAACTCTTCGTTTCACTTTCTTATGAATAAAACCTGACCTCTGAAATATTTACTTTTTTATCCACATTTCCACTGCCTGACATATAATCCTGTCATAATACATTCTCACACAATAAATAATAATGTGTTGTTTGGGAGGAATTTTCCTGTCAGCAATAGCCTATGAAGGAAATTATTTAACTACTAAAAATACTTTAAAAAGGAAATACCTCCTGAGAGACCAATGAAGGATGAAAGACTCATAAATAGGTAACACTTAGCAGTAGTTAGAGAAAATGAAAACAAAACAAAACAGGCAAATACCCATCAATAAAGAGATAGCCAGAAATACCAAAAACATGATTTTTATTAAATATTTTTATCTATACATTACATTTCCAAACATAAGGAAAAAAACTCTTCCATTAATGGAAACTCTTTAGGTAGTTCTATCTACTTTATAAGCATCTCCAGCTTACAATATAAATATAAATAGTATTTATCAAAATGTATTGTAATGCAAAATTTCAGAAGTGTTTACACGTAAAAGTAGGGGAATTGCAATGGGGAGAGGTGCTTGATTGTCTAAGCTGCAGGAAATAACAACAGCAATTCCTAAAACCTGATGGTGATTTCATCTTTGCTCCATTTGTAGCAAGAGGACAGATGGAGTTATTAAACATTGTGTGGGGAACAGGGCAAAATAAGAAAACTACTTTATCAGCTTTGGTGGTAGATATGGGTTCATGATATGCCACAAAGCTACCTCCTGTAAAAGCAATGATTCTCTCCAAACCAGGCTGGAAGTTTCTAAGAGCAGCAATAGTTTTTAGTGGCTCATTGTGTTTCACAGGCAGTACGCCCAGTTTTGGGGGGTGTAGAGAGTTTTGAGATACATATCAAGAGGAAAACGAAGAGGTGCCCATACCCTAGTACTACTTTCCTGATTGAAATGTTTTGACACCTGAGAAAGAAGATGATGATTTTAATCAAGTAAAATGCCATTCAAATATAAAATATTCAAGCATTACAATTGAGTCTGCATTTTCTATGTGAATTCAAAATTGAAATATTTCACAATTAAATGCCAATAATTGATGCAAAGATCTTTGAGGTAGAACCTTATTTAAACTCTGCTTTCAGAGTTATATGCAAGTTTTTCCCTGACTATGCTCCTCCCAGAGTTGCAAACAAAGTTTATAAGTATGGTAAAATCTCTAAGATCGTCATGGAGCAGGGGAGGTAATTTAGAGGCAAAGTCACTTTTCCAGTAATTGTGACATTTCAACAAGAAGTCATAGTATCTGTTGATTGATAGATTCAGTCAGCCTGTCGATAGACCTTTGTGTTCACATACACTAATTACATTCATAGCTACAGAATCATATGTTAAATACTAGAGCAGGATCCCAATCTTTTGTGTTTGCAAATATTCCTATTTGCATACTTAATATGTAACTGCATTTATTCTTAACTGTGTCTGTCTTCTGAACTAGAGGTCAAACATCCTTGAAAGCAGAATCATGAGAAACCTATACATCTAAATCTAAAAATCTAAAAAATGAAAAAAAGAAAACACAATCAGTGAATAGTCAAGCAATATTTACAGCCTCCACCTATTAAAAACATTCAAACACGAATTCTTATTTTTAGCTGTCTGTACTCAGAACTGAGTTAGTTGTTTTTCACGTTAGACCAAACTTTGGCTTACATTTTCATTTCTGAAGTTAGTATTTTCATGTTCCCTAATGTCCTTTTGGACTATATCTTGAATTTTCTCTGCAAGAGCACAAAGATTGGCTTTTTTGAGACTTTTAATCAAAGTACCATATGCGTCTTTCTTCCCGTGAAGTTGATACCAATTCCGGAGCAGCTGGACCTTCTGTTCAGCTGTATCTTGGAGATTGTCATTCTTTATTTCATCGATCTTGGCTTCATTGATACCATTCTTCCGAACGAATTCTCTAACTTGATTTATTTTCATTTGCCCAGCAATGGTGGGAATATATTTACTCAAGTCAATGTCTGAAAAAAAAAGAATAGTGTCTGAAAATTTGTTCTTCTAAATGGAATTTCCATGACTGAAAACCGTGTTTATTTCTCCTCTTATAGTACTTAAGAATACAGAGATCTAATGAGCTGATAGGGAAACACAAAAACAGAAACAACCTTGTGTTCTGTCCTAACTCTTCCTATGTCCCCAGTCATTTGCTCTATCACCTCAGCAAGATACATAACATCTCTGTATCTCCTTTTCTCAACCATAAAAGGGTTGGAAAAGACCACCTTTAACGTCCCTTACGGATCTGATGTTCAGTGGCCCAAAAGGCAGGCAAAGAGTTTATGATCATCTTATCTGAATCACAGGTCAAAGAAGAAAACTGAGTAGTGTCATGAATGTTGTTACAGAACTGAAATACACCAATACTAACTGAATCTACAATTCCAATTAACCGCTAAGTCAGCTAAGGCAGGAGTTCTACAATATACCTTAAAATTTATAAAAGAAAAAAATCCTAAGCCTCAGAATATAGTGTCCTATTCTTACTTCACTTATTTTTAACTAGGAATATTAGTTATAAATTCAAACAAACTGCATGATAAATTTGATGGTGAGCTGGAAGAACTGTAAGCTCAAGGGACAGCAAGACCTTGCAATATGTCACTGAAATTAGCAACATTATCTTACCCTAAAATTGACCTGTTGGTCCTAAGGACGACACCTCTATTGAAGTAAAATGATAAAAGCCTTACCTGGTAAATTCATTGGGACCATTTCCTGGGTAGAAAAGCATATAGATGGAGAAGAGAAAAACAAAAATACACTTAGAGTAGCTAAATGTAATCTTTCAATTCTTCAGTTGCTTGATGTATAAAATTAGCTAGACTCAGCAATTAAGAAGGATTCTTTTATCATTCAAATTTTTATTCTGAAAGATTCCAGCTTTGTCAGAAACCAAGGAATATTGGCTTGTTTTTCACATAGCCAAGGAACCTAGGGAATTCATGGAATGTGCTGAGATTTTGTTTTCATGTAGACTCATGAAAACAAACATAACAGTCATTCTAAAACTCTCTTTACTGTAACTATTCTTATTGTTTACATGAGAAAATGGTTTAAAAATGAAATTATTTTCTACCATATTGATTTAAAGAATCTTAACTCCCACTGAGCCCTGGTCGTGTGTAATGCATTTTAAGAGCTATCTCTGTGCCTGGGCTTGGACACTGAATCCATCTGGTAAAGGATGTCTCATGCATTCTCTGCAGGGATTACACCAATGTGGAACTTGGAGCTTGACCACATCCTTTTTCTAACTTACACTGAGCACACCCCTACTTAGGTCATTTGTCTTAATTCCTTTCAGATGCCCTCTAATCCATGCATACACAAACACAATAATTGTTTGTTTTAAACAAAAAGTAACCAAAAGTTCAATTACTACTTTCTCTATGTTTTAAAGAAAGCGGATGCACATGTCAACACTTACAGTATTTGAAGGTGTAAATTTATGGTGACCTTTATTCTTGTACTTTCTTTTCAGCACTAAAAGATCAAAGAAATTCTATCAGACTCAGGACACAGCCTTAGAAAGCAAGTAAGAACTACTCTCATACTAAGAGAAGTGTGAGAAAGAAGAAGAAATTCATTGAAACTTAAAATGACTACACACCCCAAGAGACAGCATTGTCCTGATTTTGGACAATCCCAACCCACCAGGTAAAGTGTTCTAGAGATACGCCACACCTTAATGGAAACATACAATTAGCCCACACTAGCTAGCCTGAAGCTGGCTTTTGACTTATTGTACGGCATCAGGCATTCCCTCTCACCAGCTCAGAGCTAGACGCCATGGCTACAGCAAGGCATAGAAGCATAGGATATGGAAAATTGACATCAACTTGCCATGGAGTGGCATTTAATGCCCAGGAATTTAAGTACATGCACTCACTCACAAATAACTCAAGTATATACACTCAATGAGTATATGCTTTGAAGTCAGTATGAGATGGAAGAAAGGAATTTGTAACTCTCCAAGGACAGTTACAGTGTTTAAACATTGAGTATGTATTTTTAGCTAAACAACTTCTAAAGGCAAGACAACCTCTTTACCTTCAGCTGAACTGGAGAAATGGAGTCTTATTCCAACAGAGAAGGAAAAATTGAATGCTTCAGAGTTATTGAAAGTCGCACCATCCTTTGTTTTACGAATGATTTAAAGGGATTTTCTGGAGTAATTATGATTATACCCAATTTTGGCTTATCTGCTCACTTTACTGGGTAACCCTTGCATAAAATGTATTGCACAGTATTTTAAATTACAGTGGAGAAATAACAAAAACTCATGACATTTAGACAAGGGTGAGGAGGCACAGAGAGGGACGAATTTATCAGTGTCTCCTGCAATACCTTCCCCAGGAAAACCCTTCCTTCTTGGTTTCTCTTTGTGCAGGAGGCAATCTTGAACAGTGAAGGATTACTTACGATTCTTGCTGAACTCAGCTGCTGCCTGGATGAAAACAACATTGTTCATAGGGATGATGGGAGTACCCACTCAGTGCCCCAAAATGGTTGCTCGAGAGCAAGTAACTGAAGGGTAAATATCATCTATTCTTACCAGCTTTCAGGGGTGTATTTAGTGGTAGGAATTAAATGTATAACAGAGCTATCTATCTGGTAGAAGGTTTTTTATAGGTAGAAGACAGAGGGGACTCCTTTGAATAAGTACTTTCCAAGTTATTTCAATCTGTAAATTGAGCAAAGTAAGAACTTACGCCAAACTACTAGTGCAGCTACTGGAATCAGGAACAGGATGAACAACCACCGTAATTCATGACTGGATCCTGTAGATTGGACATTTTACATGAAAACAAGCAGTCTTTAAGACTGAGAAGATGTTCTCAAAGAATCAAGGGATTAGTTTTTCTTCATATTTTACGTGGGAATGGGAGAAAGGAGAGTAGATGCAATTAAAAAAATAATAACCTTCTTTACATTTGGTGTTGGTGGTTGTTGTGCAGTTCTCCATGATTCCATATTCACACCTAGAAAAAAATACAGAGGACATTCACAAAGCCTGGTGGATTGATTCCTTGATCATTTTCAATGACACATTATAAATCTGAAGCCATTTTGTTCATCTTTGCATCTCTGACGAATATACTCCCTCAAATATTTCTAGATTAGCATCTAAAGCTGGTTTCTATGATAAGCATCATAACAGAATCTGGATGTTTGGATGAATAAAGAATGACTATGTTTTTAAATGCCAGGAGTTAAAGAAAGTTAATAAAATATTGACATATAAGAAAAAGAATGAAAGAGACCCCAGAATAAACTTAAAATTGGTAATAAACTGTGCTCTTAAAATAGTTGGAGACAATCATAAACTGCCAAAAACAACTTCAAAGCAGTCCCACAGAACAGTAAAATGACCAGACAAGAGCCATGATGCTACCTAGGGAGCTTCAACAGCTGGTCCTTAGAGGTTTCCCCTTTTAGCATCAAGTTGTGATTAGGACGCTCAAGAGGTTCCTGTGGGTTTTCTTCAGACAGCCAAACACTGACAGTCCAGTTATCCGAATCACAGCTTGGCTCTGCCCATTATCTAATTAGGAGTTTGAGCAAGTCACCTAACCCTGATGAGCCTGTTTTCTTACCAATAACCAGGAGATAATATTACCTGCTTAAAAGAGTTATGGTGAGAAGAAAATGAAATCAAGATTATGACGTATTTAGAATTACTTATTGTTATTATTTGATTTAAGCTCTTCTCTCCCTAAATCCCTCCTTACTGTCATGGTAAGGGCTTTCTCAGATAATTGGGGCTAGAAAGACAAAGCTAAGTTAAATGCACATACCTTACATTTTTCCAGTAAATAAGAGACATCAGTCATCATGCCTCTACTTTTCAAGCCTATTAGGTGAACTCCTAAATGTTTCCTAAGCTGAATTACAAGTTTAAGGAGAGGCACATTAATATAATCTTAATTATGTTTACATGTATTCAAAACAATGCTTACAAAACAAATGCTATCTTTGTAACATATATTACCCAATCTGACTGTCACAGAAATGAGGCTGATAGGACAAGTGACTATTATCTGCATCCTAATGAGAAGAAAAACTGAAGACCAGAAGGGTTAAGTGATCTGCTCAGACTCCCTCAGTTAATCAGCAGAAAAGTGAGATGCACAATCAGGTTTTCTATCTTTGGGTCAAATCCAAAGACAAGGCCCTTCATGATCTGGCCCTGGCTCCTTTTCAGTGTCTCCTACACTCCAGCCAGGTACCTTGTTCCCTAGAGCTTCTTCTTGCTCTTTGCAAATGCTGTTTCCCTGCCCAAAAGGTCCTTTAAATCCATATACATCTTCCTTCAAGACTCAAGCCACATGTCATATCTTCACTGCATCTCCCAGGCACGGTGAAAGGTTCTCCTATGTAACTCATAACACCCTAGGCACAAATGTCTTCTGATGCTTGCCGCATGGTGTTGACACAATGACACACCTTTCTTGACTCTCTCTCTGCCTCTAGCCCGAGAGTTTTGATGCCAGGAATGTGTCTTGCTCATACAGTTAGCTTAAGCAACCAGCAGTGTCAAACACACAGGAGGTGTTCAATACATGTCAGGAGACAGGATGTCTGAATGAACAAATGGTTATGTAGTTGTTTAGAGGCAAAGCAGCCCAAAGTCTTGACTCTCAGCCTGTGTTGCTTCCTCCTAGGAAAACATTATCTCTCAAGATACATCTAGTGTTTTAATCAGAAAAAGACTAAAACTTACCTTTTGCAAGGGTTACAGTGTTCGCATGGAGGGGTGTCACAAAAAAAGCTTGATTTACATCTGCACTTGGTATTCTGGGTCCGGGTACAGTTTTTTTCTACTTCTAAGCCTAGAATACCAAATTTCAGACTATTAGTTATGGCAGCTAGTTATAAATGGACTATGAAAATGATGGGCAGGAGCGGCACAGATTTTTGAGATCCACCTCTTAGTATCAGCTGCCACACCATCATGCCTTTAGTAACACAACTAGTGTTTAAATGCAAAAACAGACAACCTTAGGTTGAAATGGTTAAAATCATTCAGCAAAGTTTTAAGTGGACAGACAATCCAGCAGCCAAGATTTTGCTTAACCCTGCCTTTGCTTAAATGGCTCTGGGTTCCTATAGTCTAACGCCTGGCTACTAGTGTGGCTTGTGGATCAGCAGCATCCACATGGCCTGGGAACTTGTTAGAAACGCAGATTGTCAGGGTCCACCTTGGACCTAGTCAATCAGACCAATCACTTAGAGATTCTGATTTCATTGCTCTAAGATGAGACCCAAACGTTAGCATTTTTCATTGCTCCGTATGTAATTCTAATGTATAGTCATGGTTAAGAAATATTGCTTTAGACCCCAGTATATGCTGTATACAAGAGACTCACCTCAGATCCAAAGACTCATACAGGCTGAAAGTAAAGGGATGGAGTAAAATATTTCATGCAAATGGTACTGAGAAAAAAGCTGGAGTAGCGATACTTATATCAGATAAAATGGACTTTAAATTGAAGAATATAACAAAGGACAAAGAAGGACACTTCATAGTAATGAAGGGATCGATCCAACAAGAGGACATAACTCTAGTAAACATCTATGCACCTAACATAGGAGCCCCTAAATATATAAAACAGATATTGTCAGACATAAAGACAGAGATCAACAGTAACACTATCATAGTAGGGGACTTCAACACCCAGCTGTCACTAATGGACAGATCCTCCAGACAGAAAATCAATGTGGAAACAGCGACCTTAAATGACACATTAGACCAGCTGGATTTAACAGACATTTTCAGAGCATTTCATCCCAAAGCTACAGAATATCCGTTCTTTTCAAGTGCACATGGAACATTTTCTAAGATAGACCACATGTTAGGCCACAAAACAAGTCTCAATAAATTTAAGAAGATTGAAATCATTTCAACTGTATTCTCTGACCACAATGCTATGAAACTAGAAATCAATTATAAGAAGAAATCCGGGGAAGCTGACAAATAAATGGAGGCTAAACAATATGCTATTAAATAGTGAGTGGGTCACAAATGAGATCAAGGAGGAAATCAAAGATACCTCGAGACAAACGAAAATGAAAACACCACGACCCAAAATCTCTGGGATGCTGCGAAAGCAGTCTAAGAGGAAGTTTATAGCAGTGCAGGCCTACCCTAAAGAAGGGAAGAAAAATCTCAAGTCAACAGGTTATCCTTACACCTAAGGGAACTGGAAAAAGAACAGCAAAAAGAGAGGCCCAAGGGAGTACAAGAAAGGAGATAATAAAGACCAGAGCAGAAATAAACAATATGAAAACAGAAAAACAATTCAAAAGATCAATGAAACCAAGAGCTGGTTTCTTGAGAAGATAAACAAAATTGACAAACCTCTAGCCAGGCTCATCAAAAAAAAAAAAAGAGAGGACTCAAATTAGCAAAATCAGGAATGAAAGAGGGAAATGACTACAGACATCACAGAAATACAAAAAATTCTAAGAAATTACTCTGAGCAACTATATGCCACCAAATTTGACAATCTGGATGAAATGGATAATTTTCTAGAAGCATCCAACCTTCCAAAGCTAACGCCAGAAGAAACAGAAAATCTAAATACCCTGATTACTACCCAGGAAATTGAATCAGTAATTGACAAGCTCCAAAAAACCAAAGCCCTGGACCAGACGGCTTCACAAGTGAATTTTATCAAACATTCAAAAAAGAACTATCACCTATTCTTCTCAAACTATTCCAAAAAATCCAGAAGGAGGAAGGCTCCCAAACTCTTTTTATGAAGCCTCTATCACCCTGATTCCAAAACCAGATAAAGACATCACAAAAAGGAAAACTACAGGCCAATCTCCCTGATGAATATAGATGCAAAAATTCTCAATAAAATATTAGCAAACAGAATTCAGCAATATATTAAGAAGATCATACATCATGATCAAGTGGGATTCATCCCTAGTGCGCAAGGCTGGTTCAACATCCGTAAATCAATTAATGTGATACACCACATCAACAAAATGAAGGATAAAGATCACATGGTCATTTCAATAGATGCAGAAAAAAGCATTTGACAAAAATCCAACAGCCATTTATGTTAAAAACCCTGAGCAACGTGGGAATACAGGGATCATATCTCAACATAATAAAAGCCATATATGATAAACCTACAGCTAACATCATACTCAATGGGGAAAAGCTAAAACCATTCCCCTTAAGATCAGGAACAAGACAAGGCTGTCCACTTTCTCCTCTTTTATTCAACATAGTGCTGGAAGTTCTAGCCACAGCAATCAGACAACAAAAAAGAAATAAAAGGCATCCAAATTGGCAAGGAAGAAGTAAAATTGTCACTATATGCAGATGACATGATACTGTATATAGAGAACCCCAAAGACTCCATCAAAAAACTATTGGAACTGATGAAACGAATTCAGTAAAGTAGCAGGATATAAAATCAATGTTCAGAAATCAGTGGCATTTGCATATACCAATAATAAACTAATGGAAAGCGAAATTAAGAAAACTGTCCCATTTACAATTGCGTCAAGAACTATAAAATACCTAGGAATAAATTTAACCAAAGAAGTGAAAGATCTGTACTCAGAAAATTATAAGACATTGAAGAAAGAAATCATAGAAGATACAAATAAATGGAAACACCTACCATGCTCATTGGATAGGAAGAATTAATATAGTTAAAATGTCCATACTGCCTAAAGCAATATATAGATTCAATGCAATTCCTATCAAACTACCAAGGGCATTTTTCACAGAAATAGAAAATATAATCCTAAAGTTTATATGGAATCATAAAAGACCCAGAATAGCCTCGGCAATTCTGAGGAATAAAACAAAGTTGGGGGATCACGCTACCAGACATCAAAACCTACTACAAGGCCACAGTAATCAAGACAGTTTGGTATTGGCATAAAAACAGGCACATAGATCAGTGGAACAGAACAGAGAGCCCAGAAATAAATCCAAGCATTTACGGACAGTTAATCTATGACAAGGGAAGCAAGAATTTACACTGGAGTAAAGATAGTCTATTCAATAAATGGTGCTGGGAAAATTGGACTGACACATGCAAAAAATGAAACTGGATCATCTCCTTACGCCTTATACAAGAACAAATTCAAAATGGATTAAAGACTTAAATGTAAGACCTGAAACCATAAAAATCCTAAATGAAAATATAGGGAGTACATTTGCAGACATTACCCGGAGCAATATTTTTACTGATACATCCCTACGGGCAAGGGAAGTAAAAGAAAAAATGAACATATGGGATTATATCAGACTTAAAAGTTTTTTCACAACAAAAGAAACCATTAATAAAACAAAAAGGAAGCTTACTGAATGGGAGAATATATTTGCCAACGATATATCTGATAAGGGGTTAATATCCAAAATTTATAAAACACTCATGAAACTCAACACTAAAAAACAAACAACCCAATTAAAAAATGGGCAGAAGATATGAAGAGACATTTCTCTAAAGAGGACATACAGATGGCCAACAGGCATATGAAAAAAAGTTCAACCTCACTGGTCATTAGGGAAATGCAAATAAAAACCACCATGAGATACCACCTCACTCCAGTCAGAATGGCTATCATCAACAAATCAACAAACAACAAGTGCTGGCGGGGCTGTGGGGAAAAGGGGACCCTGCTGCACTGTTGGTGGGACTGCAGATTGGTGCAGCCACTATGGAAGTCAGTATGGAGGTATCTCAAAGAACTGGAAATAGAGCTACCTTTTGACCCAGCAATTCCACTCCTAGGTATTTATCCTGAAAAAACCAAGACACTTATTCAAAAAAAGTTATGCACCCCGATGTTCATAGCAGCACAATGTACAATAGCTAAGACTTGGAAACAACCAAAATGCCCGTCAGTAGATGACTGGATTAAGAAACTGTGGTATATTTATACAATGGAGTATTACTCCGCTATAAAGAAGAATGAAATCGTGCCATTTGCAATGATATGGATGGACCTAGAGACTATAATGTTGAGTGAAGTAAGTCAGTCAGAGAAGGACAAATACCATATGATCTCACTTATATGTGGAATCTGAAAAACTGTATGAATGAGCAAAGTAAACAGAAACTGTCTCATAGATATAGAGGAAAAATCAGGGTTGCTAATTTGGAGAGGAATGGGAATGAGGGAGAAGGGGAAGGGATTAGACAGCAAAAATAGGCAACTACAATATTGCTACTGGGATAGGAAAAACAGTTTGGGGAATATAATTAATAATGTTGTAAATATTCTGTGGAATGTCAGATGATCATAGGTCTTGTTAGGTAGACCATTTCATGGATGGAGTAGAGGTTTGATCACTGCACTGTATTACTAAAGTGGAGGTGGTATACCTACTGTAATTGAATATATATAGATAGTCACGGGATGTGGATTATACTGTGGAAGAGAGTCAGAGGAAGAGTAATAGATATGTATGATATGGGGGGTGTGGGGGGGTGTATTGGGGGTGGGGGGTTTGTCACTTTGGGGGGTAAAATGTATAACTATTGCACTGTGTTGTACACCTGAAACTATTGGGGGTGGGGGGGTTGTCACTTTGAGGGGTAAAATGTATAACTATTGCACTGTGTTGTACACCTGAAACTAATTAAAAATAAAATAAAATTTAAAAAAAAAAAAAAAAAAAAAAAATATTATCGAACAAATTGGGCAATATATCATTGATTGATCTTTGTTCTTTATAGAAATAAATGACCTTTGTAAAAAAAAAAAAAAAAAAAAAAAAAAAAAGAAATATTGCTTTAGAGTCTGAATAGGGAGAAGAAAAGCTTATGTTCAGAGATTCTTTTTTTTTTTTTTTTTTTTTTTAAAGATTTTGTTGGGGAATCAGGGAAGGGGAATAGACAAGTTGCTGTCTTTTTGTTCTTCAGTCTAGTTGCGGAGGACGTTGCTTCACTGGCCCATGATGGTATCGTCATTGCGCTCTTCCCGGATGAGGCAGATCTGTTGCTGGCCTCTGGGTGTCGATCACCGCAGCTATTGGCAGCTCATGCTGGCTGCCAGGTGCTCACGCTGGCTGCCGGCCACTCACTGTAGCCTATGGCAGCCCACTGCAGCAGGGGCTGCAGCCTACACCATCGCCAGGGCTTGCACAGCCCACCTCCAGGTGGAGCTGTTGTTAGCTGTAGAGGGCAGTGTCACTGGCCCTCATATGTAGGATCTGAACCGGGGCTGCTGGTGTCCCAAACCAGCTCTTAACCAATGCACCACTCTGCCGTCCTTGTTCAGAGATTCTTGATGTCCAACAGAACTGGGAGTACTTTGGTTATATTTTAATCTGAGCCCTCAGAATAGATTGGGATATCCATGAAAATTCAAGGCCCCAACTGGAATTCTCAGGACAAACCAGATCCGTAAAGAAGGTGAAACATCCCTTCTACCACTCGAGATCCTTGTCCTTGGATCTGAAGGTTTCTGAGCTCTTTCTGGCCATGAACAAGAGCCATTACACAAGCATAAATCAAGGCAGAAAAAAAATTTTCTGGGTTCGGCCGAGTGGCACATTGGATAAGAGCTGCCTTGGAGGGCTGGCTGAGTGGCTCACTTGGTTAAAAGTTGGCTTAGAGCATGTGCTCTGAGCAATAGGGCCATCGGTTTGATTCCCACATGGGCCAGTGAATGCTGCACCCCAGCTGAGCTGTCGCTGAGCCGCCAACAGGTGGCAGGATGGCTCAGCTGATGTAACAACAAGATTGCCTGTTCAATGGTGGGCTATGCCCACCTGCAACTAAAGATTGAACTCGGCACCTTGAGCTGAGCTGCCGCCAGGATTGCTCAGTGGATAGGGCGTGCGCTCTGAACAACAAAGCTGCTGGATTCGACTCCCGCATGGGATGGTGGCTACGCCAACCCACAACTAAGACTGAACTCAGAACCCTATGCTGAGCTGCTGCATGGATGGCTCAGAGTATAGAGCGTGTGCTCTTAACAACAAGGTGCTGGTTCCACTCCCGCATGGGATGGTGGCTATGGCCACTCGCAACTAACACTGAACACAGCACCTTGAGCTTAGAGATCACAAGCTGCCAACGGGAAGCCAGGTGGCGACTGGCGCCCTCCACCATGAAGACTGAAGAACAACTTGGCTGGTCTCCTCCCCCAATTCCCAAACACTGTTCCCCTCCCCCAATTCCCCAATAAAAATCTTTAAAAAAACAACAACACAAAAAACAAAAACCTGAGTCCTGAAAGTCTAAAAAAAAAAGTTGGCTTGGAACAGCAGAGCCCCGGTTTGGATCCCACATGAAGGCCAGTGACACTGCCCTCTACAGCTAAGATGGTGAACAGCAGCTCCACCTGGAGCTGGGCTTCCATGAAGTCACAGGTGACAGTGTAGGCTGCAGCCCCTGCTGCAGTGGGCTGCCATAGGCTACAGTGAGTGGCCGGCAGCAAGTGTGGGAGGCCGGCAGCTGATGTGAGCTGCCAAGAGCCACCCTGAGCAGCCGTCCAGAGGCTGGCGACCAATCTGCCTCACCTGGGAAGAGCGCAATGATGATACCAACATGGGCCAGTGAAGCAATGTCCTCCACATCTAGACTGAAGAACAAAAGGACAGCAACTTGTCTGTTCCTCTTCCCCGATTCGCCAATGCTGTTCCCCTCCCCCAATTCCCGAATTTTAAAAAAAAAAAAAATTCTGCAGTTTTGATTGGAGCTGATGAACCCTTTTCACAGTGTTTGTATTCAGTCCGTCTCCTATATCTGGGAGAATTGCTTAGACTTGACCCATAAATGTCTAGACCAGTGATTAATTCTGTACCTTGTCCTGCTTCACCCCAGTCAGCCCCGTTCTGTCCCTTCCTGTATGCCAATGTAGCACCAGAGTAGGTCCCATTTCAAATGTATTATAAATGGTTCTATAGGGAGTACGTGATTAGTCTCTTTCAGTTGTTTAAGAAACATACCATATTCTCCATCACAAAGTCCACATCTTCTGCATTGAGAAGAGTAATGTTTGCTGTCTGTGTACTCTTTCCCTTCTTGGCAGGGCATACAGACTGGTTCACCCCCATTTTCTATGCAGTCAGTAGCTTTCCGAGTCCCTGCCAAGGAAAAAATGGAGCAAGTGTTTGAACACAAGATGGTCATACAACAGCATGGGACCTATACAGGGATGACAATAAAACACTGCTATAATAGAACAGGGAGGATTAGTCTAATGATCTATGAAGACAATAGGGGAGAGGATTATTGTAAAAATCATATCAAGAGACAGAAAGTTTCCCAAGCCAAAGGCTAAAACAGTGACTGAACGAATAGGCTTATATAGGATAATTAACAAGAGGAACAGGTGAAAGAAAACAAAAGAGGCTAGAATGACCAAATGCACTGGAAAAAATGTCTTTACCAACTTTTGGGGGGAGAGGGGAAAGGTTGGTAGCTATATATTTCATGGTGGAGATGGCTGCCACTGAGATGACCTAAAGAATTCACCTTGCTCTGGCTTCTCATTTTACTTTCCAAAGTCCACAGATCCTAATAAGAGATAATACAGTGTAAGGAAAAGAACATTTGACATTCTAAAGACCTCAGTCAAATCTTTAGTAACCCCATGATCTTTAACAAAATGCTGAATCTCTCCAGACCTACATTTCTTCACGCATATGATGGTGATGATGGTTCTGAAGCACTGCCACCAGAGCTGCACAGGACCCGCCTAATAAGCACTCACAGTCCCTTTTCCCTCCCCTTTATTTCTATTCCTTGACCACTAAGGGTCAGAGTATGTTTTGATGGGCAGGCATGAACACATTTATAACAAAATTTATTATCAGATGTGTTATATGCACAATTTTAAAAAATATTCACATTTGCTTTCATTTACTTTAAAAATAAAGTGAGTTATGATATTGCTATTAGTCAACATTATACAACAACGTTGTCTCCTGGAAGACTGATTTATTTAACAAGTGTTTATTAAATGCCTATTGTGTGCCAGGAACTTTCTGGGAGCTGGAGGTCCTGCAGGAAATAACAATGCCTCAGTCTCCAAGGACTTCATATTCTCAGGTTAGAAGCAGACAACACACACACACACACACACACACACACACACACACACACACAAATACACACACACACACGCATACACAAATAAATGCATGATGTCAAGTGGTGATAAATGCTTTGGGGAAAACTAGATTAGGGCAAGGGGACAGAGAATGAAGAAGAAAGAGACAGAAAATATAAAAGGAAATCTGAAAAGAAAATCATGACTAGTGACTAATTTTCAATAGTATAACTAATTAAGAATAGGCAAAGTCTAACCTGCCTCACTCTCATGTATAGCAAAAATAATTTATGCTGTCTTTCCTAGGTACATGACCTTCCTAATAACCTCAGAGCATTCTTTTTGATAAAACAAAATACTTATTACATAATTGAATTAATTTAAACGTAGATGATATTTTAGTAATCAAAGACAATATTCCATCAATAGAAAACAATAAGCAAATCATTGAAACTTAGAATCTAATGTAAATATAGTGTGCCTTATGGCTCTATAACATTACTTCAATCAAACCAAGCCAAAGGACAATTTTATTCGCTTGCCGGTGGCATTTTCCTGGTTTCTAAATGAATTGGCCTCTTCAATGAACGACCTGGCAGAATGTGGCTAGCACAATGCCTACAGCGATGCAAGAAATCACAGGTCTTTCTGTTCTTCCAAAATTTACACAGCTGAAATTTATCAAAATATAAAGAATGAGTGGTTGTTTTCATGCAAAGATTTTAAAATATATTGTTTTTCTGAGTATAATGATATTATGCTCATTGTAGAAAATTTGGAAAAGGCAGAAAAGTAAAAATAGCACCTACATATCAATTACTCTGAAATATTCATTGTTATCATTTTGGTGTACTCTTATGCATACCAATATATGCATATGTACGTGTGAGTATATATGGAATAAGTACATGTGTATGTACCTATATATAATACATGCAGTACACTGTAAAATCCTTCTTCTTGGATATGGTGATATCCAAGGTAAGGACTTTTTCTGTCAGTTAATCAAAAGTGTCAGTTTACATCGAAAATCACTGAAAAAATACTATAACTTTTATTTTAATTTATAAAGTATAGCTATATAATTATTTGCCGATCTTGTAATGTAAAACCAAGTTATAGAATTCCAGATTGTTTCTCACTTCAGTCACATCCAAAATGTATCACCTTTTCCCCTTTCTTTTTCTTTTTCTTTTTCTGTTTCTTTTTCCTTCCTTCCTTTCCTTCCTTCCTTCCTTCCTTCCTTCCTTCCTTCCTTCCTTCCTTCCTCCCTCCTTCCCTCCCTTCCTTCCTTCCTTCCTTCCTTCCTTCCTTCCTTCCTTCCTTCCTTTCCTTCTTCTTCCTTCTCTCCTCTCTTTCTGTCTCTCTCTCTTCTCTCCCCAGCTTCCTTCCTCCTTTCCTCCCTCCCCCCTCTTACTTCCTTTTTGAAGGAAAGAAAACTTAAAGTCACCAATAATCTCTATGAAAGGCTTTAAAGATTTTTATGTTTTTTCCCATTGATTTTGCCCTCACCTAATTCATCAACTCAATTTAGCAATTCACATTTACTGAAATTCTCCAAAGCATTCAAACTAATTTTCACAGAAATAAAATCTTTCTTTTCTCTGTATCCATATGCCATGGATTATATAATATTTAATTAAATCATATATTTATATCCTAACACCAATAAACTGAAACAGATTTGGAAGCAATCTGAATACTGATAAGCCTAAAATTCAACAAGAGGGAAATGAATTGGGAAGTGTTCAGCATTTGTTGGGTGCCATCCAGGCTATTTTAGAGATGGAGCAGAGAGAATCAGTTAGTTCAGCTGGCAGATCAGTTGGAAATCCCGTAAGGGAATTTATGTACATTGAGGATTATATTAGAAATTTATCAGAAAACAAGACTTTGAATAAACATAATATTCCAGCCTTTTAATACTCCGAAATTTACTTAATTCCACATCATTGGGTATCATAATGAAATGTCACATGTATAGCATTTTCCTTTATTTTGACTATTTTCTTAAGACATTTTCCTATAAATTGATACTATATCAGTAGATAACAGCATTTTCTAATTTTTGACCCACATATCCAAATTTCTTTCTTAAAAAGAAATAGTGGTATATGAGAGTTTTTATCTCACAAACTCACCTGGACTGAGATTGCTCTTTAAATGAATGTAAAACAAAGCAAACAGACAAAATCCTTGACAGTGTGATATGTAAGGCATATTATCTTTGTTTTAGTTTACATTTAGGTTTTAAAAATATGAGTAAAGATCTGAATTCACAGGACAAATTGATCGTGGTTAGCAAGTTATAAAAAGTCAGAAAGCCATTCTTTATTTCTATTTGGAGAAGAGTAAGTGTAAATGGGCTTAAATATAAAAGGGTTGGATTATAAAAGAGATTTTCCATAAGGTTTATTAAAACCTGGACGGAAGGCAAAGGGGGAAAGATAGAATCTCTTCTTAAGCAGGATCCATGCCTGTTTAGCAGCTTGAATGCTGGAAACGAGGGAGGCCAACCAGGAAACCCTCCTACAATCCTTTATGGTTCTAGTAAGTAATCCATTGCATAAACCCATGTGTTGTTTTTCTTTATCTTCCTGTCTTACTTCACAATGCAGCTGAAAAAGATTCACGTCTGTATAGAACAGCAGTCAGCTTACTCCACGTTGAAAAAAACTTTGCACCATCACATTTTGCTTAGCTTCCAATTTGAGGGATTTCTGATCTGAAACTGGTTTGCATTTCAAAACACTGATTTAAAAAAAAACTGTTGGTTTTTTTGTCCATTATTTTTCTAGCTCAGCTAGTGATTAAGCTGCAAAATGCAAATGTATTTTGCAGGCTTCTGTGCCTCTGATTGAGGGGAAGTACTGAGGCCCTTGCTTTCAGAGTGCCTCATTTATTGTGACATAGTCTAAGCAGCTCTGATGTGATAAGCTTTAATAGAAACAAATGAATCTTCTTTCACTATTGAACAATAGAACTAAATAGATAAATCCTCTCATTTTCATAGGTATATATCATTTGTAAATTATATTTATTTATACCCACATCAAACAAGTGTGATAAAGATGAATTGAACTGGTCTTGGAAAAAATAATTTCATAGTTGTTTTTTCCTTAGTAATGCTATTAGGCAGGAGAACCAAACACTGTAAAAATATTCTCTTCATTGTTATCACATGCTATTCCTCACTCTGATTTTGACTCTCATTGTTGGATGTTTTGTGTAACATACCCGGAGGACAGAGCTGACAGCAGAATTCGCCCACACGATGTTGGACTTTTGAACACCCAGGCTCTGTTTCAGTAATATTCTTCCTTGATTTTAACGCCTCAGAGATGATATCGGTCATTTGAGTATTATGGCCTTTAAACAACAGTCCAGCAATAAAGGTAAGTATCTGCAAAAGAAAAGCATGAAGAGAATTTTATTGACTTCTGAACTAAGCAAGTTGGTAAGCAAGGATAAGCTGCCCAAAATGACTGTATTTGCTACAGTGCACAGAGAAAAATCAATGTGGGGCTACATCCTCCTACCCACTCATCTCTAAAAATGGAGCAAATCCGTTGAATGACAGTCTACATCTCAGGTTCTCCAAACTATCCTAGGAACAGCACCATGGATGGTAGGAGCCAGGGCTCTGGGCTCAGAAGTGAACACTGACTCCCATTTACTAACCCTATGACTGTGGATAAAGTCAGTTAAATTCTGAGTCTTCCTTTCTTTATCTATGCGGTAGAAATAATCTCTTCTCCACAGGTTTGTTGTGATAATCGAATGGAATAATGCACTTAAAGATCTTAGTACAACTCCAGGCTCATAATAAATAGATGACCAGTATGTGTTGTTATTATTATTATTATTATTATTATTATTATTATTATTATCATAAAGCTCCAGGGAGGGGCAACATAGTGGAGTAGGAAAAAAACATGACATTTCAAATGACAGCAGGTTCTGTTTCTTCCCTTCTTATGCATAGCTACAGCATCAACAGTTTTGGTGAATCCTCCCTGGTTATCCAATCATACAGTAAATCCAATAAGATTTCCTTCACCTTTACTCAGAAAAAAAATGAACTCCACTTGATAGAGAACCAATCCTTAATTTATTTTTGGTTCCTTACTTCTGGAGATAAAAGAACATAAGTCTAAGTGACTGTGTTAAATTTATCTTAGTCCGTTATAGACTGGAATTCCTTAAAAAAATGAGACCCCAAAAATGTTTGGAAGCATTTGGGATAATTTACAGTTGATTCTTTTCTTGTGTTTCCTAGTATTTATTTTTTGTCTCTCTAAGCATAAATTCAAATGATGTCTCATCTTATGTGGGATATATAAATTCTGTTGTCAAGCATCAAAATTTTTAAACTATTTGTTCTGAAGATTTTTTTCTTGATGTTATTTTTCATAATTATACACACACACACACACACACACACAGTAAAACCTTGGATTGCGAGTAACTTGGTTTGAGAGTGTTCCACAAGATGAGCGAACATTTCTAATACATTTTTTATAAGATTTTATTGGGGAATTCGGGGAGGGGAACAGTGTTGGGGATTTGGGGAAGGGGAGCAGACAAGTTGCTGTCCATTTGTTCTTCAGTCTAGTTGTGGAGAACATTGCTTCACTGACCCATGTTGGTATTATTGCGCTCTTCCTGGGTGAGGCAGTCACTCGCCAGCCATTGGACGGACGCTCACAGTGGCTCATGGCATTTCACGAAAGTGCACACCAGCTGCCGGCCAGCCCCACTACAACCTACACCTTCACTGGCAATTCATGGCAGCCCAGCTCCAGGTTGAGCTGTTGTTCACCTTCTTAGCTGTAGAGGGCGCAGCATCACTGGCCCTCATGTGGGATCCAAACTGGGACCCTGCTGCTCAGAGCTGGCGTCCCAAGCCAACTCTTAACCAAAGCACCACTTGGCCAGCCCTCTAATACATTTTAAATTGGTAAACAAATGATGTCTTGCAATACAAGTAGTGTGTTTCCGGAATTTATGCTCACAAACCAAGGTAATATATATATATATATATTTGTATTTTGTAGTATAGTAATAATACTGTCATATTCTGAGTCAAGGAAACTAAATGTTCTATATGTCTAGGTCATTGCCACAGGAATCTGGTACCTCTTCCAATTTTGCTCTTTCCTCTTTGTAACCAAAAGCCTGTATACCCTTCAGGTTATGAGATACCATGGAACCTCCAAGGAAGAAGGGATGAAAATGTGGTTATCCATTTTTCCTCCTGGAATGAATGTATTTTAAAATGTGTTACTCATTAACAAAACAAAAATGCAACCAACTGAATGGGAGAAGATATTTGCAAATGATACCTCCAATAAAGGGCTGATATTCAAAGTTTATAAAGAACTCACACAACTCAACAACAACAAAATAATCCAATTTAAAAATGGGCAGAGGATCTGAATAGACAGTTTTCCAAGGAAGACATACATAAATGGCCAACAGACATATGAAAAGATGCTCAACTTCCTTACCTATAAGGGAAATGCAAATTAAAACCACAATGCGATACCACCTCACACCTATTAGAATGGATATTATCAATAAGACAAAAAATAACAAGTATTGAAAAAGATGTGGAGAAAAGGGAACCCTCATGCACTGCTTTTGGGAATGTAAAGTGGAGCAGCACTATGGAAAACAATATGGAGTTTCCTCAAAATATTAAGAATAGAGCTACCATAAGTCCCAGCAACCCCTTTTCTGAGTATCTACCTGAAAATTTTGAAACCATATATTCATAAAGATGTATGTACCCCCTATGTTCATTGCAGCATTATTCACAATAACCAAGATGTGGAAACAACCAGTGTCCTTCGACCTATGACTAGATAAAGAAGATATGATACATATATACAGTGGAATACTACTTAGCCATAAAAATGATGAATTGTTGCCATTTGGGACAACATAGATGGCTCTTGAGAGTATCATGCTAAGCGAAATAAGTCAGACGACAAATGACAAGAACCATATGATTTCACTCATATGTGAGATATAAAACAAAAAGTAACTAATGAACAAGCCAAACAAACAGACTCACAGACACAAACAGTATGGTGGTTACTAGAAAGGAAGGGGGTGGGGGGAGGATGAAGAGGGTAAAGGGGGTCAAATGTATGGTGACAGAAGGAGAGTAGACAGGTGTTGAGCACACAATGGCATATACAGATGATGTATTATCAAGTTGTACACTCAAAACTTATATACCAGAAAAGATGCACTACTAATATCCAGTCCTCCAAGAGGGGAAATGACACCAAAATATCAAGAAAATATCTGACTTGTCCAGGGACACTCATTAACAAAAAGCAGAGAGATAGGACTTGTCTAAGTCTTCTAACTCCTATTATACTATTGTATCCTCTATACCCTAGAAGCAGGTGAACTTACCATAGGACATAGCTTACTTTTCATAGAATATATGAACAATTCTGTGTAAAGAACAACTGGAACTGGTACACAGATCAGAGGAAATTATGCCTAAATATGTTGCCTTCACTAGCAAACCACTTTCTTTTCAATCCAGCAGATATTTCTTGAGCACCTACTATGTGCCAGGTTTTGAGACTTAAAAACAGAGATTGTAACAGAAAATGAATGTTAAGTTTCCAAAAGCAGATTTACATATGGACATGTTAAATGTAACACATCGATAATTTGGTTATGCTTTATACTTTATATTTGCATGTCTCTTATTTTTTAAAACACACTTGAATCTGTGATCTTTTCATATAGCTTCAAACAAAAAAGCATTTACTAGCATCAATTTCTTTTTTCAGGATGACAGTTGCCCACTTATTGCTTTCTCTACAGGTCATCCTGTCATTCTGTTAATAGTAGTCCCTCTTCTAGATTAGGGAATTTATAGCTCATGAATAGTTGTGATTGAATTGGGCACTCTAGATAATAATAATGTGATTGAAAGCATACCAAATGGTTAACTGCTAAGATGGGAAGGGCTTTCAAATGAAAATCATTCTAATTTTTAGGATCCTTATTCCATAACTACCTCATTGTTCTATCAGACAGTCAGGAATTAAATCTACCAACCATTTAACATTCCAGACATTGCCAGTACATAAAAATGTTCAAATCAATGTAAAACTATTTCTGTAGCTAGAAGAAATCAGTAAGTCTTATTTGCAACAGGCCGTGGAAAACTGACTCTAAGCAACCAAACTGAGTAGGAGCAATTCTATTCCGTTGTCAGCCACCTCCATTGCTGTGAAGAGGGAGTTAACAGAGACGTTATCTGCTTTCCTTTTTCAATTCTGGTTTCTCACCAGCAGCTGAAGAAAATGACACAGATTTAAACTCGGAGATTTATAGGGACTAGCTTAGCCAAAGTTGACAAGTCAAAGGCACTCAGTGTATGTGTGTGTGTGTGTGTGTGTGTGTGTGTGTGTCCTATGGTTAGAGGGGCCTATTTTCCTTGGTATGCTAATTTAATCTAATATTCATGAGACTATATTATGAGCCAGCCCCACAATCCCTGGTTTAAATGATCAAGTGCTCAAGGAGTAGCACATTTTACATTTATGGATTGTTACCTTAGTGCTATTTCTGAAAAACTATGCATATACTCAGCTTTCTGAAGCCGTCTAAAAGAAATGTACTTTCTAATTCACTTCTTTTTTATTTTGAAGTTTTTATTGAAAATCAAAATCTGTCCAAAACACATTCAAAATGTGAGACATGGGAAACCTGGAATAGAGCAGTGAAGAGACATAATTATCATGGCCATGACACTCAGATATCACTCACCAACCTTATGTCATGTTTACTCACACCTGCTTCACGGAGTTGGATTTCTGAAAACATTTCTTATTTAGTTCAGCATCAAAGAATTATGTCAAGAATAAAAAAAGAAAGATGGTTCTGAAGAGTATGCTGTGACTTACATGATGAGATGTAAGCAGTGCTACATGTGGTCTGTATTTTAAAAAAAAAAAACTTTTGCATTAACTCAAGATTGCAGTATGCAAAGATTTAACCCAAACCTTCCAGACAGAAACTGGGGCATTTTGAGTGTCACAAGGCAGGAAACCCACAAAGAACAAATAATCTGAATGCTCAAAAAATGTTTTACAGAAAACCTTTTGAAAAGGCCAGAAAATAAATTGAATCAAAGCTTTGAAATGGGAATAAACTAAGGCAAATGATAACCAAATGAGAAAAAAAAAATGAGGAAGAACAATAATTTTAAATCTCCGTCATAATAATGATAAAAAAGGCAGAGAAACCTCCATTGCATATTCTGCTGGGAATAATATTAGCTACTCCATTAATCAATTAATTAATTGAACAAATACTTTGTTTAGTACCTAGTATGTGCCAAACATATGCCTTAGAACAGAGCCACGAAATATAAAGACTCTGTACTCATAGACTTTATATGTAAGAGAAATGTAGTAGTTAAGGTTCTCCGTAGAAACTGGACCAATAGTGTGTGTGTGTGTGTGTGTGTGTGTGTGTGTGTGTGTGTGTGTGTAGGGAGAGAGAGATTGAAAGAGAGAGAGAGAGAGAGAGAGAGAGAGAGAGAGAGAGAAACTGATTTTCAGGAAATGGCTCATGCAATAGTGGAGGTTTGACAAGTGCAAAATCTGATGGGGTAGGTCAGCAGGCTGAGGGGTCATTGAAAAGTTACAGTTTAGTCCAAAGGCAGTCTGGAGGCAGAATTCCTCAGGTGGGGAAGAAATTCCTTCTTCAGTTGTTCTATTAATGACTTTACTGATTGGATGAGGCCCACCCATCTTATGGAGGGTAATCTACTTTACTCAAGTCTACCAATTTAAATGTTAATACCATAAAAAAACAAAACACTTCACAGAAACATCCAGAATAATGTTCAGGGCACCATGGTCCAGTCACATTGATATATAAAAATGAGCGTCACATAGGGGGAGATGATAAATAAACAAAGAAATATGCAGTATGTCAAAGAGGGATAAACGCTATTTACAGAAATAAAGCAAGCTTGAGGTCATGGAGAGTTCGCGGGGTGGGGCACTGCTGTTGTAGAAAAAATGACCTGAGAAGGCCATTGAATGAGAGGACATTTGGGCAGTGACCTGATGGAAGTATGGGTAGGAGCTATGTGGATGAATATCCAGAAAGGCCTTCCCAGACAGGTCACACCTAGAGGAACTTGGCTTGGCCAAGTGTGGAAGTATCTGAAGTCAGCAAAACCATCATTAGCAGCTTGCTATTAACATAAAGATTAATGTCTCCTGAACCACAATGGTAATTAAGATTTTTAACTGTTTTTAGCCATGGTGGGATCATACCACCAACCATAACCATAGATGTTTCAATCTCCTAGAATCCTGGTATTTGTTCAGCTTCAAAATAGATTTTTAAATGGATCTCCTTGCATTTTCATTATCTACAGGATTTTAATATTTTCTGCAAATCAGAAAATTTGCTTCTCTCTCTCCTTCTGAATCATTCATGAAAAAAATGGTAAGTAAGAGTACCAGTTCCTACAGGGTCATTTACCCATTTCCTCATGACATTTGCCTGGCTTTTTACAAAGTTCATTCACATATATCACTTTGTAGTAGTTACAATTAACCTATGCATGATAATTTTATAATTGAGGAATTTGGTCAGAATCTATGAACTGATTTGTCTAATAACCCACAATTAAGAGTAGCTGAGGGAGGACTTGGTGCTTTTGGTCCAAATCTGGGCTGTTTCAGATTGGTAAATGAGTTTCCTAATTACTTTTCCTATGTTTAGACACACAAACAACTCAGTTTGTTTTCAGACAATGATTGGCAAGAAGCCTGAGTATTAGTTATACAATAAACCTTCAAAGCAAATGCATGTTGGGGGTGGTGTGGGTGGGTGGGGTGGTCTGGCCGGAATTCCTTGAGAACCAGGAGTCAGCCCCATGCACTCCAGTCTGAGAAAACTGTAACAGGACTCTTAAAGCTGGACTTCTGGCTGGCAAGAAGGCAGAACTTCCCAGCCATGGTCTGTAGCTTGGGAAAAAGCAGGGTTTCCCTCTGACTATGTGGATGCTGAGCATCTGAGAACAGCCATGGTGCTCACTGAGTGAATTCTCTTGCAAGGGTGGAGATCTGAAATGCACAGTTAGAAACCGGAAGTTCTCCCACATTAGAATCTTTGCATTTGCTCCATTTGAAACACTCAGAAACAGGGCTACATGAGAGTTTACCCCTTGTATTAGATGATGAGAAACTGAGAAAACAATTGGCTATTCATTAATTCTTTGCATCAGTGATAAATCACTTGTCATAGTCAACCAGGTTACTAAATAGAAGAAATGAAGCAGGCATGGCCAGACCCAGAAACTGATGACCACCCCCTACTTCCCAGGAATTGTATACACTTGAGATCTAATACAGCAGTGACAAATAAAGTAATAACTCAGTGACTGAATTCAACAACTACTGGGAAAACATGAGACTCCCATTTAGAATTATTCCAAAAAAATCAGTAAAGCAATTGGCCATGAGAGAGAAGCTAGGATTTGAAAAGCAAGTAAAAAAAAAAAAAAATTATCTATTTTCTGTTCAAAACAAACAGGAAAAATTTTTTAAAGCAGTGGTGGTGGGAAGGTCTGGGGCAATGAATAACGGCAGCCCTTCAGATGCCTGGAATAGTGAGATTTTTCAATACTGAACACAGACTTCAGACTGTGTGTCTGCAAGCTCTACAGTAATCATGGGAAAGAGTGTTTTATTCCTAACCAAAGCCCAGAAGGGAGTTTATTCAATACAACCAGTGTGCTCATATATTGCAGAAAAATGCTTTGTAGATCAGGCGGTATAATGGTTATTCAGATGTTCAGTCCTGGAAGGTTAGGGATTAAGAAAATAAAAAGAAGGGAAATAAAAGGAGGACATTTCAAGAAAAAAATGTTTCAGCAGGACATTATTTTTAACACAACGAAATATTAACAGTATTCATATCTGGTTAGTGAGACTATGAGTGACTTTTTTTTTTTTTTTGCTTAACTCATCTTTTTTTTCTACAATGGATATGTGTTAGTTGTATAATAATTTTAAAAAATCAAAAGGGACAACTTTAGAGGTAGCAGGGTTGTGTTAAACCTAAATATCTTTATTGATTTATCTATCATTCATGCTATTCTTTTTCAATAAGATTAGAAAATCTGAATAATAACAGTAGTGAATCTATAATAGCAGCTTAGTATTTGGAAGGTGGAAAATATTCTAAATCTTTGAATTATTAGCATTTAACCCTTCGTATAAATTTTCTATCTTTTGCTCTTCTAGGTTTTTATAGTAGTCCTATAATTTTACTAAACAAACAACATAAACATTCATCTTTAATTGTATATATTTCCTTAAACTCATGCTATCAGGGTTATTTTATTTCCCTTTGGTCCACTGAGACTGAGTATATCACCAGTCATAGTGGCAGAGTTGTCTGATGATGAAGAATTTTTTTTTTTGAAGTAAAACTGAACGAAGAGATGTGTCACATTAAACAAACTTATTTTAACTGATGAAATTGAAAGCTTGGTGATATATCCCCACAAACTGCTAACTATAGTTTGCAGTAATCTCCTTGACTTATTCTTGGTTTCTTTTCTTTTTTTTTTTTTTTTTTTAAAGATTTTATTGGGGAATTGGGGTAGGGGAACAACATTAAGGAATCAGGGGAGGGGAACAACCAAGTTGCTGTCTTTTCGTTCTTAAGTCTAGTTGCAGAGGACGTTGCTTCACTGGCCCATGTTGGTATCGTCATTGCGTTCTTCCCAGATGAGGCAGATCGGAGGCAGATCTAGATGGTCGCTTACCACGGCTATTGGCAGCTCACACTGGCTGCCAGCCACTCACTGTGGCCTATGGCAGCCCACTGCAGCAGGGGCTGCAGCCTACATCATCGCCAGGGTTCGCACAGCCCAGCTCCAAGTGGAGCTGTTATTAGCTGTAGAGGGCAGTGTCACTGGCCCTCACATGTGGGATCCGAACCGGGGCTGTTGGCATCCCAAGCCAGCTCCCAACCAATGTGCCACTTGGCTGGCCCAGTTTATTTCCTTAAGGGGCCAGAAGTATGCCTTATGCAACACACCCTGATAGATTCTTATGGGGAGAATGCAACACTTGAATTTATGGGATGTCAATGAGATGATTAAACACAAAACAAATAAAAAATATCTCATAATATAGCATCATATTGTCCTATTGCTGAACTATGAATAAATAGATGTAATTCTCAGAATGTCTATTTGTATACATCTAGAGAGTGCATGAATGACTTTCTTGTATGGCTCATAAACTGACTTAAAAAAAATCAAATAAGGCAGTACAGTAGTCCCCCTTTATGTGAGGGGTGTTATGTTCCAAGACCCCCAGGTGGGTGCCTAAAACTGAGAGTAGTACCAAGCCCTATATAAACTATGCTTTTTCCTATACACCCCTATGCTAAAGTTTAATTTCTAAATTAGACACAGTAAGAAATTAACAATAACTAATAGTAAAATAAAAAAATTATAGCAATATACTGTAATAAAAAATCATGTGAATGTGGCCTCTCAAAATATTTTCCTGTACTGCGCTCACCCTTTTTCTGTGATGATGTGAGATGATACAATGCATATGTGGTAAGATGAAGTAAGATGAATGATGTGGGCATTGTGACATATCATTAGGCTACTTCTGTGCATTGTGGGGCATTGTTAAGTAAAATAATATTTACTTGAACACAGAACTGTGATACCAAGATAACCTGTCTGAAAACCAAGATGGCTACCAAGTGACTAACAGGAAGATAGCATATACAACGTGAATATGGACAAAGGGATGATTCATGTCCTGGGTGAGATGAAGTGGATGGCATGAGATTTTATCATACTACTCAGAATGGTGTGCAATTTAAAACTTATGTATTGTTTATTTCCAGAATTTAATGTTTTTGGACTGTGGCTGACTGTGGTAACTGAAACAGAGGAAAGCAGGGACTGCTGTATTGATTGTTTAGTCACCCATAAAGACTACTCTGGGGTGGGGTGGGAGGGAGACACTCATTCATATGTGTAAGTTCTAGAAACTTGATTTTAAAAGACCAGAAATACTATTTTGTAATTTAATGCAGTGTTTTAAAATTGTACCTTATAATACAAATATAATATTTATCCTAATATACAAGTATAATAATAAAATAAAATACTGAGTTTAACAATCATTTTAAAATGCATGTTAATAGAGTGATTTAAAAGTTAGATATCTCAAATTGAAAGTGGACATTTTAACCCCTCGCTCTGAACTTCAAACAGATTAATGAGAATAGATGTATTATGGGGTGCTAGGGAAAAGAGTCCTTGTTCCCTCCACCATGCAAATCTCTTCAGATTCAGCTAAGAGGTAACAGAAGGCAATGGGGCACTGGGGAGAATGGTAGAAACAGAAAGTGAGAATTTTTTTTTAGTGTTGACAAGAGCAGTCTTCAGCTAATTCCTCAGATCTTTGACAGATAATCTGAAATCTGGTATCTCATTATATTTACAATTTTCGAGCAGAAAAAGTTTTAGGGATGACCCAACCCAAGCCCCTCATCTGAAAAAGGAAGCTATACCCAGAACTGGTATAGTGACTGGTCCACGGCATACTGCTAACTTAATAGATTCAGGGCTCTCCTGTGGGCTGAATCTTGTATCTCCCACCTCCAAATTCTTAAGTTGAAGTCCTAACCCCCGGTTCCCCAAAATGTCACCCTGTTTAGACAAGGCCTTTAAATAGGTAATTCCATTAAAATGTTGCTCATAGGGTGTGCCCTAGTTCAATATGACTAGTGTCCTTAAAAGAAAGAAGAGGAAATTTGGTCACAGACACAACAGGAAGATGGTGTGAAGAAGACATTGGGAGAAGACCATTTATAAGCCAAAGAGAGAAGGTTGGAACAGATCTTTCCTTCCTGGGCCCTTAGAAGGATCCATCCTTGCCAAAAGCTTGACTGCAGACTTCCAGCTTCCAGAACTGTGAGAAAATTAATTTCTGTTATTTAAGCCACCCAGTCTGTGGTACTTTGTTACAGCAGCCCTAGGAAATGAATATAAGGACCAAATTACAGCCTTTCGATTCCCTCAGATTCTGGATTTGAAGGATATCTGTGGTATATACGCACTTGAGATCTCTCATAGCTGAGCACAAGGATTTCTCATCTTGCACTATCACTGAGCTTAAATAGACAAGAGATTTCAAATGATTCTTAGAACTGGAATCATCAGGGGCTAATAGGAACCTCAACTGCTTCTTCCCAGCCTTACAGGCCCCACTAGGTGGGTTAAAACTTCACTGTCCTCTGCTGCCAAGGACACAAATGGAGCAAGACATGAAGCTCAACCAATTCTGCTTGCTTGCTTTTTAGACTCTTAGCTACTCATCAACACTCAAGGAAAACAAAATGCTAAAAACACCACCAATAGTTCACCATTTCCAATTATATAATGCATCTCTAATATATTTGTGTAAAAAAATAAGGAAATAGTAACGACATTTTGTAGTGGGTACATTCTTGAAAAACTGAATAAAAATAAATAAAATATTCTACATGAAAGAGATAAGTGAAGATTTCATTCATTCTTATATTTCTAAAATGTGTAAATAAAAATATGAGGCAATCTTATTCTAGTAATGTCTTCTTTCTTAAATTCAGTTTCTGGGAAGACCAGGAGAGATACAGTTGAGACAGTGGGAGTAAGTAGTGGGTCAGACCCCTGATTAAGCAATAAATAAAATAAAATGAGGGAATCTAGAAAATTCCACTTGGAATTAAATTTTGAGTTTAGTGCTAGCATTCGAAAGATAGTTCCCAAAACCCTGACAGACATCAGAATCAAGTAGTGATGCATTAAAACAAAAAAGGCTTAAGTTGCACCACAGACCCAAAGAATCAGCATCTCTGAGAATGAGGCTCTCCTTGTGATATCTTTACCAAGTACCCCAGTTATTTTGATGCTCTCTGCAGTTGGAGAACAACTGGGCTAGAGGAAGCAAAATGGTGGTTAGCAGGCTACCGCATTTAAATGTGAGCAGATAATAGCTTTATAAACTAAAAGCATCTGTGTTCTGCACGTGCAAATCAGAATTTGATTTTTCATGGAGAAATAATGACGCTTCCAAAACTACACCTGAAAAGAAGTCATCTTTGGTGGAGGAAATAGATAATGGGGAGGGCTACGAAATCCTAAACTAGAGCCCGAGAGTCCTCATGCTCACAGGAGCCACAGTGGTAACACAGGCATAAAACATTCAGGGGGAATAGAAAGCTTAGAGTAGGAGGGGCTTGTCTAAATGGCAAGGTCCTCCCAGAAGAAACGGGTAGCCATTTGGCTCAAGGAAGTGGTGCCATGTGGCGTGTGGACCCAGATCTTCCATTTTGGAGAGAAATCAAAATCCTCCAACATTTAAATGGTGGCATCTAATGTTAAAAATACATACATACATACATACATACATACGTGTCGATACGATGCAGGCCAAACAAAACACAGTCTGTATTTTAAAATTTTTGAAATTAGGCCTAAATTTATATGCTCATGTGAAAAAACAGTCTACTAAAATCAAGGAAATTTTTGTGAGGATGGCTAAAACCCAAAACTCGCCTTCAGCAAGGGGTGAGAGCTTTTACCCGCTTGAACTAAATTCATTCTTGATCTCTCTCTCTCTCTGTCTCTCTCTGTCTCTCTCTGTCTCTCTCTGTCTCTCTCTCTCTCTCTCTCTCTCTCTCTCCCTCCCCCCCATCTTTGCCCTCAAAAATCAAAAGTATTGATGTTTCTCACATCTTATATTTTTATGGCCTCCCAGAGGTGAATAAATGTATGTAAAGCTGCATGAGTTGACTAAAGGGCAGTCTGTCCTTAATAAATCCAATGCCAAGTTGACTGTAATTTTGCAAGTTTATCCCAGTTCACAGCTGCTTATCAAAACCTACAGTGGTTGGGGCCGGCCGAGTGGCGCATTGGTTAAGCGCTGGTTTTGGGATGCCAGCGGCCCCGGTTCGGATCCCACATGAGGGCCAGTGACACTGCCCTCTACAGCTAACAACAGCTTCACCTGGAGCTGGGCTGTGCGAGTCCCGGTGATGGTGTGGGCTGCAGTGGGCTGCCATAGGCTGCAGTGAGTGGCCCGCAGCCAGCGTGAGCGGCTGGCAGCCAAGCATGAGCTGCCAATAGCCGCGATGAGCGACATCCAGAGGCCAGCAACGGATCTGCCTCATCCGGGAAGAGCGCAATGACGATACCAACAGTGAAGCAACATCCTCCGCAACTAAACTGAAGAACAAGAAGACAGCAACTTGTCTGTTCCCCTTCCCTGATTCCCCAACGCTGTTCCCCCCACCACCACCAATTCCCCAATAAAATCTTTAAAAAAAAAAAACAAAAAAAAAAAACCTACAGTGGTCTTGCTTGCCTTGCTGGGCTGACTGAGTACATTTGCCAGTTGAATTTGTAATAAGATTTGCTAATTTACAAGGCTGCTTTGTTCAAAATTCGTAACTTCATACTAACTTCACTATCATCCTGACTTAGTGGATCATACCAGTTGTCCAACATAGCTATGACTGCTGCTTCTAAAGGCCCACGGATGGGAGCTGGCTTGGTTACACAAAAGTTCATTCTAGATCAAGAAGGGAGCAGTGATCGAAGGGGAGAACTAATTCGGTTCCTTTCATGGAAGGTGAGGTTTCCAATCTTACAATGATCAACTTCTTTCTAATTTGGGCTTCACTACTCATACTCTCACTTCAAAGAAAATTAGGTAGGCCAGTAACTTGAATTATTTGTTCCTGTTTTAGACTGAATCGAAGATACTTAATTGGTGTTAGGAATCCAACTAGATAAAAAGCTAAAGACACTTCATTTTTCTTTTTAAAGCAAAGGTCTTCATAGGGCCGGCCGAGTGGCGCTGTGGTTAAGTGCTGGCTTGGGAAGCCAGAGGCCCCGGTTTGGTCCCACATGTGAGGGCCAGTGACACTACCCTCAAATAAAAATAATAATAATAATAATAATAATAATAATAATAATAATAATAAAGCAAAGGTCTTCCAGAAAAATGAAAAGAACATGTTATGTAATTAAATGCTGTTTTTGCACATTTGTGAATAGATGCACACATATAGCAAAAACAATACAACCCATACATATATACACACATGCTATATGTATCAATGCCATGTGGGCTAAACAAAACACAGACTGGGGTAGTGTAGGCCCAATTTTTGAAATCAGGCCTAAATCCATATAGACATTTACGTGAAAAAACAGTCTACTGGGATTAAAAAGGCTTTTGTAAGGCATTTATAATGGCTCTACAATAAGTTTTTGGTAATAAGGTATATATTTTTTAAAATATCTATAAGGTACTGGTATACATATATATTTAAGAAATATTTATAATAAATTATAATAAGTATTCAATAAATAAAATAATAAATGATAGAAATTACAGTAATCCAAGTTCATTTAATGCCTTCTCTAGAATGCACCCCCCTAAAAAAAATAGAGGGTGAAAATTATGTAGAAATAGAAAGATTTGTGTATACATAAAGTGACAAAAGGTAGACTATAAATATCACTGAATAGATATGCAATTATGTGTATGTGTAGACAAGGAGGCTATAAGTAAAATAAAAAATGCTTGTATTAGGTGGTGAAATAGTGACACTTTATTTTTTTTTTAAAGAATTACTTTTTGTTTCACATCATATGATCAATATAGCTATATTTACTTATTTACAAAGAAGAAAGAGATGGAGTCACTGTCCTAAATTTGGTTTAACTTGCTGTTTATCATGTGGATCAAGTTTTAAATTATGCCCTTTTATTATTTTTTACCATAAATAAATAGTCCTTAGTTCCTATTACAAAACATGTGCTCAATAAGGGACTTTTGGGACCCAAGAAAATTTATGAAAAGGTATTTAATTCATTAGGGGTTTTCAAGTGGGGGATTCCCTTACTCAGGTTTTTGGTCATTTCTTAGAAAACAGTTCTTCTCTCCAATTGGCAGTTGTGCTATAGTGATATGGCTTCCCTAGAGTGTCCTAGTAGGCTTCAGAGAACTTCTTTGGAAACACTGACATGTCCACCATAAAAACTATTTAGAAGGAAATTACTGGGCTAGTGTCCCAAAGAGAGTTACTACTCAGAAACAGCATTTAAGTTCTTTTTCTCTATTTCACTTTTCCCTATCTCTAAACTCAATGTAAAAAATTAAATTTCTTTTTCTAAATTAATTTCTCAGTAAGGGTGGTAATTATATTTCAGGGATGTCAAAATAGAAGACTTTTCATTCATTTAATTATAGCTAGTAGTAGGGGCCTTGAGGGTCTCATATATTAATTGTATTTTTGCCTCTCCATCTTGCCATCATTTATAAATGTGTGTTTTTCCATCCTGGTTGTTAATGTTTTAAATTACATTTTGTAATTTTATTTTACTCATAAAAATTTTCAAGTGCTTTGTTATATAAGTAAAACCTGTTAAAAACGAAAATAAATAGAAACACATTGCAACCCATTTTACGTTTCTTAGGCTTCTTTTTCAAATGCCCTTTCTTTTCTCTCAACTATAATTTTGAGACAACTGCTTCAAGAAATGTAGAAGAAACTGGCTATCTAGTAATTGTCTGACCATAGACGTAAACAGTACAAGACAAAATCTGTAAGAGCCATGTGCTATTAAAAAAAAAAGACAGAAAAGCAATGCCCACAGCTATTTCTCACACTAATTTCTAAAGTAAGTTTCACTCTTTTCCTGCCTCCTTTAGACACTCATGAATTGTTTTTACATGTGAAACTTATTTATTGTAGTTGCCATGGAAACAACACCCAGAAACCAGGGGAGAGAAAATTAACTCCAAGATGGTGGAAGGAAGGGAGGAGAAGCAGAGAACATAAAATCAAGCGTTTTGTGAAGACACAGAAGGTGACAATAGAGGTGCAATACTGGGCAAGTGTTGGGTGCCAGACAGGACTCTGCATAACTAAATTTAAAAGAGTCATATTAGAGGGGAAAAATGGAGGATATACTACAAAATGTAAACAGTGATTATCTAAGTGATTGGGTTATGTCAGACTTTTTTTCTTCTCACTGATTTGCATTTATAATTTTATTTAATAAATCTTTATTTCCTAGGCCATATATCATATATAAATATAATAAACAAATTACATTTACTTTATATTATAAATATTTCATATATGTATAAATGTATGTGTATATATGAATGTGTCTGTATGCATGTGACTGCATTCTTTCAGAAAAGCAGTTTCCTTCGTGCCTTAAATATACACCTCTGGTAAAGATTGTATAGTATAAAAGTTAAATAAACATAGCTCTGGGCTATGATAATTTTGCTACACATACTAGTATTGCTGTCCCAAGAACTAAGAGATTTTCAAAGTAACTAACACTGCCATAATGTAGTGTTAATGATGAGGAAGAGAAGGGTGCGGCCCGAGATTACAAAAATGGTTTCTCAATTTTGAATCTTAAATTTTCTCTTAGGACATTTTTAAAGGAGCCCAAATATTGCATATTATTTCTGAAAGGACCAGGGAGAATTTTTTCATTTTTCTTTTTTTTTCTCTCCATCATAAGATGGTGCCAGTCATTACTGTTTTTTTTCCTTTCCATTGTTGGTGTAGTCTGAAAATCGGGTGCAATCAACAACAAACTGCCTGCGCTTTGGAATTCGACCTAAATGAAATCCCAGAACTGCCACTTAACCAGCTGTGGGGTCTCGCCTGAACTTTTTAATTACTTCCAGAACCCCATTTCGCCACCTGTAAAATGGAGATGAGAGCATCTTTCTCACTACACGGCTTCTGTGAGAATTGACTGACATCACCTTTATAAACAGTCCTATTTACAGTGCCTGGAAGTTTGGTGGGGCCCAATAAAATAAGAATCCATTGGCTTTCAGAGACTTCGGAACTCCAGGGACCCATTTTGAGGCCCCAAATCGTGGATTAGCCATCATCAAACTGGGATTTCTGAGACAGGGGCTCTCCCAAAGAGGCAGCTGCTGCTGCTGTAGCTTCTAGGGCTAGGCCAAGTACAGGCACCAGGGCGCGTGCGCTGCGAGAGGAGGCATCACCGCTTCTCCTGGGAGGCCGAGCTGCCCTCCAGAAACTATCGTGAGTGCAAACTAAGAAAGATTGCAAGAAGATCAATGAAGGGCGGGGGGAAGGGGAGAGAGAAAGAGAGAAACCAGCAAAACAAGCATTCAAACTGAGACAGTGACTTACAGCTTTTAAGGAGAGGTATTCCCGGAAGGGAAACAAAAACAGTTTCTTTTTCTAAGTCGCGACAAGAAGATAAACAAGCCTCCCGAGGCGCATTCAGCACCACAATAACTTGTTCGGGCGAGACCCAGTGCGGTCCGAAGCCTCAGGTTTCACCGCGGTCGCGGGCTGATTGCTTCGCTCCATTTGAGAACTGCTGGGAAAAGGGCCAGAGCAGTTCCAGCGAGCGCAGGCTCCCCGGCCAACCCGGCGAGCACACGCCCACCGTCCAGGAGCGGACCTTTGGATTGACCAGAAGCACTTGTCCGGAAGACCCTCCTCCCTCTCTCTGGCCCGGCGGTCCCTCCAGCGATCCCAAACCTCCCAGGTCCCTTTCGCGCGCCCCTGCGCCCACCTCTCTCGGCGTGGCTCTCAGTCGCCCCTAGGAAGCACCGGGAGCGGCTCGCTTGGACCTGCGGGGTGGGCATTCCCAATCAAACCTCAAGAAAAGCGAGTTGCCGGGTTTCCTGACACCCCACCCGGAGGTAACCTAGCAGCCCAGGGGGGCCAGTCTGTCCAATGACCCACGCGCGTGCATCCCCGGGCCGCCCCCCCACCCCGCCCCCGGCTCGGAGGAGCCCCATTCAGGCAGGAGGGGACTCACCAGAGTCAGGGGAACCTGGATCCTGGACATGGCTGGGGCGCAATCCTCCGAAGGGAAAGAGCCTCGCAAACTCCTAGCCGAGTGGGTCTGCCACCCCAGAAGAAGTGACAGGCCCCTCCCGAGCCTGGGTGTGTGTTTCTCGCGAGGGCCCAGCCCCAGGCGCTCACGCAAAGTAGCTCTCAAGCTGCTTGCCTCTCTCTCCAGCAGGGTCGCTGAGCACCTGTGTGTGGCTTCTCCAACCCCCCTGAGGCAACTTCAAGACAGGCCCCGGGGCCAGTGAAGACGGGCGGAAGCTGGGGAACGCCCGGGTTGGGGAGGGCGCCTTTGATTCAGCTTCTGGGCCTGCGAGGGGGGTGGAGGAAGAGCGGGCCATAAGGAAAGAGACGGGGTTTGTTGCACAAATGGGGCATTCCCCATTCGGGGGCGTTTCCGCAGCCTCCAGGGCTTGTTCAGGTGAGGACCTTGAAAGCGGCTTGCTGTCCTTCCGCAACTCTTCTGTCATTCAAACTGGGAAGGCTGGGGAGGACTTGAGTAGAGACGAGTGACCATGTTCTGCCTGCTGCAGGAGCGTTGGCTAGTTGCTGGGACCAATCCGAGGAAGACAGGTCTTTTACTCAGATCCCGGTATTGTGGCTGCGACAGGAGAGATCACAGGAGCCCTGCCTGACTCCTGTATGAAGTGACAGTTATCACACGAAAAGGGTCAGATATTGTGCCATGGGGATTCTGAAAATGGAGGACCCCTTAGCTCTTATTTCTCAAGAGGAGAACAAAGTTCACTACTTGTGACAAATCGCACAGCTCCAGCTGTAGTAAACGTTCACAATTACTTTCCCTCCTTTGTTACTCATTATTTCCTGGCCAATTTTCTTTAAAAAAAAAAAATGTAATTCTTTAGTGCTCTGGTTAACACGGATCAAAGTCAACTACTGTTTTGGAGAAGCACCTTTTTCTGTTTAGTTTTGCAAGAATTTTACAAAAGGGGAGGTTGTGTGATGACTTGTGTTTTGCACCACAGTTCCTGGCCAGTCTTCTCAGGGTTGATTTGCTTCTCTCTGCCTCACCTTCCAGGAGGTTGTTAGTACTGGGAGGAAGCCCCTGGGCATGCCAGCCCTGTTCCTCAGTTCCCAGCATGCAATAGACACAAAAAGAAGTGAATGGAGGGAGGGGTGATGGTATATGGGCACTCTGTGTATTATCTCTGCAACTCTTCTGGAAATCTAAAACTATTCTAATAGAAAAAGTTCAATGAAATTAATATACCTATATGGAAAGAAAGGAGAGAATGGAAGGGAAGAGAGGAGAGAGGGATGAGAGAGAGAGAGAGGGAAGAAGGGAGAGAGGGAGGGAGGGAGGGAGAGAGAGAGAGAGGGAGGAGGAGGAGGAGGAGGAGGAGGAGGAGGAGGAGGAGGAGGAGGAAAGGGAGAAGAGAATTGACAAAATCAGCGTGTCTTGAGAGTGAATTATGAGCCAGCAACTTTCACAAATGGTTCCTTTTTACTTAATAGTTATCTTTTTAGCCCAGTGAGGTGAATGACTATTAAGCTTACTTTACAAATAAAGAATTGTAGCCAAAAAAAATGTTTAAGCAACATTGGCAAAGTTGGTTAGTTAATAAATAGCAGAGCCAGGAATGACGTTTAGATATTCCTGCTCCTGAGTCCCTGCTCTTTCTAACCACCCCCTCACACATACCCCTTACCCTCATCCATATCTAATTATCCTCAAGTTTAATGAGATAGTAATAGGTGCTTTGTGGGGGGAAATGTTTCATGGTCAAATGATTTTAGAACATCTTGGGTTAATTTATTTTAAACAGGCCTCTTTATCCAAAAATCCTCAGAATTTATTTATTTATTTATTTATTTATTTATTTATTTATTTATTTTTTAGTGGAACCATCCTCCACCTGTTGGCAGCTCAACGGTAACTCAGCTTGGGCTGGCATCGAACCGCCGTTGCTCAGAGCTCAACTCGCACTCTTGAGGGAGCTCTTAAGTGACTGAGCCACTCGGCTGGCCCCTCAGAACTTTTAATATGCTAATATGCATTGTGAATATCTAAAAGGAGGCTATGGTATTTACTGTTCCCCAAACTTCTTTGTTTTCTTTATCAGCCCTTTCTTTAACAGCCCTTTCAAAAACACCTGTTGAATGATCAACCTCATGAATGCTGGTGTTCTGAGGGAAATAGTTCAGTCTCTTCTATGTTAACAACACATTCCTAAGGGCTTTCAATCCTTCAGGAGCAAAGAAATATAATATTTTTTTAAAGATTTTATTGGGGAATTGGGGAAGGGGAACAGCCAAGTTATTGTCCCTCAGTCTTAGTTGTGGAGGGCACAGCTAGCTCAGCTCCAAGTCCAGTCACCATCCAGAGATGGCCGCCCTTCAGCAGCTCAGGGCAGCTCAGCTCAAGGTGCCATGTTCAATCTTAGTTGAGGGTGGGTGTAACCCACCATCCCATGCAGGAATCGAACCCACACACTTGCTGTTGGGAGCACATGCTCTCACCAGCTGAGCCATCCTGCCACCTGTTGGCAGCTCAGCAGCAGCTCAGCTCAGACACAGCTCACTGGCCCATGTGGAAATCGAACCGACAACCTTGTTGCTCAGAGCTCACACTGTGATTCAACTGAGCCACTCGGCTGGCTCCAAGAAATATAGTTTTAATGATAGAATTTCAGGCACTCTACCAAGTATGGGAGATATTTTGGGCCCAACCATCTGATTTTACTCAAACATACCAGCTATTTCTTCTACTCTAAAGATACTGTTGCCACTGAATATCTCATTCTGAGTAACAGTTAAACACATAGCTGACTATGTCAAATGCTGAGTGAAAGAGCACCTTTGACACCTTTTCACCAAAGACTATTTTTATTCCTTCTCCCCATGGACCTAATGTTTTGAAAATTGTTGTCCACCAAATTGCTATAGCAAGTTGATTTTAATAATTCCCAACTGTAGTGAACATCTATGATTGTTTATACTACATCTTTCCTTCTTCTTTCTGGTAACAGCACTTCCAAACCGCCTTTGAAAAAGTTGCTTTTGTTCTGTCTTTTTAACAATTTGATGTGGGTGACTTTATTAGTCAGGGTTTGTAAGGAAGACAGAGAGGGATGGGGGTGGATTTTAAGGAACTACAATAGTTTATGTGATTTTGGAGCCTGGAAAGTCCAAAATCTTCAAGGTAGCTGGCATACTGGAGATCTAAGAAAGAATTGCAGTTGGAGTCCAAAGATAGTTGGCTGGCAGAATTCCCTCTTTCTCAAGGGAATTTTTTCTTAATTTCAACTGATTGGATGAGACCTTACCCACATTATGGGCAGCAACTATTTTACTCAAAGTCTACTGATTTAAATATTAATCCCATCTAAAAATACCTTTACAGAAACATCTAGAATAGTACCAGATATTTGGGCACTGTGGTCTAGCCAAGTTGATACATAAAATGAGTCATCACAATGGCATTGACACCAATCCCAGGGCCTATGCGTGTATGTAAGTAGGAAGAGGAAGGGATAGGGGACTCCATTTGGTTAAGGCAGCCAGCACATCTCATTCAACTGGAGTAAACTTGGTGGCCTTTGCTGGAGACAGCAGGACACAAACTCTTTCTTCGCCACTGGATTTAAAGTGGGAATATGTAAAATGTGGAGCTGATGTGATCATGAAGAGAGCTTGGGCCTTGCCAGAGCTGAAAGCAGAGGCAACTCACGCTGAGAGGCAGGGCCTGATAGTGTCGCCTGAGTCCTGGATTGATTCAGTTCTGAAATTGAACCCTGAAACTATCCAGTTACCTAGCTCAATATATTATCATTTTTTGCTTACATCAGATTTTAGGAACTAAAAGAATCCTAACTGATATATCATCAAAGCTTATGATCAGCATAAGAAATCCTCTATTACCAAAATTAGTTGTTACAATTTAACTATTACAGTTTCGGCCTCAAGTAAGGATAACTGTCTACACAAGCCAATAGAGATGGCGAAAGATCTATTCTAGAAATTACTTCCAGGAGAGAATTTTTCTGCACTAGAGAGAGCCAGATGCCACATCAGCCAAATAAGAAAGAAAACTGAACTTAGTTTCTATCAATTGATAGAAATCTATTTCACTTCTTATAAGAGGGAAAAGAGAGGAGGGAGACCTGTGATTTAGGTAGATAATCTGTGAATCTGATCGCATAGACATTCTCATCTCCCTGAGAACATATTATGTCTCACAGGGTTAAGGAAATGATGTATGCAAAGCACTTAGCACACTCAATAAATACTAGCTACTACTTTTGCGTTGCTCATCCTAAATGAGGTGGCTTCATGGGACCGGTTGCTAATTTGGGGTCACAGTTCAGATGGAAAGAAAGACAAGGGAAGTAGCTTACAACCCCTTTCCTATACCATTTCCAATATGAGTGTGTTCATCAGCCCAGAAATACTGCCCATAGAAAAGTGCTTGGAGCCTGGCGGACCAGGCCACTGAGATGGGAGCATGTTATCAATTTCCCGGTGTCTCCCACTGTGCAACCTGGTGTACTAATCTACCTCTTGAGCAAGAACCTGGAGAAGAGAATGGATGAAACAACACTTAGACTAGAGCTGCTGGGATGCAGAGAGCACTCTGGGCAGCAAATGTTTAGAGAAATTGCTCTTCTGTAGGCCAGGTTTCATAATCTAATTGGGTACTACCCCCTGTGTGCCCTGAAAACACAGATATTCTATGAATCCACACATGAGAAGTGTGCCCATCCCCAAATGTTCAGAACTGACACTTGAAAAGATAGGGCCCACTTTTCATGAGGTGCTGGTCTGAGGTAGATGAGATTTAAAGCTTTGTTTAAGGCAATGTGTCTTAAACCTCAGTCTACCTTTGCCATTTCTGTGGCCCCCTTGTACTTTGATTTAACTAATGTATATTTTTAAATCAACTTACTTTGTTTCTTAAGCAATGTTATGCTTAAAATAATACATTACATTATAACCATAAGTGAAAAATCAGCATTCCTTACCAAAGAAGGTATCCATAAAAATAAATAGACAGCTATTGAAACCAAAGATTTGCCTACATACCTCTAAAAATTGTTTCCCAAACCACCAAAGATAAAGGCACTGGACTTCTGGAAATGTTGACTTAAGGCATGGTTGTCTTCTCTCCGTTGTAGCCTTCTTCCCTGCCCTCAAATGACTGCTAGAGAAAAGACCAACCACCCTGGATCTCAGAGCCTCCCCAGTAGACTGCAGGGGAGGTGATGTGCAAAACCAAGAGAAGATGTCAGAGTGGTCATTGTCTCTCAAGCCCCATGGAGTGCTGGAGGAGTGAGATTTGGGGGTGCCCGCTACCAGGACGCCAGCCTTTCCCTATTAGAATAGGCTGAATGACAGCTTAAGGAAGATGACTGAAGGGGGAAGAGGGGAAAGGTACAGCAAGTCCTGTAGAGCTTGAGAGAGAATGTGGAGTGGGATGGTGGAGGCGAGAGGGTAGAGGACCTGGAGGATAATTTAGGGCATAGGGTACTTGGATAGAAGGGAGAAGTAGATGATTTTCTGCAGAAGATGGTCTTAGTCAACTAATACATAATAGTGCAAAGGATAGACATGTGGATTTCAATCCTAGTTCAGTCACTTCACCAGCTGTGAGAAGATTTGCAAAATATTGAACCTCCCTCAGACTCAATTTTCCCACATGGTAAACATCAGCCCTTTTAGCAATAATGATTGGCTGGGAATTGGTCTTGCGTTTTATTATTTTATTGTATTTTATTTTTGCACTTTGCAAATGGTCCCCTCAAGGCCATGTGGATCACCAACACCTTTTATAGGTGACAATTTAGGTGAGGCCTGCCTATAGCTACCAACATTGGTGCTTTTGTACTTACCTGTACTGCTTTCCTACTTCACTAGGTTAGAGAGTGTAAGCATTGCCTGCAATCCACCACCTTGGCTTCTCCACAAAGAAAACAGTATTTTTTTAAAGTTCCTCGAAAAGAAATAAAGTGAATCATTGAATCAGGCTTTTTGTTTCCATGATTATTGGTTTGTTGCCTCTAATCCATTGTGGTTTGAAGTGATCTCTCTCTCCCTCTCTCCCTCTCTCCCTCTCTCTTTTTCCATACATGACTTGGCCATTTACACAGGCCCAGGCCCAATGGTTTCATGAATAACTAAATGCAAACTGCATTTTTCAAAACCATAATGAGAAACACCTCCAAAAAGGAGGCTGGCACAGATATATGACTTAAAATTGTTTAAAATTTCTAAGCACTCCCACCTCCCATATACACATTGCCTTCTAGGAAGGATGGTTCTCTAGAAGACTCTCCTATGTGTCACAATGGGAAGGAACCTGCTAGTTTGGAGAGGCTGGGGCTGGACAAAATGACCTTGAATGTGAAAGGAGTGGAAGATTTAGAGTAGGGGTGTGTGTCTGAGTGGGGTAAAAGGGTGGGTAGAGGCAGGAACCAGAGAGATGTCAATGTGGGGTCAGGAGGAATGACTTGGGAAAAGATTTTTTTGATGGGATTTTTACCCGAAGAAATGTTCTTTGTTGTACCCTGTTTGAAGGGTCCTCTCTCTGTGGACACAATATGCTTCGTTGGATTGGATTTCTTATGGAAGGTTGAAAGGGCCCAACAGAAATATGGAGTGAGGGGACAGCGGACCTCAGAAATTTATGTACACTTAGAACAAGACCTGTCAGAGACCAAGAGAGGCCTGGCTCAGAGAACTTGGGCTAGAGCTTTCTTTTGAAGTTTTCCTAGCATGTTGAATAAAGGCACACAAACATCGAAATGGGTTGACAAAAACTGTGGAAGGTCTCAAATGTTTCCATTTAATAAATTGATGCTTTTAACACTTAAAACTCCAATGCAGGGGCCGGCCGAGTGGCGCATTGGTTAAGAGCTGGTTTTGGGACGCCAGCAGCCCCGGTTCAGATCCCACATGTGAGGACCAGTGACACTGCCCTCTACAGCTAACAACAGCTCCACCTGGAACTGGGCTGTGCGAGCCCCGGTGATGGTGTGGGCTGCAGCCCCTGCTGCAGTGGGCTGCCATAGGCTACAGTGAGTGGCCAGCAGCCAGTGTGAGCTGCCAATAGCCGCGGTGAGCGACCATCCAGAGGCCGGGGACCGATCTGCCTCATCCGGGAAGAAAGCAATGACGATACCAACATGGGCCAGTGAAGCAACGTCCTCCGCAACTAGACTGAAGAACAAAAAGACAGCAACTTGTCTGTTCCCCTTCCCTGATTCCCTAACGCTGTTCTCCTCCCCCAGTTCCCCAATAAAATCTTTAAAAAAAAAAACAACAACAAAAAAACTCCAATGAAGAATCTTATGTGGGGCTATGTCAAGAATCTACGGAGGGTGCCCAAAAATGTATACACATTGTAAGAAAGGAAAACTGTATTAAAATTGTAATATTCAATATATACCAGTAACAAAAGATGCATACAAGTCGCGTTTGACTTCTGCAATCACAAGAAGTGCTCAGAGTGGTTACCAACAGTATCCAGACACTTCTGATTACAGCGAACTACTTCTTTGGCGAACGTTGACCAGTGTCCATTTGTATACATTTTTTTGGCACCCCGGTATATGTGAGACCCATTTCTGATAGCCTCTGACCTACAGTCACAGACTCTTTGGGTGGGGGACACCTTTGGGACCACCATCTCGACCTCTCCCGCTTTAAACCAGACTCTGCCCTATACAGCGCTAGGAGCCAAGCACCAGTCTTAGCTTGAATCTTTCCAGAGCTGGCTCCCAGTATCTCCCAAGGCAGCTCATTCCATTTCAGAACATTTTGCAATGGTTAGATCTTTTTCCTGACATCATAACTTCCTGTAGTTTGACAAGTGTTTGCTCAACATCCACTATGCAAAGAACAAGGAGAGCCCCATGAAAAACTAGTGATAGTAACTCTCCCCTCAACCCCAGGTTGGAAGAGGCATTTTTGCCATCTGAAATCTTCCCCACAAGCCCTTCTCAAACCTGAATCTTAAAAGAGTTTTCTTTTTAATTCAGGCAACAAGGATAATGAGTCAGCTTGACTCCTCCAGTCAGCGGGGAATTGAAACTTTTATAGCAGCCGGAGCTGTGGAACGCCATGCAGCAGCCATTCTCCACCCAGCTCTGTTGTGAAATCCCCTTGAAATTTCCAAGTTATCTAAAAGAGTTTATCAAAATTCTTTTAACATTTTCTTCAAATTTATGTTTACTTAAATCATGACAATATGTGGGGACACATCATTTGAGGAAATAAGAACTGTGAAATCCAACAAAAATAAAGTATCATTAATAGTAAGATCTAGTGTTTAGATGTGAGAAACAGATAGTGACTTGTTTAAAGTTGCTCGTTTACCAGGCGGCAGAGGTTAATTTCCGAAGTCCACTCTGAATCTACTTCCTCTTCAAAAAAGTGACAATGGCCTCATGATAAAGTCACAAACTTCCTAAAGAAGTACAAGACCTGATTATTTTGTTGTACTGTTGAACACGTGATTTTCTGTAGATGAATGTCATGCTTTTATTTATTTATTTATTTTAATGTCAGGCTTTATTTACTTTGGTCATAATTTTGGGAGCTAAGGGAACTCTTTATTGCATTGAGTAATTCTATGGAGTAATCAATTTTGCTGTTTCTATTCATTCTCCCTTCTAAGAATCTTGAGCATGCAAATTGGATTGAAAGCAATAAAAGCTGTAATTCCACACTGGGAGTCAGTGCTTTCCAAACCTTAATATGGAGACAAATCACCGGGTGATATTATTAAAATTCATATTCTCATTCAGGGGGTCTGAGGAGGAGCATGAGAATCTGTACTTCTCATAGGCTCTCACATGACATTGATGGCGCCACCTAGAAAGGACACGTGTGCTGGCAAGGGTCTAGCCAGCTCACAGAAACCACCCATCAGTCTGCTTTGATCTCATACAGGTAAAAACAAACTGACTCTACGTTTAACATAGTGGCCAGTTGTATTATTATCTGATTATCGCTTTTGTGGCATTAGGGGGGAAATGTAGGAACATCAACAAACTAAATAATGTCTTGATAAACATCTTTTTACCCAGTTTCCATTTAACTTATTGTTTATGACACTATTTAAGCCAAAGTTTTCACTTAGAAACAAGTCTGCCTTGACTACATAAATAAATTCTTCCTAGCAAGAAAAAAAGAAGAAAAACTTAGTTCATTTCAAACACACTGAACTTTAATTTCCATGAACAGAAAGAAAACTGGCAAAAAGCCTGCTGTTTCCCTCAGCCAATCAGAATAACGTGACCATAAATGTCCGTGAATTCCCCCATCAGTGAATCTCTGCCTCCTTTATTTCTGTCGTGGGGACATGTATCATACAGTTCTGTGCCACATACTCTGCCTTTTATGTCTTACTTTTCTCTTCTCAAAAAAAAAAAAAACAGAAAAGAAAAAAATTAAGCTCAGTGGGATCGCTCATGTAAAAATCTATTCTTTTATGTTAAAAGCTATTAACTTAGAACACATACAGCTTTTGATTACCTTTTAATAATAATATCTAACTCATTTAGAGCCCTTAGTATGAGCTGGGTGCTATTTGAAGGGCTTTACAAATAGGATTTCATTTAATGCTCATAAAAATCCTGTACGTGAGGACTTCTTATACCTATTATATAGGTATAATAACTGAGGCTCCAAGCAGTTAAAGATCTTGCACTATTCACACAGAAGGTAAGTTATAGCACTGGGACATGAGCCAAACAATTGCTTCTTCCTTTAACAATGTGCTACCCTCTTCCTGAGCCAGCACACACACTAGCTAATTGAGCATTCACCACGTGCCAGACCCCTTTACATATAGTATCTGATTTAATTGTCATACCCACAACTTTTCTTATTCACATAAACAGGTACCTTGATCAAGTTCCCAAGGCACGTAAGGGATCTAGGTCTGTCTGCCACTAAAGCCTGTGTTCTTTGCACCATATCTTGATATCTCCCACCATTTTAGTGAATAAGACAGTTTGTCTTGCCTTTCTTTTTAGAGGGCCAATCTGAAACCTTTGCATACACCAGGGCACAGCCCAGAACACATATTATCTAGACTGGGACACTTTCTGGAAGGATCCGAAACACCTAACCTTTAGGGTCTAACACCTAACCTTTTTCCACCCTTTTCCCCATCTTGTCTTTCCCACATCTCTCATCATTCCCTCTTCCTGTGACATCCCTACCCCTGCACATCTACCTCTTTGTTGGCTATTAACACAGTAGACATTGGATCAAATTGGGAAATGTTCCTCTCTTGCCTTCCCTTGGTGCGTCCCCATGCCCTGGGATCACATTTCTTCATTTTGCTTTCTTTTCTTTGGATACTATCTGGCCCTTACCCAAAATAGAATTTGCTGTCTTTTCTTCCATGTCGTGAATACAGCGGAAGTCCATAAACCATAATGATAAAGGATGAAGCAATGGGCATTTTCTTCAAAAAAGAAAAAAAAACCCAGCTCATTTCTCTGGGAGCCCAATGAGTAACACATTGCTAACATTTATCAAGAGTGTCGCTGCATTACAAAAGTGCTTAGGCACACACAATCTCATTAGACCCTCGCATTATCTTTATATTTAACATTATCCTCATTTTAAAGATTAAGAACCTTAGGTTTGGTGAATTTAAGTAACTCGCCTGAGCTCACACACCAGTATACGGTAGAGCTGGGGTGAAACACAGGTCTTGTTGGCTCTGCAAACTGACCCCACTCCCTCGTTAGTGGTGTGTTGTCTATACCCTTCCTTGGGCTGACATCCTTGCAATTGGCCTCTCCCACACCCTGTCTCCACCTTGTCATCCAAACTGCCCTTCTGGAAGGAACCCTCTCCTCCACTTTGTCAATCTCAGTTCCACTTTTCATATAAGGCAGAATCAAAAAGTCATGGCCTTCCCTGACTCACTTCATCCCATTGTGACCTTTCCAAACTTAGAGCTCTCTCAGCACGTTGGAGGAGTGAGTGAGGCTGATTTTGCATTTGGAGTATGTGAACATTATCTCTCTTTTTAAAAATTTACGCTTCAGATAAATCCCTATCGACTTGGACTTGAACTACCCCACTCGTACTTATCATTGCCTCGTAACTGTACTTGACTTTATATGGCAGGAGACATGTTTGCTAATTAGAAAGCAATTTGCTTGAGATGAGGGCATTATTTTCCACTGTCTTTGAATGGAATCTTTGACCTGAAGTCTGGATCCCGACAATCTTCCTTAATTAAATAAATATTTATTTAATTTTTTTTCAAATAAAGTTTATACTTTATTTTAAAGATAACAGAGAAAATTTAGAAACCACAGGAAAAGAAAACAAAAAATACATTTCACTTGTAGGCCCACAACTACTGATATTTTAAAGTATTTCCTTCCAGTTTTTATGTTTTTTATTTTTTATTATTAGTTTCAGGTGTACAAAAACAATGCAATCGTTATGCTTTTCACTTCTCAAAAAGTGACAACCCCCTTCCCCCAACCCATTGCCCCCCCCATATCATACATATCTATTACAATTCCTTAAATTAATATTCATGAGTACCTACTTTGTGGCACAGGCTGTGCTTGGCCTTCGGAATAGCTGTGAGAAGGACAAGCATGGTCCCTGCCTTCATGGACTTGAAAGATCAGTGGGGACAATACACTCAGGTGACTATCTAGTCAGCCCTGATGTCTCCTTGCTGTGAGAAACGCTTCTGTTTGGTTCACCAGACACCCCTGGCCTGGCCTCCACACTGGTTTTGCTCAGCATCATTACTTAAGCGCACTCTGCTCCCCTCAGTTCTTCCATGAGGCCCTAAAGCTCTGACCTTCACCTTTTCCCAGGTGACTTTCAAATCTCTATCTCATGCTCTGACTTAGGTTTACATTTCCAGTGCACTATTTTTAATTCCTTCTCATTTTCCATTTATCACCTCAAACACTTTTGTGTCTAAAACTTAGCTCTTTTGTTTTCATCCAGACCAGAAGGGTGAGGAAATTGGAATCAGTAAACAAAATAAAAAAATAAAATAAATGAAGTCCACATGAGTCTGGCCATGTTCTGAACCTACAGACTGTTAACTGTGCTGTCCTTCTTCTGTGTCTGTCAGTCTCATTAATTAGATAGGAAGCTCCTTCAAAGTAAGAAGTGTCTCTTCTACTGTTTCAGATTGCCAGGGTCTGCTCCAAAGTCCTACCTGAGCTTTCTGCACGTGTGAGGAGGTGTGTGATGAGGACCCCGGCCCTGGAAAGAGCCTTTCTGTTATTGTATGGACTTACCCAGCATTCAATTGTGGAGTTGGAACTGGATGGCTAGCAAACTATAAGGTCAAGAGCCTTTACTTTTTCTGATTGAAAGGAATTTAAATTTTGTCCTGATTTGTGATAGAAAGATCAAAACAATTACATCCATGATATCCCATCCCATCTCTCAAAGTTTGCAGACATGGTAAGAAAAATAATAACAATGTCATAATCAACGAGAGAGAGAGAGAGAGAGAGAGAGAGAGAGAGAGAGAGAGAGAGAGATTTTAGCCTCGGGCTGTGACCATCATGCTCTCTTTCCAATTCGTTTTAGGGTTATTGCCACCTACACTAACTAGAGGTTAAGATCATCCCAAGATGAGTAGCCTACATTTTAAGAGTTCCTGACAATTACTTGGCCAGACTCTCTTCCCTCCTGAATGCTGGCATCTTCTTGTGAACATCTCTCTTTGAAGTCAGCAAGAATCTGGTCTGTGATGAATCACACTGGCTTCCTGAGCAGCCTGGGCTGCCAAAGCACTCTGCTGCAGAGCCTGGAGAGCGGCTGACCTGGTTTTTTCTTTCCTTTCTCTTAGCTCTCACCTCCCTCCCTCTGCTCCCCTGCGCGCGCGCACACACACACACACACACACACACACACACACACACACTCTCTCTCTCACTCCAGTGTAGCCTATTAAAACAGTGGGCATGGCAGTTGACCATAAGACATAAAACAAAAAAACAACATGGTATTGATTGTTTTTCTCACCAATGTCCATTTTTTGACTCACATTTATTGTTGACCTCTCCATTCTCCTGCCTCTGGTCATCCCATTTTTCCTCCAGTAAACAGAGGAGGCAGAGGGACAGCTTGTTTAGTGCTGGTGTAGATCGGGACAGGGAAAGAAAGAACTGTGTGCACACATCTCCTCTGGGAGATTGTGGGGAGCTGGCATCCTCTAATGACTGAATCTTCTGACTGTAGGAGCCACGGATTCCCCTCATTTACTGCTTTCAAAGCCTTATTTGTATTAAAGGATCTTTCTCCACTTATCTCAGGGAAGATGGTAGGATTCTGGGTGTATGCAGTGAAAATAGATTTGGCTTATTAAACAGAAGGAGGGAGAAGAAGAACATTCTAGGTTACCCTGAAAACCAACCACGGTTTGGCTGCCACCTGGTTTATTTCTCTGAAGCTATATGCTATATGGAGACAACTTTTCATACCCAGTTTTGTACCCAAATAGCTCACTTTGCTACATACCACTCTTATATTTCTCAGTGAGGAAGCAACATGAAGCCAGTCTGTCCTGGCCCAGGAGTGAACCTGAAGACCAGGTCATTTCTGGGCTTTACTTCCAACAATATTTATTAAGTTTTTGGCAAGTCACTATCTTTGCAGTAACAGGAGAAAAGAAAGATTTGGTATCCAGAGATAAACAGAATAGGGGTCCTATCCCCTAGGAGAACACAGGCAGGCCAGTGTAATCTATGGGCTAATGACATGGACTTTGAAAATCACATTGATTCCATCCACATTAGTTATGTAAGTATGGAGCAGTTACTTAGTTTTTCTGAACTTTTGGTTTCCTGATCTGTATAAACAAGATGCTAACAGGTTGTGCTTTTTATACTAGTTACGAAGGTATAGATAATTCATGGAAAGGGTGTTGCACAGTATTTGGCACATAGTAATTTCTTGATGGATATCAGTTACTATTAGTGTTATTATTAATATAGGAGAGGCCAAAATTGCTAAGAGAGCCAAGAGGGCGATACCTCTTTTAGCTTCAGGTATTATAGAGGGCTTTGTGGAGAAATTAGGAGTGGAACAAGTTAGCATGCATTAGTGGGAGAGAAGACCCACTTTCATAAATCCCCCCTCTTAGGGGGAATCCTCAGGGCACATAGACTGAGCATGGCTGATGACTAGGCCCAGCTCTCAGCATGAGCCTGACTGGCTCTTATGTCTTCTTTCCTCTGTGGTTGAGTTCCAATAGAACAGAATCTGTTCTCTCTCCTACCACTTGCTGATGAGTCAGAGCAGCTGTGATAGAAGCTCTCTCTGTCCACAGAAAACAAGATCAGGCAGATTTGTAGAGTTGCGACACTTGTATTGACAGTTATGTTTTCTCATCTTTCATTTATTTATGCAAAGGGGAGGGTGGGAATTTTTTGTTTTTTTGAGCTTTTTAATAATCCAGTTTACAAAAGTATTATTTCATTAGATGCCAAAGATGCAGGGAATCAGTTTCTCCTTTGGCATCCATACGAATACATTCTGCTGCTTATCCAAAGGAGTCTAGGGGCATGGGCAATATTCCCTAAGCAGAGTTCAGCACCTGAAACAATGTAAACATCCTCTACAAACGCTGGTATTGGCTTAAGCCTCTAAGAGAGTCTAGTAATGTTTAATAAAAGAATTAATTATTCAATTTTCAAACCTCAACTCTTTCCATGGGTCTGGACATTTACCTTTTCCTTTATTTAATAAAATAGTTTTAAGAAATTCTATTCAACATTTTCTTAATATCATAGCCTTCTTAATTATAGCACATTTTTAAATGTTAATAAAATATAGTTGTATTAACTTAAAATCACAATCTGTCTCAGTACTTAGTATATATTTTTAGATAATACTATGTAATATCACTGAGTTGCTGCTTATTATAGTCAGGATTTTTTGCTTGTATGTTAGTCATTTTCAAATCGCTGAAGAGGAAGTGGATTTGGGCTATAGAATTATAAAAAAATTTGAGAGTCAAAAAAATTAGATCAATACACTGGAAGGAATATTGAAATGAGATTAATTTTCCCTCCGTTTTGCATGACCTCAAAATAAACCAATATATTGACCTCAACCTTATCAACCACTTTGTATATGAGACTAAATACTCCCATCCCATCTTTGCTGTGACATTTGTAATAATAACAATAATAATATTATTAATATATTCATTATATATGATCAATTACATGTTATATATTACTATAATTAATGATTAATAATTAATCATAATAATAATCTGTGATAAAGTCCTAATCTAGAAAGGACATGCGAAGGTCTGACAATTCAGTTAGTTGAACTTGCCACCGTGCGCTTACATTGGTAGCACTGTACAAACAGCTTGGTAAGGTGTCATAACCTTGGTGTATCAGTGTCTCATAGCTGTGTTCGTGTCGATGTGTGGCAGTGTCTTGCTGAGTGGCATTCATTATTGTTGTTGCGTGTTCTTGTGTGTCGCAAGAATGTCTGAGCTTGAATTAGAGCAACAAACAAACATTAAATTTCTTGTTAAAACTGGCAACAGTGAAAATGAAATCAGTGACATGTTAGTCCAAGTTTATGGGGATAATGCCCTGAAGAAAACGTCAGGGTGCAAATGGATTAAACGTTTTTCTGAAGGAATAGAATGCGTCACTGATGAAGAGAGGTCAGGGTGGCCAATAAAGAGCAGAACTGATTAAAACATTGCAAAAATTCTTCGAATTGTGTGTCAAAATCATCAGCTGACTGTGAGAAGCATAGCAGGCCAAGTAAACATCGATAGAAAAACAGTGAGGAAAATCTTAACTGAAAATCTTGGCATGAGAAAGGTGTGTGCAAAAATGGTCCCTAAGAAGCTCTTGCTTCACAACAATGCACCAGCTCACAGGACACTGTCTGTGAGGGAGTTTTTAGCCAGTGAATAAATAACTGTATTGGAACACCCTTCCTACTCACTTGATCTGGCCCCTAATGACTTCTTTCTTTACCTAAAGATAAAGGAAATATTGAAAGGAAGACATTTTGATGACATTCAGGATATCAAGGGTAATATGACAACAGCTCTGATGGTCATTCCAGAAAAAGAGTTCCAAAATTGTTTTGAAGGGTGGACTAGGCTCTGGTATCAGTACAAAGCTTCCCAAGGGGAGTACTTCGAAGGTGACCGTAGAGGTATTCAGCAATTTTCAAAGATTTAGAAAATGCAGTGATTATGTCATTGTTTGCTCTTGCTTGAGAGTTGTTTTTTTAAATTGGTGACTTAAAACACTGGTTTCACTTTGACTTCAGTTGGTTATTTAACGTGAAACTAATATAATCTGTAATGATAGTTAAATACATGAGCACTAATTACATGCTAAACATTGCACTAAACAACTTGTTTATCTCATTTAATTGTCAAAATAACCTTATCATTTCCCCCACTTTAAAGACACAATTTTGAAAGATGAAGTAAATTACCCAGGGCCACAATGCCAGCAAGTCTCAGGTCTGGGATTTGAAACCAGCTCAGCTAACTCCTGCGACTGAGTTCTAGATCATTATAAACTTCTGCTGTTTGTCCCAGAAGGTTGCCCTGCACCTGCTAAGCACTAAGAATATTATCCAAAAGAAGGCCCACATTCCACATATTTTTTGACCCACAATTATAGAGCATTAGTCAGGTTCCCCAAATTGCATCCTAATTAGAAGGAAAGAGATTTTTTACCAAACGGAGTCTTAACTGAGCTATGCCAAGTTCAATGGTCAGGTGGAATTCACAAAAGTATTTTTATTAACTTAATAACCATGAACCGATCTATGTGAGTACCAGAAGAATTTGTTTTGAAAAAGACCACCAACATTTAATAAATTACATGCTATAGCAATTGCTTTTTTCATATTTTCAAATTAATTGGGTAAGACTTTAGCTTCAATTTCACTTGTAATAATTTAAAGTGCAAACCCTTTGCACAACTATTTTAGGAAGAATGCCAAGAATATTCTTCTATTTGCTGTTGGTTTCCTAAATAAGGGTCTCTAGAGCCTGGATTCTTTACCACAGAGTCATGCCAAATGAAATATCACTTTAGTCAGGCTATATTTAGTTGATCTCAATGCCAGGTTTAGTCCTAGTTTTTAAATGTAACAAAAACCTATAGCTCTGAAGGCATATGTTTATGTAAATATGCAATATCAGGTAATTATGCCTGCATGTGTATACATGGTTTTTAATATTTCTCCTGCCAAAAACTAGTTTTCTAGGTGACTTTGGTTCAGTTGCAAAGATGAATATAGATTTTATTCAAATGTCTGTAAATTATTGAGGACTATTTGAGGTTTGTTCAGTTAAGCACTTTGTACCTGAAGGGAGAATGGCCCATTTTAAAGAAGCTTTTGGGGCACAGGGAATGAGGGATAAACACCGCATTACATCCCAAATAGGGCCTCTGCAGGGCTCATTGCCTCCCATCCATTAGGAGGTACTTGAAAAATTGATAAATTGGGATAAAACGATATATTTTTCTTTAGAAAGGGAAAGGAAGGCACAATTTCTAATAAGAAAGTGTTCTCTTTATTGTGAACTGTGTGAAAGGATTTCTTATTTTTTCTCCTGTTAATCTCTGGGACTGCCTGATAACTCTCCCCATCAGGACATTCCATTTCCTGTGTCTTTTGAAGCTGTTCAGATGGTGATGATGACCTGGTCCCTGGGGGTTTGAATCCTTAGGTCCAGGAGGGATCTCCAGGGTTAGTCTTCATGGGCTCTAAAGCAATGCCAGAAATTAGCCCAAGAGTAAGGGATTTCTGACTCTGTGGGTCCTGCAGAGTAAAGGAGGAGCGGGGTGGAAAGGAAGGTTCAGGCAAAATGAAAATAGAAAAATGCAACTTAGAAGTTAAAATTTATTTTTTCAAAAACTAAAGACTTACAAATTTAGCTTTTAAAATAAAACAACTACAAACTCTGTATGGGTTCAATCTGCTTTTGTATTCTGCTACGGCTCTTTTCAATGGCTCAGCTCTCTCTCTTCTCTCTCTCTCTCTCTCTCTCTCTCTCTCTCTCTCTCTCTCTCTCTCTCTCTCTCTCTCTCTCAACCACCTAGAATGCTACAAAACTGCCTTTAGGATTATCAGTTTAAATAGATATTGGGGAAATAGATCAAAATATAGGTGGGTACTCATTTTGACAGCACATATACTAAAATAGAAATAATGCAGAGATGGTTAAAGCAAAATTTGTACCATTGTATGGGAATTACAATGTGCATTGTAAAAAAAAAAAGAGGCGGTAAATATATAGTTGTCAGGTCTCAACATTTTCCATGAAATGGTACAATATTAAGTGTAAGTTGCCTGTGAGTATTTAAAGATGTATATTGTAATCCCTAGAGCAATCATAGTGACATCAGTCACTATTAAAATAATAGTAGCCAATTGCTTATTTTTCTGCTGCCTGACAACCAGCCAATAGGTGAATTTCAACTCCTCTCCTCTCGATTATTAACAATGGACAACTGCTTTATTTCATTAGAAATGGATAATTAATAAGTGGTTCCCTTGGGCAAGAGCTTTCTAGATCTCCAGAAATGATTAAGACTGGCTTAAATAAGCTGTTGAGGAAGCTACATACCTGTATGTCTGCTTGCCATGTGAGTGCCACCCTCTGAACACCCATTCTTAGCTATTTTCTAGGGCAAAATGATGCAGCAAGGGTAAGAAGAGAGAGATTGCACAAATTACTAAAGACACTAAATGCTGTGCTTTCTGCCTGTATTATAGTCCTGCTTTTACAAATGTCCTATTAGTAAAAACAAACAACTCTTCATATGGTTAGCATTGTTGCTTCTGCTTCTGGCAAATCCATCAGAAAAAAATCAAATCCAAAGGGTCTGGAGAGGAAAGAATTACTCAATGAGATTTGGACCTAAACTTTTAGCAGATGGGATTTAAGGAAATATATCTCCCACTCTTTCTTAGCTTATTCTATTTACCCAAACATTCAGATCCTAATTTGAATTTAGTGGTTCATGTTGACAAAGATGGAAACAGAATTATGTAACTACTATTGACACCCTTTACAAAATATCCTGCATAGGGTTTGCTCATTTTGTGTTTGTATTTGTTCTTAGCTGTACTTATTTCATCAAAGTTAACAATTTGAGGATGAAAAGAAATATATAATCTATTATTTTACACACTTGGAAGCGAGATACCCATTTAAGCAGCTGAAGTTTTAAACTAGGAAAAGTGAGGCTAAGAGAAACCTCTGCTTTCTCCAGCTTAGGTGTTCTGGAATGCCCTTTCCTGCCAAAATCTACAATCATCTGGCAAGTACTGAAAACTCAGATTCCATTGCTCAGGAAGATGTCCACTTGTTAAAGGATATTTATGCCTTGAAGGATTAAGGCAAAGGAAGACAAAGTTTGTCTTTACATTTTGTTATATTTTGGTGTGGAATTCTAACTGTCAGACACAAACTTTCCAGATCTTTGTCAGGTTAATATCAAATGAGGAATTCTGGAGCTGTGCAGACTATCTAATTTCTGGAATGTCCCAAATGCAATTTGAATGTCCTGGTATAATGTTTTCCCCACCTCCTGGCACTCACTGCTGGTCTGAGTGATGCTTAGCTTAAAACTAAGTCTATTCAGATGGTCCCAGTATGACAAGTAGGGGCCTGAGCCCCAAGGAAACCTTGAGATAAAAGTGGTGATGGAAGTCAAAAGGAACTCAGTGGAGAGGACAAAGTTCAGCAAGACTACTGGGATTTCCAGGTGTTTCTGCAGAGTGGAGTAGAAGAAGGTAGAGGTTGGAGGGACCCTTCTTGGAGAAATAGATCTACTTGAATGGAATGGTGACTTTGCCTGTGAGTGGAGAAAGAGCTGGTAGGCTCCTTGATCCAGTTACATAAACGTAAAACAAACAAACAAACAAAAAAAAAACATAGTAAACATCATACTCAGCATTTTAACACTAAACGTAAGGGATTCATGGATTGCCTGAATATTGGGAACATTGTTCTATCTCTAAAAATCTTAACTAAATTCATCTGACCTTCCAGTTATCAGTACTGCCTGCCATCAGCATATTTTTGAAAAAGTGCTTACTTCCTGAAGGATTAGAGGCATTTATTCATTATAAAGTCCCAGGCAAAGTTTGTAAGTTCCGACATCCACATGAGCGACACTTACTGAGCACTTGTTATGCCCTAGGCATTGAGATAGATCCTGGAGACACTACGATGAATAATCGGATGTCTGCCCCAGCCGATGAGAAAGGCAGGTAGTAAGAAATAATCACGCGGGGCTGGCCGAGTGGCGCGGTGGTTAAAAGCTGGTTTGGGATGCCAGCGGCCCCGGTTGGTTCGGATCCCACATGTGAGGGCCAGTGATACTGCCTTCAAAAAAACAAAAACAAAGAAAACCTATTTATACGGCCGAGGGGCTGCCCAAAACATCATCCCTACTTCTCCTGGCGCTGCTAAGGCTGTGGGCAAGGTCATCCCTGAGCTGAATGGGAACCTGAGCTGAATGGGCAGCTCACTGGCATGGCCTTCCGTGTCCCTACCCACAATGTGTCAGTTGTGGATCTGACCTGCCGCCTGGAGAAGGCTGCCAAATATGATGACATCAAGAAAGTGGTGAAGCAGGCATCAGAGGGCCCCATCAAGGGCATCCTGGGCTATATTGAGGACCAGGTTGTTTCCTGTGACTTTAACAGTGATACCCACTCTTCCACCTTTGATGCTGGGGCTGGCATTGCCTTTAATGACCACGTTTCAAGCTCATTTCCTGGTATGACAATGAATTTGGCTACAGCAACAGGGTGGTGGACCTCATGGTCCACATGGCCTCCAAGGAGTAAGAGGCCCCTGGACCACCAGTCCCAGCAAGAAGAGGCCCTTAGCTAGCTACCAGGGAGTCCTTTTCCCAAATTGATCCCCCCCACACACTGAGAATCTCCTGACTTCCTTTCCATCCCAGACCCCCTGAATAAGGGGAGGGGCTGAGGGAGCCCTAGCTTGTCATGCACCATCAATAAAATTCACTGTACCTAGCCAAAAAAAAATAAATAATCACGCATAAGTATGCTATTATAAATACCGATGAGTACTATGAGGGCAAAGCTGAGAGCTATTAAAGCATATAACAAGATCCTGTTGGGACAGTGTATGGTGGTCAGGGAGGCATCCTTGAGAAATAGATCATCTCAGAGATCTGAAAAGATTGTTAGGAGTAAACCAACCAAAAAAAAAAAAAAATGATCACAGCAGGTGAAGCCTAAACTCTGAGAGTCACCTTTGCACAATAGGTAATATGCCATCCTGGGCATGATTTTTCCTTTCAAATAGAAACAGCAAAGGCACACTGAGACCGAGTGACTGCTCAGGTCACAGCACAGGCCCAAGTGCAGCCGATGCTCTACACGTACCAGAATGTGGACATATTCAGTTCTTCCAAAGCATGTTTTTAAAGATGGAATAATGATGCAAAAGTCAATAAATTTGGGAGGCAAATGAAAAAAGTGGCAAGGAGAACAACGCATTAGAAAAATCTATTTTAATCTTATGGAAACAACAACATGTTTCAATTTCCCCCACTCTCACCTCTTAGGTTTATACTCCTTGATTCAGTAATCAAGATCCTATAAATAAATGCAGAAAGAAATAAGAAAGAAAGAAAGAAAGAAAGAAAGAAAGAAAGAAAGAAAGAAAGAAAGAAAGAAAGAATCCATACAATCACTTCATTCAATCACTTAAATATTTGCCAAGGAAAAAATAAAAATTTTGCACTCTGTGTTTTGTGAGAGACTTTTAAAGTATGGACTAACACCATATTGTAATTTATTTGAGAAACAAAACTAAGGTAAAAAGAAAAAAAGAAAAAGAATACAACCAAAGTATAGAAAAATAATAATAATCAAGGTCCTATTTATAAAATTGTCTTGTATGCTATTCAATGTGGGAGGGGGAAAAAATAGTCCTAATACAACACAGATAATAGCTTTCCAAACACTGAACACTTTATGTTTTCTGGGATGTTTCTCCTTATTCGGGAGGATCTTTCACCCAGACACATTTTTCTATCTGTGTGTAGTCTGAGAAAAAATGAAATAATGTAGTGTTTCACCCAAAAATACTAACCCCATACAAAGGGTTCTGACAGACAGAACCCTTTCCTTTGCAAGGTCTGGGAAGTCTTCCATCCATATGCACATCCCAAGAAGACGGCTTTAAAAGGGGTCAGTGAGATAGAGGGACCTGCAGAAGCTCCCTATCACATACATTTGTTACTAGAAAAGAGGACAGAAATTCCTAAATCAACAATTGCCTGAAACATTTTTAGCAGAGCCTCATTCCAGGCTAGCCAGTGAGAATTAAGCAGGAAAAGACTTCTGTGACTCAGAAGCTGCCTTCCCTTATAAAGTCAAGGTTCTCTGGAGTGGTATTTTGACGACTTTTGGAGGAGGGATTGCCTGCATCCAGTTCTCTGAAGAAACCAGAGTTTTCTGTTTCTCTCTACCAAGAAAAGGACTCCCTGGACAAATATGCATGCCAAGTGCAGACCTGGCCTACATTCTTTCAGATCCATGGTGTGCCCAGTTACTGGCATCCACAGCTAGGTTTTGTACAAAGTCCTTGTTGTCATGGAATCAGGAAAACAAACATGCTTTCAATGGTTCTGCTATGAATTTTAAATCCAAGGTGACCAAAGACCCTGCATGCAAGGGATGCATATAAGAAAATTGCTGCAAAATCAGGAAGTTCATTAATTGCATAGATGCAACACTCAAAAACATAATTAAATATTGTGGTTAGTCAGAGTTGCCAAATCTAACATGCCTGAGTTATAAGTTTTCAAAGACTGAAATACAAATTTAATATACAGTATACAAATTAAATAAAAATAATGATATATGTGAAACACTATGAATTGAATATTTTACTTCTAAAGAAATGCCAGGACCATGACCCACTGTAAGGTCACAACTGGGAAATCTCAATTATTAGTATATGTTACAACAAACAAGCAGTTGTTACCAGGATATTATAGTTGTTTGAATACTTGGTACATATAAGCTTGCAGTAGGATGATCATCCAACAAAATCTTGCGATAGCATTCATTTAAAAAACTCAAATTTATATTTATTTCAAATCGTGACCCAAGGTGGGGGGGTTGGGGGAAGAAAACCTGTGTCAACCATCTTCCTATTTTTAATTTAGCGATGATTAAAAGGGGTTCAGGTGTGTGAACCTTCTTGCTGCTGAACTGGCTGCAGTAATTCACAGAGATTCAGCCTGGGTTTTATTTGTTTGTTTGTTTGTTTTTAATTGGCCTTGACAGGACATAGCTTATAGTAAGAAAATTATATAACATTATGTTCTACTTTATATGTTTACCTTGCTTCTTTGAAAGTTTAAGAAACAAGGGCTCTTATGCTTATTTTTATTTGTTTGAAGGTTTCTAGGATGTGCTGCATTTAGCAATTTGGGGTTAGGCAACATGTATTATGATAAAGTGCATGTAAGAATGGAGCAATGCTGAGGAACATAATATTGAAAGTCACCAGAATTCAGTGTTCCGCTGTGCTCTCTCGTCAGTTCTTGCAACTACCTGATGATGTAGATATGACCTCATTCCCGTTTTACAGACAAGAAAACTGAGGAGCTGGGAATGCTGGATGATTTCCCCAATGACTCAAAATAAATTTTGGAAAACTGGCACTTGAATCCCACCTGAACAACCTGATTCCCAACCTGACATGTTTGCTCCTACCTTATATATTGACTTTCTTCATAGAGAATAAATGAGTCTTGGCCTGTTCCAACGATCTCAAATTCCAATCAGGCTTTAAAGAAGTGAGAGCTCGTCAGTATGAAATTACCCTATAGGGTCTCAATTTTGTTGAAGAGGAAGTGAATGCCTCGAATTCCAAGTTGTAGCTTTTAGAATTCTTGAAACATCCAAAGATATCTTACAGGGTCCTTCCTGTTCACTTTCTTTTCTTGGGGCTAAAGTATGTCTGACGCTAAAAAGAGTGTTGTGTAAACTCCCGGGCTGATTTTGGCACACAGCCTGCTCTCCCTCGGCACGGTTCAGGCCACTTTGCTCTTTATGGCATCTTCTCACTCAAGCCCCAGGATCTTCTAATGGAAGCCTACATTCCCAGTGCTTTCTACATCACTCTGGACCAGAAGCATTTAAGCATCACTAGGCACCTGATATTCACCTGAATTAATCCTAATTTCGGTGACAACTGATAATATGCCCCCTTGGTTGACACTTTATAGTTTTCAAAACTGTTGAGCAGTTTATGTCTTTCTGTAAATTCTGTAAGCTCAAAAACCCTGTGAAGTGGTTGAGCAGGTGTCATTGTCATGTTGCAAATAAGGACACTGAGGTGCTAGTCATACATACAACTAGTCAATGATAAGGTATTGACTTCTGGAGCAGAATTTCAGCTACTCTATCTGAGTCATACTTTCCTTTTGTGAAAACTATCACTGTCTTTGTCCTAGTACCTCATACATACCATTGGGAGAGTTGATACTTATATTTTCAAATTTAACATTTTAATCAGAGATAGGTAGAGATTAAGAGGACATCAAAATGTATAGGCCCACACATTTTATAGTTATGGGTGACAAAAACCAAGGCCAGAGAGGTTAGGGAACTGTTCAAAGCCACACAGAGAGTTAGTGGCAGAGCCTAAACTATATAGAACAAAGGCCTCTGGCCTTGTCCAGGCACCTTTCCATCTGTATATCTGCTATCCACTTAGCTCTCTGAGGACATATGCTTGAGACCCACAATCTAATGAGAGAAGATACTGATGAACCAGCCCTCACTCTTTTTCTACACTTACAACCGTTCTATGTCAGATTATCGCCCTACCCTCTGTTCCAGTGTTTCTGGGTGGCTCTGGTTTAAACGCAGACCTCCAGGTCCCACATCAGAGGATCTGGCTCAGGGAAGCCCCAGGAATGCACATTTGACAAACTGCACATGTGATCTAGTTAAGAAACTGCTCTAACTCACTGTTTCCAAGGACTGAGGTGTGACAAACATTGGTTAACTACAAGGAAGGAACAATTTACTTTGCTTTTTGTAAAGCTGTCCTGGAGACCCACTGTAATGGGGATCGGTAACTGGTTAGCAGTATATCAGCATAAACAGTGGATTAAAAAACAGACACTTACTTGTCCAGTGAGTCTGCTGTTCCTTTAGTAAGGGACTGCTTCACTCAGCAGTCTCTGGGAAAATCTGCCCTCTGTGGAAATGCAAAGAGAAGCTTGATGGCTACCCTTGGCTGCTTTGCCTAATGACTTGATCCCAAACTGGTCCAGCCTGCTTGGCCAAGGTCTCTGTTCTGTGCACTGGCTTTTGGCAGTTGATGTGTATCGATAGGCTTAGTGTGTTTGACCTCCTGAGGCTAGAATACTAGACAGTATTTAAGGAAGAGAAGGCAACGTTGTCATGTTATAATAACCCTGAAATGTGCTAAAGAAAGCCCAGATCCAGAGAACTTCCTTATCTTGTGCATCTCATCTGTTCTTTTCTTACAGTAAGCTAGGAAAATGTAAAATAACAATGTTTGAGATGGTCACTGCAGGTTTGGGGGAAGTAGGAAGTCGCTTAATTAACTGCACCCTTGAGTTCCTACTATATGTGAAAGGGCATATACCAAGGGAAATACCAACACGCCAACTAGCTGCCTTCCAAAGTTTGTAACCTAATGGTGAGTGTAGAGCACCCATGGAAAAACACAGGAGCTTAAATATGATAAGGGTATCACTGGAGTGATAGAGCATCCTCTATGTGGAAAAATTGACCTAAGAAGGTTTATTTGAGCAGGTTTTTGAAATAGAACAGGAACATGACTTAGCAGAATAATAGGTAGGAAAGTATCTCAGGCTCTGGAAATGGGATGCAAAAAGGCTTAGAGGCTGGGCTGTATGAATTTGTGTGCTGTGGGGAAAGAGGAAGTTAGGACATTAAAAATGTTTGTGAAGCTTGGAGTGAAAATAATTGCAAGGAGCAACAAAAGGGAGGGGTGAATTTTTGTTCTCCTAATAATTGCATTCTTGTAACCACACAGTGGGGAAGAGACCAGTTGGTACAAACGATACAGCTGTACCAACTATGTATGTGCAAAATACATAGATGCAGAGTCTAGACTTACATAGGGCCTGTTAAAAAAAAACACCCAGAAATTGGAAATGAAATGGCAGAGTAAGAAAGAGGCGTTTAGCTAGAAGGTATTTAAAGACTGTAGCATTGTAGTAAAGTATGGGCATGGAGAAAAACAGAGACTTTTAAGAAAACCTGCAAAAATGTACTCGTATAGCAAAAGGTATATTGTACACCCTGGCTCTTTATAAGCCACGCAAAGATGTCAGTCAGTCTGATTATTCCAGAACCTACCTCTGTTTCAACCCAAAATGGTAATACCTACGCTTGGCCAATCACCATTGTTACCAGCCTTTGATGAGAATGACACTTGGCTGCAGACAAAGGTAAAATCCACCCTCAAAGGACAGAGATTTGACAAACCTATCGTGATTCCAAAAGAATTTGCTACTGGTTTGGTTTATAGGTCTGGAAGATCTGAGCAATGATGGGCATTGGAAAGCAGTTTAACTTCCCAAGGTGACTTCTAGGACAGGGGCAAAAATTGTTTGCTTATATAAACTCAGGTGAACGTTAAATAAAAATTCTCGTTAGATTCTAATTATACCTTTCCTTGTAAGTCAGACTTAGTATTTAATCCCTTATTTCGGAAGGCTAAGAAACTACTTCATAGACCTATTACCTATGTAATATGTATGATGCTTGGGGACATACCAGACACTAAACATGACTTCTGTTCCCCTGTGACTCTTTGGAATTAAATTCAAACCACCTAAGACATTATGGAGCATTTGCTTTAAATCCTGGGCTCCTCAAAAAACAGCCCAGAGGGTTGACCTCCTGGATATTTCTCCAGATTTCCTGATGCAATCGATTCCACTTGAGGGTTGGATGGTCATTTTTCATTTTTTTTAGACACTGAAATAGTGTGTGGTACTTTTGTGTTTACATATTCAGGATTTCCATCATTTGTGATATTATCATCAGTGACACTGATCTAAGAGTTTTTATAACTACTTTCTTCCTAAATGAAAGTTGCAAAATCACATCTCAAAAGCTGATAATAAAGCAGGCAGGAGGATGCATATCTGAAATATTCTTAATTGAGACTGCCCCTTCACTGAATTTGTTGCCCGTTTAGACCCTGTTCTGTTATATCACGTAAAGCATTTTTTTAAACTAACCTTCGCAGCACTTGATTTTTCTGCTCCCCCTCGGTTTCAAATGAAATGCTGTAGAATAGAGAGCCCAGGAGGAGCATTGGAGTTGTGATTGGCTTGGTCGCTATTATCTTTTGTATATCACAGTTTACAAACTGAAGGCCCACACGAAGGATTGATTTAGCCTCTTCTTTTTTATATATATAATGTGCTAATTGCCATCATTTAAAAATGAGGGGATTGCACATTAAAATTGCAATTTCTGCCTTGTCTTAAAAAGTGGAAACTCTGAGCTAGCATATGAACAATGACCAGGAGCTGAGTGGCGTGATACCTGGGTCCCCACGCATCAGAGGTCTCACTTGACCTTTTCAGTCATGTCTGCCTCTAGAGGCAGTTTGGATATAGGTGACTGACACATGGCAAAAAGGTCAAATATAGGGCTGGCTGAGTGGCTCATTGGTTAAGAGTTGGTTTGGGATGCCAGCTCTGAGCAGCAGGGCCACCAGTTCGTATCCCATATGGGCCAGTGACGCTGTGCCCTCTACAGCTAAGATGGTGAACAACAGCTCGACCTGGAGCTGGGCAGTGTGAGTCCTGGTGATGGTGTAGGCTGCATTGGGGCTGCATTGGGGCTGCAGTGGGCTGCCATAAGCTACAGTGAGTGGCCAACAGCCAGAGTGAGTGGCCGGCAGCCGGCATGAGCTGCCGTGAGCCGCCATGAGCCGCCGTCCAATGGCCGGCTACTGACTGCCTCACCAGGGAAGAGCGCAATGACGATACCAACATTGGCCAGTAAACATCCTCCACAACTAGACTGAAGAACAAAAGGACAGCAACTTGTCTGTTCCCCTCCCCCGATTCCCCAACACTGTTCCCTCTCCCAATTCCCCAATAAAATCTTTTTTAAAAAAAAGTCATATCTAGCCTGTGCACGTTTAAAGACTGTTAGACATAGAATAGTCACTCAATCTAGTAATAGTAATCCTGTCTTTTATATTTTCTGGAGCATCATCAGTAAACCCTAGCCTCAAGGCTTGTGATTTCCACTGAATGGTAATGCCTAGTACTTTCTCATTGAGATTTAGCAAACTGTTTGAAAAGAAGGACAAAGGGAGCTCACATAGAATGTCAGAACTAGAAGAAAATTGAGAAGCAAAATGGTTCAAACTTTCGTTTTAGAAATAGGTTAGAGATCCAAAGATGTAAACATCTTGTCCTAAATTACAATAATCTCTTGGTGGGAGAGTCAGGACCGTGAAATTCTCACACAGATATCTTTCTTTTACACTGTGGCTGTTCTCTGCTTACCTGTACTAAGTTTTTCTATGATGTGTGTAAAACAGCCAGATTGGGTAAAACAATACACTATTATAGCTGTGTATTGCATATTTGTAATAGCAAATATTGATCTCTCATCTTTTAAGGAACAGAGATGGGCAGTAACACTCACCCAAGGCAATTATATTGTATCAAAACGTTGCAGAGTCAATCAGTTAAAGGGTACTTAAAGGTCTCTTTAAATTTCTCACATAGTTCAGGAATGCATTCTATAATAGCCCTGAAATCATCTTGCTTCCAATGAAATAATTCAATGGACAAGGTACTCTCTACTTCATATGTCAATCTATCCTCTGTTATTGGGTTATTAAAAACTTTAACCTGATTTCTAGGTGAAAGTGAATGAAATCTGTTTCCTTGCAGATGTAACCCACTCTAGCTGGACTTTCACAAAGTATTTGAAAGATGCCCGTTCCCCTCCCTCACATCACTTCAGTGCATTAGGCAGCACTCGTGTCTTCTTTGGGGTCCTTACTTCTGACTAAACCTTCTGTTACTCTGAGCAGCTCAGTGTGTGACCAGGCTTCTGGGCCTCTGACAATCCTCACCACATATCATTGGTCATTTCCTTGATTATTAAAATGTACCACTTTGCTGATTGATGCCTTGAGGAACAAAGAGGTCCAGTCTCTAACTGCAAGCTTTTGAAGCCAAATAGGCATCCAGGTTGCAGAAAAGTTCTGTGGCTTGTAAATGACAATAATAAGACACTTTTCTCTTGGCCCAATGACTTGGTTGCTAGTTCAAGTCTTCCATTAGTGACAAATGAGTTTCTGAATTATCTTGTACACCATGAACTCTTTCCATAGTTTGTGTGCCAAAAATTCTTGCTGATGGTTTTATCTTCAGCTTGCCTTTCCTATATCGTTTCCTATATATAGTCTTATAATGTTTCGTTGAAGTCGGTGACTTTAATAAGCATACTTCTTTTTCCCACCTTCATGAGTGGGATCATGGTTGCTTCTCAACTGTTGTATGAGCAGTACATCCTTCCAGTATTTGGGGGAATATCTTGCCCTTCTAAGAATGCAGCTGGCCTAATCCTCTGCCTTCACCTTAGCTTCAAAGTCATACAGACCTGAATTTGAATCCTACCTCTAGGGCCGGCTGAGTGGCTCTGTTGGTTAAGAGCTCACTCAAGAGTGCGAGCTGAGCTCTGAGCAACAGCTGTTCGAGGCCAGCCTGAGCTGAGTTGCCGTTGAGCTGCCAATAGGTGGCAGGATGGCTCAGCTAAAAAAAAAAAAAAAAAGAAAAGAAAATGAATCCTACCTCTATCTCTTAGTAGTGGTGTGACTACTAAATGGATGAGTTAATTAAACCCAGCTTCAATTTCCCAGTTTAAAGAATTACTATATTATTGGTTTGTCGGAAAAGTCGTGACACATTTTTGCAACAAAAAACATAGGAAAAATACATCATGACTTTTCCAACAATCCAATAATAGTATGATTGATATCTGATACATGCTAATGGCTTACTAAATGTTTGTTATTGTTAATGATGCTCTTATAGTTCTAGAGTGCCCATACTGCTTGTGTGCCATGTGACCCACTTCCCATGATCTTGTATATCCCAGGATCCTTTGCTCCACCACGGCACCATTTCTCTAGTTGACATAGCTGATACTTTCTCTTCTTTAGCTGACTCCTCAACGGTGTCTATGACTCCAGTCCACAGCGTTATAGATATCCTCCTTGATATGGCTTTTTTCTCCTCTGACATACTGAGTTCCAATTCCAAAACACTCCATGGTGGTAATATCAACAATTCTATATTTATTCACTGATTTGTGTCTAGAAAATCCACAGCTTGGTTTCTAGACTAAATAAGTGACTATCAGTTAGTCTCCACAGAAACCCAGCAAATCCACCCATTCCCCATGTCATCCACACTCAGAATATGAGTGTCATTACATTGGAAGGAACCCCAGGACATCATGTGATTCTGCCCCTTCAGCCCAGTGATTCCCAAACTTCAGTATGGATAAGAGTCATTGAGGATTCTATCAAAAATAGATTCCACTCCAGAAAATTTATGTAGATACTCTGCCCTCAAGGAGGTGGAGTGTAACTCCCCATTCTTCAAGTGTGGGCTGTACATAGTGACTGCCTTCCAAAGAGTAACTTTACAGGAGAGGAACCTGACAAACCCCAACCAGGTGATTAAGATTAACATCATGGGGCAGCCGGTTAGCTCAGGTGGTTAGATCACAATCTCATAACACCAAGGTTGCTGGTTTGATTCCCACATGGGCCAAGGAGCTGCGCCCTCCAATAGATTGAAGACAACTACTTGACTTGGAGCTGATGGGTCCTGGAGAAACACACTGTTCCCCAATAAAAAAAATTCCAAAAAAAAAGGATTAACATCACTAGTGTAATTCAACTTGACAGCATGTATGCTTGATATGAAGTGATGAGAATGGCATTTTACTTCTGGGATGTGTTCATCCTTAAAACATATAACCTCAGTCTAATCATGGAAAAGCATCAGACAATTCCCAACTGACAACCATTTTACAAAATACCTGACCAGTGCTCCTCAAAAATGTCAAGGTCATTAAAAATGAGTAAAGTTTAAGAAATTTTCTAAGTCTAAGAAAGTCACAGCCAAGAGGAACTCAAGGAGACATGACAACTAAATGTAATGTGGTATCCTAGGTGAGATCCTGGAACTATAAAAGGGGGATATTAGGTAAAAACTAAGGAAACACGAATAAAGTATGGACTTTAGTTAATAAAAAGGTATCAATGTTGGCTCATTATGACAAATATACCATACTCATGTAAGACGTTAATAAGAGGGGAAACGGGGTATGGTGTATATGGAAACTGTACTATCTTTACAATTTCAATAAACCTAAATCTATTCTAAACTCAAAAGTTTATTTTAGGGTGACTGGTTAGTTCAGTTGGTTAGAGGGGGTGCTGATGACAACAAGGTTGCGGGTTAAATCCCTGCATAGGCCACTGTGAGCTGTGCCCTCCCTAAAAGAGTCAACTATGCCATTGTAGCATGAAAGTAATGTGTAACCAATGACCATGGCTGTTCCCCAATTAAAAGAAAAAATAATTTAAAAATTTAAAAAGTTTATTCAAGAAAATTATTCTTGGATCTCTCCCAGGGATTTTTATTTAGAAGATGTGTTTGGGAAGGAAAGGGTTCAGGTTTCTGTATTATTAACACATTTTCTTGTTGATTCCAATGCAATCAATTCATGGACCATGCTTTGAGAAACCTGGTCTATTCAGAAGGTTCTCATCCATGGCTATGTTTTTGATGCCTGTGTCCCATCCCAGATGCTCTGGCTTAATTGATCTGGAGTGTGGCCTGGGCATTGGAACTTTTTTAAATACCCTTAGGTGGTTTCGGATGCACTCAAGTTTAAAAATCACTTTCTATGCCTGTGCTGTCCAATATGGTAACCACAAGCCACATATGGCTACTTAAAAATAAAATAAAAAATTCAATTCCTACCCACATTTCAGTGATCAGTACTCACATGTGGCTAGTGGCTATTACATTGAACAGTGTAGATATTGAACATTTCCATCATTGTAGAATGTTGGACAGGGCTGGTCTATATCATTGATGTAGAGGGGATATTTGTGGCCTTCTCCAAAAGCCTCTGAGAAGAGGAGTCCCTAAAGATTCCCTAATAATAATAATACATAGGAAAGGACACTCTAATCATTGCTGAAGATTAGAGTAATCAATTTGTCCTGGTTTGCCTGAGACTTCCCCAAGCACTCAGAGTCCCATGTCCCAGGGCAAACAATGACAGTCACCCTAGAGATTCAGAGCTTTTGTGAAGGAGAGCTTCAACCAGTAGGGAGCTGGGAGGTTTGAGTCTAGTCAGAATAGGAGGGAGGAGCTGATGCTGGGGATGTTTTCCCTAACTGAAGCCAGCTGGTGCCAATATTGTCCTGTGTGCCCAGAATTTCAGGAGGCAAGGATGTTGAACAGGGAAGTCACCTGCCTTTGCATAATGATTTAACCTCCTGCTCCCTGCTAGCCTGGTGGATGGTGACACTGGCCACTACCCACACCTCTGTGTATGTGCTCGAATTCAGTCTCTGGTCACCTCAGACGTTGACCAGAGTGGTCTGAATCCCTGCTCTACCACTTACTAGCTATAAAGCCTTTTGCAAGATATTAGCTTATCTGAGCCTCCATTTCCTCACCTATAGAAGGGAATAATGTTATCAAATGAGCTCATGTATGTAAATAGCTCATAGCACTATCTGATAAATATTAATTGATATTATCATTATTTATCTTTTTCTCAGAATATCCATGACTTCTATTGTTTAAGAAACATTTGTTAAGGGCCGGCCGAGTGGTGCGGTGGTTGGGAGCTGGCTTGGGATGCCAGTGGCCCTGGTTCGGATCCCACATGTGAGGGCCAGTGACACTGGCCTCAAAGAAACTCCAAAACATTTGTTAAGCATTTTCTGTGTTAGAGAAATATTTACTGAATGTTCAGTTCAGTTCAAGAAATATTTGCTGTATGTTCCAGGCTCTAAGAATGCAAAGATGAAGTCAATTTAGTCTTTGCCCTCAAACACATTATAGTCTAGCCTGGAGGTTAGAAATATTATTATAGAACAATGTTGTGAGTCCTGTGAGGGAGGTGGACATAGTATGGTATGGGCAAACAGAGAAGGGCCACTTAAAATAGGGAGTGAAGATGGGCAGGGAAGACTTACTGGGGGAGGTGACACCTGACTGAGATGCAGAAGATGAGGAGAACATCCCAGAAGAACTGGTTGGGAGCAGAGTTAGATGGGTGAATGGGGAAAAATTGTTCCTGGCAGAGGTACTGCCCGGGCTAAAGACCTAATCTGAGAGCTAGTCTGATTTGTTAGTGGAAAAGTCCATTGTTCAGTGTTAATGAGGCAATGTTTAGAGCATCCTAGTTCTGAGGGAGGTAAAGAAGGTGGAAGAAGCAGGCAAAAGGTAGGTGCTGTTAACACAGGGACAATGGATAGTGTCCTTGTCCACAGGAATTTAACTCAGTTTTTAAAGCTCTCTGTTCTTCATGGTTGAACCTAATTTCCCAAGTTATCTTTTGGTGACAACAAGAATGTGAAAAGTTGTTCTGGTGCCTCAATCTAACAGGGTGCTATGATTCTACAATCCAACATGCATTTTGTTCTTATCCAAGTAAAATATAAAGTACAATAAAGTTCTGGGAGGTGCCCTCTTCATCTTGGAGTACACTACATATTCTAGACCCTCTGAAAGCTTAAAGGCATGAACGAGCTCATTCTACTGTCTCAGTTGTCCTTTATGAGATCATGAACAGACAGCTTTACAGTTTTCTGATCCCTTTCCTAAGATAGGACTTGTACACTATTTCTTAAATGTCTATTAAATGTTAGTAATATATATATATATATATATATATATATAATGTTAATGCCACTGACATAAAAAATATATTTTTAAAACTGACACACTATTACAAATGTCTTGACATGCAACAGGAAAGACATTTATGGTGATTTGTGCGTGATGGGATGGGCATATGTGATACGCAGAACAATGGCCTCCCAAACATGTTCATATTCTAATCCCCAAAAGCTGTGAACATATTCACACACACACACACACACACACACACACACTCACACACACACACACACACACACAAACACTCACACACAGGAACTTTCAGACACAATTGAGCTAATAATCTTAAAATGGGAATATTATCCTGGATTATCCAGCAGGGCCCAATATGATCACAATGTACGAAGCAGGGTCAGAGTCAAAAAGAGAGATTTGAAGATGCTACGTTGTTGGTGTTGAAGATGGAGGGAGGGACCTTGAGTCAAGGAATGCAGGTGGCTTCTGGAAACTAAAAACAGATCCCTCCTTTTTCCCCCACCCCCACCCCTCCAGAGCATCCAGAAGAGAGGCAGCCATCTTGATTTTAGCCCAATGAAACCTATTTTGGACTTCTGACCTCAAGAACTGCAATATCTTAATAATAAATTTTTGTTGTTTGAAGTCAGTAAGTTTGCTGAAATTTGTTAAACCAGCAACAGGAAACTAACACGGGCACCTCGTTCTTCCGGTTAAGTTTACTTTTGTCATCTGAGAAAATGTCTCTCTCACATATAGAGCTAATTTCCTCTTTCAGAACACTCGACGATAATATAGGTAATAATTACGTAAATGCTCTCCGTGGGCAAGGCAGTGTCCTAGGCCTTTCTCATTTATTAACTCTTCACATTCCATTACTATCTTGTGACAAGGTATGGTTATTAGCACTATTTTTTTTTCTGTTAGAAAGCTAAGGCAGAAAGAGGACACAGGCTAGTAAGTGGTAGGTTGGCAACTTAAACTCTGAGTCAAAATGCTTTTGATACCCAAATTTTTGCTTTTATACAAAGGCAAGGTCCGAGGGCCAATTGCCACTGCGATCCTTCCTTATGTTCCCATGCTTTTTCTCTCAGATTTATTACACCTACTGTCTTCTTTTATGGGAGGTTCCTTTGAGCTTCTCATATTTTGAAATAAATGAGAACACTATGAAAACAAACACCATCTATTGAGTATTAGTATATCCCTCAAATACCAGTCCTTACATCCCCATAGGAAGTATCAAATCAAAATTGCCATATAGAATCTTGGTTATGCTCAAGTGAAGAGCAGAACCTGGCATATCCCTGCAGATGTGGTTAAAGTGGTCACTGTGCCAGCATGGTCTTGTTGAGTTTGTCTGCTCGGGCTGTCTTAGGAGAACGCAGCCTTTGGTCCTAAGAGTTCCAGAACCTAGAGAATTCCAAGAATGGGAGATAGAAATGATGTACTGCTCTCACAGTATCTTCTCAGACAAAATGAATTTTATAAGCTAAATGAAATAGCTAATGAGTTTGACCTGTCTAGAGGAAACTATTCCTACAGCCCAAATTTTCAACAGCAGCAAAAATCATTTTCCTTATCAGACATCCATATTATAGGGGTATTTGCCAGTATTGACATGGCCTAGTTGAAATCTACAAGGTACTGGGGATAAAGAATAATCAAGAAATGGTTAGGTACTTACTGGTTACCCAGCTCTGGACTGGGCTCCAAAGAGTTTTAAAATTGTCCCAGGTCTTGAGGAATTTATAATAAATCATCACTAAATAATGTTATGAAACTGGCATATGATGTTTGCAGAAGATCACGTCTGGAGATGATTCTTGACTATGTGCTTATAGTTTAAAATTTATTTTATAGCTTTCCTGAACTGCAACCAAGTCATCAGACACTCCTATTTTTATAATTTCCCATAACTCCTTGGATACATGGCTGAGAGTTCCAGAAGCTATCTGGCCACTCAACTGGAGATTTTTTTGTACATACACATACTCATCCAGTGCTGCTTTCTCTCACTGAAGAGACTTGGATGGGATATGAAAGTATAAATCTCAAACCCAGACAATGAGACCATTTAATCTCTTGCTCAGAAATTTATTTTGAGTTACCGTTCTTCCCTGGTGAGTGTCATAGATGAGAGAGAGAGAGAGAGAGAGAGAGACAGAGAGAGAGAGAGAGAGAGAATGAGAGAGAGAAAGGAGAAAGAAAGAAAGAAAGAAAGAAAGAAAGAAAGAAAGAAAGAAAGAAAGAGAGAGAGAGAGAGAAGGAAGGAAAGAAGGAAGGAAGGAAGGAAGGAAGGAAGGAAGGAAGGAAGGAAAGAAGGAAGGAAGGAAGAAAGAGGGAAGTTGGGGGAGGAAGGAAGGAAGAAAGGAAGAAAAGGAAATGGAAAAAAGCTTGTAAGAAAAACTAAACCTTGAGTCATCTTTTTGTATGTCTGTTTATGTCACCATAGTCTGATTATTGTCACAGCTGTGGATGTACACTATTATAATTAAGGCAGAAATAACATAAGAAACATCAAGGTAAATACACAAACTCTTCTGTTGGTGTTTAAAGGAACATTCACTTTGTAAAATTACCAAAGACTCCATAGACATTGCTTGAAACAGGAGTTGGGGGAGAGAGGATCCCACCTCTACTCAAATTGCAACACCACCCCCCCCACACTGCCACCCTGCGCCCAATCAGGAAAATGTGGAATTTTTACTTCACATGATCTCTGTGAGAAAAACCATTGAATTTGTCCCAAATGCTCAACTTTATGTTGTATTGTGTTGTCTTCATATTTGAACATTGAGACAGTTGTGTTTTCTGATTGATAAAAACTAGACACAGTTGACAAATTCCTGAAAAACACAGAGAAATCTGTGATCATTTAGTCTTAAGCTATTTGAAAAATTTTAAATAATCAAGAGTGCAATTTCTCAAAGAGAAATGTATGTGTATGTGTGTATATATACCATAAGTCAAACAGATCAGACATAGTAACATGAGTGAATAACTGGCCACAGCTGTAAAAGAAAGCCATTCATTCTAGGATTTTTCTCACAGTTCAGCAGTCTAGAAATACTCATGTTATCCATCAAGAATATTTCAATCATGACTTTAGTTAGAACCTTGGCTTGGAGGAAGGGAGCAGACAAATGAAAAACCACTGAAGCTATCCATTGGCACTTGGCAGTGAGAGCTTCAGGCCAGGTGTGTGCTCGTTAATTCACTGCCTGTCTTTGAGAACTGCCTGGGTCACCTGGTCTCTCTATCACCTGTCAAATGGGTTTGTGAGGGGAGGGGAGGATCAGAGAGACTTCCCTTAAGCATGCTCTTTTCTCTCTCAAACTGCTTCTGGGACAGGGACTCTCTGCTCAAAGGATGGCCCCTAATCATGCTGCTACATTGCTCAAATTAGCAGACATATTTAATGGGCCAAAAGATTAAAGTAGTTATGATGATGCTGAGTGCCGACTTCCTCTGTGAAACCCAGCCTGTCAGCCCTGTCCCCACTTCAGTTCCTATTCCATTAGCAGTGCTCATGGACTCAACGTATAAACACAACCATGACTACCATAAAATCGTCACTCCCCTGATTTATTTATGGACAATTGAAGCAATGTCTTTCTTTATTGCAGGGCCACCTTTGTTGGAGAGTTCTTAAAAGGCTGCTCTTTTCTGTTCTCAGCTCCTTAGAAACTGCCCTGAAATGCCAGGGGGACCCCAGGTTGGCACCTTCTGAGGAATATGCAAATCTGTGCCTGTATCTGACCCCTTCAACCCGCTCAGTATCTCTGGGCGGGTTCGGCAGTTGTTCTGAAGGCTTGGGGTGTTTATCTCCCATGGGCAGCTGAACTGCCTCCTGTTTCACGAGCAGAGCTGTGGAATGCAGTGGAAGAGACCCAGGCCTCTGGCCACCCAGATTAGAGAGTTTTGTGCTGAGGTCCCTATATGGTTGTGTTAGACTGAACGCAGGGCTCAACTCTGTCTTTGTTCCTTGTTTGGGAAGCAAGTGGGAGGGGAGCAGGCTAAGGGGCTATATAACCAACCCTTCAGCTTTCAGCTTCTCTGAACACCACCCAGAGCAGAGAGGCCCAGCCAGCACTGTCAGGGTAAGTGGCACTGCCCAGGGATGTGACTTACAGATCCTAGAGGCTCTGATTTTAACTAGTGTCATCAGATGTCTGAAGGGATTTGCCTGGGCTCATGCACTCTGAAAATTTTGAATGAAGACTGTACTACTAAAATGACTGTAGCGTTTGGCTTGTATTATCTAACATTAAAAAGACAGCTAGGAAGCAGCTTGACGTGGGGAAGGAGGGGAACAGGAAGATGGAATGAAATCTCTGTGTCACCTGAAAAATCTGTTTATACTAAACCAGCGGCCCAGGTCTTGCAGCACTCTTCGAGGATGGAGTCTAATTCTTTGCATTGTTATAACTTGCATAAGTTAGACATATATAGTATATAGGCACTGGAAACTCCAGTATTTGGGGTTCAGATTTCGTGTTCTCCACATGAAATTTTTTCATTGGAGTATATTTTGGTGCAGTGAAGGTATCTGGCAGTGGATTTTAGAAGGGAACAGACCAGTCTTTGGTATTGGCTAGTCGTACGTTTGCTTCTGGGTTCTGCTGGCTCTAATTGGCAGTGTCTTCCTTGGGACAGGCATGCCGTCTGAGTGTCTCAGTGAGCTTATGCTTTAGGGTGTGCTTAGTGGTTGGTCCTGTGCAGACAGCAGCAGGAAACCAACTGAATCTTTCTCTGGGAACAGAGAGGGAGGGAGCAGAGCGGGGATCTGACAGCTGTTTGTGTCTCAGCCTACTGGGTGTCTGGTTTGCATTTCTCTTAGCCTGCTGAGGCTGGTGGACTGTGGATCCAGCCCTGCTACCCCAGGCTGAACTTCGCTGTAAATCAGGGCTTGGCAGCTTCAGGCTGAAACTAGAGTTTTCACGCAGAGATTTTTCCTTCCATTTTGTGATTCATGACTAAATATGGTTTGCGTTTCAAGACGGATGGAACTGGGAACTACAACATTCTTCTCCCCCCTCTCCTCCCACTAACTACTCATTTTTGGCACAAGAGGCACTCCAGTCGGTTGGAGCAAAACCCCTGACCCGGGTGCAGTTCCAAAAGCAGACATTCAAGTGTGTTTTACCTAATTAGGAAATGCTTTGCTCCAAATGGAGCTGCTCTTGCAGGTTAGATAACAGTTGTGAACCACTGAGCCAACTCTTTTCCGGGGACACAGAGACGTCTTCTCTAATGACAATGCTCATTTTAGACATGACAAAATCCCTCCTGGACATTTTGTTTGCCAAATAAAAGTATACTTTTATTTTGGGATTATTTTTTTTCCCCTGCTTGCTAGTTTATGCCTACTTTTTCTGCAGTACATTCAAACACTGCCCTCAAATCTTCCCTGCCTAACAAAAGGGTTGTTAAGAGCATGCATTTATGGTGAACATCCCGGCACATTTTCAGAGTGTCCTATTGCAAATATTTTATCCCATTTCTGCTCTTACTTTTGGTTTGGAAAATCTGCTTAGCAAATCCACGGAGAGCCTATGATCCTGGGGCTGGCTGCCTCTGACAAAGGCCTTGGACTCACTCACTACTTCTCTGTCTTGTGTCCCTTGCATCCCAATCTCACCTCTCTTCTAGCTCCTTGCTTAATCTGCTAGGAAGGAAGCCAAATCACAGGGATGCCACACCTAATGCAGTATCTGGAAAGGGAAGGGAAGGGGTGAGAAAGGACAGGGCAAGCCGTTTACAAAGCCGGAGTTCCATTCTCATAAGTGGAATCCACAAGGTGAGGGCTACCATCCCAAACCTGGAGGCAGTGTGGAAAGAAAGCAAAGACCAGCCATAAAAAGATCTGGATAATGAAAAAAATCATATAATTATATTAATAATTATTATTTAAAACCAAATATGTGTGGAGCACTCATCATGTCTACACCTCCATAAATTATTTTAAATGCTTAAAAAAAAATCAAATCCACATAAGAACTCTATATACCAATATCATTGCCGTTTTATAAATAAAGAAACTGTGATTTAGAGAATGATTAAGTCACACAGCTTGTAAGCGGTGAAACCTGCCTTGAGTCCAAGCGTCTAATCACTGGGCTCTGTAATTAATCTCCATTGTCCTAACTCTACCAGCTTTGCGATCTTGGACTAGTTACTTCAACTCCTTGAGTCTTGGTTTCCATTTCTGTCAGTTGGGGATAATAGTATATGCCCTAGGTTTAAAAAGATATCATCTCAATTGACATTCATGTTCTTTACAAAGGGTCATGCAACGGCGAGGCCCTACTCTGGAAGTTCTAGACATTGGGGAGATGCAGCATTGGTTTCATGGGAATGGTCTGGCAGACCTCCAACTGTAATAGCTTTGTTTTCTTTTCTTACTTTCCAGAAATTTCCTTAAAAGAGTTGCCTTTTATATCGAGGTCTGTGTGTGCAATGAGTTCACCAACTTAGAAGAATCTTTCTCCACTTAAAATTCTAAGATCTCAAAGTCAGGCAGAGAACTCTGGGTGTCCTTCTCTTTACAGAATTATTTCCTCCTAATTCTGCTTGGGGAAATGGATGGGAATCTGGATAGAAAGCCAAGGGGTAGCCAAGGGACCTGATCTCTGATGCAACTCTCCCTCTAACACCCTCTGTGCTTTTGAGGACATCACTTCCCTTGGGTTTTCTCATTTTTTTAAATAAGAGTATTGGGTGAAAGTGTTCTCAAATAGGACTTCAATTTCCTAAATCTGTAAGTTGTTACTTTTGCTCCAGCCTTTCAAATTTTGTCATAGGGTCCAAGCTTAAGAGTGGGATATTTAAAATATTGTTTTATTACTAAAAGAACACATGCTTGATCTGGCAAACATTACAAACCCCAGGGAAGCTAATTAAAAACAACTACAAAACCCACCGTTTCAAAATAACCCCCACCAGCATCTTGGTAAATATGATTACTCTTTTTGCAATGTATAAATATATACTTTAATGAGATCATACAGTGTGACTTTCTCTAACCTGTTACTCTTACATAAGAATATATCTGTAGCATATCCTTTTATTTGTCTTTCTTAATGGAAGCAAAGTATTGTACTTCATGATGTGCAATTTATCAGACTTACCCTGGCTTGTTGGATTTACAGATTAGCGGTGATTTTTATTCATGGAGAATAACTACAGCCACTAAAATTTAAAGCACCTTCTTAGAAAATTTTGATTGGTTCTAATGTTTTACCAAGGGTAAAATAAAAGTTCTCAGGATCCAAAAGAGATTTTTCTTTTAGGTATGTTGCATTAAACATTTCAGCCTTTGAACATTTCCATATTTTTTACATGCTATCCGTCCCTCAAAATCTACTTGTTGAAACAATTTAAAAAGTTATAATATATGCAGGAAAATGTGAAATTGGTGGATACCGACTGCAGATTTCAGACACTTTTTTAACATATGACAAGTGACTTGTCCTTGTGAAGATCTGGTCTCACTGTCTGATATTCTCATCTGTGCCTTCCAGCTGTTCATTCATTTGCTCACGTAGTCAATCTTGAAAGTGTTTATGAACAAATACGACACAGTGCTAGAGGCCAGTTGTATGAACATAGAAGTCAGAGTTTAGGCTTATAAAAAGCTTGAAGTTGGGCTGGTGGAGTGGCATGGTGGTTAAGCGCTGGATTGGGAAGCCAGCGGCCCCGGTTCGGATCCCACATATGAGGGCCAGTGACACTGCCCTCAAAAAAAAAAAAAAAAAGCTTGCAGTCTAATTAAAGTACTTGGAAATAAATGCTGTGTTAGGTAAGGATCAGCTGAGAGAGCTCTGGGACCCCAAACCCAGCCTGGAAGGTGGGAGTTGTCAGGTAGGTGTCACAACTGCTGGATGACAGCGGGGGCGGCTTCCTCCCTGTTCCCTGCAGGACCGTGTGAAGAAGCTCCAGCCAAGATGTGTGAAGAAGAGGACAGCACTGCCCTGGTGTGTGACAACGGCTCTGGGCTCTGTAAGGCCGGCTTTGCTGGGGACGATGCTCCCCGGGCTGTTTTCCCATCAATTGTGGGACGTCCCAGACATCAGGTGAGCAAAATTCTGTTTGGAACAGAGAGAAACTTCTATGTCTGTGTGTCCATGGCTATCCAAAGATTGTCTACTGCTCTCTCTCTCTGTCCAAAAATGATGTAATCTTTGCTAAAAATACACTTCCGATGATTAACGTCAAGGGATAAGTGCCAATTTCATATACATGGTAGACAGATTATCTGGTGGGTGTCTATCCAGATATACCTGTCCCTTTTTCATGAGTTCTTTTCATCTAAATATAACCATTGTCATCATCATCATCATCATCATCATCATCATCATCAGAAACACTTATAAGTTACCTGATATACATCATACCTACTCTTTGAGAAGCTCAACTAAAAACCCACATTTTTCATTCTCAAAGAGCTTGATATTAGATGAGAGTAAGCATTTTTACCAAATGTAATTTTACTTACTGCTAGCTGTTAATGAAATATATCTGGACAGCCACATGATAATTGTACATAACTTTATATAGAAACAAAATGTTGGTGGCATCCACATGGTAAAAACTGAGAATTTCATCTCAGAAATTCTCCTTCACATCAGAAATGTATTTTGCTCATTGAGCCTATCTGATTGATATTAAAGGCTCTCAGTTTGGCATATATTCACAAGAACAAATAATGGAATACTTGCCCAATGAATGAACTTTGTCTCTTTTTTGAGCTGTGTGCAGTAGAGCTATTTTGCACAAACCACTATTTACAGATCTAATGTCGCCATGACTGTTCTGCAATTCTAGAACAGTCACTCTGATGCAATTAAAATTAAAATTACAGTAATGAAAATTCTATTTCTTTTCTTTTTCTTTTTTTTAAGTTTCACTTTAATGATTAAAAAATACATCTGACAGATATCTTAATGTTAATTGATATGGATTTATCCATCAGAAATTAAGCACTGCGTGGTCATTTGTTGATATAATGTTTTTGCTCATAATGGTTAGGAAATCATATTCACATACTCTTGAGTAGGCAACAGCTTTACAAGTATAGTTTAAGGGATTTATAAGAAGTAAAATGCCATTTAAATTATATGTAAAATTTCATACAACAAATAGTTATTCAGTGACAAATATGTGTCAGGCAATTTGTTATAGTGGAGAACCAGACAAACACAATCTCTGCCCTAACAGAGATCATCTGGGAACACAGAAGATACAACACACATGTAAAGTTGCATTACCCATAGGGTTGTCTGTCTTCTGGAGGCTGATTTGGGCCGATTTCCAATCATCTGAGGGATGTTGCTTAAGAATATAGTGATCATAAGATTCAGCATATTGCTGTCGGTACTGAAAGAGAAACTTCGTCTTGCAATAATTTAATGCTTTGTGATTGGACTGTAATCAATTCATAAATTCTGAGAGGAGCTGACTTGTTATGTGTTGGATCTTTTTAGGGAGTAATGGTGGGAATGGGACAAAAAGACAGCTACGTGGGTGATGAAGCACAAAGCAAAAGAGGCATCCTGACCTTGAAGTACCCGATAGAACACGGCATCATCACCAATTGGGATGACATGGAAAAGGTACCGGGAGGTTCCCTGTAGATTGAGCCCTCAGGCTGCCTAATTCCCGTGGCCCCTGATTCAAAACATCATGCTATTACTGGGGAAATAACTGGCTCACTGGAAGGCCAAATGTGTGCTGGTGAATGGAAGATCTAGAGTGTGCTGATGGAAGCAGGCTTCTCCCAGCCCTGGAGAGAAAAGAAGGGGATGGAGGGGATGGAGGCAGGAAGCAGGGTGACCTGTCCTCTTTTTAACATACACTGCAGAGGGAAATTTCCTTAAAAGTATGAAAAGTGGCAACTAGGTTTTCAGGTCAGTTTCATTCATGCATTTATGTTTTCATTTGTCCTTCTACTTAACTAAATCATTTTCCCATGAATGTTAACTAAAAGGAAAGTAAGGGATAAAGAAGACAGTTGAATAATAATATTTACTCAGGGGTAGGCACTGAGCTACATAGTAACTCTAGGATTACCTTTTTTAATTCTTGCAAAGACATACTAATTATTTTCTTATTACCCCTGGTGAGACTCAAACTGAGACATGTTAAAATTCACGTAAGCTCACACTACCAAGAACTGCTTGAGGTGGGATTTGAACTCAGTCAAACGCCAGGGCCTCTGTCATGGCCACTTATACCGTCGTGCCTCACAGAGCTGGCTCTGGGTTGTTGTTCATTCACTAGACGTGAATCCTTGGGTAAGTTACTCACAGTCTTAGAGCTTCTGCCTCTGCATCGGTAAGAATGTGGACACATGAGTACCTGTTACATTTGATTTAGCTCAACCTGTTACATTTGATTTGCTCCTAGTTTCATTTAGCTCATTCTGGTCCTTTTTCGGGGTCAGCAGTGCCCCCATGACATTACATCATTGTATTTCTCCTGCATCATCCTGCTAGATCTGGCACCACTCTTTCTACAATGAGCTTCGTGTTGCCCCCGAAGAGCATCCAACCCTCCTCACCGAGGCACCCCTGAACCCCAAAGCCAACCGGGAGAAAATGACACAGGTAAATGCCCACTTTAGGACCCAGGACTTTGGGTTTGGGGAAAGTCCTGTTTGGAAGAGGCTGGGCAGGTGAGCAGAGAGATGGCCTACCCCAGCAGTCCACTTACAGACTGACAGCTTTCCAGGAACTCCGGGAATCCAAAGGACAGGCACACCTCCAGTGGTACTCATAGTCTTACTGCAGGAACTACCCGCCCCCTTTGACTTCCAAGAGTAATTGGGCACTTAAAAGATTTAATTGAAAAAGCAATGTCTTTAAGTTAAAACTTCTAAGGAAAAGTCATTTCAAAATGCAGGATAATGTACAGCGGGTAATTTTGGTTCTGAAATCTGACAAATCTAGGTTTGAAAACTGGATCTGTTGGGGTGACTGGTTAGCTCAGTTGGTTAGAGAGTCATGCTGATAACACCAAGGTTGCCAGTTCAATCCCCACATGGGTCACTGTGAGCTGCGCCCTTTTTGAAAGAGTCAACTATGCCATTGTAGCATGAAAGCAATGTGTAACCAATGATCATGGCTGTTCCCCAATTAATTTTTTTTTTTTAAAACAAAGAACATTCCTTTAAATAAAAAAAAAAGAAAGAAAGAAAACTGGATTTGTCACTTATTAGCCATGTGACCTAACATAATCCACTTAATGTCTTAGAGCCTCAGTTTCCTTGTCTATACTTTGGGAATAATATTAGTACTATTATTTTTCAAAGGACTGATGTGAAGCTTAATGTTATTACATATGTGTCATGGTGCCTGGTATAACAAACGTTCAACCAATAAATAATAGTTATTATTGTGACTTGTCTGTAGCTCAAAGACCTTAGAGCAGGAAACCATCCATTTCACCAGACACACAAGGTTTCCGGTTTGGGTGAGCTCTCCAATAAAAACATCTCATAACAATTTCATGCTTGCTGTGGTTAAGCACTGGGCTGAGCATTTTACATGCACTGTCTTTTAAATCTTAACAATGTGAAGCAGGACCTATTATTATCCTGGTTATGTAAATGAAGAAATCGAAGCTCAAATACATTAGGTGATTGTCCCAAGGTCCAACAGCTAGAAGTGGCAGAGCCTGGAATTGACCCATGACCTTTTGGGCTTGAGAAATGCAGGGCCTTTTCCTCGGAAGAGCTCTTGGTCCTGACATCAATGCACTAGCATTTATTCTCTACAGGTGAACACGTGCCTGCCTAGGAGTTGCTCCATGTAGCAAGAAATGTTATTTCTGATGGGCATTATTGTTCCTGTGAATGGTGTGAAGGCAAAAAAAGTGTAGTTGGGAATTCTGGTTCTCTAACAAATGATGTCAGACATTCTGGTGAATAGACAGACCTGAGAGGATTTTGCAGATGGAGAAATGGAGGCCTGTGGGCATCTCAGTGTGCACAAACTTCTCATGAGTGACCTGGAGTGGCTCTGGTTCTAACCTTTTCCCTGGACTACATGAGCTAGGGTATTGGCATTCATGCGTGGTCCTCTGTTACCTACTGGAAGCTCTCATCTGCCAGGAATCAGGGCTTCTTCTACTGTAGCCTGAGTGGCCTCAGATTCTGGAGCTGGCACTGACCCAACAACTACATTAAAAAAGTGGAACCGATTAAATGAAACCTCAGACAAACCACAGAACTGGGCTAATTCCAACTAGTCTGAGCCTCAGGTTTAAAAGGTCTCTTCCTGATACCAGAGAGGTCAAAATCTGTGTTCACTAACAAGAAGGCACTTTTTTTTTCTTTTTTTTTTTGAGGGCAGTGTCACTGGCCCTCATATGTGGGACCCGAACTGGGGCCGTTGGCTTCCCAAGCCAGCGCTTAACCGCTGTGCCATTCGGCTGGCCCCAGAAGGCACTTTCTTGAACATTCTTGGTTAAGACTGGCAGCATCACTAACTTAGCTCTTTGGTTTGCTTTGCAGATTATGTTTGAGACTTTCAATGTCCCAGCCATGTATGTGGCTATTCAGGCAGTGCTGTCCCTCTACGCCTCTGGACGTACAACTGGTAGGTGCCTGTGAGGAATGGAGCCTCAACTGTATGTACCATCAGTTATGGAATTTGATCTTTATAAACACGTGGGTTGTGATTGATTGGGGGTTAGTTAGAAATGACAGAGCGAATCCCAGCCCTCAAAGGTCGTCTTCTCCCCTTTAACAATGAGCCCTCAACTCGTATTTCCAGCAGGACCCTTCCTACTATTTTTCTCTTCTTGTTTTCTTTTCCCAAAGCCCCGTTGCTGTACCTCGTCTTCTATCCTATCAAACGCCATCTTTCCTTCTTTTCAAATAAGAGGCTTAGGAATTCCCTTTCTATTAGACCAGCAACTAACCACATGCTAGCTGCTGTGGTGATATTTATCTTGCCTAATTATCCCCCAGGCATTGTGCTGGACTCTGGTGATGGTGTCACCCACAACGTGCCCATCTATGAGGGCTATGCCCTGCCCCACGCCATTATGCGTCTGGATCTGGCTGGCCGAGATCTCACCGACTACCTCATGAAGATCCTGACGGAGCGTGGCTATTCCTTCGTGACTACCGGTGAGGCCTGTGGGAGATAAAGGGATGAGAGTGTAGGGGCAGTGTGTTCTTCACAGTGATGTACAGACCACAGTGACTACCCAGGGACATGATGGGAGGGAGCCTTGGCAAGTCCTGCTGGCTCCAGTGCCCAAAGCAAAGCACAGCTAATGTTGCGATGTGAAATTGCAAAATGATTATACCATTTCCTTGAGAAGAACAGTTGTAACCACCTAGTATGAGAAGCTAATCAGAGTTGTATTAGTTGAACACCCAAACCATTCCCAAATAGAAAAGAGAATGCAGAGAGTAAAGATAGTATGGCGTGGTGATTGGCAATCTTTGGAGACATCTAGATAGAGCTTGGTTCCCAGTTCGGCCACTCACTAGCTGTGTGACCTTGGCCAAGTTTCCCTATCTTGCTAAGCCATAGTCTCTTCATCTGTAAAATGGGTGTAATCGTGGGCCATCTCTCAAATAATTATTGTATGAAATAAGATAAGGCACATAGAATACCCCGCACAGAGGAAGCATGCAATAATTACTAGCTGGTATTAATACCAGACCCGCGGACATTGATATGTGTCTTTGGACTTGGAGCTGGTGCCACCCGGTCCCCACCCACAAGAGACAGAGTCACATGTTACCAGAGACATGGGATGTCGTCAGTGACCTAGGCCCTCTCTCTTTGCACTCCCCTCACCAGTTTGGTATTGTCCAAATGTTTAGGTTTCTGGAAATGCGTGAGGCTAATATTCTAGACTCCAAATTTGAGCCCTGAAGATGTTAAAGTCTCTTTTTGGAGTAGAGAGTTGAATTCTGTTCCTGCTTCTGTGCCCCCATGAAGAACCCCCATACACCTCCAAAAGGTTCTCAGAGGCCCAGATGGAATCAATAGCTTAGAACTTCAGAGTGTAGGAGCCTGGAAGGTATCTGCCTGCCATTCTTCTATACCTCCTTCAGTGTGCACCACTGGAGCCTGCCAGGCTAGGGCTGGTCATGAGCCAGGGCCTGCCTCTCTCTGGAAGGCAATGAATAGGTCAAGGGTTTGAACTGGAATCACCTGGGCCAGGCAACATGGATCTCTGGAGCTTTTTGAAAACTCTAGGGCCTGAAAGAGGCTGCTTCAGCATAAGACTTCCAGGTCAACTGAAAATCCAATATAAAACTGCTATAAAACAATTATAACAGAGAGTGATTATTTAATCCTGTAAAAGACAATGTACAAAAGGATTTCCTGCTCTGTGCCTTTCTCTGGCTAGCTCATTTTATCCCTGTCATGCATTTTCCAGGCAATAATTACTCAAGGTCTACTATATGTGAGGCATTTTGTTAGGAACAGAGGTGGTTCTTTTGTGGACCTCTAATTACTGTCATGGATTTGGGTTGCAGAATATTGAACTTACTTTTTTGGAAGGAACCTGTATTTTGAGAGGGACTGAAGTAGGGCAGGTGGATTTTTACCACCCGTGAAAACTGTAATATTTGTATCTTGACAGCTGAGCGTGAGATTGTCCGGGACATCAAGGAGAAACTGTGCTATGTAGCTCTGGACTTTGAAAATGAGATGGCCACTGCCGCCTCCTCCTCCTCCCTTGAGAAGAGTTATGAGCTGCCTGATGGGCAGGTGATCACCATTGGGAATGAGCGCTTCCGCTGCCCGGAGACCTTGTTCCAGCCATCTTTTATCGGTAGGCAATAGCGTCACGTCCTGGGAAGGGGAGATCACCCTATCCTCCTCTACCCAGCCAGCTCTTACCCACCAGCACCCTTCTGCATGTGGGGACATGTGATAGGGCCACAAGGCCAATCACATTTATAAACCAGGGCAAGGGAAAGAGTGTCACATATTAAAGAAGACTAAAGGAGGGCAGGAAAGAAGCTTTTGTTTTAAGAAAACACTATCTATTATGTTGTAGTCAAGCCAGAAGCATTCTTGGTATATGGTGAGGCCAATATTTTCTGTGCTTAGGACACAGTGGCGTCACCAGATGGGTGGGATGCATGTGCTAATGCTGAGAATTTGGAAATGGTAGGGGAAGAGAAAAATAGAAGAGTCTGTTACCAGCACTGACCTTGAGAGAAGGGTTAGTAGAGTTGTTTAAAGTGCAGGTTCTGGGACAGGTGAGCCTGGGTTTGAGTCTTAGCTCTACTTTCCCAAGTTCAGACAAAAAGGTATTATTAACATTGAAGAAAAATGAGTCTTTGTCCAAATAGGATGAAGCACTTTTCTGATGATTCAGCATCATTTAGCTTTGAGGGGTGAGAACAAAGCAGCAGTCAGAGAGAGGCCTGGGGGAGTTCTGAGCAATGGTCGTGACATTGGCTCAGCGTGGGACCTTCCATGGGGAGTCCAAAGGCTTTGCTCCTTATTTGAACCATACATAGTAGTGAGTCTGTTAAAAATCAGGGATGTGGGGCCTCAGCGCGTTGGTTAAGAGCTGGCTTGGGATGCCAGCAGCCCCAGTTCGGATCCCACATACGAGGGCCAGTGACACTGCCCTCTACAGCTAAGATGGTGAGCAACAGCTCCACCTGGAGCTGGGCTGGGAGTCCCCGGGACGGCATAGCTGCAGCCCCTGTTGCAGTGGGCTGCCATAGGCTACAGTGAGTGGCCGGCAGCCAGTGTGAGTTGCCAAGAGTCACTGTGAGTGGCCATCCAGAGGCCAGCAACCAATCTGCCTCACCCAAGAAGAGAGCAATGACGATACCAACATGGGCCAGTGAAGCAACAACCTCCACAACTAGTCTGAAGAACAAAAGGACAGCAACTTGTCTGTTCCCCTTCCCCAGTTCCCCAAAGCTGTTCCCCTCCACCAACTCCCCAATAAAATCTTAAAAAAAAATAAATCAAGAATATGATATTGTTGTTCCCCACACCCTGGAGATGCTACAGTGGGGCTTCCTCACTAGACATGAGGTGGGAGGACATGGGGAGGTATAGGGACCTTTCGGTCTCTGAGATGGGTGGTTTCTAGAGTATTTTGCCTACCTCACTTCACTTCAGTGTAAGATCTCCCCATTGCTCACATACGTCTTCCATATCTGACCTGGGTTTTACTCACCACCCACGGATCATGGCCTGTGTCTCTTTTCCAGGGATGGAGTCTGCTGGCATCCATGAAACCACCTACAACAGCATCATGAAGTGTGATATTGACATCAGGAAGGACCTCTATGCTAACAACGTCCTCTCCGGGGGCACCACCATGTACCCCGGCATTGCCGACCGCATGCAGAAGGAGATCACTGCCCTAGCACCCAGCACCATGAAGATCAAGGTACAGTTCAAGTGACTGGTCCTCTGGCTATGCTCTGGTGTGCCAGGGCTATCACCAGACTTGAAGGACTCTTCAGAGACCACATCTTGGTCACACATGCTCATGGGTTCTAAGGTTAGGCAGTGTGTCTGAGCGCACAAGTTCTAGACTTTACAGGATAAAAATTATGCCACTTCATAAGAGAAGCTAAATTATTTTGTGCAAAATCTAATCTATAAGTATCCATGTCTATTGGCTACTTTCAGCAGCTGAAATAGAGGTCAACAGAGCTGTCCACATGCCCAAAGCTCTTTTAAAATATATATTCTGATGTTCTCCTTCATCATAAAAATAGTGCATCTTGTGTGTAAAACCTTACAAAAAAATTACACATGAGACAAACATATTTCTGATGAGGTTTAAACTCATCATGTAGATTCTACATGTTGAATCATGTAGATTCAATGGTGTGTACTCTTCTTCCACTCCTAAATGTGATCACAGCTCAGTGGCCGGGAATGAGAACTTTAGCTTCAGTTCTCTGTCTGGCACACCTTTCGATACAGGTACTCAAAAGCACAGAATAACTCCGGGAGGACCAAGCTCAGTCCCTGAGCCACCCAGGACCCCTGTTTTGTGTGACTTTTGAGTCCCAGTCAAGGGAACTCAGAGATTAAATGGAGACCATTCTTTAGAGGCAACCTTACATGTGGCTTCTCAAACACGATTATCACTGTGAAATCAGGAGACCACGCTGGGGCCCCCTGACCCATCACAGGGAGAGGGAGAAGGGACAGTCCAGGGGCAGTTCACACACATAAAGAAGTATTCTAACAAGTTCTCTGTTAGTCACCCTCTCTTCTCACTCTCTCTTTTTTTTTGGAAAGGGTATGCAGTTCATGTAAAACAGTGCTAGGCTGAAGCAAGCTGTCTCTCTGCATTATAGTCTCTAAAAGACCTCAGGATGAGAAGAGAGATTTTTCTGGATACCCCTTTGATCTGCTCTTAGCCCCTCTCCCTCCTACACTGAAGGGAGGAAGATGAAACCAGCTGCTGGGCTCACTGACAAAACCAACCTAAGTTGGGGGTATATTATAGAGAGAGGCTGTAGCTCGAGTTGGCTTCTTGACTAGAAATGAATGTGGAACTTCGGGCTCCAGTGTGGTGAGAGAAAAACCATAAAAAACCTAGGACTGTAAGATGACATTAGGTGAAACTGAAACCGGATGAGGGATCTATGGGAACTCCCTGTACTGTCCTTACAACTTTTCTGTAAATCTAAAATTATCCCCAAATAAGAACGTCACTTCTAAATCATAACAAGACTAAGCAACCACCACAATGAAACACCTGGGAGAGGTCTGGGTTTGAATATTGGGTCTGACATGTACATACGTGTGAGCTGTCCTGTTACATAACTTCTCTGTTTCCTCATATGCAATCTGGGAGGAATTCAATACTGACTCTTCAAAGTGGTGATGAGAATTAAATAATACATGTCAGTACAAATGCTTAGCATAGTGCCTGGCACATAGTAAGTGCTCAGTAAATGTTAACTACTTGTATTAAAAAAAATATTCAACCAGAACTTGAGGGATAAACAGAAATTAAACCCTTTCACCAAGGTGTTTCAGAAACATCTTGTGTCTTGGTTGAAATGTCTATATTCATTTCCACCCAAATATCCAAGTTTAGAGGGGAATTTGAAATTGCTCAACTGTGACTATTTGGGGGATTGCTGTAGGTAGATGAGACCCCTGGCCTAGTTCACTGCTTTCTGTGCCTAAATTATTCATTTACCTAAGAAGCATTAGTATGCCCTCACATGTCAGGCCTGTGCAGTGGGGAAGGCCAGCCAGGGCAGCTAACTGGGACCTATCTGAGGGACATGGTCATCCCAACAAGGGACACTGAGCCCCTCAGTGCATCTCAATAGACTTAATCAGGTGGAAGAAACTTGTATAATAAGTTCTGGCCCAATCAAAACTTCTCATTGAAGATGCTGGCGGTTGTTTGTATATGTATAGAAAGTACGTTGTGCTGAGTTCTGAGGTCCAGCTTCTGGAAATCAGAGACATTGTCAGGGCTCTGAGGCAAAGGCCATGCAGGACTTGCAGGCCATTTTTCAGCTTGCCCAACAGTACACTGGCTGCAGTGCAGGTGTCACGGGTGCTTTGGAATAGGTTGGGTAAAGGAAGCCAGAAAAACAAATGTGCTCCTTAAAGAATCTTTAAATCTAGATTCTATTCCCGACCCTTTGGATTAGGGTTAAGGTTAGGCATCTAACAGCCCAGATGGTCCCTGATGTCCCTGAACTCCCAGTCAGCTCCACCAAACCTGGACCATGGTGGGACATCCAGGCCCTGCCTTAGTGCACTAATGACTGTTCTTTCTCATCCTGACCAACAGATTATTGCCCCTCCAGAGCGCAAATACTCTGTGTGGATCGGCGGCTCCATCCTGGCCTCTCTGTCCACCTTCCAGCAGATGTGGATCAGCAAACAGGAGTACGACGAAGCTGGGCCATCTATTGTCCACCGCAAATGCTTCTAGAACACTTCCCTGCTCTCTGCCTCTAGCACACAACTGTGAATGTTCTGTGGAATAATGCCTTCAGTTCTTTTCCAAATCATTTCTAGCCAAAGCTCTGATTCGTTGCCTATGTGTTTTTTAATAAATCTGAAATATATTACCTGTAACCTGGAGGCTTGGTCTATGATTGGCACCCAGCTGTCATGGATTTCCTCTAAGTTGACCTCACCTCTTACAGAATGGCTCCCTCTAGTGGTACAGCTGAGGACATGACACACCTAAGACGTATATGGCTCCCAGGAAAGGGTAGAATCATATTAATATAGGAAACTCCAGCTAAATATTGTCAGTGGAAAGAATTCAAAAATACACAGGAGATAAATATAAACATGGATTAAAGTATATTAACAGAATAATCCACACTGACTTCACAACTTTCCGAGTTATTATGTTACTTTGCTCTCTTATAGCCTCAGTACTGGTAGCCTAATGTGTGTGTGTGTGTGTGTGTGTGTGTGTGTGTGTGTGTGTGTGTGTGTGTGTACACATACATATATACACATATATATTATACATACATATATATGACTTTCAATATATATAACATAGTAAGCTTAATAAATATATATGAACAGAAGGTATGACTTTTATCAGGGGAAACAGATTTAAAAAAACAAAAAACCATTAAGAAACACTGCTCTAAAATCTTACCACACATCTGGGTCATTTGTTCCCCTTCTCCTGATCAATATCTGTCTCTGAAAAGCATACTACAGATATATTCACACCAGAAAGGATTAGACAGATAACACTTTCTCCAAGGACCGCTGGTATCAATCATACTAAGCGTTTTACATGCAACCTCACTCACTTGTTCTTCAGGGCTATGTGCTGGCACCCATCGTGACCAAACTCTCTCTACAAAGCCCTTCATATCAGGATCTCATTTTACCTTACAGCAGCCTTATGGAGTTGGTAATCTTACTGCCTATTTACAGATGGAGAAGCTGAGGCTGTGCGTGGCTAAGGACTCCACCCAACGTCCTACTGCTGCAAAGGTGGGACTTGAGCTTGTTCCAAACCCCATACTCTTAGCCATTAGGCCAGCATTTCTCAAAGAACAGGCCACACTGGCCAACCTCATCAGAGGCTCATTGTTTTTTTATTTTTTTTTAGGGCGGTGTCACTGGCCCTCATATGAGGGGCCCGAACGGGGGCCGCTGGCTTCCCAAGCCAGCTCCTAACCACCACGCCACTCGGCCGGCCCCAGAGGCTCATTTTAAATGGGCAAACTCCTGGGTCCTATCCAAAGCCTGCTGAATTAGAACTTTTGGAGCTAAGGCTGGGAACTTGAGTTTTAATCAAATTTCTCTAGTGATTCTTTTGTACATCAAAATTTGATAACCACTCTAACAAGCTAGGACTGAGGGAAAATTTCCAGTTGCAAATGTATGCTCACCAGGCAAGGAAACCCCATATCCATGAGACTTAAATTTAAGGATTAGTGTATATATACTTGCAACAGATCACTTGCATAATTGAGGCAAAAAGCACCAACCACTCCCATTATCACTACAGTTTACATTATGTGTAGTGTTGTACTTAGCATTAACCACTAGAGGGAGTAAGCTCTCTAGTGAAGGAATAGGTGCTAGGAATAGTCAGTATGATGAATCTGTAGGAGCCACTAAATAATGTTGTCAGCTGTCGCCAAGGAAAACATATCCTTATCTCATGAAGAGCCAAGATACTAGAATAGGAAATGCGCTTCTTAAAGAAACAGAGAATTTTTTGCAGATGTATTATCTTCACAATTAATAAGAAGCTAAATTCTTCTAAGAACAGGGAGGTGTAAGTTTACCTCTCTGCTTTTATCATTACCAAACACGTACATGACATTTCTCAAGCATTCTTTTCACAGAATACGTTCTCTTGCTAGATAACTGCAGGAAATGCCTAGAGAGAAATATCTGTTTTCCACATTTGGGACCACTGCCACTAATTTTGCAAACAGAAACCTCAGTCTAAGTCCAAACCACTGTAACAAATACAGGCTCCGGCATGACTGATGTGGCTGCAGCATGGAATAAATTGGAGGGGGAAATACTGAACCAACTCTAGGTTCATTATTAACTGACATTATATCTCAAATATGCTGCCAATTTTTCCTCAAACAGAATTCTACTAAAAAAAAAAAAATTTAAATCCAGGAACAAATTTCAGTAGCTGGGAATAACCCACAAATATCCTGCTTTGCTCTTCTGTAACTGACAAGGTCTGTGAAGAATGATTTCTGCATAAAGACGAAGAAAGTCATTTCCATTCAGACTGTGAGAAAGAAGAAAACAACAACCTCAATAAAGTATTGTATTAGTTTGCACAGGTTGCTATAACAAAATACCACAGACTAGATGGCTTAAACAACAGAAATTTATTTTCTCACAGCCCTGGAGGGTAGAAGTCACAGATCAAGTTATTGGCAAGTTTAGTTTCTGCCGAGGCCTCTCTCCGTGTAGATGGCTGTCTTCTCTCTGTATTTTCACATGGTCTTCCCTCTGTGTCCTAATCTGTTTTTCTTATAAGGACACCACTCTAATGGCCCACTCTAATGGCCTCCTTTTAACTTAATTACCTCTTTAAAGGTTCTATCTCCAAATAATCACATTCTGAGGTACTGGGGGTTAGGACTTCACTGTATGTATTTCTGAGGGGACACAATTCAGCCCATAACTAGCACATACCAGGTGCCAGGCACTGAGAACAGACTGACATTCAAAACAGAAGGAATCTCAGGCCTCATTGGTTCATTTTATACAGAAACACAAATCTGAAAAGCAATGAATTATCTTAAGTTTAGGAGGCAAGGAAGTGGCAAACAGTGCTCTGGAATTGATTCATATTTAAAAAAGGGAGTTGCACAGGGCCAGCTGAGTGGCCCGTTGGTTAGAAGTTGGCTTGGGACTCCAGCTCTGAGAAGCAGGGACTTGGTTCGGATCCCACATGAGGGCCAGTGATGCCACGCCCTCTACAGCTAAAATGGTGAACAATAGCTTGACCGGGAGCTGGGCTGCTGAGTCACCGGCGGCGGCATAGGCTGCAGTATGGCCGGCCAGCAGCTGGCATGCGCTTTGATGAGCTGCAGTGAATGGCCGCCCAATGGCCAGCAAGCTACTGCCTCACCCGGGAAGAGCACAATGATAATAACAACATGGGCCAGTGAAGCGACGTCCTCCACAACTAGACTGAAGAACAAAAACAGCAACTTGGCCGGTCCCCTTCCCCAATCCGATTCCCCCAACACTGTTCCCCTCCCCAAATTCCCCAATAAAACCTTAAAAAAAAAAAAAAAAGGATCTGCAAATGAGATCTTCCAAAGGAAGCTCATCCAAGGAACATGGTGGTCATGCACTCACCCACTCGCACGCGTCACATGCTCCATGCACTCACCCACTCGCACGCGTGCACACGCTCCACTCACCCACTTGCACGCGTGCACACGCTCCATGCATTCACCCACTCGCACGTGTGCACATGCTCCATGCACTGACCCACTCGCACGCGTGCACACGCTCCATGCACTCATCCACTTGCACATGTGCACACGCTCACACGTGGAGGCACACCCTGGACTTCCAGGGTGGCTCACATGGGCTCCACCTCGGGGTCAGCCCATCCCTCAGTGGTGTGACCACATTTCTGATAGTTCTTGCAGACACAGAGGTTCAGGGACTCATTCTGCCAGGCAAGGGCACGGCACTCATTTGCTGCTTTCCTAAGTCCTTCAGCTCTGCGACAAGGTCCTTGTGGGAAGTCTGGTTAATTAGGTTTGTACTTGTCAGGAAGAAAACCACATCCCCTTCACGAAGGACTTTTCAAGGTTCACTTCAGGCCTGAGGTTTTGCTTCTCCTTGTAAGGAAATAAAAATGTCAAGAATGCTTCAGGCTTTAATGGATACATTATATTATCCTTTTAGTAAAAAATGGGTTATCTTCGAATTTACTGTTAAGAAGGGATATAATTTTCTTTGCATACTTATAGCTGCTCTTTCTATTCTTTCCAGAAATCTAAGAAACGAAATGTCCTTGGCTTTCAACCTTCCTATCTCTAGGCACCATTTAATAGCCTTAAGTGTTTTCATCAGATTCCTCTTATTTTACATCCTCTTGGTCCACTACTGTATCTTCGACTTATATTCTGAGGATCTCCTTCATTTCTCAACTATTCCTAGTTCCAACAGTCATTTTTACTTGGATAAATTAAATAACCTTTTCCTTTGATCAAGTATGTCACAATGGTGTCCTCAGACGCTAAGAAGTTGAGGACAGCATCTCTCAGGGAAGAGTGGGTTATCTGTGGAGCCAGCCTTGCAGGGTTAATCTGCCGTTAGCTGGTGCTGGCTGTAGACTCAAGTCCTCAAGCATAAGGCAAGATGAGCTCCACATCCAGGGCCTGAGATCTGAGCTTCCCAAGCTAATACGTTGTCATAAGGCAGACACAAGTCATGAGTTGCCCACAGTAGGCTCTTCATGAATGACAGCTGGAGCAGAATCCACATGGCAGGATCCCAATATTAGGGACTAGACAAGTGGGAGAGGAATGTTAGCTCATCCATGCACAGATGATAGGGAATGACCCTCGCTGGACTGCAGATATCATTCAGCTAAAAAATAGATGCTAGTACATGTGAACAAGGTTGTTTAGGCAACTCAGATGTAATGCCAGAAGGAAAGCAAAGACTGAGAAAGCTGTGGTTGGCATAGAAAACACTGGGAAGAGTGAAGGTTAGATGGGGTTAGCTTGACCCTGTCAAGAAAATACTGGAGATCCAGGGGAAAAAAAAGCTCGAGAAGGAAATTCAAACGTTGGAAAGAAGGTGGGCTAGGCTAAGCTAAGACCCTGAAGGATGATCAGAAAATGGCTGATGAAGGAAAAGGACAGCCAGCTCAGGATTTCCTGAGGTGCCTGGGAATAATATCTGCTGAGATAAGGGCATGCCTGGCGAACCAGTCTCCAGTGTCCTGAAGAATATTTACATATTCTCAAAATATCTCCTCACAAATTCCTCATTAATTACAAAGGGGAAGAGTAAGTTTATACCAGAGAAATCTGGTGACTCCACTTTCCCCAATAATCTAAGTTTACAGCACCATAATTGGGACACACCAACCCTATGTGCCCCTTATGTGATGTGCTGAGAAGTCCACAACATTATGTGTGGCATTTCTGCCACAACGTATAACTACAATCTAATCATGAACAAACATGTGCTGACCATAAATTAACAATCATTCTACACAATACACGTCCTTTACTCTTCAGAAATGTCAAACTAAAAAACAAAAGAAAAGAAAGAAAGGCTGAGGAACTGTTCGAGATGAAAGAAGGTTAAAGGAATATGACAACTAAATGTGATGTGTGATTCCAGATTGGATTTTGGACAGAAAAAAAAAAAAGCAACAAAAGACACAGTATTGGGAAAAATAATGACAATTATGTATGGACTATGGATTAGATAATAGTATTGTATTAATATTAAATTCCTGATTTTGATTGTTTTACTGTGGTTGAATCTTTTTTTCTTAGAAAATATACACTGAAATATTTAGTGGTAAAGAGACACTCAATATATCCAGCCAATTTATTCAAATAGTTTAGGGGAAAAAAATACATTTAAATATATATATATATATATATATATATATATATATATATATATATATAGAGAGAGAGAGAGAGAGAGAGAGAGAGAGAGAGAGAGAGAGAGAGAGAGAGAGAGAGAAGGTAAAGTAAAGGGAGCAAGATGTAAACAGTGGGTGACCTGGTGATCTAAGAATATGGTAAAGGATAGTTACCTATACAATCCTGTCAACGTTTCTACACATTTAAAATAATTTTGCAATAGAAAGTTAGCCCCTCCACAAATGTTCTGAATAATCAAGAGAATTTTGAGAACTCAAAGATAGGCATAAAGGACTCTGCACCCCAATTCCAATGTGTATAGGGTTTTCCCACCACCACCAAGCAATTCTGGGACACCAGCTGGATAGTCTACAATTTAACTCAATTCTGACACTATCTAACTGGAGACAGCCTCATGTCCCATCCCACAGGTTAAGGGCTCAGTCCCACAAGACTGCCCCCCTGCCCCTTCAGATGCCCACTGCAAGTCCAGGTTGTTGCCGGTGCTTCTGAAGGACTGGCTATATACATCAGAGATTCCCATGACCCCTTCTTCGGATCAATTAATTTGCTAGAGTGGCTCACAGGACTCAGGAAACCAGTTTACTCACTAAATTACCAGTTTATTGCAAAGGATATTAAAGGATATGAATCAACAGCCACATGAAGAGATACATAGTGTGAGGTCCCGAACAAAAGAATTTCTGTCCTTGTGGAGTTTGGAGCCCAGTGGCATGTGGATATAGTCTGGTTCACCAATCCGGAAGCTCTCTGAACTCCCTCTTTTTAGGTTTTTATGAAGGTTTCATTACATAGGTATGATTGACCAAATCATGGTCACTGGTGATCAGTTCAACCTCCAGCTCCTTTTCCCATCCCAGGAAATCAGGGGGTGGAAACTGAAAGTTCCAACTCTCTAATCACATGGTTGGTTCCCTTGGCAACCAGCCCCATCCTTAGGTGCTTTCCAAAAATCACCTTACTAACATAAATCCAGTTGTGGTGGAAAGGGACTTATCATGAATAATAAAAAAACAAACACCAATTTCACTTTTATGACTCTGAAATATTTTCAGGAACTGAGGACAAAGAAACAAAATATTATGACCAAAGATGTTCCCATTGCTCATATAGCTCAGAAAATTCCAAGAGTTTGGTGAGCTATGAACCAGGAACTGTGCAGGAAGACCAATTATATATGAGAAATATATTCTGGCCACCTGAATGACCAAATATATTTTTCTTATAAATCACAATATCACGGGGGTTACCTTTTATAAAAGAACTGGAAACAAGGGCAAGGTGCGACAGAGCGAAATCCACCCCTGCGCCCACCCCTCAAGTAAGACTGACACGTAAAGCCAGGTAAGGTGGGCTCCATGGTTGCCCCATATCCCGGAAGTTGCCCAGCCTCTTAGCTTCTTGTATTCTGGGTTTCACACTGTCATAAAGCATTGTCTTGTACATGACAGAGCTAGAACTTGAACTCAGGTGCTCTGCTGGTAGAACAGAACACTCTGTTGTCCTGCTTTTGCACACATCTGTACCCTCTTGCTGATCCACAGAATAATACCCCTACTTATTAATGAAATAGGAATGTGTGGCATAAATTATTCCCAGAGAAGCTATGTTAATTCTGATCAAGTTAATTCATATGTCAGGACCCACAAATGGAGGCAGCTCCACGTGGCCCACATTACAAATCTAAACCTAAGTCAGCCTGCACTTACAGAAAACACCCGTCAAGGAAACCAAACATACACCAATCACAGTCCTCCAACTCAGCTTTAGCTGGCTCACCTTACCCTAGAAAACAGGACCTGCTGGCCTTATAAGGAAAACCCAACCTCCTTGCCTATCATTCCCTGTTTCTGGGTTGCCTCTTCTAACATTCCATAAACCCACTCCTGCCCAAATATACCCTGGGAAGAGCTCCAAGGCTATGAGGTGCTGAACTCCCCCAATCCATGGATTGTTCCCCCTTGAATAAAGGACATGAAACTCATTACTAAATTGTTTTAGTTTTGTTATTTACATCGTACTCAATCCTGTATTGTTTTTTAAGTTGCCAACTTTTATCTATCTCTTTCAGAATTGTTCTTGGGCTCAGTTAGAGCATTCCAGCTTTTACAGAGGCCCCTTTGGAACCTAGGCAGATCAATGAGTTCACTGGGTTGCCAGGCTGTTTTCTCTATTGCCTTTCTGTGCTCATCTCACTGGGATTGCTAGGGTGCCATAGCATGTTCTTGATTTCTTAGGGACTTTCCTACATGTTTCACTCATTAGCCCCTTTTAACACGTTGCGTACGGATCACGAGAATCTTGCAACTGGAGGTATGAGGGATTTAAATCCCGCCGTACGCAACGTGTTAAGTTACCCCCCATAGGGTCATTGGAAATGTTGTATTCCCAAAACAATTCTTTTATAGACACCTCTCAATGTATTCGTTTTTCTCCAACGTTTCTGTCAATGCAACATCCACCTGTCTTTCCTTATTGGTTAACATTTAAATCCTCTACAGAGAAATTAAACAGGCAAGTCCAGGGTTTATCATGATCTGCTTTTAGCTAAACATGATGTTCACTTGTTCATGGAGTAGTTCAGGGCGTCACCACTGTTTCACGTGCCTCACTGTCAGTCTTGTGTAGGTTCTCAGAAGAAAGTATCCACCTCCTTCCGGCTGCAATGGCTGGACTTTGCTCCTTTGACAACATCACTTCATCCTTCCCTCCTGATAGCTGCAGGGAAATTTTCTCCATGATGTTTCACCCTCAGGTTGTTCCTACCAATTCAACTTGCCAACATAGTACATAAGTCTCCCACTCCTTTTATTTAATCTGAATCTTTTGATCCAGGCAAATGCTTTTATTATCCAAGTACTAGTCACAAATTCCCCTCTAAACCCTTAGTAATACCATAACATTGTATCTATGTTGCTCCAGTTTAAAGATACTTTTCTTGCTATTCCCAGTGCATTGGTTTATATATAGATACTTTAAATTACAAGTGCTCTTTCCAAATTATTTTCTTATTGGCTGAGAATTACCAGTTATTTCCTATGCCTCATTTCTTCTCCCTGTCACCTCTGTTGACCAACAGGCGTTACACTTTTATCTGAGTCTTTTTTTTTTTTAATTGCTCTCTCATGCATCTCTACTTTTAGTTCTCTAATCAAGCCCTCTGACACCTGATCCCTGAGTAGATATTCTGGTATCCTACACTAAGGTTTACTGCAGACACATCTCTGAGCCTGGGATTTGATGACATTAGAAACACAGGATGGGCTCTGCCCTCTGCAGCCACGTTTCTTCTCACATATGGAAGCTGCTCATCTTCTACCACATGGAAAAGCTGAAGAAACAGGTGGCCTGTTTGAAGACCACCTTGTGCTCAGAATGTCTTGTTTGGAATTACATTTTATAGGAATAAGCGAAAGTACATTTTATAGGAATGAGAAAAAAATACATCAAAACATCTAAAGCTCTGAAAACATATGCAGAGGCCTCTGTAAATACTGGTCATATCACTGTTTGCAGCACAATTTATTATCTGGTCATAGTATTTGGGTACATTAATAGGTACTGATTTAACACCATTTTGACCATTCTTGAGACAGAACAACCCAAAAAGAAATCTTCAAAATGTGCAAGAGCAATAAATATCAAACTTTCTCATCTAAAATGTATAAATATAAAATATCAGTCATTTCTGGAAACATTTTAAGAAAATCCAGCAACCACATGTCCATAAGTAGGTGTCTGGTGTTGACGGTGCTAATCTTCAGAACATCACCTCAGATCCAGCACGATTAGTTTTATGTCTTTTACCAACACATGTTTGCATATCTAGGAAAGAAAAAATTGACTTTACATTGTAATGTTTACATAATTCTCTTTAGGGAGGAAATGTGAATTAGCTAATTGAAAAATGTTCCGAATTTTGAAAATACTTCCAAGCAAAACGAATACGATCATGTTTATTCATTTTCAACAACAAGAAAATATTTTACAGAGGTTGCCAAGTAATTTTCACTTTAAATAAATACTAACTTCAAAATAATGTTTCTCAGATGTTACAGCCAAAGAACCACCGGGAAGCAGTTAGAAAGGAAAAATGTAGTTAAATAATGTTTCCTTGGGGCTATCCAATGCTAACCAAGAACTATGATTATATTTTTCATTGAGCTGCTATGAAAAATTAATGTGTCTACATCAAGTGGAAATCAGTCTTGAGATATTTAATATAATTTTCTTCAATAATTGTTTGCTTACTTGGAGTCTGAAGAAAGCTGTATTTAAATATCATAAAGATACATAAATGGAAAGGTAACTTAAGGCATAATCAACTCTCCTACAGAAATACTAGTATTCCCTTGTAAATAAACTAATAGTGAGAAGAAATCAGAATTACGAAGATTGATTAATTTTCTGGATAAGAAAACTCCAAACTAAGCAGTACAATGTTTTATCCCACATTATACTGATTTAAAAAAAAAGAAAAGGTTAAAAAAAAACATCTGTGAAGAATAACCAACACTGTCTACTCACACTGAACAGCCTGGGGTCCTTGGTGTGTGGGTGAAAGCCCTTCTTTTTACAAGCGGAGACCTCAAGCATGCCAGCATTGGTGAGCCTGAAGATGCCAGTGCTAAGTTTCAGGGTGAAATAAAAGTACAAAATTAAGGATCCTTTGGGTTTTCCAGATGGCTTTATTGGAATGGCAAAGCATACGTATTCCTTAAATGGAATGGACAAGGAAACCACACACTGGGAATTCTGCGGTGACTTTCTAAACCAATCTGGTGAGGACTGGCCTAGTGGAGAGAAACACTGAAGGGACCAGCAGTGCTCCAAGCACCTATAGGGCTATGGTGGGAAAGGGGCAGCTGAACTGTTGTGTGAGGCCACAGAGGAGAAACTGAGGACCCATGGAGGAGATCACAGGTAGCAGATATTTCTGATTTTTCTAATAATGCTAATAGTGGTGATAGCAACAAGCAAATATTTATGGAGTGCTGGCGAGGGTGCCAGGTACTAGGCTGAGCCCGTTACCAAGACTACCATGGAGTGGCATCCTCACATGAATTTGTGGGACTGAAGAGGATCACGTTGTCAGGTATCCTGCTAAACATACCACTTGAGGGTGGAGATGAGAGTCCTACTCAAGTTTATCTAACTCCTCTGCTTATAATCCCTCAATAATAATCATTGTCTCCCAAACCTAGAAAGGTTTTGGAGGTAATTAAGCTAAGGTTGGAAATTTTCCAACAATAGGGAATAATACAGTAGAACTAAGATCTAAAAATGGCCAAGTGGAATAACATCCAGTTTATCCACTTCAAGGTCATGCTAACTGAAGGAAGTGAACCAGTAATTCAAAATGGGCCTTAAAAAACAAAACTGAAGAGCTCTAGGCACCTGGGAGCCGGCTGTCACCAGTCTCTTTCTCCCCAGGGCATGGTGGGCCTGCCTAAGGGCCACAACCTGGTGTGTGCACACACTTGACCCCAGCAGCCCCAGACTCTGAGTCCCCTCGAGTTACACTTACTCTTTATGCTTTGGCGAACACACAATGGCAATGGCCTCTGGCAACATGAGCTGATAGGAACAGTGTGTGTGAAGGTCAACACTGGATAAGAACGCAGTTTGGGTTGGATGCGTCTGCAAAAAGAAAAGAGAAAATCTTATTGGGGTAGATGGGTCTTAGCCAAGGCCACAGCCCATTTTAACAGAAAACTCTAATTATTTGCTTTTTCTTCATTTTTAACATCATTAATCGAATGCAGATTTAAAAAAATGTCTTGCGGGCTGGCCGAGTGGCTCAGTTGGTTAAGAACTCACTGAAGAATGTGAGCTGAGCTCTGAGCAACAGCAGTTAGATGACCAGCCCAAGGTGAACTGCCGCTAAGCTGTCAACAGGTGGCAGGATGGCTCAGCTAAAAAATAAAAAAAATAAAAATAAAAATGGTTGATTAAAAAATGTCTTACTAACATACTCCTTCTCTCTTTGCATCTTTGGAATAACTATGACTTTGAGAAGAGGTGCTTGGGAGTGTTCATGTCCCTTCTGCTTATTGAGAAAGGCAGAACTGGAAATTAATTTGCCAGAGGTTTTAAATAGATCTTCATTTAATCATCAGACCTCATCTAGGAGGTATTTATTTATATTATTATCTCAATTTTACATACAAGGATCCTGAGGCTCCTTTAAGTAATTTGCCAATGGTCACACAGCCGGTCAGGGGCAGAGCTGTGACCAGAAACCCAGAGATCCTTTATATAAAACCATGGGCACAAAAGGAAAGTTTTCACTAAGTTTCCCACATGGTGCTATGGACCTTTTTGTGGATCACCACCCCTAAAAATGAGAGAATCAAACTGTCCAAGTTGCTGAAGGTGTCTGGGACTCATCTTGCACAATAAGTAAATACCCACATGATGGGCAGGAAGAGGAGATTATAAATTAAAAGAATTATCTTCCAGGTTTTCGGCTATAAACAGCTTGTATTTATGAGAGACACTTCAGAGACTCAGACCTGAATATGAAAAACACATGCACCCGTAATGATTTTAAAATTCAGTCAACCCTGGGGCCAGCCAAGTGGCGCATTGGTTAAGAGCTGGCTTGGGATGCCAGCAGCCCCAGTTCGGATCCCACATATGAGGGCCAGTGACACTGCCCTCTACAGCTAAGTTGGTGAACAACAGTTCCATCTGGAGTTGGGCTGCTGTGAGTCCCCCCAGGACAGCAGAGCTGCAGCCCCTGCTGCAGTGGGCTGCCATAGGCTACAGTGAGTGGCTGGCAGCCTGAGTGATTGCCAAGAGCCGCTCTGAGCAGCTGTTCAGAGGCCGGCAACCTATCTGCGTCACCTGAGAAGAGCGCAATGACGATACCGACATAGGCCAGTGAAGCAACATACTCCGAAACTAGACTGAAGAACAAAAGGACAGCAACTTGTCTGTTTCCCTTCCCCGATTCCCCAACACTGTTTCCCTCCCCAAATTCCCCAATAAAATTTTATAAAAAATTCAGTCAACCCTGATTATCCTTGAACAAGGAATATGACCATTTAATCATGAAACCAAGGTCACTGGCCTGCTCTGTCTGGGTCCTGTCCTGCCTCCATCACTCACTAGCTTTATGACACTGTGAAGATTATCTATCCAACTCATGCCCATGTCATCAACTGCAAAATAGGGATAATTATTTTCTTCATGGGATTATTATGAAAACATAAACTTCTTAGAACAATGCTTAGCACATACTAAGAAATCAAAACCATGAGCTTCTATTATTGCTGTTATCTTCATGTCATTATTATTAATTAAAGGGCACAGGCCCATAGAAATAGCTTTACCTCTTTACATATAACCATAGTTTGTTGAAGAAATGTAAGATTTTAAAACTCCTTTCTACTTTATTTACTAGAATAAGATAAAATCTGTTAAAATCTATTCACAGAAAGATAAGTGCTCTGCAAGGAAAACATAACTCTTGGTCTACAAAGATGTAGATCAACTGAGGAATGGAAATTATCCTGATTTTTTTTTTCTTTTTTTTTAGAGGGCAGTGTCACTGGCCCTCATATGTGGGATCCGAACTGGGGCTGCTGGCGTCCCAAACCAGCTCTTAACCACCGCGCCACTCGGCCGGCCCTATCCTGATTTTTAAAACCCAAATCTTTACTGAAGGCATGAGTGGGAGGGTCTGACTGCCCATTATCTATTCAGTGAAAACCTTCTCTTAGCTCTGTTAGAACCTTCTATGTCTTGGTGAGAAAGTAAGAAGTGTGCAAAGGAACTCTACTGCTGTGGACGCAGCAAGTAGATTGTGAAAAACACAAATCACTCTACCCGTCCATTTCTTTCAACACTGAATACACGCTGCAAGACATTCTGAGTCCTTCACTTTACCAAGAGGAATCACTTCTAGTCCACGAGGACAACTCTCCCATGGGAAAATGATGCTTTCCTCCCAACCTCCTCTAAGGAAATAAAAATGATGGTGTCGGTGGTGGTGGTGGTCATTTTAGAAGCAGATGTCATTTATTCAAGTAAATCATGTGTCAGGCACTGAACTATTCACTTCCCATGAATTATCTCAATTAATTCTTAAAACAATGAGATGAGATAAGTGCTATTATCATCCCCATTTTACAGATGAGGAAACTAAGCTAAGAGTCATAGAGCTAGTTAAGCTGAGAAGTTTAAACTCAAATCCAGATCTGTCTGATTCTGTTTCATCCTGTCTTTTTTGTGACTGATTTATATCTAAAAAAATTAGCTCTGGGATTTGTTGCTATTATTATGCCAATAAAAATCATCACAAAAAGTCATTACAACCATTGAAGTATAGACGTGTAAGGTTTTAATGTTATCACTGAACCACAACAATTTGATATGGTGAAATGAACAAAACACAAAATCCTAAAATTGTAGAATTATGCCAAAGTTATTATTTAAATGACTTAATGTCATTATTGCATACATTATATATACAGGTCATAAGGGAAAAACTTTAAACTAGCATTGACTTTTCAATGTAAGTGAATTTAAGGAACTGTCATTCTTTCTAAGTTTACATTACAATTTCTTTGCTACAATTTATTTTTTTGCTTTAACATTCATTCTTGTTATAGAAAATCAGGTTAAACTAAATTATGCCTTTAAAATTCAGCAACCTCTAAGCAAACAATAAGGCATATTACTTACTGTTAAGTAAAACAAATAGAGAGAGAGATGAAAAGTTTTGCGAACTCTTCCTTATAAATAATTCCTTGTATTTAAGAGTCAGTTTATAATTTTCAAAAGGCTTTCAAACCTAGTATCTTCTTTATAGCTCAAACACATACAGAGAGTGAGAGAAGGCTTGCATCAGCCTCATCTGGTCAATGAGGGAACCTGGACACAGGGAGGTTTAGGAGTTCTGACCAAGGACACAGGGTAATTTCCAGAAGGAGCTGGGAGTTAATCTCCTCCACCCTCTTAAATTAGAGAAACACCACATGCTTGGTGATTTTTTTTGTGTGTGTGTGTGTGTGTGTGTGTGTGTGTGTGTGTGTGTCTTGCTCCTAACTCAGTACTTCTCTATAAAGCAAGGAAAATAAAAAATGGTCACTTATCATTCGTCAGGGGTTCTTGAAGGTCCCCATGATGTGTCCTGGATATCTTGGCCAGCATCCCATGACAGTGGGATGATTTGTCCCTACACCAGGCCCAGATGTGTGAGACTGAATGGAAAAATGTCCCCCAGATAGATTAAACCAAGGATAGGAAAAGTTGAGTATTATCACCAAAACCAACAGCCACAAATTTCTGAGTCCCGAGAAAAATGTGCTAAGAAATTCACTGACAACTCAATTAACACTCGCCATCACCTGAAGTCAATTATTATGATCCCTGATTTTATGGATGGGACAGCTGATGCTCAGATTATTTAAATAACTTGCCAGCATTCCTACAGTGAATTCTTAGCAGAGCTGTGATTTAAAATCATGTATTTTAATTCCTAAACCCTATCTTGCTCCTATGATGGCCTGGTGGATATCAGAACCGAATATTTTTGGCCCTATCCTTTTGGTCCTACTGCATGATTGTTTATACAATTTATACATCCTTGGCCTGCAGGGGAGGTGCAGTGGAGTGTATGGCCCCTATTTGATATGCATAAACACCTGTTTAAAAAAAAACGTTTTCAAAAATTTTCTTAAAATAATCTCCTTTAGCCCCATGGCAAAGGGGAAAAGAACATTAATAACTGTCTAGTCAAAGTAGTTAAAAATCTGCCTAGGCCTCCATAACACCACACAAAATCATCAAAACGAGTCACTAATTTCCAGATGTCTCTCCCTCTTTTAATTTTGCATGGTAGAAAAAAGCATACTATTTCCCTCTCCAAATTCAGCTTTGATGGATTTAGACACAGCTTAACATTGAAGAAAATGCTTTACTATAAGGACATTTATTACACTTGAAGGAATTGAAAAAAGTAAGAAACTATTTAAATTAAGCTGAATTTCCTCAAGGAGGAAAACAGAACACCAGACACACACACAAAATAAACTGAGACCTATCAGGTCAGACATACATGGATCCATCCCAGAGTGAGGAGATCGTGCTGATCTTGAACCCTGAATAATTCTTCCACATTCTCTACGTCACAATAGTCTGGTCCTGCGGACTGTTTTGGCACGATTACGTGGGTAATAGTAAATTCATTATGTGTCTAAAAAACAATTAGCAAAAAGAATAATTGACTGACAGGAAAAAAAGCATTTGACAGGGAAAAAAAAACACCAAACAGGAAGTGCAATGTTTTGCTCTAAGACTAAAGAAAGTCCCATCACTTGCATCCTCACCCTCCTCCAACCCCCATCACATTTCAAAAACAAAGGCCCAAACTGGAAAACGGTTGATTCATCAAAATTTAGAGTCAGCTGTTTGGAGCTTGAAACCCATTTTCACAATAGGAAACGTACCATGAATAGAAATTAGCATTCCAGGCTGGCCCCATGGAAGTTTAGTTAACAAATAATGTTTTGATATGTTACATCTGTAATGGAAAAATCAGAACAAAATAATAGCAGGTTTATTTGGAGAGGGAGATCCTAGTTAAATAATTTTATGGTGTTACTGAAGGACATTTATAAGGTTTGTGAAGGTTGATGGTTTTGTTATTTTATTAATTATATTTAATTTTACTTTAAGACTTATGATTTTCTTCTACTAGTAGGGAGGGGGCGGAACTCCCTGCGATTTTTCATAATTATGGTAATCTTTTGGATTTGCAATTAGATCAAGAGAAAGGAAAAACAAATTACCCACCTCAGGAGACAAAAGATAAGAGTTGAAAGGAAGAGGGTTGTGAAGTGTGGTAGGATCTTGAGGTAAAAGGCATTTGTGGGGCTGGCCGAGTGGCGGTTAAGCGCTGGCTTAGGAAGCCAGCGACCCCGGTTCGGGTCCCACATATGAGGGCCAGTGACACTGCCCTCAAAAAAATAAAATAAAATAAATAAAAAATTAAAAAAAAAAGGCATTTGTGTTGTAAATAGCTGCCCATCCCTCAACAGCACTCCCTTTTAGGGCTTAGAAGCCCTGAGGCTTCCCTCGAGTCTCAGGGCTTTCCTGCAACTGGGCACTCTCCATTCAGCCTTCATCACAACTCTTCCCTCCATTCCACCCTCCTCCTTCATGGCTAACTTGATGTATTCTTCAGGCCTAGTGTAAACATCACTTCTCAGGAAAGCCTTTTTTGATCCTGCAGACAAGGTTAGTTTCCTAGTTAAACATTCCCATGATGCCCTGCACTTACTCTGAGCACACCCAGCCCCATTTATTATTAATCACCCGTCTGGTTCTTCCCAAGCATTGTGCATGTGTCATGTGGCAATGACTGTGGCTACTGAATGCCAACACCTAGTACAGAGTCTAGTACATATAGGTACTCAGTAAATGTCTGTCTGATGAAGGAAGGAAGGGAGGAAGGAAGGAAGGAAGAGAGGAGGGGAACTAAGGATAATATATGGTCCTTGGGAGGAAGCATCCATAGCATATTGCCCTCCCTGAATAATTAAGGTGGCTGTGGAGAGGAGATGGCAGGTCATTCTCCTGTGCTTGTCATCTGTATCTCCTCTCTCCTGTAGGAAAAGTGATGACACAACAGTGGAATACGGCAGGAGGATGTGTGTGTAATGAAACATATATATTCAAATAAACAACAGTTTCCAAGCTAAATGCTTAGTACTGGAAATGTGCCTGGACCCAGAAATATAGACTGATACCCAAGAGACTCTGAAAGGGAACTTCCAAGGAAACATGAATCATCTTTCTTGCAAATGGGAAATTAAACGCATCTCCTTTCTTGTTTCCTTCTACTTTGGCAGTGTCTTTCATCAGACATTTCGGATAAAATTTTCCATACTTAAATGTGGCCTATGCTGTATATAAAATTTTAGTGTGTTGAAACTATAGCCTTGAAGAAAACAACAAAGCCCTAGTTTTATTCCACGTGTCTGAAAAAGGGTGGCAAGATGATACCTGCCACAGATAAAAGCAAGTAGAGTTAATTGTATGAATGTATGTGAAACTAACAATTGCAACAAAAATTTGATTTAGGAAACTAGATGGTTTTGGAAATCTGAAGACCTATAATCCACCATTTTTCTAAACAAAGATTTAATTTACACTTTGATTAATTGTTTACAACAAGCTTTTATAGTATCCCTGAATTTTTTCTTTTTTGTTTTGGGGGCAGTGTCACTGGCCCTCACATGTGGTACCTGAACCAGGGCCGCTGGCTTACCAAGCCAGCGCTTAACCACCGCGCCACTCGGCCAGCCCTATAGTATCCCTGAAATTTAACGATCCATTTTCTAGAAAAATAATTCCATGAAAAATGAGTTTTATAAAATCAAGCAATGCAAAGTTAATTTCATAATACTTACAACTTTTAGGATGCTTTTATTCTATTCTGCTTATCACAAGAACATCATTATTTTTGAAAGTATCCTGTGCAGAGCCGGCTGGATGGCTCAGTTGGTTAAGAGCACAAGCTCTGAGCAACAAGGCCACCGGTTCGATTCCCACATAGGTCAGTGAGCTGCTGCCGCTGAGCTGCCAACAAGGCAGGATGGCTCAGCTGCTGAGAGCACATGCTCCTAACAACAAGGTGCCGGTTTGACTCCCGCATGGGATGGTGGGCAATGCCCACCCACAACTAAGCAACTAAGATTGAACATGACACCTTTAGATGAGAGAGGTGGCCAGATGGCGACTGGACTTGGAGCTGAGCGAGCTGTGCCCTCCACAACTAAGATTAAAGGACAAAAACTTGGCTGTTCCCATTCCCCAACACTGTTCCCTCCCCCAAGAGATATGAAACAAAGACCGTACCAGTTTTCCACAGAGTATTCCACAGGTTTCTATTCCTCTTACTGTGTTAGATTCTGCCAGCAGCAGAAATCTGTGGCAAAGGTCTCTTGATAAAACTACACATCGCAGTCCTTCAACCACTAAATCTGAGAAACAGAAAAGGGAGAAGAAGCTAAAAACCAAATTTACATCCCATCCTTCAAAACTGTTTTTGGCAAGTGACTGCAAGTAAATACAAATATCAAAAATGAAATTATCCGGTGCTCTACTTTCCATATGTTGGTTTAATAGTCTTAAAAGTAAACACCGACTAGGAGGAAGGTAAAATCACCTTTTGCAAATAAATTATTTTATAAACAAGTGTCAAAATGTCAGCACTTTCATATCTTTATGCCCTACATCAACGATTTACATGTATGTGTGAGTTTACTTTTGGCACAAAACAAATATACTGTTAAGTGCATGGGCTGCAGAGAACACATCTCAAATCCTATAAGACATGGTATGAATATTCTTTATTGTATTTCCCATATATGACATATCTTTATGAAAGTTGGTAATAAAAAGATGTTTTCAGAAATAATTAGCAGTAAATTTATAAAATGGTTGCCTCTCATAAGTCCTTTAAAATAAATGGAAACACAAACTCCATCTGACAGTGTCTGCTGGGAAGAATTCCCCATGTGACTTTGAAAAGGTGCTAGCACTGATGACAGCACCAAGCAGCACTAGCTGTTGGCAAAAGTACAGAATCCATTTGGAGGTTAACTCCCCATGTGTATGAGATCCTCCTGGCTTGGGGAAATGCTAACCCTTTAAATTCAAATTGCTGAGCAAGTTCTGGACAAACAAGTTTCTCAACATCTTTTTTCCTCTCTGGCATAAGTGTTTACCTTTAAGATCCATGTGTTTCTTGGTTAAAATACACGAAAGAAAAAAAAATGCTTGGAATTCTTCTCGTTTAAAATCTCTGTACGGTGACCTAATACAGTCCCATTTATTATAGAGTCTGTGCTCTATCGGGGCACAAATCATGCTTTCTGAATTTCGAGGGTAAACATAAGAGTAAAAACCATATGATACTGGAAGACTTGCTCTGTCTACAGGTACACATCATGGAGGGGGTTCCTTCCACAATTGATTATGAAATGAGAACCCTCCCAGATGTTCCAGAAATGTGGTTCCATTAGAAGAGAGCCACCGTCTTGCAAGGGCACATTCATACACTTACTCTGAACAGCACTTAGGGTAGCAGCTGGCTTTAAGGCCCTGTTGACGGGAGGAGAGTGACTAGCGTAATTAGTAGCATCACTTTTACTAGGTTGATCGGCAAATACATTCAGCAAGGAATTGTTCTGGTGTGTGGAAAAGCAGGACAAAGCACTCCCATCAATCTGCTCAGACAGCGCTGGGGTTTCCTGGCTTCGCATCTGACCTCGGGCTAATTCTTGCTTCTTGAGCTGATCTTCAAAAAACAGAAACTGCTCTGTTTCTAGCTGCTGTTGGCGCATCTGAGCGATCCGCTTCCTTTCTGCCTCTATCAATCTCTGATGCTCCAGTTTTTTGAGAATTTCGGCTTTATATTTGTTCTAAAAAAATGTGGTTGCCAGAAGAAAAGGTTAGTTTCCAAGGCAAAAACATCCAACTGGGATTAGACATTCAATCTTCTAGCAGACAGAGAGACAGAGCTAGACATCCAATCTGCCCACAGGGACACTCAGGGGACAGGGAGGAACATATATAACATCTCGGCAAAAGCCCCTTAATCTGATGTGGGCAGCAGTTCTAAATCCACTCATATTTTACCAGACACAGGTCATGACAATCATATTCCCTCCAGCCCCCTGCGCTTTTAAATATTAGAAAATCAAGGTCAGGACGGTCTGCTCCGCCTGACCAACCAAACCACAGTGAACAAAATATCTCAGAAATAGTTATATCATCCTAGACTGCACTGTTCAATACAATAGCCACTAGCCATACGTGGTTATTTAAATTTAAATATATTTAAATCAAATGAAATTAGAAATTCAGTTCCTCAGTCCTGCTAGCCTCCTTTTAAGTACCATGTGGCTACTGGCTCCCATATCAGAGAGTACCATCATGACAGAAAGTTCTATTGGAACCCTTTTCATTTGACTCTAGAACTCATACTGCTGGAACTTTATGGAGAAGGGGAATCACTAAGGAACAGCTCTCAAAATGTGGTCCAATCATCTCTAGCAGAACCAATCAGGAATTTTGTTAAAAATGAAGATTCCCAAGCTCCCCAGTTTTAACAAAAACATCCAGGCATTATTAGGGGAGAAAATATACATTTTTAATAAGCTCTCCAAATGATTTTGATGAAAACTAGATTTGGGGAGCTACTGTAAGGTAGTGGGGAGGGGCGAGGCTTCTGGCAGCACTTGGATAAGCCCGCAAATCACCCTGAGTCTTATAGGGCAGACTCTGATTCAGCAGGTTTGGGGTGGGGCCTGAGAGTCTGCACTTCCAACAAGCTCCCAAGTCATACTGGTGCTGCCTGTCTTAGCAAGGGCTTTGAGGGGCTTTTTATCTCTCCTAGGCATAAAGGCTGCCATGCTGTCTCCCCAGAGATTTCCACATATCATAGACGTGGGATACTACTGTGGACTGTGAAGTAATTGGTATCACCAAAGGCAGCCGTGCAACAGCAAGCTGCCAAGGCCATTCCTCCCAGGGAGCCCCTGAGCGGACGGCCAGACATATTGCTGAGTGTGGACGGGAGACAACTGAGTTTTTCTCTCCCTTGCTGTTGCTTTGTCTAAGCCTTCAAACTCATTTTTATTTTTTTCATAGTTGAAATCAAACCATCAATATCCACACTTGAGGGAATCTTCTGATTTCAACATTCCCTCGGTCCCTTAGTCGAAACACCTCACTCAAACCTGACTTCTGGCTATGCCCAAAGAGAGTGGAGTTCTGTGGCCATGTTCAGAGTTCATGAGGGTGAACGGAAGTGAGCATTGGTAAAGCGACAATTTCCAGGACACATAAAAACATATTTAGACTAAAAAAATATAATTAAAAAACCTTCATGGGCCGGCCGAGTGGCTCAGTTGGTTAAGAGCTCGCTCAAGAGTGCGAGCTGAGCTCTGAGCAACAGCTGTTCGAGGCCAGCCCGAGCTGAGTTGCCGTTGAGCCGCCAACAGGTGGCAGGATGGCTCAGCTAAAAATAAAAAAAAAATAAAAAACCTTCATTAAGAATGCTGTAAACTAAAGAATTCATGATTTGAACTTGAGTATCCTATAGACTGACTGATCAAGTTCTTCTTTCAATGTCTTTCAGTTTTAGACATCATTATCATATTCACTATGAAATAAGACTCCAGAAGCCACCACACTTTGGTGATACGATTACATTTCACTCATACAGTTATCTACTATTCCATCTCCATGTTATATGGACTATAATATTCAAGAATCAAATTCACATTTCCAAGGCCTACATGCTTAGATACATCAGAAACCACATGCTGTTCGCCCTACCTCCTACTGCCTCCTTTCATCAGCAAAGAGCAGTCACCCGGCTCAAGGTTACATTGACAAGAGTTGGTCAAAAAGTTCTATTTAAATCACTATGGGAAATCCATTTTTCTAAGGCATAGCTTTATTAGATGTTGTAGAGAAATAAAAATACCACATCTTTGGTGCAAGTGCTTAACCTGAACATCAACATTAATTTTTTTATTGCTGTTACATCACTGCATCTTTAATTTTTAATTTGAATGCATATGACATTTGGAAAACTCATATGAAAATTAAATTCAAAAAATATTTGCACAGAAAACAGTCATGAAATAAATGTATCAATTGAACTTACTTTGCTTTGCAAATATTCTTGGTATTCTATGTTATATTTCTTTAAAAGGTCCTTTTTCAATTCATCTGTCCTTGGGAAGGCAATCTCCTTCAGTTTCTTTTAAAAATATATATACATATTGATTAGTGGGTTTTTCAGTATAGTCTTTCAGATCATCAGCTGAGACTACACAGCATGTGTATTAGAAATCAAGACACAAGTAACCAAAGATGATGGTGGAAAAATAAATCTATCTTTTCTAGGGCTCTAAAATATAACTTGTCAGTAGGGAAGGGGAAAAATTATCCCCTTTGTAAGACCTTTATTGTATAGGTAAGAGATTTGATTAGATAGGTACCCCATTTTTAGGTAGTGGGTTTGTAACTGCACATTCCACAGTATGTATATGATATGTCATCATAGTTAGAAGGGACACTGAAGAACATGGTAGATAGGGACTCTTAGGCTTGAAAGACTGTAAAAAGCACTGAGGTGCTTTTCATAAAAACTATAGCTTCCCAGGCCTAATCCCAGATCTACTGAATCAACATGTTTATCAGAAGGGAAGGGGTTGGGGAAACTGGATCTCAAACAACTTCCCAGGATTCTTAATGGCTGGGAAATCTGATCTACTCCAAGCACCAACTCCCTCCCTCCCCGTTTTTAGAGATGAGGAAACAAAGGCCTAGAGAGATTAAAAGACTTGTCCAGTATCACAGAACTAACTAGTGGTCCCGTTGTGACTAGAATCAAAAGCTCCTGACTCTAGCTAGTCTCTTCCACTAAAATTTCTGTTCTCTTCCTCTTTTGTCATCCATCCATCCATCCATCCATCCATCCATCCATCCATCCATCCATCCAACAAGCATAAACAAAGGAAATGTACATGCTTTTGGTGATTTTTTTTCCTACAAGTAAAACTAAGAGTAAGTCTAAATTAGAGTAAAAGAGTTATGTTGGCAGCCTGGAACCTTGGGTTTCCAAACAGAACTCTCTGAAATTGAGTGAATAAAAGAATTGAGGGAAAATGCTACACAAAGGCATGAAAATGAATGACCCTTCAGATAAGTGTGTACAGAAATTTTTGAAAATCTAGATGACCATTTGACAAAGTATGAGTTCTGTTTATAAGCAGCCTCAGAGTTATTTAAACTTTCATGCTGTGATTAGCTTTGTATATATTATTTACCTTCCTTCATAGAAGATCAAACTATTTCAGGCAAATACATTTTTTAAATGTTATTTAAAAGAATATATTCTCAGCTAAAAATATTTGAAACTATCTACGTAGCTTATGTGAGAATATTCCAGGCTACCCCCTAGATACATTATTATTAAGAAGAAAATAATTAGCACTCTGTGGCTGCCTTAATAATCAACAGTGATTTTCAAATAGTTTTGGGATTCAGGACTACATGGAATGATCAAAACCACAAAAAATGACTGTCTCAAACAAGTATGAGGAAAGATAACTATTTTCTCAATGTCTGGGAGGCATGGTGAGATAATTCTTTCTTCATGCAATAAAGTGATTGAGTGCATTCTTGATTTTTTTTTTCCCACTGCCCAGTTTCAATTAGATATCCCACACTGGCTCAGTAATGATGATTAAAAGTCTAAGAAGAAATCGAAACATCATGGCTAATGGAATGAAGCTGTTGTGCTTAAGCTCTCAAGGGGATGAGATGGAGGAAGAAAGAAAGAGGGGTGGTGAATCAATAATGGATACTTGTGAAGCATTTGATCCCACAGGGGAGAATCGACCCCACAATACCTGCATAATATCCTGCTTTTCGGGCACTGCACATTGCTGGTAATCTCGATGGCCAGGAAGCTGTTCTACAAACAATCTAGAGAAGGAAAAAGCATGTTCTTAGCAATATCTGACAGAAAGAGCTCAATGATGATTTCTAATACAAGAATGAGCCTCTTTTTCAAAAAGGAGATGTTTAATAAATTATTATTTAACCTTTACTCATGTCATCTGCCTTTCCATCAAATGTTGACAGTATGATTTGGGCATTACAGGGTAGTTAAGCTCAGCATACTAAACATTGAGATTAAGAGCGTCAGGAGGTTCCCTAAATAGAGCACATCGCTTTGGTCTTTCTGAAGTCCTTGGGTGCTTCCTCCCCCTACCCCCAGAGCACCATCTTACTTAGGGGTGCAACAGGCAACACGAGGATTAGGTAAAAATATAAGAGTTTGGAAAGATCAGGGTGGCCGGTTATCTCAGTTGGTTGCAGTGCAGCGCTCACAACACCAAGGTTGCAGGTTTGATCCCCGCATGGGCCACTGAGCTGCACCCTCCACAACTAGATTGAAACAACTATTTGACTTGGAGCTGATGGGTCCTGGAAAAACACACTATTCCCCAATTTAAAAAAAAAAAATGTTTAAGAGTTTGGAAAGATAGATGTCATCCCTTCTCACCACTGAAAAAAGACTCAAAAGACCACTGAGGGATCTGTAGTGCCATAGTGGATATATCAAAAACTCTTAACTGAAAATTCCTAACTAAGAAAAATGACAGCCAGAATCCCTAGTGGAATAGGTGGTGCTAAATATAAGTTAATTATTTTTCATCATCTTTTTGAGGAACAAGGGACAGCAGACATAAAAGGAAATCCCTAGAACAAACCAGGTGTATCACCTCCATGTAAAGTGAAGATAATGCGTCCATAAGTTTTTCTTGCTGTATCCCCAGCCTGCAGAATAGTGTCCAGGTCATAATGAATGCTTAATAAACATTTGATAAATGAAAAGCCCTTCTTTGATAGATCATGATGGGCTGTAAATACTAGTTTTGATCAACTAATATGTGATACCTTATAATTACCGGTATCTGTTGTTTACAAATCACACATGCGCTCATCATCTCATCTATAGGATACACTGGAATGGAACCATAATTCTCATTTCTCAAATGAGAAAATTAAGGCTTAAAGAGACTACACAAATTGTTGGTTGTCTAAGAATTAAAGTCACAAACCTTTAGAGCTGAACAGACCTCAGAGATATTCACCCATAAGCTTTCATTTGTAGATAAGGAATTGAGGCCCAAGGAGGATAAGTGAATTACAGACTATCATATGGTTAATGGCAGATGAGAATTCAAATATTCTGATTATTCAGTAACTCAGGGAGTGTATGAACTTTCCCCTTTATTACACTTATGATTCCAGAGGACTGTGTGCAAAACTCGAGCAGAATGTGAAAAAGAAACATCAATTGGTAACTAACTTAACAATAGTTCAGAAATTTAAATTTTTGGAAAACATGTGCTATCAATGACAACTGATAACCTCCAATTTCATATTTATTGCTTAACTTTCTACAATCAAGTCATATTCCTAGGTATGTCAAATGTTGCCAACCATTGACTTCTCAAATGTTCTCAAGTTAAGTCCCCAAGTGAACTAATGAAATTAATCGACACATGATTTTCAATTAAAATAACAATAAAGGTTTCAAGTTAGAAAAAATAATTATTGGTAACAGATCTTCCCAACCAGTAAGCTGGCAAATTGGTAAGGAAAAATCTAAATCCCATTTCTGTTAACTTTTAAACTAGGATATGTTACTAACAATATCTAGCTCATGGGAAGTATATTTTCACATGGCTGTTTTGAGGTAGCTGCCTTCACTCAACTTTTTGGAAGCTCTTTTATACATAGTATTATGACACAACTAAATAAATTGCTTTAAAAATAAACAAAAAACAAAAAACAAACAAACAAAAACTACAATGTGAAACTGGCTGCTACATTCATTCCATCCCTGAATCAGATCCTGCCTATGATTGATTGCCAACTTATCTCCCAGTCTCAAACCCATGAAATCAAATTTTAAAAATGTTAATGGCATGTTTCAGGTGCTGGAGATGGAGCTGCAATATGGTTCCTGCTCTCACAAAGCTTACTTTCCTGTGGGGGAGGAATGGCATGAAACAAGACATTTTATTTGTAGAGTATTAAAGACAGGGACCTACAGGTTAGCATATTGGCCTTTTGAGAAGGTATCTTACATCCCTGTGCTCATCAAATCCCTGCCCTTCTTCCCATTCCTCAGCCTCAGAGGGTGTGGCGATGCCTATGAGTACATTTACTTGGTCTTTTTAAAACCTACACATTTAAAGTTTTTGGAGACTGTAAAATTGGTCTAAACATGAAAACATTCCTGGCACCTAAATTGCCTCACTAAGATATCACGTAAATATTGTCCCAATTCTCTCATTTCAGGGACCTCCAAAACGCAATACTTACGTTATAAATTTATTATAAAGAACAAAGGCATTTTCCAAGTTTCCTTCTTCCAGATACACAGAGGCCATTCTCTCCATTTCCACTCCGGACCTGAAGTAGCGGCGCGGAGTGATATCTTCATTGATGGTGATATTACAGCCAAGTTTTCTGAGGGCACGGACACGCTCCTCTGGGCTGAGAGAAACATCCGTGTGGTCTGGCATGGCCGTTAACTTTTTCTGCAAGGCAAAATGTGTATCTCTGATTATAAGAAGACATGAATATCACTAAAATTATGGATGTATTTTCTGTACTAAATACCTGACACCAATACCTAAGGAAAGCGTTTCGTAAGAGTTAATATGATAAAAGAAGTCTTTTTGCTTCCACATGTAATCCACATGCCAAAAGGACACACATTTCTGGGGTAAACATACATTTTTATTGGGGTAAAACCTCTTTTAGGTTTCAGGGTACAAATAAGTGGCAGTTTCTGAGTATGCAAATGTTTTAAGTTATTTTAAGTAATAATATCACTGACCCTTATGTCCGCCTGGATGCTTCCCTCCTGGGAAGTATGAAGCAGGCCAAGAGAGGGATTCCTCCCAGGGTAGGGCTCATGTCATTCTACTCTGAAGGGTCTCCAAGAGACAGCTTGGATTCAAGGTTACTATAAGGATTCTGCTCTGCTCCTGAATATATCTAGTTTAATCAGAAGTTCCAGGGTCCACCTACATCTTCACAAAGTGAATAAAGCTCTACCACCAACTCCTAGAGAAGATTTTTCAAGCATATGGACACCTCCCATTTTTTTTTTAACATAAAAAGACACTTAGACCTCCACATAATAGTAATTACACTGCTATTCATCCTTGACTGAAAAATAATGGTAATAATTACTAAGAAAAAAAGTCAGTGATATTAATGCACTTGTATTTTGTTAATAAAAACAGCATCTGTACACATTTGGAAAAACACAGAACATGTACATTCAAGATAATTATTTAATACAAAGTGTTTCAGAAAGGCAAATAAGTCAACAATTTTTTTTTTTTTCTGTTTAAAGACCATATAGCATAAAGTATTAGGATTTGCCAGGTCAAATGGTGGCTGTGGCAGCCATTCAACTCTGCTAGTGTGAAAGCAGACACAAACAATATATAAACAAATGGTCCTGGCTCTGTCCCAAATTTTTATTCACAAAAACAAGCAGGTAAATTTGACCCTCAGACCCCTATTTTAGACCAGTGCTTCTCAAAGCATGGTCCCTGTACAAGCAGAGCCAATTTAGCTTCCCAAATCCCTCTCAGTCAGTCAGAGTAGGCTGCAAGTCTGACTACAGTGTAGGCAGAGGATCTGATTAGAAAAATTAAGAAATCAAGGTAGACATAGTTTTGGTCTGGCCATGAATTACTGAACAGGGACAGGGTGTGGTGAATTAGATATCTACAGTTTTTCCAATGCCATCTAGTCTACGTTGGTAGTAATTTTATAGCAGACAGAACCTGAACAGACCTGGAATGATTCTGGCTTCGAAAGGTGTAATATTTAACCAGAGAGCCATAAATACTTTTATCAAAGCCCCAAGAAGTGAAAAGTACAAGAGGTCATGTCTCTGGTATCTTCTATTACTCTTTTGATCTGGCCTGCAGCTATGTAAGTCCTCTTCCCTGGTTCTTTCACCCCGAGGTAGCTCTCGGCCCTGGGCTTCCTTGCCCTGAAGGTCTCCAGCTATATCCCTCTTGTGACTAGGTGGGAAAGCCAGTTCAATTGAGAGAAGGGATAAGAAGACGTATCAGTCTCCCACATTCTCCAGGTCAAAGTTATGAGGAATAAAGGTGCACTTGATTTTGATCCTCACCCTGCATCTTTTTTTTTTTTTTTAAGATTTTATTGGGGAATTGGGGGAGGGGAACAGCATTGGGTAATCGGGGAAGGGGAACAGACAAATTGCTGTCTTTTTGTTCTTCAGTCTAGTTGTGGAGGACGTTGCTTCACTGGCCCATGTTGGTATCATCATTGCACTCTTCCCGGATGGGGCAGATGTCACTGGCCTCTGGATGGTCGCTCATCGCGGCTATCGGCAGCTCACGCTGGTTGCCGGACACTCAACTGTAGCCTATGGCAGCACACTGCAGCAGGGGCTGCAGCCTACACTGTAGCCGGGGCTCCCAGCCCAGCTCCAGGTGGAGCTGTTGTTAGCTGTAGAGGGCAGTGTCATTGGCCCTCATATGTGGGATCCCAACCGGGGCCACTGGCTTCCCAAGCCAGCTCTTAACCAATGCACCACTCAGCAGGCCCATCACCCTGCATCTTAAATCTATGTTTACTTGGTCCAGAATTCTGTGATCCGGCAGGTGTGACTGGCAGCAACAGCAATACTCAGACCCTTCCTAAGTGACTTCCTCTTAAATTAACACACCTCCTTCTAACCAAACCCTGTTATGCTGCTCCTCTAATTCTCTGAAAGGCTTTCTAATTTCAGAGTTGCTGTTGGAGCCTTCCCCACATCAAAGGCAGAAACCCAAGCTTGTGAATTCTGAGCCTCAGTCTGAGTTTATATGTACCATCTATTCCAACAGAGAAGGCTCAGACACCACAGCAACACATCCATGTTTTCCCAATCACACTCACCTATAGAGCGCAATAGAACTAAATGAAAATATTGTTATTCGACCACAGATAAATGCTTCAATTACATCAGAAAATGACTGGGGGGAAAAAAAAATCTAGAGAAACTGGACATTTTCTAAAGGGGGCTTCCAGCTTCTTATACATACAAAAGTAATTTGTCCATTTATTACTTTATAATCCACACTGAATTATAACTATTTATGTACAAGTGTTTTTCATTCTTATCCTTCCCAAATTTAAAATTCATTTCAGAGATACACTGGGAAATGGCCTAAATTATTCACCAAACTATAATGTTTCATTTACACGTGAAGTTCTTGAGTGAAAATACAAAATTTCCAGATGAAAAAGCCTTAGTATTGATTTTTACAATAACATGTCCACCAAAATTTTAATTATTCCTACATAATGTTCTAGAAAACTACACAAGACACTCTACAGGAATGATTCTTTCCTCTGCACAAGTGGAAATGGAGCCGATTTTATTATCCGATAACATGGGTCAAAAAGTGGAAAAGTTCCAACAAATGTCCAACTTCTAAACATACTCCCAAAGCAACTGAGCTTCTTTGAAGGGCTTTCTTGGTGGAGAGAGAACATTGGTCATAACCTATTTCAAGCAAGAACCAAGCCCTCTACTTCTTCATATTCTGGTGCTAAGCTTTGTGTATAGAGGGTATTCAGTATACTGCTCTCAGGGCTACCCACAGGGATACAGTGAAAGGGTGGGGAGGATCATCAGAAGGAAGGTAGTGATAATGACAGCTTCCATTTATCAAGCCCCCATGATAGGCTGGGAACATTAAAAATATTGTTTCCCACTGTCAAAAGACACAAAGTACAAAAACAGGGCCATGGAGATTATGTAATGTGCCTTGTATTCACACTTGGAGGCTGATCTGGGACACAGAATTAGCCCATGTGATCCCACAGCTCCTGTTAACTCCCCTCCAGCACATTATTTTTTCTGAAATGTAGCTAGAGAAAATATGCACTATGTTGGGCTGAAGGGGAAAAGTGAAAAGAACTAGAGTTTCAAGTATGCAGACATTTACACAAGACCCCAAAGCAACATTTAAGTGTCAAATACAAAATGGTTTCCTCGGTCATGACCACACAAGGCAAGCCTTCAATTTTCATCTGTAAAGAAGCTGAGGCACAAAAAGGGACACGTACCTGCTACAAAGTCAACTCTGAAAGTCTCTCCAATGTCCTGCTAAGGGACTACACTCCTGAAATCTAACCAGATAAATGAACATTTCATACTTTTGGGGAAAAAATTACTTTTAGTTCCAGCAAAGATGGCTTTATTAGTCACTTCCTCAAAGGAGAGGACCATACAGATGGATTAAAAAAACAAGTGCTAAACTTCTTGAAGCAATTGTGATTCATTTCACATTTGGTATGTTTCTGTTCTTCTTTTTTGGATTTTCCAACCATATGTAAAATATCAGTTGCTGTGACCTACCAGAGAATTCACAGTAAAAGGCTGATCCATGTTGTCCTGTCTACAAAATGAAGGTGTTCACTCTTTCTTCTCAATCACTTCATCTGTTTCAAAGACAAAAAAGCAGAGTTAGGGTTATTTATGTTTTGTTTTAAGAATTCCAGTCTCAAATCTTAAATCCCGTGGTTAGTTCTGCCTCAGAAGAATATGAACATGTTGAAATAACTTCAATAATCTCAGTTTTTAGAGAGACCACTGGAAATCATTTCCTGAAAATACAAAGCTACAGGTGGTTATGGTTTCTTGAGGCAGATCTTTAAAAGTGGGGATGTGAAGAGGCTCATTGCCTTGCACTCAGAATGAGTCTGCTGGGTGTTATCTTACTTAGAATCTATGCAAGGTTATAGAGTGGGTTTACTTTCTTCAAAGGTAGAAAGATCATAGTGGTTAAGAGCATGGACTCTGAGGCTATGGACTTAGACATAGAGTCAATTTGGGCTTAAACTAAGCCCTACCAGCTATGGGACATAGAATTCTAAAATGGCTCTGAGATTCATGCCCCTTGGTATCCACGGGTTTGTGGATTCCCCTCCCCTGCGGTTGTGGATGAGACCTGTAACTGGCATCTAATCAACAGAACATAGCAAAGGTGATGGGATATTGCTCTCATGCTATATCATGTCATATGGCAAAGATGAAGAGATTTTGCAGTGCATTAAAGCCCCTGATCTTTTAATGTTAAGTTGAGAATAGGGAAGTTACCCTGGTTGGGCCTGGCATAATCAGGTGAGACTTTCAATGAGGGAGACATTCTCCTGCTGGCCTTGAAGACTCGGCCAACATGAATTCTGTGGTTGTGGGGAAATGAATTCTGCCAATAACCACGTGAGCTTGGAAGAGGACCCCAAGATTCAGATGAGACCCTTACCCTGGTCGACACCTCCATTGCTGCCTTGTAAGACTCTGAGCAGAGGACCTAGCTATGCTGTGCCCAAACTCCTCACCCACAAAATTGTGAGACAATAAATGTATGTTGTCTTAAGCCATGAAGCTGGTGGTTATTTGTAATGCAATGATAGAAAACAAAGATGTTAGCTGTGCATCTGCAGTTGTTATATGTCCTTTCTGTTCACCTAAAAAAGGAGGGAAATAATAGTTCCCGTGTTATGCAGTTGTGATTAGGATTAAATGAGTTTGTATACAAAGTACTTAGAATAGTTTTTAACACATAGTCAACACAGAAATGTTAGCTTTTATTAGAATCTTTATTTTTCAGTTGAGAATCAGAGATATTAAGTGAATGTATCCAAGTTCAAATAATCACTCAATAAATGTTAGTCTTCTTCTTCTTTATAGTAGTTTAAGTCAATCTTTTCATTACCACTTCCCACTTCTAAAATTATGTTGGCCTTTATACTCTATTAATCACTTATGTCATGATGGGCATATACCTTCTCAGTTCCTCATTTATGAAATGAGGGGGTTAGGCTAAATTCTTTCAAGTTGTAATGTTCTGTGATTCTAGAAATTTCAGAGGTAGATCATTCAACCTTTCCATGTTATTTTTTGGCCTGAATCCGTGGCCAAAAAACCCTTCAAGGAAAGTCACTTGGCATGTTCTAGCCTTTCCCCTTCATTGTCTCCAGTGATCCCTGGAGATATAAGCTTGCAGGTTGCAGAAATGCACAAGAGAAAACTGACCCAGAGAGAGACACAGTCACAGTGTAGTTTAAAACCCAAATTAATTCTGGCACCACTGAATGCAGGCAATGCCATTTGGCAAAGTACCACTTCTCAGTGAAAAGAAATAATGTAGGAAAAAAAAAGTTGACATTACAAGAGTTAAAGAGACTGAACAAAGAGGCTTATGGGGAGTTTGGAGTTGGGTGGGAAGAGAAAGGAACAAGGAAATACTAGTCATTGATTAGGGTCTTGCAAAACTTTTTGGAGTTACTCATATCTTTAAATAGCACAAATAATTTAAAAAGTGGGACACATTAGAACAGCAGTTCTTAAATTTGACTTTATCTAAAAATTACATAAACCTAGGGCTTGTCTAAAACGCAGACTTCCAAAGGCCAGCCGAGTGGCTCAGCTGATTAAGAGCTCGCTCAAGGGCCGGCCGAGTGGCGCGGTGGGTAAGCGCTGGCTTGGGAAGCCAGCGGCCCTGGTATTCGGGTCTCACATATGAGGGCCAGTGACTGCCCTCAAAAAAAAAAAAAGAGCTCGCTCAAGAGTGCGAGCTCTAAGCAACAGGATTGGTGGTTTGATTCCCGGGACAAGCTGAGCTGTCACTGAGCTGCCAACAGGTGGTAGGATGGCTCAGCTAAAAATAAATAAATAAATAAATAAATAAATAAAATACAGACTTCTGTAACTCACCCACGAGGATTCTGAAACCATCAATTTTAAGCCCACCAATAGGCACTGAGTGTTAGGATGCAGCCCAGGTGATTTTGATACATGAGGTTTCCAAACACCACTTTGAAAGGCACTGCATTTGTGAAGGTATCAAGTTGCAAGCAAAGGCACTGACTCCTGAATTCATAGGATAATGGAAAGATTACAAATTTCCAGACGGCCGGAGAAATCTGGCCTGGAGGGTACATAGTCAGGAACATCACCCCAAATCACACAGCAGCACTGGTCTGATTGGGGAGATTGGGGTTGGGGAGACTGCGGCTTCTACCACCAATACCAGTTGCTGCCCTGGGAACCCTGTGGAGCTGCCTTGCATTTCTTCATGTCACTAGTTTCTATTCCAACGTATGAGAAGGAGGTGTCTGATTGGCAGAACCTAGGTCACATGCCTGAGGCCTGGCTGCAACAGTGGCTGAAAATGCAAATAACTAGCACTTCACACTTCCATAGAAGGCATTGGGATGTGCCAAGTGAGAAAAGGCAGATTCAGGGTTCAGTGGCCAAAAACTGCAGTAAGTAAACAAAAATCAAATTTCTCTGTAATGAGCTTCTAAATGTATGAAATGTTTAATTCACTATATCTTAAACACCAGAACTTATTAAATTGCAAAAATCACCAATTACTATTAATTCCTACATGTAAATTTATAACTCAGAAATAGAAACCAATTTCCCACAAATCTAAGATGAAAGAAATTTGTAGATTAGTCCATTTATTTATTTATTTATTTTGACCATTAGCTACTCGATGGCAGTGGTCTTGTCTTAAATTTCTTTTTTTTTTAATCCCTAGTCGTAGCATTTATCAGTTACAACACAAATAAATTACCAAAGTTAACATAAAAAGGTTATGTTCTATCAGTAGCTGTCAAAGTGTGGAACAGGGGCCCTGAGAGCATTTTAAGGTATCTGTGAGGTCAATATGATTTTCATAATATTACTACAACATTATTTACTTTTCTCCCATCACTCTCTCATAATTGTATAGTGGAGATTTCCAAGGGTCCAAGTTCACAGAATCTTACTTGAATATTCTTGTAAATATTGTTTTAGTTTTTAATATGGTAAATGCAAATAGATATAATCCACATAAACAAAGCTTTTTATTGTCCTTAGTAATTTTTAAAAGTACAAAGGGGTCCTAAGACCAAAACGTTTGAAAACCTCTGCTCCTGATCAACTATATAAATAAAGATACGAAACAAAACAAAAACTCACCATGCTACTTCAGTCTAAACAGAAATACAGTGGTCCAGAAGAATCTAAAAGAGGAAGAAATACATGTCAAGTATCACCTTCCATTTGAACTACTAGGATCTGATAAAATAATTAGAAAACTGAGGGTACAGTAAGAGGTGCCTTACCTGATCCAACCTGAGACCCAAGAAAGCAAGCAGGTTGCTGTATATCCTGCAACACCCATTCTCTTTTTCTAATATACAAATATAATTTTTAGCTGATAGAAAGCCACCCAGGTAAAACCTACATTTTCCAGCCTTTCTTCAAGTTAGGCGTGGCCATGTCACCAAGCTCTGGCCAATGGGGTATGAATAGAAGTACTGTGATCAAATTCTGGATCCTACCCTTTAAAGGAAGGGACACGGCCTTCTCTATCCACCCCTCTGCCCTTCCTGCCGGTTGCAGGGACGCCACACACTGGAGCCGTCTTCCGGACAAGGAGGAGCCATGGCAAAGCAAGAAGAGAAGGGAAGCAGTCTAGTTCGCTTACATGAAGATCATTATGACAGAGACAAATTTCTATCTTGTCTCATACTTTGCCTTTGTTTAGGCAGCTGGACCAGTATCCTGACAAATGCAATAAGTTTAACCTAGAAAGGATGATTCAGTGTAGCCCAGGGGAGACTGTTGCCAGTACTGATAAGGAAATACACATCCTCCATCACCCCACCTGCCTGGCACTCTGCCTGTGCTGCCTCCACACCTTTGGCCCAGGTACAGGGAGGAGCACAAATATCCTCCCTTCCTTCCACAACTCACCGAAATCCAGCCCCGACTGGGACATGCCAGTTACCCATTCAGAAATTTCAGACTTCTGCGGCATCAGTACCACATAATCCCTCAAACATAGAAGATATAGCCCAAAAGGCAACATTTCATTGTCATAAATGTTTAATTTGGCTGTTATAATAGATTTTTTTAAATTAAGTAATTTATCAACATTTAGATATTGGGCGAGTCATACAAAAATTCAGATACTGGCTTCTTTAAAAAAAAAAAAAAATCAGAGGCCTACCACCACTGGGCCCAGTACATTAGTTATTATTTATCTTCTATCCTGAGTTTAGAACAATGCCTGCTACTTAAGAAGGGCTCGACATATATTTATTGAATGGATGAATGAATGAACTAATTCCCTTCAAGTCTATAGTACACTCCCTGTCACATTTCCAGGTATACAACTGAAGCTTAGTAAAAATTTGGCTCTAGATCTGTTCTAAAATATGTCCCCAAATGCATCAGCCTCCAAGAACTTACCGGTAATGTATTTAATTCTCTTAGAACAGGTCTATTCATTAATTCAATCATAAATTAATTCAACAAACATCAACTGAATACCTAGGATGTGCCAGGCATTGTTCTAGGTATGTAGAACATGAATAAAATTGGCAGAGTCCTTTTAGAGTTTACATTCTAGTCAGGAGAGATAGATTAACAATAAACCTTTTAAATAAATAAATTGCATAGTAAGTTAGAAGGTAGTATGTGCTCTTAAAAAAAAGAAAAAGAGCAAAGTAAGGGAAGCAGGTGTGCAGTGGAGGCTGGGCAGCTGATTATAGTGTTAAATGGGAGTTTTCAAGGTAGGTCTCATTTTGAAACCAAAAATGAAGCCAGGACTTGAAGGAACTGAGGGATGAGGAAAGAATTAATGCAGAGGCCCTAAGATGAAAACACATCTGTGTGTCTGAAAAAAGGCAAGAAGGGAGGTGTGGCTGGAGCAGAATGAGCATCGGAAAGTGGTATGTAAAGAAATCAGAGTGCTGGCCGAGTGGCGCATTGGTTAAGAGCTGGTTTTGGGATTCCAGCGGCCCCGGTTCGGATCCCACATATGAGGGCCAGTGACACTGCCCTCTACAGCTAACAACAGCTCCACCTGGACTGGGCTGCGAGCCCCGGCAACGGTATGGGCTGCAGCCCCTGCTGCGGTGGGCTGCAATAGGCTACAGTGAGTGGCCAGCAAGCCGGCGTGAGCATCTGGCAGCCGGTGTGAGCTGCCAAGAGCCGCCGTGAGCGACCATCCAGAGGCCGACGACCCATCTGCCTCACCAGGGAAGAGCGCAATGATGATACCAACATGGGCCAGTGAAGCAATGTCCTCCACAACTAGACTGAAGAACAAAAGGACAGCAACTTGTCTGTTCCCCTCCCCCAATTCCCCAAAAAATCTTAAAAATAAAAAAGAAATCAGAGGCAGGGACTCCGGCCTCTACTTGGAGTAAAATGGGAAGCCATTTAGGGTGTTGAGCAAAGACGTGACATAAATGGCATAATTTAAAAAGAGACCTTTGGGTTTGCTGTCAAGAATAGTCTATGTGTGGGGGAGAGACAGGATATTGGTGGGGAGAGGTAATGGTTTCTTGGGTGGTACAGGGAGGTGGTGACAGCAGTGGATCAAGAAAATTGAATGTTTAGTCTCTGCTGAGGAAATTGAATCCATTTTTATGGACATTCTCCACTTCCAACAGGAGGAAAGGAAAACGACTTAAGTGCCAAGATTATAAGCTTCAGGGAAGGAAGTAATCCATGTTAAATTGAACAGGAGAGCTGCCATGATGCTGGCAGGGTCCACTTCTCTAGTTCCTCGCACTTCAGCGGCCATGGTGGGAAGACAGGTTGAAGATGACTTCAAGTGCTAAAGATAAACATTGCAATTTGGAGGTTCAGAAATATATTGAAACAAGATACCCAGAGAATGCCAAAGGCAGATGGAAAATACTCAACATCAGGCATGAATAAAATATAAATTTTCTCTTCAAAGTAGGTGCACACAGTGCCTTTGGAGTCAATCTGGGTGAGTCATTATCCAGTTGCAAGTCATCCTTACTAAACCCTCCGGGTCTCACTTTCCTCATTCACATCCGGGGCTCTTCACAGCCCCACGTCATCACTTGAGAGTGGCTTACAACTAATTGAAAACATTCATTAGGAACAACTGATTTAATCTCCACCTGCTCCCTCCTCTCCACCCCCAGTAGAGCATGCATTCCTGTGATGTGATCACATCTGAACTACAGCCTGGTGACACATTTAACCTGTCATATATACCTCTTGAGAGCTCTTTCTGCTTTAGAGCTTCTGTCTTCTTGTCTTTATCTCTAGCTTCTCATCCTCACTGTAGCCTCCAAAGACACAACCATTTTCCTCTTGAATGACCTTTTAAAGAGACGTAGGAGAGTGTCTGCTTCTCGTTAATCCTCTCACACCAGGCACAGAAGAGGTATCAAAACCACAAGTTGGCAATGAGCACACAGAGGACAACCCCTTCCCATGGGTTCAGCCAACAAGTAGCTGCTGGAACAAAATGAGCAGTTCCTGACAGTGCCCAGGGGGCATGTGGCAAAAATGGAGTGTTCTCCATGAGTGTTCTGGGAGGGGCAGAGCCCTCTCCAAACTGACATTTCACAGCTTGTGAGTTTATACAGCCTTCCTCTCCCTACGTCCTGACAATTTTACAGCCCAATAGCAGAATTCTTTTGATTTTTAGGGTCCCAGTGTGTGATGTCTCCATGTCTCAATTTTCTCCAAGGAAATGTGGAAGCAGCTCTACAAGTCTGCCTTTGAAAACCAGCAGCAAACAATGGCAAGAGTAAACAGAGAGAAAAATATCTGACCTAGCATAGTATTTATTTTGTCACCATTTTTTAGCCTTAATTCTCTTAATTTTCCTTTTCTTTCTTCTTTTTTTTTTAAAATACTTTTTTGGTGGCTCAGCTCAGAATCCTGACCCACTTTCATACACAAAGCCATATTTCCCGAATACAGAGAGGACACTTCCTCTACAGAGAACAGCCTCTTTGGAGAGGAAGTACACAGAAAGCCTGTGAGCCATCATCACCCAAAGGTGTCTCTCTGGCACTTCTTTCAACCTGAATACTGTAGTGAAAGAATAAGCGGATAAGAGAGGCCAAACACTTCACACCACTCCACTGGGTCAGAGTTCATGTTTTCCACAGTGAACTTGGTACAAAGTACTTAGCTGGAGATAAAGGATATATCATAACCTTAGATTGTGGGCTGCAGTGACCTAATCTGATTTACATAAAAGGAGGTAAAGGGTCATCCCCCTTGGCCTTAAATGACAGAAGCAGAAAGAGGAATCTCCTGAGTCACATTCCTACAGGTTAGGACCCGATTTAGGGGGAAAATGACCTAGGCCTACCCTTGCCATTCATTTTAAAAGATTTAAAAATTCAGACATAAGTATACCAGACACTAATTTAAAATAATATTGAATTGTCAACTATAATTTAAAAAAAAGGAAGTGGAGAAGTAAAAATGCTACATAAGAAAAATCTGAGCAACAAAATAAATTCTAAAGATAAAAAAATAAAATAAAAATAAAAACTCAGACATAAAAAAACAATGATTGGGCCAGCCAAGTGGCGCAGTGGTTAAGCGCTGGCTTCGGAAGCCAGCAGCCCCGGTTCGGGTCCCACATATGTGGGCCAGTGACACTGCTCTCAAAAAAAACAAAAAAACAATGATTACTTTGATTTTTTTACACTCATCTGTAATAACTGCAAATCAGAAATATACTGTAACCCAGAATATATGTGCTAAAATATTGACATATGAAATATGAAACATGATCAGAGTATTAGAAACAGTTTTTATTGCATTTTTTTCTATACTTTTAAGTACTATATGTGAGTACCCAATAGGTGTCAGGTGCTCGTCTCTTATCCCTAGAGGAATATTCCAGGTTAAACACACCATGACACTGTGGTGTGGATTAGATCAATCAGCAAGGATGCACTGGCTACAAAAAAGATTATTAAATAAATCAGTACTCTCAATGTATGTTTTAAATTACTTTGAGGTAAGTCTAGGCTACCCTGATGGCTATCAAGTCACACTTTAAGTCATAAAATAATTATTTCTCATAGTGCAATACAATTTTTATCCTGACACAAGGAAGAAACGGTTGGTCACAGTCAGCACCAACAGTTTAGGCTTTGGGGCCACATATACCTAGAGGAGAATCCAGCTTCCACCACTTAGGAGTTGGGAATGCTGTCACATTTTATTTAACCTTTTTGTGTACTTTATCTTCATTAAATGAGGGGAAATAACACCTTTAGAGAAGAACTGAACTGAAGCATATTTATATGTTAATATATAAAGGTACTATACAAATCTTAATTATATATAAATTATAATAGATAATATGAATTATATATTTTATATAAATTATATTAATGTATAAGGGTTACATAATTTATATAAATTGTGTAATATATATTAATACATAAAGGTAATATATAAATGTTCTATTACAGTTCCTGGCATGCAGAAGGAAACTCAAAGAAAACCAGTCTCTTCTCACATCAAATGGTTATGGAGAAGTGAGGTTAATTACCTCTCTCCTAAAATAAAACGTTGATTTCTATTATAGATTTCGGAGATAGTTAATGTTTATTTGCTTCATTGCAATGAGTTTTTGACAGACACTGTCAGTTGTTTATCCGACTGCCCACTCCCCCCACCCCCACCGCTTCTTCTTGCCAGCACGGCCCAATTGTAGGGATATTCACTTTTCCAGGTTCCCCTGCACTCAGGACTTGGTGAGTTGGCCCATAACCAAATCCTGGACAATGGGACCAGAAGGGGGAATTCTGTTGGGAGGATTCTGTGCGATTTTCATCTCTAATGCAAACAGATATTCTGAAGAATATGGGCCTTTTCATTGGGTGGACATGTATCTTCATGTAAGATTTTATATGCAGCAGCCATCTTGCAACACAGAAGGGTCAAGCCTAAGAAGCAGCTGGTGTGCAGAGGTGGTGGAATGAGTCTGGCTCCTTGCTGACACTGCTGAGCAGCTGAACTTATCCTGCAACCATTCTCCTCTGAACTGTTAGTGTGTAGGATATAAATGCCATATTGAAGGAACTCTTGGGATTCTGTAGTATGCTTCCTGACTGATATAGGGTTCCTCTGGCAATATAAGAAAATCTTTAGCCAAGTGAATCCAATGACAAATGTGGTGATTCTGAATAGCTAAAATAAGAATAATAATACAATTTTGTGCGATTTAGCAATTTTCAAAGGAATACTTCTAAGATAATATTACATTCTTCTTTGATTAAACTATAACTATTATTTAACTCTTTCTTGGTGATTCACAATCTTATTTTAATGTACCTGCTAACACCAATGCTTCTTTCCATTTTCTAATTGCTCTTATTTAGGAAATAAAGTAAAAAGCAACTTCTGTACTAAACTTCTCTAACTTCAATCTCTCCCCACCCCAGGTTTAGTCAACCTCTTAGATCACTGATAAAATAATTTAAATTTATGTGTAAAATTAAAGTATTGACTGGACAGGATCTAAAGAGATCTCCTGTGAGTAAACTATAATATATGCTGATTACAATGAATGTGCTACATGATTTCTAACTTGCCTGCTCAAAAAGCATTCTGTCTTACCTTTTTTTCTCCACTAAGAGCAAGCTGAACTCTGGGCAAGTGAGATATTATTGTAAGACGATATATCATCTCTAATGCAGCAAAAGAACTATCATAATAATAATACTAACAGAAAAGTGTCCTTCCCTGGTTAACTCAAACACCGCATTCACACACGTGATCTCAGCCCTCACAAAACCTTATCCAAGAGCAAGCAGCTGAGCCTAAAGACTAATAAACAAGCCACCTTCAGAGTCAGACCAACAAGGTTGAAATTCCGCCTCCAACCACTAGCTGCAAGATCACAGCTTCCCCTAACCCAGGAAGACAAGAAATACAAATAACAAAATGGCAATAAATATACACCTATCAGTAATTACCTTAAATATGAATAGGCTAAATGCTCCAATCAAAAGACACAGAGTGGCTGAGTGCATAAGAAAACAGGACCCATACATATGCTGTCTACAAGAGACTCATCTCAGATCAAAAGACACACATAGACTAAAAGTAAAGGGATAGAATAAGATATTTCATGCAAATGGAAATGAGAAAAAAGCTGGAGTAGCAATACTTATTTCAGACAAAATAGACTTTAAAATGAAAACTACAATAAAAGACAAAGAAGGGCACTACATAATAATAAAGGGATCAATTCAACAAGAGGACATAACCCTAGTAAACATCTATGCACCCAATATAGGAGCTCCTAAATATATAAAACAGATTCTGACAGACATAAAGGCAGACATCAACAGTAACACAACATAGTAGGGGACTTCAACACCCCGTTGTCACCAATGGACAGATCCTCCAGACAGAAAATCAACATGGACATAGTGGCCTTAAATGACACTTTAGACCAGCTGGATTTAATTGATATTTTTAGAGCATTTCACCCCAATGCTACAGAATATACATTCTTCTCAAGTGCACATGGAACATTCTCCAAGATAGACCACATGTTAGGCCACAAAACAAGTCTCAACAAATTTAAGAAGATTGAAATCATATCAAGTGTCTTCTCTGACCACAATGCTATGAAACTAGAAATCAATTATAAGAAGAAATCTGGAAAGCTTACAAATACATGGAAGCTAAATAACATGTTTCTAAATAGTGAGTAGGTCAAAAATGAGATCAAGAAGGAAATCAAAAGATACCTCGAGACAAATGAAAATGAAAACACCACGACCCAAAATCTCTGGGATGCAGTGAAAGCAGTCCAAAGAGGGAAGTTCATAGCAGTGCAGGCCTACCTAAAGAAGGAAGAAAAATCTCAAATCAACAGACTCTCTCTACACCTAAGGGAACTAGAAAAAAAACAGCAAAACAAGCCTAAAGGGAGCATAAAGAAGGAAATAATAAAGACCAGAGCAGAAATAAATGAAATAGAGAAGAAAAAAACAATACAAAAGATCAATGAAACCAAGAGTTGGTTTTTTGAAAAGATAAACAAAATCGACAAACCCTTAGCACGACTAACCAAGAAAAATAGAGAGAGGACCCAAATTAATAAAATCAGAAATGAAAGAGGAGAAGTGACAACAGATACCACAGAAATACAGAAAATTTTAAGACAATACTATGAGCAACTATATGCTAACAAATTCGACAATCTGGAAGAAATGGATAAATTTCTAGAAGCATACAATCTACCAAGTCTGAACCAAAAAGAAACAGAAACTCTGAACAGACTGATTACTGCCAAAGAAATTGAATCGGTAATCAACAATCTTCCAACAAACAAAAGCCCTGGACCAGATGGGTACACAGGTGAATTTTACAAAACATTCAAAAAAGAATTAATACCTATTCTCCTCAAACTATTCCAAAAAATACAGAAGGAGGGAAGGCTCCCAAACTCTTTCTATGAAGCCACTATCACTCTGATTCCTAAGTCAGACAAAGATATTACAAAAAAGGAAAACTACAGGCCAATATCACTAATGAACATAGATACAAAAATTCTCAACAAAATACTAGCAAACCGAATTCAGCATCTCATTAAAAAGATCATACACCACGATCAAGTGGGATTCATTCCTGGTATGCAAGGCTGATTCAATATCCACAAATCAATTAACGTAATACATCATATTAACAAAATGAAAAATAAAAATCATATGATCATATCAATAGATGCAGAAAAGGCATTTGACAAAATCCAGCAGCCATTTATGATAAAGACTCTTAACAAAGTGGGAATAGTGAGATCATACCTCAGCATAATAAAGGCCATATATGATAAGCCCACAGCAAACATCGTTCTCAATGGGGAAAGGCTGAAAGCTTTCCCCTTAAGATCAGGAACAAGACAAGGCTGCCCGCTTTCACCACTTCTATTTAACATAGTTCTGGAAGTTCTAGCCACAGAATCAGACAAGAAAATGAAATAAAAGGCATCCAAATTGGAAAAGAGGAAGTAAAATTGTCATTATATGCAGATGACATGATACTATATATAGAGAATCCCAAAGACTCCACCAAAAAACTGCTAGAACTGATACACGAATTTGGTAAGGTAGCAGGATACAAAATTAATATTCAGAAATCAGTAGCATTTCTATACACCAATAATAAACTATCAGAAGAAGAAATCAGGAAGTCGATCCCTTTTACAATTGCTTCAAAAACAATAAAATATCTAGGAATCAATTTAACTAAAGAAGTAAAAGACCTGTACTCAGAAAATTATGAGATACTGAAGAGAGAAATCAAAGAAGATACAAATAAATGGAAATACATACCATGCTCATGGATAGGAAGAATTAATGTAGTTAAAATGCCAATACTTCCTAAAGCAATATATAGATTCAATGCAATTCCAATCAAACTACCAAGGACATTTTTCTCTGAAATAGAACATAGAATCCTAAAATTTATATGGAGTCACAAAAGACCCCAAATAGCTACAGCAATGTTGAGAAATAAGAACAAAGTGGGAGGCATCACACTACCTGACATCAAAACATACTACAAGGCTACAGTAATCAAAACAGTATGGTACTAGCATAAAAACAGACACATAGACCAATGGACTAGAATAGAGAGCCCAGAAATAAACCCATCTATATACAGTCATTTAATCTATGACAACGGAAGCAAGAATTTCAACTGGAGTAAAGATAGTCTATTTAATAAATGGTGCTGGGAAAACTGGACTGACACGTGCAAAAAAATGAAAATAGACCATCTACTTACACTATATACGAGAACAAACTCAAAATGGATTAAAGACTTAACTGTAAGACATGAAACTATAAAACTCCTAGAAGAAAATGTAGGGAGTAAGTTTGCAGACATTACCCTGAATAATATTTTTACTGATATATCCCCTCGGGCAAGGGAAATAAAAGAAAAAATGAACATATGGGATTACATCAAACTTAAAAGTTTTTTCACAGCAAAGGAAATCATCAATAAAACAAAAAGGCAGCCTACTGAATGGGAGAAGATATTTGCCAACGATATATCTGATAAGGGGTTGATATCCAAAATTTATAAAACACTCATGCAATTCAACACCAAAAAAACAAACAACCCAATTAAAAAATGGGCAGAGGATATGAGGAGGCATTTCTCTAAAGAGGACATACAGATGGCCAACAGGCATATGAAAAAATGTTCAACCTCACTAATCATCAGAGAAATGCAAATAAAAACCACAATGAGATACCACCTCACTCCAGTCAGAATGTCTATCATCAACAAATCAACAAACAACAAGTGTTGGCGAGGGTGTGGAGAAAAGGGAACCCTGGTGCACTGTTGGTGGGACTGCCAATTGGTGCAGCCATTATGGAAATCAGTATGGAGGTATCTCAAAACACTGGAAATGGGGCCGGCCGAGTGGTGCATTGGTTAAGCGCTGGTTTTGGGATGCCAGCGTCCCCGGTTCGGATCCCACATGAGGGCCAGTGACAGTGCCCTCTACAGCTAACAACAGCTCCACCTGGAGCTGGGCTGTGCGAGCCCCGGTGATGGTGTGGGCTGCAGCCCCTGCTGCAGGGGGCTGCCATAGGCTACAGTGAGTGGCCCGCAGCCAGCGTGAGCGGCTGGCAGCCAAGCGTGAGCTGCCAATAGCCGAGGTGAGCGACATCCAGAGGCCAGCAACTGATCTGCCTCATCCGGGAAGAGCGCAATGACGATACCAACAGTGAAGCAACATCCTCCGCAACTAAACTGAAGAACAAAAAGACAGCAACTTGTCTGTTCCCCTTCCCCGATTCCCCAACGCTGTTCCCCTCCTCCAATTCCCCAATAAAATCTTTAAAAAAACAACAAAAAAAACTGGAAATGGGGCCGGCCGAGTGGCGCATTGGTTAAGCGCTGGTTTTGGGATGCCAGCGGCCCCGGTTCGGATCCCACATGAGGGCCAGTGACACTGCCCTCTACAGCTAACAACAGCTCCACCTGGAGCTGGGCTGTGCGAGCCCCGGTGATGGTGTGGGCTGCAGCCCCTGCTGCAGTGGGCTGCCATAGGCTACAGTGAGTGGCCCGCAGCCAGCGTGAGTGGCTGGCAGCCAAGTGTGAGCTGCCAATAGCTGCGATGAGCGACATCCAGAGGCCAGCGACCGATCTGCCTCATCCGGGAAGAGTGCAATGACGATACCAACAGTGAAGCAACATCCTCCGCAACTAAAACTGAAGAACAAGAAGACAGCAACTTGTCTGTTCCCCTTCCCCGATTCCCCAACGCTGTTCCCCTCCACCAATTCCCCAATAAAATCTTTAAAAAAAACAAAAAAAAACAAACAAACAAAAAAAAAAAACTGGAAATGGAACTGCCATATGACCCAGCAATTCCACTCTTGGGAATCTACCCAGAGGAATCCAAGACGCTAATTCGAAAAAATATATGCACCCCTATGTTTATTGCAGTGCTATTTACAATAGCCAAGACTTGGAAACAACCGAAATGCCCATCGGTAGATGACTGGCTTAAGAAACTGTGGTACATTTATACAATGGAGTATTACTCCACTATAAAGAAGAATGAAATTGTACCATTTGCAACAATATGGATGGACCTAGAGACTATTAATGTTGAGTGAAATAAGTCAGTCGGAGAAAGACAAATACCACATGATCTCACTTATATGTGGAATTTGAAAAACTGAATGAATGAGCATAAGAAACAGAAATAGTCTCATAGATATAGAGGAAAAACAGGGTTGCTAGTTGGGAGGGGGTGGGGACGAGGGAGAAGGGGAAAGGATTAGACAGCATAAATAGGTAACTACAGTATTGTCACAGGGATATGAAAGACAGTTCGGGGAATATAATGTTGTTAAATTTTTGTGGGGTGTCAGATGGTCACATGTTTTGTTAGGGAGACCACTTCATGGATGGAGTAGAGGCTTGATCACAGCACTGTATACCTGAAATTGACGTTGTATAATATTGTATGCCAACTGTAATTGAATATATAGACAGTCACGGGATGTGGATTATATGGTGGAAGGGAGTCAAAGGAATTGTAATAATAGATAGTATGATATGGGGGGGAGGAGTGGGAGGGGAGAATTTGGGGAGGGGGGTTGTCACTTTGAGGGGTAAAAAGTATAACTATTGCACTTTGTTGTACACCTGAAGCTAATTAAAAATATATATAATAAATAAATTTAAAAAATTAAAAAATTAAAAAAATAAAAATAAAAAATAAAAAAAAAGATCACAGCTTCCCAAACTGCAGAGATTGATAATGGCAATTACACAGAGCTATTGAGAAGGTGACGTGAGATAATACCTATAAAACATGCAGCACAATGCTTGGTGCCATGAGCACTCAACAAATGACAGCTACAGTTATCTCCATTTTGCAGATGAGGAAACTAGATCAAATGAGTAACTTGAGCAAATGGTGGAGCAGGACTCAAAACAAGGCTCCCCGAGTTCATCCTCTTAGTCACAGAGCAATACTGGCAACTAACATATAATAGTTAAAGGCCAAACCAGGGGAAGGTCAAATCCTTGGGCCATGGACAAAAATGATAGGATTTACTGCACAAGTGAAAACTCAGGTTAGCATTACAAATATCTGATTCATAACCTTTTCCTGACAAAGAAATAAAAGGACATTCATTTTCTTCACTTGCTTCCAAAGCAGAATGATTCGATGTCTGTGGTCTGACCACCTGGAATGTATTAAGAAGACACAGTTCAGTTCAAAATATTTGGTGGTTTTTCATATAAATTCTCAGTTGTGTTATTCAAAAAGCATTTCCTATGCTCATAAATGTGCTAATTTAGAATTCTGTTCTCAGGCCGACCGAGTGGCTCAGTTGGTTAAGAGCTCGCTCAAGACTGTGAGCTGAACTCTGAGCACCAGCAGTTCGATACCCAGCCCGAGGTGAGCAGCAGCTAAGCTGCCAACAGGTGGCAGGATGGCTCAACTGAAAAAAAACAAACAAAGAAAACATGGAATTCTGTTCTGTTTTAATGAGATGATATAATTAATATGCATCATAAAACATTTGGACAACGAATTTGAAGTGTGAAGGAGAAATTCAAATGTGTACACAATTACTTTGTCCTCATAAATCCATAGGAGCATGTTAATTTTGTTATCCTGCTGTTGAAATACTAAAACTTCCTGGTAATTATGCATTCTAAAGATAAGTCACCCATAAGCAACTAAACTCTAATGTATATACTTCCCTTTTTACTGCAATTTGCTTTTAAGAAAATACTATCCAGAAGTTATCTAATTCAATGAAGCATAGTGAGTCAGAAATAAATTTTCAAAATAATATAATTTTCTTGCCTGCCAGCTGCCTGAAGCTCAGAGATGAAGTCAGTCCTTGGGCATTATTAATCAATTTTATTTAATTTTCATAAATTTTCTAAGGACAGTACTTCCACAAGATGAATTTAGTCCAGCACTACTACTGGAAAGCAAAAGCTTATTTATGGCTCCTCCAATGTTCCCCCACCCCAGGAATCCTGATTGTTCAACACGCTTCAGTAGACAGCTGCATTCGCATTTTTGGTTTTACCCTAGACAATCTCTTCAATGCAGCAGACAAAAGCAAAACAGTCTGTGTCCCTCCATAACTTTCCCCACGATCATCCATGTTAAAATGCTTAGAGAGCCCCTTAAGCTGCCAAAGCTGGTAGCGAGCGGCCATCTATCTGCTGTTCCTCTTTGCTCACCACTCCCTCTTTATTCCTTCCCCATAGCTGACATCCCTTTACTTGAATGTCAAGTTTCCTAAGTGTAGTTCCTGGGCCACCTGCATCATAATTATTTGGTGGAGGAGGGGGTGGCTATTACAAAACACAAGACTTCTAGGCCCCACCGAGTTGGAATTTCTGGGAAGAGTGCCCCCCAGATCTCTAGTTTTATCAAGCAGCCCAGGAAATCTGTATGCACATTAAAACTTGAATCTGACTGTATCAGATAAAACTTCTCTGAGACAGTTACAAAAAAACCCCAAATACCTGGCCTTGATCACCTGAATATTCCCCATTTTAGAACAAATTCCTGCCTTGGCCTCAATGAAGTAGGGATGTTCCTTTTTTCAGCCCACCTCCCTTACCCTGCACCTCAATTATTCATTTTCTGTCTTTACTCTTAACATACTTTTATTCCATAAGATACTTTTTTTTTTTAATGGTTTCAACTAAAGCTTAATCTGAGTCCTCCAATGACCTCCATCCATTTCCACTAGGACATCCAACTGGGATTTCTCACTCACTATGTTCCAAGGCTAAATACATTTCCCCCACAAATACTGCTTAGTGCCAATGAAATTAGTTCATCCATGCATTTATCCAAAATTATTTACTAAGCTCCTACTTTGTGCTAGGAGCTAGTGATACAATAGTGAGCAAAGAGACACAGCATCTGATTTTATGAAACTTAAAATTCTGCAAGGGGCAGAGAGCTGTGAAGCTATTAAACAACTATCTGCACAGTTATATCATTGAAACTGTGGTAACTGCTACAAAGAAAATACAGAAAATAGACAGAATAATGCCTTTTTTGGCAAAAACAAACAAACAAACAAACCCCAGAAGGCATGGTGTATCCTTTTTAGTGTATCAGGAGACACTGGTTGGCCCATTTATCAGCGATGTTACCCTTGATCACTTAAGTTATGTCTGCCAGGCTTCTCCCCTGTAAAGCTACTATTTTGTCCTTTGTAATTACAAAGTATATTGCAGGGAGTTACTTTGAGCATGTACAAATATACTTTTGCCCACTCATTTTAGCATCCAAAGATAATTCTTACCTGAAATAATTATTACTGTGGTGTTTTAAAATGGTGAATTTTCTATTCCCACCCTTTCTTCTACATTTATTAGTTGAAGTTATAATTTGAAGGTTGCTTGATTTTTGTAAAAAAAATTTAAATTTCAGGTTGTCAAAAGGATCTTTCCTTTTTCTTTTATGCTATCTGGGTTTTCTATCATTCTTTAAAAGATCTTCAAACTCACTGATGATAAAAACATTTTTTTAATATGTCCATCAATCTTTTTACCCAATAATGTTATATTAGATATTTTTGGATAAATATCTTTGATGTGTGTGGAATTTATGTGTATGCAAGGAGTAAGACAGGGATACAGTTTTGTTTTATTTATTTTTTCACTACCAGGCAAAATGGCCCTGATTCTCCTCAATTATGCTTCTGATTTAATTCTCAACTCTGCCCAATAAGATGATGTTCCCAAGCTAGACACATTATATTTATTGAACTGAAATAGTCTCTGTTAATTATACCTCAATAAAGCTGAAAAAAATTAGTCTGCCAGCAATGGATAAAAGGTACAGAGAGAAGAGGAATTGTGGATGAGATACCACATTGAGAGAGGTAAAAAGAATGGAGAAGGATAAACAGTTATTGCAGGAGATTTTAAGGAAAGAAACAACAAAGAACTTGGAAGTTAAGTGGACATATTGAGATATAAGAGCATAAGTAGGCAGAAATATTGTAAATGTTGTCATCTAAGGGAATTGGAGATAATGACACTTCTGACTTTGACGGAGAAAACTCCTCCATCTCAATGAATGGTACCAACATCCAATCAATTACACAACACCTAGCAAAACCTGGAAATACCCACCCTGCGGCTGCTCCCTCCCTCAAGTCCACAATCTACTGCTTACATTTGCAGATTCACACTCCAAAACCTCTCTCGAAAACTGCATTTGCTCACCATCTTTCCTCACAGCACCCTGCTCTCCGCCACCTTTTTCTGTCTGCATTGCTGGAACAGCCTTCTAACTGGTCTATTTTCCATCATGCTCCCCTTCAAGTATTTCTACATATAACAGGTATGTCATTTAGACAATGGTTTTCCTTCGCTTAAAAACCTTTAATAACTTTCAATCACTGTTAATATCTAAAGTTCTTAACAGGTCCTGCAACACTGGGTCTGACCCATAGGCCAACTCACCAGCCATCCTCCACACGCTGGCATTTTTCAGTTCTGACATGCACTAAGCAAGGCATATGCAAATATGCCCCACCCTCATTTCACACTGCTGCTTCCTCTGCGTCTTCCCAGTGTTCCTTTCAGCATCTCTTCCCCAGGAGAGATATTTTTGACCACCTGCACACTAGGTTACCCTCTCAATTATGTACTCATGAGTTAACATCAGACACACCCAAACTGAGAGATTTTTCTACTAAACAACTGGCCAGTGCTCTTAAAAAGTGTCAAAATGATGAAAGACAGAGAAAGGCTGAGGCACTGTTTCAGATTAAAAGAGAATAAGGAGACATGACGACTAAATGCAGTGTGTGATCCCAGACCAGAAGAAGGAGCCTGATGAAATGTGAATAGGATCGTAGATTAGACAATAGTACTGTCATGACGTTAATTTCCTGATTTTGATAACTATCGTTATCATGTAAGGTGTTAACATTTGGGGAAAATAGATAAGAGATATACAGAAACTCTGTGTACTCTTTTTGGATACACAGGGAAGTCTGTGTACCCAGACTTTGGAAAGACTGAAATTATTTTAAATAAAAGTATTTTTTAATGTTCAATTAGTACCTTAAAATCCCTTCAACAAGAAAAAGGACAACAAAAAGGGGAAAAAATTGCAACACTTCTGACAGTTATAACATCTATTATCTCTAAACTATAGGGAGCGTTTGCAGAACAGAAAAAGATAAAGAGTTAAATAAAAGTGGGCAAATGGAATGAACAAGTCATAAGGGACATATAAATAGCTAGGTAATGTGAAAAAGAATGCTTAATTTCACTAGTACTTAAGAAACTATGAATTTGAACAAGGTTTTTCATTTATTTGAAAAAATTTACATGATTAATCATACTGAATATTGATAAGGATTGGAAAAGCACTTCCAGTTTTTCAAAAGTAATATGCATTCCTGTTGACCAAGCAATTCTAATTCTAAGATGATTTTCCCATAGATTATCCTGCCCAAATAATGCAACACACACACACACACACACACACACACACACACACACACACACTGTAGCATGCATGGCTTCCAAATTTTGGAAATAAAAATAAATAGCCATCAAATGGGGTTATCTAAAATAAAGAAATCTATAGTGGATAAAGGCATTAGAAAAGATTTACATCTATATGCACTGAACCAAGGAATTTGTCCAAGTTACACCCTTAAGTGAAAAAAAGCATGTTGTAGAATAACATATAAAGTATGATTCCATCCTTGTACTACACTTGCAAGAAAAAAGTCTTAACAACATACACTGAATTTTTCTCAGCTGTTCTCTCAAGGATAGGACCAGGAAGAATTTCACATTCATTCATTTCTGTACAATTTGTTACAAGTATGTATCACTTCATAATCAGGCAAATCATACTTTTTTTAAGCCTACAAATTTTGAGTTGGTAGCTTCAGATTTGAATCCTAGCCCTACCACATCTGTGCTTCCAGATGTGTGAATGTTGCTAAATTACTCTCTGAGTCTGTCTTTCCAGTCTAAAGTGAGAATATCTGTGCCCTCCTTGCCACACCATATTACTAAGGGAGTGGTAGTTATTCAGGGACTTTTTAAGTCCAGAGGGGCTGGTGTGGCCTGATGGATGAGCCGAGTGGCCTTCGTGTCTGGATGACAACAACATGCAGTTGTTTGGAAGGAGAAATTTACTGTCTACAGACCTTCTGGAAGACAGAGCCAGAGAACCCTGGTGAATAAATCCTTCAATGTCAGTCCTACCAAATTCAAGGCACCAGGGGCTCACCCTTGCTCCTGCCTGCCTTTAGGGTGACAGAAAAGTTGACTCTGCCCACTTTTCCTTTAATTCTCTGATCTGGACCAAGTACACCCTTAGGTCTGGTGTAATGCTTGTTTGCATCCAGTTAGTTCTCTGCTCAAAAATGCACACTGGTAACCCAGTGCCTACCAGAAGAGGTAGACACCCACACCTGACCTTTAGAGCTAGAGATCTGACCCTTTCCTCTTCTCATGCATTATTAGACTTTGTTTTCCACTACCGCCACCCCCCCCCCAATATATGTCTACCCCACTTCCCTTTTTGGTCAAACCCCTCTCTGCCCCTATCCTAACATCTGCCATTCAGAAGGATGTGCAACATCGTCTCTAAAAAATTTCCGCCAACCCTGTGGTTTCCTGATTCTGTCCATCAAAAAACTGACATTAATAAGAAAATGAAACAAGTATAGAGTGCCATTATGAAAACTCCAAGGCAGCCTTGATGTATATGTTATTACATGAAAATGTCTATGGAAATCAGGATGGAAAATATATAAAACTTAAAAATGAGATCACAAATCTGAATGTAAAATTAGATTTTGCACATAAGTAGATTTTTCTCAGTGTGGTTTAATTGACCACCTGCATCAAAATCCCTTGAGAAGGTTGTTAAAATGAAAGCTCCCAGGACCCAGCCAAATTTACTGAATAATAATCTATGGGGGTGGGATGGATGGAAGATGTTTTGGTTTTTTGAGACTAGTTTGAGAAGCACTGTCCTAGTTACCTCTCTAAATTTTTCATTATTATACTTGCCATGAAAAATAACCTTTATAAGAATGGAGTCATTTACATTTCAAAATCTGTATTTTACTTTCTTGAGTTTTTCATTAATTGCAAAAACAAAGTTCCATACCCACTAATAATCCCAAGTGATTTTCATCTTTTTATTTATTTTTCTTAAAGTACTATATGGATTCAGTAAGCAGTTTCTCCATCCCACTGAACAAAACCACAAACATGCGAAGGACTTATTCCAGGCCTCTCTTCTCTAATCTCATTCCATCCACTATGTCCATTTGTTCCTCCTTTTAAAGGAAACTTATCTCGTGGAACAGTTTATAAACCAACCTCTCAAGGACAAAACAGATCAGAAAAAGAGCTGGAGTCAACCCACCAGAATACAGAAGCACGAGCCCACGTACATAAAGCCCTCCCTCTATTTCTTCTCAGAGGTTGGAAAGCATATTTCCAGTGTTAAAAGACAGGACTCTAGCAGTGGGATAAATCACAGGGTCCTGAGCTGAGTTGAATCTAACCATAATCATCATTACTGATGGCAGTGTTCCTTCCGCCTTTAATTAAAAGGTGCACAGTTGATATTGCTCGAGCCATTCAGCATTCTCAAAAGGGACCAACATTAGAGTTTTTCACTGAGCACAGGCAAAGGCAGAGTTCACCTGGAGCCAGGGAGGGTTAAAAGTGAGTCATCACTGGCCTCCTCTTTCCAAACTCACCCAGAGTCATCAAATCAATCAAAATGAATAATATGTGATGGGTCCCTAGACAGTTCTCTCTTAGATGTGCCCTTACAGAATCTGTGGATCAGTCACTGCGATGTCACTGACACGTAGTACAGCAAAAGTTCAGAAAACAAATTCACTAGAACTCAAATCCCGTCATCCTTAACCAAGTTTAAACTCACAAAATTTAAAACCAGTTCCTTTAAAAGGGACTGAACTTTAAATAGTGATGTGTACTTTACACAAAAGGCTAAGTCAAAGGATGCAGGCTATAGTTTTAAAGATGAGATTCAGAATTTTTTTCCTCAACTAAATAGTCATGTTTTACCCATAAAATTTACACAAGACCAAGAAAAGCTTTTGCTTCCTCAAAAATACAACAACCCAGTACTAGTTACAGGGATTTGAAAGTTATTTAAGAGAACAAGAAATTATATAAGGACTAACGAAATGTTAAAACACTGAAATCAGTAATGGCGTATGTCATCCTAAAAAAGCTCTGGGGGAATTAAGAATTTCTTATTCTTTGTTGCTACAGCAATCTTCCCACCTATAATTAAAATCTGGCCTCTTATAATTAGATATAATTACTTCAATAAGTCAAAGAACAGTTAAAATTTACTCTATAAAATATTATGAATAAAAATAGTTATAAAATGTCATCATAACTCCACCATCAGTTATGGATGGAAGATATATGAGATTCTGGGAATATGAAGAGAAATGGATGGCACAGGTTTTTTCAGAATTGATACCTGCTCAATGATTTAATGTACACATAATCATTTGTAACATGTCTCCTTATACCCAGTGATTCTTTATATATAATGTAAATGTCTCCCTAATATAATGTACTATATACTACATATTGTATATGTAATGCGTACAATATACAATGTATACATATATGTATATAATGCATATCTAACATAATGCATGTAATATCCACATTGTATGAAATGTATATAATATATATATTATATAAGTACATAGTCTTACACATTATTTATTTAACATATGAGATACATATTATACACTATATTCGGGAGACATATCCTCCCTGCCTCCAGCAAAGAATCACTGGATAGAAGGAAAGATGTTGCAAATGAATATGCAGTGCATAGATATGTCAACTGTTAGGCCAAAACAAAAAATAACATATTTTAAAGCATATGTGAAAACAGAAATTGGAACACTTCTTATTGAAGAACTTAATGAAAAATACTTATTTACTAAATACCAAAACATCAAGAAAAAATAGTAAACATTTTGTACCACAACCTGGGCATGAATTCTATATTGGAGATGGCATATTCTCCAATGTAGATGATTGGAACCCTGAATCTCCATGAGGACAAGCCCCCACTTTCTTTGCTCTAATCAGTACCCCAGCACCTGGCATGTAGTATAGGAGACAGTTCGGAAAGCAGGCATTGGAGTCAGATTGTCTGGGTTTGACTCACAGCTTTATCATTTACCAGCCTATTACCCTGAGCAATTTACCTAGGTCTCTGTACCTCAGTTTTTTAATATGTAAAACAGTACCTGTTGTAGAAAGTTGTTTTATGACTCAGTAATAACAGAAACAAACACATACAGCACTTAACTTTTTGCCAGACACTTCTAATCACTTTTCATTTATACCTATTTATTCATTTAACCCTCCCCCAAACCTTATGAGATAGAAACTAATATCCCAGTTGAAAGATGAGGAAATTGAGGCTCAAGAAGTCAGTAACTTACCCACGGACACACAGCTAGTAAATGGCAAAAAGAATTCCATCATCCTTGAGATTACCATGTGTGTTAAGGCTTTGTACAGTGCCTGAAATATAGCACATGTTTAATAACTAATATTTATTACTAAATATTTGTCAAATGTTTGCAAGACTCTGAGGTTCCACCCAGTTCACTATCCCTCCTCCACATAAAACCAAGAATCCTGATATCTGACTGCCTGAAGTTTTCCCTTCTCCATGAAAGAATATGCCTTTAACTGTAGTTCAAGTGCTCAAGTACCTACTTATTAAATAAATACTTGATAAGAATGGCCTTGTTTCATTACGCAGAGAATAGTGGTGTTTGTATTACTTCAAAACAATGATAAGCAATTTTTTTATTTTAGTTATCTATTTTGGACCTAGCCCATTAGAAAAAAATTTTTAAACGTCTAAGGATCTCATTTGATGTTTATTCAGAATAAAACAAGCTTGACTGGAAGACAAAAAAAGGAAGAATATCAGGCAGCAAATTTGCATTACTAATATGCACTATAATGTTAATATCCAGGCAAACCCCAAGCAGCTTTTTAATCTTTGGTCCTGAAATTAGATTATGAATCATAGAGTAAACTTCTAATGACTGGGAATGGAAAGTTAGATTTAAAAAAAAAAAATAGAAAGAAAGAAAGTCATAACACCCATAATACTCAAGATCATTCAATGCAACCATTTCCAAGAGGACCTTAAATGGCTAACTAGAGCAAATTAAAACATTAATTACTGGTGCTTATATAAAGGAGCTGCTTTTAATAAACACAAGTTACTAAGTAACCCTCAGTCTGAATTAGTCTCTAAGCCAGCCACATCAATGGACAAACCTAACCTGGACTTAATTTAAAATTTAGAAAGAAAAGTCAAATACCACGTGTTTTGAAAATTTAGCAATTTGACAAAGGTTTAATTGGCTTTTCCACCTAGCATGAGGTGATGTAAGATTGCACTATAAGTTCATCTGATTTGCTTAGAAATGCAAATAATTTCTGACAAAAGACACATTCAGATGTAGCAACATCGAGATTATTCCTGAGTTGAACATTCTGATGTCAATTCAGGGTTTCTGAATGTACAATCACACATCAAACTGGAAAATTCACATGTTCACAGAGCTAGAATAAGCAAGTCCATTGGTACCAATTCGGTGTTTTTTTTGTTTGCTTGGGGGTTTTTTTGGAGGGACTTTTATTTTTCCTTTGGGGAGGAAGTTAGTCTTCTTAGTTGAATATATCAACTGGGCTTCAATATGAGGAAAGGATTGGTATAAAGTTATGGCTAAAGATAATCAATACTAGAAGACATGGTTGGGAAGTAAAGACATTCTAGAATTGTTTTTCATTTAACAAATACTTATTGAGCATCTGCGATCCATTAGCCCTAAGGGACAGAAAGCTGACTCTAATATTTTCAGGGCTGACTATGACTCATTTCTCATTGTGTCATTTGAAGTTACTTATAAATCTTTCACAGGGTTAATGAAAAAAATGCTAGCATTACAGAGAATAACAAATCCAGTGGATTAAAATGTGTCTGGTAAACACATCTCCATAAAGGCACCTGGCATTTCCTGAGCAGCATTTACATATTTCTTATACTTTTCTTCTCTGTAAAAAGCAACCTTACTCCCTGGATTGCTGCTATATGTAGGCTTGGACAGAGTCCTTGAAAGAGGAATATGATTAAACTGGTTTTAAGTTACGTCCTAGGTGCTTAAAGTAAACAGAGGCAACTATTACTAACAATTCTTTGAACTATTTTTATCAGTCCTTCTCGGGAGCCAGCCCCGAAGACATTCTCTTCTCCAGGAGCAAATCTCTGCTGAGGACACCCTCCAGACATGCTCCTCTCATTTCTCTCTCCTAGCCTTTCACTGGCAATGAATGACTCCTACCAAACAGGGCAAAAGTAGGCAAAACCATCCCTGAAGACCACAGTATAGGTAAAGGACTAGGAGTCTCTGCCTGATGGTTAAAATGCTGTTTGTTTTATAAAAGAGTAGAAGAAAACAAGTTTCTTTTTAAAATTCCAAGAACCAGCTGATACATAAATCTCAGCTGATATTTCCAAGTCGCCAACAACGGGATAGACATATGCTTGACCAGAAAACAAGCAGCCAGGTCATTCTCCAGGTAAATCGCCAATAGCATTTCATGCCTTTGGCTGAAGAGGCTGTAATGGAGCAAATGGTAAACAGAAGGAACCTATTTCTCAAAGACATTAACTTGACTTAAAAAGGAACATAGATATTTTTAGCTACAAAATGCCTACTATAATGCAGTCATAGGGTACATTTTTGAAGTTCAATTGAGTGTCCATCTGATAAACATAAGATTGCCCATTAAAACAAGGTGTGTGTGGGTGAGAACCCAGTGGCTTAATCTCTATAAAACCACCATAGAAAACTACTACCAAAAACTTCCCATAGGAAATCAAACATTCAGATATAATTTATCTGCTGGAACAAATCTGCCATATTGACCTTGACAGGGCCTTGAATCATGAAATCATAAATCAGCATCGTACTGATATTATAATTTTGGAAACCCCTTAAAACCTAGGATTTCATAGTCTTCTCAGTGATTAGCAGGATGTTGGAAAAGCAGTGTGCTCGCTGGAGCTTTCTTTGCAAGACATCTGTTTTACTTACTTACTACCAAACACTGATTTCCAGAAGGCCACCCAAATACTTAAGATGCTGTTTCAATCCTCTAGATCAGGTTCTGTCTCCTGAATTACGACTTCGTCTGTATTTTCTTATTTTAATTACAGTAATTATAGCACCTTAGGCTCTTGGATATCAGCGGTGTGGGTTGTTTTACAGAGTTCTGGAAAATTATGTTCTAGTGACATTTCCACTTCTTTGTGCAGTTCACGAAAGGCTTTTGTTAAGGCTTAACTTACTCAGTTGAGGGAACTGTCTTAAGAGTCGCTCATAAACGGCATAAAAGTAAATATTTACAGAGGCTTGCCAAATGTGCTGCAGGGGTCAGCATCTGTTTTTTCCAACCCTCGCCCCTCCCTTCTCCACAACACGCCCTCCCAAAGACAGGGCGATGGTCTCTCTGAATGCCGACATCATCTCCAAGTTCGAACCAGACACCCAAGGGTGTAGGTCCCTGCTAGGGTCCCGCCCTGCCACCAGGAGCAACAGCTTCCTGCCTTCCTGGTCAAGGTGAAACGAGCCCCTAGGGACCGCATGGGGACGCAGAGGCAGCGCAGGCGGAGGTGACCGATCGCGCGGTTTGCTAGAAGGAAGTGAACAGCCAGCGAAGCGCATTTTCTTCCCGCGGAACAAGCCTGAGATCCGACGCCGCCAGCGGAAGAGGACCCGGCGGCGCGCCAGGCCACTGGGCACACGGTTCCGGCGTGCCTGCTCGCCTGTGCCGGTGCGCGCTCACACTTGCATACACGCGCGCGCCTACTCACCAGCAACCCCTGATGTCTGGAGCCCGCGTGGGGCGGCGACTGCAGCGGCTATCCCCGCGCCTGTCGTGTGGCCTTGGCATCCGTCTGGCCGCCGCAGCTCCGGCCGCGCCGGCTTTTGCTAGAAGGCACTGCAGCCGGATGCGGTGGCACACAGCGTGGAGGCGCCCGCTCGCTTCGCTTTGGCCGTGCCTCCTCCCCCTCTCCTCTAGGGACCGATGGAGCTTCGCTCGTTCCACTCGCTCCGGCTGCGTGCGTTGTGCTCCGCCTTCTCTCCCCCTGGTTGCGTGGCTCCCCAGCGCAGGGGGAGAACACGGCTCCCGCACACCCACGCGCAGGCCGGTCGGTCCCGACCCTGCAGCAGCTATCCCTGCTGCCGCCGCAGGAAAAGAAATTGCCGCTGCGATGGTCCCGGTCTCCCCTGCCCCGGCCCCTGGGTGCCGCCTCCGCCTCTGCCTCCGCCCCCTTTTCCGCGGCGGCGGCCTCCCGCATTCTGCAGAAAAACCTCGCAGGTGGAAGCAGGTCTCTGCGGTTGGCCTAGAGCGAGAGTAAAATGTTAGGGTGAGACTTTTCTCAGCTGAAACCTTGCACGTCCCCTCCTCAGCCCGGAAACAACTGGACTCCCATTTTGCTCCACCATCAATTGCGCCAACGTGGACCGGAGTGGGTGCCTTTTAAGACTGCGATGTACACACGCCGTGATATAACTGGATTTGACGGTGAACTCGCGTTGGAGTCGGGGCCAAGATAGGTTTTGGCGAACGTGCTACATATACCTCCTATGAGGAGCTCCCCCTTCATATCTATCCGTAACCCACCCCCACCGTGAAACACTTTCGTCCTATTTCTCCTCATCCCCATGGGTAATGAAAACTGTTAAGATTTCTTCTCGGATGTTACTCTAGTTATCGTGTGAAGTGTCTGTAGTATGGTTCTGGTTCTGTGCCAGACACTCCAAACGTGAAATGTTATTTTATCCCCTCCGCAGCTCTTATTTTCCCCATGACTGAGACACAGTGGAAGTTAAGATTTAAAATCTGACCTGACATAAAAAGCTATAGAAATAGCTTGGCAGATTCTGTTAATTTATAAACATTTTGCAAATGCTGCTGCTGCTGGATGAAACGCTGGCACTTTTCTACCTTTGCTGAGTTTGGTTGGGAGGTAGCTTCCAAGTGACTGCAGAGAGGGGCAGGGGAACGTCAGCTTTTCCTAATCTAATTTTCCTTTGGAGACCAAACTTCTAGCCCTGACTCTGCCACCAAATGAGCTGTTTAGCTTCAGGTCATTTCAACTGCTTAGGCCTCATCTCCCTGCACTGGTTATTTCTTTTTTTTTTTTTTTTTTGAGGGCAGTGTCACTGGCCCTCATATGTGGGACCAAACCGGGGCCGCTGGCTTCCCAAGCCAGCGCTTAACCACCGTGCTACTCGGCCTGCCCCCTGCACTGGTTTTTAAAATGAAGAAGTCTCACTAGTAGAAGCAGCCTGCAGCCTTGATTTTTGAAGAAGTAATGGTGTCACTGTTTGTCTAATTTAGAATTTGGTTCCAAGTTTTAAAATCACAAAAATTCAGACTTTTGGCATATTCTAAAAAGTTGGAAGAACTGGCAACCTTTGGTCCATGTTAGGTTCTAGCAGCCATCAGCCAGATCCAAGTAGTAGGAATCACTTTTAGACTGGGAGATGCCTTTCAATTTTCAACAGTCCTCACTTTACATGTCCACCACACTGACATTTGAGGATATGGTAGACATTTGTGTTTGCACTGGACTAGATGATCTCATGACCTACTACACAATCTAAAATTCAGTGATAATTAAGACAACCAGGGGCCGGCCAAGAGGCGCATTGGTTAAGAGTTGGCTTGGGATGCCAGCGCTGAGCATCAGCTCCCCGGTTCGGATCCCACTGGCCCTCATGTGGGACAACAGCTCCACTTGGAGCTGGGCTGCCAGTGAGTCACCCGCAATGGTGTAGGCTGCAGCCCCTGCTGCAGTGGGCTCCATAAGCTACCGTGAGTGACTGGCAGCCGGCAGCTGGCGTGAGCTGCTGTGAGCTGTTGTGAGCGGTCGTCCAATGACTGGCAACCTACTGTCTCAGCTGGAAGAGTTCGATGATCACAATACCAACGTGGGCCAGTGAAGCGACATCCTCCACAACTAGACTGAAGAACAAAAATGACAGCAACTTGTCTGTTCCCCTTCCCCGATTCTCCAATGCTGTTCCCCTACCCAAATTGCCCAATAAAATCTTTTAAAAAAAGAAGATAACCAGATTCCTAAACAATATTATGAAACTAAGAATTCCACATGAATGTTTATTGTGGTTACTGATTATGGTCTTGCTGTCTATAATCAGGAGTAGAGTGGGGGGGGGAAGAAGTCAGTATAGGCAAGCTGCTAAATTACTAAAATCAAGTAGGTTGAGGTATGAGGAAACAATTCGATTCTTGGTTTAACTAGCCTGGAAACTTAAACTTTTGAACTTTCCAGTCCTGTGTCAATGCCTGGATATACTACATTAAGCCTCCAGATAACCCTCTAATTACCCCCTGAAGGACTAAGGAAAGAATGTCCATGTACTTAGACCACCTGACATCCATTATCCAAACCACTGGTTATCTGGAGGATTACCATCTCAGACCAATTTAGAGGCTAAGAACGCAGGACTGATTCTTCTCAGGAATGTGCGTTTTACTATAAAAACCCTCAGCTTTTCTTTCTTTCTTAAACACTGGGTATTGCCTAGTTGTATTTCTGGGTGCAAACCTAAGACTTGAATACATTTTTATCATTTATTTCTAGCCAAACCCTCATTTACACGTGGATTCATTTATGCTCAGTGGACAAATCCAAGCTCTCATAAAAGCCCAAATAACCCAGTACTCACTGTCTCTGCCCCCTAGCAACTAGGGACTCATCATGTGACCTAAGTTCAGCCAATTGGAGGCTCCTATCCAGGTCTTTGCAACTGGAGTCTGTGATTCAAAGAAGATACATTTTATAAATAATTCCATTATCTGTAAAGTGGCTTTTGTGCCCATAGACAGCAGTGCCAGAGGTGAAAGGTGGGAGTATCCAATGGCACTGCCAGTGGTGTCCTAAGTGGCTGCTTGGGTGGTATGACCTGTTCTGATTCCAGCTCCCAAGCTACCTTGCCTGTTTGATGAGCCTCGTTCTCCAGCCTTCCTGTCTGTTTGGTATGCTACCTGATGGCCTTCCAAGGCATTTCCCTTCTGATTAAGTTAACCAAAATAGATTTCAGTGTTTGTCACACTGAAGAACTCTGACACAGTGACTTTTGGGATGAGCCAAGCTCTGCCTCATTTTCATTAATTGAATGAATGAAAAGTGGGCACAACTGTATTATAAAACTTTTAATCTTAAAAATTTTACTTGCACTTTTCAAGATTCTATGTCAATATTTACCCCAAATGTAAATATATTTATATTTTTAAGATTTTATTGGGGAATTGGGGGAGGGGAACAGTGTTGGGGAAGCGGGGAAGGAGAACAGACAAATTGCTGTCTTTTTGTTCTTCAGTCTAGTTGCGGAGGACGTTGCTTCATTGGCTCATGTTGGTATCGGATCGTCATTGCGCTCTTCCCGGGTGAGGCAGATCGGAGGCAGATCTGGATGGTCGCTTACCACGGCTATTGGCAGCTCACGCTAGCTGCTAGCCACTCACCCTGGCTGCCGGCCACTCACTGTAGCCTATGGCAGCCCACTGCAGGAGGGGCTGCAGCCTACACCATCGCTGGGGCTCACAGCCCAGCTCCAGGTGGAGCTGTTGTTAGCTGTAGAGGGCAGTGTCACTGGCCCTCATATGTGGGATCTGAACCGGGGTCACTGGCGTCCCAAGCCAGCTCTTAACCAATGCGTCACTCGGCCGGCCCAAGAAATTTTTTTTTTTTTTTTTTTTTTTTTTTTTTTAGATTTTTTATTGGGGAATTGGCGGAGGGGAACAGCGTTGGGGAATCGGGGAAGGGGAACAGACAAGTTGCTGTCCTTTTGTTCTTCAGTTTAGTTGCGGAGGATGTTGCTTCACTGTTGGTATCGTCATTGCGCTCTTCCCAGATGAGGCAGATCGGTCGCCGGCCTCTGGATGTCGCTCACTGCGGCTATTGGCAGCTCACTCTTGGCTGCCAGCCGCTCACGCTGGCTGCGGGCCACTCACTATAGCCTATGGCAGCCCACACCATCACCGGGGCTCGCACAGCCCAGCTCCAGGTGGAGCTGTTGTTAGCTGTAGAGGGCAGTGTCACTGGCCCTCATGTGGGATCCGAACCGGGGCCGCTGGCATCCCAAAACCAGCGCTTAACCAATGCGCCACTCGGCCGGCCCAAGAAATTTTTTTAAACACAGGAATTTTTTGTCCTTACCAGTCATGTTAGCAAAGATGGCATATAAATAAATATTTCATCCTCAATACTGGTGAGGGTGAAACTGTGGGGGAGGAAAAATAATTTTCCTTCTACCCTTCTAAGTTCTTCTGGCTGGACTGCTTATCAAATTAACTTTAGACAAATTAACAGGAGATAATGACCACATTTATTATGGATGTACATACAGGTGTTCCCTAAGAATATGGCACTTGAGGACATACTGGGCAGCTGAGGTTTATATGCCACTCTGGCCTAAAGATAGAGTGGCAGGGGTCTTCACAGAGAAAGTAGGCGATTCACAGGTGGATGAGAATAAGCAAATGCATGGTAAATTAATTCTTGCCAGGCCACCCAGCACCAATGGGACACAGAGGGGAGTCTGAATAAAAGACTTTTGCTGGGATCTTCCTTGTCTGCCACACTTAATTCATATATGCTAAGGTAAATATGCTAAGGTTCCCTTCCTGAATCAGGTTTTTCCATCTGAATTCCTTTAAGCAGATAAGAGGGAGGGTCAAAGATCCTTTCTGAGTCTTTTGTTCCTTAAATAATCCATATCCCCAAAAGGCATATTTTTAGGGTAGAAAACTCTGCTTCCCCTCACAATGACATGAGTCCCCTCACCTGGTGGTATAATTCTGATCCACTGCAGGGAAGCAATTTGCCTGTATGTTGACAGAAGCTGTAAAATGTACACATCCCTTTTCTCTCCCTAGTAATTCCACTTCCAGAAAGAAATTTATCCTAAGGAAATCTAAAATGAGAAATAAGATTTCTCCATTGATAAGATATCTCCATTGAGAACTTTGAACATTAAAGTTATGTTTATGATGAATTTTAAATATCACTGAAGCTGCTTGTGAGACAATGTTAAACAAATAAGGATAAAAAACTGAATGTACATGTCATCCCAAATAGGTAAAAACACAGGGCAAAAATCTAGGAGACTTTATTAAAATTACCCCCTAGAGATTAATTATGGGGAGTTATAATTGCCGTCTTTGTACTTTACTATAATTTCAATTTTCCTTAATGGACATGCTTTCCTCTTATTTAGGAAAAATAATATTTAATAATTAAAAATAAATGGAATTGGAAGCCAAGAAAATCTGAGATTGTATCTATCTCAGTGCCTCATTCCTACTAGGTACATAATAAATATATGAGGAAAGAACAAAGGTAGGAATAAATAAGGGTGGAATGAAGGAAGGGAGATCACGCCATTTTACAAAGAGTGATGAGTTAAGGGATTGTGACACTACTACCACCACCCTACCCCACTCTCCCCTACCCCTTCCATCTGCTTAGTTGATGGTAATTACAAGTATATAGAAACAGGACATTGCATGCTCAATTGCTTTATTAAGTAGTGTTGCATTCAAGTATTTCCCAACTGTGACAAGTGGCAAAACATAATACTTTTCTCACTGGATGAGTTCTCACAACATCAGAGATAGATCTGTTTTGAGAAGCTGAAAGAGCCCAAGGGTGTTGGTATTTAAGACAAAGAGGCCCCTTCTTGTCTCTGATTGGCCATCAAATGGAAGTCTGCCACTTTCTTTGAGTAACCCAAGAGTCCAAGAGTTTGAAATAGGCTCTAATCTCCCAAGTTGTCCACATCCTAGTTGAGTCTTATTTGTTGGAACTGACAGTACAAAGAGCAATGTGCAGGGTTGAATTTACATTAATCAGGAACCCAAAATTACAATCATGTACTCCTACAATTGTTTGATGTTTGCACAGGAAGTGGTGGTACCTGGGTAATAACTGCCCTCCCAGGGGTCCCTTCTGAGACCAGATGGGCTGAGGTCCTTGTTCTTTGTTTCACAGATTTAGAATTTCATGGCTCTGGATTATCTTTAAATTCAAGGGAAAGACAATTATTAAAATATATAACTGATTCTATTGGAAGAAACGCTCATCTCAGAGATTATTATGTACTTAAAAGCATGTACCTCTGGAATTATATTTTTAAAAACATGTATTCCTAAAATTCTGGGTTTGGGGTTTTGCTGTTATTTATAACAAAGTTTCTCAAGTTATGGCCTCTGAAATCTTTTCAAGTGTATTGGCAAGGTCAAAGCTATTTTCATAAATCCATTATGTCTCTTTAATCCTTAATTTCTCATGGATTTGCAGTCAAGTTTTCTAGAGCTATGTGAATGATATTGCCACAGCTAGAATGCAAACACAAATAGGAGCATCCAGGCATCTATTAAGGCAGATGTGATAGAGATTTGTAACAATATAAAACAATGCCAATTTTCTCACGAATTTTTGTTTTGTTTTGGAAAACATAGTTATATTTTAATAAAAGTATGATACTTAGCTTAGCATGTAATTCACTTATTATTTTTTAATAAATTAATAAAATATTTTTAAAGTTCTATTTTATTTTCTAATATGGTAAACGTGAATAGATGTACCCCACATAAACAAGTGCTCTTTAGAATCTTCAACAGCGTTTACAATCACTTTGAGGAGTGTAAAGAAATCCAGAAACCCACAAAGTTTGAAAACCACTGGTCTATGCTATTAAAGAGCTAATAAGTTCTGAATAACCTACTTCTTATTTGAGGAATTAAACCTTAACTATGGCAACTAGCCTGTGTCACTAAGTGCAGGAAGCAACTGCTTCAAAATGGAAACTGCAGGAACATGACTTTTTCCACTCGTGTGATTTGTTTTGGGGCTCTCTTCCTGTTAGTTACTTTAGGCTTGGAGGATTTTGCATCCACTATGTTTCCCGGAGCCAATATGCTAGGTGAGGTTTCAGAATTCCTGGAACCTTTCCTTTCCTACCACTTAGAAATTGGCGTGGGCCGCATCCCCTGAGCCCAGTTATTCCACTGGAAATGTGAATGATGGCTCTAGATCACACTTAAAGTAGTTATGAAGCTAACAAGTATGAAAGCATTTTGAAAACTATAATGTGCTTCACAGATATAAAAATTACTACTATTATTTACTACTATTAAACATTTCAATATCCCGGCAGACACTGGATGAAAACGTAAATTCTTTCTGCAGCTGATATTACTTGATCCCTTGGATGTAGGCACATAAAATGTTGGTAAGTGTGGAACAAATATTAATACAGGTATTCCTTGTTTTATTGCACTCCACCTTATAATGTTTCGCAGATACTGTGTTTTCATCAACATGGAGGCAAGACCCTCCACTAGCAAAAAGATTATGACTCACTGACAGCTCAGATGATGTTTAGCGTTTTTTAGCAATAGTATTTTTTTTTAAATTAAGGTGTGTACATTGCTTTTTTTTTTTTAGATATAATGCTATTGCAAACTTAATAGACTATAGTATAGTGTAAACATAACTTTATATACACAAACAGCTGTGACTCTCTTTATTGTGATGTTTCATTAATTGCAGTGGTCTGGAACTGAGCTTGCAGTGTCTCCAAGGTATGCCTGTAGTGTTTGGAGTGTTAGATTTTTTTCAAAAGACTTTGTTTTGCAGGCTTATTTACAAAGGATGTGTTGAAGAACAGAAAGGTGGAGACAATATGGGAGGGAGGTGGTTGAGCAGCCTCTGACCATCACTGTCAAAACAGATCCTGGGACAGTGGCATCTCCCCTGAGGCTGCTCTCTAAGGCAGTAGGAATCCTTCTGTGGTAGGCCTTGGCTATTATTTAACAGCTATTCAGTAGGTTTGAGCAGCTTTCTTTTTTTAAAAAAAAAGTACAAAACACATAAGATGGCATTCTATTGCTTATGTAAAATTTCTTTGGTCAGCAGAAAAAAGAATCTACTGTTTGTAGAAAAAAAATGTGCCCACCAAAGTTTTTAGTGGAGTGAATAATACTGTCTTAAAATACAATTCTTAAATTTATCTACGGCTATATAAGCAAAGGCATGACCTTTTCCAAGGACAAATAGTAAAAATAGCAGATCTCTAAATATATATTTAGGCATGTGCTGCTGAATGCTCATAATGTGGAAAATGCTTATGTCCTAGTGTGCTCAGGCCATAACAAAATACCACAGACTGGTGGCTTAAACAACAGAATGTTTTCCCCACAATTCTGGAGACTAAATGTCAGTGCTAAGGTGATGACTGTTTCAGTTCCTGGTGAGAGCTTTCTTCCTGAATTGTAGATGCCCTCTCACCTTCTCGCTGTGTCCTAATATGGGGTTGGGGGGAGGAGAGAAGTATCTCTCTCTTATGCTTCTCATAAGGCCACCAATCCTGTATGATTAGGACCCCTCTTATGACCTCATTTAACCTCATTTACTCCTAAAAGTCCTGTCTCCATATACAGCCACATTGGAGATTAGAGGTCAAGAAGAATTTTGGTGGGGGACGAGGGGCAATTCAGTTCATAGCAACTTATTTGCCATTTGAAAGAAAGTACAAAATAGAAAGTAAGTACATTCATTCACCTTGAATGAAAACCACATCGTTTGGTACAAGTCTCTTAAACTACCATACTTTGTACTCCAAGGGACAAAATAATCATGAATTTGTTACTGTACATACACATTAATGTATTCATTTTTTCTGATTAAATAACAAACTTTGCCATCATAGATCACTTTGTCATAATATATTATTCATGTTTTCAGAGACTCAAATAAACACAAAGAAACAAACAAAAAAAATGAGCAGGGGGAAATTCTAAGAAGTTGTTGATATTGCCTTTCTCTGACTTACTCATTTTTTAATCAGAGGAATCTTTACCATTACTTGAGGTGGAAAATAAGGTATGTTCCGAACAAGCAGAATCTTCAGGTGTTAGAATCACAAGGTAACACAAGATATCATCTAGTCCAACTTCCTTACTTCACAGAAGAGGAAACTGAGATCTTGCAAGTGGTGGTGCCTTGTCAAGGTCATTGAAAAGCTGCATTACAGTACAATCGCACGTCTGTCTGTTCCATTGTACTCAGGAAACTTGATTAGCTTGCCACTAGCTGTTGTTATTAGATTTTACCTTTACTGAGTGTATGTTATCTTCTCATGCATGATGTCAATTGGTTCTCTTAACAACCCCGTGAAACAGGAAGGCCATATTTGAGGTGAAAAGATGAAGGATTATGTTTCTAGAAGTGGGGTACAGAAAGGAATGGAGGGGAGAAGACTGTAAATCTGCAAAACACATGACAATAAAGGTCACAATTAAAGTGGAACTAAAATGCCAGATAGAAACAAGTGGGCCTCTGTTGCATATTATAAAAGGATAAGTGAATTTGTGAACGCTGGATATTAAGTGGCAAGGTAGTTAAACACAAAAAGTAGGTACTTTTAGTTGGCAGTGGACTTTAAAAGCAAATTGATTAATTCCTGTAAGCCTTAGTTTCTTAATGAGTGAATACAATAGAACTCTTACAAAAATTAAATGAAATTGCATCTGTTAAGCATATAGCACTATGTCTAGGACAGGAAGGGGTGCAAGGAAGTTTTTGATCCTGGACTACAAAATAGTGGTGTTATCATTGCCAGAAGTGAAAAAAAAAAGCAATATATAATATAGGCTACAATAAGATGATGATATATTGGAAATGAATGCAGGATAGCCAAATGGAAATGCCTAGTAATCCCAAGAAATTAATTTTGAGGTATAGATTTGGAGGTCATCTGCTGAGCTGTGATAAGTAAAACCCAGAGAACAGGCAAATGTCCCGAGGACAGAAAGGAGAAGGCCAGAGCAACAAAGATTGAACCTCAACAAATGTCCACATGTACTGGGGTAGCAGAAGGAAGAGGAGTCAAGAGGGGATGATCTTAAAAGTGATCCAGAAGTGATCCAGGTGTGATTGAGTGTGATTGAATGTGGCTAAGCTTTATTGACTCATATCAGTGCCGGGTACTTTGCTGAGTGATTTGCTGGCATCATCTCACACAACCCAATAAGGTAGGTCATTTCATCCCTTTTGTTATTTTACAGAGAAAATAGAGTGATGCAGCCATAATGAGAGCTGACTCTCTGGACTATGGAGAGGAAAGGATATCAAGAAGGAAGGGGCAGTGAACAGGGACACATGCTGCCGAGATGGCAAGAAGAACAAAGCCTAAAAAAAATGGTAGACTGATTTTACCATTTACAAGTCACTGGTCATGAAGTAACCAAAGTTACAGGGAATTGAATAAGTGTTGAGGAAGTAATGGGACACCAACTGTGAGCCAGTTATCCCACAGCAAAGCAAGAATTTGATTGGCAATCAGGGTGTCGTCATCAAGGCCTAGGAGATTCTTCTTCCAGGTAAGGAAGCAGAGGGAAGACTTGGTAGAAAGAGGGAGAAGGAAGACTGGAAGATGGAGAGAGATCATGAAGGAGGAGTAAGATCCTGAAGAAGGCAGGACAGGATGGGATCAATAATACAGGTGTGAAGGGCCGGCCAAGTGGCTTAGTTGGTTAAGAGCTCGCTCAAGAGTTCAAGCTGAGCTCTGAGCAACAGCAGTTCGATGCCCAACCCGAGCTGAGTTGCCAATGAGCTGCCAACAGGTGGCAGGATGGCTCAGCTAAAAAAAATAATAATAATACAGGTGTGAGAGTTTGTTTCCAGAAGGAAGAGAACCAAATTGAGTCATGTTTTGCTACCTTGTAACTCTTCCTTAGAACACTTTTTTTTAAAGAAATATCCATTTTGCATCCAAACTTTAGATAGCAATTTAAAACTTTGCTGTGTGTCACAAAGATACCAAAGGAATTTTTTTTTTGCAATGTTAATTTTAATTTTGTTTTTCACTCATTTTTAGTATCTTATAAGTAGCATTACTCCAAGGTTTTTGCTGTGTTCCTCTTCTACCATAGCCTCTTCTCTTTATTATGTAAATCTATATAGCCTTCTAGACATGTTCCAATGACCTATTCTCACATCAGATTCCCTACAAAGAAAAAGAGCTCAGGAATTAATGTAGCCAGCAAGAAGTCTCTCACTGCCTCCTCCTCCTACCTCTCCAAGTCCAAGAAAACTGAGAACATATATGAACATGTCTCCTTGTCACAAGCAATCATTTGAGGCAGAAAGTACAGAGTCAAAGATATGAGGTATCCATCCCAATATGAAGTCCTTTTATTTGAAATCCTACAGTTAGAGGTGCTTCTGGGAAACATGAACTGTCTTACTCAATATAAAATTCAAGGGACACCTGTACTCAACCAAGCAGAAATTATTAACCCTAGATTGTTGAATTTTAAATCTCAAGATGGAATCTTTAGGGAGTTCAGTTTTGAGAGGGTGACCCTTTCCACTATCTTGGTCTAGGATTTTCCTCTGTACTTGGATCATTAGAACTGTGACCATAAGCCATGTCTGCAGAAAAATGAGGCTGTTAACTGCAACGGTTAAGAGAATGGGCTTTGGGCCGGCCGAGTGGCGCATTGGTTAAGCGCTGGTTTTGGGATGCCAGCGGCCCCGGTTCGGATCCCACATGAGGGCCAGTGACACTGCCCTCTACAGCTAACAACAGCTCCACCTGGAGCTGGGCTGTGCGAGCCCCGGTGATGGTGTGGGCTGCAGCCCCTGCTGCAGTGGGCTACCATAGGCTTACAGTGAGTGGCCCGCAGCCAGCGTGAGCGGCTGGCAGCCAAGCGTGAGCTGCCAATAGCTGCGGTGAGCGACATCCAGAGGCCAGCAACCGGGGAAGAGCGCAATGATGATACCAACAGTGAAGCAACATCCTCCGCAACTAAACTGAAGAACAAAAAGACAGCAACTTGTCTGTTCCCCTTCCCCAATTCCCCAAAGCTGTTCCCCTCCACCAATTCCCCAATAAAATCTTTAAAAAAAAAAAAAAAAAAAAAAAAAAGAGAATGGGCTTTGGAGTCAGACAGAACCTGGGTTTGAATCTGCCTCATCTCGTAGCTGTGTGACCTTTGAGGCAGTATATTAACTTCTCTGAATTTAGTTTCTTATCTGTAAAACAGTAATAATAATACTTAAAAGGGAGTTTGTAAATATTTACTTAAGTAAATATTGTTTAGCACAATCATCAGCATCTTGTGGGCACTCAATAAACAGTCGTCATTACCATTCATGGTGAAAGAGAATTTGCCATTAGCAGCTCAATCAGATGGGCCAGGTAAGATGGAGAGAAATTCCTGAGCTATCCTGCATGATCATTAGCCACACAGTAATAGTAAGCTGTATGTGTGTGGTGTGAGGCGGGGCTGGGGGAGACAGAGTCTATCTATGTACTTATAGGCCATTAGCATGCAAATATCTACATTTACTTTCCTGGAAAATGGTGTGCTCTACTTGTAAGCATTCCGTTACTCTTTCAGCCCTGATGTCAAAGCCAATAAAAGATACTTGCAATGCAGGCTGGACTAAGGAGGCAAAATGCATCTGTCAGCAGCTGTTTCATTAATGTGATGAAGTGATTTAGCTTGATTAAAATCTATATTGACTTGGTCAAAGGAGGGTGTTCAATAGAAATAACTTACTTTAACATTATATCAGTGCCTAAAGAATGATCTGACTTCTGGAAGCTCTTGGTAATGGGGGATGGATGGATGCGTGATCTTTAGTTTCTTCTTTTTTGGTAATTTTTCTAAATGCATTATTTTTCTAACATTTCTAAAAAAAAATTCATCTATTACTTATATAATAAAATTTTTTTAAGCTACAGAAGAAATACATTACCTCTCTTATTAACACACCAGTGTGAAAAGCCAGTTCAAAAGGGAAACCCAGCCACTGTGTTCAAGATGATTTAAAGAGAGGAACTGAAGGCAAGCATCTGGGCAAAAGATGGCAAAACTGGATTTATCCCCAGTATCTTCTGTTTTTGGGGTCTTCCTGCTCACTGAAAAAACAAACAAACAAGCAAACAAACAAACAAAAACCCTATCAATAAAGGATAGAGATATCTGTTGCTGGAGGTGGGAGGGGGGTTGTTGGGTTAAAGCCTTTGCTTTAGGAGACAGACTTGAATGTCCTGAAGGTTTTATAAAAGCTAAGGCCCTCCAGTGAGTCTTGTAATGTGGGGATGTAGGATATACATCCTACATCCTAAGGCCCTGCCTTAAACTAAGAACTCCCAGTGGGAATTTGCAGAATAACTCTAAATTGAGATGCTGGCTAAAAACCAGTTGGTATTCACACCTGCTTTGCACACCACTCTCTTTATGGTGACACAAACATTCTTCCTTTCTCATTCCAGGTTTCGTAGGGTACCATTTGTTATGGTTCGTTTTATGTATCAGGTTGACTGGCCTGAAGGATGCCCATACACGTTGGTAAAACATTATGTTTTTTTGTGTCTGTGAGGGTGTTTCTGGAAGAGATTGGCTTTTGAATTGGTGGAGTGAGTCAAGATCACTCTCACCAACATAAATGAGCACCATCCAATCTGTTGAAGGCCTGAACAGAACAAAAAAGTAGAGGAAGGGCAAACCCACTCTCTCTGAGCTGGGACATCCAACTTCTGCCCTCAAACTTAGGCACTCCTGGTTCTCAGGCCTTTGGTCTTAGACTGGAACTACACCATCAGCTTTCCTGGGCCTCTAGCTTGCAGATTGCAGATAGTAGGGTTTCTCAGCCTCCATATTCATGTGAGCCAATCCCTCATAATAAATCTCTCTGTACTGGCCCTGTTGGTTTTGTTTCTCTGGAGAACCCAGTCACAGTATTTAACCAATTACCTAACCAACTTTTTGGGCCAAACAGCCAACTATTTTCTTATTATTATAAAACAAGAATATTTCTAAATAGAGATCTAGAAAAGGAAAATAAAAATCTCCTGTGATCCTATACTCAGAAAGAACCAACAATTTGGTTTATTTGTTCTTAGATTCATCTACTTATGCAAACATACACACGCATGCGCACACACACACAATCCATATATCACTCTGTATGTTTATTTTACCAAATTAGTATTAGAGTATACATGCTCTTTCATAAGAGATATTTGCAATGCAGGCTAGACTAAGGAGACAAAATGCATGATGAACATTTTTTTTCCTTTAATGTATGGTGGACATTTTCTGACATCTTTAAATATATCCCTATAGTATAATTTTTACATCCAACTATGGCAGCTCAACAAATTGTAGCGGGGTGGCATCTAAATGCCTAGTACTGTGTAGATGTTACTAGAGTCCTGGTTCTGTCACGTACAAGCTCTTTACCCTTAGATAAGTTACCGAGCCTTTCTAAGCCTCAATTTGCAGATCTCTAAAAGAGTAATGACAATAGTATCTACTTTAATGCTGATGTGATGATGATTAAATAAGACAATGCATTTAAGGTATGGTTCCTGGCATACGGCAAAAACTCAGCTCATATTAAATGACATTGTTACCATTACTAATAATGTTATTAAGCTTGTCTTGGCCACACTTTTGAATGGTATCTGTAATTCTTGTCCTGCATGGCACCATTTCCCAGCGGGAATTCCTATGTTCTTTTCTCTTCTCAGGAGTCATATAGTTCTAGGGCACGTTAGTGACCATATTGGTCTAGATTCCAGCCCAGTCCATCACTTACATCAGATATGACATATAAATCTAAGTCTCCATTTTATCATAGCCACATACACCCTACTTCCTACCATTCCATCCAAACCTAAGGAAGACCTTTCATTCAAAATTACTTTTAGGAAGAGATTATTTTAACAGATTGTATGTATAAAAATGGGAGGGCTGGCCGAATGGTGCAGTGGTTAAGAGCTGGCTTGGGACACCAGCGGCCCCGGTTCAGGTCCCACATATGAGGGCCAGTGACACTGCCTTCAAAAAATTAATTAATTAATTAATTAATTAAAAAATGGGGAATAAATTTGAAAGCCACTTAATATCTGAAAACTGCTTCATAAAACTGTTAACATTCATCACCAGTTTGGAAGGAAACACGAGCACTTTAAAAAAAAAAATGATATGCAGAGGGCTGGCTGAGCGGCTCAGTTGGTAAAGAGCTCTCTCAAGAATGCGAGCTGAGCTCTGAGCAACAGCACTTGGATTCCCAGCCCAAGCTAAGCTCCTGCAAAGCTGCCCACAAGTGGCAGGATGGCTCAGCTAAAAAAACAAACAAAAAAAAACACCCAAAGAAACAAAAAATGATATGCAACTAAGTGGAAAAATAACCAAAATGTATATGAAATATACTTTTTAATATAAAGTATGTGAAATATACACACAACAAGAAATAAAGTGCTTGAGGAAAAATGCATGTAGACATTGATAGTGTAGGGGTTCAGAAGGAACTCCCCTAAGATGTGCTTCAGTGGCATGCGGATTATTTTAAGTTAAAAGCAACCGAACAAAATAGTCAGGGGGTGTAAAGCACAGCTTAGAGAATATAGTCACTAATGTTGCAACAACTATATATATATATATATATATATATATATATATATATATATATATGGTGCCAGGTGGCACTAGACTAGTCATGGAGACCACTCCATAAATTATATACATGTCTAACCACTATGCTGTACACCTGAAACTAATGTAAAATAATATTGAATGTCAACTGTAACTGAAAAAAGTAAATAAATGATTACAAAAAAAAAACAACATGCAACTGAGACCCTGTGAGCTCAAGAGAAACTTCTGCCTCTCCTCTTAACTATAAATTAGAGGTCTGGCCTATGATAAGAGTTATCCCCAGAAATGGCTTTTTACCTATCTATATAGCAGGGCAAACTAATAATTACTGAGCATGTGCTCTCCCTGAAATTACCTTCGGAAGCCCCATGGCACACCTCATCTCATCTCCAGTTCAGAATGTCATATATACCTCGATTTCCTTTTCTGTCTCTGAACCTCTCATGCATGTGAAGTCTCTGGCTTTCTCATGTTATGTGGGGTTCCCATACATATGTATGTAACTAACCTTGGTCATTTTCTCTTGCTAGTCTGTCTCATGTCTATTTGATTGTTAGACCAGCGAAAAGAAACTTGAGGGTAGAGGAAAGTTTGTTCCTCCCCTACAATATTGAATTCTCTTTGAATAACTTTCTAAAAACAGGTTTGCTTATTTTCCAACTAAAAAAAATAAACAAGTGTTGCTTTATTATTATTTTTTTTTTTTTTTTAGCTGAGCCATCCTGCCACCTGTTGGCAGCTCAACGGCAACTCAGCTGGGGCTGGCATCGAACTGCTGTTGCTCAGAGCTCAGCTCACACTCTTGAGTGAGCTCTTAACCAACTGAGCCACTCGGCCGGCCTGAGTATTGCTTTATTGCTTCAACAGAAATCTGACAAATAGTATGTTTTAAAAAGAATCAGAAAGATTATTGGAATTTATAGCATGTCTGATTCTCTCCTTCTGTTAAAATTGAGCAGTAAATCGGAAGATGACCTCTAAGTCCTCTTCCCATTCTAACAGCCTATTATTTTTTAAATTAAGAGGGAGTAGGATGTGGTATTTAATTCACTTGAAATGTAGAGTTGGAATACAATCAAAGTAGCTGGTCTTAGAGAGAAGATGATGCAATATATATAATCCATCCTGGAAAACTGTTTTACTATTAGAACAATGCAAAAACTATGACTAACAAACATTTTTAGATAAGAAAGTCAATATTAAAGTGTGAACTGTTTAAGAGGAAATCCTTTAAGTGTAACATGTAAAGAAAAAAAAAAAAAAACAATTCCCAGCAATGAAAGTGTATGCTAACAAAGAAATTAAAATTCAGGTCATTCCTCAACAATCAACGAACAAAAATTCTGTCTTTCAAGAACTGTGAAACCTTATCCTAGAGAACATTGCTGTGGAGTAAGCAATCAATAAATGATTAAACTCATCAATGGTCTCGTGAAGCTGAGGTTTTGGTTTTTGTTTTTTTTTAAATCTTAGATTTAGACAAAGTCTCCAGAGTTCCAGCAACTTGCAGGATCCAACACCTTCAGAAACTATATTAGCTGGTGATACAGATGCCACTTCTTTTTTCTCTAAGACTGGAACCTGGAGAGATCTTACACCTGGTTTTGATGGATGAGAAGGCAAATGATTTACCCAACATCTAAGAGACTAAATAAACCAAACAAAACAAAGAACACAGAATAGGTATGTATAGATATTTTCCAGGGAAGAATCACCACTTCTTTTAACATATTAGTCAGAATTGGTAGGTGTGAGTCAAAGAAACCAAACAGGCAATATTGGTCAGAGCTCAGTAACTCCATATGGGTCCAAGAATCAGGTTTAGAGACAAGGCAGGCAGGGTCAATGCTGGAAATAATGCTGCAAAACGGGGCTGGTGGAGACACTACTGGCACCATTGCTCAATTGAGTCATGCAATTAATGCCTCCAATTCCATCAACACTGGTCATTGAACACTGTTAGGAGACAATTCTCCATTGACATCTTGCATTTCTGCATGTCTTGTAAGCAGAAGCACTGATTGGCTTTGTTTCCAGGTTATTTTTCAAGGATGTTTGCCGAGCAGAAGCTTTTGAAGGTAGAGATAGTATTCCCCTCTAGAATAAAGGGAAGACATGTTTACTGCTCATTATAAAAGATTCAGATGACTATGATAGGAAAATCTGGAATGTGGCAATATCTTCCTTCTTTTCCTGGAAGAATTCTGGTGTGCCCGGAGTTGCCATCCTATCAACAGGCCATGGAAATTTCCTTTCCTGTAATATAACCACTGTGTGTTCAGGTATCTATCTGGGTCCATCTGTATTGCTCCCATGAGAATTAGGAACAAGGGGAACCTATGCTGATGTCATGCAGCTTGATGAGCCACGAGTAATGGAATTCTTTGTCCTTGACCCTAAGAGTTTAGCATCTTCTACCAGCATCCAGGAGGTGGGAGGTGAACTTGTTAGCTTATAAGTAGGGCAGAATCTTAGACCCTCACACTTTTTGTACCTTGCTGCTAGAATTGTTCCCCTTGTTGTCTATAGAAACTGGGGGCAGTCATTAGAATGGAAATGGCAGTATCAGCCTTTTATCTTTTGAGCTTCCAATTCTAAGCTCAGGTGGTAGGTGCTCCTAAATGGTGGACCCTAGGTCATTTGCCCATGTCTGATGTGAAAAGGAGTCTGGGAGATTCAACATTTGTTACTCCACAGTTTCTATTGGGGAAAAGTCTCTAAATATAGCTCATTCAAGACCACAGGCAAAAATGTGCACTGCATCAGTAGTTATTCAATATTTCCCCAAATTGACACATAACACATATTTTTAGGGCTCTTTCGAAGGTTAGATTCAAAGAAAGAGGTCTGCAATATCCCTTGGGGAAAGGCTTTAAATTTTATAGTGCTTAGCAGAGATGTTCTTGGCACTTGGCAAAAAAATACACCAGATGGCACTCTAAGTGGTAATTACACTTCTGCTTTCTTCTAACTGCATTGGTTGAGGGTTTAAAAAAAATTTTTTTTTCATGGCCTGTTGATAGGAGGGCCATGCAGATTTCTTCCAGGAAAAGAAGAAAGGTATTGCCAGATTCCAATTTTTCCGATCATATTTCTTAAATAAGATGGTTTCCTATGAGGCCATGGATAGTTTAGGGCTGGGATGAGGCATGTGCTAGGTATTCAAGGGCTGCCATAACCACAGTTAGAGCTCAGTCACCACCACCTGGGATAACAATGAAAAGGGCAAGATTAAAGATGGGAAGAGGCTGTAAGAGGATGGTCAGTTGGTAGGAATGAGGAAGCAGCACTGGAAGAGACATTCCTGGAAAATCATATTTGTTAGAGGTTTAAGTCCATTTAACTTGTAGAAGCCTTGAAGTGTGTGTGTGTGTGTGTGTGTGTGCATGTGTGTGTGTGTGTGTGTGTTACTTTCAAGAGTAGCATACATATAGGAACATGTGCAGATCAAAAGCTCAATTAATTATCCTAAAGTGCATATTCTTGTGAAATAGTAACTCAGATCAAGAACTAGAACATTGCCAATACCCCAGGAACTCTCTTAAGTACACTTCCAATGACTATTTCCTTGTCTCCCCCAAGGGTAACCACTACTCTGATTCTAATATCATATATTAGTTTGCTCTTTTGAGCCTTATAAAAATGGAATTGTAAGTATATACTCTTTTGTGCCTGACTTCTTTGTCAAAATATTATGTTTATACAGTGTATCCATATTTTTGCAGGTAACAATAGTATGTTCATTTTTATTGTTGTGTATTCTATTATATTAATATATCAACTTTTATTTGTCCATTCCACAGTTGATGGAATTTGGGTTGAGTCCAACTTTTGTCTATTGCAAATAATGCTGCTTCGACATTTTTGTATGTCTTCGGTATTTACATTTTGGTTGAGTTTATAACTAAGTAAAATTTCTTGGTCATAGGACAATCATATGTAGAATTTTAGTAGATATTCCAAACAATTTTCCAGAATGGCTGTAGCAATTAATACTCCCATCCACATTGGTGTTAAACTTTGAGGGACATCAAGCCTCTGAAGATGTATGCAATCTTCTATCTTGAACCATCAAACTTCTTTGTGTGGTTAACTGAATCTGCGGACTGAATTTATATAGGAAAGTCTCATATTTCTTAGCACCAGCTAAGTCACCACCTTCTTTGTCAGATAGTTTTGTCCTTTACCCATGCTTGATTTCTTTCTGAGTCACTTCGGGTGACTCAGAATTACAAACTAAAAGTCAATATTAGGTTCAAGCCAGGTTTAAAATCTCATGGAGAATTCTACTCACTAACTTGGCCACACCATAAACTTTTAGGGAATGGATTTGCATATTGCTCTCTTTTTTACAGTTTCTGAGACACTTACTGAAATATGGGTGATGACAATTGAAAAAATAGCATTTTTTAAAGATGGCTGGCAATGGTGTAGTCTGCGGCCCCTGCTGCAGTGGGCTGCCATAGGCTACAGTGAGTGGCTGGCAGCTGGTGTGAGCTGACAAGAGCTGCTGTGAGCGACCGTCCAGAGGCCGGTGAGTAACTGCCTCCCCCAGGAAGAGCACAATGACGATACCAACATGGGCCAGTGAAGCAATGTTCTCCACAGCTAGACTGAAGAACAAAAATAAAAAATAAAAAAGGACCACAACTTGTCTGTTCCCCTTCCCCAGTTCCCCAACGCTGTTCCCCTCCCCCAACTCCCCAATAAAATCTTAAAAAAGGAAAAAATAGCACTTTTTATTATCTTGTCCTTAGAGACATAAAGTAATTCACAAATAAATATGGAAACTTTTGCTACTGTTTCTGTTTTTCTAATATTTTAAACATAAAATATGAAAAATGTTGAATTTCATACATTTAATACTTTTTCTATTGAAATGGTCACTTTAAAATTTTTCTTTATAAAATATATCCAAATAAAATAAGATAAGCAAGACAAAAAATTACAAGCTCCTTTGTTATATTTCTAAGTATACTAGGTTGAATAATATTATTCATAATAGTTAATATTTGTTATTATACTGTGCTAAGTTATTTATTATTATAATGTTTACATAATAACAGGACAACCCTTTGGGTTATGAACTATTAAAATCTCCATTTTATAGGTGTGGAAATAGAGGCATAATATATAAATTCTGCGAACCCAGAGACATTGTTAGTCTTATTTGCTGCTGTCTTCTGAGCATTTAAAATAGCGCTTTGCACATAAGAGGTATTCACTATAATTTATTGAATTAATTAATACATGGAAGTAACTTGTCCAAGGTTTTAGCGCAAATGGATTCAGCCCTGAGTCCAGAGCATGTGCTCTTACTTTCTTTGCTGTACCACTGCAAAGAGATGGCTCCATTCAGTCCTCACATTAACGGCACAGCATTGATGAGGTTCCATCAACAGGAAAATGCAAAAAGAGCTATTGAGACCAGAGATGAATGGAGTTGGAGGGAGATGAGCTCCATCAAAAGGGGAATCCAAATGATTTCTTGGAGCTCTCCACGATACTTTGATGCAGATGCATTATCACCATTCATTCAAACAAGCATATCTGACCCTGCATTTAATATCCTGGCTACACCACATAAATATCCCAGCTCTTGGCCTAAGGAGTTAAAGAATCAGGACTTGGAAGGAACATTCAGGGTCAGTGAGTTACTCTGTCCAAAGCTGGTCCCTTTTACATCAAGCCAGGCTTACTTAGCTTCTTCTGGGGTCCAGAGAGTTCATATTAAGTGCATTTTGTCGTATTGGCTTTTTCATCTGTTTCTAGAAGAAATTGTATCTGTAAAGAAACTATAAATATATATACCACAGTCATATCCAGATGTTAGATAGTCTGATTATATGGGGAGAAGTGAAAAGGCCCGGAAAATTAGTCAGGGGAAGCAGTCATCTTGATAAACATAAATTTTCCAATGAAAACATAAGAGAACCAAGAGTTGGTAGCAAGGAATTAGAGATTGAAATGTATTAAGTAATATTCATATCAAGACAAATTATTGAATGCTCATTTTCTATTGTAGTGTAACAAACCACTCCAAAACTTATTTAGTGGATTAAAAACACTTGTCTCATGATTCTGAGGGTTGGGTGGACTCTGCTGGAAGGTGCCTTTGATCCTCATTGTGTTAACTGGGATCACACATGTGGCTGTTTTCTACGGGGAATTCCGGGGGCTGGAACATCCAAGATAGTGTCACTCACATGTCTGGTGTCTCAGCTGGTGGCTGAAGCCAGTGGAGGTTGGGTGAGTTTTTCTCTTCCTGTATGGTCCCTTGTCATTTGGGAGTCTAGCCTATGCTTCCTAACATGGCTGGATCCCAAAAGAAGGTGAAAAAGAAATGCAGAACTGGCACAGCATCCCCACTGTCACATCCTGTTGGTCAAACCAAATCACAAGGTTATATCCCATACTGATGGCATGCACAAGAATGGGGGAATTGGTAGCTATCTCTGCACACCATTTCCCACATTCATTATAACTAGGTACTTCAAAGCATGAGCGCATGTAATTTTGATGACTATCTTTCCAGTTTTCAGATGAGGAAACTGGTGCTCAGAGAAGTTGTCCAAAGTCATCATCAGCCTTTTTGTCACAAAGCCAGGAATAGAACCTCTGTCTCTTAGATTACCAAAGTCTGTGTTCATTTCAATTATGCCACAGCATCTCTCATTTCTGCAATGTTTTGTTAGCCATATTTGCAATATTTGGCCATTCGGGGTAAACGTAAACAGTTCTGAGTTCAAAGCCTTTAGAAATTATCTTGTCTAGCCCCTTCATCTCACAGATGAAGAAAGTATAGTAGCCTAAGTAAGTTCCAATTTACACCGAAAGTCCAGTCCCTGCTCTGGTGTCCTAACCTGTCATACCACTGTCCAAGCCAAGGTCCAGTGCTGGCCTAGGGAGTTGGAAAGCTCATAGAAGCACTTGCCACTTGAGCTCATGCATGTAATCCAGCCTGTGCCGGCAGGGCTGTCCCTGCAGTTCTTCACCATGCTCTTTTCTGAGTGTTAGGACCTACCTACTGCTAGACCCTTTGGGCATGCTCAGTCAGCCAGGAGACAAAGGTAAACCAACAAGCATTTTTTTTTTTTTACCTGCCTTGTGTGACAGGAGCTCGAGGGGGAAGAGAAGTTCTGAGGTGACAGGCTGAGAATCTGTACAGGAAATGTGACATGCGCGTCTAGCTAATTCAGCCTTCTGTTTGACCACTTGCGAATGATGCTGTTTGCCTCTTAGCTTGTGTCAGGAGCACTGTCTCTGAGAGGGGAACAGTCTAAGAATTATGGATGTATTTTCTGTACCGTTTATGTGGTCAGAGTTAATAATTCCTGTGTTGTAATACAACAGGACAATAGCTGGTAGAGTAAGATCTTAAAAAGACAGAAAATCCAAGCTCACAATTAGCAATATGGAGTTTCAGGGTTCTAGTGGTGTCTGGGGAGATGAAGTGAGCCAGTGTCTGGAAATGGAGGAACCATCATGGCAACACGAAGCCTACTTGCCTCTAAGGCCTAAAGCATATTAAGGCCAAATACACTATGGTTTCTTAGAGGTAGCGGGAACATACAGTAGTTCAGAGGAAAGGAAGGCTTTTGGCTGTGTTCTGCCACTGGCAGACTGCTGATTTTGAGCAGATAATTTTACCTCTCAGAGTCTTAGTTTGCTCATCAGTAAACATGGGGATAATAATAGTACCAACCTCATAGAATCATTGTAAAAGAGCATTAAATTGGGTCATGTGGATGAGTTTTTATCCAGTGAATAGTAAGCACTCAATAAATAGTAGCCATTATTATTTTTTTAATTGTTATTACAAAGGACTACTATGAGGATTGAACTAGACAATATGTGTTAAGAAACTAGCAGAAGACTTGACACATGGTAAGTGCTAAATCAAAGAGAGCTGTTGCCACTGATATCAAGGAAAGGCTAGGGAATCATGAAAAATGACATAGAAGACTATTTTATAGCATGTAAGTATATCACTACATATTGTTAAAGGGCAAAAATGGGATGCAAAAAAATGTGCAGAATACTCATTTTCTGCAAAGAAAGGAAGAAAGAAAAAGAAAAGAAAGAATAAAAGAAAAGAAGAAAGAAAAAAGAAAGAAAGAATATAAATCCATAGAAAGAAGACTAGAAGGCTATACAGGGTCAGACAATTAAGTTCATGAACTCATCCTAGAAAATGTGCTATAAACGTCATTGCTGAATATCACTACAGCCACCTTTGAAGTACTCCCCAAGAGAAGCTATGCACCAATGCCAGCACCTAGTCCACCCTTCAAAGCAATTTTGGAACTCTTTTTCTGGAATGGCCATCAAAGCTGTTGTCGTATTACCATTGATGTCCTGAATGTCATCAAAATATCTTCCTTTCAATATTTCCTTTATCTTAGGGTAAAGAAAGAAGTTATTGGAGGCCAGATCAGGTGAGTAGGGAGGATGTTCCAATACAGTTATTTGTTTACTGGGTAAAAACTCCCTCACAGGCTTTGCCGTGTGAGCTGGTGCATTGTCATGATGCAAGAGCCATGAATTGTTGGGGAAAAGTTCAGGTCGTATAACTTTTTCACACAGACTTTTTAGCTCTTCCAAATACTAAGTTTGGTTAACTGTTTGTCCAGTTGGTACAAATTCATAATGAATAATTCCTTTGATATCAAATAAAGGTTACCAACATCGTTGCAACAAGTTCACGAACTTAATTGTCACACCACATATACTGAAAGAGAGGCCATATGCTATAATGGTTAATCTTGTCGATTCTGGAGCTAAATGTTTTGGGCCTGAATCCTCATATTACCATTTATTAGCTGTGTTACCCTGGGCAAGTCATTTACTGTCTCTTTGCCTCAGCCTCTTCATCTATTAAATCATAGGGTTGTTGACCATACTGTATTAACATTAATACACATAAAGGGTGAGTACAGAGTGAAGACAGGGAATATATAAAATGGAGTCTTTTTAACCAGGCTGCTAAAATTATTTACATTATGAAGGTTGAAGCATAAAGAAAGAATCCATTCTTGTTCTAACTAGCCAGGGAACTTAACTTTTTTGAAATTCCCAGATCTTTGCTAATGCCTGGTCATACATCTGAATCTCCCGGTAACCCTCTAATTATCCCTTGAAGGACTCACATATCCAGGCCACCTAATTACCCCCTGTGTGGATTCATGTATATATCTATTATCCAGACCACTGGGACCTGACCGGATCTCCTGGCATCTATCTTCCAGACCACCTGGCAACCATCATCTTGGCATCTGATTGATAATTGTCCTGTGCCAATCCTAGGGCTAAGAATGCAGGACTGGCACATCTGGAGAATGTACTTTTTACTATAAGAACTTTTAACTTTTCTTTCTTTTTTGGAGCACTGCTAGGTTTTTGCCTAGCTGTGTTCCCGGTTTGCAAACACCAAGAACCTTGAATAAATCTTTTTTTTTTTTTTTTTTAATTTTATTTTATTTTTAATTAGTTTCAGGTGTACAACACAGTGCAATAGTTATACATTTTACCCCTCAAAGTGACAACCCCCCCAACCCCAATAGTTTCAGGTGTACAACACAGTGCAATAGTTATACATTTTACCCCTCAAAGTGACAAACCCCCCACCCCCAATACACCACCCCACACCCCCCCATATCATATATATCTATTACTCTTCCTCTGACTCTCTTCCACAGTATAATCCACATCCCGTGACTATCTATATATATTCAATTACAGTAGGTATACCACCTCCACAATAGTAATACAATGCAGTGATCAAACCTCTACTCCATCCATGAAATGGTCTCCCTAACAAGACCTATGATCATCTGACATTCCACAGAATATTTACAACATTATTAATTATATTCCCCAAACTGTTTTTCCTATCCCAGTAGCAATATTGTAGTTGCCTATTTTTGCTGTCTAATCCCTTCCCCTTCTCCCTCATTCCCATTCCTCTCCAAATTAGCAACCCTGATTTTTCCTCTATATCTATGAGACAGTTTCTGTTTACTTTGCTCATTCATACAGTTTTTCATATTCCACATATAAGTGAGATCATATGGTATTTGTCCTTCTCTGACTGACTTATTTCACTCAACATTATAGTCTCTAGGTCCATCCATATCATTGCAAATGGCACGATTTCATTCTTCTTTATAGCGGAGTAATACTCCATTGTATAAATATACCACAGTTTCTTAATCCAGTCATCTACTGACGGGCATTTTGGTTGTTTCCAAGTCTTAGCTATTGTAAATTGTGCTGCTATGAACATCGGGGTGCATAACTTTTTTGAATAAGTGTCTTGGTTTTTTCAGGATAAATACCTAGGAGTGGAATTGCTGGGTCAAAAGGTAGCTCTATTTCCAGTTCTTTGAGATACCTCCATACTGACTTCCATAGTGGCTGCACCAATCTGCAGTCCCACCAACAGTGCAGCAGGGTCCCCTTTTCCCCACAGCCCCGCCAGCACTTGTTGTTTGTTGATTTGTTGATGATAGCCATTCTGGCTGGAGTGAGGTGGTATCTCATGGTGGTTTTTATTTGCATTTCCCTAATGACCAGTGAGGTTGAACTTTTTTCATATGCCTGTTGGCCATCTGTATGTCCTCTTTAGAGAAATGTCTCTTCATATCTTCTGCCCATTTTTTAATTGGGTTGTTTGTTTTTTTGGTGTTGAATTTCATGAGTGTTTTATAAATTTTGGATATTAACCCCTTATCAGATATATCGTTGGCAAATATATTCTCCCATTCAGTAGGCTTCCTTTTTGTTTTATTAATGGTTTCCTTTGTTGTGAAAAAACTTTTAAGTCTGATATAATCCCATATGTTCATTTTTTCTTTTACTTCCCTTGCCCGTAGGGATGTATCAGTAAAAATATTGCTCGGTAATGTCTGCAAATGTACTCCCTATATTTTCATTTAGGATTTTTATGGTTTCAGGTCTTACATTTAAGTCTTTAATCCATTTTGAATTTGTTCTTGTATAAGGCGTAAGGAGATGATCCAGTTTCATTTTTTGCATGTGTCAGTCCACTTTTCCCAGCACCATTTATTGAATAGACTATCTTTACTCCAGTGTAAATTCTTGCTTCCCTTGTCATAGATTAACTGTCCGTAAATGCTTGGATTTATTTCTGGGCTCTCTGTTCTATTCCACTGATCGATGTGCCTGTTTTTATGCCAATACCAAACTGTCTTGATTACTGTGGCCTTGTAGTAGGTTTTGATGTCTGGTAGCGTGATCCCCCAACCTTTTTTTTATTCCTCAGAATTGCCGAGGCTATTCTGGGTCTTTTATGATTCCATATAAACTTTAGGATTATATTTTCTATTTCTGTGAAAAATGCCCTTGGTAGTTTGATAGGAATTGCACTTGAATCTATATATTGCTTTAGGCAGTATGGACATTTTAACTATATTAATTCTTCCTATCCATGAGCATGGTAGGTGTTTCCATTTATTTGTATCTTCTATGATTTCTTTCTTCAATGTCTTATAATTTTCTGAGTACAGATCTTTCACTTCTTTGGTTAAATTTATTCCTAGGTATTTTATAGTTCTTGACGCAATTGTAAATGGGACAGTTTTCTTAATTTCACTTTCCATTAGTTTATTATTGGTATATGCAAATGCCACTGATTTCTGAACATTGATTTTATATCCTGCTACTTTACTGAATTCGTCTATCAGTTCCAATAGTTTTTTGATGGAGTCTTTGGGGTTCTCTATATACAGTATCATGTCATCTGCATATAGTGACAATTTTACTTCTTCCTTGCCAATTTGGATGCCTTTTATTTCTTTTTGTTGTCTGATTGCTGTGGCTAGAACTTCCAGCACTATGTTGAATAAAAGAGGAGAAAGTGGACAGCCTTGTCTTGTTCCTGATCTTAAGGGGAATGGTTTTAGCTTTTCCCCATTGAGTATGATGTTAGCTGTAGGTTTATCATATATGGCTTTTATTATGTTGAGATATGATCCCTGTATTCCCACTTTGCTAAGGGTTTTTAACATAAATGGCTGTTGGATTTTGTCAAATGCTTTTTCTGCATCTATTGAAATGACCATGTGATCTTTATCCTTCATTTTGTTGATGTGGTGTATCACATTAATTGATCTACGGATGTTGAACCAGCCTTGCGCACTAGGGATGAATCCCACTTGATCATGATGTATGATCTTCTTAATATATTGCTGAATTCTGTTTGCTAATATTTTATTGAGAATTTTTGCATCTATATTCATCAGGGAGATTGGCCTGTAGTTTTCCTTTTTTGTGATGTCTTTATCTGGTTTTGGAATCAGGGTGATAGAGGCTTCATAAAAAGAGTTTGGGAGCCTTCCCTCCTTCTGGATTTTTTGGAATAGTTTGAGAAGAATAGGTGATAGTTCTTTTTTGAATGTTTGATAAAATTCACTTGTGAAGCCGTCTGGTCCAGGGCTTTTGTTTTTTGGGAGCTTGTCAATTACTGATTCAATTTCCTTGGTAGTAATCAGGGTATTTAGATTTTCTGTTTCTTCTTGTGTTAGCTTTGGAAGGTTGTATGCTTCTAGAAAATTATCCATTTCATCCAGATTGTCAAATTTGTTGGCATATAGTTGCTCATAGTAATTTCTTAGAATTTTTTGTATTTCTGTGATGTCTGTAGTCATTTCCCCTCTTTCATTCCTGATTTTGCTAATTTGAGTCCTCTCTCTTTTTTTTTTTTTGATGAGCCTGGCTAGAGGTTTGTCAATTTTGTTTATCTTCTCAAGAAACCAGCTCTTGGTTTCATTGATCTTTTGAATTGTTTTTCTGTTCTCTATATTGTTTATTTCTGCTCTGGTCTTTATTATCTCCTTTCTGGTACTCCCCTTGGGCCTCTTTTGCTGTTCTTTTTCCAGTTCCCTTAGGTGTAAGGATAACCTGTTGATTTGAGATTTTTCTTCCTTCTTTAGGTAGGCCTGCACTGCTATAAACTTCCCTCTTAGGACTGCTTTCGCAGCATCCCAGAGATTTTGGGTCGTGGTGTTTTCATTTTCGTTTGTCTCGAGGTATCTTTTGATTTCCTCCTTGATCTCATTTGTGACCCACTCACTATTTAATAGCATATTGTTTAGCCTCCATTTATTTGTCAGCTTCCCGGATTTCTTCTTATAATTGATTTCTAGTTTCATAGCATTGTGGTCAGAGAATACAGTTGAAATGATTTCAATCTTCTTAAATTTATTGAGACTTGTTTTGTGGCCTAACATGTGGTCTATCTTAGAAAATGTTCCATGTGCACTTGAAAAGAACGTATATTCTGTAGCTTTGGGATGAAATGCTCTGAAAATGTCTGTTAAATCCAGCTGGTCTAATGTGTCATTTAAGGTCGCTGTTTCCACATTGATTTTCTGTCTGGAGGATCTGTCCATTAGTGACAGCGGGGTGTTGAAGTCCCCTACTATGATAGTGTTACTGTTGATCTCTGTCTTTATGTCTGACAATATCTGTTTTATATATTTAGGGGCTCCTATGTTAGGTGCATAGATGTTTACTACAGTTATGTCCTCTTGTTGGATCGATCCCTTCATTACTATGAAGTGTCCTTCTTTGTCCTTTGTTATATTCTTCAATTTAAAGTCCATTTTATCTGATATAAGTATCGCTACTCCAGCTTTTTTCTCAGTACCATTTGCATGAAATATTTTACTCCATCCCTTTACTTTCAGCCTGTATGAGTCTTTGGATCTGAGGTGAGTCTCTTGTATACAGCATATACTGGGGTCTTGCTTTCTTATCCATTCAGCCACCCTATGTCTTTTTATTGGAGCATTTAATCCATTTACATTTAATGTGATTATTGATAGGTGTGTATTTATTGCCATTTTCTTATTTGTGTTTGTAGTCTTTCATAGGTTGTTTTTCTCTTCTACTTAAAGAAGCCCTTTTAGCATTTCCTGCAAAGCTGGCTTGGTGGTAATGAATTCCCTTAACTTATTTTTTCTGCAAAGCTCCTTATCTCGCCTTCGATTTTAAATGATAACCTTGCTGGATACAGCAATCTTGGTTGTAGGCCTTTATTTTTCATCACTTTGAAAACCTCCTGCCACTCTCTTCTGGCCTGCAAAGTTTCTGTAGAAAAGTCAGCTGATAATCTTATGGGGGTACCCTTGTAAGTAACTTGCTGCCTTTCCCTTGCTGCTTTAAGGATTCTGTCTTTGTCCTTAACCCTTGCCATTTTCACTATAATGTGTCTTGGAGTGGGCCTGTTTGGAATCATCCTGTTTGGAACTCTCTGCACTTCCAGGGCTTGTATTTCAATGTCCTTTGCCAGGTTAGGGAAGTTTTCAGACATTATTACTTCAAATATATTCTCAATCCCTTGCTCCCTCTCTTCTCCTTCTGGTACTCCAATGACCCTTAGGTTATTGCGTCTGATGTTGTCCCCCAGCTCTCTTAAACTATTTTCCATGTTTTTCATTCTATTTCTTTTTGTTGTACCGCATGGGTGATCTCTGCTATTTTGTCTTCTAAGTCACTGATTCGATTTTCTGCTTCATCCAGTCTGCTAGTGATTCCATCAAGTTTGTTATTTAATTCAGTAATTGTGTTCTTAAGTTCTAGCTGGTTGCTTTTCATGATTTCTCTATCCTTCTTTATATTTTCATTAATTTCCTTGAACATTCTAATAATCAGTGTTCTGAACTCTGTCTCCGAGAGGTTGGTTACCTCTATTTCCTCTATTTCCACTGATTCAGGAAGTTTCTTCTGTTCTTTTATTTGTGTTATGTTTCTTTGTCTCCCCATTCTGGCTTACTCTTTGTGTTTGCTTCAATATAACAGATAGATCCCCCAGATTTCTCAGTCTTTTCTGGGTAAACTTATATGGTGTGTGTCCTTTATATTGGAATTACTCAGTCTCCCTATTCTCCTGTGCTTGTATCTGAGGTGTTCCTTGTGTCGTGTGTCCTCACTTGTTGAAGTTTTAGTTTTGATTACTTTTGGTTTGTCAGTAGGTGGGATTGACTCCCAGATTGATTAGCTGTGAGGATCAGCAGCTTCTGCAGTTTATGAGCTGCTGTGAGAGGATTGACCCCTCTGATGAAACTTGGACCCTATGGGTCTTAGTACCTGTAGTAACTTCCTTTTGGGTGTGACTCTTGTATGTCAAACCCAGAAATGCTCCTGGTTTTATCTAAAGTTGGCCTCCAGGTATGATGATTCTTGTGTCTGTTTGTTTGGACCCACTGCTGCAGAGTGATTTTAGAGCATAACAGATCAACAAGAACAACCTCCGCAGCCACCAAAGGAAACCAAATGCTCGCACAATTAAAAACAACCAACCATCAAACTACAGTCAACTTGTACAGAAATATCAATCATACTAATGAAGAAAACAAACAGAAACAAAACAAAAACCACATACTCAATAATAACAGAAGAGGAAACAAAATAAAATACAATATCCTAAAATAAAAAATAGAATAAACATGAGAAACCGATTAGCTATACCTAAAAAATAAAAAATAAAAATAAACTAAGATAATAATAAAAAAAGGAAGAAAAATTTAAAAAATAAAATTTGCAGAAAAAAGGAAAAGAGGAAAAGTATAGCAGTGAGAAGAATGAATAAAATAAGAGAGAAAGTGAGGGTGGGGAAAAAAGAAAAAGAAAAGAAAGAAAAAGAAAAAGAAAAAAGAAAAAATATATATATATATATATTTGTCTACACACCCATATATATGGACATATATTCACCTATATACACCTATATATATATGCCTATATTAAAAACTACAATATGATTAGAATGAAATAGAAATAAAAACCAAAAACAACCAAGATAAGCAGCCAATAAAGGGAAAACAAAACAGAATAAAACCAAACAAACCAAAAATACCCGTGCTGGTCTAGGCTAAAGTCCACCAAGCTCTCTTCAGTTTGTCTGCTGTACAAAAATTCCTGTGCGTCTTGTGGGAACAGTAGGCCACCTGATGCCCAGCGTGATCCTGGCACTGCAGGTTTGCTGTACTTGAGTGTGGTTGTGACGTGTGATTGGTGGTTTTTACAAAGTCACTGCCTTTTTGCTTTTGCCTGTCCCAAGGCAGGCTGCACCCCCAAAGGCTCAATGAGTGTCTCTGGGCACCCTTTGGGTTGACAGCCGTGGAGAATTAAAGAATTCCTCACTACCAAAAGCCTGCTGCTAAGAATCTGTTAATTAGTGCCTCAGCAGATGAACCTGCCCTGCCTCCCAAGCCTTGCCTAAAGGTGGGGGCGGGGTGGGTAGTCTCACTCTGCTGCCTTTACTGGGTGGAAATTCTCAACCCCCTGCAGGTAAGGATATCTTCCTAGTCTGCCCCTATTGCTCCCTTCAGGAGTCAGTTTAAGACTGTCTTGGCGGGGGACAAAGTTTGTGGGAGTGGGTGAGTTATTGGGTTGTGTTTTTTTTTGCTTTCTGTTCAAGAGTAGAAAAAGGGAAAAAAATAAAAAACATAAAAATAAACAAAGCCACAGTTCCAACACTGTTTCAAGCTAAGGCCTTTGCCTCTTATGCTCCAGCGGAGTTCCTGCTGCTCTCCCAAAGGGTCTGCCGGGATTTAGGAAATTGCGCGCACCCTACCGTGTGGCCAAGATCCCCGCTCCGCGTCTCTCGGGGACCTGCGTCTCCACCCGGCGCACTGCTTGTCCGAGCGAGTCCTCTTTTTCCCCTGCTCCCGGGTTCCAGGCTTCTGCCTCGGAGCCGGCGCGCCCACGCGGATCTCCTGCTGCTCTCCCAAACGATCTGCCGGGATTTAGGGGACTGCGCGCACCGTGCCGCGTGGCTCCGATCCCCGCTCCGTCTCTCTGGGACCTGTGACTCCGGCTGGCGCGCTGCGTCTCCGCAGGCGAGTCCTGTGTTTCCCCTGCTCTCGGGTTTAAGGCTTCTGCCTTGGAGCCGGCGCGCGGCCGCGCCGTTCTCCTGCTGCGCTCCTGGAGGGACTGCCGCCGGGGTTCAGGGGACTGCGGGCACCTTTCCACGCGGCTCCGATCCCCGCTCCGTCTCTCCGGGACCTGCGTCTCCGCCCAGCGCGTGCTGCTTCTCCGCGGGCGAGTCCTCTGTTTTCCCCTGCTCCCGGGTTTCAGGCTTCTGCGCTCCGCGGGACCCGGTGGGCACAGAGACTGATCCCTGAACCAGGAGGGTGCAGGGACTGATCTTGCCCTGTCGCTGCGGGGCTCTGCACCCTGCTTCCTGGGGAACGCGGGTGCAGCTCGTACCTCTGCACAGTCGTCTCCTCTCTCTCCTCCCGCACTTGCCCGGCCTGAGGCTTCTGCCTCGGACTGCAAACCAACGCGCTCTTGCTGAACTCTAGCGAATAAATCTTCATCATTTATTTCTGGAAAAGGCTCCAGACTTTCTGAGTTCCTTTGACAAGAACAGGCTTAGACACAATAAGCACTACCTATGTGTTTGATAATGCAACATGTGTATATCATGTGTGTGTGGTAAAATGATTGGGAATTTGTTTCTTTATTTTCTGAATTTAAAAGTTGTTTATGTTAAAAACTAAAAAATCAAGGTTGAAATCAGTCGAAGCAGTGTTTCCCAAACTTTTTTCATTGTTTCTCCCTAAAGAAACTTTGTAGACATTTTTCCCCTAATTGCGCCTCTTTCATGAAATTTTAATGCCACAGATATATTGGATTATATATATATATATATTTATGTACTGTATGTATATCTGTGCTACAGTCATAAAAATTGTAAAAAGTTTTTCCCTCCAAAAAACAATTTGCCTCTGGGAGTGCAGGGGATGGGGTGGGAGCACGGGGAGGCTGGGGGGATTGGGAGGGTAGGGAGTGATATCATCCTTATTGAGAACGCATGAGTTAAAATAAGAAAACAACTAAATATTGATGGTCAAGGAAGAAAGATCTAGTGTCCATGAAATTTAGTTGGTAAAAACCCTAATACCAGCAATTCACATGCATGAACCTATTCTTATTTCATGAGTTATTTAACATAAAGGCAGTTTTAGGCTTTATACTTAGAATAGGAATAAGCAGGCAGCCCTGCTTCCAAAAATGAGAAGTGAGTGCAGCTGTTGAGAGAGTAGAGGCATTAAGGTATACAGCTTCATTAATTTTATGTGAAGAAATTTTAGAACATCAAACTTACACACATTTAAATGTAAGTGCAAACCTGCATTTGAAGCCAGATAGAATGTTAAACTCTGCTAAGTCCTCTTCAGCTTCTGAATCAGAAAGACTGAAAACCATGATTTCTCAAAGCAGTCCCCGACACCAAGCTTCAGAATCATCTGGAATGCTGATCAAAATGCAGATTCCCAGGTCCTCATCCAGAGATTCTGATTCATTACCTATGATGTGCATATGGGGAATTCACATTTTAGCAAGCTCCCAAGATTTGGCACATTATGTAATAAGGATGCTAATGCTAATGACAGCTAAAAATGCATGGAGTGATTACTTTGAGCCTCAAGGGTTCTGGTATACCCCAAGAAACCGGAAAATCCAGGGAAGTTGATCAACACTGGATTTCTTGAAAACCTTTAAAAGTAAGGCTCAAAACACTTATAATTTGATTTTTAAAAAATTAATGTTTCTTATACTCTAAAAGTCACGCAGAAATCCTATCTGCCACAGTTTCATTAGTCTTTTTAAAACACTGCATCACACAGCTAGCTGGCTCATAACATACTTGTGGGAGGGGAACAGAGGCTAAGAACATGGGAAAAAAACTTCCATAAGTTTGTGTACTGAGTGTTGTCTAAAATGATTGGCCATGAATGTAGTACTGGCTTATGGTTTTGGAATCTTTTAGATGCTGCCACTCTTAATACTTTCAAAGCAATTTTAAAACATCAACATGATAGGATGTTTTATCTCAGGTCAATGAGTAGCTCTGTTTACTTGTTTTAATGGATTTGTGATCCATAGAGAAAAAGAAGGGATATTTTGATTTGATAGAGTGGAATATGACACTGGAGCAGTGAGACACCACCTTATTCTATGAGAAATGGTTGGTTGAAAAGGTCTGGGCATTACCAAGAACTGGGAAAGGAAATCAACTTCGAAAGAGGGAGGATCGGAATCTGACCAACCAAAGGCTGACAGCCTTCAACTTAACAACAGCTTAATTTAAAAGAAAAACAAAATTTTAAAATGTTTTATTATGAAATAGAACAAAACAAGCAAACCGCTATAACAACTCAAGATTGTATTTCATAGGCTCAGAGTAGAATGTAATACAATGAACATTTAAGCCCACCAGGAAGTAGACAGAAATCATCACTTGTTTAACACCTAAAAGGCACCAGGAGTAAGAGAAAATTGTAGTTCAAGATGTAAAGTAGGCGGCATCCTCCATCTTAGGTCAGACAAGCACACTCATACCCTACAGATACAGCTCATCTCATACTGTAAAACTGGTTTTATTGCAAAACCAAACGAGACTCATAATGTAAGTCATCTGGCAGATTCCTGAATCACGGAAAAGATAATGGACAATTTGTAGAGGTAGATAGCTATATCCTGAAACAGTCATCCAAGGTAACCGGATTTCTCAGTTAATATAGTTACTTCCTAGTTACCTATTCTGTTTCTACTAAGAAATATAAATGAACTCCCTTGTCTCAGATATGTTTAAGTGTCTCAAAAATTAGAAAACACAAATCACAGCATTGCAATGATTAAGACTGTGAGCATGATACTTAATTTACCCTTTGTGTTTCCATTAACATGGCATAATAATAACTATTTCTGTGAGTACATGGTAGAGGATGACACAGAAATAGAATACACCATGGAATTAAACATTGCATAAGTGTTAAACAATTAAATGACCTATTTTAAATTTAAAATTACAATGCCAGGGCCAGCCTAGTGGCACATTGGTTAAGAGCTGGCTTGGGATGCCAGCGGCCCCAGTTTGGATCCCACATATGAGGGCCAGTGACACTGCTCTCTACAGCTAATATGGTGAACAACAGCTCCACCTGGAGCTGGGCTGCTGTGAGTCCCCGGGTCCGCATAGCTGCAGCCCTTGCTGCAGTGGGCTGCCATAGGCTACAGTGAGTGGCCAGCAGCCAGCGTGAGCAGCTGGCAGCCAGAGTGAGCTGCCAAGAGCTGCTGTGAGCGGCTGTCCAGAGGCCGGAGACCGATCTGCCTCACCCAGGAAGAGCGCAATGACGATACCAACATGGGCCAGTGAAGCAACGCCCTCCATAACTAGACTGAAGAACAAAAGGACAGCAACTTGTCTGTTTCCCTTCCCCGATCCCCCAACACTGTTTCCCTCCCCAAATTCCCCAATAAAATCTTAAAAAAAAAAAAATTACAATGCCAATATATATTTTTAAAAATTTTAAGGGCTCGCTGACCCCATTTCTTCCTCCATTACTATAAATTTCTTATTTATTGGAAAATTCAAAATTGATTTTCAATTTGACAAGAGTTTTTGTTCTTGAGAATAAAGACCCTATATTAGTACAAAACAACAATTACTGCAATGTGATCTTTGAAACCTGGACTTAATTTTAAGTGAACAAACTATACAAGAAAAATCAACATGTAAGAGAGTTACAGAGAAGGATGGCAAGGCTCCAATGCATAAAACCCAGAAGCTCAAATATTCTGATTAGCAAAAATACTTATTCGATTAGATAGCAATTGTCAACATTAAAGGTGTGAACTGAAAAGCAAAATTCCTTGTGTTATTTAAAGAAGTAATAACCCAATGCAATCAAGGACTTTAACAGGTCATAGAAGGAAATAGAAAACTTCAATAAGGTATCCAAACTCTCCCATTTCTTATATTGAAGACGACTGATCTATATGCTAATAACTCTCAAAATCGTATCTCTAGAACAACTCTTACTCAAAAATTCCAGAACCATATGGCGTTATGTCCTGTTGAATATCTCCACGTAGAGGTGTTACAGGTGTGTCCCTTAAACACACCGCATGCAAACCGGAACAGATCATCTCTCCCCAACCCTTCCCTAGTCTTACTTCTCTTCCAGTATTCTGCCCTTTAGTGAAAGGTGTGGACTCCAAAAAGAAAGATTCATTTGATGTGAACCTTGAGAAGGAATTTATCTACTGAGGTGAACTCCCCACGGTCAATCAAAGGCCCAAGTTTTATGAATAATAAAGAGTCTAGTAGCCATTTGCTGACAATGGCTCTTCACATACTCTGTATACTGGGAAGAACTTCAGACCTAACTCTTGGCTTCCTCCTCTATTCCTTGATCATTTACACTGAGTCAACCACTACAGGGAAACCCTGGCTTCCTCCTTTGACCAATGAACTGAGACCTGCCCTAGCAAATCACAACTGTGAAAATTATGTCCTCATTTGCATCTACACAGACCAATCAGAACTACACAATTTAGATCCACCAGCACTGTACAATTTGGAAACTTCATTCACATAATATAGACCAAAATGGGAACTGTGGGTGGGAAAATTCTCTACAAAACGTAAAATCTCCTTTGCCTCAGTGGAGCACAATTTAGGTTGCTACCTGTATCTTTGTCTCCTGGGCTGCAGTTCTTATTGCTCAAATAAATGTTTTTATTCTTTATTATAATCTAAAATTAATTTTGGTTGATACAGTTATCAAAATCTACCAGATTTCCTTAGCCAGAAACATGTTATTCCTGATCTTCCATTTCCCATGTATCCTATATCAGATTGAGAATCCCTGCTATTTCTAGTTTCTATACATCTCTAGAGTACTATACAGGTCAGGGTCCAGTAGCAAAAACCATACAAGTTATTTTTTTTTTTTTTACGATTTTATTGGAGAATTGGGGGAGGGGAACAGACAAGTTGCTGTCTTTTCGTTCTTCAGTCTAGTTGCGGAGGACGTTGTTTTCCCGGATGAGGCAGGTTGGTTGCTGGCCTCTGGACGGTCGCTCACCACGGCTATTGGCAGCTCAGCTGGCTGCCAGCCGCTCACGCTGGCTGCAGGCCACTCACTGTGGCCTATGGCAGCCCACTGCAGCAGGGGCTGCAGCCTACACCATTGCCATGGCTCGCACAGCCCAGCTCCAGGTGGAGCTGTTGTTAGCTGTAGAGGGCAGTGTCACTGGCCCTCATATGTGGGATCCGAACCGGGGCCGCTGGCATCGCCAAACCAGCTCTTAACCAATGCGCCACTCGGCCGGCCCATACATATAGGTTATTTTAACAGGAACAATTTAATTTAAGTGCTGGATTAGGTGGGTATTGGAGCACTGAACAGGCAAGAGGGAACATTGAGGTATCAGAGGGAGACTTGCAGGAGCAGCTACCACCCCTTGGACTAGGGGAACCAAGAGCAGAGGTTGGGGTTATCAGAATTTAGGAGCTTGGAGGAAGGCCCCTGAAATTCATGGGACCCAGCCTTGAGGAGGAGGGGCCATTGTCTGGTTGCTGCTACTTCAGGAGCTCAGAGGATGGGTTGTATCAAGTTGGGTTGTGGGAAGAGGATAGCTGGTGGTGGGACCTCTGAAGGATATGATTAGGCTGATTCAAGGAGTGCAGAAAAAACAGCAATTGTTTCTAGGGTGAAGGGCTATTGTTAGGCTTATGCTGATAGGCTCAGCAAACATGTAGAAGTGAACAGATCTCCTTCTTCCTCCTTAGCTTTGTGGTCTCCCTTGAGTGCTTATTAGGAGAACCTAACAAAAGGCCAGCAGGGAGGGAGGTGGGAAACCATAGCTGACAGAGTGCTGCTGTGAGCATCACAGAACAAAATATAGAAAGTGTGTTTGGCGCCCATAGATAGGAGTTGTCAAATGATAAAACTAAAACAGCATAGTAATCAGTTTGATGTCCTTTATTCAAGGGAAACCAACCTATGGATCGAAGGGGAGTATAGTGTCCCACAAGCAGTGGTTCTTCCCAAGGGGTATTTGGGCAACAGCTAGTTAGTCAGTGTGTTAGAAGAGGCAACAAGGAAACACGACATGTGTAGCAGTAGGCCCTGACAGTTTTCTGGTTTTCTTTTTGTAATGTTAAGTGCCTGACTTTAGCTTTCTTTGTGGAGGTAATATAGGGAAGGGCGGGAGGACTGTTTTTACAGAAGAAACGAGGAGGTTGGATTCCAAGCCTGCTGCCTACATGATATAAGACACAAACCCAGGCAGATGTTAATCTGTCACATGGAACAAACTCTCCAGAGACTAAGGACTCCATTATGGCGTACTCCTATAGTTAAGCCCACTGCAAATGAAACACAGTTTGCTCCTTACAAAAGTTGAAGACGAACCTGCCCCTATTCTTCTTACATCTTAACAGAAGTTAAAGATAAACTTACTATTGTTCATCTTTCCTCCTTTCCCTCTTACCAATAAATTTTCCACTGAAACAGAAAACACATACAAACTCTAGCCCCAGGGATGGAGTGGGGGTCTCTTTTCCACTAGCCATAAGAGATGGCCACTTCGTCTGAGAGATGGCCTTTCTTTTCTTATTCTCTGCTAAATAAACTGACTTTTACTTTACACTCTATGTTGGCTCATGTTTGAATTCTTCCCTGTGCGAGGACAGTGACCTTATTTTCCAGTAACAGAGGCATCCATTTAAAGAAGCATTGACTTTAAAGATGGCTATCTGGAATAAACACATTGCCAGCCCCACAACTAGACAGAGAACCTAGCTACCTCCCTGCACTGAGGCCCCTGTGTTTTAGGGATCTTGCTTGGATCAAACTGTCCATTTTGAGCCACTTGTTTTTTCTCTCTTCCCACCCTTTAAATTTCCCACTCTTATGTTTTAAATTCACCAATAAAGAGTGAGCCCAAGAAACCCTAGGCCCCACCCTCAACCCCAATAAAAATAGAAACTCAGGCCAGTACACGCCACCCTCCTCCTTCCTCCTCCCTCCCCCCCTCTCCCCTACACACACACACACACACACACACACACACACACACACACACACACACACCTCACTCTGTGGTCCCAGGTGTGCTGTGTCATTTCCAGGTCTTGTAAGTCATAAACCTTAATTTTGCGCAGTTTCCTGATGGTTATTGCTGAAGGGCATCTTGCAATCATAGTTAAGAACCACAAGAGCTGATCCAGCCACAACATTGGTTATAGACAGGCTGAGACCCGCACAGAGCAGCCTGATTGGCTAGGAAGTTGGGGGTATCCTTGTAAAGCTAGCAGGTCTTCAGGGAATTCAGAAAGAGTCTTTTGTTTAAATGCATTGGCTGGTGTTGCATGTCTGACTTTATTTAAAAATAAGGAAACCATTACAGATTCTTGGTAGTTGGGGATACGCTGGCTGAATAGACTGTGTTTCTGGTCAGTCAGCGTTTACAGGGACATGAAAGTTATAGAAGTTTCAATTTGCTGATGCCCCCCCACCCCAAACATAGCCTAACAATGTGTATTCAACAAAGTCCTCCTGAACTTCTCTAGAGTTCCTCCCTTCTCTCCAACCCCACTGCTGCATTTCTGATGACCTAATGCAGGAGCCTACTAACTGGGCTTGCTGCGTTCTCTCTAGCCTGCCTCAGACCCACTCTGCCCACCATGGCCAGAGTGATGGTAAAGGGGAGCAAATTTATCACCCTGAAATTTATCACTTTGGCTGGAGGATTATACTGAGCTATAGGCAATCAAAACCCAGCAGATTCAGGAGAAGTTCTTTTTTTTGTTAGTTACAGATGTACAAAACAATGCAATAGTTATCCTTTTCACCCCTTACAAAGTGACTTCCCTCTTTATCTCCCCCTCAACTGCCTAAATATACACTGGAAAAGGGACTTGTGTGAGAAAGGGAGCTATTACGAGAGACACCTTTTTACCTAAGAAATTCATCTGCATAACAGGCCGACCGTGTTTCCTGAACATCTTCTCTTGCCTTCCTGCAAATGGACTTTCAGACTTTTGTACCCCAGACCCCTACCCTTCCCTTAGCTCAGGATGTTATATAAGCTTCCTCTTGAGTCTTTCTAGCTTTATGGGGCTCCTCTAGGTACATAATTAAATTTGTTTTTCTCCCATTAACCTGTCTTTTATTAATTTAATTATTAGGCCAGCCAAAGAACCTAGAAGGGAAGAAGGATAAAAGGACATTTCCATTCGTACAGGACTCAACAACTCTTCTCAATGGAGAAGGCACTGACCTGAATCTTCCTTCTTTACCACACTTTTCCTGGTTCCCTTTCTATAACTTGCCTTCCCTCCCTCCCCAGAAGCTTCAGACCCTTTTTTCCTTTAGCCCCTAAGATGATATACTCATATAACCCTAAATTCTAAACACCTTTTTGAGACATCCCTGAGTTTCTCCAGTGGATGTATGATATATACATGCTAGAAATCCTGTTTTTCTCTTGTGGATCTGTCTTTTGTTACAGAGCCCAAGAACCTAAAAGGGTAGAAGGAAAAAAAAAATTTTTTTTCCCTCCTCTACAACCATATTCCATTCTAAACTATAGTTGGTCAAATTCTTTTTCTTCATCTTTAATTGCCCTGTTGGCCTAGACTAGGGTTTCTCTATTTGGGAACTATTTTGGACAGAATAACGCATTGCTGTCAGAAGCTGTCCCGCATACTGTAGGATGTTTTGCAGCGTCTCTGGCTTCTACTTTCTAGATGTTAATAGTATGCCTCCACTTCTGGTTGTGACCACCAGGAATTTCTCTAGACATTGCCAATATTTTAAATTTTCAGTTAAATACCAATTTCAGTTAAACAACACATAATTTTTTTTTTTTTTTGAGGGCAGTGTCACTGGCCCTCAGACGTGGGACCCGAACCAGGGCCATCGGCCTCCCAAGCCAGCCCCCAACCACCACGCCACTCGGCCGGCCCAACAACACATAATTTTTTAGCATAAGGCAATCTCATGCACAATTTCAGAAATGTATCTAAAATTCAAATTTAACCAAACATCCTATAGTTTTATTTGCTAAATCTGACAGTCCTACCTGGAGTCAAAATCACCCCTGGGTTGAGATTCACTGGCCTAGACTTAAATATAAGTGATTTACCAATTGCAATGAATCATTTTTATTTTTATTTTTATTTGTTTGTTTTTAGAGTCAACCCTACACTGAAACAGTTCAACATTCATAATCATTGTGTCTTTAGAACCAGATTGTAGGGGAGCAAATTTTTTCCATTTACCCTTCTAGATTCCAGGCTGATACTCCCCCACCTCTGTAATAAAAGACTAATTAACAGTGGAAAACAAAGAAGAGTTTAAACATATAATTCATGTATACCTGGGGGACACCCAGGAAAACTGAGTAAAACTCTCTGAAATGGCCTAAGCCCCCACTTTAAATACATCTTCAGCTAAGAACAAAAGAAAGATGTTGGGGAGGGGCAGTTATGGGAAGTTACCAGGAAAAGCATAGCAAACATGGGTAATATTTGTTATGCAGGGTCTGTGCCTTCTCCACTGATAAGAGTTTCCAGAGATTTAGCATCATCTTTCTCCTCCTGGTACAGACTGGGAGACACATTTACACATGGAGATTTCGTTTAAAAATTTAAATATCCCTTACAAAAGGTTAAATGCCACTGTATTTTCAGACACATTCCTGTGTGTCTGCAGTTGCTCAAAAATAATCAATTCAAAATAATCTTTATGCCAAAAAGGCATATTTTTGAATTGCATATATGCTACCCGTCATGATGCAGTGAAGAAAGAGATGCAGAATCCAAATAGATGAGTTGTGGTCCTGATAGGATATTAAAGAAACCTTCGAATTCAGTCAGGGAGGAAAGAGCTCAGACAAGGAAGCTAGCAGCAACCTTAGCAGAGAGGTAATGAGAACGAAGGATTCTGTCCACACAAGTTAGCTTGAAATAGGTTACAAAAGACGTTAAAAGAAGTTACAAAAGATAAGAGTTACATAAGAGAATGGTGTACCCAGTGAAAATAATAATGTTTAAGTCAATGGGAAAAACGCTTAAATGTCTTAAGAAACTAAAGAACTGCAAAATCAAAGCAAGCCAAAGAGGAAATCAGTTGCAATCTTAGAGGCTATTGCAGACTTCCTTCTCCAACAGAATTAGCAAATTTTTAAACTCCTGCAAGGTTGGCCCCAAGTCCAAGTCCATAGTAAAGTATGTAATTCTTGTTATAACAGTTGTTAAAAGGACCCATTATGTCCATCACTGGAGTAGGAAGAATTTCCCTGAATAGGCTCAGGACTTGAATCCTGGCCCCTAATCTTGGCCACTAAAGAACCTTAATTGAAGCAATCACATCCATTTGTTTGGAATGATTCAACTGTTTCTTTCCCCTGGGCATGTGCGTATTTTAATTCTGAGAAAGTTTAACATTTTGTTATTGAAAAGTTCTCGGAGGAGTCAAAGTCTGAGGCACATGTCCAAACCAAGCAGCTTTATTTGCCTGCCAGAGCTGATGCCAGTTTTAGGCCAGTTTTAGGCTCAGCCCCGACAGGCAAATAAAGCTGCTTGGTTTGGACATGTGCCTCAGACTCCTCTGAGAACCTTTCATTTTGGTGCCAAAACCGGGAGGGGGTTACGAAGTCTGTACTGCGCTTGGATCCTCCCTTTTTCGCTCTGGGCTTGATCCACGCCCGGGACTCTCCCCCTCTGGAGCCTGTGGAGGGGACACTTGGGAATACCTATTTTCCATTGTTGGCTCTCACAATTCCTCCTGGAGACCTCCACCTGGGCTGAGTGACAACTTTGCTGCTTTCCATTTTCTGGTCCCTCTACCCTCTCTCTTGTCCGTGCAAAAGTCCTAGAGCTAGGCCAGGGGGAACCTCCTGTCCTTTGGACCTCGACTCCTCCAATTTGGGGACACCCACTTTGGGGATTACTTGACCATTTCTCACCTGTGGTCTGGTTGGCGACAAGGACTCCTTCACCCTTCGTGATCATCTCCCTGGCTCTTTGTCACTCCATGCCACGGGCATTGGTCCTTCTCTCAATAGCCAGAAAATGGCACTTTCAATTTTAACACTCTCCACAATTTGGATAATTTCTGCCACAGCAATGGAACATGGTCTGAGAGTCCCTATGTCCAAGCCTATTTCACTCTCCGCTCAGGACCCTTTCTCTGTCAGTCCTGTTCTACCTTCCAAATCCTCTTTGTCCACGCAACGCCCCCTCTTCCCTCTGAGGACATCACCTCAGCCTTCAATCTGGCTGACCATTCCTCCCCTCCAGCGCCCCCTCCGGATACTCCTCATTCTTCACTCAGAGGCCTCTGGGCCCTCGGCCCCCTGTCTCCACCCTGGTCCAGCCTCTTCTAGGGACCTCCCTTCTCCTCCCTTTACTCGGTCTCAGGCACACCCAGCTCCCCTTCTTCCCTTAAGAGAGAGGTTGCTGGGGAGGAGGGAATTATCAGGGTCCATGTCCCCTTTCCCCTGCTCAATCTCTCTCAAATAGAGAAACGCCAGAGGTCCTTCTGCTCCTACCCTGACACATACATTAAGGAATTTAAATACCTCACCTAATCATATGACCTTACCTGGCATGATCTCTATATCATCATCTCCTCTACCCTCCTACTGGAGGAGGAGGAGGAAGTATGGCTGGCTGCCCAGGAGGAGCAACTACGGTCATCCCCTGGCCGATGACCTCCATCAACAGGACCCCCAAAAGCTGGTTGGTGCGACCGCTGTGCCCCCCGAGAAGCCCAATTGGGAATACCAACACAATGACCCTGGAAGGGCCCACAAAAACCATATGGTCACCTGCCTCATGCGGGTCTTCAAACAGCCACACGTAAGGCGGTTAACTTTGAAAAGATAAAGGAGATCACCCAACTGGCCGACGAAAATCCGACCCAATTTCTGTTCCGTCTCACGGAGGCCCTGCAAAATATACCCGGGTAGATCCCACATCTCGGGAGGGCATTATCATCCTCAATACCCATTTTATCTCACAATCTTCCCCAGATATCTGGAAAAAAGCTCAAAAAGGCTAAGGAGGGACCTCAAACCCCACTACGGGACCTTTTAGCCCTGGCCTTCAAGGTCTTTAACAATCCGGAGATACAGCAAAAACTAGAAAGATCCTCCGAGATCAGATTTTGACACCTCAGCGAACCTTTCAGTTATGATTGTGTTAAGTTCAGAGAAAACGTGTGAATATCTAGCATCATATTTAGTGTATAAAATGTTTACAATGTTTAAGAGATTTAGCACATTAGTATGTTTGACCAAATGGCCTGGTGATTCCATTTAAAATATTTTAAATTGAATATTATAAAATAATTTGGCTAAATTTGTAAACAGTATTAGAATGTTTAAAACAACTTAATATTTATTATATTAGTATAATTTATTAGATTACAAGACCATTTAATTAGCTAGGAAAGAATTACTTTAATTATTAGTATCAGACTTCAAGTGCTTAAAAAGGAAAATTAAATATAGTAATGCTATAAGTAATTTGAACCTTTTAAGATAATTTAACTAGGATGTTAATGGGATTGATTCTTCAAAGAGTTTAGTTTTTCCAGTTTGAGTTGCTCAAACTTCACTCAAAGATGCTCTAGAAAGTAATTACGAACACATTTATACATATATTTATATTTTATATAGAAATAAAATAATTTGTGTATATAAATATATGTATAATACCTTCTACATTGACCTTAATTTATTAAATTTGTTATTTTAGTTTATATTAATCAAAAACATCAAAGAATAATAAACTTATCTGTAAAGATAGCAAATGTCCATAGCAACAGTTTTAAAGATTATTTTTCATGAAAGTCAAGTCCTATGGCAGACATATATGATTCTAAGAGTTTGTTGGTCTTCCACCTTTCTCAATAGCCAGTGAATAACAGGTTTCTGTTAGGCAACATCCTAAACTCAGTACCTTATTTTAAACCTTTAGCCCTTCCTTCCAAAGTGAGAATATATCTCTCCTCCTCAACTGTGTTTCCTTCTTTCTACTTGCTACCACTGGCAGAGCAGATGTGACTCAGAAACCGGTTTCTCAGGGTTGTAATATTAGATGATGCACAGCGTGGGTCATTACACGGTAAACTAATGCCTTTGTTTCACTGGGTTGGGTCCTCTAGAAGGCAGTGTTGCTGCCTGTGTTGCTGGAAAAGCACTCACAGGTGTGGAAAGAAAGGGTTTGCCTCCGACATGGGCTTCTAGAGACTTTTCTCTCTGCTGGGAAGCGTTTTGATGTTAATCAGAAATACCTCCAGAAGATTCAAGAAGCTGTGGAGGTGAAGCAAGTCTACAGGGACCAGTATGGGAATCCTCTACTCTGAGGTATGTCACTTTTCTGAAAGTAAGATTCCAAGGGTTAAGAGTTGTTCGTGTTTTTCAAGTGTAATTTCCTATCCCTGTTAATGTGCCTCCGTTTCTTCTGTTTAACTTTCCGTGAGAGCATCAAGTCAAAACAACGTCCTGTGTGTTCATCTGTTTGATATTTTTAATATTTTAAGGCAAATTGTTTTGCAATTCTAAAATGTTAGCTAGATATAAGTAGAGAAGAAGATGACACACATTTCATGAGGTACAGATGTTTGCAGGGGTAATTTGGACTTTGCAAAAATGGAATTTTTTGATGTCAAACATCCAGAAAAAAAGTGAAAATAACACCTAACTGGATTTTCTAAACATACAAAAGATAGACTTGTTTGTTTGTTTGTTTGTTTGTTTGTTTTATGGAAATGCATGTACAGAGTGACACCCTTCAGCTTGGGATTTGAAGGGAAACTCACCTTTAGCAATTTTTAATAAAGACTTTACCTGTATAGAAGAGAGATAAAAATAATATATTTGATATATTTTTTAGTTTTTTTCTTTTCACATCTAATGGATTCAAAAAACAAAAACTTTTTCCTGTATTGAAAGTAACCTATTAGAATCAAATAAATGTTCAATAGTGTTTCAAAGGAGTCCAAATGAGTAATGTTTAAACAAGTGCAAGAGGTGTAGTGACATTATTATTCACTGTTTATTCCCTCTCCTCAGTCACAATTAACCAGTTAGTCTGCATTTCATTTCAGATGCTCAACAGAACCTCATTGGGTCGTTCTAGTATTAAAAGCAGTTTCTCCCCATTTGCAGTTATTTCAAATGCCAGTTGTGTGTGTGTGTGTGTGTGTGTGTGTGTGTGTGTCTTTCTATAATCAGTGTTTTCTGTGATAAGTTTATAATTCTAGGCATGTCTTGTCCAGCAGTGACTTTGGTCTGGTAAAGAGCTCAAATATATATGAAAATGACAATACATGTATTCTAAACCTCTTCCCTAGTAATCCTCAAGCTGTAGATTGCCTAAGTGTCCATGAGAGAAAATTGTTGAAAATGCAGTTTCAAGTGGCCCCACCCCAGAGAGTCTGTGTATAGTAGTTGTTAAAAAACCTACTTTTAAAAGAGCATCCAGGTGATCAGTTTACCACCCTTGGGAAGAAACACTGCTAGAGGCTAGTGCTTTTCAAATTTTAATGTGCATACAGATTACCCCAAGATCTTGTTCAAATGCAGATTTTTATTCTGTAGGTCTGGGTAGGGCCTAAGATTATGCAAATCAGCTCCCCTATGTTTATACTGTTGGTCCACACATCACTCTGTGTGTAGCCAGTAGGTAACCAGGCTGTAGTTAGGCCTCGGGGATAATTACCTTACAAAAAGGGTTTGTGTGAGCAGTGCAATTAATTGTTGGTTTGGTGTTGATTTGGCAAGTAGTTAAATCAAGGTCAGGCAAGGCAAGACTTGTTGAATTACTTATAAGTATCAATGAGAATATGCCAGGAAGTGGAGTAGACGGTTCACTATTCAGATATATGAAGGACAAAGCAACTTGAAATTTACTGTGGTATTTAAAAACAAATTACAGAGAGAAAGAGAGAGAGGGAGAGAGAGAGAGAGAGAGAGAGAGAGAGAGAGAGAGAGAGAGAGAGAGAGAGAACCCTAACTTACCTAGAAGTTCATAGGTCAAGCTCATTCAAAGCTCATAATTAGTATTGAATCAAAAGCAGTCTAAGGTAATGTTGAAATAAATGTTGCCATACATCTTAGTATCACAAGTGGAGGCAAATTCTAGGCTCTTCCATTTAATTCTGCTCACTTGTCTACTTACTGTTGAATCAGCTATATGAAACACAAAACACCTGAAAACTCAGTCATTTCCAGAAAGAAGATTGTTGTCCAACATTTTAACAAATAATTTCTTAATTTTCAGAAATCATCCTTGATATCAACTTCTTCATCATCCCCCTCCTCCTCCTCCTCTCCTTCTTTTCCCCCTTCTTGTAAAAGTAGCCATCAACGAGGGTATATAGAGGTACTTGCAAAATTGGTTAGAATAGTAGGTTTGTTTTAGAAATAAATGTTTAATCTTCCGGAGTGACGGCTATGGTAGGGGTGCTGTTTGCGGAGTAAATGTGTTTATGTGCTCTTATTCTACTTTCTTATTCTCTAGCAGCCCTTAACCCAAGGGATATTCCACTAGTGTGAGGGGTGTTGTCACTGAGCTCCCCGCAGAGATTTTTCAGTTTGGCTGCTAGGTTTAAACATCTTCCATTCTCAGTTGACAGATTTGATGGTGTCCCAGAGTGATGGATTTTAGAGCTACATTGATTCTGCCCAAGATTTTGAAAATCCTTAATATACCCAGATATCAACTTCTTGATACCTGGACTCACGCCATGCTGTTAAATGTTCAGAATTAGAATAATCTGACTTGAGCAATGTATGAAAACTGTTGAAGAGAAATAGGTTCTCTTATATTGGAAGAAAGCTTAGGTTGCTCCTTGTGGTTGCATTTGGGAGTTACATGTAAATGGAAGGAGAAAAAAAAACAAGAGAGGAAGAAAAAGAAAAAGCTTAGCCTCACCCTCTGGTATTCTGATACAGAAGGCCTGGGGTGGAACCATCTGTGATGCTCTCCCATCTATAATTTTAAAGAGACGGAGAAGTTCTGGAGTAATTTCTCAAATATTTAAACACATCCTACTCATATGTCATGTATCAGTCTCTCATTTATCCTGTACAGGTCCTTCTGCATTTCTTAGGTATAGAAAATGTGAACCACTAAATGAGAACAGGGAAAAAGCCAGCTAGTCCTGTCGCATTCCCTGGTCTTATGCTGCCTGGAAACATCCATTTTTATTTAAACTTTTAATAAAGTTCTGCTTCCCACTTGGAGTGTGGGAAGCTACTCTAGGTTGGGGACATAGGCTATAATTTTTCCTTAGAGCTATAGGGAAGAAAAACATTCTCTTTGCTCTACTCATCTTAGGTTCATTGGCTGGTAGATTAGACCGACAACAGAAAGATTAACGAGAAAAACCAACAGACATTTATTACCACTTGCTTCGTGCATTCACACAGGAGTACCCAGTGATGAGTAACTCAAAGAGGTGGTTAGAAGTCAGACTCATAGAGCATCTTAACCAAAGAACAATACATTTTTAGAGAAGTGGCAAGACAAAGGAAATGGACTTTAAGTTTCTAGGGGTGGTAAATTATGAGAAGGCAAGTATGTGGGGAGCTAAGGGAAGGTAACAGCTAGTTGGTACATTTTATTATGTAAATTCCTTTGGTGACTTCTCTGTGCTGACAAGCGTAGTTTTTTTCCTAAAGAGGAAAGGGGGAACACCTTCACAAATTTTTGTCCTGCTTTTAGTGAAATAGGGGTAGGTCAGAGAACTTTCCTTGTACCTACTTCTTCTCAATTGCCGTCAGCTAAAAATAATCTTTATGCTGAGAGGCATGTTTTAGAGTGAATATTCTGCTACCTTTGAGAGCTTTACTAATAGTTAGCTTTGCTAGTAGTATGTATATAAAGATGGTGCCAGAAAAATGTATACACATTTTAAGAAAGGAAAAAACTGTGTTAAAATTGTAATACTCAATGTATATTGATAACCAAAGACGAATACAAGTCATGTGTATACATTTTTTTGGCACCCCAGGTATTTTTGAAAAAATTGAGGTATAATTGACATAGCTTTATGTTAGTTTCAGGTGTATAATGTAATGATTCAATATTTGTATATATTGCAAAATGATTACCGCTATAAGTCCAGTTAACATCCATCACTATACATAGTTAGAAATTTTTTTTCTTATGACAAGAACTTTCATGATCCATTGTCCTAGCTATTTTCAAATAGGCAATACAGTATTATTAACTATAGTCACTATGCTGTATATTACATTTCTATGACTTATTCATTTTATAACCGGAAATTTGTACCTTTGACCCCTTTACCCATTTTGAACACTTTCCCCCACCCCCAACTTCCCCTTGCTTTGCTTCAATCAATCACCAATCTGTTCTGTATATTCATGGGCTCCAGTTATTTGTTTCTTTTGTTTTTTTTTGTTTTTATATTCCACATATAGGTGAGATCATATGGTATTTCTCTTTTTCTGACTGATTTATTTCACTTAGCATAGTTCCCTCAAGGTCTAGCCATGTTGTCTGGACCAATGGCAAGATTTCCACATATAAATTTCCATACACACACACACACACACACACACTTTACCCATTCATCTGTCAGTGGGCATTTATACTGTTTCCAATATATTTTTAATAAAGTAGGAGAGAGTGAGGTAGCATCCCAGAGTTGGTCCTAACCTCTGCAATAGAAAATATGCTTAGAGCTTGGTGAGAGAACCTAACTTGGAATAATCAACCCCAGCTAGTAAGCTGGACTTTTTTTTTTTTTTTTGAGGGCAGTGTCACTGGCCCTCATATGTTGGACCCGAACCGGGGTCGCTGGCTTCCCAAGCCAGCGCTCAACCACCGCAGCACTTCAGCCGGCCTGTAAGCTGGACTTTTTCATTTTTTCAAGGGCTGATTCATTTAAACCCTTATCAAACATATTTTTTCATACTATTTACAATGAAAACAAACATTTAATTAAGGCGTTATATATCTGGCCATTTTCTAAACACTTTATGTGTATTAATGCACTTCATACACCAATCATGTAAGTTAGTCACTATTATTATCCTCATTTTACAAATGAAATAACTGAGGCAAAGACAGTTTAAGGCATTAAGTAATTTGCAGCTAAAAAGTACTTACTGGCTAAAGACCTAGGGCTGGGATATAAAATGTATGTATGTACATTCAGGGAAATTCTGCTTATGTCACTGATGCTAAGTTCTTTATTTACATACTATCTCAACAGGGGGCGGCAACATCCAAAAAGGAGTTGGTCTTACCCAGTCTACTATTCTTCCAATACTCCTCTCCACTAGGATATACTATTGTTCCTTTCCTTTAGTGAAAAGAATGGTATAAACTAAATCCAGGTTCCAGTGAGGTACATTCTATTGCTGCTTTATAGAGGAGAAAAATTGTACTGCCAAGTAGTACAAACACTGGAAAGAAGGAAGATGTATAAGAACGCAACTCAAAGAGGTTAGGAATTTGTGCTTAACAGATCTATAGAATCTTCTGTAGATGTATGACACTGTCATCTGGGGAAACAAGCTTTAAAAGCAATATCTTGAAAATTATCATAAGGAGGTACCCCCTGAAAATTTGGGAAGGTATAATGATAAGATTATCAAAGAGCATGGATACACGACACATATACGACATACATGTGCACACATAGATCATACACAGCACACATACCCTTAATATTAATCCTTTGGAATGGATCTATTTTTCATAAAAGTAGATATGACTATAGAAAAAGGGTACATGGTTCAAAGAGGAGAGTGATCATTTTGAAATATACAGTTTCCAGACAGAGCAGTTTAGGAAGAGCAGGGCTTCCTGAGGGAGCTGGTACAGTTGAGGAGAACTCAGGGAAGATAGGAATAGAGTCATGACTAACCAGAAGGCCATTGGACTGGAAACCAAGAAAACCTAGAATTTAGTCCTGATTGTTCCAGAAACTCTATGGGACTTCGGGAGAAATCATTTCATCTCTCTGAGTCACAGTTTCAATATCTCTAAAAGAAAAGAGCTGGGTGAGATCAGGTTCAGCACTTAACATTGTGTTAATCAATGATACAGGAAGAGAAAAGGCGAAGATAATTGGGGAAAAAAAAAATTGCTTCCCTTACAGTCTTACCAGCTCCGTCTCTCTCTCTCTCTCTCTCTCTCTCTCTCTCTCTCTCTCTCTCTCTCTCTCTCTCTCTCTCTCTCTCTCTCTCTCTCTCCTTTGGATATAGAACCTCCAGCAAATTTTTGGCATTCTGTATTCAAAAAGAGCATCTGGGGGCTTTCACCCTTACTGGTTTCTTAAGTCTTTCCTTATACATTAGAAGTGATTTTACAAATTATAATTTGGTAGGTACTAAGTGACATTTCAAAAAGGAAATAATAGCTTTAATGTATGAACAGTGATCATTTGTCAACATTTATTCATTCAGTCACTCACTCAGTTATTTAATCAATAATATTTGTTGATCCTATACTGTATTCCAGGTACAAGCTGGTTCCTGGTATATAGTGATACATAAAAAGAAAAGTTGTCCCTGACCTCTTGGAACTATTAATGTAAAAAAAAATGAATGTACAAATGAAAAAAAAATTATATAAATAGTGAGAAGAAAAACCTAAGAGAAGTAGGGAGGGGTGTATATATATAATTAAATTTGACCTGAAAGACTCTTCTTAGGTGGTGACATTTGAGCTGAGCTCTGAGAAATGTGAATCTAGTCTTGGTAGGCTTAGGGAAAGAGTGTCCCAGACAGAGAAATGTATGTAAAGAGAATTGAAGCATGGGCCTATTAACCTGGGAGAAGTCTGCTGGGGTAGCTCCTGGAAATGGTTTCTCAGATCTTAAATAAAGACATGGGGACCATCTTTCACCTATCAGATTGGAAAGAATCCAAAAAGTTGAGAACATACTCTGTGGGTGTGGGAAAATAGGCCCTTCGTACATTGTTGATAGGAGAATAAAATGGTACAAACCCGAGGAAGAGCAATTTGCAACATCTGTCAAGGTCACAAATATATATCCCTTTTGTTCCACCAATTCTAATTTTAGGAAAGCTAACCGATTTGCAGGGTTCATTATAACAGCAATATGGGACACTTTAAATGTCTATCAAAAGGTGATAAAAGGATTTTTTTTGTTGTTGTTAAACAAGTTAGGTTACATGCATATAATACAATATGATATAGCTATAAAACAATATTTAGGATGCACTTTATGTACCGAAATATTTTGCTAGCTGAAAAATAAGTGTCAAAAAGTGCTTAGAATATGCTATCATTTGAGGAAAAAAATGAGAATGATGTAGATAAAACTATATAGTCATGCTTGCTTATAATATGCCTTATTACATAAAGAGATTCTGTAAGAATAAATAAGAAAGTCCTATTAGTAAGGAGATAAGAGTAATAGGGAAGCTTTTTATTACATATCTTTTAAGTGTTTTAGATTTGCAAACGTGTGGATGCAACATCTATTCAAACAATATGCTGTGGTCTGAATGTTTGTGTTTCCCCCAAACTCATATGTTGAAATCCCAACCCCTAAGGAGATAGTATTAGGAGGTGGGCTTTTGAGCAGTTATTAGGTCATAGGGTAAAGCCCTCATGAATGGGATTAGCACTCTTCTAGAAGAAGCTCCAAGTGATCCAAGATGGAGGAGTAGATAAATACAGTGTCTATGTCCTTCCATGAACACATTAAAATTACAACTAAATTATAGATCAACCAACCTGGAGAACAGTCTGAAGTCTAGCCAATCAGCAGCCCTATGACTAAAATTATAAAGGAGAAGCCACATTGAGACTGCTAGAAGGGGTAGAGACCCAGAAGGGGTCCCAAACCTCCATGTGACAGTTGAGAATCAGGAGGGATATCTCAGCTGCGGAGGTTACCCCTGGAGGAGTGAGAGACACCAGCCCCCCACACCAGGATCCCCAGCCTGGAGTACTGGTGCCAGGAAAAGGAGACCCCACAACATCAGGCTGTGAAAAACAGTGGGGATTCTGATGATCCAGGTGGGATGGAAGGCTGCGGGAAACCCAGATGTCCTCTTAAAGGGCCTGCACTCAGACTCACTCGCTCGCAAGCACTCACCTTGGACTCCAGTGGAGGAACAGTGACTGGGGAGGCATTAGAGGCATATGGGGAGGCAAACTGAGGTGTGTGGCTGCAGGGGGAGGACTGAAAGACAGTTGGCATTTTCCCTGTGTGAGGTTCTGCTCACACACAGCCTGCAGGTGGGTGCCATCTTTCTAGTGTTGAGCCCACCCCCACACAGTCAAATTTGAATCTGATTGGCTGGGTGAGCTCTGCTGCTCACCTGCTGACTCACTGAGACCCTGCCCCACTCAACTTCTCCAACACCCAAGGCACTTTCTCTTTGAGAAGACAAAGAGAGAATCCTAAAAGGAGACGGAGAAAGGCAACTAGTAACTCATAAGGGTGTTCCCATCAGAGTGTCAGCTGATTTCTCAATGGATACTTTGCAAGTCACAAGGGATTGGCATGAAATCCTCAACATGATGAAAAGCAAGGACCTACAGCCAAGATTATTCTACCTAGCAAGGCTATTATTTAAAATCAGGGGACAGATAAAAAACTTCCCAGACAAGAAAAAGCTAAAGGAGTTTATCATCACCAAACCAGTATTACAAGAATGTTAGAATGGGGGAAAAAAAAATCAAAATTATCAATAATAAAATGGCAATAGCTACATATCTATCAACAATTACTTTCAATGTAAATGAAGTAAATGCTCCAATCAAAAAACATAGGGTGGTTGGGCCGGCTGAGTGGCACGGTGGTTAAGTGCTGGCTTGGGAAGCCAGCGGCCCCGGTTCGGGTCCCACATATGAGGGCCAATGACACTGCCCTCAAAAAAAAAAAAAAAATAGGGTGGCTGAATAGATAAGAAAACCCTTACATATGCTGTCTACAGGAGACTCACTTCAAACTGAAAGACACGTAGACAGAAAGTAAAGGGATGGAAAAAGTTATTTCATGAAAATGGAAATGAAAAAAAATAAAAACAAAAAAAAATTGGGGTAGCAATACTGATACCAGACAAAATAGACTTTAAAACAGAGGCTATAAGAAGAGACAAATGAAGGACCCAGTGATCCCACTTCAGAGTATTTATCCGAAGAAACCCAAAATGCTACTTTGAGGGGATGTGCATATCCATATGTTCATTGCAGCACTGTTTACAATGGCCTAGATGTAGAGGCAGTTTGATTGTTCATCTGTGAATGAATGGATAAAGACGAGGTGATACGTATATACGATAGAACATTGCTTGGCCCTGGAAGGGAATGGATTCTTGCCATCTGCAATGGCATGGATGGACCTGAAGAGTTTTGTGCTGAGCAGAGTATATCAGACAGAGAAAGACAGATGCAATGTGATTTTGCTTATGTGTGGAATCTAAGCACATAACTAACAAACAAAACAGAAACAAAGTCATAGATAGAGAAAACATTTTGATGGTTGTCAGGCAGGAGGGTGTTGGGAGGTGGGTAAAAAAGGGGGAAGGGATTAAGTACAAATTGATTGTTACACAGTAGTTATGGGGATGTAGGGAATAGTATAAGGATTATAATCAATAATATTGTAATAACTATGTTATGGTGTCAGATGGGTACTAGATTTGTTGGGGTAATAGATGAGAGTGAGTTGGGGGCAGGGTGAAAAAAGTAAAGGGATTAAAAATACAAATTGCTAGTTACAAAATAGTCATGGGAATATGAAGAAAATAGGGACTATATGATATGGTAATAACTATGTATAGTGCTGGGTGGGTACTTGACTAGTCAGGATGATCACTTCTTGGATTATATAAATGTTGAACCACTATGTGGTATACCTAAAATTAATATAATATTGAATGTCAACTGTAATTGAAAAAATTAAAAAGGAGGTAAAAGGTAAAGGGGAATAGGAGGTCCAAATTTCCAGGTATAAAACAAGTCATGGGGATGTAATGTACAGCATAGGGAATACAGTCAATAAAGAAGTGATAGCGTGGTGTGGTGTCAGATGGTTGCTGGGCTTATGATGATCACTTCTTAGGTATATAAATGTTGAATAACCATGGAGTACCTCTGAAACTAGTATAATATTGTATGTTAGCTGTCTTTTTAATAAAAATCTTTAAAAAAAAAACCCAAAACTCCAGAGAGGTCCCTCATCCTCTCAGCCATGTGAGGAAATATTAAGATAGCCTCCTGTGAACCAGAAAGCCCTCCCAAACACAGAATCTGCTGGCAACATGATTTTAGACTTCCCAGTCTCCAGAACTGTGAGAAATAAATGTTTGCTGTTTATAAGAAAAAGAAAAGTTGGGCCTATTGGAATAATTGACTGAGTGGTATCGGAAGAGTATTCTAGTGAGAGCAGCTTATCTAGGTGCAGTTAATAAGAGGAGAGATACATTGTCTATACAGAATGCAGAGACGAATAAAACTGACTAAAAGTTGATTCCCTTTTTATTATCATCATGCTCCAGTAATTCTAAATAATAGTTTAACATAGTTCTCCCCACCCTTGCAGCCATTGTTTGATAGAAAGTCCTAGTGCCCAAGAGAGAGTGAGTGACAGGAGCTGAAGTTGGAGAGGTTGTCACCATCCGGATCATGCAGGTTTTATAGGCCAGGATGAGAAATCTCTACTTTATTCTGAACACAATTAAAAGCAATGAAATGATGTTAAGAAGGAGAGAAATAGGACCCAATTAATGTTTAAAAGGTCACTCTGATAGCTATGGACGAATAAATTGGAGAACTGCAAGACAGGAAGCCAGGAGCATGCACCAAAGCTGTTGTAGTACCAGGGGGCCATAGATGGTGGTTGTATTAGACTGGTGGGATTTCTCTTCACAACAGACTTACATTTAGAGATTTAGTGCAAAAATACCTGTTTTGGTCCACTGAATGTTTGGAGACACTGGCTACAAAGAGTTCAAGTCCTGGGCACTTCACCAGCTCACCGTTCTTGTAGGATGGGGAAGGCAGCACACGGGAGTTTTGGGAGTACATGTCAGTTTCTGGAGCCAGCTGGAGCCGACTTGAACTGGTTTGTGAGAGCTGATTTTGCCTAACTCCAAATTTCGTGACCTCTCCCTTGGTCGCTTGAAATGAACAAATACCACACAGAAGGTTTTCTTTCTTTGTCTTCGCCCCCAGAAGCAGATGTTGCTCACTTATGAGCACACCACTTCTTTCTCTTGGCTCTGCACTTAACCTCTTTGGTGGTCTGAGGTAGTAGAAAGATATCAGGGCTTTTGATGCGTTTACTTCTAGCCACTCAAACCTACTCTTCCTCCACTCTTTCTCCTCACCATTGGAGGCAGAGGCTTTCTTGCCCTCCCTGGGTTTCCTCACTGTGACCTCAGAGCTTCTCAGGTCTGAAGCATGGCACTAGGGCTTCTTTTGCTTCCTGAAAGTAAAGACAACGTTGTCTCTCAAGCGGACCTTGTTGGAGAAAATATAGAAAACATAGACACAGGACTAATAGAGCCCACTGATAAACTAACTTTTCTCTCCAATGTCATTTATCACTCTTGTCAAGTTTGCTCACAGCATTCCAGCTGTTTTGGAACAGTCCATCTTCTGTCTTTGGGCCTTTCAAGTCCTTGTGAGCTATATGCCTGGCTTTCTCTTAGGCTAAATCAGGCATCAGCCCACATGTCACCTCCTCAGAGAGGCCTTCCCCAATCACTCAGTCCAAAGGGACTGTCTTCCAGCCCAGATACTCTCTATCATATCACCCTGTTTCATTTTTTTAAATTGCATTTATAATTACTGAAATTGAGCTTAATGTTTCCCATTTCCTAGAGAGTAAGGTATCCATGAGTTTTGCCTGGTCTTCAAAGTCCCATTTTTCTCTTTGGCCCACCTCTGATTTTCTGCATGCTTTCGTCTGCCTTTCAGGCCACTCTCCTCACTCCTATGTTTGAGCTACCTGCTTGGCACACTTATTCTTTTCAAACTACACTGTGTATGTTTCAAAGCCCAACTCGTGGTTCACGTCTAAAAAACCTTGATGTCTGCTACCTGCAGCAAGAACTATGCAGTACCTGAAGCTGCCCAGTGATCTTTTACAGTTGGCTAAGTCTAGGGTCCCTAACAAGACTGCAGCTTTTTGAGGTCAGACTTTTGCAATGATGAGTACCTAGAATATGGATAAAAATCGCTCCTTAATTAACACTCTGATCCAGCTGTGACCTGTCTGGGGCAGTGAGGGAAGGAGTTGAGGTTTAGGAAGTAATATGTGAGAACTAGGTCAATATTTTAGCTCAGTGATTGGCTAAACATAAGGACCTTTTAAAATACAGGTTCAGGTCTCACTACCTATCAATTGAATCAGAATCTATGGAAGCAGGGTAGGGACATTAGTGCTATTTCAGACTCTCTTGGGTGATTTTGAGACACAATGAGTGTTGAGAACCACTGCAAAGATGAAAGAAACAAGCTCCATAATGAAAACAAAGCTATAATGAAACACTGCAGCTCTTACTAGTTAAGAAGCAATCAAAATTCTGGAAACTGGGAATATTAGGAACAACTTTTCTACACTTTAATCTTCCCACCCTGTCCCACTTTCTACTTCACTTCCCCAGTCCCTAAAATCTAAGCAGTGTCTCTGGGTAGTAAATGACGTATCTATTGAGTTGTTGGAAAAGTCATGATGCATTTTTGCAACAAAAAAAACATAGAAAAAATACGTCATGACTTTTCCGACAACCCAATAGCATGTTGATGATTAACTAAAATATTCTGAATATATTATTTAACATAATCACATTTTGCACTGCTCCACATATAACATACCACATTTAGAAAACTCCTTGGTATTATTTAAATAATATAAAAATAGCTGAGCTGCTTGAACCATTATAGATGTCCCCAAAAGCAAGGTCTTCCCTAACCACCCCACTTTTCAGTTTTGTTTCCCCTAAAGTGTAATGAATCTTCCCTGATTCCCAATCTAAGGAAGGATGGTGTAGAACCCCTGAGGCTCAGAGGACTGGCTAAGTTGCACATTAACCATCTCATTTAAAATGTTCCATAACAATTTCTGAGGAGGATTTGTTGATTTTGAACCAAAATGATTCTGGTAAAGAGCCTTGTGAGCTAATGAAATGTCTTCATAGAAAAAGAAAGAAGATATTTTTCTTCTTCAAATTAAAAAATATTAAAGAATGATAATGAACACCTATTTTTTTTTATTTGTATGATTAATTCCAAGCCTTTCTTCTTAATGACTCATTTATTCACTACTGTGATTTTAAAATTTCTTCATAAATTTCTTCTTTCAGACAAATTTAAAAAAAAAGCACACAATTTTTTTTAAAGATTGTCTGAGACCCACTTAGCTTTTATGTCACATGAAGGGAGGGTGATGAAGAATAATAATAGCTGTGAGGGAGAAATCAAGTCAGGGCACCTGTTTGTTTCTTCTCTTCAATCTCTCCTCACCCATCTCGCCCATCTCCTTTGGTGTCTTCACTGAAATCTCGTGGTGATCACTACTTCAGTCTATTTATTCCTTGTTCACCATTGCCTTTTTATGACCTTGGCTTACTTTCTGACTTGAAGTCTTTGCCTATGTCCCTTTCTCTAGCTTCTCACTTCTGTTCATCATACTCCAGGACCCACATCTACCTTACTCGATACTGAGCAAAATTTCTCCTTTCAGTCTCTTCCCTGGGGTCATTCTCCATGACTGCAATATCCACAAGCCTTTACTCTTCTTTCTTGACCTCTGTTTCTACTCCCCGTTAGCCATCCAACAGTTATGTTGACTCCTCCTCCTGGACAAAGGTCTGTCTGTAAAACTTAGGGTTTGGTGCCTCTATCTCCTATCATAACTTCTTAACTTGACACAATTCCAACGAGATCACATGTACTGACTGCTCCAATCCATCTCTGTTTCTATGTGCTTCTCTCTCTCTCCTCTGTCTCTCTCTGTCTCTGTCTCTGTCTCTCTGTCTCTGTCTCTGTCTCTGTCTCTCTCTCTCTCTCTCTCTCTCTCTCTTTCTATCTCTATCTCCTCTATCTCTCTTTCTCCATATCCCTCGTCTCTCATCAGTCTTCACTTGGTTTACATATGTTGACCATTCAGTCTGAATTCCATGGTAAACTTCTTTCCTCTCATACCTCTTGCCCGATACACATGTTTTCTATCCTTTGCTCTTTGCCTTCTTTGTTTTCTCCACCCTTCCCTAACAATGGATTTGCTAAAGAAAATAACAATCCTATAGGCCCAGCCCACTGCAGCTTCTCAGTGTGTTTCAACAACCTGATGCTTCAAGCAATTCTATATTTTTATTTACCTCATATAAGCAATTTCATTATGACTGTCCCAAATATTCCTCAATGTGCTAAAGAGCCTCTTCCACCACTGTTTCAATTTCCTCTCCTATGTCATTAACCCATTCATCTATTTAAACATAATTGCTATTTATTGAGTTATCTATCTCTGTTTATTTGTGATAAATACATATTAGCATAAAACATGAAAGTGAAACCTCCGACTTTCTTGCAAAAATTTAGCCAGTATACAGTTCTCACTACCTGAAATGACTCTTTCTTCCTTTGCTTTGGCCCTAGAACCAGAATTGTCATTCTGTTTAGTAAGCCAAAATGCTTCCATTTTTGTTCTTTATCCTCTTCACTCTCTTCAAGCAATTATCTGCTCTTTCATAACCACCCCTGCCCATCTTCACTGGCTCCTTATGTTTCAATAATTATAACTAACATTAATTGAGTTTGTTATGAGTTAGGTCTGAACTAAGTGCTTCATCTGTATAGTCACCTTTAACTTTCTGTAACTCATACAGACGGTATGATTATTAAATGGAGAAGGAAACTGAGCACAGAGAGTTTAAGTAAGTTGTTCAAATAATACAACTGTTATGTGGTCGAGTTGACACTGGCACTCAGAAAGTTTGCTTCCAGGGCCTGTATCGTAACCACCTGACAACACCGCTTTGCCGAAAAATGGGCAGAACATTGGCCCCTCTCCTACCTTCAATGCACAGTACTTGATAGCTTCCTCTTAGCTTTCACTGCCACACTTACCACAAATTCCTCTTCAGTAGCATCCTCTAACTCTTCCTAGACCATATACTCAGGCCCCTGTGCTCTGCCTCCTGTCCCATCTCTCTCTCTGAAAGCTGATCCCTGGGCGGTCTTTAGTGATCAAATCCTTCCTTAGACTTCATTCCCTTAATTCAGTCTTCCTCCTTGAAATGTTTGCATCTGGACCATATATTTTTCTGGTTTCTTCTGCAACCTCTCTGGCTACCATTTCTTTACCTCGAGGCACATATTGCTAATTCTAGGTCAGTTTGGAGAAAGAATCTGGATATATAGCTAAGAAGCCTTGGCCACCAGCAGGCCAGAATAGAAGAAGGCTGATTGGTCTCCTGAGACTGTAGGTTTTAGCTTAATTAAGGGTGCAAGTGTAACCAAAAGGCTAAAGACATTTTGAAGACTGTTTTTCAAATTGCCTGAAGTAATTAGAGCCAGAATGTATGCATTCTGCAGTCGTTTCCTTTGATATGCTTCCTGGCACTGCCAGTTAGGAGCTGTGTGACTTTGGCAAAGAAGAAAGCTTCCCTCAGCTTCACCTGTACAAAACAGGTATAAAAACATCACTTAGCAGGGCCGGCTGAGTAGCGTGTTGGTCAGGAGTTGGCTTGGAACACCAGCTCTAAGCAGCAGGGCCCGATTCAGATCCCACATATGAGGGCCAGTGACACTGCGCCCTCTACAGCTAAGATAGTGAACAACAGCTCCACCTGGAGCTGGGCTGCTGTGAGGCGCCGACAAAAGGTGTAGGTTGCAGTGGGGCTGGCTGGCAGCAGGCGTGAGCTGCTGTGAGCTTTCGGTGAGCTGCCATGAGCCACTGTGAACAGCCGTCCAATGGCTGGTGAGCGACTGCTTCACCAGGGAAGAGCACAATGATGATACCAACACGGGCCAGTGAAGCAACGTCCTCCACAACTAGACTGAAGAACAAAAGAACAGCAACTTGTCTGGTCCCCTTCCCCAAATTCCCTCCCCCAATTCCCCAATAAAATCTTAAAAAGAAAAAAACAAACAAACACTTAGCCCATAGGGCTGGTGTGAGGGTTAAACGAAATAAAGGAGGTGCTCAATAAAACGTCATACTATAATTTATTCATTTACGTGTTTACTTACCAAATATATATTGAATGCCCACTTTGTGTCAGGGCTATGGTAGATGTTGGGGATACATTGTTGTATGAGTACAGACCTGTTCTCATGTAGCTTACAGTCTAGTTGGGGAGATAGCTATTAATAACATTCAGCATCTTTATTTACTTAGGTCAAGGGTACGGACATGGGAGTGGTAGGAGATGAGTTTGAAAGACAGGATTTGGGATATTTGAAGACTCATGTATATGTGTACCAGTTTGCAGACAGCAACCTAATCTGACTGGTCACCACTAATTTTCTGCAGGGAAGTGATAGAAGCTACTATTTTTGGAGGATGAGTTGGAGGTGAATGAGGGAGACAGGAAGAAGTAAGGCCAATTAATGGCTAGTTTTGCAATAGTCTGGGTGAGAATGAAGATCTGAACTAATACTTTGGCAGTGAGGTTGGAGGTACTGAGAGTATTAGGGGACAGAATTATCCTGGTAGTTTTCCAAGTTCTCCACTGGTTTCCTCTACACCCAGAGTTCCCGTAAGTTTCAGAAACTTCAGAGGCCAACAGAATTCATAATAACTCTTGTCTCAACTCAAATGGACAGACCCCTCCTTTTTCTCATTCTTGTCAACCATCTCTAGCTTGTCAACCATGACTTTTCTATTGGGTCTTCCCGTCTTTCTTTTGCCAGTGCTTTCATGACACTGAGCTGCCCCCTAGTGGAAACAGTTTATAACTGCATAGATTCTTCAGTGGTTTTTACAATTCATACAACATGTCTAACTGAGCCAGGCATACACTTTACTTTTCAAAAACAGAAATTCAGTGTCTAGGATGGAGGAATACTAGAAAATATTTAAAGATAATATCAGGTTAATATTTTAAGTGATATTGCTCAAGTGGGATTGAGAGAGCACTCAAAGACATCAAGTGACTGTTGCAGGAAAACTATCCACCTTTTCCTTTTCTTGTTTTAGTTCAGTAAAGATTCTGAGGAGCCCAAGCAGAAGGGGCTTTATTTTATGTTTTATGGGAATGTGGACCCAGTGTTGTCCAGTCTTTTAATTTTTAAAGACAAGTGAATTTTAACTTATTGGGCAATGATTTTTTTTTATTATTATTATGGTTTAATTATACCTGTATTTCAAAATCTGCTGTTTTTTTCTTGCCTCAGCCCATCTGCCAGGCAGCCTATCAGAATGACTTTGGTCAAGTGTGGCGGTGGGTGAGGGAAGACATCAGCTGTATCAACGTTCAAGATGGCTTTAACGGAGACACTCCCCTGATCTGTGCTTGCAGGCGAGGGCACCTGAGAATCGTTTCCTTCCTTTTAAGAAGAAATGCTGATGTGAACCTCAAAAACCAGGTGAGGCCATGACACATGAGTGGAGAGAGTAATTGATTACAGTAATTTCATTCTCCTAGCATGGATGGAAGCAGTGAATGTCATTTTTTTGTTGCTTATAGCTCCTAATGCCAACTTTTTTTTTTTTTGCCTTACTTTAGAGAGACTGACACATACTGAGGACATTTAATTAGGCTAAAATGCAAAATGAAATGTAGTTCAATCAGCAGGCATATTTTGCGGATAATTATGTTCTTGTACTTCTGAAAAGGAAGAGAATGTCTCACTCATTTGACTGGATAGCGCTTCATCCTTTCTTTTCCTCCTCCTCCCCATGGTTTTCCTTGCCTCTCCTCTCTTCTCTCCCAGCTCCTCCTCCACTATTACAGAAGTGATATGAAATATTTCCTGGAAAAAAAATGACTTGATGATGCTATTTCATTAGTTAGATTTTTACCTGCTATGTCAATGTTCAGATCTCTAGAAGATCCTATAGTTTGCTTATAGAATAAAAGAATTCCTGAATAGAGCTACCTTTTGACCCAGCAATTCCACTCCTAGGTATTTATCCTGAAAAAACCAAGACACTTATTCAAAAAAAGTTATGCACCCCGATGTTCATAGCAGCACAATTTACAATAGCTAAGACTTGGAAACAACCAAAATGCCCGTCAGTAGATGACTGGATTAAGAAACTGTGGTATATTTATACAATGGAGTATTACTCCGCTATAAAGAAGAATGAAATCGTGCCATTTGCAATGATATGGATGGACCTAGAGACTATAATGTTGAGTGAAATAAGTCAGTCAGAGAAGGACAAATACCATATGATCTCACTCATATGTGGAATATGAAAAACTGTATGAATGAGCAAAGTAAACAGAAACTGTCTCATAGATATAGAGGAAAAATCAGGGTTGCTAATTTGGAGAGGAATGGGGATGAGGGAGAAGGGGAAGGGATTAGACAGCAAAAGTAGGCAACTACAATATTGCTACTGGGATAGGAAAAACAGTTTGGGGAATATAATTAATAATGTTGTAAATATTCTGTGGAATGTCAGATGATCATAGGTCTTGTTAGGGAGACCATTTCATGGATGGAGTAGAGGTTTGATCACTGCACTGTTTTACTAAAGTGGAGGTGGTATACCTACTGTAATTGAATATATATAGATAGTCACGGGATGTGGATTATACTGTGGAAGAGAGTCAGAGGAAGAGTAATAGATATATATGATACGGGGGGGTGTGGGGGGGTGTATTGGTGGTGGGGGGTTTGTCACTTTGAGGGGTAAAATGTATAACTATTGCACTGTGTTGTACACCTGAAACTAATTAAAAATAAAATAAAATAAAATAAAAAAATAAATAAATAAAAAAAAAAAAAAAAAAAAGAATTCCTGTGAGAAATTTGCTAAGGACAAATAAGCTCATGAACCAGAGGCTTCTTGAAGTCACAGAGAAAGGAATAAAGAATGTACTTAAAGATACAATATTAGCTGGTGCGGAGTCTTCAGGATCAAAAGTGCAGAGAATGTGTGTGATTGCTGTGAACATCCTTTCAGAACCCCTTTGGAATTTCCAGTGTCTGATTGTAGTAAGGGCAATCTTTAAAGTATAATACACTTAGTAAATATGAAAAGTCACTATTTGTAATAGCTGTGAATGCCCTGTATCCACTCAGGCACATTCAATGAGCAACAACAGCCTGTAGGGCCCCACTTGACCCTTTGAAGTCAGTTTAAAGACCAGCTCATTTAGAGTAATAATGTATTATTATGAGAAAATGGATCACTACTGGACTTTCTTATTTGTGCTACTATTTTTGTTACTGTTGTTGTTGTTGTTGTTTGATTGGATTTAAAAGCAAGTCATGCCTGTATTGAATCTAAGAGATATGCAGTTTAGTAGAATATGACATGATCTCCCAGCATACAGCTGAGGAACAGGTGTGTGGAGCTGTGGTGAAGGCAGATATTGAAGGGTCCATATTCTATCTCAAGAGACTTGACTATTAGGAAGCTAAGGGCAGGACACGTTTGTCACCACAGGGACAAGGCTGATGAGGTGCCCTTATCTGTTTTGCAGACAATCTGAGCCAGGCTGCTGGAACACTCTCATATTAAGAAAATAGTAGAAAGAACTTTAGCGAATACTTGAGACTAATGGGGATGTTATTAGTATAAGTATTTGGTTTGCATTTCCTATTAAAAATAGGAACTAACATTAATATGTTAATAATGTTATTTAAATGTTTAATTTTTTTTCCATTTTTCCCAAATGCTAATCTTTGTACATTGATTTTCACCAGTGCTTTCTCCTTTTTTTTTTTGAGGACAGTGTTAATGGCCCTCATACATGGGATCCGAAGTGGGGCTGCTGGCTTCCTAAGCCAGTGCTTAACCACCGCGCCACTTGGCCGGCCCTCTCATTTCTTAAATCTATGTTTATGGGTTATTTTCAGAAGTACAAACAAACAAAAAGCCTTAAAAACAAACAAACATAAAGCTCTGATGGTGATTCATTGATTCTATGGAAAGCAAACTAAATATAAATACAAATTAGATAGATAGATGATAGATAGATAGATAGATAGATAGATAGATAGATAGATAGATAGATAGATATAGAAATACATAGATATATTTTGGTCTGTCAAATTGACCAAGGTTAAAAACCAAAATCAAGTGTTGATCAGGAAGGGAGTTTAAGTCATTATCACTTTACTGGAGCACAATATGAAAACATTAATACCTTTTATGCCAGGAATTATATTTTTAGAAACTTATGCTAAAGACAAATTTAGAAATGTTGACAAAGCTTTATGAATGAGGATATTCAAGCAGTATTTATAAAAATGAAAAGTTAAAAAGTCAAATGTCCAACATATAGGGTTTAGCTATATAATTTATTATAGAATAGTTCCATTCATTGGAAAGCCACATAGCCATTAGTCACGTGTTAAAAATTTTTAAATGGCATGGAAAGATACACATATTCTAAATGTTAATTGAAAAAAGCAGATATGATTTTGCATATGCAGTATGAACTTACATTGAAATACTCCACATCTATGCATTATAAAAGATTGGAAGAAAATACAACGAAATGTCAACAACGAACTGAGGGCTGTTTGATAATGGGTGAGTTTAAATTCATTCTCTCATAATCTTGTTTAGTTTACAAAACTTTTACAGAGAATGTGTCCACCTTGATATTAGAAAAACAAAGCCTTATTTAAGAACAGTATAAATAGGTAACTATAATATTGCCATAGGGATATGAAACACAGTTCGGGGAATATAATAATGTTGCAAAAATTTTGTGGCGTGTCAGATGGTCACATGTCTTGTTAGGGAGACCACTTCATGGATGGAGTAGAGGCTTGATCAATGCACTGTATACCTGAAGCAGATGTTGTATAATATTGTATGCCAACTGTAATTGAATATATAGATAGTCAGGGGATGTGGAGTATACTGTGGAAGGGAGTCAAAGGAATTGTAATACATATGTATGATATGGTGGGGAGGAGTGGGGTGCGAACTGGGGGAGGGGGGTTGTCACTTTGAGGGGTAAAAAGTATAACTATTGCACTGTATTGTGCACCTGAAACTAATTTTTAAAAAATATTTATTTCACAATAAAAGAATTACAAAAAAAAAAAAAATTTAAAAAGCAAAAAAAAAAAAAAGAACAGTGCCTCCCACAAGTTAACCTCTCTTTGTTCTCTGGCTTTCCCTCTCTTCTCATTGATTTAGTTGGTATTCCAGTCACGACAGCCTTTTGCATTATACTTATTTGTGCATGTTTCTGTCTCCCTTTCTGAGGCCCTGAAGCTTTGTATTCCCCACAGTCTCTGGAACCTGATAACTATTTACAGGTTTGAATAGTTGAAGAATTAAATTGAGTTGTTCCCGTTCTTCTAGTACCGCTTGTATGCATGTAGGGACATGGAAAAATTGCCATGTGGTTAAGATTCTCCTATGAATGAAGCACAAAATGAATAATTGTATACCCTTGGTGATTAAGGGAGAACTATAGATTTCCAAACATAGTTTTATGTTTATATTTCAATGCATTTTTTTTCCAAAATCTAAAATGAGTGTGAGAATCTATCTTTTGTTGATTTGTAAAATATAGATTTCACCTGTTGTCTTTCTGGGGTCCTTCCCCTAGCTTTTTCTTCAGACTGTATTGTGTTCAATATTTTAATCATTGGAAACCTGGGTTTATTAATCAGATGTACTCCACAGAAAAAGGTGGCATGAGTACTATAAAAATAAAAAGCACAAACTAAATTTTTGATAGGGTAATGTAAAAATACAAAATTTGAAGTGAAATGTTTTATTAATGGGGTCCTTTTCTTAATTTTTTAGAAAGAGAGAACCTGCTTGCATTATGCTGTGAAGAAAAAATTTACCTTCTTTGACTATCTACTTATTATCCTCCTAATGCCTGTCCTGCTTATTGGGTACTTCCTCATGGTGAGTATAACACTTGTGACAGCAAAGGGTCAATGAGTAGGAGATCAGTAGCATGACTCATCAAATTTTGCTGGGCCACAGAGATGTAGAGAAATAGGAAGAAAACAAGCTCTTGGTTTGTATTCTATAAATGACATTTCCAACACATGCAATGCTATGATTGAAGAAGAAAGGTAGCCAAATAAATTAATCACTGGCAAAATAATCTGTGCTATCTTTATTTAGAAAAATACATTAATCTTGTTTAAGAATGATCTCCAGGAAGCATAGAAATCCTGAATACTAAAAAAAAAAAAAAAAAAAAAAAAATTCTCCCTCTTATTATTTTTTTCAGAAGAGATTATGTCCTTGTACATATTTTTCTTGAGTTCCTGATTATTAAGGATCCATCCTGGTTGTGATTTAAAAGACAGATCCCTAGAGATTTGCAGCCAGCAGCTGACAAACACAGATCTTTATAGAGAATTTGAAGCCTATCTTTCATCTTGATGAATTTATTCATGCTTGAATGGATCCTTGGCATGCAGTAATTTTCTTGAATACATAAAAAAGTATAGTGGGTATAGGAATGCAGTGATATTATGAGAAGACGAAGCTTGAGTTATGGTTTTTTTGTTGTGTTTTGTTTTTCAAGTAGAATGACAGATTTGCCCTGACTCACTGTTTTTCATCTTGTTCTCCTTGTGGCCAGTTCCATTTTTGAGAGATGACTCAACAGTTGTGTAACTTACTCCAGTTAAATGACTTACGTCCCTTCTCTTTGTAGCTAATAGACCATGGATCTCAGTTATTCTTGTTAACATAAACTCCAGAACAAAGGCTGCCAGTTGGAAATGTTATTTCCTCCTTGGGTATTGAATGTTACAGGACTTGAGGAACTACAACTAAATATGATAATGTTGATTTTGACACTAGGATGTATGGGAGAAAACTGTAATCCATTGATAAACACATAATCTGCTTATATTCTTAAAAAGTTCTTGAAAAATTGTGAATTTAGTACATAGAATTTAAATATTTATAGTTTTGGGGCTGGGGGAATCTGTCATTTATTCACAAACCTTTTTAGAGATTATGAAGAAAACATCACAACTCTGATTAGAAAGGCTTATTCAGAATTTGCTGACACATAACCCTTCTTTATAAGACAGTCCAATGTTTAAAAGCTGAAGGCGTATAGGCAAAACTACTAATTGTAATGAAAAGCCCAACCCTGATTGCACAAGTACCCTATTTATTAATGGGGCCTACATTGCTTAATTTGTGATGCATAAGGGATAAGTGACAAGTGAAGAAATTATAGTTAAAAGGAAAAGAAAGGACTATGTTACTTCAGGGAAGGGTAGGAGGAGAAAGTCAGTTTAGAAGCTGACACAAGAGGGAAGCACAAAGAGAGAAGACAACTGGACAGATCTTCCTAGATGATAAAGGGGATGAATTCCAGGACATGCCCACCTGAGCAAGGACAGCTATGCTCTCGGAAGCAATGGGATGTTGGGGGAACGTGCAACCTGTCATGTAGCCAGAATCTCGGGAGACTAGGCAGGAAAAGTGGATTTCTGAGGAACCTAGTTAATTTTATTCTTGTGTTCAATCATTAAACACAAACTTATTACGGATCCACTACAAGCCAGGCACTGTGCTGGGTGTTAGGGACACAGTGATGAACCCAACAGGTAACTCTTGTCCTCATGAGAGTTAGAGGGTAGTGAAGGCTGAGTCGTTAATCAAATCATGACAGAAACACATGCAAAATTACCATGAAGCAGGTGGTGCACAGAGGTGATCAGTGTTACCACAGCCCTGAAGAGAGGGATGTCACCTGGCCAGTTAGGTCAGGAAAAGTCTCCTGGAGGAAGAGGGGTTTGGGCTGACATATTGAAGACTAATTTACCAGGTAAAGAAAGGAGGAAAGAGGCTTCTAGGCAGAAGGAATATTCAGTGCACCTATACTATGATACTAGAGAGCCTGGTGGAAATGAAAGACTCACCAAAGGCCAGTGTGGTTAAAGCCAGGAGGTGGAGTCAGCCGGCTGGGGTCCTTAGTGGGGGCTGCATGATGGGGCCTTGGTTGCTAGGCTGAATATTTGGCTTTTACCTCAGAACAATGGGATGTCATTGAAGGGTTTGGAGCCAGGAAGGGAGATAGGTCACTGGACCCCATCTTCAATGGGATTCAGTAGATCTGGGATGGGACCGCATAACTTACATTTGTAAGTTCCCAGGCACTGATCCTGCTATTCCAGGACCATGCTCTGAGAACCCTGGCTTTACCTTATTAACATTGGAGGGGGTGTGAAGGTGGGGAAAATTTTAAGAAAGGTGTGTGGATACATAAAGGTATTGGGATTAAAATGAAGCCAATTGGTTAGAATAGTCCAGATGTAAGATGGAAAACATGTTTGTAAATAAACCTCTCTTGTACTTGCTATTTGTAATAGGTATCAAAGACAAAGCAGAATGAGACTCTTGTCCGAATGCTACTTGATGCTGGTGTTGAAGTTAATGCTATAGACTGCGTAAGTTTTCATTCTTTAGTCATTTTGAAATAATATTCTAAATGGTATTTGTAGGTACTATACAAGTACTTGTCATCTATACAGTTGCTTACTTTATATTCCTAGGCACTTTTGCATTTCTTTTTCTTTCCCATTTTTCTTTTCAGTGCCAGTCAGGCAAACTTGAGGTTGTTTATATACTGCCGCTATTTTATTTATGGGAATAAAATATTTATTGAATATTGAACATTTTTAAAATAACTGTTCCACTATTGGTGAGAAATTAAGGAAGATGGAGGCTCTGATAACAAAATTTATCCTCGGTCATGAAGACGCTGGAGTCAGAATGCCTAAGTGTAAACCAAGCCTTGCCACTTTTTACTTATGAGCATTTTGGGAAGTTATAATTATTCAACTCTCAGTTTCCTCATCTGTAATGTGAAGAAATCGATAACTTACATGGTTGATTCCTGTAAAACACTTAGTGGAGTGCCTGCACGTACTAAGTGCTCAATGAATGTTAGCATGTATTACTGCAGCTGAGATCCCAGCCCCACTGCTAAGAGTCCCTATCTGTAAACTAAAGAAAGATAAGGACAAAAGTCAAAGAAAAATCCAAATGATGGTCAGAGCAGTAATAACAGCAGGAGTAGCATCAGCGAATTCCATCCTCTTTATAAACATAAGGTTTTGTTTACAGCTTTTACAACTGCACCCTTGAACTCATCGTCCTCTCTTACATGATCACAAATGGGTCAAAGGTTTGTTAGGAGGTTTATTTGATTATATTGATTGAATGAAATTTTGGATTCCCAGTTCTCTACTGAAAAAATAGGCCAGTCAAAATTTGATTTTAAAAAAATCCCAGTATTCTGTCTGTGATCCCTAATTTATGTTGTATACATTTGCATGCATATTACCATTCTATGTTCTGTGATAGGGAAAATGCCCTATCCCTGTTTCCCTGTTTGTATTAATTATTTACATCATTTTAGTTTGGGTTATATTGATATCATATGTTTAAATGGAGGTAGGTGTGTGTGTGTGTGTGTGTGTGTGTGTGTGTGTGTGTGTGTCAGAGAGAGAGAGAGAGAGAGAGAGAGAGAGAGAGCTCACGCAAGAGGATACACTTATAAAATATATTTTTTTCTTTTTTTTCAAATAAGATTTTTGGATTAATTTGGATAGACTACTACTATGAATCATCATTTTCTTAGATAACTTTGAAATGTATTAAGATGTCATTAAAATAAAGTAAAAGGTATTATAACTCAAAAGGTTTAAAACTTTGCTTGTGAATAAAAATTTCTCTGGGATATTCTTCTAGATATCTATATCTATCTCCAACTCTAGATAGAGAATTGTATCCCTGTGCATGCTCAGACATGTGCACATATATGTATGCACAGACACATCTTTTCGCCACCATTTTTTGAATACTATCTACATATTAACATCCATTTACTGTAAGGCAGTCGATTGTATTTTCAGGTAATTGAGACTGCCTTTATTTCACATGGAAAAATTCAGAGCCAGATCTTCCCTTCATCGTGCCATCACTTAATAAAAAATGAGTGATTGCAGCATTATTTCCTATGACCTTAGAAGGGTTTCTGGGGGAAAAGTCCAGAGTTAATTCTATTAGTCTTACTAGTCAAAGGTATTATTTCTTCACTTATCAAAATCATGGTTGACTGCTTTCTGAAAGGCAAAATTTTGAACACAAATGTCCCAGCTATAGATTTCTTAGACCTATACTGAATGCTTTAATTTAGTACCAGCAGACTAGATCCAGTTCTACAATACATACTGTAAACTACAACAGATCAATTATGGGATTTCTATGTTGAACTGCCCTGACCTTATAGGTGTGCTGCAGCAATCTGAGCACCAGCCACCTTCCTCAGACTGTGGCGATTTTGATCAAGAACAATAAAGGCTGATATCTGCAAACAGGCCCACATGGAGACTCTTTAAGGAAAAAACTGGTAGCGTGATCAAGGTGGTGATTGACCAGACAGAGAAAATTCTACAAAAAAACCTTGGAATAAGTCAGCATAGGCTTTTAAACTACATTGTTCTTAGTTTGGAATTAGAAATGAGAAAGGAAGATATTAATGGCTTATAGGACATTAACAATATACTCACTGAATCATAAAAGACTGTTTAAGCAATACAGTTGCACAGAGATGGTTTGCAGAGCGTTTTGCTTAGCTGCACACCACAGAATGTGAAGGGTGCTTGCTAAAGAAGAAGCATTGATGAGCTGCAGTGTTGGTCCTTTGTGTTTCAGTATGGCTGCACTGCGTTACACTATGCCTGCAAAATGAAAAACCAGACTCTTATCCCTCTGCTCCTGGAAGCCCATGCAGACCCCACGATAAGAAATAAGGTAAGAACTTGTGGAAGATGGTCTGAGGTACCTCCGTCAGCATAATCTTCTAACTTTGGCCTTGTGTTGACGTACAAGTAAATGAATCGTTCCTGATGTTGTTCATAGCAAAATCATCCTTATGAAAGAATTAATGTATTACTGTTAGAACTAAATGACATGTAAAGCCCTTGCCAAGCCTGAGAGTCAATCAGTCTAAACTGTTTACTGAACCGTTGGCATGGACATTTGATCCTATTGGAGATAAATAACTTCTTTTTCTCCTCAGCATGGGGAGAGTTCCCTGGATATTGCACGGAGATTAAAATTTTCCCAGATTGAATTAATGCTGAGGAAAGCATCATAATCCTTGTGGCCTCAAATGGAGAAGTGGAAAAAGCTAAAGGACTGGATTCTATCTCCATCTCGGACTATTGGTCTGTGGGTCAGTCAACCTGGATGCTGCCATCTTATGGGGATAATAATGGTTGCCATGGGTAATATTTTCAAAGAGCTTTATATTTGTTTTTGCTCAATGGATTTCACCATGGCCATAATCCTTCTAGGGGAAACACTAAAGCTGTTGGATTCTCCACTTCAATCAAAAAATGTGATGCTTCAAATTCAGTCTCTCCTGAAGAAGAAGATCAGTGTTATTAGTGTTCTCCCTTCTCAGTTGTATTGCTTTTATAAAGAGGCTGCCCTGTCTGTATCATGCCCCAGGAAACAGACTGTTCCTCTCAGTCCCCTTTAATTAGTAAGAGGAAGAATGGAAGTATGTACATTTGTACAGAATGGTGTGTGTATGTGTGTGGGTTTAGAGATTCTTATGTAAATGTTCCTTTGGCAAAGCGACTTCAACAAAAATATTATTGTCAGTGGTGGCAGTTTTACATCACAGAAGTGGCAAATGCTAAAATCAAGGTTTTTGTTTTTTCTTTTTGGAGAGCCAGTATACCATATTTCTAGACATTTTGGTATCAGTTTACAAATAAAAGCCATGTTGATTTTGAACAAGACTATGCAACCATCAAGATGTTTGTTCAAAAATATCTTTGATTCTCTTGTGAATGCAAGGCAGGTACCAAACTTCTTAGTTCTGTTTATTTTTATTGATAAAATTTAAAATATTGTCATTTATTTGGATGAAATATTCCTATACAAGAAATAGAGCCATAGGATGAGGTAGTATCTGGATTGTACTTCAAGATGAGAGGTAGAATATCAAAATATCTGTCCCACTCCTTTGTCAATGAGACAGAGTGAAAACAACCATTTTTTTTAAAAATGATTGAATTTTGCGAAGCAGGACTGAATCATAAATATCTTTAGACAGACCAAGCCACATTACATGTGATAACAAATGTGTCAAAGAATCAAAGATTTACCATCCCTGAACAGAACAAAGTTCTAATAAAAATCAAATCCAGAAATATTTACTGAGCTATGTGGTTGTACACGGCTCTAAGCCATATATTTTGTGGGGGAGGTAGTGGTGTGTAGATATAGTTTCTGAAATGTTTAAATGTCTTAATAAATTGTTGAAGATTTATTCACACTGAATTGAGTGACCAGGCGACTCTGGGAGTTTAAAAAAACAAAAAACAAAGAGAACTTCACACATCAGTATACCTTTGACACATATCAGTATGCGTTTAATTCAGAGGTTTTCAGAATTGTACTATTTGTTACAGAGTTTTGCAAAATTGTACTATTACTCATGTAATTTATATCATCTTTGAAACTATGAAAATTGAACAATTTTTGAAAGAAATAAATCCAGATTTGTGAATGATTTGGGGTAACTAACAATAACGTTGTCAAGATTAAAGAATAAAATACATAACAATTTGTTTTATTATGCTCATGACATTATAAAATTTCTTCCAAGCTTTTAGTTTTTGGAGGCAGAAAGCTGGGTCAGACATTAGATCTTCTAGCAACTCTCAAACAAGCTTGGATTAGACTCTAGTTACTGAAATACATGCATATGCCATAGGCAATGCATAATGCATCCATTGGAAAACTCAAAATCCTAAAAATTATCTTCTCTGAGACTCAACTATAAAACTTGGCCCTTTTTGAAAATATTTAAAATATATTTCATTATACTGTATATTAGTTTTTTTGGTGTGGGGATGTGAAAAGCAGTTTGGCTTCCTGAGGTAGTGTTATGTCTCTATGGAAATAAGGTGAAAATGTTTGGCTTATTTTGTGAAAGTCAACAACAATCCAGAGATTCAAGATCTCTGTCCCAATTTGTCATTTTACTTTATTGCTTCAAAAATATAACTTATAGAAAAAAAATAAATGTTTCCGGGAGGTTTACCTGAATGACATAGATAATTTCAAGCTCTCAAGTAAAAGCTACCCTTCAAGGTAACAGAGAATATACGAGCACATGAAACCTATGTTCACCCAGTGAGTAGTTTAACGGAAAAAAATTTAAATGTCAGTTTTAGTGCCAAATACAGGAATTCTGAATTCTGAATTTGACTGCTAAATGCAGGAATGTATATTAAATCTCTGCCCTCCTTTCTCCACTTCCCTTCTACTTATGATAGGTTTCCAATTCTGGAAATCCTTAAAATCTGGATGGGGCTGGTTCATGGACTCCAGCCCTATCTTCCATGAAGTTTTCCCTACAACTTGTCAGCATCAGATGCTTCACAATCTGCCCTCGCACATTCCCTGGGAAAGGCTGGTCTCCTCCTGCTTCATCAGATGGATGATTTCATTGTACATACGGTGAGGGGCATCCAAACCCCAGATGAAATCCACATGGGCCCATTCAGGAATGTTCTTATGGTAGATGAGGTTGTTCATTTCGGAGAGCAGTATTTTCACGTCATCTGGATTTGAAAGCCAGTCCTGACCTCCAGTCCACATTGCTGTAGGGACTGTCACATCTCTAACTTGGTACCTTACAGGAGTTGGCTAGAAAAAAGGATTAGTTTATAACTATAGATAGCACTTGGACTTTCAAGCTTATAATTTACATTTCAAACATAGTAAACAATGCCATGTGTTGTGATGAAAAGCACGTGGGCATTGGAGCCAAACAGATCTGCAGTATTTGTTCCAGCCTCTACTTGAAGGTAAAATTATTTATCCTCACTGAACTTTAGTTTCTTCATCTGTGAAATGGGGATGATATCTATAATCACTTACTAGGTTAAATGGGAAAACATGTAAATTGCCTAGCACTTTAAGCATTAATTTCCAATTATTTTTCTTCCTAGTAATAAATATTTTACACATAAATTACCTTTAAAAGATAATTTCACAAATGCTTTATGAGGCCCGAGTTAGAGACATTCTACAGAGAAAGGCAAGAGAATGGAATCTACTAAGTATCACTTTAGGTGATAACAGAAAGTCCTTGAAGTAGGCCCAGCTTGACTGTGTCTTCAAAAACACAGGAAGTCAATGGCGCTGGAACTCAGGTAGTTTGAACCCAGGGGAAATGGTTGTTAAGTACGATATGAGACTCTCAAAGATTTGCCTGTCTATCCAGCTCCTTCCAGCTTTCAATTTGTATGGTCAATGTTTGTTCACATTCACACACAACCTAACTGATATTCTTCAGTGCAGATTTTATGATCAGAAGAGTTTAAAATCCGCTCTGATTCTCCACATTTATTTTTAATATTATTCTATAGTACAGACAACACATTTTTTAAAAGTAATGTGATAACATTTTTGTTTTCATATTTTCACTTGCAAATTACAAATTCAGTATAGGTGTGACCAGGGAGAACTCTTAAAAAGTATCTCTTCCAATATTTTAAAAATAAAGAAATTAGGGCAGGCCGAGTGGCGCGGTGGTTGGGCGCTGGCTTGCGAGACCAGCGGCCCCGGTTCGGGTCCCACATGTGAGGGCCAGTGACACAGCCCTCAAAAAAAAAAAAAATTAAAAAAAAATAAATAAAAAAATAAAGAAATTAAGTCCTGAAGAATCAAAGCAGCCTATCCACTATCACATAGATTTATAGTATGGAGGCAAGACTAACACAGTAATCCTCACTTGCCAATCCATACCCTTTTTACTGTACCATGAAAAAACCCTGCCTTCCTCACTGGTGTTTGTTGATCCTAAAAGGACCCTTCTAGTAGTAGCCACCACAGACGGTACACTCTTTTCTTCACCAAACCTACCTCACCTTGTTCCTAAGAAGACCAGTGCCCCTTCATGTGTGGGAAGCCGACAGCCCCCCAGGGTCTGACAAGGCCACATTGCCCTGCTCAGCACTGGATATTAGGGGTGCTGCCTTATGGTTGGTCATGTAATATCTCCTGCCTCTGTGAACCCATGTGCCTTTCCTCCTATAGGAGACAATATACTCACTGCATTTATGGTAAGTTCCTGTGATACTCCAATGAGCTAACTATGCAGCCAAAGACGGGTAAGATCTCCTAAAAGAGGGGAGACAACCTAAGCCAGGCGGTAGTTCCATGGGGAACCCCTGAACTGAGATATTGGGGACTCAAGCCCCTTTGGAAACTGAGGCATAGGCCTTTGGCCACATAGGCCTAAAAAAGCCAGTCTGTGAGAAACAGAAAGCCTCTGTGAGAAACTGGTGCTATCGTTCATCCTTGCCTGTGCAGCTGTGAAAGGTTTCCTTGGAGACCAGGAGACCAAGGTCTCTCAGCCATGAAAGTTCTGATAAGAGGCAACTTACTGACCATAAGTTATTTTAATTAACAGCCTTGTGTAAATTCCTTTGTTTAGTGCCTTGTTGCAGCAACAGATACTGAAGCTTTGACTAAGAAACATATACAGCCCTCTGTAGGATAGAGTGGTGTGAGACCCCTTTAGTTGCTAGGTATTGTATTTACATAGGAATAAAACTTTAGATGCTTTTACCCTAAAACAAGGTAACAGCTAGTCTTTTAGTAATAATTCAAGTATATTCCCTGTGAGTCTAGCTGCTGGAATTTGGGATAATGGCTAGGTAGTCATGGTAACCATTCTTTAGGAGATATATAGAGATAAGTCTATCCTTAATATAAGATAGTCATGATAAATATTCTTTGGATGATGGGCAGAGACTGGGTCTGAGTCTCAGAGGTTATCACAGTGTAAAACAAGATAAATCCTTTAATGGAAGAGTAAGTCACAGTGCACCCTGGAGAGAGCACTTACAGGGGAGTAGAAGACTGTGTAAATCCTGAGAACTACAAACCACCAAATGCTTTGTGATTGAGGTAATGGTCAAGAGTCCCTATAAAATGGACATGTTATTACATTAAAGTGTGACACTCCTGAGAAACTCTTTCTGGTGTCTCCGCTTTCTTTTTTTCTGCTTTGACTGTAATAAAAATTTTCTGTCTTTCGTATCGCCGACGCTGTGTCCACCTTCTTGAGCCCTGGTCAGCGGAGGCTGGTCCCCCGCATTCATGAAAACAGCCTCATCAAAAAAATGTTCTCCTAGTTAATTATAAAAGCAAGGGGCTTCTTGGCTAAATTGTGAACATTCCCATTTTCAAATGGAGTCAAACTTGAACAGTTATTTTCTGCTTGCATTCTCCTATTTTATTCCCATCTCTATGATAAACTGCCATTATAACCTCCCTCTTATGTACTTCAAAAGGATGTATTTGCAGTAGATGTATTGATTTTCTTACCTGATTGCCTTTCTCCAGATTTTTGGTCTCACTCCCCCAGTCAAACGCCCGGAGTTCCCCAGAATTCACTGCCTAAAAGGAAGCAAAAATAGAAATTACATTGGGGTAAAGACATTCTATTCAATAAATGGTGCTGGGAAAACTGGACTGACACATGCAAAAAAATGAAGCTGGACCACCTCCTTACACCATATATGAGAACAAATTCAAAATGGAATAAAGACTTACATGTAAGATACAAAACCATACAATTCCTAGAGAAAAACATAGGGAGTAAATTTGCAGACATTACCCTGAGCAATATTTTTATTGATATATCCCCTCGGGCAAGGGAAGTAAAAGAAAAAATAAACATATGGGATTATATCAAACTTAAAAGTTTTTCATAGCAAAGGAAACCAAGAATAAAACAAAAAAACATCCTACTGAATGGGAGAAGATATTTGCTAATGGAATATCTGATAAGGGGTTAATATCCAAAATTTATAAAACACCCATTCAATCCAACACCAAAAAAGCAAACAACCCAATTAAAAAATGCACAGAGGACATGAAGAGACATTTCTCTAAGAGGACATACAGATGGCCAACAGACATATGAAAAAATGCTCAACCTAGCTAATTATTAGAGAAATGCAAATAAAAACCACAATGAGCTACCACCTCACTCCAGTCAGAATGACTATCATCAATAAATCAACAAACAACAAGTGCTGGCAGGGCTGTGGGGAAAAGGGAACCCTGCTGCACTGTTGGTGGGACTGCAGATTGGTGCAGCCACTATGGAAATCAATATGGAGGTATCTCAAAAAACTGGAAATGGAACTACCTTATGACCCGCAATTCCACTCTTAGGTACCTATCCAGAGAAATCCAAAACACTAATTTGAAAAAAATATAAGCACTTCTATGTTTATTGCAGTGTTATTCACAATAGCCAAGACTTGGAAACAACAAAATACTCATCGGTAGAAGACTGGATTAAGAAACTGTGGTACATTTATACAATGGTGTATTACTCGGCCATAAAGAAGAAAATCTTACCATTTGCAATGATATGGATGGGCTTAGAGAACATTATGCTAAGTGAAATAAGTCAGATGGAGAAAGACAAATACCATATGGTCTCACTTATATGTGGAATCTAAAGAACTGAATAAATGAGCAAACTAAATAGAATTAGTCTCAGAGATATAGAGGAAAAACTGATGGTTGCTAGTAGGGAGGGAGTGGGGATGAGGGAGAAGGTGAGGGGATTAGAAAGTACAAATTGGTATTCACAATATTGCCATGGGGATACCAAACACAGTTTGGGGAATATAATCAATACTGTTGTAAAGATTTTGTCGGGAGTCAGATGGGCACTTGTCTTATTAGGGAGACTGCTTCATGGACAGTGTAGATGCCTGACCACTGTGCTGTATACCTGAAACTGAATAATACTGAATGTCAACTATAATTAAATACATATATATATATATATATACATACATATAGTCACCGGATATGGAGTACAGCATAAGGAATCGAGTCAATGGAATTGTAACAGCTATATATGATATCAGATGGGCAGCAGATTGGGGAGGAGGGTTATCACTTTGTGAGGGTTGTAAATGTCTAACTATTATGTTGTTTTATGCACCTGAAACTAATTTAAAAAAAGCAAAACAGGGCCGGCCAAGTGGCACATTGGTTAAGAGCTGGTTTTGGGACACCAGCGGCCCTGGTTCGGATCCCACATATGAGGGCCAGTGACACTGCCCTCTACAGCTAACAATAGCTCCACCTGGAGCTGGGCTGTGCAAGCCTTGGCGATGGTGTGGGCTGCAGCCCCTGCTGCAGTGGGCTACCATAGGCTACTGTGGGTGGCCGGCAGCCAGCGTGAGCTTCCAATAGCCGTGGTGAGCAACCATCCAGAGGCCGGCGACCGATCTGCCTCATCCGGGAAGAGCGCAATGACGATACCAACATGGGCCAGTGAAACAACGTCCTCCACAACTAGACTGAAGAACAAAAAGACAGCAATTAGTCTGTTCCCCTTCCCCGATTCCCCAAAGCTGTTCCCCTTCCCCAATTCCCCAATAAAATCTTTTTTTTTTTAAAAAGGTAAAACAAACAAGCAAAAAACTCTCCATAAGTACAGATCATATAATTATTATTATTATATTATATATTATATATTTTTAAAGATTTTATTGGGGATTTGGGGGAGGGGAACAGCGTTGGGGAATCAGGGAAGGGGAACAGACAAGTTGCTATCTCCTTGTTCTTCAGTCTAGTTGCGGAGGATGTTGCTTCACTGGCCCATGTTGGTATCGTCATTGCGCTCTTCCCGGATGAGGCAGATCGGTCGCCAGCCTCTGGATGGTCACTCATCGCAGCTATTGGCAGCCCACACTGGCTGCCAGATGCTCACGCTGGCTGCCGGCCGCTCACCGTAACCATTGTCAGCCCACTGCAGCAGGGGCTGCAGCTACACCACCGCCAGGGCTCGCAGCCCAGCTCCAGGTGGAGCTGTTGTTAGCTGTAGAGGGCAGTGTCACTGGCCCTCATATGTGGGATCCGAACCAGGGCCGCTGGTGTCCCAAGCCAGCTCTTAACCAATGAGCCACTCTGTCAGCCCTATTTTTAAGAATTTAGGCTAGTAGAATAAATCACATGAAAAAGTAAAATAAATAAATAAATAAATAAATAAAAACAGAAATTTCCATGGCATTCAAGTGTATCAGTGGGTAAGGATGGGAGGAGGAGTGGAAATGTTCTCCCAAGTCTGCAATTATGAGGGAAGTAGAAAGCGAAGACTGCGGCTGCTCTTCCATTCAGAGTTAAGTGTCAAGGCAAGAATAAGGCCCTTCCAGGGAGAAAATTGGATGTACTACAGAAATACTTCACCACCATGTTATACAACTCCAGGATGTGCATCCCCATAGCAGTTTCCACAGATGGGAATTCTGCACAACTCTGTAGGCTACAATAGGAAAGTTCCCCCTGGAGTTGTGCAATGTGGTAATACTGAGAGAAGGTTTCCGACATTCAGCCAATTAAAATTCTTTGGTTTTGATTATAAAATCTCTCTGTTTCTTTTTCTCTTAATGCTCCCCCCCCCACACACTCTCTAAATTATAACACTAACCTTAAAAGAACTATTTTACTAGGTTCTAAATTGTTAGAAAAACAGGACAAATGGTTATTCTTTATAGATGTCATCACTATTCTTAAAACTCTCGGCTCGAGTGAAGAACTTCCATGTTTTTGCTTTTTAACAAAATGGTATTTTTGATAGGGGAATCTAAGGTGAGTTATGCTCTAGCTCTGTCCTTATATCCATCCTTACTTCCACAGCCAATCAGGGCCACTCAATGGATGGTATCATCTATAATGAGCAATGTTATTAGATTCAGTGCTTCTTCATATGTGAGAAATAAGAACTAGCATTCACATTGTCCTTGAATCCATCCTGAATGTCTTACCTGAGATCTGCCCCTACTTCCTGTGACTGTTTATCAGACTTTGCCTTCTGTGATGAAGGTGTAGTCTGTAGCAGAGAGGACTTCTGGGAAACCCCTGTGGGTAATTAGGTCTTGCCTTAGCATGTTTGTTACTACTTCACCATGCTTTTGGAGGGGCCCAAACAATCTTCTCCAACCTCATTTTGAGGTGGCTGGGACAAAGAAAGGTCTCACTGGGTCCATCTGAATTCACACATTTAAGATCCACTAAAGATGTCCATGGGCCAATACTTTCCTTCCACCTCTTGAAAAGTTTCAGTGTTCTAGATCACATTTCATCTTGGAGTAAATGTGAAATAACCCCCAGACTGTCACAAGGACATCCTGTGACTATTCCAACAAAATGCACAAAGACCTTTACTTAGGGAAAATAACAAATTCAACATTCTTACCTGGCTCCAGTGTAGGATGTTTTGCACAGATGTTCCGGCAGGAGAATGAGCGACATATACATTTGCTCGGCTCTGTAACAAAGGATGAGTGGTTTGTGGGACTTGGAAAAACTCACAAGACATTCACCTTGTCAAGACCAAATCTCCAGGGTGTCAGACTAAGAAATGGGAACATCGTTAAATTATCAACTATTATCCATGAAACAACATATACATGCACATAAATAAAAAAATGCCAGTAAATGTATTTCTGGGCACCTATATTTTTTATCTGAGAATAGCTTCTTATTAGATATCTGACCTCTAAAAATAAAACTTTACTAGAGTAAGTAAGGATGACAGCTCTGCAATTGGCCTGTATTCAAATCCAAGCTCTGCCATTTAATTTTCTGGTGGATTTGGGAGAGATCTGGGAGAGTTATTTAATCCACTAATTCTCAGGACATAATCTGTATAGTAGCGATATTGCTAATACCTGTCTCATAGCGTTCTTACAGGGAATGACATAGTGTGGCATATAATAAATGCTTATCAAATGGCAGCTGTTGATTATATTATTTTTAAAAAGACAAGAATCTTCAGGAATTAAAGCTGTATTCATCCAGTGGATGTAAAAGCTGCTGGCAGATCGCCCTCTACTATTGGGTCTTTTGCGGGGATTGTCCCAGGTGCAGAGAGCTGCCTTGCCCAATGTGTCACCCATTACTGGCATCATCTGCATTAAATGACTGGTTGCCATCTCTCTCTAACTTGGGACAGCACTGAAGGGTCATCCCATCTTCACAGATTTCTGTACGATCAACGGAGGCTCCTACTGAGACTGCATCACAGCTTGACTTTTCATCTACCCAATCCTGTTTCCTTCCCTTTCCTAAGTGTTATTCCAAGGACATGACCCCAAATCACTCTGCCTACTAATTGCCATCTCAGAGTATGCTTCCTAGGAACCCACACTGTGACACCCACCAACTAGAAGCTATGCCTAAGCCAAATTGAATCTCCCTCACATCCCATCAAAGGACTTAAACTACAAACCAGAAAGACCCAAGAAGAAAGAAGAGGTGGGTGATGCATGGCAGTTCTCTCCTTTGACTACTAGGTTCTAATCACTTTTTTTTTTTCATCTGCTGATTCACTGTATGAAGCTGCTTTCAGATCTCTTCCATCTATAATCTCTGAAGCTAATATCTGGCAGCGCCCTTACGTTAACCTGGCCTCAGCCCATGTTAAAGCATTTCCTGCATATTAGTACGAATCAGAGAAAACTGAGTTACTACGTTTCTCTGAGGATTACGTTTCTCTGAGGATTACATTTCTCTAAGTCTTCACTGGCAATAGCTCGCTCTCAAGGAGTGAGTCTAATAACGTCTAGCTTTGCTTCGGAAAACTGAGAATTTACTAGTCTCCCACTTACCATGTTCATATTGTTCGTATTAAATCCTCCCAGAAGTAAAATGATATTGCTACAAATCTGATCGATAATTATCTGGCCACAAAGGTAAATATAAAACTGGCGGAGAAATCTGGTCTGGTACAGAAATTCTTTCCGGCCAAACAATCCCTGTAAAAATATGAAACAAAATAGTAGCGATTACATTACAGGCAATAAGAAGCGACTCTAATTGAAAAGTGTACATTTTAGCGTACTGAGCTGGAAGACTCTTGTACATGGACAAGCAATTTTCTGAGGGGACACATACCTTGATCATTATATCTGGCAGTAACAAAAATTTGGTCCCAGGGCTTTTTGCATGTTTAACAGTAGCTATGGGTGCTAAGGCAAAATACATTTTTATTTTCTGAGCCAGCTCTGGCATGGTGGAAAATGCAATAAAGCCTGAAAGAGAAGAAATATGTTAGCGTGGATACTGAATATCCTAGAACTCATAAAATACATATTTCACTTTTGTCAAGATATTTTAGTAATTACATGTGACTGTGTCTTACTCTCTCATGAAATTTTAAGCTTCTTGAGGTGGGGGAAAAACAACAGCAGTAAAACCTCCTTTGTGTTCCCTCTGACATCTAGCTTATTCCATATCCAGTAGTAGGTTCTCATTGAATTATTGAATAAAATTATTGAGTTTAATAATTCAGACTTTGAGAAAAAAATTATATGTATACCGGCGGTGCCAAAAAAATGTGTACAAATTTTAAGAGATGTTATCTATGCTGAAGCAGTAGTTCGCCATAATCAGAAGTGTCTGGACACTGATGGTAACCACTTTGAGCACCTCTTGTAATTGCTGAAGCAAATGTGACTTGCATTCATTTTTGTTATCGGTATATATTGAGTATTACAATTTTAATACAGTTTTTTCGTTTCTTAAAATGTGTATACTTTTTTTTGGCACCCTCTATATATCTTTGTATATTGAGGGGTAAATATATATATATATATATATATATATATATATATATATATATATAATGACTTGCATGGTTTTCACCTCATTTAATTCTCAAATCCTTGTGAGGTATTTTTGTTTTTTTGAGGGCAGTGCCACTGGTCCTTATATGTGGGACCAAACCAGGGCCGCTGGCTTCCCAGGCCAGCACTTAACCACCGCGCCACTCGGCCGGCCCTAAATAAACCTCTACAGTTAAAGAAAATGAGAACCAGAGAAATTGCCTTGTTCATTGATAATAAGCATGTTCTGTAACATAATGGTTATTGAGATATCAGGATCTTGCTGATTTTCCTCGATCCCTAATTTTTTTGGAACCCAACTGTAACATAATCTAGTAGACAAGTTGTCTAGTGAACTGGATTCCAACTCTTATTTTTGTCTTAGGCTGGGTATGGGATGCTGGTTAAGTCAATCTGTGCCTCACTTTCTATATCTATAAAATAGAGTCAAATTCCCTGAATTAGCACTGTACAGAGACAATCTCTGTAGAGCCTTTGGCAGAAAAAAAGCTATTGTATAAAACAAGGGTATGGTCATTATATTTGAAATATTATGTGTCTATTTCAAAAGAGCCTGTATGTTCTTTGTCTAGGCTGATAGTTGCAGGTTGAGAGGAGGGAAGCTGGTTAAAAAAAAAAGAAAGAAAAGAAACAACTGGAATCACATGATTTCTGTCTAGTTCTGAGAAGCTGGGTAAATATTAAGAAAGACTGATTCCTTCCCTTTTTCCACTTCATGTGATTAGTTTTGCCAGCTACAGGCAAAGGCAAGCCCAAGAGCACCTGGTATTAGCTCTTCTCTCTCAACTATACCATTAGTCACACTGGGTTAAAAATACATTAAAGTACATACTATATTCCAGCTTAATTCTGACTATATAGAAATCCCCTCAAATGTCAAAGTCTAAGAACTCTAGATAACTTCTCTCAGCAATACTTCTCTTTATGCAAAGCCAGTTCCAGTTCTCCACATCAACAGCTCCATGACTGACTAATAGAATAATCCTATGCCTTTTTGTCCCCTGCTTTTTCTCAAAATAGCGTTTACCCTCATCATGAGCACCTTTGTCTTCATGTCAAGCTGAACAATTTGAGTTAGAGAAAAAAATATTTTAAGATCTTTGGGTATTAGAGTAGGAGCAAGCATAGCGCTTCAACTTTCTTTCTATGAAGTGCAGGGTAAAACAGAGCTCGCAGGAGTCAGTCAATGGTACTGAAAAACTCAGAAAGAAAAATGTGAAAGTCAAGCTCTTTTTATTCACTAGAGAGCATCCTTTAAAAATGAACCAACTGAACTTGTGCCCTGAGTTGCCTGTCTCCTTAGAATACCCCACCCTGGACTTCAACTTTGGGTTCGGCTCAGGGTGGACACAAAGCGCTCTTCTCAGCCCCCTTTCCAGAATCTGCTCCCTATGGCACACACAGTGCCTCTTCTGATTGTCCTTTGTCCTAATCTAAGCCAAGCACATTTTCCCTGTTGACTTTGGTCTGACACAGGGCCAGAATAGCCAGTCTCCACTCCGTATGCTGCAGGGGCAATGAGTTAAGGTTTCTCATAAATTTATCAAAAGCAAAAGGACCCTGGCACATAATTGCATTAGAAGGGGAGGGGGGGATGGAAAGAGACTTGAGTAAACTCCCCATCAGTTCTGTTTATAGCATAATGACAATGTTTACTGTTTATTGCTTGCATCTTATGTGTCAGACACTGAACTCAGGGTTTCATTCATTCAATGCATTTATTGAGTGCATACTATGTGCTAGGCACTGCCCTCACAGCTGAGTCATTTGCTCAATGACATTTATCTATGAGGTGGTAGAGTTAGTATTTAAATCCATCGTCTGTCTGACTCCACAGCCTTTGAGCTGCCTATCATACCAGAGGCCTCCCTCAATTCCATTTCCATTTCCTGTAGCCCTTAGTCACTGAAGAGGCTGAGGCCAGATGAGTGAAGTGTGAGATGACTGATCCCAGGCATAGCTGTACACCACATGCTCACATTTCTTCCGAGTATACAAACCTGCTTTCCTTTGAACCTACCCATGGTGGTGCCCTGTGAATAGCCGACATAATAGATCTTTTCCTGTTCAGTTTTCTGCAAAATAAAGTTTATGACTGCAGGAAGGTCAAACCTAGCCATCTCATCAAAACTACAAGGGGAAAAGACAAAGTTATATGAAAAGTCATAATCAGAAATAAACAAAAAAGCCCCCGGGGTTTACAAACAAGCCTTTGAGTTAATATTCCCATCAGCTTATTACTGTGCCCCTCCCAACACTCAGAATGGACTTGTTTCAAATGGGTTTCTCTGGGGTCACAGGCTGTGAGCAAACTGCTGTTTCCTCCAGATGTTATCACAGAGGGATAATCGTCTTCAATGCATATTTGCTGAGCACATGATCCACCTCCTAGCCAAGGTGTTCCATTATTCTCTTTGCAGAATGGAACAGGGTCACGCAGACTCATTTATATAAAGCCACTACAGGGGCCCTTCTATGATGAAAGGGATAAAGAGCAGGTTGAATGTCAATAGGTAATTTAAATAAATATATTTCATAAGACTGTGAGAGGTGTGTTAGTCAAATTGATAGTCCCTAAGGTTTAATAATTTCCTTAAATCTTTAATGTTGCTTGGTCTCATCTCCTGGTGGGGGTACTAGTCTTTGTCATAACGCACAGAAGAGTTGGTCCCAGGATACCCCTCTTATAAGGAAGTGGATATATCCTTCTCTCATTCTAGTCTCGATCACCTGATACCAACCACTGGTCTGATTCCATTTACCAGACCCGACTGTCCATTTGGGGAACTCAATTTTCCCCACTACTTCCTCAGAAGAATTACTAGTCAATTAAGATAATCAGGGGATATCATATTAGGATACTGATGAGCCAACCAAAGCAAATTACCCAAATACTAGAAGCCGTAATTGTTTTACCCAGTGCTTCCAAAGACATCCATGTCCACCTCTGCTCACAAGCTTTTCATATACCTGAAAGCCCAGAACTCATCTTGGTCTATGGAGAGGGTCTTGTGTTTCTGAGACCAGGTGTTTCCCCTGCTGTTCCCCAGCCACACATCGAAACCAGCATCTGCCAGAATGAAGCCCAGGCTGTTGTTGGGCAGGTTGGAAATCCAGTTGCTGGCGTCTCCAAGCAGGCCATGCTGCAGTAAGACCACAGGCCTGGAACCTACGAAACAGAGAATTTCAACTGTGGGAAATATTCTCCACCTTTCGTGTTATCCCCTGATGTGCAAAGACTTTCAAGTTAAACAGATGTGCGTTCAAGTCTTGATTCAGCTGCTTGCTAACTAGTTACTTTACCTTCCTGTGTCTTGGTTTCTGCATCAGAAAAACAGAAGTTTCGTTTTGACTAAATGAAATAGTGCACAAGGAGCAGGTAGCACAAGGTCTGGCAAAGAGAAAGAATCAAAATTCATGTTTTATTGTTGTTTTTGTGTAGTTATTTTTATTACTACACTTGTCTGGGCATCTGAGAGGATGTTGGAAGTCTCACAGGAGATAGTATAATGTAATGATTAAGATAATTATTATATATAATAATAAAACCTATTATATATTTTAATAAGAATAAGAAACTATATTATATATTTATAGTATGTCTATATTATGTAATACAATATATTACTATGTATAATATAACATATTACAAATATATAATTATATATGCATATATGTGTATATGTTATTGTTATAATATCAATAATTATATAAATGCTCTACATAATTATTGGTATAATATTCATATATAAACATAAATATGTATACATATAAACAAAACAAAACATCTGTTCTAATATATTAATATATTATATATAATTATATTATATATATATATATATATATATATATATATATATATACACACACCATATATGTAATGGTTTAATGGTTATGGATCCTTCATGTCAAAAAGACCCACAAGTCAGCTTGAAGTATCTCCCACTGTTCAAATATGGGAAAATGTGAGCATCAAAATAAATAATGACAGTAATAAATTATATACTAATGAATAATTAAGAATGCATGAATCAATACTGATATCAATAAAAAATGAACAAACAAATAATTATGGGAGAGGGAAAGCTCTTATTCATAATATAATGCCAATTAATAAATACAGAATGATCGAAGGCATGATAAAATCATCAATGGATGCTAAAATTAGCGGGTAAAAGTTTGAAGAGATACAGGATATTTACATATCCTGAGAATGCCTCCTCACAAATATTTATTAATTACAAAGGGAAGAATACCAACTTTACAATAGACAAACTTGGCAGACACCATCTCAATAAAGCAATCAAAGCTGATATCACCAAATGTAACTGAACCTTTAAGTTATACCACTCACAAAAATTAACTCAAAATGGATTAAAAGCCTAAATGTAAGACTGGAAGAAAACATAGTAAAAAAGGTCCTTGACATTGGTCTTGGCAATGATTTTTTGGATATGACACCAAAGCACATGCAACAAAAGCAAAAATAAACATGCGGGACCACATCAAACTAAAAAGCTTCTGTACAACAAATGAAACAATCAACAGAGTGAAAAGGCTAATGTTTGCAAACCGTATTTCTGATAAGGGGTTAATATTCAAAATATACAAGGAACTCAAACAACTCAACAGCACAAGAACAAATAACCCAACTTAAAAGTACAAAGAATGTAAATGGATGGACATTTTGCCAAAGAAAACATACAAATGGCCAATTGGTACATGAACTAATCATCAGGGAAATGCAAATCAAAACCACAATGAGAAATCACCTCACATACTTGTTAGAATGGCTTTTATCAAAAGGAAGGGATAACCAGTGTTGATGAGGATATGGAGAAAAGGGAAACCTTGTACACTATGAGTGGGAAAGTAAATTGATACATCCAAAGTTGAACTCATAGAAACAGAGATTATAATAGTGGTTACTAGGGGCTGATGGGTAGGGGAAATGGGGAGCTGCTGGTCCGAGGATATAAGTCATCAGTTATAAGATGAGTAAGCTCTGGAGATCTAAAATACAGCATAGTGACTATAGCTAATAATATTGCATCATATACTTGAAATTTGCTAAGAGCATTCTCCCTTTCTCTCTCATGCACAGACACACAGACACACACACACACACACACACACACACACACACAGTAACTATGTGAGGTGATAGATGTATTAATTAACCTGTGGTAATTATTGTACAAGGTATACATATATCAAATCATATTGTACACTTTAAATATATATATATATATATAATTTTGTCAATTATATATCAATAATGTTGGGGAAACGATTAAGCTGATATTGCCAATTCTGAAACAAGCCATCATCATGTGCTTCATAATATAATGCACTGGGAAAGACACAACTTCATTTCTGTGGTAGTCCTGCCAAAACATATAACCTGAATCTCATCATGAAGAAACATCAGACAAACCAAATTGAAGAACATTATATAAAATAACTGTTCAAAACTCTTCAAAAATGTCAAGGTCAAAAAAGACAAAGAAAACCTGAGGAATTTTTTCAGCTTAGAAAAGAGACAAAGAGACATGACAACCAAATATAGTGTATGATGACCATAGATTAGATTATTGACCAGGGTTTTAAAAAACCTACAAATTACTTTGGCACAACTGACAAAATTTGAATGTGGGCTATAGATTAGATACTAATATCAATCAGTGTTAGTTTCCTAATTTTGATAAATGTATTGTGATTATAGAATACCCTTCTTCTTAGTAAAGGATATTAGGATATTGCCCCCCCCCCTCTAAATATCTCACTTTGGCATAAGAATTATTTTGTGCTGAAGGCATTTCAGTTCCTGAAATCCCTTGTCTGCCTAAAAGCAGAGCCCCACAAAAGAACTCAACTGTCATAAATTCCTTTCCTGGAAGCAATTGTAATCTTCTCTTCTTGTATGCTAGAAGTTGGCACCACAAATGGACAGACATAGTCAGAAACTATCATACCTCCCATCTATTTTTCTAAAGGTCATTTGTCTCTTCAAAATGTCATTTGCTTTTTCATCAGTGCTGTTTTTGAACTCCCTTTTCCCTACTAAGTTAGCTATATAGACCCCCAAATCTAACCACCATTTTCAGTTACTCATCTCTGAGAGCTCCCATGTGCATGTGTGATGCCCATGCTAATAAACCTCTGCTTGTTTTTCTTTTCTTAATCTGTCTTTTGTTAGTCTAATTTATAGGGCCCCAGTTGGAGAACCTAAAAGAGTAGGAAAAAAAAGTTATTTTTCCCTCCTCAGCATTAGGAAATACATACTGAAGTACTTAAGGGTTAATAGGCATGATGTGTCAAACTTATCAAAGATTTTTGAAAAAATAATATTAGAGAGAGAGAAAGAAAGGGGGGAGAGACAGAAAGAGAGAGAGAGAGATTGAGAATGGGGGGTGCAAAATGTAATTTATAACTGGTGACTCAGGTAAAGGGTATATAATAGTTCTTTTCTTGTACAATTCTTAGAAACTTTCTGTAAATTTGAAATTATATTAAAATAGAATTTATAGAAAACATCAGTGGGGATAAAGAAGGATTAAGGGCTTTAGGAATTCTAATGTTAAATAAATTAAGATAAACATTTTTTACATCAGTAAGTAACACTGAAAGATTAATAAAATGCTGTCCCTTTAGAAGGTAACATGAGAATTAAATCAGGTCACGAGTGTAATGTCCACACTCAAGAGGAAACCTGTAGTAAAGAGAAGCTTTATAGCTGCTGTTATTAGCGCTATAATTTTCAAAGGCAGTGATTCTCTGAGCTTCAATGTCCTCATTAACAAGACACGGGTATAATTGCCTGCTTCACAGGGTTTTGAGGGTTACTTGAGATACTGTGCATTCAGCACTCAGCATGCTGCCTAACTGCTTATAAGATGGTAGGTCCTGTTATTCAGTGAACTAAGTCTATATGCAATCTCGGTAGAGCCCAGAGGCCTTTCTACAACAAACTTGTCCAGCATCTGGGCAATCTTTATGAATTCCGTTTGCCTCATTTTATCCCTCTGGTGAGAAATCATAAAGAGCTGCTAATGAAGGGCCGAGAGAATGGAACTGAGTTAGTTTAGGTTTTCCTTTATGTCTGGTCATTATTCCTTTATGTCTGGTCATTAAGTTCATGCTTTTGCCCTCAATACTATGTGATCAAACCAAGGTGGATCAATGCTCGCCTTTGGAATCCCTAGGACATTTCCCATGGCTGGGGCCAGCATGGCCCTTTAAGCAGTAATTTGTCCTTGTTGTTCACCTAGTGAGAGAACGGGCTTATAAATGATTGGTATCTTTTCAAGTATCCCCTGGAGTCATGGACTTTTATTTACATTAGAGCCAACAGGTGACTGTGTAAAGGCTACTGTTTAAAAAGCTGTCATTTTTGAAGATGGCCCAGCCTATTTTCTCTCTTGATGTAAATACTTGAAGTGAACAATGAGTATCTGATGAAGTAAGATTTTTAAAAGGCTTTTGTCACAAGCTTATAGATATCTTTCAGTTGTTTTCAGTATGAATGTCTTTGGTCCTCTTTTTGAAGAGATGTTGAGAAATCTTATTTTCCTTCAGGGCTGGAATGGATATTTCCTCCTTGAAGAGGCCAATGGGAGCTGCAGGAACAACATCAGCCACTAGAGGGGAGTATTCTGCGCCGATGGATGCCTGGAACTGCAAACTCTTGGGCAATGAGTGACCAATGTAAATAAACCCCGGGGTGAGAAAACAAAAAGCCATGAATAGGAGCTCCAGGGGTCTCCCCTGGCCTTAGGAAATGCTACAGTCACTTGATTGCTTGGCAGATCCATGCCTTGATTACCCCCTAGAATTTGTGGGGCTTAGTGAAGTTATCTCTGTCTCTCCAGGCTACTCATTTATTTATATAAAATTAATTTATTCATGCCACATATATTTATTGGCACCTACAATACGGTTCGCACTCTTTTAGGCACTGGTGACAGTCTCGAACAAAATAAAGTCCCTGCTCCCACTGAGTTTATATTCTGATGGTGGTGGTGGTGGGGGGGATACATAACACATAAACAAGCAAGTATCTACATATCAGGTGATGTGAAGTGCTATAAGAACAATGAAGCAGGATAAAGGGCTAGATTTCAATAGGTGACAAAGGGTTGCTATTTTGAATAGGGTGGTCTGGAAAAGAAGGTGAAAGAAAGGCCAGGACAAACTGTAGATATCTGATGAAATAGTGGTCCAGAGGAGAACTCTAAGTTCAAAGGCACTGAGGTGGGCGCATGCTCAACATACATAATGTACAGCTCAGCACCGGTGTTAAAAAAAAAAAAAAAAAAAAAGCTGGTTTGCAAAGAACTGCACAAGTATAATTGGAACAAAACAAAACCCTGAAGCTTCTTTACACCAAAGCCCAGTAGCATTTCCCCAGCATTTTCTGGTCCTCCTTAACAACTTGGGCTGTGGTGTCAGATATCTTGTTTGAGAGCTGCTTTTGCAACATGCTAGCAAGTGATAGCTAGTAACTAGTAGTAGTACACTTTCTGGGAAAATTATTTAAACCTCTGTGAGTAGCAGTTTTTAGGATTATTGTGAAAGTTAAATGAGACTAATGCAAATAAAGCACTTAGCATTGTACCTGGCATACACGAAGGAACTTAATAAGAAATCATATTAGCTGAACTTATGACAGATAATGTGGTTGCTGTTATAAACATAGAGCTAGAGTATTAAACGGAATAGAACCAAAGAGAGATGAAGGATGGGCACAATTTAATGGGTAATGAAAGTGAATTTTTTAAAAGCCAGCAATAGCTGAACATCCCATATGCAAAAGTAAGAAATTATATAAACTATGGTAACATGTACTAAAAAAGAAAAAAATGTATGTAGAGTGCCTGATTCTTAAAAAGATCTTAATGAAAATCTGGGCAACACCTTAAACATTTAAAGTGCTATATGGATGGGGAAAATAAAGTGTTCAGGGGTGGACTCCAGATACCATATTGGAGTTTGCATTCATCATGAGCAGGGGTTGGTGCAGTCTATTTAAGAGATCATTAGTGGGATATTCTGGAATATCTATGTAGGATGGGTTTAGGGAAAGGGTAAAGTGCTAGAAGGGGTCAAGAAATGGACTTTTCTTGATCTTTTTTGAAAATAAACACTATGTTTATTTGAGACAACTGGGGGTGGAGGTTTTAATGGAGATTATAGGGGGAGGGGAGAACTGAAGCCATCTTTTGGTTTGAACAATTGGCCCCAGTCTATAATAAGAACCCAGACTCCCCTTGACATATTCAAATCACAAGGAAGTCATTACTGTAGGGAAGACTGCCATGTGGGGGTGACATAAGGTAAACCATACCTGTGATTTTAAGTTGTGCTAGGCCTCGAGGAATTCTGTTAACAGAGAGGATATACCCATCTTCTGTTGTGACTTCGTACTCCTCACAGGGGTAGCCTTTATGTTGGATGATCTCACTCTATGGAAGAAGCACAATTTCTTTTGAGTTTAGTTCAGTACGGCTGTATCCTCAATGATGCAAAAGTTAAAAAGTAGATGCCTTGATGCTGGAAGACATAGACAAGAAATTCCTTGCTTTTCTCTAGCTAATCATGTTATCTTAGAAAAATTAACCAGTTCTCTGCAGTTCTCCCTTCCTTTACTTTTCATGTGGAGACTGGACTAAAACGATGGTCCTCTAAGTGTGGACCCTGGACCAAACTCCACTACGAATGAGGGCTAGCCATTTGTGTTTTAATAAACAGCTCAGGTAATTCTGATGCATTCTAATGTTTGGGACCCACTGGACCACAACCCAGACCCCAAACCTGGGTATGCATCAGAATCATCTGGGGCATTTAAATGTACAGGCTCCTGGGCTCACTTTGAGTTAGGGGTCGGATGATTCTAATGCAGCTAATGGGGTGCTTGTCTTATGAGAATCCCTGGACCGTGCATTCCCTAAGTTTCTTTTCAGCTTTAAAAACCACAGACTCAAGAGCAGTAGTTTTCACATTTTTAGGTCAAGCATCCCTCAGTGAATTTGAGGGGTTTCAGATTTTCTGTTGCTTTTATATGAACCCCTGGTTAAAGACCCTTATTCTATACAGATGTTACATGTAGAAAGTCTGTAGAATATGATGCTGCAGAGATCTCCTAAGTTTTCTTACTGTTCTTGCTCGTTGTCATCACCTAGAGAAGGAGGGAATTATTTCTATCAGTTGCTTTAAAGGTAACAAAAGAGGAGAAAGCCAGGTGCCCAATGCCCAGTGTAGTATATAGGGCAAAAGGGCATAGTAGTTAAGAGAAAGGCTCTAGGATCTCACTGCTTGAGTTTTAATCCTGCCTCTAACACTAACACACAAACTAGCTCTATAATTTTGGGAACATTTACTTAATCCGTCCTTATTCTTCAGTTTATTCATTTGTAACTTAGGTATACCAATGGTTCATACTCCATGGAATTATTGCAAAGGATGTAAAAAGATAATGCACATATACCACTCACTGGGTTACCTGGCATACAATAGGTGCTGAAAGAGCATTAGCTACTATATAATTAAAAACAACCCCACCCTTTCAAGTAACTCCTCTTCATCTTTCAGACTTCAGGTTACAAAACCTTTCTTCAGAAAAACTTTCCTAAATTTCCTGGATTAGGTCCTCCTTTTTCATGTTTTCTTCTTTGATTTCATTGTTCTTGTAATTAGTAATTGAGTATCTATCTTTCCTGCTGGATTGTAAACTCCATAAAGTCAGAACTTTGATATTTTTAGATCTCTCTGTAACCTCAGTACATAGCACAGTATCAGCGGCTTAATAGGTGTCCAATTAACACTTATTAGAAAAATACATAAAGGAAGCCAACTATATACCAAAGTATAGGGTAGATTATATCCACATAAATAAGCATGCAGAATCAAACCCATTCAGACTCTGAACCATTTTTATTCTATTTTATTTAATTTATACCAGCAATCATATGAATTCTCTGCTTCACGTTGCCTCTCCATGCATAACTGGTCAATGCTAGAGTCCAATTCAATGGATTTTGTTTTTAGGACTCCTGAAGTGTCAAGAGTGTGTAGGTGCTGGGCACATCCAGTGGGTGAGGCCCAGGGAGATTGGCTCCGCCTATAGCTAAAGAGATTCCCTCCACCCATGCAGGAGCCCAGAGGAATTTGTGTGGGACCTTTTCAGGGCCGGAGGATGTTTCCTGAGGATCTACGCCAATGTGCTAATAATATGGATACACCATCAAAAGATAGTCACTCTGTGGAATGATAAATTAAACCTGAGAGTTGGCATCATGTAGATTCAAAATATTTCTATAACCTGTCAGAACTTTAGAATTCATTGCAAGGAGGCTACTGTAAAAAGGGTCTTACATAAAGGCATACTAAATCTATGACAAAACTATATGGATCACAAACATTACACACAGTCTCACTCACCTGGAAGTAGCGTCTCACCTGGGAGGATGTGTTGCATAGTGGTTATAATTATGTGTTCAGACAGGTCTGCTTATAAATTGTAGCTCTACCACCTACCAGTGACGTGGCCTAATTTAAGTTGTTTAACCTCTTTAATCCCAGTTCCTGCATTTGAAAAATAGCTACTGTAGAGGGCAGCGAAAATTAAATGAAATTAATATCTCTTCAGCTTTCATCACAATTCTGCTATTGGATAAGTGTTACCATATGGTGGGCATTAAAACTCAATTAAAGGGCCGGCCAAGTGGCGCGGTGGTTAAGCGCTGGCTTGGGAAGCCAGGGGCCCCGGTTCGGTCCCACATACGAGGGCCAGTGAAACTGCCCTTAAAAAACAAAACAAAATCTCAATTAAGAATTTTTGAAGTAAGCCAAAAAAAAAAAAAATCCTCTGGGATATCTAAAGTGATCACATCATTCATGAATTTTCTCACAGGAGGCTCTCTCCATCATTCATTAGGGTCATTTTACTGCCAGTCAACAGAGTGACCAGTCTAAAATAGGATAACAAGAATAGATTAGAATGATGCAGGATGCTACTAGAAGTCAGTGCCCTAATAATAAGTGAGGATTAACACCTTTGCAATATGGGAGAAAAATAGAGAAATAATCAAAGCACAGGCAAAGTGGAAATAATCAAGGGTCTGGGCTTGGCCCAAGCTCCTTCAATGATTTCTCTGCTCATAGAATAAATCAAAGAATTTAAGAAAAATTTAGATTGTGTTTGAATCCCAAGAGGTTAAGTGATTAGCCTGACTGAATTTGTCAGAGGAGAACCCGGTTTACTCATACCCAATTTAGCATTTTGGCACTTTCCAGTTACAATATGCTAATTTATGACTATGCTGTATTAGCAAAAATTACCACCATATATAAATATAATGCAGATAATACACATATGCAAATATTAACATGTAAGGCACTTCATCTCCCCCAAAACATGATGGAAAATCCCAACTTACAATATTCATGAACGCTTCTGGGTCCACATCTTTAGTTGGCATACGTCCTGAATTCACATTTCTTTGGAACAAATACGCCACCAGAATCAGAAGCCACATCTCAGTTCTGTGTGAAATAATCCACTCTCTTGACAAGATTTTTGACATGGTCCGACATCTGCATTTATGTTTTCCTGGCAATATAACAACTAATTCTAAAGTCAAACGAATCTGTGGGTTTAAAAACTCACATATTTTCCAGCTGTAATTCCTTCCCCAAATTCTGGAGCAAATTAAATAAGGTTGGTTGACAGCAACGAAAGAACACAAAGTAGAATGGAAACATTGTTTAGGATGGCCCAACTCCATCTGGCTCCTCCCACGCCCTCACACAACTTGCAGTCACCAATCCTTTAGCTTGTAAATATGTAAAACTTTCTTTGATGCAACCTGGAGTTATGCGCATATGATGCAGCCCATAAAGCCCCTGTTTTTCATTATCAGCTAATAAGGACCACAGGGAGCATCTTTCTCTTTTTTCTTAGTTTTTATCTTCCTTTGATAGGTGGAAAGATATGGAGTCTACAGAAAATACTACATGTTTCTATAGTCACATTCTAAGGCTCCAGTGATCTGTCCTTTGGTTGAAGATCAAGGTAGTGATAAGTATTTTTATTGAAAATGTCAAAAAGTTTTAGGATATTTTCCATTTTTAGTGATGGGTGAGAACATTGATCGGAAGAAAATGAATCTTCCATGTTTAGGCCATTTCTATCTAGCTCAACGAAATTGACATGTATGAAATGTTTTATTTTGGGTTGCAATCACTAGTTAATGGCTGAGAGATCAATTTGATGGATACCTGGTAGTTAAACTGTCTTCAATAACCAAAATGAGTTGCAGCTTAGTTATTTTCATGAACTAAATGTCCCAGTTTAATCGACTGTGTGGCAAAGAGAGTAATTCCTTAGCTAGTAATGTTTAAGTAGGCCAGGAGGTTAGAATTATTGTCATTTTAAGTAAAGAATGTGTTAGAACTTAAGAAAAAAAATTATTTAAAGTAAAATATTTCTTTACTTTTACATCAGCCCTTCAGAGCTGAGCTAACAGCAGCCACATTAATTTATAGACTTTTGGAATGTGGTTGGTGGAGGAGCTGAAGCTGGAACAGGAATGACCAGTCTGTGAGAAAAAGTATCTGCCCATAGTCTCAGCCTCACCCACTCCGGGAGGGCAGGTTGCACCTATGATGAGGTAAGCCTGCAGCTCTGATCTGAATTAATTTTAGCATTCCTACCATTGTCGATCTGATGAGTGCTAAGGAGGAGTGATTTGACCTACTTTAGAGGGAGCTTTTGTCCAACACTGCAGAGCCCCATACCCTCAGTACCCACTGAATATACTCTGAAGTTATGCAAAGTGAACATTTAGAAAAGAACTTTGGCGCCTACTGTTGGCATTTTAGGATTTTAAGATGGAAAGAAAATCTCATTCTGTTCTTTCATTTTTAGAAATGTGAAGGCATGTTAAATGACTTTCCCAACATTAGCTAGGTTGATAGTGGCAAGGCCAGGGCTAAAATTCAGGTATTTTAATTAATTGTGTAGCATTATTACCACATGGGAAAAATGTAGCACTTTAATATCCTCTTCCCTATTCAAGGACAAAAATTTCACACACTAGTAAAAGCAATTACATCGATCTTTGTGAATTGTCTCTTTAAAAGTTCTCTTCTGGGCCGGCCGAGTGGCGCATTGGTTAAGCGCTGGTTTTGGGATGCCAGCGGCCCCGGTTCGGATCCCACATGAGGGCCAGTGACACTGCCCTCTACAGCTAACAGCTCCACCTGGAGCTGGGCTGTGCGAGCCCCGGTGATGGTGTGGGCTGCAGCCCCTGCTGCAGTGGGCTGCCATAGGCTGCAGTGAGTGGCCCGCAGCCAGCGTGAGCGGCTGGCAGCCAAGCGTGAGCTGCCAATAGCCGCGATGAGCGACATCCAGAGGCCAGCGACCGATCTGCCTCATCCGGGAAGAGCGCAATGACGATACCAACAGTGAAGCAACATCCTCCGCAACTAAACTGAAGAACAAGAAGATGGCAACTTGTCTGTTCCCCTTCCCTGATTCCCCAACGCTGCTCCCCTCCACCAATTCCCCAATAAAATCTTTAAAAAAAAAAAAAAGTTCTCTTCTGGGGCTGGCCGAGTGGCGCATTGGTTAAGAGCTGGCTTGGGACCCCAGTGGCCCCAGTTCGGATCCCACATATGAGGGCCAGTGATACTGCACTCTACAGCTAAGATGGTGAACAATAGCTCCACTTGGAGCTGGGCTGTTGTGAGTCCCCGGGATGGCATAGCTGCAGCCCCTGCTGCAGTGGGCTGCCATAGGCTACAGTGAGTGGCCGGCGGCAGCTAGCATAAGTGGCCAGCAGCCGGAGTGAGCTGCCAATAGCTGCTGTGAGTGGCTGTCCAGAGGCCGGTGACCGATCTGCCTCATCCGGGAAGAGCACAATGATAATACCAACATCGACCAGTGAGACAACACCCTTCACAACTAGACTGACGAACAAAAGGACAACAACCTGTCTGTTCCCCTTCCCCAATTCCCCAATAAAAAAATCTTAAAAAACAAACAAAAACGAAACAAAACAAAACAAAACAAAAGCAAAAAAGAGACCCTTAGTTATATAAAAAAAAAAGTTCTCTTCTGGATTTGAAATTCAAAATAATTCATAATAAGTTCATTATAATTTTGAGAGGTATAATCTACTCAACATTTGCCAGTATATTCAGGTGCAATCAACTCCCACATTGGATTAATATAGGTGTGAATACTATACAGATTTATTAATGAAAGAATTGATGCCAATAAATTGATTAGTTCAGCAACAATCCTACATTTTTGGTCGTAGGACTACTCCTCACTACCTCCCTACCCCCTCTTTTTTTTGGCCTTTAGAAACTGTGTCTTCCCTGGGTACAAGCATAACGCAGGGAAAATGGAACACAATTTGGCTCTCAAATTCTTAGGTAATTTTATGAGCTCACAACTGTCATTTTGGAAGCAGGAAAGTGATATCCTAAGTCCAACTCAAAGAGCTACATTTTGAACAAATGTTAAATAAGTACAATTTTCCCCATTGCAGAATTTTAACAATGACCTATCACCTTAGTAATCCATAGCTCGTGGAAAGTATCAGCAGTACTATAAAGAGATATTGTTACCGGCCAACTGAGCAGCACCAACCCCCACCACTGAAAAACTTTAATGTTTTCTTTTCTATAGAAATGTTAAGTATAAAAATGTAAGTCTCCTCCCTAGTTCTTTAGTTTCTTAGCTCTTGGGCCTTGATTGCTTTTCTGACAGGAAGATCCCCCTTGCTTCTTAATTGCTTTGTAAATTAGTTCCTGAATCTGAAACAATAGAAATCTACTACCCCTGCTTCAGATAACTATTTGAAAGCCTGAGACTTCCTAATATCCCCCAGGCAAGGAAGCTAAATGTCAAACCCATTCTGTGTCCGGACAACTGATACCACCTGAGTGATGGACTGAATAGGCACAAGTTTCATAAGAACTAACAGATTTATATTTCTGTCCTCATTCAGGAGCCTTGAGGATACAGGGGATACCCCAACAAGCAAAGAAGCCAACACGGTCTTCCAGGTGGAGCTTGAGACCCCTTCCTCTCATCTGAGATCAGCTAGGGTGAGAGTTCCGTGAACCCCAATAGGCAAGGACAGCTCTATGCCCCTGCCCAGCAGGAAGCAGATACAGAAGAAGAGAACTCCTGTCCCTCAGCTTCCCATAGAGATTTTATGGGGATCACATCTCTCAAGGAAAACCTAGGCAGGTAGTTAGAGGCAGGCATTGGGTCTCTGCATTCCTGCATGTCCCACAGTGTGACCACCTGGGGACATCCCCTCTCCACCCAAAACTCCCTTTGTATTGTAATTACCTACCCCTGCGGGAAGAGCAAATGGGCGCAAAATATCCAACTAGATCAGATCAGTCACTCACACCTACACAGTACCTCTTGTTAATCACAGGGGCCAATCAAGTGGTCCTACGCCCAGGAAGAACAGCCCATCCTGGAGAAAAAGGATAAAAACCCCAAGTCCTGGGAGGGAAGCGCAGCTGCTACTGCCACTTCTGTTGCTGCTTCTTCCTTTTAAGCCTCACCTTTGCATATGCCCCCTCCACATTCTTTGGTAATGGGCCCCTAGGCCATCCTCTAGTCTGGATGTACTGTCTTTTCTAATAAACTACTTATTTTACTGCTTTACTCTGGTATCTCGTTCAACTCTTTGCTCGAGTTGCCAAGGACCTGGACTCTGCGCCGAGAAAGGCCCACTCCGACAACAATATGGGGGACCCAAATGTGCCAATGTGATCTACAACTTGGAATTATTTATCTGAGATTTTACAAAAGAGGTTTCTATCAAGAAAATGTGTGATCTTTTAAAATGGGATTTTTACCATTTCAATACATAAAAAGAAGGATCTGAAATACCCCAATATCTTGAAGTTAAGAAAGTGGGTCTTCCTTAATGTGCATTATCTATAAATCAATTAAATATAAAAATTACATAAAAGCAACAGGTCAAATAGGAGAGAGATTGAGGAAAAACTTTCTAAGAAAAAGACAACAGAGAATCCACATGCAACCTTACTCATAAATGTATTGTGTGTAAAAACTATAAAAATTGAAACAGCTTACAACAAACGAAAAAGACAAAACAAACAAACAAAACCAGTTAATTACAAAAAGACAAAATGAAAGACCCTGAAGTTGGGAGAGAATTCCTCTTTTCTGTTTGAGTTGCCAGTAAAAGGCTCTTAAGTCAGTGTTGCTTTCCCCCAATGTTGAACTGAATTTTTTTAAAACAAGTTTTTCAGGTTTTAAAACCTGTCTGAAAGTCCAAGTCAATGGTCTTGTCAGAATCAGTAGTGATCAAACTCATGTCCTGCTCCTCTCAACATGAATTATCTCACAGGAGGCTCCACGCCTCCTTGCAAATGGTCTTGTGGCTTATCTGTCTTCCCAGTTTCTCAGAGACGCCTGAAAATACTGAATTCTCATTTTGACACCAATCAATCTCTCTTATCTATGTTAATCAACATGTGATGTTTCTTTTTTTAAAGAAAATGTAAATTGCTTTATTTTCCTTATAGGATAAAGTTACAAAAACCTAAAATAAGCTGTAGTTAAATTTAAACATTTAGACGTTTTGGGGAAATATTTTAAGCATTATTGAAAAACAATGTACATTATTACAAAACAGTGTAGAAGTTAACAGAATGACTTATGTTTATATTTAGGCACACGGAAAACTGCAGAATTTTAAAATAACAATTGTGCAATTATTGAGGTTGCTGGGATTATAGAAGATATACCTTTTTTAGGTGAGTTAATTTCTAAAGACACCAATATTTATACCTTAAATTCACCACTTTGGGAAATTCTAGAAAATTCAAGAATATACAGTACTCGTCCATTAACATCAGATATTTCTAGAAATTTATTCATTTCTTCTAGGTTATCTAGTTTGTTAAAATATAATGGTTCAGGGCTGGCTTGGGATGCCAGCGGCCCGGTTTCGGATCCCACATAGAGAGCCAGTGACACTGCCCTCTTAAAAAAAAAATTATATATATATATATATATGGTTCATAGTAGTTTCTTATAGTTTTTTGCATTTCTGTGGTATCAGTTGTAATGTCTCCTCTTGCATTTATGATTTTGTTTATTTGAGCCATCTCTTCTTTTTTCTTAGTCTAGCTAAAGGTTTCTCAATTTTGTTTATCTTCAAAAAATGAGCTCTTACTTTCATTGATCTTTCCTACTGAATTCATCATAAAGAAGTGTTAAAATGTTATAGAGTTAAGTCTCTACATTTTCATTTTTGGTTTCTGGGTTTTCTGAGATTTTCTGAACAGGTTTTTTAACCCAAGTTTATAAAAATTATTCATAAATTTTTGTATTTAGAACTCTGGACCACTTAAAATTTACTTTTCAGTATTGAATCTGGATTATTTTTTCTAAGTAATAATTTAATTTTGCTAACATCACTTATATAGCCTTTCCTGATTCTACTGCTATGAATGTCACATTTACTCTAATCTTATGTTACAAAATCATGAAGCCCCAGAAAGTTTACATGTTTTTTCTCAGGCACACTTCTCAACTGGGAGTGATTTTATATCCCAGAGAACTTTTGGCAATGTCTGGAGACATTTTTTTTCGTTGTCACCACTTGGGGAATGCTACTGGCATCTAGTGGCAGAGGCGAGGGGTGCTGCTAAATATCCTACATACAATGCATAGTACAGATTCACCAAAAAATAATTTACTGACCCAAAATGTCAGCAATGCTAAGGTTGAGAAATCTTGGCCTCAGTCATCACAGTACATGAATGTAGGTCTGAAAAACAACTGCTACCTAGAAAAGGTATATGCACATTTTTTTTTTTTTTTTTGAGGGCAGTGTTATTGCCCCCTCATATGTGGGACGGAACCGGGGCCGCTGGCTTTCTAAGCCAGCGCTTAACCACTGCGCCACTTGGCCAGCCCTGCACATTTTTTAAAATCACTGTTTAAAAGTACTGGCTTTTGTATCTGTTAATAAAGCCCTTGCCTATGAGCTTGTCATCCTGATTGAGTAGTAGTCTGTTTTCCAGGTGAGAAAAGATCTGACTCTTCTTCATGATCATTTCTATGAGATGCTCCCTATTCTCCACATATGAAACATTTTAATTTCACCAACTGTAGAACGCACTGTTTGATCCTCTGGACAACAAATATTAATTGTGAGCTTTTCTTCAAAACACTGATTTTAATAAGAACAGGTAGGGACCAAGTTTTCAAACTTGACTTTACCTCTCCCATCATTTGCTGACGCTGATTTCAGCTCCACCCCCGACCCACTGAAGCAGAGTCTCCAGGTTTGGGGCCCAGGAATTTATACTTTTACCAGGTGAACCAAGTGGTTCTGTAGAACTGGGTTTGGGGGCCATGGCTTTGTAGGACATACAGCCATCCTGTCTGCAGGGAGAGAAGCTCTAATCCCTGTAAGGCCAATTGTTTCAGCTTGGCTCTTCCCCAGAGAGGAATTTGGTCATAGACAGTGAAATAAGCTTGGGGCTTTTAGAGTTAAAGTTTTCCCTGTATTCTCCAGCATAGTAAAATGATGATTCATGGCCTCTTTGAGATTTTAAAAATATTTAAGGAGAAACCACAGGGGTTGAAGAAATAGAACATGCAGGTTACTCGTTTTTGCAACTGCTAGTGATGCTTTATGTTTGCTCGGGTTTCTTTCATCTCAAAGTGGATGTAAGCATCAATTAAGTATCATAAAAATGGGTTGCATTTAACAAACAAATATAGCAAAGCCTAGGGAATAGGATCACGTGAGTTTGGTCTGCATGATGCCAAGTGGAAAACTCTGTGAGTCACCTAAAGCCACCCATACAGGTATTTTGCAAATACTCTGATAAACTGAACTTTCCATGGTTTATTGAGATGTTTAGCATCCAGGTCACTTAATTCAGAAATAACAGAGGTATGAAAACAGCAGTGAAGTGCCTCAACTTCCAAAATTGCTTCAATGACAGCAAAACAATTTTCTTAAGGACACTTTATACAGTTAGGGGAAAAAAATGGTTATTTGGGAGCCTTTAAGATCATGACATTCCCAATTGTTCAGCTTTTAATAGATTCATTATATACATCATCAAAATGATTTCCCAAAGGATGTTCCAAAAAAGAAAATTTGAAATGAATTGATGAAAACTGAATATATGTTTACAAATCATGAAGGAAGATATTTGTGATGAAAGAATTAGTCAAAAAAAAAAAAAATCAGAGGGCTAGCTAGACATAGCTGCTCCCTAGCAGAGTGCATTTTAGTGAAAGAAAGAGAAGAGCAGAAACCAGTGTCTCTGAGGTCCTTTCTAACCTTGGGGGCTTGGTGATATCTGTATACGATCAATTTGTCAGCCGGGTGATGTAAAACCTGGCTGGAAATGTGACTGTGGGACAAGGAGGAATATTTCTTCAAGTGCACGTTACTAAAAGAGGAAAATTAGGGCATCAAATGCCCTAGATTGATGATCAAATCATGACTCTTTTTTTTTTTTTTTTTTTTTTTGAGGGCGGTGTCACTGGCCCTCACATGTGGGACCTGAACTGGAACTTCTGGCTTTCCAAGCCAGCGCTTAACCACTGCGCCACTTGGCCAGCCCCAAATCATGACTCTCGAGGCCTAACTCTAGAGTTCAAGATTTCTAGAGCAGCGGGTTTGGCTAGTGAGTGCAGGCTTATAGGAATTTGAGAACAGAATTAGGAAAAAAAGGGCCTTAGAATTTTTACACCTGCCATAAACCAGTAGGAGAATTATAAACATTGGATTTAGAACAACTGAAGACTTGTGAGTCAATTTATGTAGATAACTAAACCTAATATTATTCAGATGCAGGATTAACTTATCCAAGAAGGTAGATAAGTAATTTAGGAGCTACCTAAGTCAATTCCTTTGTTTCCAAATGTATTTCTTCTAATTATGGAAGATTTATTTTGTTTTGACATAAGGCCTGAGACTCTACTCATAAAAAAGAACAGGCTAACAAGGCATTCAAGTGAAGTGGAAGGAGCACTGGAGTAGGGGTGAGGGGCTAGAGTCCCTTGGTAGCAAGATGTGTGACTGTAGGGAGGTCATTTCCACCATCCAGATCTTGGAATCTGTAAAATTCAGTTGGAACCAGATTAGTCATTTTGAAGCAGTATGTTGTAAAAGTCTGGTTTCTGCAGAAGGGCTCCAAGTAGTCTGTCAATGTATAAGTTAAATTTTGTTTCCAAGTATAATTTTATCTATTTAAATAACTTTACTTACATGTAATCTCAAGTGTATATGTTGTATTATCAAGCTAGAAGCTTAGAGCAAAATTTCCTCTACTACCTTGTTTAACTGAAGAGAACTGAAGTTCTTTAGCAACAATTATGACTTCAGCTACTTTTCTGTGCAGATTTTATCATATGATATAGCCAAATAAACTAGAGCATTCCTGTGTAAGTCAAGACTGATATAACCAGAGTACTGTTTTTTGTAATAATTTCTAATCTGGGGGTTATCAAAGTAGCTTCATCCTTATCACTTTACTTCATAATGGCTGAAAGTTATAAATTTGAATTTTATATGATAAATATATATTGGCCATCTACTGCTTATTTATTTTATGTATTTGGAGCCTTGTTGAATATGTTTTTTTGAAAAAAACTTGTTATGTCCAAAAATGCTTTCAAATCATTGGGCAAGATGGTTTCTATCATCTCTTTCTCCTCTGATATTATATCTGGGTCTCCTTAAGAAAATGAGAGAATATCTACTTACGTTGACACCCTTTGAGATTTTGAAAATTTTGATGTAGGCAGGAGAGAAATGGCTGGGGATTATTTTAGTCCTGGAGCACTTGAGGGTAGAGTCCGGATTCGGTGGATTCAAATTTAGGGTTTGGAGTCAGACAGAGAGCAGCATGAGGCACCATAAATCTTTATGAAAGGAGAGGGGAACTCTTACCTATAAATCATGGGAGGGGTCACCAAAGACTCAAAAGTCACAGAGGGTAGAATGCCCCTGGCCAGAATTTCCCTTCTGGGGGGCAGAAGCACATGTTGTTCAACTCTGATTTTGGAAATAATTGAATTTATTGGAGGATAATATACTGAGGCTGACAAAGACCTGGCAGATCAAGTAGTTTATTTTACAGATAAAATGGGCCCAGAAGATATTTAACTGAGAAATCCAAAACACTAATTTGAAAAGGCAGATGCACCCCTATGTTCATTGCCACATTATTTACAACAGCCAACCAAGATATGGAAATAACGTAAGTGTCCATCAATAGATGATTGGATAAAGAACATGTAGTACATATGTATAGTGGAATGGTATTCGGTAAAAAAAGAACGAAATCTTGCCATTTGAGACAACATGGGTAACCTAGAAGATATTATACTACGTGAAATAAATCAGACAGAGAAATACAAATACAATATGATTTCACTTATATGTGGAGTCTAAAAAACAAAATAAACAAACAAACAAAATAGAAACAAACTAATAATTGAATCAGAGAACATTCTGAGGGTTGCCAGATGGGGGATGGGCGGGTGAAAAAGGGGAAGCAATTAAGAAGTACAAATTGCCAGTTATAAAAACAGCCACAGAGATGTAAAGTACAGCACAGGGAATATAGTCAATAATATTGTAATAACTATATGTGGTGTTAGGTGGGTACTAGAATTATAAGCCTAATCACTTCATAAGTTATATAAATGCCTAATCACTATGTTGTACATCTGAAACTAATAATATTGTGTATCAACTGTAATTGGAAAATTTTTTAAAAAACAGGCCCATAAGAAAGAAACAACTTGCCCAAATGTTTAAGATCAGCTTCAGCATGATTGAGACTGAGGCAACATGGGATAGTGGGGAATGAAAAGTAGAAAGTAGAATCAATAGAGGCCCTTCTATCACTTTATTAGCATCCAGGGGACATCATAGCAACAATCACTGCTGCATTTAAAAGAATTAAATGCTAAGTATCTCTGTAATAAAAAAAATTACCTCTCTTTTCCATGCATTCCTGCTTTTGGGATTCTCTCCATTTCTAGAACGTAGCAGCAGGTCACCTACCTCACCTCATCACTAATGCTGACATATGACATTATTTCCAGAAGATTCTCCCCAAGGATTCCTGCCATGAACTGTTTATTTGATTGTCTGTGATATGTCTGGTAAACCTTTCCAACAGGGAGCCAATTCTTAAACATATAATTACAACCAAACAAAACAGATCAAAACAACCAACAAAATATCCAGAAACTTTATAAATAATTTAAAACAGTGCCCTTAAATATGTGGAAGAAAAAACACTTCTTTTCCTGCTCTTTCAAAGCTGTAATCTACCTAATGAAGGATGAAAAAATTGAGGATCATAAAAGACTCTGTCATTGTGTTTCTTTAAAAATTTTTCCCAGGGCCATTAAAGGCAAGCATGAGGAGGTGTAGGTTTACTTATGGAGCCTGGAAATGCTAACTGAAGCTTCCAGCCACAGGCGACACCTAGTATGGAAGCCCACCAACAAGACACAACAGAGAATAGCGAAATCTGACAGACCTGGGTTCAGAATCCCAGCTCTGCCTCACCAGCTGTGGGCCCTTGGACATTTTTCTGAGTTTTTCTTTTCTTACCTACAAATTGATAATAATTATTACTTCTTCTGTGTAGCATTGTTGTGAAGCCTAAGTAAAATGTACATCTGAGATGATGCATAGCGTCGTGCCTGCAGCCTAGAAGCTACTTAATGTGTTGTTGCTGTTTAGTGTCCCTGTTCTTATTATTAGGATTTATATCAACATGTAGGCTGGATGTAGAGAAGACTGAAAATAAAGCTGGAAATTGTATATCACATGTTTCAGTTAACATGTATAAGCAATCTTGACAACAGACCATGCTCTTTAGAGTTCCAGTTTGCAGGCGTGGTTAGGCAAAGCTGTCTGGCTGGGGGCTGGGCTGCTCTGGCCACCACGGGTTTTGCCATGACAACACTTAACAAGAGAGTAATTTGGCTGACTGCAATCTGGGTACTCAGCCAAAGCACAAATTTCCTTCAAGGCTAAACAATGCGATTGTCTTTATTGATTAAACCATTGAATCTATTGTTGGCTGAGCACTTTTCCGAAATAGGCAAAGACTGAGAAGACCTTTCCCATTTTGCCAGGGTGAGGAATGTCCATCTGCTACACTTTCTGCAAACACTGACACTAGAAGAGTTTATACATTCATCTAAACACACCTAGGAAAAAATGGTCTCACTTTTTTCCACCGCTTTAAGAAGTTAGTCCATTTCTAGAGCACCTCTTTCTGCCCTCTTCTTTCTCCAACAGGTGGGCAAGTCAAGGGGAAGGCAAGTATATTCTCTTGCTTATCAAATAATGAAATAAAAAGATTCTTCTCTCTCTTTCTAAAAAGGTTACTAACCCTTTTTTTCCCCCTTTTCTATTCATTCAAATTTGCAATTAAATCCCTTTAAAAAGTTTTTTTTTTTAGTGTAAACTCTCTGATGGGAAATTTGATGATATGTATAAAAAATTAAATGTTCTTAATTCAGAATTTTATTTCTAGAAGCTACCAGTGGCAAACAAAATTATATCTAAGGAACACAGTGAAAAATTGGAAATAGTAAAAATAGCCATTAATCTGGTTCATCCCAACAAGTCATTAAAAATATATTATACAGACATACATTATAGGTAATGCAAAAGCATTCATAACATATTTTAATGGGGAAGATGAACGCTACTAATCAGTATTTATTGAATATTTTTAAAGTTATAAGTGGACATGGATAGAAATAGAGCAGAGAGAAATTTATCAAAATATTAACCAAGTAGCTTTCTCTGAGTGGAGAGGATATTTCTATGTTAGCTTCTCTCTATTTTCTAAAATGTCTATAAAAAAGAGATTTTACTTTTGCAATTGAACAAAAACAAAATAAATCTTTTTATTTAACTTAAGAAAATAGTCTCAATCCTATTTTAATCTAAAAGAAAGGTAGTGCAATTTAGGAGCAGAAAGAATCGTAGCTGTGACCTACCTCAGTGCAGAGCTCATTATCTGAAGATGGACTGATTCAGGAATGGTGTGTCCTCAGCTCGTTGCTATAGTATAAAGGGAAGTCAAAGTAGAGGAGGAAGCTGGACACTTACCACACCGAGCTTCCCCTATAATCAGCATCATCTTAGAAACTAGCTTCACTGCCTTGGGCCTAAATTCTTCTGCAGTTGCTTCAATCTATGCTACCATTTCCCTGATGACCTAGTCAAGTTTACTAGGCAGTGTTTCCCTGTGTAGGCTATACAAACACCACTGGGGCTACGGAAGATTTTAGCTGATACATGGCATGGTAGTATATAACACTGGAGCACATGGTGTGAGAGTTAGTCTCTGTTTTTGTTTCCTATTGCCACTGTAACAAATTACCACAAACTTAGTGATTTGAAACCATAAGAGTTTATTCTCTTGCAGTTCCGAAGATCAGAAGTCTAAGATCAAGTTGTTGGTAGGGCTGCATTCTTTCTGGAGACTTGAGGGAGAAAATCTGTTTTCTTGCCTTTTCTAGATTCTAGAGACTGTCTACATTCCTTGATTGGTAGAGCATCACTTTACCTTCTGGGTATTTCATTGTCATATTTCCTTTGTCTGACCTTGCCTCCGACTTATAAAGACCCCTGTGAATACATGGAACCCACCTAGATAACCTAGAATAAACTCTCCACCTCAAGTTTCTTAATCACCTTAACTTAATCACATCTGCAAAGTCTCTTTTGTCATATAAAGTAACATACTCATGGGTTTCTGGGATTAGGACATGGGCATCTTTGGGGGGAGGGGCCATAATTCATCCCACCACAGCCTCCTCATTAAATTTCTTTCACCCTCTGAGTGCATCAAGGAGAAAGTCTAACTGGTTTATATCTCTGTTTCTGGACTTGTTAATTCTCCCTTTCAAATTAAGAGAACATATTTAACAAAACGAAGGCAGTTCTAAAACTCAAGCGCAGTGACTAGCCTATTCTATTATCAATTATCTGGATTTTGTTATTATGTTTATGGTTATCTTCAACTTTTGGCACAGCATACTTTTCTTCCCATTTATAGTAGCTACAGAAAGTTTCATTTAAAAAGGGACTTAAATTTAATAGACAAATTGATTTTGAGATTTTTTTTTAAATTTTTAAATTTTTTTATTTTTTTGAGGGCAGTGTCACTGGCCCTCATATGTGAGACCTGAACCGGGGCTGCTGCCTTCCCCAGCCAGCGCTTAACCACTGTGCCACTCGGCCGGCCCGATTTTGAGATTTTTAAATAAGCAGTATTATAGGTGGCATGCAGATATGGCAAACATTGTGAATGAGGAATGTGAATGACTAACGCTTGGGAAATATTGCCTTGGTAGAACACCACCCTACTTAAAATTAGGGAAGAAGTAGGATGTTCAGGGACAAGTCTGCTCCTTGATTAGCTCTGCATGAGACTTCCCTTGAAGAATTGACTCAGTTTCCTTTCTGCCCCTTCTGACAGTTGGTTCTGTATATGGGTAGAAGGGTTAGCAATCAAGACAGGGAGAAAGGCTTTCCCTTCTCATTCATGAAGACAAATCACCAAAGGAAAATCTGTGGGATACTATTTATTGCACATCAGAAATGTGCAAATCTCCTTGCAGACTTGCTGAGAGGTAAAGTAAGTCCGTGTGCTCAAGTGGTCTCTCTCTGGTAGATGACTAGAAATCAGGGCCTTATAAAGTAGGAAAAGGCTAGATCTATAGGAAAAGGATGATAAAGTGCTATACAGAGTTCAAACACGGAGCTGTTACTATCAGCTTGAAGGTGGAGAGGAATGGGTGAAGATGGAATAGAGGGAGAATGGGGAGGATCAAGGAACTCTTCATAGTGAAGATAAAGTTTAATTCAGGGACTTTGCCAGGAATTCCCCCAAGCAGTTAGGGTGGGAGCATCATCACTGTCCACAATTTAGGATTCCCTTTGATGGCATCTTCACTCAGCATTAGGGAGGTTTCCTGAGTACCAACTATTTGCCCAACTTGTGCAAAAACATGCTGATACAAAACTAGAGTTTAATTTCCTCACTGTTAAAATCATAAAATATCCTAGATGATTGGCCTTCTCTTAATAAAAGATTTTAAAAGCCTTTCTTTACCTTTTATGTAATCTGCCTAGTAAGCAAAGATTCTATGTCTTATTAAAAATTTTCTGTACTTTACTAATTGTCTTTCTCTAGTTAGAAACACTAAGTCTTTCCAATATTGGAAGAGCTAAGGTTTTTTTCTTTTTCTTTTTTTGCCTGTCTGCAGAAACACTTTAAAATTGATCTCCCATACTTGGAGTCAGAATTGACTTGGAAGGAAGTGAGTAAACAGATGGTTGTAAGAGACATCTGGGGCCTCTTGTAGTTTGCAGACTGTCGAGATACATTTTGATTTAGTCTATTTGCTTTAAGTCTGTATTAATTTCTGGTCTTGTCCACTGTACAGAGTCCCAAGAATTCTCTAACAAGCAGGAGCTTTCCTGACTAGACAACCTATCCTGGGCTTTCTACTGGGAGACAAAATAAGGAAATGTTACGAGCACAGGATTTGGATTGAAGAACTCTGGGATCAAGACTCAGATTTGCTTCTAATTCTTAACTATTTGACCTGAGCTAGTCTTTAAGTTTTCTGAGCCTTAGTGTTCTTCGAAAAAATAGCTTAGCATAGTGCCCATATCACAAACATACGGACAGGGCTAAATGACTTAGGCCATGTCTTTAACAAAAGCTACATAAGTTAATAATTTTAAACTCAATATATAAATCATAAGGGTAGCAACCATGTTTTTCTTCTTTCATCCCATATCTCCAGACTCTAACATATAAGAGTACAGGGTAAAAATTCTAAATTAATGACTTGTAACTTTGAAGAGTTGTTCAAAAACTCTTTTGGCAGGGATTACAAAGACCACCTATCACTACGGAGACCCCCAACACCCCACATCCTGCACAAAGTAGGATTATTGGTGAACTGAAAAATGGTACCATATTAAAGTTTTCTCCCTTTTAGAAACTGCCAATGTTCAGAATCCTGAACATGTAGTGCAAAATCAAACTAAAAATATTAAATTTTGATATAACTGATGAGTGATGGTGATGTACCTTGAGACTCCTACTGAAAATAAATTATAAATAAAAAAAATAATATTTTTAAGATAAAGCAATAAAAACAAGAAAACCCCACTTGATTAAGAAACGCAACGTTGTGATTTAATCTTAATTATATTTCAGTTTAAGGCAAACATTGTGGACAAATCCTGTCAAAGAGAATGAGAAAGATGTGTGGGAAGATTTAAGTATACAAATGTGTTATGAATAACAGATGTGAACCTGGTTAAGAAAACAGGGGCAAATGTAACTGGAAAAGCAGGCGAAATCAGATTATGGGAAACTCTGAAGAATAGATGGAGGAGTTAGGATTTAATGGAATAAAATAAAAAGCAGAGAATCATCATAAATTCTGATATAGTAGAATTTTGTGGTGAAAACATGCTTTAAAAAGTAATAGGGAAGATGGGTCAGTGGAAAGGCTTGTAATTATAGATATTAGGGAGGAAGCAATAAAGCTTTTTCAGAGAAAAATTGATGTAAAAATACTATATTGGATCAGCATTCTGAAAATATAGTTTTACCCTTATTTTACTCTCTAACTGATACATACACCTTGGGCAAGTCACTTAAATTCTCTATGACTGTGCTTACTCATACTAAAAATCAGAGGGTTGGATTCTATCACAGCTTCCTGCAACATACTGACAAGTAAGACAGACAATTTTAGACAGAACAACTGTAAACATTTTAAGTTATGTATTCTTTTTTTTTAGAGGGCAGTATCACTGGCCCTCATGTGGGATCCGAACCGGGGCCACTGGCGTCCCAAGCCAGCTCTTAACCACTGCGCCACTCAGCCGGCCCTTAAGTTATGTATTCTTATTCTTAGTATTTTACAATTACCTTCTTTATGTAAAGTTGTACTGGCTACAAATAGCAGAGTGATATAAGTTTTAAAAAGAATCTTGGTTTTTGCTCTTGACCATGAGAAAAATAGCAAGATCTGGAATTATCATCCTAACATATAAACTAGAAAATTGGAACCAAAGTAATAAGCAACAGTTTTCAGACACAGGTGATCAGGAAGTACCGTGACCACTAAGAGGAAGAAAACAGGTAAGGTGAGCCCTCTGAAAACCTTAGTTTTCTGCCTACCAGCAATTTCTATATTACAGCAAAGTAGGGGAACCCAAAGAAAGCTCAGTGGTTTAGTTGACTTAAGGAGACAAACACTGGAATATAGGGAGGGTAAGGACAATAACATTTGTAGGCCAGAATCACAAGGAGGAGCAATCAAGAGAAAGAGCTCCTGAAATATGGAAAGGCACCCCCCTGAGCCTACCAAAGGGTAAAATTCCTCAAGAGTAGTCAAAGTCAGACTTTCAAAGAAAAACAGTTGCCAAGGAACTCTAAGTAAAACATTTCTAGGGTATACATAGGGATTAATTTGAGTTCCCACCAATCAGCTTGAAGAGACCTTTCTGAACACATGGGAATTCACTAGAGACGTCAGAAAATGCATAATTCAGTAATAGGGTAAAACTTCCTTAGAGGAGAGGAGAGATTACTCTAGTCCTGCCCTTGGGAAGTGAAAAAAGGCACAAAACAACCAAACATAGCTGCAAGTAAATTAACTAACTGTCCCCAAATTTCCAACCCTATTTAAAGGAATAAAATAAAATTCAGCACTCAGCAATGCAAAAGTCAATATCTGGCACCCAATAAATACTTTTTAAGCATCCAATGAAAATGTAATCCTTAACCAAGAGAAAGTCAGTTTATAGAACAAACTCACAAATGACAGAGCAGAAAGTATGTTAAAGTAGGTATTAAAATATGCTTATGGTGTTAGAGGACTTAAAGAAAAACATGAAAATAAGGAGGAGAGATACCAAAAAAGACCTAAATGGGATTTCTAGAGATGAAGAATGCAGTATCCACAATAAAAAATGTATCAGATACATCATGGCAGATTAGACAGTGCAAAAAAAATAAAAAATTTGTCAATGTGTAGCCATAGGAACACAAACTATCTCAACTGGAGGAAGAAAACAGACCCAGTGACTTGTGAGTCAATTGCAAGTGATCTAACATATACGTATGTAATTAGAGACCCAAAAAAAGTAAAGGCACAGAAGAAATTTGAAGAAATTATGGACAAAAATTTTCCAAATTTAATGAAAACTATATATCCACAGACCAAAGAAGCCTGTAGAGTTCCAACTAAGATACATACAAAACCACAAGAATCACCCAAATCAAATTGCTGAAATTCATTGATAAGAAGAAAATGTAAAAACAAATTTTAAAAGGTACATTATGTATCAAGAAACAGAGATAAGAATTTACATAATTATTAAAAATTATGTATGCCAAAAGTCAATGAACAACATTTTTTTTTTTTTGAGGGCAGTGTCACTGGCCCTCATATGTGGGACCTGAACCGGGGCCGCTGGCTTCCCAAGCCAGTGCTTAACCTCCGCACCACTCAGCCGGCCCATGAACATTTTTAAAGCACTGAAAGAATAACAACAAAATATGAAGCAGATAATCCAAAATTCTTTTGTCAGAAAAAGTATCTTTCAGAAATGAAGGTAAAATACCTTTACCAATCAGCCCAGCTAGAGATTCTAGGGAGCCTCTCAAACCTTTTCTATGGACCCCACTTTTCTCCCTCCCTCCTGTAGGAGAAGTGTCAAGGGTGTGTGCCTTCTCTCGATCGTCACAAATCATCAGGGAAACTGAAATCACTGTAAGATATGACCTCACACCTCTTAGGATGACTACTATCAAAAAAAAAAGACAACAAGTGTTGGCAAGGATGTAGAAAAATTGGAAACTTTATACACTGCTGATGGGAATACAAAAGGGTGCCGCTGCAATGGAAAACAGCATGGAGGTTCCTCAAAAAAATAGAACTCCCATATGATCCAGCAACCCCATGTCTGGGTATATATCCAAAATAATTAAAATCAAGACCTTGAAAAGACATATATACTCCTGGTTCATTTCAACATTAGTCACAATAACCAAGATGTGGAAGCAACCTAATGTTCATTGATGGATAAGGAAAATGTGATACACACACACACACACACACACACACACACACACACGAATACTCTTCAGCCTTAAAAAAAAAAGTCATCCTGCCATATGCAACAATGCAGATGGAAAACATTATGCAACATTATGTTAAGTGAAATAAGCCAGTCACAGAAGGACAAATATTTCATGATTCCATTTACATGAAGTATCAAAAGCAGTCAAACTCATAGAAGCAGAGAGTAGAATGGTGGCTGCCAGTGACTGCAGGGAGGGGGGATGGGGAGTTTTTCAACAGGTATACTGTCTCAGGTGTGCAAGAAGAGAACGTTCTAGATGTCTTCTGTTCAGCACAGTGCCTATAGTTAACTGTCACGTCCTGCGTGGCAAGGGCGAGTGGGACACGAGAGGGGCGACGCAGATTAAGGAAAAACAAGAGACAGAAGAAAGATAGGAGCGAGACCAAGGGACTCAGCCAAAGACGACTGAGCCCCGAATCGGGTCAGCGCATAGCTTTTATTGAGAATTTTCAAGGATGCAAACTGCAACAAATCATTAACGGTGGTTTGTAGTTCTCAGGATTTACACAGTCCTCTACTCCCCTGTAAGTGCTCTTTCCAGGGTGCACTGTGACTTACTCTTCCGTTAAAGGATTACCTTGTCTTTATTATGATAATTGCTATGAAACCCAGACTTGGTTTCTGTAAGTCACCTAAAGAATGTTTACTAAAGCTATCTTGACTATCTAGAAATCATCCTAAATTCTAGCAGTTAAACACAATCATAAAACTCACAGTATACTTGAGCTATACCAAAAGACTAGGAGTGGCTGTGTTTAAGGTAAAAGCATCTAAAATCTATTCGTTTGTAAATAACAATACCTAGCAACCAAAAGGGTTTCACACCTCTCTTATCCTACAGAGGGCTGCATCCGTTTCTCAAAGCTTCAGTATCTGCTGCTGCAACAAGGCACTGGGCAAAGGAATTCACACAAGGCTGATTAACAAATCCATGGTCAGCGGATGTCTTAGAGCTGCCTCTTACCCGGAACTCTCATGGCCTGAAGACTTAATCTTCCAGGAGACTATTCACAGTAGGGCCCTTAGGCAAATGCATCAGCTTCTCACAGGCCTGAGTTTTCTGGCCTGAGTTTGTCAGAGGTCTGTGCCTCATTTTCCAAGGGGCTTGAGTCCCCAATATCTCAGTTCAGGGGTTCCCCACGGAACTACCGCCTGGCTTGGGTTGTCTCCCCTCTTTTAGGAGATCTTACCCGTCATTGGCTGCGTAGTTAGCTCATTGGGGTACCACAGGAACATGTCACAAGTGTAGTGAATATATTGTCTCCTATAGAAGAAAAGGCACATGGGTTCACAGAGGCAGGAGATATTACATGACCAACCATAAGGCAGCATCCCTAATATCCAGTGCTGAGCAGGGCAATGTGGCCTTGTCAGACACTGGGGTGCTATCAACTTCCCACAGTTAACAATGCTCTACTGCACAGTTAAAAATCCATCATGAGGGGAGAGATCATGTTAAATGACCTATAAACAATTTTTAAAAAATGAAGAAATGGAAGCAAAATAAAGACGTTTTCAGACAAACCCTGAGAGAATTCATCACTAGCATATCTACAATACAAAACAAGAAATGTTCAAGGGAGTTCATCAGACCAAGGAAATAAGACAAAGGGAACTAAGGACAGGGTCTCCCAAGCTTCTAACAAAAGGGAAAAAATAATAATAACAATAACACCAACAATAAATGTTTATTATTATTAGTAGTAGTTTACTGTTGCGGATAACAAATTACCACAAGCTTAGGAGTTGAGAACCACATATGTTTATTAGCTCACTGGTTCTGTGGGTCAGCAGTCAGGGCATGGCATAGCTAAGTCCTCCTATGCTCAAGGTCTCATCAGGCTGCAATCCAAGCGCTGGCCAGGCTCTTTCTCAACTGGAGGCTGTCCTGGGGGAAAATGGGCTTCCAAGATCATTCAGGTTTTAGGCAGAATTCATTTCCTCATAGCCGCATGGCTGAGAGTCCCGGCTCTTTGCAGGTTATTGGCTGGAGCCCACAAGCAGGGCCTGGAAGCCACACACGGTCCCTTTCTATGCGGGCTTCCTCAACATATCTGTTTGCTTTACCATGCCAGCAAGGAGAGTCTCTTGCTCCAGTGTGCTAAGATGGATTCTTATACAACATAAATCAGGGAGTGACATCCCATCACCTTTGCCCTAAACATAATCTAATCAAGGGTGTGACATCCCATCACCTTTGCCAATTCTGTGGGCCAGCAGCAAGTCTCTCTCAGGACCCTCCCTGACTCAAGGAGCAAGGATTACACAAATGCATGGACACAAGGCGGTGAAAATCATTGGAGGGGGTTACCTTTCGCTATCCACATTACTCATGAAAACTTGCTTGCTTAGAGAAAGGAAGGTGCATTTAATTTTAGGAACATTCCTCCATCAGTCTAATTAGCTCTTGGTATATTTCCTGGGGTACATCCTGTCCAAGGTAAAAGTCCACATGATTGTAGTGTGGAATAAATTTGAAATAAATAAGTCTGGTAATTTTAGGAAGTAAATTCTCAAGGTCCTTTAGGTCAGCCACACTGTCCGATCCACCACTCCACACTGCTGTTGGAACTTCCATCTTAGTAACGTCGTATAAGGGAGGTGTAAGCTAAATGCAATGAAAGAGACAGAGAGGGGGGTAAAAAGAGTTTTCATGGAAAATCACTTTATAGAAGTAACACTAGCTATCAGTTGTTAAGCAAGTTCTTCAAATGTTAAAAATGTGCAATTAGGATACACTTAACGATATGTACACATTAAAATGTTAGAAATAGTAATACTTAAAAGCACTTTAGTGTAGCAATATGAATTATGAGAGTTTTAAAAGACAACCACTATATTCCTGATTTGCACTTTTGGGAAAGTAGAAAAGGATCCTAGAGAAAAGAGGCTCTTATTTCTGTGGGGGGTTGTCTTGAGAGTAGCTCGTGGACTGGGACTGTGCTCTTCTCAAACAAAATGTTGGATAGGAGAAATATAAATACCCCTTCTCAAATGCAGAAATCAAGGTTCAGAGAAATTATTAATATTTGATCAGACTCTTCAGGGAGCACTGAAACCCATACATAAAAACAGACATTTAAAATTATGATGTTCAAAAGCCAGCCTGCCACAGAGAAATTGTGTGTCTGTGATGCTCATCTCCTGGCAAGCTTTCCCTTCCCCCTTCATCCTCATAACACCTTTCTTGTGCTTATTCAACAAATGCAATCCCTCAGTTCAAGAGTGGTCCAGGGTGACAGACCTGGTCAGTTAGCCCTTCCTCTGACCACAGTGCTTGTATGAGAGATGACTAAAAACTGGGCCCATGTTCTCCCTGGAACTTTTTGCCAGAGCTATTAAGGAAAATATTGGCTTTTTTCTTGGGGTTTGCAGTTGTAAGAACTATACGAGCAAGGTACATCCAGTCACCATCCTACTACTGTCTTGGAAAGAGCCAAAGAATGGAAACAGCATCTGCAAGCAGAATTGAGACACAGAGAGAGGGAGGGAGAGGTAGAGAGTCCTGATGACAGTGTTTCAGTTCCTGGCTATTGTGAGCTTACCACTTACACTTTTTAGTTTAGTAAAGTAGCATATCATCTCTCTATCTCTATCTCTATCTCTATCTCTATCTCTATCTCTATCTCTATCTCTATCTCTATCTCTATCTCTATCTCTATCTCTAATCTCTATGTCTATGTCTATGTCTATGTCTAAATCTATATCTATATCTATATCTATATCTATATCTATATCTATCTATATATATCCTAAAATAGAGTTGGTTTCTGCTACTTGCGACTGAGTTTTAACTATTACCACATGCAATGGACTGAATTGTTTTCCTCCCAAATTCATATGCTAACCTCCATGACTGTATTTGGAGATAAGGCTTTTAAAAAGTAATTTGGTTAAGTGATTTCATAAAGTTTGGGGCTGCATCTAATAGGAACAGTGGCCTTATAAGAAGAGGAAGAAAGAGATCTCTCTCTCTCTCTCTCTCTCTCTCTCTCTCTCTCTCTCTCTCTCTCTCTAGGAACACAAGTTAAGGAAAGGCAATGTGAGGACACTTCATGGCTCTCTGCAAGCCAGGAAGAGAGAGCCCTCACAGAACCCAGCTATGCTGCCACTCTGATGTCAGGCTTCCAGCTTCCAGAACTGTGAGAAATACATTTCTGGTGTTTAAGCCACTCAGTCTGTGGTATTTTTTATGGCAGCCTGAGCAGATTAATATACTATAGTCAATTTTGGCATCAGGATTAATAAGAAAAGGTAATATGGACATAGGTGTGTAGATCCTTAGGAAATTGTGAACTTGGCCAGGGAGAGGTTTCATAGAGAACCAGAAATGTGGCTGAGGGAGACCCAACTTGGTGAGTGTGCACTCCGAGTTCTCTTAGCAGGGTGACATGCAGGCGGAGACCAGCAGGGTAGTCATGCCAGTCAGTGGGTTGATGCCTGAGTCTTTGCATTACTACATATTTTAAGCACAGCACTCTACCCTCTAATACTAGGAGGCATTGGACCTGAGCTTAGGATCCAGTGGTAAATGAGAATGTGTAGCTATGAGAAGGCATTGTGAAGGGCAGAGAAGGAAATGAGTGCTGACTAGCCCTGACCTATGGGCATGCAAGGGGAGAGGCACTCAGGGAAGCCTGCTTTAGGGCCCCGAGGGCAAAATGCAACTGATGGAAGAAGGGACATGCTTCTCCTGACTCTAGTTTTCTCAGAAGAATAATACAAAGCATAAATATTTAAATCCATACAAGACAACACAACACAGAGACAGCAACAAATATTAGCAAGCTTTAAGGTACAAGGTGGGGGCAGGTAGGCGGTGGTCTGAGGAGTCCCTGAAATCAGAATACCTTTACTGCAATGATTTAATACCCTACTAAGGATGCATGGGAAAGCCAAGAAGATGGCAAATCAAAAATAATTGAGATTAGGATCCAAGCGGTACATGCTATCTTTTAGCCAAGAATTTTTTTTTTTACTTTCTTAGTAATAAAAGATTGATAATTACATTGTCTAATTTATAATGTTATTATTACTTATAGTTGTGACTAAGTTTTTCTTTTTTAAACATGTATATAGTTTACCCTTAATTTGTTTGGGATTTTCTTTTTTTGCCCGAAGTTCTAAGCAAAAGGTATATAGTTGAATCAGAATCACCATTTTAAAAACATAGAACTTGCAATCATAATGATAAAGCCTGTGACTCAACTCTCATCCAAGCAGGTAATGCCGTCTTTCAAAAAGCTTTTTAAAAGCTTTTCCTAAAGTGGCTGTATACTCTTGCTAAGACAATTGCTTAATTACAAGAGTAAATAGTACTTTGACATAGCATGTTTGTGTGTTGGCACACAAACATGTAACTATAGCAGTTGGGTAGAAAAATCAGATTTTCCACACCAGTTGAAGTTATGCATTTTCACTATTGTAATGGACTTTAGATCCAGATACCCCTGCGTCATATTCTGGTTCTTTACTAGCTAAATAATTTTGACAATTTACCTATGGTGGCACTGAAAATTTGTTGTTTTTTTTTTTTAATGTCCAAATTTCTACATCCCTGATTTGTAAAACCTATGTATCTTTGATGACTACCTAATAGGAGCTTAGTCTATCAGCAAGAAGCCAAAATCTCTACTAAATTTCTTCATTTACTGGAAAAAAATAACAACAACACATATTTCCCTTTAACATGAAATTTTTGCTCCAAAAGCTTTCACAGATAATGTCAAGAAATATGTTCATATATCATTCTCTGTCAGATAGTACTGCTTCTTCCTAAAGGTGATATTTCTATCTGGTATATCTTTAATGGTCCTATATTATGTTAAAAAAAATAAGTAGTGAACAACTTTCCAAAGAACTAATAGGACAGTGTTAGCTCATTTTATGAGATGGATAAGAAATCAGAGAATATGCTCTAGAAACAAAAATTATGTAGCTTTATAGTCTTAAGTACTGAGATTTTCTATTTTTTGAGAAGGAATAAGTGTAGTGGAAGAAGAATGGACTTTAGATCCAGATACCCCTGCGTCATATTCTGGTTCTTTACTAGTTAAATAATTTTGACAATTTACCTAATCTCTTGAGCCTCTGGAAAATGGAGACAACAATATTTACCTTGCAAGGTCATTGTGAGGGCCAAAAAATAATGATGTGGCACATGGTAGAATCCAATAAATAGCATGTGACCTGTATAAAATATCTGAAAGAGTTTGAATGGGGCCCAGTAAGTGCTTAATGAGTGGATGTTATATTTATTAGTTCCTTCCCAGTGAACAACTGAGGACCGCTGTTGTGGCTGTACCTGGTGGAAGTGCATTATATTCTGATCCGAGTTTCCCCAGTCATAAGCTTGGAACTGACCAGAATTAACTGCCTGTAACAAAATAAAAATAATAAACACATTAAAATTATATAAAAAAACATACATTTCAAGACAGTCAATAAGAAATATACAAAGATTGACATTACATCCCAGTATTTAGCACGTTAGGTAAACTACAATAAAGATTAATAAGCCAAACAATAAAAATGATAGAAATTGATAGAAATTGATAGAACTGACTGCGAGTCTTTTATTTCCCCCTATGCTTTTCCAATGAACATCCTCAGGTGGTGATGCCTTTAAATGTTACAATGTTAGACAGAGACATTTTTTTAAGGATGCTGAATTGAATGATTCTTGGCTTTAGGAATTTTTATTCATTTATTTTTTAAAGGTACCAGCAATACATCTCCTACATTTAAAAATGACTTTAAATCTTATTATACTTGTCAGGTCGTCCAGGATATTATGATTATACTCCCTAGTCTTAATCAACTGTGTTACTACTGAAAGGAATGTTCATTCCCCGAATGCCCTCAGTGCTTCCGGTGGGAGAGGCAGCTCTGCTGTCTGTCTCCTGTCTGTAGGGCCGAGCATCCTGCCATGTTGTCAGTAACATGGCCACGGGCTACGTGTCTGAGACTATTTCTGCATTTTAATTTTTGGACTTCAGATAATAGAATAGAAACATTCACACATCTAGGGTTCCTTTTTCTGTCATTTGCCACCCATGTGGATTGAAGAAACATAATTTTTACCTTTACCTCAAGCACTTCATTAAATTATTCTCAGGCTATTCTAAGGTTTTTTTGTTGTTTTTTTCCTGAACTTGAATCTCAAGTATTTTTTTCCACACTCATTCATTTAATCCTGATTTTTAGTTTTCAATTATTTCCATCTGATTTATACTGACAGAGGCAGTAGTCTGCTGTTATTGAAATTCTGCAAGTTTTTGGTAATGGGAAGCAATACAGTACACTAGTTAGGAACTTGGATTCTAGCATAAAAGAGACCTGGTTTGAATCCAGGCTTAATGAAATATTGAATCTGTGATCCAGGACATGATATTTATCTTCTCTAAACCTATTTTTTTCATCTTCGAAATAGGAATGACAATAACATTCTTCTCATAGTTGTGAAGATGAAATAAGACAATGCATAAAAAATGAATAGAATGATCAAAAAATCTCTCTATTTAGTAATATCACTACCATAATCATTATCATCATCAGCAGCAGCAGCATCACCACCCTTGCTTTAGTTGTCTATATAACTTACGACCAGGTATTTTATCCCCCACCCTATTTCTATTCTGAAGAGGACTTTCTGTCAAAGACCAGTGCTCTTTAGGAGGTGTCAGCTTATATAAAATTATTAATAAAAGTACTAGTTGCTTAATATTAAAAAAAAAGAGAGAGGAGTCAGTTGTGAGATGTGTAAGGGATTAGCTGTGACATTTGTAGACTGGGGATACCAATGTCTTCATTGAAAGATTTTTGTGAAAATGAATTCAATGAGTCTGAATGAAATCATTTGTATGAATAGAAGAACATATAGTAAATGCTCAAATATGAAATGGTAGTTGTATTGCCCTGAAAGCCATGGCCATCAGAGAGTCTGTCTCCTCACCAGCAGGAGGCCCTAAACACTTTTTTTTCCTATAGGAACTTGAAGTCTTATCTCTTGGGGGTGGAACTCTTAAAGAATTTCACTTTGTGAGCGGTGAAAAGTATAACTATTGCATTGTTTTATACACCTGAAACTAATTTAAAAAAAGAAAAAGATTTTCAGAAACCCTCAACTAATGTTTCAGGCTATCTATAGCAGTGATTCTCAACTTTAAACAAGGAACAAATTTATCAGGGTGTAGGTGAAAATGTAAATTCCTAGGGATCTCAGATATATTACAACTTTGGCAAGATCTCTCTCTCTCTCTCTCTCTGTCTTTCTCTAGACACACACACACACACACACACACACACACACACACACACACGTGACTCAGAAAACTATATCAACTGAATTTGACTTAGGTCTGAGCTTGTCAAATTTGAAATATATTAACACCAAACAAAAACAAAAACAAAAAATTTAAACTGAGGGTAAAAAACAGAAACCATCCTTCTATTTTAATCTCTCCCTAATATTTAATTTGCTCTGAACAAAGAATTATTTTTACTCTCTGAAATGGCCCATTTTGCTAATTGGAGGATGAGCAGATCTTTCTGGAATAGCCTACATCATGTTATATAAAGTTGTATTTAGAGCTGATGACTCCCCAAAAGAAGAAATACAAGCTTTCCCTAGAAAAGGCACTTTGGAGCAATTTGAAGATCAGAATTCAGTCAGAAAATTTAGGAACCAGACGCAAACACCAGACACTGACGAAATGAAGACTAGAAGGTAGTAAAGGAAATGAACATGAGTTGATGCTGATTCTAGAAACATCAACCCGACAGTGGCAGGTGTCTGCAAAACTCTGAAGCAAGTTCTCTGGGATTGCTTCTCGGGGATCTTGCACAGATATGTGTGTATCATATGAGGAATAGGAAACACCTACCTGGCCCCAATGCAGCATATTCTGAACAGATGTTCCTGCTGGACTCTGGGCCAAATAAACATCCAAGCGACTCTGCAAAGTAAAGAGATTATTTCTCAACTGGAGACTAAACATATAATAGCATGACAAACAAATTTGAATATTTTTTCTTGACTCTTTTAGGAATAAACATATACTATATCCTCTGAAGACATATTAACCAAAGAAGCCCATCTTAAGAATTCTCTCCTATGGCCGGCCGAGTGGCTCAGTTGGTTAAGAGCTCGCTCAAGAGTGCAAGCTGAGCTCTGAGCAACAGCAGTTCAATTCCCAGCCCGAGCTGAGCTGCCGCTGAGCTGCCAATAGGTGGCAGGATGGCTCAGCAAAAAAAAAAAAAAAAAAAAAAAAAAAAGAAAAAAGAATTCTCTCCTCTCTTAGCTCTGCTCTTCTGTCCTGAGCAGTGTCTTCATAAAGCCCACAGAGGACATCCCATCGATCAAAGACAAAGGGTATTACACTTTTCTCTCCAGGTTCACCTCAGAAAGGTTCAGGAGGAGAAGAGGACAAGGGATAAAAGCCCCATTGAGCTTCTTCTTCAAATGGTGCTAAGTCTCAAAGAACATTTGGAGAAAGTTGTTCATTGTAAGGTATTGCAAACAGATCTGAATGTTCCCTTTTACTTTCTGATTTTTAAAATGTGGTAAATATTCTACAGGGCTCTTTGAAAGTTTGTGGGACATACATAATCCAACCAGTATTTTAACCTCCATTAACATTTAGATTTATTCTGAATCAAAACCAAAACAAAACAAAAAAACCCTCGACTTTTTCAGATTTTCAATTGCGTTTTGTTTTTTAGTATAAAAAAGAGCTATTTTTTCCACCACAGTGAGCATCAGAAACATCTTGGAGCTTTAGACAAAATACAACTACGTATGAGCTACCCGAGCCTATAAGTCAATATCAAAATCTCTAGGTTGAACTCTGGACGTGCATTTTGTTTTGTTTTGTTTTTTACTTATGCATCCCTGGTTATACTGCATTAAAAACATTAAAATATTACAGGTACTGTAATGGTATTCTATAGTCCAGTCCCCAACAATGAGAAAGAAAAGGGTAATTTGGCTATATAAATGTATAATGAGGGCCCTCAATAAATGTTCAAGTGTGTCATTTTATGAGGTCTTTCTTTAGCAAACTCTTAGACCATATTGAGAGCATGTTTTTTAAATGATATCTATTGAGTTTGCTTAAAGGTCTTTTTACTTAGATCTGCCTACATGAAATGCTTCCCTTTAAGTGATAGGCAAGCATAGCTTCACTAGTAAATTGAGAGTACGAAAAAATGTGAAGAGGCAGTGGCTAAAGCATGCTTTGCATAAACAGCCTTTTATAAATCTTGACTAAAAGCAAGAAAAGTGGTAATCAGTGCTTCCACTGAGAGAGGGCTACAAGTCTCTGGACAGAATCTGTGAGATAGATTCTCAGCTTTGTCCCACTTCTGGTTTCAAACATTTCTCCTCTCGAGCTGGGGAGGAAACAGTGTAACTTCCCCTCCTTTCGCTTCCCACTTTGTGGGTCAGCTAATGGTAACTAAGAAAGGAAAGATCTCAGTTAGTTTGGAAAGGACTCCAACACATTCCTCTCAGTATTCCCTGAACAATGAATCTGCAGCTGTCATTGAAGAGCCATCCTTTTATCCCTTTGGATTAAAGAAGTGGCTCACAAAATGGCTATTTCCACATTCCGCATGAAAAGTAGAAAATAGATTTAAAAAACACAGATGCCTGTATTCACTCCCTGAAATTCTCCTGCAGTAGGTCTGAGATAGGGCTCGGGAACAGCAAGATAAATTTCACAACTATAACTAGCCAAAGTGAAGGAATTCGCAATGCTGGCACTTTGGACAATAGCAAATGTTGGTGAAAATTTTCAGCAACATAACCTTCTTCTCAAATCTTTTTACTAAAGCAGGTAGACTCTAAGTTTTGGTTGGAAGACATGAACAGGCTAAAATACATCCCAGGAGACAAAAAGGAAGACCTTGAAATGAGGTTTCCATGCAACTCAGAAGAACTCTCCTCAACTCTGTGCAACAAAACAATTGATTTTCCAGATCTGATGACTTACACATACCATGTTTAAGTTTTCTGGATCAAATCCACATAAAGAAAATAAGAAGTTGCTGCAAATACGACGAAATAGCTTCCGGCTGCACACCTTGGTGGCAATGAATTGGTCAAAATATGTATGAGGAGAGAACATCTTGTTACCAAATAACACCTGCAAAATCAATTTAGGACACCATCAAATTTCAGGGATGTGCATGTTAAGAGTGGAAAGTAAGTGGTAATTCAGAGCAGGATGAGACAGAAGGTGCTTAGTACTTAGTCCTCAGTGAACTGAGAGGGCTGTAAAATTTTGTCTTTGTAGTTTTCCCAACTCACCTCTTGATCTTTTCTCTGAAGATCTTTTACTTGGCACATTTTTGTAATGCCCTCCAGAAACTAGTCCCCATAGAACATTATGAAGGCTTTGGAGTCAGGGATAACTTGGTTAAATTCTAGACTCTGTCTCTTATACCTGAGGAAACTATTTAATTTCTATTATTCTGGGTTTTCTCAACTATAAAATGGAAAATTCATACACATTAAGTAGGACTGTTGTGAAGATAATAGGCCATGCTTAAAAAGCACCTAGTGCATTTTCTACAACATAGTAAACATTCCAATAACAATAACTTTTTTAGTGAATGATACAAACTTAATCAATCATTCTTTCCAGAGTTTTTTTTTTGTTGTGTTTTTTTAGGGGAGTGTTACTGGCCCTCTTATGTGGGACCCGAACCAGGGCCGCTGGCGTCCCAAGCCAGCGCTTAACCATCACACCACTCAGCCGGCCCTCCAGAGTCTTTTAATAAACTCTTTCTAGAAGCAAAAGCTTGAACTAAAGAAATGGAACTCTAGTAGTGGAATTTCAGGCAATGCTGCAAATAAGATGAACTTACCTTTTGAACTTTAGGAATCCTTAACATTTTTACATAAATTTGTATCTAATCCCAGTGTATATAAATCCAATCTTGCTTTTGTTTCACAATAGCTAGTTTTATAATCTTACCATAATAAACTAGATATAAAGGTAAAAAAGGTATCTTTTAATGCTTAAAACTTTTGGAAACACCCATTTATAGTAAAAAACTGGCATATCTTTCTCCTGTAATTTTTTATTAATTGGCAATTATAACGAATGAACAACAATAACTAGCATTCATTTTTATTGCACTAATGCACTACAATATTTTACACATTTTTGGTAACTAGATCTAGGAAATTCCTACTGGGTATCATGTGTTGAATTCTGAGTTTGAAAAATATTTATCTTATACAATCAAAGGTAATCTTCATTTAATGGAATATTTGGTGTTCCATGAAATATATGATATGCCATGACTTCATATAACCTTTCATGCCAAAGAGAAGGAGAAAGGAGGGCGGGAGAGAGAGGCTACAATATGTTAAACTCGTTCAAATCATACTTCTTTAGGTCTGGAAAGCATTTAACCATTGCAGGCATTATCTAATGACTTTTGGCCTCTTATTCATTTTTTCACAATCACTGGGATCTTCGGACAATATATCAGATAATTTAATTAATGCACTTACCAAATTGTAACTCTTCCTGTGTAGCTGTCTACATGATAATTTAATAATAGTAGCAGCAGACATACAGAGTGAACTTATCTTTCAAAAGAATGTTGGCATCTATTCTATGTTCTCTATGATAATTTAAATAGATCACCACACGGGCCGGCCGAGTGGCACATTGGTTAAGCGCTGGTTTTGGGATGCCAGCGGCCCCGGTTCGGATCCCACATGAGGGCCAGTGACACTGCCCTCTACAGCTAACAACAGCTCCACCTGGAGCTGGGCTGTGCGAGCCCCGGTGATGGTGTGGGCTGCAGCCCCTGCTGCAGTGGGCTGCCATAGGCTACAGTGAGTGGCCCGCAGCCAGCGTGAGTGGCTGGCAGCCAAGCGTGAGCTGCCAATAGCCGCGATGAGCGACATCCAGAGGCCAGCGACCGATCTGCCTCATCCGGGAAGAGCGCAATGACGATACCAACAGTGAAGCAACATCCTCCGCAACTAAACTGAAGAACAAGAAGACAGCAGCTTGTCTGTTCCCCTTCCCCGATTCCCCAACGCTGTTCCCCTCCACCAATTCTCCAATAAAATCTTTAAAAAAAAAAAAAATAGATCACCACATGAACGGGTAATTAAAGTAGAAGGCAGGATCTGATTTGAGTGAACACTCTTATCTTCCTTTACCAACATCTTTGTCATCCACAGTTGACAGAAAATCCATGTGAAAGGAAACAGCCAGATCTTAGAAGTAACCGACCATGAAAATATGATGTGAAGGAAGAGGTTATATCACTAGTGGATCCTTGTTCTTTGTTCTGACAGTTGGCTTTCTTAAATACAGGGTGAATTAGCATGACAGCCTCTGACTTTACCTCTGTATCCAGGCATGAACGACTCAGCAAAACTACCATCCATTTACCCAAGGATAAATGTTCCTTCACCCTAACCTAAGAGAGGATAATAATAATAATAATAATGCAGGCTAATCAGCCATATAGCATCCACTTGAAGAGAGGCAAACATACTGACTTGCAATTTCATGTTGGTTCTGCAGGGGGCATGTTTGTCATATACCAGCATGAAGACAGGCTTCTTCCAGTTAGCTCTTTCGGTAGTTTTGTGAGTGAGAATTTAAAAAGGCCCCAGAAGAGGGCACATTGCTTGCCAAGTACAACATGGGTTGGATTTAGCCTTCAAAGGCCTGCTGAGCTGGGCATCCTTGTGTATGGCTGCATAAGTATCTAGGACTGACTTCTTCAAGTTGGCATAGAGAAGGTAGGGAAATGACAACATACAAGAAAAAGCACTGACCACAGATAGCCTGGTCAGATTGTTCAAATTCTAATTCTATCACTCACTAGCGAGGTGATTTGGGACAAGAGGCTTAACCTTTCTGAGACTAAGTTCCTCTTTTAAGAAATGGAGAAATACTAACAATCATTTTCGTAGATAATCTGTAAAAAGCTGGGCCGGCCGAGTGGCGCGGTGGTTAAGCACTGGTTTGGGAAGCCAGCGGTCCTGGTTCGGGTCCCACATGAGGGCCCGTGACACACTGCCCTCAAAAAAAAAAAAAATTGTAAAAAGCTAAGAGTCAAAGCAAGCTATAGAGCAGGAAAAAAGATAAGAACAGAAAGGCATAAGTATCCAGGGGCAAACAAAGGATAGGAGGGGAGGAAAGGATGAACAATTGGTAAACAGGAGATCTGAAGAAAAGAAGTGTTGTGGCTTTGAACCTAAAATAAATTCATTAATAATACTAGATAATATTTATTGAGCACCTGCTGTAGGCCAGGTATGATGTTTAAATACATATTATCTCAATGGGTATCCCAAACAACTTGACAAATTCTATCTGGTTTTTAACTTACGTATTTACAACTTTATTGAGGAATAATTGACACCAAGGATATTAAAAATCCTACGAATGAAAGTTTGAACTCTTTGACCTACATCTCCCTATTCCCCCCTCTTCCAGCCCCTGGCAACCACCATTATATTCTTTGTTTCTCTAGAATTAGCTTTTTAAAATCAGATTACACATATGAGTCATTCCATACAGTATTTATTTTTCTTTGTCTAGCTTATTTCATTTAGCATTATGCCTTCCAGGTTCATACATGTTGTTGCAAATATTTCCTTCCTTTCTTTTGGTGTTTTAATAGTCTTTTAAATTTTCATATTTTAATTTGTTGAGGAACTTCTATACATTGTCCATAAGGCCATATGTATTTATAATTCCACTAATAATGTGTAAGGTTTCCTTTTCACCACACTCTCACCAACATTTTTTACCTCTTGTCATTCTAATAATAGTGTTTCTTAGCCAGGTATGAGATTAAATCTCATTATGGTTTTCATTTGCGGTTCCCTGATAAATGATGTTGAGCACCTTTTCATGAATCTGTTGGCCATTTGTGTGTCTTCTTTGGAAAAATTTGTCCACTTAATTAAAAACTAGTCCTTTGTCCACTTTTTAATTAAATTAGTTGCTTTTTTGCTATTAAGTTATATGAGCTCTTTGTACATTTTGGATATTAAATCCTTATCAGATAGTTTGCAAATATTTTCTCTCATTCTGTAGGTTATATATTTTCAATACATTGATTGCTTCATTTGCTATGCAGAAGCTTTTCAGTTAGTCCCACTCATTCATTTTTTTCTTTTATTGCCTGTGCTTTGGGTATTCTATATATTTTTAAAAAATGATTGGCAAGATTAATTTTGAGGAGCTTTTCCCCTAAGTTTTCTTCTAGGAGTTTTATGGTTTCAGGTTTTACATTTAATCTTTCATCTATTTCAAGTTGATTTTTGTGTGTGGTGTAATATGGGGATCCAGTTTCATTCTTTTGCATGTGGCTAGCCAGTTATCCCAATACCATTTATTGAAAAGATGACCATTTCCTCATTGTGTGTTCATAGTGCTCTTGTCAAACATTAGTTGACCATAGCGTTTGTAATTCTGGGCTCTTTTTTCTGTTCTGCTGGTCTATATGCTTGCTTTTATGCCAGTACCATACTGTTCGGATTACTATTATAATTGTAATATAGTTTGTAATCAGAAGTGTGATGCCTCCACCTTTGTTCTGATTTCTCAAGATGGGTTTGGCTATTTGGGGTCTTTGTGGTCCCATACATATTTTAGGATCATGTTTTTCTATTTCTGTGAAAAGCCATTGATAAGGATTGCATTGATTTTATACATAGATTTGGGTAGTATGAACATTTAAACAAAAATTATTAATTCTTTCAATCCATAAACACAGGATATCTTTCCATTTACTTTTGTTTTCTTAAATTTCTTTCATCTTATACTTTCCAGTGTATAGGTCTTTCACCTCATTCATTCAATTTATTCCTATATATTTTATTGTTTTTGATGCTACTGTATGTGTAAATAAGATTGTTTTCTCAATTTCTCTTTCAGATAGTTCATTATTGGGGTATAGAAATGCACCTGATTTTTCTATGTTGATTTTATATTGTGCAACTCTACTAAATTCATTTATTAGCTCTAAATTGTGTTGATGGAGTCTTTAAGATTTTAAAAAGAATACATAAGATACTGTCAGCTGCAAACAGATAATTTTATCTCCTTCTGATTTGGATGCCTTTTATTTCTTTTTCTTGCCTAATAAATCTGGCCAGGATTTCTAGTACTATGTTGAATAAAAGTGGTGAGTGGACATCCTTGCCTTGCTTTTGATCATAGAGAAAGGGCTTTTAACTTTTTACTTTGAGTATGATGTTAGATGTGGGCTTTTTATATATGACCTTTTTTTATGTTGAGGTATATTCCTTCTATACGAAATTTGTTGAGAATTTTTATCATGAAAGGAAGTTCAATTTTTGTCAAATGCCCTTTCCACATCAATTAAGATGATTACAGGAGTTTTATCCTTCATTCTATTATTGTGGTGTATCACATTTATTGATTTATGTATGTTGAAATATACTTGCATCCCAGGGATTAATCCCACTTGATCATGGTGTATAATTCTTTTAATGTACTGTTGAATTCAATTTGCTAATATTTTCTTGAGGATTTTTGCATCTATGTTCATCAGAGATATTGCATTGTAATTTTATTGTGGTATCCTTGTCTGACTTTGGTATCAGGATAATACTGGTCTTGTAAAATGAGTTTGGACGTGTTCCTTCCTCTTCAATTTGTTGAAAGGATTTGAGAAGTATTGGTATTAATTCTTTTTTTAAGTTTCGTCAGCTGAGGTCAACAGTGGTGAAAATCACAGGGATCTTCAGTGGCCCAAACTGTGGAGGTCCTGCCAGTGTCAGTGGTGCCTGGAGTTGGTGAGGTCCTCAGTGGCGAAAGCTGCTGATATTCTCCTATTCCTTTTTGCCCATGGGAATAAGCTATAGTTCTGGGTATCTTTCCTGGTGCCAGGTCTGATGCACTGGCATGCAGAGTGGCAGCAAAGTCAGGGTCCCGGGTTCAGGTACATGTGGAACTGCCACAGCAAAGGTGCACTTGCTGGGGTGGTGGTGCTAGAGTCTGAGGTGCAGGCATGCGCAGATCAGCAGCAGCATGGGCTCAGAGATGACAGGGTACAGTGGTAGCTTGGGCCCAGGACACATGGTGCAGCAACAGCATGCCCTGGGGATGGTGGATCAAAGCCCCAACTCCAGCCCCACGTGGCAGATGTGGAACAACAGCAGCTTGGCTCTAATGATGCTTGGATGAAGCCCCAACTCAGGATCCAAGGGCAGAGTACAAAGCAGCAATAGTGTGGCCCCAGTAAAGGTGGGTCAAAACCATGACTTGGGACCCAGGGGGTGGAAGAGTGACAGCTTCCTCTGGTCCCACAGATGGCAAGGCACTGTGTTGTCTTGATTCCAGAGAGTGGGGCACAGCAGCAGCTGGGCCTCTGGGAAAGGGTCTCATCTCAGTGACAGCTCCAGCCCTGGAGGGGAAATGCAGCAGTGGGAACTCAGCAACTCATCAGCTGGGTTCAGCACTGGCAAACACTGTGGAGATCATTGGTAACAAAGGTTGCAGATGTCCAAGGTCATGATGAGGCTTGCTGGGGTTCTTCTGCTCTTTTTTAACCCATGGGATGAAATCCCTCCTAGGGTATCCCTCTTCATGCTAAGCTGCCCTAGACTGGAAGGTGGGGTGATGCAGGTAGAAATGCTTCCTATTCTTTTCTATGTAGCAAACCTTGGTTTTTGAGCTCTGCAGGGTTTCTGCTCCTTTTTTGTTATAGTCCAGAACTTTCCCAGGGCTATTTCCATCAGTTTGTAGTTGTTTACTAACTGTTCTTGTTGTTTCTGTAAGGGAGACGAGTGTTGGGACCTCTACGATCACCATCTTGCTGATGTCAGAGCTTTAAATTGTACCCATCTTATTAATGTAAAATCTTTGGCTTAGAATGATTAAATAACTTGCCCAAGGTCACAAGGGACAGAAAGTAGAGGCAGAATGTGAAGTTGGTTCTATCTGACTCAAATCCTTATGCTGGTGTCTTATGTGAATTGAACTGAATTAAAATAAAGGAGTAATAGAAAGAGCTGATAGTTTCAATAAAAAGAATTCTCTAATCAGAGATAGTGAAAGGGTTGTGTCAGTTCAGGAGCTCTCCATTGAAAGAGGAAGCCATTTTCCAAGTGTGCCTGAGAACATTTAGCTAATGGGAGAAGAGAAAGAAATCCCACCTCAAAATTGATGCCATCTGTGCCTATAAGGCTGTCTATCATTTCACTGTCAAATCCTGTAGACCTTTTTTCTTCTTTTTCTTTTTGCACAACTCTGGCTCATATTCTCAACATCTCTCAGCTAAAGTATAACAAAAATTCCATAACCATTCCATTAATTTTTGCTCCCCCCTCCCCCCCTTGATGTCCTTTACTTCCATCCACTTCCATTTGGTTACCAGGAGAATCTTTGTTAGAAAGAACATTATGCATGCCATTCCCCATATGCAAATGCTTTCCATGGTCACCCATTACCTATAGACTAAATTCCAAACTTTTTAACTTGGCATTCAAGCCCTTTCAGAATCTACTCTTACATTTCCAGTATTCTCATACTTTTCTTTACAAATGTAAAATCCCAATAAATGGCTTGAGCTTCCCTACTTCAACAGTGCTCTGTTCCCTTTTGGTTGGAAAGACTTTTCTATGTCACCTTGTATATTGAAATCTGGCCCTTAAGCCAAAACTCAAATGCCATCTCATCCAAGAAGTCTTCTGTGATCCCAACAACTAGAAACATTTTCACTTTTCTCTGTGTTTTTCATCTGTATTATTAAGACACTGGAATTTCTATTAGGAATTAGTGGTTCATGTGGTGGCTCTTCTATTGGAATTAAAGCTGTTTCAGGGCAACCTTTCTAAAAATACAAATCCGATCAAACCATTTCTCTACTGAACAGTCTTCAATGGCTTCCTATTACCAACAGAACAAAATCTAAACTCCTTAACATGACATAACTGTTTTCCATTCACTGTTCCCTATTCTCCCCTTAGTTCAGTCTCCTACCACTCTCACATGCACCCTGATTTTCATTCATCCAAAGGAGCTGAAATGTATCTTCACAGACAATGCTATGTTTTTGAAATAGTAGTTCCTATATATCTTTTCACAAAATTGAATTGAACCTTACTATATACCACATGCATGTCAAAAGATGTGGAAGTCTGAAGCAGAGCTGTGCAAAGCTGTGCAAACTGAGAAGAATAGAAAGATCCCTCCATCTCAAAATATCTCTTAACTGTGTGGGAATGTGGAAATAGTTTAGCGACTGTCCAGTGTTGTTTACACAGTATTGTGGGATGAAGCTGGACTCAATCTTTATAGTAGAAGAAGCCCAAGCACTAGGAGGGACATGTATTTCCATGTTGGTTGGTAGCTTTCCTGCTACTATATTTCTGGATTATGTATAGGCACAGAATTGACTCACCATAGGCTAATTTTCTTATCTGTCATCCACCAAAATAATCCCTGGCTTCTATAAAAATTGTCTCACTTTTATATGCTTTAATTGAAATAACTGAATTTAATTAAGCTCTATGATTTTCTTTTGTTTGCCATGGGAGAAGCCCATTTTAACATGCAGCAGGAAAACACACCAACCCACCGACCAGTTTTCCTTGACTGAGTAAATGATCAGCTTAGCTAGTTGTCAGCCAGCAGAAAAAATCTGGAATCAGAGATATTGTCTAGGTTTTGAGGAGCTGACAGACTGGAAGTGAGAGCAATTGAGCAAGGTTGGACTTTCAGTGATGGGAGAAGGTGTGTTCTATGACAGAGATAACAACAGTTGATATTTATTAAAGACTTACAATGTGCAAAACCTGGCTTTACGGGATTTACATGTACTATGATCTCACGTAATCCTCCCAGCAGCCCTATGAGTGGGGACTATTATTATCCTCACTTTACAAATGAAGAAAATAGTTCACAGAACAGTAAACTAGGGGCCACTGGAGAGAAGTTTAACCTACTAAATTAAACAAATCAGTGGATCAAATTAGCATTTGATTGATCTGTAATTGAGGAAAGAATACATGGGAGAAAAGACACTGATGCCCATGTCAGGGTTAGCGGCATCAGCGTGAGCTCCCTGAACACTGTTGCTAAAATTGCGCATCATCAGTAAACCTACATGGACATACCTCAAGCATTTACTACAGTCTCAAAGGTTTGTAAAATGTCATTGGTCTCAGGTTTTCTTCTATTGAAATCAGTGGAAACAGAGCTAGTTTTAGTTACTACAGATATAAACTTGGGAAGTCACATACCTTGATTGCTGCTCTGGAAAGATTTGTTAATTTTCTCATAGGACTTCGGGTGTATTTCACCGTAGTGACTGGAGCCAATGCAAAAAATATTTTAATCTTTTTAGCCAGCTCTGGATTTGTAGAGAATGCTATGAAGGCTGAAAGGGAAGGTGACACTAGTTTATGGATTTAAAACAATTCTTAATTTATTTTAAATGATAGCAAAAAGTAGTTATATTAAAAACAACAAAGCAAATTTAAAAAAAAACAACTCAGAGTAAGTACTATTTGTAGGGAAGGATTTTCTAGATTTCTTGAGTGGAATTCTCTAATTTAGAATAAAATGAGTTTCCTGTCCCCAGAGAGTGCTGCAGGATGAGTTTAAACAGCCCTTGTGGGGCATGTCTAGGTAAACTCCAAGGGCCACTGTAGCTTAACCATAGCCTTTGATATTAAACAAAACTAGGCTATAATTTTAGCTTCCCATTCACTAGCTGTATGAAGACTAGGGCAAGTTACCTCCCCTGTATAAGCCTCAATTTTCTCAATCTGTAAATGTGGAAAATAGAATCCTCATAGGATGATTCTTTTGAAGCTTAAATTATGTATATATAAAACTTCAGGTATTATTTGACATTATCACCATTAGAAAGGATTTTTAAATCCAGCCATTTGTAAAATATGGATGATACTGGTCTCAAATGTTTGTAGTTTCCAATAAAAGAATATATGTAAGATGCATAGTATAGTACAAGCATATAGAGACCTACTTTATCCCAGAAACCTGATTAGGATTAAGATACAGAAAAAAAGACTGGTGGAAATGCTGTTAGTATCACTGAGGTCTCTAGATAATGGGGAGCAGTGAAGGGAGTGAGGTCTCATGACACTGTCAACATGGTCCCATCCACATCCAGGCTACCCCAGTGCATCCTGGGAATTAAAAGTCACACTGACTGGGGCACATAATCACCGGGATTTGCAATTCTCTGCTTCCTTTTTGGTGTCCTCACTAGACTGTGAGCTCTTTAACGGAAAGATGAATACCATATTTATCTCTGCTTCCCCAGCATCTAACTCAGAGTGTGAATAATTCTCTCTTCTTCAGGTTTATCTATCAGTCTCCAAATTCAGTCCTAGGGGGGGAAAAAAAATCTTTGTTGTCATCCTCATTTTATTTACTCTTCAGAAACCAGCCATAGGAAATGGTTTCCCGCCTCAAATCTCCTAGCTAGAGACTGGACAGAGGGGCAAAATCCTGACCCTTTCATGAATATGGAAGAAGATCCTGACACTCTCAGATCGCACTTGCCCCAAACACACCGATGGTGGTTCCTTGAGAGTGGCCCACATAGTAGACTTGCTCCTGTCCAGTTTTTTCTATAATGAAATCGATTGTGGCTGGAAGGTCATAGTTAGCCATTTCATCCAAACTGCCAAAGAAAAAGAACAAAATTCAAAAGGATATCTCATTGTTAGGCCTGCAGTATTTGAACACATTCATTGTAGATATAGATACCTAGTTTTTTAAATGTAAGATGAGAGTCAATGTGTGATATTATGTATGCATCTCTGCAGCTTTTGAGGATGTTACCTTGATTGCAAGAGTAACATTATTAAGAACCCGGAATCAGAAAAATCTGACTTGAGCTTTTCCTCTAAGGGTAGTCATATTTCACTTGATTCTATAGCAGATTTACTAAATTTCCTGGGATGCTATTACCTGGGATGCTATTTAAAAAAAGAATAAAGTAAACAGATTTGCAGACATCAGCCCAGAAAGATTGAATCAGAAGTTCCAGAGAAGATGCCTGCTAAACTGCATATTTATCAGTCACCTCAGGTGTTCCTTTTTCTTGTGTGTATTTGGGAAAATACTCACCTAGGGAACCATGTTATTTGCAATAGTGCAATGATACAACTGCACTGGGCTGTGGAGTTAGGACATGCCAAACGGCTTCCAGGAATAAGACAGGAATGAGGTCAAGGAAACAAATAGCTCTAGTGCTATTCAAGATATGGTTCTTAGTTCCTATGCAATGCAGGGGTTTTCTGCTGTGCCCAAGCAGGCTTGGCTTCTAGAGCCAACAGCATCCCAGGGGCTGCTGCTGGCAAACCCTGCTCTTTAATCATTCTATAATCAGGCTTTTTCCAGATGTGCCCAGGACCTGACTCCAGGGACCAGTTTTAGCACTGCCAGCCTATGGAGGGCAGAGTTCTCTCACCACTTGGTGAGTAAACATTTGCGTATCATCTATGCACAAGGACTAGGCTCACTCTTGGCTTATCATGAATGCCGGGTTCTCAAGCATTCTGGTACCATGTCTCAGTTTCATTTTTCTTCTTTAATAAGTGTCCCATGTCAACTTTCCCTGGGGTCCACAAGGACAAAGTGATAGTCCTGGAATTAACCTTTCTAAAGTTGAACCTTGCATTTTGATTTTTTTTTCACATATATTTTACACACACACACACACACACACACACACACCACCACCAACAACCACCACCACTACCATCACCAGCATGTGGGGTTTTTAAAACAAATATCAATGCAACAAGGGCATTTCTATGAAGAAAGCCTGGGTTTAGGAGGAAATGTTTGCTTCCTTTTGGGGATTCCACTGGATGCACTTGGATAGAAAGGGAAAAATCAAAGGGTGTTCATCAAGATAAAAAAGCAAAGTACACACTTTATTCATTACTACATATCTCCTTACCTGAAGGCCCAGAATTCTGGTGATTTGGTTGAAAATTTCAAGTGTTTTCTGGACCAGGTATTTCCCCGGCTGTTCCCCATCCACACATCATAACCATTATCTGCGAGAAGGAAAGCCAAGCTGTTGTTGGGTGGGTTGCAAATCCAGACACTGGCAGATGCAATTAACCCATGTTGCAAATATACAACAGGCCTTGGAGCTGAAAAACACAGGCAACAAGAATTTAATGTCAACTTACTTAGTATTAACAAGAAAATTGTCTTTCCTGAATTCCTGTAGTAAACTGGGTTGTCGGAAAAGTCATATTTTTTCTATGTTTTTCGTTGCAAAAATGTGTCATGACTTTTCTGACAATCCAATAAACGAGAGGTTAAGAGTTGAAATTTGGAACCAGGCAAACCTAGGTTCTCCTACTTTCTGAACTACTTACTTGGGCAAGTTATTTATCTTCTCTATGTCTTATTCTTCTCTTTGTAAAATTTGGATTATATATAATGTATTCTATTGTTCTGTAGGTGCTGAAGTCAGATTGTCCTGGTTTAAAATCCATTCTACTATGTATTAACTCTTTTGTCCCTCAGTTAACTTATCTGCATAATGGGTAATAATAACATGTTATCTCATAGTGTAGTCATAAGAATTAAATTAGAATTAAAATACATAAAAGACTGTCTAGGGCCAGCCGAGTGGCGCGGTAGTTAAGAGCTGGCTTGGGAAGCCAGCAGCCCCGGTTCGGGTCCCATATCGGAGGGCCAGTGTCACTGCCCTCAAAAAAAAAAAAAAAAGACTGTCTAGCACAATAAATATTGGCCCTATTATTATTCATATTAATAACATTTTATTTCTCAAGAAGTACCTGATAGCAAAATTAACTCTTTCTCAAAATAATAACAAAAACTATGAAAACACCATTTGTTGAATGCTAGGATCTATGCTAGATTTTATACATACTGCTTAATTTAAGTTGTATTTTCAGAAAGCAAAATACAAGGTTTTAAATAAAATGTTATGCAATATAAAATTGTTAATTTAATATAAAAATCCTATTCATCATGTAGAATTAGAAAAATTTACTAAGAAACAGAAAAGAAAAAGAAGGAAGTGGGGAAATGGTGTTGAAAACACAGAAAAGAGAGAGAGGTGACTAGTATTGTGTTTTTGTCTTTTATGGTTTGTGATGCTGTGTTCATATCTAGGATTCTCCCTAGGGTCACTTTTGGTGATAGACTAGCTTCCAAAGATTGGGTAGTGTAGCCTAGACTCTCAGAAAGACTTCAGCCCTCTGGGAACAAAGAACTAAAGTCTATGTACATTTATTCACCTTCTCAGAGAACAGAAAGAAGTATTACTAATCTGCTAAAGTTAAATACTGCCAAATAGCAGTCATATAGCCTATAGCCCCTCTGATTTCAGCCCTCAGGCAGCTTTCCATCTCATGCATTTTGGCAGCTACCTGGCAGAAATGATAAGTTAAAAGGTTGTGGAAACAAAATTCTCCTGAGTATTTACAAAGGCAATGGAGTTATTTGGGGGGATAAACAGGTTCTATTTAGTCAACACCAATCCATCCCCCTCTCTTTTTAAAAATCTAGGTTTTCTCTTTAAATAATTAACCCTTCTGATATTGAGAAGTTTGTTATACAACACTCCAAAGAATAAAAGGAGCTATGAAATCAGGGGAGTAAAGAGTTCTTGCTAAGTGGATCCCTCTTTTCTCTACAGATATCCTGTATCATAGGGGTCTAGAAATGGAGCTGGGCTGCCCTGAGTTGCTGGAGAGGGTGTAGGCTGCAGTGGGATTGCAGTGGGCTGCTGTGAGCTACCGAGAGTGGCTGGCAGCTGGCATGAGTTGCAGTGTGCTGCTGGAGTGGCCGTCCAATGGCTGGCGAGTGACTGCCTCAGCAAGGTAGAGCGAGTGCAATGATGGTGCCAGCATGGGACAGTGAGGTGACGTCCCTCACAGCCAGACTGAAGAACAAAAGGACACCAACTTGTCTGTTTCCCTTCCCCGATTCCCCAATAAAATCATATATATATATATATATATATATATATATATATATATATATAGAGAGAGAGAGAGAGAGAGAGAGAGAGAGAGAGAGACAGAGACAGAGACAGAGACAGACAGACAGAGAGAGAGACACAGAGAGACAGAGAGAGAGGGTTATAATACAAATGAAGCAGAGTAGCAGCGGCAGAGGTGATTTCCCTCCTCTAACGAAGTTACTGGTCTCTGTTTCAGAACAAAAGCTGCCTTGCTGCTGTCAGCACATCTAGAATCTCCATTTTAGGCATTATTTCTTTCATAACAAAATATATACAACCTACCTTTTCTCGGACATCCTCTTCCATGAGGAATCCTGTAAATTCCGAGGACATACTCATCTTTTGTCACAACATCATACTTTTCATAAGGATATCCCCAGTAGGAAATAATTTGGCTCTGAAAAGAGGTAAGGGAAATATCTACCTTCATGATGTACTTTTGATTTTTATACATGCATTGCAATATAGTACTTTAAGTCACAAACTACTGTTGGTCTACCTATCAGGACAGGATATAGCGGGAAAAACAGGATAACTTGAGGAGGCTTTCCAAAGGAGGATGCATGCAAAGGCAAGCTTGGGTGACTACACATCCTGGTTTCCTTGGCCTGGTATCAGTGCACCCTAGTCCACTCTCAAATCCTTAAGACAAAAAGTTATCTGCTCATCTAATGAGGGAAACCAGGGGCAATTGTGCAGTACTCTGTGGCTAGTAACAAGTGAGCTGTTATCAACCTTCTACCTGAAGGGAGATGAGAGGAAGCTGTTACCAGAGCAAGAAAGTTAAGTAGATAGGGCCACACTGAGAGGAGCCATAACCTTTAGCAGAGAGAGACAACCTGCCTAAAGTGACCTCATGGACGGGGCCAGGGTAATATATCATCTGATTTAATTCTCCTCCCTCCTTTTCCTCCCCTGCTCAATATTTCCATCGGCTGAACTGAACTGAAAACCAAAGATCAAGGGAGTGTGTTGATCTAGTGCTCACAGCTCAACCTCTTGGACAGAGATAAAGGTATATAATACTACATAGCAGATCGAGAAGGGTAAACAGGAGATATGCCAACCACAGATACGAATATATAAGAAAGAGGAGAAGGATTGTTTACTGGGCACCTTCCGTGTAGAAGATGGTTTATACCTCCTGTTTTATTCATCTTTACAAATGGCCTTTCAGAGAGAATTATAACCTTTTTACAGTTGCGAAAACTGAATTTCAGAAAGTTTAATAATCTGAGATTGTACAACGAGGAAGAGATAAAGACAAAATTAAAGCCAAAGTAAGTTTAGCTCCAAAGCATATGCACCTGCCACAATATTATGCATTTGCCCATGCCAGGCATGGGGCTATATAAAGCAGTGGTTCTGAGCCCACACTCTAGAAACAAACAACATTCCAGTTCTTCACCTTATTAGCTATTGACTTTGGGAAAGTTCCATAACCTTTTTATGACTCATTTCTCTCAACTGTAAAATAAAGATAATAATAGTATCTCCTCGCAGATTTGTTATGAGGATTATACATAAAGAATCTAGAACAGTGCCTGGCACAAAGTAAGTGCTCTCTATAATGTTTCTTAGCCTTATTACCACTGTAGAATAATTAAGAGCATAAAAGCTTCTAAGAGAGAAGAAAACATGTGTGAATATGGAAAAGGAAAATTTGGATTTGAGGACATATGTTCAGACTGTGAGTTCAGCAGTGTGGTACAAGTTTAGGGGTACCTGCTGGCTACTTTAAAGAGAGAAAGAAGAAGAGACACTAATTGAAAAACTTTGACTATTCTATTATTAAAGTTCTAATACAAATGGGAGTGGGTGAGGACATCAGTGGTGTACAATGTATACAGGAATATGGGTTATCCCATTAGAATGAAGCCTAGAGTAGACATTTGTCATTTGTCCTTTTTTTTTTTTTTTGCCTACAACTCTTCCATTCTCCTGTATTCCATTCTATTCTATTCCAATCCACTTGTAGTATGAATTCCTACATGTTAAGATACTTTGGGTTAAAAGCAATAGGAACCAATTCTGGCATACTATATGAATACCCTCATATAGCTCACACATCACAGAACCTGCCCTAGAAACAGCCTCTGGAAGAACTCAAGGATACTCTATAGAGATCATCAGAATGACTCAGGAACCTTCTGCACAGGAAGCCACCATCAGATGGCCACTCAAACTACCAGGAGAGGGAATATTACTGCCCCAACTTGGGTCAGGTCTTTCAACTCTTAGTGAGCCATGCCAAGGAACAGGGTAGGAGGCACAGATTGAGCCCATTTAGAATTGCTGAAAACTGGACAAGTACACCAATTACACCTAAATGATATTAAATTTATAATTTCTTATCTTAATTTGTTTTCCTTAATGGATGACTTACAATATTCATAGTAGCTTCAGGATTTGTGATGCATCCTTTCTTGTGACAACCATATAGAGGTCCAAGAAGCAGCATCCAGCATGCTGCTGCTAAAAGCTGCCACATTTGGGGTATGCCTGGGAAAGGAAATATTAATATATTTGTCACCAAAGAGAATTTTAAAAGTGAAATTTGGTGTCTTTCTATAATGCTACTGCAGGAGGAGGTAGAAACATGTTTCTAGTTTGTGCTTTAACAAGTAACATACTTAATTATTCAAGACTCATCCCATGAAAAATTTGAAATGGTGACCTTTTAGTTAGAAGAGAAGAAAGAAAGAAGGGAAGAAAAAAAGCAGAAAGGAAGACACCAACATCAATTAAGTGTCCAATAAATAATTGGACAAAAGAAAGGAATGTATAATCTGCACAAAAACAAATATATGGCCAATATAGTAATGAAAGGACAATTAATAACTTTAATCATCAGATAAATTAGCATTTTTCTTCTGTTGGTGGGAATAAGCATTGGCACAACCTTCATAGAAATAAATTTATTAATATGCGTTGCAAATTTTAAAATATTCATAACCTTCACTTAGTAATTCTAATTTCAGGAGCCTATCCAAAAGAAAAATAATATCTGTACGCATTATATATAAAATTATTTCACATATCTTAGTATAGTAAAATTTGCCAAAATAAGATTTTGGTAAAATAAATTATGGGTGAGAAAGAATGGAAATATTTAGACACCAAGTAATGTTTATGTGTGACATGTGAAATTCCTATTATGTAATATTAAGGAAAAAACAATGTACGTTGTGCATATATTTTAAGCTCAAATCAATGATAAAACAAATTATAAAGAGAGAAAAAAACTAAGCACAAAATTTTATTTATGATTATATCTAAATGGTGAATATTTGTGATTATTTTTTCATTTTAAAGGATTTGCCATACTTTCTAAATTTTCTAGGTCCCGTACTACTTCATCATAAAAAAGTTATTTTTCAAATAGACATGATGAAAATTGTGAAAACTATGGGGGTTAAAAAGATTATGTATATTTCAGATTTGGTTTTGAAACTAGGTTTAAAAACAAACAACAAACAACTGCAAAAATAACAGACATGGGCATTTTGCAGGAGACCTCCCATTTACTATTATCTTTACAAAATGAAGATCTTCAAATTATGTCAAAAAGCACTTTCTCTGCTAATCTGTTCTGTTTTCTAGGAAGAGATAAAGATAAAATCAAGGCAAAGTAAATTTAGCTCCAAAGCATATACCCTTACTACAGAATTATGCATTTGCCCATGCCAGGCACTATACCAGAATACATATAGTGGGGCTATATAAAGCAGAGCAGTCACTCCTCTCTCCTCTCTGTTTTCGACACCACTTCCTTTTTTTTTTCTCCCTTTCTTATTCAAATTGTTCCAATTCTATACTGTGAAAAGGATTTTTATGTCAGGTTAACTTATAAAACATAACAAATCTCACCCTGTAGGAAATGTATGCCTTCACTACTCTAATATAGAAAGTTCTATGAATTCCTCTCTTGGATTTGTCAAAGTCATAATCTCTGTTGACTATATGTATTATTATAAATAATCTATACTGTAATTAATATGAATAATAAGGTATGAATTATGTAGTAAACATATAATTTTATATTAATACATTTAGATATAACTAATATTGATTGGTATAGCTTAATTCTGGTAAAACACTATGGTAGTTGAAAATAACACCGCCAACAGCAATAGTTATTACTATTACAACTATGTATTGAGCACCTACTATGTGCCAAGTAATGTGGCAGACATACATGATCTCATTTTATTCTCAAAATAATCCCAAGGGATAAGAAATATTATCCCCAGATGAAACTGGGTCTTAAAGAGGTCAATTGATTTTACTGAGGTCAAATAGATAGTGATGGAACCAGAATCTGAACTCAGGTTGCCTGATTCTAAAGGAACCGTTCCTAAGCATTGTGGTCTTACTCATTCAGTCCATTCAGAATACACTTACCAGGACCCTCTGGCTGCTGTGTACCTGATTTGTATTACCTATGGCCCATAGACCTCAGGCATCATAATCACCACAGGAAACAATGAAGACTCTTAGAACCCACCAGCCAAACCAAATGAGAATCTATGCAATTTAAACCATTATCTTAAGTGATTCATATGCATTCCAATGTGTGAAAAACAGCTAGACAGACAAGATTCTGTGAGAAGAGAAACTTTCATTTTCATTTGTCTCTCTGAGACGTAGCATGGAGATTCCTATAAATGTTTGTCAAGTAAATAGATGAGTACATAATGTAAATAAATGAGCACATCATTTAATCTTAGAGACTGTCCCGAATTGACTCACTATTTTGTATCATGTCTTTCTTGCCTGGTTTCATTTCACCCCACTTCATTGGTCCTCTCTGACAGTAGGTTGTGAGAGTTGATTGTGTCCTCAGTTCAGAACTGTATCTTATGGGAAGGTAGTAAGTAGGGCAATTTTTCAAAATTAGTTTTCCTTTCTCTGTTGAGACGCTTAGATGCTCCAAATTCTGCTGAGTGATTGGCATTTGAGGCCTCAGGGTTAGTCACTGGCAAGTGGCCCTGGGGCCCCTGCATTAGAGCAGATCCAGCCTTCCTCTGAAATGGACGAGATGGAGAGCTCGTGGAGCTTGTAATGATGGAGAGGAGGAGGGCCAGTGGCTAGCACCATGAGCTGCTTCTAGAAAGACCTGGAGTCTAGTCCCAATGGATGGCACAAGAATGCACTAGTCAAGGCAGGTTATGTTTTTGTAGCCATGAGATAGAGCCCATTTGGTTGCTTTTGTTTCATTCACCTGTATAATGGATTTGGATATGGAAGGGTGACACACACAGGCAAGAGGAACCTGTGTTCCGTTTTGTAAAGAGTGGCAGGTCCTAAGCAAATAAGCTTTCTTCAGGTACTTCTCATCAGGAGTGTGTTTACCTGTGCTTTCCAGGGGTGTGTTTACCTGCTCTGCCCTATCTGAGTCTCACATTATTAACTGTAATTGTTGGGTAAGGCGCCTGATTCAGGTATCGCTCCTTAATGATACTCTGACATCCTCTTCTTTAGTTGACCTGTTTCTATGATAGCTCCCTGATGAATGGGTGCCACACTGGTATCCTGCTGTTTCACATTACGGATATAAGAATGTTAGACTAAGAAGAGAACAGTCATGAATTCCAAGAGACTCTCAGTTCTTAAAGGTGAGATCTTTAGCCTAAAGTACCCAGAGTAAATCTATATAGATTACATTGGTTATCAGTCTGAATCAACATTTCACACTACTTTCCTATAAAACATGACTCCCATAAGATGCTATTTGTGAAAAGAGCTCATAATAACACTTACATTGTGGGATTACCTTCAGATGATAAATAAGATGATAAATAATGTTTATCAAACACATAACAATGCTTGGTACTCAACAAATGGAAGCTCTTGTTATAGCATACCTTTTGTTGTTGAGGGATTATTTCAGATATGTATGGCTTGGCTACCTAACTACTCCATAATCTTCTCAAAGGCAAAAACCACATTTGACACTCTGCCTGTGTTTATAACTTTCATATCTCTCATGTCTTTAGCTAGGTATAATACAATTCTTTGAATTGAATTGCAAATAAATGCCAGATGATTTTACATTAACATATCTTCTCAAATAGAAACATATAAGAGCAGTTAAGAATATGTTTGCTTCCAACTTCTCCCATGAATTCTCATTTTTTACTATGTAAAGTACCTTATCTACTTAATCTATAATTTTTATACTATTGATTGAGCATCTATATGCTCAATAATCACAATTATTATTTTTCCACAGGTAGAAAGTATCAGTTTAGGATGTGAACAAGATTCATTTTACTCCATGTTCTTTTCACTGAGTTTTGCTTCCTCTTACAAAATTATTCTATAATGAAATTTTCTCAAAGTATTAATAGACATTAGAGAGTTTGGGCACAATGTTACTCAGTAAAAGACGAGAATAGATGAGTGATTTTGCCTTAACAGATTTGAGTATAAGATTCTTATCAGTGACAAAGCCTAGAAATATGAAACCATCCTGTGTATGCAGGTTGCTTGACAACCAAATAAAAGATACAAGGCGAAGTGAGTATGAACATGCACAGTAAATTGTAAATAAAGTGTATGACATTCTCAGCCGTGGGAGACATGACGGTTGGGATGAAAATTATATATATGAAAGTCAAGTACAATATTATTAAGAGACATATAATGATATCTTCCCTATCTGTGATGAATACTTTCTTTGTTTCATTTTTTATTCACTAATGAGCTCAGAGGATGAGAAAAGAAATGTAGAAAGAGAGAGCGAGTGGGAGGAAAAAGAGCAATTATATTATAAATTCCAGGCTATGGTGGTTTCATTGCTGAATATTTTATTTAACACTTAAGGAAGAAATTATTAAAATTAAGAAGAAAAAAAATCCCCCAGAAACAGAAAAGAAAGAAAATTTTCCCAACTAATCTTATTTAAAATGATCTAAATTGGGCCGGCCGAGTGGCGTGGTGGTTAAGCACTGGCTTAGGAAGCCAGCGGCCCCGGTTCGGGTCCCACATATGAGGACCAGTGACACTGCCCTCAAAAAAAATTAAAAATAAATAAATAAATAAAATGACCTAAATAGCCAAAACATATTTTTAAAAGCAACAAAGTTTGCTGACTTACTTTGCCTGATTTCAAAACTCAGTATAAAACTGCAGTCATCAAGAATGCTGTGCACTAGTGTCAGGAAGATAAATATAGAGTTCAATGAAATACAATAATTAGTCCACAAATAGACACATACATAAATGGTCAATTGATTTGGGGCAAAACTTCCAAGGTAATTAAATAGAAAAAATCTTATGTTCAAAAATGGTGCTGGACCCATGCAAAAAAAAAAAAAAAAAAAAAACACACACAAAAACAAATCAGTCTCAACCTCTAATTCACACAATTCATGAAAGTTAAAAATAAATCATTGATCTCAATGTAAAAACTAAAATTATAAAAGTTTCGAAGAAAACACATAAAATCTTTGTGACTTTGGAGTAGGCAAAGATGTCTTAGGATACAAAAAACATAAAAAAAAATTGACAAATTTGACTTCACCAAAATTAAAAATGTCTACTGCTGAAAAGACACCATTAAGAAATTTAAAAGTGAAGCCATAGACTTAGAGAAAATATTTGTAAAACAAGTTTCTGACAAAGAAATTTTGTCCAGAATATATACGATCTCTTACAATTCAATAAGAAGTTAGATGGCCAAAAATAGAATGGACAAAAGCCATGAACAAACACTTTACAAAAGAATATGTACATGAAAAGGTGATCCATATTTTTTGTCATTGGGTAATGCAAATTAAAACTGTAATGAGGTGGCTCTTCCCACTCACTATAATAGCTGCTGTTTAAAAAACCAATTGTTGGCAAGGAAGTTGAACAACTAGAACTCTCATGCATTGCTTGTAGAAGTATACAATGGTAAACACTAGATAAGACAATTAGGTATCATCTTATAGAGTCTCATAAAATTAAATATACAACATACAATGACCACATGACTCCTATTTTCCAATCTTTGGTGTTTACTAAGAGAAATGAAAACATAAGTCTATAAGATTTTTAAACAAATATTCATAGCACCTTTATTCATAATTGGCTCCAATTAGACATAACTCAAATGTCTGCCAAGAATGGAATGGATAAACAGATAGTAGTATATCCACCCAATGAAATACTACTCAATAGTAAAAAAGGAACAAACTACTATATATACCAAATGGGTTAACCTCAAAAATATTATTCTGAGAAAAAGAAAAAAGACACAAAGGAGTACGTGTGGTATGATTATATTTATATGAAATATTAGGAAAAAATCAATATGAACATATAGTAATAGAAACTGGATCAAGGGTGAGCTAGGGTTAGATACAAGAAACATGAGGAACTTTCTAGGGTGATGGAAACGTTTAATATCAAGGTTGATCCTATGGTTATTACATGGGTTTGTTTATTTGTCAAAACTTTTAACTTATATACTTATAATGGGTAATTGCATTACAATATACAAGTTATAGCCTTAACAAAGTTACTGAAAATAAAAAGAAGAAGACACCACTGTGGACCAATATCCTTACCATGTTATTCCCATTCACTCCCTTTCTCAAACTTCAGAATCCCTGGGGTAATTGTTAAAAATACTAGAATCTTCAACTCTGTCTCTGACATTCTAAGATAAAGAGTAAACCTCAACGGCTGCATTTTTGTTTTTCTTTTGTGAGGGCAGTGTCACTGGACCTCATATGTGGGACCGAACCGAGCAGCTGGCTTCCCAAGCCAGCACTTAACCACTGCACAACTCGGCCGGCCCAAGGGCTGCATTTTTAATCAGTACCCTCCAGGTGAATCTTTGATATAGGTGGTGGAGCATTCCTTGTATCATTTCATTTCTTTTAACGACTATCAGCATGACTACATTTCATGGAATTTTCAGTAATTTAACATAAAAAGTTACAAGCTGAAAATCTTATTCAAAAGAAGTTGCAGTCTTTCCCGATTCCTCATTTCTGACCCTCTAATAAAAATGGAATAAACTTCTTTACCCAAATTAGAGAAATGACTGACCATTGTAGTACATCATCTAAAAGGTTTTTTGCTCTCTCAGTCTCTTTCTCTCTTTCTTCTTCCCTCCTTCCTTACTCCTTTTTCTGTCTATCTCAGTCTTTCTCCCTTTCTTCCTCCTTCCCTCGGTGTCAGGAAGAACCACATCAGCATTTTTGTTTTAAAGGGCTTCTAAATAAGACTATTTTCTCTTATGTAAATGAACAAAAGAATAAGTGGAAACAACACAGATTAATCAGCTTCAGATACTGACAAAGGCTTCAATTAGGCTGAACAGGTGCTTGCATTAAGAGGAAAACAAACTTTGACTCAAATGACTCATAGAGTGGAGTCTAGAATAATAAAAACACACATCCTGGACTAATCAGAATATGGGTGTTATAAAGAATATCTGAGGAATGGTACTGTATTTATAGTAAACACTTTCTTGGTTCACCATTTATGGGAATTTAGACCATTAGCATAAGGCACATGGTAGGTCCACAATATGGATTTGCTGAATAAATTTGAGAATGATAAGTAGGTACATAAAACTTCCTTGCTTTGTTACCAAATATGTATTGTTGTTGTCATTGCTGGTTTTAAATCTTTTTAGCTGAAAATATCACTAAAATGCACATTTGTTATCTATTTAAAAGTGGCAAAAAATATGAGTTAAAGCGAATGAGTTCAGGTCATAATTACACTCACCCACAGTTTTACTGAGCGGTAACACTGCAGTTGCTCTCGTGTCCCTCGGAGCTAACAGAGTATTCTCCTTTCTGAAAAATTGCTCTTAATCTCCTCCTGGATAATTGGGTAGCCAAGAATTGGAAACTAAATTAGCAAATAAAAGCTGATCAGTTTTGAAACTGGTAAATGTATTTGACAAAACTCAATATCTCTTCCTAACAAAAAAAAGTCTCAGCAAAGTACAAATAGATAGAAAATTCCTCAATCAGTGGAAGGGCTTGTTATAATTGAATGCAGAGAAGTATCAGGTTACAAGGTCAATATGAAAAGCAAGTGTTTGCCTTAAGCTAACAAAAAATGCTGAGAAAACAAAATTTTTAATACATGAGTTAAATAGTATAAAAATAAAAAAATAATAAGAAATAAATAGAACAAAATATCAGCAAGGTCTTCACACTAAAGTATCTTGAAAAAGAATAATAGTATTGGAAGACACATGATTTTAGGATTTACTATAAAGCTACTGTAATTAAGACAATGTGGTATTTACAAAAAGACTGAAAAAGATCCATGAAAAGAATACAGTACAGAAATAGATCAAATTATATGTAATCTAATAACTTTGGACATAGGCTCCAAATCAGTTCAATGAGAAAAGGAAAATCTTTTCAACAATTATTTCTGCTGGAACAACTGGACATAAATTTTGAAAGTAAAAAAAAAGAAGTCTTGATCCATATCTCAAACCAGACGCAAAAATATACTTGATATATATATATATATATATATATATATATATATATATATATATATTACAAACCTAAACATATAAACTAAACCATAAAGCTCTTAGAAGTAAACAGAAGATGGATGTTGATGAATTTAGGATAGACAACGAACCAACTATAAAAGAAAAAAATGTCATCAACAATACTTTATTAAAATAGAAAACTTCTAGTCATCAAAAAAAAAGAAACATTAAAAAGGTAAAAAGCCAATTCATAGACAAAATGAAAACATTTCAGTAGATATCTGATAAAGTACTCATGTCTAGGCAATATCAAGAAATAAATAATAAGACATACAATTAAATTTAAACATAGGCAAAATACTTGGACACTTCATAAAAGAGGATATATGAAGGGCCAATAAATATGAAAAGATGCTCAGTATTATTAGTCATCAGAAAAATAAAAATGAAACCCTCCTGAACTACGAATATATACCCACTAGACTGGCTAGCATTAAGAAAACCACCACCACCAAACACTGGAGAGAATGGAGCAACTGGATCTCCTATAAGTTGCTGATGGGAGTTTATAATATTATGACTGCCAAAAACTCTGTCAGTTTCTTAAAACCTTCTGAGACTACAATTCCATTTTTAGGTAGTTGCTTAAAGAAAAAGAAAATACAGGTCTATGTAAAGACTTGTATTTACATGTTACGATGTTACAATGTTACAACGAACAAAGCAAGATTGTTCATTGAACCTTTATTCATAATCGTAAATTATTGGGAATGACCCAAATGTCCATCAGTAGTAAATGTACCCCTTTTATTTACTTATAAGTATCCCTTACTATTTACTTATACACAGTTGTGTTTTATTAAATTGAACTCACTGACACATGCTACAACATAGATAAATCTTTACAAACATTATGCTGAGCAAAAGAAGCCAGACACAAAAGAATGCCTACTCTATCATTCTATTTCTATGAAGATCAAGAACAGGTAACATGAATCTATTGTAATAGAAATGACAATAACGTTTCCTTGGTGGTGGGGCTGACTGGAAATGGACAAGAGAGCACTGCTAGTGATGGCAGTTCTCTATATCTTGACTGGGATATAGACTCATCAAACTGTACACTTAAGATTTGTGAATTTTGCTGATTATAATTATAACTCAACTAAAAAGAAACTGGAAACTATGTAGCAAAGCAGGTATTTTCAATGATTACCACTGCTGGCATAAATTAATGCAACTTATTTGTTAAACACTGTTGCTATAATTACCAGGAGTTTCGAAGAACATCCATTTCTTATGGCCCAGAAAATCCACTCAATAAATTTAAACTATATGAGATACACTCTTAATTTGATGGGGGGGGGGTGATCTTTTTGTACAAAATTGCTTTTATGATTGTTATTTGCAATAAATAAAAACCAAAGAGATTTTCAACTATAAAGGGATGCTTAAACTATAATGTTAATTAAATATATCAGATAATTAATGAAATATTGTTAACAAAACATTAAAATATTTATGAAGACTACATAATAACATGAAGATACCCATAATATTATGTTAAATCAGAAAAAAATTATTGCTGGGAGGAAGAATTGTATATCCCAGTAGTCTTCATACTATGCAATGACTTTCCAAGGAATATACAGGAAAATAAAGTTCTTAAAAAGTCAAATTGTAGATCTTTGACTCCCATGTATACTCTTTCCTGAGACTGATATGATCTGAAACTTTCTAGCTTCAAGCAGGCTCTCCTTTTGTAATTCTACAACAAAGGAAAAGCTTTCTCTTCTCTTGTGAACCTCACTACCATCAGTTGTCCCAGGCTGTAAAAAAATCTGAAGCTCTTAACAAAGGGACATTTGACAATATTGACATTGGTATTGGCAAAGTATTGCTAATGAAGTAACAATCTTTCTCAACAGCAATTAACCTCTGCAAATCAGTTTCTTTTAATTCTTTGCTTTCAAAACTTTTAAGAAGAATCTACTTGAGTTGTTAAGAGGTAAATCATTAAAAATAACTTTCTGAGGATGCATCACTGTGTGATTCATGACAGAGCTTCAGAAAGAATTGGGAGAATTGAATGCCATTATGTAAACATTATTTTTCAGCACTTACATCTGTTGACTTAATGGGAAAGAATTGATGCTGAATTTTCTCTCATCTATCGATAAATAATAATCATCACGGGGTATAAGAATTCAAAGAAAAAGTTCCATTCATGTCCTTCAGAGATTCATTGCTAATACAATTTGATTTTAATGCTTAATAATTATTCATGAAGCTTTTATTATATTTATGATCCTTGGACCAATTGTATACTAATAAAAATTACAATGAAAGATCATTAAACATTAAAAGAAAATACAACCTTATGGTCACAAGAAATGAAAACAATTAATATATTGATATATATACACTTTTGTTGATCAGTTGATCAATAAAAGACTTTTTAAGCATACTAATATAATACATTATGATGTATATTTATGGAGATATATAAAAACACTTGTAGAAAAAAGTGGACTAGGAATATGAATTCAAGGAAAACAATAAGATATAAATTTTCAATCTACTAAATAAGAGATTTTTTTTTTCCCAAATGGATGATATTAGATATCAACTCTCTACTCTATTGGATATATTTTTAAAACATATAACAATTTTACTTTAAACTGTCAATATTAACAATGTGCCTTGAAGTGCATTCTTTGCAACTATTTAAAATTATTAAAATTTTTATATCTCAGCATCAATATTTCTAAGTATTTATGGAATTTTTCAAAATTTATTTGGGGCTATTAAGCCAAAACAATTTTTAAGCAACTTACACATATAATAACAATTTTATTTTTAAAATATCTCAAACAAATAAACAAACCAAAAAAAAAGTATGACCTTCAAAAAGCCTGGAAGGATTATGCAAAATAATGTTTATATCTTAATACTGAGAAAAAAATTTTTTCCTTCTTCTAATTTATTTATTGGTTATATATTTTTCTCAATGAATTTATTAGGTCGGATTATTCTTATAATAAAAATATACTTAAGACATTTAGAAATAATTATGTTACCTGGAGTGACGTTTTTCTCAATTCTTGTCCTCTTGAAGCAAAGAATTCAGTAAAGAGAAGAGTGTGTGCAGCATAGGACAGCAAGAGGTTTAGTAAAAGCAAGTACACTCTGAGACGTGGAGCCGGGTGACCCAAGAGAGGGAAGCAGCCTCCTTATATGGTGTTAGGGTTTTTATTTCTAAGGGTAGAATTTCTCCCCTTCTGACTCTATTATCATCTTCTCTCTCAGCAGAGGTGTCCTGTCCTCCCATCTGGTTCCCAAGGTTGTTTCTCAGGGCCTAAATATGAACTCATTAATTTCCCATGATTTATTTGAGAAGCTCATTAAAATGATCCTGAGAAGCAGGATGTATATTAAGCGGGATTGTTTCCCTCCCTCTCTGGAAATTTTCCTTTCTTCTAACGACATATCTTGTTCTCAATATCCTGCTGAGCAAGCGAAGTGTTTGTACCCCAAGTGAGAGCAATTGCCAAGGGCCTTCTAACTGGGGCTAACTCCCTCCTTCTTCTAATTTCTACCTTTCTACCTACCTTATCAATTAGGTACAAATTTAAACTCAATGACCTCTGAGTAAAGGCCCTAAGAGTTTTCTTATGGCACAAAGTCCACAAGTTTTAGTGTCCTCACCTCTAGTAACCATTTATTTCTGCTGCTCTTTGCATGGGATTTTTGCTGTTCCTATTATGGGATCTTTGTCAATGATATTAATGGCTGGGTTTGCCAGAAAACTGTTGTCTGTCAATGAAAACATTTTGGTATCTGCCACATTTTCCCTTTTTATCTGATGTTTTCAATCTAAAACCAACTGATTGGATGTTTACAAAAATTTAGATGTTGCCTTGTCCTTACCTCAGCTTTCTCCTTCAGGAAGCTGTGATATAGTCTTGTCTCTTACCAAAGGACAGTGACTCACCAGGTTACACAACCATGAGAATAGCAAAGATAACCAGAATTTAGATCTAAATTGGTTCTCTGTTTTCAGAATTTCTCCACCCATAGAGTAAAAGACACAATGAACTAGAAGGGTGAGGAGACTATCAACAAGTGAATGGAACGAAATCATTACACAATAGGACATTCAGGCCTACAAATTTCAGATTTGATGATTTAGCACCTTGTGTCAAAGAAGAAAGATTGGCAGCTTTGATAGGATCTTCAAATAGGATTGAGAGGCCAATAGCCCTGTGCTCCAAGCCCAGAGGCAGCTGAAAAGAAAAAAGTTTTAGGATGAATGGGGAATAAAATGCTCAAGGGAGGAAAAAGCATAGCAAACAACTAGTGGGCACTATATTTTCATGGCTTTTCTACAATATTAAGGATGAAGCACTTGAACTCTGAAAAATTGTTGCTTCAAAGTTTAAAAAATAAAAATGTATAACAAAAGACAAGCTATGGAGAAAATAATTTTTTCCTCAATTTTTTTTTTTCGAAGAAAACAGAGGATAGGCTTGTGAAAGAACATTAATTAAAGCAAGTTGTATTAGAGTACAATGACTTTTTTAACACCATTTTCCCATCCCCAAATTTAGTCCCACACTATCATATTTCTGGTCTGAAGTATTAAGTATGCTGAAGTGATTGTGTATTTGAACTGATTTCTTTTTTCAAACATAAAGTCTGGTAACAACTTCTTTCTTATTTCTGGGAATAGCAAATAAAGGATAAGTATATTGTAAAAACAAACAAAAACACAACCATTTGACTTTGATACATAGAATTAAAGGACAATCATTTCATCTTTCAGTTTTGGGGGAGGGGACAATTTTAGTCCATTGGGTTGGCTCATTCTCATCTCCCCAGACTTGTGTGCAGGTGTGCAATTCTGAGGCTTAGTGGATCATGTTACTCTTAAATAATATCCACATTAATAGGAACCACTTTTTCATTCTCAACAGGTCAGACTCTCATTACAAAGCAGCAGAGAAGGAGAATGGTGTGCCCCTCACAAACTATTAGAAAGACGTTCATAATTCCCATAAGCAGTAATGCCACTTAGAACAGTGACTCCTGCCAATTATTTGGTCCCACATTTTCCTGGTGATGACCCTGCTCATCAGAAAGAACATACATGCTACAGGTCATTGGAATAAGACACTGAAGGCTTTCTGTAAATGCTAAACAGTTTTTAAAACATGATGCAAATATTATTTCCCAAGTGCCTAGATGCACAGCCCCAAAACAAGGTCTCTTAAATTCTTAAAAGTATGTCACTAGCATTTCTCAGGTGTAGACTTGTGATCCTACCTCTCACTGAGATTCAAATACAGCAATGTCTGCTTTTGAAATGCTACAGCTTTCTGAAAGGGAAAACTTATCATAACATGCCTAGAAACTCCACAGTATATCCTCTCCATCTGGAGTGGTCACATTATACTCTTGCTGTCTCTTCTTGCTTAATTTCATAGAATCAAAATACAACACTCCTCACCAACATGTAAAGTTTTGTACCTCCACATATTTCCTGTGTCTCGCTGAAATACCATGGCTCAGGTGCTGCAAATAGATCAATAGTCATTACCTGAAATCTTTGGAGATTTGTCTTCAAGTCGAAACCTTCAGGTGATTCCAGCTCCTTCCAGAGGCAGCTGTCAGTGGAGCACGCGCTGTTCTCAACAGCCCAAAAGATGTTGCAACCGGAAATTTCTCAACTGAAGCAGATTAGTCATGGCTTTGAATACAACAGATGCCACCCAGGCAACCTTGTTAGGTGAGTTCTTAGCTAGCGATGAAAAAGAAGTTGAAATGGATTAAAATCCCTGCTCATGTCAAGCCAATCCCCAAGTTCTGTGCCTCAAGGGTTGGATGAATTGGAAGACTCTCAGCACAATATAGACTCTCAATTCAGAAAATAATTTTCACCCAAAGATGGATGCAATGACCCAGTCCTACATGCATCTCCATAAAATGCCTAATCATCCTACATCATCTAACTGCAACACCTAGAATGCTATTCATTCCCAATTAATGGTTTGGCTTTTCTAAATTTCCTCTATCTTGTGACATGTGTAAATTGACTATTAGAGCCGACAGAAAATGTACCCAATTTTTTTCAGCTAAACGCTAGAAAGACAGTGCCTCATGCAAGATCGTCAGCTAGCTATAGGCAAAAAACAGGATTTTTCTTCTCTCTAACCAGTCACTTTCCTACCACCCAAGTAGCTCCTGCATCTGCCCTGGGTTGGGGGTTGGTGTTAGATAAGGAAATTTCAGAACTGTATAGATTTCTATTTTTGATTTGCATAATTATGAGGGTGCAGATCAAATTTGGTTAAATAAGAGCAACCAAACTTCTAATATGGCCCCAAAACTAACATTTTACATGCTTAAAAGTCATCTGAAGAGGAGAAAGAATTAGTTTCTGAATTTTCACCATTGGTTTAGGTATCTAAAAGGCTAAGTGATTCATGAATTGAGCAGCAACCCATGTAGTAAACAGAAGTGTCCTCAGAGGGTTTGTATACAACGAAAGGTTTCACAGGAAGAAGAGTAGGGCAAGGGAGCCATTAATAAAAGAAAAGATGATTTTTATGCCATCTTTTTTGAATTTTTGAGTGGAAGGGACCAGCAAGGGTTTTATCATACAGATTACCTCTTTTTCCTTCCTGTGGTAGGTGGGTAAAGAGAGCCCACATGACAGATTACCTTATTGGTGCTTGACCAGAAAATTCCATATTGGTTGATTAAGATTACATTTCTGGTGAAGGTCAAAACTGCAATTAGGTATTAAGTCTAGGTTTGGTATTATGGGCTTTAGTGCAAGTGACACAATTTGGGGTCCGTGGTTTTCTTTTTAACACTATAATAATTTCAGCAGTATAATTAATATTTTGTATAGATTTGCTTTATTAGAAAAGTTTTATATCCCTATGTTTTTATCAGGTAATTCCACTTACAAAGTAATACATTCTACTAGCATGCCGTTTTGAGTCTCTAAAGAAAAACAAAACCAATTGGAAAAATAGTTTCATGTGCTGGCAATATATAAACAAACGGAATCTAGTGTATGCTAGAAAATCAGATATTCTTGGGCAAAGGAATTGGAAAGGTGGAGTTTTCAAGTATTGCATAGCTGTTATTGAACTATTTTACCAAAAGCTTTGCAATGCATCTTTAACTGCCCCCGCCTCAAGAAAAATCCAAATCCTTGTAGTTTGGAGACTTTTATAGTGAATGAGTTACTCATCTATATAAAGGTTCTCTACTGTTGTGTTTATTCTTATCTTATTTAACTATGACCTTTGTCCCTGATTCCCACTCCTACACATTCAACCTCCATTTTATCCCTAAAATAACATTGTAACATATTGCATATACATTTACAATATACGTTTACTTTACAATAACATTGTAAAGTATATCGTATATAAGCTACTCAAATAATATTTTATGATAAATCTCATTATGTTTCTTAATTGTTTTACTCTACACCGTGCTTGTAAATAAGACTAGCTACATAATATGTGGAAGCCAGTGCAAAAAGAAAATGTAGGACTCCTGGTTAAAAAATTAAGATTTTCAAGATGATGACAGAAGAGTATTAAACAAAGTGTGATGCCCTTTTAAACACAGAGCCCTGTGCTATTACATATGTCACATATCTATCAAGTCAGCCCCATTTGTGAGAACACAGTATGTTTTAGTGTGTACATATGGTTTGTTTTTTCTTACTGTCCCATAGAATCCCACAATATCCACTTTTTAAGTATCCTGTCCCTTGGGGACAGATAATTTCATTTCTTCAATTTTCCCACCATTACAAGTATCACATTTGCATTCTCCATTATGGAACTGTGTGAGAACTTCTTTGAGATATATTTCTAGGGTTAAGATGTTTAGCCAGTGATGGCCATAGCTCATATGGTTGCTCAATTTTAATATATGTTGCCAGATTGTTCTAGAATAGATTTTATACTTCCATCAATAGTGCTGAGAGTGCCCATTTCTCTACCTATTTAGTGTGCCAGTTATGATATTGTAATTATGTCTGCCAATCTGTCATTTTTCTCTTCACTTCATCTACAATTTAATTAATTGAACAGAAATCCATTTATGTTTACATATCTACTTTTACATTCATATTTCTGCCTTTGGGGTCTCCCTTAAACTTATTTCCCAACCCAGAGATCACAAAATAACAGGGCAAAGGAGATTTCTCTTTCCCTGTCTTAGTAGTGGCTTTAGGGCCCTCAGAGTGGGTGGGGCCCATGTTGCCCTTTTGATTTTCCTTTCTACTTTATTATGCTGGAAGGGTAGGTGTTCTTTGGGAACACTTCCTCTTCCTCTTTCATCAGGATTTCTGAGATCTCCAGGGTATTAGGGCAGATCACTGGAAAGAACAGACTAAGTCCTTTTTGACTCATGCTATGGAATGATACTGATACTGGTAACTAGTGTGTTTACCCAGCAGCCTGTGTTCTAGGTGTCAGGGAGGTCTTCAAAGGAATGCAATATTTAGAGTAAAGTAGAGTTGGGTCCCCAGTCTGAACACATTTTAAAATATATGCCTTCAGAGGATTTATAGGGCATTGAAAATACTCTGTATAATACTATAATGATGGATACATGTCATTATACATTTACATTTGTCCAAACAAGAGAGTAATACTGTGCTAATACAAGCTATAGACTTTCAGTGATTTTGATATGTCAATGTAGGTGCATCCACTGTAACAAATGTACCATTCTGGTGGGGATGTTGATAATGGGGGAGGCTATGCATGTGTGGGAACAGGGGTTATATGGGAAATTTCTGTACCTTCCACTCAGTTTTGCTGTGAATCTAAAACTGCTCTAAAAAAATTAAGTCAATTTAGGCCATCAAGTCTCTGTCTTTAAGTCTGAACCAGGAATTTGGCATCATTTCATTAAGGAGGTTAAATTCCTTGATGTTTACATAACGACTTCTATTGTTTTGGTTTATTGCTTTGGTGTGCAAACTCCTGAGATTTGCATTCTTATAGGCCTGTTGATAGCGACCTAGACTACTTGTGAGGTTTAAGGTTTTTATTTTAGGGAGTAAAACCTTCCAGTGCTGTGTATTGAAGACCTTTTATATGTGTCTGTGTGTATATGTACCTGGTATCTTGAATGGCTGGAGAATACTGGAGATTATGAGTCAGAGGGAAACAAGGCCAATGTATAAGATAAACATCAAAACTTACTCCCTCTGAGAATGACTGCAGTAATTCATTAAGGCATGCAACTGTCCTTGGGAGGGAATGTGAAATGTAAAAAGACTGAAGAACTTAACAGTATTTTGTTGAATCTAAGATGTCCTCGTTTTAAAATAGCCCCTTTATTGTATTTATACTCCTAGAAAGGAAAACTAATGTCAATCATATATGTAAGATATCATCAATTGTAAGAAGCACTCTGAGTACAGAGATTTGAAAATATAAAAACATACATTTTGAAATCAATGAAATATACTTTACTACAATGCAGGGACCACAAAATATCTTTGTAGGGAATTTGCTTTATGATTCAGATTTATCTCTGGGTTAAAATATTCACATACTTTGGCACATCATGAAATGCAATCACCCAGGATTCTGCAAGCCCCAAAGATCTCTTTAAATTTTGTAGGGGCTTTAAAAGTCCACAGCTACTGGGAAAAGGATCCTGAGATTTGTAACGCATTAACTCTAATTGTCTCCTAAATCCTGCTAGTAGATAAAGGATTATAACATGTTTAAATAACTACCTGATAGAGAATAAATAACATAACATTTAACCTCTAATCAAGACACTTAATTTGTAGGGCACCAAATGCCTGGATTGTCAAATTATGTAAATATTTGATATTTTGCTATAGGTCTCATAGCCCAAATTGCCATCTGCAGACACAATACATAAATTTTGAAATATAGAAATGCAGTTTATAATTCAGTCCAAATGAGGTTTCTACATCAATATTTATCTGTGTTTACTCAATATCCAATAAGCTATATGTATAGGAAGGGCACAAGTCTGTCTGTTCTATAAAATAGAAAGAGTCAAAAAAATTTTCCTCCTCCACTGAAAATATTCTATGAACTGGTTGTGTATGGTACCTGTCTTTAAAAACAACTTGGGAATTAATATTTTAAAAATGAGGACAGTATTACCTGAATACCAAAGCCAGAAAATAACACTACTAGAAAAGAAAACTATAGGTCAATATCTCTGATGAATACAAATGGAAAAAATCTTAACAAAATACTAGCAAAATGAATTCAGAAGTACCTTTAAAAGGATCATTCACAATGAACAAGTTGGATTTATCCCTGCAATGCAAGGATGGTTCAACACATGCAAATCAATCAGTGTGATACACCACAATCATAGAATGAAAGAAAAAATTTATATGATTATCTCAATAGATACCCAAAAAGCATTTGACAAAATTTGACATCCATTTATAAAAATACTTTAAAAATTAGGTATAGAAGGAACATATCTCAACATAATAAAGGCCATATATGAAAAGCCCACATCTAACATCATATTTAATGAAGAAAGGCTGAGAGCTCTGTCTCTAACATCAGGATAAGACAAGGTTCCCCTCTCTCACTACTCCTATTCAACATAGTGCTGGAATTCCTAGCCAGAGCAATCAGACAAGAAAAAGATATAAAACACAGAACTGGAAAAGAAGAAATATGACTGCCTCCATTTGCAGATGACATGATTTTATATATAGAATATCCTAAATTCTCAACCAAAATACTATTAGATCTAATCAAAGAATTCAGTAAAGCTGCAGGACACAAAATTAACATGCAAAAATCAGTAGCATTTTTATGCACTAACAAAATATTATCTGAAAGAGAAATAAAGAAATCCATCTCATTTACAATAGCATCAAAAGCAATAAAATACTTAGAAGTAAATTTAACTAATGAGGTGAAAGATCTCTACTCTGAAAAATATAAGCAATTAATGAAAGAAATTGAAAAAGACACAAATAAACAAAAAGGTATCCATGTTCGTGGATTGGAAGAATTAATATAATTAAAATGCCCATACTAACCCAAAGCAATCTATATATTCAATGCAATCCCTATCAATATTCCAATGGCATTTTTTACAGAAGTAGAAGGAACAATCCTCAAATTTGTACAGAATCACAAAAGACTCCAAATAGTCAAAGCCATCCTGAGAAAGAAGAACAAAGCAGGAGGCATCATGTATCCCGATTTCAAACTATACATCAAGCTGTACTAATCAAAACAGCATGGTACTGGCATGAAAACAAATAGACCAATGAAACATAATCAAATGCCCAGAAATAAACTCAAATATATATGGTCAACTAATAATTGACATGGGAGCCAAGAATACTCAAGGGGAAAAAGGCAGTCTCTTCAATAAGTGGTGCTGGGTAAATTGGATATTCACATGTAAAAGAATGAAATTTGGCCCGTATCTTACATCACTCACAAAAATTAACTCAAAATAAACTAAAAACTTAAATGTAAAACCAAAACCATAAGACTCCTAGAACATATACGAGGTCTGACAATTAAATTCGTGAACTTGTTGCAATGACGTTGCTAACCTTTTTTGATATCAGAGGGATTATTCATTATGAATTTGTACCAACTGGACAACCAGTTAACCAAGTTACTATGTAGAAATGCTGAAAAGGCTGCGTGAAAAAGTTAGATGACCTCAACTTTTCATCAACTATTCATGGATCTTGCATCACAGCAATGCACCAGCTCTCATAGCACTGCCTGTGAGGGAGTATTTAGCCAGTAAACAAATAACTATTTTAAAATACCCTCCCTGCTCACCTGATCTATCCCCCAATGACTTCTTTATCTGAAGAAAAAGAGAATATTGAAAGGAACACATTTCAATGACATTAAGGACATCAAGGGTAATACGATGGCAGCTTTGATGGCCATTCCAGATAGAGTTCCAAAATTGCTTTGAAGGGTGGACTAGGTGCTGCAGTCAGTGTATAGCTTCCCAAAGGGGAGTACTTTGAAGGTGACCATAGTGATATTCAGCAATGAGGTATGTAGCATTTTTTCTAGGATGAGTTTGCAAACTTAATTGTCCAACCCCATAAATATAGGAAAAAACTCTTCTTTTTTTTTTTTTAAAGATTTTATTGGGGAATTGGGGGAGGGGAACAGCATTGGGGAATCAGGGAAGGGGAACAGACAAGTTGCTGTCTTTTTGTTCTTCAGTCTAGTTGTGGAGGACATTACTTCACTGGCCCATGTTGGTATCATTATTGCACTCTTCCCGGATGAGGCAGATCGGTCGCCGGCCTCTGGATGTAACTCACCGCGACTATTGGCAGCTCACGCTGGCTGCCGGCCACTCACTGTAGCGTATGGCAGCCTACTGCAGCAGGGACTGCAGCCTACACCATCGCCAGGGCTCACACAGCCCAGCTCCAGGTGGAGCTATTGTTAGCTGTAGAGGGCAGTGTCACTGGCCCTCATATGTGGGATCCGAACTGGGGCCGCTGGCATCCCAAAACCAGCTCTTAACCAATGCGCCACTCGGCCGGGCCGGAAAAAACTCTTTGACATAGGTCTTAGCAATGATTTTTTTAATATGATACCTAAAGCACATGTAACAAAATAAACAAACAAGAGGGACTACATCAAACTAAAAAGCTTTGCACAGTAAAAGAAACAAAAAAAAAGAAACAAAAAAAAAAATCAATAAGGTGAAAAGACAACCTACAGAATGGGAAAACATATTTGCAAACCATATATCTGATAGGGGGCTAATATTCAAACTATATAAAGAAGTCATTCAACTCTATTGCAAAAAAACAAATAACCCAATTTAAAAATGAGCAAAGAACCTGAATAGACATTTTATCCAAAGAAGACACACAAATGGCCAATGAATACATAGAAAGAGCCCAGCATCCCTAGTCATTAGAGAAACGCAAATCAAAATGCAGATACCTCACTTCATGCCTATTAGAACAGCTGTTATCAAAAAGAAAAAAGATAACAAATACTGGCAAGAATGTGGAGAAAATGAGCCCCTGTGCACTGTTGGTGGGATTGTAAACTGGTACAGCCACTGTAGAGAACAGTGTGGAGAATCCTCAAAAAATTAAAAATCAAACTACCATATGATCCAGAAATTCCACTTTTGGCAATATAGCCAAAGGAAATAAAAACTTGAAGACACATCTGCACCCCCATGTTCATAGAAACATTATTTACAATAGGCGAGACATGGAAATAACCTAAATGTCCATCAACAGATGAATGGAAAAAGAAGTTGTGATATACACACACACACACACACACACACACAATGGCTGATTATTCAGCCATAAAAAACTGCCATTTGAGACAACATGGCTGAACCTTGCCGGCATTATGTTAAGTGAAATCAGTCAGACAGAGAAAGGTAAATACTGTATGATCTCATATATGGAATCTAAGGAAAAAAAAAAAAAACTCATGAAAAAGAGATCAGATTTGTGGTTACCGAATCTGGGCGAGTGTCAGGGATAGGGGAAATTGGAGAAAGGTGATCAAAAGGTACAAACTTCCAATCACAAGATAAGTTTTAAGGATATAATGTACAACATTAAGACTGTAGTAAACACTGCCGTAGTATAGATATGAAAGTTGTTAAGAGAGTAAATCCTAACAGTTCTCATTACAGGGTGAAAAACATTTTTTCCCATTTGTTTTTTTTTGTATCTATATGAGATGATGGATGTTAACTTAATTTATTGTGGTAATCATTTCACAATACAGAGTAGGCCAAAAACAAGTATACACATTTTAAGAAAGGAAAAACTGTATTAAAATTGCAATACTTAATATATACCGGTAACAAAAGATGAATAAAAGTCATGTTTGCCTTCTGCACTTATGTACAAGAGGTGCTCAAAGTGGTTACTATCAGCGTAATTTTAATACAATTTTTTCCTTTCTTAAAATGTGTATACATTTTTTTGGCACCCTCTTTGTATGTAAGTCAAACCTTTATGCTGTATACCTGAAACTCATACAGTGATATATGTCAATTATATCTCAATAAAACTGGAAAAAAATTTGGACAAATTTATCTCATTCATTACCTATTATAAGTGTTGGCTTCCTCCATTTTCTGTCCTTTTGATGTTTCCTGTTAATATATTTTTTCTTGTTCATTCTTTTAGCTCCTTTTATTTCATTCATACTTAAAAGTACAGCCATTTAGGTTTTCTGAAACAAATTTCCTAGTGACTTCTTGATTGAAACTTCTTTTCCATAAAGAGGAAACAATCCTGGAAAGAACACATATTCAAAAGCTAATTCTTTGAGATAAAAATAATTGTATCAAATAGAGAAAAAGCAATATACACAATTCAGAATAAGAAAAGGACTAAATGTTTTTTGATTTTTTTTTGTACAGAGAGAATTTAAAAACAAATGTAAGGGAATGCTCTAAGACATGTTAATATTTCCCAAAATGTATAACTTAGAACAACAGTCCTACAAAAGGGTAAATTAAACAAGAAAATCTTAGTCAGAAAAATTTAAAATCCTTTTTTTGTACTCTTAGAGATTCATGATGCACATTAGGTTTATAGAAGCTTCTGGGTGAAATGGAAAATTTTATTGTGAAATATAAATGAGCACATTAATTATAGAAGTAATAGAAAACCTGAATAGATCTTAGAAGAAATTTGAAAGGCAGTGAAGATCTCTTCATGACAAAGACATCACACTTAAAAGAGTTACAGTTCTATGAAATCATTAAAGAACAGACCATTTTTATGCTATCTAAGCTATTGTAGAGCATAAAAAAGGAGATTTTTCTACTGCATCAATGCACTAGAATACGTCATTAAAAAAAAAAATCCTTAAAAGCTAAAGGCAATTACAAACAACGCTTACTTATAAATTAGAATACATAAAGGCTAAATAAAACATTAGCAAATATAATTCACCAAGTAGGGTTCATTCTAGCAATGTGAAGTTAGAGTAATAAAATGAAATCTTTCAATATGAAAGGGCATTTTATAATGCCAAGATTTTAGGACACAGTAAAGGTTTGTTTAAGATCTGTGCACAAAAGATTATTCCCCAAATGACATTAGAACAATTGACTAAATATTTGAAACAAAACAAAGCTAAATACTTGCATCATTCCAAATTCCAAAAGAAATTGCATGTGAACTAAGGATTTAGATGAAAAACACAATATAAAACCAAGAAGAAATATAGGTAAATATTTGTATAATATTTGAGTGAGGAAGGACTTTTTAAATGTGATATCAAAGGCCGCAACCATGACAGTAAGTCATTAATAGATTAAACTACATAAAGCTTCAAGAGTTCTACATTCCTAAAATTACCATAAAGAACCTTCAGAAACCACAAATTTTGAAAAATATTTTCAACATATATAATAGTCAAAGAGTTATCAACCCTTACATATAAGGAGTACTTAGGAATCAACAAATAAAAGACCACTCTATGAGTATTTGAAAAATGGGAAGAGTTCAGGCTGAAAAATTCACAGAGGTTAAATATAAATAGAAACCGTACATATGAATGAATGTTTAAATACGTTATTAATCACAGAAGGTCAAAAATCAAACATTAGGAAACTACCTTATTCCTATAAAATTAGCCAGTATAAAGCATAATGCTAATGCCCAAAGGGCAAGTGGATGAAGTCTGGGAGGCAGGCGAGGCCGAGAGCTTCATAGTATATTTGTATACTACGTCTGATAAAATGACGTAAAGTTACATGTGCAATGTGGGCTGTGGAGGGGGACTACCTGATTGCTCAGCTCAGAGCCTTTCAGCCCTAACTTCTAAGTCCATTTGAAACCATTACACTGAACAAGCACACTGTAACTAGAGCAAACTCAGTTTTGTCTCTTCCTGCTTTTATAAATCTGCCCTATGGGGCTAATTATTCCAGTGTAGGTGAAGACTAAGGAAAACCCCAGGACTTCTCCAAGGAAGAATCACATTTCAATCTTGATTTACAATGAACATTTCTCTTCCTTCCCCACTTGGACCTGTGTCAAACAAGCCTGCATTAGAAAATGGAATATGTTGGTTCACACACTCGCTCTCTCTGTTTAGTGCTTCTATCCTTCCTCTTTCAATTTTCTAATTTTGGTTTCCAATTCTACCTGAGTCACAGCAACACAGAAGAAAAAAGGAGAGAAGGTTCTTATGAATTGTCCTGTTGTATTTATCAGTGCTTTTAAGACTTGATTGTATTTCACAGTGACCTTCTGGTGGGATTCTTTGGAGAGTTCCATTCAGAGTTCCGTGGACAAGGCACATGCATCGCTATTCCAGATGCTTACTTTTCTGGTGATAATGCTAGCTTCTTTCTGCTGATGGTTTTGGTCTTCTAGGCCATCCTCCTGGACAAGATCAAACACAAGCAGGTAGTGATTATCTCTCCTTGGCTCGTGATCTTCTTTCCTTAGAAAGTGGTCAGTCAGGTCATCCCTAGACCTTTAGCTTTCCAGGCGGAATCAGGCACCATGCTGCTGTTTCTCAAAATGCAGGGTATACATATATATTACCCTCTCCAAGTTACCCTATTGAAGTTTTTAGACCTGAACAGAGAGGCAGGCACTTATACCGCTGCTCCCTGGAGGAGGGGGAATGGGTGGGGAGAGGAAGAGGTGGGGTTCACAGCACAGTATTAGGTTTCTCCAGAAATCCTCTCCTGAATTCCACATCTCTTTATCTTTTAGATGCTTGATATATGTCAGGGGAGGTCATCCAGAGGATGTGACTGCTGGTTGACCACCGGATCGGATCCGGGCAATGGGGGGCTCTTCACCCCCTTGCCTATCCTTGGAATGTACATTCTGCCCATTCTTCCTGCTGGGGCCTGAGCATGAGGTACCTTCCCCCAACTGCATACAGGATATTGTTTGGCTCAGAGTCTAAACAAACCTTGGCAACACATTCTGATCAGCAGAACCCTATAAGGTTACCCCCTACAGCCATAGTGCTTCCTCCTTTCGGTACTCCCTCCCTTTTTCTTTTTTCTTTTTACCTCCCCCACTAGTCCCGTTGCTATTGGCAACTCCCGCCTTTGCGTATTCCTCCTCCCCTTCTAGTCCCGTTGCTATTGGCAACTCCCGCCTTTACATTCCTTCCCTCCCCTTCCAGTTCCTTGACTATATAAGCCCCCTCCTGTTCTTCAATAAACGAGGCTTGATCAGAACCCTGTCTTGCCTCCATTTCTTCGCGCCTCCTATTTTCTCCTTTCAGAAGGCTGCCCCTCGGCCCCTGTTGAATGCCCCGCCGGTCGGGGCACTTCCCACAGCTGGAGCCATTTACAAGGATGCAGTTTGAGGTAGTAAGGTGTTGTGGAGACTGTCTGGGCTGAATATGTGACTGAACCTCGATAAGGCCTCTATATAAACTTTTAAGATTCTGGTGGGCAGGAGCGGAGATCTGCTTGTCTTGCGGCTGCCAACACAAGCCTCATCAGTTAAGTTTCCTTGCTTATTAAACTTGCCACCTATCAACCTGGAATGGTCTTTTTTCTTCTGTTTCTCCTTGCCCTGCGTTTCTGGGGGCCAGGGTACGAACCAACAATGTATGGGTATCTAAGAGGCTAAACGTTTTCTGCACCCTGTATTGTAAGCTGTGCATGGGGCCCCCTAGACTTTTCACTTTCCAGTATTGTTTCTGGGTCTCAATAGGAATTCCCATTTTAACATCTTCAAGCACTATTACAAATCTAAGAATTGATTAATTTTAGCTCAGTGAAACCCATTTTGGACTTGTGACCTTTAGAATTACAAGATAATAAATTTGCCTTGTGTTAAGACTAATTTTGTGGTGTCCAAGCAATAAGAAACTTAACATATTGTCCATTTGTTTGTATGGTCTTTTCCACTAGATTCTGAGCTCCTTAATGGTAGGGAGATTGTTTAATCCAAGTGTAAGCAAGAATGTATAAGATATTAAATAATGTTCGCCCAATTTGAGTTTATTAAATATGTATCCGATACATTAACAATCATTTCAGTTTTCTGAAGTACCAATAATAAAATTGTGTTTATCACTTTTTTCATTAATTGTTTACACATACATTTTACTTCAAAAGAGAAAACGGTATTTTTCCAAATTCAATTGATAATTAAAGTTTTACTTATTCTCTCTCTGTCCATCTCTCTTCAGGTGCTTCTATAAAATTTCTTCATAGACTCATGGAATTTTAGAACTCATGGGATACTTAGAGATTATGTATTCATATTTCTTAAAGAAAACTTGCAATTAAGTAGTCAGGATTGGGCTGGCCGAGTGGCGTGTTGATTAAGAGTTGGCTTGGGAGGCCGCTCAGGCATCAGGGCCCCCAGTTCGGATCCCACATATGAGGGCCAGTGACACTGCTCTCTACAGCTAAGATAGTGAACAACAGCTCGACCTGAACCTGGGCTGCTGTGAGTCCCCAGGACAGCATAGCTGCAGCCCCTGCTGCAGTGGGCTGCCATAGGCCACAGTGAGTGGCCAACAGCCAGCATGAGTGGCTGGCAGCCAGTGTGAGCTGCCAAGAGCTGCTGTGAGCGGCTGTCCAGAGGCCAGCGATCAACCTGCCTCAGACGGGAAGAGGGCAATGATGATACCAACATGGGCCAGTAAAGCAATGTCCTCCACAACGAGACTGAAGAACAAAAGGACAGCAACTTGTCTGTTCCCCTTCTCTGGTTCCCCAATGCTGTTCCCCTCCCCCAATTCCCCAATAAAATCTTTAAAAAAAAAAAGAAGTCAGGATTAACTGAAGGTCTGAGGCAGAGCTAAGGCTAGAACTGATTCCGTGTCCAGTATTAATTTTACTAAATTACTGTCTTCTTTAACTAAAAGTCACAAAGAACATTACATGTATTTATGTACATATGCCTATAACTGTGTACATACATATATAGACACAGATTATTTACAGAGTATTCACAGATTCCAGAGATTATGAGTGATTATTTGTATCACTGGGGGACCTTTTTTTCCCCCTAGCCAACCACCAGCACATGGGTGGATGCAATAGAATCTGTAATCTTTTCTTCTCATGTTGGGTCTGGATTTAGAATGACAGCTGTAGAAAAAAAAAAAAGAATGACAGCTGTGTTGTTACGTTTTATAATTTATATATGTTTTGTATTCTTTTGAATATATCAAATATTACATGACAGCAACATTTTAAAAAAGGTTTTACTCATTTTAAGACTTACAATTTAGTGGTAGAGGTTTGAAATGCACACAAATAACTAACAAAATGTAGATGTTTCTGTTGTTGTTTTAGAGTCAGATTAACTACCATGGTTGCTCAATGGAAAGGAACCCATTAAAAACACTAAGTCCATTTGATAATGAAATACCACCCTTTCATTCATCTAGTGAATACTGGGGAAATATTAATTGTATTATTTAAATTTAGGCATTTTCATGATGAAGGTTTTCATTTGAAAAGTGATTATGGAATCCAATCTTTAAGAACTCCTCCCTCAATTGACATATTGGATGCTGACAATGGGAACCAAGAGCTCGAAATAGTGTGTTTTGAACACAGCCATGTGCTGACAATTCTGGGCTTCTGAGGCTATGTGCGGACTAGTCTGCCCAAGGATAACATGCAAGGGTGGCAAGAATAACCCGTTTTTCCCCTTCTCCAGGATCTGTGGCAAATAGAATGGGGAGTATCATCTTATCTGGACTTTGACTGGCAATAAATTATGCCAATATAACAGTTCTTCCTTCTGCTCGAATGTTTAAAAGAGTTCTAAAAGATACCTCTCTCCCAATTTTACCTTAAATTTATTTACTCAATAGATATCAATGAGCTTCTACTATGTACCAGGCAATCTTCCAGGCAATGGAAATCCAGCCATGAACAGATAAAAATATTTACCCTTGCTGAATTTACATTCTAGGTAGCCAATAGACATATGCCCATTTTTTAACATCAATTTAATTACCAGACAAATTAAAAATACAAGTACCATAGTGTTGTGATTCTCAGACTCGAACTTGGACCAAATTTTGAGTAGCAAGGCTAGGTGGAGGCAATGGGGTTTGGAAAAAAAGTGCCTAGATTTGAAATTTGACTCTGTTGCTTTAGCAACCTCCTCTGGTAGGTTTTTGTTTTTTTGTTTTTGGTAATGAGGACAATTATGGTAATTATGATGATGTAGCTACCATTTATTGAGCATCAACTGTAAGCCAAACCCTGAGATAAGTTTTTGACCTATATATTTTAATCCTCATCATAATCCTATAGATTATGAATGATCACACTCATTTACAGATGAAAAAATACTGTGCTTGGAAAGGTTAAGTAACTTATTTAAAGTCACTCACCCAGGCAGGGGTGGGAGCTATGCTCTTGATCTTTGCTCAGTAGGTTCTCATTTGTAAAATGAGGACAAAAAGTAAATGTGATGATCATACATGCAATATGCTAGGATTGTGCTTGATGTTTAGTAAGTGTTAAATAAGTGTCAGTCCTCTTTCCTACCTAGTCCTTCAGTCTGTCAACTGCTAACACTTCCTCTACACAATCTGCATTTCTTAATCCTCCCCCATTGCCCAAACCTTATTTTGTCTGAATAGCAACACCACCACTCTCAGGGTCTCTGCTGCCTCCCTTGTTGCCTGAGGTTGTGTGAAGGGGAGGAGTTCCCTGTGGCAGTATATGAGAGTATGTGTATTTGTATTTGCTGAGGATTATCAAAACTGGGACTGCTCCTAGGAACCAAGGAACACCAGCATCCATGGGAGCCTGTTAGAAAGGTAATTTCCTTGGGTTCCACTTGAGACATACCGATCAGCATCTCTGGACTTGGCTCTCCGTGTTTTACTTAGCTCTCCAGGAGACTGTGATGTACACTGAGGTCTGAGAAACTCTTAGGTAAAGCATCATTTTCATAGGAATATGTTTTGCATATTCCAAATGAACAATTTAGAAATTTGCATCCAGAGACAACCCATTATTAAGTGTAGAGATGACTGGCTTTATGAACATGAGAAAAGACAACCCTCCCTGCTTTTACGTAGATACAGGGCTATTGATACTGTCTTCAAAGAGCAGATCAGATAGTAAAGTGTTTTCCTCCACCTCTTCCAACCTCAAGCCAATAATTTATCTGTATATCCTGGGTCAGCATAAGGTTTCCACATGCACTTGATTTGTGATGACAGAAAAAAGGTACAGATGTGCAGAAAAGCTGAAGTTTGACTTTTATTTTTCCAGAATTTAGGTTTATTCCTGCCCAACACTCCACCTCAGCAATCATTTTTTCACTTACATGATGCCTGTATTCAGGACAGACTATTAATAAGGTTAATGAAAATGGACATTTTCATTTCTGTTGCTCTCTGTTTTCAGATTATCTCAATTAACTATCAAATGCCACTTCCTACCCAAACTTGACTAACTAAAGGTGAAGATCTTCAGGTCTGTGTATTCTTGAAGTATTCAGGATGATTTTTGGCACATATTACATTCACCGCTAATTGATAAATAGAGGCGATTTTCTTTTCCCCTTCAAGGAAATGCTTGAGTTTTATTTTAGAAAACAAATAGCTCAATGCAAAAAGAAAAACTCTTAGAAGTAATAAAAATAATAATAAAGTGATTCTATGTAAAAACAAACAAAAACCCTAAGAACCCATTAGCTTTGTTTTACTTCAGTGTGTGTGTGTGTGTGTGTGTGTGTGTGTGTGTGTGTGTGTATATATATATATATATATAAAATCATAAGTAAGGTGGGGGGACTCTATTCTAGAAGGTGTATAGAATCCCTGTGGGTAAAATGAATACAATTAGGAAAAAAACAAACAAACAATTTAGTACTTTTGTAACTCTTCAGTTGATAATCACAGCTATAGACCAGCAACAACTAGTTAAATATATACCAGAATAAAGTCTAATTCATGTTAGCAACAACATCATAAAATTCATAGGAATACCTTGAAGAAATGAGACAGATTTATACATAGAAAACTACATAATTTACTAAGGCATAAAAAAGGCAACTTGAATAAAAGTCCAGACATAGGACATTCTGAATGAGAAGATTGTGCTTGAAAAATTATTGTTTGAATTATTGAAAAGGCTGAATGAAATTTTCATAAGAATCCCAGTGAATATTTATGCAAATTTGCTGAACATGCAAATTCCACTAAGAATAAAAGTTCAATCCTACACAAGAAAAAGCTAAAGGAATTCATCACCACCAAACCAGTATTACAAGAAATGTTAAAGAGACTTCTTTAAGAAGACGAAAAAAAAGATAAAAAGATATGAATAATAAAATGGCAATAGCTACATATCTATCAAAAATTACTTTCAATGTAAATGGGTTAAATGCTCCAATCAAAGGCATAGGGTGGTTGAATGGATAAGAAAACAAGTTCTTCAGATGGAAAGACACACACAGACTGAAAGTAAAAGGATGAAAAAAGATATTTCATGAAATCGGAAACAAACAAAAAAAGCTGGAGTAGCAATACTTATATCAGAGAAAATAGACCATGAAACAAAGATTGTAACAAAAGACAAAGAAGGGCCCAGTAATTCCACTTCTGGGTATTTATCTGAAGAAACTCAATACATTAATTTGAAAAGACATGCATCCATATGATCATTGCTGCATTATTTACAATAGCCAAGATATGGCAGCAACCTAAGTGTCCATCAATAGATGAATGGATAAAGTAGAAGTGATACATATATACAATGGAATATTGCTCGGCCTTAAAAGAAATGAAATCTTGCAATCTGCTACAACATGGATGGACCTAGAGGGTATTACCCTAATGGAAATAAGCCAGACAGGGAAAGACAAATGCAATACGATTTCACTTGTATATGAAATCTAAAAATGAACAAAATAAATGAACAAACAAAACAGAAACAAATTCATAGATACAGAGGACATTTTGAGGGTTGCCAGATGGGAGGATGGGTGAAAAAGGGGACGGGATTAAGAAGTACAAATTGGTAGTTACAAAACAGTCATGGGGATGTAAAGTACAGCATATGTAATATAGTCAATAATACTGTAATAACTATATATGGTGTCAGATGGATACTAGATTTATCAGGGTTATCACGACCTAAGTTATATAAATGATTAATCACTATGTTGTACATCTGAAACTAATATAATATAAATTGTAATAAAAATTATTTTTAAAAAGAGTAAAAGGGTAAGACTATTTAAAACTATCTATTTAAGAATTTTCATATCAGAGTAACAAGATAGGACTTACCCAACTATATTTTAAAATTAATTTTAAGGTTATTAAAAATTAAAAAGTGTGACATAGTATAAGAATTGACTACAAATCTACAAAACAGAACAGATAGGCCAAGAGCATTGTAAAACAACAAAACATGATGTATTACATATATTATAAAGATAATGTCATATAATAAGTAGAGAAACGAGGTAAATGTTAAAGGGCTAAAATGGGAAAATAAATTGGATTGGCCTGTGATCTCAGAATAAAAACATTGTACTTAGCAAGAAAGAATCAGTATAACACATTCTCAAATACTGATGACAGAAAACCCATCCAAAATTGATGCCATTAGTCATTAATCAGAATCTGGATTCAGACCCAGCTCTAAATTTGTGTTCTACTACTCTGCCTTGCAATGAAGAAAAACAAACAAACAAACAAATATATATATGTACACACAAACAGAATAAAGATTTACGGAAACATGTTTTTCATCAGCCCATGTTTGTGTCTTTTATACAGACTAATTGAAATTTTAAGGTCAATAAGTATTTTAAGCTATTTTAATTGTCAAAATTCTTTTATTAAGAATCTTGTTTGGCTCTGCTGTTTAGTTTTCTTGTTTTTTACCATCTCAACCACTTCAGATTGAAAGTGCAGTTATCTAAATTCATTGCCCAGCTATCAGCCTAAATGTATTCCCTAATTGTGCTGTTTTCAAATACAGGAAGAGCTATAGCATGAACATTTGCAAGAGTCCAAGAGATACTTTTTTTTTTTTTTTTTTAGCTGAGCCATCCTGCCACCTGTTGGCAGTTCAGTGGCAGCTCAGCTTGGGCTGGGCATCAAACTGCTGTTGCCTAGAGCTCGCACTCTTGAGTGAGCTCTTAACCAACTGAGCCACATGGCCGGCCCCTCAAGAGATACTTTTGAATGAGGACTTTTACCTTAATAACTTGGGAACACATAAGAATGACACCGTGCTGGTGTCTTCTTATAGAACAAGTGGCAGACAAGGACCTTACTGTGCCCTTGAGGATCAGAGCTCCTCGGGACAGATTTGTCTTTCTGATTCCACAACATGCTGTTTATTCATAGGATATAACAGAGATCCCAGAAAAACCTTTTAATTGTTAATGAGATTAGTTAGCTCATTTGGAGGTTATAGAAATAAAATCTTGACATAGACAAAAGAGTAACCAACAAGTCCAAAAAGAAAAACCTCTCCATCACATACTTATTATTCTTGAAGGCATACTTTGATACGAAGGAAGAAATTCAGGGAATGGTAACACCTTCTTAAATATAGAAAGATGTTATTAATATTACATGACTGTCATATCATGATGGAAAAAGACCTCTTCAAGAGAAATTGAGAAATAAACTTGATTCTGATTTAGGAATTAAGCCCTTCTTTGGTTAAACATTAAAAGCTAAAATGGGGATGTTAATTGGATATAGCTTATGAGGTCTCAGAGAAAATGAATTAATTGCACTTGGTAAAAAAAGAATCAATACATACTATTCTCAAGGATGAACTGCGTTATCAGGATTGGGGAAAAGCATCAATAACTATATGGCAAAAAAGAAATAAGAAAACAGGAAGGAAGACCTGGTATAGATAGATTTTTAAGATACCTACCTATAAACCAAGTACAATGTATGGGAGTGTTTAATGTCCTTATTTAGATGAACATTATTTATGAGACAATAATGGAAATGTGGACATTACCTGGATATTGATAATATTAAATAATTTTTTGTGTGTTTGGGTTAGGCATGATATTAATATTATGGTTATGTTTTAAATTTTTTAAAATGTTTTAAGGCTATATAATAAAATATTTCTAGATGATGAAATGATATATCTAGAGGTTTGCTTTAAAACAATCTGTGCTGGTTGTGGTAGGCTATAGATGTAACACAATTGGCCACATGCTAATAATTATTTAGGATAGTTATTTTGGGGTTATACTATTTTGTCAATTTTTTTTATTTTGCTTAAAAACATTAAAAATAAAAGTTTTAAAAAGAAATAACTAGGGCCGGCCGAGTGGCGCATTGGTTAAGCGCTAGTTTTGGGATGCCAGCGGCCCTGGTTCGGATCCCACATGAGGGCCAGTGACACTGCCCTCTACAGCTAACAACAGCTCCACCTGGAGCTGGGCTGTGCGAGCCCCGGTGATGGAGTGGGCTGCAGCCCCTGCTGCAGTGGCTGCCATGGGCTACAGTGAGTGGCCCGCAGCCAGCGTGAGCGGCTGGAAGCCAAGTGTGAGCTGCCAATAGCCGCGATGAGCGACATCCAGAGGCCAGCGACCGATCTGCCTCATCCGGGAAGAGCGCAATGATGATACCAACAGTGAAGCAACATCCTCCGCAACTAAACTGAAGAACAAAAAGACAGCAACTTGTCTGTTCCCCTTCCCTGATTCCCCAACGCTGTTCCCCTCTGCCAATTCCCCAATAAAATCTTTAAAAAAAAAAAAAAAGAAAAAAAAGAAAAAGAAATAACTAATCAGATGATGAAGTAAATCAAATTCAGGGAATTGAAAGTTTTGTATTAAGTGTAGGACAATGTTTTGTAAGGATTAAGCCAATTCCATGCTATTTACATGTGAGTTTAAGATAATCTCAGGGCGGGCTGAGTGGTGTGGTGGTTAAGAGCTGGCTTGGGACGCCAGCAGTCCTGGTTAGGATCCTGCATATGAGGGCCAGTGACACTGCCCTCTAAAATAAAGAGAATCTGGCACATTAAAAAAAGACAGATTAGCCACATGGAGAAAAATAAATACTTGTTAAATTATTTTAAAATAAAAATTAGTAAAGTCATTAATTGTAGAGCCACATAATACCTTCACTAATTAAATAAGGGTCCCTATGTGTCTGCCCGTGCCATGCAACAGAGAAAGTATAATTAGAAGTGACATGAGTTCCCTGAATTTACAAAATTTACAAATATTGAAGCAGTGATAAAAACACATCACACTACCTACTGTATAAAAAACAAAGAGGTAAGAGTGTTGCCAAAGGTAAAAAATGTATTATTTAGCATGGGATCAGGAGAAAGATTTATATGTATTAGGACTTGATTTGTTGATGTGGAATATTGGACAAACTTGGGTTTTGGAGTCAGGCAGACCTGAATTCAAATCCTGGTTCCAATAACTGCTATGAGATTTTGCACACACATCTATCTTCAGCATCCTTACGTTGTAAAATTGGTATATTAACAATTTTGCAGTATTTTTGTGGAAATTGTGAAATATATATATAGTACTAGCAGAGTGCTAATTTTCCCCAGCTTTCATTGGTGAACTTCTCTAAGGCTCAATTTCTTTTTTTTTTTAAAAGATAAATTCTCCACAATTTTTCACACAGGGGTGCTTAAGATGCTAAATGAGCACAGGTACCATCTATTGATTAAATAGAGCATGTAAATAGCCTGGATTAAAAGGAAAAACTAGGGGCCAGCCCAGTGGTGCATTGGTTAAGAGCTGGCTTGGGACGCCAGCGGCAACAACAGCGCCACCTGGAGCTGGGCTGGGAGCCCCAGTGACGGTGTAGGCTGCAGCCTCTGCTGCAGTGGGCTGCCGTAGGCTACAGTGAGTGGCCAGCAGCCAGCGTGAGTGTCTGGCAGCCAGTGGTGAGCTGCCAATAGCCGCGGTGAGCGTCCACCTAGAGGCTGGCGACTAATCTGACTCACCGGGGAAGAGCTCAATGAGGATACCAACATGGGCCAGTGAAGCAATGTCCTCTGCAACCAGACTGAAGAACAAAAAGACAGCAACTTATCTGTTCCCCTTCCCCGATTCCCCAACGCTGTTCCCCTCCCTCAATTCCCCAATTAAATCTTAAGGGAAAAAAAAAAAAAAAAAAAAGGGAAACCTAAAGGAACTCGCCAAATCCTCCCTCTAGTGGCAAATTTAGGTAACTGCATAGTACTTATAAAACTTGTTAAAATAGATTGTGAATATAAAAATATGATTTTAAACAACAGTAAATGTTTTTCTCATGAGCATAAGCTACATGTTCCTGTTTGGCCACTTATGCAATTAATTTAACAGAACAGTTAAATTTTAAAGCTGTAAAAACGAAACACTAGTAGATTTGTAGCAATTCTGATATAGCCACAAAGTATAGTTTTCTGGATCTGTGTGTAATCTGAAATATCTAATACCATTAAGTCATTTAAAACTCAGTTTTTACTTCAAAATCTTTTTACAGCTGAAGTAGCCAAGAGCATGTTATAGTAGATGGAAAATTATCAACACTCTCTAAATGCTTTTCCACCATACATTTCTGCCTCATTTAAACTCCACGCCTCTATACCTGCTGTAGTTTGCTCATATAAAGTCTGATGTAAAAATAAAGATCAAATTCAATAAAATCAGATTTGACCCTCGTTGCCAATATTTATCATTTATTGATAAACATATTGACAGTTATACAAGCACAGAAAATTTTGATTAAAATATTCATGATTTATAAATAAAACTGAAATTAATGAATAACCTCCTGTGATCACTGACTTCCATTTGTATGCCATTTGAATTAAAAGGCTTTTTAAGTATTTAATGGAAAAAACTGGTGCTAAGGGAAAATAATATTTTGATTCTTTCAGCTATCTTTATTTGTGGAAAATGTTATGAAAGCTGATAAAAAAAGATGTAAATGAACCCTTCTTAAGTTATTACTAGCATGTAAGAAATGACACCATGGTGAATAAGAGTTAAGTTCAATAGGCTCTGAACAATTAATGTACTCATTTTTTTTTTTTTTTTTGGAGGGCAGTGTCACTGGCCCTCAGATGTGGGACCTGAACCTGGGCCGAACCACTGCGCCACTGGGCCAGCCCAACTCATTTATTTTTAATTCACTTATCAAACATTTATTGATAATTGAGTATAAGACCTACATATTGATCACAATTTAATGCTGATTATTAGGATTAAAAACAAATGCATAGACCATAAATGATGATAATTCAGCAATAAGTCAGTCTTGTAGCACCATAGTTTAAAAATCAGAAACAATATTGAACATTTGTATAATGGCAATGGAAAAAATGTGAATATATAATCCGGTGATTCTTTTCTCAAAGATTATCATATAATTTGATGTTATAGCTCTAACCATTATTTGAAGCTCCGTCTGTGATTCTGTTTCCAAATGAAGATTGTGTAGCATGATGGCCAACAGATTGCATCCCTGGAGCGACATACCTGGTTGGACAATTAAGTTCACGAACTGGTTGCAACAATGTTGCTAACCTTTTTTGACATCAGAGGGGTTATTCCTAATGAATTTGTACCAACTGGACAAACAGTTAACCGAGTTTACTATTTGGAAGTGCTAAAAAGGCTCTGGGAAAAAGTTAGATGACCTGAACTTTTTGCCAACAATTCATGGCTCTTACATTACAACAATGCACCAGCTCACATGGCACTGTCTGTGAGGGAGTTTTTAGCCAGTAAACAAATAACTGTATTGGAATACCATCCCTACTCACCTGATCTGGCCCCCAATGACTTCTTCCTTTACCCAAAGAAAAAGGAAATATTGAAAAAAAGACATTTCAATGACATTCAGGACATCAAGGGTAATACGATGACAGGTCTTGATAGCCATTCCAGAAAAAGAGTCTGAAAATTGCTTTGAAGGGTGGACTAGACACTGGTGTCAGTGCATAGCTTCCCAAGGGAAGTACTTTAAAGGTGACTGTAGCGATACTCAGCAATGTGGTATGTAGCACTTTTTCTAGGATGTTTGCAAATTTACTTGGCAGACCTCGTGTGTGTGTGTGTGTGTGTGTGTGTGTATGTGTATCTCCTGGATATAGGCCTGGATAAGGGAGAATTTGTTCACTCCTATGACACAGAATTTAACACACTGGCAGTGGTTTCTGAGGTCAGTCCTCATATCCTGTGTAGATGTTTTGGAAACAGAAAATTGCAGAATTGCAATAGCAGATTGTGAAAGAAATGATAAAAAGGCTTAGAAAGATGTAGGTATGCTAAATTTATTAAATAAGACCAGCCCATCAACTGATTAATGTGCCTTGGGAAAGCTTGGAGGGTATTGCATTAAACAAACTGAAAAAAAAAAAAAGAAACCCTGGTGAGGATACCAGAAGAATCTAAAAGCTCAGAAGTAGAGAACTTCTGCTTCCATTTTGAGATATACAGTAAACTGGAAGAAGTATTGATCCTACTCTTGCAATGTACTAGGTTCAAATTCATGCCTTTAAAAAAAAAAAAACTCATCAGAGGGCTGATATCACAGAGCAAAAATCTGGCCCCCAAATCTGAGGACAGACAGGTATTCACAGGGAGAGAGGAGACATAAGTCCTCCCTTATGAGGGAGGCACAATCAGATAAAATGATTAAAGAATCAGTGAAGGCCAGGTATAGGTGACGTCTCTAGGTGCGGTAGAAATTGGGCAAGTCCATATCTTCCTGCAAGCTCTTTCCCATGAACTCACAGAAAATATTGTAAAGAGCCTTACAAAAATGTTCATTGTGGTGCAGACTTGTGAGAGGAAATAGCAGTTATACAGGAGGAACAAGAAACTCTCCTCTAACCCTTCCCCTCTTCAGCCTTCCAGAACAATACTCCTCTGTGTGTGAGGGGGCAGGGATGGGAAGGGCACAAACACTACACTGAGTACACTAACCAACCAAGTGCTTAGGGTGACTCAACAAACAGATGTCAGCCAAACACTGGTTTTAGTCACCCCAGTGCTGTGCAATGGGCTCACGAAAAGAGTAGCCATGATGGCAGAGATGTAGGCTAAACACTGGCCCATCAATATGGGCCCCCTTACCAAGGCAGATCCTTTCTACTACTAGGGCAGTCAGTGTATGTCTTACCTGCCTGCAAAAGAGATTTCACATGGTATCTACCCTCAAGAAGACCAACCAGCAACGTGGAGACAAGTTTGGTACATCAGACCTTTTCTATCCTGGAAAGGGTAACAACTCATTATGACTAGGATTGATACACATTTCTGCTATGATTTGCTTTTCCTTCTACACAGGGCCACGGCCAGCACCACTATTCAAGAGTTCATAGTGTGTCTGATCTACTTACACAGGGCCCCATGCCCCTATAACATTACCACAAGTCAAGGAACCACTTCAGGTCAAAGAAGGTACATCCATTAACATATGAAGGCCACGGAAGGCTACTGATGCTACCTCATAACTACCATCAAGAATCTGTCTGCATTGACAAAGCAATGGAACAACACCTTGAAGGCTTAGGGGAGATGCCAGCTGGGAGATGACATTCTGATACTATGGCTGCTATCATTCAGGATTCATTATACTCCTAAACAATTGGCTATAATACATTGCTGATTCCCCTAGTTAGAATACATGAGTTTGAGAAGAAAAAAAAAAGTGGGATTAAGGATCACGATCACTCCCAGTAACTCACTCAGGGATATGCACTTTCTGTCCTCACAATGTTAGGCTCTATGATCTAGAGATCCTGGTTCCCAGAGACAAAATGCTTCTACCAGAGCACAGTGAATATCTTAATAAACTTAAATCACTGCTGCCTGGTCACTTTGGGCTCCTCATGTTAGGAGACTGGGAGGCAAAGAAAGGGATTACGATACTGGCAGGAGTACTTGGCCCTGATCATCATGAGGAGGTAGGCCTATTCATACATAATAAGCACAGGAAAAATATACTTGGTATTAAGGTGATCTACTGGGGCATTTTTTGTTACTCCCATGCTTTAATTGTAAATGTACAAGTATAGTAACTATGGCCTGTTATGGACATAGTATCCAGTAGGGGTGAGGACCTGACTTACCACATCAGGAAAGATAGGTGGAAGGGTGGAGACGCTACAGTGGGTAGTAGAAGTGGGAATTTATGAGTACCAGTTATAGCGTTAGGATCAGCTGCATTAGCAGATGTAGTAGTTTGCCCCACTAACCTTCCTTTTCTGAATTTTCCCAGAAATTCTGACCAACTTGAGTTCTGGAAAAGCTGTACCTGGATGAAATAAACTTAATGTGAAAAACAAGTGGATATGACTAGTGCAAGGGGTGTACTCTATTAGATTATTTAGGTGCCCTACCTAGATTTCCTTTAATAAGCAGGTGGACCATTCTTCCAGCTCTTTTAAGTGTTGCTTTTGCAAGTTTTACAAATGTCCCCTTTCTCTGTAGACTTGCCCCCAGGCAACAGGAAATTGCCTTACCCAGGAGATTACACCTCTTTCCATGGGTAGCCTTCTGGCAATGACTATCTAATATGGGAATGTAAAATGTAGCTCCCTAACTTTAATGTGGGACCACCTCTGTAGTGCAAATCATGAACCCATGAACTCCTCTGAGATCATATTGCAGCTAGACTTAGCTGAATCGCATCCTTCTTTAGTTGCTTCCCCTGATCTACTCTCATTTCTGCATTACTTTCTCTTGACAGTACTCCATCAATAAATAACATGCACCTGGAATCTCGTTCTCAGTCTCTGCTTCTAGAGAACTCTAAGGCACTTACTGTACTTTTAAAATCTTTAAACCTTTTATTATAGTATTTTCAAAATTAGAATATACCATGAGGAATGATTATTACAATTATGTTAAATCTGTTAACATTTTCTGTCTAGTAGATGTGACCTTTATGAGGATCCAAAATTACATTGATTGAGGTAGTTTCAAATTAATGTCTTCTCTGAAATGTACTTTAATGTTCAAAATGAGAACCAGAGAGTGTGTCCTATGAGAAAAATTCTTCTCAGGTAGGAAATCTAAAGAGAAACCCCCGCCCCCCCCAAAAAAAAAAAACACACAAAAAAAACCCCTGGCTTTTATTGGAGCAGTTAGATGAACAAGCAAAAGTAATTAAGAGGAAGATATAGGGTTATAACCCTAGTGATAAATTCTAGTGCATTTTTTTTGCACCTCACTCTGCTGCTAATAATGTACCTATTATTGGAATAAAGAGCCATGAGGCTGCTACCAATCTGATGCCTTTGCTACTACTAGAGGAGAGTGCCATAAAGATAAGGGAAAGGAAATTCATAAGATAAGGGAAAGGAAAGCCATTCAATACTACAGAATAATGTTATTGTGTTTCAGAGTATTTCTAATTCAGCATTTTACAAATTCTAGAGAATCAACATGTATAAGTAAAGTGATCCACAAAGAAAACCTGGGGGTAATTTGTGTTCCACCACACTTTAAAATCTCTGCGAACGGAAGCCAGTGGAGATCCGATTGTCTTCTTGAGGCATGTAGAGAGATATGTGAGAACTGTTCATTAAATCTTCAAATCTTTTTCTTGTCCTAAACTTACTGAGAAGAAATAGAAAGGTTAAGAACTTCAGGCCTCAGATAGTCAGCAATTTTATCTTGAATTGAATATTATCTGAATTGTTATCATTTTTTTGTCTTCCTGTAAGGAATTCTATAAAGGTCAAGGATATAACCATTTTCAGTTACAATCTCATAATCTTCATCTGGGTGGCACCAGTAGGAAATAATTTGACTCTCGATGAAGGAAAAGCAAACCTTTCAGAATAAGATTGTTAGCCAATTAATGTAACCTAATTAATCTAATTTATGAATTGTAATAATGAACCTTCCTATTCTCTCTCAACCACAGGCCTATATATTTTTTTCATTAATTTACGACTCATTCAGTAATAAATATTTATAGGTACCTACTAGCATCTGTCTTATATGCTAAGAATTCATGGACAAATTAAAAAGAAAAATAAAACCTCTCCTCTCAAGGATATATATCTCAAGAACTAACCCATTATTTTTTTTTCTATCTACTAATCATTTATACTTTCACTTACAATTTTAAAATATATGTTCACTCACAAATGTTTGCATATCTATGCATATAGCTAAGCTTTTATTTGAAATCTTGTGTATGTATGTATACAGAAGAGAGAATTTATATGTTTTCCGTGGAGGTGTGGATATATTTATATATATTTTCATCACAGAGACAGAATAAAGGGGAAACTTAGCTATAGAACCATATTTGGGGAGTATTAGTTGACTCATATCAAAATATATGAGTACAGAGATATAAATTTGACTGTAGATCTGCTAAATAAAACCCCCAAAATTGAACAGTAGCACTGACTGTTATTTTGGCAGCTTAGCATTTAATTCCTAGAAACTTACAATATTCATATTTGCTTCATGGTTCACAGATCTTTCATATCGAAAGGCACCATGAGTAGTTCCAAGAATTAGGATGAAAGACATCACTTTGAAAATATACATTTGGGATCTACATATAAAAGGAGATGTTAACACTATATTAAAATTGCAGCAAGTAATATCATTTGACTGTTTAAATAATTTTGTGAGTAGGGAATATTACCATTTTGAGATGAGAAAACCAAGGCTCTGAAAAATTAAATAATTTGTCTAAAGATAAACAAGGTATAATTGGCAGGCAGGATTCAGATTCAGGCCTGCTTTATTCTCAAAATCCATGTTTTTCCAACTACCCTCTTGTGTAGCAAAAATTCCCTCTTGGAAGTTTCTGTTTCAGTCTTGTTTTGCCCAATTCTGGGAGCTTTATATGTTGCAAGTTCATTGATATCTGAATTAATGATGTATCAGTATAGCTATAGAAAAATCTAAGCAAAACTAGCAAAAGCCTTGATCAAATTAACTTTTATAGACTACACAACACCACCACTGCAGGATACTCATTTTTTTTTCCCAAGTGCATAAGGAATATTCACGAAGAAAGACCATATGCTGGCCATGAAATAGTATTAATAAATTTCAAAAATAATGAAATATTGTAAAGTATGTTCTCAGGCCACTACAGAAATTGCACATGAATAGCAATAAGTTTTTAAAAATGTAGAAAAGGCTCAAATATGTAAACGGCAAACAGTACATTTGTGAATTTATGAATAACCCAGGGATCCAGAGCAGATACACCAAGGGAAAGAATATTTTTGACGGAGTGATTAGGACAGTAGACTATCATTTCTAAATGAGTCAGAAATAATTGAAACAGTGCTTAGATACCGTGTTCACATAACAAGTAGATAGGAATAGAAGGATTTTTGTTAAACAATGTCCCTTAACTTTGTGAAATCCTGAGTTACACCGTCAATAATACAATGACTTGAGCAATTTTTAAAGAGGAAGACATAGAAGTCCACGGAACACACTGTTCTCATGGACACATTGAATGAACATATGGAGCAATTCCCTCTGAAAGGAATCTAGAAACCAGCTGAGTGACTTCTGCATATCTGGCAGATGAGGAAATAAATGCCCACATCGAAATGGAGAGGAAGGCGGAGCCACCCTCTTGCATAAATTCTCCCTGGCACAACACCGTACAATTGGGAGGCAGCCCCCATTGGAGAAAGCTCCAAGAAGTAGTTTGGTTTCACTCAAAGAACATGTTTAAGGAATAATTTTAAGTAGATACATCTAAACAAGGGAGCCAATTTCTACAGGCAGTAGCTACTCCAATTGGGAAGCCTTGAAACAAAAACTGGATGAGCACCTAAGGAGGGATATTGCAAAAGGAACTGAAGTACAACCCCATAGAACAATCAATACCCAAAGCCCAAGGGCGAGTTTAAGAAAAATATCTCCTATTCCAACATCGTTTTCTGTTCTGTGAAGCGTGGCCATTAAGGCACGGGAAGACAGCTTCCGCTGGGGTCGAGGATTTGGTCCCTCTCGCCCCTATTTTCGAGTTAGAACATTAAGAGAGCCAAGGTCCCACCAGGCAGAGACAGTCATCACCCTGCAGTCACACGGGACCCAGCCCCGTGGAGAGGCGGGTCTCCCATGCTACCCAACATGATTTCCAGGCTTTCCTAGGCGAAAGGCAGGGCGGAGCTTGCAGCGCATTTGCTGGGGCCCCCGGGCTTTAAAAGCGGCCCTGCCACCCAGGGGAGAGCCGAGGCTCTCAGCTCTCACCCGGGAGGGCTGACTGTGCTTTCCACTGCAGTCGCCTGCACTCTGCCCCCTGCAGGCCGGCCGGCGGGACTGCTCTGGGGACAGGTCCGGGCCTGCAGCGCGGAGCTGGGAGACGCTAACGCGGCCGCCGGCGGCCCTTCCGCAAACTGCAAGCCGACCAGTGTCGCCACGGCCACTCCGGACCATGGCGCGGGTGCTGATCGTGGGCGCCGGGCTGACAGGAAGCTTGTGCGCGGCGCTCCTGAGGAAGGAGACGGGCTGTCCTGTGCACCTCACTGTGTGGGACAAGGCTGGGGACTCAGGTGGGTCGGCTCAGAGCCGAAACGCAAAAAAAAAAAAAAAAAAAAAAAAAAGGAAGCCGGCGCGGCCTTGACTTCGGAAGGGGCATGGGCCTCCCACCCGGGAGAGTCTGTGCTGAACATCCAGCCACTCGGCTCCCCGCGCGGCCCGGCCTGCGCCGTGCGCGCCTGCTCACGTGACGGGAGACGTCCGCCTCCCGGAAAAGGCCAGGCGAGGGTGGGGGTGGGGGTGGGGGTGGGGGTGGGGGCGCATCTAGACGAGCGCCGGGGCTTGAGTGTCGGGGACACTCGCTCCAGAGCAAGGCCCGAGTCTGCAAAGCTTGGGCCTATCGCTGTTGCTGCGATTTTTTTTTTAGAGCAGTGTCACTCATATGGGGGACCCGAACCGGTGCCGCTGGCTTCCCAAACCAGCGCTTAACCACTGCGCCACTCGGATGGCCCCATAAATGTCTTTTTATTTTGGCCTGTCTGTGCCTTTGCAGCTTTCTCCAGGTCAGGAGGGTCCCAAAGCGTCTATTGACCAAGACCAAAGATCTAGTTTACCGAATCCTGTTCCTTGCATGAATCATGACTGAGAGACTGAAAGCATTCATTGACGGATTCATTCTGGCATTTCATTCATTCGTTTCTTTTATCCGTTCATTCATTCATTTCATTCAAATTAGTAAATATATGCACCAGGCACAGTGCTGAATACTGCTGCCTTCTTCATGTGACCTTTTAAAAAGATATCTCACCATCAGTGAGCAAATGGTCTCAACTACTTCCTGACAATATTAAATGACACAGCCTTCAACTTAAAAACGTTTTCTAACACTGCTGTCAAGTAACCCATGAACATGGAGTGAATAGCATTCATTACATAAGGTTCATTCCAATGCACTAAGATGGTGTCCTGTGGATTAATTCCAGGGGGAAGAATGACTACGGCCCGCAGCCCTCATGATCCACAGAGCACAGTCGACTTGGGCGCACAGTACATCACCTGCACTCCTCACTATGCCAAAAAACACCAAAGGTGCGTTAGTTGAAAGGGGTGGAATCAGTCTTACCAGCGGCTCCATGTAAAAAGATATCAAACGTCCATGTTTACCAGGGTTAAACGTTGCCTCTTGGAATATAGTGAAATTATTGCGGTATTATTGTTGCATGGTATTAGAAGTAAAAGGTTATCCTGAGCAAAGTGAGACAACTGTGATACATGCCTGGTAGGGTTGTTGTGAAGGTCAGATGAGACGTTACCTAGAACATAGGAAGGGCTCCATTAACACCAATTACTGTGCTGGTGTAGAGGAAGAGGACAAAATAGCTGTAATGCGTCCATCTTAACCAATTTCAAATTGGTGTCCTGAACACCCTTCTGTTTATCTTCTGACTTTAACTTTGACATGTACAAGAAAACAGGCCTTTGGTTAATGTCAGCAAAAGATTTATGGATTTTTCAAAACCTTTCTATTCATCACCTGCATTATGTGTTATTAACACAAAACATACATGGAGTTTGACAATTATATGACACTTTCTAGCCATTTAGTATGACATAGCTAAGGATTTTTGTAAGAGAATATAATTTTTTAGAGCTTATTGCAGTGAATAATTATGTTATATATATTGATTTATTTCAGTTTTTATGATGAACTGTTAGCTCATGGCATTTTGAAGCCTTTGACCTCTCCTATTGAAGGAATGGTGATGAAAGAAGGAGACTGTAACTTTGTGGCACCTCAAGGAGTTTCTTCAATTATAAAGCATTACTTGAAAGAATCAGGTGGGAATAGGATTTTTCTGCCTTCTTTTAAAATTAGCATTTAAAAATTAAAGTTATCCACATAATTAAATATTAATATTATCTGTTTCTTTGGAAAATCCTAATAGACCATCATGGACTGAATCATATCTTGGATCTGTTTTCATATCAGCAAATTCAGTATGCTTTGTTCTTTTCAACACTTGTCCAGTATTACATGGTATATGTGTACCATCATTTATTTAACTGTTAACTTTCTGGTAAATATTTTAAGTTGTTTTGAGGAGGTGAGGAACTGTTTTCTTGTTTATCGCAATATTGCTTCATGTCTAACCCTGGCATGCTTTTGTAAGCATATCTGTAGGACCAATTCCTAAAAGTACAATAGTTGTATCAAACGGTATGTGCATTTTTAATTTAACTGGACTGTGTCATCTATTTTTCTTAAAGAATATCTCATTATCAATAGTGAATGAGAACACTTCTTTCTACACATCTTGGTATTATGAAAAATTTTAATTTTTGCCAATGTGATAGGTTAAAAATTGTATCTTTTTATGTTTTGTTTTGATTTGCATTTACTTAATTATGAGTGAGTTATGCATCTTTGTTTTGTTAATCAATGCTTTGTATTTTTTCTGTGAATGTTCATAACCTTTCCGCATTTTCTGTTAGGATTTTCATTTTTTCTTTATATATTTTACGAGTGTTTTGAAAATGGAGTTTTAAAAAGTAGATGATTTAGAGACAAAAACAGTTTAGTGGTTACCAGAGGGTAAGGGGGGAGGAGGAGGGTAAAGGGGGTCAAATATATGGTGATGGAAGGAGAGCTGACTCTGGGTGGTGAACACATAATGCAATATATAGATGATGTATTCTAGAATTGTACACTTGAAACCTATGGAGTTTTGCTGACCATTGTAACCCCAATAAATTTTAATTTTAAAAAAATAGATGATAAATGATCTTGGATGATAAATGAAATTTTTAAGCAGAAATAGGCTTCTTGATAAATCATAATTAAGTGCCAAATTCAAGATCACTTAGGAAAGGTATAAGCTGAGAATTTTTTTGTTTCATAAGCTATTTCTAGAATAATTACTATTTTAGTCTTCATCAAGTATTACTTATTGAGAACCCCAAGAATCCCTGATACTAGACATGGGAGATGTCAGTGAGATTGAATGTACAGAATAAGAACATAGCAAATACCATTCTGGGTTAGAACCATTTCCCTAGGATTCACTCTATAGTGGTATATTAGTCAAGATTTTCCAGAAAAACAGAGCCAATAGGATGGAGATATATATATATATATATATATATATATATATATATATATATATATGTTGTTTTTTTGTTTGTTTTTTTGTGTGTGTGCGTGTGTATAGATAGATAGATAGATGATAGATAGATAGATAGATAGATAGATAGATAGATAGATACTTATAAAAAATTGGCTCATGTCATTATGGAAGCTGGCAAGTCTCAAGATCTGCAGGGTGAGTTGACAAGCTAGACACCCAAGAGAGTCGATGGTTTAGTTCCAGTCCAAAGGCTAGTAGGCTCAAGACCCAGGAAAAGCCAATGTTTAGTTAGAGTGCAAAGACAGGGGAAAAAAACCCCACAAAAAAACAGAAAGAGTTCTTTATTTGTGGGAGTGTCATCCTTTTTGTTTTATTCAGGCCTTGGACTGATTGGATGAGCTCCACCTACATTAGGAGCTGCTTTATTTAGTCTACCAATTTAAATGTTAATTTCATCCAAAACACCTTCACAGACATACCAAGAATAATGTTTGACCCAATATCTGGGCATCCCATGACCCCGTCAAGTTGACACATAAATTAACCATCACAGATGGTGAGACCATTGGACATTTTGTATTTTCTTACCATCAGCTTCATATATTGCCACCATAGAACTTTTAAAAATCTCATTTCTATTATGATTTTCACTTGATTCAAGTTAGATGTACATACTTACTGACATCCTCAAGTACTTACTAACCGTATTATATATCCATCTATGCATGCATACATCCATTCATTCCGTAAGCATTTACTGAGTACTTATTACATGCCAGATGCTATTTTAGGCACTAATGATACAAGAACCAAAGTCCCTTCCTTCATATAACTGATGTTCTGGCAGAGGGACAGTCCTTGAATCCACTGCACCTACATCCTTATCTTGTTAGGTGTTTGTGGGAATCTATGATTTTTATCTTCCAATTTTGCTATGGAAACTCTTGGGAAAAGAGGTCATAATTATTTGTAGCTCACACAGAATCTAACAGTACCTTGTACATAGATATATATTTCTTATATATATATATATAAAGATTTCTAATATATATAAATGTACATTAACCATATACATATATTTATATATTGGGTTGTCGGAAAAGTGATGACGTATTTTGTCTATGTTTTTCAAAGGTCATTTGTTTACATAAAGAACAAAGATCAATCAATGATATATTGCCCGTTTTGTTCGATAACCTTTTGCCATCTTTCAGTGAGCTTCATAATTCCTCGTTCATAGAAAGAGCTGTCTTTATTTGCGAAAAACTGAACAAGGTGCTGATTTACATCCTCATCTGAATTGAACGTTATACCACATAAGGAGTTTTGAAGAGAGCGAAACAAGTGGAAGTCTGACTGCGTAAGGTCAGGCAGATATGGTGGGTATGGCAACACATCCCATCAAAGCTCCAATAATTTTTGACGGGTGATCAAACTTGTGTGTGATCTCTTATTGTTGTGATGGAACACAACTCCTTTACAAGTAACAAGCTCTGGACGTTTCTGGTTGATGGATTCATTCAAACTGTCCAATTGCCGACAGTACATATTTGAACTGATTATTTGGTTCCTTGGTAGGAGCTTGAAAAACACACCTTTAAAGTCCCACTACACTGAGGGCATAACCTTCCTCTGATAAATGTCTGCTTTCGATGTTGTTTGAAGCGAATCATCACATCGGGACCAAGACTGTTTGTGCACCACATTGTTGTAAAAAATCCACTTCTCATTATCAGTTATCAGTCGCTTCAAAAAAGGATCATTTTCAAAAAAAAAAAAAAAAAAAATTCTAAAAGCCCGGGTTCGGTCCCACATATGAGGGCCAGTGATACTGCCCAAAAAAAAAAAAAAAAAAAAAAAAAAAAAAATTCTAAAAAAAGGATCATTTTCCTCACATTTAATGAGCATATTGCAGATGTTTATACGCACCATCAAATGAACTTCCTTTAGTTCATGCAGAACCCCAATATTGAGCTTGGTTACATATCCCAGTTTCTTGAGGTGGTCATGAACGCTTGAATGATGGATGGTCAATGTTTCTGCAGTCTCTCATGTCATGTAACATGGGTATGACTCTATCAATGCCTTTATTTTGTTGTCATCAACCTTGGTGGGCCACCCTGACCAAGGAGCGTCATTGAGATCACCAGCACGGAATTTCATAAACCATGGTTGACACTGACATTCTTATAGAGCATTGCCACCATAAACTTGATGCAACTTTTCACAAGCCTGACGCGTGTTCTTCCCTTTATAGAAGTAAAACAGCAAAATATGGGCTGGCTGAGTGAGGCGTTGTTTAAGAGCTGGCTTGGGACGCCAGCGGCCCCAGTTTGGATCCTACATATGAGGGCCAGTGACGCTGCCCTCTACAGCTAAGATGGTGAACAACAGCTCCACCCGGAGCTGGGCTGCTGTGAGTGCCTGGGGATGGCGTAGGCTGCAGCCCCTGCTGCTGTGGGCTACCATAGGCTACAGTGAGTGGCCAGCAGCCAGCATGAGCTGCTGGCAGCCGGTGTGAGCCGCCAAGAGCCACTGTGAGCAGCCGTCCAGAGGCTGGCGACCCATCTGTCTCACCCGAGAAGAGCACAAATGATGATGCCAACATGGGCCAGTGAAGTCCTCCACAACTAGACTGAAGAACAAAAGAACAGCAACTTGTCTGTTCTCTTTTCCAGGTTCCCCAACACTGTTCCCCTCCCCCAATTCCCCAATAAAAATCTTTAAAAAAAAAATCAAAAAACAGTAAAATATGGCAAAAATGCACAATTTGGTCTTCCATCTTCAACTTGTAACATCTCCAAAACTCAACCAAATTGCTCAATTTTTTTTAGAATGAAGCTAGAACTGTCAGCTGTCAAATGACATAGCAATAACTTAGATGTGAATGACTCTAATACTTGCAAAAATGAACTAGTGCCATCTGTCGCAAACATGCGTCATGATTTTTCCAACAACCCAATATATTAGATGACTATTGGTTCTAATTTATCTAGTTCTTAGTAAAAACCTATTTATATTTTCAATTTGTACAGCTTCTTGAGACAGTGAGTTTCATAGTTTCTTATCACTGTAAAATATTTTTAATTTCAAACAGTAACTTTGAAAAAATTACATACTACTGGTAGAAAATTTGGAAGATACAGAAAAACAGCAAGAAAAATATTATAATATGTAAATCAACAATAAGCCCATTTTTTGACATTCTATGCTTTTAGAAATGAATCTTTTATACATATAGTTGAATTTAAGATCTATATAATTTTGAGTATATACAAACTTTTTGTTTTTTAATAATATCTTTGTAATACTTCAAGAGTCCTTTCCTCCCTCTACCCAGATCTATTATTATAGGATTTCTAGATCCTATCTTTACCACTTTTTATTTTATAATTATATCCCTTAAATGTCCTTTATGCATCTTTAAAGCTTTCTATCCTATAAATGGTCCACAAAAGTATTTTAGTATTTTCGCAATATAAGTTGAGAGAGTCTCTGGAATCAGAATGACCTGGACTCCAATTAATGATCTACCACCCCTTCCTACGTAATATTAATGTAATATTAGTATTATATTATGTAATATTAGGAAAGTTTAAAAATCTATAGCGTGGTTCTTTCATTGGAAAAATTAGAGTAATAACAGTACCTACTACAAAGCGTTGTTGTGAGGAATAAAGGATATAATGCTCACCCAAGCAATAATAGTCCAGATACACAGTAATTATTTGCTAAATATTAATTTAAAAATAATTACTTGAATGAAGCTGACCTTTGTATATCCCCAGTACAAGAACCCAAGTTGTCAAGTCATTCCAAAAATCCTCTACATTTTAGAATCAGTTGAGTTTGCAATCCCACTGTTTGATGGACCAATCAGTAGTCATTTAGTTTGGGACCAGACTTCCAGGAAAATACCTGTATGAGATACCTGTATGAGATATGTCTAATCAGGCATGCTTGAGAATAGGTTCAAATCTCTAAAGCCAATACTTAAGTAGACCAATTTCCCAGAACAAGTAGTAAAGGGCAGGGAGAAATAGTCACATACTTCTTGAGCTATGCTCTGTTCTTATTTATTGTCTGATGTGTTCACATTATGCTTATTACAGAGAAAATGGTATTTATTGATATTAATTTTACCGACTGCCTGCCTTCTCTCATTGAAACAATCTCCTTGAGTGAGTGAAATGTGATTTTCTGTGGTTCTTATTTATTTCGTTTTTTGGTTGTAGACATTGGGCTGGGGGAAATTCAAAATAAAAAAGCGATTCTCATTTATTAAGTGTTAACTATCTGACACTATGCTAGGCATTCTACGTACATAATTTCTAACTCTCACAACCACCATTCAAGGTAGTTATCATTATCCCCATTTGCTAGGGAGAAAATCAAGACTCAGGGAGGTTAATACCTTTGCCTAGGGTGCCTTGGCTAGTAAGTAGGAGAACCAGAACTCCCTTTAAGCTGACTTGTTGTCTTTTCCTATTAACTCTCCTATGGGGGCCAATGAGAGGTACCCATATCCCCTGCCTCTGGTTTCACATTTATTTTTTAATGCCTCCCTTTTCCTTCTTGACTTTCCCCCTACAGTACGAAAGATTATTCTTTTCCCAGTTCTACTCTTTCATGGGTAACACCTGAGCCAGGGGGAAAGGGGCTATAAAGGAGTACGCCATTTTATTTCTTTATACAACCAGGGAGATCAGTTACCAGGTGGTCCCTGACTATGACATTTGGAGAGTGATGAGCCAAGGTTTGGGTTTTTTTGCCTTGGAATAGGTCAATATTATGAAATCATTCATGAGAGGATGAATTGAGCTTCCAGGACAGGGTAATAAACTTTCATTTTGTTTGGCCTACCAATAGGGAGAAATATTGCCGCATTTATTTGTTTTTATTTTCCCATCTACTTTAAAAGGGACATTGGCTAACAATATGTAAAACCAACATGTACAATATAACCTGTCAAGAGTTGACAGGATCAATTTATTAGAAAAGATGGTTTAATGTGCAGATGTCATTGGCTAGGGTGGCTTCTTTCTGGTAATAATATATTTCCTTTTATCATTCTCTCCCTTTCTACTTTTATGTTTATTTTCTTTCCAAAATTTATATATATATAATATATTTTTTATATATATAAAAATTTATATATATAATATATATTTTATATATATATATATATAATATATATTATATATAAATATATATATAATATATATATTTATATATATAATCTCTATATATATATATATATATATATATATATATATATATATAAAGTAAAAGTAAGCCTGGGATGTTTTGTCTCAAAATTTCTCCCAGGTGGGTGATTCATCCATAACAGTGTCCTTCAGAGACAAGCTAGAGGATAGCCTGTGAGCCCTGATTAAGCGTTCTTCTGTTTACTTTAAACAGAGCATTTAGTTAGACATTGTTTAGTTCTTTTCAGGTTCCATCTTATCAGTTCTGAACTGCTGCTCCCTAAAACCTATTTGTGGGAAATTGTAGGCGGGAAATGAATTTAGGTTTTTCTCTTTGAAATGGAGGAAGCCAGGGGATAAAATTGAATAAATATATAACAGAAACACATTTGCCTTTGTAAAATATTGACACCTTCTTAGTGTTCTGATGTCTTTATATAGCTATCTCCAGTTTTTAAAATATTTATTAGATATGTGCTGGGGAAACAGTGGTAAATAAGAGACATGGCCCCTCTCTTTGTTAACGTAAGAGTGTCATGGGAGGGAGGAAAGACATTAAACTAATTACACACAGATGAAAAGGTACATAATAAATGTTAAGAAGAAGGCGTGAGAACATTATGAGAGAGCGTATAATAAGAGGACGTAACCTAACATGAGTTTCTGAGGAGGGAACAGGGAGTGTGTCAGGCAAGGTGTCTCTTAGGAGCTGTTTTCATGGGTACCTGAAAGGTGAGCAAGAGTGAATCTGGCCAAGAGCTGAGGGATGAGAATTTCGTGGAATGGACACATGAAATGGGAGCTGTTCTAATGGAGGAGCAAGTTGATGCATTCGAGGAGCTAAAGAGTCATTGTGACAGGAAGATAGTGAATGAGGGAGACAGTGGAAAGAGATGACGTTCAAGACCAAGGCAGGCGCCAGATCATAAGGGGCTTTGTATGCAGTGTTAAAGATTTTATATTTTAACTTATGCACAGTGGGAAGACATTGAAGAATATTACGTGCAAAAGGGACATGGTCAGATTTACTGAGCTCAGAATTAACTGTTGAGAGACTTCTGTGATTCTCGCTTTTAAATTGAGTGTTTCCAGAGCCTACAGATTTTAACATGTGGTCCTTTGGAAGCTATTAATTACTTTCACAAGGAAATGCCACTTTCCCAGAAACATCGCTCCTCGGAGGAGGAAAGGAAAACTGCCTGGTTAGTAAGAGCTCCTATCCTATTGCCCCTAACTCTTGGCAGATACTGCCTTTTGGGTGATTTTGCCAGCTGTGGTGTTAGATTTGGGTCTGTCATCTGCTCTCACGGTTCTCACACTTGAATGTGCATCATAACAAGCCTTGTTTAATACAGACTGCTGGGCCTGACCCCCAGAGACTCTGATTCAGTAGGTCTGAGCCTGGGAATGTGCGTTCTGACAAGTTCCCAGGTGCTGCTGGTCTGGGGTCCACACTTTGAGAACCACTGACATACACCTTGCAGAACACTTAGGGGCCACTGGGATATATGTTGAAGATGTTTGGCTGGGTATGGAGAATTTCTAGGTTCGTGGATTTCAGTTCCTTTAAACACATGGGTGCTCATCAGCACCAATAACAAAGTATGCTCCTTTCAAAGGGATTATTATGTTAAAACATAATTGAATAAAACATATAAAATCAGGTGACTTAGTTGAGGTCCAAGTCAGGGCCAGGGAGAGAGTGAGGATAGTGTGGCATGTAAGTCAGGGGTGAGACATCCTGAGCAGATGTGAAGTGGAGCTGCTCTGGTCAGAGTGAAGTGGAGCTGCTCTGGTCAGAGTGAAGGAGATGGTTGGTGGTTGTGAGTTGAAAGCTCTGATTATTTGCACCTTCCCCAAGCAGGGGCCTTAGAGAAACCCTGAGGCAAGTTGAAGCACTGTTTACAAACTCCTGCCCTAAGTTTGGAACAGAGTGATGCTAATTGCCTCAAAGACAGATTGACCCCAGGATCTAATTAGTACCTTTGTTCCTGCTAACATATTTGCATTTGGTTTTTAAAATTTGAGTACTTACAAGGTGTGGCATCATTGAAGGGACAGTGAAAAATGTAAAGGTACATTAGCTCTGGAAACCTGACTGACATAGAGGAGCCTAAGTATTTATGATAGAGAAGACATACCTAAAGCATACAGATATTTCAAATCAATGTCAGAATGAGTGATAAAGGCAGTGAAGATCAAAGGACATCACAGATGAGAAGGGTCACATTGAGTTGAAGTAGCTGCAGACAGGAAGCTTCCTGGCTGAGGTGGGACTTAAGCTGGGTATTTCTGGGTTGGGGACATGAGGTGACCCAGGTAATGATGAGCAGGATCTTCCAGTGTCCTTTTTTTTTTTTTTAATTATTTTTTATCTTTCAATTACAGTTGACATACAATATTATATTAGTTTCAGGTATAGAACATAGTGATGACACACATATAAAATTTATGAAATGATCGCCCCGGTAAGGCTAGTACCCATCTGACACCATACATAGTTATTGCAATATTATTGACTATATTCCCTATGCTGTACTTACGTCCTTGTGACTATTTTTATAACTGGCAATTTGCACATCTTAATCCTTTCCCCTTTTTCATCCATTCTCCCAAACCCTCTCCTCTCTGCCAACCATCAAAATGTTCTGTGTATCTAACTTGCAGTGTTCTTTTCTTTCTTGTTCCATTTTCATTTCTTTCTTTTCTATTCCTGGGGCTGAATAAAAGTGGATTTGTTTTTGAATGAAAGTTTTCTGCAAACTGGAATGTGAGGTGAGTGCTAGTATACCAAGGAGACTTAATGATTTAATTATATTTTCTTCTCTTTCAGTTTATGATTCATAATTCATTCCCTTAAACAAATACCAATTAAATACCAAGCATGTGCCAAGTACTATACTATATAATCTATATGCTATACATAGAAACAAAACAAACTTAATTCCTGGCTCATGAGGTTTACAGATTAAAAGCGAAGAAAGTATTAATCAAGTAATTATTAAAATACCTTTGTGATAAGTGCAAAGAAGGAAAATGTAATGAGGAAATATTCTAGACTGTATTTGTATTAATTATGAGTCCTAATAAAGGTAATGAATCCATCGATGAGAACTTTGATTTCTCTTACAGAGACCTTTTAGGTTTACTAGGGAATATTAATTCCTTTTATAGGGAATATTGTTCTTTTTTGCTATTACAAAGAGAATTGTTAACACCTTTACTGAAATGTATACTTGCTCTACAGTGATAATGAGTTTCAAAGGCAGATGGATGTAGCTTTAAATCATGGCATGATCTTTCTGAATCTGTTTCCTTATCTGTGAAATTAATTGTTATGATGTATATTAAGTGCCTGGCATAGTCTTGGCATAAAATAGATGCCTAATGAAAAATAGCTATGGATACTATTATTATTAATTGTAATAGTATTCCCCGCCCCCCATAGCAGGCATTGTTAGGGAGGTCCAAGGATGCCAGAAGGAGAGAAATTCCCATTAAGTGAGAAAGTAATACAAGTGAACCCTAGGAGTCATAAAGGACAAATGGCACCTTTTAATTCTCCTGAATGGATCCCGTTGGTGACTCTTCTCTCTCATTCATATGGAAAATCCTGATCTTGTGAACATGCTTTTGCTTTTGCAATAGGTGCCAATATCTGCTTCAGACAATGTGTGACCCAGATCAACCTGAGAAATGGCAAGTGGGAAGTCTCCAAAGAAACAGGCTCCCCTGGGCAGTTTGATATTGTTGTCCTCACGATGCCCGTTCCTCAGATCCTGCAGCTTCAAGGCGACATTGCCAGCGGTGAGTATCAGCCTGCGCTGTTTACGTCAGGGAAAGGGGTTTTTTTGATAGAGCATGAATTCAGTGTAACTCTCTTAGCAAAGGGCGTAGTATGGATCCTATCGATTTGCATGTTTTAAAAACTGACACTGTGGCCTGGTTCACAATATTAGTCTAGGTCAAACTGAAACGCATAGAATTTTTTTTCTTAACCAGTTAAAAGTTGAATGTTTTTGTTATTGCTCTCGCCTTTAAGAAGTAAATATTTTTGATGGATATGCAGTAGTTTGGCCTCCAAGAAGAGCCATCTCTTTGTGGCCATCCTGGAGAAAAGAAGTTTTTTTATGACACAAGCATTGATTGTGTGAACCCCTGGCAAGCCTCATGTCAGATTGCTCTTGAGTAGGAGTCTCATGTTCTTCCCTGCCTGGCATTTGTGGACTCACTTTTTACCGGCTTCTCCCCTGTCCTTTTTATAAAAACAGCTTTGAGTTATAACTCACATACCATACAATTTATCCATTTAAAGCATACATTTCAACAGCATTTAGTATGTTCCCCAATATATGCAAACATTCCTACCCTCAATTTTGGAACATTTTCATCACCTCAAAAAAAAAAACCCCTGTCCTAAAGTGATCACCTTCATCCCTCCATCCCCATCCTTTCCCCCAACCCTAAGCAAACTGTCATCTGCTTTCTGTCTATAGATTTCTCTCTTACCTGTATTCTTAAGAAAACCTTTTCCATGGTTCTGCTTTGCCTCTATCTGTGTTAAGTTGATTGATTTTCCTCCTGTCTTTCTCCATGTCAGACTGAGCCTGACACCTTGAAGTCACTTGATTTCTAGAGGATAGCTCCTCTGGCCTCGAAGCTCACAAGTTTGAAGTAGAGCCTGGTGGTGGGCGAGGCTTTGCATCATGTGGGATGGTGGGAGATACTGACGTGCCTGTAGCCTTTTACTTTCTTGCACAACTAAAGTTAATATTGGATTTGATTGAGAAATGGTCTTTTATGCCACTATTAGAAAGAAAACGGGTACTAAATATGGTTTATAGAGTGTAGATTTAGAACTGTAATAGAAGTTGTTCTTTGAGGAAGAACATAGCTACTTATTACATCATGAAAGTAATTTACTTATCCTTGAATATTAGTTCTACCATGCAGTAACAATATAGCTTCTTTTCTAGTGCAGTGTGAAATAATAATATAGAAAAGGTTGCAATATTTATTAGATAGCTATAGGCAAATTAGAAAACTAATTTCAAAGATCTCTTTCATGAGTCTATCTCTAGCTTGTTGCCAAAAATCACTTTGAAGTAGGATAATTTATTGCCGTGGAGCCTGTAATAGTTGGATTGATTTCAAGACTGTGTTAAATGAAATACTGTAACATTTTACCAAAACACAGTTACTGGTCAGTGTTTTCAGTTGTACTGTAAATTACATAGTACAATTTTTAAAACCTATATACCTAGTTTTGTATCTGAAGAGAGACCCTTCAACATTGCATTTTAAAAGTATTTCTCAGTATTTGTATTAGTGACATATAAAACATAACACCATGCCATAGACTGACTCCTAAGGTGTGTTTAAGAGCCTTCCAAATAACAATTTTATTTAGATCTTTGAAATCCTAATGTTTTGAGTATTTGAACTTTATTTGACTGAGAGAAATAACTTAATTCTCCTACTATTACTATTACTGTATTTCTTTCTATCTTCTCCTGTTTTGTTTTGTTTTTGAAAATGTTTGCTTTATGATTTTTTTGATACCATGTTATTTGATTCATAACATATCTTCATTATATTTGTCTGGTACATTCTTTTCACTTTTAGCCTTTCAAAGAAGCTTTATTTTGCAGGCATCTTTTTTATTTGTTCATCTTTGAATCCAGTAATTTCATAAAGATATGTAATTGTTTTCTGTTGGTTTTGCATGAAGCATTTTTTACTTGAAGATTCAGCTTTTCCCTTATTTTCAGCTAAATTTTTTTCTGATACTTGAAAAATTATTTCTAGTTCATTTATTGTGATCTCAGAGTATCTTGAAAAAATACAAAATATCTCCCTCCCACATCTGCCATTTGTCTCAACTCATTTTCAACTTTGGTCTTTGTGTTACTTTTTAACTTTCTTTTTCTAGACTCCTTTACATGTTTCCCATGTAGTTTCAAAAATGTTCCTTTTGCTCCCTTGCTTGAGATATTGTTACAAAGAGGTCATGCAATCAGTCCTTGGTTATTTTCAGATCAATGCCTGAGTGTTTGTTGAACTAATCTGCTTCTTGTCAACATTTTTCTGATATGTATTTTTTATCAGCTCATTTGTTAAATTCTGTTATGCTCCGTTGTCTTTCTCCTTTTGTCTGTATAAGTCCCTGTCTAATTGTTACTCATGTTTAAATGGGGCCATTTCTGTCAATTTTGTGAATAATAGTGTTGTCAGGAAAGGCCAGACATTTCAGTTAAAGTATGTTGCCTCAGAACAGTTCTGTATAAATTTTGTAAACATTTACATGGGAATGATTGAATGCTAGTAATCATTAATATAATAAATTTATTTTCATGGAAAGATTTCAAAAATATTTTTAAGTTAAAAATAAAAAGATGCACCTATATTTCTTTTCATCTGCCAAAAATAGTTTGACAGAAACATTTAATATTGTTATTGCTTAAAGATGATTTTCATTTTCTTCTTTGTAACTTTTGAATACTTGTAATTAAAAAAATAAGGATAGTTTACTCTTACCAACATCTGAAATAATGTGTCATTCTGAAAAAGAAATAGATTTTTTTTTTCCTTTTCTTTTTTAGAGAAGGGATATGGTGAAAGATGTAGGCTCTTTTTGAAGAAAAAGTTTAAGAATGATTGGCTTGGTCCAATTGACTAAGGGTAAAGGTCTTTGGGGTGTTGTATTGTCTCAATTCAGAATTGGAGGCCATGCAAATAATTCTGTTTACTTCCTTGTTATGATATAACCCACCCTGGCAGTAAAAGGTTAACAGAATTCCTCTAACAATAACACTTTAATACCTGGGGGTCTAAAACAAAGGGGTTAAAAACATCTGTTCTCTCTTTATAAATTTCAATAATGACCTCTGTATGAGAAATTAGTTAATTTTTTCTCTCTGTGTTTTCTGGAGAACTTAAATATACTCTTGTTTGATAATTAGACGTCTTCATTTTCTATGAAAAATAGAAACATCCATTTACAAAACTATATATTGCCATCTAGTGGATCCTGGTATATATTGCAGTTTCTGTGTGAATTTTTAAGCCAGAGAGAGCTATGAATGAAGGTAATTGAAATATAGACTATATATAAAACTGTAACTATAATATGATTTATAAAACCTCATATATATCATAGGGAAATAAATTTAGGCCCATGATAATTAAGTAATTTACCCAAAAGTGCATAACTAATTAGTGACAGAACTACAGCTGTGCTACAGGTCTCACATTCGTGCACACTTTGGCTTTTGTTGTACTTTTCTTCTAATTTTCTATCTCTCTCTTTATAAATCATGTCTAGCCTTTAGGATCAACATAAGTACCATCTTTTACATGAAAGAATTATCTTTTGATTACAGTATAGTCTGGATTTTCCCCTAACTCTTCCTGTCCCTATTTTGCTTTTCACAAAGAAACAGAACTTTTTTTGGCAATTACTTATTACCTTTATTACATCCCCCCAGTTGGGAGAACAGGAAAGCTTTATGGACCATATAATGAACCACATGTAATTTATAATCCACCTTCTGGTTCTATAACTGTGCTATTCCCTATATATGAACATTACAAAGACTATCTCACTTGATTCTCACAACAGTCCTAAGGCATTATTATTATTCTTTCTAATTCTTGGTGATGATGCTAAGATGTGAACCTTCGTACTGTGACTCCAGGGCCCATCCTTTCATCACTGTTATACACAGCTCTCCAGTATGTACTTCATCTTAGACTATCTTACTACTGATTGTTTCATGTAATTCTGAGTTTTCATAGTGTCCTTTAATTAAAAAAAATTTTCAATTACAGTTGACATTCTATAGCAGTTTCAGATATACGGCATGATTAGACATTTATATAACTTACGAAGTGATCCCCCCAATACGTCTAGTACCCATCTGACATCATAGTTATTACAATATTATTGTCTACTGGGGATGCCAAAAAAATGTACACATTTTAAGAGATGTTGTCTTTGGATTACTTTTCGAAGTTGAATTGAATTATAGTAGCAATAGCAATGTGTAGTATGACGTTCTTTTAAAAGATGGCATTAATCAAATGAATGCTAGCGTCATTCATTGTATTACAATTTTAATAGTTTTTTTCTTTCTTAAAATGTGTATACATGTTTTTGGCACCCTCTGTATATTCCCTGTGCTGTACTTCACATCCCCATGACTATTTTGTAACTGCCAATTTGTACTTGTACTTCTTTTTTTTTGAGGGCAGTGTCACTGGCCCTCGTATGTGGGACCCGAACCGGGGCCGCTGGCTTCCCAAGCCAGCGCTTAACCACCGCGCCACTCAGCTGGCTTTCTGTACTTGTACTTCTTAATCCTTTCACCTTTTTCACCCAATGCCCCAACCCCCTCCTGTCCGTCACCTATCAGTTTGTTCTCTGTATCTGTGAGCTTGTTTCTGTTTTGTTTGTTCATTTATTTTGTTTTATAGATTCCACATATGAAGGAAATCATTTAGTATTTTTCTTTCCTTTTCTGACTTATTTCACTTAGCATAATATCCTCTAGGTCCATCCATGTTGTTTAAAATGGTAAGATTTCATTCTTTTTTATGGCTGAGGGATATCCCATTGTATGTATCTACCACATTTTCTTTATCCATTCGTCTATCAGTGGACACTGAGGTTGCCTCCATATCTCAACTATTGTAAATAATGATACAATAAGCATAGGGATACATATCTTTTCTTATACCGTATATAAGAATAAACTCAAAATGGATTAAAGACTTATATGTAAGACCTGAAAGCACAAAACTCCTAGAGGAAAACATAGGCAGTAAACTCTTTGACATTGCTCTTAGTAATATAGATATAGATATAGATATATAGATATAGATATAGATATATGATATATCTCTTTGGGCAAGGGAAACAAAAGAAAAAAATAAACAAATGGGACTACATCAAACTAAAAATTTTTGCACTGCAAGGAAACCATCAACAAAAGAAAAAGACAATCTACCTAATGGGAGAAGATATTTACAACAGTACATCTGGTAAGAGGATGATATCCAAAATATATAAAGAATTCATACAACTTAACACCAAAAAACCCAAACAATATTAAAAAATAGGCAGAGGACCTGGACAGACATTTCTCCAAAGAAGATATACAGATGGCCAGTAGACATATTAAAAGATGTTCAATGTCACTAATCATCAGATTAATGCAAATTAAAACCACAGTGAAATATCACTTCATACCTGTCAGAATGGCTATCATCAATAAATCAACAAACAAGTGTTGGCGAGGATGTGGAGAAAAGTGAACCCTAGTGCACAGTTGGTGAAATTGCAAATTAGTGGAGCCACTATGGAAAACAGTATAGAGGTTCCTCAAAAAGTTAAAAATAGAACTACCATATGACCCAGCAATTCCACTTCTAGGTATTTGTCCTAGTAATTTTTGATCACTGTGTTTCCCAAACTTGCCTAATGAAAAATCACTAGTTAAAAAAATATAGGGGGTACTTTTGAGAAGATTTTAATTTACAGGGTGTGGGTAGGGCCTAGGAATCAGTATTATGAACATGCACCCAATGGGAATTTTTTCCTCCCAGTTAGGCCTATTTGGGGCATTTTGCTCTATAGTATCACTCATCAAATTTTACTGTGATTCTAATTTTTTAGTAAGCGTCTTCCTCACTAAGCCATAAAACCCATGAGGAAAGGGGTCCTGTTCACCACTCTGTCTCCACCCAGAGTAAAGTACCATGTCACATAGAGACCCACACACCAATAGTATTGGACAGTCGATATCTGTTGAATGAATGGGCATCTGTTTTATTTCCCAACTTGATTATATACTCCTTGAGGTCAGATAATCTTAGTCTGCCCGTCCTGGTTTGGTACCTGGTTCACGGTGCTGGGATCAAAGGGTGAACTTTGGATGGATCATAGTATTTTAGGACTAGAAGGAACCTTGGGGCTCATTGATTTTCCCACCCTGATTTTAGAGATGAAGAATTTAAGACATGACCTGCCCTTATACAATCACACAATTTATTAGGGACCAGACAGGAGAGAGTATAGTTGAGAAAAAAGGAGGCACCTTTCAAATATTATTATCTTGGTTTCATGTTCCCCACACATTTAAATAGAGCTCTTCATCAGACTGTAAGGGAAGGTCTGGGCCTGAAATCAACACACCTGACTTCCCTGCCATAGTTCTTCCATTTTCCTGCTAGGAAAGTACTATGGTGGAGAAAATAAACATCGTATTGTTTATTACATCTGCCACCATTGATGTGACCTTGTGCACTGTTCACAGTGTTCTGAGGAAGCATCATGATGGAACGTTTCTTAAGGGTACCCATGTTCCTGATGCAGTGCCCATTTGCCAGGCTTTCTCATGACGCTATGTGTGTGGGCAGAAAAATCACAGGTGAGCTTTACTTCTCACAAGTATGAAAGTGATGTATTAGGAGAAACTGACATGAAAGCATGCTTGTGAGGTAATGTGAATGAGGAAATGGTCGTGGGGGTCTCTGTAGACTGTTCATAATTATCAGTCAAATGTGTGCCTCAAACAAGGCAGCCAGGAAAGTCCTGGATATCAACAGTAAGGATCTTAGAAACAGTGGGGAACATTACTTTGCCCTTGTGCAAAACAATGGTGTGTTGGTATCCAGAATACTGTGGTCACCTGAGTTAGCCTACAATACTGTGCTGTAAAGAATGGCTGTTCCTTTATTTCTCTAAATTGGCGAAATGTCTGCTCCGAGCATTTCTCCTCCTACCTGATAATAAACTCACCCTCAGTCATCATGAGAATTTCTTCCTTTCCCTTTGTGATCACACTGGAATCCCAGGCTTTTAGAGTGCCAGGAAACTGGGCCCAAGTCCAAAACATTTTCATTATTACTGTTGCTCCTCTGCTACGTAGGGCTTGGGCCCAACCCTGGGCCTCTGACATCAGCTAGACATGTTACCTCGCATGGACTCAGGGACAGCAGCTCACTGACACAGAGATCTTCCCATGGCTCCCCAGGCTGAGAGGCATGCTGCCCAGGCACTCTGCAGCAAGATCCCCCCTCGGCAGGGCACACAAGTGGAAGCCATGCCTCTGTCCAGAAATCAATCCCCCAAACTCTTGTCCCTTACACATTTCATTCCCCCCACTACCCTCCCATTCTCTGGGAGCCATTAGCTTCATCCACCTTAAGATCCTGCAAGTGGAAGACACTACTTTTTCCCGTGTGTGTGGCGGGGTGGGGCAGGAGTTCATCCCAACCTTTAGAAACAACACTGACCATCTCTTTCCTAGATCGGAGGGTGGGAAAAGGGAATTGGTTTCCCCTAAATAATCCTTCTTGGTAACTTCTTTCATTTCTGGTTGCTATATGATAGCAAAACTACAGAAGGTGTCAAGAAGGTAAACTGTGATAACCAAAGGATCGCGTGCATGTATGAACATAGCCTAAAAGAAACGAAAACTTCTTTATCCAGATATATAGAACTCCACAGCAATACAATGGAGATTTCCAGTGGCAATGAATGTAGATATGCATGTACATATACATATATACTACGTAATTATAAGTTAGGAGAGACTGGAATTGTTTTTAAAATTCTAGAATACAACCACCCAAGGGGGAGCAGCAACCGTTAAACCTTGAAGTAGATAGTTTTAGACTAAGGAAATGCTATTTTACTTCAATGCAGAGAATTTTTCAATCCAATCCAATATTATTTATTTGACAGAATCTAAAAAACAAAAAACAAAAAAGAAAACTTATTTGCTTATATTAAAAAATTATAACATTTGCTTATTTAAACCATAATAGTTTAAAGTTTCAGTAAACTCACAGGTGGTAGGTCTTTAATGAATTATTAACGATCCTGGGGTTACATTTCTAACTTCCTAAAGATGCCCTAGTAAACAGCCACTGTCTCAGTAGTTACCTGTGTCACTCGCATCCCTCCCCTTTCTCAAGACAGTGCTCCAGCAAGCAAAACAAAGCCTTTGGTGCTGTCCAGTCACTCTGTTCTTTCCAACCCCTGGCTACATACTCTGGCCTCAGGTATCCTAATCACCAATTTCCACCTTAATGCTGTACTTAAGATACATAAAATTGTATAATATCTTTTTTCTTCTAACATTATGTATTTTTTCTATTTTAATTTAATTTTATAGTTAATATAGTTCGTTGATGAAAAATTTAAAAGTAAAAATAAAATCTACTCATAATTCTAGCCCCATAAATATGAACCCAGTAAATACATATTTCTAGATATCTTTTTATGGTAGAAATAAAAATGTTGTTTTTTAACATTTTTACTGCATAGTGCTCTATTCTCTGTATTTACCTGGATCTATTAAAACAGTTGGATGGATATTTTAGGAGATTTCCAGTTTTATAAAGTATTGCTTTGACAGTGCAAATCTGAAACAAAGAATTTTCTCCACCAATCTCCTTTCCTCATGGAAACGGTTATTTTACTGTAGAGTAGAATTAGGCCTCTTGATGATTTTTGTTCTAAGTTTTTTTTGGCTAATCTATGTTTTATTTTTCTCTGTGTGCTTTAGAATCAGGTTTCATTAAAATCTCCTATTGGAATATTGATTTCAATTGTATTTAATTCAAGTGTTAATTTAGGGATAATTGCTGTCTTTAGAATAGTGCACCTTCTATCCAAGGAAATGAAACAGCTCTCCATTTATTTAGGTATTTTTATGTCTTGCTAGCTTTTATCTTAAGATATTACATATTTCTTTTTTTTTTTTTTTTTTAAAGATTGTATTGGGGAATTGGGGGAAGGGAACAGCGTTGGGGAATCGGGGAAGAGGAACAGGTAAGTTGCTGTCTTTTTGTTCTTAAGTCTAGTTGCGGAGGACGTTGCCTCACTGGCCCATGTTGGTATTGTCATTGCGCTCTTCCTGGATGAGGCAGATGGGTCGCCGGCCTCTGGATGGCCGCTCACCGTGGCTATTGGCAGCTCACGGCTGGCTGCCGGCCACTCACTGTAGCCTATGGCAGCCCACTGCAGCAGGGGCTGCAGCCCACACCATCACCAGGGCTCGCACAGCCCAGCAAGTGGAGCTGTTGTTAGCTGTAGAGGGCAGTGTCACTGGCCCTCATATGTGGGATCCGAAAAGGAGCCCCTGGCGTCCCAAGTCAGCTCTTAACCAATGCGACACTCGGCCGGCCCAAGATATTACATATTTCTTATTAGGCTTATTATGAAAACTTTTATGATATTTGTGGAGATTGTGTATAATATCACTTTTTTTAATCTTATGTTTACTTAGGTATTTCCAGAGAATACCACCTAGCTGAGTTTTAAATCCAAAATGAAAAGCTTGTTTCTTTCAATAGGGGAATTCAATCCTTTTACATTTATTACCTAAACTATTATCTTGCTTTTATCCTTTCCATTGATGTGTGTTACTTTACTTTTTTTCCCTCCACTTTTTACAATTTTCTTATATTTGCCAACTGTATCAAGTGTCCCTTGTTCCGTTCCTCATATTCCTCATATTGTTTATTTATAGGATCTACAGTGCTTTGTCATTACATTAATGGTTACTTTCTTTTCCTTTGCAAACATATTGAAACCTGTTTCATTTTCCTACCCCTCCCTACCTCATTCCACAAATAGTTTTTTTGTTTTGTTTTGTTTTTTAGCTGAGCCGTCCTGCCACCTGTGGGCAGCCTAGCGGCAGCTCAGCTCAAAGTGGACATCAAACTGCTGGTGCTCAGATCTCAGCTCACACCCTTGAGCGAGCTCTTAACCAACTGAGCCACTCAGCCGGCCCTACACAAATAGTTTTTGAATGCCTACTGCATTAGATGTTGTTGGGTAAGTTAAAAAAATTAAGTAGTTCTTTTCCTCCTCTCCCCCAATTTTCTTTTCTTTTCTTTTTTTTTTTGAGGACAGTGTCACTGGCCCTCATATGTGGAACCTGAACTGGGGCTGCTGGCTTCCCAAGCCAGCGCTTAACCACTGTGCCACTTGGCTGGCCACCAAATATTTTTTTCATTGCTTTAAATGACTAACCTCATTGGTAATATTGTAACAAACGAAACCATCTAAAGTTGAAGTAATGATTCATTACCGGCCCCTTTCTCCTTTTCCACTCCCAGAGATAATTGATCTTAGCAATTTAGTGAGTGCCCTTCCATACCTTGCTGCAAGCATATGGGTGCCTTCTAAACATATTGTTTTGAAATTGGCTTTTTAAATTGACATTTCTTCAGATAAATATGTATAATTCATTTCTGTTTAACAGCTGCACAATTTTCTATAATTTGGATGTAGCAGAGTTTAGTTTTCATCTCCAATTATTTATTAACAGACAGTTGTGTGGTTTCCAGTTTTTTCCTGTTGATTCCTATTTATTGCTATATTGAGTGATAAAGTGTCAAAATGGAAATTTTTAGATCAAAAGATCTGCATGTTTTAATAGATAGTGCTCTATTGCTTTCCAAAAAATTTTGTGATGATTTTTATTTTTAATGATCGAGAATGCCTGTTTTTCTATACTGTACATTCAATAGCACTGGATATTTTTAATTCTTTATTAATTTTTAAGATTTCTGCCAAAGTGATAAATAAAACCAGGTACAGCATTCTTGCTTTAATTTGCTTTTCTTTTGACTGAAAGTGATATTGAGCTCCTTTTCATAAATTTTTTGGTCATTTAGATTTCTTCTCTGTGAAAGTCCTGGTCATCTCTTATGTTTGCTTTTCTAGTGAGCTATTTGTCTTTTGGGAACATTTCACATATAAGAGATATTAATGTTTTTCATCTGGTATTAGTTTGTCTTTTGCTTTAGTTTATGTCATTTGCCATAAGTTCTTAAGATTTTTATTTGGTCAAGTATGTCTAGCTTTCTTTTATAGATGCTGGATTTCCTGACTTGCTAAGGACTATTTCCCTCTAAAGCCATATAAATATTTTAAATTGCATTTTAATAGTTTTAAGTCTTATACTTTATAATTAAATCTTTACCTGTAATGTGTTTATAAGGTATGAGATAGGGATCTAGCTTTGTGAGTCCCTCCTTCCCCCATAGTGATACCAATTTTATCAGCACCATTTATCTAATAAGAGATCCTTTTCCCCACTAAATTGAAATTCCTTATTCGCCATATGTTAAGTTCTGTATATACTTGCATCTGTTTCTAGATGTCTATTCTGTTCCATTTATTTATTCCTGTGCTGATACCATCCACTTTCTTTATAGTCGCTTTGTGCTTGTAACTCATTTTTGAAGGAACTTACATGGGCTGTAAACATGAGAAAGCTTTATTTTTTCCTGAAACTGTCCTCCAACTTTCCTACGTTGATCTCCATGTGCTTCTTGAGAGTGAGTGCCTTCGTGACATCTTGGTCATTTGCTACAATTTTCTAGTCACTGTTGGCTTTTGGAATAGTCTTATTTTGTTTTTTAAGATTCAGTCATGCTTATTTTCAAACTTCAGTCTCAATTCAGAACTCCTCCTCTTCACCTAAGGCCAGGTAAGCCTGTCTGTCATACCAGGGGCTGTGGGCAGAGTGGACCTCTCTCCTGGATATGCTCTCACAGAGAGAATGGCTCCTATGATAGGCCGCTTGTTACTGGCTCGGGCTTCCCTGCAGTCCATTCCTGTTGCTTGATGCTTGGTTATGAGTCTCCATGTAGACAGCGTGTGATGTGTTTTCTTTTGCTTGTGTTTCAGTTGCCCAGTAGGCAGATTTCAGCTTCACACTGAACCTATCTGGGGCTGTTAATAGCCCCCTTCCCTAGCCTAGAAGCAGTGATGTCTCTCTAGGCAGCCCACCAACAGAGCTTTGCTACAGCCCCTGAGGGCTCTACAGCTCAGCAAGCATCTGGTTAGAAAACAAGGTCCCAGTCAGCCCTTCTTGGATCTCCCTCCCAAAGGTTTGTTTCTGAATCATTCTCTAAGGGGCTTCTAGGAAGAGGAATCACCCCTTCCCCACTCAAAGGAATTAGAATAAAAAGCTTCTTTTCAGGAATATGGCATTTCCCCAGAAAGCTGAGCTTTACATCCCTTTGATCTTCCTATATTGGCTAGGCCGTGGGGCTCAGAGTAGTAAGGCCAGTTCTTGTTTTTTTTGTTTTGATTTGTTTTGTTTTTTTAAGGGCAGTGTCACTGGCCCTCATATGTGGGACCTGAACCGGGGCCGCTGGCTTCCGAAGCCAGTGCTTAACCACCGCACCACTCGGCCGGCCCAAAGCCAGTTCTTACTGATAAATTATCAGAACTTTCTGAGGGTAGTTGGCTAGGTCCTTTTCCTGGTGGCTTCTTGAACTTCAAATGTAGGATCATTGTTACATTTTGCCCTCAGCTATACAGAGAGCCAGGATAATAAGGAAAAATACTGTTGCAATTTTCAATGTCAGAAGACAAAAGTTTTCTTACTATGTCTTTATTAATATATCCCAATTTAATAATTACCATGCCCTCATCAAGAAAGTTTATTTGTTGACCTCAGTCTGCCCCACTTTAGCCCCCTCCTCATTCTTCAAACTCAATTCAAAACTACTTCCTCAAAATGTCTTCCCAACCCCCAAGACCAGGCTATTTCTCCTAATACACCTTATACTAGTTTTTATACTAGTTTCCTGTTCCTCATATTTTTAACACATACCACAATTGTAGTTATTATTGGCTTAATCTGTTGTGCAATGTGTCTCTTTCTTGGTTGAAAATAAAGTATGTACGTGAAGATAGGAACTGGTTCTGACTTACCTATTCCTATTTGCTTAGGATTCCCATATGAATGCCTCATATATGCTAGGCCCTCAGTCTTGATTTACTGAATGAATGAATAAATGAATGGCACAATCTGAAATACGCCTCAAAGGACAGATAGAAGGAAAGGAACGAATGCTTTGGTGAGGAAAATAGGTCTTAGCAAAAAGTTGAAAATAGAAATGCTTGTTTTATATGTTGGAGACTGATAATAGACAGTGGGAGCAAAGGCTTTGTGGCTGGGAATTTTGGGAGATAAAGCTGGAAATGTGGATTTGGGACAGAATGTGGTAAGCCTTGAATGTGAACATTTCTTGAGCAAACAACAGAGGCCCTAGTTCATCAGAAATACCGAGTCTACCTTTTAAACCTGGCTGAATACATTGAGATGGTAAATAACTTTACCTACTTGGATTGGGAGGAAGAAAACTTTTGTAGGACTTGGGGGAACATTGTTAAAAGGCTTTTAATCTTAACATGTGCTCTATCCTTCAACAGGCACTTAGAAGTTTAGTAAGCTCTGCTACAAAAATGCATAGTCTTAGAACTTATTATGCACTACAGAATATAATGATAAAACATTGCTCAGAATGAGCACCTTGAACAGCCTTCCTATAACTTCTAGAATCTCCCATCATCCTTGATGGAAAAGTGAGAACCAATTCTTTTTACTAAAAGAAGTTTAAATTCTTCATTTTTCCTTGACATTTTTCTGAATAGATTTTGATTAAAAGCGCAGGAAACAAAAGTCCTTTATTCATAGAGTAACATGTTCATTGCCTTTTCCAGTAGACCATCACCATAAAGGGGAATAATTCAGTCTATGCTTCTTCAGATATTAGCTGCTCTGTTGGGCTGCCTGCAAACTTATGAACTGAGAATTGGTTCTGCTTAATCTTTCATTCTCTCTCTAAGTGCCTGAGAAGCAACCCAAGGTAATGATTGCCTCTCTGCCACCTGCAGAAACTTAGGAGTCAGTGGAAATGCAGGAGACTCCCATCCACCTTGGAGCTGAGAGTGATCCAGCGCTACTCTTACTTGTGTGGATTACCCACTCCAGGTTCTGGAAGGACAGAGGGAGTTTCTCTACTTAGGTGTCCCTCTGGGGGAACTAATTACTTGTGTTGAGAGAGAGAGGGAAAAAAAGAAAAATAAAGGAAAAAAGTAGGGATAACCAGAAAATGATGATAACCAATATCAAAGAACCTTTTGTGAATACTTAATTATATTAAGCACTTTACCTACATTATATCATTTACTCTTCACAACCAACCTTATGCAAAGTATTTTATCCCTATTTTATGGGAGAGGAAAATGAAACTTAGAGAAATTAACTTGTCTAAGTTTACATAGCTCTTGAGTGGCAGCTCTTCTGGAATCCAGATCTTCTTCAGGCTCTCGTGTACCGTTTGGCTCCTTTACCCAGCACTGATGCGTGTGATCTCCCCATACTTGATATAAGTGCATCAATGATATAAATATTTTGACTTTTTTGTTCTTGTACACATGCCGTCGATAGGTATGTGGTGTTTGAAACTAGACCATCAGGTTGCTACTCTAACAGAAGAAAAAGTCCCTTCTAAATGCTGATTTACTGACTATGTGCTTCAGAACTTAAAACTCTTATTTTTTATTCAGAGTTCTTTGATATCAGAAAGGCTATAAAAAGAAATGTCAAAACTTGAGATGGGGTGAGATGAAAGAACAGAGAGCTATAATTTATTGAATTACATCATCATCACCAACTGAGTCACCAATTGAATTGAATTAAACTTCTTCCCATCTGAGCTGGCAAAGACATTTTAGAGAGAGAAGAAATTTGATTACTAAAAATTTTAGCTTCTTGGCAGAAATCTCTGAAGATTCAAATGAAATGTGCTAAAAACACAAGTAAGAAAGTATTACCACAAACGACTACTAATTTAAAAGTAAGGAATTTTAAATATTAAGATAAAAAGAGAAGAAGGGAGAGATAAAGGATACCAGCATTCTGCTTTCGACAAGCTTTCTTCCAAATATGATTTTCTTTTTCACAAATATATCTCATTTAAGATGTTTCTTATTCTGTAGCATAAGATTTATGGCCATATGCTGACTGGACATTCTGACCATCTTTCATTCTTCTGAGGCCCTGTTTCCAGAGTGTTACATTATCTTATTTTCACTTGAATGTTTCCTTCTAGAAAAGAATGAGAGAGAGAATCTAAAATTGTATTTGAGTAACTAGCACAAAACATTTTATGTTTACCAGTGTAGAAGTTGCTATTGGTTTGAGGAAGCTATTTAAATGTTGGTCTCTCCTAAAATTTTTTTCCATGAATTAGCCAAAAAAAAAAAAAAAAATTGCTATACCCAAAACAGAGTTTGCTTTCTGTTTCTGTGAGTTGTTAGATATTTTTGGCATGTTATAATTTTACTTGCCACAGGCATAAGAAATTTTGACATTTTATACCAAGAACAGAAATTAAAATCCAGTTTTATTTTTAAGAAGGTAATTATGATCTTTTTTCAGATGTTGAATTCGTTCTTTTCATTATACAAATATTTATTGAACATCTATGTGCTAGAAATTGTTTTAGACTCCTGAGTATAGCAGTGAACAAAACAATAAAAGCTCCAAGGAGCTTCTATTCCAATGGGAGGAGGAGAAATAAGTAAATTTGTATGTGAGATGATAGTAAGTGTTGGGAAAGAAAATGAAGCAAGATAGGGGCAATCAAAAGTGACAAGGGGTCATCTTGTATACAATGTGAGCAGGTCTGTGACACAGTGATTTTTGAGTAGTAGAGACCTGAAGATAATGAAAGTGTGAACCATGAGAATATGTGGAGGGATAGCCAAGCAGAAGTAGCTGCAAGTAGAAAAGCTCCACTGTATGAGCAGTTTCACAAGGAGAACAGTGAAGCCCAGGGCTTTGTGGGCTGTGATAAAGACATTGGATTTTACTCTACATGAGATGGGAAGCCATTGAAGGAATAACACGATCTGACTTAGGTTTGAGGTGGCATTCTTTTGCTGTTGTGTGGAAGTGAGACTGGAAGGGAGCTGACCTGACCAAATGGACTAATATTGTAAAAACACAGGCCAGAAATGAAGATGGTGTGGGTTATAGCAGTGTTGGTGGTATGTTGCAAAGTGGGTGCAATCCAGATGTACAAGAATCTCTAGTTTTCATCAATTCTGTTCCTGACATTGGATCTCAAGGTTTCAGATAGGGAGAAAACCCAGCAATAGTGGTGCCGAGACAGTGTTTGAAGAAAGAAGTGATCAGTTGTGCTAAATGCTACCTCTAGTTTTATTTAAGATTTGGCCATTGGATTTAGCATTATGGAGGGCGTAGGTGACATTGACCATAGCAGTTTCTATGGGGTATTGGGAGTGCAAAAACACAAAGAGAGGGCACTGAGAGAGCAGGTTTAGACCAGCATTTCTCGATCTTTCTTTCATTGTCACCTCCCTCAGGAACTTTTTAGACGTTTTTTTCCTAATTGTCCTCCTCCACTCCAATGAAACTCTATCAGAGACATGCTTTATATTTGTTACATATTGTATGATTATATATGCTCTCCAAAAAAAAGAGTAAGAAGTTTTCACCCTGAAAGAGTCATCTTTTGCCTTTTGAGGGTGACATCAACTTTATTGGGAATGGAATGGTTTAGACCAGGGGTCAGCAAACTTTTGAGACCGAACGCACCCAAAGAGCCGCATGTGGTTCACCAGCCGCAGTTTGCCAACCCCTGGTTTAGACAATTCTGTAGAGGAGTTTTTCTGGGAAGCGGAAAAAGAATTGGGCCGGTAGCTAGAGAAGGAAGTTGGATCGTGTTTTTATTATTTTGTATTTTTAAGATGAGATACATTACAACTTACTTGTGTGCTGATGGAAAGACTAGTAGAAAGGGGAAAATCGAGGCTGTAGAACAAGATTGGACAGTTATAGGAATCATGGTCTTGAATAGCAGATAGGGAATGGGGTCTTAGAGGGGAGCCAGACAATTCTCCCAATGTGGCAGCAGGGAAGGCCAAACCCCGGAGCACAGGTGGAGATAGGCTGATATCTTTGGAGTTGAGAGCCTATGAAAGCCTGCTTTCAAATTGATTATTTTCTCAGTGGAACAAGATCAGTTGGGATTGAGGAGGGGCAGGCGATTTTGAAGGTTTAAAGGGACAGGTCAGGTGTGATATAGTCATCTAGGGGAGTGCATTGAGTAGCACTTAGGATAGCTAGGCAGCACTGAGACCCCCTAGAAATTAATGATTATGAGTTTAACCTTCCGTCGGGTGCAACTGATCTCACAGATTCATTGCACACAAAGATCCCTCTATGAAATACATCTTTACTGTACTAAGTCACAAACACGACTGGCGATAGGTTATGGTAGAGGGGGAAGATACAGAAGCGATGAGTCACGATACTTAACTGTTAGATATTTGAAAATTTGTGTGCAATGAATCTGTGAGATCAGTTGTGCCCGATGTAGGGTTAAAATAAGACCAATCAATATTTTTTTACCTCCAGTGCTTGATTTCCTCTAACCACATTAGCGATTTTAAGTACTTGAATCAATGAATAAATGAATCAAGTGAGTTAATACTGAGTTTATGCTCCATGCTATCTAAGATTCTTTTCAATTTACTACTTACATGTTTTTAATTGGAATGTTTTATACTTGATTTTGTTAAAATTAAGGACTGTAGATAGTAACATAGACTAGCACACCTTAATTCAGCTTTTCTGTTCAAAGCAACTAAAATCAACAAGGGTTTCTAGTGCCTTTGTTTTGGTTGATGATGTTACCGAATATGGGAAGAGGATGTAAAAATGACAACTGGTTTTGAATCTCTTTCTGAACACATATTATTTTCTTAAAAAAGGAAACTAGAAATAAGTGGTAGTTTCTTTGAGGATATGGTAGTCATTCTCTAGAAATTTCTGAAATTCTGAACTATGCATAATTGTTCATTCATCCATTTATTCACTCAAAAAGCATTTTCTCAGCATCTCATCTCTTATCAGTCGCAAGAAAGACAAAACTGAATGTTACATAATTCCTACCTTGAAGTACATTACAGGCATCTGGATGTTACACTATTTTTAGAAGAGCTATATATACTTTTGAGTATATAAAGATATAATGAAACTAATATATTTTGCAATCATGGTTCTAATATGGCACCACATAGAATTGGCACTGATAAAGAGAGAATATTATGAAATTTGTAAAATAAAAATTCAAACACATTAGTAAATTCAGTACCTTTTACATAAAATCTTTCTGGTAGCATATCTGCCCTTTTAACAGGAAACAGCGCTCTCATAGAGACTGCTTTGTCATGACAATTGTAAGCTTCATAGAATCTGAATTACAAATTATTAATTCCAAAGAATTACTAATTCTCAAGATTATTCTACTTCTCTTTCTCAAGATCAATTGGTGCTTTTGAAGAATTCACACCTTCATAAATCTGGCCTGTAATTCATTTTCCTATTGAGGTCAGGCCTGGCTCTCACAGACTGCAGGACACACAGCTGAACAGTATGTGGCAGTGTTTAAATGCTGTTCTGAAAACCAATGCCACAGGCCTAAGACAATTTAGAACACTTCTCTGCAATCATTGCAAATGCATCCCGGGATTATATTTTTCTTTTATATTGTTATGTGTCATGCTTTGTTTGCCAAACAAGATATAGAAAATGAATAGGCAGTTTTCTGGCATAATTCTTAGTAGATAAATTGTCAGAATGAACTCCGTTGCTTAAGAAAAGCATAAACACAATTTAGTCACTGGATGTGGCTGTATGTAGGTTGTTGCTGTGGGAATTTGGTTTGGCTAAAGTGTTATTTTCTTTGAAAATTCTGATAGACCAAGGTTCTCTTGTTTTCACAATAGTCCCATTCCACCAACCAAAAAAGAGCAAGCTTCCCAATTACTGAAGTTTCACTTGTATACATGCAGTTGCATATAATCTGACATAATTGTGAATTTATTTGCCATGATTATAGTTATTTAAATTATAATATTATTTGAATAAAAGAGAACTAAGATTTGGATTCATTTCTGCAACTTTCATAGAGAATTTTCTTTCACGTAGATTTTTTCCCCCCTCATATAGTATATATAGCTGTGAATTTTAACCCATTCCCTGAATACGGGTGCGCGCGCGCGTGTGTGTGTCTTCTTTAAGGTCTACCATTGGCAGTGATTAAGATCTTTGTTTATAATAATAGAATGGGGCGAAAGCTCTATGACCACCGTAGTCATTGTTTCGGAGTAGCTGTATAAAGATATTTGTAACTTGTGACTATTATCCTCATGTATGAATATTCTCACTACTTCTACCTTTTGTAATTACTGTCATCACAAAGACTTTGTTTTGAGAGAATGATTCCACATTGCCAATTGCATTTCAGTTAATTATAATACACATACATTTACTGATCGCTCGCCATATTCTGGGAATTGTCTCGGATTCTGAGTTCACATCAGAATGAGCCCTAGCCCCAGTTCTTAAGAAGGTCATAGTGGGAAGATTTGCCTGTTGCATTTCTCTTTTAGGTGCTCCTGAAATTTATTGTGTTGTATATACTGTAGTTAGGCTTTAGGGAAAATTCTTCTTGTTTCTTCTGCCTTTCTTGCTAGTCCTGACTATCCTGCTTGTTAGCCCTGTGACCCTGGATGCATTACGTAACTTCTCTGACTCCCTAATGCCTCTTCTGTACAGTTGAGATGATATTTCCTACCTTGTCAGGGCATTTGGGGAGATTAGATAAGATAATATGTTAAAACACCTAGTAAATTGCTGGCACATGATCAGTGGTTAATGAAAGAAGTTGCTGCTGCCACCATTGAACTTGTATAGATCACATGCCTGACACTTACTACTAAGGTTTAGTTCCCTTTCATTGCCTTGCTGCTATGTATTCTTCAAATACATGGCCAGCTGCGAATTTAGAACTAGAGTAAATACCAATAACTCCATTTTATGAGCATCTTTTATGTGTTAGATTTACATGTCTTATCAACAACCTTTAAAACAACCCAGTATTGTTATTATCCCTACTATATGGGGAAAGACCAGGGTGATAAACATTACTTTCTAAGGCTAAGAAACGACCTACTAGAACCAAAATACTGACTCCAAAGCCTGTCATCTTTTTACTACCACATATTATAATATTCCTTCTAATTCTCAGTGCTTTAAAATTTAAAAAAAAATGAGTGTATATTATGATCACAAGCAGAAGTTTTCATTTGAACACAAACTCAAACACTTAAAATTTGAATACCCGATGATGTCATTAATCACCTAAGATATAGAGATCTACACTTTTATAAATAAGTGAGACTTTTAGTCTACAGATAGCTGAAGTTCCCCAAATAGTTCTCAGATCTTGCCATCTGCATCAGTTGATTTTTTTGTATCAACTGAAAGTAGAATTCTTTTTAAGAGGGCAGGAGGACTGTTTTCCTTCTTTAGACTCCGAAATATTTTAGAAATTTTGGTAAAAGTTTATCACTTTGATTTTTAATAAAAGGTTTGTTTTGATATTTTGACTTTGCTTTAATCCTAAGTAGTAAACTGTGCTTGTTTCGGTAGAGTACGTCTCTGTCTTTATTTTGTATTTCTTGGTCCCTGGTAGCCTGAGGACATCAAGCATAAAGAGATGATATAATTGATATAATTAAGGAGATGGACAGCTGATGTGACCCAATTGCTGAGCCACTGTCTCTAGGTTCAATGTAACAAGAGTTCCTGACTTGAGAAAGAGGAACTTGTGGGTGTGTATTTTCTGCAGAGAAACTGAACAAACTATTAAATTAAAATAATTAGAATTCTATGTAGAATTCTCATTATCAGCTTCTAGATGGTTACCTTGGGAAATGCCAATCTATCTAGGCTTTATTTTCCTCCTCTGTAAAATGAGATTATTGAAGCCTAGATCTCTAAGATCCCTTCTCAACCTAAAGTCCAGTGTAAAGTGATTCTTGAAAAAGGCATGTTTTTCTGTAAAAAGGTAGGTGTCTATAATCACTGTTTAAAATGTGAGGTATTTGAACAGAAGCTCCCATGTTATAGATATAAGAAAGTGTGTTTATAAAATGTTAATGTGGGTGAGTGAGAAACATTTCATTGTTTACAAACACCTTGGTTAACAACTTTGCACCTTTCCTGAACAAATAATAACAATGGTTAGTTTAATTGTCTCTTTCATCCATTAAACTTGAGTTCCTTGAGTCTTACTCTTATCTCTACCACCTTACTCTGCCCTGATATTTTTTAAGTGAATGAATTATTAATGAATGACAGAATACCCAGTGTATTTGATTACACACTGCGACCTACTATGAGAAATAAGACTTCCTCCATTTATACTCTTTTTAGCTTCAACTGTCCCATCATCTACTATCTATCTTCATTATGCTGACAGAAAAAGAATCAGTTATTAAGGGAAAAAAAGAGTCCTCCTCTTATCCTGTTCCTTCACTGAACTCTCATTAAAGAAAAGCAAACTACAGTATTTCTGATGGCTAGTTGAATGATTTTTGAAGTTTTACAAACATAAATAATCTTTATTGCTATAAAGCAGTTCTCCTTGCACAATTAAACCACTAAATGAAATATAGCAGAAATTTGTTTAGGACTTCTCTCCCATTTACAAAAAAGCATATCTAAAGCATCAGGAAAAAGAGCAACAACCAAAAAAACAAAAATAATAATAATGTGTCGGGGTTGTGTGTGTATGAGTGGTAGGGTGGGTAGGGGTGGGTTTGAGTGTGGATATTGTCGAAGGAGAAATGGAATATAAAGACACAGTTATTTGTATATATTCTGAAACAACTTATGAGTTTAGTACCAAGTCTAACAATAGTATGTTTCGATATTAGCTGTTTTAAATCTGATAATCTTTTATATATGTAGAAGTTTGAAAACTGGATATCAATTCATAAATAGCAAAAAAAAAAAAAATCAAACCAGCACTTTTTCTGGGACTCAATCTTCTTAAGTATGACATGAGATGATTGGGATAAATGATGTTTCAGGTTCTTTTAGCACCGAACTCTTGCTGCTTTTGTAAATGAGCCAATCAGTCAGCTGTAATACTAGCTTTCCAGCTTGACTCTAGAGTGGCATTTCTCTACCTCTTTAAGTTTATCTCTCCTCAGCAGCTTTTTTACTCCCTTCTGATTATCTCCTTTAAACAAGAATCCTTGTTTTTGCTACCCTTTTTGTACTTTGTAGTATAAAAATTTAAAAAGTGAATTGGATAGTCCTCAAATATATTTTTACATGTATGAGTAATATTTTTTTTATTTTGCTATATACATGGGAGCAAGTTTTAGGAGATGTGGTAGTATAGGGCTACAGCTATATGACAAAAGCTCCAGCTTGTTTCTATGGCCCAATATGCATGGGAATATTCTCCAGGATTTTTCACATTGAATACAATTTAGCACTGTCAGTGCTGCCAGTGTCACTCCCCTAAATGTGAAATAAGAGCCCTAACCTAGCTGTTGTGCCATAAATTCATGTGTATCAGCTCACTCTCCTTATTAGTGTTTCTGAATAAGCATATCTGAATGCATATTGATGCTACTGTCGTATGATATTTTCATGGCAGCAGGGAGCTGTCAATTTTGCATTTGAAGGTCTAGCTGAATGCTAGATACTACATGTGTATTAAATGAATGTTTCTATAATTTGTTGGTCTTTGAATGTGTGGATTTTTAAAATTATATATCATCTCATAAATATGTAGGGCTATATTTGTAATGATGTAAAAGTATAATACAATTAGTTATCTCATGAGGTGCACTTAAGCAATTTTTTTAAATGTATTTAGTTTATATTTTAAATTAGGTAATATAGAACTTGTTCTAGGGATGCTACCACTTCACTCATTTTGATCTAGAATTCTTCTTCTATAGTTATAGTTTCATCTACTCTTTTGACTGCCTTTGATATTTGGAGACAGCCGTTCAGAGTCTTAACTGATGCCTAAATAAAGTGGATGACCATGCAGGGGAAAAAATGTTTTTGGTCATAAATAAAATATGATTGGAAAGTAATAGGAACAATTTTCTTATATGTCTCAAAAACCTGAAATGGAGGTTGTGCCAAGAAATTCAAGAAATGTTTTGAGGATGCTGGTATTAGGGAGGGTATTGATAAATATACTTTGGCCTTTGGAGCCATTTCTCTGGAGGCTTTGTTTTTCCTTTCCACAATATTTTCCATAGTTACTTACTCATGACGAGTTTTTAAAACTTCTAATGAAGTGCACTGCATAAATTATTTGCGGAAAGAAAACTGACATAATATTTAACATTTATGAAATGTCTGTATCTTGAGCAACACATATTGTATGTCATATATTCAAATATAGTCTCTGCCCTTAAAAATGGCACAGTAAAGAAGAGTGACAAAACAATTGAGCCAAACTCAACAAGAAACAAATGTCTATAACTGTGTTAATTTATCAGGCCTCAGAAACTTCCCTCCCTCATCAGCCACTCTTCTGTATTCAAGTAGAAGGATACCATGAGCCAACATGATTTGATTAAAGAGATTTGAGGATGCATTAAGATAAAGGTGTTCAAGTAAGAAAAAGGAACCCCATTCTCTGATCAGCTTGTCTGTTAATTTTTTACAATCATTTCAGTGTTGCAATTCCTAGTTGCTTAGGCTAATACCAAAGAGTATAATGGTTATTGGAAATTGGATTAAAATCCCAAATTACTGCTGGCAAAACAGGTGTACCTATGTAAGGTTCTACCTAGGTAACTGTGAAAGGATTTCATAGCTTCAGCATAAGCAAAAATTCTAAACCATTACAATAGTTCCTCTAATCAGCAACCCTGAAAAAAGATCTAAGTATGTTTAATAATAAAAGATAACAAAATTATATATCTTGACATTATATGCTTTTGATAATGATAGTATTTCATGTATGGTAAGTAATTTAGTTCTTACAACAACATGAAGAGGTAGGGTCAGTTATTATCTGACTTTAAAGATAAGGAAATTGAGGGTTAAGTAACTTGCCCAAGGTGACACAGTTAATGAGTGAAACAGGCTGAAACCAGGGGCTGGGCCTCAATCACTACACCACACTACTTCTCACTATTTATGCTGTTTCTCATATTAAACAAGCGAGCTGTGGGTTTGCAAATATAGCAGAACCATGATAGAAAACCAAGATGGACAATCTTTCACTTTCCACATTTTGATATTCAGGGTGGCAGGCCGACTGAAGACCCACCCCTCTACGATGTGTATGTCCTAATCCCTGGAACCTGTGAATATGTTACTTTATATTGCAAAAGGAATTTTTCAGGTATGATTAAAGATCTCGAGATGGGAAGATTATCTTGGATTATCTGGTGGACCCAATGCAATCTCAGAGGCCCTTATAAGTGAAAGCAGGAGGGAAGAATCAGAAGCAGATGACAAGAGCACAGTTCAGAGAGATGTGGCTGCTGGCGTTGAAAATGAAAAGGGCTAGCAAACCAAGGAATGTGGGCAGCCTTCAGAAGCGGAAAAGGCAAGGAATGGACTGTGGTAGAGCCTCCAGAAGGAACACATCCCTGTGGACACCATGGTTTTGCCCCGTAAGACCTGTTCGGACTTCTGACTTCCAGAACTGAACAATAACATATTTGTGTTATTTTAAGCTACTGTGTTTGTGGTGATTTGTTACAGCAGCAAGAGAAAACTAAGATACTCAGTAACTATTTCCATTAGCAATAATATTTTTAATGAAATTAGCTTATTCTCATCTAAGAATGATAATCATATTGAACACTATAACCATTTCTAACTGACTATTTTATGTAAGAATTTACCTCTTTTCTCTCTTAAAAATAATTCCAGTTGACTGCTTTCTGTGATAGTTTAAATTCTTTAAATTCTTACAGTTTTGCTGAGTCAAGTACTGATAGTCTAGTTCTAAGGAGCATTTGAGCAATTCACTTGGAAATGACTAGGAATTTACTTAGGTATAGACCTTTTAATGAGATAATTTGTTTATTTTATGGTGAAAAGGATTTTCTCCTTCATAGAAGTTTATTTATCTCCTGCCCATAATTGGAAAAGCCAAGATTGCTTTGAAGTTTCAAAATGTTGATATTTGGAAATGTATTTACTTAAGCTGAGATAACATCTATTTTATCTGTAATTGGTTTCACTTAGTATGTTGCAAGGATGTGTCTGTTAGTAAATTTTATAAAACCCTACTAATTATGTGAAGGGAAACATGCTTTTCAAATTCATAAAGTTCAAGGTAGCATCCCAATACTACGTGCAGATGTAAGCACTTTCACATCTACTTGCACTTTGAACACAGTGATCATGGACTTGGAGTATGTTCTTCAGATTAGTGCTATCATAAATCAATGTGAAAGGAAAGAAAACAATTTGAGAGTAAATAGGAAAAGGAAGTCTTGACCTACAGACATGATATCTCTGCAGTTTATCTCAAGGGGTTGATATCCCCTTTAGAAGCATTGCTTTAGAATAATGAAATGAAAAAGCTCACATTTACTTCTCCTCAACCTTTCATCCCCAACACACTAATGTACACAGACACATATAAATTTAATAAGTCCAGTAAGTACTTATTGGATATCTGCTGTTGGTATACCATAATCCTTCCGTAATTCTTTTCTTTTTATTTACATGGTAAATGTAAATGATATTTACATTTGTTGTTTATTGTTTTGGTTTCTTGGTAAGAAATCAATTTAGGATTTGAAAGTTCTTGTTGTTTTTGAAGTAATATTGTTGGATGTTTTAACACTTATTATCCAGAAATTTTATTTAGCTGGCTCAATAATAAGTTTATGGCTAATTAAAAAAGATTTTAACATTCCTTGCCTGGTTAATTTCTTGTTTAATCATTGACATATGACAGCAGTTTTCTGAATCATAGATTAGATTACAAAATTTCTATTTTTCCTTAACCTGAAGCCAACAATTGACTATTTTTAACCACTATCACTATTAAAAGTTTCTTCAGTGGTAGTATTCATTGACTTATTATTGTTTCTTATAGGAAAGTAAGGAAAAAAACAGCATCTATTTACAATAAGCATAAGGGGCAAAGCTTATTTCTCTTGCTTAATTGCTCTCAACATAAATCACTGAACTCTGTCTGTATTTTAACTGTCCAAGCCTTTAAAAGTCACCATTATTTATTTTAGAATTTTACACTTTTCATATCTGGCTCAAATAGGTGAAAAGATCAGGAAAGCACTTTTTTTCTTTTTATAATAATTTAAAATGCTCAGAATAGGCAACAGTGCCAAAACATTCTTTAGCATTTACAAGTTATTTGATAATAAAAGATAATATATGATAGATATGATAGATGATAATACAAGATATAAAAAATGATTATGGGGAAATATATCCAGAGAGATCCAAGATGGCAGCGTAGATAAACACTGTGCCTGCATCCTTCTATGAACACATTAAAACTACAACAAAATTATAGAACAATCAACCCAGGAGACCATCTGAAGCCTAGCCAGACAGAAGTCGTATAACTAAAAATATAAAGAAGAAGCCACATCGAGACTGCTAGGAGACACCAAACAGGCCCCAAACCTCTGTGGCAGTTGAGAATCAGGAGGGATATCTCCACTGTGGAGGTTCCCCCAGAGGAGTGAGGGACCCCAGCCCTTCACAACAGGCCCCCAATGCCAGAGTACTGGTGCCAGGAAGAGGAGCCCCCACAACATCTGGCTCTAAAAAACAATGGGGATTCTGACCGTTCAGGTGGGACAGAAGGCTGCAGTAAACCCAGACATCCTCTTAAATGGCTGACGCACAGACTTGCTCGCAGGCACTCACCTTAGGCTCCAGTGGAAGGATGGTAACTTGAGGGGCCTTGAAGACACACGGGAGGACAGACTGAGGAGTGTGGCTTCAGGGAGAGGATGGTAGGACAGCGGACATTTTCCTGGTGAGCGGTACTTGTTTCATGCAGCTGGCAGGCAGACGCCATTTTTCCTATTTTGAGCCTGCCCCCACAGGCCAAATCTGAATCTGATTGGCCTGATGAGCTCTGCTGCTCTGCCCTGATGACTCAGTTGAGACCCCACCATATCAAACTCCAGCACCGCTGGAGGAATGTCTCTGTGAGCAGCCAGCCCTCCCCAACTGCATCCTTTCTTAGAAAACTATGAGTCCATGGCCTCAGGCGGGTGGTGACTCGCCTCAGTGTGCTCTGAGATTTTTGCTGAGTCACTCCAGACTCAGCACTGGCACCAAACCAGATTCTAAATTAACCTGGTGACTATAACTCTTCCCACTCTAGTGACTCCCTAAGACTCTGCCTCACCCAACTCACACACCAAATGAGGCTTTATCAGAGGCTGAACCTTAAGGGAGCTGACAGATGGCATCAGGCTTCCAGGTGTCCTCGCTTTTTGCAGAGTTAACCCAAGCCTGGTACTGGTGGCAGCTGTTCTCAGTTTGCAGCATGGCGTCTCCCATGTCTCCAGGTTTAACACAGGCAGCAAACAACTGCAGATTGATTTGTAGCTCCTACCAGGAAGAACTGCTAATACATAGAAACAAATACAGAGAGGCAGCCAAAATGTGAGACAAAGAAATTTGTCCCGAATGAAAGAACAGGAGGAAAAATCTAAAAAAGAACTAAACAAAATGGAGGCAAGCAACTTACCAGAGGCAGAGTTCAAAACAATGGTTATAAGGATGCTCAAGGAACTTAGTGAGATCTCCAACAAAGAGATTGGAATCATAAAAAAGAACATAGAAATCATAAAAAGAACCAGTCAGAAGTGAGGAATACAATAACTGAAATGAAGAACGCACTAGAAGGAATCACCAGCAGACTAAACGAAGCAGAGGATCGAATCAACAATTTGGAAGACAAGGTAGTAGAAAACACCCAATCAGAACAGCAACAAAAAAAAGAATTAAAAAAAAAAAAGTGCCGGCTGAGTGGCGCATTGGTTAAGAGCTGGTTTGGGATGCCAACAGCCCTGGTTGGGATCCCACATATGAGGGCCAGTCACACTGCCCTCTACAGCTAACAACAGCTTCACCTGGAGCTGGGCTGTGCAAGCCCCAACGACGGTGTAGGCTGCAGCCCCTGCTGCAGTGGGCTGCCATAGGCTACAATGAGTGGCCAGCAGCCAGTGTGAGCGGCTGGCAGCCAGTGTGAGCTGCCAATAGCCGTAATGAGTGGCCATCGAAAGGCCTGCGACTGATCTGCCTCATCCGGGAAGAGCGCAATGAGGATACCAATATGGGCTAGTGAAACAACGTCCTCCACAACTAGACTGAAGAACAAAAAGACAGCAACTTGTCTGTTCCCCTTCCCTGATTCCCCAACGCTGTTCCCCTCCCCCAATTCCCCAATTAAATCTTAAAAAAAAAAAAAATTAGGGTAGTTTAAGAGGCCTTTGGAACAACAAGAAGTGTAACAATATTTGCATCATAGGGGTACCAGAAGGAGAAGAGAGAAAGCAAGGGATTGAAAACCTATTTGAAGAAATAATGACTGAAAACTTTCCTAACCTGGCAAAGGAAAGAGACATACAAGTCCAGGAAGTACAAAGAGTCCCAAACAGGATGAACCCAAACAGGCCGATACCTAGGCACAATATAATTAGAATGGCAAAGGTTGGAGACAAAGAGAGAGTCCTAAAAGCAGAAAGAGAAAGGCAACTAATAACTTTATAAGGGAGCTCCCATAAGGGGACTAAAAAGTACAGATTAGTAGTTACAAAATAGTCACGGGGGTGTAAATTAAAGCATAAGGAATATAGTCAATAATATGGTAATAACTATGTATAGTGTCCAGTGAGTACTAGACTAGTGCGGAGGATAACTTCATAAATTATTTAAATGTCTAACCACTATGCTGTACACCTGAAACTAATATAAAATAAAATTGAATGTCAACTGTAATTAAAAAAGTAAAAAGGGGGGAAAATGTGAAGAGAAATATGAGGTTCACATTTTGAGGTATAAACAAGTCATGGGGTGCAATATATAGTATAGGGAATATAGCAAATAATATTGTGATAGCATAGTATGGTGTCAGATGGTTGCTGGACTTATCATGGTGATCACTTCTTTAGGTATATAAATGTTGAGTAACTAATATAATATTGTATGTTAGCTATATTTTTGATAAAGATCTTTAAAAAAAATTGAATATGGAGTTTTACCTAATAATATGAATACTCCATAGGCAGTCAAATACACTTGTGATTCTTGGAGAATTCTGTAGTTTTGGATTTCAGTTTTCATTCTAACATGAAATTGCAGAATTTTCCTTCCCTATTCTACAAAGTTTATAATTACTTCTCAATGGCATTGTACTTGCCATGTATATATTTTTCTTAATACCACCCTCGAATTTAGGACACTTTATTTCATATGACATGTACAATTGTTTATTTAACAATTGTTTATTGTTAAATTGTTAATTAACAATAGTTGATTAAAATTCTTGAAATACCTCAGAATGATCATCTTAGCTGTTATCATTTATTAGTGCTACTGATAAAATATTTTTATTTAAAATTTCCACTTAATCAAACTGCATACAATGGAATTTTTTTCCCCTGAAATATAAAGTCTCACATTGTTTCTAATTAGATATAGATGTAGATAAATATGTCATGATAGAAACTGACAAAAAAAAACAAAAGATGTCTTTTGATAAAAGGAAGTTCCTGAGCATTAAACTGTCATCTCTTTAATATAATAGCTGTATAGCCCTTTGCCCTTGGCCCTTGGCTTTTGGCCTTTGGGCCTTTGAGCCACAGCCTTTTTGAGCCATGCTTTTGCTTGGGCCAACTCCTAACTCTTTGGAGTGTACTTTCTCTTCTAATAATGGGCCCTTGAGCCACTGCTTTCTGCTCAGGCCTGCTTCTGCCTCTTTGGAGTGTACTTTTTCTACTAATAAATTGCTCTTTCACTACTTTAAATATATACATTCTGTTCATCCAAATATACTTAAGGAACCTGAAGCTCTGTCTCCTAGAATGGATATTTGTCATCTAGGGACTCCTTGTTTGTTATTTCAAAATCAAGCAATGTCAAGTATCCTTTCCTCTCAGAGTTGCTTGCCTATGTGCTACCCTGGACGTTTTAAGTTAAAATCATTTTTAAGTTAAAATTAGATTGTCCAAATACAGAAGAACCCTGGAAAAGCTTCTTGTAAGTCAAACTTTCAGTTAGATAGCCAAAATAAGTAGACATACCTCACAAAGTTTTTTCCTACCCAGATTTCACCAAAGTTTTATCCACTGAATTATGAGGGTAAGAGGAGTAAATGGGGAAAAGGCAGAAGAGAGGGTTAAGCAACAGAGAAGACTGACAAATTCCAGTCCTTCAAACTGGAAGAAATTGAGGTAGAAAGAAATGAGGGAGGGTGCTCCAGAGTGCATTTTCTCTGCTACAGAGAAGTCAAAAAGAATGAAAATATGCAGATCTTTGCCCTTCCTTATTCATTGGAGACAAATAAGGCAAACAGGAAGATACGGAGAAATCCTATCTCTGAATAAAAAGGAGAAAGAAAAACAAGAATAGCTAACACTTAAACAGTGCTTATTATCGACCAGGTGCCTATAAACATATAAAACACATGCTTAAAACATGAAAGACTTATAAAAAAAAACTGTTTCAAATGTATTAACTAATTTAATTCTAGCATCAACCCCAACATTATTGTCCCCATTTACATGATGAAACTAAGTACAGAAAAGTTAAGTAGCTTGCTCCAGAACACAGAGCTTGTAAGTGACTGAGCCTGGGCAAGGATTCCTCCCCAGGCCGTCTGACTACAGACCACACTGCACTGTTGTGCCTTGAATTTTTCAGACTTAACAGAAAAGTATTTTGAATATAATGTTGTCTCCCTAATCACATTATTAATATCCCATAACTTTATCCAATTAGAAGAAAAACTCTTACAGTGTCTCAAGCAAAGCTATATATATATATATATATATATATATATATATATATATATATATATATATATATGGAGTTCAACTCCTTTTTGTTTATTCAGATTTCATATCATCAGTTGGTCAATAAGACCTGTTTAGAAACTGGTTCTCATGTGGGAACCCAGTGCTCAAATAGGACTTCTTGTCTCATTTTAATCCACTCAGAATCTTCTAATGTGGCATGCCTTGCATTTTATTAACTTACAAATATTTTATAAGGTGTATAAAGTGTTTTTGTACCTTTTAAAAGGTATTTAGTACCTTTTAACCAGTTGTATCTGTCTTTGCATATTTTAGGTTTGTTTTTCGAGAGACATTTTATCTAAACTTCTTCATTCTAATATGCCTTTCTTAACCAGATATAAGTTCTTAGATTGTACTAGACAACCCATAGATAACCCATTGGTCCAACTAAATTTTTTTTTTTTTTGAGGGCAGTATCACTGGCCCTCATATGTGGGACTTGAACCGGGGCCGCTGAGATCCCAAGCCAGCTCTTAACCACCGCGCCACTCGGCCAGCGCTGGTCCATCTAAATTTTAAAATATATAACAAGAAAGCATGAAGTGGCACTTAAGACATTTCAGAAGAAGATGGGAAATTCCTAGATAATTTTAGAAGGTTTTTTTAAATGTTTTTTTCTTACACTTATCAGTGTCTGAACTTGCTACTTTACAAGTAAAAGGAGAGAGACCTCGGGCAATACCTAGGGCTGGAATACTAGGAGCTGGGGAAGAGAATGGGGGGTGGGGTAGAGTATGGAGGGATGGTGCGCGTTGAGGGGAAGCTGGTAGCTACATCAGGTCATCAAATAGCTTGAGGACTTAGGCTGAAAATATTGAGCAAAAGGATTGCGTAACTGAGGCATGAGGACAAAGAGAAATGTTAGAGAGGTGGTAATGCACAGGTCGGAATCAATTTAAATCAGTTTACCTCTTTTAAAAGCAATTATTAAAGACTGCTCATGGAGTTGCCTGTGTCACCAACTAGACATTGCCTCAACTTGGTGGTAACTTTGTCCTTATCGCTGTGTACTAGGAAAAGCATGTCTTTATATCACTCAAGGGAGATATAACTTGCAAGTCCTATGAGAGCCCAGAGCATTTTTATTATATTTTGTGATTACAGTTGGAGATGCTGCTTATCTTATTTCTTGTAAAACTCAGAGGGAAGCCTTCCAAGGGTTTTACTGCTCTTGGGTCTCTTTGTAATCAAATATGCTTCTTCAGCAGTAATTTTAGTATCTATTATCGCTCTTGAGCCTCTGGCAGGCCGGCAGCCTCGCAGCTTTGACATCACTTGCGGTTTGCAGAGTATCATGCAGTGCTGTCTAGTGCTCCTGATAATAGTTTCTAAATGCATAGCTGATTTATACTGCCTGGAATCGTCCCATCTCTTCCTAGCAATTGAATTTGGCAAATTCATCATTTAACCTTTTCTACCCTGTGCCCAGGCTGCACTGTGAGGTCATTGGTGTCACACCAATTAATGCTCCACATCGACAGACAAAAGTTTGTGCTAGAATGGTGAATGCCACCCTCTCTGGAAGATGTACATATTGTCATTTCAGATGAATAAATGAAAGCAAACAAGAACATATTTTTTCCAAGTGCACTTAATATGGCCATGACAGAACCGAAAAGGGAGAGCCTTCTCCTCATTCCTAGGCACATGTGTGGTTTCTTGAAGTTCCTTCTTTTCTCACCAAAGCTGCTGTGTCTGCAGTGCTGAATAATCCTGCTGGAGTTCAGCTTCACACTTAAGTTCTCAGAGCCGATTCCAAGACACTAGATTTAAGGGCTGAGAGAGGAGGCACTGTCAAGGAACTCACAGTAATCTGATGTTCGAGCTATCCATTCACTGTGACCTCGAATTATTGTATCACAGCGACCCATCTTTAATCAAGGCTTGTAATTAAGTAGAAACGCAGTGGAGAGAGATTCTCCTGGGCATATGACTGGTCCCCAAGAAAAATGTCTCTCCCCTCTTCAGTCCCTACACTCAACAATGCCTTGTCATGCTCTTGGAGTGGGCTGTGGATGGATTCCATTTAATATCCTTATCACTCCCATCGCTCCTGTTTCCCAGACCCCCACCATCACCAGATAGACATTTCAGCCATTGAGGCTTCTTCTTCCATAAAGAATCCTCAAAAAACCCATCAAAGACAGGGAGTCCTTGTTAGTACCCTGCATTGCCTCAGAGTGGCACAACAAAGATATTTCTCTTTGCCTCAGGGGTCAATTTGACCCAGACACAGATCTGACCAGAATATAGAGATGTAAATTGTAAGGCTAAAGAAGAAAATACTTAGGGTCAATTGTCTTCTCAAGTTAAAGAAGGTTAGAATTAGTTTCTTTTACAAACATAATCTTGCTGCCCTGATTTCCTGATTCCTGGTGCACTATGGTACAATGTGTTCTCAAGACTAATTCTCAGAACAGTCAAGAAAGATTCATGTGCTTCTTGTTTTGTTGCTACTTGTTGAAGGCCAAAGGAGTTGAATGTGTCAGACACAGTGGGTCATTTGCATGACATACCACATATTAATAAAAAAGGATATGTGGGAATTCCAGGATATGTTTCATCGTGTTTCAGCATTTAATTTCAGATCATGGCCAAGTATCTGTTTTCATTGAGAAAAGCCAGAATCCGCCAAAGTCAACATGAAGCAAATGAATTGCATTGTGATGAAAAAGAGTTAAGACATGTACGTAGACACGTTGTTCTTTTCAACTGTTATTCAAGTAGCCTTGTTTTTGAAACAGTATTAAACTTTTCATTGCAATGTAGAAAACTTTTAGTTAGAGAATTCAGTTTACCTATATTGATTTATATTCCATTTTAAAACTGCTCATAAAGTGTAAATATTTCCTCTATATATAACAGAAATGCTCAGGCTACTGTTTTCACCGTTAACATCCTTATTATGGAAGACAACTGGTAGAAATTGGCTTTTTAAAATTTTTTTATTGAAACCGTATTCTAGAATCTTAATTTCAAGCTGGTTAGGAAATGCAGTAAGTGGGGACCTACTGTGAGTGACCACACTATATCAGAATGATTTCTTGTGTGTGTGTGTGTGTGTGTGTGTGTGTGTGTGTGTGTGTTAATTAAGGTTTCTTGGGGTGACAATTGTTAGCAAAGTTACATAGATTTTAGGTGTAAGAATGGGATTTCTGATCATAGTGACAGAATGACATGGAGTTTCCACAACTTGGTTTATAGTTGACGGTAACAGATTGTCCTGCTTGCTAGCAAATTATCCTACACATTGCTTAATCTATATTTGACACATGAAGAAACTACATGTGGTATGCCTATAGTAATGAGACTTGATTTTTTTAAGTTATTTATATATATAACTTATTAAAAATATGTGTTGTCCTCGAGAGAGTTCCTCTTGGAAATTTGTACTTATTCCAACCACCACACCACTCAGCCGGCCCTTCCACAATTCTTAAAATGTTTTTTGGAAACTTCTTTTAAATAAAATTCTAGTCAACTCTTTGAAATAAAACTAGAACAAAGTATTTTTTTGAAACTACCCAAAAGTGGACTTGGGAATTTAGCGCCACCTTGGAAAAATTCTTTAAATTGCTGTTGCAGTCACACATTCTTTTAGATACACACTTTAGCCATGCCCTGATTAATTTTTGACTCTTCTAAAACTATTTTCCACTTTCAAAGGAAAAAGAATTGCTATCCTTGCAGATATTAAAAAGAATGAGCTGCATGCTCTAAAAGCAGTTCCAGAAGTAGATTTTTCAAAATGTTTATAATAATAGTAATAGCTTCGGTGTAACAGCATTACTCTTTTTTTCTTGGATTACTGTTTTATTATTTTTTATTTTTCAATTAAAATTGACATTCAGTATTATTTTATATTAGTTTCAGATGTATAGCATAGTGGAAGGCTTATAATTTATGAAGTGGTCCCCCTGATAAGTCTAGAACCCACCTGACACTATACGTAGTTATTACAACATTATTGACTATATTCCCTATGCTGTACTTTACATTCCTGTGACCAATTTGTAACTACCAATTTGTACTTCTTAATCCTTTCTCCTTTTTCACCCAGCCTTCAAACCCCCTCCCATCTGGCAGCCATTAGTTTGTTCTCTATGAGTCTAACAGCATCACTTTTGAAGCAGCACAATCGTCTGAATGTGTTATTTCTCACACATTGTTGAAAATATATAATACTTTATAGTCACATGTCTAATAGTTGCCTTGTTTTAGACAATTTTCACTCCCTCTAACCCAAATACAATTGCTGTTCTAATAGCCTCCATAATAGCTTATGAAATGCATTTCTTTGACTTTTGGAGGGATATGTGATCTTGTAATTTTTCAGGCATTATGATAGCATAACCTAGCATAGTTGTTACATGGGCATTTTTAAAAATTATATCTTTTAGTAATAAAAATGTGGTGTTAAATTAAGACTTCACAAAATAGAAAAAAGTATTATGTATTATATTTTGAAAACCAGATCATAACTTGAAATACTTTTTATCACAATTTAAATTTTATATGTGAAATTATATTGATATTATTCTAGTGGAGGTGATATCTAATGTAACTCATTTTTGTTAGTTTGTGTATTATATTATTAAAGTGATACAGTATTTTGTTCATAGATGGTGATTAAAAGTCTATCAATAGAATAAACAAATATGAATAGTGAAACAATTAGATCATGAACAACATTTGATACATTACAATAGCATGATGGATATTTAAAAGTAAATACAGATTTCCTTTTGTAAATCTTTATTTTGAATGGTTTAACCTTTGAATATGTTATATTGACTCCAAAATTATGAGCCTGAAATCGATTCAAGAAAGTGTTAGATGTGTCCATGTTACAAAGCTAGTTAGGTATTTACAGAGATTAGTTTATTCAACTCATGTGTATTGAGTAACTAACTATTGTGCTTCCAGATGTTGCATTAGAGACTGGGGAGAATGTGGTGGAAAAACAGGTAGTTAGTATCCTTGCTTTATGGAGTTTACATTCTAGTGACTAAGGCTCCAGAGAAAATAGAACAACCTGGGAATCTTCTGTATTTCGTGGAAAAGCTCTCATTTCAAATCTTTGGGGTCAGTTCTTCACTTTTGACATGTGATGAATTTGGACTCATGGTCTCTATAGTCCTCTTGGATAAGAATTAATGCTATGATTTTAAAAATTCCCCTGTTATCTTAATTGATATAATCCTACCTGCACCCCCAAATTCTTAGTATCTTCACTAGGTAATACATATATGTGAGTGCTATATGTGAAAGCATTTTGTAAAGTGTGAATCTTTTAACTCTAGGGTAGTGCTATTATTCAGCACGAAGGTGTTGAGCTACATTTACATGAAGTACAGTGTAGACTTACACAGTCATGTGGATAATAAGAAAGCAATGAATTAGAAGGTCCTTTTTTTCTCCCTGTCAAAAATTGGAAGTGTTTTTGCCTGAATTAGCTGATTAATGTATCAACGGTCTGCCTCATTTAATGTTGTAGAAACAATTTCTAAATCCCCTGAAACTACGGTTTATGTTCAATATGTTTTAGAGCTTACATTTTTTTGGCGGGCACAGAATGTGTCATCCCATGAAAGAGAGACTCTCATTATTGTTTATGGAAGCAGAGAACAAAATGAGGTCATAAATCTGGACGACACCCTTGGTCACCGCCTTTTGGGAAGAAGTAATTCCAAATAATTAAAAAGGGCCAGTTAACTTTTATCTTAAACGTTTACCAGCAACATGTTATAACCTCCCTCAGTAATCTAAGTTTCCTTAGGTGCCACATACATTTCCTTAAGTAGGCTCCTTCTTGTGGAAAACTGGAACAAAGGAAATGACAGGATAATGTCTAAAACTACCCCTATGTGTTCCTCAGTTTTTGTGTTGTTTTGATTTTATTTTAAATGCCTCAACCCATAGTTAAGCCTCCTTAAGAATAAATAGCACTGAACATGCTCAAACTTATTATTAAGAAAAGGAAAAAAATCTGATTTCACTAGAAATTAAGAAGAACTTTATTATTTCTTTGAAGTTCTGCTTTCTTTACGCTTTTCTGGAAGCATCTCTAAAGACAGGCATTGCAGGAGATTTTGAGGAGAGATAAATGGTGATCGAATACAACCATGGCAGGGATGTCTTTTCCAAGGGTTAATAAGGCCACATTGTTTGTTATATTTTTTGAAGTCTTAGAATACTTGTGGATTTTTATTATGATGACAAAGTGCAGCTGTTTCTAGTCAACTCTTTTAAATAAAGTTCTATCTTAGCACATCCATTTCAAAATCTGTAAACTTCTTGGCCCAGAGTCAATCTTCCCCTATGTGCATGCCAGACACTTTGATTATTTGTGGGAGTCACAGGTTAATCTCCAAAGAGATTTTTTTTTTCCAGTCAGAATCACATAAGAGTAATAAAGGCCCCATTGGGCTCTGTGCATCTAAGACTTGTTTTGAATTCACGTATAAATTCTTTATTCCACACAATTGTTCTCCATGAGTTATTTCTGAAATCAATTATATTTTTCCATGGCTGAAACTCTCAAGTGACTAAACACGTACATCATTCTTCTTTTCTTATTCAGTTCTTCTGGAGATCTTAGATCTGCAAAGAGCTCACCTATAAAATTGTCATCATCAAAACCATCTTTTTCTTTTTTACTTTTTATTGAAATATACATATAGAAAAGTACCTATATATTAAGTGCACATTTTGGTGAATTTTTACAAATTGAACTTGCACCCACATAACCTGCACCCCTGTTAAGAAGCAGAACACACTAGCACCCCAAGCACCCCCTTGCATCCCTTCTAGTCACTAACTCTCCCATCCACCTAGCAGTTACTACCCCTGACCTCTAACAGCATAGATTTTTTTTTCCTGTTCCTATGCTTTGTTTAAATGGATTCAAACAGCATGTGCTCTTAAGCTTTTAGTTTCTTTCATTTGCCATTATTTGTGAGAATTATCTTATTGGTACGTGTAGTTGAAACTGTTCTTTCTTTACTGCTGTGTAGTATTACATTGTGTAGACATAGCACACTTTATCCATTTCACTGTTGATGGGCATTTGGGTCGTTTTCCAGTTGATGCTTTTACAGATAGTGCTCTTATGATCATTCTGGTACTTGTTCGTCTCTTGGTGAGCAATTTTTATACGTTCCAGAGTGGTTATATGGCCAGTAATGGGCCACGTGGCTACTGAGGGGAGCCAGGGCTAGCAACCAGGCTCCCGACGCCTGGTCCAGGCTTCTCTATTACATACACTGCAGGTCTCCAGTGCAAGGAGGTTTGTTAGTGTGCAAACAGGTCCATGAAACAAATGTAAACCTCTTTTGTTAATCCTCTGATAAACGCATTCTCTTTAAGGCTGTCCCCAGTGACCTCCTCCTATCTCATTTAGAGTTTTTCTGTTTTCAACCCCTTAGTTCAGCGCCTTCTTTATGAAGGTTTTCTTCCCTTGGCTACTCTGAAACTGAACTTGGCTTGTTCTCCTTCTGTGATCATGTTTTTTTTTCTCCCTTTATTAATTTAGTCCCCTTTCTTCCTCCAAAAATATAGGCAGTTCTCAGGGCTTTGTCTTGAACCCTCTTCATTTTCTTTGTTCTCTCTCTTGGAAATTTCATTGATCCCAAGAGTTTCTGTGGAGAAAATTCCAGATCTTTATTGTTAGCCCTGATTTGTCTTCCAAGATTTAGACTTGGGGCTCACGCAGCTTGCAGAACCATGCAAAGCTAATTTTGACATTTACTCTTCTCACCAAACTTGTTTCTACCATTATGTTCAGTGCACTGTTATCCCATTGGCTTGTCATCCTCTCTGTCATAGCCCCATGTGTCACTTCCCTCTTGCCTACACTGTTACAAAAGTGCCTTACGGGATCTTCCTGTCACTAGTCAGATCCTACTTCAATCCATCCTTATATCTGAAACCAAACTAATCTTAAGGGATCATTTCATTCTTCTCTGCATATAAACTTTGAGGAATCCCCCAGTGCCTATTAACTAACATTAGGCCTTCAAAGCCTGTTCTTACCTGATTTCAATGGACTTTTCAGGTCAAATGAATTCTATTACTTTTTCTCCTGACATATCTACACTTTTCCATTTCTGTATCTTTTCCTAACACTTTCTTTCTCTAGCATTTCCTCACTTCTGTTAAGACCCAGTTCATCCTTCAAAGCTATCTCTTTGTATCCTTTCCCTATATCCTCAGCCAAGAATAATATTTGGTGGCCTTTCTGCCCAAGGATGATTGGCACAAGAGATAAAGCCAGTCAAGGGGAATCCACATTAAACAGGGACCACAATTTCATGGTAAATAAAAATAAAAGGATTGGTTGGGGCTTTAACTTGAAAAATGAAGCTAAAAATGATAAACATAAGCTTATTTTCCTTATAACTAATAACACTTAGGTTGTAATTGAGATTATGTGCTAATTCTTGAAATGTACAAAGAGCAATTAAAGTATTTATTGAGTTTTTAGCATAATTTTCTGACACTTATAAGATAGGATAATTCAATCGCATTGATTTTGACTTTTGCAGCACCAACATAAATGTATGTTAAAAATTTCAGAAGCTCAGTTTTACATAGAGCACCTTTTAATTTAATTTGATTTTAGAAGCACCATGGCATTCCCTTATATCTTCTTTAGTTACCTGGTGTCTTTCTTCATGATCCTCGTTTATTTCCCCCTCCTTATTTCAGTGACTTTGCATGTGATTTGAGTGGTTCTTCCCCATCTCTACTTTCACTGACTTTATGCAATTGTGCAGATTTTTCAATATCTACAATTTCTCTTTGCAATAGATTATTACTGATGTTGTAATCATTAAACAATCTGTACTATTCTTTGTGATTACCTAACACTCTATTCTTAGGTTTTCTATAGTATTTAGCATGGTCTAAGTGTTTGGGTACGTATCTGTCCTATTAGGCTTTAAGTTTCTCATGAGGCAAGAATTATGCTTTATTCTCTTTTTGTACCCTTCCATGAAACCATGGAAATGTCTTGTATATAGTAAAAATTTAATAAGTATTTGTTGAATTCTGTTCATTGGTTCCTCAATAGAACTGTTCCTTGCATTTTGCTGCATTTCATTAGAAACAATATCATAAAATTACATCATAGAAAAATGAATCATTTATTTCCTCCATTGGAGTTGCACACACAATAATGAGTTGCATTCCTAATCAAGGCTCAATATCTGATATTACCAAGAGTGTATCATAAAATAAGATAAAATAACTAAAGTCTTCTATGATAACTTAAACAAAACATATTCCAAGTCTTATAAAATGTCAGTAGATAATGTGCAATGATTATTTATTTATTATAACATGTACATAAAATGTAAAGATACAAATTAGATTATACATTTAACATAAATGTAAAGGTTGCCGTAAACATCAATTAAAATTTTAGTTGACAACAAATTCTCTTCTCCTTCAAAAATTTATAAGAGGCTTTGGAGAATGATTTTACTAACCTAATTCTTTTAGAGTCTCATTCAAGTGTGTTTTAAGCAGATACTCCCCTTACTCCTGAGTATGTGGAGATGGGGTTAGGGGAAGCAACTGTTCTGTTGACCTGTGATTTGCCTCATCTTATTGTAGGGGTTGCTCACTACTTGTTTGGGGAGGCAACAATGATTTTGCTTCTACCACTGAAGAGCTGATCTAACATTTCCTCATTCACCCTCTCCTATTCAACTTAAAGCCATTAAATCTAAGGACAAATAAATTCTACACAAGAGCAAAAAGTAGGTAAGTCATTCTACTTGATATATAGTTGTGAGAATACTACACACATCATTGGAAAGCTGTAAAAACTATTACCAGGTCTTTGGAATGGACATTTGAAAAGGAATTTCTGGCAGAAAATAGTGCTCTGACTTGACTTAGCAAGTGCTATTATATGGAAATCAGTGAATGAATAAAAGTGGCAGGAATCCAGAAATGGTAGGAAATATGCAGCTATCATTTAGTGGCACTGAGATCTATGAAATGGCTTGGGGTGGTGACCACTTGCATTGCTGTCACCTAATTAGGAAAAAAAAAATTGCCTCCGTAATTCAAATGTCCTTGCTCTCTCTATAAAACTATCATCTAGACTAAGTGGAATTGTTGCATGTCTAATCTAACATGAGTTTTTCAAATATTCTGATAAATCTAATTTGTAGTAGAGATAAATTAAAATGGACAACTTATCCAAAAGATGAGTTTAAAAACCATTCTCTTATATTTGCCTTTCTTTTCAGTACCCAAACATGCCCTTCTGCCATTGTGTGTCTTCTGTTTGTTGCCCTAGCAATGTCTATTAACCTGCAGGGGCATTAATAAAGGAAGGCTATCCTCTGATGTACCTCTGTACCCCTCCACTAATCATGACAACTGAAAGCAGATGCTGTTCTCTTATCCTCTCCAGTTAAAATGCATTGATTCCTCTACTTAAAAATATATATATTTCTTACATGCTGGGTCAGGTATTGGGATCAGGGACTTTAGGGACATTTATTGAGAAACATTTGCTCAGTTCAACTGGTAGTAAATAATATTTAATTCAAACCTTTTTGGTCTTTTCATCAGACTTTTTTAAAGAAGCAAATTCTCTCTTTTTTTCATTTATTAGAGATTGAACCAACGTGCATTTATGGATGCCATAATTTTTCTCATTAGCCTTTTTTGATGATCCTGTCTTGGTATTCCCCCTCTATTTTCTATAGATCCATCTTTTTTACTTTTTTCTACTAGATTTCCTAAATATTATCTTTCAATTTTTCTGCTGAAATTTTTTTACAAAATTATTTTTATCATAGTGTTCTTTCTTAGAGACACAGTATCTTCTTTTATTTCTCTGAGGATAACAATTTTTTTTTCAAGTTTAATTTTTCTTTCTTTCCTCTCAGTTGTTGCTTTTCTTGTTTAGATCTTTTTGCTTTTTGTGTTCTTCGCAACTGATGACACTTGGTTGTCCTTTCATATTTTAAAGATGCCCTACTAAAATGCCAGTTGAAAGCTTTGTGTGTGTGTTGGGGGGAAATGTCGGGGAGGGTGGGAGCAGGGTTGGGAATGTGACGTGGCACATTTCACTGAAGGACAATCAGGCAAAGTTCTGACCATCTTTAGAGGGGACCTCTCGAATAGGCTAACGTGACCCACATAGGACCTTTGTGTGAATTGGAAAAGCTATCTCCTGGAATACATGAGTTGTTCATCAGTTGATGCCTTCATGCTAATTAGAAAAAGTTAGCCCCTTTCCAGGGCACATGGTTTGGTTAAGTGGAGCATGGGTTAGATTACATTCCTCACTCACCTCTGTAACCAATGTCCCTCGTATAGATATAAAAATCTGAGAAACTGCAAGGGCCCTGCTCCTAAATGTTAGAATTTTTAGGCCTTTTTCTTCAGCTGGTCAGTTTCTCAGACACATCTGTAGTGTTCTCCCTGGGAGTAAGGTTAGATGGGGCTGTGGGGGTGGAGGGAGTCTAAAGGTCTGGCTACTAGAGTTCTGGAAGCCCGGTAGAGGAAGGAAACTGGAGGGGAGAATGGTGTCTCATCACTGAATATGTAGACTATCACCTAATCTTCTGTGTCACTAAGAAGAATTACAATGCCCAGATTTCTCAGCCTATCTGATTCAGCTCTTCAGTGTCTTCTGTCATGATGGTTGTGAAGGTTGAAGGAGGAAATGTGGGGATCCCTGGAATCTAAATTCTCAACCACATTTTTGTTTTCTTTTCCATCCCTCAGTGCTTTCTTCTGAGATAGCTGGTGCCTCCAGTTCCTGAACCTTTCCGGAATTCTGTGTCTCTGCTGGTTTCCTAATGCTTACCTCCTTTGCTAACTTAGAATTCAGCTATCTCTGATGAGCGTGGGGAATTACCCGTCATCCTTCTACTAAATGGTTTTCAAAATTTTGTTGCCTCATCCACTGTTGTTTCCTCTTAAGTTTCCTTTGTTCTTTTGTGTTTATTCAGTTTTCATGTGTACTCATATAGTCATTTGAATAGGAAATAGGGAACAGAAACAAAAACAATGCTCAATTCCTTGTGTTTAAATGGAAGTCCCTAACCTCTTTATCATTTGGGGAAGGGGGTTCTGTATTACTGAATTTTTACATATATTCCTTCTAACATGCATTCTAAATTTGGTAGTTAAGGATTTGATATAGTATTTTCAAGGTTGTTGCATTGTTCTTACTCTTTTGATCTTTTAAATTATTTTTATTAAATGTATTGGGGTGGCATTGGTTAGTAAGTTTACATAGGTTTCAAGTATACAATTCTATAATACATCACCTACATATTGCATTGTTCACCACCCAGAGTCAGTTCTTCTGCCATCACCATATATTTGACCCCTTTTATCCTCTTCTACCACCCCCGCTTTACCCTCTGGTAACCACTAAACTGTTGTCTGTGTCTATGGGTTTTTGTTTGTTTGATCTTTTTAATGTAGTCTATGGCCTAAGTGATTTCACTGGCAGTAGTTGATGTTCTATGGTTCAGTACAAGATTGTGAAGATGAAGTAGATTTAAACAAGGGTTAAGGTGTGGCCTTGGACTGTGGTAAGCACTTTCACTTGGATTTCTCATCATACCACAAACCTTGATTGGTTTCTATGGGTGTCGGGCCAGTTTTGATTTTTTTTTTTAGTGAAAGTCATATTGTGAATTTTTAATGGGCTAAGGAGACCTGGGCTGCTAAAGCATATTTATATTATTACTAGGAGGTGTTATAATCTCTAGTGTCTGCGGAAACAGTGATTCAACATTGCAGATGAACACAGAAATGTACCAGGCCATATAATGTTTTTACTAGCCTACTTGTACTCCACAGCAGTATTCTAATCCAATGAATAAAAAGTAATATTCTTTACCACTCACTTGACTTGAATCACTCTTCTTTGTGGGTGAATATTTATTTGTAAGCTCTTAATAACAAACCTGAATATCTAATGTGCTAAGATATAGTGATCTAGAAGTTTGAGCTTAAGATTTTTGTTTTGTTTTGTTTTGTTTTTTGGTTTTTTTGAGGGCAGTGTCACTGGCCCTCATATGTGGGACTGAACCGGGGCCGCTGGCTTCCCAAGTAGAAGTTTGAGAATCACTTTTTTCACCACAGGATTGCTTTGAATGTGAGTAAGTGTTTTCATCTATAGATACAACTGCATGTCTAAGCTATGATTGCAAACTCATGGAGGATTATTTGTGAATACAATTCTGTCAACAACAACAAAATAAATAAAATTAGAAATAAAAATGAGGCCTGCTGAAAACCTGTTTAAAGAAAATACGGTCCCCTTAACTTTGAATGCCCTTCTTCATTGTGGTAGATTCAGCCATCTGAACTATTTTTATTTCTAGGCTGCTCTCCATGCAGTTATTTAGGGTTTTCCCAGGGCCTTTATAAATGTGAAGAAAGTTTATCATGACAAGAGGAGGTTTACAGGTTTCCCTATGTTCTGTAGAATATATTTCACATCAGGGATGATCAACAGGATTTTTAGGGGATGGGATGTAGAATGAAAGAATTAATTATGATATCAAATCTTTGGTTCAGGTATCTCTTACACACACAAACAACAGCAACAATGCAACAACATCTTTTGCTCCCCAGATGACTTAGACAAGTGAAGTGTCTCCTTGCTGTAGTTCTTATGTGGAGTTTACATGTCCCTTGCCACTGGGTTGCCAGATGGGGAGGATAAAATCATGTGATTTGCTTTTGGTCTAACACAAAGATTTTAGTACTTAAAGCATACTGAATGGTTAGATACAGGCAGTATTTTGCACAAGTTTATAGGTACGGCCCATATTGTATTGATAAATTTGAAAAAGGTCTAATCCAGTGCTGTCCAGTAGACGTCTCTGTGATGATGGAAATGTGTTATAATCTCCACTGTCTGATGTGATAGGCGCTGGCCACATGTGGCCCTTGAGCGCTTGAAATATGTCTAGCGTGTTTAAGAAACTGAATTTTAAATTTTGCTTAATTTTACTTAATTTAAATAGCTAATAGATAATATGGTGTTATTTTACAATTATGTGGGACTATAGATGACAGAAAAAAATTATTTTGAATAGCAGATCTAGTCTGTAAAACAGAAAATTGCCAGTAGCTTGACTATGGCTCCAATCATTCATTCATACATCTGTTCAATAAATATTACTTACTATATACTATACTTTACCTACTATATTATGTTAGGTATTGAGGTAAGCAAGTTTTCTGTTGCTGATTGGGCCCTAAATAAATGAAACCTTTTTAAGGCCATAACATGTACCTGATGAATTGAGGTCGGAGGGGCAGTTGGTTCTGTTGCTGTTATAGAATAGGATAAAAAGAACAGGGCCCAGGAAGCCATCAGGGATAATGCCTACAGTCAAGGAAAAAGGACAGAAGCCAGAAAACCTAAAGAACCTTTTATAACTAGTCAGTTTAAAGAAACAATATATGGTCAAAAATTATCAGAAGATACGGAGTTCGAAAAACTAAAACAGAAACAAGGGCCAAAGCCAAGTAGAAAGTTTTGCAAAATTAGCCCATGAATGGCATATCTCAGGAAGCTGCTATTCAACTAGGATTCAGTATTGCTCCAAATTACAGCCGAGTGACCGTAACCCCGTCTACAGTGAAATCCATCTACTGAGCAGATGAGGTATGAGCCTGCTGCCCACTCATTTCCCTTACGCTCTGTGCAGGCTTCATGGTAAGGGAGGAAAGTGTGAATTTATAATGTGCACAGTGATTCTGCTATTCTACAGGTGGTTCTGAAACCACACTGGTTCTGAGAATCCCAGCTAGATTCTGCATTTCTATATAATACAGTAGTCCCCTCTGCACCTTATCTGTGTTTCCAGTTTCAGTTAGCCACGGTCAACTGTGGTTGGAAAATTTTAAATGGAAAATGCCAGAAATAAACAATGGATACATTTTAAATTGTGTGTTCTTCTGAGCAGTGTGCTGAAATCTCACATCTTGCTCTGTCCTGCCCGGGATGTGAATCATCCTTTTGTCCAGTGTATCCACTCTGTATGTGCTATTCGCCTGTTAGTCACTTAGAAGCTGTCTTGGTTACCAGAGAGAGACCACATTCATATAATTTTCATTACAGTATGTTGTTGTAATTGTCTTTTATTGTTAGATATTGTTGTTAATCCCTTATTGTGCCCAATTTGTAAATTAAACTTTATCATATGTATGTATAGGAAAAATCATAGTATATGTAGGCATCCACTGGGGTCTTGGAATGTATCCCTCAGGGAGAAGGGAGGGCTATTTCCTTGGCTTTTTTAAAAACTGAGTCTGTGACCAAAAAAACTACAATGATTTATGAATCTGATATTTTGGAATCCAAGAAAGAGATGGGAAAGAATCATCTTTCATTTTGTTTTGGGTTTTTTTGTAATTTTCTAAACTCAAAGGGAAGGATGGACTGAGCCAAGTGTTTCTGAACTTGGAACTTGAATATAAAGTGATCCCTTTCTTCTAAAAGAGAAAAGAATTGGAACAGGACCATAGTAAAAATGCCACCATCTAATCATTTTGCTTTATAGGCTTAAACTGATATTCGAATACTTCCTTTCAGAAAAGTTGTAACTTTTTCAGAATGTCTGTAAATGTTCAATTTTGTAAGAGAATAGAAAGTAGAGTGTGCTTTTACACTTGACTAGGAATATAGATAGATAACTGAATATAGTTATTTTCTGAATGGCACAGTGGGATATGTGCAAAGCAGGCCTGTAGGTGCTCAATAGCAATAAGTTCTTTTTAAAAAATACGTTTATGATTTGGGATTCAGAATTCACCCTTTTAAGAACCTTAAGAAAAAAAAAAACTCTTCTGAAAGTTATTTCTCACACTTCTTGGTGCCTAAATTGTTATGTGATGATTTTGAGAACTGTAAAGATAGAGAAGGCTTTCTTTGTTTATAAACTTTTTCCCTCTTCCCTGGACAGCTGTTTAGGTATTGTAGCTGCATACTCATGCTGAGGAAGGTCCAGAGAGAGAGAAATGTCTCTGCCTCTTATGGTCCCATCAAATACTACATCCCAGGCTCCTGTAGGCAGGACGTTCTTTGGGGAGAAACCAGTGGTGCCAGCCCGCTTTCCTGCCTCCGCTATGGAAGCTTGTTTTGTCCTGGCCTGCCTGCAGGAAGTAGAACAGCTGCTTGCCACTTGGGCAGAATACTTGAAGACTGTTTCTTGCTTATCAGCCTTCTCTTTCTTAAGTGAAATAAATCACATTTCTTTGTCTTTCTGTTTGGGGCCAATTTTCTTATCATTTTTTTTTTTTTTTTAGTCCTTTAATCTCTTAGATCATCATCCTTGGGATTCCTTCCAAATCCTCTATAGATGTTTTCAGGGCCTAAAAATGAAGTTAATCAGTATCCTTAGAAAGGCTTGCCCAGTGCCGAGCCTAAAGGGGTGACTGCTCTATATTTCCTGTCAATAACATGCTGAAAGTACTCTTGTACAAAACTTGTTTTTTATATATAGCATAACATCATTGGCTCCTATTTAACCTGCATGTCTCATAGGTGCACAGGCTTTTTTTGTGTCATGGATATTCAACCCTAGGCTTGCTACATCTTTATTGGCTCGGAATGGCTTTACTTTGGGAAAAATCTACACTATTGAATCATTGTTGCATTTGTTTGCCAACTTGTACAATATTGTTGCCATTTAGAATTTTTACTCAGTATTCCAATTTCTGTAACCAGTTTGTGTAGAATTAAAGTTTTACACATTCAGTCACTCATTTATTCCTTCAGCATATGTTTATTAAACCCCTGTATTTCAGACACTGCCTGTCCTACCCTACCCAGTTTTAATGACTGGACAGCTAATGCTTTGGAATCACACTGCAACATTGTTTCAGCTGAAGGCAAGAGAGGGTTGGCCTCACAGTAGGGAAATACAGTTCATGAAGTTTACAAAAGACTCATCTACAGAGACAGTAGGGTGATGGTCTGGTGGTGGACCTGTTAGGGAGATGGGCCTGCCAGGGCTTGTCTGAGCATTCACTCCTGGGGAAAAGTGAAGCAACAGTTTCGATTTCTTGGATAACACCATCTAACCCGAATTATGATAGACGTCACCCTTTAATGTCCCTTTATTGGATAAATCTGAATCTCCTCTTTTCACTTTTCATTCTGTTAACTATGGGTATTCCCAGGGTTGATTTAGTTCTTAGTGCTCGGTTCTCTCTGTTATTTTCTTTGGTGATATGACCCTGGGTTACAATTTTAACTCCTTTTCTCTCTATTTATGTTTATACCTTCTCTAGCTAAGCTCCAGTTCTGTATCATTAGCTACCTCAAACACCATTATCTGAAATGTGTTTTATCCCAGATTTAGTACATTTTTTTCTCTCCTAAATTTTCTTGCCAGTTCTGATAGCTGCATTTCTATTACTCCCATATACATCCTTCACTTAAAAAACTACATTCATTTTTAAATTTCCGTCATCCTTTTCTTCTGTTATATCCTAATAATTACACCTGCCTTGGTGTCCCCCTTATTAATACTTATTACCCATTATGGGCCGGCTGAATTGCATATCACACTTTTCAAAAACTTCCAATGGTTCCATATCACCTATAAGATAAATTTCCAGCATTTCAGGACACACAAACCTAGGAACAAAACAGGGTCAGAATATTAAACACAATTGTTCGAGAGACTTGCCTCTAATCTAGCACTGCTCCCACCTCCCATCAGTATCATCCAGTGAATTCCCTACAAGGCAGTGTCTTTGACAGTTGGGACAAGGAAATAGAATATCCATGGTTAATATCTGAACCAGAGAAAACTAACTCAGGTATAGGGTGATTTGGGCAAAAAAGATTTTAAGCACATTATCCAGCAAGGTCTGAAAAAGACAATACAAGTAGATAGGAGCTAAATAAGATATCCATGAGGGAGAAGAAGAAGCTTAGCAAAGACTTTGATGAAGGAAGAAGTGAAGAACAGATACATAGAAGAAAAAAAAAAGAGTGAAAAAGTCAAGGCTGATAAGTTAGTATAAACTAGTGTTTACATAGAATCTTGGTTTCTGATAACTTAACCCTTCTTACAACTCTCCCAGGTTTGCTTACAATAGGCCAATATTCTGGGGACGTGATTCTGTTCTGAATTTAGAACTTTTCACTCGAGTGGAAGTTTTTCTGCATATGTTCAATAAGATGTCAACTCAGAGATGTGGCTGGTCCATGCTCTATGTGCGAGGAGAGCAAAGAAAAGGCAGAGTATACCATTTGCCTGCTCCTTTATGTCCTGAAACATCTCTTTTCTCCCTCAACTCATACTCCAGGAAGCAGTTTCATCTTGATGTAAGTATCATGGTGGTCCCTAGCTTGAGCGTAAGCCAGGCCCATCACCAAAATTCACGTATGCCTGTGCACGTCTGTTGAACTGCTATAACTCAACAGACAGAAGACAATTTATAGGAAAAACTAAATAAACTTCTGGAGAGAGAACCCCCTTGCAGGGAAGCTGAAGTCAGACAAAGTTGATCTAGTAATAAAGCTTCAGTAATTGCTGAGAGTGATACTTCTGAGTATATCATGGTGCCAATTATTTGATTTGTGTACCAGCCATTCCCACTTAAAATACCATGTGGGTCTTCCGGCATGTGAATCTAATACCACGTGAATCTTATGACACAGGCAGGAAGGAACCATAAAGGAAAACAGGGAGCTCCTGGACACTTTTAGAACAATACTACGTTAGCACTCATATGGAAAGACACAACACCGAATCAGAAGATGAGGCATTCCCAGCTACCCAACCACTTTTCATGCAATGCAGAGTGACTTCTACATATTACAAACTTCAGAGAGCCCAAAACAACTTTAGTTCTTAAGAACCCTGGCTCATTGGCAGGAAAGCAATAGGAAATAATAGCATCTATCGGAAATGGGCACAATGCTTGGCAAAGGCAATACTGTCCAGCAAGTTAAGGTGGCAAACCAGTTATCTGTCAGCCAGAGGCAGCTGATGAACATGATTAGACACCACGGAAGAGTTTAGAGGCTGAGTTTCAGACGTCATGGGAGTAGGGGATAACCAAAGCAGAAGACGGAAAGTTCAGGTCCGATATAGTAGCTGACAAGGATTGTTTCAGAGCACACATGAGTAACCCTTGAAGATCCATAAATTCCATGTAAGGGCTTTGCAGGGTGTTAGAGATACTATGTTTTCATAGATAGGGCCAGGAGGCAGTACAACGTGGAGTCTTAAGTTTCTTGAGCTTAAGGCAGACGTTTTCCTGTTGTTTTTTTCAATTTGGTTGTTAAATCTTGAAATGAACAATGATTATTGAAATTTTTAAGACAGAGAGATAAGGTATGTTTTAGAAATAATATATGTCTTTATTGTTTTAATAAGTTTAAGGAAATAGTAATTGGGCCTGTGTCAGCATTGATTTGATGTTTGCTGCCTACTAAATGCGATTACATGGAGGAGGGGTGGCAATATATATGAAACCCTGTTATACGGTGCCTGCAACTTAACTAGGTGTTCAGCACATATTAGGGTGCATATACTTCTAATCTTCCTCTTTCAAGCAGAAATATGTTTATCATTTAGGGAAGCCTAGGGAAGGAGCATTTGCTAGGCTGGGAAAAGAACAGAGCTCCAAGCCTGAATATGCATCAGACACACCTGTAAAGATTTTTAAAAATCCCAGCCCTTCTGAATCAGGGTCTCTGGCTGTGAGACCCGAATACTTTTTAAATAACCACTTAGATGATTCTGATGAGCAGCCAAGCTTATGAACCGCTGATTGGAGAAAGTACTGGTTTTCTACAAACAAAACCCAGAGGATTAGCTTGTCTTTCCTTGCACCATTGTCAGATGGAAAAAGTACTGGGCTGGGCTCTAACCTTGGACTTAGCTTTGCTAATGTAATATGTCACTTAATTTATTTTATCTTTGTTTCCCAGCTGCTTAATGGAGACTCTGATCATTTCTGTCCAGAGCTGTTGCGAGTATTAAAAGAAATGAAGTATCATACCTTAGGAGCTGACCTGTAGTAAATGGACAATAAATGTTAATTCTTCTCACTTGCATTCTGTAGGTAAACAGTGATTTTTCAAAACAAGTGCTTCAGCACCTCAGCTCTCAGTCTAATGGTGGAGATGAACGACAAACCAATCAGAGCATTATTTATTCAATTACAATTTTGTTACATCACAAATGTTAACTAACATGTCATGAGGGTCTCTAACAAGATTTTCTGACCTAATTTACATAGTATATTAGCCTTCTGTTTTAGCTACAATTTTTTTTTCATATTAATGTATCGAAATAATTGTTTTCTCCAATGTTAATGCAGGGAATCTTCTTGTAGAGAACAGAAATCCCTTATCCACAAGTATAAATGAACACGTGCACACTGTATTTTGCCTGTGGGTTATGCTATACATATGTACATATGTATGTTACTTACTGTTATGGTTAATTATGTATACCCTTAATGCCAAGCTTTTTGAAAGCCCTTTCATGTGTTTTAATATTTATCTAGATTTTGAATTTTATTTAAGCTGTTGGGTTAAAGACAAAAGGACTGGTTTTCATTATGGTTTAACTTGGCTGAAGTGACAATGAAGAAACGTCCAGAATCAGCTCTATTTGGCAACACTAAAAAGAGAAAGCTCTCCTACCATGTTTTTAAAAACAACTTTCAATTAAATTTCATTTGGGAAAAGATCTGTGCTAGTTATATACTGCAAAAAATTAAGATTTATAGCAGAAGTCTTAGTGTCTTAGTACCATTAGGTAAACTCTAATCTGTTCATTGTTTCCCATTATGTAAAACTTTTTGTTTTTTTCAAATGGCGTGAAAATTGCCTCTCAAAATCTCTGGCATTGGCATTGAAGTTCTGTTAGATGAGAAAACTCTTCATTCAGTTTAAAATTGTACAATCCTTTTTGGCTTTTCACTTTTCATAAGTAACTTAGGTCTTTAGGAATTTTTGTCTATAAGAAGCCTAGAAGAAATCTTTTGACTGAAAGGTGTAGGTGCCCATGTTGAAAGATTATTTTTACAAATTACCAGTAAAATAATATTAGAAGAATAATGAATGGCTTGTGGAAATCACTTCTTAAATTTATCAACCTGGGTTATGTGTGTATGTGTAAAACAAAAGGGCATTTTGCTCAGTTTGTGTTATATATACATGAGATAAATATCAAAGTGAGCCTCTGAGACAACATCATAAAAATTACCACATTCAAAGCATTTATATTCTCAAAGTATTGCCTAAAACATTAAACCTTTTAGATATAGTCTCAACTAAATCTTATTATCCCAATTTTATAGCCAGCATTATGGACATCCAAGGGCGATGTTGATTTTTGTTAATAAATGGTGCATCAAATATGTACATGTTAAAAAAAATGATACATCTATTCATTCTTTGTTATGTAAAGTCTGTAATAAAAAGGAGTTCTGTACATAGGGCAATAGATTTATGCACAATGAATTCATAATGATTTCCCAGATGTTCATATTTAACTATCAACCATTATGAAGGGAGCAAAGCTTTCAAAGGTTATCTTCCTGATTAACAGCTTTCACCATTCCTGGCTGGGTGATTTTACAGTTTGTCAGGGAAATTAACCATGTAGCCTCCAGATCATAACTATCAGGATACAGACAGAATAGAATTTCACACATTTCAATCATCTATCGAGATGAAACCCAGGCATTGCTTGATTCACTTAATGATTTATGTACTGTCATAGAGATATTGACTTATCCAAAATATGAAGAGAAATGAACAGTTTGTCAACGTTGACATACAGTTTTTAATACGAAAATATGGCCATCACCAGAGATGAAATGTACAACCACTAAAGCACTGTGAAGGACTTCATGTCTTGTGATTGATTTTTCTTTTTTCATAATGCCATTGAATATGCCAGTGTGTCAAATTTCATTTTCTAAGAAAGGCATCTCTTTAAATAGACTAATTCAGTAGTAAAGAGGGAAATACTAAATCAGAAAGATGCTATCCAACTTTATAGACAGACTAAAAATTACAGGGATTTTTTAACAGTCCCAGAAATGTGATATTGCTGTGAATCCATGTGCCTCCTTAAGCTTGAGTGCCTCATTACAATCAGTCTAAATTCTCACACCATGTAAATCCATTAAGTTTATGATTTAAATCCATGGAAATTATAACTGAGAGAGCCTTACCAAATCAAAATCAAATTTAATTATGTGTTCAAATCATCTAAAGAACAGAGATTTTAGTTTAAAATCAGCCTCATCTCTTTGTTCTGAATGGAAAATAAAGAACAATTTGTTTTTTTCTCAGTTGTGACATATTTCCTAGGACATATGGATCTTCCACATGCCTCTAATGGTCTACATTTAAATAGTCCCTAATCTAGCCATCGTTCCTTCTCTATCCTTTAATCTATTACTTTGCTCAGGCTGCCATAACAGAATACCACAGACCGTGTGGTATTTATTTTCTCACAGTTCCAAGGTCAGGGTGTTGGTACATTCCCCTGAAGCCTCTTTCCTTAACTTGCACACAGCCACGTTCTTGCTGTGTCCTCACATGGTCTTTCCTCTGTGTGCTTGCATCACTGGTGTCTGAATTCTGTCTACTTCTAAGGACACCAGGCAGATTGCATTAGGGCCTCACCCTAATGGCCTCTTTTTATCTTAATTACCTCTTAAAGGCCAGGTCTCCAAATATAGTCATGTTCTGAAGCACTGATGGTTAGGGCTTCATCTGTGAATTTGAGGAGACACAATTTAGCTGTTAACACCCTATGTGTATAGCTGCTGCTCTCCCTTCCTCCTTCCCTTTTTTTTGTTTCTTTACTTTTTTCCTGAACCATTTATTATTTACTTCTAGGCCACGTACGGGGCTACAGGGTAAAGATACAATGATGAATGAATAAATTATAGTGTTTCCTCCAAAGATCTGGAGGGGAAAGCAAGGAAATAATTATATTATAGAAGGATAATATTCTCATGAAGGTGTAATATGGCATTATAAAAGAATGGGTAAGACCACTGAAACCTGCCTTGGGGAATTAAGGGAAACCTTTGCTGTAAAAGCAACCTTTTAGCTGAGACTTGAATGACGAGTAGCAATCAGCCAGGAGAAGAGAACTGAGAGGATGTTTCACAAAGAAGCAACATGTACAAGAATACATAGGTGGGAAAGACACAGTATAAAATAATTGAACCCTGCAAGTCATTTAGTAGAATTTGAGTGAAATAGTTGAGAAGATTGAGACTGGGACAGTAAGTAATGGAGAAATCAGTATTTTGTATTGCTGGATAATAAATTAATATAAAAAATAGTTAGTCTTGGAAAAATAAGTCATATTAAAAACAAAATAAAATGACAACCTTGAAAAAAATATTTGTAACTCATAGTAGACAGGGCTAGTTTCCTTAATATATAAAGAGTTCTACTAATCAGTATGAAAGGCCAGTAATCTAGTGGAAAAATAGGCAAAGGAGTAGAGCATTGAAAGAAATAGAAATGCAAGTGGATTTTAAACATATGAAAACAATAAGGTACAAAATAAAACTGCGAGATACTTTTTACTTTTGGTCTTAGCAAATACTTAAAAATTTGATAATATGTATTGTAAAGGTAAAGAAAAACAGATACTTGCCTGCGTTGCTGGTGGCAGTGTCAATTGTTATAATATCAACAGAGGAAAATTTGGCAAAATCCCTCAAAATTATAAGTACATATTCCTAACAATTCAATTTCTAAGAAATATTCACACACATCTGAAATTTAAATAACTTTTCATTGAAGCATTAATTAGAATAGCAAAAGGTTAATATCTAATAATAAATTATGTGCGTTAAGTATTTCAAGGCCAATGTAATGGTATCTGAAACATATTCTGAAATTAATAAAAATATAAGAAGGATGGATAGGGGGATGAAGGGATGTTTGTATATGTGATAAAATACATATATAACAAAATATTATTTATAGAGTCTAGCTGGTGGATATATGAGTGTTTACTGTAAAATTTAACTTTTGTGTATATTTGAAAACATAATAAAATGAGAAAATTGCTAATAATTTTAAAGTCTCTTCATATGGGAATGGCATATTTAATTATTTAATGATGGTGCATACCATGGAATGCTACAGTTATGGGTTATTATTTTTTTAAAAAGATTTTATTGGGGAATTGGGGGAGGGGAACAGCTTGGGGAATCGGGGAAGGGGAACAGACAAGTTGCTGTCCTTTTGTTCTTCAGTCTAGTTTCGGAGGATGTTGCTTCACTGGCCCATGTTGGTATCGTCATTGCGCTCTTCCCAGATGAGGCAGATCCGTTGCCCACCTCTGGATGTCGCTCACTGCGGCTATTGGCAGCTCACGCTGGCTGCCGGCCACTCACTGTAGCCCGTGGCAGCCCACTGCAGCAGGGGCTGCAGCCTACACCATCGCCAGGGCTCACACAGCCCAGCTCCAGGTGGAGCTGTTGCTAGCTGTAGAGGGCAGTGTCACTGGCCCTCATATGTGGGATCCGAACCAGGTCCGGGGGGTGTCCCAAGCCAGCTCTTAACCAATGCGCCACTCAGCCGTCCGCAGTTATGGTTTTTTTTTTAATACCTTTTTTTTTTTTTTTTAGCTGAGCCATCCTGCCACCTGTTGGCAGCTCAGCTGCAGCTCAGCTTGGGCCGGGAATTGAACCAGCAACCCTGTTGCTCAGAGCTCACACTCTCGAGTGAGCTCTTAACCAACTGAGCCACTCGGCTGGCCCTATATACGTTTTTGTTTTGAATCATGTGTCTTTACTATCTGCTCAAAAATAAAGTTTAAAAACATTATAGATAGTTATTGGGCTAGATACTTTTGATGTCTTACTTTCCACTGCCATACTGCAACGTAGGTTATTATCATCACCATTTGCCGATGAGAAGAGAGTTTCTGAGAAGCAGAGTAATTTGTCAAAGCCACACAGCTGGGGCACAGGTCTATCTAATTCCAAAACCTTTGCCCTTGGCACTGCCAAGAAGAGGAGACTGAGCAAAGGGCCCAGTGATGGGAAAGGGAAACACTCTCTCACTGGAGAACTGAACAGGACAGAGTAGCTGGAGTGCAGTAGGCATTATGGAGAGCACTGAGAGAGGATGAAAAGGAACACTACAGGCCAGGTTTTACGGGACCCTTAGATATCACGTTAGGAAATGTGTACTCTATTTTACAGACACTTAGGAGCCATGGACGATGTTAAAGATTAGTTACGATTTGATTGTATATGGTGAAGGATAGAGAAGAGTAAAAAAATGACAAGTTCAGAAAACTGGCTTAATGAGGAACTTTTGATACCCAGGCAGTTTTCTGAACATCAGTCAAGTAATGGGATGGCAGATGTTTTGTGAACTTGTTTTGTGAACTGTAGAGCACTTTTTATCATAAATTGTTGTGTATACATTTTATGTGCACATATGAAGAAGACCCTACTTATTTACAATAGAAACCTCCCAAATAGAAATTCAGACATTTTCCTACAGCAAGAATTATGGCCAAGGGGGACTTGTCCCTGACATAAAAGGCTGCAAACACTTTTTTCTCTAAGTCTCACCCTCCTTTAAAAAAGAGAATAATAATAGCTAATAAAAATATTGGCACTATTGAGGAATTCTATGTACCAGAATTTTCCCAACTTCTTTGTTATAATATTGTAGCTATTATTATAAAATAATTATTATAAACATGTTATTTAATATTAAATATTAGTTATATTACATAAATGCTATGAATAATAATTATTATAAATATACTATTTAGTAGCAAAATATCCCTTGTATTTTATACCATTTTAGTGCATGCTTTAATATTCACTTGAACTCACTTATATTTATACATATTAAATATATAATAGCATTACTGATTTACATGCAAGGATGACTTTGCATTGTTATTTATAAAAGTAAAAAATTGGAAATAGTTTAAATATCCACAATAGCAATTTGATTAAATAAATCATTGTACATGTATATTATGGGATATTATGCAGGCATAAAAAATATGGTTTCAAAGAGTGTTTAATGACAAATGAAAAAAATAGAAAACAAAATTAGGTTTCCTATCAGTTTTTCAAGGTCATCAGTCATCTCCAGGTTGCAAAATTCAACTCTCAGTCCTTTGCCTTAATCACACTTGACCTACCTGGAGTACTTGAGCTTAGATTCTATGACTCCCTCCTTCTTGAAATAAATACTGTCTTCACTTGGCTTCCTGAACAAAACACCCCTTTTATCTTTCTTACCTCACTTCTTGTCCTCATCTAATTCTCTCTTATTTTCTCTAGACTTCTAAATATTAGAGTGTCCCAGGATTCAACCCCATGTCCTCTTCCTTTCCTCGTCTACACCCTATGTGTACGTCTTGAGCTTGGTTCTTTCCCCTGAACTGCAGCCCCTCAACCTGCCTGTATCATAAGCACTTCAACTCATCCAAGATCAACTTCTGATTTCTCCATTTATAAACATGTTCCTCCCACCATGCTCCCCATCTCAGAAAATGACAGCTCTCTCTGACACTAGATGCTTAAATCAAAAACTATGGCATTATCCTTGACTCTTCTCTTTCACACCCCACATCTTGGTCACTCAGGAAGCGATAGGGTGGTGCAATGATGTGTGGCCTGTGTGTCGCTGAGAAATGATTCCCCTGAGGAATGGAGGCCTGAGTGTCTCAGCCTTGTGCAGCTGTGGAAGGCTAAGGACCCACCACTGACTGGCTTGATAGGGAGAGAGGGAGATAATGCCCCATGGGATCCACATTTTAGAATAGATTTCTCTTTCACCCTAATCTGTATTCTTATGTTTTCCATTATTTCCATTCAAACCTATTATTCATCTGTAAAATGGGCGTAATAATTGTATATACTTTATATAGTCTTTTTTGTGGATTAAAGTTTTAAATGTATGGAAGGTGCTAGTTAAAATAGTGCTTGGCAGACAGTAAACCTTTAATAAATATAAATTTATCACTACTGAGTGAAACATTTTTTTTTTTTTTTAAAGATTTTATTGGGGAATTGGTGGAGGGGAACAGCGTTGGGGAATCGGATCAGACAAGTTGCTGTCTTTTTGTTCTTCAGTTTAGTTGCGGAGGATGTTGCTTCACTGTTGGTATCGTCATTGTGCTCTTCCCGGATGAGGCAGATCGGTCGCTGGCCTCTGGATGTCGCTCATCGCGGCTATTGGCAGCTCACTCTTGGCTGCAAGCCGCTCACGCTGGCTGCGGGCCACTCACTGTAGCCTATGGCAGCCCACTGCAGCAGGGGCTGCAGCCCACACCATCACCGGGGCTCGCACAGCCCAGCTCCAGGTGGAGCTGTTGTTAGCTGTAGAGGGCAGTGTCACTGGCCCTCATGTGGGATCTGAACCGGGGCCGCTGGCATCCCCAAACCAGTGCTTAACCAATGCGCCACTCGGCCAGCCCCTGAGTGAAACATTTTAGGGACAGGAGAAGTTTGGCAAAATCTTTATTCTGAAGCTGCTTGTGATATGAGCCAGTGGAAATTTTAATTGGCACTGTTAAATAAGTTTTTGCTAGTTTGACTAATTGAAAATATTTAGAAGGTTTCTTTTATCTTTTTTTTTTTCTGTGCTGTTTTATTCCAAGTTTTTATCAGGATGGTTAAAATTATCCACCCAAATGTTTTTGTTTTCGTTTTAATTGCTTAAATATTGACTTCTCTTTTGTTATACCTAATACAGAATTATTATCAGAATGCATATTATCCCAAGTGAGCATTCAATTTGTATATATGCCACGTTATTCTATTGGGGAAGATACAGTTTTCCATCTAAAAGTCTGACATAAATTTGACATACTTTCATGAAATGTGAAATGGTTGAGACTTCCATCCTAAATTATTCTCTAAATGTTCATGTATATTAAAAGCCTCAGTAGGCACATGTACTCCAAATGTTAATATCCTAGGGAATTACTTAAAATGACCATTTGGACACAGCTAGAAAGGAGACTATGAAAAATTTAGCAGCATTGGACTGGGGCTTGATAAGTCATCTTGGTGGAAACAGTCATAAGTTGTTCCAGGCCCATGGGTATCAATCACTCTTATTGCTTTCAAAGATATTTGAGGAAGAAAAATTATATGACCAATTGGTATCTTCTTTTAGTATTTAATAATCAGAGCTCTGAGGATATCCTTCTTTATAGCTGTTAGTATTTAAACCTCCCTTTTTATATTGTGTCCTTGGTAGAGAGCAGGTCATCTGTTTAATCAGTTTTTTTTTTTCTTTAAGGTTTTATTGGGGAATTGGGGAGGCAAACAGCATTGGGGAATCAGGGAAGGGGAACAGACAAGTTGCTGTCCTTTTTGTTCTTCAGTCTAGTTGTGGAGGATGTTGCTTCACTGGCCCATGTTGGTATTGTGATCATTATGCTATTCCTGGCTGAGGCAGTCGGTTGCTGGTCATTGGATGGCTGCTCATGCCGGCTGCCGTTGGCTCACACTGGCTGCCAGCCACTCATGGTAGCCTAAGGCAGCCCACTGCAGCAGGGGCTGCAGCCTATGCCATTGCTGGTGACTCACTGGAGCCCAGCTCCAGGTGGAGCTGTTGTTCACCATCTTAGCTGTAGAGGGCAGTGTCACTGGCCCTCATGTGGAGTCTGAACTGGGGCCCTGCTGCTCAGAGCTGGCATCCCAAGCTTAACTCCTAACCAATGCGCCACTTGGCCGGCCCTAATCAGTTTTTGAGTATATTTTTGAGCTGTCCCCTAATCCTTCATTTTTTTTTTTTTTAACCTACACTGTTCTTAAACATTCAAGTGAACTGTTTGGTGGCATTTTAAAAAAAGTCAGTCAAACGTTTTATATATTTTATTCTGAGTTCAGAACTGAGATTAGAACTGTTGTTTTTCTTCTTTCTGCCTTCCCTTTCTCCCTTGTTTTCTGCCATTCACTCTATCATTCAACAAATACTTTCTCAGTATTTACCCCCACCAGCCTCTATGTTACGTGTTGGGAAGGCAGTAAGGAATAGATATATGTGGTCCATTTTCTCATGGAGCTCACAGGCAAATGAAATTCAGTCCTTCATTTAGGATAATGGGCAATAACTGCCCATCCTTGGTTGCCAGTATCAAAAACCAGCCATCACAAAATCATGATCATACAAATAGAGAAGTGATGAGTCCATCTAGATGCTCATTAGTTTCACCACATTGAACTTCAAAGTTCTGCATTTGTAATATCACTTCACTTGAGGCCAAATAAGAACCACAAAGGAATTCAGTTCAGGAATGCAGGAGAACTCCATGGGGACAATCTTAGAAGGGATTTAAGAGTTAGCCAACAACAAGGAAAGGGTCTTGCCTTAGGAAAAGCAGTCGTTGTAAAATGATTGCATCTGGGACCCAGGGGGAAATACATAGTTTCTTTGAGAAAGGATGAAGGAAAATGGTAGTAAAATCAGTACTTCTGCAATTATATTTAGAGATTAAGCTGAAAAATAAGAATATTTGACATTGTTGGAGCCCCTGTTTCTTTAAGTTTCTGCATAGTTCTCCTCTATGTAAACTAGGGCCTCAAACAGACACCTCTAGATAGGATAGAATACTGGGAAAGCAAAGGAGGGTAGCTGTGGGAAACAGGCCTCCGCCAAAAGACACAGAGTTCCAAGGCTGTGTGGTCTTTTCACTCCCTACCCCACAGCTTCTACAACCACGACACCAGGACTGCCACGATCACCAGCTCACAAGTCACTACTGGGAGAATACTAGTAAGAAAATGGTAGTAAAGGTCATTAGGATTCTATCAAACAATAATGCTAAATAACCACAGCAGCAGCAATCCTAGCTACATTCCCTGAGCACTTACTAAGTGTCAGACATTCTGGCAAAATACTACACGTACATTTTCTCATAAAATAATCAACAACATACCCATATGGTAGAAAATTAGTAATAACCCCATCTTACGAATGGAGAAATAAAGCCATGGAAAACTGACGTAATTTTCATTAGGTTGCACAGCTTCTAAATGGTGGAGTTATTCAAACACAGGGCTGTCTATCTGCATAGAACACAGTGATAATGACAAGGCTACGATTCCTCTCTGGAGCTGTTTCACTCAAGAATCCTCACTCAAGAACCCTCAATTTCAAGCTGTTTAGCTATTGGAATTAGTTCTTTCCCCCCAATTTAAATGCAGACACAGCTGGCAACTAAAGACAGGGTAAGAGACTTAATAATGAAAGGCTTCAAAATTGTGCTTACTTATAGTATAGAGACCGTTCAAGATTAAAATTTCAATTTTCCAAGAATGGTGATTCATTTCACAGCCCCAACTGCTATCCATGAACTGATTAACTCCTCTCACTATTGACTGTCTACTGTATTTTAAGGCTGCAGAAATATCCGGTTAATCCCACAGTTATCAATTGTAGAGACATTAGACTTACATATAATCACAGCTCAAAATCATGCCTGTGGATATAATAAAGGGTTACATTCTTTTATCAGTGATTTAGCTTCCTAGGGGCCAATAATTTTGAACTCTCAACGTGTGCCGCATTGAAATTAAATATTTATTATGATCTTTTGAAGTTTACATTTGGAAAGTACTTCAAAAACTATCAGTACATCAAATTATAATGTATTGCCTCTCTTTTTTAGAAATCTAATAGTGATAATCCTTTGTGAATTTTGCTCTTTACAATTCTTTCATCAGTGCAGATGTTAGCAACTCACATGAGAGAGTTGAAAAATGCCTTCTCATAAAAGCTGTAAAGAAAGTCAGCCATAAATCACACACTTTAAATATGGGGAAAGCATCTTGCTATGGATAGTATAGTTTCTCAAGAACAGATGATTGTAAAATGAAAGGTTTAATACTTCCATTAACATAGCACTTTCTTTACTGATTTGTTTGCAGCTGATTGGACCCTTTCTTTTAGGGATGTCATTTAGGACTTACTGTTTTGTATTTTACAATAGCTTTTTCTTCAATCACCAAGAAAAATATCCAAAGAAAATCATTATACTCATTGTGTGTGTGTGTATGTGTGTGTGTGTGTGTGTGTGCATGTGCATGCGTGCATTTGTGTGTGTGTGTGTGTGTGTGTCATTGGGGCAGGTAAACCCTCAGACTATGCATTCACATTTAATTGCGTTTCATATTTCATCTCATAGCTCTTAGACTTGACTGATGGTTAACAGTAAACATGTATAATTATTCTTTCATGCAACTTGGCCATTGCAGTGATTTTCATAGCAGTAATTTAACTGCTGAGGCTGCAAGTCAAGATTCATCAGTTTTATAAGGATGCTGAACCTTAAAAGCTTATGGTTGATGATGTTATTAACTCTCTCTGTATTTCCTCTGTAGTAAAGGGAAAAATTGGAAGTGCAGCATTTTTTAATATAGTCCACATGTGGATGGCTATGAAATATAGGGGTGAAAACTCTGTCAGAGCTCAGTAAGTGACTAACCCAGTTTGCTTAATACTGCCACTTCAGACGTCAAGCATTTAGTTGCTTAAGAATACTTTAGCCTTTCTCTTTGCAAAAATGAGTTTACAGAATTGTTTTGTGTTCTGACTTTTTGTTTTTGATGTTTTAGAATACCCACCTTCTGGCTTCTAGACATAATTTTTGCATCAATTTTTGTCCATCTTATTATGATAAAAATTACAGAAAAGCTGAAAAAAAAACCAACCCAGTTCAATGACATCTGTATAAATCAATTGTTACCCTTGTTTCAGATTTATTTTCTTTCTATATAGAGATAAAAATATATAGATTTTATCTGTTTATTTTTTTTTTTACTTTTGCTCATTTGTTTTTGTTTATTTTTCCTGGATCCTTAGAAAGTAAGTTGATAATTTGCAGACACTGTGACAGTTTTTCAAAATTAATTTTAAATTCAGAATCCAATTAAAATTCACTCATTAAATCAGGTTGTTATATCTTTTTAGCTTTAATCTAAAATGTTCTTCCCACAACCTCTCCCAGTCTCTACTTTTGTGTAATTTGTTACTTTGACATTTTTGAGGAATCCAGGCCAGTAGAAAAGCTGATGATCTGAATTTGACTCACTGGTATCTCACTAGATACAGGTTAAATCTGAGGTTCTCAAATTTTTGTATGTTTCAGAATCACCTGGAGGGCTTATTAAATATAGATTGCTTGACCTGCCCCCAGAGTTCCTGATTCAGGAGTTCTGTGTTAGAGCCCAGCCATTTGCATTCTAACAAGTTCCCAAGGGATCCTGATGCTGCTGATCTAGGGGCCACACTTCGTGAACCACTGGGGTCAAGATTTTTCACATAGCCGACCTGTGCGCTTACTTGCAGCACATCAAAGAATGCAGGCGGCAGCTTATTCCGCTACTGATGATGAGTGCTGTCATTCGTTTGAGGTGGTGACTACTAGATCTTTCCATTGTGAAAGACAGTTTTTCTCCTTTATAGTTCATAAATTATCTGTGGAATGATACTCTGTAAGTAAGAAGTAATCTGCAGGAAGAAGACAATGCGGATTTCTGTTCCTTAAGAACCTAGTTTTAGCATCCAGTGATAATCCTTGCCAGATTCAATTTGTCATTATTCTATTATTGTATAAAGAAGAATTTTTTTTGGTTGTTTTTCTTCCTCCTCCCTCTTTTTCTTCCTTTTTTCCACACACATATATATGCATGCAATTTCTCTCTGTCTCTCTCACAGTCTCTCTGTTCTTTCTTTCTTCTCCTCTCCTTCCCTCCAGCTTACTCCACTTCTGAGTTTTACATAAAATTCAATGTTATAATTTATTACCATTGTTATTATTTTGGGGACTAACATTTCCCAGATTTATCCAGTGACAGTCCTTCCTGGGTCCTTTTGAAGTGATGTCGTTACTATTAGGCACTTTCTTGTTTTCTGGCAAAACATGTTCAAATCCCACCTTGTATTTTTCTGCCCTAGAGAGAATCAAGCATTTCTCTAAGGAGAACTGCCTTATTTTAGTACGGAATATTATTTAGAAGCCAATATCTGGATGTTGGGGGGTTTCTACTGGAGTGTCATTGCTTGTAGGCTCTTTCAGAGGGCAGAGCTAAGATTTAATTTTTTAAGAAGTGATGAGATCATACTGATACTTTCAGTTCAAATGCAGCACCACTGAGTGCTTCCTCATCATATTCCAATTCCTATTGGTGTTCACATCCACAGTGAGAACTTTGATTCTCTAAAACAATTTTAAGCATATAATTTTTTTAATTTAAATATATACATATATATTTGCTCACTTTCTCCAGTACTTATAAAATAGATTCAGAATTACAACAGTAATATTTCAACCAACAACAATAAAACTGCTAAGGAAATTAGATTTCCTTGAAATTTTTTGTTCTTAGAATATAGGCTGAGTGCTGTGTTCAAAAGTTTCGTAAACCGGGGCTGGCCGAGTGGTGCAGTGGTTAAGCGCTGGCTTGGAAAGACAGCAGCCCCAGTTTGGATCCCATATATGAGGGCCAGTAACTGCCCTCAAAAAAAATAAAAAATAAAAAAGTTTATTAAATTATTTTTTATGTGCTTGTAATATCAATTCGATGTATAGTTTATGGTAGTTGCTGTTTTTATCCCCCTTTAGGGTTTTATTTTCCAACTATTTTAATTTAATTTTATGTTTTCAATAAAATATTTATGTGGTCAAAGTCAAAATTATATAAAAATTGAAAAGTCTCAATCCCATTTATTAGTTTCAGGTTTATTTTTCCTATGTTTCTTTTGGTAAAAATAAACAAATATATGTTCATTTCCCCTCCTTTCTTATACACAAGGGGCATATCACATACGTTCTGTGGCACTTTTTTTCCATTTAACAATATATTCTGGGAATCACACTAATATTAGTTCATAAAGATCTTCCCCATTTTTTCTCAAAAGTCCGTACATCCCATTATGCATCATCAATCAGTGTCTTAGGATGAACGTTTAGGTTGTTTCCAAAATTTTGCTGTGGTAAATAATGCAAGTAGCTTTTAGCTGGCCTTGTTCAGGGTCTCACATGAGGATGCAATCAAGCTGGGGCCAGTTATCTTATGGCTCAGTTGAGGCTAGAAACTCCACCCCCTCGCTCACTCACATGGTTGCTGGCAGCCTTTGTTTCTTGCCAGTTGAGCCTCTTCATAGGCTGCCTGAGTCATCTCAAGACATGAGAGTTGGCTGCCTTCTCCCTGGGACACTTTCTGCCATGATAGCTGTCTTCCTCCAAAATATGTGATAAGAAAAAGCACATGCACCCCACCATGAGCACCTCAAAGACAGAAACCTCAGTCATTAGATAACCGAATACTGGAAGTGTCATCTAATCATATCTGCCATATTTTATTAAACTAGAATTGAGTTTCTGAGTCCAGCCCACATTCCACCTCTTGGTAGGAAAGGAGTATCCAAAAATTCGTAAACATGTTTTTAAAACTACCACATTGTCTAACACAGAGATTTCAGTCTCAAAGCGCTTGTTCTATGATAGCACTTGTACTATATGAGGCCACAAATATTATCATTTAATCCTAACAACCATCTTGCACTGCTCTAGGGTAGAGCTAAACATCTATCAAATTGCAACTTTATAGTTTAATGAGTTTCCAAGTTATAAATCAATTTCTATGACTATACCCAAAATTAAATTTCAGTGGATCATCTTACACATCTATGCTATCGGTATCTTAGCTTTTGTTTTCATGTTTTGAGGTCAATGATTAAAGAAACAAAAACAAACTTCCTGTTTAGAGTAGGGAGAAATGTTGGAGTGATAGATAAAAAAGACCTGGTATAGGGGCCCGCCGAGTGGCTCAGTTGGTGAAGAGCTCGCTCAAGAGTGTGAGCTGAGCTCTGAGCAACAGCAGTTCGATGCCCAGCCTGAGCTGAGCAGCTGCTGAGCTGCCAACAGGTAGCAGGATGGCTCAGCTAAAAAAAAAAAAAAAAAAAAAAAGACTTGCAATACATTGATGACTGTTGAAGTTGAATGATGGAAAAATACTGGGGGGCTCCTTATGCTATTCTATCTCTTTATATATATTTGTTTTCCAATATGAAAAGCAAAATAAATAAATGAAAACAAAAACAAAAAAAATATGGGGCGAGAAAGAGAAAAAGAAACACTAGTTTTCAAAATTTAATTTTCTGCCCTTTAAGGTTTGTTGCAGTAAGAGAATATAAGTGTGTTTGATCATTGAATAAAAAAGACTAGTTTTTTTGATAACCATGAGGTTTTCTGTTCATCAGAAGGAACCTCAAGTTTCTAATGTGTAGCTCTACTGTTACAGAGTTCCCAAACTTTATTTTACACAAGAATCATCTACAGAACTTGTTAAAATGTCTGCAGGTCCCAATATCAGCAATTATAATTTAGAAAATCTTGGTAGAATAAAAACATTTGTATTTTAAGCAAATACCCCTGGTGTTTCTGATTCCTGTGATAGATGGACCCCAATTTGATATACACTGTGATGGATTTATAGTGAGAGCACTCTTATGAGTAAAGTAGTATGAAACATGCAAATATGAGTGTAATATTCTTGTACTATGCTATATTCCCTAAAGAAACTTGCAAACTACTCAAGGAGAAAGACATGCACAAAGTAGTGTAATAGGAGTATAAAGAATTGGGCTTATTGCATATTATCCTACCAGCTCCTAGCAAGGAGCAAAGATCACATGGGAGCACATTTCTTGTCTGGATGAGTAAAATATAAAAAGAGCTTTGAAAATAAAGAGGAATACATCATTGTTAGCTTTTCTAAAAAATCAGACGTTTGTAGCTTAGTCTTGTCAAATGCTGAGACTTGTTCATTTTGTAGATAACATCTCTGATAAGTGCCAGGGTTTTAGGTTATTGATTAAAGAGGAATCCACACACTTTGAATATAAAAATGTGCAAATAACAAAGGTAGTTTAAAAGCTAACACTCGTAACTCACAAGACCAACTCATTTAAATGTCATGGTAGACTTTAGAGGAGCTAAGCCGTGCAGGGGGCAAAGCCATTATGTTAATTCTTCAGATCCACTCAGGAACACTGACAGACTGTTAAGAACCTACACAGTTGAAAACTCAGGTGTTATCATTTGGCTACCTCATTCATCAATTGAAAATCTATTTTGTGAAATCTATTTTGTGAAATCTATTTTGTGCTACTCTATGCGTAGCTGTGAGGGAGATGGGCTTAGGGAGAGAACTAATACTAAATTAAATGTCTGCTGTAAAATCTTCACTTTTCTTCACAAAAAAATTATGAGATAGGTAGTATCCTCATTTTAATGGTAAGAACCCCGATTTAAAGGTAATGACTTTTATAGCTAATTCATAATTATCAATCATGTAAAATATACCTCCAAGTGATCAAATGATTTGCCCTTTACTAAAAAATTAAATTAATATTGTTGATATTAAGTTTTTTCTAATAATAGTCAAGCAGGAGAAAAACACTCCTAGTTCAGCAGCATCAAAATGATAATAGCTAACTTTCATTGAGCACTTATGAATTAGGTCTAGTGTTAGTATATATAAACCCATCATATATTATCTCCTGAGTCAAGACAATCGATGGCTGTTTATTTAGGATAAGAGAAAGCAAATCAAATTCATGCACTTGCTAGACCAAGGTATACTTGTATATCTCCTACTACTACACTGTTTGTGAGTAATCTCAAGGGAACAATGAGATTTACTCATTCTCTCTTAAAGGGGTGAGTAAGATCACAGGAAGAATGTAACAGTCAAGCCAAACTTTTTGAAGAGGATGATTTAAAATATGTCTTTGGATTAAACACTGATGATCGAGAGTTATACTTTTCTCGATTTCAGAGAAATGCCAATACTAAATAGCATGATTTGCTTGTCTTCGTTTGTATCTGCAGTTTTGAAGAACTACTTTTATCCTGAATGAAACTATACAAAGATATGAGTTGAAGCGCAACTAAAACATCTAGGTGATCACAGGAAGCATGCGCAACCAATCCATCAGGTGTCCCTAAACAACAGTCCAGAGCTAACTCCAGTTAAGCCCAGAATCATTCTAGAGAGAAGTTTCTCTCTAGTTTAGAAAATACAGACCTCTCAGATGCAGATGAATTTATTGAACTCTAGAAGAAGGGTAACCTAGTGCTGGGGAAGTCATACAATCGTTTGTCTTAATCCCAGCGTTCTAGGTGAGGCACTTGCTCTCCTCACTGCCTCTGGTGGAGTTAGTGTGGGAGATGATTCCTCTTGTGAAATAACAAATCAGTGGCCTTCTGTTCAGACTGCAGCAGGAGCTAGCTTATAGCTAAGGCATTGGAGAACATGTCCTCAAATTTCTTGTCCCATTAGTCAAAAATTCTGGTTGACTCATCAACAGCCAAAGCTGCCTAGAAAACACTATTAAAATTCTGTTCTAACCATAAGCAAGGTTTTGCTCACACTAAATCTTTCCAGGTTCATTGTAAAGGAAATTTATGATTATACATGTTCATAATTCTTACTTCCATTCCTCTTTCTGCCAATAGGAATATTTCCAAAATCCTGCATATCTTGTAAATATATGCAAAAAGTTATTACTTCCCTCCTTTAATCTGGTTGACAGTTGTCTTTAGACCTCAGTGCAGCTTCCTTGCTGGTCTGCCTTTCTTATATGTACGTCTTGGAATCTCAGCTAGATTATGAGCAGGGCCCACTAATGGGCTTTGGGAATATGGGGACAAATGTGCTGGGTCAGAGCTGGCAGAAATTGACCATTGGAGTGGTGAGGAGCCTTAAAGCTTCATGAGGAATCACTCAAGTTGTGTCCACTTCTGGGGTGCATGTCTATCTAGGTACTGTGGGGAGAGGCAAAGTAAACCTTTTGCAGAGCAGCTGAGAAAGGGGGAGGAAAAGGGGAGGGTGCATCCTGTGCCCACCCCTGAAAATGAAAAAAGCCAGACCTGATAAAGCAGTCTCAATAACAAATAATTTTTGTAAGAGCTTATAACATATCAGCTGTTAGAAACGCAGGCCTGAATCCTGGGGGAAAAAAGATAACTATAAGGACGTGCTGAATGGCCATTACACTAAACTTTGGGACTCATTGGAACCAAGAAATTCTGCTTTAAAACCCACCTGGCAGTATTAATCAAATGGGAGCCATTGCACTTTAGGGATCAAGATAGTCACTGACAGATAAATGCCAGCTAAGGAACAAAAGAAATCCTGTGCTCCGCCGACAGTGCAGACTGGTGACTGCCTAACTACTGCTACCATACCTAGTGAACAACGATGGAATATTTCCCGTGCATAACGCTTTTCCCTTTAATCCCATTAGGACTCATCTCCTGAGATTAAGGACAGCCTTCTAATGAGCACATTACCATGGTCAAACCTGGGAAAACATACGATCATTCTGTAATTTCATCTAACATTTTATCCATAATCAGATTTCCTCAGTTGTCTCAAAATGTCTTTCATTACTTTTTTTTTCCAAACAAGGATAAAAGTGTGTGACTTGTATTCGTTTATTCTTTCCAGAGATTTTTTAACTGTTAATTTTGAAATAAATTCAGATATAGAAAAAGAGATGCAAGAATAATGCAAAGAATTCCTATGTATCTTTCATCTAGTTTCTCCAAATGTTAACACTTTACCACTTGTTTTATCAATCTCCCCTATAAACGATAGTAATAATGGTGGTGGTAGTAGTAGTAGTAATAATATTTACTTCTGGACTGTTTGAGATTAAGTTGCAGAAGTGATGCTTCATATCCTTAAATACTTCCGTAGTTCCTTAAAACAAGGACATTTGCTTACATAGTTATGCTACAATTGTCAAAATCAGGAAATTAATGTGTATACAATATTATTATCTAATCTATATACTTTATTCAGATTTAGCCAATTGTCTCAGAAATTTTTTTTTTTTCTGCTCCAGGATTCATTCCAGGACCACGTGTTATATTTAGTTGTCATGTCCTTTTAGTTTCCTTTCTTCTGAACAGTGCCTCCATCTTTGTCTTTCTTGACCTTGATATTTTAGAAAAGTTGAAGGTACTGAACAACTATAATACAAAGTGTGCCTTGATTATGATTTGTCTTATGTTGCCTCAAGGTTAGATTCAGGTTTGGCATTTTGTGGCTGGATGTGAGGTTGTATCCTTCTCAGAACATTATATTTAAGAGGTACATGATGTTGACTTATCCCATCGCTGGTAATTCTCACTTGGTGATGTTAACTGGTGGCGAGCACTTGGTTAAGGTGATGTTTGTAGATTTCTCCACTGTGAAGTTACGACTTTCACCTTTGTAATTCATAAGTAATTTGTGGGATGATTCTTTGAGACTGTGTAAGTATCCTGTATCTTACCAAACATTCACCCACTAGTTGAGTGAAATCATATCCAGATAAATTTCGCCTGAATCATATCCAGATAAATTTTATGCTCTTGACCAGGACTTTTTGCTTTTTTTGCCCCTAAATGACCTCACAAATACTATTTTCTAACTCTGTTTTATTCAAGGTTTCTTCCAAATTTCTAGCTAGTTGGCTCTAAAAATTTCTCGATGATGTACTGTCTGCAAAGACCAGGTGATGTTGAGTCTCTCCCTCCTCACACCTTCCCTTCACACAGGTGCTGTGCGCTCCCAAAACTTGTATTGGTTTCAGCCATCCGTTTGTTATGTAAGATAGTTTGCATAACATTTCTGCTTTGTCCTATTTTTTTCTCCTGCATGTTCCTGGTTTTAAATAGAAATCTTTTCTTTTAAATGGCTACCTCCTCAAATCTATCTCCTTCTACTTTGCTGTGTGTTTTTTTTTAAGGTCTTATTTTTCTTATTTTTTGAGGGCAGTGTCACTGACTCTCATATGTGGGACCCGAACCAGGACTGCTGGCTTTCCAAGCCAGCGCTTAACCACTGCGCCACTCGGCCGGCCCTCCTTCTACTTTTCAAAACTAGGCTTTTGACATCTCTCTATAAAAGATTTTCCCAATGTTGTTTTAAATCTATTGTTTTAGTGTTCAGATCTGCCATTTTCTTTATTGTGTCCTATTGGTGTCTCTCCTATTTTAGCTTTTGGAAATCACCTCCAGCAAGCCTTTTTACATCTCTTTCAGTGTCGGATGCTGTAATTTGAATCCTGCATCCCAATGGTGTCATCTTCTTTCAACATTGAAACAATAAAACATGAAAATAAGCTAATTCTATACTGTTCCTGTCTAGCCCCTTCCTGCTTCCAGGGAACTGACTTATTTCTATTATCTGTACGATTGCCTTTTAATTGAAGGTGTGTTTCCCCAATATTCTCAACAATTTCGGTTTGTCTTTGGAAACAATTTTGAACTCACTTTTAAAAATTAATTTACTTCTTTTTCATTTCCCTCATATTTCATATCCTCCATTGACCTTTGTTGCTGCTAGCCATAAATTTCATTCTCACTGGGGCCCGTTATATGGCCCATCTACTTCTCTCTTTCCTTTCCTTTTCATTTTGATATGTTTCTGAAGAAAGCGATACATTCAATTTGAGATTCTCCATCTTTAGTTGTACCTGTTCTTTCCTCCCTCTTAGAATGTCCTGCACTTTGGCCATCTCCATAACTATGTCAGTATTCCCACGAAAGTGCTGCATAGTCTCTATAGAGATGATGTATTACAAAATTGTACACTTGAAATCTATGTAATTTTACTAACCATTGTCACCCCAATACATTTTTTTTAAAAGATTTTATTGGGGAATTGAGGGAGGGGAACAGCATTGGGGAATCAGGGAAGGGGAACAGACAAGTTGCTGTCTTTTTGTTCTTCAGTCTGGTTGCAGAGGATGTTGCTTCACTGGCCCAGGTTGGTATCATCATTATGCTCTTCCCGGATGAGGCAGATCAGTTGCCGGCCTCTGGATGGCCGCTCACAATGTCTCTTGACAGCTCACGCTGGCTGCCAGCTGCCAGCTGCTCACACTGGCTGCTGGCTACTCACTGTAGCCTATGGCAACCCATTGCAACAGAGGCTGCAGCTCACACCATCGCCAGCCATCTTAGCTATAGAGGCAACCAGGTGGAGCTGTTGTTCATCACCTTAGCTATAGAGGGCAGTGCCACTGGCCCTCATATGTAGGATCCGAACTGGGACCCTGCTGCTCACAGCTGATGTCTCAAGCCAGCTCCTAACCAATGCGCCACTTGGCTGTCCCACCAATACATTTTGATTAAAAAAAAGAATTAAAAAAAGAAAAGAAAGAAACACTAGGTTAGTTGGAGTTCTCAAACTTGAAGCCATCCCTGGCTGCATACCCAAGGGAAATGCTTTTTTAAATTGCAGTTATCATTTCTTGAGCTGTTTAGCGTGTATTTAACTATTTAACTTTTGTCTTCCAGGAAATCAAGTATTCTTTAAAAGGAACCCAGTTTGTTGTGTGTGTGCCCAAAGCATGTGGCCCTTGGTCACAGAGGCTCTAACGTCTTTGAAACTGTATGGAGATTTTTGTGCATTTCTCTTGGGAGAGGGTTTATAGTTTCATCAAATTCTCAAAAACATGGTGTCTCCCTTTCTCAAATTCTGGTTCAAATTCATATTCTCTAGTCCAAAAGCCAACCATGTTATTTTTTCTGCCTTTCAGCATCTGAAGATCTAAATCATCAGGCCATAGGCTCCCTTCTCCTATGCCATTCTCAAAGTGCGCACTGGGTTTAGCATTTAGGTTAATGAAATTCTAAATAGTTCTCTTGGAAATTTTGGATCCTTTTCTGATTATATAATCCCCAGGGAACCCAGCATTATAGCTTGGAATTTCTTAATTCTGGGGGTTTTAATTACTGCCTTGGATTCATACAGTCTAGTCTGTAATCACTTTGTCTATTGGACAGTTGCTCCTCTGCTTTCATAAAGAGATCATTTCAAATGGTTTTTCTTTAAAAGTGTCCTTCTGGGGTACATCTCCCCTTCCAGAAGCTGCATAAATGTTTCCTCCCCTCTTCCTTCTGTCCCCTTTACCTTCTGCAACCCACATGGAAGGCAAAATAGACAAGTTAAAAAATGCTTGCCTTCTTTTCCTTTTGGTCTTCTGCAGTCCCCTCTGCAGCTTTTTAAGACTGCTTGCCTCTGTCCTGCCCCAGTTTTTCAAATACTTACTTTCCTTCTTTCAAAATTCCCACTTGAAGCTGACACTCATCAGATTCCTGAACCAAAAGAAAAACTGCTGAGATACACATATCTACACTCTCTCATTTCCACTTCTGTTACTCTTAGTCTTGAATTTCTTTGTCAGTTATGCTAAACCCAAACCAAGTTTTCACATTCCTTCCCCTTCCACTCCCCACCACTTCTACCCACACACTGCCCCCTCTCAATATTCATTTCAACATTCTCTCCTTTCTCCCCAAATTTCCCTCCTCTCTCATCCTCCCCTGGTGCCCCTTTTGATTTCCCTTATTTTCAGTATACTCCACTCACTTAAATGGAGACTATTTATTTTGACACAATCTCTGTGAGGTAGTGAGAGCAAATGTATTATATACTCCATCTTATAAAGATAATAGCTGAAGCTTGGACAGTTTAACTTATGTGTCTAACAGAACACGACCAGTTACCATAGGACTTACAGACCCAAAGCTCTCTTGTCAAACTCGGTTTATCTACTGATCCCCTTTTTTTTCTTGGAACTAAAGATGAAGATGACAAATGGAGGCTATTAACAAGTTTACTAAAGTCATACCAATATCTGTGCACGCCTTTCTCAGAAATATAAATTTCATATTTTTCAATAAGTAAAGCATGCAATGATTGAAAACTCTGTATACAAAACATTTGTCTGGAAGTTGTACCAGTTCATTGTTTAACATTGCTTCTTTTTTTTTTTTTAAAGATTTTATTGGGGAATTGGTGGAGGAGAACAGCGTTGGGGAATCGGGGAAGGGGAACAGACAAGTTGCTGTCTTTTTGTTCTTCAGTTTAGTTGCGGAGGATGTTGCTTCACTGTTGGTATCCTCATTGCACTCTTCCCGGATGAGGCAGATAGGACGCTGGCCTCTGGATGTCGCTCACCGCGGCTATTGGCAGCTCACGCTTGGCTGCCAGCCGCTCACGCTGGCTGCGGGCCACTCACTGTAGCCTGTGGCAGCCCACTGCAGAAGGGGCTGCAGCCCACACCATCACCGGGGCTCGCACAGCCCAGCTCCAGGTGGAGCTGTTGTTAGCTGTAGAGGGCAGTGTCACTGGCCCTCATGTGGGATCCGAACCGAGGCCGCTGGCATCCCAAAACCAGCGCTTAACCAATGCGCCACTCGGCCGGCCCTTAACATTGCTTCTGAACTGATCAGGATATTTTAACATATCCAAAATTAGGTAATGGAAATAAGATTTTCTATCATCGCTAGGAATTGTTTCTGTTGTAGAAGAGGTTATTTAAAAAAAGAATATAATTACTAATGTTGTAAATATTTTGTGGGGTGTCAGATAAACACATGTCTTGTTAGGGAGACCACTTCATGGATGGTGTAGAGGCTTGAACACTGCACTGTATACCTGAAGCTGATGTTGTATAATATTGTATGTCAACTATAATTGAATATATATATAGTCACGGGATGTGGAGTACAGTGTGGGGAATGGAGTCAATGGAATTGTAATAATATGAATGATATCGGGGGGGTGGAGGGTAGTAGATTGCGGGAGGGGGTTGTCACTATATGAGGGGTGAAAACTATAATTAATGCATTGTTTTGTACACCTGAAACTAAAAAAAAAAAAAAGAAAAAAGGAATTGGGAACCTTTTTCCATCAAAGCAGATGGTGAAGATGGTAAACCGGAGGCAAATATCAGTGTCTAACCTGTAAAAAGTTAAGGAAGGGGGTGTCCAGATTTTTCAGACATGTAAAGAAATTGGTAATATTTTAATGTTATTATTCTCCTGAGTATAGAATATAAGGTCAGCAGAGCAACTGTTTAGCTGGTGTCTTGGTGTCCTGAAACATCTGCCTAATTGTTTAATTAAAAAGGATCAAAGATTCTTTCAAGACAAGTCCTTCAAAATTTGTAGAGAAAGGGCCGGCCGAGTGGCGCGGTGGTTAAGCGCTGGCTTCGGAAGCCAGCGGCCCCGGTTCGATCCCACATATGAGGGCGAGTGACACTGCCCTCAAAAAAAAAAAAAAAAAAAAATGTGTAGAGAAAAGCTCACTACCAGTGTTGGTAGGCACCTTTCTGAGTGCCCGAAATTACACAGCTTGTAAGGCAGTGAATGGGACTGGTGCTTGGACCAGCTTCTCCAGTCCTATTTCTAATGCCTTTCTGATATACCTCCAACATCATTGGTAATATTAGCATTTGAAAATAGCCCCTTTATCAGCTTGGCTTTTGAATATGGCACTACTAATATTAAGAAATGCTTCACATATAATTTCTGAATAATCTTGGGTCAGCTCAGAAAGAATGCAATGAATATTTCCAAAAAGTAAGTAGAGCTTCAAATAAATATTTTAATGAAATGCAAAAAAAATAATAAATTTGGTTCCATTAAATTATAGAGCCTTTTATCCACTCCCATTTAAGCTCTTTATTTATCCTTGGGTCCCTCATTGGCTCAGAACAGAGCCTGTTTACAGCACGATTGCAGAAACAGATGAACAGATATCCTATTTGTATGCTGACTATTAAGAAAGTGAAAACCACTAAGCTTTGTTTCATATTTTCACTTTTTTACAAAGAGTCTTCAACATTGTGCGATGTAAATTCCTGTTGTGGAACTTTCTTCCCTCTGAAGCCGATTGCGTGATGTTCAAAATCTGAACATCCCCAATGGGTGCTTTCCCCTTTCTTTCAAAAACCTGTCACTGTCAATGCATGTATTTTAACAAAATCCTTATGTTCCTTCCCCACCCTTACCTGGCCTTTGTATGTGTCTACTATTCATATCAGGCAGGGCTCTTGGCATTCATCTTTTATTATGATGACAAAAGATAATCGGTTTTCTTTCAGTTTAATTTCAGAGTCAGAGGTCATCACAGTGTCACTTGAATGTCTTCAGGTGTTTTTTTATCTTGTTCATGCTCTGCTAATGCTCAGAATTGTTTGAGAATGTTTTTATAACGTAGTCCTTGGTGGTAAAAAAGCAACATGGACAAATACAGCTTTGAATGACTTCACATCCCCCATTACACCTAAGGAAACAATCAGGAGAATTGAGAGCTATTGCATTTACAAGTGAAAAGTGAGAACAGAAAATGAAGGGAAACGGAGAGGGAAGAAGAAAGCACACTGTATTATCTCACAGTAAAAAACGTCCTAAATTTATAGATAAATCCCTACAATAATATAAGACAGTGGTCTTGAGTTAGTTTACAAAATGATAAGAACAGGTAAAACACTCATTGTTTAAAATATAAATATTCAGAGAAAAAAATACTGAAACACAAATTAGAAAGTGATCTAGGGGAGGACAATTTGCTGAGTGTTAAAAACAGAACTACAGAATAATTGACATCATATTGTAACTATTTATTGACTAATAACTGATGCTCAATTTACAGGCTTGCCTCTGTTCCTATATATAGTTTCTTTTAACATCAGTAGATACTCTGCATGATACAGGAGACAAGATTATAATCTGTTTAAAGTCCTATTAAATATCCATTTACTACATTTATTATCTACTTTGCCAGGATATCAGAATATACATCATTTATGAAAAAAAGCTATGATACATGTAACGCCTATTAAATACCCATTTATTATCTCATCTAACTATACATCAGATTATCATAATGGTTCATTTAAAGCTGGCTTGCAAATAAACACATATCAGAGCCAGGAGATGATGCATGCTGGTAAGATGGTGAAAAACTAGAGTCCATTACACTGATTTAATTTTTTATAGAACAGAAGAAGTTGAGTAGTATAAATTGTCAGTTATTGTAGGTAACACGTGTCTACAAATGTTTTGAGTAATAAAATATATTTGAATAGTTTCATACCTTTATTCACTTTCAAAAATTAAAAATCCCGTACTAAGAACTTTGTCCCAGGTGGAAAGGGGACTGCCATAAACCTTGGGAGAGAAGAGCAAATATCATGTCTCTAAGTTTGATCATTCTGCCTCCCATTTTCAGGAACCATCTTTTAGTGAATAATTGGTGATGATGAGATTGAAAAAATTAGGTAACTGTATACACACAAAACTGGGGAGAAAATATCATGTTGGAAAAAAAATTAAAAAGCAGGTCAATAATTTATGTTTTATTCCTATAAATACATTAGCAGCTTGCATACCATTTGCCAGAGTTGCCTCCCACCTTTTGGAATTTTTCTGATGTTTCTTAAGAGGACTAAATGCTACCTTGGACATTACTTTTTAAAAGGCATCTTTTAAATGCATCTTTTCCCAGAGTGTATTCTAGGAAATGTTCTGCAGAATAAGCGTGGTAATGATGGGACTGAGGGTTGAGTTCCTGGTAAAATAAGGTTGGGAGGTTCTCGCACAGTCTATTTTCCTCTTGACAGACACAGTGCATATTAATATATGAAAAAAACTGTTGGAAAGCACATTGCTTAACTTTGCTTATCCCAGATTATCCCAGATATGTTTGATTTTCTTTCTTTCTTTTTTTTTTTTTACCATTTTAACCTTTTATTTTATGTTACTTATTTTATTTTACCAGACTTAATCCCCCCCCTCTCCCCCCCACCCCCCCTGGAGCATACATCTCTAAGAACTCGTGTTCTCACTTTAGGAAACATTGCACTAGCTTTCATCTTCATGGTCCTTCCTTACCTCATTTTCCCATCATCACTGCCTCTTACGCTGACAGTGGTCATTGTAACAAGTGATTAATGCTCCTTCTCCTTCTGCATATCCACAGATGCATTGGGGCCATAGTTTGATTATGATGAGGACATCTTAAAAATAATTAGTAGGTTAATAAGAAATTAGTTTGATACATTTCATACAGTTTTGAAATATAAGCCAGAGGATTAAATACGCTTTCTGGGAATAGTTAATCAGTTAGTTAGATAGTTAGCTCATGTATGCTGAAGAGACAATGGAAACTGAGAGAGCCCATTTCAATCCATTTTTTAGGTCCACAACAAAGGGAAATGTCTCTGAGAAGGTTCTGAAGTGCCCCCAGGGTTTTGATTGTTTTTTTCTCTCCTTTGTAGGCTTTAATATGTTACAGCTCCTAGGTGGTTTATCGTGCAACTTGAGTCACCAAAAAATTTTACAAAAGAAACAAAATTTGAAAATTTGAAAACCCCAGTTTTAGATAAGAAGAGATTGCTCTTTTGATGCTATATTGTACAGCTTTAGAATTCTGAGGTTTTGAACAGGCTGTGCATCAAAATAAAGTTTTAAAAATAAATATATTTTTAGGTAGGTTTTTATTGTAAGTTGCAGTCCATAGAGTTATTTTTAGGAGAGAACTAGAACATATTAGTCCTGCAAAAAGTATGTTTACATTTGCCAACAATAAACAAGATTCTTGACTTTAAAATACTAGAAAACTTTCTGTATTATCTGGTCTTGCTTTTGCTAATTTATTGTCATAGTTATGACTAATGTTCACTTTGTGTGTGCACAGTTCTTTTATGTAGAGATTGTTGGAGATCCCAATCATGTACTTAAAAGATGAGAATAAAGGAAATCAGTTGAAAATTGTTGGATAGAGAATTAGCTACAATTAAAGTAACTACATGTGCTTCTTTTAAAATAACCTCAGACTATTTGACACTTAATAAACTTAGAGATCACATGTTAGAGATTTACCTTGAAGTACTGCAAAATAATTTCACTAATTCAGTTTCTAAAGCAGTTTTGCTACAGTTGCTCTAAAATCAACTTAAGGCATGTCTTTTGGTTGACTAGTAAAAGAACAAATTAAAATTAGTATCTTGAAACATAGTTTTTCCCCTTGTAAAATCTAGCCAAAAATCCATATACAAAGTTTATTTTAAAAAGAGCCTTAAGAAACTTTTCATGTTATTCTAATCAATTTTCCAATATAGCTGGTCTCCCTTGCTATTCAATGGTCAGCCTTCTAGCAATAGCTCACCGTTAGTTGCTCAATACAGAAAAGTAGTAATTCATAAAAGAGTTCACAATTCAATCAATGCCAGACTTTTGAATTCACCTTCTTGTCTCACAAGGCATTATAGCCTGAGTACCTTGCTCTGATGTAGAGAAAGCTCTAGAATACAAATTCATGGCCTTAAAAATCTGAGATAATGAATTGAGCCTTACAGATCCGACAGACATGGCTGTTTGGTTGAATTTGCTGACATGAGCATCCCTGGGACAGGACTGATGCATTGATGTGGCCCTCTCTGCAAGAGGTATCAGTTCTTGTGAGAAAATGGGGAACTCAAATTGATGAGGTCCTTGCTATTAAGTTCCAATTTGAATCACCTTGGGAACCATAGGCTCCACATCTGTTTTGGCCTTCTACTTGTTTACACAAAGGGAGCAGCTTCAAAGGACCCGTGTCCTAGAATTCATACTGGCTTCATCACACAGAGCTGTGGTTTTGATGTTCTTGTTCCCAATTTGTCGCCAGTGTCCGAGTACCTGGGTGCCATGGTGATAAAGTGCCACTGAAATACATGGGTAATCAGTCAGTGTACGGGAGGATTGATTTCCTTCTTTCCTTATCTGAACAAAAGCATTCTTCTGAGAAGCAGTGGGAGTAAGAGGACACTTACCATTTACGTTATGAGACAGCAAGGATAAAGGCAAAGATGCCATTTAATTAATAACTCCACCTGGGCAGCAACTATCTCCAGGGAACCCTAATTGACCTCTCCCCATATAGAACACAGGCCTTTGCTTTCCCGTTTTGAAATTGGAAGACATTGAAAAAGCAAATCATTTGCTTTCAAGCTGAGTTCAGGTCCATAACAGAATTGGGCCATGGACTTGGAACTCTTGGATTTCAAGGCAGGACTGCTGTGTACGCTGTGCCTTACTACAGATAATGATCCTCACTTTAATCACTTGTCTGTTCTGAAGAGCACATCACAATTTAAAAGAGGCCACACAGTCTGAGCTGACTATAAAGAGTGTTTTTTAAGAGGTCTGTTAAATATTCAGATGCATACACTTCATTTTAAATGTTGTCAGTTTTGCCATTCTCAACTGTGACCCAAATTCCTCCCTCAAACATTTTAATTGAAGCCAAATTACTTCACTTTCTGCTTTTACATAAGAATGTAGCACACTCGTTGCTATACATTAATCATTGAAAATGTGGCTTCTGGTACGTTTGCTCTCTTATCCTTTAACTTCTCTTTCTGAACATTTATTTCATTTTTCATTGTACTCTCTCATATTTTAACATTATATTTAATTTTCTTTTTTTTTTTTTTGAGGGCAGTGTCATTGGCCTTCACATGTGGGACCGAACCGGGGCCGCTGGCTTCCCAGGCCAGCGCTTAATCACCGCGCCACTCGGCCGGTCCTAATTTTCCCTTATTTATTGGTCTTTTCTTTATAGTCAACTCTGAAATTTTTAACAGGTAACATTTGGGCATTACAAAAAACAGATTTATTGAGGTATATTAACATAAAATAACCTACACATATCTAGAGTATGGTAAGTTTTCTGTATGTATACATTCATGAAAGTTAAGGTAGGGAGTATATCTCTAATCCCCCAAATATTCTCAAGCTTCTTTGTAATCCATTTCTTCTTCCCACCTTTCAGTCCCTGAATCCCCAGGCAACCACTGATCCACTTTCTGTCTCTATAGATACATTTATCTTTGTTAGAATTTTATATAAATGGAATCATACAGCATGTAATCTGTTTTGTCTTTTTTTCACTCTGCATGATTATTTTGAAAGCCATCCTCATTATTGCAGGTATCAATAGCATTGCATGTATGGATATACAACAGGGTGTTTATCTATTCATCCATCTGTTGTGGATATTTGAGTTGTTTACAATTTGTGTCTGTAACAAACTGCTTTGACCATTTTTGTGCCCAGTCTTTGCATGAACATGTATTTCCTTTACTCTTGAATGAAAACCTGGGAGTGAAATGACTAAATCATGTATAAGGTGTATGCTTAATTTTCAAAGAAATTGTCTAACTGCTTTCCAAATTGTTATACCATTTGACATTCCCACCAGCAGTGTATGAGAGTTCCAGTTCCTCCACCATCTTGCCAACAAATGGTATAGTCTTTTTCATTAGACATTCTGATAGGTGTGTACAGGCATCTCATTGTGGTTTTAATTTGCATTTGCCTAATAACTAATGATGTAGGGCATCTTTTCATGTGCTTATTTACCATCTGTATATCTTCTTTTGCAAGTTGTCTATTCAAGTCCTTTGTGTATTTTTTATTCAGTTGCTTCTTTATTTATGTTTGAGATTTGAGAGTTCTTTGTACATATTCCAATCAAGTCCTTCATTAAATATATGCTTTGCAAATATTTTTTCTCAGCCAGTGGCTATCTTTCCCTTTCTTTAACAGTATCTTCTGAAGAGTAGAAGTTTTTAATTTTGAAGGGGAATTTATTTTTTTATGTACGAATTTATTTTTTTATGATTGTATCTTTTATGTCACATAGATTTTTCTCAAACTTTATGTCAGGAAGTTTTATAGATTTTTGAGTTTTACATTAAGCCTCTGATCCATTTGGAGTTAATTCTTGTGTCTAGTGCAATGTATGGAACAAAGTTCTTATTTTGCATATGGAAATCCAGTTGTTCCAGAATAACTTATTGAAAAGATTATCCTTTCTTCACTGATTTGCCTTTGCACCTTTGTCAAAAATCAATTTTTCATATATGTGGGGGTTAGCTTCTAGACCGTCCCTTCTGTTTCATTGACCTAATTACCTGTTTTTGCACCTGTACCACGCTGTCTTTATCACTGTTGGTTTACAACTCTTGAAACTAGGTAGTTGTCCCTCCAGCTTTGTTCTTTCTTTTTGAAGTTATTTTCTTAGTTCGAGGTTCTTTGCCTTTCCATATGGAAAGCTTTCCAAAGCTGATTTTAGAATCAGCTTTTCAATTTATTTTAAAAAACTTGCTGGGATTTTAATTGACATATTGTTGAATTTATAGATCAATTTTGGGGAGAACTGACATTTTAACAACGTTGAGTGTTTTGACCCAGGAACAAGCAGAAAGTAATAAGAAATGTTTTGGATAAATCTGATTGTGTGTGAGATATATACACTGAAATCACAAAACATCTTTGAGAGAAATTAAAGACTTAAATATATCAATAAATTTACTTCAACTAGCCATTTACAAATTTTGGAATGCTTTATTTGACTTGATGTTTTTTCTCCCTCTCTGTTTTACAGTCCAGCTTCAGAGAAATTAAGATATAATAACTTTAAAGGTGTGCCATTTGTCTGTACCTTCAGTTACTAATGAAAGAGTGATTAATGGAAAGTTTAAAAAAGTAGCATTTATAAATAAATTACTTGATGAATCATTATCTGCTCTAAGTATTATCTAAGCACTTTGTTCTTTTCCTTCTTCTATTTTTCTGTCTACCTTTTGGCACTTTCACTTCTCATTAGTGTCTTCGGGGCAAATAGGGTTAGAGAGAAGAAAGACCAAACTCATAAGTTCTTTTTTCCTTATTATTAAATGCCTTTATGCAAAAAGAGATTGAATGCTGTGTTTGGGAATTTCCCTTATATTTTCTGTCCCCATTCCACATCCCACATTTCCAGAGAGTGACGATTGGCAATAGTGGGAAAGTACAAATATGCACATTTAAATATCAAATGCTGCCTTCTAAATTTGTTACTGTGTTTTATCAGTGAATACTCAGAACATATGCGAAGTGCATTTCCCAAGAGGAAAGCCTATCCTTTTGAAGAAGATTTGTCATTATAATAAACATTTAGAACTTTGAAAACGGTTAAATTGTCTAATAGAGTTGGCTTAGTAGCTGTTGAGATTAAAACAAGCTATTACTGGGACTACTCATAAACTTTTATATTATTGGTACTTCAGATTAATAATTCTTATAAAAATTTGCTTTTTGTTCTCATCTTGTCAAAGGCTTGATATAAGTTATAGTTGAAATTGCTTGCATGGTATAAATATAAAGGGTTTTCTAAAAAAAAATTATGTAGTAGAGGTTATTGATTCTCTGGAACCAAATGTTGTGAACAAAGAGAAGCAAGCAAAAAATGGCACCCAGAAATTGTCAAGAAAAATTATATTTGGTTTTTCATAAACACAAATATAAAACATAAGTGGAACAAGAAAAGAAACAGAGTACCAAGATAATTATTTTGATATATTTACCAACTCATCATGTTATACACCTTATACTTACAGTGTTGTATGTCAATTATATCTCAATAAATATGGGGAGGAAAAAGAGTACCAAGAAACACTAAATTTATTCTAAAAGCAAGTTTTGTGATGTGCATGACATGATATTTAGGGAACCTTTAATATCATCATGGAATCAGTAGTCGTCAGTTTAAAAAATAACAGTTAACAGAAAAATTTTCCATGCAGTCTTTAGGAAATGTATCCATCTTAGAAAAAGGAAATTAGAAAAGTAAAATTCTGCCAACATTTACTACCATCCTACTGTATATTAAACCTTGAAATACAGAGATGAAAAGTCAAGATCCTAATTTCAAGGATTTCCAGCTGTGGCCATGGTGGGAGCTTAGAAAATCCTTTTCCCCAAAAAGTAATTTTAAAAATTGGATGAAACTGCAAAAACAAAAACAAAAACATTTAACTTCTGTAGAATCAACCAAGACATACAATAGTCTGAGAAGCTTTATGCTTGAAACATTGCTGAATGTTGGATCAACCCATCAGTTGATGAAAGTTTTACTAGCGCAAGATGTGTGAGCACAACCTCAGTACAATCATTGGCTGACCATTAAATGATACAGTCACAAGCCTGACCTTTAGGAATCCAGGTTTAAAACTTAAAACTAGAATTGAAAAAGAAAACCAAGCAGGGGCATCAGTGGCTGTACTCCATGGAAAAACATATTTCACAGATTTAGCTCAGGCAAGTTGCTAAACAAAAAACAAACAACAACAATGAAAAATAACAACCACCACTATCAGGTGAGAAATCAGAATTCAGAGTTGCTGCATTATATTATCTAAAATGTTCATTTTTTCACAAGAAGTTAAAAGATGACTTGAAAGTGTGACTAAGAGAAAAAAATTGTCAATAGAAATTGTCTCTCTCTGAGTATCCCCAGATGTTGGATTTAGTAGACAAAGAATTCAAAGCACCTAAATGAAATCATTTTTAAAGAATGAAAAGAGATTATAACAATATGAATCAACAAGTAATAAATCTCAATAAGCAGATATAAATTATAAAAAAAGAATCAAAAGGAAGCTATGACTTTAAAAGTATAGGAACTGAAATGAAAAATCATTAGAGTGACTCAAGAGCAGATTTAAGATAGCAAGAGGGAGAATTGATGAACTTGAGAATGCTCAATAGAAATTACACCATGTGAAGAACATGGAGAAAAAAGACTGAAGAAAAATGGGGAGAGCCTTAGAGATGTGGGAAAACATCAAGGATACCAACATGTAATAGGAGTCCCAAAAGCAGAGGAAAGAGAGAAAGGATCAGGGAGAGAAAAAAAAAAAGTTTGATGAAATAATGGCCAAAAACTTCCCAAATTTAAAAATCAACATATTCTACAGATCCAGGAAACTCAATGAATTCTACAAAAAAGAAACACAAAATTATCCATACCTAGACACATCATAGTCAAACTGCTGAAAGCCAAAGAAAAAGAACAAATCTTGAAAGCAGCAAGTAAGAAACAGTTCATGTCATGGGGAGGAACTGATGCAATTAATGATTAACTTCTCATTTGAAATAGTGGAGTCCAGAAAGCAATTGAATGAAATATTCAAAGTGCTAAAGGAAAAAAAAATCCCAACTAAGAATTATATCCAGCAAAACTACCCTTCAAAAATGAAGGTGAAATAAAGTCATTTCTGTATTTAAAAAAAAAAAAAATGACCAGGAAAACTCATTTCTAGCAGACCTGCCTTCCAAGAATACCACAGGAAGTCTTTCAGGCTAAAAGGAAGTGATATGAGATGATAACTGAAATTTACAGAAATAAATGAAAAGGACTGGAAACAGTAAACATGCAAATTAATATAAAAGGCCCTATAAGAATATTTTTATTATTTTCATAACTTCTTAAAACTACAGAATATTCTACAAATTATTATAATACTGTATTTTGCACTTACATATATGTGTATATTCAGATATATGTAATAGATATGACAATAATAGCACAAGGAATGGGGAAGGAATGGAACTATAAAGGGGCCAATTTTTCATATTTCACTGCAATTAATTTATTATTAGTTTTCAGTTGATTGTGATAAGTCAAGATGCATGTTGTGATTCCTAGAGCATACTTTAAAAAATAACTCCAAAAAAAATTAAAAGATAACGTAGTAAAAATAGTATAATAAAAATATACTTAACACAAAAAGGCAGTAAAAAGAGGAATAGAACAAAGAAGACAGGGTACATATAAAAAACAAATAGCAAAATGAAAAAAGGAAAACCAAGCATGTTATTTAAATGTGAATTTAAATATTTAAACATCTCAAAGGACAGAAATTGGTGTACTATATTTAAAAAAACCAAGATCAATTATATGTTGTGTTAAGAGACACACATTAAATTCAAAGACTTTGGTGGAAAAAGTCATATGCAAACAATAACTAAGAAAGCTGTAGTAGTTATCATATCAGACAAAATAGGCTTTAAAACAAGAAATATTGCTAGAGAGAAAGAGGGATATTTTATGATGATAAAAGAATCAGTGTACCAGCGAGATGTAACAATTATAAATATATACACAGATCTAACAATAGAACCCCCAAATACATGAAGCAAAAAATGACAAAATTGAAAGAAATAGAATAAGTCATGGAAATGAATTGACTAATTTTAATCAACTAGAAAACAAAATATTTGGATGTTATCTTTGTGAAAATAATATTATACCAGACCAATATAAGTTCCATTTGTAACGAACGTCCTCCCCGCCCCCCCCACACACACACACAAGATAGAGGAGTGAACAATACTGATTTCATTCCATAAGAATCTTAGAAGGTATTAATTTAACTTTAGGTTTCACCTAAATGTTAGGGAAGTAGGAATTTAAAGTCTTGTGAGAATCTTAGAAAAGTAGGTCTTTTCCTAAAGGTTTCCCTTAAAGTATAATTATCAGTGGTTAGGCATCAATTTTAAAGAACCTGTCAACCCACAGCTATGTCAAAGAACTTGCATTTAATTGATGACCCATGAAACAGAACTCAGAATATGCTTACCAGATTTAAAGGTCCTGTATGAGGTGACATTTTTTAATGCTCTCAAGGGTAGAATTAAAATTTGAAATATCCTATTAAATAGGAAAATAAGCTTTTAGAAATTAGATGAAGTTCTGGCAAGGCAAGTACAGTGGAAAAAGTGCAGTGGTATAAGAATATAATGGATCAAATCTGACTAATCTTAAAGTAAGAGAAAAGCAGCTTAAATCCTGGGTGAAGACTTGGTGCAAAAAGCTAATATGATGCAAGGATATAATAAAAAGAAGGTGACATACAAGTTTTGAAAAGGAATATTTTTTATTATGATCTACAGGTGAATTTTTCTTCATATGTTGCATCCATTTTTTTCTACTATACTTTTAAAAAAGTGAAACTAAGAGAATGTGCAGAGAAAAATGGCTGACATGAAAAACATAAATGGAAAATAGGTCCTTCATATAGACAAACAAAAGGAATTTGGGTTATTTTCCCCAAAATGTGAAAGGCTAAGAGATGGCAGCATAATTTTTAAAAACTAGGCCAAGAATCAATAGCTCTTATTTCTAGTTCAAGTTCTTCATTGCTTAGACAAATCCAATGATGATGATGATGATACTGATATTTCTAAAATTGCCACTAACATTTATAGAGGACTAATGTGTGCCATTTACATGGATTACCTTATTTAAACTTCATAATCATGCTTGAAGTGAAGACTCGAATTAGCTTTATTTTTCAGATTAGGGAGCTGAATATAATTTTCCTCAGGTGAAAACTGAGCCAATAAAATGTATCTCACTGCTTCAGGTGAAAACATGAAAATGCTAACTTCCAAGATTTGTTTACTAAATTTATCAGAATTCGATATAGAAGAGGCTTCATAATTGTTAAGGGCCCAGCAAGGAAAAATTGACTTCAAAGACAGACAATTGACTTTTTGCTCTGCTACAATTCAAGCCAAGAGGACATTGTTGAATACCTGCTACAGGCTTAACAAGGTTCTAGACGCCATGATAGGACTCTACAAAGAAAAAATGAATAAATCAAATATATTTAACTCCTTAATAATTGTAGCAAACATTTATTGAGCACTTAGTATGTGTTAATTTAATCTTCACAACAACCCCATGCCTTAACTGCTATTATCCTTATTTTACACATCAAACAACAGAAGCTAGCTGATAGAACCCAGATTCAAACTGTGATTCAAACCCAGATACTCTGGCTCCTCACTTGGCTGTCTCTCCAAGATAGATAGACAGACAGACAGGCAGACAGATAGAAACAGTACAAGGTAAAGCAGTTAAGGCTATTGAAATCAGGAAATGGGAGAAGTCAACTTGAACTTGTTTGGGCAAATAGTTTCAGCCTCCTTAAAGTGATGGGCAGGGGTAGCTAGAAAATGGTATGGAGCACATTGTAAGTGGGTTGTATAGGAATGAGCAGAACATATTTGGTGTGAACAGTTCATCCATTCATTCAATAAGCATTTATTATTAAGAAGACCCTCCTGTACACTGCACCCTGTACTATATGCTAGGACATGAAGAAGCAGCCAATAAGAGTTCACCAAACATAAATAATGACAGTTGTAGGTGATAAGTGCTGTAGCAGAGGAGGCAAGGAAGGCTCAGATGTGCACAGGATAAGTTGAAGTTCACCGAGGAAGCCTGTAATTCTTGGATTTTAACGGAGAAGAGTGAATGAACCAATCTGGGGATGGGGATGAGGGTGGGAGAGAAGTATGAGACCACATGAGGATTGTCACGTGTTTCAGAGTCACAGAAGTGTTACCACAGAAGGTAGGTAGTGGGAGGTAATAAGGACTTGAAGCAGGAAAGGTGATTTGAGGATGAATAAGCCCTGTGTATTGTGAGTTTATTCTTCATCTGGGGTCAGTAGAGGAGAGCCTTGAAGGATACCAACCTCCCCAGGCATGCTTTGATGACTAGAGGCAGATAAGGTTGGGGAAAGTGGGGTCACAAGTAGAGGGATATTTAGTGACAGAGTGAAACATTTAAAGTTGAGGTCACAGGCAGTGAGGAACCATGTGGTATGATTTAACCCAGACATATAGTTAAAATCAACAACTGGGACAGAAGTGATAAAATACTGGCATGGTGGGAGTGGGAGTAGAAAGGAAATGATGAATCTAAAAGAAATGTTGAAGATTTAATGCCACGTATCAAAAACTGATTGGATAAAAGGAATAAGAAGGAGGGGGGAGGGAGATGGCTCATGTTTTCAAGCCTAGGAATCTTGGAGGCTAAAGCTATGGCAGTGAAGGCAGACATTAGGAAACATGGAATGTGTTTAGGTGGGAGAAAACATTTAAAAAAAATGTTTGACAAATAATATGAGAACCATCTCTTGGAATAGATTTTAAAGTCTTTATTGATAGTAACCTCGGTCCACAAAGAACCTCTGCCAGTTGCTTCTCAAATTTTGTAGAATTTAAAAAAGAAACCAGATGAAAATCTAACCTGGATAAATATTAATATATCCAAAATAAGTGTTAGACTAAATGGCCATATAAGATTCCATGTATGCATTCAACAGGCATGCATTATGAATCCCTAGACAGTATTACATAGTGAATGGTGGTATAGCTTAGTAAGCAACAGTATGTGCTCCAGGGTCAGGCAGAACTTTGATCATATCCCAGCTCCTGCACTGGAGAGCTGTGTGAAGTTGGCAAAATACTGGCCCTCTCTGACCCTGAAATTCCCCAGCTGTGAAAAGAAACAGTGGCAGTTACCACCTCATAAGAAGGTCATAAAGCCGTTAGTCCATTGCCTGGATCACAGAAGATCAGTGAGGGTTAGAAGCCACTGTTATTGCCTGTATTATCTCTGAATCCCCATCATCACTAACATCCCTATCATCATCACTGTCCCTGTTCACAATCTTCCTCTCCATCACTGTCAACTGTGGTCACCATGATCACCATCATCCCTGTTGTTACCCTCATCCCTGTCATTTTGGGTCTTCCTGGTCGAAATTCTACAAGGTGATACGCACCAACTTTGTTGTTTTGTTGGTCAGTTTTTCTGTGAACAAATCCTGAATATTACCATTTAAGAGACAACTTAAGACATGGAACAAACCCTAAATTGTTGTTGTTGGTTTAGGTCATACTGTACCATTCTCCTGTTCTTGTTCTAATAATAGATAGTTATCCATCATTTAATGACATTGATAGAAAAATATAATTTGCTTGAATTATTGTTGTTTGGGGTTAAATCAAGAATTTGATTTTCATTTATGTTATAGCAAGTTAATTGCTCAAAAAATTCTTACTGTTATTGCAGTATTAACTTTTATGGAAAAGGAGCATAGCATAAAGCACTTACAGAGACATATCCCAGGTTGAAAAATGATTTAATTACATTTGAATTCAGCAAGCCTTGCTACTTAAGGAACACAGTGTCTTTGCTGTGTAGCCATGCTTTGGGTTTGCATATTTTATGAAAACATCAGTACCCTGGCAAACAAAGAATGGAAAACTGCTCTCTCTTACCTACCTCTCAACTCCATTTATGCAGGGTTTTAAAAAATAGATTAAGGAGAGAAGTTGACTGTCTTCGTTTTCGTTAAATACCTACATTTACGGAGAAAGGGATTCATGTTGAAGATATGTTTTTCTTAACAATTTAGAGAGTTTGTTTATATTTTGTCCAGACTTCTGCTTTGAAATATTACAAGATTGTTGATTTAAAAAAGGGGCTTTAAAAAATAAAAAAAGGGGCTTTGATGAACATTCTTCAAGATAAAGGCATGTTGCTTTTCAGTATGTCATTTTGGGGAGGGGGTGGTGAGGAAGTTTATTTATGGAGTCCATTGTCTTCTTCCAAGTGATACACATTCCACCAAGGTTAAAGGTGGTGCACAGTGAGTGACTGAGCTGCCTCAGTGTGGTCCACCTGGAAACTGCTTGCTGCCAGTCTATGACAAGGTATGTCAGAAATTGAGAGTATGTACTTAGAAACTTTTATAGTAACTTTACATGGCTGTGACAGGTGAGTTTGGGAGGAACTGATAAAGTAAGTCTCCTAAATTCTTGTCTTCAGGACTCCTTAGGGACCACATTGTGAACCCCCAGAAGAGGAGTAGGAAAAGCAGAGTCTCTCATGTCATAAAACCCTGGATTTGTAGAGCATCTGCAAAGGGACAGGAAAGATAGTGTCCCATGGAGAACATTTTGTGAAGAGTTAGTATTCCATAGCTATTCTTAACCATCTAGTCACTTCTCACACCGCTTTACTACAGCACTGTATTCTTCAGTTTATTTTTTCCTTATTTTTTGAATCATGGCCTAAAATGACACCACTGTAGTCAATGTCACCATTTTTCTAATATCATGGAGTTTTTTTTGTCTAGTTAGAAAACTCAAAACTGAGCAGTTAGTCAAGAAGAGACAAAGTCCCACCTCCTGGAAGCCAGAGACTACATTTTTTTCTGAGTACTGGATAATCACAGAGAACATGAAATGAACTTCTGCAGTTTATGTGAGGGATGACTTGAAAATAATTATATTGGAAAACACTTCTTAGCATCAGAAGGTGAGATTAGGAACTGAAAGGGCATTGGAATGAATCATATATGAAAGGTTTGGTTTTTTTTAGTACTACTCATAGAAGGTAGAGGAAAAAAGAAAGGGCAACTGAGGGTTAAAAAAAAAAGTCATTGAAAAAGTGCTTAAAGAAAATGTAACAGTGGTCCTTGAAATGCTATCAGATATCAGAGCTCTGAGGCCAAGATCTTTTGCCAGGAACAAGTTAAATGGAAGAGATTGCTTCACTCCCTAGTACATTGGTCTCTATTATTTAACCAGGACACTCTCAATTCCAGATTCTTTTTTTCTTCAGTTTGATAACATTAAAACAGCTCTGTTGATTGCTGGCCATCACTTTGAGAGTGAGGTGCTAATGAAGTGGAGAGCCTGTGAAAAGCCCAATGAAACTGGGCAGACTCTATCAACACATAAACACAGCTTCAAGTCTGGAAAAGCCACAGTGGAATGCCAGTCATCTCTTTTCTCCCTGTGTGCCCTAGCCTACTGGCTTCCTCATTGCATCGCCTCACGTAGCCACCCTTTCTATCCTTTTGAATCTTGGCCTCATTTTCATCATTTTCTACCTTCTCTCTGCCTTCAAGTACACACAGTATTTCCCTATCTTAGATGTGGAGGGTAGAGTGGGGGGAACATAAGAGGACAACTCTGCACTCTCTAGCTATTTTTTATTTCCTACTTTTCTGTTTTTGTAAAACTTCATAAACAGGGTATCTTATTTCCTTGCCACCTCCCTCTCCTTAGTCTCAAACGTCTGGCTTTAATAACAATAATGACTGCAGCAAGTATGGCTGACTTGACCAAGTGCATACTCTATACCAGGCTCCATGATCAGTGCTGAGCACACATTTCATTGAATTCTCCCCCATAATCCTCTGATATAGATGAGATGCTCAGGCTTAGATTAAGCGGTTTACAACACACAGCCATTATTGACAGGTCTAGGATTAAGCCTAGATCTGACTGACCTCAACTCATTCTCTTAACTACCTCTTTGTCAACTCAAAAAGGCCAGGAATATGCTTCCAACTCAAAGAGGTATTATTATGACCCATTTAATGTGTTTGCTCTGAACTCCAAGCATCCCCATCCTCTTTGGGACATTTGCAAATTTGTAGTGACATTTGGTTGTCTCAAAGCCAGAGGTGGGAATGCTGCTAATATTTAATGGCTTACAAAAGGAGGAGTACAGTGATAAGAACTGTCCTGAAATGCTGAGAACCACCTCACACAGCAAGGAGTTATCCTTTCTCAAATGCCAATAATGCCCCATTCAGAAACAATGATAATGGATGAGAATCTAATAATGGATTCAGAAAGCCTAGTAACTTCCCCAAATCTGGAGCCATAAATCAAATTGATATCTGTCTGACTAAAAAGCTTATACTTTTTTCACTTTATTCAACAGAACATTAAAATATCATGTATAATTTGATTTGCTCTGAGAATTATCATATTTTATATGTAACATCTCAAATATAATTTATTCAGAGAATGTTTAACTAATTTCATGATTGAATGTTCTTTTAATGCATTTAATGGAGATAATACATATCATAGTGTTTGCCAGATTTTTAAACTGATGCTAAAACTTAATGAAAGAAACCATCAGCATTGTATTAAATGAAGAAAGCTGCATATGCTGGAGCATGCTGTCTTGTTTACTGTCACCCAGGAGTGGAAAGGACTCATTTAGGTGAGAAAAGGAGGGGCAGGGGGAGTATGGTAAGGGAAAGTTAGATGAAGAGGTTAGGAGAGAGAAAAATATATACTTTGATTTTTATTTAATTAGTCTTGTATTCTAAGCTCTGAGCTGCCACATGAAATTTTTGCTTCTTCTGAAACTTCATTAAAAAAAAAAATCTCCTTCATAAACATTCTAAGGTCTAAAGGATTGCCCAAATTTAAACAGTTTCTCTCTCTCTCTCTCTTTCTCTCTCTCTCTCTCTCTCTCTCTCTCTATATATATATATATATATATATATATATATATATATATATATATATTCTTTTTTGCAGCAACTATAGGTTGTGTTGAGCAAAGAGCTTGTCACTTTTAAGAAAGGAGAATTGTGCTTTTCATAATCTAGCTTGCATATATAGACTATATACTTGAATATGCCCTGAGTCTGCAAAATTGAGCTATCCTTTCCTAACATCATGGCCCATGTGCCATTTTTAATCCTTTATTTATTTATTTATGCCAACCAGAAAAATGCAGTAGTAGTTTTACCCTCACTCTCATGCCTACCTTTGAAACTCCTATCCTGAATTGCCCGGTGGAGAAAAAGTATCTGTTTCTTTATACAGTTTTTCTCCTTCTTACTTTTACAACATGAGGTATGTTTAAATTCCCAGTGTAGATTATTTTCTGGGCAAGATAGAGAACAGAGAACTTTGGGCTTTAGTGATGATAAGAATATCTGGGGTGAAGGAGATCCAAGATGGTGGAGTACATAAATGCTGTGCTTGCCTCATCCCATGAACACATCAAAATTATAACTAAATTATAGAATAATCATCCTGGAGAACCATTTGAAGTCTAGTTGAACAGAAGTTTTATGTCTGAGGATATAAAGAGGAAGCAACATCATGATTAGTTGGAGAGGTGAAGATGTGAAATGGGCTGATCCCACACCCAAATGTGGGTTTGAAAATCAAAAGATATATCTCAGACACAGAGGTTCCCTACAGAAGAGTAAGAGACTACAGCCCCCCACACCAGGCTTCCCAGCCCAAAGTACTGGTCCCAGGAAGACGAGCCCCCACAACATCTGGCTGTGAAAAACAATGGGGATTCCCACTATCCAGGTGTAATGGAAGGCTGTAGGAAACCCAAACATTCTATTAACGGGCCCACACAGGCACTCACCCTGGGCTCTAGTGGGGTGATGGTGGCTCTAGGGGCATCAGAGACATATGGTGAGAGACCGATCTGTGTAACTTTGGGGCAAGAACTAGAGGGACAGTCCCCATTTTCCCTGTGTGGGGTCCTTCTCCCATGCAATTGGAAGTCAGGTATCATCTTTCCTGTGCTGAGTCCAGCCCCACAGGGCAAATCTGAATCTGATTGGCCTGCTGAGCGCCACTGCTCAAACCCCCTGATTCACTGAGACCCTGCCTCACCCAGTTTGTGTACCACAGGAGGCTTTATCAGAGGCTGAACCTTAAGGGAATTGGCAGCTTGCAGTAGGCCTCAGAGTGTCCTGGCCTTTTGTGGAGCTACCCCAGACCTGGTGCTGGTGGCAGCTGTCCTTGGTTTGCATCATGGTCTCTCTCACATGCCTCCAGGTACAACACAGGCAGTGACCAACTGTGGATCACTTTGTAGCTCCGAGGCCTATACCAGATCTCCTCCCAAGAGGCCCCAGAACCAACATACTTGGAGGTTGGCTTCAGACCACAGCAGAGCACCACCCAATTAGCTCCACATGCAGCCCACACAAAGGGCATTCTCAACAGGCACCAGAGCCCACTGGGGTGAATCCTGTAAGCTGCGGACATGGCCAAACTCCACAGCCAGTCAGCCTGAGGGTCAATCCTAACCACTGACATGCAAACAGCAGTCAAGACTCAACTATAACAGGAGGTCCCACACAACCCACACAAGGGACACTCCTGGAGCACCCAGAGCAGGTGACCAGAGGGACTGTGCCACTGAGCCCCACAGGACCCTCACTACATAAGGCCACCCAACAAGGCTGGGAGATACAGCAGCCCTACCTAATACATAGAAACAAACATAGAGAGACAGCCAAAATGAGAAAAGAAATAAAATAGGTCCCAAATGAAAGAACAGGAGAAAACTCCAGAAAAAGAATTAAACAAATGGAGGTAAGCAACCTACCAGATACAGGGTTCAAAACAATGTTTATAAGGATGCTCAAGGAACCTAGTGAGAACTTCAACAGAGAGATAGCAAGCATTAAAAAAAAGACATAGAACCCATTAAAAAAAAAAGAAACCAGTCAGAAGCGAGGAATACAATAACTGAAATGAAGAATATACTAGAAGAAATCATAAGCAGACTAGATGAGTAGAAATTCAAACCAGCGATTTGTAAGACAAGGTACCCAATTGGAACAGCAAAAATCAAAAATAATTTAAAATAATTTGAGAATAATTTAAGAGACCTCAGGAATAACATCAAGCAAAACAACATTCATATCACAGGGGTACCAGAAGGAGAAGAGAGAAAACAAGGGATTCAGAACCTATTTGAACCTTGTCACACAACTGTAGCGCGTCTGACTCCAGAACCTATTTGAAGAAATAATGATTGAAAACTTTCCTAACCTGGCAAAGAAAATAGACATACAAACTCAGGAAGTGGAGAGAGTCCCCCTCAAAATGAACCCAAACAGGCCCACACCAAGACACATTATAATTAAAATGGCAAAGGTTAAAGACAAGGAGAGAATCCTAAAAGAGCAGAGAAAATCAGTTAGTTACCTACAAAGGAGCTCCCATAAGACTGTTAGCTAATTTCTCAACAGAAACTTTGCAGGCCAGAAGGGACTGGCACAAAATATTCAAAATGATGAAAGGCAAGAACCTAAATCCAAGATTAGTCTATCCAGCTAGGCTATCATTCAGAATCAAAGGACAGATAAAGTGCTTCACAGACACGGAAAAGCTAAAGGAGTTCATCATCACCAAGCCAGTATTACAAGGAATGTTAGAGGGATTTCTTTAAGATGCGGTGAAAAAGATAAAAATATGAATAATAAAATGGCAATAACTATATATATATCAACAATTACTTCCAATATAATTGGATTAAATGCTCCAATTAAAAACATAGGGTGGCTGCCTACATGCTGCCTACATGAGACTCACTTCAGATCATAAGACTTATACAAACAGACTGAAAGTAAAGGAATGGGAAAAGTTATTTCATGAAAATGGAAATGAAAAGCAAAAATACTAGGGTAACAATACTTATACCAGACAAAAAAGACTTTGAAACAAAGAAGAGTCAATGAAGGACCCTGTAATACCACTTCTGGGTATTTATCTGAAGAAACCCAAAATGCTACTTAGAGGGGACATGTGCATCCATATGTTCATTGCAGCATTGTTTTCAGTGGCCAAGATGTGGAGGCAGTCTGAGTGTTCTTTGATAGAGGAATAGATAAAGAGGAGATGGTACATATACACAGTGGAATATTGCTTGGCCATGGAAGGGAATGGGTTCTTGCCATCTGTGGGGGCATGGATTGACCTGGGGGTATTGTGCTGAGTGGAGTACGTCAGACAGAGAAAGACAGATGCAATGTAATTTCACTTGTATGTGGAATCTAAAGAACAAATAAACAAACAAAACAATAAAAAAAGAAGAATATCTGGGGAGCTTGTCGAAATGCAGATTTCAAACCCTGTACTAGAGACTTGAATTTAGTAGCTCTAGGAGGGAATAATATACTTTGTCAGTGAACTCCCCAGGTGATGAGGTGCAGGTGGTTCATGGACCTTACTTTGAAGACAATTAATTTGGCACTTAGTAGGATCTTCATAAATAGTTGTTAAATATATGAATGTATCTGAAGGCTGTCCTGACATATTTATTTCTAATCAATGCAGGCTTTTACCTATAACCACATGAGCTTAAAACCCTAGAAAATTTCTTTAACTGTTCCTGCCTCTTACCTATGTCCACCTGTTTTCAGTCTCTTGAAGTCTTATGGTGTTTGTTTCTCAGTTGCTTGCAAGGTCCTTTCCATTGCCATGACAATCAGTGCTTCAGGACCTCCTGTCTCATGGCTGGTTAACAGGTGTCCTGGTATTCAGCCTCTTTTTACTCCAACTTGTCTTTAAAACCACTATCAAATGAGTTGTCCTCAAACCCATGCTTCTCTGCAGTGAAGACTATGACTTGACTCAAGCTACTTTTCCACTTCATCTCTTTCTGATCTCCTTCTCTTTAACCATTCTGGTTTTCTCTCTTTTTCATAATCATGCTTCATGCATTCCCACCTCCCTGTCTTTGCTCCTGCCATCACCCCATGGGCAGACATAGGTTAACACAGCAGGCCTGAGTTGTTCAAACCCTGAACATTCCACAGAAATCCATGTCTTCAGGACTAGCCCTTGGTCAGCTCCTGGGATAACTTCTGAGTCCTTGAAATAACCTTCCTGAGAAGAATGTTTCCATTTGCACAATGCCTTGGACCATAGAGTATTTGTGGTAAATACCAACGTGTATACCTGAGGCCTTGGACCATACTGTATTTGTGGCAAACACCTATTTGTATGCCTGAGGCCTTGGCATGCATGTTAACCAGATAAATGTATTCTGATTTATGGTGAAGGCCTGTTTTAGCTCTAGTGGGGAGCTCGACTCTGAGAAGCTGAGCTCAATCATGTGGGCTATGTCTATTGTGACTGACCCCCAATAACAATCCTGGACACCAAGCACAGGGGAGCTTCCCTGGTTGGCAACATTTCACATGGCGTGTCATACATTATCACTGAGAGAATTATGTCCCTGTAATATCCCGCTGGGAGGAAACATCTAGAAGCTTGTACTTGGCTTCTCCTGGACTTCTGCCCGTGCTTTTTCCCTTTTCTGGTTTTAATCTATATCCTTTCACTGTAATAAAGCATAGCCCATGGATATAACAACTTTTCTGAGTCCTTTGAGTCCTTATTATAAATTATCAAGCCAATGGATGGTCTTGAGAACCCCTGACACATCCCCCAAGCACTCCCCTCACTTTTCTGCCCCACCATACCCTAGTCTTTCTGCAAGAGCCTTCTAAAAAATCCCTTTCCTTCCAGATTGCCTTCCCAGAAAGGCAGGCAGCAAGCAGCGCCCTCTGCTGGTGAGAGTGCCCACTGGAAACATCCTTCTGAAAAGAAATTTGGCGATGTTAGCAAAAGTTAAAATGGACATACTGTTGATCCAGCAGTTCCATTATTGGAGTTTATTCTATAGAAATCGTCATATAAGGGTACACTGAATGTGTTGCTATCTTGTTTGTTGAAGCAAAAATTGGGAATAAGTCAATTATTGTTTGATGGCAACAGTAATAGAATAATAATCCCTTAATAAGGATAAAGCTTCCACTTACTGAGTACATTCTGTTCCAGTCCTGTGCTAAGTGCTTCACTTAAAGTGCTTCACTTACATTTATAGCAAATCTTTCATGTAGGTAGGTTATCCCCACTTAGACAAACACTGAGGTAACTCAAAGGTTAAGTGAGGTCACATAGGGAAGATCTGTATGACTCCATCCATACAATTCATACTAGGCTAAAAAAGAGTGGTTAATAAAGAGTGGTAGAGCTCTATATGCTGGCATGGAAGGGCACCCATCACATGTTATTAAGTTTAAAAATTTAAGTTACAAAATCATTTGTATATGTTACCATTTTGTAAACCATATATATGCATACACACATTTGCATAGGAAACAAAAAAGATGCAGTAAGATTTATAAATTTACTGAACAGGTAACAAGTAACTCCTTTTCTCCTAATACACTAAAATGATGATTCTATGATGAACTTGGCTGCCTTCATGCAAGGATATGAAACAGAGAAGACAGAAGATCGGAGATTAAAAACAAAAACTGTCTGCATCCACTGGTAAAAGGTGAGGGACTCTTGCTCTTAAATTTGGGCAACAAAAAAGTATTAATATGTTAGAAATACTACTAATGCTTTTATGAAAGGAAAGAGGGCCTGAGTCCTTTCACAGATAGAAGCAGACAATATATTAAATATTATATTTATATATAATATTTATAGTTGTAGAAAAATTAGAGAATGAAGCAAAGCACAAAGAAGAACGTAATGACACTTAGATCGATTTGTTATTTTCTAAAAGCAGCATTTCTTTTCTGTGATCTAAGAACAAATCTTAACAGCAGACATGCTACTGGATTTTCCCAAAAAAGAAAAGAAAGAAGAGTTTCTTGTTTAAATAAATTAGACACCACATTGCATCCTCTCCTTGTTCTAGTGCAAATATGTTTTTTAAAGAAGCCCTTCAATAAACCTCCTGTTTATTCAGTGTTTTTTAGATTGTGTGACCATATAACCCTTCTGCTACTAAACTGTCTGTACCTGGGCAGGCTACAGAATAAAAAATAATTGTTCCTTCCTCCCCTGTCAGTGGAACCTGGGCACTGGCAGCAACTATTTTCTCATCTCTCCATCCAAAGATAAATCAAGAGCCTCAATTTATTTTTCCCAATATTTGTATATTCAAGAGGCCCAGGAATGACTCTCATTGGCTCTACCTGAGACATATGCCCAGTCACTATGGCGAATGGGATACGATACCCTGATTGATTGGCTGAGATCATAGGCTAAATGCTGTGGCCAGGGCACTGAGCTCTGTGATGGCCATAATGGCACAAATCACAGATATTTGAGTGGGGAAAATTAGCTGTACCAAGGAAAAGAGGAGGGAAAAAGTGACAAAATACATGATTTGTAATATACTGTCATACTCTAATTTTCTGTACTTTTTTTAAAACTCCTTGTGTTTTATAAAACATATATATATATATCTATAAAATACATGCCATATATTTGTTCTCATATTATACTTTTTCAGTTAATATATCATGAACATTTATTTTCCATTGACATTAAATATTCTTTAGAAACATGAGCTTTTAGGCTTACACATATTCCATCTTATGAATGAACTATATTTAACTATTACTCTATTGTGAGGCATTTAGTTTGTCCCTACTTTTGTTTTTGAAAAGCTCTGGGTTACACATTCAGCATTAGGAGTTCTTTTTGGTTCAACTCAACATTCCGACTCAAGACCGTATTTGACACACTTCTACTCCAAAGGGTATAGGATGGGAACACAGCTTGCTTGAAGGGCAGCGATGGTCATTCCTTTGCTATAGGAGTCCTTGCAAAGGTCCATAGCAGATCATGTGCAAAGATGCACATCAGGTAATTGTAGGACCTGTCCTGATTTAGAAGCTATATTCCTCCAAAGAAGCCAATAGCTTTTACAGCAATTTCATAGGAATAGGTTTCAGAGTCCTTATAAAGTTCATCTTCAAAGCTATAAGAGCATCACACTCAAGGAAGCCCAAAGCTATGGTTCCTATCACTTATTTATAATTCTCCAGCCTCGATGCCACTTAGCAGTCCAGGATCAGTTTTACAGTAAGTCATGTTGACTAGTTGTCAACACACTTCACCTGCCCCCTCATCAGGTTAATAGGTAACTGAAGGTCAAATTTTCATGTAGAAATGGGGAAAGGTTTTATAAACCCTTTACCCACAAACACTCTTAAACATAAATTAATGTCCAAATATGTGATTATTTCCTTCAAATAAATCTAAAAAGTGGAAATACTGAGTCAAAAAATAATTTAAAAATTTCTGATGCATATAGCTAAATTATTTTCCAGAAAGGAATATCAAATTGAAATACTGTTGACAGTACACTTGTGACAGTTGGTCCTGCACCTGACTTTACGGCATCATTTTTGTCCCTTTCTACCTGAATATAACTTTCCCTCCCGCCCCCATTAGCGACTTCACCATTGCACTCATTTTAGTTCCTTTAACATTTCTTGCTTTGCTTTGTCCTCTGACTAGACTGTTTTGTCATTTCTATGTCTAGTGCCACCGATTCACTTTTCAAAGTACGCTAGAAATGTCACCCCCTTTTGAGATGATCTCCAAACACTGCTTCTCTTCCACACTTTCCTAGAATTCTTGACTTACCCTTCTCGTGCCCCTAGCTTTTTGTGCTCTGAAGGCTACTTCAGTGCTTTTCACGTTGTATTATTGTTAGGTGTATGTTAGGTCTGTCTCTTAGATTAGAATAGAACTCTCTGTAGCTGGAGACCGCATTTGCAGTTCTCCAGCTCAGAGAACTTGGAGTAGTCTATAATGGCCTTTAAACATGTTTGTAGAAGAGTGTGAGTTAATTCAACTAGTAAATATGTATTGAACAGTCACCACAGGGCAGGCGCTGTTAAAAGTACTCTATCCCCAGCATCTAGAACTGTATATAATACCGCACCTAGATGTACCTGCATATAATGGATGGCTCCAAACCAATACATGCTGGTTGAATAAGTGAGTGAATGCAGATACAGCACTAAGACAAGGCCCCTATTCTCATGAAGTATATATTTTAAAGAGAGAAGACAGACAATAAGACCACAGATAAGAAGGCTGTCAGATGGAATAAGTGCTAGGAAGAGAATTAAAATAGAGGATGAAGTTATAAAGTGGAGGGTAGCTACTTTAGGTTGGGTAGTCCAGGGAGGTTTTGCTGTGGAAAGTTTGCTGTGGTCGGAGCGCAAAACCCACAGATCTGTATGTGAAGAAGTAATTGGCCATGTGGAGATTTGGAGAAGGGCATTCCAGGCAGAGGTAACACTTAGTGCAAAGACCCTGTGATGGAAAGAGCCTGGAGTGTTTCAGGTAATGACAAGAAATGTTTTGGGACGGGCCAAAACAGAAAAACCCAGATGATTTAAAAAATATTTAATGACTAGTATGACATTAATGAATCATGACTGATTTCAGCCACTGTCTCCCACCCCTTCTTCCCACTTCCTGGCTCTGTATCTGCCCTGGATCCAATGCACAGAAAGCCTGAGAGACACCAGTCTCATCGCTCCCATCCTGTTGCCCTCTTCCAGCTCCTAATCAGATGAAAGAACACTCCCTACCTCTTTTTCTTTTGTGGAATGTAAAGTGGATCATATTTTCAGTGGGTATTTGGAATTCCTATAAGACTGACTCCAAGGCTCTTAAGAGGTGGTTTGGAATGGCTGAAGTATAGGGCAGTGCTTCCCAAATTTTAATGTACATGTGAATCCTCTGCAGATCCTGTTAAAATACTGATTCAGGGCTGGCTGAGTGACGCAGTGGTTGGTCGCTGGCTTGGGAAGCCAGCGGCCCCGGTTTGGATCCCACAGATGAGGGCTAGTGACACTGCTCTCAAAAAAAAAAAAAAAAGTACTGATTCAGATTCAGTAGATCAGGTGGGGACTGAGATTCTGCTGTTCTAATAATCTTCCAGGTGATGCTGACGCGACTGGCCCATGGTCTCTACTTTTAGTAGAAGAGCACAGGGCATGACTCTGAGTCTTGGCTGACCATTAAAACCCACTAGGGAGGGGAGGCCAGGTGGCTCAGTTGGTTAGAACGTGAGCTATGAACAATAAGGTTGCTGGTTTGACTCTCACGTGGGCCAGTGAGCTGCTCCCTCTGCAACTAGATTGAAAACAGCAACTGGACTTAGAGCTGAGCTGCGCCCTCCACAACTATTGGGTTGTCGGAAAAGTCATGACGCATTTTTGCAACGAAAAACATAGAAAAAAATATGTCATGACTTTTCTGACAACCCAATAGATTGAAACAACGACTTGACTTGGAGCTGATGGGTCCTGGAAAAATGCAGTGTTCCCCAATAAAACTTATTTTTAAAAAAATAGTTTTTTAAAAAAAATCCACTAGGGAGCTTTTTCATCTCCTGAACCCCCAGGCTGCACCCTATGCTAGTTGCATCTAAATCTTTATTATTGGGAATCAGGCAGATATATTTTTTAATTCCCTGAGGTGATTGTAGTATTTGAGAAACACTGACTTAGGGCAGAAAGTTGGTAAATTGTCTCTGCTGCCAGTCTCTTAGATCACAGGCTAAACTTTAGTCATTGATAAGGCACCAGGTTCTTTTAGAAAATAGATGTCCTACAAGAGTAAACGCTACAGTGTCAAAGTCCTAAAAGAAGTCTAAAGATAGTTCAGATTTAAATTTTTTTAAATTTCGTTTTTATTAAGAGCACGTTTGTTCGTTCTCCCTTATGAGCAGGCAGGCCTTCTTCCTCGCCCTGAGGCTGTCCTTCCTAATTTAAAACAACTGTTATTGATGGTGGTCTCTTTGGAAAGAACTTTTCTTTCACTGAAACCTTTGGGCAAACTGAGGCTATAAAGCAAAGAAAGGACAGACTTGCTCTCTGGCCTTTACCGTACAGCCCAACAAAAATGAAATAATAGAGTCTGAGGTCTGGGGTAAATATGGTCACATCAAGCTGATGTTCTCTCCAAGCTCCAAACTGATGAAAAAAATTATACCCTACTAAAGCCTATTGTAATTTACTCTTGGACAGCATTTCCATTATAAATTCGAGTTTTAAGAGGTTTCTTACTCAGCTGTAAAATTTTGCTGTAGGCTATGGCTTGGACAGAGACAATTTCAGCTTGAAAGAGATTTTAAAAATAAAAGGAGTTTTTTTCATTGAGCAAGTGAAGTGTGGTTTTCAAAGGAATGAAATACCCACTATGCTCAGACATTCTTTGCATCTCTCTCTATTTCTTCTCCAAGTGGGATTGATTTTGAACAAATGAAACCTAGTTTGTTCACATATTTTTAAACCAAATGTTTGAGTTACCAAATGTTTGAGGGACTCTTTGAATGAAGAAAATTCATTTTAAGGGTCACAACTTAATAAGAAGGAAGACAAATATTGTTTGCTGTTTTTCATGTGCAGAGCTAGGGTGGGGCAGGGTCCTGGTCTTTGAAGATTCTCCGTCTGTTGCTCATTTTTTAAAAAGGGAGTTGAAGCTGAATTAAACAATAGGAAGTGTATTCACTGTTTGTATGCTTTCACTGAAGATTTCTCAAGGGATTTCTAAAATGTCTCTGTCATGAGTACATGTTAAAATAAATGTTGGTCAATTTCAGGAAGAAAACTTTGATTTTTGCTTATTGGTGTTGGGCCCTATTTCTGAGGTTACCCTTTCCCCACGTTCAGAAAAGAACTGTGTTGCCTTTCTCTGGTGTAGGTTGTTCCTCCAATGGCTATATTGAGGAGGACAATCTTGGGCTTCTCACAGTGCACCACTTATTCTCTCATTAACATCCCACCTGCTCACAGTGAGTTTCCTTTTCCCCCCTCCCTTTCTCTTTCCTTTGACAGTGGATGTAAAATTTAGCCCCTTTAGCCCCTTTACCTCCTGCCAGACAGTGGCATAACAAAAATCCAATGATACATCAGTGCCCAGAACACCTTTGCCCTAGGGCTGTATGCCTGCGGAACCCATTATTGGTCAGTAGTGATCAACCCGATGCTATAGGACTTCAGCATCCAAACAGACCTTACATCAGTGTGATGGAAGCAAATGACCATTTATCAATATAGGCTGCAGTCATCAAAAGAGATATTTCCTTTGAAAGAGCAGATAATATAAAATCACGATATATAAAGATTCCACAAGCAGCTACCAAAAGAAAAAGCAAAGGTAGGCAATAATAGGCTCTTTGTCAATGATTCTAGGCAATCTAAGGTGTTCTGACTCTTACCCTCAATTTGATTGGCCATTTTTATGCTAACTGAAACAGTTCTGTCTCACATTGTAGTTCAGATATCACCTCTGGAGAATGATGCCTGACCATTGCCATCCCCACCCAATGTGGGTCTAGTGTTCCCTCCTCCTCTCTCTGTGGACTCCCACTGTGCCCTCCACTTAGCTCAAACATAACTCCTCAGATTTTTCTCTCTGCTTTCCATTAACTAGGCTGTGAGCTCTTTGGGTTCAGAGACTATGTATTTCAGTCACTGTTGGAACCCTAATGCATAGCACGTTGCCCTGGCACCATGCTCAGTAAATATTTGTTGTATAAATCAATAACAAAATGAATAAATCAACAAAGTGAAAACACAGGGACATGTGCCTAAAGAGCAACCCTTGAGTTTAGTTGCCAGTATTCTATAATACTTCCTAGTTTTATCTAAATATTTGGAGAGAAAATGGTCTTGTTTTGTTTGACAAGGTCTCATTGCTTAATAGGAGCAGGAGTAGTAATAGCTAACATTTGTTGCATATTCAATGACCTGGCATTATTAGAAGGCTTTACCTGTATCAACTGTGCTAATCTTCACAACAGCCTATATGATGGGCTTTACTGTTATCAATGCTGGATAAGTGGTTCAAGCTCAGCTGTTCCAATTCAAACCACCTTTAGGCACCATGCTGTATGGATGAGATAAACAGGCCTACTTCCCTGTGAGCATGTCGTGGCTGACTCTATTTTCACACTGAGGGACTGACTGCCAGCCTTCAACGTTTAGTTTGGCAGCCATCACATCCCTATGCAAAGTCCATTTCTCCTGAACTCTTGTTTCCTTGTAGTGTGCACATGTTTTTCTTTCAGTTCCTCTGTGTTAGTGTTTTATGGCTTGGGGAGCTTGAAGAGGCAGCTGTATTGTTAATGTAAGCCATTACCACAGAGGTTTCTGCTCTTTTTCAGAACCTTGTAATTTGTTAAAAGTTCTGGTTTGGGTTTCCGTCACATCTTATTGCTGACAGTATTAGCAGTATCTGCCAACATTATCGGTTGTCTCCAGGGTACTGATTGAGATATAAAGGTCTCTAATTGTCTATGTGCCGCTTTATGTAGTACAGCTTGCTTATGTAGGGACACTGCTTCCAAGTGATTTTTCTGGCCCTGATGGACTATAAAATCATTTGAGACCGCTATTACTTTAAAGACAACAGAATAGTAACTCTGAATTGTTTGCCTTTGTTAACTCACATTTTAAGGCTGCCTTTGTATGCTACAATGATAAGCAGGGGTTCTTTCGTTAAGCTGCAGAAAATAAAGAGATCTTTTCCTCTTCATTCTTTTGCTTGCTGGTACCTATTTGCAGTGCTCTTCTTATAAGCTTTCTGCTAGCTCTTTCTCATTTTGAAGCATGGATATCAGAAATGTATGCAAACAGTCTATCATGGGCCAATATCAAACACTGTTCTGACCCAAGTTTTTTCTTGAGCTGCAAGCTATTTGAAAATGAAGCACTGGACCCAGGCCACACAGTTTGTTAGGAACAAAACTGAGGCCAGACCCCCTGGTCTCCAGACATCTAGTTCAGTGTCCCACATCCTCAAAGTTTATTTGTTTGAAATAATGGACAATATTGCATCTTTGTAAGAAAAGTTAAAGAAAAATTCACTTGGTAAAAGCCAATAATTTTGAGAGCTGAAAGCCCTCAGCTCGATTTAAGTTCCCAAAAATTAATGTGCATGCGCACGCACACACACACACACACACACACACAACGAGCAGCTTTCCAAGAACCTAGCAGAAAGAGATATAACAACTATTTTTTTTTTTTTTAGCCCAACACTGGACTAACCTAAAGTTAAAAAAAAGTATACCAACTATATTTGAATGCTCTTACAGACTTACTACATAGAGAAACTGAAAAAGGAGCAGTAATCTCAACTCCACTGGATATTTTTGTCTCAATGGAGTTCAAGTTTCAGTATTGTATAGAATCTAGTTTAAAATTTCTGTGGCCCTTCATCGTGTCCCCAAAAAGAATGTACAGTCTATATTAGTTTTCTAGGACTACCATATCAAAGTACCACAAACTGGGTGGCTTAAACAACAGAAATTATTGTTTCACAGTTCTGGAAGCTAGAAGTCCAAAATCAAGGTGCCAATAGGGTTGGCTTCTCCTGAGGGTTGCAAGGAAAAGTCTGTTTCATGTCTTTTCCCTAGTGTCTTAGTTCATTCAAGCTGCTATAACAAAATGCCACAGACTGGGTGGCTTATAAACAACACAAATTTATTTCTCACACTTTTGTTTTTGTTTTTGTTTTTGTTTTTCGAGGGCAGTGTCACTGGCCCTCACAGGTGGGACCTGAACCGGGGCCGCTGGCTTTCCAAACCAGCACTTAACCACCACGCCACTCAGCCGGCCCAATTTCTCACACTTTTAAAGGCTGGGAAATCCAAGATGAAGGTACTGGCAGATTTGGTGTATGGTGGGTCTGCTTCCTGGTTCATGGATGATAGCAGTCTTCTCACATGGTGGAAAGGGCAAGGGCCTCTTTTATCCCATTCATGAAAGTGCTGCCATTATGACCTTAATCATCTCCCAAAGGCCTTCCTTCCTAATACTATCACTTTGGGGGTTGGGGTTTCATACATATTTCAAACATATGTACTTTGTAGGGTCCCAAACATTCAGCCCATAGCACCTAGTGGGGGTTGGTTTGCTGACAATCTTTGACATTCTTTGGCTTGTAGGAGCATCATCCCAATTTCTGCCTGCATCTCCACGTAGCTTTCTCCCTCTGTGTGCATCTGTGTCCAAATTTTCCCTTTTTTATAAAAGGACAGCAGTTACATTGGATTAGGGCTCAACCTATTCCAATATGACCTCATCTTTATGATTTAATCTGCAACAGCCCTATTTCCAACTAAGGTCATATCGTGAGGTACTGGTGCTTAGGACTTTAACATATGAATTCAATCCATAACACTGTCTTTAAGGAAAGGTTAATTCTTTGATTAGCTATATCAGACAGGAAAAACCTCAATATAGGCAATACGGTTTTTTATCTATCAGGAAAAGAACATTCAAGAGGCAAGCATTTACTTTAAATGAATCAATTAATATCATTAAATCCATCATGTACTTTTAAAATAAAGTTCCAATAATTCAAGATCCCACTCCCTAGTGATTAAGATGATACTGAATTCTTTCATCACTTTGAGATACTGTCTTCATTTTTATAGTCTTTCCTCTTTTTTTTTTTTTTTTTTTTTTACATAGCAGGACAAATATTTTCATATATTTTGAGTGCATTCCTGATAAGTTCTTGATCCTCAACTTTCAACTCCAGTTTATTTAACAGGCTATTTAGAAGACAGCATTTCCTGACTCCTTTCAGGCAAGCTATTACTCCCTTCTCTGTGCTCCCACAATATTAGGTACATGCCTCCATTGTAGTACTATTGAATTAATTAAAGTAGTCTGTTTTTATGCCTGACTCTTCCATTAGATTGTGAGTCATTTGAACACAGGGATTGTCTATTTTATTTATAAGACATTGTGTTATTTCTCTCTAGTACCTGCCATAGGGTCTGGCACCTAATGTTTGAGATACTTTAAGCCATCCAAAAACAGTTTATTAAAGAGAGCACCAACATAGAAGAGTTCATAAAGACATATTTTAGAACTAGAAGAGTTCTCACATCAAATTTTATCTAATTTAGTCTATATACCTGGTATCTGGTCATTGGTTTCTCAATATACACATATATAAATTCATAAATAACTAAAATCAGTATTTATCAAGCAAATATTTTCAAGGATAATAGAAAAAAAAACCCATTTATTTATAGGACAATCATTATTTGCCAAATTCTCAGAAGTATAAAATCATATGGTCTTTTGAAACCCTGATGAAAGATTTTATATAAAATCTAAGCATTATAATTAGATGTAAAGTTTTTCAAATTGCTTTAGATTTTAAAACTTTTGGAAAGTGTCATGATGATTTAATTTTAAGTAATAATATTTATTTGAGTGTATCCTGTCTTCTATTTTGTAGCTACCTTGGGCAATAACTTTATCTTTCTTTGGGCTTTATAAAATATCAAAGCATTAGTTGGGGTAACTTTTAGTTCCAAATTTCTATTATACAAATATATATCCTATGTATTCTGTGCATTTGCTATGTTCCTAGCATCTGACAAGATACGAGGATCTCAGATAAAGGATGCAAAAATGGATGAGACACATTGCCTCCATTGGACCACCGTCTGGACATGGTCCCAGACACATAAGAATGTGACATTATACAAAGTAGGTAGGTCCTGTGAAAGGCACAGCCGTGGTGGTATGGGAAATCAGAGATCTGTTCTGTATACCAAGGAAGTCAGTGAAAGCTTCAACAGGGGCTAGGAACATTTGAACTGTGCTTTGATCTGTGGTTATTGAAAGGTTATCTAAATAAAAGAGAAGCTGACTTTTATGGAGAAAGCCTACTTGCTTTAAATTTTGTGACCACATACTCAATAATAACAGAAGAGTTGTGGATACTTTAAAGAGGTGGTCAGGTCATCTATTGTCACCCTCACTTGGCTTTGAATTGACAGCTGATTTTAAGGTTGCAGAGCCCAACCAAAAGCACCTGAGGGTCTCGTTCCCCCATCCTCAGCTAGACAACAGGCAACCCTTACTGAGCTCTGGATCGATCCCAAGCCTTGAGGGCAGAACCTGAGTTTAGAAGTTCAAGATCCAAGTAGGGCTTTTGACTGTTGTCGTGACGTGAAAGCTAATTGGCACCATGGAGAAGCATTTTCAGAAGCTCCCCAAGGAGGATGGAATAGGGTCAGCACAAATTTCTTTGTACCATAGGAGCTATTTCTTCCCTCATATTATGTCTCTGCCCTTCTCTAGATACAGAATCACCAGAACTTCAATTTTTACCCATGAGATTTCCTTCGCTCAGGTACAAAATAGGCCTCTTCCCTAAGACAAGAGAAAAACAGCCCAAGTCCTTTTGCTACAGAGCAGGAACAAAGTCAGCTTTCTTTTTCTTCTTCAACTTTAGTTCAATGTAACACGATACAGGATCACTGGTCACTGAGATGAAAAATGAAGCTGATTGGAACTGAACCCAAAAATGGTCAGTGGGAAAAAGGGAAATAGAAGAGAACTTGCATTTATTTAGTAGCTCTAAATTTCCAGGGGAGTTATCATTCATTCATTCATTTACTCAACGACTGTTTTTGAGCAGTAACCACACACCAGGCATTGTGCTAAGCCTAGAGCATAAGCAAAATAGAAACTGCGTTTTGCATGGAGCCTGCGTCCCATGGGGCTGCATTCTGTGGGGAAGAATCTGTGCCTATAAAGATGAGAAGGGGGGATGCGAGAGTGAGGCGGGAGGTTAAGGAGACTAGGTGGGTAATCTGGGAGGGCTCCTTGGAGACAATGACATTTAAGCTGAGACATGAAAGATGAGAAGCAGCCAACTATGCAAAAAGTCAGACAGAGGGAAGTGCCACTGTAAAAATAACATGAGCTATTTCATTTATACCTCATAACAACTGCTTGAAGTAGGCGTCATTATTCTTCATTTTATCAGCAAGAAAATGGACGTGAGAAAAGAAAAATGTACTTGTCAGCTTTCTCTCTTCTCTACTAACAAGTAGATTTCCATGGAAAATGCTTTTCTGTATTGCAAAGTTCTTTTACCTCTCTAAGCCTTAGTTTCCACTTCTTAAAAAGAGCCTAAAAACCTACCCTTCACAGGGGTCTGGTGAGGGCTAATTAAACTAATAACTACTTAGCACCATGCTGAATTCCACAAATCCTCCATCAGTAGTATTTGCTTCTTCCCTTTTTGCCTTTGATCCCAGTGGCAGACTAAAAGACACCATAACGTGTCTGGGATAGGAGGTAATTGTTTGGTGGGCAATGTATTTTTGAGCTTTGAATTATTTCAGAGCTGTGAATTGTAGGGGTCACCTCCGTTTCAATCCTGCCTAGTCCATTTAGGACTGCTGAAGGTCTGGAGTGAGCCAGTGCCCTTTAATTGTGGGCAGTTATGTAGAACACACATGCCTTTCCATGAACACAGGGCTGAACTGAGAGCTGAAGTCTTGCTGGAAAGGAGTCAGTGGTACATCACATTCTCAGTCACCAGTAAACATTATTTGTCCTCTGCCAAGCAGAGTGGAAACACAGAGAAGAGCAGGCCCAATCATTTGTTTTCCTTTTCAACTATCACTGAAAACCTTGAATTTCTTAAGATTGTCTTGGGACTCTGTTGACTCTAACAAAATTGATTAGCAAACTCCTGGGGTGCTTGAGCTGTTTTAGTACCAAAGGTACAGACAATATTTCTGCTGTAGCACAAAAGTAGCAAACTGCTCTATACAGACTTACATTAATTTATTGCCTCTCTGTGTTGCTCCTGATGTTTCCAATAAAAAGTGGTGGGTTTGGTCCTGTGTCTCTAAATTGACCAGACTTTACTCATGGACAGACTTAATCACTACAAACATCAGAACATGCTGCCATCAAAGGACATAACTGCTAGAATATAGAGAAGCTATAAAATGTATCCTTTTAATAGCAAAATTAAAAAGAAAAGGAAATGGGAGGGAAAAGCCCTTTTCTGCCTCAAATCTTTTTGAAAACACTCCCTCCTCCTTTTCCTTCTCCCACCTCCCTTCCCCAACCTCCCTCTGCCAGATCCCCTATCCTCTCTACACCCATCATCCCCCCAAAAAAAAGAAAAAAAGGAAAGAGAGAGAGAGAGAGAGAGAGAGAGAGAGAGAGAGAAACAAAGAAACAAAGAAAGAAAGAAAGCTTCATACCATATGTTTCTATTGAGCAGTGAATTTCTGATTTATGAAAAAATATTGGAAGCATTAAGTTAAAGTTCTAGCACTAAGAGCCCATGCTACCAGGTAGCCCCTCTCCCTCCCTCCCTCCCTCCTTCCACACTGGAAAAGCCTTCTGATGCTCACTTTTATAAGCCATCTTCTATGTCCCCGAGGGAAATGTGCCCTCTGGCTTCTAGCCAGAGACTCATATCTAAAATGTAAACCAGGGAAAAACTAGAATTAAGGAATACATTTGCTCTTTTTGAAGCTAGATTGAAGACTGTTACGGTTTTTTCCTCTATCTTCGTCCATTGACAAATACTATTCTTTCTTTGAACCTTTGTGTGCATATTCTACAGGGAGACAGGGTGACAAATTAGACAAGGCCCCATTTTTCAGAGAGCGTAGAACACACTGAAGACATCTATATAGAAAAAGAAGATTATCCAACTACGTAGTATGTCCTTATCGGAAAACAGTTGTGCCCCGAGTGCCAATGGGAATTCAGCAGAAAAGGAGAACTGTTCTGGGTTTTTACATTAAGAGAAAGGCAGGAAGACAGACAGAAAGGGCTGGGCCCTGAGGGCTGGGTGGGAATGAATGTAGGAAGTGTTTAGAGATGGAAGGATGGAGAGGATACAGAGAAGAAGGGGAGGTCCTTACCCAGAAGAACCTTGCACAAGGGCCTTTGCTTCCTACAAAGGAAGCTTCATGCCACATATAGAATCTGCCCAACAGAATGGGCAAAACCAGCAAACTTCATATGGCGCGTGGGTTGGCCTTGGCCACATATGTGCCTAGCATCTGTGGAATGGAGGTGGCGGCGCCTAGTTGAAGAATTGTTGGGAACAACCAGTGAAAATAACTGAGGCGAAAATGCCATGCTAGGATGCAAGGTTAGCCCAGAGGGAGGCTGGCTACCTCTCCATCTCATCCTGCAATGGATGCCCGCCGGGGACAGACTCCTTGAGGGAGAAGGAGTTGGGTGAGGAGTCAGAGTACCCAAAAGGTTACCATTCAGGCTGAAGGGTGTATTTAAAAGGGCTATTTCTTTTCATAGTCCAGCGGGCCCCAATCTCCCTAGAATGGAAGATGAGCACACTGATTGTGTGTCTACTGTAGGACATGCCCACACCTCCTCCCCACCACCCTCTGCCCCTGAAGTCAAATCTAATTTCTAGGCCTCCACAGCTGCTAGAGAGTTCAGGAGGCTTTGTTGATGAAGACCTCTAGATATTGAAGACTGACAGCAGCATACGGAGGGATTCATTCTAGGAAAATGTACCTCCTGGGTCTGAGTTAAAACATAAACCCTCTGCTAAAAATTACAAATATCAACCACAGCTGCCCCATAGGCCCCATTCTTTTCCTTTGTAATGTACCTCAGACCAGAGACAATACAGTGTGTTGGTTTGCATATTATTGCATTTGTTCAGCAGGTTTAGTGGGAATGTGGGGCTACAGCAGGCTTTATCAACTTTAGTATGCAGTTGAGGCAGCAAATGGTTTTCCTTAATAATTTGCTCCATCTTCATCTTCATTGTTCCTGCCCCCTGCTGATGTTTTTCTCGTTGAGGTGGACCAATGCTTCAGATAATGAGCTAACATTTAGTATTATGATTTTGTTACACTGTATTACTTCCTTTAGCCACATAAATCCCCAGACTCCTCACAAAAACAACCATCATACGTTACATCTGGTGGATGCAGCAAATTGTGGTACTTGTAATATCAACTGTGTTGCTCAAACGACAACATAAATGGGAAGGACTGTTTCAAGTTAAAACTTCGAGCCACTGCTGCACCACCATTGTGCAAATTTCTGGGTGGTGTTGGGGAAGAAAAACCCTTGAAGCTTTACAAGGGCTTCAAAGATTTTAGCTAGAGCTGGGATTTTCCTAAATAAAAAACTCTTGTGGATTTTTTCTTTCTTAACGTGGGGGGTGGGGACTGCCTTTATTTTTTATTCTTCTTTATCAAACCATTTAGAAGGCTTATGCTATATGAATCCTACAAGTATGACTCAGTTGAATTTTTCCAAAAGCCACTGATATTGTGCAAGAAGGCAATGAGGAAACACTTTAAATCATGAATTATTATGGTGAGTGTACTGGTCAACCACAAAGTCTACCACTCTTCTTGAGAACACCAAGCCTGTGGAGGGACCAAATTTGGCAGGATACCTCCCACCTTGAATGTTTTGACTTAGTCAGGCATCTCAAACAGAAGAGTAATAAGACAATTGATAGGCTTCTGGTGGCCCAGAGGCTGCTGTATTATACGAGTTATCAGAGCCTCCAATAGGGTTGGTTCCAGGCCTGGTCTCTGCTGTACATCCAGGGTGTGTTGTTGCCTATTCTGTGTGAATACTGCCCTTTGAGCTGTGCAATGGGCAGCCCTGCCTGTGATGTAGCCAACAGAGGGCCTGGTTCCTTCACCTGGATTCTATTCTTAGATAGATACCTGACCTTGGGCAAGTCAGAGAGCCTTAGTTTTACCTTATCTATAAATACTCCTTATAAGCCCCTTCTGTTTCTAGAATCATCTCATTCTCTTTTTTATTCTCTATCTCTCAATATTATTTGAGAATTTTTGAATATGGATTTCATAGTCATTACCAATACAGCACATTGTAAGGGAAAAATATATATATTTACTTATATGTCTTCGAGGAGAGATGTAATAGAAACAAAAGCAAGCTGGAAATGTACCTCTGGAAGGCCATAAGAACTTTAATTCTGCTAAAGCTTTGGGTGCTTATTCTACCCCTATTGGGAACACAGTTTGGAGTAAGTTGAGATTTAGTGCCCAGAATGGAGAGAAATACCATGGAAATAATCATTCCTAATTCATTTAGTTAAGACAGGAAATAAGAGTCCCTTGGCAATAAAACAAACATGATTCCCTTTCCAAATCTTAAGAATTCCGATTAGGACTAGTTTTATCAAAGAATGTTCTTGCTGATTTCTCGTACAGCTTCTTCCATCCCTTAAGCCCATCAGTTAAAACTATTCCATGTGCAATGAAACTAAGGCCCCTAGGGAGCCTTTTAATGGAAGTAGATTAGTATTTACTCTAAAACAAAAAGACGAAATGATGAATGGGTATACATTGGGATAAAGTGATTTGGGAAGTTTTTGTTTTGTTCTGTTTTCTGGAAAATAACAGAATCATTTTATTGAGAGATATTTCTAACAGAAATACAAATACCTTGTTACCTATGTGTTCTCAGTTTTTTTCTCTATGAAAAAAGAGAAAGGGTCTCAAATGAATTATAAGACCATGAAGTTAGAGGCAATTACAGGAACAATTCCCTTACTTCATAGGTTTTAAAAGACCTGAACCTGTTGCTCTAAAAAGTTTAGAACTTTTATTTCTATGGATTGTCTAGAAAACAATAGATATTTTCCCCCTCTGCTTTGATTGCCTGTATTCTAATCAACCTGCGAGAACTAACTTTCATACCTGTAACATTCCTGGTGATGCCTCTCTCCCAAAGCCGACTGAATTGCTTCCTCCTCTGTCTCTGTAGATACCACTCTCATAATGCCTTTGAATCATATGGTAATTTTGTGTGTTTCTTCGCTATGAGTCTGTGAACTTCTTGAGGACAAAAGCTATGCTGCTTATTTTTATGTTTGTGTTTACTTTTTCAAGCTTTTAGCTCAGTTCCTAAAATAGTGGCCTGACAGGTAACAGTAGTCACTAAATATTTGTTGAATTAAAATGAGTACTTATATAGCTCAAATAGTTTCAGTGCAGGAGCCATGTCCAGACTTGATTAATTCCCTCTTACAGCACAGGTTATCTGTGCTTCCTGTTCATGTGTTCTCCATTGAATCCAGGTACACCCCCACCTTGATCCCCACACTTTGGAACAAGTTCCACTTCTTGCTTCTTTGGTCGCAGGGGAAAGAAATCTGATAAACCTACTCATATTGAGCTGTAATTGACTTTAATATGTTTCCCTTGAGTGACTTAACCACCCCTGTTTATTTGAGCTCTGAGTAATTCTCCATTAGGCTTTATAACTTTTAGTAAGGAGTTGACCTTATGGGAGGCTTAAAGGTTATAATCATATACCTGACCTCTCTAAATTTTAACCATTGAAAATAGATACAAAGAGCCATGTGGATATAAAAGCATTATTAGTGGATCCCCAATACACTACTAAAGAACAAAGTCCCCTGCAGAAGAAGGATTAGAGAACACAGCATAAAGAGGAAGCTGAAGTTGGTGCTTTATATTTACTTCTCCAGACATCAATGAAACCACCACCTAGAGGAAAAGTTAGATCTACAAAACTGACTGAATATATTTGCTCCCACCATGCCACCAAAATGTCACTGGAGGAGGCCACAAATGGCCTCCTAATTCTCAAATCCAATAGTCATTTCTTTGTCCTTATCTTAACTGATTTCCAATTATTATTTGGCTCTGTTGAATACTCCCTTCTTGAATTTTTCTGTACCTTAGGCTTTCAGGATACTACCCTTTCTTGATTCCCTTTTCTCTTACCAATCACTCTTTTATGAGCACCTCTTTCTAGGTCCACCCCTTAAAAATTGGTATTTCTCCAGTTCTGTGATAAACACTATGCATAATCCATCAGCAATCTCATCCACTGTTGTAGATTCTACTATTGTCTCTATTCCAATAACTCCATGGTATCTATATCACCAATCCAGACTACTATCCATATTCGAGATCAATGTATTCTTTTTTTATTCCATAAATATTTACTGACAGATTACTATATGGAAATAAGTCGTGGGGATACAAAGAATCCTTACTTTTAAGAAACAGATTAGGGGCCGGCCGAGTGGCACGGTGGTTAAGAGCTGGCTTGGGATGTCAGCGGCCCTGGTTCGGGTCCCATATATGAGGGCCAGTGACACAGCCCTCAAAAAAAAAGAAAAAAGGAAAAAAAAAAGAAACAGATTAATAGCAGAGACAGCTATATGAACAGAGTGGAGTATTGATATCCAAGAGAATATTTGGAAACACTGAACAAAAAAACTCAAAACTTTAGAGGAAGAATTTAGAAAAAAGGGATCTTTTAAAGGACACTTAAATGCTGATTAACAGTGAATACTGTTATTGATTCAAAATTCCCTCCCTTCCTTTTCTTCTCTTTCTCTTGGATGATGGGTGGTCTGAGTTCCAAGGAGGAGATTAATCTGCAGGCCTCCTCTTTCCTCACTGACTTCTGTCAGTTTCATGTGATCTACACAGCTATATATGTTGGTCTCTTCTGATATTCATGGTCCTCCTATGACTTCTAGGCTGATAGCCCTCTCAGGATTCACAGACCTTCCACAAAAAGTTCTGAATCCCTTAGCTGCTCTTCCTACTTCTTGTTGGGGTTTGCAAATCCTGTGAGTCTGACCTCAGATCCATCGGCATAGATACTAAACTCTCAGATGGCTTCTCAGGATTAGAACTTTCTGATATGCACAGGCTTCCCAGGCTTCACCCTGAAAACCTTTTGTAGAATCTACCCCTCCAGTTTATCTTATTTTCTACCATCTCATTCTGAAGGACTCACCCTTAGGTGGGGTGCAGAGGGCAGGCATCCCATACTCATGTCTAGTCCCTCTTTTGTCTTATGTCTTTTGCTCTGCAATCCCCACCCTTTGTCCCAAGAAAGGTGTTGAGTTTCTCTCTCTGTCCTTTTGCATCAAGTTCTGTAGCTTTCCCTGCTGTAAGATGCTTGATATAACGTCCACATTTTAATGCTTCCAGACTCTACTGCAACTTACAAATATTGTTCTTTTTCCTCTCAAAAGGATCAGCTCTTGCAAATCAAAAACTCTTTGGCTTTCAATACTGTTGACTCTGCCATGAATTTCAAGGACCTATTTTGGAATTCAAAGCCAAGAGTTGGACATGTTGTTCTTGATGCTGCCTTTGTACCCTCCCCCTTTCTGAAGCAAAAAACTTTAGCCTTCTTTTGTTTAATGTTATAAAGGCCAAAAAGTTTTTTTTAATTAAGTAAAGGAAAAATACATTGGATTTTATAATATGAGTTTGCTATATTGGTAGCCCTTATCAACTTTCCATATTTAATTATATCCCTTCCATTAATTGTCTTCTAATTTCTTAATTTTAGCATTAAAATTTTAAGATTATTTAGGGCAGAAAATAAGTCATAGCAGTCTTTTGTATTCCTCAGAGCACCTGGGTTCATTCATTCATTCATTTATTCATTCATTTATTCATTCATTTGGCAAACATTTACCAAAAGCTGTTGACAAAAAGATGAATAATATTCCTTGCCCTTCTGTTAGGTAATGAAAGGAAAGTGAAAAGTAAACCAAGATAACTCAGAAAAGAATATAAATCAGAATAAAGAATCCAAAACAGGTTTCTAGAGGAGATAACACTTGAGCTGAGTTTTGAAGGTTCAGTAAGTTAAACACATCAAGCAGAGTTTTAGTCCGTCCATAGAGGCCTCCATGTATGAATAAAGGAGCATATTTGGGAATTATAGCTATTTAATTATGACCAGAAAAAGTAGAGTCTTTGGTGGTCAGAGAGCAAAGCAGTAGAGAGATGAGATTAGTATTCATTCAATAAACAGATCAAGGACATTTTGCACTTATTAGAAGTTTGAACTTAACTGTGAAAATTATGAAAAATCATAAAAAAGGCTTAAGGATTTTTAAAAAGTCACTTTGGCTACAGTGTGGAAATGTAGAAAATGAATTGCATTTTTAAGGGGATCCCAAATTAGAAGGAATAAAGGATAGAATATTGTTGCAAAATTCAGATGGATGGTAAGAACCTGGATACAGACCATGAAATATAGAGGAGGGGAAGATATAGGGTATAGGGGTAGCTGGTCTGATCTTCAAGCCTTGGATGTAAGAGGTGAGGTGAGGGACGATGACATTGAAATTTCTGAAGTCATTGAGTGATTATGGAAAGAATAGTTTCAATCACTTAATTAGGGAAGAACAAGTTCAGGTTTGGCTGTATTAAATTTGACATACCCAAAGGACATGGAGTAGAGGTGGATGTCTGGTGGGGAGCTTCACATTAGGATCTGTGGCTCAGAGTGTTGGAGCTGGAAGTGTTGATATGATTGCTAAAGGCATGAGTGTGGGCAAGACGATCAATCAGGAAGAGTGTGAAAACATGGAGAAACAAGAGGCGAAGAAGCAAATCCCATACAACAGTGCGGGTGAAGGAAAAGGAACGCTCAGAGACCAGAGAAAAGGAATTCTTGGGAGGACAAAGGAGAGCCGGGGGAGATGGAGCATAAAATTCAGACGATGAGAGAAAACAAAGATGATGTAGTCAGCAGAGCTGCTTGTGACGTGGCTCCTGTAAAGTAAGGATAGAAAAGTAATGAAGAAGCAAGTGGAGAGTATGAATCTCAGAACTCCATGGCTTAAACAAAGAATAAGCTTCAGGCCGGTCGAGTGACTCAGTTGGTTAAGAGCTCGCTCAAGAGTGCGAGCTGAGCTCTGAGCAACAGCAGTTCGATGCCCAGCCCAAGCTGAGCTGCCACTAAGCTGCCAACAGGTGGCAGGATGGCTCAGCTAAAAAAAAAATAATAATAATAAGCTTCTTCTAGAACAGGGGTTGGCAAACCATCTCAAAAGTTGCTGACCCCTGGAAGAGCCAATTCTGTCCCTCACAACAACTTAAAAATTATTTGAGAGCCATAAATATATTTTTGCGTAATCACCATTATGTGAATAATATCCTTTATAAATTTTATAAGTGAAACTATGATTGTTTTATTTTCATTTTCAATTTTACTTCAGAGCCTGCAGCTCGTGAGCCACAGTTTGCTGACCCCAGGCAGCTTTTCTGTCTCAAAAGTTTGCCGACCCCTGTTCTAGAAGATTAACAAGAATGAAAAGTGGGAATGATGAATCAATAGGGGAGCTTTTTTTTTTTTTCATTTTAAACCAGATTCTGAGCATTAAAATTAAGTTTTAATCAGGTGAATGTCCAATCATGATATGTGAATATAAAGGAAAGCTATTTTAGTAAGGCATGTAGAGACACCCTTCTAAATGAATAAAGTTTGGGTATAATATGTACATAATATACTCGAGAGTAATGTTCTGTAGCAGTAAACTATTTGCTTTTTCTGTACTTCCTAAAAAAGCAAACAACAAAAAACCAAGCAACAGCACAAAATCCTACATAAAACTATATTATCCTAAATAATAGAAATTTATATCTCCTTCTCAGTTTTACATTCTACCATTGAGGACCCATGAGTTTCCCTGTCTCTGAACAATTTCCAAATTCCAAAGAAATGTTCCCAGCCTTTTGTCATATCATTTGAGCTTGTCATTCCTGTTTCAAGAAGCTTTGGGGAGGGTGTCATTGTAGGGTAAAGTAACCCCTCTGCCTCAAAGGAGCTATTTTCTTCCTCACACACAAGAAGCTTCAAAGTTGGCTGCGTGGGTAAGTGAAAGCATCATAGCTGGGAGCTGTCCTCCTCGGGAGCCCCATTAAGACCTGGCAAGGGTTTTCACTTCCTTTCTATGTTTATTAGTCATGGAATCAACACATTAACATTTGAGAGCAGCCCTCGCATCTCCATCCCATCTTAGATGTTTGTTTGATTATGTTTCTGATGTTTCAAGAATGGTTTCTTCCCCAGGAAACATCCCCCCTGAATTACTTTACGTACCATGGGAAGGGCATCTTCCCCTCTGTGCCCGCCCAGCAGGCTGTGATTGAGCAGAGTACACCTATGCCTGACTGTGGAAATAGAATCAGTTCCTAGTTCCAAATCATGAAGCACCTAGTTAGCATTTAACACCCCCCTCCCCGCCCCCAGACAGAGCACACCACTCTATGCTGCAAATATGCTGGGAGACTTTTAAGACCCATAAGTAATTTGTCTTTCAGTGTCAATTTTTTAAAAATCAGAAGAAAAATGACCACTTCCCAGCACAATAATGTGCTCCTCTCCTTCCTTAATCACCACGATCAGCGGAGCATGATTTCAGTGAATCACCATCAACTTGTATGTAAGTAGGTGGGAAGGAAGAGCTCACTCCAAATAAGAACTGCACAGATAGAAGTTTGGGAGAATTGGAAGGGAAAATTAAAGTGATATTTCTGATAAGGAAATTGCTCAATCTGGGGGTTTATAAATTGCCATGGGTTCCCAAAAGTACATTACTTGGCATGAAGAAGAATTGTTCCCTGGTCTGTCAATTTATAAGTCATCAGAGTATAAATCATTTTATCCAGTGGAAAGATAACACTGAAATATGTATTATTTATAATGCATGATTACTTATAAAAAAGAAGCAGTGATTTTTCTTTCTCTTAACTTGGAAGTCTATAAAAGGGGTTATTTGTGCTAATTTACCATTTGAAGGATTATTATCCTTAGATCATATAAACTGATGATGTTTCCCTACCAACCATGTATTCCTCCTTCCTCCTTCCAAACAGAATCTGAATTTGTTTGGGTATTCACCCCTTCCCCAAGCAGCCCAGAAAACGGAGAGGAAGCTAAATACAACCTCATTTCCAGAGACTGCCTTGAATTTCTCAACTAGGCAGGATCAGACTCTCCTGCAGTGACTGTAATAGGTCTAGTTATTACTGTAATAGGCCTGAATCCTGTCATATAACCTAGATTCAGATACAGGGAAGAATTTTTATTTGAGAGAGGGGCTTTCAATAATGAAGTGCGTAGTCCTCATTTCTAGCAACAGATATGTAATGAAGAGGAGAGGAACCAGCCTCAGGATAAAGCCAACACCAATGATTAGAGAGGAGAGGGATAAAAGGAATTTAGCCCAAAGGGACATGATATGGTTAATGAATTAGCCAAACTTGAAATCTTTCCTCCCTGTAGGCTTCCCATTGTATGAGATATTAATTTCCTTATTATTTAAGTCAAAGTGAATGGGGCTTTTCTTTCTTTGCATCAGAAAGTATCTTGAATGATACATTTATGATGAACATTTTATATTCATGTCTGGGCAGACCCTGCAAGTAATTGACGTCCAGGGCTGCCTCGGTGCTTTGATTGGAGGAGTACCAACCACAGATTATCTTTTCTACCAATCTAACACTGGACCTGAAACCCTGGCTGTTAATTACTGCTTTAGGCTAAAGTACTGTGTATCCATGGAAGTGATTGTTAGGATGCCAAGAGAACTGACATCTTAAACCATGAATTCCAACAAACATCTGTGGGAGTTCTAATGTTTGTTGAATACATTTCGGTGTGACTCAACTATTATTTATCACATCTAAGCTGTTAGGGTCTGTAAAGAAATGAAATTGAAGATGAAGAAGACATAATCCTTGCCCTCAGAGAATGTAGAATCCAGCAGAGGTGACAAGTATGCATGCACACAATTAGCAGATCATGAAGGGATCAACAGAATAAAGAGAGAGCTTTGAGAGCAGACATGATTACTTTTCTAGGAGGAATTGGAGAAGACTTCTTACCTGGATCTGGTGGGCAGGATTTCAACTCTGGAAAGAACAGTCCAGATAGTTGAAATATTTATTTGAAAGAAACAATTAAATAAGACCTTGACACAGAGTGTTACATTGGACCCAGAGCTGGGAGGTCTGAGTCTGAATCCCACCTTTGTCACTTGGGCAAATCTCTTCCCACCACTTCAACCTTGTTTTCCTTATTTGTAAAATGAGAGTCTGAGTGGGTCATCTGTAAGAGACCTTCCAACCCTGATGTGTTGTGATTCTACAAATGCCTAAAGAGATGCCAATACTGTATACAACCTGCTTTCTTGCTTTCTTTTTCTTTCTTTTCTCTCTCTCTCTCTCTCTCTTTCTTTCTTTTACCTTTCTCTCTCTCTCTCTCTCTCTCTCTCTCTCTCTCTCTCTCTCTCTCTCTTTCTTTTACCACAAACTTTGCTACAATCTTCTTTGGCTAAAGTTGACCTTGATTGTACTTATATATTTCTCTTTAGAGTGCATAGTGTTTGAGTAGGTCCTAAAAACCTCAAAAACTCACAAAAAAAATGTTTCACCAACTAACAAGCATGGTGGCAAGACATCTCTCTGTTGATTTCAGTGGCTAAAATTACTCTGCAGAAAAGAGAAAGACATTTGCTATATTTTATGCCATCTGATACAGTCACTTGAAATTGATGGAGCTTATAATACTAGCAAACAGTAGAAGATAAATTAAATGGCGCCAGCGACACCTGGAGTTTAATTTTTTTCTTTTCTTTTTTTTTTTTTTTGAGGGCGGTGTCACAGGTCCTCATACGTAGGACCCAAACCAGGGCTGCTGGCTTTCTAAGCCAGCGCTTAACCACCGCGCCACTCGGCCAGTCCTAGCAACACCTGGAGTTTAAGATATCATGTTCTTACTAAATAGCCACTAGCAGGCCTCTGAGACTTAAAGCCACAGTAATGGTAACAATAACTGTCTATTACTGAAAGGAGTTTGGAGTTTGGTATCGTTTATTAAGGTTAAAATGGCTTTTGTTTCGTTTTAATTTTTAAGCTGAGCCATCCTGCTGCCTGTTGGCAGCTCAGCAGCAACTCAGCTCGGGCTGGGCATCGAACTGCTGTTGCTCAGAGCTCAGCTCACACTCTTGAGTGAGCTCTTAACCAACTGAGCCACTCGGCCTACCCTAAAATGTCTTTTGATATATGAGAAAGAGGAAATAAAACAACATGTAACAGGGAGAAATATTATTGTGTTGCATGTGAGAATACATTGGATTGACCTGCCTACACTTTCACTTTCAGTTGCTGGAGCTAAGAATAGGATCTCTTTGGTGATATCTGTTAGTTTGTTGTTCTTGGAAAGATACAGAAATCAATTCTGGTTAACGAAAGCAACAAGGAATTTACTGGGAAAACGGGGATGTGTCTATTAAGGAGAACTCAAACGATAAAAAGCAGACTGGAGGATCGGGCTTGGGAATGGGCAGAAACCAAGGGACTTTCAATGTCCAATAGGAGGAATAGCCCGTCTCTGATAGACTACTGGTCAGCCCACAATGTTGCAGTAAATATCATCAGTCATATTCCTTTAATTCTTGCACTAGCAGTTTAAGATTGATGGCAAGGGGCAAAACATCCCCTTGGCCAAATTCAGATCACCTGCCCACTCTCTCGATGTTCCACAGGAGAGGAAAGAAAAGCTCTGACCTTTCTGCTTCTTTGCGGGGAAGCTTACTCTTCTGCCAAGTTTACCTCTGACATTATCAGTAATAAGCAAATTTCCAAAGGGCAGCATTAGGTTGGTGGAACAGATGCTGGGCAGCCAACAAATAGCAAATGGTTCCTAGGTAAGTTATGATGTCTTCAATTCTGTAAGTGACATACATTTTTACTCAAATTTACCAAAATATGGAGGGAATTTATTAGCTCATATAACAAGAAATTTAGAGTTGTGTAGTCTTTAAGATTGGTTGATTCAGCACCTTTATAAAATTACTGAGTCCCAGGTTCTTTCCATTTTGCCCCCTCTGCTGTCTTTAGAATGTTGATTTTGCCCTCTGGCTGGATTGCCTTATAATTGCAAGATGGATGCAGCATTTTCAGGCATCACATCCAGATATGATAAAATCTGGGAAACGAATGACACCTTCTTTTCCTGAGATTCTTCTCAGGAGTGATGACACCCTTTCCAGAATCACCCTAGCAGACTTTTCTTCACAATCTCATTGGATAGAATTACAATTTAGGAGCATCCATAAGCATGGGGAGTGGGATTTCTGATTTGCTTAGACTAAATAACACCCTTTCCCTATTCCATGAAAACGGGGTCAAAGTCAACTTGCATGAGTCATGAGATACATGGGGGCTCACTGCATATTTGAATGGAATCAACGTTTTATTAGTAAGCAGGGTGTGGGAATGAGAATTGGGAAGAAACCCAACAGTGTCCAACACAGTCCATTACCTTGGGATCTGGAAATTCTTTGTAGAAAACTGATCTACTGGGTGAACTTTGAATTAGATTTCCCCCTAAGATGTAAACCTTGGATGCAATAATTGCAATAATCCTTCTTATCATATAAGTACATTGATTTTAAGATAAATTATTTCAAACTATAAATTGGTCTGGTTTTGAGTAACATTGTTTATACAAAATTCAGCCCCATCTACTCCTATAGCCCTTTCTGCATTCAAATGTTACTCAAAGGTTGGTATAGCTAGAGGCCTGGAGGGGCAGGCTGGTAGAAAGATGTCTGCCTGCCTTCTCTCTTCAGGCAGATTGATGCTTCGTTATGCCACTCACAGATTAAAAGCCAACAGTCTGTCAGTTTCCCACAAAGATACCCTTGTTACAAAAAAATAAAGCAAAAATGCCTGAGTTTTATAGCTAGTCTTTTTTCAGGCAGGTCCTAATGTGCAATTTTCACTCTTGTGTGTGAAGTTGTTTAGTGTTGTAAATTATACATTAGCCTCCAAACTGCTGTAAGCATCATTTCTATTATTTGCATGCTTCATCAATAAATTATGCCATTTCAATAATATGCAAATTTCTATCAACATTTTTGGTCTTGAAATTACAAACCTCAAGCTTGTATAAATAATATATGGAAATATAGATGGTATCTGCAAACTGATTTTATCATCAGACACTTAATGGTAATGAAGTATAATATTTAGTTAGACAAGGTCTTTATAAAACATCCAGCAATGGATCCCAAGCTGTCCTGCATCAATCCCTTAAAAATAAAAAAATATATATTTTATTTTAGGGGTAAATGATAGAATTCTGAGGGACAAAAACCAACTTGTATCTCAAAGGATAATTTTTTAAAAGCAACGCTTTTAAAAGGCACTCAGGCTTGTCTGCGTTAGGGCTTTGTGGATACATACATGGTCTGTAGCCTGGCAACATTTCTCATGGGCAAATTGAAAATTGCTTTGCTGCCAATATCCATATTAAGTGGTAGAAACTTTGACTGATTAAGAAATAAAATTGTGAGCAGCTTCGTCAGCCCTGACAAAAATAAAATGTAAAACCTTCTTACTTCTGTGGACTTGTTATAGGACCCGGAATCCTTGTGAGAGGCCTGGAATTCTTGTTCTAACTCAGACCTGTCCTGGGAAACCCAACTGGTCTGAAGTTATCTCTGATGCAAAGGAGCCGCAAGGACGTTTTGTTGGGCAGGACATAAGGGGCTGTGGGATGAGTCTAACGCTGGCCTTCCATGCGGCACCTGACACAGGCATGGCCTCCCTCTGGGCCCTAGTACCATCACACTTTCACTCAGCCTGGGTAGCACGTTACCACATCAGAACCCAGAATGAGCTCACACTACCAGCCCAGAAGCTGCTCCTCTCTGAATGTCAGATAAAGAAGTCCTCTTCACCTCCCTATGCTCCTTTCCTTCTTGTCCTCACACCTTGCTTCATACATTCCCTCACCTAAGCTTTCTAACGAGTGTCATCATCCTTCCCCAGAATCCTGGCACTCTATTTCCTGTTCTTCTCAATGTCATCAGCTCTTAAGAGTGTTAGATCTAGGACCTTGCAGATAGACCAACTATGGAGACCTCATGTTAGTGATGAAATAATAATTATAGCTTAGTAACTAAGAATTATGTAGTATGATTATAGCAACTACAATAATAATAAAATAGTTCTTTATTATAACCCTGCTATGTAGTAGCCACTGGACTAGGCAATCTTACATTTTTTTCCCCCTTGAAACATGACTATTAAAAGCCACTATTATTATCCCCACTTTGTACCATTATATTCTTTTCCTTTTGCACCACACTTGAGTCCCTTTTGCTTTCCAGCCATCTATAGAGATGCTTTTTGGTTTGTCTGGAAAATTTTTAATTCCAGATTCTTTAATTGTTTTATTTTCATAATGGTCTCTTCTTATTTTATGGTACTGCTATTCTCTAGATTCTCTTTTAGTTATTTTTATTTAAATATTGAAGTATTGTACTAGTTCCTTTAATTCTGTTCCCTTATGTACTTTTTCAGGTATTATTTGTTGACCTTTGTTCATATTTATCATGTTTTTGGTTTACCCCAAATATTTAGTAATTTGATTCTCATTTGTCTTTTCACTTTGTGTTTGAAAATCTTTTTAGGAGGTTTGGTGGTAAGGGTCGGGGGGCAGTGGAAGAAGATGCAGGTTCTAATTACAGGTGCTCTTGAATGAAAGGGAAAGGCAAGGTATATGCTAATTGTAGTATGCTGGAACATCTGCATTTGGGGGCGCCTCACCCCTTCCAGGGGTCTCTACTAATCCTTGGTGGCGTCTGTCTTCTGAGTCACAAGGCAATTTCTCACTGTTTCAGCAAATGGAAGAGTTAAGGTAGGGGAAGTAACAAGACAGGTGATCAGAATTTAGTTTGACAATTAATCATACAGACCTGCTTTTGTGACTAGTGTCTGTTTACAGTAAGCACAGAGCACATATGAACTGCTCTCACCTTCACAGAGTGCTCTTTGCTTGCATTTGTGGTCAGGGTTTCCTCTGCTCTTAATCTCTATTTGATTTCTGACATTCTGGAATGCTTCAAAATCTCTAGTCCTTTGATGGCACAAATCCTTAATTTCCAATGCTTTGTGGTTTTACAATTATATTTAAAAATACCTATTCTGTTATTTCATGGGATTTTAAATGTGAGGAAATATGGATTCCTGAATTCAGTCCACCATTTTGATCCAATCTTTACTCCTGTTTTACATACAAAATAACTATGATTGGCTGAAGAACGTGCCTAAGAATCTAAGATTCCTGCTATTCTAACCAAGTCCTCTGATGCCAGAGCTTGTATTCCCAACCAATATGTATTCTGATTTTCATTATAGGCTTTCCAGTTTATGTATAATCACATACAATGGCTCATTTTTTTCTACACAGTATAGTCTGTACGGTATTATGACTATTGTCTCCAGTTTACTGATGAGGAAACAGACTCAGAAATGTTAAGTGACTAGCCCAAGAACTCACAGCTGATAGTGGCATGTAGCAAATATTTCTACATGTGCAGCAAATAATGCTTGGCACATAATAAGAACTCCAGATACAAAGAAAACTCTGTGACCCTGCTCTCCAAGACCTCACAGAATAGAACATGAGGTATAATAGAACTCAAGTTTCCTAATTCTCAGCCCGTCTAAGCACCTTTATATATTAAGTATCACTACCTCAATTTTTGTGGTCCTGTTGTATCCTTTTTTCAAAATCTCCTTGTTAACACACACACACACACACATACACACACACACGCACTTACTCTATTGAGAGATTGCAAATGGCAAGACCTGGTTTGTTTTCGATAGGACTACATCCAATAATGCATTGATGTTTCATGCAAGTACATATCAAAGAATTAGCTCTTAGCTTTGCAAAAGATTTCCAATATGGCCTCAGTGCTCCAAAAATTATGCATCTCTGTTTTAAGGTAGTTATGCAATGTGCTTGGAAATAAAAGAGAGAAAACTAGCTGTGTCAATGAGAAAACATTGACAAATCTGAAGTTTACTGAAGAATTTAATCAATTGGCAGGTCTTGTAGACCAGGCTAATTTTAATAGTGCCAGTAGACACTTCAAGTAACAGCTCTCTTAAGCGACCATATTGCACTGAAGCCTTCCAAGAGACTGTCATTGTCAACTGGAGAAAAAATGGTAAACCCATAAAAAAACAATTACATTACATTATGTTATTTTCATTTGGGTACTGTTACGTAGGACATTGTACTCTGAGTAGGAGAGTATGAAAGCAGAAAGCATTAGATATCAACACTGAGTGGAATGGCTGAAGTGAAATACCATTGCTTGTGCTGAATGAAGAGGTTTAATCTAAGTTTTTACCTACCCATTTCATTAGTTATTTTTGTTAGTAATACTAGCAAAATAATAATCACCTCCTGTTCACAGAGCTATTGGGCTCCAAAGAAGGGAATTTTAATCATTGCATCCCTAACTACCCCACTTCTGTTGTTGCACTAATGAAACGCAAAGAATGTAAATAATAGGATCAATAATTTACATTTGATATTGCATAATTAATCATAGATAATTGTCTATAAAATTACCTCTTTTACTCCTTGTCAAAATATTGTAAAATAATTATTATGATATTTAGATAATATCTAAATTATGATATTGAAATAAGGAAACATATTCTGAGAGGTTAAGTGACTCCTGGGTAGCACAGCTATCCAAGCACAGATCAAGTGATAAAATGAATACTCATACCCCAATCATCTGTCTCTGAATCCTCATACTTATGCCTTACTGACTTGTTTCACCAGAAATACTCAGGAGAACAAGTCTGGACAATTGGGCTTTTCCATGTGAGTTTCCATCCTTCAGATGGAGACATTCATTTTGTAGATATAGGGGTCTTAGGATTCACTAACACTACAGGACTCTTGAAATTTCTCTGCTCTGCCCCAAACTCAACTTATCACACCTATCTATGTGTTCAGCAGAAAAATCACAGAGATATGTAAAATTGAATCTAGTGTTCCTTCTTATTTTACTGAAATAATGATTTCTTTCCTGTGACCGCTAGATTAACATGATGTTATTTTTATTTTGAGTGCTAGTTATTAATGTTGTGCCTGGGTAAACACAATTTCTGACATTCAGAACTTTTTAAGAAATTCAACATGGCACCACTAAGAGCTATACATCATTAAAAAACAAGAATTGTTCAGCTTGTTCCAAAATCTTACTTCAGCTATGATTGAATTTGGGTTGAAAGCAGTAAAATGTATTCTGGCATTTTGGATCCATTTAAAAGATTATGAATTTTAAACATTTATTTCAGCTTGATCTTTTCAGCTTGTTCATTTTAGTGTCTCTCCAAAAATTGAAGACAAGACACATAATCATTGACTTACTATAGGGGGTCAGCTTTATATCCTTGTATTTGATTTGGCTTTAAAAAATGCTTTACAACCATTAAAATATCAAAACCAAGAATTATAGTTCATAAGTCCACAAAGGATATAAAATAGGAATCATTAAAAAAATGTTCACTCATTCCAAAAGAAGACAGGGAAAAGATAGAAAATGGAACAAAGAACAGATTGGAAAAGTAGGAAACAAACAGCAAGTGATAGACCTAAACCCAACCATATCAATAATGACATTAAATATAAATGGTCTAAATGCCCTACTTAGAGATTGTTAGATTGAATTTAAAAATCAAGATGCAACTATATGCTTCCAAAAGGAAACATACTTTAAATATAAAGACATATTATAAATATATTAAAAGTAAAAAGGAATGACAAATATATACCATGGTAACACAAATCAGTGAAAGCTGAATGGCTATGTTACCATTAAACAAAGTAGATTTTAGAGCAAAAAGTTATTCACAGTGAAAAGAAGATTATCTCATAATGATGACAAAGGGACAATTCAAGAGGACTAGAGTCCTAAATGCATATATACCTAATGAGTTTCAAAATACATAAAACAAACAAACAAACAAACAAAACCTGATAGAGCTGCTAGGAGAAATGGACAAATCCACAATAATTTTCAGTTGGAATCCATCTCTGTATAGAAAGGATCATGATCAAATGGGAATTATTTCATGAATTCAGGGTTGATTTAACTTTCAAAAATCAGTATAATTCACCATATTAAGAAACTTTTAAATAATCTATGATCATCTCAATGGATACAGGAAAATCATTTAGCAAAATCCATTTCTAATAAAAACTCTTCACTAACCAGGAATAGAAGAGAACTTTCTCAGTCTGATAGTGGCATCTATGAAAACCTATAGCCAATACCATACTTCATAATACAAGATCAAATATTTTTCCATTAGTATCAGGAACAAGATAACAAAGAATGGCTGCTGTTACCATCTGTATTCAACATTATACTGGGGGATTTAGCCAGTGTTATCAGGCAGGAAAATGAATTATGAAGTATCTACATTGGAAAGGCAGGTGTAAAGCTGTCTTTATTAACACATGTCATAAGTGTCTATATGGAAAATCCAATGAAATCTACAAAACCAGGACTAATAAGTTTAGCAAGCTTGCAGACTACAAGATCAATATGCAATGAAAAATCAGAAATAAAAAAAAATAATACATGTACAAAACACTTAAGGATATATCTGACAAAAGATATGCACTGATAACTATAAAGCATTGCTGACAAACATAAAGAAGACCCAAATAAATAGAAAGATATATCTTTTCCATGGGTTGGAAGACTCAGCATTTTCCCCACATTGATTTATAGATTCAGTGCAGTCCCAATCAAATTCCTTGCAGATTGTTTTGTGGAAATTGACAAACTGATTCTAAGATGCATGTGTAAACACAAAGGACCTAGAATAGCAAGTAGAACTTGGAAAAAGAACAAAGTTGCAGGGATCACATTACCTGGTTGCAGTAATCAAAACAGTGTGGCACTGGCATGAAGACCTGCATGTAGGCCAATGCAACTGAATGCAAATAGTTCCACACATATATAGACAATCAATTTTTTACAAAGGTGTAAAAGCAATTCAGGGGAGAAAAGATAATCTTTTCATCCATTGTGCTGGATCAATTGGATAACTATACACTTAAAAGAAAAGAAAAATAACTGCAATCTCTATCTCCTAACATATAAAAATTAACTCAAAGTGGATCACAGACCTTCCTATAAAACCTAAAATTATAAAAATTTCTGAAAGAAAATATAGAAAAAAAAAATCTTTATGGCTTGGGATTAAGCAAAGATTTTTTAGATATAACACCAAAAGCATGATCCATAAAAGAACAAACTGATGACTGGGACTTGAGCTCAGCAAATTACTCAGCCACTCTTGTCCTCCCTAGCCCTAGAGGACAGATAAACTTGAACTCCAGGTTCATTGAACTTTTCTGTTAAGGAAACTGAATTTTGAATTATGCTGCCTGTGCATCCTTTTTTCTTTTCCAACTTTTAAATATAACAGTAATAACTAAGCTTTGTATAGCATTATTCAAGTTACAGATGGATTTTCTATATATCATCTTAATTATAACAGCAACTTTATAAAGGCCCATTTTACACATGACTAAACTGAGGTTCAGAGAGATTCAGTTGCTTGCCCAAGATTACACTGCTAGAAAGTGGCAGGGCCAGGCTCTAACACAGGTTCCCTGATGTTAGCATTGCTTGCTTTCTACTGTCTCACCTTGCTTCTCTATACAAAATGGTCACTTGGTCAGCATTAACTCTCTCAACACACCAGGATACTACTTAGTAAACTAGATATTTATCCTTTAACTTTCAAACCAATCATGGCTGTCATCTATGTTTGCAAGTGTGGCTAAAGGGAAAAGATGCATGACCAACTGCCCTTTACCATCTTGGGTAGAAACAAATTTGCCTGACCCTTCAATCACATTTTGCCCCTCTGTATTCAGGTTGCCATAAGTTAATGTGATTCCAGAAGTGACTACCAGATACCCATTGTGTAACCTCTTCACCCAGTAGGATCTGACCCAATATTCCTCTGTTGTCTAAATAGATGACTCACTTCAGGGAGCCTCCCTTTGAATTCAGTGCTCTTGGCATTTGCCCCAGTTCTGTAATAGCCACATACCTCAGGGGTCAAGTAATGGATCTCCGGCAATCTGGCTGTCCCCTTTCTTTCTCTTTCACATTTGTTTACACATTTGCGACTGTCCTCTGAGAATGGCACAAAGTAGAAAGGATAATATCCTCCCACTGTCCTCTCTTAGAGTCGAAACCACATGAACAGTCTTATCAGTCTCAGTCAGATTATTCTTCAGTTGTGCTTCTGGACACAGTTAAGCCATTTGAAAGCCAAAGTAGAGTGTCATTCACAGAATCAAATTTAGACCAGTACATTCATTGCAAAAGACAATGTTTGAGAAAGGTAAATGAATAAAACTGAACCTTTTATATTATAGTCAAGCATTTAACATGTGGATAGCGGAGAGGGCATTTTATAACGCTGTCCAGAGAAATGCAAAACTGTATTTTCTTATTAGTAATAGTCCTAGTCCTTTCTCTTGGAAAATAAATTCAGTAGCATACTTGCATGTCCTCTCGAGAAGCAGAAATGGAGAAAGAGGTTTGAGAAACGATGATTGGGAATAAAATACTTTACTTCAAGTGTCATATGTAGATATTTCGTCTAACTTTAAAAATAACTTTTGCCCTTTTTGATTTGCATTATTTCTCTCTATAAATCTCTGCTCTTTTCCTATTGTTCAGGGTATGTTGAGCATTTAAAACCGTTCGTGTGGGAGCAAAGAGCTGGTTTCTTTCTCTACTTTCTCTTAGTAAAGGCAACATAGTAAAAAAAGAGCATAGGTGTGTCTAAGTTGGCCCTGCCACTTGTTAATTGTTTGACCTGGGGAGAACTACTCATTGGTGCTGAAGTTCAGTTGTTTCATATGTAAAATGAAATCCAGGGGTCACTGTGAGAACCAAACGAGTAACTGTAAAATATGTTAAATGGCAGGCATGTAGAAGATATCCCATCAGCATCATTTTTATCTTTCTCCTTAATGAGTTTAGGAATATGACTAATTTCTCTCAGTTCTGTGACATTTTTGATACATGTCCCTTTATTTAGATCAAACAGTAAGTTCTTATTTGGCAATCAGAAATTTAATGGAAATAATACCATCTCCAGCTTCTGTGCTTCTGTTGATTATGCTTTTCTGTTCTTGGAACTTGAAATGAGATGCGATTTTCATTCTGCTTCTGGAGTTTATAACTTAATATGTGTCAGACAGGTAAAGTATCTTATGTTAAAGAAAAGAACAGTTAATAGAGAAGTATTAAATAATCGGTATTGGAAACAGATCCACAATTTTCCACAATTATGGTGGAGGCAGAAGTATTATCCCAAATAGTTCCCAAAGAGTACTTCTGGTTCTGAAATACCATAGAGCCAGCCACACTGTTAGAGACATACAGCCATATCCTCTCAATGCCATGCCCTGGCTACAGTGGAGACAGCAGGGATCTGGACATCCTAACACGTTAACAGAAGAAAGAAAAGCTCAGAGCATCCACAGAGCTGATACCCTGGAGATAGAGTTAACATATAGTGTGTCACCAAAGATTAGTCAGATATACCTGTGTTCCCGTCCTTGCTAGCTGTGTGAATTGTGATGAAGATTGAACCCCTCTCTATTTAACTATAAGTGTCTTCAATTTTCCTTTTGTAAAATGGGGATAATAATGGTATTTGTGTGAAGTACCAATCACATATAGATGTTCAATCAATATTCATTATTTTTAATAGTTATCTAAAAGAAACCGTTCCTTGGCTGGCCAAGAGGAGCATTGGTTAAGAGTTGGCTTAGGACACCAGCTCTGAGCAGCAGGGCCCCGGTTCAGATCCCACCTGAGGGCCAGTAATGCTGCACCCTCTACAGCTAAGATGATGAACAACAGCTCGACCTGGAGCTGGGCTGTCATGAGTCGCCAGGGATGGTGTAGACTGCAGCCCCTGCTGCAGTGGGGCTGCTGTAAGCTACAGTGAATGGCTGGAAGCCAGCACGAGCAGCCATGAGCCGCCGTGAGCGGCAATCTAATGGCCGGCAAGTGACTGCCTCACCCTGGAAGAGTGCAATTATAGTACCAACATGGGCCAGTGAACCAATGTCCTCCACAACTAGACTGAAGAACTAAAGGACAGCAATTTTTCTGTTCCCCTTCCTCGATTCCCCAACGCTGTTCCCCTCCTCCAATTCCCCAATAAAATCTTTAAAAAAAAAAAAAGAAAGAAACTGTTCCCTGTTTACATTTCATTCTAACCACAGTGTTATAAAATGAAAAAACGTGGGCTCTTCCCATCAATTTGCTCCACCCATGCTAACTTTTCCTAGACTTAACTGATCTTTTTTTTATTTCTTTCTGAAGGTCCCCCTTTCCTTGCCCCACCACTAGCCTGTGGGACCTTCCCACAGATGACAAAGCTGTGTGGCATACTAACTAAGAACACAGCTGAGTTTACATCCAAGCTCCTCCTGGTGCCTTGGGCAACTTTATCTAACCACTAGGTACCTATAAAAAGGGGATAATAATAGTACCTGACACCTTAGTCATTATGATAATTGAGTTAATACATGTAAAGCACCTAGAATAGTGCCAAGCAAGTGATATATGATGTATAAGTACTAGTTATGATTAAATGCTAGCAATTAGGAGTAACAACATTTATTTATTCATCTTTATCTTTTCTGAAAGTACCTGTTTATTCAGAGGGCCTAATGAGAATGTTTTCCCTTGATCTCCTCTTTTTCTTTTTTTCTTTTTCCAATAGCAAAAGAAAGAGGACAAAGTGTTACCTATATATAACATACAGCCTCCATAAAGGGTCAATACAATTGTCCTGTGTTGCAGTATTGAAGATATGAGTGATGATGAGTCCCTCCCTGATTTTGGGCTCTTTCATTATTCACGTGAGCCCACGTCATAAAACAGGGTGTTAGTGAACTGCCAAAGGTGGCCCAATGTTGACATGGCTATGACTTTCAACCCGGGTTGTAATTCATGTGTACTTCTCTGGGTTCCACATTAGGCTGTTACCTTCTTGAGGGCAAAGGATCATGTCCTAACTTCATTATATCTGTAGCACCTGAACTGTCACGTGACTGACTGGCTGAATGAATGAATGAATGGATGGAGTCACATTCAAAGTATAGTATGCTAGCCCTCTATTCAGCAACAGAGTAAACTTCCAGGTTAGTTGGGGGATAATCCTGGAACTTCTCAATTTTCAGGGATATTTTTATTCATCCTAATTTGGGTGGTTTTACCTCCCTACACCCATCATTCCTTCCATAGTTCAGTCTCCCCCAAACATACTTTGCATTTTCTTGTCTCTGTGCTTTTACTCTCACTAGCCTTTCTTTTGTGAAATGACTTTCCCTCTTCTACTTACCTGAATTTTAACTCACACCTCACAAGAACATTTCCTTTTCCACTCCAAGTAAAATCATTTCACCTTCTCCTGACCTCCTATAGAAGCTGTTTTGTAAACCAATTAGCTGTTGCTTAGCACATACTGTTGTGTATTTTAGTTATCATTTTACAAGAAAAATACTTAACCGTATTTTAAATCCCTTGAGAGCAATGACCATGTCTTACACGTCTATGCCTACCATTGTGCTTGGTGCAAAGATAAATAAATAATTGTTACCAGAGTGACTTGATCTAACCACCTTAAACAGATTGCAGTGCAAAGTAAAACTAAATGCAGCACAATGAAAACATTAATTTGTGGGTAAATAGGAAGATTTGATGTACCAAAACACATTAGAGCAAAGATGTAAGTTGCAAGTGGAGTTTCACCTTTATTAGTTCCTTTTGACTCTGTGCTTAATTTTTATTTGGTTTAATGCACCTTCTTATTTTTATTTGATTTGTGTTTTGGGGAGGAGTAGTAAGGTAAGGGCCTGTAACTTTAAGTCTAGTTGCAGGCTCTAACAAATGAAAACTCTACTGCAGGATTGTTTATTTTATAATGAAACATTTCAAAACAAAACATGAGACAACTAATGCCTTTCTGCCATCTGTTCTGAAGAAGTGTGGGGAAGGCGTAGATGGGGGTGAGGTGTTATATGCAGTTCCCTCCTCCTCTTCAAACCCTTCAGGAACATAGTGCTAATGATGTGGTGTGGATATCACCCAAATGTACAGTGTGTGGCAATGTATTTAAGCATCCTGATTATCACAATACATGGAGCTACCAAATACAAAGCGTTGTAAAGAATTGTAAATGAGCAGGATGCTGGAAGGTCATGTAAATTCTTGTTACATAGTTTCAATCCTAGTGAATGAGTCTTTTTGAAATACAGATGAAGGGAAAAGCATTACCCACCATTGCTCCAAATCTCAGAGAAGGCATGATGACAGCTGATCTTGTGCCAAGGACCAAGGTTGTCTTTGACATTGTACACTTCCTCATCCCCAATTGCCAAGAGCATCTGGTCCCATGACTTTTCCTTACTCTGCATTCATGCATTAATTTTTTTTTTTTTTACATCTATTCATGTCTGAATATTACCACCTGGGTAATGTGTCAGCATTGCATGTAGTTAGACCAGCAGCTTCCTTCACTCATCACCCTATTAATGTTTACCTTTGATTGCATATCCACAAAGGATAGAATAATGTTCTATTTGTTTTAGGATAAGGCAGCACTTTCAGATTGGTGTAGGCTGCCTCAAGTCATCAGCAACTTCAACTACCCAGTACTTCAGTTCAGTTTGGCACAACTGCTTTTCTTATGGCATGCATCTGTGAGACTCATCATCCATGCACGTCCATGAAACTGCATTAATGCCTATCACTTTCTTCTTTCCGTTAGTTATCAAGCCCCTTTTCCTCCCATTCCTGGGATGAACTTCTCGTTTTTCTCTGATTAACCTGGTCAGTCTTCCAGGAGCATCACAGAAAACTGAAATTTTGTGCATCCAGCATCTATCTCCATTTTCTGTTCATGTATTCTTTTATTCATCCCTCTATCAACTTATGCAGATTGACTTCTTATGTGCCAGACACTAATGTATGTATTGAACAAGACACAGTTTCAGCACTCTTGGACCTTGCATTCCAGTGGAGGGAGTCAGAAGGTAAACAGACACACATGGGCTAGGTGACTAAGAACTATGAAGGAAAATAACACGGGGTAAAGGAGATTGATGGGTGGTGGGGGAAGGGGAAAAGATGGGGTATTGAAGCAAGGCCTTGCATGACAGATGAGAAAACTGAGACAACAAGAGGGACAAGTAATTGGCCCGAGGTCACACACCTAGTGAATGGCTAAGGCAGATTCAGATCTAGGCCACCTGGCTTGAGAGCCCATGTTCTTTACCATGATGCCAACCTGTGCCCTTGATCCTATGCATCCTATGATGGATAACTGAGAGTATTTCCAGAGGAAAGGTGCAAACCTGCTGTAGACAGCACTGCAATCCCAGCAGAAAGTCACACAGTACAAGAACCCAAGGAATTGAGGAGAATGTACAATACCAGTGCACAGTCCTATTGACTAAAAACAGACCAACCAACAAAGTTTAACAAATAGCTACCAAGGTTGCCGGTACAGTCAGCTCATATTGTTTTTGTGTTTTTTGGTTTTTGTTTTTTAAATCCAATCAGTAGGCTTTGTAAGTATTTACATGGAAGTCTCAGCTTTAAATTTTTATATCTGACTTAAATCTATTACAATTATAAGCAGTGCTAATTTTAAGAGACTCTTAAACCCATAAACTCAGCATCACAATAAAGCAGCTTTCTTGTTCAATAAAGTTTCTCAGTCAGTGTTCTTCCAGATGTGGCAAACACTAAATAATTAACCTTAACACAGTCAGTCTTTGTCCATTTGCCCAAAATTAATTTCTAAAGAAGCATTGAGAGTACTGGTTGCACCATAGTGCCTGTTAATAATACTCCTGAGTCCAAATAAATAGAGCATGTCCTGGTATAAGAGATATGGAAAACGCTGACAACTCGTGTGTCAGCGTATATGTACCATAAATGCAAACACAAGGCAAGCCTAATCATGCCGTCTTTACACAACTCAGGGTCATTAACAGTGCTATTAGGGGAAATAGAAATTAGATCCATGTAAAATGGCCTGGCAGCATGAGGAGAATAGAATGCCTTACCTTAAAACAGAACTAGGATTCAGTGCTTTTGTACTCATCCCCAAGATTCCTTGCATTTTGAAAAGTATTCCCTTAAGAAAATCCACCTAAATGGAAAAAATGACTGTAACTGTATGACGGCAACAAAAGAAAAAGGGGGTGATTTCTTCCATTATCTTTTTTAAAACATCTTACCTTTTATGGGATTTCTATTAAGCTTCTTAGTTACAGAAAGCTAAATCATGAAATAAGAACCTTTTAAAGCAAAGATCAGCTATATGCTCTGAGGTTTAGTCACAATTAGTAAACAGAATGCCCTGATGAAGCTTAAATTAGCTAATCCTCAGAATTTTTGGGAATCTGGAAGAAAGTATCAGGACGCAGCCCACTACAACAGCAGATGTTCCATTAAAGGAAATCCAGGCCATCAAAACATTCCATTTCCAATTCCTTGAAAGAAATACTGAAAAGGAGACATATATTTTTAGTGATTTGCTCTCTGCCATAGATTGGTTTTGAAACAGTAGCCATCTGAGGTAAAATTATATATCTCCTGGAAACTACTTTTTTCTTCTAGGCTCCTAATTTATATCCCTTTTTTTTTTCAGCATAAGGTAGTTTAAAATCACAAATGTGTTGAATCAAGCCATGTTAGCAGAAAACAAGATGAGGTATCAGGGAGCAGTGCATTCTTATTCTTCCTATAGGAAGGCCACCTTTAATATTTGGAGCTATCAGTTAATGTTTAAGTGGATGTTTCAAATAGAGCAAAAGTTAATGAAATAAAGATAGAGTTTTTCCTTCCAGAAGCTTTATCCTTATCAAGAGTACTTATGAAAAAGGACAGTCGAAGTATTAGGTCTAGAAAGATATAAAAAAGGAAAAAATCCTGCCCTTGAGGAACTAAGTCAAGATGAGGTGACAAAACATGTACATAAAAGATGAATTACAGTACAGTGTGACCACGTGTAATGAACAATAAAGAGAACAATGATGTATGGCCTTTTGTGAGGTCTCCTTACAGGAAGAGAAATGGAAGATAAAGAACATTGTAGGGCTGGCCGAGTGGCGCATTGGTTGAGAGCTGGTTTTGGGATGCCAGAGGCCCCTGTTCGGTTTCCACCTATGACGGACAGTGACTCTGCCCTCTACAGCTAACAACAGCTCCACTTGGAGCTGGGCTGTGCGATCCCTGGTGATGGAGTAGGCTGCAGCCCCCACTGCAGTGGGCTGCCATAGGCTACAGTGAGTGGCCGGCAGCCAGCATGAGCGGCTGGCAGCCAGCATGACCTGCCAATAGCTGCTGTGAGTGACCATCCAGAGGCCAGCAACCGATCTGCCTCATCCAGGAAGAGCACAATGACAATACCAACATGGGCCAGTGAAGCAACATCCTCCGCAACTAGACTGAAGAACAAAAGGACAGCAACTTGTCTGTTCTCCTTCCCTGATTCCCCAATAAAATCTTATAAAACAAACAAACAAACAAAAAGAACATTGTAGGGGCAGCCTGTTAGTTCAGGTGGTAAGAGTGCAGGTTTGTAACACCAAGGTTGCCAGTTCAATTCCCACATGGGCCAGTGAGCTGTGCCCTCCACAACTAGATTGAAAACAACAACTTGACTTAGAGCTGATGGGTCCTAGGAAAAACACACTGTTCCCCAATAAAGTTTAAAACAAAACAAAAACCATTCTAGGCAGAAGAATGGCCAGGAGCAAAGATCAGAGAAAACATGGCTGAAACATACCAGTGGATCAGACTGGTCTGCGCAGGGAAAAGGTTGAAGTAATAGGCTGTATGGAGCCTTAAATGCCAGGCTAGGAAGTTGGCATTTCCTTCTGTAGGCAGTAAGACAGCCATCAGAGGACCTGGATTGGTCACATATGTAATGGGGGCCAAAGAAATCTAAATATTGTGTCATATACTCAATATGAATTAGAAAAGAATGATTCAAGGCAGATGATCTAATTAGGAAACCACCGCTCCAGATGTGCTTGGACAGGGTGTCGATAGAGACGGCAGTGAAAATAGACGCATGTGAGAAACTTTTTGAAGATATGGGGCCTGTCTGGAGAGGGACTGCATAACGGACAAGACCATCTCACAAATGACTTATTTTTAAAGGTTGGGCAACCAAAAATATGTTGGATTCTTAATTGTTAATGTTTGCTAGTAAAGGCCTTTTTTTTTCTTCCTGAGGTGAATGAAGAGTAGCTTCTTTTTGCTCTGAGTAGGCCTTTGCACAGAAAGGATAGAGCACATAGGATCATAAGATGAGGTAAAATGTCATCGGCAATATCAATAATGCTTCCTGTTGCTTGAAATGCAGTAAGAAAGAAAAGAGAGGATCCTTAAGAGGAAAAAGCTAAGTTCCCGTATCTCTGCAGGTGTTTGCTGTGCTGGCAGAGGATAGCGGGCTTCTTCCTGCAGCCTCCAGCGCCCCAGGAAACTGGTACCTTCCTCCCCCACAGAGAGAGGAGAGGCTTGTTCCTCAGTGGTCCTATCAGGTGCCACAGCAACAGTTCAGCTTGGGCCACACACAGGGCCTCCCCTCAGACTCCCCAACCGGGGACCTTTGGGACCTCTCTATTTTGGAGTTGCTGGCATAGACTTGATCTGATTAAGAGTAGTCGGGCTCAGGGGACATTCTGCTCAGGCAAAACTAACTCAAAAATCCTTAATAAGCCATAGCCAAACCCAATCACACCCTTATATTTCCAACACAGCATTAGTGCCCAGCTCAAATTGCTGTTGTAGTGGGTTGAATGGTGCTCTCTACCCACCCCCACCCCCAAATATGCTCATGTCCTAATCCCTGGAACATGTAATTGTTACCTTATTTGGAAAAGAGAGTGTTTACAGATGTAAATTAAGGATCCTGAGAAGATTATACAGGTAGGCCCTAAATGTAATGATAAGTGACCTTACAGGGCCTGCCGAGTGGCGCATTAATTAACATTTGGCTTGAGATGCCAGCTCTGAGCAGCAGGGCCCCAGTTTGGATCCCACATGAGGGCCAATGACACTGTGCCCTCTACAGCTAAGATGGTGAACAACAGCTCAACCTGGAGCTGGGCTGCCGTGTGTCGCTGGTGACAGCATAGGCTGCTGGGGGGTGGCCTGCAGCTGGTGCGTGCTTTTGTGAGATGCCGTGAGTGGCTGTCCAATGGCTGTCAAGTGACTGCCTCACCCTGGAGGAGCGCAATGATGACACCAACATGGGCCAGTGAAGCGATGTCCTCCACAACTAGACTGAAGAACAAAAGGAGAGGAACTTGTCTGTTCCCTTCCCCGATTCCCCAATTCCCCAATAAAATATTTTTTAAAAAAAGTGTCCTTACAAAAGAAACAGAGGAAAAGGTGATATGATGACAGAGGCAGAGATTTGAGTGATGTAGCCACAAGCCAGGAAAGCCAGCAATTAGCACAAACTAGAAGAGGCATGGAATGGCCTCTCCCCTAGAGCCTGTGTAGCCCCATTTTGAGCCCCATTCACCCCGCAATAGACTTTAGCAAACAATCTAATGAACTGTCCAACTCGCAGGGAATCCTGAGGAATTTGGGTCTCTATAACCCTGATGCTGCCCCTTGAGGTCACCTAGCCGAGTATTTGAACAACTCTGCTTAAGTTGGGGCTCAGCCATCAGGGTTCACCAAGAGAGAATAGGAGAGAGTAGGCCAGCATCTCAGAGTAAAGTTATTTAGAAAATTGCTTTTAAGGGAATGTCCACAGGATGCCTAAGAACACAGTCCTTTTCATAAGTCCTCCTTCCCTGGGGTCTCACGTATTATCTGCATCAATCTGTCACTCCTAAAGTTCTCCATAACATTTGTAAAGACTCCTTAGCCCAGGAACATAAACAAAATGTGTAGTTTATGCTTTAGTGTATACACATAAACCCCAAGACTGCTCAATAAGAGCTAGTAGATGGAGATATTTAACCAATTTAACATCCTGGCTGCTTGAACCACCTGTGAGATTCCGTGAGAATTCTGCTAATGGAGACAGAAGAGGGAGAGTGTATGTTTGATTGTTATCTCGAATGAGAGCCATTTTATCCATTCATTCAGGAGATTTACTAAATCCTTAAGTCAGATTTAGTAAGCCTTTGATGAAACAAACACCACCATTTTCGATGGCCAAAGTGGAGGACACACTGCTATTTTCAGTGATGGCATAATGAGATAAGTGAGCACAAGTTTGGCACAATATGGTGGAATAACAATGCATGCTTTCTAAATCCTCCTAAAATAACTATTTAATATGCTCTATTTAAGTTTTATGCTGATTTAAGGTTATGCTGTATTATTGTGAGCAGAGCCCGGTGTTAGAATCAGAATTGGATTCAGTTCGCACACATGCCATAAACCAGCTGAATGACCTGGGAAGTCATTTTACCTCTGAACCAGGATTAAGTATCCCTACTTATCAGGGTTGTTGCAAGAAACAAATGGTACCATGTGAAAGCATCCAACATGTGTAGGCCTAGGTGTGCAATAAAAAAAAAATTCTGTTGAATCATTAGCGTCATCAAGACAAAAACATGGCTGCCTATTTCAGCCTCTCCAGAAAGTAATAATCAAAAAAGGGCTCATTGTTTCCATTTTGAATTTACTGGATGATTACCAAACCTTAGCTTCATTTTATGTGGATATTTCCATGTATTTTAAAAGTCCATGGATATCCATTTCAGATTACTAACCCCAAAACGGAAAAATGTATAATTATGCAACACATGAGTATAAAGCGAATCGGGGATGGCAATACTGTCCCATAAAAACTGTATTCATATCTGCATCCTAAAAAGGTATCAACAGTACATAAAATTATGTGGGCAACGAAAAAACCAAAATCTTGAAGATTTCAGAGAAAGTAACCTGCTGAAGTCCTAAATTTGAAATTTTATGAAGTGAAAATGAAAAACGTTTTTAATGCACTGTCTTTGTTCTCTTCTTCCAGGGTAGATATTGAAGTTATGGCTGAAGTCCTCAGCATTGTCATAATAACTTAGACATTTAAAGGGCTGCACTCATATTTCCGGAGCTGACCTTCAAGTCCTCTCAAGAAACAAGAGTGCCATTTTATTCAGCACTGTTGGCACTTTGACCTTTTGGGGAAACATCCTGTATTATCTTTCACACTGTTACACTATTTATTAATTTGCTTGTCAAATTAACATATGAGACTATGTACAGCTGTTCTATGGAATGTTTTACTGATAATAGATCCCCATAAAAGCGGACTCTTGTCATTTAAAAAAGAGCTACTTCATTAATCAAAGGATTTTGAGGTTAAATTTCAACTTAAATATGGTATTTTGTACCAAGATTTTCTAGTTATTAGAAACATATAAGAAGAAACACCAGTTTCAAAGGTTTTGGAAATATCTTCTCAAACCACATGGGCAAATCTAAGCTTTAGGCTACTAAACAATATTGCATTCTTTAGACCCTGTTGTTCTAAAGCCTTTGGAAATCTTAAAACATATAAAATCTTGATTCAAGAGTATAACTTCCCCCAAAAGAATTCAGCAGAAAACCAAAATAACCTAGCTAACTCCCACTCCCCTCTTCAGACATATCATAAAGTCCAGGAAAGCCAGGTTCTCATCCTATATAATTCTGTGAGAATTCCCACAGGGCACTTTGTGAAAGAATTCAGAAACCTCCCTTGCGGAAATTCTCATAGATTTATATAGGATGAGAATCTGTTTCATAAACAATAAACATAAAATTATTTAAGATGTGACCTTTGCCCTCAAGTAAGCCCCAGATGTTAGCTGGGAAAGGATAATCTTGGGGCTCTAACACACTGTTTCCTGGGTTCCCAAGAATTCAGTCTGTCATTCAGCAACTCTATGGCCATACAGAGACATAAGGATATTTGTAAAATTGCCCCATTTTTTTTTTTTAGTTCAAAATCCCTATATTTTTGACATAACTTATATTCCCACATGATAAAACAAGTGATAGTTTAAATCAACGTCAACAGATAAATTCCATGAAATGAAAGTTTGTGTTTGCCCCATTCTTTTTTTAATTCAGTTGTCAATAAGGAGGGAGCTAGATCAAATAGAACAAATCAAATTTTATGCAGAAGAGTAATATGATTATACTTCCATATGTATGGGTTTTTCTAATTGCAAAAAAGGCATAGGCTTGTAACACTTGTGAAAAATAGAGAAGCATATAAAGTAAAAAATTTAAAAAAAAAAAGGTCCTCAAAAAAAAAATGTAATAGACCTTGCCAATTAGTATAATTCACATATTTCTTCTCAGAGCAAAGAGAAAAAAATGAGGTCAAATTATCAGGTGGCCATTGAATAATTTTGAAACCTTCACCTACTTAAAACTCGCTATAGTATTTTCTCTATGGAAAAATAGAGTGAGAGTTCTTAATGTGCCTCCACTCACAGGGGAGAGTAACTGTGATGCAAATACGGGAACAGAAATCAAGCTCAGGATCATGGAAGAGCAGACACAGACTTTGCTGTGCTAACCACAGTCAGAACACTGAAGATCTAGGGAGCACAAAGAGGTGAGACTCACAGAAGGGGGCGAAAGGCAGGTCAGTCACAGAGAGGAGGAAACCTGGGGGACCCAAACTGCTGCCAGTGAAACCTTAATAATTTGTCCTCCTTTTCCACCTGTTTTTGATGTTCAGGTTAATCAATGCATGTGCATTCTAGTCTGGGAGCAAGAACAGGTGACCTTTACAGAGTGCAATGGCTAACAATATGTGCCAGATTCTCTTCTAAGGATTGTGTGTGCACAGCTCATTGTATCCTAATAACATTACAACAACCCGATGCGACAGGACTACTGTTATCCCCATTTTACAGACAGCAAAACTGAGGCATAGAACGAACAAGTAACTTGCACTGTTACGTAACTAGTACATCTGTATAAAGTCAACTTTTAGTATTTGAGTGTTTCTATAGACACACAAACCAATGTCACTATATTCACCTTATCGATGGAGGCACGAGCAGGGAGGAGTGGGAAAGCTATTCAAAAGAGTACAAATCAACTCAGTCTAATAAATAGCATGGTTGAGATTTTGGATATGAAATCATCAATCTAGCCAATGCAGTCAAAATTAATCACCAATCTTTTGGATATAAACATAATCTCAATGTACTCTTGAATTTTAGTTCTTTCAAATGCCATATACCTTTACTAAGCGTCATAATGGTTCTAGTTGTTTCTAACATGGATTTTTTATTTGGGGAGAGGAGGGAGCTGACATCGTTGACAGGCAAAGAGAAGCACGTATTTTACCAACCCACAAAACCATCTCTAACAGGTTCATTTACCCATATGCTCATGAATTTTCACCCTGATCCTCTGTTGCCTTTTCAACACCCTAGGGTATCTTTGTTCAAAATTGGGCCGTCTTATCATGCCAGAGCATGGTCTGCCTAATTGTTTACACATACTTTTTAGTATATGTGTGCATTCCCTCTGGGTATTTTGGAGGCAGCATTGAAAACTAGAGGAGATTTTTGGTACATTTGTAGCCTCCTTTCCACCCATCTCTCCCAGAATTCTAACTACGGAAAGCCTCCCAGCCAAGATCAAACTTCAGTTTATTCATTGCAGTAGATCTGAGAGGCACAGAAGCAATCGAGTGAACTAATTGCAACCAATTTAAAAGATAAGTTTGGTTAACTAAATGAATGCCTAATGGGCAGGTTGTTTGGAGAGGTCATTTTTGAGCAAGAGAGCCTTCTCAGTATTTACAACTCCTAATGTTTACCCTATATGTCATTAAAATGAGATAGCAAGGTCTGAAAGGTTGCTAGTGGCTGCATTTCACTATAAACTTTAAAAGAGTCTTTCTGCCTTTGGGATGTTCCCATACATACAGCAAGTGAAATACACACATATATTTTAGGATGTTACATAAGAACACATCATAGTCAAAGTCGAACCTCTGAAATCAAGTCTCAAATCTCCATGAATCGGGTAAGTGGTACATACACCCACATAGGTATTGCATTAAGATCCCATGATGTAAGCAGCTCTAGAGCAAAGAAAAGAAATGGAAACTATGCCTTGAACGAGTCTTTAATAAGAACTTCGCTCTTTCCCTGTGTCAGTTTTCTCATCTCTAAAATTATGCAATTTGAACATCCTAATCTCTAATGTCTCTTCTGCTCTCCGATTTTTTGACAGTTCTTTTTCTCATGCTCTTGGAAAGTTTGTTTTTATTACACTCTTTCAGTGGTAATGATGCAGTATTTCAAGTTAACTTAGATTAACAGAAGACCAAATTATAAGCCTTCTGTGTATTACTACAAATGGATTCAGAATAGTTGCTTCATGGTAGCCAGGTGCCAAGAAGAAACTAACACAACAAACAAAAACCCATGCAATTTTTTAACAGTGGAAGGTGTGTATACCTAAAACCAGCCTACATAAGAAAATGACATATTATTTGCATTAATTTCTTCAGACAGAAAGTATTTTTCATATCTCGATTTTGATACAGATGTGATTGTGAAAACTGTTTTCTTTTGATATGAAATATAAAATGAGAGTGCCAAAATAAGGATAGGATTCTTGGCAGCTTACCTGTTAAATGATGAGTAGAAGATATTGATGTGGAAAAATGTCATCACCATCTGCAAGAGGAATAGAAAATAGAATGAATGAGATCTGCTCAGATAAATTGTTTGAGATGTATCTGAATATGACAATTGGAGACAAAGCGAAAGAGTCTGACCTGCCAATCAAAAACCACTGAAGCACAGAACGGAGATATCTGAAAGAGGAAGGAAGGGGCCCTTAAACTTAAAAGGAAAATATGACCTACACAGTACCCTGTTTCACCTCAGTGATGCTCTAGTGGGCCAGACTACAAATAGAGTAGTATTTAGTCAGCTACTTGGAGGAAGACCATAAATCTGAAGCAGGGATGGTATAAGATCAAGTTGATGTACAATCAAGTCAGTGTAAGACCAAGTAGATGAGAAATCCTTAAAAGTAGACTCATCTGTAGGAGGGAAGAGAACACACTGCCATTTACTGCTGTTTTCACAGTGCCAAAAGCAATGTGGGCACACAGATGCTTAATTAATATTTGTAAAATGAATGAATGAATGAATGAATGAAGTGTTAGGTAATGTTGGGAATGAAGTTCCAGTTTGCACATAGGATGAATGGAAGAAACTGCAGGCCCGCAAAAGCTATTAACAGAACTGGAGCATAAGATCTAAATTAGTGAAGAGGAGTGGGACAGAAGAAACTATCAAGAAAAGAAAAAGACATTTACTGCCAGAAAAGAAGGATTTGGGAGCACAGTATCTGGAAGAATTTCAGTGGGAACCAGGAGACCTTTGTCTTCAACCTCTGTTCTGATGCATTATGTGATCTCAGGCAGAGAAATCTGACTTCATATTTTCCTCTTAATAACAGGAATTGACATTTTCTTCAACTTTCAAAGGGACATTAAACACAGTAGTGAATAAATACTTCTCCTTTGGGGCTGGATGTTACCAACAAATCTGTGTCCAAAACATTGGCTTTAAATATTTTTAGTTGCTTCTCAGAATCAATGGAAAGGATGAACATTTATTTATTCAATAACTAGAGAATATCCACACTATTTGACAGATACTATTCCAAGCATGGGTCAAGTTTTCTTTATGCTGAATAGCTCAGTAGGCATATACAAAGAACAATTGGAAAGCTACAGAACATTTAGGATCACTTTAGTTTCATTGTTGCTACGTGTCTTGAGGGAGTGGTTTACACAGTCCCTCACCCCTCATTCATTTCTCTTACCCCTGCCATCTGATCTGCTTGCTCCAAGGGAACTTCCCTTCTCCAAGGTCATCCATGACTGTCTAATCCTTTGGACATTGTTCAGGTCTTCCTTTTTTCAACTGCTGTTGAAGCATTTCATAGTATTGATCATTGTCTCTTTATTAAAGCTCCCGCCTTCCCTTGTTTTCTTATCAGTGTATGTTTTAACAAAATTTATGAACTTTGCTTGGAACCACAGAGTTATAACATACAAATCTCATCGTTGTCAACTTGTGAACCTGGGCAAATTACTTAGCCCAGGTTAGTTTCTTCATCTGTAAACTTAAGGTGCTTACAGCTTCATTCAGCACTTTCCTTATGTTGTTATTGTGAGGATTATATTAATATGAAGGCAAAGCATGGTACCTGGCACATAGTAAAATAATAGGATTGATGTAAGAGTTCTATTTGGGTTCCTCTTCCCTCCATCTGGAATGCTATCTTACTATCTTACTTCATGTCTCCCTAATCTGCCTCAATTATTTCAATAGGCCCTTCTAACCAGTCCTCTGCCCTCAGTCTTTCATGACTCCCTTTTATTACTCACCCATGGACTTTCTGAAATACAAATATAATCATACGACATTCACTTATTAAAATTCATCAGTGACGTGTAGGATATGCAAAGTCCAGGCTCCTAAGCATGATGTGATGCAAGTACATCTATTCAGCATCATTAACCACAACAGCCTCCTACAACCTTCATTTTGGTCATGTCAACTACCTGTAGTTCCCAGAGTGCTCTCTGGGCTAACCCACCTCCACGCTTTTACACATGACTCTTGCTTTATTTGTGAAGCCTTTTTCCGTCCTTTTCTGGCTGGGTAACTTCTGTGTGTTCTTCAAGATTCAGCTCACCATTATAACTTTAAATTCTTCATAGGACAGACAAGAGATAGCTCTACCTCTGAAGTGCTTCAATATTATCTAATGCATACTTTATTTTTTAACCATTAATCTGTCTATCTGTCTCCTGAATAAGGTATGCACTTCATGAGGAACTGTATCTGTGTCCCGTTCTTTTCATAGGGCCTGGCACCTAGTCTGCTCAATACATGTTTGTTGACCTAATTACATAAACAACACATTTTAGTGTTTTGGTGGGGACAGAAGTGAAAGAAAGAAAACAGCATGGAGTTTGAGGCAGTATGAATGTGAAAGCTAATCAACCAGGATTATAGGCAGATTTGCAAAATCAGTGATGAGGGCAGAATGGAACAGAATTAGAGTCTGCCTAACAACAAACGTGTACAACATGTATTTTTCCCATGGTCCAGTGAGGAAATAAACTGTACTTTCTTAAAGCATAGGAATATATATGCATGTATATATAAATTCTAGAACTTGGAACAATGATCAAATGGTTATATGTAAAGTGTTTGGAGCTAAGAGTGAGATGAGACCTTAAGGATTGTCATGGGGTTGACCAGTAGACTGTCCAATGACCAATTCCTGTGGAACTCATTGACAGAGATGAGAAGCACTACAGGAAATGGCCATGTCTTTTGAAATCATGAGAATTTAGCCTACTTTGAAGAGGCAATCCGAGCCTAACCACATAACAGCTCAAACAGAAGAATGATGTTGAAATCATGTGTACCTGTGTATTCCCATGGCTTTTAACACTTTTCTAAAGATTTTCTTGAACCACCTCAATACATTAAAAAGAGTTAGTGATTTTTGTATTATTAAATGTCTCAAAATTTTATATTTTAGTATTAACCACTGAATTTATTTCTTAGACCACATCATACTTTGTGGAGACGAGTTTATTTTGTGACTTCCTGGATCCAAAATTATGATTTAGCCTCAGTTGTCAGAACACCTTTCTTGTTTGAACGTAGTAATAAATGTCAAGAGAGTAGAACTGGTAATTCTGTAAATTTAACTCTTTGGGGATTTAATATTGATATGGCCCATGCCTAAGTTTTATTTTCTGAAGTTACAAGATAAAAGGATTAAATGAGGACAAATAAGTTAATTATAGGGAGAAAGCATTAACTGTGATATTAAATGATAATCAAAACTTCAAGTTCTCTAATTTAATTCATTTAAATAATAAAAATATAAATATTTTAAATTACTTATTAAAAGGTCTTTGTGATCTCACATGTGAAATCTAAAGCATTCTCATAGATCCAGAGAGCAGACTGGTAGTTGCAGGGTGGGATTTAGTGGTGGGTGAAATGAAATGGGTAAAGGTAGTCGAAAGGTATAAACTTCCATCAAATACATCCTGGCAATGTAATGTTCAGCATGATGACTATAATTAACAATACTTCATTGTATATTTAAAAGTTGCTAAGAGAGTAAACCTTAAAAGTTCTCATCACAAGAAGAAAAATTTGTGAATATTTGAGGTGATGGATATTAACTTATTGTGGTAATCATTTCACTATATATCAAATCATTATGTTATATGTCTACAACTAATATAATGTTATATATCAATAAGACAGAAAAATAATATTAGAAAGTTCTTTGGATTTTTACTCCTTTATTAAACTTGGCATAGAACATTTCCTGTATTCTCCACTGTTTTTTGAATATTGCCATCATATAGACCAAAAGTTGGCAACCTAAAGCCCATGGACCAAATCCTGCTTTTGTAAATAAAGTTTTATTGGAACACAGACATACTCATTTATTTATGATTGTCTATGACTGCTTTCATGCTACAATGTCAGAGTAGTTGCAACAGAGTCTATATGACACACAATACCTAAAATATTTACTGTCTGACCCTTTACACAAAAAGTTTGATGACTTTGGGTGTGACAGTGGTTATTAAGACAAATAAGTGAAGACTCTTTAGAGTGTAAAACCCAGACCTACTGAGCTTGACTGACTTTAGAGTAATTTCTCTTGAAAAAATGAAAAGCAAGATTTAAAAAACAAAAATAGCTGTCAGCTATCAAAAAATGAATTTCAGCTCCATCATCAGGTTTTTCAAACAACTAATTGTCAGTTCTTGGCTCACCACTAAATATGATTAGAAGTTCAATATAACGGGCATTTTATATGCATAGTAAATGAGTTATTTGGTTTTATTACTTTATTTAATTCTTTGAAAACTATAAGTGACATTCATTTTCACTTTTGGGGGAGATGGCCTGCAATCTAGAACTGATTTCTTATAAGAAACTAGAGAAGATGAGATATAAAATCACTAAGTCAGAGGCTTTAATGACTCATAAAATCTTTCTGGGCTCTATTTAAATCATTTGAAACTGAAATTAATGATTCATATATGTGATGGCTCTTGCAGAAGTAAGAAAGGAATCATGATTCATCTAATATTAGTATAAGAACTTTTTTCTTATGGCACACGGTGGAAAAATGCATTTCTAATGCCTTGAAATGTGTGCTCCTGCACATGTTCTTTTTCCTGATTTTGGATTGTAAATGGAAAATATGGCTAATTAAGTTAACTTCTGAATCACATTTACTGTGAAAATGTTCACAAACAATACCTGAAAATGAGAAACCATTCCTGATCTCTCTGATTGCACATTCAACTAATGTTTAAATGACATTGTGCATAGGCTTTTATTTGTTCTTTTCCATACCATATATGTAAAAAAAATGGTACGTAACATTTAGTTTCCTGAATCATTGAACAATTTGGTATAAAATAACATTTTTGTAAATTAAATCATATTTCCTACTTATTTAAATCGTATTTTCAGAAATGAGTCTCCATAAAGTCTTTTCTTTCTCAACACATTATTAAAAAAATGAATACAATTAAAACAAATCACACTTTTCATACAGAAACATTATTTATAAATAAGCCAATTTAAATTCTTTCTGAAACAAGAAGAGTTATAAAAATAAACAATAAGCCTAAAAATTATTTCCAAATAAAACAATACATTATGTAAAACACCAAATTGAAAATGCAGTATTATTCAGTACCTAAAACGTGGAAAAGTATCAAAAAACCCATAAGGACAGGGTCGAGATGGTGGATTAGGTAAACTCTGTGCTTACCTCCTCTCATGACCACATCAAAATTACAACTAAACTACAGAACAACCATTATTGAGAATCGCCTGAAATCTAGCTGAACTGAAACCCTACAACTAAGGACATACAAAAGAGGCCACCTCAAGACTGGTAGGAGGGGCAGACATGTGGAATGAGCTGGTCCCACACCCCCATGTGACCATTAAAAATCAGGAGGGTATCTTGGCTGCAGAGGTCCCCATCAGAGGAGTGAGGGGACCCAGCCCCACAACATGCTCCCCAGTCAGGGTTTCAGTGCTGGGGAGAGAAGTACCATAACTTTTGGTTGTGAAAACCAGTGGAGATTTTGTCTGAGTGAGACAAAGGTGGCTGCAGTCCCAGGTGCTTCTCTCAAACAACCTGCTCACAGACTTACTCACTGATGGACTTACCCCTCTGAGCTCCAGTATTGGGGCAGTAGCTCAAAAGGCATCAGGGAAATAGGAGAAGGAACCGAGTTGTCTGGCTTCAGGACAAGGTCTCTAAGAGCAGCTTTCTCCAAGATGGAGGAGCTGGTGGAAGCCATTGTTTCTTTGTTTAGCCCTCCCCTTCCTGGCATGCAGACACAGGTGGCTGTCATAAATAAGTCTCCATCAACCTGGCTAACAACATTTGTTTACCTTGCCCCTGCAATTCCCTGAGATCCTGCCCCACCCAACTTTCAGGCACACCCAAGCCACTTCCAATGGCTCCTCCATACAAACTGCCTGCCTTGGCTTATGCTGTGGACTTTCCTAAAATCTCTCAAAAGCTCACAAAACCCAAACAAGCAGCACCTGGCTTTGGCATGTTCTGTAACTCTGGCTGAGCAATCCTAATTCCCTCACTTGAGGTAGCTGGCCGTGGCTTGCAGTTTGGCTTCTCGAAGCACCGACAAGCACATCATGGGCAGCAGCCATGTGAAAGTTGCTTTGTGGCTCCTGCCAGGTGGCCCTGGGCAGGGCACAGGCTGCAGCTGAACTAGGCCTGTAGCAGGTCCCCTTCCAGGATGCCCCAGGGCTGGCAGGCCCGGAGGCCAGCTTTGAACAGAGCCAGAGCATCACCCAGCTGCCTCCAAGGACAACACACCCAAAGGGCAGGCTGGGCACGCACCACAGCCCTACTAAAGTGAATCCTGTTCTGTAGGGTGAGCGCCTCCATAATAGCTCCTCCACTGTAGTCACAGCCAGTCTTCACAACCAATCAACCCAAGGGTCAATCCCTCTTACTAACATGTAAACAGCAACCAAGTCTCACTCAACTACAATAGGAGGGCACACACAACTCACACAAGAGACACATCTGGAGCAACCAGCTCAGGTGACCAGCGAGACTGTGCCACTTGGCCGCACAGTACACCTACTACATAAGGGCATTATGCTAAGCCCAGGAGATGTAGCAGCCCTACCTAATATGTAGAAACAAACACAGGGAGGCAGCCAAAAAGGGGAAACAAAGAATCATGTTCCAAATAAAAGAACAGAACAAAGCTCCAGAAAAAGAAATAAACAAAATGGAGACAAGCAATCTACCAGATGCAGCGTTCAAAACATTCATTGTAAAAATGCTCAGTGATCTCAGTGAGAACTTCAACCAAGAGATAGGAAACATAAAAATGGAGATATAAACATAAAAAACTAGTGAGAAATAAAGAATACAGTAACAGAAGTGAGCAACACATTAGAGGGAACTAACAGTAGATTGGATGAAGCAAAGGATTTAGAAGATAAGGCAGCAGAAAACACCCAATGAATACAGCAAAAAGAATCCAATAAAATGAGGCTAGTTTATGAGGCCAATTGGGGAAACATCAAGAGTACCAGTATTCCGGGCTGGCCGAGTGGCGCATTGGTTAAGAGCTGGCTTGGGACGCCAGAAGCCCCAGTTCGGATCCCACATATGAGGGCCAGTGATACTGCCCTTTACAGCTAAAATGGTGAACAACAGTTCCACCTGGAGCTGGGCTGCTGTGAGTCTCTGGGAGGGCATAGCTGCAGCCCCTGCTGCAGTGGGATGCCATAGGCTACAGTGAGTGGCCGGCAGCCAGTGTGAGTGGCTGGCAGCTGGAGTGAGCTGACAATCGCCGCATTGAACAGCTCTCCAGAGGCCAGCGACCGATCTGCCTCATCCGGGAAGAGTGCAATGATCATAATACCAACATGGGCCAGTGAAGCAAAGTCCTCTGCAACTAGACTGAAGAACAAAAGGACAGCAACTTGTGTGTTCCCTTCCCCCAATTCCCCAATTTAAAAAAAAAATCTTAAAATAAATAAATTAATTAAATAAATAGGTAACTACAATATTTTAAAAAAAAGAGTACCAATATTCCCTCATAGGGATACCAGAATAAGAAGAGAGACAGCAAGAAATTGAAAACTTATATGAAGAAATAATGGGAAACTTCCCTAACTTGGTGAAAGAAATGGACATTCAAGTCCAGAAAGTGCATAGAGTCCAAAACAAGATGAACCCAAAGAGGCCTATACCTGGACACATTGTAATTAAAATGCCAAAAGTTAAAGACAAAGAAAGAATCTTAAAAGCAGCAAAAGAGAAACAGTTAGTTATTTACAAGGAAGCTCCCATAAGACTGGCAGCTGATTTCTCAACAGAAACTTTGCCGGCCAGAAGGGAATATTCAAAGTGATGTAAAGCAAGGACCTACAGCCAAAATTACTCTATCCAGCAAGACTATCACTTAGAATCAAAGGACAAAGAGCTTCTCAGACAAGAAAAAGCTAAAGGACTTCATCACCACCAAAACAGAATTACAAGGAATTTTAGAGGGATTTCTTCAGGATGAAAAAAATAAAAAAATAAAAAATATGAATGATAAAATGGCAATAACTACCTACTTACCAACAATTACTTTAAATGTAAATAGATTAAATGTTCCAATCAAAGGACATAGGGTGGCTGAATTGATAAGAAAACAGGACCTAGGGCTGGCCGAGTGGTGTGTTGGTTAAGAGCTGGCTTGGGACTCCAGAGGCCCCGTTCAGATCCCACATATGAGGGCCAGTGACACTGCCCTCTACAGCTAAGATGGTGAACAACAGCTCCGCCTGGAGTTGGGCTGCTGTGAGTCCTTGGGAGGGCAAAACTGCAGTCCCTGCAGCAGTGGGCTACCATAGGCTACAGTGAGTGGCCAGCAGCCAGTGTGAGTGGCTGGCAGCTGGTGTGAGCTGCCAACAGCCACTGTGAACGGCCATCCAGAGGCCGGCAACTGATCTGTCTCACCCAAGAAGAATGCAATGGTGATACCAACATGGGCTAGTGAAACAATGTCCTCTACAACTAGACTGAAGAACAAAAGGACAGCAACTTGTCTGTTGCCCTTCCCTGGTTCCCCAATGCTGTTCCACTCCCCCCAACTCCGCAATAAAATCTTTTTTTTGTTTTTTCATCCTTCCAGTTTTATTTATTTTATTTTATTTTATTTTATTTTATTTTATTTTATTTTATTTTTAATTAGTTTCAGGTGTACAACACAGTGCAATAGTTATACATTTTACCCCTCAAAGTGACAACCCCCCACCCCCAATACACCACCCCACTCCCCCCCCATATCATATATCTATTACTCTTCCTCTGACTCTTCCACAGTATAATCCACATCCCGTGACTATCTATATATATTCAATTACAGTAGGTATACCACCTCCACTTTAGTAATACAGTGCAGTGATCAAACCTCTACTCCATCCATGAAATGGTCTCCCTAACAAGACCTATGATCATCTGACATTCCACAGAATATTTACAACATTATTAATTATATTCCCCAAACTGTTTTTCCTATCCCAGTAGCAATATTGTAGTTGCCTATTTTTGCTGTCTAATCCCTTCCCCTTCTCCCTCATCCCCATTCCTCTCCAAATTAGCAACCCTGATTTTTCCTCTATATCTATGAGACAGTTTCTGTTTACTTTGCTCATTCATACAGTTTTTCATATTCCACATATAAGTGAGATCATATGGTATTTGTCCTTCTCTGACTGACTTATTTCACTCAACATTATAGTCTCTAGGTCCATCCATATCATTGCAAATGGCACGATTTCATTCTTCTTTATAGTGGAGTAATACTCCATTGTATAAATATACCACAGTTTCTTAATCCAGTCATCTACTGACGGGCATTTTGGTTGTTTCCACGTCTTAGCCATTGTAAATTGTGCTGCTATGAACATCGGGGTGCATAACTTTTTTTGAATAAGTGTCTTGGTTTTTTCAGGATAAATACCTAGGAGTGGAATTGCTGGGTCAAACGGTAGCTCTATTTCCAGTTCTTTGAGATACCTCCATACTGACTTCCATAGTGGCTGCACCAATCTGCAGTCCCACCAACAGTGCAGCAGGGTCCCCTTTTCCCCACAGCCCCGCCAGCACTTGTTGTTTGTTGATTTGTTGATGATAGCCATTCTGACTGGAGTGAGGTGGTATCTCATGGTGGTTTTTATTTGCATTTCCCTAATGACCAGTGAGGTTGAACTTTTTTTCATATGCCTGTTGGCCATCTGTATGTCCTCTTTAGAGAAATGTCTCTTCATATCTTCTGCCCATTTTTTAATTGGGTTGTTTGTTTTTTTGGTGTTGAGTTTCATGAGTGTTTTATAAATTTTGGATATTAACCCCTTATCAGATATATCGTTGGCAAATGTATTCTCCCATTCAGTAGGCTTCCTTTTTGTTTTATTAATAGTTTCCTTTGTTGTGAAAAAACTTTTAAGTCTGATATAATCCCATATGTTCATTTTTTCTTTTACTTCCCTTGCCCGTAGGGATGTATCAGTAAAAATATTGCTCCAAGTAATGTCTGCAAATGTACTCCCTATATTTTCTTTTAGGATTTTTATGGTTTCAGGTCTTACATTTAAGTCTTTAATCCATTTTGAATTTGTTCTTGTATAAGGCGTAAGGAGATGATCCAGTTTCATTTTTTTGCATGTGTCAGTCCAATTTTCCCAGCACCATTTATTGAATAGACTATCTTTACTCCAGTGTAAATTCTTGCTTCCCTTGTCATAGATTAACTGTCCGTAAATGCTTGGATTTATTTCTGGGCTCTCTGTTCTGTTCCACTGATCGATGTGCCTGTTTTTATGCCAATACCAAACTGTCTTGATTACTGTGGCCTTGTAGTAGGTTTTGATGTCTGGTAGCGTGATCCCCCCGACTTTGTTTTTATTCCTCAGAATTGCCGAGGCTATTCTGGGTCTTTTATGATTCCATATAAACTTTAGGATTATATTTTCTATTTCTGTGAAAAATGCCCTTGGTAGTTTGATAGGAATTGCATTGAATCTATATATTGCTTTAGGCAGTATGGACATTTTAACTATATTAATTCTTCCTATCCATGAGCATGGTAGGTGTTTCCATTTATTTGTATCTTCTATGATTTCTTTCTTCAGTGTCTTATAATTTTCTGAGTACAGATCTTTCACTTCTTTGGTTAAATTTATTCCTAGGTATTTTATAGTTCTTGACGCAATTGTAAATGGGACAGTTTTCTTAATTTCTCTTTCCATTAGTTTATTATTGGTATATGCAAATGCCACCGATTTCTGAACATTGATTTTATATCCTGCTACTTTACTGAATTCGTCTATCAGTTCCAATAGTTTTTTGATGGAGTCTTTGGGGTTCTCTATATACAGTATCATGTCATCTGCATATAATGACAATTTTACTTCTTCATTGCCAATTTGGATGCCTTTTATTTCTTTTTGTTGTCTGATTGCTGTGGCTAGAACTTCCAGCACTATGTTGAATAAAAGAGGAGAAAGTGGACAGCCTTGTCTTGTTCCTGATCTTAAGGGGAATGGTTTTAGCTTTTCCCCATTGAGTATGATGTTAGCTGTAGGTTTATCATATATGGCTTTTATTATGTTGAGATATGATTCCTGTATTCCCACTTTGCTAAGGGTTTTTAACATAAATGGCTGTTGGATTTTGTCAAATGCTTTTTCTGCATCTATTGAAATGACCATGTGATCTTTATCCTTCATTTTGTTGATGTGGTGTATCACATTAATTGATTTACGGATGTTGAACCAGCCTTGCACACTAGGGAGGAATCCCACTTGATCATGATGTATGATCTTCTTAATATATTGCTGAATTCTGTTTGCTAATATTTTATTGAGAATTTTTGCAGCTATATTCATCAGGGAGATTGGCCTGTAGTTTTCCTTTTTTGTGATGTCTTTATCTGGTTTTGGAATCAGGGTGACAGAGGCTTCATAAAAAGAGTTTGGGAGCCTTCCCTCCTTCTGGATTTTTTGGAATAGTTTTGAGAAGAATAGGTGATAGTTCTTTTTTGAATGTTTGATAAAATTCACTTGTGAAGCCGTCTGGTCCAGGGCTTTTGTTTTTTGGGAGCTTGTCAATTACTGATTCAATTTCCTTGGTAGTAATCAGGGTATTTAGATTTTCTTTTTCTTCTTGCGTTAGCTTTGGAAGGTTGTATGCTTCTAGAAAATTATCCATTTCTTCCAGATTGTCAAATTTGTTGGCATATAGTTGCTCATAGTAATTTCTTAGAATTTTTTGTATTTCTGTGATGTCTGTAGTCATTTCCCCTCTTTCATTCCTGATTTTGCTAATTTGAGTCCTCTCTCTTTTTTTTTTTTTTGATGAGCCTGGCTAGAGGTTTGTCAATTTTGTTTATCTTCTCAAGAAACCAGCTCTTGGTTTCATTGATCTTTTGAATTGTTTTTCTGTTCTCTATATTGTTTATTTCTGCTCTGGTCTTTATTATCTCCTTTCTTGTACTCCCCTTGGGCCTCTTTTGCTGTTCTTTTTCCAGTTCCCTTAGGTGTAAGGATAACCTGTTGATTTGAGATTTTTCTTCCTTCTTTAGGTAGGCCTGCACTGCTATAAACTTCCCTCTTAGGACTGCTTTCGCAGCATCCCAGAGATTTTGGGTCGTGGTGTTTTCATTTTCGTTTGTCTCGAGGTATCTTTTGATTTCCTCCTTGATCTCATTTGTGACCCACTCACTATTTAATAGCATATTGTTTAGCCTCCATTTATTTGTCAGCTTCCCGGATTTCTTCTTATAATTGATTTCTAGTTTCATGGCATTGTGGTCAGAGAATACAGTTGAAATGATTTCAATCTTCTTAAATTTATTGAGACTTGTTTTGTGGCCTAACATGTGGTCTATCTTAGAAAATGTTCCATGTGCACTTGAAAAGAACGTATATTCTGTAGCTTTGGGATGAAATGCTCTGAAAATGTCTGTTAAATCCAGCTGGTCTAATGTGTCATTTAAGGTCGCTGTTTCCACATTGATTTTCTGTCTGGAGGATCTGTCCATTAGTGACAGCGGGGTGTTGAAGTCCCCTACTATGATAGTGTTACTGTTGATCTCTGTCTTTATGTCTGACAATATCTGTTTTATATATTTAGGGGCTCCTATGTTAGGTGCATAGATGTTTACTAGAGTTATGTCCTCTTGTTGGATCGATCCCTTCATTACTATGAAGTGTCCTTCTTTGTCCTTTGTTATATTCTTCAATTTATTTTTTTTTTTCCTTTTTGAAACTAATCTTTGAGTATTCTTCAATTTAAAGTCCATTTTATCTGATATAAGTATCGCTACTCCAGTTTTTTTCTCAGTACCATTTGCATGAAATATTTTACTCCATCCCTTTACTTTCAGCCTGTATGAGTCTTTGGATCTGAGGTGAGTCTCTTGTATACAGCATATACTGGGGTCTTGCTTTCTTATCCATTCAGCCACCCTATGTCTTTTTATTGGAGCATTTAATCCATTTACATTTAATGTGATTATTGATAGGTGTGTATTTATTGCCATTTTCTTATTTGTGTTCGTAGTCTTTCATAGGTTGTTTTTCTCTTCTACTTAAAGAAGCCCTTTTAGCATTTCCTGCAAAGCTGGCTTGGTGGTAATGAATTCCCTTAACTTATTTTTTTCTGCAAAGCTCCTTATCTCGCCTTCGATTTTAAATTATAACCTTGCTGGATACAGCAATCTTGGTTGTAGGCCTTTATTTTTCATCACTTTGAAAACCTCCTGCCACTCTCTTCTGGCCTGCAAAGTTTCTGTAGAAAAGTCAGCTGATAATCTTATGGGGGTACCCTTGTAAGTAACTTGCTGCCTTTCCCTTGCTGCTTTAAGGATTCTGTCTTTGTCCTTAACCCTTGCCATTTTCACTATAATGTGTCTTGGAGTGGACCTGTTTGGAATCATCCTGTTTGGAACTCTCTGCACTTCCTGGGCTTGTATTTCAATGTCCTTTGCCAGGTTAGGGAAGTTTTCAGACATTATTACTTCAAATATATTCTCAATCCCTTGCTCCCTCTCTTCTCCTTCTGGTACTCCAATGACCCTTAGGTTATTGCGTCTGATGTTGTCCCCCAGCTCTCTTAAACTATTTTCCATGTTTTTCATTCTTTTTTCTTTTTGTTGTTCCGCATGGGTGATCTCTGCTATTTTGTCTTCTAAGTCACTGATTCGATTTTCTGCTTCATCCAGTCTGCTAGTGATTCCATCAAGTTTGTTATTTAATTCAGTAATTGTGTTCTTAAGTTCTAGCTGGTTGCTTTTCATGATTTCTCTATCCTTCTTTATATTTTCATTAATTTCCTTGAACATTCTAATAATCAAGTGTTCTGAACTCTGTCTCCGAGAGGTTGGTTACCTCTATTTCCTCTATTTCCACTGATTCAGGAAGTTTCTTCTGTTCTTTTATTTGTGTTATGTTTCTTTGTCTCCCCATCCTGGCTTACTCTTTGTGTTTGCTTCAATATAACAGATAGATCCCCCAGATTTCTCAGTCTTTTCTGGGTAAACTTATATGGTGTGTGTCCTTTATATTTGAATTACTCAGTCTCCCTATTCTCCTGTGCTTGTATCTGAGGTGTTCCTTGTGTCGTGCGTCCTCACTTGTTGAAGTTTTAGTTTTGATTACTTTTGGTTTGTCAGTAGGTGGGATTGACTCCCAGACTGATTAGCTGTGAGGATCAGCAGCTTCTGCAGTTTATGAGCTGCTGTGAGAGGATTGACCCCTCTGATGAAACTTGGACCCTATGGGTCTTAGTACCTGTAGTAACTTCTTTTTGGGTGTGACTCTTATATGTCAAACCCAGAAATGCTCTAGTTTTATCTAAAGTCGGCCTCCGGGTATGATGATTCTTGTGTCTCTTTGTTTGGACCCACTGCTGCAGAGTGATTTTAGAGCATAACAGATCAACAAGAACAACCTCCGCAGCCACCAAAGGAAACCAAATGCTCGCACAAGTAAAAACAACCAACCATCAAACTACAGTCAACTTGTACAGAAATATCAATCATACGTGACTCAAAAGCCGTGGGTGCGGGCTGCACCTCACGCGTCTCGCCGCCTTCTTCCCCTACTCGCCCGGCCTGCCCACCTTCCAGCAATCCTTGTGTGGAACTCTTAGTTGCTCTGTGTGATGAGTAGATGTCTCTTTGAAGCGTATTAGAAGTTCAAATTGTGGATATTTCCAGGGGAGATTTCATGGAGCCCTCCTCACAGCCGCCATCTTGCCCTTCCCCCTGATTAATCCTCCGCAATAAAATCTTTAAAAAAAAAAAGAAAAAAGAAATCAGGACCCATACTTATGCTGCCCACAAGAAACTCACTTCAGATAGAAAGACACAGAGAGACTGAAAGTAAAGGGGTGGAAAAAGATACTTCATGAAAATGGAAACAAACAAACAAAAAAACAGCAGACAAAATAGACGTTAAGACTGAGGCTATAACAAAAGAAAAAGAAGGACCTAATAATTCCATTTCTAGGTATTTATCTGAAGAAACCCAAAATGCTACTTTGAGGGGACGTGTGCATCCATATATTTTTTTGCTGTATTATTTACAATAGTCAAGATATGAAGGCAACCTGGGTGTCCCTGAATGGATGAATGGATAAAGAAGAGGTGGTACATATATACAACGGAATATTACTCAGCCATTGAAAAAGAATGAAATCTTGCCATCTGCTACAACGTAGATGAACCTAAAAGGTATTGTGCAGGGGCCGGCTGAGTGGCTCAGTTGGTTAAGAGCTCACTCAAGAGTGCGAGCTGAGCTCTGAGCAACAGCAGTTCAATGCCCAGCCTGAGCTGAGCTACCGTTGAGCTGCCAACAGGTGGCAGGAGGGCTCAGCTAAAAAAATTTAAAAAATAAAAAATGAAAACTAAAAGGTATTGTGCTGAGTGGAGTAAGTCAGACAGAGAAAGACAAATGTCATATGATTCCACTTATAAGTGGAGTCTAAAGGACAAAATAAATAAACAAACAAAGGAGAAACAAACTTAGATACAGGAAACATTTTGATGGTTGCCAGATGGGAGGAGGGTGGGGGAGTAAAAAAAGGGAAACGGATTAAGGAGTACCAGGTGCTTGTTACACAGTAGTCTTGGGGATATAGGGTATAGCATAATGAACACAGTCAACAATATTGTTATAACTATGTATGGTGTCAGATGGGTACTAGCTTTATCAGCCAGGGCATTTGAGGGGCAGAGTGAAAAAGGTGAAAGGATTAAGAGGTACATATTGGTAGTTACAAAATAGTAGTGGGAATGTAAAATAAAGCATAAGGAATCTGGTCAATAATATTTTAATAACTATTGTGGCAGATGGATACTAAATTTATTGGGGTGATAGGTGGGAGGAAGGCTTGTGGGCAGGGTGAAAAAGGTAAAGGGATTTAGAAATACAAATTGGTAGTTACAAAGTAGTCATGGGGATGTAAAGTAAAGCATACGGAATACAGTCAATAATATGGTAATAACTATGTATGGTGCCAGGTGGGTACTAGACTAGTCAGGGGATCAATTCTTAAATTATATAAATGTCTAACCACTATGCTGCACACCTGAAATTAACATAAAATAATACTGAATGTCAAGTGTAATCAAAAAATTTTAAAAGGTGGGGAAAAGGTGAAGGGGGATAATCGGTTTGAATTTCCAGGTATAAAACAAGTCATGGGGGTATAATATACAGAATAGGGAATTAGTCAATAATAGTATGACAGCATGGTATGGTGGCAGATGGTTGCTGGACTTATCATGCTGATCACTTCTTTAGGTATGTAAATGTTGAATAACTATGGTGTACACCTGAAACTAGAATAATATTGTTTGTTAGGTATATATTTTTTTGAGGGCAGTGTCACTGGCCCTCATATGTGGGACTGCTGGCTTAACCACCGTGCCACTTGGCCGGCCCTTGTTAGGTATATTTTAATGAAAGTATTTAAAGAAATAAAATGTTGAAAGGGAGAAATTTAATCTCATTGTATAATATTTACAGATTTTTTAAAAATGGAAACAAAAAGCTTTTACATTCAATTGAATAACTCTTCTCTTCATAAAGCCATCATGATTATCTTTTAAAGATATATTCTGGCCACTTTCCAGACATCTGAAGCTGAGGTGCTGAAGGTATAGTTTAAACACAATTGAACAATTGCTTTTATATAATATGTGTGCCATTTCTTTAAAAACTTGCCTTTTCTTTCATCTTTCCTTAGTGCATTGCTGGGGATGGGAGTAAAAGCAAGCAACATAAAAAATCCAGCAAAACAGAAGAGAGGACAGCAGAGCCAAAGTTCATGCTAATAATGATTTCCTTAGATGGAAGCATTTTTATGCCCTATGTTAATCCAGTTGCAAGTCACATCACTAATGTTAGTCATGTTTTGCCCATAAAAACAGATTTCCATGAATTATAGAGTAAATACTAATACTGAAGTTAGAATGCGTTAATAATGACTTTCAAAGCAGGGACCTGGCTGTCCCTCTTAGCCCCAACCATTATGATTCCCTCCTTTAGGCCAGCAGCTGTAACAGGGCAGCAGTAGACATGATGAGGGCTAGAACTACTCCTGTTTTATTTGCATTTCGCTCCTAGCACTTAATAAATATTTGTAGACCTACTGAAGGATTTAGATTTGGCCTTTCTTCCTCTGTTTATGCTAACTCCTGCTATTTTCCTGTTATAATGATTTCACTTATTACCTCAATATTCGCATGCCACTAGTATTCTTTCCTAACACATCAGTCATGTATAGCACAGTCATCTCTCTTTCTCTCACCCTCTCAAACACAAAGGAACTTAAGAGAGTGTAGCTATAGAAAAAGGAATCACAAATCAAACTAAAACAGCAATGAAAACTGTAACCCAGCCTTTCCATGTTTCATTTTTTCATGGGGAGAGGGACTAGACATTCAAGAGGATGGAAGTTTTGCTCTTTCCATTAGTAGTTGGGTGGCATATTCCATGTGCACCAAGAACTTAGCAAGAATTTTTTGATGTTGACAATTATGATAGTTCAAGGTAGCAGAAATAGAAAGAATCAGAGAAGAAAATGAGACCTGATCTCTGTCCCTCAGATTTGTATCTACAGTCTATACCAAAGCAATTATATTTATCTACATCTATGAGGTTTGAACATAAATCACTAGATACGCACCATTTAGTTATCCTAACAACTTCAAGTAGGTTACACTAATATCATCTCAAAGGTAGTGCTTTTCCCTATGCTTAAAGATCCAAGAAAGAACATTCCCAATTTCCCAGGTGCCAGGCAGTTTTTCCTAAGCCTAACTATAATTCTTTCTTCTGTAATATAAGCCCTGACTCTACCCAACTGACTAAAGCAGCTCCTTACCTTCATCTGAATAATATTTCTTTGCTTGTTTGAAGGTTGTTATTACAGCTTCCCTCTATTCTAGCATTCTTTTCCCTGGGCCAGCTAACTGATTCTAGTCCCTTAGCTTGGCCTATTTTGTAACCTTTTCAACACTTTTATGTCTATCTTTTGGATAATCCCCAACTATGCTGCATTTCACTAAAATTACCTAAGAATAAACAGGATAGAATTGGGGCAATGCTAAGTCAAGTACCTGAGTTACCTTATAGGTTCTCTTTGCTACAATTACTTATGCACCTTGTGTTATCAAGCTATTGGTAGTAACATTATGGTACTTTCTGGTAAGTTCCATTATGATCGTCAGACCTTTCCTGTTAAACTTAGAGTCATGCCTCCCTCTTTCTCTAGTTCAAAATGATGTTCCCTTCTCTGGGTAAATTACTCTTTTATTCTGAATGTCACTTGGTCTATGACTTAATGGTTTAGAAATAATTTAAAACTCCTACCTATCTGTTTTTAGGAAAATCCTTTCATACTTTTTCAACAGAATAAAATGTCCCCAAAAGACAAAACATATCAGAGATAGTAGAAGTTTGAATTGTAGAAGAAGAAAGTCTAACTTCTTCATTATACAGATGATGAAACTAAGACTTAGAGTGATTAAAGAGTTTGTCCCAGGTCACAAAGATTCTCAGGAGCAGAGGCAGGATTGAAACCAAGGTTACTGGATCCTCAGTGGCATGCCGTTTCTACAACATAGTGAAGGTTTTTAACCATTCTAACAAAGTTGACAAGGTAAGATTGACAAATGAGAAAGGTATGGAAATCATAAATTTGAAGGAATTTAATAGGAAACTACTTTTATATTAAATTACACAATCTCATAATTGAATAGTATATGTATTATAAACTAGACTGTCATCCTATATTATAATGGAAAACTTATTGTATTTCAGTTAGCCAGAAAAAATAGGTTCTCCCTGCCGACCTTTTATTTTTAAACTTTTTAAGATGTAAATTTTCAAATGTATGCAAATATGGAGAGCACAGATAATGAATCCAGATTCAACGAGTATCAGTATGCGGTTAATCTTGTTTTATCTATAGCCCTCCTGCTCCCCACAATTATTTTATGGAAACTCAAGGCATCATGCTATTTTATCTGTAAATATTTCGGTATGTATTTCTAAAAGATAAAGGTGCTTTGTTTAAACCATAACCATAAACAGTTATCTCACTCACAGATATTAACAGTAATTTCTAAATATCAAACATCCAGTTATATAATTGCTTAATATCATCAAATAGCTAGCCAGTGTCCATATTTCCCTAATTTTCACTAGTGTGTATGTGTATGTTTTTGTGTTTGATCTGGATCAAAATATGTATTTAAATGTAACTGCAATTGCAATATAAGCAATTGATTTATATGTCTCTTTTAATCTGTGGGTGTCCTCTCTTTTTTCCCCCCTCTTATAATATTTTGTGGAGGAAATGAGGGCCTGTTTATCCCCTATAGTTTCTACAATCTGCATTTTGCTGAATGCATTCCCATGGTGTGATGTAATATGTTCATTGGGGCTTTGTATTTTCTGTAAATTGATGGTTAGAGGATTGATCATATTCAGATTCATCAGGGGTCAGAGAAGACCACTTCATAGGTGATACTGGATTCTTCTCTGAGGAGGTAAACTGTTATTAACTCTTAATCATCTTCACCGAGATCAATTTATTCATTAGAGAGTTCAAAAAATGTGAAATTTTGCTTTATTAGCTGAAATATTTCTAAAGAGCATTTTTGTTAACTAGTGGGTCACTCATCAGGGACCTTGGCAAATATCTCTTCAGTAATTGCTTGTATAAAGCTTGTTCTCTTAGAGATTACTCAGTAAAGGTGCAGGGGAACAATGTTTTCTCAGTTCTTCCAAGTTTATAATAGCTCATTTATGGTCATTTTACTTGAAGATCGTTTTGGCTTATAAAATCCATGGCTCATATTTTCTTCCTTGAGTGTTTTAAATGTGATATTCCATTGTCTCTGCATAAAATATTACTGTCAAAGAATCTGATAAGAATCTGAATTTCTTTTCTTTATAAATGACTTGGTCTTTTTGCTTAGATAATCAAAAGATTTATTATTTTTTAAAAGAAACTTTTATATTTAAAACCATTAAAGTCCCATAGTTTTACTAGAATATATCTCAGCAATGGCTCGTCTTCCTTGATTTTTTCCGGGGACACGTGATGCATTCTTTCAATGTGTACTTTTAATCACACTTCTTTAAAAACAACGTTTAGTATTTGTTCTTTTGCATTGCTCTAGTTTTCCTCTTTTGGAACTCCTATCATACTTCTTTCTGGCTTGCTTTTGTCATCTGTAGGGAAATAATTCTGCTTCTTCTCTTTTGTCTTATAATACCTTTTATGAGCAATCCAATTCTGCTGCTCAGTTTCAGTGAATGAGTTTTCCTGTTCTTTGAGACAGGAGGAGTGAGCCAAAATAGATTTTGTTGATTTAGAACTCTAGAGCTCCCTTTTTTTAAAGGTGTGGTCAAAAAATATGTCCTCATGTTTTTTGAGATCTGTCTCCCAGCTCTCTACCCCACTTTTTTTATTATTTAAGATTTTATTGAGGAATTGGTGCAGGGAACAGTGTGGGGAACCGGAGAAGGGGAACAGACAAGTTGTTGTCCTTTTGTTCTTCGGTCTGGTTGTGGAGTATGTTGCTTTACTGGCCCATGTTGGTATCATCATTGCACTCTTCCCGGGTGAGGCAGATAGGACGCTGGCCTCTGGATGGCTGCTCACAGCGGCTCTTGGCAGCTCACACCGGTTGCTGGCCGCTCACACTGGCTGCCGGCCGCTCACTGTAGCCTATGGCAGCCCACTGCAGCAGGGGCTGCAGCTATGCCAACCCGGGGCCTTACAGCAGCCTAGCTCCAGGTGGAGCCATTGTTCACCATCTTAGCTGTAGAGGGCAGTGTCACTGGCCCTCATAAGTGGGATACGAACCAGGACCACTGGCGTCCCAAGCCAGCTCTTAACCAGCGTGCCACTCGACCAGCCCTCTACTCCACTTTAAACTGGCCCTTCTCTTTCCTCTATCATGTTGCTCCAGTGTGTTCAGTTTGGATTCTCCTCTCAGCACTATCTCTGTAGTGTCAGACTCTGTCTTGTTAGGGAGCTTTGGTTGGTTAATTTTGAGAATTTGTATGGCCCAGACTGATCCATCACCATCAGACCTAATGAGTCTTTGCACTGCCTACAAAATTGGATTATGTAGAACACCCTTCCAGGTCCGGCAGGCTTATATGATAATTTGTCGGGTCCTTTGTCACCTCATTTTGTTTTCCTGTTGTCTGTGGGCCTTTGATTTTATATCGTAGTTTTATTTTTATAGAACATAAGTATTTCTAAGCGTATCTGCCCAGAACCCTCCCTTGCATTATCTTTTATCTTTTAAAAAGTAAGCGAATCAACAACAAAAAGGTGATGCAAAACATCATCTTATATGGTATTTCCTATGGCCTGGCTATATTCAGTCAAATCTCTGATACCTTTTATCCTATAGTAAAATTTCAAAAGAATTGCTCATGATGATTCTGATACTAGGTCAATGCAGGATCTTGAATTGTCAGAAAAAGTGATCGGCCTAATTTTTAGTTTACTCCAGAATTAATTTAATTAGAACACCCCATTCTACTGTTTAATATTTTAATAGTCTGAGGCGGGGAACACTAAGGATATTTGAGTTCTGTTCAACTACTATAATACTTTTCAAGGACCAAATTCCAAATATATGTTATAAAGACCTGTCTCAATAATTGTTACGGTTAATTTACTAAAAATGGATACATTATTTAGCATTACTATATTAGAACAAATTTATAACCTTCTTGTTTATGAAACGCATGTTGATTTTTATTTTCTGTCATATTGATTTTTTAATTAATTTTCTCAGAATAACCAGAAATGCATTTCTTCTAATTGGTGTCGCTCCTAAAAGTAAAATTTACCTTACAAGTTAATGTCAGTCATGGGGTGATGGGAAAAGGGGAAGAGTTGGAGGTGGCCCTGGAATTTAACATCTGGTATAATTTAAAGTCTTGTTTTCTGGAGGAAAATTAAAATGTTTTGATAAAGGACAGAAGAACTGAATAATATTTTAAAATTATAATATCCAAGAAATAATATTTAGAAAATTATGTTGAATAGCACTTTGAGGAATTTGAATTGCAGATCCGTATGTGTAAAAAATTAATATGTCCTTCTGAACAAATCCAGGTCACATAAAACCATTGGGAATTTAAAAAAAGTGAAAATGCAGGACCTTTCCATGAGCATAAACAGGTCCTGAATGAATAGAATTTCACTCAACCCTGCTCTTGATGAGTAATGATTGTTTGGGCTCTTACAATGACACATTGATACTCAACTGTTAACTCATTCATTTAAAATACCTGTATTTTTAAGCTTTTTATATGCCAAGCCCTGTATTAACACTTATGTAAATTAATGTGATACTGCCTCTGTATTTGATAAATAAGGTCTGGTAGGGTAAACAAGTATATAAACAACTTAATGAACTACCATGTGATATGTGTTAAAATAGAAGTATGATGACAGTAAAGAAGATACAGATATCACTGCCTCTAAAAGAAACTGCAAGAGAAAAGAGTGTGTTCATTGGAGGGCACAGTGTATATAAAGGCATAGAGGTATGACAAGGCATGGCATAAAGTTCAGAATATATAATCCAAGTGGAAGAGATAAAGCTACAAAGGGAAGGTGGAGGAAATGGTATTCCTGTATTTCATACTGAGCCATGATTTGATAGATTGGTGGTTCTCAACTCTGTCAAAGCCTGTAGTATACTGAATGGTGGCCACCAAAATATATCAGGTTCTAATCCCTGGAACTCAGAAATGTTAATCTTACAAAGAGAAAGGCCCTTTGCAGCTGTCATTAAGTTAAGGATCTTTAGATGGGGAGATTACTCTGGATTATCTGGGCAGACCCTCCATCAACTGACAAGTGAGATTTATAAGAGAGAGGCAGGGGAAGATTTGACACAAACACAGAGGAGGAGGAGGCATATGGAGAAGCTCTGCTGCGAACTAAAGATGGCTGCCACTAGTTCTGGTCCTGGGGTAGCTCTGCAAATAGCCCAGGGCTCCCTGAGGCCTGCTTCTGCCTGCCCGCTGCCTATAAGGCTCAGCCACTTATACAGCCTCATGTAGTATGTGAATTGGATGAGGTGGGGGTCTCAGTAAGTCACCAGGGTGCAGCGAGTGGTGTTTGCCAGGTTAATGTATATTTTGGTTTGATGCCTCTCTTCCTTTAGTTCTTAAGATATTATTTTCTTTAGTTCTTTGAGCACAATTGAAATACCTGATTTAAATTTTTGTCTAGTAAGTATAATGTCTAGGCTTCCTCAGGGACAGTTTCTATTGGTTGCCTTTCTCCTGTATGTGGGTCACTTTTGATTTATTTGCTTGTCTACTAATTTTTGCTGAAAACACATTTTAAATAATATAATGTGGCAACTCTTGAAATCAGAATCTCCTACCTCTCCAGAATTTGTTATAGTTGCTGTTTGTTTGATTTTTCTGAACTAATTCTTTAATGTCTGATTTCTTTGTTATGGGTGATTGCTAGAGTCTCTGCTGGCCATCTTAGTGTTCATCTCATGATTGGATAAAGATTTTCTTAAGAGTCTGGAGCCAACAAATCTCCCTGTGTTTGCCAAGGGGCTCTGTGAAGATTTGGGTTACATCTTCAACACTCACCCAAGCAGTGTGTAACTCTGTCTTAGCTTTTACTTCCTGCTTGCACAGAGTCTCAAGATTAGGCAGAAGTGAGGATTTAGGTCCTCCTTCAGGTTTTTCCTGAACACAGCCTTGGATATGTCACATCCCTATACATGTACTTGACATTCTAGATTCTAGTAATGTCTGTGCTTTTCAAATATCTCTATGGACATACCTTTTTCTAGATTTTTCTTTTAAGTTTTTAGTAAGGATTAGCCCCAACTATTATCTACTGCCTCTGGCAGCTGTGATATGAAACAGTTGCCCCTGACATTTGTTTTCTACAAATAATATAAAATTGTTTTCATTGAGAGAAAGACTGTGTAGTGGATGACTCCTAAGTCAAGTCACATGCAGACAGTGTTATTAGTGGGTTAGTTCGTGGAATTACCAGATAGGTCAAATAATAACATTTCTCTGGGAATAGGGCTTGGAAGGAGCTCTAATCCTGTCCTGACCCTTCCGTGGCTGCCAGGCTTTTTACCATGATTTCAGGCTGTTCATTTTTAAGCTTATTGTAGAGCTGGGGAAGGAAGTGATGGAAATAGAGCAAGGTAAAAATCCAACAAATCTCAATTTTTACTGATTTTCAGCTATTTTTCTTGAATAAAATATAAAAGCTCCCCTGATTACTGTGATCTTTTGGTTAATTTTCAGAGTTCTGAAAGAGTTCATTCCGACAACTTTTGTCAGTATTTTTATTGCTTTTATGGAGGACAGGGTTTTTAGAGTTCCTGACTCTATTTTTGACCATCACCCCAATGTCCTCTTTTAATAATAGTTTTTAATAATATTCTTTACTGCCCTAAAATGAAATTCATGGATAACATAACCTATAATACACATAATTCAAAATTATTATCAATATAATTATTTGACTATACTATAATAAAGAAGGAAATAATATATTAATCATTTAAAGTATTTGGGTACAACTGTGCTAGAAGACAGCATGGAAGAATCAGACACACCTATTTATAGAATCATTTTGAATTGGATATTACAAATAGAAATGATTAGTTATGCTTTTGGAGTATTCTAATACCATGTGTGGCCATTGATGTTATAGTTTTCAAAAATGGTGAACAATTCTTGATAATGTTCCAAACAAAACAAAGAACAATTTTTCCTTGATTTACAGTGGATTTGTGTTTCTGGAAAATTCAGTGTGTATTAAAACCATGTGAAAAATATTAGTGTTTTTATGTAAAACTGAATTTGGTCCTAGGCTTAGATAATCACATACATGTTTTTTATCTACATGAATGGTTGGTGGCACACAAAAATTTAGCATGATGTAGACCTGCTCCTCACATCCATGGCCACTGCCCACTGAATGTCAGCAACAGCATCACAATCATTTAGACATTTTGAGACACCCCCGCCACATACACACAAAAAAGTCCCAAAATACCCCCTAGAGGGCAGTACCACTCCTTTGAGAACCATTGCTTTAGATGAGTTGGTAGGTTTTCGGGGGGGTAGGGGGAGGGTGCTCTTCTTTTTGTTTTAATTTGAGGTACACCAAATTTCAAAGAAAGTTCCCTAGTAAATAAAGCAATAAGTTGATCAAGTGCAAGTATGCTATATTCACAACTCAACTGTTACTCTGCCCCACATCCTACTTTTCAGGATACTTGAATACTGAAATTATCATAAAAAGCTTTGCAGACACTTTGATGCGTTAGATGCCCCAACCTTTCTTTTCTTTTTCCTTTTCAATTTTTACAGTAAATGAATTTTATTTAGTGTATTTCGATAAAATATATAGAAACTGGTCTACATGGAATAACACTGCTTCTCTGTTTTAAGACCTTAGGTCCTAAAAAGGCTTTGTAATTTCATTGACATCTTTCTGTAGTTGGCTGGTCCAGTGACCTAAATTCCTTGAGTAGTATCCCTGTTGTATGTAACCCAGATTCTATCCAAATGATCTTCCCTTTGTCTTCTTGTGGAGATGAGTGAAAGTTATTCTGTGAAAGAATCACTAAATTTCATAGTCAAAAGAGTTTTAAGGAACCAGCACTGTCACCCATGCCATTTTATTTCTTTTTCTTTTTTCTTTTTACTTTTTGACCCTCTTCACTCATTTCTCCCACCCACCCTTCTGTCTCTGGCAACCACCAATCTGTTCTCTGTTTGCTTAGGTTCCACATATAAGAGAGATCATATATTTGCCTTTGACTTATCTCACTTAACATAATGCCCTCAAAGTCCATACATGTTGTCACAAATGGCAAGAATGTGTTCTTTTTATGGTTGAAAAATATTTCATTGTGTATATATATCACAATATCTTTATGCATTCATTCATCAATAGACACTTAGGTTGTTTTCATATCTTGGCTATTGTAAATAATGTTGCAATGAACATGGGAGCATGTATATCTTTTTGAGTTAGTGTTTTCATTTTCTTCAGATAAATACCCAGAAATGGAATTGCTATATCATATTGTAGTTCTCTTTTTACATTTTTGAAGAACCTCCATACTGTTTTCCATAGTGGCTGCACCAATTTACATTCCTATGAACAGTGCACAAGGGTTCCCTTTTCTCCACATCTTCGCCAACATTTATTTCTTATGTTTTTGATAATAGCCATTGTAACAGGTGTGAGGTGATAGTGGTTTTGATTTGCATTTCCCTGATGTTTAATGGATGTTGAACATCTTTTCATGTACCTGTTGGCCACCTGTATGTCTTCTTTGAAAAAATGTCTATTTAGATCTTATGCCCATTTTTAATCTTTTCGTTGTTGTTGTTATTGAATTGTATGAGTTCTTTATACATTTTGGATATTAGCCCCTTATCAGAAATGATTTGCAAATATCTTCTCTCACTCAGTAGGTTGTCTTTACAGTTTTTTTGTTGGTTTCCTTTACTGTGCAGAAACTTTTTAGTATGATGTAGTTCTACTTATTTATTTTTGCTATTGTTGTTTTTGCTTTTGGTGCCAGATTTGAATATCATCACCCAGATCTATGTCAAGGAACTTACTGCCTATGTTTTCTTCTAGGGTCAAACACTGAGACCCTTGCCATTTTGATGTACGTGTGGTTTTATCAGTTCTGTTGAGGAACCTAATGACAAAAGTTCTATGAAATGAATCTACACTGGTTCTCAGTAAACTACAACCAAATTCTTCTTCCCACTGTGTTCATGATTATTCATGAATATTATTGCAGATGCTGTAATAGCTTTAACCTTCTTTTGACCTGAAAATATTTCCTAATTGGGCAGCTTCCATGTTGCCAGGTGATGTGAAATGTTGTGGCTCCTGGCCTTCTTTCTAATGGATTTAGAATTACATGCATTTATATGATGGCCTTTCCTTTACAGCACCTGTAAGCTGTATGCCTGAATCTGAGAGCAGATATTCTAAGGCATGTATTTCTTGCACACTCCCAGTAGCAGAAGAATACTTCTTATAGTTTACAGACATTTTTATTTAGAGTTGTTCCTTTCATTTCTATAACACAGAATGATCTGTTCTCACCAGATAAGGCTTTAGCTTTAAAAATGTCTGAATTTGATTCCACCAGAGGGCACCATGGTAAACTTCATTTTCCAAGAGACCCTTAGCAGGTCAGTTTAGAAATCCCAAAACTAGAATTTTGAACCAGATGTAATTAAAGTAGCAATACTTGACCAAAATATTGATTCCATTGTGATTTTAAAAACTCTACAGAACGATTCATTTTGCTAAGGACATGTTCACCACTTACAGGCCCAACTTTGGCAAATCAAAAATAGATACAGGCTATACTACGGCCGATATGTGAGCTCCCTGGACTGTCAAGAAAACAGCACAGTTCTGTTGGGGAGTGGGGAACTCTACTTTTACAGCTCTAAAAAAGAATGAATGCCTTTCAGCACATGAATCCCAGGAGGCAAACCAATATCACACTTTCCCACATGCTACAAAATAGCTATCACTCCAAATTTCAGGGTGGATTTCAATTGTTTACTACTAATAAATCTTAGGAGTGAATTTATACCCTTCTACAATTCCCAACCCAAATAAGATTCCATTCCTGTATGGTATTGAGATTCTGCAGAATTTCCCAAATGATGGCAGCTGTATCAGAAACTCACCACTCACAGGAATTAACAAAAAAAAAAAAAAAAAACAAAACAGGAAACAATATACCCACATCCATGGCTCCATTGGAACAGAGGTGATATGTCATCAGGGTTTGTTAATGCCCTGATATTCACTTATTCATTCAGCAGTACCTCCCACTTACTACTGTTGTGGGCTCTGGGATACAGATGTGAGGGAAATCGATTTGGACTTTACCTTAATGGAGCTTGGTTACTAGTAGGGGGAAGACATATAAAAAGATGATGAATGAGGAACCAAATAAAAACATATGTAAAATCAGATTGTAAAATCACAGGAAATTAATGGAAAGGTACTTTGAGTGACAATGAAGGGAAACTCTTACTTAGGCTCTGAGAGAAGCCCTATCTGTGTAGCTTACATGAAATAGAAGAAAGAGCCAGCTATGTGATGATATGGAGAAAGGGAACAGCAAAATGGAAGACCCTTCAGCTGGAAGGACTGCAGTTTATTTTAACTGAAATGAGTACTCAGTGGCTAGAGTGGTGAGTTCTAGGCAGAGTGATACAAAGTAAACTGGGGCCAAACATGGCAAGGAGGTTAAGTTTTACTCTCAGGGCACATTTTACGCAGAGCCCTAACATGGCTTAGAGAATAGATTTGAAGGGAAGGGACAAGAGTTAAAGAAAGAAGGTGGAGTGCAAGAAATTAGGGAAACCTAGGAAGCTATTGCAGTAGCCTAGGAGGAGACAAAGATGGTGACTGCAGAGATGGACTGAAATAGCCTGATTCAAGATACGTTTTGGAAATGGAATCTACACGACTTGCTGATAAATTAGATGTGGGGAGAAAGTAAAGACAAAGATGACTTTCAGGTTTTTAACTTGAGTAGCTGGGTGAATGGTGATGCTATTTACTAAGGCTGAGGAAAGAATGGTTTTCAAGGAGAGGTGGAGGAGGAGGGAATAATTAGGCATCCAGCGTTTATGCGATAAGTGCAAGAAGACTGATACACCCCAGTGAAATATATCAGAGCTGTCCTCTGAGCTCTCAAGTCACCAGTTTCATTTGCACCACTATTCTCTCCCCTTCCAAATACCCAGAGATGTTCCCTAGGTCTGTGTTTTCAAGCGCTGCAGTTACAAAAGGCAGAGAGCTTTTCACCCCCATTTGCATTTCCTACTAAACTACAAGCTGATGTGGCTTCCATTTCTCTGCTGCTCTCTATCCCGCAGGACAGCTACAAATCATTACATCCACAACACCTGCATGGCATCAAGTGTTGGATTTCTGTGGATTTGTTGGATTTTCTGTGGCCAGAAAACCTCAGCTATTATTCTAATTAGCTGAGTGACCTGGGGCATGCTATTTCACTTCTGGGAGCCTTGCAGGTCTTTGTAAAGACAATAGTAATGATTACATGTAAAAGCAATTTGTAAATTGTAAAAGCAGTTACATGAATAGGTGTTGTTATTCTTTTTCTCATTTTAATCTCAGTCATCACCTCTGTTACAAATAATCAGTCATTCACTTTGTTCTGTTCTTTTCCCTTTCTTCTTGCCTGCTTCTTCTGTCTCTTGTCCCCCTTCTGCCACATAAATTTGCTTTCCCGAAAAAGGCTGGTTATTTGGAGACATCATCACCAGCCAATCAGAACTCACTATTCCTTCTGGCTGGTAAGCCAATCAGATGTAACCTTCAGGTCTCTTTTCAGTGTTGCTAGGGCTTCAGGTCTACTTCTAAAAGCTGACTTGCTTGCTTTCTGTTAGTTCTCATTTTCTCTCCCTCTCCTCCTCTCCCCCCTCACCCACCTCCTGTCTCTTCCTCCTGCTGCCCTTCTCTCCATCCTTCTCCCCCTCCTCCTTCAGCATTTGGAGCAGTTCCAAATACTTAAGCCTTCCGGAAGTTTGGGTTAGGAATAAGCAAGGTTTGACTATGTTTTTTTTTTTTTTTCCCTTGAGAAATAGAGAACAACTCTTCCACGTTCGATATTGTAGCAAGTATTTTAGCAGCTTAATGTCCCTTGGCTACAGAAAATGTGGTGTTGTTTATGGTAATTTTTTGGTGTGCAAATCAACTGTACTTCAGATAGACCATAGCATAAACTGGCATTTAATTTTGGAATAAAATATCATATCACTTGAACCTCACTGGGCTTCACAAAATATATTCAAAATATTTTAAAGCTCTTCCAGTTTTTAACTGATGACCTAAGATGATAAATACATAGTGGTTATTCTGCTTCTATTTCTTGAATTTTCAGTGCTGGGATTATTGGAGAAAACCACCATGGATAGCAGAGATTTGGGAACTAATACCTAATCACTAAGTGGGTGTCCTCTCACTCACTTCCTGCTTATCTTTGGAAGCTAATTAACATGGGAATAATAGCTAGAGGATCAACTGATCCATCTTTAAATGTTATATGGCAGGGATATTAGAAGATTCCCTCAACACAGAACAGCTCTGCCTTCCAAAACACTAAAGACGTTTGATAAGGAAAAATAACAAGTGATGTCTTTCTCATAACCTTTGCTACCTACCTAAAAACGGAAACAGTACAAGAATTTGCAGCTTAAAATGACCAGAGAAGTGGCAGAGAGCCAGAGTTCTGTCAGAGACAGCTTAGAAAAGCTTAATGATTAACAAATGGGTCACTGCCTTCAGACTCTGACCTTTAGAACTAACCAATTTTAGCCTTTTGGTTAGGTTCTTTCAAATCATTATGTGTCAAGGAAAAAAAAACCAAAAAACTTCCTAATGGCATAGTACCACCCATCCAAAAAAGGAGTCCTAGCAGCCCACATATTTGGTGAGTAGCTTTGCTGATAACACGAAGTTGATGCTAAACACAGTATTAACAACTATCAAATCATATATATATTTTTTTTCTTTTTCTTTTTCTTTTTTTTTTTGGTTAGAGTTTAGGGAAGGCCCTAAACACGACTGCAGGTGAAATGTACGAAAATCGGTTAACATGGTAACGGCTCTAAAAATACCTAGGCTACAGTTTAACCACAGAGTTTCCTCCTTAACGTAAAAGAGCCACCATTCCGAGCTGTTTGAAAGTGCAACAAAAGCAATCTCTGTCGGACTTTGTGCAAGCAGGCTATTAAATCAGGCCTGGCAATGACTATGTGCAGCCACTCTATATCAAAGTAATAATTAAAGTTTTGCAGACCAGAACAGCAAAGCACAAACGAGCTAAGAAAAATGTTAAATTGATAAGCCATTTTTTTTTTTCCTCCTTCAACCTGTTTTCGGGTGTGGCAGGGCCTCGAGACAAAGAGTCACCACACTGTAACCACAGAGCCCCACCCGAAGGAAAGCCTGGGGCAGAAGGACCCAAGGGGACATTGGGCAGGCTGCCACAGTTTTCCCAACATCCTCGCACCAGGATCCCACAGAGGGTGCATAGGAGGCAGAATCCCTCAGGTGGGGTTTCCCGTCGGGGCCCTTTGCTTAGCACAAAAAGGGGTGGGAGGGGGTGGAGTCAACCTTCTTCTTGAAGCCTTTGCAGTTAGAGAGTAAGAAACACATTAAGTAGGCTCTTTTAAATTCAGTCTTTTGGCTGTGCAGGGCAGATTTCTTACTAAATTCTGTCGTGGCGAACCTGCCAAATTTAGTAAAATAAAATATCTGACACCCAGTTACAGTTGAATTTCAGATAAACAATTAATAATTTATTTAGTGTAAGTATGTCCCTGTGCAATATTTGGGATATACTTCATATATATATCTATATATATATATATATATCTATATATATATCTATATATATATATATATATATTCCGCCCCCCCCCCCTTCACTGTTTAGCTGAAATCCAAATTTAACTAAACGTCCTATATTTTATCTGGTAACTCTAGTAAGGTCCTTTCATTTTCTTCCTTCCTCATAGTCTCCCTATTCTCCAGCACCCAATTAGAAAATTGTGTTTTGTTTGTTTGGGGTTTTCATTTTGGTTTGTTTTGCTGTTGTTGAGTTTTGCTTTGCTTTGTTTCTAAGTTTTGGGTCAATTTAGAAAGGCTACCAGTCAGGGAAAATGAACTAGAATGTACTAAGCTCATTCTTATGCCAAGCCTAGTATTAGGTCCTTTTGATGCATTTGGTTTTAAATCCTCACATTATTCCTGTATGGTAGGCTCCGTATAACCCACATTTTACAAAGGAGGATACCGGGGACCAGAAAGACAAAGTGACTTGACCAAAGTTACACAGCTGACTAACAGCAAAGCTGGGAATAAGCCAAGTAAATATTACCCCTGAAAAACTGACTTTAGTACATCTGCATTAGTTAAATTTATTTTTTTATTTTATTTTATTTTATTTTTTTTAAAGATTTTATTGGGGAATTGGCGGAGGGGGACAGCGTTGGGGAATCGGGGAAGGGGAACAGACAAGTTGCTGTCTTTTTGTTCTTCAGTTTAGATGCGGAGGATGTTGCTTCACTGTTGGTATCGTCATTGCGCTCTTCCCGGATGAGGCAGATTGGTCGCTGGCCTCTGGATGTCGCTCACCGCGGCTATTGGCAGCTCACGCTTGGCTGCCAGCAGCTCACGCTGGCTGCGGGCCACTCACTGTAGCCTATGGCAGCCCACTGCAGCAGGGGCTGCAGCCCACACCATCGCCTGGGCTCGCACAGCCCAGCTCCAGGTGGAGCTGTTGTTAGCTGTAGAGGGCAGTGTCACTTGCCCTCATGTGGGATCCGAACCGGGGCCGCTGGCATCCCAAAACCAGCGCTTAACCAATGCGCCACTCGGCCGGCCCTGCATTAGTTAAATTTAAATGTAATGTTTAATTTTTGCATGTTTTTAAGATATTAGTTTATTTTTCTTAACAAAGCTCAACCAAATAGCACAGGTTCTGCAACAACTAAAAAGCTCTAATTCCCAGCTAAGTGGGGAATTATTCTCCAGCAACTCCTTCTAAATAGTAAGTTATTTTATTGATCCCTTTCCTGTTATTGGACCTCCAGCCCATTTCTGACTGCTCTCCATTGGAGCTATTCTAAGTGCCTTTCATATATTAATTAATTTAACACCTAAATCAACCCTATGACATAGGTCATACTGTAGTTAAAGTCCCCATTTTACAGATGAAGAAAACTGAAGTTTAGAGAGGTTAAGCAACTTTCCCAAAGGTCACACAGCCTAGGCTTTACAGACAGGAAGACCAGATTTAAAACATGGTTTATTCACATAGGAGTGTTCCACTGAACTACTTATGAATGTAGGAAAGGCTTTGAGCTTCAATTTCTCCACACCATAAATTGGAAATAGTAGTGCCTCTCCCACAAAGAAAAAGTACTCAACAAACAAACTTCTAAAATGATCTGGAGAATTCCTTTTACTTGACACTTGTGACAATAAGAGACATAAGAGGATATTTTAGGTTGGAGTTTGGCAATATTTTTCTGTAACAGGCCAGAGATTAAATAGATTAGGCTTTTCAGGCCAAAAAGCAAAAATCAAGGCTATTACATAAATATTTACATAACAAGAGAGACAACAAATTTCCACAAATCTTTATTGACAAAATTGAAAATGTAATAACAATAATAATAGAGTACAATGTTCTGTAATATAGGTCCAATAGTGAGATGAATGTGTGGGTGAAGGCTAAAAAAATATTAATTCTTTTCTTCCCACCTTTTAAGTTCTTCTAGCTGGGTTAATAATCAAATCAACGGAGATAGATTCACAGAAGAAAATCAAATTTTAATACATGCACATGGGGAATTCACATATGCATGAAAATTCCAAAAATAATGAGGTAACATTGGTTATACATGACATTTTGGACCAAGTAGAAAAGAGAGAGAATGCAGTTTTGGATTTCAGAAGTGAGAATGGGCAATATACAAGTAGTTGAGGAAGAGAAAACACACATGGCAGGCCAATTCTTGCCAGGCAATTCAGAAACAGTGAGACACAGAAGGTATTTAACTAATAGGCCATTGCCCAAAGCCCTCCTATTTATCATACTTAATTCAAATTAGGCTAAAGGAGAACACCCTGAGATTACCTTCTTGAAGCAGGTTTTTCTGTCTGAATTTCTTAGGCAGGAAGAAGGAAAGTCAAAGGTTCTTTCTGAGTCTTGTTTCATCATAAACAGGTTAAAATCAGTATCTCAAAATGGCAGCTTTTAGGTAGCAAAACTGGTTCCTTTCAAATACAATCCTTATATTGTGGAGGAGAGATAACATTTTACTTATTTGGGATTGAAAGTTACTGTTTCCTATCATCAGAATCTATTACACATGTCCATCTGTTAATGCTGATTCATAATGGGATTTTGTATATTTCATCTTTGAAAATGTCTTTTCATACAGATAGGTACTGCCAAATACTAATATGTGTCCATGAGCATATGACTTTAATTGTGCACATTCATTGCTTGGAAGCCACTTAAAGAATTTTATTCAATTCTTCTCTTGATTTTTGCCTTTTAGCATGTCATTAAACTACTTCTAGTTGAAGGGTAGGTGGAAGCCCTTCAATTGCATACTTAAATGAATTTTGAAATATGGTAATTTTGTTTGCACTTGCATCAAGGTCCAAAAAACCAACTGGAACTGTAGTTTGGGTTCCAAAACTATATCTGGTGCACATTTGTGTGGAAATGGAGGCCTTGCTTTTTGTTTTAACTTTTGACAGCACAGGAAATGTATAAAGCAGCTTGATATTACATGTGATTCAAACAACACTACTTATTATTGAAATGACTTCACTACAGTAATAAGTTTCACATTTAAGTGCTGTTTTTCCTTATAATTTTAGGTTATATTGATTAAGAAACATCAATTCTGCAATAAAAACTCACTTCCTAAACCATTCAGTGTTCAATTATCATAGTGGATGGTTACACATGTCATTCACAAAAATTTCAACCTTGGCCCTCAAAAAAAATCACAACAAAATTTTACCACTGTTTAGCAATTGATCTGCTATGTGTTAGAGAAATAGAATATTCAAATTCTATTATGACACATACTTTACAGAACTGATGATGGTTAAGTCCACAAAAGTAAATGAAGCTCATCATTAATGCTGTGTCCAAATACACATGATAGATTTAAATAGTTTCCACAAAGCACCTGCTGGTGAATAATACAATGAATATCCATAGGCTTAAATTGCCTTACGTTTTCACAAGCTGTATAAATTTGTATAACTAGCCCTTTTTTCTGCTTAGAAACAAATAGTTTTACACAATCATTTGGAACACATCTTAGAAGATTCCCCTTCATATTGCACTGAATTAGTGTTCTCTCAATTTCTTCAAAAATATTCTCACCTACTGTTTTACAATGCAGACTGCTCAAAGAGGCTAATTCTTCAGTCACTGCAGAGGCAGGGTTGACTCCAAGGAAAACACTTAAAGTCATTTGTCTTGCTTTCTGCATTTTTTTTTTTTTTTGAGGGCAGTGTCACTGGCCCTCGTATGTGGGGCCGTACCAGGGCCGCTGGCTTCCCAAGCCAGCACTTAACCACCGCGCCACTCGGCTGGCCCTTGTTTTTTAATTGACTATTGATGTTGCTCCCAATATTATGAACACTTCAAGCAACTGTTCTCACCAAAAAACCACTAGTCTTAAACAAGTTTATTTTCTCTGGACAATTTCTTCAATTGCTGCAATGCAACATAATATAATTTACTTACATTGGCAAACAGCTTTCTTTGCTTAAAAAACAAATTAGCTACTCAGAAACTTACTTTGGTTGAAGCCTCATTTTCACTTTCTATTTTTGTGAAAAAAAATTCTGCTGTGAGAAAATATTTCATTTAATTTTTTTATGACCATTGCTTTCCTGTGAGTTGTGATGAGTGTTGATATCCAATAATGCCTATGTCTATTATATTTCTTTTTGAGCATAGCTGTAGTGTTATTCCACAATAAACACAATGCATTGCCATCTAATTTGATAACAAAATCATCCACATGCCATTGTACATGCCATTTTGAAATCCACTCATCTCTTCTTGTTGTTTTTGTTGTTGTTGTTGTTGTTTTGTTTTTGTTTTTTATTTGAGGGCAGTGTCACTGGCCCTCATATGTGGGACCCGAACCAGGGCTGCTGGCTTCCCAAACCAGCACTTAACCACCGCACCACTCGGCCGGCCCTCTTCTTGTTTTGATATGATGAGTATGCAGTGGTAATTTAAAAATAAAATAAAAGATGTCACAAAACAAAATGGCGTTTGAAACACAGTCAAATTATAACTTTACCAGTGTGGTTTGTAGTGTACCTAGCAGCACTGCAAAGCAATGAGTGAAACATATATGGTCTAGGTCACAACCACTCTACTCTACTTTTGTAGTAGAAGAGCAGCCATAGGCAATACATAAACAAATAGCATAGCTGGTTTCAATATATCTTCATTGTGGATACTGACATTTGAATATCATGTCATTTTCATGTGTCACCAAATATTATTATTCTTTTTATTTTTTTTCAAGGATTTAAATTTTTTTTAAAATCATTCTCAGCTAGAGGACCATATAGGCAGGGTTCAGATATGGGCCTTGGGATATAGCTTACTAAGCTCTTTTCTAGGTAATGAAATGTGAAAGTTGATATAAAAACTTTGATGCAAATTTTTCTAACCTAAGTGATAAGTGATCTGTATTTTAAAACAGGCTCAGTTAGACATATTTATTTTTGTTTTATCACAGAAACTACTATCTATAGAGTAAATACTAAGAAAAGGGCCTTGAAATTGCTCATTTTGGGCTGAGTCTTGCTCTGCTGTTTGCGACTTGTGCAAGGTACTTAATATATTTAAATTTGTTTCTTCATCCACATCATTGCATTAGATAATTAAAAGTCTTACTGAGGTCACAAATAAGTCAAAGAGACCAGTATTATGACTATACTTAACATAGTAGAGACCTGGCTCGTCATAATGTGGTCTACATCAGCTGGCAGCTTGTAAAAATTGTAATCAGCACTTTAAAAGATCCTTAGTTAATTTGTATGCACATTTAAGTTTGAGAAGCACTGGTATAAGGAGATGCTAACCAGTGCAATCATGGAAAGGAAAAAATTGAAGTTACATATTTTGAAAAGGAAGAGGAAATATACCACATTCATGTACAAGATGACTCAATACAATAAATATATCACTTGGCCCCACATTAATCTATGAAATCAAAGCAGTTTTCTCAAGGTACTTGGCAAGTTGATTTTGAAATTCATCTGAAAAATGAAATGTTTAAAATTAAGTGAGAAATTGGGGGAGGGAGGCAGTGGTGGCAAGTCCAGGTTACTTGCTCTACCAGATATCAAGACATACCAAAAGGCTATAGAAATTTTTTAAAAATGGAATTTTTGTAGAAATGGTCAAATTGATCAATGGGTTAGAGAGTCCAAAACCAGATACATGCTTAAGAATTTAGTTGCTAAAAGAGGCATTTCAACTCAGAGAAGAATGGATCATTTAAATAAAAGATATAATGACAACTATTTAAAAGGAGTTCAATTTCCCCTGCCTCATACCAAGTAAAATAATAAATTAAAGATGGATTAAAGAGTTGATTATATATAAAGGTATAAAAGTACCAGAAGAAAATATAGGATGTTTTCATAATCTTCAATTTGGAAAGCATTTCCTTAAAAAAGACAGAAAATTCCAAAATGAATAAAAAGGAAAAGAATTAAAAGATTTGACTACATAAAATTCAAACTGTTCTACCACCTCTGAGACTGGTTGAATGTGTTTACAATATACGCATATGTACCAAGTGTAGGGTTATATGCAGATTACATGAGCAAGACAAAAACAACCCATGATCAAATGGGCAAAATTTATGAAGGTAACACACACAAGAAGTGCAAATAGTCAATAAACATATGAAAATATGATCAACCTCCCTGGTTGTTGCAGTTTTCTATTGGCAGTGTGATAAACCATCCCAAAAATTTTGTGACAAAACAACTACTCTATTACCTCAGGAACTCTGCAGGTTAGAAATCTGACAGGTTATAATGGGGACAGCTTGTCTGTGCTCCATAATGTCTGGGATCTCAACTGAAAAGACTCAAAAGCTGGGAGCTGATATTTTCCTAAGGCATCTTCACCCCCATCTGTGGGCTGATGCTGGCGTAGGCTGGAGCTGTCAGCCAGAAACCTATATAGCCTCTCAAGTGGCCTGGGATTCTTCATAGCATGGTGACTGTATTCCAAGATTGAATGTCCTAAGAGAGCCAGACATAAATTGTATCATCTTTTATGACCTCACTCAAAAGTCATATATAGTGGTGTCAGTTCTGCCTTAGTCACAAACTCTCAGATTCAGGGGAAGAAGATATAGATCCTACCTCTTGATGAAAGGGATATAAGAAGACAATGTAGGATGGAGGATATGTTGCGACCATTTGGCGAATATCTATCTGCCACACTGTTTATCAAGAAAATGCAAATCAAATAACTCTAGATCATTTATCACACATCAGATTGATAATTCTTCTCAGTTTCATTTATTCTTTGGGAGAAAGAGTAGGAGGGGAGATAAAATTAAGATAAGAAAATAAAAAACATTGGACTAAATTTTAGCACTGTATTTTTCCCTAGTTTAAAAAAAAAAATCCTTGGCCTGAGAAGAATTTATTTTTGCGCTGTTTTTAAATGTTATTAAAAACTGTCTGTTTTTTTTACAATATGAAAAAATATTTGTTTTGCACACTCTACTTAAATAGCAATACATTTTCACATTTAAATAAATAAAACATTTCTGTCCTTAATTTAACTGATTCTTCAATATTAGAGCATACACTCTACTGAACATAAAATTTAATTTTCCCCCTGTAATTTATAGTTGTCTTCTACTGGGAGTTGAATGAATATGTTTAGAAATATATAGCAAAAAATGGTTTGTGTGTGTGTGTGAGAGGGAGAGAGGGAAAGAGAAAAAGGGAGGGAGGGAGGTGGGAAGAGGGAGAAGGAGAGGGAGGGAAACAAAGAGAGAGAGAGGGACAGAGAGAGAGAGAAAGGAAGGAAAAAAATGATTGCATCGCTTATATTTCAGCATTTTAGAAAATACTTTTGAATTATATTCAAGAAAGTAAGAAGCTCAAGTATAGCTAATTATATCTGATTTTAAATAAGCCATACAAGTATTATTTTGTTTCAAGAGAATATTCCTATATAAAAGAATTCATTACGTTTAATAAATGATTTGTAACTAATGGGTTGATATTTCTGGTAAAGTTTACAGTGTTACATTGTTTTTTATATGTTAAGTGCAATAACACATAGAATAGTATTTTTACCAAGACCATTAGAACAGAGAAACTATTTTCCAAAGAGAAATTAAGTTTATGCTCTTTACCAAAGCCATAAGTTCCTTTTAATATAAATGTGAATGTATAATTTTCTGTTTATTTACTGTACCTGTGATATTTATATAATGCTGATTGCATAGTTAACTACACAGTACATAACAGAACATTTGCATATCTTTCACACAACTAGATTGCTGCATACACTGTTATGCAAGTTCATAATTCTACCCTGATTTTGGTACCTGTCACCATAGAAATAAAGGCAGGAGAGTCCTTGTAAAGAACAAGAAGGAATGAATGCATGCTTTTTCCAGCCATGCTGGAGTAACAGTTGAATTTACTTTCCCCATAACATCATCTTTTTTTGACACTTGCAAGAGAATAATAGATTATTCTTTTGCAACTGCTAGTAAAATACAAACACCAAGTAAGCAATTAAAAAGTTAAATTTCTCAGAGTGACATTGACTTATCTATATTGCATATAAGAACTAAATATTTTATTTGTTGCATCATTCAATTCAATTTCTCAGTATGCATTATTTGAAATAGAGGTGAATTAAATATTTTTATGGGATGCCTATTCTGATTTTCTCCTTTTGTACCATGTCCCTGAATCTTGATGCAAAAGGACAAGCTAGCACAGTGAAATTGGTACCGAGTGAGAAAGCAGAGCATAAATCAGTTCCCACTCCAGGCATCACTCAGTTTATAAATTCTCTATTGGTAATGTTTTTTTCATTTGTTTTGTTTTGTTCTGGTTTTCCAAATTAGGAATGCATATTCCTATAGAATCTATGCTCTAATCGGTTATCTCAGTCTTGTCCACAAAAGCTTATTTATCTTTAAGAAAATTGAAATACTATCTATCTATTTGCTCAAACAAGATAGAGAACAATGTAATTTTTCTATTTATGTTGGATACTGGTTATTAAGGAAAAGTCAGATGAGGTGGATGGAGTCTTTTATCAGCTTCTGAAGGGGACTTCAGGGAACTCTTACAAGTCATGATCCTCTATTACTTCTAATTACACTACAAAATATATGGCTTTCTTTATCCTTGCAACATCAACTGTTAAAGCCATTTTCAATTTATTTGGGGGGCAAGGAATTACTGTGTTCTCTTGTTGGGATATTGGCCCATGTCTTGTTCATATATAGAATGAAAGAGAAAAGGAAGAGAAGGCAATTGGTGAGTTAAGAAGTGATCTTCCCCTGACAACAGGACAACTTGGATGAAGAGGGCGAGCGGGGAGGAGGTAATTTGGGTTTGTCTCTTAGGAAGGGAGTTGGCAAGAGTAAGCTATCAGGTGGCTATCTAAGCAGGACAGCCAGTTTGCTGCCTAAACTGGAGGTGATGGCAAGGTGGGCAGGGTGGAAGCTTGGAAAGAGGATCTACAATTGAAATCTCGTATACATGGGATATCCAACACCTAGAGTGAAACCAGGAATGTCTTCAGCAGGTAACCCAATAATGTTACTCTAAATTCCCTTGTAATCAATGAGACAAGATCCATTGTAATGTTCCTAAGCAGACACAAGTGTGGAGAAAGGATTGATCTTTGGAATTTGCTCTTTAAATAATGCAGTGACAAGATCCCATTTGTCATTTCATCATGGAGATCACACCCTAGCAGATGTACACATTTACCTGCAAGCAAAGTGTAAACAGGTGTGTGAGGTGGGTGTGTTAGGGCAGGAAACCAAAGGAGGAATTTACGCTTCTGACCCTACAAATGGTAGAATCGTGGGTCTGGAATATGTCATAAGAAGGAAGAAAACTACCTACTGTGTTCCAGGCTATAGAGGTTCTTTGGTTAATTTCATTTGAGTTAAATTGTATACTAACTCTCATTAATAAAAGGTGCTTAGTAAAAATGGATACCTGGTAAAAAATATTTTAATATATTTTTTGATAAAGTAGATCAGAAGCAAATACCTTGAGGCTATAAAATTAGCTATAAAAATTATATCTTTGCAGAGATGAGCTAGTAATAAAATCATTTCCTTCCTTTCTTGCTCCTACTTGTGACTCTCTCTTTAACAAATGCACATTCATATACTGGTTAAAGCTATTTTATTCATCCTTTTCCCTGCAGTAATAAAAGCAACAATTGTTATTATTATATTTTATTTGCCCCTATTTTGTGTCAGGTATTATATATATAATACTTAGAATATAACATTTTTAAAACTTTTTAATACTATTTAGGATATAAAGTTTCTAATCTTATAATGGCACTTGAAACTAGGTCATACCACTACCTAACAAATGAGGAAATTAAAGCTCAGTGAGTTGAAATATGTATACTGCAATACATTGGTATGCACTTATTTATACATGTAAAGACTTTTGCTGTGGCTAAGAAATGCAAGTGTTCAGTTAAAGATAACCTCTGTTATCCAATCTTTCAGGTTAAACACTTGCAGTGATGTAAAAGGTCAGATAAAAAATAAGGGAAATGACTGAAATCTGGCAGTAAAAATTTACAGTTCAATAGCATGAATAAAATGGAAATGAAACAAAGATAACAAAGAAAAATGAACAATATTTTACAATGTACTGACCAGCATGTTAATAAAAGAAACTTTAAAAGCATTGTAAAGAAAACATAATCTGATATGAAGATGGAAATGTGCTCTTTGGAGAAATCCAAGATGGGAGAGTAGAGAAACACTGGGCCTGCCTCCTTCCATGAACACATTAAAATTACAGCTAAGTTATACAACAATCAACCTGGAGAACCATCTGAAGTTCGGGCTGAGCAGAAGTTTTGTAACTAAGGATATAAAAAAAGCCATGTTTACACTGGTAGGAGGCGTGGAGATGAGTAATGGGCTGGCCCCAAACCCCCATGTTGTGGTTGAGAAGCAGGAGAGATATCTCAGCCATAGAAGTTCCCCCGGAGAGCAAGATATCCCAGCTCCGCACTAGCCTCCCCAGCCCAGAGTACTGGTGTTGGGAAGAGGAGCTGCCACAACATCTGGCTGTGAAAAACAGTGGGGATTCCAACCATCTGGATGGGACAGAAGGCTGCGGGAAATGCAGACAGCCTGTTAAATGGCCTGCTCATAGACTCACTCACAAACACTCACCTTGGGTCCCAGCAGAGGGACAGTAACTTGGGGGAAATTGGAGGCATACTAGGGGGCAGACTGAGATGTGTGGCTCTGGAAGAGTCACCATTTTCCTTATGTGGGGTCCTCCCATGTAGCTGGCAGGCAGGTGCCATCATTTCTGTTTGAGCCCTCCCCCACATGCTAAATCTGAATCTGATTGATCTGGTGAGCTCTGCTGCTCCACCCTGCTGACTCACTGGGAACCCACCCTATCCAACTCATCCAACACCAGAGGCACTTTCTCTAAGAGCAGCCAGCCCCGCCCGCATTACATTCTTTCTTGAAAAACTATCACTCTCAGAGTCCTCAGGACCAAGGCAGGCAGCAGCTGGCTACAATGTGATCTGAGACTTTTGCTGAGTGCTCCAGGCTCAGCACTGGCACCAAACCAGAATCTACATTTAGCTGCTGACCACAATTCTCTTCACTCTAGTGACTCTTTGAGATCCTGCCTCACCCAACTTGTGTACCCCATGAGGCCTTATCAGCAGCTAAAGGGATTAAGTACAAATTTGTTGTTACAAAGTAGTTATGGGGATGTAGGGTATAGCATAAGGAATAGTCAATAATATTGTAATAACTATGTTATGGTGTCAGATAGGTACTAGATTGTACTCGGTTGGGGGCAGGGTGAAAACGGTGAAGGGTTTAATAAGTACAAACTGGTAGTTACAAAATAGTCATGGGAATGTAAAGTAAAGCACAGGGAATATAGTCAATAATATGGTAATATTTATGTATAGTGCCAGGATGGTACTACACTAGTCAGGGGGATCACTTCTTAGATTATATAAATGTAACCACTAAGCTGTACATCTGAAATTAATATAAAATAATATTGAATGTTAACTGTAATTGAAAAATTTAAAAACAGGGAGAAGATGAAGGGGAATAAAAGGACCAAATTTCGGGTATAAAACAAATTAAGTCATGGGGCTATAATGTACAGCATACGGAATATAGTCAGTAACATTGTGATAGTGTGGTACGGTGTCAGATGGTTGCTGGACTTATCATGGGGATCACTTCTTTAGGTATATAATAACTGTGGTGTATACCTGAAACTAATATAATATTGTATGTTACCTATATTTTAATAAAAATCTTAAAACAAATTTTAAAAAATGTGTGCTTTTCATAAAATTGAAATTTTTGTTAGTTCTAGTATTATAATGATTTTAAAATAAGTAAAGTGCTGTACCCTTCTACTAAATGAAGTCTGGTGCCATTACAGTTTTTTCCCCCAAGTCCCGTTTATTTGTGTTGGCTTCAGCTAAGCATTGTGGGGGGTTGTTATGTAAACAGAAAAGAAGCTAGCAGATTTGCAAAGTATAAGATGAACGTATTTCGGAGTGTCCGAGAGCTTACACCAGCAGATCTTGACATTTTGTCTCAATACCACAGATTCCAGGTCCTTGCAAACATTGTTTTTTTGTATCCTAAAACTATAAGAGTTTTGAATTAAAAGATTAATTCTACTTAAGTCATTGCCTCAGTATAAAGTAACTCTAGCCATACATATAAAAATATATATCTGTATAAAAATGTGAGGTGACATGTAATAAAGTTTTTATTATTATGCATTTTAGAGTGACTATATTACTCATAAATGGCATGGCCATAAAGTAATTAAATGGATAGGCAGGGAAGAGTGGCTGTAAAGTATGTGACATTTTATATAACAACACACACAATACTTTCTTTTCATATTCTTTCTCATCTGAAACTCAGCACTTTTCCTACAAGCAGAATGATGGCATAATAGCTTAAAAGTGTAGAGTGCAAGGAAATAAGGCTAGCATTTTCCAGACTTACTACTGTATATGTTCGCAAAGAGAACAGGAAAACCAACTACATTTCTATTCTGAAATCTAAAAAGAAGCTTATGAAGGATATAATTGATAAAAACTGGGGTAAAATTATTTTATGTCTCAGTCTAACATCTATCCTAGACTCTGCTCTTTGTTAAGAGGTATTTTACAGTGACTGGCATAATGAACCTACAGTAAACAATGCTTGAGTTAAATAACCCCACATTCTTTCAGAAAAAAGCTCATACCTTTAAAAATGTTTATTTTTCTAATCCTGTGGTTAGGACTAGTTGCTATAGAAACAATTGACTATCATTTTAGTTTCACAGGACCTCCATCCAGATAAAAAGAAGAGCGGGTAGTGAGTTTATAAAGCAACAGACACTTCATGTGATTGAAAGTCAAAAGCCTTTATGGAAAGCCAGCTACAGCCACATTGTATAGCTAAACACTCTTTTTTTCAAAGGCCACTGGGACAGAGTGGCAAGAAAGCAGTAGAAGCCAAGATCAGGGAGAAGATATTATCTTTATTCCTTGGCAGGTTGTATATTGTTCTTTGTGATTATGGATTAGCAGGAATTAGAAATCACTCCTGGATTGCTTGGGAGGGGGAGGGGACCTGATTCATCACAAATGCTGGTAACAGCACTAAGTATTTTTTTTTTAATTAAAATTTATTGGGGTGACAATGGTCAACAAAACAACACAGGTTTCAAGTGTACAATCCTATAATATGTCATCTGTGTATAGCATTATGTGTTCCCCACCCAGTCAGTTCTCCTTCACCATGTATTTAACCCCCTTTACCCTCTTATACCCTTCTGCCTTATCCTTTGGTAACCATTAAACTGTTGTCTGTGTCTATGAGCTTTTGTTTCTTTATTTGCTTGTTTTGTTCCTTTGTTGCTTTCAGTTTTATATCCCACATTTGAGTGAAGTCATATGGTTCTCGACATTTTCTGTCTGATTTATTTCACTTAGCATAATAATCTCAAGATCCATCCATGTTGTCGCAAATGGCAGTACTTCATCTTTTCTTATTGCAGAGAAGTAATCCATTGTGTATAAAGAGGGTGCCCAAAAAGGTGTACACATTTTAAGAAAGGAAAACTGTATTAAAATTGTAATACTCAATATATACCAATATCAAAAGATGAAAACAAGTCATGTTTAACTTCTGCGATTACAAGAGGTGCTCAATGTGGTTACCATCAGCATCCAGACACTTCTGATTACAGCAAACTGCTGCTTGAACAATGTTGACCCAAGTGTCCATTTGTATACATTTTTTTGGCACTCCCAGTGTATACCTATTTTCTTTATCCAATAATTGAAGGACACTAGTTGTTTCCATGTCTTGACCACCATAAATAAAGCTGCAATGAATATTGGAATACATATATCTTTATGGATAAATGTTTTCAGATTTTTTTAGGTAGATACCCAGGAGAGGGATTGCTGGGTCATATGGTAATTCTATTCTTTTTTTTGAGGAAACTCTATGCTTTTTCCATAGTGGCTGTACCAATTTACATTCCCACCAACAGTGTATGAAGATTCCTTTTTCTCCACAGCCTCTCCAACACTTGTTTTTATTTGTCTTGTTGATGACAGCCATTCTAACTGGTGCAAAGTGATATCTCATTGTGGTTTTGATTTGCATTTCCTGAATAGCTAGTGAAGCTGAACATTTTTTCATATCTGTTGGCCATTTGTATGTCTTGTTGGGAGAAGTTTCTTTGATGTCCTTTGTCCGTTTTTTAATTGGATTGCTTGTCTTTTTGTTGTTGAATTGTATGAGTTTTTTTTTTTTTTTTTTTTTTTTTTAGCTGAGCCATCCTGCCACCTGTTGGCAGCTCAACGGCAACTCAGCTCGGGCTGGCCTCGAACAGCTGTTGCTCAGAGCTCAGCTCACACTCTTGAGCGAGCTCTTAACCAACTGAGCCACTCGGCCGGCCTGTATGAGTTTCTTATATATTTTGGATATTATCCCATAATCGGAGGCGTTGTTTGCAAATATCTTCTCCTGTTTGGTTGGTTACCTCTTTATTTTGTTGATGGTTTCTTTTGTTGTGCAGAAGCTTTTTAGCTTGATATAGTCCCATTCATTTATTTTAGCTTTTACTTCTCTTGTCTTTGAGGTCAAATTCATAAAATCCTCTTTGAATCCAAGGTCCATAAGTTTAGGTTTATTATTTTAGGTCTTACGTTTAGGTCTTTGATCCATTTTGACCAAGAATTTGTGTCTTCATAATACTGAAGACATTTTAGCATGAAATCTGCCCCCAATACGGTAGGGCTGCCTGCTTAAACACAGAAGCCTATGAACTTGCTCTTAAAATAATGCCTTATTTTATCCTTACTGGAAACAAAATAAAAGTCATGATCAACTAAGTATTGTTGTATTTTAGAAACTTTAGGTGTCTTGATGTTCTTTTCTTCCTTTTTAATGCCGCTTAATGCATTGGTTGTTAGAGTCGTACAAAATTTGGGAAACATTAAAATAAACTTTTCTTACTAGTTAAGAACTTAATTGCCCGAACATGTCTATATGTTTTAATGTGTTCTGATGACTTCCCCAAAACAGCTATATATAGCAACTAGAAGGATGTGCCTGTTAAAGTTTGTATTCAGGTAATGATTAGCATTCTCCCTAAACACATGCGTGTAAAACCAGCTTAATCCTAAATTTTTATGAAGTGACCAAAAGACAATACAGAAAAACCCATTTCTTTGGCAACTTTTGTTTTTATATAATTCTGGGGTAGGTTTAGGATTAAGAAAATGTAATGCTGACATACTAGAGTGATGATGGGTTTTCATTCCTTTCCAAAGATAAGTCTTTGAACATTCAGCACTCTAAATTAGATAGCTAAGGAATTCTACAATTTATGTTAATTTTTCAAGAATCTTTATCTGAAGTTTTTTTGGCAACTTTAATACTTCTTGCATTTGAAAGAAAAATACACTTTTTAATTTTTATCCTCTGCTCCGAAAAGTGAAGTGTATCCAGTATACTTTACTACTAGCCAAAGATATGTTTTGGATTTAGTAATATACTGATATGCTTGAATGTTAGGATGTTGCCTCTAAGAACTCTTTTTTTTTTTAAGATTTTATTGGAGAATTGGGGGAGGGGAACAGTGTTGGAGAATTGGGGGAGGGGAACAGTGTTGGGGAATTGGGGAAGGGGAACAGACAAATTGTTGTCTTTCTGTTCTTCAGTCTAGTTGTGGAGGACATTGCTTCACTGGCCCATGTTGGTATCATCATTGAGCTCTTCCTGCTCTTGCCGAGTGAGGCAGATCAGTCACCAGCCTCTGGATGGCTGCTCACAGTGGCTCTTGGCAGCTCACACTGGCTGCTAGCTGCTCACACTGGCTGTGGGCCACTCACTGTAGCCTATGGCAGCCCACTGCAGCAGGGGTTGCAACTACGTCATCGCCGGCGACTCACAGCAGCCCAGCTCCTGGTGGAGCTGTTGTTCACCATCTTAGCTGTAGAGGGCAGTGTCACTGGCCCTCATATGTGGGATCTGAACCAGGGCCTTGCTGCTCAGAGCCGGCATCCCAAGCCAGCTCTTAACCAACGCGCCACTCGGCTGGCCCTCTAAGAACTTTTTAAGGACTTTTTCTAAAGTATGATACACCCACTCAAAAATAACTAAATACATACATACATAGATACATACATACATACATACATACATACTTACATAAAAATACAGTATAATATACACATAGATACCTCTTTTAAAGTCAATAACTATAGCGTTAGGGTTTTGCAATACACTTATTATGTGCCAGCCATTGTGCTAAGCACTTACTATTATCTCATTTAATTTTCTTAACAATCCTTTAAGGCAGACACTATTATTATTCTCATTTTGTTGGGAAACAGATGCTTAGAGGGACTAAGCAACTTGACCAAGGTCACACAGATAAATGTCAGAACCAGAATTCAAACCCAAATGTTTCTGACTTCAGATGCTTCTCAGGATGAAGGACATATTTCCCCAGGGAAATTCCACACAGATATGTAACTGCTGAAGTCTGTCACCAACAAACTCTAGATTTGTTGCTTGCCAAAACTATTTTCAAAACTGTGCTTCCAGGCTTAATGACTTCTATATCTGTAGAGTCCTAGTGAACCTTCAATTTATTTCAGGTGAAGTGAAACCAGACTGATTTTGTGATGCTTTTACATGAAAGTAATGACTCATGAATGGTAAAATTTCAAACTCTGTACTGGAGTGCTCAGAGAGTTATTTATGGAAAAAGGGTCTTTTAGCACTATTTCTACAGCCACTTTGAGTTAAGAGAAACAAGCGATTCTGGCTAAAATACTCTTGGCTTCATGTACCCACAGAACTGGATGGACTAATGTGAGCAGTTGAATTGGTGCATAAAATTCCTTGACATTCTTGGAATTCAACATAAAAAATAAAAGCAATGATAAATAAATCAAGGGCAGCCAGTGTCCCCTGATGCAGAGCTTAAGTACTTAAGAATACAAATTGGCTTCCTAACTTCAACTGTCCTTGAGTTGAAATTCCTCACATATGGGGTCAAATCAGGAATTTAGAATCCTCTGTAATTGTCTATAAGCAACAAAACTTCTGGAAGGAGATTAAGGCTTTGAGCACCAACTGTCAATGTAAGCACCATTTACCATTAGCTACAATATTGATAATGAAAGCCATGTTAGTGCTTAAAAGCCGCTTGGTTTACTATCAACATGTTCTCATGCCCAGCCCCAAGTCAGTATCTGATGAATAAAAACACAGTTGAAATCAGTACTTTGTTTACTTATGAAAACACAGACCTACATAATCACAAAATAGTTTCACTCAGAATACTCCTGGGTGGAAGGATTTGGTCTTAAGGAGTTGATGTCCACCACTTCATAAGTATAGAATGTACCATCCTTTGCTTCAGAGTGCATTCTTAAAAGAAGCTAAAAGAACATATTGTTAAATATTGCTTCAGTCAGGGTCCCACCAGGAAATAGATGGTGTATATTCAAAAGGTATTAACTAGAAGAATTTAATGAAAGGGCATTTACAGAACTGTGGTTTGGACTAAGGCAACCACCAAAGGATATTGTGGCACCTCCAGACAGTAACAACAGAAAGCCATACTACTCCTAAGTCTAAGTGGGTAAGAAAAGAAAACAATGTGTCCAATACTCCTTGACAATTGGAACCACGGAATAAGAGCCATGTGAAAGGAACTTTAACTATAAAGGATCTCAGCGTTGCCAACACCTGGCAAAGCAGGAAGGAGCAGAAGGAATCAGTAGTCCAGTCTCTGCCTCCTTCCATCCTGCAGTCTCTTGCCTATGCCTCTCATTGGCCAAAGCCATCCAGAAAACAAGAGTTCCAGGGAATTCCGCCTATAGAGGGACAGTCACCATGGGCACGGAGAAGAGAGAAGAGCAGGGGGTTGACCGGGGGGAGCAAGCATAATCAGCACAAATTAAGTTTTGGTCTCTAAGTGTTTAAACAGAAAAGGAAGGAAAGAACGGAGGAAGGAAGGGAAGAAAGGGTGGGGGGAGAGAAGGGGGAGGGGGGAGTGAGAGAGAGAGAGAATGTGTACAAGAAAGAAAGCAAGCAACTGATTATCTACATAAATATTATATATAATACTAAAAAGTAAACAGCACATAGAAAAAATTCATAACATACAATAAATGGAGAATCTCTATAATATATCACCCATTTTAACTTAATAATGTAAAGAATATAATAGACCAGTTAGCAAAACAGCATGAACTGGTTGTTTCCAAAAGAGAAAATACATGTGAGCTAGTAGACATATGAAGAATGTTTAGTCTAATCAGTAGTTAAGGAAGTAGATGTTCAAACAAAGATGAGATCTGTGTTTCCTACTGAATTATCAAGAAAAAAAGTAATACTTAATATGGGCGAGGATGCAGTGAAATAGGTCTTTAATACACTTTTAGTGGAAGTATAAATTGGTGCAGTCTTTCTGCAGATCAATTGAACAGTAATTCTAGTTCCAATATTCTGTCTTAAGGAATTAATTAGAAATGTAGATAAAGATCTAGGCACAAGGATGTACATAATAGCTTTAATTATAACAGACAAAAAGTAAATAAATGTCCAAAATTAATGGAATGCTTAAGCAAATTACACAGTATCCTTTCCATCAAATTTTATAAAGGCATTAAAAATTATGTTTACAATGAGGTTTTTTTGGGGCAAATGGAAAGCAAAGTTGAAGTATGCGAAATTGTGTATACAATATGATTACAGCCATGTTTAAAAAAAATAAATAAATACCAAAGGAAAAATGTTAAAATGTTCATAGTTGTTTCTCTGGATAATGAGCGTATGGGTATTATTTTTGCTTTTGCCTCTTTATGCCTTTGTGTACTTTCCAAATACTCTAAAATGAAATGTATTCATTAATATTTATTCAATGCCCACAATGCACCCGTCCTTACCTGGGAACCTGGACACCCAAAGCTCATGAGGCACAGTCCTTGCCTCAAGTTGCTTGTAATCTGGTGTCTTTTTCTTATATTGTAACTTCAAAAATTATAGAACAATAAAGCTGTTGCTAATTTAAGTAGAGTGGGTGAGAAGTAGTGTCCCATTATTTTCTCATTTGATCTCGTTCCTTCACACCACCTTTCCAAGCCAACAGGAATCCTGGATGCTTTATCTTCAAAAGTATATCCAAAACCCTATTCAAGGTAAATCAATAAAGTTTTTAGAAAAAATAAATAAGAAAATATCTTTAAGGCCTTAGCGTCAGCAAAGAGTCTTTAAACAGGACACAAGTGTGTGCTTACTATAAATGGGGAAAAAAATGGTAAATTGTACTAAATTGACATTAAAACTGTTCAGCAAACGTATAATTAACAGAGTGAAAATGCAGGCCACTAAGGAGAAGAAAGTTTTTACGATTAACGTATGACTCATATCCAGACTATATAAAGAACTCCTACATAGCAATAAGAAAAAGGCAGATAACCTAAAGGAAAAATGAGCAAACCTTTGAATAGGCAATCACAAAAGGATATCCAAATAAACATTGAAAGTTTCCAAATATTGGTCATCATGGAATGCACATAATGTAACATCGCTACACCCCAAATTAAAAGGCAGATAGTATCAAAGGAGGACGAAGATGTGGAGCAAGGAGCTTGCAGACTCCCCAGGTGGGAGTGCAAACTGGTACAATCACTTTAGAAAACCACTGGGCAGTGTCTACTAAAGCTGAATATAACAGGATCCCATGATCCAGGAATTCCAGTACTGGGTATATACCAAAGAGAAACACATACAGATGTTTTTCCCATTACATTTGTAATCGCCAGAAACGAGAAACAATACAAATATCCATCAACAGTAGAATGGATAAATACACTGTAGTATATACACACACACAAGCAGTTCTTTCCTGCAATGACAATTAACTGCAACTATATGTAACAACCTTTATAAATACCACAAGCAAAATACTGAGTGAAAGAAGCCAGACACAAAGAGTGCATACTGCATCATTCTGTTTATGAGACATTCTAAAACAGCTAAACTAATCTATGGTGTTAGAATTTACGATTATTGATTCTTCTCAGCAGGGAGTGCCTGAAAAGGGCTGAGGAGGTAGCTTCTGGGGTTCTAGTAATGATCTGTTTCTTAATCGGCCTGGTGATTACACTCATGGGTTCACTTTATGAAAATTCATGAAGGCATACTTTTCTGTATGTTAAACTTCAATTAAAAATTACATTATATATAGTTATATATGTATATGTGTATGTGACATACAAATATACACATATAAGCACACATATGTGAAATATAATGTAAATGCATTTACACACACACACACACACACACACACACACACACACACACTCCATCCAAAATGTAAGTAACTGCTCCTGACTGTTCTCTCCAATCCAAGACTACTGCAAAGCTCTTTGCCCTAACTCCTCTCTTGCACCCCTGCAGTCTTCAGCTATAGACAGAATGATAATTTTTAAAACAGAAGCTGGGTCATATTTGTCCTTGGCTCAACCAGCAGTAACTTCACGTGTCAATTAGAATAAAATCCTCAGAGGATATATATATATATATATATATATATATATATATATATATATATATATATATATCCCTGACAGCATATATAAACTAGCCTCACTGCCCACACCTGTCACTTTTATCCCATTTCCCTGCTTTATTTTTCTTTACAGATCTTATCACCCATGGGCATATCATCATCCACTAGGTTATTTAGTTATAACTGGTTTCTCCAAAACCAGTATGTAAGCTACACGAGAGCAGGGGCTTTATTGTTCTGCTTTATATGCCTAACATCGAAAACAGTGCCTGGCATAAAGTAGGCAATGAATGAATGAATGCATGCATGAGATCATCACCAAAAAACAAAGGAAGAGCCGGCCGAGTGGCACGTTGGTTAAGAGCTGGTTTTGGGATGCCAGCAGCCCCGGTTCGGATCCCACATACGAGGGCCAATGACACTGCCCTCTACAGCTAACAACAGCTCCACCTGGAGCTGGGCTGTGTGAGCCCCTGCGATGTTGTAGGCTGCAGCCCCTGCTGCAGTGGGCTGCCATAGGCTACAGTGAGTGGCCGGCAGCCAGCGTGAGCTGCCAATAGCCGCGGTGAGTGACCATCCAGAGGCCGGTGACCAATCTGCCTCATCCGGGAAGAATGCAATGATGATACCAACATGGGCCAGTGAAGCAACAACCTCTGCAACTAGACTGAAGAACAACAACAACAAAAAAAAGACAGCAACTTGTCTGTTCCCCTCCCCCAATTCCCCAATAAAATCTTTAAAAACAAAACAAAACAACAACAACAAAGGAAATAGACAGAATGTATATGTTTCTTGTTAGGTTAGGAAACTAAAACAATTAAATTACATTAGGGATCAAAAAATGAAATTACTTACTTGATGTTTTCAGGAGTTCAGCCCTGGTCTTCTTGTTCTCTTCTTCCCTCCACACACTGTTTCTTGCTGCCCTTCACTTTCCCCATATCCACATATGCACACATACATGCAAACACAGGCTTAGGTACAGGAAGAGTGGAATAAGGACAGTTCTTCTAATTGATGGAAGTAAGAATGTAAACTACCCTGTTCAATACAATTTATAGCCACTTTACTCATATTATAGTCATGAAATATATTCTATATTATATATGAGTATACCTGTGTATATAATTACAGAGATTATATAATCCTAAGTGGCTGAGAATTCAGTTAGAATGACAACCAGGTAAAGATTCATTATATTGGAATTAGACATTTTTATATGAGCTTTGTTTTTTCAGTAAATGGCACATGATACTACGTGATATACGAGCATATGACAGTAAAGAACCTGTCATTTCTCTTGCCAGAAATATATGTATTCGGGACCTAGGGCTGCTCCTTTTGGCATTTTGCATAAAAAAAAAATTTCAAACAAAATAACACCATTTTGTAAGGTCCTACAACAATGAAAAACTTTTCAGACCCTGAAGATGAACCTTTTGGAAGTAAATATGAGTATGTCCAGAAATCAAGATTGTTTCAGTCAGAAGTCTTACCTCCCTGTTCTCAGAATGAATTGTAGAACCCCCAGAGAAGACAAGGATGTTTAAGGTTAATTTCTGTTTCTATACAGATATCAGTTACTTTTTCAAAGGGCTACCTGGTGGGATTTGCCACTTGGCAGCTTGTCTAAAAATTAGCTAACTGCAAATGTGAGTGTAGGGGGAGGGGAAGTTCCAGTTTGGTGATCAACCTAGTTGACACTGTACTTTTGGCTAAAAAAGAGAGATTTTTGGTCCTTTCAGTTACTAAACAGCTGACTGTGCCATTTTGTTGGTTTGTTTTTAATTGGAAAAAAATAAAAGGGAAACTTAGTGATAAGACCCCAATATGAGCTCAACTACCAGTATTAGTCTTTTTCACCTCCTCCCTCTCAGAAAGCAGTTAAGCATAAGATCAAGGCATAACTGTAAAAGCGGCTTGAATAATAAAATGAAGACTGAGATACACTGAGTAAAGCAAGGCCAATGTCAGAAGATCATTCATCAAGTAGTTAATATCTTTTAATAAGCAGAAAATGATGATCCAAGGGAATGATGGCTTTTACTTCTTAGTGAGTGCAAAATAACCATTAATGTCAGAGGAGAAAGCAGGGCCAAAATTGATTTTGAAGCTCAGATATACAGATCAGGAGGGGAAGGTGTAGAGTAATGAGGACAGGTAAATGACTCCAGTGCCAGAACTGTGGCTTCGCTTTGACCTCATGACTTGGAGGCTGTGTAACCTAGGGCCAGTTACTTAAGTGCTCTGAATCCCAGCTTCTTACAGGGATGTAAAATGAGGATGGTAAAAACACCTATCTTGCAGGGCTTTTATAAAGATTACATGAGGCCTCAGTTCTAAAAAATATTTTGTAGCCAAGAATATGCAGTGATAATGTACAGGATTATTACTGTGCTTAAATAATTCATTGAACACCCTTCTTGCCTTCTCTCTGCCTCCTAAAGTCACTTCTCTGAGGTTTAGCAAAAGTTAGAGGTCTGCCTATACCTACAGTTTTAGATTAGGATATTTTTTATTAGCTATTTAGTAAAAAACTTTCATATATTTCATTTCTGAACCAGCCTGCCTAAATATTGAGAATTGAACTATGGCCTTCTCTAAATTGCAAATTATTAATGCTGTACGTATATGAATAAGCAGCTCCCTAAAATCCTTTAGGGAAGGGAGATTGGAGATGGAGATTAAAAAGTGAAGGAAATCTCTTCCTGTTCCACCCTAGGATGGAACACTGTCCCATTTTCCAAAGTATTATATTTCCTCTCTATAGTAGAAAAAAGTGCCTATTTAATGAACACTTATCATACATATGCCAAGTACTGTGCTATGCATTATTTCATGAAATTCTCACAACATACTAATATACCCTGTACTAATATTGACATTTATAGACAAAAGGATCATAATGAGAACAATTAAGTAGTTTCCAATCTTGTTCCATTTATTAATTATTTACCACCTACATTGTCACTAACATCAGGTGTCTGCGTTTACCTTTCTATCCGTTTACACTTTCATCCTTGGTATGCCTATAACGAGGAGGGTAGAAGCCTATAACAAAGATGCCTCAGGTGTGGTCCCTGTACTTAACTGTTATAATCCACTGGCAAGAAGATGATAAGCCAAAAAAATCTCTATAAAACACGGAAGAATTTAAGAGGTCCAGAAGGGATGGAGCATCAGTCTCTCCAGCTGTCACATGGGAATAATAATACTCAACCTTACACAGCAGTTGTTAGGACAGTGAAATTCTTGTGTTAAGTGCTTGGCAAAGACCCTATCTCATAGTAAGTGCTCATTATACGGAATCCATAACATTGCCATACAGTCCCAGGAGAATAACGAGAATGCAAAGCTAGCAAAGCAAGTAGGCACCAGATTTTGAGAGCACTGTGTGCCAGTCTAAAGAGTTTAGACCTTCAGCTTGGTAAAAATAATTGTGCCTAGGTCAGTAATCATTCTGAAAAGAAATGAGAGCTGATGCTATTTCACATTACCTTTCAAAATTCATCACAAGTGAGATGGCATTGGTGGGAACAGTTGGAACTAGTTTAAAGGAGTTCTGTGTTTGATGTACTAAAAGGAAAGATGATATTTTCAAATTTGATGCCCTGTACTTTTTCTTCCACAGTAATTAGTGAACGCCAAAGGCAGCAACTGGAGTCCGTGAGCTACTCCTCTCGCTACGCTCTGGGCCTCTTCTATGAAGCTGGCACGAAGATTGATGTCCCTTGGGCTGGGCAGTACATCACCAGTAATCCCTGCATACGCTTCATCTCCATTGATAATAAGAAACGCAATATAGGTCAGTACCCCTATTATTTCCCTTAAATACAGTAACAATGGTGGGTGTAGATCATGAAAAATGCTGTTTAATTGAGTGTTGCCATTCTACACAGAGCAAGCATTTAACTCCAAGCCACAAGGGATAAAATTTAATGTCACATTTGGCCAATAATAAAATACACACTGAAACGAGCAAAGTTTTTCAGAAAATCATTCACCACATGGTTTGTATTACTGAGTTCATGAAAACAGTATCAGAAGGTTTAAGATTTCAAAATGGCCCAAGTTCTATGGCTTTAATATGGATCCATCTATATGCAAATATATGTCTCATCATTGGTTTGTTGGTGGAGTTTGTTTGGCTTTGTTTTTAAAATTTGTTAAGCACTGCCCTTGTTTCAACTTCCCGGGCTAGGAAAGAAAGGTGAATTTTATGATGTTATGAAAATTCCTCACTTTAATATAATTTTATTTAATTTTCATCTTGGAGACTATATAAAATTATTTTGTATACAGTGTAACTAAAGTGATAGCTAAAATGTTTTATAAGAGCTTTACTAGAATGGGATAAAATCTACATTCTACCCTTTTTGTTGAAGATAGTTATAAAACTTAGACTTGAATTGCAAGAATAAACATTACTGATTCATTTCAGACATAAAGGTGAAAGTATATTCTTATTTGTAAGATTGTGGTGATCCCTGAGATACTGCTTTTCATGGAATAAATTGTAATAATCTAAAATGACTAAATTCTTGAAGGGAATCATCATTTCAATTTGTTACGGTGTTTTATGGTACAGTGATGGTTTAATCGAGCCATTAGTTTGAAGTCTTGCTTGATAAAATCACCAACTAATGTCTCGTGTCTTGCCAGAACTTTATAATGATAGAATTGGGTTGGAACATGGTTTTATATCAGAGCACATGATCTTAGAAAAATGTTTCTTTTATAACTTAAAACTCCCTAAGGGCTGGACTGTTTATGTTAGCATGATACCACGTATATGTACAATCAGCAGTTCACAAAATGCCCTATGACAGCAATAGACTAACATTTTTAACTCTACAACTGCTTTGTTCTAAGGAAAAGAAAATAGCCCTTGATCTTATCATGCTGTATGTCATGAATTAGACATTCTCCTTTGTGTATTGCTTCATAAGACATGATATCTGCTAGGATGTATTCAGTAATATGTACCGAGAAAAAAAAACCCAATTTAAACTTGTTTAAACAACAAAAGTACATTTGTTATATTATCTGCTATGGACTGATTTGTATCCCCCCCCCACCTCCATACTCATATGTTGAAGCCCTAATCCCCAATGTGATATTATTTGGGCTTTCAGAAGGTAATTAAGGTTAAATGAGGTTCTAGGGCGGGATCTTAATCCAATAGGATTCCTTATAAAATGAGGAAGAGAGTGAGAGAGCTCTCTCTCCATCCTTGTGCACACACCAAGATAATGAGAATATAAGAAGGTGAGTTATCTGCAAGCCAGGGAGAACCTTTATCAAATCAGTTGGTACTTTTATCTTGGACAGAGAGAAATACACTTTTGGTATTTAAGCCACCCAATCTATGGTATTTTGTTATGGCAGCCCAAGCTGACTGATACATTATCTAAGAAGAAGAAGTTGGGAGGACTTCAGGATTGGTTGATTCAAGAACTGAGCAATATCTTAAAGGACCTAGGATTCATTCTTCTCTGCTCTCTTCCACTCTTGATGTTGACATCCTCAGAGGAGTGGTAGCAAGATGTAAATAACTGTTGGAGTCACATACAGACCCAACAACATGTTTAGGAAAAAGAAGGACTATTACTGTCTCTGTCCCTTTCTACAAATCAAAGAGTCTTTCTAGAAACTACTCAAATGATTATATCTTGTATCTCATAGGTCGTAATTTGGTTACTCGACCAGTCTGACATTAATCACTGGCAAGGAGGATAGGACTACCATGATGACCCAAGATAAATTAAGATCTACTCCTGGAACTGGTATTAGGATCATCTTCTTTTTAGTCCTATAAAGGGAAGATACCTGAATAAAACTAGGTTTCATTAGGAAGAAAAAAAGGAGTAATGGATGCCTATTATCTTCAAGTAGAGTCACATCTTATGTGGGAGGTAAAATTCTAAAGTTTTCACATAAAGGGAAGAGTCATGTGTATTCAAATTTATCTTTGAAAATCCCTTAAAACTACATGACATTTTGGAGAATGACTCAACTTTCAGTAAATTCAGTATTTTTCTAACATTTATAGATTTCATTTTCTTTGGGTGAGGCCAGATGAAATAGTTGGTTTACATTTATGGGGCAGAGTGATATTTTCTACTATGAAAGGCACAAAGGAAAGAAAAAAAAATAGCAGTCATGCCTCCTACCAGATTAAATTCTCTATACAAATGGAATGAGTTGGTAGGTGGAAGCATCCATGCTACACAATGAAGGAGCAATTTATAAACTCAGAGCTACACAGACTTGAAAGAGTGCAACATAAAAATATGAATAAATTCTCACATGATTGACAGCAGTTGACGTAATAGAAATACAATTTTTTTATATATATTAACAATCACAGAATTTTAGAGCCAGAGGGCCAGGAGGATTGGAAACCATGTTTTTGCTACAGCCCATGGTTGGCCCACTTAAGGCAGCAAGAAATACCTGCATTCCTGTGTTGGTTTAATGGAAAATTAATCTTGGATTATACAAGTTTCAAATTATGGGAGCCCTCTACTAATGGTTTCCCCTAACATGAAATCTAACTGCCTTGTATTTAAACTATTTTTTCTCACTCTCTGGGGCCAGGATGCTAACTGTGTCTAGTTGAACCCATATAATATACTATAAAACTGCACTGTGTTCTATTGCCATTGATATTTAACTAGACTAGTAAGTATTGTCTCTATATGTCACTAACACTGCCCCACACCCACCCTTTATTTGAAGTGTTTGATTAAATCAGGAATTAATACTAAAATACACACACTCGACTAATGAAGTGAACATTTATGTTCTATCAAGGTCAGGCATCAACAAAAAAGACAAAGGCTGGCAGGACCCAAACCAGACAAAGGTCATGGAGTAATCATTTGTCAGCTGTCAGGAAGAGGCAACACATGCAGAAAGCCACAACCAGAACCAAAGCCTCCTTAGACAAATGTTCTAACTTCCAAGATGTTCTAGAACTTCAAGAACCCATAGTAATGGGTATGACCCAATCTACTTTGGTTTTTATTTCCCAAAATGTGTTTCATGGAACACCAGTTCCTTGAGCTACTCTTTGGGAAGGGGCTCTGTCATCAAATAAGTTTGCAAAATGCTACTGAGTGTGAGAGCATATTATGCTATTAGAAGACGTTCCTAAAGATGCCTTCTCACTTCATTTAATCTGGAATTTCTCAAACGTATTTGAATATGGAATATTTTATTTGGGCATCAAGCCTACTACTATCCCACAGAAATGGTTCTCCAAAACACATTTGAGAAACCCTGACTGGATACTACCTTTTGTGCCTCAATCCTGGGCAGGAACTATAGACCAGATGATGGGGGTGGGGAAGTCTGGTACTGGGCAGACACCTGAGATTTTTTTAGAGATGGAAGAAGCCTTCTTGCAGATAAACTCAAAACATGGCTGGGTTAGAATTGGAGACAATTTATGTTGACATAAGGTCTTATCATTAACATGTATAATTTTATAAATTATCAATAAGATTGGCATAGAGGGAACAATTTGGACTTTAAAAGACCTAGATTCCAATTTTGGCTCTGAAACATGCTAATGAAGTGATTTTGCATGACCCTTGTTATTTGTAACATCAGCATTTGTAACAAATACACTCAAAATTTTTAATGGTGTAAAATATGACAGAAGTTAATTTCTTGCTCACATAAAGCCCAAATAGGTGTTTATGATTGGTAGGTATCTTTCATCAAAGAGGTGATTCAGAGACCCAGAGGCCTCCATCTTTTGACTCTGCCAATTTCGTTAGGTGGTTTACAGAGTCACTGTGCTCATAGACATCAAATCTGTGGATGAGAAAGACAATCGAGGAGAGCATATGCAATAATTTAAGGGCTAGATCTAGAAATGGTGAACAGCTGGAGCACTCAGATTCTATTGGTTAGAACAGTTACGTGGACACACCTGTTTGGAAGGAAGACTGGAAATGTAGTCTACCTGTGTATGTGGAAAGAATACAAAGTGGGTTTGATGAACATATAGCCAGTTTTTGCCACAACACTTAGCAAAGGTCCATCTGTGAAAGGTGTAAATTAGACCAACATGGATGATAAATAGATTTCAACACAAACGCAAATCATTCAACAGGTAGTCATCACCACAGCAAAAAGTAAGAATGATTCCACAGCTGGGTCTATACTCAGCAGAAAAGGATTCTGCCATCAATTAGCAATGTCTGTCATGCAGAGGGCATAGGGAGTAGTGCCACGAATGAAATATATTTATCTCCTGTATTTACTCTCACTCTACTACCACACTCACAACACTTTTGACACCAACTGTATGGGTTTTCCACACATTGAACAATTCTGCAACACCAGCTGGGTATCTTACAGCTCTGTTCAGTTCTGACACTAGCTGAAGTTAGCATCAGATTCCACAGGCTAAGGGTTCAGTCCCATAAGACTGTCCCCACTTCAGATGCCAGTCACAAGGCCCAGGTTGCCATCTGTTCTTCCTACTGACCAGCTATACACCAAGGTTCCCGTGACTCCTGCTTGCATTCAATAATTTGATAGAACGGCACACAGAACTCAGGGAAACACATTTACTGGTTTATTGTAAACTAAAGGACATGATTGATATAGGATACAGATAACCAGTCAGATGAAGAGGTACATAGAATGAGGTCCTAAAGTGTCCCACGCTCAGGAACTTCTGTCCCTGCGGAGTTGGGGTACACGACCCTTCCAGCAGATAGATGAGTTGATCAACCCAGAAGTTCTCCAAACCCCATATTATTGGGGTTGTTGTGCAGGCTTGATCATGTAGACATGATCAGTCATTAACTGAATCTCCAGCCCCTTTCCTCTTCCAGGAGGATGGGGAGTTGGGCTATAATTTCTAAGCTTCTAATATGGCTTGTTTTTTCTGGTGACCAGCCCCAGTCCTGAAGCTATCCTAGAGCTCACCAATGAGTTTCCTCATTACAACAAAAGACACTTCTATCACCCAGTAAATTTCAAGGGATTTAGGAGCTCTGTGTCCAGATCCTGGATCAAAGACCCAATATTAAAACAAATGCTCCTAACTACCTTTTGACCCAGCAATTCCACTCTTACACATTTATTCTGAAAAACCCAAGACACTAATTAAAAAAAATATATGCACCCCTATGTTCATTGCAGCACTATTTACAATAGCCAAGACTTGGAAACAATTGAAATGCCCATCGGTAGATGACTGGATTAAGAAACTGTGGTACATTTACACAATGGAGTATTATGCAGCTATAAAGAAGAAAGAAATCATACCATTTGCAATGATATGGATGGACCTAGAGAACATTATGTTAAGTGAAATAAGTCTGTCAGAGAAAGACAAATACCATACGATCTCACTTATATGTGGAATCTAAAGAACTGAATAAACGAGCAAGGTAAACAGAAACAGTCTTAGAGACACAGAGGAAAAACGGACGATTGCTAGATGGGAGGAGGGTGGGCATGAGGGAGAAGGGGAAGGGATGAGGCAACACAAACTGATAACTACAATACTACTGCAGAGACAGAAGAGACAGTTTAGGGAATATAATCAATAAAGTTGTAAATACTTTTCTTAGGGGATTAGAAGGACTCATGTCTTGTCAGGGAGACCACTTCATGGACGGTGTAGTGGCTTTACCATTGCACTGTACATCTGAAGCTGCCGCTGAATAATTTTATATGTGGACTATAATTTAACACATATACAGTCATGGGATGTGGAATATAGTGTGGGGATGGAGTCAATGGAATTGTAATAGATATGTATGATATCAGGGGTGGGGGGAGGGTAGGGGGAGGAGGTAGTCACTTTGTAAGGGATGAAAAAGATAACTATTGCATTGTTTTGTACATCTGTAACTAATAATAATAATAAAAAAAGTTTAAAAAAACAAACAAAAAAACCCACAAATGCTCCTAGTGCTCATATCACTTAGGAAATTACAAGAGTTTTAGGAACTCTGTGCCAGGAACTGAAGGGAAGGATATATATATCGAGAGAGAGATTATAGATATAGATATAGATATAGATTAGATATAGATATACTTCCTCCCCCGCCCCCCCGCATTATTTCACACCTATCAAGAAGATCTCTCAGATCCTTCCCAAGATTTAAAATTTGGAGCCAGACAGGCCAGGAGTCAAACCTCCCAGATTCAATTCAGTTCTACCTTTACTACTTGTGTGATGTTGGATAAATTGCTTTAACTATCTATTTACTGATCAATAAGATGAGAAAATTAATACCAACCCCAAATGGTAGAGGATGAAAGGATTTAAACATATTAAGAGCTTCACACGTTACTTAGTAAATAATAAATAAGTATCTATGGCACCTACTATTGTAATTAATAATTGTAGTCTTCATTTTGGATATTTTCCAAAGCAAAGGGCATAAATAAAAAAGCCTAACTTAGGTGAATGCAACCCTCTGTTACCAGTGAAGATAGGAGTCGAGTCAGTTTATGCTCTCGTGAAACATAAACTTTCATTAACTTAACATTAACTTAAACATTAACTTAAATAAAATGGGTAAGTTTCGCTGAAAATGATTAGTCAGAATTTTAGTGTTCTTCCTCATTCACCCTCTGAAAGAGTGTTAATGATCAGTAAAAGGCCAATAAACTGCACTCTGAAGAGATCAACATAATCTGCAACCCTAGACATTCGATGGCCAATGACATTAATTACATATCTTTCAATATCTCATCAAAGGAAACAATCCAACTCATATGAAAAGAAAACAAACAAATGCACAAACTTTTTCATCACATGGAATTTATATTTACAAGGATTTTTTTTTTGTTAGGATTCTTGAGTAACAAACACTAATATAATGTATATTGCCTTTAATAGCTGTTTTATAAAATATGCAGAAATGGTATTCCATATAGCTGTTTATTTCATTAACTTTTATAAAAGACAGGAGCATAATATGAAATCCTGTAAATAATTGGGATGGGCCCAGGGTCTTAATTCCAATTACCTTGTGTTCACTTAAGGGAGTTTCTGAATATTCCAATTAAGCAGATTGCAACTGGCAACACAAAATACATTAAGATTTGAATAAATGTGGAATTATTTGTCCTTAAACTTGCAGAAAATGCAATCCAGATAGGTTACACTTTTTGAGTAGTACAAAAAGAAAAAAGAGGGAGAAGAAGAAAAAAGGAGAAGGGAAGAGGAGGTGAAGAAAGGAAAAGCACTGTGAGCATGAAAAAAACTGTCAGGCTTCCAGTTCAGGCTTTTGTCTTAAAGTACCACAACTCTAGAAGCAGAGATCTCAGATAAAATAGCAATCATCATCTTACAATAACAAATAATAACCAGTTACAAAGTTAGAAAATCCATGATATGATGTATTTTGTATAATAGACATACTCATTTATAATCCAATTATGTAACAATGATGTCCATATAAATCTATTAAGGCCATTTATAATAATAAACAGTAATCAAATAGTAATTATAAATATTCATCTCTTTATTACAACGATGCCATAGAATATCACATGATTATAATATCAAAATCCTGAGAAGGTCTCTCAGGAAGAAAAAAATATATATGTGTGTGTGTATATGTGTACATACATACATAAATGTATAAATGTATGTATCTAAAATACGTATATATACATGTATATATATTATACATAAAATAAATATCCATTTGTTGTCATTTAATTTAATAAGCACAAATTATAAAATATACTAGCCTTATTTCACATAATATTTGCCACTTCTAAAAACAACAAAAAAAAAAGGGTTTTCTTTAGAAAATGAAATAACTCAGCTATTTTGTAAAGAGAACATTTGCACACAAAGTAAAAACAAACAACAGATCCCTTTCAGCAGCCTCTGGTTTCCCTCTCAAGCTATCCTCAATGGGAAAGATTTACATCCACAATAGCACTTGTCTCCCACTTGCCAAGCAAGTTAACTCAGTATGAAAATCAATGCCAGAGGTGGAGGGAAAGTGGAAAAGCAGCTAAATATATAATATCAAAAATTAACTTTAAAAATATTCTATGGAGCATATTACCAGGGAAAAAATATATCTTATGAAAGCCTCTTTCAGAAAAACTGACTTTACAAATATTTGATTTATATGTTTTGAATTCACAATTTATTCAGTTGAACAATTATTTACAAATATGTATTGAATGCTTTTGTGTGTCAGATACTGTGCTAAGAATTGAGAATTCCATAGTCCCTGCTGTCATGAAACATAAACTTTCATGAAGTCTACTCAAATGAGAACCCTGAAGGAAAGAGATTAATGAGACTGTTGGACTAGTGGCTTGGAGTTAAGTAACAGTCCTCATAAATATGAATGGATGCACTGATATACGAGGTCTCACAATTAGGTTTACAAACTTGCCACTGTGCGCTTACATTGGCAGCACAGTACGAACAGCTCGGTAAGGTTTCATAACCTTGGAATATCAGTGTCTCACAGCTGTGTTTGTGTCGATATGTGGTGGTGTCTTGCTAAGTGGCATTCATTATTGTTGCGTGTTTTTGTGTGCGGTCGCGAGAATGTCTGAGCTTGAATTAGAGCAATGAACAAACATTAAATTTCTTGTTAAACTTGGCAAGAGTGGAAGTGAAATGAGGGACATGTTAGTCCAAGTTTATGGGGATGATGCCCTGAAGAAAACAGCAGTGTACAAATGGATTAAACGTTTTTCTGAGGGGAGAGAACGCGTCACTGATGAAGAGAGGTCAGGGTAGCCAGTAACGAGCAGAACTCACAACAACATTGCAAAAATCCTTCGAATTGTGTGTCAAAATCATCAGCTGACTGTGAGAAGCATAGCAGGCCAAGTAAACATCGATAGAGAAACAGGAGAATCTTAACTGAAAATCTTGGCATGAGAAAGGTTTGTGCACAAATGGTGCCGAAGGAACTCACCGATGAACAACAGCAAAAGAGAGTCAAAGTTTGCCAAGACCTTTGGAGAAGCAAGATAGGGCCATGGTATCACTGGCGATGAAACATGGGTGGACCAATACGACCCTGAAACAAAGCGTCAAAGTGCACAATGGAAGTCAGTCAATTCTCTATGACCAGCAATGTTACGTCAGTCCACATGAAGAGTCAAAACGATGTTGCTAACATTTTTTGATATCAGAGGGATTATTTACTATGAATTTGTACCAACTGGACAAACAGTTAACTAAGTTTACTATTTGGAAGTGCTGAAAAAGCTGCATGAAAAAGTTAGACCAAAATGACCTGAATTTTTTGCCAACAATTCATGGCTCGTGCATCACGACAATGCATCAGCTCACATAGCATTGTCTGTGAGGGAGTTTTTAGCCAGTAAACAAATAACTGTATTAGAACATCCTCCCTACTCACCTGATCTGGCCTCCAATGACTTCTTTCTTTACACGAAGATAAAGGAAATATTGAAAGGAAGACATTTTGATGACATTCAGGACATCAAGAGTAATACAACTACAGCTCTGATGGCCATTTCAGGAAAAGAGTTCCAAAATTGCTTTGAACGGTGGAATAGGAGCTGGCATGAGTGCATAGATTCCCAAGGGGAGTACTATGAAGGTGGTTTTAGCGATATTCAGCAATGAGGTATGTAGCACGTTGTCTAGGATGAGTTCTTGAACTTAATTGTCAGACCCTGTATACACTATAGAGAGCGTTAACTCATATCTGTAATCAAAACCATGAAGAGTCACATTGCCTCATGATCATATGAACTTTTAAAAAATTTGTAAGACCTTGTTTCAACATGAACCCAATCGTCTTCTTTCTTTTGGTGAATAAATTAAAGATGGAGGTGCTATGAAACATTTAAATTAGTGAATAAATGAGAAATTTTAGTATGGCCCAGTATTTAACTTTCTCCTGGGACTGCTAAAAAGTTCAGTAGATGCATATAAATCATGAAAAGTCCAAAAAGCAGTGAGCAAAAGGGTAAAAAGAGTCTGGAGTCCACAGCTGCCTGGCATTTCTGTAACAATAAATAACTCCAAATTACAGGTTTACATAGATCCGTACTAAAAAGTGAGTCTTAAACATTAAATGTCCCTTTTTGCGTCAACATTCTCCCTTTGTGTTCTGCCTGCCTGCCCTCTTAGAGTGGTATTTTCACTTATGGTGTTGGCCTGAACTTGTGGCTGTCGGGTCTTTTTCTTTTTTCTTTTCTTTTTTTTTTTTTTTAAGATTTTATTGGGGAATCGGGGAAGGGGAACAGACAAGTTGCTGTCTTTTTGTTCTTCAGTCTAGTTGCGGAGGACATTGCTTCACTGGCCCATGTTCGTATCATCATTGTGTTCTTCCCGGATGAGGCAGATCAGTCGCTGGCCTCTGGATGGTCGCTCACTACGGCTATTGGCAGCTCACGCTGGCTGCTGGCCACTCACGCTGGCTGCTGGCCAACTCACTGTAGCCTATGGCAGCCCACTGCAGCAGGGGCTGCAGCCTATACCGTCACCAGGGCTCGCAACCCAGCTCCAGGTGGAGCTGTTGTTAGCTGTAGAGGGCAGTGTCACTGGCCCTCATATGTGGGATCTGAACCAGGGCCGCTGGCATCCCAAAACCAGCTCTTAACCAATGCGCCACTCGGCCGGCCCCTGTTGGGTCTTTTTTTAATAGAAGACCTCAGGCTGGCCAATAATTGGTCCACAACACAAGAGCCAGATGTGTAGGTGACTGTTGTTTTTAATCACTATTAGAGAGAGAAGAGGGGAATGAGAATCAGATGACTGCTTATGATGAATCAATGTATAGATCTGAAATTTACAGGTCATAGATAAGAGCAGCAGAAAACCCGATGGAGGCTGCTATCACGGCTACCAATTTAAAAAGGAAATGGCAAGAAAACGCCCTCTGTTAGTTTGTAAGTATGTGAGGAAGGCCATGTATGGTAAAAAGGGGAAAATCAGTGGAGGTTCACAAGTGGAAATTGCCATAGTTCCTCTAACCTCTCCACTAACAAAGGCCATGTAACCAGATGTGTAGCTATTGTCTCATAAAGAAACTGCCTTATTAAGTCTAATAATGTTTAATTTTGGCTTATAATTACAATCCTTTTAAGGGATAGTTCTTTTGTCTACTGAGCACCTAGAAGAGATTAGATGCCAGTTTGGGAGTAGGAGCAAGGAGAGCTAAATTGTTTTGCCTCTCTGAGGAGAAACTTTCAGATATCCTGCGACAATGGGGAGGTGAAGGAGCAGAGAATGGGAAAGAAGAAAAAGAAAGGTGAGAGGCTCTGGCTTAACCTGGGTGATAACTATGTAGATTTGTAACTAGTTGGCTAGATCATTTATTTTGTGACCCCCTTTCCCAACTCCCTACAACCTCAGCATAGTTCTGGATTGAGCAATTGCTTTAAATCCATGGTTCCTTTTTCTTTTGGCACAGAGGGTGATGGGGGCGGTCCGGGTGTTAGAAGTAAAGATAGTCCAGGCACTTTTGGGGATGTCTAGGATGAAAATAGATAGGAACTTTATAGTTTCTTCAGGCTAGTTCCTGTGCAGAAATTTGGAGCCTGTTGACTATATGGCAAGCCTCACATCTGAGAACCTTATCTTGAATCAAAACAGAACTCCTTATCCTCTAGACTTCAATTTAAGCAAGCTCAACTTGCTGTTTCCATAATACCTGCAACCATGTCAACCTGCTGAGAGAGCTGGAAAGTGGAAAGGGTACTCTCTGTGGAGCTGAACTGTTTCAAAGGATCTTGAAGTCAAGTCCTACTGTGGTCTGAAGTGAAGCTGTTGACACTCTGGATTGGAAGCCAGGGCTCAAAATGATGCTCTCTGCACTACTTCCCAGACAAATGCTTCGTTTTCATCATTCTGGAGGCATCTCAAAAACCTTTGCAAGTTGAGAACAGTCTTGTAAAACTGTAACTCTCAGACAGTTTGTGAGCCTCAGGTCCCCGGGGACAGTAAAGACTTGCTGAGCTGGATGAGAGCTTGACAAGTCTTCATTCTGGTCCTTTTTTTCACCTGCGACCCTGACAACACTATCCCAAAGAGGTGGGAACTTCCCTTTGCCTTGAGCTCCCTCAAAAAAGATTTCACTGTTTTCTTCCCTGTCAAGAGTTCCCCCTCAGATCATTCTAAATGTCCCATGGGTCAAAGAATGGATATACTCTGTTTGCAGAATCTGCTGTTTTCTCCAGAATTAGAAGTTCTCTCCATTAGTATTGATATGTGCCACTCTATCGTACATGTGGTCCATTGGTCGATCCCTCTTATCTTGATCAACATTGAAAATAAGAGATAGACACTAATGTCATGACATAATAGAAGCGTATATTCAGTGCTCAAGAAATGTTTGGTGAGCCAGTCATCCCTTATGCAGCTCTGAGATGTCCTTCTCTGATCCTGAAATAACACTGAGAATTAATACTTCAGTACTGGTCACCCACTTAGCAGGCGAGGAAAAGTAATAGCTAGTCAGCAAATTGTTCATCCCTAAGACAATCTAGGTATCGGTTACCACTGCCCTTAAAATCATATAAAATGAATGAGCTCTCAAATTGCTGAATCTAGAAGTCATTGGAAAGCATGTGTGAGCTCTTGGCAATCAGAATGATTAGAAGCCTCTTTTGGAGGCTCTGTATCATGCCTACAACATTGGGAATACTTGACTATATAGTAGCAGAGGCACTGCCGGTAAGACCTGGAAATTTTGTTGAGCTCTCTTCCCAAAGACGTGTTGCAAAGAGAGTACTCTCAGTGACAATTTTGCCATGGTCTCTAAGGAAATACATCTACTTTGAATAATGCCCTATGATATGGACTTTGATTTCCAAGATTACACTTCAAAAGATCCCACTGTTCTCTTTGTGAAAGATACTTTCTTTTAATACTTAGTTAAAGAACAACCGTGTTCTAGCTGAGATTATAACTTAGAAAATATGTGACAAATTCTGCAAATATACCATTTCTCTGCCACGGTTTCACAGCTATCTCTTTTTTCTATCACAATGATATTAAAATGAAATGATATCTGGCATAGGAGCCTTGCCACAAATGATGAGTTCATAATAACCCAAGTTTAGTGAGTGATGAATTCTTTATTGTATAATTCATGCTTTGTGTTTTATTACCATGGGTGGTCAAAAATAACCAGTATTATTGAGCATGGTTCTGGGGAATTTGCAATTACACAGACCTAGTTTCAAATTATAACTTAGATTTAACCATATTTATTATATTGCTGTCTTTGTAGGTTAAAAATGGTTGAATACCAGTATTTTCATATGATTCAACCTAATCACTTTGTGACCATGATCAAGTTTCTGAATCCCTCTGAGCTTCACTATCTGTCCTATAGGGTTAATAAAATATCCCAGAAATGAAGGTTGAATGAGATAATGTATTCCAAACTCCTAGTAACATGCTTGGCACAAAGTCAAGCTTGGAGCAAATGCTGCCTTTATAGTTGTTGTCATATATAGATTATTTTATAGTTTCAATGTATCACTTATATAAAATTTTTTTTTCATTTTGAGAAAGAGGAGAAGGAAAATGCCAATAGTGCAGGTTTAGTTAAATTACATTATATCTTTTGTGAGGGGTGAAATGTATAACTATTACCTTGTTTTGTACACCTGAAACTAAAAAAAAAAAAAAGGAAAGAAAGAAAGAAAAAAGAAAAAAAATCTAACTAGAAAAAAAATATATTATCTTTTGTGAAAAAATAATAATACACACTAGGATGGTTAAACAATATCTTATTATCTGAATAATGTGTTAAACTTAGAGAACATTAAGTTAGATGCCATTCTTTCTTTTGAGGGAATCTCAAATCACTTTTTGAATAAGAATAGTTCCAAAATATTTACACCAGAGCATATCTGAAAGGAGTTAGACACTAGGAAGGGCATCATCAGCAAATCCAAGGGCTGAGACTAATTCAAAAGCAGGGTTTGAAGCCTGACTGCAGAATCTCACCCCAGGAAATCACTTCATTGTGTTTCATAAATACTTTATGTCAGTTAGCATTTTAAACTCTGTCCAGAATCACCAATCCATCATTTTGCCCAGATGTGACATTATTGGGTACATTTAGCCTAAAGAGCCCTTTGGTTTATTACCAGTGACTTCCCTAGTATGAAGTGCACCAAGAAGGGCTTGATATGCCTTTTAAGATCATACATGGGCCCTGCTGTTTTTCATGATCCTTTCCCCTACAAACTTCATATATGTGCTAATTTAGATAACGAGAAGAATCTACATGTACTGTACAGGACATTGAATTCCCTGCGTAATATGAATGAATATTAAACACTGGAACCTGAAAAGAATCTAATGGAATTCCATTAATATTTATAACTGATCTGTGGGAGTAGGAGAGTTCTTCAGTATAAAATATTCCAAATTCATGTTTGCAAGAACGAAGCAGCCGTGAATTTAAAATATAGTTTTCCTCCGTGTATTAGATTTCTATTATACAATATACCTAGTGAATTTTTTTTTGTTGATGTTATATATCCTTACATGATTTAATAAAGTCAGGAAAGTCACTTGAGAAACTTGAGCTTAATTGAGCCTTATCCACTCTTTTTTATTAAAAATAAAATACCTGTTTGTTCCCTTTTCCATTATCTACACTCATAATAGTGGTTTTTCAGGAGTAGCTAACAAGAGTAGCTAACAATATTATAAAGATTAGAGTTCCTTTGATTTAAGAATTTTCCCCATAATACTCAGACACAATCCTGTTTTGTTTTTTCTTCTGTCAAAATTTAACAAGAAGAATAATTCCATTGGTTTTATTAGTAAAGGTGATAAGAACGTCCACAGTAAACTAGCACGTTTCCTCTATGGAAAGGACCAGAAATATTTTGACACAATCCGAAATAAAAACTTCACTATCTGATCAGTCTCAGTCTCAACAGTCAAAACTTTATAACATCAAGGCAAAAACTTCTCTTTAATGCACCAAAAGAAACAACAAAGCTTTAGGGCAACTATTCCAGCCCAGAGATATATTTCACCCGTTCACGGAATGCTTTCGAACAGTTACAAATCTAAAGCTGAACTCAATTACGCAACTACCGCGATACAGTGATATCCTTACAGGCAAACCAGTTTGCTGGCTCAAGGGGAAAACCTTGCCCAATTCGGGAACAGCGTCCAATCATAATACCACGTAACACACAAAATTTCATATAGGGCACTATGCTGAGTAGGCCGAAATCGCGATGTATAATCAGGGATGGCGGCTTCTTACTGGTGAGTGTTGGGAAAGCGAGCATTTTAGTGGACTGTCATCATAGAAAAACCGGGGCTTTTTTAAACCCTGTGAAAGAACTCCACTGAGGGCTGGAACGCCAAGTGCGAGTTAGGGCAAATCCCCTGCTCCAGGGACCTGGGTAGGGCCCAATTAAAGGGCTATTGAAACCCTTCCGTTTTTCCTTTTGGCATTGCCAATAAAAGCTGCAACAAGCTGCAAATCTCCTTGTGTCTCAGGATAAATAGATGTTTTCATAAAACTTGGGAGGTCTTAGCCAAAGAAAAAAATTTCTCCCAAACAGATCCTGAAATACATACAGTCCCATGAAATGTAGCCCCTTTCTTTTAATGAGCAGAATTTATGGAATTTTTAAAGGGATTAACACAAAGAACTTAGAGGAAAGATTATTCCAGCCCTGGACACCAAGTAGAATTCAGAATATGCTTGTCAGAGTTGTTTTATTCCCCCACCCCCACCCCACCGCTCCCTTTTTGAAACAGCTCTATCTGTTATAATCAAACTTAACCTGTGCAGCACTGGCTCTTGATTATCAGCATTCAAAATTCAACACATGTTCCTCCTCCAGTATTCTCCTTTTCTGAAAATGGAGCCATCAGTCTCCTATCTCCTTAAGCCAAAACTCAGGAATCATCCTTTATTTCTTCCTGTCCTTCACCCCATCATCTAATCTGTAACCAAATCACTCTGATCTTGCTTCCAAAATAGACAATGAGCTCACTTTTCTTCATCACAACAGTCACAACCAAGGCTCCATCTTATTTTAACTGGCCTCTCCACACTTTCCAGTTCATTCTTTACGTAACCAGACAGGTCTTCCACTTTCCCTTTCAAAGTCCTTTAATGACTTTTCTTTGCACATAGAATTCAATCTCCAATCCTTATCGTGACCTATAAGGTCGTAAATGATCTAGCATAGGGGTCCTAAACATTTTCTATAAGGCCAGATAGTAAATACTTCAGGTTTTCTGAGCTATACTGATGGCCTCTGTTGCAACTACTCAGCTCTGCTAGTATAACACAAAGTATAGATATTACACTAAGGAATGAGCATGACTATGTTTCAATAAAATGTTATTTACCAACTCAAAGTGGTTTAGTTCTCTAACCCCTGACCTGGCATATGCCAAGCTCACTAACTCCTCACTTCTCAGCTTACTTAGCTCTCTAGTCACACCTTATCCCTGCCATAGTTTTTCCCACTCAAGACCATTGTATAATCTGATCTCTCTGCCTACACTGTCTCAGCTTAAATGGAACTTCCAAAGAGGCCATTCCTGAATTCCTAATTTAATTGGGTTTTCCTATTGTATTGTTTTATAGCACCCTATATTTCCATTTTCAGTGACTACACATTGATTTACGTGTCATTTATTAAACATCTGTTTCACCTTGAAATGATAAGGTCTATGAAAGGAGAGACTGAATTTTCTTTGCTCATCTTTGTATCTCCAGTGCCTGGCACAGGGCTTCAGATATAGTAACTTCCCAATTAAGTGTTTGTTGAATGAAAAATAATAAGATCTAATCAAAACACAAGAGAGGAAAACAAAAGGTAACAACTTGGGGATCTCAGATCTGAAACATAAGATGTTTTTAAATCCATTTATCCCCAAAGTATATCATTAAAAAAAATTCTACATTTGAAATAAGGAATATGTGCATGTCAGGGTAATAAATAGGCATGCCCCCAAATCTTAATGCTACGAAGGCACTTATGGTTGACACATCGTGACTTACACTAAGTCACATGCAGTTTGGGCAGTTCGGCTTGTAGCTCTGCCATCTCTGCCATCTGGAACCTGAGCCCCAAAGGTCACCATGGAGGCAAGAAGGAAATGGAGAATGCACAACAGCTTCTAACGGCCTTGAACTATTTAGATGTGATACACTTCCCTTCCCCTGACAGTCCGCTGACCAAAACTACTTACATGGCTGCAGCTTAACTACCAAGTATACTAAAAACTGTCAGGAAGCACATAGAATATTTGCTAAGCATGAACTATGTTTGCCAGAGAATGTGAAAAATCATTCAAATATATTTAATAATATAAAACATAATTGGTTGTATAAAGGAACTATAAACCCCATAGAATGGTATACTATTGATTATGTATTTTACCAATTTTAAAAAGCTTTCCATAAAGTTTAATTTACCTCATTTATGGTAATGTCTTGCTTGGTAGTAATCATTAGTGTCTTACTCTCATGTCTCCCTCAGACAATTTTCTGTAAAGACTTAATGTAAAGTAGAGCAAAATGCTCGTTTTTTGTGTTGTTTTTGTTTTAATTCACATTATGGCCATGCGTTTTCAACATACTGCATAAGTTTGGATTATTGTAAAATAATTTTATGGTACATTTCTTTTTAAAGGATCAGAATCCAAAAATTGAATGTAGAGGAATGATCCTTACAAGGAAAAGAAAATATGTTCTCTTTGCTCTTCAAATTACTTATGTCTTTGTAAGTTATTCATCAGTCATACATTCAATGAATATTTAATGCACTCCAACTATTGTCCAGGCATTATGTTAGACGTTTAGGTGAATGAGATAGCCCTCCTAGGCTTACATTTGACAGGGGATATTAAAACATTCCAGGATGATAATGAAATGTTAGAATCCTTTATAAGCAAAATTTCAACAATGTTTAATCTGGTGTTCTCTTTTTTTCTTATTTTATTTATGCAAAATGTTGAGGATAGATATTTTATAGTTATTCAGTAGAATGTTTGTGGAATTAAAGTATTGCTATCTCCATGAGGCATTGCCTTTTCATCTGATCAATAATCCTAGTCGGGTCTTTAACAATCCTTGAGTTACACTTATAAGAATATGAAAATATACCTCTTTTTTAAGGGACAGTAATGAACTGTAAGGCCAATTTGCTCTATCAAAAAAGGTGGAAGCAACTCTCATTTGAAATCAGTCTCTCATGGCTTATCCTGAAGGTACTTCTCTGGATAGATCTCTCACACAAAGCCAGATCTGCTTCCAGCACATTCCAATAAAGGCAGAAGCCTAAGGAATGATGGAGAGGGGTGGACTCAAACATGAGTTCTTGGCTGAATGTAAAACTTCCCTGGCCTACAGAACTTTGTAAGGCACTCTGTCATAGGGATTCTGTTATCTGCAAGGATTTATCCTCACTGTGGAATCTGGAAAACTTGTCTCCTTGGTTTGTTGCAGTGAAAACTTTCAAGACATGTGCTTCCTCTAAAAAAGGTCAGAATTATTTGAAAATATTTATCAGAATTTCCAATTCAGTAATTAAATGTAATTGGAATAATCAAAGAAGTCTCAAGTCCTGAGAATGTGGGGGGAAGCATGATGTAATGTCTTATGTAACGTAGGAAGACATAGGACTCCTGAGTTCTGATGTGCATAATGTAGGTCGGTTGGGGTGTGGGGAAAAACCACAGGTCTGCCTCGCAGCCTCTCCTTCCCCCTCCATCTTGCTATATCAGTGTATACATGCATATTCTCTTGTCTGTGTGCCAATTATGTCTCAAATTGCAAATAAGAAAATATGTTTTCTTCTGTTACAACTTACTTCTACATAAGAAGAAAAGAGAAGCTTTCTATAGTCTGAATTTAGAACAACTTTTGCCAGGAGTTTGAAAAGTAAAAACCAGGACAATGTTGTTCAACCATTTTTAACCTCATACCTGTAATCTTCATTAAACCAAGCAATGGGAACCACTCTGCTAAGTGCTTTGCTTGTTTTATTGCATCTCATCCTCACAACAACTCTGTGACTTTAATATTACATTTTTACAGATGAGGAAAATAAAGCTTGAGAAATCAAGTAAAATCTGGACTATAGCCCAAGCTTTGTTTTTCTCCAAATCATGCCTCTTTGATAAAAGTAAAAATATCTTTTCTGGAAATCCTAATAAAAACTCCCCAGGGGGACTTATCTTTTGCCCCACCATCCACCCTAGAATACAGTGGGATTGACTAATACCTGGTAACTAGACTCTTCTTTGTCATATTCCTCCCCTACCTATGCTTTCTGTCATTTCTATTTTAAAAATAACAGTGGCTTTTAAAATTTATTTCCCTAAAGATAATAAATTTTATTATAGGCTATTTCAAAATTGGATTGCACTCCTCACCCCCTTTCCAGATTTGGGTTAGCCAAATTCTCAATGCATGCTTCTATCACTAGCCCTAGCAGTCCACTTCTACCACTGCCACCACTGGACCACCATCAGGAATCGTGGAAATGGAAGAACCTTGGAAACCTAGTTCTCCTACCATTGCCCAGATGGCAAATGATGTTCACACTCATGGCACACTTCATGGGGATCACTCAAGTTCTTAGGAATCCTGAGAGGCCCAGTGATCTCTTCCACACAAGATCACAAATACATGTAAGCAAGAGTAATGTTATTTTCAGAATAAACTTCAACTTAATTTATCTTTTAAAAAACAAAATATTCTCAATCCTGGGTATATCAATTTAACTATTGTTAGTTACACATGATTTTCAACAGAGCCATGACACTTGTGAGCTATTTATCCATTTCAGTGCATGAAATCGAGTATCTGTGGTATGTCAAGAACTGTTACAGGTAGTAGCAGATCTGAAACTAGACTAAACAATGTAGAGCTTTTTCTCTCCACACTACAAAATAGATCATTGTATTTTTAAACTCAAAAGTGGGATGGAGGTTAAGGCTCTAAAATCTAGGGCAAATTCAAGAATTGAGAAAGCTTAGATGAAAGGAAGTGTTTTCATCACGTCAGTCTTGTGAATTCCTAATTTTAGTCTCTTCTTTACAGACCAGGAATTTCTACCCTAGTGACAACATGGAGTGGTTAGGGAATGAATGAGCTTTACTTTTTGTCACTACCACCTAGACCTCCATTTTGTAGATTAATATAAAATTAAAGGTGAAAGAGATCTTAAAAGAATGGACTTTTCTAATCCCTTTATTTCACATACAAAGAAACTGAGATCCAAAAGGAGATTTTCTCACAATTATTTGGTTAAGCTTCCTTAAAGAAAGTGGTAAAACCGAATCTTTATATACTAGCAATATAAATTAAGATTAAGGGCAGGTGGGAGGAGAGAAGAAAGAAAGGAACTGATATTTGTAGGACCAAGAACACATATGCCAGACACAGTACAAGATACTTCACACATTTAGGATAGTTTAGTTTGCAATTGACATAAACACAACTCAAATAGCTTAAGCAAAAACAGGGAATGTATTGTTTTTGAAATATCCAAGAGTAAAGCTTTAGACATGTCTGGATTGATTCAGTCAACATCATGAACACTTAATGTCTGTCAATTTCTTGACTCTACCTTCTGCTGGATTGGATTCATTCATGGTGACACCAGGTAGTATTTCAGTGCCAAGTTACAAAAACAAAAAGCAAAACAAACAGAAAACAACCCACCTCATTTCTCCAAAAGCATAACACTACTGGAGTTGATTCTCATTGACCTAATTGGCCTGGCTTGAGTTATATACCCACTGCTGAACCAATCACTATGACCAGGAGGAACAAATTAACTGATCAGTTTAACCTAAGCCACTTTTATCAAGGTTGAATGTGGGGGAGGAGTGATCCCCTAAAACAAAATTTGTGTACTGTTGCCACAAAAGGGCCAGTGGATGCTGAGAGGTGATGTCTACCACATAAACATTTACTGACAGGATCTTCATAACTAGCCTGAAGGTCAATATGTAACTACACTATACCATAACTTCTCTTCAAGAGGCACTGAATTTCTGGGGTCTATTAAGTAGATTACTAGGTGGAAGACCTTTATAACGTCTGTGAACTGGTTTGAGCCCCTTCATGACCCAGTGCTAACCCAGTAGGAAAAGAAATATTAAGATGAGTTTGTATAGGCGATGTGTATTTTTTTTTCCCTAGAACTAGGAGTCATGTCTTCCCATCCTAGGCCCAGCTCTACCTGTTATTTATTCTTCACTCCTATATGTCAGCCCTTTCTACTGATCACCTTGTTTATTACGAAGCCTTGTCTACTTCGAAGATTTGACTCAACACCTTGATTCTTCTATCTACTCTACTCTCAGGACTTGGAGATGCCCTTCTAATTGGTAGAAAATTATCCCCGGTGGCCCAGCGCAGCCTTGTTCCCACTCTCTTTACCCCATCTCATAAACTCTAACATCCAGCACTCACAGGTATTGCAGAAATAGGCAATGAGTTGTTTATTATTCAAGTATCTTAGATTACTGGTAAATGTTACCATTTACTTTCTCAGCTGGCTGGAGAAGGCAGAACATACTCTCCTGTGAATAATTTTCCATTGTTTACTGGAAGATTATTTCCTGAATTTGTATACATTTACTTGTACTGGAGCTATGGGGAAACATCTTCTGAAATAGGAAGTATGAACTTTAGGGGAATGCTCATTTTATTTTCAATTCATCATGTAGGGTTTTACACACTTGTTTATATTTAACTAAATGCCTATCATAATGGTTAGCTTATACTGAATCATTTAGAGGATGTCTGTGTGTCTTGTTAAACATAAGAAATCCAAACATATGTAGGCTGGGATAACAAGGATTACAAAAATACATGTGTATCAGCTTTAAAACTTCCCTTTTTAGCTTTTATTTAAAATGGCAAATGCATACATCCACAGGCCCAGAATAAACAAGTCAAATCCCTAAGAAGGAGAAGAAACTAATAGAATTGTTAGTGTTTTATAAAGGTAGCATTCCCAACTCAATGATGGAAAAATTTCTTAGGGTCTCATATAGACCCACAGCTATAATTGTTCATCTGTGTGCTTCAATGCTGTCAGATTCTAAATGTGCTGTTGTTTTGTCCAATAGAGATGGCCCCATCCTGTTTATTCAACAGATAAAGAAAAGCTTGCTCTACCTATCTACAACCCCTAGGTGCAGACAGACAACATGGAGTCCTCTGGGGGAAAGGTCTCCGGGTGAGGGTCAGGGGGATGGAACCAATGTGTTTCAGTGTATGCAAAAAGTTATCAATAGGTAGATGACAGAGATGTTGGAGCACTTTGGAAAAAAAATATGTTAGAGTGTTAGAGGTATATTGAGAATCAAACAAATGAAAAGGTGGGGTAATGATCAATTGTAGAAAAAAATGAAGGGTTGAACAAGACAGGTTGTAAAGGACTGTTTGGTTTCTCAGAAGCATTACTATACATTCTAATGTAAATACTGATAAATGATTTTACCAAAATTGTTGAGATAAACATTGGTTGCTTACCATGTGCCAGGCCCTGAGGTAGGTATTAGAAATATAAAACAAGTAAGATAGGATCCATAAGTTAAGGTAGCTTTCAGCCTAGAGGGAAGATAGATAAGTAAATAGATAATTAAATTACAATGTGAAAAATATTATGATACTGCATCATGTTCTGAGATTTAGATTTACCGACAATGAAGTGGAAGGTGAGTAATGGCACAATAAAACTTCAGTACCTCTAATCCCCTGAAATGGAGTGAGTCAGCCTTGAGAGATAGATTTGCCAAATAACCCTTCATGAGCACTTACTGTGTGCCAAACTTTAAAACTTCCTCCTTTTTCATGAATTTAATCTCCACTGTAATCCTGAGGTGACTATGGTTACCAGAAAGACAACCAAAAGGCAGATCGCTAGAAAAGAATATAAAAATTGGATTTGTATATGAATATACCACATTCATATGTAACTAGCTGAAAACTAAAATTAAAATAAGATGCATTTTAACTAGCAGATGAGCAAAAATTACCCAGTGTTGGTAAGAAAATGGAGAAACAAGAGTTCTCATATGCTATTGGAATTTTGGAGCACCATTTAGCTATATCTGAAATAATTTTAAATGTGCTTACTCTTTGATTCAGCAATTTTATTTCTAGGAATTTATCTTAGAGATAGTCTCACATTCTCACATAAAGTGCAACAAATGCAACAAAGATATATGAAAAACTATGCTCATTGGAGCATTGCATGTTATAGAAACAAATTGGAAAAAACGAAATATCTAGCTATGAAAGACTGACTATTTAACCATGGTTATTCCATACTATTAAATTAAATAAGTCCTCAAGAGCTGATAGAAAGCTATCCAAGATATGTTAAATAAACAAAAGCAACTTAAAGAACAATAGATATAATAAGAGTATGTTTCCATTTCAGAGAGGGAAGTAGATATGCAGGCTCACGTGGATAAAACTTCTGGGAGGATATGTAGGAAACTGTTAACAATCATTACTGTTTTCCCTTTATACCCTTTCACAGTGTTTGAGTATATTTTTAAAAAATAATTTTATAATGTAAATAAAACTAGTTTTAAAATACAAAAATAATTTCCCACTATCTTTCCTGTGTGTGCATAATCATTATTAGGGATTCTGAGAAGCTGTATTTAATTATTTTAAAACAGCATTTCAAAAATATTTTTGGGGCCAGCCAAGTGGCACGGTGGTTAAGCGCTGGCTTGGGAAGCCAGCGGCCCCGGTTCAGGTCCCACATATGAGCGACACTGCCCTCAAAAAAAAAAAAAAAAAATTTCTGTCGAGGGCCGGCTGGGTGGTGCACTGGTTAAGAGCTGGCTTGGGACACCAGCGACCCCGGTTCGGATCCCACATATGAGGGCCAGTGACACTGCCCTCTACAGCTAAAAATAGCTCCACCTAGAACTGGGCTGCGAGCCCCTGCGACGGTGTAGGCTGCAGCTCCTGCTGCAGTGGGCTGCCATAGGCTACAGTGAGTGGCCGGCAGCCAGCGTGAGCTGCCAGTAGCCGCGGTGAGCGACATCCAGAGGCCAGCGACCGACCTGCCTCATCTGGGAAGAGCGCAATGATGATACCAACATGGGCCAGTGAAGCAACATCCTCCACAACTAGACTGAAGAACAAAAGGACAGCAACTTGTCTGTTCCCCTTCCCTGATTCCCCAACATTGTTCCCCTCTCCCAATTCCCCAATAAAAATCATATATATATATATATATATATATATATATATATATATATATATTTGTCCAAAGAATTCAATGTTGTTATTTTGCCTAATAACTGCTAATATGGCATGGCATGGGTCACCCTGTGGGCAGCACTGATCTGAAGAATCACAGAGACATTATGACCAGCCTAAAGTCGTACAGCCACAGAGTGGGGCAACAGAATTTCTGACTTGACATTCAAAGCTCAATTAGTGTCCCTCAAAAATTGACTGTGCAATCAAGATGGAGAAAGGGACCTGATTCATCCATATTAAATAAAGTATATCTTGTCTCTTAAGGAGAAAAATAGCACTCCAGAATTTTCTGTAAATCTTAGGTGGTATATCATAGTTTTCTCGGAAGAGTTAGGTACTACCTTCAACAGGAAAGGAGAAAAAGACACTTGAGCTATATTTCTTGTCTTTGAAAAGAGCAACAATTTACCCCTATCATTTTCTCCTTTTTAATAGATACCTTAAAAAGGGAAGCAGGAGATTGTTATGTAATTTCAGTATCTAGTTGCTAACAAGAGTACAATTTCTCCATTTCTCTTTCTGAACCTTTTTCAAGCCAATTACCCTCTCCTATCAGTTCTCTAGATACTATCTTGTCTCCCAAATAAGACTGTTCATTCAACCCCCTTCAGTGATTTTCATTGTCTATTTAAAACAACTTCTATTATCAATTAACATAGTCCCCAACCTCCAGCAAAATAATAAAGAAGATAAAACAACTACTTCTCCTCAAAGATGATAGGATATGTCAAAAATAAAATATGTCAAAAATAAAATAAGGGGAGAACTCTGAGTAAAAAACTTTCTTTTCTCTGTGTCTGGCTCATGCTGTCATTTCAAAAGTTTACACTTCTACAGCGTTACTCTTCAGTTAAAACCATAAAATTGTGTTGAATGAATGTAAATACTTACTACAAATGTCATTGCTATAAACTTGGAAGTAATGCAGTTGCCCATGACATGAGTAGGGCTCTTGTAGATGAATTTTGGCCTCTGTAACTTATTCGTAAGAAATACATTTGAGATTATTAAAAAGCAAATAAAACCTGCAGGTGGTCCCTCTGAATAGCGAGGCCTAGTTCCTGAATCTGGGCCAGCAATAGATACATAGGACAGCAGACACACTGCCAAGGAGATGGAATGCCAAATGGCAGAGTGTTATATGCTTGTTTGGGTTGGCTCTGCTAGGGAGACCAGGAAGGACAGAGAGAGGCATCAGAAGAATGGATCTTTCCATCTCAATTTCCCTTTCCCTGCCCCACTCTGCCTTCCCCTTTCCCTTGCTATTCTTTCATTGAGAGTAAGTTAGATTTTCTTTTGTTGTGGGATTTACTGATGTGATTGACTTACTTTCCATTACATTTGCTGCTGAGCCCTGGAGACATATGAAAGACTGAAACTGTAATAAGAGCTTTCATGGCTAGAGGACAAGGATAGTTGAGCCAGTTCCACATGGAGTACAGAGTGGGAAGCTTACCACCAACTTCTATTGCCAGGAGAAAGGAGGAAGAAAAGCTGACTCCCAAACTAGGGGGCTCTCAACTCCTTGTCCAGTTCCTCCCTTCACATGAATCAGTTTCCTAAACTTCATTTTCACACAATGTCAATACCATACTATTTAGCAGTTAATGGTTCTCTAGTTGTTTTGCCTGTGTGTCATCTCCCCCACTGAGATGTACACTTCTGAAAGATCTCAGTCGAGTTTCTCATGGTACCAAACAGTGCACTAGACACTCACATGCTCATTTGATTAAATCAGTAATTGAAGAAACATTTTCATCCATTTCCTAATGCTCTTGGCCTGCAGCTATGGAGTCAGCTACCTCTTACGTTTCTTTTGACCTCTACTTCTTTGTCAGAGATGGAATCTGGAATTGGCCTTAAACATCTGTCTTTTGATAGAACCAAGTTCTGACCAATTTGATGACCCAACTTCTTTCCCTTGATAGTTACTGCCAAAAATAAAGTTTATCAAATGGAAAAGGCCTCTTAGGTATTTGCATGTGAATAAGGGTATCCCATTGAGTTTGATTTTGTTGTGTGACCTAAGATGTACATTTCTCATGGTTACAAAAGTAGGAGATGAGAAATGGTGACAAATTTGGGTCAGAAGTGGAAGGGGAATATAGTCTAAGTTAATTTTTTTCTATATATCCAATTTTCTAGGACAATACAAAAAAGTGGATCTTCGTCCACTGCTTTAAGTTTGTTGTTCTATATTAAATACTCAATATATTTTAGGATTTTTTCCAGTGACATCTATTTTGATTCATTAACTATTATTATCAACCAGTACTAGGCTTTTTTAATTGCTGTGGCTTTATGATGCATTTAAATACGTGGCAAAGCAAGTCTGGACTCATAGACTTTTCAAAAAAAAACACAATTAAATATTCACATTCTCTCATTTTTTCTTTAGAACCATTTTGTCGAATTCTAAAAAACTCTTGTAGAATTAAGATTTTTTTCTTACTAGTTATTTCTGGTATATAGGAAAATCAATTTTATATCAAAAATTTAAACTAATTTGATGGATTCTATGTTGGTTCACTATTGTTTTCAATCATATGATTTTCCTTCTTTCTGGTGGTTATAAACTTTATGTCTATTTTTTTTTATCTTAATGCCCAGGCTAGAGAAATGTTAAACACTATTGGTGTTACTAAGTATCCTTGGTTTATGCTGATCTTATTGTGAAAAATCTATATTATTTCATTATAAAGAATGATATAAACCATGAGTTTAAGAAAGATAATTTATTAAGAGAAAGTCACCTTTTTTCATATTTTATCTTTTTTCCCCTGAATTGATGTTAAGTGTTAATGGACACCTTTTAAATATACATTCTTTTTTAATTGTACCTGTTAATATGGAGAATGTATCTATTAATTAATAGAAGAATGGTCTATAGTTTGGTGTATGTGTTTCTATGTGTAAATACGATGTGTGTCTACAATTAACATTAAACTAGCTTGATAATTTTAAACAAATTAACAAGTATAGCAACCAGGTCCTGAAGTGTTTTTGATTTCCTTTACATATTATGGTTTATACTGATGTTTTTTATGTTAAGTTAATTTTGATAACTTTTCTCTTCCAAGAAAAATCACCCTATTTCTTTAAGAATAAAGTTTATTAGCATGGACATGTACACTTTTGTGGCTTTAAAGAGCTTCTCTGGATCTGATATGTCCTATCTGGCATAGGAAGAAAATGGAGGTGACTTGACTGGACTAGAAAAAACAAAAAAAGAAATAAAATGTCTCCCGAGATGCCAAACCACATCTCCACCCTCAGGGAGATTTGGTTCCAGAATTCATCCTGCCAGTGTATTCTAAAAATCTAGTTAAGTAGTCATGGGCAGTATTGTCTCAAAGGCATTTGGCAAAAATGAAAGTAAATCTCCAAAGGAACTCTTTCAACTTAGGCCTCAAAGATTTTCTCAGATAAAGTTCCTAGGAACTTTAGGTTCAATAAGTACATGGGCTCACAATAAGGAAAAAAAAAGAAAAAAAATCACAAAACACACAAGGAAACATACCATCATGAGCAATAGTCATCCAAAACAATAATAAAAGCAAAATCCAACTCATGAAGAAAGACTGCAACGGGCCGGCCGAGTGGCGCGGTGGTTAAGAGCTGGCTTGGGACACCAGCGGCCCCGGTTCGGATCCCACATATGAGGGCCAGTGACACTGCCCTGTAAAAAAAAAAAAAAAAGAAAGACTGCAGCTTTGGGAACAACCAAATACACAACATAATGTATTAAATATGTTTAAGGAAATAAAAGAGAGTACTGACAGTATGACTAAGGAGAAATTGATCATGCAGATTTGAAAAATATAACTTTATAAATGAAGAATAAAATAATTTAAATTCGAAATTCAAAGGACAAATTAAATAAACATATACGTAGAGGAAACGATGAGCTAAAAGATAAATCAGAAGAAATTATGAATGAAAGCTAGCATACAGAGATAGAAATGAAAAATATTAAAAAGAGATCAAGATAGATGAAGATAAAATGAGAAAATCTACTGTTTCTCTAATTAGAGTTCCATGAAGATAGAATAGAGAGAAGGGAGAGAACTAATGGCTGAACAATTTCTAAAATTAATTTAAAAAATCAGTCTTCAGATTCAGAAAACTCAGTGAATTCCTTCAGATTCAGAAAACCTAATGAATTCGAAGACAGTAAAACAAAAAGAAACTCAAACCTCAAGATACAGAAGTAAAACTGCAGAATACCACAGGCAAAGAGAAAACAATAGAAGCATCCAGATATAAAAGAAAAATTACCTGTAAAGGGACCCGCAATCAAATTAAGAGTTGGCTTTTTAAGGGCATCAGTAAAAACTAACCTATATTGAAATAATATCCTTAAAGTGCTGAGAGAAATTATTTTCAATGTATTGTCATATACTAAGGAAAATTATCTTTCACAAATGAGGATGAAATAAAGACATTTTTAGAAAAACAAAAACTGAGTTTACCTTCAACAAAACGTCATTAAGGAACTTCAAAGGAAGATACTTTAGGAAAAGGGAAATGACCTTGGTGAGAAGATGTAAGATCCACAAACGAAGCTGTGGATAAATAGTAAGCAAAACTAAAGAGTCAAACCCTGGACAACAAAAGCATATAAAATCAGAGTTAAAATATTTTAAAATTCTTATATTATGCAGGAGAAGGATAAAGATACTAACTTTTCACTTTAATATGGATGCTTAAACCTATAGGTAATGCCTAAAAATAGAAATACACTGTGTAATTTCCAAACTAGTAAAGAAGAATGGAATCTTTCTTTTTTTTAATCAAAAAGAAGGCAAACATTTAAAAAAAAAAAAAGAAATACTGAAAAAGGACAAACAGAAAGCAGAAAAAAACTTTAAGGTTAAAGGCATTTCTAAATGAAAGATGTTCAAAATGTATTGTTAAAAGGTATCAGGAAATAGCAGGAAGCTAGTAATTTCAATATAAAGCAAAAAAAATTCAGGACTAAAAGGAGAACTTGGCAAATTTGTCATCATCAGGAGAGATTTTTAATATCTTTCAGTTATTAATCACACAAAAAAATTCATAAGAATTTAGTTGATTTAGAACCACACAACTAATATGACCATTCTAATGGATTTATTAAAATGTTAAATCAACATCTAGAAAATTCTGTTCAAGTACACATGTAGCACTTATGAAAACTGACTATGTATGAAACCATTCAACAGATCTTAAATTGTCATACAGCTCATGTTTTCTGGCTCAATATAATTGAGTTAGAATTTGTTTTAAAAATGTATTTTATTAGAAGCAGCATATTATCTAGATGTTATTTTCTTGACCCAACATGACAGTATTTATCTTGAACTAAGCAAGGTTAGTCATCAGCTGAAATGGAGGCTGTAGCCAAGCAAACAAGAAAAGGCTGAAACTCAGAAGGGCAGCAATGGAAGAATTAGAAAAGATTATGAAGAGCAAAGATGTGTCATTAGAAATCAAGGATAAGATCATCCACACCCTTGAATTCTTAGTTACTATGGACAGATGTGAAAGCTGGACATTCATAAGGATGTATCATAAATAAAAATTGATTGACTTGAAATATGGTGTTGGAGGAGAGCTCTACAGATATGCTGGACCACCAGAAAGACGAACCAGTGGGTCCTAGAGCAAATTCAGCCTGAAACATCCCTGGAAGCAAAAATGACAAACTTAAAGCTGTCTTATTTTGAGCACATCATGAGAAGGCAGGGTTCTTTGTAAAACACAACAATGCTGGGGAAAATAGAAGGCAGCAGAAAAGAGGAAAACCAAATAGGAGATGGATTGACCCCATAAAAGAAGCCATAGGTATGAGTCTACAGGAGCTGAGCAGGGCTGTAGAGGACAGGGCATGATGGACACCACTGATTCATGGGGGTACCAGGAGTCAGAGCTTGCTTAATGACACATAACACACACAAGCAAGTTTAATCTGCTAATGTTTATTGCGACTGATATGTTCATGGCTTTGAGGCAGCTGAAGTACTTATTTTAAAAAAAAAAATTCAGTTTCTGTTTGGAGACCAGGTAACGATAGCTTTGGATTGTCCTTCATGAGAGAGCCTTCTATATCTCAGTGTTCTATTAACAGAGATGATAATGCTGCTGCTACAGCTAGGGCTGCTGCCATTGCTATTATCAATTTTCAGCATCTTGACCCCCACCCAAATTGTAGAGTAAAAACTCTGTTCCCATTTCATACCCATTAGGATGACCATTATAAACAATAAGATAAAATAAAACAGATAACAAGTGTCAAGGATGTAGAGAAATTAGAACTTTTGTGCTTTGTTGGTTGGAAGGAAAAAAATGATGCAACCACTGTGGGAAATGATATGGTGATTCCTCAAAAATTTAAACATAGAATTACCATATGATCCAGCAAATCCACTTCTGTATATATACCCAAAAGAAGTGAAAGCAGGGACTCAAGTATAATAGATATTTGTACACCCATGCTCATAGTAGCATTATTCACAATGCCAAAAGGTGGAAGCAGTCCAAGTTACTTCCACAAATGAATGCATGAACAAGGTGTGGTGTATACATACAATGTTATGCAGCCTTAAAAAGGAAGGAAATTGACGCATGCTACAACATGGACAAACCTTGAAGACATCATGCTAAGTGAAATAAGTCAGTCATAAAAGAACAAATAATGTATGATGCCAGTTATACGAGGTATCTAGAGTAGTCAAATTTATAGAGACAGAAATAGAAAGGTGGTTGACAGGAGCTGGGGAAGGGGGAAGTGAGGAGTTAGTGTTTAATGGGTGTAGAGTTTCAGCTTGGGAAGACCAAGTTCTGGATGGTGGTGATGGTTGCAGGACAATGTGAATGTACTTAAGGACAGAGAATCACACTTAAAACAGGTTAAAATGATCAATTTCGTGTTATGTATATTTACCCAATAATAATAATTTTAAAAAAAGGAAACAACTTCTGTTCCTATGGCAGGAATAGCCTGCCACTCTTCCTGGGGTGCTGCTATAATAATCAATCTTGGAGAAGGGTCAGCTCCGTTATCCCTTTCTAAAGTTGCTCTTACTACAGCATAGAGGTCAAAAAAGGAATATTATCTATGAACGTCTTACATTTGTGTGCCACTTTATATTTGAAGAAAAGCTCTTATGTGACATGTCAGCCTTATAAGGCAATTTCTTTTAATTCATGAAAAAAAGGGAGCCCATTAAGGATGCAAGGGTTCAAACACTCATCTACTGACTAAAGCCACTGATCTCCCAACGTACAGAAATAGTTGTCAACTTACTATGAACTTTACATTTAAAATGCCAAAAGCAAAGTGCTATGCTTGTTAAACTGAGTAAAAAAAGGAAAAAAAAAAAGATATCATTCCCTTCTCAGTGACCAAGGAATAATGATTACTCTAAATTTATGCTCTGAATACTATTAACATATTTGTGGCTTTTTATAATGCTCTATTTCCAAATCTTGGTCACATTTAAACTCCAGTTGGCTGATTGTATTTTTGAACTTTAGCTTCTAAAAATACCCTTTAATTTGGGAGGGAGGCGGAGCTTTCCCTGAAATCTTATTGTTTTAGGTTGCAGCTATTCAAATTTTTATCTCAATTCTCAAAAAATGTTGTTTGATTCCAATAAAAACAAGTAGCCAGGTTGTCCTTTCATTGTTATGCAAGAACTGTTTCATTTTTGGATCTTAAATTTCCTTTTGTATTGCTCTCCTTGGAGTGGATGGCTAATGTAAATGAGAGAAACCTGGCAACGCACCATCACCGTCCTTAGTAATTTTACGAGTTACCCCTAAAACAAATGGCTGGGTCAGTGCAACCTCCCGATTCTCAGCATGAAGCTAGCGTTCACTTTCCTTTGAAGCCTGCGATAGATAAGTGGACTCAGAACCCCAGCTCTCCTGCCACAGAATGCTGCCCCAGTAGCTTTCTCTGTTTCCGGGAAGACCTGGTACCCCATGGAAAAGGGGTGGCATTGACACCTCCTTGCAGTGAACAAGCCTCCCTGAATGTATTAACTGATTACATAAATAATGCCCTGAAGCAATGTGCAATAGGTTTCTCACTGTGGTGGGGTTCAGCAAAAGATTTGGGATTTTGCATGGTTGGCTTTTCCCTCTGGGTGGTACCTGTGACATCTAAACTGGTGGGTTAAATATTGAATGTTCAAAGAGTTGGTCCCTTTCTTTCCTCTTCCAAGTTGTTCCAACTACAGCGAGGTGAAAACAGTGAACAATCTCCTTACCTTGCATTTACTGCACATATCCTGAAGTCAAATCTTCCACCTCAGACATATAAAAATGTTGGGAAGCACTCACTTCATTTTAAAATGCTTAGAGCATTTTGGGATTCTCTTGCCTAGTGTTTTCTGTACAACTCAAAATTCTCTGAGCAGAGAGCAAAGGAAAAATGAAGTATTTTACAAAAATATAACACCTCTCATTTGGGCGATACCATGGAAACTTTCCCTTTGTATATACGAGTATCTGATGTATTGATTCTATTTCCAGAGCTTACATTTATGAAGCCCCTACTCTGCGCCAGAAACTGCTGAGCACTTCCAGTGCATTATGTTATTTATTTAATCCACACCCCAGACCTATATGGTCGGTACTAACATTCTGATTTTATATAAAACAATACAAAACCAAAAACACCCTGAAATATAAAGAGGTTAAGTGGGCACATAGCAAGTAAGTGGCTTATGTTGTTCAATCCTATTTTTTTCTGTGTAAAATTGTACAAACCTACCTCAAATAGATCATTGTCTTTAGAATCCCTAATTAACAATTTTCAGAATCAGACTTGCCAACTCCTGTCATTACCTTACATATTTTAGTATTCTCTTCTCTCAGCAGAGGGGAACACCAACTTTCATGGTATTATTTCATGCATTTCAGATTTAATATTGTTTTCCCTCAACTTTGTCCTCTGTATGATTTAAATAAATAATAATAACAGGCAAATTCTTGTTAACATTCCTTCCAAGATTGTATTTTCTAATGCCTCAGTCACATTACTTCCAACTTCATTCATTCAACTTTCCTATATTCTACTAACAAATAAAAGATATGAAGCAGACACTCATTATTTGTAATTGTGAAATATAATGGCAAACAAAAATGGAAAGTAGCTCCATGTTATAAATGAGGCAGGTTTTTATTTATTTATTTATTTTTAAGATTTTATTGGGGAATTGGGGGAGGGAAACAGACAAGTTGCTGTCTTTTTGTTCTTCCGTCTGGTTGCCGAGGACGTTGCTTCACTGGCCCATGTTGGTATCGTCATTGTGCTCCTCCCGGGTGAGGCAGATCGGTTGCCGGCCTCTGTATGGTCGCTCACCGCAGCTATTGGCAGCTCATGCTGGCTGCCAGCCACTCACTGTAGCCTATGGCAGCCCACTGCAGCAGGGGCTGCAGCCTACACCATCGCCGGGGCTAGCAGCCCAGCTCCAGGTGGAGCTGTTGTTAGCTGTAGAGGGCAGTGTCACTGGCCCTCATCCGTGGGATCCGAACCGGGGCTGCTGGTGTCTCAAGCCAGCTCTTAACCAATGCGCCACTCAGCTGGCCCGACAAACTTTTATTTTTAATGCTGTTTAAAAAGAAAAGGTGAGGGCCGGCCGAGTGGCGCTGTGGTTAAGCGCTGGCTTGGGAAGCCAGCGGCCAGGGTTCGGTCCCACATATGAGGGCCAGTGACACTGCCCTCAAAAAAACAAAAACAAAAAACCCCTCAAAAAGAAAAGGTGAATGTTATGAGGTCAAGCCTGGTTTTAGAGAGAAGCTTGATTTATTGTTTCAAAGTGGCAAAGATACTTTATTCTGGCATTTAATAATTTCAACAAAGTATTTTGTAATCCATTTAACAAAAAAATGAATAAATATTTCTTGAATATTTGCTTTGGCCTTAGAATTTAAGGAAAATATAGGCTACATATAAGAATTGGCTCCTGCCCTGAAGAGTTTATAATTTAGTGGATGAGAGAAGATGAACATACTAATAAATTTAACTATATTCAAGGCAGTACCTATTAGGTATACCTTCTTACCCTTCCTTCTGGTTCTTTAGCAAGGCCTGAAAACTTGTTCTCTAAAATACATCATGAATTTTTTTCTCCTCTTCAGAAAAACTTGGTTTTGAGTTTCAGAAATAGCCTAGTTTTATGCTTTAAAGATTCAAATCTGTTTTCCTTCCATTTATTGTCTGGTTATTGTGATCAATTCTGAAACCTGGATTGAAATGCTACCCACTTTAAGATGTATCTTTATGTTTCTCTTATACTAGCGTCATCAGAAATCGGGCCTTCCCTTGTGATCCACACTACTGTCCCCTTTGGAGTTACATACTTGGAACACAGCACTGAGGATGTACAGGAGTTAATCTTCCGGCAGCTGGAAACCATTTTGCCGGGTTTGCCTCAGCCCATTGCTACCAAATGTCAGAAATGGAGGCATTCACAGGTAATCAAAGAATCCAGTAGTATGAGCACAATTTTTTTTAATAGGTAAGCAGAATGGACATTTTTTTTTCTTTCTCATTCTTTGCCTAATGCATAAGTGTAAACTTCTACAGGTTTTATTACCCCATTATTTCTCAATAAGAAATGCATACAATTTTCTCCAATGTTATGTTTAATTCTAGCATCTCAAAACTTAGACACCCTGAAAACCTGGGGTTGCCTATGCAAGCAAGGCAGGTTGTATATCAAAATGAAGCTGTTTCTCTGGGGTTTGTCTAAGTGAGGACTGTGGTTATATAGAAACCACTATAACCTCCCAAATTTTTGCAATACATCAAATTAACCTTGTAAGTGTATTTCACTACCACAGTTTTCATTTTTATTAAGTTCCCACTCTGGTTTTGACTGCTGCCAGCAGAGCTTTTGGGGGAAGAAAGATGAATACCTGCATAGATCCGCTAGTTGAGCCGGTTCTCAGGGTTAGGTAAACCTACAGATTGCTCTACTAGTTCAAATTGAATGCTCTTTAAACTAAGTAAATGTTGACTTTTCTGAAAGTCTTTGCATATTCCAGCAGAAGTTTGTCAGTATTCCTAGAAAAAAATCTTTTGATCTGTAAACTGTTGTGAAGTCATTTGGGGACAGTGGAGCAAATGGCAGAAGGGAAAAGAAGTGAGTTGTCCATTTTTTCCTAAGATTTCTGAGCCTGTTGATGAACTGATTTATCAGCACCATTGGTTATCTAAGATGTGAAGCCTTTAGAAAAAATGGTGAGGTGAGAAATCACAGCAGATTTTGTATATTTTAAAGGGCTTCCCAAAATCAGAGGAAATGGGAAATTGTAAATTACTTCCTAAAACTGGTCTATGTGTTTACTCGTATCTTCTCAAGCTAAATTATACAGTGAAACTTTGGGGAAAATATTTACTTAAACATGTCATGGTCATTTTAAAAGACTTTACTTTTTCCTTCTAAAAGTATTGGAAAATCTCAATAGCTAATGTCTTCATGTGACAGTTAATTCAATTTTAGGTTGTCTTGCAGAAGAATATAAGGAAATAATCTTCTTGATACAATTTGAAACTAGATGTATTGCACAGCAAGTCACTTTGCATTTGTAAATATTCCTTTTAAAAAAAACCCAGTGGGCCAGCCAACTGGCACATTGGTTAAGCACTGGCTTGGGATGCCAGTGGCCCCGGTTTGGGTCCCACATATGAGGGCCAGTAACACTGCCCTCAAAAAACAAACAAACAAACAAACAAAAAAAAAGTGGTTTTTGAGTTTTTCTTGTGACTTTCTTAAAATAATTGATTAATAAAGCAAAAAGGTGGGTTAAAATCTACTTATTTCTTAAAATTTAATGTGTTATAGAAATAGATTTGACCTTACTACAAAATGACCTGTTCAAAGTTATGCAATATCACAAAATTTAATTTAAAAAATTTTTTAACACAAAGTACATCTAAACCCTAGCAATGATTTTTATTACAGTTTGTATATTTCTCTTTTGAAATTATTCCAGTACATTTACAGCTCTATAGTCATGAAATCTACATTGGTTGCAAAGCCTGAATGGGAACAAGTTGTCATTTAACCTTAGAATTTTGTATTTTCCACTATTCACATACTTCTCATAATACCCTAAATGTCATTTTATAAAACGTAGCATTGTCGTTAAAGGCAGAGAACTTACGTACATTGTCAGGTAGATAGATAGATAGATAGATAGATAGATAGATAGATAGATAGATAGATAGATAGATAATAGATCTCTCACATCACCTTAGAAGAAAGAAATAATTAATGACAAGTTCAGAGGGTTAATAGCATTTTGCTAGTTTTCAATTATTATTCCCAAGAGAACATTTCTCCAATGCTTTAAAAGGTCCATCTTAACCTTTGAGATCTGACATAAATGCATGCACCCCTCTTCCCTTGCCATCCTAGGACACATGTCCTATCTTTAATAGATTCATAAATGTTTGTATATGAATATGTTCTAATAGAGTGCTTAAACTGAAGGGAAGGATGGTGTAGAAACACGGACATAAAAGAAAAAAAAAAGAGGAACAAAGAGCTGATTTTTGACATTGCCCTTATTTCTGATTAGAACCATAGTCCCTTTGCAGGGGAAACTCCACCCATGATTTTTCCAGCCTGAGTCCCACCCTATGTTCCCTTTCTTCCCCCCAACCCCACTCCTGTTCCACCCAAATCTTCTATTTTTCACACTCTACAGCCTCTTTCTTTTCTTCTCTCTCTCTGACAGACAAGTGATAGAGCCCTTCAAATCCTCATTTTATGAAATCCTAGATAGCACACTGAAGTGGTGTCTCCTGCCACTCCTGGCAGCAGTGGATGGTGTAGATTCCCCAGTCTAGAACTCTCAGACTTGACTTTTTATCTCCATTCACTTTATTTCTCTTTTGGGGGATCCTTATACTACATGATGGCATCCAGCAACTGGAGGATCTGAAGAAGAGGAGAAAGGGACATAGGAATGATGAGCACCCAGTGTGGTGGCCTGGAGCTGCCAATTCAAAGATGTGATCTCACTTCATATCGAAAGTAGCCTTAGAGGTGGCTGGTTTTAACCCACTACAGCAACAAGAAAAACAAAGCTTCAAAGACGTAAAATAAAATTTCCCAAGGTCCCATGTCTAATAGTGACAAAACCAGCCTTGCCTGCCTCTCACATCCTTCACTCCTGTTCATTGCTCCTTTGTTTCCTATTACCACAAATTTGGTAGCTTAAAACAACATAAATTTCTTATCTTATAGTTCTGGAGGTCAGGAGCTCAAGACGGGTCTCACTGGGCTGAAGTCAAAGTGTGGCAGGCCTGTGCTTCTTTCTGTAACAGGCTCTAAGAGAGAATCCATTTTATTGCCTTTTATGTGTTCTAGAAGCTGCCTACATTCCTTGGATTGAGACCCCTTCCTTTATCTTCAGAGCCAGCAACAGCAGGTCAAGTCTTTTTCATACTGCATCACTCTGAGCTTCTCTTCTGCCTCACTTTTTCTTTAAGAACCTTTGCGATTACATTGGGTTCACCTAGCTAATCCAGGATAATCCCCCCATCTTTCTGTGAGACCATTCTCCCACTCCCCTCATAAAAACTTCTAGGGAGAGCATCAGCTCTTGAAAACTTAAGACACTCTAAGAAAGTGACTGCTGTCTGAAAGAGGTGAGGGAGTATTTCATGTGTGGGCAGTTTCTCATTTCCATGATGTTACTCTCCCATGCCCAGTGCTGCCTCATTGGCAGCAGGGGGCTGAAAGATGTTCATTTATTCATAGGGTTACTCATTTATTCAATAAACATATAAAGAATACCTGCAACATGGTTGGTACTCTGCTCATAGAACCCTAGAAGCTCATATTTGCTGAAGGCCTTCTCCTAATACACAAAATTGAACTTTCTGTCTTGAGTAAGATAATGGTGCATTCTTGTGGTTGCTGCTCTTAAGGAAGGAAAGAGGCAGATGAAGAAAGAAGTGTTTGAAAGACTTGGGAGCAGCTCGATGCCTCCCATTTGGGGTTTGAATAAAACACGTGAATAGGTGGCTCAAGCAAATATAACAAAGCAATGGCAGATTTTTCATGGTTCTTGGCTCCTCCCTTTAGCAGCTATTTGCCCTCCATAATTTAAACGTTTATCCAGTTAAGATAACTTGATGCCTAGGCTGTGATACATTTAATTAAGGTTTCTGTAACAATTATGATCTATTCATCCTTTCAGCAGAAGACTAATAACTGAAAATGCCTTTCCATGTACCTTGACAGGGGACATTTAATCAGTTTGATAACCCTAATACTCTCAACTGCTAGTATTTGCTGCACTTTCCTTTGTTTCAGGATCTATCATGATGCCTTTTTCAAACTATAGTAAATGTCTGAGTTGCTTGGGGCTTGAACTCTAATTCTCCCCTCATTTTATTTAACATAACTTATGGGTTACTTTATTGTTCAAAATTTATCAAACGTGTTTTTAAATACCAAGGAGATCAAGAGAGGAATTTGGGGGGCCTGGAAAGGGGAGAGTGAGGTGGTGAATGAATACATTGGGATCTTTGGTAAAATAAATTGGATTTGGACTAACATATTAAGGTTTTGAGGTAGAATTAGAAAACAGCTATCTTTTATAGTTACATTTCTTTGTTTAGTCTTTTACCCCAAGATTGTCTTTCTCTTTCCCCAATGATAATCCTTTCGTATTTTTTAAGGAGAATCATGAGCTCCTTATGAATCCGATAAAGGCTATGAACATGAAGATTCTCATTATTTCAAAATGCACAAGTACACATAAACACAAAATGGCACACAGTTCTGAGGACTTATAAGCAATCTATAGTCTCCCCGTGTACCCAGCATATAGCAGTACCTGCTATAAATGTCATACTAATATCACCTCAATAAATCAAGAGTCTCTCATGGCCCAGTCTTGGGTTGCAAAGAAACACAATTCACCAACCACAAGGAATATAAAGTAACTCAAATCTTTACTAGTATCTTTTAGGACATTAAAGAATATTCAAAATTCATCATCCTCAACTTTGCAAGCTCCCTCAAATCTCTTTGCTCCCTCAAATCTCTTTGCACCCTAAATGCTTAATTCATCCACACAATTTTCTCAGACAACCAGCTATGTGGGCTTATCTCTTTTTCTGTCTTTCCTCTCTTCAGTCTGCCATTCACATTCTTCACTTATTGAGTACTCTATCCTTTTGTTTTTCCTTTTTAGACAAGTAAATCTGTGCCCTTTTCAATGCAAATTCCCCATTTTGTCTTCCTCCTGTCTTCCCCAACTGATTACTTCAGTTGGTATAGTACTGCCAGGAGTTAGAAGGAATAAAAGAGAAAAGAGGAAATGCGCAACAGCTTAAGGCCAGAATTCTCCTTTAGAGGTTTTTGATTGGTGGGAGAGGGAGGAATATACAGAGAAGAGCCTGCGACCACCCATATACTTACATTATTGCCTCATCGGAGTAATTTCTGCTGTATAGTGATGTCCAATTTCAGCACTGGAAGGTCAGGTGGTGATGGATATTTTCATTTTTTTTCTCTTATGCATTTTCTATTGTATTTTCCTCATTTTCTTCTTTTCGTTAGGTAGGAACTAGAAAGTAGTGACTTGTTGATTGTATAAATATACCAAAATTATAAATTCAGAGGACTGTCTCTTTCGAAGTAGTCAGGCCCTTGAAAAGCTACACCCTTATTTCAGCAAGCTGAGGCATCTCTTTCAGGGCCTGACATGCATGCATCAGCATGTCGTCATTTGGATCGTGAAATTGAATTTGATGTTTTAGAAACAAAGTCACTCGGACTTAAATCTTTTTAATAGATGGTCCATGTTGACAATTTTCTTAAATATTTTTATAGATGTAACTAAAGAAATATAGCTGTTTGTATTTATCTCTTTTAATGGGGCTAGTAAGCTGAATCTAAAAGTAGTTTAAAACTGGTAACCCCAAAAGACATTGGCATCATTATGGATTTAAGCATATGGCCTTCTAGGGTAAGTACTTTGAAAGACAACAATCACTTGTGTTTATGAGTTAAAGTATGTTGTTTAGTAGTTTATTTCTACAATAAAATTATGATGTTTTGGTCATTCTGCCACAAGTCCTATGACTTTTCTCCCAAATTTGTGCTTATAATTCCTGGATTTTTAATAATGTGCTGCGATTATGATCTTGGACATTAGAGTCAGACAGACATTGGTTCAAACCTTGGCTCTCCATGTGCCTTTGAGCAAGTTAGAGGGCAGTCCTAAACCTCAGGGGCCCCATCTGTAAATGGTAACAACTGAACATACCTCATAGGGTTAGTGATTAAAATGAAATGAGAGAACACAGTGGAAAACATTTACCACTGATATAGGTACAAAGCAAGTTCAATAAATATTACTAAATCGTGGTAGCAAGAGGAGGAAGTGAGTAAAAAGGTGCTTCCATGGTAGCTTAGCTCTATGTCTCTTGCCCTCTTTTATTAATTATCTCTCTTGATGCCCACATGCTGTCTTTTTTTATTTTTTCTTACTTTACTCTGTTTTCTGAATTTCTCTCTTTTCTCTTCTCTCTGTTTCTCATATGCAGATAGTTCTTGATAGGAATGTTTCAGAAGGACTGATTCAACGCCAAAAGTTATGACACTTAGTCATACCATAGAGACTGTTGAATAATATCAGAACAAAGTGAGATAAAAGTGGTAGGTCCCTGGGCCGGTGGTTGCGCGGTGGTTAAGCGCTGGCTTGGGAAGCCAGCGGTCCCGGTTCGGTCCCACATATGAGGGCCAGTGACACTGCCCTCAAAAAAAAAAGGGGGGGGCGGGGGTGGATCCCTGTGGACACAAAGAACTCTTCTCAGTTGGTTTTTTGTTTGTTTTTTTTAAGCTTACAGATTTTTTTCAGCTTCTTGCCATTCATTCCTAAACCAATTCGCACATTTTCCAGTGTTTGGTCATTTAACACTTTTATGCCATGAGTCAACATTTCCTGGCATTAAATTATGGCCATGAGCGCTCTTGCCTATGTGCCATAAGTTTACATTAACTTATGGAGAGCCAAAACAGGCCTTTGGGGATCGGCCATCTCTGTGGCATGACCCAGTCCATCACTAGCAGGAAATCAAACAAGTGTCAGTCCTGAGTAATCCATTGAGTAATCTCCTTTTTGTCATTGTCACATAATTAACCAGTTGCTTCAGCTTATTATGAGGTAGCTATGTATATGTGAGATCATCAGCTGAGAAATTCCAATCTTTGAATTAGGGATGTTCAGTCACAGTTTAACTGAAGTATTATGGGTAGATATCTCCACCTTTCACAAAATTCCATAGTATGTGAGCTCTTAAATGTTTTAACACTTGTAAGTTTCATTAAATAATTTTTCTCAAGTACTCATTGGGCTTACCCTGCCACATAGTCAGTAGGACACTTGTTCAGAAAAATGAATTATTTTGAACAGAATTACTTTATAGAAAACTTTAAAAAGAAGTCTGTGTCATTTTTCTTGGACAAATGTTACATGTATTCATCTGCACCCAATATGACTAGTTAAAACAGGATGGTGGATGTTCTTGTACGGGCATAGACACCCTAAGAGAATCAGGCCCTATTCTAACACTAATACATAAAGTATACATCTACTTGGTCTATTTAGAGTAGAGATCAGTATTATGCTATCCAAAAAAAGTTCAGTTGACAAAAGCTATTTATACCCATTAGAAATTAATAATATATACTCATCTTTTCATTACACACACATTTATTGAGCTCCTACTCTGTGTCAGACATTATACTGGATTCTAAAGACCCAAAGACACTACCCTTCCTTCAGGGAGCTTCCTGTATAATCAGAAAGTCCCACCAATAAACAGATAATCATGATATGGTGTGGTCTGCTATGAGAAAGGTATATACTATGTACTTGGTGAGCATGGAGCAGATTTGAGGAGAAAGTGGTAATAAATAGCTTCCTAAAAGAAGATGTCACTTGAGGTAAATCCTACAAGTCAGGCTGGCAAAGGGAATGATGTTAGAATGATGTTCCAACAACATATGTACTTTCCCAGAGGCAGGAGAATGCAGGGGACTCTCATTCTTTTTCACTTTGGTCTTTGCTATCATCAGTTATAGCACTTCAATAAACCATGATGGTCCACATCATTTTTTTTAGAGAGTATATATATTCTCTCTCTCTCTCTCTCTCTCTCTCTCTCTCTCTCTCTCTCTCTCTCAAAAAATCCATTTATTAATCCCCTATTCTGTGTAGTTCACTAGGCTTTCTTTGTAACTTGCTTCATCCTCCAGCCACCTTATGGAGTTTATATTCCTTCCCCATTGCATAGGTGAGAAAGCTGGGAATTAGAGAGCTCAGTACCTTGTGTGAGGTTCTTCTGGCAGGAAGTGGCAAAACTAGAATTCAAACGCAGGCCTATTTAAAAGCTATTGCTTTTAAACACCTCACTCTACTGCAGCTAATTGTTTGAATTCTGGCTTTCCCCCAATTATGACACATTCTTATACTATCATTCTTTTGCTGCTGTCAGCTGTAAATAATAATAATAGTCAACATCATACTCTGATTTTAGAAGCACTTTTATACTTATTTTCATTTCATCCTCACAATTCTTACAGATAATTCTCACAGATACCTTTGCTGTAAATGAGGAAAGTGAAGCACATGTTGAATGTTTTGCCTAATGTGATGCAACTAGTAAGAAACAAAATAGAATTTGGAACATGTCACTTTAGGTTCAAAAGTCCATATTTCACACAATATATAGAAATTAACTAAACATGGATTATAGACCTAAATATAAAACTTTAAACTATAAAACCTCTAGACTAAAACACAGGAGAAAATCTTTATGATCTTGGGTTTGTCAAACATTTCTTAGATAGGACATAAAAAGTACAAGCAATAAAAGAATAAATTGATAAATTGGCCTTGAATAAAAGTAAGACACTGTTAAGAAAACGAAAAAAGAGGTGTGAATTTAACCATGGAGTTGTAACAATTCTATAATGAAAACTGGAAAAATCTGAATATTCATTACCTGGTAAATGGACAAACTATTATTCAGAATGTTCAAATGAAAGACTTAAATAAATGAAAAGACATCCCATGTTCATGGATTGATATTTTTAAGATGAACCAAAGTACTACCTCTAAGGAAATACAGACGAAGCTACCTCGAGACTTGTAGGAGGGGCGGAGATACAGAACGGGCTGGTCCCACACCCACGTGTGACTATTAAAAACTGGGAGGGGTTTCTCAGCTGCAGAGGTCCTCCTGAAGGAGCAAGAAGTCCCAGCCTCACACCAGGCTCGCTAGCCCAGGGTTTCACTCCTGGGTAGAGAGGTCCCTATAACTTCTGGTTGTGAAAACCAGTAGAGATTGTGGTTGAGTGAGACAGAGGGCAACTGGAGTCCCAGGTGATCCTCTTCAAGGGCCTGCACACAGACTTATTAGCTGATGGACTCACTCACTACAAGCTCCAGTACTGGGGCAACAGCTCAAAAGATGTCAGGGGCATATGAGGAGGAACTGAATTGTCTGGCTCCAGGTAGAGGGATAGAAGGGCAGCTTTCTCTCAGACAGAAGTGCTGGCACAATCCATTGTTTCTTTGTTGAGCCCTCCCCACTCCTGGCATGCAGACATGGGTGCCATCATATTTGAGTCTCCGTCAACAGGGCTAACACTGTTAATTCGCCCTGCCCTGGTGATTCCCTTAGACCCTGCTGTACCCAACTTTCAGGCACCCCTAAACCACTTCCAGCATCATTTACACCCAAATGGCTCATCTTGGGTCATGCCAAGGACTTTCATAAAAATTTCTCAAAGGTTCACAAAACTCAAACAAGTAGCAACTGCCTTTGGTGTGTCTCCTACCTCTGGCTGAGCAGCCCCAAGCCTGGCATTAGCAGTAGCCAGCCTCAGTTTGTGCTTTAGCCTCTCAAGGCACCTCAAATCCCAGCACAGGTGGCAGCTATCTATGGATTGCTTTGTGGCTCATACCCTGTGGCTCTGGGCAGGGCATAGGCTGCAGCTGAACTTGTCCTGTGGCAGGACCCCTGTCAGGAAGCCCCAGGCCTGGCATGCCTAGTGGCAAACTTTGGACAGAGCCAGAGCATCACCCAGCTGCCTCCAAGCACAACACACCCAAAGGGAAGATTGGGAAGGCACAGAGGTTCCCCCCAGAGGAGGAAGGGACACCATCCCCACACGAGGTTCCCCAGCCCAGAGTACTGTTGCTGGAAAAAGGAAACCCCACAACATCTGGCAGTGAAAAACAGTGGGGATTCCAACCATCTGGATGGCAAGGAAGGCTGCAAGAAACCCAGATGTACCCTTAAGGGGCCCATAGAGACTTGCTCACAGGCACCCGCACTGGGCTCCAGCAGAAGAACAGTGACTTGGCGGGGGGAGAGGTTTGGAGACATACAGGGGTCAGACTGAAGTGTGTGGCTTCAATGGAAGTCTGGATGAATAGTCACAATTTTCCCTGTGTGGAGTTCTTCTCCATGCATCTAGGTACCATCTTTCCTGTGTTGAGCACTAGGAGGCACTAGAGACCTACTAAAGTAAATCCTGCTCTGTAGGGTAAGCTCCTGCACCATAGCTCCACTTCTGTAGTCATGGCCAGTCCTCACAACCAATCAGCCTGAGGGTCAATCCCTCCCATTGACATGAAACTAGCAACCAAGGCTCAACTACAACAGGAGGGCACACACAACCCACACAAGGGACACATGTGGAGCACCACCTCAGGTGACCAGGGAGACTACGCTACTGTGCCCCACAGGACACCTACTACATAAAGCACACCTACTACACTACTATAAAAGGCTAGGAGACATAGCAGCCCTACTTAATACATAGAAACTAGCACAGGATGGCAGCCAAAATAGGGAGACAAAGAAACATGCCCCAAATAAAAGAGCAGAACAAAGCTCCAGGAAAAGAACCAAACAAAATGGAGACAAGCAATCTACCAGAAACAGAGTTCAAAACACTGGTTATAAGGATGCTCAGTGATCTCAGGGAGAATTTCAATAAAGAGATAGGAAACATAAAATGGAGATAGAAAACATAAAAAAAAAAAGTCAGAAATAAAGAATACAGTAACCAAAATAAAGAATACATTACAAGGAATCAAGAGTAGTTAGATGAAGAGAGGACTGAATCAGCGATTTAGAAGATAAGGTAGCAGAAAACACCCAATCAAAAGAGAATAAAAATTTTTAAAAAAAGAGGATAACTTAAGGGGACCTCTGGGACAACATCAAGCATACAACGTTTGCATTTTAGGGGTACCAGAAGGAGAAGAGAAAGAGCAAGGAATTAAAAACCTACCTGAAGAGATAATGATGGAAAACTTCCCTAACCTGGCAAAGAAAATAAACATACAAGCCCAAGAAGCACAGAGAGTCCCAAACGAGATGAACCCAAAGAAGGCCACACCAAAACACATCATAATTAAAATGCCAAAGTTTAAAGACAAAGAAAGAACCTTAAGGGCAGCAAGAGAAAAACAGTACGTTACCTACAAGGGAGCTACCATAAGACTGGTGGTTCATTTCTCAACAGAAACTTTGCAGACCAGAAGGGATTAGCATGAAAAATTCAAAGTAATGTAAAGCAAGGACTTACAACCAAGATGACTCTACACAGCAAAGCTATCGTTTAGAATCAAAGGACAGATAAAGAGCTTCCTAGACAAGGAAAAGCTAAAGGAGTTCATCACCATCAAGCCAGTATTATAAGGCATCTTAGAGGGGCTTCTGTAAGACAAAAAGGAAAAAAAAGATAAAAAGTATGAATAAAATGGCAATAACTATATATCTATCAACAATTAGTTTCAATATAAATAGATTAAATGCCCCAATCAAACGACAGGGTGACTAAAGGGATAAGAAAAGAAGACCCTTACATATGCTGCCTAGAAGAGATTCATTTCAGACAAAAAGACACACAGAGACTGAAAGTAAAGGGATGGAAAAAGATATTTAATGAAAATGAAAACAAACAAACAAAAAAGTTGGGGTAGCAATATTTATACCAGACAAAATATACTTTAAAACAAGAGACAATGAAGGACCCAGTATTTGGATAAATACCCAGAAGTGGTATTTATTATAACTTTATTTAAAAACATAGGGGTAAATCTTCACAATCTTGTATTTGGCAATGGTTTCTTAGATATAATGCCAAAAGCATAAGCAAAAAGATAAAAAATAGATATTTTGGACTTCATCAATATTCAAAACTTTTGTGCATCAAAGTATTATCAAGAAAGTAAAAAGACAACCCATAGAATGGGAGAAAATATTTGTAAATCACTTGTCTGAAAAGGTTCAACTATCGAGAATATATTTAAAAAACCTTACAACTCAACAGCAAAAAACCACACAATCCAATTATTAAAATGGGCAAAGGACTTGAATAGATATTTCTCCAAAGAAGAGATACAAATGGTCAACAAACACATGAAAAGATGCCCAATGTCATTAATCATTAGGGAAATACAAATTAATAACACAATGCAATACCATCCTCACCCACTAAAATGACTATAAGTTTTAAAAAGGGAAAAAGAAAAAGAACAAGTGCTGGTGAGAGAAACCAGAATTCTTATGCCTTGCTGATGGGAATATAAAAGGGTTCAAACACTATGGTAAATAGTTTGGCAAGTCCTCAGTAAGTTATACATAGAATTACAATATGACTAAGCTATTCCACTCCTAGGTAAAAAGGAAAAGCATTGAAAACATGTGACCAAGAAAAATGTGTACACAAATATCCATAGCAGCACTCACTATTCACAATAGCCAAAGGTGAAAACAACCCAATGTCCATCAACAGATGAATGGACAAATAAAATCTGGTATACACATAAGACAGAATATCATTCAGCCGTAAAAATCAATGAATTATACCAGTTTTTAAAAATCAGTCACTATGTGGGAAATATGTGTTCAACATATTTCTAATAAGAAGGGCCATGGGAAATATATATAGAAATGCACATATTAAATACTTGAAGGACAAAAAGAAAGCAATGAAATACTGATATATGCTACGACATGGATGAACCTTGAAAAGATTATGCTAAGTGAAAGAAAGCAGACACAAAGGCCACATCTTGAATGACTCCATTTATATGAAATATCCAGAATATGCAAATTCATGGAGACAGAAAACAGATAAACGTTTGCCAGTGGCTATTACTAATGGAAAATTTTATGTTATGTGTATTTTACAGCACACAAAATAGAAGAAATGTGGATGGTAATAAAAATACTGCACTCATTGGTCATTAGGGAAACGTAAATTAAAACTACATTGAAATACCATAACATACCTACCAGAGTGGCTCAAATAAAAAACCCTGACCACCAAACTCTGGCAAGGATGTATAGCAACTGAAATTCTCACATATCACTGTGGCAAAGCTAAATGGCACAGCCCCTTTGGAAAACAGTCTCATAGTTTCTTACAAAGTTCAATAACCCAACAACCCCACCCTTAGGGATTTACACAAGAAAAATAAAGACATACATCCACATAAAAACCTATTTGCAAATGTTCATAACAGCTTTATTAATAATTGCCAAAAACTGGAAATCACTTGAATATTCATCACCCGGTAAATGAATAAACTGTTGTACATCCATAAATTAAAACTACTCAGTAATAAAATGGAGAAAACTCATATTTGCAATAGCATGAATGAATCTCAGAAACATCATCTAAGTGAAAGAAAACAGACTCAAAGGCTACATATTGTATTATTGTATTTGTATGGCTTTCTGAAACAGGCAAAACTGTAGGGACAGAAAGCTGACCAGTGGTTGCCAGGAGCTGTGATTGGGAGAAGTAAATTACAAAGGAAGCAAAGAGAAATTTTTTTTTTGGGGGGGGGATGTGATAGGAATGTTCTCCATATTGTTTATAGTGGTAGTTAGCACAACTGTGTACATTGTCAAAATTTATGGAGCAGTACACATAAAAAACGGTGAATTTTACTCTCTATAAATTATACCGCAGTTAAGCTGACTTTTAAAACCACTTGTTTTTTATCCTCCACTATTGTCTCTCCGAAGAGCACAACCCTTGAACCTTTTATTTTCACAGTACTAAAAGTGGAGAGGAGGTTGCTTCCAGACCTGAAGATCATAATGGTTACAATCTTTCTGCCATAATTGCACAGCCCAAACAAAAAGCTGTTGGGTCCATTCAGCATGAATGAGAACCAGAGAGAAATGAGGGCCATGCTTCTGGGTCAACAAGAAGGAAAAAGAAATGGGAGAAGGGATGAAGATTGAACTAGTGGGGAATTAAGCTAGTAACTTAAATGGGAGAGGAGTTATTAGGTTCAGTTGAGTAGGAAAGATGATTTTATATCTAGACTCACAATCAAAAGCATTTTTGGCCCTCCGCATTCTTCCCAGGATCCCAAGCAGTTGGATCCTTTGAGAAATGTGGCACAACATTCACATTTAGATGGAAACAAAAGAATTCCAGTTGTTAAATCACCTTATGGCTATGAACTGGTTTTTGTACCCCCACATCTTACGCAATGCTTGGCATCCACTAGGAACACAACAGACATTTGAAGAGTTAATGAATATATTAAAATTTGCTGAAGGACAAACCAATTTCCTATTAAATTAAAAACTCAAAAGGGAAATGCAATACTATTGTTTTGTCCATTATTACTACATCAGTACTAGAGGAAACAGCATTCTCATTCTTTATTGTGTGCTTGTTCTGAACAAATCTTCATCAAAATAGATTGCTCCAGTGTTTTAAGGACTTTAAAAGATAGACTAGATCTAAATGGATTTAATGTAGACCTCAGCAATTGAATATGCAATTTCAGCAAACTATGTTTTTTTGTAGTTCAAGCCCACTAAAGCTGCTACATGGATCATATAATTGATTTGTGGCACATTCTACCTGCATCTACCCAGTGGTTTATTCAAATAGGATAGATAAATACCAATAAAGCGAAAAGCTCCACTGAGAACTGACCAAACCACAACATTTTCTTCACACCTAGGGTATTCCAACCAATAGTAGTTTTATAGCAACTCTTTGTAGTACCAAATACAGAGCTCTGTAGCCAGGAATACACAGTACAAGCAAACCTTTCCCTAAAGCACAACAAAGAAACAAGTTTATAAAATCACCATTAAACATAATAGAACACTGGAGAGATGAGTAGAACAGAGGCAACATGAGATGATGAATGTAACACATAAGAACCAATTAAAAATTATCATCTCTGCAGAAAAGCACCCATGTGTTGATAAAGCATTTTATGAATATTAAGTACTGTAACATAATATAGGACTGAGAGTCTCAAACACCAGTGGCCAAAAGAGGTACAATATTTTTTAAGGAAATATACCTAAAAATAGATTAAATAGTATAATGAACATTTGTTGTTATTATTTCAGTCCTGAGTATAACTTATCTTCAGTAATATGCAATGTATAGTTAAGAAATAATCCTTATTATCACTTTTCCTAACAATATAACAAATATATTCCATATGTATTCTGGCTGTGCCACAAAATTTGAGCATAGAGAATTGACTATTCTAAGAAAGAATTTTAAAAAGATATAGATATCATGATTACCTAGGTCACCCAGAAAAACTGGCTTCTTTTCTCTCTGGTACCTATAGCTTGTAAGATTATATTTACCATCTCCCAGAAGAAAAAAAAAAGTATTTAAATTATTATTTAGACTTTCTGTCTGTGCAGGTTTACTGCAACTTAGCCATAAACTATGGAAATAGCATGGGCTGTGTCACAGTAGTCTCCATCTTTTGAAATAAAAGCAAACATCTGTATATCCAACCATACAGACACTCACATATACACTCTAGTCTAGTTATATTTTACACACTTTTCAAGGTATTCTTTACAATGGCATTTTATGAGGTGAGGGTAAATTATTTGAGTAAGAAAGTATCTTTACTTCCTACTTGAGATTCAGGCTGATTCAAATACTCCTGGACCCTTTGCTTGAAGTCTGCAAAAGGTGAGCTAGAGGCAGAGAATTCAGCTTTCTAGGGGTGATGACACAAGTGTCACAGCAAGAGTCTTGGGCACCAGAAAACTAGTTGTCCCCTTTACAGTGCAACTGCTCAAGAACTGGGTTAGAATGGTGAGGTGTCACATGTGATAAAATAGAAGGAGGCTAACAGCAGGACAATTCAGAAAGAAAAAGGAAAATGTAGAGACTGAGAAACCAAAGAAAATTACTTTTATAGAGAAAAAAAAAATTCCACTACGTTTAAAGACCGTTTGATAACAGAATTTAAAACTTTCAAAAGCTTGTATTAGTTTTGCAGTTGTTGTTGGTTTTGGGCCAATGTGCATACATTTATTCAACATTAACCATGTATAATGGAGTAATAGATGCTGGGAATACAAAAATGAGTGATACATGGCCCTCATAGCTTGCTCAAAAAGGCTTTTAAACATAAAATATCTCTTACCAGATTCAAACTTGATGAGTTAAGTGTAAAGGAATCAGCAACATTTTATTGCATTTTCATCAAACCCCAGAGGGACTTTTAAAAAATACAAGAAAGAAACAGAAACATTACATTTTTAATATGGCCAATAGAAAACATTTTGTACTCTTAAAAAAAAATCTATACCCAACTTTTATTTCCCAGATCTTTCTTTCCTACATAATTTCCTACATAGGGGTTGATGGTATTTTTCCCCTATTTCCTACATAGGGGTTGATGGTATTTTTCACTATTGACACAATACTGAAGTCCCATCTTTATTCAAAGTGCCTGGACTTTTCCCCCATATATAAATATGTAAACAGACATTTTCATTGACATCAGCATAAGTTCTGGTCTCTCCTTCATTTATTTACATTTCGCCTGTTTTTGTAACCAAGCATATGATAGATGCTTATGACCAATGCCTTGGGAATATGGTAAGACAGATATGCATACAGAGAATCAATACAAACCACGTTTACCCTCTAGGTGCCTGCAATTTGAAAGTGGGTATTTAGTCCATATTTAATCAAGTCTTTTCCCCAAAGTCCCAATTTTTCATCACACCTTTGGTGGTTAATACCTGAATATTTAGTCACAGGTGAACAAACAAAGAATTTGTTTACTCAGATTCTGGTTCTGTCTAAATTAGTATTTGCATAGAAGAGAGGTTGTGCAAGTTTCTGGGAAATAAGTTTTACACAAGATTTTATTCTATTTTTTAAAAGCACTCATCCACTTATCATGTGCAAACTAAGGCATGTCCATTGTCACCTGAGATTACTGATGGCTTTCCTATGCCAACCTTTGCTGCCCCTACCCCCTTCCCGTCTTTATGGAGACATTCCTCAGGCTGATAGACTCTGCTCTGAGCCACATCAAGTGCCTTGCCCCAGTGCAGTGGTTCCAAGCATTTTTATTTCATGGACCAGTAAATTACTTCTAAATGTTTTGGGAACCTATATAATATTGCTAACTTTTTATTCTGCAGTTAAGAATTTAAACAGCAGAAACACAGCTCTAAGAACTTAATGAAAAGAATCACCCCCCCCCAACATAATAAAGATACAACTCATAACAAATTTATAAATAGAATACATTTAGCTCTATAAAAAAAAAAAAGCTCATAATTCTCTTTATTTTTTCTCTTCTTGCCATAGAGTGACTTTTGGGAACCACTTCCTTTGAGCTTTGCATAGGGGCTATAAAAGAATAAGTTAACCAAATATTCAATTTCTGCTGTTTATGTTCCATGGCGTGGGTTCAGGTTTACGCTGGCAGCAGAACAGAGGAAGTGAGGAAACGTATGCATCAGCTCTATACCATCGCAGCCTGCCTAGCTGCTCATACCACCAGTGTGGTCAGTACCTCACACGCACAAAGGACAGGGGAAATGCCAGCACAAGAAGATTATTACTCAGAGTTTGCCCCAATCAAGTTAGTGGGCAACTAGGAGACAATAAGATTTCGCTGGAATCCAGCTCCAATTTAAGGAAGGAGTCACCCTCAGACATTGAAATCGATGAAAAAAAAATTAAGAAATAAAAGATGCAGTGTGAGTATCATAAGAACAAGTGATGGCTTAAGCATTTCCATCTGCTGTCAAGACTCAGGCATACCCAAGGATAATTAAAGGGACCCTCAGGAGTATAGTGGAACATAAGAAAGCAGTAAAATTACCTACAGTCTTTTACAACACTTGATTTATTTTTTTTAAAAATGTGAATGATCTCAAATGCAATTGAGAAATAGATCAGTATTACATAGGAATCATATTGGTTTTATACATGTTTATGGTTTCAAGTCATCAGGATATGTTTTCTCAAAGATAAACCCTAACAAATGTGAAGCTCTAAAGAAAAAAAAGAAAAAAGGATGTCCAGAGGGGCCTTCCTTTAGGGCAAATAGTGGTTGTTTCAAGTGGCCTCAGAACCACTGGGTTTTCCATGTTAAGTTCTTCAGCAAAGGTGCAAGTGCTGATGAAAAAAACCACAAAGACATTTCCCCTTTACTAAAATGACAGATTCATGAAGATGGCCACATCCTGGATAACATTTTTAATTTAGATCCAATGGTCTCTTTTAGCAGCAACTGCATCTCCAAGCAGGAAGCACAAGCCCCAGGGGTTAGGCTGCAAAGAGTGGATCACTGTAGCTAGATGCAGAGGCTGGGAGAATGTTAACTGTGCTAGTTACTTTACTATTATATGATGCATACTGTTTCGTTAGTGCGTGGTTCAAAGTTCCATAGGTTTTGAGTCATCTGCCCTACCTCTATTTTTCTCACAAGCCCTGATATTTTTAGTGTGTGGTTTTGTAGGACTATGGTTGTAGCCAAAATACCTGTATTTTATTTTCACACAGCAGTCAAAGCCCCGAAGTGACCCATGGAAGGGCAGTGGTCTGGAGGGAGGTAATTAGAAGGTTATTAAGGGAAATTGGAATTGGGCCTCCAGCATCATCTAGAGGAAATAGCTCCTGATGTGATTGTAATTCTTGGCATTGATATATCTCTGGTTTGGAGAAAGGCAATGCATCAATCTATCCTAGCTTAATGGAAAAATAGGAAAAAAAATTAAAAACACAGTAAAGAATACTTAATTCCCTTATTTCTAATTACATGTTTGCTCTGCAATCTTCTAATTCAAGATTGGTATATAGGATTCCTCTCGAGTGCCAACTCCAATTGACTGGTAGTGGCTGCCTGAAGCAATGAAGTAAAAAGGATGCTGAGGCCGCTTCTGGGCTCAGTGGGAAAGAATGCCACAATTGATTAGTGATGTCTGTCGGGAGTTGCGGCACATGTGTCACCCCTATAATCTATGATACAGTTGAGGAAATTTGCCTACTAAGATGAATGGTCTGGGAAGACAGGCAGACTTGGTTCTGGAATCGGTACATTTACCTTGTAAATGAACAAATCGATTCTCTGATGACCAGTCTATCTCTGTCAGTTTCACCTGAGGCTGCTCATGTGGGTGAACTGAGAAAATGGAAAGTTTCAACCAGCAACCCTAAAGATACTAGAAGTCCTGACTCTCAGACGCTGTTACCAGAAAATACCCTCCTTGAAGAATCCTACCGCTCATTATCTTTTGACTTGCTATGCATTTACTATTAAGTATTCCTCATAGTTCTCCCCTTACCCTATTTTACTTGCCATATTTCATCAACTATTAGATGCCATTGAGTTGGTATACACCAGGCCAGGCAGGATGTCATTTCCCACATGTGAATTTGTTTATTTCTACTGATCTAACAACAGGACCACCAGTGCAACCCCTTGACATTTAAATTAACAAATTATTTAAGGAGAAAAATATATGAGTTCCAGTTGCTGTCTGAAAACCTTTCTTTCCCACCAAAGAGAATGTGCTCAATCAGAACTTACAGAACAAGTGTCAATGGCTTAGAAGAAACCCCCAGAAAGGACAATTTGGTGAGCACTCTTGTAAGAAATGCAACATCGTCAGTGCCCTTGGCAGCACAGAGGACAGAAGACTGTGTCTGGAAGAGCATGGATGTCGACAGCTCTGAGTTAGAGTGCCTCAGAGAAGTTGAATTCTGAATATGAAGTTTTCAACTCTTTTATTTCCTTTTTATGCTTGCAAATATCTATATGTAGATAAGTCTAAAAGAACTTTTTTAGTAAGTATAGAAGAATAAAGCTTTGTGCTATGTTGTCACCATTTTTTCCCTTCCTCTTTGAGACATAAAATATTGGTACCTCTTTCAATTGATGGTACCTTAGACTCAGTGAAATGTGGTATAATTTACATCTACAACAAATGAAGAGACACAGCCTCCAGAATCAGATTGTTCATAGATTGTCCAAGTTCTGTCATCAAGTGAGTTTCGCATCTAGGGTTAGAATTTATGAGACCTTAATTCTTGCCTAGCCCACTCAAACATCACTTAGTGCCATATTTCAGAAAGATTGGTTTTAAATAACCAAATAATGGGCTGGATGGCCAACTAGAACTGGTCAGCTTAAACTACAAGCCTTCTATAAGCCAAAAGAACAAGCTTATTCTATATGGGTAGATGTCATATAGCCCAAGGATAAACCTTAGCTGCCAGCATAGGTATGGAAGGAAGAATGCACATTGTCATGTGTGTCACTGAATTTGTTTTGCTAATTATCAACTGTCATTTTGTGGAAATATTCATTAGCCTACTTGTCTGTCTTCCTCTTTCTTTTCTTTTTCAATTTCATTCTCACACCAAAGGGACTTTTGTGTGTTGTATGTGAATTTTTATAATTCATAATCATAATACAAAAAAACTATTAGGTTAAGCCATATGAAAATTGATAATTTCTCACTGACAGAATCAGCAAGTTTAGGTAGTTCAACTTAATACATGACATATGAGACGTTCACATAAAGCACTTCACAATCAGACAAGAGGACAGCCCTCCATTCATCATTATCAAGAGCATTTGAAATACAGTATCTTTCCTACATAAACTTCTGCCAGCTCTAGGGAGCCTCTGAATAACATTTTGGGTGTAGATGGTTCCCTGTGAAGACCATCCTTTGATCAACTGTGTGGACAATATTCTACTTTTTTTTTAACTCAATAAATATTTATGGCATGCTCAAGAGGGGCTAGGCACCATTCTCAGCCTTAGGTACAAAGATTAGTGTATCACAGTCCTTACTCTTAGGAGCAGGTAATCTAGGAAGGGAGACAGGCGCACACATAATTACAGCACAAAACAGCAAGTCACATAATAGATATAAATAACATGCCGAAAAGGCACTTACCCTGCCTGGCAGAGCAAGAAAACCTCAGAGCAGGTGACATTTGTGCTGGTTCTTGAAGGATGAGCAATTTCCTTGGCAGAAAAAAGAGGGAACAATACCACATCGCCAAGCAGAATGGCTTGTTCAAAGTCACAGAAGCACAACAAAGGAGGATGAGTTTGTGGAACCTTAGTTTGAATGTAGATAGGACATGTGGAAAAGGTGAGAGAAATGGCTAGAAATGAGGCTTGATGAGGAGTTTGCATTTCATTCTGCAGGTAGAGAGAAGTCCCCAAAACGCATTCACATGGGTTTAAATAGCTTAGAAATCAAATGCTTTTTCTACTTGGAATTCATATGTACAGTCCAGTCACCACCTGAGTTTACAGGAACATTACATTAGTGAGCCTGCAGCGAGAGCTCCTTCTGACCAGCCCTGGCACACATGTGAGCTGAAGCAACCTGGATTTCCAAGGAGTTGTTTTAGCCCTGACATCTGTCTTAAACACAGTCATTGGGCTGTGTGGTTCCTCACTGTGGCTGGAAGCCTGGCCAGAGGCTGCATTATTGTGAGAGATTGTGGCTTTCACAATTATGTGCTTCTCCACTGCAGGGCTCTCTACTTCACATGGGCTCAGGAGCTTGCCAACACACATTTCATGTTTTCATATTTTCCTCATTGGGTAATTGCAAAATGGGCAATTCCACCTCCATGCCGCGAGATTGATTTCATCCAAACTGCAGACTGGCTGATCGGTGGCCCAGTTTTCCAGTCACATGACCTTGCATCTGGCATTTACCACCCATCAAATGAAATTACACAGCACTGATGAATTACCAGCTTACCCCTAGGCAGAACTTTTTTTCCTTAAGCTCCCTCCTCCTTAATACTTGTATAATGTTTAATGGTGCCATGGCTTGTCTACCCAGGGATATCAACTGGAATGTATCAAAACCTTACCACAAATGGAGATTTATATATGTGTGTATAAATTATACACAGATAGACACACACATATATGTATGAATACATCTGAATGAGTTATCCCATTTATGTGAATTTCCCAAATGGGTAAAATTGAGTGACTATCATTTTTGTTCTGTTTTAAAAATTATACATATATAGACACACACACACATACATGTGTGTGCGTGTATGTATAAAATGTAATTTATATGAATCTTTCAGATGCATAAAACTATGTGACTATCTAAATAGATCGTGGTACCAATTCCAACATTGATGTTGAGGAAGGTCCCCCCACACCAACATACAATTCTCAGATACCAGCAGGGTGTCTAAGAAGTCAACTTAATTGTTAGCCATCTACCTGGAGATAGCATCGGATTCCACAGGTTGAAGGGTCAGTCCTACAAGACCGCCGCCTCCCACCACTTCAGAAGCAGGTCGAAAACCCAGGCTGTTACCCATGCTTCTGACTGACAGGCTATAAACCAGAGGTTCCCATGACCCTCTCATTGGGTTTGATTAATTTGCTAGAGTGGCTCACAGAACTCAGAGAAACGTGTTGCTTACCAGATCACTAGATAATGCCCTTGTGTTCATCAACCCCAGAGCTCTCCAAATCCCATCCTTTGGGGTTTTTATGGAGGCTCCATTACAAAGGTATGATTGACTAAATCCTTGATCATGCATGATTGAACTCCAGCTTCAGCCCTTCTCCTCTCCCTGGAGGTGGGGGTAGGACTAAAAGTAGCAACCCTCTAATTCAGTGTTGGCTTCACTGGCAACCAGCCCCCATACTTAGAAGTCACCTCATTAACATAACAAAAGGCACCTTGATCACTTACCACACTTAGAAAATTCCGAAGGTTTTGGGAGCTGTGAGTCAGGAATTGTGGCTGAACACCAGCTGTATGTCTAAGTGACCAAATATATGTTTCTTATAAATCAAACTATCACACTTTCGAATGTTTTTGTTTCATTTTACTTAAATCAAGTCTTTATGGAACTATTTCTGAAAGTGTCCTAAAGGGTGAGTTCTGGAATCAGCCTGCTGTTTGAATACCTCTTTCTTCACCTCCTAGTTTTCTCTCTTTGGGTGAATAACAGTCTTTCTGAGTCAGCTTTCTCACCTTATAAAATGAGAATAAAAGTAACCACCTCATGGGGTTGCTTTGTGAATTAAATGGGGTGTGCAGGTAAAGCATTTGGTGTGCAGTGAACATTCAGGTAATGCGAATAATTAATACTTCATGCATATTAGAATTGGTTCTTGAATGCTGGGGCCATCATGATGAGCATTAATGGTTACAGGAAAACAAATAGCTGGCAACCTTGGAGCCTGTTAAGAGCCAGAAAGCTATCTACCCTTCCATGTAATAGCCCCAGACCAGGCTTCTTCCCAGACCTACCTGGTTTCTGAGTGTTTATACAGCATCCTTTGCTTTTAAACTATCAGTTGTCACATTATAAAATTGCTAATTTATATAGGAATCTAACAGTGTTCTTGCTTCCTTAGCATTTTACTGACAAATCAAATAATCCAGCTTGTTAAAATTCCATCAAAAGCAGGAGTTTAAAAGCTCTGATTGAATGCCCACATCTGTCCTTCAGAGCCTGCACGATGTACTGTCCATTTTAGCCACTCAAAGATCTTTTCTGCTGGTTTCAAGATTATCGGCTACGGAAAGACAGAATACCAAATACAGCATGATCTCACTTATATGTGGAATCTAAAATAGTCAAACTTGTAGAAGCAGAAAGTAATGGGAAGTGCTAGGACCTGGACAGAGGAGGAAACATTGGTCAAAAAACATTGGTACAGAGCTTCAGTTATGTAGGATGAATCAGCCCCAGAGAGCTAATGTTTAAAATATGACTATGGTTAACAATATTGTGTTGAATACTTGAAATCTGGTAAGAGGATAGATCATAAAATATGTCACACACACAAAAGTAATTATGTGAATTATTGGATATGTTAATTAGCTTGATTATGGTGATTATTTCACAATGTATACCAAAACAGCAAGTTGTATACCTTAAATATTAATAAATAAAAATTTTATTTGTCAAATATGCTTCAATAAAGCTGGGACAAATTAAGTTATGATTCAACATAGTAAATTAAAAGTATGCCATAATTAAAACAAAAACAAAAACAACATTATCTGCAATGTCTATGACAGATGAAATTGTTATCAAGTAACCTCCAGAAAAGTGAGAGGACACTCTTAACATTTCACATTTGTATTTGAGCAACACAGGTTATTAAAGATTCATATCTTTAGAGATTTGACAAAGAAATAATTGCACCACCTCTTTTTTAAAAGCAAGCTATGGCGTATAAATAAAAAATACCTAGGCAAACTTTTTCTGGTTTAAAAAATTGTGAAAGCATATACTAACTCAGCCTATGTAGAATCAAAATCTCAGCTCCATAATCCATTTATGACATTTCTTGACATTTTTTGGTGTGATTTTTAAATAAGCAAATCTTATTACTCTTCATGAAAACACAGTATTGCAGCCTATGTGAATGGTGCTCCCTGAAGTTGTGTGGGGAAGCAATCCCAAGTGAGACTGCCTTTATCATATATTTGTGTGATTTGGTTTTTTTGGTGCTTCAGTAGCCAAATCATCTGTGTCCAAGATAACTGCGTTCACCTCCCACCTAGTCTCCTGTCTGTGAATACTTGTGATCAACATCCATCCTAAGTTTCAGAATATATTTTTTCCAGAAAATAATCTGTATATACATCTTTCATCATTTCAAATATTATAAACCTTGTTCTACAAAATAAAATTGATTCCAGACTTCAGCTGTTTCTCCCATTTTTGGGTCATGAGTAGTAAATACTATATTTTAGTAGACTTTTTAATTTATGTTTGATATTTTTTAATTTGGAAACCCTCTATAGCTCTCTTCTCTTGCCTCTCGGCCATGTCTCTTTCTCCAGGCAGCCTCCTCCTCTAACACACACACACACACACACACACACACACACACACACACACAGTGACCTGCTCCATGGTTTCCTAAACACACTTTATTCTCTCGTGCCCATAGACTATGGGCATCTATGCATGATGCCTCTTCTTTTTCAAAAGCTCTATCCCTGTTTCCTTGACTAGCACACTCTCATGCATCCATCAGAAGTCAAGTGAAATGACCGGTCACCTCCCCTTTGAAACTTTCTGTGTGCAGCTGCATTGCGTTCCTGTAGCACCGTCTCCTTCACTCTGTCTTAGCCCTTAGACACTGTTAAGTGCCAACAGTTGTGCTAAACTGGAAACTTCTTAAGGTCACAGCCCTTAAATCTACCTTGTCTGGCACATAGCAGGGACTCAATAACTGGTGAATGATTTCATGAGTATCATTTCCTTCTTACAAAAAAAAAAAATCACCATACTTCCACCTAATTGAGCTTATCATAACCTACTAATTTGGAAGCTCAATGCACTTCTAATTATCTTATTAAATAATTGAAAATATAACCATGTAAAAATGTCAGTGTCAACACTTGGGTGAGGGAAAAGAGTAGGGGATCTTGGTTTTGCTTTTCATTGCTTCTTGTGAGACATCTTGATTTCTCCAGGTTGAAAAGCCTTTCATAGGTGGGTGGTGACATGACAGCACAGCATAGCACAGAATTTCAGTTGCAACCCCCCCTCGTTTTTGTTTTACTTTTTCAGGTTACAAATGCTGCTGCCAACTATCCTGGCCAAATGACTCTTCATCTCAAACCTTTCCTTGTGTGTGGAGGGGATGGATTTACCCACTCCAACTTTGATGGCTGCATTGCTTCTGCCTTATGTGTTCTGGAAGCTTTAAAGAATCATATTTCGTGCCTGTATTCTTAGTCTCTACATGTACTTTAGGTTTTTGTTTTCACAATTTTCTGTTATTGATTATTTTGTTTTCTATTTTGGTGCGAGAAATTACCAGAAAATTGTTCTTCACTTGTTGTCAATTTTTATATGGAGTATAAAATTGATTTGATAACTTTGATAGTTACAACCCATGCTAGAATAAAAATTTCTTGGACTTTATACTGTTGCCACTTTTTGGAGTTGCCGTGATTACTACTTGTTGGAGGGAAAGTAGTGCTTAAGAGTAACAAGTCACCCGCCCCCAAAATTAGTCAAATCAGCAACAGCTCATGTTCTCCAACCTTTATTATTCTTTTGAAAATTTTGCTTTCAAATGAAGAATATTCATGATCAAAGCGTCATTTTTAATCTTCAAGTAGGCCCTTGATTTAATGTTTTTACAAACTGCTAAACTACAAGATTCCTCCAAACTATACATAACAGTGTAATTTTTGTTACTCATTTTATCTTCTGAGTTATTAAATGATCTTGAATTGTAGTCATATATGTCCTCATCTCTAGGATTGCAATTGGGAGGGCAACTTGACAGGAGAAATAACCTCTCCTCAGATTTTCATAAGCGGATTCATCAACATAACCGGATTCATCTTAACTTTCCAAGACACGCAGAACTTTTTAACCTTAAAAAAAACCTCATCTTGGGCCGACCGAGTGACTCAGTTGGTTAAGAGCTAGCTCAAGAGTGTGAACTCTGAGCAATAGGGTCATCAATTCGATTCCCACATGGGCCAGTGAGCAGCGCCCGAGCTGAGGTGCTGCTGAGCTGCCAACAGGTGGCAGAATGACTCAGCTGGTGAGAGCACATGCTCCTAACAACAATGTTGCCTGTTCAAGATGGTGGGGTACCCCCTCTGGCAACTAAAGACTGAATTTGGCACCTTGAGCTGAGCTGCCTCCTGGATGGCTCAATGGATTGGATGTGTGCACTTAACAACAAGGCTTTTGGTCTGACTCTGTCATGAGATGGTGGCTATGCCCACCAACAACTAATTGAACACAGCACCTTGAGCTGAGCGGCATGACTGGACTTGGAGCTGAGTTTGCTGCAGCCTCCACAACTAAGATTGAAGGACAACAACTTGGCTGTTCCCCTCCCCCAATTTCCCACACTGTTCCCCTCCCCCAATTCCAAAAAAAAACACACCCAACCCAGTGTTATCATGAAAGATAAGACTTATGAAAGAAAGTTTTTGTTAAGAGCACAAGCTCTATCCCCTGAGCCACCCAGCAACAGCTCAGCTCAAGGTGCCGAGTTCAGTCTGTAGTTGTGGGTGGGCATAGCCACCATCTTGAATAGGCAATCTTGCTGTTAAGAGCATATGCTCTCACCAGCTTATTATGAAACATAAAAAAAATTAAATAGAAACTGAGAGAAAATATATCAACATGTACCTTTTGTTATCTCCTATGGCTGTTGCTGTTACCTTTATGTGCATTCCAGTCTGTACTAAGCATTTAGATTGTGTCAAGTTTAATTAATTTAATACAATAAAAAGAAAATTACCAAACCAGAAAATAGATGCACTTAAAATAATTCAATATTTGCCAACTTAGTGGTTCAATGACTCACATACTTCAGTGACAACATTGTAATTTCCTGGCTGGAGAAAAGTTGATCCCCAGCCTTCCAAACATGATAGCTGTTGCTAATTCAAAAAGCAAAATGGTGAGTTCTATTTTATCATTTTGAAAGGACAAAAAATTGTAGCCTCTCAAAGTAAGAGAAGTTCAACAAAAAACTTGTTAACTTGGTAGTACCTAAAGTTCCACACTTACATGTCCCCCAATCATACATACACATACATAGATGTGGGCAGAACTCACTTAGATATCTTCAAAGTGGGTTTTGTGATTCTATGGAATATTATTGTATGTGTCCTTTTAGAAATCAATTGATGGAAAACTGAAATGCCTACATGTAGCTGATGTCACTTACTTTTGAAAGCAGAGAAGGGAAATTAATGAGATCTCTGGTATGAAATGATGAAAAATATGGAGACTTCTTTCATCATTTTGGCCCATAGTTGATTAATATTTGTCTTTATTTTCATTTTACCCTTAAAATATGGTAGAAAAGTCATTCAAATGTATTAACTATTTTCTTTTTAACATAATTCTGGAACTATTTGACTGAAAGCATCCTGAAGCTTTAAGAACAATGTTATATCCGTCCATGAATGTATATCCTCCAAAAAAGAGAGAAAAAAACAATTTTTGAAGGTGATGAGTTACTTAAAAACAGAACTCTTCTAAACCATTACTGACGACTTCGATTATCGATTCATTCTAAGTGTGTTTCCTCAATAATTCTGTATCTGTTTTGAGAAGACTACAGCAACATGAGCAAAAACTCAACCCTGCTTTAAATGTATATCATTGTTACTTTGCTATTTAAATCATTTTGAAAACTTATTTTACATTTAGATCTTTCTCTGATAGGAACAGGTCAATTCCCTGATGCTCAAAAAAGGAAGTAAAGGGCTGGCCCAGTGGTGTGGTGGTTAAGTGCTGGCTTGGGAAGCCAGCTGCCCCAGTTCGGGTCCCACATATGAGGGCCAGTAACACTGCCCTCAAAAAAAAAAAAAGGAAGTAAAATGTATCAAATGCTTGTGTTCTTCATTTTCGTTACCTCTTTCCTCATTGAAACGAAATGGAGATGGGATTATCTTGTGCTGGAAGCCATCCCAGAAGGCCATGAAACTCAGGTGGCCAGGATGCCCTAAAAGACCCAGGCTAAGGTACCAAGCTCCCCTGAGAAATAGGGGTCAGCACCATTTGGAACAGCGGCCAAGGTGTATGTATATTTGTCAGCCCTGCAGGACCACACTGTACCACAAGATTTCCAAACAAGAACATTTATTAATCAAACTAGCCAAGGAAAAGCTGTTCTGTTTTGAAAGGAGCATATTCAAGTGAGAAACGGCTTGAGCAGTGGGGTGATTTAATACTTGTTAGCTGATAAATATAGCCTTTGCCAGAATAAAACTTTATGATGCAGTGTTGAAAAGCTTAATTACTAAACTGTCTATGCACGTCTTGTTCAGGCAGCAAGGGTGACAAATTATAGCAATGGAATAGTATTTTTCACCTTTGGCATTTCTGAAGCGGAAAAGTATGTCTAAAAACATCAAGAGAGCAGTAATAATCCTAGACCAGATATTACTGACCAGGGGAAAAAAAGTCACTTCCTTGAGTCACCAAACCTCCTGTGTAAAATGCCATCGTCCCCACCCGCCTACCTACTACCTTGTTAAGTAAAAAAACAAAAAAACACAAGGTCAATTTTACATTTATCTGGTATTTTACACTCATGCAAGTGTGTTAGCAAGGAATTCTTATTCATATTTGACGAATGAAGAAACTGAGGCACAGAGATTGGCCAACCAAGGTCACATAATGAGATGCCAGGACAGGAACCCAGTCTGTTTCTGTGACAGCATGCTGCTTCCAGATGAACATGATAATTAAAGCTGAACTGAAATATTAGTTGGAGGTACAGTCAGCACCATGAGCTCCTCTTATTGATGTTCATTTCAGAGAGCTAACACTAATCCTGATGTGATATACACAGGACTCTGATACAGAATAAAGTCTCCATAAGTACTGGCTAAATGATTTATATTCCCGTTATTTTCATTTGCTGGTTTATTTCCTTTGTGGGGTGGGGGGAACCTACTATGAGAAATAGCTGCATCATAATGATGCTGAATTTCACCCCAGCAGCAGTAGTTGCTGCTACAGGCTACATTCATCCTTTCCTTCTGTTTTCCTCTTTGTCTCTCCATTCATTTTGTTTCCTTCTTCTATCATTTCCCACCTCCCCACTTCTATTTTTTCTCCTGCTTCTTCATTATGCTCAATTCTCCATTCTCAGAAACCTGGAATACAAATGCAATCAAATTGTGATTCATAGTATTTGTCCTTTTTGTTTTAATATTTTTTTGGTCTAAAATTTAAAGCAGTTGATCCTGATGTTTATTCAAGTGGATCGGATAATCATTATTTTGATTTTCAAAAGTGGTGCAAGAATTTAAAACTGGCTCACAGTGCAAATGACCTACAAAATACATGAAAAGCATCCAAACAGGGTCTGTAGTGGACACAATGGAATATAATTAGCAATTTCCACCTAAAGATTCTAGTTAGGGAAGACACATGAAGTAGAAGGCAGGGTCAAGGTACATGTTAGTGTAATGGCAGGCAGTGAATAAGATGTGGTAACTCATGAAGTTGGGGCATCCTAAGAGAAAGGATCCTGTTTTCTTGGGAGACAGAGGGCCCCCAAATAGATGCAGAGATCCATAAGGCAAGCACATCCCTCTACACGGTACGTGGGCAGATCTGGCTGATTCCAGGATTCCAAACTGCCTGTTGTGGTCTGGACAAGAAGTCCTTTTTGTGGGGAAGGCTCAGTGGAACACAGAAAGTGGTCTCTGGAAAGAGGAAAAAGCCTCAAGATACCTCAAGCTAGCTGCTGCTGAACAGAGCTGCTGTCCTGCAGTCTGGAATGTATGTACGTCTCAGCCAGTATCACCTGGCCAGGTAAGCCAAGGGAGGTTGAAATGGTAATGTGTCCTATGTTTCCTTCTCAACAGATAGTAATTATAGTCCATGCAAGGTCTCATAGAATCCATCAAATGAAACTGCTAAGAAGACAGACTCACTAGGAGAGTGTTAATTTAAAAGGCATGTAGACTCATAGAATCCTGGAATATCTAAGATTAGAGGGCTTGGAGACCATTTAGACCAGTTCTTAGCCCTCTTTGATTTTCAACCTACTTCAGAAGCTATGGAAAGCTATGGATCTTCTAATAAAAACAATAAAAATAACTATGCCCATATACACATAGAATTTGCATACTATTTTAGAGTCTGTTTTTTTTTTAAATAAAGTTTTATTGGAAGACAGCTTTACCTGTTCTTTTGTGTACAATCTGTGTCTGTTTTTGCACAACTGTAAAGGTGTTTGTGTCATAGACCATTTGGTCTGCAAAGCCTAAAAGAGTTAACTGTCTTGTGCTTTAAGAAAAAAAAATGCTGACTCCTGTTTTAGGAAGTTACAAATCCTCCAAAGTCTATATTTAGACACTCAGGGGTCTATGGACCCCAGATTAAGAGCCTTTAAATCTCCACCCTACAACTTTATGTAAATACAGGCTTATCTTACATCCACACATCTGGTCCATTGTTCCTTGATCCTATGCCCCATTGTAAATCCTTTAAGGCAAGGATATAGTTTTGCAGTTAAGAATGCATTCTCTGGAATTAAGTAGATCTGTGATTTAATCCAGACTTTGCTCCTCATTGTGTGACCTTGAGAGAATTAAACAACTTCACAGGCTCCTCATCATCTAAAAAATGGGCTATATTGGGAGCTACTCCTAAGGCCGTTGTGAGGCATCAATATACATAAAACCTTAGTAGAGTGCTGGACACACAGTAAGTGCTTAATAAATGATAGCAACGATGGTGATGATAATGAAAGGGAGGAAGAAGTAGGAAGAACAGTATAAACAGATCCTCTTGGTTTCTCTGATACCTCTGCAAAGGCGCGTTTCCTCTGCATTTACAGAGGACACTTAGGGAAGTCAACAGTAAGGAGAGTTTGTGTATTGACAGCAAACCATGGTGAAACTTAGAAACTTAAAAGCTCTAGGTTTCTTCAAAGCCTTCATGAAACAGAATAGTACTGTCTACCTGAAACCAGCTGTGGACCACTTTCTCTTTTCCTGTTAGAGCTGGTAAGTAGATACTTGCTTTTGGGAAAAAGGTGGTTTGCTCTGATGTGGTCTGTGAAAAGAAACCAGGATAAGTCATTAGCAGGAGTAGGGATGGTGTAAAATAGAAGCGTTCTCTGCAATGAACGATGTCCTTTCTTGTGCTGAAGGCAAAAATTGTGGGCTTAGGCTGAAGATTATTTACAGGCAGACCTCAGAGATATTGCGGGTTCAGTTGCAGACCATCGCAATAAATCTAGGACCTCAATTCAGCGATTTGTTGTCTTTTTGCTGGTCGCCTTGACTTCAATTTGTAAAATACACATCTGTGAAGCGTAACAACGTGAAACATAATAAGACAAGGAATGCCTGTAGTTAATCTCTGAAACACTGAAAACTTGGGGTGAGTTATTTCACATTCTTGACATGTTTGGCTAAGTATGCAGATTCATTTCCCATCATTTTAAAAAGCTCAACTCCTGTTAAGTCCCATGACATTGTGGTGAGTTCCATGTCATCCTGAATAGACCATTTTCTAGACCTGTGATCTTAGGTCAGTTTCTTATGTCTCTGAGCCTCAGGATGCTCATCTATAAAATGGGGATATTAATTTTACCTACATTGGGGTTATTCTAAGGGTTATGGAATATACATGTAGAGTTTAGCATTGTGCTCTGCACATAGAAAATATTCAGTAAATGTTAATTGTTATTACTACTACTATTAGTGAAACATTATTAGGAAAATAATCCCCTCTCATAACCATCACTGCACTTACAGGTAGATTTAGACCTAGCTAGAAAGCAAATTCAGAATTTACAAAACTCATTGGAGACCGTATTCAAGTGCCACTGTAAGTTTGGCCTCAGAGCCATTTTTCTTTAGAAATCCTTATTGCTTCTTAAGTGAATAAATGAATAAATGCTATTGCCATTCTCCTTCACATTCCTTGTACAGTATCCTGTTTTCTCCCAGCCTTCTGGTCTCTTCACTCTTCGCAATACTAATCACATGTGTACTTACTTACTCATTCAGTATCTACTTGTCACCAAAACAGCAAGAACCACAAAACCAGTGCCTGGCACAAAGGAGGCACTCACTAAAAATTTGTTGATCCAATGAAGACATGAATTCAACTAATGAACATTTCTTATTCTAATTTCAGTAAGTACCAAAGAAAACTTTGCTGATATAGCATTATCCCATAGAACAAAAATGTACCCCACCTTATCTACAACAGAGAAGATAATTACAATACCTACATTCTCCCTATATTGTTTCAATAGGTGTCAATAGGTGATCTCAGAAAGTCCCTACTTTATGATCCCTCCCATTGTGTGGGAAATCCTTTATTTGGGGGGTGGGAGATGTGGGATTTCTGTTCTTCCATTTGAAACCACCTAATAAACACTCATTCTTCATTTGTCATCATTTTGCCTACTATTTAAAGATTTCTGCCTATGAAGTCAAAAATTTGAGCAAAGAAATGCGCCAGACTACAGAAGCCTGCTGAGTCTGTTATACCCTACCTAAAATGCAGAAGTCATATATATTGAAATGTAATACAACCACAATAATTGAATTACTTGGAGAGGGAGGGTGAGTAAATTTCAAGTTAAATAATTATTAACTAGAAATCCTTTTCCACACCAACTCCTGCATTGTTGTCTTTCCAGAACACTTCGTTCACTTTGTGTGTGTGTGTGTGTGTGTGTGTGTGTGTGTGTGTGTGCACACGCCTATGGTATAAATAGCATATTAAAGTTGAATAACTCTTGCAAATCCTTGGAAGTGGGATTTCATTAGAATGCAATAAGCTCCATAGGAACAAAGATTTTTGTCTTTTGCCTTCACTTTGGAATCCCCAATATCCAGAACACCGCCTGGCACATATTGAATGAATAATTCAACAGCATTCAGACCATCAGCACTTAGTAAGCTATATTATGTAGTTAAAAGATATAGCAAAAGAAATAGAAAATAACAATTTATAAAGTCAAATAAGGTACAAAATAGTGAAAAATAAAAAAACAAAATCTTTGAATCTTACTTATGAATATGTAAGCAAGTTTCATTAAAAAAACAGGAATCATGTCTGACATATCTAAAATGTTTCCCCAAAACCTAGCACCAAGCAGGTCACATAGTATACCCTGAATAATTTCTGTTGAATGATTAAAAGAAAGAAAAGTTTAAATGAAAATGAGCACTACATTCTAAAAGACCAAAGAGACACTATCCTAGAAATACAGTATTAAAAATGGGTCATGTCTGTGTAGTTGGTGTGTTTGTGCTGGAGTGACAGAGGTGAGGACAATGAGTCTTTCCCTGTGCAAACAATCAGCATAGCTTCTATGGCAGTATGCTATTGTAATTTATCAGCTACCAACAATGTATAATCAGAGTTTATGGTTCACATTTTTATTTTCTTAGTGTTATTTTTTATTAGAATTGATTTAATGTTGGCAAGAGTTCAACCTAGTGGAGGATCCACTTCTACAAGACAGTCACCAAAAACAAACTTACACAATATATTTTAACCATTACAATAAGCCATGCTTCTTTACCCTTTGGAAAACAACCAAACTACTTGTTGTAAAAAAAAAATAAAAAATAAAAAATTGGCAAGTATCATTCAATTCAGAAAAATTTATCTGAATGAACAGCACTCTGACAAATTATCTCTAGACTTTAGGAAACAGCTAAAAAAATTTCCCTATAATCAGAAAACTCATTCATTCAATAAACCATATTAATTGGTGCCATAATAAAAACCTTATAATTATTTCAATAGATGCTGAAAAATTATGTCATAAAGTTAACATATATTATTGGTAAACCTTTTGGTCAACTCAGAGAAGAGTGATGCTGTCTTAGAGGGATAAAGACTACTTAAAAACTATTATAAACATCATAAGAACAAATTACTAGAGAGATCTAAGATGGCAGAGTAGATAAACACTATGCCTGCTTCCTTCCATGAATACATTAAAATTACAACTAAATTATAGAACAATCAACCTGGAGAACCATCTGAAGTCTGGCTAAACAGAAGTTTTATAACTAAGGATATAAAGAAGAAACCACAACAAGACTGGTAGAAGGGGCAGAGATGCAGGATGGGCCCCCAACCTCCCTGTAGTGGTTGAGAATCAGGAGATGTATCTCAGCTGTAGAGGTTCCCCCAGAGGAGCACAGGACCCCAGCCCCCATCACCAGGCACCCCAGTTTGGAATACTGGTGCTGAGAAGGGTAGCCTCCACAATATCTGGCTTTAAAAAGCAGCAGCAAATCTAACCAAACAGTGGGACAGAAGGCTGTGGGAAACCCAGATATCCTCTTGAAGGGCCTGCACACAAACTCACTCATTCACAGGCACTCACTCCAGGTTCCAGAGGAGGGATGGTGACTAAGGGGGCATCGGAGGCATATTGTGGGGGGTGGGAGGGACAGGGGCGGGGGCAAGAGGAAAATGAGGTGTGTGGCTTCAGAGTGAGGACTGGAGGATAGTCACCATTTTCCCTGTGTGGAGTACTTCTCCCATGCAGCCAGCAGGTGGGCGCCATCCTGCCTGTGTTGAGCCTTCCCCCCACATGGCTAAGTTTGAATCTGAATGGCCTGGTGAGCTCCATCCCACCTGATCCAACTTCCCTAATGCCAGAAGCACTTTCTCAGGAGCAGCCAGCCCTGCCCACATTGCACTCTTTCTTGGAAAACTATTGGAGTGCTCTGGCTCCAGACAGGTGACAATTGACCTCAGTGTGCTCTAACACTTTTGCAGAGTAGCTCCAGGCTCAGCACTGGCATGAAACAAGAGTTTACATTAACCTGGTGACCACAACTATTCCCAGTCTTGTGAATCCCTGAGATGCTCCCTCATGCCACATGAGGCTTTATCAGTGGATGAAACTTAAGGGACCTGGCAGGTAGCAGCTGTCCTCGGGGTGTCCTGGAATTTTATGGAGCAACCCCAGGCCTGGTACTGGTGGCAGTTGTCCTCAGGTTAGCAGCATGGCCTCTCCCACATGCCTCCAGGTTTAACACAAGCAGCGAATATCCTTGGATCGCTTTGTAGCTCCCACCAGGTAGTCTCTGGTTGATCACAGGGAGTGAGAGACCTGTGCCTGTACCGGAGCCCCTCCCAACAGGCCCCAGAACCAACATACTTGGAGGTTGGCTTTAGACCACAGCATAACACTGCCCAATTAAATCCACAAACAGCATACACAAAGGATGATCTCAATAGGCACCAGAGCTGGCAGGGGCAAATTCCACTCAGTGAAGTAAGCCCCCTGCATAGAAGCCCATAAGCAGTGGACATGGCCAAAACCCACAGCCAATGAGCCTAAAGGCCAATCTCACCCACTGATGTGCCAATACCAATCAAGGCTCAACTGAAATAGGAGGGCACACACAACCCACACAAGACACAATCCTGGAGCACCTGGATCAGATAACCAGCGAGATTGTGCCAGGACCCCACAGAGAACCTACTACATAAGGTCACTGGCCAAGACTGGGAGACACAGTAGATCTACCTAATACATAGAAAAAAACAGAAAGACAGCCAAAATGAGGAAACAAAGAAATATGTCCCAAATAAAAGAACAGGAAAACTCCAGAAAAAGAACTAAATAAAACGGAGACAAGCAACCTACCAGAAACAGAGTTTAAAAAACAAACAAATGGTTATTAGGATGCTCAAGGAACTTAGTGAGAACTTCAACAAAGAGATAACAAGCATAAAAAAGGACACAGAAGCCATAAAAAAAGAACCAGTCACAAGTGAGGAATACAATAACTGAAATGAAGAATTCACTAGAAGGAATCACCAGCAGACTAGATGAAATGGAGGATCAAGTCAGCAATTTGGAATACAAGGTAGTAGAAAACACCCAATAGGAATGACAGAAAGAAAAAACAATCCAAAATAATGAGTATAGTTTAAGAGACCTCTGGAACAACATCAAGTGTAACAACATTTTCATATAGGGGTACCAGAAGGAGAAGAGAGAAAGCAAGGAATTGAGAACCTCTTTGAAGAAATAATAACTAAAAACTTTCCTGACTTCACAAAGAAAATAGAAATACAAGTCCAGGAAGTGCAGAGAGTCCCAACCACAAGATGAACCCAAAGAGGCCCACACCTAGACACATTATAATTAAAATTGCAAAGGTTAAAGACAAGAGAAAATCCTAAAAGCAAGAGAAAGGCAACCAGTAACTCATAAGGAAGTTCCCATAGGATTGTTAGCTGATTTCTCAACAGAAACTTTGTAGGCCAGAAAGGATTGGCATGAAATATTCAAAATGATGGAAAGTAAGGACCTATAATCAAAGTTACTCTACCCAGCAAGGCCATCATTTAAAATTGAAGGACAGACAATAAAAAGCTAAAGGAGTTCATCGCTACCAAACCAATGTTACAAGGAATATTAGAGGGATTTCTTTAAGATGGAAAAAAAAAATTAAAATTATAAATAATAAAATGGTAATTGCTACATATTTATCAACAATTACTTTCAATATAAATGGATTAAATGTTCCAGTCAAAAGACATAGGAGTGCTGAATGGATAAGAAAACAAAACCCTTACATATGCTGCCTACATGAAACTCACTTCAGATTGGAAGACATACACAGATAGAAAGTAAAGGGATGGAAAAAGATATTTCATGAAAATAGAAACAAAACAAAGAAAAAGTTGGGGTAGCAATACTTACACCAGACAAAATAGACTTTACAACAAAGTCTATGAAAAGAGACAAAGAAGGACCCAATAATCCCACTTCAGGGTATTTATCTGAAGAAGGCCAAAATGCTACCTCAAGGGGACATGTGCACCCATATATTCATTGTTGCATTGTTTACAATGGCTGAGATGTGGAGGCATCCTGGGTGTCTGTCAATGGATCAATGGATAAAGAAGAGGTGGTACATATATACAATGGAATATTGCTGGGCCAGAGAAGGGAATGGGTTCTTGCCATCTGCGGCGGCATGAATGGATCTGGAGGGTGTTGTGCTGAGTGGAGTATGTCAGACAGAGAAAAACAGATGCAATGTGATTTGGCTTATATGTGGAATCTAAAGAACAAAATTAATGAACGAAACAGAAGAAAAAGAAAAAATTACTGGAACTATCTACATTAAATTGGGAAGAAGTCAAAGATCCTTGCATCAGAGTTTTGAAACTTCTAGGGAATGCAGTAAGACATGGAAGATTTTAAGAGATGTGCACACTGGAAAAAAATGGCAAAATGATTACTAATTACTGTCAATATGATTGTATTCCTAGAAAAGTCAGGTGAACTTTTAGAATTAATGAGAAGTGGTTTAGAGAGGCTGAATTATAAATATTCAAAGATCAATAACTGTTCTATATGTCATAATAATCAATGCAAAAAATATCTTGTATGTGCGTAAACTTTACTAACAGAAAACAGAATACATATCACTATCTCAAGAAGACATATCCAGAATTTATACAAGAAAACATCTTCAAAAATTTACTAAATGATATTTTAAGAAATTTTAATAAGTAGAAATATACATCCATGTTCCTGAAAGGAAGTAGTAAATATTATAAAATTTTCCATTTTCCTCTAATTAATTAATAATGAGAATGGGATTTTTTTTTAATCATGAAAAGCAATTTTAAAGTTCATCTGGAAAAAAAAAATAGGTGAAAGTAATAAGTTTAGGAGTGAGGAAGTTAAGCGTGGCTTATCAGCTATTAAGACATAATATAAAATTAGATATATAAAGCAGTTTACTGTTGATTGTAGAGTTGACACAAATCAATGGAAATAATGGCTAGAAAAGCAATTAATGTAGTCAAGGAAGCATTACAAAACCATACATTATAATATTTTTCCAGATGGATTAAAGGGGTAAATATAAGCAAATATACAAACCCCCTAAAAAATAGACAAAACCTTAGATAAATATTTAAAACTTTCAGAAAACAAAACTAAAAGTTTGTAGATTAATTTTGAAAAAAACAAAATAATTTTTATTAAAAGTATAATATCTTTACTATAAAGAAAACTTCTTAACAAAGGTTCAAATGTATTTTTTAATAATTTATACACTTTTTTATTGTGGTAGCACTAATATATTTATACATTGACTTTATATGTATGTACTTATAAAAATATGGTAACATTTTCTGGGTTCTTAAATTTGTAGCATACTATATGTAGTCATTTAGAACTTTTTCCCTTCTGTGTTATATTTTTAATATTTTTCCATGTTGATACACATAGAGTTAGTTCACCCATTTTCACCACTGTGCACTCTTCCATTTTGTGAGTGTATCACAGTTTACTTGTCCATCTCCCCATCGATGTACATTACGTTGCATTAAATTTCTTCTATTGTAAACATTGTAATAAATATCCTTGCACATCTCTTTTACACTAATGCAATGTGGTTTTTCCACATTGCATATGGAAATGGGTTTTGAACCATAAATTGTTTGTAATAGCAATTTAGGGAGCCAAGAAGTTTGTTTGTTTTTTAAATTAAAATTACAGAGAAAAAAGAATGAGAAGGCTGGAATGTGGTAAGAGTAGCTATTATTTCATAAAAATTTTGCTTCAGTGCTTTGGGTCCCTATGTAAACTGATTTTCATACAGAAAACCACAACTAGAAATATGATATATAAAATATATCATTACTCTTGTCTTCCCTAGCCCCTATACCCAACAGTTATCCTGTAGTCCAAATCTGGAGGTGCTGAGAAGCTGGGGCACATCAACCACCTTGACAAGGTACAGGCTTTGGTTACAAATGAATAAATAAGTAAATAAATAAAATAAATTTTAAAAAGGAACAGAAAGAAAAAGAAGAGAAACCTAATGTGATTCTATCCTTATACTGTACATTACAGTCTGTTCTAGGAATTTGACGCACTGGGCATATCCCCAACATAATGGCACTTCCTTTTTCTTCTGGGTAGAACTCTCTCTCACACACAGATGGCCATGTCTCCAGCAAGGGTTGCATCATTCTCATTGATAGATACGGCACAGTACAGCATACCAACTCTCCTGGAGCTGTGTGGCAGAGGTAGAGCATCAGACAGAAAGGAACCCCTGGAACTCTATGTTTCCATTGCCTGGGATGCTTTTTGAGGGAGCAAGAACCTAGGGCATAACACACCTGATGCCAGGTCAAACCCATATGCCACCCATGCTTTCTGACCCAGACAAGAGAAAACAGTTGTCTTCAATCAAAATGAAACAGGATGGGGTGAACAATCCACATGAAACAAGCTGAAAAGTCCTTTCAGGCGCTCTGGGAACCCAAAAGCCTGCTGAGCTGACCAGACCAATGATGTTCCTGTGGTTGAATTGTGAGCTGGCACAGAAGTTTTGCTGTCACTTAGAAGAGAAACCCAAAGGCTAGTTCAGCATAAATGTTCCCTGGGCTGCATTGAGACGAGTCACAGGTGAGTCATAAATGGTGCAGAAAAGTGGAGATGCACTCTAGAGGTCTGAGAAATGCTGCTCTTATCTCTGTCTCAGACGAGTATCTCGTAAGGAACTGAAAATGGAATTACTCAAACTAAAAACTGCTGACTTCACCAAGATGATTCCTTCCCTGACCCAAATCTGGGAAGTGTCACTGGTAAACCCCCAGAAATGAATTTGCTCATCAGAAAGGAACAGCATTAGATACTCTCAGATGTACTCAGTGACATTTTCACAGCATTAGAAGCCAACACTTCTCCACCTCAAACCAAAGCACTGAAATGCTTGATTCTCTGCAGTTGTGGTAGAAATACCCTCTATCAAAGGCAGGCTCCAATACCGCAAGCCAAAGATAAATAACAGAGGAAATCATTGAGACCATGACCTTTTGGTGACTCTTGGAGCTAAATCTTTGCTAGACCTCAGAATATCAAACAGGCCACCAGCCCGCCAAGAGCAGTATATGTATGAACAGCATAGAAGCCACCTTGGCCTGGCTCTCTAGAAGCTTAAGAAGAGAATTATTCCAAAGGACTTTTTTTGTTATATCCCCCAAAGCAAGAGCTTGATGTTTAGGTGGAGAAACCACTACTGAGAAATAAGCTTGTTCCTTGGACTCTACGAGAAGAATCTGGAAAAGGCATTTGCTTGGGAGTTGGGATTGAATCGCTCTCCTGTCCAGTGGTGAGCTAGCAGTAATTGAAAAATGTAGTCTCTCACCAACTAGCAAAAAAAAATGAACTGGCAGGATTTCACAGGTCCTTTTCCTCCCATAGATTTTGGTAATGGATTCACATCAGCAAACATTACGGAATGTTTCCTATGTGACCAGTCATTGTGCGAAATCCTCAGAGGATGCTGAGCAGAACCAGACTCAAGTTGCTCATGGAGGGGAGCACTGAGCAGGTGGAAGCATGGGTTCTCCTCTTGAGACAGTGTCACAGCACATGACAGGGACTTCTGACCACTGCTTCCAGGTTGGGAACCCCTGAGGCACAAGACAGCAACTGAGGCTGAAAGGAACCAGTACCTAATGAGCAAGGCTTGGTCCCTAAGTCGCCCTTGGAGTGTCTGGCTTGAAGACTGAGGAAAAGCCAACTAAATCCTCAGAATAAAAGTTGTGAAGAGAAGCCGGAAGACAAAACCTGACCTTCAGTTGGACAGGAGGGGTATCTTGACCATAGAAGTTCAAACAGATCTACTTTGCATCTCTTGGCTGTAAGAGTCACCAAAGAGTACAAAGATGGATTGATAGAGATTATATATGTAGAAACAGATGACACTGTTTCTTTTACCCCTCCCTCTTTTTGTCAAAGAGATCATCTCTCTCCCAAAACATAAAAGGTCTCAAAGTTTGGAAGGCTTAGTCACCTCTGGCTGAGGGTCCACTTCTCAAATCTTAACTAGGAATGTGAAGAATTTGGATGAGATTAGTGGATTTCAAACTTTGCTTTATTCATGGAAGCCATTATTCAAACAAAATGTTTTATCATTGAGTAAATAAATCAATTACATGCTGAAGCAGCAGCACTTCAGGCGAAGCAGTACATCTGAGGGCCTCTCAAAATACAGTTTCAGTCATGAATAAGGGGGACTCCTCAGGTCCTTTTTGCCTGATTCTGCAACTCCGTGACTTTGTTGCAGATGCCCCCATACTTTCACGACTTTTGTCCTTGACCCATTGTGGGATGGTCATCCAAATTCAGTATCTAAACCTCGCGACCCCTGAGTCCCTTGTTTTAGTGTGTGCATCCTCAAGGCATGAACTAAACCAGGCCCTGGCTTAATGATGGGTTAGAGTGACAACTCAGACTCAGCTAACATCACTGTCACTGTGTCACTGTGGTTTTCTGCCATAGCACCTCACACAAGCAATAAAAACTATGAACATACATGAGGAAAAAACTAATAAAATGCTTTCATGCACAGGACCTTAGATTAGTATACTAATCCTATTTACATACAGAGAACTTGTTCTCAGGAATCCCACTGTAAACACTCCTTTATTCAGAGAACTGTCAATTCTTATCCATTTCTTGTGAATGCTAAATTAGGGTCTTCATATGAAACCATTTTATTCAATGTAATGGTTATCAAATATTTTTTGAAGTGGACAAAAATGTCTGATAGATTTCATTCACTGGATGTTGCATTGCATGATGTTGCTCTACCCCCAAAGAGGATATGCCTGTCTGAGTTTGACTAATCTTTTGTTATAGACTCCAACAATTCGCTGACTCCAGTGAACATTTGTCAATTGTCTCCCGAACATCTATTGCCTTTCCTTCCAAAGACTTCACTTTTGTCCCCTCCCTTTTCACATTCTCAGTCCTTGTGGTCTTGGGTGAGATGATGGCCCATGCACTGGGGGGGTATAACTCCGAGGCCTGAGCTAATCAATACCACACATTGTGTTGGCCACAGCCAACTGTTCAGGGGTAAAATAAACATGAAATAAATTTGTTCTATCAGACTGAGATGCAAAGCCATGAAAAGCACATGATAAAAGAAAGGGTCATCCATAATTCACTTTTTGACCACTGCCAATGATTCATTGAACCTTTTCTGCTTACTAGCAAATCTTACACAAATGTTTTTCCCCGTGATTTTCAGCCCATAGAATTCCATTTCCTTCCCAAGATATTTAAAATCCAAATTTCTCTGAGAACAGCCCAGTCCTAGTAGGTGCTTATTTTTTCCAAGTATGGCCTCTGAGCCCCTCATGAAGACACTGAATCATGCAGCCCTTCTCAATCTCCAAGTCCATATTCTCCATTCCCCTCTTCTTTCTCCCCTCTTCTCATTCCTTCCTCCCATCATTTATCATCTATTAGAAAATATACCCAAATCCAAATTGTGGAGGCCTGACTGCATTGTTCAGATGTCTACAATGTGTAGGTTATGTGCTTTTCCTTGTTAGGCTCAGAGTATGTATCAGTTGCATTTTCCTCCAGGAATCCAACCACTCCTTTGTTTTATAGCATTGTTTCCATGTTGCTTCTTGGGTTTGCACTAACCTATCCTCAAATATCTGCCAAACTGCCAGTGTCTTCACTCTGTGAGATTTGTAATTCATTAAAAATAAAATGTATGGCATATCAGTTTGGAGCTCTGGAAAGCAGACACTGAGATCAAATTAGATGTAGGAAGGAAAATGCCTGAGATGGATACAAAGCAGAGAGCAGAAGTAGGTATGGAGAGCTTTCAGGCAGTGATGCAGGTTTGACATCTGTCAAAGAGACAAGGAAGAAGGAGGACTGGGTAGGAAGAGCCATGTAAAGCAACCTACAGATTGACTTGGGCTGGCCGTTTGAGAGCACCAGAGCAAAATGGCCACTTGGAGGGAGAAATGGCTCTGGTAGAAATGGCCCAGCGCTTGTGCCTCAGTCTGCTAAGGGCATCAACTGACCATCAGACAATTATCTTCCTCACAGCAGGTTCTCTTCAAGGCGGATCTGAGTATTGAACCTCCTGGCAGTCAGGTGTGGCATTGTGGGTATTTTAAAGTAGAAGTCATTTTTAGCATAGGGTGTGTGTGTGTGTGTGTGTGTGTGTGTGTGTGTGTGTGTAAAAGAAAGAAGATTTCTTTTAAATTGGGGGTCTGAACTGTGACACTTGATAAACCCATGAAAACCAGAATAGAATTGTTCTGTCTGGGAGACCAAGCCTCAGTCCCAACTTCTAGGCTGTTGGCCTGGCTGAAAGAGAATAATTTCACCACTTTAAAAAGGAATGGAATTAGAAATGCCAAGAGTACAAAGTATTCTGGGACTGCCGGTCCTCCAACATACTGTGGTAATAATAAAGGGGGAAAAGCCCTCTGTTTTGGCCAGAAATCAGGAGAGTTATTTCGGGAGCAATCTCATCAGTGACCCAGACATTACCATTTGAGTTCCAAGCTCTGAAGAACATAAGCGTGCTTTCCCACTGCTATTTCTCTCTTTCTTCATTGGGATTTCTGCACAAACTGGCTACAAATCCAGCATTTACCTTCTCAAGGGAGCCTGCAGAAATCAGGATTGCTGTCATCAAAGAAGGTGAGCTTTCCTGGTAAGTAACTTGTCTGCTTATCCAAGGGACCTCATGGCTCACTGTCCCCAAAGTCTTCACAGGCCTTATAAAAAGAGCATTTGAAATTTACCTATACACATCAAATTTTACCAGCTCATCTTCTGCCAACAAAATGACCCATACAAGAAAGCCCAAAATCAGTGAGCTGCACCCTCCACAATTAGATTGAAGACAATTACTTGACTTGGAGCTGATGGGTCTGGGGAATAAAAAAAAAATTAACATTTTAAAAGCCCAAGAAATAACCATCATATCTAAAATTTTTATGATGTTTTCTATGTGAATTTTCTAAAGCAAGCTGCTGGCTGCTGGGGAGATCAAGGGAAAGGGATTCAAAGGAAAGTAATGCATGATGCTAACCTTAAAAGTGTCACTGACGAATTCCCTACTCAGGTCACCTATGAGTAAACCCAGCCCCTCCTTTTACTCAAAAGGTAAAAATAAGCCAGCTATAATAATCCATATTAAGTGTGCCCTGTTGCATGATCTCATTTTTATTTAGAACAACCCTATCAAGAAGGTGTTTTTAAAATCTTCCTTGGATAGGTGAGGACACCCAGGCTCAAAGTGCTTAAGTAATTTGCCTAAACTAACCCAGGTAGCAGATGGCTGAACTGAGACTTTGACACACAGGCCATTCTGAATCCAGAGCCTGGACCCATAAACATACTTCCGTATCGCCCAATCATTGTGATCAGGGCAGGTCCAGGTTTGGGGGAGCCTGAAGTTTCTATATTAGGGAGTCCTCACTAAGAAAAAGAAAAAAAAAAATCTAAAAACAAAATTTAAACAAAGCCTCAGAAGGGTTCCATGCAAGTGAGAGGGACTGAATGAAGCTAAAGCTTCATTAGCTTTATAGTAAATCCACTTCTGATTGTGATAATGCTATTATTGCCAATAATGTTACTTTAAAGAATAATTATTATTTAAATTGGAATATATGAAAATGTGGCTGGCTTAGGATTTTAAAATTTACGTGGATAACAAAGTTGTTCTATGTACTCAAAGACCCCACACGCTGCTTTCCAACCACTATGTAATTTCTGTGCATCTGAGTCATACCCGACCTGCTCAAATTCTCTTAATGTTATTCTTGCATCTCTATCAGTGCTAGCTCACTTTCAATGTCTTAATAATAATTACAATTATAGCTAACATTACTATGTGTGCCAGGCTTTGCTCTAAGCTATTTTCTTGTTGCCTATTAAATAAAACACCTACCATCATTCCCATTTTTCAGATGATGAAACTGAGGCCTGATGATAAACCCTGAGAGATTTAACAGTTTGTCTCTGAAATCTGCACTTTTAACCACACTACACCATAAGTGCTTCCAATAGCTTCCAATAGCTGTAAATCAGACTTTAACACAAGCAGTTTCCATAGAGGCCAGATAAAGTACAATAATTACAATGTCTTGATAAAGTACCAAAAATAAAGCTAGATATTCTGTAAGTCACAGACTTAATACTTTGGTCGGAATCCCCTTTTAGCACCTGTTAATAGTGCAAGAACAAAAATGTGTTTCAAGTCAAATCAGCAATTCTGAGACATAGAAGTCCTTGAAACTATCTGATTGAATGAAAGGAAATACATTTTTCCCTGGGCTGCAAAATAAGAAGCCCAAAGAATACACTTGGCAGTGCCTGAATTTACATATTTCTTATAAGTATTATACTTTTGTAGTCATTATTGAATTACCTGTACCAGACAGGTAGCACACTGAAAACTAATAGTCAACCAGGAATAGCATCTGAGAAAACTAGGATGGGCTGTATAAAATTATCTGGTCAAATTGGCTTGGCAGTCTTCCTGAGGCTGAAGCACCATGGAGGGTACATATCTGAGCCATGTTCCTTGAACTTTAATGCTTGCAGGAACTTCAACATTTATTTAGTTCAAACCCTTCATTTACAGATGAAGGAAGTGGGACCCTGAGATGCCAGGGGTCACAGAGCTAATGAACTCATTTATTCAACAAACGAATTGAACAGATTGTAGAACTAGGATGGAAGACTTTTCCATTGCCCCATACTGCCCTATGGTTAAGACCTACTCCTGGGCACAGTATCAGTGATCCTGCAATTTTTAAACAAAATTCTGTCTATGACACAGACATACAAGGTTTTCATTGGTCTGAGCTCTACCTACCTATTTATCATCATCTTCCACAATTCCCCAGTATGAAACCTTGTTCTTTTTATTTCCCAGAAAGTATTCACTATGCACTCTTTTTCTAGATCGGGATGCTATAAAAAAATACCATAAACTGATGGCTTACAAACAAAAGAAAGTTGTTTCTCACAGCTCTGGAGGCTGCAAGCCTGAGATCAGGATGCCAGCACAGTTGGGTTCTGGTGAGAGCCCTCTTCTGGGTTGCAAACTATCAACTTCTTACTATATCCTGGCATGACAAAGGGGAAGCTAGCTTTCTGGCCTCTTCAGGAGGGCTCCCCCTGCAAGACCTAATTACCTCCCAAAGGCTCCACTTGCAAACACCAACCTATTGGAAATTAGATTTCAAAATATGAGTTTGGGGGAGTTTAGGGGGACACAAACAGTCCATATCAACAGTCATAGCTCTGAGCCTTTGTGGAGATTGTTTTCTCCACCTGGATTGCCTTTCTTCCCATTCTTCACCATATTAACTCCTTCATATGTCAAAACTCAGAAGTGTCACCTTCACAGGGAAGCTACCCATGACCACGCCCCATTCCCCACCCATCCATCCAGAAAGGATTAGTTTGGTCCCTCTTTTGCTCTCTCAAAGCAGTTCCTAGGGCTTTGGGCACTTAGCACACTGTATTTTGGGTCTTGGTTTAAATTTGTTCCCTCCATTAAACTCTGAATTGCTTAAAGTCAGAGATCCAATGTTCGTCATCTTTTAAATCATTTAATGCCTAGGCTCTGGTGGGTACTTAAAAAAATTATAACAATAATAATTAATATTTAATCCCTACAATCATCTTAAAGGGAGGGTGTGGTAAGGACAGATATTACCAATGCTCACCAAGATTTGTGGTTCTCTTCCTGAAGTTAGACCTGGCCCCATGATTTGCTTTGGCCAAGGAAATTTAAGGAGGTGACATATGTCACCTCCAAGAATAAACATCTAAGAATAAGTACTCTTTCCCCCTGCAATGATGAACCCTAAAACCTCATTTTGGGCAGGCAACATCAGAAGGTGGTGAAGTCTCAGTCATCCTCTGCTGACCCATGTTGGACACATAGTATGGGTGAGAAATAAATCTCTGTTTTTTTAAATCATTGATATTTTGTGTTTGCTACTGCAACATAACTTAGCCTGTCCTGGCTGATACCAAGACGGTTTAATATCATCCTCTTTTTATAAATGAGTTGCTCAGGTGGTAGGTGGCAGAGTGGGCATTCAAACTCTGCTAGGTATGATAAAGCTTATGTTCCAGACCACAATGGAATAGAAAAGAAAGAAAGAAATCAATCTGCTCCCACACTGAATATTCCAAATGTTGCTTCCTTTCCAATTTTAGGCATTGTCAGGAATTGATAAAGCAGCTATTCTTTCTGAAAATATCTAAGCAAATTCTCCCCTACCTCCTCCCTCTGATATGTCCTTTTCCTAATTCTACCTCATATATTGGAGTTTGCTCACAGCAACCCTGGAAGGTTTTTACACATAAAGTATTTGTCCTTCATTAAAAATAATAAAGAATGTGATATTGGTGTATTCATTTTCCAGTCAGATTTTTAAATGCCTTTTAAAGAGTTCTTTTTTACTTTCTGCTAAGCAAACAGAATATCTTTCATTAAATGCCAAACACAAATGTTTTTGTCTGCTATGGTTTCTTTTACTTTTTTTTGGATTTTATTTTATGTTTATTTTTTATTTAATTTTATTCTTATTTCACAGAAGATTGTATAAGTTTAAGATGTATAAAATATTGATTTGATACATTTATATATATCTCAATATTATTACTATTTGTAGCATTAGCTAACACCCTATCACATCACACAATTATCATTTCTTTTTCGAGACTAGAATTGAGATCTAGTCTCTTGGCAAGTTTGATATTTATAATACAATATTGTTGTCTATAATCACTATATCTCCAGAACTTTTTTATCTACTTGTTTCAAGGCTGTACCCTTAAATAATATCTCTTCTATTCTCCCATCCCTCAGTCCTTGGTAACTACCATTCTACTCTCTGTTTTCACAAGTTCAGTTTTTTTAGACTCCACATGTAAGTACTATCATACAGTATTTGTCTTTGCCTGACTTGTCTCCCTTAGTATAATATCCTCAAGGTCTGCTATGGTGTCCTTAAAGAAATTTTTACTTGGGAAAAAAGTCGACTTTCTTTGTCAGTGGTATCAATGAGTTGGTAAAACCCTGAAATTAATTTGGATGATGGGAATACAAATTCAACGCTAAAGAAAACACCATTTATTATTTAATTCAGCCCAAGGATCCCTCCATGAAGGCTTGGAAAGCACAGTGATCTCCAGGAAGTCAGGCTAGCATTAGCTAGTTTTTAAGAGCAGGGTTTCCAAGTCAAATGAGTTCAGAGCCAAACTCTGCCTCTTCTCTTACTTGTTCTGTGACCATTGTTAAATTATTTAACCTCTGAGAGACTTAGTTTTATCATCTTCAGGATGGGTAAATAATAGTTGTCTTCATATGATTGTTATAAGGATTACATCCTTAGATGAGTTAATGTTGATAAAACCCTTGGCATGATCCTCTAGCATCTGATAAGTATTTGATGAAGAGTAGTATTAAGCCAGTCATTAATAACGCCTGCCCATCTGCATAGCTTGGATTACAAAAACATCAGAATAGTACCACAATGAAGTGGCTGCAAGAATTAAGGAAACCAACCCAAGTTTGCTTAATAGTTCCTGTTCTTTGGGAAATTTGTTGGTTAAGAAATTATAGGAATTGAGCACAGGCAGTGGGGTTTTCTCTTGAGAGTCAAGAATTATAGTACTGTTAGATATTTAGTGCACATTCTCTAGGACAAAACCAATCTTGTTTTACTTAAAATTCTAGCTTTAATTTCTGCCTCATCTTCTATATGTTCTGTGCCTATATTTTTATTAGTCCATATACCTGGGGAAAATTAGCACACCCTACACACAGTCATGTACCTGGCTTTTCACTTCAGAATGCACTCAGTTGGTGACTGTTGATTAAAATATAGAGAGCTTCCCTACTCAATTTATGGCTGTGGAAAATGTTGTGCATATCAGCCACAATACATTCACCTGCTTCCTATAGACATTTAAACTGTTTCCAAGTAGAACTTTCATGAGTAACCTTTGCACCCATAAGCACACATCCCCACATGCCCATTTAAATTGAGAAAATATGTGCTACGTTTAACACTGGAGGATACTGGGCATGATTATGGTAAGTCATGTATTTCTTTTTGTTAGTTGAACTATCCATTTCTCTGGCTCTCATTAAAATAAAAATCGATATCTTGTAAGATATTAATGTGATGGCTTCTGCCAAGTTGGAAATGGGTTTACCTTCTTCACTCAGAAAGGAGTGGGAATCTTTAGAAACCCCTCATTCCTTTGTTGTTACAACTTCACTTTACTAACTGAACACAAGGAGAGACTCACAGATGTGGTTCTTAACCAACTCCTTGGTGCTTTTCCAAACCAATCTTTTTGTAGACAATAATTTACATGATTTGGTATTTTCTAGGATGTTCGTTAATGCTAAGTAGGAAGGAACCATTATGTGATAACATTTTCTACTGTGTCTATAGCATTTAGAACTAGAAAATGATTAAAGTCCACAGGGTGAGTGTTCAAGGAAAGCAGAGGCATCCGGAATGCTCTTTAGCTTGAGAGAGTCGAGCCCACTGGTAACACAACATTAGGGACTGCACTTCCTCTCCCCATTTCCTCATGATCATATAACAACCAAGGATCTATAGGTCTCTGATGAAGGGATGAGCTGGCTTTTCTGATATTCAGACATCATAAGCCCCTAACACTGCCAAACTAAGAGTCCCTCCACAGAATTTTTTTCCTATTATGACCTTACAGCCAGGTCTTAGGCCTGGGATTTATTCCTAATCATCACCTTAACTCACCTTGCAGCTTTGAGCTTATCACTTCTCTCATTTAGCTCAGTTTGTCCATTGTTAAAAGAGAAGAATGAATATTTGTAATCATCAGATAATAATTGCACTTTGCATGGAGATCTCCCAGTGAAGTAAGCAGTCATGACCAGGGCTATACAGTTAACATTAATTATCTCATGTATTTCTCACTATTGCTCAAGGAGGAAGGCATTATTTTTTTTTCTTTTATTCTTTTATTGTGAAATAAACTTTTTTTTTTTAAATTAGCTTCAGGTGTACAACATAGTGCAATGGTTATACTTTTTACCCCTCAAAGTGACAAACCCCCTCCCCCAATTTGCCACCCCACTCCTCCCCGCCATATCATACGTATGTATTACAATGCCTTTGACTCCCTTCCACAGCATAATCCACATCACATGACTATCTATATATTCAATTACAGTTGGCATACAATATTATACAACATCAGTTTCAGGTATACAGTGTAGTGATCAAGCCTCTACTCCATACATGAAGTGGTCTCCCGAACAAGACATGTGACCATCTGACACCCCATAAAATATTTATAACATTAGTAATTATATTTCCCTAACTGTCTTTCATATCCTTGTGGCAATATTGTAGTTACCTATTTATGCTGTCTAATCCCTTCCCCTTCTCCCTCATCCCCACCACCCTCCCAACTAGCAACCCTGTTTTTCCTCTATATCTATGAAACTGTTTCTGTTTACTTTGCTTATTCATTCAGTTTTTCAGATTCCACATATAAGTGAGATCATGTGGTATTTGTCTTTCTCTGACTGACTTATTTCACTTAACATAACAGTCTCTAGGTCCATCCATATCGTTGCAAATGGTGTGATTTCATTCTTCTTTATAGCGGAGTAATACTCCATTGTATAAATGTACCACAGTTTCTTAAGCCAGTCATCTACCGATGGGCATTTCGGTTGTTTCCAAGTCTTGGCTACTGTAAATAGCACTACAATAAACATAGGGGTGCATATATTTTTTTAAATTAGTGTCTTGGATTCTTCTGGGTAGATACCCAAGAGTGGAATTGCTGGGTCATATGGTCTTTCCATTTCCAGTTTTATGAGATACCTCTATACTGATTTCCATAATGGCTGCACCAATTTGCAGTCCCACCAACAGTGCACCAGGGTTCCCTTTTCTCCACACCCTTACCAGCACTTGTTGTTTGTTGATTTATTGATGATAGCCATTCTGACTGGAGGAGGTGGTATCTCATTGTGGTTTTTATTTGCATTTCTCTGATGATTAGTGAGGTTGAACATTTTTTCATATGCCTGTTGGCCATCTGTATGTCCTCTAGAGAAATGACTCTTCATATCCTCTGCCCATTTTTTAATTGGGTTGTTGGTTTTTTTGGTGTTGAGTTTCATGAGTGTTTTATAAATTTTGGATATTAACCCCTTATCAGATATATAGTTGGCAAATATATTCTCCCATTCAGTAGGCTGCCTTTTTGTTTTATTGATGATTCCTTTGCTGTGAGAAAACTTAAGTTTGATGTAATCTCATATGTTCATTGTTTCTTTTATTTCCCTTGCCCGAGGGGATATATCAGTAAAACTATTACTCAGGGTAATGTCTGCAAACTTACTCCCTATGTTTTCTTCTAGGAGTTTTATGATTTCAGGTCTTACATTTAAATCTTTAATCCATTTTGAGTTTGTTCTCATACATGGTGTAAGTAGGTGGTCCATCTTCATTTTTTTGCACATTAGTCCAATTTTCCCAGCACCATTTATTAAACAGACTATCTTTACTCCAGTGTAAACTCTTGCTTCCATTGTCATAGATTAAATGACCGTATATGGATGGGTTTATTCCTGGGCTCTCTATTCTGTTCCATTGGTCTATGTGTCTGTTTTTATGCCAGTACCATACTGTTTTGATTACTGTAGCCTTGTAGTATGTTTTGATGTCAGGTAATGTGATACCTCCCACTTTGTTCTTATTTCTCTAGATTGCCATGGCTATTCGGGGTCTTTTGTGGTGAGGAAGGCATTATTATATCTTCTACTTATAGTCACAGGAACTGAGGTTCACAGAAATTAACTAATTTGCCCAAAGGTATCAGAACAAGTGAATTGTGGAGTCAAGGTTCAATCCTGACTTGAAACACTGTTCATTCCACAAATCAAATTAGATTTTACTTAACAGGGTCCAGAATGCATAGTCTGAAACATTTATCTTGTGTCTGAAGTCCTCTGATAGTGTATACCTAAAAGACTCTCTTATAAGAATTACCGTTAATGTTACAGTCAGTCAACAATATTTATTAACTACCTTTTATGTCCTACCAAGAATAATGGCAATAACACTTTGCATTCCAGACTCTCTTTCAACTTCTCAAAGTACTATCTATATCTATTGATGCATTTTATTCTCCCAGAAATACTATGATTTCTCAGAGATGAGGTAAAAGAATTTGCCTACTCAGTTATAAAGTTTCCTGACTCTTCATCCAGTGAAATTTGTTTTGGTAGGAAGAGTGTGTGTTTATGCACGTGTGATTCACTTTATTTATTGGATGTTTTTAGGTAAAAGAATAAGAGTTTGTTGTAACAAACCAAATAGTACGTATCAGTTTCTGTGATCAATTACCTTCCCCTTTCTTCTTTCAATCCCATGCTCCCAAAGTTATCCATGGTAGTGGGTTGATGTATAATCTTCTACTCCAGACAATCGGCATCATGGTTTCAAAGATAATATCACAGACTGAGTCATATAGTAAACAGCACTTTCTCAAGGAAGTCAGAAGTGTCAGTTTTACAATTGTTAGCATAGGAATGCATCTGAGATTCTCTCAACTTGCCCTAGGGTTTATTTCTGCCTCCCCTACTGATCCTATGCCTGAATCCCACTTCCTAGTTATAGGCCTCCCAGCCTGACCATTTATAAACTAGACTCCAGGGATTAATTTGCACAGGCTGAGTTTGGTATGTTCCCAGTTTGTCATCCACTTGACATAGTAACTATTCATCCCAATATATAAAAGTTGGAAGCCAAACCCACTTTGTCACCTTAGCCAGCCGCCCATCCATCCACAGAGGTTATTCTGTGGTCCATAAGGGTGACTTTATAAGAACTTTAAATTGGGAGTGAAGTCTTGGTACACACAGTACTCCCTGATATGAAGCACAGCTTCCATTAATCCCTTTCTGCCATTCTCCTGAGACTGTAAGAGTGTCTCTTGGGCTCTGTCCTAAAATTATTTTATAACCATTTAACTTACACTCACATCACATCAATTTTTACATCATAATGTGATTTGCATTGATTTGAGCTGCCACCAGGATGAGCTCATAACAGTGTCAAGACCTCTGTTGAGTAAATAAAGAACTGATTTTGATGTGGGGAATGATGAAGGATGAAAACATTACAGAAAGAGACCAGAGACAATACAAGCTTAGTAGGGAAATTTTAGACATCAAACATTTTTTTTTTTAACACAAAATACCAAAGGTCACTAGTCTCCCACATCAAATACACAGACAATTTTTTTAAACAAATCCATTTCAATCTGAGCCTTGAAACAAGTCTAAAATATGTGACTTTTGTAAAGAAGATTCTAGGATAATTTTAAATTTGTTGTTTTTAAAATAATGGAGGAGGAACTGTTTGGGATGTCAGAGGAGGAAAGGGGAGGAACTCGGCACCATTTTCTTTTCTGTCCTCGTTCACCACACAGACTTCAACCTATCCAGAGTGGCTGACATCTGATTACCTGACCCTGATGTGCAAAATTCCAGAATCATACTCATTTGCAGATCTAAGATTCCACAAAAGGGGCAAAGCAGGCTCCAAACTGTGGCTTTGTGCCAGTTTTTAAAGGACTAGCAGCTCCCTTTGTACTCAGTTAAGGTTGACTGGAGCACCCATACTTCACCCAATATGCAACTTCTCCATTTATCTTGGCAACCGCTCAACAAGAGAGTGAGGTTTGGTTAAAGGTGGGTTGAATCATCATGAAAACTTTTCTCTACCATTATCATCCTATCTGAAGAAGGCGAATGGAGACGAAAGATTTTCAGGCCGAGTTTCCGCCGATCTTAACTGGAATAACTTGCACTCTTTCACATATGCAGCTGTGTCCTCCTCAGGGAGTTGTCCAACTAAATGTGATTCTAAACATCTGTCAGCTAAATCAGAGCTCCAAATTTAGCACTCAAGAACATTATGTGGATTTGTGATGCTCACTGGAAAACACTGGATCCATAAACCAAGCTCACGTGACACAGCCGGGTGGTACTCTGGCTGGTAATTTTATCTATGACACATTTAATTTGCCTGTACATTTATGAATGTCATGTCAAGGGAAAGAGTGACCATTTTTCTAGAGACTGTTTTCTGAATTGTTGCAAGATCAATAGCTAGAAGGGAAAGTCTTTACACTAGGAACACGAACTGTATTCTTAGCCAATTATATGCCTGGGATTTTTTAAAATTCCCAGTGGGCTCATTTGGTCTGAATTTCCTGAACCTCTGTTCTCTGCCCTGAGCTGTCTTATTGGTTCAGCTATAACTTCACTCCACTGTGTCCATTTTGGAGGAGGAGAAGTTCTGCATATAGGCACAAATTCTAGTCACCATGTTTGGAGATGTGAAGCCTGGGAGAATCATCCTTTCCCTCCCACCACTGGATGTTTCTCAAGAGCTGTGCTGCTGTTCAGGGGAACTAGGAAGCCAGGCCTTGAGTCAAGAAGCAATACTCCTGTGTGATTGGTTAGGACTCCTTAGTGCAGATGGGGGTTTGTAGTCTATCCTATCAGTTCCTGAGATCACCAGTGCCCTTGAAGGGAGACATGGGAGAAATATCCTTGCAATTCAGTATGTGTTCCTGACAGATGATTTATCACAGTAATCTAAAAGTTGTGAATTTACTTAGGTTAATACAAAAATCTCACAGCTTCCAAAGTTCATTTCTCCATTAAGCCTTCCCTGGTTCCTCAGTCAGAGTTAGTTATCCCCTCCTCTGAGCTCCCAAGACAGCCTATATGTGGCTCTCATCAACGTGGAGTTAATGTGTGGTGTTGTTAGGAGTGTCTTCAAATGCCCCTGTGATCCCTAGAGAGGCGGAGATGGCATTTGATTTGCCCTGTATCCCCAAGAGTACGACAGACTCACAGTCTGTGGCCAACTGATATTTTATAGATAGTGAGTAGGGACTGACACTAGTATAAAAGGCATAAGAATACAGCATTGAGAGGCAAGGAAAGGTTGTTCAGGCATGGGGTTGAAGGGGAACTGAGTCAACACACATTTCCTTTGCTAGTGGAGAGAGGGCAGTCCTCTGAGGTACAAAAGCCCAGGCGAGAAGAGCCAGGAGCTGGGACACTAGGACAGCAATGCCATTTACACTGCTTAAGGGAGTTGAACAGGGAGGGGCTTCTGCCTCAAAATGTCTTCTTTCTGGCACCCAAAATTATAGCCTTCGAAATATATTCCTAGAAGGCATTAATTCTTCCCTCTATTCTTCCCTCTATTCATCCCACTTTTTGGATGACGTTCTTATCTTGGAAGCCCACATAAGATAATAGTTAAGACCAAAGACTATACAGCATGAGACAGATCAGGGTTCAGACTGCAGTCCATAATACACTAAGGTGTATTGTCTTGAGAAAATTATTAAACATCTCTAAGCTGACTTGTTAGGTATTGAAGGGATTCAGTGAGCCAGTGGGAGTAAAGTGGCACATAGCAAATGTTCAGTATCATCAATACTATCATCATCACTATAATTAGTTGGGATTCTTGTTTGTAAGTGATAAGGATGAACCAAAATGGGAAGCGGGGGCAGAAGTACAGGTGTGTCTCCCAGAAACCAAGAGCAGGAATGTACTTGGGCCTCAGAGTGGTACTGTCACCTCTGCCTTTCACTGCACACCTGCTCTAGTTGCCCCCTCGGCTTCTTCTCTTCTCAGGTACACATAATTGTTGGAGAAAGCCTACCCCTCAACTTCTAAACTGACATGTAGCAGATTCAGCTACCCAAAAATAGGCTAATACAAGCCTTTTTCTTGGCCTTAATCTCACATTTCTGGGGGAACTTCTCAGACTGACTCACCTAATCTGGTGCTAGTCTCGCGGACTCAGCAGTGGCAGGGGTTAGGTATAGGTGGATGCGGAGATCACAGATACACAATGGCTGCTTCCAACCAGGGCGCTGCTCGTGAGGAGGCTGACAGAGAGGGCAGTTGCATGTGTTGGGGAAAAATTGTCAAGAGACAGGGAGATGCTGCAAAAGGTACCTTTAAACTACTATGAGGATGAAAATGGGACATTTAGAAATGTGAAGAAATGTGTGAAATATTTTCTGTGTGAAAAAAAAAATTGCATATGTTATGATCATAACTATATTCACTTATAAAAGTAAAGATTTATAGGGAACCCAAAGGAACTGTTTTTATGTTCTGGTGATGAATTTTTAATGTCTCTTGATTTATTAACAAAACTTTGTTTAATGTGGAAAGCTCCTATAGGGATTAATAACCCCTGAGCCCTTGCCACCTAACACCTTAGCAAGGATTAGTAGACAACTGGCTGAGAGCCAGGCCCCAGGGGACAGATCTAGGCTTGGAGGAGAGGAGGGAGTGAGCCAAGAAGTGCCAAGGACACTGGAGGCAAGCTGCTTGTTCTTCACAGTAGAAGGAAACTACAGCCTATTTTCCCAGAAAGGCAGAAACCTGGCTTAGAATTCTGAAGCTTCCATCAAACTTTCACAGAATGTCAGTGAATTCCAAGCCATAGACAGGGCAGCTAGCAGAAAACTCCTTTGGTAATAAAAAGTCATCAAGAACATTGTGAAAGGGCAACACGTGGCTTTTAGGGCAAAGCTGGTGCCAACTTCCAAAGGCCTTACAGATATCCTATAGAAACATTTCTACAGAAACAAATATCCTCCACGCCCACCCAGCAACCTCTGAGCCCACTGGCACTCTGTCTCCATCTCACACCCCTGCCCACAGGATAACCCGAGAAAAGCCCATTTGGGCTCTAGCACTCTGCTTCCGCTAGCCTAAAGGTCAATGCACTGATTCTTCCAGCATTTCCCTCAGGGATCGGGTAGGACAGATGGTCACCATCATGTTAAAGCCAAAGACTTATAAAGTAACTTTGGGAGCACTATGAGAGCTGAACTCCTACCCCAGAGACAGAACCCTGAGACTCTGGCTGGGACAGGGACCGAGGCTCTAAAATGCAATGGGTAAATCACATCCATAGCCTGAGCTGCAGGGCAGAAACAATGTTTTTGAAATTTCTCAAGTTGCAGCTCTCAGACATTGCCCAAATGTTTCCTTAAACATGACTTTTATATCATGCCAAAGCTCCAGGAAAATTCACTGCAGCCTCAGGGCTTTGAGTGAACGGTCAAAAATTAGGAGGTCCAGAGTTGTGGTGCTAGAGACCCTTTTATGAATACTGTCTTTACCGAAATTCTTAACATCACCAGCAGTGTTTATCTAAGCCTCAGGCCTCTGTGCCCTGTGGAGTGTAGACCTACAAAATTATCTGTATAACACATTTACAAAATAGCCATACATTCAGTAAGGTGGTCAATTAATTGCGAATCTACTACATGTATAGTAGTGTATCAGAAGCTGAGTATAAAATGGTGAATAAGACCTACTCCTGCTGAGTCTAGGTATCTACAGTCCAGTAAGGGGGGAAAAAAACCCTGAAAAGGCAATGACGGATAATAAATGCTCATAGGATTAAGGACAGGGTATTTGACACACTGGAGAGAAATTTAACAGGATATTGAAGGGTCAGAGAAAGTTTTCTAAAGCAAAGACTAGTTCTCGAGAGCCCTAAAGGAAGTAAAGGACTTGTGCAGATGAAGATGGGAAACAAAACTGCAGCTATTAGGACCCTTCAACCTGGTTGCTGGCCCACCTCATATCATGAAACCTGGCTGTGGGCTGAATTTGTTCAAGTAGCGTGGAGGTCTATGTGGAGCGTTGGATAGCAGGAAGAGTTGGACACATAGAAATGAAAACAAAGGCTTTCCTTCTTTCAAGAATTACTATAAAATCTGACTTTCCAATTGACAGCTAAGGAAACTGTCTGAACTTTCTGTCAGAACAGGTTAATCAGGTTCATCTAAATAGTTTATCGAATATGTAAGGTACCTACTGAGTGCCAGATAACTGCAGGTGAAAAATAAATAAGATACCACAAGACAGAGAGAGAAGAGAGAGGAAAGATGAAATGAAACAGGGTCTGGGGTAGAGGAAAGAAGGAAGGGACAAGTTATGGAGCAGGCTAGGTGATGCCGCACCTTACCAGTGTAAGCTTACCGACGGATTTTTATCTGACGATAGGTGACTAGCAACTTCATCTCTGCTGAGATGAACAGAAATGGATACGCTTGGAAGAAAGGGTTCAATTCAGCATAAGAAACCATTTCTTGTCAGTTGTCTCCGACATGCTTCGAATGTGGGATTAATACTCTGTGGGAAGGCATCCCATTGGCAGAGGTTTGCAGGCAAGAAAAAAGTTTCGATGACCCACGTAGAATTCTCCTTGGTCTATGCCTGACATTTGACAAAACTTTACTGAAATATGGAGTGAAGGAATCTTCAAAGGGGCTTCAGAGATTTATGTACCATGAGCATCTGCTCTAACACACAGGGTTAATTCACAGGAAGCTGTACATACCAAAATGTGTCATTCCAGTTTTGTGTGTTTGTGTGTGCGTGTGCTTGCGTGTGTGTGTGTTGGTGGTGGTGTTTGCAGTCTGTGACTTTTTTTTTTTTTTGAGGGCAGTGTCACTGGCCCTCATATGTGGGATCTGAACTGGGGCCGCTGGCTTCGCAAGCCAACACTTAACCACTGTGCCACTCGGCCGGCCCTACTCTGTGACTTTTGATGTATTTCAAATCTCTGTCTATTCTGACCTGACTCAAAAGTAAAGGTGAAAGACGTTCATCAGGAAGTTACCCATCTACCTAATCCATTCTCTATTCTTTGGAACCCCTCATTTATAGAATTTTAGAGCTGGGGGCGGGGCATAGAAGTTAAACGAGAACCTGTCTATTGGGATGCTTAACATGTGCTTGGCATAACTGATCAGTGATAACATACATAAAATGACTATTTCAAATTTCTCATTTTACATGTAAGGAAACTGAGGGACATAAATAGTTTAGATAAATTGTTCAAAGCCCCACAGTTGCTCTTTCTAAATTCATGCAAATATTACCAAGTGACTGTTTTATGCTAGGCATTGTGTGTGGGATACTGGCAAAGCCAAGGACTAGACTACTAGAAGGCAGTTATCTGGGCTTTCAATGCAGTGCTCTCCTTTTATATTCTGGAGTTTACATTTTAGGGATCCAAGTTAGACGCATCAGCCTGCCTGTCATCTTTATGAGGGGCTGGAAGAGAGATCTAATCTCTTGACAACAATCTGTATCTTCTCCCTGAACATGCAAGCATTTTGATTATTGGCAAAATATGGAGGAAATATTTTGATTTAGAAGATAAAATTCCTGTGAGTTTTAGGTTTATAGCTTTTTGAACAATCAAGATTGGCAGAATGAAGCAAACTGAACAAGTTCAAGTGTAGTTTTTTGTATCATCCTATTAGATTATTGTGTATTTTGTTATGTTAAAAAGTCTAACCGTTAGCAAATGTATATGCCTCTTTCACAAATTATATTTTTAGAATAATGATCTCACACTACTAAAGTTTGGGTTAACGAAATTATCTGTGGGTCATTCCCAGGGAACTCGAAATCAGAGGACAGAAATGAGTGGTCCCAGCCAAATCCAGCTGTTGGTTATTGTATTTGGTTTGGCCTGCTGAGTGTTGACCCACACAAGAGTCTTAAAATTTTTGATGTACTTCAACCTTAAAAATCAGGAGCTTATTATATAAAAATAAAGCTTCTAGCTTCTCTTATAAAGTCAGAAGTTCTTGAGACACAAAACCACATTCTCACTCACGATCAGCAGGATTCACTAGGACTGCAGACAAAGTAGCCTTCTGAGACTAGGCTAACACTTGCCATTCTCTGTGTCTGCCTGCTTCACTCATTTACGTACCAGGCCCTGTTGGCATTTGAGTTCATGGCCTTTGCTTCATATCAGGAGTCAAAATCTTTACAAAGCTGTGGAGGCTTTCTAACCAATTTTTTCTCCAAGTGTTGAGTGCACAATGCTTTTGATTATCAGTGGGGTTAGAGTAAAAGTACGCATTCATCCACTCAACATATATTATTGCCTACTATCTTCCAGATTTGTGCTAAGAATGGAGGAGACTGAGATAAATAAGGCTTAGCCCCTCCAGGAGCCCATGGTCTAGTGAGAAAGAGAAGTATGTAAGTGATTAGAATGGTTTAGCCAAATGTCCTGGTGAGTCATGGTAGCACAGAAGTGGGAGCGACCAATTCTAATAAGGGGAATTTAAGGCACTTTGATAGAGCAAATAACTGAATGGAATGATCAGGATCCAACTAGGAAAACAGAAAACGTTCAAAGTAATGAAATGGAGCAGTTTCATACTGTACATTGGTAATCCAGGTACGGTGGTTTTAAAACATGATACCGAAGTTCTTCAACATTCCTCCCATTGAGGAACGTTGTCTGTGTCCCACCTCCCTGTTTAAATCTGGGTAGAATTATGACTATTTCAACTTACAGAGTAAGACAAAAGTGATGCTGTACAACTTGAGAAGTCAGGGCATAAAAAGGAGCACGCTTGTTGCTGGATGGAACTCATATTTGGAGCCCTGAAACACCATGCAAGCACCCTGACTACTCTGAGGCTGTCGTGCTATGAGGAAGTCGCGCCACATGGCAAGCCATGTGTGGGTGCTCTGGTCGGCAGTCCTAGCCTTTGAGTCATCACAGCCCAGGCACCAGACATGTGAGTAAATAATCTTCAGATGATTCCAACCCTAGGTGTCACGTCACCCCTAGTATTTCCGTCTTCCCAACTGAGGCCCAGACATTACTGGACAAGAGATAAACCATCTTGGTTGTGCCCTGTACAAATTCCTGACTCATGGAATGATTGTTCTAAGACGCTGAATGTTGGGGTAATTTGTTACATAGAACAAAACTACCAGAACCACAGGTTATGGAATTGCTAAAAAGCTAAACAAGACTGGGAGGTGACCCATAGATTAGCAACAGCAGGAAACACAGTGCTACCATCTCTAGGATAGAAGGACAAAGAGAATAGTTTGCATTCATGAGGCTCAAGGTCTAGGGTTGCCTTACAGAAGTTAGAACCAAGGCAGGCCTTCCAGAAAGAAGGGAACAATAGAAGAAATACAGATGGGTCTGAAGATACTACTTAAGGAACAAAAGAAATGCTAGGTTTCTCTCTTCTTCCTGTCGGAATATCTTTTGCTACTGCCTCCCATTGCCCTAAGCTAGTCGGATGCCTAGAAAACAGAGCCTGCAAGAGTCAGTCCCTTCTAATGCAGAATAGAGCAAGAGAAGGCAAAAAATGGATCTCATGGGAAAAGGCCCAGGACTAGCACACTAGGTATTGAAGAATGAGTAGAAGGTCACAAGACAGATAAGGAGAGATAAATTTCAGACAAAAGGAACAGCAGAGGTATGAAGGTACATGCTCATGCTCAGAAAACTTCCAATAGCTCTCCAAAGTCTCAACATACCTTGTGTTTGGGGTGGAACAGAATCAGTAGAGATTCTTAACCCCATTGTATGGACAAGAAAACTGAAGCTCAGTGCTATATACTGAATGTTAATATCCCCCCAAAATGTGTATGTTAAAACCTAATCTCCATTATGATGGTATTTAGAGGTGAGGTCTATGGGAGATGATTAGGTCATGAATGTTGGGTCCTCCCAAATGAGACCCAGACAATGGAATTAGTGCCTTTATAAAAGAGACCCCAGAAAGCTCCTTTGCCCTTCCCACCGTGTGAGGACACAGAAAAAATACAGATATCTATGGACGAGGAAGAAGGTCTTCACCACACTGGATGTGCTATTGCCTTGATCTTGGACTTCTCAGCCTCCAGAACTGTGAGAAATAAAGTTCTGTTGTTTGTAAGCCACCCATTCTATTATAGCAGCCCAGAGGGCTAAGACACTAAGACAGGGTAGGTGTAGTGGACATTCATCATTTGAGGAGTTATCTGGGTTCCAACATCTTATTTGGGAGAGCCCACCTTTGTATATGTCTTGGTGGCAGGTAGGGCATGGTCAACCAGAATGAAAACCAAAGGGGTCAACCCACCTCTGTCAGAGCTGTAAGATCTCAATTGGACATTTCTGCACAGAAATTGGAATCTTGAGTGAACAACACAAAAATAGAGTTAAAAAATGATTCGCAGTAGCAGTGGTAACATTGGGGGTCCAGTATTATTACTGGTACTGGGTGTCCTCTGGTTACTACCAGTCTTGATCGTGGCTCTATGGCTGTATGGCCTGATTCATGATCTTTCTTAACTCCTGCTAATTTTCTAAAGTCTGATCTTTCAGACTCTCAGTTAATTCTGAGAACTACCCAGTAACTTGCCAACAAATTCCATTCCTGCTTAAGTTAGATAGACTCAGTTTCTATTGCTTGCATTAGACGATATTACCATAAGTAAGAATTTGCTCTCTTAACTGCTCTTTATAACATTTATTTTGAGAATACCAGGCAGATGTTGAAGTGAGAATGAACCCAGACTAAGACATTAGATACATAAATGTGATATGGATCTCTCCGAACTTACTAATCATAAAGGGATATCAATAAGGGAAAGGATTAAATCGTCAGCTAACATTTATTAAATACTCTAAAGTTGCATATGGCTGATATTAAAAATTGCCACAAACTTTGTGGCTTAAAACAACATATTGGGCTGTTGGAAAAGTCATGACACATGTTTGCAACAGATGGCACTAGTTCATTTTTGGAAGTACTAGAGTCATTCACATCTATGTTATTGCTATGTCATTTGACAGCTGACAGTTCTGGCTTCATTCTAAAAATTGAGCAATTTGGTTGAGTTTTGGAGATTTTACAACAAGCTGAAGATGGAAGACCAAACTGCATTTTCGCCATATTTTACTGTTTTACTTCCATAAAGGGAAGAACGCGTGTCAAGCTTGTGAAAAGTTGCATCATAAAGTTTATGGTGACAATGCTCTAGAAGAACATCAGTGTCAATGATGGCTCACAAATTCTGTGCTGCTGATTTTGATCTCAAAATCGGGAGGCCCATCAAGGTTGATGATGACAAAATAAAGGCATTGATCAAGTCAAACCCACCTTACACACCAACGAGAGATTGCAGAAACATTGAATATCCATCATTTAAGTGTTCACAACCACCTAAAGAAGCTGGGATACGTAAGCAACCTTGATATTTCGGTTCTGCATGAAATCAAAGTTCATTTGATGGTGCTTATAAACATCTGCAATATGCTCATTAAATGTAGGGAAAACGATCCTTTTTTGAAGCAACTGAAAACTAGTGCTGAGAAGTGGATTGTTTACAATAATATGGTGTGCCAACAGTCTTGGTCCCAATGTGATGATTCAAACGACATCGAAAGCAGACATTCATCACAGGAAAGTTATGCTCTCAGTGTGGTGGGATTTAAAAATGAAGGTGTCGTGTTTTTCGAGCTCCTACCAAGGAACCAAACAATCAATTAGAATGTGTACTGTCGGCAATTGGACAGTTTGAATGAATCCATCATCCAGAAACGTGCAGAGCTTGTTAATTGTAAAGGAGTTCTGTTCCATCGCAACAACACGAGAGCACACACAAGTTTGATCACCCGTCAAAAATTATCAGAGCTTGGATGAGATGTGTTGCCACACCCACCATACTCGCCTGACCTTGTGCAGTCAGTCTTCTGTTTGTCTTGCTCTCTTCAAAACTCCTTGCATGGTATAACATTGAATTCAGATGAGGCTGTAAATCAGCACCTTGTTCATTTTTTTGCAAATAAAGACAGGTTCTTCTATGAATGAAGAACTATGAAGCTCACTGAAAGATGGCAAAAGGTTATCAAACAAAAAGGCAATATATCATTGATTGATCTTTGTTCTTTACATAAATAAATGACCTTTGAAAAACACAGACAAAATACATTATGACTTTTCCAACAACCCAATAAATTTATCATCTTACAGTTCTGGAGGTCAGAAATGTGAAATGGGTCTCACTGGGCTACCATCAGGGTGTCAGCAGGGCTGTGTTTGTTTCTTGAGGCTCTGTGTGAGAATCTGTTGACTTGCTTTTTATAGTTTCTGGAGGCTACCTGCATTCTTTGCCTAGTAGCCTCTTCCATCTGCAAAGTCAGCAATGGAAGGTTGAGTCTTTTCACATAACATCACCTGACAATGACTCTTCTACCTCCCTCCTCCATATTTAAAGAACCCTTGTGATTATATTGGGTTCACCCGAGTAACCAAGATGATTTTCTTATTTAAGTTTATTTCATTAGCAACCTTAATTCCATCTGCAACTTTATTTCCTTCTTGCCATGTAATGTAGCATATTCTCAGGTTCCAGGGATTACTATGTGTACATCTTTGGGGGGCCAAAGATTCTGGCTATCACAAGTACTTATTGTGATGGTTAGTAAATTTTATGGGTCACTTTGATTGGGCTAAGGGATGTCCCAATAGCTGTAAAAACATTATTTCTGTGTGTGCCTATGAAGATATTTCTGGACAAGATTAGCATTTGACTCAGTATACTAAGTAAAGATCACCCTGGCTAATACAGATGGGCATCATCCAATCTACTGAAGAGCTGAATAGAACAAAAAGGCAGACAAAGGGCAAATTTGCTTTGTCTGCTTGAGTTGAGACATCCATCTTCTCCTGCCCTCTGACATCAGTGATTCTACAACTTTCAGATTTAGACCACAATTTGCATCATTTCCCCCTCAATTCTTAGGCCTTTGGACTCAGACTGAATTATACCACTGGCTTTCCTGGTTCTCCAGCTTACAAATGGAAGATAGTGGGACTTCTCAGCCTCCCCATAACCATGTGGCCCAATACCTATAGCAAATTCTATATACATATTTTTTTCTGATAAAGAAATAGATATATTTACAAATCCTAATGGTTCTGTTTCTCTGGAGAACCCTAATATACTTATTACCAACCTTTAACATGCTTCACTTAATAATTTTTCTAGTGATGCTTTCTTGGGCCATGCAGTGGGCTTTGTGTCCACAGATCCAGGTATTAATTAAAAAAGTGTTTTTCAGGCCATTGTTCTCTCTGCACATATTTCCCTCAGTTACTGCAGGAAAAGGAGGCTGATTGAGAATAAGATTCAAGTATTTTTATATCTCTACACCAAAACCATCTTAGTTTCACCATAATTTGTACCAAAGCAATACAAACAACAGTTATTTGGGTCAAGTGCTTATCATTTTTGCCTAATTCACATAGAGTAAAAAAAAAAAAGTTAGTCAAAACACTTGTCAGATTAGCTTGTGTGAGCTTTATTTCATTACAACAATAACCTTCATTCTGTACACTAACCTTCATGGCTGGTTACACATGTAAAATGATTGTCTGCTCACAGCTTAAAAACATCAGAGGGAACACTGGGAGTTAGACACATGGTAAATTATCCAATGCCTTGATTTCCTGTCATAAGGAATGGTTCAAGTTGTGATTGCTATTTTAGAGAGTCTGTCTATATTCCTACTCTTTTGCTTCCAATGTCCTAACCATGAGAGGAGGTGAGAAAAAAGAGGAAGAAACAAGAAGAGAAAAAAATAGGATTTATATAAATGTGATAAATATGTTACAGCACCTACATTACACACTAGACACGCTGAAAAAAAGAAAAAGAAAAAAAAACCCTCAAGTCAGAGCAATTGCAGTGAATCATACATCCCTGATTATATGGCAGTGTTTCTGGTGGGAAAGCCAGAAGTAGTGAAGGATGGATTTTAGCATGTCCTATACATTTATTTATGGTGCAGCACATCATCAAACAACACTTCACAGGCTCTAAGCTGGCAAACTGGAGGGCTTTGAAGAGAAATAATGAGCTGAGAGGTTCATGACAGGCTATTAAAAAGTTTGTGATTGGATTTGGAAAATCGGATGGGTCTCCAAGGAAAGGACCATTTCTGGGCAGTTGTACTTCGAAAATGTTTGAGCCCAAGAGTAGATATTTATGGGAAGGGAGAGTTGTTTTTGTCTTGAATCCAGGTTCTGACTCTGATGCACAGTGCGGAAGCCACTTTGCACTGCAGACCTGAAGTCCTGGAATAACCATGATGTCACCGTTTTCTACTGCTCTGCTACCACAGCACAGAGGCGCACTATTAGCTGTGATGTTTTAGCTTAATTCTCCCATATGGGGTTTGCAATGCCAGCCAAAACATAGTCGGCAAGGGATTTTACAGCCCCTGAATCAGTCAGGGTGCTGCAGGCTCAGGGAGACAGGGAAGATCAGGTCAGGATGTGGGATTCTGAACAGAAAGACAAAGAGCAAGCAAAGACATCAGGAAAGTAAGATTTCAGGCTCCTGGTGTGTGGTCACCAAATCAAGCCTTTCATCTTCCAATCAGTGATCTGATGCTCTGGGTTTTCACCTTTGAGGTTTTCATTGCTTTTCTGGAATATAGGATGGAAGAAAGCACCCCATTTGGGTGGTAAACCATGGAATCCCTGTCACTAATTTAGAAAGGAGACATTTTAGGATATGAGATCATAAAAGAGGATAGTATTTGAAAAGGAACAAAAATCACACACACACATGCACTCACACACACACACACACACACACACACACACACACACACACACACACACACACAAATAATACATAACTAGGCCAACACAGGATGAATTTGCAGTTAAGCCATTTTTCCCATTGCAGATGACACTTTAACACTTTGAGTCCCAGAATCCTCCCCCTCCCCCCCCACACACACACACAGCAGGAAAAGATGGCTCTCCAGCTGCCACCACGTACAGCAGGCTGCACAGGAGGTTAAAGGGGGAAGGTCTAGAGACACTAGTTAGTACTCAGCTCCTAAGCTTGCAGTGCATGATCCCCAAACCTTTCACTTGAGATCATTCTGTGACTCATTCTCTTCTCCCCATCAGGGACATAATCACATAGAGACACAACTCTCAGAAGATCTTTCCAACTGAACGAACAATAGGCAGAGCAATTACGCCATGAAAGACTGTTTGTGAGCATTAGGAGGGAAACGAAGGGTTGGGGAAAATGTTATGCTAATCAAAGCAATAACTGTTGTTTCTTCTTCAGCTTTCTTCAGCTACAAGTCACATGGATGATGGTACAATTGCAAGCCTACTCCAGCCAAACTCCGAAATGCGCAAGTATTTGTTTCATATGGGCAAAACTGTTCTTTTTTTTTTTTTTTTGTCTTTCGTTCACTGTGGGAAAATGAACTTATTTTCAGTCACCCCTGACATCTGACCACTCGAACTGATCACGAGGACACTGTGGTAAGCCACAGCTCAACTTGAAATTATCTCTTTTAGGCACAGTTCCTGTGCTTTGGATGGCACCATCCCTGACCCCCCCCCCCCGCAACCCCCCCCACCCCCGGCCGGCTTTGGCTGTCCTCTCTGGGAGTTCCATTTTCATTTTCTTCCTTCTAGCTACTCAAAGCAAGAGGCCTTCCTCTAAAGCCTCTCAATTGCACTCATCCTCAAAATAAGCTGAATGCAAAAACTGACACCAGTTTTCCCAGCCAAAGCCCACAAGTGGCCCATTTATACATTATGTCCTTATAAAAGCGGGGAGGGACGCATGAAAATTTTAAACATTCTGGAAGGGAAACAAACAGATAACAAAAAGCCAACTCTCCTGATTAATATCAGGACGATCCAGCAGGGTTTATACATATTCCTTCTGTTTGAATCATCTTGTTTTTTGTACTCTTTTACACCTCCAGATCCTGCCATCTGCCCACTTTAAAGAAGTGCAGCAAAGCATTCCAAAAGCAATGGCTGCAAGGAAATAAATTTGAATAAACCCAAGAGAGATAGACTTTCCTGCACCCCTCTGGTTACTGCTGCACTCCCTGGGGGGAATATGGTGTGAGGTAGACCGAGGAGCATGCTGTGGGGGGTTTGGCCCCCTTTGCCCCTGTCATACCATCAGGCTAACAAGAGGTTACTTGGTATACAGATCTGGCTGCCCTCTTGGCTGAGGAGGGAGAAGGAGGAGGGCTGGGCGGCTCCCTGGGCAGTTATGTCCTACTCAGATCTGGTGTGTGTCACTGGAATATAGGTCAAGCTGGAAGTATGTGTACCCCAGACCAGGCCCATTGCCCCCTTACTCTCTTCCTGCACGAAACAAGTTAACAGGCCCAAGGAACAAGGAAAGACCATCAAGACAGAAGAAAGCAGTCTTTCCATTTTGCTTATAAATGCTGGGGAAATCTCAAGCTTAGCAAAGGCTTTATCAGTCCTGGCGTTGGGCCAAGGAGCAGGCTGAAATTCAGCTGGCCAGGCCAAGCGCAGCTGCTGCTATTCATGCTTCCCACAGGGACTTTTCCTCAACCCCTGATTTAGGTAGCAAAGTGGATGGATAATGTGCACGTAGCTGCCTAGGGTGATTGGAGAAACAAAATGACTTTCAATTACCCTGCAGTTCAGGTGGAGAGAGAGAACACAGAAAAGGTTTTCTTTCCAACAGCAAAATGAGGTGTCAGTTAAAGTGCTGCTGGCCTTGTGGAGAGATTATTACTTTAAAGGGATATTAGCAAATGCTTTATGCTGAACATTTAGGCCTGGTTACTTGCCTTTCTCCCACAGTTCATAGAGGGATAAAGATATTACATGAATTGGATTTGTCTTGTGAATTAAAACATCGACGTCCTGAGTTTTGGTAACAAGCACTGCCAAGTTAGCACTGAGCAGGCAGAAAAAATAGGATTCATGCTCTGCCTTTGGGGCAATCCAAAATATATTCAAAGAAGAGCATCATTCCACTGATGGTCCAAGGTCACTAGACTGTGTTTGCTCAAAATGGAACTCAAGACCCCCAAATCCTAGTGTCTGATTAATTGTCCTTGGATTAAAACAATGAAAAATAAAATGGATTAGCAAAGGATATTGCTCCAGGCCACGAAGTTCAGAAAGCAAACAGAGCCTCAAGGAGAGTGGGGTTTTCTTTAATTAGGCTGACGTTGAATGCCTAATTGAATGAATTGATGTTGAATGAACAGTAATAATGTTGTCATTGTGAAATTATCATTTGCACAGTAGGTACATTTGTGATTTGTCATAGTGTAAGTTAAATGAAAATTTAGTGAGTATCACTGGGTCCCTGGCATTTGCCCACAAATTATATGTTTTAACCCTCATGAAAATCTTGTGGGTTGTATATCATTATCTCTATTTTCCATGATACTTAACCCGATTAAAGTCCTGTTTGATGTGTATGTGGTAGAACTGGGATTCAAATCCAGGTTTCCCAACTCCCGTGTTTAAGAACCACTCAACTGCCTCCTTTCTATTGCATCTTGCTTTGTGTATTCATATCTAGGTTGACTACTGTAAAGTGTAATTTCCTCGATAAGAAAAACTACGAGCTAAAATGGAGGTTTCTTTGAATGACCTACTTGCAATATTTTGCGTAAATCTGGGGTAATGGCGTTGGTCATGATATCTTATCATGCCTTTTAATTAAATAGTGCATACATTTATAAATAAACTCTCTGCGAGGAAGACATTACGTAACCTGATTAAAATCTGGTCTGGTATTTGAAATTCATTGAAATGTCCAGACATAAAATAGCTTGGACCTTATAACAGGAAAATATTGGTTTAAAAAGTTAAAGATGTTAGCAAATAGGTGATTCAATGCTAAGTGCATTTTGACAAAGCCGGAAGAAGGAAGTTAATTTAGTTAGCATCTTAGAGGGGTTGGATGCCAACCTCTCTTAAAATAGAGGAAAAAGACATAGTGTAATCTTTTCTCTATTTTTTTTTTACTGTTCTTGTTTAAAAAAGATAAAGCTATGGGATAAGAGAAATGAGTTAAAAGTGCCAGTAATAAAGATAAAAAATAAATTGCACCTTCCCTCAAGGGTCTCCTGGTTCAGAAATGGATGCAGGCACAGGAACAAGACACAATACTAGATGGAAAAATAGGAATATGTACAAAGCACAAAAGCAAGTGCAGAGGAGGAAGTAATTACTGAGAGAGAGAGAGAGAGAGAGAGAGAGAGAGAGAGAGAGAGAGAGAAAGGAAGGCTCAGGAGAAGCTGCAAAAAAGGAAAACTTGAGCTGGAACTTAAAGACTTAGACCAAGTAGATAATGGAAGAAAAAAAGAAAAGTCTGTACAAAGGCACAGAGCATGAAAAGAGCTGACATTTTGAGGCCTAGAAGGAATCTGATATTGCTGGAGGGGAGGGCTAAGTGTGGAGAGATGAGCCGGTGAAGTAGTCAGGAGGCCGAGCTTAGACATGGTATAGTGAGCCACTGATGGGTTTTGAAAAGTAGATTTGAGTTTCCAAAAAGTTACTCTTGTGGTTGTGTCAAGAATGAATGGTTGGTCATCTGATCAACAAAATAAAAAGCTGGTTGTTTCAAAAAAGTAATTAAATGGACAAACTCTTGGCACAATTGATTTTTTTAAGAGGCAGAAATAAACAACAGTACTAGATATGAAAAGGGACATTGAAACAGAAAAAGTAAATATTTAAAAATCATAAGAGAATCACATGAACAACTTTAAGCTAATATATTTGAAAGCTTAGAAGGCATAAATTAATGAAATTTTTAGAAGGCATAAATTAATGAAGTTAAATGAAAAAAAAATTGACACATGAATAAACTTATAACCAGTAAGGGAGAGGGGGATTACCTCTATAGTCAAAAACATACCACCAATAGCTCAGGAAGACTTTGTGGGCAATTTTTTCCAAAATTTCAAGGAAGAAACACTAACCTCTAACAAAGAAACATTTTAGGGAATAGAAAACAAGGGAAAACTCCTCAGCATATTTTATAAAGCCATTATAATCCTGATGTCAAAGCCAGACAAGAATAGAATGAGAATCAATCTCACTTATGGACAGAGATATAGAAATACTAACTATTAGCAAGAAATCCAAAGTGAGTGTGTACATAAATATCATATGAAATATATCTTATATGGTGTGCAAGAACTGTTTAACATTTGAAAAATCAATCATGTGACTTATCACATTGACATATTAAAATAGATAATGGAAAACATTCAGTAAAATTCTGTTCATAATTAAAAAAATATATCTTTGCCAACTAGTTCAAATCACATCTCCATGACTTATTAGTTATCAAATTTAATTCAGGTAAAAACAATCTAAGCTTTGTATGAAAAGAGGAACGACTGAAATAGAAAAGAGATTGGAGGCAAAGTAAATGATTAGAAGGTCATTATGGCAAATCCAGGCATACGATCCAGATATCTAAGGCTGGAGAAAAGTCCCAGTAATAGAGATGGAGGAAAGGGTGGATTTCAGCAATAATAAGAGGAAAGACTGACAGATACTGGTGATTGACTGGATATGTGTAGGAGAAGGGTTGTAATGAGAAGACAGGAGTCTGTTATGACTCCCAGCTTTCTGGACTAGATGGCTGTGTGGATGGTAATTCAATTAATCAAAATAGAAAATGTAGTTTGAAGATTTGTCTGAAATTAGCAAGGCTCTCTTGCATTATGGGGAAATAACTATTTAAGAGAGCCTGAAAAAGAGCTTTACCATCACTGAATTTTCAGTTAATATCAGGAGGGAGGAGAAGAGAGAGAGAGAGAGAGAGAGAGAGAGAGAGAGAGAGAGAGAGAGAGAGAGAGAAAGTACTGTTGGCTTTTGAAGCCTAAGCACCGGGCCTGTCAAACAGCCATCACTAGAATAGATGTTTACTAAACTAGCCCACAGCTACCAGCAGTTTGCACAGTGTATGAATAAATAAGGGAGGGGCTGAGGCTTTGGATACCCAGAATCATAGGGTAAAAAAAACCACAAAAGTTATCTTGGAAGTATATAGTAAACCTAGAGTTAAGAAAGGTCTAATGATGGCAATATTAGTGATAAAATATTTTTTTTAACATTGAAAACAGAGCAGAGATAAAGATTTTTCATTTTCTTAAATCTTGCTCTATCATATATTTTCATATGTTTTATAACTAGTTACTATATATTTTGGATGAAAAATTAAGTTTTGTCTACAACAGATTTAATGTTTATAGAAAAGTAACAAAATATAACATTTTGGTCCTCGATGATGCCCATGTGCCCAAAACCCTGCATCCACATGCCAGAGGCTTCCAGGATGGCTTTTGTCTTTCCCCCTCCAATCTGCCCTCTCAACTTGACAACAACCGTGTATATTTCATTCATTAGGCTGTGGTTTGATTATGTATCAAAATCTGTCGAAACCAACCAAACCGAATCACCATTTTACTATGTAAGTACAAAATGTGAAGAAAGTTAATGGCTAAACACAGTATTTATACCCAGCCTAGGAAAAGAACAGACAAGACTCTAGAACAGCAGTCACCAAACTGCGGATCGTGAGCCGCATGCTTTGGGTACGTATGTGTGTGAATTTTTCTTATTTTAATAAAGATATAATTAATACTATTACTTGTTATAATATTACTTTAAATTTTCCTTATTTGTAAAAATATATTTATGGGTCTCAAATAATTTTTACATTGTTGTGAGGGACAGGATTGGCTCTTCCATCTCAAAAGTTTGCTGACCCCTGGGCTAGCACATGGAAGGCCACTTCCAAAGCATTAATATCCTGCTGAAGACAACATCAGGCAGCTGTCAAGAAGGTTTGTTAAATGCAAGACCAGTCTTCCCTAAGATGATTGAGAATGACGATGACTTCATTTGACATTAAGGAAATTCATTCAGGTGTGCTTTGGGGAGAGCACGCTGGATAAGAATGAATGGCCCATCTAGACTTTGGGTAATTGTTTCATAACTGACTGGTGCTTAAACTTCAACCTTTGGGACACTAGATTACAAATAGCAGTACCCAGGGACCAAACCCAGATCAGAGGGAGAATATACTAGAATCTTTTGCCAGGAGCAGTCTTCTGCTGATTCGATCCAAGTGGCAAGATCCACAGCAGGACAAAGAAACTTTTGAAAGGGACTTGAAAAGAGTTCAGTTACTCTGTGGTTAACCCATCAAAGGCGTCTTCCTGTAACCCACAGGACGGCAGGCCTCGACATGTGCTGGCCATTTGGAAAACAGATTCATATGGAGTAGATCAAACATTTCAGGAGAGCCCCTTGCCTTGAAAATATGGAGCCTTATGAAAATCATTAAGCAATTCATTGATATTTATTTGCCTAAACTGTGCTTCAGCAAAGCAAGCAGGAAGATGAGGATAAGAACCATTGACCCAGTTTCAGAGGCCCCAGTTCAGAAAGAAGGATTCCCTTACATGCCTGATTTTTAAGAGCCTTTTAAGAAGACATCCTACCACACAGCTGGCATAGGAAGGCTGTCTTGGCTCCCTTCAACTGTGTATTAGGTTAACAACCACCTCAAGCTTCTTAGAAACCTAGAAATCCCTAGGCAGCTAGAGGAATTCCACAGAGCTAAGAAAACCCTTGCAATCTCAGAGTTTAAGCAGAAAAATATTTCCAAACATCTTCCTTTCTCACTCGGTGGCACTTTGTGTAACCTATTCCCAGCCTCATAAAACATGGGTGGCTCCACAGTGTGCCCAATAATCTGTCCTTCCTAATGAGCCCAAGCTCTTTCGTGGCTCAGGTCCAGTGGACCTGGAAATGAACAAGGAGCAAGTTCATATATTCACTTTGGGAGTTATGGGGTTATTGTACATGAGTTCTTTATAAACCAAAGTAATTGTATTGCCTTAAAATTTAAGGAAGTATCTCCCAACATTCATCAGACTCCCAGCCTCAACTTCCCTTTTACTCAAATGCAAATTTTCCATGAAAGGAGAAGGGCTCAGGAGAATGCCATCATTCTTACACTTTGAGCTTTCAGATCCAGCCATGGGGAATGCAAAATGCATAGTCCCTGAGGCTATGTGAAGGGGGGGGGCGTTTGGGGGCTGGCTCTAGGAAGCTGGGCTTAACTTCTCCCAGAACATTACAGAGGTTGAAAATCTGTCCTCAAATATTCAACACATATGTCCTAAAATTCATTAAGTTAAAAAATAAAAAAAGGGCCAGCCGAGTGGCGCTTTGGTTAAGAGCTGGCTTGGGACACCAGCGGCCCCAGTTCAGATCCCACATATGAGGGCCAGTGACACTGCCCTCTACAGCTAAGATGGTGAACAACAGTTCCATCTGGAGCTGGGCTGCTGTGAGTCCTTGGGATGGCATAGCTGCAGCCCCTGCTGCAGTGGGCTGCCATAGGCTACAGTGAGTGGCCGTCAGCCAGTGTGAGTAGCCAGCAGCCAGTGTGAGCTGCCAAGAGCCACTGTGAGCGGCCGTCCAGAGGCCAGTGACCAATCTGTCTCACCCGAGAAGAGCACAATGATGATACCAACATGGGCCAATGAGGCAATGTCCTCCACAACTAGACTGAGGAACAAAAGGACAGCAACCCCTCTGTTCTCCTTCCCTCGTTCCCCAATGCTGTTTCCATCCCCCAATTCCCCAATAAAATCTTTAAGAAAAAAAAAGAAAAAGAAAATAAAAGACCCAGCCTTGGTTTCTGTACAGAGCAGATACTCAAGGAATGTTTGCTGACTGACGAATTTGTTAGCTGATAAATATGAGAAATAGTTTGTTTTGTACCATGTAACAGCTGAAGTTGTTAGGAAGACATTTGTCCCTAGTTTGTCATTATATAAGTTTTAGAACATGAATTACCTAAACCCTTTCTGTGTTTGAAAAACAACTTTCCTCACAAAGCCTTCCCAATACTTTCCCTTGTCATTTTTCAGAGGAACAACTGTCACTTGGTTTTGAATTGTTAAATTTTTGTCATCTCAGCTTCATGGTCCCCAAAGGAAAAATTCTACCTTAATATTTTGTTTAATTTGGGGGGTACCTCCCTCAGCATCCAACATGGATTCTTACGCAAAGCACATACTCAATAATTGTTTATTGACTGATCAATTTGTTCATCGATAGATAATTAGAAAAACAGTTTGGTATGTACCATATGGCAGCTAAAGTCACAGCACACACAAAAAAAAACATCATTTTCTGCTACTTTTTAATAACCCATATTTGAGAGAAATGTTGTCTTAGAAGATTTTGTCTGTGGTCTCAAGTTGGCATTGGACACCAGTATTTAAGAGGGAATATGTTTTATGCCGTAAAATGAGACAGCAAGTATACAGATATTATCACTACAAATATTGCAACACTGCAGTGACATTTTCTGTTGACTGACAGACGGGTTGGTTAATTTCTAATAGGCCCAAGACAGCCATTTCTATAGTAGATGAAGGAGCCTTAGTTATGACAGATGCTTTGTAGATGAACTACTGTAATTAGGCTTTTCAGAGTACAAGATCTAGGCTTGATGTTTTTTGTATTAAGGAAAGAAGGAAGGGAGGGAGGGAGGGAAGGAAGGAAGGGCAAAGAAAAAAAGAAAAAGAAAGTACATACATGACTTAACCACTTGTTAACTACTGACATATTTGTACACATAACAAATATGTCAATATAGGAAAGTTAAAAAAAAAACAGAAAAAAAAGAAACAATTCTAACCCTAGAAATACAATTTGAGCACCTTTCCCTCATAAAACATGGTTGTTCTCCATGACCACTTTGCCCAGCTCCATCTTATTTACAGGCCTAAGGAAAGCTCACACTGGGAGTCTACATGAATCTTAGGACTTCTAAGTAGCACTCTATTTATCAGTGCTTCAGAGGGGGATGTTATTCCCAAAGAATCCTGGAGATGATGGGTGTTTCTAGATGCTTGCACTTCTCATAATTGGAGCAATAGCTTCCCTCACAGCCTGTATTGACTCCTTGGGGTTGACTGCAGGCATCCGGTCATTTGTCACTCCAGCGAGGCAGGGCCTGTCTGTTTTATATGAAGAGGACTAGCACATGGGAGGCGCTCAATACCTATTTGTTGAATAAATCAATTTCCACATCAGCTTTATAAAATAACAGTATGATGTGTTTACTGGATGGAGAAATTGAAATGGGAAGAGAATAACTAAACGAACGGCCTGAGATCTTGGTAAAGTGCTCACTTGCACTGCTGTTTCTCTGATTCACATTTGTGCTGAGCCCCCCTGAGACACGGCAATAATTTACCTAGGTGTCCCCTCCTCTTTGTATCTGGAGGCTACTTTCAAGGGCATCACTTCCTTTTGCTAATAGGTTAAAAAAAACAAAACTCTTTTGATCCCTTGAAGATTAGCTCAAAAGAAAGCGAAACCATCAATGTCTATATAATAGTGTTTGCCTGTGGCATTCTGTTTTCTAAATCAGGAAATGGTTACTTGGGCCCCCATAAAGCCAGGTCAGAGCTCTCCCTCTTCCCCTCTACCAAGGCATCCTTGACTTGGAAAGTAGTTTCTATGCCAAGGACTGTGCCAACAGTATTTACAAGCTGCCAAGAACCCCACCTCTTTCTTAAAAGAGTGAGGGCCTTTTCTTCTCCAGAACTTTATGACACAACTAAGCAAAAGACAGCCATTTTCAAACAATGTTATACCACAGTTTCCACAAAATATTTTAGAAACTTTGCCATATCTAATTAAATATTTAACATAATACAGCAAGAATCACATCAATACTCTACTTAAAGATCAACAATTTCTAAAGTAGACAAATATTGATCAGGGACTACCAAAAAACTTACTATCCATGATTTTTTAATTAAGTAAATATGTTATATTTACAAACACAACAGCCCATAGTGATAACAAGAGCTGAAATCCAAAAATGTGTTTTAGTGAAATTAATTCAATAAGATTCCATCCCTGCAATACTTTTACAATATAAATAAAGAGAAAAAAAGAGTAATTGATTATATATTACTCCATATTGGTCATTTCTACAGAATCTACATTATTGACAAAAACTGTGTATCAACAAAAAAAAACTGGGAGGAAAAAAAAAAAGTAGACTAAATGCTTTGTGACACCAGTGGAAGAATGTCTGAATCAGGATGGATAAGTAGATAGATAAGGAGGACTTGTACAAACTGACTCTTTCATATTCTTAAACTTGCAATTGAGATGATAATATTATCCAGGAAGCTGCCACTAGTTTGAATTGAGTAAGACGTTATATGTAAGTAAACCCCACAAAACAGTGTCTGGCACGTGGGTCTGGTGTTCTGCTTTAGCTGTCCATGGCAGTCATTAATACCACTAAGATTACCCCAAGTAAGGAAATATTATAATAAATATGCTTGTCTGCTTGGAACACTACCCCTGGTATGACCATGCTTACCATCGGTGGAATTCATTTTGGATTTGTGTTAGGAATGGATTTATTTCTCTGTGAAACGCAATAAAACACCAATTGTCAAATATGTCCTCCCCTCTATGCTCAACCGAATGAAATCTTACCCATCCTGCAAGGCTCATCTTGAATGCCACCCCCTCCATGACATCTTTGTGATCTCTCCTCCAAGCAAATGTTTTCACTCTCTCTTGAACACCTCTAAAACCTTGGCTTTTACCCCTCTGAGGATACTTTTCACTGCTCTGCACGCTATGTTGCTGTCGCTTTGCCTTATCCCTTACTAGATTCGAAGTCCCTTGAAAGCAGGGATCAGCCTTCTTGTTACACTTCCTATAGGCTGAGCAGAGGACACCAGGCTTAGAAGCTCAATAAAAATGTGTTCATTTGGAGTGAATCATGACCCACCCTGGCTACCAGGCCCTCTGCCAACTTCAGAGTGCAGAACACAATGGGGCCTTGTATCCCCCACTGTGCACACCCACAAACATATACTAAACACCTGGAAACATGGGGACACTTAGTTGCTTGGCAAATACTCTCCCTCCCAGGGTGTCTTCCCTTTTGAAGAGGCTCCTCTGACAGCTGGCCTGCTGCTGGTTAAATGGGGCACTCCCCGGAATGGCCCATCACTGTAGCAAATGGCCAAATTCACTGTGCCAGGAACCAAGAAAAGAGAAGGGTCCAAGTAGAAGAGTGTCAATGCCAAGAATGTGCTCTCAGACTTATAACCGAGAGGGAGGCAGCGTGCATGGCAAGGGACAAAACGATGTTCCATTTGCACTGAAGCTTCCTCCCTCTCCTGCCCTCTTTTCCTTCTTAATCCTCCCATTTCCCTGTCTTGCACTGGGTCCTCCAAGGTCACTTGGTCCTGTGGATCTTGGAATTTAACCCTAATCCCCAAGGAGAGGCCTCTGCTCCAGGGAGGTCAGGGCCCTCTCCCACATCCTCTGTGGGATGCTGTCACAAGATGCTGTGGCAGTGGTGCTTGCTGCTATTTATTAAATACAAATTGCATTGAGCAGTTTCCAGGAATTTTAGTGGAAAGTAGGTTTCCCCCAAACCCTCAAGATATTTCCCAGATTCTGAAAGGGTTATTATTATCATTGTTATTACTATTTACAAAGCCCACATCATTTAAAAAAAAAAAGTTTTCTTAAAAACAACAGGATTGAGTAGCCAGAAGCATGCCACTTCTAGAAAGCACCTTTAGATTTTGCTTCCTTCAGGAAAATGATATAACCTGTTGGAATCTGGTTGGGTAGCAAGGCAGAAGGGATCGGGCTTCTTAAAACCCAGGCAGGGTTGCCAGGTTTAGCAAATAAAAAATACAGAATGCCCAATTTGATTTGAATTTCAGATAAACAATGAACCATGTTTTTGTATTTACCCCAAATATTTTGTATACACCAAATATTGCAGGGGCCACCCTTATACTGAAACAATATTTGTTGTTTATCTGAAATTCAAAGTGGGAACTAGTTATCCTATTTTTATCAGGCAACTTTCAGCCCAGGGAGAGTCAGGACAGTAAGAAATTTTCACCAACAAAGCTTCTTTGAAAGCCCCGGCTGAATGGCTTTGGACGACATTTCAATTCAGGCCCTGCATTTTCCCTGGAGTGTGAGCTCAATGTCATAGAAAAACAATTGGGAGAATGAACATTCAGTGAGCATTCTGCCCCTTCCTTGCCCTCAGCAGCCTGTGGCAAACTGCTCCCCCTCAACCAGCTGGGGAGGGAAAAAAGCTTCTCTTTTAAGATGGCTTTCCCCTCCCTTTTTACAGATTGGATTGTTTCTTGGATTTGCTGGAAAGCTGCTTTTGCTAATTGCTTGCAGACTGCAGCCCAACCAGGCTTGCCAACTGTGGAGGTGTTGTGGAGAGGCTGAGAAGTAAAGAGTAAGGGGTTTGAAGTCAGGCAGGCCTGGTTTGGAATTTTGGCTCTGCCACTTCCTGCCTGTGACACGTCAGGCAAGTTGCCTCAGTTTCCACATCGACAAAATAAGGGTACTCACAGGGTTGAGGTGAAGGGGACATGAAATAGAAGCACATACAGTGCTTGTCACAGTGCCTGGCATACAGTAGGTGTTCCTTTAAAATTGGGTTGTCGGGAAAAAGTCATGATGCATTTTTGCAATGAAAAACAGAAAAAATACGTCATGACTTTTCTGACAACCCAATATTAGCCATTGCTATTATTATTGTATCTTTTTGGTATGTCACGCATGATGGTGACACCTAGAATCGAGTCTACTCAAGCCTTGGACTTAGATATGCATGAACACGGATTCTAGAAGGCCATTAAGACCTTGTACACCAGGAAGGGATAACTCGATTGAAAGATGACCTCATTGCTCTCCCTAAGGGCCCTGCCATGTCCAGTCTTGCAGCAGCTGGCAGACTGTCCACCTCTAAAGTCAATGATCAGATCACCAAATGGACTTGAATTAGGTCACCACAAAACTAATTGGGAGTCAGAAGTCTACTACTGTAAGAAGTGGGAATAAGCGAGAAAGATGAAGAGGGAGCAAAAGGGAGGGAAGTGGGAGAGAGAGAACAAATTTCTCGTTTATTAAAATAACAATAGCCCTGTGTCTCTGTGGACAGTGGGGCGGGGGGGGGGGGTGCTATCTAGCCACTCTCCTTTCCTCAGGCCTTCTCTGGTGGTTCAGATTTAGTCAAGGCACATGTGACCTGGGCCTAAACCAACCAGATGATCACATCCCCCTGGCCACAGAGATGGTGTACAGAGGGTATGTCCCTCAAATCAAGCTCATCAAACCCATGGAGGGCTAGTCCCAGGACCTGGCTGGAGTGATTAAAAGAATTACGGGCTTCTTTTCCCTCCTGCTCTTTGAAAGTAAGTGAAGGTCTTGAGCTTCTGCAGACATCTTACAACCATGAAGATATAGTTGAAGATGTTACATCTTACAAATGTGAAATCTGGGGAAGAACAGAATCAGTATAGAAAAAACACAGCCATCTGAGAGAGAGCGGAAAAAAGTCCTGTGACAACCTCCATGCTTCTGTATCCAACCCTGAGCTGCTTACTGGCAGGTCCAAATACAGTCCAGTCACTGTTTAACTCTGCTTGAGACTGGCTTTCTGTTACTTTCAGACAGAGATACAGCCAGTGTCCCCAGCTCCTAGTCCATTTCTGCCTGCCCAATCTTGATTTTAGAATCTGCCATTTGTAGCTACTAGTACTTCTAGGACTCACTTACCCTGCTTATTTACCAATGGTCAAGGGTTTTAGCCTTAAGCCCCCACCCAACCCTGACAGAGGTAGTACCTTTGTATAACAAGGCGGAGGGAATTGCTATTGGCTGGTTGCTATACCAGGGAGTGCCTGGCACTGTGCTAAGAATTTTATTCCACCAAATCCTCCAGCAACCCCATTTTATAGATGAGGCTACTGGAGCTCAGAGGGTATATTAGGTGTCAATAGGGTTGCTCCTGAGGCTTCTCTCCTTGGCTTATAGACGGCCATCTCCCACAGTGTCTTTACAGTGTCAACCCTCTATGTCTGTGTCCTAATCTCCTCTTCATATAAGAACACCAGTCACATTGAATTAGGGCCCACTCATATGACCTAATTTTACCTTAATCACAGCTTTAAAAACCCTATTTCCAAATACAATCACATTCTGAGAAACTGGTGGTTAGGATTGCAACATATGAATTTGGGGGGGATATAATCAAGCCTATAACAGAAAGGTTAAGTATCTTACCCCAGGTCACACAACTAGATACATTGAGGAGCTAAGATTCATACTCAGGTCTCCTTGTCTCTAAAGCCCATCATTCTGTTAACCTTATGTCTTCCCATTTTCTCATCCCAGCCAGGCTCTCTATCCACTACTGCTACTGTGATGGATGTCACCAGGAATACACAAAATGAGGATTTATACACCTGCCCTCCAAGATATGGTCCAGTAGGGGCAAGAGAGGCAAGTATAAATAAGTACCTAAGTAATCATAAAATTCATAGTAAGTGTTCAATAAATACTAATTCCCTTGTCTCCTTTTTAGCAAGTCTTATAGCAACATATGAGAAGTAAGAAAATTATAAAGAAAACACTATATGGTTACAAAGAAGGAGAGATTACAGTCAGTGAGAGTGGGGTGGGAGTGGGAGAAGCAGACAGAGGGAAAGAAGATGGGATTGGAAAAGCCTTCAGGAAGGAGAAGGTATTTAGGAAATAAAAAAAATAATTTCTTGGAGCACATAGAAATCAAACCACCAGGATATGAATCCTAACTCTACCACCTGCTGGTTATATGATCTTGGCCAATGTACTTAACCTTGATTTCCTCATCTTTAAAATGAGAATAGTAATAATTGGATGGAGCTCATAGACTTCTTGTGAGAAATCAATGGAATTATCTTAATAAGTATTGGAACAGTGCTAGCATATAACAGCTTAATAAATGTTACCTATTATTATCTGAGATGTCTCAAAGAATGGGTAAGATGTTCATAAATAGAAAAAGGAATTTGTAACTGAGAAGAATAAATAATTAAAGTTATAATAAGCTAGGCCTTAAATGTGTGAATGATAAATGTAGGCTTCATTTTATAGGCAATAGAGCTATGGAAGACTTTTGAACAGGGGCTGTGATATTACTACTAATAGATATATGCTGTGTAAAGATTGTTCTCATAAACATGTGTAAGATGGCCTGGAGGGGGAAAGGACATGACAGGAAGACTGGGGTAAACAGGAGGCTGTTAGAAAAAAACAGATGAAAAGTAATATGAACATGAAGTGGAGGAGCACACCTCATGGTGAGGGAAAGGGGAGAAAGAGGAGACACTGCAGAGATCAAATATACAAACTTGGATACTGATTGGATATCTCTGGCCAGGAAGAAGAAAGAGCCAGTTTCAAAGTTAAAGTATTGGTTATTACCTGTAGCAGACAAATTGTTTGTTGTCCTACATTCCCCATCACCTTTCCCTTCCTCCAATTTTGTTAAAATATTCACCATCCTCTGGCCACTGCTTCAGAGAAGATACACTATCCTTAGCCCTGGGGGTTGGGGGAGGGGAAGGAGGGTACTGATTTGTTCACAACACTCAGGTGGCTTCATTTTCTTCCCAGTGATTGGATTAAGCACAAGCATATGGTGAAATTTTTTGGCAAAAAGAAGAAAAAGAGCAGAAACAATCCAAATGTCCATCAACTGAGGAATGGATAAACAAAATGTGGGGAAAGAGATCTAAGATGGCAGAGTAGATAAACACTGTTCCTGTGTCCTGTGGTGAATGCATTAAAATTACAATTTACAAATTATAGAACAATCAACCTGGAGAACCATCTGAAGTCCAGCTAAATGGAGGTTTTATAACTAAGTATTATATATAAAGAAGCCATGGCAAGACCGGTAAGAAGGGCAGAGATGCAGAACAGGCCCCAAATGTCCCTGTGGTAGGTGAGAATCAGGAGGGATATCTCTGTCACAGAAGTTGCCCCAGAAGAATGAAGGACCCCAGCCCCCAACACCAAGCTCCTAGCCTGGAGTACTGATGCTACAAAGAGGAGCCACCACAACATCTGGCTGTGAAAAACAGTGGGTACTCCAACCATTAAGGTGAAACAGGAGACTGCAAAACACCCAGACATCCTCTTAAATGGCCCACACGCAGATTGAATTGCTCGCAGCACTCACCTTGGGTTCTGGTGGTGGGACGGTGACTTGGAATTCGTTGGAGACATATGGAGTGACGGAGAGGGGTGCAGACTGAGGTGTGTTGCTTCAGGGTCAAGACCGGAGGACAGTCAGCATTTTCCCTGTGTGAAGTCCTGCTCCTTTGCAGCCAACAGGCTGACGCCATCTTTCTTGTGTTGAACCCGCCCCCACCACAGCCAAATCTGAATCTGATTGGCCTGGTGAGCTCCACTGCTCCACACTGCTGACTCACTGGGACCCTATCCCACCCAACCCCCCAATGCTGGAGGCCCTTTCTCCATGAGCAGCCAGCCTTGCCCACATTGCATTCTATTCATAGGAAACTATCAGAATCCCCGGGCCCTAGATGGGCTATGACTGACCTCAGTGTGCTCTGAGACTTTTGCTGAGTAGCTCCAGGCTCAGCACTGGCACCAAACCAGAATTTACATTAACCTGATGACCACAACTCTTTCCACTCTAGTGACTCCCTGACATCCTGTCTCACCTAACTTGCATCCATATGTTCACTACAGCATTGTGGAGCCAAGATGTGGAAGCAACCCAGGTATCTGCCGATGGATGAATGGATAAAGAGGAGGTGGTACATATATACAATGGAATATTGTTCGGCCATGGAAGGGAATGGGTTCTTGCCATCTGCAGCAGCAGACCCTGAGGGTATTGTGCTGAGTGGAGTATGTCAGACAGGGAAAGACATATGCAATGTGATTTTACTTGTATGTAGAAACTAAGAAAAAAATTAACAAACTCATAGACACAGAGAACATTTTGAAGGTTGTCAGATGAGAGGGGGTTGGCATTGTGGGTGACAAAAGGGGACGGGGTTAAGAAGTACAAATTGGTTGTTACAAAGTAGTTATGGGGCTGTAGGATATAGCCTAAGGAATATTGTCAATTATTCCAAGAAGTACAAATTAGCAGTTACAAAATAGTCATGGGGATGTAAATTAAAGCATAGAGAATATGGTCAATGATATGGTAATAACTATGTATAGTGCCAGGTGAATACTAGACTAGTTAAGGGGATTACTTCTTAAAGTATATAAATGCCTAACCACTATGCTGTACACCTGAAATTAATATAAAAAAATATTGAATGTCAACTGTAATTGAAAAATATAAGAAGGTGAAGGGGAATAACAGGTCCAAATTTTCAGGTATAAAACAAATAACTCATGGGAATGTACAGCATAGGGAATATAGTGAATAATAATGTGATAGCATAGTATGGTATTAGATGGTTGCTGGACTTATCATGGTGATCATTTCTTTAGGTATATAAATGGTGAATAACTATGGTGTACCCCTGAAACTAATATAATTTTGTATGTTAGCTATATATCTTTTTTAAAAAGAAAGAAAAAATATGATGTATTCATACAATGGAATATTACTCATCCATAAAAAGGGATGAAAAACTGATTGATGATATAATATGGTAAGCCTCAAAACATTATGGTAAGTGAAACAAGCCAGATACAAAAACCACATATTATATGATTCCACTTAAACAAAATGATCAGAATTTACAAATCCATAAAGACTGAAAGTAAATTAGTAGTTGTGAGGGACTGAGGAGAGACAGGAATAGGAAGTGATTGTGAATGGATACAGGGGGCAATAAAAATGTTTTAAAATTGATTCTGGTGATTGCTGCACAATTCTGTGAATGTACTAAAACCCACTGAATTGTACCCTTTAAATAGGTGAATTATATGGTGTGCAAATTGTATCGCAATAAAGCTATTATTATTATTTTTTTTTAGGAAGCAAAGGGAAGACTGTTAGGGAGAATCCTGGAACAGGCTTCATCTCTTAAAAAGAAACACTGAGAAGAATTGGCTCCACTTTAGGAAGTTAATGTATCTGAATACGATCACTGAAGCTGCTACAGAAGCCCACCTACTATAACAGGAGCCAAAGGGAGCCAGAAGTGACCCACTGAGCAAGCCAGAGCTGAGATAAACACCTAGACTTCTTAAGGCAATACATTTCCTTATTTTTCAGGCCAAATACGTGGGGGTGGGGGGGGTAGTCTGTCACTTGTAGTCATGGTATTTTAACTGATACAATTCCATGAACAGGAAGTTTCAGGTCAGGAGAAAGGTTGGTTTTTCAGAGAGACTATGAATTTATATTAATTTAAAAGTTGCAAGTATATTTCAACTAAAAGTTAAGTGCTGTTTGAGATCTGGAGAAAGGGGTGGATAGATGGATTGACTGCAGAGTTACAGTCTCAGAGCTGAAGATTGAAGCCCAAGGGAAAGCAGGGAAGAGTCTGAGCTGCCCGGACTCCCTACACTGAGCATAAGGAAGAGGAAGAGAAATTAGTGAAGGGGACTGAAAAAAAGTATGTGGAAAAGGACTTGGAAAAGCTGGAAAATGTTGCAGGTACTGTCATGCCAACAAAGTAGGGGATTCAGGAAGAAGGGGATTGAAGTTTGGGTCAAATTCTACAAAGAAACCAAGGAAGTAATAGCAGAGAAGATATGGTTAGGTAGACAACTACGAGGCCGTTGTAAGAAAAGGATTGGAGAAAAATGAAGGAAAGGAATGTTAGTGGAGTGACGGTGACAAAGGCCAGATTTTAGAAGCTATCTATGGGTTAGACGGACAGTGAGTGAACTTTGAGGAGGCAGTGGCAGTAGTGTAGGCACCTCCTTAGGAAGTTTGTTTGTTGTGAAAAACATTACTATATTCACCAATGCCTGGTTCTGCTACCTTTCCTGGCACATGGAAGATGATACTTCTCAGTGTCCTTGCACTTGGGAGGAACCAGGTGATGTTTTTTTAGTGGATGCTGAAGTGGGTCACTTCCGGACTGACACAGTGAAAAGTCCATGCCTGGTTTTTTAATCTCTCTGTCCCTACCACAGTGATTATGGAGGAGGTCTTGTCACATAGATGACAAAACCAAAGATTGAAGACCCTTGATTGCTGAGTCTCCATCTAAGAGGGTAGCTACTCTTGAGGAGGTTCACCTGATCCGTGGCCATTTCATAAAGAATAGATTTTTGTCAAGCCACTGAGATGTACTGGTTGTATGTTACCATAACCTAGTCTTATTCTTGTTCATAGATAGTGAATGAGAAGAAAGCTAGGAAAGTAGCAAAAGAAAAGAGCCAAGTCAAGGAAAGGATGTGTTTATTTTTAGTTTTAGTTTTTTGAGTTTTCATAATTTTAGGACAATGAACCCCAAGCATGTTTGTTAGGAAAACGGAAAGAGTCAGTAGAGAGGAAGAACCTGATGATGGCAAGGCAGTGACCTAAAGAAAGAAAGAAATATGGCAATGCACAAGCCCACAGGTGGGTCTCTGCACTTCTTCCAAGAGAGATTAAAAATCCAGACCCAAGATGAATGCCTGGCAGCTTGGGTTGGAGGTGGGAGTTGAGGGAGCCCACCCTCATCGGCCTATGCACTTGACTTCTGAGACAGGAAAGCGGAGGCTGGAATTTGAAATCCTCGGAGTGGAGCAATTTCAAGGGATGACGAGTGTCTACGACTGAAATAATCATGCGTGCAATGATCGCCTTTGTGTATTAGCCTCCTGGCAGCTGCCCATGAAGGATGACTGGCAGGGACTGCTACAGACTGCATTTCATTCTTTTGGTTTAAATAGTATAGGCATTTCTTAAACAGAATTATCATTATTTAAAAAGTACATAAAATCACACTCAGAAAGGGTTAAAGCTGGTTTTTCCAAGCTCTAGCCTAGTCCCTCCCCACCTCCTCCACCCCCACTGTTTCCGCATGTCCTTTAATGAAATTAGTTATTCCACTGACAGGCCAGTGCTGGTCCCCTCACAGAACAACACATGCTGTGCTCTCTCTGCGAGTGCACTCATGATGAACTTTGAGCCACACATCTGCTGCAGAGAAGGAACACTTATTCCCAAATGGCTGACATTAGCTGGGGATTTTGGGTTCATCTCTACTGTCGCATATTTTTATTAGATAGGCTGCTGGAGAATCAGAGGAATAAATTTAGTTACTATGTCTATATCTCATTACAATGCATCTACAACTATGGTTCTTTTTATCAGCTTGATGTTATTCTAAGACTGTTTCTGCAAAGTAAATATTTGGATTAAAACCAGTGTCCATCCTCAGTTATCCCCACACTATGTCTGTATCTGGACTGAGGATATATTTTCACAATGTCACCACTCCAGTCCTCTTGCTTTGATTTAAAATGGTTGGCAAACATTTTGTGTGAAGACCCACATAGTATATATTTTAAGGTTGTGGGACATACAACCTCAGTTGCAACTATTCATTTATGTTGCAACACCAAAGACAGCCAGAGATAATACCTAAATGAATGGGCATGGTTATGTTCCAATAAAACTTTACTTATTAATACAAAAACAGGCAGTGGGTTGAAGTTAGCGCATAGGATGAACTTTGCCAAACCTGATTTAAAGTAGGGATTAGCAAGAAAACTTCTAGTGAACTGAGAGATAAAAACCAGTATCTTTTCATATGTTCATCTCCTAGAAGGAAAACGTAAGTGAAACATTTTGTTGGATATTTTATTTTTTCTTCAGACAACAGTATGGCGTTTTCCTCCTTCTAATATATTGCATGTTAAGTTTTTCTTTTCTTTTTTTTAAAGATTTTTATTGGGGAATTGGGAGAGAGGAACAGACAAGTTGCTGTCCTTTTTGTTCTTCAGTCTAGTTGTGGAGGTCGTCGCTTCACTGTCGCATGTTGGTATTATCATTGCATTCTTCCCAGGTGAAGCAGTCACTCGTTAGCCATTGGACAGTTGCTCACAGTGGCTCACAGCAGCTCACGAAAGCGCACGCCTGCTGCCAGCCAGACCCACTGCAGCCTATGCTGTTGCTGGCGACTCACAACAGCCCAGCCCCAGGTTGAGCTGTTGTTCACCATCTTAGCTGTAGAGGGTGTAGCGTCGCTGGCCCACATGTGGGATCTGAACTGAGGCCATGCTGCCATGCTGCTCAGAGTTGGTGTCCCAAGCCAACTCTTAAGCAATGCACCACTTAGCCAACCTGCATTTGAGTTTTGAGATTCTGCTCCCACAAAAAAATTTAAGGAGAGCAGTAGAATTTAATTCAGGGAAGAGAGGGTTAAGTGGCTAAAAATTGGAGGGTGAAAGTATCACTTATGTGCAAACACAGCGTCTTCTTTAGAAACTGATTACACAGACATTGAGTTGATTATAAGAGATGTAGAGTAAAAACAAATTTACTGACTTTCATTTCAGAGATCAAAGGTTAAATTCATACCCTGTAGGATGATTCTGTTAAATCACTCCCAAGCTGCTTGGTGACATATTTTCAAAAAATATTTCTCTCCAACTTTATCAAGTGTCCTTTGTGTTCTGGAAACATGATTTGAAGCCCCATCTGGAGTTGGGATTGCATGAGTCTTAGATAGCTGAAATTCTTCTCCAACTATACCCAGAGGCATATGGTTAGTTGGGATATATGCTCATTGCAGGAGTTAATACCTCTGTGTCTAGTTATTTATCGAAGTTTGAAATCAGCATTTTACACTGGATAACCAAGGGTTGCATGAACCATGCATAGATAAAGAGCTAAAATTGTCCACTTTGATATCCTTGACATGGGGCTGATGAAACATGTCTGAAATTGTAATGTCTTTCGATGACTGTTTTCAATTTCTTTGCCTCTAAGCCATGTCCCAAAGCAGAACCCTAACAGTTCAAAAGTTAAGAAAATTTTATGCACAAGTTAGTCCAACCCAAAATTATTTTTTAAAACAGCACATTTTCTCTCTTTAATTGTAAACTCATACAAAAATCTTTCAACAGCAATGGTTCACAAAATTCATTTTGTGACAAGGTTTTCTCAGTCCGTTATGAGATGAAAAAAATTAGGACACTGGTGTACATATTTTATATATCTAAGTGCATTCCATTTAAAGGACCTTCTTCTATTTTTATGTTAAACAAACAAATTTCATTAATTTTAATTAATAATTAAATTAGTAAACTAATGTTAGCAACCCTATATGGTTCACAGGTTGTTTTAAACTACAATTGCTGTGGACTGAGTTGTGTCCCTCCAAAAGGGATGTATTTGGGAGGTAACTAGAGTTAGATGAGGCCATGAGGGTGGGACCCTCTTGCTGGGATCAGTGGCTTAATAAGAAGAGGGAGAGAGATTTTACTTTCCTCTCTATGAAGACATAGCAAGAAGAAGGCTATCTGTCAGCCAGGAAGAAGGCCCTTACCTGGAGCCAAATCAGCTGGTACCTTGATCTTGAACTTCCCAGTCTCCAGAACTGTGAGAAATTGTCTAAGCCATTCAGTTTATGGTATTTTATTATGTCAGCCCAAGCTAACTAATGGAACAGTTCTACTATTTAACAAGGAGGGAACTGAGAAGATAGAAGAGTGTTACTGAAACTTTAATTTCTGACACTTGCTGGCTTGATAAAGAGTAACAAATCTGGATTTTCTTCCCTACAAATTTTGGAGGGTATGTCATTACTGACCCCTAAGGATCTGGAATATAAAAACTAAGCTGAATAATATTTGTCTTTTGGGGATATGTGTGTGCACTCAGTCAGAGGTGTCATTATTGATATAGTCATTGGCAGGTATCAGGATATCTGGTTTGTTGGGTGAAGAAACTGAGAATTGATTTTTCCAACTATGAGAGACGTGAAAATTAAACCCAAATTGTTCTCTGACAGATGGCATTTCACTCATACACCACACATTTCCTATTGTAGTATGAAACAAACCAATGATTATTTAGTAATTGAAGTCTCCAGTAAGAAACCCATCAGGTGACTTTGACTGTTCTTTACCCTCTCCATGGCTTGGCTTCTTAATCTATAGATGGGGATAATAACAAGTCCAATCTCATGGGAGTGGTTGGGAATTAGAGAAACTGCATGGAACACATAAGTTTAGTTACTGGCATACAATAAATGCTCAGTAAATGTTTCATGTTATTATTTGGATTTTATGTTTAAAAAGAGGTAAAAATGGTTGATTTTAGTCATGAAATTACTTTCCCAAGTTTTGAAGCTAAAATAGGAATTAAAATTGCCCAATCTTTATCAAACTAAAGCCAGTCAAGTGGTTGGAAGCCTTCCATCTGAGACAGTGCTACTGTTTGTGTGTGTATGTGGGGAAGGGGGGGTGATAATTACAAAAGATGATAAAAAATTGCTAAATTTTTCTATCAAAAGACAGAGAGATAGATGGGGTCTTGACCTCTAAATTCTCTTGTGCTAACAAGCCACCAGCAATGAGGGCCAGATAAGAATACCTGGCAAAGAAAGATTTGATTATCCCCTGAAGCTTTGGCCCCAATCCCATGACCAGTGAGGCTCAGATCTGTGTACCTGTGAGGACTTAGTTTGGAATAGGAAGGCCTGAAAGGTCCCACTTCTCCTCAAATATCTCCCAAGCAGGAGATAGCCCAATGGTTATCAGTGTCAGCTACATAGATCTCCAAGTGAGAGAAGCAGTGCAGAATATAGCCCAAAGGGCCAGGACTCCCATGTAGAAGTCCAGCATTTATCTCTTTTCCTTCTTACTTGAAAACTCCACTTAGTTCACCGTGACTGCAAAACTCTTCCTGCTTGAAGGTGAATAAGCTATGAGTTAGGCCAAATGAGAATCTTGAACTTTCTGTAAAGTATATATTTTTTTACTTTGTTATGGGGTGGGAGGCAGTGAAAACTGTTGAAAGCAAACACTCTCCCAAGAAAAAGAAAAAAAGGGACACTGACATTTACATAAAATGTTGCATGTAACTTAGGGGAGTAAACAGATTTCCTGGAGCCCATCTAATTAAGAACCCTTGCCTTATTGTTCTTTTAAACAAATATTCATTGAACACTGAGTGCCAGGTGCTGCTAGGTACTTTCATATCTGTATGTCCTTAGATCTGAAAACATTCCTTCTTTACCGATATTACTGTTCCGATCTTACAGTTAGGAAACTAAAGCTGAGAAATGTTAAATGACTTACCAAGTTCTAGGTTTCAGTAGTAGCTCTGTCATGTACTGCCTGCATGACCTTGGGTCAGATCAGTTGCTCTTACACTCATCCTTAGTTTTCTACTCTATAAAATTGGGTTAAAATACACTCATGTGTCACTTAATGTTGGGGACACATTGTGAGAAGTGCATCATTAAGTAATTTCACCTTTTTAAAAACATCATAGAGTGCACTTACACAAACTTAGATGGTATAGCCTCCTGCTGTAATTGTGTGTGCTATACTTTTATACCACAGTAGGTGTGTTTACACCAGCATCACCACAAACATGTGAATAATGCGTTGCACTATGATGTTATGATGGCTATGATGTCATTGGGCCATGGGAATTTTTCAGCTCTATTATAATCTTATGGGAATGCAGTCGCATATGTGGTTTGTTGTTAACCCAAATGGTCTTATACGGCTCTTTGACTATGGTATTTATTGCTGATTGTTGTACTAAAGTGTATGTACTGACATAGATTGTTGTGTTGCTTAAATGAGATCATGCAGTAAAATATTTTGCAAATTCTGGAACATGTTAAATACACAATAAATGATCACATTTTAAAAACTGAGCTATCAACCCATGTGTCAGCTGGAGGAAGCTATATGATACCAATCAAAGCCCCTTTGAATATAAAAAACAAAATCTACTCAAAGTAGCCCAAGGAAGAACGACAGTTATTTAATCAACAATGTGTCCAACAAATAGAATGCTCACACTCTCCCAAGACAACATGGGGGCATCTTACAGCTTTGCAGGGTGAGAACTCCAGCCAGACCTCATGGACTAGATCTGAAATCTGGCATTTGGAAAACAGTCCCTCTAATTTTAAAGACCTGTATGGGCTTTCTCATATATTCTCATGCCTTCACTACCCTTTTTGTATCTACTTAATTTTTTTCTTTCTCTTATTGCTTTTTTTTTTTTTTTTTTTTAAGATTTTATTGGAGAATTTGGGGAGGGGAACAGGGTTGGGGAATCGGGGAAGGGAAACAGACAAATTGCTGTCCTTTTGTTCTTCAGTCTAGTTGTGCAGGGCATCACTTCACTGGCCCATGTTGGTATCGCCATTGTGCTCTTCTCGGGTGAGGCAGATCGGTCACTGGTCTCTGGACGGCCGCTCGCGGTGGCTCTTGGCAGCTCATATCAGCTGCTGGTCGCTCACGCTGGCTTCTGGCCACTCACTGTAGCCTATGGCAGCCCACTGCAGCAGAGGCTGCAGCTACACCTTCGCTGGCGACTCACAGCAGCCCAGCTCCAGGTGGAGCTGTTGTTCACTATCTTAGCTGTAGAGGGCAGTGTCACTGGCCCTCATATGTGGGATCCCAACCCGGGACCTGCTGTTCAGAGCTGGAGTCCCAAGCTAGCTCTTAACCAATGCGCCACTCGGTCGTCCCTCTTATTGCTTTTTTTTTTTTTTTTCCTGAGTGTTCAATTTGAACATGGCCCAGTGTAGCTGTCTTAGCTACAATCTCCACATTCTCCCATTCAAGTATTTACACTAAGTGAATCCTCCTCTCTGTGATTTAAAACATCTAAAGAGGGGATCTGCCTGCCTTAAACCACTCTATGGCTCCCTTGGGGTCAGACTATCCTAATCAGCTGAAGCCATAATATGGTGTGAGTGTGGACTTTCAAGTGTGCAAACGTGATAACTCGAGCCCATTCATGGTTTTGGTGAGGACTACTTTGAAAAATGGGTTTATTATATGCTCTGGTCTCCAGGAGGAAAAAAGGATGAATTGATAATGGTCCTTTGCAAGTTTATCCCTACCATGGAAAAGAAAACTAAAAGTCATGTCAACTCAGAAGGCACATATTCTGTATTCTTTTCTAAATGGAAACATATAAACTCCTGGTTTCACATTATGTCCAAGTCTTTAGGGAAACATGTCCAACAGGGGTTTGTGCCTGTTTCATACTTGTTTTATTTTATTTGGCAGCAAAATGAAGATCGTGTTTCGAATAAAAGCCCAGTTCTGTCCCTTACACGTTTCATTAAGCATTATATGCTGTTCCTGTCCTCTTGTTCCACAGTCACGCCCAGGCATGCTTTTGTGGGAATATTTTTGCTCATTTTTACATTTATGATTTCTTGTAGCCACAAAATAAATCTGATGTTTGACATGGGATTGGAGGATTTGAGGAAGATAAAAGTCTCTTACCAACTCATTGTTTACATTAATGAATTGATAAAAATAAAAAAAACACTGCTTTTTCTTCATGCTGTTTAAAAAAAAAAAAAAACAAAAAACTGCTGGGAAACCTAAAACTGAATATGTTTCTGGAGAGAACAGGAAGAACAGAGAGTGGGAAGGATTGCGGAGTTGGAAGTCTGAGCCCAGGCTCTAACCCTCACAAGCTGTGTGCTCTTAGGCAAGTCACACAACCTTTCTGGATCTTAGCCTCCCCTGACTAGCCATATAGAGGGTGTTACTGCCTTGAGCTTGAGCTCACAAATTTGTTTGAGGACACAATGAGATAAAACAAAGAAGTGCTCTCACAAAAATACTTTCATGATTTGTGCATATGCTTCAAAAAATGGAAGACGAGTTAAAAGAAAAAAAATTTCCTGAACCCAGAGAACTGAATAGCACTTCCTCCTGTGCCACATGTCTCCCTGCAGCAGTTCCTGGTGGCTTCAGACACAGGTGGATCCAGACCCTTTGTGCTAACTCTACCCTATATCCATCTCCCTGGTGGTTCTTCGATCAGTCCCTCCAAAGTGGATGCTGGCCTCTGATGGTCATTTAAAAAGTAAATTAGGGCCGGCTGAGTGGCACGGTGGTTAAGCACTGGCTTGGGAAGCCAGCGGCCCCGGTTTGGGTCCCACATATGAGGGCCAGTCACACTGCCCAAAAAAAAAAAAAAAAAAAGAAAGTCTTTAAAAAGTAAATCAGTCAATGTACATTAGCATCTATTGTTCATCAGGCATTGTGCTAGGCCACCACTTTATAATAATAATAAAAATAATAACAATATACCAGATGGTCTTTTAAGCACTTACATCAGTGATCTCACTTGACGTGCATACTATTATTATTTTCCTGTTTAAAAAATTAAGAACCAAAGAAGAGAGAAGTTAAGTAACTTGTCAGAGGGTAAACAGCTTGTTAGCTGTGGAATCAAGCTGTGAATCCAAAAGATGATTAGAACCTCCTCTGACTCCAAGAGGCCTATAATCCACGATTTCACATGTATTTCATATTCCACTAACCATAATATGGAATGACACATCCTTTCCTCGTGATTTGGGCTAAAGGCACTCAGATGTGGGCTTATTTCTTTCTATTTCTATTAGGAGGGCTTCAAAGAAAGTTAACAGCTGAGTTGAATCTTAGGCATAGAGCCAAGCTCACCAGACCTCCTTTGTCACCATTCATATGGACTTACCCATCCAGGATTTTAGGTATGATTCCTGTCATAGTTTTCCATAGCCACATTAGCCTAGGTACAGTGAATTGAAGTGGGGTAGGGGGGAACCTCATGTGAGTAATCAAATACTTAGTGCTTGATAATGCTACAAACTACCCATAATCCAGCTTTCCATCCAGCATGCACTTGCTTCAGGCAACTCACAAAAGCTGAGGCCCTGGAGATCACCTAGTTCAATGATAACAAATAGATTTTATTTCATGTGCCAACTCCAACCCACTGAGGGTTGCTGCTGGAACACTAGGTTTAGAAGGATCCTGAGGCTGTCAGGGATCAAAGGGGAAAATTCCTCAATTGATTAGTGGTGTCTGACATGGGCCCAGGAGTAGAGAATTATGGCATGCATGCAACATGTACACCAGAAAATCTAATCCAAAATGTTTGTATTACAGGTGAGGAAGTAGGACTCTGAAATGAAAGGTTGAATGCCTCAAAAATTCACTTAACAGGTTAGCAGTGGAGTTACCTGGCTTCCGGTGCTCTTTCCATTATACCTCAACTCCTGTTAAATGATAACTGGTGCTCGCAGGATCAGCAGAAAAAACCAGCAAGCAAATTACATTATGCTTAGTACAGTATCTGCGTTAAATATATTTCATTCTAATTCCTTGAAAGCTGATGATCCATGTAATGTAACTCTATTCATCAGACTATCTGATTATTCAGAGCATTCCCTGACTCAGCTGTATAATAACCAATAACCATCCTCCAGGCAAGGAGGAATTTATTCCAGACAAGAGGAAAGAAGACATGTCAAGGTCTCCCTTCCTTTTCTAAAGGGCCGGTGACAAACATTTATGTAGTTGGACTGTTTGCAAGTCTGACCTGGATATCAGTAAAACCCGACAAAATAAAATGCATTTGAAGGAATGATGGCTCTCTGAACAGCAAGCTCAGCTAAGTTAAACCTTGGCGGCCAGATTTCATCATCTCTCAACAGCTGTGAAGTATGAGCTAACAAAGATGTGAGCCCTGAGGGACCAGTAGGAACTTAGGTAGAGAGGAGGAAAGGAAAGCATACCTAGCAGGGGAAGTACATTTACAAAAGTTTGGTGGTAAAAAGGAGTTGAGCCCCTTGGTGGAGAGTGAAGTCAGTCCCGTTGTTAGAGCATGGAGTTTGGGGAGCAATTGAGAAGCAAGTGTACCATGGTAAAAAGAGCCTGGACTTTGCAGTCAGATGGATTTCCAACTCAGTCCTAACTCTACCACTTAACTAGCTGCAGGATCCAAACACTGAGTGCAACTTTTTGGGCTTCAGTTTTTTCATCATATACTTGTATCTTTCAGGATGGTATAAAAATTGACTGAGCTAATTATGTCAAACATTTGTAAATTTCAGTGCCTGAAATTTAGTTGGTGCTCAACAAATGGTGATGTAATTTATTAAAATGCTGGCTTATTATATTGTGTAGGGAAAGCAATACTGGGCCAGGAATGAGAAGCCTTGAGTTCTGGTCCCAGCTCAGTTTCAAGCCAGCACTGAGACCTCGGAAACTCTGCCTTGGACATAGTAAGCATTAAATAAATATTTGCTGAATGAATGAATGAGAAAAATGCAAGAATTTTACATTCTTATTGGGCCCCAGTTTTCTCGTCTGTCCAAAGAAGACTGAGTTCTTAGATCCCTTTAACAGTAGTGCTTTTTAAATCTCTACTCTCAAAAATGCCCAACTCCACTACAGGTTGGGCACCGTCCTAGCCATGAGACCAAAGTCCCAGGGAAGTTCATAGAATGCAATGTTTGAACCTCAGCAGTCTCTGGGCTAACTCACACCTGAAGGCTTGATGCTGACCACCCCGAGATCCCATAATAGTCCCCTTCTTCTTGGAGCTGACTCCAAGCAAAGGAAAGCAGATTTTTTTAAGTGAGGGGTAGCTAAGGGTGAATGAGACCTGGGAATGCATTACAGCCTCTGCTCAATCGTATGAATTGCTATCACCATCACTGTCCTCTTTCTGGGCCTTCGGCCCCTTCACCTGTGAATACGGGACTGTCAAGTGGAGGGTTATGCTGTTTGGCAGCCATGAACATCAGGAGACTCCGTCCAGCCTTGAGCCTGATCTGCCACATTCAGGTGGGGTGCCAGCTCATTCTGAGGAAAAGGAATGACAGTCAGGGTTTGCTGAGCCATCAGGGCACCAGCTGGGCTCAGAGACTGCCACACTTTCCCTGGTTTCCTGTTTCCTGGTGGAGATCCCCTTCCAGGGTGGGCTCAGCCCCCAGAAGGGAGCAAAGGCGTTTAGGAACAGGGGGACAATAACATTCACAAGATGAGAGTTGAAAAGGAAATGGCACAAGCTGGAAGTAATTGATGTGTCTTTAGTGCTTCAAATGTGTCTACTTTTGTTTATTTTTTTAATCTCAACAAGTCACAGGCACTGAATGGTAAATCAGATTTCTGTTTTCCTCAGCTTTCAGTACTTCAGCTGAAGAGGAGTTTTTACTTGGCTTTGAAGATAAAACTTTAGAAGGTCCCAGTTCTGTGCCCAGGGGGTAGGGAAAGCAGCCATCTGAGTGGGAGAAGAAAGTGGCAAAACCTGGCTGATCAGCCTTCCCAGAAAACGAGGTTAAAACCAGGAAGTACAGTGAGGTAGGAACCAGGCAGGCAAGTTTCTGATTAAAACAAGGAGTCATGAGACCAGAGGAGCCAGAGGGCGGATTTGTTATTAACGTGGTACCAATAGGGAATCAGTACAGGTTTCCAAGCAGAGGATGGACAGTAGGAATACTTTGTTGATGAAAGCTGTTTCTAGTATCTTTTTTTGTGGCAGATTAAAACAAGTGGTAGTGAGGATACACTGACCTAATAGTGGATTAAATTCAGATTTGGAATTAGAAAGGAAGGGGGTAGGTTGTAATTTTCTTAACCGTGTTATTTGTTTTACTCAAACAACAAGAATGTTTTGTAGTTCTATCAATACTATTTAGTTATGTATTCATTTACTGAATAAATCATTATTAAGTATCTACTACGAGATCATCCCTCTGAGAGATACAAGACAGGAAGAAATTGATAGTCTCATCAATAGAACTGTTTAAAAATGTGCTAAAGAGAAAAAGCACACAATTAATTGTCCAAGAAGCAGTGCAGATACTGCACAACATAAACCATCTGCTGAAGGAGGATCCCCTGAGAGCTGGCATGCTCTGGATAGGGCAGGTGGATGGAGGACAGGGGCTGGTTCAGAGGGAACATGTCAGGCCAGGGGAAGAGATTGCCAAGGATTTGGAGGGAGGCATGAGCAGAGTGCCTGAAGGACACTGACCTATCTGTGATGGAGGTATTCAAAAATTCTCCTGGAAACAAAGGGGAGTTCTCACTGATTTTCTAGAAAAGGGTTCACCACTTTAAAAGGGAATTTAAGAAGACAGACCTGGCAGCCATGCTCAGAGTGAGTCAGAAGTGGGAGAGTTGAGGAGAAAGAGGTCAGTTGGGGGCTGCATCAGTGATCCAGAGGCAGAGAGATGGAACTGGGAGGCTGGATCAGCCATAGCCTATCCTAATAGTAGGTTCCCATCGATCCTTTTAAATGTCCCAGGGCCCAGCCAGCTGTCCAAGCTGTACAAAGAGTGAATTGGACACCCGTGCTCCACATCCCTGCTTATGCCGGGAAATGAATACTTCTGGTGCCTAAGAGGAGCCTGGAGAATAGAACAAAACTCTGGGAAAGTGAGCTTCCCATCTGCAGCCCATATCCCAGCAGCCCTCCCACCATTGTGGAGAAGGGGGATTAATGAGATGCAGATCATCCAAGGCCTGGCCTTCTATTATTCATTTTTCTTGGAAATGTCTGAGGTTCTATGATCTCTCTCTAATCCCATATGCCATACTTAGCTTATATTCTGACAGGCATGAGGCTGATTGCTTGGACCAACATCCGCTTCAGGATAGGGGAGATTCTGCCTTCAGTCTGTGCTGAGTGTCGGCCACCCGCTGCAGGGGCACCCATTCCAGATGGCATCAGTTACCCCAGGGACCCAGATCTCTGGCACAAATCAGAGTTTAGGAAACCAGAAAATAGGGTCTTTTTAGTTTTTCTCCTCTTTTTATTTTTTAATTTTAACGTAACAAGAGTTTTTCTCTAACATCAAACTCAACTAAATTTCTGTAGTTTAGAAAACTCACAAGAATTTTTATTTGATCTATAAGTGCTTTGCTCCCGGAGAGGCTCCACAACTTGGGTTTCTCTTTCTAGCTGAGGCCCTTTATTCCTTATTTCATGGATGGCCTGTAATTTATTCTACAATCCAATAATGTGTACCGAGGATCCCCTGCTCTGAATCAAAGGTTTCTTGGCTTTTATATTCAATAACACTTGTAGAGTGAGGGTCATTTTTTACCATTGGGAAGAACAAGACATTTCTTTGGGTTCTATTATTTTTTCTTTTCACTGAAAATGTTGAAACACAAATCACAGATCTTCTTAATATTTTTACCCAACTGATGAAACAGTGACTTCTGCAAAAAAATACATAAATCTATACCCTTTCAGAAGACCTCTAATTAGCTCAGTGCCATCAACATCACTCGTATTCCTAACTGTCCTTCATTGTTTGATGTAGTTTGGCGCTTAATCAGTATTTTCTAGTCACAGGTAACAGTGGGTGTTATCTCTCAGTGTCACATCTTGAGAGTGCAACCCAGCAGGGTGTCACACAATGCTGACCTCTGAAAAGTTCTCACAGGCTTGTTTAAAAACCATCCCACATAGATGTTTGAAAATCAATCTGTTTTTACTCAAAACTGATCTAGCTCTCTCCCACCCATCCCCTTACCTGGGACCCACTCTGGTCTTAATTACTGTAGCCTCCAGGCCTACTGGACCACTAAACTGCTCAGAGCCCATCTCTTTTACGATAACCAATGCCTGGATAGCCCACATACCACATCTTCCTCGGTATGCATCAGTGGGTACCCAGGAGCATAGTATTTTAGAGTTGGATTTATTTCCAGATAGAGAAATTGAGTTCTGAAAAAGTATGGTAGACACCTTGGGTCTTTTTGTTTGGTTGATTGTTTGATTTGTTCTTTTGACCCCCTTCTTCCTAACTTTCTATTGGAAAACCATCTTTCTACACATTTTCAGCATGTATGGTTCGGGAAGAGTTCATCCCACTCCTATGCTCCGCAAGAGAACACAACCCAGGCCTAGTTTTCTTCCATAGTTTCAATGATTGATTCAGGAGGTGGGTATGTAACCCCAGTGAAGCCAAAGTGTGATTCTCAGGATTTTTGCTGGAACTCTTGGGGGAGAGATACTATCTTTCTGCTGTGTAGTGATAGATTGTAAGCACGAAGCTTTTGGTGGCCATCCTGTCACCATAAAGGGAGAACCTTCTGGAGTACTAAGCCAAGAGAGGAAAGCAGAGGTGAAAAGTAAGTGGAGAGACACAGGTGTCTGGTGACATTCTTTAATTCCCTAGGCCTGGCTGTGCCTGAAGCTAACTATGACTGAACTTTTCAATTATGCTAGCTAGCCAAACATCCGCTTTCTTGCTTAAGGCAGTTTGAGGAAGGCTACTCTCCTTGAGGAAGGAGGCTTTCCTGCCCGATACCTTGACACTAAGAGACCACTGTTAATGGAGGCTATTCCTGTTCCTATTGATGTGCTAACATTCAGGAATGAATTGATTAATTCCTGTTTATTTACTGATTAAGACACAGTATAGAAATATGCAGGTTTATGAGCACTGCAATCATTTCCAACGAATCTTTTCAATATTCTTCACCTCTTCTTTCCTAAACATGACAAAGTAATGATCAAGTAGCAAAATTTACAGATGGTTTGCCTGTGTGAGGACTGACAGATAATGAAGGGCCTAAATGTGAGGGGTGGCAACATAGGACCTGTCTGATGCACAAAACTGGTGCCCAGTATTCCGAGGGGTGATCACAGACTCATTATACACAATCTAAGCGAAGCCTTTCTCCAGAAATGGCTAATCAGAGCTAAGAAAAAGGACTTTCAAGGTAATGGTACTTCTGATCCATAGACCTAAAGACTAAGTCTATCAGTTGACAGGATCTAAACAAAAATCATGAGCTTTAATATTAGGCAGACTTGTATTTAAATCCCAAAGTCTGTAACTTGCTAGTTGTGTAAAATTTCAGAAAAGCTTTCTTACCCTGGTTTCTTTTCCCATAAATAAGAATAATACTACCTATCTCATAGGGTTGTTGAGGATATTTGAAATTATAAATTTAAGTACTTTATCTAGCCACTGGCATATAGTACGCAGTCAATAATATGCTAGCCATCATTAGTAACAGTAATAGTAATAATAATAATAATAATAATAATAATAATAATAGAGGCAATAGGAGTTTCCTCGCTCCTATTTAATTTTATGTGTGTAATATAACTGGAATGTTAGGACTATAGAACAGCATTAAGAACAATTACTATCCAATAGGCCTTGGTGTCCTCTTAGCCTGGCATGAAAGGATTACAGAAGTAAAGAGATCGTAGGATATTTTGATCAATTTTGTTGAGGCCAATACAATGTGTATACTAAGACAAATTTCTCAGAATTTTGCATACAGAACTAGCATACAGAATTTTGTACGTTAATCTCTGCTTACCCTCAATTCAGGCAAAATGTCCAATTTAAGATAATGCTAACAAATCTGTTTTAACAGTTGAATTATATAAACTTTATAAAAAGATAAAAGCTAATACATTTCATTCATTTGTTCAGTCTCTACAAATGGCCTCCAGAATGACATATTGGCTTCTTAAAAGAACAAGTTTCAAACTGTACTCTAGAATACCTCATTTTTTAAATATAGCATACAATGGAAAGAAAACTAAAAACAAAACAAAACAAAAAACACAAACAAACAAACAAACAAAAACACATGGCACAATAACCAAACAGAAAAACAAAATAACGCCAATGAATGTAAAAATAACATACACATGTATTTGATCTTAGTTCTTTCAGATTCTGATAACTGAGTTTTAAATAGTTTATATGGTCAGATCTCTTTTAAGTCCAACCTTGGATCGTGTGGTGGTAGGTAAAGGAAAGAGAAAAGGGAGTCACAATCCAACCCTGACACACACTTAGGAAGCCAGGTACTAGATTTGTTACTTGCAAATCATACACACTTAGGAAGCCAGGTATCTCTTTTGTTTTGTGTTTAGGGCTCTTTGCCCTGACTCTAGTACAAGCTCCCCACGTCAGGGATGTCTGACACTAATCGGCATACCCCTAGAGAGAGTGATTGGGTCACGGATGGGTATATGAAAAAATTCTGCACAATGATAGGTTCAGAATTTTGTTGAGTGTCTTAGGGAGAGAAACTCACTTTTTTCTACGGGACCTAAAAATGAGAGAACGTACTCCTACTACTGCTCATGAAACATGAGGTTGAAGCCAACAATAGCAGAAAGCAGAGCCAAGAAGTGGAGAGAAACTGAGTCCTGAAAATCCCCTTTGGAGATTTGGATCCAGCTGTGTCTAACTCTGCTCTGCTCCCTCAACTTTCTGAATTATGTAAGCCCATGAATTCCCTTTTTGTTTAACCCAGTTTAGGCTAGGATTTTTGTTACTTGCAAATCACAGTGACCTAATAATAGCAAGATTCGGTATCAAAAACAAACAAATAAAATCAAGACATATCTAAGTTGATTAGGCATAAGCAAATCAAGAAAAGTTTTATGATCGTAGCTGAAAGATTAAGGTCTGCACCACAGCCCGTTGAACCTAGAAATTTCTACAAGTTGATCCACAGACCCATGATGCACCTTCAGATAAAAATAATTCAACAAATAAATAAAACCGCTGAAATGTGCTGTGTGGCCATATCGGTTCAATTGGAGCATTTCAAGAGAGAAACTAGGAAAAGCATCAGAATCTAAGATGGTGGCTGCAGCAGGAAAATGGATCAGAATTGGGGGATCTTTTCAGGAAATGAGCTGAGGAATCAGCTGTTTTACAACTGCCCTGATCAGGAAAAGCAATGGGGGTGGCTTGCTAAATATTGAACTGGGATGCTTGGAACAACTGCTTTATGTAAGGCTTCTGTGACTTCAAATAGGAGTGTTCTCCAAACTTGGGAAGGTGCCTTTAGGGCCAGAAATAAGGGGGTGTGACTCTTCTAGCACACAAGCAGAAAGAGCTGAGACAAACAAGGAATTGTAGTTTTATGAAATAGGGCCTGTACAAAGCAGATGCTTTAGGAATTTGGAGCCAGCTTAAGACAGTACATTGTTTGTTCAATTCCTGGTAGAAATCCTGCCCCCCTCCAAATTATTTTTAATCATATATGGCAACTTCTTTGCCAAAAAAAGAGCTTTGATGCAATGCGAGCGTAAAAATCACTTAAAGCCAGCGCAGATCTGAAGAACCTTGGAACTCCGAAGCTTCCCTTCCAAACCACAGCTAGTCCAGTGCCTGTGTCTGCAGGGTGGAGTGCTGAGCGCTAGCAAGCTGGGCGCTGAGGAAGTGACCGGGACAAAAGATAAAATTTTTCTTTACATTAAAAACTTTGTATTAGGACTCTGACATTCTTCTGATTCATGTATTTGGAGTATCTGGCACTATCTCATTCTGCTTCTACTGGGTAAACATCAGGAACTGCTTAAAAAAACAAGACAGGATTAACTCAGCCCAGTACTCATTCAAATACCAAGGTCTGAGTCCCTTGGGCAAGACGTTTGCCAACTACAGAAAACAAGTGCTCCACCTAGGAAGCCAAAGGAATCATTCCGCATCTTAGGTCCTCCCCATGCCATAGATGGCTCATCTGGGTACCATGTACTAAGCTGCATTTATGGCAGAAAAACATTTCCAGTACATTCAATCCTCATTTTACATGGGAAACAGGCAAAGGGGCCTGACCCTTTGGCTCTCTGATGAAAAACACAGTATCTAAAATGAAATGAATGGTTTGGTAAAAAGCAAAGAATCAGCCCTAGTGTAGTGCCTAGGACATAGCAGGCACCTATAAGTGTATGTGGAGTAAATAAAAACATAAGCAAATGAATAAATGAATGGTTGAATCACTAGATTGATTGATTGGTTGTGCCATTCCAAATGAAAGAGAACCACCCAGAAAATTTTTGGAAGTGGAACAAGATCACAGCTGGTCAATAGGACAAATATTTATAGTTCATCTGCTTTGCACAAGGTGAAGTGGGAAATACTGAAGAGGAGGGGGATATAAAGATGTATTAACATGATTTCTGCTCATATTGCTTGCCACCCACTTGAGAAAATAAATATTCTATGAAAACAAGAACTAAGTGGTAAATTAATTCCCTTTGTACATAAGGGGTACAGAGAAAGAAATCTGAAAAGCAGTTGTGTAGGTTCTGGGGCTTGAAGGTCAGAGAAAGCTTCAAGTAGAGATAGCACTAGTATAGGTAGAATTTGAATCTGTGGATAGAAGCAGCAAAGCTTGCCTGTCAAGGGAATGTATGATGTGACATATTTGAGATCAGCCTTACATCTAAATATCACTGATCTGTCCATATCTTTTGTCCTCCCTGCCATGCTCCTGGTTCCTGCCATCATCTTTTATCTGAATGGCAGCCTCCATTGCATTTCCAATCTCTTTATCTGGTACTCTTCTGATCCAGTGCCCTGGAGGCAGCAAGAATGGCCCTTTTAAAAGATAAATCTTATCAGTTTCCTCCCCTACTTCAAACCTGCAATGGTTCCTCACTGACCTTAGAATGAAGTTCTAACTCCCTAGGCTTTAAATCCAGCAGGATCGGGCCTCTGTTTTGTGACCCCCAATCCTCACATTTCCAGCCCAGTCCACTCTGCTCCTTAGCCACACTGAACTTCTTTCAATTCCCAAGGGTGCTATGCTGTCTCCCCTGGGCTTCATACCTGGTATTCCACCCACCAGAAAAATTTCCCCCTTGTCTTGCACCAGGCTAACTTCTATTCACAGGTCAGATTTCAACCTAGATAGCACTTTCTCTGCAAAGAATCTCTTGGCCTCAGGGTTAGGTTATATGTCCCTCCTGTGTTCTCGCTGAGTACCTTGTGCTTCAGCCTGCTCATAGAGCTTGTTACACTGCATGATCACGTTCAGTGTTCCATTTTGCCACAAGACTGTAAGCTCCCTGAGAAAAGGGACCAGACTTATCTGTGTCACCACCTCATTCTCAACACAAAAACAGTGTCTGAAACTTGTTAGATATACAATGAAGTTTTGTTGAGTGAATGGGTGGATGAATGAATGTTGTACAAACAAGTTGGGAGGGAATTGAGGATTGCAGTGGGCCTTGAAGAATAGGCCAAGCATTCTCGGGCTGGTCGAGTGGCACGGTGGTTAAGTGCTGGCTTGGGAAGCCAGCGGCCCCGGTTCGGGTCCCACATATGAGGGTCAGTGACACTGCCCATAAAAAAAAAAAAAAGAATAGGCCAAGCATTCTAAATTTTACCTTGAAAGTACCTATTTATTAAACAATTTTAAGTACAAAGTGTGCCAAAACAAGAGATGATGAAATTTATATTCAAAAGAAAAAAAATAGATATAACTGATTTTATAGAAAGGAAAAGTTGGAGAATGAAAAAAGAGAAATCAAGGATTTCATTTCACAAAAATGAAGGGATTAGGAGCATTTCAGATATTGCTTCCTGGCTATTGTTGTCAGTTTTGGCTTGAATAAACTCATAAAAATTCTCAAAAAAAAAAAAAGATTTAAAAGAAGGAGGCATGAAATCAAGTGTGTAGTCTAAAAGTGCTTCTTACATGGATTACTAATATTTGGGGTCTTTTAAGATTGGATTCAGCCCAAAGTTGGTCCTCATAACTAAATATAGGCCACCTTCCCTTCGTGCCATGTCATCAACACTGGTACATGCCTCACCTGGACACACTCACCTGTAGAAAAGGGGGAATGCAAAGTTTAGAGGACACTTTGTAAATACCCCTTCCCACATGGGGTGAGCCATATTTCTTTGATTGGGGTCAGAGAATGATACAGAGTTGAATAGAGCAGATGGACACTCTCAAGTTTGACTCCACTTGAATTACACTGCCAGCAAGCATGCAACGTGGTCCTCAGCTTACCCAACCCACAGGCTGAGCTTGTCCTTCTGAACAAGATTAAAAAAGAAGAAGAAAAAAGTTAAAATGTTAACTATTGTTCCATTTTATGTGCATGGTAATTGCCACGTAGGTAGAGGAGGAACAAAAAGCCTAGCTAGTTTGCAAATATTATGAAGGTCAAATTAGCCTGACCAACTACTACGAGTTGTCTTATGAGTAGAATACATTGGCCTGAGTGATTCCTGAGCTTCATTGTGCATTCAGTCCAATGTTGTTTGGATTATAATATTAAACTAGGACTAACATGACCCACACTTTTAAGATTATTCAAAGACTCGGAAATTGCACAACTGAACATGTTTCATAGTCCTCACAGCCTGAGGGTCATAATTTATAGGGATCACTGTGCTGGCTTAGATGCTGATTATTTACTAAGCATTGACAGCTTCTTCAGTTCTGTACAAGATAGAAAAGAAGTCCCACTTCTCCCTGGGGAAGTGATAATACGAATATAAGTTGGGCAGGCAAAGAATCCAACATAATATAGACAAGGTGTGGCTATAAAATAATGACAAGGAATTTTTTAAAGAAAAATACCAGAACTCACTATTTAAGAGAGCTGTTCTGCAAATCCATTACATTGGGGCATGGTATAATTAGTTCAGAGATATATCTATTGCTCAGACATTGCCACACAGTGCGGTGTTGTGAAAGAAGCATAAACTTTGAATTCTGTCCTTTACCAGCTGCATGACCATAGGCAAGTTTCCTAATCTATCAACTCCTTAGGTTCTCTGGTAAAATGGAGATAAGATACCACACTCCAGTTTTCTGAGGATCAGTGAGATAACATTAAAAAGAACCAGCCTTAAGAGTGCTTGTCACCAGAGGTTACCATTACTTGTATCTTTTAAGTTCAGTTTTAGAACAATAGGATAAAATCATTCTTGTTAGATAATCATAGAATTTTTTGATCATTAGCAGAATTACTCAGCTTGATTACTCCTCCAGACTTCCAACTTAGTCCCTGTATCAACTTCCTAGGGCTGATGTAACAAAGTACTACACACTGGGTGGCTTAAACAACAGAAGTGCATTCTCTCAAGGTTCTGAAGGCTAGAAGTCCAAAATCAAGGTATCAGCAGGGCCATGCTCTCTCTCTAAAGGCTCTAGGGGAGGATCCTTTCATGCCTTTTCTTAGCTCTGGTGATCCCTATCAATCCTTGAAGTTTCTTGGCTTGTAGACTCAATTCTTCAATATCTGCCTTCATCATCACATGACATTCCTCCGCATGTCTTTCTGTGTGTCTTCTCTTTTCCTTTTAAGGACATCAGTTAGATAGAATTTAGTGCCTACCATAATCCAGTATTACCTCATCTTAACTTACTATATTTGCAAAGATCCTATTTCTACATAAGGTCACACTGTGAGGTTTGAGGTGTATGTGAGTTTTGGGGGTTCACTACTCAACACAGAACAATGGCCAAAATCAACCCCCCCACAAAAAAAGTACAAAACACAAAAAAACAAGTTTTGCATTCTTGAGGATATTCAAAATAATCCAATACAGGTTTTACCAAAGCTAGCAAAAGAGAGGCACTCCAGATGTTTCAGACAGTGACAGCTGGCAGCTTTATTGGAAAATATAGCATGGCTATCATTGTAGTTAATTTAAAGTTATTATATCTGACTCTCTGTATGCATTCTCATGATTTAAAAACTTTAATTAAACCACCGTTTTGTCCCTCCATGAATGTGGAATGGAAAATGTACCTATGCTTACCAACTGACACTCAACCCAAAGGAACTAGAAGAACTATTTTCTCTCATGAAACAAAATAAATAATAATAATAATGGCATCTTCCTCTAAATTTGAGCTGGCCAGAAACTGATTCGAGCTGAGTTACTCCCTTTTCATCTCCAGTCTCCAAGATTTGTGCAGTTATACAGTTTGCATTTGTATAAACACCATAAATTTCTATAGATAGGCAGCATTTATATATCTTCTGGTGCAAACAGAAAGTTAAAGGTGTTCTCCAGTCTCAGGTGAAACCCTTCCCTTGAAGAAGACAGAATTTAGATGGAGAGAGATGCTTAAAGAAGACTTCCCTTGAGGAAGTGTCAGAGAATCCCCTACAGGAGATGGAAAGCACACAAAGGTTGGAGGGAGGTTTCAATCACTCCGTGTGCTGCAAGTCTGTGGTCTCGACCAACTCTGAGCTTCAAAAGACTGGGCTGTATCAGGCTGAGCAGGCACTATGACCCAATTCTAGCATCTCCATGTCTGATGAGGCAGGTGAGCCATATACAGAAGGCATAGATCTCAAAAGGAGGAGAGTCCTAATCTAATTCTGTGTGGATGGAAGAGTTATAATTATCACCAAGATCAGCACAGGGATCCCTGGGCTCCCCATGACAAAATCTAGGAGGCCAAAGGAGATTTGTCAGAGGCCCTAGTGAATCAAATAGGTATTCTAGAAGCAGTGACAGGGGGCTGTGGGACAGAAGCCAACTGAGTCTCAGCATGAAGAGGGACTCTTGATCTGAGCACTGATTTATCATGTGGGGAACGTTCTGCTCCACTTTTGAGCCCTGTGATTTCAGCTATGGAAGATTATAGAAGCCTTGTCAACTCGCCTTCTCTTTGAAAAAAGCACTCTTCAATTGGTGCTAACCAGTGTTTTTTACAAGTTGAAGAATTGAAGTCAGCCTCCCAATGGAGAAGCGTCTATTTAAATTTTATACCCATTTTTATTGGTTTATTTATGTTCTTATTATTGAGTTTTTAGTGTTCTTTATATAACTTCTATACATGTCCTTTATCAGATAGCTGATTTTCTAATATTTTCTCCCAATTCATGACTAGTTTTTCATATTTCTAACAGTGTCTTCCAAAACTTAAGTTTTTAATGTTCCCAAAAATCCAACTTTTTTTTTCTTTATTTTACAGATCATGATTTTGGTGTTTCAGCTAAGAAATGTTTGCCTAACCCAAGGTAATAAATATATTCTCCTACACTTTCTTTTCTCCCCATTTTAAAAAGGCTGGAAATAATTTTAAATTCGATGAAGTTCTATGTAGGCCAAACAAAACACATCTAGCCTGTAGGTCACCTGTTTATAACCTCTTACTTATAGCAAAATCCCTCATAACCCTAATTGTATATCATGCAAGGCTAACAAGATCCTTGCTTAACTTTTTCACAGAACAACATCTTTCACAAAAAACGGTTGTAAGTCTTGCTCAGGGTCATCTTTTCCATGCACTACAGAAGATCAATGCCTTCTTTTTAAAAAGTATTGAGATGTCTGAATTTTTTAATGAGTATTAAGAAAAAGAATAAATGATGGCTTAGTTCTCCTGAGTCTGAATTTGCTTGAAGTTCTGATCAGATGAAAAAATGACATTCACCAGCACAATATATTAACCAACTATTGCTGAACTTTAACTAATGAGAAAATTGTGGAAAGAATGGGGTTAAGGGAAAAGGGCAGAGAGAAACCAGACTTTTCTATTTAAACTTTAGTTTCAGGCAATTAGAGTCAGTGCCAGTTGAGGCTCTTTATTCTTTTGTACAATCTCAGAACTCAAAAAGATGATTTCAAAAGCACTTGACTAATGAAATGCTCTTCTTTTAACACGAACTCTCCAGGATAGTGTTTCTAATATACCGGAGGAGATAAAATTCTGGCCCTGGGCAGATGTTAAAAATTTTTTTTGTTGTTGTTTATTTATTTATTTATTTATTTATATTTATTTATTTATTGTAGTCAACAGAAAAAGAGTGTTCTGAGCCCCTCTGGCCTTGTTCTGGAAATCCACACATGATGCAGGAAACTAGTTATCTCATGTCCAAACACTGTTCACAAGAACAGTTTTTAAAACATGTAATCAGACACCACTGAAATGCAGGGTGCTGCTCAGAATGTGTGATGGGTCCTGAGAGCAGTGAGGCTCAAGAATGTCACTGGGTGGATGGGCAGTCCACTGGCGAGGGAGAGCAGAAGTTTAGCGGGTTTTTATTGGGAAAAAGTTTGCTGGACCCTCTGAAAATGCTACAGCATTAAACTTGAGGAGCTCTAAAGGAGCACAGACAACTATTAAGCCCCAGTGCTCTGTAAACGCATAAAACTCTTATTACAGTGGAGATGCTGGTTTGGATCAACGAGCATCAACTCACATTGGAGACTCTTCTACTCTGTTGATTGTTTCAGCAATGGTTCAGATGAAGTACTGAACCCCCGTAAAAAGCATTTGCAGAGAAGTGAGTTTTCCATTGCCCTGAAAGGAGAATCTTGCTTCTGACCCCCTTTATCTCCTCTTCCAGGTTGTGTGGTAGTCTCAAAGCAGTAGGACCAGCAAGAGGTTAAATGCCCCCAAACTTCCAGTGAATCAGCAGTTGAGACCTGAGTAACCCCTGGAGCCTCACTTCGTTGATTTTTGAACCAGTCATCAATTACCTTGGCCTCTTTGTATTTCTTTCAGCGTTTAGCACTAGTCCTTGATCAGTTCATCAGAACCCAAAATGAAACCACTGACTCTTGCTATTAATCCAAGGTAGGGCAGGTTTGAAATCTAAATAAATGTGAACTGAGGAATAACCTTCCTAGCAAACCCCATTACAGCATTACTATGTGGGATCTGTTATCTTAAGGGTTTCCTCTATCCCTCACAGGGAGGATTATCAAAAAGCAGGACTGTGGGACATTTTTTTCCCTGAAGTGTGTGGAAGGATGATAGTTTGGCTAGGAAAAAATTTAACTCCATTTTATTTAATAGAAAACATGCTGTCCACTCTAGTGAAAGGCAGCCATTCCATTTTAGTTTACTTGATGTTAGTCCCAGGTGACTTGGTCTAGGAAGGAAAGCACAAGCCGTGGGTTTTATAGGCTGGGCTTTGAAGAGCAGCCCTACCACTTGTTGTCTGTGAGGCCTTGTGCAAGTGTTCTGACCTCTCTGAAACTCGGCATCATCACATACAAATGGGGCTACTGACATGCAGCCCAGAGGTTTGCTGGGAGGATTCAAGCACTCCAAGAAGCTGAGCAAGGTACCCAGGAGTCATGGCTGCTCAGCATCTGTTCTCACAGCATTGTAGGTTCTCTCATAGCATTCACCACCATATTTCCTAATTGCTTATGTCATCTCTGACGTCCCCCAACACCCTGCTAAAGCAAGGGTCTTATCTCACTGGCTCACCTTTACTTTATTCATCTGAATCAGGCCTAGTACAGAGGAAGCTTTTAACAGATATTTTTGGAAGGAAAGAAAGAAGGAAGGAAAGGAAGTATAGGTTTATTAGAATAGCGATTAAATGATTAATAGCACAGACTTTGGTATCAAAGTGGATTTCAAATTCAATCCCTGTGACTCACTAGCTGGGTAACTTTGGGCAAGTTATTCAACTTTCATCTGTAGAAAGAAGATAATATCTACCTCAAAGAGGTGTGATAAGGGTTATGAGATTAGCTTTGCAAAGGGTTTAGCATTGTTCTCAGCACATGGTAAGCACCCAGTGACCACTATTTTCATTATTACTATATAGTTTAATTAACCTCCTCTTAAATCTGGTTGAAACGTTACCATTGTTTGGGTAATAATTGCTTTTGAAACAGGCATAGAAATGATGCAGGAATTACCTTCCGTTATCACTAGAACTAAGTTTAAATAATCAGTGCTATCCTGGAACTGTACGAGGGGGAAGATGGGCTGCCACTGTCATCAGCAAGCCTAACCCAGTGGGGAGTGTGGAATTTTAACCAAGTCAGGCAGGCATTTGAACTGCACCTATCTGTACGTTCAAGGCATAGGGCTAAGGGTTGTGACGTGTTCAGAGACAAACCACACTCAGCCCTTCAGGAGCTGGCAAGTCATAAATCACTATAAAAAAAGGCATATGGTGACCCAGTGCTCCAGCTAAAGTGCACACCGTGATCTGGGCCCCACAGAGTGAGGAAGTGGGGACCCGCTGATTAAGAAAATGCACTCCAGGTCCAAATCATTGTCTCAGTATTTTCTGGCTGGGAGAGAAACTTTATTTCCACATATACAAAGCAAGAGTGCCTAGAGTATCTGCTTTATGGAATGGTGGTAAGCATTTAATGAGATAACACTTGTGGCTGGACACAATGCCTGGTACATGCTCAGTAAATGTTAGTCATTATTGCTGTGGCTGTTATTATCAACCGGCTAGTATTATTTTAACTGGAGAATAGTAATATTATTATAAATATGAATACATAGTATAACACTTCCAGTATATTAAAACTAACATATTATTATATATCTCTATATTACTATGATTAATATCATAATGTTAATCAGTATAAAACTAATAGTTTAATAATAATATTTGTAACATGGTAAGTGCTTCGTGCAAAATTTGGCATTTGAGTCAAATCTTGAAGAACGGGTAGCATTTAGGCAATGCCTGGTGATTCGGTAGCTAGGGAGTGAAGACAGGTGTTTTTATCTGATGGCTTTCCAAATTTCTAATCAGTTCTAAGTTTTATATTCTCCAAGTGGAGCACCACAGGTGGAAGTCTTCGGTACTGAAGGGTTAATGAGGATGAGGCCCGGAACCAAGTATTGTGAGGGATGCAGGAGACACAAGGACGCACAGGAAGCAGAAATTCCCCAGGTCAGTGCTTTCCCACGCTCTGCCTGCCTCATCCACCCTGACACCCCACAGGAGAGCAAGGGCAGTGCTGATAAGAGCACTCCACACACTATAAATATTCACTTCACAATTACTGGGTTATTAGTATTTATGCTGAAAACAAATTCCCCTTTGAGACTCCTGCTCAGCTCTATTGGCACCTGGTGGATCCTTTAATATTTAAGTTCCTCCATCTTCAAAGATCTACATCAGAGTCTTTCCTGAGGCTGAGGACTGAATGTTCTTGCACCTGGGAATTTCCCTTGTGGCCAGAAAACCCAAAAGGGGAAACATTTCATGCATAAAAGAAATGTTAAAGGGAGAAGATAAGGCAAAGTGCAGGGGGGTGGGTCTTGAGGTCTAAAAACCACACAGAAAGATTTAAATTAGTCTGCCTCCAACCCTTCCTCCACTTCCATTAGAAGCTTATAAAAGTGTGTGTGTGTGTGTGTGTGTGTGTGTGTGTGTGTGTGTGTGTGTGTTTATACACATGCATGCACATGCAAGCATTAGGAAGAGAGCAATAAATCAGAGCTGAAATTTGCATTGACTTCCCATAAAGTGTTTTGTGAAATTTGTTTGTAAAATAAATCTAAGGCAGTCATTCTCAAACTTCAATGAGCACAAGAAACCTGGAGAGCTGCTGAAAATTTATATTTCCAGCCCCAGAGAGCCTGTTTCAGTAGGTACAGGATGGAAATCTGGAATCTTTATTTTTAACAAGCGTCTCATGTAATTCCAATGCAAATGGTTCTTGACTCACTCTGAAAAATGCTAGCCTAAGGTTTATGTTTTTCTCTTTTTTTTGCATTTTTTTTTCTGTCCTTCTATTCCTTTGGGGACAATTTTTAGTTTAAAAAATATTCCCTTATTTTCTCACTAAGCATAAGCTTCCCATCATTTGTCTAGGTGGATATTTTTTTCCTATTTTTGGAAACTATTTCATCTCTGAAAGCTAAAGTGTCTTTTCATTGAATAGGGCTACAGCAAATGTAGCTTTATTCTTGACCTCAGCTAGACAATGACAGAGAATACCAGAAAGATTTTTCTCTCGAGGCGTTTCTCCATGAGCAGTTAAAACCAAGGGATGCTAGCTGAACTGGGTCTCCTGTATGTTGCCCCTTCCCTGTTAACTTAAAGGTTATGTGGTCAGCTTCTGCACAGAGCAGATGGTCGCGGACACTCAGCCGTGTGTGCCATGGGAATCCAGGGCTATGGTTTGCTATGTGTAAGTGGCTGTGTGCAAGTGTGAGACGAAGCAGGGGGACCCAGTCAAGAGACAGGTAACACACAGCCTGCCCTAATCCTGCCATCCTGGGATTTGTCCATTCATGGTTTCCAGTGGAATGGCTCAGGAGCCTGTCATGAAGGAAACTCAACAACATGAATCACAATGTCCTTTCTATGCTTGAAGCTGAATAAGCTCTGCTCATGGATGAGGTGGAGGAAGGATGAAGGAAGGCTCTTGGGTACAAGGGCCAGAGTGTTGTCCCTCAGAAGGAGCCCTGGCATGGATGCAGGCAATGGGTGGGGGAAAACGGACGATGACAGTCTCTGAGCTTAGTGGCAGCAGTAAAAATCCTTATAAGAAATTTGAAGACGAGGAAATATTTTTATCTGGAAAAGTTGTCACAAAACTGTGAGAACAATAGTTAATTTCCTCACTCTACAGCAAAATGGTCGTAAGTCCTGCTGTTTTAACCTGTATGGATTTCAGTTTCTTCTTCTATGAAATAAAGATATTGGTGTTGATGATTTCTATGACTGCTTCATGTTCTAACATCCTAAGAATGGATGTTTTATCCAAGTTATACCTGAGAAGTTTCTTAGGATTAGCTGCTAGGATCTTTAGTAATTGAAAAGTTGTTTAGCTGTGTAAACGAACAACTCCAAAATTTAGTGGCTGAAAGCCACCATTTAATGTTGCTCACAGTTTTATGCATCAGGAATTTAGGAAGAACTTAGCTGGGTGATCCATCTCTGATTTCAGCTGGGACTAGAGGATCCATTTCTGAGATTCTGGGATGACTTCTTCCCTCACCTATTTGATGCCTCAGTGCTTCTCTCTCTCTCTCTCACTCGCTCTCGCTCTCTCGCCCTCTTTACCTACTTGGCAACTTATCCTCTAGGGCCCCTCCATGTGGCTTATGCTTCTCAGGTTGGCATGGACACCTCAGGATGGTCAGACTTCTCACATGGAATCTTGGTGTTCCAATAGACCAAGTCAGATGCTAGCCCACAGATGGCACAGCATCACTTTCGCTGTATTTTACTGGTCAAAACATCACAAGCCAACCCAGGTTCAAGTGAAGAGCTAGAACTCACCCCTCAGTGCGAGGAAGTATCAGGAAATTTCAAGCTACCTTTCATCTGCCACAGTCAGTCTTCAAATAGAAATTAATTTCCAACATGATTAAATCTACCCAATGGAAATAACTCAAAAAAAAAATGTTTGTTCTTTTACAAAACTCTAAAGATTCAGCCTTCTTAAAACAAGAAGGCTGTTTGAAATATCCAATGATTATTCTATGGCCTCTTCATACCCAGACAAGAAGCCGATTGCTGAGGAAGATCAGATTCATGGAGACACTGTATACAGACCAAAAAGCTATTTTTAAATGGAAACTGATAGCTGTTAAAAACAAACAAGAAAAAAAAAAGAGAGACTCATGTTAATGTAATTGACTTTTGTCTTTGATAATGTTCAGTCCTTGGCTCTTTCACAAAGAATGGCATGGGAATTGCTAAGAACTGCCCAGTAACTCTATCTACAAAGCCTTGTTACTGAGGGCCACTTCATGGGGCCGGGGGATAAGCTCATTGCTTAGTGCTCTGCTTATGGTACTCAGTGTGACACAGATGCCACCCTTGCAGTTTGCACACAAACAGGCCTTTGTTGCTCTGGGTGCAGCAAATTCTTTACCATGAATAATCTACTACAACAAATGTTCCGTTTAGTTCCTTCTCAGTCTTGAGAGTATTTGAGCTCCTAAGAGAAAAGAAATCAGTACTCAATAGGAATTAAATGCTAGAAATGCTCTCTTGAACCATAGCTATGGAAAAGAAATGGAATGGCACCCATTGTCCTACAAGTATGACAAAAGGAATAAACAGATGCGTTTGGGACATAGACGCAAAGTGCTACAGCAACAGGAGGCAGTGTGGTGGAGTGGTGAGGCACCTGGGCTTTGGAGTTCCCTAGTCTGGGTTTGCAGCCACGCCTCATCACTTCCCAGCCATGATGCTTTGGATCAATAACTGAGCTGAGCTGCACCTCACTTTCCTCAGAAGTGAGGAAAAGACCACAATAGAAACATCTACCTCATAAGGCTGCTTGCTGAAGGTTAAATGAGATGATCCCTGCCAAGTACAAACACGCAGTAAACACTCGATACGTGTTTGTGCTGTTATGGCTCTTCACACATATATGGCTCTTCAGGTGTGCAAAGGAAATGTGGTTTCCTAATTTTATCCATCACTGATATAATATTCCCTAGGAATTTCCCCTCTGCCCTGGGCAGTTGGATAAGGAAGATTTTAAACATGTCATTTCATGTTACCTCAATTTCTTCTGGTGTGAATATATTTTGATGACTCTGTATAGTTTAGTTTATCTAGGGCATCTCCCCTTCCCAATACTTTTCACCAAAAATGGAGTCAGAACATAAATGGAAGGTGAGGACCTGGGACCTACAACCCTGCTTTTGTTCTTGCTTGTCTCTGTAGTGGGAAATGCCTTGCCCTGGACAGGCTTTGACGGTGCTCACAACCAGAGAAACTGCCACCTGATTCCACATCTCTGCAGTACCACTGGCCTCCAGCACCTCTGAGTCCTGTCATCAGGGCAAACTGGAATTTATTTATTTATTTATTTTTTTTTTTTTGAGGGCAGTGTTACTGGCCCTCACATGTGGGACCGAACTGGGGCCGCTGGTTTCCCAAGCCAGCGCTTAACCACCACGCCACTCGGCCAGCCCTAATTTTTGGATTTTTAGCTCACCATGTTCAGGCCCTAGGGAGCCGGGAGCCCTGCCTCCAGCTTACCTACTCATGACTTCTTCCCAACCCGAGCCACTCTATCGCTGTCACTGTAACATGGAAGCAAATGTTGGGCACATCTGAGGACAGTAGTTCCTATGGGGACGGCACACAATTTTGCCTCCAGGAAGCATTTGACAACATCTGAAGACATTTTTGATTGTCACAATTGGAGAGGTACTAGTGACGCTGAGTAGTTAGAAGGCAGAGACGCTGCTGAACAAATTACACTGTACGGAGCAGCTCCCCAAGAACAAAGAATTACCTGGCCCAAAATGCCTATTGTGCTGAGGCTGACAAAATCTGTCCTAGAGGCTCCCGGTAGCCCATGGTCACAATGAGGAAAGCAAACAACTATATTCAGGATTCTCGGTTCTCCTTAAACCTATCCAGATGTTTCTACTACATAGCACTGTCTCCCTTTCCCTGTAGCCTTGGCTTTTACTCTGAGATGGACACAGGGACCTCACCACGTTGTTCCACCTATCTCTCCCCTCCTCACACTCCACTGGGGGCTGAAACAGTAGGCTTTCCGAGCCTTTCCTGTGGCAGATTTCCCCAACATCATTTAATCTTTCTCCTTTCCTAGATGTCATTTGCCATGGGGCATTCTCTGGGGCCAAAAGGGTGGAATGAGTACAGGGAGAGAGGCTGACTTATCACTGAGGAAAGATAAACTGAGAGGCATTTCAAAATTACTCCATTGTTCTTTTATTAATATTTATAAATGTTATATAACCAGCTACTTTTCTTATGCCAGGCACTGACTTGATAAAATATGCATTGAATGGAATTACTTACACTATAAAATATTTATTATGACCCCCCAAAAAAACCAAAAAACAATTTTTTTCTTGCGGGGGGTGTCTTTTTTCCTAGGTGGCCGTTCTTCTGTACTGTTGTGCTGCTCTCCAAACTTCTACCCTGACAGAAAGAAGCCTTCTTTGTAGGTCACATTTTTGCCTCTCTCCACCTGTGAAACCTGAGCTGAGGGCCTACGGTGTTCTCTCAGCATCAGGCCTCCCTGTGTTGGTGGCTGCAGGTAGTCTGTGCCTCACTCCTGAAAGCTGCCTGCAGTGACTGAGGTGATTCAGAGCTGATGGTGACAGAAGACAGAAGAGTGCTACATGCACAGGCTCTGGAGCAGGGCTGCGGAGGTGGGCATGCTGGCTCTAACATTTGCTGGAGGTGGGACAAGGGGGAAGTTACTTCATCTCTCTGAAGCTCAGTGTCTTTAACTGTAAAATGGAGATGGTGATAATATCAACCATACAGGGAGTGTTAGTCAGCTCGGGCTGCTGTAACAAAACACCACAGGCTGAGTGGTTTAAATAACAGAAGCTTATTTCTCATCGTCCTGGAAGCTGGAAGCTTGAGATCAAGGTGCTAGCATGGCTGGTTTCTGATGAGGCCTCTTTCCCTAGCTTGTAGACAGACAGACACTTTCTCACTGTGTCTGTAATGGCCTTTCCTCTGTGCCATGCTAAGGGGGTGGGGGGAAGGCTTTCTGGTGTCTCCTCTAATTTTTATAAGGACACCAGTCCTATCAGATTAGGGCCCCATCCTTATGACCTCATTTAATCTCATTTAACCTTAATTACCTCCGAAAAGCCCTATCTCCAAATATAGTTACATTGAAGATTAGGGTGCCGACATATGTATTGGGGCGGGGGAGGTCACAATCCAGTCCATAGCATAGGATTTCTTTAAAGATTAAATAAGCTCATCATGTAAAGTATTTGAACCTAACAAGCACTCAATAATGTTTATTATTATCATTGGTGCTGCTCTTGTTGTTGTTAGGAATATAGAGTGCCATCTGACCATCACAAGCAGGTCTACTGCTTGACACCCACTATGAAAGGAGCTTACTGAGTAGGGAATAGGGAAGGAAGACACAGTGCTGACATGCAGTCTCAGATCCAGACAGATAGGCACCGGAAAGAGCCCAGGGAAGGTGCAATATTTGGCAGCAAGGGAGAGGTAGGTGCCTATCAAAGGGGACTGGGTCACCAATGCTAACAGGACACAGCATTCATTGATTCATTTCACAAACATAATAATAGCTGCCATTGATTTTACACTTACATGTGTTGAGCACTTTATGTACATTATCTCTACTAACTCTCTCTCTGAACAACCTCGACAGATGGGGAAATTGAGATTCAGAGAAATTAAATGGCCTCACCGAAGTTTCACAGTTATTAAGTGCCAGGAACTTGATTTAGTTTCCAGACTGTTGGATCCCAAAGACATGCACTTCTCTCCTAGGGTGTACTGTCTCATGCACAAGCTCGGCTTTGTGGACATACAGGCTGAAAGATGGAGTCCCTTTCCCAGAGTCATTATTCATTAGAAAGAGAAGCCAGTCTCTACTTGCAGCATTTGGAAGGGGCTAGAAAAATTATCCATTGGCCCCTACACATATTGAGCTGAAAATTAATGTACGAATTGGGGAGATAAAGGGATTAAGGACATCATATTCATTGGCTATACCCTGTTAGTGCATAACAAGTAATTCACTCCAAAATTCAATGGTTGAAAACAGTCATCATGTATTCTTGCTCACAGGTCTGCAGGTCAGCTGGGTATTGCTTGTCAAGGCTAGGCTCAGCCTCGAGCTCTCAGTCTGGCTACACGGGGCTCCATGCTGAAGTTCCCTATGTATGAGTCATGTTCATCTAGGACTTGGGGAGACGGGTAGCAGCTACCTGGGGAAAGCTCTTCTCATAGAGATAGGGAAAGTGAGGACTCTGAAGACCTAAGTGCAGAACTGGCACATAGTCATTGCCACCCGCACTTCATTGGCCAAAGCTAGTCTTAAGCCAATGGGAAAGTTTATACTGCCTTTTGAGGGCGACTTATCCTCCAGGGCCCCTCCATGTGGCTCATGCTTCTTAGGGTAGCATGGCCACCTTAGGGTGGTCACACTTCTCACAAGGAGCCTTGGTGTTCCAATAGACCAAGTCAGATGCTAGCCCACAGATGGCACAGCATCACTTTCACTGTATTTTACTGGCTACAAAGTCATACAGCAAAGGGTGTGGATCAAGAATTGAGGCCAAAATTTCCACCTACGAAAGACATTTTCTAACTTGGGAGGGGGAAACTAACATAGAGGGGAGGACTTGGATAGAGAGGATCTACAAAATCCCACTTACTTTTCAAAGATTTGCTAGAAGAACTTTGCCTATGAATAAAACTCCACATTTCCTCATTTCTGCAAGCAAGATAATAAAAGAAAACACCCTCCCACCCTCCCACTTCGATTTTCCTTTTCCTTAAAAAGTATACAAAATTGTAGGATGCCAGAATATTAGGAAAGTCTGGCTAAAAAGAGATCACTCCAGTCTCAAGTTCCAACCATCTCTAAGAGTAGCATTTGGCAAATATCTGTGAAAAATGCATCTCTCTGCATTTGGCTTCAGAGTCCCCATGTGGTGTTTAATCTATAACCCTGTAATCTACAAACGCAAAGACACCAGCCTAACTGCTTGACAAATAGGAGCAAGCATGCTAATAAAACAGAAAAGAAAAGCTCCTAGAAACATAAATCAGAAAGGACTCGGGCCAGATATTATTGCAGAAAGTCAGAGTAGGCCTCTTGTGGTATCACATTACTGAATATAGCTGTATTTACATTCCGTTGTGTTGGCTCAGCAATTCTGATGATGGGGTTGTTTTTGAACTGGGAGACACAGTTCCAGTGGAAAATCAGATTGGTCTATCATTTCAGTAGAGATCTCCTCTGGCATCTTTTTCTGTTTTCTCTCTTATTCAAACAAGCTCCACAGCCACAATTATTTCAATTCCAGGAAGCAAGGAAGCTAGATAAGCTCTTCCTAGGGGTTCATTTAGTGTCTGGGTACCTCCTGCACCCAGTCTTTTATGAGCTATAGGAAGACCCTCTGTATAGCTTAGTGCATAGGTCAATATCCAGATGCCTTTTTGTGCCAAACTATAAGGCCCACAGGATTGTGCAGCCCTGGATTCCAATCACCAAGGAGGTACAGATCTCGTGTAGTGTCCTAGCACTGTTTTTGGGCAGTGAAAGGGTTGCAAAGGAAGATAAAAACATACGCAGTAATACCTTGGTTTGCGAGCATAATTAGTTCCTGAAACAAATTACTTGTGTTGCAAGACATCGCTCGTTTACCAAGTCAAAATGTATTAGAAATGTTTGCTCGTCTTGTGGAACACTCACAAACCACGTTACTTGCAAGCCACGATATTACTGTAGTCTCTGAATAGAAAATAGTTACTATCTATCCATTCACTAGGTTTTTAGCTACATACTGGGGAACTGGGGGTTAAGAGTTTTAGGCTTTGCTTATAAAAACACAGACCCAAATCAGATAATTAATTTGGAAGCAATTACAATGCATTTTATCCTATTCTTTTGCCAAAGAGCACCTTATCTCAGCTGGCTTTCCTTCTTACTTTTTCTTCTAAGTCACAGAAAAACCTGTTCCTGGGTCAGGAAAAAGAAGAAGCACAGACCAAGCGGATTGGAAAAGGGAGTGATGACCTCATTGGGTGCTCCCAATGTGCTGAAGAGGGAACTTGGATAGAACACCCCCCAGGTCTTAGGGTTGGATCGATTTACTCAAGTGTGCTGGACCAACCTCAAATTCTGGTGGGGATTTCTTTCCTGTGAACATATGGATTGTGTTAGTGTTTAGGAGGCAGTTAAGTTAAAAAAAGAAAAAGAGAAAACAAAGTTAAGGTACAGTGCTTTTTATTATATCAAGACCAGGTTCCGGTTTTTGTGTGTGCTATTAATACACTGTTCCTGGGTATTTAAAAATAAATGAGTTTTTTCAAAATAAATACATAAATAAGCACTGCTGTCTAATGCAGTGGTTTTTAAACACTTGGGTGCATAAGAATCCTCTTGGGAATTGTTAAAAACCCAAATTTCAATATAGTTGGCCCAGAGAAGAGCCCGGGGAATCTGCATTTCTAATCCTCTCCAAAAGGTGTGGTTCATAAATAAGACTGTAAAGCACTGGTCTGTCTGACTGGTTTTGTTTGGTTTACCTTTATTTCATTTGTGCCATAATCTGTTCCTTACTGTACCAGTGAACCACAGCACAATGCCTCTTCCTGCCTTTCGGAAAGCATTTACCTAACCCTCGCTCCATGCACCTGTGTGGGTTCCAGATGAGGGAGAGATCACATGAATTGTTAGAGAGGAAGACATGAGCCCCTTTATGGCAAGACTCAGAGCAAAACACTGGAGACCTCTAGATTGATGGTCTCAACTGGGAGTGGTTTCGCCCCCACACTTAACAATGTCTGGAGACACTTTGGCTTATTGCAATCTAAGGATCAGGGGGTAGGTACAGTAAGAAAGGGTGCTATTGCATCTGGTGGGTAGAGACAGAGATGCTACTAAACGTCCTGCAACCCATGGGACAGCCATCCACAACAAAGGTTTATCCGGCACACAATGTTTACCATGCTGAGGATGAGAAGCGCTGCTTTAGACCCAGCTGTTCTTCAAAAAGAACTTGGAGAGTTTACACCCTGCCTCCACGTGCTCATAGGTATATGGAGCCCAGATGATGGAGGACCTTGAATGTCATTCTTGGGCATCTATGCACTGTTCCATATTTAGTAAGCTCAGAAGAATAAGGAAAATCACCTGTGCCTGCAGAACAATGAGCCCGGAGGAGGCTAAGTCCTGATAACCAATGCAAAATAAATAGCTCTTAGTAAACATGTGCATGCTGAATTTTGACACAAAGAAAACCACATCACAGTAGATCAATGAGTCTAACTAATTGATTTTAGAAAATATTTTTTTTAGTACAAACCCAATAAGATGTGGCTGGGGCATGGATAAAAACAGCACAGTCCCTAAATTCAAATTATTATTATTTTTTTGAGGGCAGTGTCACTGGCCGCTGGCTTCCCAAGCCAGCGCTTAACCACCACTCCATTTGGCCAGCCCTCAAATTATTTTTACGACTGGAGATTATCTTTACTCAAGAATGATGACAGAAATTAAAGCAGGATGGACTCAATATGGGACATAGGAGACTACAGTAAATAGAAGAGGGAATCCTGATGGAGAAAAGGTAGAGGACATCAGGGAAGCATGTGTGATAGTTTTTGAATTTGGTCTTAAAGATTGGAATAATTTGGACAGAAGATAAAAAAACAAGGTTATCCAAGCAAAGATTCAGAGGCAAAAAAAAAAAAAAAAAAGCAGGATGGCACTGGTATGGGTGGTGGTCCCAGAAGAGTGAACAAGAAGGTTCATGGATATGTGAGGAAAAGTGAGGTTGGCTCACTTTTGGAAGGTTTTGACTGCTTGGCCAATGTGTTTGGGCTTTATTCTGTGGGTAATTAGCAGCCTCCTCCATCCCTGTAGCTCTAAACATTTCTGGGACAAAATCAGTAAGCATATGGGCACGTACTTGCCCAGGAGGGCTAGCCCGTGTTACCCCTCTGCTTGCTCACTATTCATTTTCTAGCTGCAGACTGGGCTCTTTGAGAGGTTTGTTGAACATTGAGCTGGGTGACAGGTAAGAGCATTTGGTTGTTTGCAGGTTATATCAGGAATACGAGAAGGATTTCCAGCTTATGTAAAAATAACGCCATCCTAAGCACCATGGAGCCAGGCTCCTAGCTCTCATAAAACCCAGGAGCTCACAGAGCACCTCTCCTTCTTAAGGTAGGCAGCCCTTTGCTATCAGGTCAGGGATGGGTAGAGAGAAGTCGGCGGGGCTGACTCTTGGGCTGCTGCAGTTCGTGCTAACTCCATGTTAGTAGAGACTAACTTTTGGTTGTTTCTTTAATAGGATGGCTCCATCTAAGCTATCCCCAATCTTTAAAATTAGCAAGTAATTTGCTCAAGTAAAGATATAAATATGGAAGGCAGATTTCATATAAATATGAAGAGAATAAATAGAAGACAGGAAAATCAGTGACAGACATCCCTCTGGATGAGGAAAGCCTGAGGACCAGAGCAGCAGAAGAGACCTTTGATGAAAGTTGAACATACTGGGGAACAGCTTCAGTGTACCTGAAGCTGCATTTCTCAAACTGTGTTCCAAGAGACACCCTTGAGTTCTCTGAAACAATATTAGGTGTTTCATAAAAACAACTCCAGGGTGAGGTTAAAAAATATTCCAAATCATACTATATGTCTTCTACCATCTCCAGCGAAGTTTTAAAATTCCCGTGTAGAGCCTCACACTAAATGTTCTGAGAACTAAAGAAAAAAATATAGTTGACTCTGATCAACCTAGAATTTCCAAGTGAACTTATTTTATTTGGGGATCTTTTTACTTATTTATTTTTAATAGCATACCTACCAACATTTCATGGGTACTTACGTATTTAACAAGCATTTCCCATGCACTGGGTTTTGTTCTAAACACTTTACAAAATATTAGCTCATTTAAACCTCATCAAATACCTACAAGGTAGATAGTGTTGGTTTATTTTATAAATGAGAAAGCTGAAATACACAGCATGGGTGCAGGGGAGCAGGGAGATTATTTTGCCCATGTCAGCCAGGCAGCAAAGCTCAACAGTACATGCTTTTTAACCAATACATGGAATTCAGTGTGGAAAATACAGTGTCCTAGAGGGGCTGTCCTGGGAAAGAACGTGGACAGAATGTGCTCCTTTGTTGAGAAGTCCCCTGATCTACTGTGCTACTTTTAGGTACTCCATTAATATCTGTGCTCTGGTTTAACAAACACTCTCTCTCTCAAAATGAGCCAGAAGCAAAGTTCGAGAAGGAGAGACATTACCCAGCCCAGGCTGACATTGCACATTGGAAACTGTGAACAGGATGTACAAATTCAAGGGACAGTGTGGACTCACAGGTACCGTGAAGTCAGAGTCAAGATCATAAATCCCAGACAGGTCCCATAGAGGGGACTTTCAGGAGCATCATCTACACCTCTCAGTTTACACACAAGTGAGAAACCTGGACCTGAGAGAGGGCTCATGATTACAGCTGGGTGTCTATTTTTTGGTATAGGACTTTTTCCTAAACATAACTCCATGGTGCTAATTTTAAAGATTGAGAGTAGCTGAGAGACAGAGCCACTCTGATGGCAGAAGCAATCAAAAATTAGATGGGATACCTCAGTCCAAAGCACGGCCCAGCTAATTTACCTTTTTGTTCTCCAACCTCTACATCTTTTTTCCTTAAATGAGGGGGGGAAAAAATCAAAAGATCTGACATACTTTTCTTAAGAGCTAAGTACTCTTTACCTTATAGAACTCCCTGGGACTAAGACTCCAGAGCGCAGAACAGGCTGCAATTTCTTAATTCCTCCAAAACTCTCCTACTTGCCACAATGGGTACACATGCTATACAATACTCGTCAGAGGATGGATGGGAGCCGTTGAGGCAATAGGAGGTAAGCAAGAGATGAACCCCCCCTTGAAGGTCAATGTAGGTGGGGAGACTAGGGAGCCACCCCACAACTGCAGGAGCTGCCAAAGTTTCTGGTAAAGGAGCACATGTCCTGCCCCACACATGTCATTGTCACTGAGCCAGGCCGGCTGGGTCGTAGAACAGGAGCCCTTAGAGAAAGATCCTGGCACAGTTCTGTGCCTCCTCTTCCAACCCTTGAATCAGGCCAGGCAGAGCCAAGGCAGGCTTGCTGCTCAGTCCTGGGAGCTTGCCTCTGCCCTGGACCAGACTCACTCTGAATCTCACTGCCGAGAGAGGCAGTATGCAGCATGGATGGCTGCACACAATATGGCAGACACGACCGACTCAATTGCTCCCCAAGAGGAAACCCAACTCTGAGATGAGGTTTCCAGACTGTGAACTATGATCTAAGAAAGTAGAAAATAAGCAAGCACATATGTGCATGAGCAAAAGGAAGTTGGAGGGGGAGGACACATAGACAGAATTCTATGCCCAACCAACTCAAATCACAGAGAAGTTATGCATATAAGGGAAACAGAAAGATCTTATAATACATGGAAACCAGAAAGGTTAGTAAATTAATGAAGAGCCTCAATATCATATCATACTAAAGAAATTCTATTTTACTACACATGGGCTCATGAAACATTTCAACCAAAATCCACCATTTAAAACCCACCTTCTCTGAAAAACCTTCCCTAATCTCTGTAATTCACACAGAACTCCCCTTTCTGTGCAATGCTCTCTAGTTGATTTGCCTATGTTTGTTCTGTCTCCTTGAGTCAGGCCAGGGTGTAGTCAGCAGAAGAGTACAGCTAAGGATTAAGACATGGATCAAAGTTTCAGTCAGGTTACCCAAATCAGAACAGATGGGGAATGAGAAGTCCAGGTCTGAGAAAGATTGAGACAGTTCCTTTGTGTCAGAGAAGATGATGGGTTGAAAAACTAAGGAGACAAATACATCTTAAGGAGTCATACAGGTACCTACAATGAAGGCAGGAAAGATCCAGAGCAACAGCAGGTCAGAGAATTTGAAGAAAGAGTCCCAAAGAGCTGTAACCCCAAATTTAGGGCTGATTCCAGGGCAAAGGCCCTTATCCCTCTGACCTTGTTTATGGTCACACTTCCTGCTATCATTTAGTTATTCCTGGCCCTCAGAAGGAGACACAGGTGTGGGTATGGTATTTTGAAGGGTGAGAAGGGGACACTGAAGGGATAGTCAGTCAGTATTTAAACCTGCCCACCACTCTTGATTGAGACATCTGTAAAAGTGCAAAGAATGGGCAGACAATCATTTCTTATACCCTGAGAACAACATAGATATCATAAACTTCTATCCCCTAGTGCTTTGCTGCATTGTTTTTCTGGTCAAAGATTTGGTAAGAGATGAGAGTAATTTAAAATCAGTCATTCAAGAGGTGCCCGGCTAGCTCAGTCGGTAGGGCATGAGACTCTTAAAATCAGTCATTCATGCTAAGATCAAAGACGGAGGAGTAGGTAAATGCCATGCTTGCCTCATTCCATGAACACATCAAAATTACAACTAAATTACAGAAAAATCAACCTGGAGAACCATCTGAACTCTAGCTGAACAGAAGTTTTATAACTAAGGATATAAAAAGCTATGTTGAGACTGATAAGTGGGGAAGAGACACAAAGCAGGCTGGTCCAACACCAATGTGTGGCAGTTGAAAATTAAGAGAGATGTCTCAGCCATAGATGTTTCCCACAAAGGAGTGAGGGACCCCAATCCTCCAAACCAGGTGCCCCAGCCCAGAGTACTGGTGCTGGGAAGAGGAGCCCCCACAACATCTGGCTGTGAAAAATAGTGGGGATTCTGACCATACAGGTGGGATGGAAGGCTGTGGAAACCCAGACATCCTCTTAAAGGGCCTGTACAGGCACTTACCCTGGGTTCCAGAAGAGGGATAGTGACCCTGGGGATGTTGAAGACATGGGGAGAGGCTGAGCTGTGTAATTTTGGCGCAAGAACTGGAGGGACGGACAGTCCCCATTTCCCCTGTGTGGGCCCTCCTCCCATGCAGTTGGCAGGCAGGTGCCATCTTTCCTGTGTTCAGTTTGCCCCCACAGGCCAAATCTGAATCTCATGGGCCTGGTGAGCTCCACTGCTGAAATCTGCTGACTCATTGAGACCCTGCCTCACCGAACATGTACCACAGGAGGCTTTATCAGCAACTGAACCTTACAGGAGCCAGCAGGTGGCATCAGGTTTTGGAGTATCCTAGCATTAGCAGAGTTACCCCACCCCAGTACTGGTTGCAGCTATCCTCAGTTTGCAGCATGGCCTCTTCAACATACCTCCAGGTATAGCACAGGCAGCAACCAACCATGGATCACTCCTACCAGGTAGTCCCTGACCAGTCACAGGCAGTGGCTGACTTGGGCCTGCACCAAAGCCCCTCCCAAGAGGCCCCAGAACCAACATACTTGGAGGTTGGCTTCAGACCACAGCAGAGCACCACCCAATTAACCCCACAAGTGGCACACACAAAATTATAGTCTCAACAGGCACCAGAGCTCACTGGGGCAAATCCCACATAATGGGGTAAGATGCCCACCAGCAGTTTATAAACTGTGGATGTGGCCAAATCCCACAGCCAGTCAACCTGAGGGTCCCCAATGACATGCCAAGAGTATACAGGGCTCAACTATAACAAGAAGACACACAGAACCCACACAAGGGACAACTTCTGGAGCACCTGGCTCAGGTGACCACGGAAACTGTGCCACTGGGCCCCACAGGACACTTATTACATAAGTGCTCCCATCCAGTAAGCCTGGGAGACATAGCAGTCCTAACTAATACATAGAAACAAACATAGAAAGGCAGCCAAAATGAGGAAACAAAGAAATAGGTCCCAAATGAAAGAACAGGAGAAAACTCCAGAAAAAGTACTAAACAAAATGGAGACAAGCAACCTACCAGAAACAAAGGTGAAAACAATGTTTATAAGGACACTCAAAGAACTTAGTGAGAACTCCAACAAAGAGATAGCAAGCACAAAAACAGACATAGAGACCAAAAAAAGAGAACCAGTCAGAAGTGAAAAATACAATAACTAAAATGAAGAATACATCAGAAGGAATCACTAGCAGACTAGATGAAACAGAGGATCAAACCAGGGATTTGGAAGAAAACACCCAATCGGAACAGCAAAAAAGAAAAAGAATCAAAAAAAAAAAATGAGGATAGTTTAAGAGACCCCTGGGACAACATCAAGCAAAACAACATTTGCACCATAGGGGTACCACAAGGGGAAGAGAGAAAACAAGAGATTAAGAATCTATTTGAAGAAATAATGACTGAAAACTTTCCTAACCTGGTGAAGGAAATAGACATACAAAGCCAGGAAATGCAGAGAGTCCCAAAAATGATGTAGCCAAACTGGCCCCCATCAAGATACATTATGATTAAAATGGCAATGGTTAAAGACAAAGAGAGAATCCTAAAAGCAGCAAGAGAAAAGTAGTTTGTTACCTACAAGGGAGCTCCCATAAGACTGTCAGCTGATTCCATAACAGGAACTTGCAGACCAGAGGAATTAGCATGGAATATCCAATGTGATGAAAAGTAACCATGGCTACTTTACCCAGAAAATCTATTATTTAAAATCGAAGGACAGAAAGAATTTCTCAGACAAGAAAAACACTAAAGGAATTCATCACCACCAAATGATTATTACAAGGAGTGTTACAGGGACCTCTTTAAAACAGGAAAAAAAAAAAAAGAGATGAAAATTATGAATAATTAAATGGCAATAGCCAATAGCTTCATATCTATCAACAATTACTTTCAATGTAAATGAATTAAATGCTCTGGGTGTCTGTTGAAAAATGGATAAAGAGGAAATGGTACATATATACAGTGGAATATTGCTCAGCCAGGGAAGAGAATGGGGTCTTATCATCTTCCACAGCATGAATGGACCTGGAGGGTATCATGCTGAGTGGACTATGTTAGACAGTGAAAGACAGACCCAATGTGATTTCATTTATATATGGAATGTAAAGAACAAAATAAACAAGCAAAGAAGAAATAGAAAAATAAATAAATAAATAAATAAATAAATAGTCATTCATTGTTTAAATGTCAAAGGTTTTGTTCCAGTCAGTCACTCTAAAACTGTCACTTAGTCAACAAATATATATTAACTGACTACTATGCACCAGACACAATACAGGGCTCCATGAATATGTGAGGAATAGACCAAGAATCAGTTCCCAGGATCATGAAGCTTCTCATCCAGTCTAAAGGAAACATACCTCTTCTTTCCTTCTTTCCTTCCTTCCTTCCTTCCTTCCTTCCTTCCTTCCTTCCTTCCTTCCTTCTTTCCTTCCTTCCTTCCATCCTTCCTTTTTCCCCTGCTTCCGTAAATATTTTATTGTCTTTGGAGAATAATTTTCACAGCTTCAGGTTAAATATTGTTGACTTTTTTGTTTGTTTGTTTGAGGGCAGCGTCACTGGCCCACATATGTGGGACCCAAACCGGGGCCTCTGGCTTCCAAAGCCAGCGCCCAACCACCATGCCACTCGGCCGGCAAATGTTGTTGACCTTAAACAAATAGACAGCCAGATGTTTCTCCAGCAAAATGAGTTATTCGGGACCAACAAAGAATTGCAATTTGGGACTTGCAGTCTAATGGCAAAACACGTACAAGTCCAGAGTACAAAGTAGAGAAAAAAGGAGTAGAGAAAAGGACTGTTGTAAAGAAAAAAATCCACTGAAGGAAGCTGGGAGTTCGAAGTGTAGTGGTTTTTGATTGGCTGAGTTGTTTAACAGTCTTTCATTGGCTAAGTGGTTGCTAGTCAAGGAAAAGATCCTCCTTCCTGCTAGAGTAGTTATCTCTTCCTGCTTGAGTAGTAATATCTTCCTGTTGGAGATGGAAAATACATCTCTTCTTGTTTGGGGAAACTGGTGAAGAGTGATAGGGTATGAAAACTTTCCCTACAGGCTCTCCCAACTCCAATTTAAATGAGGTATCTGTTTATTAATTTTCATAATCTCATCACAAGTTTTTTATATAGCACAATTATTACTATATCCTGTGGAGATCCAAATTGTTACTCTGCTTTGTTGCTTGATCTAAAATACATAGAGTGAAAGGATAAGTTACTGATATTTCAAGATCACAATAGGAAAAAATGTGAATAATTATAAAATTAATAACCTAGGAAAATGATAATCAAATGTTAGCCTCCCTTAAGAGCTTTTAAAGTCATATCTGAAACGTTAAGAAAATGTGTATCCTTTTATCTATCCATCTATACACACACATTCGTCTAGATAGATAGATATGTATATACATACAGGTGGTTATCTTTGTGTCCTTAAAAAATACATCAATATCATGAAAGTTTAGAGTGTTAGAACTTAATGTGCCCCAAGAAAATTGTTGAGATGATGAAACTAGATTCCAGGTAATTGCCTGGTCACAATCAAACATTCACTTTGGGAACAAAACCTCTGTTGACTACCAGCAAAAGAATGTTTCTATCAACATCATTTTAGGGGCTTACTCAAATTTAAAAGTAAGGCTATGGCACCTGGAAAAGGTACAGTTTTCACAGAAAATTAAGAAGGTACTCCAAAAGTGTGATAATTTTAACTAGCAAAATAATGGTCAGATGAACAATGAGTTCTAGAAGATTCTACTTATTTACATTGTTCAGCTGGTGAGCATAGTAATAACTGTGCCTATTGTGCATTTTCTAAAAATTGGAGCTGGTTTTTTAAAAAGCTAAATAATTCATTTTGAAATAAACCCCAAAAGGCATACAACTTAGTGTTGGAACTGTAATTATGTGAGACTTCAGCCCCTGATTGCATTGTCTGGACCTTTTATACAATGTACTTGTAGCTCTAGTGCTTTTGGGGTTTGGTCCAAAGGGAAATGCTACATAGCCACAATCTCTGTTTGACAAACACCTACGATACAATACTCTGCTTGTAAAGCCTGATTTTCTTTTGTATTTTATTTATTTATTTTTATTAGTTTCAGGTGTACAACACAATGCAATAGTTATACTCTTTACCCCCCAAAGTGACAACCCCCCTCCCCCAGTTCGCCACCCCACTCCCCCCCCATATCATACATATCTATCACAGCTCCCCTGACTCGCCTCCACAGTATACTCCACATCCTGTGACCATCCACATATTCAGCTACAGTTGGCATACAATACTATACAACATCAGTTTCAGGTGTACAGTGCAGTGATCAAGCCTCTACTCCATCAAGCCTGATTTTTTTAAAAATAGCTTTTATAAGGGAATACATCTGACATCAGAAATGTCATATTAATAGCTTAGTAAAAAAAATATACCCTTAATGCTTCTATGGTGAGCAGGGATGTTTTCAAAGATACCATGGATGAACAGTTTATCAAAAAGAAAGAGTAAGGCCGGCCGAGTGGCGCGGTGGTTAAGCGCTGGCTTGGGAAGCCAGCGGACCCGGTTCTGGTCCCACATATGAAGGCCAGTGACACTGCCCTCAAAAAAAAAAAGACAGTAAAATTCACTGAATGCCAAGTAAATTGAGATGCATTTTTAAAAGACTTTAAGATAGAGATACAGTTGAGGATTTATTTTCAAGTAAAGAGCAAGGCATGTGTCCAATAGAAGCACACTGATATTTCAGGGCCAGTAGTGCAAGGTTGTGTGCTTGCTTTTGTGCAAATTTAATACCAAATGCATGGACTTATCATTCATGTGAAAAAATTGACCAAGATTTTACAAATATAACCCTGTGTCTAAGAGTGAGAAAACAAGCTCAATCAGAAAAAAAGTGAGATTTAGTTGTAATTAGTCAAGCTTCCTTATGACAAGAGTTATCTCAATCCTGTGTGTCAGAATAAGCTAGGTTGTGCTGTGATAACAGATACTTCCCTAAATCTCAGTGGTTTAACACAGAAAGTGTTATTTCTTCATCCCGCAAGATTTCTGCCTGTGCAGGTTGTTCTTCAGGGCAGCGCAAGAACTCAATTTGGTTGCATCTAATAGATGTGAAACCTGGAACACGTAGTTTTAAGGTCAACATGGCTGCAAAAGAGAAGGCTCAAGGTACTGCATCAGCTTTTAAATGCTTCAGCCCATTGGCCACCTACCTGGCAAGGGAGCTGAGAGGTGTGAGGAGCATGTGGATATTCAATGAGGAATGCCTGTCCCACCATATGACCCTAATCTGCCTCCATCCAAATGTATCTAAGAGAATTTCTCCTTAGGAAGTTTTCTCCAGCCCCTTTTTTTGTTTATTAGACTCTGATTAATGTTTACATGAATGCTGGAAACTGATAAATTCATACCCACAACAGATTACTCAGGAGTCTCTTTACCTTTGTGACATGCTCAAGTCCTGTCTCTTGAAGAGCCTTCTTGGCAGACCTCAGTGTTTCTCAGTCTGCAAAAGGATGGGGCTCGGGTGTGCAGTTGACTACGACTCCTGTGGTGCCTACACATTTCCCAGCTTGGAGACGCCCTGGTTAAATACTTGTGAGACCTGAGTGTGTAATGTTGTAAAAAAGATTTTGTTCTTTTCCATGCAGAGTTTGCTCTGTAACATTATTTTCTATTGCAAGATATAGTTTTGTATATATTCATTTGATGATTCTCTCTAGAAAGAATGCCTGGACTATGCAATTCTGCTTAACAGGCTCAGTAAAGTGAGGTTGCTGGAGCCACTGACGTTCTTAGAATAATGGAGGTGGGAATATTCCAGGCTTCAGAACTTGTTCTTTTTTGTTTAAACTTTTTGCTCAAAAAAAGAAAAAAAAAATTTTTTTTTTTTTTTTACCATAGAGAAGGAGAAATCTCCATATAATATTTTCCAAGAGAGTTGTCCAAGAACATATCCTAAGTGGGAAGAGTTACATGTGTTACCATTTAGCACTGATATATCACTTAAATATGCACGCAATTGCAATGCACTTTGCCCAGCAGTGTGAACTCAGGTGTATGGCACCGGATGGGGTGTCTTGGGTGCCTTTCCAGCTCCCAAGCACTTTTATCACACTGTGACCTTGACTGAGTCACTCAACATTTTCCTCTGGGTTTCCACAGAGAAGTGCAAGAAGAACAGAGATGACATGTGTAAAATACATGTTCTTTGAGGAAAGGGAGGGTGTTGCGTGAATTTAATAGTGAGGCATGAGTAGTTGGCCATGCATTTATGTGATCCATATACGAGTATATCCTTTATGGGAGATGTTAACTCCATCCTGAAGGTTTAAAAAAAGTGGGATTTGAAGATCTTATTCTGACTGTCCTGCTAGGATATATGAAACACACGAATGGTTTTCTAACATAACTTCTTCCATTATCTCCAGCCTCCCAAAGTCCCTTACTTAACTTCCTACTCTAAGCTTGTTTATTAAAAAGTTGTGAGTTTATTTCAAAACTGCTTAAATCTTCTGCCTGTGTTTTCCAACCAAGATGAAAAAATGTTCTCATTTCATTTTAACAGCTGATTTAATTTTATTTATTTTCTTTGGGATTCCTCAAATTGTGACTTTCCTTATCTCCTCTAGTCTTCACTCATAATCTCTGGGCTTACTTGTTACACTAGAAATGCAAAGTTGAGTAATACTTTCCAGGAAAGAAGAGTTTGGGGACCTTCTTCCTGGAATGTCAACAGATCCTTCGTGAGAACAGACTTTTCCATTAAAATTAGTAAAATCAAGACCAGGAGATGCTTTTTGGCAATGTTTTTCAATGCATTTGGTAATGTTTTATTTCAAAGGATATTGATTAAATTTGTATTGTTTCTTGTAGCCCAATGATGCAGGTTTAATACTGTATTTATTTATTTTTTTAGATTACCTTTCTTTGTTAGCTTAAGTGTGACATTGTTTTTCTCTCTAAATCCTCACCACATAATAGGTCTTGAAATATCTAGGATAGCATTGACATCAAAATATTTTATTGACTTATAGGGCTTAGTCAAAGAAATGTGTTCACTGTGTGAAAAAACAACAACACTCAATTTATATTATGTCCTTACATGACAAAATTGACCAAATGAGCAACAAAAGGTAAGTAAGAATCACATCATGGAAGATATTATGGACCATGATAAGAAGTTTGGAATGTGTTAAGTAAAAGATAGAGATTCTTTAGAGACAGAGATAGTATATTATTTCACCTGTGTTTTAACAAAATAACTTTGAAGTATGAAGAGTAAATTAAAATATATATATAAAAAAGGAAAGACCAGTTAAGGGGGCAATATTCTAAATGAGACCAAAACTAATCTAGTGTAAGTGAAAATGAAGAGAAAGAGAGAGAATTGAATGAATAGAATAGAATAGAATAGAATAGAATAGAATAGAATAGAATAGAATAGGCATCTGTTACGTAACCTTGGCTTCAGTGACTATATTTTTCATTAATTGATGCTGATGAAAAGGCAGAGCAATAGGAGATTTTTAAAACCTAGTTACTCTTTTATCTCGATAGCCTCAAGACTGAACAAGGGTAGGGCACCAATGCAAGAAGAACATGACATTGCTGAAAACACTCTGATTCTTTTCCATAGCCTCTGTGCATTGATACTTTGGTGGCCAATTTGCTACCTGCACACCTAATACCTGGAGTACCTCAGGACCACAGAAGCAGGTGTATGATTGCAACAAAGCATTCCAGAGTGCTGAGCTATGGAGATGAACTAGGATACATTATTGATTACTATTTGAACTCCTATATCACTAAATTAGCTTAGCATAACATTCATAAATATTAAGAACATTATAGTTTGCCCTCAACTACAAGCAGTATCTAAGCAATCTTTTGGGGTTATTGCTCAGGTGATCTATTTACCTAAAAAGATGGATCACCTTATGGGCCGGCCAAGTGGCACGGTGGTTGAGCGCTGGCTTGGGACGCCAGTGGCCCCGTTTTGGATCCCACATATGAGGGCCAGTGACACTGCCCTCAAAAAAAAAAAAAAAAAAAAAGATGGATCACCTTAAATCAGTGGTCTAAATTGACAGACATAATAAAGGTTCTTATGAATGTGTAGTAAAACTTGGTGACTAAACTCTAGAGTATTCTTTCTCAAACATTTGGCAAAGAAAAGGACCTCGTGGAGTTAGCTCAGTTGGCTAGAGCATGGTGCTGATAACACCAAGGTTGCTGATTCGATCCCTACATGGGTCACTGTGAGCTGCACCGTCCTTAAAAGTGTCAACAATGCCATTGCAGCATGAAAGCAATGTGCAATCAATGACCATGGATGTTCCCCAACAAAATTTTTTTTAAAAAAAGGGACCTCTCTTTGTCCTCCAGCATGATTATTCAATCACGTTTAAGTGGCACATACTGACTATTCTACGTCTTCCAAGTAAACGCCCATTGAAGAACATGCAAAATACTAGTCAGGTGAGAAAACAAAACATATACTCAAAAAGCTAAATGACTGCACAAGGAAACATGCTGATTATCAGTGGGTTATATGAAGAAAGTGTCCCCGGGCCTGAGTAGTTGAATAGGGCATCATCAAGGATCTGAAACTGAAACAAGTCTTCAAGTAATGATAGTTTTAAGTGAATAAAGAAGAAAAGAGAGTATTTGAAAAATACAAGCATGAGCTCAAGCAAGAAAACATTTGTATTGGTCGGACAAACATCTAACTCAAACTGACTTAAAATAAGGAGTTGATTGGCTCACTGAAAAGTACAGGCACCCAGCTTGAAGGACTTAAAATGCCATCATCAGAACTGTCTCCATCCCTTAGTTCCACCTTTTTCTGTGTTGACTGTACATTCAAGAAGATTGTCAACATGTTGCAAAAAATGCTGATATTTGCTGGAGGCTCATTCCTCTCTTTTCAGCTGTGCTGTGAAGTAGAGCAGTGAAAAATATGATTTCTCTCCAGCTGATCCTCAAAAATCTCAGGATTGCCTTGGATTGGATGATCTTGGATAACTTACCCATCCCTGAACCAAGTCCTGTAGTCAACAGGATAAAATATGTTGACTGGTCAAGTCTAGGTTATGTGTTTACCATAGATCCAGGGACAGGGGACAAACATACTGGCTGTTTATTATTGAAAAGACAAAATAAGAGATGTCCACTACATCATTAATGCATCCAGATATTGCATAGACCAATTTTAGATCAACAAAAAAATATCTTATTGGAATTAGGAAAAGTATGGTAGGAGGAAGCAATGAGTTAAGATCAATGATTTAAGTGCTATGGATTTTCACTCAAAATGTTAGAAATCACTGAAGCTTTTTAACAGGGCAATGCCACTTGGGTTCAAATGATACTCTAATTTCAAATATCCAAATAAAAATCTTCTTTCACAGAGAAGAAAGTTTATTAAAAACATGAAGGTTATATATTTATGGGAAAATCTTATGTTTAATTGAGAGTATTCATACACAAACATGTAAAGTCTCTAAATGTCTATAATGCATGTGAAACTGAGAAAGAAATCTTGATTTGTCTGATATATTGATTCAACTAAAGCAGCTTCACACATTATCTGACATGAACATAAAGTGAGGCAAAGAATAACCTCATATTTCTTTATTAATTAATTTATTTATTTGTGTTTTCCTTTTACATGCAAGACATTCAAGCTATCATGGTTTACATTCAAAGGGAAATATGGATTTGTCCCCCTGCATCTGAATAATACCATGGAGCACCAGAGAACTAATATGTACCGTTTTCATTGAACACCAAATCTGTGTTAAGTGGTGTCCTAGGGGATGTAAACACTCTGCAAGATAAATATTACAGAGGAGTAAACTGAAGTTCAAGATGCTTAAAGAAAATGCCACAAATAAACTAGTAAGCATCAGAGAAATGGGAGTCAAAGCCAATCTGTCCAAATTCAAGTCTGTGTCCTTTCCACTATCTTGGGCTGCCTTTCCACAGCTGAACTTGCTAATGATAGCATTTCCAAGGTCAGTGACTAGAGTTCCAATTTTTTTTTTTTTTTTTGAGGGCAGTGTCACTGGCCCTCACATGTGGGACCCGAACCGGGGCCGCTGGCTTCCCAAGCCAGCGCCCAACCACCACGTCACTTGGCCGGCCCCTAGAGTTCCAATTTTTAAAAACAGGTTCACTGTTGATGAAGTTTTTTGTTAGGAATGAGTTTCTGGTTTGCCAAAAGCAATAGTTGTTCTACATCATGGGAACTGAACATCAGAGGGAGAGAGAGAGAGAGAGAAAGTACCTCCATTGTACACTACTTATATATAATTCTAATTTTAATTAAGTGTGATGTTAGATTCCCCAGAGACTTTCACTATTTAAAAGAATATTGGAATGGGTTCTTTGGTAAAGTAAAATTTCTTAATGTGGCTACTTTATTGTTTATTACTTCAGATAACAACATAGCTCAGTAGTCCTAAAGTTTTATTCCCGTGAGTTTTGAATTTTTTTTAAAGTATGATCAGTATGTGGATCCAGAAAAGGATAAACTTCCCAAATGTTAAATATGCTATCTGAAACCTAATGTTGTTTTAAACTTTAAGCCATCCTAAGCATAAAAGATGAGTGCTGACTTCGAGCTGGGAACATAGCTGAGGTACATCCGGTCACCTGGAGTGAGATTTTTTTTGCCTAAATCCTTCATCCACATTAGCAGTCTCCCAACTGATAAATCTGAGTTCTAATGTGGTTGAATGTATTTGAGCATAGCTACTCTTGAGGTTCATGAGAGAGGCAGCTAGCCTCTAACCACCTCTGACTAATATGTATGGAGAGAACTCCATAAAATAAACATACATCAAGTTGTTTGCCCAGTAATGGATATTTGACCTACTCCCATCCTTTCCTAATGCCAGCATAAATGGTTATTTGAAGAGCAAAGCAAATTCCATTTTGATTCCAAAGCTTGGTCTGATGCACTTTGACTAACGTTCTAAATTTTAGGGAGCAGCTTCACCATAGAGATATTCTCAAGCAGCTCTTGAATTGGACATTATTCCACTAATGCAGGAATTATTTCAATCTACACAGAAAACGCAAAAGATGTTAGGGCCAGCTAAGAAGAGGGAAGAGTTCTCCTGTACACACTATGGAAACCAATAGCTAGAACCAACACTGGAAAGAAAGGAATAGTGGCCTTCCTGTATCGCTTTGCCCCTCTCCCAATCAGAAAATTATGCTCTTTAAATTTGACAATGAATTGCACATCAAAAGTCTGAAAGTTTTCTTTGCCACTTACCCAGTAGTCCCCCTTTAATGAACTTATCGTAAAGAAATAATCAAGGATAACGTATTTGGTTTAACTACATCAAGGTTTAGCTAAAAGTATGTTCACTGTAGTATTATTTCATTAGGAAAAAAGTTGAAAATTACGTAAGAATGCAACCATCAGTGCATTGGTTTTCTATTGCTGTTATAACACATTATAACAGACTCAGTGGCTGAAATAACACAAATTTATTATATCACACTTTGGTAGATCTAGTGGGCTTGATTAGTTCTCTGCTTTGAGTCTCACTGAGTTAAAATCTAGGTGTCACCAGAGCTGCATTCCTTTATGGAGGTTGTAGGGGAGCACAGGTCCCTGTTTCCTTACAGTAGTAGAACTAAGGTCTCTACATTTTCTGAGGGCCATTCCAAGATTTGAAAGATCACCTGCATTTCTTGGTTCATGGCCCCCATCCTCCATTTTCAAAGCCAGCAACAGTGGGGTCAGTCCTTCTCATATCACATCTCTGTAACCTATGATTCTGCCTCACTCTTACGCTATGAAGATGCCATGGGATTACATTGGGCCCAGATATCTTCCCTATCTGAAAGTTGGTAACTTTAATTTCATCTGTAAAATTCCTTTAGACATGTAACTTAACAGAGTCATAGATTCCAAGGATTAGGGTATGTGCATTTGAGTATCAGTGGAGTAAAACATGGAACACACATGGACTTAAATGGAATGTAAATAAAAGTAATGGCGTGGAAAATATTTAATAGCATGGAAAAATGCTAAGTGAAAATACCATATTGGAAAACATTAAAATAATTTTTTTTTTAAAAAGACACCCAATAGCATGGGTAGTCTCATCCCAGTTCTTAGAGAATAAAAATAGAGTCTGCTATCTCTAAATATCTATATCTACCTCTGTATCTATTCAATGTTTATATATCAACTTAGGTGGAAAGGTCTACCCCCAAATTCTTGAATGGTTATTTAAGGTTGGGGACTACTGGTGAATGTTTTTAGTAATATATATTTTTGAACTTGCCTAAATGATTAACTATATTATCTACAACACACACACACACACACACACACGCACACACACACACACACACACAAAATTTAAAAATTAAAACTTTCTCTTAAAGTTGAATGCAATAGATAGCCCTTTGGCCAGCCAATTGACCCACCCAAAATACCAAACTGTTTCTCCTAAATATAGTGATATTCTCATCCTCATAGGACTGAACTCAGTTCCCACATGACAACCTCAATCCCAGGAAGCCCGCCCTAATCCTGAGAAATCAAATATCTTTAGCACAGTGGCCCAGTAGCTATTAAACCAAGTTATAAGAGAATAACGTCACTGACTTTCTACAGCTGCAACAATACGTTGTTGTCTAATGTCATCTCTGAGAAATTTTCTAACATGGTGCAGCCTGAAACAGCCGTATGTCAATGTGGAGTTTGGTTTAAATTTCAGATAGCTAAAAATAAGTCTTTCTCCTCCTTTTGGTTTTAAAGTATAAGCAGATCTGGCTTTTGATGTACAAAGCTTATAAACGAAACAATTTGCTGTCTCCACCCAAAGACAGCTAATGCAACTCCAGAAAGAAGGGTCTATCTTTAACAGTTTACTCTACATTCTAACTGTGGTTTCCGTAAGAACATACTGTATACAAACTTTGTTCCTAAGGTTATTTCTGTTGGTGCCAAATTGACTTCAATTCACAAAAATCATGTGGTGCATTCCCGTGTAACTTGGATGTTTTGTTCTAAAGAAAACAGAAAGGTTTTTTTTCCCCTTCAGCAACCATTCCTGTTTATGGAAGATCCACTTCCACCCTGGGGATGACTTAGAATCAGTCACCGAATCTGGGCTTGATTCTTCAGAAACCTAGGAAAGACTTTGACCCCTATCTACAAGTGGACTTCACACTCTGTCCTACAAATAGCAGATTGGTGGGCGTCTTATAGCATTACGGTGAAAAAGTGTGGGGTCTCCTACCAAAGTCCTGGAGTAACGAAATCCTTGTGTTCAAATCTTGTCTCTGACCTTCACTACCTGTGTTACCAGGGGCCAGTTATTTAACCTCTGTGTGCCCCAATTTGTAAAATGAATATAATAACATCCTAGGACTGTTGTGAGGCTTGAATGAATTAAACATATAAAGCATTTGGAACATTATCTGGTATATGCTACTAATAGCACTTGTAAGAGCAACGTAAAGAAGACAGAAGTACTATTTAGGATATAGGATATTATCGACCATATGAGAGAGACAGGTAGACAGACAGAGAGTTTCTTTGTGAGACTCATGACCATTTACAAAGAGTGCAAGAAGATGAAGCTCGGGCCAGCCGAGTGGCGCGGTGGTTAAGCGCTGGCTTGGGAAGCCAGCGGCCCCGGTTCGGGTCCCACATATGAGGGCCAATGATACTGCCCTCAAAAAAAAAAAAAGAAGATGAAGCTCTGCTAACTAACCAGGCACCCTCCTGCTTCAAGGCCTCTGAATCGGCTTCTCCCTTGACCAGCTGCTTCCCCACTGAAATATCTGCATGGTCCGTTCTCTTTCTTCCTTCAGAGTTTTGCAATAATAATAGCAGTAATGATAACCTCAGCCCATCTTGATCACCCAGGTTAAGTTCACTCCACCACCCCCAGTGTAATGCTCCCCATCCCCCTTACCTGTGTTCTTTATTTGTATTACATTTTATATAATTTATTTATTGTGTTTACTGTTATGTAAGTTACAGGAGGGCAGAGATGTGTGTCTGTTTCTTGCTGCTATGGCCTCAGCACCTACAATAAATAGCACCCAACTTGTAATTGATTGTTCGATGCATAGAGGGCTACCACCTTCAAGAGTGGAGGTTTCATCTAAAAAGGAGGGGTGGGAATTGCAAAACTTGAACCCAGAGTTCTCTAAGCAACCTGTTGAAAATCCCAATGGGGGGGACCTACATCAGGTGAGCCTCTCCCATGACCAGATCTACAGTGAGAATAAAAAGGGCAAGTGAGGTGGAACCGTGGCTGGATATGGGGGGACCATGCTTCAGTTTCACTGCTGCCCTTGCCCATCAAGTCACTTCATTTTTCCTTGAATCTAAAATGAGAACCAGGTGATTGGTCAAGACTCATTTGGATGTAAAACATCCATGTTTCTGTGACTAGAATAGGAAATAAGCAATCCGATTAGCATTTATTTAATGCACATATGCTCAGACTGTCTCATTTGCCCTTAGCAAAGCTTCTGATAGAGCCTGGACAGAGGCAGCAAAACAAGGCATAGTTTCCATTTTACGTATGGCTACAGCATCCTGGTGACTTACATAGAAAGATTGCTCCAAGACTCCCAAGAAATGTTAATTATTGTTTTGTATAAGATCTCTCAAAAAACCCATAACAGAGATTTCTCATTTAGTTCAGTAACTGACAAATTTAGAAATAAAATATCTTTTGCATTTCTCATGGTTTAAAAAATATTGGATAAATTTTTCTGTTAAGGAAACAAATAATGTGTTTTGCTTCTCTTCCTCTCCCTGACAGAAGTAAAGTATTGGTTTATAAGCAATCATGTCAGAAAGGGGCCTAATGATACTTGGCATATAAAAATTACCCACATCTTTGGTCAGAGAGTGAGATTCACATGGCCTCCTGGCCAGCTCCCTGATGCTGTGGCAATATTAGCATTTCCACTTCCTGTCAAGGTTTTCTGATCTGTTCTGGGAAATGAAAGGCCCACAGGAGATCCAGATCTTATCTTTTCTCCTCATCTGCCCATTGAGATATAGATAAGGTTTGGCTCAAATCCCTAATGCTTAAGTCCTCCACAAGACTTGTGAATTTGTGGTTTGGGCATGCTTATAAGTTACCACTTATATTATTTAGAGTTCAGACTAAGCTGCTATAATAAAAGGACTCAAAAAAGCAATGGCTTAAACAAGATACAAGTGTATTCTCTCTTGTAATGGTCCAGAGGTTGCCAGAATAGGGAAGGCAAAGCCACTCTGCCATCTTCAACACATCAGCCTGAGTTCAAGGTGATTGGTCCAGCTCCTGCCACCACACCTGCATCCCAGACAATAGGAAGAGGAAAATTTCATGCAGAGCTCGTGCCTTGTAAAGGCACAATGCAGAAGTAGCACACATCATGTCTGCTCACATTTCATTGCCTAGAACTTACCACATTGCACAACTAGCTTCAAAAGAGGTTTAGAATAGGAGTCATTTTCTGGACTGTCTAAATCTAACTAAAGAAACAAACTTCTATCAGTATAATAAGGAAATCATGAATGATGGAGGACCACCAGCAGTCTGTGCCACAATCCCCCTCTCTAGCCACTCAAATATCCATTTACACACTTCTTCCCACCAATAGGTGGGAACATACTTGCCCCATCCCTGAGGAATTCAGCCCAATGCTCTATCTAGTTATTGTATTCAGCTCCAAGTCTAGGCTCTCCAAAGAGAAGCAATCTTTTCTCTCGTCTAGATGTGACTCTCAGGGTCTAGTAGAATGCTTATCTGCCCTTTCACATATAAACATACTCTCTATACACAGTGATGGAATAGAAACAAACCAACTGCAATTTGTAACTCCCATTAGGAAAAGAGAAGATGGAAAAACACAGCAGTCGCTTGTCCATAGCAATTACCAAGTTCCCCTCTCCTGACTGAATAAATTCCCTTGATTTGATCCTGCTTCTGCCCACTGAGATGTTCTTCCTTCTCCGTTATTCTCACTTGAGACATCTGCAGCGAGTGTTGTAGAGCAGGCCTTCCTTGGGATCTGTGCAGCTTTTGTAATGTACTTCCTGCTTAGGGCATGTTTGGGGGATTAGGGTTGTTTTAGGGATGGAAGAATTACAGGCTTCTGGCTATGTGGTTCCAGCTGAATCCATCTATATGTAACTACAGCTAAAGAGCTCATCCAAACAGAGTTGTATTTTTTTAAAAACTGATTTTATATTTACTCATCTTTGTTCTCTCTCTCTCTCTCTCTCTCTCTCTCTCTCTCTCTCTCTCTCTCTCTCTCTCTCTCATTACTGTAGCTCCTTTGGGTTTATCTGACAATAGTTTGACTGGGAAAGCAACACACTTCATCTGATTTTTGATTCTGAGTTAGGTCCCACTCTCTGGACCCAAAGTCTTGTTCGGAAGTGATTGGGGTGATCTTGAAGCTATCATATTATCACCTGCTAAAGGTGTCCCTTTAAAATATAAGTCATTTTTGTAATTATCCAGAGGTCATCAATCAAAAAGTGGCATGATATTTCTAGAACAAATCAACATTCTGAGTTTTCTCAACCAGTTTCACTAAAGTTCCTGGGTTTGCACCAGGCATTTTGTCTTCTGAGGTTTCATTACAGGCAATTTTTTCAAATATTTTGTCATGGCATAACAAGAATTACCAGATTTCCAGTTTGCAGTGTTTCTCTTTGCCTCCTGCTACCCAACCACTAAACCACTTATTTTTTGGTTTTGTTTTGGCAGCACCCCACTTCTGATAGCAAATTCTGTGTTAGGTAAGATAGAGCATAAGCTGCTACCACAACAAAGCCCAAAGTGCAGTGGCTTCAACAAGCCAAATTCTATTTCAATACTTTTTCTTTTTTTTGAGGTCAGTGTCACTGGCCCTCATATGTGGGACTGAACAGGGGCCACTGGCTTCCCAAGCCTGTGCTTAACCACCGCACCACTCGGCCGGCCCTATTTCAATAATTTTAAAACATACATTTTTTTATTTTTAAAAAAATTCTGACATGGGAATGTGTTTTATAATGAACAGCATCTTAGCATTGTGTCACATGTGTTAATTGGCTATCATGTGGTTTTCTTCTTGAAGTGATATAAAATAATAGTACTTTTGCAATTTATGACATTTCAGATTGGATTTTTCTCTCATATAAGTCTAGACATTGACAAGTCACGGGTAGGGCAACTCTATCCTCTTTAACACAAGATTCTCATATTAGGGTCCAGGGTGGCTGCTCCAGCTCCTGCCTTATTACTAGCTGGCAAAATTAGGGAAAAAGTCAGGCAAGTGCATGTTCTTTCCTTTTAGAAACACAACCTAGAAGTGATACATATCATTTCCACCACATCCATTAGCCATCTTAAGTTACATATTCACACATAACTTCAGAAAAGACTTAGAAATATAGTCCAGGGCCGGCCAAGTGGCGCACAGGTTAAGCGCTGGTTTTGGGATGCCAGCGGCCCCGGTTCGGATCCCACATGAGGGCCAGTGACACTGCCCTCTACAGCTAACAACAGCTCCACCTGGAGCTGGGCTGTGCGAGCCCCGGTGATGGTGTGGGCTGCAGCCCCTGCTGCAGTGGGCTGCCATAGGCTACAGTGAGTGGCCCGCAGCCAGCATGAGCGGCTGGCAGCCAAGCGTGAGCTGCCAATAGCTGCGGTGAGCGACATCCAGAGGCCAGCGACCCATCTGCCTCATCCGGGAAGAGCGCAACGATGATACCAACAGTGAAGCAACATCCTCCGCAACTAAACTGAAGAACAAAAAGACAGCAACTTGTCTGTTCCCCTTCCCCGATTCCCCAACGCTGTTCCCCTCCGCCAATTCCCCAATAAAATCTTTAAAAAAAAAAAAAAAAAAAAAAAAAAAATATAGTCCACCTGGACAACAATGTTCCCAGCTAAAACTCAGCAGGGTTTTTGGTTGGCCTGTTCGTTTGTTTGTCTGTGATTGAAAGAGAAAGAATGGATATTAGGCCTTAACTATACCCTCTGCCTCCGAATTCCTGTTTCCTCAGCTAATGCAGTATCAAACCCAATCAGTTCCTTGATCTCCCCAAATGTACCCACTCAGAAAATTTGCATTCATAGAGATGAACTTTACTGAAGCCATGGTTTTGGGGATGCAAGACGTTTATCACAACAATAAAATCAACTTCACATTGAATAGTCAACATTTCTATTCCTGTTTTCATGCCACCCAACAGCCATAGTACTGGGGCCTTTTCCGATCTCATTATCTGCTCTCATCCCTCACCTTCTCTGCTCTCTCCTCTCTCACTGCTTGCTGCCATTTTTCAGCCCATGTCCAATGTAGAATTGTCTCTTCACTTTCCTTTAATGCTGTTAACTCATGCTTTCAGAATCTCATTTTTATCACTAGCAGCTTTTCAAGGACTTCTCCTAAATAAAGATAGATACCCTCCCTAAGAGGAATTTTGATGTAGCCACCTGTAAGGACAATAATATCATCATGCTGCTTCAGAAAATTATCAGGGGACCCAAGGCAGGATACAGAAGTCAAGTCTAGATGCCTAAAATTCTACCAGATGTCACCTGACAGAAATCTAACATGGAGAAACTGGCATTTAGCAAATCTATAGAACTGAGCATTGTCTTAACACTTTGTGAGCATTTTGAGAATAAGTCCATAAAGCGATATTTATTTTCTGCCTTGTTAGCCCTGTAACAATGTAATTTTCTATATTTGTCTACCAGCTTCCTCACGAAGGTCCTTAATAATATTACCACATCCACACGTCAATGAAAGTATCTGCTCAGTTGTAAAATCCATATAGTTTTTCCTTACATGCCAGTAATTAGGTATTGATGAGCCTCCAGTTTCTGAGGGCAGCCATTTATCTTTCCCCTTGTCTTCCTAGTGCTTATACCATCTATTCATAGTCTCATTTCAAGCATGGGTATCTGCAATTCATATTCTCTTCCTCCACATTCTATTTGAACTGAAAAGATGTCTGTCAGCACTGACATTAATATGTACAAGATCCATCCGGCGTGGGGCCTGAAACTATCCATGATTTCCATCCGGTTTTCCCAGCATCTGTAGCTCACCACCATGCTTGGAAGTTCCAAGTGGGACAGACTTCAGATCCTGCCAACATCCTGGCACAGACCTGGTGTGTTCTAGCGTGCCTCCAACAATGATGTGTAACCATGGGTATCTGAAGGGTGGTGAGTGTCTGGTGGCCTTGTGCCACTTATTGTCAGTCTTGAGGTTTGGGTCAGTTCCTGTAATGGCTGAATCACACTAGTAACAGTCCTTTTTAATAAGAAGTAGACTTTTAGGTTTTGCTTTCATGGAATCATATGTGAATGCCTCATATGGTCAAGAGAAAGAAGCTCTGCACGCCTATATTTAAATGCTGCAAGTAATTCCCGCTCCCTCTAACTCTATCCAGATGTGGATACTCTGTGCCCATGTAAATTAGATGGCTTTCTTTCTTTTCAGCCTTGTTGAGAATCTGCACTCTGACTCACACCGAAAAAAAAAAATGGAAAGAATGTGCGGCAGCTACACACAAGACATGCTATTTTAATAGTACAAGCTCTGTTGACAGGAAAATCAGTGCTTTTGTGCTGCAAACAACAGCATTTGCATTTCGAGGGGCTAGACACTATGGCTCAGTAAGAACCCGGCCAGCGATGGCCTTTCGTCTTGGATGTCAGCTATTCCCATAGTTGAATTTCTGGTTTGGGTTCTACGTATTCTTGACTAGGAGCCACATCTGTTCTCTGCCCCCAGCCTTGCTGCGGTGACTTTCTAAAAGAGAAGAATTATTCTGAGATAATGGGCCCTCTGTAGTGCCTACAGCATTTTCCATTCTATTCCTCTCTCTCAAGTAGTGAACTGCAGTCAGGCAAATGTAGGCACCCAAAACTCGGAACACAAAAAGCAATTCACATGGTCCATCATGTTTTGTGTTCCATGGAGTGTCTCATTTAAAACACATCCCATTAAAGGCCCAGTTCACTAAATTGGGCTCTTACACAATGGAAAAAATAAAGAAGAGAAGGGGGAAAGGCAACCTATCTCCTTTTTGCCACTCTTGAGTCATTTACTGATTGCGTTTTGAAAATGCTTGTTCTGTGACTGACAGAATTGAATTAATCTTCAGTCTACCTTAACTCTAAACTCATCCCTCCTCCTTTGAGACAGCAGGAGGGAAAAGACCCACAGATGGTGGAGGCGCCTGAAGTACCAGAAGTATGACGCTGCCTTTTCCTAGAATGGCATCATAGCTACTCTCTGAGGCTCTCCCGAGCTCTGCTGGCAACCCACCCCCTTCGCCCCCTTCTCAGATTCTGCTCCAGTCACAGTCTAAGACATTTGACAGGTGTGTTTATTTATCTTGAACTAAATGTGATGCTGAGAAATGAAATTCAGAATAAATAGAATAAATCACCACTGAGACTCACATGTCATTGACCACAAATGTCTTAGAACAATTAAAACACATTACGTCAACCAAGTTCTGACCATTTACAAAGTGCTTTCTTAGGCAATATCACCTTTGATCCTTGCAGCTATGCTGGGAAGTAGGCAGGGCAAGTTTCCTACTCACGTTTTCCAGGTGAGAAAAATAAAACACAGGAGGAAGGGTTAACTCCCCAATAGCTCAGAGCTCATAACAAGGGGAAGGGGCGGGACTCAACTCCGGGCTTCTGGTTCCTAGCCCCAAATCCTTTTCACCACATTTGAACCAGACCCTCCAGACTCATTATCTCTATCTACTGATTGTCTAGCTTGTTAGTCTCCCAAAGGTGGGAATTTTAGGCCCTGCACTGATTTGGAAACAGTACAACCAACTGTTCTAGTTTGCCTGGGATTTCATGCTCCTGTTGGTCACCTTAGTAGGCAGGACTTCCAGGACAAGGAGGGCCTATTGTAGCCAACTTCTCTTCAGTCAGCATTCACCATTCTTAGGCAATGTGTGCCATTTCTGAGGGCACTCACAGAAAATGCTCTGAGGAAGATGAAGAGATCTAAAGGGCCTTATCTGATGAGATCTGCAGGAATCTTTCAGCAGTCTTCTCCTATGATGCCAGGCTGATTAAAAGGACAACAACTCTGTTCCTCCAAGTGTGCCTGGCTCCAATAACTCTGAGACCATCTTTCCCAGATGGTCAGAGACCAGCCCTCCCACCTGGGCAGGCTGAAGCCCTGTGGAACTATGTGACCATGGGGAAGGTGGCAGGTTCAGTAGGAAGGAGAAAAATAAGAGACTTGTTTGTGACTTTTATCCCCAATGACCTTGAGCTCTTGGGAGTTGTTCATTTTGATGATTGAGTTACTTCACCAAAGAGAAGTCTGATGTTGACATTTTTACATAATTCTTGTGCACTAGATGCCCTCCTGCTCAAAATAAAACAGGGCCTCTCTACAGTTTTGATGCTAAAGCAAACTTGTGCTCTTCACTGTATGTATATCAGGCAAAATGTAGCAACATGTATCAAAATCCCTAAAAATGCTCATAACCTTGGACCCAGGCATTTTCTTTGAGGAATTTTAGCTTAAGAAAACAATCAAGGATGCATAGAATAATATTTAATAATAAGTTCACCATAGCAGGACTATCATCTTGTCATATTACATTTATTACTGGGGGTTCAGGAAGGTCTGAGTATGTTTGGAGCACTGGTAAGACTGGCTGTAAAAGAAATTGAGCTGTGTTCACTGTTAGCGTTTAGAAAGGACAGGGCTTGTCTGGGGTACTGGTAGAATGGTACAGAAGTTCACATCCAGATTGAGGGTGGTGAGAGAGATGAGCGAATGGCTGAAAAGCATTCTGGGAAGCAGTCAGACACATCAAGTTTTGCCTAGTAATAAAGGCTTGGGCCTTGGAGGAGTGTAGAGATGGTGAGGCAGAGTGAAAGTTATTATCTAGCATCTCTTCCTATGCATGCCCTAGAAGTATGTCTGAGGTTTAAGAAGAGGAAGGGCTAGAAGGGAAAACTGAAAGAGTAATCTCGCTGCACTATATGACACTTTGGGGTCCAAGGGATACTACCTTGGGAACCTTTTGGAAAACGCAAGTCAAACAAATGAGATGCTACTCTTCCCACTCTGCCACAAGACCCTGCTTAGCTTTGGCACCATGAAGGCCCCAAGCAGCCACTGGCCTAGACACACTCTTTTTCTGGGAGGGAGATACCAGATGGTGGAGTAGATAAACACTGGGCCTGCCTCCTTCCATGAACACATTAAAATTACAACTAAATTATAGAACAATCAACCTGGAGAATCATCTGAAGTGTGGCTGAACAGAAGTTTAATAACAAAGGATATAAAGAAGTCACATCTAGACTAGTAGGAGCAGAGACACAAAACAAGCTGGCCTAAACCTCCATGTGGCGATTGAGAATCATACGGGAAATCGTGGCTGTGGAGGTTCCCCCTGGTGGAGTGAAGGACCCCAACCCCACACTGGCTTCCCTAGCCCAGAATATTGGTGCCCCTGGGAAGAGGAGCCCCCACAACATCTGACTGTGATAAACAGTGGGTATTCCGACCATCCAGGTGAGACAGAAGGCTGCAGGAAACACAAATGCCCTCTTAAATGGCCCACACACAAACACTTCTCACTCACAGGCACTTACCTTGGGCTCCTGCGAAGAGATAGTAACTCGGCAGGGTGTCGAAGACATACAAGAAGCTTCAAAGTGAGGGCTGGAGAACAGTCATCATTTTCCCTGTGAGGAGTCTTCCTCCCATGCAGCCAAAAGGTTGGTACCATCTTTCCAGTGTGGAGGTCTCCCCCACAGACCAAATCTGATTCTGAGTGGTCTGATAAACTCTGCTGCTCCATCCTGCTGACTCATTGGGACCCCACCTAATCCCACTCACCAAACACCAGAGGCACTTTCTCAGCAGCTGACAGATTCCTTGGGGATGGGAGATAATCTGGCATTCAGCCCTCAAATTCACTGTTGAAGAAAGAGAAAATGGAGAGTTCAGTGAATTGATGAAAATTCCACAATTCTTTAGTAACATCAGGGCATCTTCAACTTTTCTTCCCCTTTCTTTCAGTTAGAAATTATAAATGCCATGCAACATGAGTTAAGAATTAAAATTGTAAGAATCAAACTGTAGGAAAGTTATCTGGCCTTAAGAACACCACTCTTTATAATCACAACCAGGTAGTGATGCAGTTTGTGGGACCCACAGAAGAGAGTTCTGTGGGACTCTACTTCCATAGTATAGCAATAGGTATGATATGGGAAAACAGGGATAGTAGATTATTTTCAGAAATATTGGGTTAACTAGTTTTAAGTGATTTCTGACTGCTAATATGTTCGTGAATTTATATCTCAACCATAGAAACTTTACTCATCTTGTAGAATTAATGTTACACAGATATAATTTGGTAATGTTGGGATAGAAAGGTCACTACCTTAGGCAAAATCCATTATTTATTCTGAGCAATGACACCTAGGTTGTTCATCACTGTGGTCTTCAGTACAGTACCCTGATTCCTTCCTGAGATAGTTAAAAATTCTACTCATGTTATTTTGTACACCTAAAAGCTAATAATAAAAAGAAAGAAAGAAAATATGGCAATGAAAATAAATAAATAAATAAAAATTCTACAGGAATGTTTGTGTACAGTAATCTTCAATTTAGGAACTACATATCTATTTATTTTCATTTTGCTAATTTTCTTTTTCCATCATCTGTAATTCAAAAATAATTTTTGCACTGTAAGAGATACAGTGAAATACCTTTCTAAAACTCAAGCATTATTTTGATCATAACTTTCTCTCTTGATAGGCTATGTAGGACTATGCCAAATAAGGCCCCAAAAAATCAGTAATGACTGACAGAAGATCCTAGCAGGAAACCTATCAAACAACCTCAATTTGAACAATATCTGTTCAATCACTTCTAAAATGATAGGACTGCACAAACTAGCACTGAGCTATTGATTTTCTGTTTTGGGTTGCTTTTATATTTAAAAAAAAAATAGATTCCTTTGTCAAATTGAACTTTGAAAAGGCAAGTCACCAAGGTGAACTATGGCACCTTTAGATATTACTTTACAGAGAAAGAAGTATTGGAAAATTAAATATGATCTTGTGGGAGGACCTTGCTATGAATGGGCTGTTTTCTTAGCAGTTCCTAAATATACAAAAATGAAATAGACTAAAAATTGGCTAAATTATCATTAGTTTCTTCAGAGCCAACAGCTAAATCTAGATACAAAGAAAAGTCAAGGCCAAGGTCATGTATGTACAAGGAAGACAAACTTGGTCAAGAATAAAACGTGAGTGTCACTGAGGTCACTTCACTGCAAAAACTTTTCTTCATTTCAAACCTATTTCTAGGTATGGGAATGTTCGTGATGAACGTGACTAAAAATATATTTATAGCAGCCTTTCCAAAGTTCCCTAAAGTCATCCAAGCTGTCAGAAGTGTGTCATTCCTAGCGAAGACAATTTAAAACTTAGAACATATCCACTTTTAAGTAAAATCTTTTTTTCCCTGGCAGAAAATTCTGCAATCTGACTCCCAAACTAAATTGCCAACTAGTGGTCCTATAAAGAGAACCCAAGGCCAGTGAATCCAGTGGCCACGAAGAGGATTGACACATGAGTGTTTGTGTTCAGGTATGTGTGTAAAACATACTTGAGATTAAACTCTGGCACACCCGTAGTAGGGAAAAACAAGTAACAAACTACTTCAATATATGTATCTACTTCCAAAAGCACTTTTAAAAATTTTTGTTTTGTGTTCCTTAAATAACACTTCCTGCGGTCCTGCCATCCTTAGGGTCATCAGTTGGAGAATATTGGTCTTTGTGAATTACAAATTTTCTATTTCATAAACAGGAGCTTATCTTAGCAAATACTTTCTCAAGAGGCCATAATTAAAGAAATATTTATGCTTGAAAGGAGAAACGTCAATAGAAACATAATTAATTAATTTCTTAAATTCATCTCTCCTGCTGTGAAAGTGAGTCTGTGTTTGCTTTGTAGAAAGGGCTTTGGTTTGGCCCTGGGCCAGGGCAGAGTTTGTACTGCACAGTGAGCGGGGAAGTGGTGGCTCCAAAAACTATAGGGTGGAACAACAGCTGTAATGGAAGAGAGTGCTTGGAAGAGGAAAAGAAGGCGGTTTAAGTTCAATCCATGATAGGGTCCCTTTCCATATTCACAGGTTTTTTTTTTTCTTAATTTACTAAAAAAAATGACAATACTACTTTATAGCAGATATTTCATATCAGATAAGGTGTGTGCATGTGTGGGACTTTGAGAGTCACACACACCCACACACACACCATCAGAAGGACATAGAGAGAGGAAGCAGAGTAAGAAAACCTGCCAATAATTCTGGCAAAGCCTCCTCAATTAAAAAAAGAAAAAAAAATAGGGATAATGAAGGGAATAAACCTCCACAGCAAAGATGGGCAGGGGAGGTTTGGGGATCCAGCTGAGATGGTTTGAGCAGGAGGAACTTCAAGTAAGTCCTCAGACCTCAGGGCTGTCAGACTCAAGAGAGGAGATTAGGCTTCGCCATGATGACACAGGTCACTGGAGTCAAGGTGATAAAATGGGAGTGGGCAATGGGCTCTTCTGTGGAGAACCTGGTGGACGGGCTCACCTGGGAGCGTCCCATGGGGCCTGGTAATATGTTCACTTGCCGTGGGAGGGACATGGAAAAAGCCATGGTGTAGCAAGTAAATATGAACACAAAGGGACTAAAATAAGGGCAGGAGAAAGGAGAGAGCAGAAAAAGCAGGAAATAGGCCTGGTGGGGAACAAAAGCCACATTGGGAGGGAAGGGGCTCAAGTGTTCTCATTTGTGAGCACCCTGGACATTTGAAGCCAGTTAGTCATTCCTGAAATTCTTGATCCTGGTATTCTTGGTCCTATTCCTCTGGCCTTCTCCAGAGGAATAGGACCTGTCCTCATCTGTATGGGTAACAATCTCCCTTATTTGCTGTGGTACAGTGCCTTCAGCCTTGGTTATCCATTAAACTGCAGCATTAAAATTATGTGAGATTTTAGGGTACTTTCACTCATACAAGAGCAAGTCAAAAGCCACAATTATGGTGTTTAGGTAACAGATAACATTTCAAAACAAAGCGTAATTCATGCCCTTGTGTTTTGCAAAAGCAATCCTATTGAAACATAAAGACGTTTACACAGTCTTTATCACTCCGCAGGATGTTTTCATTTTGTTTGGTCCGTGTCCCAAATTGTATTTTGTTTTAGACTTCTGCTCATTTTCTTTTGTTTGTGAAGAGCTCTGTCAGGCCGATTCTCAATTTCCTCAAACATTCTGCTTCAAAATGAATTATTGATTAGAGAAAAAGTAATGCTATCATCTGGGTGCCTTGTTGTCTTCCTTGGTTCCAGCTGTGTGCTCACCACCAGCTCTTTCTAACCTTCTACTGAAAAACAAATGCATCAAATCAAAAGCAGGACAGAATAGAACTTGGAACAGTGGGGTTGGAAGGGAAATGGTAAAGGTGTAGAGCTGATGGCATCCTGGCAGGATGGTGTTGTAAGAGGAATCGGCGGTGGCAGTCAGAAAGGTTCTCTGGTGCCGGAGGCTTACATGGTGAGGGCTGGTAAAGGATTGGTATCATCAGAGGTTTTGATTGATGGAAGTCAAAAGGGGCTAAAGGACGAATCAAAAGCACAACATATGACTGTGAACACTTTGGCTATGTGAAACACAGTAGGAAAAAAAGTCACTTATATTACAAGCTGGATAAAGTTGGATAAACCTCTTAGACTGAGTCACATACCAGGGCAAAAGTGACTAAAATTGATCTTTGGAAAGCAGCAGGAAGCCTCCAGGAAGAAACCTGAAGCTGAGATTTTCCCCCTTGTGTAGAGCACACTCCCCCAAGGAGACAGACATTGTTCATTAAAGGGGCAGTCCAGAAATGAAATGAAGTGTTCACAAATCCTGAGACTACTCAAACAGCCCTGAGAAGCCCCATCAGCATGGTCCTTCCTGCCCCAGAGGATCACGGTACCTCCTACCCCAGAGGGCAGCACATTCCATGCCTGGCACCAATTTTCCATTGGAGATGGCACATAGAGAAGAAAAGAGAAAAACAGCAGCCACTGGGGACCTGTGCGAGGTGCCATCCAAGTTATTTTGATCCCAGAAGCAAAGTGGCTGCATTTCCCACTGATATGAAATAAAGGAGGAAACGGTTTGGGTGCTTCCTTACCAAAGATTTGGGGGAATCATTACTCCCCAGTGAGGACACCAGTGATATGTCAAATACCAGTGATGTCAAAGACTCAGATCTTAGCAATGATCTCCAAGATCCTGTAGACAAAAATGCCCATGGTCCAGTGCTGTCAGGAAGAGCAGCATAAGAAGCTGTGAAGATCCTAAAGCCGATGGTGGTCTGGAAAGGGGGCCAGCCAGGAAGGCCAAGTTAGGAAGATGAAGGCAGGGAGTGGGCTCTAATGTGGTCCTATAAAATAATCCTAGACATAGTATTAATCTCATATGTTTCTGAAATCTTTACAGCTTCCAACACACTTTCATAGGCATTATCGCATTTAATTTCTGAAATCTGAAAGCCTGTCTTCAACTTCAGTCTCTACCAGTTCTTAACCTTGGTGGTCTTGGGCCAGTCATCTCTATGAGCTGATGTGCCCTCTGTGATGTATCATAACTTCCAGTCATGAATGTCAGGATTAAATGAGACAGTATGTGAAAAGCCCTTCACATGGAGCCTGAAAAAATAGTAAACACTCAATATATTTTATCCACCCTTTAAAATGATTAGTAAGCCTCACACTAACTCTGCAAGGTACCCAGAGCAGGTATTATCATCCCCATGTTACAGGTGAAGAAACTAAATTCAGAAAGTAACTTGCCTAACAGTGCAAGAGTGTAGGTGCTCAGAGAAAGAGACTAGAAATTGTACTGCACAATCCAAAATAAGAGCGTTCCGGTGTTGTGTATCCATGTATTTGCACTCCATTGCAGCTTGAAAAGGGTCAGAGAAGCAAATGAGTCAGATTTTTAAACCAAAGGAAAATTTGACAGAAAGCCTTCTTGTGCTCACTTTGCATCTCAGAAGCAAAACCATTCTGATTCCCACTCAGAAAGACTTAAGCTTTATGGTCAGGAGGATCTCAGGAGGCAGTAAGGTCCAAAAGGGGAAGGGAAGGGTGTTGCCTATAGGAGAAAAACATGGCACAGAAGCCTGAACACACTCATTCACACACATTGTATTTGGTGAGGACTTCCTCCCATGAGCCAGCAGGGCCAAATGCATGTGGCTGCCCTTTGGTCACATCTCTCAACTCAGACCGTAAAACATCAACTTTCTGGAATCCCCATGGACTGACTCATTGTGGAGAGAGCTGAGGACTTATTCCTTCAGGCGCCCAAAACTTCTTAAAACATTACTATTAGCCGTTGTAATGAAAATGTGCTAATGGATCACAGATATCTCTGGCATTTTAAGCAGAATACATTGAGTATAACTTAGCCTTTCCTTGACAACTCAAGGACATCTTCCTGGACACCCATTACTAAACTGGGCTCTGTACACTCATCCTCTTGGGATATTTTGAAGCATGTTAGAAAGGGGTTTCCACTGAACTAAATGGTTCCAGATTACTGGTGTTTCTCAGTACTTCTCTGTACTTCTTATAATATTACTCTTGTCTTGTATCTTACCACGAGCTCTGTCTTTTTCCTCATCTGCCTATGCCTGTCTCTTGTTCTCTCTAAACCTCTTTAACTTGCCTTTTCTCACCTACCATAGACAGCCAAGCTTTGTAAAGTAGGTTGTAAAATAAGTACAAATAGCACCTTTAAAAGTTAATTTTATGATACATAAATTATATCTCAATAGAGCTATTTTTAAGTGAATTGCAGACTATAAAAATCTTACAAAAGGTGAGATATCATGTCCTGGTTTATTTTGATGCTAAAATATTTCACTCTTTCATATAAAAATTAAAAAGCACAGATAGGTTCTGAGTGAAGACTTAGAATTCTTCTATAAGTGATATGCCTAAGAGTTAAGGTATGGTCTTTGAAACATCTATTTTTCTTTATTTGACTTTTTTGGTTTAGTTCTTAATCTAAAAAGAAGTTAATTTTAGTACGTTGTACTATGACTGTAGATTCTTTGATTAAAACCACCCCACTTATCTTCTGTTCATTCATTGGGTATTTTTGGATGACCTACTATGTGCTTCACCTTAAAAATAAACATAAATCTCTAAGTAACTTAGGTCTTCCTTGTGTGGACTTTGGGCATATATCTTTAGGAAGAATGGGTTTTGATGCTTCTTTGATTTGTGTTCCCATTAACTCCATGACCCTGAATCCAATTAATCCCCAGGGAAGGATCATAGCCAACCAACTGGAAGACCAACCCATTGCTAGAAAGCTGGAACATGGAGTAGGGATCCTTGATCAGAGCAGAATGCTGAGAAGTGAACAGAGAGGTACTTACAGTTGTTGCATTCTCTAGTGCTTTCCCATGGATCATCTAGAACTTTGTTACTCAAAGTATGGTTACTCAGACCAGCAGCATCAGTAACACATGGTAGCTTATTAGAAATACAGAATCGTAGGCTCCACCAAAGACCTATTATATTAGACTAAGCCTTTTAAAAAGTTGCTCAAGTGATTTATATGCTCATTAAAGTTTGAAAGCACTGAGCTAGATAATATTGTACACAAGTATCTGTGAAATACCTGGTACTTTACCCACTGCAGTAATCACATTTTTCAGAGCCCTTTGGGGAATGATGCCAAACACGAGAGGCCACCGTTTAACACAGAGGCACATCCCACTGGTCAGCAGTCAGAGATGGTCTTCATTATGCCAAGCAGATGTTTAGCATATTCGTTGAGCAGACTGAGACCACTGCTCTTCTCTTAACTATGCCTGTGAGGTTCAATAACTCCTCTTGAATGACTCATCTCTTCATACATATGGGTTGTAATTTTCTTTAAAGACCAGCTTGTCAACAGCATTCAAGCCATTGTTGCAAATCTTCATCCATATTCCTGGAAACACCCCCAGCTCAAATTGAACTCTAGCCTTCCTGACACCATTTAATTCAACTACTCATTCATACAAAAAATACTTACTGAGTGCTTACTATCTTTTGCATTTTCCGTTCAGTGACCACCATGTACACATTTGCATTCCTTCTATGCCAACTAGCTTGCTTGCTTGCTTTTAAAACTTAGTTTTGCATCTTATGTAAGACTGGAAACATATTTTTAAAGCACTAAATATGGTTTCTGTCTTTTAAAAACTAATAGTATAATTGAGCAGGCAAGATATATAATTTCGAAGTAGCTGGAGAACAAATTTTCAAGACTACAGAGGAGGACATGAGCTATACCAGAACAAGCACTGGGCGTCTATGTGTCAGGAAAAAGAGGACCAGGCTCTGGTTTCTCTGTTATCCTTCTTTAGGCTCTTAGATAAACCTTTTTGTCCCTCTACAATTTTCTCAACTATTAAAAAAATTATTTTTGTAAAAACAGTTGTTAGACTATCTGATCTCAAAAAAAAATTATCTTTGTCTCCAAAACCCAACTGCCCAGCGATGGATCCTAAGCTACACACATTAACTCTAATGGAATTCAGGTAAGAAAATAAGCAGCATGGGGTTGATTAGGAAGACTGCATATTATTATGTTTAAGAGCACTGGCTTTGATATCAGGCAAATTTAGTTTCAAAACCCTGATGGAGTGTAAGCTAAATACACTTGAGGCTTTTGACAAGTCACTCAATCTCTTTGATCCTTAGTTTTCTTGTTTGTAAAGTGAAGATAATAATGGTGCTTATCTCAGTATCCTCATGAAGATTAAACAGAATAATTCATGTAAAACCCTTAGCATGGTGCCTGATGTAAAGGATGTGCTAAATAGATGATGATGATGATGGTGTTGATGATGATGGTAGTGGTATCTTCAGGAAGATCTTTCTGGAGCAGACAGGACTTCCCAGTAAGGATAAACTTCAGCTCTAAATTGGAGACACTAGCAGGATATATGGGATAAACTACAAAGGAACTCACCAGCTGGCAGCAGAGGAACAGAAGGAAGGAATGATAAGGGGTACGGAAGATGGAAATGCAGTTAAATTGATGGACAACTTTGTTGCCCAGAATGGAATGGGGAAGGAAAGACTTGGCTTGACAGAAAGAGCTGGACATGATGAAGTAGTGTTTGAGTACAATGTCTCTGGTATCTCTGTGAAGATGATGAGGAGCTGAGAGACTGAAGGAAGGGAGACCAGCCAAGGGTAGTCACTCTTGGGTACAATGCTGAGAACTGGACAATAGGGCAAAAAGTCAGGAAGAAAAAGCAATCTTCTGGAGTTCCCCAAAAATCTCTTCAAGATTCTTCCCAAGAAATTCCTCTTGATCTCATGCAACTATGCATGTTTCGTATTTCTTCCCATTCCAATCAAAACTGGAGGAAACAAGCGACCATGCCTATGTGCATGAAGCTATGCAAGGAACTGAGATCACATCCTGTCAGTGAGCTCTGAGTCAGAGACTCCCCTAAGAAGATATTGAGGGTTACTTTGCGGGCCATGTCACTTCAGCCTGGCTTTAGTCAGAGATCTTGTCAGATAAGAACAGAACCCAAGCCCTTGAGGCATGGTAAGGCTTCTGCAGCACCATGTGGTTGTTATTACTGAGCCTAAACAATGAGCTGGGCACTCTACAGGCTGGTTCACCCTGGTCTCCTTCATAGCCTGCACCCTAGGGCTGTCCAGGAAGAACAGAGACTGACCTGGACATGGCCATGGAAGGCGACCACTGTTTCCTAGGGACAACCCCACGGTGGAAGCAGGAAAGAGCTTTGCCTAATTACGGACCACACTGGCCAGAACTTTGCCCATCTGTTCATCACTAGTTGTCCTGTGGCATGCTTCACTTGGGCTTGGTGCATCTAGAGTATAGGCTCTTCTCCACAGATTTCTAGATAGCCAATATTGCTAGGGCCCTGCACTATAAAGGAAGAAACTATATGACATACAGGGAGGTGCCTGGTGAGGTGGGACATCATCTCCTCAACACACACACACACCCTCCCACATGCCCACCACTGGAGTCTACCATGACTTCATCGTCCACAATCCCAGGAACCTTCTGCCAGAAAAAAAGATGTGATGGGAGATAGAAACAAGCTTTCAAAGCAGGACATGCGGCCATGTCCCCAAGACGATAACCAGGTGGAGAATTGAAGTAAATATATAAGCAAAGAACAGAATGGTTTCTTTGAGCCCATCCCAGGAAGCATCTCCTCCATCCTTTTTTCTTGGCCCTTAACTCATGTATTCAGTGAGCAAGATAGTGTTGTCAGAATCTGAGGATTTATAGAGATGCCCGAGGGACTCGTCAAGGGGTGTGGTAAAGTCCAACGGGGCCATATTGTTTGCTGAGCAGGTCTACTGCTGTCTCTCTTATGAATTGTGCTTTGTGTAAGAATTTTCAGAAGGAGGAGGTGTCCGCCGAGAAGTACTGATGCATCCCCTCCTCTAATGCATCGGTGTTGGAGTGCTTGATAAGTATGCACAGTACTTGGAACTGTAGGTCCCAAAATGGGTAAGATCCAGATCTCACCCTCAATAAAACCACAATAAAAAGACAAACAATAGCCTTCACAACCTACAGGGAGGCAGATACATAAACAAGTGTGTTTAGAGCACAGACTCTAAGCCAGAATATGTAGGTTCTAAGACCTATGACCACAGACAAGTTACTTCAACTTTCTGTGCTTGTGTTTTCTCACATATAAAATGGGCATAATAATTGTACTTACCTAATTGGTAGTATGAGGATTTAGTGAGTTAATATATCTAAGGCACTAGAATAGAGCCTGATGTGTGAGCATTGTATAAATGTGTAAAAACAAAGAACAATAATGAGGTGAGTGCATTCCTGAACCAAGTGCTGGTGTGTGTGTGTGTGGGGGGGTGCTCAGAAGACAGAGTAATCGATTCTGTCTGGGGAGTCTCTTAAGGCCCAATGAAGATGACGTTTGTTCTGGATCCCAAAGTTCACCGGACGGAAGAGCAATAGAAAGGGTTTTGGAAACGACATTGGCAAAGCTCTTACAGAGCATGTTTTCTGATTTGAGATCAATTCCTAGGTAGTCTTAGAAAGCTACCAACATTGAATGAGGCTTAGCAGAACATTGCACAAGATATCTTGCAGCAAAAATTGTAAAAATTAGAAGATATCAGGACAGTGATGGGCAGGTAAGTGTTTAACCTACTGGGAGGTAAGGGAGGCCTGGTTTATAGCCTTTGCCCATTCAGTGATATAAATACTCCCACCATAGCTGATTTCTATCAGTCTTGTCAATAGACTCACAGCTTTCCTGAAAAATTCCTCTCCAAAACAGGATCTGGCCTACCACATCATCAGAAGCATTCAGAAATACAGGGCATGGGTCCCCCTTACTCGATGCACAGGACAGTGGAAAGGACAAATCTGACACCCTGCTCAGAGCACACTTAAGGCAGAAATTTGTGGGGTTGGCCGAGACTTCCTCCTAAATGAACCGCACGACCATAGACCTGGCACGGTTTTATTTCTCGGAAACAGAATTCACCCTGACTAGTTTAGTCAGGAGGCGGGTATTTTGAATTTTATTTTATTAAAGGCTCACAAAAGGTTTGGGGTGTTAGAGAAGCAGATAAAGGTTAGGCTTCGAGCAGCAATATCCAAGACCAGGGTGAGAAAAAATCTGAGCACTAAAAGGCAGGAACGCCACTAAATTCCTGTCACCTCAGGGCCCGTCACTGGTATTTCCACCAGCACCAAAGCCACTTTCTGCATTTAGAATTGCAGCCTCTGCTGCCACTTGCACAGAATACCAGACACACTGAAGCGAAAAGGAAACAGTCTCCCCTATACCAAACCCACTCATTGTTCCCTCCCCTCTGAAAGGATGGCTTGCCTGGGAGCCTGCGATTGGCAGCACATAGGTGCCATGCCAGCCTCCTAGCTGCTCTGGAGTCTGGGTGTGAACTCTGTGGCTACTGGGGTAATAAGACTCATAACACAGACATTTCCTTGAATCAGAAAGACAGTTACAAAATATGTAAGGCATGCATCATCCACAAATTCCACTGCGATTACCTTTAAGTCCTTTTCTGCCTTCTATAGAAAGGTTTCCCCTGGAACCCATGCCATTCCTACAAATAAAAATGTCACCTGCTAGGGGAGGAATCTTATACATTACAACTAAGTTCTTGTCTTTACAAACAATACAGAGTTAGGTAACTCCCACTGTTTCTACATAATCTCACAAAGAAAGAAAATGCATCACAAATTCTAGTATTGTGTAGCAAACACAGGTGTGCTTTGGAATCAGACAGACCTGGTTGCCTAGTCTCTTTGTGCCTCCATTTTGTCCTTTGTGAATTGGGGATGGTAATAATAATAATACCCTACCTCATTGGTTGTGGTGAGGATTCAATCACATCTTCTGTGTAGCAGAACCTGTATCACAGTGGAGCTCAAAACCTGTTAAAATTTTTTGTGACGGGCTTTATGGCATAGTGGAAAGAGTGCAAATTTTGGAGTCAGACCAGACCAAATGTAAAATAAAAATAATAATAATTCCTATTTTACTGGACTGGGCTGTTATGAAGATTAGAAATAATGTACCATGTGTAGCATAAGATGTAACTTATAATAATTGCTCAATAAATGATACTCATTTTTAATATTATGACTATCATTTATGCCATTATACAGCATGGCCTAAGTGAGAATATTAGTGATTCCCAACTAGATTGGCTTCTCAGAAACTAGTAGGCATCTCAGTTAAGAATTTAAGAAACAGCAAAGAGTTCTACTTATTTTTTTTTTTTTTTTTGAGGTCAGTGTCACCGGTCCTAATATGTGGGACCCGAACTGGGGCCGCTGGCCTCCCAAGCCAGCGCTCAACCACCATGCCACTCAGCCAGCCCCAAGTTCTACATATTTTTTTATCACCATTTGAATCATGCATTGTGGTTTACAAAGCATATTCATGATCTCATATGCACCCCATGCCAGTCTTGTGAGGCGAGCAGAACAACTCCATAAGTACTATGATGCTGCTTTGCCTCACAGTTGGAAGAGTCTGCCTCAGAGAGGTTAAGTCACTTGTCTAGGTCACAGAGCAAATCAGTGATAGAGCCAAAACCAAAATGGTGGTCTTCTTGTTTTCTGTGGAGGGTTCTTTCTACCACTTCATGCTATATACGAGTATATCTTCATTAGTTTATGCTTCCATTCATTCAATAAACATTTATTTATTACCTTTTGTATGTCGGTCACTACACTAAATAGGTTCTACAGATCCAAAGATGAATAAAAGAAAGTTACTTGCCCCCTAACCAAGGTAATTTAAGAGAACATCCCTCCCAGGGAATTTAATAGAAAATACTTTTACCAATTATATAGCTCTCAATGTTTTCAAAAATTGTATTTGGAAATAAGATGATCAAATTTAAAACGGGACAACTGCTTTCACTTGAGCCATAGCATATAAAATTAATAACATTAAAAAGTAATATTAAAATCACCAATGTTAGTTTTTCAAAAGAATTACTTTTCAACTGCTAAAAGTTGTTTTAGTTTTCAAATGAACTTCACTGCTAATAAGACCAGGTGGCTTGTCAAAAGAAATATAAATATCATGCCAGTACACACTGTTTATAACACACAAATTCCACTGAAAAGCTCCTACCCCTTTTGGGGTCCAAGTCTCCTTAGACAACTTTCTCTCTAGCTTTGCTTTGACCTCAGCCACTGTGAGAAGATACAAAACACTATGGGTTCCAGAATGTTCTGTCCTTGGAAGATCTCTTTTCAAAGTTTTGGACCAAATGTCCCATCAATTCCCCTCTGACTATGATACTTTGGGGTCAGCTGAACTTGGGGTCTACAGGGATTACAGAGAAGGGACTGGGTGCAGAGTTCACACCAAGGCTACATGTTTCAGAAACTTGGAGTAAAGCCAGGTTCTGCTACAGGGATTTGAAGGAATTAGCTCAGGGAAGCTTTTTTTAAATAAAAGAATCTGAAGTTAACATTGTTGTTCTTTTATTACCAATAATAATAGCAGCTACCACTTAATGAGAAACAAGTATGTGCTGAGCACTTTATGTACACTATTTCTAATCCTTACAAACAATAACGCTGCAAGGTATTATAATTCCTATTTTACATATGACACAATTGAAACTCAGAAAATAACTTTTCCAAGGTCCCATAATAAGAGGCAGGCATGACATTTAAAATCAAGATATGTGATCTATTTTATTCCTTCTTCCTTTTTAGCTCTTCTAGCTCATCCAACATCTTCCCCAAAGCAACAAAACTAACCCTCAAGTCTGTATGTCTGTGCAGGCAACTTCAATTGTTGGTCTAAACATATTTGCTAATTATCACCTACACACCCAGCACTAAATTAGGCACTGAGGAATTGTGAAGAATTCTTGGTTTTGGCTTATTTCTTAGCTTGGGAAAAAATTGCCTCTTTGTATCCTGTTCCCACATGTGCAAATAATCTATTTCTCTAGCCACTAGACATAATGCGAAAGTTGGAAGTTGGGGAGAGCTAAATGAAAGATTTTGTGCAGTCAAAAATCACAATGATATTAATAGCCCACTTGAATCTCATAGATCGCAAACAAGTTAATTTATATCAGAGTGACAATTTTAAAAAGTATCTCATCAAGAAATTTGAGCCACTGCATGTGTATTATATTTTTAAAGAAACACCAAACCTTCACCTACTTTACTTAACATTGCAAAGATTCCTGCTGGACTTCCTGTGGAGAAAGCCCTGAGAACCTTTGCCAGAATTGGCTGTAAATTCATCCTATCATGAATAGGTCAGTTGAATTGTGTTGTTCAGTGATCCTCAAGCAGAGGGTGAGTCGTAGAAGGCAACAATTTGGGGGTGGAGAGAAAAGAACAATAATTTGTAAAAGCACATTTAATAGGGTGTTATATTTAGAAAATGAAATGCATGTCTTTCATAATACAAGCTTTGAAAGTTAAGCTTGACTGTTTCTGTGTTGGTGGGTCACTAGCATAAAAAAGTTGGGTTGAGAAATGCTGTTCTCTATATATATAAGATGATTGGAGATACACTGGCTTACCCCTCAGCCTTAACTCTATAGACAAATTCTCAAATCTATGCAAAGACTTATACTGTCTGCAAAACCCTAAGTCATCATTTTAGTGACTGAGTTTTAGATATTTGTTTGTTTCATTTTTTCATCTTGCTCACTTAAAGGAAAAATAAACCAAGATTTTCTTCTCCCTAAATGGCTTAGGAGGGAGAAAAATATGAATAAGTTATATTCTGAGGTTGTTGAAGACCCGTACACATCCACCTGGAAAGCAAAAAACATAGGGCACACCCACTTAATAAAACAAGAATGTCTGGTATTTCTACCTCTGATTTCACGTAACTGAAAATAAGTCTTAGCCATCTACTGCACATGTGCTTCCCTCCCTGCCACTCTCCACCCTCCTTCATCACTCAAGAAGAGAGTTTCAATTGGCCAACTCATCGTCTTTTAAAAATTCTTATTCGCCAGTTCTTTTAGAGCAGAGCCTGAGAGGAATTAGAATACTTTAATGGTTTAAAACTAGTTTGTGAGACAAATGGCAAAAATTAATAATTTATAGGAAGGAAGGAAGGAAAGATGGAAGGAAGGAAAGAAGGAAGGAAGGAAGGAAAAAACAAAAGAAGGGAAGGAAATACAGCAAGGACCACATGGATGGCAAGGTGTGTAAGTCCATCTTTATGAAGGCAATGGGCAATGAGCAGGGTTCATACTAGCAAAAAGATATGGTAAGTGATCCAAAGTTAAAACAGGGTGTATCAAGGTGGGTGAGGAGCATTAAACTCAGGCCTTGTGTTTAGGAGGGGAATTAACATCTGACATTTTTACCAGCATTAATGTGTTAGATAAGCAATTTCAATAAATCATGATATTTGGGATTCCGTTTCAATTTTTTGTTAATATTTGAATATATCAGGATCTCTGAGAGTTCCTGGTTAAGGCCATTAGGTGGAAGCTGGCGGTATAATGGTACCAAAGAAATATACACCGTTCAGGAGACAAATAGGAAGCATGAAGCAGTTCCTGACCCCAGAAGAAAAATGTCTCCTGGGAGAAACAGATGGTCCACTGAAAGGAATTCTTAGGACAACATCTAGGCAAAGACAGAACCCAGAGAGATAAGCCCAATATTCAAAGTTGTTTTGTCCTAAGGGCATTTACCAGTATAAAGTAAAAGCTGTAAATCTAAATTGGAGTTGTGGTGGATTTGTGGGTAAGCTAGATAAAGGTCAACATGCAGAGCCTCCCTTATGCACTGTTGGTGGAAACGTAAATTCATACAGCCACTACATATGGAGTATTTCTCAAAAAATAGACTACCATATCATCAGGCAATCCCTCTACTGTATATCCAAAGGCAATGAACTCTATCTCTAAGAGATACCTGCACTTCCATATTAATTGGATAATAGCCAACATATGGAAACAACCTAAGATATTTTAAACATAGAAAACCTAGGAGAAAGTGCATTTAAATCATTAGAATTAATAACACAATATAAAACCAATATACAAAGATCAATTGTATAGTGATAATCCACCAATAAAAAATTAGAATGGGCCGGCCGAGTGGCGCATTGGTTAAGCGCTGGTTTTGGGATGCCAGCGGCCCCGGTTCGGATCCCACATGAGGGCCAGTGACACTGTCCTCTACAGCTAACAACAGCTCCACCTGGAGCTGGGCTGTGCGAGCCCCGGTGATGGTGTGGGCTGCCATAGGCTACAGTGAGTGGCCCGCAGCCAGCGTGAGCGGCTGGCAGCCAAGAGTGAGCTGCCAATAGCTGCGGTGAGCGACATCCAGAGGCCAGCGACCGATCTGCCTCATCCGGGAAGAGCGCAATGACGATACCAACAGTGAAGCAACATCCTCCGCATCTAAACTGAAGAACAAAAAGACAGCAACTTGTCTGTTCCCCTTCCCCGATTTCCCAACGCTGTTCCCCTCCGCCAATTCCCCAATAAAATCTTAAAAAAAAAAAAAAAAAATTTAGAATGTACAAAATTTTTAAAGACACCATTTATAACAGCATAAAAAACATCAATTTCCTAAGAATAAATCTAGCAAAAGATGTGAGGCTACTATGAAGAAAACTAGAAATCCTTACTGAGAGTCATTAAAGAAAGAGATATTCCATGTTCATGAGTGAGAAAACAGTATTGCAAAAACATCAGTTTCCATGCTGTTCTAAAAGTCATTATAATTCTACTCAAAATCTCAACAAGTTGTTTTTTGTGGGATTGACCAGCTGATTTCTGAAATGTATACGGAAATGCAAAGGAAAAAGAGCAAAACACTCTTAAAGAAGAAAGACAAGTAAGAGAATTAGTTCTGCTAGATACCACGCCTTATTTTATAGCTATAGTAACTAAGACAGTGTAGTATTGGCCCAAGATTAGATAAATAAAACAGAACTCAGAAACAGACACAAGCATATATGAATTTGGTGCATGACAGGTGGCACTGCAGACTAGCGGGGAAAGGATCATTTTTTCAATAAATTGTAATGGGACAATTGGGTATTCATGGAGAAAAAAAGCCAATGGACCCTTACTTACATTATATGTAAAAATCAACTCCAGCAGGATTAAAGAGCTAAAAGTGAAAGACAAAACTATAAATATTGTAGAAGAAAATAGAAGAGATTTTCATGACCTGGGGGTAGCGAATAATTTCTTGAATAAGATATGTAAAGCAATACCCATATTAGAAATGACTGATAAATTTGACTGCATTAAAATTAAGAATTTCAGCTCATCATAAAACATCATATTGCAAATGAAAAGACCAAGCTACAGAAGATAGAAATTATTTAAAAGACTTGTAACTCAGGATAAATTTTACAAATTAGGTGCAAAAAGATAGAAAACTAAAATACAAAATGGACAAAAGACATTCATCAACAGACATTTCACAAAGAGCGACTCCAAATGGTCAATAAATACGTGGAAAAGTGCTCAATGTCATTATTAATCAGAGAAATGAAAACTTAAAACCACAGTAGACTACCACTACCATACACATCCATCAGGTTAGCAAAAGATTAAAAGGTCTGCTATACCCAAATATTGGCCAGAATATTATGGGAGTGGAAAGCAACTCACCCGCTTTGGATAAGGGTTTGACGTTACATATGCATCCCTATAACCCAGTGATCCCACTGCTGGGTATATATCCTAGACTAGAGAAACTTGTACACAATTACACCTGGATGGGTGTAAAGCATGTTTATACAGCATGGTTGTAATCACCAAAATGGGGCGTCCAAGTGTGCATTGGTAATATAATGCATACATAAATTATGGTACATTATTACTATGTTGGAAAACCAAAGAGAAATGAAAATGAGCAAATGACAGCTACACACAAGAACATGAATGAATCTTACGAATGCACAAACTATGATCCTATTTATATAATGAAAATGCTAGAGATGCCCACTTGATAGTCAAATTACATAGAAGATCAGGAGATGATTACAAGAAATTGAGGACGATGGTTCCCTCTAGGAGTAAGGGAGACAGGTGTGACCCTAAAGAAAACACAAGACACTTCTGGAATGCTGGCAATATTCTATTTCTTGACCTGGGTGGGGAAACATGAGTATTTCCTTTATAAATACTCACATTATTGTGCATCTATTTTATACACTTTTCTATATGTGTGTTATATTTCACAATTTTTAAAAGATTAAAGAAGAGAAAAGAAAACTACCAGACCCAATAATTGCCAAGATCCCTTCCATTGCTGAATCCTTGTCATTGTTATTGTTAGTTTTGTTTTGTTTTTCATTTGGACTCCAAACCAGAAAGCTGTCCCCAGGTTAAAAAGAGAATGTATGAAAGGAGGGGCCTTGTGTCTCCTGTCAGATGTCCTGGCTTTTCAGAGTCATTGGGTTGACACCTGCCTAACCATGTCCATCCAAAATACACCACTATAGTTTTAGATATCCAATAAAAGCTGAAAATTCTTGAGGACCATCCTCATCCCAGAGTGTCGCCTTAGCTCTCTGCAGGGAGAAATGGGTAATTCAGTCTTTAAGGATAAGGTGTGTATAGGTTCTTTCTGAGAGACTCAGGCCAAAGGCTGAGCCTTGGCCCAAACCAGACCCTAATGTCACCTAATGGCCTTTTTTTGAGAAAGAAAGAAAAAAGTAGTAACTTCTTCTCAGTAACAGAGATTCTTTTACTGAAGCTCTGCAGAAAGATCTTTCGGGAATAAGCCAGCAAATTAAAGCAGGATGCCTAAAATCTTCAGCTCCTCTTGGGGCCAGCAGATGTCCTCTTTAACAGAAAGTTTAGCACAATATAAATCAGATATATACTGCAGTCCTCCACCTCTCAGAAAGCAGAATGGCCAAGTGACTTAGGTTAATTGATTCAATCAACAAACAATTATTGAGAAAATAGTGTGAGTTTAGGCACTTCTACTAATAATTGAGGGCACAACCCTGAAAAGACACAGGTTTCACCTTGGAAGACACTTGTGAGTCGTACACTGACTCACATAAATAAGCTATTCATATACAATAAGAATAATCACTTTTACAGACTTTTGTGTTAAGTGCAGGGGCAGTGCCAGACAAGTATTTAGGTCAAAGAAGCTTTCACCAAAGAAGTAACATTATGGTAGGTGATACAAGAGTGTTGGAGGATGGTGTGCAAGTCAGTTGATTGGATGGAAAGTCATAAATGGTTTTTCCTGGTTTTGTTGACATATAATTGACATTATAATACTGCATTCATTTTAGGTATATGACATGATGATTTGATATATGTATATACTGTGAAATGATTACCACAATAAGTTTAATTAACATCTATCATCTCACATAGTCACAAATTTTTTTCTTGTGCTGAGAACTTTTAAAATCTACTCTCAGCAACTTTCCAATATATGATAGAGTACTGTTAACCATGCTGTACATTACTCACTCAGAACTTATTCATCTTATACCTGGAAGTTTGTACCTTTTGACCACCTTCACCTACTTTGCCTACCCCGCACTTCTGGCAACCACCCATCTGTTCTCTATGAGTTTGTTGATTTTAAATTTCACGTATAAGTGAGATCATACAGTATTTGTTTTTCTCTGTCTGAATTATTTCACTTAGCACAATGCCTCCAAGGTCCATCAAAGATGGACCTTGCAAATAGCAGAATTTCCTTGTTATTATGGTTGAATAATATTCCAGAGTATATAATTAGCTGCTATAATAATAATTTTTATTATTGTTTATATATATTAGATATAATGTATATAGTCATAAATGTTTAAAATCCTAAACCCAATACCTTTGAATTCTCTCGCAGATGCTGCCAAAATTCCTATGGGCAGACTTCTCTCTGATGCTGCCTATGCGACACCAAAAACAACCCATTGAACAATTCTCAGTGACAATGGTTGTTATTCCTGTTGTTATTATTTTACTGAATTAACAATGAATTAGACATGTAGATTTAAAGAGGAGGTACATCTTTTCCAATTTTTAGGTTTCAAAGCCTGCATTTCACATAGTCAAAGTACCCTTTTAAAAAAACCTAATTTCATCCATATATTGTAGCATACATTGTGTTGCATATATATAATAATTCTTAGGCATATTAAAGTGTAGAACCACTAGATAAAAGGAAAATCTCAAAGAAGATATCGGGGCACTCAAATAACCCTGGCTTTAATGCAATTACCAAGCTCCTAGCAGCGAATGGGAAATGGTTGGAGAAATCTGTAGTGTCCTAGCTTGTCTCCATGGCTTATCCCATTCTGTTTAACCTTATCTTCTCTAACCTTCTTTACCCTTACCATTTCTCACCTTAGTTATTTGTTGTTGTAAATTAATCTTATGAGGAGGTTGGATTCCATAAGCAGCATGGAATGACTTTTATGTATGTCCGTGCTAAACACGTATTTTTAATAAATACATAGTGGCTGCAATAGAAGGGTCATCTCAGTAATTTTTTTCATATCACTTCTATTTAATGATGGTTAGCATGGTGCTGCTAAAGAATGACATTCTTATCCCCTGAAAGAAAAGAGCTCAATTAGAAGAGGATTTTTCAAAGCAACATCTATCTAAATTTCACATTTCCTTGATTCATAGAATTATATCAACTTAGGGACTGAGAAGCTTAGAAATCATCTAGTTTAACTCAGGGTTCACAGGGGGTGGAGCGTATGATAAAGTGAACTTGACAAGTAGACCTGTGATCTAGTCTCAGCTTTGCTATTGAGAAAACCAATTGTGGTACATATTTTCCTACTTCTGAATGGGGGCTTACATGATATTCTTTTAATATGCCCCATCTAATTTGGGCTTGAATAACCTGGCCAAGTTACTCAATCTTTCTGTGCCTCAATTTCCTTGTTTGTAAAATGAAAATAATAATAGTTTCTACCTTAAAGGGTGTTGTAAAAATTAAATGTTGTAAAAGATTAAAAGAATAATCATATACACATATACAAAGTGTGTGTGTGTGTGTGTCGTCTGGCACTTGGTAAGCACTCAGTAAAGTTGTCTGGCACTTGGTAAGTACTCAGTAAAGTTACTGCTATAATAATAACTTTTATTATTGTTATTATCAGGCTGTAATTCTTTCCTCCTATGATATGAGATCCAAAAGTCCAGCCCAAGAAAGTGCATCAGAAGTTATACAATGGTTACCAGTTAATTCAACATTTCATGAGCTTCTGATGACCATGACTACCTAAGCTAAGCTAGGTGTCCCCAACCACACACACACACACACACACACACACACACACACACACCATAATGCACCATTTTCTAAAATGCAGATACTCACTTTGCCCACAACTGAACCATTTAAACTGCCACATCTTAAAGAAAGATAGTCAATCCAATGATAACCTTTAAGCACCTTTTCCTACTACAGTTTATCTTATTCTAACTATATAAAACTGCTTTGGATTATACAAATGCTTTCAAAATATTCTCATCAGGGTGTCAGACCAGATGACTGCCAACATCCCTTCTAACCCTAGAGTGTTAGAATCCCATTAGGTAATAATACATTTAAAATGTAGGAAGTTAAATTCAAAATAATCAACAAAGATCCAGTTGGAGTGTTTACTCAAAACTTTGTAGTGAGTGTCAAGGCTGAAGCTGCACATTTCACAGCCACTTTCTTAGCCCTGATTTGAATGCTTTCCTCTGATTAACTGACTTTTTTTTTTGAGGGCAGTGTTACTGGCCCTCACATGTGGGATCTGAACCAGGGTTGATGGCATCCCAAGCTAGCTCTTAACCACCGAGCCACTCGGCCGGCCCTTAACTGACTTCTTAACACTGGCTTGGACTCACTTTCTGGGGTGGTTTAATTGTTAATTTTCACCTTGCTCTAATAGCCACTTTCCTAGCTCTCCAAACTAGTTTGACCAAATCCGTGCCTCCAGCTTCTATAGAAATTACATTGCGGTTGGATTTTTCAGAATTCCCAGCTTTTTCAAATTGCAATTACCAGCTACCCTGGACCTTCTCAGTTTTAATTCCAGCCTCCATTTAAAGAAAGAAAGAACGGGGTGGGCGGAAGGGATGATATTTAATCCTTACAATTAACATTTTGCAAGAGCAATCACTTCACGTCTCCAGTCTGTGTGGGGTTAGGGGAATAAGAAAGGAACACATTACATCATATGGTGGCTAAAAAGAAATACTTTGAGCTATGTCACTGGGGACAGTCCCTGAAAAACCAGAATGTCTAGTCACTTTGACCTACAGCAAAAGGTATCAAATAACTCGGACAAGTGCTGGTGCAAACAACTGACCAAGTCATTAACCCTAATGCAGCCACTGTGAAAGCGGAACTCATTAAAACCTACCAGTTAAAAAGGCAATCTGGGAAAAGAAAGAAGTTGGGTTTTGTTTTTTTCTTTTCAGTTTTCCGTTTTTTTTACCCCTCAGAAAGACCTGAGAACATAGGTGATGAAAGGAACAGCACTCTTTGACCAATTTGCAGATTTCCCCACTTAAAAAATTAGTGGAATCTTTTCTCCCTAAGTAAGGTGAAACCACGCCTTTGCCTCATGAACGCACTGCTATGGAGAAACAGAGTCTTGGCAACCTAGTGGGTGCGGTCCTATTTTCTGCCAGTGTGTTTATGGTTTGCATGGAGAAAATGATAGCATTTTGATGGCAAAAGAAAACCCCTGGTCAGCAACCAGGCGGCATGCTAGCCTTCCACCAAAACAGTTGTGCTTAAAAGCAGTCCTCAACCTGGGGCTCACCCAGCTGTTCTGGGTAGATGAGATTATCAGCTAGATCAAGACAGTGATTAAGAAAACTAGTAGAATAGCTATCATTTCTGCTGCTGTGACTTTGTGGCAGTTCCTGTGCAAAGCACTTTACACATATCAGCTTATTTAATAGTCTCGGTAATGCTAGGAAGAGCTTCTATTAGTATCTCCATCTTCCAAATAAGGAAAGCGAGGCTTAAAGGTTTTAGAAAATTAGCCCAAGGTCACAGAATTAGAAAGCTGCTGTGTCTAATTAACAACACATTCACTATATGTCCCTCCTCGAGAACATCTCTGCCCAGACTTTATTTATCCTCCTTTCAGAATGACGGCACCAAGATGTCCTTATTTATAAGGCACAGAAGTCAATATCTAATAACGTATCCTATATGTATTTGAATAAGGGTCATATAATTTTCAAAATTAGCACATCATCTTTTTTGCCCTTCCCCCTCCACCGCACCTTATAGGGTGGGTAACACAGGATTATTTTTCAAAGTCCCTTAAAAATTATATTCAATGACTAAGCATTCCCAATGATTAAACTTTTAGGTTTCTTTCAAAACCATAATTGTCAAGATGGAGTAAGTCGACAACTTTACCCATTAGTGGAAGGACAACAGACAGGCTGTTTGTTTGGAGCGTGTCTGACTGTGGACTGGGAGAGAGAAAGTGCATTATAAAACCACAGGGATGCTGGCCGGCACCACCCCAAGTGGCTCGGAGACTCTTGGGCACTGGAAATGCTTCTGGGTGTTTTCTTCTGCTATGCCTTTACAGGTTTTTGAAAGCGAGACCCAAATACTATAAGCATTTCAGGAAGATAGAGCCATTTGAGAAGATAACATTTTTCCTAAATTCCCCTCTATTTTTCCCTCCTAAGTACAGTGGCATAAAAATGTAGCTCGGTAGACATCCAGAGCCATGAGCAAATCCCTGCTCTTCTACATACTAGCTGTAGGCCGTATAGCAACTTACTTCACAAATCTGAGCCTTAACATTTTCATTTGAAACATGGGATTATTTACTGAGAAAATTAAATAAGATAATGCATACTAAGTGCTCGGCACAGTTTTTGATATTTATTAAGCACTGAGAGACATAATTCTCATTTCTATCAATGATGAACTTTAATGTTTGATATAAGTATATGAAAAGGCATAACTGGTACCACAATGTTTTGAGACTTTCAAAAACCCTTAATTGGGCCAGCCGAGTGGCACGGTGGTTAAGAGCTGGCTTGGGACACCAGCGGACCGGGTTCGGATCCCACATATCAGGGCCAGTGACACTGCCTTCTAAAAAATAAATTAATTAAAAATTAAAAACCCTTAATAAAATTCCATACCTGTAGTCACATTGGGTCACATACCATCAGATACTGACTATCTCAAGATTTTGAAATGGCTTTTAAAGTAGGAAATAACAGGCTAATGAAGGATAATTATACACTTCATTGTGTCAAAAATTGCTCACTTTGGTGTTTTCCAGAGATTTGTTCTTTGAATAAGGTTTAACATTTTAATAAATAACCTAAAAAGCAAACTTTAAAATGCCTGCCAACAATAGTTTCTAGGCAGTCAAATATATATCAAAATGATAGAGCTAAACATTAGGCAGACCCTTGTGAGCAATCTGCTTAAAAGCTAAATATTTTAATTTGAATCTTGACACTTCTTAGATGCATGAAGTGAGGCACATTATTTAACTACTCTTAATTAAATGCTTCCATTTTTTGCTTGTAAAATGTGGGCATTAGAAGTGCCTATTTAATCGGTTGTAAAGCTTGCATTAAATAATGCAATGTTCCAAAACATAGTTCCTGACCAATAAATGTTAGCACAAAATGGTATTGGTGATAGTGGTGGTGAGGTAGGCATAGTGATGGAGATGATGGTGGTAGTGGTAGTTATAATGATAGTGTTAGTGATGGTTGCAGTGGAGAGGTTAAAATGATGACAATGGTGATGATGGCATAACAGAACCATATCCAGATGGACTTCATCATGCAAGATATAAAATATAGGCAGAAACACACAAGACATAGCCATAGGATAACACAGTCTCAATGATTAGTTCTGTCTCATAAAAGAATATTGGTCTTGGGCCGGCTGAATGGCACGTTGGTTAAGAGCTGGCTTGGGATGCCAGCGGCCCCTGTTCGTATCCCATATATGAGGGCCAGTGACACTGCCCTCTACAGCTAAGATGGTGAACAACAGCTCCACCTGGAGCTGGGCTGCTGTGAGTCCCCCCAGTGGGCTGCCATAGGTGCAGTGAGTGGCCGGCAACCAGCGTGAGCAGCTGGCAGCTTGTGCGAGCTGCCAAGAGCCGCTGTGAGCGACCGTCCAGAGGCCGACGACCCATCTGCCTCATCCGGGAAGAGCACAATGATGATACCAACGTGGGCAGTGAAGCAACGTCCTCCACAACTAAACCGAAGAACAAAAGGACAGCAACTTGTCAGTTTCCCTTCCCCAGTTCCCCAACGCTGTTCCCCTCCCCCAATTCCCCAATAAAAAAAATCTTTAAAAAATATATATATTGGTTTTAGGATGAGTGGAAAAAGCAGTTGGACACAAAAAACTTTCAGGATCAGACAGAGTCCAGAATGCTGCATTTTCCCCTAGACAATATGTGCCTCCTCTCTCTAAGGACTGCAAATTTAAATGCTGCCAGAGGCCAGGCAGGAAATGTAAATAAGCGAAATGGACAGGGTGACACAATAGGGGAGGCTGGGGACAGGGGCAAACTGGAAAGCACAAACTCCGTCTCTTCCAAAGAACACAACTGCTACTCTCAGCTCCGGTCAACCAATACCAGAAGGCAATGCAGACACAATATTACCAGATTTTTCAATTTTCAAGAAAAGCTGAGAATTTTCAAAAATTGTTTATGAAATCTCTATTAAACAAAGGAAATATGTCTGCAGGCCTGATAGATTTCAATTTTTTATCTAAATTGAGGAGCTTCCCCTACCCTTTGTGTTCTTGATTTCCAGGGTTTCTGGAATAATTTAATAGCCTCTCTCTCTCTCTCTCTCTGAACACCTGGATTCCTGGTTTTACTTTCTGTTTTCTCTGTTTTCACCCAGATCCTGATTTCTATTTTTCCTACCTCTGTCTGGCAACTTCTGCCCACTTTACAAAGCTCTATTTCCTTGAGGCCTTGGCTTGGCCTTATTGATCCTGATTATATCCTGCAAATGATTCTGCCCAGCTAAGAGGATTCACCCAAGCTATTCCCAGGCTGATGTGAATATCTTCCATTGTTTTCTGAAGATGTCAACTCAATATGCCCCTTTCAATTAAATGACTTTCCCAAGGTCACTTCATCCACTTGTATAGTTTCCACTACCCTCTATAAGCTGATGACTTTCAAATCTATAGATCTGATTCAGCTCTATCACCTGAACTCCATATCCATAGATCCAACTGACTATTTGACATCTCCATGTGCATGTCACATACATACCTAGAATCCAAGAGGTACAAATTGTAATTCATTACCTTTCCATCAAAGCTGGTGCCTTCTTTTGTACCTTTTCTCTATGAAAGCTACCACCCTCTACCTCCCAGCCACCCACCATTCCAGGACACTGGAGTCCTCCTAGACTATGTCTCACCTCTCACATCATACATTCACCACTCAGTCCTTTAAATTTGATCTCAGTGATACCAGCTACATCTATCTCCTCTCCCTTTCCACGTCTTTGTCATGCCTGGTGAGGAAGAGTGCTATACTCTCCAAGGTAATTTTGCTGATTCTGATATTGACCCCTCCATTCTCTATTCTGAGCCAGACCAACCGTCTAAACCACAAATCTGCTCATGCTACTTCCTGCTAAGAGTCTTTAGTAGTTCCATATAATCTATAGGATAGAGTAGAAACTCTTTAGCTTATATAGAAAGTTCCACATGATATGACTCCTGGTGAAACTCTCCTGGTTTATTTGCAATTTTTTTCTTTAAACGTTCATTTCAAAATGTATAGAGTTCCCTAAACACATGTTGTTATAAGCACTTTATATATCAACTTTTCTTTAAACCTCACAAGCACTCTATGAAGCAGTGGCTATTATGATTCCCATCTTAGGAGGAGCCCAAGTCACACAGCTAGGAGTGGCATAGTGAGGATTTGAGCCAGGCTCCAGAACCTGTGCTCTCAACCACAATGCTATAAAGCTTCCCTGAGTGCTCCCTGACAACCATGCTGTCTGCTGGGCAAACGCCCACTCACATCTCCATCTCAACTCAAGAAACACCTCTTCTGTGAAGCCTCTCCTAGCTTCCAACATAGAACTGAGCACTCCAGAGTTTGTGCCCCTTCTGCTTCTCATACAGCTGTCCCTCCTAGTACCTGTAATAACTCAGTGTGTTTTTGTATTATATGCCTATCTTCCCTACTAGATTATAAATCCTTGAGAATGGGAAGATTGTTTATTATTCTTGGTATCCCCATGCTTATCACAATGTCAAGCACATGATAGATACTTAATAAGTGTTTGGGGAATACATGGTTGAAGAGGGAGAGAGGGAGGGAAGAGAGAAAGAGAGAGAAGAAGGAAGGAAGGAAGGAAGGAAGGAAGGAAGGAAGGAAGGAAGGAAGGAAGGAAGGAAGAAAGGAAGGAAGGAAGGAAGGAAGGAAGGAAGGAAGGGCTGTCAGTGAAACAATGGGCATTATAAGAAGGGCAATAACATATAGGGCCACTGTTTCAGCATTTGAAGAAAAATATAAAACTGGAAAAGGTCCAATATACCAAATTTTGAAGGTAAGGGAGAAAGAATAGGAGTGGTAAGGCTTTGATCTTTAGACTCATGGAGGATGTGCATAAGGTGAGCAAGTACATATTTACAAAAGTAACAAAATAGGGCCGGCCGAGTGGCGCATTGGTTAAGCACTGGTTTGGGGATGCCAGCAGCCCCGGTTCGGATCCCACATGAGGGCCAGTGACACTGCCCTCTACAGCTAACAACAGCTCCACCTGGAGCTGGGCTGTGCAAGCCCCGGTGATGGTGTGGGCTGCAGCCCCTGCTGCAGTGGGCTGCCATAGGCTACAGTGAGTGGCCCGCAGCCAGCATGAGCGGCTGGCAGCCAAGCGTGAGCTGCCAATAGCCGCGGTGAGCGACATCCAGAGGCCAGCGACCGATCTGCCTCATCCGGGAAGAGCGCAATGACGATACCAACAGTGAAGCAACATCCTCCGCAACTAAAACTGAAGAACAAAAAGACAGCAACTTGTCTGTTCCCCTTCCCCGATTCCCCAACGCTGTTCCCCTCCGCCAATTCCCCAATAAAATCTTAAATAAAAAAAAAAAAAAAAACAAAACACAAAATAACAAAATATTAAAACATGAGCTACAACATTAAAACTTTAAAATAGTATTAGGACAATAAAATCAAGTACTACTTTCATCAAGAATGAATGTATGAGTCCAAGAGCTAATTCAATCCAAAAAATACAAGTAGGCTTTCTACAAGCTGAAAATAGTTCACTGATGATTGACCCAAATCTCTTTTATGTTTCTGTTTAATTCAACAAATAATTAAGAAGCACCTACATAAAGCCTCAGGACTGAAATACAAGCATGACAAATACAGCTGCTGCCTTGAAGAAGCTTATAGTATGATGGGAAGAAAGATGTGAAGCACACATTGATCTAGTGCTTCTTGAGCATCAGTGGTAAGGAATGGCTTTTTTTTTTAAATTTTATTCCCAATATATTACAGGCTGATACTTTGGGAAAGTACAATAAAAATAAACTACTAGAAAAAAGAAAATTTAAAAAGATACCCAAAATACAGTCCTAGTTTTTTTATATTGATGAGAGTCAACTGACTTAAAATTACTGTCAAATGTCTGTGACCATTTCTAAACACTTCCCATCAGTTTCTGTGCTTGGCTCATCATGGAATAGTAATGGTGTGCAGACCAGCACTGGTCCACAGGCCATGTGTTGAGTACTATTAATATGTAATACAAAAGTTAGTTGCTTTAATGGAGATAATTAATGGGAGAATAGGACAAGACATTTTTAAGGAAAGAAATTATTTGGGAACCAAGCCTATTCATTGATTTTCTTTCTTTCCCTAAACCTTACCAAGCCTTCAGACTAATGGGTTATTTTTCTCTTCCTCTCAGGACCTATTTTCTTAAAAATGTAGCCCACATTTACTGCCTCGCCACCATGCCAGAACTATTTGGTAGCTGAGAACAGAAAAGAATCAGTGCACTTTTCCAAATTTGCCTTGTAATATTTAAATCCTGCAATGTGAAATAGCTATTTATCTCTTCTTTCCCATTAGATTTTAAGCTTCTCAATGGTAAGACCTTACCATATTTACCTTAATATCCATACAGCACCTACGAAGACTTAACAATGGTAAATATTCAAAACTGCTTGTCGAATGAGTGAAAAAGAATAAAGCAGGGCCGGCCCAGTGGTGCGGTGGTTGGGAGCTGGCTTGGGATGCCAGCGGCCCTGGTTCGGATCCCACATATAAAGGCCAGTGACACTGCCCTCAAAAAAAAAAAAAAAAAAAGAATAAAGCAATGAATCAACAAGTAAACTAGCTGCTACTCGGGGCCTCCAAAAATATGTTACTGCAATGTATTATGTTTTAATTTATTTAATACCAAAGGTTAATGCTTCGCTTTTGACTTCAGCTGCTGGAATCACTTAATTTTTCTATATTTGGTCCACATGTGAAATTACAACCAACATCAAATGAAAGTTTGATTAAACAGACTAAGAACAGCATGTGTGATAGATGTGAATTCCCCCCAGGGCAGGATGTCGGTATGGAAACCAGAAGACTTAACACTACAGAGTTGAAAGTTCTCACAAAGAGCTGATGTCCCAGCCCCACAGAAAAAATGACCCATATTTTACCTCCAAAAAAGAAATGACTCAAGTTCAGACACCCAAAAGTATCTGGATCAAGGGACCAGATTTGAGCCTGTCCTTCTTTCCTTCCTATCTGCCACTCCTCTTTTAATTATTGCATTCACTCCCCATCATAAGAAAAAAGACATGGAAAATTCAGTGGTATTGCAAAAAAATATTTCTGACCTAAGGAGGCAAAAGGACAAAGCAGTTGCAGCTTCCAAGACTATTCTAGCTTCTCAGAATCTCTTGTTGCCCTTGAAGCCGGTTTCCTGGAGCAGCTAAGATTCCTAGGATTCTGCAAGCAGCTCGAGTTATCTGGTGAGTGATCAGAAGGCTCCTGGGAGGAGGCCCAGCTGGGATTCCTTCCAAACCATGTCTGCACCACCTGTAACTCTTCAATACATATGCTTGCCAGAAGATTGTCCCCAGCCTGGGGGGATGGGAAGAGTTGCCATTCCAGAAAGAACCACCAGCCAGCTTTGGCAGAGAAGGGCGTCCTTGTGCTTTGGGAAGGAGTGAGGGCTTCCAGCTAAAGGCATTTCGCCAGCCCTGGTATGCAGATCTGGGATCTGTGCCCACTGAGCCTGCCCCAACTTGCCCAGGAGAGAGAGAGGCCAGGGAAAGATGGGAAAGGTGTTCACTCTTCACCTCCTTCCAGTTCTAGCCAGCTCCAGGCTCCTTTGAAGTCTTGGGCCAGAAGGCATGGCCAGTACCGATGCTGAGGTTTTGTCAGTGAGCCGGTTGGGATTTGGGTTCTTTGTCTCTCTCTCTCTCTGGAAGGCAGACCAACATAAATGAAAAAGCATGGACTGGAAGCAGATAAACCTCGATTCAAATCCTGGCTGAGCCATGGACTAGGTTTATAAACCCAAAGGAGGTTATACAACTTCTCTGGACCTTGGAGTTCTTATTTCTGAAATAGCAGTAATCTAAGAGTTTCTCAGTCTCAATGCTGTTGACATTTTGGGCTGGATGATTTTTATGGCATTGGGGTGGGGATTGGCCTATCTTGTGCATTATAGAATGATTAACAGCATCTCTAGCCGACTCACTAGATGCCAGTAGCACTCTCCCCATTTCAATTGTGATAACCAAAAGTGATTCCAGACACTGACTAATGTCCCTGGGGAACTAAATCATCCCAAGTTAAGAATCACTTACCTAACCTAATTGTTAGGATTGTTGTTTTATATACATTATTGCAAATACAGAGAACAATCTTTCATGTGTTTTCTATTTTTGAGTTACCTAATATATGCAAACTGTGACGTTTATGTCTATGAATGTCTTATCTTATTGATAATTCATCAGGCTTCTCATTAGTATTTACTCAGATCACAGTGTTTCAAAAACAATTTTTTAAGTACTGCAAATAAGCCATTCTGCTCTGGGCGCTGCTGAAAACAAAGATCAACACATCCCACACAGTCTCAGAGTCTCACTTCTCAGTTAGTCCTAAACCTAACCTATCCCTACATTGCTGCCACACAACTCCTTCTAAAATGCACACCAACCTATGTCTGACATGAATCCAGCTGTCTTATCTATTGCTGTAACCTCAGTACCTAAACCCACACTGACACATGATAGGTAATATTTGTTGAATTACTGAGTCAATATCATTCTCCTGTTTAAAATCTTTAGATGCTTCCCCATTTTATCAGTTAGGGATAAAGTTCAAACTCCTTCAAATGGTACACCAGGCAGAGCCTTTATGACTTAATCTCTGCTTCCTTCTTCAACTTCATCTCTCACCACTCATCCATTTGAACTTATCCCAAAATACACACATACAACCTGTACTTTAACCATCTGATATTATGTGTGGTTCCTAGAAAGGCATGTTCTTTTTAATGGCTGTGCTTTCACGTATGTTGCACCTGAGTTTGGGATATCTTTTCCAGGTCTTTCCCCTGCTGACACCTATAGATTCTTCAAGGGGCTGCTCAACTTGAACTTCCTGGGTGGGGTGGGGTGGGGTGGGTGGAGTGATCCCCTGATCCCCTTGAGTAAAGGTAGCCCTTTCTCTGCTCCCATTACACTATTATACTTTGGGAGTTGCTGATTATTCTCCACCACCAGAGAAAGAGTGCCTTGAGGTAAGGGGCTATATGTTTGAGTTATAGGTATCCCCAATGCCTCATACATTTTAGGTGCTCAAAAAATAAATGCTTGTCCTTTAATGAAAGTAATAATGCAGTAATAATGTGAAGAGGATTTAGTGTGTGCCTTGGTCAGAATTTTCCAGAAAAACAGAACCAATAGACTATATATAGATAAATAGAAAGAGTTTTATTATGAGGAATTGGCTTACATGGCTGAGAAGCCGCATAATCTGCCTTCTGTAATCTGGAGGCCCAGAGAAGCTGGTGGTGTAGTTCCAATCCAAACTTGAAGACCTAAGAACTGAGTTTTAAGACCTGAGTATGAGAAGAAATAATGTCTTAGGGCAGGAGAGGATGGATGTCCCAGATCCTGCAGGAGCAAATTCCCTCCTCCTCCACCTTTTCATTCTATTCAGGCCTTCAATGGATTGGATGACACCAATTGCATTGGTGGGAGGGATCTTCTTTATTCAGTCTACTGATTCAAGGGCAAATCTCTTCCAAAAACATCTTCACAGGCACACCCAGAAGTGTTTACCAGCTGAGCATCCCTTAGCCCAGACAAATTGACACACAGAATTAACCATTACAGTAATCCTCATTTGCCTGAATCAGTAACCGACTTCTGCACAGAGAGAATATTTGGTAAATCCCAGGGATTCCCCAATGCTAACCATCTTTAAAAAGACAAACTACAGGTACATGAACCACATTGTCTAAGCCTCCTACTATCATGGATTAATGTATTAATGATGGAAAAAACCTTCTGCTTTGGCCAAAGAATAATGTGACCTGCCACCAGCCTGTGATGAAGGCTCAATATACGAATATAAATTCCTCCCATATTGCACAACCAGGTTAGCTGTCTATTGTGAGAACCCAGAAAAAAGCTGTTTGGAGTTGTGCTCTTTGCTGAGCTGAGTTCTTTCAACCTACAACATCTTCAAGATGGAATTTTTACAAATTCAATATTAGGCCATAAATCTTAGAGCTTGTGTTTAATACCAGTGAGTTGGTTCCATAGAAACAGAGGATAGAAACCAAGGGAAGAAGAAAATGTGCTGGTTCTGCTCTCAAAGGCCCCATAAATTCTACACTAAATCCTCTTCAGAGAAAGGATCTACCTGGGACAAATGACCCCCCTCACTTCTTTATCCCTCTTCCACTGTCATCCTCTCAAGACAAAGCTGGTTGAAGAGCCCCAAATACTTCCTTTCCAAAACAACCTTAAGAATAAAATCTAATCATATGAAAAAAGAAATCATAATGTCAATGAAGAACGTAATGAAAGGACAGTTTGCATTATATTGATTCAATCATACAACCAGCAAGCATTGAGCATCTATGACCAGTTCATGCATGGGGGGTGGGGATGGGGGTGGGGCAGGAGTCACATGCTGAACATGATGTCTGAAAAATAATAGATCTTCACATAACACTAAATCTCCTATACTCTGACAGTAGGAGACACTAACTCAAGTCTCTCTTGCTGAGCTAAGAAGCAACCAAACTCCATTTCAGTGAAGTAGAAGGCATAGGTCATTTACCAGAACCACCTGAAACTTTTCCTCAGTTCCAGCTACCTAATTTTTGAATACCCTGTGGATAGCCTGTTTATCTCATGAAACAGGTTATTCTACCACTACACAATTACCCCCACTTCTCCAAGACCTTCAGTCATTGGACTGCCTAAATCCCCATATATAAAGCTGAATGAAATATGTATGTTGTCATTTTCTTCCTCTGTTTCCAACATGGTTTCCACTTGACAACACGTAACATATGCCATCCCAACTGCACTTCAGGAGTAGACCTAAACAATACTGGGGAGCCCCCTCAACTCAACAGATAGTTGTTTAGGATGAGATTCTAGGGATTAGTCCATTGAAGACCAGGGAAACTCCATATGGAAATAAATGTAGAGGCTGAAACTTCCTCAGAAAGAAATCACAGAACCACCAAAGGCCCAAGCTGGAAGCAATTCCCAGATACAACAAAACCAACTAACACCATGGTTGAGGATACTTCCCTAAAAGTCAGAGACGATATTTGAAATGCTCAAGTCCCAATAACAGGGAAGACCAGCCATGACAGGACTTAAGTCTCTTGATGCCCACATCATACACTTTCTACTGCTTTATACTACCTCTCACATCAAGCATTCCCATTACTGAATCCCCCAGCATCCTGGACAAGCTGGACTGGCATGGGTGGCCCCTGGCATTGCTGATATGTTTGAGCCAACAGTTTAGACAACCTAGATGAAGGGTTTAACCTCCTTTCCATGCAAGTACTAAACCATCTCTTGTTATTCTCCTACCAGTAAATCCATGTGGACTTCATCAGGAAACTCAAAAAAGTGTCTTACAGGTATTGAATGAAGCAATTAGGAGCAGAGTAGAGAGTGGATTCCAGCTCTCCAGACTCCCCTGTACTACAGCATTCTTTCTATTCATTTTCAGTCTCCCATATTCCACTGTTTTGGCAGAGAGATCTCAAAGAGGAAATGATGAATTTCAACATTCAAGACTCAAGGCAATCATTTTGAAGTCAACATGCTATAGAATATCCCATCCTACATATCCAATGTTAACCAAGACAGTCTCTTTCAGCAGGAACCATCCTGGAACCAACTACTTTTGCTAAAGAAAGAATGCAGCAAAAGTAACTGACACTGCTGTTACAAAAATATACAATTACTTGTAGGGCTCCACAGAATACGAGATAAATCTCTTTTTATGTTCTGCAGTAGCAAGGACGTTTAAATGTCATTTTTATTTTGACAGAGGAGGGCATTAATGCCGTTTTCTATTTAGATAGACTTTTATTACACTAAGACCAGTGCCTTTCTTCACTGGGTTCTCCTGATGGATAAAAGGCTCCAAAAATAGCAAAACCAAACCAAAACAAACAAACAAAAAAATCAACTTTAAAAAAATTTTTTTTAAAGCAACTATGGCTCTCATGGAAAAAAATTTAATTCTGACAGGAAAGGATTGGGTAGGTTAGGTTGGCAAAATTGCATCAACAACCCTAGTGATTCAAGCTTGGTCTTACTTTAACTTAATGGTTCTCACACCTTCCTTCTCCAAAGACTCCATTCTTGATGAATAGTCTCAAATTCTATGTGGTTTTCTTCCTTTTTGACATGTCATGCCTAAGATATGATGAATAGGTCAGCCTTTAGACAGCTTAGCTAGTGAATTTAGACAAATAGTACATGTGGAAAGAAGGTCCTTTAACCAAAAAAAGGAAAAGAGAAGAATGAAGAAATGCTCCCGCTTATCTTGTGCTAGTAAAGAGAGTGTCAATTAGCACAGCCCATTGAGATAGCAAAGTGGTGAATGCTGAGCATCCTTTCATGTGCTTATTGGTCATTTGTATGTTTGGTATTCTTTTTAAATCTTTTTTTTCAATTCAGAAAAATGTTTAGTATGAAATTAGTTTCTTTCTAATAAATATGTAGATGAGCTATGGAGGTAATCACACTAGGCCTGTGATAATAACCACCAAAAGAAAAAAGTACAGAAAAGATGCCTTTATGACCTACAAAAAAAAAAAAAAAAATGAGAACCAGAGCCTGCCTTTGGGGATAAGTGAGGACTTCAGCTCCAGAATCAAGTGGCAAAGCTTCAGTCCTGACTCTTCCGGGCAAGTCACTCGGCCTCTCAGAGTCATGGTTTCCACATCTGCCAAATGGAATACTAATAATACCTATATCCTAGGGCTGGTGTGATAAGTAAATAAAAAAATAAAACGTACATATGAAGCACAGCCCCTAGCACACATAAGCAGCCAATAAGTGCTTGGTGTGGGAAACTTGGTTAATTAAATCATCAGTTTTTTGGGGGTTGTTTTGTTCTGTTTTTTTTGTTTGTTTGTTTTTTAATTCTAGGACTTCTGGAATACTTTATTATGCAAATGTGCATTAAGACTCTCAAAAAAGAAAGGGTTTTTTTTTGTTGTTGTTTTTTCCCAAATGTAATTGACCATGGAGCCCTTTTTCCGAAGATCATCTGGCAGGTCATGTGGTCCAGAAACCCAGAAACTGATCATCTGCTTCCTCTCTCTTCTACAGACCAGAAACCTGGGGCCTTCCAAAGACCTGGCTCAGAGCGTTCACTTACCCAAGCACAAATCCAAATGAAGAACACAAGTCCCCCTGCTAGCCCATTCTTTAGTGAAATTCTTTCCATGACACCATCACCTTGAGAAGTGTGGAAAGAAGTCCTATACTCTTCCCACCCCACACTCTCATCTATTTAGTCCATCAAGCTCAGTCCCCACCCACTCAGGTCCATCATTACATTGTCATGGACTAGATAGAGCAAGGGGACCAATGGACATCCCCAGGTCTAAGTACATAACAGATATAAGTCATGTGAGCAAACTGCTAAAGGAAATATGTTCTATTCCCCTGCATTGGCAAATAAACTTTCATAACGACCTGGAAGGCCAGATTCAAATCTTGAACCCCTTAGAGTTCCTCAGTGAACATGATAGATGAGGAAAAGGGGGCCAGACCCCAGCCTGATGACCCCGTTTCTTCCCATCCCTGTCTCTGTCCCACAGTGAGGAGCCTTGTTTACATGTATGTAGACCACCCTCCTGCAATAGCTACCTCATGACACTCCTGCAGAACTCAGAACTTGGGGTCTGCCCACCAGCATGGTAGACTGTCAGGAAGCCTGACCCAAAGGAGAGGCCCGTGTGGGGAAGTGGGTTCAGAGCTGTTCAGGCAGGAATTTGGGCTTCCAGGTACCTGGAGTATGGGGGGGCGTGGGTTCCAAGTGGACATGGTCCCTCAGCCCTACAGGAACATTGCCCTGTAGGGAGAGGTGCAGCGGGAGGTGGGCCAGAGAAGGCTTTCCAATGGTGGAGCCCAGGTAAAGGATAACCTGTTCACTCAGCCCCTCTGAACGCCACCAGGACTGTTTCAGGGAAGAAGCCTGAAAAGAAAGACCTGAGAAAATTAGCATGCATCTCCCCTCCCTAAACTTTTTAACTGAAACGGCCCTCAAGCCCCATGGGGGACAGTATCCCAGAGACACACGAGCAGCGGGAAGACCTCACATCATACACCAAGGTGTCATGAAGGGCACACCAAGGTTTTTCCTCCCCTGTCCCCATTTGGTCAATTAGAGAAGATCAGTGAAAATTAGAGGGAGGCTCAAGGCTCACATTATGTGTGGATGGTTTGCTATGTGTGAATAATAAGGACTTTATGGTAGCAAGCAGATTGTACATTTTCATTAGTATGATTTCAGCCTGCTTTATGGCTCCTCAGCTAGTTGGAAACATATTTTTAGTTCTAATATCAAAACCTGTCAGAATTTGTTTTGCTAAAGCTAACAGAGTAATACAGGTCAGATCAATTATTATGAAAAATTCAATTAAGAAAGTACCATATGTGGCACTAAAAAAAGACGGTAATGGCACATATGGCTGAGAAGAAGTGATGGCACTGTGTCCCTGAACATGCATGACATCATCCTGCCCTTCAGTCCTTGTCACTGTGGTCCTACTGGCATGGGAAATCCCCTCCTCCTTCTCAATCCCAGCCTTGTACTATGTTTTGTCCCCCCAAAACCTCCTGTTCTCTTTTGCCCCAACCCAGGAGACCTGGCAACCAATTTAATTGTGTTTGTCTGCAGAGGACTTGGTTAACAGGACTTTTGGAACCCCAGAGCACTGAAATTTTTAAACAGAAGACGAAGAAACTGGTTAAACCATTAAATACAAGGGCCCATGTTTGATTGGATGCCCTATCTGTGGCCTACCTATCAGTGGTCAGGAGTTAAGAATACCAACCAGCTCTGGAATCAAACTAGCTCAAGTTAGGTCCCTGCTCTACTATTCCCTCTTCATATGACAGTGAGCAATTTACTTAATTCCTCTGAGGCTTGGTTTTTCTCATCTGTAAAATGGGGATAATAACATCAGCTCCCTCATGTGTCTGTTGGGAAAACCAAATAAGACAATGCAGGTTAAAGTACTTAGCATGAGTCCTGGGGAACAGTAAAAGCTCCATCCATATTAGTTATATCTTCTTTATTTTTATGTCATTGACAGGCAGCAGGTTTGGTGGAAAAGGATACAATTTAAGTTAGGAAGCCTTGATCTACCACTAGCTCTAAGATTTCGGGTTAGTCAGTCCACCTCTCTGGACCTCCAATTCCCTCATCAACAAATTGGGGATAATCATACCCATCTGGCAGAGTTGTTTCAGGCTTTAGTGAACTACTGCATGGGGAAAGTGCTTGCAAACTATTATGTGATATGCAAGCATAATTTAATGTAATCATCTCCCAGCTAGCCGTGAGCCTTTGGAAATGCTGGGCAGATGCCATCTCCGTGAATTTGTTAGAATATGGACTGTCCAGGCAGCTGAGTAATACCTAAAAGCATCCTAAGAGTTTAATGATGCTAAGCAAAAATGAGGCACAGAAACATGGAAGCCTGAACTCAGAAGGGTCTGAGATGTACTGCAGAGCTCTGTTCAGAAAGAAATTGCAGTTAATAGCTTAGCATCTGATTCTAGTTAATAGCTTAGCATCTTTCAAATAGATTGATATATATATATTTTTTTTAATGCCCCAAATCAATATGCAATAGCGCAGCTTCCTTTCAGGTATAAAGTCTATAATGTTTCTGTCCCTTGACGCCATAACCCAAAAGATAAACCAGTGTGGGGTTGCTGAGGTGCACCACATGGCAGCTGTTCTCAGGCTGGCCAGACCTTGCCGTAGGGTTTTGCTGATTGAGGAAGCCAGCGATCTGACCAGTTGGCTCAGATTGTGGAATTTTTCAACCTTCTGGTCCACCGCTCTTGGCTAACAGTGATACTCTCTGCGGGCCCGTCCAGCCTGGTCATTCTCCAAGGCAAAGTGAACTGATTATTTACACACAACTCTTCCTTCTTGGACTCTAAGGCCTGGGGTGTGTTATGCATTTTTATCCTGAATTTCTTATTTTATGAAAGCCTCAGGGGTGTGTAACACAGAAAATGGAACAGGGGAATGAATTTTGAAGAAAGATGAAAAGGAGGAGGAGGAAGCAAATGTTCTCGCCTGACCCTGCTTTGCCTCCTCAGGTGAAGGAAGAGGAAGGGTGGCGTCAAGGTTGCACCAGAGCGCTTCTGAGGAGGAAGTCGTTTGGGGAACCAGAGGCTTGCAAAGCTCAGGGGAGCTGTCAACTTCTGGAGGAGGTGGCCTCTATCAGGGGAGACTCGGTCTCGGCAGGCCATAGGGGAGCTGAGTCCTCCTTCTTTGGTATCAAAAAGGGGGCTGCGGGCAGTTACACCTGGAGTAGGAGGCGCAACCCCAGGCCCCATGGAGAAGAGGCAAAGCTGACACGGGGGTTGTGGACCCCATTATCTCATCACTATGTTCTGGTCTTTATGTTGGTTTCCTCTTAGCTGTGGTTAAAGAAAAAAAGGAAAAAAAGGCAAGATTAAAACAAAAAAACTCCTCACGTGTGTAATTTCAACATTTTATTCAATTGGGGGTTGACTGTGACTTAGCAAGCACATCCCTGGAACTTCCTCCTTCTCTCTCCTCTGGGTCTCCTTTCTCCCCCACCTGCTCCCTGTGCACTGGTCCCTTGCTTTCTCCTGCCCTTGTCCTCTCTGCTCTCTGCCCCCCTCCTCTCTCGGTTCCCCACACCCTCCCTCCTTCTCTCCCAGTGTAGCTTTCTGTTCCCAGTCCATCTCTTCAAAATGTCCTGATGCGGACTTTCTGATTTCTCTGTTTCTGGGTTCTAGGACTTTAAAGGTAGGATGAAATCTTAAATGTAGCTGTCAAAAAGCCTTCATGCTAGTGGGGAAAGAATAAGGGAGGAGGGATGGTACTTCAAGCTAAAATGAGGAAAGTCTAATGGTAAAACATCTTTATTGTAAATTTTTAAGAATAGAGACTACTCATATTTCTTCGTAGCCTCCATAGAACCTAGCATTGTGCCTAACACACACAGACGAAAAATACGAATAAAAATTTGCTGAATGAATGAATGAATACTGAACCAAAATGTAGTTTTATTTCATTGAGCACATAGATCCACAGTGTCCACTGAGCCAGAGAGCAGAGATGTGGGTCTTCAGAGACTCTTAGAAATCCTCTGGTGAAGGTATATATTTGCTTATATTTAGCATAAGCACTATTAAAATGTACTGTGCTGCTTAGGTTTGCCCTCCTCCATGGGCTAACATCTCCCTTGTTTCCAATGCTAATTTTCTTAGCAAACCCTCTTTTACACCTACAAGTAGAATCCTAATCCACAAGTTCTGTACACAAAGCCCCTGACTCTGCAGCTGTCTCATGATGACACCAGATCACTACCCATTCCCTCCCCTGGACCCACACTCAACTGACTTCCCTGCTAGATTCATCTTTCTCACTCATCCTTTCAATAAATATTTATTTTATAACTTTTTTGTACCACTCTTTATGCTGACAACTTTACTCATACTATCTCATTTAATCCATATGACACTGAAAAAGTTACTATTTTTATCCCTACTTTTCAGATGAGAGAACTGAGGCTAAATTGGTCAAGGACATACACCAACTATCCCAATGTGCCTACCTCAGAGGAAGTTCCCCAGACATGGGACTTGCAGGGTTTTGTTTTTTTTAACCAGGACAGTCCCAGGGAAGCTCTCCCAGATTGCCAGGAACTGGGAAGTTCCCAGGTCATGGGACTTTCAATGCTACAACTGGGAAAGTCCCATGCAAAGTGGATGAGTTGGTTGATCACCATACCATAATCACATGCCCAAGGTCACACAACTGGTACACATTAGAGATAGAATTCAAAGTCACCCCTTGTCTGACTCCAAGACCCCCACTTTCACCAATTCCGCCTCATCCCCCAACCTCTAATCCTATTCCTGGTTGCTTCTAAGAGGTGTCACAGCTACTTCACACCACAAACACCACCACCCAAAAAAATCTCTCTTCCCCTAAAACCAACTTTGCTAACTCCAACTCCACTGAGTTATCTAAAAGCATCCCCAGATTCACTTCCAAAGCTCCTCAACCTTCCCCTTCCTTGCTGCTCCCTCTCAGCCCCTGAATTTCTGGGACCAAAATGTTTCTCAGCATCCAAGTGTCCACCCTGCAACTACTCTGAGATTTGCTCTCTAGACCAGGGGTCAGCAAACTTTTGAGACGGAAGACCAGCCAGGGGTCAGCAAACTGCGGCTCCAGAGCCGCAGGCTCTGAAGTAAAATTGAAAATGAAAATAAAACTATCGTAGTTTCATTTATAAAATATTTAAAGAATATTATTCACATAATGGTGATTATGTAAAAATATATTTATGGCTCTCGAATAATTTTTAAATGGTTGTGAGGGACAGGGTTGGCTCTTCCAGGGGTCGGCAAACTTTCGAGACAGAACGTACCCAAAGAGCCGCGTGTGGCTCACGAACGCAGTTTGCCTTCCCCTGATCTAGAGTGACGGTCTGAAAGAGAATTCACAGGCAACCTTGTACTTGGATTGTTAAGAAACGAAGGCAAAGAGAACAAAAGGGCAGAGGCCAGTCTAGCACTGCATCTCCCTAACCTACAGGCCTGAGTGCTTTCCAAAACACCACCCCTTGCCTCTCCAGTGGTTCCCCTGGGCCTCAGATGCTGCACCTGGAGACATACCTGCCCTCCCACTCTCCCTAGAAGTCCATCACATACCCTCTCTGTTCTGGTCCTTGCAGACCTCCAATTACCTCCAAATCTACTCCTCTGTTCTTGTCTGCCCTCCTCTCCCTCCATCACTAAAGAGGTTTTTTATTGAACACCTTCTATGGGCAAAGCCACACACTGGAGACACACGCAGGAGGAAGACACAGCACCCCAAACAAGCAGCTGCATTCTAGCTCAGGTTCCACCTCCTTACAACCCCTCCTCCTGACCCCTTTTCCTCGTGATTTCCCAGAACATACACAGTCTGGACCATGACTTTGGGCATTGAAGCTTTTCAAATTATTTTCTGCTCCATGTAGATAGGTCTTGCATTCTTAATAAGATTGTCTGGTCTTGGGTATAGTAATACTGGAAAGCCGTTCTCCCTGGGCCCATAACACATCTGGCCTTGTACTGGGCATATACTGGGTACTTAGGAAGTGCTTGTTGAGCTGAATTAAATTGGTCACAACAGGTTTTCTGTCACAAACAATCCTTTACAGCTTTTTTTTTCCCTCTGATTCCAGTTTACATAGCAGTCATTCTCCCCAAGAAAACCTCAACTGGGCACAATTTGCACTGCAGTCCAAGAGGGACAGAGCTGACATCACATTGACACATTTACATTTCTTTATTCCACCAGCACAGGAGAACCCACCTCCTTTCTGTGCTTTTCCTCCTCCCCCGGACGTCTGAAAGAACCTAATCACCATCTTCTGAATCCTCCCTGTCACCTTCCACCCCCTCACCCAACGCACATACCACCTCAAATACTAAACCACAACTCAGATTTTTAAAGTTCAAGAGCTAAAAAGAATGAGCACTTGACTCATTTTTCCTTGATTCAAAGAGCTGTGGGTTCTCTAGAGCAGCCCTGGCACCCCTTTTGTGGGTCTGATCCCAATGCCAGGGCAGACCAAGAGGACTCCTACTTCCCTAACCAAATTCAACAGTGGACCCTAAGTGACAATGCTGTGATGTGTGACCTTGAGCATATAAATCCCTTTACTGCTCGGGGCTACGAAATGAGGGGCTGCTTCTCTGCAGGCTCCCCATGGACCCTCAGCTCACATGTCCTATGACCCTGACTTCCTTCTCGTTCCTGGGCTCTCTCCACAGTCCAACCTGCTCAGAACACAACACCAGCACCAATTCATCCTCTGCTGCCAACCCAGCTTGTCTACTGCCAGTATAAAAGATGGGAAGATGCTTTCTTTCTTCTTTTTGTTAAATTCCAGGCTGAGAAAAGGTCATGAAAACTGTTAGTTCATCAAAGAAGAACTGGGGGAAGACACCCCCAGTGAAAGGGCAAACAGGCTTCAGGGGCCCTAAACTCTCAGCTGTCCTATGGAGATAAAGTTACTCCAAAAACTTTGGTGGTTTGATTTCAGCAGCTCATATAAGTCCGCTAGCCATTTACCATCTCAGCATAGAGCAGTAAGTAGATAATGAGTGGGCCTCTGAAAAGCCAGTGCCGGCTTTGGTATTTTGTGGAGTCTTCCTCTGGATGACACACAGGGCATCAGGCGCCCATTGTTGGCCTTCCCTTGGAGAACTCACTTGCAAAGTAAGGGAAAATGTTGTTTAAACCACAATTGCCTTCTAAGAAGACTGGTTCTTAATAAATAGAAAACCCTTCGATCCACAGAGTACCTTGATGGGTTTGGATATGCAAAATGGGCCCAGAGTAAAGTATGGGAAGAGAGATTGGGGCAGAATGTAATTTTTCTACATAATTAATAAGAATTGGAATTGATGGGGAGAACCCAGAAGGAGGGGATGAAAAAAAGATGTGGACGAAGAGAAAGGACCAGCAAAATGGGTGAGCCAGGGGCTGTCTGTGGCATAGAGTGGCCAGTAACATCCCAGGGTGGGAGTCCAGAACTTAGATTTCTATTTTCAATATGTAGTTGTGTCCTATTACAGTAAAAGTTCTTCCATCTTTCTTTTAAATCTGCTGTAAAATCTTCTCTACAAAATTCCATGTGTGAGTGGGGTTGTTTGTTCGTCTGTGACGGTGGAACTCAGAGAGGAGGCTCAATTTCAGATATGAGTCAGATGTGGACTAGAATAACAGAAAGAGTGGAGCCATAAAATAAGAAAACAGGCATTAGAAGCCAGGGTGGATTACACAGAAAGAAACCCCAAAGAATTTGGAGAAATCTCTAGACATTCACAGTGTATTGAATGGGTGGTTCAAACTCATCTTTTTTAGATTTCAGTGGAAAGGAAGACACCATGAGTGTGCACACACACGCACACACACACAACTGTAAAAGAAACTGAAGCAGAGGCTGAGGAAGAACAGCTGGCCAGCTGTGAGCCCAGGTACAGGGGAAGCCTGGCTAACAATGAGCCGGTGTCTCTGGAACCTAAAGGCTCTTCCTTGAAGAAGCTGAGCAGGTAGATTCGGCTGCTGGCCAGGAAATGAGAAGTCATCATCAGGAGAAAAGGCAGCCACTGGTTGCAAAGGGGTGTGGATGTACACCCCAGTGCTCTCCACAGTGAGGGGAACTGACCAGATGAAGTATGAATTTCTCTTGATGGTTCAATGCTTTTACATTGAGTCTTTGGGAATGTCTAAAGCCTGTGGTATCTCAAAGATAGAAGATGGCTTTTCCTTATAAATTCAGCCCCTGTTAAAGCTATTAAGGAGTGTAGGGAATATATATTTGGAAAAACTGCACCAAGAAAGGGAGAGAGCAGGGTTGGCAACCAAAATACAATCCCACAGAAAAATGGATGCTGGCCATAGAAATAGACCCTTCAATAGATTGTTATCTGGAAAGAAACAAAGGGAATGAGAGGGAGTCTGGCACACACTCAGGCAGACCCATCTGGGCTCTATATTTTCTACCTTTCCATGTTTTATGCCTTCAGTGTCCTTCATTTTTCCACATATATTTACTGAACATCAAATAGAAGCCAGGCACTTTTCTTGATGCTAGGGATACAGAGGTGAAACAAACAGATGAGGCCCTGCAATCGCAGAGTTAACACAGAAAATAAACAAGGAAAAAGTACACGAATTAATGAGATCATTTTAGATACTATTAAATCGCCTAAGAGTAAAACAAGGCAAACAACTGTGATCGAGAACAACTTGGTATAAAGACTGCTATAGAGAGAGAAGTCAAGAAAGGTCCTGAGGAAAGCTCGTTTGTGCTGAAATATGAACAAGGAGAAGGAGCCATCCTTGAGAACATGCTGGAGAAGTGCATCCTCAGCAGAGGCAAAGGAAATGCAAAGGCCCTGGGAGGGCAGAAGGGCTGGTGGGACTGGAGCTAGAGAAAGCACATCTGGAGATGGAGGGAGTGGGATGGGCAGGAAGCCTGGGGGCAGGTGTCCTCACGAAAAGCCACAGTGAGGAAAATCAAAGAGGGCAGCCACCTGGTACCCTGTCGTGAAGACAAGTCTCTTTCCTGAGCCGAGGGGAAGCCATTTCTCCTAGAAGAGAAACATGGAGGGAGCCCAGCCCACATGGAAGCCGCACCAGGAGCAGTGCTTACAGCAAAGAGCCACCAGATGGCTCCATGACAAGACTGCCCAGCACTTTCTCCCAGCATTGCTGACGCCTTTCCTGTTCTAAGGTAGAAGCATTTTTTTTTTCCCCACTGAACAAAAAGCTCCTTTAGCAAACAGCCACTTCACTTTTTTTTTTTCTTTTAAACAAAAGGAACCAGTAGCAACCAGTACAATCGGGCAGTCAGGTGACTTATCTTTTCATCCTGATAGCTAAATGAGGCAACTCCTATTAGCCAGGGGGTTCCTCTGTGTTCCTTTCCCAAGCTCTCGTTTTTTTCAAAGTACTGTACGGTGCTCAACCTGACTGTCCTTTCCATATAGACAATCTTAGGAAAGCAAATGCCAGTAGCCCAGGCCACATGCCAAATTCTAACTCTCCAATGAGCCGACTTGCCCAGGAAGTAATGGCTTCCAGGCACTTTAAAACCTCGGTTGATGGTGTGTGTGAGATTGTGGGGCTGGAGGAGTGGAAGGGGCAGAATGAAAAAGGCAGGCAGGGTGTTTGTTATTTCCACCAAGATTTCCTTGTAGTGGTATGTTTTTGTTTTTGTTTTTTAAAATAAAGGCAAGAATTGCTCCAGATCTCCTAACAAGCACTGACCCTAGAAACAGTTGTTTGGCTTGAAAGAAGGGTCTTCAGTGACCAGTATGCAGGGGGCATCAGGAAGCAAAGATCTGCAGGACTTATCTGTGAGTCAGCTGAATTCATCAAGTGGCCACAGGAGCCTCTCAGGAGCTCTGAGGATAGAAGGGGAAAAAATAGCCCCCATCTTTAAGGTGTTTACAGTTTAAAGCTGGCATAGGAATTCTTGCCCACTGGAATTCTCTTCCTTTCTATCTGCTGAAACTAACCCCTCTCTCCCTTGAGCTCCCACAGTCCTTTGTACATATTATAGTTGTGTTAGAACTGTGTCCTTCACTAGATGGGCTAGTCCCTGGGTCCAGACCCATATATCATCCACTTCTGTTTGCCCCAGCACTTCCCACAGAGCCTGGGAGAGAAGGAAATAAATAGACAGATCGACAGACAGACAGATGAGGGAAAAAGGGGAAAAAAATGTGTTTAATAATATTTCTCTCGGCCTCTCCCTGACACAGGTACACACACACACTTAAAGGACATACATGTCATGATCTAGAAGCTCATTATCACAATTCCCAATGGGGCAAATCCAAGGTAAAAAACATGTCCCTAGAACATGAAGCTGTATGAAGATTTTCTATCTGCATGACCAAAAAAATAGAAAGCCAGGAAGGGCCCTTGTTTAATTGTTTTCAGTAACGAGGAGGAAGAGAGGCCTGCTAGTCCATCATGTTTTCATGCAAGGTCACACACGTCCTTTCTCCAACTACACCTGGAAGGATGGAGCATGACAGAGGAGGGCTCCTCTGAATATGGCCCACAAACTGTAACTGCTGAAGAAATGTTCTCCCTGCTTCTGATTTGCTGGTAATACAGGAAGTTGAAGCATGATTGTCACCCCCAAAGAGCTCTGTATGGTGAGTTTAAGAACCACCATTGGCTAAATCTCCCTATGGTATGGCTCTGGTCACATATCTCCCTAGGCACAACCCATTTAAATGGTTCTCAACTGCCTACAATTCAGTCAAAATCCACTGACCTGGAAGTTAGACCCTTAGCTGAAACCTCCGCTTTGCCTGGGAAACTTCCTGAATGCCCTCACCCACTAGCATCTGCTATCACATTTCCATAGCACTCTGAACTTCCAGCCCCTCACACACTGATAATTGTTTAATTGAATTTGAATTAAATATTTGTTTAATGTCACTACAATAGACTGCTGAGTCCTGTGTGTACAGGGCCCAGGGCTTTTTGTTCTAGCGCTCAAAATAGTGCTGGGCACTAAGGAAGTCCTCATACATATTTATGACTCATCTGGGAACTGACTAACTTGGTGCTCTGGTCCCAACTTACCTTTTCAGCTTCATCTCCTGATTCCTCCATACACAAACCAAGGGGTCGGCAAACATGCAGCTCTTTGGGGTATGCACATATGGCTCTGAAGTAAAATTGAAAATGAAAATAAAACTATCATAGTTTCATTTATAAAAATTTTTAAAGGATATTATTTACATAATGGTGATTTCTTTTGTTTTCTGGCTCTCGAATAACTTTTAAACTCTTGTGAGGGACAGGATTGGCTCTTCCATCTCAAAAGTGTGCCGACCCCTGCACATACCTATGTTTCATCCAAATCCATCATTCCCCAACATCTTTACTCTCCGATCTCTGTCACTCTGTTCACATGATTCCTTCTTCTTGGATAATAGATATTATTTCCATTCATTTTAAAGACAACCAGGATCAGAGAAGGCAGAAGAATATTTTTTATTGAGATATAATTTCACATACAATAAAATTCACCAGGGATTCTTAGTATATTCACAAGTTTGTGCAATCATCACCATTAATTACAGAACATTTGAATCACCCAAAAAGAAATCCTATACCCATTACCCATCACTCCCCATTCTCCTCCTCCCAAGTTACTGTCAATCATTAATCTACTTTTTGTCTCAATATAGTTGCATATTCTAAAAACATATATTTACATGTGTATACATATATATATATATTTGCCTATTCTAGATATTTCATTTCAAAGAAATCATACAATATGTGGCCTTTTGTGTCTGGCTTCTTTCACCTAGCATAATATTTTCAAGGTTCATGCATACTGTAGCATTTATCAGTACTTCATTCTTCTTTATGGCTAAATGATATTCCATTGTATGGCTATACCTGATTTTAATTATTCATTCATCAGTTGATAGACATTTGGGTTGTTTCCACTTTGGAGTTATTATGAATACTACCCCTATAAGTATTTGTATACAAGCTTTTGTGTGAACATATGTTTTCAATTATCTTGGGTATATATTTAAGAGTGGGATTGTTGGGTCATATGGTAATTCTATATTTTACTAAACTTTTTTGAAAGTGGCTGTACCATTTTACATTCCCACCTGAAATGTATGAGTATTCCAAGTTCCTACATTTTTGTCAACAGATATTATTATCTATTATTGTTGTTGCTGTTGCTGTTGATGATGGTGATGATGATGATGATGATAATCACCATACCAGGGGGTATGAAGTAAAATCTCACTGTGCTTTTGATTTGCATTTTCCTGATGACTAATGATGTTGGGCATTTTCTCATGTACTCATAGGCTTTTTCTTTATTTTATTTGGGGACATGTTTATTGAAATTCTTTGTCATTTTTAATTGGGTTATTTGTCTTTTTATTGTTGAGTTGTAAGAATTCTTTATATGTTCTGGATACTGGACCCTTATCAGATCTTCACAATATGATTTGCAAATATTTTCTACTATTCTATAAGTTATCATTTCACTTTCTTGATAGTATCCTTGAAGAACAAAAGTTGAATTTTGATAAGGCCTAATTTATTCTTTGGTTTGTTATCCTTTAAGTGCCATATCTAAGAAATAATTGTCTATGCCAGGGTCACAAAGATTTACATCATAGGAGGTATTTCCTCTTAAGGGTTTTATAGTTTTACCTCTTATAAATTTAGATCTTTGATCAATTTTGAGTTAACTTTTGTATATAGTATGAGTGGAGAGTGCAGATTCATTCTTTTACATGTAGATATCCAGTTATCTTAAGACCATTTGTTTAAAAGATTCTTTGGAGCATAGTATAGGGAATACAGTCAATGGAATTGTAATAGATATATATGAATTCAGAGGGGTAATAGATTGGGGGAGGGATTATCACTTTGTGAAGGGTGAAATGTATAGCTAGTACATTGTTTTGTACACCTGAAACTAATAAAAAAAATTATTCTTTCCCCATTGAACTGTATGGTAAAAAGAAACATTTTTAATACAATCATGATGGAAGAGGCTGCCATGGTAAAGACCACCACTGTCTGAGGCATGGCTTCCAGGAATGCAGAGATTGGCTTGGTTATTTTATATAATACCTACTATGTAAAAATTCCATGAGCACTATCTCAGTCTACATCTTTCTATATGTACCAATGGTTCTTAACTTTTTTTTAGGGTAAATAATCCAATGAAATTGTGGACTCTTTCATACACATAATATTCTGCTTAAAATGTTGAGTTCACAGACATCTCCCAAGAAGCCCATCCACAGACCCTAAGCTACAAACTCCTGCTCTACACTCTTCCCCATAGAGTTCATCCACTGCTAGGACTCCAGACAACACCCCTGCAGTGCAGCTGACTCACTTTGTTTTTGTTTGTTCATTTGTGTATAGCCCTACTCTCTCCTTTGAACCACACATTTTCACTAGATGTGTACACTTAGTTTCTGGACATCTCAAGTTCAGCACATTCAACTTGTCATCTTAGCTCCCCCAACCAAGCTCATACCCCAACTTCCCTCTTTCTGGTTACAGCACTGTTCTTCCCATCACCCAGACTAAATCTCAAAGCCATCTTCACTTCTTCTTCCCTTCACCGCCCCCCCTCTCCCCCACCATCCAATCATGCCTTTCCTTCTTCTCACTTCAGGCCTGAAATTCAGACATTAGGTCTCCAGTTTATATAATTATTTCTTTAACCTGACCACCTATTAGTACCATGCCTGGTCTAAGTACTTGTTCTGAGACCTGGCTGATGCAATAGGTGTCTCTGACCTTGTTTGTTTCTTGTCTTTGGGTTCTTTACTTTATAATTGATTAGAATACAGATTTTATCTGCTGAGCGCAGTTCTGGGCATTTCACTTCCTGGTTTAAAAAATCTTAGTGGCTTGTCATGGTCCTCCAAATTTAGTATAAATTTAATTGGTCAGGAATTCAAGATCCTCTACCCTATGACTCACCAATCCTCTGACCTCATCTCCTAACTTTCCCCAAAATAGACCCTATCTTCCAGCCCAAATGGTCAGCACTAACGGTCTCTGCCCCTTGACTTCATTCACTACCTTCCCACCAACCTTAGCAAGCTCACTGTACTGAGCCTTCAAGCCCAGCCCAATTGTGATCACCTCCATGAAGCCTTCCTGACTGCCCCTGCTGGGGGGTAGGGGGCGTTTTGTTTTTTTTTAATATGACATTTACTATTATTATGCAATTTACATCCTTCCTAGCAGTGTCTTGTATAAAATAGTTCCTTAATGGAGACTGGTCCCATTCAGCAGTGATTCTCAACAGAACATGAATCAGAGTCACTTGGGGAACTTTCTCAAAATACCCCACTTGGGACCCAGACTTCTAGATTTTGAGAAGGGAACATCTACTGATAATTATGATGTACATCACAAATTAAGAACTATGCATCAAATTAACAAAACTCGTAGTAACAATGATGGTTAAAATATGCTGAACATTCACTACATATCAGACACTGTGTATGCATTATTTCATTTAATCCTCAAGAAACCCTATGAAGTGGTCAGTATTATTTTCCTATTCTTTGGATGAGGAAACTGAGGATTAACTAAGCCATTTGCCTAAAGTACAACATTTATGAATAAATGAATTAGATGAAATAAAGGTCCCTGAAGGACATTTGCAATCTATTGAGAAATTTAAGTGATTTTCCAGGAAGACGTATGTCAAGATTTAGTAATTTTTACCCAGTTTCCCCTTTTCCTGGTTTTGTGACCTTAGGCAAATTACTTGCCCTCTCTGAGTTTCTGTTTCTTCTTCTGTAGAATGAGCATAACATAATACTTACTATGGTAGGAAGGATTAAATGAGTTAAAGTATGTAAAGTACTAAGTGCCTACACAGAGTAAATTCTCAACAGGCTACGTATAACTATCATTATAATGATTTTGTTCAAAAATATACCTCAATCCAAGGTAGTCCTTCCTAACTCTGGGCAACAATGATGGGCTCTGAGCAGCACAATAGCTAAAATAAGTCACATGTAAGACTGACTGTCATTCTTTAGGGTGGGGCTAAAGTTAATAAATATATTTTTACTGAGGAACTTCCAGGTGCCAGACATTAAAATGCAACAATAAATAGAGATAGGATCCCTGCCCTATGGGAGCTAACAATTTTGATTGCTGAGATCAGAGCCACTTCACTCACAGCGGAGTTTGTCCAGTGACTTGAAGGCCTATGAGTTCTTCAGGAACTGCCAGTATCAAGGTTTTTCAGCCTCTAAGCTTAGGGATGGCTCATTTCTACAACATAATATTCCCCTCCCAGATGGCAAAGGCATGGAAGGTATGGATGCAGCTTTGGGGTTTGATTACTTTTACCTCTGCCTGGAACATCAGTGTTCTCAAACTTCCCTTTGACATGCACCAATGTTGTCTAATTCTGCTTTCTCTCCTTCCCAAATGTGCATTAGAATAAGGAAAGAGAATGATTATGAATTACTGTCATGGGTTCTTTTGCAGGAAGAACAGAGGCATGAAATGTTTCAGTTATGGCAACCTGCACTGACTGGGCTGCAAGTGCGATTTCAATTTAACATTTGCATTTGCATAGCATTTTGGGATTTACAGTATTCTTTGACATACACCTTATGAGGTAGGAATTATTCCTGTCAGTTTTAGAGATGAAGAAACAGAGCCTCAGGGAGTTTGTGTTATTTACCCAAGATTGCACAGCTAATGAGCTGCTTTGACAAATTCTGGAGAGGCTCTTTAAAAGGAAATAGACAGTGGAGGTGCGGAAGGGACAACTTTTGCCTTTCCTTCTTCTTCCCACTTCTTGCCTGAAACCCAGGCATTAGGGCTATAGTTCAAGCAGTCACATTGTAACTGTGAACTTGGAAGCCATGCAAAAAAGGATGGCAAAGCAGAAAAACAGAAGCAGCTGAGGCCACTGATGTCTTCTTGCATCACCAGACCAGCTTTGAACAGCCTACTTTTGGCATTTTTTTTTTCTTTTAAATGTGTTTAAGATTCTATAGTTGGGTCTCTGTTTCAAGTAGCTATTAGCTCTCTTTAGCCACCAAACAGTATTACCTATAATTCACAAAACCGGTAACAATTATCAATAGGGACATGGTTTAGCAAATGATGTCACATAATTATAATTGTGCCTGAGAGTAACACTCTCTCCATTCCTAAGAAGGACTTACCTATACTATCTCTCCTTCATAATCCATTAAAATGACAGTTGCAAATAACATATGAGGTCCGACAATTAAGTCCACAAACTTGTTGCAAAGATATTGCTAACCTTTTTTGATATCAGAGGGATTATTCATTATGAATTTGTACCAACTGGACAAACAGTTAACCAAGTTTACTATTTTGAAGTGTTGAAAAGGCTGTGTTGGGCCAGCCAAGTGGCGCGGTGGTTAAGCACTGGCTCGGGATGCCAGCAGCCCCGGTTCGGATTGCATATATGAGGGCCAGTGACACTGCCCTCAAAAAAAAGGCTGTGTGAAAAAGTTAGATGACCTGAGCTTTCGCCAACAATTCATGGCTCTTGCATCATGACAACGCACCAGCTCACAGGTCACTGTCTGTGAGGCAGTTATTAGCCAGGAACCAAATAACTGTATTGGAACACCCTCCCTACTCACCTGATCTGGCCCGCAATGATTTCTTTACTCAAAGATAAAGGAAATATTGAGAGGAAGACATTTTGATGACATTCAGAACATTAATGGTAATATGACAACAACACTGATGCCACTCCAGAAAAAGAGATCCAAAACTACTTTGAAGTGTGGATTAGGCGCTGGCATCAGTGCATAGCTTCCCAAGGAGAATACTTCAAGGGTGACCATAGTGATATTCAGCAATGAGGTATGTAGCACTTTTTCTAGGATGAGTTCGTGAACTTGTCAGACCTCCTAGATGTAAATTCCCAAGTCCATGATATACTTCATGGCATATACATTATAATAGAAATCATAAAAAATAGTTGTATATGAAAGAAAAAACTAAAACATAATATACAAAAATAATAGGAATTTAAGCTGACAGAATCATGGTTGATTTTTAATTCTATTTTCAAAATTGTCTTTAATATTGCTGTCTTATCCGAATTAAAAAATTATTTAAATGTTGGGTTCTCCAAATTATCACCCTGTAATAAATTAAATCCAAAATCCTACATTACAGAACTAGGATTTACCCACTCTTTCTCCAGACTTATTTGAGTGCAGTCCCCTATCCCATCTAAGACTGGAGCAAGTGTCCACACTTTAGGGAAGGCTGCTTTATGGGAACAGGGTATCTAGTACTCAGCAACTTCTTGCCTCACACAAACTCTACGGAACCAAGGGGCACTTGAGTATGCGCTGATCCTGCTGCATCTATTTTGCTAAGTGTTTCTAGAGTCAAGAGGATTTTTCCATTGGTAATTTGCACGTTGTTCCCACAATTACATTTTAAAGTTGATGAGTGGCATTTAGAAGTAGAAGGCTTTCCACCTCTAGTTCCTCTCATTGGTATGTAATGTGGGCAAGTTAATTAACCTATCTGGGCTAAGCCTTGCTTTCTACCAAATGGAAAACCATGCATAAAATGAATAAATGCTACATCCTTTCAAATATAGCCAATTACAATGCAAGAAATGTTATGGCCAACCCCCTCTCTTCTCAGCACCCAAAATCACAGGAATAATTAACAAACTGAACACTAAGACATATTTACTTAGAATTAGAAACAAAAGGCTGATTAAGTCATTCTACCTGCATGATCGTCTTCCCAGAAGTCTGTGGATTTATGAATATGGTAGCCAAAGGGGGGTTCAGCTGACAACCAGGAGACTGGATAGTAAAGTTGCATGTGAGAAAAGTACATAGGAAAAAGGTCCATATCTGTAAGAGGACATATTTTCTACTTTACTTAGGACAAGACGCTCAGGAGAAAATAGCAAAGTGAGGAATCAGGAAAGGTTGGACCAGGCCTGATCCTGCTGAGGCAGATTTTATGAAACAGGTAGTAAATAAGTAAGTAAGTAAATAAATAAATAAATAAAATGAAATCTAATTGAGTTTTCCAAATACAAATTAAAATAAAGAAACATTACTGTCTTCTATCACCACATTTCAGTAAAGAAAAGAGACATTTTACCAACCTAACAAGAGATACCTCATTTCAGAATAAAAGACAGTTCCTAAAATTGAATCAATTTAGTGATGTGAAAACCTCACTACCTTGCCCTTACTTTTCTCATTTCCTCATGCACCGGTGGAAACTCTATCCCATATTAGCTCCAGTCTAAGGAATAGTATTTAGGAATGACTGCTTTAGTGAAGAGTCTCCTTCTGGCTCACTCATGTGACCTGGGAAAAAGTTGCTCCACCTCCGGGAGTTTCAGTTATCATACATAAGATGGAAATAATGTGTACTTACCTGGCCTACCTCACAGGACTGTGGCCAAATGAGACATGGTAACATTCACCAAATGGCTCTGGAAAAGGTGAAGAATTATACAAATGTTCAAGATGGTTTTTCTTTCTCAACTTCAGTTATATACTTATTCCCAAACTCCTGGAATTAGACGATTATACTATAAAATGGTTCATTTCAGAGAAATAGCAAGTGCCAGATGCTCACACATTTTCTCCATTAGGAAAATAAAATATGAATTGATAGTTTACCATGGAGACTAGGAAGCTACATCTAGTTTTAAGGAGCACCATCCGAAACTCTCCAATAAGAACAATTATTTCACTTGATGCTTTGAGTGTGGGCAGATTCTGCCCAAACCAAGTCTCATGCCATTTTTAAAGATTCCAAAAGAAGTTGCACTGATTCAAGATTCAGCACCTCACCAACAACATATTTTATTCATCTCTGTATCAACATAACTGAGAGCAAGCCAGGGACAGAATAAGAATTCAATGAATGCTGAATAAACAAATCTTGGCCCTGGGAAAGCATTTTTCAGTTTATTGCCATAGTGTTCTTCTCATCAATAAACTGGGAAGAAAGCATCAACTAACTCCTGGGTGGTTACAAATATTTTCTATTAAAAATAACAAAAAAAGTATATTGCTGGTAGACATATAAAATGGTAGCCACTTTGGAAAAACATTTTGACAGTTTCTTAAAAGGTGAAACAGAATTACTATTATATATAACCTAGAAATTCCACTCCTAGGTATGTACCCAAGAGAACTGAGAACATACCTTCATACAAAACAAAAAACAAAAAAACCGGGGCCGGCTGAGTGGCGCTGTGGTTAAGCGCTGGCTTGGGACGCCAGTGGCCCTGGATCAGTCCCACATATAAGGGCCAGTGACACTGCCCTCAAAAAAAAAAAAAAAAAAACATACATAAGTGCTCATAGCAGCATTACTCTGAATAGCCAAAACATAGAAAAAAACAAAATGTCCATCTACTGGTGAATGGATAAACAAAATGTGGTATATCCCTATAATAGAATATTAATTAGCAATGAAAAGGCATGAAGCCTTGTTGCATGCCACAGCATGGATGAACCTTGAAAACATTACGCTAAGTGAAAGAAGTCAGACAAAACAGGACACATACTGTATGATTTCATTATATTAAATGTCTAGAATAAATATAATATTGAACATCAACTATAATTTAAAAACAAAATTTTAAAAATGTGCAGAATAGGGCCAGCCAAGTGGCGCAGTGGTTAAGCTCTGGCTTGGGAAGCCAGCAGCCCTGGTTCGGGTTCCACATATGAGGGCCAGTGACACTGCCTTCAAAATAAAATATGTGCAGAATAGGCAAATACATAGAGACAAAAAGTATTAGTGCTTGTCAGGGGGAAGGAAGTGGGAATCAGAACTAACTATTAATGGGTATAAGGTGTTTTTTTTTAATGGTGAAAATGTTCTGAAATTAGATAGTGGTGATGATTGAACAATGCAGTGAATATACTAAAAACTACTCAAGTGAACACTTTTAAATGATGATTTTATGTTATGTGAATTATATCTCAATGTAAAAAAAAATTAAATATAAAGGCTGTAAGAGATAGGTCTAAGATGGTGGATTAGGTAAACACTATGCCTGCTGCTTCCCAGGATCATACCAAAATTACAAATAAATTATAGAACAATCAACCTCAAGAATCATCTGAACACTAGCTGACCCGAAACCCTATAACTAAGGATATAAAGAAAAGGCCACATAGAGAATGGTAGGAGGGGCAGGGACGTGAAACAGGCTGATCCTAAACCCACAGATAGTGGTTGAACACCACTCTGAGGGATACCTTGGTGGCAGAGGTACCCTTGTAAAGCGACCCCAGGCCCACATTGGGCTTCCCAGCCCAGGGGTCCTGTGCCAGGCAAAGGAGTTCCCACAACATCTGACAGTAAAAAGTCAGCAAGGTCCCTTTCTGCCCATCCCAGTGAGATGAAACGCAGCTGGAAACCTAGATGCCCTCTTACAAAGCCTAATGCAGACTCACTCACTGCAAACACTAACCTGGTCTCTGATGGAGGGGCAGCAGCTCAGGGGCACCAGAGACATATGGGGAAAGACTGAGTTGTGTGGCATCAAGGCGAGGGCTGGAGGGATCAGAGCCATTATCCCTGTGTAGAGTCTGTCTCACATGTAGCCTACAGGAAGGCACCATTTTTTCTATGGTGAACCCTCCTCCGAAGGGCCACATCTGAGTCCACATGGGTCTGCTAAAATCCACGCATGTGTACTACCTTGGTGATGCTCTGGTTCCCTGCCCCGCATGGCTGGTGCCACATCACCTGTGGCATTCTCAGCTGCGGAATGGCCAGCCCCACCCGTACAAGTTACAGAGGCCTCTTGCAGCAGCAGACAGCCTGCAGTGGCTCAGGAACTGCTGGTGGTAGACAGTGACCAAAACCCTGTGCCCTAGCCTTTCTTGGACAGCTCTTAGGGACTGTGGGCCTGAGGCGAGCAGTGGCTGGCCACGGTGCTCTCAGGTCATTTTTGTGTGAAGTGGTCACAGGCTTGGCACTGGTGCAAGAACCAAAACTGCATTATCTTATAAAAACCACCACACACACCCAGTAGTTCCCTCGAACCTTGCCCCACTCACCTAGAGCTGCATTGCCAGAGGCACTCTCCATGCCTGTGAGACTGGCCCATCCCCATGGGACATGGAAGCCTTTTACAGCAGCAGATGACCTGTGGCTGCTAGGGGGACTTTTGGTGGTGGACAGTGACCCAAACCCTGCACCATAGTCTCATGGGCTGCTATCAGAGATTTGCAAGCCATAGGTAAGTGGTGGCTGGCTGCAGTGTTCTTCGGATGCTTTACAAAGTGGTCACAGACTGGGTCCTGGTACAAGATCTGAATCTGCATTAACTTTGTAAAAATCATCAGCTACATGTTGTGACTCCCTGGGACCCAGTCCCACCCAGCTAGTGCTTCATCATCAGGGGCACTCTCAATTTGGGGTCAACCAGCCCAGCCCATGCACCTAAGAAGGATCTTTCAATGACTGAGCCTTATGGGCAGCAAGCAGGTGACAACAGTCCCTAAGGAATGCTGGGCCTTTTGCTAAGCTGCCCCAGGCCTAATACTGGTGGTAGCCAGCCACGGTTCACAGGGAGGCCAACCCCACACACCTCCAGGTCCGGCATGGACAGCAGCAAGCCACATATACATTTGTGGTTTTTACTAGGTAGTAGTGAGCCAGTTATAGGCAAGACTAAAATTGGCCTGTACAGGAGAATTTCCTAAGAGACACAAGAAACAAGACACCAAAAGGCCAGCATCAGACCACAATGGAGCACTACCTGGTTAGTCCCACAAGCAGCACACCCACAAGATGGTCTCAATAGGCACAAGAGCTTGCAGGGGCAAATCCCCCTCTGAGGGGTCAGCTCCCACATAGCAGCTCATACACTGTAGGCATAGCCAATCCTCACAGTCAATCAGCCTGGGAGGCTTTTGTTCCAAAAGCAATCAAGGCTCAACTACAACAGAAGAACACACATAAGGGACATTCCTGGAACATACACTAAGAGGGAGACTGTGATTGGACCACACAGGACACATACTACATAAGGCCACCCAGAAAAAACTGAGAGACATAGATCTACCTAACAAGTAGAAGCAAATATGGAGAGACAGCCATTATGTGGAGACAAACAAACATGTCCCAAGTAAAAGAACAGAAGAAACCTCCAGAAATAGAACTAAATAAAATGGAGGCAACCAACCTAGCAGAGAAAGACTTTAAAACACTGGTTATAAGAATGCTTAAGGAATTTAGTGAGAATTTTAACAAATAGATAGCAAGCATAAAGAAGGACATAGAAACCATATGAAAGAACCAGCCAGTAATAAAGAATACAATAATTGAAATAAAGAATATATTAGGGGGCCGGCCGAGTGGCGCAGTGGTTAAGTGCTGGCTTGGGAAGCCGGCAGCCCCAGTTTGGGTCCCACATATTAGGGCCAGTGACACTGCCCTCAAAAAAAAAATAAAATAAAATAAAAAATAAAAAAAAATAGTAAAAAATAAAAAAGAATATATTAGAAGGAATCAACAGCAGATTAGATGAAGCAGAGGATCGAATTTAGTGATTTAAAAGACAAGGTAGCAAAAACACTCAATCGGAACAACACAGAGAAAAAAGAATAAAATAAAACAAAGATAACTTAAGGGACCCTTGGGACAATATCAAGTATAACAATATCACATCATAGGAGTACCAGAAGGAGAAGAGAGGGAGCAAGGTATTGAGAATCTATTTAAAGAAATAATAACTGAAAACTTCCCTAAGTTAGTGAAGAAAATAGACATACAAGCTCAGGAAATGCAAAAAGTCCCAAATAAGATGAACCCAAATATACTTACATCAAGACACATCATAACTTAAATGGCAAAGTTTAAATACAAAAAGAGAATACTAGAAGCAGCAACAGAAAGACAATTAGTTACTTAACAGGGAGTTCCCATAAGTATATCAGCTGATTTCTCAATACAAACTTTGTAGGCCAAAAGAGAGAGGCAGAAAATATTCAAAGTAATGAAAAACCAGGGCCTACAACCAAGACTACCTTACCCAGCAAGGCTATCATTTAAGATGGAAGGAGATAAAAAGCTTCCTTAATGAAAAAGAAAATAATAATTAAAAAAAAAAAAAAAAACTAAAGGAATTCATTACCACCAAGCCAGTATTACAAGAAATGTTAAAAGGTTCTTTAAACAGAAGAAAGGACAAAACAAATTAATGAAGATCAAAAATATAAATAATAAAATAGCAGTAACTATATACCTATCAATAATCACTTTAAATGTAAATGGGTTAAATACTCCAATCAAAAGACATGGAGTAGCTGAATGGATAAGAAAACACATTCCATGTGTATGCTGTCCACAAGAGACCCACCTCAGGTCGAAAGACAAACACAGATTGAAAGTAAAGTGATTGAAGGGGCCGACTGAGGGGCATGGTGGTTAAGTGTTGGCTTGGGAAGCCAGTGGCCCCGGTTTGGGTCCCACATGTGAAGGCCCATGACACTGCCCTAAAAAAAAAAAATAAATAAATAAATAAATAAAAAGAAAGTAAAGGGATTGAAAAAGATATTTTATACAAACGGAAACAAGAAAAAAGCTGGAGTAGCAATACTTATAATACATTGGACAAAAAAGACTTTAAAACAAAGACTATAGTAAGGGATAAAGAAGAACATTACATGATAATAAAGGGATCGATCCAACAAAAGGACATCATTATAGTAACCATTTATGCACCCAAAATAGGAGCACCTAATTATGTAAAATGAATATTGACTGACATAAAGGCAGAGATCAATAGTAACACAATCATAGCACGGGACTTTAACACTCTACTGACACCAATGAACAGGTCATCCAGACAGAAAATCAACAGGGAAAGAGCAGCCTTAAATGACACATTAGATCAGATGTATTTAATTGATATTTTTAGAGCATTTTACCCCAAAGATGCAGAATATATGTTCCTTTCAAGTTTACATGGAACATTTTCCAAGATAGACCATATGTTAGGCCACAAAACAAGTCTCAATAAATTTAAGAAGACTGAAATCATATCAAGTGTCTTCTCTAACCACAATGGTATGAAACTAGAAATCACTTACTAGGAAAAAAACGAAAAAACACACAAACAGTTGGAGGCTAAATAACATGCAACTAACTAATGAATGGATCAACAATGAGATCAAGAGAGAAATCAAAAGCTACCTTGAGAAAAATGTAAATGAAAACACAACAACCCTAAATCTATGGGACACAGCAAAAGCAGTCTTAAGAGGGAAATTTATAGCAATGCAGGTCTACCTAAAGAAACAAGAAAAATTTCAAATATGCAGTTTAAGTTTACACCTAAGGAAACTGGAAAGAGAACAGTGAAGCACAAGGTGAGTACAGGAAGGAAATAATAAAGATCATAGTGGAAATAAATGAAATAGAGGCTAAAAATAAATACAAAAGCTCAATGAAACCAAGAGTGGGTCTTTTGAAAAGATAAACAAAATTGACACACCTTTAACCTGACTCATCAAAAAAAAAAAAAAAAGAGAGAGAACCCAAGTAAATAAAATCAAGAATGAAAGAGGAGAAATGACAACAGACATTACAGAAATACAAAAAAAAATTTAAGAAAATACTGCGAGCAACTATACACCAACATAATTATGGACAACGTAGAAGAAATGGATAAATTCATAGAAGCATACAATCTTCCAAGGTTAAATCAAGAAAAAACAAAGAATCTGAACAGACCCATTTTTAACAACAAAATTGACTCAGTATGCAACACACTCCCAAGAAACAGAAGTCCTGGGCCAGATGGCTTCACAGGTGAATTTTACCAAACATTGAAAAAAGAATTAACACCTTTTCTCCTAAAACTGTTCCAAAAAACCAAGAAAAGGAAAACTCCCAAGCTCATTTTATGAGGCTATGCTTACCCTGATTTCAAAACCAAAGACACTGCAAAAAAAGAAAACTATAGGCCAATATCCCTAATGAACATAAATGCAAAAATTCTCAAAAAAAAAAAATAGCAAACTGAATTCAGCAATACATTAAAAAGATCATACACCACAATCAAGTGGCATTCATTCCTGTAATGCAATGTTGGTTCAATATCTGCAAATCAATTAACTTGATACACCACATAAACAAAATAAAAAATAAAAATTACATGGTCAAATCAATAGCTGCAGAAAAAGCATTTGACAAGATCCAGCTTGTATTTATGATTAAAAACTCTCAGCAAAGTGGGAATAGAATGCATACAAATATCTCAACATAATAAAGGCTATATATGACAAACCCACACCTAATATACACAATGGGGAAAAGCTAAAAGCATTCCCCTTAAGATCAGGAACAAGGATGCCTAGTTTTACCACTTTTATTCAGCATTGTACTGGAAGTTCTAGCCACAGCCATCAGATGAGAAAAAGAAATAAAAGGCATCCAAATTGGAAAGGAAGAAGTAAAACTGTCATTATTTGCAGATGATATGACATTTTACAGAGAGAACCCCAAAGATTCCACCAAAAATCATTAGAACTGATAAATAAATTTAGTAAAGTAGCAGAATACAAAATTAACATTCAGAAATGGGTTGCATTTTTATACACCAATAACAAACTATCAGAAAGAGAAATTAAGAGAACAATCCCATTTACAACTGCATCCAAAAAAATAAAAAATACTTAGGAGTAAATTTAACCAAGGAAGTAAAAGATCTATACTCAGAAAATTGTAAGACACTGAGGAGGGAAATTAAAGAAGATACAAATAAATGGAAACATATACCATGCTCACAGATAGGAAGAATTAATATAATTAAAATGTCCATAATACCCAAAGCAATCTATAGGTTTAATGCAATTTCTATCATCAAAATACCAATGACATTTTTCACAGAACTAGAACGAATAATCCTAAAATTTATATGAAATCATAAAAGACCCTGAATAGCACAACAATCCTGAGAAAGAAGAACAAAGCTAGAGGTATCACACTACCTGATATCAAATTGTAGTACAAGACCATAATAATCAAAACAGCATGGTATTGGCATAAAAACAGACACATAAATCAATAGAACAGAATAAAAAGCCCAGAAATAAATCCATGCCTATATGGTCATTTAATCTATGATAAAGGAAGCAAGAATATACATTAGGGTAAAGACAGTCTATTTAATAAACGATACTGGGAAAACTGGACAGATACATGAAAAAAAAAAAAAAGTGGAACTAGCCCACCTTCTTACGCCATATACAAGAATAAGCTTAAAATGGATTAAAGACTTAAATGTAAGACCTGGAACCATAAAACTTCTAGAAGAAAATAGAGGGAGTAAACTCCAGACGTTACCCTCAGTAATATTTTACAGATATATCTTCTCAGGCAAAGAGAAGCAAAAGAAAAAATAAACATATAGGACTACATCAAACTAAAAAGTTTTTGCACAGCAAAGGAAATCATAAACAAAACAAAAAGACATCCTACTGAATGAGAGAAGATACTTGCCAATGATACATCTGATAAGAGGCTAATATACCAAATTTATAAAAAATAAAAAAAAAACTCATACAACTCAACACCAAAAAAATAAACAATCGAATTTAAAAATGGGCAGAGGGCCTGAATAGACATTTCTCCAACAAGGACATACAGATGCCCAATAGATATATGAAAAGATGTTCAACGTCACTAATCATCAGAGAAATGCAAATAAAAACCACCATGAGACACCATGTCACTCATGTCAATATGGCTATCATCAATATATCAACAGAAAACTAGTGTTGGTGAGGGTATAGAGAAAGGGAAACCTCATGCACTGTTAGTGGGTTTGCAAATTGGTGCAGCTGCCATGAAAAACAATATGGAGGATCCTTAAAAAATAAAAAATAGAGCTGCCTTATGACCCAGCAACTCCACTCATGGTTATTTATCCAAAGAAATCCAAACCACTAATTTGAAAAGATATATGCACCCCTATGTTTACTGCAATGCTATTCACAATAGCCGAGATATGGAAACAACCAAAATGCCCATCAACTGACGATTAGATAAAGAAATTGTGGTACATTTATAAATGGAGTATTACTGTGCCATAAAAAAGAATGAAGTCTTACCATTTGCAACAACATGGATGGACCTAGAGGATATTATGCTAAGTGAAATAAGTCAGACTAAGAAAAACAAATACCATATGCTCTCACTTATCTGTGGAATCTAAAGAAGAAAATAAATGAACAATCAAATCAAAAACAGACTCATCAACACAGAGAACAACCTGATGGTTGCTAGATGGGAGAGGGTTGTGAGGATGGGTGAGAAAGGTGAGGATTAACAAATTGGTGGTTACAAAATAGTCATGGGAATGTGAAGTGTAGTATGGAGAATATAGTCAATAATGTTTTTAAACTGTGTATGGTGTCAGATGGGTGCTGGACTTGATGAGGGGATCACTTCATAAGTTGTATGGATGCCTGACCACACTGCATGGCACATCTGAAACTAATATAAAAGAGTATAGAATGTCAACTATTATACATATATTATAGCCAAAAAAAGTATACACATTTTAAGAAACGAAAAAAGTATATTAAAATTGTAATATTCAATATATACGGATAACAAAAGATGAACACAAGTCACATTTGACTTCTACAATTACAAGAGGTGGTCAAAGTGGTTACCATCAGAGTAATTTTAACACAGTCTTTTCCTTTCTTAAAATATGTATACAGTTTTTTGGCACCCCCGTGTGTGTGTGTGTGTGTGTGTGTGTGTGTGTGTGTGTGTGTGTGTGTTCACAGGATACCAAATATAGCATAGGGAATATAATCAATGGTATTGTAATAGCTATTTATAGTGTCAGATGGATAGTAGGCTTGTTGGGGTTATCATTTTGTGAGAGGTATAAATTCCTAATCATTATGTTGTTTTGTACACCTGAAGCTAATAATAAATTAAAGAAAAGGCCGTAAGAAACAGGAAATTTAGGAGTGCCGAGGATGTTTATATTTTATTGAATCAGCCTTAAGAAATTAGTTTCTAGTTATGCTTCCTCCACTTTAAAAAGAGCCTTCACCTGCCAGAGCTATTTTTTACATTTCTGTCAGGAAACGTTTTCCTTTTATAGCACCAGTAGAGAATATGCACTGAATAAATGGTGAATGAATGAATATATATGAGGATCCACATTCCATTTCCTAATAGACAAGATTTTTTGTTTTTTTTTCAGAGCCAGTCATTTTATTTAGGAAGTTGGAAATGCATGACAGGGAACAGAGTACTTCTTGTACCAAACCCAGTGAACATGCAAAAGAATGGAGAAGATGGCTGTGAAACCCCTAGGGTGTGTTTTGATTTGGGCCAACCTTATTAATATCTTATTTAATATATTTTAAATATTAAAATATAATTAATTATACAATGTATTTTATATATATATATATATATATATATATATATATATATATATATATTAAAGCTAACATGCTACAATGCGGCCAAATCAAGTTCACAAGACTACGTATTAAAGAAACAGTATTTAAATTTGAGGGTCTACCTTAATTTTTTTTAAAATTTTTTTTAATTAGTTTCAGGTGTACAACACAGTGCAATAGTTATACATTTTACCCCTCAAAGTGACAACCCCCCACCCCCAATTCGCCACCCCACTCCCCCCCATATCACATATATCTATTACTCTTCCTCTGACTCTCTTCCACAGTATAATCCACATCCCATGACTATCTATATATTCAATTACAGTTGGTATACAATATTATACAACCTCAGCTTCAGGTGTACAGTGCAGTGATCAAGCCTCTACTCCATCCATGAAATGGTCTTCCTAACAAGACCTATGACCATCTGACATTCCACAGAATATTTACAACATTATTAATTATATTCCCCAAACTGTTTTTCATATCCCAGTGGCAATATTCTAGTTGCCTATTTTTGCTGTCTAATCCCTTCCCCTTCTCCCTCATCCCCATCCCCCTCCCAATTAGCAACCCTGATTTTTCCTCTATATCTATGAGAGGACACAGGCTTTAAAACTCCCCTCAAACAGGGTCTCAGGGATTTGGGGAAAATATAACTGTGACCTTAAGTGGGATTATGCTACACATTTGAAAACCACTATGCCCTTTTTTTTGGTCACTTATATCATTGGATATCTTTGCATATGAAACACTTTACATTTAGGAGCCATGTCTCTCGGATATATGCTTAAAAAGCCTGAGGACGGATTAGGCTACAAATGCAAACTGCGTAAACACCCTGGCATCTTTCTCAGCAATGGCTAAGGCAAAACTTCCCCTCACATCTCAACTGCCCAGCAGAAATCAGTCTTTTATTACGGACAGAGAAACCTAATGGAAACCAGGAGAAGCAGCAGAGTGGTAAGGGGCAGCCTGACAGCCTAGGATGGAAGGTCCTGCCCACCCTGACTGGCAGAGACAGGGCCGTGCGGTGCAGCTGCACACTGGGGGCAGCTGCCACGTCGTCCTTGATCAGCGGCAGGCTCTGATCACACTCATTGCAGCTTCTTGAGGCCTCGGGGCTGCTGATTAGAGTCCCTGCCCTCCATGCTCCAGATCAGGGCTCCAAGGAGGTCATCCATGCCGTGGTGAATGCTCTGGAGGGAGGAGTTAAACTGCAGCGACTCATCCATTGGTATGGTGGTGGCAGAGTCACGGGGGGTGAAGGTGCAGAGAGAGAAGCTCCTCTCGCTGTCTCTTCTGTTGCTCCCTCGTGTACCGCCGATGCTGGAAGTTTCTGAGAGCAGTCTGGAGGTGCTGGACATCATACTTTAACTGGTCGACACGAACTGCACAGACTGCTTGTCTGCCGTCTCCAGGCGTCCCATGTGAGACTGGATCTCATGGACCTGCTTGTGCGTTTGCTGGTACAGCGGCTCCATGTCGCCGGCCCGGCGGGGTCGGGCTCCGGCCTCCCCGACCTAGACAAGATTCTTGAAAATACATTTTTAAGACATAGCGGGAAAATCTGACAGACTTTGCTTCAAAAATCATAAAGAATCAACAAATCCCAGTATAGTAACCCAGCTAAAAACTGAATAAGCACCAGCACCTTTGATGAGGGAGTTCTTGGGTCTCGAGAATACTCTGAAACCGTAACAGTTTTACTCAATGAATTATTTGAAGCAGAAATTCCCAAAGTTTGAGATGTCTTTAGTTATATCAAGTGAAATCTCAAAATCTAAGTTTTCAAAATAAAATTAACGGGACTTCCTTGAATGGTTTAAGTCAATCTATTCTCTACAGCACATTTAGGTAGAGAAGGGCATACATAACACATTGCCAGGAATAGAAACTACAAAAAGATTTGCAATAACAGTATTGAAAGGTCTTGACTGAGACTTCTTCAAATCTTGTGAACAGTTCCAACAAACAGTGAATGGTATTTCTAATGGATACTCAAGCTGCGACTGCTCGGATCCACCAGCCCCTAGTAGCTCATAGACACTGAATCCTTCATTTAGAGAGGAGGAAACCGTGAATGAGGGACACAAAGGGGCCGGTCTGAGGCCACCCTGCTGGTTAGGGTCCAAGTTGAGCCTAGAACCCAGACTTCTTCATTTCTGGTTTTGTGTTTTCCCACTGCTGGAATTCTATGCCTGTTCTCTAACTACATAAAACATGCTGAGAAAATTTTGGACTTGTAAAGCTGCTAAGGTGACCATAATGTATTTCCTCCAGATTCACAAATTTTATAAACATTGTAAGTGAAGGTTTGGCCCAAGTTCAATAGAAAAAAAATATTTCTTACTTGCCCATAGGCTCCTTACTCTGGCATTGATGCTTGGAACTATTTGAAGAGCTGCAATTTTTCTCATAAATTTAGCTATCCCCTTCAGGTGGGCTAATTCATCCTTGGACACACAACTTCAGTGAATGCCACTCATTCTTTGAGTTGGTAGGGAGGTGTGGGGGTAAGGGGGGCAGAAGCCAGCTTTGACTTCAGGCTTTGCCAAGAACAAGTCATATAATTTATAGCAGAATTAAGGAAGGTATAATCTGCAAATTGGCTGTGTATTTATTTTTCTAAGACATAAGTGAAGGGTTCTTGGGAGGTAATACCACATGGCCAAGTGTAAGCTCTTTTGGAGGCAGGGGAGGAAAAAAAACAACTTCGTGAGGACAAACTGCAGGGGCCAACATAAAGGGCAGCAGTTGGTTCTGTCTGTCCAGCACTCATTTTGCCTTCTTTTGATAAAAGCAATCTAATTTCACTTTGGAGAACACCCATTACCCCTCAGTCCATGAAATGTGGACAGAACTCAGATTTACCGCCCCTCCCCAACCAACTCCAACGGTGGTCATGTGACGGAAATTTTAGCAGTCAGAATTTTCTATCCCTCACAAGTGATTGTGTCAAGGATGGCCATGTGGGAAGGCCAGGCCAATGAGACTCTACTCCCGGACTTTAACTGAGCATTTTGGGAAAGAAAGCTCTCTTGCCACTCATGATATCAGCTATGAGAAGCCACCAGACGCTACTACATGGAGAGCCTAACTGTAAACGAAGGCCATGCAGAGCTGAGCCAAGAGATGGTCAGCAAGAACAGTTAGGGCAAAAGGGAGACGCAGTGGAATCCTGCTCTACCTGAAGCAAGAACTGTCTCCGGGCTTTAGTTACATCAGGCCTTTTTGCTCACTCCAGCTTAAGTTCAGCTTCTTCCATTTCATTTGCAATGGTGACAAATAGTAAGAACTATGCAGTAGTGATGCAGACTCTCAAAGTACAGGAATGAAGTGTGGATCCTGGTTCAGCCACTTTCTAGGTATGAGACCTCAATTGCCTAATCTCTCTAAATTTCACTTTTCTCATCTGCAAAATGGGGGGAATAATATCTGCTGCTGTAAGTAATGAGTCAATAATCTAGCCAAAATCACTTGTTAAAGTTGCTGCCTTGTAGTTAGTGTCCAATAAATGTGAGCTACATTTTTTTTTAATGAACAAGCTATAATAAAAGCAACCCAAGGCCTGCTGTCAAAAGATTAAAGTTACTGCAATATTATTATTCCACTTTTACTAAGCTTCATTAGTACATGAGGGAAACTTGGCCTTCAAATAGTTCATCAGAAAGAGGCACAGAAATGAACCTGAATATCATATTTTCTCATGTTTCTAAAGAGTTTGGAATAAGAAGGAAAAAAAATGCCTGTGGTGGTATTCTAAGAGAATAAACAATGCTGTAATATAGTCCATGGCAATGATGCTCCAAAGAAAAAAAGCAAAACAAAATCTTTAAACCCATGCATGAAAAATCCTGGAAGGAACAGCACTAAATTATGAGAGAATGACAGTGACTATTGCCTGACACTTGGATTTTTCTTTTTTCTATTTTTCACTGCTTTCGAAGTGTATTTCAGTAAGCACTAAGTGTACTTCGGTTTTGAAAGTTTTATTGTCTGTATGTTCCACAACCACATCATTAAGCTTTCGAATGTTGGTTTAGGAATTGGAGAATCCCAGACTATTAGAGGCAAAAGAGGCAATAGAGACCATTTTATCCAATTCTCTCATCTTACAGAAGGGAAAAACTTGCCCAAGATCAAATAACTAGACACTGGCAGCATTGAAATGATAGCCTAACATTTCTACTAATCCAAGGAAAATCCTTGAGAAAGACATTATTGATTGGATCGCATCACCTTGGTTAATTCTACTAATCTTTCAAGGACCCATTTAAATATCACTTCCTCCAAAACCTTTCCCTGGACATTAACTAGAAGAAATCCTCCCAACTTTTAATTCCCAGAGCACCTGATTTTTACATTTATTATTGCCAGTATTATTCTCCGGGCAAGCTTAACTCTTCTTTATTAGTCAATAAGTTCCTTGAAAGGGGATTGAGTCTGTTTTATAGCTGTACCCCAACCATCTAACACCATGCTTTGGTCCATAATAACCACTGGATAAATGGTTGCTGAAAAACAGGCTATTACATTGCATTAAAACCTATTGAATCCAATTGGCTTAGATACAGAATAGAACTGAATTGCATAAGACAGAGGAGTCATCACTGTATGATGCTTTCTGGACATAAGGAAGATGGTATTTCCTAACCCCATTACAATTAGAAGGGACCATATGACCAGTTTTAGCCAAAGGATTGTAAGCAGAAATGATGTGTGTAACTTCCATGCTGGAACAGTGAAAAGCCCTTGTGAGACCCTCCAGTTATATCTTCCCAGAATCCCAGAAGCCACATGCTGAGAAGGGGGCATAAAGGAAACAGTCATTACATGGAAAGAAGCTACATTTCAGAGCTACTGGACTCACATCAGACTTTATGTGAGCAAGAAAGTTGTCTTTGTTACATCAAGTCACCAAGATTTGGGGGTTACTTTGTTACAACTGCATAATATAGTAATAGCCAGAGTAAAATATAGCCCTTGCTACAGGGACTACTGATTGTAATCCATTCTTTCTTTATTCCTTACTAACAGAATCTTTGGCAATATGCCTAGCTGAATAATTACATTATATTATATTACATTGCATATTAGCTAGGGGTGGCCAATGCAACCTAAGTAGAAGTTATTAATGAGTTTTCCAAGAAGTCCTCCCACCTATTTCCTGATGAGAACTCAAATTGATGACTGGAGCTCCAGCAGCCATCTTAGACCATGAGGAATTCTTGGCAATAAAAGTCACAAACTAAGGGTGGTAGGCGGAAAGACAGAATGAACCCGGTTTCTTGATGACATTGTGTAGTTGCTGTACTAATCAAAGATTGCCCTACCTTTGTGCTTTTATTAAAAAGAATTAAGCCCCTATGTGTTTAAACATATAGCTAGATCTCTGTTACTAGCAAACAAATGTAGTTCTTCATGAGTACAGAACTTAGTGTCACATACTTCAAAATAATATCGTTGTACTAAAGAATAAACAAGAAGGGGGTAAAGGAGCACTATTGAATACCAAATTGGAGAAGAATATTCTATTCCATTCTGCTTTGATCTTCTAAGGAACTGAAGAAAAATTTTCCCTCATTAAGTCTAATATCATTTTAAAGGGTGCCTTTTTTCACATTAGCAAATTTGGAAAGAAACATAACTGATATTACATTTTCTTGACATTATCATAAGTACCTTAACTGAAAAAATGAGAAGGATGAGGCTTAGTCAATGTCAGAAATTAAAGAGTAAAAATGAACTTGCTAGTTTGCATTATTAAGAATAATTTAAAATGTGAGGCATTCTTTTGGGAGAAGCTGTATTTTGAGAGACTAGGAGAATTTAAACATTGGAGATTTTAAAAGCCGATTCAGTGAAGCATTTTTAATTATTCTTCTTACTGCTAGTGATTCTCTCAGGGATTTATCTAACTTTAATAAAGTTTCATTATGAATGTGTCTGCTATTAGTTTAATAAGAACTGACAAAAAATTACAACTGACTTCAAACTGAAGACAATATTCAGAATCACCAAGAGCTTCCTTCTTTTCTGCGTTTCTTTCTACACAAAAATGTTAGCTCACTTCATCTCAGCTACATGCCTCTCAAAATCCAGATTTTTATAAAACAAAAGCAAATTTTAAAATCGCCCAACCACTATCCCCATCAAGTTTGTCTCTTCAAATAGACATTTAAAAATCATGATAACTTCTGGTAATGGGTACAAATTCTGTGTTTCTAAAGTATATGACTGTTGTTTATAAAACTAAGTGAGGCATTCCTCATCTTTCATGACCGATGGGGAAATAGTTCCAACATCAGGCATTTTAGGCCACCTCAACTAGTGGAAACTATAAACACAGGGCAAGGCACATGTCCCCAAAATAAAAGATTTCGTTATCTGCTTTAAAATATAACTGCCAGGAGGATTCATTTCGAGTGTGACATTTCTCAGAAAGCCTTTCCCCCACCAGTTTTCCTAGAAAACATTGTAATGCCTGTGTCCTTTTACACACTATCTTCTCAGTTGTCCATAACTGGGCTTTCAGGATAGAACGGACTTATGACCAAGCAGCAATGATTTCAAATCTTCTTTTACTGAATATGACAAAGCATCTTTTCAGTGGGAACCATGTCATTTCTAAAATAATTCTGATTTCCATATAAAGCTTTTCAGGTGACAAAGGCTGTAAGTCCCAGGGTTCATTTAAAAATTGAAAAGACTTGGTGTCTTTAATATTTTTTTTATACCCAGCCCTGGATTGCACAGAAGGGTTAAAAGTTAAGAATAAAAACAAACCAGCCTGAATTCCCCTGCTGGCAACTGTTTCAACTTGGGCAATTTACTTAATCCCTCTTAGCCTCCGTCTCTTCTTATAGAAAATGGAGGTGATAGTCCCTACCTTATGTGGTTACTGTGAAGGCTGAACAAGGTCATGCATGTAAAACACTTAACACAATGCCCAGCACATAGTAAGCACTCAATAAACATGAGCCCTTCCTAAAGCATTCCTCTTTCTCTTTAGCAGACAGAACTCTGGGAAGAATCTCTGAAGGACCAATCCAGAAATTCTTGGAATTATTGCCAGACACAGATACTAACTAGGGCCTCTATGGGTTTTGGCCATTCTGAGCAGCAATGCTTGGTCCAAGTGGGTAAGCCAGGCACACACCCTGCAGATCTGTGCTCTAAGATCCATCCACAGGAATTTAAAACTACATTTGGCAGACTGATACCTACTTTGTGTCTATATCTACCATGCCGCCCAGAGTGACTAAATCCTTTACAATAAACTATTCCAGATTGCAACCTTTTCTCCCCTACCAGACATGCATAAAAATGAATCCATATGTGTATGTTAAGCAGCAGTTCCAAAAATCATGGCGGATTTAGGTAACATAAGACTATAGGACAAGAGAGATGGTCCTGAAGTAGGATGTCTACTTTCACTTTCACTAAGGAAATGAGATTTGATCTGTGTTTTGAAGATGAATAGAAGTTAGATATGTGGATTAGAGAAAGAGGGTGTCTTGATGAGAATCGAGCACGACAAAACCACACAGGTAGTAATGAGCAAAGTGGAGACAGTGGGCAATGAACAGAGCTGAGAGCCTGTGTAGGGAAATGTGGGGGTGGGGTAGGGGCCAGGTTGTGACCATAGACAGACCTGGAGACCCCTGAGTGAGAAAGGGACTTGATGGTATCATTCACCTTTGTGTTAATAGGACAACAGCTGGCACAGAGTCATGCTCAATAAATTTCTGTGAGTGAATCAGTGGCTCCATAAAGAAAATAAAATGACATTTTCAGACTTATCTGGCTGGATGCATTGGAGGAAAAAGAGTTGAGGCTGGCAGATCAGGTAGGAAGTTATTGCAGGTCTGAGCCTGAGGTGATAAATAACTGAACTAGAAGTGCTGTGGTAGCCATGAAGACTTAGTAATCAAAATGAAAGAAGAATTTTAAGAACTTGGAGATTGGCTACATTAGTAGAAGGAAGATGAATTTCAAAGTACTTGAGGTTTGGGGCCTGGGTAATTGGTTGGGACAGCAATAGGGACAATATCACAAGAAGTGATGGTAAGGGTAGGGAGGGGGATGAACAAATCCATGTTTGAGTATTTAAGGTGATGGGAGGACAGCCAATTGCAATCTTCCTGTCCTCATTGGGAGATAAGAGTCTAGGAATGAATTAAGAGATTTGGAGTCCTCCCTAAGGAGACACAGTCATCCCCCCAGGTTCAAAAGCCTTTTTTTTTTTTTTTTAAAGATTTTATTGGGGAATTGGCGGAGGGGAACAGCGTTGGGGAATCGGGGAAGGGGAACAGACAAGTTGCTGTCTTTTTGTTCTTCAGTTTAGTTGCGGAGGATGTTGTTTCACTGTTGGTATCGTCGTTGCGCTCTTCCCGGATGAGGCAGATCGGTCGCTGGCCTCTGGATGTCGCTCACCGCGGCTATTGGCAGCTCACTCTTGGCTGCCAGCCGCCCACGCTGGCTGCGGTCCACTCACTGTAGCCTATGGCAGCCCACTGCAGTAGGGGCTGCAGCCCACACCATCACCGGGGCTCGCACAGCGCAGCTCCAGGTGGAGCTGTTGTTAACTGTAGAGAGCAGTGTCACTGGCCCTCATGTGGGATCCGAACCGGGGCCGCTGGCATCCCAAAACCAGCGCTTAACCAATGCGCCACTCGGCCGGCCCTCAAAAGTCTTTTTGTTCAACATTTTTTCCTTAGACAACATCCCAAAATTATGTTAAGCTCTTCACAGAGTATTTCCTGAAAAATGAGATTCAGAAGACAACCTGAGGGCCGGCCGAGTGGTGCGGTGGTTAAGCGCTGGCTTGGGAAGCCAGCAGTCCTAGTTCGGGTCCCACATAAGAGGACCAGTGACACTGCCCCCCCAGTAAAGAAAACAACCTGAAAAATATTAAGTCTGGTATCCTGCCAATGTGAATGTTTTCACCAGGGCTCGTGTAGAGCCTGGTGTCTCAAAGAGCTGTACCAGGACCGCCTGGGTGTGCAACCCTGGGATCTGCATTTCTGATTTGCCCCTCCAGTCATTCTGATGCTCGCTGGGAAAGCACTGGCCCCGGGGAAAGGAAGCCTCTCAGTGCCCTACCCACACTGCCTTTCAGCCTACTCCTTCAGAAGGCAACCCAGGGTAAGTGGTTAAATGTAAGAGCTCTGGGGCCAGGACGGCAGGGTTCAAATCCCAGCTCTAACTGGCTGCCTGTGTTTGGGTAGGTCATTTAATGTCCCAGTCACTGAATCTGTCCAGCGTTCTCTGATCAAAAATTAGGGAATAATAATAGTACTGCCTCATGAGTCTCTTATGAGGATTAGGCATGTTAATATATATATGAAATCAAGTTTTTCAATTTTGGCACTATGGACCGTTGAGAGGGATAATTCTTCATTGTGGGGGCTGGCCCCTGCGGGCAGGTCATTTGGCAGCATCCTGGTCTCTCTTTACCCACAAGATGCCAGCAGACTCTCCTCCCAATAGTGACAATGAAAAATGTCTCCAGGTATTTCCAAATGTCCTCTGAAGGGCAAAACCACCCCCAGATGTGAACCACCGACCTAAAGCAGTGCTGTTTACTACGCATTTGCTAGAAGTAATGCTGAACATGACATTCAGTAGTGCTTTAAATCTCCCAACAACCCAACAGGTAGGTATTGGCTCCAGCTTTATAAACAAAGAAACTGAGGTTCAGAGGGATAAATGCCTTACCTCTAGTCACTCAGCCAGCATATTATGGGGAGGCTTTCCCATCAAGGCCAACCTGACCTTCAGTCCCTGCTCCTTCTGAGCTGCCGGATAATCAGACTCTCACAAGGTATATGCTGGGGAAACTGACCTCTTGTCACTCTGCCCATGTGAGGCAGAATTTGCAGTCACTAGCAGCCCTGTGGCCTAGCTTCATGGGAATGTACCGTCTTCCTACCTCAAATCCTGAAAGCCTGCCATCTGTGGGTTTTGCCCTACGTCACTCATGGGGTAAATGTCGGTTCACAGGAACTAACACCTCCCACTCACCTCACAATGTCTGGGTTAGGGCCCTCCTCTGTACAGTCACAGGCGCTCAAACCCCGTGGCCCTCTTTGTCTCCTTGTGAGTGTTCTTGGGACTATATACAGCCACACCCGTTTCCACAATACAAACACAGGGCATGGCTCTCACAAGTGTGCAATATGTGGACTGCTTCTTAATGAAAGAATAAATGAATGAATGAATGGCCTCCCTGTCCATCAATTCTCTGAGATAAACGCATCAGCGTCAGCCTCTGCCTCATTCCCAAGTTCTTTGAGCCCAGGGAAATGGTACTACAGGCTTTCAGGGGCTTATCCAACTGGCTTTTCTACATCCGAGCAGCATGTGCTAGATTAATATGAAGTGCCTGAGTCCTTTAAGCAGGGATTGCCACTGAGATTATATGAAGACTGCCTGGCCAAGATGGTGCTGAAAAATCAGGGACCAACCAACATGTGTAGTTTTAACTCACAAAGATGACTTCCCCTGCAAGTTAACTACATTTCTATCTTTTTCAACATTGACGGGTTAAGAGCTCTAGCTCTGGTATTGAATGGATGTGGGTTCGAATCCCTGCCCCACCACTCATTAGCTATGTGATTTTGGAGCAACGTAACTTACCTCTCTGAGCCTCAGTTCCCTCATCTGTGAAATGGGGATCAGAATAACTACATCATAGAGTTGTTGTGAGGTTTAAGTGCATCGAGATACCTAAAATACTTAGAACAGTGCCTGGTATACAGTGAGCAGCATTATTAGTAAAAATATTTGTATTGTCTTTTATGATAAGAAACAATTATTTAATGGTAAGAAGATGTTAAAACAGAAACTGGGCCAAGGCACATTTCAAAGGGACAAAATGCACATGATAAGAGTACAAAAGAGCACAGTGGTTGTTACTCACTACTTGGAACTACTAAGTTCATTACTATTATAAAAACACACTAGAGATGTGCCTATGGGATGCAAAGATAACCTGCAAATGACAGTTGGACCTTGCAGACAATGGGTAGAAGAGAGAAAAAAGTAGAAAGAGAAGATTACAGACCCAGATTTCCAACAGACCCTAGGCAGCCAGTGAGAGAAAAGTGTGCAGTATGATTTGTACTTCCTGTCACAATGCTGAGAACCCGTTTTCAACATGCTGCATGGGAATAGCCCTCAGGGTACTTCCCCCTTTACCGCCCCAAGCTGCACTCTTGAACATTGCTGCCTTACTCTAAAACAGGTACCTAGTGAATTCTTCCTCTTAACTCCAGTGTCCTAAAAACTTGGGTATTAAATGTCATGCAGAGGGCATCTCCTCATTAGCTGTGAAATAGAAACTTTCAAAAGGTAAGCTCATGTTTAACCACACAACTTGCGTCATTTCATAATTCTAAACTTTCATAACCTGCACTTCCCGGGTACAGCTGGCATGATGAAAAGTGCTGTGTAATTTGCTCAACGCAGTCCTCAGAAGTAATCAACAAGATTCTAAGGTGAACTGAATCCATCTTTGTAGAATACATCAAGCTAGATTTGGAGTCAGTTTAAGGCTGCAGGCATTGCCTTTCACTTCCTTGAATTTCCCCTTGAATCTCTACCTCCCAATACCTTGCCACCTCCTCCCAGCTGCTCCTCACTCACCTGCCTTGGAGGCCCCACTCCCATTTTCTACAGCTGATTTCTCCAGGAACACACTTGACCACCTCTTATCCCCCATCTCTCTGTATCTTCCATCAGATAATTTCCCTCATGGCCTGGAAAAAGTGTTCAAATCTCTTCTAAAAATAAAATTAAAGAAAAAACAAACAAAAAAAGACCTACACACCTTTCTTCGCCTACACAGGGTCCACAAATGCTGATGTGGACTAGCTTTATCTGAGCCACCTGTGAAAACTCAGTTTCCTAGGCCAACTGACTAAAGATTTGACTTTGAAGGCCCAACATGGGGCCTAGGAATTTGTATTGTTCAAATTCCCTCCAGGTGATTAGAATGTATCACCAAGTTGAAAACCAGTGGTCATCTTCCCTGTATATATTTCATCACCATGAACTCCAAACATCTGCCAAGCTGACTTGTTCACTGCTGCTTTCTCAAGAGTTGCTCATGACTTCTAATAGACAGGGATCAATTATTCTTGGCTTCTCTGTGGCAGTCAAAAAGGAAATAGTGCTCTACTTTCTTGACATTCTCTCTTCTGTTTTCTGTTGTGAGCTGCCTAGTGACACTATTAGCATGCAGGCCAGTGCCCAATATCTTTTGCTACATCCACTTTCTCCTTCCACCTCCTAACCTGAGAGCATTAGCAAGACTGAGACAATGGTTCTCTCTGGCTCCATCCCTAGAGAGTCCTTCAGTCATATTGTTTTAATGAGCTTTGAAAGTGACTTCCAAAAACATTTCTCCAGTTCTGACTGCCCTCTTGAACTAGACAATCCCCTTCATGTGCATTCTTACCCTTCAGTTTAGCAAATCTTGAAGTCACCATTTCCCCAAAACTATAACCACCCTTCCAGAAATCTCCACTTCAATCCATGGCATCCTTTCTCTAATAATCTCTTTTCACAAGCATGAACTGTCTCTTGCCTTTCCTCCTTTTCCCCCCCACACCTGCTTGCTGTTTGATTCTTCCTTTGCAATATTTACCCACTTAGCTTCAAGCACATCTCTCTTCCACCCCAGAGCCTTTACCTGAGCCATCTCCTCTGCCTGGCATTCCCTCCCGAACTCTCATCTCCATTTCTTCTAACCCTGGATTTCCTTTAAGTCCCAAACCCAAGTATCTCTGTGCCATGAAGCTTTTATCTCATGTTCACTTTAGCACAGGGCAGCATCTCCTTTCTCTGACCACCATTAACATTTACCTTCCGTTCTATTCACACAGCACTCACCATTTGCTGCCTGATAACACTATTTCTCTCTCACATTCTATCCCTACCGCTGGATTATGAGGGTTTTTTGAGGGCAGGGACTCTGTCCAATATCTCTTTAAAATCCCATCTTATTATAGTACCATTCCTGTGTTTAATAAATACTATGGATCATAACAATAGAAACAAAAGACTTTTTTCCATGTCAAAGCAATAATAAGCCTAATTATTTGCACTAAAGGAAAAAGACTAAAGGAATAAATTCCATTCAGCAGGTAGAACAGCTCATGCATCCATCACCCTGTTGATACAACATACATGAGTGCTTCTCCTTTTATTCCAGCCAGCGTTCCCAGCCACTGTGTCACAGCTTAGTAGACTGGTGCATGGCATCCAGACAAACATCCAATCCAGCTGTGCTGGGAAGCACTGAGTCCCAAAGTAACTTGTAGCCCAGCTCCCCCTACTCACCAAGCTCTGTCTACTGTCCCGGAGGTACCCACTCAGCTAGACAGACTCTTCTTCCCACTTCCATTCTCTGTTGCCCTCCATGGATGCAAGTATTTAAGAGCTGAAGGACTAGGTCCCTGCCATTCATTTAAAACAGGTAGGCAAACACCAGAGGAAGGCATGATTTCTTCCAGAAGAGCAGAGTGACAAGCAGCTGCTGAATTTGGAGCATTGTCCCAAACACTGGAAACCATGGTCAACTAGTTTGATTCTCTCTAGCATTAAAACATTGCTTTCTATATGACAAGGCCTCAGCATAGGAAAGCAGACTCTTGGGGATGGTTTTCCAAGAGGATGTGTTTGTGCTCCCTCCCATCTCCTTAGGACACAGTCCTGCACACAGGCAGAAGAGCCAAGTGAAGTTGGTGGTTTGTACTATGGCGGCTGTGTAAGCCAGGTATGTCACAGACAATGCAATGTCCACTCCTCTCGTGAACACCAAAACAGCGTGTTTAGGTGGGCGCTTTCTGGTCATCATTTAATCTTTTTCTGTATTTTTTTCTAATTTTCCTACAATGGTTATGCATTATCTATGCAATTATAGTAAATAACAAAATACAACATTGAACTAATTGGGGGGAAAGCATATATATACAGAGAATTCTTTTCATCATTAACATCATTTATTCTTATTGCTGTCAGGTGCTTTCATTTGGGTTTGGGAAGTCTGCTTACCATGTAATGCCACCCTGCTGCCCTGGGCTCTTTAATTTTCTCTAGCTATGCATGCAAGGGAGTGAGGTGTTGGGAAATCAGGGGCACCAAATGCCCCAAGAGTTTTCTGCAGCAAAAGTACTTTCCAACTTAAATGATGCAAGGCAACTCCAATCCCCTCCAAGAGCAGGGAAGACATTTCAAACAGATTGGCTATGTTTGCTGGGCTCATTCGCTCAACCTTAAAATGTCATATTCTGGGTATTTTGTGGAAATAGAGATGCTGCCTAGGGCATGTGTGTGGATACCTGTCTTTGGTCCCCTAATTTAGACAATGATTAGGAGAGGACAGTGAAATGAATCAGATACATTTCTAGAGGACTCCCTAAGCTATTGAAAAGAATGAAGTGAACTTCTCTGTACTGATATGGGCAGATCTTCAAGGCATTTTAAGCAGAAATCAATGTGAAAAATATGATCTCACATCCATAAAAGAATATAACTATAGGGCCAGCCAAGTAGCGGGGTGGTTAAGCACTGGCTTGGGAAGCCAGCGGCCCCGGTTCGGGTCCCACATATGAGGGCTGGTGACATTGCCCTCAAAAAAAAAAAAAAAAAATATGAGGCTAGTGACACTGCCCTCAAAAAAAAAAAATTTTTTTTAATTTAAAAAAAAAGAATACAACTATAAATTTTGTACATGTAAATGCATAGAAAAAGCCACTCATAATAGGGATTACAGGGATTGTCTCTTGGAAAAGAAGAACCATGAAGGAATAAATAGAGTGTTCAATTTGTATTATGTGATTTCCTATAAGAAGAATAGAATAATGGTTTATTTGTATGATTTGGAAAATTAGAACATTATTTTTAAAAATATAAGAACTATCTAACCAAGCATAACAAATGACCTGGGTAGCTTCCCATCTAGGCCTAAAAATAGCTAAAATCATTTTAGATAGGGAGAAAAAATGACTTCAAATAATTTATTTATCATTGGACAAATCCATCAGCAAATCCATTTAATTCTTCCTCAAAATATATATAGAATTCAACCACTTCTCACCACCTCCCCTGCTCACCTTGTCTAAGCTTCACCATCACTCACCAAGGGTCTCCTGATCATTCTTCCAACTTTCGTCCCTGCACAGTCTGTTTTCCATCCTGCTGGTCCTGAAAATATGTTTCCCCTGTGCTAAAAATCTTCCAGTGGTTTTTCATGTCATTCAGCGGAAAAGTCAAAAGGTCTTCCAGCGACTGCAAGACCCTGTGAGCCTCCAGTTATCTCTCTAACCCCATCCCTTGCTCCACATAGCTCCAGCTACACTGGCCTTTTTGCTGTTCCAACCCTCTTCTGCTGCCTCACTTGCTATTTTCTCTGCCTGAAATGCTCTCTCCAGATCTCCCCATCATTTGTCTCCTTACTTCCTTCAAGTTTCTGCTCAAAGGCCATCCTCTTGACAAGGCCTTCCCTGACTGCCTTAAACACTCTCATCTCATTTTCCTGTTTTATTTTTTGCCATTATCAAATACACTACGTACTTTACATTTTATTTTGTTTATTGTCTGTCTTGCCCTATGAGAATAAAAAAGCTCTATTTTGATGGAAGTTTTTTGTCATGGTGGTAGTGGTGATTTATTTGCTTGTTTATTTCAGTTTTTCCACCAACTTAATTGAGATATAATTGACTTAGAACATTGTGTACAATGTGTTGATCTGATACACTTAAATATTGTAAAATTACAACCAGAGTGTTCCCTAACACTTCCATCACAGCACACGAATATCATTTCTTTTTTGTGGTGAGAGCATTTAAAACCTACTCTTTTATTTGCTTGTTTGTTTTAATCAGTTTCATTTATTGCTGTATCCCAGCACCTATATCCATTCCTGGTCCATATTAGATGCTCAATAATGTTTTATGGAATAAATGAGGTTTGAATAAGCCTTTTTTATTTACATCCTTAACTGTTAGATCAGCCAGCTATTTTCCTTTTCTGGTGATATGGTGGACACCTCCCCACCTTTGAGAACAATGGTAAAAGATTAATGGATTGAAAAGGCCAAGCTTTCTGTGTCTCTGGCTGGGAAGTGTTACACAAAGGCTCAGCTCCTTGTGCTTGGGGGCCATTCCTTTGTGCCCTCTGTCAACTCTGCCTGTTGTGCCTTAAGCCTAGAACATGGATCTCCCCACTGCCCACATGGATCTCCCTGGTAGAGGAAGGAGGCCGTGCCCAAGTACAGAGATGGCTGAGCTATTAAGTACATATTACATGTACTTCAGAAAGGGAGCCCAGCTCAAGTCAGCAAAAGCAGGTGGGCCTGTGGAACAGTAAGAGGGAAAAAGAAAAGGTTAAAAACTTAGAGCAAAGGAGAAAAAACAGAACTACACACACAACATTTTGAAAAGGCACATGCTGCAAAGAACATTTTGAGGTTGAGTCTATCCAAACTCTCAGTAACTACCAAGTACCCAAAAACTAACTCTTAATCCTCGGTTGGTCACAGAAGCGAGCAGTGTCATTTCTATCTAACCCCCTGCATGTTGTTTCTCAGATGTTCAAGTCAAGACTTCCATGGCCATGACTTGCTGTAGGAAGCGTGATGAGGTGGACACATTAGGCCTTTGAGGTCAGACAGACATGAGTTCCAATCCTGCCTCTACCTTACTAGCAACTTCACTTGGAACAAGTTGCTTAAACTTTGGGAAACGCCCTTTCCTTGTGTATCAAATGAAATGGAAAAAATAATATTTATCTTTCAGGCAGGTTTTTGTGTGGTGTGGATTAGAAACATTGGGTTGTTGGAAAAGTCATGACACATTTTTGCAACGAAAAACATAGAAAGAATATGTCATGACTTTTCCGACAACCCTATATATATTTTACATGTGTATGTATATTTGTATATATGTTTATGATATTTTATATATATGTTTATGTATATGCATGTTATGTACCTATGTATGTATGTATTTACATACTACTGGCAAACAATGAGACCTTATTAAATAATAGCAGTGGTCATCATAATCAGTACCACTATTGATAATATAATGACTCATAGCCCTTGCACATTCAATTTAAATTTGACTTGGAATACCCAGGGTTTTATTTGTTGTGGTTCTTTTTGTTGTTTCATTTTGTTTTACTTCATTCCTTCAGGACTCACAGACTGCCTTTCTCCTTACTATATTTTTTGGTTCTTTCTTCCTCAGAGAGTTCTGGGGCCTATTGCCAGTGAACAGGACAATTAAATGAGGGTGTCATTTTGCTTCCACAGTCATTTTCAACTGGGGCTGAATTTCAGGTGACAATCTTAAAGAAGATCTGCAGCTATGTGCCATCTTGTAAAACCCCAAAGGGGGACCCAAATCTGTACATGTCATTCTTAAAACCCTTTGGTGACCTTCTAGTTGTTCTTAGGACAAAGGCTAAGTTGCTTCTCGAGGACTTCCAAGCCCTTCAACCTGGCTCTTATTCATCTCTCTGTCCTTCCCGGCTCACCACACTCCAGCCACCCTGACCTTCTGCCAGTTTTTTTGAGCACATTATCTCCTCTGCCAAGAATAGACTCCTCTCCCAGCCCTTCACTGCCTAACCCCTGCATGTCCCAATGGAAATGTCATTTTCTTAAAGAAGATTTACTGAACCTCCAAACTAGATTAGGTTCCCTAATCTCGCGAAGACCTCTGCTTTTTTTCCATGGATATCATATTGCCATTAACTCATTATTTGTATGATCACATTTAATGTCTACCATTTCTAGACATTAAGTTTCATGAGGGCAGTGACCCTGTTGTCCTTTCTCATGGCTGAAGCAGTCCCTGGAGATTAACAGGGCTGGGCATAGAAACTTGCTTTATAAATATTTGTTGAATGGATAAGTGGAGTAATGGAAGGATAGACGGCTGTTTTAGTCTAGTGGCGCCCAGTTTGGATCTCTACAAGGTCCCTCTGGGGGATGTGGGTCATTCTTAAAGACAGATGGGCCATAAGCAGCAGCACTCTTAAGAGTGGAGGGCAAATAATGTGTATTGACAGAGGAAGGCCTTCTCACCACATTCACAGGGTTTGTCAGCTCTGAGGCAACTCCATCAACAAAGAGCACGTATCCACTGCCCATGGTGGGATGGGCATAGGCCTTCTGCCCTCCTGAGAGGGTAGCCCTGCCCTGTCCAGTACAGTATAGCCATCAGTCACATACAGCTATCGAGCCCTTGAAATGTGGTCAATGTGACCAAAGAACTGATTTTTAAGTATTATTTCATCCTATAATTAATATTTTAATTTAAAAACTGATAAATCAGTTATTAGGAAAAAAATTAAATATGTTTGGAACAACTTGGGTAGGTGAAACTACTTTTTCAACTATAACTTCTAGGAAGCCTAAAAATGGATTCAGTAGTTCTTGATGAATATTTAGCATCCCATTTGAAGTGTGACATATACCAAATTTCAAAGATAGTACCTAAAAAAGGTAAAATTTCTTGGTAATAATGTTTATATTAATTACACATTGAAAAAGTATTTTAGGAATATTGGATTAAATAAAATGCAATATTTAAAGGAGTTTCCTTTGATTCTTTTTCTCTTTTCCATGTGGCTGCTAGAAAATTTTAAACTATGTGGCCCACATTATATTTCTTTTGGACAGTTTCTATAGACTGCTAATTTAGAGGGGGGCCGAAAAATAAAAGAACATATTTCCTTCAAACAGAGCCTATAAGTTTTAAACAAGCATCACCATGGCCCATATGTGGAAAGAGGTAATGAAAGAAGAATCTTCTGTCTTTGCACAATTATCATATTAAATAACAATTATCATATTAAAACCTGCAATGGTAGACACCAAAGTAATATCGAGGGTCGTGAAAAAAGAAGCACAATTTATCTTCTACCACAGTTGCAATGTTCCTTGCTGGAGTATTTTTGACCATGAAGGAGTTGTAGATTGTGGAGAGGCTTCTTTGAGTTGCCTGGCCTATCAGCTAAACCGGTAATGAAATGATGATAGTGGCTATAAATTACTTTGTTCTTCCGAAGTACCTTTCCTCCACAGATCTTGCAAGCTTTCACAAATGCTAATTAAGTCTTACACAATAGCCTACATGGTCAAAAATCTCACCTTTTTATGACTGGTGAGAAGGCAGAGTGGTGATTTGCCTAAGGCCACACAGCAAAGCATTCAAGACTAAAAAGGCCAGATGCACAGTCCCTTACCTGGACTGTTCACCCAGGGTGAAGATGCCTGCCAGGTAATCACAGAATCATTCTTGCTTCCCAGAGTGCCAGCCTCCACTACCTTTTAAAGTGCCACTTGTTCAAGAGAAGCAATATTCTTTGGTAAGTGGCAAAAAAACGGATGTTACCAAGTACTTCTTCAATGGAGAGCAGATGGTTAAAAAACAAAGTTTAGGCTGGTAAATTGTTACTGTTCCTTTGTGTGGTGGTATGGTTTGGAGGCTTGCTGCTCAAAATGGGGTCCACTGATTACCAACAGGGGCATCACCTAGGATTTGTTAGGAATGCAGAATCACAGGCCTCCCTCAGACCTACTGAATAACAATGAGTATTTTCACAAGCTCCAGAAGGAATAGTGTACACTTCAAAGTTGGAGAAGCACTGATTGGGGGACTTAGGTTATAATCTTAACTTACTTACTGTAAGCAATTGAAAAAAATTCACTTGGACTCTCTGAACATCTGACCCCTTCCCAATATCTATCATCTTTCTTTTTCTCTCTCACCTTTTTTTTTTTTTAATATCTGAGACTTGCTTTTCTGAAAGGCTCTCAGTTTCTCCTTCCCAGTAACACTGGCTGGCCCATGGATATTGGTCTCATGGTACCCAGTTAGCTTTAACTCTATGCAAACTTAGCACTCCACTACTCAAAAATGTGACTGGGAGAGGGGTGTAAACTCAAATGCCTACAGAGGCTAGGCGGGTACCACGGATGAGCGTGGGGAGCCATGTTTGTTTCAGAAAGGAAACTTCATTTGTGTTCTTTCAGTATAGACACATTTGGTTTGCTTATTATACACCACTAGAATTATTGCTACTTTTACAAAATAATATGCTCATTCTCGGTGTTTTATAAAACATGGTCTTTTGATAGAAAAAGAAGGTACAAGAACTACTTGCTATTTCCCTGAACAGTGCTGTTTCCCTAAGCACACTAACAGCACAAGCACAGCCGCTGGTCGGCCTTCCCAGGGACTGATAGGAGCTATGCAGCTGGAGCGGGCATGCTGGGGTGAGGGCACAAAGGATCTCTGCTCTCACCATTGTCTCCAGGCGGGAATTTGGGTCCATTTTACCAGTTCCTCCCATTTCTTAAAAGAGAAGCCGGAAATCTGGATTTTTATGTTAAATCTCCCATTTTTTAACGTTGGCCATTAATTCAATTTCTTTAAACACTCTGCGGGCCAAACTAAACATCTCTGCAAGCCAAAATCTACACCCTCTGGACTGTGGTTTTCATGTCTCTTAGAGCAAAGTCTCAAAGATAGCATGTTTCTGTTTTCATTTGGGGTAGATATCCACCCATGGTCCTATCAAGTGGGATCAGGGTGTGGAGTCACCTGAAATAAGCCTAACCAAAGCCCACGTTCCAGCAGGGATGAGGGAGCAGGAGGCCATCTCCAACGACACAGATATGAGTTGGGTAGCCACCTCAAGATGAATGCTACATTGACAAATATAAAACTAGGAGATTCTGAGGGACAATATACCACACGCTTTTTTAGGAGTCAGGTTTGTTGAGGTACAAGTTCATCTTTTTTAGTGCATGGTTCTATGAGTTTGGACATTTGTACACAGTCATGTAATCACTACCACAATCAAAATATGGAACAGTTACATCACCCTCAAAATTTCCCACATGTCCCTTCATAGGTAGCTTCTACCCCCTATCCCTGACAACCACGAATCTGTTCCCTGTTCTTATAGGTATGCGTTTTTCAGAATCATACAGTTTATACCCTTTTGAGTCTGGCCTCTTTCACTTAACATAATGCATCTGAGATTTAACCATGTTATTACATATATAAGCAGTTCATTTCTGGGCCGGCTGAGTGGCACATTGGTTAAGAGCTGGTTTGGGGATGCCAGGGGCCCCAGTTCAGATCCCACATATGAGGGCCAGTGACCCTGCCCTCTACAGCTAACAACAGCTCCACCTGGAGCTGGGCTGTGCAAGCCCTGGCGACGATGTAGGCTGCAGCTCCTGCTGCATTGGGCTGCCATAGGCTACAGTGAGTGGCCAGCAGCCAGTGTGAGCTGCTGATAGCTGCAGTGAGCGACATCCAGAGGCTGGCGACCGATCTGCCTCATCCGGAAGAGGCACAGTGACGATACCAACATGGGCCAGTGAGGCGGCATCCTCCGCATCCAGACTGAAGAACAAAAAGACAGCAACTTGTCTGTTCCCCTTCCCCAATTCCCCAACGCTGTTCCCCTCCCCCAATTCCCCAATAAAATCTTATAAAATAAAATAAAATAAGCAGTTCATTTCTTTTTCTTGTTGAGTAACTCTTCACTGTATGGATGAACCACAATTTGTTTACTCATTCACCAATTAAAGGGCATTTTGTGATGATAAATAAAACAACTATAAACATTCACATAGGATTTTTAGTATGAAAATCATTTTAATTTTTCATGGGTAACTATCTAGGGGTGAGATTCCTGAGTCCTGTGGGAAGCATATGCTTAACTTAATAAGAAATTGCAAAACTTTTCCAAAGTGGTCAAACCATTTGGCATTCTCAACAGCAATATTTGAGAGTTCTCATTGCTCTGTATCCTCTCCAGAACTTGTCACTGTCAGCATTTTGGTTTTGTTTTGTTTTAGCTCTTCTAATAGATATGTAGTAAACACCTATTTTTGATGAAATGTGCCAAGCATGAAGCTCATCCTTTAAATCTAGGATATCAGCAGAAACAATTAAACGTTATTTCTGATAGAATGTCTTATTTTTACAAAGACTTACTCATCTATCCTCAATACATTCACATGTGTAATAAGGTAAGTGATTTTTAATTCCACTGGATTCAAATCCCCCTGACAAGACTTACTGCCATTCTGCTACTGAGCCTTGAAAGACTATGGGTAAGTGCCAAGAAAAAAAAGATGACTTTGAACTGCTCTTTCACCAGTTAAAAGTAATACTGAAACCAAACATAAACATAGAAGAAGTGGTCAGATTCGGGTTACATATTAACAGTGTTTGGTCAGGCTGGAGCTGCGGCCCAGCTGCAGAAAACACCTTTCACTTATCACTGTTTCCAAACCTCCCTACCTGGACTAGACTTGACTGGATTTACAAGAGATCTTTTGAAAAGATGCTGTGAAGGCAAGCAGCACACATTTCCTGGCAATAAATTTCAAAGGTTCCTAAAACATTCCAGAGATTTTCACTCAACATTCCTCTGGCCAATACATCTGCAATCTGCCAGTTCTTAAAACTTGGTGTTTCTGCATCTTAATCTCACAAACATTTTTGAAAATACCTTTCCTCTCTGCCATATGTTGAGCAAATCCAGCTTTTTCCATTTTCTAAAACCACAGAAATATAATGCTGTTTAATTCATGCAAGACTGAGCTAATTGAAGTTAAAATAAATTTGCAGATAGTTTATTTGGCTCACTCTTCCCCACCAGATGATTCCATTCTTGAAATGGTCCTGTGATTATATTCTCTCATTACAGAGGTGTACAGCAAAATAAAGGAGCTAAGTTCTGAAATTCTATAAAAACAAAACTATTACTCTAAAAATAAGAGCTGTAATAGATTGTGTCATTGACCCAATTCTTCACCCCTCCCTGTATCCATATGACTTTTTCCATGTTCTTCCCACCAAAGGGGCAGAGTATATCTTCCCTCCCATTGACTTTGTGTTCAGCTACGTGATTTGCATTAGCCTATAGAATGAAGCAGGAGTAATGGGGTACTTGTTCCTAGCCTAGGCCTAAAAGTCCTCATGCGTCTCTGTTCGTCATCTTGTATCTCTGTCATCACCATGAGATGAGCATGTCCTGAGTAGCCCTCTGGTTCCAGGTAGACAACGAGATGGACATGGAGAACAGCATGGCTGGTTGCCATAGCCTTACAATGAGAAGCAGAGATGCCCCATCAAGTCCAGCCTAGAGCTGCCTTCTCAGGTCCAGCTGAACCCCAGCCAATCCAATGTGTGAGCCACAATAAATGTCTTTTTCAGCCACCAACCTCTGGACTGGATTGTTAAGTAGCAAAAGTCAACTGATACAAGCACATTCCTGAATTATTAGTTTTACCCAAAGCAAAACAGTACCAGCTACTTGGTATTTTAAACTCGGCTTGCTTCACATGTGGAGTAACTTCATAAATGGAGAAGCTTAGGAGAGGTCCCAGAGTCAGTTGGAGGAACTTTCAAGGCTCCATATTGTCTCATTCAGCAAGTGAGCCAACCCCTGATCATCATCATTGCTGACAGGGACAGGAGCTAAAGTCACTGCTGCATGATAGACTATTCCATCTCCAACTCTTTCTCTTGCATCTTGTCTCATCTTTTTCAGGCAGTGATTCTCAATAGGGACTTATTGTCAAATGTCTCTGCAATATCTGGAAACTTTTTTGGTTGTCACAACTGGGTGTGAGGGAAAGAAAGTATTACTGGCATCTAGTAAAGGCAGGGCTGCTGCTAAACCCTACAATGCACAAAACAGCCACGAGCAACAAAGAACAAGCTGGCCCAAAATGTCAATAGTACCAAGGTTGAAAAGCTCTTTTCTATGGTTTAAGTTTAAATTATTTGATTCTTCCTTCTTACACATGTGCAAGTTTCAGTCTGAGGAATTGTATCGTAAAAAATTTATTAATTATATGAAAAGTATCCTGTTTTAAAAATGCAAGCCAACTTCCTGCATACAACATACAAAACATATTGAATGCATACTTTCTTCAAAGTATAACTTTTTATTTCTCCATAAATGTCCTAAGCAAGCAAGAACTGATTAAAGAAAACCTTCATTTGACTATACATCTAGAATGTAGAGAAAACCTTCGTTTCTGTACATTTAGGAATGATTATTAGTACCTTAAATTAGATGTCAAGAAATCCCACTTTTAGGGCCGGCTGAGTGGCGCGGTGGTTAAGCGCTGACTTGGGAAGCCAGCCACCCCGGTTTGGGTCCCACATATGAGGGCCAGTGACACTGCCCTCAAACAAAAAAAAAAAAAAGAAATCCCACTTCATTCCCAATATTTTTGATAAACAACAAAAATAAATAAATAAGTAAAGGCATCCATTCCTGATTGGGCCCTTCACCTCCCCCCACCACCACCACCCCGCCCCGCCCCAAGGGCACTAGACCTTTAAAATGTGACTGTCACAATGGTCTTGGGCATGAGGCCATTTTGAGTGAAACTGCTACATTATGACAATATCCTTTAGTGTTTCAGTAACTAAACCCTCTTAATGACATCCTAGGGAGACCAGGTTAATATTGAATTCTAGCCTCAAAGTTTTTGGGTCTGTGCCAAGAAAAATAACCCTATCCCCAGAATCGTTGAGAATTGATGGGGGTCATCAAGCTCGTAAGTCAACTGTAGTTGAAATATATGGGTGTAGAATAGTACGTATGTGGTTATTTCTGATGAAAGTTGGTATTTGGCTAGGATGTCTAGAATAATGGAGCTGATAAAACTGGGCGAGACTCCTAAGATTTAGTGAACAAAGGATTTTAATGCATCGATGTGTATGGTAGGTTTGTGGAGGTGTTTTGAAAGATATAAGAAACTTTAAAATAGACTGGGAATTCAACAAAAGAGAGGACCCAGATGGTTTGCTCAAGATTTGAGAGGATATGGAGAAAATAAGTCTGTGAGAATAGCATTTCAAATCACAGACAAAGGATAAAGTTACAGAGGAAGAGTCATAAATCTAGAATTAAGCTGAAGGGCCTCAAAGGGACAGGTGAGATCAGGGAATTACCACAATCAGGGCCCAGGAGACCTATGGTTGGTACATCATTCCTCAGCCATGTTTCATGGGAGGACAACAACGCTAGCAATCAAGATTTGATTGGTTTGAAAAATCAAGGCCATAGGAGTAGCCTCACTTAAAATGGAGGCTGAACCCTAGCTAATATTTTTTAAGAAGCTGATTGTTATTAACCTGTGCCAAGCTTAAATAAATATTGTATTACTGACCTAAATTTACTAGGGAACAAGAGTGTTCACCCTATAAAGTGGCAACAATTTAAATTGATGGTAGCGTATGCTCTGGCAGTGGATTTTAATCTATGCTTCACAAAGCCATATGATTCAGTAGAGACCCACACGAGAAAGGAAGAGGGAGGCCAAATGTGTGTGTATCTGAGCTCCCCACCCCTACTTCAACCAGGAAATCTCCACATTATCTATTTTAAATATGGGAGACTCTATCTGACTTCCCATCTGAAAAAAAATGATTCTGCTGCTGAAAAAAAATTGAATAACAGTATGCTAAGAAGCAGTGCTCCCTGACTGTGGAGGAATATTGCTGAAGGAATGAAAGAAGTCAGATTATAACCCTAGGGCCAAGAGTCTTGTAAACAGAAACATTGAAAATTTCTCTGATCCAAGCAGCAATATGAAAAGAGAAGTAGGTGGGTGTGTTGGAAGTCTTCTCCCTGATTTCATTCGTGTTGGCGTCCATATTACTTATTATACTAACTGGGGCTCTATGTAAATTTATTGGTTGGGACAAAAGGCATAATAAACTATGACTGCTCTAGGCAAACCAGAATGTTTGGTCATCCTAATTATAATAGGTGCTGGCCATGTCGACACAAGCTTTAGTGGGAAAGATAGGTCCATTTCTAGGCTCGTCATCAGTGTGAATTGCTGTTATAGTGACTAAAGAAGATGGTTCCAACAGGGAAGTTAACTTATACAAGTAGATTGACCATACATATCAAGGCTTATTTTGTCTACTAAATGGGAGAGGAGAAAGAAAAGCCTTCTTAAGATTTCTACAATATGAATGTCATGATTTTACATTATAGGCGTGCCCCTCCTCTGAATTTGAAAGCAAAGAGAGTGAGTTGCTGGGGACAGCTCAGCTGAAGTCACTGAAAGGACAGAGTAACTTAGTTCGTATGCCGTTGCTCCTGGATAGTACCCAGGAATAGGCTTGGTTATGCCATCAACCAATATCCACGCCCACAGAACACTGCTCTGACTGTGGGTCTGTATGTCGTACCCCTCCTCTGTACCACTGCTGGCCACCGCTGCATCTCCAACCCCAAAGTAGTTCAGATTCTGTTTGGGTGATAGTTAACACGTCTAACCACTTCACCAAAGACCAACAAGAGGAAACCACCAGTGAGAAAGAAAGTTAGCTTATTATGAGTTCTGGCCACCTCACACCTTATGTTTGTTCACTGAGTTTGCCAGAAAGTTCCCTTCTGACAGCCTAATTTACAACTTTTCTTGAGCTGCCAAATCATCGCCCAGTAGATTTCTCCTATTACTCCTACTCTGCTACCCATCTATGGCCTTCTCGTAGAGCATTAAACAAAAACACTCAGACCCAGCAAAAGTGTGACCCACATCAGGCACAAATAATCTACCTGTCATTCATTGGCCACACTTGGCAATAGGCAATAATACTGTGGGCGGCCAAGTAATTACAGCAGGGAAGTTGGAAGAAGAAATTTATGAGTTTCAATCTAAATGCCTGGCATGCCGTATTGGTGGAAAACTGAGCTCCTAAAAATCAGGAACAGAGAACTGTAAAAACTGTGTGGATTAAGGGCTCCGAGTTACATATTAAGGGTCTCATCATTGTCAAAAATATTTTATTAACTAGGTATTCACCATTCCTTGCCCTGGATCTCTCCCTGAGGAATATGCAAACAGAAGAGAAATAATAAAAACCAACAAGGCACCAGCATCAGCACTCAACTCCAACACAAATATCATTGCCAGCAATACTTGCGTGGTGACCATCTCCATGTGGTAGAATTAGGGTTGTCTTTAGTTCCTTCCTGCTGGCTTTCTGTATTTTCTAAATGTTCTATTATAAACACATATGCCTTTTATAATTAGAAAAATATAAATGTTGATAGGAAAATGCTGTGGAATTGGGATTCAAATGCAAGTCTGTCTGACGACAAAGACCATGTTCTTTCTACTACACTTCACTGCCTCTCACCCATGTCCATCTTTTACACACTATTTATTTTATTTTTATTTAATAAACAAGTATATAGTTTGTTGAATATGTGCCAGGTACCTTTCTAGGCATTTTAAATGTATTAACTTATTTAAGCCTTACATCAACCCTGGGATGTGGGTGTCCTTCATATTCTCATTCTACAGTTGAGAAAATCCAGGCACAGAAAGTGTAGGTAACTTGCCCAGGGTGGGACAGCTGGTGAACAACGAAAGTGAAGCTCTTTCCCAGAGAGTAATTAGGCTTCAGAGTCTATGCTCTTGATTGCTCTGTTAGGCTACCTCAATCTTCTTCTTAAGACAGACCGTCTTTGGCCCTCATATTCTTTTCCAAACTAGCCAGACTCTGATCACCTATGTCAGCGTCAGAGTGGGACAGTCAAGCCAAAGGAGCTTGTTTAATAAGAGAATGACATAGCTGGATTACTAGCAGGATCAGCTCTAGCCTCAGAGCCTCAGGATGAAAAGGTCAGATGAAATCAACTCTAGTCAGTACTGATGATGAGAAATAAAAGATGTGAACGATCCTCCTGCCTGGAAAAAAAAATCACAGAGTCATTTGTTTTCTCTCATCTAGCACAGATTTAAATTAAGTTCCTTGACAACATTTTTGCCTCCTCTATGTGTCCCTGGTTTTCTCTTGTTCTTAAGTTTTACCTTCTCAGCCAAACCGTTCCTCGTCACATACATGCCATTGTCATCCCTCTCTGTAAAAGGACTTGTCTGCACTGAACCAGGCCCTTGACCTCCCTAGACCCCAAATTTTCATCTGCAAATTCAGAGGTTGGATTGAGGGGCTCCTGATCTCAGTTAGGATACCACCTGACCTGTGTAGAGGGATTTGTAGTTTGTAAGATACTTCCATGTCCATTATCTCATTTTATCTTCCCAAGAACCCTGGACAGTGGGCACAATAGGTAGGTTATCCTCAATTTCCAGGTGAGAGCACTGAAGTTTCTCTGCAGCAGAGAAGAAATCCCAGATATCCTAACCAGAAGCCAAGAGTCCCTTCCTCATCACCTCCTAGCCTCTCTAAGGCCTCTTCCCAGCTCACAGTCTGTGCTTCTGTGCCTGCCTTCGGAGCATCTGTCCCTCCTTAAAGCAATGCTCCCTGGAAAGCTGAAGCTGGCTGCTACAGCATCCTGGCTCCTAGAGACATGTGAGTCTCACTTGGTACCTGAGGACCACAGTGATGAAAGTTCTTCCTTAAATTTTTATCCTCATGAGTTTGGAACATCAAAGCCAGCCACTGAGACTTGAACAGATGTCAAATTTGGCCTGGGTTTTCTGGGAATTGCAATTGGTCGGCCTTTCCCCTGCCTGTTACTGCCCTCCACAGCTGGTTGTTATGGAGGTTGCAGGCCTGCCTGCCCAGGAGTCTGTGTGGGGGTGGGGGTGGAGGAGCTGAAGGATTATCTGAATCCTGGGTTGGCTCACCTTCTGCCTTTCATTTGCCTCATTGTGTATATCAGGCATGTTATTTACATGTGCACTGGGCCATGCATTTTAACTTTCCTTCCAGAAGGTGCTTACCTACATAATGAGTCATTGGCCAAGGAGGGAAAAACTTGACATGATTCAAAATGCAAGGAAGCCAGGTAAGTAAGAGGCATATAACTCTCACTGACCTTGGGGCCCAAAGTGTGCACCCTAATCAGTATAAACATATACCCCACTTGCCTGAAACAGTCCTAATTTATACCTGCTGTCCGGGCATAATGTTTAATAGCACCCTCTTTCACTCTCAAAAGTTTTCTAATTCAGACAATAAATTATATGAATACCTGTCCATGAGAAAAAAACAACAACTACGTACCGAATTACACTCTCTAGGCTGAAAGGTACACCAAAGACTTTCAAGCTCAGTGTGCCAGCCAGGGCTCGGAAGCCCCTTCTAAACCTCACGACAGAATTTAAGCTCTATAAGCAGCACATGTAGATGGATGCACAGCTCCTTAAGCCACTTCACATGTGTCTGTTTTGTGTCAGTAGTTCATGCTATTGGAAGACGTCACAAATATTAATGAAGGAGAGAACGATGCCAGATTAATTTGGTTCCACATGAAGCAGCCATTTTTTACGGCAAGGAGAAGGGAGCCAATATTTTGAGTACCTAATATGTGCTGTAAACTGTCATATCTTGTCATATCATATCTCTGACCTATCCATGTTGGGAGCAATGTCGAGAAACAAGGATTATTTCCTCTCTGACAAGTGAGAAAACTGAAATATAGAGGGGTTAAATTAATTGTGCAAGATCTCCTGAGCAAGACTGGGATTTGAACTCCACTCTTTCTGATCGTGAAGCCCACAAGTATTGGCTCTGTTAGAGCCTACGGCCTCTCACTTTGCCTCCCTCCCCATTTCCTTTCTCCATTGGTGTTTGAGGTGGGACAGCAAGAAGTGTCATAGATAGCTCTCACCCCTTATGCCAGGCAGCCTCTCCCACAATCTGTCAGGAGAACACACTTATTTAGTGAAGGGCAGAGACATGAGAGCTCCACTGAAGAAATTCTGTTACAATCTTACAAGTACCAGCTTTTGTCCCAGGCCAGATCTAACGTGAAATGACAGTGAATGGTGACAGTTATTCAATCATTTTCGTGTTCTCTTTCCTTTTGACGGAAAGGCAGAGGCTGAGAGAAAGGAGAAGAAAGGGAACTTGGAGGAGCTCTGTTGCCCTGTAGTGACACAGCCGTGGCCCCATTTCCTGCCTGCGGTATCACTTCAGAGCAATTGTTTTCTTCTGTGAAGACACTTCAGAGACTCTTGGAGACAGATGCTCTTGTGACTGGCCATAGCGAGTATCAAAAGGCCTGGGTAGAATTACGAAGCATTTCTCATGCCCTGTATATTGGGAAGTGCCTCACAACTGTGGCAGATATGAGTGGGCACAGCAGCAAGGGAGCTGCCCCCAAGGAGGTAGCAGAGAAGCAATAAGCTAGGGGCCAGCTGGACCCAGCAGAGCAGCTGTAGTGGCAGTTTGTAAAGATTCACTGGTGAAGCCAGAGGTTGGGGGTGATGGAAAACTAACATCACCCCCTTAAATGAAGTCTGAGGAAAACATGAGGAGGAACGTCAAGGGTGAACTAAAACACTGACAGTCACTAACTTTAAATTCAAATGTGGGTGTGCAAGCTCATGTGTGTACATCTTCATGATCTACACTGAATCTATAAATAATTGTAGAGTGCCTGCCTTATGGCGGTGAGCACGGCAGGTTTGCTTCCTGTCCTGAAGGAGTGTCCAGCCATGGAGTCTGTATATTGCCCCTCAAAACCCCGGTTTTAAGGCAATGTGGCCCAGTGACAAGGGACAGAACAACTCGGTGATCTTGTTCAAGTCTTATCACCTATCAGGGTCTCAGATAGTATTTCCCAAAGTGCAGTCCTTGTAGTATTCTGTAGTGAAGATGTCTTACTTTAATTGTTCTATAATTATTGAATGTATAAGGATCACATCAGACCCACTATTTTCATGGATTTTATGCCTTAAGACAGACTAGATAAAAACAGTGAGTCAAGTTTTTTTAACTAAATAAATAATATTGGATGTGATATAAAAAAAATTTTTTTTTAATAAAAACCCCAGCAAAGATTGGGAAACACCTCAAAGAACTGATGTGTCCAAATCACTGAGATAATAAGTATGAAGATAAAAATGCATGTGATCCATAGAAATAGAAGGGGCTTGAATTACCCCTCCATGGGTATTTGCTCCCTCGTTCACCCAAAATGATGAATTCAGCAACTGCTCTGACTGCCTATGCCCTGCTGACAGCTCAGCCACCATTCAGAAGGGACGGAGTGTGTATTGATGCCATGGGGAACTTAATGAAGAGTGAGACCATGAGACCAGGACCATGATCTAAAGAGTATGATTTAGTAGGAAAGAAAAGACAAGCACGCAAATAGCTGTAAAATGGGATAAGCCCCAAAGAGGGGGTACAAAGTCCCCTTAAAAGGTGCTCAAAGAAGGGATAAGTCACGCCTGCTGGGCGAGGTCAAGAAAGACTTCATGGAGATTTGAGATGGCATTTGAAATAAGCCAGGGAAAGATGGGTAGGATTTCAAGAACCACCCCCTCCCCCCGAAAAAAAGGAGAGAGCGGGGGATGGGAGACATTCCAGAGGAGAAACACTTGAGCAATGGTACAGAGATCAGGAAGTGGTATGAGAATAGAAAGCCCCTTCTTTCTAGCTGGCTAAGATGGAGAATGCATGTAGACAATTAGGTGGGATTGTAGTGCAACCGGCCTTGAGGAGCAGGCTAAGGATATTTTACTTAATGTAGTGGAAATGGGGTGGGTGACAATAGAAAGTTTACAACATGGTTGGAGCGGCACTGGAGAAAACTAAGCCTACAAATGGGCTGGAAGTAGAGATTATATTCCCCCCAGCCTGGTTATGATGATTGCCTGGGGGAGCTATAATGAAAGGATAAATTTAGAGGATCAAAGTGATGACTTTAGGCAGTATCTCTAGGACCTGGGACTGATTAAAGATGGGAGACATGGATAGAAGATCCAAAGATAACTAGATGACCATATGCCTCCTGTTTCTCTGATATATATATCCCATATAGCTAATTATTCTTATTAATTACATATATTTATTATTATACAAAATATGTTATATAATAAAAGTATTATACATTACATATAATGAGTCATTGTCATTTGGGGTATTTCATCTTGACTTATTTGCTATGCTTAGATTGCATGTGTGAATGTACAGATAGAAGTCACCTATTTTCTCTTCCAAAATAAGAATCATCCTCTTGGTCTTCTGTTCCTTTCATTTACCCTGATCTTTTCTCCTGACCATGTTCCTCTTTTGAAGCTAATATGAATCCCTAAGGTATTTATATTTATATAAGTGTTGGCCTTGGCCTGTAACTTCAGTATATATATTTGTTTAATATATATATATATATATATATATATATATATATATAGCCAGAAAAGTCATGACATACTTTGTTCTATGTTTTTCATTGCAAAAATGCATCATGACTTTTCCAACAATGCAATACATACATACATACATACATATGTGTGTGTATATATATATATATATGTGTATATATATATATATATATATATTTTTTTTTTTTTTTTAAACAAACTTGGCAGATGTGATTAAAGTTATAGACTCTGACAAGGGAAGATTATCCTGGACCATCTGGGTGGGCCCAACCTGATCACATGAATCCTTCAAAGTGGAGAACCACCTTTTCCTTTTCCTTGCTGAGGTCAGAGAGAGAGAAAGAGAGAGAGACTGATGACAGAATAAGGGTCATAAAGAGGTGATGTTGCTGGTTTTGGAAATGAAGGAAGAAGGCCATAAGCCAACAACTGTGGGCAGCATCTAGACACTGGAAAAAGCAAAGAAACCAATTTTCCCTTAGCACCTCCAGAAGGCATACAGCCAGAAGGCACCAAAACCTATGCTGCCTACCTTCTCCACTCACTAGTTGTATGGCTAATGGCCCGAGAAAGTCTCTCAAACTCTCTGAGTCTCCTTGGCCTCAACTAAAATGGTTATGATACCTGGTCAAGAATGGTCAGGAGGCTCCATGAAACCTCAGATCCATTATCCTTTGGTTCTCATGCATAGGCCGTTCAGTAGGAAGTGTCAATGCTTTTATAAAAATAGCCAACTCAAAATTACTTTATCCCGCCATGTCCCTCCTCTGCTCAAAACCTTCCAGAGGCTCCCTTTCCTACCCAAGGAACAACCTAAAAGACTTCCCCAGTTTTCAAGGCTCATTATGCAACCTAACCCCATTTCCTCTCTGGCTGACTGTATTTCCTTCTGCTCTCCACCTTGTCAGTTGTGCTCCAGTGATACTTGCAACTATGCTGTTACTAGGGCACACCAGGCAGCTTCCTGCCTCAGGACACTTGCATTTGCCGTTTTCTCTGTCTAGAATCCTCTTCCCCCATATTCATATGGCTTTCTCCCTCAACTACTTCAGATCTTCACTCAAATATTATCTTCTTTCTGAGGACTTCCCTAACACCCTGACTGAAAATTGCAATACTCCCAACCAGACACTCCCCATTCCCCTCTTCTATGTTAGTTTCCTCCATAGCAATTTCACCTTCTAACATAATACATATTTTATTTATTTTGTTTACTTTGCTTTCTCCATTGGATTGTAAGTTGTATGAGGATTCTTCATGGAAGACATATAATAGACCCTTGATAAATATTTGTTGGATAAATAAATCAGTATGTACAAAAGTCTATCATCCGGAAATACAATAAGTATAAGCATTGTCTCTCATTAAAGATATATCCTTTCAGTTACAGATGGAAAACAGAGTCGAAAGAACTGTAATGGACCTGTCACTGAACAAGGATGTTGCAGCTAAGATCAAGTCCTTGGACGATTTTGCTGAACCCAACCAGCTCAAAGAAGGAATAGAAACATGGCCAAGGGTCCCAAGAGCCAGCCCTTGTCTCCTACACAGAGAGAACCCAGAGAGAGCCAGCTTTCTGATTTCTTGTCCTTCCTGGTTTCAGCCAGCCTCTAAAAACCATAGGAACAGTTTGTCTCAGTATTTCAGTACTTCCGCTTCCAGGCCCAGGAAAGAGCAGGAAGTGCTGGGGCGTGTGAAAATTGAGAGAAAAGAAGAATTAAACCCACTACACATAAAGAGCTCAAAGACTTCCTCTGTGGCCTGTCACAGTACATGGGTTTCAATGTGCTGTCACCGTAAGCCTAGGGGGGACCATTCTCAGGCAGAAGAACAAAGCCCAAAATGCGCGTGCTGGCTCTCATTCATCTGACACAGATTTACTTGGGGACAACTGTGTGCCCTGCAGAAGACAGATGTGGTCCTTGCCCAAGTGAGCTTACACTGCAAGGTGGTATGACATTAGAAAGATACACAGAGCTCAGTTTCCACCTACCCAGTATCCATGCTGACCAGGCTGAGTTTCCAGGCAGGACCCCAGAGGATGTCTTTGACTCTGAGGAATTGTATGCAGGGTTTAAGGCAAGCTTTGGAATCAGGCCAACAGAAACTCTAGTCTTAGCTATGCCATACTTATTAGCTAACTGTAACATTCCTAAAGGAAGGACTGTGTTTATTTCATTTACCACCTATCCCTAGCACTTAGCACAATGCCCAGTACTCTCAACAAATACTTGTTGCATAAAAAATTTGAACTCTCAGAGCCTCAGTTTCCTCATTTGGAAAATGGGATTATAAAACCCACCCCATGAAGTTGTGTGAGGATAACATGAAAGTGAGTATGTTAAGTGCTGATACAGCATCTGGTACATGATAAGCATTCATTTAAATGAACTTCATTTAGGTGGCAATGGTGATGATGGTGAAGGAGGTTTATTAGTTAGCTCTGGATAGATTACAGCACATCTCTAATGATTGGTTCATTCTGGAATTTTGGACTAAGCGTGGGCTGGATGAGTTGGATCTCAGAGTGATCCATTTCTCTTAGAAAAGTCTTGTTCAACTTGAGTCAGGAACTCTGGAAAACGGAAGGACATGTTCTACATCCCAGCTACTGGGGTGACTGGCAGCAGAACTGAAACAGCATGACTAAGCACAGCCCATCTTGTTTGATTACACGGCCGGCTGGGGCCCCTGCCTCTCTGCTGCAACGGACTGGAAGACGTTTAATTGCATCTGATACATGGATTGTTAAAAGCAAGGGCAGGCAATTGGAACCTTTTCCTAGCTCCTCCTCCATTAGGTTCTCAAAGCCTAAAAAAAGGAAAAAAAAGGCTAAATGTCTTTTCCCTAACTACATATCTTCATGTGAGGCCCAGCTAGGGTTCCCCTGAAGTTCACTAGCCCATTTCCTCAGTAGGTTTACAGGGCCACCTGCCAACATGCAGGGGTTAAACAAAGACCTAAGGTCTTTCTGGAAGCTAAGAACCCTAGGAATTCCTTAAAGCTTGGGAGGTTCAGCTCAGAATCTACTTGATTAAAAGGTGTGGGTCGTATAGCCTCAGGCCAAGCCATGCTTTTTAGAGTGCTGTGCTCTTTATAATACTTCTCACTATGGTAGTAATATAAATGAGATCTCTTCCAGAAATAAAAGCAAAGAGCCTCGAGCTCAATGCCAAGGATATTTGTGAAAGAAATCTGCAAGAATAGGCTATTAGCAGCCCTGTCTGCTGCAATCATTTCAGAAGTGCTTGCTGATACTGGTGGGTTTTCTATCAGCAATCGTGGTGGAAACGGGGACTGACTCCTCAAAGAAACAGAAAATGCAATGACTCAAATGATTTCAAGTAATTATCACTATTACTGGATTTAGTTTTTTTTGTTATCTTTTCTTTTCTTTAGATGCCTAGCTTTAAATTACGTGCTCCAATTAACAGCAGTAGTTTGGTGATAATGAGGAATGGGTTTGTCTGATTTTTTTTTTGATTTTTTTTTTTTTTATGACTATGTGGTGGAGAAGACTCCTGATTTCCGCTTCTCTAAATAACCAACTATTCCTCACTGCCCTGCTGTAAAGCCACCACAGCTGTGAGGGAACACAGTCATTTCAGGAACAGCTCAGAACAAAGGACTAATTTAAAATCGCCTCACAAGGCAAGTAGCATCATTTACACCTTCATCCTTTTACTGAGGGCCTCCTATGTGTTTTTCCCTGTGTTAAGTATTGGGAATATGGGGGTAAGTGAGAAACCGGACCCCAGCCCTGAGGAGCTCACAAACTGGTAGAGAACCTATGTAAGAGGACTTTGTAAGCAGGCAAATAAAAAAAAATCTGATAAGTGTGGTGACCGCAACATGAGAACAGTGGTGAGGCTGCGGGGGTCAGGCCACACAGGTTCTGCTTCATTTGGGGCTTTGCTTTATTAAGAAAAGCTGCCTGAACCATGTGGAGGGGCCTACAGTTGCCTTGAAAAGGGTACAATGATGCACCTCATCCTGAGGTCTTTACTTTTGCTTCTAGAGCTCGAGATAATTTTTCTCAGATGTCTCTTAGTAAACCTTCCAGTCAGCTACACCTGAGGCCATCCGTGCTACCACTGAACTAAAAGAAAGGAGGTGTGAACACTGCAACAGCCTTGCTGTAAGCAAGGTGACTTCACCCCCTTCCCCACCTTAGGTTTGAAATTGAGAAACCCAAAGATGACCACAGTCCTAGGCCACTTTGTGCAAAAATGGGAAATGTCACTTACCAGGTCGTCCCCTGCATCTAACCAGAACCATCCTCCTATAGATTCAGGAACTAAGTGGCTTGACCACGTTGCACGTAAGCCACATGCATTGGTCCAAAGGAAACCAGTGAGCAACAATTCAATTTAGAGTTCACTGAACCCTCTGGTTTGGGAAGGAAATTGCTGGTAATCAATTGCAGCAAGCACACAGGCTCAGGGCCAGGAAGAGAAAAATCACTTTAATGGGCAAAGCAGATGTTGCTAAACTCATTGCAAAAGTGAGATGGGCACAGAGCCAGGCCTTGCATGAGATGCTGATCTGTTCTTCTGAATGAAGAAAACAGAGACACTTCAAAAGAGGGGTTCTACGAGGGAAGCCAGAGGTCTGTGTCCCCGTTAGATGGAATCAAAGAAAATGCACTGAGGTGTTCAGGTCTCCCATACCACCACAGAACTTACAGCTGTTAACATCTCATAAGGGTTTTAAGCAAATCCAGGATACTAGCTAAAAACTGTCTGGGGAGCCTTCCATGTTCTTCTAAGGAGACTACGTGGCATAGTGGAAAGAACATGGGCTTTGGCACCAGACCTGTTTCCTTCAATCATTTAGTTGGTTTCACCATCAGGAAGTTTTATGACCTTGGGCAAAGTTCTTTAATCTATCTCAGTCTGAGTATTCTCAGCTGTGAAATGGGCCTAATCTCATTTAACGTATGAGAGCAGTTGTGAGGGTTAATGATAATATCGGTCGGTAAAGTAGAGAAATGCATTTAAGCAACAACCTGTTTTCAGAACAATGACAAGACTAGCGCCATTAGGATGTGGGGCAATTGGCTCAGGATGGGATGAGGAGGTGGGGAGGAGGGTGAATTCCTGGGCCCATAACAGTTAGCTTTGCCAATGCCTCTCAGTGGTGAATTATTTCACAAGCCAAATTTTTTTTTGTATGTTTAGATGGATAAAATATCTCACAAGTACATAAGAGTTCAGAGAGTGCAATATCAAGGACCAAGGAAGGTTACCATGTGTACTAAAAATATTTTCATGAAGTAGCTTCTAATGCAAGCCCCCTAAAGATGGAGTTGATTCTGACTTCCCAAATCTGAAACGTTCCTCAATTACCTAATTCCTACTCATTCTTTGAGGGTAAATCAGAGTCCCTCATCTAGAGTCATCACAGATTACTCTAGGCCTCACAGTCTCTACCTACTCACACATTCCCCCATATGAGTTTTTGTCAGCTGTCCTACGTCCTTTCCGGCACAAAATGGGTTTAATGTTAAATTTATTCATTCAAAACTTTTAGTGCTCCTTGCTCAATTCTTTGGCCAGCCATAGTAAATTGTCTTACATTGCATTTTACCTGAATCATGTAGGTCTTTCCTAAGCATTTTGTAACTTCCTGAAGTTTCAGATATTGATCTTGAACTAGCTAAAATCTTCAAACCAGAAGGCATAAACCAAAGAGCTCCTTTTCTAGACTAATTCTATGAATTTGAGCCGTGTCTTACCCCTCCTAAACCTCAGTTCCCTCATCTGTAAATTGCAGATAATAATAGTGAGGATTATGTAAGATCAGTTCTATAAAGCACTACAATGGTAGCTGAGTAGTAACAGTCACCCTCCTGGAAGCTTCTCCACCCAGCTCCTGCCTAAGCACCTAAAATATCAAATCGTATTCCCATCCCCTGAGATTTCCAAACCTCAGGCCACTTCCAGAAAGTGGCCACTCTTCTGAAAGCTATGTCTCATTGAAAGTTTGTTTCCACATTGCCATCAGCTTTAGAATGTTCCTGATAAGTAAGCAAAGCTGCCGAGGGACTTTGGCAGTGAATTTCTGGGGGCTGGTGAGAGGAGGATGTTTACCAGAGCGCAAAGGCCAGGTCCTGAGCAGAGAACATTTTGGCCCAGAGAGATCCCACATTTTTGCCAAGCTCAGGCTCCATTCTCAGGTCCTGAAGTCAGCGTTAGAAACTAAACAAACCTTCCCGGTTCACATTTGTTTACTTTTGGCAAAATGCAACTTCCTGTTTGAAAGGAAAGGGGCAGTAAAGCTTTCTATAAGCCTTCTTGGACATAAAGTCTCTCCTTAAAACAATTCACTTGCTAAGCATAAATGAATAAAATGTACACAATAGGGATCTCCCTTCCCCTCAAAATGTTCACGTTTTAATAGGAAAAGCACTCAACAAAACCAAAACAAATATTTTTTCAACTGTTGGCCCATGAGGATTGTTTAGGCCATTTCTTCTTCTGAGAGCATGAAAAACAGACATCAGGATGGAGCCAAGTTACATGTGCTGTGTCAGAGAAGTCACTTCCACACACTTGGGGGTTGAGCTTTTGGTTACACAGAAAGTCAGAAAGTTTAAGTTCCCACAGCCACTCAAACCACATTACCCAGCATAAATACAGAACAACTGGGTCTTGCATTATATGACTACGTCCCCAGCCACACCCTTCAGGGTCCTGAATTCCCTCGGATGGTCCCGTGCCCTACATTCGGGTTTGAAAACTGATTGACAACCCCTCACAAATCCACCATAAGCTTTTTACACAGGTTCTAGTAACTTACTCTGGTGGTGAGGGGGGAAATGGGGAAGGGCTGTTTCTATAATTAATTTTTAAGAATCTAGCGAAGTTAGCATAAAATTGGGGTTAATGTGTAATCAACTGTTCTCTATACATCTTGGATCTTTTTTTGTGGTAAAATATTAAATTTGTAAAGGACCTTCAAAATCACTTGGTCAACCTCTCTTCACCCACCTATGCATAGACACATAAAGATTATAAATGATGGGTAGAGAGAAGTTCCCTCCCTAGATGGTAAACTTCTTGCTCCTTAGGACAAGAACTATTTTATTGATCCTTGCATTGTTCTATATAGTACCGTGAACACAGTAAGGACTCAGGAAGAAAGCGTTGCATGAACAAGTTAAAAACTGTCCTTGTCTGCAAGGTCAGGGACAGCATGGAGGCATTCTGACTCACAGTTCTGTGTGTTCCCCACAGTCCTTCCTCTTGTGTAGCTACTAGATTGTAAGCTCCTGAGGACTAATGAAGTAACATACAGTTCTTTTTGACCATCCTGTCCAAGGCACTAAACTTGGCAAGCATTCAATAAAAATATTTTAAATAAGTAAAGGATTTAATGAATGCTGAGTAGATGAAAACAATTACATGAATGAGATGACTAAATAACTTTCTTTAGTGATTTCAATATTCCACCTGAAAGGGGAAATTCTTTCCTTCTCTAGGATGTTGGGTTTAAGAAGAAGTAGATTTATGCATATTTCATGCACTTCTTTGACCTTTTTCTTTTGATGTCTATCTGGACAATTAGAAAAATGAGTACAGCAACTATGACAAGAGATATCACACCCCCTCTTCCTACAATGTTGCCAGTTCTCTTCCTGCAAACCAAAGCTAACCAAGTCCATCACCTACTTAAACCTTCAACGAAAATGGGTCCATCTTGGCCCATGAGGTCCTTATACCTGGGGTCCATCCTACCTATCCATTTTATTTGCTACCTCCCTACCAACTGAGCTTCTCTTAATTTTTAGACTTAGTGAGATATTTCCTGACTTTTTTGCTTATGGGCATGCTATGGCTTTTTTCTGGAATATACTTCACTATTACTACGATTACCATAACCACTACCATCACCACAGCCACCTCGCTATTACTGCCATCATTATTTTCACCACTTTCACCATCACCCACCATCACTTCCATTCAAAATCAACATCATCACCACCACCATCACTGCCCCTCCACCACCATTATCATTCAATAACCACTTCACCACTACTCCTTTTAAACTTGAAAAAAGTCTTCCTCTCTTAACAGCCAGCTCAAATGGAACTTCCTAAATCCCTCCAGAATTTGGTGTCAAGCCCCTCTCTGAGCTCCAACAGACACCAATTTTCTCTAGTTATTGTTCTCATATACACACAAACCACCCCCGCTAGAATGAGTTTCATGAATGTTTTGTCTTTTGCACCACTGTATTCTCAGGACATGGCATATAGTAATTGCATATCAAATATGAATGAGTATATGAATAAATGAAGGATAAGGGTTTGGCCTTCTAGCCCAAGGCCACACTTCTCTCCCACATCCTAGGCCCCTGTAGCAGGACTTCAGCACTTCATGCCAAAGACCACTGTAGGAAACCTTGAGAATCAACCAATGTCATGAGTGTGGTTTAGCATGTAGCCAGGGTTTCATAGTTCCTTCCTCTTTATTTTGCCCCAGCAGTTACCATGAGCTCATCCCAGCTCTGGGAACATTCTGTCCTTTCCCGCTCAGCTTCCAATATAAGCCCTTGGTGTTTCTGGTCTAAGCTATCCTCTTCACCCTGACTGAGTAGAATTCTTAGATTCAGCACCATCTTTTCTTTAATCTGTCTGGCTGTTACTAGGTCCTATGAGCTACAACCAACTTGCTCTTACAATTCCTCTTAAAAAGACTTCCCTCTGGTCAGATAATGGGCCCCATTCTGCTATTCAATGAGCCTTTCAACCTACAATTGATACACTTTCTAATTTTTCATTTTCCAGAACCAGCTTTCTTTTCCTGAACACCATCTTTTTTTCTCCCTGATGGCAATGGTCATAGATCGTCATTGCTAAGCATTATGGAGCATCACCTCAAGGTCAAGTGCTATACCTGGTATAGGGAATTCCAGAGAACAGACAGAATCACAGCCCCTAGAAACCAACCTTCTCATCACACAAAGTGACCTACACACAAAAAGAGCAATAACCTCCAAGGATATATGAAGTGCCAAAAGGGTGGCACACAACACCAATGTGCATGCAAAAGTGAGATTGACCCAAGAAGCCCACTTTCTTGGTACTACTTTGTCCTCCTGGTTCTCCCCACTGGCTATTCCTTCTAATTTCTTTTACCTCTAGTCCCTCCTCACCTCTAAATGTTGACATGCTTTGGGTTTAGCCCTGGGCCTTTTTCTCTTCTATTTCTATACTTTCCTGCTCTGGGAAATCTCATCCATTTACATAACTTCATGTACTATCCTTATGCTGACAATTGCCAGGTTTCTATCTCCATTCCAGACTCTTCTTGAAAGGCAGGGTTGTATAATCAATTGTTTAGTTACTATACCACAGAGATGTCTGTAAAACATCTCAAGCTTAACATATCCAAAACTGAAGTCTTGGGTTCTCTCTCTCTCTCTCTCTCTCTCTCTCTCTCTCTCTCTCTCTCTCTTTCTCTCTCTCTCTCTCTCTCTCTCTGTCACATTGATGCACACAACTCCTATTTAAATTTTGTTCCTCACTCAGTTTTCTGTATAAATCGTTGTTTGGGGAAACAACAAAACTAAAATCATTGTTGCTTCTCCTTTATTACTTCCCCTACATCCAATCAAAGTGTCCTAAGTGGAATTGTTTGCATCAACTCAGATACAGCTGTACATGACTTTGGACAAAGCATTTAACCCCCCATGCCTCAATCTCCTCATCTATAAGACGGGGATCATACCACCTACTGCATTAGATGCAGAAAAAATGAAATTATATCACATACATAAAAATGCCTAGCATACAACAGGAAATATAGCAGTAGCTTACATTTGCTGACTTCTTACTATGTGCCAGGATCTGTGCTACATGTCTGGTATACATTCCTTCATTTACTCTGCAGACAAGCCTATGAGATAGGTACTTTTTTGTTGTCTATTATTGTACTCATTTTGCAGATTGGAAGCTGAGGCTTAATGAAGTGATTTTTTTTTCTTTTTTTAGTTTTGCACAGAGCTTGGGTTGGAATCCAGATTGTCAGGTTCATGAGGCTGTGCTATAAAATCGAGAAACAGTCATAACAATACCAACTGCAGCTCACCTATTTTGAGTGCTTACTTGATGGTAGATACAGTTATTAAAGCTTTGGCTCATTTAATGCTTATGTCAGTCCAATGGAACAAGCATAGTTTTCACCGACTGGAAACCAAGATGCAGAGATGCTAATTTCTCCTCTGCTTTAAGTTGACTTCTTAGAGCTGGCTTCAACTCCTCAGGCAGTTTCTCTACTGGATATTAGGAGCCTATACAACTAATGGTCTAATTGATCCTTCTGAAAGCATGGAAAGAGAATTATTCTCTAAAAGGAGAACTCTGGATTTATGGAAGCAAAAGGTAATAATCCAAGACTCCTTTCCCTCCTACTCACCATCGCCATTCGTTACAGGTTCTTCAGTCTCACCTCCTGAATGTTTCTCTAATTCATGCCTCCTCTCCATTCTATCTTGCCTGACCTAGTTTGGGCCATTTGTCTCTCAATAGTCTCCCACCTAGCCTCCCTGCTATGATACGAACTGCTCCCCTCATCCTCTTGAACCCACCCTCCACACTGCAATTTCTTCACTGAAATGACCACCCCATGGCCTGCAGAATAAAGTCCATACCCTCACACTTATCTCTGGCCCATTTTCTAGCTTAAAATATATATTCCAACATCAACAAGTAGCTTATAGGTCCTCTCACCTACATGGTCATTTCCCACCTTTGTGTCTATTTACATGTTCTCTCTGCAGAGAAATTCTCTCCCAGCTTTCTGCATGTAACCAACTCTTGTTCTTCCTTTCTTGCATAGCCAGGCTAATCCAAAGACCTCTCTGCTAGGCTACTAATAATAAACCCTGCATTCTTAGCACATTAAATTGAAGGTATCCATTTACATGGTAGTGTACCCAGCACAATATACATTTCCTGAGGGCAGGAACAGCGTTATTTCATTCTTCTCTGTATCTATGACCCTTAGGACAGCGTGTGACATATAGTAGGCACTTAATGAATATTCGTTAAAGAATCAAACTAAAGCCAGGGAACTAGAGATTGTAATGGGCAGTGTGTAAATTTGTAGCATGTTGTTAGTTATAATTAACATTCAGTGAGCTCTCCCAAGTTTGAATAATTGTATTAAGCAGCTAACATGAGCCATTTGCTCTTCTAAGCACGTTACCTCATTTAATCTTTGCAATAGTCTTATGAGTTAGGTGCTGTTGCTGTCCCCATTTTACAGAGGCAAAAGCTGAGAGAAATTGGGCAACTATCTCAGGATCATAGACTGAGTGAGTAGTAGGGCTATGGTTTGAATCAGACTCCAGGATGAAGTTCTTAACCAATAACCAAGACTGTGATGCCAACCAAAAAGCAAATACCATAAATTCAAGGCAGTAGCTACCAGTGCTGCTCGTACATGGGGGCAAAAATAAGTGCATAACATTTGTCTGAGAAGGCGAACCAAGAGAGATTTGTAATCAGCATAAATTGTCAGGGCATGGCTGGTGTCAAGATAAGAGTCTCCTGCCATACAAATACACAACCACATGTAGCTCCAATACTCCAAAATGAGGAGTTAATGCTATGACCACATCCACTTAAGCCACTGTTTCATAGTTAAAGATAAAGTCCTTGGAATCACACAAACCTAGGTTTCACTCTCAGTTTCATTCACTTCAGCGGCAAATGAATGATCTTCATCTGTAAATTAGAGATAATGATATTTAATTCATTTTGAGAATTAAAGGAAATAATGTAAGTATCTAGTGGTGTGCCTAACACATAGAAGGCACTCAAAATAACTGCTGCTATTATTGTGATATTGACTAATATCATGCAAGCACCAAATCAGAAATCATTCCAGGAAGGGGGAGGTCACACCACATGCATGGGTGCTGGAAATCCATCCCTCTTCCTGGGAATGGAGGTTCATCATGATCTGGTTAGACACCCGAAAAGCTGTCTCCAACCAGCTGACTGTACATTCTTCATGAGTGGTAAGAATAGTTCAGCAGTATTCATGATGCAGTCTGAGGAAAAGGCCCTGGAAGCTTCTAGTTTCACGTTTCTTTCGATTTCATTTTTAAATCCAGTGGATCAGAAACGTAAGGATGGATCAGAAAAGGAGGTCTTTCAGGGGTCTCCATCTCTACCAGTCTCTGGCCAGAACATCCTTGAAGAAGAATTTTCCATCTGGCCCCTGAGAAAAGTGATGTTTGCCACCCTTGAAATCTCATCGCTGGTATTTATTTGATCAACTGCTGATAAACGTGGTCTTTGCAAAGACTTTCCATGCTAGCAAGGCATTGCAGGTGCTGGATTGGGGCCTGTTTAAAAGCCTTGTTCAAGGGTCTCTTTTAAAAATCTCATGATTTAACAAGACCAGAATTGGAATAATTGTTAAACAACTGACAGGAAAAGCCTGCAGGAGGTTGCCTAGCCATCAGCCCCTGGTGGTGCTGGGAAGGAGTCCCCACCACCTACACCATCCTTTTCCACGCCTAACACAGAGGGTCCTCCCACTCCCCATAGCAACATCTCCCTGCTCCCCTTTCTACCTCTCCTGCTGTGTGTCCTCATCCAGAAACACCATGCTGAGTGAATGTAGGCCAGGATAATAGAAAATTATGTCCCCAAGGGTAACTAAACTCATCTCACTCTCTTCCTTACCATATTTTTATGAAAAAAATCCTTTTGATCTATCTATGCAAGAATGTGACATTCGAGTATATCAAGGAGTATTTGTACATACATCTCCTTGACTCAACTGTAATAATAATTTTTAAAAAAAACTAATTTTTTTTAGTGCTTACTCTGTTCTAGGATCTGTGTGTGTGTGTGTGCGTGTGCATATATATATAATTATATATATTATGTGTATATATTAAATATTAATGAAATTGTATATGTACACTTTTATAAATTAATATATGTACATATATACACATTTTTATTTAATACTCATGATAACCTTATGAGGTAAGTACAATTATTATCCTGTTTTATAACCAAGGGAACAGAACATGAGAGACAATAAGTAACTCATCCAAATCACACAGCTAGTAAAAGAAGAAAATGATATTTAAACCAAAATGTGATACTGAAATTAATATAAAATAATATTGAAAGTTGGCTACATTGAAAAATAAAATAAAAAATAGGTATTATTGGAAAAAAAACTAAACATGATAGTGTGCAATAATATTCTTAACCTAGAACGTCCTACTATGCTCCAATGCAAACTATTTACTGATTGTCCCATAACAAAGTTAGCCAAGGGGCTCTTGACGTCAGATTATGTGACCATATTTGAGAGTTTCTACATCTTTTTTAGATAGATTGAGAAAGACAAACTCATCCCAGGTGGCCCTTTCTCATACAAAAACTGCACCCAGAGCCTAAAATGGGCAAGAAGAGCATGGGCAGAACACCCCAGTGGCCTGCCCTGAGTGGGGAGTCTGCACTGCTCTGCAGTTGGTCCCAAGGGTGCACAGACCTTGATCTCTTTAGCCCATCCCCTGCCTGTGCTTTCAATCCACCCCCCTGAAGTGCTATGATGTGTCAAGATGAAGAGTCATCAGGCATAAGGTCCTTCCTAGGCACTGTTTTTGGGATGCAGTGTGAAGGCTTCAACCTGAGTATAGCAACACCGTTTTAGAAATGTGCAGTGCCAAGACAGCAGGCAGGGCTCTGAACTATAACCAGCACTGTCATCTAACTGTGGGCACTTAGACCTCTGAATAATAAATGGAAGTGCTGGTAAGGTGCACTCTCAAATATCCCATGTGTTCTTTCCTAGAAGAAAAAATACAACAGTAGGTTCTTCTTAGTTCATAGTTAGCATGTGCCAGGGCCCTGTAACAGGAATTATTTCATTTAATCCTTGCACTCATTCTGTGAGGTTGGTACACACAAGAAAACTGATATCTAGAGAAGTTAAGCAACTTGCTCAGTAGCTCACGACTAATTACTGCCAGGATTTTAAAAGGTGGTCTGACACTCTTTACACATCTTTATGCTATACTCCATGAAAAAATGAGGTAGCCAACATGCAGGTCTCCAACATGGCCCCATGCAGCCATTTTCTTCCACGTCTTACAGGGCTCCCAGATGGATGTTCTATGCTAACTCTTTCCACTCATAAATTTCTCCTGCCTGTTGTGGTTCAGCTTTTGCTTTTTTTAAAGTAGTCCTTTGCTGGAGGAAGAGCCACAAACACCATGGAATAGTGGCAGTGGTAGATATTCAAAGTCAGCTACTAGAGATTTTTTTTGGGTTGACAGTTTCTCAATCCCCATTTTGAACAGTGGTGGTATCCTGGATTACCCCTGGAAAGAGTGAGCCTTGCCAAGACTGGACACATAATAAGGAAAGAATATAGAATCTAATATTAGAATACTTGAGTGTTGGGGCCGACCAAATGGCTCAGTTGGTTAAAAGTTGGCTTAGGGCGCGAGATCTGAGCAACAAGGCCACTGGTTCAATTCCCACATGGGCCAGTGACACTGCGCCGGAGCTGAGCTGTCGCTGAGCTGCCAACAGGTGGCAGGATGGCTCAGCTGGTGTAACAACAAGATTGCCTGTTCGACAGTGGGCTATGCCCACCCACAACTAAGACTGAACTCGGCACCTTGAGCTGAGCTGCCGCCTGGATGGCTCAGTGGATAGGGCGTACACTCTTAACAACAAGGCTGCCAGGTTCAACTCCCACGTGGGATGGTGGCTATGCCCAACTGCAACTAAGATTGAACACAGTACCTTGAACTTAGAGGCCATGAGCTGCGGACGGGAAGCCAGATGGCGACTGGTACCCTCTACAACGAAGACTGAAGAACAACAACTTGGCTGGTCCCCTCTCCCAATTCCCCAACACTGTTCCCCTCCCCCAATTCCGCAATAAAATCTTCAAAAAAAACAATACTTTAGTGTTTACATGAGCAAAATCCTTCCCAGCATATCACTAAAAATTAAGGTGTTGGGTTGTTTTTTTTTCTGCGTTTCAAATCCCAAGAAATGTTGGTCAAGACATTGAGAAAATGGGGGAAATAATTACAATTACACTGTGAGAACTAAAGCCTAGCAATCAACATAGAAACATCACTGGTCTGAAGGAATTCACTGACATCAAGAAGAAAATAAGAGCAGAATAGCTGACATATGCAGCCAAGGGTTAAGGCTGACATTTCAGGAAACTGGGACAGGCGCATGGAGAAGTGGGGGTTCCTCCAATCCACTCAGTCAATCTTGCTTGTAGCTGTTGTCATGATATCAATATCTGTTCGTGGTCCCATTTACTGTCAATGGTGAGTCATTTTGTTAAGTACTATTCATAAATTTATATGTGTATTTGCCTTATGAAAATCCTATGAATGGTATAGCAAAAAATAAAAAGTTTTGGAAGTAAAATAAGTCCTTAAATTGGCAGTTTCAATATGAGATTCTGTGTTGTGCTGTAAACCTTGCCTGGTGATCCAATGTTACACTAGTCAAATACTACCCAATAATGTTTGCAGGCATTTTCAACCATTTGAATCTTTGCCATTGGCTACACTTTCTTGCAAGTACTATTAAACTTAATGTTTAACTATTATTTATTATTTATTAAATACATTTTCTTAGATATCCATGATAATAAGTAAAGAATATGAAAAATGTTGAGGCATTTGAAGACTAACTTAGAATTTGGGGAATTCCTAAGTATTCTTGGGAGTTCTTAGTTCTCATCCTTGAATTCTAAAGATTAATATGAGTTAGAAATTTGCAAGCACAAGAATTCTTATACAAGATGGTTGGAGTGGAAAAGGTGGAGCATCCTTTTGCATGCTCAAGAGCATATTCTCTATAGCTTTTGGAAGAAGCAGCAACAGCCCCCAACCCAAGTCATCCCACTAACTGATTGCTAACATGTCACCACTGGCATGGGCTCTCGGGCAAGAGACCTGGGATCCATCAGCTAAGAACTCCAGAGTGAGTGCGCAGAATTCAGTCTGCTTCTGATAAAGCAATGTCATACTGTCCATATTATTCTTCCATAGGTTATAGGTGGCACTTCAAGGACCAATACAAACAAGGTAAAGCCAAACCTAAATCCAAAGGAAAGAAGAACAAGCTCTACTTTCATGAGAAACATGTGGACCTTATATAAATTTTTCTACCCAAATTTGTGCAACAAAGATCTGGAGAAAAACCTATCCCGTTAGATCAGAGAAAGGAGTCAGGACCTACCACAAGCTGTAAAATTGGAGGAAATGGTGACCCCAAAGAATATCCCACAGGCAGTGAGTACTGAAGGCTCCCTAAGAACTCTGCAGGATGACAGTGAGTACAGGACAAAAGAGGAGCTGACATGCCTCTTCTCCCTTAGTTTTGTACCTTCTACCTATTTGTGGCAGTTGTTTAGCTCTAGAATGCCTTGTCATTGCCCTCTCCTCTGTATGGAAAGTGCCTGTATTTGAAAAAAGGAGATTATTCCCATCATGTTTTCTATCTGAATTTTCCTTTCTTTTGTACCCTTTCCCCCACTAGGTTCAGGCAGCCCAACCACCCGTGTGTGCGTGTGTGTGTGTGTGTGTGTGTGTGTGTGTGTGTAATTTAAGTAGCTTGAGGACAATTTATCAAGGAAAGGTCACTATTATAGAAGGCTTTTGTCTGTGCATGAACATTTTATTACATTTTCCCATTTACAAATGCACCCCACTCAGAGAGCTGTATCAAAGTTCTTCATGTGGCTACTGCATCAATATGGAACTTTTGAAAAACAGGTTATCTTTGTGCAAGGACCCATGCCAATCTTTTCTCAATAGATTCAGTGTGTCTGTGCTGCCAAAATATGATCTTGTGCAGTTTTTATTTTATTTTATTTTATTTATTATTTTATTAACAAATTCAAGCATTTCTCCAGGAATAATGTGATAATAGCACTTTTTCTTTAAAGGAACAAACAACATCCTTCACAAGATAATCCCCAGTTTCAGTAGCTAGCAAGGACTCAATTATGTCCCAAACCCCTCCCACCAAGAGTGACATGCAGAGTGGCCTGGCATGTATTGTCCAAACAGAAGAATTTAGTCTCTGTTATATGGAAAATCAAGTCTTTGGAAGATTCGTATAACATACCCAATGAAATGTTTTTGTAAGATAAATTTGTCTCCTGAATGGGATGATGATGCAGTCACCTGTCAACCAGCAGCTGGCCCGTTACCAAAAGTGCCTGCCTACAAACCACTTGTATGTTTTTAGCTAATTTTTGTATATAGAGAAAGAGGCTGCAATATACTATAGGGAATCTAATGAAAGCAAAAGACTTAGTGAAGGAATAGGTGAATGAGCAAGTCACTGAAGTTCTCTGAGCCTCAGTTTCCTCATCTGTAAATTGAGAGTGAAATACTTGCCACATGAGAATGTGTGTAAAATGCTCAGCAGGGTGCCTAACATATAACCCTTAGCTCTCCAAATGTTGGACAACATCATCATCCTCACCACCAACACCACCAGTACCACCAGCCCTATCATCACCAGTAGCCACAGCAGCAGCAGCAGCAGCAGCATAAGCTGCCCACATAGGGCCTCTAGAGTAGGCCACCCCAGAATCTCTTGAAATCCTCTCCCCAGGCCTCTCCTTATTTCTCATCACAGGATCTTCTCTTGGAGAAAATCCAAGCAGGGGCAGGGTCTGATGAAATAAGAAGGCTAAAGGAGTTGACCAGGAAAACAAATTAAGTGTTAATTGAAGCACAATGACCAATCCCCAGAAAATTTAAATTGGTTGTGTTATTCAAGTGTCCCTTACAGATGCTAATCCACCCCACTGGGACTCCTTTACAAATGGCAGCTGCCAACAAATATCCTTTGTTAAACTGTGCTCCTCCAAGAACCAAGTTAAGATCATTTGTTCCCTGCTCAATTCATCTTTTACCCCCAAACACATTCTCTGGGAGCAATCTTCCTCTTTAGAAGTTCCTCTCTTGGGTTTTGGAGAACTTTTTGGCTTGAACTCTTTCTAAAATTAAAGCCAACTGCTGTTGCTCTCAGATGCAGTGATATTTCATTCTGGCCAGAGCTGACTATCACAGAAACATCCCAAACCACATAAGTTCTTATTGTTTAAACTGTCTTAAGCAGCTGTTAAAACATGCCCTAAGATATCAAAGCCACTCTAATTAAGTTCCTGTTTCTCTGGGACTTCAAAGTCTTTCAAAAAGTTTTAAATAGGGTTTTTATAGAGAATTTGACCTAATATTTAAAGAAAATTCTGCAAACTTGCCCAAGAAACTCCAACTTCTCCTTCCCCTTTTCACCCTCTCCCTTCTGCAATTGAGGAGTGAGAAATTGAGGAGAAAATTTAAGATCTGCCATAAGCACAAAGGTGAATCTCTTCATGAATATCCATGCTATTTCTCAGGTTGGCAGCTGACATCCTGCCTGAATGGTTTTCCTGGCCCCAGCCCCTTTCAACCTAACAACTCTTTCCCATCCTTCAAAACAGCTCAAATGCGCCTTCTCTGGAAAGTGCCTTTGACTCTTCCAGGCTGAGAGTACCACTCCCTTCTCTGTCGCCCACACAATCCCCACATCTCTACTTGGCCTTAATCATAATAAATTGGAATGTATCTGTTTATGTGTCTGTCTCCCTGTCTAAATTGTGAGGTCTACAGGCAGGAACTGTTTCGTATGAAGATCTGTGCTCCCACAGTCTCACACAGGTTCTACATATCCATGATTAGGGCTCCATATATGCCTGATAAATGACTGAATCCCAACTCACTGTGGGGGAGATAGGGTTGTATTTTAATTGAGCTATTCCTTACTCATTTTGAACTTTCTCCCTAGGTTTTCTATAAATATCATAACAGAGGCATTGTACCTAGTGATCAGTGGTCTTAAAAAGTGTCATAAAAATAGCCAAAACTTAGAAATAAGGCAAAAAGAAAAACAATGGTTGGCACATCTTTCCAAGGCTACCTCAAGCCCTTTTTTTAGGAAAATACACTTAGTCCATCTCATTGTTTGTTATTAACTAAAGGTCCCCAACTTAGTGAAATTACCCATTATCTTATAGATTTTCATCTGGTAGAGATGCAAGTAATTTCTGTCTGGTGAAACAGATAACTCCTAAGATTTATGGTCTGTTGGACGTTAACCAGTTTATGTCTAATCCAGTAATCTTATCCTAGTATTTCTTTATTAAGTTGCCTGTAAATATCCTCTCTTCATAGATAGTTTTTGAGCAGGCCACACATCTTAATTAATTCATTAATTAATGAATTAAATAAAATCGTTGACTTGTGTTCCTTTTATGTTTTTCTGAGAGTCAAGATTTTACCTTTTTGAAAATTAGTTTTTAACACAAGGTGTTACCCAGATTGATGTGCAAAACTAAAAGATCAATAGAATAGATTCCATGGAGTTACAGAGAGCCCTGGGCAGGGAGTGCAAGACCCTGGCTCTGGTAGGAACTTCCTAAGACCTCTGGACCCAACTTTTCACTTATCTGTCAAATGGGAACAATATCTAAGCTCCCTGTCTCCCTCCCTCAGGGTTATTGAGATCATCAAATAAGATTTACTTGAAGAACTTTGGGAAAATCTTAAGCACCAGTCCACCCCCATGAAGCTCTTGTAAAGGGAGGCCACGTTTTCCCCCAGAAAACAGTGGTGGGAGGGCAAGACATGAAAGGAGACTGGAATGAATACACATAGGAAGAGAGAGGAAGGAAGTGCTGCAGCCCCCCAGGGTAAGCCACTGTCACCTCCTGCCTGAATATCAGTTAGAGCCTTAGAAAGCTTCCACTTTTGATTCAGTCCCCATCCGTTCTCCACACAGCAGCTAATGTTTTATCAAAATTGTAAGAGAGTCATGGTAAACCCTTGATTCACGCTTTCCAGTGGCTTTCCAACACTCTTAGGATAAAATTCAAGCTCCATTTCTTAGTGCACAAGGTGCTATGTGGTCTAGCCCCATGGCTAAGTCTCCAAACTCATCTCAGGCCTTTCTCATCTTCACTCACTTTGCTCCAGCTCATCTCAGTTTTATTAGCTTTTTCAGACATGCTTAGTTTTTTCACCTCAGGGCCTTTGCACTTGCTGTTTCTTCTGCCTAAAATATCCATACCCACCCATTTTCTCCACATTAATGGGTTCTTCTTTTGATGTTAACTTTAATTTTACCCTCCTAGAGAGACTATCCCTGCCCACCTTTTCTAAAATATATCTACCATTATATTCTGTCTCTCTCTCTGTCTCTCTGTCTCTCTGTCTCTCTCTGTCTGTCTCTGTCTGTCTCTCTCTGTCTCTGTCTCTCTGTCTCTGTCTCTCTCTCTCTCTCTCTCTCTCTCTCTCTCTCTCTCTCTCTTCCCCTCTCTCCCCTGTTTTTTTCCTTCACAGGGCTCCCCAGAATGTAAATACATTTATGTATTTTCTGTCTCCCCCACCAGACCATGAGGACTACATCTGCAGAGACTATGTCTCTTTTGTTCACCCTCATGCCTGGCACATAGTAGGTGCTTGGTACATATTTGTTAAATAAATGAGGGTAAAAACATGAGAAATGTAGCTGGTGCCAAATAAAGGTGCTCTGCACTGTTCATACACATTTCTGAAACAGTGCGACACAAGTTCCTCCATCTTGAGCACATGTTTCAAAAGACGGTAGCCAAGAAGAACAATTCCCAAGGCATCGACTCAGAGCTGCTTTCCAGAACAGCAATCCCCAGAAATGCTTTGCCCCAGGAACCAGTAATAACACGTCTCTTTACCGCCACTTCATTCTGTAACTCCAAAGATATGGAATCTCTTCAGAAGAAGAGAATATAGCTCTTCCTTCCAAGAATTCAATGTTACCCAGAAACACCACAAACTCGGGTACAGAGGGCTTAGGTTTGAAGCAGATGAAAGAAGCAACCAAATGGAATTCAAGAATATTTCCACAGCACCATGGGGAGAGAACAATCTCAGGCGTCCTCACCAATCTCCACCCGGTGGCTTCAGTGTATCAGGTTACATGGCTCCCTCTAAACTAGCATGTTTCTTAATCAGAATGGAAGGGTACAGCTCCATTTCCAGGAGCTTAAGGTTTCGCAAATTCTGTGATGACTCTTCCCAGTCACTCCAACCACTTTTACAAAATGCCCTGGTTACCTTCAAGATTCTCCCATAAGGCCCTGGGCTGGGCTGGTTCAACTCCAGGCCTCCTGTGAAAAGATACCTTTGACAGGGGATGCTCCCTAGGAGTTGCTGGTTGATGCAGTGCTTGTCTGCTTTCTCATTTTTCATGTCAAGGATATCAGACAGCAGCAAAAGAGGTCATGGCAGCAAAGAAGTTGTTTCCTGGAAAGGTGTCTGTTGGGGAAGGGCCAAACAATGTAGTTCGCCATGCAGCTGGCCTCCACAGTTTTGCCTTGAGGTCAGACTCCGCTGGGAATCAGCCCCTGGAAGACCTTCCCCTAAAAGGCATGTGGCCAACTGGAACACTGAGACAGGGGTGCCAACAGGGATGCCTTGCTTTGGGGAAGAATATTGCATTATGATCCAAGACGGGTTCACAATAGGCAGAGAACACCTGTTTTCGAGGGGTTTCCTTTTTTCAGATGAGAAAGGCATTTTTTCTCCTCAGCAGCCAATCTGCCTGTACTTGAAGGCCATGCTGCGTTCATAGCCAAGACCCCCCCGACCCCGACTGCTGCAGCCTTTCTGCCCAGAGAATCCTCATGTCCTAACCCAAGAATCCAAATTGAATAGTTCCTCTTATCACTCCGAGACCAGCGCAGCCAAGATGCTGCCCTTCCGCCAACGCATTAAACTCTTAAAACTTCTTCAAACTCAGAAGACTATATACACAAACTTGTTACCCATGCTTTGTTTAATTTTTTTTTCCTCAGAAATATTCTTGTGGCCAAAAATAGAACATTTTCCATTCTGAGGAACAAGCAACATCCATGGGAATTAAAGCAGTGCTTCATGCCTCTCCAGAAAATTCCTGCCAAACACGCACACTCATACACACATAGCCGGGCTCTTACAAGTTCTAAAAAGCTGCTTTCTGTAGGTACAGTGGTGGTCAGGAGCCAAAAGTCCTCTGTTTATTTTCTATCCAAGAAAGTTACCAGAAAAGAGCACTAAGACACCTCAAGTTCACTTTACAGGCAAAATCTAACTTGATCTAGTGTAATGATTTTGAAAATGGCCCCATTGTCCACCCCTCCTCCCGCCCACAATCACCCCAGAACGCCTCTCAAGACTTACTCCTCTAAAATTCCAAAGCCTCCCTCGGTACAAAGTTCATGGCCTTTATTCTAGAGAGCCACTGTTGGATGATTAGTCGTGAGGTTTCTCTAAAGTTATTTCTATGATAGAATCAGAAATGGCAAATTTAGGAATATCTTCTCAAGCTTCAATACTGAACAACATGTATGGCCAAAGTCAGACCTGGGTAAAACGTCAGAATAACAGTAATCCAGAAAATTACTACTAGCACAAGATATGAGAGAGCTTTGCTAAAAGTTCATTATTCTCAACATTTCTATAATCCTCTTGTTAAAAATAAGTTTTTATTTTTCAATTATAGTTGACATACAATAGTATATTAGTTTCAGGTGTACAGCATAGCAATCAGACATTTATATAACTTACAAAGTGACCACCCTGATAAATCTAGTACCTATCTGATACCATCTGTAACCTTTTTTAATGGAACTTACATGGCTACAATGATATTTCATAGTTTTATAAAATAAAAGTTCGTTACTTTCAACATTTCTGCAATCCTCTTTAATGGAACTTACATGGCTACAACAATATTTCATATTTTATATTTCAACATTCAACCCATTGTGCACCCTCCAGCCTTTCCTAAGCAGGGGGTGGGTCAACTGTAAGATCTGCAGGGGCTACATTTTTATGTGCAGCTGGTAAGCATTTGGTTACTCTTAAGAAAAATAAGAGTTGTTTAAAATAACTATTGCTGATACCAAAAGTAGGAAAGACCAGTAAGCCAATGTAGGGAGAGTAAAGGAGAGGCCAAGAAATGGGGGGAAACATGAGAATAAGAAGGAACTGAGGTGGTAGGAAACAGGGAAGAATCAGAATGTCGGACATTAATTGATGGTGGGTGGAGGCGAACATAAGCTGGTTGACTGATCCAAGATGGACCATGGAGAGACAAGCATGGCAAAAAAGAGAGGATGGGAAAGGGAGAAGAAAAGGGAGACAGTATTTAGTGGTGAAAGGTCAATAATTTACCAGCTAGGTTACACTGGACCAGTTCATCACTCTGAACCTCAATTACCTCATGTATTAAATAGAGATAATAGGATATCATGGAGACGCATGCAGATTAAATGAGTTACATATATCATGCTTAGAACAGTGCCTGGTGCTGAGTAAACATTTAACAAATGTTGGCTATTTTTATTGCTGAAAGACAAACATATTGTATATTTCCATCAGAGAACATTCGTTTATGAGTGAAACCGCCACTTAATCTTGTCCTCTAATTCTCCTAGCACACACAGAAGCACAAAAATTATGAGGGAGCCATGAGCCCAAGCAAACGTTGGTGAAAGAAGTTGCTGCAGGATAACAACCCAGAGGCTAACGAGTGCTTGGAAGAAGGAGTGAGGCCCCTGACAATGAAAGAAAGAGAATTCATAACTGCCAATTAGTTGCAACTGATCTTTTCAACTTCATTAGTTCATTCACTCAACAAACATTGTCCAAGCAACTCTTTAAGCTTGCACACATTTAGTGTTGTCCCAGCTTATCTTTCTAGCATCACCATGCGCTCCTGCCACCAACCTCACCATTTTGTAGCTTCACCAGGATAATTATTCAATATACGTTTTTTGTAATCCTGCCCTTGTGCATTTGCTCAAACTGTTTGCTCAGCCTGGACTTCTTTTTGTTTTTTCTTTAGTTTAGCAAGATACGGGTCATCCTTCTGGACCAAATGTTAGGGGTTTTCTGTGCCTTCTGTTTTCTTCTCCCCCACCATCCAGCAGAATGAATCTTCCTTACCTCAACACCCTTGTTATACACACAATAAACACATATACCTTGGTGTGGGTTGAATTATGTCTCCCAAAGATGACATATTGAAATCCTAACCCACCATACCTTATTTAGACATATGCTCTTTATAGAAGTAATTAAGTGAAAATGAGGTCATTAGGATGGGTCCTTTAAGCTCCTCCAGTGTCCTTATAACAAGGGGAAATTTGGGTACAGAGACAGACTTGCACAAAAGGAAAACTATGTGAAGAGACATAGGGAGAATGCCATGTGAAGACGGAGGATTAAAGTGATGCATCCGCAAGCCAAGGGATGCTAAAGGCTGCCAGCACACCACCAAGAGCTAGAAGAGCGGCTTGGGACAGATTCTCCCTCATAGGTCTTATAGGGGGCCAACCCTGACAACACCTTGATTTTAGGCTTCTAGCCTCCAGAACTGTGAGACAATAAATTGCCCAGTTCATGGTACTTTGTTATAGCAGCCCTAGGAAACCAATCCATAGCTCCATCACAGCATGTGTGTTCAGTTTTTATGTGAGCTCTTTACAGCCAGGAACTGAGCCTTATTTGACACTGGAACCTCAGGCCTCTTACAGCAAGGGGCATGTGAAAGGGTCTCTAAATTCTTATTAAGTAACATTTTAAGAATCCAATGGTTAGAACAGGGGCAGCAAACCACAGCTAATAGGTCAAATCCAGCCCACTGCCTATTTTGGTAAATAAAGTTTTATTGGAATACAACCACACTCATTCACTGATGTTTGGTGTATGGCCAATTTCACACTGTAACCACAGAGTTGAGTAGTTATAACAGAGACCATATGGCCCACAGAGACTAAAATATTTATTCTCTGGCCTTTTACCAAAAAAGTGTACTGACCCTAGGCCTAAAAGAAAAAAAATATAAATGAAGCTAACAATAGAATAAAATAAATGCTATAATAATGCATGGATAGTACAGAAAATGGAACGATAGATTGAATCAAAGTCTAGAGAAGGTGCCATTTGAAGACTGAGAAAGATTTGACTTAGAAAAGGAAAAATGCTTAATTTATTCACTTTACTGTGCTGCTTTGACTGACAATTTTTGCACTAGTGGTAGCACTAGTTAAAGATGGTTAAAGATCAGAGTTGAAACTAATTTGGGAAAAGATGATGATACATTTTATTCTCTACACATTGAACTTGACTGTCCAAGAGGAGTTGTTCAATCACTGGACACTGCTCAGCAGTCTGGGTCAAGGCACAGATTTGGGACTTAATACAATTAAGATGAAGTCATCATAAGAGAAAAGATCACTCAGAAAAAGAGTGGGAAGTGAAGAAAGATGATTGCAAATGAAACTCAGGGGAACTTCAGAACTTAAGTGGTAGGCAAAGGAAGAATAAGAGACCCTGGGCCGGCCGAGTGGCGCGGTGGTTAAGTGCTGGCTTGGGACGCCAGCGGCCCCGGTTCAGGTCCCACATATGAGGGCCAGTGACACTGCCCTCAAAAAATAAAAAATAAAAATAAATAAAATACTAAAAAAAAAAAAAAACAATAAGAGACCCTGAAGGATTTGCACAGAAGCAAAACAGGAAGAAAGGAGGGGGCCATGTCCCTAAGGCCCAGCTAATGGAAGGCTCAGCGGTGATGAATGCTTCCAAACGCTGGAAGGACCAAGCTATCAGATTTAACAACTAAGAGACCACATGGCTTGGTGACAGTAATTTCAACTACTCATCACTGGTACAAATTATCCCTCAAACTAAATCATAAAGACTGTCTCTTGACAACATTGTCAAGAGAAAAAAAAATTAAGAGAGTGAGAACGGCAAAGAAGAAATAAACGAGTTAAGAAAAACATTGAAATCTAAGATAACTGGGCTGAAATGAACACTTCATCCATAAATGTAAATGTTGTACTCTTTCTATAATGATTCTATCTTGTATCTAAATTCAACAGGACTGAATATTATTCCAGTGCATACGATCCATTGCTTTAGACAGCCAAGTCAATTAAACAACTGGCTTAAAGCATATTAACAGATATTGAGATCATCACAGTTACAAATTGTTGATTGCCTGCTTTGTGTCCGGTGCCATGCTAGTTAATTCACACAGATGATGTCATTGACCTCCACTGAATCTTTATGTAGTGAATATACAGTAAAATAGAATCTGTATTTTTTTCAGATGAGTATACTGTGGCTCAAAAAGGTCACAACTCCACACCATTCCAGGAAGAAGCAAGACCAGGGGCCTTGGGGGAGGGAAGGGGTTGAAGTCAACATTTATTGAGAACTTACTCTGTGGACGTATTTAAGAATTTTATAGGGCTGTCTGAGTGGCTCAGTTGGTTAAGAGTTGGCTTAGAGAGTGTGCTCTGAGCAACAGGGCCGCTGGTTGGATTCCCACATAGGCCTGTGAACTCTGCGCACTAGCTGAGCTGTCACTGAGCTGTCAGCAGGTGGCAGGATGGCTCAGCTGGTGTAGCAACAAGATTGCCTGTTCAATGGTGGAATATGCCCACCTGCAACAAAAGATTGAACTCGGCAACTTGAGCTGAGCTACCACACGGATGGCTCAGTGGATAGGACATGCGCTCTTAACAACAAGGCTGCTGGTTCAACTCCACAATTAAGATTGAACACAGCACCTTGAGCTTAGAGGCCACGAGCTGCAGTCGGGAAGCCAGATGGCGACTGGCGCCCTCCACAACGAAGATTGAAAAACAGCAACTTGGCTAGTCTCCTCCCCCAATTCCCCAACACTGTTCCCCTCCCCCAATTCCTCAATAAAATCTTTAAAAAAAAAAAAGAATTTTATATTCTTTGGCTTATTTAAACGTCACAACAACCTATGTGGAAAAGGGGATGAAGGACATGAACTTGTAGAGGTTTGATATAGTGCAAAAGGTCAAAACTGAGTGAAAAACTTCGTGGTTTTCCAAAGAAGTCCTGCAGAACTCAGAAATAAATTATATTTTGAAACATTTGAAGGTAAGAACAGCCTAAGTTAATGTTAAAATAATGCAAAATAACTTCAGGTGCCTTCTAAGACATTTCTGAAGGGTTGCTCTGACCATGAAAGAATAGCAGAACCCCCAGCTCCTGCAGCACCCCCTCCAGAAGGAGGAAATGCTATGAAGAGCACCTGTGGCTTTAAGCTCCTCTTCCTTGAAATAAGGGTGAGGCCAGATGACCCTAAAGTTCCTTTCAGCATTGAAAGTCAATGTTTCCAAGTACTCAAACATGATAGAGTCTGGCAGATAAAGGGTGTTCAGTAAATGTTATTTATTCAATAAGCAATTCAACTGGGCCTAAGAAAGACCCTAATCAAGAATTTTTGAGAAACTTTGCAATTGTCAAAAATCACTTTCCTGGGCTGGCCGAGCAGTGCGTTGGTTAAGAGCTGACTTGGGATGCCAGTAGCCCCGGTTCGGATCCCACATATGAGGGCCAGTGACACTGCCCTCTACAGCTAAGATGGTGAACAACAGCTCTACCTGGAGCTGGGCTGCTGTGAGTCCCCAGGACGGCATAGCTGCAGCCCCTGTTGCAGTGGGCTGCCATAGGCTACAATGAGTGGCCAGCAACCAGCATGAGTGGCTGGCAGCAGGTGTGAGCTGCCAAGAGCCGCTGTGAGCGGCTGTCCAGAGGCCAGCGACCGATCTGCCTCACCTGAGAAGAGCACAATGATGATAACAACATGGGCCAGTGAAGCAATGTCCTCTAACTAGACTGAAGAACAAAAAGACAGCAACTTGTCTGTTCCCCTTCTCGGATTCCCCAACACTATACCCCTCCCCTAATTCGCCAATTTAAAAAAAAAAAAAAGTCACTTCCCTGTCTTTGAACTGTTTGTTCTGCAAGGTTTTCACTCACCAGCTTTAACACAGCTCCCAATGCAAAACAAGTTCTCAGGTCCATTCTTTCTCCCTGCCCTCACTCATCATTCATTCCACAAACAAAAATACCCTTCTCTGAAATGCAGGCAGTACATTTTAGTCAACACTTAAAAGATGATCTTGAAATAATTAAGCATGCTAAAACAGCTTAAGAAAAATTGAGGTTCATAATGCGTGATATAAGACAAGGAAATCAATTATTGTTCTTTATCGTGTTCTAATTAAGGATTTGGGTTCTCAGTTGTTGACTAGGGTGAAATAAAACCCTCGGGCCGGCCGAGTGGCGCATTGGTTAAGCGCTGGTTTTGGGATGCCAGCGGCCCCAGTTCGGATCCCACATGAGGGCCAGTGACACTGCCCTCTACAGCTAACAACAGCTCCACCTGGAGCTGGGCTGTGCGAGCCCCGGTGATGGTGTGGGCTGCAGCCCCTGCTGCAGTGGGCTGCCATGGGCTACAGTGAGTGGCCCGCAGCCAGCGTGAGCGGCTGGCAGCCAAGCATGAGCTGCCAATAGCCGCGGTGAGCGACATACAGAGGCCAGCGACCAATCTGCCTCATCCGGGAAGAGCGCAATGACGATACCAACAGTGAGGCAACATCCTCCGCAACTAAACTGAAGAACAAGAAGACAGCAACTTGTCTGTTCCCCTTCCCCGATTCCCCAACGCTGTTCCCCTCCACCAATTCCCCAATAAAATCTTTAAAAAAAAAAAAAAAAAAAGAAATAAAACCCTCATACTCTGCTAGCGGAAGTGCTCGCTGCTACTGGAGAATGACCTGGCAATTCTTACCATCAGCTGTGGAGTAAGGCCAGCCCTTTGACCTTGGAATTTTCATTCTAAAGATATAAACTTAGGAAAATCACCAGGAAAGTAGGCTGAGAGAAGGAGTATAGTGTACTGCTTAATTTCTGGATTTCTAATGCCTGTATTCCTGTGTTCACCAGTTGTGGAATATGAGCTACTTACTTAACCTCTGTGCCTTGGGTTCTTCATCTGCAAAATGGAGATGGTAATAGTCTCTGCATCATGTAGTTGTTAAGAGGATTAAATGAGTTATTAAATGTAACATTCTTTACAAACATTTTCTCATTTATTTCTCATAAAAACTCCATAAGGAAGGTAAAAAAAAATATCGGCCTGATCTCATCAGTAATAACCACTCAGTTAATTGTAGGCTGTCTTTTATTATTACTACGTATGTTACACAGACACAAAGATGTTCATTGCAATATTATTTATGAGAATGAAAATTTGTTCAAAAATTAAATGTTCAACAATAAGAGAATGGTTAAATAAATGATATTTCCACATGATAAAATAGGCAGCTATTTAAAATGTTTTCAAGGAGAAGTTAATGAAATGGGGAAAATTCAGCAAATAATGTTAAGCGAAAAGATAGGCTGTGAATTTGTATGCATGTGATGATCCCAATTTTGACATGACACTGTCGTGAATAATGCAGTCTTTGCCCAAATCCCTTCTTTGGAACACATATCCCTCCCCAGCTGCTGTGAATGTCACTGCTGAAAGCTCACAGCTGCATGCCTCACTGGGAATTGTTCTCGGCCCTAGGAAACAAATTCATCCAAAATTAGGCCCCTCCAGGGGGCCAATGACTTGCTGATGCAGGGATACAAAGGCACTCCCACTTATCTTAATTTGGAACCACTCTGAAAGGCCATCCCAACTCCAGCTCCCCCACATCATCAGCTGAGTCTCAGTGGCAACTGTATTTGGAGTCAGCCTCTCCCTCTGCATTGTTCCCCCCACCCACTTTCTAAAAGGGTGTCTCCAGAGAGAATTTACCCAACATTCAGCCTGCAGCTCTCCTCTCAGGGGACCCAATCTAAGATATTTTTAAATTGAAATATTATGAGGGAATATCTCTGAGTGATGAAATTCCCAGATTTCCCAAATTCTCCATAAGCAGTCTATACTGCTTATTTTAAATGAATAAAATGCCACTATTTAAAAAGAAGCAGGGTCCTCCCTGGAGTGTTGGAATTAATGAAGCCAAAGATTTTCAATACATAGATTTCATTTCTCTTCTTTATCTCAGACTCGATATTTTCTTTAAAAGTATGTAGTATTTTAGTTTAACTGCTATCACTAGTAAGTAATGAGCCTGGGTTAAATACAGAGGGTGCCAAAAAAAATGTATACACGTTTTAAAAAAGGAAAACTGTATTAAAATTGTAATACCCAATATATACTGATAACAAAAGATGAATACAAGTCACGTTTGACTTCTGCAATTACAAGAGCTGCTCAAAGTGGTTACCATCAGCATCCAGACACTTTTGATTACAGCAAACTACTGTTTGAGCAACATTGACCAAAGTGCCCACTTGTATACATTCTTTTGGCACCCGCAGCATATATGTGCACACTATAATGCCATGACCTGGCCATCAACGTGGCTGATTCTATGTCCCAAGGATGCTGCTGCAGCTTAAAATGTTACCCCTTTGTCTTGGAGAACTGCCTTCATACAGTGTTATTCACAGACACACAGACACACACACACACCAGGCTCATTGCTTTATGACAGTAAATTGGTGTTTTATTTTTATTAATCTTGTTCATCGGCCCACTCACCCCACTGTCCACTCAGATTTGATTCTGAATACCACTTGAAAGGTTCAAAAGACCCAATTCTTCCTCACAGAGTTAAAGATTTTTTTCTTCATTGAGGATATTCAAAAGAATGTGCCATGGTACGAGGGCTCAGCAGGCAACTCTGTAGCCAGCTGTCACCAAAGGGGCCACACCACACTGGGCTTGCTGCCCACCCCCCCGGAAGTAGGGACAGACTCTGGTGCCCAGGCTGCAAAAATTAAATTAATAAGAAAAAAATAAAAAATAAAAACAATAAAAGAATGTGCCAGAGGCACTGATAGCAGTTTCAAAAGAGGAGGCCTTAAAACATCTTGAGTGATGATACATCGTTGGAATATGTACTCAGACATCTAGAGGAGCTGCTTGGAGAAGACAATGCTTTGCATGTATCAGCTATGGGTATTCGTTTAAAACATAATCCACCACACAACTTTGAGTGTCACTTTTATGTTCAACATGATCCTCTAGTTCTAATGCCATAGGTTGTTTATCAACAGCTTAGGTTAATAAATAATAATAAAACTTTAAAAGTAACTGAGTCAAACTTTGTACTTGTATGTACAGCACATCTCCTCCTATGGATAAATGCCAGGTAGTTGGAATGAGGCCCGAAAAAGCCATCAAGATACACAGAAGCTGGAGATGAAAGAAAGCAACTTGTGGGAGACTCCCGGCCAAATAGTACATACTACTCTCAGACACACATTGCTACAACAACTGATCCATGGGGAGGGAACAAGCAAAGCTCTTGGCTTTACATTTTTTGTATTATCTATTTAACTATCATGAAGATGTACAATGTTCTTACATTAGTAGCAATCTGATTTTCTTCCCACCAGAAACGCCAAGTACAGCCTGATATAATATAGAGTATCCAAGACTCCATATTTGGAGGGAAGCCATCATGTGGAGTCAAGGAAAATAGCTTGTTTTTAAAATGGTAGTATTTCTAGTGATCCCAATTCTAGGAGTCTATCTCAAGAAAATAATCAGAATTGTGGGAAAATCTTCATGTACAAAGATGCCATCACAATGCTACTGCTTATTTATAATGACAACCAGAATAAGCTAAATGCTTAACACTAGGGAAATGGTTGAATAGATTGCCACCTTTAACTAATGTTCCTGAAGGCTTTATAATAAAGAAAAATACTACTCATTGCATGGAATTAATAAAGCAAGATATATGGTTTTATGACTGTTGCAACATTAACTACAAATATATATGTACACACACACACACACACACACACACACACAAGCTAAGTAAGCAGTGAAAACCCACTAGAAGGAGAAACAACAATATGTCACCAACCAGTAGATGTCTTAGAGTGGTGAGATTATACGTGACTTTTCTTTTAACTTGTTTGCATGTTACTAACTTTCTATAATGGAACAAAAATTATTAACTTTATATTGTAAAAATAGAAGGAGGAGGATGAGAGTGGCTATTGCTTCACTCTGGTGTCTGAGGTGATTGGGAGAAATAAAGCTGAGGGATCATTCAAATCAGGCACCGGGGCCACTAAGATGGAGAACAGAACATCCGCAATATAAGAAATTGATCTAAAAGTACATGTTAAAATAAGTAGGGAAAGGGGAGCCAAAATGAGAACTTGCATTAGGGTACTATTTTTAAATGATAGCCAATGTGATTTTCTTCTTTCTTTTCACCAAGCCTTTCTTCCATTCAGTCAACTGTGTTCTGAGACAACTTGTTTAGAAAGTAGGGAGAACCATGAGTCTGTTCTTGGCCTCAGTTTTACAGTCCAAAGTCTCTGAGGAGCTAGAAGAATGTGGGGCATGAAGTAAGAGAAAGGTTTTGGTGGCCCTCAAGATTAGAAAGCATTGCCCAGACTAGGATGAAGGGGAGGGTCGGAAAAGAAACTAGGAGAGGTTGGACACTGGTGGGTCCTCTCACCTGACTGTGAGGGAATGGGAGGCAAAAGGATATGAGTCCAACACCAGTTTGAGGCTATATGTGCCCCTTGCCCATGTAGAGCCAGGGAGGCTGCAAGATGCCAGAGCAGATAAGGTGGCATGGCAGATGTAAGTAGTTTAAAGCAGCTGCTTGGTTTCCCCATTCCAAAGTGATACAGAGGAGAGGTAGGCTTCCTGCATGCCTAAGAGTAGCTCGGGAGGAGTGAATTCTACCCAGTACCCAGCCACCCAGCTGGATGTGTAGGAGCAGAATACCCTTCACACTCCAGAGAACCCACAGAGTGGCTTACCAGCCTCAAAGAGTTTCTGTATCCAGGGAGGTGCACCCAAACCCTCTTGAACTAGCAGAAAGAGCCATCCAGCTCTGAAAGAGCACTGAGATGAGAACAGAAAGGACACAGCAATGATCTGTGTGGCCTGATTACAAGAATCAGATGGAATGGACATCTCCGTGGCTGCCAGCATGGATAGGAAATGATGCTCAACAAATGTACTGCTCCCAGTCTAAAATGTGGCCACAGGTAAGCCCAGGAAATGCAGTGTAATCATGGGGAAGGAGGCTGCTGAACGAACTCTAATTTAATTTCTAACACCCAGAGGAATGGAAGCTCAAATGAGAAAGTAGCTATTTCATTGATATTAAGAAGCCATCGATTGAAAAAGGCATCATTAATTTGTAGTACCACAAAGAAAGAAAAATGCCAATTAATCTATCAAACAATGCTTTATCATCACTTAGAATTTTTAATTTGTACTTGCTGAAAAACCTTTTCTAGACTTGTTGGGACATAGACATCATAGATATGTGTGTATATATACCCTTATATATATCCTTATATAGGGCCGGCCGAGTGGCGCATTGGTTAAGAGCTGGCTTGGGACGCCAGCAGCCCCAGTTCGGATCCCACATATGAGGGCCAGTGACACAGCCCTCTACAGCTAACAACAGCTCCCCCTGAAGCTGGGCTGTGCGAGCCCCGGTGACGGTGTAGGCTGCAGCCCCTGCTGCAGTGGGCTGCCATGGGCTACAGTGAGTGGCCCGCAGCCAGAGTGAGCAGCTGGCAGCCAGCGTGAGCTGCCAAGAGCCGCTGTGAGTGGCCGTCCAGAGGCCGGCAACCGATCTGCCTCATCCAGGAAGAGCACAATGACGATACCAACATGGGCCAGTGAAGCAATGTCCTCCACAACTAGACTGAAGAACAAAAAGACAGCAACTTGTCTGTTCCCCTTCCCTGATTCCCCAACACTGTTCCCCTCCCCAATTCCCCAATAAAATCTTTAAAAAAGTAAAATAAATAAAATAAATAAAAAATAAATATCCATATATATTCCTGAAATAATTTTTACTTTCAGAGTCTAACTCTTTGAATCGATGTTCATATTTTTCTGCACAGGATTGTCTTCTGTGTTGAAGATGTAACATTCCTTACAGGTGTTTCCACTATTGGCTCCAGGTTTTCTTCCAAGATGTTGCCACCCATTCGAAAAGGGTTAATGTGGGTGTATTCTTCCTTGGCACATGCTAACAGGCAATGTCTTTTTACCTAATTCAGTAACATAATTCATAGTTTCATATAGTAGTAGTAATCTACCTCTATCACCCTGCATGAGGTAGTTGCTTTGCAGTGATTCCTCAAAAAAAAAAAAAAACCTATTTGCTTTACTGATATATTTACATGCCATTGTTCTGCTTTCAAACCTTTGTGTTAATTTTGTTTCATTTCAATATTGAAACTGAAGATGATCTTTTTGAAAACATTTCAGACAGCAACTAAACTCGTCTTGGGTAATACCAATAATGCATATAATTCAACTGAAGGGACAAAATGTAAATACCAATGGCCAAGTCTGAACATGCACAGGCAACACCTTATGTCAACAATAATTATGTCAGCACTGTCACCTGGCCAATAGCAATTCAAAGATGCCATCCATTATAAGATCCTGATTTCAGACATGTTAACAAATGAAAAGGCATATGTTAACAATTAATGAAGTATGGTAATTTGAGTTAAAGAAATTTTTTTTTTCCAGATACTTTTTTTTTTCTCTTCTTCCTGGATATATAAGAAGACCACCTCCCAGTCCCTTCACATTTAGATGGGGCCGTGTAATTGATTTCTGACCAGCGGTATTTGAACAAAAGGGATCTACCATTTCTAGGCCCGAACTCAAAATCTTTCTGTTTGATCATCCACATCCTCTCTCCTTTCTCTTAAAAGCTGCCACCAGATTCAGAGGACCTCAGAGAGGATTCTGACACCCTCTAGGATAGTGGCATCTTCAGATGGAAGGAGCCTAAGTCCCTGACCAACACGTGCAGTAAACACCCTTGGCCACCAAACCACATGGACAGTAACATGAGCAAACAATAAGACTGTGCATGTGACCGTCATTACCCCACTCTATTTGGTACATTCTGTAGGCCTCAGTTTCCTCATCCATTGCAAGAATTAAAGGAATTACTTAGAGGAGTTAGCACAGTGTCTGCCATACAGTAAGTAGTAAGTAAATCATGGCTATGATATTATTTTTCTTGACATTGTCATTGTTATTACAGCGGCCAAGAATGCAGGTATAGAATTCTAACAGGTTTTTTTTGTAGTAGGTAATAAAGGGAAGTAAAACTTTTATAAATATCAGCTGATATAGGCTGTATTTAAAGTGAAATTTGAGCAGTCACATTTTCAGAGACTGAAAATAATCTGCAAATAGTAATAAAGGCCCCAAAACAAGGAAGTGATTGATTCTCAAGCAGGCGGAGTGGGTTAAGTACCAGCATCTGACTCAAGAGGTCACGGAAGCCGGGAGAAGAGGAATCTGGATGAACCACTCTGGGCCATGGTTCTCGGCAGTTCCTCAGGAAGGAGGAAGTGGTCATTGTCATCAAAATTCCGCTCACTGAATAGATAATGGTAAAGTTAATATCGCATAAAATAAGTGTAGCTCATTTTTTTTTTTTCTTTTTTTTGAGGGCAGTGTCACTAGCCCTCACATGTGAGATCCAAACCAGGGCCGCTGGTGTCCCAAGCCAGCGCTTAACCACTGCGCCACTGGGCCGGCCCTGTGTAGCTCTTTTTTAATAGCACTTCACTCATCTTCATTGGTACTTTTATTGTTTCCTGAGGTCCACAGTTAGGAGATCTTTCCAGGGACTGCCAAGGACACACTCCCACCTGCAGTGCAGAATCAATACTAGTAAATAAAGGGGCTCCTTTTTGTCAAAGTGGCTTTGACAAGTTCTTTCTAGCTGTGTGTGCAGTGCATTTTGCTGGTTTTTGAGACTTTCCCCAGTCAATCTTGTCTACTTTTCATGCATTCATCCATTCATTCAATCAAGGAACATCTATTGAGCACCTACTCTGTACTAGGCACTAAATTAGATACTGGACATACAGCAACAGCAAAAATAATACAGCCCCTGCCCTTATTGTTCCTAAAGCCCAGTGTGGGGAAATAAGAAGAAACAGGTGAACAAAAGAAATGTATAATTACATACATAGAAAGTGCCCTGAAAGTATAAAAAAGAAAGAATGAAACCATGATGTTCTTCTGTGGGGAAGAACAAGAGAGGCTCCGTTTAGAGAGTTCATCCAGGAATACCTGCCTGAAGAGATGATAATATTTGCCTTGTCTCCTTAATAAACTGTACATGCTTTCAAGACAGGGATTCTCACAGCATTTGGCAATGTCCCCATGCATAATAGGTGCTTATTAAATTCGCTGATGAGCCTTTTCTTCTAGAGAGCGATGGCCAGGAATCTGAGTTTTGACCTCCCTTCTTCTATTGCTTTCCCTTTCATCAGCAGCGCCAGCTTCAAGGAGATGGTCATGTTTTTCTATGGTTTTATTCTTTTGTAAGATTTTCCCCAGTGGCCTCTCAAGCAGGCCTGGTCTTTGTGGTTTCAAAAAAGCTAAAGGATGTTTGGAAATAATCTCTTTAACTGCCATTTCTTGCACACCAGACTTTGGTGGTGGTTCAGACATCCCGGGATGGTTTTCAGGACTCTCTCCTCTCTAGGAGCACTGTCTATAGCTGAACCTTTCTTTATCTACTCTCTTAAAATTAAGAAACACAAGAGTCAGAGTCATGATTAAACGGAAAAATCAAACAGTAGTAATACTCCAGAGACAATAGAAGTATTATGAAGAGGAAGTGTTTAAGTGGAAAATACCCAGCTTTGGAAATAAAACTGGAGGCAAAAGGATTTAAGTACGAAACCCAGTTAAGGGATGTGAGAAATGGTGAGAAGCTCCGTTGTCATTGAGTCAAGTCTCTGGTAAATGATCTTTGATGAATCTAAATTTGCACTGGGATTTAAAACTTTCCATGCTCTTGTATTTCATCAGCTGCTTTGAGTTACTTTTAAAGAAACACATTTTTAATGAGAAATTTTTGACAGAGAATGCAGTGCAGATGTAATTCTTTGGAACAATTATTTTCTTTGTTGATGGTGTTCTTTTTTCACAGTATCCACTTGCAATTAAATAAAGCTGTAATTAAACTCTAAATTCACTCAACATTACTGTCCTATGGGTCACCTCCAGAGATCATTAATATGTCAACGTGGAAAGAATGTCTTATCAGAAATGCAATGTACTAAGACAGAAGGCCTTAGATTTTTCTAATCTGGAGTCATAAATTGGTACTATGCAGGAAACTTTTAAGTGATTTAAAAATTATCACAATGAAATAAAACTCCAAGACTATAGACCATAGTACAACTTAACTCTCTTGGGAGCGTGAGGAGACTAGTTTGTGTTTGGGTTTTGGGGTTTTTTTTTTTGACATTTTTATACAAATTACAAACATATTGAAGAATTTAGTGACATATATGTTACAGACATAGACCAACACACTTCCTGCAAAGCAGACATGAAATGTCCAGTCTAAATTTCACCATGACCTAAGTGTATCTTTCTGAATCTTTCCCTAACTAAGACAGCATGTGTTAACTCATCAATTGAGTTTTGTTTTTGTTTTGTTTTTTGAGGGCAGTGTCCCTGGCCCTCATATGTGGGACCGAACCTGGGCCGCTGGCTCCCAAGGCCAGCGCTTAACCACTGCACCACTCGCGGGGCCCCGGCTCAGTTGAGTTTTTGAAGCTTCTTAAAATGATTCAAAAATGACCTCCCCTCCCCCATTAGGTCCTCCGCTCCCCCTCCTCCTTCTCTAGCATTCCTTGCTTTCCTAAAAGGTACAACAGCCTTCCAAAAACACAAGCAAGCAACCAAGAGTAACTAAGGCTGCTTCTTTTCGTAGTCCATCTGAGCCACTCATCTGTAATTTCTTTCTCATCTGCTCCCATCTTGTTCTCCTTTTATTAAAACTACACTATCTTTTTATTATCTTTCACCAGTTCTCTTGACTTCCACTCCCTCCTTACCGCAGTCCTCACAACACATTGCTTCCAAGTTAATATTCTTAAATGCAGCTGATGAATCACTCTCTTGTTATTGAAACTCTCATGCATACTTTTTCTGCCTAGGGAGCATTGCAAAATTTACTCTCAATTTACCTTTTTGGTGCAACACGCGTTTTTCCCTTTTCGGTACCCTTAGCACCCTAGTAGAATTGAGTTGTCCTTAGTTTTCTGTATAGACAGCATACTCCTCTTCACATCTTCATACCTCTCCACATCTTCAATCATGCTGTTTTCTCCACAAAGAATGCCATTCCTCTCATGTTCCCATGTCCAAATATCCATCCTTCAAGATCCATTTTGAGCAAAGTTGCTCCATCAATTGGGCTTTGAAGGATAATTGCAGGCACCGTAGGAATCCTAGAGTGTTCAGAAAAGTCCTGGCACTGACTTCTATCACATTCAAGCCTTCTCTTTCCCCACTAAGCTTAGATTAGAAATATTATCCTAATACGCTCACTCTCTACAATTAATTCTCACCTTCTGTTCTTTATGTACCAAAAAACTAAGTGGCATAGTCACCATGAACAATTATGGTGATATAAGTGGTAGAGATGGGTAAACAGTCTACTCAATGTCATTTGTAAATAGTTCCTCATGACTTGAAAGCATTAGATGAGACCCCCTTGAGGGGATAAAAGGTCACCAGGGGATAGAAGATGAGACCTCAGACCTGGCAGTAAACCTTAAATCTTCAAGTTCTGGACATTCCCAGCCCGCACCAAGAAATTCATTCTCTAATCTTACAGATTTTCTATGAAAATTCCTGGCACTGACTTCTAGGCAAATTAGATTCCACTACATACCTAAAGGTGGACTTCTCATGTTGTCAGTGTTTTGGGCAAGGTCCTCTGATTACAGGAACTCTCAAGTTAATACATATAAAGGGTGGGGTGGGTATTATGAGAATACATAGAGTATTACAGAAACCCAAGAAAAGGAAACAAATAGCACATCCTGGTGTCTTGTGAGATCTATAGCTTGGGAACCATCAGAAACCAAGGTCACTTTATTTTTATTTTTTTTTAAGATATTTTTATTGGGGAATTGGGCGAGGGGAACAGCATTGGAGTATCGGGAAAGGGGAACAGACAAGTTGCTGTCTTTTTTGTTCTTCATTCTAGTTGCGGAGGACATTGCTTCACTGGCCCATGTTGGTATCGTCATTGCGCTCTTCTCAGATGAGGCAGATCAGTCGCCGGCCTCTGGATGGTCGCTCACCGCGGCTATTGGCAGCTCACGCTGGCTGCCGGCCACTCACTGTAGCCCATGGCAGCCCACTGCAGCAGGGGCTACAGCCTACACCATCGCCAGGGCTCACACAGCCCAGCTCCAAGTGGAGCTGTTGTTAGCTGTAGAGGGCAGTGTCACTGGCCCTCGTATGTGGAATCCGAACCGGGGACGCTGGCATCCCCAAACCAGCTCTTAACCAATGCGCCACTCGGCCGGCCCGGTCACTTTATTTCTTAGGATTTATCTGCTTTTCTTAACACATCTGGTCTTTTCTACTCTTTTTGTCATTCATTGTCCTCGGTTTCCTCAAAGTCTTTCCTCCTTCATAATTTTAATTTGTACTTGGTTTCTTAAGACCTCTCTTACCCCAGCTTAAACTCTAATCTTAATGTTCATTCCCTAACTGGCTCAGTCTCTCAGTGCCCCAATTTTACCTTAATGAGCGGGCAATGTGATTCATCCAAAAACACTTTAAGCAAGGTCATTGACTAGCCTAAGTTTGATGCCCACCCAGCTTGTTATGTATACGTGTGATGAGGCAGTACTAATAGGGACAAATAACATAAAAGCTGTGGCCATTTCCTGTGAGAAGTTTCCCTTCTTAGAAGGGAGTTGTGATTAGAGTTGAACCCTTTGCTGGTTCAATTCGCAAACATTTTGCTGCCTAGCAGTCATTTTCTAGGAGTCATTCCTAGATCTCCCTTCAATGAGAATATTTTTGGGTAGTGAGAACACCCTAAATACTGTTTCACAATTCGGTAACCTAGCTTATCAGCTCATCACCAAGGCCTTAAAATATTCCAGCCTGTAGTTAAACACTAAGACAGGTCTTCACAATCGCACGCTCAATGAAAGATGGCCCACTTTCCATGACTCTCTGGAATACTTAAAAAAAAAAAAAGAAAGAAAAACTCCCCCAGACATAATTCATTAGCCTTGTATTTAGTTATAAAGGTACAGGATGTACCTTGTGGAAACAACTGTGAGCATAGGAGATAATGGGGCACATTTGGTGAACAGTATTCACAAGAAAAGCATTTGCCCATAGCTGTTCGAAGTCCCAAGATTTAGTACTAAGAGTTTAGCATTAAGGAAAATTGCCAAATATGAAGCATTTCAGAATTAAATCCCTTAGTCAAAAAAATCAAACAAATTGGGGAGGGTGAAACAAAAGCTACATTGGAGAGAATCTTAATGGGCTCAGCCCCTGCATGTCCTTTTGGCATGTTGAACTGGCAAGGAGAAAGCTTGTGATGTCTGCACGTAGTTATTTAGTTAGCAAAGAGCCAGGGTATATTTCTACACTGTTAGCTTCACCTTGTTCAATAGCTACAGCGTGTACCTGGCACCCTCACCAGGAAGCTGATTCTGCAGGCCCTTGTTCTTTTGGGGGATCGATTCAGTTTTGGGGAGAGTGATGAAAATGTATTGCCACCACTGAAAAAAACAACTAGGAAAGCACATGTCAACCCATCCATCTCACCATCTTCTCTAGCAGGAGACATCCTATCACTTGTCAGTGTCTTGATGATCAGCCTGCTCTGCAATGACAGAAAACCAAGGAGGAAAGGATGACAGTGACCTCCCTCAATTAGGAAATGTATTTATTGCATTGAGTCGAAGGGGAAAACGTTGACCTTCTGAATAAAGGTCAAAAGGAATCTGATTAAAATTCAACATAGATACTTAATATTTTAAAAATAGATTAGTAATCTAGAAATAGAGGAAGCAAAGATGTGTAACCCACACAAGATAAAGTTTGTCTGTATGAAACCAATAACAAGTAGTATATGCATGCGTGGTGAAAAACTGAGTCCTATTAACATCAAAAATAAGATGAAGATGCCCTTTCTCATCACTAGCATTTAATGTGGTTTGGGATTTCGAGTCATAGAAACAAGACAATGAAAAGAAAAGTAAGATGTAGCTTTTGGTGAGGAGACAAAATTGTTGTTTGCATATTATGTCATTCTTTGTCTAAAAAACTTGAAACAATAAAATAATATCAGCCTGCAAAATAGAATTTAATATGGCAGAAAAGTTACAAAATACGCATTGAATTTTTTCCTAAATGCAGCAGCATTATATTGAAATTGGATCAAGCTGATGGACTGAGTACAGATGACTGTGGAGCCTCCCACCCAAAATGTTTTAACATAACAAGGATAAACCCAATGAGCACTGGAAAATAGAAGAAAGCCTCATTAGTGACTAGAAATTGTGAGTAATTCTCTGAAAATAGAGGCATTCACAAGAGAAAAAAAACTAAAAAGTACATCAGAACACAAGAACCTCAACTCAGACTGAATAAACAAAAGTTGCAGAGGGGGCCTTGAATCAATCAATGTGTGATTAATAGTTCATAGGTACATTTTACTTCTGAACAGATACAAAGACAATATTTAAAAACTGATCCAGCAGGGCCGGTGGAGTGGCGCGATGGTTGAGAGCTGGCTTGGGACGCCAGCGGCCCCTGTTCGGGTCCCACATGTGAATGCCAGTGACACTGCCCTCAAACAAACAAAAACAAAACCAAAAAAAAACTGATCCAGCAGAATATTAGGAGAATAATGTTATGACCAAGGAGAATTTATTCTATATTCAATGTAGAATATATTCATGAAATTCACTACAATAACAGATCAAAGGGGAAAATGTATGAATTTTAATAAGCATTTAGTAAATTTCAATTCATATTCCAATTTAAAAAGAAAAGAACCTTAGCAAAGGAACAAGAGAAAATGTCTTTAACTTCAGAAAGGTTATAAGGGTAGATATTGGAAGCCTATTGAAAGCACCATATTGATGCAGAAATATTGAAATAATTCCCATTAAATCAGAAAAGACCAGAAAACACATTATCACTGCAATTATTAAATATTTTACTAGTAGTGCTAACAAATTAAATAAGAAAAAAATGTTAGAAACATACATGTGGGAAAGAAAAAATATATCATCATTATTGCAGATAATATAATTGTCTGCATAAAACCTAGGGAAATAAACTAAGAAGTTGTTGGAACTCATGAGAGTAGATATGGCTAATATAAGATCAACATAACATATTTAACATTATCTCTAATCATCTGTAGTAATCATTTAGAAAGTGAGAAGAAAAAAGACACTGTTAATAGCAGCAACAAACACTGAAAAACACAGCAAGAAACACTGAAAAACTATGAGTAAGGTAAAAGAAAACCTAAATAAAGGGAAATATACCATTGTTTTAAATCAAAATATACAATATTTTTAAAAGTTAGTCAAAATTCCAACAAAAACTTTTCTGGAACATGACAGACTGATTCTAAATTTCATATGAAAAAAATAAATAAATGAATGAGAGAAACCAAGACATTTTTAAAAATAACAGCAAGTAAAAATACTTAAATACTAAAAAGCTAAGGGAAAACATATTAGTAATAGATGATGACTAGAGGGGTGACTCACTAAAACAAAATATTCAAAAATGGGAACTCAAAATATTATAAAGGTGGCATTTCAGATCAGTGGGGAAAGAATAGCCATGACATTGTAAAAAAATGGGTATTCATTAGTTTGTTACTTCATGCCATAATAAAAATAAATTGCAGATAGATTAAAGAACGAAATATTTAAAAATAAAATGTGTGGTTAAGCGCTGGCTTGGGAAGCCAGCGGCCCCGGTTCAGGTCCCACATATGAGGGCCAGTGATACTGCCCTCAAAAACAAAACAAAACAAAACAAAACAAAAACTTAAAAAAAAAAAAATGTAAGTTTAAAAAACAAAGTATCTGGGCCGACCAAATGGCGCATTGGTTAAGAGCTAGTTTGGGGATACCAGCAGCCCCGGTTCGGATCCCACATGAGGGCCAGTGACACTGCCCTCTACAGCTAACAACAGCTCCAACCTGGAGCTGGGCTGTGTGAGCCCCAGCAACAGTGTAGGCTGCAGCCCCTGCTGCAGTGGGCTGCCATAGTCTACAGTGAGTGGCCGGCAGCCAGTGTGAGCTGCCAATAGCCTCAGTGAGCGACACCCAGAGGCTGGCGACTGATCTGCCTTATCCAGGAAGAGCGCAATGACGATACCAACTTGGGCCAGTGAAGCAACGTCCTCCGCAACTAGACTGAAGAACAAAAAGACAGTAACTTGTATGTACCCCTTCCCCGATTCCCCAACGCTGTTCCCCTCCCCCAATTCCCCAATAAAATCTTTGGAAAAAAAAAAGGTATCTTTTTATAATCTCATGAATGTTCAGTGTGGGACAGAAAACCCAAAAGCCAAAACCAAACACAAATAAAGGCATTTGACTATATAAAAATTTTAAGCATATGTATACTGATAGCATAAAAGCCTTAAAAGGCATTCAACAGACGGAGAGAACATACAACCAACAATAAATTACTATTCATAATTCAGAAAAGGCAATTACCAATAAATAGGGACAAGACAGATAACTCACTTGAAAATAAGCAAAATATTAGAATAAGCAATCACATAAGAAAAATGCAAATGGACAACAAACATATGATATTTGCTCAACCACACTAGGAGTCAGAAAGATGCAACTTAGAACAATAAAAATATATTTTTTGCTTAAGATAGGAAGAACTAAAAAGATTAATAGCATCCAATATCAGCAAAGCCATAAAGAAACTTGACCACTAGAAATAATTTTTTAAAACCATGACAAAATCCTTTTGCAGAGCAATTCGAAAATATGTAAGTAGCATTTCCACAATCTGTGAAAACACAAAGAAGCTTGGATAAAGATATTAATTGAAGTTTTGTTTTGTTTTGTTTTCCTTTCATTGTAGCACATCCATTCAATTGACTCAAGCCTCCTGACTTTCTTTCCCTTTCTTCACTGCTGAAAATGGATGGAGTTCATCTCAGCCCAGGGGGTCAATTTTTTAAGTTTCCATTGCTGAGAGTCCAGGACCTAAGAGGCACAGAAAAGAATAAAGGCAGAGCTCACCACCCCCACCACTGCCGAGATTCAGCAGCAGTTTAAATATTCCAAGGGTCAGATTAGAGGGCCTGTACCAACCAGATGGCCTCAACATCAGTACTACCATGACTGGGTGGCCGTGTCAATCCTACTTCCAGTGGATGGCAAGACATTGTAAAGTGAAGTGAAGATCTGCACTGTTTATTGAAATTGCTGGCCATGGATCCAACTCAATTCATCAAGCATTTACCTAGACATTACATGGGGACACGTGGACGAGTAAGACACAGCTCATGACTTCTAGGACTTCATGTCTTTGTTTTCTACTCCAAATACTCAGTGATAATTATGATTACCTGGGCAAAGGCTAGTTACACCACATTCAATGTGCATCAGCATCTCCTAGAAACTTGTCCGAAATGCAGATTCTCAGGTCCCACTCCAGACCTACTGAATCAGTAGCTGGAGGTGGGCCTCAGGTGATTCTTATGTACAGTTAAGTTTGGGAACCATCACTTACTATTCTATAGTAAGCATTAAACAATGCCTAGATCATTTTCATTGTAAAAATTTTGCTTAAGGTCACTTATGAATACAAAAGAAACTGCTGTATAATTTGTATATGTTATTTGATTATAATGTGGTGGGAAACATCCCAATATCATAGCTATCCTACATAGAATGTTCCTGCAGTGAAAATATTCACTTACTGCTAGATCAATGCATGATTACTTCCTGAGATCCTATTATTTTTCTGACACTATAGATAATGTTGCAATGAACAAGTTTGAACATACAGCTCCCCCCCACCCCGAATTAATTCCATGGGATACATTTCCAGGCATGGGATAACTGGATGAGGAATAAAAATTAGGAACATCTTTATAGTTCTTGATGCATGCTGCTATGCAGCTTTCCAGATGGGGTTGTCCTCAAATGATGCCAGCTGTCCTGTGAATGTAAGTTTCATCACCAAATTCCCTACACAGGGCATAAATATTCCATTTTTATGTGTTTAAAATGTTGCCTCTAGGCTGCTCTACTCTACTTTCTTTGTTTTCTAATGAGGTCGTAGATTTTTCCCATGTGTTTCTTTAATATTCACACTGCCTCTTGTATGACTCATCTGCGCATGATATCTTGCTTATCACTTTAGAAAATACTCAAGAAGTTCCTCTTAGACTCTGGGAACAGAGATATGTTCCAGGTGTGTTCCAAGTGTATACGAATATGGAGTTAAGCATCTAAAAGATAAGGAATCCCTCACCTGAGCCATTGGTAGAGCTTCTATTAAAGTATCTTTTTCTTTTTGAGTTTTTCCAGGGCTGCTTCAACCCATATGGAGCCTGTGTTAATTAGAAAAGATGTCTCTTCCTGGGGTTGCCATCCTTTGCCCCCAGGCTTGGGACTTGCTAAACAGAGGATTTTGGTCTCCTTTCACTCCCTAGCCCAGATGCCCTTGTCAACTACATCTGCTTGACCTTATCCTATCTCTCCGAGTTCCTATGCTGAACTCCTGATTTTCTAAAAACCAGAACAAAGCAGGAGGAATCCTGCCATCCCCTCATTTTTGTGGCCTAAGCTGCTTGCATGGTGGCTTCAGGTTTGAGGGTGGCCCCACCACTTGTGGTTGTCTTTCCTGTGGTTTGGAAGGAAGTCCTTGGCTTAGGCAGGTTGGACACCAAGAGTTGGAGGGCATCTCCTGCCATGGCTCTTGAAAGTAGGTGCTGTGTGTGTCACTGTGTCCCATTAGTGAGAAGAGAGGTCATATCTGTAGAACCTAAGGAGCCTCCCTGCAGCTGTCCCTCCTGTCAGCTGTGACATGTTATTAGAACTCTCAATCTCTACTTCACTTCGTCCCTGACCACTGACCTCTCACCAATGTTCCTTATTCATGCAAATATTGACACTCATGTATTCATCAGTCACACATGTTCAAACCTTTCCTAGCTTAAAAGAAAAATTCATTCTTCCACTCAGCACCTCCTCTAGCTGCTGCCCATTCTCCCCCGCCACCCCCTACCCCTTGACAGCTAACCTTCTAAAGCAATCCTATGCAACAGTTTACCTCTTCAACTCCCATTCAATACTCAGCCTGTGCAATTTGTCTTGGCCTCTAACCCAACAATTCCTCTAGAACTGTTCTCACTGTGGATACCTGCTTGACTCTTTAATTGCCAAATCCAACAGACATTTTTCAGTTCTTAACGTAATTGGTCTAGACAAAATATTGATCCTTGAAACACTCTCCTCAGTTTCCTTGATTCTATCACATGAGGATGTATGTGCTCCATAAAGACAGGGGTCTGTGTGTTTTTTTACTTGTGTATCTCAAGTGCCTAGAAAAGGGTTTGGCCTATAATAGACTCTAAACAAATATCTGTTGAATAAACTGTTCCCTGGTTCTCCTCCTGCTTATCTGGACATTCTCTCTCAGTGTTCTTTCACCTCAGTATTCAGCTGATATTCAGCTTCAGCTTTGAAAGGCCAAATAACTGAATGCCAATGTCATTGCTATTTCTGGCATCCCTGAACTTGTGCAAACCAATAATCATATGATAGCAAAGGTTTCCATTGGATCTGACCATACACCACTGTGATACAGAAAAGGCATGTTTAGATTTATTTTTAATATCAAAATGTTTACTTTCAAATACAAATAAACATTCTAGATGTAACTTGGAGTAAAAGTCGTGAGTGCTGTATATGAAGAAACTCTATCAGTTAATTCAAAAACAGACATCACCACAAGAATAAAATGCTGAAATAACGAACAATAATTGTGAAAGCTGTCTATTTCATGTACAAAAATAATTAAAGGCTTCCAAATAGTTAAATAAGAAAATGATGATATAAACATCATTTTTGTTTGCTTAGCAGTTTTGTTTGCTAAGTATCTTTGGCAAGAATATGATGTCCTCTGAATCAAAAAGTGTTTATTAAGTGTCAAATAAAATTTTAAATTATAATAATATAGGTCAAAATAGTAAAGATAAGATACAATGATTTTAATCTTTGTAGCATTTCTTGATATACTAACATTCATGAAAATAACTAAAATCACTTTTAAGAACTATATTTAATGCTCAATTATTTAATTGCATTAGGCCATAAATCTTTCAAGAAAAAGTCCTATTTGGGAATCCTTTCATGACTTGTGAGGATAAATTAAAAGGAAAATGTCACCTTTGCCACCCCCAGCTTTCACAAGCAAGAGATTCTCCAACATCTGGACACAACAACAACTGGTTTATCTTTGGTGCAAACATAATAAAGACTATAAAGGAACTAAAGAAAAGAAGGAAGTATCAGAGAACAACGGGGTACCCCAAAATGTCTTGCTTCTCCACTGACCTCAACTGAAAGTGAAGAGCAGTTCAGTATGGTAAGTGTACAGCTGCTTGACCACAGGAGAAGTCCAGAAAGAGGCAGCACTAAGAAATAATGGTTTCTACGCTATGCTACCAAAGTGTTCAAATTTAACTACTCAATTTTTAAATAGCCAAATAGTAATAATGATTACATTGAAAAATAAGAATTCAAATTTATTCTTATATGCCAGAATTCCATTCTATGATACTTTATTAGTTTCAGCCAAATACTGATCTTAACACTAGGCCATTCTACAAAATTATCTATTTATAAGTCCTCTTTCTCTGTTGACTCCTTAAATATTGATGTCTCCATGAGAAATACAAGCAAGAAAGAGAAATGCTGAGTAACACAGCAATCATTAAAAGCAGACTATGGGACAAAACAAATAACCTATTTTCTTTAGCAAGTAAATGTAATCCTTTAAAAATAAAAAAAAAGAGGGCTAGCGGAGTGGTGCAGTGGTTGAGCACTGGCTTGGGAAGCCAGCGACCCCGGTTTGGGTCCCACATATGAGGGCCAGTGACACTGCCCTCAAAAAAAAGAGTGAACCCCAGATTAAGATCTAATAGTTATATTATATATATATATATATATATATATATATATATATATATATATGCCTTAGTGGGATTATCACTCAAATAAACAAATTGTAAAATAAATAAATATACAGAGAGTGATACAGAGAGTGCCAAAAAAATGTATATACATTTTTTTTTAAGAGTTTTCTTTTTTTTTTTAAATTGGGGAATTGGGGGAGGGGAACAGCGTTGGGAAATCGGGGAAGGGGAACAGACAACTTGCTGTCTTTATGTTCTTCAGTTTAGTTGCGGAGGACGTTGCTTCACTGGCCCATGTTGGTATCGTTATTGCGCTCTTCCCAGATGAAGCAGATGGGTCACTGGCCTCTGGATGGTCACTCACCACGGCTATTGGCAGCTCACACTGGCTGCCAGCCACTCATGCTGGCTGCAGGCCACTCACTGTAGGCTATGGCAGCCCACTGCAGCAGGGGCTGCAGCCTACACAATCGCCGGGGCTTGCACAGCCCAGCTCCAGGTGGAGCTGTTGTTAGCTGTAGAGAGCAGTGTCACTGGCCCTCATGTGGGATCCGAGCCGGGCTGCTGGCATCCCAAAACCAGCTCTTAACCAATGCGCCACTCGGCCGGCCCTATATATACATTTTAAGAAAGGAAAAAACTATTAAAATTGTAATACTCAAAATATACCAATAACAAAATATGAATACAAGTCACATTTGACTTCTGCAATTACAAGAGGTGCTCAAAGTGGTTAGCATCAGCATAATTTTAATACGGTTTTTTTTTCCCTTTCTTAAAATGTGTATACATTTTTTTGGCGCCCTCTGTATTTATACATATATTTATGTATGTATATGCAAAATAGTCAAGGAAATTTGAATGATTACTGGATGTTTGATTGCATTAAGAAAGTACTTTTAATTTTTTAGGTGTGAAAATGGTATGAGTCCTTACTTCTTAGAGATATTCACTGAAATATTTATTAATAAAATGACACAATATTGGGGATTTGTTTCAAAACAACCCAGGTGGAGGGAGTGGATGGGGGCATAGATGAAACGAGATTGGCTTGTGCTATGGTAGCCAGCCTCCAAGATGGCTCCAATGACCCCACCTCATGGTCTTCACGCTCTTGCTTAATCTCCTTCCACATGGAATAGAGTTGACCTTGTGTGACCACAAGATATTGTGGAAATGTCTGACTTCTAAGAACAGGTCATAAATACAGCTCTCGCCTTGCTACCTCTAAGATAGCAAGAAGCCAGTTAACTACTAGTCATGAGGACACTTGAGCAACTCTATGGAGAGATTCACATGAAGAGGAACTAAGACCTCCTGCCAACAACCAGCACTAACTTGCCAGACATACGAGTGAACCACCTTGGAAATAGATCTTCAAGGCCCAGTCAAGCTTTCCAGTGACCACAGTTCCAGTCTGAGCCACTCAGCTAAGCCACTCCTGGATTTATGACCCACCTAAAAAACATGCAATAAAAAATGTTGATTATGTTTCTAAATCTCAGAGTTTTCGGGTAATTTGTTTATGTGCAATAGATAATTAGTAAAAGTGAAATTATTGAAGTGTGGTGATGATGAGTGCCTAAGGAGTTCATTATACCATTCTCTCAATTTTATAAATTTTTAAATTTCATAATAAAAATACCTTAAGGCCAATATTAAAAAACAAAATATTAGGGCCGGCCGAGTGGCGCATTGGTTAAGCGCTGGTTTGGGGATGCCAGCGGCCCCGGTTCGGATCCCACATGAGGGCCAGTGACACTGGCCTCTACAGCTAACAACAGCTCCACCTGGAGCTGGGCTGTGCGAGCCCCGGTAATGGTGTGGGCTGCAGCCCCTGCTGCAGTGGGCTGCCATAGGCTACAGTGAGTGGCCCGCAGCCAGCGTGAGTGGCTGGCAGCCAAGCGTGAGCTGCCAATAGCTGCAGTGAGCGACATCCAGAGGCCAGCGACCGATCTGCCTCATCCGGAAAGAGCGCAATGACGATACCAACAGTGAAGCAACATCCTCCGCAACTAAACTGAAGAACAAAAAGACAGCAACTTGTCTGTTCCCCTTCCCCGATTCCCCAACGCTGTTCCCCTCCGCCAATTCCCCAATAAAATCTAAAAACAAAACAAAACAAAACAAAAAATATTAGTATTTCTCAGAAGTCCATTATCTATCCTATTCTCTACACTCTACTTTTATACTTAAATGAATACTTTCATATCATCATAATCTTATTGTCTCCCAAATATTTATCTAAATCCTAGACTTCTAAACTAAGCCAGATTCATATACCTAACTCTTATGACAAATCACTCACTTCAAAAAAAGAAAAAAATCCACCAAATATCTCTTCTCTCAAAACTGCCCCTCTTATGTCCCATCTTCATGAATGTCAACATTGTTGGACTAGTTATCCAAGTCACAAACCTGGGAGTCATGCTGAACTGACCTCCTCTCTCACTCACTAACCCACCACTTTTCAGGTCTGTTCTATGTCCTGAAAAGCCATTTATTATATTCCCCCTCATCTTTCTCTATCCCTACTTCCACTGTGCCTAGCTAAAACTTTCATTTTCTCACACCAACCTCGTCTCTCACTTTGTATTATTACGGTAGGCTAAGCTATGGTAATAGATCCAAATGTACAATAAATAACTCAACATTATAAATGTTTATTTCTGCCTCACGCCCAGGGTGTGTTTCAAGACAGCGGGGAAGCCTATACTGATGACAGCCCTGGTGTCTTCATGACTTGGTTTTGAAGGTCTCAGCCCAGACAGCTAGTAGGAAGAAAAACATAAAGCCTAGCACAAGTAAGGTTTTTAATGGGCCTGGCCAAGGTGCAGCACAATTCATTTTTACACACGTCCTATAGTCTGGAATAAGGACACACGGCCGCCCCTAATGGCAAGAGAGACTAAGATATGTGGTCTGTCAGTGTATCCAAGCAGAAGAAGCACATTTTGGAAAACAGCTGCTGTTCTTTGCCAAATATCTTTTATATATTCATCCTTCAGCTTGCTACCAGTGTCCAACATTGAAGATAATATTTACAGAGTGGCAATTATGAAGACTCCCCTCAAAATTCTCCATCAGCTCCCCACCAATTACAGGGTAAAAATGATAACCTATTATTATATCAAAACCCCTGCTGCTCTGCCCGATAGTTTCCCACCTCATTTCACGTCATTCCCTCTCACACTAGTATTGAACTAGACTGACCATTTGCCATTGCCTAAATAACTCATGTTCCTCATATGTTTTATCTTTATACACTTTTTTTTTCTCTCTGTTCCATCCACAAACTCCTACTCATCCCTCAAGCTTCAGTTCAAGCATCACATCCTTTAGGAAGTGTTCATAAGTACTACACCTCAACTTCCATGTGGGGCAGAATAAGCAGCTAGCTCCTCCTTCAGCTCCTTAGCACCTTGCACTGACCTCTATTCAGTAATTATCACTTTACCTTGTTATTCCGTGCTCTAGGAAGTGAGCTGGTTAATGGGGAAAGCAGTGGGTGTGCTATGTATTCTTTCCTTATCATTAATGTGGCAACAACCATTTAGGCAGATTTAACATTTCCAATTCCACTAGAGTGTACAACTACAGCCAAAAATAAAAAAATCAACATATAGAGAACATTAGAAAGGTAAATACAATTTCCTCCTCCTGTTGAGTGAATGGCACCACCACCATCACCCCCAGTTACCATATGTGTGTGTGCGTGTGTGTGTGTATATCTTATATATATATATGTATGTATGTATGTGTATATATATCTTCAAAGACATGAGTGGCTTCCACAGGCAAGTGACCATATGAAACACTCCAATCATATGGACGAGCCAAGAAAGAAGGGACCTCTACAGGAAAGACAGAAAATCCTGACCCTGACCTCTGGCCTTCTTCACTAAGATCAACCAGTATTCCATTAAAAAGTTTCAGCCACGGGCTGGCCGAGTGGCACATTCATTAAGAGCTGGTTTTGGGATGCCAGCGGTCCGGGTTCAGGTCCCACATATGAGGGCCAGTGACACTGCCCTCTACAGCTAACAGCTCCACCTGGAGCTGGGCTGTGCGAGCCCCGGCGACGGTGTAGGCTGCAGCCCCTGCTGCAGTGGGCTGCCATGGGCTACAGCGAGTGGCCGGCAGCCAGCGTGAGTAGCTGGCAGCCAGCGTGAGCTGCCAATAGCCAAGGTGAGCGACCATCCAGAGGCCGGCGACCCATCTGCCTCATCCTGGAAGAGAGCAATGACAATACCAACATGGGCCAGTGAAGCAACGTCCTCCACAACTAGGCTGAAGAACAAAAAGACAGCAACTTGTCTGTTCCCCTTCCTCGAATCCCCAACGCTGTTCTCCTCCCCCAATTCCCCAATAAACTCTTTTAAAAAAAAAGTTTCAGCCACAAGACGGGGCATTCTTTCTTTGTGATTCACATTACCCAGAAGCCTCTGGTTTCCAGGAATTTGTGCTAAGTAGCAGCTTTCAAAGATGATAATATTTGCCAACATCCCTGGGGCACTACTTCACATTTTCTTAAAACAAAAGGGGGATTATTTTATCTATATTTCTCTTTTCTACAGTCTTTTGCATATATTAGCTCTTCTTTCTCTGGCATTCAATAACTATGTGTCTCCATTAAATTATGAGAATTACGTTATTGTCTTTTAAACATCAGTTGTCAATTAAAATTGACAAACAAGTCCCCTGACATTCTTACTCAGCATATGGATGCTAATTTGTCACTCATTTTGAGAAATACTGGTCATGGACAGGCAGCAGTAAATACTTGAGAATTTGATTTTTACCAACTTCCCATAATTGCCCCCTCCATTCTCTATGCCTACGTTATCATCCCAAGCAATAATCTTTTAAAAATGATCCTGTCATTATTGTTGATCTCATCAAATCAAATTACTCTCTGTTGACAATTTATTATCTTTCTTCTCTGGGCTTTTTTCATCCTTTTTCATATCCCAGAAGTGTACTTCATCACACCTCCTCCTGACCATGGATTAGTATGTCCAGATTCCAGCTTTCCTGAAAGGTCTAGTGCAAATGCCAACATGTCCTCTGTGAAACTTCTATGATGCTATTCTACCCAACATAATCTATCTGTCCTCAATGTAATTCCTTCTTCTCTAACATCTTATACTGCATTTGTAGACATTACCATATATGTCTTAACTTTCCTATTGCATTACAAGGTCCTTATGAAAAAAGTACACATGCTCTTACTATGTTATTCTTACAGGATCTTTCAGAGTATTGGATTTATAGGTGATTCTCACTAAGTGCTTCTTGAATTAATACATTTTTCTGGATATAAATTGCTATCTTAGGTAAATTGTTGCTTTCATTAAGATAGATTTGGGACAAGGTTTTTATAACTATTTGTACAGTATTTGATGTATATAACGTAATCCAAGTCCCCCTATTTTTGTGCTCAGGGATTCACCTTCTTTGCCCAGAAAACTTCTACTCATCACTAGAATGTAAGCTTCATGAGAGCAGAGATGAGGGCTACTGTTTTCCCTCTCTGCCTTTGTGTGTAGTAAGTACTCAATACATGTACACCAAATTAATCCTTCAAGACCCAGTTTGATTTCTTTCAAAAGCTTTTTTAAACCAACTCCAGATTCATTTATGCCTAATGCTACATATATACATGTAATATGCATATATTCATATATATATATATATATATATACACACACACACACTTTCTTTGAATAATTCAATATAACAATCACCCAAATAAATTATTATTATCCCATTTTATAGATGAAAAAACTGAGGGTCAGAGACCTTTAAGTAATCAGATTACAAACTGATTGAATGTCAGTCCTTGAATTCTAATTCAAGTATGCTTAATTCCACAGGGCTCTTTTTTCGGCACTGCAGTATCTCTTATTATTTCAAGAGGCTTTAAATTTTCTTCACTTTCCAAAATCAACAGCATAGTAATATAATCCTTCTAGGGTTCGCGTTAATTTTAATATCTATATTCCTTTGAGATGTATTTTTCTTTCTGTTCTTCACTTCATGGTATGCTCTGCTTGGGAAAGCTTTCGGCCTATGATGAGAGCTTTCATTCTAGTTTTGTACTGCCCTGGCTTCCTTTTCTATATATGAACTAATAATATATTTGTTTGGATTTCTCTCAATTCTTGTAGTTTAATAAAGCTTCCTAAAACACAGTGAATTTTTTTTTCCCTCTGTGCACACTTTCTTCTTCCTACTGATGACCGCTCTCTTATTATGGTCCATCTTTTTTCTAATATTTTATTATAGCATATATTGGCTAGCTCTTCCTTTCACTTTTTAATTACATAAGCAATACATCTTTATTGTAGAAATGTTAGAAAATACATATAAGTAAAAGGAAAATATTAATTAGAAATCCCACCATCCCAGGAAAACACTCTTACTACTGCAGTCTACATATTGTTTTGTTTTATTGATATGAATATATTCATGTGTATGTATACAGATTTTTAAAATAAAATTATATTATACAGATGATTTATTTAAATTAAAATTTTGTCATTTAGTGTTCCATGGACATTAAAAAGAAGAGTCTTTCCTGCAAGGAAATATATTTAAATAAATCTGTTAAGACAAGACTGATACTCTAATGAGCAATCTGGGATGGAAATATAAATTTGAGAGTTATCAGGATACAGAAGGTATCTAATATCATGTGAGTGGGTTGGACCAACTTGAGTTAAAGTATATAGAGAGATGAGCAGGGAAGGTAAACACCTATAGCCTGAGGGACTCCAAAATTTGACCTGTTATAGAGAAGAAACAGGTGAAAGAAGAATTTTAAGGCTGTGGACTCTTACGACTTGGGACTTGGGATCTCTTGTTCCTCAATATGAATGGACAGCCAAGCTATATCTGAAAAGACATCTCCACTAATGTGAAAAACACAGGAATAAACCGTTAAAAGGAACTTGAAGAAGAATAGAGGTGGCCGGTTAGCTCAGTTGGTTAGAGCACAGTGCTCATAACACCAAAGTTGTGGTTCGATCCCCACATGGGCCACTGAGTTGCACCCTCCACAATTATATTGAAACAACTACTTGACTTGGAGCTGATGGGTTCTAGAAACAACACACTGTTCCCAAATAAAATTTAAAAAAAAACACACACACACACAAAAAAAAAACAGAAGAAAAAAACAATGCAAAGAGCAAAAGAAATCTTAAATTAAAAAAAAAAAAAGCCTTATTATTCCCTGGAATGATGAAAATATGTTGTGTCTAGAAATGCACATAAAAGAAAAACTCAGAGAACAAGAAAAAGATACTGGAAGTGAAAAGATAACCAAAATTCTTGTTTAAAAAAATAAAAAGGATTGGAAGATAAAGTCAAGAAAAAAATCCCAGAAAGTAGAACAAGGAGAGAAAAGTTTTTTTAAAAATTAAATATGAATTTAGAAATTCACATATGACTCAGAGGAGTTCCAGGAAAGAACAGAGAGAACAGTGGGAGGAAAATTATCAAACACACACATACACTTAATTCCCAGGACTAAAAAAATATAAAACTATAAAGTAAAAGGGACATCACACAAAATGAATAAAAGAGGTTCCTGGGACACATGATCATGAAATTTTAGAACACCAAAATAAAAAGAAGATCCTAAAATCTTCCAGAGAGAAGAAAGAGGTTTCATAAAACGAACGGAAATACAGACGCTATTGAACTTTATAACAGTTACATCAAATGTGGTGGCATAGTGTAAAAGCTGGGCACCTGACACCTGGGTTTGAATCTTGACTCTACTCTCTGCTAGCAGTGTGACCTTGCGCAGGTAATTAATATCTCTGGACCTCAGTTTCCTCATCTGAAAAATGGCATTAATAATGGTATCTACCTCATAGGGTTATGATGCAGATTAGATGAGTTAATATTTATAAGTGCTCAGAATAATGTCTAGCACCTAATATTTCCTATGTAAGTATATGCCAAATAAATTTAAAGAAGTCAAATTGAACAAGACTACAGAATTCTAAGGGAAAATGAGTTAACACCTAGAAGTCAATACCTAATTAAAACTCTCAAATTAGTTTGAGAATAGAAAAACCGTCTTTTCAGACATGCAAAATCTCAAAAAATTTTACTTCCTCTGCACCTTTTTCTTGGGAAGCCCCCAAATTATGAACATCATTAAAAGAGGGGTTAAACCAAGAAAGAGGAAAATATGGTAGCCAGGAAATAGGGAATCTAATGCAAGAGAAAAGTCCCAGGATCACAGGAGTACAGTAACAGGCCTAGGGGGCAACCAGTAAAGATCAAAGAAATGTCTCCAGGAAAATAAATGAAATGGATACGTTATAGCCAAATTTGATCATGTGGAACATTATATTGAAAGGAAGAAGAAAAATTAACACAGAGGATAAAGTACAAGGAAATGAACAAATGAAAATAAATCAGGCAATTATGAACTCCAGGAAAACCAGAAAGTTGTATAAGAAGCAATCAGTATACTGCTTAGCATAACAGAAAGCAATATTTACCTAGTCCAGGGATGCAAACACTATATAGTAATTTAACTAAAAACTGTGATGTAACTATACCTGGAGGATTGGAAAAGGATAAGAATTATAGGTCAGGGGACATGTGCGCTAAATATAATTTCTAAAAAATAAAGAGATTCAGTCTTGACACACTATTTAGAAATGTGGAGGTAAATACCAAATCAGATATTTGCCCCATGTAGTGTATCTGAAGTCTCCTTGAGTCTCCTCACTGATCCTAGCCACCCTTTAAACTGCCTTTTAGATCCAAATGGAAGGCTGATGATACATGTTCTTGTAACCATTCCAAAAGGAGTCTCCAAAAGGCTGGAGAAAACTGAGGCCAGGGCCCACCCCAGCATCAGACTGGAAGCGGGTATTTGTCTTTGTTGTTTGACTTACATATTTCATTTTGTCATAAGAAGGCAATTTTCCATGTCCAGTTTATTGTTTGGCTTGGTACCCACTCGGTACATCCACTCATTTGGAAAAGTTTCCCATCCATCCTCTTGCTGAGGAAATAGTCATTGATACCATTCCTGTTTGGGAAAGGCTTTATCTGCCTTGATGCAAAAGGCCTACGTTACTGAAAAGATGGATCTAAGAAAATTCCCAACTTGCTTTTCGTAGCTATAAGCTGTTCTTATTATGAGTACCTTTCCCACCCTCAGGCTTAACCTTGATCACTTTAAGGGGTGCCAGCAGGGTTTCCAGGATTGCCTCTCCATCATTTCACTCTGTCCCGCATTGCACCATATCTAATAGAAATTCTTTGAGTTTTGTGGAATTTCGTTGGCACTATTCCCCGGTTTCAAAACAAATTAGTTGGAGGTATTTTGCTTTTGTTTCTTTAATGTCTCTTGGCTATTTCCAATTCTGAGAAAAACTTCAGAAACTTATACAGAACCTACCATCTTTCCCAGAAGTCTGTGGCAACTGGCAAGGTTTCTTGATTCTGCTAAATAGGCTTAATTCCTATTTAAATATTCTTGTAGCATATTAAAAATAGATCTTTTCAAATTCACAACCCCAAAATGGCTTACTTTTAAATGTATACTACTTCACACCACGTGGTCTTGCATTGATTTACAAATCACAGCAGATGTAAGAGGTGGATAGAAAACCAGTAAGTCAGACGCTAAAGTCATAGTGAAGAACAGATGACCAGGAAACTGCAACAAAGTGGGGTACTGGATTGTAAAGTCTAATGGCATCAACTTCAGAGGAGCTAGAGATGTGGGGATGTGTGTGTGTGTATGTTTTATTTTTTTTTTGTTTGTTTGTTGTTGCTGTTTTTTGGACGAGAGAGGTAACTTTGGGAACAGAATCTATACAATCAGTTTCCACTTGAGAGGGCTACCCAGGAAGCAGTGCATTTCGGGGGCAACCAGATACCAGATATAGAGTACTAGTAACAGTGAATATCATGAAATAGAAGAAATCGCCCCATTAGATTGTTGGCATAGAAGAAGGAAGAGGGAGAGGGTTACAACCCTGGAGAACACTGACATCAAAATCTTATGCCTGGACCAGCCGAATGGCGAGTTGGTTAAGAGTTGGCTTGGAACGCCAGCTCTGAGCAGCAAGGCCCCGGTTCAGATCCCACATGAGGGCCAGTGTTGCTGTGCCCTCTACAGCTAAGCTGGTGAACAACAGTTCCACCTGGAGCTGGGTTGCCATGAGTCGCCGGTGAAGGCGTAGGCTGCAGTGGGGCTGGCCAGCAGCTGGTGGGCACTTTCGCGAGCAGCCGTGCAAAGACCGTCAACCGACTGCCTCACCCGGGAAGAGTGCAATCAATGATCACAATACCAACATGGGCCAGTGAAGTGACGTCCTCCACAACTAGACTGAAGAACAAAAGGACAGCAACTTGTCTGTTCCCCTCCCCCAATTCCCCAATTTAAAAAAAATCTTATGCCTAATTTATAATTATTTTGTATTAAAACCACAGATGAACTTAATTTTAAACTTCGTATAATACTAAAAGATTTATAATGATGAACAGATTTCTACCTCTACCCTTCTCCATGCTCTGCCCCTACAACTCAAAGGCAATGTCTCAAATCATTCTCGACTATTGTTGTTTTTCTTGTCATTTGCCTTTTTATATTTAGCTGAAAATTGTGCTTCTACCTCTTTATTCATGAATTTTAGATTTTAGGTATTAGCTGTTACTTCCTATTATGGTGGATGAGGACTTAGCCCTTCCGCTTTAACCTACTCCTCACCCCACCACCCCACCCCAACCACCTCAACAATTTTTGGTAAAATGATTAATCAGTGTTTAAATTATAATAATGTACAGTAATGCTTCTAAGGAACCCAATAGTCTTTTGTAATCATACATCCTGTCTTGTTCAACCCTTCATTTTTCCTAGAGTTGATAATTACCCCATCTTTTCATTTGTTTGATTTTTATTGTACCTCTAACGTTCTAACATATTTTTCCAAAATGTTCCAACATCTCTGTCAACTACCTATTGATAACTTTTTGTATACACTGAAACATATTGATTCCATTTTTCCCCCGCTGGAGGCCTTTCTTCCTCCTCCATGTTTCTGCTTTAATCTGGACTGGTTTTTCTCTAGGTCTGCTGCATAGCTTTTATTTTTAGGACTTCCCTTTGCTGCTCCCCCTCCCCTTTCCCAGATCCCATATCTTCCTCTTTCTTGGTTTACTTCTGCATTTTGCTAGAACATATTCTCCCATACCTTCCTTCCCAAGAAAGATTGCATAGGAAATAAAGTTTCTGAATCCCTAAATATCTGTGTATTCTACCTTTGTACTTGATTGATAATTTGATGAGGTCTAGAATATTTCTAAGTTAATATATTATTTTACATATGTGATTTTTGAATGTGTATTTGTAACTAAATTAATGTAGTAAATATTATAAATAGAAAAATGAGTGAATGAAATGTGAGGAAGTAGAGACAGGGTAGAAATATTTTTTTGAACTTGATTTTTAAAAGAGAGTAGCGATAACTAAATAGAATGCACAACAGAGAAGACTTTCTTTTTTTCCCTCCCTTTCCAAAAAAAAAAAAAAAGAGGAATTTAAGAATATTTATAGACTCCAAGAAATGATCCAAAAGAGACTAAAATGTTAAATGTCAAAAATAGGAAGAAAATTAGATACTCCTTTAAAACACGATCTTGGTCTCAGGAAAGAGAGGAATAGAAAATTAGCTTTACATAAAAGGGAAGTGTTTTTCCTTTAAAATGAAAGAGGGGAAGATTGAAGGAGGCAGGAGGTTGGTTGGTGATAGAAATAAGGACAGAAATCTGAGGCAGTCCATGTACTATGAGAGCTTTTATTTTCTCTATTCAGTAGAAGGCAAGGGGCAAAGGGCAGGTTCTGAGAAAGAGAACGGAGGAGATGGAATGGATTGACTGAGCAGGGCAGTGAAGGCCTGGGGAATGAGAGAGAGCTGGACAGAGGAGTATAATAGGATTGCCAATAAGTTCTGTGTTACAAAAATAATCATGACTCACCATCCAAACCTAAGTTTTAGAATCCTAAGTGTCAGATAGATAGTAGGCATGTGAGGTAAACACTTTACTTCCTCTTTCCATGCTGCTAGCATGGTCAAGGTCAGGTTTGGATGGGAAATGCAGGAAGAGAGAGCACCTTGGATAACTTTCCACCCAGCAGGTCTTTAAGGAATACGAAGTTTCCAGTTCCCCACAAATGGCCCTCCCACCAGAAAATCAAGTTCTTAAGGGTGTCTTGGCAATGAACAAATCTGCTTTAATCACAAGCACTGGGGAATTGCTTCAAAAACGTGCTGCACAGGTGGTGACAGAGGCAAGGAAGTGAGAACATGTTTAACAACTTGTTTACAGGCAAGATACATTTTAAAGGGTTTTTTGTTTGGTGTATTGTTTTCCATTGCAAGATGTGATTTACATGATAGCATTGCCAAATATGTTTAGTAGCATGCCATGCTTCCAGGGAAATCTACTAAGCTCTATTCAAAATTGCACATGTAGGGCCGGCCGAGTGGCGCATTGGTTAAGCGCTGGTTTTGGGATGCCAGCGGCCCCAGTTCGGATCCCACATGAGGGCCAGTGACACTGCCCTCTACAGCTAACACCAGCTCCACCTGGAGCTGGGCTGTGCGAGCCCCGGTAATGGTGTGGGCTGCAGTCCCTGCTGCAGTGGGCTGCCATAGGCTACAGTGAGTGGCCCGCAGCCAGTGTGAGCGGCTGGCAGCCAAGCGTGAGCTGCCAATAGCCGCGGTGAGCGACATCCAGAGGCCAGCGACCAATCTGCCTCATCCGGGAAGAGCGCAATGACGATACCAACAGTGAAGCAACATCCTCCGCAACTAAACTGAAGAACAAAAAGACAGCAACTTGTCTGTTCCCCTTCCCCGATTCCCCAACGCTGTTCCCCTCCACCAATTCCCCAATAAAATCTTTAAAAAAAAACAAAAAAAAAGAAAAAAAAATTGCATATGTAAACCCGCGTTTTACATATGGAGAAACTGAGGCACACAGTGGCTAAGTGGGGTCACAGAGCTAGCAAACAGTAGCTTTGAGAATCAAACTGGTGGCCTGACCTGGTCCAAAGCCTGAATCCTAAACCATCATCAGTTTTAGCTGAAATACGCACATATATTTGGTACACTCATTGATTCACTCAATTAATACATAATTGAACAATTCTCTGATTTTTTTAAATATAAATGTTATTGGGAAACAGCCATGGTAATTGGTTACACATTGCTTTCATGCTACAATGGCATAGCTGACTCTTTTAAGGAGGGCACAGCTCACAGTGGCCCATGTGGGGATCGAACCAGCATCTTCAGTATTATCAGCACCAAGCTCTAACCAACTGAGCTAACTGGTCACCTCCAATTCTCTGCTTAAATAAAGGAAGGGAGGAGAGAAAGTAGCCCATGCTCCATATCAGGCATCCGTCTTGGTCCTTTCCCTCACCCACCACTGACAAATCCTGGGAGAACTGGTGGAGCTCTAGCATTCATCTGAACACAGATTGAGAACGCAATATAGACCAAATGCATATCAAATTGAATCTTTTGCAAGGTTCTCTTGTCAAAACTGTGACTTATGTACCTCTGCTTATGTACATCAAAAATTAAAATTAAAAATAAAGTTAGGTTTTTATTCATTATTATTCTTTGTTGAAAACTCTGTTAGTTAGAACAGCACTGTCCAGCAGAAATATAATGTAAGCCATATATATGTAATTTAAAGTTTTCCAGTAGTCATATCTTTTAAAAAGTACAAAGACACAGGTGAAGTTAATTTAATCATAATTTAACCCAATATACCCTCTAATTATCATTTAACATGTAGTCAATATAAAAATTATTGATGAGGTATTTCATATTCTTTTTCATGTTAAGTCTTCAAAATCTGGTGATTTTGGACTAGTTACATTTCAAGTGCTCAATAGTCACATTTCAAGTGTTCAATAGCCACATGGGGCTGGTGGCTACAGTATTGGACAGCACAGAGCTAGAAAAAAGTTACTGTGAGGCAAACTTGGCCTCTCCAAAATTCCATTCATAAACTCAGCATATGCTCCATTGGATTGAGAGATTACAACCCCATCTCTTTCAAGGGTCTTAGCCTCCTTAATATTACAGATATGGAACACAGGTCGAGAATTGCAGGAACTTGTCCAAGGTCATCCATTGGTGATAAAGCCAGGATGAGCACTCAGATGTTCTAACTCCTGTGCTATGCTCTTCCCATAGCACCATGCTACTTTCTCTCACAAGGCAGCCTTCAAATATTTTACATTTGAAATACCCTGGGTCTCCTATTTTCAAGGCATATCCTTTTAGTTTTCTTCATATGTACCTCTCAGACCTGTCATTTGCCTAACATAGCATTTTGCATATGGCAGGTACTCTATAAATGTTTTTTTTTGTTGTTGTTGTTGTTTTTAAAGATTTTATTGGGGAATTGGCGGAGGGGAACAGCGTTAGGGAATCGGGGAAGGGGAACAGACAAGTTGCTGTCTTTTTGTTCTTCAGTCTAGTTGCGGAGGACATTGCTTCACTGTTGGTATCGTCATTGCGCTCTTCCCGGATGAGGCAGATCGGTCGCTGGCCTCTGGATGTCGCTCACCGTGGCTATTGGCAGCTCACGCTTGGCTGCCAGCCGCTCACGCTGGCTGCGGGCCACTCACTGTAGCCTATGGCAGCCCACTGCAGCAGGGGCTGCAGCCCACACCATTACCGAGGCTCGCACAGTCCAGCTCCAGGTGGAGCTGTTGTTAGCTGTAGAGGGCAGTGTCACTGGCCTTCATGTGGGATCCGAACCGGGGCCGCTGGCATCCCAAAACCAGCGCTTAACCAATGCGCCACTCGGCCGGCCCATATAAATGGTTTTTAATCAAATGAGATTTGAGTAGTTTGTATCAGCAATACCTGTACAAAGTATTATTCAATTGTCTTTGTGTAGTTATTCAAATATTTTAGTATGTATACCATGTAAAGCATTGTGTCAGATGATCAAAAAGGAAAATTTTGAGATGACCTATCTAGCCTTCATGACATCTGGTGGTAATTGCTGAATTATTTTCTAATGTCCTTAAAGTACCTGCTACTGAAAATAATATAGTCTTTTTCTGGGAATCAGTGTTAAACATGCTGGCCTTTGTTACCCAGAATACATCCCTCTGGGGAATTAAGGCAATCTTTTCTCATTTCTGTGTGTCTGAACTCTCTCCCATTTCCTCTAATTTATCATAGATTACTACCAGTGATTCTGAGACCTCATTCTAAAGTTCCTTCAGCTCCCTGAAAATTAATTTATTTGGGCCTTTTAGGTAAATGTTTTCATACTTGCTTATTCCCCAGCTAAACTCTTATACCAGTCATCCTCCAAGTGTGGCCTGCAACTCCTGTAGCATATTGAGACCCTTTCAGGAAAACAACTAACAGTATTTGTTGTTAGTAATAAAATTCAAGGGAGATACAAGATGGCGGAGTAGATAAACACTGTGCTTGCCTCATCCCATGAACACATCAAAATTGCAACCCAATGATAGAACAATCAACCTGAAGAACCATCTGAAGTCTGGGGGAGCATAAGTTTTATAACTAAGGATATAAAGAAAAAGCCACATGAGACTGGTAGGAGGGGTGGAGACTAGGAACAGGCCCCCACACCTGTGTGTGGTGGATGAGAATAGGGAGGGATATCTCGGCTGCAGAGGTTGCCCCGCAGAAGAGCTAGGGACCCCAGCCCCACCCCACGCTACCCAGCCAGGAGTACTGGTGCTGGGAAGACAAGCCCACATGACATATGGCTGTGAAAAACTGGGGATGATGACCATCAGGAATCCTATGGGAAAGCTACAGGAAACTCAGACTGCCTCTTAAAAGGCCAGCACAGGCACTCACCCTGGGCTCCAGTGGAGGGATGGTCACTCTGGGGGCTTCGGAGACATCTGGGGAGAGACGGAGTTGTGTAACTTTGTGGGGAGGACTGGAGGAGCAGTTGCCATTTTTCCTGTGTGGGGCCCTCCTTCCGTGGAGCCTGCAGGCAGGTGCCAACTTTCCTGTGTTGAGCCCTCCCCTACAGGCCAATCCTGAATCTGATTGGCTTGGTGAGCTCTGCTACTCCACCCTGCTGACTCACTAAGACCCCACCACGACCAATTCCTTATCGCAGGAAGTTTTGTCAGCAGCTGAACCTTATGGGAGTTGGCAGGTGGTAGCAGGCCTCGGAGTGTTCTGGCTTTTAGTGAAGCTACTGCAGACCCAGTACTGGTGGCAGCCTCCTCGGTTTGCAGTGTGGCCTCTCCCACTCACCTCCAGGTACATCACAGGCAACGACCAACCATGGAACACTTTGTAATTGCTTTCAATGTAAATCGATTAAATGTTCCAATTAATAATATAAGGTGGCTGAATGGATAGGAAAACAAAACCCTTACATACATTGCCTACAAGAGACTCACTTCAGATTGAAAGACACACACAGATAGAAAATAATGGGATGGAAAAAGTTATTTCATGAAAATGAAAACAAATAAACAAAAAAGCTGGAGTAGCAATACTCATACTAAACAAGTGAGACTTTAAAACAAAGGATATATAACAAGAGACAAAAGAAGATGCAGTAATCTCACTTCCTGGTATTTATTCGAAGAAACTTAAAACACTCCTTTCAGGGGACCTGTGCATCTATATGTTAATTGCAGCGTTGTTTACAATGGCCAAGATGTGGAGGCAGCCTGGGTGTCTGTCAATGGATGAATGGATACCGAGGAGATGGTACATATATACAGTGGAATATTGTTTGGCCATGGAAGGGAATGGGTTCTTGCCATCTGCGGCTAGATGGATGGACCTGGAGGCTATTGTGCTGAATGGTGTGTCAGACAGAAAAAGACAGATGCAATGTGATTTCACTTATATGTGGAATCTAAGAAAAAAATTAACAAACAAACAAAACAGAAACAAACTCATACAGAGAACATTTTGATGGTTGCCAGATGGGAGGGAACTGGGGAAGTGGGTGAAAAAGGGAAGGAATTAAGAAGTACAAATTGCTTTTTACAAAGTAGTCATGGGGATGTAGAGTATAGCGTAAGGAATATAGTCAATAATATTGTAATAACTATGTATGGTGTCAGATGGGTACTAGATTTGTTGGGGTGATAGATGTAAGGGGTTGGGCGGCAGGGTGAAAAGTGAAGGGATTAAGAAGTACAAATTGGTAGTTACAAAATAGTCATAGGGATGTAAAGTAAAGCATAGGGAACATAGTCAATGATATGGTAATAACTATGTATGGTGCCAGATGGGAACTGTACTAGCCAGGGGGATCACTTCTTATGTTATTTAAATGTCTAACTATATGCTGTACACCTGAAATTAATATAAAATAATATTGAATGTTAAGTGTAACTGAAAAATTAAAAAGGGAGGGGCAGGGTGAAGGGGAATAAGAGGTCCAAATTTCCAGGTATAAAACAAATAAGGGGTGGGCCAAGTGGCGCGGTGGTTAAGCACTGACTTGGGAAGCCAGCGGCCCTGGTTTGGCCCACATATGAGGGCCAGTGATACTGCCCTCAAAAAAAAACCCAAAAAAAACAAATAAGTTATGGGGATGTAACATACAGCACAAGAAGTGTAGTCAGTAGTATTGCAATAGTGTGGTACCATGTCTGGTGGTTGCTGGACTTATCATGGTGATCACTTCTTTAGGTATATAATTGTTGCATAACTATTGTGTACATCTGATACTAATATAATATTGTATGTTAACTATATTTTAATCAAAACCTTAAAAAATAGAATAAAACAAAGTTCAAGCTTTTAAGTAAAAATTAATATTTTAAAAAACTTGTATCTGCCACCAGGAACTCGACAGCTTCTCAATATTTAAAGACATTGCTGAGCTCAGGGTGATAATAACAGATGTGATTTTTTTTTTTTTTTACATTTTATAATGAAATATGTCAACATTTGGAAGATCTACACAAGTCAGTGAACCAATGTTTTCTAAATAACCCATATGTGATGTTACAAAATCATGTATGGGTAAAAATCCATTCACAAAATAACATAAACCAATGGATTTGAATTAAACAGAGTACAGAAAGCTCATTGAGGGTTTCCAGTTCCACAGTGCAACTAACCTTTAAGAAATTACAACTTGATAAGTTTGATAGTATCAAATAAAATTATCTACAATTATCCAAAAGGCTGTTAAAATACTTCTCTCTTTTCTAAATACATATTTATGCAAGGCCATATTTTCTTCATATATTACAACAAAAACAACACGTCACAACAAATTAAATGCAGAAGCATATATGATTATTCAATTTTCTACTAACCAAATGTTAAGAGATGAAAAAAATGTAAAAAACAAAGCCATCCTTACCACTAAAATTTTTGTTTTGGAAAGTATAGTTATTTTTATTAAAAATGTTATGTTAATATGTAATAAGTTTATTATTGTTATTTTTTAATTAATAGATGTTTGTCAGGTAATAAAGAATGTCTCAGTTTTAATTTTCAATATGGTAAATATCAATAGGTATAACCTGCACAAACAAAGGCTCTTTGAAGTCCTCAATAAATTTTGAGAGTGTGAAGGAATCGTGAGACCAAAAAGCTTGAGAACTGCTTCTTATACCACTGTTTTACCCTTTCTAGTTTGAAGACTATGCTTTTTAAAGAAAATGAAAGGTCTCATTAAGTTCTTATAGGAAGTAACATATATATAACACACTAGTTAATGGCCTAAGCTTGGCAATCAGTTAGACTTGGATTTAAATTCTGGCTCTACAACTTACTAGTTTTGCTATTTTCAACAACAAGTTACTGAACCTTTTTGTGCCTCAATTCTTCATATAGCAGATGGATATAATTGTATTACTACCTTATGAGAATTAAACAGCAATGCTTATTAAACTCTTAAATCCAGAATTATCATCGCCACTACAATAATTTTTATTACCTTTTAAGAGCAACGTGGTGCTAATATAACAATAGGAGGTATTCTAAAGTCTTGAATTTCCTTTCTTTCATCAGAAAGTCATTTCTCCAAACATATTACCAGTTCTGTTTTTCTCCAAACTTACCTTAATGATTTCTCATTAACAGATTTCCAGGTATTAGCAGCATTAAACATTGCAATTTTTCTGTTATAAAATTGAAAAACATGTATTGTGCTTACGTGAAAGGTTGATATTTGTATGGCATGTCTCTAGTAACGTCACACGTGGCCATGATTGCAAAGTCTAAATCAAAGTGTTAACATGAGCAGGCGGGCAAAGCAATTATCAGGTACTGACTCTGAGGGTGAGCTTGGCAATTATCTAGTGAAAAGTCTATTACGAGTCAAAATTGCTTTTACTGCAGGGACACAACTTAATGGACCTGATCAGAAAACTTTTCTTTGTCAATCCATACTTCATCATGGACATTTATAAATCACAGATCATTTGAAACATGTTTTTTTTTTTACATATTAAGCCTGTATAAAACATTGTAATACAAAATTCTCATAATCATCGTGGTTGGACCTATGATAATGCTAATTCTTTATTCAATGTAATTGACAAATAACAGAAACTTCATGTGTATCTGAAGGAACCACATGAATGTACTTGGAATAATACCTTATGAAGGCTTCCTATCGCTAATTATAACCAAATACATTTTGCTTTTCAAAGCCTTATCCACCTTTAAGACTTTAAAGTCATCATTAAAATTGGACCTTTATTAGTATTTTTTTGTGAACTCTTTTCTGTCACCTCTTTTTCTATTGTCCTTGTAGTGATTTTTATTTTTAATTTCAGGTGTTGTACTTTTTGCTATAAAATTTCCATGTGGTTCTTTTCTATAATTTGTTTCTCTGCTGAAAACGTCTATCTTTTCATTCACTTCAAGTGTGTTTACTTTTATCTCATGGGGCATAATTATAACAGGTGTTTTGATCATTCTACGTCTGGGTCATCTCAAGGCCTGTATCTCTTGTCTTTTCCCTTATGGATTGGTCACATTTTCCCGATTCCTCTTAGTTAAGTAATTTTGGATACTAGGTTGTATCAATTCTGGGTATTGTTAAAATTTTCTGGGAAAAATTTGGGGTTTTGTTTATTTATTTTTTTGAGGGCAGTGTCACTGGCTCTCATATGTGGGACCCGAACCGGGGCCGCTGGCTTCCGAAGCCAGCACTTAACCACCGCGCCACTCAGCCGGCCCATGTTTATTTGTTGAAGCAGGCAATCAACCCAGTTAGGCTCATACTGCAAGTTCTGTCTCACCTCCTGTGAGTGGTGGTTCTGATGTGTTTCATTTTCTAGGACTTGGCTACATATGGTTCCTTGGGTCCACCCTGTGCATGCCTGCTCAGGAGTGAGCCCAGGACTTGTGGAAGTTCACACACAGAATTAAAGGATCCCCGTTTTGTTTTCCAGCTCTCTCGTGTTCAGGATTTTCCCCAACTCCCTCATCCCTGTTCTCTGGCCCACAGAAGCCTCTTTTCCTGGTTCTTCTGGCCAGAAAGCTAGATTTCTCTCAGAGTTTCAGCTACTCCTGTTCTCCACTGCTGTGCGGTTTTACAAGTGGGGCCCACCTTTGGAGCAAAGCCATAAGTGATAAGGGGGAAAGGTGGAGAACATTCTCATATGGCTTTTCAAAGTTTTGACCATCCTTCGCAGTCTGCCTGCTTCTGTCTACTCTTCAGAGTTCTTAGGTACTTGCTTTTTGTATGTGGTCCAGAGGTTTTTAGTTGTTATCAGCACAAGAGATGGGCTTGAGTGGTTTTATTCTACTTTGGCTACAGCCAGAGATCTACTGCCTACTTCAAATTTTATCTTCCACCACTATCCCCTGTCACTCTGCTTTAGCCTCTTTTATTGTTTCCTAAATGGCCAAGAGCCATTGTACTTGCTCTCTCCTATGCGTAAAATCTATTTCTGCAGAAATGTAAGCGCCATGACATTTTCTGACTTCGACGCTCCTGTCCAGTCATGCCAACTGGACACAGCGGGTAGGCAACAACATACTTTTTGGGTGGCTGTTTGGCTTCACTGAAAACCAATTACTGAAAACTGAATATTCTTTCTAGTTCAAGCAAATAGTAAAGTGCAAGTTTATTCAATGGATGTAACACCAAACCAGCAAATAAAAGAGCTCTCATGTTGAGTCTTGATATAAAAATATGTGCCAACATCTTATCATCTTACCTGTCAAGAACTTTGCAAGATACATTGTTTTCTCTTTTATGACTTGAACAATTGTTAAATAGTTCTTTGTTTTTCATTTTGCAGGACTCATACCTTGTACTAAAGTTTGCTTTTCTTCTGTCAGTAATAAAGTACATTGGTATGAGTTCATTACCCATTCATTGTTTAGGCTTTTGTTTTTTGTTTGCTTTGTAAATTTGATTCTGCTTAGGAGGTAGCAGGGTGCCCTGGGTTCAAATCCAGTTCCCTACTTACTAAGTTATGAGACCTGGGTAATTTATGTACTTTCAGTTTTGGTACATAAAATGAGATAAAATCACCTCCCTTGAAGGGAGTAGTAAATCATCAGAAATGTCTATCAGTGTCTAGCATAAACTACAGGCTCAAATATTATTTTCCTATCCCTCTAGTATTTAGAGTTAGTTTGAGTTCTCCCATGTTTTTTTATTTGATAGTAAAATAAATAATGATGCATATTTATTGTCTTTAATGTAAGTTTATGTAATTTAATTTTTAAAGACTTTTATTAAAATATAGCTAACATACAATATTATATTAGTTTCAGGTAAAAAATAAAATAAGATTGAATGCACCATGTTTCTTTTCTTACTCCATCTTTCTTTCTCTCTGTGCTCCTTAATTTTGGTCTCTAGTAGCTGACTTATCACAGAATTCCTATGAATTTTAAGTATGGGTATTCAGACTTTCTGAGGTAGAACTACATTTAATTTTCTTGAGGAAGATTCAGATTGCTTGAGGCTTTCAAGCACCTTCTAGCCAAGATTTTACCTCAGTAAATCCTGTTCACAGTGATATCTTAGTTTTACCCTTATTGGATATTTTTATAGAAACAATGACTTCAGTCTTCTCCAGAGATAGCTAAACACATTAAATGGTGTCCGTTGAGTCTGACGAAAGGGAAATTTTACCTTATGCCTACTCTTTTACTACAGGTTCTTTTCCTTTCCAAATATTCATTTAATGTATAGTATACTATTAATCCTTAAAAGCTCATGCATCATTCATATGAATTGTGATGACTGTACGCAATCAACAAAGTATTAGCTAATTAATTACCTAAAGAATAGATTTCCCTTGTTGAGAATTAACGATGTAAAATATTGGGCTTTCTTGCCAATGATATCTTCATGGAAATATTGAATAAAAGTAAGAAGTTTGCTAATTTTCACATCCACTTGTGAAATTTTAATACATTTTTCTTCTTTATAGATAAGGACTGGAAAATTAGATCTTTAATTTCAAAAACATGATTAAAATTGAAAACAGAAGCATAAACATGACTCTAATTTGGTAATATTTCCTCCTAATCTGCATGTCATGAATGTACTAATGTCAGTGAATTGAACTAGTTTAGCTTTTTAGAAGTTTTACTACTAAGATAGTATTGCCATACTTAGCATTTTTTTTTTTTTTTTTAAGAGGGCAGTGTCACTGGACCTCATATGTAGGATCCAAACCGGTGCCGCTGGCGTCCCAAGCCAGCTCTTAACCACCGCGCCACTAGGCCAGCCCCCCTTAGCATTTTTATAGATTGTATTTTCACACTATCTACAGGTCACGTTTAACTGCAAATATTAAATCAAAAAACATAATTACTAATTTTTTCCAAATGTTGGGTATTTCAAGAAAAGTAAACATTATTTTCTTTAAAATTAGGTTTGAGGCATATTTGTCAATGTTTAAAGGAGTGACAATCACAATACTATTGGAAAATACTTGCAAATTTCAATGAGGTTAATTCAGGAGAAATTCTCAGTAAATGGAGTTTAACGATTAGACCAAGACCAAAGGAAATACACATTATTTTTTTATTTACATGACAATTTTTCTCACATTAGGGAAACCCATTGAGCTACCTTAAATTCTTTCTAAGAAAAATGCAAAAAACAAACAAAATAATAAAAAAAAGTCATCAGACTCAGAATTTTAAAAAATGCAAAATTGGCAGTATTTAAAATCATTGAGTCCTATTATAAAATTAAGAATTAAAAGACGAAAAGCTAACAGTTAACATTTTCTTTCAAAATTTCATGCCCTATTAAATGCACCTACCCCAATGGGAGGAAGAAACTGATTACTAGTAAATATCACTATAATGCCCTGATAGCTGTAAATTTCTACTGTATCAAATTAATTCACTTTACCATTTTCCCTTGATCACAAAGTTAAACTGCTTGAATCTTAAAATGGGGTAGAAGAGGGGAGTTTCCGTTTTTTGGAAAAAAAAAAAATTCTTTTACTATTTAGATATTGGTACTTTCCCAGAGATTTTTGCTTATGAGTTAAGAATTAAAACATATAGCACCAAGCCATAAATTTCACCCCTCTTGTTTTTCAAGTAACTCAAAATTTATAACTTGTTTCCCATCAATAAATCATAAATGACATTTCCTTTCAGCTTTACAGAAATGTTTCAGGCCATAATAGAACTTTTAACTTCTGCTGAAAAGCGATATTATGTATTTCCAAAACACAAACACATACATGTAGAAAGATTAAGAAAAACTAAAAAATGAACTTAACTCTGAGAATGAGGAGGAACAGGTTGTTTACATACATTCTGTGAAACCAATTTATAAAAAATGATTTAGAACATTGTGACTCTTTGGGGTGATATTCTTAAAAATTCTCCCTAGGTATCCCAATAATAATCTTATAAAGTCAGTAAACATAGAGTTGCAAAAAGTGAGAATGAAGTTTTATAGGGGATAATGAGTGTTTCTTGATAATTGAAAGAATCAAAAACTTCTAACATCACTGTTTCAGGGGTCTGCTCAATTCTTACCCTTCCAGTGAGGCCTATTCCAGGCTACCTTATTCAACACTGCATTCTTCCCACTCTGCAAACCCGACCTTCCTTACCCTCTTCCATTTTCTTCCCCATAGCACTTAATACCTCATATGTGGTATGTTTATTATCATCTATTACCTCTTACTAGAATGTAAGCTCCACGAGGGCAGTGATCTGCTGTTCATGCATTTGTATCCCAAGCACCTACCAGTGTCTGACATATATCAAATGCTCAATAACTGTTGACTGACTTATAGTTTCTTTATAGCATCAAGTTGTTTACAGATGTCCCTTTTTGTTTTGCTTCATTCTTACCTCCCTGTTGGTGGCTCAAGGAATCCTTCCCTGATCCCTTCAAAGCATTAGTCAGAATACAATTAATTATGCTATGGTAACAAATTATTCCAGGGTCTGTGTAAATTAATATAATTGTTTCTTGCTTATGCTAAAGCCTAACACATTCAATGTGGGTGAAAGAAGAATTTGAGGGCGTTCTGCTCCATGTAGTCACTCAAGACCCAGGCTGACAGAGCCGCACCATCCAGAACATGTCAAGTCCTTTGGTCACCGCTGAAGGGAGAGAAGCTGGGTACGAGGGATTTTATTTTTACTGCCTTTCCTCAGAAATGCCACATAACTTTCACTGCCATTTCATTGGAATAAACTAGTTACAATGGTCCCATTTAACCTCAAGGGGGTGGAAATTTCAGGGAGCATATGGAATGTTTGGTGATAATTACTGTAACACATGCATCTCATATTTCACAGCGTGTAGCAGTTTATAATTATTTTAATAAAGTCTATTTCCTTTACTACAATGGACACTCCCTAAAGGGCAAGAGGTGTCTGCTTTGATCACTAATATATTCCAAGTATCTGTTATACATAGCAGGGACTTGATAAATACTTGTTGAATAAAAAGTTTAAAACCAATTATTCAAAAATTATCCTTTTTAATTTTTTTAAAGAAAAATACTCTCCAGAGGAAAGCATTTCTATTTTTATGTCCATCATTAGCCAAATGGAACTTGGTCTAAACATTTCCAAAGACCAACTTTGGTTAAATGCACAACTTTGAAAATAACTCAACATACACATCAAGATCCTAACAAATTCAACAATATCCAAGATTCATTACTGTATGTCAAAGGTCATCCAGGGTTAACATTTTCATTACAATGAACTGTGAAATTCCAGTGGAAATGTTTGTATGAATCAAACTATTTTAATCTCTACAGTTGGGAGTCCAGCACTCTCAAAAGTATAATTCTCTCTCTCTCATACACACACATACATACACGCACACACTTATAAACTGCCCATTAGGGCATTAGGGCAATTTAATGGTTAAAGAAAATAGAAACTTAAAGGAGATTTGTAAATATGGGATATCCTCTGGACAGTTGTATAGAGTAGGCAGAGAATCCTAAAGGTGCACATAAATAAAATCCAATTAACGATAGGCTACAGAAAGCCACACTTAAACATTTAAAAAATTTCCACTACAGTAAACAAATTTCACAAACTGAAACACGAGAGCCATGACTACAAGCTTTGCTCCACTCCACACAAAATCTCTAACCTTTCGACAGATGAAAATTCACATGAAAAGGATATAAATTATTAATTTAAAAAAATGAAAAATATAAATCCTTGTTAAACATTTCATTTCAAAATATGCAGCTTTACTTTAAAATGTGGTAATGCTCAAAGATGGCAGTTGACTTCACTCATATATGGAAAAATGTTCTCAAAATATCAATACATTGGTTTATAAGTTATGTACTGCCCTCCAGCTAAATTATTTTTCACCAAAATTCTCAAAGCTGTCACGAGTTGCATATTCTGTTATAAGCCACAACTATACTAAACATGGCTAAAGGTGAAATATTCATATTACTTTTGATGTGATGGAAGTCACATGAGCACACAGATTTAAAGACAATGATGAACCAGCAGCAGTATTTGTGCGTGCGTGTGTGTGTGTGTGTGTGTGTGTGTAACTAAACTCACTCACTCTAAGCAACTGGGAATTTACAAACTAAAAATCTCATCCTTTTTTTCCAATCTATAAGGGAAATAGAAACGTGATGAAGTTAACTACTAATATATATAGTGTTTCACACATTGTTTAACTATTTAACTTATAATTCCAAAATGCAAATGTTAAAGAATGGTGTTTGAAGTATCTACAATGTTAAGCTTGTCTATGCTAATTAAATATAACTGTTTTAATTACATAGATGTATCATCCTGATGCCACCAATATCAAACACTCATGATTAACCCACTTAATTGGGAAGGGCTCTCAGTAACTACACATAATCTGCATCTGAGGCATTAGAGCCAAACCACTATCCATTTTCTGACATAATTGAACATTGTACAAATCCATGAGAGAAATGCTAAGCTTAAGAGTATGCATGGTACGAATTTCACTTTTCAGAAAATATATACACCAATATATAAATGATTGTGCAGTCACTAAAGTATTAATAATGGCTGTCTCCAACTGGTGGGATTATGAGTGATTATTTTGTTGTTAAAGGAAAGTATTCTCAAAATAACTTAACAACAAAGGTTTTACGACCAATGAAACTAATTTTGTCCTTTCCTGTCTTCATGTTACAAACTTTTAAAGCTGCCAACCAAAATGAATTTGTCAGAGTGGCTACATATATTCTAATACACTTATAAGAAAGATCTCTTTAAAGAGGAAAAATAGTACAATCATGGCCATAAAAGAATCAATTTGTTCTAAAGTTGAAAACGACTGATAAGCAACTTAATCATTAGGCTTTCTATAGCTACATAATCCTATAGGAAAAAGTCTAACATCTCATCTTTAAAAGTTCTAAAATACTTTTCTCTATTGTTTTGCTAGTTTTTGGGTACTGTCCTTACATCAGTTCAGGCTGAATATTTTTTGTTTCCAGTCACAAACATTTTTCTCTGTAGTAGTAACAGCACTGCTAATCAAAGCTTATACTTAAGTTTGCTTAGCCATTGGATAACATTTGTTAGTGGAGATTGGAAAATTTGTGAAATGCTGCAAAACTCATTTTTACTATTTCCAATATCTGATGAAGTTAAATAAAACATTTTAAATCATTAATGTAATAAAATATGAAACAAAACCAACAAAAAAACACATACTTAATCCAATTACGACTATGTTTTAGATGTGTGGTTAATTATCTGGCAATAAAAGAACAAAAAGGATTCATGTTAGCAGCAAATTAACTAGATTTAAGGGTCTTGATTTTTTTGTAAGCCTTTGGAAGCCTGCATGTTAAATAAACACTGGTGATTTTTTAAATTCTCAATGGAAATGGTGATGGCATTCACTTAACCAAGCTAGCTCAAATTACAGTGAAGTGAGAGCATGAATAAAAACAAAATTGCCAGTAAATTCCTATTTTTCAGAAATCACCTAGATCTTATAAATCAGATCAAAAGGAAAAAAATGAAATGTATATACTTTTCATTCTTTACATTATTATACATTATTCACATTTTAAAAAAGTCACACGGAGAAAATGTAAACTTGAAATAATATTAAATTCCAGTTACATAAATGATCTGCTTTATTTTCAAAACATTTGTACAGCTACACTTTCACTTACTACCTTACTATGCTTTGTTGAAAGGATATGCCTTAGTCTTTAAGCTTTTAAGAATATTAGAAATAACAAGATTGAATTCAAGTACATGACGTCCTTTAAACTATTCTGGAATATCAGATTTTAAATGGCACAAGTCACAAGGAGTAGATGAAGTTTTCCATATGTTGATAGCAAACTACAGAATCATTAAGAATGGAAAAGCCACCAGACTGAAATCTGAAGTATCAAATCCGTTCTGGGGAATTATCTTCAGACATCTGGCTTAGTTTTTTAAAAAAGCACAATTTTTCAAGAATCTTGAAGTTTTTCAAGATTAGAATGTTATGTAATGTGCTTGAAACGATTTATTAAGTGTTGACTCAAGCCCTAAGAAGTGCCTTTCTCAAACATGAGTAGACTTGATACTCTACTCCCAAGCTGACAAAGGCCCGCCCATATTTTAACTGTAGGCTTTGAAGGACAGTAGGAAAAAACAAAAACAAAACAACTTAATCGCATTAGGCTGCCCATTTAAAATTTCAACGAACTTAAGCAATTTAAATTATATTCTCATTTAATAAAACACCCACACAATGACAAGAATGAGACTTTAATCAGTTTTAAGTGGAGTTTATAACACTAAGAGATAAAGGGCTGTTAACAAACACAATAACAAATGGACATCTGATTGGTATGAGGCATTATCCTGTACACATACTTTTTTGTGTATCCTCAGTGCATAGCATTTACACACAGAGCCACTGCTGCACAGCACAAGAGTATCTGAAGAGGCTGAATCAGAGTAAGGCTGTTTAACAGACTGAAAGTTTTTAGTATATATAGTCTATATGAGAACAGATTGAACTTTTGAACTGGCAGGGTAGAAGGCAACTCTGCCAAACACTGCAGTTGAAACCCCCACTTTAGTGCACAGTTCCACCCCTTCCATCTGCATGCATGACACATTAACAGTATTTAAAGGTAAACGAGGCACTTGGTGGCAACCACAGCCATCGTTATGAACATATTGCACAAATTTTCTAGAACTAAACATGTAACTGGTACCCTACTTTTATTTTTTAAAGCTGAAACATTTGATGCTGCCGGTAAACTCCACTTAAGTTTATAACCTGTGCCACAGCAAAGAATGGTGATGCTATTTATTCAACTATCCTTTAATAATTATGGCAAAAAATGTTTAAGAGGAGCTACAGAGGACTTGGGATGGTACAGGGCCCAATTGTAAGCTTCCTTAAAAGTGATGCCTTCAAGTAACTTCAGACATGTAAGCGGCTGCACATCCAAAAAGTCTAAGAAAACATTCCAGAAACTCAAAGAGATTACCTACAGAATGCTTTTCAGGCGAATTATGAATACTGTCATAAATAAAGTTTTAATTAGGACTCAAAAACTTTCAGTCATAGCAATTCTTGTCAAATTCTATGGGGATGGTAACTGAAATAAAGAAGAGTAGTATGTATAATATATATTTATATATATATAATATATATATAATGCCATTTTTCCATTTCCAATGACTACACCATAAAATGTAAGCAAGGCTTCTCAAAAATATTGAAACATTCAAAATCAAAACCCTCATTCAGACCTTCACATTCCAAAGGAAAAATAATAACAGTGCAAAAGCCCATTATAATGTCATTATTTATGACCTGGCCCTCCATGTTACATGTTGGAACAATACAAGTTATGTTTTAATATACTGTGCCCAAAAACTGTAACAAATAACAGTATTAATAACTATCTTCAAAACATGAGTAGTTGATTTTCATTTTAGTCAACAATTTTCAGCTTTTAGGAAAGACAAGGTGGTATATAAATTTCAATGGTGATATGTTAGGAATAGTTTGTCTCTAACTTTACCAATTTAATTTATGAGCAGTCAATCAATACTCCATGTATCAATGTTTAAATATAAATGTGTAAATCCTAAGAGCTTTAAAAATTTAAAAATTTGTTGAATGAAACTGACGAGGTATGGAAAACATGTCAACATTATTTACTAAGAATATTTTAGATGAAGTTTTGCCTAATCTATTTACCATCAAACTCTATAAATCCTGCTCTAATAGGTCCTATGCAATCCGGATTTGTAAATTAACTAGGTCAGACCACAGCTAGTGAACAATTTCAGCACCAATAAGTTATTGAAAATGAGATTTCACCCCACTAAGAAATAAACTGGTTGGATATTCAAATGTTTCAAGGTCAAGGTATAATTTGAAAGACACCAAATTTCTGGGAAAAAAATTCTTTTTAATAATATCTTCACATTAGCTTTACAATAGTAGCTGTACTCTGTTTAAAATCATATGCAGTCTGGGCATATCAAATATATGACATTTACGAAGTGAAACTGAAGCCCTAGTTCTAATTCAAGCACTATGAAGAAATAATTCAACACTGCACATATAAAAAAAAAAATCTATTCTTTCAATAGCAAATTGATAAACGCATTATGTGGGACAATTTCTACTGAAAAAGTAAATGCCTTATTTGTGCAGTGTTGAAAATTTACTGCAACTCTAATTTCCTTTTTAACACAAATAATGTCCTTTAAATATAAACATTATATGTATTCAGTATTCAAGTAAAATTCCCTAACAGTTAATGACATTTAAAAAATGTGCAAAACTGCAAAACTCATTGTAATAGAATGTGTAAGGTCAAAAGGGTGGAACGGCTGACAGCTACTGGAGTAAGTGCATCATAAATCTTTAAAGAAAAAAAACTGCTTACTGTAGAATCTCAAATTGAAATTTCCTGTGCAGCATTACAAAATATTTTATATTTAATGAGAAAAAAGAAGCTTGCAGGCAGCACATGAAGCATCCACAGCAGGTATATGATTGAAAACTAGTAAAATATGTGTAAGTTGTTGACTGATGTAGGTACTAATAGCATCTGACTTTGAACACTGGCCTTGATTACACAGGAGATGGAGCAGTCATTACAATTGAGAAAACATATTTAATAAATCATTGTCAATTTTTGTTTCAAGCCCATTCTTTGTTGATAGCCTCCACATTTACATGGTTAAGTCATTGTTGCTGTGTTTCTTATCTACGACCACATTATTTTTATATCCCTTCATTTGTGGATTCTTAAGATGTTGCGGAAGGTTCATTCCTGTACCCCAATACAGATTCACTCCCTCTAGCTGCCTTTTCTAGCACCAATATGCTTAAAAAAAAATAAAATGCACAAACAACAAGCAGTGACAGCGGCCAATTCCTCAAATATCCAGATTAATAACTGTAGCATGCTAAAGAAAGGTGCGTGTAAATAGCTGGAGATGGTATATATGGTCCAGAGTCCAGCATAAAATATATTCCTTTCTGAGCATTCCCTCCATTCCCCTAACCCGAATACATGCATTAGAGTGTAGCAAAACCCTTTAGAAACTCCTCCAGCCAACTGCAAACTTATCTGTTGCCACAAGTGCAAAGGGGTAGGATGTGAACCTGTATATCATCACAAAGCTCGTTAGCCACTTCGGTTGGTGACAGAACACAAAATGAGAAATTCCTACGTATACATACCAGTCTGTCTCCACTTTTTATAAAACTGGAATAAAATGGGAAAGTGCCATTTTTATTTATCCTAATTGAATTTTAAATGTCCTTTTGACACAAAAAGGTATATACATGACACAGCTACACAACCTTTTTTCAACTGGACAACAAGTGTCAAAACCCTGTGGATGTATAGGGTAAAACAAGATTGGTCAGGAAAAGAGAATTGTTCCTATAACTGGTAATCTGACACAATGTCCTATTGCCATTAAAAAAAAAAGGTCCATTTTCAGTTTATTCAAGTTTGTTTTCATGTTAGTTTATTCCTCTTGATAAAAAAAAATTCAGACTTTTGTAATTTGTGTATGCTGATCTTCATCAAAAGGTTCATTCTCTGGATCAGAGTCAGTGGTGTCAGAATATCTATAATGATCGGGTTCATTGTCACTAACATCTGGTGTTACAGAAGTTGAGCTGCTAGCCTCTGGATTTGATGGCTCCTCTACTGTTTTTGTGAAGTACAGCTTTACCTAGAGTGAAAAGAGAAAGTTTAAATGGAAAACCCATAAATCTGATTAATCATAAATTACTTAGTCGATATATATTTTTAGCGGATTCATTTTTAAGTACTATGACAAACGTGCTCTTTAAAAGGCAGCTATCTTTCAAATGACACCCATCTTACGATTTCCTACATTGCCTTTCTTGCTATGTGCTGAAAAGATAAACTGGGATGTTAACATAGTTTTTAATAATCATAAACTGCAAGCATTAACTAAATATACAAAAGAAATACACTGAGACTGAAGTTCAACAATAGTTCATATATTTTTTCAATCGAAAAATTCAATTCACAAATAGTTGAGTTCCAAAAGAATGTTGCACTTATACCTGTCTGAAACTCAATGTATTCTCTGATACAAACAATACTAAACCAATACAAACACTATGCTATATAAAACACTGGCCCTAAACACTCGAAGGAAGAAAAGTTAACATCATATAGTGGTCTAAACAGTGGACCAAGGGTCTTTACAGGCTTAGCTGAAATAATTGTCAAAACAGTTCTACAAGGCTGGTAGTTCCATTTTAAATGAGACAAAGCTAAGAACTAGAAAGGTCAGGAAACTTGCTGAAGGCCACCTATCTAGTAGGTAGTTGACGTAGGACTTATATCAGATCTGACTTAAAATCCCTTGCTCATTCTATTTTATCCACAGCCCCTTCCCCCCCATCTAAGAGTCATTATCATTTTTCTCCTCTTACATCCAACATCTACTCCATCAGTAAATCCGTTTAGTTCTATTTTTAAAATACCATAAACAGTTGACTCGGACAACACATGGGGGTTAGGGGTGCCAACCCCCACACAGTCAAAAATTCATGCTTTTTACTCCCCAAAAATGTTAACTATAGTTGTCCCCTGCTATTTGTGGAGGATTGGTTCCAGGACCCTCTGGTGGATACCAAAACCCATGAACTCAAGTCCCCTATATAAAATGGCATAGAACAATGTACACTGTTGGTCCTCTGTTGGTTGAATCCATGGATATGAAATCCGGAGATGCGGAGGGCCAACTGTGTATTTATTGAAAAAAATCCGCATATAAGTGGACTGGGGCATTTCAAACCCATGTCACTCAGGGGTCAACCGTACACCTAATCTGACAGCTTCTCATTAGTCCTCACTGCCACTACTCTAGCCCATATCGACCACTATTTCTCATCTGAACTAAACCACTGCAGCAGCCTCTTAACTAATCTCCCAGCTTCCATTCTTATCTCTTTCTCCCTACTTTCCTCTCCAGTCTATATTTTAAAGGGGTGAACAGAGTGAACTTTTCAGACAAAATTCAGATTACATCTTTTCTGCGCTGAAAACACTCTAATGTCTTCATATTCTGAGTGCTGTACTTTAGTCAAAATGACTTCTTATCTATCACTTCTCAAATATACCAAGCTCATTCCTGTTTTAGAGCTTTTGCATCTGCTCTTCCCTCTTTACCCAGATATCTGTATAGCTCACTCATTTCATTTAGGCCTCTAATTAAATGTCACCTGCTTGGAGAGGGCTTCTCTAACCATCTAGCTAAAAAATACACCAAGATCTTTCTCTATCCTATCTCTTGTTTTATTTTTTCATAGCACTTAAACCATTATATGATATTGTATTTACTTACTGATAATAAAAGTTTTTATTTGTAATAACAAATATAAAACCTCTTACATTAAAATAGAAAACAGTAAAACCAGAAGTCACACTTTAAAAGCTAGTGATTGAGAAAAATGCAGACGTAGACAAAAGAAAGTAAATGGAAACCTGTGTTTAGAAATATGGAAGACACTTCTAAACACTTAAATATAAGGACTTAAGGTATTTAATATTGGATCTATTTTTGTTTAAAACATATAGCCCTCCCCTTTATTTTTATTACTGCAATATTCTTATACTTACAAGCAATGGTTAGGTTTGTTATGTTACAAAATGGAATGAGGCAAAAAAGAGAGAATTTTTAAAAAGAGAAATGAGGAGGGTATGGTGAAAGTAAGGGGGAGGGAATAAGAAATAGGAAAGGGAAAGAAAAAAATGACAAACCTCCATTTCAGTTTCTTTGTAAGTCAGATTTTTAAACCTGGAAAATTCTACACAAAAAAACACACACACACACGAATTTAAAACAAATCAAATAATTCCATAATAGGAGGAAAGAGTTTTAGAAAGGCAATAACAGGGGAGGATGCCTTTCAGCCCACATGAAGTTGAAGCTAAGGCTAGAATATGAGATGGGTATCCATGTGAAGGATAGAGGAAAGGATGAGGGTGGAGAGGTACAGGGAGAAGGAAAAGAATTGGAAAGACCAGAGGCAGAGGAACTTAGCATTTTGAAGAAATGAAGAGAGACCAGTATGGGTTAAGCTCCTGGAACATGGAGAGAATGTGGCTAGGGTTGACATAGGAGGTAGGCCTGTGCTCAATTATGCAGGTTCTTGTAGGTCATATTAAAAACCACAATATCTTTAAAAAGTGTAAATAGGAGTGACACAATCAAGTCTATTTTCAAGATCACTTTGAGGGGCTGAGAATAAACTGTAGGGGTCCAAGAGTAAAACTACTTAGAATATTCCATATGAATCATTCCCAAATGATTAAATTCTCTGCCCTTTCCCCCGCCATTTTCTATTTCATATCCTACTTATTTAACGCCGTTCCCCAAAGTCTGCCCCAAATCTTACCAAACAACAACAAAGAAAGGAAAATGCAGTTTTTATCACTTTTTGTACATCCTGGATTTTGTCAGAAACTTTCAGATTGCTGCTACATAAATACTGCTTCTAAATAATGCTTAATTTAAAAATTAGTCAAGTCCTTCATCAGCTATATACCTAGAATAACGCACACACAGAGAGACACCCACCAATGCCTCAAAATGTTTTTAACTGACCTTAAAATTTGGAGAAAAGTATCGATTGGCCTTGTCTTTATTTGCTTTGTCGAGATCATTTTTTGTTAACGTGAGTACTAGATATTCCTTGTCGTTATCTGCACGCTCTATACTGCAAATACTATCAATTTCTTGATCACATAGACTTCCATTTTCTACTTTTTCTGAGGTATCCTCTGGTCCTGGTATGAAGAATGTATTCACCCAAAAATGAAACATTTTGTCCTAAAAAAATAAAAACGACATATTTTTAAATTTTTTAAAAAAGAAAATACGTTACCCATATTCAACATCTGTCACAAGAAGTCAACCAAACAAGCCATGTGTCATTTAGTATTTTAAATAAAGATAAACACAAAGACTAGTACTTGGCAATGTGTGGGTTATCTGTTGCATCTAATTTACGTATGATTTTTCTTTTATTCAAATTATTTCTAATATTCTATTATTAGCTTTAAAGAATATTGAGTTTATATGCATGTATTTAAAAATTCAGAAATGGATTTAATTTTCTCTATGTTTCAACAAGTTACCTATTAACAAAATTTACCTTAACAAAAGTTATTGAGATGTCAATACAATTTTGTGATGAAGCAAGGCAAGTATCTTTTACTTTTATAGCAATACAAACATTAAATGGCTCTAGTTTCTTAAATGCCAATGTATGTTTGAAAACATTCATAATAAAATACGGGGCAGGGGGAGAGAGAGAAGGTAAGTACTTCTGACTTTGTTACAAATGTTTATTTTTTAAAAAATCATTTATTGGGCCGGCCGAATGGTGCATTGGTTAAGAGCTGGCTTGGGACACCAGCGGCCCCTGTTTGGATCCCACATATGAGGGCCAGTAACACTGCCCTCTACAGCTAACAACAGCTCCACCTGGAGCTGGGCTGCATGAGCCTTGGCGACGATGTAGGCTGCAGCCCCTGCTGCAGTGGGCTGCCATAGACTACAGTGAGTGGCCAGCAGCCAGCGTGAGCTGCCAATAGCCGCGGTGAGCGATCATCCAGAGGCTGGTGACCGATCTGCCTCACCCAGGAAGAGCGCAATGATAATACCAACATGGGCCAGCGAAGCAATGTCCTCTGCAACTAAACTGAAGAACAAAATGACAGCAACTTGTCTGTTCCCCTCCCCAATTCCCCAATAAAATCTTAAAAAAAAAAAAAATCATTTATTAAATAATGAGAGGTTTTGTTAATCAACAACAATGGAGGTTCAACACTTTAAACCTTTCTGGACCAACAAAGAAAATGTTCTCTCTCTTAACTAATGGAATTTGGTCTGTATAGATCATTTGACAATTAATAATGTATAGCCCTGTGACATCTTATCTGGTGCTTACACTGCCATTTAAATCTTTTAATTTATCTTTAAGTTATATTTTTCCCCCCAGGAAGATGGTAAACCCTTAAGTATCTTATATCTTAAATGTCTTTGTATCTTTTAACAGTGCCTACCTAGCAAAGCAATCTTATATGTATCTTTTAAAAAAGTATTTCTTAATTTTAATTATTTTAGCAAAGTCACTGAATTAGTAACACACACGTATTTTACTTAAGAGTTAGAAGGAAATAAGCTAGTAATTTATAAATTTCTAAAAACGTGGATTTTGTATATATACTAACTATATTAAAACTGTTGTTTAAATCAGTAAATATTTATAAAAGGGAAAATCACATAAAATGGAACTATATGCAAAGTAATTCAAGGTACACAAATGTTTTATAAACATTTAATCTAATTTTCAATTTTATATGTTTTAATGTAATGTACAGGTTGTTAAACCTGAAATCAGAATTAGTACACTCCTAAAGGTACAGGGAAATAAGTGATTCAGGTGCCTGTGTTAAAGAGCAAAATGTAAAATTTTATGTGCTCCAGTCTTGCAATGAATAGAAGAGAAAAAAACTACTCACCTCAATTTTAGAAAATTTGCTAACACGTCTTGGATTACTGAATAATAATTTTTCAAAGTTACTGAGATATATTTATACAGACCAGGTAGGAAATGGAAAAAAGTCAGTTTAACATTTTTGTGATTTTCCAGCTATCTGGATTCTAAAAAAAGGAAATCATGTTTCTTCTAATAAGTCAAAGTAGAGTTTAAAATTTTTGTAGGAAATGAAACTTCCTCCTATTTTCTTTCAAAAATAAAAGCTAAAAATCAATATTATTACTGAGAATGTCTCAAGACTGGCAATACGCTATCTAGTATGCTTAATAAGGCAGTGACAACATACCAAAGCTAATGTTTTTTGTTCATTACCAACTGTAAGTTTTGTACCTTTAGGTTCACCTTAAATGTTCACTTAATATTTTAAAACAAGATAATTTGTTTCAAAATGAGCTCTTACATTCTCTAAATATAGCTTAAGACACAAACCTCACTAACTTTTCTAAACTTGCATATCTAAATGCCACACTTTTTCATTCTTTATTACTTCCTCTTCATACCCATTTCTCTCCCAGCTAAAAATCAAAATACTCAGTAAATTTAAGGCAACTAAATATAGAATGACCCAGTCACAAAAAACATAAACCAAAATGGGGGAAAGTGGTTTGTGTCACTACACAAGACCATGAAACAGCTTATTTATACATATAGACGATCCATATTTTGTTGAAATTCATGGTCCCATGCTAACTTCTCAGTTAAGCAATCATCCCTTCTAAGAGAGTTATAACTGATTTCATGGAACATGTATACAATCTTTAATATTTTTACAAAATTTTTTTGTATAACCCAAGTCAAGGAAAATTCATCTTAAATAACAGTGCTATATGGACTTTTCCTTCTTGTATGATTATTTACCATTATAATGGCTCATCAATACTATATATAGTAAGCAAAGCATGTACAAATCTAATACAAAAAAAAACAATTATAATTCATTAGATATCAATCTTAAACTAAAATATACCTTTTAATCTCTCCCTACAGATTGATTTCTGCCTAACCAAATGCTTTAAGCAAAAGATCTGAGGTTACAAAGGTATGGCTATTTTGGATAGTTCTCCCAATAAAAGTAAAGTGCAAACCTTTTTTAGCATCTTGTTCTGTTTGTGGAAGAACTCTACTTTGATGTCACCACACACAGGCAACGGCTGAGGGAACTCAAAGTACATGAACTTGTCTTCTCGTCGTGTGGGTCCTGAATTGGAGGAATATATCTTCACCTTTAGCTGGCAGACCACAAAATGAGGATCTGCATGGTTAAACACATATAAATATCATTTCATAAGAAATGCCTTTAACTGTCAAAAAACTATTTTATGATTAATATTAACAATATATACAAAATAGTAATTCCGCTTTTGTAGCCTGATCTTAAAAAAAAAAAAAAAATCAATGAATTAGGTTAAAAAATATAATCAATACAAAATTTTCCCTAATTTGAACCTTCAACATAAGGTTCTATTACTAGTATGAAAATCAATTTTATTTTATAAATAGTTAAGTCCCAAAATTAGATCTAGGATTATAATACATAAAAACTTTAACATTAAAATGATGTTAAAATCTAATATAAACTATTTTAAGCACTAAAATGCTAAAATAATTTTCTGGCACGTCTAATAACTGCATAAAAGGTAACTTTTTTTTTTTTTTTAAGAGGGCAGTGTCACTGGCCCTCATATGTGGGATCCGAACCCCGGGGGGCTGGCATCCCAAACCAGCTCTTAACCGCCACACCATTCAGCCGGCCCAAAAAGTAACTTTTTAAAAGTTATTTGCTGCAGTATTTTAAAGTCTCTACCACGTAAAAAATCCTCAAAATACAAATCATTACATGTTCACAAGAGGAAAGAAATATAATCTATAACAAAGTTACACTAAACTTTGTAAATATAAGTCTCAATATTTATAAAAATATTAACCATTATTCATTTTGCCTATAGCTCACATTTTATTTTTAAAGGTATATAAAGCCACCATGATAAGAAACAGGAAGACTTGAAATATCTGCAAAGAGATGTGACAGACATCAAGTACAAACAGTAGCACAACCCCCTCCCTTTAAAACACACTCCATATTCATTAATAAGTATTTTAGCTTTGGCCTGTTCATTTTAAAATAACTGGTGAAATGACCTCTCAAAATGTACATGCTTATATATATTAGCAATGCAACTAAAATGTAGTGTGAAAAGGGAAGGATTATATAGCTTTTTAAATCTACTTAAATATATTTATACCTAATGATATTAATGATGGAAATTAGTTAAAACATGAACATTATGATCCTAGGACTTTAAAAACTTTACCTAATAAAAACTTTATCTAAGTAATTGGACAAAGTATAATTCATTCGTAGTACAGTTAATTAAAAAACATGTGATCATTAAAAAGAAAGTGACTAATCTTAGGTGGTTAGAAGTGGGTCTTGAAGGAAACATGCCAAGACAATCAAGAAATAAAAACAAGCTTGCATAAAGTGCATGAGAAATATATGATATATACACACACACAAACACATACACATATGTATATATACATACACACAGAGGCATAAAATTCTCAGCACCAAAAAGCATCAAGCCTTAAAGATGAGAAAAAATGTATCACATTCTTTCTCAATGTGACCAACTGAGAACAAGGCAAAAAGCTTATCCAAGCTAAATTAATTTTCCAGTTTAATAAACATCTATTGGCTCATCTATGCAATATCTGAAACAGTATCAACAATCACATAATAAACAGTAGTTCTGATAAAAGCATGTGGGGTATTCTAATATGGATTTGTGAGACATTTCCCTTGAGAAAAAGGTTCTCTAAATAAGGGAAATTAGATACTAACAATCTTGTCAATAATTTTCACTTCCTTGTTAAAGATTCAAAGTACAATGAGCCATTTTACATGGTAAAGACTATATGATATTGAATATTTTACCAGGAAGTCTAGCTTGAAGAAACAAAGTACAATTTCAAGGCTGTGATAAAAATCAACCAGGATGAAAATGCCTTCTAACCTTATTAATTCAAACTGCACTGATTCAGATTCTGATAATCCTGATTTTAGAACTTTAAAAAGCAAATTAACTATGTAAGCCAGATTTCAATTTAACTACATCTACAATATATATCTTCAAAACTTTCAGAATTATATAAAAAATCCACAAGCTAATTACAAATCAGTGTTACTTAGAATTTCCGTGAAAGGCTACGCTAAAATGTTTTAATAAAAATTAAGTGGAAAAGATTTCCTCAAATCACTCAAGAAAATAATTTTCTTTATAATATGAATTTCACATTTTAGATCGATAAGACAAATCCAACATTAGTGTGGTTTTGTTGACTTCTAAATTCTGATATATATTATTTGATACAATTGACTGTGCTCTAAAGATTGAAAACTAGTAAAAAAAAAAAAAATCAGAATTAAATTGTCTTGGATATATGCATGTTCAGAGTATTGACAGAAAATCACAGTGATCATCTTTTATTAACACTTTTAACCCTGTAAGATGTATAGAATATAATTACTTTTCCTTTATTTAGAATTATTAAGACAATAATCAAATAAGAAAAAAGTTGTTAACCATGAACAACTTTTGCAGAAAACACTATTTTCACAAGTTTTGTTTCCTTTGCTGATACTTCTTATTCCTCCTGAAACCAAACTGTTGCAGCTCCCCTTGTCTCAGTCATCATCCTGTTTCCCTTTGAGGTTTCCCATCCTATAGTCCCATATCACATTTACATGAAAGGATTAACTACCATGTCTCTTTCAGGATGCTTCCCCAAATTTCTGATATATCTCTCATCTGAAGACTCAATCCCATACTTTCAAGTACTCACTGAAAATCTTTTCGTAAACAGCTCATCTTCACCTGATTTAAAACATGTTTAAACCAAAATATCAACATTCATATCTCCAGATACACTTTTCTTTCCTTCCTTTTCTGTGAATTATTCACCTGACCAATATCAAAACTTTGACAACATCTTCAGCTGTAAATAGCAAAAGAAAAACTAACCTAATTCCATTTGATTCCTGTAGCAAAGCACATGCGAATTAGAGCAAGTCACATAAGTGGTTTCCTTTCCACCATATTTTTTCCCTCTTGCAATCATCAATTTCTACACAGCTCTACTTGAAACATAGCTTAAGTCTCCAGAATTATCACTGGCACCGTAGTATTTATCCAATCAAGTCTGATATCCCCATTCAGGGTCCTATAACAGTCAACCACACTCCATCCCTATTCTACTCTCTGTCTCTACATTTCTTCTCCAGTTCATATACTTCTGCTGTATTTCAAGTTATTTCCTATTGGCTGTAATACTTCCTTCAGTTGTAATGTCAGTCTAAACTGTGTTCAATAAAGAGCTGGGCTTCCTTCATGAAGCTATTTGACAACCCCTAAAACTTTTTCTAAATCATTTATAATTTATATATACAACCTCTCATTGTATACTACTTATATATGGCTTCACTACATAGTATTAAATAACAGTGCATAGAAAATTAGTAAAGATTAAAGGATTTCAGTAGCCAGTTTAAATATTATACTGAGACCAAAACAAAAAAACCAAACACAACATTTAAACATAGGCAAGCAGAACTGATGAGATTTTTACTAGTGAAAAAAAAAAAATTATACAAGATAAGATTACTGAAATGAATGCATGTTCTTTTACCCTAATATTTTATACCTTTCTTATGATTCTTATATTCATATCTATACTACAGGAAGAGCATGAGTTTTTTTTCTTCCTTTTTCTTCTCCTCCATGAATCTGTGAAGTTCCTATGTCAATCACCTCTGACAGCCTAGTGCCTTGCACTCAGCAGTTTTTAAAATTGTACTGAGATGACAAAAGCATCAATGAGGTCTCCTAGAAACCTTTAACATGCTACATTAATAAAACTGTGATCTTTGATAAAGTGGCCTTGCTCTTGGAATACAGGAAATATCTGATGAAGGTGATCACACCTATCTGACAAAGACAAACAACATCAAGAAATTAATTTCCTATGTATAAATTAAGGATAGAAATTGTCTTAAACTACATAAATGTTTTCAAGAAGCAATACTTAAAGCTAAAAACAAAACCCACTAATGAATTATAAAATATCACTGGAATGTCATTAGAGGTATTAAAAGAAATAATGCAATAGTGTCTTATCTAGGATCGACAAAATTGCACTCTAAATACTTGGATCTAAATCTCGGTTTTCTCTAATACTTCACACTTTGACTCAACTCTATTTAGTCAATATATTTCAGCTTGTTGCCATGTCCTATCATTTTTTTCCTTTCTTCTTTATTGCCCTATAGCCATTCCTACCAATATCTGGTCTTCCTAAGATATGAAGGAATTGGTTTCCCCTCAACCCCAGTAAACTGATGATACCCACTGCTACTCTCAAGCTGGATCTGATGGATCAGATTTTTCAGTCATCTGTTCAGACTTTAGGCTGCATTTGATAGTTGCAATATAGACTGTTTTGTTTTTTCATAAATACAGTTATTAAAAGATATTGCTCTTGGCTTCCTTAGCCCAATGCACTGAACAACTGAGCTAATTAATTAGTTTGGATGCTTCAGAAATATATACACTACTGTATAAATTTTACATGTGGTAAATATCTTTCTAGATTTTTATATAAACTTCTAGGTATATTAGGCAAGGTGTTACAATACATGGAAGAATGAGAATTTAGAGCACTTACTGCAAGTTCCGCCACTGAACATTGGAATCGTTTCAAACATCATCTTGTGAAACAACAGTGCCACTGGTCTATAATCCAGATGATTCTTTAACAGGTAGCTATAATAATACACATAGCGCCTCTGGCTGGGAATAGTTACTCCCTGGTGGACAGAGAAAAAAAAAAAAGGGGGAAAAAAAGAAAAGCCAAATTCAAAAGAAAAGTTCCATTATAGTCATTTCACTAAATTATTATGGTAACTGGGTTATAGCCACTGCAGAACATACATACATTAGATATTTGACTTTAAATGATTAATATTTCAATCCAGCTCAGTAATAGGGTAAATCAGGGCAACATCAATACAAAGGATAATATCAGAGTAACTTTTTTCCCTTAAATACAATTATCATAACACCATAACATCCACATTTCATTGACACTCACAACAATGCTGATCCATGAACCCAAGCAAAGGCCACTACATATCCAAAATAACTGTCAAAGGTCTCTGCTGTCCAGCTGTGCTATTTACACACAGGGTTCCCCACAAGGATTTATGGGCTCAGTTCCTCACAAACTTAGTTACCTATTTTCCAGACAAAAGTATATCAGAATCAGCAAACCAGATAAAAGGTATACTGCCTTTAAAAAGTAAAAAAAAGAAGCAGCAGCAAAAAGTAATGCTGGCCTCAGAGCCCAACAAAAACAGGAGTATGTGGTTGACGTAAACGTTATGAACTTGTTAGAAAACACAGGTACTTAGAAATGTCCCTGATTTATATATCTCTTTGTTGAAGAAACTGGGAAATAAATAATGTTTTCAAAAATTTAAGTATTACAAATACTTAATATATATATATTAAAAATATATATATAAAATATATATTTTATATAGATATAAAAAAATATATATAATTCATATGGTATTTAAAAGGTGACTTATCTAAAGAAAAAAATCTTAGGTGTGCAGCAATGCATTCACTAATGATGCTGAATAAATAAATGAAATTTTAGGGCATTTATCTAAGGTTTCTTTTCTATTACACAATGTGACTTCAGGAAAATTCAAGCATTTAACCTAGAAAAAGGTGGTGGTAAATAGTAACATTAAGACATCTGACAGTGAAAAATTACTTGCGAAAACGTAAAAGTATATGCAAGAGAAAAAAGAACTTGCAATATTTCTCTTTAAGTTATAACTGGAATCTAAATCACCCAGTGCATTAAAAACTCTGAACACAAATACTTTTCTTCCCTCTAATGAAAAGTACAAAGTATATTTATGCAAATTTAAAGACAGGCATGTTGAATGATAGGTATGTAAGTATTCAGTGTAGTATTCTCAAATGTTAGAATGATTTTATTACAGGCAATTAAAAATATATAAATGTCAAAAATTAGCCATTTCAAATTAGGACAAATGCTTTAAGATTTTGGTTATGGTGCAAAGACCATATAATCACAAGACTTGGATTTGAATGCTGATAGTTAAAACACAAACTCTGATTTATTTCTTCAGGAAAATGAAAATAAAATGTTACCCTACTTTTTTCAGAAGATCCTTATAAGGATGAAACACTAAATGAAGTTACACAAAGCATGCTGAAGCTACAAAATATTTAGAAATTCTACCAATATTTAAGGTATAATTTTGGAATTGCTGGAATTTTAGTTCTGTGTATTTTCTTAAAGAAATAGTACAGGGTCAGCCGAGTGGTGCAGTGGTTAAGCACTGGCTTGGGAGGCCAGCGGCCCCAGTTTGGGTCCCACATATGAGGGCCAGTGACACTGCTCTCAAAAAAAAAAAAGGAAGAAAAAGAAAAAAAGGAAAAAAAGAAAGTGTAAAGTAGCATTTAGTTTGAAGAGCTGTTACAAAAATTAACGTGAATTTATTAATGTGAAAATATCTTAAAGTTTAAAAAGTATTTACACTTATAATAGTTTACTATACCACATTATTTAATGCCAATTTAGCCAAGAACTTATCATTTATACTATCAAGATAAAATACTTGGAATTGCAAAGCAGGTTGGGGGAAAATAGCAGGTGGAAGATGGATGGGTAGGAGGGAAACTTTTTTGAGCTATGTAAATATAATATCTAATCTAATAATGAAATAAAATTAAATACAATTTTTAAAGATTTAAACCAATCTAAAACCAGGTTATTTTGGGGGTTTAATTAAATGATATTTTTCTCTTTACTTCCATTCTTTGTTTTTTTTTGTTTTTTTTTTTTCAAGATTTTATTGGGGAATTGGCAGAGGGGAACAGCGTTGGGGAATAGGGGAAGGGGAACAGACAAGTCGCTGCCCTTCTGTTCCTCAGCCTAGCTGCGGAGGATGTTGCTTCACGGTTGGTATCGTCATTGCTCTTCCCGGATGAGGCAGATCGGTCGCCGGCCTCTGGATGTCGCTCATCGCGGCTATTGGCAGCTCACGCTGGCTGCGGGCCACTCACTGCAGCCCACGGAAGCCCACTGCAGAAGGGGCTGCAGCCCACACCATCACCGGGGCTCACAGCCCAGCTCCAGGTGGAGCTGCCGTCAGCTGCAGAGGGCAGTGTCACTGGCCCTCATGTGGGATCCGAACCGGGGCCGCTGGCATCCCCAAACCAGCGGGTAACCAATGCGCCACTCGGCCGGGCCATTCTTTGTTTAAGTTTGTATGCAATAATTAAAAGGTTTTCAAAGCTTTAATTCTTCTCAATTAGCAAATGACTGGTAGCGTATCTATAATGCAGGTATCTGGCACCCAGTTTGTCCCTACTGTAAGGGCTAGGCAAATGTGTAGAGAAAGAATATATACATCTACTAGTTGTCAACACAGGATGAATAATTTACATTTAAGTACAAGCTGAACCAAAATTATTGACACAATTTGAAGAAAAATTCTAAAAAGCCACAACTGTAAATTTAATTCACTTTTAATTTTACTATTATATTATGTATAATTAGACTTCTGTATCCTAACTTCGTAATTCTTAACTACCCGTTAGCTTTCCAAGACTTCAATGTGTCCAGGTTAAGAGAAATAAAACAGTTGGAAAGTCCAAATGTGTATGGACCACAGGAGGACCATGTGCCCTCCCCACTCTTTTCTTATCTCTCATAACCACAACGTATTTATTAATGTTCAATGAATTAGAAAATGAATCATGATGTAATCTAGTATTTGAAATAAAATGAATAAAACTTCCACACAAAAGTCACAATGTAATTTCAAATATCATATTTCCTGAATGCATAAACTGAAAACAATGATTTATGTGCATGTTTTACCTATAACATCTTGAATATGAAAATTTAATTTTAAATATGTATCTTTAAAAATCTAAGATATGTACATTTTATTCATCTTCAAAAATTTGTTTTATGCATTATGAAAAGAGAGCTCACCTTTAAATTCTTGGAAATTAAAAATACTACGTTTTCAAAATTTCCATTTTTCATTTCAATTAAGACAAGTAAAAATCCATTTTATTTTCTAACCAAGAATTTTTAAGCTAAACTGGTCTATAACTATATCCCAAAAGTATAGTTCAACTCTCTTCCACTAATTGACTCTCCTTTTCCACTCGAATTGTAAAGAAAATTACTCATATTCTTCACCTTTTTCCCTCAAATATAACTTTCAGAACATTCTAATTTGGGGTAAACTTAGTATTCTTCCGAGGTTGACTTAGCACTGCGTTCCTGGCCATCATCTCAAAAGGCAGCCGTTGCTTCTTCAATCCCCTTATGTTCACAGAGCATGAGGCAGGGTTCAGGAGGACAGAGTGGGCCCTCCAAACCCACAAACAGGGAACCAGAGGATACAGAGGCCTGACAAAGGGACTTGAGCATCTGCAGGTCTTAATATCCACAGGGGTTGCTGGAACCAATCCTCCAAGGATACCAAGGGACGACTTTATCTGGTGTCGCTCCTACTATCGTTTCCATCCCACTTTTTCATTGCTTTTACTCACTCTCACCAGTTCCAAATCTCGACAATTCCATAACTCTTCTGGTATGTACTTATTAAACTCTTCACTACAATGATTTTGGCACTTTGTTCAGCCCACTTTTCTGTCTGGTCCAACACATCACCCCCAATGAATTCGGCTATCTTACCGGGAACCCTGAGGTTCATCCAATATGAGCACTCTCAAAATTTTCTTCTAAAAATCTTTTCATTCCTGATTATTTTATAAAAGTAGCTCTTCATGTTCACGTAAGTTCCATTTTGGCAAACAGTCTAATTATCTCCTTGCTGGCATTTGCCTTTATTCTCTTCTCCTAATAAGCTTAGGTAACCCTTATCCTTTACTCAAAACAAACCAATAATTCAAAGACCAAAAACCCACATTCTCCCCATATCTTATATCTCTCTCAAACTATCACCCTCTTTCTCTATATAAACTCTTGAGGAGAAGCCTCTATTCTTTAACTCATAGAAATCTGTTACTATGAGGCTTTCTTAATGGTTACCAGTGATCATTTCCTACTCTTTTCCTAGTCCCATTGTGGCTCTTTTTTGGGGGGCTGCCATTTTGAAAAAAATCCCTGCTTCTGTCATAGGATATACTCTTTAAAGCTTTTCTCCTGTCCTTACCTGTCACATTATAGCCTGCCTGTCTGCCTCCATGCATCTCTCCGTGATGACAGATCATAACTTCAATATTATGCTTACTGCATATATCCCCACTTGGCACCAAAGGAAGGCCAGTCAGTCAGTGATGGGTAAGATCCCACGAGAGGGACAATCCAAGTCAGACGCGGTCGCGTGGGTGCCAGTGAGTGCCATGGAAGAAATCAGGGAGAGGAGAAAAGGGGCCTAAACCCCTTGCTTCAGGTTCTGGCAGCCTGCCTGTGAAATGACCTATTGATGTGATAATACCTGTCCTCCCAGCATTCTTATCAGTAAGCCTTGGCAGAGGAAGCTGCTGTATCTTAAGGGGTGCATGACAATAACCTCATGGGGCCTCTGGTAATGGCAGTTTGCAGGAATGGGAAATTAGGCCTGAAGGTTAATTCTTAGGTGTGAGACTCACAGACAGCGGAAACTACACTGATTCCCTTCCTAATTGTAAGATAATAAAAAAAAGCAGTCAAGGCCCGATTCGGGGCTCCAGTCCAGGAGGCTGAAGTCCTCTGGCCCAGCTCTATTTTTCTCTCTTATATCTTGTTTCTTTAACTATTCGCCGTCCCTTCTCCACTCCCACCTGCTCAGTCGTGCAGGACGCGACACTTACCGGGTGTCTCTTGTCTTCTTTTCCCTAAATATAGGAATATCTAAAAAATTTGATCATAGCTATCTCTTCTTTATGCCAATCCTATCTATTGCAGTAGTATAATTATCAATTTCAGACATTAACTCCAAAACCTGTCTCTCTCAGTATGACTTATTCCCAACTTCCAGTCCAGAATTTCCAACTCTTGGCTGGACATTTCTGGCTGGAAATATCAGAAACACTTAAAACACAACTTATCCAAAAATTAAAACTTTCATATTTTTGCATAGACTGACTTCTTTCTGTCAATGATATTCACTATTTTCTCCAGCACCTAATCCCAAAACTTGTAATATCCCTGGCTATTGATGCTCATTGAGCCCTCATCTCAATTCTCTGCATTGCTCTAAATGTTTTCATAAATATGTAATTTAATACTCATATAGTAGGTAATATTGGCAATACTACTTTATAGACAAGATGAGGTCACACATCTTATAAGTAATGAAACTGGATTTCACCCTAGCACTCCAACTCGAGTTTGCACTCAAACACTATATTATTCTGCCATCTTCTTCCTGCTATAATGAAATCAATAGTCTGAGAGACAGCAGTGACATACATAGGGCTATAGAAAAGAAAAGTAAGGGATCCCAGCAATCTAGCAGAGTGGAGGCAGAGATGGGTCTATCAGCCAGGTAACTACCTGGCATACACATGCACACAAACACATGCGCATACACACACACTACACACAAATGGAAGGCGAATGAGAGGTGAAGTTTATTTAAATACTCATCTGATCCCTACACACCTATTAAGAAGCTAACATCCAGATTTCGACTCTGAAATACCTCTCAAAATTTGAGTTTTGGTTTTCTGTGGCCATTCTAGTTCAGTCACCTCCTGCAATTTTGTAATGGCAACTGATAATCAGTCTTTGATTTATTTATTATTTATATCACTCGGGTTAATTTTACAAAAGTATATTACCACTTAATTCAAAATGTTAAATGGTTTCCCAGTGTTTTCCCAAATAAGAACAAATTTTGCACACATGGTAATTCCATTATAACATAAAAACACAGCCTAACCCTTTTACCTCTCTTTAACTCACAACCCCCGTGTGTGTGCTCCTGCTTTTGGCCTAACTGAAGTATTTAACTTCCCCCATAATGTACTTTCTGGTTTTTAAAATATGCTATCTTATCAGACATTAAGGTAGAAGGACTATGTGCACAGTCACCTGGGAAGTCTTACATATTTTCTAACACCTGGACCAATTTAGATAATATAATTATTGGATTGTTGGAAAAGTGATGACGTATTCTTTGTTTTTTGTTGCAACAAGCGTCATGGCTTTTTTGACAACCCAATATTTGAAGCTTCCAGATTTGATAGGAGCCACCTGAAATGCAATTCAGACCAGGTAGTTGGGGGCTCCTACACATTTTCATTCTAAGATGATCTACTCAGGTTTTATACTCATCTGAAAGCATTTATGATGATAGCATCTTCATTGAAAACTGCCTGCTTCCCATGGAAATTTTCAAATTCATTATTATAAATACAATTTTAAATTTTACATCTAGACTAGTTATGTCTCCTTTCTCAAACACTACTACAACTTTAGAAGATAGAAACTATCATCTCTAGTTTAAGGATAAGAAAACAGTCCCAGTGCATATGATTATCCTGTTAAACACCAGAACCTGAGTCTAAATGTGAATCTGACTTTAAGACTTTTTACTTTACTAATAGCACCCCTACTAACTACGTCTAAAATTAAGATCTCCTTGAGCTCTTATTTTTCCTCTCTATGAAGAATCTCCAAAGTGAGTATTATAGAACTTCAATTCCACAAAACTAATTAAAGTAATTTATTAAATAGTGTCGCACGGACCACAGAATCCTTGAGAATATGAAGCGGGTAACAGGGATTTTTCTCTCACCCCAGCATCCTGCCCCCTTTGGGAAGCTTCAATCTCCCTGTAGTTTGAGGGTGGCAGGGTTCCTTCAGCTTCAGATGTATGCCCAAGCATCTGGCCAGAATGCTTGGTTGAGGGATGAGTACATACTCTAATCCAGGTAAATCAGGACCTAATCTAGGCATTTTTGAGCAGACTGTAGCTCTCTTCCCACTGCAGTTGCTAAAGCAGACAGAATGTAAACCTGGAGCTAAGAGGAGTCATACATTACATTACATTACATTACATTACATTACATTACATTACATTACATTACATTACATTACAGAGACCCTGCCTGAAAATAAAGTGTATACAGAGCAAAGAAGAGAGCTGAGATTCTTGACATCTGTTAAGCACCGAGATGCAGGCCAGAGCTTTTTTAGGGTTATATAAACCAACAAATGTCTCCTTTTGTTTAAGCTATTTTGAGGTGGGTTTCTGTGACAGGAACTGAAAGAGTTCTAATACATTATAATGCAACCACTTCTCCACCCCCCCCCCTTTCAGGTTTCTATCTCTACTTTGGGGATCAAAATAACAAAGAAAAGAATTTGGACAGGAGAATACAGGGGAAAGAATGCTGGATTTGAGGTTAAGAGGTGTGGCTCTGAGTTATTACAGCGAGATTAAATGACCAAGGACAGCCTGATTTTTGCAAATCTGTTTTATCATTTGTATTAGAATGAGGCTGAATTAAATACAGTAATACCTTGGTTTGCGAGCATAATTCATTCCAGAAACAAACTATTCATATTGCAAGACATTGTTCATTTACCACGTTAAAATGTACTAGAAATGTTTGCTCATCTTGTGGAACACTTGCAAACCAAGTTACTCGCAATCCAAGGTTTTACTGTAAATACTAAGGTCCTTCAAGGTATAAAAATCTTACAATTTTATGAATATACAAATTGGATAACAGGCTTACATATCGTGCATTAAATGAATAAGTTAGCCCAGGAGAATTAATGTTAGGAAAAATGAAAATGTTATACTAACAGTTTTTTAGAGCTGAAAAAGAGGGTAATTATAGCTTATTTTGTTTTAGATGAAGACAAATTAGAAAATTTCATTAGCTCACCACATGGAGAAATTTAGTAGTAAATAGACTGAAAAAAAAAAATAACCTGATTATATGTAATAGGACATACAGATTCATTCTTTAGAGAAAATAGAAAATTCCATCTTCTTGGGATCACTTAGAATAAAGTTAGGATTTATTATTACTAGAAGATTTAAATCTTCATTAAAGATAAGCTAATCGGGCCGGCTGAGTGGCACGGTGGTTAAGCACTGCCTTATGAAGCCAGCAGCCCTGGTTCAGGTCTCATATATGAAGGCCAGTGACACTGCCCCCCCCCCAAAAAAAAGATAAGCTAATGAACTCACAGAGATCATAATATATGGGAACTCTATCTGTAATAATTGCTTTGGAAAAAAATCAAAAGCTCAAGTGTTTTTCCTAAAAGTTTAATCAAAGAAAATAAATGGTAATGCTTATATTACCTGCCACCATCTGGAAGGCGGGGCAAGGGAAAGTGAGAGGGGTAGAAAAGAGTCTGGGTAAGTTTGTCATATAATAAAAGCTTGCCTTTTTAATTTCAGAAAATTTGGGAATCTCTCCAAAGTACACTTAACAGCACTCATAGGATGTCTTAACTCTTTATTCATAGTTTACAATAAATATTGTGAGTTATGGATTACAATTCTGAAAATAAGTGCAAATGCAGACTGTGAAACACAGGACAAGATGGGACCCATTCCTAGGAGGTGCCCTGTACCATGCTTTCTTGTGGGGCAGGGAGGTGGAGAAACAATTGACAGCCTGTTTGGGAATAATCTGCCACATATTCATAAAGCAAAAGGATAAAACATGCAAAAGAAGTGAGCATTTGTCTAAATTATTGAATAAAAGACAGGCGTCGTCCTTCCCTCAAGGAGCTAATCCCACTCTCAGAAAACATTTTTCTTTATAGGAGGTATCAGCTGTACTATACTTTGACTTCTACAAAACATTCAAAATCTGAAATATTATTTGGGCATTACTAACACAATGGCACATTTTACAGTATGCTCGCACCCACCACTCTGCCATCAAATTTGCACCAAGTATGCTGAGGAAATGTCAAGACTCTCCTATATTGTTCTGAGAAAGGCTCTGTAAAGTCTACAAATTCTTCACCAAAATAATGACAACTGGCTCCTCTTTCTTCAAAACAAGGGGAGAGGGAGAAAAAGGGTGATGAAGAGGAGAAAGATGAGGGGGAGAGAGGGAGGGGAAAGAAGAGGAGGGAGAGAAGAAGAAACATTCTGTTCTTATAGAAATATCCCCAGAACAGAATTTTCTTCAGCTTCTTAATGTTTCTCTATAATTAAAATTAATGATATAAGCAAAACATTAAAGACAGTTCTAATAAAATTAATCACAAACTGAAAATTGATAAAATGTACGTATTTCCTCTAATAGTGGTTCACAATTACAAAAATGTAAACTTACAGGTGCAACCTAAAAGGAAATACTGGCAAGAGGATAAATCTATTAGCAGATGTTTCAAGAATAAAACTACTTAGGATTGGGCCGGCCGAGTGGCGCATTGGTTAAGCGCTGGTTTTGGGATGCCAGCGGCCCCGGTTCGGATCCCACATGAGGGCCAGTGACACTGCCCTCTACAGCTAACACCAGCTCCACCTGGAGCTGGGCTGTGCGAGCCCCGGTGATGGTGTGGGCTGCAGCCCCTGCTGCAGTGGGCTGCCATAGGCTACAGTGAGTGGCCCGCAGCCAGCGTGAGCGGCTGGCAGCCAAGCGTGAGCTGCCAATAGCCGCGGTGAGCGACATCCAGAGGCCAGCGACCGATCTGCCTCATCCGGGAAGAGTGCAATGACGATACCAACAGTGAAGCAACATCCTCCGCAACTAGACTGAAGAACAAGAAGACAGCAGCTTGTCTGTTCCCCTTCCCCGATTCCCCAACGCTGTTCCCCTCCACCAATTCCCCAATAAAATCTTAAAAAAAAAAAAAAAAAACCTACTTAGGATAATCAATTCTATTTAATATAAGATACTTCTCCAGAAGAATTCCAGTTGTTTGTTTGTTTTTTTGAGGGCAGTGTCACTGGCCCTCATATGTGGGACCGAACCGGAAGAATTCCAGTTGTATATCAACAGTTTTACCATGCTCAGTTAAATTTTCTTATGATTAAATTAGTTACAGTCTTTAAAGGTTAAAAATATATTATTTCACTAATACTCCAACTATTAGGTAAACATGTAATATATTTGAACATTTTTACCTCCTTAAATCAGGGGTCATTAAGTGCCCTAGCTTCTTTATAAGGAAGGGTATAAACTGAGGAGCCTTGTCAAAATAGGTCAATTTCATCAGAATTTACATGACCTTTTAGGAGAGCTTGACCCTGTACAAAGATTAATTCTGAACAGTCTCAAAATTCTTTTGTTGTTCCAGAATTTGTGGATTTAATCCTGTACAAAGAAGATCAATAGTGTGTGCCGAGCTCAAATTTTACTCTGAATGCTGTTACTGACTGGATAATCTTAATCAAAGCACTCAGTTTTATCATCTATAAAATAAGAAACATTCCTGGGGGAAAAAAATCCTATGGCTTTTATCCACTGTATCTAGCTTTTTAATGCTGTTGGAACCTAAAATGCAAATAGCACCATTTAGTAAAATATAGCTTCGTAAAGAGCATCTGTTCATAAATTTCTCTTTGCCTGTTTAAACATACTCAGGGATAAAGGTAGGAGCACATTAGGATACTCCTTTAGACTCTGTGAATAATACATCCAAGAAATGGTGTAGGTGTATTAATTAATCATGAACTAAGCATAGATCTCAATGATTTCTTTTGATTCCAAGATGTTAAAAGTGATCAATTTTGGCTAAGACTCACCATGTAATAGCTATACATAACAATTTTACTGGGTACATCCTTAACAGGATGCACAAACTCTATTTTCTATTAGCCCACCACCTTTCAAACTTGAGGGACAGGCCAAGCTATGAGGGTGAAGAACGCCTAGACGAGTTCTGCTGATGATGTAGATACTCCTACATTCATGACACTATAAATTTTATATTTTATTTTCATAAATATTTCTCTTGCGATCTCTTCATTCTGGCCCGTTTCACAACTATAAAATTTATATTTTATTTTCATAAATATTTCTCTTGCGATCTCTTCATTCTGGCCCGTTTCACAACAATATCCCTTGAGTCTTGCCATTTCACCAAATCTCTCCTCACCTCTACAGAGAAAACAGAAATGATAATATTGCCAGATCGTGATGACTAAAATATCTTCTAACTGACCAATTAAAACATGTCCTCACTTTCTGACTATGGAGACTTCTCTTGGATCTAAGTTAAACTGGAAACAGCGAAAATAAAGTATAATCAAGTGTAAGTATACTTGAGTTTTATCCCTCAACATGATGGACTGGACTATCCCAAAAGCTTCTTATCTGGTTAGTTCTCACCATCAGAAGCATTAGTCAACCACCCTGAAAAAGCACTTACATTAGAAAGGGTATATACGCAAATGTGCGTGGGTGGGTATATATAAGAGGGAAGACGGGAAAAGAGAGAGAATGCATGAGAGAACAGCTTAGTTAGAAAAGGCTAGACCATTACAACACCTTTATTTGCCCCACTCAAAGTTGTTGATTAGAACGCCCTACAAGGCTGTTAGCTGTCATACCAGACAGACAACAAGTCATACATAGTTGAAGTGGTAAAGACAAACACCTTGAAAACGGTCAAACGTATTTGTAGCTTACAACAGAGAAGTAAGACCGTTGCAGTATCTCTATCAAACAATTTTATTCAAAAAAAACCCAAAAACTTCACCTTTTCCCTAAAACTATGAAGCAGGTCATGAAGGAATTGGAAGTACCATTTTCCTTCAGCATATGACTTCTCAGCTTAGCCAGCTACTAGTTTCATCAAATACATGCATGGTGACACAGTCAAAGAATAATTCTTATTTTACAGTCCTTTTTGGAAACTTCAGGGGACATTAACATTTTCAAAACGGTGAAGTTTCTTTACAAAACAAAAACAAAACAAAACAAACTTCTGAAGAAATCTCACTATTCTGTAGACATATAGCACAGATTTATGCCTGGCAAAACATCTGGTTTTGCTGCTTTGACACACAGAAGTTCTGCGTGTCATTGTGACTCACTGCTTTGTTCATCAGTACGCACTGGGATGCAAGACTCTACCATCAATCCTGAGAGAAACCGTATCTGTTGTTGTGAAAATATTCTCCTGCCTCATGAGGGCCAAGCCTTGAATCATAGCCTGTACAAGAGGATTTGTCATGAAAAAAATCTAGTGTTGTGAAAGTTGCCAAAGTCATAAAAGCCAAGACTTTCAATCAGGGGCTTCTCAAGAGGTTTTGTCAAGAAATGGGAGCAACTATGAAATTCTTTGCTACACATTAAGCTCACTGGCCTTCAGAAGACAAATTCTACAGCCAGAATTTTAACAGCCATTAACTGGATAAAATATAAATTCATTTAGTCAGTTTAACTCTTCAACCTTAAAACTAAAATGTGGAGTCATAATCCTTTCCTTCCTAATATAGCATTATGTCAGGATCTTGCCAAAAATGATCTCATTACCTAGAAGGCAAAGAAAATGATGCAACATGAATTTATCTGAGGAGTCTCAGGGAATTCTCATTTCTTGACACAAGCCTACTTTCTCATATGGCAAAAGAATCTACAGGTTCCATTTGTTTTCATTCTTTCGTGAGAAAGGATTTTCAGCACTTGTTTTCACCAAAAATAAAAGTCAAAAGTGATTGGATATCAAAGATGACATAAATGTTGCCAAGTCAAAGACAATGAAATAGTTTCAATGTGTTCTTTACAAGCTAAATAATAGCAGCCCTTTCATTAAAATTTACTGTTGAGCAGAACTAAAGCTTTATTTTGGTTAATTTGTGCCACTTAGATTTATTCATCATTCTCAAGGAGTGACCAGATTTTTGCATGAAAAACAAATGAGACATATTTCTTAGAATGGTTTATTTTACATTCTATGCTTAAAAAATAGTTTGAGTGCAATTAAAAACTGTAACAACAAGTTTATGTTCATGTACACCACATTTTTGGAAGAATATTTATAGCTTTCATCATAGTTTTAAAAGGTATATAACATAGTTTAAGTGCCCACTAACTTAAATCTAAGGTTCTAGCTCCACATTACACAACTTTTCTATTTTTATTTTAAATTCTTTTCACCTGATTCCTTTTCCATTACCAAAATGTCTGCTGCTCAGCAATGCTGTTTTACATTTCTACCACTGCTCCTGCAATTATATTTTAATTTGACCCACTTCTGTATGGTTTTCTTCCCATTCAGTCTCTTTTCCTGTGCTGCCCTACATTTATTCACTTAAGTGTAAAACGATTTACCTTCTATATTTTTAACCAGCAAAAGCAATTGTTTCCCTCTAGATGATGAAACGATGAACCAAAGTAAGTAGCTCAGGTTCTCCACTCTGGAATTCATTCCAGTGCTATCAACCCAGGTGCACACCACATACAGAAATGTAAGACAATCTATCATAATCAACATTCACCAAAATCATGCTAATCAAAATCTCACTAATATAAGATTTAATTTTTTAATTACCATCAATAAACAGTAATTTGGCACCCTTAGATATAATTCTAAAAAGTCACAAAGACAAATAAAACAAGAATTGAGGAAGGAGTAAAGGAAACAGGAATCAATGCAACTATCCAGTTCAAAATGATAGATATGATCACTTATGGTTCTGTTTTGAAGTTGAATTAAAAAGAAATTAAACTGGAAGAGAATCTTCCTGATTGCAAAACTTATTAAAACTAAAATAAAGTTTTCACATAAGTTATGATGTCTCCCCCAACAGAGCTCTTTTAATGAGTTTTTCCATCTATCTAGAATGGTTTGGGGTTTTTCGTTCTTGGAGACAAAGAATTTTACGAAATCTCTCTGCAAGAAATGTAAACATGTTTTGTCATACACACCATCCAAAGAAATAAATCTCTTGAAAATCACTGTAAAAGTTTTTCCAAGAGTTCCTTTTTTGCTTTCAAATGTATTACACAAAATAAATTTGTCACTGATTTGCAACAGTCTTTAGTCTTCTGAATAACAGCTTAACTACACATATTAATATTCACAAAGAATAATTTTTATGTATTTAAAAGTAAAGATCATACTTTACTAGGTAAAGGCATCCAAGTTATTATCCAAAGACATTTTATTCTCAATCAAGCTTCAAAAATATCAAGCTTACTTTTGACCAATGTGCCGCTTTTTAAAATGCTTTGTAAGTATGAGACCAAATATGTAATATAGTTAATTGGAAAGATTTGGTAGCATGACATAAAAATACAGGCATGAACAGAAAAGTGAATCAGTTGTTTGCAAACATGCAAGTTACGGAAGTAACTGATTTAAATGTTTACAAGAAATAAGGGTTACCGACTTTCTTTTTTTTAAAATCTATCTTCCAATAAATTCTTAGATCTAGGAAGAAGAAAGAAAAACATCAAATATAACTTACCTTTTTGTCTCTGGTCCTTACTTCCCCATAGAAATCTAGGGCCTCTTGTGCCTTTAAAAATTTGCCCCGATGTAACAAATATGCACAAATCATTACACCAGTTCGTCCCTTTCCAGCTTTACAGTGAATTGCTGCAACATGATTGTCATCTTCACTTAGCCATTGGTCAAGATCTTCACAAAAGGGTTTGATAAGTTCTAGCTGTGGTGGATTATGGTCTTCAAAAGGATACTGTGCAACTGTGGTACAAAGATAACTCAGAATAAGAGAAAAATCTCTTTGAATTGTTTATTAAAAGTTAACTTTAGAAATGCTGCATATAAACTCAACAGATGTTTAAAAGGAAAACCAAAATCCAGAGAAAAAAACAATTTGTCTGATAATTTTCTAATTTTTGAATAGAAACAGTCTCTCTTTAACTCTTAAACGTCTCCATTTGACAGGGAGGCCAAGTATTATTTTCCCCCTTTATGAAGGAGGAAACTTCGCTATGGAGAGGTAGCACAAGTCCAACACATCAGAGCTCAAAATGAAATGTCACATAGGCTTCTTGTCAGGACTCTCAATGAATTTCCTAACAAAAGGAGTAATAATACTTGTAATATTGCATCACCACAAAACATATTCAAAAGAAAGTATAGATTACTAATAAATCGACAATGGAAAGGATTGCATTTTACACTTCATAATAAAAATGCTGAGTGTGTTGTTTTTTGCAAATATTAGTATTGTATACACAGGACTTTCAAGGCATTTATGGAGCTAGCTTGGGACGCCAGCGGCCCGGGTTCGGATCCCACATTTGAGGACCAGTGACACTGCCCACTTAAAAAAAAAAAAAATAGGTATACAACAGTCAAGTTTATCATATGAAGTTTCAGGTCTCTTCACATGAGTTATTAAGAATCCAAAACTTCTCTGTTTTCTACAGTCAGAGTTGAGTTTTTTAAAATTTGTCTAGAAAAAGGATTTTAAATATGGCACTATTAAATTTTATCTTATTGGTCTCTGCCTCAGTTCCATTCTATTAAGATCCCTCAAACGTCTGACATGCCATGTACCTAATTATCCTCTGTGTCACCTCAATATGTATAAAGCATGTCTTCTATCTTCAACCACATCATTCATATTGTGGTACAGGATACAATCAAAGAAGTCCTTGTTGTGACAGGACAGGTCTTCTGATAGACAATGAGCACCATTACTGGGAGTCATCAGGGCAGCTTTCACTTAGTCATCTGAGTAATGATACTGCCTGCCATTCCATCTTCATCTCCCCAGCAGCACACAAAAACATCTAGGAAAACCTGTTACATGTCCATATAAAGCTAGATAAACCTCAACTAAAACACGCTTTGCCTAGTCATCAGTAGCCTAAATTCACCAAAAAAGAAACATTCTTAGTGAATCTATACTGATTTTCACCATTAGTGCTTCTGAATTCTCAAACCAACTGAAAGTCCATTCTAGGTTTCCAAGTGGGGCCAACGACAAATACATCAATCTGTAGCTTCCGGCATTTACTTTCTCTTAATAGCATCTGCCCAACTTCTCAACTCTTTAGCTCTCTCATAGCTCAAGGGGTTCCACAAATACAAATGAAAATTTCTGTGGGCTCTGAGACAGAATTGACTGTACCTGAAGAATAACTCGGTTAAAGTAGTTCCCTGCTCTCACCTATCAGGCTCCCCTTTTACCTGTTTGTTATACCCTTTCCCACCTTTCAGTCAGGCTCCTCCACAGTGAAATTATTCTGCTTTCTCCCTATAATCTCTTACTATTATACCAAATGCCTCAAAAAGTAGATATAACTCCCTGCTTATCAACTATTGTTCATCTAGAAATTTCCCCTAATTCTTAAGTTCATTCTGCAATTTAGTTTTCTTAATATTACTGGAAGGTTTATATGGAACGTGTTTCCTAAAATATAACAGTAAAATTATATTTTTCAAATTTTCTAAGACCATCTTTAAGATAAATATGTATCTCACTTAATAATCAAGATTATTCATTATGGCCATGACGGTAAGATTTAGTCTACTGGTTTTAAGTTACATAACATAATACAGTACATTTATACCTACCTCTGCAGTTAAATTTGGCAGTATCATAATGTCTTTCAGCACATCTAAAAGAAAAGTTTAAATGTCATATAAAGTTATCTTTTACAATTGAGAAAAAAGTATAATAGTAAAAACATTTTCTGAATCTTTTTAATGTACCAGGTATTATGCTAAGTGTTTTATATTAATGATTTCATTTAATCCTAAGAATCCTATGAAGTAGATTTTACAATTAAGGAAACCAAAGCTTAAAATGTTAAGTGAAATTATGCAATTAGAGCTTATATATTTGCTTACAAAACTTGTGATGCCACTAATACACAACACTGCAAATTCAGCTGCATCTATACTTCAAATTTCCTTTATGGAAATTTTAGCATGTTAATGGAATTTAATAACTAACTAGTTTTATTATTATCTTTACCTCGCAGTTGAGCACACACAATTTTCCCAAACTATCACTTTAAAAGATATACGTTAAAAACTGTGAAATTATAGGAGCAAAGGAAAAGAAACTAAATGATGCTAATCTACTGACACAACACTTCATAAACTTTTTTAACCCAGACCTTTCTTTAGATAAGCCAAAGGTCATCTTTTTCAATAATCTCTCATGTTACAAATTTTAATTACAGTCTTAAAGTAATGAAAGAGTAATAAAGTACAATCAATACAGAATAGTAAATTGTTGACTTTGCACTATTTAAAGCATGCTAAAATTTGTCTTTTTAATAGTGACATGTTTGTTACCATGCACTGGCTTACTCATGATTAATAGGCCATGTTTGTAAACATCAATGGGCTCAGAAAGAGATTCTGTATATTAAGTTTGTGGTCGGCAGCATCCTAGTAATTCCAATTACTAACCAAACCAGATTTTTAAAAAAATATTTAAAATAAAAACAGCATTTGAAAACAAAGCCCCTTAATCCATAATTCTAAAATCCCCTAAATTTGAAACATCTAACATTTTTTTTAAATTTATGGCAAACTCAATTGCAGCAGAACCTGATCTGAATCTATGAGACTGTATCTAATCCTTCATTAATACACCTAAAATGAAGAGTCAAACATTTCATTCCAGGTACTGTTCTAAACTCTACTGCGGTGTTAATACAAAGTATATGCTTCTGTGTTACCTTCCTGACAACAGAAAAATTCTGAATACTGAAACACAACTGGACCCAGAAGTTTCAAATGTAGTGACTGTAGACCTATATTTTATGTTTAGGAATCCTGAAAATGTCTGTATAGTGTCCTTGCTTTAAACAATTTTAAATCCAAATCCACATGAAGTTTGAACTAATTATAAACAAACTAGTTTCTAACTGGTCAGACCTGAAATAAATCAACTTTTATATTACTGCTCAAAACAAAGCTTTCTCATTTTAGCATATTATAATTTAGTATATTGAGTTTTGCTAGAAAGAAAATTTATTCAATAATGACATATGCACATATATGTATCCTTGCTAATAATTTCACACTCATACAAAAAAAAACCCATGATAGGTAGAAAGACTTACTGGCCAAGAAACAGTCATTTTACACTTTCTTTGGTACAAATTAAAGAAGTGATATGGTCAATATTGAAGAATCCAAATGAAATATTTTATAAAGAACCATGTAAAGATAGGGCATAGGAGGTAAGGGGGAAGATATAGGCTAGGAAACAATTCTAAGAAGCTGATCTCATTGAGAGTGCAACAAAAAAAATAAACACTTTATGAGATTCATGGAGATTCAGTTCTCTGAAATTCTCATGCTTTCTCAGGAGGTCAAAATGTTTGCTTTGACAAACAGTGCCTAAGGCTTCCTTCATAAACTGATCCTCATAATATTACTGTTCAGAGGACGAAATGGAGAAAAAGTGGAAATAATGGGCTACTAAATGTCTTCTAGATGCACACACCTTACAAAGGAGTTTCCATGTTTTTGATTCATCCTCATAACCATATAATAGTTAATAGTATCCTCATTTTATACATGAAAAAACTAAGATTTAGAAGAGCACTAAAAAGCTTGCCCCAAACCACAATATGTAAATGGAAGAGCCAGGAATCAAGCTTAGTACCTCTGATTACAAAACTCAAACTTTTGAGGGCCGGTGGAGTGGCGCATTGGTTAAGAGCTGGTTTGGGATGCCAGCGGCCCTGGTTCAGATCCCACATATGAGGGCCAGTGACACTCTCCTCTACAGCTAACAACAGCTCCACCTGGAGCTGGGCTGTGCAAGCCCCAACAATGGTGTAGGCTGCAGCCCCTGCTGCAGTGAGTTGCCATAGGCTACACTGAGTGGCCTGCAGCCAGCGTGAGCAGCTGGCAGCCAGTGTGAGCTACCAAGAGCTGCAGTGAGCGGCTGTCCAGAGGCCGGCGACCTATCTGCCTCATCTGGGAAGAGCACAATGATGATACCAAAATGGGCCAGTGAAGCAACAGGTCCTCCGCAACTAGACTGAAGAACAAAAGACAGCAACTTGTCTGTTCTCCTTCCCCGATAAAAAACAAAACAAAACAAAAAAACCCTTCTCTGATAATTGCATGCACACACACACAGTTTCTTGTAATTTTTTTGCAGTTATGTTATTAAGTCTCACAACAAATGAAAACTGAAGATACATAAATAACAGCAAATAGGATTTCACTAAGACAAGTGTAGACAGAATTAACCACTTACACTTTATAACTGAAACTCAATTTAAAAGATATTTTTTTTAATCATCACCTCAGATTGGCTTATAGGAGACACGAGAACTGAAGACACATTGAAAGAGAGAGTTCCTATGAAATAGTAAACAGAAAGTGAAGAAAGAGATAAATAAATAGGTATAGCTTCCAGTAAAGTGAGACTTGCCATGGAATCAGCTAGGCATGTAGGTCTCTTCTTTACTCTCTTCAATGAACCTATCCCTATCTCACAAAAGAAAACTTAATAAAAATTAACAGCTAAATTTTTGCTACAAATTGGTGGAGAGTTGTATGTCACATAGAATATGCAATAAGGGCCGACCGAGTGGTGCGGTGGTTAAGCGCTGAGCTTGGGAAGCCAGCGGCCCTGGTTCGGGTCCCACATGTGAGGGCCAGTGACACTGCCCTCAAAAAAAACCAAACAAACAAACAAACAAAAAAAAGAATATGCAATAAAATGCAGTATCCAGTTCCAGTAAACATTAAGTTCCTCAAAGGCAAAAACTATATTATGCCTTTATTCCCTATCTCCCTCAGTTCTCCATTTACCCCCACCAGAGTACAGATTATAAAGGAGCTACGAAAATAAAATTCACACACTTGCACAAAACAAACTCATTTACTAAGTACCAGTATACCTGAATTTGTTAATGATGAGCTAATTTTGTCCTTTCTTAAAATAACGTATTGATTGCCTGATATAGAGATATACACCGATACAGTCAATCATTAGAAAGTCTGCATTAAGAACTCTTCCTCATTTACATTATGTCATAACTACCATAAAAAGTTTAATAAACTATTAAACAGAGGTATGTCTAATGTAAATATTTTAAGATCTTTCAATTTATATGTTTGCAAAGATATGCATCACATGTAATTAATATCCTAAATATAAAAGAAATAAAATAGAAACATCTGCTGCTTGCCAGACTCACTTACCCAGAGCCAGAAACATAAACGGGTGGAAAGGTGAAGAATATTGAAAAGTGACATCAGAAATCAAAACATGATAGTAGTTCTACAAACTTCTGAAGTAAGTAAAATTTGGGGAGGTTAAAAGAAAACCAATCAACCAACCAACCAACAAACAAAAAAACAAAAAAGGAATATTGGCATAAACAGTGGATGGTCTGCTACCATATGTATGTATCTGTGTGACCTTCTTCAACTCACTTAACTTCTCTCAGATTTCCCATCTGTAAAATGAGATGGTTGGACTAAATGATCTCTTTTAGGTACTTTCCAGTTCTGAAAGTCTGATTCCATTAAATGGAGTAGAAAAGGGGAGTTAAATTTATGGACCAAAAACTACTCTCACCTCATTAACTTGGGAGTCCAACGTTTGGAAATACAAAAACCAAGAGGCAGTCAAGTTCCCAGGCTAGTTCCCAATGCCAACTTTCACCATAATAGCATAAGTGCCCCACAGTACTGACAGCACAAGCCTAAGTCCTCAATTCTGTAAGCAGGAAGCCTCTGCATACAGGAATGAGAAGCATTTCCTTCCCTTTCTCTGGATATAACGTTAAACTCGAATAAAATTTTGCAAGAGGCAGAATTTGTCTTTAGTATCTTTCTACCTTACTTCTGGGACTCTCTAAAATGCCAATCCTGAGAATCTAAGTCTAAAGTGACCCATTTTAGTCTACTCCAGCTTTTGACAGTTCTTGTCCTATTTTTTTTTTTTTAACTTAACTTCTAAATCCAGTTGCTCAAAAAGTACATAGGTTTGTGGTTTTTATTTTCCTCCACAGAAACACTCTGGCATCTAAAACAAGTCTTGTTGTAGAAGTTAATCAGGAAAAGAGGAAGATATATGCATAGGTCATTTGTAAGCTGGCGCCCACCTATACTTAAGTTTCTATAGAACCTTATACTTTCTTTCATCATTATGTATTTCTACCACAGCCTACACACACACACACACACACACACACACACACACACACACACACCATAATCTGAATTATCTGCCATATTCTGAACACTATTATACAAACAAGCTTCTTACATGCCATTCTCTCTGCCGGCAACGCCATTCTCCCCTTGTGCTAGACCTGTGGGTCAACTTCTACTGATTCTTTTCATCCCAGCTCAAACATGTTTTTGTGAAACCTTCCCTTTGGGGTACCATTACTATTTCCACTGTTCTCCACACAGCTCTGTTCTAGACATGAGTTTCTTCTTCTATAATACCTTGTTTACCTCTCATATTACACTACAAATTACCAGAGTACTAGAACTACATCTCATTTACCTCTGATCGACAACATGGTTTACAATGCCTAACATGTAGCAAGCATGCGATAAATGTTTCTTTCTTTGTGAATTTGAGGAAATTAGTGAAAACTCACTAGGCGAAAAAGTATTAGTGCCTAGTTCACTCTCAGGTCTTCTGAGGTGTTAGAACAGAAAGATCACTAAATTAAAGACAAAATAGCAATATCTTACAAGCCAACAAAACACAGAGCATCTTTCAAATTTTTTTGGTCAAGATTTAAATTCCCATTGAAGGTAGGAAAGAATCTTCTTACATTTGATAAACTCTACAGAAAATGTAACAGTGAATTAGTATAAATAAATATAGATTAAATTTTTTTCTATTGCATAATTTATAGATGTCACATAGGAAAAATAAAAGCTAGGTAGAAAAATAACTCATTTTACATATTATTTTCTAAAAATTATAAAATGGTCAATATTTGGGGAAAGAAAAATGGTCTTCAAGGGCAAAAATGGTAAAATATTCTCATGGTTCCCATCTTTCCTTTATTCCTTTTCACATCTCTACTCACAAAGTCAAACTAAAAAAATAAAAGGTTACAGATAAAATCAGTTAGCTGTGTCAATCAGGCAATTCATATATCTCTGTCCTGGACAAGAGAAACCACCCAATTCAACAACTTCAGTTAACTTAATCATGTTATATATAGTTAGAGACTACCCTAATAGCTGCTTCAATCAACTGACCTACAGACACAGAACAAACAAAAGTATATCCATTCTGGAGCATCCCTCCATGGAAGATGCCATTAACACTTTCACAGAAGCTCTACTGTGACTTACACCTCAAGTTACCACATGGTAAGGGCTCAAAGATGGGCTAGATGCCAGGTCATTTAAAGCTGATCAAGTAACAGGAATCTGTGCCAACATTGTTTCACCTCATCACTACATTTTCTAAATGACCTAACCATGCTCTCAGTCTGGCTTCTTGAACTAATTGTTTTGAGAATACGGTTCTGTTCAAATATATCTTTAATTCTACCTCATTCTAACAAGGAAATAACTTTCACTTAATAGTTATTTTAAAAGTATTTGGAAGCATACAAATAAGAAAACATACTTACAGATTGTATATCTTGTAATGGTTTTTATGCTTTGAATCCAAAAACCTTAAAACAAAACAAACAAACAAAAAGCCACCATTAACAAAAATGAGCTAACATTTGAAATTACATTAATACTATTGAGAAAAACCAAAAGACAGAATCTATTTTTCCTAATCTCAAATACCATTTAAGAAAAATATATATTTTTTAAAAACTCCAATAAATATTCCCTCCATGGGTTTAAATTAGTAATCCAGGTCATTTTTAAATAATTATTACATTACACAGATTTATACAATCTGAAGTAAAGCCAGAGCTTTTCATAGGATGAATACTTTCATAATCTTCTCTCTTCAGCCTAACATAATGAGGTTGAGTATTAAGAAATAACTTCTTTAAAAGGCAGCATTAGCATTTAGCTAAAGTTCACCTAGCAGCTCATACAGATTTGCGAGAAAATGACATGCAATCAAATAATTGGAAAAATAACTCTGAAAAGTCAGCCATTATTTTCTTTCAAACTAAAACCTTGTAATATTTGAAAGATCTAAGTAGTATCTATTAACTCTGTACAAAGTTTATTATGCATTTTCCCATAAATATTCTCAATTGACACAAACATCTGAGAGGTAGCGCTTATTCACATTTTATAGATAAGGGAAGTAGGTATCAAATTACGGGACTTGCCCAAGGTAATACAGCTAATAAGTCAAAGAATCAAGCCCAAAGATGTCTTCCTCAAAACAGTTAACAAACTAAACAAAAACAACAATTACAGCTAACACTGGCATTTACTATATGCCAGGCACTATTTTAAGTACTTTACGTTATATCCATTTGTTTAATCCTATGCGGTAGGTAATTAAAGGAGTTAGAAAAGTATAAGGCTGAGGAAATACCAGAATAAATAGAATAAAAAGACAAATGGAAAACAAAAGGCAAGATTTAAAAAGATTTAAAGTCTAAGAGGTTCAACATATGAATAGGAGTTCCAGAGAAAAGAACAGAAAACACAGAAGAAAATTCAAGAAAAATAGCTAAAACTGAAGGACATGAGTTTCTAAACTGAAAGGAGAGAATGAGTATCCAGCAAAAAAGAAAATAGGCCCAAATAAAGGCATACATATCTTAGTGAAATTTCTGAATACTGAAGAGATGAACGTTTATTAAGAAGACCCTAAAAGCTGCCTGAGAGGAAACAGGTTTCATAAAAAGAGTCTGGAATTATAATGACATCACCCTTCTTAACAGTTACACTAGCAGCTGGAAAACAATTGGGTAAAACTTTCTGACTTTAAGGGAAAATTATTCCATATCAAGAGAGACTATACATCAAGTGTGAATATATAATAAAGGTGTCTTTATTATTATTATTATTTTTATTATTTTTGGAGGGCAGTGTTACTGGCGCATATATGTGGGATCCGAACCGGGGCCGCTGGCGTCCCAAGCCAGCTCTTAACCACTGCGCCACTCGGCCGTCCCTAAAGGTGTCTTTAAATAAACAGTTTCAAATACTTTTGCTTCCCATATATTCTCTCTCAGGGAGTTATAGAAGATGTGTTCCACCAAAACAAGGGTGGGAAACCACGAAAGATGACGATGAGTTCCAGGAACTGAAGAATCTAACTCATGAGAAGAGAGAATCCTAGAATGATGGGTAAGGAACATCTCACGCAGACAGCCATACAGCAAGCCTAGGGAACAACTAATCCACGTTAGGGCACACGAGAAGACTCCTGGAGGAAATCAACTTGATATAAAACAAATATGCTCAAATATGTTGGGAGGTTTATACAACTGGGGGCAAGTTTAGGGATGAATTAAAGTTAACATAGAAACTAAAGTAAAAAAAAGGGAGAGGGGGGGAATGAATTGTAACTCTAGGGAAAACAAAATGTGCAGGAAAAAAAATCAGTCATAACACACCACACCATTTAATTGTGCATGGCGTTTATCTACTCATAACCACATAAAAACCCAACATTGATACAACCAAAATTGCAATATAACTACTGGAAGGAAGGAGAATGGGAAGGAAGTCTTAAAATATCTGTGTGGTTGAGGTAGGGGAAAAAGAGTCCATACACTTGGATATGAATAATTTATGTTACACAGTAATAACATAAGCAGTACTTATAACTTTATCACTAATTGAAATATTTTTGTCATACTGCAGTTGTTGCAGATATCAAAATATTATTTACAATAGACACTTCAAATTTAAGTCAGTAGACCTGCCAATACTTTTTTTAAAATTTAATGTGTTAATAACTATATTATTTTATCAGATATTTGTTTTTAAACATTATAACTACTATAATCAAAACTAATATATTTGTAATCCTATGAATTTTACATTATGGATTTAAAATCACTCTAAGAAGGGGTCCATAAGCTTCACTGGACTGCCAAAAAGGTACATGGCATAAAACAAAAACAAAAATAAGAATTCTTGCCAAAGGGCAGAGGGAAACACAGGAAAGTAACTACTTTGTTGTTACTTTTGTGGTGGCTGTTAACTGTGTAGAACTATTTGATTCTAATATTTCATGTGTACAAGTCTTTTTTTTTAGGTATATAAGGTATGTGTCACTTTTTATGATTATTTTTTAAATTTATTTTGATTAAAAAATTTTTTTCAGTTGACAATTGACAGTTAACATACAATATTATATTAGTTTCAGGTATACAACACAGTGATTAGGCATTTATGTAACTTATGAAGTGATCACCCCAACAAGTCTAGTATCCATATGACTCCATACATAGTTATTACAATATTATTGACCATATTCCTTACCCTACATGACATCCCTGTGACTGTTTCTATAACTGGCAGTTTGCACATCTAATCCCTTCTGCTTCTTCACCCATCTGCCCTAATCCCACTCCTCCATCTGGCAACCATCAAAGTATTCTTTGTATCTTTGAGTTTCTTTGTTTTGTTCTTTTTTTTAGATTTCACGTATTAAGTGAAACCATATGGTATTTGTCTTTCTCTGTCTGACTTATTTCACTTAGCATATACTCTCTAGGTCCATCCATATTGTTGCAAATGGAAAGATTGCATTCTTGTTTATGGTTCAATATTCCATATTATATAGGGTATCATTTCTTCCTTAACCATTCATCCACTGATGGACACCCAGGTTGCCTCATATCTGGACTACTGTAAATAATGTTGCAATGAACATAGGAATGCTTATATCTTTTAGAATTAGTGTTTTGGGTTTCTTTGAATAAATATCCAAAAGTAGAATTGCTGGGTCCATCTTTGGCTCTTGTGATAGCCTTTGTTGTAAAGAACATTTTGTCTGATACAAGTACTGCTATCCCAGCCTTTCTGTTTGTTTCCATTTACATAAAATATCTTTTTCCACTCTTTACCTTCAGTGTATGTGTCTTTCAATCTGAAGTGGGTCTCTTGCAGGCAACTTATGTATGGGTCTGTCTTGTTTTCTTATCCATTCAGCTACCTTATGTCTTTTGATAGGAACATTTAATTCATTTATATTTAAAGTAATTATTGATAGGTATGTAGTGACTGTCATTTTATTATTCATATTTTTTATCTTTTTATCCTTCTTCTTCTTCTTCTTAAAGAAGCCCCTTTAACATTTCTTGTAATAGTGGTTTGACAGTGAGGATATCCTTCAGCTTTTTCTTGTCTGGGAAACCCTTTATCTCTCTCAATTCTAAATGATAGCTTTGCTGGGTAGAATAATCTTGGTTTTAGGTCCTCGCTTTTCATTACTTTGAATATTCTGTGCTAATCCCCTCTGGCCTGCAGTTTCTGTTAAGAAATCAGCCAACAGTCTTATGAGAGCTCCCTTGTAGGTAACTACTGCTTTTCTCTTGCAGCTTTTAAGATTGTGTCTTTAATTTTTGGCTCTTTAATTATGATGTGTCTTGCTGTGGGCCTCTACATCCTGGACTTGTATGTCTATTTTCTTAGCCAGGTTGGGGAAGATTTCCGTCATTATTTCTTCAAGTAGGTTTTCAATCCCATTCTCTCTCTCTCTCTCTCTCTCTCTCTCTCTCTCTCTCTCTCTCTCTCTCTCTCTCTCCTCCTGGTACCCCAATGATGTGTCTGTTGTTACTCATGATGTTGTCCCAGAGCCCCCTTAAACTATGCTCATTTTTAAAAATTCTTTTTCCTTTTTGTTGTTCTGACTGTGTCTTCCGCTACCTTCTCTTCCAAATTTCTGGTCTGAGCCTCTGCTTCATCTGATCTGCTGCTGATTCCCTCCAATGTATTCTTCATTTCAGTTATTATATTCTTCATTTCTGAATGGTTCTTTTCTATGTTTTCTATCTCCATTTTTATTTTTCCTATATCTTTTTTAAAGTTCTCACCGAGTGCATCTACTCTTCCCCTAAGTTCATTGAAGATCCTTATAACCAGTGTTTTGAGCTCTGCATCTGGTAGATTGCTTGCCTCCATTTTGTTTAATTCTTTTTCTGGAGTTTTGTTCTATTCCTTTATTTGGGACATATTTCTTTGTCTCCTCATTTTGGCTCACTCCCTGGGTTTGTCTCTTTGTATTAGGTAGAGCTTCTATGTCTCCTTCTCTTGGTACAGTAGCCTGAATCTAATGCTTTTCAGATTTTTCCATGTTGTTATATGTATTAATAGTTCATTCTTTTCATCATTCACTCTATAAAGAAATATCAATACAAACTTATGGGTAAAATTCAATAAAAAGTAAAATTTGAATATTATAAATTATCATGTAGTAGCAAACTTATTGTAACCAGATTAAAATCCTATTTCTAATGGGCCTTAAGTAACTTTGTTCTAAAAATCTTTGAAAATATTGGCCTCTAATCTAAAGGGGCCATCTTAAAAATCTTCTGACAGCAGCATTTATACACTTCTGACCACTATTTTCCTCTTGGTACAAGAACTTTTTTCTTATTATAAACAACTGTAAAACCAGATAAAATGTATGAGGCAACCATTTTGGGGCACTGAACTAATACGCAGCCCAGGCTTATGACCCTTGGGAGAAACAAAATGTAACACCAATGACTGCCTTGTTTTCAGCTTGGAGGCTCTTTTCTGACACAGCAGAAGGAACTGGAACAAACGGAACAAAGGTTTCACTGAGGTAAACAGGCAGAAAGTGGAGTTCTGGGGTACTAAGGCAGGCGGTTTATAGAATTGGGTAGCAGAAAAAAGGGAACAGAAAGAGGGTATCAGAAGTCTGTAAGGAAATTCGCTTCAGGTCCTTGGCCAACAGTTTGGCTGCATATGTGCAGGATCTGAAAGCATAATGGAGATGACATCAGAGATTGCAAGTGCTGGGAGGAGCTCTGGCCCAGCCAGAGAGGAGCGATTTCACTGAGAACCCCAGGTATTCCGCTGAGACCCCACAAATGGCACGCCTTAGAAAGACCACACCCTAAAACAAAACACTAAACTGAAATAAATCTGCCTTAATAAAGAAAACCAAGCCTGACAATACCAAGATTAACTGTTAATTTAAATGCCTTTTGAAATAAAACTCAGGTACTAAAGAAAGTAACAATCCAGAACCCTTAAAGTAACAATCCAGACTCCCTACAACAAACATATCCTCCACAACATTCAACACACAATTAAAATTTACTAGACATGCAAAGCAGAAAAACATGACCCACGACCAAGAAAAAAAAAAAAAAAAAAGCAGTTGATAGAAACTGACTCCCAAGATGAACCAAATGTTAGAATTAACAGCCGCAGACTTTAAAGCAGCTACTATAAATACATACAAGAATGTAAAGGAAAATGATTAGAGTAAGTGAAAAGTTGAAGAAAAGTCTCAGCTTTTCAAAGAATATAGAAACTAGAAAAGACAGAAATTCTAGGCCTCAAAAGTACAATACCTGAAAAGAAAAATCTACTACATGGTCTTAACAGAAGACTGGTGACTGCAGAAGAAAGATGTGGCAGATTGTATTTTCCAAGAATGACTGCATCTCCCCATCCCACATGCTCTTCATGCAACATAACCTTAACAGTTCTTCCATGAAGTGGTGGAGTCTATGGTTCCTTCCCCTTGAACTTAGGCACACCTTTGTGACTGACACAACTAACAGAGTATGACAGAAGTGACACAGGCATAAGTGACTAGGGCTAGATGATAAAGATGCCATGCACTTCCACCTTGGGCTTTGGGTCTTCCCTCTTGGCACCAAGTTACCATGCTGTGAAGAAGCCTAAAATAGCCTATGTGGAGAGCACTCGGAAAGGCCAAGTATAGGGGTTCTGACCAACAACCCAAATGAAGACCCAGACAATGGCCAGCATTTACCAGATATGTGAGTAAAAACACCTTCAGATGATTCAGCCCCCAACTTGCTAACTCATCTCTAGTCATTGAGTCTTCCCCAACTAAAGCGCCAGACATGGTGGAGCAGAGGACAACCCATTGCCTATCTGTCTTGATTCACTGAACATACACATGCGTGCGCGCGCACACACACGTACAGCTAAAAAATCAATAGAAGAATTAAAATACTTAAAAATATTCTATTAACTTTAAAGAGGAAAGGAAAAGAATGAGAGAAAATGAGAGTGAATGAATGAATGAATATCAGACAAGTAAACATAAATAGAAAGATGATAGACTTAAATAAAACATATCAATTATTATATTAAATATAAATGGACTAAATACTTCCACTAAGAAAGTCAGAGATTATAAAGCAACTTCAAAATTGACTTTTATAATATTTCTTTATGAAATACAGTATATATTGGGTTGTCGGAAAAGTCATGATGCATTTTTGCAACAAGAAAACAGAAAGAAATACATCATGACTTTTCTCTGACAATCAAATATATGTTTACATATACTTGCTACACAAGTTGGAGCACTCTACAACAAAATTAATATACTATGCAATGTTTAATTCTGAAGATTACATAAATCAAATGCAAAACTCCCTCTGGCTGCTCTACACATTAACACCACACCACTGAACTCACTCCAATAGAGGGGAAAGAGGCTGGGTTGCAAGATAAGCTTTATACTGACCCTGAAAAGACCTCAGAAATTTAATAATTACTTTGGTGACCGTAACTGTTGTGGTGCAGGGTTTTCTACCTCTTCAGACCTGATCCTGTCAGCATATTGAGTTGTTGTTTTTTTTCAGGGACAAATTCAAACTCATATCATATGATTGATTTATAAATATCATAATGACCATAATGGCATTATATTAATTTACTTGAAACACTCAACTGCCACAAGAACTAAATTATTCCCATCTTTATAATTAGTTCAATATCTCACCACAGGCAGACCCCTGAGAAGTGAAATCAGAATGCTGCTGATTAAATGGGGAATCAAACCAAAGTTAGTAACATGAGGTAATTTTTAACAGACTAAGTAAGACATTCTCATGTTTCCATTTCTACAACATGAATAGTCTTGCAAAAATATCTGAAGTTTACTGACAAAGGCTTCCTTTCCCATTTGGCTGTACTTTTTCCATGTTCCAGTAGCTAATCATTCCTGCTTTCCACGGAAAGACTTCATGTAGACAAAGTAGGTATATTCCACTGGATTAAATTCAAGTCTTACTGTAAGGCCCAAGAGTCATTGTGTTTCTTAAAGGTGAATTGGTTTGTCTTTGCTTGGTGTCAGTACATAATGATGCCAAAGTTTATATTATTAGAGCATTATATCATTTTCAAGTGCTTGGGGAATTGATAAAAACTCATCTAACAAGTATTTATTGAGCATCTATTATGTGACAAGCACTGTGGTAGATACAATGGTAACAAAACTCCAAGTATTGACAACCATAATCATAACAAGTATTCCTGGCAGCTTGAGAGAAACAAGCAGCCAACCCTCTTTTAAGGTTTAGAAAACAGCCTAAGAACATTGGACAGCTCCCACTAATCCAAAAATAGGTAAAAAAGAAAAATAACTTCCGAAAAGAAAAAAACAACATAATTACTTATCTGCTACTTTTGTCTGTAGCTAACTCACTGTATGGTAACCACATTTATTTCCTCTGCTATAGTTATGTTAAATCAACATTTGCTCTTAGAACCATAAAATACCTGTAGTTTCTACTGCTCCACGAAATTGGATTGTTTTACTTTAGAACACTCGAATCATTTCTGCTTTACTTCCATTAAAGCATTCAAGTCCCAAACATTCCAGACCTTAACTATCTTCTAGTCATTTTCAGGTTGTCAGAATTAAAATCAATCATATATCCAATACAAGAAAAGTAAGTATCTGTTTGAAAATGTACTTGTAACTCTTGCCCGCACAGTACTGCTTTCTCCTACTTTATTCAAGTTAAATAGAAAAGCAAAAATAAGAGCTTATTATTAAATTCTGCAACAGATAGTGATCCCCAGTACTAAAGCAAATCTACTCTCTTTAAACAGGTATACAGCTAGAGGAGAAATAAACAGTGGAGGAAGTGACCTATAACTTACTAAAAAAATAGAGAAGGCTAATAAAAATAAAATGCATAGGAAACTGCCAAACATTTCTCCAAAGAAGCTGTATCATTTTGTGCTTTCACCAACATGGGTGAGAGTTCCTTGCCAACCCTTTAACCCTTTAAGCTTTAGCCATCCCAATAAATATGAAACAGCATCTCCATGTGTTTTCATTTTCATTTCCCTGATGACTGATTTTGAACTCCTATTTATCATTTTTTTTTTTTTTTTGAGGGCAGGTTCACTGGCCCTCATATGTGGGACCATACCAGGGCCGCTGGCTTCCCAAGCCAGCGCTTAACCACCCTGCCACTCGGCCGGCCCAGATGACTGATTTTGAATATATTTTCATATGCATATTGATCATTTATATATCTTCTTTTGTAAAAGCTTCTGTTCACTTTTGCCCTTTTCTTTATGGGGTTTTCCCCATGAATTTGTAAGAGCATCTCTAGTCCTTTGTCAGACATATGCATTGTGAATATGTCTCCCAGACTGTGGTTGACTTTTTATTTTACAACATTAATGGTCTTTTTCAAAGAACAGCAGTTTTAAATGTTGATGAAGTCCAATTTGTCAATTTTTTATGTGGTTAATTTTGTATGTGCTAAGAAATTTTGACTAAACCAAAGGTCATAAAGATTGCCTTCTGTGTTTTTAATCTAGAGATTTCATAGTTTTTACACTTTACTTTTATGTTTCTACTACAATCGATTTTAAGTTAATTTTTGTCTACTATGAGGAAGTCGAGGTTCATTTTATTTTTCACACTGACATCCAGTTGTTTCATCATCATTTGCTAATAAGAGTACCCCTTCCCTAGTAAATAATCTTGACACCTTTGTCAAATGTGAGTTCTTCTGGAATCTCTATTCTGTTGCACTGGTCTATATCATATGATCCAGCACTTCTACAAATAGGTATTTAACCTACAGAAACGAAAATATATGTTCACAAATGCCTTATATAGGAATGCTGATAGCAGCTTTACTTATAATAAATCCAAACTGAAAACAATCCAAATATCCATCAGAGGTAAATGGATGAATATCATATGCATACAATGGACTACTACTCAGCAATAAAAAAAACTACTGAGACAGCAACAGCAGGGATGAACTTCAAAAAGATTACACTAAGAGAAAGAAGCCAGACACAAAAGAGTACAAGAGTACATACTATATGATTGCATTTATATGAAATTCTGTACAGGCAAAACTTATCTGCAGTGAGGGAAGGCAGATTTAGAGATGGCCTAGAACCAGGGCTGGGGGCTGATTGATTACAAACGGGCAAAGGACACTTACTTCTATGGTAATAGAAATGTTCTAAATCTTGATTGTGGTGATGTTTACATGGGTGTATATACATATATGTCAAGACTCATTGAACTGTCCACTTAAAATTGGGTACATTTTATTGCATATAAATTATACCTCTAAAGTTTATTTAGGAGCAATATGACTACAACTATCGATTTGTAAAATGCAACCCACCTTTAAAAAAAGTCAAATTTCTTTTGATTAATACCAGAGATAGCAGAAGTAGAATATCATCTTCAGAAACAAGAACTCTTTAGAATGAAAAGCAAAATGGCATTGTCTAAAAGAATGCACTGTCCAACAGAACTTTCCACAATACTGAAAATGTTCTATACTTGCACTGTCCAACGCGTTAGCCACTAGCCACATGTAACTACTGAGCATTTGAAATGTGACTAACATAAATGAAAATTAATGAATAAATTTATTTTATTTTAATTAATTTAAATTTAAACATAAATAGCTACATGTGGCCTAAAGGCTACTATATTGGATAGCGTAAGTCTAAAAGATACATAGGTACTAAAAAATTCACTGCAACACAGTACAAATGCCTCTTAGTAAGGTAGTAGAAACTAGTATAATCTTGGAAAAGAGCATAAAATTGAAACTAAGGAAAGACACAATAACTAGGACTTCACAACTGTCAAAATATCTACTGAAAAAATATTTTTAACAATAGGCAGTTTTCTAACAAATTCTTGATATGCTTAATTTTATCAGTAAATTAATAAAGAAGGGAACTACAACTCTAAACATATTTCTAGCTAAGAATGAAGGACATGTTCGAGTGGAAATGCCAGGAAACAGGGAGAAAGTGTTCATATAATTTTAGCGTTCACGTCAGACAAGGGAGGAAATACTGGCATAGTTAGATATGATACAGATCAGTAAAACGGATTTCAAAAACTTCATTTAAATAACAGGCTATGAATTCATAACTTAAAAATCAACAAGGAAAGACTATAGGGGCGTTACAAACTAAAACTCTGTATGAACAATTACAAATAATCCACACAAGAGGAAAAACAGAAATGATCTAAGACCAGTTAACATAGCTGCAGAGAAATAATTTACCCACAAAGTTCAGATTTAAAAGGTATACTCAACCAGGGGGGAAAAAAAGGAAATAATCACAGATGAATACAAAAGAGTAGTGTATGTAAAGGAACATAAATGTGGTAAAGACAAGAGAAAAGGTTTGAGTGGGGGGGAAATGTTTAGACCAGAAAGAACAATAAATAAGGTAGAATTCCACGAGTCAGACAGCTGTACAATGCTAGAGGCAGAAATTAAAGCAGGAACTCCTAAACTCCCTTCTTACTTCCATCTTCCCCATCCAAGAGAATGTTTTGCTGTCTGATTGAGTAACTCAAGAGTGTGAGTACATGACATTTCTCACGATTAAAGGCATTTTCTAATTGGCTAGATTTAAGCAGGGCTGTTTTGTAAAGAATATTTCCTAACAAACAGCTATCAATGGAAAAATCTTCGATAATCCATGATTATACATATTAGTAAAGTAGATAGTAAGCAATCAATAATTCAAAACAGAGACAATCCCGCAAGCTCTTTATCACTGCTTCATCTGAATCTTGTAGTCATAAAACTGAAATGTCAAGCAAGGCAGAGCATTATAAAATTGTCTGAAGAAAGAGTACCACTAATTTCCTAATTTTTCAAAGCGTTATTTACAAAAATAATTAAAGAAAAAAAACAAAAAAAACAAAACAAAACTGAAGATAGAGTCGGTACACACCTACAAACCATAGAAACAATATGTAAGGCCAGTAAACATCACTAAGTTGCATAACCTGCAATTAAAGAAATGCAATCAAAAATCAAATTACGACAAACTGCAAAAAGTTTAAGTTTGATAATATTTAGTTTACCAAGGTTGTAAGAGAGGAATAATACTCTCTCACATGTTGGTGAGAATATAAAATACCACTTTTGACAGTAAAAGTTTTAAACCATAGGCTATCTGGTTCGAGCAACTCCATTGCTAAAAATTTACCTTAAAGCTATACTTGCAAAAGGACACCAAGACACAAGAGAAATGCTTATTAGAGCACTGTTTTTAATAGCTATGAACTGGAAACAACCTAAATATATATCAGAGGGGACTGCTTATTATGGCATGATCATAGAACAAAAAACAGCCAATACGGGCCGGCCGAGTGGTGCGGTGGTTAAGCGCTGGCTTACGGCCACGGTTCGGGTCCCACATGAGGGCCAGTGACACTGTCCTCAAAAAACAACAACAGCCAATATAAGAATCAATTATATAGAAAATTCTGAAGTATGCTTTAAAAAGCAAGATCCAGAAGCGTGTGCAGTATGCTCGTTCCCATTTGTTTTTCTTAAAACGTGGGTAAAGATGAAAACAATATTTTAAAGAATATATGAAACTTTTAACTGTAGATATCTTTGGGAAGAGAGTCTGAGGATAGGAGGTATAAAGTAGAAATTCGTAACGGATATTGTCATCTTGAGGCTGCTAAGTATTCAAAACCATTCCAATTTGAAGAGAATTTCAAGAGGTGAGAAGAAAATGCTCCCTTCCCCATCTTTTTCTCATCACGTGTGCAGGCTTAGACCAGTTATGTCCTGCTGCTCTGGACACTGAATCCTACCTAGTGAGAATAAGGTACAGAGTCAGAGATTATTCAGTGAGATCGCCAGAGGAACTGAAAGTTTATGAACACAATCACCAATATCCAGTAATATCCAGCGCCTGAGACAGCCAGTGTCGAAACAGCAATGTCTTAAGCAGAGACCGTTCTTATTATAACCTCCTGACATGTCTTGCTTCCCTTAGCTTCTGGAATCTTCAAAGCCTGGTTCTCCAGTTAGAAGCTATAAGCTATCTAGTATTTTTCAAAAAATTATTTTCTGATTAGAGTTACTTTCAGTCATGTGCAACCAAGAACCCTGACTTCTTTTACAGTATTTTCCTATAGATTTTGTGTGTGTGTGTGTGTGTGGTTTTTTTTTCCCCCTTTGTTGTTATTTTTTGTGAGGACTGGTAAAATCATACTTTTTTGCGTGTTCCCTTTAATATTTGAACTTTACAATTTCTCATCTAGCACTATGGGCAACAGTGAGACAAGCAGAAGAATAAACAATCTATTTAAAAGAAAATATCGTAGCATTTTTTAAAAGGGGGAGGGGTAAGTTCTCTCAAAGAACTTGAGTATTACTTAGAGAAACATTCACCAGGGCTGCCCCTCCCACTTCCTCCTCTCTCCTCCCAAGGAATTCATGCCCATAACTGGCTCATTGCCTTGTAAGTCTGATACAATGGAAAGGCGGAAAAAAAGCAAGAAAACAGCATTTCCAAAGGGAAATGGGAAAATTTAACTGTAGATACTTGGAAAGTAGAGACAAAAACTTAGATCTAACAGCACAGAGGTAATACCCACAAAATTCGGAAAATCTAGGATACAAATCTTTCTAATATAACTATATACCGTACTTAACTTCAATGTATTAAAATCTGAATTCTCAGTCATGAGAACAGTCATTTTTTAAAGTTTTTACTTTACTCAAAGAATTTCTATGAAATAGTTCTAAATAAGCTGCCAAAGTGCACATTAAAATTATTTTTGTCAAAATAATATATAAACATACATATTTCGAAAGATACAAAAGTTTGTAATAAAAAATTAGTCAAGGAAAGATGGCAAAGCAGGAAGCACCAAGAATCCATCTCCTCACTTAGAAAAAAATTGTATGGGCATAACTTATCTGATGAACTGCTTTAGAATTCTGGAGCCTATTTAAAAGCTTGTAGCTTCCAGGGGAAGACTTGGACAGTGAACCACAGTTAGTTTCAGTCAATTGCAACTCTTTAGTGTGGTAGCAGCTGCCCACCTGGACACTCCGCCCCCCACCTGCAGGCAGCCACCCATGCACACATTCCTTGAAGAGCCTGCACCAGTTTGTGGGACTCTGACCCCCAAATATCAGGGATCTATGTTTTGATTTTTAACTTCTGTTTCTGATTACAGATGTGCTGATCCAAAAGCAGGCTACTGCTGTTGCAACCCCCACTGACTGAAACAGCTTCCAGGGGATTTTTAGATCCAGAGCCTATTTTTTCTTACATTTTTTTCCCTTTTCCTTTTTTGACTTCTTAGTACAGGTGTTTGTTCGAACATGTTTTCAGCTCCTTTGGGTAAATACCCAAAAGGATGTAATTTCTAGAGTGTATGGAGTACATTTTGTTTTGTAAGAAACCACCAACTGTTTTCTAACCTGGCTGTATCATTTTACATGCTGTGGGTTTTTTATATATTGCCATATTGTATAGGAGCATCTACATACTAGATTATTCCAGCTATTTGACATTCTTAGAAAAGTAGAAACTATGAAGACAGTTAAAAGATCAGTTATTGTCAGAGGCTGGGGTAGGGAGGGATGAATAGGCAGAGCACAAGCACAGGCCACTTTTAGGTCAGTGAAACTATTCTGTATGATACTATAATGGTGGATACACGTCATTGCACATTTGTCCAAAACCCACAGAATGGAGACACCAAGAGTAAAACGCTAATGTAAACTACAGACTCTGGATGATAACAATATGTCAATGTAGGTTCATCAATTGTAACAAATGCACCCCTCTGGTGGAGGACACTGATAATGAAGGAGGCTGTGCATGTGTGGGAGCAGGGGATTATCTCTGTACCTTCTGCTCAATCTAGTTATGAACACAAACTGGCTCTAAAAAATAGTCCATTAAAAAAAAAAATAAACCCACCACAAGAAATAGGATGTGCAATGGCAAAAGACAAAGTTTTTTTCTCTCAGGTCAATAATGAGACAGGAGGCCTATTTTCTCCTCTTCTATTCAACATAGTAGTAAACATTCAAGCCAGGGCAATTAGACAAGAATGAAAGAAGACATCCAAATTGGAAAGGAAGAGGTAAGATTATCTGTTTGCATATGACATGATCGTATATGTAGAAAACCTTAAAGATTACACACACAAAAAAATTTATTATAGTAAGATTAAGCAAAGTAGCAGCATATAAAATTAACATGCAAAAATCACTTGCATTTCTATACACTAACAATGAACAATCAAAAAAGGAAAATTAAGAAAATAATTCTATTTAGGGATACCATCAAAAAGAATGAAATATCTAGGAATCAGTTTAACCAAGGAGGTAAAATACTGGTACACTAAAAACTATAAAACACTGTTGAAAGAAATTAAGATCTAAATAAATGGAAAAACATCCCATGTTCATGGTTTGCAAGACATGATACCATTAAGATTTCAATACCACTGAATGCAATCTATAGATTAATGCAACTCCTATCAAAATTCCAGGCATTTATTTTTTTTTTGCAGAAATAAAAATTCCATCTTAAAATTCATATAGACTCTCAAAGGACCCTGAATGTCAAAACAATCTTGAAATAGAACAAAGTTGTAGGACTCACAATTTCTGATTTCAGTATTTGCTACCAACTTACCAAGTGTGCTACTGGCATACAGACACACACCAATGGAACAGGATAGTGTCCTGATATAAACCCTTTTATATATAGTCAAATGATTTTTGACAAATGTGCGAAGATCACTCAATGTGGAAAAGACAGTCTTTTCAACAAATAGAGCTGGGAAAAGTGAACATCCACATGCAAAGTATTAAGCTGGGCCCGTTTGTTACACCATGTACAAAAATTAACTCAAATTGGATCAAAAACCGAAAAGACCTAAAAAGATAACATAGAGGAAAGCTTCATGACATTGGATTTAGCAATGATTTCATAGATGTGACAGCCAAGGCACAGGCAATAAAATATAAATAAATTGGACTGCATCAAAATTCAAAACTTTGGTGCATCAAAGGACACTATCAACAAAGCACTCATAAAAAGGCAACCCACAGAATGGGAGAAAATACTTGCAAGTCATATATCTGATAAGGCATTAATATCCAGAACGTATAAAGAGCTCCTAAAACGCAACAAAAACCCAAACCATCCTATTCAAAAACAGGCAAGGAACTTGAATAGACAGGTCTTCAAAGATATACAAATGGTCAATAAGCACACGAAAAGATGCTCAAATCACTTATCATTAGGGAGATAAAAATGAAAATCACAATGAGATACCACTGCACATCAATTAGAAAGGCTATTATAAAAAGAAGTTCAGAAAATAACAAGTGTTGATGAGGATGTGGAGAAACTGGAACACTGTGTATTGCTAGTGGGAAGGTAAAATGGCATAACCACTACAGAAAACAATATAGTAGTTCCTCAAAAAAGTTAAACAGAATTACCATTTGATCCAGCAATTCTACTTCTGAGTGTATACCCCAACAAATTGAAAGCAAGGACTAGAACAGACACTGTTACACCCAGATTCATACCAGCATTATTTACAATAGTCTAAAGGTGAAAACAACCCAAGTGTCCATTCAATGGATGAATGGATAAACAATGTGGTATATACATAAAATGGAAGGAAATTCTGACGCACCACAGCATGAATGAACCTTTAAGACATTATGCTGGATCGGCCGAGTGGCGCGGTGGTTAAGCGCTGGCCTGGGAAGCCAGTGGCCCTGGTTCAGGTCCCACATATGAGGGCCAGAGACACTGCCCTCAAAAAAAAAAAAAAAAACAACAACAACAAAAAAACATTATGCTAAGTGAAATAAATCACAAGAAGACAAATACTGTGTGATTCCACTTATATGTGCGTAAGGTATCTAGAATAGTCAAATACATAATGACAGAAACAGAACAGTGGTTACCAGGGGGCTGCACTAGGGGGAACAGGGAATTGCTGCTTAATGGATAGGTACAATGGTTCAGTACAGGATGATAAAAAAGTTTTACGGATGGGTGTGTGGTGGTCACTGCACAACATTGTAAATATACTTAATGCCACAGAAGTGTACTTAAAAATGGTTAAAATGGTAAATTTGATCTTATACTATATATTTTGCCACAATAAAAAAAATTTAGTAAAAAAAAAAAATTATTAATCTCCAGCCCTATTCAGACTCAACCCCATATTCCTGCTTCTCCCCTAAAAGCAACCACACTCAACTACTCAGATTCTTTTTCCTAGTATTTAATTCAGCATCTCTATGATATACTATAACACTGCTTCTTGTAGATTTATTAATTAATACATATTTTCTGCCATTCTTACAAAGCCACTACCCACAGACATTAGTTTCATTTCTCTTAATTCCCCCTTAAATGGTAATATCACAATTTTGGGTTAAATCAAACAACAGATGTTAATAATCGTTTGTGTTTCTAATTCACTTATTTTTCTAAAAATCTATTGCATCTTTCCCCCCAATTATTTCAATATCCCCTTATCAGTTCTTTTTTTTTTTTTTCCAGAACACTTCTTTTTTCCTGAACTGGTTGCTCTACAGCTGTCAACTTATCTTTGTTGCTTGAGTTGGATCCTCTCTTTACTGAAGCCTTTTTATTTCAGTTTATTCCCTTGTTTGGCTGGTACACATCTTCTAGTAATCTACTAAGAAATGTTGCATGGATACAGTTTTTTTTTTCTTAGTCTGAGTGTCTTTTTTTCCTACTTTTGCACTTGATTGACAGTTTGGATAGATAGAATCCTAGGCTGAATGCACAACTTTTGAAGTGCTGCCCCTTCATCTTCTAGCTTTAATGTTATACCGAGAAATTACATGCCATTCATATTCCTAATCCTTCCTAATTGATCCTGAAAGCTTTGAAACATTCTCATTATTTCTGGTGTTCTCAAAGAAATTTCAATAATTTGCCTGGTATTGGCCTGTTTTCATTTATTGTGCTTGGCAATATTATCTTTTGAATCTGTAGACTCAGACCCTAAAGAAATTTTCTGGTATAATAATAATACCAGAAAAGACCTTCCTTAGTGATTTCCCAAACTCTGTGACCCAACACTGTTTATGGCCAAACAAAGGTCAACAGGCTAGATTAGTCCAAGAATTTACAGGTTTTGTCCTCTGATATACAGGATCATACGGTTACTAGGAAAATGAGCTTTGGAACCAGACAAATTTGCGCTTACTCCTCAACTCACTACTTGCAGGTGTGGCACTTGGGAAAGTTAACTTCTTTTAAACCATCTATGAAATGGGGATAGGTTTACTGTAGAAGTTTCATAAGATGACACGTGCCAACTGCGTATATAACAATAGCATATGTATGTAAATAAATGTACAATACATGTTACCTATTACTAAATATCAAAAGTTGTTTTGGTGCACATAATATAAACATTGTCAAACCATCAAAGTTTTGCTATTTGTAAGGAAACAAAGCTAACAAAAGAAGTGGGAAGCATCCAATGGGTACAGAATTTTCTTTTGGGGTGATAAAAATGTTTTGGAACTTTTACAGTGGTTGCAAAACACTGTAAAGATACTAAATGTAACCAAATTGTTCACTTTAAAATAGTTAATTTTGTGCTATGTGAATTTCACCTCAATAAAGAAAAAAGGCAGGAAACAGGCAATATGAGGAACAAAGTAAAAGTTTATGGAAAGGGAGAATGGAATTGATATTTTTTCCTCTATTCTAAATAAATAATCTATATATAACCTCTAAATATTAAATCCTCTAAATAATCTTTCAATTCTTTTAAACTGAATAACTAACTATGATAATGTTGGGATAACAAATATTTTTTTACTGAAAATCAACAATTAACAGATTAATATAATTGAGAAATATATTTGAAATATTTCTTTAATGAGAAAATGTATATATAAAACAGGAAAGGAGAAGATGGGACTCTTGAATCTATAATACATCTTCTTATATATGGGTAAGAAAACTGATAGTATACAAAACAATGGATAATGTCTTTTTTGTCAAATCAATGTATATCAGGAGATTGAGCTGTAAGCATTTCCTTATAATAAATATGGCAATCTTCCCACATCTAAAATCTTTCCAGTGAAAGAGGAGGAAATAAATTATTTCCTACTAATTCAAACTAGGGGAAAATATTGTTATACGCATCTTTTTTCATTGTCAACATTTCCCAAATTGTGTTCCTTAAAACGCTGTTTAGAAAGACGTTATTTGATATATTGTAAAACCAAAGAGACAAGGGGGGAGAGAGGAGGGAAAGAGAAAGGGAAGGGAAAAAAAAGAAAAAGCAGCATATTAGAATTTCACTCTTGGGAGACTTACAGTGCATAGTAGCATATTAAAAGTTCTGCAGTAAGAAAGCCAATTCACCTCTATTACACCTACTTTTTCCTAATTTAGTAGGTACAAAACGAACTTAAGCTCTATCTGTTAAACACATGAAACATCAATTTGTTAAAGACTGCTTAGGTTTATACCAGGTAACATACAAATTAGATACCTTCAATATTAGCCTGAGGAATAAGACTAATATACATATCAAAGAAAACCAATTATCTGAATAAAACATAGTTTCATATTACCAGCTAGTCAGAACAAGAGTTTAGAAGCAAGACAAGAAAGAAGAGGGAGAGAAGGTGGTAAGAAAAAAAGAAAAACAATCCGGGGAGAGTTAACTTTTCAAACTTTACTTCTGTTAACTGTCCCAGCCCTGCTCTGTCAATTCTGATTGCTTATTTAAAAAAATTTGCAACTAAGACAGTAAAAAATTTCAGCTTTGTTCACTTTTCTCCTCTCCGTTTTTTTTTTTTTTTTACATTAATTCCTGATCCGAGAAGGTAATCTATCTTCTTTTTTTTTTTTTTTTAGCTGAGCCCTCCTGCCACCTGTTGGCAGCTCAACGGCAACTCAGCTTGGGCTGGCCTCGAACCGCCGTTGCTCAGAGCTCAGCTCGCACTCTTGAGCAAGCTCTTAACCAACTGAGCCACTCGGCCTGCCCTCCTAGAAGGTAATCTAGAATGGAGAAGTTAAATATTTGTCACAAAATTTTTAAGTACTTCAAGTATAAAATTCACATTGCCATAACAAATCATATCTCAAAACAGTTAAATAATACTGGACAATTTAAGCATGAAGGTATTTGCAATGTGACTTTATTTTGCTCAAGGCAATGCTGTACAAAAAAGCAACAAAGTCTGAGCTCTGTTTTGGGGAAAATAATAGGAAAAATATGGAATTAGAAAAAAAGATAATATTCTTTAGACATCCCAATGGACAGGGCAAAGGAAAATGCAACTGAAAACAGTTCTGTTAACAGAAAAAGTACTGAGATGTTATCATCTTCGGACCAAAAAGAAACACTACTGATTATTACTACTGTCTCCAATACAGTGTGAATCATCATTCAGGTACTGGAGAGAGCCAACCCCTTGGAAAGTTTAATCCTAACAGGCAAATTAGTTAGGAATTATTTATTTTCATTTTGGTTCACAGGAAAAACGACATCTTCATTCCTAGTCACTGTTCACCTTTTCTCTCATAAAAGAAGGGGAGTAGGGTGAGCAACTGAAGCCAACAAAGTCTTATCAGCCATTTATCACCCAATTTTTAAAAAAGCATCACAGCACAGCTACTATATTTAGCTGATAATTCATTTTTGTATGCTATTACCATTACCATAGGGTGAAAAGATCAGTCAGCTAAAGCAATCATTAGCTAAATAAAAATCATACACATAAAACTTTTCTTAGGAATAACAAATTTGAAAAAGTTAAAAGCTAGGTAAAATAAACTAATAACATTAAAGCAGACAGAATAAACTTCAACCTTGGTTACTGATTTCAAACTGAATGTGTGAAATCATAATTTAGAGGCATAAAAACAGAGTTATAAAGTCAGAAGATGACAGATCAAAATACTTCCCAGCACAGTATTTTCTTGGTGAAATGATTACAATCTAAGGTCTGATAATCAAATTTATAGATCCAGAAACTAGACTTATCAATAACCTAAAGATGATCATTTGGCCTCAGTGACTAATTCACAGTCAGAAGAGAACAATGAAAAAACTAGCACAACAGATTAGTTTACCTCAAAGATGTCATACTCTATCCCAGTATGAATACTAATCTGACTTGGTTGAACTAGTAATTGGCTGAATACAGAATTATAGTAATGTGAAGTAGATGACCTTATAAGATATTTCATCTAGGCCATAAAGAGGTCTGATAAGCATTCCTGAACCATAGTAGAGGATACATATCTGGTGACTGCATTGCTCATTTCCCTGATTCTCCATCTCTTGATTCAAAATTTACTTCCCTTATTCTTTTTTTCATTACCCAATGCATTTTCTGTTGATGTGTATTATCACTGACTAAGCCATGCCAAGCTGTTACTCCCATTGATCTTCGATGTTAGCCTCCTTCCACTATGTCCTGCCTAACTATGAGAAGGCAAATTCATTTTCCTATTTTCAATTTCTTAAACAGTACTTCTGACAGCCTATAATTGTACCACCTATAATTGTAATAGAAAACCACAAAGAAGTAGTTTTGGGTACTTATGTAGTTTTTATGGAAACTGAAATTTAATTCTGAACACAATATAAACAGTACAAAAATCAAACTGGACACAACTCAGAGCTGCAAAAAAATGTAAATATACTTTTATCCAAAGCAAATTGCTTAAAATTAACAACTTATAGCTAAGCTCATATAAGGGTACAGGTAGGGTTATATACTTAGACAACTATTATAAAAAGGATTCTACACCTTGGTTACAGGAAACATAAAGCACTTTACAAAGTGCTTTACCACCTTTGATAACGTTTAATACTCATACCCACCAAATATTTATTTATTTATTTATTTATTTTTAGCTGAGCCATCCTGCCACCTGTTGGCAGCTCAACGGCAACTCAGCTCGGGCTGGCCTCGAACAGCTGTTGCTCAGAGCTCAGCTCGCACTCTTGAGCGAGCTCTTAACCAACTGAGCCACTCGGCCGGCCCCGCCCACCAAATATTTAAATTGAGTCTCCAAGAAAGATTCCCTTTACCTTCTGAAGGTAAAGGGAATAATCCAAAAATTTAACATTTAAAAGCCATTAAAGTGCCTACTGATATTTTATATTTAATTTGTTCATACATATTTTTGTTCTGAAATCAGAAAATATATTAAGACTACACAGATAAAAATTCCTTCTCTCATAAAATATATCATATAGGTTTAGGTCATAAATATACTAAAAATTAAATGGGCCTTCTCAGTGGGCCTTCTTCTGAACTGAATAATTACACTAAGAAAATTATGCAAAACTATAAAACGGACAAAGCTAGGCTTTGGTATGTCCAACACTTTCTTTCTAGATCCTTTGTATCAAATACTTTTTTAGGTGCTTGGTATGCTTATGCTCTACATAAAAAAATCATGGTATCAGTTATCTATAAATTAATATATTTAAGTGAATAAATGCACTCAAGGATTTTAAGCCTAATCCCCAATTATGAAGTAAAACACAATAAATAAAAAATAAAAATCATAGTGTTATGGAATCCAGCATTAACATGCTGAGGGGCACTTTATATAGAGTTTATGAAATCATATCACATATACCTGATTATGTCAAAGGTCCTTTCTTATCAAATGAATTATATCTTATTGAAGTCCATTAGGCACATTAAGCAAAAAAAAAAAAAAAAAAAAAAAAAAAAGCAGCTATAGAGTACCAACATAATAAAATTAAAGTTTACATCACAAAGTACATCTTTTTCTGTGGTTTAGGAATGTTCTCTAAATGAAAATACAACATTAGTATAATATATCAATATTTGAAATAGAAAATTAAAAGAGTTCTTACCTTACTACATCATCAATATTGTTCCTGTATACACCTTCAAGTCTTTCTGCAGGAAACCCCATTGCAATAATGTTTGGATAAATATCTGAGTACAAGTTAAGGAAATATCTGAAATATGCAACAATGCAATCTAAATGTACACATTTTAAAATATTAGCTGATTATAAAAAAAGCTTTCCCCACTACAGCTGTATTGTCAAATTTATTAATTTATAAACCACCATGTGTAGTTAAGAAATATAAGTAAATACGTTAATTCTTAAAAAGGTTCTCAAAATAATAATTTGGCAAAATAATTTCAAATCCCTCTACTTAGTACATTAAAAATGCACCCAAGGTAAAAGGTAGCTTCCATATCTACAATATTTAGGTACATATGAAAAGTAAAAACCTCAGACTTTATAAATCACAAATACTAAAGTATCTTGGGAGAAAAATAAAAATAAAAACCAAAAAAAGCTACACAACTTCTAATTTTTCATGGTTATAAAAGGCACCACAGTACAGAGAAAACAGATACAATTAAAAGTTAGTACGTCAGATTTAAGAGCTGGCTATGTCTCTAACCAGTTGTACAATTTACACAAGTTATTTAAACTTTTGAGATTTCAATTCGTATTCCACATAATAGGTTGAGACAGCCATTAAGATCTCTTCTCACCCTTACTATTTATGACTCAATACTGAACTGAGGTAGAAACTTATTCTCATTTCTAATAAAGGTAATCAACATTTAACATGCTTATTTACTTGTTACACACTCTTGTTAGCATAAAAACAAACTTCTACAGTCAAGAAGAATGTACATCCAACTACCAACAAAAAACCACCAACAATCTACATTTCAATGCACTGCATCCATCATACCAGCTTACTGTTTGAGCTCCTTCAAACCTCTATAATCTCATGATTTTCTGACTCCAGCCTTCTAAAGAAGCCACACTAATCTGCCTGAAGGCTCCCTTCAAAACCCTAACTAAAGTCCGCAGCCCATCTACTTCTGGACCCATTCATGTTCCAATACAATTCAAAATTCACCAAACACAATTCTTTTCCAGATCACTTTTTCTTTACTTTCTCCTATATTCACATTATTAAGCTGATTTCAATACTATTTTCAATCCAAAATTAATTATCAAATTACTGAAAGCTTTTATTTTAATAAAATTTCAGAAAAGGTTCTATGTATACTCTATGTTCTATCCACAAAATTACTGTGTACTGATGGAACTGATTTACAGGAAATTTTAAGAAAGAAAAAAAAAACCGTGCACAACAGGGTATACATTATGCTATCTTTTGGATAAAAGAAATATTTTATAAAACAAATAACATTTTCTTTTTGGATAAAATATTTACATGTATATTTGCTTGAATTTGAACCTCCACAACACAACGCAACGCAACACACACATACATATACATACACATACACACACATAACAGAAACTAATACAAATGGCTGCTTCGTAGAGAAGGGAAGGGGAAAGGGAGAAACACACATTGCAAACAGCCAGAAATAAATAAATCTTATTAAATACCAAATTGGTAAACAGGAGAAAGAATTTATTTCAGGGCTTATTTGAACACTGTAATTTTAGTGTACCTCTTAGTAGGAAGTATTCTAAGAAGAAAACGAACTACAAAGAAATTTGAAACTTTCCCTTATAGTTTGTTTTTAGTAATACCAGTATTGATATCCTTGAACTTTTTTCTTTATATTGTATGAAAAGCAATGAAGTTATGCTAATAATTTTAAGATTCATGATTAACTAGTGTAACAGAAAAGTGGCATTACAAAATCAGAAATTCAGGTAAAACTATTCATTGAAAATATCAGTATGAATCCATGATTATAAAAATCTGCATTTCCTAGGTCTTTTCATTTCATTGGTCAATCTCAGCATCACCAAGAAACTTATATAGGGATCATATAACTTTGGATGTGATACAATATGAAGGAAACAGTATTAGCTATGATAGCTAAGTTATCTTCAACCTGAGAATCCACCAAGGATTTAGGTATAAATTTTAATTTAAAGAAAATACACATGACAGAACAAACTAAATAACATTATGAGAGTAAACTGGACAAATTCAAAAGGTCTGTAGGACATTATCTGGTCTCTTTTAAAGTATCTTTTCAGAAAGTCAAATATCCGGGCCAGCCGAGTGGCACGTTGGTTAAGAGCTGGCTTAGGATGCCAGCGACCCAGGTTCGGATCCCACATATGAGGGCCAGTGACACTGCCCTCTACAGCTAAGATGGTGAACAACCAGCTCCACCTGGAGCTGGGCTGCTGTGAGTCCCCGGGAAGGCGTGGCTGCAGCCCCCGCTGCAGTGGGCTGCCACAGGCTACACTGAGTGGCCGGCAGCCAGCATGAGCTGCCAAGAGCTGCTGTGAGCGACCATCCAGAGGCCGGCGACTGATCTGCTTCACCCTAGAAGAGCGCAATGATACCAACGTGGGCCAATGAAGCAATGTCCTCCACAACTAGACTGAAGAACAAATGGACAGCAACTTGTCTGTTCCCCTTCCCCAATTCCCCAATGCTGTTCCCCTCCCAATTCCCCAATAAAATCTTAAAAAAAAAAAAAAAGTCAAATATCATTTCAAAAGTTGGGAATGGGAAAGGTGGGTAACTATCCTTGATTTAAAAAGACTTAAGGAGGCGGCAGCCGGTGGCTTAGTTGGTTAGAGTGCGAGCTCTGTGAACAATAAGGTTGCTGGTTCAATACCCACATGGGATGGTAGGCTGTGCCCCCTGCAACCAGAGTGAAAATGGCAACCGGACTTTGGAGCTCAGCTGCGCCCTCCACAACTTAGATTGAAACAACTACTTCACTTGGAGCTGATGGGTCCTGGAAAACCACACTGTTCCTCAATAAAATTAAAAAAAAAAAAAAAAGACTTATGGAGTCTAACAGCCAAGTTCACACGTATAATACTGTTCTGCACATTGTTGACAAACCAGCCATAAAGAACATTTTTGAGCCAACTAGATAAATTTTAATATGATCTGGGTATTGAATGAGATGAAAATTTACTGAAATGGATAAGCAGACATTAATTACTGGAAATAAAATGTTTCAAAAGAGATACCATTTTGGCAAAAGAAAAGAAAATCTATATATATTCATACAGTCACATGTAGATAAAAAGATAAACTAGATATTAAAAGTAATCTCTAGATGGTTGGAAAATATATTTTTTTTCCTTATTTATGCTTGTTTTGTATTTTCTATTTTTGGTACAATGCACCACACTGTTTCTATTAACAGATTTAAAAAATTACATTTGCTGTATAATTATCTCCCAGTCCATTTACAAAATACCATGACAAATACTGTCTTGTCCTGAGTGACTAGAAATCAGCTCTTTATATAGTTTTTTTTTTTTTTTTTTTTAAGAGGGCAGTGTCACTGGCCCTCATATGTGGGACCTGAACCGGGGCCGCTGGAGTCCCAAGCCAGCTCTTAACCACTGCGCCACTCAGCTGGCCCCGTATATAGCTTTTTAAAATGCTGAATTTCTACCTCAAATATTATAATAACAACAGTATGTAAGGCTTAAACAGCATTTATCATGTGCCAGAAATAATTTTTGTTACTTTAAGAATACATAAATACAGGGCCGGCCGAGTGGCGCATTGGTTAAGCGCTGGTTTTGGGATGCCAGCGGCCCCGGTTCGGATCCCACATGAGGGCCAGTGACACTGCCCTCTACAGCTAACAACAGCTCCACCTGGAGCTGGGCTGTGCGAGCCCCGGTGATGGTGTGGGCTGCAGCCCCTGCTGCAGTGGGCTGCCATAGGCTACAGTGAGTGGCCCGCAGCCAGCGTGAGCGGCTGGCAGCCAAGCGTGAGCTGCCAATAGCCGCGATGAGCGACATCCAGAGGCCAGCGACCGATCTGCCTCATCCGGGAAGAGCTCAATGACGATACCAACAGTGAAGCAACATCCTCCGCAACTAAACTGAAGAACAAAAAGACAGCAGCTTGTCTGTTCCCCTTCCCCGATTCCCCAACGCTGTTCCCCTTCACCAATTCCCCAATAAAATCTTTAAAAAAAAAAAAAAAAAAAAAAAAAAGAATACATAAATACACCTAAACCTCAAAGGGTTCTTCTACTATAAAGATTCCAAAAGAAAACTATTAGGATGATCATTTTTAACATCACAAATATTAGCTATAATCTATTATTCTCACATAACAAAGTAGACCCACCTAAAAATATAGCTCTTGGTCAATTATTGAAATGTTTTAGGGTATTATTTCCATTCATGACAAAAAAAAAAGAAGAAAGCGGGAGGCTCAAATCAAGCCTATAGCAGTATAATTCCTGAAAGTAAGTAATCTTTACTTTTCAACACTGTCTTGAATCACAAACATAAGACAACGGGAAATAACAGCCAGGAGGAAAAAATGAGGCAGCAGTGGCAGTTACCACCAATCTGGAATTCCTATCTAAAAAATTATATACACATTTTAGTCAAAAATATCAATTCAAGTCATGCATATTTTCCCAAGCAATGCTAAAGAAAACTATTTTTAATTAAAATAAATAATTACTACTAACAAAACTACCCAACCATTAATTTCAATGAGAATGCTAGTAAGATTTTAGCCTTACAGAAAAATACAGCAGTATAAAGCCCCTTGAAATACAGTCATTTTAACCAGGACTATACTCAAACTTATTCTTGCACTATGAAACAAAGTAAATCAATTTGACAAAGACTTGGTTAACTTAATTAAGAAACTATCTGTCTATAACTATACATAGATGGGAATGTTATATTAAATTCAACTGGCCTCCTCCTTCACTCACTTAATTATTCAAATACATACAGAACACTCTGTGGAAGGGCCACTGAGAATTTAAGGCTAACAAAGCAGACTACTGCACTCAGGGAGTTACTTATTCTATCAGGAAAGACAGATATACAACTGTGCCGAAGGCCCTATTATGTACATACCAAGATGTTTTAAGAACTAGAGAAAGAGGGATTAATTCTGTAGGGGCAAGATAAAGCTTTACAAAGTAGGTAATATGCTATAAAATCCTTAAGAAGTCAGACATCAGTAGACAGAAGAAGAAACAAGAGCAATTACAACATTTCAAGCAGAGGAGAGAGCAGGGACATGAAAATATTCGGAAAAAGCGAACAGTCCAGTACAGCTCACACCACAAAGCTTAAGGAGAAGGCGGCAGGACTGACAGAAGATTAGGTCTAGTTTTAAGGATGTCATGACAGGGAGTTCAATTTAATCAGACAGATAAGGAGTCAAACAAAGGCCAGGATCAACATGGGAGTCTCTTGCAGAGCAATAATCCATTGCCTTGCATGAAATCTTTTGCAGAGTTACAATCCAATCCTTCTTTTGAATTGAATTCAGTCTTTTTAAAGGTTCATTTTCCTCAGGTCCTCACCTTTCTTGTTCATTCAGTTTAAGATTTTACCTAAGACCCTGGCATCCATCGTAAGTTTAAACATGTGCCAGACATTAGGCCAAATACATTCTCATTTAAGCCTAAAAACCTATGAAGTAACATTACCATTTCATAGATGACAAAATTGAGGGTCAAAAAGATTGTGTAATTTGCCCAAGATCCAAAGCCAGTAAATAGTAAGTTATGATTCAAACCCATTATGTACATAAATTCAAAGTCCAAGCTTTTTATACCATACTGCCTCACAAAAGATTTTTTATATTTCAAGTCATTAATATAGTTTTCATGAAAGCAGGTCCAAACAAGTGTTTTACTAATCAAATGTTGAAACTGAAAAATCTTCTAAAATTCCAAAAGCTACCGACATTTCCAAAACCGATGTCAGCAACTGATGAGTGCTGAATTTTGAGGCAAATGTTTATGCCAAGTATTATATCAATAAACAAAATCTTTCTGTTTTGCTTCCCCATACTTTCATGGCATGTTTTTCGACAATTTAAACCAAGTAAGACCGCCATACACATACGTATACATACATACACACACACACACACTACAGAATAGCCTTAACTTGCACTTATTGGATATACTTTTGAATAAATAGTGTTTAATATGAAATTCTTATCTAGTGACTTATACGAAAGTACTAAGTATAATTATACTAACTAGATCACTGAAGGAAGCCAAATATTTTTGCTATCTGGTGATCTGCGATCTTCTTGCAGTCAGTGTGGCACCACGGTTAAGAACATCCCATATTCTCTACAGCCAAGCTGCCTGGATTTGAACCCCAGCTTCATTTAATGTGTGATTTGGGGCAAGTTACATACTCTCTCTGTGCCCAGTTTCCTATGTAAAATGGAGCTAATAAAAGTCCCTGTCATAAAGAGTTGTTAGGAGGATTAAATTAGTTAATATAAACAATGCCTAGAGCATAGTAGTAGTTGCCTAGTAACTGATAGCCTAGACAGTAAGAGCCCACCATAACTATTTGTCTTTTTTTCAATGACACTGACTTGTTAAATAACTTAATATTCCTAAAGAGCATCAAAGCCTAACAAACTTTAACTCTTTCAAATCTTTACTCTATCAATTTGCCTTTTAAGTATTTATTTCAACTTAAGTATATAAAATATTACTCCAAAAGAAAAGAAACCTTTCTTCCCCCATAATATCAGTAGCTGACTTACTACACATACAATGAAAGGTTAAAAAAAAAAGGGGGGGGGGGGCGACCGAGTGGCACGGTGGTTAAGCCAGCGGCCCTGGTTCAGGTGCCACATATGAGGGCCAGTGACACTGCCCTCTAAAAAGAAAAAAATTAAAAAAAAAAAAATTTAAAAAAAAATTAAAAAAAAAAAAAAAGAAAAAAGGATACATAGCATTTTCTATCTTGCCTAGGTTGGATGGCCACCACAGCTATAGATCTGAGATACACTAGGCAGTCTTCCCCACCCCCCATCTTTGAGCAAACATGTTCAATGTGTTTTGTTTTAACTGAGGTATAACTTACATACAATAAAATACACAGATCTTAAGTGATTAGTTTATTAGTTTTGAAAATTAGGCATATATATCATTCGGACAGTCTTGATTCAAGTGCTCCACAGTCCCTTCTCATTCCACACAATACTGTCCCAAACAAAAAAATTAATAAATAAGGAAGTTCTAAAGTCTGTCCGCAGAAGTCAATTTAACCCATAATATAACTCACCTATTATAAAATAATGGGGCTACTATGAGCTAAATAAATTTTTATTGGCTGTTATAAACATCCAATCATAAAACACTAAAAATATGTTTCATCTACTTAACAAAACACCTTTTAGAAAACAACTTAAGCTGAGATCTGATCAGTTTACCTTATCTCAAAATTTTACTTGAGCCTGAATTAATGGGGTTTCAGACTACAAATTTAACTAGAATTTTCAAATAGAAGATAATAACCAAAAATAGTTCCCTAACCTTATTTTACAGGAATGTATTCCTGACATACCCTGAATCTTGTTTTAAGTATGATGACTAACGAAAGCAAAGCAGTTTTTTTGTCGTACTCTATATAATATATGGATATGCTTATCCCTAAACTTATAAACTCAAATGCAGCGCTAATGTAGAAACCAATAACTACTGTTTTTTGCTGCCATAATTATTTTAAGGAAAATTATTTCCATTGATCATATGTAGCTAGTCTTAAAATTCTAGTTCACTGAAAGTTACAGTAACAAGATGAAGCATAACTTACATGGAACACGACTGGCCAAATAGAAAGTGACAGGTTTAGAGAGGTAGAGATCAAAAAGCATAAAAGCAAATCTGATGGTGCCTGATTCACCAGAGAAACACTGAGCTAAACCAGGAGCAGGAGTGAAGGAATAAAGTCAGACTAACAAGAAAAGACAACAAGAATTGAAGCAAGTTAGTAAACACAAATTCTTCACCTTTTAATTTTAGTTTCCAGGAATTTCTGGAGCTTTTTCCGTCTTTCGTCTGTGCTTTAAACCAACAGACACTTAAGGCTCCAGCGAGAGGAAAGGAAATTCAGTCAGATTCATAAGCTGCATCAGATTTACATTCCTCAACAAACTTTAACAAGTTTAAATTTAACAAATACTTTCCAAGAATGTTCCAGTTACATCCATATTATCATCTCTTCTAATCAAATTATGCTTTAATAACTACCTGCTCCCATGGACTTCTATGACTTTCCATTTAATGATTTTATACTTCTTAATAGATTTTATTTTTCCCTATTAAGTATACTAAATATTTGGACCTTGTTTCTAAATTAAGTTCCTTGAATTTTCCAGTTAATAAAGTGCTAATTGTTTGTTATTTTGGAAAAATTGGTCCAAAAATATAAGGCATATAATCATTCCTGTACATATCAATTAATGCAGCCTAAAACCTTGTTTTCTAAAGTTAAAGTATACGTAAGAACAAAAGCTTGAACTATAGAAAACTTAAGAGAAAGAATGCTCCAAAAACTGGGGATTTGTAAGAATAAAAAAGGAATGGCCAGATATAACACAGGAACAGATCAATATTTACTCAGTGCCAGGCCCTCTATCGAGCACTTAATGCACAGTCATTATTACAAAAGACTAGAATTTCATTCTCAGCTTTATAACTTAAAAGCATATATCTCCAGGTAAATTACTCAACATCTCTGGGCCTTAAATATTTTTGTTTTGTTTTTCTGTAAAACAATGATAATAACACTTGCTGCAACTGCTTCACTGGCTGCTTCAGGGATCAAATGAGATATCTGGAAATATCTTTAAATCTATAAAACTGAAAGGGCTCTATAACTGTTAATAAGACATTGTTATATTTGAGGTTGCTAGAGTTAGAAACGTCCTTTGATTAATTTTAGTTCCAATGTCTCATTACAAAGTAACTCAATATGATTTTATAAAGAAAGAATTCCAGTATATTAACCTATATTCACCTTAGCGTAAATTTCAGTTTCCTTTTAACACTTTTTCATTATCTGCTAGCAGTGCCAAACCAGAAAGGAAAAGTGACTACCAAATAATTTATGAACTCTACTGAAGTTTTCTATCTCTTCAAACATTCGAACCTCACAACTTTCATGTTTTTATATTACAAACCCATCTTGACTGAAAAGTTTACATATACTTTTGCTTTGAAATAGAAGTTTAGATCTCACTTTCTAAATGAAAACATCACTCCTCAAAGGTAACATCAAGAATTTCTAGTAATTCTTCTACTTAGTAGCAATACCATAAATTGGTTCATTTGGCAAAAAATCTACAACTTGTAACAAAGAGCTATGAATCTGTTGTACCTTTTATTTCAGCAATCCCACTCTAACAATATACTCTGAAACAATGTAACAATGAAAAAAGTAAACAATGCAAGGACGAGCCGACTGTCTCAGTTTGTTAAGAGCTCGCTCAAGAATGGGAGCTGAGCTCTGAGCAACACCAGTTCGATGCCCAGCCCAAGCTGAGCAGCTGCTAAGCTGCCAACAGGTGGCAAGATGGCTCAGCTTAAAAAAATAAAATAAAAAGTAAACTATGCAAAGATATTCACGATAGTACTGTTTATAAAAGAAAAAAATGAAAACAACCTAATACAGTGCCCTAGGCAAAGCATGATAGTTGGCCTGATGAAATATTACCCACATAGCTTTACTAAGAGATAAAAATTTATGAAAAAAGAAGACAGAACAATAGGAAAACACTGAGTACAAGTATGTAATTTTATGTATATGGATATTAATAAACAAAAATTTTTTAAGAACAAATAAGGCACTCTGAACTTGAATTATTTAAATTTAAGCAAATTACAGCCAATGAAAAATATCTTATCAAGTCACTGATAAGGCTAGTAATATGCTACAATCTAAAGTACACTTTTTTTAGTGTATTAGCTGAAGTATTAGTCCCCTAAACAAATTTAATCAATTTTTCTTCAGAGCAGCTGTTAATTCTGAAATAATGTATCTACTACTGTTCAAGCCTACATCTGTGAACCTCTAAACATTTAGGTTGCCCAACTAACTGGTTTCAACGAGTATACCAAACAATTACCTTCTTCCTAAGTCTCTGGATGAATACGATAAGACTGATTTCCTGTTTCAGAACTCTGCTGCTGTTAAAATACACACACACACACACACACACACCCTCTCTGCTGCTGTTAAAATACACACACACACACACACACACACACACCCTCTCTACCATTTTGCTCCCACCAAAAAAAAAAAAATCTAAGATTGACCAATAACAAATCAAACAAAATATGGCTATAATTTACATAACAACTTTCAAAAAGATTAACAGTTAACATTAGACATATTTGTCAACATTATATACTTGACTACCTCGAATGCTAACTCTAATTTTCTACAGCAAAGTCAAAATAAAGCATATGAAAGATAAGTTAAAATTATAATACTGATCCAGCATTACTATAAAGTACACAAGAAGATATGTCTATCCTGTAATTTTCATATCCAATGTTAGATTTATAGGTTACTTCTGTACTATCACTCTATTACAAAAATCATGCTTTAATCATTTATTTTACAAGTGACTACCTAATACACTAGGTTTTAATTAGTCTAACAGTTATGCAAAATTAAAAAAGGCATTAAGTTTTACAGGAAAAAAAGACATTCAAACAGGGTACAGAAGATACCAAGTTAAGTGTCAGTAATTTGAGAACAAAGGCCTACTCTTAGTAATATTTAGTGCCAATTCATTCAATATTAGCAAACTGCATTCTAAAAAAAAAGTGATTCCAAGATTTGCAACTGTGGGGCCGGCCGAGTGGCGCATTGGTTAAGCGCTGGTTTTGGGATGCCAGCGGCCCCGGTTCGGATCCCACATGAGGGCCAGTGACACTGCCCTCTACAGCTAACAACAGCTCCCCCTGGAGCTGGGCTGTGCGAGCCCCGGTGATGGTGTGGGCTGCCATAGGCTATAGTGAGTGGCCCGCAGCCAGCGTGAGCGGCTGGCAGCCAAGAGTGAGCTGCCAATAGCCGCAGTGAGCGACATCCAGAGGCCAGCGACCGATCTGCCTCATCCGGGAAGAGCGCAATGACGATACCAACAGTGAAGCAACATCCTCCGCAACTAAACTGAAGAACAAAAAGACAGCAACTTGTCTGTTCCCCTTCCCCGATTTCCCAACTTCCCCGATTTCCCAACACTGTTCCCCTCCGCCAATTCCCCAATAAAATCTTTAAAAAAAAAAAAAAAAAAAAAAAAAAAAAAAAAAGATTTGCAACTGTGTTGATCTTTTTGATCCAAACATGAACTAATTTCCTAATATTCAAAAACTACTGGGCCGGCTGAGTGGCGCAGTGGTTAAGAGCTGGCTTGGGAAGCCAGTGGCCCTGGTTCGGGTCCCACATATGAGGGCCAGTGACACTGCCCTAAACAACAACAACAACAACAACAACAACAACAAAAACTACTACACACACAAAGGTACTAAGAAAACAAAGTTCTAATATAACTGTATCTCTGGCCAAGTGGATTCTCTTTTTCCAATTAAGCCAAAACTATAAAATTTTTAACTTTACTTCTAACAATCAAATTTATGATTCAAAGAAAGCCCTGTTAATTTGAACCATTTTAAAAGGAAAAAAGCTCCAAATATGTGTGCTACACTGCTTCATTTTATATTTGGCTTTAATATAATAAACCAAGTCTCTTTATTTTATATCTTAAGCCAGGAAATAATTTGCCCAAGTGTAGTATTTTAATCTGGATAAAAACAATAAGAACTAGAAATACGGGCCTGCCGAGTGGCGTGGTGGTTAAGTGCTGGCTTGCGACGCCAGCGGCCCCGGTTCAGATCCCACATATAAGGGCCAGTGATACTGCCCTCAAAAAAACAAAAAAACAAACAAACAAAAAAAAGAACTAGAAATACACGTGGATTTTAAAATATGAAGGCACACATAATGGCATTCATTACTTTATTGGTAAAATCATACTATCGATTTTATAATTGCCTTATCCTCATATTGCAAAATGATTCGCATTCCTACTGAAGATACTTTTAATCATTATATCAACTTTATAACCACTTGAATAAGTGATTTATCAAACAATCTGAAATTACATATACTAAAATACCAGTTAAAATTCATATTTTAAAATATAATATGCAATTGTAAAATATACTAACCGGTATGAAAAATCTACATTACTTGGTTTAAACAGATAACACTCTTAATTTTAGTCAGTTACCTATAAATGTTTGTCTCTGAAGAAATACCATTTTAGTATGAATCTAATTATTTCAATTGGGGGGAAAAAAAAGCACAATTACTAATCATGATTAGTTGTGGAATCTTCATAAGGAGAACATACTAAAAATCTTGGAAAACAATTAAGCTGAAATGTAAAAGAAATATTAATTAAGGAGTCAAGTTTTTCAACGAGTAAACAAACTTAAAAAAACAAAGTTTAACACATAAAAAGAGAAAATACCAATAGTTAGATGGGAGGAATTGAAATGAAAACAAGGAAAATGAGCTCTAACACCTCACACCCTTTAAATACTATAAAGCAAACAAAACAAGTAAACATACTTTTGGTATTTGGATAAAAATCTCCCCTACATATGTGCTTCACTGAATAGAAGAGATATAATTTATGTATACATTATCTGTTTATCCAGAAAGGCCCAAAAGGCATTATTCTTTTCAGGGCCTACAGTTCTGGCCTGAAGAAATTCTATAAAGTGATGCTAGTAAAACAATCTACTTTCATCAGACATTAATTCGAAACTGGCAAGATGTTTCTTATACAAAAAATAGAGGCCCCAGACACAAAGTTGCATTTGAAAACACAAATTCAAAATCACATCTAAACTGAAATATTATATCTGATCATATTAATCATTTGGCATGAAAACAAACCTCAATAAAAAACAATGTCAACATAATAAATAAAACAAAGTAGATTAAAATTAATCAGATCCTATTAAGCCAAATATACAATTTTAAAGAACTTCATGCAACTTGGCAAGACCAAGTACTTGAGGGTAAAAAGAAATTAAGTTATGGAAACATCTTTTGTAGTGGCTCAAAATGCAACAGCAACATTTTAAATGGGGAAATTCAGTTACTAACACACACACAAGAAATGAGTTATAGCAGAAGAAAGAAAAGAACCTGAAAAATATTTAAAGCAGATTTTAAGGAATACTTATTAAATCAGTTACCTGACTTTTATAATAATGAATTCTGATATATCAACTGTTGAGAAAACTACAGTTTAAAAATATCAAAATCTTACATAACTTAATATCTCAAGTTAAAACATGTTTCCACTTAAATATCCAAACAATCTTGTAAATGACTAAAAGCCAGACTTGCATTACATAATCTTTACTTCTCAACCAGTATCTTTGCATTTTAGTAAAAAATATAAACACTGGCATAGTCATTAAGTTTCATTTTTGTAAAAGCTTAAAATTTTGAGTAATCTTTAAAAAATCATAATTAATAGATAATTCCAAAAACAGAAGTGTCAAAATTACTTATATCATTAGATTAACTCTTTCCTATATTTAAGTAACAGATGGCAAGCCTTAGCTCTTGGACACTACACAATAATCACAATCTGTGTGACCTTTTCAGTATTAAAAAGAATCCAAAATAGTCTTAATAGCTAGCACCTTAGCATATTTTACAGTATTAGATATAATCTTAATTACATTGGACAAAACATAGATATGCAAAATTACATCATACTTTCAATGTACTAAATTATTTATTTTATATAGATTTCCTACAATTAATCCATGAAAATTATTCAGATGTTAGGTTGTTTCGACAGTTTTCAAAAAACATACATAAATACATTCACAAACAAAATATTTTTTTTCCTTGACGATGTTTTCATTAGCACCCAGAAAAGTATATACCACACCTAGATCAAAATTTTCTTAAGAATTAAAACAACTTTACCTCATCTGGAAAAGTGTTACTCCAACAACTTTTTTTTTAAAAAAGAAGAATTTGTTTCCTCCTCAATATTTTTTTATTCTAACTACATTAATTAATAAATTCACTGAGAAAGAATTGTCATTTAACTAATAAGGTTAAAATTATTTCCCTTTTTTATAATATCTGACACTGAAAAATAGTATCTGACATAAACTAACATGCAATTTTGACCCCCAAAATTAGTATTAATCATAAATGCAAATACACAGCAAACCTTCATCAAGTAATATCACCAATTTCTGAGGCAACTATGCAAATATAAACTGTATCATTCTGAATATGCTCCAGGTAACACTAACATCATGATGAGCAATACCCTTTCTCATTAAAGGCAGGAAAGCAACAGGTTATAACTACGTTAGTATAAAATGATTTATTCAAATTACTTCTATATCCACTTTAATTTCAATATAATCGTCATACAATAGGAAAAAAAAATTTGGGAGAGCAAAAATGTTTAAATTTTATTTCATCTCACTTAAATAAGTAAAATATGCTTAAAAATTTAAATATGCTATAGTTTCCTATAAATAAAAAAAAAGCTTCAAGACTAAAACACTCCAGCTATTTTTTGTGTAACGGATTACAATTTTGTGACTCAAAATCATGAAAATATTTAAAAAAAAAATCATGAAAATATTTCCTAATATTTGGGCCATCTGTAATCCACTCCAAAGAAAAATCAGGGAACAGCAGAAAAAAATATTAGCCAAATATTGGTAAAAAGTTTAACGCATAACTACAAGGGAAAAAATATTATTGATGACTGTCATTTAAAAATCATTATTTTAGGCAATTATGAGGTTGTGCTTTAGAAATTCTTCAAACACACATACCCCTTTAAATTCAGTATGATAAATTATATTTTAAAGCAAATGCATAGGAAAAAAAATAGAAGCTAATATGAAAACATGAAGTTTCAGAGAAGTAGAACAATGGGTATAATTTTTAATTCTCTTTAATCATGTTTTTATAAAAAAATTTCTTTAGTAAACAAATGGAGTTTTTTATTCATATACTATAATAAAGATCTTATGTAATTAAATTACAGCAATAGAGGCTATCTGCTTTTCTTCTAACAAATCTGAAGGTATCATATGATTCGCAATCTCAGTTTTAAAATAGGAGTCAGTATCTCTGAATATCTCCTGTAATTTCAAAAAGAACAACACTCAGTCAAAACTTAAATTTCATTAAGAATTTTTAAAATAGGCCTTGATATTTATTCTGCTTGTGCAAAATGACAGGTAAAGTAATTGTAAAATTAAGCAAACTGAAAAAAACATAGCAAACAATCTATTCCTAGAACACTTTCGTAATTATGTTTGCCCTACAAACAAAACAAAGCAAACAAAAAGAAAAAAGAAAAAATCTGAATGCACTAAGCTACTCCCTTGGCATCCTCTCATATCTGAACTAAACTAAGACTCCATCCCAACACTTTCCAAAAACTTCGCATTAATGAAAGTTTTTAATTTAAATAAAGCACTTGAATTCAACAGGCTGACGTAGCAAACTTAGGGTCTAGAAAAGAATGTAACACATGCACCAGAGCCTTGGAGTCAACCCTACTTGCTTTATCTGGAAAGATGTGAGAAGTTTTCGAAATTTGCCATTTTCCATCAACACATTTAATTTCATCAAATCTGACTAACAAAAGCAGTTTTAGAATGAAAATGTAAAAGATTAAGGAATGCATTAAACAACAAAAACAAGTATACTGGGAGCAAAGTACCCAGTATCTCCCAACATCTACATAATTAAAGGAAACAAGCTAAGGGTTACTTTAAAAACTACTGGCAATATAAAAACTAACAAAAAAGAAAATGCTTTCTTTTCATAAAGCATATCCATCCTGTTAGAGTAGTTCTATGCAAAATCCTTCTCAACAACTCATGCAGTGCATTACATTTACACATGTTTATTGCAAACATCTTCGGCCTTTTCTAACAGAATTTGAAAGCAACAATTTCACAATCAGCCTAATAATAACACATGAGCCTTCTTCAAATAAACCTTTTTTGTTACCAGGGATAGATATCTTTTGTGGACAAAGTATTTATTATAAAGAACACTGGCCTAGCAGCAGTCAGAAAACCTAAAAGCTGAAAGTCTAGCTCCATCATTTATTGGCAATTTGACCTTAAATGCCACAACCTAAGGGCAAAGGTACTGACTTTCATTGAGTATTCTAGTTATTATATTATATACCAGGTACTTTATATCTCTAAACCAGGGTTTCTAAACCACAGCAGTATTGGCAATTGAGGCCAGACACTTCTTTGTTGTGGAGGGGCTGTCCTGTGCATTGTAAGATGTTGAGCAGCAGCCCTGGCTTCTACCCACTAGATGCCAATAGCATCCCTGTCCCCTTGAGCCCCCCAGCTGTGACCGTCAAAAAACGTCTGGACATTGTCACATGCCCAGGCCAAGTGGGAGGGGGTCATCTCCAGTTGGCAACCAATCTGAAAACATCTAAACTATACTTGTAACAAACCTAAAAAACCACCGTACAAGTTAAGGATTTTTACCATGTTAGAGATGTGGAAACTAGGGCTCAGAAAGGTTAAGTGGTGTATCTTCTACTACATAGCTGATAAAATAGCTGAGCAAGGATTTAAGCTTGACTTTAGGCCTAGCTGATTCCCAAATCTATTCTTCCATTCCACTATATTGCTTTTCTAAACTCAATGCCTCGTCTACAAAATCAGAACATTTGCCATACTCCACTATTTAGGGTTTACAGATCAAATCAGAAAATATACATGTATGTTCTATTAACCTAAAGGGATAACACATTGAGGATTTGCTTGATGGGAGATAATGTAATAATACAATGGTTCACAAAGTGTGATCACCAGACCACCAGCATCAGCATCACTTGGGAACTTGTTAAAAACACAAATTCTCAGGTCCTACCCAACCCAGACCTAATGATCAGAAACTCTGGAGGTGGGGCAAGTAATCTACAATATAACAAACCCTCCAGGTTATTCTGATACCCCCTAAAGTTTGAGAACCACTGAGGAAACATAATAAAAAATATGCGGGCCGGCCGAGTGGTGCGGTGGTTAAGATCTGGCTTGGGATGCTGGCGGCCCCAATTCGGATCCCACATATGAGGGCCAGTGACACTGCCCTCGAAGAAAAAAAACAAAACAAACAAACAAAAAAACGCACCAGGTGTCTCAAAACCCTGCATCCTTCTTTGGACTCATCTTCTACCAGCTTTCAACAAGTTACTGATTCTACTGGAGCTATGATTTCTATGCCACCAAAAAAAAAAAAAAATAGTAATGCTTGCCCTATCTCTTAGGTTGCATCTTTTTTTCTTTGCTAAACCAAAAACGCTAATGATTAAGAAAAGGTTTTGTTAATAAAAACATATATTAAATATAAGACACCGTTAGGTACATGCTAGCTAATTCTACTACACTTAAAAAGAAAAACAAATCCTTCTGACACAAGTCCTCATTTTTCATATTTCAAAAAATAAAAATGTTAAATAAATTTTACAACATGGCTAACTTAAGTCTGGCAAAGCACTGTTTTCACATTATGGGAAAAAAAGGAAAAACAAAAACAGAAACAGAAAAGCCAAAGCATCCCATTTTATCTCTGAAAAACTCTAAACACAAATTTTAAAAATAAAGACCTAAAATCACACTTAGTAACATCCCCCAAACTTCATTTTAAAAGTAAAGTTTTCATTTCTATTTATTTGATCTCCAATCAGTTCAGAGTAACTAGAACCTCACTAATTCATGAGGAAAAGAATTTTAAATGAAAAAAAGTTGCATCCATTTTAAAGCAGAGTTGTCTGCAACATGGATCATGTGTGCTATATTTATAAATCACTTTAAGAATACATCTGATTTGAATGACATCTAATTCACAATGCATTTCATAATACCTTGAATAATCACATCTTCTTTAAAAGATCAGAAATATTAAACATAAAAATAGCGCAGTGCAATCCTTGCAATTATCACTAAAGAAAAGAGAGCCTTATTGTATTTTAGCCTGAAAATCTACAAAAATCAAAGGAAATAAAAGTGAAAATTATTCTGAAGAGCTTTAACAATAAATCAATTCTAAGTTTTGGGTAGCGATATAAAGCAAAACATAGGTGCATACAGCATTTAGAGAGAGAGAAGGAAAGGAGGGAGGGAAGGAAGGAGGGGGGAGAGAGAGGGAGAAAGAGAAGGGGACAGAGAGTTTTAGACAACTCAATTTGCCCAGAAGATGTCAAAATACACAGTTCAATTCTACAACCTAGGCTTGGATCAAAATATAGCCAGTTTTTACAACACAACAAAATATTCAAAAATCACATAATAAGATAGTCACATATATAATTAGATAGGGCAACGTTCATTCTGCAGAGCAAAACAAATAAAAAACCTCAACGGAAATCAAGTGCTTCAATATTGAGGGTACTATGATACAGCTGGGAGACCAGCACAGGCCAAGGGGGGAAAAAAAAGGAGAGAATGACCCCTATGCACACGTAATAGTCTTTACTAGGCAGGTCTCAACCTTATTCCATCCTTCTCCATACCTTGTAAGAACAAGTGAAGGGAAAAAATCCTTTAGCTCTTTCTTACCATTTCTAGAGCTTAAAATTATATTGAGAATCTTGATTAAATGTGAAACTGGGACACAATAATACAACAGCTTAACACTAAAATTAAATTCCTATATTATATTAAAGCACTACCAGATTATATTAAGTGTAAATTGTATTGTAATAAATGTAACTGGCATTTAAAGTTGCATGACTCCTCCAAAATCTCAATTTGGAAAGAAATACCAGGAAATATACCTTTCTTGATAAAAAGTTTACATAACTGTTGTATCAGACATTAAAAGTTTTATTTCATTTGAGGCAGAGATTATTCTTTGTGAATAAAAATATATATTTAAGTTGACCTATCTTTAACGCTAAAGAAAATTTAATATGGTAAAAAAATGTTTTATTCTAAAACTTCTATTTTAGTATGCCACAATAGGCAGTTTTCATCTTACCATAGTATTTTAAAGCAAATACTTTTTGATTAGCATGATTAACTTCTCTGGTCGATAATATGAGTAAGCAGAGCTTTACATTCTTTTTGTGATTAAACAGCAAAATCACAGACTTTTTATACTCAGAGCTTCTAAAGGAATACCCCTATTTTAAAAAATACTCAGAGCCTGAACCAATTAAAATTCTAACATGCCAAAAATGGAGGAAATTCGGTTATAATCACTACTACTTCCATAAATGAAATACAAATAATTTCTCATACATGGGCACTTGGGAATTATAATTTTTAAGAGAAGCAATTACCGTTTAAGTCTTTACAAAGTGGCAGGTACTATGCTAAGTGAATTAGTTATATTAACTCATCTATTCTTCAAGAAAAACTTTATGTGGGTAGCTACTACTATCTCCATTTTACAGATAAAAATAGATTAAGAGGGCTAATGAGCCTACTCAAAGTCATCCAACTACTAAGGGGCAGAGCCAGGATTCCCATACTGGCGGTCTGGCTCCAGAGCTTACACTGCCACCCTAAAATCTAAAACGAAACAATATATATACAATGTGTAGATAAAACAAATACTCAATATTTTAATGTAATTTAAAATAGATTTAACTTTATTTGAAAATTCTAAAATAATACCCACCAAGGTAACCTCTTCTTCAAAGAGAAAAAAAAAATGTCTATTTTTAAGAAATATTATGGTAGTTTGTTAACTTTGTATTTATTTACACAGTGCTTGAATGTTCTGTGTATTCAGTCTTCTTTTCCACGCTATGTACAGGGCTATGTACAGGCACGTTAAGAATACCCTTTTGCTGGCAGGTACAGCCACAGTATCCATCAGCCAATATTCTCAACACTTCCAACAAGTGCATACCTGATAACCTGAAGATGTGCACCCATCTCTTTAATGCCAACTGTTGCAAATGAAGACAATCTGCCTTAATTACACTTGAACAAAATTAAAACTTCCCATACAAAATTAAGTCATCCCTAAATTATGTTTATTCTTCTTAGATTAATATTTTTCCAACAGCCTTTTTATTCCAGAGCAAATCATTTTAAAAGAACCAAACTGCTTATATCTTTTCTGTAATCAATGAAAAAAAATTTTTTTGAAAAATTAGGGGATAGGTGAATACAGTCAAACCCAATAAACTAATTTCACTTTTCCTGACAAATGAAGAATATTATACATTAGTAAGTGCATACATTCAACACTGACAAAGACTCATCATTCACAGACCAAAACACTTTGACCACCTAGCAAAGAATTCATGTGGCAGTAATATGGCCTATATAAAAGAATTAAGGATACTAGTTTGCTCAACAAATCCTTGCCAACTTAAGATTATTCAGACTAACCTCAACATTACTGATACCTCTGATAGCAACTGCACTAATTTCAAAGATACCAGATAGAAAGCAGTTGTGAAACAGAACTGAATATTTACTGAAATCATTACTGACCCCAATCTCACAAGATGATACAAATAATCTTAAGTCACTATTCTTAGAATCTAACACCTTTTCTTAATGATTTCAGGCCACAAAAGAATTCTCCAATAATGACTTTACTTAAAATGAACTTTATCTAACAGAAAGAGAGAGGGAAAAAAAGGTAAGAATGAGGGTTCTACGAAAGAGAAATAAAATTCAGAACTAATGGTCTCTATAGGAAAAAATATAATACCAAATAAATTCCTTATAGAGGTCTTCTGGAAGCTAAATCCTTATAGCACAACCAAGGCCTAACATTTTATGTAATTGAAAACCTGTCATATGCATGCACATTTCTAAATTTCTCTTTACGAACTCCAATTTCACAATTGATATTATTATGAAAACATTTCCTACGCTTTTGTTTTACTAAAAAAGACCAAGGTAAAAATTTAAAAACTGAATGTTTACTGAGTGTGAATTAATGTTGAAACTTTATGAACTGATTTTGCCATAACAAATACTCCTGCATCAAGTCACTGAAGTGATTACTTAAGTGCCTTAAAATATATTAAAAACTATTAAGCTATCACCAAATAAACAAATACCAAATGGGGCAAATCTCAAAATGAGAACACTTGAAGATAACCACTGAAGACTTCACTTTCAAAAAGTAAGTCATTTTGTATCATTAAGAGATTTGTATACTGTAGGTAATTATCAGGAAAAAGCAGATACACTGTGCCACACAAAAATTAAAATAATATCACCAGCTACCTTTCTCATGTTGTTAAAATAAAATTCTAAAATGTAATACACACAAATGCATCTTTCTCGCCTATCTCTCTAAAACTAAATTTAATATTACGATGGTTATATATCACATATTTTATGTTGTTTATTCATTTAGTATTTTAGTATATTATAAGCAATGTAAACCTGCATTGATAACTGTACTATAATATTATACAAACATTTACAATGTACAGTAATTAAATCCTTTTTTCCTTATATTAAGAGCCATATAAACTATAAATTACTCTCCTTTCAGATAGGTTTTAGTCTAGAATAAGCTTTATGAAAATGAAGTTTGTAAATTATCATATAGCAATTAGGTGGGCGTCACGTTATTCAGGGAAAAAATACAACTTAGCAGATATATAACAGTGTAAAATAAAAGTTGTGAATAGAATTTTTTTTAATAAAAAACTTCAAAATAGAGCTGTTTCAGTAATCACTAATCTTAAAAGATAATACAGCTAATTTCAATAGTCACTGTACTCTCTACAAGTTAAAAATATTCCCTATAAAGGTTAATATTTGAAAAGATGCAAACTTATCAAACAATAAAAATACAACAGAAACATAAAGTTTCCATGAAATCTAAAGACACTAAATATTTTATAGCCTCGTGTTCAGCACTACTTTCCAGACTAACACTAAGAATAAAACCCTACCAACAAATTATTTTTAAAATAATTCAATTTTGCAAAAATCTTTTACAACTGAAGTATTGTCTTCAATTTTCCTTTGAGAAATCAAAGATAAAAATACTCCAATCGCTAGTTTCGCAAAGGAAATTTAACTTTTCAACAGGCTAGCTATTGAAATAGATCCTACAACCTGCCAGAGACAGTCTTAAATGGCCATTTTAATTTTTCCCCCCACAATAAACACAAAACACTAAAGTGAAACCAAGCAAACCAAAGTGCTTTGGTATATCAAAATTATTGGAAGTGTAAAAAAAGCAAGTCCTTCACTGACTTTTTCCTAAGTGATTTTTTTTTTCTTGTCAACATTTGGCTCAATAAAACCGCAACTCTAGAAATTAAGTGTTATTAGTCATTTGATGCAATATTTGATACTGCTTTCTATGCATACCATAATGAGAAATACAGTTTTAGAGAAAGCTCTAAGTCACACAAATTTCACTTACTCTGAAATGAAAGGAGAAATGGCCAACCACCTCACTACTCACATTTAAGAACCTGGTAAAATCATGTTAGTCTTATAATCCTGATAATTTTAAATCAAATGGGTAAAGTAAAAATAGCATACATGTAACTTTGATTACTAAAGCAATCTGTTTACCAAACAGCATTCTAGAGATTTTTTTTTGAATTGGGGCTTTTTAAAAAAAGTTAAACATTTAATTAATTTGTTCTTATATACCTAGACAACTGTCAATTTACACCAATAGTACACTACTTTTGAAATGTTACAAATCAGAAGAGTTTTTACCTGATTATCTTCTAGGCAAACGGGTCAAGTTCAACCTTAGCAAAGTTTTTCAATGAACGCAATCTCCCCCAAAATTTCCTATTATTTTTTCAATATTACTTTTAACTTAGAAAGCTGTTATATTTTGTACGTTGTAAAGCTATTTCTTCAGTAACTTTTATCATTTCAAAACAAAAACTCGGGCAAAAGTAGCTGTGCACATTTATGTGTACCTATATAATCCAACGGAATAAAACTTCTTCAGATATAGTTTTCTTAAAACAAACAAAAAAACCTTCACAATTTTTAGGACATACACACATTAGTGTCACTCTACCTTTACACAAAATGTTCACTGATATTTTCTAAGAAATAATTTTTACTAAGAATACTCTATTAACACTTCTGCAATTACATAATTTCAACTAAATATTGTCCATTGCTACAATTCACACCACCAAATTTTTGGCCTTAGCAGAGGCCTTAATAAAGTGCTCCAGTCACCTCGGATCAATAACTTAATTCTGTTTTTCATGCCTTATACACTGGCCTACCAGTAAAGTATATAATTCAGTTTCTGTGATCCTTCCCATCCTGCAAAAAGGAGGGCTCCCTATCATTTATCAAAACCAGTTTATTATATCTGAAACTGCAACAATTAATGCCTTTCAATAACCACTATCTTTTGAAGTACAAAGGCCTAACTTTTAGACAACCAAAACTGTACACTGTTAAAATTTCTGGGGTTTTTGTCTTATTCAACAAGCTGACTCAGTAAATTTAACATTGTATGGAAAAAAGCTAACATACCTACAATCTGAAGCTGGAGTAATCCACTCTTGCCAGCATTTCTGGTTATTAGCTGGTAAATCATAGTTGACATTCTACACAACTTGGAGTACATTTAAGGGGAACCCCAAAGTGTCAGAGGATCTGGAGTCTACAAAAGATGAGCAGCAATTCTGGCATCACAATACTTACAAATTTCAAGTGAGAACTGAAATTTAATCTCTGCAATCACCATTTGCTACACAATCTCTCGAACCTACACAACATTATCATTGGGATTAAAAAAAACAAAAACCACTCAATCTCCATTCTATCACGTGTGACATGAGCCCTGAATATAAAATGCTACTTGAACTGCAAATTTCATGCCCTATCCTACAGCACCCCCATCAAGAGAGAAAAAGGCAATTTTTAACAAAGATGTAATAAGAGCGCCTTACGAGATATGGCACTACTGATTTTGAACAAAACTTCTAAATGCAGGTCAAAGTTGTAATTAACTTAGTTCAAACATTCAAACCCTGCTTCTGTCCTCCAATGAGCACCATATATGCTGAAAATGAGTCTGCTTCTAAAATTATGCAAATCAGCTCACCAGTCACACATTTTTAAGTCTATCAATGCAACCCAGAAAACTAAGTACAATCACTGCAAGATTCTGATGCAATATGCGTACGTGCAACACTAATTTTCATTTAAAATCTGATCTATACCCTCGATCTAGGGCCTACAGCCAAGATTTAATCGAGATCTGCTCAACCTCAAAGCGTCTATTTTTCTGTTCATTTAGTAGACCGGGTTACCGAGCTCACGAAACCACTACCGGCGTACTGTCTTCTCTATTAACGGACAATAGCCCTTAGGAAGAGACCCCCCCATCCATTAGGCTAAGCAACCACTCGGTGCCTTGACACTTGCAACCAGGCAAGAGTTCCCTCGAGCAGAACACACCCTCCGTTCCACGCATTCAAAAGAAGCAAAAAAAAAAAAAAAATGTGTATAACCTAGAAATTCGACCAGGGTTTCAATGTTATCGTCACCCAGACTATGGAAAATTTTTCGCAGCCGTCTACTCCCACGTTCTAGACAAGAGAGAGTGACAGAAAGAGGAGCAGCCGCAGAAATGGATACAGGTCAAGTCTAAGTCGAATCCATCCTCTTGATATCTCCTTTTGTTTCTGCTAACGATCTCTTTGATGATGGCTGTCATGTCTGGGAGCCTGTGGCTGAAGAAAAAGGAGGAGAGAGATGGCAGAAGCTGCTGGTGGCGGGGCTTCTTCTGCAGGATGGAAATGGCTTTGGACTTGGCGGTCGCTGACGCCCCTCGCTCGGCTGCCGCCTGGCTCTGCACCGCAGCCGGGTAATGGCTGCTGCGGCGGCGGCTGCTCGATGGTTGCAGCGACGGGGCCTGCTTCTCCTCAGCGGCCAGAGGCCTGGCAGCGGCGGCAGCGGAATGGGGAGAAGATGAAGACTCCTCGGAGCGGCTGCCTCCTCCTGCGGCCTCCGGAGCCCGGGCCGGGGGGGGTGCGGCGGCGGCGGAGGGGAGGTTTAAAACCGGCCCGGGTCCCTGGAGGTGCCGCCGCCGCCGCCGCCGTGTTGGAGGCAGGAGCAGGGGAGAGACCAACTCTCCGGCTTTCCCAGCCCTGGAAATGGTGACAGGCGACGCCGACTCCCTCCGCGGAGCTGCAGTCGCCGCGGCCGCCGCGGCCGCCGCCGCCGCTTCTCCCCCCCGCTCCAGGAGCGGGAGGTGCCGCCGCCGCCGCGCCTCCGCCGGCTCCCGCCCGAGCCCACGGCTTCCACCTTCTCTTTCAGAAACCGAGGAAGGAGCCTGCTGTACGGTTAGAACAGAAGACGGAGGCCAGGCAAGGCACGTCGCCGCTGCCGCCGCCGCCGCCGGCCGGCCGGCTCCGCGAGGGCGCTGCCCCCGCGGCTGCTCACGGGCGCTGCTGAGACGGGCTCTGGGCCGCGGCCGCCGCCGTCTCTCATCTCCCTCGCCTGAGCCCGGCCTCGCCTCGCAGCGGCTCAACTCTCAAACTTCCATCATGGCTGCAGCTTCCGAGAGGAGAGCCCTGAGCGCAGCCGCAGCACAGCCGCAGTGCACAAAGAGTTCTGCCACATCACCGTCCGCCGGCCCGCCCGCCCCCTCCGCCGACGCGCGGGGAGCCCGAGCGCCTCGGGAGTCGGAGGGGAGGCCGGAGGAGGGCGCGACTGCGCCAGGGGAGGGGAGCACGGGGTAGGGGCAGGGGGGGGCGAGGACCGGGCAGGAGCGGCAGCTCGGACGGCGAGCGCTCAGCCCCCGACCTGCAGGCGCCACTGAGCATGCCCAGTGAGCCTGCCCTGGGCTCGCTCGGGCTTGTTCCGAAGCGCCCGCCAGTCGCTCCACTTGCCTTGGCTGCGTTTGCATCCACGCAGGACGGGGGAGACGAGCTAATCCTTGGTGGGTGCCCAGAAACCCAGCCAGAGGCAGGGTAGGCTGTTGCGGGGGGGGTGGGGGGTGGGCTGAAGGTGAAAGCTGAGGCGGGTGCGTTGAGCGGTGTCACTGACTCGAGGCTGAGGTTACCTGTGCACAGGTGCAAAGCAGCGGTGACAGAGCTGGTCAGTGCACGGGGCAGCGCGGGGACGGACCCTGCGGCGATGACATCCCTACCCCAGCCTCCGCCCCCCGATTTCCCCGGCACGGCCTGCAGCCCCACTGTCCTTTTACACCGCTGTTGGATCGCAGTCGTTCGCAGAGATTTGACTGCAGCAAGCCTTAACGAGAAAACCCACCTCCATGCCCCTCCTCCCCCGCCCCCGTGTTCTCAAGGTGTCAGTCTCAGCACAAAGAACAACCCCCTATTGTGTCTCCAGTGTGTATCACCTCATCCGGCTCTCTTTCACTGCCCCACCTCCCGCTTCCCCGGCTCGTCGGCTCGTTTGCCCTAAAAAAATGAAAGGTCCCGGCCGAGCAGGTTGAGTGTGAGCGTATCGACCCTGAATTTCTAGGTTCCAAGGGACAACTGTCCAAGGTGGACTGAGAGCGGGTCCCCAGGTGGGCTGCACCATGCATCGCCCCCTGGAGGGCTGAACACTTTCCCCCCGCGGAGTTCCAGTTGGGTTCCTCGCGTCGAACTCCAGCGCGGCCCTCAGAGGCTACCTCGCCCCTCCCCGCCCCTTTTGGGTGGCTGTGAAAACCCGGACGGGATCGCCCCAGGGCCAGGTTCCGTGCTCCCCAAGCCGGGGTGTGCACGCTGGAGGCCGGGGTTGCTGGCCCGAGCGTGAAGTTCGGAACGGTAGGAAGCTGCAGCCCCTGCGAGTGGGCGGAGCCGAGGAGACATAGGAGGGCTCAAAAGGAGGTGGAGGGATACACGGCCACGGTCGGAACTACTTTTAGGAGGAGGTCACGTGTGTTCCTAGTTGGGGAACTTTCCAAATTCCCACTCCCCTATGATAGCTGGAGAGGGGAATGGTTCGCTTACTTCGTCCGGGGTGCTCCCGCCTTGTGCGGACCAGGGACCCCAGAGCCTCCGGGGTCGCGGCGGAAAAACGGACTCAGACGAGCCATCTGCTGGAGCACTGTCGGGACTAACTCCTGGGAGCTGGTTACACAAGCACCCACATCCAAGCACGTGCCCCCGCCTCCCGCACCGGCGGCTGCCGCCGCTGATTCTTGCAGACCATGGAGCGAGAGTTCCCAAGTTGGTCCCTCTCGTCGCCTGCTACCCACAGAGCACATTAAATGGCCGAGACCCGAGACGCTTTGCTATGGATCGGCTAAAACTGCGCGTTCCCAACCGTGGGAGAGGGGGCCGGGTCCCGGGGGGTCTGGTGCCTCTTCCTAGCTAGTGCCCGATGCTCCTCAGGGAGAACCTTTTCCTGAGTGCCTTGCTCGCAGGGCTAAACAGCCCCCTGCTTGGATTCAACGATGTTGCAACAAACTTCAGTCACTACCCTTGAGCTGATGAGCTGGTGAGCGCGCCCCACCTACTGTAAACTCAGCCAAGAGACTTATCAGCTCGGAGAACCTAGTCAATGGCCGTCAGCCCAGAATAAACCTGTCAAGTCTGCTTACAGCGTCGATTACTTGACCTACTCAAGTGAGAGAGCTGGTTCAGAAATGCTGAGAACTGGAGCGCGTTTACCCCGACATGGATCAGCTACAATGCGAGTTGTCCACCTTCTGCTTAAAGAAAATAGGCATCAATCTAGGAATTTCTTCCTTTTCTTCCCCCTGGGAAGTATAACTCAAAGAGACAATTGGAGTCCAAAAGTATCTGAGTTGGGATCTAGGCTGAGGCACTGGTTCTTTCTTTCTTTTTTTTAAGATCTGGGAGAATAGGGATCAATGTGTATTGCAGTAATTGAGAATAGGTGCCTGGGAAGGTCTAAAGACAGTTTTATTCAATTTATGAGGCAGAAGATTGTACATGAGCATATCTTAATTGCATGCAGCCCCTGAAGACTAGAAACCCTCAGAGACCTAGCTTAGAAGCCACAGGCCATTACCTAACTCCAAAACTACTAATTAAACCAGGGATATTTACAGTGTTCTTAGAGATCTCTGAGTCTCCATAAAACTTGGCATTTATATACAACATCCTTTTAAAATAACTCTGCGAGAGTTAGCAACCCACTTAACCTTCAATGTTGATATTTATTGGAAGCTGATTTTGTGAATGGTCCCGGTCAGCTTGAGGGAGGCAAGGGCCACAGTGGAAAATTAAATAGAGAGCAATTTGGAAAGAGTTAGAACAGCCTGCTCCTACTTTGGTTTCCAAAGATGAAAATCCTGTCCACAAAGTCTAGAGTGAGCTAGAGATTTATTTTACAAAAACCAAGGATAAGGAGTCCCTGATTTCTAAGTGTTTCACTCGATTGCATGGTAAGAACCTGAGCTATGCCCAGTTGAATATCAACTACTACTTGGTGGGAAAAGGCCAAGTGAAGATGAAGTTAAATGAAGGGAAGTAGACTGAGGACTAATAAGGGGGCCGGCCGAGTGGCGCGGTGGTTAAGCGCCGGCTTGGGATGCCAGCGGCCCCGGTTCGGGCCCACATATGAGGGCCAGTGACACAGCCCTCAAAAAAAAAACAAAAACACAAACATAAAATGTCCCATGTTTGTTTCTCAGTGGCTGAGCTTGTCCCCCGAGTCCCTGTTACAAAAATGCCCTTCTGTGCCCTTCTTTGCCCCTCCCCTGGAGCCTACCCTAAATGAGGATCACTCTTCCATCATCCGAGAAGTTCTGAAATCCACTTCCTGGGAAGAAAACAGGTTCACTTATGCCCTGCATGAGGAGGGTTCCTTTTCAATTCCCATGGCACAGGGTTATTTTGGAGCAAAGAGGATGTACTAGAATATGAGACTGGCCCACAAACACCTCCTTCAGCTGAAGGAAGAAAATGGGAGATAGTTTTTTGCTGCTTCTCTAAACATCATGTCCTTCTACCTGTCTCTCGTGATGAACGGATCAGCAATGTTGGCAGATATTTGGCCAGCCTGACAGCAATATCAGGTGATTATTGTGAGTTGCTGAATAAAAACCTCCTCCCTTTCCAAGGGTTAAGTAGGTCCCTGAAGAAAATACTAAAGTATCCTTTCTCATTTTTTGTTTTTCTTTACTTTTTCCTTCTACCCAAGAAATCCCCTTACCCAGGTGGTAGAGTTTAAACCTCTAAGTAGCTGAACCCATCTAATGTACAGAAAGGTTTTGTTTTTGTTTTTTTTCCTAATGATTTTTTCAAGTTCAAAGGCAAATATCTGCTTGGCTGTACACACAATACAATACACATTGGTTTCCAAGCACTTCAGTTCTTTACCTGTCTGGATTCAGAACGCCCGTAGGGAGAAACAAAAGCTTGTAACAAAGAGAGAATTATATAAAGCTTCAGGGAGGCTAACTATATGGAATAATTAGTGAGCATGACAAACCAGCTTTAATTATCAGTTTCTAACAAATGATTCCCAAACTGTATTGTTACTACATTCAAAGAATGGCCACAAAGAAAATACCTTTCTTACTTTTTTTGATAAGTGAAATGACCAGCCAGTTGATGTGGGTGATATAAATAGTTGATGTGAGCTTTGGAGGTCCTGCTGCTAACATGTCTTTTGCTGAACACTGCACACTCCAGTGCCTTTCTCATCTCCCACACACTGACCTTTCAAATAGAGATCTAAGTCAATGGCTTTAATTTTTAAGCAACCTTCTCTGGTTTTAATCTGTTTAAGCTCTGTTTTCTTAAGAATACAGAACAGAAAAATGTAACAATTATAGGTTTGACTTTAAACCACCCCATTCTTCCAATTGTCCAAAGGCTTTCCCTTTATTTCATTTATTCTAATTACAAATATTGCTGTTCTTTTGAATAAAGATATTTTGTCCAAGACATTTCCCCAGAAGGCACTGCTACAGATCATACAAGTAACTACACTCTAAAAGAAAAGTTTCCATTTTTGTCTATGAACTCTTCATGTCCTAAATCTCTCCTGGATCGATTTTAGATGATACTTATGTCTCCTTTCACATCTCACTAGAGAGGCATGCTGTATGAACTTATAACTCAAGAGAAATAAAGGTTGGGCAGGGTGCTTCTGGGAGAACCACAGAGCAGACCAGGCACTCACTATGTCCAAGTAGCATTCAGAAATTGTAACTTGGACAAGAGAGTGATACAAAAGAAAAGACCTAACATGACAAGACAGTTTTGCTTGTTTCAGTCTCCAACCTAACATTGACTATTGGATATTCTGCTTCGGTCCCCTTAATACTAACTCTGACTCTAGCCCTACGGAACACATATTTTGCTTTTTAGCTCTTCCAATAATACAAAAATATACTAATTTTGATATACCAGCAAGTATTGGGTCACTGACCAGGCGCTTTGCAGAGTAACCCTCATTTGTCTATGTATAGGAAGGACATCGAAAAAGAGTTAAGATTCGCCATTGCCTCGCTCCTATACATTTGTCCCTTCAGAATATTCTCTGGCTTCTGAGACATCACTTTTTCAAACAAAGAGTAACTTTTTGAAAAAGAAAATGCAATGGGCAAACTCTGTTTAAATTATCTTCTTTTTGTCTGTCTGCTTGATGGTATGGGGTCTTATCTCCATTCATTTATTTAATGATTCATTCAACAAATATTTGGGTGTCTATTATGTGCCAGTACTATGTTAAGCTCTGTGAACAGAAAAATGATGGTGGTATACAGGGTCCAGCTTTTATGAAATTTAGTCTCCTTGAAATCTTGGCTGCTTTGTCTGACACTTGCAACCAATTCACAGCCCATGGACTAGAGTTAAAGACTAGAAAATACGCTGAAGTTTGATAACTGTTTCAATTATCTATCACCGCATGATAAACCACCAGAAACTTCGTGGCTTAAAAGAACAACCATCATTTATTTTCTCCCAATTCTTCAATTTGGGAAGGGCACAGATAGATAGTTCTTCTGCTCCCCCATGATGTCAGCTGGGGTCAGACATGTGATTGTATGCAGCTGTGAGTTTGGCAGGGGCTGGAATGTCTGAGTGGCTTCACCCACATGCCCAGCACCTCAGCTGGGGGAAATGAAATGGCTGGGGGCCTCCTTGTCTTCATGTGATTGCTCATCATTCAGGGGTCCAGCCCAAGCTTTTTTACACAGTGACTGGATCCCAAGAGGGAGAAGGCAGAAACTACACGGTCTCTTAAAGCCAGGGTTTGGAACTCCCAGAATATCCCTTTCATTGTATTCTCTTGGCCAAAGAAAGTCATAAGGCCAGCTCAGATCGAAAGGGAGAGGAAAGAGACTCTCCTTCTTAATGGGAGGAATGGCTGTTAAAGGAAGAATTATTAGCAGTAATATTTGGAAACATTCTATCAAATCCACCTTCTGGCCACAAAAATTCACACATACACACCCACATACAGACATGCAGAATGCACTCACTTCCTCCCCTCAGATTATCATTCTGTATATCCTTGGCTCTAAAGTACTGGATCTAGAACATATACGAGGCCCAGATGTGGATGAGGGATTTCAGATGCTGCTCCTCTTTACCTGGAAACCTGTGAACTAAAAAGACAAGTTACATATACAACATACAATGTTGACACAGGGATAAGTATCACTGCAATAGACAACTCCTGTTCAAGGGTGGGGGCAGGGGTGGAGGGAATGGAAGGCACATCGTAGTCACCAGCCCATAGCATTTTGAAAGCCAGCCAAGCACTATCATCCTGACTCGAAGGATCTGGTTCTCCATTAGGGCCTGGTTGTCCTTCCTTGGAGTAGTTCCCTAATTTAGTGTTCTTGGCTCCTGCTCAAGGGGTCTTGGCTATCTATCACCTCTGAGTCCATCTCCCTCCTCCGTCAGAAACTGCCTGCCCTCACAGGTGAATAGCTTCCTCAGATCTCTCCTTGCTCATAGAACTTTGGGGACCCAGAGGCTTTTAAAAAATGTTTTATTTTGAACTATCTCCTTCTTCATTCTAAGCTGGTGGTGGCTTTATCAATACAATTCTCTTTAAAATTTTGTGGGTTTTCTATGATACTTATTAGAGTTCTCTCCTTGCCCACAAAGCAGCATCTTTAATTCTTTCAAAAGCAAACCTCTACTTTGGGCCTTGTTAAGGTGGCTGCTGTTGGACGGCCCTTAAGATCCCTAGAAGCCCTTTTGTGTAGCTAAGAGGGTCTCTAAGACAATATCTTAAATTTTTTAGAGATCTTAACACAGAATCTTGATGAAATCTTTCCCTTCAGGCCACATTTTACAAGCAGGCCCCTGAGACCACTTCTTACTTTGAAGCTCTTGCTAGCTAAAAAGACTCTCCTAGGCCCTATCTATTTCTTCTACATTCTGCTGGAAAACTGAATAGTTCCTTTTTAAAGCATGTCTCTTGTGATACCATCCTAGATCACTAAAGGAGGCCAACTGAAACTTTGATCATTCATTTTGAATTAGGTACATTTTCTGCCTTCTGTATTTTACTGCATACAAGTGTTGCTGACCATTTTGCCACTACATAGCATCGATTCTCTAGCTTCCAAAAGCAATTTCCTCACTATTCTTATAGCCTCCATTAAGAGTCTCTCCTCCCTAGACTAAGGAGACATATCCACTAAATGCCCATGATGTGGGATCTCATATTGGATCCTGGAACAAAAAAAAGAACAGTAGAAAAACTGGTTAATTTCATACAAGGTCTGTACTTTATGTTAATTTCCTGATTTTGATACTTATTCTATGGCTATATAATTTATTAAGATTAGGTCAGCTAGATGAAGACTATCCATAAACTCTGTATCATTTTTGTGACTTTTCTGTAAGTCTGAAATTGTTTCAAAATAAAATTTTTAAAAGCTAAATTAATTTTTTAGAAAAAAAAGTTAGATTTCCCTGATCACCTTTTCAATCTCTGTCCAATGCAAAGTCCCAAAGCCAGCACTACATACATGTTTTAGATTTTTGTTACGCCAGCAGCAAACTTTCAACATCAATTTCTGTTATCTACTGTGCATAACACATTACCTCAAAATGCAGCAGTGTAAAACAGCAACAACCATTTTCTTGCTCACCATTCTGCAATACAGACAGGATGTGTTTGTTGCAGCGGCTTGACTTGAGCTGGAGGATCCAAGATGGTGTCACTCACATGTCTAGGGCTGTGGCCCCAGCTAGAGTGGCTAGAATAACTAGGGGCTGGCTAGACTCATCTCCCTCCCCTAGTCTCTAAGGGAGGGAGGTCTTTCTAAGCCTCTAGCAGATTTTTCTCTTCAGCAAGGTAGCCAGACTTCTTTACATGATTACCTTCCAAGACAGCAAAAACTAAAGTTGCCATATCTACACCCAGAACTGTAAAAGTGTCCTTTTTGCCTCATTCTACTGACCAAAGCAAGTAACTGGGCCTGTCAAGATTCAACTGAGGGGAAATAGACTCTACCTCTTGGTGGTAACAAGTAGAGAGATAGAGGAATTACTGGTAGTCATCTAGCACAATGACCCAAGCCCTGTCCCCTACAAATGACACCTTAGAGCAGACAATTTTCCATGCTCAATTCTGCCTAGACTCTCTATCACTTAATCATCACTATCAGTTTTCGATTTGATTAGCAACTGAATGTTTTCTGTTTATTATCTATTGTATTCCTTAATCCTGTAATTTCTTCATTTTCTTACTCATGTATTTTCCATGCATAATTCTTCTCTAGGATCAACACATGTCACCAAAAGGGGTCATTAAAATAGTGAAATAAAACAAAAGTGTTAATATCTATATATGTATATGTTTTTGCATAAATACATGGAAAATATTTGGAAGAATGAACAAGAGAAAAGATAACGCTGGCTTTCTCTAAGGACAGGATGGGGAGAGGGGATGCAGAGGAAGAGGAGTTTCTCTTTTTCTTCATTGCTTTCTGTGTGGTTTGAAGAGTCTTTACAATGATCAGTTATTATTTATCCAACAGAATTAAGACTAAAAATCCATGACTATTATCAAAAGAATATCAAATAAACCAGGGTGAGAGCTCAACTAATATTTTTAGGAAGTTTTTTCTTTTTCTTTTCCTTTCTTTTTTTTTGAGGGCAGTGTTACTGGCTCTCATATGTGGGACCGAACAGGGGCCGCTGGCTTCCGAAGCCAGCTCTTAACCACCACACCACTTGGCTGGCCCTTCAACTCTAATATTTTTAAGTAAGTGAGTGCACTAAGGTATTTTCAGCATTTAAGGCTAAATAAAAGTCTGTTTGGTGTCTGCTACACCAAAGAAACAGAGAATATCCGCCCTAAATGCTGTCTAGTAGAGATGCTACACAGTAGACAGGTTGTATCTTACCGAGTACTCTCTTTCCCTAAATAAGCTTTCTCCACTAGATCTACTCTTCACTCTATGTACGAGTATTTAATGACTTTCACTGCTTAAAGAAAATTTCCTCCGTTAATAATCATATAGCACGACAGTACCACCACCATTCAAGGCAGTGGCAGACTACTTTATGATACAAGAAAACTCAAAGATCCTTTAGTTCACTAATCCCATTTTACAAATGAAGGAACTGAAGCCCAAAAGATTTACATATGCATGTCACATAGCTACGCAGTAAGGAATCCTAGATTGGAGCCTGGGAAATTTCCTGATATCCCTTCAGTGAATAAAGATGAGAAGAAAACTTAATTTTATAGAAATCTAAAAAAGTTAATTAGAGAAAAATTTGACTAGAGATGGCTTTTAATGGTATTTTCAAGCCTTGGGCATGGGTGAATGAAGGGAACAAGAAGACAGCCTAGGTAGAGACAATAGATAGGGATGGGAATAGGGGGAGATGAGGACAAGTAAACAACACAATTACTGGTGCTCATCCTCTGCCCTTAACTGTCATGAAATGGAATCATGAGAATTAGGGCCTTAAAGATAAAAAATGAAAACTAGAAATTGCTGCATATTGCAAATTTGCTTCTTCTCCTCAGTTCCTAAGATCATTTGGACATTCTCTTCCAAACAAGGATGTAAAGGAGGCAACTGTTACATGTGTACTGAAAAAAAGAAAAGCTACCATACTCTTTTGAACAGAAGAAAAAGCCAAAAGGAAGGAAATGCCAAAAGCCACTGAAAATAGAAGGGAACACTGCCACCTACTGAAGAGTTGGAGTCAATAAAAATGGTGCCATGCATAGACACAGCATCTTCGGCAGGGCTTAAAATCAGTTAATCTAACAACTCAACATTAAAAAAACAAACAATCCAACTAAAAAATGGGCAGAGGACCTGAGTAGACATCTCTCCACAGAAGATTTACAGATGGCCAATACACATATGAAAAGATGTTCAACATCTTTAATCACCAGAGAAATACAAATTAAAACCAAAATGAGATGTCACCTGTCAAAATGGCTATCATTAATAAATCAACAAACGGGCCGGCCGAGTGGAGCATTGGTTAAGCGCTGGTTTTGGGAAGCCAGCAGCCCCAGTTCGGGTCCCACATATGAGGGCCAGTGACACTGCCCTCTACAGCTAACAACAGCTCCACATGAAGCTGGGCTGTGCGAGCCCTGGTGATGGTGTAGGCTGCAGTCCCTGCTGCAGTGGGCTGCCATAGGCTACAGTGAGTGGCCCGCAGCCAGCGTGAGCGGCTGGCAGCCAAGCGTGAGCTGCCAATAGCCGCGGTGAGCGACCATCCAGAGGCCAGCGACCGATCTGCCTCATCCGGGAAGAGCGCAATGACAATACCAACAGTGAAGCAATAGCCTCCGCAACTAAACTGAAGAACAAAAAGACAGTAACTTGTCTGTTCCCCTTCCCCGATTCCCCAACGCTGTTCCCCTCCACCAATTCCCCAATAAAATCTTTAAAAAAATAAAAATAAAAATAAAATAAATAAATAAATCAACAAACAACCTTTAGTGGGATTACAAATTGATGCAGCCACTATGGAAAACAGTATGGAGGTTCCTCAAAAAATTAAAAATAGAACTACCTTATGACCCAGCAATTCCACTTCTGGGTATTTATCCAAAACACTAATTCAAAAAGATATATGCACCTGTATGTTCACTGCAGCACTATTTACAATAGCCAAGATGTGGAAGCAACCCAAGTGCCCAGCAATAGGAAACTGGATAAAGAAGGTGTGGCACATACTCTGGCAGACAGTGGAATAATACTCGGCCATAAAAAAAAAAAATGAAATCTTACCATTTGCAACAACATGGGTGGACCTAGATGGTATTATGCTCAGTGAAATAAATTAGACAGAGAAAGACAAATACCATATTATCTCACTTATATGTGGAATCTAAAGACCAAAATAACAAAAAACAAGCAAACAAAAAAAAACCCAGAAACAGGCTCATAAATACAGGGAACAAACTGATGGTTACTAGATAGGGAGGGTTGGGGAGCTGGGTAAAAAAGGTGAAGGGATTAAGAAGTATAAATTAGTAGTTAAAAAAATAGTCACAAGGATGTAAAGTGCAGCATAGGAAATGTAGGGCCAGGTAGATACCAGACAAATTGGGGGGATCACTTCATAAATCATATAAATACCTAACCACTATGCTATATACCTGAAACTAATATAAAATAATACTGAACATCAACTGTAATGGAAAAAAAAATCAGTTATTCTAGTTGCAGTCTGGGCAGGTCAGTGCAGAGAGAGAAAGCTTAATTCTGGAATCCACCAGGCCAATCTGTGCTGGAAAATGGTTAGTTTGTTTCTGGTATGGAGGTGCCAAGGCCTGCATCCCTGCTTCTCTTTCTTCCACGAATAATTATGACTATTCTGAATTTTTTCCCCAAATCTAAATCTGAAAATAATAAAATTTGGTAAAGACTAGATGAAAGTGATGTGAAGAGAAAAAACAACACAAAGAAATGTATTTAATACATACATGTGGTTAAAAATTCCCAGTGGCTCACTACTGCCCTTCCCCAGATAAGTGTTTTCTTTTTCCTTTTACTCTTTCCATTTCTTCCTCCTCTATTCATATACAAATATACATACACACAAAGGACAACTGCAAGAGAGGGCTGGTAGAAAGCTGCTGATTCTTTGTGTAAAACCTCAGTCTTTCCCCTCTGCTGTGATCTGAATGTTTCTGTCCCACCCCTCACCCCCACCAATTCTTATGTTGAGACTTAACTCCCAAGGTGATGGTATTAGGAAATGGGGCCTTTGGGAGGTGATTAAGTCATCAGAGCAGAGCCCTCATGAATGAGATTAGCGCCCCTATAAAAAGAGGCCAGTAGAACTCCCTTCCCCTTCCCCCATGCCAAATGAGGTTACTTCTAGAAGGGGGCTGTTTATGAATTGGGAAGCAGGCCCTTAGTAGAGACAGAAACTGATGTCCTACTTTCAGCCTCCAAAACTGTGAGAAATAAATTCCTGTTGTTCATATGCCACCCAGTCTGTGGTATATTGTGATAACAACCTGAATAGGCTAAGAAATTCTCTTCCATCCATCCTTCTAATCTCCCTTTCTCCTGTCTTTGTTGCCAGTTTCTTTGGTCTTACCCCATTTTTCTCCTCCTCACCTCTATGTATCAAGATTTTCCTTTTAATATAAAAGAAACTGACGTGGCTAGGAGACCTGGTGGGGTGACAACATTTTCAACACTGCCAAGTTACACAGCTCCAAAGGCCATCATTCACATTGTATGTGATTGTGGTTATTTCATGCTTTTTGATTTTTCAACCACATGAATGCAATGTTTAATTTATATATATTTTTTTTAAAAGAATGAAATCCTACCATTTGTAACAACATGCATGGACCTAGAGAATATTATGCTAAGTGAAATAAGTCAGACTGAGAAAGACAAAAACACAAATATCATATGATTTCGCTTATATGTGGAATCTAAAGAAAAGAATAAACGAGCACACAAAACAAATAGACTCAGAGATACAGAGAAAAAACTTATGGCTGCTAGATAGGAGGGGTTTGGGAGTCGGGGAGAAGGTGAAGTGATTCAAAAGTACAAATTGGGGGCCGGCCGAGTGGCGCATTGGTTAAGAGCTGGTTTTGGGATGCCAGCAGCCCCGGTTCGGGATGCCAGCAGCCCTGGTTCGGATCCCACATATGAGGGTCGGTGACACTGCCCTCCACAGCTAACAGCTCCACATGGAGCTGGGCTCTGCAAGCCCCGGCGACGATGTAGGCTGCAGCCCCTGCTGCAGTGGGCTGCCATAGGCTACAGTGAGTGGCCCGCAGCCAGCGTGAGCTGGCAGCCAGCGTGAGCTGCCAATAGCTGCGGTGAGCAACATCCAGAGGCCGGCGACCTATCTGCCTCCTGCAGGAAGAGCGCAATGATGATACCAACATGGGCCAGTGAAGCAACATTCTCCGCAACTAGACTGAAGAACAAAAAGACAGCAACTTGTCTGTTCCCCTTCCTCGATTCCCCAATAAAAAAATCTTTAAAAAAAAAAAAGTACAAATTGGTAGTCATAAAATGGTCACAGGGTTGTGAAATACAGTACAGGGAATATAATCAATAATGTTGTATAGATTATGTAGGGTGCCAGATGGGTACTGGATTTATTGGATCACTTCATAAATTGTGTAGCTGCCAGACCACTGTGCTGTACACCTGAAGCTGATGTAGAATAATACTAAATGTCAACTATAATTAAATGTGTATATATATATATATATATATATATATATATATAGTCACGGGATGTAAAGTACAGCATAGGGAATATAGTCAATAGTATAGTAACAGCTATATACGAAGTCAGAGGGCTAGTAGACTGGGAAGGGGGTTTCACTTCGTGGGAGGGATAAATATCTAATCATTATGTTGTTTTATACACCTGAAAATAATAATAAAAAAATAAATAAAAACTAACCTTAGTGGCCCAATGGCAAGCCACTCTTTAATTCCATGGTTCCACTTAATGATAAAGTAAAACAGTTCTAGTCCCTGCCCAGTTATGTTTTTTATTAACAATGTCTTAGGATTAATAAAATAAGTTCAAAAGATACTCTCGTTGTGATTTAGGTTTTTTCTATCTTATAGGAACAACAGAAAAAAATACCATAGGAAAACCTAACATTGTCAGACCTAGCTTAAAAGAGAAATTTTATCTTTTCTAAATACAACAGATGAAGAGCTAGTTCTCTTTTGTGGATTTGTGTTACTTAATTCTACTTAAATGCATTGCATTTCTGATGCAATGTACATGTTTTACATTTCAGGAAACCCTAGAGGAAACGAAGGTCTATAAGCAAAGGTAATGGTACTTAAAAATTAATTTGGGACTATATCAAATCATTCACATAAATTTCCTGAAGTTGGGGAACTGGGAGAAAGCTAGTGGATAGAAACAGTCTATATTCTAAGGGTGGGTGGTGGTGGGGAACCCAGAATTTACCTAGCTCTGAATTATTATCTTATCTGCAATTTCTTTCCGTGGCACCTCTCCTAGAGTGCAGTCCCTGTTGGCTGCTATAGCTCATGGAACCCCTTTCCTATATCACCTGTTGAAGCAGGTAGAAGGGAGGTCTTAATTAAGATGTGCTGTATTATTATTGTGTTCGTATGAGTTTGCTAAGTGTGAAATATTATATTTTATTATAATGATTTTTTTTTAAAGAATTTTTTTATTTTTATTTATTTATTTTTTTTGAGGGCAGTGTCACTGGCCCTCATATGTGGGACCTGAACCGGGGCCGCTGGCTTCCCAAGCCAGCGCTTAACCACTGCGCCACTCGGCCGGCCTGTCTTTATAATGATTTTTAAAATAACTTCTAACTGTAAAATAGGATCATCTGTGTTTCAAATCCTGTTCATTTCACAATGTTGAGGCATTTGTCCTATTAACCAGTTAACTTTTCCTTGTGATTTTAATTTGGTACTTTAAATCTTCTCAGTCTTTAAAGTACAATTCTCCTGCCTGAAAATGGCTATTATTCTATATCTGAAATGTACTGTCCTTTTCAACTACATCCAGAAATTTGCAAACCAGAAACTTTTTGCCCTAGTAGCTTACTTATACCTTGGGGGCTATCTTGGCTTGGGTTTGCTATCAGAAGCTAGGTCAAGCAATCCTGATTTCTAGCTCTCCCAAACTGCATACAATATTTCTAATAATCCTCTTCAAGTGATATCTGTTTATTTTGCAATGGACAGAAAGCAAAGGAGACCTTAAAGGTATTTTTACTTCAGGGCACAGAATGTATACCAAGTACAGCAGTGCCTTTGTGCCATGTTGGTTGATGTGGACTAAGGATGCCCTTTAAAGAAAGTCATGAATAAAAATACTTCCAGAAGTTGTCATAAAGCAAATTATACAAAAAAAAAAATAAGTGTCTCATAGAACTCTGATGGGTTACTACCCATTGGTCACCAGTTATTTAAATAAAGTGACAATAGGGTTTTCCCCAAGTTAGAAAACTCCCATGACTCACATAGATGGACAGAGGGACTTGTCCTGGGTCTTTGAGGCGTAGCAATGTCTTCAGTGATGTTGGTTCAGTGAAACAGTCACACAGCATAGGAGACTCAACACCAGCAATTCTACTTGAGTATAAACCTCAGAGCAGTGGTTTTCAAACTAGAGAACTGAATTAATTCATACCTTTAATCTCTCTCAATATTCCTTCCTATACCTCATTTACCTGAGAACCAGCGTAGTTAAGTGGCTCTCATGGTTCCTAGTCCCTACCTCCCCTTTCACAGTAGCCCTTTCTCCCACTTTAAAAGAGAAACGTGTACCTCTCTCCAACTGAATGCTAAAACAATGTACTGCCCCAAAGCGTAAAAACCTGCAAGGGGCTAAAAAGACAATCTGAAATGATAATATTGGTGTTGAGAAGCTGAATGACCCTACTGACTAACAACACTTTTGAATGTTATATTGTTTAATATTACTTGTTTTCTAGTAAACTGAAGGAAGACCTATTCAATGGTCCCTAATAAATCATTAAAAATAAGATTACTGGGCCGGCCGAGTGGCGCATTGGTTAAGCGCTGGTTTTGGGATGCCAGCGGCCCCGGTTCGGATCCCACATGAGGGCCAGTGACACTGCCCTCTGCAGCTGACGACGGCTCCACCTGGAGCTGGGCTGTGCGAGCCCCGGTGATTGGTGTGGGCTGCAGCCCCTGCTGCGGTGGGCTGCCATGGGCTACAGTGAGTGGCCGGCAGCCAGCGTGAGCGGCCGGCAGCCAGCGTGAGCGGCTGGCAGCCAGGCGTGAGCTGCCGATAGCCGCGATGAGCGACATCCAGAGGCCAGCGACCGATCTGCCTCATCCGGGAGGAGCGCGGTGACGATACCAACAGTGAAGCAACATCCTCCGCAACTAAACTGAAGAGCAGGAAGACGGCAACTTGTCTGTTCCCCTTCCCTGATTCCCCAACGCTGCTCCCCTCCACCAATTCCCCAATAAAATCTTTAAAAAAAAAAAAAAAAAAAAAAAAGAGAAACGTGTACCTCTCTCCAACTGAATGCTAAAACAATGTACTGCCCCAAAGCGTAAAAACCTGCAAGGGGCTAAAAAGACTATCTGAAATGATAATATTGGTGTTGAGAAGCTGAATGACCCTACTGACTAACAACACTTTTGAATGTTATATTGTTTAATATTACTTGTTTTCTAGTAAACTGAAGGAAGACCTATTCAATGGTCCCTAATAAATCATTAAAAATAAGATTACTAATTGATGTGTAGCATATAATTTGGAAAGCTTTCAAATAAGTGAGTGACATCACTAAAACAATTTTTTCCAATTGTCATCCACTTACTTATGTGAATAACATTCCTCAGTGTTTACAATACAAAAGCAAAAACTAGGGATAAACTGAAGCTGAACATGTCTCCTTCTAGAAATATGTAAAATTCATTTATGATATACAAACCAATTTTTTAAAAGGACCATTGATTTCTTTTTTATGCTAAATACTTACCAATATTTAAAGTATTTAACTGATCAATTATGAACTAAAAATATTTAATAACTCAATTCAGAAAAATTTTTAACACATAAGAGTCTTATGGTCAAAGGAATTTTACATAATTTAATTTAAATTTCTATATAAAATTTGTTGCAGAGAAATATGATAGAGTGACCAATAGAAGATATTCACACATAACGTATAATACATTTAGATAAAAATCTGTGGCAGAGTGGAAAAAAAAATTCAAGTCAAAAAAAAAAAAAATAGTGATGTAGGGCCGGCCGAGTGGCGCGGTGGTTAAGCGCTGGCCTGGGAAGCCAGCGGCCCTGGTTCGGTCCCACATATGAGGGCCAGTGACACTGCCCTCAAAAAAAAAAAAAAAAAAAAAAGTGATGTAAAATTTCCCCAGTGTATAAGAAGAGCTGTTTGTGTTGTTGATATTTAGATAGGTAATGGTGAGTATCAAATAATTATGGTATTTATATTCCACTGGATGCATTTAAGAATTCTATTTTAAATGTTAATGTTTACATTACAAGGAAATTACTTCCTTGACAACTATTTAAATTTATGATGAAAAAGTTTAATTCTAATTCTAAAATGTATAAGGAGGAAAAGCTTTTCCAAATTGTTTGTGGGGTAAGCTAACAAAGTTTTAAGACCCCTACTCTAGTGGAACTTTCATACATGTGCATAAAAAACATATAGGAATGTTCATGGTAACATTACTTAAAACAGCAAAAAGTTAGAAAGAATCTAAATGTCCATCAATAAGGATAAAGAAAATATGTTTTTATATTTTTTTTTTTTTTTTTAAAGATTTTATTGGGGAATTGGTGGAGGGGAACAGCGTTGGGGAATCGGGGAAGGGAAACAGACAAGTTGCCGTCCTCTTGTTCTTCAGTTTAGTTGCGGAGGATGTTGCTTCACTGTTGGTATCGTCATTGCGCTTTTCCCGGATGAGGCAGATCAGTCGCTGGCCTCTGGATGTCGCTCATGGCGGCTATTGGCAGCTCACGCTTGGCTGCCAGCCGCTCACGCTGGCTGTGGGCCACTCACTGCAGCCTATGGCAGCCCACTGCAGCAGGGGCTGCAGCCCACACCATCACCGGGGCTTGCACAACCCAGCTCCAGGTGGAGCTGTTGTTAGCTGTAGAGGGCAGTGTCACTGGCCCTCATGTGGGATCCGAACCGGGGCCGCTGGCATCCCAAAGCCAGCGCTTAACCAATGCGCCACTCGGCCGGCCCCTGTTTTTATATTTTTATATGATGAAATACTACACATTGGTGAAAAATAATAAATTAGATCAATTTATCAATATGGAAATATCTTAACATTTATCGAACCTTAGTTAAATCCAATCCTCAGAATTACAGTGGGTTCATTTTCTCACATCCTATCCTCTCACAACAAAGACCAGTTCAGGGGCCGGCGGAGTGGCTCAGTTGGTTAAGAGTTGGCTTGGGAGAGTAAGCTCTGAGCAGCAGGGCAGCCAGTTTGATTCCCAGTGACCAGTGACGCTGCGTCCTCTACAGCTAAGATGGTGAACAACAGCTCGACCTGGAACTGGGCTGCAGTGGGCTGTGGTGAGCTACCATGAGTGGCGGTGAGTGGCGATCCAATGGCCGGTGACCAACTACCTCAGCTGGGAAGAGCACAATGATCATGATACCAACATGGGCCAGTGAAGCAATGTCCTTCACAACTAGACTGAAGAACAAAAGGACAGCAACTTGTATGTTCCCCTTCCCCGGTTCCCCAATGCTGTTCCCCTCCCCCAATTCCCCAATTTAAAAAAAAAAGAAAAAAAAAGAAACCAGTTCAGGAAGCAGGAAGTCCATAGGCTGTGTGATGTCACCCAAACCTTGGCCCTGAAGCAGAGAACTTTGAATGGGTGTGTAACATGATCATATCGCAGTTATGATCATAAATGCTCCCCAGTTGTCTGAGGCATTTTAATCACTACCCCTGTTGGGAGTGAAGGGCAGAGTAAAAGGGCCAAAGGACCAATGAGAAGGAAGAGGATTTCCTCATCATCTTTTTGGAATCTCTACTTGCTTAGAAATAGAAAGTAAGGTACATATTCACTTTTTTTTTTTGAGGGCAGTGTCACTGGCCCCCACATGTGGGACCCGAACCAGGGCCGCTGGCTTCCAAGCCAGCGCCCATCCACCGCACCACTCAGCCGGCCCGATACATATTCACTTTTATAGAAAGGATGTATAGAGGAAATAAGATCTAGCAAATAGTCAATGGTGAGATAAGGAGAAAGTGACTCCTGCCAAGAAATTAAGTCTATGATAATAAAATCACAGTTCAGGAGCTCATTTCTATTAGAAAGCAAAATCCATAATGCCCAGTAATGACAATTAAGTTTGTTGCCCATACGCATTAATTTCATTCTTCTTTTACTGTTTAGAGAAATCTACTTAAATACTTGAAAATTTTGAAAATTAAATCCCTTTTCTCACCGATCCCAATATAAAACTAGTGATAACATAAAATGGGGAGGTAATAAGAGCAATAGCAATAACTATAGACATTTATTAGCACTAATATTTGTTGACAACATTTAGAAATGTATAGGATCATTAAAGGGCATACGTAAGGTCTTATGAAGACCCCTGGCATATTTATGTTTTCTCTCCTTGGGCTCTGCAAATACATTTCTATAAGGACAGTCTGGGCGAGTTCTGTGACCCAAATATTATTGATTACATACTACCACTAAATGTTCAACAGGCATGATTTACAGAAATATATCTTATGTATTTCTTACAATTTGACCCTATACTGCTTCTCTGACACAAGAAATGAAATCATCCCTCTCCTCAAAAAGCTGAGGCTTTATTATCATTTCTGCCATTTTGCACCCTCAGGAATTTTCTCCCTAAGGTTCCCAATATTCTGCAAGTACTCTCCCAGCAGACCCATGCCATCAGTTCGCCAGACATGCCCTTACAGGTCCAAACCTCCACAGTGAAGCAGCCTTCATACAAGTCCCTCTACCAAAGGGAGAAGGCTGTCATCTGATTGTATTCATTGACTCTCATAATGTATATGTGAAAGGAGGATGCAGGGGGTTGTAGACCTGGACATAAAATTAAACTAGATTGCCATCTGTTGATAAATATTTCCAAATGTATGCTGCATTTAATACTTTCCTGTTATTCCAGTCTTCTCTTTGGAACACAGAAGGAAGCATTTCTTGAGTCAGAAACTCTTGGTGCTATTTTACAAGAAACACTTAAACTGAGTCACTTTCTGCTTCCCTATACAGTCCTCCCCCACTGCCTTACCCTGAAAGGAAAGGTACTTAATTATGTATATTCAGATCATAAATTCCTTGAGAGGCTATTTAGCATGGAGATTAAATGCACCATTTCTGGATCCAGATTATCTGCTTTCAAATTTTGCTCTGTCACTTATCAGTTTTAAGATCTTTGTCAAATTATTTAATCTTTCTTAATCTATCCCAGTGTCCTCATCTGTAAAACAGGGATAATAATAGTACCTACCTCATAGAGTTGTTATGGGGATTGAAGATTATATCACTTGGATCTTATTCAATTATACTTTCCTTGTTGCCATGTCTGACACCTTCCATATTGTTTGACATATGGTAAGCTTTCAGCAAATGCTGAATGAATGATGAATAACTATCAACGAGTGCAAGATAGGAAATGACAGGAAAATAAGGATTCTCCCAGTCCTTCAAGGTGTCCCCAGTAAACAGTACTTTTTGAATAACTGTATCTCTTTTATTGATATCATTTTGTGTCATACCAGTGTTTCAGTTAAGAGTTTAAATAAGCTGGGCCGGCCAAGTGGCGTGGTGGTTAAGCACTGGCTTGGGAAGCCAGCAGCCCCGGTTCGGGTCCCACTTATGAGGGCCAATGACATTGCCCTCAAAAAAAAAAAAAAAAAAAAAAAGAGTTTAAATAAGCTGCATTAGCCTCTGAGTCCCTATACCATCAAGGCTTGGTGAAGAAATAGTCCAATCACATTGACCTGCCACATGCTTCTTTTAAGTCATATGTCCAACATTATGACATGGGCAAGAAAGCGCACAACCTCCATTTCCACCCATTCAAAGTTCTCTGTGGGGGCCAGGTTCAGGAGGTGTCGCATCCCCCATGGACTAGATAGCTTCCTGGATAACGTCTCTCACAAACTAGAAGGATGCTAGTCCCAGCTGAATTGTGCAAAGAGCAAACCAGTGCAAGCTTCCCAAGAACCAGCCTCATTCACAGTTGTCAGAAGGTACAGTAACACTTAGAATCAAAACTTCATCTAGACACTCTAGTTTAAGCCCTGACAACTCCTAACTACATCTCAGCTTTCGCTCCAGTAACGCTACTCCCACTTCCCACTGAAGTTTCTTGGAGGTTACAAAAAATTCTTGTGTAAACCTTTGGGCTTCTTAAAATGCCTAGATTTTTTTTACATATCAGATAGACAATTAAGTATTTATAAACTCAATAACTAAAAGATTACACACTTTTTCAAATACATGTGTAAACATACAAGTATAATTTACCATCTGGATATAATATAATCCTTAGATAATAATAGCAGCCATATATCACATTACATTAACATGTCATGTTATATAATCCTTTTATTTCTATTCTTTGATATAGGATATTCTCAAGAAAAACCTTAATCACTATTTCCGTCTTTTGTTTCCCAAAGGGAATACCAACAACATAAATGTCAGACATAGTTAATATTATGGCTTGAAGGGGTAAAAAAAAGGTCTATGAAGCCTTTTGAGTTGTAAAGCAAATACAGTAAGTAATGTTCCTCTTCCTCAGTTGCAGCATAAATAATCAAAATTCCCCAGAAGGTAGACTCCTAATTTTATTGGAGGCTAACTTTTCTTTTTCAAACAAGTTTTGATAAAATTATTTTCTAATATTTCTCTTTTAAGTTTCTCTAAGATGGAAGTAGCCAAATCACAACTGAGACTTAATTTCACAAATTATCCTTATTAACTCTGGAACAATGTGGTGCTTTAATAAAACTTTAGTATGGGAGGGGAAATTACTTATCCTTGAATAATAACCTTTTTATTCTCAAGTGAGCCAAGTAGAGCTAAATCATGTCTTCTGGCCAACAGTGTCAGAGCTAAAGCACAGCTCATAAGAGAAGGACAATATAAATAGGTGGGATAGTAAAGAGAGTGGAGCAAGAATACAAGGAAAAGATGGGAGATAGGGGTGGATAAAGGGAAGGCGCTCCCTTCAAGGATCAGCAGCTTCTTTTAATCCTGGTCTATTGATTAACCCAAGTTCAGGGATGTAAACAGTTATGAAGAAGGTAAAAATAAAAAGGAAATGGATGAGATAGAAAAGATTAGGGGGTGGGGGGAAGAAAAGAAGTCCATCTGGTGGAGAGCAATAGAGCGTAACTTGAAATTGCCTTAGGGGCTAAAGCTCACTGATCTATGCTAGAATCTTTGGCCCACTGGAGACAATAGCCTAGTTCTACCCTAGTTCCACTCCAATTATGAGGACTTGTCCTTCATTTTTGATGGTCAAGAATTACTAGCATTTTATTTTCATATATGAATTTATTTAAAACTATTATCTGCGGGCCGGCCGAGTGGCGCGGTGGTTAAGCGCTGGCCTGGGAAGCCAGCGGCCCCGGTTCGGTCCCACATATGAGGGCCAGTGACAGAGCCCTCAAAAAAACAAACAAACAAACAAAACTATTATCTGCAAAAAATAAGCAAAATCCTTTGTCTTCATTCTACTTATATTTATTTAGCATTACTCTCATTTCTTTTTTTTTTTTTTTTTTTTTTTTTTTTAAAGATTTTATTGGGGAATTGGCGGAGGGGAACAGCGTTGGGGAATCGGGGAAGGGGAACAGACAAGTTGCTGTCTTTTTGTTCTTCAGTTTAGTTGCGGAGGATGTTGCTTCACTGTTGGTATCGTCATTGCGCTCTTCCCGGATGAGGCAGATCGGTCGCTGGCCTCTCGATGTCGCTCATCGCGGCTATTGGCAGCTCATGCTGGCTGCCAGCCGCTCACGCTGGCTGCGGGCCACTCACTGTAGCCTATGGCAGCCCACTGCAGCAGGGACTGCAGCCCACACCATCACCGGGGCTCGCACAGCCCAGCTCCATGTGGAGCTGTTGTTAGCTGTAGAGGGCAGTGTCACTGGCCCTCATGTGGGATCCGAACCGGGGCCGCTGGCATCCCAAAACCAGCGCTTAACCAATGCGCCACTCGGCCGGCCCGCATTACTCTCATTTCTTATATTTATCATGTAAGTGAATAAAATAGACTGTGGGCTTCTTACCATATATTCTTTGAAGTAAGCCTCTCAAAAACAAGAAATAAAAAGAATTGGCCCAAACAGAACCTAGATCACTTAGCCTTGAGATTATTTACAGTAAAATACTAAGTAAATTTAGTCAAGGGGACCAGAGACCAAACAATCAAGCACTAAATTAATTTAAAACATAGACATATCAATATATATATTTGAGGTGTTATAACTAAACAATAAAATAATTATTAGGATCACTAAAGCTACTTACTGGTCCAGTTTTGGGGGATTATTTCTTTTTCTGTGTATATATTCAGCTGAGTATAAATTGTTTTTAAAAAATCTTGTGAAAAACATGTTCAGGTAGAACTATGAAGAAATGTGGTTATTGAGTTGGGAAGAGTAACACAATATGTAGTGCCATGAATTTTTTTCATGAGTATTTTGGCAATTGTCTTAACTCAGGCTGCCATAACAAAATACGGTAGAGTGGGTGGCTTAAACAACAGAAATATTTTTTCTCACAGTTCGGGAGGGCATGAAGTCCAAAGTCAAGGTGTTGGCTAATTCAGTTCCTGGTAAGATTTCTCTTAGTGGTATCAGATAGCCACCTTCTCACTGTGTCCTCACATGGCAGGGAGGGAGGGAAGGAGAGAGTGAGTGCTCTAGTATCTCTTCTTAAAGGGGCATGAATCTCACCATGAGGGCCCCATCTTCATGAACTCATCTAATGCTAGTTATCCAAGGCGCCATCTCCGAGTACCATCTTATTGGGGTTAGGGCTTCAACATATGAATTTTGGAAGGACTCTAACGTTCATAACAGCAATTAAAACATGCTATATTATTCCAGTTCCAGGTATACTCATAAGCATACCTCACCCTGTCGTTCTCACTGAATGTAACTATACATCCTAGATAGAACACATGAAGCAGCTATTTGAGGGCTCTGGAAGGTAAATAGCAGCAGGTGGACTGGGGAAGAAGACCAGAATTCAAAATGCTACTGATTCAGCAGTGAGATTCCTGTTTTGTTTTTTTCGCCCCACCAGAATCCCCCAATCTAGACTTAAGGCAGCCTGAAACTCAGAATGGGCACCGGGACACAGACAGAGAAAACTCCAGAAGAAGCCTTTCAGTTCTGACTCAAGGAGCAGGAAAACATCTCTTAATGCTCAGAGAGAGTCAGGGAAATCTGATAGGTTTTGTTCTTTTATCTGTTCCCCAGTGCCCCAGGCCCCAAGAAATCCTGGCAGTCAAGCAGTGGCAATGACAAGAAAGGCAGTGGCGGCCCATAGGAATCAAAATTTCTGAGGAAGGGGAACCTTCCTCTATGAAGAAGCTGTGGCCCAGAGAGGGTGAGCAGGACGCCAGTTGCATTATTTCTCTCTATCCTTCTACTGACTGGCCATGGACATGGCACAGTCTCAGGAAGTATGCAGTAGGGCAGAGTAACTGAAGCACTAGCTTTTGGCTGTAGGTCTAAAAGAGGAAGACCAGGGAATCAGAAAGCATCAGGGATTATGGAGAGGGAGGAACTCAGGGAAGTAAAAGATAAAGTTCATTATAAACTTCTTGCAGGAGAACAACAATTCAAATGAAGGTTTCTCATCAGAAGCCATAGAGGATAGGTAGAATGAAGTGGAACAACTTAAAGGGCTGGAAAACAAAATCAAAAACAAAAAAACTTCCTGTCAACCCAGAGTTCTAACTCCAGCAAAAGTATCTTTCATGAATGAAGCTGAAATAAACACATTCTCAGGAAAGGAAAACAAAGAGAAGTCATTGCCAACAAACCTACTCTAAAGAATTACTAAAGGAAAGTCATTAGAAAAAAGGGAACTTATACCATAAGGAAAACTGGAACACCAGGAAAAAAGGAAGAACAACAGAAACGGTAAATATCTAGGTAAATATTGGGTTGTGGGAAAAGTCATGATGTATTTTTCTGTTTTTCGTTGCAAAAATGTGTCATGACTTTTCCGACAACCCAATATAATAAACTATTCTCTCTTGAGTTCCTTAAAATACACTTCACATTTGAAAAGAAAAAATGACAACATTGTCTGATAGGCTCTTCAATGTATGTAATTGCAATACATAAGACAACTACAACATAAAGAAGTGTGAGGGTAAAGGGATCTAAATAATGGGAAAGTTTGTACATTCCACTTGAAGTGGTAAAATATTTTAATTCTAAATAGATTATGGGAAATTAAATATTCATATTTTAATCCCAAGAGCAAACATTAAAACAGTTTTTACATATACATATAGTCAAAAACACAGTAGATAAAATGAAATTCTAATAAAATATTCAAATATCACAAATGATGTAAGAAAGGGAGAAACAGAGAAAAGAAAGAAAAAATAAAAAAGGAAACAAAAAAATAAAATGCAAGACTATATACAAATACATTAATAACAACATTAATAGAAATGTTCTAAATATACACATATTGATTTTTTTTTTTTTAAAGATTTTATTGGGGAATTGGTGGAGGGGAACAGCGCTGGGGAATCGGGGAAGGGGAACAGACAAGTTGCTGTCTTTTTGTTCTTCAGTTTAGTTGCGGAGGATGTTGCTTCACTGTTGGTATCGTCATTGTGCTCTTCCCGGATGAGGCAGATCGGTCGTTGGCCTCTGGATGTCGCTCACCGAGGCTATTGGCAGCTCACTCTTGGCTGCCAGCCGCTCACGCTGGCTGTGGGCCACTCACTGTAGCCTATGGCAGCCCACTGCAGCAGGGGCTGCAGCCCACACCGTCACCAGGACTCGCACAGCCCAGCTCCAGGTGGAGCTGTTGTTAGCTGTAGAGGGCAGTGTCACTGGACCTCATGTGGGATCCGAACCGGGGCCGCTGGCATCCCCAAACCAGCGCGTAACCAATGCACCACTCAGCCGGCCCACACATATTGATCTTAAACTACACATACTGGCAGAATGGATACGAAGAACATGACCCAGCTATGGGTTATCTACAAAAAATCAATTCAAACATATTGATATAGGTATGTTAAAAAAAATTTTAATAGAAGAATATACGCCATGTGAATACTAATCAAAATAAAGCAGGAGTAGCTATATTAATACCAGACAAAATAAACTTCAGAGCAAAAAAAATTACCAGAGATAACAAAAGGGCATGACAAAATGCAGAAATCAAAAACTGATAGAACTGAAAGGAGAAACAGACAAATCCCAAATTGTATTTGGAAACATCAACACTCCTCTATCAGTAATGGATAGAACTAGTAAATAGATCATCAGCAAGGATACAGAAGAACTAAACAATACTATCAACCCATTTGGACCCAATAGATATATTTAAATTACTCTATCCAACAATAGCAGAATATATATTATCTTAAATGTGCATGGAACATTTAACAAGACAGACAATATCCTGGATCATAATACCAGTGAGAGAAAATGTGAAAGAACTGAAATCTTACAAAGTATGCTCTTCAATCATAATGGAATTAAATTAGAATTAAATAGCAAAATAAATAAAACCTCCAAACATTTGTAGCCAACACACTTCTAAATAATTCATGAGTCAAAGAAGTCAAAAGGAAAATATAAAAATATTCTAAAGTGAACAAAAATGAAAACACAACATATCAAAATTTATGGGGTTCAGCTAAAGTAGTGCTTAGAGGGAAATTCATAGCATTAAAAACTTATATTAAGGGCCGGCTGAGTGGCGCAGTGGTTAAGAGCTGACTTGGGACACCAGCGGCCCCGGTTCGGATCCCACATATGAGGGCTAGTGACACTGCCCTCTAAAAAAAAAAAGAAGAAAGGTCTCAAATCACTGATGTTTGAAAAATTTTTTTAAAAGAGCACAAAAACCCAAATAAAGCAGAAGGAAGACATTTAAAAAAGTTTAGGGCAGAAATGAATGAAACCAGAAAATTAATACAGAAAAATCAATGAAATTAAAAACTGGTTCTTTGAGATCAATGAAATTCATAAACCTTAATGAAATTCATATATCTTAACAAAGAAGAGATACAAATTGTCAATATCAGAAATGAAAGAGAGGCTATCACTACAAGCCCTGTAGACATTAAAAGTTTAAGGGAACATTATAAACAATTCTACATGTATAAATATGACAACATAGGTGAAATAAATTAATTTCTTAAGAAAAAACTACCAAACTCATCAAGGAAAAAGTAGACTATCTGAAGAATCCTATAACTGTAAAAAAACTGAATTCATAGTTATAAGCCTTTTAAAAAAATTTTCCAGACCTTAATGGTTACATGGTATAATTCTATTAAACATTTAAAGATGAAATGATACCAAGTCTACACAATCTCTTCCAGAAAATAGAAGAGAAGGGAACACTTCCCAACTCCATTTTTTTTTTTTTTTTTGAGGTCAGTGTCACTGGCCCTCACATGTGGGACCCGAACCGGAGCCGCTGGCCTCCCAAGCCAGCGCTCAACCACCGCGCCACTCGGCCGGCCCAACCAACTCCATTTTTATAAAACCCTGATACCAAAGCCAAAGACAGTATAAAAAAACTGTAGGTTAATATTTCTCATAAACATCGATATAAAAATCAAACAAAACCTTAGCAAATTGAACCCAGAAGTATTTTTTTTTTTTTTTTTTTTAAAGATTTTATTGGGGGAATTGGCGGAGGGGAACAGCGTTGGGAAATCGGGGAAGGGGAACAGACAAGTTGCTGTCTTTTTGTTCTTCAGTTTAGTTGCGGAGGATGTTGCTTCACTGTTGGTATCGTCATTGCGCTCTTCCCGGATGAGGCAGATCGGTGGCTGGCCTCTGGATGTCGCTCACCGCGGCTATTGGCAGCTCACTCTTGGCTGCCAGCCGCTCACGCTGGCTGCGGGCCACTCACTATAGCCTATGGCAGCCCACACCATCACTGGGGCTCGCACAGCCCAGCTCCAGGTGGAGCTGTTGTTAGCTGTAGAGGGCAGTGTCACTGGCCCTCATGTGGGATCCGAACCGGGGCCGCTGGCATCCCAAAACCAGCGCTTAATCAATGCGCCACTCGGCCGGCCCGAACCCAGAAGTATTTTAAAAACATTATACAGGGGCTGGTGGAGTGCCTCAGTTGGTTAAGAGTGCGAGCTCTGAGCAACAGGGTTGCCAGTTATATTTCCACATGGGCTAGTGAGTTGCGCCCGAGCTGTACTGCCACTGAGCTGCTGCTGAGCTGGTGAGAGGGTGTGCTCTGAGCAGTAAGGCTGCGGGTTCAACACCTGTATGGGATGGTGGGCTGCACCCCGTCCTCTCTACCCCCACAACTAAGATTGAACACGGCACCTTGAACTGAGTAGCCATGAGCTGCTGACGGGTGGCCAGATGGTTCAATGTACAACAAGGTTGTGGTTCGATTCCCGCATAAGATTGTGGACTACACCCATGCAACTAGATTGAAAGCAGTGACTGGACTTAGAGCTGAGCTTGTGCCCTCTGTAACTAAGATAAAAGGACAACTTGACTTGGAGCTGATGGCTCCTGGAAAAACACAATATTCCTTCCCCAAATTCCCCAACACTGCTCCCCTCCCCAGTTCCCCAATAAAAAATAAAATAAAATAAAAAATAAAAAACATTATACACTACAACCAAGTGGGGCTTATCCTGACCCGGCAAGGCAGCTTCAATATTTGAGAAATCAATCAATGTAATCCCTATGTTAATAGACTAAAGAATAAAAACTACAAAATCATATAAATTGATGCAAAAATAGCATTTGAAAAAAATTCAACATCCATTCAAGATAAAAAAAAAAATTCTCAGCTAAGATAAAAGGGAACTTCCTCAACCTCATAAAGGTCATGTACAAGAAGCCAACATCTAGTATCATATTTAGTGGTAAAAGACAATGCTTTCCCCCTAAGATCAGGAACAAGGCAAGGATGTCTTCTCTCACCATTGTTATTTGACATTATACTAGGATTCCTAGCTAGTATAATAAGGCAAAAATAAGAGATAAAAGTCATATAGATTAGAAAGGAAGAAATAAAAATGTCCCTATTTACAGGTGACATGATTGAAACTGAAAGAGGTGACTAAAAAAATCTCCTCCTAGAACTGAGTTAAATGAAGTCACAGGACATAAGGTAAAAACACAAAAATATTTTATATCTGTATACCAGCAATGAACAAATGAAACTGATATTTTAAAAATAATACCAAACACTACAAAACACTAATGAGGGCCGGCCGAATGGTGCATTGGTTAACAGTTGGCTTGGGACACCAGCTCTGGGCAGTAGGGCCCCGGTTCGGATCCCACATGAGGGACAGTGACACTGCCCTTTACAGCTAAGATGGTGAAAAACAGCTCCACCTGGAGCTGGGCAGCTGTGAGTTCCAGGGACGACATAGCTGTAGCCCCTGCTGCAGTGGGCTGCCATAGGCTACAGTGAGTGAGCGGCTGCCAGCGTGAGTGGCTGGCAGCTGGTGTGAGCTGCCAAGAGCCGCCATAAGTGGGCATCCAGTGGCTGGCAACCAATCTGCCTCACCCGGGAAGAGCGCAATGATGATACCAACATGGGCCAGTGAAGCAATGTCCTCCACAACTGGACTGAAGAACAAAAAGACAGCGACTTGTCTGTTCTCCTTCCCCGATTCCCCAACGCTGTTCCCCTCCCTCAATTGCCCAATAAAATCTTTAAAAAAAACTAATTAAAAAAAATCAAAGAAGATATAAATAAACGGGAAGACATGTTGTGTTCAGGAACAGGAAGATTCAACTCTCATAACTGATATATAGATGTAACTCAATTCCATTAAATAACCCAGCAGAGTTTTGTAGATATAGGAAAGCTGATTCTAAAATACAGAAATTCCAAGGAACTGGAAAAATCAAAATAAGTTTGAAAAAGAAGAATAAAATTGGAGGAATGACCCTACCAGATTTTTAAGTTGTACTATGAAGCTAGATTAAGCAATACAATGTGGTGTTGTGAGGCAATAGTCACTTAGATCAGTGGAACATAACGGGACAGCCCAGAAACAGATCCAAACAAATATGGCTAATTGATTTTTAAGAAAGGCACAAAGAATAGTCTTGTTAACAAATGGTATTGGATGCATTGAGCATTCGTACACTTAAAAATGAACTTCAGGGCCGGCCGAGTGGCGCATTGGTTGGGCGCTGGTTTTGGGATGCCAGCGGCCCCAGTTCGGATCCCACGTGAGGGCCAGTGACGCTGCCCTCCACAGCTAGCAACAGCTCCACCTGGAGCTGGGCTGTGCGAGCCCCGGTGATGGTGTGGGCTGCGGCCCCTGCTGCGGTGGGCTGCCGTGGGCTGCAGTGAGTGGCCCGCAGCCAGCGTGAGCGGCTGGCGGCCGGCGTGGGCTGCCGATAGCCGCGGTGGGCGACGCCCGGAGGCCGGCGACCGATCTGCCTCGTCCGGGGAGGAGCGCAATGACGATACCAACAGTGGGGCAACATCCTCCGCAGCTGGACTGAAGAACGAAAGGACAGCAACTTGTCTGTTTCCCTTCCCCGATTCCCCAACGCTGTTCCCCTCCGCCAATTCCCCAATAAAATCTTTAAAAAAAAAAAAAAAATGAACTTCAACCTAAATCTTATGCCTTCTACAAAAATTAACTCAAAATGTATCATAGATCTAAATATAAAATATAAAACTTTTGGAAGAAACCTTTAGAGAAAACCTTCACAACCTGAGTTAGGCAAAGAGTTCTTACACAGGACATTAAAACCATGATCCACAAAAAAGGAAAAAATTGATAAACTGGACTTGATCATAATTTTAAACTTTACAAAAGGAACTAGCAAGGGGATAAAAATAAAATTATAGACTATAAGAAAATATTTGCAGGGCCGGCCGAGTGGCGCATTGGTTAAGAGCTGGTTTTGGGATGCCAGAGGTCCCGGTTCAGATGCCACGTATGAGGGCCAGTGACACTGCCCTCTACAGTCTAACAACAGCTCCACCTGGAGCTGGGCTGTGTGAGCCCCGGTGACGGAGTAGGCTGCAGCCCGTGCTGCAGTTGGCTGCCATAGGCTACAGTGAATGGCTGGCAGCCAGCGTGAGCTGCCAATAGCTGCGGTGAGTCACAATCCAGAGGCCAGCGACTGATCTGCCTCATCCGCGAAGAGCGCAATGACGATACCAACAGTGAAGCAACGTCCTGTGCAACTAGACTGAAGAACAAAAAGACAGCAACTTGTCTGTTCCCCTTCCCTGATTCCCCAACGCTGTTCCCCTCCCCCAATTCCCCAATAAAATCTTTAAAAAAAAAAAAAGAAAATATTTGCAAATCACATATTGACAAATGCCTCGTATCTAAAATATATAAAGAATTTTTTTTTTTTTTTGAGGGCAGTGTCACTGGCCCTCATATGTGGGACCCGAACCAGGGCTGCTGGCTTCCCAAGCCAGATCTTAACCACCGCGCCACTCGGCTGGCCCTATATAAAGAATTTTGAAAACTCAACAGTAAGAAAACCAACAACCCAGTTTTAAAACGAGCAAGACTTGAACAGACATTTCACCAAAGTAGATAAAAGGATGGCAAATAAGCTCATGAAACAATGTTAGTATCGTTAATCATTAGGGAAATGCCAATTAAAACCACAATGAAATACCATTAGAATATCTAAAACAAGAAATGCTGATAATATCAAATTCTGGTGAGCACACAGAACAAATAGAATGCTTATATATTCTCGTGAAAATGCAAACAGGATAGCCATCGTGGAAAAGTTTGACAGTTTCTCATAAATCTAAACATACTCTTATCATATGACCTAGCAATCCCACTCCTGCGTATTTATTTTAAGGAAATAAAAACATCTGTTCACACAAAATCTTACACATAAATGTTTATAGCAGTTCTATTCATAATTATCAAAAACTGAAAACAACCTAAATGGCCATTACATCTTTGTAATGAAATACTACTCAGCAATAAAGTGAACAAACTATTGACATAGGCAACATCTTGGATGAACCTCAAAGGCATACTAAGTAAAAAAAGCCAGTTTCAAAAGTTTACATATTGTGTGATTTAATTTACATGATACTCTAAAAAAAAAAGGCAAAACTATAGTGATGGAGAACAGATCCACAGTCACCAGGTGCTGGGAAGGTAACTACAGAGAAGTAACAGAAGTAGGATAATGAAACTGTTAAATCTTGATTGTGGTGGTGGTTATGTGAATCTATTGTATGAAAATTCATAGAACTGTACATGTATGACATACACGCACATAGTCAATTTTACCATGTTAATTTAAAAATAGAACTAAAATATGCAGTATTAATGTTTTGATATTTGAAAACAATTTTTATCAGAATAAGTATTTATTAAAAGATCAAAATTCAGGGCAGTCATCAATTCCTTCTCAATTATATAGTTCACATATAAAATGAAACATTATTAGAAGCCTAGTCTTGCTTAGAATGGTGCTAGGTATTCCTCCCAGACAACATTTTGTAGTCTCAAAAATCAAATGCATAGCAACTCAAAAGATATTCTTTAATAGTGCTTTTATAATGTTTGGAGGTTGTGAATCCAACAGTGCTAATTCATCATGCTTTTTTTTTGCTTTTAAGGAGCATTAATGGCCCAAGTAACAGAAATTTTTAAATTTTTGAGAAATTTGGGAATATGGCATAATGAGTATGAATGCAGGCTCTGGAACTAAATAGCCCAGTTCAAAATCTAGCTATGCCACTTACTAGCTATTTATCTAGCCTCTCTGTGCCTCAGATTCCTATTTGAGAATAATAATAGTACTTACTACATAAAGTTATTATGCATGAGAATTAAATGAGTTAATACATGTAAAACACTTAGAACAGTGCTGGGCACATATTAAATACTATCTAGGTGTATGTTAAATAAAATGCTCTAAGTTCTTGTCCATTTGTCAGTTATATTACCTTACAGGTATGACACATGACATAACTGATTAAATAGTCAAATTCAATTTGCATGACTCAAATGGAATTTTACATTTACTAATTATTGTGATACAGATATAATTGTAAGGTTCTGTACTTGAGTATCTCCCTCAAAACTCTGAATGCTATAGCACATGGGACTCAAGCTTTGGCTATAGCTCTACTGAAGATGAACAGGCTTTAATTAATTTAGTAAATTCAATAGGTATCAAAAGGGTGGGTGCCAGAAAAAGGAAGTCAGCTTGACCCTAAATTGTGTTGATAAATGTATAGTATCCACACTAGTCACACCCCTCTTAAAGCATATATTCCATTTCAGATTCCATACTTAATTTGAGTTATACAGACTTAATCTGTGCAGCCCCACTGGCAAGGACGGGAACAGTAGATAAAAATTCTAGGGGAAAAGATTTGGCTCAGTAAAAGAAAGAACACTGAAGAGCTCTCCAGACATGAGATCGATCACTGGAGCAGTTAGTGAATTCTCTGTCACCCGGGATGTTCAAATAAACTTCATGACCAGTTGGTGGGACAATTATGATCACAGCAATCATTTTACTAAAGGCATATATATTCTGTTTGTCCCAGGTCCTTTGCAGGCATTATTTTCCATCCTCTCCCCATCTCTCTAATATAGTAGTCACTATTGCCATTTTATAGGTGAGGACACTAAGGCTCCGAAAGGTTAAACAAATTGCCCCAAACACACAGCTGCTAAGTGACAAAGCTGTGATTTGATCCAGGTCCTCTAATCCCATAGCACACATTCTTGCTACAATTCCACAATGCCTTTGGTTGAAGATTCAACAACAATTTAATATTCCTTTCAATCCTGAGAGCTTGACTCCATGAAGTTACACCTTCCTTGACATATCTAAATGGTCCCTAACCATTTCTGTCACACTGGAGCAGGTATCTTTATCAAGGGAAAAGATATATTTGTCTCTTCTTTCTTAATGGTGGTTTATTACTTCTGTGAGAGAGATGAGTTCCAAACTTACATACCACCTAGTATGTCAATAGGCATGAAAATAACAATAAACTGGACTATGCGGAACAGGTATGGAGTTTCTTACTCCTGAATTTACTTCCTAGAGAGTGAGATTTAAAAAATAAAGAGGTAAAATGTTTTTTGCTCTTATAAAAGTAGCAAATAAACACATTAGTAGAGATAAATCTATGTCCTTACCTCTTTACTCTTCTTCTTTGGCTAATTGGCAATTAAGAAACATGATTCATGAGAATCTATGTAAATGTTTTCAGAATTTGTTACAGTAGTATCTCACCAATAAATGATGACTACAGTCCTAAAAAGTGCTATGTGAAATAAAACTTTGAAGGCAAGTTCAAGGCATAAAACAATAAAATTGCCAATAAAACAGAAAAGAATCATCTCCCTCCATTTTTCACAAGCTCATATTCTGAAAGGTATGATCTGCTGTAAAGGATGGGGTTTATTTTATATTAGCCACACTTCTTTTTGTAAAATCCTAATGCAGTCCTTTCTGTATCAGTATTTAACCTTCTGTAGGGCACAACTGATCTCACAGATTCATTGCACACAAAGATGCTGTTATGAAATACGTCTTTACTGTAGTAAGTCACAAACACAACTGACAATAGGTAATGGTAGAGGGAGACACACAGAAGCGATGAGTCACAATACTTAACTGTCAGATATTTGAAAATTTGTGTGCAATGAATCTGTGAGATCAGTTGTGCCTGACAGAGGGTTAATGCTTTCTTGTATTTGCTCTCTCACTGGTATCTTTTTTGTAAGCCTTGACAACATTTTTAGTAGCCATCTGGTCTTTCCAGAAAAGAAGGGCATGGTTTTTCAGGCCTGGTCTCCTGCTAGTACTCTCCACTCATCCTATATGAAGGGGGCGGAGAACAGCATAACTTCTCCACCATCTGATGGTAACACTGGGGTCAGCGAGGTGAGGACAATAGGGATAACTGGAGTTAAGTTCTTTGAGATCACAGATTTTAAAATTTAGGCACACAAATATGAAACCACATCGTGACAAAACTATGACTGGCAAAATGATAATTGACAAGGGATGACTTCACAAATCTTGTTAGAAATCATTATATCTTCTTAACATTTCAAAGTATACTCCCAAACCTAGAGTTCGAATTTAGCATTCCTTTGTTGGATTCTACAAGGGGAGAAAATTCAAACAAGCTGTCCCATGCTCAGGTTAGAACAATCAAATCATAGAATCATGGAATTATGAAGTTGGTTAGAGCTATCCAATTTCAGAGGAAACCCAGAAAGGATCTCTAACATGTGACAGGTCACAGAGCTAGACCTCTCATTTAGGACTGTCATACCTTAGAACTTCTCAAATGCTGTACTCAATCATCTACATGTTGCATGCTTCAAACTTTTTTGACAGAGGCTGTGTTTGTTCTACACTTACCTGACACTCTGTACTTGGCAACTCTTTTTTGTGTTGGGTACAGAAACAGTTTGGGGATGATCATTAAAATAGAGTATCATGGAACCTACCTTCCTATGGAATGAGGAAGAAATGCCCCCTGAGGAGATTTTTAGTTTGTCTTCTGCTGTCGGCCTGAGTGTGAGTTCATGTGCCGGAAATCCTTATAATTCACCCAACTGAAGAAATATGTTTATTCATTCTCTCCTCCTCCCACCCCAAAAACAGTCACTGTATCGCACAGCTTTAGACACCATTCACTTAAATTGTTTCCCTGTTTATATCCAAGATCCCAAGGCAAGGGTGGGGGAAAGCTCTTGAATGCTTGCCTGTGAGGACAACAAGGTAATAAACTATGGGAAAGCCAGTTATTTAGTGTTAAGTAGGATTGAATGATGGATGGATTGGAATGCGGATGGTGGAACGCTATCCAGCCAGAGGTTTGGGAATAGCTAGACAGAATTCTAATGATACTTTTAGTAGGTTAAGAATGATTAGCCTCTGTTGAGGTTTTTGCAAAACCCCACACTGGTAGGGTGTCAACCTCTTTGTCTCCTTTCCTTTACTATCTCGTTTTCTGATTCCTCATTTGGTTGAGAACTCAGAAACCTAAAGAAATGGGTGTGGAGCATGCCTCTGGCACTGGGCCTTATTCAGGCATTCAAAGCTCTCAGAATGGTTCTGGTATTTAAAGTTAATAAGCAGCACACTAGAAAGTGGAAAGGTTTGTGAAACTCTATCACGTATGCTATTGTGAAGTTGAATGGGACTTTGAGCACTGCCAACTTAGTATACTTGATTTGTTTCCTGCTCTTCTGTAACTCAAGTTACAGGCTTTTTTTTCTTTCTTACCCTTTTGTTTTGTTTTTCTGGTTCCAGAAACACTGACTACAAAAAGGTAGGGAGAGTGATTTTAAGGTTAGCTTCTAGTGTACAACTGCTGGGCCTCTCTCTCTAAGGTGAAAGAAGGAGGTCTAGTAGATACTTAATTCTTTTTTTTAGAAAATTTTTATAAGAGTTTATTTGAGCCAAACTGACAACATGTGTGTGGAAGCAAGATTTCAAAGGCTCCTGATATTTCATTCTTAAACATCTAAAATCAGCAAATTTTGCTCTTGCCTTTGGAGGCCAGGTGCTCAGTCTCCGAACAGGAGGTAGCATTTGTTTTGTTCAGTAAACCTCCCTCAATTTTAGGAGCATTTCCATGAGTTTCACATAGTAAATATTTTCAAAAATGTGTTGTGCTCAAATGAATTAAATTTTATATGAGGAATTGCAGCTCTGATGTTACGATAGTCCTCAAGGGTAACAAGAAGGCTGTAGTTATCTGCAAAGTATCGACCTCTAAAATCTCAAATCTGGTTCAGCATTTCACTTTCATCCATGGAACTAATACCTTTCTTTTGTGCAAAACTCACTCAGCACCCTCAGTAAGGAAGTTTTCCCTAAACAAATAATAAATGGGAATGAAATATAGAATAAACCTCTAGATTAAAAAAAAAAGATCAATAGTTCTATAAGGACTTGCATTTTTACAAGACGTTTTAGTCTTCGGAACTCCATGAGGGCAAGGGATGTAAGGTCAAAAAAAAAAAAAAATGGCTGTTATTAGACAGATGGGAACAACAATCCATAATAATGATGGTTTTCAGTGAACTAAGAAATATCCAGGTTGTTATTTTCATGAATTGATCAATATTTTAAATTTAAGTGTCTGGGGCTCAGAAGATGGAATCTTACAGGTTTTACATAATTATCATACAGTAAGACTCAGCCAGAGGGATGTAATAAGATTGAGAATGAGCGAACCAAGAGGTCAAAGAGACAGGCATGGCCTCTTCACGAGTCAGAGAAGAGAAACATTCCCAGGCAAGATGCCATGGCTGAAATCTTGAGATGTAAAGTCCTCGTGCAAACGCTAAGGAGATATGAAGGAATCTTTGTCCTTATAGGCTTCTGAAAATGAGAGAATATCACTTCATAGGATAAAGAAAATAACATCAGTTATTATAATGCATGTTTATTGCGCACTTGTTAAGAGCCAGGCATAGAGCTCATCAATACACGTAGGTGTATTGTTACATTTAATTCTCAATGCAACTCCATGGCAAGTGAATTGTTATTGACCCCATATTAAAGATGAGGAAAATGAGGCTTAGAGAGTTCAATAATTGGTCCAAAGTCATAGAGCTAATAAATAATAGATCTCACTTACATTCAAACCCAGGTCTGTTGGGTGGCAATGTCCACGTTCTTAAACCTTGTGGATACCAAGACTCACCTTGATGGAACTGGTCTCTGGTGGACACATCAGGAACAAACCTGTCATGACAGGGCAATAACATAATTGTGGTCAGTAAAATCGTTTGATTCCACATGTCCTGTCTTTGGACCCTTGTCTTTTCTCCCTCAACATAACATTAAATCTACAGGAATGGGTCCTGAAAAGCCCCATTAGATATGTCAGATTTGGGGAGAAAAATCAATTAATTACATTTGTTAAGCCCCTCCTCTGTCATAGGCACCCTGTTTTCTCAAGATGTTCATATCTGATAGGAAAATACAGAAACTTAAACCCCAATTATAATTCTGTGAGATGAGCGCTATACTAGCGCTAAGTACAGTGAATTATGGGGGCTACAGAATGGACTTAATTTTAGTGTACTTGTGCTTAGAAAATAAAAGATCTCAAATTTTTCTTGTCCATTTTAGTTTTACTTATGATTCAAGGTTATAAGCTATTCTGGCTAACAGAGAAATGGGGAAAAAAGGTTTTATTCAATCTTCAGTTTTAAAATGTTAAGCCCCAGAGCACATAATTTTCCCAATACTTTCAAGGGCATTTTTCTAGAATCAGGTAAATGAGAGCAAGCAAGTGACCTACTTACAGCAAAAAAATGCTCCAGGTTCTAAAGGATGGGAAGCCCAGTGCATCCTGGAAACCACAGCAGCTGGTCCTGCTTTACGCTTCATCTCTCCATCTGCTGTTACAGGAATTGAGAATTAGTATTTCCACTACAGTACTGTTTCTTCTATTTTGATTGATGAATTCATATCATTGTTATTCTTACCCAATCCCTCTTGCCTCCTCACCCTATTAAAAAAAAAACAAAAAAACGTATTTTTGAAGGTCCCCAACAAATCCTAGGGAGGTTACTCTTTCATTTATGCCTTAAAACTTTTGTTAATGAATCTTATAGTAAGGTTAGCTATCTTCCCAAGCAATTCCCTGTTTTGATCAATCCTGACTTTCCATAGATAGTGTCACCTGCACAGTACATTTTTGGTACTGTATTAAAACTAAGTAACAAAATATCACAGATTTAAAATAAATACCTAAGTTCTATAAAATTTCTATTAGTAGCATAAAGAGTAAAAAAAAAAAAAGGGCCGGCCGAGTGGCACGGTGGTTAAGCACTGGCTTGGGAAACCAGCGGCCCCAGTTTGGGTCCCACATATGAGGGCCAGTGACACTGCCCTCAAAAAAAAAAAGAGTAAGAAAAAACACAAACGTACAATTGGCAGTAGTGCAAGAGAAAAAAAATTATGTAGCAATACAAGACTGTGCATTAGTGTTACCCTGATAACATGAGAAAATTACATATATACTCATTTTTACATACCCTTACTTTAAATTATGTGTAAAGTTTAAAAACAAAAGCATGAAACCCAGATTTACAACAATATGTTCTTTGAACTACGCTGTTCCATCTTTTAGCTCTCTTTGCTTTTTACAGAATGAAGCTTCCGATTCATCTTTCTACTCCTTCCAATCTGTTGAAATTTTAATTTTCCATTATTTTTTTCCATGATATCATTTAAGTTTTTCTATTGGATATTCAAGCACTCAATCTTGATCTTTCTCGGTGCTTTCATGGCTTCATATTAGTGCTTTACTTTTCTTTCTCCACCCATTCTATTTAATTTAACTTGTCAAAATAATAATTAAGATTATTCTTTTCTGATGAAATTTTTTTTTTTTTAAGATTTTATTGGGGAATTGGGGGAGGGGAACAGCATTGGGGAATCAGGGGAGGGGAACACACAAGTTGCTGTCCTTTTGTTCTTCAGTCTAGTTGCGGAGGATGTTGCTTCACTGGCCCATGTTGGTATCGTCATTGCGCTCTTCCTGGATGAGGCAGATGGGTCGCAGGCCTCTGGATGGTCGCTCACCGCGGCTATTGGCAGCCCACGCTGGCTGCCGGCCACTCACTGTAGCCTATGGCAGCCCACTGCAGCAGGGGCTGCAGCCTACATTGTCGCAGGGGCTCGCACAGCCCAGCTCCAGGTGGAGCTGTTGTTAGCTGTAGAGGGCAGTGTCACTGGCCCTCATATGTGGCATCCGAACTGGGGCCGCTGGCATCCCAAAACCAGCTCTTAACCAATGCACCACTCGGCCGGCCCCTGATGAAATATTTTTTAAAGAACCAGGTTACCAAGTGATTATTATACTGGCAAAGTTACTGCTGTATAAATTTATCTATATGTTGAAGTTCTACTCTAATTACTGTCATGTGAATCACTTCCAATGAGCAATGAATAGGGTCAGGTTTACCGTGTTAACTTATCCAAAAATTTCAGATTTGTTTTTCCTTCCAAAGAGATTTTTATTCCAAATCTAGTCATGAGGCTTACTTGCTTTGATTTCTAGATGTATCCCAACTGGCTTGATGGTTTAGCTGACCAGATAGGCTTTTGGGGCTGCAGCAGTAGAGATTTTTGTTAAAATGTATCTATAATTATCACTGACTAGGGCAGAATTTATTCTCCCCTTCTCCCCCACAATGTATGGTACAAAAGTACCTAGATCCAAATAATTTCAGATGCTTATTCACAATGCAAATCCCTGGGCCAAAACCTAGAGCGCTTAAATGGGAATCTCTAAGGCTGGGATCTGGGAATCTGCATTTTGTCAAATTGTCCAAATCTATAGACCCACAGTGAAATTTGAGAATCCCTAATCTAAGGAATCCCTTCCCCTTCAAGGTCTAATGCATTGATTAAGCTTGGCTGCAGAGCAAACTAACCACACCCCCACCCAACTAACAAAATCAAAGAATTCCATTTCATGTGTGGAGAACTTCCATAAGCTGTTTTAAGAGGCATTGATTTTAAAAAGAAAAACTTTCTATAATAAATATAACAATTATTTTTAATATCTTGACTCTAACAATCACAAAGGAAGGCCTAGAAAGTCTACCAAAAAAAAAATCTGTTGTTATAATTTCCTGATTAATATTACACATAATGAATTATTTATTGAGCCCCTACTGTGGGCCAAATATGGTGTTTTGTGCTGCCAGGGATTATATAAAGATATCCTGGGATGAAAAGCATATGTTCACTCTGCTCTGTTCTAAAAGAACCTAGCTGATTTAGTGATTGCTGGAAATGAACATGTATGGTAGTATGTGGGAAGGCAGTACTTTGATATCTTAGGGCCCAGACATAGGAGGCTTCCTAAGGATTTGTAAAATGAAAAATAGGTCCAAAGAGTATAGGTATAGGTCCTTGGTTTATAGCCAAACCACTGGAAAAATGAGCAGCAGCATTCATTTTGGGGCATGCAGACTCTTTATGGTTCATCTTGATTATCCATCAATTTCCTTTTCTGTGCAATCATACCCCATTGTTAGGAAGATGAACTGAGGCTACCTACAACCATATTGGGAGTTCCACCTCATTTTAGAACTCATTTAGGAAGTCCCTAGTGGGGTAACCTATTCCTCATGGTTTGTCTGAGACTTTTGCTATTTTAACACTGAAAGTCTTATATCCCAGAAACCCCCTAATGGTCAAACTGGATAGGTTGGTCACCCTAGTTCTTAGGGTAAGGCAAATGAGGTTCGTAGGCACCCCAGGTTCACTCAATGAATTAATGGAAATCCATTACTATCTTGAATTTCTCAACTCATTTTCCTCACCACTGGGTATGATTACCCTAGCAGGCCACAAAACCTAAAGTTCTTTCCTTCAATAACCTCCACTTTTTAGCTGTCAGGTCATGTGTCCATGAGCATCCCAAGCAATGACTCAGATTGAGGATAATCCCAGGGACCCAGGAGAGAGTATCTTCCAAGACTTCTATAACTGTTATACACATTGCTTGTTTTTGTAAATATTACCCGGGTCTCATAATCATCCTGTTCTTCTCAAAGTTCTATCTCCCTCTCTAAATACTCAGTCTAGTTCTCTCAAACCTAGTTTCACATCTTTTTTTTAAAATTATATTATGAATGTAGATACACACACATAGACCAAAAGGCATGGATGTAAAACACGAACCACTTATTAAATTCCATTCTGATTCTTGTCAATGACTCCAATGTGTTTTAAAGATTCATGCAGCCTTCTCATTCTATCTGTACAGCCTTAGGATTTTGTCATTTTGTGGTTTTACCTCTTTCACCTAGATTTAAACATGTATCTGGTATTAAATTACTATCTCTAAGAAAATATGTAAAGGGCAGCATTTGAAGTAGACAGATCTAGGTTCCAATGAACTTTTGCCACTTAATAGGTACATGAATTTAGGAAAGTTACTCTAAGCTTTAAAAACGTGCTCATCTAGGGCCGGCCGAGTGGCGCATTGGTTAAGCGCTGGTTTTGGGATGCCAGCGGCCCCGGTTCGGATCCCACATGAGGGTCAGTGACACTGCCCTCTACAGCTAACAACAGCTCCACCTGGAGCTGGGCTGTGCGAGCCCCGGTGATGGTGTGGGCTGCAGCCCCTGCTGCAGTGGGCTGCCAAAAGCTGCAGTGAGTGGCCCGCAGCCAGCGTGAGCGGTTGGCAGCCAAGCGTGAGCTGCCAATAGCCGCGATGAGCGACATCCAGAGGCCAGCGACAGATCTGCCTCATCCGGGAAGAGCGCAATGACGATACCAACAGTGAAGCAACATCCTCCGCAACTAAACTGAAGAACAAGAAGACGGCAACTTGTCTGTTCCCCTTCCCCGATTCCCCAACGCTGTTCCCCTCCACCAATTCCCCAATAAAATCTTTAAAAAAAAAAAAAAAAAAAAAAAAAAAACGTGCTCATCTAGGGCTGGCCGAGTGGCGTGGTGGTTAAGCACTGGCTTGGGAAGCCAGCGGCCCCGGTTCGGATCCCACATATGAGGGCCAGTGAAACTGCCCTCAAAAAAAAAACAAAAAAAAAACAAAAAAAAACCGTGCTCATCTCTAAAGAAGAAAATAATGGCTAATTTATACAGGATTTTTTTTTTCTTTTTAGGTATTTAGATTGTGGATGTGCAGCACGTAGAAGCATATTGCCTGACACCTAGCCGACATTCAATATACTGTAGCTATTATCCTCACTACAGCATCACCAGCTTGTCACAACAGGAGCATTCACGACAGGCAACCATCAGGCGGCAGAATTTTAGCCATCCAAGATGACACCTAAAGCAGAGAGGCACAAAATGCTTTCCCGAGGAGGGGAAGGAGAGGAACCGTGTCATTCCTTCAGTCCGTCTCACCGTCTCTGTTTGAAGGAAGTGATGCTGCTTATATACCTGGGCCCAGGGTCTAAAGTGGTTTCGCCCCCGGCAGTGCGTTCAGGAGGCGCTGGCTTTCAGGGTTGCTCCCTTGGGGCCTCTGATGTCACATTGCTCATTCTGGAAAGGGGAACGGGGTAAAGAAAAAGGGAAGTCACTATAATGCAAAACCTGTTACCCGATGCCCTCTTTTGTCCCGACTACCGGGCCTGCCGGGGTGGGCTGCAGAATCGTTTCGTTGTAAGATTTGCAGGAGCCACCCGGAGGCGGAGCTCACCCTAGAAACTGAAAGGCAGATGGGGAAGGGCGACCACGCGCGTCTGCGTTTTGGCTAAAGACAGAAGAGCGGCATGCGGGGTTGCACCTCGGCTGAGGGGGTGAGGGGCGGGAGGAAGGGCCAAGCGGGAGTCGGGGAGAACCGTGCGGGGACACAGGGCGTGTCTCGGGATTCCCAAGAAGGCGCCCCGATGTATCAGTGTTGCGCCCGGAGCCCGCGAGTAGGGCAGGGACTTGGTGTGACCCGCGCCCTCCCCAATTCCATATCTGAGACTCCAGCAGCGAAACGCCGAGGCACGGCGCATGCCGCAGGCAGACACACACACCGGCTTCGCAGGAAACCCCAGAGCCCAGTACACAGCAGGTTAAGGATCCGGGGCGCAACACCGCTCGGGCCCAACCCCCCGGACCCTTTAGTTCTAAAACCCGGAAACGCGCCGCTTTGTCGAGGACAGCCACGAGGTGCGCATGCTCCGTGTTAGAGGGCCGGAAGCGTTCTGTCCCTGGCGGCGTATCCTTCCGGTGTGAGGCTGGCTCGGGGGACCTGCTGCCCTGCTGCTGCTGCTGTTGCTGCTGCTGCTGCTGCTGCTGGTGCTGGTGCTGCACGGGGGTGAGTCGCTGTTTCCCGCGGGGCCTCGTGGCACGGGCGCGGGACCCCACGGAGCTCCTTTAGGGTCGGGCTGGCAACTGGCTAGCAAGAAAGGTCACCTCCGCTCCCTCCCACGCCCTACTTCAGTCCCGCCCCCCAAGCGTCCCCCGGCCCGTGGTATCTAGCGGATGAACCTCCAAGGGCATCACAGGCCTCGTTTGGCTACTGGCCCGGCCTAGGCCCTTAGATCGCAATTAGCGCTGTCCCCAAGCGTTGGGCCATTTCCTACCGGGAATCTCTGCAGGCAGCCCGGGTCACTCACTGCTTGCGCTTCAGGTTGTCCCAGACGATCTCAGAACCGGGATCCTAGGCAAAGGCAACCGGAATGCACCGGCTCTGATTTTGGCACTGCTACCACCTCGTGCAAAAGTGGAGGTGGTTCTTCGGGCCTGGGCACACTTTCGCAGAGGATGGTGATGTGAATTATACCCTTTCCTTTATGGGAAGGTTGGCAGTCTTTCATGGCCCTAGGCTGTGTGCATAGGACCTTGATGTCTGCGAAGCTGGGACTTGGGGGTTGAGAAAACCTTTGTAAAGACACTGCAGTAGATCAGGGGAGAATTATGACAGTGTGAACACGATGCTCTTGGTCCTTCGCCTGTTAGTAAATGGCTCATTGACCAGGTAATAGGGTTGCAAAGTTGTCTACTCTGGAATGGAGAACTCTTTAAAGTGAAACTACCTGGCATCATATAACAAATAACTTAAAAAAAAAATGACTCTGAATTACAGTTTTGCGATATTTCTTAGCTGTATACAGCACCATCTATGTTTAGGTACCTAAATGTGTATTTTGGTCCTCATGTTGATGCAAGATTGAAATACATTCCCTACTGTTTTTTGCACATACAGCTTCTATTGTATGTATATTCAGCTATAATGGTACTGTTACTGTATCCACCTTACACTGCAACTATAGCAATCTCATATGAATCATAGATGAGTGTACAATAAAGAATATACAGTTACAGCCTACAAGGAGAAGTTTCAGTTTCGTTTCAGGATTTTGAGGTCATTTTAAAAGAGGGACTACTGTTTTAGAAGTGGCCATAGGTCTAGAGTATTGTATTACTATTAATGATTTAAGTATAGGAAAATACATAGTCAACAGAGGTTTTGTGTCTTGATATTTTTTAATAGGATTAAAATTGTTGCCTTGACTGGCATGGTCTGGTAACAGTGCTAGTTGTTCATGTAGTTCAGTGAACATCCAGTAGGTGGCAGTTTTATCACTACTAGCTCAAACTTAGAATAAATGAAAACGTTTTATCAGAATATCTCTAGTTTTCCCAGATTGTTAAGTTAATAAACCCTTATTTTGCCTACTGATTTATTTTCATCAATGGGTAATACCCCCACATACTACCACACATTCCAACAGCATTTTCAAATTTACTCTTGGAATAAAGGCTAGAGAAGCCAATTTTTCACATCATATAAGAAGTGGGATATTGTTAACCCATTTTTAGGAATCCATGCTGATGGAAGAAAGAACACCTTGATTTTTTTTTAATTTGAGAAGAGATTCTCCCTAGCTCCATTTAAAAAATATATAATGAATATAAAAACCAGACTGTACATTCCTTGAATAAAGTAATTGTATCTTAGCCGTTATTGTATACCCAATATATAGTTAGCATTATATATACATGTTTAATAGGTGATTTATTGTGTGAATTAAATTACTTAATGTTCCTAGGCCAAAGTTTTTTCATAGTTAGCATTATATATACATGTTTAATAGGTACTATTGTGTGAATTTAGTCACTTAATGTTCCTTCATTTTCACCCTAATGAAGGCTTTTAATCATTTAGCTAAGTTTAAATTAAATAATGTACTATTGTGAATGAATGGCTTTTAGTATTAGAAAAATAAAGTCAATGGAACTAACCTTTCACTTTTTGGGAGGAAATTCAAAAATCTGGCAGCAGTTCTGTTGGAATGGTTGAATGGGAGGTTTTTCTGCATTGGCAGTTTATCTGTTGACCAAATAATTTATTGCATAGCTTCTGTTTTGTATGTGACAATTACAAAAATGGATAAGATATAAATCCTGTTTATAAGGATTTAAACTCTAGTTTAGTAGAATAGATATCACATAAGTTCAATAATAGGGCCAAATGAATAATACAGAGGATTAATATGACCTGAAAGCCATCATGGCACCTGTGAAGATTTTGAAGTTTGGATAACATTTGACTAAACCTAGATGAATGGGGAGAAATGACCCATCCAGGGTACCAGGCAAATATACTGGAGGGAAAATAAATACACGTGGCATTTTCAGATCTTAGTGACTCCAGCTATTGAGAGTTCCTGTTGAGAAGTGGTGAGAAGTATAATGCTTAAAAGTTACTCTTTGGGGCTATGTTAGGATAGCCTTGAATAGTTGGGAATCCTGTAAACAAAGGGATAGATCTGGGGTCTTTTTACTAGGAGGCGTATATACTCTTGAATAGAAGGGACATATCTAAGAGGAATTTAAAAATTATTGGAGCTATGCCAAAGAGAGGGAAGTAAAGAGGATCTTTGAGTAGTAGTAGTGAGAAGAGAAACAATAATTTTAAACCTGAAACAACCAAAGATATTAATCTATGCAGTGCCTAATTTTTACATTTTGCTGAGCCATCTGTATAAATTTTGATTTATTCTTTTTCACATGAGTGCACAATATATATTCTCTTTTTTTTTTCATGTCACATAGCACTCAGCAGTCCTGTGCTATGAGAGTATAAAGCATTATTGAAGCTGAGATCCTATCTCCTAAAATGTGACAGTCACTTTATCCACCAAGCCTATTCATCTGGATGTCATTGCCTTTGACAGAGGTGTGCAAGCCTCCTGTAAGGCTAGCTGTGATTGATGTAACTGCTCAGGGATATAGCTAAAAGTGGGCACATTGCCTCCTTTTTCCTCTCCATCTTGGGTGCACGCTGTGTTCTTGTGGTTCAGAAATTTTTCAAGACTCTGTTGCTTCAGATTTAACTGGGTTGTGGAAACAATAGTATGGCTCACACAATTTAATGTCACTTATAAAGAAAATGGCATGTTTAAATTTAAACAGGCCTGGGACTGGCCGAGTGGCTCAGTTGGTTAAGAGAGCAAGCTCTGAGCAACAGGGTCGGTGGTTCGATTCCCACATGGGCCAGTGAGCTGCGCCCGAGCTGAGCTGCTGCCGAACTGTTAACAGGTGGCAGGATGGCTCAGCTGGTGAAAGAGCGTGCTCCTAACAATAAGGTTGCCGGTTCAACTCCCGCATGGGATGGTGGGCTACGCCCACCCACAACTAACATTGAACAGGACACCTTGAATTGAGCAGCCTGATGGCAACTGGACTTGGAGCTGAGCTAGCTGTGCCCTCCACAACTAAGATTGAAGGATGACGGTTTGGTTGTTCCCCTTCCCCAACTCCCCAGTAAAATCTTTAAAAAAAATAAAAAAATTTAAACAGTCTTGAAAACCTTTAAAAGTTAAGTATGAGGAAAAACAGACTCAGTTCACAGTTTAAATTTCACTCAAAAATCACCTGGTTTACACTCCACTTAATAGAAGAAATTCTTACCGTCATATTAGTAAAGTATTATATTGTTGGGCTGCCTTTCTTCAGGTAGATTAATGATATAGTGATTTTTCTGGTCTCTGAAATAGTTATTTTAAAGCTGTTTCAAGAGTTAAATACCTTATGCTATTGCAGCAGCTCTCACCTGGTTGGCAGGGGGCAGCACGTGGCTCTAAGAAATGCCGCACTTCCTGGATCCTTCTCCAGCTTCTCCAGGTCCTGTGCCAGATTTGGGGTTAGTTCAGGAGTTAGCAAATTTTGGACTACCAACTCTGTAAATAAAATTTATCATCACAACCAAAAAAGTAAATACCTTAAAATGCTTATAGTATTTTTCAGATAGAATTAGCTCCACTTAAATTTTATGAGCTTTTAAGGAAGTTCATTAAAACTTCTAATAAGGGCCTGCTGAGTGTGGCGCAGTGGTTGAGAGTTGGCTTTGGAAACCAGCGGCCTGGGTTCGGAATCCACATGTTAGAGCCAGTAACACTGCCCTCTTAAAAACAAAACAAAACAAAACAAAAAACCTTCTAATAAATAAACCTGTTTCTAATCTGTTCCTTCAGTTTCCAAGGGGAGCTTAAAATGTGTTTGTTTACTTAAAATTTAAAACCTGTTCCTCGGGGTCGGCCGAGTGGCATGGCGCGGTGGGTAAGTGCTGGCTTGGGAAGCCAAAGAGCCGTTCGGGTCCTGCATATGAGGGCCGGTGACACTGCCCTCAAAAAAACCCCAAAAAAACCCGTTTCTCCTTAAACACCTTTTTAAGGTAGGTAATAAGGTCAAATTTGACTAGAAGTGAGTTTTTGTTGCTTAATTGAAGGTATTTATCAGTCTTCCAACTTGAATGAATCTGGTTATTACCCAGTGATGTTTCTGTTTGTTTTTTTAAGGTCAACAATCAAGATGGTACATGCTGAAGCCTTTTCTCGTCCCTTGAGTCGGAATGAAGTTGTCGGGTTAATTTTCCGTTTGACAATATTTGGTGCAGTAACATACTTTACAATCAAATGGATGGTAGATGCAATTGATCCAACCAGAAAGCAAAAAGTAGAAGCTCAGAAACAGGTATGATTAAAATGTTTAAGGATCATTTTTCTTATAGTTAGCAAATTCCCATAAAACTAAGGACATAGTGGAATTATAAATTAATGAGAACTTCTGTAAGACCCACATGAAAATGTTTTTCTGTCATATTTAATTTCATTGTTGCCAAAAGTATTTGTTTCTTAAGCCCTTTTGATTAATGTCAGCAACTTAGAAGAAAAAATGGTGAAGAATAAAAATATAGCATTTTGTTGTAAACGTCCTCATTAGACTCTTTTTGTCAGCTTATAAATGAAGGACTCCAGGTAAAATTTTTAAGTGGATTAAACAAAATTTATCTTCAGTAATGATACACATTTTGCTCTGTATGACATTTGAAATGTAGATAATGCTGACAAGCTATCAGTCTTAGACTTAAAAACTACATTAATTTCTAATTAAGGAATTGTTAAAAAAATGTTATTGTTAATATAATTTGTAGTTTTATTTTTCAACTACTGTCTCTTGTGGTCATTTCCTTATTAGAATGATATATTTGTTTTGGTTTCTATTTAACAAGTAAGACTTCAAGGAGTCTTTCCATTTTTGCCTGCTGTTTGAGGATAAGATGTTTGTATTTATGGATTTTTTTAGATTTCTTCTGTGAGTTATGACTCTGATCATTCAGTAAACATTTATTGAGCTACTAGCAAATGCTTGGAACCAAGGATAAAAGATGAATAAAACCTGTTTTTCAAATTCTGTAGGCTAGTGTAAGAAATTGGGATGTAAAGAAATGGCTGCTTCAGGGCCGGCCAAGTGGCTCAGTTGGTTAAGAGCTCGCTCAAGAGTGTGAGCTGAACTCTGAGCAACAGCAGTGCGATGCCCAGCCCGAGCTGAGCTGCCGCTGAGCTGCCAACAAGGTGGCAGGATGGCTCAGCTAAAAACAAACAAACAAAAGAAATGGCTGCTTCACAGTGTTGTGCATGGCTCTTAAATAGGTGAAAACTGCAGTTTCATAAATACTGCTTACCGTATATATCTGACAAGCAATTCGGATACTTGTGAGTTTGTTCCTTGAATTTCACTATAAAATAATTCGTTCAAGGCCTAGATTATATCATCAGATCAGTCAATTCACAGCTCTCTGGTAGTCTGACCAGTGTAGATTTAAAAAAAAAAAATGAATTTCAGTATACCCACATGTCAGCCTAAGTGCAGTTTCCCACCCTCCCCAGAATCATGAAAGTCAGTTTTAAGTCTGAGGTCAAAATACTGATGTCATAGTATTTTCAAACCTTTTAAAAGTAGAGATGTGACTTTTAAACAGAATTTTGTCATTTGTTTTCTTAGCTTCTAAGATCCCCTGGAATACACATAAGGAAGACATGTAGAAAGCCAAATATATATAGGTATTTTAAGTAATACACGAATAGATCATTATCACTGAGCCTTGAAAACTATGTGTATAGTATTGTTCAAAGCATCAGGTATGTGAAGTATTAGACACCACATCTATCCTCATAGTGCCCATGGTAGGGAGAAAAGGCTTGTCCATGATAATATAAATTATAATCTTAAGTAGATTATTCCGATTGCCTAATGAGTAGTGTAGGCAGAAACTATGGCATTCACTAATAATTGACGCAGCTGAGGATGACTTCATGAATGATCTTGGACTCTAGAATAGGTAGGGACTGTTTTAAGTAGAAAGAAAATCATGAACAGAATCATGATGTGGGTAGGAATAAGACCTGCTAAAGGAACAGTAAATAGATTAGTTAGGTTGGTATAGAGGGTTTATGCAACTAACAAGTAGAACTTGGAGGGAGAGGTAAGGGACTAAATGACAAAAGACCCTGAGTATAAAGTCAAGGAACAGAGCTCTACTTTTTCTTTACTCAGTCGTTCCAATGTTTTGGTGGGTGGACAGAGGATGGTAAGCACCACAGCATTTGAGAAGTTTGTCATCAACTAAGGAGGCATGCTTTTTGTTTGGCCTGGGCCTATAGCTTCTCTGTTACCCTTCATGTTTTCTTGTCTTAACTCCTTGGCCAACTATTGAAATATACTGTTGGACCAGTTGAAATCTTCTATACAGGCAGCGGTAAAACACTGAAGATTTCTGAGTTAGGTGGATGATATGCAAAGCAATGTTTTAAGGATAATTCACCTTACAGTAGTATATAGCAGGAATTAGAGTCAGGAAGACTGGAAGCAAGATCTTTTTTTTGTAGACTGCACAAGTCTTGGCAAAGATCTAGACAGAGTAAGGGGATGATAAAAGGAATGGAATAGGTGAAGTAGAATAATCATGAATGCTGGAAGGACTTTGATGATAAGGAATAAAGGACATCTTATAAATGAATCCAAGATATATCTGGAGCCCTCAAGGCTCATAATATCTTCATGGAGATTCAGAAACTGGTATATAGGACAAGGGTATAGGAAGACGACATTTGATTGGGGCATCTTACCCAGTAACTTTCAGAACATATGGTAAAATCAGAAGAAAGAGATGTAAGTGCAGTAAGCCCAAAAGAGAAGATAACTATCTCTGTATGTATTTTACAGGATTTTAATGTATGTTTGTGATAAGGGTTTATACTTAATATACAAAGTTAAAACTCAAGTTCTTTGCTATTTTCTATTTAAATGTATTTTTAAATGCTTTCCGTAAGTGATTTTCTCTACTTACACTTAAATTGGAGAACTTTAGCTGTGACCTCAGTAAAAGGTTTTTAACCTACGTTTAAATTGACTATCTCTGTTTTTTTACTATTAACTTGTTAATGTCATCTCCAACTTTCTAGAATTATTCTTCCAAAAGAACAATCAATTATATAAATCTTTTAGAACCTGAATAAAATGAGTCTTTTGTCTTGCCTCTTTTCTCCATTTCCTCCTTACTGATTTAGGCAAAAATATTAGTTTACTATTTCCCACCCCACTTCTTAATTTTTTAAATTAGACTTCACATGGAGAAAAATGAAATAGCATGAAAGGATAAAAAAATACTATGAAATAGTTAAAAAGATAGGTGTACATACAGTAAAATATAAGTTTTGCTCCTATCTTTGACTCCTCTCACCCCTTGGATCACCATTTTTCCCTCCGTAGAGACAGCAGTTACTTGAAGAGACCCACTTTAAAATCCAAGCAAACTGTAGTGACTAGAAAATATAATTGTCATTAAGCTGTAAACCATAAACCAATACATGAATATAAGCCATTTTTAGAGTAGTCCAATCATAATTTTGTTTTTCTATTTAAAATATTATAGAAATAGGGGCTCAGTTAAAGGTGTCAGAGCTAGACAGCTGTATAACTTCCTACTAAAACACAGTGTAGTGGTAGTGTGGTGTTTTGGGTGCTTTTTTTTTCATTTGTTTGTTAACCATGTTCTGCTCTCCCAAATAATGAATAGCAGTGTTTCAACAGAACCTGAGCTTTGAAATTAGAAAAATCAGGGTTTGAGCTCTGGTAATGCCAATTCCTAGATGTGTATCTTGGCAGTTCTTATCTCTTTGACCTTTGAGTTCCTCATCTGAGAAATGAGAATAATAATAATAACTACTTCTCAGGATGGTTTAAAGGGTCAATAGTATAGTACCCAGCACAGTCCCAGGCATGTGATAGATGCTCAGTAAATGTTAATTTTTTCTCAATTGTATTAGTGCAACCTGGAGACATTGTTAAATGGGACTGCTGTTGGAAAAAGATTCTAGGTAAACGTGACTATAACGTTTTCTTTCTCTATAAAGTAAACAACATAGTTCATAATTTTTGTTTTTAGGAAACCCCAGATACTAATAAAGGTGGTTATTATTTAAAGCAAGAGGCAATTTTAGCCTACAATAACATTTTAAGGACAGTTAGCGAATGAGGACAAAGTCAGGGTTTCACAACTCGGCACTAATCACATTGGGGGCCAGATCATTTGAAGGAAGTGGTGGAGTGGGGCAGGGACAGGCTATCCTGTACCTTCTAGAATGTTTAGCAGCATCCTCAGCATCCTTGTCTCTGCCAACTAGATACAAGTAGCACTTTTCCCCTCACCTAAGTTGTGACAACCAAAAGTATTTCTAGACTTGCCACATATTCCCTAGGGTCCCAAATCACCCTGTTTTGAGAATTGCTATTTTAGAGCATGGCTTAAAAAGAACACAGGTGTGATGGCTTCACATTTATAAAAGCCTTAGTGAAAAAGAACAATTAAGTTAATGTTATTATAGATACTAAAATAAGGTACCTTTCATAGCTGGCACATAAAAGATTTAAAGATAGTGACAGAGAAGATATTTACAAGAAAGATAAAAGGACCTGGGAAAGGCAACTTTATCCATTGATTCAGTAATTTTATAGGGGGATGGCTAAATAGGAAAAATGATGTGGCTCATAGCATTTATTTATTTATTTGTTTATTTATTTATTTGTAGCTGAGCCATCCTGCCACCTGTTGGCAGCTCAGCAGCAGCTCAGCTCGGGCTGGGCATCGAACTGCTGTTGCTCAGAGCTCAGCTCACACTCTTGAGCGAGTCATGGCACTGTTTTAAAAATGCTGTGTTACCAGGGTATGATCAACACACATTTATCCTAATCCTTTAACCAGTCTATGACTGTAATGCTGTGTGATGTGAATTTTAAAGAAACAGCAAGTTGACAAACAGCAAGATTTTATATAATCAAAAGCATTTTAGGAAAATATAACAATAAAAATCTAGGTACTGAGCAGGGGTGATGATAAGAAAACAAAACAAACAAAAATTAGGTGAATATGATTTAGCAGAGCATCTTCATTTTTAAAAATGTTCACATAATTGAAATTTGAGTTTGTTATCTGTAGATTTTTAAAGACTTTAGTGGTCACAAACTCCTGTCTTATAATTGGAGACACCAAGGTAGTGTATCTGGTGGTTAGAAGTATGGGCTATAAAGTTGGACTGCCTGGATTCCTATATTGCCTCTTCCATTTGCTAATTTTTTAACCTAAGGCCAATTACTTAATCTGGGCTAAGCTTTGGTTTCTTTTCCCATGATGGGGAAAAACTGTACCTATTTCATAGGATCACTCTGAGGATTTAGTGAGTTAATCCATTTACCGTATTTTGGCATAATATTTGGCACACTTAGTAAATATTTATCATTTTTATTTTAATTGATGGCTTTGTTGTATTGTTAAGAGCTTGTAGGTTTAAGGCTAGTTTTGCCCAGCTCTGAGAAATATATGCAAGTATTATTCTAATTTGGAATTATTTTTATTATATCTGGTTGCCTAGCCCCAGGAATTGACTTTAACTAAAAGGGATAGCCTCTCAGAACAATTTGAAATGAGATAGATATGAACACCTGTTGTGGATACCTGGGTAATTTGAAGAAAGTTAGGCACCAATTTTCAGATACTCTGAATTTAAGGAAGGAAATTCCTATTGTCCATTTCTTGATACTCTTTTTTTTTTTTTTTTTTTTTAGCTGAGCCATCCTGCCACCTGTTGGCAGCTCAACGGCAACTCAGCTCGGGCAGGCCTCGAACAGCTGTTGCTCAGAGCTCAGCTCGCACTCTTGAGCGAGCTCTTAACCAACTGAGCCACTCGGCCGGCCCTTCTTGATATTCTTAACACATTTTTTGCGAGAAACGAGTAAACGTGTCATATAGCTCAAATGCCCGCTTACAAAGTGTTAATTCCTCAGTCTTTCATCTTGAGATTTTACCTGCATCTGTCACGATCATCCTATTGGAAGGAGAAACACGTTGGACCCTAGAGTCTCACTGGAGCAATGTGAGGCCCAGCATCTTCAGTCATGTACCCTGTTTCCTCATTTCCCCCCATTTCCCAGGAGCTGGTGTAAATTGCCTTGGTTTCCGTAGAGTAGATTGTCAAATTTTTCTTTACCTAAGAGCTTGGAATGGAAAGGATGAGATCAAGGGTCCTAGAGTATCCCTGGAAAATTCTTGTATGTCTGTTCATTGCTTTTTAGACTTCACAGACACCTGTTTGAAGTGCCAGTATCTAAATATCAAACTGAAGGAGGTTGCTTGTTTTTTCTTTCTAGGCAGAGAAATTAATGAAGCAAATTGGTGTGAAAAATGTGAAGCTCTCAGAATATGAAATGAGTATTGCTGCTCATCTCGTAGACCCTCTTAACATGCATGTATGTATCATTAATCTTACTTAAGATTTTTTTTTTTTTTTTTTGGTCATGCATTTTGTGTCAAGGGTCCCAAAGACCATAGCCAGGTTTGATGATTCCAGAAGGAATCACAGCATTCACATAGTGATACTCATGGGTATGATTTAGTACAGCAAGGGGATACAAGGCAAAATCAATAAGGAAAAAGGGTCATGGGATGAAATCTGGAGGAAATCAGGCACGAGCTGCCAAGAGTCTTCTCCCAGTGAAGCCACATGGGATGTATTGGATTCCTCTGGCAACACGGAAAATGCTATCCACCAGGGGAGCTCATTAGAGACTTCATGCCAGGGTTTTAGTTGATGCGGGTCATGTAGACTTGGTATTCCTAACATCTACCAAAATTCTCGACTCCCAGAAGGAAAACAGGACTCCACCACAAACCATATTATTTGCACCAACAGTTTAAGCACAGTGAGCTGTTCTTACCAGGGAATGGTGGGAACTCCCCTGGACCGTAAGTTTCCGTATTCCACCTAGGGGCCAGCCTTGCAAGCAGGCCTTTCTAAGGATAGGAGTCTCAGGCCTGCTATGTTAACTTATTTTTGTGTACATTTATTTAGTTAAACTTGTACTTTTATATATTCACCTTTTGCATATAAAATGTACTGCTTTAAGTGATGTGGATATTTGATTTGGAGTTTAAATCTAGATTTTCATGATAAGGCTTTGTAGACAATGCAAGATTCTGAATCCCAGTTTTTCCATTCCTGGCTCTGGCAAACTATTTCCTCTTTGAGTCACAGTGCTCTGATGTATAATCCAGGGACAATGTAATACTTACTCCACCTATTTAAAAAGGCTTATTTTGAGGATCAGACTAATTTACAAACTCTAAAATCATATGTGAATATTTTGTAACAACAGGTATAAATAAATTAATAGAATGAAATATTCTACCCCTACCCCCAAATCTAGGAAGTAAAAATCTGCAATGTCTTTTTGTCACTGGCCCTCATATGTGGGATCCGAACTCGGGGCCGCTGGCGTCCCAAACCAGCTCTTAACCATCACTCCACTTGGCCAGCCTTGCAATGTCTTTTAATATCTGTGTGTATAGAGACATACCTACCCCCCAGAATTAATCTGCTATCTGAATTTGATTTATAAATTTACAATGGTACTTTCTACCTTACTTATATTCACTTCTGACTCAGTTTTTATTATAGCTACAGTGAAAGCAGGTGATGATTTTTTTTGATTTGGCTGTAGTTTTTGGTTTTTCACTTTTTTTAAGTTGTTAAAAAAGTAAACCTATTGTAAATATTGCTTTTAACTGAACCCACCTTCAGCTCCTTTACTGTGCAATATCAGAGCTAGGTTGTTTGGGTTTTTTAAGGTCTTTTTCAGTTTATTTAAAAAAGAATTTTTTTAAGTTTTGTCAGAAGGTTTTAAAATACACAAGTGGCATCTATTTTGAAAGTATTTACCCCCGATTTACTATTTATAAAGACAAAAGTTTTAACACACTTTTACTTTTGGTTAATACCATTCAGAAGTCAGTTTGGTGGGTATAGAGCTTATTTCTTTTTTTTTTTTTTTTTTTTTTTTAAAGATTTTTTTTATTGGGGAATTGGCGGAGGGGAACAGCGTTGGGGAATCGGGGAAGGGGAACAGACAAGTTGCTGTCTTTTTGTTCTTCAGTTTAGTTGCGGAGGATGTTGCTTCACTGTTGGTATCGTCATTGCGCTCTTCCCGGATGAGGCAGATCGGTCGCTGGCCTCTGGATGTTGCTCATCGCGGCTATTGGCAGCTCATGCTGGCTGCCAGCCGCTCACGCTGGCTGCGGGCCACTCACTGTAGCCTATGGCAGCCCACTGCAGCAGGGACTGCAGCCCACACCATCACCGGGGCTCGCACAGCCCAGCTCCAGGTGGAGCTGTTGTTAGCTGTAGAGGGCAGTGTCACTGGCCCTCATGTGGGATCCGAACCGGGGCCGCTGGCATCCCAAAACCAGCGCTTAACCAATGCGCCACTCGGCCGGCCCTAGAGCTTATTTCTAAAATTTGTCCCTATTATGTTTGACAGTATCATATATGAATTAGGAAACTTATGGGGAGCTGGCTTTTCCCACTGAGCCAGTGCTGAATTATCTGAGCTGGTTCTCAGTCTTCTTGGCAGAGTATGTCCCTTTCTTAAATGGACTGAACTCAGCTCATTAGGTCTCTGCAGAGTTGAGTACTAGACCTATTGCTTTCTTTTTTTCTTTTCTTTTTTTTTTGAGGGGCAGTGTCACTGGCCCTCATATGTGGGACTTGAACCGGGGCCACTGGCTTCCTAAGCCAGCGCTTAACCATTGCGCCACTCGGCCGGTCCTTTTATTTTCTTTTAATACTAGATAGTTGACTATTAAATTTCTTTTTGCAGTTTCATAGGACTTTATTCATTTCATTTTTGCTGTGAAAAGTCTTGACTCACATTAGTATGTAATTTTAATCTTTTATTATCTATGTAAATATCAGATTTAAGGTTTACCATTTTGTGGGGATTTTTTTGGTACTCCAGTGAGTACACTTCAGTTATAAAATTCCTGTTGACGTTCCCTTTTACCAGGTTACTTGGAGTGATATCGCAGGTTTAGATGATGTCATCACGGACCTGAAAGACACAGTCATCTTACCTATCAAAAAGAAGCATTTGTTTGAAAATTCCAGGCTTCTGCAGCCCCCAAAGGGTATGGTAAAAATTTACATTTGCTGCGGCATTAAAAATCTTGGAAACATGGAAACTTTCTGTCATTATTGAACAGGTGTTTTTGAAGTTGAATGTTCCAGTAAACTGTCTTATAAATAATAGTTTACCTTTTTGGCTAAAACTAAAGTCTCTGAGCAACAGCAAAACAGCGTTTTCTATAATCTGTTTTGAAGTTGATTTTCTCTGAGTTGCTGTCAGTGCTGTAGTGCTCTGAACAAAGACTGTGGTTGATTCCTTTTCTGCTATTAAAAACTGATAAAAACAGAAGCGAATATTGGGAAAAATTTTAGTACGGTGAAAATTAATATTATGTTGATTGTCACATAAACTAAAGCAAATATCTTGTTCTCTTAAAGGAAATAATAAAATAACATGTTATTTTCCAGGTGTTCTTCTCTATGGGCCTCCAGGCTGCGGTAAAACATTGATTGCCAAGGCTACAGCCAAAGAAGCAGGTTGTCGCTTTATTAACCTTCAGCCTTCAACACTGACAGATAAGTGGTATGGAGAATCTCAGAAATTAGCTGCTGCTGTGTTTTCTCTTGCCATAAAGCTACAGCCTTCCATCATCTTTATAGATGAAATAGGTATGCTATGTTTTCTATGGGAGCATTTTTTAAATGACATTTTTAAGGGTGGTATGAGTATTTAGATGACCAGATTGAGTTCTTGACATTTTTGAGGCTAACTTAATGAGACAAGAGAGATAACCAATGTACTAATATGCTGTGTATAATTTGTGTTGCAGACTGAGTCTGATCATTAGCCTACTTGACAGTTCTTTCTGTGTTTTGCCTCTTAAAACAATGCAGTCCTGCTCCATGTCCATGTTTCCTCGCGCCCGTTTTCTAGGGCAGATACCTGGAAGTTGAGCCATTAGGTTAGTGGTGTGCTGTGTCCATGTTCAACCTCCCCGGGATTACCTGTTCTCCAAAGTGGCTATACTTGTTTTCACTCTCATTAGTGTGGAGTTTGTTTCCCTACATACTCCTTAAAATTGACCTTTTCAGACATTATTATTAAGATTTGCCAATTTAAAAAACATGAATTATCATTATTTTAATTTGGGTTTCCCACTTACTAGTAAATTTGGGCATCTTTTAACATGTTGATTAGTCATTTGAGTCTTCTTGCTTAAAAATTGTCTGTTTTTTTGGTGGGGAGCGTTATTTGCATTTTTCGTTTAATTTTTTGTTGATGTTTATTATGATTGCAAATATTTTCTAGACCGGCTTGTCTTTTCACTCTGATAGTTTCTTTTCACAAAGTTAAATGTAGTTACATTTTTCAGTCTTTTTACTTTTTTGTGTCTGGTTTAAAAATCTCTTCACTACTCCCATAAATATTCTCCTTTTTTAATATATAGTGTGAAGTAGGAATCTAATTTTATTTTTTTCTTTCTATTTTTTTTTTTTTTAACTGAGCCATCCTGTCACCTATTGTCAGCTCAGCGGCAGCTCAGCTCAGGCTGGGCATCGAACTGCTGTTGCTCAGAGCTCAGCTTGCACTCTTGAGTTAGCTCTTAACCAACTGAGCCACTCGGCCTGCCCTAATTTTATTATTTTCCATATGGACAACCAACTTAGAAAATAAATCACCTTTCCCTCTATGTCATGACTTTTTTAGTAATGGACATTTTCTGTATTTTATGGGTCATCAATATTTTTCTGTTCCTGATACAATAAATTATATAATAAAACTACAGTAATTAAAACTATGTCTTTGAATTAATTTTACTGTTTTAATTATATGTAACATGATAGGCTATATGGAAATATGGAGAAAGATCTAGACAATATAGTAGCTTGATTACTTGTTTGCCTTGGGTATCTTTCTTATCAATTTACTCCAACTGTTTTTGGGTTTTTGGTGTGCATTTTGCACAAAAGAACTTATAGCTGGATTTTTGAAATTTTAATCTAAGACTCTTTCACCGGAAAATGTAGTTTGCCTTCATTTTGATAGCTGATATATTTAGATTTATTTCTACCACATAACTGTGAGCTTTTTATTTACCAATCTAGTGGACTGTTTTGCTTTCTTTATTTCCTGTTCCCTGTTGCAGGTTTGGAAATCGTGTGTATTTTTTTTCTTTTAGTGAGATATTTAGCATACCTACTTGTCTTAGTCTAGGCTGTTCATTTGTGCCTTCCTACCAAATAACACAGGGACATTAGATCTCTTGAATACTAATCATTTGCCTCATCTCTTATATGTTGTTAACATTTTTCTTGTTTTATGCCCTTCATATTTGTTTTTATTTTTATACTGGTAGTGCTTGTTTAGATTCCCATCTTTGCCAGTTTTTTGCTCACTGTTACTTCTTGCACCTACCTTTTCTGTGGATTTAATTTCATTCTTACCCAAGTCTGCTAAAGTTCTTTCAGCAAAAATCATGAATTCTGTCTTTCTGTAGAAATGTATTCATTCTACCTTCACTCTTGCATGGTACAGAATTATTTTCCTACAGCATTTTGAAGCTACAAGAACATTGTCTTCCCATCTTTCTTGTTGCTTTTGAGAATTCTGCTGATAACCTAATATTTCTTTGTAAGTAATATCTTCTCTCTCTTATTGCTATCAGATTTTGATCTTCTGCTCTTTGGTTGTCATTTTTCTAGGTATTTATTTATTATAAAGATTTGATTGGGAATTGGGGGAGGGGAACAGCATTGGGGAATCGGGGAAAGGGAACAGACAAGTTGCTGTCCTTTTATTCTTCAGTCTAGTTGCAGAGGATGTTGCTTCACTGGCCCATGTTGGTATCATCATTGCATTCTTCCCAGATGAGGCAGATCAGTCGCCGGCCTCTGGATGGTCGCTCACTGCAGCTATTGGCAGCTCACACTGGCTGCCGGCCACTCACTGTAGCCTATGCCAGCCCACTGCAGCAGGGGCTGCAGCCTACACCGTTGCCAGGGCTTGCAGCCCAGCTCCAGGTGGAGCTGTTCTTAGCTGTAAAGGGCAGCGTCATTGGCCCTCATATGTGGGATCCGAACCAGTGCCGCTGGCATCCCAAGCCAGCTCTTAACCAATGCACCACTTGGCCAGCCCAGTCTGTATTTATTTTTTATTTATCTTCTTAAGACTGTGGTTTTTAATTTGAGGATTCATTGATTCTAGAAAATTTCTTACTATATATCTTTGAATGTTATAAGACTTTCCTTTTATAAAAAAAAAAGCTGTATTTTTCAACTTTCTACTTAATTTTGAGTCATTTCCACAGTTTTATCATCTAGTTCTCTTCCATATTTCATCAGTTCTAAAGCATCCTGTTTTTGTTTTCTACATTTGAACATCCCTGAAATTGGGATAGCTTGTTATAATTTAATTGGCAGGTTTGTTTCTTTTTTAGCATCATAATTTAATTGGCAGCATTTTAAGTTTTTTATTGGCACATAAAATAATGGTGCAACTCAAAAGTCAATCTTTGAGTTATAATAAGCAATTTTTTGCTTGGCTGTGTCGAATCTCACAACCATTGGATTTGTGTTCTGTTGATTATATTTGAACTTGAGAAGTTCAATTTGATTCTTTCTCAAATTTATCTTCTTTCACTGTAGCTTGCTTGCTCTTTTGTTAGAATTTTAGTCCCTTTTATGTCTTCAAAATTTTAAACATACTATTTTTATATAGTTGCTTTTAGATTTTCTGTTGTCAGAAATTCTAATTCTCCTTTATACTCTTAGCTCTCTTTCATAGTAATTTATTTCCTTGTGTCATCTTTAACTTTAGATGGCTTATGGCTTGTTTTTATATGAGAATCTTGTGTTGTCTAAGAAGACCCAGAGAAGTTTTTCTTTCTTCCACTTAGAGCCCCTGGGGTCTAATCACTTGGGACCAATTTTTATGATAATTTCTCAACTGGGGTATTCCTAGACTGAATGACACTGCAGCTTTAGAGTTAAAACCTGAGAGTCAGTCCCTGTGGTCTTGGTTTTTGTTTGTCAGGGGTTACATAATTCCCCCCCTGAGTCTAGGCCAAGACAGACAAGGCAAGCTTCTTAACTCCCTATAGTGGTGAGCAGAATTCTTTTTCCTCGTCTCCACCGTCTGTGACTGTAGGTCCTTTGGAGCATCTTGGCTTCAGCATGAATGTTAGCTCCACAGCGGAACCTGCTGATGCTACTCGTGCCTACCTGTTTTTGTTTTTTTTTGTGTGTGTGTGTGTGTGTGTGTGTGTGTGTGTGTGTACAAGCAGTGGCATAACCTCCTTGATATTGCACCAACTCATTTTCAGGTTTTTTCTCTGAACTCTGGGATTTTTTTCCTTTCTTGTAATCTCAGATATTTATTAACCTTTTTTAATTCAATTGCTAGACTTATTTTTTAGAACATCTTTACGTTTATCCTCACACAGGTTTTCCCGTTATTAATCCTTTGCTTTAGTGTGATACATTTGTTACAGCTAATGAACCAGTACTGACACATTATTAACACATTGTATGCGGGCATTTGAGCGATATGACGAGTTTACTCGTTTCCCACATTCACATTGTAAGCGGGCATTTGAGCGATATGACGAGTTTACTCGTTTCCCACAAACAATGTGTTAATAAATAAAATACATAGTTTCTATTAAGGGTAACATAGTTTCTGTTAAGGGTCCTTCTTTGTGTTGTACAGCTGTGCTAACTTTGACAAACATTATGTCCTGTATCTTCCATTATAGTATCATACAGAATAGTTTTACCACCCTGAAAATCACCTGTGCTCCACCTATTCATCCCTCCCCAACTCCTGAACTCCTGGTAGCCACTGATCTTCTCTGTAGTTTTGGCTTTCCCAGAATGTCATATAGCTGGAATCACATAATATATAGCTTTTGCAGACTGGCTTCTTTCATTCAACACTATGTATTTAAGTTGTCTCTATGTCTTGTCATGGCTTGGTGGCTCATTTCCTTTTACTGCTGCATAATATTCCATTATATGTTGGTACCGCAGTTTATCCATTTATCTGTTGAAGGACATCTTGGTTGCTTCCACTTTGGGCGATTATGAATAAAGCTGCCAACAACCGTGATATGCAGGTTTTTGTGTGGACATAAGTTTTCAACTCAATTGGGTAAATTCCTAGGAGTACAACTGCTGGATCTTCTGGTAAAACTATATTTAGCTTTGTAACAAACCACCAAATTGTCTTCTAGAATGGCTGTACCCTTTTGCGGTTTCACCAGCAAAAAAGAGAGGTCCAGTTACTCTGCATCCTCTGCAGCACTTGCTATTATCAGTTTTTTGTTTTTTTTTTTAATTTTAGCTATTCTAATAAGTTTGTAGTGGTGTCTTATTGTTATTTTAATTTGCAATTCCCTGATGACATGTTGTTGAACATCTTTTCATAAGCTTAATTGCCACTTGTATATCTTCTGTGCAACGTAAGGTGCCTGTTCAGATCTTTTGCCCATTTTTTAATTGGGTTGTTTTCTTCTATTTTAAGAGTTTTCTTTGTATAGTTTGGATACAAGTCCTTTGTCAAATAAGTGTTTTGTAAATATTTTTTCCCCTCTTAACATTGTCTTCCATGGGGCAGAATTTTTTATTTTAGTAAAGACCAATATCTGTTTTTTCTTGGGTGGATTGTGCTTTTGATGGTGTGTAAAAACTCATCACAAACCCAACTTCACCTAGATTTTCTCCTGTATTGTCTTGTAGAAGTTTTATAGTTTTGTGTTTTACATTTAGCCCTGTGATTTTGAGTTAAATTTTGTGAAAGGTATATGGTCTGTCTAGATTTTTTTTTTTTTTCATATGGATGGGATGTCCAATTGATTCAGCACCAATTTATCAGATATGCAATAAGTTTTTACAAAAATATTTCAAGTTTTTTATTAGTATTTATATGTCTTTTGCCATCCTTTTCAACATTCTCATCCCTTATATTTAAGTATGTCTCTTGTAAGCAGCATACAGTAGTATGTTATTTTTTTAATCTTTTTTTTTTTTTTTTTTTAGGGCAGTGTCACTGGCCCTCTTATGTGGGACCAAACCGGGGCCGCTGGCTTCCCAAGCCAGCGTTTAACCACCGCGCCACTCGGCCGGCCCTGTTTTTTTAATCTTAATCATGTACTTGGATAACTAGACCATTTACATTTAATGTAATTACTAATATAGTTAGTTTATTTATACTTATCCAGCATGTTCAGTTTTTCATATTATTTGAAACAGCCATCTTAACCAGAACCACTTCTAAGTAATGAAGACAATTTAGGAATAATTATTATAAAATTATGGTGGTTATGTAAGCAGCTGAACTTGAACAATTTATCTTTAAAAAAATAAGCAATTTTAAAATGACTAGATTTTCTACATGCAAAATAGATGGGTTAGTTTGTTTCACAGTCCAACAGTGGGACAGATGGTACAAAATTGGAACTGTAGAAGAAAATCCAGGATATGTGTTTGCTCTCACAACACTATCATGTCATGGTAATGTGTTTTTGCTGTAATTCATTTTTTAAAAATGTTTTTTGAAAAGCTTGGACCCAACACATTACAAAGCATTTTGGGCTACTTGCATGTGTAATTGACAGACCTCAAATTCTAGTTGCAGTGCTGAAATGTGAAGTTTACTCAGAAATGTCAGTAATTTGAAGGGATGTAAGACAGAACATTTAAAATAGGGATTGCACTAAAAAATCCAGAATTTGTTTTTACTGTTTATTTTTTTTCATTCTTAGAATGTGCCACCTTTTAGTCTTTTCATTCTAGAAGGAAAATGTTTCCCCCTTATTATGTTTATTCTAGACTATTTTAAAGACGAAAAATAATTTAAAACACAAAATGAAAGTTGTCCTTAAGCCTATCACTGAGAGACAATCAAAGTTATTAGCATTTTGGTTTTTTACCATGTTTAACATATATGTACATGCATGCTAATGTGTGTGTGTTTTAAACCATTTTCTGTCCTATATTTTCCCACTTAATAGTATTTTGACACTTTCCAATGTCAGTTTTATTTATTACCAGGAAAAGTGTGTGAGGAGAAGGATGTGACCCCACAATTAAGAAGTCAAAGGATGCAGATAATCTGGAAAGTCAGGGCCAAAGCATACAGGTTTTCCTCCAAGACACTCATTGATCCTTTTCTGGCTTCTCAGTACCAGATGCTTTACTACTTTTATATATGTTAGCATAAATGTATTTTTAGGAAGGAGATGAAGGTTGTAAATTGATTGTTTTTTAATTTGCCCAATAATTTTTTAAAATTGTTATATCAGAATAATGTGTGAAAAGGCATAGCTGAACCCTTTTCCTTGTGATTGTTCATAAAGTTGTCAGCTTTTGGTTAAATGATTTGAAATTATATAGAGTAAATGATGTATTATTAATTTCTAAAGTTAAGGACTTTTTCCTTCTAGATTCCTTTCTACGAAACCGTTCAAGTTCTGACCATGAAGCTACAGCCATGATGAAAGCTCAGTTTATGAGTCTCTGGGATGGATTGGATACTGACCACAGCTGCCAGGTATTTGAAAGAAACCTGTCTTAAACTTGTGGTGTAGGGTTGGTGGTGTTAATAGAATATTTTTGGCTTTTTTACAAAGTCTTTTTTTATAATTATAGTTACTTTAAATGATGGGGATCTGAAAAAATGTGGTTTGCATACATTTTAATGTTTATAGACTGCCTTCATGCCTACAACAGAAGAGAAAAAACCAGGGTGAAGTCTCTCCTTGGAATTTTTAGAGCCATTGTGCCCCAGAAGAGGAAATGACTAGTGGCTCTGGGTACATATTTCTTTTGACTCTAACCATAACCTTGTAGTCTTTACTCACAGCTCATATGTCACTTATTTTCATTTTACCGTTTTCCTTAGTTGCCGAAATGTCCACACTTTCCCACTTCCTGTCATGTGCACCTTCCTTTAGGATCCCAATTTTGTATAGGACAGTTGTCTGTCCTAGACATTGTCTCTTCCCCCATAAGACTGTTGAAAACTAAGATCCCTTGGTATGCCCCCAAAGAGAAAGCCAGCTATTATTGTTCAATTTGCCTCTTTGGGCTCCCATTTTCACTTAATTCTTCACTTCTGCGTATTCTGTATTTTCCTGCCAGACCAATGATGTATTTTAAAAGCAAATTAAAAAAAAAAGTTATCTGGCATGTTTGTTTTTCTGCTATATTGATGGAAATGGAGTTCTAGAACCCTTTTTCTTTTTCTTTTTTTTTAATGAATCACCTATTTGTATCTCTTGGAAAAGTTTTGAAAAAGTTAATGCTATCCTTTTGTTGTTTTAACTTTATCAGGTATTTTCTATTTTGTAATCTCTTTATACCCTTTTAATAAAAAGATAATACATAGAATCATCTCCATCACTTCTAAAAAATTATGTTTTTAAAATGCCATTGGACGTGCCTTATTTGTATTCCATGTGTTTTAACTTTTTCACATTTTCTCTCTCTTTATGCTATATTCTGGATAATTTCTTTACCTCTGTTTTCTAATTTGATAATTCTGGTTTCAGTTGACTCTTCTGAACTCTTTCATTGAATTTATTATTTCAGTAATTTTTCAGTTCTAAATATTATTTTAGATCCTTTTTCAAGTTTTCATGTTTGTTTTCATGGACTCTTGCCATCAATTCATGTTTTTAATTGGATTAGAAAACCCAGAGCCCTGGCATCAACTGACTGTGTGGCCTTGGCCCAATTATACAACAACTCTATCTGAATAGAAGGAGTAATACCTATAAAAAGGGAAAGATAGTATCCACCTCAGAATTATTGTAGGATTTTAAGGAATTAATTGGAGTGAAGTGCTTATAACAGTGCCTTATATATATATTTACTACATAAATATTTGCTATGTGATTTTTTTTTTTGCTTTCTTCTTTATTCCTTTAAATATGTTAACATACTTACAATCTGTATTCAATAATTCTGATGTGAATCTCTGTGCATCTGGTTTTGTCATTTGTTTTGAGTTGATGGTGGCTATTTCCTTGTGTGTTTTGTGATTTCATGAATGGAAGAAACCATTCATGGTAGAATTTTGTGTGTGAGTTTTTAGAACCTATGTTGAAGGTTTATTGATTTAAGAGGATTTTGTATTTGTCTTTTGCCAGATTTTTCCCCAACACAAATAGGTAAATTCCGTCCCAATATCCATATTAGCTGATCTTGACCCATGAAATGTCAGAGATTTCATGTGAGTGTTTATGTGTTTATATGTCTTTCCAAGAACCAAGACTTGACTCTGCTGAGTGAGTTTTCTATATGTCACCAATTTTCTCAGGCTGTAGTACTTAATGAGTCCCAGCTTTATGGAGGGTGGTCTCTCATCGGGCTCTCTGGCCTGTAGTATGTCCAATGCACATCCCACTCTTAACATCTGTACATGTCCATGTGGCATGTGGTCCAGCTTCTGCCCTTGCTTACCTCTCTTACGCATAGGCTTCACTGCTGTCCTCAGCTTAATTCCTGTATTTTCTTTGCAGATTTGTCAGTTTATTTGAGTTTTTTAGTACTTTATTGTTTTTTTTTTTGTTTTTTTTTTTGAGGGCAGTGTCACTGGCCCTCACATGTGCGACCAAACCGGGGCCACTGGCTTCCCAAGCCAGCGCTTAGCCACAGCACCACTCGGCCGGCCCTGTACTTTATTGTTTTTATATGTTTTGTGGGCAGAGGGGTAAAGGATCTCCCATGTCTACCACATTCCCATAAATCAAAAGTAGAAAACACATCATCATGAAGAAGAAATTAAGCCACATGCCCTCCTTTTACATCACTTTTATGAAAATATAAGTTCATTGTGAGGGGAACTTGTTTAAAGCGTTTGTTGGATGATTAAAGAAGAAAGTACAACTTAGATAAATTAAGGTGACATTAATAATTGGTTCTGATACATCTATGCAATTCCGGTTTCCCAAAACTAATATCCTCTTAAGCAACAGTATTTAAATCATTTATACAATTGAATAATTGGGGCATGTAAGAGAAAATAGCTTAATATATATTATATCCTATCAGATTATAGTTAAAAACCAATGAAATAGTGACAATTGGATGAAGTATATACTTCAGCCACTTCATCCAGGGCCTCACATCATGGTTCTGATACAGCACAACTTAAAACTGAGTTTTCAGAACCATAATTTATTATCACCCTAATAGTACTTATGTTTTCATTATTACAAATTTTTATTTGAAGGAACAAATAAAAATGTTGGTTTTTTATTAAACTCGGGCAACAACTTTTTTTTCCTTTTTTTTGTGTTGAGGGGGTTATAATTGGTATTATTAATTTGAATAATAATTTTAGACATATTCTTCTTTCATATGAACCAGTTAGCTTTTCTCTAAAATTATCTATTATGTGACTATGGATGGAGCCCAGTACTCCAGCTAGCTTTCTTTCATGTCTGATATGGCCACAAAGGAAACAGAGATAGTTGAATGGCCCAGTTAAACCTATCACCACTAATGGAAATCCAAATTAACTGATGACATAGTCTTCATCTTGAGAGACATAAGACAAAAGATAACAGTATTTTTAGAATATTCATTGACATAAAGTTTTGAGGCATAAATTTAGATCTGATTATTTCAAATGTGAAATGATAAAAGATTTATCTTCATATTTTATAGTAAAGATTTTTAAAAGTCTTAACTAATACCTTAAAGGTACATTGATTTTGTTGTTTAAATACCAAAAAAGTACTGTTGCTTCCCATTTTGAATTTTAGCTTATTTACAGTAAATAAAGTTAATATATGAGTAAAGGGAATGTTTTGCCCCTTAAGTAAATGTTCAAGTGGTTGCATTCATTCTTGCTTTTTCATCATAAATATCTATAATGATCCAGTAGGTATTCATTAGACCATGTTATGCTAAATTTATTTGGATTCCTTGATCCTAATTTTTAGCATTCTGTCTTCCATACTTTCTTGTTTTGTTTTAGGCTGTTTGTTTACCTACAGTGTTTCTCAAAATGCAGCCCATTTTTCAGTTTTTTTCAGGTACTGCCTCAACCACACAATGCCTTTTGTGATTCTCGGCCGCCTAATATGGTCTATCTTCAACATGCTTCCATAACACTGTGAATCTCTCTTTTAACACTTTAAATGTACTCTATCTCAGAATGTACTTACTTATATTTATCCTTTGTCTTACAGTTAGTTAGTTCATTTGATCACTTTAAGACTTTATTTGTTTTACATTGGTAGAAATGTTCTTTTCTTACTAATTTTCTAGAGTTGTAGAAAAATCAATAAAGAAAATTGGTAAGAGCATTAACATTTTGAATTTTTTTAGGACCATTTAACCCAAACACAAAATTGCATTATATATTGTGGAGCTAACATTTCTTGAATTTATATATTTGTACTTATATTATTTCCCTCTAGGTGGCATCCTCTCACAGTTAATTGAAACGTATTTGTATCTTGAATATTAAATGTAAAGAGTATATGTAGAATATAAGATTTAGTGGGTCTTTTAATATGTTCTGGAGTTAGATTTTAGATTATTTCAGAAATCTAAGACCCCTTAAGCTGAAATAAAATAATATTAAATAAATGAAAGTTTCCTTTAGAGTACCAATAAATGTCATTTTGGAGAGCAGATATATGCTGTTACTGGGGTATACAGAAATATCAGCAGTAATGGTAACACTAAAGTCCCTCAGAAATTAACTTGCTTTATATATCTTTATTTGTGTTCATTTTTCATCTCTACATCCTTTATAAATAAATGACATTGATGCAGAAGTTGTCAGTGTCACCAGCAATTTTTTAAAAATTCTACCAAGCATTTTGATGTTTACTTTTATTCTGTTGCTCTTGTTTAAAGTTGGATTGCTTGAGGTTTTATTAGCATTGAGAAGTCACCTGCAGTGCTGATACATGTTGATATGATGTATGAAATCTAGAGAAGTACATATCTATTGCTATTACCAGAATACTTAGGCTTAGGGGAAATGATTCTCTCCTTACTACTTTTATTAATGGACTTGAAGTATCCCCCTGTACATACTCCCAAGTTACAACATAAATGGCTTTTAGTTTTTCAATGTGTAGTTGTTGAGCAACCATATTTTGCAAAATACAGTAGTTTTATTTTAATCTTTATAATTTTTCAGTAACTAGACTGTACATTATTTTCATTACTAGAAGTCCAGTGAAATGCATCAGACTTACCAGCTTTGTATCATCCGATCTATTCAGAAGTAAATTTGATTTGTATTTATAAATATTTGAGTAATATGTACTGGACTAATATCAGATTTCTTATAGACGATTTAGTTTAAATGCCACTTAATTTTCTGTTTTCTAAGCCCTTGTAATAACCTAAAAAGAATATTATTGGGGGACAGCCGAGTGGCACGTTGGTTAAGAGCTGGCTTGGGACGCCAGCGGTCCTGGTTCGGATCCCACATATGAGGGCCAGTGACACTGCCTTCTACAGCTAAGATGGTGAACAACAGCTCCACCTGGAGCTGGGCTGCTGTGAGTCCCCGGGATGGCATAGTTGCAGCCCCTGCTGCAGTGGGCTGCCATAGGCTACAGTGAGTGGTCCCCAGCAAACGTGAGCAGCTGGCAGCTGGTGTGAGCTGCCAAGAGCCGCTGTGAGCGGCCGTCCAGAGGCCGGCGACCTATCTGCCTCACCCAAGAGGAGCTCAGTGATGATACCAACATGGGCCAGTGAAGTGATGTCCTCTACAATTAGACTGAAGAATAAAAAGGACAGCAACTTGTCTGTTCCCCTTCCCTGATCCCTGATTCCCCAATGCTGTTCCCGTCCCCCAATTCCCCAATAAAAATCTTTAAAAAAAAAAATATTATCAGTGGATTTAATACCTTTGTTTTCTTTATATATTTAGGTCATAGTGATGGGAGCTACTAATCGCCCTCAGGACCTCGACTCAGCTATAATGAGAAGAATGCCTACCAGATTTCATATCAACCAGCCTGTAGGTGGTTTTGATTAATATTATGAACAGTTAAATATTCACTGTTTCTAGGCCTTTACCTGTGATTTCAAGAAGGTGATGGTTTTTTTAATAGGACTTATCATTTATGATAAGCAGGGAAGGAAAAGGGCAAGAATCCCTGTAATTGTTTCTTTGTTCTTTCTACTCTCTTTCTTCTTATTTCTTTCTTTCCTAAGATTAATATTATTTGCCTCTCTTCAAAGTATATAATTATCTCAGGTTTGCCTAGACACTTTAGTGATTTTCTTTAGAATGTAGCAAGTTATCTATGGTAGATGCCTAAGAAAATCTAAATTATAATTTCAGTTTAGCATAGAATGAAATTAGGGGGATTGGGTTAAAGAATTGTTCTGTTCAGAAGGCCTGACACTAACAGGAAGAACAACTGGGAGTTGATTAATTGTTGGCAGTTGTAATCACTGCTTTCCTCTGACAGGATTAATGGTTAGCCAGCAGCTAAGGTCCTGTACTTTCACGTCATGTGAGGGTGGCGGTGAACCGGTACTGTTTTCTCTCTAGCATTCTTTTTTGTTAAGACACAGATGATTATCATTTATTGCTACTCTATAATTTTTGCACAGAATACTCAGAACTTGAATTTTGTCTGCCTTTAGATTGAAGAAGAAAGGAAAAAAACAGGGTTAGTAATAGAAGATAGGTATGTGCTATACAATCAGCATGTTACATGCTTGGCTGTGTAGAGGAACTTTTAGTGTCGTTCTTTCAAATTTTGAAATAAACATTACAATTTGTGTATAATCTGGCTAAAAATCATTTGTCTCATTTTCGATTCTGCATCTTATCAGATCAGTTTGTGGCAGTAAATATGGTTTTCTAAAGATCGATGGCTGTAGCCTCTATAAAATCACTGTGATCAACTCTTCGCTACAGCTAAAATCTCTGGTTCCTCTACAGGCATGCCTATACTTAACTGCCCTATGAGAAAATGTACCTGATAAATCAATGGAGAGATTTTTTTTTTTAATTTGATGCAGGAGACTCTATAAAATATTTACCATGACGAATATTTATTGAGCATTAATATGTGTCAGACACCTGCTAGGCTCTGGTGAATGGACCATGGTCCCTGTCCTCAAAGAATTCTGTGTTGCAGAGTAGACAGACATGCAGAAAAATAATGTAAAGTGTACTTTACAAAGGTATGTTTAAAGGACTGAGACCCTGAGATGATGATGAAAACTAATAATTCTGTCTGAGGAGTTGGTGACATTTAAACTGGGTTTTGAAGGCTGGTAGGAATCTGATAGGCAGGTGAGGCAAGGAAAGGCTTTGCTGCCAGAATGAACAAAGGCAAGAAGGTGCGGAAGCTCATGTTTAATGGTGACTTCAGGGGTGGTTCAGTTAGGGCCCCAAGGAACATAGATGGAGATGAGACTGGAAAGGTAGATTCCGGTTGTAGATGAACTTTGTAGTCTTTGCACAAGAATTTCAACTTTCTTTTTGTTAGCAAAACATCAGAACATTTTTAAAGAAAATTACTTTACCTCAGTAAACTAAGGTTAACTTCGTTCTGAAAACGAAGATTACATTGATAGAATATCTGCTTGCAGATAGAAAACAAAGTAGAATGTAGTACAATAGAACATAGGAGACACAGCATGGAAAATAGCTCTTACTAAAGTTGTAAGTTTAATATATTAATTTTGTGAATTACAAAATGAGTTGTAACAGATGTAACAAATTTGTTATAAATTTGTATACTGTTTATGTAGAAACTGATTTTGTAATCCTCTTTTCATTCTGTTTTTAGCAAATGCACACACACTTAATAGGGTGATTTTTTTGTTGTTGTTGTGTAACTATGATGTCAAAGTATATATAATTAACCTTACTTTAAAATTCCTCTCCATGTTAAATGCTTATTAACAAGTAATCGTTAGTGATCACAGAACATATCAAATTAACCTTCGTACTTAACACAACTTGAGTTAAAGAAAACAGCAGGGTTTGGTTTTGTTTTTCAGGTCATTTGATTTGATACTGATTGTAACCAGCTCTGTTTCTTCAAGGGTTGTGGGAATAGGTATGAGTTCAGCCATAATAATTCTTAAAAGCATTTATACTTACTATATGTAAAGTATTTTATAAATGCTTCTATTCTCTGGTATAATAATATGAATCGGCACTGGAGCGGGGAGAAGCATACAAGCATATATTATCAACACTTAATAAAAATTCACTAATGTAAATTAGTGAACATGGAAGTTATATGTTGAAATGAAGGCACGTAGGGGTAATGTTGCCATCTCTTCAATTATGTACTGATAAAAATTTTATGACACTGGTGTTTTCAGAAGTTTCCTAAGTGAAGGAAAGGAGATTTGCAGAGCTGTAGAGGAAAGACATTGATAGTCATCGGTATTCATCTACTCACTCACTTGAGAAAGATTTAAGGATGTGTTATGTCCTGGACACTGTGCTGGCACTGGGGGTGCAGAATAAGCAGATACAGTTCAGCAGGACAGCCAGGAATGATTACACAGGAGGCTTTAGCCAGTAGCTTCCATGACCTCTGTCAGAGGTTTTGTCATTTGCTATAGGTATTGTCAGCTAGTTTACAAGGGAAGGAAGAAATACCAGGAAAACTAGTTGATCCTTATTTTTTTTTAAAAATGGTAACTGGAAATTATCCTGGTTTTAGGCTCTAAAACAAAGAGAAGCAATCCTGAAACTCATCTTGAAAAATGAAAATGTAAGTAGAAAATTACAATTTTCCCATCCTATTTATGTTCATTAAATTATTTTAGAGATACAATTTTCCCTATCCTACTTATGTTCATTAAATTATTTTAGAGATACTAAATAAAATGGAACTTGAGAATAATGTAGCTTTGAACTTGATGTAAATTACTGTAAAACTCCTGCTCACTCGTGTACCTCAACTATGGTATACTTGAACTAATTAAAGATAACCTGCTTTTTAAAAAGCCATGTGTTTTCCTATCTACAAATTAAAATCCTCTGATATTTTTCAGATTGTTTTCCAATTATATAAGGTGTTTATTTTTATACAGACATATGGGTTGTTTTTTTTATTATTTAATTGCAATATTTTTGAAGTTGGACTTTAGATTTAAAAGGTATGATAATCAAAATCTTCCATAATTTTTGTGCTTAAGGTTTTTTGTAGGTAATATAGTCACATGTTTCAAAAAATATATTAAGAGGTAATACAAGAAAAAGTCTCAGTTACTGAAGTAACCTTGTGTTTCTTCTGTATTGTTTCAGATGGTATTATGCCTATATAAGCAAATTAAAATATACTATTAGTCCTTTCCCTTTTTCTACGTAAACCATATTAATAAACCCCCCCATGCATTGCTTTTTTTTCACTTATCTTTGGAATCTTTCCATATTAGCATATAGTTTTCTGATTCTGTTCCCTTTTTTCTTTGCACTGTGTAAGATAGACCATAATTTACTTCATCATTACCATATTGAAGAGCGTCCTGGTGATCCCGGTTTTTCACTGTTACAAAATGCTACATTGAATAACATTGTACATACACCATTTCACACTTGTGCAGGAGTATTAATAGGGTGAATTTTCCAGAAGAGAAATTGCTAGATATTTATAATTTTGGTAACTATTCCAAAAATTGCCCCGTTTACTTTATTTTTTTAAGATTTTTATTGGGGAATTGACGGAGGGGAACAGTGTTGGGGAATTGGGTAAGGGGACTGGCCAAGTTGTTGTTCTTCCATCTTCATCGTGAAGGACGCCAGTCGTCATCTGGCTTCCCAACTGCAGCTCATGGCCTCTAAGCTCAAGGTGCTGTGTTCATTCTTAGTTATGGGTGGGCGTAGCCACCATCCCATGCTGAGTCAAACCCAGCAGCCTTGTTGTTAAGAGCACACACCCTATCCACTGAGCCATCCCAGCGGCAGCTCAGCTCAAGGTGCGGAGTTTAGTCTTAGTTGCGGGTGGGCGTAGCAGAACAGGCAATCTTGTTACACCAACTGAGCCATCCTGCCACCTGTTGGCAGCTCAGTGACAGCTCAGCTTGGGCTCAGCGTTCACTGGCCCATGTGGGAATCGAACCAGTGGCCCTGTTACTCAGCACGCGCTCTAAGCCAACTCTTAGTCAACTGAGCCACTCGGCTGGCCCCCTAGTTTACTCTTATTCCAGCAATATTAGAGTGCCTTTTTCCCTATGACCTTGTCAACAGAAATTATGGAACCATGTGCCAACAAGATAGATAGAAAATGGTGTCTCACTATAATTTTAATATACATTCTTTAGGGATGAAATACATTATATATTGTAAGAGCCACTTGAATTTTTTCTGTGAAATACCTGCTCATATTCTTTGCCCATTTTTCTATTGCAATGTTCTCTTTCCTCTAGAATTGTAGGAATGTATTAGGGAGATTTGCCCTTTGTCTATAGGATTTGAAAATATTTTTCCCAGTTTGCCTTTTGATTTTACTGGGGTGTTTTCTTTTATCCCTTTATGGTTTCTGGGCTTTTTTCACTCCCTTGTTTATAAAGGAATTTTCCAGCTCTTGTTATTTTCCCCAAAAACTCTATAACCAAGTTATTTTAATTAAAATGGTATTCCTCCCTATCCTAACTTCATACTTAAACTCACTATTGGAACTTGCTATCTAAACTAAGAAACCAAATAAGATTCCTGTAGTGAAGGATGCTTGTATTTCAGTGGTTTTCCTACTTCTTTGAATTACATGAATACCATGGCTAATTCTGCTCCATAACGTATCTACTTATCCACCTCCCGTGTTTTCCCATCCTATCTCATCTGTAAATACTTTAGTTTTATCTCTAAAACAAAGAAATTTTCTTTTTAGCCTAACCTCATTATACCTGCATTAGATTCAGGTTGGCAGACAGGGGAAACAGGACTACTTCTTAGGTAGAATTATAATATATGCTTCCATTAGGAGATACATAATATCTGGATGTCCTTTATGGTTTTATGTTTACATTTAAATCTTGGCTACATATTTGATACTTATCAGGATATATCATATGCAGTATGAATCAAACTTTGCTTTTATTTTTCCAGGTGGATACCTACTTGTCCCAAACCATTTATTGAATAGGCCATCTCTTCCTCATTAGAGATACCAATCTTTATATTAAATTCTCATATGTATTGGCTGTGTTTCTGGACTTTGAATCAGGTCATTGGTCTTTTGTGCCTTTGGGCACCAGCCCCAGTGTTTTCATTATTGAGGCTTTATAAATTTTTTTGAGGCTTCATAAATTTTAATAGCAAGTATGACTTAAGTATCCCTTATTGTCCCCTAGCCCAAAGTTTATGGTTATTTTGCTCGTTTTTCTATATGAATTTTAGAAATAATTTGTCTTAGTCCAGAAATAACAAACACTAGTTTTTGCTGGATCATAATTCAAGAGAATTAAGATCTTTTTGATGTTGAATCTTTTCTACCCCAAAAGCATGTATGTATGTCTTTCTGGTTGCCCACGTCTTCTCTTGTCTTTCAGTAGTGTTCTGTTCATGTATTTTTTTTTATGTATTTCTTTAAACTATATCAAAATAACATCCATGCTGTTTTGCAAAACTTCAAAGAACCTAGCAAATTACAGAGATTAGATCATTGGTACTAACCATTTTGGGAATCACAGAGCCCTTTAAAGAGATAGAAGCTGTATAGTCCTTTCCTTAAAAAAACATTTTCAGGGAAATTCCCAAAACCATTCCATGTATTCTAGATAAGGAACTACTGTCCTAGATGAGTGAGAGATCAACAAATTACATTTTGTCTTTAATTGAATATTTGATATTCAAATATGTGCTTTAAAAACATTGTGTAGTTGTACTACTGTTTAGATAAAACACATATAATTGGTAAACCTTTAAAAAGGATAGGTATGAACAGTTCAGAGAAGAAAGCAAAGGGGGTAAAATCATTTCACAAGTTCTTTTGAATTAGAGTGGTTATGATATGGCTACAAATTTAGTAACTGTTATAAGATAGTAGCTGACAATTTTGTAGATATATCAAGTTAACTGATACAATTAACTTAAAAAGATTTTGGGCCAGCTGAGTGGCTCAGTTGGTTAAGAGTTGGCTTAGAGCACCAGCTCTGAACAACAGGGCTGCTGGTTCGATTCCCACATGGGCCAGTGAATACTACGCCTGAGCTGAGCTGTCGCTGAGCTGCCAACAGGTGGCAGGATGGCTCAGCTGGTGTAACAACAAGATTGCCTGTTTGATGGTGGGCTATACTCACCCGCAACTAAAGGCTGAATTTGGCTCCTTGAGCTGAGCTGCCGCCCAAATGGCTCAGTGGATAGAATGTGCGCTCTTCACAAGACTGCTGGTTCAACTCCCACATGGGATGGTGGCTACGCCCACCTGCAACTAAGATTGAACTCAGCACCTTGAGCTTAGAGGCCACGAGCTGCCTGTGGGAAGCCAGATGGCGACTGGCGCCCTCCACAACGACGATTGAAAAACAACAACTTGGTCCCCTCCCTCAGTTCTCCAACACTGTTCTCCTCCCCCAGTTCCCCAATAAAACCTTAAAAAAAAAAAAAAGATTTTAATGGAAGATAGTACTACATGGCTAGAAGTTAACCTTTTCAAACCACATATGTGGTCTAATGTAGGTACAGGTGATTTGTATATACATGATTAATATGGATAATGAGATTTAAGCTCAGTCTCAGAAAATAGCCATATTCTACAGAAGCCATCAAGTTTTCACATGTAACCTTAATCAGTACTCTTTAGGGATGTCTAATTATAACTTAGATTTCAGTATTCTGCTTTTTTTAACAGTAGTATCTTTGGGAACTTTTTTAGAGTTATATTTATCATGGATACGAGGAATTTTTAGCATTCTGTTTCTTCATGAAAGCACCCTAATCAGCTTTATGGTGCAGAATATGAATGAATGGCCTCTGGATAACTGCTGACATGGGAACATCTGATTAAGTGACACACACATTTATTTAATAAACTGAGCACTATCATATTTATACATTGCTGGGCAGAATTAGAGTTTTTGATGCAAATAGACTACCAAACTTTTATATTTTATGAGTTTTTCGTCTTCGAAGAAAAGAAAGAAGCTCTTGAAATCATAGTATTTTTCAGATCCTTAACATGCTCATTTAAAAAAAAAAAAAATGTAAGGACCGGCTTAGTGGCTCAGTTGGTTAAGAGCTTGCTCGAGAGTATGAGCTGACTGCTGAGCAACCGCAGTTAATGCCCAGCCTGAGCTGAGTTGCCGCTAAGCTGCCAACAGATAGCAGGATGGCTCAACTTAAAAAAAAAAAAAAAAAAGGTGTAGTGGTTTTGGCTTAAAGTTTTAAGTATAAAAAGAATTAGAACTAAAAAATGTATACCTTTATACAAGTATCATGTTTGACTCTACAGTAAGGAGGTAGGTTTTCTCCCCATACAAACTAACCTAAAGGTATGCATTTTCTCTAACATAGCAGGAATAGCTAACAAGCATAGACTTTGGAGACAGACCTTAGGGTCCCACGTTCTGGCTTGACCACTCCCTGCTGTGTTACCTTGGGCAAATTTTGTTTAGCATCTCTATGCCTCATTTTTCTCATTTGGAAATTAGAGAGAATGCCAACAATCTCATAGAATCATTTTGAAAATGTAAATTAATGGATACATGTAAAATGCTTACAGTACCATGCAAGCATACACCCAATGGTATATATAATAAATAAGCGCACACAAATAAGTGCTATTCTTCCAAGCTATTTTAGAAGCCCATTAATTTATTCCAGGATTGTTCCCAGTACTTAAAAAACCTTTTTGAACTTGGGAATTGCCTTCATAGTTGCCTACTGAAAACAGTTTCATCACTTCATGGTTTATCTAATAGCTATTTCCTTATAAAAAAAATTTTTTTTTAGAGTACTTGCTATGTGCAAGCATTGTGGTGGGATACACAGTTGACCCTTGACAATGTGGGTTTGAACTGTGTGGTTCCACTTTTATGTGGAATTTTCTTCAATACATACAGTACTGTAAATGTGTTTTCTCTTATGATTTTTTAAGAGAACATTTTCTTTTCTCTAGCTTGATTTATTGTAAGAATACAGTATGTAATACATATAACATACAAAATACATGTTACTTGACTGTTTATGCTATCAGTAAGTCTTCCGGTAAACAGTAGGCTATGAATAGTTAAGTTTTGGGGGAGTCAAAAGTTCTATGTGGATTTTCAACTGCACGGGGGGTTGGCACCGCTAACCCTGTGTTGTTCAAGGGTCAAATGTACATTGTTTTATATAACCCTCAGTTCATGTAAGGAGTCCATATGAGGACTGTTTTACAGTTGAGGAAATGAAACCCAGAAAAGTTGTATAATAAGTTGCCCAGGCTCACAGAGCATAATAGTGATGGAGCCTTTTACTTAACCATTATCATATGCTGCATCTAATTAATTAATCTGGCTCCCTCAGTGACTCTAATCTGCTTCTTTTTGTTCTTTTCTCATACTTGTTTTGTTCATTTTTGTAACTTTATCACCCTGTCAGGCACAAGATATGGGAGTGGTTTGAACATAGGGTGTGGCCCAACAAAGAAGTGGTCAAAGATTAGGGTAGTGGTGACTGTTTTAGGAAAGAGGACTAATTTTTAACATCTCAGTATAATTTCGAAGACCTTTTTAAGTAGTTTTTTTTTTTTAATTTATGAAATATTTGAAACATATATACAAATAACCTCATATTCATCACCCATATGTAGCAGGTGAGCTTAACATATTTTACTTTTCATCTCCACCTAATCACCATCATTAGCCTCCTGTCCTGAAGTTGGTAGTTGTATCAGTTCCAATTAGTTATGGACAGATACATAATACATGTGTAGGTTATGTTTGTTTGTTTGTTTGTTTGTTTTTGAAGGCAGTGTTACTGGCCCTCATATGTGGGACCGAACTGGGGCCGCTGGCTTCCCAAGCCAGCGCTTAACCACCGCGCCACTCGGCGGGCCCTACGTGCGTAGGTTATTTTTAATTGTTCACTATTACAAATAGTAGGGAGATTAGATCCTCGTATGTGTCTCATTTCACATGTACACTTGTAAGAAGAGTTCCTCAGACACAAAAAAGTATAAACTACAAGAAAAATAGACAAGTCCGAGTTTATCAAACTACTGGGAAAACATTTGCAATCTTATACCCAACAAAGGACTAATATCCAAATTAAACAAAATTACTGTAATCAGTTTGTCAAGTTTTATGTGTGTGCATTATTAGATCACAGGTGCTAACTAAAACCAGCCCTAGGAACTTATTGTCTGATATATCAGTATATGAAACATAAGTTTAAAATCTCTCAATATTATTGTGGATTTGTCCATTTCTCAATGAAATTATGTTAATTTTGCTGTGTATATTTTGAGGCCACATCGTTAAATGTATAATAGTGCAGAATATTTTTCTGCACGGAATTATTTTTTTATCACTATGTAATGATTTCTATTCCAGACTATTTTGAGTAAAAAAATCTATTGACGTGATGTAAATAGAACTACATTAGCTTTCTTTTGGTTAATATTTGCCTTCAATATCCTTTTCCAGTCTTTTACTTTCAACTTTTGGTGTTTTTCCTTTCAAATATAGCTCTGAGCCTGTTTTATTTATTTATTTTTTCTACTGGGTGTGACTCTTATAAACCTCAAATAGCTACATTTTTGTTTTTTTATACAGCCTAATCTTGTCTTTCACCAGCCTAGCTTAGTCTGTTTGGATTTGGATTTGTGGTGATTACTCATAAATTTGGATTCATTCTCTATCTTAGTGCTTTCCATATATTATGCTTTGTCTTTGCTGTCTCTCCAGGTACCACAACCCCTCACCTCCCTGTGTTATTTAGTTCTGTTGTATTCTTCATTCCCTTTTCCCCCCTCCTGTACTGGTTTGGAAGTTATGTTTTCTTTTGTGGTGGTACCCTTAAAATGTAGTGGTACCCTTAAAGTATTTTGATACATGCACCTAGTCCAAGTTAATGATATGTCTGCCCTCTTTCCAGTAATATAAAGACTTTAGAATGCCTTAATGTAGATGTCCCCTCTGTTACATGTTCTTATTGTCCAGTATTTTAGTTCTCTATCATGGCCTCTCCATCCCAAATTAAATTATTATTATTCTTCATGTATTAAAGTTTATTTATATTTACCTATATGTTTACCAATTTCTTTGCTTATTATCACTGCTTGCTTTGCACCTACCTTCTGGGTTCACTTTTCTTTTTATCAAAGAGTATGTGATTTCCATTTATATAACCCCCACATTTAGGAATCAGAACACTGTCATGTGAAGTCACAGTTGTAGAGCTGACAACAGACCCCATATCTTCTCACCTGCAAGCCCCTTGTCCTTCTGTGAAGTTGCTATTCTTACTTAAACACTTGGTCTTCCACAAAAACTAATGGGAATTTGGTAACTAATAAAGGTGGCATTTCAAATTAGTGGGAGAAAGTAGATGTAGGACAAACGGTTAGCTAAATGGGAGAGGGGAGAATATAGTAGGACCTCTCCTATACTGTGTTCATTCAGTTCCTAGTTCTGGCAATGGTGTGACCTTGGGCAATTTATTTCCAGGTCTCACTACTATGAAAATGAAAATGAAAATACTTAACCTGACAGGATTAAATGAGAATACATGTAAAGTGCTTAGCACAGTGAATGACACGTAAGAATCATTTAATAGATGGTAATTATTATAAGTAAATTTGTTTTCTCTCTCATTTTCTCTTCTTAATCTACGTATAAGTTTGGTATGTTTATTTTCCCAAGTCTATTATGAGCCCTGTACAATCACTTAATTGGCTTGACTTTACATAAGCTTACGTTGGGGAGCAAGACTGTAGGTGCTGAATTAATGCTGAGTAGTAGAATATCAAAGCATTGCAGTTTAAATGAACGTTAGAGTAGTTCAGTGAAATATCTGTTTTTAATGGATTTGGGACTTAATGATGCCGGCTATTTGCCAAGTATGTTAAATATATGATAGAAAAATGTTACTTGGGACCTTCCTAAGAGTTTCTAAAGTGAATCCAACATTTTTTTTTTTTTTTTTTTTTTTTTTTTTTTTGTTAGCTGAGCCTGTTGGCAGCTCAGCTCAGGCTGGGCATCGAACCGCTGTTGCTCAGAGCTCAGCTCACACTCTTTTTTGAGGGCAGTGTCACTGGCCCTCATATGGGAGACCTGAACCAAGGCCGCTGGCTTCCCAAGCCAGCGCTTAACCACCGCACCACTCGGCCGGCCCTCAGCTCACACTCTTGAGTGAGCTCTTAACCAACTGAGCCACTCGGACGGCCTGAGTCCAACATTTTTCAATGTCTTCTTCAATATCACTCCATGATGTACCTAGTGAGAGTTAACTACTTTTGTCATAATGACAATTAATGAAAATTCTATTTCAAATTTTAAGCTTTTATATTTTTATTTTTAAAAACTTGTAGAAACTGAAAATATTTTTTAGTGATTGTCCTTCCACGCTATCCAATATGCTTAACGTTCTTTAATTCTAAGAAGAATGTTTGGATAGACCCTTGGCAGTATGTTTTGCATTTGTTTTTTTTTAAACATGTTTTATATGTGTTTAAGGTGGATAGACATGTGGACCTGCTAGAAGTTGCCCAGGAAACTGATGGGTTTTCAGGAAGCGACCTAAAAGAGATGTGTCGAGATGCCGCCCTCCTCTGTGTCAGGGAATATGTTAATTCTACAGCAGAAGAAAGGTATGTGTATATAGAGTCGATCTCTAATATTTATCAAACCCTTTTAGAGCTGTTAGGGTAGTTTCTTTTATTTTGTTTTACAATACTAACTCTTCTTATGGCATAAAAGGTAAATTGAAGTTAATCCTCCCCAACTTTATTTATTGCCTCTTTCTAAAGGTGCTTTCTGAAAATGAATTGGGGGGAGGTTTTGAGGAGTGTCTAGAATGAAGAGGAAGAAAGAAAAGCTAAATTTCTACTGAAAATCCATGGACTCGGTCACAGAAAGCTGACGTCTGCCCATCTCTACTAGGAAAACAGGGCTCTCCAGTATGCCTAGATTGCTTTTACATCTTAAATTCTTAAGTTTCATTGCATATGGAAATGAATGCCTTGTCTTCCAGGAATTCGAGTGTAAATAGGCGGGCCCTTACTTGGTACTAGACTTCAGCTTGTTAATAGTAATGTATTTAGTAAACAAAGAAACCATTTGTCACTGCAGCATACTTCACTTGAAACCTGTCTCAAAGTATGATGAGCTTGAGAACTCCATTTTATTCCAGCAAAGGTGCCAGTGAGCTGGAATAACTCAGCCCTGGTGAATCATGTCCCTTAAGGAAGTCCTCTAAAAGGCCACTTGCCCTGACCCAGTATAACACTGCATTTCTAAACCCCTGTTCAAAGTAGCAACCTTCTTAAGAATCTCTGCGACTTAGCAAGCCACTGTACGTTGGGGGGATTTTGTTGACTAAGTTCTCTGCCTCTTGCCCCTTCGTTTCTCAGTCTCCCTTCCTCTTCCTCCAGAGGCTTTCACTTCGAGTAACCTGGATCTGCCTGTTGTATTCATGCGTTTAATTACAGCGCTTCACCAAGAAAAAATGCTTCTCTTGGTATAGAAATGTCTGCATAAAAGCTACCCTGTTACCCCTAGCTTTGTATGCACAAAGTCCAGACCTATCTTCAGTGTTCCCTTGAGCCCCACCATGAAGAGGGCAACTCTGTTTATTTATTTTTTGTCAGGTTGAGCCAACTACTCTAGTGCTAAAGCTGGGAATACTTTTACCCTCTGCAGCCAATCTGTCTTCCGAAGGTTTTTATTCTTGCATGTAAGATTAAATAAGTTGGTTTTCATTAATAGCAAAGAATTTTATTTTCAGTTCATCAAAAGCTAACCATGTACATGATGATGTAGGCATGCTACTTTTTAATTCTAGTTTTCATGGGAATAATGTTTGACTGATTGATTGGAATTATATTCCCATTTTGGTAAACTGACACCTTTGTATAACATTTTCACCTTATGGTAATATTCTATACTTATTTTCTTAGTGTAAAGTATTAGTTTCCACATCTATAATGTTTATAGCCAGCCATTTTGGCTTCCTACCTCTTATTAATCAATGCTTTTTAAAACTCCCTTAAGACATAGATGATTCCTAAGAGAGTTCCCATGAAGCTTTTAATTCTGGTTGTCTTTGGGGTCTTGGATGAGAGATTTTTTTAATCATGGTAAACTATTTTAGGGAGCTGTATTCTAAAGTTATTTGAATATGTTTTGTTTGCAATTTAGCCACGATGAAGATGAAATTCGGCCTGTGCAACAACAGGACCTGCATCGGGCAATTGAAAAGATGAAGAAATCAAAGGACGCAGCATTTCAGAATGTGTTAGCACATGTTTGTTTAGATTAAGAGTAAAGGTCATTTGTACAGTTGAGTGTGACCTGGTTTGGTGTGCCCTGTCATTATTAGTGGAAATAGACTGGAAGGAGGAACGTTCTTTAAACAGTGAAGGAGTTGAATGACTTGGTTTTGTACTCCGAATTCTAAGTTATTGAGATGTAGTTGTTATATAAACGGTATTACTACTTGTCAGAAATCATGAGGAGGAACAATTTAATCCAGCCTGAGTGTGGGTGCTTGTGTTTGACCTCTTTAGCCATATATTGCAGCCTTATAGCATCTAGACTGGTCTTAAAAGTAACAAAAGATTCAGTGAGAAAATGGGATGTGGTTAAATGCTGGTTTCTAGATATGAGAGCGAGAGAGAGGGAGTGTGTGTGTGTGTGTGTGTGTGTGTGTGTGTGTGTGTGTTACATGTATATATTCACACATTTTATATTGACATTCTGTAGATATGTTTGAATAAGATACTTTTTTTTACCCCAACTGCTGAATCAAAAAGTACCAAATAGTATATAGCGAAACTAAGATTGTGTCTAAAAGTTACAGTGGTTCAGCCATTTTCAGTTGCCACTTGTTTTAGCTTTTTTTTTTAAGTTGAGTGTTTCTCTGCAGTTGAATAGTTGGAGTCAGCCACAACCGAATACTTCGATGTAGCTCAATTATCAATGTTATCAGGATAATCAAATAAAAATGCTTGTTCAGTAATCAGCGTTGAATGGTCTTCAGGCAGTTGCGTGATCAACACTGATTTCATCTCTTTCTGCAAGCACACCAAGTAATTTTTAAATTAATATATGTAAAGGTGAATTGAAAGCCTTTAAAAAAAATTGGCTTTGCAAAACCTCAGTGCCACTCAATACATGTGACTTTTTTTTTTCATTTAATGTAACATAGTTCTGTTGTAACCATGGTTTTTTTTTTAAATGTTATTGTAAAATTATATGTTCTTTAATTATTAAGGTCAAATACAATTTGGTCATCAAAAATGAAAGTTTGAAACATAGCTGTTACTAAATATGCTAAAAATACTCATTTTGTAACTGAAATTTTTAAAGTTTTCTTAGCATATTATAATTGTGCCCTAGTTAGTACAGATATACACATCAAAATTCCCATGTTGAATCTGTAATCATTTGATGCAATGTGTACTACATGTAGGTAAACCATTTTGTTTTGTCCAAAATTTCACTAACCAGAATTCTTTGTAGGCACTTAAACACGCAGCATGAGGCAAATGGCACAGTACAACCTTGAGGCACCTTCTGAATCATCAGAAAGATTAAATTATGCTTTCATATATTTTTGTTATTATTATATTTCTTTGAAAACTCTTAATCTTTATTCGTGTGTTGTTGGATTCATTTCTTTCGTAGTAAGCCTCTCACTAGAACCTATTGAATAGTTCGTTTCTCAGTTTTCTTTGAGTAATGGCTGGGGTAGAGGTTTACGGGAGAACACTTTGGATATCGTAAAGCAAATTTTGAAAAATTGTGAAGATGATTGAAAAATTGAATGCAAAACACAACATAACCAAAAAACTTCCATCTCCATTTTTAATAATTATACTATTATTTTATAAATGTATAATAAAGAGGTCCCTCTTAATTGATTTTTCTCAACTTATGCCTTGGTCTTTGTCAGTTATGTAAAATTTTCTGGGGGGGTTTGGTATGTAAAACTTGCCCTTGGACTGTATTTATCTTGCTGTGTAACTTTCAGACTTTTATAGCATACATACTAGTATCTAATCATTATTTTTGTTTAGTATGAATATCAGTAATCATTTAATTTTAATCTTATGACATATTGATAAAAATAAGGGGTGATGTATCCCTCCTCATGTCCTTTCTTTTTATCTTCTCTTAAATTCAGAATATCCAGTAGTAGTAGTCACTAAATTTACCATGGTTTTAATCATCACATGAAGTTAGGGAAATATATTAATCCCAGCAACCATGACTAATCTATCATCTTTTTTTTTTTTTTTTTTTTTTTTTTTTTTTTTTTTTTTTTTTTTTTTTTTTTTTTTTTTTTTTTTTTTTTTTTTTTTTTTAAAGATTTTATTGGGGAATTGGTGGAGGGGAACAGCGTTGGGGAATCGGGGAAGGGGAACAGACAAGTTGCTGTCTTCTTGTTCTTCAGTTTAGTTGCGGAGGATGTTGCTTCACTGTTGGTATCGTCATTGCGCTCTTCCCGGATGAGGCAGATCGGTCACTGGCCTCTGGATGTCGCTCATCGCGGCTATTGGCAGCTCACGCTTGGCTGCCAGCCGCTCACGCTTGGCTGCCAGCCGATCACGCTGGCTGCGGGCCACTTACTGTAGCCTATGGCAGCCCACTGCAGCAGGGGCTGCAGCCCACACCATCACCGGAGCTCGCACAGCCCAGCTCCAGGTGGAGCTGTTGTTAGCTGTAGAGGGCAGTGTCACTGGCCCTCATGTGGGATCCGAACCGGGGCCGCTGGCATCCCAAAACCAGCGCTTAACCAATGCGCCACTCGGCCAGCCCTAATCTATCATCTTAATGCCTGAAAGTAATTGAGGAAACTTTAGTATTTTCCTTTTTTTTTTCTTTTTTTTTTTTGAGGGCAGTGTTACTGGCCCTCGTATGTGGGACCCGAACCAGGGCCGCTGGCTTCCCAAACCAGCGCTTAACCACCGCGCCACTTGGCCGGCCCTTTTTTTTTTTTTTTTTTGGATTACAGTGTCACTGGCCCTCACATGTGGGACCCGAACCGGGGCTGCTGGCTTCCGAAGCCAGCGCTCAACCATTGCGCCACTTGGCCAGCCCTAGTATTTTCTTTTTGCTTACAGTTTCTGACTGAAAACATGCATCTTCCCTAGGTGATAAATGCTGGGAAAGGCTCTCCTTAGTTAGTTACTTAGTTAGTTGTATTATAGTTAACATGCAGTTTTATATGAGTTTCAGGTGTACAACATAGTTATTCAACATATACCTTAGGAATTGATCACCACGATAAATCTAGTAACCATCTATCACTATACAAGTTACTACAATAGACTATCTTCCCTATGCTATACATTACATCTCTGTAACATTTATTTTATAACTTGAAGTTTGTACCTCTTACTCACCTTCCCCTTCCCCTCCACCGTTGGCAACCATCATTTGGTTCTCTGCGTTGGAGTCTGTTTCTGTTTTGTTTGTTCATTTGTGGGGTTTTTTTGATTTCACATATAAGTGAAATATTGGGTTGTCGGAAAAGTCATGACGCATTTTGCAATGAAAAACATAGGAAAAAATATGACTTTTCCAACAGCCCAATAATACAGTTTTTGTCCTTTGACTTATTTCAATTTAGCATAATATCCTCTAGTTCCATCCATGTCACAAATGGCAAGATTTCATTCTTTTTTATGGCTGAGTAAAATTTCATCAACTACATCTTTATCCATTCATCTATCAGTGGACACTTAGGTTGCTTCCATATGTTGGCTATTTTGAATAATGCTGCAGTTAACATACGGGTGCATGTATCTTTTTGATTAGTGTTTTCATTTTTTTCAGGTAGATACCCAGAAGTGGAATTGAGAGAACTTTATGCTTTTAAAGAACGTTTGGTTTTAGATAATCTATTCTGATGTACGCATGCGTTTGAGATACATAGTTGGAGTGAAGTTCTGAGGTATTTCATTTTGGGTATCAGTTAAGAAAACTGGATAGAATTAGACTGGCCTGAGTTTAAATCCTGGCTCCCCATTAATTTACTGTGTCCTTGGACTAGTTACCTAACTTCTTTGAGCTTCAATTTCTTATTTATAAAATGGAGTGACAGTGGCACCGACTTAATAGGGTCGTGTAATGGAATGATGCATACAAGACATTCAGCACAGTGCCTGGCACAGTTAAACTGCTCAAATGCTCACTGTCACATTACTTGATTACTTTTACACACTGATGGTACATATTTGGTGACCAGGCTCAATTTTTGAGCATTCTCCATGCATAAGCCATTTCCATAATCCCCAAACCTACACTCTAAAGAATGAGATTGCAGTGATTGCTTGTGTGATGTCTCTCTAAAAGCCTCATGGTTGGAAGACATCTGAGAAGTCAGGTGTGTCTCAAACTTTTCCCAGTCCTTTTTAGAATAGAGTATAGTACCTCAATATTTGAATCAATTCAGTATCTCTTATGATTTCTCTCCTTTTTATCTTATTTAACCCCCCACCTGCAGCATGACCCAAAACTCACCATGTTATCAAAAGCTGGGTTAGGATAATCTAAATATTCTTTATGGATCATCATAACCTAACAGCAATAACTACTATTAGGTTTGGTGTTAGATTAGTATACCTAAAGCCTCGAGTGTGCGTATGTAAAAATGGCAGCATCCCTCATTAGTAAGATTTTTTTTTCTTTCTGAAATTGTGTTGTTTGTGGACAAATGTTACAACTTTCTTCTAGATAAATTGGACAATGTATACTTCAGAATTCTCTTTTTTAGCTTCTCTTAAGGTCAATATCAGAATGTTGAATAGGATTCTGATATGCTGAGCATATATCCAGAATAACTGAAACCTCAGCACCAACTAGAAGCCTCAAATAAAGCCATAGCCTTATTCCATTTACAGATGACAGAAAGCTGTTGAGGGCCTTCATTATTAAATTTGCTATCGATTTAGTCATCAAAGGTAGAGTTCCCTAATTGTCTGGAAAGTTAAAGCTCTTTTTACATGTATAGGTGAAAATCCTAAGACATCACGTTCATAGAATTGTATTGAGAAGATGTGTAGCACAGATTCCAGATGCAAATGAGATCAAACTACAAAGAAACGAGTTAGCAATGGGAGTAAAAACATCCTCAGTAACACTGGTGTAAATTTTACGCTATTAATACTAACAGCACATAAAGGCCTCAATACTAACACACTGAAAGGAGAGTATATTTTTGTGATTGTGTAATATTTACAGTTATAAATCTGCTTGAGAACACTTTTAGATGTAAGCTTTTGTGCTTCGAAATGCAGTCGCAGTGAATGTTAATGCTGGTGTGGACATCAAGGACACCGGTTTTTGAATCATCACAACTCAATTTTAAAACTAGAGCCAAACATATTGAAATAATTACTGCCATGCAAAACTTGGAACTTAGAACAGTGGTGTATGCCTCACTAGCTTCCAGAAATTCTAAGAATAACCAACATACTGACATAGGGGGTGATAGTTCATCCAGTAAAACAAAGTCCTTTGCAGACATGTCTGAGGGAAATGAGCATTATCCACTGGGCCATAATGTAGGGTTCTGTTGCAAGCAACTCTAGCTGAGCTAGGCAATAAAGAATTTATCTGAAGGATATGGGGAGATCATGAGGTCAAAGGGAAACTAAAGAACTGGAGTTAGGATAGAACCTCAGAAACCTTCAGAATGTAATCGGGAATTCCTTAAGAATCTTGTTTTTATTCCTTTATGGGATGAAATGAACTCCCAACTGTTTATGTCTAAATTATCCCAATCAAGATTCAAAATCCTGGAAGTGAATGTGCAAACGCAGGTCAGAAATCACTGCATTAGAGATCCAAGATGGCTGACTGTGTCTGTTTCCTTCCATAAACAAATTAAAATTACAACTAAGTTATAGAACAATCAACCTGGAGAACCATCTGTACTCTGGCTGAACAGAAGTTTTATAACTAAGAGTATAAAGAAAAAGCCATGTCAAGACTGGTAGGTTCGGAGATGAGGAACTGGCTAACCCAAACCTCCGTGTGGCACTTGAGAACCGTGTGGCACTTGAGAACCGGCAGGGCTATCTTGGCCACAAAGGTTCCCCACAGAGCAAGAGACCGCAGCACCACATCAGCCTCCCCAGCCCAGAGTACTGGTGCCAGGAAGAGGAGCCTCTACAACATCTGGCTGTGAAAAACGGGATTTCAACCATCTGGGTGAGAAGGAAGGCTGCAGGAAACCCAGGTGTCCTTTTAAATGGCCCACACACAGACTCACTCCGAGGCACTCACCTTGGGCTCCAGTGGAGGGACAGTAACTCAGGAGGTGTTGGAGCTATGGGGGACAGACAGTTCTTTGGCTTCAGGACGAGGGCTAGAGGACAGTCAGCATTTTCCCTGTGAGGAGTCTTCCCATACAGTAAGCAGGTGGGCGCCATCTTTCCTGTGTTGAGCTCGCCCTCTTTGCTTACAGCTAAATCCTAATCTGGTGGTGAGTGCAGCTCCACCATGCTGACTCACTGAGACCCCACCCACCCAATTCCCTCAACACCAGAAGCAGTTTCTGCAAGAGCAGCCAGCCCCACCCGCATTGCCCTCTTTCTTGAAAAACTATCAGACAGACCCCAGGTGCGTGGTGACTGGCCTCTGTGTGTCTGTGACTTGCAGAATAGCTCCAGGCCCAACACTGGCACCAAAAACAATTTACATTCACCTGGTGACCGCAACTCTTCCCACTCTAGAGACTGTGAGACTTTGCCTCACCCAACTTGTGTCCTGCACGAGGTTGTATCAGTGGCTGAGCCTTAAGGGAGCTGACAGGTGGCAACAGGTCTTGGGTGTCCTGTCATTTTGCGGAGGTACCCTACGCCCAGTACTGGTGGCAGACATCCTCAGTTCACAGCGTGGCCTCTCCCACATGCCCCCAGGGTTTGCCCAGGTAGTGAACAAACATGGATCACTTTGTAGGTCTTACTAGGTAGTCCCCATCTGGTCACAGGCAGTGGCTGACTTTGCCCTGCACCCAGAACCCCTCTCAAGAGGCCCCAGAACCAACATCCTTGGAGGTTGGCTGCAGACCACAGCAGAGCACTGCCCAATTAGCTCCACAAGCAGCACACCCAAAAGGTGGTCTCAACAGGCATCAGAGCCCACTGAGGCAAATCCTGCTCAGTAGGGTAAGCCCTCCACACAGCAGCCTGTAAACTGTGGACGTGGCCAAATCCCACAGCCAATCAGCTTTAAGAGTTAACCCCACCCAATAACATTCCAATAGCAACCAAGGATCAACTATAACAGGAGAGCACACACAACCCACACTAGGGACATTCCTAGAGCACTTGGCTCAGATGACCAGGGAGAATGTGCCAGGGCCCCACAGGGCACCTACTACATAAGGTCATCTGGGCAAGACTGGTAAACGTAGCAGATCTACCTAATACATAGAAACAAGCAGTCAAAATGAGGAACAAAGAAATACATCCCAAATGAAAGAACAGCAGAAAACTCCAGAAAAAGAACTAAACGAAATGGAGGCAAAGCAACCTACCAGACACAGAGTTCAAAACAATGGTTATAAGTCTTGGAGCTTTGAGAGAATGACCCTCCAGAAAGTCCTTTGGCTTAAATGGTTTGAGAGCAAGTGTCTGGATTTACTGACTCTTCGAGACTAAGTGCAAAAGGAGAGCTGTATTTCATCCAAAGGAAGGAAATTGAGTATTGTGGGGAAGATGGCTGCACACACAAAACATGAAAAATGACCAGCTAATCACATGAAGCCATAAGCATATGCTAAATAAAGGACAGTATTGTAATTCAGGTGTGCCGGCATGCTGGAGGCATGAGCATGTATAGTACAGTTTGTATGGAGACCTTCAGGGACTTCTTGGTCTGATCCCATAAGCTCTTGATGCCTGAGTGCTACTTGGCATACCCAGCTCTTTAGCTGGGTGATCACCTTTTAACTTGTAATTTATTCTGTTCCAGGTAGTGGGTATAAAAAAGAGTGAGGACTGAAGCATAACATTGTTGTTGTTTTTTTATTACCAGGGAGTACAAGTCCTTTCCTGTGATAAGCATTGGGGATGAAGGGCTGATTATATCCTTCCCTTCTAGTCTAATTAGGCTGGCTCTGGTGCTGTAGGTTTAATAAGATTGACTTGACCAGGGTTAGCCCAACCCCTACCCTCCCATGGATCTGCCTTTTGATCTTGTCAATATTTGAGCTGGGAGGGGTTTGGGTTGCAGGTTTATATGTTTGTGGTTCTTTGTATTCAGTTCTGACAGCGTTCTGGAATCCAGTCACCATGAGAATGCACAAGACTTCCAGCCCTCTTCTGTTATTTTCTCTGTAAAATCTAGGGAAGGGGAATTGTCTAGCCTGGCAGTTTGCATTTGAATGTGTTTCCAAGGTTCAATCACTATTGTCTGAGTGTTGGCTGAATTCTCATCCCTGCAAAGTCTCTCCATCTAGGCAGGCCTGCTCTCCCATGTATTACATCCAGACTCAGGAGTCTACCCCTGATATAAAAAAGTACCAAGTTTCTCTGCTCACCTCTGAAGGGCTTGACTTGTTACTCCCTGGAAGGAAGCTCATTAAGAATTCCTTGTATCTACTTATTTGCCAGACTCATAGAAAAGTATTATTTTTATTTTGTCTGGACTTTTCTGTTCTATGGATTTTTTCTTGTTACTATGTCAATATCTTTGACACTCTTCTACATTCTAGCAGAAGAAATTGTGCAAGTATTTATTATAAATCATATAAAGCTTATTTTCAGCTTTATAGGTTTCAGTCCCAGCAGTGGGACTTACACACACACACACACACACACCCCATATATCAATGTTGTCTTGGGCAAAGTATCTTCTGTGGGCATCTGTTCCCTTACCTGTAAATGGGAACCATAATGTGGACCTTCTGGGATTGTGTTAAGAATCATATGAAGGGCTGGCCATGTGGCTCAGTTGGTTAAGAGCTTGCTCCAGAGTCTGAGCTATGAGCAACAAGGTTGCCAGTTGGATTCCCAGCCTGAGCTGAGCAGCCATTGAGCTGCCAACAGGTGGCAGGATGGTTCAGCTAAAAAAAAAAAAAAAAGAATCATATGAAAATGTTTTGGAAGCTAGGAAGTGAATATGGCTGTAGGTTATCATGTCCTTAGGCAAATTATCTCTGATTCTGGGCCTCCATTTCCTTATCTGTACAGTAAAGGAAATGCTGAAATAGATGTGCTTTTCACTAAACAGCACACTGGCAACAGTGGCCATATCAATAGATGGGGAGCCCTTAGCAATATTGATCTTATCGTTAGGACTTCTAAACTGTGTGGCTTTCTTAGCCACTCATGGTTGTCAGCCTCGGTAAATGGATTTGTTTTAATAGGCACAAATTATGAAACATGCCATTACATAGATAAGTCATAGACACTCTGTGTACCTGGTGTTTCTATTTGTTAAACTTATTTCCTTGGCTCTGTTGAAGCTGTAGGTTTTTCTTTGTTTCTTTACCTTGAATATCCAAAGATCTGGTACTTCATATAATTCTTTTATGATTTGAGGATATGATTGGGATACAACCTCTGTAGTGGTTGATGGAATTAATTTCTCCCATGAAAATAGGTTCTTGGTGAATACACTTATACACATCAATCTTTTAATTAGTTTAAAATACCACATCAATACTGGAGTTGTTTACAGGAAATAATCCATTATTTCAACCTGTGCTGAACTGAACTTTACCTTTGAACTATTTATAGAAAGCAGGCTTATGCAATACATATAAATCCAGACTTTTCTTTACCTAGAAGTTTTTATACTATATCACAGTTTGTAAGAACTTTCCACGTACATTATTTTAGTAAAATAGGTACAGGGCAAGTTTAAGCTTCTGAAACAAACCAACTGAATTTAAGAACTTTACCAAATAAAGTGTGATATTAATGATGCCAGCAGTTACAAATACATATTATGATAGTTCAAGAGCCCTGCCCATCATTTTGTTGCTTATGTATTTTGAAGGTAATAAAAGGGTATTACATTTTAAAACATTCTATTATTTAGATTTCTTACTAATTGAGACTGGCTTTCCCTGTAGTTAGTCCAAATTAGAAGGTCTATGGAAAGGGTAATGGACTTGGAAGGTAGGGGAAGGTACCTTGATCACAAAAGATAAATCATTAAACAACTACCAAGCTCACCTATGAAAGGCTTGTTTCTCAGTTCATCAAGACTTGCTAGCCTCATAAAAAAGCATTATTTTTATTTTGTCCAGGTTTTTCTGTATCAGACTAAAAATCCAATCTCTAGCCACTGACCCATTTGTTTTTAGTAATAATTTTAACTCAATTACAACATAAGCAAAAAAAAGGTAGTTCTCTGGAATGTATATTAATGAATTGCTTGTATATCACTTTCCTCATTTGGTGAATGTGTATAAATGATGGGCACAATTGATAATACTTAATATTGACCAAAGAATTAAATGCATGCTAGGGAGAAGAAAAATAACTGGTTACTATTCCATTATCTATATGGTCAATTCTTGATAATTTATACATTTTTGGTAATGGGGATATGCTCAAATAATAGAAAACTGTATTATTCAAAAATTCATAGGCAAAGGCTGCACTATGGTTTCTAGTCTAATATCTTAATCATGTACTGGGATACTCTAGACCACTTACATTTAATGTAATTACTAATATAGTTAGATTATTTATACTTATCCAGCATGTTAAGTTTTTCATATTATTTGAAATAGCCATCTTACCAGAATCATTTCTAAGTAAAGAAGATAATTTGGAAATAATTAGTATAAAATTATGGTGGCTAAGTAAGCAGCTGAACTTAAACAATTTATCTTTAAAAAAAATAAACAATTTTAAAATGACTAGATTTTCTACATGCAAAACAGATGGGTTAGTTTGATATACAGTCTAACAATGGGACAGATAGTAAAAAAAAATTGGACCTAAAAGTCAGGTAATAGAAAGGAGGAAGATAAGAAAAATGCAAAAATGAATTTGATATTTTCAAGTAGCCAAGATTTGTTTCTTCTTGCAGGGAATATGGGTTGGAAAGAAATCTATAAGTCTGTTGTTATGTGACCAAATGATTTACGTATGCCTTTCCTGGATTTTTTTCACACTGCCCTGTACAGTTTGGCATAATCCCTCAGCACCACTTACATCTTCATGTACTTACATATTTCGTGCCTTACCTTGTCCTAATTGTCACTAGGGGTCAGCAAGTAAGGATTTGGGGAGACTGAGGGAGGAGCAACAAGTGGTAGCTCTGAGTTGGCTATTACACAAGTTTTATTTGGAGTGAGGACAATTAGCAAAATTTTCATTAAGTTGTTAGGACATAAGGGAGGCAGGGACTCAAACCGAAACTACGAGTATATCTGAAGGCCAATAAAAGTATGGGTAGAAACAGGTATCTCTTTTCCTTTTTTTTTAAAGATTTTATTGGGGAATTGGGGGAGGGAAAGGGAACAGCGTTGGGGAACCAGGGAAGGGGAACAGACAAGTTGCTGTCATTTTGTTCTTCAGTCTAGTTGCGGAGGACATTGCTTCACTGGCCCATGTTGGTATCATCATTGCGCTCTTCTCGGGTGAGGCAGATTGGTTGCCAGCCTCTGGACGGCCGCTCACTGCAGCCCTTGGCAGCTCACACTGGCTGCTGGCCACTCACTGTAGCCTATGGCAGCCCACTGCAGCAGGGGCTGCAGCCTACACCATCACCGGGGCTCGCACAGCCCAGCTCCAGGTGGAGCTGTTGTTCACCATCTTAGCTGTAGAGGGCAGTGTCACTGGCCCTCATATGTGGGATCCGAACCGGGGCCCTGCTGCTCAGAGCTGGCATCCCAAGCCAGCTCTTAACCAACGCACCACTCGGCCAGCCCGAAACAGGTATCTTTCTGGCATACAAAAGTAGCAACTGCTGAGATTAGTGGAGGTATGAGAGTTGTTGCCAAAAACAAACAAACAAGCAAACCAACAAAACCCCACAGTACTTCCAACCCTGCTGGTTAAACTCCTCGGGGGCACTTTCAGAAAAGAGCGGCAAGTTAGAAAAAAGATCCTCCTGCAACGAAATCTGTGTGAGCGGTCTGAGGAACCCAGTCACCTCTAAAAAATCATAATACTTTGCTGAGACCATGTGTCATTCACATATAGATTCACATGTTTTTAGAAATGACATGAATAAGGGCAAAAAGCCTCTTAATTATGGTCTGAAAGAGTTGCTGCTGTTTCTCTCCAGGTACATGAAGTCCTAAAGCCATCAACAGTCATATGTTGAACGCATACTCAGTGTTACAGGCAGGAAAGACTCGGCCTTCATTTTGAGAAATTTATTAAAATAAGAACAAGCATCAGTTGTACATACAAATAGTCATTTGCACTGTGTGATGCTAGAGCAGAAGAGCAGTTTTAAATATATTTTGAAAATCACAAAATATATTGGTTAAGGCACAACATCCTGTCTCATATGTTTAATAAATATGCTGTTTTTTTAAAACAGCAGTTGTGAGAACCTCTGATCAAATGAATCTAGGCATATACTATTAAAGACAATTATACTTTGCTGTGGCCATTGTATATTATTTATTCTCAAAAGAACTTTCATTAGCATTTTTAAGATTAGCATTTAAAAACAAAAAAAAGAATAATTTTTAAAACTCACAGTTTTCTCTTTCTGGTTTAAGTCTCTTCCAGAGAGACCTATGTACAAAAGGTACTGTTTCATCATATATCCCTTAGGACAAGGAGTTAGGCATAAAGTACGAAAGATTGCCTCCCAGGAAGTAAAGCCATCAGGGTTGGATATCTCAGTACAGCATGAGTCTTTGGAAGAAGTATTGATTTCAACTGCAATAAAATCACCTGGGTTTAGAAAACTGGACCTTTCAGCATCCATGAAGGTTGCTTTGTAAGTGCCCTCTGTTCAAGGAGCTTCATTAAGCATTTGGGGGACTCAGACCCAGCTCCTGCGTTGTGCAGTGTAGACAGGGCACCCTGGGAGTCATGTGGCCTCGATGCACATGCAGTTCCCCCAGTACTTCCTATGCATGCCAGTTTTGTGTTTTTGTTGCAGTGCTCAGCAGCTCAAAGCTTGTGCTTGAGCATTGTCTCAGTTTGGTTACCAGTCAGATGAAACAGTTGGATTTGATGTTTTCTGTGGTCTTTTCCAGGGCCAGAGCCGCTGGCTAGTCTGATGGTGTAAGTGGGTTTTGGTGTAAGTGGGTTTTGGTTACAGCCAATGCTGCTGCAGTCGGCTGGCACAGCCTCTTCATAAGACACAGTGACCACAGCAAAGTGGAGAGAAAGTAACTTTCCACAACATTGCCAGATTGTCTGAGCCCTGGGTGTAAATCTTTCATCAAAGCCCTCTTCGCTATTGAATTAAAAGTCATGGTTTAACTAGAGTTATATTATTCACAGAAGCGCATTATTAAGACTTCTCTTAGTAGACAGTATAACTTTGGTGGCAGAAGTAGGTTGCATAGATCTCTGAGATTAAATTCACATTTTCACACATTTGGTTTCTCCAGTCAGGTCATACTTCAGCATATGAGAGATCGGGTAGTAAGGCTGTATGCAGGCATGAGGCAAAATGTCAGGAAGAATCTTGACATGAGCCACCTCATTCAGGGTGAGAAATCTTTTTTTTTCCCCCCAGTTTTATAGAAGAAGTTGTTCTGATTTATTTTACTATTGGTATATGACATGGGGAGAGTGCACATTGGCAAAACTTAAGTTTTGGCAAGTAAACTAGACACATGGTCAAAGCTTTAAGAAATCTGGGACTTACCCTCTCAGATGCTGTAGAGAACACAATTAATAGCATTCTGAAATGATAACAATATTGCTTTGACCTGTTAAGCTTTGGACTTCAGTTTGACTTCTTTATGTATATATTGAAGTTGAACTTTACATTTCTACCTCATTATAAAATCCTAAAATCAGTCATTGATTGACAAGCAATTGGATACAAAGCATCTAATCATAAAAATAGAAAAGAGAATCATAGACCACTTCAGAAGGAAACTCTGGAGCCAAGGGCGTTTAGTTCTTCTTCTCTAGGGACCTATAATAATCTGTCAGGACTTTCCATGCTTTGGGGGCCATGAAGCCATCTGGGGGATTTTCTCCTTCACGGGCCAACTTCCGCATACGAGTTCCTGAGATGAAGTCAAACTCGGCGTGCCTGTCACAGGGGGAGCAATGAAGAATTCTGCGTAGGTAAATAACATCTACCTTAAAGATTCCTAGAGTAGGTTATAAGTTCTCAGACCACATTTTTTTTTTTCCTGTAAAATGCTGCATCTTCTAAAAATGGCAATTTGCTAAATCTTTGCTTCAGTAAAGGAACTTGCAGAAGGGGAAATAATGGCAGCTATCAGTTCAATACTTACTGTGTCTTCTACTCCTCCTCCTTACTATGAGCTCTGGGCATGGTAAGTGCACCATACTCATTAAAATCTTTTTCTATGTTGTCTTCCTTTCACTTAATGTGCTTCATTTAATGCGCCAGGCACTCAGTTCATGCTCAAGGAATGTATGTTAAAAAAAAATATTTATGGGCCATCTTCCACATGCAAGGGGCTGTGCTGTAACCTTAGAGAACACAAAATGTGTAAAACCAGGTCATGGCCTTCAAGAGATGCCCATTCCAATTAGGAGCATATGGAGACACACTGGAGAGTTTCCCAAAGGGACCCCAATTTTTATTTGCCTCAATATTCCAGCTGTATAGATGTTGACTACTACAGAATTTTCCCCCTGAAAACCTACCTTTCTGGATCATAGAAGTCCATGGCTTTTTTGACTTTGTTGTAAGCAGCCACTCGGAATGGAATGATTTCCACAGAAGTGAGGCCAGGGGCCATGCTCAAGACCTTGCCCCCATGAGTGGGTTCATACAGGTCTTTCTTGGTCTCAGGGTGGGGCATTCCTGCAGGGTCCCGGCCCACAATGTAGAAATTGGCCCCTGCGATCATGCGGGACCTGCAGTGCCACTGGACCTAGGAAACATCACAGAAGGGACATGCTAGTCATCCCTGGCCAGTTCTGTGGGTCCCTGTTAATAGATACACCTTAATTTTGTGTTAAAAGTAATTCAATAATGTGGGTCAAATAACAATTGCAAGGAAATCAGTGAGGTGTCTAAGACTCCAGGCTCTCTTCTCCATCTGCTTGGTTATGTTGGGTGGGACAGGAGCTTTAAAGAGAAGAAACCCTCCCCTCTCAGAACCTGAAGTTACATTTCCTAATCTCTCCAAACAGGTTAGCCAACCAGGAACACACAGATCTTACTGTTCTACAGAACTGTGAATTTTACTTTTCAGTCCCTCCCTGTTCCGAATAAATCACAGCTTAAAGGGTATTACAAACTCCACGATCTCCTATCTGACTGCCAATAATGAGCTAATTACCTTTCATATGCAGACATTGATTCCAGTTCAACCCAGCATTGGGATTTCAAAACGAATTGTCCTCTTTAAAGTTTAGATAGAAATACAGAGGGTAGAGAGGAGAGCTAGGGGCCTGGAACTTTGATCTGGTTGAAAGGAATTAATTTTATTAAACTCAGTTTGGGGCATTCCAAAGGGTTGAGACCCTTTCAATTCATCATACTTCCCTTAAACTTGTTCAAATCCACTAAACTCGTGGTGCAGTGGGACAAAGAAAGTCTCTGTTTGATAGGCTCCCTGTGTGATGAAAGGTGTGATGAAGCGTTTAATGACAGGCTGTCTGTGAACTTCTAATGTAGCTCACAGAACATGGAGAATCACTAAGTTACTGGAACTGCAGACATTGAATATTAGGTTCGATACAACTTGCCCTATAACCCAGCTAAGTTGCTGGGTTGTCTACCTCATTCACACGACAACTTCCATATTCACACAGGCAATGTAGAACAGGATGGATGTGACATCTGTAGCATTTTTATAAGCACTAAATGGAAACATAATTAAGTTGGATAAAGAAGAGAGACTGGAAGACTTCAAAATCTGAGCATGACAAAGCGTGCCAGAGACACATTTGCTCTTTTAAGTAAAGTTTGAGTCTGTACTTGAGTACCATCACCCAGCTCAGGGAACCGCTCACCTCTGTGGGGCCAGCATATAACATGGGAGATGGGAAGATGGCGACAATGGTTGACTTGGGATCCAAGACCCCTTCTTCGAGCACGGCTGCGTGCTGCTTCATCCGCCAGTCCAGGGGCACATCGTCATCCTTGGTCCAGCCACCCAGAGGATGGAGCAGGAGGACGGGGTGCTTGTAACCCCTCTCTAGTAGCCGGCGGCGGGTGTCCTGCATCAACAGGGCATGGCCATTGTGGACAGGATTGCGCAACTGGAAGGCAAACACCGCATCTGGGAGAGGAAGACAAAATCCAAGGTCAAAGAAATGTAGTGTCGCCTGTCTGCAAGAACAGAAAGGAAAAACGCAGCTATGTTCATTGTTCGGTGCATACATACATTCACTTGCTTTTGATAATCAGCGGAGAATCTACTTGGGTCATTAGGGTGCTATTCCAAAGGCACAAGCCACTGTCAGATTGCTTAGACAGGGCCCGGATGCAGAGGAGGGATGCCCAAGTAGGAGAGCCTGACACAGAAATGAAAACATTTGTTGCCAGACCTTTCCTGCAAACCAAGGCTTAGGTGGGGACCACAATCATCAGTCCTTTTGTACCCTGCTCCAGCCTCACTTTCCCAGGGGCATAGGTAATGATGAGGAGCATTTTCTGGGGCCCACGCAAAGTCTCAACAATCTAAAAATATAAAAGATTTCATCGGAAGTGGCCCTGGCATAGGTGAGTGCAGCCTCCGGATTTGGCATCTTGTGGAAGGGCCCCCAAGTCAGGAACAGGACCCTTTCTCTGCCAGACCTGGAAGGCCCCACCATCACTCACTCTGGGCAGCCGTCACCAGTGCCCAGAGGGACCGGTCTTCCTTTGTAGACTAAGGGTGAGCAGCCCCTCCTAGGAGCTTGTAGGCCTTAAGCCAGAAACTAGTGCCCTGTTTTGTCCAGCAGACTGACACCTGAAGATTCACCAAAAAGACCACCAGCAGAAGGAAAGGGCCAGACCAGAAGGAAACAGTGCAGAGGGCATTCCCCAAGCAGTGCTTTCAGGGAAGAGGCATGTGGCGTCATTCACCAGCCACTTACTGTGCACCAACTGAATACCAGGATTGTGCAAGTGGCAGAGACTAGACCACAGTCCTGCCCTCAGGGATCTATATCACAGCCTTTCGGGGAATACTGCCATAAACAGCGGTTACAGCTACGTGATAAAGGAGGAGGCTCCTATTGGCCCTTGCGACAAATGGAGCTGCTAAAACTGGCAGCTCCTACACCCACAAAGGCCTGACACCCACAAGAGGAGCTTCTGTGAGGGGCCCAGGGACACTGAGCTGGTGGTTCCAAGGCCTTTGAAATAACAACAAAACCATAGCAGGCGAAACATTCAAATCTGTTCTCAGGTCTCCAGTTCTCCACTGCACCATGACCACCACCACCCACCCACCTAACCTCACACACAGGATGAAGGTCTGGGAGGATCCTGCGTATCCTAGTAAAAGACCCTAGCAGAAGTTCTGGCACATAGTACAGATTCAATAAATATTCATTGAATAAATTAAAAAATAATAGATATTTCATCTTCACTTTAAGGAAATCTTCAAAACGACTTCACTTAGTGATGGATTCCTGACAACCTAATTTTTATTTCTGGTTATGAAATTTTATATATATATATATATATATATATATATATATTCATTATGGAAAACTTGGGAAATACAAAGAAGTGTCAAATAGAATATAAAAATCATCCATAGGGATGGCCGAGTGGCTCATTGGTTAAGAGTTGGCTTGGGAGCGTGAGCTCTGAGCAGCAGGGCTGCGCTTCGGGTCCCACATGGGCCAGTGATGCTGCGCCCTCTACAGCTAAGATGGTTAACAACAGCTTGACCTGGAGCTGGGCTGCCGTGAGTTGCTGGTGACAGGGCTGCAGTGGGCTGCCATAAGTACCATGAGTGGTCGGCAGCCAGCAAGAGCAACCGGCAGCCAGCTGCTGTGAGCTGTCGTCCAATGGACAGAGACCAACTGCCTCAGCTGGGGAGAATGCAATGATCACAAACCAACATGGGCCAGTGAAGCAATGTCCTCAGCAACTAGACTGAAGAACAAAAGGACAGCAACTTCTTTGTTCCCCTTTCCCAATTCCCCAGCACTGTTCCCCTCCCCCAATTCCCCAATAAAATCTTAAATTAAAAAAAAAAATCATCCATAATCCTATCAGTACTTTTCTTCTCTTTTTCAGAATATGTAAAGTGAAAATCTTCTCCTCCAGTTGGTTCAACTCCATTCCCAAGATGTAGCTGCTGTCATCAGAGACACTTCGATACATACAAATAGGTTAGGATTTTAAAAACAATTACTGTTCTGCAATTTTCTTTTTCACTTAATAAATATACTTTAGGTATCTTTCTATATCAGTGCATATTTTTAACTGACAAATTCCAGTATATGGATGTAGTTCAACTTTATAAACTCTTTCCATATCAATAGAAGATGTTTCCAGCTGTTTAAAACTGTAAACATGCTGTTCCTGATATCCTTAACTCTGTAATCAGAGGATGGTAAGGAATATTAACAAATGCATTACAGCCAGCCTACATACCAGCTTTCATTTCTTTGCATTTCTGTTTGAGCTCTAGAGGTGTCAGGCGGTATTGGTCCAACCCATCATTCCACCTTATTCTTTCCAGTACCTGAAGGTCTCCACCAACCAGCCAATCCCCACTTTCCATCACCATCTACAAAGACAATTATTGAAGTTGTTAGTGATTAATATTGATTTCTATTTGTCTGAAAAATTTTCTCCTTGTGGACCAATCTTGGGTTACTACTGAAGAATTGACTTCAGTTCTTCAAACTTTTTGGTCTCTCAGCCCTTTTATACTTTTAAAAATTATTGAGAATCCTGAAAGAGTTTTTGTTTTTGTGGGCTATAGCAATCATTTTTCATATTGGAAATTAAAACTGAGAAACAAAATAGACCCAGGGGGCTGTTATGACCTGGGACAAGGCCAAGCCAAGAAAGAGGAGGAGTGGTTGGCTGCAGGCCAAGAGCTGACGACCATATTGTAGGGTAAAACCAAGATGTCTTAATTCAAAACTGGCTTTCCAGATTGGGATCAAGGCATAGTTGTCATATAGAAAGTTAGAAAATATTTTACTTAAGTTTATTATTTAGATATGTAACTTTTAAAGATGGTACATGGGCTTCAGTTTGTATTTCTACCCTAGGATTATTAGGTGTGAGACTGGTGTGAAGAATGGTCAAAATAATGAATAAGAAACCCATTGACAGTTTGGATGAAAGGAGAAAAGGTTACAACTCCCCTTGACAAGGATAAAAGAGGCCTCGGGCCTGACAACACACATGGTTAAGGCACTGCCACCTACTTCGTGGCATTTAACCATGGTTTTTGCGTTGTACACCTTAAACTTACCTTATATCATATGTCAATTATGTCTCAGTAAACCTGCAAAAAAACATGACAACCTTTTTCTATAAATTTAAATGTATTCCAGATGATGTTGCAATGTAATCAGTTACAACTTAGAGCAAACATCTCTCCTCAATCATTGAGACAAACATGATAGAATGTCTTATTCCTCAAATAATGGTTTCACAATCCTTCCTATGATCAAATTTCATGTGCTGTGGTTGAGAACCCCTGGGTAGACAGATTGTGCAAGGGATTTGGTTATGTTTTCATGGCCTCTTTCTAAACTCTGTGCTCAGAGAGTCACCTACCAAGAATATTGTCAAATACCTCTACATTTACATTTATTTTCTCCCCACTGCTTAGAGTCAGACAATAGATAACATTTTATAAAATTTAAGACCCCAAATCCCTGGTAGTGTAGTAACTCATTGCGGATGCTAAGGGACCACCCTATGTATACTGGCTCTACTGGTGAAGGCAATATTGAACTGATTTCATTCACTACCTAGCCTAAAAATGTGTCTGAAGAGCAATGTTTGAAACTATGTTTCTGGTCTTACTGGGATAGAAAGGGAAAAGGGGCATCTCTCTCTCTCCAAGGTGATTCAACTGTCCCCAAAACTGTGGTCCAGCTATCAGGAAGAGAGGGCCAATGGGTCTGCCTCATTTCCCAGGGCTTCATGGGCTACAGTCCCTACCTCTTGCCAAAGACAGGCAAGGGACCACAGCTAGAGCATTTGCAGAGCTGGACACACAGAGGAATGAGGAACAGATTTAAGGGAGTCTGGTGAAGTAGTGAAAGGGGAATGGGGCTTGGAATCACAGACAACAGGAATGCAAAAATGAGAGGATGAACTCAAACTGTAGGAAGAAGACTAAGGCTACGGTGAATTGGCTCAAAGGGTGAGGAGAGAAAACTTGAAAGAAACAATGTGGAGGGGAAAGGGGAATGTGCAAATTAGAAAGAGAGGAGCAGCTGAGGACAGGAAGGTGTAGAGGTCAGAATGAAAAGGGGGAGAGGAGAGGATGGAAACAGAAGGAAGGGGGAAAATGGTGGGTTCAGGAAAATAAGGTCATGATGAAAGAGTTCAGAGAACAGAACTGAAAAGAAGAAAACTAACATGTGATACAAGTGAAGAATATATATGCATTTCTGTGATAGCTAGCATAGTCATGGAATTCTGTAGCTGTAAGGAACCTGTAGATCATGTGGACTTGATGCTCTCATTTTCAGATGAGAAGGTGGTTTTACAGAGTAGAGTGGCAGAGATCAAGTACATAGAGTTCAAGCTGTCAGCCAGGACCCAAATCTAGGACTCCTCCAAACCAGGCTCTTCTTCCCACTGTTCTCACTGCTTCTCATCAGGAAGAGAGGGCCAGTGGGTCTGCCTAATTTCCCAGGGCTGCATGCTGATGTTTCAGCCATTCCTTCAGAGGGATCCTACATTCATCTTTCATCCAGTCAGCACTTATTATGTGCCAAGTCCTGGGCTTGCTGCTGAGGATCTAATGATAAATAAAACAGATCAAGATGTGGTCCTTGATCTCATGGTTTGGTAGTCTGAGTGGATTCACAAAAGAGTAAATGGATAAAAATACTATAGGACAGGTGTGGACAACCAGGCCTCTAAGTCATCAGAGTAAGCCAAATTCTTCAAGGGGAAAGGAGTTGGGGTGGAAGGCACAGTGTCCGAGGTTGAGGGACTAGCATGTGCAAAAGGAAGAGAGGATGATGTAAGACCTGCTGAGAATGACTGGAGGAGAGAAAATGTGGAGTGGTGGTGGTGAGAAGTGTTACGAAGAAGTCATGTCTTTACAAAGAGTTCCCAGATAAAGCTTGGACAGTTCCCTCTAGCTGAAGAATGGAGAAAAGATCACAGAGGAGTAGGCCAAGAAGGAAGAAATGAAATGTCTTGGCACAACTTGGAACAGAAGAGAAGTGAACAAATTCAAGTAATGCCCAGGAGGCAGAAGCATCAGGACTTGGTGACTGAATGAATGAACAAAGCAGAAAAAGACTGACATTCAGGTTTTGGACACGGTCAACATTTGGATGGTGGAGCTGCCCACTGGGCTCGGGGACGCAGGAAAGGCAATGGGTCTGGGAAGAGGTTGTGCATGTAGAGTGTGAGGTGCTTACAGAATATGTCCAGGGGCTGGTGAGTGGGTCAGTTGGTTAAGAGCTCGAGCTCTGAGCAATAAGGTTGCGGATTCAATTCCCACATGGACCAGTGAGCTGCGCCCAAGCTGAGCTGCTGCGGAGCTGCCAACAGGTGGCAGGATGGCTCCACTGATGAGAGCAAGTGCTCCTAACAACAAGGTTTCCGGTTCAACACTCTCATGGGATGGTGGACTATGCCCACCCACAACTAAGATTGAACATGGCACCTTGAGCTGCGGAAGGGCGGCCGAATGGTGACTGGACTTGGGAGCTGATCTAGCTCGCCCTCCACAACTAAGATTGGAAGGACAGCAACTTGGCTGTTCCCCTGCCCCCAATTCCCCAACACTGTTCCCCTCCCCCAATTCTCCAATAAAATCTAAAAAAAAAAAAGAGAGAATATTCCAGGTGGAGCCACACAAGATAGAGGTCTGGATAATTATCCAATGCAGTGGTTCTCACCCTTCCTGGTGCATAAGAATCACAGGGAACTTCAAACTCCCAACACCCAGAAAGGACCCCAAAATAATTAAAATCTGAGAGGGTGGGATCCAGTCATGGGTAGTTTTTTAAGCTCCTCAGGTGATTCTGTTGATCTAATTGACCATATGGTCTTCACTGCAGAGCTAAAGGGAAGTCATACTCTATTCTCTTTGTAGCTACATCTGTAAAATGGGAGTAATGATTCTTAGCTATTTTGCAAGAGCATTGTGAGAAATAATTACTGTTTAGAAAAGCTTTGGGAGCCATGGGTGAAAAGCAACAGGCCTCCTCCAAGCATTAGTTTTACAAGTTTCACCCGTTCCTTATGATTTCATATGTGATCATGTCACATGGTTTCATATTAGTGACTGTAGTGAAAGGGTGGAAAAGACTTGAATGGAAGGTCAAGGTGACTTCAGTGCAGAACTATGCAGAGGCAGACCATTTCTTTGGTGATTCTGACCATTTTCCATGCAAATATCACTCCCAGTGCCACATGGAAATACAAGAAGGCCCATGATTAGTTTTGGAAGAAATTATTTTTGGAAGGTTTGGCAAGGTGCTTTTTAAAAAGCACAATGCAAAGAGTTTCTTTCCCAGTAAAACCAATGAGTTGTGTAAACACGCCTTCAATACTACAAATGTAGTGTATACTGGGTGAGTAGCTTTCTCTCTATGGCTATCTAGGCTGATTTCTCACCATCAGCTAGCTTACTGAAAATGCTTATAAAGTCCCTCTAATAACCTAATAGTACAGAGTCACTGACTCTTGTTGCCAAGGCCACAGTTCACCGCATCATTCTCCCTGGCTTCTAAGAAATTCTGAGCTCCAGCTACCAGCACATGTTGTGTGATGAAAGGAAATAATTGCTTAAGATCTTTTTTAGGTTTTGATTGTTTGGTGTTTTTTTTTTTTTGTTGTTGTTGTTGTTGTTGTTAGTGCTAATCATTTATATGTGGCTGTTAGGCCTGAAGAGTGGAAGTATCTGAGCTGGCACTATGACATGCAACTATTCCTTATGTTCTGAATGACGCAACTATTCTAAATGACGATAAGATCTAAAGCCTATATGATTATGATCAGGAAAGGAATGAAACAGGCATGACTAAGGCCCAGAACACAATTCTTCAAATAGCTCTCAGTCAATGTCCAGCAATTTCAAGGACAGATTGCCAGCCTTTTGGAGAGAAGCTGTTCAGATGACTTTGAGCTGAATCTGCTTTAAGATTAAAGATGCTTATCTGCAGGGTAGATAGTTGGGTACAATAAATGAAAAGTGGCTTTGCTGCCAATTGACCACTGGTATCAGAGGCTGTCACCAGCGGCCTTGAAAAAGCCCTGCCTATCTTGCAATATTTCACAACTGGGGAAAATAAAATAAAACAAAATGTAAGTTTGCCCGACAGATTCAGACAGGTTTATTTAAATGTTCATTTTGCAGGGTCTCAGGGCTGAAAGACCTTGGAGTTACTTTTAGATTGACTGCCTCCTTTTATAAATGAAGAAACTGAAGCTCAGTGAGAGGATGTGCTTTTTAGAGACTTCTGGGCATTGCTCTCTGTTCCTGTGAACTTTCTGAAAATTAGTTATTCCAGCTAGGGAATTAGACAAGTCAAATCAGCAGTCTATGTCTTTTTAAATTTCCACCCTAATGCTCTAATCTTGGATGAGGGAAGGTTTTGCATTCAGTTTTACATATTTTTCTTTATGGGAAATGAACCACATCCAGCAATCCCATCATACCCTCCACTCCCACACATCAATAAAAACAATTAGAAATTGTGAAGGAATCTGAGGAGTTTTTTTTAAAATCTATTTTGCCTTGAAGCAGAATAGACTTGAAATGACCCTAATCAGATGGACACATTTTTCAATCCAAAAAAATATCCACTGATGAAAATGTGGTATCTCTCCTCTGGAAACTATGCCACTATCTGTACTGATTTGTTTACTAAAAGGATGTCATTGACCTCTACCTCTCCCTGGCCACAGAGCATGAACTCTGTCTCTTTTTCCAGTGGTTGTTGGACCCATTCAGTATGAAGAAATTGACTTGTCTTGTGAATTTTCAAGCTAGACAGGGCTGCAAGTTCTGGTTGTGGTTTTGTGCATAGCTGCAGCTACTCCTAGAGCTAGACTACATTAGCTCCTTGGTCCAGGTGTTTCTCATTTAGCTGAGGGCCCCAGACATCACAGCATCGAAGGACACAAGAGGTCATTTAAACCAGCCCTCAAAATAAAGACATTTCTTTGCCCCTTTCTACACAGATCTCCCAGGCAAAATCTCTCTTAGCAAGGCATTCTTATCCTTGAATGCCCCAGTTTTTCTAAGTCCTTTGTCAAGAAATGAAAAAGGAATTATTTTTACCCTGAGTGGAAAGAGATCAAGAGATCAAGAGATCAACCTTTCCAAAGGTTTTGCAACTTACTTTGATATGGGGATGTTTTGCACACGTTGTCCCCCACACACGGGAGCAACGCTCCTCTTTTCTATGTTCGTAGAATTCAGGGTCTTGTAAGATAGCCACCTTCTGCCCAGCGTGTGTCAGGACAAACTTGCTGCACCCTTCCAGCCGCGTCTTATCCTCCGCAGAGATGGGGAGAACGATGGGAATGCTCATGTTGATCACTGCATCTGGGGAAAGAGCCACTGGGGGCATGACTATGGCACAAAACGTCCTGTCCTGGAAGGATGGCTCAGCATGCACACTGCCCCTCCCAGACATTTTTGCCATAGGCATCAAGGCCTAAATCCACATGGCTGGGTTGGCTGCATTTGTTTCTCCACAGTCTACGATGAGAACTCCTGTGGCCTTTCTCAAAGCAGCGGATGGGGCATTTGTGAAAAGTAGGCTGAATTTCAAATCATGAAAGTTGCTTCAGGAATCTGGGGGACCAGGAAGGGGTGTCTTCCTTCTGGGTTCCCTTTGGAAACCTTGGTCCTGACTTCAATGCACTAGGAAGCTTAAAGTCTTTAAAATCCCAATTAAACAAAATAAAGATTGGCAAAACAAACAAACAAACAAAACTCTAGTCTTTCTTGGAAATGAACCTTGTAACAACATTGCAAGTCTGTCATTATGTGTTTAGGCTCTAATGGCACTCCCAACACACAATTGAAAAAGAAAAAAAAAAATCAGACAATTAATAATAACCAACAGAACCCTAAACAAGCAGTACTCCTAATATTGTTTATTTACTGTGGTCCAGGCACAGCACCTTTAAATAATTTTGAAAACATTCACCTGGGAATCACATGTCTTACTAGCTCAACTACAACTGAGAACCATGAGTCAAAAACCATGGAGGAGTGAAAATACCATAAAGTTTATTTGCTAAAGCTCATGTACTTTCTTTGGAGAGGGAGCACTTCTCACTTTTATGCTGAGTCTCTTACTTTAAAAGGTATTTAAATAAACTGGTTGTTCCAGCTTCTTAGCATACAACACAAGGAATGGGAAGGTGAGGAATGTGGTGTTCAGAGAATTTACATTTTTAGCTGCAAGAAATGTCAAATGACAGCTTAACCATAAAGGAAGAGGCTGGAAAACTACTTACAAAGAGACACAGAAACTGTGATGGTTAATTTTATGTCAACTTGGCTAGGCCACAGTACCCAGATATTTGGTCAAACATTATTCTAGATGTCAAATATTTCTCTGAGATATTTTTAGATGAGATTAACGTTTAAGTCAGTAGATGCTGAATCAAACAGATTGCACTCTGTGACATGGTTGGCCTCATCCTTTGAAGGCCTTAGTAGAAAAAGACGGATCTCCCAGGAAGAAGAAGGAATTCTGCCAGCAGACCACCTCTGGACTTGAACTGTAAGTCTTCCCTGGGTCTACTACCTGCCAGCCTACCCTACAGATTTTGGACTTGTCAAACCTCCACAACTGCATGAATCAATTCCTTAAAATCAATCAGTCAATCTCCCTCTCTCCTTCCCTCCTTCGCTCCCTCCCATTTCTCTGGAGAACCCACACTAATACAGAAACTAAAAATACAGAGTCACGGGATATCCTTTAGTGAGGGGCCAACCATCTCAGGGGCACCATTACATTAGAACTCAGCTAAATAGGTGGTATAACTAATGACGAAGAAGTCATTTTTTAGAGTTTCCTTATGTTTAACACATTCTTTATTTTGAGTGAATAAAGTTTTTTTTAATTTTTTTTTTTTTAGAAGTAAGAACATTTGTCTAAATGTTTCTAGATAAGATGGCTAAAAGGTGTAGTCATTTTTTAGTCTGGGGCTTAAAAGTATGCAGTGTGGCTCCCTGGAACATCTAATTTCATAATGAAGCCAGATAATGTAAAAGAAATTACACAACTGTTTTCCCCTTTTGTAATGGTGCTCTACAGTCTAAAGAATATGCCAGTCTTTCAATTGTACTTATAGGTAAGAAAATGGCGGCACATATTTAAGTGTATAATGCTTAAGAATATTAGGGAGATTGTTAGGGAGTTCCCAAGTTCAAAACTCAGAAGGAAATGAAAGGAAGGTGAACAAAGAATACATTGAACTCCAGAAGAAACAAATGCAATTACTTATGGATTTGAGGAAATGTACCCTAGATTAATGAAGTCTTTTAAACCTAAATTTCAAAAGCCAACATTTAGAATGCCTCTGATAGAGTTAAAGATTTGAATTCCGTTTTGGGAGTGGGGGGTCGAGGAGAGACTGTTTTGTCATCTCACTTTGCACCTTTTAAATACTTTCCAAAAGTTACTAGGACGTAAAGAATGTCACAGGATACAGGCAGCAGCTGCCAGCAATCCAGGAATCCTATCATAAAATCCTGTTAGGAGCCCTTATAAGCCACCAAGAAGATAACTGTGCACAGGAAGTCATGGATTTTGTCATTCAAATAACTCCTTTGTTTCAAAGTTCATAGGCAATTAGAGCAGGCCACACCCTGTGCAGAGAGCACTAAACTCAGGTTCTCCCACTACCTGTGTCATTCACATCCATGCTCAGTTTCCTCACTTAAGAAATGGGATAATAAAATAAAATGTATAACTCTGGGTTGTAATGTAAGCACCACTACAGTGGAGGTTTATGGTGAAAGATAATTTCCACTTTCCTGTTGCAATAGCCTCCTTCAGGTCCACTAGGTTCCTGCCCTCTGATCCACCTTCATCTTGGCCTTGAGTGAGAAATTCAAACTGAAGGACCAGCACTCCCTGACAAGATTGTCAAAGTAAAAGAGCTGCCCTGTAGGATGTTATGGAAAGAAGTTCTATTAAGTAATAAGGCCAACTGATCTCACAGACCTGTAGCTACACCACCATACAGGGAGAAGCAGATTTATTGTGGTTCCCCTATTATCTTTATCTATTTTTCTAATATAAGAGCTTATCCAACAATTTAACTCTGTGCTGAAACATCTTCCATGGCTTATCACATTGACTTGGGCCTTCAGCCTTGTTCCATCATCTGCTTAATCTCTGGTGGGGAACATCTTGGTTATTTTATTGCAGTATATCTCATTTTTGAAAATAGCACTGTGGGTTTTTTTTTTTTTTAGCCATGGTTAGTCTAACATGTTCAGTTGAATAATTTTGCTTTTGCTTTAAATAATTTTCAAGCCTTTTGTTTTAACCTTGCAGATCTGCTTATGGTTGTTTGGGGCTATTTCTCTGCAAAACTAAATTACTTTTTTATTGCTTACCTAGGCTTTTTAAAAGAAAAACAACAATGATGAAAACAATACCAAAGATAAATGATATTTTCAGAATTCTACCTTTTCATTCTGGGACAGCACAGTTTACAGTCACAGCAAGTGTATTTATTCCCAGTTCTGTAACTATCAATCATCATAGTTTGACATTAAATTCATGCATAATCACACATCACAAACAAATGAAGTACAATCACCCACAATCCAACCAAGTGCCTCCACTTTAAATTGCATCTAAAATTGATTTACCCTTCAGCAATTAAAAATGTCTTATAAGCGCAATAGAAAAAAAGTTTCCAGATTTATGAAATTAAATGAGGACCAACACTCTGTGAAAGTAATTAGCACAGAGGATCATAAACTTTTCAAATCTCAGGAACAAAATGTGCAACAACAATTTAGAAATGAGTTTACTTTTGTTAGCCAAATATAACATTATAAACCACAGCTGCATCTGATCCAGAAATTTCCTGTTATTTGGGTTCCAATCAATAGAAGAATGTAGTGTTATTCTATAATAACGGAATGTGGTTGGATCATGAATTGTTAGTAATTCCATCTGGTTCATTTGGATTTTTTTAGTTAAGTTCTTAACCATTTCTAATTAATATGATTTATCTACCTATAATAATTTAACTACTTGGAAAGTTGAAGTACATACCATGAAAGGCCATGCCTAGAGAAATACAAACACAATTAAGAAACATGTTTTCAGCCCTCTGCCAAGATAATCTTAAAGCAATAATGTCAAGGAGCAGACTCCTATTATGAAACTTTACACATACAACATACAAATATACTGAGCTCTTTGCTATGGCTAATTTTTAAAATTTAGACTATATGACAGCAAAAATCTGGTGAAACCAGATTTGTATTGAATATTATTTAACACAATCCAAAAGCATTGTTTCAGATGATTATCTGTTTTAAAAATAATTTTAACATATCTCAGTGGCCCCTGCAACTTCACAAAGAAGTTGTCTCTTGCAAATATGTGATGTTATGACTACTGCAAACAGTTCCAAACCAGGCTTTGGGAGAAGGTACAGAAGCAAACTGCTCTAGAACACCTGAGAATCCTAGATGTTTAGAGGACATGAAAATACGCTCAGTAGAAAAAGCACAAATGCTCAGGCCAGGATTGCCTGGATTTGAACCTAAACTTCAAGTGAGGCCCAGGGGCTTTAGGTAGTTTCCCCAGGTTCATAGCTAACTACCAGCATATAAACACAGGTAGTTTGGTTCCACAGCTCACACCTTATCCACTCTGTATTCTGTCTCTACTTAGGCAGAATATTATATCCCTAGTATCTATTTTTACTAATTGATTTCCATAGGAGTTGGGAAGCTTCTGGAGGGTGAGAGTCTTAAGCCCTGATGACAGCCGGGTCTACATAGGCATGTGCAATGGACTCCAGTTGCTGGGGTAGGTGGTGGGGCCAGCCGAGAATTCCCACAGGGCAAAAGGAGCCTTGCAGAGTCCCAGAAACAGTACCTACAGGCTGGAAAGGGGTAACAGTTATGGACACAGCATGACATCTGCTCTCAACACCCCGCTCCTCACAGCAGAGCCACACTGACAGCCACAGGAGAATAAAGCGATGTGTACAGATTGCAAGAGTTGTTGCACTCAACTGTCTAACACTGGGACTCAACTTCAGAGTCCTCAGCTGAAGTTGCCACAGAGGAAGGGAACATTATCCTGTCCGCTTCAGAAAGGGGAGCCTTTAGAGGCTGGAATGAATGAATGGATCTATGTGTCTTTCTGTACCCTTGTGGCTGCAGAGACACACAGATCTGCATGGCAAGTGGCGTGTGGCTATGGGCTTGGCTTGGGAGCACAGGAACTGCCTCCTTGGAAAATCCCACAGACACTGTGGGTGGGCTTTGGAAGGAACTGGGGTTTCTGTATGAGCAGGTGGGGGTTGGGACTACTTGGATTCAAGTATTAATGGGCAGGTGACCTCATTCATATCCCCAGATTGGTGGGCTTGTGGGGGATAGACACCTGGGTCACACGGAAAGTGGGGCAATCATAAGTAAGTACTTCACCCACCTCATGGTGGTGAGACCCAAATAAGATAAAGAATAGCAAATTGAAGAACACCATACAATGAAATGGAAATGGTGTGAGCAAGGGAGAGAGATTTTGCTTAAATTAGCTGGATGGATTATCTACAAGAGCTGTTCATTTTTTCTGATCATACACTCCTTTAAGAATCCATCAAAAGCTATGAACTCTTAACCCCAGAACCCTTTTCCCCTTCTTAAAACACCAACTATTTTGCCTATGCTAGGATTTTTAATTTTTAATTTTTTTGTTCCCATGCCCAGAAGTCCTAGACCCCAAGTTAAGAGCCCTTGGATTCTATTAACATTGACCTCTGGAACCACAACCACCACCCAGGTATTTTCCCTTAAGGAACAAACACTAGTCAAAGGTTACAGCACTGTGTCTGGAATAAGGGCCTCCCTTTCAATGTGGCCTGCTTTTCTTTAGGCCACAGCTCTGGTTTGGATGCTCACGGTCAACCTCTTGTTCATGACATTTACGTGATGCAGCCTGTGTTCAGCATGTGTCGAAACGAAGACATCAAGGTAAATGCCAGCCTTTCTTACACAAACAATGTGGCCTGTTCACATCTATCAAAACGGACATCAGGAGAGCAGCTTGGTCTGGAAAGAGCACTGGGCCAGAAGTCAGGAGATTCTGGGCTCTGATAGTGGGCCCCTCACTTATCAGTGGTATAAACTTTAGCTAAACACTTAACCTGAAGTCAGCTTCCTTATCTGTAAGGTGGGATAAAAACAGTTTCCTGTCTTGGGGGCGGGGGGAAGGGGGTTTTTGTGAGGATCAAATGAAATAGTGCCTGAGAAAATGCTTTGAAAACAAAGTAGTAGGGCTGGCCGAGTGGCGCGGTGGTTAAGCGCTGGCCTTGGAAGCCAGCGGCCCCGGTTCGGTCCCACATATGAGCGCCAGTGACACTGCCCTCAAAAAAAAAAAAAAAAGACTTTCCTTGAAAACAGAGTAGTGCTGTACAGATATGCATTATTATTATTATTATTATTATTATCATTATTATTATTATTGCAAGCTATAAGTAAATTAAGAGGTTTTTGGAATCTAATCTGAGAAATGAAGATCTCAGGTTGTGGGGCTTTATCAGTCACAGCTGATGATGGAACAGCTGATAAAGAATAAGGGAAGAGGGCCCATTGTGACCAGTCTTTTCTGAGCTCTGATTTGGGCTGTACGCTTCATTCCCAGGTAGAGACACAAGTCCAGAGCATGAACATCTTTCCCAAGAAAGAACATCTGATTTGATTTTTCTTCCTACATGGTTTGGTGCCCTGCTCAGCATTATGAATCCAGTGGGACTCTTCTACCACCTTTTCCACTTACCAGCCATTCCCCCAAGGTCTTGAAACAGACAAGTTCCTTTGGATAACCTCAGGCAGTTCTGGGAAGGAAATGATCATAGAAGGGTCCGGAAGCTTTCTGAATAACACATGCTTCCGACCTTAACCAGATCAGTTCTCTAAAAGCCATTTAGCTTGTGCCTAGGAAGCTGCCCTAATGCTCCCTTGTTAGAGCTGAGTGGATGAAGCTATCCTAATGTATTTCATGGATAGGCATGACTGGTCACACTTGAGCATCCACAAAGGACAGCAGCTGCTGCAATAATGCTTTAGTCATGAAGACTCCATACTCTAATAAGACAGTGCAATAACAGGGCAACCTGGAGGAGAGGTGGTGCCTGAATGTCAGCAACATGGGCCGAGTTCATCCTGGCTGCACCGGGGAGGTCCTGGCAGCCGGCAGCAGGGCTTCTGACTGTCCCCTGCTTTCTGAATAGCAGACCAACAAAGGGTGGGTGGAGGGGAAACAGACTAACCTCTGTCTTGGCTTTGTGTGCAAGGAAAACCTTCATTTTTCAGTTTCTTGATTTTAAACAATCAATACTCCTTTGAGGATGACCAGAGACGTCCTTAGCAAGGAAGCTTATACATAATAAAACTGGACACACCATAAGCGATCTAAATATTTTCACAATATGATTTACAAACCAAGGATTAACATTTCCTGTTCCTCTGAAGGCTCTGAGAAAGAGTTGTTTTTTTCTTTAACAATGAGTAAGAAACAAACAAACAAACGAAAAACCATACCATCGAGCAGGGTGCCAAAGTGTATAATTTGCAAGTACTCCTTCTCGCGCATAAAACCTTTGAGGGGAGAGGCCCAGCCTTCACTCAAAACTTGGACCCACTGAAGATCCAGCTGCAAAACAGGAAAATCAGGTGAACTTTTCCATAAGCTCTGTTTCTCAGCCATCTGGCCTCAGGGCAGTTGTTTCTCATTCAGTTGACAGCAGAATGAAGGCAGAACCTTTTATGCTTTTAGTGTTCCCATATGTTATGCTGACCCATGAACTTGGGGGCCAGATAAGTTTGAGTCTAGAACTTCCCTAATGGGGAGTGATGAAAAGGTGTCAAATTGAGATGATTTATTTGAACACTTTAGGCTGTATCTATCCTTACGGCGTACAAGCGTGTTGAGCCTTCACTGTTAATTCTTTTTTCCATAAGAATTCTCGTTTGGCTGTATTTTTTTCACCAAATGTACTATTTACTTGATTGAATTGGGCAAACCATTGACTCTAAAAGTCCAAATTCTTAGCATGATATTGAAAGCCCTTTAAGCTCTAGCCCTAGGGTCTCTCATAGGGATTTCCACCTCTTCCCACGTCCCACTTGGGTGCCTAGTCACCAACAGTGACTGACAACATGTAGTATAAACACACATGTTGTTTCAGGCCTATCCTCCTCTCCCCACCACCCAATAGGAAAGCTCCTATTCATCCTTTAAAACCCATCTCCTGGATCACAGCTTTCTTGTTATTGCCACGACTGAAAAAAAAATATTAATCTTTAGATTATTAGAAGTTTTTTGGTACTGCGAAGCCCATTTTGTTACTGGGGCTATGATTCCACACTGTAATTATAATTATGTTTCTAATCTGCCTGGAGCATTGGAGCCTTCTGAATTTATTGTGTAGAGTCAGGGGTCCTGTTTATAAATTTGTCATGACTTATTAGAGTATGGAGTCTTCATGAGCTGAAGCAGGTTCCCAATTTACTCTGCCTCTTATAAAAAATGTCCCAGGTTTTAATGGATCATAAAACAATATCAATGAAAACATGGTCACCTCGTATGGACCAACTAACATTGATTCATAAAGAGGCCACAGTACATGGAGAGCAGTTTGCGGGCGTTGCCTTTTATATATTCCAGGCAGTAAAATAAAGGCAACTAAAGCGGTCTCCTTTTCCTCAGACAGGACTCTCCAATGAGGAAAGAGTAGAATTTTCAGAGTCGAAAAACAATGAAGCATTCATATGACTTTATTTCGAGGTTGCTTTTTGTTTTCTTTAAATTCCTTCTTGATTGCCCAAGAAGCACTTGTATTCTGGACAAACCATTTTCTCAGCAGCTGCCAATGCACAACTACTGCCTATTGCCTGCACTTTGGCATAACCGAAGGTATGAAGACAATTATGTAAAATTGTTCTATGCAAACAAAGAAGTTACCTTCCCGATCTGCAGTGATCAGCTCTTGGTGACAGATTTCCTTGGAGAAGGGGTAAAAAAAATTGGCAGAACAGAGGGATTTTCTTTTCTTTTTTTTTTTTTTGAGGGCAGTGTCACTGGCCCTCATATGTGGGACCCGAACCGGGGCCGCTGGCTTCCCAAGCCAGCGCTTAACCACTGTGCCACTCGGGCGGGCGGCCTGGAGGGATTTTCTTTATGGATGTTGCATTTCCCTTATTCATACCTTCCTTATTATGAAGAGTAATTGTAAATGGATTATAATGACTCCCATTAAGCCTTCTCCTTGGCCAGTCTGCGCCTTCTTACCTTGGTGATTGACAATGAAGGGAGAGCTCCCGCCTCAGCTCGGACTTGGTCCAGTTTGTTTTCCGGCACAAAGAGCTCGTGGATGCCTTTGATGATAGTAAGGGGTACAATGTTCTGAAATGAAGCCGAATTGGTACCAATTAAAAATGAAAACGATACAGAGAATGCTTCTGTAAACAGATGATCTTTCATGATGTTATGAGACTAAATAATAATAATAACAATAAAAAAGACAAAACCGGTCTACCCACCTGCTCTTGCAGAAGTTCCACTACCTGCTCAACACAGTCGCTTACGGAGGACAAATTGGTTTTAAGCACAAGCTCAGGCGTTTCGGGTTTCTCGTAATCAGAGTCAATACCTGTAAATCCTGTGAGGCAGAAAGGAGAAAATCACATCTGCCCCAAAATGGCCGTCTTTTTTTTTTTTTTCTTGAGGGCAGTGTCACTGGCCCTCACATGGTATCTGAACCAGAGCCACTGGCGTCCCAAGCCAGCTCTTAACCACCACACCACTCAGCCGGCCCAAAAGGGCCATCTTTTTAATCAATAAAGCATTACATATGCGGAGATTGGCATAATGTGTTCAACTGAGAATTCAGATTATAACAGAAAAGGTCAAACAGCCATCTTTGACTTCTAGCTGTACTTGAGAAACTAACCAGCTGTACTTTCAGTATAGAAAGTGCCAAACGATCCACCAAAATCTGGCTAGCTAAACCTAAGCCTCCCTGTAGCTGATTAGACTAGAAAAGGAAGACAAGAGGATGGAAAAACTCAAAAACACACTCACATATACTTACCCACTTTAGTTCCCTGAACTTTATTGCTTATGGCTGAGGCAATAGTTCTTGAAAAAATATAAGCCCACATTTTAATAATCCCATAGACATATTGACTGTATTACAATTGGATAAAAACAACAACAGTGTTTGCTATATTTCCCAATTTTGGAAAACAGCTTTTGAAACTTCCGACAGGTTTCCAGGGACAGATAAGAAGGCTTGGTGGCATAAGGTGGCACTGCACTGACTCTCCTACCTTTGATCTCCCCAGCTCGGGCCCGTTTGTAGAGGCCTTTTACATCTCTGCTTTCACAAATGTTTAGAGGTGCATCTATAAATATTTCAAAGAATGGCAGTCCAGCTGATTCATGGATTTTGCGGGCGTTCTCACGATCCTGGAAAAAAATTACACTTAGGAACCTAAGAAGAGGTTTCATAATGAAATTCTTCAGCAGAAAACCTTGTGTGCTCCAGTATGCCATTGCCTGAAGATAGCACTGGGGTTTGTACTCTACAGAGGTGGCGGGAAAGGTGTTCTTCAGAGAAAGTCCAGAAATTTCGCTGTAGTAAACACAGCTCCCGCAAGGACTTTCAGAGAAAAAAACACAGAAAAGCCTCTCTGCTGAAGCTCAGCGGGAGCAAGAGGGGAGCATTTCATCCAGGGGGTGTGTTCAAAGCACAGTGCGTCTGACTTGTAGCTCACAGAAATTTCAAACAAGAAGAGTGACACCCCACCTCGGTGATTTCAACATTTAAACACATAACCTGATGCTTTTGGGCAATGAACCGCTGTTTTTTTTTGTTTTGTTTTTGAGGGCAGCATCACTGGCCCTCACATGTGGGACTCGAATCAGGGCCACTGGCTTTCCAAGCCAGCGCTTAACCACCGCGCCACTCGGCCGGCCCTGTTTTGTTTTGTTTTAATGAGGAAAGCATTCTGCCTTTTTGGAGCAATGAAATCTCAGAGCTTCGGAGTTTGACTTTTTCTTCCTGTACTTTTCCTTGTTGGGCTTTTTCTTCCTTTCCGCTCTGACCAAGTGTGCCTTATCATGATGAGCACGGAAGGGTGTATGTGGACTGGGGCCCTGGCATCTGGAAATGAAGGGACGCTCTTTATACAAGCAATATGATGAGAGGAAATAAGGCAGCAAAGGAGGGGAGGAAGAGCCAGCAGGGGCAATTGAAAGTTGTACATTCCTCTGCGCCCTCCCCTCCACCCGACTCCTTTCCCCACCCGCAGTTGGAGAGCACTGGTGCTGTGTGTGGGAACTGTGCAGCGCCAAACCAGCGTACCTTTGCGAAAGGAGAAATGAAGCTGGTAATGCAGACCAGACCAGCGTCGGCAAACAGCTTGGCCACCTCGGCGATGCGGCGGATATTTTCTTCTCTGTCTCCGGGAGAGAATCCAAGGTTCTTGTTAAGGCCATGACGGACGTTGTCCCCATCTAGGGAGTAGCAGGGGATGGCGTGGGAAACGAGGTGCTCTTCCAGAGCAAAACTTATCGTTGTTTTTCCAGCACCGGAGAGACCTGTTCAGAACAAGGAAGACAAGACAGGGCATTGTCCTTGATTGTTTCAGATGACAACGTGGAACTGAATCCTGTGTGATCTGATCCTAATTTTTACCTAATGTAAGTGTCATGAAGCCCTTATTACAATCATTTTCTTGACCTCAAATCAAAACCGTTGAATTCTAGAAAAAGCATAGCTTATCACAAGTCAAGTACTTGCATTTCTTTCAAATCTTGAAATAACTATTTGTCCCTTATTAGGACTATAGCCTTTCAAAGCAAGGGGGATACAAAAAAGGGGAGACTTTGTGGGTCTACATAGGGTCCTTGGTGTGTCCTGTTTGCCTGCAGAGTGTTTTAAAGATTAGAAAGTTGCAGGTACAAATCCAGATTTTGGCTTCTCTTGAAAATGAAAAAGAAGATCTGGTGACAGTGTCCTCATATCCCCTTCTGATAGCAATCAGCTATAGTGGATGGGACAGCCAATCCTTGGGAGGCTGGGAGGCCCACCCTCCTTTGGGGGTTGCCACGAAACAACCATCTGACAACAGAGCCCCTATGCTGTCCTTCTGTTTTCAAGGCTTTTCCAAAATGATTCTCAAAACATGAAGACAGAAAAGCAGCCTGAGCTGGCTGTGGATGTACTTACAGCTGCCATATATATATACTTTTAGATATCTGGAGTGTTTACATGAGAACAGGGTTACCATATGCCTCTTACCATGGTTTCAAAGCACAATGATTACAAACACACTTTATGATTTCTCTGTGAGGGAGAACATAAGGAGAAAGGGAAAGAAATGCAACCTGCTAAAATTACTGAAGAGCTCAAAATCTGAACTACCCCAGAAAAGCGGCACTCTGAAAATTCAGTCGTTCTAACGATCTCTGAACCTGAAGAAGCTACTGTCAGCCAACACCCAGGAGGGGAGGAGGAAAGTTTAGGGGGAAAGAAAAGGAGGTCAAGAGGTTACTACAGAAAAGACAGCAGGCAAAAGGAGGAAAAAGACAGAAAAATGAGAAAAGCAGGGACAAAGGACAGAGAGGAAAGGAGAGACTTGGCAAGAAAGGTGATAGATGGAAGGTAAGCAGATACTTTACATATTTTAGTTGTGTTTTGAAGTCAGGCCCCTGGCCTCAACACAGGATCATAAGAAGAAATAACTACGTGAGGAATGTGTTGACAATCTCTGTAAAACCCCTGTTAAATAAATTGTCTATTATGTAACTTTGTCTATTATGTAACTCATTGGCAATTAGAATTTGTCTGGTAGGAGATATGGGACTCCTAAATCTCTGGTATGTTCTCTCCCATCAGAAAATTAGAGAAATAATAGAAATTTCCTTTGAATTTGTTTCAGCTCTCAGGAAACTAAGAACTGAATCATAGTACCTGTATTAAAATAGATTGTTGGCATATTTATTTTAATACATTGAAGTAATACTAATTATATTTATCAAAAGATGTACCATGGACTAGGCACTGTGCCAAGTGCATATTGACTTTATTTCATTTAGTTCTACCTAGACCTCATAAGGCAGGTAATACGTTTACTGCTTAGAGAGGATAATTGGCTTGTCCAATGTCACACAGTTAATGTACATGGAGTTGGGGCTCAAATCCAAATGTCTGGATTAGAAGTATCTGTTTTTTTCTGGTCGGCCTGGTCAATATTCTACCTCTGTAATATTAGAATAAAAATTGAAGTAGGAAAAGATTATTATTTTTGTAAGAGTGCGGAAAGACAAGAGAAGTATACCCTTTAGATTCCTTTTCCCTCTTCTACCAGTTCTTTTCCATTTTTCAAGGTGTTCCACATTATAAAAAATAGAATGTGTGTATGTCCCAATTCAAAAGTTGGGCAAATACCTGAAGGCAAACATCTTATGAAGACAAGCATGTAACAAGAGAGAAACATCTGGGACACAGCTGTGTTTTATCTATTGCTGCCCATCATGTCTCTCAGGGGGAGTTGGGGAGAACACTTCAGGAATCACAACAGGTGAACACTGCCTTTTGGAATAGAGCAGGCTCCTGGCCCACTGTCTGTCCTCACCCTGGAAGCTGGAAAAAGTTATACGAGGGGTGAACGAAACCAGGAAACCAAAGGCAAATGCCATAGGCCCTGGGTGGTGGGGGAGTGGGGGGTAAACTTGAAAAAGAAGAATGAGGTTGATTTAGACAGGAACGGGAAAGACGCAGAATATAATGCAAGGAAAGATGCAAGGCAAGTACCTGCCTACAATATTCTTTAGAATTATCTTCAGGTAAATACGTCAGCATTTGTAAACAGAGAGTAACACATAAGTTGATTTTATAACATGGATAAACATAGCTTGGCATTTGGGCTCACCTCTATTTGAAATATTACACCTATAAAATGAATTTGGTTCTTCCGTTTGAGTTCAGGCTCTGTCTGATTTATATTCAACTTATATTCAGGAATCAACTTCCTCTACCTTGTACTCAGAGAATAACGTGACAGCCCAGGGCTAATTTCACATCTGTCACTAACCCTTAGCTTTGACATTCTGTAGCTATAAAAACAAAAGAAATGGGAGATTCATTTGGTTTCCTCAGTGGGAGTGAGTTTTTTCTATATCTAGGGGCAATCCTCAGCTAAATAGAAACCACCCATTTTCCTTCTTGCATGGAGTTTAATGGGTTTTTTGGTTTGTTTTACACTAAGTGCAATAGTCTCTCAGAATGTTAAAATATCAGAAAACAATAAAGCATATCTCTAAGCATCAAAAATTTTATGGACAGCCAAATGCTTGATGTCAAATTAGATCAGCTTTTTTTTTTTTTTTTTTTTTGAGGGCAGTATCACTGGCCCTCATATGTGGGACCGAACCGGGGCCGCTGGCTTCCTAGGCCAGCACTTAACCACCGCGCCACTCGGCCGGCCCTTGATGTCAAATTAGGAAAGCCCCATTTTTAATTAACTGCCAGTAAATGTGTTTGGGCACGAAACTGAGAATTATGAAATTCCTCAGAGCTGAAAGGAAATGTCAGTCGCCAACTTGTCCCATCTTTTCAAACCAAAGAGGAGAAAACTAAGAACAAAACACAGTCCCTGACTTGATGAAGGTCCTAGATGTCACGGACGGTAGAGTTAGGACAAAAAAACAGGCAGCTCTCAGCCGCCTTCTAGTGTTAAAATAAACACGTAATATGTGGACTATGTCACACTAATTTTTTTTTTTTAAATTGTGTGTCACACATCAATTTACAATTTAAAAAGAATATATACCTCTCAGCAGGGCATACCTGTCAGCCACACGGTACAGCCTCGGAACCCGGCCCTGGTTCCAACCACCTGCCCTCTCTTACTCCTGCTCACGTGATGGGCCTGATATACCACATTGGTGGATTTCTGCTGGCTCTCCTACAAAAAGAGATCAAGCGCAATATGTCATAAGACAATAAATATAATATGTATAAATATAATAAAATAACAGATTACATTAATAGTCTTCCCTAACTGAAACTCCTCTTTTATAACTGACATACGGAGTAATAACATTAATTCGTTTGACTAATTTAGATACAGACAGCCTTTAGAATACCCATATGACTCTTTGAAAGTATAATTCAAATGAGACAATTATTGATACTGAAAACGTTCTGGTTCCGTGACATTTTAAAATGTGGACCGTTAGGTAACAGGGGAATATCTTTGTTTCTATAAATACATGTTCTCCCCAAACCCTATGGGCATGAGCCAGAAATGACCCAAATACTCTAGCCACTGAGAAAATATGAGGATGAGGCTGGCTGAACCCCACTCTAAACAGCCAAGTTGCTGAACTGTAAAAAATCTATGGGGCCTTTTAAGCATGACACATGTACACCCACCAGAGCTAGGAAAGCACCGATATTCTTTGAACAAGAGCCACAAACACAGCATGGAGGAAAGGGTTAAAGTTAGTAACAGCCCTCACTCCCACCCAGACATCAGGGACTTAGAGTTTAGTAGTCCTTGACCAGAAATACGGTGCACAAGGGCAACTTTTTCACAAGCGTTAAACTTTGATTCCACTTTCCCAAGAGTCAGAGTATGAACTTTTTAATCTTTAAAAAAGCCTGCAGCAATGGAAATGTACCAGTTATTTGCCTTGGAAGTTAATTCCAATTTCAGATGTCTTTATTTTGGCTGTAATACAGCCTGGTTTTTGCACAGGTGATTTGATTCTGAGCCTAAATTCTGACCAGAAGGTACATGTCTGATGAATATAAAAGGTCAAAAGGAGCCAATCAACAGTTTTTGGTGGATGTTTTTTTTAATGACATGTAATCCAAAGGGGTGGGGCAGAGGGAACCCATAATGGTATTTAAATAAAAAGGCTGGGAACTGCCCATATATGTTTTGGTGTGGTGATTGAATTTCTAACAACAGATGTAGTCCAAGTTGCTGAACTGTAAAAATCTATGGAGCCTTTTAAGAATCACACATGTACACCCACCGGAGCTAGGAAAACTATTCTTTGAACAAGACCCACAGAATCTTAGAAAATTCTGGGCAACTTTTATATTTTGGAGCAAATTAAATCACCTGTTTATGCAGCCTCCTTTGGGGGAAAAAAAGGAGGGATGCAAGTAGGGCTGTTTGGAGGCTTACATGAAGTAATAGATGTGAACATCCTCTATAAACGGCAACATTCTCCACAAATGTGATGCTGACAATGATTGCTCAGGGTATACCCCAACAGGAAACGCTGGAGCCAGCTGGATTAGACAAGGAAATGGCTTCAAGACCAAGGAGGAAGGACCCTTCTGCTGGCCCTTGGGTGCTCAGAAAGGCAGTGGACATCAGTGAGGGCAGGGATGCTGGTGAGGCACAGGGGCCAGTCAGGCAGACGACTGGCAGTGTCAGAGGGAATGAAGAGGAACATGTTGAAAGCTGGGTTATCTAAAACTCTCCATAAGAGCTCGCTCGACAGTGCGAGCTCTGAGCAACAGGGTTGCCAGTTGGATTCCCAGCCCGAGCTGAGCAGCCACTGAGCTGCCAACAGGTGGCACGATGGCTCAGCTGAAAAAAAAAAAAGGAAACTATTAAAACTCTCCAAGGCCAAAGCTAGGTGCTCTGGTCACCCATCAAGCAACTCTGGTGACAACCTAGAGACTTGGAGGAAGTCGGGATATGGTCTTAGAATGCAGCAAGTTAGCAGTGGTGGCTTCTACTAGTGAGTTCATAATCGGGGACGAATTCGGCTAGTCCCTGAGATAGTCTAGTGGTATTTCCCTTGGTGAATAAATCCCTTGGCATAACCAGAGTCTTGTGTGCCAAGTGTACTTTATAGCTCAAGGGTAACAATTTCTTTTTCTATATTTCCTTGTTAATCACTGCCATTAAATTCACGAACAACGAGTCTGGATCTCAGGCCCCGAATCGGTTTCTCTATTCATTCATTGATTCTTTCGGTAGATATTTATGTAAAAGAGCTCCGACAAGAAAAAAATTCTGAGATGTCCTAAATTAAATAACAGCACACTAGAGGGTGGACAGAAGCTGGTAAGAGGTTAATCAGTTAAGAGCAACAGGCCAAAACTAACAAAAGACTTCTCACATTCAGAATATATGTTGAAACTTTAAAGTAACTTCCGGGTGATTATCTATTAAAAAAAAAAAGTGAACCACCAGGTGCCACCATATCCTGATTATGCACGAACTTTCCAGACTGTTGACCACATCCATCCAGAAGAAGGAAATATTTCTTCCTTATGGACTATGCATCTATCCTAGAATTGCCCCACTTCACCTTTTCCCACCTCCCTTATCTATAGCCAAAGTAAATTCTTTCAAAACAATCTACATTTTTCTCCCCCAAACCCACTGTATAAAAGAGCCCCGTCAATCCCAGGATGGCACACATGTTGGTCTTCTTCATCTAGCCCTGCGGCTGGTGGGTTTAGAATGTTATTTCCCAGGACCTGGTCCTTTTACTGGCTCGCACATGGCTCAATAAACCCTTTCTTTTAGAAAAGCCTGTGCCAGGCGCCATCATAGGCACTGAGAATATAGTACTGTACTAAACAAAGCTGAACCCTGGCATCGTTTTGGGGGGAAATTAAACCAAAAACATCAATTAACTGGAGCCCCACTTCCCCAAGGACAGGGAGGTCTCATACAAACACCTGCATACTCTATGAAGATATATAAGAACACCTGCAACCCAATAATAAAAAGATAACCCAGTTTTTACAAATGGGCAAAAGATTAGAACAATCACTTCACAAAGAAAGGCACAAAAATGGCCAGTAAGCACATGAAGAAGTGCTCAGTGTCATTAGTCATGAAAGAAATGCAAATTAAAACCCAAATGGGATGCTACTGTTAACATCTAATGGCAGCAAGACAGCAGGGGTGTAAAATAGTCCACCCATCTCAGAAAAAAACCTGGCAGCTTCTTATAAAACTAGACATTTACCAGCCCTATGAGTCAGAAATTGCATTCATAGACATTTACTTAAGAGAAATGAAAACATGTATCTACAAAAAGAGTTGTACAAGACTATTCTTAGCAATTTCATTTGGATAAAAAGTAGAAACCACCAAGCATCCATCAATAGGAAAATAGATAACAAAACAAATACAATCTATATCAACCCCCCACAAAAAAAAAAAAAAACCCAAACTGTAGAATACTTATATATGGAAATACTACTCAGCAATAATACTACTCCATTTATATGAAGCCCCCAAATAGGGAAAACTAATTTATTAAGTCAGGACAGCAGTTGCCTCAGGGGTGACAATGTTGTATGTCTTAATAAAAGTTTGAGGTACACAGGTGTTTGCACTCCTGTTGGTACTCACTAAATGTACTTTTTTTGTTTTTAAAGATTTTTATTGGGGAACCGGGGAAGGGGAACAGACAAGTTGCTGTCGTTTTGTTCTTCGGTCTAGTTGTGGAGCCCATTGCTTCACTGGCCCATGTTGGTATTATCATTGCGCTCTTCTCAGGTGAGGCAGATCTGTCACCGGCCTCTGGACAGCCGCTCACAGCAGCTCTTGGCAGCTCACGCTGGCTGCTGGCCACTCACTGTAGCCTATGGCAGCCCATTGCAGCAGGGGCTGCAGCTATGCCGCATCCCAGGGACTCACAGCAGCCCAGCTCTAGGTGGAGCTGTTGTTCACCATCTTAGCTGTAGAGGGCAGTGTCACTGGCCCTTATCTGTGGGATCTGAACCGGAGCCCTTGGCGTCCCAAGCCAGCACTTAACCACCGCTCCTCTCGCCCGGCCCTAAATGTACTTTTAAGATGAGTATTTCATCATATGCAAATTTTACCACATGCAAAAAGAGAGCCCTCCTGAAAAGTAAGAAACCAGAACGTATCTAAGATTTAGATGGTGGAGTGATATTGTCTGACACCGCTATATTTATGGAAAGGACTCTGATCCCAGTCGCAGCATATTGGACTTAAGAGGTGACTGCCCATCTGTGCCCAGGAACACCTACCAGACCTGAATTTGTCCACAGAGATGTTTGTTTTTTTCTTCTCTCTCTTTCTTTTTGGCTGTTTCTACTCCCTACTGGGAGAGGTACAGAATGAACTCCAGGCTTTGTTAGTCTTCTGTGGAAACTTTGTTGTGATCTTGTTAATTGCATCCCCAACAAGTGCTTGCTTTGCAAAAACAGTTCAGAAACCATCAGAAGGAACTTCTCTAAAAGTATTTCATAGTTAATCTCTGAACTTTTGGGTTTTATTAGCCAAATTTTAATCATGGGTGTTGGTACAGATTTTCTATTTTAATCATGGGTGTTGGTACAGATTTTCTATCACTCCATCAATATTTAACCAAACTAACCAAATTTTTGTAGATGGCCAGGTACTGGGCATTTTTGGTTTAGGATGATATTTTCCTTCTTATTTATTATCTCAGATTTACCCTTGATTTTCTCCAAAAGGCAAACAAATAAAACAGAAGCAGATGTTTTGAATGATATTTGAACCTCAAAGGGAGCAGGCCGTTAAAAACTTTTCTTTTCCTTGCTGAAACCTTTACTCCCTTCTAACGAGCATATGGTATTCTAAGCTTTGCAGGGGGAAGTGTCTGTCAGAAAAAGGATTCTCTCTATGGAAAATAAATCACATGTTAAAGTAAAAATGCTTCTCTCCCTGTGTGTAGAAACAGAGCACACAGACACCTTGGCACCTTGTCTAACACTCACTTAGCAGGAAGTGGCCCAGAAACCACCAAGTGGGGTGGCATACTTCTATTCCAGGTCCCTAAAAATGTTGCCCAATTCCCTACCTTCTTCCAGTTCTCTGGCCCAGAAAAACTCCCTTCGGCATGCACGGGAGTATGAGGAGTATGGGTTTTGTAGTGAAGCAAACCTGTTTGAAATCTGCTTTGCAGCCTACTTGCTCTGTGGCCCTTGACAAATTATTAACATGCTCACCCTCCATTTCCTGCTCTGGAAAATGGGGCTAAGAAGAGTTTCCTCACGAGGTTGCTGTAGGATTAAATAAAATTTTTGTCTATATAAGGTATCAGAGAAAATATAGGACACAGAGTAAGATACTGATCTGATAGGGTCCAGGTGGTATTTCATCTACTCTTGAAAAGTCATGGAGTTTGAGGTCTAAAGCACCCAGGCTAAGGCACGTTCTAGGGATTTGGGGCCACTCCAGCAAGTCTGGGGAGGTGGGCTCATAATCACATCAGACAATGGAAAGGACAGAACTTTATTATATGGAGTGAAGTCACACACACACGTGCACACACACACACACACTCACAAACGTTGTTGTTGCTCTTCCAATTATTATCTCCCACCCACAGGCCAGCCAGTATGTATGCCAATCTGAGCTGCACCAGCGTGAAGCCTCCTCATTCTACCCCAAACTTACAGCTCTTCTGCTGGCTGTTTCAGTCATAAACCCTCAATTGCCAGCGAGAGCATAGCTTTGCCCAGGTCAGTCTCGTGAACTCTTAGAGTCCGTGGCACCCAGCCCAAGGTTGCAGGGTGTCTCTCTTCCGGGTCCACCCATCACTTATTGACGGTGCAGCAAGGGAGTGGCACTCAGGGTGGGGTAGGCTAGGTCACGGCAGACAGCCTCAGCCTTGATTTTGCGTGACTAGAAGTGACATGGAGAAAGGATTTGGATAATTTCATGGTGGGGTGGGGCATCTGGGAACCAAATCTGAGTATGTGTCACCGTGAGTAGCAGTATTATGAAAGGGAGGACGCTGAAGAAATAGGCAAGCTGGGAAGCTCGTGTCAGCTTCTGAGTTCCCCAGTGCTCAAAGGTTTTCCTGACGTTCATTAATCTCTTCCATAAAAAATGAGCAAGTGGGTTTGAATTTCTTTTACACTATCCTGCCTCCTATGCAGAGGAAATCCACTTTACTTCCCTAGTAAGAACGCCATTGCTTAGAACTCTGCTGTCACGGCTGTTGGGCTCTCTTGCTTCATGAAAAGTTTTCCAAACCTCCCTGGCCATGGTGTGCACTTTTATTTACTTAAAGATTTGTTTTCAGAAAGCAGCAACTGCAATTAATTGCTTTCTAGGGGGCTGATAGTAGAAGTTTCACTTTCACATGCATCATCCCTCTTTTTGCTCAAAACCTGGGCATTGTGACCTGTTTCCAGTTCTGAAAACTACTGGCTGAATCCCCCACACCTGCAGGATGCAGAACACGGAGCCAGGCTTCCGGACGTAAATGCAGGTTTCCTCCTGCCTAGGCAGAGCTCCGAGTTTCCAGTCCCAGCCATGTGGCCTCTGTGTCACAGCGTCCTCACTGAGGACTAAATGAGATCATGTATATTAAGGTTTTTGGTTTTGGTTTTTTTTGAGGGCAGTGTCATTGGCCCTCACATGTGGGATCCGAACCGGGGCCACTGGCTTCCCAAGCCAGTGCTTAACCACTGCACCACTCGGCCGGCCCCAAGGTTTTTGATACCACATTTAAAAAGTAAACAATTAGGGCCGGCTGAGTGGCTCAGTGGTTAAGAGCTGGCTTGAAAAAAAAAAAAGAAAAAAAAGTAAACAAAAAAATCATTCTCCATTTTCATTACTTAACATGAGTAGCTTCAAATGTGTTACAATGATCAATCTTTATTTGTATGTCTTTCTATTTCCTTGGGGTGTATAAACCAAAGTGAAATGATTGAGGATTAAAAATTATAAACTATTTCAAAAGTCTCATTACGCGTACCACCAGTTTATTTTCCAAAAGACAAAGTCAAGTTACCTGGCTACCACAATATACCTGTTTCTAAATATTCCAACAAACTTGTTATATTTACAATTTTACTGTTTTTCCCTCTAGATTACTTTGTACTTATTTGAATTACATTCATTTTTCCATGTAATAAGTTACTAATGATATTTGTGTGTTTGTCTCTTGACATTAATTAACTACAGTTTGGACAATGACCTCATCCACTTTTCAAAAATACATTTTGGTTCTTTTTCTCTATTTTGTATAGTAAGATTTTTTATTAATTATAATATACTCTTTTGGTTCACTTGCTTTCCTTTTTTTTTTTTGAGGGCAGTGTTACTGGCCCTCATATGTGGGACCTGAACCGGGGCCACTGGCTTCCCAAGCCAGCGCTTAACCACTGTGCCACTCGGTCAGCCCACTTGCTTCCTTTTGATATGTACTTTATTGTATATCACATTATATGTATATACACATATATATAATCTATTATATCACATTAAAGCGTATTTTAAGAATATGTTAAAATATTCCTGTTGTTTTTTTATTTCTCCCCATTTGATCATTCATTATAGCTGGGCCAAATATGCTCTTCAGACTTCATCTATTTTGATATGATTAAACTGTATTAATCTTGTGATACATTTGGCATTTTTACAGTGTGTCATGGGGTTATACGGATCAATTTTATTTATTTTCCATTATTATATCCAGTGACCCCCAAATATGTTATAATTCATTTCCCTATTACTTTAAAAATCTTTTAATGTTTGAATCTACTTCTATAATTCTTATGTATTTATAATTTATGTATTCTTATGTATTTCTACAGATGCTTTCTACTTTTAGTGTAGATACTATGGTTCTGATAGTTGTTGTTCTGTAATATATTTTAAGATTTTGATGATAAAAAGCTTTTAAATTTTTTTTTCAATTTTAGTTTATTCTAAAACACATTCTTGAGCCGGCCGAGTGGCACAGTGGTTAAGCGCTGGCTTGGGAAGCCAGAGGCCCTGGTTCGGTGCCACATATGAGGGCCAGTGACACTGCTCTCAAAAAATAAAAAACAAACAAAACTAAAACATAAAAAAAACATAAAACACATTCTTTCATGGAAATAAAATTATTCAAGTTTTGTTGAGAACATTCAATGCCTCACTTTGACTTTCCCTGTTACTCTTGCTAATTCTCAAAGAACCTCAACATTATAATACAGGAAAAGAAATCATTACCCAAAGATGTCCATAGTAATATTATTTAAAATACTGAAATCAGAAACAATCAAATGTCCATCAATTACATAGATTATGGCACATCCATATGATGAATATGAATGTCTCTATTATTGACCTAAAAATATATCATGATATATACCCAAACAAGAAAACAGGCTACAGAGTAAATTAATGTTAATTCCATTTTAAAAACTATGTGTTTATATGTATAAGGTCACAAAAAAAATATCTGGGAAAGAAAGGACAAAATGCTAATAGTAATCATTTTGAGTGTTAGGTAATTATTTCTCTTCTTGTTTCTGTATTCTGATGTTTCTATATTAAACTTAGAAATAAATATATTTTTTAAATATAAAGAATTTATTAAGCAGAAAATGGCAAAGCCAAATGGTTTGACTCAAAGGGTAACAGGTGTGTGGACAACAGCAAGCCGTGAGGTACATTACGATCAACAGAACCACCAGATGAAATTAGCTAATGAAAAAAAACATTAACCTTGATATCTTGAGAATAAATCTTTGAGACAATTAGTCCCTCAAAATATACAAGGAAGTAAACTCCAGCAGACAACTTTTACAGTACAGTCCATATTACGTGATCATGGCAGTGGTTGTTTTTGGCATTTAGTTATTTCATGCAGAGGAAAAAATGCCCATTGAGAAGTTATTGTGGGTTTTGGGAGCTGAAATCACAAATGGGAACCCCTGTTCCCTCTTGCATACATTGTATTTAGGAAGACACAGCCTGAGCCAGCTGGTCTCACCTCATAGGAACCACTGCGAGAGAGGAGTCCTAACAATCTTAGTAAAATCTGTAAACGGCTGAAAACAGCAGGAAGACCGTCTTGCTCAGCTTTGATGCAATCACTACCTACTGGACATTTAAGGATCAACCCTAACCCTGAGGTTACTGGTAGATAGGGAAGTTGTAACTGAAAAAGTGTCACTAAATTCAAAACTGATAATATGTTTTATTTTATTTATTTATTTATTTATTTATTTTTAAACAATGTATTTTTATTTTTTATTTTTTTTTGAGGGCAGCGTCCCTGGCCCTCACATGTGGGACCCAAACCGGGGCCACTGGCTTCCCAAACCAGCACTTAACCACCGCGCCACTTGGCCGGCCCTGATAATATGTTTTAAATAATATGTTTTATAAAAAAAAGAGTTGATGTTGGGGAAAATATGATCCTAAGGCATCCTCTATAAAGAGATTATGAATAAAGGGAGTCAACATCTCAGCATGTTAAAGCCAATTTCACAGTTTTCATGATAAGATATATTTACTTCTTATCATGCAACAAATACCTCCCTAAAAATCACCAACTTCATAGGTTTTACTTTGTGTTAAACTAGTTTTAATTTATAAGGGAAATAACCACATCAGGGAGCCAGTGAGAAAATACTAGTTGTGAAAATTGAGACAAATGAGTTGACAAATTCCTGATAAGAGCAAATTCAATCTTTTTAAAAAAAGAGTTTTGAACAAATTGGAATTGGCCCAAATCTGGAATTTATAAATTATAAAAGTGTGATTTCATGAAAAATGTTTTAGGATGGATGTAAAATTCCTTTAAGACCAAAAATGACAATTTTTCACCAATGCCTACCCCAGAAAGATCTATTGAATAGGCTAAAGCTGTGAAGAAGAACACAATTTAAGAGAAAAATATACTTATAGCTAAGTTGATTTGAATTTTAGAAGCCACCACCATGAAATAAAACACAAACTGATGTCAAACAGAGAAGAATTTGAATGCTGTGAAAAAAATGACAACCAAAAAACACAAGGGGAAGGCATAGTTGAGTCATCTTTTAAAAATTCCAGATGGCTTTGCTTATTAAAATATTTTACAGTATTTAATTTTTTTCAAAGCATCTGAAAAACATGCAAATTGTTGGAAAACCCTGCTGGCAAATTCAAACTGTTTGCCAAATTCGGCTGTTTGCCGAAGGAAATAAAGAAGGCCCTGTCCTCATGGGATTGTGCATGGTGTTAGAGGTGCCCCATGTTTGGTGCATCTGAGGGACAGCGGGAGATCCCATCGCGCTGCTAGGAACCATGTGCAATTTAAAATGTAGGGACTATTTATTTGTGGGATTTTCATTTAATATTTTCAGACTGCGGTTGACCTGGGTAACTGAAACCACAGAAAGCAAAATCGCGGATAAGGGGGGTCTTGCAATAGTTCTGGGCTCTCAGTCTTGCCTCTGCTCCTACACTCCAGGACCCCGCCTGATTGTCCTCTGACTGCGGCCTCTGTGTGCACTTGCTTGCAGGCCTAGCAGGCTCTTCCTCTGGCTGTAGCCTCCAGCTGGTACAGTCCACGGGACCAGTCATGACACACCTGGTCCACAGTTTCTCCCAGAGTTCCTAAAGCACGGGCACACCCCTGCACCTTAGCACCCTCCTGGTCCGGGGTACACGTTTGGCTCAACTGGAACTTCATCACGCAGGAGTGAGAGAGGGGCCCTATCAGGATGCAGGAGGTGGCGTGGGGAACCGGCTGAGTGCCCATTGTGGTGAATGGGTGAACTCAGGTGCTCAGGTGCAAGCACTGTCCCCTCGTCCTACTCCCCCAGGGGAACGGAGTGAGACCCACACCACTGGTGGACAGTTGTTAGGAGTCGCCCACAGGGCAGGGCACACCTTGCATGACCGGATGTTCATATTTGATATAACACCATGTTATGTCATATCCCCTTCACCATGAGAAAAAAAAAAATCACACAAACTCCAATAGAGGGGCATTCCAGGAAATAGCAGATCAGTGCTCCTCAAAAGGGTTTAGGCATTAAAAAGACAGTGAGAAACTGTCACTAACAAGAGGAGCTAAGGAGACATGACAACTAAATGTAATGTGGGAAGAGATCTGAAACAGAAAAATGATATTAGGTAAAAATAAGGAAACCTGAAAAAAGTATAATAACATATCTTAGGTTCATTAATTGTAGCAAATATTCCACACTGATGTAAAAGGTAATAAACAGGGTAAATTGGGTGCACGGTATAATGGAACTCTGTACCGACTTCTCAATTTTTCTGTAAATCTAAAACTGCTCCCAAAAATAAAGCCTAGTTTTTGAAAAGTACATGTTACTAAGATTTGGCAATAAACAAAATCATGAAAACCTAAACTTTTTCATAATCACTTTAGCCTCTGTGCTGCTGGATTCTTTCTCCGTCCTGATCATATTTCTTAGCTGACTGCATTATTTTACTTTTACTTTAAGGATTAAAACCACTGGGACTTATTTAAGAAAGCCTTTTATGGGCACACCATGGAGCAAAGCAGAAAGGAGAAAACACTGATAACAATTAAGTACATAGATAAGTATAGACATAGCCACATTGTTTATGGACCACATTATAAAATATTAGAAGTAGCGTTTTGGTGTGAGAGGAAACTGATATTGTAAGTTTCTGGCAGTGCCCGCTTCTGAGCCCCTTCTGTCCCTCAAAATGAAGCTGAATTAATTCCGTTTCAGCCCTCTTTATGTCCCCAAACCACCTGTTATAGCCCTTAATTTTCTGTATAGAGGGAGAAAGGAGGAGAAAAAAAGAGATCTGAAACTCTTGGTAGGGGGATACCTCAACAGGGCTATGTTTTTTGCTTCCGAAACAAGAAAGTGGAAGAGAAGCGACTAGATGAAGTTTATGGCAAGGTAAAAGAGTAAATATTTTTGGATCAAATAATGGTGAAATTGCATACTATTCTAGAGTGGCCCCAGGATGGCAAATCATATGGCTGGAAGCCGTGTGTGTGTGTGTGTGTGTGTGTGTGTGTGTGCGTGTTACTTCTCTGGATCTTCAGGCAAGGGGTATGCACAGCCACAGGTGCTCATAGATCTTCACACCAAAAAGCCTTCTTCAGGGATATGGATGGGAATAGCTCCCATTCACACTGAGAAGCAGGTGGAAAGATCGTGAGGACAGAAGTTTAGCTTCCACGGTTATGCTGGGGGTAGCAACATTCCTGGCACGTTAGATTGGTAGTTTACAAACAGTTCCTTATGGAAAACAGTTTTAAGTGCTTCAGGTGATTTGAATGCTTAGGTATATCTAGGGAACACTAACCTATATTGGAGGAGAATTTATGCTAATTATGGTTATTGCTTCTGGCCGATTAGCAGCTCTGTAGAGAGCTCTGCCCACATCTGTCTTGGAATCCATGTGCCTGGAATATTGTAAGGGTTTAAAATTTAGAATGAATGTTAAGTACTTTCACTCAACCCAATTTGTCATGCCCATGATAGCTCACAAAATTTGATTAGTTATTCAAGTGTCTATTATGGGTGAAGGCAGAGAGCCAGGTGCTGAAATAGTCTTGGAAGAACACAGCAGCCAAATTGGGAGGATTGGGTGATAAGCATGATAAAAATGTTTTCAAAATCTTGGCTGAGTTACAGATCTGGGGGCAGCCATATCTGTCAGTGCTGTCAGATAAATTCAACAACATTAACTAAAAATCACTGTGCAGAAAGACCCACGTTCATTCCCCCCACCCCAGCTCCCTTGATTGGATGTATGTTCCCTTGAAGAAGCAGGTGGTATAAGGGTTAAGAGCAGAGCACCAGGGTCAGGGTGATTGGCTGTACGTCCTGGTTCTTCCAGGGGCCGGCTGCCTGCCCCTGAGTAAATTATTGAACCTCTCAGTTCCTTCATTTGTAAAATGGTTTTCATAACAGTTCATAACTTATGAACTCTGATGAGAATTAAATGAGGAAATGTACATAAAATAGCACAGGGCCTGGACAGCAGTCACCAACTGTTCACTAGAATAAGAAAAATGATTGTTATTAAGGATAATTAAAATATGTATGATTATTAATAAAATCATTATAATAATTAAGTGAATGATAATACTTAAAATCATTGACAGCCCTTGTGTTTCCCTCTGCTCAGCCTTCCCCTGGAATGAAATGCGTAGTATAAGAAGAAATCTAAGGATTTGCCTCAAAACTTGGGGGCTTTTTTAAATTTTATTTTCCAGTTGTGAAACCTGCTCATGCCCAGCTTATGTCTAAGCCAGCACAAAGCAGACAGCGCATGACCCTCTCGCCCATGTGCAGAATGTGCAGTTGTGTCTACTGACTAAAGCTCATGCAAAAATAGCCGCAGTGGTCAATCCCTTACCTGTCACAGAAACTTAGCAGTTTTGAAAGCCATGCCTGAGACTCACAAAGTACAGCAGAGTGAGGCACGTCTCATCGCATCCATTTCACAGGAGGTAAAACTGAGGTGCAAAGATGTTAAGTGTTTTGTCCAAGTTCACACAGCTGGTCTTTCAGAGCAGTTTTACATCAGATAATTTAAAAGATTATGTCAAATTCAGATAAGACTCATTTCCTTTTTGAAGTGGGACTAATCTTTCATGTATTTAGAATTTGGATCCTTTACCTAAGTGGGTTAGTCTAGTAAGTAATTAACCAATTAAAATCCAAAATAAGATAGTATTAGTCACATAATCTTTTTATATTTATGTGAGTTTGTGTTCCCACCTCGGTTATAAGTGTCATAAAATTCATCATGTTCTATATTTCTTTTATTCCTTTGATTAATTTTTTCGAAACAATATTCATAAAACAGCAACTATATGTCAAAGACTGTGTTAAGAGCTGTGGGTACAATAGTGAAAGAGACACACACAAGGCCTGATCTGAGGTTCCTGAGGCCAGGTCTGAGCCTAAACATCATGCAGAACAAAGCACTCAGAAAATATTAATTGATTGAAATGGTCTGAAACCATATTGAAAACCTTGTTCGAGTTGCCAGATTAAACAAACAAAAATACAGTATGTCCATGTAATATTTGGGACATACTTATACTAAATAATTACTTGTTGTTCACCTGAAATTCAAATTTAACTGGACTTCTTGTATTGTATCTGGCACTCTTCTAGGGTTTTACTTCTCAGAAAATAAGGCCTAGCCTTGCATTTATTCCATACATAAGTCATTTGAACCCTGAAGATGTTTATCTTGGTGCCTCATTCTTCTTTATACTCCAGTTATAAAATTCTCTCTTTAGAAATTCTTTTCAAAGACATGCCTGTCTCCTCTGGTATCAATCAGAGGGGAAAAAAATGGCTTAAAAGTCTCGGTTCCAAACTATTAGTTGGTAAAAACAACTTTATTAGAGGAGACCAGTAGGTGTCATCTCAAGAGATTCAAGTTTTACAACCAGTTCTGAAATTTCAGACAGAATAATTTTTCGAAGTTTAGGTAACTTTTGCAGTAAGACCTAATACCCGACATTAAGAACATGGAGCTTTCATACTTTACCTTGAAGGTAGTGCTGACCGGGTTCATTGGCCAGGGGCTGGCTGAGATGGAACACAGAACTGGGGATGGGGGGTGAGCAGAGGGTGCGCTGTGGGGCCTTAGGACTATAGAAGACGTTGGGGAAAAGAGAAGGAAATTTCAGAATTGAAGAAGTCTGAACTCATTCATTCCTAAACAGCTGCACCCTCCCCCTCTAGCAACCAATAAGTAAAGTGGCCTTTTTGTTGGAAAACTGCCACTCTCTTGGCTGGCAAGTCTCACAGATTCCACAGTGGAAAGAAGTGCCTGGAAAAAAGGATGAAGTCCTACAGAGGACGGCCTGCACATTCAACTTTTATAAAATGCTTTCAGAAAAAAAAAAAAATTAACCTAGCTGTACATATGTACACCACCAAATTTGTCATTTAGAAAGAAAGAAAGAAAGAAAGAAAGAAAGAAAGAAAGAAAGAAAGAAAGAAAGAAAGAAAGAAAGAAAAAAAGAAAGAAAGAAAGAAAGGAAGGGCCGGCCGAGTGGCGCATTGGTTAAGAGCTGGTTTTGGGATGCCAGCGGCCCCGGTTCGGATCCCACATATGAGGGCCAGTGACACTGCCCTCTACAGCTAACAACGGCTCCACCTGGAGCTGGGCTGTGCGAGTCAAGGCGATGGTGAAGGCTGCAGCCCCTGCTGCAGTGGGCTGCCATAGGCTACAGTGAATGGCCAGCAGCCAGAGCGAGCTGCCAATAGCTGCGGTGAGCGACATCCAGAGGCCGACGACCGATCTGCCTCACCCAGGAAAAGCGCAATGACGATACCAACATGGGCCAGTGAAACAACGTCCTCGGCAACTAGACTGAAGAACAAAAAGACAGCAACTTCCCTGTTCCCCTTCCCCAGTTCCCCAAAGCTGTTCCCCTCCCCCAATGCCCCAATAAAATCTTAAAAAAAAAAAATCTTCCATTTGGATCTGAAAATATGTCAAAAATTATGTATTTTCCAGAGCAGGACACAAAGTGGATCATTTGCTTTTTTGGGTAGGACATCTCCGGCATCTGAGAGATGGAGATGTAGGCCTCCTCCATCCTCTCTCTGGTCATCACACATTACAGACCCACAAACTTCTGCACTGTGTGGCCAGGGAGAGATGCAGGCCTACTGGCAGGAGAATTTGGGAGTGGGTGAGCCTATTTATGCCCCTCCATTTCCATCCAGAAAAAGGCCCAGAAATAACCTCCCACCAGCTTCTTAGGTTGATAACATTAAGGAAATTGATCTTTTTTTTTAATGTTAATCTGTAGCTTCTACTTGAATGTCTGTCAGGAAGCAACAGGAAAAAAATGCATTTGTGAACATTTTCTGAAAAACATAAAATGTGAGTTTGATATTTCCTTTTTTACAAATAGCCAGAGAAGGCTCAAAGATAGGAAAAAGAACTCCTCAGTACAGGAAAAACAAAAAAAATAAAACAACCCAAAATAACTCTCAGGTAACTTCATATTCCATGTGATAAAAGTGGAACCTAACCAGTCAAAGCCAAAAATATACTAACAAAATAATGTGCTAAACTCTCCTCTCCAGAGTCAATTCAGCTTTTAAATATGCTGTTAAAGGGGTGGGGGTGGGGCAGCTTGAGCTTACACAGGATTTACCAGGATTCAGGCACGTCAGGTGAACTGATGGGACCACCTGGCAGAGCCCTTACTCTAAGCACAATAAACTTGATGTAGGAATAAAACTTGAGCCCTAAGGGGAGGGATGAGTCCATAGGTAGCTTGGTGACAGCATGTCTTCTGGTCCACCTCTCACAGCTGCATAATTGAATCTTTTCAAGGGACAGAAGAAAGGCAGAAACAGATCAAAGGCCTACTTCACCAAAGAACTCAGTCAGGCATTGAGGCATAATAGAGAGAGGGTGGAGAGCACGGGCTCTCGAGTCAGGCTACCTGGGCTCAAGTCCTGGCAAGACCACAATGACTTGTGTGACTTGAGGTAAATGAATTCTAAAACTGCTCAAAGCAGATGAAACAGTAGCATCTACCTCACCAGGTTGTTATATGAGGTCAGACAATTAAGTTCGTGAACTCACCCTAGAAAAAGTGCTACATACCTCACTGCTAAATATCATTATGGTCACCTTCGAAGCACCCCCCTTGGGAAGCTATGCACTGACCCCAAAGTCTAGTCCACCCTTCAAAGCAATTTTGGAACTCTTTTGCTGGAATGGCCATCAGAGCTGTCGTCGTATTGCCCTTGATGTCCTAAATATCACCAAAATGTCTTCCTTTCAAAAGTTCCTTTATCTTCAGGTAAAGAAAGAAGACATTGGGGGCCAGATCAGGTAAGTAGGGAGGGTGTTCCAATACAGTAATTTGTTTACTGGCTAAAAACTCCCTCACAGACAGTGCCCTGTGAGCTGGTGCATTGTCATGATGCAAGAGACATGAATTGTTGGCATCTTAACTTTTTCATGTAGCCTTTTCAGCACTTCCAAATAGTAAACTTTTTTTTTTTTTTTTTTTTTTTGAGGGTAGTGTTACTGGCCCTCGTATGTGGGACCCGAACCGGGGCCGCTGGATTACCAAGCCAGCGCTTAACCACCGCGCCACTCGGCTGGCCCCCAAATAGTAAACTTGGTTAACTGTTTGTCCAGTTGGTACAAATTCATAATGAATAATCCCTCTGATATCAAAAAAGGTTAGCAACATCGTCTCAAGTTCACGAACTCAATTGTCAGATCTCGTACATATTGAAAGACACCCAACTGCCATTCAACAGTAGTCTTGTAAATAAACCATGATGTTTTTATGCAAAAAAAAAAATACTACATTGCAGTGAGAATGAACAAATTATGATGACACACAAGAATGGGTCTTAGAAACACAATGTAGAAACAGGGCAGACGTGAAAGGAGTACATACCGTATGATTCCACTCATCTAACTCAAAAAAGGCAAAGCAAGTAATCTATAGAAGACAAGGTGGAAATCCTGAGTTAGCTGGCTATACATCTGACATGTCACACCATGAACTGGACCTATCACAAGCACATGTGAGCTGCTCCCTGAGAACCTACACAAAGCGTTTGTGGGCTGGGAGGAGGGCCTCAGAAACATGGCTTACCTTTGGAACTACAACTAGAATAACAACACGGTCTACATTTGATCACATACCTCCTGGCTGCTTTCACACAGGCAGATAGAAGGAGACTCCTGCAACTATTATCCATCTAGTTAATAACAACCCTAGGTCTGGAGGGGAAAGACTAGGATTTTTTTTTTTTAACAGGATTAACCTGATGCTAGGACTTCAATCTTCACTGATCATGCACTAATTCATTGTGCAACTCTACTTCCTGCATTTTGTAGTCAAGGAATATTGATACAGTGTGATTGTAAATGGATTCAAAATGGCTGTGCAGGCGGCATATCCAATTCTCTACTTTTTAAAATACTATGTAATATATACAAGACATTTCGTTTGAGAAGTGGAAGAAGCTTAAAATAGCCGTTAGTGAGCCTGATTCTCTGACCAAGTGTTTTAACCTTCATGAATCCATCCGAAGACAAAATATTTCCAACCACAAATACGCAGGATGGTCACACAGCAACCTTGCACAACGCCAATTGACACCGCAGAGCTCTGTTTGGTTCTTGTCAGGTGATAGACAGTCCCTCAGACACACATGGTGAAACTAATGTCGTTCTGGGCCTAGTTTGCTGGTGAGGCGCTACACAATTTGATATACTCTACACTGCCCTCAGAATCCGTGAGGAAAGCACAAACTGCATCGCAGGGCTTAAAACCCTCCTTACCCTCTATCCCCATTCCCTGGATAGAAAGAGAGCCTTCCAGGTGGCTCACCTTTAATCTCAACTGACTCAGCTCTACCTCTGAACCTCAGTCTGACCATGTTTTCCTCTGTGCTCCTCCCTCTGACTATGCCCAATCTCCTCCAGCTACCTATGAAGAGGAGGCTAAAAGGGGAGCATTGCAGCCACCCCACTTTAGTGTTCTGAATATCTTCTGATAGCTACACTCACAGCAATGGCTTCATTTGGTGCAGACGGTTTGTCATTGATGGTGGGACTATTTTTGATCATTTCATGCCTGTTTTTAGTGAATATTTTCTTTCTTTCTCAAACATTTCTTTTTTTTTTTTTTTTGAGGGCAGTGTCACTGGCCCTCATATGTGGGATCCGAACCGGGGCCGCTGGCTTCCCAAGCCAGCGCCCAACCACTGCGCCACTCGGCCGGCCCTCAAACATTTTTTAAACACCATGTTTCATAGCTTTTCTCAAACCTAAAATATTCTGTGTGATTATCGTACCTACGCGCGCTTTCCCTCTTAAGGACGTCATTTTAAAGCTCCAACTAAGGAGTGGAGAACAACTCGCACTGACTTAAGGTAGCTTCACAGGCCTGGGAAATCCTCTCAGTGTATGTTATAACGATGCCTAATTTGAATGTTAGTTATTAATTCTGCCAAAAAAACAAGGGTCTTCTTGGTTCAGCTGGAAAAATCAGCTTCAAGACTATGCAGGCCAAATTCTGTGGACCTACCTCACAAGCTGTCCCTTTGTTCAATTATGCCCGCAAGGCTAGGGGAGGGGAGCAGAGGGTTATGGTTTGCTCTTCTGTGGACCTGCGGGAGCAGCAAAACTTCAGCGAACAGAGGTCATGTATGGGTGTGACTATCAAAATGGAAGCCTGGATCAGGTGAGCTCAAGTTTTAGTTTTAGTGTTTCCTTTCTCCTCCTCTCTCCTCCCCTCTCCCCGTCTCCCCTTCCTTCCTCTACGTCTCTCTCTTTCTTTCCCGTATTTGTTGAGCCTGGATAGGAATATAAACTTGAATTTCTTATAATTGACAGGATAAAAATATGATTTCAAAAGCAAAATTTCGTTTACATTCTCTAGTATTACACTTTACTTTTTCTGTTATTTACATAGATTTCATGTTTTCTGGCCACTAGAGTGCCAAATAAAATCTGAATATACCCAAACTAAAGATAAAAAATATTTACTCAACTAAGATTGGGTAATTACAATGCGGAGGATAAGATTTCATGGCAAATAATTCATTTCAGTGCAGCAATGCAGTTGGTGGCTGATGAGTGTGCCAGATGCCATATTAGTTGTCATCAGTAATCGTACAGCCAGCCCACCTCATTGGAAGCACAATAAAATTCTGATAGTTGATTGAATGGGAATGAAGTGTCACTCAATTTCTCATCTAAAATCACCAATGTGATTCATATGAAAGGCCAATCTATAATGTGATTAAGGAGTTGACTATATGTGAAGGAGATTTCTTTTTTTTTTTTGAGGGCAGTGTCACTGGCCCTCATAAGTGGGACCTGAACCAGGACCGCTGGCTTCCCAAGCCAGCGCTTAACTGCCGTGCCACTCGGCCGGCCCAGGAGTTGACTATAAATGATGAAATTCAGATTTATCAACTTTTCACAAACTGTTCTTCAGCTTGTCCCTTGCTATAACATGGTTTTCTGTGGGGGCAAAAAAAAAAAAAAAAAAAAAAAAGTGGGCATCAGCTAAAGAAGCTTGAGAAACACTAATAGGGTTGCTAACAATGTGGGCTTGACCTTCTGGTATAGTTTCCTTTCCAGTGAAATGAGGGAAAAAACTTATTATAATAGAAGATTTGCTTTATCTTAATTTTTTAAACATCTCAGCTTCATTTTGCCCTATCTAGTATATGCTATATATGTAATTCGGTGTAAATAAATCCTTGAGAAGACCATCTTTTTGTAATGTGAAAAGTTCCTTATCTTGTTTATTCTATTGCAAAAAAAAGAGATTTAGTTGCTATGCTTAGAATTTCGTCTAAAAGTGCTTTCACCCCCTCCATTCTTCCCCAACCCCTCACACCTACACCTACACCATAATTATTCAGGTCTTATAAAATGAACAACTTTCATTCCATGAAGCCACATGATCCCACATGGCTAAAGAAAAGGTTGAACACCCTCAGTGAAAGGTAAAAGGTTGGGTCTGGGGTTCGCTACTTTTGGTGCACCCCATTCTACTGATGTTTGGCACAAATTCACCTCTTAGGGAGGCAATTCTGCCTCTAGGTAAGTCCCTGGGCTCTCAGTGTCCAATTTACATAGGAGAGCCTCAGGACCCTACTTTGTTAAGTAACAGTAAACCCTCACATCTGTTTAGAATGCCTTCTGATTTCAAGAGTACCTACTTTCATGCTACTCTTGTATTTGATCTTCACAATCCTATGAGGTATCAGCCCTGACTTCACCTTGATTTCTTCTTCCTCTACACCATCCTTTAATAATAGATATATTGGTCCCATGCGTATCTGTTCTTGCAACAGTCTGTCCTTTGGAGTTATTATTTATTTCATCATAAGATTACCATGAGGTGTGTTTAATGACTTCTGTTGGTGCAGCCAAATGACTATCTATTATCTATGATCCTTGCCTTTAAGGCAGACCTGTGCTGCCCTGTAGCTTAGCCTTCTTGATTATAAAATGCCTTCAAAAGTAGGAGGCTCTGGATGGGTAAATATCTGAGGTCTCCTCTCCCTGTAAGTTTACTAATCCTTATGTCATTCTCTAGTCTTTTCTTTCTTTAATTGCTCACATTATCCTTGAAAAAGATATAGATTTCTGGGCCAGAATCATGTCTCTTCTTCAAAAGCCTACCATGTTAGCCACGTACCTAGCTGTGTTTCAGAATCCTCTATGTCCATTTTTCATAACTGCCCCAAACTGCAAACAACCCAAATATTCATAAACTTGTGAATGGGTGAACAAAATGTGCTATATCCATACAGTGAAATACTATTCACCTACAAAAAAAAAAAAAGAATGAAGAAATGATACCTGCTACAACATGCATGAACCTTGAAAACATTATGCTAAGTAAAAGAAGCCAGACACCAAAGACCACATGTTGCATGATTCCATTTGTAGGAAACACCCAGAAAAGGAAAATATTTAGTAGGATAGAAAGTAATCTGCTGGTTTCTTGGGACTTGGGGTAGGAACAGGAGTGACTGCAAATGGGCACAAGGGATCTTTTTGGTGTGATGGAAATGTTCTAAAGTTAGATTTTGGTGATAGTTGCACAACTCTAATTTTACTAGCAATCTTTGAATTATACACTTAAATTGGGTGAATTTTGTGATATAAAAATTATACTTCAGGGCCGGCCAAGTGGTGCGGTGGTTAAGAGCTGGCTTGGGATGCCAGCGGGCCCGGTTCAGATCCCACATATGAGGGCCAGTGACACTGCCCTCTACAAAGAAAAAAAAAATTATACTTCAATAAAACTGTTTTTAAAAATAATCCTTCACATCTTTATTCTTTGATGAAAACCTTGCATTAGCCCATTTCATTCTCTCATTCAGAACAGCTTCAAATTCTTGTAGTGGTTCCAAAATATACAGTTTTTGTCTATGACCCAAACAATACATAATAACTCATTTTGACTCTAACACCTATCCTAATCGTAAAAATGTCCCGTTTGGTAGTTTCTTTATTTTGATGAGACTGTGGTAAGCATGGCTTCAAGAATAATTTCAAAGCTAGGGCTGAGCTGTGTTATGCTAATGAATGACAAAGATGAGGCTCTGAGAAATATGTGAGTAAATAAATTGTGGTATATTCACATGATGGAATACTACTATATAGCAGGGTTTCTTAACCTCAGCACTGTTGACATGTTGGCCTTGTTGTGGGGACTGTCTTGTCCATTGTAGGATGGTTAGCAGCAACTTTCCTCCCCCCTCCAGTTGTGACAACCAGAAAATGTCTCTAGACATTACCAAATGTCCCCAAGGGGCAAAATCATCCCTGGTTGACAATCACTGCTATGCAGCAATGGGAATAAACAAATTCTAACCACACACTAACAGTATGACAATATGGAGGACTCTCACAAATATAACTTGGGGCAAAAAAGGTCATACACAGAAGAGTGTAATATACAATGCCATTTATATGAAGTTCAAAACCAGGCAAAACTAACAGGACGGTTACCTTGGGAAAAAGTGTTAGTGACCGGAAGGGACTTCTGGGATTCAGGTAGTATACTGTTTCTTACCCTGGGGGCTGGTGAGACAAGTGTGTTCATTTTATGAAAATTCACTGGGCAATACACTTCAGATTTATATGTTTTTATATGTATATATTATACTGTAATAAAAAGTTTAAAAATATAGACCACTTGCTGCTGCACAAAAAGAGGGCATTCAAAGTGATTCAGGAAGGGCTCAGCACCTTTCTAACAGGATGCTAATTCATCTCTCCACGGTCCCACCAGGGCTCTTTCTGGCCCACCCTGGACTGTAAGACAGAAATCCAGTGTGTTCCGATGATGAATGAAAGCTTGTTCCTGAGGTACTTTGTTATCCAGGTGCCAAAGCCAAGAAACCACCCCCCTACCAGCCCATGTTCAGTTCACACTTGCAAAACACAGGCCTAAAATTGATTTCAGTGTGAAACTGAGCTAAATGGAGCCAAACAAAGTAAGGTTCACTCAGCGCTAAAGAAAATACAGGTCTAGTTTCCAAATCTGAGAGCACTACAAGTGCCCAAGGTGGCAACCACTGTTGGTAGTTAGAGTAGTGGAGGATGAATTGTACTGAGTCATTCATATTCTCAGTCTCAGTTGGGGCCCCTCCTGACCAATAACTTGCCCTTGCAGATGGTGGACCAGGTGCAAGAGTGGAGTTTGTGGTCATAATGACCTTTGATCTGGGCAGAGTTAGGTGACTCCAGATCCAGGCCTAATAATCTGACCAATGATCAATGAGTTCATATTTAATTTAGCTGAAAGCCTCAGAGTATCAGGAGTTGCTACTATTAGCCTTCAAATCTTGTGTGTGTGTGTGTGTGTGTGTGTGTGTGTGTTTACAAATAAATAAGAGAAAGACAATTCTCCATGGGTCATTTATGTTTCTGTACAAGTTGTGAATGGGGGTTAATTGCCATTTATTCCAGACAATCTTTCAAGGGTGTTTGTATAGTGAACAGCATTGGATAATAGAAATAATGTCTCCCCCCCCCCCGCCCCAGGGCAAAGGGCCACTGCTTGTGTGGGTATGGTAACGTAATTCACTGCTTGTGTGGGTATCCATCTAGATGCATCATGTCACTCTCATGGGAGATGGGAGCAAAAGAAACAGAAGCTAATATTATTACTGCTTGCTGTGCTATGAGTAATAAAGTCCTATGTCTCTGACCCAGGAGTCTCATGTTTTCTGCCAGCATCCATTAAGCTATGGCAAGCTAACTTGTTAGATTGCAAGTGGGAGAATAATTGCTGACCCTTTACAGTTCTTGACTAGATAGACAGACAGATAGATAGATAGATAGATAGATAGATAGATAGATAGATACATATGGAATTTTCTGTTTTTAAAAAATAAACTTCCTACCCAGTCAAGCAGTTCTCTTTGCTAGAGGCAATAATAATATTAATTTACCATATACCCTTCCAGAGATAGTCTATGCATTTATATGTATCTCTCTTCTTTTTTCTCCCAAATATCACTGTGATATAGACACTGTTTTGCACTTTGTCTTTTTTTACTTAACAAAATGCTTGGAGTTCTTTCCATACTGGTATATTTAGGGGATACCTCATTCTTTTTTAACAGTTGCAAATTAGTCCTTACTATGAATATATCATAATAACAAAATAGTACAACATATGTACTTAGACAATCCTCCCACTGATTGATATTTAGGTTGTCTCCAACCCTGTTACAAAATGCTGCCAGGAATATCCGTGCATATATGTCATCTTACCCATTTGCAAGATCTCTATAGAAAAAAGTTTTAGAATTTGAATTGCTAGCTCAAAGAATGTGCTCATTTTAATTTTAATTTTGATATTTCCAAACATCTCTATGGAGATTATACTAATATACATCTCTATTAGCAATGTGTGTGAGTGTTTGTTCCTTATATTCTTGCCAACATACGATGTTGACTTCAGTTTTTAACTATGCCAATCTGGTAATTGAAAACTTAAATCTCATACTTAAGCTGCATTTCTTTTTTTTTTTTTTTTTTTTTAAAGATTTTATTGGGGAATTGGCGGAGGGGAACAGCGTTGGGGAATCGGGGAAGGGGAACAGACAAGTTGCTGTCTTTTTGTTCTTCAGTTTAGTTGCGGAGGATGTTGCTTCACTGTTGGTATCGTCATTGCGCTCTTCCCAGATGAGGCAGATCGGTCGCTGGCCTCTGGATGTCGCTCACCGCGGCTATTGGCGGCTCACACTTGGCTGCCAGCCGCTCACGCTGGCTGCGGGCCACTCACTGTAGCCTATGGCAGCCCACTGCAGCAGGGGCTGCAGCCCACACCATCACCGGGGCTCGCACAGCCCAGCTCCAGGTGGAGCTGTTGTTAGCTGTAGAGGGCAGTGTCACTGGCCCTCATGTGGGATCCGAATCGGGGCCGCTGGCATCCCAAAACCAGCGCTTAACTAATGCGCCACTCGGCCGGCCCTGCATTTCTTATAATGAATGAGACTGAGTATGTTTCATATGTTTAAGAGCCTTTTGTATTTCCTTTTCTGCGAACTTCACATTCCTTTCCCACATTTTTTTTTTCTATTATCTTGCTGATTTTTTAAAATATTGATTGGTAGGAGCTCCATATATTTTGGAAAGCAGCCCTACGTCATTTACAAGTTACAAAATTTCCCCTAGGTTGATGTTTGCCCTTGTTTTAATAAAAAATATATATATATTTTGGCATGTAATTTAAAAACATTTTTATATTCAATGGTAGTTTTGTCTGTGTGGTATCTGAGTTTCTGTCACACTTAGAAAGGTCTTCCATTGAAATTATAAAAAATCCAATTTTTTTTCTTGTAGTTTTAAGGTTTTGTTTGTTTGCTTTGTTTTGTTTTACAGCTTAAATCTTTGCTCCATCAAACCTCCTTTTCAAAATCAATTCTTCAAATATACATTCAAATGCTTATCTTGATTCATAAAGCTAAGCATATTTCTTTTTAAAAAATGGCTTTACAAAGATGGTTTTCTAAACTCTGTGATCATATATATACATTTTTATCTCCACCCTTTGGCAGGTATAGACCTAGATATGGCTTTAAATGCTGAGTGGTTCAAAGTGCAATATACACACATGCCTGTAATATGAATCTTACATTCTATAGTTAATGTTGTTATCCTACAAAGAGATAGTGGATAGCTCTCCAGCAATAACTTGATAAAGGGATACTAACCCACAAAATTTCAAAATTATATTGCCTAGGAAAATGAAGGCAGTCCAGAAGAGGCACAAAGAATTTCCTTGTGAAGGCAATTCACTTGACAGTTCTCTGTGCTGGGTCTGCACAGGGCTGGTGAAAGAGTTAGCAAGAATTCCCTTTTCTTATCTACCCTGGTTAGTAGAAAACAAACCATTTGCTCTCTGTCATTTTCGATTCCAAGTTGTCCTGGCCTGCTATAGGTGAAATTTATTTTCCACCCTGATAGTTGTATAGAATTATAGAAAAAGAAAAAAGAAAACTTTAATTGCATTTAGATTTAATACATATGGTCACATAGTTGCCAAAATAATTCTAACCAAATTCATTTCAAAGTAAGACAGAAGGAAAAGAGAAAGTAAAAGAAAGCTGCTGTCCTAAAGAAAACAACTGTAACTTGGAAAATGTGCTGTTGATTTAAGAATTGTCATTAGCTTGAGTCATCTAATCTTTTTAAGCCTAACTATCAGCATTAAATGTCTGCTTTTTCTATTATTTACTGCATTTAGAAGGAATCATCTCTGTGAAGATGATGGCTATATAAGACAGCATATGATTAATTTTTAAACCTAATGAGATAAAGTTAATAAAAATCTATAATCAGATAAATGAAGTGAGAAATTAAAAATTTACTGCTTTTGGGCCGACCAAGTGACACATTGGTTAAGAGCTGGCTTGGGATGCCAGCGGCCCCGGTTCGGATCCCACATATGAGGGCCAGTAACACTGCTCTCTACAGCTAAGATGGTGAACAACAGCTCCACCTGGAGTTGGACTGCTGTGAGTCCCCAGGACAGCATAGCTGCAACCCCTGCTGCAGTGGGCTGCCATAGGCTACAGTGAGTGGCCAGCAGCCAACGTGAGTGGCTGGCAGCCAGTATGAGCTGCCAATAGCTGCGGTGAGTGACCATCCAGAGGTCGGCGACTGATCTGCCTCATCCGGAAAGAGTGCAATGACGATACCAACATGGGCCAGTGAAGCAATGTCTTCCACAACTAGACTAAAGAACGAAGGACAGCAACTTGTCTGCTTCCCTTCCCCACTTCCCCAATTTAAATATATATATATATATATATATATATATATATATATATCAAGAGTTGATATGGCAAAAGCCAAGAAAATTTCTTTTTTGAGAACATATGTACTCCTTGTATTATGGAAGAAAGAGATAAATACTAAGTCATGACAGCCAGAACCAATAGTACCACTGAGAAGGTGTTGTAGGTTGATTCCTATAAGAGATTCATTTGAATGGAGCCTTAAAAATTGAAACAAAACAAAAACCCTCTCTCATGTGGCCTGCTATTTTGAATTTTAGGACATGAGTTCTTAAATTGCAGATATGAGACATGGGCCTTGTAGTGGGGGGTCAGTGAAAACCCTCTGAAACTACATATAAACACTGTGTGTGTGTGCACGTGTGGGTATGCCCATGCACAGACGTTTCTTATCCCTTTTTTGAGTCAGAACCCCTTTGGTAGCCTGTGGACTCCTTCTCAGAAGAATGTTTTTAAATGTATAAAATAAAACACAAAGGACTGCAAAGGAAAACAACCAAATTATAGTTATCAAAATGGTTTTTTAAAATTATAGCACAGTAGGGCTGGCCGAGCGGCGTGTTGGTTAAGAGCTGGCTTGGGACGCCAGTAGCCCCGGTTCGGATCCCACATATGAGGGCCAGTGTCACTGCCCTCTAAAAAAAAACCAAAAAACATTATAGCGCAGTAATAAATATGATTCTTTATCAATATATATTAAATAACAAGGTCTAGCTGTTTAGATAGACATCTATAATAACTATCTTAATTTTGTAGTAATAAAGAGCACATATATTTTTGTGACATCAATAACAACATATAATGATATGAAAATATCTGTAATTTCTACTGGTGACATAATCACAACTACTACGAATAATACTGTGCTTTGTTGTTTATGCTCATCATGAAAGAAAATATTTAAAGTATTTTCCCCATCCATGGTCACAACTCTATTGAGTTCTCTGGATTCTAGATGAAGAACCTTTGATCTCTGTCTTTATCCAACATGAAAACATTTGTTTATAAGCCTCCCAGAAAGATAGAGTATTAGACAACATACTCAGTGAGCATTTCATGTAAGGTCTGGTGGGTACAGATCCCTGAACAGTCACAAAATAATAGGGAAGAGGTACAGGGCTCTCTGAGGTGGGGCTATGAGGGATGTGTGACTTTCTGGAACTAAAATTCAAATACATCTTATTTTTAATTTAGTATTTTTTAATGTTCTGCATAGTTCCTGCAAAATAGACAGCAATGTACAAGATACATAAAGCATAGCAAAAGCTCATGAATTTAAAGTGGATGAGAAAAATAAAAGAGAAAACAACACAGGGGCATAAAGTGAAATGGCACCAAGCACGAAGCTGGTACAATAAATGAAAACCGAGCCGCAAATTTGCTTCTGAGCTTTCTGGCAGGCATCTTGAAGGAGAAAACTTGGACAGTCAGAGTTCACAATTTCCAAAGGATTACACCAAACAAACACAAAAATAAAAAAACAAAACTTAGAAAAGTATAACCCTTCTGGTTCCAAGACCAGATAGAAATTTCTCCCATGGATCTTTATAAACAGAATACCATGTGTTGGAACATTAACCTTAAGAATACCATTACAGGAGCTATAACAACAAGTTCCACAGAACTTTAAAAAAGAATGTTTTGTAAAAACAAAACAATGGCAATATACCAAACACAATTCAAGGGGGACTCATGAAGTAAAACGAGGTATTTAGCGCTCTACATTGAAATGTGACTGACATGCTGACAGGCCATTGACCTAAGCAAGTCAGAACTGAACATTGGCCCCACCCCCTCCACTGTCAACAGCAGAGGGTGGCAAACTTTTCTTCAAGGGTCAGACAGTAAATATTTTCAGCTTTACAGGACATAAGGTCTGTCGCAAAAGCTCATCTCTGCTGTGAAAGCAGCCACAGAGAATGCGTAAATGGATGAGCATCATTGTGTTTCAATAAGCTTTATTTATAGATACTGAAATTTGAATTTCATATGCTTTTCACAAGTCATGAAATAGAATTCTTCCTTTGATTTTTTGTTTTACCCAACCATTTAAAAAATGTAAAAACCATTTTTCATTTATAGGCAATTCCAAAACAGGCAGGGGGCTGGAAGGGGTCCACAGTACATAATTTACTAACCCCTGGTCTGTAGGATCAAGATCCCCCCAGATATTTCTTTGACTCTTGTATCCTTCTCTTTCCTCAAGTCTCTCTATATATCAACTTTTAAAGATAATTACTAGTTTTACATTTTATATGCAACTATGCACAAAGCTAACCAGAATGAGATCATGAAGACAGACACTTTAGAATTTTACATTCCATGGAAATTAGAAGGTAATCCAAGATAAATTAGCAGCAAAGAAGTGGTTTAATTCCCAGTATCCTCATTAAAATAAATGTACACTCACAAAAAAAAAAGCATAGAAAAATTTGAAAGTACAGCTTTTTCTATTTCAAAGATCATGTGTTACTTTTTTAAAAGCATATAAAAATATGCATAATTAGCTGAATCATTTAATTTCTGTGTTGTAGCAGTTATACCACTAGATCTCCCAATGCAAATGAGGCCATACGGCATTTTGCTGCACAATTAACTTGTACAATCCCAATCAGAAATCCTTCATTCCAAATATCGTTCAGATGTCCCTTAGCTTCTGTCTGTTCTGAGACAAAACAAAGCAGTAGGCCCCTGAAATCGGCAAACTTAGGTTGCCTCTACTATTACACTGGTTCACAAGAAGGTCCTAGAAAATGTATCTCATCTGTTTATTTTAGTGTCCTCATTTATGATTTGTAATACTTATATCTACCCATTCTGGGGAGCTTCTAGGATAATTAATAAGAATTTATAAATAAGCTTTGATGAGCATGATGAAAGAAAGGTATTATGCATACCCCGGGGAACCCCACTATAGTTCAGGGAGGTGGCAATTATCCTCAAAACACACACACACACACACACACACACACACACACACACACACACACATCAAATCAAGTCACCTAGAAATGTGTAGCCCACTCTAGGGCATGTTTGTCGCCTCTGTGTATTTTCTTACTTTTGCAATTGGTTCTAGTAACGAGGCTGTGTATATGCCACAGGCTTCTTAAACCATGAAATATTAAAATTCTGTGCTGATCTGTGGAAATGCCAATGAAACCTCTAGTACACCCAGAGAACAGACCCATAACTTGTGGAGCTTTGGGATCTTGTAACTCATGAATGCTCGACTGTGCAGCACCCGCATAATGAACAAGGCAAGGTCTAGAGTTACATGTAAGTCACTGCAATTATTTCTGAGGACACTTATTCTTGAGTATATGCATTCACCCACGAGAACACTGAAGCTTTGTAGTATTAAGGTGAAATGTTGGGTTCGATTCCAAACACCACTGTTCCTAAAACTGGCCACAGAGCCTCATCCAAACTAACATTTATTCCCTTTTAATGGCATTTGCTAAAATCCACATCTAAAGATTATATGACATTCCAAAAAGTCCCTGAGGGAAAATTACTTTCAAAGCAATCCCATCATCGTTTTTTATTTTTCATTGCATTCATCTGCATCCACAAAGATAAAATTAAAATGTATATTTAAATGATCAGAATAATCTTCATTCCGATAGTCTTAGTATCAATTATATCTGTCATAATAATGAAAGAAAAAAAGAATGGTTGAAAACAAGGCCACTTACGGTTGTGCATCATCCTAAGGCAAGCTTTTTAACTTCAAGTAGCATTACAGATTTCAAGTATAAAATCAGGATAAGAACATCAACTATTTCACAGGTTACTGTGAGGATGAGGTTAGACACTGTGTGGGAAGTCCCTGAATAAACGCTTGTTCCTTTCCTCTATTTAGGGAACCCAATTGGATCAAGAAGGCATCTTCGTGAACCCCAAGTGTGGCTTATAATGTCATCAAAAATTAATATCACAGTTTGATGTCTAAAAGGCTTATTAAATAACAGCCTCAACACTGAGGAGAAAATGGAAGAAACCAAGTATTTATGATGACGCAGATTTTTCCATTTAATAAATGTGGCTAACTGTGCAGAGGCAACACATTTCTTTGACATTATTTTGTATCCAAGGTGTCTTGCGTTGTGAAGACATGGATTCTGTGATTTAATCTATATTGTCACCACTACTCTCTTCATTTAAATAATGTCACCCCTCTCCCGTAAAGGACTTCAATCTCCTATCTACAATTACATCTAGCCAATGCCGCCCCTCTCCACATGAGTGTGGGCTCTGGCCTCTTACACAACGGTCTCCTCAGAATCAGAACCCAGGCCTTCCAGGTGCCTAACACTGAGGCTGTGGCCCAGGATTTGTGACAACTTGGACCTCCTGACTGACCTGTGATGGCAGAATGAGACAACTGCCCTAGCATCATGGAAGGTGCCTTTTATTATACAATGTCACAACCTCCAGGTACTTCTCATTGGTCCCCAGTGAAATGGAAGCATTATCTGGTTGCCAATACTCTTAAACCTTGACCTCCATTCCAGTTGGGTCCAGTATTTATTGTGTGAAAAATAAATTGGTGACCTGGTTTCCTTTTATCATCTACAAATCGCAGTTAAAACTTGGCTCTAATATTAGCAGCTTTAGCGGAAACAAATCATTCCGTTCATGTCGCTAAATACTGAGAGTGGTAAGGCTAAGCAATAAAAATGATTACATTCTTGTTGAGTCTGAGAACAAGGAAAATTTATTTTCCAATTATTCACTTATGTCACCATAAGAACAGAAATGTGTGTGATGGCGAGGGTAACACGCAATTGCTAGTGTATGCCGTTTACTCTTTTTAAAAAAGTGCTGGGGAATGTCTCTAAATGGAATTCATTATTATTATCTTGAGATATATTAGCAGTAGGCAGCTGCCAAAGTATTTCACAAATGAAGCAATAATACATTACTAGTTACCTAATTCAGCTGTGTTTGTTACTTGGCATCAAGTCTCATTCCCTCTATGAAATAAACAACTTATTAACCACAGAGGAACTGTTAAGATTTTAGCTTTTCCTGTGGGTAATCTTTAAAGACTTATTTCAGTTAAATGCGTTCCCTTCTGACTACTTGTTCACAAACTTGCTTCATGAGATGGTGAGGACTAAAATGAGTTAATGCACAGGAAACCTTCGGGACAGTGCCTGCCACATAATAAGTGCTCGGTGCTGGCGATAAAAGAGTCACAACAGAGTAGGAATTTTCTAACAAAACATACTCTAAAAATTGAAACCCATGATAAATGTGAATATTCCACAGTTGGAATATTAATGGCTAGGTTTTATTAGATCTCTTATCTATGTGGCTACCTTAAACACAATGGAAGAATGCAAAAATTTCTTTTATTTTTTATTAACTCTCAAACGTTGTATTAGTGACCCAATGGCCCAAGAACAGTAATTACCCATATAATTTAGGAAAAGACTCTCTACTGGGATTCAGCAATTTAGGTAGCTTTACCTGACAGGACCAGTTATTGTAATTGATTTTATGATACTTCACAATGGAAATGGATGAATTCAGAGAAAAAGTGAATATTTGGAGTCTTACAAGAACTGAGAGGCTTTAGTATATAACTGAACTTGGTCTAACTTTCGCAGTCTAATATAGTTTTATCTGTATTGCACACTCTGTAATCATTCTGTAATCATGGCATTTTTTTTTTTTGATAAAATGATTAAACCATTTGAGAAGGCTTAAGGAAATGTGAGTGAGATTAGTGGCGGGGGTTGAATTTTCTAAAAAGAAACAGGCTGGCCAATCAAAAATATGCCAAAATGGTAAAGTTACATTTTCAAACACTGTGTTTAGTCTGTACTTTCTATCTCTAGAATGTCAAAACAAAATGCTAAAGCTAAATCAGGGTTATAACTGAGACTCACTGATAACCGTGTAGGAAGTGGTTTTTGTTTGTTTGTTTTTGTTTTTAGTTTATGGAGACTATTTCCCAGAACATAAAAGAACCAAAGCTGTAGTGAAAAATGGGTAGGACCTCTTTCAAAGGGCATGTGATAGAGAAAAATGCTAGGAGTGCACTTAGGTGATCATAGTTCCAGCTGGGTGGTGGTCCACCACCTAGCTGCCAGTAGGGTGGCCATGGGCTTTTGCACATGTTAAATGCTGTGCATCCACTATAACATAAAGAGCTTGAAGACGGGCTCTTCATTTCCCTTCTGGAAGTAAAATAATAGGGTTCTTTAAAAAACACATTTTAAAAGTGGGAACAGCCTGAATAAAAAGTAAATAATTTAAAATTTTAACTTAGTAGAATAAAGGATTTTAAAAATGCATGAAAAGTCAGTTGGGAATTTTACTGCCTTTCACTGTAAGACTGACTGGGCAGGAGGTTGAAAGAATATCAAGGTTGTGGGTGACATATTACAATTAGAAAAAGTAAATACTGTGTTTAGAATAAGCTTAAAGACAGTTTGGATGGGCTGAAAAACTATAATTAAAGAATATAAGGCTTTAGTAGCTACAGTTAATTATGGCAAACACAGTTCCTGGTTGGGTCATTCAATAAATATTTGTTGAGTAAATGAAGTGAACAAATACAAAAGTGAGATGTGACCAGAACTAAAAAGGGAAAGACACCTTAAGGAAAACAAAATAATACACAAAGGGACCACCAGCAAAGGACCAAAAAAGTAATTCAGATTTTTAGCAGCAGACAAAACAGGAAAATAAAAATCATCACCAATGTCTTGAGTTGCTGATATTGCTAGAAGTTGGGGAGGCATGAATTACCCATAAATAATGATTGCGGAAGGGTGTTCATCAATGAGGTTATGGGGATAAAACTCAGACTCTATTGTAGGTCATATAACTCATTAAGTAATGTTTGCAAATCATTTTTATTTTTTTTATTTTTTTTATTTTTTTATTTTTTATTTTTTTAAAGATTTTATTGGGGAATTGGTGGAGGGGAACAGCGTTGGGGAATCGGGGAAGGGGAACAGACAAGTTGCTGTCTTCTTGTTCTTCAGTTTAGTTGCGGAGGATGTTGCTTCACTGTTGGTATCGTCATTGCGCTCTTCCCGGATGAGGCAGATCAGTCGCTGGCCTCTGGATGTCGCTCATCGCGGCTATTGGCAGCTCACGTTTGGCTGCCAGCCGCTCACGCTGGCTGCGGGCCACTCACTGTAGCCTATGGCAGCCCACTGCAGCAGGGGCTGCAGCCCACACCATCACCGGGGCTCGCACAGCCCAGCTCCAGGTGAAGCTGTTGTTAGCTGTAGAGGGCAGTGTCACTGGCCCTCATGTGGGATCCGAACCGGGGCCGCTGGCATCCCAAAACCAGCGCTTAACCAATGCGCCACTCGGCCGGCCCTGCAAATCATTTTTAAAGCACACACCTGGCATAAATTAAAAAGATAAAACAGTAATTGTAGTAATATCGGGAGTGCCAAAACAATGTATACACATGACTTGTATTCATCTTTTTTTTTTTTTTTAAAGATTTTATTGGGGAATGGGTGGAGGGGAACAGCGTTGGGGAATCGGGGAAGGGGAACAGACAAGTTGCTGTCTTTTTGTTCTTCAGTTCAGTTGCGGAGGATGTTGCTTCACTGGCCCATGTTGGTATCGTCGTTGCGCTCTTCCCGGATGAGGCAGATCAGTCGCTGGCCTCTGGATGTCGCTCACCGCAGCTATTGGCAGCTCACGCTGGCTGCCAGCCGCTCACGCTGGCTGCGGGCCACTCACTGTAGCCTATGGCAGCCCACTGCAGCAGGGGCTGCAGCCCACACCATCACCGGGGCTCGCACAGCCCAGCTCCAGGTGGAGCTGTTGTTAGCTGTAGAGGGCAGTGTCACTGGCCCTCATGTGGGATCCGAACCGGGGCCACTGGCATCCCAAAACCAGCGCTTAACCAATGCGCCACTCAGCCGGCCCCATCTTTTGTTATTGGTATATATTGGGTACTACAATTTTAATACAGTTTTTTCCTTTCTTAAAACACGTATACATTTTTTTTGGCACCCTCTGTATTAGACGGGATATAGAGGCTTAGAGGATTAAAAGCCAATACTTTTTTATAGCAAAATATGTAAAGGAGATGTTAACTAGATATTTAAAGCAAATACTAAACTAGCATAGAAATGATCATTTTTAGCAATATAGCTTTTGATACTACTTATGTGTTTCAGAAAAGCTTTATAATGTGTCACAGGCTATATACACTTTTATTGCCAAAAGTCAATATTTGGTGCTCAATAGATTGAGCTTGTCATGTTTATGTTACAGTTATATTTCCACAGTACCAATTATAACAAAATCAAATTCAGGAGTATATTTGAAATGCAGAAAGAATTGCTGATAAGATTTTTTGTTTTTTTCTGACAAGATTTTAAAGGAAGTCATACTAGCCAACTGATGGGCATCATTTTACTCATCATGTGTTAGCCGAGGCAAGTTATATAGTTATATTTCAAGTTTTAATACAGTGGCTCTTTTGCAAAGAGAAAAAAATAGTTCCATCTTTTACACCAATTTATTCTAAATTAAAAAAAGAAAATTTGGTGATCAAAAAGGCAAGAAGGAGTAAACACCAAATTTTTAACAAATCCCATGTTCATGATCAACCAAATAACTTTCCTGATGTTTATTTAATGTTTATTAAAAAAGAAGCAGAAGGAGCTTAGACACCAGTGTGAGTTTGAGAAAGGGATTGCTCCTTCACCAGGTGCTGGGTTTGGGAGAAGGGGCTCTTCTAAGAGCAGGGGGCACTGGGTGTGCTTCTGATCCCAGATAGAACCCAGAGGAGGAGGTATGGGCAGACTCCAGCAGCCCCCATGGCCCCTAAAAGCCCCAGAATGGTCACAGCAGATTGGGAGCATGGAGGAAGTGTCAAGCCTCACTGAGTTCCCCCCAGAGTTATGCTGCAGCAGCAGGGACCACAGGTCCCCAAGGAGAGCAAGGAAGAAGGAGAGGCATTGAAACTGGAGGGGCAGGAATATGCTGGTGCTCGACCAACACTAAGGAAAGACAGGACAATGAACATCTCTAAGGACGCCTGCACAGGCCGAGGCGCCCAAACCAAGGTGAGCACCCCACCCCAGTCCTTACTCAGCACTTGGCAGGGAAATGATGAAATTAAATGTTTCTGACTAGCAATCTGACAACTTTACTTGTTCTTCAAGTACTCCCTTTATAAGAAGGATATACGGATGATATGAAACCTTGATGGTACAAAGGAATCGAGGAGAGGCAGAGACTTTTATTTCTAGTAATGATGATCCAGGTATACACACTAATCCTTCCATGAAAACAAATAAAAAATGCTGGTTGGGCCGGCCGAGTGGCGCAGTGGTTAAGTGCTGGCTTGCGAAGCCAGCGGCCCAGGTTCGGGTCCCACGTATGAGGGCCAGTGACACTGCCCTCAAAAAAAAAAAAAATGCTGGTTGTAATATAAAATAATCTCATTAAAAACATCAAAGAGTTGACAGGACAGTAAGAAGCTGCCAGACCAAACTATGCAGGAAAGCAGGAGCCTAAGAGGGTAAGCAAGCAGGGAGGCACTTTTATCCTCATAGGGGCAGATCTGAACTGATTTTCACAACCTCACAGGGGAGAGGGAACAAATCAGAGCCCAGAACCCACCCAAGCGGGGAAAATAAAAAAGCCTTCCTTACACCAAGCTGATACTCCGAAGAGTCACACCCTAAAATAACCCACCTCCCACTCTGGGAGGCTGCAGGGATAGTTGCCTTGGCGTTGAAAGTATAGGAAAGCGGGGTGGAGTCCCTAAGAAGTTGTATTCACAAGCTGGCCCTTGTGTGCAAAGCTGCACCTCTGTACATCACCTGGGTGGTCTAAAAAACTTTGAGTGGTAAATTTAAGTTAAAGTGGTCCCAGGCTAGTGATGCCGTCAGGCATCTGACAGAAACAAAAGCAAATCCTCTGGAAAAAAAGGCCATTCATCCCAAGCCTCAAAGAATCTGTACAAGTAATTTTTCAGTGGTAATGACGAATACCCAGGCAAAAATAAGCAAGCACAGAAGAACAGACAGATAAGAGCGAAGAGGGGGAAATCTAAGAAAAATATAGATCCTAAAAGCAAACTTACTTCCTAATGAATCCTGTAGCAATTTATGCAACAAGTATTTATTGAGCACATACTCTGTGCCAGGTCCTATGATGGGTTGCTGGGCATACATGCCATTTCAGCTGTCATATGAATAACCCAGGGAATGAATGGTTAGTTGAACTGCCATTATATTTATTTAGCTTTAATTTCTGTTTTCTAAGACTTCCAAACACAAGGACTGATGAGTGCCCATTACTATTTAGTGATAGATTTCGAAATAAACAGTAATCTCCCAGGACTGAGATTGACATCATTGATTCCTTTCCCGTATTCTCAGTCCCTAAGGTTCCATGTTTGAGTTAAGCCTAATTATCCCCTAAGCAAAACATAGGGCCATGAAAAGTGATGAAGGACAATTATCTCAGAGACATAACATTCAGAGTTAACTGCATTTATCTTCAACTGTAAAAGTCCAAGCAGATGATATTAGAAGAATAGCATAAATTGGACATTAATTTTAAGGTAGATCTGGAAACAGCTAAAGTGTGGAAAGAAGTTAGTCCAATATTTATTTATATATGAGTATAGATTACCTTTCTTGGCCAAGGGGGTTGGCAAAACCTTGCTGATATTTGGGTTCTTGTACTGCATCCACACTAATTATCAGTCCTTGTCCTCTATCTAGCTTTCACAATAAGGATTCAAATCATCACCTTTGCACTCCAGCATTTCTTTGCTTTTATTAAATACTCTGGTGGTTGTCATTTACTGAGCCTTTGGAACGGTATGACCTATGCTTTCTTCTTGCTTGCTAAACCATGACAGTGTGACATAATGATGATGAAGATGATGATAATAATAATAATGATAGCTACTACATATGAGGTACTTACTCTGGGTCTGGAACTGTGCAAGGCACTTTTTAGGAGTTATTTACCCCTCACAACAGTTGTAAGAGATAAGTCACTGCTTCTGTTTTGTGCTCAAAGTGAGACCTGAATTCAAATCCGGCCCTGCTTCTGACATTTCTCCTTCCCTAGGGATGGGCACAGTTTTCTGAGGTGAAGGCTGCTGAGGTGAAGTTTTCTGAGGTGTGGCTGAATGCATGGCTTCTGGAAAGGGCTGGTTTCTTCTTCCTCCCAATGGTTACTCATCATGAAATTCATGTCTTGCCTTAGGCAGCATCTTCAAATAGGTAGACAATCTCTTACATTTATGAAGAGTTTTATATCTTAATACCCCTTCACTCCTTCCCAATCATTGGCTTCTTCGATCCTTTGGAAAATATTTTAATATCTTAGTTGACACTTTTAGATTTGTTGTCTTCAGGACATAACGTTGCCTGTCGGCCTTGAAAAATGCTAATCCAGGAAATGACACAAGAAAAAAGGACAAGACCTTTGCTTTTCTTTCCACTCTTTTTGGGACATTCAGAACCCCAGGTATCTATGTGTACATGTATGGGGTGTGGCAGGTGGCCAGAGCTGTAGGTAAGTCAAGGGTTAGAGGGAGGGATATGACATGTAACTGTCCTAGGTTTCCATGTAACGATGCCTAGCACAGAAGGAATGTGTTACTTTCCCTTATGAAAGATCATTTCTTTTTTTCTTTTTCTCAAGCTTGTGAGGAAAATCATCCTACATTCTCTTATTTAAACCAAAACTATGTACTTACTCTTCCAACAATGGTCTGGATTTTAAGGCTGTATTTATCAAAGTGTGGCAAATATCCTGGGAAAAGATGTATTCACTGTAGTGTATTGCCTAGCACACAGTAGGGGCTCAATGAATACTTGAAGCTACTGCAGTGTGTCCTCTGTTGACAATGCAGAAAATAATGCAGTGATTCCTCACTTCTAGGATAGCTTCCTAGATCAGCAAGATTCACTCGTCAAATTATTGACTACTTGAGGGGGTCACACAAGTAGACAGGTTTTGTTTTGGCCTGCAAGGTTTCAAAATACTTTTTTGAATTAACATTTAAAGCTTCAGAGATTTCATATACATAGAGAGCTGACTAGCATTACGAAAGTATCTACCTGGCCCTTTTGGGAACTTTTGCTGATAACTGGATTATAATTGTGTTGGCTAAATAAAAGTTCAGAAGTCCTGTTAGCTATGCCAGGTGTTAATTTAATCCTGTAAAGAACACATACGCATACCCCAAACAAAAAAGAGAAGGTTCAAAATGTATAGTTACAAAAACTAAACCCTCCGGGTTTCAAATTTCTCACTCTCTGAGAACTGACTTGCAAATCCCTTCATCAGTTGGTAAAGCCCTGTTCTCAGACCCTCCACTTCATGGGCTCTTGCTGACTGGAGGCATGAAGGGGAAAGACCACCTGCCCCTTCATTACTGATGTTAGAAAAAGCATCCTCCACCCACCCATTCAGAACTGGGAAGGAATTCTTGGTGCAAGCAGAGAGGAAGAATTAAAACTCCACTGACATAAAAAGCTACTAAGTGCCACAGCAGCTTGTTATTTAGAAGTACCATTAGGAATTTTACAGAAAATAATCAAATTAAATAGGCCTACTAAAACCAAGTGAGTTTCACTTAACAATATTTTAAAATACATTACAATACTGAGAGTCTCCCAACTTTTAAAGTCACTCCTTCAAAAGGCAGATGGAGCCTGACCATTCTCCCTTTTCAAAAATGATGTAGCCTTCTTCTTGGACCCTCCTGCTGGTCCTATGTGGTCCCCTGAAACCACAGAGGCCCTACTCGCTTTCCTCTGCTGCTGAAGTCCACACTTCTAACCCCAGTATGGCCCCTTCACTTTCCATCCCCAATTCTTGTTTTTTTTCATCTCTCCCCTGGCCCACCTCAAAGATATTTCTGGAATAGCATTATATAATAATAATAATAATAATAGTAATAATAATAATAATAATAATAATAATAACAACACTATTAAACATCACTAAAATGTTACATTATAATACATCATTACTACTAATAAAAATGAACATTCATTGAACGCCTACTATGTGCCAAGCACAAGTTTAACTATTTGACAGAGGTCATCCCGTTGAGTAATCACCATAATCATCTGAGGCTTGCAGTGTGGTAGCTGAAGATGAATGTCCAGTCAGGCTCCTGGTTGGGATCTTAACAAAGCCTGCAGACCACCGCAGGTGTGGTCCAAATGCTGTCCGCAAGGCTTCTTCCAAACCTTAAGAGCCTATGATTACCGCTGCCGTATTTAAGGATGCAAAATTTATAAAAACTCCTATTGCTAAATGGAAAAGGAGCTTATGTTTTGGCAAGTCCCCTATTTCCCATAAAGATCAATTCTGGAAAAAAACTGAACCTCCTCAAAACAGTCCCCTCATCTTACTCCACCAAGCCGAGGGGTCTCCTAGGACCGAACTTGAGGTGCCACGGGATACTCATAGGAAGCAGAATTAAGCTACAGGGTTAACTCCTGCCAGTGTAGAGACGCAATTTCCTCCCTTAAGTCCAGATAATTGCAGTTTCCTCTGCGAAAGTCTGTCATTAAAGTCCACCACGAGGAAGTTCAATGGACAAAGTTCCAGTGACTGTCGCTGACATGGACCCAGAGACCAGACCTGGCTGAACCGGAGTCAGCTCTGCCCGCCCCCCACCCCGCTCCACGCGCGCGGAGATCCTACGGAAAAGGCAGGTCTGAGAAAGCTCTTGGGGGCCCAGAGGAAATCTCCCAGTCGCCGGTCCTTTCTCTGGATCGGCACCTACTGTGCACGCTCCGGAACTCTATGCCGGGCGTGACCACTTCCAGGGGTCCTGGAGGCGCGGGGCAAAGGGAACCGGCCGGCTGCCCTGGGGATCCCCGCCGAGCCTCGCCCGCGAGCTGTCCCTCCTCTGCCTCCTCCTCCTCCCGGCGCCCGAGCCTCCGCGCCGCGGCCCTCGCCTCCTCCCGCGGAGGAGGGGGGATCCAAGTGCCCCCCGGGGGCGTCGGCGCCGCACGGTTGGCGGGGAGGAGGAGGAAGGCAGGCCACTCAGAGCCTACCGTCTTCTGCTTCTTGATCCCGGACATGCTGGCTGGCAGAGGCGACGCCCGGCGCGCTGGGACTGGGAGCCCGGTTCCTGGGAGCGGGGACACTAGGACGCACGGCTGGCGGTAGCGGCGGCAGCGACTGCTGCGCGGCTCCCGGGAAGGAGGTATAAAAGGGCTCCTCAGACACGTCGCACTTCCCTTGATCAGCCCCCTCCTCCTACTCCTCCTCCCGTCGCGCTCCTCTCCGCCCCGTCGGCTCCGCCAGCAGCGCCCAACCCAGGGGACCCGGCCGCCGCCTGGGCGGGTCCCGCCCGGCTCCCTCCTCGCCCGAGCGGCGAGGCCGGCTCCAGTCCGAGGCGGGGACCTTGCAGCCCGACGGGCAGACTCGCCAGCGGGGCGCGCGGCCCAGGGGTCACATTCGCCCTCTCCCGCTCCTCACCCTGCGGGGTCCCATCCCAGCCCGCGCCTCTGCAAGGAAACCTTCCTGCCTCTGGGACCTGATTCGGTGAAGGGCAAAGATGCTGGAAACCGCCAGACTGGTTGGCATGGTCCTCAGCGGGCACTGACACCCAGGTCGCCTTCGTTTGCAGTAACAACAGCGACGGATAACATGGACTGACCCTCACTCGACTCTCTCCTGAGCTTTGCCTTCAGTCTCGTGAGCCCCCGCCCCATGCATCGAGTCCTGCTTATTTTACAGATCGACAAATGGAGGATTTCAGGCTTTCTCAAGGTTATATTCCAAGTGAGGGGATTTAAAACGAGGCTGGGAGCCTCGACAGTCCAGGCTTTCTATACCAGCATCATCGTATGATGATGATAAAATCGACGCGTTGCTTACCTGCACATTATGTGCCAGGTATGGTACTAAGGGGTTTATATGCATTCACTCCTTTGGAGCTCACAATATTTTCCTCAAGTAACGATGGGCCAGATGAGACACTGACTGTTCCGTCTCACAAAGCCAAGTAAGCAAGGCCAGCCCCAGAAAATGGCCCATGGTGGTAGCCTAGTGACTTGTTTCAGTCCATCCCCCAAAGTATTCCCATAGTGATTCTGTGCATTCAGCAACTAGGATGGGCCCTGTGGGGAAACAGTCAAAGGAACCTCAAGTTGAGAAGGCTTATGGCTAGCCCCCAGGGTCCATGTTTTTTGTTTTGTTTTTTAACAGAGGACAGAAGGAGGCAACTCCCTTAAAAAACCCAAATGTCTGGGACAAGCTGATGAAAAGAAGACAGAAACTATGATTAGTGACAAGCACCTGGAGGGCAATCACTAGGTCTCACACCTCTTTGTATCTTAGCTCCTTACAAAATGCCACACACAGAGCAATAGGACATTATTGGCAAAAGAATGCTGAAGATGTACAAGTGAAGGTACACAAGTGAAGATGCACAAGTGAAGATACACACTGCTCTTTCCAATTTGGGTCTTCCTTCTGAGAAAGGGCTGGAGAAGTTATACTCTAAGGGGTGAGGCATGGAAGTTTTCTTTCTTAACCTAATTGTATTTCTGGAAGACTGCCAGCTGTCTAGACAGATACCTGAAGATCTGAGTATTCATTTGCCTGCCCTTCTCCATGTATATTTATTTTCTTACTCATTTTGAGTAAGCTGCCACCATTCCCTTCAACCAGGAGCTGCTAGAGGACCCATACTGGGTTTGCGTTTCTGTGCTGCACACAGACTAGCACGTGTTGAATTTATGTGGTGTAAACAGTAATATCCCATTCTAATTTCATTGGAAAAATCCTTTTGTATTAGTTGCAACCATATCTTGGACCTTGCCGGGTACTGCATTAAGAGAAAAGTTCAGTGCGGATGCAGAAATACCAATTTGCATTTTTTTTTCAATCTTGCCTTTAAAAAAGCTGTGTTCTTGAAATAGAAGGACGTTAAAGGCAAATCCCTAGCGCTACCTCCCTGTAGTTCACAGATGGGCAATGGAAAGCTGGTGCCGAGAGAAGGAAGGTATTCTGACCCTGGGCACCAGTTGGGCAGAGTTAAGACTCAAACCCAGGTCAGCTGACTCTCCAAATGCTTTGGGCACTGAATCACTCAGCCTCTAGGTCAACCGTTTCAAGACCCCACGATAATTGCAAACTAGACTGTTTATATTGTTTTAGATTTAATTAATTCTCAAATAGTATTTTGGAACAGATATTCTTTTTACTATTCCCAAAGATGTGTGAAATAGGAGGCCTCAGTTCCCTTGGACACAAGCTGCGTTGTTTAAGATCCTTTAATATCACAGATCATCAGGTGAGTGGCAATTTAGCGTGGTAACTCACTTAAAGGTAAAATAATCATACTTTTAAAATTTTCCCAGGGTCTTTCTTTTAAAGGCAATGTCTTGAATTCTTTACCATCTCACTACCCTCTTCATTAGGAGAGGATAGTCCTTCTGAGAAGATATGAACAACTAGCAGCTTAATTTTAGGAGTCGATGACTCCAGCACGTCAGAACTGGGAGAAAACTCAGGCAGGGGACGGGAAGAAGGGTTGAGGTCTGGCCTTTCCTATGGACACGCTCTCCATAACTTTCTTGGGAGTGTTCCCTGAAAGACTCCACTGTGAAACATTGTGGTCTTCGTTGTAGCAGTTTATAATTCTTGATACTACTCACAACATTTGCAGGAGGTATTTTTTTTCTTCTTCTTCCTATTTTCTTCTAGGAATTGACTGGGCTTTAATAATTAAAATAGGGCCGGCCGAGTGGCGCGGTGGTTAAGCGTTGGCTTGGGAAGCCAGCAGCCCCGGTTCGGTCCCACATATGAGGGCCAATAACACTGCCCTCAAAAAAAATAAAATAAATAATTAAAATAATGAAGTGGTGATTACTACTTGAACCTTGTATTCTTTAGAAAAGATGGAATTAGTCAGCTCCTCCAAATAAACAAGGGAAACACATATTCAAAGAATACCAATGTTGGTGAGATGTTTAGGCCACAAGTTCTCCAACACGTTTTGGGGGGTGAGGGCTCATCACATTTTAGGGGATCTAGCTTGGAGGCACTCCCGTTGATGACCATTCCAAAGAAATGCAGCTATGTTGCCCCCTAGTGGCTGTTATGCATAAAAGATACCTAATTGTTGAAACGCCCCCTGTACTATAAAATAAGTGCTATCACTGGTATCCTTGGGTCAAGAAGCCAGCCCTTCGAGAAGGCAGGCTAGGATCCAAACACTTTCCCCAGGCACGGGTACTACCAAGATGAGCAAGATATGGTTCCTGTCTTCAAGAAACTCAAAATCTCGTGAAAGAGACAGACTCTGTCCCCCCACCCTCACCCCCATCATTTCAGTACAATACGTGCCCGGGACAGGTGAAAACGACACGTGCATGCCTTAGACATTTTCTCTTGACTTAGAACACACGCACTTCCCTAGTCTTTGATATAGGGCTACGGGCTTCTGTGTTGGCGTGGGTACACAGATGGGAGTTCCAAAACACCACTCTCATAAGGCATCTTCAACAGTTTCTAGTTTGGGATTTTCATAAAGTAGAGTTAAAAATTAAGGGCACTTCAACAATCTGACAGGAGATTCCTTCAAGATATTTTACAGGGCCGGCCGAGTGGCGCGGCGGTTAAGCGTTGGCTTAGGAAGCCAGCGGCCCCAGTTTGGCCCCACATGCGAGGGCCAGTGACACTGCCCTCAAAAAAAAAAAAAAAAGATATTTTACACACCCTCCCCCCATCTGTGTCTGTTCTCTTGCCTACACCGAATTCAACAGCAGAATTTTTTTTAGCAGCTCATCTTTCCAAAGCATCCATCTGCTCTTATAGGAAACACAACTCTTTTCTTCACTCATATACTATTCACCTAAGTCACACCTGACTAAATGACTTAATTACTAGTGTAATTAAGGTACAACTGGCATCAACAGGTTTATGAACAAACACAATGGGTCTCCGTAAGCGTCCCCCTTAAGGAGCAGGGGTGGGGCATTGCAGTGCAAAGAACATTCTGTTTGCTGTGGGCATCGGTCATTACCTTTTCCAGAAGAAATGGAGAGCATGGATGAAACTGGTCAGTCAGTGAAAATAAACGATTTTGTGGGAGCACACAGGAGGGACACCCAGTTCAACTTTGGAAGGAGGGGCAATGGAAAGAGTTGTAAGATTTTCTTGGGGAAGAGGGTACATGAACTGAGCCTTGAAAAAAGGGTAGGGTTTTACCAGTCCTCCCCTCCCCAAAATGAGAGGGGTGTGTAAATTAAAAAATTTAAAGGCGGAGAGCCGCATGAAATAACCTAGCATGTTCAGAAAATTATAAGTATCTGTATTGCTGAGTTTAGGAGATACAATAGAAGAGTGAGGGCAAGGTTATAATAGAGGACCTATAGAGGTCCAGCATGTACTATCAGGCAGCTAAGTGATTTTGCAGGCTCTCTTCCTCATGTTCATCAGAGGGCATTAGCCATGTGGCTGGCCTCCCATTTGTTCATTAGTCACTATGGGACACTTCTCGTGTCCAAGGATGAGAAGTCAGTGTCCTGAGGTGTCCTTGGTCTGGTGAGAGAGATGGATATGTCCACAGATAATTCCAAGGGAATGGAATAAGTGCTGGCATAGGGATATTTGAAGCAATAGGAAACACACACACACACACACACACACACACACACACACACAATGACTACTGGACTATGAAGAAATCCCAATGGGTGGTGATAATTTAACTTGAGTTTCAATAATAAAAGAAAGCTACATAGGAAGGTATTTATCCATACAGTACGGCCCACCTGGACTATACTGATGGCCCAGCAGTCTGGCTACATGGAGTATTCACTCCCTACCCTGCCAGTCCCTGTGCCTCCTTCCTGAAGTGCTCCCGCCTGTCACTAAAGACCCAGGTAGAGCAGAGAAAAGCTGCTGACCGCCATACTGCACAGCAATACTAACCCTATCACCAAAAGGTTGCCCACAGAGCTTAAGCAGCCAGAGGAAAAGCCCATGCTTCCAGGCAAAAGGAATGGTCTTCTGCCATTTCTGGATGGAGTCCAGTCCAAAGCTTTGCTCTCCTCTTTTTACTAGCTTAAAAAGAAGTACAATTATTAGTACATGCACACTTATGCAAAGTAGAAATGATTAGGGTATTTAGGGAAATTGACTCCCAAATTCAACAAAACTCAGTGAAAACAGGTACATTTGTTTAATGACAAGAAAATCAATTACTTCAGCCAATTAATTGGTTGAATTTTTCAGCCTTCAACAGGTTCTTTTAAAAGATGTTTAGCAAAGTGCCAGATAACTCAATCCATATCACTTAAAGGCTTTATGTTATTAGAAAAATATGCAAGTAAACTTAGCTAGATTTTAAGACTTATTTCATAGGAAAAAAGAAGGAAGGAGAGAAGGAAGGAAGGGAGGGTGGGAGGGAGGGAGGAAGGAAGGAAGGAAGAAAATTGTGATATTTGGCCTAAAGTTGAGAAAATATCACAAAATGATATATTTAGAGAAATAAGAGTTATAGAGAAATTGTCTTTAATTATGGAAGGACAAAAATATTTCATTTTCAAATGACTTATATGGGGTTACATGGTAAGTGCTCTCTTTTCCAACATAACTGAGAAATGTGGTGATATAATAAATTAATATAATTATTAGAGAACATCAGAGATACCATAAATGGATGGTGAATTGGCAAAAAATTGGAATATAACATGTTGTGCATAATTTATTTGTAGGTCTCAAACCTTCTGGAAGGATTTTATCAATTTGGGCAGTCACATCATGGAATGATAAGCAGTAAAAAAAAATAAAAATCAATAAAATACTTTCTCTCTCTCTCTCTCTCTCTCTCTCTCTCTCTCTCTCTCTTTCTCTCTCTCTCTCTCCCCCTCCCTGACTCTGTCTTTCTCCATCTCTTTCAGATAAAAGTATAAAAATCCTTAACGTTCCCTAACTTATGGGCCTCAGGAATCCTGAAAGTATTATAAAAGAATTTTTTTTTGATACTAAGCATTTTCTGAAATAGTAATAGTTCTGCATACATGTTATTATTTTTCAAATGTATTTAGGTGCAGCAGTAAAGAATAAAATGCAGCTTTTTGGCCAGAACTGCCATCTTCCAGTAATTTGCCAAAATGACCAACAACAAAGGGAAAGAGGAGAGGCACCCACTATGTGTTCTCTAGACCTTTCAGAAAACACGGAGTTGTTCCTTGGGCCACATACGTGCGAATCTACAAGAAAAGTGATATTGCGGACATCAAAGGAGTGGGCAACTGTTCAAAAAGGAATGCCCCACAAGTGTTCCCATGGCAAAATTGGAAGAGTCCACAGTGTTAACCAGCATGCGGTTAGCATCATTGTAAACAAATAAGCTAAGGACAAGATTCTTAACAAGAGAATTAATGTACGTATTAAGCATACTAACCACTCTAAGAGGCAAGATAGCTTCCTGGAAGGGGTGAAGGAAAATGATCACAAAAAGAAGGAAGCCGAAGAGAAAGGTACCTGGGTTCAACTGAAGAGCCAGCCTACCACACCCTGAGAGCCACAGTTGATGAGAACCAATGGAAACGAGCCTGAACTGCTGGAACCCATTCCCTATGAATTCATGGCATGCTAGGTGTAAAAAAATAAAAGATCTCTGTACTGTTAAAAGCAGTTTTCTTAGGGGCAGACAGGTGGCTCAGTTAGTTAGAGCACGTGCTCTTAACAAGTATGCCCGTCCGATTCCTGCATAGGATAGTGGGTTACGCGCCCCCACTCTCCTGCCGCCCTCCCCGCAGCATCTAGATTGAAGACTACTACTTGGAGCTGATGGTTCCTGGAAAAACACACTGTTCCCCAATAAAGTTTTAAAAATAAAAATAAATAAATGAGCTGTCAAGCTATAAAAAAAAAGTTTAAAAAAATAATATTTTTCTTAAAGTAAGTAGAAGTGTGATGCCCCCTCCCTCAAAGAAATATTTAAAGAAGAAAAAACGATACAATTCATATTTATTTAAAATGTTATCAAATTCATTTCCTGATTGTCTATAATATTCTCAATCATCAAACACTAAAAATACAAATACAATCACAGAGGTAATCTTAGTTTCCTAAAGATAAATGGGGCAATATTGCCATTATAGTACAATCATAAGGGCCAGTCAAGTGGCACTGGTTAGGAGTTGGCTTGGGACTCCAGCTCTGAGCAGCAGGGCCTCATTTGGGATCCCACATGAGGGTCAGCGATGCTGCGCCCTCTACAGCTAAGATGGTGAAAAACAGCTCTTCCTGGAGAGGGGCTGCCATGAGTCGCCAGCAATGGTGTAGGCTGCAGCCCTTGCTGCAGTGGGCTGCCATGAGCTACTGTGAGTAGCTGGCAGCCACCGTGAGCAGCTGTCCAATGACCGGTGACCAACTGCATCAGCCGGGAAGAGTGCAATGATCACAGTACCAACATGGGCCAGTGAATTGGTGTCCTCTGCAACTAGACTGAAGAACAAAAGGACAGCAACTTGTCTGTTCCCCTTCCCCGATTCCCTGATGCTGTTCCCTTCCCCCAATCCCCCAATAAAATCTTAAAAAAAAAAAAAATACAGTCATAAATGTTAGCCAAAATTGTTATAAGTACTGTGAAAACAAACTTATGCTTGAACTTTGGAATCCATGTATTTTTAAATGTCTTTTCTTCATTTAAAAACCCCACACACTTGTTTTTCTTTTCTTTAATTTTAGTTTAGAAAGACAATTCCGCTCTGGACAGGGGGAAGTTCTTTTAACGCCTCGAAAGCTCTCAAACTTCACTGTATATTATAAACATCTGAAGAATCACACACCTGGCTAATTAAATGAAAATCTGGAGCTGAGTCCAAGGTTATCAGTAGCTTTAAAGTTTCTCTTCAAGAAAATCATTGGCTCTTGAAAGTGAGGGAGCATGAAGATTACCAGTAAAGGGCCGGCCGCGTGGCGCATTGGTTAAGAGCTGGTTTTGGGATGCCAGCAGCTCCGGTTCAGATCCCACATATGAGGACCAGTGACACTGCCCTCTACAGCTAACAACAGCTCCATCTGGAGCTGGGCTGTGCGAACCCTGGCGACGGTGTAGGCTGCAGCCCCTGCTGCAGTGGGTTGCCATAGACTACAGTGAGTGGCCAGCAGCCAGTGTGAGCGGCCGGCAGCCAGTGTGAGCTGCCAATAGCCGCGGTGAGTGACCATCCAGAGGCCGGCGACCCATCTGCCTCATCCGGGAAGAGCACAATGATGATACCAACATGGGCCAGTGAAGCAATGTCCTCCACAACTACGCTGAAGAACAAAAAGACAGCAACTTGTCTGTTCTCCTTCCCCGATTCCCCAACGCTCTCCTGCAATTTCCCAATAAAATCTTTAAAAAAAACCAAAACAGTTCATTCTCTTAAGTAGGTTTAATGAGTCCATGAAAATGTATTCACAATATCAAGTTGCTTAGCAAACTCTTTACTGAAGACAGTGACCTTGCAGTTATATCTTGAGCCCTGCCCAGGTTGAATAATCAGATGTTTCATATCAGTTGAGTCCAAAGGAAGGAGCTTGACTTCTATAAAAAAGCAGTCATCAGAGCACTTTGACCAGACTTTTTTCCTTGCTATCTTGCAGAGCATAGGAAATAAACTAAGTATTATTTTAAAATCATAAAGAAACTCTCCTTCTTATAGGATGGGATGGAGTTCTTTAGATTCCTACAGATCCAACCAAAACTCTGGAAAATGGTAAAAGCTCAGTAAACACAAGTCCTTTTTAGCATTGCCATTGCCTGTGATAGGAGGATAGGTGATCCAGTCATTTATTTTTACTCCACAGTACAAGGGACTTCAAATCCCTGGAACTTCTCTAGCTGACATGGAGGGAGGAGCTGATAAGATGGGTCTGATGTAACCTTGCAAAGTTAAACCTTGTAGGTTTGAAATATGGTCTTGGCTGTGCTGTGAGACAAAAGCAAGGCTTAGAACAATCTCTCCTCCTCCTCCTTCTCCTCCTCCTCGTCCTTCTAAATCTTTATTGAAATATAACTCACATACCATAAAATTCACCCAAAATGCACAGTTCAATGGGCGTTAGTGTACTCACAGAGTTGTGCTGTACATCCATCACTAAAATCAAATTTAGAATATTTTCATTATCCCCAAAAGAAACCCTGCAATCCTTGGCCATCACCCCACAATTCTCCCATTCTCCAGCTCCTGGCAACCACTAATTTCTTTCGCTAAAGATTCGCCTGTTCTGGATATTTCATACAAATGGAGTCATACAATATGTGTGGTCTTTTGTGTCTGGCTTCTTTCACTTAGCATAACATCTCAAGGCTCATACATGTTGTAGCATGCATCGGTAGTTTATTTCTTTTTATAGCTGATAATATTCCATTGTATGGAAATACCACCTTTTCTTTATCAATTTTTGATGAACATTTGGGTTGTTTCCACCTTTTGGCTATTACAAATAGTGCTGCTATAAACATTCATATGTGAGTTTTTAAGTAGACATATGTTTCGATTTCTCTTGGGTATATACTAGGAGTGGAACCGCTGGGTCATTTGCTAACTCTATGTTTAACAATTTAAGGAACTGCCAGACTTTTTTCTTAAGTGGCTGCATTGTTTTACATTCCCACCAGCAATGTATAAAGGTTCCAGTTTCTCTACATCCTTGCCAACACTTGTTATTGTCCATTTTTTTTATTATAGCTACCCTAGTGGGTGTGAAGTGGCATCTTATTATGGTTTTTCTCTGCATTTCCCTGATGATTGATGATGTTGATCATCTTTTCATGTGCTTATTGGCCATCTGTATAACTTTGTTGGAGCACTTCTTATCCATCTCATATTTCTCATCTGCTATGGTTTCCTCTCTCATGGGGAAAGGTATTGATTGCAACAAGACATTCTATCTCTGGCTTTGTTCACCTTGTTACAATACATGACCTCTAGCAAATCAGGTAAACAGATTTATAAAGCACATGAATCAGCCAGTGATTACTTGCATTATCTAAGTATTGATTTTAATAGAACTCAAGACTTCAATAAAGATGCAAATAAAGAGCTCAAAGTCCATTGCCAATGAACTCTTAGGTCTAACAGACTGACCTTATCCAAAGGTTTCATCTTAACCTTCAAGGAATTATTCATGAGCCTACCACTCAAAACAAGGTCCAGTCAGAGAAGCATTCCAAATAGAAAGATCAATGAAATAAGATGGCCATTATGTCATGTGACCCAGAGCCTTTCAAATCTTGAATAGGGTAACTGGCCACCACAATTTGCCTGGGACAGTCCTAATTTTAAAAGTGAAAGTCCGGGGAAACCCTTCAGTCCTGGGTAAGACCAGTTGGTTCATCAGCCCAGAGCCATTCTCATTCTAATTAAATCGACAACAGAATTATAACGAGGATGCAATAAAGAGCAGGGGCTCCATCTTTAGGCCTTTCTGGCAGCATGGATTTGAAATCTGGCCCTCCTACTTATTTCTTGCCTTGTGAATTTTCACATACTACTTTCCCTCTGTGAGCCTCAGGGAAGTTCAGCTGAGATACGGTGGGGTCATATCTAACATGGTTTAAGTTCAGCCACATTAGGGGTGCAGTTCATATCTGGTCAAAAGTAACCTTGAGGGCCAGCTGAGTGGCGCATTGGTTAAGAGCTGGTTTGGGATGCCAGCAGCCCCGGTTCGGATCCCACATATGAGGGCCAGTGACACTACCCTCAAAAAAAAGAAGAAAAAAAAGTAATCTTAAAACTCCTTCAAATATAAACCCAAGTACAGTTCCAGTACATGAATTGGTGTGGCCAGTGTTGAAGATAATTTTTATCAGATTCTCTAACACTTCATTAGTTACTCTCAATAAATTCCTAACTTTCTTCTATCACCACTCGTATACCTGCCACGGGGAAGAATGGTTTCACTTTTTGGATCAATCCCTTCCTTATAGTCACTCACAAGGTCTTTCCAAAGTTTTCAGTCAAAATGTATTGCTAGTTTCAGACACAACATGCTCATCCAACAGACTAGCAGAGCCATTCCCCGCATAATTTGAATTTCTTTCTTTTTGCTAAGGACACATAATAGAATTCTTGAAAGGTAAGTGTGTGTATGAAGGGACTCCATTGTAAGGTATATAAACCACTTAGCAGAGGGCTAAGTAAGCCCTCAAGAGAAAGACCCTCAGACATGTCCAAGAAGAGGTCAAAGCTCCCAAAATCTTTTTGTGATTGAGGTGGCAGCTCCCAAGTTCCCCTCCAAAGAGAAGAGGAGTGTGATGAGAGTTCAGAGCCCAGGTCACAGTTCAGGAAGTGGTGCCGTTTTGATGACTCTCCCATACCCATTGTTTTGAAGTCTGCCCAGGGGTGTGCCCCCTGGCCTATCATTTCTTTCTTTCTTTTTCTTTCTTTCTTTCTTTCTTTCTTTTTCTTTCTTTTTCTTCCTTCCTTCCTTCCTTCCTTCCTTCCTTCCTTCCTTCCTTCCTTTCTTTCTTTCTTTCTTTCTTTCTTTCTTTCTTTCTTTCTTTCTTTCTTTCTTTCTTTCTTTCTTTCTTTCTTTCTATTTCTACCTCTCCCTCTCCCTTATCCTCTCCCTTTCTCCCTTCTTCCTTCCTTCCTTCCTTTCTCCTACCGTTACTTCCATCCTTCCTTTTTTGAGGAATCCAAACATTCAGTTTACTAAACTAAGGCCAGTGAAGTCATACCAAGAAAAAAAAGCTGCAGTCATTCAGGACAAGTGGATAATTCAGTATTTTACATGGCATTGCAAAGTAGTTAGTACCTTGCCAATGCCATGGCTTTATATTTTTTTGTTATTTTTATTTACTCTTTGGGATGGTCCCCAGTGGTGCCTCTTAATAAAAGGCAAAAACTTTGCATCAAGTAAAGCAGAAATCGCTTATTGGTGAGGTAGCAAAAAACTGTAACAACTAAAATACCCATCGGTAAAGGAGTGGTTAAGAAAATTATGGTATGGGCCGGCCGAGTGGCTCGTTGGTTAAGAGTTAGCTTAGGGGCGCGAGCTCTGAGCAGCTGGGCCACCAGTTCGGGTCCCACATGGCCCAGTGATACTTCCGCCTACAGCTAAGATGGTGAACAACAGCTGCACTTGGAGCTGGGCTGCTGTGAGTCTCCATGACAGCATAGCTGCAGCCCTGCTACAGTGGGCTGCCATAGGCTACAGTGAGTGGCCGGCAGCCAGCGTGAGCTGCCAGCAGCTGGCGTGAGCTGCCATGTGCCACCCTTAGTGACAGTCCAATGGCAGGCCACTGATCTGCTTCACCAGGGAAGAGCACAATGATTACAATACCAACATGGGCCAGTGAAGTGACGTCCTCCACAACCAGACTGAAGAATGAAAGGACAGCAACTTGCCTATTCTCTTTTCCTGATTCCCCAATGCTGTTCCCTCCCCCAATTCCCCAGTAAAATATTAAAAAATAAAAAAGAAAGAAAATTATGGTATGTTCTTATATTAGAATACTTGCATTACAAAGAAAAAGGTGGAGTTATGTGTTCTAATATGGAACTCCCTCTGAGACACCTTCAGTGAAAACAAACAAACAAACAAACAAATAAGCTGCATACCAGTAACATTAATCCTACCACTTGTGAAAAGGGAAAGGCGAGCTATGGAGATAAATACATGTAGATAGGCCTGTACTTGATATTGCGTATCTCTGGAAAGATACGTAAAAAACTATTAGTAGCTGTTGCCTCTGTAAAGAGGAATCAGGGATAGAAGGAAGACTTGCTTTCATTGCAGGTTCTTTTGTACTGTTTGAATTATTTTTTACACATGCTTGTATTAAACTTAAAAAATAGTAATAATATGGAACTCCGACCACTAGGAAATTAAAATAACCCCGTCTCACATGTATTAAATCAGAGTGGTGAGAAAATAGAATTCCTACTGCTCTTTTTTTTTTTCTGGCAAATCATTAAGTAAAATAGTCCATATTTGAGTTGGACTATTTCCCACATACTATTGAAAGAAATGTTCTAACAGTCTTTCAAAGATGAAGTATAAATCAGTTAATGATAATGTCTGAATTGGAACTTGAAAGAGTTACAATGGTCATGCTCACTTTATATTAATCCAATAGAAATTTTTACTTGAATCTAAGAAAATAAATGTGTAATAAAGGCTAAAGAGGAAAATGACTTCATAAAAACAATTTCAAATCTCTATTATTTGAAATTTGTAGCTATGATTAAGCCAATTACTTGAAAAACTGTAGGAGCCAGAATTTACAATCAGAAAAAAACATGACTCAGGATTGTACCTGGGTGATCAGAATTGTGTGAGATTTAAGTTTCTCTGCGGGGGAAAAATAAAGTGACAGTTTACATTGATCCTTCATCCATTTGCTGAGCTTTACTGAGTCCTTTCTCAGGTGATGGCAGGCACAGTACAAAATGCCAGAAGTACAAATGGAGTTATAGCTGTCATTTTTCCTTGCCCAGAATCCATTGCCCTGTTTCCTGGTGATGACATCTTGATTTTCCTTTGGGAAGTCACTCATTCCCTACTCTTGGTTCATTTGGTTCCTTCAGCAGAGGCTAGCCTTGCATCTGTCCCTCATGACCACCATCCAGCACACATACAGGAGGGGAACTAGGTATATTCTAAGCTCCTGGACACAGTGTTGTGCACGGGACTAAAAGAAAAGCAATCTGGGACTCCTGTGGAACTGTTCAGAAGGTGAAGTTCTCCCTCCAGTGGAGGCTGAAATTGGGAGAATGTGAGGCTGTCAGTAGCCTGACAAGGAGGCCAAAGGAAATAAAAGTAAGGCTAAGAGAGACAGATTCTGGGAACCATTGTTTGAATATTGGACACCGCTACTCCTGAAATAGATCTACCTCTGGACTTTTTAGTGCTAGGAATAATAATTTCATTTTTTTATTTAAGTCAGTTTGAGTCATATGTGTATTTGTTAATTGAAGCCAGAATGCTCCTGACAAATAGAGGAAATAAAAGGTTGTTTCTTACTATAATGTGCTCCAGTTCTTTGGGGAGAGGCAGGCACATAACTGAGAATTAGTTACCTTACGATGGGTGCTATGACAAGGTGTGTACATGGTGCGGTGGGAACAGGAAAGGCGCAGATAATGTGGTAAGACATCTTAGGGTTATAAAGGATCTTAGAGTTAATTTATCAGAACTAATCCTCTAATTCAAATAGAGATTGTGAAGTCCTGACTCATCCAAGAGATGCAAAGTAGCTAAGAATGATTCTGAACTGTATTCCACCCCTCTAGAGTAAAAGCAATTTTTAAATAGCATTTTTTTCCTCATAACCACAAATCACACATATACACTGTAGGAAATTTAGAAAATATACAAAAGGCCAGAGGATAAAATAAAAGTCACCCATAATGCACACTCATCAACCAAAGATATCCACTGTTAGAATTTTCGTCAATACCCTTCCAAACTTTCTCTATGAATTCCTTAATTTTAAAAAAAGGGAATTATACTCTTTTGTAAAATTCTTATTAAACTCAACACTACATTATAACATTTACCCATATTATTAGATATTCTTCAAAAATATTTAATTGGCTGCATAACTTATTTACCCAATCTCTTCTTGGATGCTTAGGTTGCTTCCAATTTTTCATTGTTATAAGCAATATGAGATGAATTCCTTACAGATAAATCTTTATGCCATCCTGATTATTTCCTTAGGACAAATTCCCATCTATGAAATTGCTAGATCAAAGAGTTCACGTATTTTGGGCCAGCTGAGTGGCGCGGTGGTTAAGCGCTGGTTTGGGAAGCCAGCGGCCCCGGTTTGGGTCCCACACATGAGGGCCAGTGACACTGCCCTCAAAAACAAAACAAAACAAAACAAAAAAAAGAGTGCACATATTTTAAAATAAAAGCTCACATTTCAATTTTAAACCAAATAGGTAAATGTTTTATAGTACACTCTTAACCTTTACTAGAAAGGGCAAAAATTTCAAGTTGGTTGCATACAAAAATCTTCATGTATTATAATTGTAGAGATTATCTTCCTAATGAGAGGGGAAGGAAATAATTTCACTGAGACAGGAAGCCTGTCTTCTGAAAGAAGAAGGTGGGCATGGATGAGTTACTTCTACCCGTTAATGCATATCATGCTATAAAGTCTAAGCGGTAAGGTATTAAGAAGAAAAGTTATAATCATTAAGAGAGTTCTTCAACATTTCCTTCTTTAAATCCATCCATTACACGGTCTGCCCCCAGAGTCACTGACCTCAAGCAGAAGTCAGATCATGCCACGTCCTTGCCCAAATCTTTTCATGGCTCTCTACTATTGCCGCCTGACAACAATTCTTTCTGGAGGCATTCAAGTCCCTTAAGATATGACTCCTGGGCCGTATTTTGAGCCCCCCCTAGTTCCCTGTCCTAATGCATTTAGTGCTGTAGACATGGTCACCACTCACTGAGGGGACCCCACATGGGATCCACTCTATGACTTGGCCCACATTGTTCCCATTTTCAAAACTGACATTCTCCCTCATCTCTACCTGTTGAAACCCTACCATTTTTCCAGGCTCAAATGCCAAACTCTCCACAAAGGTTTCTAAGCGTTTAAGTCATAGTTGATTGGTTTAAGTCATAGTTGATTGGGAGGCGCCCGATGCCCCTGTGGGCTCCAGGAACACATCTCACTGAGCTTCCTCTCATCAACTGGCTCTGAGCCTTGCACATGTACATCACCAATTACATATTTGTGGAATAGTATTTTTCAGGCATTAAACTTAAGTGAAATGGCACAAAGTTTACTAATTTAGCAGGACTGTGTTTAACTGAGTTATTCTCCTTCCTTATGTTATTAGCAGTCCCCCCTTATCCACAGTTTCGCTTTCTGCAGTTGCAACTACCCACAGTCTACTGCAGTCCAAAAATATGAAATGTAAAATTCCAGAAATAAGCAACAGTTCATAAGTTTTAAAGTGCATACTCTTCTGAGTACTGTGATGAAATCTCACACCATCTTTGCTCTGTCTTGCCCAGGGTGTGAATCACCCCTTTATCCAGTGTATCCATGCTGCATACGCTACTGGCCTGTTAGTCACCTAGTCATCAGACTGTCTCAGTCATCAGACTGACTATCGCGTATCATGGTGCTTGTGTTCAAGTAACCTTTATTTTACTTAAAAGATGTCTTCTTCACCTCACTTCATCTCATCACACAGGCACTGGATCATGTCACGTCATCCCGAGGAAAAGGGTGAATACAGTACACTATTTTGAGAGAACACATTCACTTTTTATTACAGTATATTTGTTGTAATTGTTCTATTTTATTATTAGTTATTGTTGTTAATCTCTTACTGTGCTTAACTTATAAATTAAACTTTATCATGGATATGTATACAGAGGGTGCCAAAAAATGTATGAGTATGTATATTTTAAGAAAGGACAAAGCTTATTAAAATTGTAATACTCAACATACCTGATAACAAAAGATGAATACAAGTCACACTTGACCTCTGCAATTACAAGAGGTGCTCAAATTGGTTACCATCAGCATAATTTTAATACAGTTTTTTTTCCTTTCTTAAAATGTGTATACATTTGTTTGGCACCCTCTGTATATAGGAAAAAACATAGTAAACATAGGGTTCAGTGCTATCTGAGGTTTCAGGCATCCATTGGAGGTCCTGGAACGTATATCCCATAGGTAAGGGGATCACTGTATTACAGCCATTCTGTTCTTGACCCCAGCCTCCCTAAGCAATCAGAAAGAGGCTCACTCTAGGTGGGTAGGATGGTGTCTGCCATAAACTTCAGCTTGAAATACAACGTTTCGGCATTTACTGGCAGTGCGGAATTCCGTGATATGTTTAGAGAGATTCTGGAAACGGATTTGAAGTTGGACATTATATATAGTTCAGTTCAAGGAAACATGAATAAGGGTTGGACTAAATAAACATGTTTATGGTTTTCCCTCATGCTTCCCCCCCACACACACAGAAATCTGTGTATCAAGCGTGATCCTTCCCGTAACAGGACTCCATGAAATGAATCTCTAGTGTACAACTGATGAAACCATTTTGAAAAAGGCTTTAGAACAGCTTGACCTGGTGCTGAGACTCCAGGACGAGATGAACCAAGAGAGCCTTGTCCAGCTGTTCAACTGCCTTTTATGCACCTCACTCTGCCAGGAGCAGCTGAAGAACAGTGCCCAGTGTGTCTCATTACACACTGTGGGTAGTTGGTACGAGTGAGGAGACATCAGGCACTTGCCAATAAATAAATCTCCAGTGCGTTTCCTAGCCTGCCTCAATATGTTTGATGTGCAGAGATGCAGGCAGGGACATTCAGAATGCATGGGTTTAAAAAAAAACTAGAGCTGTCATTTGAAATTGTCTTCAAAAAGAGTATCCATCTCCATCTCAATGAAAAGCCCAAGCACCCCTTTCACAGGTCACTTATGCTCACCATCTCTTGTCAGTTCAGGCTTTGAGCTGGATGCTGGCCTATGGAGAAGGGTCACACCCATCACCATCCTCATGGATCTGACAGTACATTGGAGAAGACAGACCTCTATAATAAATAACTTAATTCTGAGAAATCAGTGATTCCTATGTGTCACATGGAGGTAACAGAGAAGAAAGCTGGGGGGTGAAGGGGGAGCTCTGAGGCTGAGCAAATAGAATAGGCTTCACAGACTTCATAAGGCATGTGACATATGAGCTGAATCTGGCAGGATAAGCAAGGCTTTGCAAGTGGATGGGGGACAAAGGGCAGCCCAGCCAGATGGAGAGGTGTGTACAGAGAGGCACAGTGGCATGAACAAACCTGCTCGGTGTCGTGAATTACAAATGCTTCAGGGAATCACCAAGGAAACAAAGTGGATGGTGGAGAGAGGCAGGAGGCGAGGCTGGTGAGAAAGGAAGGAAGGGCTGAGGTCACAAAAGATGCAGCCAGCCGTGAGGGCCAGGAGCCTCAGCTTTGTTCCAGCATGATGGGGAGCCAGTAAAAGGCCCTAAGCCATGAGTGGCATGGCCAGATTTATACTTTAAAATGCCTCTCTGTGGGAAAGCAACTATTGCTGTTGGATAGTCTTGATTTGCCCCTCCAGATCCATTTTTTTTTTTAATATAAAAAGAACCTACAGAGTTTAAATGCTAATTTTAATATAACCCAACAGTACAATGCAACTACCAAAACATTTCAAGCAATTGTAATCTATATTTCTACGAATATAGAAAGGCATAGAAAACAAAGAGAGTGACAGCCTCAGGATTCCCTGCCTGGTGAGAGCAGAGCTGGGGTGCCATGTTCATGTTGGGGAGCCAAGTATTAAGGGTGGCATTAGACTCTGCCTTGTGGAGAAAGATCAAGTTGGCACAGAGTTTGTAAGTAACGAACCCCTAGAGTTGTGGATGAAAAAAAAAGGATACTACCTGGAATACAGAAGACAAAGGAATACTCGAACTCCATCTAAAAATTCTTGGGAGCTTGTTGTCTGAAAGAGAATGACCTTGTTCTAAGTAGTTTCAAAGAGGCAGAAAGCAGGATCAGGGATGGAAGGTGCAGGGAGGCAATATTTTAGTCAGCATATACGGAAGAATGTTCTCAGACTTGATCTGATTCATGGTGGAATGAGGTGCTTGATGAAAGATCCAGTTCTGTGTTCCTGACAGTGTTCAAGGAGCTGTGTCATCAAAAGGAATCTTGCACTGTTTGGAGGGCTGGGCAACATGGCCTCTGACATGCTTCCAACCGGTTTTCATAATATGTAGCTAAAGATGCATTCATATATTATCAGCAGTTTATCTCATCTCCCAGAGGGTTTTGTTTCCTCTTTCTCAAAAATGGAAATAATTATTTCCAGATTTAACATCCTTTTTCTAAGGTGGTTTGATGTTGCTGAAATAACATTTTGGCATAAGAAGGATATCCATAGTTTCATTCAATATATGAATTAACCACCAATTGACAATAATTAATAACAATAGCTAAAACATATACTGCTATGTATCAGTCATTGGTCTTTGCACATATTAGCCCATTTAACCCTAGCTACAACCCAATAACTATGTGATAGTATTATCCCTATTGTGCAGATGAGGAAACTGAGTGACAAAGACATTAAATAACTCCCCTGAGGTCACATAGCTTGAGAAGGGCAGAGCCAGGATTCAAACAGACAGCATGACTCCAGAAGTGCCACTCTCAACCACTGTACCAAACTACCTCTGGATGCTACACTATCAGATACAGTCTCAGGACTGACTACCCATGAGGCATAATTTCTAGAACCCCACAACACTTCTAGAGGCCCACCAAAATTAGAAGGGAAAAAAAATGAATGTAGGATTGAAGAAATGAAAATTTTAGGGCTTATGGAAAAAAACCCAAAATTTTAGGGCCCGTGAAAAATCATTTTGGTGGGAGAAGGCCCTTGAAGGCAAAATGCACAGAGCCCATGAAAGTCAATGTGTGGCCCTGACAGTTCTACCCACAGAAATTTTCCAAACACTTTTCTTGGACAAAGGCGGTATCTGACTTCTTTTCCTTCCTTTTCTTTCCATGTATAATCCATGTATAATCTCCTTCCATGTAAAACCTTTTTTATTTTTTTTAACAGCTTGGCGCCAAGTTCAGCTGGTGGCTGGGTACAGAACTGTGTCCCTATCAATTCCTATCTGCCAGCCTGGAGTATGAGTACTGATTAAAGCTGGAAATGTTTGCTGACACAGGGAATAACTCGTGATTCTTTTCTTTGCCACTCCTGAAAGGCAAATGGCTACAATCAGACTTTCAAAAAGGTGGTACGTTAACTCCGCCTTATGATTAAACTGGTGCCACACTTTCTCTGAGGTAACGTGAGGGAAAGGAGAGTGATGAAGAGGAGAATCGAGGGACAGGGTAAGATCACGATCAAAGACATGGAGGCAGGGAGACAGGAGAAATATGAACCCAGGATGAGTGTGGGAGAAGATGAGCGTGGCAGGTCACAAATGGTTTCCTTAACCTCCTTGCTAGAATTGCACCTCTAAAGAGTAGTGGGGGGCCCGGCCGAGTGGCGCATTGGTTAAGAGCTGGTTTTGGGATGCCAGCGGCCCTGATTCGGATCCCACATATGAGGGCCAGTGACACTGCCCTCTACAGCTAACAACAGCTCCGCCTGGAGCTGGGCTGTGCGAGCCCCGGTAATGGTGTTGGCTGCAGCCCCTGCTGCAGTGGGCTGCCACAGGCTACAGTGAGTGGCCGGCAGCCAGAGTGAGTGGTCGGCAGCTGGTGTGAGCTGCCAAGAGCCTTGGTGAGTGGCTGTCCAATGACTGGTGACCTATCTGCCTCACCCAGAAGGAGCAATGATAATACCAACATGGGCCAGTGAAGCAACATCCTCTGCAACTAGACTGAATAACAAAAAGACAGCAACTTGTCTGTTCCCCTTCCCTGATTCCCCAACGCTGTTCCCCTCCCCCAATTTCCCAATTAAGAAAAAAAAAAAAAGAGTAGTGGGGAAGGCAGTTTGAGTTAGGGCAAAAGAGTGCAAAATCCACTTTGTACTGGAGAAGACAATCTTGTCCGGAAAGGAAAAGATTTCCACAGAGACTGATGAACAGGGCCTTGGGGGCTGGGAGGCATCCAAACTGCTTGTCAAGAAAGTAACAAGCACCCAGGGCTGGTAAGTGGAAAGGAGGTGTGTCTACTACTTTACAAGGCAGATGTAAAAGGCTTACTGGAAATGGAAATCACACAGGCGAAGAAGAATATCTTCTAGGGAAATTTGATCTGTTTAGCATGTAAAAGATTATAAGAAGAGGATTTGCAGATGTGAAAGACCCTAGAGCATACAACTGAAAGTCTGAAAGCTGGGTAGAGGTTAACAATTCAAAGGATTAGAGAAGATGAGGATTTTATAGCACTTTTAAAATCTTTCTAAAATTTTTGCTGTACTCAGCTTTCCAATTTAAGTAGCATACAGTCACAGAAATTCTAATGGGAAGGAATGATGTTATTCAAGCTCAACTAACACCAAAGGTAAGCGTTTTTGAAAGAACCATTTTCTTGGTAGTGGTATTTGTTCTTAACACTGGGGCATAAGAGGCCTCTGCTTCGGCCTTTACCCTTCATGGTCCCACATTTTGAGGTACCTTCGTTGAAATTTTCTTTTTTTCTTAAAGATTTTATTGGGGAATTGGGAGACGGGAACAGCGTTGGGGAATCGGGGAAGGAGAACAGACAAGTTGCTGTCTTTTTGTTCTTCAATCTAGTTGCGGAGGACGTTGCTTCACTGGCCCGTGTTGGTATCGTCATTGCGCTCTTCCCGGATGAGGCAGATCGGTCGCCGGGCTCTGGATGTTGCTCACGCTGGCTGCCGGCCACTCACTGTAGCCTATGGCAGCCCACTGCAGCAGGGGCTGCAGCCTACACTGTCACCGGGGCTCGCACAGCCCAGCTCCAGGTGGAGCTGTTGTTAGCTGTAGAGGGCAGTGTCACTGGCCCGCATATGTGGGATCCGAACCAGGGCCGCTGGCTTCCCAGGCCAGCTCTTAACCAATGCGCCACTCGGCCGGCCCCTTTCCTTGACATTTTCTAAGTCTCTTTTCGTCAAGGACCCTGACTGGGACCCCCTTGGCCATGTATCTATTTTCTCTTCTGTGGGGTGTTCTCTGACTTTGTGACTCATGCTTTTGGGGTCAACGAGATGCCCCTATTAGCTCTGGGACTCATACCTATAGGGTCCTCTCATGGCCCTGTTGTTGCTGCCATCTGGGTTCTTCCATGAGATCACATTGGACTAGACCTACAACCACCAGAATAGTGGTGGATAACTTTAAAAAAAAAGATTTTTAATGACTTTACTGAGATGTAATTCACATACCACACAATTCACCCACTTAAAGTGTGCCCAAAAAAATGTTTACACAAAATATATTTGCCCTGCATATTCCAGGAACATTCTTGCCTGTAGATCAGGAATATCGAAATGAATGTGCAAATAAAGGCAAAACTGGTTATTCCACAAGGGATGGAGCACAAAGTCAATTGAATCCCTAAAAGACAGGAAAGATTTTGGATAGCTACATAGAAGAATTATGTTGTGTTGTGATCAGTTAGCTATAAATTACAGTTGCTAAAACTGCTCCCAAAGATTCAGAATCAGATAACCCAGTGACGGTGCCCTCTAGAGTCTAAAATACACTCTGAGAACACTTTGGTTCTGTGCCCATCTTTCCTTATAATATAGATGACAATGATGATGACAATTATAACTGAGTGACTATTACGTGCAGGCTCTACATTAAATGCTTTTAAAATATTACTTCAATTAATTCTGTGAGAGAGTTAGTATTATCCTCATTTTATAGGTGATAAAACTGAGTTATAGAGAGGAGGCAATTTGTCTAAGATTGTAAATCCAACAAATGGCACAGCATTCAAAGCTAGATCTGTTTCCAGAGCCCTTGCTTTGGTTGCTTGTACTTTTGGTGTCATATCTAAAAACCATTGCAAAATTCAAGGTCATGAAGCTTTACAACTATGCTTTATAGTTTTAGCTCTTTCATTTAGGTCTTTGATCCCTTTTGAGATAATCTTGTATGTGGTATGTAGTAGGGATTCAACTTCATTCTTTGACTGTGGATAGCCAGTTGTCCTGTCACATTTATGAAAATACTATTCTTGCCCCTGTTGAATTATCATGGCAGCCTTGTCAAAAATCAACTGACTATAAATGTATGGGTTGTTTTGGGTTGTTGTTTTTTTTGACTCTCAATTCTAGCCATTGATCTACACATCTCAATATTTGGTTTTTAATGTATGTCACAGCTAAGAAGATAACTCAAAAAGATATTTAGATCTGAGAAACAGAAAATATAAAATGGAACCATTTTAACTATGTGGCTAAATTGTTAACATTATGAAGGTTGAAGCAAACTTTATTCTGGTGAATAAACCTTTTGTTATGAAGTGATGACTCACTAGCAATAGTTTAATATTGTACCCTTTGTAAATTGCCATTCACAAAGCTATACCAGGTTTCTCTTAGTATTTGCCGGTTTGTTTTTTTATCCATTCTTTTACTTTCTACTTTCCTCTATGCTGCTGTTTGCGTGTATTTGAAATGTACTTGAAATGTATTTGAAAACAGCACATGTCTGGATTTCATTTTTTTTTTTCAGGGTAGTGTCACTGGCCCTCATATGTGGGACCCAAACCAGGTCCGCTGGCTTCCCAAGCCAGCACCTAACCACTGTGCCACTCGGCTGGCCCTGGATTTCATTTTTTATAGTCTAATCCAGGCATTTGACTAAAAATTTTATGCCATTGATCTTTTTTTTGTGATTACTGAGTTATTTGGATTTATTTTTTCTCTCTTATTTACACAAAGTATAGTCTATTTGCCTTGCTGTTTTTCATATTTTTCTTCCCTTTCCTTGTCTTCTTTTGAATTGATTAAAGTTTTTCTTTCCATTTTACTGCCCTTTATCAGTTTGGAGTATACACATTTAATTTCTATTATTTTGGTGGTTTCCCTTAGAATTTTAACATACATACTTAAAATACAGAGGATGCCAAAAAATGTATACACATTTTGAAAAGGAGAAAACTGTATTAAAATTACACTGATGCTAACCACTTTGAGCACCTCTTGTAATTGCAGAAGTCAAACGTGACTTGGATTCGTCTTCTGTTATCAGTGTATGTTGAGTGTTACAATTTTAATACAGCTTTTCCCTTTCTTAAAATGTGTATACATTTTTTGGCACCCTCTGTATAAATTTAATCAATATATTTCTCTTTAAAAAGTAATTTAGAATGCCTGGCTTAAAGTAGCCTCCAGGTTACACAGCATTGTTGTCTAGCCTTTTATTTCTCTCTGACTATCTCTAAAAGTGATATATTAATTCATATTTACTATAGGTAATCTCTATTTATATTTATCCACATGTATTTCTGTTGCTAGAGATTTACTGAACATTGTAAATCTGAGTCATTCATGAATCTTGATAAAGTTTCAGCCTTTGTCTCTTTGAATATTTCTTTCCCCCCATTCTCTCCTTTATTTCATTCACATATCTGATAACATAAATTGACCCTTTCATGCTACCTGTCACATTTCAACCCTTCTTTTCTATATGTTACCTTTGTCTCTCTGGGCTGCATTCGGGGTATTTTTTTCAGATGTCTTCTAGTTCTTCAGCTCTCACAAGAAGGAGGCTGAATATACAAAGGACAATGGCGACACTATACAATATAACTAAACCCTTCGAGGAAAGAACATTCAACCTATAGAAAACTCTTTCAAGAGTTTATTTCAGCCAAATTTTGAGGACATTCCTAGAAGCAAAAATCTCAACAGATTGAGAAAATGACCAGGAGAATGGCAGTTTTCCAGTTCCTTTTATGGAAATGTAAGGAAGATACATGAAATCTATTGGTGGTAGATTAAGGATGCAGGGGAAAACAAAGTGGGGAAATCTCAACCATTGAATAAATCCCCAAATGGAAAAACACATACTTCTTTTACATTGGTGGGTACAGGATAGTGAATAATTAACATTTACAGCACACAGAGGTGGTATGCGGGGAACAAGGTAACAATGAGGGGTTCTGTGGTCTTATGCTCTGAGGGTCTCGTGCTCTGATGCCTGCGATTAGAGGGGTCTAGAAAAGAAAGGGGTCTAGAAATTTCAAAAGTATATTATTATTAGGTTGTTGGAAAAGTCACAACATATTTTTTCTGTTTTTCATTGCAAAAATGCATCATGACTTTTCCGACAACGCAATAGATGCATAAGAACAATGGACAAAGTCAAGACTGATCTTTGCTAAGGAAGCTATAGCCCTGGTTACCTGCTATGACCTGCCCAGGTAGGAGTTTGTGATCAAACCACCCTAGCTGGTTACTTACGGTCACTGAGCTTGTCAGGGCTGCCATGTGCCCTCCCTCCCTCCCCCTGCCCCAGCTAGTCAGGTTTATTACACAGCTCCTTGGTCGTTCACAACTCTAATCATATGTAAAGCCCAGGAAGCCAAATGACAACCTCTGCAGCTACTGATCTGAGAACAGTCAAGACCTGATTGGTAACTGCCAACTTTCCTATTTTTTGCTTTGGCTTCCAACTGAGGACCAACCAGAGAAGGCCAAATATGCTCCCCAAACCAGTTAGATAAAATGACCACTTCTAGTTAGCCTACCTCTAGGTTCTCTGTGCCAATAACTAATAAGAGGATACCTGAATCCCTCCCTTTTTGTCACTATAAAGCTTATCCATTCCTTGCCTGCCTTTGAGTCTCTGCCAAACTCAAGCAATAATGGCTGACTCCCTTGCTATAGCAAGCTCTGAAGAAACGGCCTGTTTTCACTTGGCTGGTCTTTGTTTCAGCACCAGTTAAGGCTACTCTGATGTTTGATGCTTCCACTTACTTGTTCATTTCAGTTTTTATATTTTTCAATTTTAGAAATTCCATTTGATTCTTGTTCAAAACTGCTTGGTCATTTTTATATCTTACTGTTCCTTTGCCACCTCTTCTATTTCTGTCAGCATATTAAACATTTTATCCAATGATTCTAATATTTGAAGTCTTTATGGGGCTGCTTTGATCATTTGTTGTTTCTGCTGTCTTTCATTCATGGTAGCTTATTTTCTTGAATGTTCTTTGATTTATTATTATTATTATTATTATTAACCCAAATACGTTGCGCTTTCTGTGAGAGTTGCTTGAGGCCTGACCTGAGGGCACATTCTCTAGGAAAACATTTGTATTTGCTTCTGGTACATGGTACCAGAAAAGTCACTTAAATCAAGTTGTGTCACTCCTGATAGCGATGCTGTGGCCTAGGAATGCCTGAGGAGCTCACCTAGGGTGTATTTACTCTTATTGAGCCTTGCAGACATTCCCCCTCCCATGGGCTAATGCTGTAGCTGGACAGACACTTGTGGTTCTCATTATGACTGCAGGACACACCTCAGCAAAACCATCAGGAAGCTTTGAAGAACAAGATTCATTACCTACAGGTCCTAGAGGGTATACAAGGCATGGCATGCGCAAGGCCATGCAGCAAGGTTGTGAGGAGAGAGGGAGGGAAGAAGTGAAGACTTGGGGCTCTGCCTTTATTAGGATTTGAGGGAGGGATGCCTAGGGTATCATGGATTCACTTTTTATTGGTGAATTTAAACTTTAAGGGTGAGAATTAGGGTGTGAAACCAGAGAAATGGGGTCACTCAAGTGGTCAGTTATCTAGGTTACCTAGGACTTTCTAAAAGGGAAACTTCATGCATGGGTTGGGGGAACCTGATTCTTTATCAAGTTGTTTTACTAGTAATTGTGTCATGAAGCTGGCAATGTGTTTATTTGAGATGGATGTCATTGAAATGAATGCCTTGGCAATCGAAAGCTTAATGCCAGACACTCACGTTACAGAAGTTCTCCATGGGAGTTTTCTATCCACACTGTGGCATATGCACCTACTCCCTTTAGAGAGCACTGCATGAGCGTGAAATCCTATGTCACTGTCTTTGTGCAAATTTAAAAATCAAATGTATTAGTAATATTTCAAACTGAATAAGTAACAGACACTAACTATTCAATCGGTATCTTCTACATGCCTAAACAACTAAAAAGAAATTACCCTTTAATATATAAAAAGTGAACATAATATATGGCAAATACATATTAACAAACATTATAGAACTTATGGTCCCCTTTGATAGAACAGAAAGTAAATTAAAAAATATATATGAAAGACATGGATTGCAGAAATTATGAGTTAAGCCTCAAGAATTTGGTCACTCTTCTGTCTCTTCCAAAATATTTCTTTAAATTGGGTCCCACATTTAAATAAAGTTTTCCTGTGTTATCTTAGAGTCCACATTTTTATACAAACACCAATGACTAGGCCTATATGAAATTTGTTACCAACAGTGTCCTTCTCTTAGTCCCGCCAGTCATCTGTATTTTAAAGCTCCAGTTCATGCAATATAGTAGTTATTGCTCTGGATTAGGATGTACTGAAGACACAAAGATGAATAAAGTAGGAGCACACAGTTTAGTGAAGAGTAAATACACAACCAGAAGGAAAACAGACTTTGAAAAGTGCTCTATCCCAGCAACAAAATTTTACAAAGCACAAAGGAAGAGGGTATCACGGAGGGTCAGGGAAAGGGTCACAGGGGAAAGTATCATTTTAGGCTTCCTGGGAAGCGAAGAAGAATTGAACACGGATTCGTTTTCCTGAGAAACATCCAGATCCCTTATTGATCAGGGCTGCAGAAGAGAGATCTGCCCTCAAACTGAGCGGTAGTTACGAATTCAAGTGACTTTTTACCCACTGAGTAGAATAAAACCTGGGTCATGGAAATTTGGGCTGGATTCAGTTGGCTAAAGAGAGGTTTCCATAAATAGGAAAATTCTAAGACTTAACTCCCAAACTTTACTTCATGGTTTCAGAGAAGCTGTACAGTGAGGGCTTTGGGTCACACAGTATGGGGTCAACCTGGAGACTGAGTTCAAACATGTGGGCAGTCAATAATCCCTCAATCATGTCTACATAAGGGAACCCCAATACATTTATGAAACCAGCATGTCATATACCTTAAACTTAAAATTTTTTAAATTTAAATAAAAAAAACCCTGAATACTGAGGCTCAGATGAGCACCTCTGGTTGGCACTCTGTGCACTGTGACACACTGATGCCAGGATGGGAAATTCCTATCTCCACTGGAGAGAACAATGGAATCTTTGCATTTGGCACACTTCCCCCCAACACCACCAAACTCTGCCCTGTGGGTGTCCTCCTTTGGCTGATTTTAATCGGTATCCTTTCCTTGTAATAAACCGCAACCATGACTATAAGAGCTCTTAGTGAGTTCCCTGAGTCCCACAGACAAATTATAAAGCTGGGGTTGGTTTTAGGCATACCCTGAAGATGCAGTTGGTATCATAAGTGGAGCAGATCTTGGGGACTGTTCCTTTTAATATTGCAGTTGGCTGAATCGCCTTATACTTGGTATCAGAGTGAAGGCGGTCTTGTGTGGAATTTGTGTCCTCAAACTTAACAGTTTGATTAACTCTGGGCAAACATTTACAAAACCTACCAGGTATTAGCTATAGAACATGTCTCAACAAAGTTTAAGAATCAGTAGTATGCAGATTACTTTTGCTGACAACAAAGCATGACTTAAAAACAATAAAAACAAAAATAAAAGACCCCACTGCCCATATATTGGGAATTTTTAAATCACATATAGATTATGGATCAACATAGACATTATACGGAATTTAGAAAATTCTGGAAAAATAAATGATAATAAAAATACTACCAAAACTTGTAGATGCAACTAAAGCAGCTCTTAGAGGAAAATTTAAACATATTCGGGGAAAAATAAAAAGCTAAAAATTAATAACACCTAAGTTAGGTTCGAAAAAGGATACCAGAAGTATTCCTAAAAATGTAGAAAAAAGGAAATAATAAAGGTAGACAAAGAAACTAATAAAAAGAAAAAAGCCCAACAGATTATATTATGTAGTTTTAACTAACATACTCTTTTTAAATGGGCATGTAGCTTCAAAACATGTACTGTAAAGAAACTATGGATTGAAGAGGATATTAATAATGTAAACACAAGCAGATAACAAAATTGAAGAGCTGACATTTCTCACACTTCCTAGTACAAGTTTCACAGAAGGAGCTTAAGTCATCTTTTAACAATAAACTGACAAACTTGGTCTATGAGATCATTTTGTAAATGAATCTTGGAAAATGTTTTCATTGTCCCACAGTTTTCATTGCTAAATTTACAAAAGTATAATGACACCTTCTAAAAACTTTCATAGTTACAGTTTTGAAAACATGGGAAAAAATTTGCTAACTTGTTTAAAAATCTAAATGAAGAGATTTAGTGAGTTTGTATCTGTGTGTTAAAAGGGAGAAGAAATAGAATACCTAACTATTCGTTTGCCAGAACTCAGACATCAGAAAAGACAGAAACTCACTAGCCAGATCTTCAGCCAAACATTTGCATAATTGGTAGACATGACAGAAAATAGAATATTATTTGGCCATCAAAAGGAATGAAGTACTGATACATGCTACAACATGGATGAGGTTTGATGACATTATGCTAAGTGAAAGAAACCAGGCACAAAAGCCACATATTGTATGATTCCATTTATGTGAAATGTTCAGAATAGAGCAATTCATAAATCAGAAAACTGATCAGTGGTTGCCAGAGGGTAAGGGAAGGAGGGAATGGGGGGTGGATGCTTGTAAGTATGGGGTTTCTTTTGAAGGTGATGAAAATATTCTTAAATTAGATAGTGGTGATGGCTGCACAACTTTGTGAATATACTTAGAAACACTGAATTGTGTACTTTAAAGGGGTAAATTTTACAGTATGCAAAGTATGTCTCAATTTTAAAATGATTAGAAGACAAACATTGTAATAAACTGAGCTAGTCCTAAATTATGTACTGCAGCATCAGTCATAAATCATGTTTTTTTAAAAGAAAGAAATATATTTAATCAGATTATTCTCATTGGCAAAATCAGTGGTTTTTGTACTGTTACTAAATAAAACATAATTCAAAAGTACTCTTAAGGTAATTTAATCTTTATTTTGTCCTTTAAAATTTAATTTTGGTCTGTTTTGTATTTTACATAAACTATTAATGCAGCAGTACAGGGATATAATTTCTAAACACACACACACACACACACACACACACACACTTGAGACTAATGCACAAGGGTTACTATTGATGGGACACAAGCAACAAAGGTTAGAGACCACTGCTTTGGTGACTTGTTAGATGACAGTCATGAAAATAATAAACTCAGGGAAATTGATGTAAGAAAATCAGCAATAAGTACTAACATATCAAATTTCAGTTTACACAGGTCGGACAATTTAGTTCACGAATTCATCCTCAAAAAGCTGCTACAGATCTCATTGTTGAATATCACTACAGTCACCTTCGATGTACTTCCTTTGGGAAGTTAAGGCTGACACTAGTGCCTACTCCACCCTTCAAAGCAATTTTGGAACTCTTTCTGGAATGGCTATCAGACCTGTCATCGTATTACCATTAATGTCCTGAATATCATCAAAATGTCTTCCTTTCAATATTTCCTTTATCTTTGGGTAAAGAAAGAAGTCATTGGGGGCCAGATCAGGTGAGTAGGGAGGGTGTTCCAATCCAGTTATTTGTTTACTGGCTACAAACTCCCTCACAGACAGTGCCGTGTGAGCTGTGCATTGTCGTGATGCAAGAGCCATGAATTGTTGGCGAAAAGGTCAGGTCGTTTTCGTCTAACTTTTCATGCAGCCTTTTCAGTACTTCCAAACAGTAAATTCGGTTAACTGTTTGTCCAGCTGGTACAAATTCATAATGAGTAATGCCTCTGATATCAAAAAAGGTTAGTAACATTATTGCAACAAGTTTGTGAACTTAATTGTTAGACCGCGTATAGTGAGAATACTGAGGTAATTTGTGCATATAATTAAAATTAAAACAAATCTGAGGGTCTCTACTGGAAAATTCTCTGTAGTTATATATACATGATTTATGAATTTCAACTAACTTAAATTCTTCATCATGTGGTGGCAACTTAATACTAAGTAAATTTCCATTGCTGCAGAGAAGAGGGTCACACCTTATAGACTGTGTACTAAAAATACACCCTTCAAGAATAATAACACTACAGTTCTTTCTTCAATCATGTCCCCGACTGCTAGCCAGGCACTGGCATGCTTTGCCAATTCAGCTGGTACCGCAGACGTTGTCTGGTCCAGCATCCAATTTCTTTTCCCAGCTTGCCCTGGAAAAAGACAGTGTGTCCCTGTAATCTGTGATCTGTCTTCAAATGTGCCTGGCCTCATTATACAGAACACTCTATAAATGTAGTTGGCTACACAGCACTGAGTTTGTGAAGGAGAAGGATACTCCCTTGAAAGTGACAAAGCAAAATAGAATTATCTGTCTAGCCAGGCTTGGAAAATACAGTTGCCAGGTTGCTATTGGTTTAAAGAAAACACATGAGCAATATGCTGGCCACAAACCTCTGTTCTTGAAACCCTGCTGTGAACACTTTTATAGAAGAACCAAAAAGTGAGAGGGAAGCTTGTCCCTTTGCTGGTATACCTACCCACTAGCAGTTCTTCAGGAAGTGCTTTATACTTCCTAAGTAGTCACAAAGCTGAGGCTACACCCACCTCCCCACAGGGCCCATTAGTTGGCCTATTGATTAGATGTCCTTCCTTTCATCAGGGTGACACTGTGGGAAGGACACCTAGATTGCTATGTTTGATTTCCAGGTCTTCCACTTACTGGCCTTGGGGAAGTCACTTCTGATCTCTGGAATTCTCTTCTACAAAGTGGAGATGATGATAAGTATTGCATATGGCTGTAGTGGGGCTGAAAGAAGATGTCTAAAAACAACACAGAATCTGGCACACAGTAGGTATTCCGTGAATGATAGATTCCTTTTTTTTTTTTTTTTAATTTTATTGTATTTTTTTTTTGAGGGCAGTGTCACTGGCCCTCATATGTGGGACCCGAACTGGGGCCGCTGGCTTGCCAAGCCAGTGCTTAACCACCGCGCCACTTGGCCGGCCCATAGATTCCTTTTTTGCAAGTCAGGGATACAGGGTTTGAGGTGGTTCTTCTTCATTATTCCAAAAGTGCTATGGCTGACACTGCTGGCATTGCTTAACCAACACACTTCCTCTTGATAAGGAACCCTAATTTTCTTTGGATGATGCTTGAGTTTGGATTCTCCTGAAGGCAGAGTCTGAGAGAAGACTAGTGTGCAGGTGTTTATCTGGAGGTGATCCCAGAGATCAGGAATGAGGGGAAAGTAAGGGTGGAACAGAAAAGGAAGAAAATCCAGTTGAAAGTTATATTATCAAGGTCACTGCTGTGGGCAATGGAGTTGGATTCCACCAAGGCCTTCTGAAATGCATGCAAAATGCTCTCAAAAGATAGGATGAAGGAGAATTTCTGCATTGATTCAGTCCAGCACTGGTTAGAGATTGGGGATGTTAGCCCCCGTCCCCACCTTTCCAAGCTATCCAAGTCCTCCAGCTAATTGAACACACCCATTGGTGTCTGTAGTTTCGAAGAAGCCTAGGAAAGAAAGCAAGGGTGTTTGCTTAAAGCAAGAAACTATCAAGGTCTATGTGGAACTGCCTACCATAGCTAGGACTGGCTAGATAATTTGCAGGACCCAGTGAAAAATGAAAAGGCAGGGTTCTTCGTTAAAAAAGGATTACTAAGAATTTCAAGACAGCAACAGAAGAGCATTAAACCAAACATACAGCCGTTCTAAATGAGGGGCCCTATATATATATAATTACACAGGCCACATGCCCCATGAAGCCAGCTCTGACCCCAGCTGAGGCTAGAATTAGAGACAAGGCCAAGAATATGTGAATGGGGGCACCATAGACATCAGATATAGGGGGCAGTGTTCCCAGCCCGAGAGACTAAACTAAAATTGGTCTAAGCCCATTATGGTGATTGGTTTAAGGATAGCCAAAAAATATGTAAGGATATTAAAGGATAACATTGAAGAGTGTTGGGCAGAGGGAGGCAAGCAAAGCAAAACCTGTTATGCTCTTTCCTCTCTGCTTTCTGCTGCAGATTCTGTCCTGGGAGGACATGATGCTGGGAGCTGCAGTGGCCATCCTGTAGCTAGAGGAGGGGACACTGCTGCCACACTGAGGATGGGGGCCTTGAGAACATCGGTGAGCTTCTGGGGCCTCCCTGGGGCCACCGCTTTGGGACCCCCTGTTCAGTAACAAGAATGTCTATTGGTAAAGTCACCAGTGGTCAGAAACCTTCCTAATTTATACAAGTCTTAAAGAAGTATCTTCTCTCTTTGACCCCATATTTCCCATGTTCTTTGAAGCAGAGCAAAGGTTGCTATCTGTAGACTATGCTTTGATCAGGGTAGACAAAAAATTAAATTAAAGAAGTGGTCCCTTGCCATTGATTGGGTAGGGGAAAACTCTAATTGACCTCTCCTTTCTGCATAATCTGCATCCTTTGCCTCCAGCTACTTTCCAACTTTCACTCACTGGGAAGGGCGGTAAGAACAGAAAGGGCATTTGGTGTCTCCATGACCACCTCAGTGGAGATGTAAGCCACAGTAGGTCTTCTTTTGTAGGATTAAGCAGTTTAAACTTTGCAGAGGACATTGTTGTAATTGTCTGCCCTGAATCTGGTACTAGATTCCTTTTTACTGTGAAGATCTAAGCAGCCTCTTTGCTTGCAATCTTGGTGAGACTTTAGAGTTAAGATGCCCGGCCCTCCCTTGATGAAGGCTGGCATCTAACCGGGAGGCCAATTGGACTCTCTCTCCAGAAAATCTGAATCCCAGTGGCAGTGCCTGAATGGATTAATTCTTGCTGTCTAGATTCTGGGTAGTCCATGGATCCTGTCCTTGCTGAAGCTTATTGTTAGATTCTGTGAGCTATCCCATATTCTTTATATATTTTATATATACACACACATAGCCTATTAGCCACAGTTTCTACTGCATGCCACCAAAGAATCAAAGAACCCAAACCTCAAACCTAAAATGTAAAGAAAATGGAAGCCCCGCATATGAACATCATTATCAGCTGCTTGCACATGGACTCCTTTACTTTCATATATTCCGTCGCATTAATTGAGGTCCTGTGTAGTAGTAACCTGATTGCAAAACCATTCCCAAGTATCCTGCCTTCCCAATATCCATGCATTCTGCAATAGAACTTTGCAGCTCCTCTCACCAAGAGATGGAGTCTATTTCCTTATTCCCTTGTATATATGGGTTGGCTTTGTGATTTGCTCTGGGCAACGGAAAGTGGTAAAAGTAATGATGCATCTGTTCCATGCCTAGGCCTCGAGAGGTTTGCCTGCTGCTCGTCTATCTCCTGGAAACCTGCGGCTGTCATGTGAACAAGCCCAGGCTAACTTGCTGAAGGACAAGAGACCACATGAAGCAGAGCTGATTCACTGCAGCCAGGGCCATCCTAGACCAGCACATGGCTGACCCCCAAATCTATCAATGAGCCCAGCCCAAAATCAGAGGAACTGCTTACAAATGTACTATAGCCAACTGTAAATCTATGAGTGCGTCCAGCCACAACCAAAAGAACCATTCAGATGACTAATGGGCTCTTGGGCAATAATAAATGGCCACTGTTTCAATCCACTGAGTTTTGGGATAGTTTGTTATACAGTCACAGCTAATAGATACAACCTATAAAGCCTAAGGCACTAAGCTGGTATTCAACCAATTATTACTGTGTGCTTAAATGCCTAACTCTATGCTCATACATGAATGCTTATTGAGATTCTCATGGTAATCCCATAGGTTGTTTGTTTTTTATTTGTTTGTTTTAGAAATAATGTGGCCCCTCTCTACTTGCATATTTTAGAGAGGCAAAGCTTCATATGACTATACTGTCTAATGGTAATTGGGAAATTTGTTTCATACCAGAATGTTTGTGTTTTACTGACATTAGCCTTGTCCATCACATTGCCAAAATCAGGACACTGTTTTAAGCAAGCTGTTGTAAGAAGTTATCGTGGACTTTGGGGACTGTTCCCACCATCTCTCTCTCCTTTTCCTCTAGCTCGCTGCCTACCACAAAGTTTGAAAAACAGCATGAATATTTAAATCTGCCAGGGCAGACTTGGTGGTTCCAGTCAAGACTGGTGCCACCTTAGGTTTGTGAGCCAAACCACAAAAACGCCCCTCACCCAATATACTCACAAAGCGAGTCAGATCACTTTTGGAAAATTCTAAAATTGACTAACCATTTAGAGCTAATGTATAACAAGGGAATTTTTCAGGTTTCAATGAAGTAATTCACATCATAGACAGGGAAAGAGAGATTGGGGTTATGGGTAAGTTTGCTTTACTCAGGCTTCAAAATAAATTTTTGAAAAGCACAGTGGTTCTCTTAGATGAAAAGCATAAATATATTTAACATACATCCATCATTTTTACTGCACAAAAAAATTTCTAACAAAATGTAATTTTGAAATACCATTAGTAACTTAATTTTTTAAAATTTTATTAAATGTATTGGGTGATATTGGTTAATAAAATGATATAGGTTTCAAGTGTACAATTCTATAACACAGCATGTATATATTGCAGTGTGTGTTTACCTTTTGGTTCCAACAAGATCTAGAAGATAGTTTTGCTGATTGGCACAAAAGGTTTCCCCAACACACAATTAAAATCCACTTGTAAAACAGGTTTTTTGGTCAACAAACATTTTGATAATGGCTCTAGTTATAATGTAAAGCAAGCTCCAGCCTTCCTAATAAACGTTATTTTCTCTGTTATGATGTACTGACAGAACAATTCTTCCATAGGAAAATAACTACCTAAGGCTGTCATTTTACATTACCAATTTATTGTTAGTAAATGTGTCATTCACTCTTTTAGAGTGAGGTAGGATGTAAATTACTCAACCAGTACATAATCTAAGAAAATCCTAGCAAAGGAAACAGCTGAGTACTTTTCCGTCTTGCTCCAGGGTATTTCCAACTTGTCAGACAAAATTCTAATGTATCAATGATTATTTCAAAATGTCCTATCTCTAAAAGAAGGAACAAATTAAACCATAAGGAAGACAAACTTTATAGAGTAAAATACCATTTGGGCAGCACAAGGAGAAACGGGTAATATAATTAGCAACGATGAGATTATCAAAACAACAGTTCATTTTCATTTTGTGAAACTGGCCTGTAATAGGATGCTTCCACATTAGCAGGTTGAAATGTTCACTGCACCTAATCAGAACCAGTTGTTTCACATTTTGTTTTGTTCCATGTTGAGCAACAATAAGTAAAACTCGAGGCTTCTCAATGCAGCCTCAAGAAACTCAAATTACGTAACCCTCCCAGAGCTCAAGTTTCCAACTAGAACTATTATATTAAGGGGGGAAAGCTAAATCTCTTCCAAATCCGAATTACAACTTTACCTGATTATTGATCTCAGATTTCAAATTTTAAAGACAGAGTTTACTCCCACTTCTTGTAACTGGTTTTGTGTCGCTGTTTACACTTCAGGTTGGAAACTTGTGGATGCCAAGAGTCCTGGCCATTGTGATGTTGTGTATTTATTGTCTTAGTAGGCCTTGTCATAACAGTTCATCTACTGTTTATCCTAACAAGCAGTCCTTGTTTTATTTGTCCTTGGGATTTTTATCAAAGTTTGATGGGGAGAAAAAGAAAAATAACTTCGTAGTTCTTCTCTGGAGGAATAAAAATTCTTAACACTTCCTAAGTGGATCAAATGCATTTTAGAAACCTCTCTATTTCATTTCCTTTCAGAAGATAGAAAATAAAAAGAAAGGAGAGTGTTTTTAGTTCTCCCTCCCTTAGAAGCTTTCAGCTCTTGGGAGATTTATTTCAATTTAATCCATTTATACACATTTATACACAAACTTTTATTGTTCAGTATCTATGAACACTGGGGTACAGGGTGAGCTCTTCAATGAGGATATTCTCAAAATCCTCAAAGAAATAAATTCTGGGAATAAAAGCCAGAAAACAAGAAAAAGTTTGAAACCAGAACTTGCAACTAGAAATGTTAAAATGAAAAACACAGCTATTGAAATAAAATATCTAATAAATGTGCTTTACAGTAGCTTTTTTGATGCTGAAGAGAGAATGAGTGAACTGGAAGGTCAAGCAAAATATATCTACCAGGATGCAGCTTATAGAGAGAAAAAGAATAAAAATATTAAAGAAAACTTCAAAGAGGACACATTCAGATCCTTCAATATATATTTAACAGTGTCAGAAGCAGACAATCGAAGGAATAGTGAAAACATAATATAGAAAAGACATTAGTAAGAACATTCCAAAATTGAAGGGAAAAAATGAGTCCTCAGCAAGAACATCCCAAAATTGAAGGGAAAAAATGAGTCCTCAAATGAAAAATTTCCACTAAGTGTATAGCAGAATAAATTGAGGACACACTCTTAGATACATCATGTAAAATACAGCATCAGAGATAAAGTGAACATTCTAAAGGCTTTCAGACGGAAAAGACATAATATCTATAAGGAATGAGAATGAGATTATCGGCAACATAGGACGCCCGTGTCAGTGTGCTAAAGGGAAGTAATTTTGGACCCAGAATTCTATATCTAGCCAAACTATCATCCAACTGTAAAGGCAAAATAAAGACATTTTCAGACATACAAATACTTAGAAAGTTTACTATCTAAAGATTCTCTCTGAAAGAACTACATTAAGTTGTATTCCAGCAAGAAAAAGAGTGAATCTAAAGGAAGGATACAAAAAGTCATAGTGAGCCAATATATCATTAAACATATGGTAGTAAATCAAAATGAATAACACATTTTTTAAATTATGTGTTTAAAAACAAGCTGGAACTAAAATCTCAGAGTAGTAACGTGGGAGTTGGAGGAAGAGTGTGGAAAGAAGTAAAAGTAAGCTAAGAGTCTTACCTTTTTTGTTTGAAGAGGGAGACTGATTACATAAGTCTAAATTTAATTATGTTTTTAAATATTTAAAAGTAACCACTTACCCGCACACATATATACACACATATAAAACAGTAGAGGAGGGGAAATGTGGAAAAAAGAAAATGTAGTCAACAGTAATAAGCAGGACTAGATCAAAAGAAAGAAAGAAAAAGAGCCAAGAGGAACAAAAATATAGCTCTAGAGAAATTGTCTGATTCCTGAGATTCAGCCTTGCTTGAAGCTAAATGCACTCTGGACTTCTTATCTACTTGAGGCAATAAATTATTTTGTTGGCTAAAGTTGGATTTGATTGGATTTTACCACATGCATCACAAAACATTTTAACCGATTCAGCTTTCATATTCATTACGCATATTTTTGTATCACTTCCCTTCATTTTCATGCTGAATTAAATGCTGATGGGTTTCTATAATGTGTTAAAACTGATTTTTGAAAACTTCCAGGATATAAATAATGAAAACAAAAAACAACCATGCACTGCCTTGCTAGTTCCCTCGCTTCCCTGGCTTTTCGACATTCCAACTTTGCCATTCCCCAGCCCCGAAGAGAGATGCTATCTGTTTTCTACATCAGTGTCTGGGCTATAAGCTGCTTATTGGGGGTGGGGAGTGGGGGGTGGAGGGTGGGAAACAAAAACAAAAAGACATACAAAATAAATCAATTGCTTCCACAACAAATTCATGCAATTTGACCTTCTTGATCTTGTTCCTACTAGATTCATACATGGCATACATAAATGTGCGAAATCTGTGAGTTTTGGTTTCATGAGTTGCTTAGCATCTGTGAACCTTAGATTTATGTCTACAGAATGGCGTGGCTCTTGGCCCCTCCCATTAATGCAGAACCTCCGTAGCCTGCATCCTACTGTCCCATCAGGACTTCTTCTAGATCCATTCACTTCTTTGCTAAGGTTATTAGTTATCTATTGCTGCATAACACATGGCTCCAAATCTTAGCAACTTAAAACAGAAACCTCGTATTTTCTCATAACTTCTTTGTGTCAGGAATATGGATGCTTTTGGCTCAGGTTCTCTCACAGGCTATAGACGGCTGGAGCGACAGTTATCTTAGTGCTTGACTGGGGGAAGCTGTATTTCTAAGCTCACTCATGTGCTCAATGGCAGCCCTCAGGCTCTTCTTGGCTATATTAGACTCTTACCACGTGGGTCTCTCCACAGGGCTGCAGACAATATGGCAGTTGGCTTCCCTCAGAGTGAGAAATCAGAGAAAAAGAGAGAGACCACAAGACTGAAGTCAGAGTGTTTTTATAACCTAATCTCAGGAGTGACATTTCATTATTTCTGCCATATTATTTTTAGAGGTAACTCACTAGGTCTAGTGCACATTCACGGGGAAATGATTACACAAAGGCATGAAAACCAGGAGTACGCTGGGGTGTACTCTAACAAGCGTCTTCACTTATCGAAACTGGTACCATCCTAGGGGCTGCCTAACAGGCCAGGTAAGCCTAAACATGTCTGGGAAAAGGTAACAACAACAAAAAAGCCAGCACAGTGTTTCCTAAAACCCCAAGTCCCCCTGAAAATACTGTCCAGAACACGGGTGCCAGGATATAAGTATACACACATGCGTGCTTTAAAGTTAAGGACTGAAGTTCCAACCTGAAAAGGTGAGTGAGGTCAGCAACGAACAGGAAAGGGAATGTTCAAGGCGGATGTCTTACAGACAGATCAACTGCAGACTGTTAGGTTAGACAGACCTAATGACGGAAGGAGGGTGCCAGGAAGACTCACCGTGTGCATCCATTCTTTCAGAGTTTGGCGAGCATATTTCTGACCTTACTTTGAACCTTTATCAGATAAATTCTTGCCATTTCATTCATGTTCTTTTTCTGGGGTTTTATCTTGTTCTATCCCTTGGAACTTATTCCTTTTTCTGTTTCCTCCTTTTGCATGTCTTTCTGTGTTTGATTCTTTGTATTAGGAGAAACAGCTACCTCCCCCAGTCTTGCAGTAGTGGCCTTGCACATGCAGTGAGTCTTATCATTCAACCTTGCCCTCACTCTACCGTGTTTCTGGAACCATTGTGATTGTCTGAGCAGCCTGATTTATTCTAAATAGTTCCTAGTTGTTGAGGTTGTGCCAAGCCCTCAGTGTTACACACAGTGGGATATCAGCCAACACCTAGTTTCAGGTGATTGGAAGCCAGACCTTTGGGCAGCAGCTTTTAAAGTATGCAAAGAAATACAGTCCTCTGGGACCACGGTCATGACCCCTGCTGGCCTCCAGACGTGGTGATTTGGAGGTGTCCCCTTGGCGATGGTTGCAAAATATCGGGGCTCCAGATAAGTGAATAACCTTCCTTCTGGAAGGAACCAGTGAGCTGTAGTGAGGCCAAGGGAGAGTGCCAAGATGGCAACCTGCTCCCACATACACTCCCTGAGAGCTCCATTGTAGCCTCTCCGTGTGGTAAACCTGAAGTCTGCCCTTCAGCTGAGGCGCCCTGACAAACTCAATAGGGCTTTTTCATAGAAAGTGTTGAGGATACATTTCAGTCACTGTCTGAGCCATGCCGTGGGGTAGCCTTGCAACAACTGTCTCTCTGATTGCTTCAGTGCAGTGGAGCCCGGCAGCACAGTCGCCCCAGCCACCAGAGCCAGGCGCTCAAGGGGTGTCCCCATGTGGACTGTGCATGACCATTGGCTTCAGCCAGTCCATAGGGGAGTCCTGGACCAGGGAAGACTGAAGCCCCTCTCTTCTTGTAATCACTACATTATCCTGGCCATTTCAGGTCCTTTCATCTCAGCCTCTCTCATTCCCCATGAGAGGAGAACGAGGTAATACCAGGGCCTCCAGCATTCTGCAAACTAGCTGACAGCGCCACATATTCATTCTGATTCGTTCCCTTCTCTATTGTTGTTGTAAGAAACATCCAAGGGCCAGCTGAATGGCTCAGTTGGTTAAGAGCTCGCTCAAGAGTGCAAGCTGAGCTCTGAGCAACGGCAGTTCGATGCCAGCCCGAGCTGAGTTGCCGCTGAGCTGCCAACAGGTGGCAGGATGGCTCAGCTAAAAAAAAAAACAAACAAACAAAAAAAACAAACATCCAAACCTGTGGAGGATTTTCATAAGCGTTTATTTGAGCCAAACTGATGACATGGCAGGAAACAAGATCTCAAATGCTCTGAAAGTGATAATATTGCAGTTCTTTTTATACATTTGGAATTAAGGAGGGACTCAAAGGAAGATTATAGGCAGGTGGGGCGAAGGAAGGTGAGCAAACCTCTGAGTGAATTACATGATAGAAAGCAAGATTATGTGCTCCCTTGAGAGTGGTTACACCTCAGAGAGGCCTCGAAAAGAAGGCTGCTTATGGCATTTCAAAGGTGTGCTAACCTAGATGTACAAGAACAAGGGACAGGCTGGCTTAAGGCAAAGACAAACCTATTACAAGCCTGGGACTTGAACTGCTCAGTTAGAAATTTATGATCAGCACCCTGTGAGGTACTTTCCACCACTAAATTTGTCATATTTGTTACAGAGCTCTTTTTTAGTACATACTATCCTATAATATTATTACCCTTATAATAATATGAAGCTGGTACTTGATGCTGGATTTAAAGTTTCTTGGTTACCTGTAGAAAAGACTATGAGATATAAGATACAATCTAGAGTTGGATGAAACTGGTTTAGAAGATTAAACTTTGACATCTCAAATATGCTTTGTTTGTCTGATCATTTCTAGCATGAGTGGGGTTCATGATTTTAAACTGGATCCCTTCAATGTTCAGTTTTGAATCCTGAAGCCATTAATATTACCCAATGTGGTAAAGCAACTTTTCCAGGAAAAATTAGTATAAATTCAGGTTGGTAATGCACTTGATGCTTTGACTATGCTGGTGTCTGAACAGGTACCTCTCCACACATCAATACAGTTAAATTGTATGAAAGTTCCATTAATTTCTTCTCATCACTAAATAACTAATGAATCTCCAAGAATGAATTTGAGTCCTGTTTAGCTGTTCTGTACCAAATGATTGTGAAATCAGCTATCATTCTTGGTTTTTATTGAAATAATGAGAAGAAATTCTCTGACATATTATTTTGAGGATACAAAATTAAAGCAAAAATGAAACACAAGATATGACATTTATACAGTGTTTCCACATCCAATTGGATATGAGACGATAGCTCAGGAACAATTTAAATACCTATGAAATAAATCAGCCTCAGAGAACCTGTTTGCCAGGTCTAACATCCCTAAGATTTCCAAACAGAGAATTCCCTAATCTATTTTATTTACATAGGAAAATGCTTCTAGCCACATTTTCTTTCAGCTGTGTCCACCAACCAGGATTGTCTCCTGACCATCTAGACAATGAAAAATAGTGCCTACATGAATCACTCTTTCTCTTTATAGAGAACCTGGAGGCTTTCAAATACCCCACCCTCAGCAATTAACTCACTGTGGTGTGACTGCTAGTTTCTTCCTCCTATTAGATTTGGCCGTTTTGGCCAGAATCTTTGTGTTAGTGATGTTTTGGTCTCAGTGCTTACTTAGCTCAGGGTCTGGCCCTCAGTGACTGCTCAGCAAAGACATGCTTTTTCCTAAATACACCCCCATGAATTCCAGCCAGCCTCCTTACCTCTCAGCATCTCAAATGTCCTCCTCACTCCGCCTGTGCTTACTTACATGTCCACGTTGAACTCTTTCTTCAAGGCCCAATTCCAGCCTCATTTTCTTCAGGAGGACTTAACCGCTCCACCCCTTAGTGACAACTCTCTTCCTTGGTGTCTGTCCCCACTTACTTCTTGCTGTATGATTTTTTCTTTCTTTCTTTCTTTCTTTCTTTCTTTCTTTCTTTCTTTCTTTCTTTCTTTCTTTCTTTCTTTCATTTTTTTAACAAATTTTCTTTCTTTCTTTTTTTTTTTTGAGGGCAGTGTCACTGGCCCTCATATGTGGGACCCGAACTGGGGCCACTGACTTCCCAAGCCAGCAATTAACCACTGCGCCACTCGGCCGGCCCTCTTTCTTTCTTTCTTAAAGATTTTATTGGGAAATTGGGGGAGGGGAACAGTGTTGGGGAATTGGGGAAGGGGAACTGACAAGTTGTTGTTCTTCAATCTTCGTTGGGGAGGGTGCCAGTCGCCATCTGGCTGCCCGTCGGCAGCTCATGGCCTCTAAGCTCAAGGTGCTGTGTTCAATCTTAGCTGTGGGTAGGCATAGACACCATCCCACGTGGGAGTTGAACCAGCAGCCTTGTTGTTAAGAGCGCATGCCCTATCCACTGAGCCATCCTGGCCGGCAGCTCAGCTCAAGGTGCCGAGTTCAGTCTTAGTTGCGGGTGGGCATAGCCCACCATTGAACAGGCAATCTTGTTATTATACCAGCTGAGCCATCCTGCCACCTGTTGGCAGCTCAGCGACAGCTCAGCTCAGGCGCTGTGTCACTGGCCCATGTGGGAATCCAACCGGTGGCCCTGTTGCTCAGAGCTCGCTCTCTAAGTCAACTCTTAACCAACTGAGCCACTCGGCTGGCCCTGGATTATTTTCTTTATCAAGGACTATCACTAGGCTATATGGCGCTTTTGTGAGGTGAGAAAAAGGTGCCCGCTCTGGGCAGATGCACCCTGAGGTGATCAGGGCACATGGCTTTGGGGGGCAGAAAACAGATTAATCTTAGCCCTTGTTCACCCCGGGAGCTTTGTGTTCTTGTGCAGTGCACCACGTGCAAAGCTACAGGAGGCCCTAATGCAGAGCCTCCTTCCTGAACCAGACCACGCCCCAGTCAGACTTTGTTTGGCACCCTCCCCCACCTTTTAAATTTGTTTTGTTTTGTTTTAACCCCTTTTTACATTCCCAGCCTTTCATCTACCACATCCCTCACTATGTGATAAATATTGTTGTAGCTGCTGGTTATTATATTAATTTGCTGATGCTTGCTAGTTATTAGGTTTCTATTAAGTAGAATAGTTAAATGAAATACTGACATTATCACAAAAACAGAGACAAAATTATTGTGAAGCAAGTATGTCTAATTGCTTTGCATAACAGCTTTGCTGAGATATAATTCATATAACATAAAATTCACCCTTTGAAAGTGTACAACTCAGTGGTATACTGATAGAGTAATGAAACCATGACTATCAGAACTTTAGAATATTTTCTACCCTAAAAGAAACCCCATATTCATTAATATTCACTCTCCTTTCTCCTCACCTTCCAGTCTCTGGCAACCATTAATCTTTCTGAGTTTTTCTCTATGGATTTGTCTTCTGGATGTTTCATATAAACGCAATCTACAATATGTGATCTTTTGTGACTCGCCCCTTCATTAGCATAATGATTTCAAGATTAATAAACACTGTAGCACATTTAAGTACTTCATTACCTTTAAGGCTGAATAATAGTCCATTGTATGAATTTACCACATTTTATTTGTTCATTCACCAGTTGATAGATATTTGGGGTTTTTCCACCTTTTGGCTAATATGGATAATATGCTATGAACCTTTATGTACCATTTTTATGTAGACATATGTTTCTAATTCTCTTGGGTATATATACCTAGGAGTGAAATTGCCTGGTCATATGGTAACTCTATGTTTAACTTTTTGAGGAATTTGCAAATTGTTTTCCAAAGTGGCTGCACCATTTTACAATCCAACCAGCCACAAGGGTTCTGATTTCTGCACATCCTCACCTAAACCTGTTGTCGTCTGTGTTTTTAATCATAGCCATCTTAGTGTTTGTAAAGTGGTAGCTATTTCATTGCGGTTTTGACTTGCATTTCCCTAATGACTAGTGCTGTTGAGCATCTTCTCACAAACAATCAGACTGAAGGTAAATGCAAAGACGCAGCAAGTCCTCAGAAACTAGAGCTGGAATCACAAACGCAGGCAAGACTCGCCACTCCTCTCTCTTCCCAGCACGTGCTCTGCTTCTCTCTACAGGTGAGCTAAGCTTCGTTTTCTCTATTGTAAACCAACTTCTCCCATATGGCTGCTGCCAGCTCCTACCATCAGAGAGGGCCTGGCTCCCTTTCTCAGGGAGCTCTGATTTATCTGCCTCAGGTCAGGTACACAGGACCAGACCAGTCAATAGTAAACAGGAAATTAAGGTAAGGTAAAAACATGGCAGCTGCCAATGGAACCACAGGGATGGGGAAGAGGGACAGTAATTCCTGTCCACGTAACAGAAGTCCAAACCTGTAGAGAATTTGTATAGGAGTTTATCTGAGCCAAACTGACAACACATGGTAAGGGACAAGATCTCAAACGCTCCACAGAATAATAATTTTGCAACTGGCTTTATGCATTGGAAATTAAGAAGGGAAGTAAGAAGACTGGAGAAAGCAAGGTAGGGATTGGATTATAGGAGAGTTAACGAGATTATGTGCTCTGTTGAGAGTTATTGCCCCCTTTGAGGGTTATTACTTCAGGTATTTCAAAGGTATATTAACCTACATGCACCAGAACAAAGGACAGGGCAAAGATAAACCTTTTACTAAAAAGTTTATGCCTACGACATACCTACTCACCATGACCTGCCCAGTTAGGAATTTATGATCAGATCACTCTGTGAGGTTACTTTCCACAGAACCCCTTTTTTTTTTTTTTTCATCCATATCCTCTTGAAAAATCAAACTCTTTGGCAGCATTGGGCCCGGGTCCCCACACAGACACAGTGGGAAGGTGCTGTTGAGGAGGCCTTGCTGCCTTAATCAGTGTTCAGGTACCAATTCACAGGCACCACCATTCCGCTCCCTGACCTCTGGAGGCATGTGAGTCTATAACCCCCGGTTTGAGTTATTTCAATCGCTAGTCATTAACTGTCTCTGAAGAAGCACATACCAAGTAACGACATCACAGTTTCCATTCAATGGCCTGGTTGACCTACAAGGTGATAGGACAGAGCGGACTCGCTTCACAGCTGAATGAAACAAAACTCTCTTCCACAGGCACTTAACATATATGATCATTTTACTTTCAGGCTCCTGTATAACATATAGGGATACTATAAAGACAACATACATTCTCTTTGAAAATCCAGAAGTCTCCGGGTTAATTCTCTTGATCTCCTCTCAAAGCAGGTGACTCCTAACTCATGTTCACCACTTACTACTGGAGGTGCTATATGCTATAAATATATAGCATATATTTATGCTATTCTGTAGTTTCTTCACCAGTTGTCATCAAAAATGTTTTTAGCCGTACTCAAAACAATTCTGGTTCTAATCTAAGCCGTCTGATTATCATCTCATTCTAATTGCAAGAAGTTTATAATCTTACCCTTGTATTTAATCTATCCAAATGAAGGGTGGCACTCAGTGATATTTCAACTCAGTTTCTTACAACCCTCTAGAGGCCAAAACACTGGGCTGTTTTATCCACTGACTGCCTGAGGTAAACATTGTGCTACACAACTCACATCTCCCTTCAGGAATGATTTGTTCCCGCAGCTGCTGGGAGTGCTGGGAGCTAACGATGATCTGTAGCTGTCAGCACTGTTTCAAATGACTCATCCAGGTGATGCCTCCTCTGAAGAGCCCACATCCAAAGAATGACCACATGAGGATATAAAATCCTGGCTCCCTGACCCCAAGTAGGATATCTAAATGAGCCATCCCAGCCCCAAAGCTCCTGTGGGTTGCCTGAGGCTTTTGCTGGGACTGCATCTCAGTTCAGCTTCTGTCCAGTCTTGCTTCCTGCCTGTCCTTTCCACAGGTGATCTCAAGCACTCCCCACTACCCCCCTGCATCCTAAGTTCCATCTCAGAGTCAGCTTTGCAGGAGCCTAACCTGCGAAACCACTATGAAGCGGGTGACTGTGGAATGAGGATGTTATTTCGGAGCAGAGGGGAAGGAACCAGGATAGCTGTAGCAGAGGGCTCATATTTGGGAGTGGGAGCCAATTAGAAAATGGGAAACCTTTCTGAACGTTCAGTAGGAAAGTCTCCGTTGATTCTCAGCCACAACTTCCAGAGGGCAGAAACCAAGGAATACTGACTACCCTTCTATTTCCTATTAAAATACTTACGAACCCAAAGAGCGGAGATGAAAAGTTACAGTGGCATCAGAAACTAGAAATTATTCTCAGCCATCTGCCAGCAGGAAAACCTTCTGCCTACCAAAGGCTGGAAGGAGAGAGACATAACAGAGGGGCTCTAAGTGGGAGAAGGTAGGAAGGATGATAATAGGCAGAACTACAAGACTGCTAGAGATTATTCTTCCCTGGAGGGTAGGGTGGGAAAGGAAGGTTAATTTTGAAGATCAAAAGCCCTATCTCAGAAGGGCCAGGGCTCTGTCCCTTAGAATGACCAGATTCAGAAAAACAAATAAGCAAACTAACAGAAAGATGGGTTAGGTGGTTTGCATACCCCTCCTCCAGTCTAAGATGCAAATGGAGGATTCTGACTGACCATTTCCCCACGATTGTAGAGTCACCAGAGCTGAATACAGCCCTCCCTTTTCACAGATAATCAATATGTTTAGTGTGTGTGTGTGTGTGTGTGTGTGTGTGTGTGTGTGGTGGGTTTAATGTGGCACTTATTTCAGAAGAACACATGTTTGGAAAATAATTCTACAAGAAACCTAATTAATTTTTAGAAAACAGCAGGTTTGCTCTCTCTAAAGGATTTAGTAAGATGTGGCTCTTGTAACATAAAAGATAAAATATGGACAACACAACAGATAAAAAAGGAGCTGGCTGAGATGCAATTGGAAATCCAAAGATGTAGGAGATAATAAGACTATTATAAAAAATAAAGCTACAAATACAATCTCAGAATTAGTCACACATTGACAGAAAAGAAAACTGTGATTTGGGAGAATACGCTTAAGAAGACCGTAGAAGAAAAACAAACTGAGAGAAACTTATTTTTTTTTCTGAATTGCCTATTTTTCATCTGTTTATTTGTTCATTGTTTTCATCTGTTTTTTATCTAAAAGACCTCCCACTAGATGGAAATTCAGAATACATTCTCCGTGTGCTCTGTCACCTCACTGATTTTATAACTATTAATCAAGCTTCATCCTATGGCATTTGTTTTCCTCACTAAGCACAAATGTGAATGTTGGGAATGACCCTTCAGCAGTGCTATCTTCCAGAATATCTATCATCTTAACTCTGTAGACAGTGTTTCTGAGAGGAGGGTGTGTGTGTGTGTGTGTGTGTGTGTGTGTGTGTGTGTGTGTGTATGTCAAGGAGTAGAATGAAGAAAGCTAAATTAATAGGAGAAAACTTTCTTGGTATGAAGATGTACTACAGGGCGTGGATCAAGTGCCCATCATGTAGTCACGAATAAAAACATTAAAAAGTTAATGCCTGGACATATCTTGTTAATTTCTTTCATTTCAAATTTTTTGTAAGTGTCCTACATGCAGGAGAAATAGCTGACCTACAAAGGAAAAATTGTAGGCATAAAATGAAATGTATTCTTTCCCTCTCACATAGAGATTTAGATCATAGATAAGAAGAAGGGCTGTAAAAAGAACAAATGTGTCAAAGTTTGAGCTATTACACTAATTCCTTGTCCAAGCAGGTGCTGGTTCTGGGACCCAGGCTACACCCAATATCCCTAATAACTTCTTGGACTTGTGTGAACTGATCACCCCTTACTTTGTGTCCTGCAAAGAACAGCATCCCACCAGTGCTGCTGTCAGCTAGTGCACCCTTACAACTTCAAAATATTTTGGGTTCAGTGACAACCGGACCACCATCAGACTGGCTGCTCTGAACTTCACTGTCATCACATTTTTGAGACAACCAATCTGGAGGATCATCTGTAGAGAGATTTTGTTTTTTCAATTTGTGGCCATAAACAGGTGTATTACTATTGCTGCTATAACAAACTAGCACAAACTTGGTGGCTTAAAACAACTCAAATTTATCTCACCGTTCTGGAGGCCAGAAGTCTGAAATGGGTCACTCTAGGCTAAATTGAGGTGTCACCAAGGCTGTGCTCCCTTCTGGGGGCCCTGGAGGAAAAATCTGTTTTCTTGCTCTTTCCAGCTCCTAGAGGCCACCTGCATCCCTTGGAACATGGTCCCCTTCCACCTTCAAAGCTGGCAACAACTGGCTGAGTTCTTAACACAGTGCATATTCTGCCTCCATCTTCCACATTTAAGGACGCCTATAATTATATTTGGCCCACCTGGATTATCTAGGGTAATCTACCTCTCTTGAAATCAATTGATTAGCCACCTTAATTCTATCTGCTGCTTTAATTCCCCTTTGCCATGTAACCTAACAGGTTTCAGGGGTTATAATACAGCCATCTTTGGAGGGCCACCATTCTGCTTACCACAGCCAGGCTTCTCTAGGTTTGCTTCCAGCTATGTCCCTTAACTTTTCCTTAGCACTGCAAAGTATAGAACAGTGATAAAAAAGGCAATATGTCCACATTCACTGATAACTGATAAAAGTTTGATAAAAGAAGGGGAGACACCTGGCTAAAATGGAAACCTGAGATTAAATCAGATAATGTATTAATATGTGAAATCCTGCACCCCAAGGCTTGACCCAGAGCACCCTTGATTAAATATTAATGGAATCTGAAGTTGCTATCTTAGGTCTTCAGAGAATGGCTCCATGACTGTGGTCTTTCATCAATTTTTGCACAAAAAAAATGTCACTTTCACAAAGCTCCCACTACATTTTTCTCTCTTCCTTCCCTTCATCCTTAAAATATTTTTCATTTCTCCTCTGGACACCTTCAGCATGAAAAGGCTGCCATAGACATTGTTTTATTCTTGTGAACCAAGAATCTGTGTAGTTCCTCTTCTGAGCTGAAATTGTGCATCCCTGATTTATAATCATTATTATTATTATTTTTTTTTTGAGGGCAGTGTTACTGGCCCTCATATGTGGGACCTGAGCCGGGGCCGCTGGCTTCCCAAGCTAGCGCTTAACCACCGCGCCATTCGGCCGGCCCTACGATCATTATTTTAATGAAGGGACTGACAGAGGAAACTATACAGTGAGCAAAGACTGAAGGAGTTCTAGCTATTTGGGAAGAGAGCACCTCATTAATCAAGAAAATATTGTATTTATACATGCTATATCAGTTATAATTAAGTTTGGTTAACAGAAATCCCAATAAAGGGAATTAAACACACAATGGTTTCTCTTGCATGTGAAAGAATTTTAAAAACAGGCAGTTCCAAGTCTGTGTGGCAGTGCCGTGAATAAAACTAGTATGTACAAGGTAAATGTTTAATTCTTTCCTTTTAATGACTTTTTTTTTTTTTTTTTGAGGGCAGTGTCACTGGCCCTTGAATGTGGGACCCGAACCAGGGCTGCTGGCCTCCCAAGCCAGTGCCTAACCACCGCACCACTCGGCCGGCCCTTAATGACCATTTTTTAAAGTACAGTGTTAGTGTGCTAGCTACCTTCAATGGTGAATGGTTTTTTTCATTTTTTGGATTTAAAAAAATGTATCATCAAGAATTCAGATTTTTCTATATTCAACGTGTTTCAATCAATTGTAGTTCTTTTCGATGATCAAATTGTCTGATCTATGGCTAGATAGAAGCCCCTGCTTGGTTTGTCTCTAGACCTTTTGACACGATGACATCAGTCTTTGAGCACTTCCTTGCTTTGGGTAAAAAAGATATGCCAGGCTCATCTTATAAATTCCTGCCCCAGACCAGGACCGGCCATTTCTCCAAGGTGCCCTGGTTCCTTCTAGAGGGAAATAGTATTTGGAAGGAATACTATTCTAGTATCTAGAGGGAAATAGTAACACAGTCTGGTCTTTGTTACTGGGTTGTCACCGCTCTTAGGTCTCAGTGGACAGAGCTATTAAATAGGTGTTTTGGGTTTTTTTTTTACAGACAGAAAAGTAAATCACAAGGTCATACTAATAAGTTCATTTCAAATTTAAGATTGCAAAGATTTTACTTAATATTTTTATTTTATATCTGCAGCTCTTAGGCTAAAATATTTGATTCCTAACAACACAATAAATCATATAAATAAACAATACTATCAAAAATTTAAAAATCAATATAACCACTACCAGTAAGACTACTGAATATAATTCAAGTTTCTTTAAAGTTCTTTTGCCCTTAGAATGCATCCTAAAATATTGTGTTTGAAATAATTGAGAAATAATTCTTCTCAGTGTAAGTAGGTCACAACTTTGATACTCAGTAGGGGGTTTTTGTTTTGTTTTGGTTTGGTTTGGTTTGTGTTTATTTTTTAATTTTAGTGATCGGGTATTTTTCTTTTTGATTTAATTTTGTTTTTAATCATAACATTTTTCTAGTCACAAGTAAACATTTTAAATGAGGTAGATTTAGAATTAGAAAAGTCTAGTTTCCCTTCCTCATAGCTAACTATTTTTATTAATTTTGGTTTATCCTTCCATATTTTTAAAAAACATAAAATACTTACATATTTATATTTCCCTTCCTCTTTTACACAAAAAGTATTATACTATAAAAACTGTATTGCACTGTGACTTTTTAACTTTAACTTAAAAAAAAAATACCCTGGAGATTATTCCATACCCGTATGTAGATGGCTTCCCCATTTCTTTTTATGGCTGCATAGACCATTACATATATGTCCCATAGTTTATTCAACCAATCCCCTACTGATAGATATTTGTGTTACTTCTTCTCTTTTGCTATTATACATAATGCTGCAGTGAAAATCTCGAGTGCATGTCATTATATTTTGTCAGTGTACCTTTGGGAAAAATTCCTAGAAGTGGGAATGTTGAGACAAAGGGTATACACATGTATTAAAACTGCAGATACTGACCAACTTCCCTCATGGGGATATTTTGCATTCTTGTCTTCCTGTAGCCTTGCCAATAAAACATGTTGTCACATTTTCGCATTTTTGTCATTTGATAGATGAGAAGTATTATCAGTATAGTTATAATTTCCATATCTCTTATTTTGAATGAGGTTGAGCATCTGTTCAATATTTAAGGATCATGGAAAATATATTTTATTTCAAATATATTTGTTGCTTATGCTGGCATTTTCTCACTTTTAAAGTTGGAGAGAACAGAAAGGGTGTGATTAGATATGAATCAAGTTTACACGGAGGCAAAGGTTATGGTCAATGTATTTTTCTAGGGTAGAAAAAATTCTTAAAAGACTGCATGGAGAAAATTTTATCCATTGGATTTTAACATGGATCCATAGTTTCCTTTATACTGACTCATACCCTCACTGAAGCTCTCATCTTTGGCTGTGCATCAGATTCACATGGAGTTTGGGGAGAGGAGGAGAGGGAAGGGGAGGCAAGGGGAGGGGAGGGGAGGGAAGAGGAGGGGAGGGAGGGGAAGGTCCCTGGGCCCACCACTGACTATTTGGAACTGAAAACTCTGGAGTGAACCCTTGTCAACTATGCTTTTTGGCTTTAGGGTTTGTTTTGTTTTAAAAGGAGATGATTCTATGTAGACAGGCCTGAAAAAAAAATGTACTTACTCTAAAAATATTTATTGAGTGTCAGGGAATGAGTTAGCTGGTGGGTGCTGAGACCACAGCCGTGATAAAACAGACATAGCCCCTGCCCTCATAGACTGTAGGGAGACAGACCAAAAATACTGAATAAAGTAAGTTGCCTTAAGAGCCATGAAAGAATAGGGAGCTGAGATAGAGAGTAACAAGAAGGAGCGCTTTTCGATGGGAAGGACTCCTGGGAAGTAATATTCGAGCTGATTTACAGAAGAAAAATGGGCTTTTGGACCAGCAGACCTAAAGTTTAAAGGAACATCTCAGCAGAATTCACATAAAATATTTTGCTCAGTGCCTGGTTCACAATACATGGCAGCTGTTAGGATGATGATAAAAATGATTTTCTCCTCAGCCACATCTTCCTTTAAGACCCATTTTCAACTAAACTACTCCATTAAACCTTCCTGAGTGAATCCAACCCACAACGAAAACTTTATTCCCCAAACACGTTTGGGGCCTCTGGGGCCTGTCAGGTACTGTTCTGGGATCCGGGGATACACTGATACAGCCAACTTGGCCTTCACAGAACAGTTGTTTCAGGAGATGACTCAATTTAGCAATTATCTATCTTTCTTTTCCAGATTCAACAGGATGATAAACTCTTGGAGGGCAGGGCACTTTTCCTTTTTTGGATCCCTCCCACAGTTCCTGGCATAAACTGAGTGCTCCGTGAAGTGCTAGCCTTAGTGACCTGTCACCTGGGTCAGTGTGTCCTATCTGGCAGTGCTTTAGGAGAGAAGAAAATAAATGTAGATTCTGATGCATTCAGGGCCCAAAAGCTATCTTTACGCCTTGAAAAAAGGCTGGCAACTACACCATTCCGGTCTGCTGAAATGTTTGAAGATGTTTGAAATGTTTAAAATGTTTGAAGTGCCAACACTCAGATCCTGTTTGGCATGGCCTTTAGACAAGTGTTCCTTACAATCTTGCTGATTTTGTTGCTATTGTTGCTAACCAACTTGAAAAAAATTCTTCTTAAGATAACATATTTATCAATCCTGGAGAAGCTTTTGGATTGCTAACATTAACTAACACCTTTCCCCTTTCCCACTATGTCCCCTGACCCCACAGACATATGTACATCCATGTCCAAATACTACGTAGAGTCTATACTTTTGTTTCAAAACCACTTTTTCTTCCAAATCAGTGCTTTCCAGCATAAAAAAAAAAACACCCACTTACTATACCACAAGTTACTGCATTACAGTTCACTGTTTATTAGGGTTTATTATTAGATAAAATAATATAGGATGCTCAGCTAAGTTTGAATTTCAGATAAACAACAAATAATTATTTAGTATAAATATGTCCCATGCAATCTTGGGTACATATTTACCCTAAAAAATTCTTTATTATTTTATGAAATTCTAATTCAACTGGGCATTGTGTACTTTTGCTATTGGTCTTTATGCTACCTCTCCTAACCCCTACAAAAACATGAAAAATAAGTATAATGCTAATTTACAAATAAGGAAACTGAGGCTCAGAGAGAGAGTAATATCTTCAAGATTACAGCTGGTACATGTTTCAAATCAGGATTTGAAGCTAGATCTGTCCAAACACTAAGACCCTGTTCTCATACTTTTCTAGAAAACCAATAATTGCTACAATTGTTTTGTTCAGAGCCAGATCAAGTATATTAGCTTTATAATTGTGAGGTGAATGGACGTGCTCTTGCAGTGCCCCAAACACACCTCTCCCATGCTGCAACCCGGGACCATCTGCCCCTTCTCACCATGAGGGTGCTACTCGGCCTTCATGGTTCAGCTCACAGGTTACCCTCCTGGGAACTTCTCTGACCGTCCCAAGAAGAGCGGATCATTCTATGCCTCTATGTCAGCACCTGCACAGTGTATTTCAATTGATCTAACGGGTCTGTCTCCCTCAGAAGACCATGAGTTTCCTGAGATAGGGACCATGTCATTTTCCCAGTGCCTAGCACAGGAATGGAGCCTCAGTAAATGCGCAGTAGATACTTGAAGGGTGAAGCTCCAATGCTGGGCATTAGATTTAGATGAACTCTGCTAAAATATGCATGGGATTCCCAACTAGGAGACAGTGGCTCTCCTGGCTCTCTTTGAAAAACATCATCAAAGAATAGATACTAGAAAGAAACCTCTATCTAGAGGTGGACAAGAAAACCATGATACTTCAATACTCAACTCGGGAACAACCCTACCAATTACCTTTCCTTAAGATTCTGTTTTGCTGTGCTCTTTCACATAGCAGTAACTTATTACACAATTACCTTGAATGGAGCAACTGAGAATGAATCAGCTTTAGTTAAGTGTGAGTAAATATCTGGAGGGGAAGAAGGAAGAAATGAAGACAATTTGAGCCTCACTTTCCTAGCTCAGCAAAGTTCAAACTGTCACTTTAAAAAGCCAAAATCAAAGCCATTTTATATGCTAAAGATACATGTGCTTGGCATATAAGAATGTTATGTCTTAAAGTATTCCCTTGAATATATTCCAGAGACTTTTTTTTCTTATCTAAATTATAATTCTGGTAAATACAGGGTTTCTCTACGTCTTTCCTCTCTCATTGGACAGACCCAGTGATTTCCAAGGGCACCCAATCAGGTTATTGAAAAGAAATTCGGTACTCTTGCCCCTTGGCTGACCTGTTCATCATCCTGAACCAAAACTCATTTTTAGTGCCAACCAAAGCACTGTTTCACTGAGAACAGAAATATATGCATTCCCTCTGGTTTGGTGTTGTCCTGCCATATCCAGGTTCTTCAGCTCTTTTGCTGAAATATCCCAGATAAGAATAATTAGGGGTCAATGCCCTTTCCAAAATAACACGTAAATGTTACTAGGGGTGCCAAAAAAAAAAAAAATGTATACACATGACTTGTATTCATCTTTTGTTATCAGTATATATTGAGTTTTACAATTTAAATAAGTTTTTTCCGTTTTTCAAATGTGTATACATTTTTTTTGGCACCCTCCATATTTATATTAATCAATAAATGTTTTAGGAATGATTGGCAGGCTTAGATGTAGATAATTTCTATGAAGACAAATAATGATTAGATCCAAATGGCAACCCTCCTTTGGCAGAAGCACAAAGATATAAACAATATACTCAATAAAACATCTAATTTATTCTTTCATGCAGAGGAAATGACTGATACTGTCTGGTGTAGTCTACTGGACAGAGATTTAAGTCAAAAGGAAGTCTATTACCGGTGGAATCCCAAACACCAACCATGCAGTGTGGGTGGCGTCCTGGAGGCAGAGGAGCCTTTCCCCCACAGAAGCAAACTCTTCTTGTTTATCAGCTAGGCTGGGCAGGGGAACTGGCTGTTCCCCAGTATCCAAGGGGGCAGGAGGGAGATACAGAACAGGTATGAACACCAGCTCCAGTCACATTACTGGAATTAATCTCCTAGACCTAACCCTTCCTGACCTTGGACTTCTCTCTGAGCCTCATTTTCCTCATTATAATAGTAAAATGGAAATATAACATCACCTCATGGGTTACTGTGAGGACCAGGGAGACTGTAGGTGAATGATTTAGTCCGGGGCCTAGCACAGTGAGCCCACAATCTCAGTTCCTCTTGCAATTCTTTCTTGCCCATCAGCACGTCTGACATCAGTGAAACGGTAAGTTGGCATGCAGATGGACAGTTCAGCTTCTGACCACAGCTTCCTCCAGATTTCCATGAATAACGTTAGTCATATTTAAATGGAACAGAGATTTAGAGAGAAGGCGAGGGATGGCCAGGACTCAGGATTTCAATGCCTCTCTTCTTTGCATTCCGTCCCCTTGGCTCCTCTCCCACCTTAGAGGGAAACAAACACAAAAGCACAGAAGACAAGGCCAGGCGAATGCATGTTGTAAGACTTAATCCCACCCCCCCAGGGAAACTGTAGCAAACTGGGCTGGCCCTTGTGGGAGATCCCTTTCACATGTTAGAGGCAGGCCGAGGGCCTAGAAGCAAAGAAGCTCCTGAGGCCTTCCCTCCCAAGCCCATACCCAGGTTTCCATGGATCTGACTACTGTAACAGCGCAGAAAAGGGAGCCCAGGAAGAACTGGAAGTTAGCAAAGAAGCAACACACTCAAGAGAGCATCTGCCCCTCACCTATTGCTCAGCTTCAGGCTTTCTCAGGAGGCCAGTGTGATCCCCAGGACGCCTGGCCTGGATGAGCCCATCAGAGGGAGAGAAAAAGTCAGAAGAGTCAAAAAGTAACCACCATACATGCCTGGTTCGGAACTTGAACTCATTTGATATGTATTTTCTTTAGCCCCCAGCGTGTACTTGCACTTGTTCCAGACACTGAAACCCCACCCACACCATTAGAAGTTGATGAGTCACAAGCCCTAGACCCTGTGCTCCTCACACCTGCCCTCTCCACTCTCAGAGCTGAGTTCCTCCCTTCTCTAAATGGCTTTGCCCTTTACCCAAAACCATCCTGAGGCCAGGGTGCGACAGAGGGAAGGGAGGGAGCAGGCGGGAGGCTGAAGCTTCCACAGCTAGCGAGAGAGATGTTTTTGGTGCTTTTCCCTGGGTTTCCTTTCTTCAGCACTGGGGGCAGGAAGCCACAGTGGCCCTGCTGACTCAGGTGGGGACGGCTCACAAAGCTTCTTTAGATTTTAACTCAAGGCACAAAAGCCTCAGTCCCTTTCCCTCAGTTCCAAGTCATTACAAACCTCCTATTTCTGTCATTGGACTGTTATTTGGCTCCAAATAGAAAATTAACATGTGATCTGGATTGGGAAAAAGGTGGTACAAGGCTAAAGAGACGCAGGTAGATAGCCTGAACTTTTTTGCTTTGGGAAATTGTCAGCCTTACATCACAAGCAGGAAGGCTTTGGCACCAGATTAGCCAAGAGCAGTAACAATCTACTCAAGTGTAATGAGCTAAATTGAGGCCAAATGCTAGAGACAATAAAAAGCGCCACCAGATAGGAGTTTCCAGGCCAATCCAGATCATCTGCTCTGCCAACACAGGTCCCAAAACGAACTGGAGGCAATTAAGAGTGCTCACCATAGGTTTGTTTAAATCATGGTAGGGCTTGAATTTTTGAGCTGTTAAATTCCAAATCACCTAACTATGTGATCTTAAATATTAAATCAACTTCTATTAACCTGCTTGTATTTTCACTTTGGGGTTTGGAAACTAAACTAATTCGATCAATCAGGACCCTTTGTGTTTAAAAACAAAGAATTCGAAGAGGAAAAAAGAACTCCAGGCCTCATGATACCAGTGTATTCTTGCTTGTTCTATCACTAACATACTCTCTGAAACTCTTCATTTTCTAGATGAAACTAAAAAGGTGAGATACAAAGAAGGTAAGTCACCTTCCTCAAGTCCCATAGCTAATTAGTTGCTGAAGTCACACTATCCCCATGTTTGTTTTGCTCTCAAACATAGTACGGCCTTTCTATAGTCTATGGATTGGTGCCATGAGCTACTTTAAGATGTTAGCTGTCAGAACAGGACCCAGGGTTTAATTGGCTGAAAAAAAAGTTACCAGTTTTCTGAAAGTTTCAAGTCTTGTGGCTTTTCAAAACCATCTCTTTAGTTGGTTTAGTTAGTAAATAAAAAGCAACCGTTTTTTTGTTTGTTTGCTTTTCTTTTGCCAGGCCCTACTTCCTTGATGATGTGGTAACTGTAATTTCTATGATCTAAAAACCATCTCCTAATGGTCATCTCTTCCTGTTCTGCATCAGGCGTATTGTTTTGCATAAGAATCAACTTGTGCGTCAGAGAGGTTGGACTTTTGAAACCTTACACAATCTTGTTAGAAATTCCCAGAAACTGGCACAAGAGCCAGCTGTACCTGGGGAAAAAAAACTGGAGAATTCCTCAACAGGAAGGGCTTCAAAAACAGACTACACATTCCATGAAACAGATGGCTTCACTGGTGAATTCTACTAAACATTCAAAGAAGATTTAATAATCTATCCTACTTAAATTCCTTAAGGTGAATATTCCTGATGAACACAGATGCAAAAATCCTCAACAAAATATTAACAAGCCAAATTCAACAATACAGTAAAAGGATGATACACCACAATCAAGTGGGACTAACTCCAGGGATGCAAGGGTGGTCAACATGCATAGATAATCAACGTGATACACCACATGGACAAAATGAAGATAAAAATTATATGATTATCTCAATGGATGCAGAAAAAGCATTTGACAAAACTCAGCATCCAATTATAAAAACTCTCAACCAAATGGGTATAGAGGGAACATACCTCAACATAATAAAGGCCATATTTTTTAAGGTAAAAAGCTAAAAGCTTTTCCTCTGAGATCAGGAACAAGAGGATACCCACTCTCAATAACATAGATGGACCTTGATAGTAATATGCTAAGTGAAATAAGTCAGAAAAAGACAAATACTGTATGATTGCACCTATATATGGAATTTAAAAACGAAAACAAAACTCAGAGATACAGAGAATAGATTAGCGGTTATCAGAGGGGAAGAGAGTTGGGGGGATGGGTCAAATAGGTAAAGGGGGTCAATTTTATGATGTTGTATCATTTTTTTAGTGTCTACAAAGATTGAATTATTATGTTGCACACCTGAAGCTAATACAATATTACATGCCAATTTTACCTAAAAAAAAACAAAAAAAAAAAACAAAAAAGCTAACTTTTGGCGGTGTGGTCATGTGGTGTTTGCTGTAACACACATTGTTATTGCATTGAGGGTCCAAGGGGCACACTCTATTTATCTGATGGAGTGGGGCAGAGATTACTGGCATGGTGTAACAGACGCAACTTGCAGCATATCTTGCCTTTTTCACACCCCTCCCTTAGAATTCTGCACATGAATATGTGCTACTGCACCTCCCTCTGTCATTGCTGTGTTTAGTGAGCTTGGCTTTATGGACTCAAAGGATGACTTACGGGAGTAAGGCTATGACACAAGGAACCATTTCAACTGAATGAAGCAATAGAAGAGACAATATAACAGTTCCCATTATTCTGGAATTCAAGCAATCTAGAATCTCCAAAAGGTCTGAATTGTGCTTTGCTTTGAAATACGCAAATACAATTCTAAGGGATGGTTTGTAAACAATAATCATTTAACCTGCCCCACCCTCCTGATGAACTCAGAAAGCCCTCTACAACAGTCAGCATGGCACAGTCAGCCAAGCCTGGGGAGAGAGAAGGAACTGACTTGTCAGTGTTTGGAAAACATCATATATGAGGTTCTGATTGATTTTGTCTCCCTTCCATTTCCTGCTCAGCGTGCAACTTCTTGGACTCAGCAATTACAGCCAACAGCTACAGAGAAGGACAAAGAGTGGCAGCGTCTTCAAAAGTATTTTAACTGCAGTGGTGAGCAGAATCAAGAGATTTAAGTAGTTTACAATCCATGTGAATTACTCAATCTACACACGGAAGGGCCCCAAATGAACTAGGTCCAAATTCCACTTTCACCACTGATAACAAATTTGAATTGAACTTAAACTGTAAAAGAAAAAAAAGCACTTTCATTCTCAACCTCAATTTCCTTATCTGCAAAATGGGTTACACATTATCAGCTTCACAGTCTGTAACGAAGAAAGATTAACTGGAATAACAGGTAAAGTACCTTCTATAGTATTTGGCAGGTGTAGATATTTTCCTTACCCAATGGCAACTATTACTTCACACACAAGATTTATTATATAGATAACTTAGTTAACATCAGGTACATTGCTGAGTACTGAGAATTATAAAAGTACCTGTTACACTGTGGCTCTGTAATGCAAGATAATCTTTCTCTTAAGAATAGACTTCGCGGGCCGGCCGAGTGGCGCATTGGTTAAGCGCTGGTTTTGGGATGCCAGCGGCCCCGGTTCGGATCCCACATGAGGACCAGTGACACTGCCCTCTACAGCTAACAACAGCTCCACCTGGAGCTGGGCTGTGCGAGCCCCGGTGATGGTGTGGGCTGCCATAGGCTATAGTGAGTGGCCCGCAGCCAGCGTGAGCGGCTGGCAGCCAAGAGTGAGCTGCCAATAGCTGCAGTGAGCGACATCCAGAGGCCAGCGACCGATCTGCCTCATCTGGGAAGAGCGCAATGACGATACCAACAGTGAAGCAACATCCTCCGCAACTAAACTGAAGAACAAAAAGACAGCAACTTGTCTGTTCCCCTTCCCCGATTCCCCAACACTGTTCCCCTCCGCCAATTCCCCAAAAAAATCTTTAAAAAAAAAAAAAAGAATAGACTTCGCATATCTGTGGTTAGGCAAAAACTAACAAATATGTATCTACAAAAATGTTTACAAAATACTTAGTAACCGAAGAGTTTTTAGACATGTTAAAGAAAGCAGTTCTTTGAAGCTCAAATAGGCTCATGGGTTGGAGGGAAGTCTTCCAGTGATGTTTCTATTTTTTTAAGAGCTAGGTTTATAGCAGCTAGACTTGAAAAGCAAGTAGGCCCCCTTATCCCTGGTTTTGCTTTCCATGGTTTTAGTTACCCACTGTTAACCTAGGTCGGAAAACAGTAAGTGGAAAATTCCAGAAATAAACAATTCTTAAATTTTAAACCGTGCCCCATTCTGAGTAGCCTGATGAAATCTCGCACCGTCCTACCTTCCCACCCGGATGCAACTCATTCCTTTGCCCAGTGTGTCTCCATGCTGGACATGCTCCCGGCCTGTTAGGCACTAAGCAGCCTCTCCATTATCAGGTCAGCTGTTGCAGTATCGCAGTTTGAGTTCAAGTAACCCCTATTTTACTTAATAATGGCCACAAAGCACAAGAGTAGTGATGCAGGTGATTCAGATATGCCAAAGAGAAGCCATAAAGCACTTCTGTTAAGTGAAAAGGATATGTATGGGAAAATAACAATAGTTTAGGGGCCAGCTGAGTGTTTTCAGTTGGTTAAGAGCGCGAACTCTGAGCAACAGGGTTGCTGGTTCCATTCCCACATGGGCCAGTGAGCTATGCCTGAGCTGAGTTGCTTCTGAGCTGCCAACAGGTGGCAGGATGGCTCGGCTGGTGAGAGCACGTGCTCCTAACAAGGTTTCTGGTTCGACTCCTGCATGGGATGGCGGGGTGCGCTCTCTGCAACTCAGATTGAACTCGGCACCTTGAGCTGAGCTGCTGCAAGCTACCGAAGGGCAGCCAGATGGAGACTGGACTTGGAGCTGAGCTGGCTGCGCCCTCACAGCTAAGACTGAGGGACAACAACTTGGCTGTTCCCTTTCCCAATTCCCCAATAAAATCTTAACAAAACAAATAAAACATAGTTTATACCGAAAGGCCTGAAACCTTGCAACCAGACCAAAGTGAATGCAGAATCCCAGCTACTTCTGATTCCTTATCTACATCTGGGAGTTTCATGTTTTATTTCTCTCTCAGTAAAGAAAAGGCACGGGATTGTTTCTACCCATTTCTTCAATCTTTTGTCCTAAGGATCTCAGTATGTTTCCTCAGACTCTTGAGTCATCTAATACTAAAATAGCAAGAAAAGCTGTAAAACTCAATTGTTTTTCCCCCACGATGGATAGACTTGTAGCATGCCTTTAAAAGACTACAAAACTGTAACTATCTAAAATAATCAAATTAGAAAAACCAGGCTGTCATCCTAATCTCCATATTGCCAAGTTTCAGGGAGCAACATTGCAAACAGAATTTAAAAAAGCACTATTTTGTTTCTCTAAGACTAGCCTTCTCACCTTCTCAGAAAGGCAAGGGAAAGAAAAAACCTGTAAGGAAAAGAAATCAATGGTCCCTCAAAGGAAGAACAACAATGGCTGGGGCAAAATTAGCATTCTCCTATCTCCAATTAAAAATGTTTCTTATAAACAGAAGTGTCTCATCTGTATGTATCCAAAAATATATTTTACCAGTATATTCCAAACTGGATTTTTAAATAAAAATCCAAACTGGATTTTTTTCATCCGGAATGAGAATATTTGTTGAGAATTTTCCAAAAGCACCCAAACTTAATGTTTAGTCAAAAGATAATCAGAACCAAGGCTGGTAGAATAAGCTCTACTGAAAAGAGCAGAGATACACTATAGATTGTCATCCTAACTTAATTTTTCATATTAACTATTTCAGAAATAATATATTCAAATGAAACTTTCTCATTATACTGAGAAATTTGGAAGACTACCATTTTAATTAACAAATATTTGTTCTCCCAGCACAGCAAACAAAAGTATGAACATGAACTGTCTGGGTCTAAATAATGGTTTAAAATCTGAGAACAGATTTTGCAAGATCATGACTTATAAATTAGTATTAGAAATATAAAAATTAAGACTCCTTCTATCTTAAAATATATTACTACAGTAATGATAGTGAAAGTTTCAAAACTTAACCTAAGTTGGCAAGCATGAAGCTTAAACTACAATCTTTTAGCTGGAAGAATATGACACCTTTTTTCTTGCTGTGAAATTTTCTCAAAAATTCTATATTACACACACACACACACACACACACACACACACACTTAAAAAACAGCTTAATACATTAATGTACAGATGCTTAAAAGTGAATTGAGCTGCCAGGTGAGTGGAAGGAAATGTTTAAGGAAGAGAAGAATGGTTAGGGGAGAACTGAGTGATCTGAGAACTAAGTTCAGAAGAGCTAGGTATAGGCAAATGATATGGTGATGTGAATATTTATTTCCAGCTTGCATTTGGCAAAAGACAGTCCAAATTTCAAGTATCATTAAGGAACCACATGAAATACCAGAGAAATATATTTCAAAAATGTACACTTATTATATATTCTGGTTTGGCTGTATATAACTCCCATATGTTTAAGGGCCTGCAACAGTTTTGCAATTTACAAAAGGAAAGCACTCAAGTAAAGATACGAAAGCTGATCATGCCTGGAAAAAAAAAAACGAGGCTTTTTTTTTTTTTTTTACAAGTTGAGTTCTGGTTTCAGTACTAAAATTAAGACCAAGATCATATACAAAAACAGTATCAAGTGAATGATTATGTCTTGGAGAGCACAAACTTCAAAATGATGACTATAAAAAATAATAAGTACAATGGATTCTAGGCATCAAGTTGTAGATAAGACAGAAAATGCTAATGTCCATAGGCTATTTATTAACTGATCAAAATTCAAGAACCAATAGTGATTAAATTTCGGCTTAAGTGAGTAATTTGGTCACCTATTATGAATGAACTATTGTTATCCAAATATTATTTTTGATGTTCAGCTTTTAGGTTTAACATTAGGTCCTATCCTAGATAAGACCTTTAGTTTTTATCATGACATTCTTTGGTTTCAGGCATTTCTGAAATGAGAATAGCACCAGAATAATATCACAATCTCTGTAACATTAGCAAAGATGGACCACAATTACACTCCATCCTGAAATATTTTATATACCAATAACTACAAAGATGACAACATGGTTCTATTTAACAATGAACCTAAACAATTCCTATACAACTTTCATAGTCTATAAAGTTTATGAATCAAAAATTACTTAATGTGTCAGACACTACGTAAATTTGTTTCAAGTCTTTTTTATTTTTTATTTTATTTTTTAGCTGAGCCATCCTGCCACCTGTTGGCAGCTTAGCAGCAGCTCAGCTCGGGCTGGGCATCTAACTGCTGTTGCTCAGAGCTCAGCTCACACTCTTGAGCGAGCTCTTAACCATCTGAGCCACTTGGCCAGGCCTTAAGTCTTTTTTAAAGAGACTCTCCTTGAAAGAAGAACTAGGTTCATTCAACTTTATATGCCCATAGACTGAATCTAGCATTTGTACATGAAAAGTATTCAATGGGTATTGATGAATTGATAGCATTAATTTGTGACACATTATCAGAATCAAGAAGTCTTGACAAACAAATACAGCAGCTAAAATAAATAACTAATTCAAGAATGATATGCACAGTATGTCCTTTTATAGACTATTTTAAAACTCCCACATCAATACTACAAGTTTCCAGAGTCAAGCATACAATGAAATGGTAAATACTGAATTTTGTGTCGGTGCTTACCTCCAGGGAGGCATACAGAAGTCCTCAAGTGTTCTTATTTGGATCTAAACCAAATGTTTTAATCTTAATTTTGATAAAACGGGGCAATGGGCATGAATATTCATTATATTATTCTCTTGTCAGCCTATTTGCAGATTAAAAAAAAAATACATCAGACCTTTTTGCAGGAATAACTGATGAATCAACAGTATTTACCAGCTAATTATCTATTTTATGAACATCATTCACTTAAAGATCGATGATCCATGTATCTTTAAATATATAGTTGTGGTATTTCTTATTTAGATTTTTAATAAAATGGATTTCTATTTTTCTTTAGGAAGTTAAAATTTATTTGGGTAAATTTCTATTAGAAATAAATTGCATTATATTGCCTGATTTAGTCAAAGCTGCTTGAAATTCTAACCTTTTACCATCAATCACTAATTGTATATCAACACAAAGAGCAGAAAATAGCTGGTTAGTAAAGTCACAAGAATTGTGTTTATTATTATAGCAAACACTTTCATGGCATTTGAAAGAACTCAGAACTATTTCTTTGAAATGGGTTCATATCTATGAAACCAAGCCAGCCAGTGAAGTCTTTATTTGAAAAAAAAAGAAAAAGAAAAAAAGAATTAAAGAAATTAAGCAACCAAAAGGTTATTTCACATAACAGCAAAATATAAAAATAGAAGCAAAATGTTAAGAATTGCTAAGCAATGAATTTAACTAACTTTGATTCCATCCATCTGACTTGTTGCTAATGGTCCTTCCATTTGTTATATATGTAAAACAAGCATGATAATAATTAAAGAATGGCCTTGTAAGACTTACTAAGAGGTTAAAAGGAATTACTGGAAAAGTGTTCACAAATTCTTCAGAAATACTACTGACAAAAATATTTATTTTATTATACTTTTAGTCTTCTTTCAGTGAAAGTGTCCTTTTAAATCAGGTTCTGTTTTTAACATTGTTTCCAACTCTCAAAAAGAGAGATGTTAGCTTTCTTCTAAAGTGATACACTCTCAGTGTATCATAATATTTCTGATTAAGAAAGATAATAGAACTGTGCTGCCAGAGGAAAAAAAGAGAATTGCAGCACAACTGGTAAAGTTCCTAGACTTAGTTCAATCAGGTCATGGATCACCCAAATGACATCTTTCGCTACTCCACTACTTTCAAGTATCATTTTTAAAACATAGCCTCAGTGTGAGACTTCTTATATAAATAGGAAGAATATAATTTCTGTAAACATTTGCAGTGCCAGCTATTTCTTTGAATAGACTTTTTTCCCCTTAAGAGAGCTGCTCCAGTGAAGAATTGTCTTACACATCCATGTCCAGACTCAAAAAGAAACGCAATATTTTTCTGTGAAAAGACAGAAATACCCAAGCAATGTGAAAGCTTTCTGTAACCAGGGATAGCCTACCTATTCCAAGCATGTAATCACTCCCTATAGATTCTTGATTAAATTAAAATGTTCTCCAGTTCCTCAGAGCTCATCAGATGTGTTGTTCACCTTTGGTAATTCACACTCTTGACTGGCCTGACAGCTCTGAAGGATTTCCTTGTAGTGGTTCTTCAGATCCTCATACAAAGAAACAGGTTCTTGGGAGTGAGCCAATGGTAACACCTTTTCATTCAGTAACATCTGCACTTGGAATTCTTCTTTAGGAGTCTCAGCATTTTTACAATGGTACAGCACAAATATGAGGTTTGAGGCATAGGGTACAATGTGACCACTTCGGAACTTCCGTTGCATTTGTTCCTTGTAATTGTAAGCTGTTAGGGGCTCCTTGTCTTTGAAGTAGCCCATGAGAGAAAGAAGTGGAAGAAGGGTTTCTGCGTGACCAAACTGAAGGATGACCGGAGAGGAAACTGGCTGAGACCTTAAACAAGAAAAAAAAAGTATATATATTCATGTCACAGAACATAGTATCTACACTTAGAAGTGGTATACAACTTTCTCATCTTTTAAAATCTTTTTATACATAACTCAACAATATGGCTGAATTTCTGTGTGGTGGGGAACTGAACTTTTTATACTAAAAGTTAAGTTCCAAAATTCAGATCATTGTAGTATTGCAAATCCATCTAAAACAGTGTGCATACACATTATTTTTCAAGTTTAAAGAGAGCAGAGTCTTTCCTTGTAGATTAAAGAACTTGAAGTGGATACGTATTTCAAAACTGTACTGCCATTCTGTGAATGAAATTGAGCAATCTGGCCTTGAGTAAACACTGAGCACTCAATGGAGCTCTTCTGAACTTCAAATGTTATTTTCTCTATATCTAATAGGATATAAAGGTGATCAATATTCAGTAAACTATTCAGTTAAAGCCAAATGTGAAAAGTGAATAGTAATTCATGTACTCTTCCAATGTCTTACAAAGACCTGACTTTGACACCAAATGGAAATAGAGTCACAAAAGGGTAGAGGTACCACCTATTCTAGCTGCTATACTGTGTCTGTGGTTGGGAACACAACAGTTTTCAACACCATGAGCTAAATCACCTTTTTTTCTCAAGGTTTCTGTGATTTTTTTCTGGTAAAGGCTTTTAAAAAATAAATAGCAGCAAATGATTGCTTAGCCTTTTCCCAACTTTTATAGAAAGGATATGACTATTGTTCTTAAATATAATTTGTAAATCTATTCAAAACACAAGTAATCATCTGACCCCACTCATTAGTTTACAAATTTTGTGCCTCTGGATTTTCTGGGAGAACAGCATTTACAGCGGTCTTTCAACTTTCCTCATTTCCCACATAAAAACAGATGGGGCAACTTAGCAGCTGAAATTGGGAAGGGTTTAGTCCACTCTAGTATTTGGTGAGTGCCAGGGAGGATAAGCACTAGGCCTCTGGGGCTGAAGAAATCTAGCCTCTGTGAACTCTCAAAACAGCCATCCAGCGCTCCATTCCAGGATAGAGGACCCCTAAGGAGAAACTGGGTTCAGGACTAAGCAGGAGAAGGAGAGCAGAGATAAAGCAAAGAGCAGGTCCAGATAAAAGTGGGGGGAGGGGACGAAAACCAGGAAATCTCAGAAAGCAACACACCATATATTTCTGAACAGTACACACACACGCACACACACACACAAAGGGGACTCTGTGAGTCAGAAAGCCATAAGACATGAGTCTTCTTCTAAATGTTCAGGAAAACTAAATACACATTCAAATCAGCAACAGAAAAGTAAGAGAATAAGGAGAAAAACATCCCTAAATAAAATTATATTAGCTAGACATACATACTCAAAAAAAAAAAATACATAGAAACTGTAACATACTATTTCACAATTATCCACTATTTTGAGATTCATATTCTCTAAAAGTGGTTAAATTTAAAAACTATTCATCAACAAGTGATTGTAAGCCACCCTTCTTAACTGGTATACATTAATTAGGTCACCTAAAGTACCTGAAACCTACTTTATTTCCAAGAAGCATCCCCTTAGGTCTGAAGTTACAAAGCAGTACCATTAAGACCACAGCTATATTTGGTTTGACCTGTATAGATTTTTTTTCAATTTTGCATCAAGTGTCAATTATTTCAAAATTGGGAGAGTTCGGATTGTTAATAATCTAGATTTTTGGCTTCTCTTGAGAAACTGAAAGATCTGGCAACATATATTCCCATAAAGCAACAATCAGCTGAACAGGAATGTGGGTTACCCTCCAGAAAGGACATACACCTGTTGCACAGAACATATATAACTTCACGTTGTGTGACATAAGATGGATTCATTCATTCATTACTTGCCTGGCCCTTTTATACATTTATACATATACATGCAAGTCAAAGTTAATGCCACTGTCATAATGTAAATGTAGTGGAAATTAACAGTGATACAAGTTAAAGAAAACCAAGTAGTAAAAATACTGGTTTACAGTTGAAGTCCTCTAACCATGAGGTCGTAACTTCAAAACCAGGAACCACCCTAAAATCAATGCTCTCTGTGAGATCTACTAGGACACACAAGGTGTCAGGAAGAAAGCAGCAATACCCCCATTTTCTCACTGAAAGACTTAATGGTAACTCTCTCCTCTTTTCCTCACTGAAGCACTCTAATAAACTGGGGACGAGGTATACGAAATATATAATGCAAAGCATTCTAGTTTCACCATTAACAAAAATTATTATCTATTTTACATTCTGTTTTTCTACTACTCTTCAAAATGCAGTGCGTACCTTACACTTACAGCACACCTCAATTCAGACCAGCCCCATTTTCAAGTGTTGAATGACCACATGTGGCTGGTGGCTATTCTATTACATCGGACAGCAAGGGATAGACAGTGATGTGGATAGCCTTACATACTTGGATTCAAAGTCAATCAAATAAAGAGAAAATACAAAGAGAGATAAGACAAATAATCATACATTAAAAAAAAAAAATGTGTGCTGGGGGAAGGAAAGAGACCAACTGGGCTGTGTACAAATAAAATAGTTCAAAGTCCCATTAATTACATCCAAGCTACAGAAGAAATCAAATCTAGGCTGTGATGCAAATTTAAGTTTCAAATCTGAAGGTTCCTTAGGTTTATATAAAAGCAATAAACTCCATTTTTTCTTTTGACTGCCTTATTGTTGGTCACATGTTAAAATCAGCTCTTTTTGAGAAGAAAGTTAAAGAAAATTGTGTTTTAAAAATGTTTATTGGAAGTTTTATGGGAAATCAAGTAAGCTTATATGTTAAGATTTACACAGGAAGCCTTATCAATATCAAAAAAGCAACTGTTCAGTTGACACACCTAAATTAAAAAAAAAAATCTTTTTATTTTAGAATTCCAGATAATTTTCAATAGGAAGGAAAAGTGCAATTTTTAAATAAATGCCAATGAATATTATCTTCTTATACAGATCAATCTCTATTACAAAAGCTTACAATATACAAAGAGGGCTGGTTAAATGCAGCAATCAATAATAACTTAAGAATAACTACAGATTATAGGGTCAAAACTCATGGAGCCTTCCCCAAAAAGGTCTAAAAAACTAAAAACACTAGTTTGCTTAGAAATCCAAATGTGCCTGTAGGAAATAATGAACAAGTTACAATTTTTTTGTAAGTTAGATATTTCTACAATATCCAAATAAAAATAATTTAAGTTTATGAGACAATGCCCAATACAAAGGAGAAATAAGCACAATTTCATTTGTGATTATTTTTTATTTGTCTAATATACTTTTTGTGCCTTAAAGTGTCTTGCACACATAGTAGATGCTGTTGCAACTTCAGAAAAAGTAGCTGGCTGATGCTGCTTGCATTTGTACAAAAAAGGCCCTGGAAAAACGGCTGCCCCCAATTTTCCAAAACACAATAAAGAGTCAAAGATCCATTTGGTTATTTTGTTTTCTTTTTTCTAGCTGAACCATCTTGCCACCTGTTGGCAGCTCAGCCTGGGCTGGGCATCGAACTGCTGCTGTTCAGAGCTCATCACTCTTGAGCGACCTCTTAACCAACTGAGCCACTTGGCCAGCCCAATTTGGTTATTTTGTTTAGATGTGACAAATGGTAGCATTTCTGTCAGGTACCATGCTGGCTTCTTTCTTTAGGAAGGGAGGAAAGATGAGAAAAGGAGAGAAAGCTATAAGGTGAAAGAACAAAAATAAAACATATTTCTGGCTCTTGCAGATTAGCCAATTGTCTAAATGTTAGGGGAACTCAGAGATGGAGAGCAAACCCTTCTCCCTGGGAAAGAATTGGATGGGATTTGCTGAGGAAGTGGTGTTTGGGCTGGGTTACGAATACATTTCTAGTAAGTCTTACAATAGAAATGCTGCCCATTGTAGCCTTAGTAAAGTGTAGTAGTTGGTTTATCCTATGATGTAGTTATTATCACCCTTTTTTTACAGATGAAAAAACTGAGGCTAACTTACTTGCCTAAGTTATCTTTGAAGCACCAATTAAACTCACTAGAAAAATATCATCCATTAAATTCATGGGCATAGTTTAATGTAAAAGATGAACCTAAATCCTTTCAAAAAACATTAACTGTTGTCTGACTTACAAGTTCAATTTTTCAAACGTTTCGTGAAGCAAGGCAATGCCTGAAATTATTTAAAAAAAAACTTTTAGGGCCGGCCAAGTGGCGCATTGGTTGAGAGCTGGCTTTGGGATGCCAGCGGCCCTGGTTCCATCCCACAGATGAAGGCCAGTGACACTGCCCTCTACAGCTAATAACAGCTCCACCTGGAGCTGGGCTGCGAGCCCCAGCGACGATGTAGGCTGCAGCCCCTGCTGCAATGGGCTACCATGGACAACAGTGAGTGGCTGGCAGCCAGCGTGAACAGCTGGTAGCCAGTGTGAGCTGCCAATAGCCATGGTGAGCGATCACCCAGAGGCCGACCACCGATCTGCCTCATCCGGGAAGAGCGCAATGACGATACCAACATGGGCCAGAGAAGCAACGTCCTTCGCAACTAGACTGAAGAACAAAAAGACAGCAACTTCCTCGATTCCCAAACACCGTTTCCCTCCCCCAATTCCCCAATAAAAAATCTTAAAAAAAACCCACAAAACTTTTAGCTTGAACTTGAACATAGGCATACCATAAATCAAGTTTCATAAATATAATTTACACAGAAAAAAATTCACTTGGAAAAATCTTAATGCCCTCTTGCATAAAAAAAAAGCTTTGTACATCTGGACTGGAGCAAATAATTTAGGAATTCAGTCACCTAAGTTTGCTTTTTTAAACCACTGCTGTTTTAAAATCATTTAAAATCAAATCTGTTTTTATATGGGCACAGAAACATGGTATTTCATCATTTTAGTTGATGAAAACTACATTCTGAGTGCTAGGTAACAAGGCTCCTGGCATACTCGTTTGAATTGGCCAATCTTATAAACACTCTTTAGCAACATGCATGTTGGTAAAAGTAATGTTAAATCCTACAGAATAAGAAAACAGGTTGTCTTGACATCAATTCTTCTCCAAGAGTGTATAAAAGGCAAAGACCATATTTCCAGGTTTTTAACATGAAATAAATATGTAACAGAGGATGAACAAAGACAGAAGAGACAAGAAATCTTGCTTCAAGAACATGGCATATGACTAACTGCTTCCAAAAATTAGGGAACCAACCATGTCTCTACGAGCTTATGGAGACTATCTTTTTTTATTCAATAACTCTACGGCATCAATTGCATTATACTCTCCACCTTACATTCAGTTTGCTGAGTAATAAAGGGTATATGCATTTACATTTTTATTCGAGCATGAAAGAAGGGGAATACGTCAACAAATGACACATTTTAGTTTTATAGAACCAATATTCAGGCCAAAAAGGTTTCAACTCCAATCAGTAAGTGATAGCTATCTGGAATACTGCCTTGAGAAGGATTCTGAGGTTGTATCCAAACCCAATGTCATCTACCTCATATTCTCTACATGCTTTCTTCTCCATATATAAACATCCTTTCCTTGCTAACCAATTTATCTTTATCTCCATTTTCCCTCTGCCCATTTCAAAGACACCTGATTACAAAATACAATAGAAGATGCTTCAAGTTTGTATTATGATGGTATGTGATTTTTGGTTTTTGACAGAGATATCACTGCTGGTCAAGTGTGTTTTAAAACAACATAAATATACATATAACATATAATCACTTTATGAACTATATACAATTATCACTTTAAGAACTATAAATCATTCCTGAATGTATGTGCACAAATCTTTATTGGACACAGAAGAAGAAGACACACAATTGGTTTTGTTTACATCTTTTAAAAAATGTCAAAAAATCAGACTATTAAAGATGTAGACAGAGAAATTTTCTCTCACAGGGAAAGAGCTTATAAAGTAGAAAAGAACACTTCATGATATTTTATAAAATATGCAATCAACATGAACATAAAATTGGCCTAAAAATTATCTTTAAGTACTTACATGTTTTATACAATTTAAAAATTCTTTCTTGATTTTTGTATTTCAAAAAAATTCAGAGGTCACTAAATGTCCAGGTTGGGTTTTAAAGGTAAGAAGCAAAACTTAGCACACTACTAGATAAATTACAAGATTCTAAGAGAATATGACGTGTTTTTTGCATTAACTCAAAAATATGTCCATTAAATAATAGTTCAGACTATAAATCATTTGTCTCAAACATAGCTGCTTTTTTTCACTATTTTATTTTTCCTGCCTAAATTCAACTTTGTAAGCCTTAATTGTTCAAGTGTCAAAATTAGAATAAATATAATAAAGCAATCTTCTTCCAGTTCCCTTAAGAAAATAAAACTAAAACATCTAACTCATAATTATGAAGTATAAAACTCAAAAGAACTTAGCCAATTTTTTTTTCCAGTCATTTAAACTATATAGTTAAAATCAGGGGTCCACTTACAGCTAAGAATGTCAGAATGCTTTTCTTATAAACAATGACTAATCAATGTGTAAACTGATTTCTACTCTATTTTTTGGAACTCAACTGCCAAAATATCAAACTCTGGGTATCAAAAGAAACAATGAGAACTTCCAGTTTCCAGTTTATAAGGAGCTAAGAAGTTGCCACTTCACCCTGACAACAAACAGCCCCTCTCAATCCCTGATAACTTTCCTTGCTCTGAAGTTGGCTCTGTCTGAAATTCATATAGCTACTGCCACTTTTTTTTTGATTAGTGTTAATTAGCATCTTACATCTTTCTCCATTACTTTACTTTTAATGTATATGTGTTTTTATATTTAAAGTGGCTTTCTTATAGACAATATATGAACAAAATCAAATAAGAACTAAATAAATGGAGAGATATTCCATGTTCATGGATAGGAAGACTCAATATTATCAAAATGTCATTTCTCCCCAACATGATCTATAGATTAAAAAAAAAATCTCAATCAAAATCCCAGCAAGTAAATTTGTGGATATTGACAAACTGATTCTAAAGTTTATATGGAGAGGCAATGACTTAGACTAGCCAACACAATATTGAAGGAGAAGAACAAAGTTGGAAGACTGACACTATTCAACTTCAGGACTTCTACAAAGCTACAGTAATCAGGACAGTGTGGTACTGGTGAAAAGAACAGACAAATAGTTCAATGGAACAGAATAAAGAGCCCAGAAATAGATGCCCATAAATACAGTCAACTGATTTTTTTTTTTTTGAGGGCAGTGTCACTGGCCCTCATATGTGGGACCCGAACCGGGGCCGCTGGCTTTCTAAGCCAGAGCTTAACCACCGTGCCAATCGGCGGGCCCACAGTCAACTGATTTTTGACAAAGGATCAATGACAATACAATGGAGCAAAGACAGTCTTTTTAACAAACGGTGCTGGAACACTAGACATTCACATGCAAAAAAAATTAATAAAGACACAGACCTTCATAAAAATTAACTCAAAAAGGATCATTAAGGTAAACGTAAAACTCAATACAATAAAACTCCTAGAAGATAACAAAGGAGAAAACCTAGATGACCTTGGGTATGGCCATGACTATTCAGATATAACACCAAAGGCACAATCCAAGAAAGAAATAATTGATAAGCTGGGTTTCATTCAAATTAAAAACTCTGCTCTACTAAAGTCAATGCCAAGAAAACGAGAAGTCACAAACTCTGAGAAAACATTTACAAAAGACACATTTGATAAAGGACTGTTATCTAAAATATACAAAGAACCCTCAAGACTCAATAATAGGAAACAAACAACCCAATTTCAACAATGGGCAAAAGACCCAGACAGCTCACCAAACAAGATATACAGATGACAAGAAAGCACATTTTCATTAGGGAACTGCAAATTAAAACAATGAGATACCACTACGTACCTATTAGAATGGCCAACATCCAGAATATTGACAACATGAATTGCTGACAAGAGGATTTCATTCAGTCACTGTGGTGGGAATGCAAAATGATACAGCCACAGTTGAAGTCAGTTTGGCAGTATCTTAGAAAACTAAACATATTCTTACGTACAATCCAGGAATTGTACCCACTGGTATTTATGCAAATGAATTAAAAACTTATGACCTTACAAAAATCTGAACATGGGTATTTATAGCATCTTTTCTTCGTAATTGTCAAAATTTAGAAGTGACTGGGCTAGCCAAGTGGTTCAGTTGGTTAAGAGTTGGCTTAGAGCGTGAGCTCTGAGCAACAGGTCCACCAGTTCAATTCCCACATGGGCCAGTGATGCTGCGCCCAAGCTGAGCTGTCAAGAGGTGGCAGGATGGCTCAGCTGGTGTAACAAGAAGATTGCCTATTCAGTGGTGGGCTATGCCCACCCGCAACTAAGACTGAACTCGGCACCTTGAGCTGAGCTGGCACCCGCATGGCTCAGTGGATAGGGTGTGTGCTCTTAACGAGGCTGCTGGGTTGGACTCTTGCATGGGATGGTGGCTACGCCCACCCGCAACTAAGACTAAACTCAGCACCTTGAGCTGAGCTACCACCCGGATAGCTCAGTGGATAGAGCATGTGCTCTTAACAAGAAGGCTGCGGGTTTGACTCCTACATGGGATGGTGGCTACATCCACCTGCAACTAAGACTGAACACAGCACCTTGAGCTTAGAGGCCACAAGCTGCCGATGGGAAGCTAGATGGCGACTGGCACCCTCCACAACGAAGACTGAAGAACAACTTGGCTGGTCTCCTCCCCCAATTCCCCAATAAAAGCTTAAAAAAAAAAAACAACTTAGAAGTGACCAAGATGTCCTTTAGTAGGTGAATGGGTAAATAATGATAGTACATCCAGACAATAAAATATTATTCAGTGCTCAAAAGATATGAGCCATAAAAAGACATGGAGGAAACTTCAATGCATACTACTAAGTGAGAAAAAGCAAATCTGAAAAGGCTTCATAGCGTATGATTTCAACTATATGACATTCTGGAAAAGGCAAAACTATAAAGACAATAAAAATACCAGTGGCTACCTGGAGTTGGAGAGGGAGGGAAGGATGAATAGGCAAAGAACAGAGGATTTTTAGGGCAGTGAAGCTATTCGGTCTGATACTACAGATACACATAACTACACATTTGTTCCAACCCAGAGAATGTACACCACCACGAGTGGACCCTAGTGTAAACTATGGACTTTGGTGATAGTATTTCAGTGTGGGATTGTCAGTCATTACAAATGCACCCCTGTGGTTTTAGATGTCAACAGTAAAGGAGGTGGGGAGGCAGCTAGTTACAGGAAGTCTCTATACTGTCTGACCCTTTTTGCTCCAAACCTAAAACTGCTGAGAACGACAGAGAAAATAATGGATGGGAGGACAAAAGGGGAAAAAATGTGGAAAAAAAAAAAAGGCACTAATAAAATTCCTAATAAAAGGCCACTGAACATCATTTTTTCAGAAGACTGCTGAGAACAAGAGGATTGCTACATTCCGTTCTATCTATGGTTCCATGTGGCTTTCTTTGTCATGACCACTCAACAAACAGAGCTGTGAGGTTCAGGATGCTGTAACAGAAAGGACCACATTTTTAGCTTTAACAAAAGAATGCAGTCTTTTGGCAGGAAGATGTAAATATTTTTTAAAGGGGGCTGCCAAGGCAATCAGGAAAGAGCCATATTCAATACCCACTGCATCTGTAGTTTTTAACTTTGGGGGACATAAAACCATTAAAGAATCTGATTTAAGGAATGGGACTTCATGCCAGAGAAATGGACACAACAATAAAAACCTGAATAAAGTTTTGGGAATTCAAAATCTCTACACCCCAAGAATCCCTGTGCTATATATTATATTACAATCTGACATCCTGAGGAATAGTACACCTGGAATTCTGTCCCACACTGGTTTATATCTCCTGTATCACGTGTATTCCAGAGAAGTCTAATCATTTTATCCTAATGAGTTCTATATTTAAAATGTCTAAACAGATTAATTAAATTTACATCTTATATTTACATAGTTAACATCAAATTAAGAATAAATGAGATATTCTATAATTTACTTTGAACTTTCCTATTTTTTTAAATCTTTCTGTTTCTTCTGTATTCTAACTCCATACTGTGATCCAGCTATAAACACAGACTTCTATTGTTCACATTTCTCAAATTAACTTTTATCCCATACTCATAATGATTATTGTTTCTTTCTTCTTTCTTTCTTTTTTTTTAAGATTTTATTGGGGAATTGGGGGAGGGGAACAGCCAAGCTGTTGTCCTTCAATTTTAGTTGCGGAGGCCACAGAAAGCTCAGCTCCAAATCCAGTCGTGCAGCTCAGTTCAAGGTGCCGTGTTCAATCAGTTGTGGGTGGACGTAGCAACCATCCCATGCAGGAGTTGAACCAGCAGCCTCGTTGTTGATTATTGTTTCTTTGGAACTCTTAGCAGAATACTCCCAAAGAACAAGAAATGCAAGGACAGGTCATCTTTACCTCTGCTCTCTTTCTCTGATAAAAATGCATTAAACTTGGTATATCACGTTTTCAGAGAAGTGACAAAACCACTTTAAAAGATGTATATTTTAGCTTTAAAAAACAAACTAGAAAATATAAAATATTAATAAGAAAACAAATCAATAAACTATATGAATGTACATATGGAAATAGACAGTTGGAATCAATGTTTACGATTGAGACCTGGTCAAACCCTCTCATTTTAGAAATAAGGAAAAGACAAGTGAATCACCTAATATTATCTAGCAAGATAAGAATGCAGTTCTCCAAATTACAGCTCTCTTTTACTTATATAAGTTGGTAAGGAGATTTTATTAAATTGTCATAAAAACTAAATTTAATTCGAAATCTAAAATTATGTTGTTAAAGGGTTGGTTGATGACTGTGTGTGTTCAAAGTAGGCAAAACACCCCTAAAAAAGTACTTCAAATCATTCAAAAAGCTCAACCAGAAAAAACAGCTAATAAATGCATTCTCTCCCCCTAAAAGAACTCAGGTTAGATCTTTCTAAGCTCTTAATTCATGTTTCACACTCAACTAATGTTATGCAAAGTGTTTTTAAACATGATTCACATAATCCCCATACTTACGTAAGTGTACAAATAAGCAACGTGAACTGCCAGAGATATGAGATGCTTTGGGAAGGAAATTACCAGGAAAAAGATAATACATCTGGTTGAAACATCAGCTCTAATGAGGCATTTGGAGAAGCATCTGAACAGCTGAACACAAATGTGAAACCAAAATGACTCAAGCATAAAGTTTTTTCTCAAGAAAAAATAACAGAAATAACTTCTGTTTCCATTCAAAATGAAATAACAGGGGCCAGATTTACCTTCTTGCTTTAAACTACTATAAAGCCAGACAAAATATATGAAACAGCAGTTTTCAGACATTGAACAATAGTTGGAGTAAGAGCAAGAGAAGGCAAATGAGGTGAACCCCAACAAACTGTCCAAACTTACTGCTTAGAGTTGCCAGGATGCAGCACAGGGAAGGGGAACCCAAACAACATGGCAATTTTCCTGAGTAAATGAGACAGGGCTGAGAATTTGGGGAAGGGCATGGGGGAGGGGGGGTCACACTGGCTAGAATTCACAGGATAAAATATAGAGAAGAGAGATCTGCAGGGACTCCTCTCAAGTTTTCAGCTAGTAATGATAAGCACATGCATGTGAGAAAGCTATCCATATGGGGGCTGGGGTGGGGGGAGCGAGATTAAAAAGGAACAGGTAAAAAAATTCCCAAAGCTAAAACAGGGCCAGGAATAGTGGTATGTTCCCATAAGCTAGCCCAGGTAAACCTCAAACTACATAAGGTACCAAATAGATGCTCAGGAAGAATTGCCTCAATAATGGAGTAAAATCAGCCCATAGAAAACATTACAAAAACAAAAAGGAGAATATATCTGTAAAGCATAAATCTAAGAAAGGACTTATACCTAGAATATACAAAAAGGACTCTTACCAACAATATAATAAACAACCCAATCAAAAATTGGCAAAAGATTTGAACAGACACTTAACCAAATTAAACATATGGATGATAAATAATGCACATGAAAAAATGCTCAATATCACTAGTTTTTAGGGAAATGCAAACTAAAACCACAATGACGTATTACTAAACACCCATTATAAGGGCTGAAATGAAAAAGTCCTACCATACCAAGTGTTGACTAGGATGTAGAATAATTGGAACTCTCACACACTGGTAGGAGAAGTTTGGCAGTTCCTTTTTTTTTTTTTAGATAGTAAACTATGCATATTATTTTATTTGTAACCCCATGTGTTAAGATGGGACATTGTTAAAGTAACAATCACTTAAAAAGCAACAACCAACAAACCAGTATTTAATTTGGTACTTAAAATTAATAATTAAAAATCAAATGGAAGCAATGTCTGACGTAACTAAGATAATTCACAAAAACCATTAAAATTCAGGCTCTACTTATTGGAAAGATGGTAATTCAAAATAGGCTAACCTAAAATGTACCTGTAGAGATAGAATAAGAGTGTAATGTAAGTTAGCAAAGTATTAAATAAGATTTCAGGGAGCCTGTAAAATTACTTTTAAGAACTTCAGAACTGATTATATGCAAAAAAAAATACTAAGTTTAACTTCATTCATACATGGCCTTATTTAAAGCAATATATGTGCATTCACTAGTAAAACTCATGTCAGTAAGATATTTTTTGAAGTATTGAATTTCCCAGGTATTTTATTAGTTTGAACTAGCTGTTCCAGTGACTAGTCTGAATTTCTGTTGAAACCTAAGCCTTTAATGAAGATGTACTTCTGAAAATAAGGCAATTTTCTACAATCTGCTTATCAAAAGAAAACAAATCTTTGGTTTTAGTTAAAGCGGCAGGAAGGATTTTGCAAAAAAAAAAACAACTAAAGAACCAAAGCAGTGAAATGGCTCTTAATAAGTAATGGGAAACTCCAAACCCCATCAAGGTCAATAGAGTACCTAAGGCACTTCAGGTTAATGATACAATCATCTTTGCTTAGAGTTCTAATAATCTATATACAGGATTTTTACCACCTTAAGAATGTGAAGCTGAAAAGGTAATGTCAAACCATTATTTGGTGACTAAGAAACAAGAGAATCATGAGTTGATGAATGGGAGAGATATTGGAGATCAGCTCTTCTACCCTCATATTTATAGATGAGGAAACTGAGGCCCAGTCAGGAAACAGAGATGACACTTGAGCTGTGTTTCCAGATTTCTAGTCCATTTCTTAGGGTAGAACGAATTCTAGATTTTAAATTTCATTGGTTAGTACACCAGGGTGAAGAGTTTCAGAGATGTAAATTTGAGGGGGAGGGGGGAATTCTCATCAAATCTCCAGAGGCAAGTTGGAAATGTATAATACTTTAGTGTCTTCATTCCTTTATACCAAATGTTGGACAACTTAGCTAATATACTAACTGATTTATACAATTCCTTTCAATTCTCTCTAAAAATAGCAGACCAAAATTAAACGAAAGTTACATAAGATTCTGTTTGAGCATACATAAGGCCGTGGTATGCAATGGGAACTTCCACTTCTTGGGAGAAAGGAGATCTCTCATCTGCACTGTCCAGCTCAGAGAGCAAGCTCCTGACTAGGTATCCAGTTGATGCCCCACTCCTCAAAAGGGAAGAGGATGCTTCTATTTTTAAAAATCTTTACAAAGCTCACATACTAGATAGTACATCCTAGATTTGTGACTGATGTGATGAGTGAGCATTTAAGGCTGTCATTTTCGAGTATAAAAGTTTAGTGTTCCATTACCCAGTCTGTGCAATAGACATAGCTATAAGCTCAAGTCATGGAAATTAACAAGAGCTCACCAAAGGCACAAAGAAATCCTAATTTAGGCAACAGCAAGTTTAAATGTCAGAAAGACTGCGGGGTGGGGGGGAATCTATGAATTAGATTAATGTTTCTCTGAACTGCATTTGTTTGTTCACACAGAAACTTTGTCTGTTGCATGGCATTTGGAAAAAGGCAGATCCGTGGGCCAGCCAAGTGGCTCAGTTGGTTAAGAGCTTGCTCAAGAGTGCGAACTCTGAGCAACAGGGTCCCCGGTTCAAATCCCGGCCCAAGCTGAGCTGTCATTGAGCTGCCAACAGGTGGCAGGATGGCTCAGCTAAAAACAAAAAAAAGGGCAGATCCACAGCAGACCAAACAAGGAAGCTTAATTAGGTAACAATTAGTAATTAAGATGGTTCACCTCTAATACAATTCTATGGCCTGTTCCCCCAGAGAAAGGTTAGAAATGGCTCTCATATACCAAATAAGCTTCACAGGTGAACATGAAAAAAAATTTATAAAGCAGGACTTTTCACCTAGGGACCAATATGCACTGCTTGTGAATGAAATAAATCAGCATTCTTTACTTCTGGTTTGATGTAATATTGTGAAATGTTAATATGGCTAGGGGGGAAAAAATGGGTATTTGGAGGCAAGTATTTTGTTTTAACTTACATTCTAGGTATTTGACTTAAGATGTAGTTCTACAACTTCTGCTATGGTTCCAACATCTGGATCTGAAAGGTGACATCAATTTTATAGTGGAAGCAGTTGCTTTGTTACAAATTTCATGTAACATGCTTGAATTGAGGTCTTTTCTCTTTAACACAATTTAAAATTTCTCATGGTTTGGTCAGCATACACACTTCTCATTTCATTTGATATACAAGCCAATGTGGAAATTCAAAAACAAAATTACCAACTAGTTCAGAGATCTAAATTGAGTCCAAGATTATGATAAAGTCTGACCCAAAATTTTAATTTTAGGATGTCTCTCATGCAGCTTGGGGAGCATCAAACTAAATCTACAGTCGCCAGAAGCCTTGTTATAGTCGAATGCACATTAACTAAAACGTGTACATTTTTAGTGTTCATGATAAATGCAGTTATGATCTTATTACACTTTTGGCATTAAGAAAGCACATTAAGCTTTAATATAGAAATATGTAGATTACACTTGTGCTCAAGTAATAATAAAACATTTGTTCTTTTTTGATCTCATACATTCTCTCCTCAGGTATGGCCCATCTCCTGTACACTGGGAGCGACCTTTGGCTACGTGGCTGGCCTTGTTATTTCACCATTCTCGATATACTACAATAGAAAGCAACTTACATACAAGAACAATTAATTGCAACAAAGGGAGAAGAGATTTCTTTGTGCAGATTCCATAAAGACTGTGCAGAAATGTATGTGGTCTAAGCCAGGCAGTTCCATTTACAGCACTATTTTTGATGTAGTTACAACATGATGTGATTGTAGCTTTTTAAACTATGAAACCCCTGAGAGATTGTACCTTCTAGTTGAAATAAGGTATTTATAATGGATTGTGGCTTCAGATGCTGTTTGCTGCTTCTTGTACCTTTAAGAAACATTCTGAACTTTATAGAATTCTGAGGACAGAGCTGTTTTTTTTCTTTCAAGTTTTAAACTGCTTCAGTGTTTATAGGAGGTCTGGGTATAGCTGTAGCATTTCATATGCTTTCTTAGAAATGGACAGTTTCCTTGGCCACTGAAGATGTTTCTCATGTTATCAAACAACAGTTTATACATCTTGATCCTATTCTTTTTTTTACTGTATGTTTCTTTGGAGTTAAAATTGCTATGATAGCCTCATCAAAAACAATCTTCAATCCCTTCTGGCCTAAAGCTGAACATTCCACATAGCAGCACGCTCCTATCTCTTTTGCTAGTTTCTGTCCTTGTTCCACACATATAGGTTTTTCTTTCATATCATTCAGTCTTGCTAAAGTTTTGGAGTCATCTCGGAGATCAATCTGAGTTCCTATTAATAAAAAGGGTACATTTGGTGCTTATTCCTTAAGTTCTGGTACCCACTCCTCTTTCACATTTTGAAACGAGGCTGGATTTACCACAGAGAAGCATATAAGGAAGACGTCAGTCATTGGATAAGATAAAGGCCTCAGACAATCACAGTCTTCCTGTCCGGCTGTGTCATAGAGTCCCAGGAGATAGTGCTTGCCCCCTACGGTGACGCTGACTGCGTAGTGGTCGAAGACTGTGGGCACGTACTCCTCCGGGAAGGCGTAGTTGGCATAGCTCATCAGTAGGCACGTCTTCCCCACCGCCCCGTCGCCCACCACCACACACTTGAGCATCAGCGCGCCGGGCCCGTGAGCCATGCTGCAGCCGGCCGGCCTCCGGGCATGGTCCCCCCGGAGCCCCCACCCCGGCCCCGCGCTCAGCCCCAGCCCGCCTGGGGGCTCCGCCGCCGCCGCGGCTCCGCGCAGCAGGACCGCCCCCACCCCCCACCCCCGGCCCCATGCAGCGGCCCCCCGCTCGAGGGGAGGGGGCAGCGGGCTCGGGGCGGTGGCGCCGATCCTGCCCGGGCCCCGGTCGCCGCGTCCACCCGCCGCTCCCGCCGCTCGGTGCCCTCCGCCTAGCACCGGCAGTTTCTTAAAAAGTTAAACATACACCTACAAATGACTCAGCTATTCCATCTGTAGGTATTATCCAAGAGAAAAGAAAGCATATGTCTATATAATGACCAGAAATGTTCACAGCAGCTTATCTGTAATCTCCTCAAACTGGAAAAGACCCCAAATGTCCATCATAAGGAGAACGGATAAACATATTATGGTGTATCCATATAAGGAATACTACTCAGCCTTAAAAAGGAATGAACCACAGATAACCAGAACATGGTTAACTCTGACAACCATTATGCTGAGTGAAAGAAGCCATACCAAAAAATGTACACATTATATGGTTCCATTATATAAAATTCTAGAAAATACAAATTAATCTATAGTTATAGAAAGCAGATCGGTGGTTGGCCTGGGTTGGAATTTGGGGTAGGAAGTAAGAAAGACTCACAAAGAAATTTCTGCATATGATGGATATTTCTTTATCTTAATTGCGGTGGTGGTTTCATGGGTATATAAAAGCTTATTAAACTGTACACTTTAAATATATGCCATTCACTTTACATCAAATATACTTCAATAAAGCTGTTTAAAAAAAAAACAAAAAAAAAACAAGTGGGCCGGCCGAGTTGACGTGGTGGTTAAACGCTGGCTTGGGACGCCAGCAGCCCCGTTTCGGGTCCCACATATGAGGGCCAGTGACACTGCCCTCAAAAAAACAAACAAACAAAACAAACAAGTATTAAGGAGTGATATGCTGAGGTTAGTAAAAGAAATCTTCAGTATGCTGAGGTTAGTAAAAGAAATCTTCAGTAACCAATCTCAAAGACCCCTCCCTCCCATAAAGCCTTTACCAAATCTCACAGTTCAAATTAATTTTCCTTCAGCATTTTTTTGTTTTAGTGTTGCTATACAAATATCCTCCAAACTAGGACATGAGTTCCTTCAGACAATAATTTAAATGTATTCATTTTTGTATACCCTCTATTGCCTATATAATAAGCTGTTTGGGAGTGGAAAGGGAGTAACACTGAAATCAGGAAAGCGCTTAGGAGGCAGCTTCTAAACTCTAGGAGAGAGAAAATGGCATGAATTGAGTTGGTAAGCAAGGGTTCGAAGAAAGTGGAAGGAATGGATATAAAACTGGAAGCAAAACAAAAAACAAAAACACCACAATATGGTGAATAGATGTAGAAAATGAGGGAACAATGCAGAGGTTTGCAGTTTGGATGCCTCAGAGGATGATGGTGGGGCATTGACTAAAATAAGGACTACGGGAGAAAAGGGACTGTGGATATTCTTTCAAATACATAATGAGCACCAACTGCATCCCAGGCTTGTTCTTAAGCACTGAGGGAAGAGCAATGAAATAAAGTTCTAGATATCACATACCTACAGTCTCAGAGTCAAAAAGTGTCTTTCCAGAAGGCAGCTGGACATTTGAACTTAAATTTAGAGCACAGCCAGGCTAGTTATATTAATTTTTACCTTATATATAGCCAGCATCTTTCAATAACTAGCTCTGAAAAAGACCCCTGGAACCTGAGTTAAAATCCATGGAACATCGTTATCAAAAAGACAAGCAAGAACAGGTTCTGAGGACTTAGAATCTGCATACATGTCTACGAACTTTAATTAAAAGACAAAGCTCTCTATTATAATGTGCTAGCTGACCAAATTATGCATTTATTTCAATGCTGCCATCTGATGTTAAAATATGGAACTACACAACCTTAAAAAGCCAAACCACTGCTCAATGAAATATGAATATATCAGAGATTTGAGAGTCAATGAAAAGGTAGAAAAAGTTAATGAGAATTATTGAATGATAACAAATATTCATAGCAATTAATTTTGGTGTCTAGAGAGTATCCCTGACAAAATGGAATATTTCAATTACAATCCAGGATATAACCCTTACTTTGAAAAACCTTACTTTGAAAAGTCTTTGAAAAATGACATAAATTCCCCAATCTAAAATGATAAAAAATTATGTAACAAATAATGGGGAAGGAAAGAGAAGAATAAAATCCACTTATATCTAATTTCTTTAGTAAATTCAATCTACTTTTCTAATCACAGCTGCTTAAATAGCAACAGCTGCTTAAAGAGCAACAGCTGTTTAAATAGCAAATTTACTGGTTTTAATTTTAATCCCATCACTGTAGTGATAGTTTAGGAGGGGAAATAAAAGTCAAAAGTCAAAATCCTAGTAAAGATCAAGGACCTTGAATATGGAAGGCTGGTTATATTGAATTGAAATGTTGATACTTGTCAATATTATTTGAAATCTTTAATTTTTCTGTGAAGTAAAATCATGCTATTAAACTGATGTTAAAAAAATTCAGAGGGCCGGCTGAGTGGTGCGGTGGTTAAGCACTGGCTTGGGAAGCCAGCGGCCCCGGTTCGGGTCCCACATATGAGGGCCAATGACACTGCCCTCAAAAAAAAAAAACAACAAAAAAAAACTCAGAAACATTGGGGAATATCTGATTTAATGTTAATTATTATAAATTTAATGCTAATAAAAAGATAACCCGTTTATTTGTACAATCTCAATGCGGGGTAGAGGAGAGATGGAGAAGGCAAAAAGCCTGAAACTCTAGAATTAAATGAAAAACATTTTCTCAGAAAACATTAATCACAAAATATTGCTGATATATATACATAAATAAAAATACTTATAAACTCTAAGTCAAAACACAAAAAAATATATAAAGAGTGTAGAAAAAGGTTCATGTTTGATAGAAAGATCTAAAAAATACAAAGATAAAATACTCTATTAAAATATTCTAACACACTGGTGTGTGATATTAATGGTGGGGGAGGCTGTATATGCGAAGGAGGGAGTGACATGCGGAACTCTCTAGTTTCCATCCAATTTTGCTGTGAGCCTACAACCACTTTAAAAAATAATGCTTATTAATTTTTTTTAAAACCCTATGATTCTCTCTGTGCTGAGCACATATTGGTTTTCTTTAGAAGTACTCTTAATTTTGGCACTGCTCATAAAATTGGTGTCAATCTGTTTTTGAGAGAAACGTCACAGAAGTTTCTACCTATACTTTCTTCCCTTTAACTATTTAAGAAAATTTAATCTTGATTCAGTTAAATAGATATATATTTTTCCCCACGTTAAAGATTTTTATTTCATTCATTGTTAATCAAAGAACCAGACAGATGTTACCATTGGTTCAAAGGAGAAGTTGAAAGAACACAAATTTGCTTGGAATTAAAGGAATGTTGAAATGAACTTAAAAAATACGCAGGAAAATGACTTTTTCCACGTGGTGGGAGGTGGAGAGGCAGATCCACAGAATCTCCACCAAAAGCATTTATTAGCATGCCTATGATCAAAAATTATATTGCATGGCTGTATTATTATCTATAATTTACACAGTTAAATAGATACTTTTTGAAACCCTAATCAGTCTTTTAACCAGTCCCTGAAAAGAACCTGACAGTTTCTTCACAATCACTGCTGAATCTCCTCCCTCAGGAAAGGAGGCAGGGACCAAAATGATTTCCTGTCTAACAAGGTCAAATTCTCTGTCCTTTAACTTTTTATATTGCTTCACAATCTTACATAAAGAATTACAGCATGATCTATAGCCTTTATATGCGTTTCTATTTTCTCTAGATTGTAAGTCACAAGTATAATGACTTTGTCTTACTTTCACCATATCCAGCTCCTGAAACACTGCCTGACATGTATTATAGTAGGTATTTAAAAGAATTGACGTCTTTTCAATTCACATTAAAGGAGTAATCATCCAAAAGGAATAAAGATTGTCTCCATCTTGCCGATGAAAAGGAAATTAGTTTAATAAATGAGCTCAAGACCATGCAAATTTGAAGAGAATAAGTCCTACAAAGTACTTGTTTCTATTATTTGAATAATTACAGGGGGTAGGGGAAGGTGTGTGAAATGTCTGACAAAGACATTGAGGGTTATGTTTTAACCAAAGAACTCTCACATACAATAATACCATATTTGTATATCGCATTATACTAAGTGCCTTAATAGACTTATCTCACTTGATTATCACAACCATTCAGGAGAGTGAGTCTCTTTTTCGAAATGAGGACTCTGCAGCATCAGTAAAGCAGAAGCAGGACTCAAACTAAATCCACGCATCTGCCAGCTACATCACATTGCTTCTCCGCCACTGCGTCTGATTCCACAAGCCACACACGAAAACTAGCCTACCGTTAGCCTCTAAATATATAAAAACACAATCAGTTATCAGTTACTACCTAACATAATGGAGTACTCAATTAGTTGCACTTCTCCCTCTGGACTTCACTTGAGGGTGAGATAAGCAAAGTATAAGAAAATAAGTCAAAAATTGAAATTTAATTTTAAGATCAAAACAAAACAAATAAAACCTCCCACAGGTGATCCAGATTACTATAAGCAGGCCACTTCAACTTGGAATGTTTCCTCTTCAGATCACATCCAGGAACCAGAGCATGTCAGGGACTGCAGACACATCTAGTTGTAATATTCCTTGGCACTCTCTGATAGTTAAAATTAACGACTCCCTAGACATTCCATTCCGAGGCATATACCCAAGCAAAATGAAAACATATCTACTCAAACATCTGTGCACAAATGTTCACAGTAGCATTACTACAGCCAAAGCGGACACAATCCAAATAGCCATCAACTAATGAATGGATAAACAAAATAGGGCATATTCATTCATACAATGGAACATTGCTCAGCCACAAAAAAAAAGAATGAAGTACTGGGCCGGCCAAGTGGCGCATTGGTTAAGTGCTGGTTTGGGATGCCAGCGGCCCCTGTTCGGATCCCATGTATGAGGGCCAGTGACACTGCCCTCTACAGCTAACAACAGCTCCACCTGGAGCTGGGCTGCGAGCCCCGGCAACAGTGTAGGCTGCAGCCCCTGCTGCAGTGGGCTGCCATAGGCTACAGTGAGTGGCCGGCAGCCAGTGTGAGCGGCTGGCAGCCAGTGTGAGCTGCCAATAGCCACAGTGAGCGACATCCAGAGGCCTGCGACCGATCTGCCTCATCCGGGAAGAGCGCAATGACGATACCAACATGGGCTAGTGAAGCAACATCCTCCGCAACTAGACTGAAGAACAAAAAGACAGCAACTTGTCTGTTCCCCTCCCCTGATTCCCCAACACTGTTCCCCTCCCCAAATTCCCCAATAAAAGTCTTAAAAAAAAAAGAAAAAAAGAATGAAGTACTGATATATGCCACACATGGATGAACCATGAAAACATTATGCTAAGTCAGAAAAAAACAAAAACAAAAACAGTATGCTAAGTCACACTTGTATGAAATGTCCAGAAAAGGCAAATCCATAGAGAAAGAAAGTAGATTAGTCATTGCCTAGTGATGAATTGGGCTAGGGTAAATGGGGAAGGATGGCTAATGGGCATGGAGTTTCTTCTTGAGGTAATGAAAATATTTTAAAGTAGCAGTGAGGGTTGCACAACTCTGTGAATATACTAAAAATTGTTAACTATACACATTAAATGAGTGAATTATATGGTATATGAACTATTATTTCTCAAAAAAACCATTTTAAGGAAAATAATTCTATTGGGTTGTCGGAAAAGTCATGATGTATTTTTTTCTGTTTTTGGTTGCAAAAATGCATCATGACTTTTCTGACAAGCCAATAGTATGGGGAGGGGCGGGGTGGGGGATGCAGTATGCTGGAAATCTCTCTACCTTCCACTCAACTTTGCTGTGAACCTAAAAGTGTTCTAATTTAAAAACATATTTTTTAAAAATTACATGTCATAACCATTTTGGTATCATCTTGTAAAAATCTCTAAGGAAAGATTACATTTTTTTGTTTTTTTTGTTTTGTTTTTTTTTTGAGGGCAGTGTCACTGGCCCTCATATGTGGGACCCAAACCGGGGCCGCTGGATTCCCAAACCAGCACTTAACCACCATGCCACTTGGCCGGCCCATGATTACATTTTTTTAAATTAGTCAATTCTTTAAAATTTATTTCCACTTTTCACAAAAACTTATTCATTCTTTTCTCCCCCCCTTTCCTTTTATTAAATACCCATATTGTTTTACACATTTTATTGGTGTATAATGTAACTACCATAAAATTCACCTGTTTTAATTGTTAAGTTAGATGAATTTTAGTAAATGTAACAACTGTGTACACAATCTTCACAATCCAGTTTGGGAACACTCTTATAACCTTAAAAAATGCCTTTGGCTCATTTGCAGTCAATTTCTGTTCCCATGTCCAGATGTAGGCAACCATTGACCTAATTTCATCTGTAAAGCTTTGCTTTTTCTAGAAATTTGTAATAAACAGAATCATTCAATGTATATTATGCAACAGGCTTCTTTTGGTTAGTATGTTTTTGAGGTCATTCATTTTGTTGCCATCTATTAGTGGTCCATTCTTTTTTATTGCTGAGTAGTATTCTATCATGTGGAAAACCACATTGTATATATGCATTTATCAGTTGATGAACATTCCAACTGTTTATGGAGTTGTTAGCTATTATGAAAAATACTATCATAAACATTCACATAGATGTCTGTATAGACATATTTTCACTTCTTTTGGGTACTTAATACTGGACTTGCTATATCATATATATATATATATATAGTAGATATACATTTAACTTTCTAAGAAGCTGCCAAATTTTACCAAAGTAGCTATATAATTTAAATTCCCACTAGAAATGTACAAGGGTTCCAGTTTCTCTAAATCTCATCAACACTTAGGACAATGCTTTTGTAAAAAAATATATTTTAGCCAGTGAATAAGAAAAATACCCAGTCTTTTCCTCCTGTGTTTCTCCTTTCCTCTCACACCCTACCACACTCACAACACTTCTGGTCACCAAATGTCTGGGTTTCTTCCCACACCAAGCAATTCTCTGTGACACCACCTATAACTTAACTCAATTCTGACACTATTTACTTGGAGATAGAGTAAAATCCCACAGGTTAAGGGCCCAGTCCTACAAGACTGCCCTTTACTTCAGGTGTCAATTTCAAGTAGTAGGTCCCCAGGTTACCCACAATCTGTCCACCTTGGCTACAAATCGGTGGTTCCCACAACCTCCTCCTCAGGTTCAATTAATTTGCTAGAGCAACTCAGAACTCAGGAAAACACATTTTCCAGTTTATTATTTAAAAATATATATGATAAAGGATACAGACGGGACATATACACAGGGCAAGGGACATGGGAAAGGGCACAGTTTCCATGCCCTCCCCAAGCACATTGCTCTCTCAGCAACCCAGAGGCTCCCTGAACCCCATGCTTTTTGGATTTTTTACGGTGGCTTCATGACATTCACATAATTGATCATTAACTCCATTTCCAGCCCTTCTTTCTCAAGAGGATGGGGGCAGGGTTGAAGGTTCCAAGCTTATAAACGTGAATTGGTCTTTCCATTGACCAGCCCTCATCATGGAGCCGTTTAGGAGCCCATCTAGTTGCCGCATTAGAAAACCACCCAGGAAATTACAAGGGTTTTAGGAGGCCCATGTCAGGAATCTGGGCAGAGCAGAGACCAGTATATATTGTTTCTATTATTCCACAGCCAATTCAGAGGGTATATTAGTGGTATTTCATTGTAGTTTTAATATCTAATGATGTTGAGCATCTTTCATATACTTAACTCCCATCCATATATCTTCTTTAGTGAAGTGTCTGTTCAAATCTTTTGCCCTTTTAAAAAATCGGGTTGTCTCCTTATTAGTGAGATGTAACTTCTCTGTATACTCTGGATTCAAATCCTTAATCATATATATGTCTTACAAATATTTTCTCCAAGTCTGTTGCTTGTCTTCTCATTTTCCAAATAGTGCCTTTTGAAACTCAAGAGGTTTTTCATTTTGACAAAGTCCATTTTATCAGTTTTTTAAATGTATTGTGCTTTTGGTTTTGTTACTTGTTTCTAAGAAATCTTTGTCTAATCCAAGATCATGAAGATTTACTTGTTTCCTTTTAAGAGTTTCATAATTTTAGCTCTTATATTTAGGTTGTTGGTCCTATAATTTCTTTTTAAGAGGTTTTTCAATTTTACATTAAATCTATGATCTATTTTTGTATATAGTGTAAAGCAAGGGTTTATGTGTCATTTTTTACCATAATAATATTTGATTGTCCCAGCACCATTTGTTGAAAAGACTATCCTTTTCTCCAACGCATTACCTTGGCATCTTTGTCAAAACTGACCGTACATATCTGCATTTATTTCTTCTTTATTCTATTCCATTGATTAAATTGTCTATGGCTACAGTTTTTTTTGAGGGCAGTGTCACTGGCCCTCATATGTGTGACCCGAACCAGGGCCACTGGCGTCCCAATATGGCTACAGTTTTATAATAAATTTTGAAGTCAGGTATTTATAAGTCCTGTTGTTCTTCTATTTCAAAATTGCTTTAGCTCTTCTAGATCCTTTGCATTTCTGTATAAATTTTAGAATAAGCTTCTCGATATCTACAGAGACCTATTGGGATTGTGATAAAGATTGCACTCAGTCAACAGATGATAAATCTGAGTCTTCCAATCCATAAAGATAGCATAGCTCTGCATTTATTTGGATCATCTTTAATATCTTTTTGTAATGTTTTGTGGTTTTCAGTGTACACAAATACTTATTTTAAAACACCAATGATAAACTTTTTATTTAAACTTTAAGTCTGGTATCATATTGTAATAGCAAACCTTGCGAAAGTTATTTAAGAATCTTTCTGATACAATTTTAAAATTGTCATACCTCACATTCAATAGGGCAAACAATGAACAGATTGTTATCTCATAAAGTCTAACGGTTTTTAAACCATTCATAAAACTAAGTAGAAAAGAAGTTAATGCCTATCTCAAAGACGGAACTTGCCTTGACTATTTCCCCCCCCGACGAAAGTGGTGGCAGAAACTAAAAAATCTGTTTTTCTTACCTAAACTCTCATCAAACCCAAGAAAATTTCATAAACCAGAGTTGTATCGACACACAAAAAGTTCCTCTCTTTCTCTATATATGTATGTATATAAAACTTAATACTGCAAACACAATCAGATATACACACCATCTTCAGTCCTTCTCAATCTTTACAGCATGATTTTTGTCTCCAATTGTGAATGTATAGCTTTCATGGAAGCATATTTGTCAGATAAAATGGGGTTTAGACTATATCAAAGGTTCAAATCATAAAAAAAGATTTTTAAAAACCTTGAAAAGTATTAACGTTAACAAAGCTTTATGATGAGAAGCTCCCATTTAAATAAAAACATTTTGCAATTCCTACCGGGAGCATGTGTAACTACACTGTTTGTAATAGCAACAAATAGAAACTAAGCAAATGCCCACTGACAAGAGAAAATGGTATAAATTGTGGTATTTATTTACTGACTACTGCACATGATTGAATATTATACTGTAATAAAAATGAATAAACCACAGAATATGCAACAACATTATCAATATTATAAATATCAATGTTGCAGGGAGTGGGGGGGAGAAGGGGAGAGTCCCAGAGAGAATAAACATATGACTCTAAGCAAAACTAAACATATTGTTTGGGCACACATACATTCATAATAAAAACTATTTTTAAAGAGTCAAAGGAATGATATACACCAAATCAGAATAGTTATAGAGGATAGGGAGTACAGGAAGCAAGGGGAGGCAGGAAATTGGAAAGATATACATAGAAAAATATTCATAAATAAAAAATGTAAATTATTAGTAATGTTCTAGTTCTTGAGTTGAATGGAGGGTTTATATGCTTTATAACAAATATGTCATCTGATTCTTCTGTCAGTATAATTATGATATTAAAATATTTTTAAAATACACAAGCAAAATCTAATTTTTAAAATCAACCATTATAAAACATTTTCCAGAAGCTTAATTGGGCACTCAGAATATACATCAAAAATTTTTTAAGTTTTTACCTTTTTTTCTGTTCAACTGCTTTGTCCAAGTGTTGGAAGATATCCTGAAACAGGGTGCAGCTGGATCGACTATTAATAGCATACCCATATCCTCTTTTCCAATATTGTTTCAGATCATTTAAATATTCTAATACCTACAAATGAAAATTTCAAAAATCATTAGTATTACATTTTTTTTTTTTTTTTAGTATTACATTTTTAATAATGTAACAGATTCCCTAATTTAGGAACAATTCAGTAAAGGTTACATTTTTTTTTTTTTTTTAAAGATTTTATTGGGGAATTGGGGGAGAGGAACAGCGTTGGGAAATCGGGGAAGGGGAACAGACAAGTTGCTGTATTTTTGTTCTTCAGTTTAGTTGCGGAGGATGTTGCTTCACTGTTGGTATCGTCATTGCGCTCTTCCCGGATGAGGCAGATCGGTCGCTGGCCTCTGGATGTCGCTCACTGCGGCTATTGGCAGCTCACTCTTGGCTGCCAGCCGCTCACGCTGGCTGCGGGCCACTCACTATAGCCTATGGCAGCCCACACCATCACCGGGGCTCGCACAGCCCAGCTCCAGGTGGAGCTGTTGTTAGCTGTAGAGGGCAGTGTCACTGGCCCTCATGTGGGATCCGAACCGGGGCCGCTGGCATCCCAAAACCAGCGCTTAACCAATGCGCCACTCGGCCGGCCCAGTAAAGGTTACATTTTTAAAGTACTGTTCTGCACAAAGTATAGTAGAATCTTAGCATTCATAGTTTACATTTACATTTGTTGTTTCAAGCAGTTAATCGTTGGCCCCAAAGATCCATGACACACGGAGATTTATGTTGATACACAAATTTAAACTGTGGGAATGTAGAGGGCGGCACACAAAAGCAAGTTCGTACTCACAGCCAAAACTCCAGCATTCCTGACAGTTCAGAATAGTGGGTTAAAGGCATGTGCTCACCTATCCTTTCTTCTAAAATTATGTTAAGATGATAGCAAAGATATACACAGAAAAATGAAAGGTCTATATAGAAGAATATTCATTATAGCACAGAAAGATGCCAACAGTGGATCGGGAATTTTTAAGAACGTTAGGAAGGTAGAAACCAGGTAGAAAAAGTTACTTTGGTTCATATATCAATTTGGCAAAAAATAGTAAAAGTACACTAAAGATTTGGAAAATTGGTGCTGCTGGAAAGAATGTATATTGGTGTACATGTTCTAAAGAGCAAATTAGCAAAATCTATAAAAACATGTATTACTACCTCCCATTTAATTCCATTTTTATAAAGTAATATTCACAGAGGAACACAAGAACGTACAAGAATGTCTTACAGCAACACTGCTTATAGGGGTCAAAAAATAAATATCTGGAAATACCTAAATATGATTGATAGGCAGATGGTTAAATAAACTATGATATAACATACTATGGTATACTATGCAGATATTAAAAAATTCTACATTGTAGATCTACAAGTTACTAACATGGCAAGATCTCCAAAACACATTACTGAGCAAGTTAATAATAATAAATACAGTAAAATACCATTTGTTACCAACACACACACACACACACACACACACACACACACACACACAATATGGTTCACATTTCTAAGACTGATACAGATTATAAATAGCAGCATAGAAAAGGATCGAAAGCCATACATCAAACAGACGTCAGTGGTTAATCTCTGTGGAGTGGTCTTGAATTGGAGTTGGTGATTAAGGTAGCATTTATCTAAATGTTAAACTTTGTACTCATGTATCTTGTGATCAGATAAACACCAAAACTAGAGAACTAAAACCTGCAGCCCAATAGAGGTACAAGAGAAGCCTATGCAGTAGTTAAGAGCCATTCTTCCTAAAAGAGCCCCTAGAGAAAAAGAGCAAAAGCAATAGTGGGCCAGTGCCATATACCAAAAACAAAATGAAATATATATATATATTAAAGACACAATTAAGTCAAGAAGTTAGCAAAAAGGACAAAAGAAACATGTTTTTAAAGAGTAAAAAAGGAATTAAATTTAAAAATGAGATAAAGTTCTGCCAAATCTATTCAAGAAATAAAACAAAAATAGTATCAGAAGTGAAAAAGGAGATATAACCAGATTTTTTTAAAAATCATATATGCACACTATTAAAACTTTATATCAAAAAGGCTTGAAAATGTAAATGAAATGGGTGCTTTTCCTAGAAAAATGTAAGTTACTGAAACAAACTACACAAAAGAATTATAGAGTCAAAGGTCTTCTTAACACATTTTTTGCAGGAAACGAGTAAACTCGTCATATAGCTTTTTATGCCCGCTTACAAAGTGTTAAAAGATATGAAGCATAGGTGGTTTTAACCATGAGGTCCACCAAACCTTCAAGAAGAGTTAGTTCCTAATATTTAAATTACTCTAGACTACCAAAAAAGATGCAGCACTTCTCAACCCATTTTAGGAGGCTGATAGAAGCCTTTAACCAAAATTGGACAAAGACAGCACCAGAAAAAAAAAAAATGGTGAGGGTAGAAAATTTAGACCGTTGCATTGCAAAATAGTTAGCTTCCTATGCTTTCATCCACTAAATGCCAAATGTGACTCCTAGTCTCTGTTACAAACAAAAAGCCCCCTTACATTTCTAATCCCTACAAAGGGAGAAGGGTACGGTCAGGCCTGCGGTGCCACTCACAATAAGAGCCACTGCCACAACCAATCTCATTATAAACATTATTTAATGAATTTGAAACAAAACATTACCAAATAAGATTCAGCAGTACATTAGATGGATGTACTGTCTGCCATGATAGAATAACTGATATCAGTCACGCCCTCCAGAAAATGGGACCAAATACCTACATGCCTACCAACAAGAAGATGGATTAAAAAACTGATCTTTCAGACCATGGAATACTACACAGCAATGAAAATGAATGGATTATAGTCATTCACGTCATAACTTTTTGGTCAAAAACAGACTGCATATACATCGTGGTCCTGTAAGACTATAATGGAGCTGGAAAATTCCTATTGCCTGGTGACAGCGTAGCCACTGTAACATCATAGCACAGCATATCTAACTCGCATGTTTGTGGTGATGCTGGTATAAACAAACCTACTTGTTACCAGTGGTATAAAAGTATGGAATACACTTAATTATGTACAGCACATAATACTTGATAATGATAATAAATGACTATCCTACTGTTTTATACATTTATACACTTTTTAATTATTTTAGAATATACTAAAAAAAGTTTGCTATAAAACAGTATGCCGTGTTACACCAGCAGCAGCTTCATACATCTCGTTTACGCGCCTGGGTGCATCATTTTCTCTGGTGTGTAATTTAATCTCATGTTGTTTCGTACAGTAACATGCTATACAGGCTTGTAGCCTAGGAGCAATAGGCTATACCACATAGGCTTGTGTAAATACAGTCTATGATGTTCAAACAACATCACCGAATGATGCATTTCGCAGAACATATCCCTAAGGTGAAGTGACATATGACTGTAGTTACATGCAGCAGCACCATTGAAAAAATCTTAAAAACATAATGTTGAACAAAAACTAGACACCAAAAAACAAAACAAAACATACTGGATATATTGTATATCTTACATATTGTATAAACTTCAAAAATAAATTGTTTCTTGAGGAAAAAAATAAATTAGTAAACACTAAACTACTGTAATGAAAAAAACTATAAAAGCACAAATACAAATAAGTAATATTAATGGGGAAATAATCTCAGAAACAGAGGGAAACATTGTTTTAAGAAAATTACAAGATATAAACAAAGAATCGAAAATTAAAAATCAGGACATAAATTTGCCAAACTCTAAAAATAATTCTGAAAATCTGGATGATATGGATGACTTTTATAAAATAACATTAAATATTAAAACCTACCCCCAGAAAAGACAGAAAATCTAGACAGTCATTACAGTAGAAGTTATACACAAAGTTTCCCACAGAGAAATATTTAGTTTATATATCATTTCTTCTGTAAAGATTTACCTGACTGCCATTAAATCAGCTTTGTCCTTGGTATCTCACTATACCTTATATATACTTCTAGTACAGCCATCCCATTGTCTTGCAATGGTTTATTCATGTCTTTCACTCCTTGTGGCAGTATCTGAGGATAATGCCTTCAGTTCCAACCAAGTGCCTGGCACAGAGCAGGCATTCAAACAATATTTGCTGAATGAAGCACACATGGTCCAGCATTTCAGAAGGTCTTGAATATCTAATAATCTCTACAATTCTCAAAATTGTTCGTGTATATTCATTTTCAGTTTTTAACTTTTTTTGGAAATTTTATAAGAGTTTATTTGAGCCAAATTGACAACATATGCGTGGGAGCAAGATCTCAAATGCTCCTTAAACATTTTAATAAAGAATTTCAAACATGAAAAATAGAGAACAGTAGTATAATGAACCCATCATCCAACGTCAGCAATAATCAACATTTGGCCAGTCTTGCTTCAGTTATGCCCCTACAACCCCACTGAATTATTTTGAAGCAAATCCCAGACATTATTTAGTTCATCTGTAAATACTTCAGTATGCAAACCTATTGGGTTGTCGGAAAAGTCACGACACATTTTTGCAACGAAAAACATAGAAAAAATACGTCATGACTTTTCCAACAACCCAATATTTCACAGTGAAAAGTCCCAAGCAGAGAAAAATTATTTCCTATCAAATCACTGAAAAAGAAAGAAAATAACCTTACAGGAAATACGTAAATCAAAAGAGTAGTTCATATTTTATTTTATTTTAGGGCAGTGTCACTGGCCCTCATATGTGGGACCCGAATCGGGGCCGCTGGCTTCCCAAGCCAGCGCTTAACCACCGCGCCACCTGGGGCCGGCCGAGTGGCGCGGTGGTTAAGCACTGGCTTGGGAAGCCAGCGGCCCCGATTCGGGTCCCACATATGAGGGCCAGTGACACTATCCTCAAAAAAAAAAAAAAAAAAAAAAAAGGAAAATGAAGAATCTAGGGCCGGCCAAGTGGTACATTGGTTGAGAGCTGGTTTTGGGATGCCGGCGGCCCTGGTTTGGATCCCACATGAGGGCCAGTGACACTGCCCTCTAGAGCTAACAACAACTCCACCTGGAGCTGGGCTGTGAGAGCCCTGGGAGGTGGTGTAGGCTGCAGCCCCTGATGCAGTGGGCTGCTATAGGCTACAGTGAGTGGCCAGCAGCCAGTGTGAGCGGCTGGCAGATAGTGTGAGCTGCCAATAGCCACAGTGAGTGACCATCCAGAGACCCGCGACCCATCTGCCTCATCCGGGAAGAGAGCAATGATGATACCAACATGGGTCAGTGAAGCAACATCCTCCGCCAACTAGACTGAAGAACAAAAAGACAACTTGTCTGTTCCCCTTGCCCGATTCCCCAACGCTGTTCCCCTCCCCCAATTCCCCAATAAAATCTTTAAAAAAAAAAAGAATCTAACTTGCTTCTTATATATAAAAAGAAAACTCATATGCAATTAATTTAATAAACAAGTATTTCAAATTTTCAAATTATGGTAAATTAAATGAGAAGTTCTTTGTTTACAAAGGTATCTCCACAATGGAAAAATATGGCAGGTATCACTTTAATCAAATGATCAAACATATCATCATCATCAATGATGTGACAAACTGACATCATTCCTTCTGATGTGATGCACTGAGAAAGACACACCATTTATACAGCGTTCTGGTCAAAAAAAACCCTCTAATCATAAGTAAAAAAAGTAAGACACAAAGACATTCTGCCAAAAAAACAAACGAACTGACCGAGATGCCTATAAAAAATGCCAGTGTATAAAAGACAAAAGAAAGGTGGAGCACTCTTCTAGATTCAAGGAAACTAAAAGGAGAAAACAAGTATATGTAGTGAGTAATCCTTGATTAGACCATGAATTAAAAAAAATATATAGCTACAAATATAGGACTTTATTAAGACAAATGTGAAAACTTGAATACTGACTATATACTAGATAATACTGTACTATATATGTATGTATGAAATTATATTTTATTATGGTTATGTAGGAGGATGAAGGATGAAGTGTCTTGATGTCTGCAAAGGAAAAAGATTACATGTATGTGAGTAGGCAGAATAAATGGCCCATCAAAGGTGTCTACATCTTAATCCCTGGAATCTATGAATATGTTATTTTACATGATAAAAGGGAATTTGTGATTAAGTTAAGGATAAGATGGGAAGATTATCCTAGATTATCCATGTGTGCCCAGGGTAATCACAAGGACCCTTACAAGAAGTAGGCAGGCAGTACAGTCAGAGAAGATATAACCATGGAAGCAGAGGTCAGAGTGATACAAGGAATGCAGGTGGCCACTGGAGACTGGAAAAGGCAATGAATGGATTTTCCCCTAATGCCTTGCTGAAGCCTTGATTTTAGCCCTATAAGATTCATTTTGGACTTCTGACTTCTGGAGCTGTAAGAGAATAAACTTGTGTTGTTTTAAACCACTAAGTCTGAATTAATTATAGCAGCAATAGGAAACTAATAAATTATACACAGAAAAAAGCAAATGTGGCAAAAAAAAAGCTAATAGCTGGTGAATATAGGTGAGGGCATGAATGTTCATTGTGGTATTCTTACAACTTCTGTTGGTTTGAAATTTTTCAAAATAAGTTGTGGGGAAAAAAGAGGCATTCATAAGCAATAAAAGGGATAAAATGATAATCTTACAAAGAAAAGGGAGGAAAAGAAAATGACAAGTAGTATAGAATCTTACAGTTACAGAGGTGTTCCTGTGTCACGTAATAGTTCCACCTTTTAATAGATAAGGAAATCAAAGCTCAGAAAGTTTAAGTGTTACTCTAACCCAGATGTGACTTCCAGAGTTTTTGTGGTATATCAAATCACTTCCCAGAAGAGAAAAAGAAGACAAAAAATGAGAGAGGAAATATAATATACCTATCACTACTGGTGCTCAGCATCCTAGGGCAATCATCCATTGAAAGTCTTTTCCCCTTCTTCCAACTCACCCGCTAAGCCCTAGTCCCACACTGGCACAATACCTGGCACAATACCCAAGTGACATCACCTTTAATCTGTCTGCTGGTCACTTAAGTTTTTGAGTAACAAAATAAAGCACCTGTTTAATTTCAAATGTAGAAGGTCTGACAATTAACTTTGAGAAATTGCTGCAACGATGTTGCTCACCTTTTTTGATATCAGATTATTCATTATGAATTTGTACCAACTGGACAGTTAACCAAGTTTACTACTTTGAAGTACTGAAAAGGCTGTGTGAAAAGTTAAGACGACCTGAACTTTCACCAACAATTCATGGCTCTTGCATCACGACAATGCACCAGCTCACACGGCACTGTCTGTGAGGGAGTTTTTTGCCAGTAAACAAATAACTGTATTGGAACACCCTCCCTACTCACCTGATCTGGCCCCCAATGACTTCTTTCTTTACCCAAAGATAAAAGAATATTGAAATAAAGACATTTTGATGGCATTCAGGACATCAAGCGTAATACGATGACTGCTCTGATGGCCATTCCAGAAAAAGAGTTCCAAAATTGCTTTGAAGGGTGGACTAGGCGCTGGGATCTGTGCATAGCTTCCCAAGGGGAGTACTTCAAAGGTGACCATAGTGATATTCAGCAATGAGGTGTGTAGCACTTTTCTAGGGTGAGTTCACGAACTTAATTGTCCTACCTCGTACATTACCTCTCAACTTAAAAAGCCTGCTTCTTTCTATCTGGCAAAAAATATACTGCTTTTTAAAATTAAGTTAAATTTTGAAGTTAATAATTGATTTTCATATGGAATACTGAAGGTTTCATATGTATGCAAGGGATGACTAAAGTTCAAAAAGTCCATATTCCAGAATGATACATGCATACAGAAACATCCTACACTCATCCAATAGAGTTCTATCCAATGCTATCTATGATCCTCAATGCTTAAAGAAACAACACTTTCCTACCCCATCTCTCTAGCTCCCAACATGCCAGAATTGACCAGTATTTGCCTCTCTCAAAGTCACCAGAGGCCTGTATGCCCTTCTCTATCTAGAGTCTAAAAGTTTACAAAGAAGCTATATGAAGAAAAGTAGGCAGACAGAAACTGTAGAAGAATTACTGCCATCACCAGGTAGAACACAGAACTCAATTTATCATGAACACTGCTATAAAACAAATAGGCATTTGGAAAACCATTCACCCTCTCTGAGCTTTGGCTTCCTATAAAAAGAAGAATTTGGATTATATTAGCTCTATAATCCTTTCCAACAGTAAAATCTGATGTTAGGTTTAAATACGTTTTTAACTGGGTAGACCTAGACATCAAATCACAATGGAAGAATGTTTTCTAGAGTTTTATAAACCCATATTAGTCAAAAGTAGAGACGCCCTATCTTAACAATCAATCTCCATTCACATAAGGAAAATTATGAGTTATTCAAAGACAGTTAATGTTCCCAACTCTGCTTATTTTTTGAGTAGCTGCTTCAGGTGACAACAACAACAAAAAATCACACAAGAAAAGAAACTAAAAGTAATACTTACTTTTCCATCATCTGTGTCAAAAACGTCACACCATGGAGATTTCACACCTTTAATTGACAGGTCAAATGAACAGGTGAAAAAAGCTACCTGAATTAAATCTGAAAAAAAGGTAAAATTTGTGGGTTACAATTTTCTGCAATTTTCCAAAGGCTAAATAGCTACAGAATGCCATATTCATTGAAGAAACAAATATAGAGAGGGTACCAAAAAAATGGATACACATTTTAAGAAAGGAAAACTGTATTAAAATTGTAATACTCAATGTATACGGGTAACAAAAGATGAATACAAGTCATGTGTACATTTTTTTGGGTATTGTGCCAGTGTGGGACTAGGGCTTAGCGGGTGAGTTGGAAGAAGGGGAAAGGGCTTTCAATGGATGATTGCCCTAGGATGCTGAGCACCAGTAGTGATAAGCATATTGTATTTCCTCTCTGTGATCCTTCCCAAGGATCTACTTTTTGACTTCTGCAATTACAAGAGGTGCTCAAAGTGGTTACCATCAGCGTCCAGAAACTTCTGATTATGGCAAACTACTGCTTGAGCAACACTGACCAAAGTGTCTACTTGTATACATTTTTTGTTTGTTTGAGCTGAGCCATCCTGCCACTTGTTGGCAGCTCAGCTTGAGCTGGGAATCGAACAAGCGACTCTGTTGCTCAGAACTCTCATTCTTGAGCAAGCTTTTAACCAGTTGAGCCACTCAGCCGGCCCACTATTTTTTTTTGGCACCCTGGTATTTAGTATGGCGAGAAGACTATTCAGTTTCTCTTTGGTTATCAAAGAATTAAGACTTACTCTGTACAACCTAAAAGGGGAGAAGAGGAACTATCAAGAAGAAACCATGAGGAGGTATAAATTTCAGTCCAACGAACTAAAAAATTTTCTCTCTATGAAACAGTAGTAATACGGTAATTTTTTTTCTGTTTTTAAAAGTAGTATGTTTACTATATCTGCCTAACAAAACCACAAACAGTTTAACCCAAGGGCTTACTATATAAAACATACTTGATTTTGTTAATTTTAGAGGGTTGGAGAAGGAGGAGAAAACGTTATAAAAGGTTTTAGTCCCCAACTTGAAAATCAGGAATGACAAAATATATTTATTAAACAGTTCTTTCACCTACACATTTCATACTATAACTATTAAGAAGCAAATACAGAGAGGATGATATAAAAGGGGAAAAGGCTGTAGAAGGTAGAGAAGGTACAGAGTAAGTGAGGGGTCAGGAGAAAGGTGAAACAAAGGGTCAAGGAGAGGAACAAACAAAAAAAATCACAGTGAAGGAGAGAGGTTGATAACAGCATCAGATTTTCAAACTTGGCTGTCCAATCAGGCAGTGAATTTTAGAATAAATTATCTGGGATTTTTCCATTGCTCATTAGCTGATTACATTACTTTTAAATATATATGGGTTTTGAAGAGAAGGGATAAGGGAATGAGTAGTTAAGACTACAAAAGGTAGCCTTGTCAGTACCAAATAAAATTACTGCTCTCCACTCCAGGGCATGTGGGTAAAATGTGAGAGAGAGAGAAAAGAAGTCAAACTGCAGGGGTTGACTTCATTTCTTTGATTTTTCTTTAACTTCACTGTCTTTCGTCTTCCTCAAAAAAAATAGGACAAAAAAATAAATGATCTTACATGTTTTTGGCACTAGTTTTGAGTTTGAAGAACTTCCCTGTAGCAGTACAGAAAGGATATTTAATTGGTAATATACATAAAAGAGACTTTAAAACTGTGCTTAAATAAATGAAAGGGCTTATGATCCTAATAGCCAATATAATAGAGTGGCTTGTAAGTACCGTGTATGTTTGATGAAAGGTCCTGGCTTCTCACACTGGAAATTCTAGTTCTGAAACTATGAAAGTCTGTTCATATGGTATATTCTTAACTGGAGGGGAGTTAACTGAAAAAAAATTCACCGAAAAACTCTCTGAAGTACTAGTAGGAAACGAAAAAGCATAAGATGACAATTGAGGCTATGACACCTGAATCTCCTACTAGTTATCTTGGGCAAGTCACCTAGGTAATGTGAGTCTCAATTTTCCCACATGCAAATTGGAAGTTTAGACAATTTTTTATGATGAGTTATGGCTCTGATGCAGCTGTTATGACCATTCTGACATCTGGTCAATTTCTGGAACCTCAGAAATATTTTATATGATTTAGAGATTTAAAAATTAAAGAATAAAGACATAGGAAAATACAATAATCTTGGGGTAAGAGAGGATTCCTAGGCAAAATACAATACTCAGAAGCCATAATGAAAAGACAAATAAGGCTACATGAGAGATGTAAACTTCTGTACAATCAAAGGCACCATAGACTTAGAAGATACACAAAAAATTAAGAGAAAATGTTAGCAAAATACAATAGACAAAGGATTTATCCTTTGTCAAGCAAATAAAGGATATATAATATATCCATAACACATAAGATACCTATGATCAATTAAAAAAAATTATAATCCAATAGAAAATGGACAAAGTTACAAAGAGGCAATTCTCAGAAGGAAGGAAAATAGCTAATAACATGAAAACATGTTCACTTTCACAAGCATCAAAGAAATGCAAATTAAGGCTAGAAACCATTTTTCATTAATCAAACGGGCAAAAATCAAAATGACTAATAATATCCACTGTTGGATAAAATAGGGGAAAATGAACATTATTTATATAAATTTTTCTACCTCTTCAAAGAACAATTTGGAAGCATGTCAAGATGTAAAATATTCACACTCCTTAACCCAACAACTCCACATATAGTTATTCATCTTATAAACTCTAAAGTGCAAAACCCGGGCTATAAGAATGTTCACTGTAGTATTGTTTGTAAGAGTTATAAACTAAGAAAAACTTCAGTAGGAAAATGATTTCCTATAAAAAGAATTTGGACTGTAACAGCTCCAGCCCCTTTCACCAGTAAAATTTGTTTAATTAAGGGTTAAATAAGTTAACTAGCATTGACCTTGCAATTAAATCAAACATCCTAAGAAACAACAAAGCATTTAAAAGAGAGATACATTGTTAAGTAAAAAGTTACAGAAAATGCACAGGGCATCACCCCTCTATGTAAAAAAAAAAAAAAAAAAAAAAAGAATTAATAATAATAATAATAAAGGTATTTAAATAGCTAAAATATTTTGGGGCCGTTACTGTGTGTCAGGTACTGTGCTAATGCTTTGCATACATTAATCTCATATAATCCTTCCAATAATATTATAAGGTAGATACAATTCTTATATTCATTTTACAGAGAAAGGAACTATGGCAAAGAAGATATTAGGAACTTGCAGAAGATCACAGTTAGTCAATAGTAAACACAAATACTCCAGTTCCAGAACCCATGATTTTAATCACTATGTTTATATTATTTCCAAAAACTTGCTCTCAATTACCCCATCAGTAAAACACAAATAATCCTTGTTCATTTAGAGACTAAAAATAATAAAAAAAAACAAACAAAAAAAAACTCTAACAATCTAAATGCCCAATAACAGAATAATGGCTAGATACTGATATAGTTATGAAAATCTGTACATAAATTTAAAATGTAGTATTAGAATTAAACACAAAATTAAAATAAAATTTCAGACTGGTATCATAGAGTTTTGTACCATTGTTAAATGTTTAAAAATCTTCAAAACAATAACCCATTTATGTACAGAAACATAAAAACTGGCATGGGATGATTTAAATGCTCAGTTCATGACAATAATTATCTCTGGAGAGAAAAGACGACAAATATGATTCTGCAAAACGACCAAGAGACCTCACTATATTAAAAGCAACTAACTGAAGCTTAATGTTAAAAGTTGATAAAACGGAATTGTGGATATACCGATATTTGTTATATTAACCTTTATTGCCCATATGCTTCAGTTATTCCCAAAATAAATAATTTTTAAAGCTCTGCAGGTGACCCCAATGTACAACCAGATTGGGAAAAGAGAAAAAAATTCAATTTTAAATGCTACTCTAGGCATCTTCACTTTTTTAATCCTTATAAAGTATTCAAGGTCTATGATTGAGAGATTCCAATCTACTTTTCCCCCTCCAATATCCCCTATATCTAGTCTTTTGTAAATTTATTCACAATATAATGAAATCCATAATTTTTGTATGTCTGTCAATAGCAGCGTTATGCATTACAAATTCCTAGAAAACAGAAAAAAAAAATCTTATTTTCTTAATTTCCCATTTCTAGGTGACCACATATCCTGGTTTTTCCCGATTTCCCAGCATAATTATTATTAATAATGCCCATTTTCCCCCTCATGTGTCCTAGGTTGCATGATAAACTGTAGTCAGCCCATCTCCACTGCAATACCTTATGACAGATACAACTGCTCATTTTCTAAGCATCTCTAGAGTTAAAGCCTCAGAAAAACCCACATCACTTTGCCTTTCACTTTCTAGAACTCATCCCTCTCAAAACATGTACTTCTGAACTGCTGCAAAAGCTAAAGAATTTATATGACTTTCCATTCGTGTTACTTTATGAGGAGATAACACAGAAAAGATAATTTTTAGTTTATAAATAACGCTTAGAGTTGAAGTTTTACGTATCTCTGCCCTCAAAAAAAAAATTTAAAAAAAAATTCCAGGATATAGCAAGAATCTTGTACATTAATTTACATAAAACTTAAATAAGAGATGAACATAAAAACAGTAAGCATGAGGTATACAATGTTGACTTACAACGTATTATTTTCTTAATGTAAAATCAACTGTGGACCTTTAAAAGCAATAAGTTTGTTTCCATATTTTTTTCATTTTCAGAGTTCAAAAGCTATTTCAGAGTTCAAATGAAAGATAAAAAGCACATTACCTGCATTTAAATTGTTGACTGGCACTTGCAAAGTAGCTGCAACTTTTTTTAAAATGTTCTGCATTTCTGGACCAGTTTTGAAGGCTTCTACATGATAAAGAGCCGTATCATTCCTTTCCACTTCTGTTAAAAACTTCTCACAATGATCAAAAAACCTCATTAGTTTATCATTAATTCTTGGGGGTCCACACTCCATGTCTGAAAGGGAAAAAAAAAATATGTGAGAGAGAGTATGCACATACTTGTGTGTGTGTGTGTATATACACATATATATAATTGACATAAATGACAGTTTAAAATTATTGAAAATTTTGTTTCTAGTGTGAAAAGGAACACTAAAAGTCTATTTATTCAATGACATGTTTGAAATAAGCACAGATTCTTCAAGAAAGACATAGGACAAAATTACTCCCCATTTGTAATTGTAATTCATGAGTATATGCTACAAGACTAAAAAAACTGAGTATCAAAGATAAAATAAAATGTGTTACAGCAATACTACATAATACTAAATAAAGGTAAATGAAATGAATGTTTTCTTACAGAAAATAAAAATTAAACATAAATGTCATAAAAAGTACAAAAATGTGTTATATGCTTCTGTTAGGCAAAAAAAACTTGAAAAACAAACTAAAAATTAGCAAAGTTTCTAATCACAAAGTGAGAGATAATTCAACAGATCAAATCTGTTTTTACAACTGTAAGCCAAAGTCTAAATAGAGTATTTTATTTTCTCAATTAACTTTCCCAGTCCCATGTTACTTTACAAAAGACTCTGCTTTGGACAAAAACTACTGAGAACAGCACAAAATACATGAACGCTTTTGTATTTTATTGTGCTAGATATTTCTGATTTATTTTTTTTAACTAAAGCTCTCAGACAATTTCCATTTACAATTTAATAAATTACATTATTCCCCCAATTTGGCAACAAATATGTATTGGAAAAGCATTCATAATCATGCTTTTCCACAATAGGAGTGTCTTTTAAGTTTTTTCAGAGTCATATTTAAAACACACAGCTTTCAATCATTTCTCCAATAATTTACCATGGAAAGAACACCAAGTACACTACTTCTGTATATGAGAAAATTAAATCTAGCTATACTACTTTGCTTTGGATGTGTGTGGGGGAAAAAAAAAGGTGTGTGTGTGTGTGTGTATCCATTTCAATGCATAATTCTGCCCACTTTAATTGCTGATTGGATTACCGTTCTTAAGAAAAATTTTAACTAGGAAAATAAGTGATCTTTGTCATCTGTCTTCTTTTTGTGGCCTCAAAATACGATTTCCCAAGTGGATCTGGATAGTTCATCATTGCTATTATCTAATTACTGCTGCTCTTTAAAGAGAAACAAAGACATTGTTCTGTTTCAGTAAGAATCCAAAATCTAATTCAAAGGCCTCCCTCAAAAACCCAAATGTGCACAACAGGCAAAGCACTTGTCTATAGATAATAATGGAGTAGCTAGGCAAAGGGTTTAATCGGAGACTGAAAATGGTGAGGAGCGGGCTAATCCTGAGCTATCCTGGTCCCTGGCTTTGTACTTCGACAAATGCAAATCCCCACAATGCCATCTGAGGGCCAATTTTCATTCATCCCAGGTGGGTCGGTTGCTCCGTTTAGATATACACTACACTGGGGCTGCCAAAAGATGTAACACATGGCTTACACTCGTAGTTTGTTATTGGCATATAGAGTATTACAATTTTAATACCGTTTTTTCCTTTCTTAAAATGGGAATACATTTCTTTGGCACCCTCTACATATACTGTGCTAGTGAAGCATGTTTTAGTTTCAACATTCAGTTAACACATTCGTGGGGAATTTTCACTCACATTAATAGAAAAAGCCTAGCTATGATTACAAAGCACAATTCAACAAGTGAGCAGACACAAGTCAGCCAGCTGAATTACCCACAGTGCAGTAACATGACACACGATCAGTGGAGGAACCTTGGAGGTGGTTGAGCCACCTCAGGATGCTTTTGGAGAAATGACAAACTAGTCTACTTCATTTTTCATTGGGCTAAATGATGTCTCACCTCAGCTGTGGCCTTAAAACTAACCAAGAAAATATTAACACTTGATCATCTCTCTGGCACAAAAATGTTACATGTTTTTATTATTATTATTATTTTTTTTTTTTTAGCTGAGCCACCCTGCCACCTGTTGGCAGCTCAACGGCAACTCAGCTCAGGCTGGCCTCGAACCGCTGTTGCTCAGAGCTCAGCTCGCACTCTTGAGCGAGCTCTTAACCAACTGAGCCATTCGGCCGGCCCTGTTTTTATTATCTTTAAGTCAGGACAAACGGAAGCTACACAGTGTATGGTTAAATGACCTGGATACATAGTAATACCTAGCTATATAAAATTAGACAAATCTTTTTGTTTTTCTGTGTCTCAATTTTCTTATCCTTTAGGGGGGGAATACTGGCAAGCTAAGGGAGCTTAGCTTGCCAGTATTGTTGTAAGGATGTAAGAAAATAAACTTGAGGCATGCCTGGTACATAGTAGGCATTAAGTGTTTGCTATTATTATCTGTGTCTATTAACTATTTTCTAAGGGGCGGGGGTGGGGGTAGGGAAGCACCATTTACAGAAAAACAGAAGACTTGGATTCTGGGCCTGAGTCTAGGTCCTCAAATAAAAGGCCATCAGCAAGGCATGTGCTTGGGCTCAGCTGCTCCCCCTGTAAAACAAGAGCCCCACCAGATGATCTCTAAAATTCTGCAAAAGAATAAGTAATGGGATGAATTAGTCAAGATCTGCGTGTGGCCATCGCCCACAGCTACGAGGGTCACTCTCTAGTACACAAAACACAACACGGAGGAAAAAAGCAGAACAGTAAAACACAATTTGAGACTAGCTTCCTAAAATAGAGGAGGTAGGTCTAGAACCAACACCTGAAAAAAAATCCCTAAGTAAAAAAAAACCCGGGCCGGCCGAGTGGCGCGGTGGTTAAGCGCTAGCTTGGGAACCCAGTTCGCATACCACATATGAAGGCCAGTGGCACTGCCCTCAAAAAAAAAACACAAAAAAACGCAAAAAAACAAAACCCAAATCGGATCAGAAGCAAAGCCTGAGAAATCAAGTCCTCGATTCTATTTAAAAGTGTGTCCAGCTGGAGAACGAGCTGCCAGTGAGGGAGGAAAGGGTTTGTTGCTCAGAGGGGGCTCTTCCACTGGGGGGGATGATCAAAACACTGCCCTCGTCTGTCTCCTTTCCTATTGGATCCCCCAAAGTCTACTACAACGTCCTGCTCCTAGAAGGGGCCAAATTCATCCCTGATGAATGGGTGAATGAATGAATGAATGAATGAACGAGTGAATGAGAAGGGAGACAGCCAAGTCCTGAACAACCTATGGGATGGGGGGCTGGGGACAGAGGTGAGTAAGGAGAGGATGGATTGGGGGAGTCTGGAATTGGGGGGGAGGGAATTGAGGGCCGAGGATTTAGGGCGCGGGGGGGTCTTAGAACTTAAGACCAAGGCGGGGCGCTGGCCCAACGGGCGGGGTCGTCACCTGCGACGTCGGGCGGCGGCAACCCAGGGTAGTAATGCTGCCACAGCCCGTGCAGGAAGGCGACGCTGCTCTCCACGCAGCGGTGCTTGGAGCTGGTGATGAGCTGCAGGCGGCCGTAGTTCTCGCGGCTAAAGAGGGTCGGGAAAAGGGCGGCCAGGCGCAGGGCCAGCTGCCTCATGTCCTGCCGCCCCTTCTCCACCAGCTGCCCGTCCATCCAATCCGCGTACCACAGAGGCCAGTCGGACAGCGCGGCGCCTAGGTCTCCGCCGCCGCCCGCCTTGTCGTTCCCGGGCCGGCGGGCCTGCAGCAGCCCGTGCAGCTGCCGCAGCTTGCGGATCTGTTTGGCCGTAGGGTAGCGGGTGCCGTGGCGGATGAGGGCGACCAGCTGCACCGGGGTGCAGGCCTCCGCCAGCAGGTCCGGGTCCCGCCGCGGCGCCTCGGGGTTCGGCAGCAGCCCGGGGTTGGCATCCTCGTAGCGAGTCTTGGTGCCGAAGTACGGGCTAAGCGCCGACACCACAGCGTCTCCCGGCTCCAGGAGAGAGCAGTGCGAGAACGACGAAAGCAGAGCCACCGCCAGGGCCGCGGCGGGCGGTACGGAGACCCTGAGAAGGCAGCCGGGACCGCCGAGCATGGTGCGGCGCGGCCCGCGCAGGGACGTACCCGCGGGAGGCGCCGACTTCCGGCTCCGGCGCGCAGGGGGCGGGCCCGGCGGGCGCTTCCGGCTTGCGCTGCGAACTTTACGTTGCATCGCCTGCGCTCGGCTGGGAAGGGTGCACCGTACCTGGCGGAGGGCCGCGGTCCAGCTGGGAAACTCCCAGGAGCCTTTAGACGTGTGGCTAAAGGGGAAGCCGGCAGGAAAATCCGCGGAGCTTCGGACACCTGTGGCGTAGGTGCAGCCGGCGTCGCTGTCCCGAAGCGTAGGCGAGTTTCCTCGTCGCAGGCGCCTCAGGGACTGACTCAACGACTTGACGGCTTTTTACATTTTCTAAGGTGTGACTAAGCCCGGAGAAGCCTTAGCCAGCAAAGCAGCGCAAGCAGGACACCTTTTAACAGCTGACTCTTGTGTCACCTTCTCTTTTTCACAATGGCGTCTCTGAGCCATCGCATGCAATCCCCCTGAGGCGGTTGTCGAAGCTAGAAGGATTTTTTTGTTTGTTTGTTTTTGTTTTTTTGAGGGCATTGTCACTGGCCCTCCTATGTGGGACCCGAACCGGGGCCGCTGGCTTCCTAGGCCAGCACTTAACCACCGCGCCACTCGGGCCGGCCCCATATTTTTGATATAGAGTTTCTCTCCAATTTTACTTTTCCATGCAGTACACTTAACATCACACAGGATTGTTTTCTTCCAAGGAAATCCTCTGGGAAAGATCATTAGAGTAAATTTAGGGTACAAGTGATTTTCCGGATTTGTATCCCAGTGTTATTGCATCCTTTTTCTTCTGCTCCCTACCCAGATCCAGCACCCAATTTTTGTTGTTTTTTTTGAGGGCAGTGTCGCTGGCCCTCACATGTGGGACCCGAACCGGGGCCGCCGGCTTCCCAAGCCAGCGCTTGAGGCGGTTGTCGAAAATGCAGATCCCTGGGCCCTGCCCCAGCTTGCCTCCTGTAGCCCAAGGGTTTTTGCCCATGAATGTTTGAAAATAAACAGTGTATTCTACAACAAGGCCGGGAAGAGCCTGGAAAGAGGCTCAGTGCTCCAGGGAAGGGAACTCCTGAGCCTTTGGTAGCCTCTGGACCTGAACTAGCAAAGTGGCCTCAGTGAGCTAGCGCCTGGGAAGGATTGTGCCCGTGGGTGCCGGAGGCGTCCATCCTGATCCCTCCGGCACGTGGAGTCACGGCGCAGCCGATTTACTGTTAAATATGAGTTTAAGCTGCTCTGTGAAGCACACGCGCTCTCCATTTACCACCACTCCCGAGTCCAAGCTCTCCTCTCGCGTAATTACATGCATCAACAGCTTGGTTTTGCCTAGATGGTTTATTGCTCAGAATCTTTGATCCCCTCAAATCATAACCGAACCATACCCTGGTCTCTTCACTTGAACCCCATTTGATGAGCCAGTTGGGAGAATGAGGACTAAATGAAGTCCTATGGTGATCCCAATTTGAGGAAGTTGGGATCCTGTTTTTGTTCAGTGGAGCTTCTCCTTCACTGACACTATTAAATGGTTCTTGGGAAGTCATCCCGATCTTCACTCTTTTTCTCCACAAGTGCATAAGTGCCTCTCTGGTCCAGAGAGATGTCGCTCTGAATATTAACCAATGAAGAAGGGACCAAGTCTTCCTAAGGGCACCGCGCTGTCCTAATGAAGCAATCTTTAGAAACCATGCCTACTTACAAAACCTATGGCCCATGTTCTTATACACTAAATTTGCTCCAAGCTTGGTTTTATTTTCCTTCTTTTAATTACTCCATCTGTTTATGTTGTTCATATATTTACATAAACCAACTTCAATCGTTTTGATGTCAAGGTGAGGTGACAAATGATAAAATTGACCAATGTCTAAATGACTTCTTGCTAGGGAAAATCCAGATATACGAATAGTGTATAAAGAGGACAAATAGTACATAAGCTTTGGATCCAGACTCTAAGCTCAGCCACACATTAACTGAGTGACTTTAGAAAGTTACTGTTACCCAAGTTCTCTGACCTTTTGTTTTCTTATCTGAAAATCCTACATTGCAGGATGATTACGAGAATCAGAGATAATATATTTAAAACTCATATAATAGGTTGCTATGAGTAGTAGTATCATTAATGTTCAATATTTTTATTACTCCTGTATTAACATGCTTAGCTCTCTAGCAACTATACAGTGTAAACTTACTTCCACATTGACATGAATGATGTTCACAGGCAAGACACGCATCAAAGATCATTTCAAACTTTTCTAATAAAAATCCATTCACCTCACTTAAAAATGAGTCTCTCACTCTTAAAGCAGTGAGCACTTTTGAAAAGATGTCAGGTCATGTCTTAATGCTCTGGCCAGCCTATAAGTTGGCTACCCTTTGAAATTGGTGTCCACGTTGTCCAATCCGTTAGTATACAAGAATTTACATGGTGCAAAACATGGCTGCTCCTTTGTAAAGACCATGGGTGGTTTGACTTCCCTTATAAGAAGGTGTGGGCATGACAGCAATGTATTTGAAAAATCTTCCACAAGAGACAACGATGGAAAATTAATGGTTCAAGTTCCTTAAAGACATGGCAGGGGATGGAACCAAGAGCTCTGATAGAGAATTTGAACTAGATGGAAAGGAGACCTTATTTTCTGAGGGAAGATTGGAAGGATGGATGCACATCTGGGTAAATTTGTTAGTCTAGCAGGAGATAATTCATGGATTTCAAGCCTGGAAATAAAATTGAAGAGGTTGGGGAATGGGAGTTAAGGCTTATGGAATGTGGAAATTACTTAGATTTGCAGCTGAGAGGAATAGCAAATAAAAGGTTGAATGGTTAGCTCTGAGGGTCCAACTGAGAATGGAAGACTTGACTCTGTTGTGTCTTTCAGAGTAGAAAATAAAAAAGTTGAATTCTATTCTACAGTATTCTAATTTGTCTTATGTAGAATTTCATTTCTAATCAATCCACTGCACTAAAGAATAGGATAGATTATTTTTTGCCAAATTATGCATAGGACTTCCAAAATAGGCATTTCACCCTTAACATTGCATGTTGTCACATGTAGTAGTAAGTTTTAAGCTACATTTATCTGCTATACTTTAAAGAGGTTAGTAAAGAAGACCATTTTCTGGTGAAGAAACAAGAAAGAAAAAAAGCTAAATTTTGTGGAGGAAAGGGTAGGCTCTCTATGTAAGTAAGCACAGTAAATATTAAGAATTTGTTTTCTGAAGTTACACTTTATGGTATTTGAATTCCAGCTTCCTCAATGATTATCAAGATCTGAAATGGCCAGTTTTTCATAGATATCTATTATCTCAGAACTACATTAAGCAACTACATTTGTGCCTATGCCAAGAAGTTTTTAGCTCTAGTATTTTGTTGCCCTAATGTTTCATCTTTCCTTTGCCAGTTATTGATTTAGTGCTTATTTGTTTTTATTGCAGAAGAAGAAGCCAACGGAAGAATGGTCCATGTGTCTGGACAGGGCTGGAGCGACCCATGCTTCAACAGTAGTAGTCAACCTTGCTTGAATGTGGAGGCTGCATGGATCACAAGCTCCACAGACTACAAGATAATTTTTGCTCAAAATGAACCACACCATCACTGACAGCTAACAACTGCATTGTTCCCCAGCATATCAAAGCTAAGCTGAATTGTTTAAATTGTGTTTCAGTTGATGAAGAGAACTTTCACTGAATCACACAAAAGCAATGGAAGTGACCTACTGTTTCACCTTTTCTATTATACTCTGTGAAGGGACTTACTTTGCAATGACAAAACTTCTCTTTTACTGGCCTGACACATCCTCAGACTTTGATTTTGTGAATTCTTCCTACCCATCAAATGTTGGTTCTAAAAAAAAAAAAAAATGTTGATTCTAAATCCACAGAACTATTTGAGAAACCAGATAGAAAATTATGGCAAGTTTATATTACTAATACTTTTCTATGCTTTGTTACACCCACTTAAATAGGGGGAAACTGTAGCTATTTACTTTCTAGTCTTGTTACATGATGATTTTCCTGCACAAGCCAGCATTGTTGCTCAGAAACATAATTTCCTCCAGAAGTCCCCTCAATCTAAAATATATTGTTGTCCCATCATAAACATAAATAATGCCTTCCAAATCCTGTAAAAATCTCTCTTCTCCCCTGTATTTCTCAAGAACAAGCATAGAAAATAACAATTGTGTTTTAACATCTTATTCCAAAATTGAAAAATCCCTTTGAGCTATTAGATCTTTATGACAATTGGTTAGTTGAGTGTAAAGCCATAAATATTTCCTTATAATTCCACAGAATGGAGAACTTTCAGAACAAAAGTTCTTTATTAGTTCTTCATCAAGAAAGCCTTTTTTTACTTAGCCTATTAATGCTAATTTCATATTGTCTCACTTGCACATGCATAAACCAATCTTCTTTCAGTTTTTTTTCACTATTTTGTTTTAGTATAAATCCATCTTGTTGCTTTGCTTATATTATATATGAATAAATATTAAAACCCAACAACACCTAAGCTAGAAAAGCAATGTAGGACTCACACACTTGGCTGTAGCCACTTTAATAAACAGGACAATTCACATTCCACTTGAAGCAACCATTATGGTTCCACAAACAACACCCCTCATTACCTCATGTTGCCTTTCTTGTCTTACATCCTACACTGCCTTGTCTGATATTGCATTCCAAGGGATAAAGCAGTTGCTGCTAAGTCATCTGTTGGTTAATACCTGAGATGCAGGGGCCACTGTGAAACTTTTTCAATTCCCAAATATTCATCCAATAAGTACACTGTCAGCAGCTATTTGACGAAAAGGTGCCTGAATGAATGAATAAATGAAAATAGAACAAAGAAGCAGTGTAAGTTTCTAAAATGTGGAAATGAGGGCTGGCCGAGTGGCGTGGAGGTTAAGCGCTGGCTTGGGAAGCCAGCAGCCCCGGTTCGGGTCCCATATATGAGGGCCAGTGACACTGCCTTCAAAAAAAAAAAAATTTAAATAAAATGTGGAAATGATACTGCTTTGCATTTATTGCAGTGTAATTGTTCTCCCAGCTCTCCCATGACGTACGAAGAATATTTATACCATGTTGTGGATGTGGAAATTGAGACAGGTTAGATGCCTTACCAAAAGTCATCCAACTATTTAGTAGAACCAGTTCTAGAATGTGATTGATAGAAACAACTATTTTTGTGTTTTTTCCCTGATCCCTACCCTACCCTTGACAAATTATCAGTGACTTCAAAAACTGTCACTTGTAGCTGAAGCTGAAAGGATACATTTTATACACAATACTACAGCAATTACTATTGGTTAACCATCCAACATTTAATCTTCCTTTTTCCTTGGAATCTGTTTGTAGGTATTCACCTCTCAGGAAGATCTCTCTATCCCCACCTCAGGAAAAAAATCTTGATTGGTTTAAATGAATCCTAGTAACTATTTTTCTTACCAGTTTTGGTTTAGGAAAGAGCATGTGATTCAATTCTGGCCACTGAGATAAGAAGATCAGACTACTGGGCAGTTTGGGGGACTTTTTTGGTTCTAAAAAAGAGACAAATGATGGGATGATGAACAATCAACATTTTATAGTGTCAATGAATTGGAAATCCTATTGACTTAAAGGAATATTACAGCTTGCACAGTAAAATATTCTGGAAGGAAAGAAGATGGTATTCAGTAAGTGAAATGCTTAAAATGGATATTGTGAAAGTGGTGCAATAGTCGTTACTGATTAAATGAGGCATTTTACAATGGAACGGGTCGGCAAACCACGGCTCACGAGCCACATGCGGCTCTTTGGGTACATGTACATGGGGCGCTGAAGTAAAATTAAAAATGCAAATAAAACTATCATAGTTTCATTAATAAAATTTGTAAAGGATATTGTTCACATAATGGTGATTTCATTTGTTTTATGGCTCTTGAATAATTTTTAAATTGTTGTGAGGGACAGGATTGGCTCTTCCATCTCAAAAATTTGCTGACCCCTGATTTAGGATATGACATTAAGAAAGTTTAGCCAAGGCAATTTATAGGATACAAATCTTTTAGAAGTAAGGAGAGAGAGAGAGAGAGAGAGAGAGAGAGAGAGAGAGAAGAAAGAAACTGAGAGGCCCAGAAATCCTGGCTCAAAACGTTTGCTCTTGACTCTAAACTTCTGTTCGCATTGTACTTAAGCCTCACTAGCTTCTCACCTTCCACAAGTCTATGCACCCCCTCCCCAGCCCAGATGTAAAAATCCCTAGCTCACTCAGCAACTATTGCATGAATTTTATTAAAATAAATTATTTTACAGAAACAACTTGTTTTTTAATAGATGCTATTGATGGTTTGGAAAGATGAAAGAAAAATGACAGCACAGAGATACCAATGATTTTAAATAGGTTCTTTTTTTTTTTTTTTTTTTTAGCTGAGCCATCCTGCCACCTGTTGGCAGCTCAACGGCAACTCAGCTCGGGCTGGCATCGAACCGTCGTTGCTTAGAGCTCAGCTCGCACTCTTGAGTGAGCTCTTAACCAACTGAGCCATTCGGCCAGCCCCCAATGATTTTAAATATAACCTTAAAAAACTTCATTCTCAAAATGTGAGAGGACGATACACACAAGGAGGAGGCAACTGCCCAAGATATTAGCAATTCCAAATGTAATGACTAGACCTGCTGCAGCCATCTTGCAGGCAGAGAGGAGCCAGCTTAAAAAAAACAAAACCAGCATAATGAGATGATACAGTAGAAAGTAGAAAGAACCTGAGTCCTTGATGATGCAATTGAGTGGGTGAATTAAACCCGGAGTATACCTTTTATGAACTCCTTATCTAAGGTAATAAACATCTTTGCTGTTTAAACCAGTGTTTGGTTATTTTCTGTAGAAACTATCCTAATTGAGGTAAGTACCAATTAACCCAACTTAATCTCCCAGGATGATTTTTTGTGCTTTTCTGATTTTGCTGAAGTCATCTATTGAGAATAACAGAACATCTCATCTCCTTAGATATGACCAATATTATAAATAGTTGTTTACTTCTCAATTTAGACTGTTTAACACAGAATACACATTTACCATGAAACTGTAATAAACAGTTTTGTCAAAACATTGATAATTAACCAGAACAGAAAAACAACATATTGAATCTGAAATAGCATTATTTTTATCAAGTGGTGACACCTGGAGACAAACAGATTTCATTTGTAGAAAATGAGAAAATAGAAAGTTTTATATAGATTCTGGGGAAATTTCAGGGCAGTTTCTAGAAGGTTGAATGGCCTGATTATTTTTTAAAGCTGTGCTAGGCTAAATAATGGCCCTAATTATGTCCATGTCCAAATCCCTGGAACCTGTGCATATGTAACCTTATATGGCAAAAAGGGCTTTGAAAAATGTGATTAAGTTAAGAATCTTGAGATGGCAGTATTATTCTGGACTATCTGGTAGACCCAATGTAATCAAAAGCATCCTATATTATAAGGGGAGGAGAGAGGGTCAGAGTGAAAAAAGGTGTTGACTAAAGCAGAGGGAGAGACGACGATGTGAGGACAGAAGCAGAGGTCAGAGTGATACAGGGGCCACAAGCCAAGGAATATGGGAAGCTGAACAGGCAAGGAAATGGATTCTCCCTATAGAGCTTCCAGAGGGAAAGCAGCCCTGACAACCCATTTTAAACCTCTGATCTCCAGACCTGTAAGATAATGCATTTGTTGTTTAAGCCATTCAGTTTGTCATAATTCGTTATAGCTGCAATAAAACACTAATACAATGACGCATTTTACTTCCAAACTCATTGTTTCTTTTCCTTAAAACAGGTTTATCACAAGCACTATTTTTATATTACTCAGTTAAAATTATGGGTTTGGGAAGTCTTTTACTTAGATACAGGTAATAATGTAGATAATACTAGCATTTACATTGCATTTGCCAAATACAAAGGATTGTGCTAAAAGCTTTACATACTTTATTTCAAAAATCCTTGAAACATTTTCAGGTAAGTACCATTATCCCCTTTTACAGATGAGAAAACAGGCTCCTTGAGATTAAATAATGTATTTGAAGTCATACAGTGGTGTTGTAATTGTGCAGAAAGAAAATGGACGAGTCAGGAGTTATTTTTACGTTTTCTGTGATAGATTAAGGATAATTATTATCAGAAAGAGCATGAAAATCAGAGAAAAGAAAGAAGATAGAAAGAAATGTTGGGTTGGATAATTCCCTATATTTAGGATTTCAGGATTGTTTATTCAGGATTGTTTGGCTGTATGTCAAGCATGAACTTAGGAAAGCAATAGGCAACCAGCCGTTTCTATGTTGGGTATTGGAAAGTCGAAACTTAGATGTTCTTAAAAGAAGAATCCATTTTTTTTTTCTGGAATAAAGAATGTTCTCTATATTAAAACTACTCATAAGAACATTGCTACATTGTACATTAGGCACAAATATTATTAAAGATTTTTATAATTGTTTTTCATGCAATTGGAATATTTAATGTATATGTGTTTTGCAAACAACTGCAAATCTAGAGGCTATTCTTTGAAGCAAAAAGCAGTGGTGCTTAATACTGGGCTACTTTTATGTATCCTCTCTGTTTTACATATGAATACAATAAAACATGTTTTTAGAAATTCAGAATTTTTAAGGAGAATAGATAAAAGTATTTGATGTTTTGCGCTGTAGATGAGGGATGCTGGCATTTTTTTTTCCCCCTAAAAAACGTCTTTCTTCATTCTTAGTGTTTGGACTGATGACTACCAAGGAATTTCTGCCCTGAGATCAAAACCCAGTGATAAGGTATCTGTTCTTGACATGAGCAATAACTGGAGTACTTAGGATTAATCGTAATATTAAATGTCTCAAGATAGAGGAGGTGAGGAAAGTGTAAAGTGATAAGGTGCTAGTCAGCTCAGAGTGGTTGTTTTACTGTGATACAGGCAAGTAGAAACTTGTCAGAAAGGTGCCAGGCAAGAGATAAATATGTGCCCACATTATCTAATGTCAAGAGCTGAAAACACTGTTTTGAATTTTTATCCTGAAGATGCCAATAGCATCCTTATGAAAAATTGAGCATTAAATAGACATGTATTAAACCAATTTTGCTGATTGACACATATGTTCATTTATTTATTTGACAGTTACTGAGTGGCTACTTGGTAGTTTTTAGGCCTCAGAATTAACCCAAGACAAAATTGTAAAGTAGGAAGTTTCCCTTCAGTCATTTTACCTCTTCCTGCTATGCTCTTTTCTGAGCCTTCAGATTTTCCTCTTCTCCATCACCAGGATTTGGAGCTTAGACACAAATAACATTAAAGCTATAGTGAAAGGAGTAATAGGGATGTTTAGGATGAAAGATGGCTGTATTCAGAGGAAGAGAAAGAGTGTATGGTTAGGAAAACAGCAGAACCAAGGTGTTATTACCTGTGCATAGGTAGGTAGAATTATGTCCTTTATTTTCTTTTTGTTTTTCTATTGTAATGCCTTTTCATAATTGTCACGTCCTGCGTGGCAAGGGCAAGTGGGACACGAGAGGGGCGACGCAGATTAAGGAAAAACAAGAGACAGAAGAAAGATAAGAGCGAGACCAAGGGACTCAGCCAAAGACGACTGCGCCCAAGGGACTCAGCCAAGGAAGACTGAGCCCAAGGGACTCAGCCAAGGAAGACTGAGCCCAAGGGACTCAGCCAAAGAAGACTGAGCCCCGAATCGGGTCAGCGTATAGCTTTTATTGAGAATTTTCAAGGAACCAAACTGTAACAAATCATTAACAGTGGTTTGTAGTTCTCAGGATTTACACAGTCCTCTACTCCCCTGAAAGTGCTCTTTCCAGGGTGTACTGTGACTGTTACTCTTCCGTTAAAGGATTACCTTGTCTTTATTATGATAATTGCTATGAAACCCAGACTCGGTTTCTGTAAGTCACCTAAAGAATGTTTACTAAAGCTATCTTGACTATCTAGAAATCATCCTAAATTCTAGCAGTTAAACACAATCATAAAACTCACAGTATACTTGAGCTATACCAAAAGACTAGGAGTGGCTGTGTTTAAGGTAAAAGCATCTAAAATCTATTTGTTTGTAAATAACAATACCTAGCAACCAAAAGGGTTTCACACCTCTTATCCTACAGAGGACTGCATCCATTTCTTAATTAAAGCTTCAGTATCTGTTGCTGCAACAAGGCACTGGGCAAAGGAATTCACACAAGGCTGATTAACTAATCCATGGTCAGCGGATGTCTTAGAGCTGCCTCTTACCCGGAACTCTCAAGGCCTGAAGACTTAATCTTTCAGGAGACTATTCACAGTAGGGCCCTTAGGCAAATGCATCAGCTTCTCACAGGCCTGAGTTTTCTGGCCTGAGTTTGTCAGAGGCCTGTGCCTCAGTTTCCAAGGGGCTTGAGTCCCCAATATCACAGTTTAGGGGTTCCCCATGGAACTACTGCCTGGCTTGGGTTGTCTCCCCTCTTTTAGGAGATCTTACCCGTCTTTGGCTGCGTAGTTAGCTCATTGGGGCACCACAGGAACATATCACAAGTGTAGTAAATATATTGTCTCCTATAGAAGAAAAGGCACATGGGTTCATAGAGGCAGGAGATATTACATGACCAACCATAAGGCAGCACCCCTAATATCCAGTGCTGAGCAGGGCAATGTGGCCTTGTCAGACACTGGGTTGCTATCAGCTTCCCACACATAATAATAATTATAATAATATAATAATAATATATATGTAAAGAAACAACAAAAAGAATGTGTTAAAATTTTATTCTACCAATCCCGTTTTTTTTTCTAATTCATTTTCAGTCCAGCAGGCCTGCTGTACTTGTTTGGCAATGTTATTTAAATTGTTTAAAAACTTTCCCAAAATGGTCAAAACTTAATGCTTCCAATTACTACAGACTTTTATAACTTTAATGCATCATGCAAACATCATGAGGTATGGTTTAAGGCAATGAACATTTTAAGTTACTTCAAATTTTAAGTATTGGACAGTTAGGGCACTCTCAACTTTACACAGTTACAGTAGAATAGAATAAATACAATTAGTTAATATTTTTAACGAGTTATTTTGACTAAGTTATTGCATTGCTTCGGGGTCTTGAAGGACATAACATACAATGAAGGAAAAGCAGAAGGTGCTTATCATAGAGTGGATTAGGAGCACCTATTTTGTCTAGAGTGGCCCCTCTGAAGAAGTGTCATTTGTCCTTGCCTAATCAGTCTACAGGTACAAGGGACCAGCCTATAGTCTAACAAAGTCAGATTACTGACTCATTGAAATGAGGACAATCACACACACAAGTGAGACATCTGACCAAACAATGAAAAGATAAAGTTATTATAGGATTTTTGTAAGAGTGGGGTTTGGGTAAAATTTAAATGAAGCAGTGTTTGGATAGACTGACTCAAAGTAAATCAGAGGTCAACATCAGGTTTGGGAAGGATCCAGGGCCCTGATTCCTTGGAAACTACAAAGTTAAAATAGATGTAGTGTGTTTTGTTCAGAAGCCCCTCATCTTAAGCTCTGTACCCATTTGGAAATTGAGGCTGATTCTCTGTGTGTCAGTGTCTTAAGATCTCCAGACAGGAGTGGGATGTTTTATTTGTAATGATATAGTTTCAAACAACAGAACTTCAGAAAGTCTGTGGTTTTAGAGAACAAAGTTACTCAGCAAAAAGACAGTAATCACTGAAAGAAAGGGGTTGTTATGACGCTTTATAGCGTGTCCTTGGCAGAAATACCTTCCTATAAACTTTGCAGCTGGCTTTATCCATGTTTATTATTCCAGCTTGATGAGTGATGGAGCAGATTTTTATTTTCTAAGTCCCAGCTAATGCTGAGCCTAAAAGAGATAACCAGCCAAGAGAGTGGAAAAGAAATTCCCAGGCAGAAAAAAATCAAGTTTGAAGGTTGTGAACTGGAAAAGATCTTGACACATTCAATAATCTAAAAGCCAATAGAAACAGTAACACAGACAACAAATGATTCAAAATGAGATGCAAGGGAGAGGCAGGGGTCAGAGCTTGCAGAAAGCTGTTAGTCTTAATAAGGATTTTGCATTTTATCAAAGAGCAAAGAGAAGTCACTAAAGGGTTCTAATCAGATGAATTCCCCAATTTTGATGTACTAAGATGGGTGTTGGGGCAATAGTGAATGCTGGACTATTGCAAGAGAAGATGGTGGTTTTTTTTAACAGAGTGAACAGTAAAGGACAGAAATGAAATAGATTCAAGATTTTGGATAGAACCAAAAGGTTTTAAAGTTTGAATGTAGGATGAGAAAGAGGAAAGAGTAGGATTAATTTTCAGGTTCTGGCTTGAACATCCCAGTAGAAGGTGGTGTCTTGAACTAAGATGTGGACGACTGGAGGCGAGACAGGATTGATGGGAAGGAACAAGAGTACAGTTTCCCACTTCTTAAATTTGTGTGACATTCAATTCAGGATGGCATGAATGCACTTAAGTATCGGGGGTGCCAAAAAAAATGTGTACTCATGACTTGTATTCATCTTTTGTTATCAGTATATATTGAGTATTACATTTTCATACAGTTTTTCCCTTTCTTAAAATGTGTACACATTTTTTTGGCACCCTCTGTATATGGATGGGGACTCAGAAGAGAGGTTTGAGTTTTGATAAATATGGAGTCATAAGTATGTATTTGATGCCATAGGAAAAAAGAAGTAACGTAATTTTAAAAATAGTGGGGGAGGGGATCTAGGACAAAGTCCGAAAGAAATACCAAATCCAGAAGTAGACAGAATAAGAGCCAGTCAGGAAGATCAGGCACCATGAAAATAGCAAACTCATTTATGAAAAGCTCACTTTGATGTTTGACGTTACCTCCGTTTTACCTGTTATCAGTTTCTTAGACGAATATTGAGTTAAACATTTGATGTAGGGGAGGAAAGACTTTTTTAATAGCCCTCTTAGGTTCTGTGGCTGGGTCTGAGAGTTAAACAGACAAAAGATAGTTTAACAGGAGAAAAGCATACCAATTTTATTTGATGTTAATATTTTTATGTGACACCAGAGTCTTTGTAGAAAAGCAATGTTGACCCAAGTAAGCAGATAAGCGCTTAAGCTTATCTGCTATTTCAACAAAGAATAATAAATTGTGGAGATGTGATAAGACAAATGAAAAAAAAAGGGGTTTGGGCAGTAAATTGTGGGAGAGTGACTAAGAGATATATGAGGAAAACGAATGAAAGATACAGATTTTTTAGTAGGTTTGTTTATACAGATTCACCTTGACATCAGCTCTCCATCTCTGGTGATAAGAATGTTCTCCTCCTTCTGGTGCAAGAAAGGTACATTTCTTAATGGGGAATGTTGTGACCTGCTTTTAGATAGAAGGAGGACATCAGAGAACCCTTTTGGCGTGTTTCTCAAGTGCCTTCAGTTCAAAATAATCAGCATGCTGCAGTGGCATATTTCAGGGTGGCAGGTTCTTAGGCCCTTCACTGGTTTTAAAATAGGTTTTCCAATGTGAGGTGTGGGGGCCTGATTGGGATTGGGCAAACTTCAGGACAGGACAAACTTTAGGATGGTTGGATATGGTGAGGCAAGGATTATGAAGCCAGCCTGTAAGAGTAAGCCATCATTTGAAAAGGTTAAGTCTGAATGATCTGTTGTTCTGAAACAGAGGCTGTTTACACTGATGAGGGCTTATATGAGTAATCTTTTGTTCAGGTATATAGATTTCCAAGAAGTTCATAAAAACAAACAAAGAAAAAATTATTTGTAACTTTATCTTCTTGGGCAAGAATTTCTTGGTAAAGTCATGTTAATGCAAAGTTCTGAATCTTATTAAGCTGTGTAGCTTTAGGCTGTTTCAGTTCTCATCATATCCTCTGTAAGATTCATTTCATCTCTTTGGTTTACAAGTCATTTTTTTCTATTTTGATCTTTAATTCCTGGTTCTACATTTATTAATTTCCTTTAAAAGGGTATATGAGAATATATTTGTGAATTCTCAAATATTAAAAAATTTTATTTTGCCCTTGCATATAAATGATAACCTGAATTTCATTTTATATTCTTGGATCATAATTTTTTTCTCTCAAAGGTCTATAAGTCTTTTTGCGTTATCTTTTAGCTTCCAAAGTTTCAGGCTGGGAGTCTTATGCTAATGTTTCTTTTTTCCTTTTTTAGAATGTGGCCACAGACTCCCTACCCATGCTAATTATAAGTTATCTGTGGGTTCCCTTTCATTCATTCTCTGCACAAATTTTAATTTTCCACTGTGTTCTTCTGGATAGCCCCTGATGGCATTTTTAGATTTTTAACTGTTTCCACACAAAGTTGTTAGTAAAATCACTAACAGAGGACACAGTCTGTTCACAGAGGCTTTGAAACAATTCTCTAGTAATTGATTCTTATAAGATACTCTTCTTATCTTTGGAATTCAGATATCTCACCAGGTATAGCTGTCTGACTCATAGGGAGAACTTTCATTTTAAAACTTTAAGTCTTCAGCTCAGGGACGTTTTATCTTATTATCCTTTTAATCAAAGGTCTTCAGTTGTCTCTTTCTCACCTCATGAAATTCCATGCACATAAGATTCCAGAATCTATCCTTCATTTTTTAAAACTTTTTGTTCATTATTTTTATTTCTTTATATCTTGACTCTATTATAAAATATTTCCTTTATTGATCTTCCAGATAATTTTTTTGTGTGTAGTGTTTTATTTTTTAAAGGTTTTCTACTGAATTTTGACATTTGAAATCATGTATTAAATTTCGGGAGTTGTTTTGTGCTAATTCTATCCTTTTGTAAATTGGTGTTGACTTTTAAATTTTTATTGATAGTTTGGAATTTATAATGAAAATGCTGACAAAGCTTTTGGCTGTAGAAACATGTAGTATTACAGAGAATAAGGCTTCCCTGTATTACATTAAAATTCATCTCATGGAAAATGATATAACATGGTTCACTGGAGATGCAGGTAATTTATCAATTCATTTGGTTGATGCATCTTACATGATCATAACTTTCTTTTTTTTTTTTTTTTTTTTAAAGATTTTATTGGGGAATTGGTGGAGGGGAACAACGTTGGGGAATCGGGGAAGGGGAACAGACAAGTTCCTGTCTTTTTGTTCTTCAGTCTAGTTGCGGAGGACGTTGCTTCACTGTTGGTATCGTCATTGCGCTCTTCCCGGATGAGGCAGATCGGTCGCTGGCCTCTGGATGTCGCTCACCGCGGCTATTGGCAGCTCACGCTTGGCTGCCAGCCGCTCACGCTGGCTGCGGGCCACTCACTGTAGCCTATGGCAGCCCACTGCAGCAGGGGCTGCAGCCCACACCATCACCGGGGCTCGCACAGCCCAGCTCCAGGTGGAGCTGTTGCTAGCTGTAGAGGGCAGTGTCACTGGCCCTCATGTGGGATCCGAACCGGGGCCGCTGGCATCCCAAAACCAGCGCTTAACCAATGCGCCACTCGGCCGACCCAATCATAACTTTCTAAAATTACATCTGAATATATAACAATTTGCAACACCTAATACTTAGCCTTATCGGTTGGCTGAGCCCCTTTCATCAAACTGGAACTCTAAAATTACTTAGCATTATTTATCCTACTGATGTAACACATAAATGGCATGCTTTGTATCATTTATTTCCATAATTCATCCTTCATAAAAAGATATTACCAACAGCATTTACCATAAAACTGAGCGAAACTTAAAGACAAAGAGAAATAATAATGAGAGATTACTTGGAGAATAGGAGCCATTGGTTCAAAAAAAATGAATGAAGGAGTTGTAAAAGAATTGTATAATATTCAATTATTGAATCTTGGTAAAGCCAAAACGCATTTTGCATGTGTAAAAACTGGTTGCATTATTCACATAGGTATATTCTGGGAAATTAGCAAAGTTGGAAGTTACTATGAAGGAAGATGGGCATTCTAAGGCAAGACTATTAAGTCCTCTAAGTAGAAATGTTGGGATGGTCTCACAGAGAAGAGGTAGAGTATAGGATGTCTTAATTATTGCTGATGACTTCCTCTAAATAGGCTGCATTTATGATCCTGGTTATTTATTTATTTATTTATTTATTTATTTATTTATTTGAGGACAGTGTCACTGACCCTCATATGTGGGACCCGAACCGGGGCCACTGGCCTCCGAGGCCAGCGCTTAACCACCATGCCACTCGGCCGGCCCAGTGATCCTAGGTTATTAATCACAGGTCATAGCATTAGGGAGAAAATTTCAAGCTATTATTATTCAACTCACTCCCCTTTCACATCTAAAACATTCCATAGGTATACAGTACGTATATTATGAGTATGAATTTCAAAAGAGAGAGAAATGTTATAAGCCCTTTAGTAACCAACCCTTTAGGTGTATGCAACCCTTTTCTCTTCTTCGTTCTCTATTTCTAAAGGATTACATTTCTAAAATTATTTTGAATTCCTCCTCTCTCTCTCTCTCTCTCTCTTGCTCTCGCTCTCGCTCTCACTCTCGCTCTCGCTGTCATTCTTTCTCTCTCTCTCTCTGACAATGAAGACATTTATTTGTAGCACATAACATTTTGGCTTGTAATGCCACATAAACAAGATGTATTGTCATTCAATATATGAAAGTGTCATTTTCCAGAATAGTTAAGCAAAATATTGAGCAGCACAATATAGATGCCATGCAGTGGATATGCTGGGGTACACATATTATTAGCTCTTTTTTCTTTTCTTTCTTTTTTTTTTTTTTTTTTTTAAGAGGGCAGTATCACTGTATCACTGGCCCTCATATGTGGGATCTGAACCGGGACCACTGGCATTCCAAGCCAGCTCTTAACCACCACGCCACTTGGCCGGCCCTGTACATTATTAGCTCTTAAGTTGTGTCATTGATCAGACAATACTGTGTCAAAGCAAATTTCTTTATATCCCCTTTTTAAAAATTTTAAGTTTACAATAATTCAAAGATTACCCACTGTTTTTTTTTAATATGATAGTTTTTTTTTAAATTACAGATTAATTTTTTTAAATTAATTTCAGGTGAACAACATAGTGATTAGACATTTATATAACTTATGAAGTGTTCACCCTGATAAATCTAGTACCCACCTGACACCATACACAGTTATTACAATATTATTGACTATATTCCTCATGCTATGCTTTACATCCCCAGGAATATTTTGTAACTACCAATTTGTACTTCTTAAAACCTTCCCCTTTTACACCCTGTCCCCTACCACCCTCCAAGCTAGCCGCTATTGAAATATTCTCTGTATCTGAGTTTCTTTCTGTTTTGTTTACTTTGTTATTTAGATTTCACATGTAAGTGAAATAATATGGCATTTATCTTTCTCTATCTGACTTACACTACTCAGCACAATACTCTCTAGGTCCATCCATATTGTTGCAGATGGCAAGATTTCATTTTTTTATGGCTGAGTAATATTCCATTGTTCATATGTACCACTTATTTATCTATTCATCCATTGATAGTAATCCAGGTAGCTTCCATATCTTGGCTATTATAAATAATGCTGCAATGAACATATGGATGCAGGGCTGGCCAAGTGGCGTGTTGGTTAAGAGCTGGCTTGGGATGCCAGTGGTCCTGGTTCAGATCCCACATATGAGGGCCAGTGATACTGCCCTCTACAGCTTAGATAGTGAACAACAGCTCCACCTGGAGCTGGGCTGTTGTGAGTCCCCGGGACGGCATAGCTGCAGCCCCTGCTGCAGTGGGCTTCCATAGGCTACAGTGAGTGGCCGGCAGCCAGCGTCAGCGGCTGGCAGCCGGCATGAGCTGCCAAGAGCCTCTGTGAGCAGCTGTCCAGAGGCTGGTGACAGATCTGCCTTACCCGAGAAGAGAGCAATGATAATACCAACATGGGTCAGTGAAGCAATGCTCTCCACAACTAGACTGAAGAACAAAAAGAACAGCAACTTTTCCGTTCCCCTTCCCTGGTTCCCCAGTGCTGTTTCCCTCCCCCAATTCCCCAATAAAAATCTTAAAAAAAAACAAACCAAAACATATGGATGCACATGTCCCTTTGAAGTAGTGTTTTGCATCAGTTCAGGTAAGTACTCAGAAGTGGGATTACTGGGTCCTTCTTTGACTCTTGTTATAGCCTTTGTGTTAAAGTTTATTTTGTCTGGTATAAATATTGCTATACCAGCTTTTTTTCTTTTCTTTTTTGTCACTTTTTTTTTTTTTTTTTTTTTTTTAAGATTTTATTGGGGAATTGGTGGAGGGGAACAGCGTTGGGGAATCAGGGAAGGGGAACAGACAAGTTGCTGTCTTCTTGTTCTTCAGTTTAGTTGCGGAGGATGTTGCTTCACTGTTGGTATCGTCATTGCGCTCTTCCCGGATGAGGCAGATCAGTCGCTGGCCTCTGGATGTCGCTCACCGCGGCTATTGGCAGCTCACGCTGGCTGCCAGCCGCTCACGCTGGCTGCGGGCCGCTCACGCTGGCTGCGGGCCACTCACTGTAGCCTATGGCAGCCCACTGCAGCAGGGGCTGCAGCCTACACCATCACCGGGACTCGCACAGCCCAGCTCCAGGTGGAGCTGTTGTTGGCTGTAGAGGGCAGTGTCACTGGCCCTCATGTGGGATCCGAACCGGGGCCGCTGGCATCCCAAAACCAGCTCTTAACCAATGCGCCACTCGGCCGGCCCTCTTTTTTGTCACTTTTATGAAATACCTTTTACCATCCCTTTACTTTCTGACTGGGTGAGTCTTTCAGTCTGAAGTGAGTCTCTTGTAGGCAGCATACAGAAGGGTTTTGTTTTCTTGTCCATTCAGCTCTCCTATGTCTTTTGATTGGAGCATTTAATCCATTTACATTGAAAGTAATTTTTGATAGATATATAGCTATTGTCATTTTATTATTCATAATTTTTTAAAACATGTTAAATAAGTCCATCTAACATTCCCTGTAATACTGGTTTGTTGGTGATGAACTCCTTTAGCGTTTTGTTGTCTGGGGAGCTCTTTATCTGTCCTTCGATTTTAAATGATAGCCTTGCTGGGTAGAGTAGTCTTGGTTGTAGGTCTTTTTTAGTCATTATTTCTTTGACTAGTTTCTCAGTCTCTTGTTTTTTTCTCTTTTCCTTCTGGTACATCTATGATGCAAATGTTGTTATGTTTGATGTCCCAGTGGTCTCTGAAGCTATTCTCATTTTTCAAATATATGGTGATGGATGGAGAACTGACTCTGGGTGATGAACACAGAATGTGATATGTATTATAGAATTATAGATGATGTATTATAAAATTGTACCCTTGAAACCTATGTAATTTTACAAACCATTGTCACCTCAATAAATTTAATTTTTTTAAAAAAACTATCCTCATTTTATTTTAAATTATTTTTTTCTTTCTGCTGTTCCAATTGGGTGTTTTCTGCTACCTTTTCTTCCAAATCGCTGATTTGATCCTCTGCTTCCTTTAGTGTCATGGTGATTCCTTCTAGTGCATTCTTCATTTCAGTTCTTGTATTCTTCACTTCTGACTGGTCTTTTCTAATGGTTTCTATGCCATTTTTTATGCTTGAAATCTCTTTCTTGAAGTTCACTAAGTTCCTTGAGCATCCTTAAAAGCATTGCTTTGAACTCTGTCTCTGGTAGGTTCCTTGCATCCATTTCATTTATTCTTTTTCCAGATTTTTCTCCTTTCATTTGGGATGCATTTCTTTGTTTCCTCATTTTGACTGCCTCTCTGTGTTTGTTTCTATATACTAGGTAGACTTGCCATATCTTCCAGTCTTGGCATGGTGGCCATATATAGTAGGTGTCCTGTGGGCCCCAGTGGCATAATCTCCCTGGTTACCTGCACCAAGTTCTCCAGGAATGTCCCTTATGTGTGCCCTCCTGTTGTAGTTGAGCCTTGGTTGCTATTGGAATGTCATTGGGTGGGACTGAACCTTAGGCTGACTGGCTGTGGAGTTTGGCCATGTCCAAAGCTTATAGGCTGCTGTGTGGGTGGCTTACCCACTGAGTGGGATTTTCCCCAGTGGGCTCTGGTTCTTATTGAGACCACCCTTTTTGTATGCTGCTTGTGGAGCTAATTGGGCAGTGTTTTGTTGTGGTCTGAAGCCAACCCCCAAGTATGTTGGTTCTGGGGCTTCTTGGGAGGAGTTCCAGTTCAAGACCAGGGTAGCTACTGACAGTGACTGGCTAGGGAATACCTAGTGAGAGCTACAAAGTGATCCATAATTGTTTACTGCCTATGCTAAACCTGGAGGCACTTGGGAGAGGCCATGCTGCAAACTGAGGACAGCTGCCACCAATAGCAGGCCTGGTGTAACTCCACAAAAAGCCAGGACATCCAGAGGCCTGCTGCCACCTGCCGGCTCTCTTAAGGTTCAGCCACTGATAAAGCCTCGTGTGTTGCCCTCGAGTTAGATGAAACAGGGTCTCAGGGAGTCACTAGAGTGGTAAGAGCTGTGGTCACCAGGTTAATGTAGATTCTGATTTGGTGCCAGTGGTGAGCTTGGAGCAACTCAGAAAAAGTCTCAGAGCATGCCAACGCCAGTCGCCACCTGCCTATGGCCCATGGACTCTGATAATTTTCCAAGAAAGGGTGCAATTAAGGGGGGGCTGACTGCTCCTGGAGAAAGTGCCTCCAGCTGTGCATGAGTTGGGTGGGGGTCCCAGCTGAGTCAGCAGGGTGGAGCATCAGAGCTCACCAGGCCAATCAGTTTCAGATTTGACCTGTGGGGATGGGCTCAACACAAGAAAGATGGCATCCGCCTGCTGGCTGCACAGGAGAAGACCCCTTCGCCAGGAAAATGCTGACTGTCCTCCACTTCTCCCCATGAAGCCACACTCTTCAATCTGCCCCCTGTATGTCTCTGAGGCCTCCCCCCCAGTCACCTTCCCTCCACTAGAGTCCAAGGTGAGTGCCTGCGAGCGAGTGAGTGTGTGTGCAGGCTGTTTAAGAGGACATCTGTGTTTCCCACAGCCTTCCGTCCTGCCTGAATGGTCGGAATGCCCACTATTTTTCACAGCCAGATGTTGTGGGGGCTCCTCTTCCCAGCACCAGTATTCCTGGCTAGGGAGCCTGGTGTGGGGCGCTGTGGTCCCTTCTCCCCTGGGGAGAATATCCGTGGCCAAGATATCGCTCCTGATTCTCACCACAGGGAGGTTTGGGTCTCTGCGTCTCTGCTCCTTCTCCCAGTTTTGATGTGGCTTTTTTTTTAATTTTTTTTTTTTTAGGGCAGTGTCACTGGCTCTCACATGCAGGACCCGAACTGGGGCCGCTGGCCTCCCAAGCCAGCGCCCAACCACCGCACCACTCAGCTGGCCCTTGATGTGGCTTCTTTATATTTTTAGTTATAGGGCTTCTGTTCAGCTAGCCTTCAGATGGTTCTCCAGGTTGGTTGCTCTATAATTTAGTTGTAGTTTTAATGTGTTCACAGCAGGACACAGGCACAGTGTTTATCTACTCCACCCTCTTGGATCTCTCCCTGTCCTTTGATTCTAAATGATAACTTTGCTGGGTAGAGTAATCTTGGTTTTAGGTCCTTTTCATCACTTTGAAAATTCTTTGCCAATCCTTTCTGGCCTGCAAAGTTTTTGTTGAGAAATGAGCAGACAGTCTTATGGGAGATTTTCTTTTGCTACTTTAAAGATTCTCTCTTTGTATTTAACCTTTGGCATTTTAATTATGCTGTGACCTGGTATGGGCCTCTTTGGTTCATCTTGTTTGGGACTCTGTGCTTCCTGAGCTTATAGGTCTATTTCCTTTACTAGGTTAGGGAAGTTTTCCATCACTATTTCTTCAAATACATTTTCAATTCTTTGCTCTCTCTCTTCTCCTTCTGGTACCCCCATTGATAAGAATGTTGATACGTTTAAAGTTGTCCCAGCGGTCCCTTAAACTATATTCATTTTTTTGGATTCTTTTTTTTTTTTTTTCCTGATTGGGTGTTTTCTGCTACCTTGTCTTCTAAATCACTGATTCAATCCGCTGCTTCATTTAATCTGTTGATTCCCTTTAATTTACTCTTTATTTCACTTACTGTATTCTTCATTTATTACTGGTTCTTTTTTATGTTTTTTATCTCCATTTTTATGTTTTCTATCTCTTTGTTAAAGTCCTCACTAAATTCATCTATTCTTCCCCTAAGTTCATTGAGCATCTTTATAATCAGTGTTTTGAACTCTGCGTTTGATAGATTGCTTGTCTCCATTTTGTTTAGTTCTTTTTCTAGAGCTTTGTTTTGTTCTCTCATTTGGGACAGGTTTCTTTGTCTCCCCTCTTTGGCTGCCTCCTGTGTTTGTTTCTATGTATTAGGCCGAGCTGCTATGTCTCCTGGTATTAGTAGGGTGGTCTTATGTAGTAGGTGTCCTGTGGGACTCAGTGGCACAGTCTCCCTGGTCACCTGAGCCAGGTGCTCCAGGTGTGTCTCTGTGTAGGTTGTGCATGCCCTCCTGTTGTAGTTGAGCCTTGGTTGCTGTTTGCACATCAATGAGAGGGATTGACCCTCAGGCTGATAGTTTGTGAGGACTGGCTATGACTACAGTGGAGGAGCTGTTGTGCAGAGGTGACCCAATGGAGCAGGATTCACTTTAGCAGGATTCTGGTGCCTGCCCACTCTGCCCTTTGAATGTATTGTCCACAGAGGCAGCTGGGTGATGATCCAGCTGAGTCCATAGCTGGCTACCAGGCATGCTGACCCCAGCACCTCCTGGAAGGGGCCCCACCACAGGCCTAGTTCAGTCTTAGCCTGTGCCCTGCCCAGGGCCACCTGGCATGAGCCACAAAAAAATTCACAGATGGCAGATAACTGTGCTGGGCTTGGAGGTGCCTGGGAGAGGCCAAGCTATGAACCGAGGTTAGCTGCTGCTAGTGTCAGGCTCAACAAGAGTTATGAGGCACACCAAGGCCAGATGCTGCTTGTTTGGATTCTGTGAAACTGAGAGATTTTAAGAATGTCCTCAGCATGAGCTAAGACAGGTTGTTTGTATGGACAAGTCACTGAAAGTGGCTTGGGTGTGCCTGCAATTTGGATGGGGAGTGGTCTCAGGGAATTACCAGTGCAGGGAGAACAGTGTCAGCCAGGTTGATGGAAACTCAGATATGGTGGCCGTGAGTCTGCACACTGGGAAGGGGGAGGGCTCAACAAATGAAATGTGCCTTCTGCCAGCACTTTTGCCTGGAAGAAAGCTGCCCCTCCATCCCTCACCCTGAAGCCAGACAGTTCAATTCCTCCCCATATTTCCCTGGCATGTTTCAAGCTGCTGCCCCAATACTGGAACTCAGAACTAGTGAGTCAATCAGTGAGTAAGTCCATGTGAAGACCCTTTAAAAGGAACACCTGGGACTCCAACTGCCCTCCCTCTCACTCAGCCACAATTCCCATTAGTTTTTTACAGCCAGAATTTATGGGGACTTCTCTTTCCCACATTGGAACCCTTGGCTGGGGAGCCTGGTGTGGGGCTGGGACCCCTGTGGCCTCACAGCAGCCTCGCTGTCTGCCTCCCTGCATTTGTCCATAACAGCAGGGCCTCATGGGGGCAGGATTTTCACTATGTTTATGGCAAAACTCAATGGGACCACAAGAGAGAGGGCAGGACAGCCAACGATGGGCAAGATCCTAAAAAAAATATGCGCATTAGGATGGCCCAAGCCAAGCGTCATCCGGGGGTTACCCTGGGAGGAATCAAGGAGGTGAAGCATAAGGGGCCTAAGGGCCTGTAACCCCTTATCTGTAGAGCTAACAGCCTGCCAGAGAAGAGAAATCTTCCCAAGAGATAACATCAGTCCATTCTTGCCTCTAAGTGTCATAGTGGATCATTAACTGTTGCCCTAGGAGGCATTGATGTATTGGTCAAGGGTCTTTCGGGGTGAGGTGGTCTGTGGGACATAGGGAGATTTGGCTAAATTCTTTGGGTGACGTATGTGAATTACAGACAATGGAAAGAACAAAGCTCCATCGCTGTGTATACGCAATAAAAGCTTCAGTCTGACCAGATTCTGGGTTCTTTGTCTTTAAGGCACTGTGACCCCTGGCTCACATTGCTTTTAAACTACTCCTTGTCTCTTGCTCTTTATATCTGTTTCTGAGTCCCTGTCGGTCCTCTCAAGGAAGCCAGACCCAGCGGTGCACAACGTGACAGACTCATTGCTTTTCCTGGGGAGACCTATGCAGCTGAAATATACCTCCAGATTTTTAACTGCCACACATGGGTATGGAACCAGCCCATCATGCATCTCTGCCCCTCCTACCAGTCTCAAGGTGGCTTCTTCTTTATGTCCTTAGTTATAGGGCTTCAGTTCGGCTAGACTTCAGGAGATTCTCAATGATGATTGTTCTGTAGTTTAGTTGTAATTTTGATGTGGTCATGGGAGGAGGCAAGCACAGTATTTACCCCCTCCTCCATCTTGACCAGAAATCACTGAATTCTTACTCTCTTCATCCTTCCATTGTCATTGCCCTTGTCATCTTTCAAGGAGACTGTTCAGGTAGCTTCCTAAATGGTATCTCTCTGTCCATGTCTTCCCCTCTTTAATATATCTTCCATCCTGCTGCTATTTACACTTGTAAGTAAATAGCTAATCAGGTTATTTCTCTACTCACAGACATTTGATGGCATACCACAGCCTATATTTTTCAAAGTTCCAAAGTACTTAATATAGCACTTGATCTGGCCCAATCAACTTTTCGAGATTCATTCAGTGACCAACTCCGACCCCTTACCACATTGAAACAGGCAATATTCTGCATGTTTCATGATACAACATATAGAGAACCATAAATAGTCCACAAAAAAACTATTAGAACTGATAAATGAATTCAGTAAAGTAGCAAGATACAAAATTAATATTGAGAAATCAATTGTATGCACCAATAATGAACTATCAGAAAGAGAAATTAAGAAAACATTCCCATTTGCAATTTCATTTTAAAAAACAAAACAAAACAGACAGCAGTTTAGTAGTTACCAGAGAGTAAGGGGGGAGGGGTAGTAAAAGAGGATAAAAGGGGTCAAATATAAGGTGATGAGAGGAGAACTGACTCTGGGTGGTGAGCACACATGTTATATATAGACGATGTATTATAGAAAAGTACACTTGAATCCTATGTAATTTTACTAACCATTATCACTCTAATAAATTTAATAAAAAATAAAATAAAATAAAATACCTAGGGATAAATTTAACCAAGGAGGTAAAAGACCTGTACTCAGAAAATTATAAGATATTAAAGAAAGAAATTAAAGAAGATACAAATAAATGGAAGCATATACCATGATCATGGATTGGAAGAATGAACATAATTAAAATGTTTATACTACCCAAAGCAATATATAGATTCAATGCAATCCCCATCAAAATACCAATGGCATTTTTCACAGAACAAAAAAATAATAATCCTAAAATTTATATGGAACCACAAAAGATCCCAAACAGCCAAAGCAATCTTGAGAAAGAAAAATAAAGTTGGTGGTATCATGCTACCTGATGTTAAACTATATTATAAGGCTATAGTAATCAAAACAACATGGTTCTGGTACAAAAACGGGTACATAGATCAATGAAACAGAAAAGAGAGCCCATACCTCTCTATAGAAATGAAACCATGCCTATATGGTCAATTAATCTATGAAAAAAGAGGCAAGATTAAACAATGGGATAAAGACAGTCTATTCAATCAATAGTGAAGGGAAAACTGGACAGTTTTCAAAAAATGAAATTAGACCACTATCTTACACCATATACAAGAATAAACTCAAAATGGATTAAAGATTTAACTGTAAGACTGGAAAGTATAAAACTCCTAGAAGAAAACATAGGCAGTAAATTCTCTGACATTGTTCTTTCTAATATTTTTGTATGCTTCCTGGGACAAGGAAAACAAAAGGAAAAATAAATAAATGGGGCTATGTCCAACCAAAAAGTTTCTGTACAGCAAAAGAAATCATCAACAAAATGAAAAGACAACCTACTGAATGGAAGAAGATTTTCACCAAAGATACATTCAGTAAGGGGTTAATATCCAAATTTTATAAGGAACTCATAAAACTTAACACAAAAAGGCAAACAATCCAATTAGAAAATGGGCAGAGGACCTGAATAAACATTTCTCCAAAGAGGACATATACATGGCCAATAGACATATGAAAAGATGCTCAACATCATTAATCATCAGAGAAATGCCAATTAAAACCAAATGAGATACCATCTCACACCTGTAAAAATGGCTATCATCAATAAATCAACAAACCACAAGTGTTGGCAAGGATGGGGGGTAAAGGGAACCATCTCGCTCTGTTGATGGGATTGCAAATTGGTACAGCCACTATGGAAAACAGTATAAAGATCCCTCAAAAAATTAGAAAAATAGAACTACCATATGACCCAGCAATTCCACTTCTGGGTATTTATCCAAAGAAATCCAAAACACTAACTTGAAAGATATATGCATTCCTATATTCTTTGCAGCATTATTTACAATAGCCAAGGTATGGAAGCAACATGTGTCCATTGATAGACAGCTGGATAAAGAAATATGGTACATATATACAATGGAATATTATTCTACCATAAAAAAAGAATGATCATTTATGACAACATCAATTCACCCAGAGAGTATTATATTAAGTGAAATAAGTCTGACAAAAACAAATACCATATGATTTCACTTATATGTGAAATCTAAACAACAAAATAAATGAATAAACAAAGCAGAAACAAATTTATAGATACATAGAACAAATTGATAGTTGCCAGGTGAGAGATGGGTTGCGGGGTTGGCTGAAAAAGGTAAAAATTAAATGTACAAATATGCAGTTACTCACTGGAATGTAAATCCAGCATAGGGAATATAGTCAATAATATGATAATAAGTATGTATGGTGTCAGGTGGGTACTAGACTAATCAGAGGATCACTTTGTAAGTTATATAAATGTCTAACCACTATGCTGTACACTTGAAACTAATATAACATTGAATGTCAACTGTAATGGAAAAATTAAAAAAAGATTTGTTAAAAAAGAAACAGGCAACATTCTTTAAACATATGGTACTTTATGTTTTCAAGGCATTGCAGCTTCCACCAGAAATTCTCTGTCCCCACCTTTTCCTCCTCTTCATTGTGTGCAGAGGTTTTACTGCTCCATCACAGCATATTAAATGTCATGTCCTACGTGAGGCTTTCTCAGGTCCCCATCCTGAAACAGAACTGTTGTTTTATCTTGAAAGCTAGGACTCTTAGGTTAACCTCTTTCATAGCACTTAGCATGGTGAATTTAAATGAGGTGAAGACAAACTCTTGGTTTGAATAAGCGAATCATGGGTTTATTGCTCTTTTATATAAAAAGGGGAAAAAGGATATTAGGAAGCCCCTCATGCTCAGTGAAGAAATCCTGCTGCACTGATACTTCTGAACAGAGAAGCCAATGTAAATGTTATTACTTGAGCAAAAATAATATTACATAAGTTTACTAATCACAGTTACAGACTTCTAGCAATTGTAAGTTTCTTTTCAGAGGACATAGCAATATACTCAGAAGGCCAGGTGTCTTAAAAGACTTGTCGGTTCAACAGAAGAAAAATTAGAATAAGATTATGTAGTTTTTATACGTCATCCCATTGGAAAAAAAGAGTAGGAGTGATACTTTTATAAATGTCCTAAATTCTCTATCAGAACTGGATATACAATATGGGATAATATCTGCTCTTCTGCAACTCTAAGGAAATATTTACTTCTCTTTCTGAGGTTCTTTCTTATTATGCAATGCATGTTCAAAGCTATTTGATTAGTTAGAGAATACGGCAGACTTGAGAACCTTAAAACTTAGAGTATGGCAAAGTAAAGAGCAGGATAGGTGTTTAACAAATGGAATATTATGCATATAATATTTTGCTTCCACAACAGAGTCTATTCCCCATGGAATTAGAACTCCTTAAAGATTGACTAAACTTGTACCTTCCATCTTTAGCATAAAGAGGTTGTTTGAATATTTGAATGTCTTGACAACTGTAATCCTTGTCTGTCAAAGGGGGAAGAAATGTATAATCTACAATCATCTTACTATCCGTTAGTCAAGTCTCCAACACAATATATGATTCACAAAGAGGAGTTCAAAGGCTGAACCAAAATGTGCTGAACCAGCACATTTCTTGGACTAAGCTCAGATTTCCGATGAACCTCAGGGAACAGAACTCAAGAGACTTCATCCTAGCCTTATGCGTTCCTCTTAGTTGAGCAAGCTTCATCATGTTCAAACAATCTCTAGATTAAGGAATATGTTAAAGACAAGCTAACAGGCCCCAAATAGAGTTGCTCATGCTAAGCCTCATATCACCAAGCTGAGACTTCATTACAGTTTCTGCTCCCCCAGAGATGGAATTTTAAACCAGGTGATCAGGAATTACCTCATCAGCATTAGTTAGGTAATCTGCTTGGTCAGCCCCTGCCATGCCGTACGGAAAAGTAACCTTGCACTAACCAAGCTACTTTTTCGCCTAGTATAACTTCCTTGTTCATGATCCTTCCTGCCTGTGAAAGTTTTCATTTTGTACAGCTCCTCAGAGCTCCTTTCGATCTGCTAGATGGAGTGCTGCCCTGTTCATGAATTACTGAATAAAACCTATCAGACCTTGAAAATTTACTCAGTTGAAAATTTTTAAACAAGTATAAAAAGCCAATATACATATTCAGATTTCTTTATTCCTTTCCAGTGCTCCCTCTCTTTGGCACCCACACATACCCAGAGTTCAGAGGACTTGATTGAGTCTAGAGCCTCCTGATTTAGTCTTGCCAGTTCAAGGTAGCACCCCAAAACCTCAGATCTTTCTTTTCATTCATTAGAACTTACTGATTTTTACAGTTTTCCCAGGGTTCTGCCAGCTGGCTGGTAAATATGATCAATTGAGCTAATGCTGCTATGTATCTGAGCTAACGTTTGTACTTGTACTGAGGTCCAGTAAATGATGAATGTGGGACATATCAGAACCAGTAGAGACATTTATGTTGCAAAAGGGGGTAAGCTGTCCTGAGAGCCTTAAAATCTTGGCTTCCTACTCTATTCGTCAGCGTGGTCTTGCCTGAAATTTGCATCAGCTGCAGGCCTGAAGAGGAGCTTCCTTTCTGTTTCCTCACAGTTTCCTTTTCTGAGCCCTCGTAGCAATGATGAAGCCTCTTGTACTCGTTTCGCGCCCACCATACATAGTAGTAGCTCACATGTAACTTTCCGGTGTAAACACTCCAATGCTGGATGGCAGAGAAAGTGAATTTATTCAGAACTTTCCTATTTCCATTTTAAGAACAACCCTGTAAAAGAATAGATCCTCAGTATTATGCACTAAAAAGTGAACAGGTGGGGTAGTTCAGCCTTAAACTTTGTTATCTTAGTCACTCACACGTGAACAGTCCAGAAGAAGCCACGGTTCTGTAACTGATGTTTGAATCGTATCTTCCAAACCACACAAAGCCCACAGAATTCAGGGGCTGGGGAGTGGCTCTTTCATTCCCTTCAGCGTGTCTCACAGCCCTTCAAATGGTGTGGCTCCTTCAGCTCTCAAAGTACCGATTCCCATTGTACCCTTTCTGTCCTCCCACCATTCTGCTTCACAATCCCTAAATTCCTTTAACCCAAGTGATTCTTAGTCCATACATTTGAATCTCCTAAGGAATTTTTCAAATATACTAATACCTAGGCCCCACTCCCAGAGGGTCTAATTAGTTTGGTCTGGGGTGAATTGGGCATTTTTGTTTTTTTAAAGAGATTTTACTGAGGAATTGGGAAATGGAACAGTGTTGGGGAATTGAGGAAGGGGAACATTGTGTTTTTCCAGGACCCATCAGCTCCAAGTCAAGTTGTTGTGCTTCAGTCTTAGTTGTGGAAAACACAAGCTTAGCTCCAAGTCCAGTCACTGCTTTCAATCTAGTTGCGTGCAGCCCACCATCCCATGTGGGAGTCAAACCAGCAACCTTGTTCTTAAGAGCACTCACTTTTACTGGCTGAGCTTAGCGGCAGCTCAGCTCGGGCTCAGTTCACCGGCCCATGTGGGAATTGAACTGGCAACCCTGTTACTCAGAGCTCACGCTCTTAGCTGACTGAGCCACCCAGCCGGCCCCCAGACATCATCTTTTTAAGAAAATTTTCTTTTCCCTCAATTCACCCAGGGCAATGCAAAGTCTGTGGGGAGAGCCACTACCACATGTCCTCCTCAGCTCCTCTCACTCAGGGGCCCACTTCTTTGTCCAGTTAACCTTGCTCAATTTTGTCAGGTTCCACTCTGGGTGGAGTGAGAGTCATTGAAAATTTAGAATGGAGTAGTTTCAAAACCATCAGTTTTCTTATTTTGATGAGACAGACTAGACAGTACTCCTGTTAGCATTTCTTCTCTTCATCATTACACTGAAACAGCCAATGTCTCTTTCACCACATTGGTACCTCTTTATTACTGTTGCCTCAGTACATGGATGTAAGAGCCTTTCAATTTGATCCTATGCTAACTTGACAAGCATATTTCTAGGCCAAGAAAATTTGCTTTCGTTTAGTCCTTTGTAATTGTCTCAGGGATTTTGGGAAGGTAACATTGACTTTCTATTCTACATAAGAAATTGAAGCTAGCAACAATGTGAAGTTTGCTTGTTCATACACAACTAATTTTTTTTTTAAGATTTTTATTGGGGAATTGGGGGAGGGGAACAGAGTTGGGAAATTGGGGGAGGGGACCAGCCAAGTTGTTGCTCTTCAATCTTCATTGTGGAGGGCGCCAGTTGCCGTCTGGCTTTCTGCTGGCAGCTCATGGCCTTTAAGTTGCAGGTGGGCAACTTAGCCACCACCATCCCATGTGGGAGCCGAACCAGCAGCCTTGTTAAAAGCGCATGCTCTATCCACTGAACCATGTGGGCGGCAGCTCAGCTCAAAGTGCCAAGTTCAGTCTTAGTTGCAGGTGGGCATAGCCATCATCCCATGTGGGAGTCAAACCTGGCAGCCTTGTTGTTAAAAGCACATGCCCTATCCACTGAGCCATTTGGGTAGCAGCTCAGCTCAAGGTGCTGAGTTCAGTCTTAGTTGCAAGTGGGCATAGCCACCATCCCATGCAGGATTCGAACCTAGCAGCCTTGTTGTTAAGAGTGCATACCCTATCTACTGAGCCATTCTGGTGGCAGCTCAGCTGAAGGTACAGAGTTCAATCTTTAGTTGCGGGTGGGCGTAGTCCACCATTGAAGAGGCAATTTTGTTGTTACACCAACTTAGCCATCCTGACACCTGTTGGCAGCTCAGCAACAGCTCAGCTCAGGCGCAGCATGTGGGAATCGAACCAGCTGGCCCGTTGCTCAGAGCACGCGCTCTAAGCCAACTCTTAACCAACTGAGCCACTTGGCTGGTCCCTACACAACTAGATTTTAATTACTATATTTGTAGTCTTTGGATTGGACCTTAAAGTAAAAGTTTAATTTGTAAGTTCTTTTGTAGTGCCCTCCAGATAAGTCACTGGCAGCATCACTTTGTAATATAAAAGAACTGAGGAGCTTTTTCAGATATAATCATTAAAAGTTTGAATGTTTAATATGCTGTTGGTTATGTATCTTTGTTGTTATTGTTGCTTTGTAGTTTTACTCCTTTAGTCTTGCTCTTTTAATTTACTGAATTGAACTTTTAAATACAACTGGGTTTGTTTTGTTTTGTATTTTTTTAGCTCTCCCATCCAAATCAAACTTGGGCTAGTTTGTTGAAATAGTGTCTTATTAGCTTAAGAACAGAATTGCTAGATTCATACTAAAAAAGGCTACTTTCAGGGCCAAAGCTTTAAAGTAAAATAAAATAAAGCCAGTGGAGTTTTATACATACAGCTAGGTCTGCTGGTGTAGGTTTTGGAGGACAAAAGATGGAAAAATCCTCTTGCTGGTACTATATGACCTTAGGCAAGTTATTTAACTTCTTTCTAAGCCTTGATTTACACCTTGACAAAATAGGGTAATATTAGCTGTCTTTCAGGACTATTGGAAGAATTAAATAAGATAAGGAATATTTGTAAACTACATAACATTTAGCAGGATAAATAAATGGAAACTAATGTTATTGTTTTGTTTTTGTTTTTGTTTTAGAGGGCAGTGTCACTGGCCCTCATATGTGGGATCCGAACCGGGGCCGCTGGCATCCCAAGCCAGCTCATAATAACCGTGCCACTCAGCTGGCCCCTAATGTTATTGTTTATATCCAAAAATAACAACATGTGAGTTCATAGTAATAACTTTTTAGAAACATTGTGTCTATATACTATACATCAAAGGCAGTTTAGCCTATAAGCACAAAGCTTCCAATACTGAGTTCTAAAACCTAAGCAGCAGTAGCGGGGCTGGCCGAGTGGCATGGTGGTTAAGCGCTGGCCTGGGAAGCCAGCGGCCCCAGTTCGGTCCCACATACAAGGGCCAGTGATACTGCCCTCAAAAAATAAAAAAAATAAAAAATAAAATAAAACCTAAGCAGCAAAACAACAGCAAGGGAAGATGTCAGTGTAGCTCTGACCTTTTATCAGTTGCTGGAAGATACCCAATCTTCTTCTCACCTCAAGGCCCTTGTATTTCCATTCCCTTTGGCCTGGAAAGCTCTTACTCAAGCTGTTCACATGGCTGACTTCTTATCTTTTAGCTGTCAGTTTAATGTCACCTCCTGAGAGACGCCTTTCCTGACCATCTTAGCTAAATTAGGTCCTGCTTTCCACTAGTCGCTGTTACTGTTAATTTCCTTCAGAGAGGTTGTTGCAACCCAAATTTCATTATTATTATTAGTAGTAGTAGTAATAGTAGTGTTAATAGTATTTTGTTTCCTTGCTTCCTATCAGTCTTTCCCTCTAAGCTCCACAGGGTCAGGAGCCATGTCTATATTGCGGACCATTGGAAAACTACTGCCTAGTACATGTCAAATGACCAATAAATATTTGTTGAAACAATTGGTTAATAAACACTTTCAAGTCCATTTTATGGAAGAGGAGGCTGAGTTTTAAATGTGACTAATATCACAGAAATAGTAGAAAACCCAAGCTTCCAAGAGACATTCCAAGGCCCTTGCCAGTATGTTAAATCCTGTGTCAGTAGACAGTGCCACCACCCCAGCAATAAATTATCCTTTACCCAAATTCATTTTCACTCTCTTGATCCAGCACTCTTGGGGTCTACTTCTGGGCTGAATCTCTGGATTACAGCTGGTATAAATCAGTCAGATTCTACAGCTCCTTTGCTATTCATTTCTCTCTTTCCTTACCAGACCTTGCACTTCCCCTGTTGGGTCATACTAAAATTTGATCCTAGAACTGGCTGGGGGCCAGGAGAGAAGTGGTGCAAATTCTGAGCAGGGCCATCATTGTTTTGTAAGATCCTTAACTCATTTGAAGCTTCTATATAGTTTTCAACCGTGCAAGCTGAGCTCTGAGCAACAGCGGTTCGATGCCAGCCTGAGCTGAGTTGCCATTGAGCTGCCAACAGGTGGCAGGATGGCTCAGCTAAAAAAACAAACAAACCACAAAACCTATATAGTTTTCAACCAACAAGATGGTCTTCTATCTTCCCACAAAGGGGTGAGTCACCCTGTAAGTCCAGAATGTTCAGGGAAAACTGGGTAATCAAGGTCTTCAAGTGTGTCTGACAGGTGCCTGCATCCCACGTGTCATGGCCCCACTCCTTTGCTCTGATGGCCCTAACTCCGTCAAAGAGACTTGCCTAGGATGAGAAATCACCTTCTTTGAAGTTCTGCTGCTCTTAATTAAGGCTTATGCCCGGTCTTCAGCTCTGTCTGCCTTCTGTTTGCCACTGATGAGGGTCCCTTGAAGAACAACCAGTGAGGCTCTTTGACTCACATTTGGGTTTAAGTTGGTGCTTTATAGCTATAAATTCTATGCTGTTCTGAGTAGCGTGATGAAATCCCCCTCCATTCTGCCTGGATCGGAATCATGCCTTTGTCCAGTGTATCCCTGCTGTATACACTACCTCCCTATCAGTCAGTGTCAGTTAGTAGCTGTCTCTTATCAGATCACTTGTTGCGGTGTCACAGTGCTTGTGTTCACATAACCCTTATTTTACTTAATAATGGCCCCAGAGTTCAAGTGTAGCGATGCTGGCAATTCGTTATGCCAAAGAGAAGCCATAACGTGCTTCCTTTAAGTGAAAATGTGAACACAGTAGAGTAAAATATTTTGAGAGAGAGGCCATGTTCACCTAACTTTACTACTACAGTATATTGTTATAATTGTTCTATTTCATTATTAGTTATTGTTGTTAATCTCATACTGTGCCAACTCTATGCGCCAAACTAAACCATATCATAGGCATGTACCATCATACTCATTGTACCAGCTGGGGAAAGAGCAAACTCCAGAATCTCATTTTTACACTCAGATTTATAGGACTACTGGTATTAACTGTCTCAGGTTGGGCCCTTGAAGCAGACCGGAGACCTGTTATCGATTCCCGTCCAAGTGGTTATCGAGGGAATGCTCTCCTAAAGGAGACCTAAAGGAGAGGAGGAAAGCAGAGTCGGACAGGGAAAGAGCTGGCAAAGATGTGAGTTCAGCTGACGTCTGGCTTCATTCTGACCCCACAAGGAGTTTTGGAGGATGAATGGCACCACAGAACAGTCGGTCATTGACCGAAGGGTGTAAACTTCTAGGAATTTCCTGGAATGGCTGGCTTGAAGGCAGTCCTCAGGAGAGGGATGTGAGCTATTAGCCACCAGCATTCAGCAGCAAAAGCGTCCATTCACCAGCCCAGTGAAGGGATTCTGAGCAGGGCACCGACAGTGTCTAGATAAATATGTACTTCAGTAGGAAGAATATTGAACCTAGAAGGAAGGAGTCAGGTACAAGAAATGGTGAGCCAATAAATTTGTAATATTTGGGTATATCTAAATAAGCACGTATATAAATAAAAATAACAGGAGTAATGATGGTTACTTTGGAGTTGGAAATGTAATTAAAAGGTGGAATTAAAACAATAAATATTAAGGAATATGGAGGAATCAGTATTAAAAGTTTCTAAAGTTCTTGTATTTTTGAGGTGAAGAGTAAACATAGTGATTAAATTTGGAATTCATTATCTCAAGTTATGCTTGTTATGAATTTAATGAAACTCCCTGATATAGAGGGTAGTTAAACACATACATCAAATTTTGTTCTCCCCAAATCCAATTAAAATGACAGTGCATTCTTTTAAGGCCTACAAGATAGGGGACATGGGAGGAGAAGCAACAAGCACAAAATTTTGGAAACTTGAAAGATGACGGATGAGTTGTAAAGTACTTAGCGGACTTTCCACAACTAAATTACTTTGCCAGAAATAGGAAAGCCAAAAAGAAACTTGTTTCACACTAAAAATCCTCAAAGTCTCAGAAATTGGCAGCATCAGATTCTTCTGGAAATGAGAGGAAAAAGAGAGGCTGACACAAGGGTGATTCATTAAAAGTTTAAGAACAGTCCAATCACTAAGATCCCTTCCAATCACGAGAGCTGCAGTACCACTTTTCTTTCTTTAGAGGCATATTCTCAGTAGAAAGTAAAATAAGTTTCTGGCTGGGGACCCCAAACAGAGTTGAAGCTGGGGAATCGCATGGAAAACAGTGAGATTAAAAAAATGTATGCACACTGGAGCCCTCTCCACCCAACTATCTTTCTATCCAGCACCATAATACGAGAAGCTAGAGTTTCATTCTTCAGACAGAAGATTGGGTGAATCTTATCTGACCAGCCCAGGAGGAAAAAAAACTAAAAGTGGTGAGTTTCCCTTACTAAACTGCCCAGCCAGATAGCTCCACAGGGATACCTACCAACCTCACTAAAACAAGATATTAAACCAAAGACTTGGAAGATCAGGGATGCAGAACAGGAGATGCATCCAGGAAGTGGAGAAAGTAAGCCCAGGATGACGGTGAAGGGAAAGTCCCAAGGTGATATATATATATATATATATATATATATATATATATATATATATATCAGGTGTAATGACTGGATGAAAGCCTGTCAGAGAATCTGAAAAATATTTCATCAGAGCATGAAATCAATGCATCTGAGTATCTTAAGAGTTAGAGAGGTGGTTAAAAAAAAAAAAAAGAATAATTGGGGATTAAAATGTTGATAAGTGCATAGAAAACTAAACAAATGATAAAATAAGACATTTGGTCCAGGGCAAGTAAAAAGCTGTTCAGGAAAGAAAAATTAATCATAATTTTCTATATGGTTAATCTGTGAGTAGTTTTTATATAGTTATGTTAATGTAAATATTATGTTGATGGATATAATCAAAAGAAAAATTGCTATCATATCGTGAAGGTGTGAAAAAGTACATGTGTGGTGGGAACAGTCGAATTCATAATGAAAGGTCAATGGATAATAGCAAAAAATGAAAATAAAGAAATATAGGTAAATGTGTATTCTTTAGAGATGTGGAAATAGATACCAACATGACCAGTAATAGAAATAAAAATGGTTGCATCAGGAGAAGGGAGAAGGGATACAAGATTAATGTTTTTCCTAATAAACCATAAGAAAGTATTTGACATTTTAAACTACATGCTTTTTAAAATTTTAATACAAACAAAATCTAACCACTTAACACCCACTAGGACAGCTATTTATTTTCTAAAAAATAGAAAATGAGTAGTGTTGCTGAGGATGTGGAGGAATTGGAATCCTTGTGCACTGCAGTTGGGGAATGTAAAATAAGGAAGTTATTGTGGAAAATTTTGGTTATTTCTCAAAACGTTAAACATAAAAATACCATATGATCTAGCAATGAAATTTCTAGGAATAAACCCAAAAGAATTGAAAGCAGGTTCTCAAATAGAAACTTGTATACCAATGTTCATAGCAACAATTTTCACAATAGCAAACAGCTAGAAACAACTGAAATGTTCCTTAACAGATGAATGGATAAATGCAATGTGGTACAAATGCATTCAATGGAATTTTATTCAGCCTTAAAAAGGAATGAAGTTCTGATACGTATTACAATGTGGATGAACCTTGAAAACATTATAAGTGAAGTAAGCCAGACACAAACGTCAAATATTCCATTTATATGATGTACCTATTATAGAATTCTCATAGAGATAGAAAGTAAGAGAATAAAGGTTACCAGGGGCTGTTGGGAGGGGAATTATTGTTTAATAGATACAGAATTTCAATTTGGGATGATGAAAAAATTTCTAGAAATAGATAGTGGTGACTGTTATACAACATTATGAATGCAGTTAATGCTACTGAATTACACATTTTAGAATGGTTAACAAGTACATTTTTAATTAAATGACACATTTATATTTGGAATTTAAAAAATAAATAAATACATAAAAAAATAAGAAAATTTTTTGTTGTGTATATTTTACCATAATCAACAAAGGAAAAACTGAATATAAAAACAAAGAACAGTAACAAAATAAAACATTCAATTAAAAACATTTTAATGGGAACTACTGAAAGAATGGAAACAATATGTAACTTCTAAAGCGGTATTAGAGGAAAAAAGAAAAGAAAAAAAAACTTGATCAATCTTTTACAAAACAGGACAGGAGACTAGAAGTAGCGAAGCCACCACATGGTAATTAAAGAAAGTGAAAGAATGAAATCTAACCAGGCAAGCCTTGGAAGAAAGTTTTAAGAAGAAAGGGATTAAAAAGAATGTATGGATATGCAGTCCTCAGTCAAATAAATGGATTCCCAGCAATGAAAGATAAGGACACCAGCACTAAAGGGCCAAGATGACCCTGAGAAAAAAGAAAGGTGGTAAGAAAATCCCTCCTTGTGGGCCCTAGGCACAACTCAGCAGGTGGCGCTGGCTGCATGGATAGCTGGTTTGCCCTCCAGAGCAGCCACACAGTGAATGAGAAGGAATGAAAGGGTAATGAGCCATTCACACATATGGATCTTTTTTAGCTGAGTATTCGTAACTTGGGAATTACATACATTTCAGCATTCAATATATCATCCAACATTTTAATATTCAGTATCTCAACTACTACTTAACTAGTGCAAATGATATGCCTCCACTGAGTAAAAGGAATTCTGGAGTGAAATAAACCAATAAGAGCCAATGCCCCCATTCAAAAATATTTATAAAAGCACCAGGTAGCTACAAAATTTTCCAGCTACCTCTCGATATTCATTCAATTGAATATCAAATATGCTTGTTCTCAATTTCCAACATTCAAGGTAATTTTATTCTATTTTATTACTTTTCAGTTTATTTAATCACTAAAATTATAATATTATATTATACCATTTTTCAAGATGGAGAATATTTCATTAACTTTTATTTTATTTTATTTTATTTTTTGAGGGCAGTGTCACTGGCCCTCATATGTGGGACTGAACCGGGGCCGCTGGTTTCTGAAGTCAGCGCTTAACCACCGCGCCACTCGGCCAGCCCTTTCATTAACTTTATAGATTAAATACATTTTTGCTGGCAAGTTTGGAAAACCAAACTGTTCAAAGATAAGGAAAAGACACACAAGCATAAACAACTAAAAATTTAAAATAGTCCTTAATTGCTATTTTTACTTACAGGTTTAGTAGAAATATTTAATTATTTAACACTCTGTGTATTATTAATTACATTTTAATAGATAAGTTGAAATATATGTGTCTAAAAATAGATTGGAAGGAAAAAGGTAAATTCTCTCTGGAAAGTGAGATTAGCTACATTTTCTAAATAATCTAAAATGGCTATGTATTATTTTTGTGTCATTAATTGGGCTTTGCTTTTGTTTTTTAAAGTAAACCAGCATGTTTTTTGAAATTGGACCCACGTTGTCAGGAAGGATTGTAAAATCAATTGCTGAACAATGTCTTCATCTAGTACTTACTATGTGCACTTACTAGGAACACTCTGAGCAGTTCTAGGTACCTGTGACTACTTGAGAATGCCTTTTCTTGAAAGGATAAAAGACTATAATGTGAAAAATAAAATATGCTGTCATTCTACATTTGGTGATGAGAAGTGATGAAGGAAGATGTGTAGTTGGCATCTAACACCCCCTAGAGGAATTTAAAGACATCAGGAGGAGGATCATATAGGCTGCAGATGATAACACTGGAACAAGGAGTTTAGTAATGAAAAGAAACATGAATAGCTTTAGAGGTACCATGACTTGAAAACACAGGAAACATCTCAAACAGAAGATGAGGACGTACATGATTTAAGTACCTTGCTTGACAAATATTCAAGACAGAAAATATCTTCACCCAGGACAAGGAAGTTGCTCTAGTGAGAATTTGGGATAAAGAAGCTTAGCTTTAGAGAGAATCATTTGATCATGAAACCAAGGGAAAGACTTGAGACCTGGTGTCTTTTATCTCAAAGGAGCTGAGAGACATAGCTCTAGAATTAGATTAAATGTAGAAGTAAGGATGAATCAGATAGACAAACTAAAACTGAGGGTCATACCTATAAAATACCTGAATGCATAGTAATTTTCACCAAGCGAAAGTGAAGAGTGAGGTAATGTTTATAATTATCAGTACTACATTTGTATGTATGGAATATGGTGTGTTGTGGCTTCTGGGCTGGACTATACGAGACTAACAACATTAAATGGGAAATTGGAGAAAAAAGATATGGGAAGTCTTAAAGTGTGGGGACCTTTGATTACTTGCTGGGATTTGCATTAAGTAATGAGCACTGGAGTTAAGAGCACAAAGCATCAAGGCGTATTAGCATCAGAGCCAGATAGATGCCCACAGTAAGAGCTCACTCAGCGTTTCCACCAAGACAACTGCAGTACAATAATGTTCACACTCAAAATAGCTTTCATTCTCCACTTAAAGGAGTCTTTTATGGAAGAAGATTCTGAAGGAGAGGTGAAACAGAAAAGATGATGTTCCAGAAATTTGGAGAACGCCAAGTGAACATCCCACCAGGCCCTGTACCATCTCAATACCACCACCCTTTATTCTAGTGAGTAAAAAGTTACTTAGGGGTGGGAGCAGCATGAGTGACTACAATGAGGGGATTCTTATCACGATCTCTGTCTAATCATATCCCCAGGCATTCTGAGAAGGACATAGTGGCCATCATTCTTCGACCAAGCAAACTGATGATGTCAGTAGGAACTGGCTTTGGGGGCGGGCAGCCTGTACATTGAGACTTAGTGATGTGAAAGGTAGAGATCTGAGGGTGTGATCTAAATCTAGACAGTTTTGAAAGGTGGTAGACAGGGAGACATACCTCCTGCTCCCCAAACCCTGGAATAATAAGATTATTAAAGGAGCACCCCTAAAACTTAAAAACAGTTTTTTTTGACTAAATAAAATGACAGCAGTAAATGTAAGAAATTCCTTAATCCAACTAGTAATGCAGGCTGGAAATATATATTTAGTGCAGACTATGTGATAGCCACTGGGAAGAAATCAGTCCCTGCTCTCATGAGATTCATGGTCTAAATGGGAAGACTGACGTGAAACAATACCATCAGTATTTAGCTCAGTTGTGGGAACTAAAAAATATAGAGTAAAAAGGATATGGCAATATGAAAGGAAATCATTATAAAATATAACAATATCCTAGATACATTGCCATTGATTTCCTTATTAAAAGCTTTTAATGCCTCTGGTTTTCTCTACAGTTTCCAAATTTACTAGAAATAGATGGTGTGTGAAATCTTCAGAATAAAAAAAATGTTTCAGTATAGATTTATCACTTATTACATTCCTTCTCCCTTGAAGAGAGTGATGATAAGACTTAGAATTTAGGATAAAGGGGCTGGAAAATATGAGACTCAGGAGCAAAGCTATTACTCTAATTGCAAGTTTTCATTACAAGCAGTTAAAACACAGTTAATGACAAGTTAACGTCTGTAAAACAAAAGATACAGTTTAGGGCCGGCTGAGTGGTGTAGTGGTTAAGCATTGGCTTGGGAAGCCAGCGGCCCCGGTTTGGGTCCCACAAATGAGGGTCAGTGACACTTCCCTCAAAAAAAAAAAAAAAAAAAAAAAGATACAGTTTACTTGGCTGGACTCTATCAATATCTGTTTGCCATTATTTTAGTTTTTTTCCTTCATATAGAAAGGCACTTTATTTCCTAAAAGAAATCAATGTCCATGACCAAAAATAATTGTGAAATAGTTTTATTTAAATCAGTTTTTTCTGGTTATGGAACATTTCATATGAATAAATTAATCTTTATAAACATGATGACTTATCTGAAATAGCTTCCTTTAAAATGTCAAGGCATCTTTTCCTAGCATAAAAATGCTAAAGGCATATTGCTATCCCATGGTTTATTAGCAGAATAGGAAAATTAATCTTATCCTAAGCAAGAGCAGGAATATAATTAGCTGAATCAAGCAAAGTGTGACATTTTCTCACGAACTCTTCCTTGCTATAATATATCTATTTTGGGAAATCATAAGACCAGAGGAAGATGAAAATATGAGAAGATATTAGGCTTCTTTAACTAGTTATTGTTAAGTATTAGGAAATGAACGTGGCTTTTATCTGTGACTTTTTCAAGATCTATATGAAGAAAAAAGTAATGAATGACATTAAAAGCTGTTTCAGTTTTTAATAGCAATTGTCTGTTTTACAGAAAGCAAATAGTGTCACTCATTGTAGTCAGGGTTAGATGAAAGACTGAATTTACCTGGTTTTCCTTCATGCTCTCACTCTCCCTTTCTAGCTCGAAGATGCACATAATATGGACTTTGTCATACTTCACATGCCCCTAGAGATTCTGTTTCACTTCACTTGGAGCCAATTAAACCATTTGCTTTAAAATTTAAAACATTTAAGAGCTGATGTCTCCAACTTGCTTCTCAACCTTGAACTTGCAGTGCCATTAGCTCTAGGATAAATTTGTTAAATATTATTGTGCATACATTTTCATTAGGGTCTAAATTTGCTGGGACAGAAGGCCTTTTTATTCTCATAGTGAGAATATTTACCAAGTTTATTATGTTGGAGAGCCAGACCCTATTGCTTATTACCCCTTTTTTAAAAGATGAAGAAATTTTCACTGTAGAGGGAGATATTGTACAAGATTTTATAATGTTGGGGGGAAATTTGTGTCTGAGATTTGTTTCATATATGTGTTCAGCTTTGTATATGTGTCTCTGAGTGCATATAGAAAATAGAAAATTATCTAGATTCAAAGAAAATACACCAGCATTGTCTAAAGTACTTATTTCTGAGAACTGGGATTATATGTGAATATTCTTTCCTTCAGTATGTTCCTCTTTTATTTTCTGGATTTTTTGCAGTGTGCATATCTTACTTTATAATGAAAAGTTACTTCACCCAAAAAGATTGAGTACTTTGAGCACAGGACTGCACTAACTAATTTGAGAAATTTAAAAAACAAACAACAAACAAAAACCAGACTTCCTTCCCTATTGGGGCTTTCAATAAGACACAAATCAATTGATATACTATGTGATAATCTTTTTATTGCCTGTTATGTGTCAGATAATTCATTTCACTTCACATACTCTATCTTATTTAACCCAGACATACAGAAAGTGTGGAAGTTCATTTGATGGTATATTCAGTAATTTTGATAGATGTGGATGATGAACATGGATATGCATATTTTATAGTAGTTAAGATATAAACAAGATAAAAACAAGAAGGCACACAGCTATGCATAAAGACTAAATGAAAAACAGTCTAGATAATTAAAATTTTTTTCTACCTTTTAAATGTCCTATTATGAACATTTATCTGTCCCATAATGGGAGAAAAACAAACTTTTAATAATTTGAATGTATATGACAGCCAAAAACCAATTCTTTACTAACTTTGGAGCACTGATAGACAGTGTACGGACATTTAGTGAAAAGAGAGACCAGTGTGAGGTGGTGACACATGGAGGAGGCTTCCAGAAGCAATGTAAGGTTCCCTGAGTACTTTGAAGGAAAGTTAAGATTCCCTGAGAATGTGGAGGGATAACATTCTAGGAAAAAGAGCTTGTACAGCAGCAATTAGAACTGGACCATTTGTGAAACAGGAGAATACTAACTTGCTCCTATGGTGGCTGTAATGATTAAGTGAGGTGGTGCGGATGGCATAGTGTCTGGATGAGAGATGCTCAGGAAGTATCAGCTGTCACAATGATGGTGAATGACAGTGAGAACAGAGAAGGGAGATGGACCCCAAACAGAGTCCAAAAGAATGAATGGTAAACCTGTTAACAGCCTGGGTCCTTGAATGGAAATTAGAGTGCCAAATAGGCCTTCATTTTTTCTCACCTCAGAGATCAGAAGGAGGGTGTCTGAGGCAAAATAGAACAGGCTGGGGAGCTGGTCTGTAGGGGAAAGTGATGAAACAAATTTGGAATATTTGGAATTAAAATTTTTAGTGAGATAGTTACCAAATAGTGGTGAATAGCGGTGAACTCTTGTGGGGGCCTAGGACACAAGAAGAGTTCAGAGTTAGATTGGGGAATTATCTGCACAAAAGCAGGTGTTGGTTTTGGTTGACTTGAGCCTTGCTGATTACCTGTGGTTTAAGGTAGGAGAGGGGAAAAGAAATCAGTTAAGGACGCAACCGAAGAGTGGTCAGTGCGATGGTTAACACAGCGCAATGGATAACACAGCAAGATGAAGTTGGCATCATAGAAATGGGAGAGGTGAGATTTCCTCAAATATTATCAGCTGTTCACCCAGTAGAGTCTGGGGGAGTTGAGTAAGTTCAAAGAGAAGTCACCCAATACTATACTAATTGTATCACCACTGGAAGGGTCTGCTTTCCCTATTCTTGCATCTAATTCCGATTTACTATGGTGAAACCAGTTCTTTCTCTGTTCAACTTGCCGTTCTGTTTAAAAGGATGCCTTGGCTTTAAACTTGATACCGGAAGGCCAATTGCTAGGAGCCACTAAATTAATTATCCCCAAAGCACTGTAGTATGTATTGAGTTGTCAGAAAAGTCATGACGCATTTTTGCAATGAAAAACAGAAAAAAATATATCGTGACTTTTCCGACAACCCAATAGATCAGCAATTAGAGAAAAGAAGACCAGAGTCATTTATTAAGGAGTGAAAAAAACAAAAACAAACAAACAAAAAAATCCCAAAACAAAACATTGAAAGAGGCCTTGCAAATCAACCTAATTAGAATGAGAGAAACATAGGGTTTAATCCTCAAAGAAGCAAATGGAAACCTTAGTCCATGTCTTCTTTTTCCTTTCCAAAGCTTTGGCATTTAGGGATTGAGAAGCTCAGTTGAGTAAGAGATTGGTTAGAAAATGAATAGGAAAGATAGAGACATGTTGGAGAGGCAGGCTGTTCTATAGTCCTAAAAGACCAGCTGAGGTGCTATTTAGTGGGCATTTTCTCTGTGTCAAGGACTGTGCTAACATTTCACATCATTGAGCAACGGGGTCCTCACAGCAACCCTGAGGTAGGTGGTCTCATCATCCTAATTATAGCTGAGGGGACAGTTGCAAGTGAGGGAGGCCAAGCAGCTTGCCAAGATCCCCTAGCAGGTTAGCTGCATAGATAGCATGTGTGTGGGCTTTTCTGACATCTTGGTGGCTCTCTCACTCACTGCGTCTTGCCGCTTCTTAGTGCTACCAGTTTGCCTCAATAGGATGCCATCTGCCTTCTGAGAAGCTCAGCATTGTCCATGAGATACCTGCCACCAAAAAGCATGAAAGTTAAAAATTAGCCAGAAATAGAAAGAATAAGCTACCGATTCACAAAGTAGATTAATCTCAAAGTATTATGCTAAGTAAAAGAAGCCAAACACAAAAGACTACGCATATGATTCCATTTATGTGAAATCCTTGAAGGGAAAATTCTAGAAAAAGCAAAATTATAATGATAGAAAGCATATCACTGGTGGCCTGGGGCTGGGAAGGGGCAAAAGGACTGAATGCAAAGGGGTAAGAAAGAATTTTTTAGCAGGATGGGAAATATTCTATATCGAGTGTGGCAGTGTTAACTCAACTGTTTATATTTGTCAAAACTGATCAAATTGTGCATCTAAAATGGGTGAATTTTATGGTATGTGTAAATTATGTTTCAATAAAACCAACCAAAAAAAAGTTCATTTCCTTTAGAAAATTTCCTTGAAGAGATATTACCTCTAAGTTTTGCATTTAAGTTACCAGTGTTATCTGTTTTGGTAAAGAAGAATATCTTCACAAATGGCAAATTATTATTTGGAAAACTACAGTAACACTTTTGGAGGCAGTTTAAGATAAAATGTGGTCAAGTGAACTCAGGTAGAGCCAACTGCACACAAGTGTAACTCTCTACAGCCTCCTAGTGGCAGCAACTTAAAATTTCAGCTCCTTTATTCATTCAGCAAATACTCATTATGTTGAATGAACCATTTGAAACTGCCATTGTTGTGGGTCAAACATCGCCATATATTGCAATTCTACTCATAAATGGTTCAGTCTAATATAACGTACATTCTGTGTGCTTAGGTAATATTCCGGGAGCTCGGAATATAGTGTTGTGTGAGATGGATCAAGATCCCTACCTTCATCTTGCTTATATTCTGGTGGTCCAGACATGAATAAGCAAAGAGATAAATTAACAAAATCATTCCAAACTGTAATAAGAAATAAACAGCATGAAATTATTGGTGCGTACTTGGGGTGAGGTGAAAGCTACTTTGGATAACGTTAGATAGGATAAGATAATGGGATGGAGCATCAGGGTAAGGTCATGTTAGACAACGGAACAGTAAGCTGAGCATTCATAAAGTAGGATGAAAACCCAGATAGAGAGGCCATGCTGAGGGAAAGGACCTGTGATTAGGGAAGGCCCAAGAAGCACACAGAGAGGGGCTTTGTAGGGCCTTGAGGACTTTGAGAAGGAGTATGGATTTTATTCAAGTTCAGAAGAGAGTCAGTTGAAGGCCTTTTACCAAAAGGGTTAACAGGATTCAGTTTATGTTTTAAAACACCGTGTAACTTTATGGGTAAAGGAAATATTCTGTATCTTGATTGTGGTGGTTAGATGACTGTATACATTTGTCAAAGTCATTGCATTGTATACCTAAAAAATGTTGAATTGGTGAGCTTTACTTTACATAAATTATACCTTAATAAATCTAACCCCCAAAATAAGACAACTCTACGTTGAAGCACTAAAAATAGTTTCTCTGGAAAATGTTAGTGGGGAGAGTTTAGGGCTTGGATTTGTTTGTTTTTGGTGATATTGCTTGTTGAATGAATACCTTGCCTACTTAAACCCTATGCATGTATAGTTTTTAGTAAAACAAGAATTAAATTTAAAGAAGATAACTGTGGCTACTGCATGGAGAAAAGATTATAAGATAGCAAGACAAGAGGCAGGGAGCCCATTTAGGAGACTGGCAAGAGATGGTAGTGGCTTATACTTGGGTGGTGACTGTGGCACTAAGAGATGGAGTAAGATACAAATCTAATGTGAAAGTAGAGCTGACTAGACTTGTTGATGGTTGGGAAGTAGGTAGAGGGGATAAGGAAAAAGAAAAAACCACGCAATGACATGGTTACAAGTTTTGGTGCAGAGAAGCAGACAAAGATGTATGAACAGGGATGCTCATGGCAGCATAATTTATGATAGCTGAACACAGGAAGCATTTTAGATTTCAAACAAAAGGTGAATAGTCAAATAAATCACTGCATATTCAAGTAACTAAGTATTACATAAATATTAAAAGCCAGGAGCCTAAAGAATTATTAATATCATGGCAAATATGCTCATGTAAAATGTTAAGTAAAAAAGGTTTAAGAGGAAAAAGTCAGAATGCAAAAGCACAGGTACAGTGCAATTTGAATGTCCCCTAGCTACTTTGAGTCATCTATGGACTGATTTCATAGCCATCACCTAGAGCTTATTAGAAAATCAGACTCTTAGGCTGCACTCCAAACCCACTGAATCAGAATCCTCAGGTGATTCTGAGGTGAATCAAAGTCTGAGACACATTGTCCAGGCCTTATTGACTGGGGAAGCAGCATCTGGCCACCACTGTTAAAATCTGAACCAAAGTTCATTAGCTCATTAGCACCCTCATATCTAAAGCATGACCACACGCTCTCTCCAAACACTGTCTCCAAAGGGGTATTCATAAGTGTAGACTCAGGCACTGGGGCAGTGACTTTACTTCTCTCTCAGCATTCCCAAGGGGAAAAAATGGTCTTTGATTATTTGATTTAAAAAATGGTGATTATTTTAAAATTATGTTCAAGAAAGCAGAGAGGGATTCATTTCTTTCATCCTTGCAGTCTCTGATTGAATATGCCTTTTGTGTAATCTCAGCCCATTTGTTTTCCTTTCTGTTCCCTCCTATTCCTCACATGCCTCTCCTCTCTTACCTTAATAATTTTGAGAAGAGTCAAGAAGGAGACCCAGCATCCCAGGGTTAGGAGACATGATTGGGTGCCACGACAGAACCCAACATGCATGCTCTCCCACCTCTTCACACTGGGACATGGGCATTACTAGTCTTCGTGGCCATTTCCCAATGGCCACTTTGCTATGGTGCAAACCTAACTGATGTGGCTGACCCTGGTCCACTGTGGGTCAAAGCTTCCCTCTGACCACTGACCTCATTGTTAGACCAGTCACCTTAGACCTTGGCTGTCACTCTCACTGCTTTAGCTTGCCTGTGAAGTTTTACAAGGACACTACCCATATTGTGGTTCCTAAGTCATGCACCTCTACCCACTTAGTTGCTGGCATCCTCAGATAATGCAGTGCAATGCTTTGGGCCACCACTAGAAGTGCCTTGGCACTTTCTCTTCTCTGGGCTGGCATCACCATCCTTCTCCACATGCAGATACCACATATCTGCCAAGAAGGGGAAATGGGAGAGGATATGGTCTTTAGCAGAAATTAGACAAGGGCAAAGAGCTTTGGGACTAGGGAAAGTTTTCTCCTGAGAGTTTCCCAGGAAGAAGCCCATTCTGGTTATATTTAAGCATGGAGGAGATAATATAATATAATATAATATAATATAATATAATATAATATAATATAATATAATGTAATATAATAGGAAAGCAGAGTAATAGGAGTTAGGAGATAGTGTTTTGTCCTAGTTCCCCTGTGTGACTTTGAAAAAGTCACTTTCAGGCCCTCAATTTTCCCCTTTATAGAATGATGGGTAAAAATATTTATACCGCCTGTTTCCAAGTTGTGGTCAAGTTCAATGAGATAATATTTGGAAAGGGGTCTTAAAATCTATAAGATGTAATATTAATACCAATAATCTGCAGCATCGATAAGAAAAGGGATTATCTGTACCCAAAATTGGCCTCAAAAAATATCACACCCAGCCACCTGGAAGAACCCATGAGTTGGTATTGTATATTACAAGGTCAAGAGTAAACTTGGAGACTGATCTAGATTAAAAACCAACAGTACATTAGAAAGCGATACCTGATAGGGGAAATTGAGGGCATCCAGAAAGAATAAAATGTTTATTATAGGAGGAAAACTATTGTGTTCTAAAAAAAAAAACAATAAAAGAATATCCACATTTTATTTTCTCAAACATCTATGCAATTGTTTAGGTCTTAAATTTAGGAAGCTTTTGCATTTCATACTGAATACCTTTTAGCCTGCATAGATTGGTAGCAAAATAAACAGCATATGACAATATAATGACTTTGCTGACTTGGTTAAATTAGCTGAAGGCATTGTTGACTTAATCATTAAAATTCATTTCTCAATGTTTCTTAGCTTTATGTCTCTTTCATCACTTCTTCTTCAGCTCTGTTGTCTTTCCTTTCCTCCTGTTTCTTTCAATTCCCTATCTAAAATATTCCAAAATAATTATTATGAGTTGGAAAGAGACAATTAAACTTTTTTTTATTGGAAGAGATTAATCTTCCAAGCTAATTTTCAGCTCATCATCACAGAACCTAGAATATAGAGTGGAAATTCGTATCTTGAGAGTGCCTCAGTGCTTAAGCATGGAGAACAGATGTTCTGTTTAGCAAGTTTTCCCAATTAATTATACATGATATCTTTATCTGTGTGAGAGGAATACTGCTTAGGAGAATAGGGCGGCCCATTTTCCCGAGCAAGCTGATGCATGGAAATGGACTGTTGAGTCCACTTGTATTCACCTCAGGAAAAGAGGTTTGCAAATGCAGTTTGTTTATTTTCATACAAGGACATCAAGGGGAAACAGTCACAGTTCCATACTCTCACTTCTGCACATGCCATTTCCTTACCTGGAGTGCATTTCATTGGATGCACCCATCTTGCAAAGCATGGCTTAGGTTCACATCTTTTGTGAAATTGATGAAACCAATTCCAACGATAGCTCTTTTTTTAGATGGCTAAACAGTATCTGTTGATGTTGTCATTTTTATCCTCATCATTAGCCACGTAGGAGGGAGAAAGGTGGTATTGGGCAGGGAAGAGGTATTATCTTGAATTCTCCTTGTTGCACTGTAAGTTCCGTAAGGGCAGAGACCATTTTTTATCACTCTTTGACACCCCTTGCAATAGCTAGCACAATGCCTTTCCCACAGTTGATGTTTTAAAAAGATTGCTTAGTAGATTATGTAAAATAGCCTTGGGCTGGCCGAGTGGCAGTGGCGAGTTGGTTGGGAGCTCGCTTGGGAAGCCAGTGGCCCGGTTTGGATCCCACATATGAGGGCCGGTGACACTGCCCTCAAAAAAAAAAAAAAATAGCCTTGATACTTCAGCTTAACTTTGCTCTTGCATTCAGGCTAAAAGAGAGGGTGAAGAAGAAATAAGAAAATAAAAAATCAATCCTGAAAGCTATGGGGCAAAGAAAGGTAAAGAGCAAAGTTTGCATTATCAGAAAAGCACAAAAATAGGAAGCAGATAATCCTCAGGTCTGAAAGTCTAGTTTGTCTCCTGGTTGAGACTCCCAGCCTCCTCGGCTTCTCTTACTTCGCTTTCTTCCTTACAATGATTCTGCAAACAACCCTGATTAAGTTTTCTAATTTCACATGCTTAAGAATGTCCAAACCACTTAGTCTCAGACACTGCTGGTGGGAGGGTCAATTGACAACTCTAAATGGAAAGCAATTTGGCAGCAGATACCAAGAGTTCTAAAAATAGTCATATCCATCTCTCAGTAATTCCGCTTCTGGGACTCTGTCCTAATGAGAACATTCTAAATCTGAACAAAGCTGTATGCCCCTAACGTTTTCAATACAGCTTTATTCAGAACTAGGAACAATCCAACAATCCTGCAGCAGGGGAAAAGGTGACTAAATTATGACACAAGCCCCTTTCTTGAATATTTATTGAAAAGTAATTTTAATTATGTTTTACAGGCAATTCAGGCCTGTTTTTTTATTTTTTAAAATTAACATACAATAAAATTGACTTGACTTTGTTTTTGTGTGCGCAGTTCTATGAATATTAATATTTATATAGATTTGTGTAACCATTACCAAAATCAAGATGAGTTCCATCATCTCCAAAAACTCCCTGTGCTATACCTTTGTAGTTACACACTGTCCCCCACCGTCCCCAGTCCTGACAACCAGGACTGTTTTCTGCACTTATAGTTTTGTCATTTCAGCAATGTCATGTAAATGAAATCATCAATATGCACTTCAAACTTCTGAGACTGGCTTCTTTCTCTCAGTATACCTATGAGGTTCATCAACATTGTTATGTGTATCAATAGTTCTTTTTATTGCTGGGTTGTATTTCATTGCATTGATGTACCACAGTTTATTCATTTACTCATTGGAGGACATTTGGGTTTTTCTCACTGTTTGGTGATGAGTAAAGCTGCTATACACATTGATATACAGGATTTTGTATGAACATAAGTTTTTATTTCTCTTGAGTAAATACATAGGATTGGGATTGTTGGGTCATGTGGTAAATTTTAACCCCATAAGAAATTGTCAAACTGTTTTCAAAAGGTAAAAGTATTTTTCATAATGAAGAAGAGTGCTCATGTTATTAAGGAGAACATAGGCAATAAAATTATAAATATAGTATAAAAATATGCATAGGGAGAAAGCTGGAAGGAAATATATCAAAACAATTAAAAGTGATTTTCTTGCTGTGTTTGGATTATAAGTCATCTTTTCTTCTTTTTTTTGTAGACTTTCTGGCTCCTGACATCAGCAAGGAATGATACATTAATGTAAATGTATCAAATTTACATTAATTACACAAATGCTAGTGTTCAGGAGTCCCACTCCCTCTATTAACTGTAAATATTTGGTCTTGTCAGAGAACCCCCTCTCTAGTTTTTTCTTGTAGGAGTGGAGCCATAAATCAGATTAGCTTTCTGTGTCTCTGAAACTCCCCTACTGTGATGGCTGATGACTTCCTACCCTTCTGTTGCCCATTGTGCTGTGCTACCCCAATTTGAAGGCTGTGCTTCTGGAAACTTCCTCAGAACCACTGACCTTTGGTGTTCTCTTTCACCTTGGCCACCAGGAGAGTGCCTGCTGCTCCTCTGGTGGTTCCTGCTGACACCTTCCTTCCCATGATTCACAGGCATGATGAGATGAGGCACGGGTGGGAAGAGAACAATCTAACACTGTTCCCTCGGACCATCTGTCTTGCTGACACTACAGACTTGAGCCTCACTCATAGTGTTTTGTCTCAGGGTCTGATGACTCTCCCACCATCTCAGCCCTCCTGGAGTAGCCTAAGATTATCAGGTAGGTCTTTCATGAGTAAAGCACACTTTGGACCAGGAATAAGTTCCTTCTCACAGGACCCCTTACCCCCTACTGAAATCACCGCACAAACCTCTGTAGCTGCAAATCTCCGAGACTGGAAGGAAGCTGCCGGGCATTCTCTGACAGCACACCACAGACCGCTCGGGGTCAGTGTTGTTTCTTTACTCACTCCCACTCAGCCAAATTACCACTGCACCCATTTTTCCAAATATTCAATGAGTATGCATGACTTTTATAATCTGAAAAAAGTATAAATTACTAATAAGCTAAAGAAATCAGGGAGTTATTGAAATACTGAACAAAATACTCACTTACAGAGGGAATTGTCGAAAATATAAAAATAGTCTCTATTTGCACTCTACTTTCTAGACCATTGGTTTCTCTGTTAACTTTTCTTATATTCAAAGCCCAAAGTTATGTGACCTTTAGTTAGGCTGCTACATTATATGGCTTTTGATTTTAATTTTCCATACTTCAAGTAACACTGACCACCTATTTTTAAAGCTCCTAAAATCATTTCAGTAGTGTCCTCTAAGTTTTGCAGAGGAAACCCTCTCTACTGCACAGAGATAGCAGAGAACTAAATAGATGAATATTAGTCTTAGTTCTTACTTATATATAGTTCTTAGATTTATATAATTCTATATATAAATGCAAAATATTCTAATGAGAAAAGATAATGCTACCATGTATACACATAATGTCTTGAATTTTGAGTCTTTCCAGTTCGACTATTTAACTTAGGCTAGTTCACCCATTCCCTCCCTGTGACCTGCCTCCTAGTGGTGAAGGAGGCATGAAGATCTATCAGATGCATGGCCAGGGAAAAACGGTGACCGGAGTTATGGATTGGATGGATATAAAGATAAGCAACCCATGTCAGATTCTTAGATGGAAAACCAGCCCCTCCAGAAGAAAACTGTATTCATTCACCAAATGTTTATAGAGCGCCCTCTGCTTGTCAAGCGCTGTTCCAGGTGCTAGGGATATAGTGGGAAATTGCCCAAACAAAATTCAGCTCTCTTAGAGTTCATGTTCTGAGCATGGGTGACAGACAGCTACAAAAGAAGATCAAATAGAGAGAGTATCCTCTTGAGAATTTAAATAGGATAGAGACTGACTTGTGGGGGCCATTTTATATGAGGGAGTCAGGGAAGGCCTCTTTTAAGAGGTGGTCTTTCAGTTGAGATCTGAGCTATAAGGAACTAGCCTTGAGAAGAGGAGGGTTTAAGGAAGAGTTCCAGGGAAAAGAAACACAGAGGCTGGAACAAATTAAATGGATTAAGGAAACAAAAGTAGTCAAGGGAAGCTGGAGCACAGCAACAAAGGATGAAGATGGAGTTTGGTCAAGGTAGGGAATTCAAATTTTATTTTAGTGCAGTAAAAGATGTGGAGCATTTAGAGGAGTGAACAGGCTTTTCAAAACCACTCTGACTGCCATTAGGATGGCCAGCTTGGGAGTGTCGAGAGCATTTAGGGAGCTATCACAACAACCAAGGCCAGAGCTGATGAACATACAGACCAGGACGGTAGCAGTGGAGATAGATGGAAGGGGACAGAGTCACTTTAGCTTTTGGAGATGGAGTTGTTGGGATTAGGTGAATTATTAGATGTAGACAGCGGTGGGGTGCGGGGGGTGTTCTGAATTCAAGGAGAACTCCTTTCTTTTTAGTTTGAATAACAGAAAGGGTGGTGGTTGCATTTCCCAGGATGAGAAGATTGAGGAGAGAGCACATTTTGCAGGGTAGGGGGAACTGGTGTTGAACATGTGGGCCTACTAGCCAAGTCTTTGGGTGACTTCAGGCTCATCCCTCTGCCAGCTGGAAACATATGGTCAGGCTGGCAACCATTGTACCTGAGTAAGCTGGGTTGAGGATCTAAGGTCACAACCTGTTACATCAACAAAGAAGTGTCTGTGATTGATACATAAGCATCCAGAAAGAGTAGCTCCTCCAAGTGGCTTAATTCCAACCAGGTAGCTATTACTCATTTGACCCGTACCTCTTGGCAAAGCTTTCCAATTTTTAAAAACTATTTAGAGTTATACTTTATATATATTCACATAAACTAAAGAGAAACACATACATTACTTGGATTCTAAATATTTATTTTAATGTTTCAATATCCCTGAAATGTAAATAAATCAAGCCTTGGGTTTTCATAGAGAGAACACACATGTTTAAAAATAAGAAGTCTGAGATGGTTTAAAAATGGCAAAGCTGTAAACAAGTCTTAAAAGCATAATATTTTCAGTCCCCAAAATCTTAAAATGAAAATAAATGCTTTAGGTTTGACTCCAAAGCTGGAGAATTTGGGGCGTTTTGAAGAATTTTTAAATAATACATTTACTCATAGAGATCTTGAATAATCATAGCTCTTAATCATACCCTCCTTCTCTCCATTAATGCCATTGCTTTTGTTAATCATTAAAAAGATTCTTCTTGGGCCGGCCGAGTGGCGCATTGGTTAAGCGCTGGTTTTGGGATGCCAGCGGCCCCGGTTCGGATCCCACATGAGGGCCAGTGACACTGCCCTCTACAGCTAACAACAGCTCCATCTGGAGCTGGGCTGTGCGAGCTCCGGTGATGGTGTGGGCTGCAGCCCCTGCTGCAGTGGGCTGCCATAGGCTACAGAGAGTGGCCCGCAGCCAGCGTGAGCGGCTGGCAGCCAAGCATGAGCTGCCAATAGCTGCGGTGAGTGACATCCAGAGGCCGGCGACCGATCTGCCTCACCTGGTAAGAGCATAATGATGATACCATCATAGGCCAGTGAAGCAACGTCCTCCACAACTAGACTGAAGAACAAAAAGACAGCAACTTGTCTGTTCCCCTTCCCCGATTCCCCAACGCTGTTCCCCTCCACCAATTCCCCAATAAAATCTTTAAAAAAAAAAAAAGATTCTTTCAGTGGAAAGGCTGCCATAGCTCCAGTTTCCCTTTGGGAAATGGGGCCTGCCCACGTTAGCAAGCTCTTCCTGAATTGAGGTCTGCTGTGAGTCATATTCTCCAGAGAATTGAAGGGTTCCCCAGTTATACCCTTGAAGGGCTGGACCCAGCAACCAGAATCTTACATCATGTCTGGAATTCCCCAAAGCAAATACCCCGGGAAGACCTACCCGGGCATCATCACCTTCATCTCTTACTTACTTACTTACAAGTTCCTCTCCCTATCGCAAGGAGAAAGAGCTTTGGAGAATGATTGGATGGCAAACTTTAGGAGTAAATTCTTTTTATGTTCATTCCATTTGAGCAGGCTGGGCCTGGGCCCAGAAAGCCTGTCCTGCAGCACGTGCATCATTTATAGACCATAACTGAGAAACTGACCCAGGACCACCCAACATTATAGTGGCCTGCTGGGCTCAGCACAACGGGTTCCCCAATAGTCTCCCCACCTTGGTTCCTTCCATTGTGTCCCTGGTTTACTCTGCTCCAGCTCCTCTGGCCTTCCTCAAAACACAGACACACTTGTCCTTGGGGACTTTGCCTTTGCTGGTCCTCTGCCTAGAACATTCTCTTTCTGCATCTGCGCAGCTTGCTCCCTTCCCTCTTTTAAGGCTTGGCTCCAATGTCACTTTTTGGGCAATGCCTCCCCATATTGACTCCTTTTTTTTTTAAAGATTTTATTGGGGAATTAGGGAAGGGGAACAGACAAGTTGCTGTCCTTTTGTTCTTCAGTCTAGCTGCGGAGGACATTGCTTCACTGATCCATGTTGGTATCGTCATTGCGCTCTTCTCCAGTGAGGCAGATCGGTCACTGGCCTCTGGATGGTCGCTCACCGCGGCTATTGGCAGCTCACACTGGCTGCCAGCTGCTCACGCTGGCTGCCGGCCACTCACTGTAGCCTATGGCAGCCCACTGCAGCAGGAGCTGCAGCCTACACCGTCGCCCTGGCTCGCACAGCCCAGTTCCAGGTGGAGTTGTTGCTAGCTGTAGAGGGCAGTGTCACTGGCCCTCATATGTGGGATCCGAACCAGGGCTGCTGGAGTCCCAAACCAACTCTTAACCAATGCGCCACTTGGCCAGCCCCAACTCCTTTTGATATATATATTTTTAAAGATTTTATTGGGGAATTGGGGAAGGGGAACAGCCAAGTTGTTGTCCTTCAATCTTAGTTGTGAAGAGCACAGCTAGCTCAATCCAAGTCCAGTTGCCATCTGGCCGCCTCTTAGCTCAAGCTCAAGGTGCTGTGTTCAATCTTAGTTGGGGGGCGGGAAGGGAGGTTGGTGGCAGGCAGCCCACCATCCCATGTGGGAGTTAAACCTTTTAATATTGTTAAGTTTGCCGCCATCCACACTTGTCATCCCCATTATCCAGCTCTATGTTTTTCAAAGCATTTATACTTTCTAATAGGTAATATCTTAAACACATGTATCATATGTATTTCATTGTCTATATCCTCCAGTAGAATACAGTTCCACAAAAGGTAGAGTGTTTTCCTTTTTTTCTTTTTAAAAGATTTTATTGAGTAATTGGGGAGGGGAACAGCATTGGGGAATCCGGGAAGGGGAACAGACAAGTTGGTGTCCTTTATTTTTGTTCTTCAGTTTAGTTGAGGAGGACATTGCTTCACTGGTCCATGTTGATATCATCATTGCGCTCTTCTCGGGTGAGATGGATTGGTCGTTGACCTCTGGACGGCTGCTCACGGCAGCTCTTGGCAGGTCATGCCAGCTGCCGACCACTCACGCTGGCTGCCAGCCACTCACTGTAGCCTATGGCAGCCCACTGCAGCAGGGGCTGCAGCTATGCCATCCTGGGGACTCACAGCAGCCCAGCTCCAGGTGGAGCTGTTGTTCACCATCTTAGCTGTAGAGGGCAGTGTCACTGGCCCTCATATGTGGGATCTGAACTCCGGCACTGCTGCTCAGAGCTGGCATCCCAAGCCAGCTCCTAATCAACACGTCACTTGGCCGACCCGAGTGTTTTCCTTTTTGTTTGTTCATTATTGATTCCTCCAGGCTGACAGCAGTGCCTGGAATATAGGTGGCTTGCAATAATAATGGTAGATTAAATGAATGATCATAACACACCTGAGAAAATTAAAGCTTGGTACGGTCCCTGCTATCAACAGCAGCACACCTACCCATGGCCAGTCCTCTCTAGCACTGCTGACCTGCTGCCCGTCCATCCTCAATGTGACAGTGCCTGGTCTTGATCTCAGTATCTGCTCAGCCTTCACTCAGTGTCCATACATCACCACTGCTGCCCATGAGCCAACCAGCCACACAATGTCAGCAGCTAGTCTAGTCTGAAGTTCTTCAAATGTCAAAGTCCTTTTTCAGTCTATGCCTGCTCTTTGCATTCTGGCTGCTGTCCGTATCACTGGCGCTGTCCTCCCCTTTTTCAGTCAGCAATACTCCCTGGGAAGACTAGCCATAGGTCAGGGTGCCAGTCTCCCCAGCTACCCCTCCGTCCTCCCCTGCAAAAACAGCTCTTTATCCTGTGAAGATTTTTATGCCAATCATTAGAGAAAAATAGACCTGGGATAATAAAAACAACCAACAGGGAATTTAAAAGCTTATGAAATCATAAAAATTTCACGGCTCTGTTCTCTCATATGTATTTCTTGAGTCACTTCTGAGATGTTTACATAGAATCATCAATTTTTCTTATGTACCTCCTTTTGGAGAAAAAAGTATGTCCAGAATTTCTCAGTTATGTAAAGAGTAATAGAAAACATTTATTTAGCCATTACTATATGCTTGGCGCCATAATGGAACTGTCTAAAAATTATCTCATTTAATCCTCATAACATCTTAGTGAGGTTGATGCTATCAATCTTCCTGTTTTACAGAGGAGAAAAATGAGGCCCGGAGAAATTAGTGACTCCCAAGTTCATATAGCTAGCTGGTAAATAGAGGACTCTACGTTTAAACTATATCTAATTTGAGAGTTCAAATATCAGCCACTAAATAATCTCTCTGAGAAAAGCTGAAAAGTAAGTGCTCTTTTCTGAAGTTTCTTTTATTTTCATTGCCTAGTGCCATATGTTAATCCATTGAACAAATGTTTTATTAAGTACCTTCAAAGTGACACTTAGCCAGTTGGGAAACAGGTGAGTAAACAAACATGGCCCTTGCTCTCATAGGACATATGTTTCTTTTTAAAATCAAATTCTTGGCAATATGTATCAACAGACTTTAAAATAGTTATAACCTATAACCAAGAACCCCAATTTCTGAAAATAAAAATAATCTGAAACAGATACAAATAATAATACATAGAGATGTTTATCAGAGCACTATTTGTAATGGTGACAAATGGAAGCAACTGATATGTCCAATAGTAGGGATATCATTAGGTAAATTGTGGGACATCCATACTTTGGAATATAATGGTTATTCATTGTAACATTTTCACATAGTTTTTTTGTTTGCTTTTTTTTTAAGAGGGCAGTGTCACTGGCCCTCATATGTGGGATCTGAACCCGCGCCACTAACATCCCAAGCCAGCTCTTAACCACCGTGCCACTTGGCCGGCCCCACATAGTTTTTATATTATGAACAAGTACTTAAATTATAATACTAAATGAGAAAAGTAAGCTACAGAACAATCTGTTTAGTATGCTCTTAAGTATCTAAAGTAATATGTATATGACATTAGATAAATCAGGGTAAACCATATGAAATTAATATTTTTGTAGGTGAGAAGGATCAAGTGTCAGCAATTTCATAATGAAAAAGAGAAAATACCTGAAAGCAAATAAACCAAAATATTAATGATGATTATTTGTTGGTGGTGGGATATCAGCAATTTTTATTCCCTTTCTTATATTTTTCAGTATTTTCCAATTTTCAACAATGTACATATATTACTTTTCCAATAAAAATGTTATTGTAAAACAAAAAAAGAACAAGTGGTCCCCTTTTAGCCACTTTACTAAATTATAATGCTAAATGCACTTTGGTTGAGTAACTATAATCCATCATGTCAGTAACTGCAGCAAATGTAGTAATGGACTGTAATTCCATTTTATACATACTGCAATAGAGATTCAGCCCAGGATGATATTTCAAGATACTAGTCTGAAGCAGAGCTGGTTCAGATCAAATAGATGTCAAATTGTCTGTGCTTCATAGAATAAGAAAATGACTGTTTTATACTGACTGCCTCAGAGACAGGTTTCTAGGACCTGACTCATAGCATTTCCAAGAAAACCACCTGAATTTCTTATTGATGATCTCAAGTACCTGCAAAGTATTTTGAAAAAAAAAAATTATATTTCAGACCAAAGGAAAAATACATTATGAAGTTCTAACTCTTGAGGACAATGGGAAGAATTTTTATGTGCTGAAAAGGAGGCATCTTTTTTTCTTTTTTTCCTTTCTTTTTTTAAAAGATTTTATTGGGGAATTGGTGGAGGGGAATAACCAAGTTGTTGTCCTTCAGTCTTAATTTTGAGGGGTGCAGCTAGCTCAACTCCAAGTCCAGTCGCAATCCAGCAGTTTGGCAGTTTCCAGCCACTCAGCTCAAGGTGCCATGTTCAATTTTAGTTTCAGGGAAGCGGGGGTTGCAGCCCACCATCCCATGCGGGAGTCCCAGCAACCTTGTTGTTAAGAGCACTCGCTCTTACTAGCTGAGCCATAAGGCCGCATCAGGCAGCTCAGCAGCAGCTAAACTGGGGCGCAGCTCACTGGCCCATGTGGGAATTGAATCGGTGATGATGTTGTTCAGAGCTTGTGCTCTTAACCAACTGAGCCACTCGGCTGGCCTAGAAGCGTCTTTTTTTTTTTTAACTGGATGATCTGAAATAGCTTATCAATCCTTCATCAGTAAGTGTTGATGAGCAGTTACATCTGTTAATATAGTTACAAACAATGCAAAATTAAATATGTAAGTAAAACAGGTCATCCTTTTCAAAGTTCAATATAATTGCTGCTTTTATACTTAAACTTTTAACCCTATAAATTATACATTGTATATACATTTTAGTGAGTGCTTACTGTGTGCCAGGCACTATGTTGAAACTAGGTATATGTTAGTGAACAAGACTGACAAGTCTCTTACAGTCCAGTTGCAGAGGCAGGCAAACATGCAAATAAATGCAAAATTATCCATTATAAGAAGTGAGACAAAAGCCAAAAACAGGATGTTATAAAGAAGAGTTAGGCTGAGAAAAAATTAGACTGTGAAAAACTTGCAGTCTAAATTAGCACAGAATGGTCTACCTGAGGAAGGGACATTTAAACAAGAGGATGGGCAGAAGGAAAAGCTTCCCAGGGTTAAGAAAATATGTAGTATAGTCAGTCCATGACTCAATGAAAAAGAACTAGACGTACTGAAAGAAGGCGAGCCTGCCTAGAATGTTCTTGAACAAGGTATAGACAGAAATAAATGATGTTGGTATGGTAAGCCTGGGCCACGTGACTCAGGAGTGTATAGATCATGCATGTTAAAAACTTATCCAGGGGCCAGCTGAGTGGCGCAGTGGTTAAGCTCTGGCTTGGGAAGCCAGCGGCCCCTGGTTCAGGTCCCACATATGAGGTCCAGTGCCACTGCCCTCAGGAAAAACAAAAACAAAAAACTTATCCAAAGTAAAATAGGAATCTGCTAGTATATTTTAAGCAGATATGACTAGATTAACATTTAAAAAACATCATTCTACTAAAGTGTCCTAGGCCGGCAGAGTGGCTCAGTTGGTTAAGGGCTCACTCAAGAGTGTGAGCTGAGCTCTGAGAAACAACAGCAATTTGATGCCCAGCCCGAGCTGAGCTGCCAACAGGTGGCAGGATGGCTCAGGTAAAAAAAAAAAATAAATAAATAAATAAATAAGGTAAAGGGTTCTACTGATTCTACCATTCCATTGGGTAAAATTTTATGATGTCTGGGGTTTGCTTTAAATTACTCCAGATATAAAGAAAAAAAAAGCCAGGGGGGGGGGCGGGGAGTGGAAATAGCAAAGGGGTGGTGCTAGATGAAATTAAATTTTCAATAAATTGAAAATTGTTGCATCTGGGTGATAGGTACATGAGAGTTTATATTATGTTTCTGTATTTTGGGGTATGTTTGAAATGATTTATTTCAAAATTTATTTATTTCATGATTTATTTCAAAAAAATATAAAAAGGGATCTTTGGCTCTAAAATCATAACCCCAATTCTGCCACTTACTATTAGCTGTGTGATTTTGGAAAAATCACTTTTCTTCTATAAACTTTAGTTTCCACAAGTATAGAATAGTTAGAATGATAGTACCTATTTCATAGGATTGTTTAAAAAAAATTAAGATAAGTGCAATAATAGAGAGTCTGGTTCATAGTCAACACTTGGGGAATGTTAACTGTGATTTTAGTATTTACTCCAGAAATATTGATAGACTGTTTTTAAACATTCATCATGGTGCCTGTGTGGAGAATGGATAGGAAAGAAGAAAGGTGATGTGAGAAGATCAGTTAAGGGCTATTTTGCTGGGTGGCCAATTGAGTGGCAGTGGAGCCATGGAAGAGTGCTCTGGGCTGCAGATGAAAATCAGGGAGCCATTGGCATGAGGGTGGTGCTTCAAACCTCATGAAAGAACAAGACTTCCTGGGAGAGTTCTCAGGGGGTTTTGATGCCCCTCCTTTTTTTTTTTTTTTTTTTTTTTTTTTGCCATGGACCCCTTTGGTAGTCCTGTGAAGCCTGTGGACTCCTTCTCAAAATGTCATCCACTGGTAGGGGCAAAATTTTATGTCTATGCTCTTAGAATTTTCTGCTGGTCCTGAGAATTAAGCAGACAGAAGACAGAGTAACAGGAGAAAAGTATACACATTTATTTAATATAAATTTTAGGTGACACGGGAGCCCTCCTAAGGAAATGAAGACCCAAAGAAGCATTCAGTGTTGTGTACTTATACACTGAGTGAGACAAAGAGCAGTAAATTGTGAAAATGTGACAAGGGGGCTTGGCCTAGGGTAGTTACTAGTGGGGAAGTGACTAAGGAGATAAGAGTTAGTTTACAAGGTTTGTTTGTACAGTTTCCTGTCAACCTTGATTCCCTATCTCTGGTGACAAAAATGCCACTTTTCTCTTGGAATAAGGGGGACGTCTTCCAGATGGAAGATGCAAGAAATGGGGGGGAAGTCAGGGAGCCCTTTTTGCATCTGCTGTTCTTCAAGTGCCTTTAGCTCAAAATAACTCTTATACTGAAGTGGTATATTTGGGGGTGGCCTATTCTACCATTCTTCACATACATAAAATAAAATTTATGGGATGACAAAGAAAGCTAGTTTATTGAAATACAGTTATAAAAATATTAAAACCAATTTTGGTGTTAAATTTTAAAATATATTTTTATTATAAGTAACAGGATTCAGCAGCCTGATAAATACTATGGTGTTGAAATTGGGATATGCATTCATATTACATTTCAAGATACCTGCAACAGTTGTGATCTGACATAAAACTATTGGTGCTTTCTCTTGGTGACTGCCACAGGTGGAATTCCCTAGAAAGCAGAACCTAAGCTAGAGATTGACATTCAGGGGGTTTACTAGGGAGAGCACCTGGAGAGGGGAAGGGAAGGGAAAGGAAGAGAAAAGAAGGGAAGAAAAGAAAAGGGAAGCTCAGAGCTGTCCTGAATCAGAGGAGAGGACCAGGCCTGTGTATCCCAGCAATGGTCAATTGTTGGATGTAAGCAGCCTCGGGAAGGTGAGGACCCAGGGTGAGGCTGCTCTGCAGCTGAGGCCGTCCCTGCAGGAACTGACAGCTATGGGCTCTATGCCCACAGCTTTCCCAGCAGCTGGGGGAGAAGTCCTCGTTCCTGAACGAGACTCTGAGTGGCACGTCTTAACATCCACCACAGTGAGACAGAGTTCCACTGTGCGTTGTTGCTTACATTCATAATTGAAGAAAAGAATGAATTTCAGTTAGAGGTTAGTGGGAATGAACATGGCATGTTTTTTATCCCATCCAAATTCATAGATCCCCATATGGACTCCTGGTTAAGAACAATTTTGAGTGAGAAGAGGGCCCCATATACAGAAGCACTGGACAGGCTCTGTTGCTTGCTGGAACAGAATCAGGCTATTTTCTGCTTTAGGCAAAAAAGGAGCCTGTTTTCCAGAGCGAGAATAATGCCTTTTCACAAAGACAGTCAGACACAAGAGAGGCTGAAGTCCCAAAGAGAAAGACACAGAAACCAAGATGCAGCTGACTGGGTTTGCTTTAGAGCCCCAGGGTTTAATCCCCATGAGACCAAGCTGTGGTTCCAATACTTGATGTCCAAAAAAACACCCCTGTATTTTTCAAAGACTTGGTTTTTTAGAGCAGTTTTAGGTTCACAACAAAAATCAAGAGAAAGGTACAGAGATTTCCCATATATCCCCTGCCTCATACACATGCATAGCCTCCCTATTATCCTCACTCATCAGAAGGATCCATTTATTACAATTGATGCACCTACCTTGACAAATCATCATCACCCAAAGTCCATAGTTTATATTAAGGTTCCTTCTTGGTGTTGTACATTCTGTGAATTTGGACAAATGTGTAACAACATGAATCCACCATTATGGTATCATACACAGTATTTTCACTGCCCTAAAAATCCTCTGTCCTCCACTCCACATTTTCATCCCTCCCCACCAGCTCCTGATCTTTTCACTGTCTCCATAGTTTTGCCTTTTCCAGAATGTCATATAGTTGAAATCATATAGTATGTAGCCTTTTCAGATTGGCTTGTTTCACTTAGTAATATGCATTTAACCTTCCTCTTTGTCTTTTCATGACATGAAAGCTTTCTTTCTAGCACATTTGTATCTCTGTAATTTTTTTTTTTCATGGAAGCTAGTTTAAGTAGGTTTCAGTTACTTCCAAGCTAAAGTAACTTGTTGAAGACAAGGAGATACTTTTAACACCTCCTTCCCCCAATTACTGAAATCTGCAGAAGTTTGGGGTGAGGAGCATCTGTCAGGAAATATGGAGTTGGGAATGGCTGAAGCATCAGTGCTGAGTTGTGTCAAACAAGGCTCTGAGATGAAAGTATTAACTTTCTCACTGGAGGTCCTGGTTATATTCTACAACCCACCTACAAAAACGACTTCTTTTTAATATACTGGTATAGACTTCAATACTTTGGTGAGCTGCCATGCTTTAAAATGGGAGTAAAGATAGCTATTATATCTTTTTAATTTGACAGAGCAAACCAGGCAATCATGAAATGGGATTCACCTGAATAGCAATCTTTATTTTTAAAATCCAAAGGCAGCCAGTAGTGTGATCTATGGACTTTGCTATTGTGATGACATATAGCATATAAAATAGTAAGCACGTCTAATATTTAATTCACTTGAATCATACCAGTCTGTCAAGATATAATAAATCAACAAGAAAGTCTACCAACAACTCCGCCACAAACATTCCCTATTGAACTACTTTTAGCTTTTATATGTAGTCATGAAACTTGAAAATTGCTCTAAATTAGCATAGCTGTTCACACATTATTTCAACCACCAACCAAGAAATGCCACTGTAATAGTTGCTAAGTGCTTTTTTATGCAAAACTGATGTTAGTGACAGATTTTTAAGCATGTAATTTGTCTCAACACTTGTCATTTTATTTGTAAAAACTCCCAGGACTAAAAAAACAAAGTTTCAAAAAGTTATTTTGCCTCCTGACAGGGTAGAATCAATGCAAAACAATCATTAAATAGAATTATGTGAGGGCCTATTATATTCAGAATTATACCATTGTTATAGAGGGGAGATAAAAGATATTTTCCCTACATTCCTCACTCCCCTCTCCAGTAAGAAGTGAAGAGCAAATATACCAAATAAGCATATTTGGATTTGATTTTATTATCTCACAAATGTGAGCAAATTCCTAAAAAATAATTACACTGCCAGCCCAAATTTCCCTCTACCACTGTACTTTCAAAGCAGACCATTGTAGACGAACTGGGGAGTCCCCTGAAGGCAGGGTCTGAGGGAAATATGTTTCGTGACTTTCCTTTAGCCTGTTCCAGCAGATGGACATCCAATTTCTTTCAAATATTTCAACCTCAGCCTCTGTACTCAGCACAGAAGACTCAATAAGTAATGGTGTGTTCCTGAAGGGACTCATAGTCAAGTATGAAAAAAGACTATTAGGGAAACAAAGGGTGACATCTTCTAACAGATGTGACAGCAGAAGGGTGTGGTTCAACTAACCTGGGGCCAGAGTGGACAGGGCAGCCAGCTTTGACCACAGGGATGAGGGAGCTGGTGTGCAGAACCTAAAGGGCTCTGCTTTGGTGGAAAGGAAGCAGGAAGTAGGGCAAAGATGGGTTGTCTAACTTCCCTTAATTCTACACTCTCCTGTGAAGAGAGCAATAACCCCTCACTCATTGGGGGCCAATCGGGGTGTGTTTAACTCTTGAGACAGCTTTCCTCAGTGTCTTGGAGGGAGCTAGACAGCCAGAGGTGCTAGGACCATTGAATTCTTGCGTCTGTCAGAGCTTTAGCCAGAGATCTGGGAGTGCACCCAACTCTTTCCCTTTGTGGTGCTGGAAACAAACTGGTTGCAACATCCTTAAAATTTTACATTGACTGTATACTATGTTGTTTACTGATTTCTTCATCTGTGAAACAGAAATAATAACAGTGTTTGCCTCATAGAGTTGTGGGGTTAAAGGTGTATATATATGGCCTGCACATAGGAAACACAACTATGTACTAATTAATATCTTATTATATAGATGTATACTTAATTTTAGCTTTTAGTAACCCAAATTATTGTGTGTTGGAATGTTCAACTAGTCTACATCGATAGTGAGCTTCATGTGAATATTTGCATTCATGAAGACTGGGAAACTGCATTGCTGGACCACATACCTTATAGCTCACATAGTGGGTTTTAGCATCATCACCGAGGCACTAGCTATGCCCATGTCATGTCAAAATTCTTCACACTCAGTAGAAGGTATCATTTTATAAAGCATCTTCTATAGTAGTGTTTTTCAACTTGCTTGTTTATGAAATCAATATAGAGGGTCTAACTCAGCATTTAAAAAATGAGATAGGCTGGTTTGGGAAGCCAGCAGCCCTGGTTCAGGTCCCACATATGAGGACCAGTGACACTGCCCTCAAAAAAAAAATATATAAAATAGGAAAGAGGAGTCAGTTTGCATCACATGTAGTAATGTAAGTTTTTGGTGCAATTTCAGTTTTATTGTATGTGTCAGTATATCCAGGCTCACACTCTTTATAATGGGTTGAAGTCAAAAAGGTTTGTAACAAGCCACAGTGCTGTGTCTCTTGTTGGGTCACAGGTTGGGCCTTATACTCACAGTAGCAATTTGTTGAGTTTTTCCTGTCACGGGACCTCATTATCCTCATCTGTAAAAATCCTCATCTGTTGCACTCAACATCCAAAGTCTCTTTAAAACTCTACTTTCGATACTAAGTAAAATATGCCAGACACAAAAGGACAGATATAGTATATAATTCCACTTAAATGAGGTACTAAGTGATATGTAGGTAATAGACTTACACCTTGTATAAGTGTATACGATATTTACATAGAATTTACATAGAATAGGCAAATTCAGAGAGACAGAAAATAGAATAGCAGTTACAAGGGGCTCTGAGTGAAGGGGAAGTATGGCAAGTTATTGTTTCCTGGGTATATAATTTCTGTTTGGAATGAGGAAAATGTTCTTAAAACAGGTAGTGATAGTTACACGTTATGAATGTACTTAATGTGACTAAACTGTGCACTTAAAAATATTAAGTTTTATGTCATGTATATTTTACCACAATAAAAAAAATTTACACACACACACACACACACACACACACACACACACACACACACACACACCTACTTCCTAGAGAAAACTTCAGAATCAAGTCAAGTTTTCTAAGCTCCATGTTTCTGGTTCTCATGAGAAACTGGTTTAATAGGCACTGTGATTTATGGCGTTTCCTTTTCCTGAATTTTTAAGGGGTCTTTTCTCTCCATCTCCAGGTTGGCATTGCGTCTGCTTTTCTCACACTCTCATCGATGCTTCAGTGCTCCAAACCCTCCAATGTTTCCTCTTTCTCTTTCAAATGTAGCCAAAGTCCTGTTTTATCTACAGATTTCTATACCAGTACTTTTCCAGGTTTTTGAACAAAAATCATCCGTAAAACATTCTGATTCAGGGGCAGCCCCCTGGAGACTGTATTTCTCTGGGTGATGCCAGTGCTGCTGGTCCTCAGACCACCTTCCAAGCCCGGCTGCCTGCTGGAGTCCCCTGCAGAGCTTGCCCTGCTTCCTGAGCTGTCCTCCCCACCCAGGCACCGTTCCTCCTTCCTCTACACTTAGCTTCCTCGGAGCGTTCCTCCAGGCCACTCGCTTTTCTCAACACACAGGTGCGGCCCTTTCTGCCTTGGCGCCTGTTGTTCCCTCTGCCTGGAGCGCCCCTCTGTTAGTCCCCTTCGTGGCTACCTACCTTACCTCCTGCAGGCCTGCTTCAGTGTCACCTTCTCAACGTGGCTTTCCCTGACCATCCTGTCTGAAGTGACCCTGCTTTTTCCCTCTTTGGTGTTTGATTTTTTCCCCCCTGTTATACTCATCTGTATCAGCATACTTTGTAGTCCTCTTTTAAACTTGTTCGTTGCTTTTTTTCCTCCATTAGACTGTAGGCTCCAAGAATACAGAGATTTTGGTCTGTTTTTATGCCCTGGTCTCTCCCCAGCACCTAGCACATAGAAGTACCTGGCACACAACACGTATTTTTTAAAAGAGTTAAATTAAAATATGTATTGTTTTTAACCTTTTCCCCTTTTTCAGGCTAAGCCCCCAAAGGCCAAACATTTGGATTGTCTTCTCCTCCTTATATGTAGAGTGAGCTTGCTTGTAGCCATGTGTGTTGGCCAGTATTGAGCTTTCTGATTTCTTTCTTTCTCTCTTTTTTTTTATTAGTTTCAGGTGTACAAAACAATGTAATAGTTAGACATTTACACCCCTCACAAAGTGTAACCCCCCCCAATCTACTACCCCCCTAACATTGTATATGGCTGTTACAATTCCATTGACTCTATTCCCTATGCTGTACTCCACATCCAGTGACTATATATATATATATATATATATATATATATATATATATACACACATATATATACATATATATATATAAAATTATAGTTGACATTCATTATTATTCAGCTTCAGCTTTAGGTGTACAGTGCAGTGGTCAAGCCTCTACACAGTCCATAAAGTGGTTTCCCTAATAAGACAAGTGTCCATCGGATACTACACAATCTTTACAACATTTTTGATTATATTCCCTGAACTGCCTTTCATATCCCTGGGGCAATCTTGTGGTTACCGATTATGCTTTCTAATCCCTTCCCCGTCTCCCTCATCCCCACCCACCTCCCAATTAGCAACCCTCATTTTTTTCTCTATACCTGATTTCTTTATTAATTGTTTAACAATCCTTTCTGGTGACTTTACTCCCAGGCCCTTTCTCTCCTGCTTGTGTACCATGAAGGCTACTCCGGGAGAAATGAGTTCGTTGAAGGCGCCCCTCTGTAACAAGGCAGCTACTAAGTAGGTCCTCTCTAGACACGAGATAATGAATGAGCGATGCAGACCAGAGCTACATGTACCACTGGAAGGAGATTTCAACTCAGGACTTTACAAGATGACTGTCTTAGTCTGTTCAGGCTGCTATAACAAAAATTCCATAGACTGGGTGGCTTAAACAGCAAACATTTATTTCTAACAGTCCTGGAAGCTGGAAAGCCCAAGATCAAGGTACCAGCAGATTTGGTGTCTGGTGGGGACCTGCCTCCTGGCTCATAGACAACTGTCTTTTCTCTGTGTTCACCATGGCAGAAGCTGGCAAGAGAGCTCTCTGGGGTCTCCTTAAGAAGGGCATTCATCCCATTGAGAGTCCCACCTTCATGACCTAATGACCCCCCCAAAGACTTCATCTCCTAATACCAATACCCCATCACATGGGGTAGGGTTTTAACAGATGAATTTGAGGGAAGACACAAGCATTCAGTTCATGAAAATGACTAAGGGATTTTCAATAATTACCATACCTTTGTCTATGATATAGGAATTCTATAAAACAAGCACGGGTTTCTGGTATACATTTCTCTTCCTATTATTCACTAAGGATCTGCCACAGCAAATCATTTGTGGAATGTGAAAAGTTATGAAATTGCCTGTTTCTCTTTTTTAGGGAACCTGGGGAAAATCCTTAGCCCAGTGTGGCTAGTTGGAAGAATGGGTTACTGTTTGCACATTTTAGGATCTGGCATTCTCTTTTGTTGTTCTAGTGTTTCGATTACAGCCATGTTTCAGGCTGCTGTCTGCTAGGACTATCATTTTCCGCCTGCAGGAAACTCTCCATCCGTCCGCATTCAAAGCTCATTCTTTCTATGCGGTGTTCTCTTTCATGGTGCATGCTCTGTGAAATGCCCGCTGCCAATCCTTCCTTACCTTGGAACAGGCTTTGCTTTCCTTTTGCTTTCTTCTCTTCACGCACTCCCTCTGCTGCTCAACATTGTCCATCCAGCTTCCTCCAGGCTGCTTGTCATGAAATGGGTTAATCCTCCTTGTGTTTGGAACTGAGACTCAGAATGACCTCCAGACTGGGAGCGAGAGAAAACAAATGTTCTCTGCCAGGCTGAGGAGATCATGGTGCTTCCTGAGGAGTGGGATAGGGGTTGGGGGACACTGGGATGTACTGCCCATGACTTGACTTTAGGAAAGACTAAGTCTCCTTGGGACTCATTCTCCTAGCTGCTAGGGGTGCTGCTGGAAGTTGGCCTTCAGAGTCAGCTGCCTGCCCAAGGTCATGACCCCTGCTGGAGGCCTGCATTCAGTGGCTAATGAACTAGGGCTATGAAGTCTTGGCCCTCTTGTCCCCCCACCTCCCAGCGAGGTCATCTCTGAAAGCTCATCCCCTTTCCTGAACTCCCCCACAGGATCCACTGAGGCTTTCTTTGAGACTGAATCACAGTTGGACTTCTCTCTCTGCTCCACCAGCTCCCTTCCTCCCCCTTCCCTTCCCTTCCCACATACTAATCTGTATCTCAGAGTTGGCTCTCCAGGGAACTCAGCACTGTATTATGCTGTTTTGCAGCCTCCCGCATTTTACTTTTCAGCTGCCTCTTAGCAAGGTTGTCATGTTCTTTAGTCAGATATTTCTCCCAACAATTTCTGGAAAATGGAGGATCTGGGCAGATAATCAAGAAAGAGATGAAGGCATATGGAGAGAAAAAGACAAAGTTCAGTATGGGAGCTAAGACTGAGCTCTCAGCCATAAGGCAGAAGTCCATCTACTAGAACTGGGGGAAAGGGGAGGGTGCACATAGCAATTGATTTAATATTGAGTTTGGAGATTGTTACACATCCTCTGACTAGGGTCAGAATTAATCTGAAAGTTTGGGGAGATAGAAAGAGATAAAAGGGTGAGGTAGCAGGAGGAAGACGATTTTAAGCCTAGAGGGTTGTTCAGTGGGTTGGGTATAGAGACAGGAAATTAGGCAAGTTACACACACACACACACACACACACACACACACACACACACACTCACACACACTGCTTTCGGGGAAAGAACTGAGCTTAAGGAACACTATACATTTGCATTAGCTCCCCTTTTCAAGCCATTACTCCGCAAAATTACAGACTAACTTTCACATTAAAATTTCTCAGATTCCTTGCATTCATTCATTCTCCATAACATACATTGCATATGGGTAACAAATCTCCAGGAAACCCAACGGAAACATGAAATATAAATAGGACATGTGTATTTGTGAGCAAAGGGAGGAAAGTGTCAGCCAATGACAGGAAACAAGAAAAGTGCTCAGAAAAGGAAGTGCTGGTTTGCGTTTTGAGAGAGTCCAGAGATGGTGCTGCTCGGGTAGAGAGCAGAAAAATCTAGTTTCCTCAGATGCAATCTATACTGTTTACAACTTTGAAATGACCTGATTTCTGCCATAGTAAAATTCCCTATGTCCTCAGACGTTAGTATGTATACAGGAGCTGGTGTTTACAGCAAATCCTAATCTTAGTTTCATCAATTGTCACCTACCTTGGTCTATCTCTAAAAATGCCACTGTCAATGTTTTGTCTGCCTCTGTAAATAAACTAAGGTATATTTATATACTTTACTGTATTAAATATAAAAGCTGTAGTAATATGAATAATACTACACAGGCAAGAAGTAAATCAGTAAATCAGTGAAAGATCACCGTCTTAGACTAGTAGGGCTGCCATAACAAAATACCATAGACTCAAAGACTGGATGACTTTAACAATAGACATTAATTTTCTTATATTCTGGAGGCTGGAAAGCCCAAGATCAAGGTCCAGTAGGGCTCTGTGCCTGGAGGGAGCTCTATTCCTGGCTTGTAGACAGCTGTCTTCTCTCTGTGTCCTCACATAGAGGAGAGAAAGATAAACCTTTTTCCCTCTTCCTCTTCTTTTTTTTTTTTTTTAAAGATTTTATTGGGGAATTGGTGGAGGGGAACAGCGTTGGGAATCGGGGAAGGGGAACAGACAAGTTGCCGTCTTCTTGTTCTTCAGTTTAGTTGCGGAGGATGTTGCTTCACTGTTGGTATCGTCATTGCGCTCTTCCCGGATGAGGCAGATCAGTCGCTGGCCTCTGGATGTCGCTCATCGCAGCTATTGGCAGCTCACGCTTGGCTGCCAGCCGCTCACGCTGGCTGCGGGCCACTCACTGCAGCCTATGGCAGCCCACTGCAGCAGGGCTGCAGCCCACACCATCACCGGGGCTCGCACAGCCCAGCTCCAGGTGGAGCTGTTGTTAGCTGTAGAGGGCAGTGTCACTGGCCCTCATGTGGGATCCGAACCGCGGCTGCTGGCATCCCAAAACCAGCGCTTAACCAATGCGCCAATCGGCCGGCCCCCCTCTTCCTCTTCTTATAAGATCACCAATCCTATTGAATTAGGGTCCCAACCTTATGACCTAACTTCACCTTTATGGCCTCCTAAAGGCCCTATCACCAAGTATAGTCACCTTGGGGGTTACAACTTTAACATATAAGTTTTCGGGAGCCACTATTCAGTCCATAGCAATTACTAAATATAAAAGGATTAATACTTAGATGTAATAGCAAAATAGCTGGTAACAGCAAAATGCAAGCACTATCACATATTTTCATCAGATGAAATATACATCAAAGTTGAAAGAAAAATATACCCATATATAGGCTCACCATTTTGCCACATTCTCTTATATGGCAATCATAACCTCTCCACTTGAAATGTAACTTAGACATTTGAGTCAATTCTCACCTCACACAGAGGTCATTCGGCTTCTACTTCTAGATATGTGGTGATGGGGAACTCAACTATCTTTGAGCATGCCCCTTCTGTTTTTAGAGGCCTCTGGTTGTCACTAACTCTGTGCTTAAAATAAAATGAAATCTGGCCCTCCATAATTTCCCTCAGACAAACTAAGTCTAGTGCCTTTCTCACATGACAGCTTTAAAATGTTTGACAGCAGTGCCCATGTCCTCTTCCTTACTCTGTGGGAAGAAAGTCTTACCTACCCTGATTCCTTCTACATGCCTTATTTGGAGTGATAAGGAGTCCTTACTTGCTTGGGTAGTAGGTTCACATATTTACAAAGTGTCATTCAAAGTTGATTAGACAATGAGCTTTTTTTTTTTTTTGAAGAAACAGTATTTTTCCTCTTTTGAGTTCAAGGATGTCAACTTTTTAATTATTTTTATTTTTTAAAGATTTTATTGGGGAACTGGGGAAGGAGAACAGTGTTGGGGAACTGGGGAAGGGGAACAGCTAAGCTGTTGTCCTTTAGTCTTAGTTGTGGGTGGGCATAGTTCACCATCCCATGCGGGAATCAAACTGGCAACCTTGTTGTTAGGAGCACATGCTCTCACCAGCTGAGCCATCCTGCTGCTTGTTGGCAGTTCAGCTTGAGCACAACTCACTGGCCCATGTGGGAATTGAACTGGTGACCTTGTTGCTCAGAGCTCGCACTCTTAACCAACTGAACCACTGGGCTGGCCTGACAATGAGCTTTTTTATCTTCTCTAATGGATATCATTTTCCCCACTGGCCATTCCAGGTGACACGGTCTCTTCGGGGTATGTAGAGATTGGAAATCCCCAAAACCCCCTAGAAGACCTACAGAATTCGCTGAATGCTATTACACTCACAATTACGACTTATTACAACCAAAGTTTACAGATTCAATTGGACAAGGGAAGCGATGCCTGGGGAGAGCCCAAGAGAATTCCAAGCATAAAGCTTCTGGTTGTTCCTCCTGTCCCAGTAGAGCCTCTGACAGCACTAACCTGTCCTAGCAATGATGGTGACAACATGCATGGAGTATTGCCAGCCAGGGAATACTTACCTGAGCATATTTTATTGGGGTTTGGTCACGTAGACAGGGTTGACCACCTGCATGCCTTTAGCTTCCGGCCCCTCCAGAGACTGAGTTGATAGGGGTGGTCCAAAGCCCCCACCATAAATCACATTGTTAGCATAGCCTATCTGGTGTGCCGTACGGGTCCCAGCTAAACAGGCAGGACATTTCAAGGGTTTAAAGATTACCTGTCAGGACAAAGGCCAGATTTCTCTTTGGGCCCAAAGAATTCTGTCCACACAGGGTAAAGGAGCCATCTATCAAGTTCCCTCCCTGCACTTTTCCCACTCCTCTGTCTGCACTTCTTTGCCAGCCTGGTGTCTGGGCATGTGGATCCCATTGTGACAAGAGAGATTGAGCCCTGATCTGAGTGCAGGTCCGGTCCTGTGCATCTGCTGTAGGGTGGCTGATCCAGTCATCCTGGTTCCAGGAGCCTTGAGATGGTGCTTCCCCAAGTACAGTATTGTTCCTTTGCTAAGTTAGACCCACCCACCTTACATCTGCCGGGACTTGCAGACAAAACCATGTCTCAGCCATGTCTTTGGCCCTTGGGATAGGCATCAGCTCTAGGGCCTTGAGGTTAGGTTACCTCACATTAAACCACAGAGGCCCTACCATAGGGCTGCCAATCCTGAGGCTGCCAATTCTGTTCCTTTCCATACCCTTTAATAGCCAAGGTAGGCTTGGGGGAGGGCGCACAGGCCCTTGCTTGGCTGAACCATACCTCCCCGCCATCCTCACTGTGCTGCGGTAGTCTCCGGAGGGCGTAGGCCATCTGCATGGCATTCTCCTCTCTGAGTTCTGAACAAGGACTGGGGCACAAGTCCCTTCTGCTTCTGTGTCTGCCTCTTCCTCAGTTTTTGTATCCTTTCTCCTTGTACCCTCTTCCAGATTGTGCCCTGGAGGGGACAGGCCATTTGCTTGTCCTTTTGCCTTCTGTTATTCTCCCCCACAACCCACCAGGCCAGAGAAAGGACTTCATTTATTGTCCTCTATCCTAATCAGATTGTCCTTTATCCTAAGAATTTCCTGATGCTCTCCTAGCCAGATGGCTGCAAGGAGCCAGGTTTATAAAGGAAAGGAAAGAAAAATAGTTTCAAAACATTATCTCTATCACGCTTTATAAAGTTTGGCAACAATGAGAGCATGGAGAATAGGAAAATGTCTTCCTGTCCCATCTTCCTTTCCCATCTTTCCATCTTCCTTATATCCTGAAGAGCTCGCAAATAGCTTAGCAACTGTAAGCTCATGGTTTTGGAAATGGGAGGTAGTTCATGATTCACTAGTATGTCAGTTTCCATGGTAATGATAATAGTTGCCATTTATTTGAACACTCGATGCCAAGTATTGTGCTGACTTCATTTAATTCTTCCAAAAGAATTGCCTATCCTTGCCCTCATTTTACAGATGAGAAAACTGAGGGTCGGAGATGTTAAGTAATTTGCCCCAAGTCTTACAGTGAATGGGGCACTATAATCCCCCTCACTGTTTAAGCCCAGCCGCATCTGACGACTGAGACCATGCACTAATTAACCACCATTTTGAACTACCTTTCAATGAGGCTTTCATATTGCTGATTTTCTTCTTATTGTCATATGAAGGCATTCAGTAAAGCACAACTTCATTTTTTTATTTTTTTAAATTTTTTTTTAGTTTAATAGACTTTATTCCTTTAGTTGAATGACCTCTACACACAGAATAGATGGTTTAAGATTTTTGAGTGGAAAGGAATTTAGGTCTCAAGGTTTTATGAGTCTGCTACACGTTTTCTGGAAATCATTTAACTGAGCCTTTTAAGACCCCAGGAGAAAATATAAAAATTGGTTCAAGGAAACCAGCAATTAGAATTTGGAATCCAACTACCTACTCTTTATAAGTCAGCAAACCCAAAAATGGGAATTGGGGCAATTCTTCTGTATTTCCTACACTAATTCACTCTGGGAACAGAAGCCGAGTCTATACTTTACCATTAAGATGGGCACAACTGACGGCCTGGAAATTTTGTGGAAGGTAAGAATTTTGAGGGTAGTTTGAGTAGGAATGAAAAATAACTAGACAATGCTTAAGGTTGGATTGGAAACCATGAACTTGTATTGACATCCAGTACACAACTTTTCCCAGTAGCCTTATGGGAATAATGAATAACCTAGGTTGACCCAATATGACTTTAAGACTGCTTAAACTAAGTCAATGAAGTGCTTTTAAATAAAGCCAACCAGTTTTTCCTCTAAGGTGGCTAGAGGGTTCATAATGGTCACAAATGAACATTACGACCTTAAGGCTAAAAATTCTCACTTACTTTATGTTCAATTTCCTTCAGTCCCAATATAGACCAGTGTAATTACCATTACTACTTTGCACAAAATTCAGTATTCTACAGAGCCATGGAGACATGGGATTGAACCAGGAGCCTCCACCTTTTGTCAACTTCACTAGTATTGTGGAGTTGTTTTGTTTCATTTGTAAGAGAACCTCCTTGCAACATGATTGTTTAATTTTCCTAATAATGATGGCATTCTTTTAAACTTTCCTTTCAGAACCAGCAGTTATGCGTAACAGAATGTTGGGTTGAATCTAAAACTGTGAGCCCCATGTCAGTTTTCATTTTTCTACATGATCCTGAAAATGGTTTAGATATCCTTCACAATTTCCAAGCAAAATTCAATTTACAATGTTTATCCCTGCCAAACTCCAAAAAGCAGGCCCCTGAGAATAAACCAAGAGCACTGCATTACCAATAAAGCCATAGGTTTCATCACATGCACCAACAAATCTACATAGCTAGTTCTGTACTCCTTTCACAGAATTTATTTTACAACTGTTACACCACACAGCATTTAAAACACTGACAGATCAACACCCTAATAAGATAAAGCAAAGACAAAAGTATTTATCTTATGAGAAACAAGATACACCATCATTTAGTCTTCAAACAGTATTGCACTTTAACTTTCATAATTTGACAATGTTTCCATGAAACAGTCTGCAGACAACTAACTTTAACAATTTTAAGCAAATGTGACTGTCCTCAATTGTTTATTAGGTAAGAAGTATACAAACATTACTCATATGAGCGGTAATGGTGGAGTTGGAGAGTATTGTGCCTTCTCCAAGCCGCACGGTGAGAACCACCAATAGTGTGGTGGAACTTGTGGCCCTTTCCAAGACCACGGTTCTTGCGGCCTGCAGATGTCAGCCTCCGCATCTCCCTGTGCTTGTGGACTGGGTGTCAGGGTTCTGTTTGATAGCTTTATGGAATGGATTAATGAGGATAACCTGAAAGAATTTGTATGTGGAATCTTCACCAACCCAGTAAGAATTCAGGACTCTCAGAGCCCCACAGTGGCGTCCAGCTTGCTCCTCTGCAACAGACTGAAGGCTTCGAGCAAACTTTAGCTGGTTAACAACGTGATGGACAGGCTTGCCATAGGTTGCACCCTTAGGAACTGGGCGTTTGCGGCCACCACGGCACACACGAATCCGATAGATGACATAACCTTGCTTGGCTTTGTATCCCAGCCTGCGCGCTTTATCGGGCCGGGTGGGGTGGGGGGCTCTGTGGAGCGCAGAGAGCTGGTGATACTGCCAGCAGTGTACCCGCAGAAGAAACCACATTACATCGGATTGCTTCTTCCTCCATAGCTTCTGGATGTACTTGTAAGCGTCCATCTTGGCTTACCTGATGGCTGCGGTCAGACGGAAAGGAAAGAGCCTTTCTCCCACAATCAGTAAAGCACAACTTTATACTCAATTGCACCCACAGTTGCATCCAAGTTTCCAAGGATCCCTTGGTGACAGAGTAGTAAGTGTGGCATTTCAAACCCTGTGTGGTGTTGGCAAGCACCTTAAAAATGCTGCTGGCATTACTGAGGGAATTGGCCACTTGGGATTCTACTTTCCTAATCTCTTCTTAAGGGAACTTGTAATGAATCTAATTGAAAGCATCTACTTGATTCCCTACAGGATTATGTCACATAAACCATGAGCAATAAAATCAATAAATGAGGGAGAGGAGAGAGAGTTGACAATATAGAGCTAAGGGCAGGAGACAGGCAGGACCGTGATTTTGTAGCTCAGAAGGAAAGTCTTGGGCACTTTTTGATAACTGCTATACGTGCCAAAGAAACTTATGATGTGGGCATGGAAACTTTAGGCACACATTTTCCTTTTGACTTTTGATAGGCTAACCTATGGGAATGTCCATGGTGTTGATTAAAAAGGTGCAGTGCAGATCCATTCAAAGGGCAACACCGCTGGCAGACTTCAGGCAGAACCGAGGCTGTGTAGCTGTGATCAGTATTGTCTTGGGGCCTTCATTCAGTAATTCATTTACCCATGAAAAAGTTGAGCTGGACTGGAAGGATGGGTAGGATTTTCATAGGTGGATATGATGGTGCTGGACATTCTATGTGGAGTCAATAGTGAGTAGAGACCTAAAGGTGGGAAGATATGGCACATGTTTGGAGCACAGAAAGTTGTTTTCTTCAGTCAGAAATCCAGAAGGAGATCAAGAGAAAGACAAAGTCAGAAGTGTAGAACAGGATCAAAGTCTAAAACGATGACTGCTAGGACCCCAGGAATTTTGCTCAGCGTGATCCTCCAATGTCACTGGGAAATTCTGGGAGTAGGAAATGCAGTGAGGTTCTGAGCTTGTACAAGACCGAAAGGAGAAATTCTTTATATTGTATTTGCTTCTTCATTGGCTGCTGTGACAGGATAGTCCTTCGGTCAACTGCTACCTTGTGATTGTCCCACCATGTGTGTTTTGTCAGTTCCTTTTCTTGGTGAGCCTCCATCATCTGCTAGAGCTGGGTCTGTTGTCTTCCTATTCTCCCCCAACACCCCTTCATTATGTACAAATATCTTGACAATGTCTTTTTTTTTTTGAGGGCAGTGTCACTGGCCCTCATATGTGGGACCGAACTGGGGCCCCTGGCTTCCCAAGCCAGTGCTTAACCACCGCGCCACTCAGCTGGACTGACAATGTCTTTTAAATCCTTTGGTTTTAGCTCACATTTCGGGGGAGATGGCCCTGAACGTTCTCTTACAAAGAGCAATAATCAGGACGGTGGTAGCATTGGCCAAATTGCAGAGTGTAAGGAGGTGACTCAGAAGCAGAGGTAGTGACTGTCCATGAAGAAAGAAGAGAAAATGGGTGGACTTTAAATAGTCCTGAGGTCAGCAGCCTAGAAGGAAGTGAAGTCCCTAGGAGGGAGTGAAGCTGTGGGTGCTACGAGGAAGTAATTCATGTGCAAAGGGAAAAGGCAGCAAGAGTTGAAATTTATTAAATGCTCAGGTTAAGAAGATTGTCTTGTCTAAATAGATTGAAGCTACTCAAAATGAATTTCTTTAATATCTCCTCATGTAAGAAAGTCTCTGCCTCTGGGGAAATATTTCCTCAATTTTTTCCCCAAGGTGGCATCTTCTCAAAGCAAAACTAGCAAAAACCTAAAATCCATTTTGTCCTAAGTTGAATAAGTCAATCGTCTAGATGTTCAATCTGTGTGAAAACAAATGTGCAGATGGGCTGAATTGTTAAATGAAATTTTCCATCCCATAAATGTCTAATTTGTGTCCTACCATCTCCATAGAATCATTACCACCCATAGTGAATTCATAATAATTGCTGCCTTTCAGAGCTCCCAGATCTCTTATTTTTGAGTCATTCATTCTAGATGGTAGCCTGAGTGTTATCTTTCTCTCTTTTTAAAAAATAGGTAGACCACTTATTTTTTTTTAATACTCTAACTTTTTTTCATTTTGGCACAATAAGGCATTTGTATATTCAGTCTTTATTTCTCTTTAAGATTTAAGTATATGTAATGGGTATTTTTCTTCCAGGCCACTCCAGCTATAGGAGTTCAAACAAAGCCACTTTAGGTATGGGTATTACTCACTATTACTCTAACTTCCTTCAGGATATGACTGTGCCTTTATAACAACCACTATTATTATTATAGAATAATAAAGTATCTTTTAAAATGCAAATATCCTTTGGAGGCAATTCATTAAAAAGTGACCATTCCTATTAAGAGACAAATAAACTACCTAATCGATCTCATTGTAAAGGTAAGATTTGAGAGGTGAGGGTTCAGTTCTGGAAAGGAGAGAAGAAAGGCAGGCTTAAAGCACCTGGGTAGGCTCCCAGAAGGATGGCAAAACCACAGACCAAATGAGATTTATTTCCCAGTTTTGCATAGGGCCATCCGTGTTAAAGGTAAACATTAAAACTGAGTGCATTTCTATCTTTGTTTTCCTGTCTCTAAATTTAAATCTAAGTTATTGAAAATCTTCGCTCAGTGGGATGCTCTTTTGTTTTCAGTGTTGTACACAGACAAAGCTGTATTTATGGTCTGGCAGTGAATGGAAATAAAATGAGCTTCAAATGATTTTCAGGGATATTATAAAATGTGTTGACTGCTTTGAAAAGAACAAAAGCAACTCTGAACAGTACCCATGGAAAATTATTTTATACTATTAAAAAATTGCTTGTTTACAAAGAAATGTTTCTTTTAAAAAATGGAAAGTCTCATAGATCTAATGCTGTGCACAGCTAGTTGTTCCTAAAAATAGGGAACTGTTAGCAAATTCATTAACTAGGGTTATGTGTATAACAGTATCTGTTTGTTTAAAATGAGATTCTTTCATTTATTAATGCCTATTTCATAAGATAGACAGTTCTGTTCTTTAATTGCACAAGCATGCTGTAAATTATAGTCTTGAAATTCTCTGCCAGAGGCTTAATTTAGGTCAATGCCACGATAATAATGCTTTAAGGCTTAGTCACAACAGAATCCTGATGAATTTGTAACAGATTCCTTGCATATGGGATACATTCTCAGAGGATAGGCATTGAAATGACCAGTACCTTTAGGCAAGCAGTGTCTTTACACTAACCCTAGGTAAAGAGTGACAAATAATAGAACTGAAGCAATGATACTCAGCAGGAGTTTAGAGACATGTTTTGACTGTTCAGTTTCCATTATAACCAAAGATCTAAACACCAGCTATTCTAATTCTTGTGGGACCTCTAATAGTAAAGCCATTTAAAGCCTATTTCTGGACCTTGGTTACAGATAGTTTAAAGCTGATGCTTAAATTCCTTCCCTGAAGGTTTTGATTTAATTGGACCTCAGGATGTTTACAAGCTCCCAAATGGTTGAAAGAAGCAGCCAAGGTTGTGAACTTTAAAGGTTTAGAGCTTTACAGGTTTGGTGGCAACCCCACAGCAGCTGATAATTTCCTCTTATGCCTAATGATTCCATTTCAGGTAGCCAGTGAATGGTAATGTCTGTCTATAAAATAAATGCCCAGGGCTGGCCGAATGGCGTGTTGGTTAAGAGCTGGCTTTGGACACCAGCAGCAGTTCGGATCCCACATATGAGGGCCAGTGACACTGCCCTCTACAGCTAAGATGGTGAACAAAAGCTCCACCTGGAGCTGGGCTGCTGTGAGTCCCTGGGATGGCATAGCTGCAGCCCCTGCTGCAGTGGGCTGCCATAGGCTACAGTGAGTGGCCAGCAGCCAGCGTGAGTAGCCAGTAGCCAGTAGTCAGTGTGAGCTGCCAAGAGCCACTGTGAACAGCTGTCTAGAAGCCCGCGACTGATCTGCTGCCTTACCTGAGAAGAGTGCAATGATGATACCAACATGGGCCAGTGAAGCAATGTCCTCCACAACTAGACTGAAGAACAAAAGGACAGCAACTTGTCTGTTCCCCTCCCCCAATTCCCCCCCAAAAATTAAATGCCCAAATTTGAACCTTCCCTGGACTCATTGCATATGAATTTCTGAGAGTGGTACCCTGTCATGAGTCCTTCTTATATCTCCTCAGGTGGATCTGATGTACAGCCAGCATAGCAAATTCCTGCTTTGTAGTTGTCAAGACCCAGCCATGTGACATTTTTTAATGTGCATGATTAAGACTACACGCAATTACTAATTAGAGCATTTTATTTAAAAATGGAATTTTGTTTAATAACAATTTTATTATTGTTTATATTGCACATGTAATAGGCTCTGTTTAGAATAGGCTTCTTGATCTCATTTAGAGGACCTAGGAGGTAAATCCTAGTTCCTGGGCAAATTGTACTTAGGTGAAAGGAAAGTGGCACTATGAATACATTTTAATTTAACAACTTTATTACCTAAACACTGAAAGCCTTGTAACACAGTTGCCAATACCAGAATTTTTTTGATAGCTGTTGATGTCTACTATCTATTGTGGGTTACTTCAGGTTGCTCATCTGAGGGAAAGTGTTATTTCCATCATAAAATCCACCCATTGTTAACACTAAGAATTTCCTGCTTGGTGTCTTTCCTACTGGAAAAGTTTTTATTTTCTCTCAAGTAAGGCCACATATAAGTAAAATTATATGATATTTGTTTTTTCCTGTCTGACTTATTTCACTTAGCATAATACACTCTACGCCATCCATGTTGTTGCAAATGGCAAGATTTCATTCCTTTTTATGGCTGTGTAATATTCATGTGTGTGTGTATCATATCTTTATCCATTCACCTATCAATTAACACCTAAGTTGCTTCCATATCTTGGCTATTGTAAATAATGCTGCAGTGAACATAGGGGTGCATGTATCTTATCAAATTACTGTTTCAGTTTCTTTGGATAAATACCCAAAAGTGGGATTTCTGGATCATATGATAGTTCTATTTTTAATTTTTTGAGGAACCCTTCATGTTTTCCATAGTTTCTGCATTAATTTAGAATCCCATCAAGAGTGCACAAGTGTTCCCTTTTCTCCACATCCTCACCCACACTTATTTTTCAATGCTTTTTAAAAACATAAACCTGAACTTCTGTGTTGGAGAAGATGGAGTAGACTTACTTTTTCCTATTTCTGCCACTAAGTACCACTCAAAATCCTGAACATTATATACCAAATAAACAAAATACTCTGAAAGGTAGAAAGAAAAAGGCCAACTAGCTAGGAAACTTGGAATCCAAGGCACAATAAGGTGGTGGGTTGCCTTGATTATTTTGTTGCCCCATGTATTCCAGACTTGGAGATGAAAAAGCTCGCAACCCAGAAATACTAATGAGCACAGACAAATAAAACCTCAACAAAAGCCTATTCTCTTTAGCCAAAAGACCACAAAAGGGGCTGCTGGCCGAGTGGCGCGGTGGTAAGCGCCGGCTTTGGAAGCCAGCAACCCTGGTTTGGGTCCTACATATGAGGGCCAGTGACACTGCCCTCACAAACAAACAAACAAACAAAAAACAAAAACAAAGACACACCACAAGATCACAAAAGGGGCAAATAAAATTCAGTAATATATATGATAGTTATAAACCATGACCAAGTGGGGTTTATTCCAAGGACACAATATAAATATGATTTTATCAATCAATGAATGCAGGAAGACTTTAATAATATTCAATACCCATGTTATGATTTTTAAAAAGCTATCAGAAAAATAGGAATAAATGAGAATTTCTTCAATTTGATAAAGACCATTTACAAAAACCTTACAGTTAACATTACACCTAATGGTGAGATCAGGAACTCAGCACGAGTGTCTGCTCTTACCATTCTTATTCAACATACTATTGGAAGTTCTAGTTCTAGTCAATAAGACAAGAAGAAAATATATAGAAAGGGTACACATTAGAAAGGAAGAAATAAAAAGACCCCTTTTTGTAGATGACATGATTGTCTACATAGAAAATCCTAGAAATCTATAAAAAAACACCCTAGGACTAATAAGTGAGTTTAAAAAAAAAAAGCCAGAAACCAAGATACCAGATAAATATACAAAAATCTATTGTATTTCTATATACTAGCAATGAACACGTGACGACTGGAATCAAAATGTAATACCTTTTACAATCACTAAAAAAACCAAGACTTAGGGGTGACCAGTTAGCTCAGTTGATTAGAGCATGGTGCTGCTAACACCTAGGTTGCCAGTTCTATCCCTACATGGGCCACTGTGAGCTGCGCCCTCCCTAAAATAGTCAACTATGCCATTGTAGCATGAAAGCAATGTGTAACCCATGACCATGGCTGTTCCCCAATAAAAATTTTTAAAAAATACTTAGATATAAATATCTATATGTAAAACATCCACAGGACTTGTATGCTGATAATTAACGCTAATGAAAGATACCAAAGAAGATCTAAACAAATGGAGAGGATTGGTGGATTAGAAGACTCAATATAGTAAAGATATCAATTCTCCCAAATTAACATACAGTTTTAATGCAATTTCTATCAAAATCCCAGCAAGTTTTAAGATAGAGACAAAATTATTCTAAAATTTATATGGAAAAGCAAAGGAAACAGAATAGCTGAAACCATTTTGAAATGGAAGAATAAAGTAAAAGGAACCAATCCCACTGGTTTCAAAATTGATTATATAGTTACTGATGTCAAGACTGAATGGTATTAGCAGAGGAATAGATATGTAGATTGATGGAATAGAAAAGAAAACCCAGAGTTTGGCTCATACAAATACAACTGGTGTTTTGACATAAGTGCAAAAGAAATTCAATGGGGAAAAGATAGCCTTTCCAACAAATGGTGTTGAGCAATCTATAGGCAAAAAAAGTGAACCTTGACCTAAGACTCACTCTTTATACAAAAATTAATTCAGAATGAATCATGGTTTAAATGCAAAACATGAAACTTTTGGTAACAGACTTGGGACAAAATCTGCCTGGCCTGGGAATAGGCAGAGTTCTTAGACTTGGCACCAAAACCATGATTCATAAAAGGAAAAACTGATAAATTGTACTTCATCACAATTAAAAACTTTTGCTCTGCAAAGGACTCTATTAAGAGGATAAAAAAACAAGTTAGAGAGTGGAAAAAATATTTGCAAACCATACATCCAATAATATGGAATAGTATTTAGGATATAAAAAGGAACTCTCAAAGCTCAACATTAAAACCTAACAATCTAATTAGAAAAAGGCAAAAGCCATGAAGAAACATTTCACCAAAGAGGAAATACAAATGGCAAAATACACAAAGGGAAGTTTGGCATCATTCGCCAATAGGAAAATGCAAATTAAAATGACAACAAGATATCGCTGCACTCTTATCAAAATGGCTTAAATAAAAAGAGTGACATTAATGCTGATGAGAAAAAGGAGAAACAGTATCACTCATATATTACTGTTGGAAATATAAAATGGTGCAACCATTCTGGAAGCACTTTGATAGTTTTTTTATGGCAATTTCTATGTGTTGCTACCATACAACCCAGCAATTACACCATTGGGCATTTATCCCAGAGAAATAAAGACTTACGTTCACACAAAAACCTGTACCCAAATGTTTATAGCAGCTCTATTTATAATCTCCAAACACTAGAAACACCCCAGATGTCCTTCAGCATATGAATGGTTAAACAAACTGGGGTAAATCCATATCATAGAATCCTACATTTCATCAAAAAAGGGAACAAACTATTGATACATGCACTAACATGCATGAATCTTCAAACAATTACACTGAGTGAAAAAAGGCAATCCCAAAAGGTTAAATTCTGTATTCCATGTATGTAACATTGTTGAAATGGCAAGATTATAGAAATGGAGAATATATTAGTGGTCACCAGGAGTCAGGGAGTTGGGCAGAGAAGAGGGAATTCGTATGGCTATAAAAAGGCAATAAGAGGGGGCCGGCCAAGTGGCTCAGTCGAGTGGCTCAGTTGGTTAAGAGTTGGCTTAGAGCACGAGCTCTGAGCAACAAGGCAGTCGATTGGATTCCCACATGGGCCAGTGAATGCTGCACCTGGCTGAGCTGTCGCTGAGCTGCCGACAGGTGGCAGGATGGCTCAGCTGGTGTAACAACAAGATTGCCTATTTGATGATGAGCTATGCCTACCTGCAACTAAGACTGAACTCCGCACCTTGAGCTGAGCTGCCGCCTGGATGGCTCAGTGGGTAGGGCATGCGCTCTTAACAACAAGGCTGCTGGTTAGATTCCTGTATGGGATGATGGCTATGCCCACCCGCAACTAAGATTGAACACAGCACCTTGAGCTTAGAGGCCACAAGCTGACGATGGGAAGCCAGATGGCGACTGGTGCCCTCCACAACAAAGATTGAAGAACAACATCTTGGCCGGTCCCCTCCCCCAATTCCCCAACACTGTTCCCCTCCCCAAATTCCCCAATAAAAGCTTTAAAAAGAAAAGCAATAGGAGGAATCCTTATGGTGTTAAAAGTATTCTGTATCTTGACTGTATCAATGTCAGTATCCTAGTTATGATATTGCATTATAGTTTTACAAGATGTTACCATTGGGGAAAACTGGGTAAAGGGTGCATGGGATCTCTCCTTACAACTAACTTCACATGAATGTACAATTATTTCAGAATTTTAAAAATTAAATAATAAAAATAAATTAACCTAAACCTTACTATATAACCTGTCTTCAGTAACTTCACTATTGTAAGATAAAATCAAAATGCTTCACGGTGCTTGACTAGAACTGTGTGATAGATCTAGCCCAGTGATTCCCAGCCTTGGCAACCTGTTAGAATTATTGGTACTTGGGCCCTACTCCCACTCAATTAGACCAGGATCTCTGGGGGTAACTAGATATTAATTAGCGTTTTATTTGATTAAAGTTTGTCTCACCACCAGACCACAGGCTCTACAAGGGCAGGAACCAGGATTGTTTTTGCTTTCTATTGTCTCTCCAGCTCCTAAGTCAGTATCTGCCACTTACGAGGGTCTCAGTAAGTTTATGTGAAATGAATGAATGAGTGAGTGAGTGAGTGAGTGAATGAATGAATGAATGAAGAAGAAACAGAAGCATCCTCCTCCCCTCTTTTGCTGCCGCTCTGAACCCATGAAAGGAGACAAGGAAGGAATCAGGTGACTTCCCTGGCCTCATCCCCATCTCTCTAGAGCATTGTTACAAAATTAGAGTAGGGATCACAGCTTTGCTCCAAGAGAAATCTAATCCAGAAGCATGAGACCTGGAAATGATGACAGTGCCTCCGTCTTCACACCCAATCAACAAGTTTAATGAAAGTGAAACAGAAGCTGACAAAGAGGCTGAAATGACACATAATCTTACTCATGTAGAATAATAGAAAACACTTTAAATACAGCTAAAAAAAAAAATGAAAGTCACTGACAACGAAATGAAAAAAGGTTTTAGGGATGGATAAAAGCCAGGGGAAAGGAGACTCCCAGCTTTTGACACAATAATCACGTTCACAGAAAGTCTTCCTTGTGTGTCGCTCCGCAAGTCAGAGCTGTTCACTTACTATTAAAGAGCGAGTAACATAATGCCATCAGCCACGGAATCCAGCAAATTCCAAGGTAGTCCTGGGGCCGTACAGCTTCTATCCTGTTACCTTCTCCGCCAGCATTTATATCAACATTTGTAGTGTGAGTGCAATAGTTAATGTTTTAAACAGTTATCTTGAGACATTGCAAGTTCTGGAATTTTATACAAATCTTAGGCCACAAATCCACCAATAGCAGTGTGTGAGAAATACAACTTCATTTTCAGTGAGTCCACTTAATTTCCGTTTCTACACCACCACCACCACCACTGCCCATTCTGCCTAGCTGGTGGGAAACTTACCTTTTTATGTATTTATTTTATTTTGGTGGGGCAGTATGTGTTAAGTGCTCCCTGGAACTGTCAAGGTTTAGGGGAGTAAAGCATTGTGGGGGTTGGGAGTGTTCTGCTCCCTTTTCATTCAGGTGGAAGGAAGCAGGCCCTTTATGTCTGGCAGCTCCACTGTTTGGACCGATGCTCAGGCTTGGAGATGTTTGGTAGGCTGCTTATCTTCACATCTGCCCAGATGTCTCTGCAGCCCTTCTCCCTCTTTCTCCTTGACAGCTGTTCTGGAAAGCTGATAAAGCATCCTTTTCTTTCCTCCTCTCCTCCCTCCATCCAAACAAAATCTCTTTCTAGTGTGGGGTGAAAAGTAGTCCCACCTATTCCCCCTCATACTTGTGTCCCCCCCACCCTCCTGCCATTTCTGGCCAAGACACTTTGTCTCAGTTTACTAGGTCTCAAACTTTTGGAAACAAAAGTCAGGAAGGCTAGCAGGCTCTTTCCTCACCAGAGGCTGTGAATGCAGGACAAGCCATGTGCTCAAACGGGGGTTGGTTTGAGGCAGGTGAAAAAGAGGGAAATGGGGATATACAGTGATGGAAACTAATACTCACCTCAAAATGATTTCTTGGGGGCTGGCCTAGTGGCTCAGTTGGTTAAGAGCTCGCACACGAGTGCGAGCTGAGCTCTAGGCAACAGCAGTTTGATGCCCAGCCCAAGCTGAGCTGCCGCTGAGCTGCCGCTGAGCTGCTATCAGGTGGCAGGATGGCTCAGCTAAAAAAAAAAAAAAAAAAGTTTTCTTGGAATAACAGTTAACATTTATTACCTGCTTGTGTAGTATGCCACGTGCTGTTTTAAGTGCTTTCTGTGGATTATCAAGTAATCCTCACAAACCAGAAATAAGTTATCATTATGATGCACATTTTATAGTTGAAGAAACTCTGTTCCCAAGAGGTTTGGTCACTTGACCAATGTCACACCACTAGTAAATGGCAGGGCTGGAACTCAAACCCAGCTTCTTATTTCAAAGCCCATTGCCTCTGGCTTGGCTCCAGGTTCTGGCTTCTGGTTCATGATGTATTTCACAGAATGAATTTCTGCTTCAATCTTGCATTGGCCCTGAGGGCTAACCTGTAGACATTAAGTACAGTTCATGCCAATGACTCACCAGGGTCCCTTTCTTTTTGCCACACAGGTTTCCCTGGAAAGTTCTCTGATGCCCTTTCCCAGCTCCCAGGTGCTCCAGACATAGCCTTCCAAGGTCACTTGATGACTGTTTCAACCCTTAGATCTCAGCAGTACCCTGGGAGGGGACCACCATCCTGTGTTGCAACAGGTAACTTGCATGTGTCCCTATAATGCAAGATTCTATAGTAAGAAGCCACATAAAGAACAGCCTCATTTAATGATAGAATATGCACCATGTATGGATTCAGGCAGGGCAGCCCCATAACAGGGAGGGTTTTTAGCCCATTACATGTATCTTGATGGATGAACAAGGAGCTTAAAATGATTGGCTTGCCCGACAGGCTATCATGTTCAAACAAAACAAAACAAAACAAAACAAAACAAAACAAAGCAAAACAAAAACAGTATCATTAATGTTGTTATAACCCCAGGAATAATTGAGCAGTGTGGAACTACTACTATTGTCTTTAAAACTATTAATATCATTTTCAGTATCACTGGTGTAGCTTAGCTGAAAACATAAATGGGTCACCAAAGTTCCCACACTAAAAACAAGAAAAATGATGGGGGCACACACACACACACAAATGAAGGGATATAAAAAGAGAAAATAATTAAAATAGTTATAATAAAAATAGAAAGACGCATTGAAATTTATGAATTTACTGAGTTTTGTCCTTTTAAATTTCCATTCCCATGAAGCCCCCTCAAGTCCAGATGTGATTATTGATTATTGACCTCCTGCCTTCTTTACCTACATGTTCCCTTTTAATCATTCCCCAAATCCTGTGGAGAGTTAATGTCATCTCTAGAGTTGACATGAGAAAACGTGGCCCCAAGAGGGGAATGAACATTTGGGCAAGGCCTAGGGGCCAGGAAATTATTTCTCTCTCTTTCTGTTATATCATATTGATTCTAGTAGGCTCTTAAAGAATGAATTTAAAGATTTGAAGAAGAGGCTACATATCTGGATTGCTTGACTTTTTGGTATTGTTCAAATTAAAACATGTAATCCCTGTCTCTTGTCTTTGTGTGAGGTTGACCTGGAGCAAGAGTAGAAAGCATTGTATTTGCAATATTAGGAGTTTCTCTTCCCTCTGGCAACTGAGAATAAATTCTGTAGAGTAGTGGTGTGCACTGGGGAGCTTTTAAAAATTTTCATGCCTCAGCAGCACCCCATCCCATTTACATCAGACTTTCTGAGGGGTGGAACCCAGATATCAGTATTTAAGAAAATTCCCTAGGTGTTTCTCCTTGGAAGCCATAGTCAAGAGCCAAGGCTCCAAAACAGCAGTTCTCCAATTGGAACATGCACCAGGTTTACCTGGAAGGCTTGCTAGAATGCTGATTCCTGGGACCCACACCTCGAGTTTCTGATTCAGTAGGTCTGGATGGGGTCCAAATATGCACGTATAATAAGTTCCCAGGTGATTGGGAAGGTGAGTCAAGCAAAAGTAAAGCTGATCTGAGCTTCAGTTCCTGCTTTTTCCTGCTAGAATACTAGCATGACATGCTGAACAGCCTCTGAGCCTCAGAAATACTTTGAAATAAAGCAGGCAATGGATCCCATTAGACTCCGAATGGATTCTAAGGAGCTTACCATAATATTCAGTAGGAAAATAAACATTTTTCAAAGGAAATTTACCTTTCTCAAATTTAGCTGTGCACTTCTATCAGCATTTCTTTTTCTTTCAAAGTCTTTTCAATAACTCCTTCTTGCTATATATATATATATATTTTTTTAGCTGAGCCATCCTGCCACCTGTTGGCAGCTCAACGGCAACTCAGCTCGGGCTGGCATCGAACCGCTGTTGCTCAGAGCTCAGCTTGCACTCTTGAGCGAGCTCTTAACCAACTGAGCCACTCGGCCGGCCCTCCTTCTTGCTCTTCTTAATGAAGTCAAGTTATAAAGTTTATGGAGCCAGAACTCAAGAGATTGGGACACATCTTTGGGTCTATTAGGGTTGGGTTGCCAGATTTAGCACAACAAAACAAGGAACCCAGTTAAATTTGAATTTCAGATAAATGATGAATAATTTTTAATATAAAAACATACCATGCAACATTTGAAAATCTTGATGAGGGGAAGATGTTAGGATTGGATTGACATAGGTACCCGCTGTGGAGAAATTGAACATACCCCATCCATTACTGTTTATGGATACACAGAAGTACTTGGTCTTGAGACTTAAGATCTTAAGTGCTCAATAATTATTGGCTGAATTCGTAATATATAAATACAGCACATAAAATTGCAGAATGACTTCAAAGAAGGGCGCTTGATAACTAAAGACCCCAGTTTCTTTTGCTTCACTTACCCCATTTTATTCATTATCTAAATCACTGTTTCTCAACTGAGGGCAATGCTCCCTCCCCCCATGGGGACATTTGACAATGTCTGGAGACATTTTCTTCTGTTGCAACTGGGAGGGGCAGTGCTACCAACATATAGTTGGTTGAGGCCAGAGACGCTACTAAACATCCTGCAATGTACCAGACAGCACCCCCATCCCCCACCCACCCACCATCACACACACAGTAAAGAATTATCTGGTGTAAAATGTTCACAGAGCTGAAGTTGAGAAACCATGGTCTGGATCCTAGCGCACAGGATTTAACAAGCCTTTTGTCAAGTTCTTCCAGCCATCTCTTGAAGTATTCTTCCAGGTGTCAATTAGGGGAGAGAATGTCTGGGAAACATAATTTTTGTCTCAACCCTCTAATTAGTTCTGGCCATCCAGGACATGTTTGCAAATAGTAGTTGGAAGACACAGACCCAAAATGCATTCATTAGTTTGTGTGCTACAACTGTTGCTATAATACTTGTATTTAGAAGAAAGTTTATTGCTAAATATAACAATAAACATTCATAATACTTGAAAGAATCTCATGTTTTCATTGTTTGTACCTCCAGCTAAGTATAAAACTTTTTATAGACACATATTCTAATTAAAGACCTAATTAATTCCCGTGATACCCATGAGAAGCAAAGAGCGGGTGCGTAATATTATTCCCATTTTAAGAGATGGTAATTAAGTCTTGCCTGGAGTTACACATGACTATTTGGAGAGCTAGGAGTACATTGTAAGTCTTGACTGTGTCTGTCAGTCAATACAGCATTCCCCAGATGATACTGATTCATCAGACACTGGTAAGCGCCCAGTTATAAATGTCTAATTTCAAAATCCTTTGTAAATGTACACAGCAGATTGTGAAGGGTGGTTGCTAATTAGAGAAGGACAACAAAGCAAGGACATTTCCATCCCTGGTGGTTTACCCTTTTAAATAAAAAACATAGCATCAGAAAAGTAAAAAGGGAAAAAGAAAAGTATAAATTACAACTCAATGAATATTTACTATGGGCTATAGGGCTACTTGGTACAAGTCCTGTGCTAGGTATTATGGAAGATGAAGGATAAATATGTATCCTCAATATGTCATTTAACATGTAAGTTGGAGACTCAAGACTTACCTACAAAAAATGTAGAGAACTATGAAAGACATAATGTAACATAAATATGTTGCCGAAATGTTTGCATAGGAGGCTTCTGTGTCCTGGAAGACAGAGGAGTTTTTATGAAAAAGGTGGAGTAGGAGATGGGCCTTGAAATATTAGTAGGACTAGTTCAGTGGTCAGGAGGAATCTCTGGAAATAGGATTCAGCTAGACCCAGGGGTTAATGAATGTGGGTGAGGTCATTCTTGCTACAGTTTGGAGGAGAAACTTGGGAGTTCTCTAATGGTCATGCAGAAAAAGCCACACCCTATGGGGAGAGAATAAACAGAAGTGCAGAGGAGAAAGTGGGAGACTTAACTGGCTTCCAATCAATACATCACTTTCTTGTTCCAATTTCTGCATGAGCCTCAGCTGTATCCCTGATCTACCCAGTGTCTTCAAATAAATTCCAGTTTTCTTGTTGATCAACAGAAGAACGAAGCAGTTATTGAAGCCAGGAATCCTAGGCTTGCACATAGGAATGAGCCCAGAAGGTTGGTTGAGTGTTACCAGATCTAAGCCCTGAGGCAAGCACTTGGCTACTGCCCTGCTGTCTGCAGCTGGCCTTTCTGCTCAACACTGGTTTGGAAACCCAGGTGTGGGTCGACCAGATGAGTTTAAAGGGCTAATGGGACTCATGAAGTCCTGCTACTCACGCTGTGTGGCTCCAGATTCTTCCACTGAGACAAAGGGCCATGGATACACAGAAAACAGCTTGCTTCTCAAACATTATTTCACTTTGACTATGGATTGGTGAGTGATGGCTGCTGCTTACAGGTCAACACATTTTTAATCATGTAGGTTAACTTCTAAGGATTGGAGGAGTACATGGAATGAAGCCATGTACTTCAGAATAGCTGTTTGGGTGAGAGAACTGTTTGCCCCAGTATTTGTTCTTAGGATTATTTTTAATGGATTTCAATGACAGATTGTGACTTGGAGGTGATTCATTTTTATTTCCTAGTTGTCTTGACAACAATGTAATTTTGATATTCTGTGTACTTGAGAGTCATGAAATTTTGCAATCAAGCAATATGATGCATATTAAAATTTTGATTCAAAAATGCGCAGGTGAAATTCTGTAGTGTTGGGTGAAGTGGAAAGGGATAATTATTTTTACAAAAACTTTTTTGGGGTCCCAAACAGTAGTGACTTAAATACCATTACTAAATTTAATTTCAGGGAGAGCCAACTCAAGTGTCCTTTATAATGACTTTACCTAGAATTTACTTGTACTGCCTTTGCAGTTTATTTCTTCATTTTTTTCTGTTTATGTTGTTAAAAAACAAAATTCAACTGAGTACATTTAAAGATCCAGTTGGTTTTAGTCAACAATTTAAGAATTAGGCACCATGTCACCTAGCAAACAGAAAGGTACTCAGAAGCTATATAAAATGAAAGGCTTTTATAGGCAGAGGGAGGTGGAGAAAAGGAAATTTCTAACAGAGTAGATTGTTTTAGGCCAAGTCACTTTCCTTTGGGGGAAGGTGGGGGAAGGGTGGGGTCTGTCATGCTGTTTACCTTACTGGTGCTGATCAGGTCATTCCAGATTGACTGGTTAAAGCTCATATTACTGGGAAAGGCTGCAGTTACATTGGATTTTAAGTCTTGGTTTGCTGATGTGGGGCTTAGCATAGTGACTCCATTTCGTGCCTGTTGTGTCTTTTGTTCTCTAACAATTACCCCCTTTTGATCAGATTCTCAACTGAGAGATACTATAAAATTTTAAGACATTAGTGTCACTCTCAGCTACCACTGTGTTTTTCTCACAGCTTTTATTGATCCTTTGTGTGGTCTTAATCTCTGTAATATTCGCAGGTCATGACTCAGATTCACAATTTTAAGTTGGTCATTCTCTTTGTTCCTTTTCTGACATTCCAGTCTTAGGGAGATCATTTGCTTGGTTTTTAGTGGATTTGAACATGCATTTAAAGCTCTGGAGAGAGTACAGTGTAGCAGCTAGACTACCATGATTCTTATAAGCAGGATAGTCCCCAATGTCTGGAGTGTACTTTGGAGCCATGGTCTCCAAGACCCAAAGCAATCAAAATTAAATAAGTCAAAAAACATCCTGTTGAAAGAGTCACCTTTTTAAGCCAAGTGGATTGCTCAGTGGTTTTATGTAATTGACTTTCAACTTCCCCAGGTTTGTTAATCCAGGTATAGCAGGTGGTGGTGACCACAGCACAGACATCTCCTTGCTCAGCTAAAAGATAATCAGGTGCTACCCTATAATCAACATCAACATTGGCCAGAGAGTCTGAGGATTTTTCTTTGGCAGCCATTGCCTCAGTAGTGAATTCTGCAATATTTTCAACAGTTAAGGCGAGGTTCCTGATCCTAGCCTCACTTATATTTATTCCTAACCAGGGAAGTAGGGCTCTGCCAAAAGGAAGCAAATCCTGCATCATGAATGCCTATTGGTAGTTCCTTTCTAACTCAACTATGTACATTCAAGGGACTTGACCAATGAGGTGTCTCTCTCTCTGGACAGTTCGGTGCACAGTTAAATAACCTAAGAGGCATTGCCTGGTTATGTGCCAGCTATTTAGGCATTCATAGGCCCAAGGAGAATGATAACCACCAAAGCCAAAGATAAGTACTGTTGGGGCACAAACCACTCCTGCGAAAGGTGGTAGTGTTAATGAACAGATCGGAGTTCTTGATGACAAATCTATCAGTCTGAAAGGTTACCCGCCTTAGCAATGGCCCGAAAGATATGGATGGTGGCATTATCATTCCAGGACAATGTCAGAGTGACTGAAAGGGAAGAAAGGACAGTCTCATGTTTAATTAAGTATGGAGTATTAATGGGGTGTCTTGGGAGGAAGCAGTCCATCTTGATGAAAGCTACTTCTCTTCCTAGTCAATTAGATTTGGAGGTCTCTAATGTATGTACAGAACTAGATGTCAGGTGGAGCATTCTTCAGCCATGAGAAGTCTATCCAAAGTTGAAGTTCCTGAAGTTTGGCTGCTATCTAGGTAATGAGAACCTGGTGTAGTCCCTTCCAAGAAGATTCAAGGGCAGTCTTTGTTTTCAGCGATTCCAGATCAGAAAGGTGGAATTATTAATTTGGAGATATTTGAGGAAACTAGAAGAATTCAGTATCCAGTCCAGTCCAGTTTATAGGTATATAACAAAACCTCAAAGACAATTAATACAACTAGAATCTAATAGCTACAAAGGTGTAAACAATTTTTATCTCTATAAATACCTCCATTTTTTTCCAAAGATAATCACAGTAAAACACATTTGTTTCCATTAAACTTGGCCTGATTATTTACAAAAGTGCAGCAAGAATAGTAATTAACTATATCAGCTTTTCTAAAGACTGTTTTACTAGAACCTTGTAAGCAAGATACCAAGCTGATTTTTCCAGGGGGGCTTTATTGGCTCCATAAGTCAACCTTAGCTCTTTCAAAGTGTCTAGTCATATTTGAGTCTACACAGATCTCTCTCAAATATGATAATCTAGTCAAAGCCTTGGTAATAGAGCCAATATTTTGAATTGGGTCATGTTACAAAGAGAGCAGGTTCTCATTGAATTTATGCAAATAGCTATATTACTATGAAAAGAATACTTATGAGTTTCCACATTCTGGAGGGATCAGATAGGAAGAAAAGGTTAATGTTTCATCTTTGTTTACAAAGGTAAACTTTACCAGTTTTTGTAAGTCATCTTTAACTTAACAGAAAAAGCTTTTTCTAACCTGAAAAAAAGCTATTAGAGAACCAGCAATGTTTTAAACAAGAAGTCATAAAAATTATAATCTTCCTCCTCAGTTCATTCACTCCCATGTTAATTCTTGTTCTTCTTGAATCCAGTTTATCCACTAGTTCCAGAAATTCTTTCTCAGTTCAGTTTTATTTATGATCTTAAAGTTATCAGAAACCTGTACTTGTCAAAATTATTTCTATGAATTTCCTTGAAGATGAAGCACTTTTGCAGAACTGCTTTTGTGAGTAAAACAATAACTGCCTCTGAAAAGACTTAAAGATGTTCTTTGTTAAAGATATGAGAGTTCATTATAATGGAATTGACTAGAAAATTAGGTTATTCCTGTGATACACAACATTTAAAAATAATAACTGGAATTATGATGATAACATTATACCAGGATAAATCAGACATTAACAATGTCATGCTATTTCTGGAACACTAATCACATGTTCTTATACAAATATTATACAACATAAAGAAGGCTTTGTATTACTTCTTTTTTTAAGGGCAGTGTCACTGGCCTTCATATGTGGGACCCAAACCTGTATTACTTCTTATATGATAATGCTTCCTATGTAATTTAATATATCAAATAAGCCTAATTAGCTTAACATCTCATTTTTATGAGGAGAGAAAGCAAATCTTTTGAGATGTTCCAGGAGCCCTCTAGAAAATCCCAAAGTTAGTTTGAGGTTGAAAAAGACTTATTGAGAATTTAATTTGGGGAAGTTTGTTAAAAATATCAAAAGGTTTAAAAACACTTGTTCAAATAGGATCATAGGTCACTGTGAAACATTACTTAGTTACTAATCATTGTGACAAAGAGTTCACAGGCAAATTCGGAAAGTTAAATAGTGAAAAAAAAACCTTAGCTTTTTTTTAATAGAGACGATTCAGCTTTCTTAACTAATCAAAGACGTGATAAAGACAACACAGAAAATTATTTTGACAAAACACAGGATCTTTATTTTCTAGGGAGGTCATTTTCAAAGGCAAAGAAAAATGTTTTACAATCTCATATCAAGAGCAGACTTGATAAGAAAACTGTCCTTTTAACAGAGAGAAACCCAAATTCTAATTTTATACCAGCTTACTTTTGATATTAAAACTTTTGATATTTAAACACATTTAAAACTATATATATATATATATATATATATATATATATATATATATACACACACACACACACATATACCTTTTTCATATTAAATTTTCCAATGTGGCACAAGATATGTTTACTAACAAACCCAAATATCTTAAATTTTTCAGCAGCAAGAAGTCAAAGTAAATAAACCTATGTTCAGTAATTAATGTTTCAGTATTTCATCTTATTTAGAAATGATCTAGTTATTCAATGAATTTTTATCATTTAACTTAACGCAGCAAAACTGTAATTTTTTTTTTTTTTTTTGAGGGCAGTATCGCCAGCCCTCATATGTGGGACCCCAACCTGGGCCGCTGACCTCCCAACCCAGCGCCCAACCACCACGCCACTCGGCTGGCCCAAAACTTTAATTTTTTAACTTTAGGTTACCAGAAAGATTTGGGGAAACTATTTTAAAACTTCACCTAACTTACATCTATTTAATTTACTTGTTCTTAATGATTATGTTTAGACTAGGCACAAAAACTTCATGAGGTATTAGACAAAATCAGTCATCATCTCAAGCTATTTTTCTTACTGACAAATTTTATAACAGCGATAAAATAAATTTACTAAACCAACAAACTTAAACTAGCTTTTATTTACTAAAGATTATTTCAGGGCCGGCCGAGTGGCTCAGTGGTTAAGCGCTGGCTTGGGAAGCCAGCGGCCCCGGTTCGGTCCCACACACGTGGGCCAGTGACACTGCCCTCAAAAAAAAAATTAAAAAAAAAAATTAAAGATTATTTCAATTGTGTGAACTTGAAAAATATTAGGCTTAGTTTCTGTTATATTTCTGAGAGTTTTATTTATATAAGCACTTAATTTTCTTTAAGTCAACTAAATAGAGTTCTTTTACAAATTAATTTTGGCAATACCATCTGGAAGTAGAAAAATACCATACAACATACAACTTCTGACAATTAAGTTCGTGAACTCATTTTAGAAAAAGTTTTATTTACTTCATGTTGAACATCACTAAGTCACCTTCGAAGTACTCCCCTTGGGAAGCTATGCACTGATGCCAATGCCTAGTCCACCCTTCAAAGCAGTTTTGGAACTCGTTCTGGAATGGCCATCAGCGCTTCATCATATTACCCTTGATATCCTGAATGTCATCAAGATGTCTTCTTTTCAATATTTCCTTTAACTTCAGGTAAAGAAAGAAGTCATTGGGGACCAGATCAGGTGAGAAGGGAGTGTGTTCCAATACTGTTATTTGTTGACTGGCTAAAAGCTCCCTCACAGACAGTGACGTGTGAGCTAGTGCATTGTCATGATGCAATAGCCATGAATTATTGGTGAAAAGTTCAGGTCATTTTTATCTAATTTTTTTTTTATGAGGCCTTTCAGCACTTCCAAATAGTAAAGTTGGTTAACTGTTTGTAACTGTTTGTCCAGTTGGTACAAATTCATAATGAATAATCCCTCTGATATCAAAAAAGGTTAGCAACATCTTTTTGACTCTTGATTTTGACTGACAGAACTTTTTTGTTTGTGGAGAATTGGCTGACTTCCATTGTGCACTTTGACACTTTGTTTCAGGGTCGTATTGCTACACCCATGTTTCATCACCAGTGGTAACATGGCCTAAAACATCATCTTGTCTCTCCAAAAGGTCTTGGCAAACTTCGACTCTCCTTTGCTTTTGTTCATCAGTGATCTCCTTTGGGACTATTTTTGCATACACCTTTCTCATGCCAAGATTTTCAATTAAGATTCTCCTAACTTTTTCTCTATGGATGTTTACTTGGTTTGCTATGTTTCTCAACCGTGTGCATCACCACGATTTTGATGCACAATTCGATGAATTTTTGCTGTGTTGTCATCACTTCTGCTTGTTACTGGCCGCCCTGACCTCTCTTCATCTGTGACGTGTTCTCTCCCCTCAGAAAAACATTTAATCCATTTGTACACTGCTGTTTTCTTCATGGCATTATCTCCATAAACTTGCTTGGACTAACATGTCCCTGATTTCACTTCCACTCTTGCCAAATTTAACAAGAAATTTAATGTTTGTTCGTTGCTCTAATTCAAGCTCAGACATTCTTGCGATGGCACACAAAAACACGCAACAGTAATGCCACTTAACAAAACACTGCCACACATGGACATGAACACAGCTGTGAGACACTGATCTACCAAGCTTATGAAATCTTACTGAGCTGTTTGTACAGTGCTGCCAATGTAAGTGCATGGTGGCAAGTTCGCGAAGTTAATTGTCACCTCGTGTGTGTGTGTGTGTGTGTGTGTGTGTGTGTGTGTGTGTGTGTACACAAAAACAGTCAGATGCAAACAAATTTTATAGCTTTCATTCTAAAATGTTTCATTCTAGTCATTTTTAGAATAATACAGACCTTAATAGTTTATAAAAGATTAGAGTTGGATCCAAACTTTCTTTTGACAGTTGAAATAAATTTACCTGCTCTGATGGCTAAAGCTTTTTACTCATATTTGTATAGAAGATACATGAGTTTTCATTCACCTGAATTTCAAATGACCTCTCCCCCTTTCATTATACTTTTGATAAGAATTACCTCCCAGAAATTTGTAGAACACTTAAATTTCAAAGGCATAGGGAAAGAATGCCAGTTTCTCCAAGAAGGACTTTCGTTTTCTAAGGCTGGAATTTTTACAATACTTACAAGCCTTTTGAGATAAATAGGGGAGGTTTTGGGATTGGTTCAAGGAGTAGGTGGACTTTAAACTGTGACTGGAGCTGCATTTCTGGTTTTGCAAAGATGCATAAGATAAGGACAATTACTTTATTTATTTTTTAGAGGGCAGTGTCACTGGCCCTCATATGTGGGATCTGAACCCAGGCCACTGGCATCCCAAGCCAGCTCTTAACCACCGTGCCACTCGGCTGGCCTAGGACAGTTACTTTAAATTCCTGAAATAATTGGGTTGTAACCTAAGTGACATCATAGGTTGATCAACTCATAAATCCTTTTACTATGGCTTTAGAAGGTTTTTCTTTCCCTCTGAGAAGATTTAGCTTACTGGGGGGAAAAAAAATTATTTTAGGCTCTGAGTATCAGCTTCCAATTTTTGATTACCGAGTTATTAAATCCTTTCAATATCAGGTTTCAGCCAGGACAAGGTGTAAATATTATGGGCAGTACTGAACAATCTGTTGTACTCAGAGGTTTTCTCAAAGAGGGTGCAAAAGATACTCTCTTTATTGGGTACTACTGACTTTAGGGAGAGGAGTCTGGTAAGAATTCTCACACCTAACTAGCTTCTGCCAGTTTTCCCAGGATCCCATCCGTAGGCTCCACATGGAGTTTAAAGGAGAGGGTGTTGTTCTAGAAACTACCAGAATTTGGCTAAGTTTTTAATTAATTTTTAGTTTTCCCTTGGCTGTTTAGGGGAATAATGTAGAAGTTTACCAGAGAATCCCTCAGAGTTTCAATTATGAAGGGCCCAAAATGGGGGCCTCCTCTGAGGGTAGATATGGGGGTCTCTGTAAGGCCACAAACTTGGTGGGCTTTGTTTATGATCTTGTTTCAAAGTTCTTTCAAAGTGCTCAGCTATGGTCATAAGTTTAGTCATAATGGTGACCTCCAATCCTATTATCTGCCTTTTCAGCAATCCATTAATCTGAGGAGGTAATCCATTTACAAAAATGTTTGGGAGTACTACCTGAGTTTAGGAAAAAATTTAAACTATGGCCCTTAGTTTATCTATTGACCAAAGAGTGAAAGATACCTGAAGAGGATTGCCTGTAGTCTCAGATGGTCTTATTTTTAAAAGTAATTGCTTAATAGTCTTTTCAGAATGAAAAGGTAATTCAGACAGGGGATTACTAGAATGAGGACTCATTAACGGAAGACAGAGGGAAACAGTAGGAGTTATGTCAGTCTTATAGTCTTTTGTTTTAGGTATCTCTTATATAATTTTTCATTAGCCTTTACAACAGATCTTTCAATTAAGTTATTCTGGAATTTTGAAGCCTTTTGGAGGGTTCTGCGTACCAATCAAAATAGGTATGACAAAAAAAAAAAAGGTATGCTATTTGGAAGCCCTTCCTTTAAGTGTATTTCTTAAATGATCTTGTCTAATTGGAAGGTTACCCACAATGGCCACTGTAATTGTAGGTTGTTTTTAGTAACATTTTGCCATTTTTATAGATATTTATAGCTTCTGGGACTGCAGTTCTTAGACATAAAATAAGCAGGTGTGCCAGAAAACAGTGTGCTTAACTCCTTGGATCTTAAGGATCCCATTTTTATTATTTATGTATTTATTTGTTTGTTTATTTTAGGTAAGACTGTGGGTCTCTCAGATTCCAACTAATCCCTTGGAGATATGTGCCTCTGGGTTGGAGATGTCCTGTTTTATAATGTACCTTGTTGCACAGAAATTTTCTTGAGGTTGATGGGTGACCTAGTGTCACTCTAATCTGTTCTATGATCTAACTTATCCTAATGTGGATGGAAAAGGGGCCACATATTAAACCTGACAAGCTCAGGAGACTGAAAATAACCACATAAGATGGCATGAGCATAACAAAAATTCATAACTAAGTGGGCTGTGGTGGAAAGTCCCATCTTTAGATTCCTTCATATGTTTAATCTGTGCCTTTCAGTGGGCCTGCCTGTTTTGTTTTTGCACATAAGACAACATCTTTGGAATATGGGTAATCGTTTTTCTGGACCAGAGCTGGAAACTGCAAAATTCCTCATTATCATGCTTATCTCCTGATTACCATTTCTATGTGCTGTAAAAAATGAACTGTTAGCTATCCTGCACTCACCTATGTAAAGGAAGTACCTGTCTCTCCAATCTACTTTTATCCAATCCCAGAGGTTTCCCCACTTTGCTTTCTCCCACCCCCTTAATCTATCACCAATAGATTTTATGTAACTCTCCTCCTTTGATTCTACGTATAAAATAAGCTGCAAACTGCCACTTCGCGGGGCATTTTCTAGGTCTGTTGAGATTTTGCTTCCCGGCAATTGTCTTCAGTTTGACTCAAATACACTCTCATCAGTTTTCTCTTAGGCTGGATGTTTTTCTTCGATATTAATATGGGAGTCTTTGAGTTGGGGGGCAAGCATTCTAACAACTCTTAAGTGCTTAACCTGTATCCACCAATTTTGTAGCTGCCATTATCAATAGCCTTTATTTACACAAAATAAGACAAACAAAATTTTATTATATCAGCAGTAACCAAGAAATTTTACTTCATCTTGGTCAAGAGAATGTCCTGTGCCCACCACCAAGAATTCCCACTGTGGATCTTTGGACTGGGAAAAGGATTGAACCAGACCTTAACAAATAGGGACTACAGACCGGTGGCTCCACATAAGTGGGGAACTGCAAATGGCCACTAACAGTTCCCATGTGGATCTTGGGATGGAATCAAGGGCTGGGGCTTTCCACCAATTAAAGAAGAACTGTGGCCTGAAATAAAGGCTAGGGGCTTGAGCTCTGGGCAGAACCATCTGCCAGCTCAAGCTGACCTGCCTTGTACTGGAAAGCAAATTAGATTGGGAGCTCAATGCAGAGAAAGCAGAACTTGGAACTGAGAGGAACTAATGCATGGCCCTCGAAAAAGTTGAAAAAGAGAACTCAGAAGGGGTTTATGGGTTCTATGCCTGTGTTTCTCGTTGTCCCCAAATATTGTTAGAAGTTTGCTGTGGATCCCACCACTGCCACCAAATCTGTTAAAAAACAAAATTCAGTGGCATGAAGTCAAAGATCAAATCGGATTTATTCAACAATTCACAAATGGGGCAGCATCCCATCTAACAAACAGAAAGGAACTCTGAGGAGCTGTACAAAATGGAAGGCTTTTATAGGCAGATGGAAGTGGGAAAAGAAAGTTTCTAATAAAGAGTGCATTGTTTCAGGCAAGGTCATCTTTCTTTGGGGGAAGAGTGGAGGGGGAAGGTCTAGCATGCAGATTACTTCACTAATGCCGGTCAGGTAATTCCAGATTAACTGGTTAAAAGTTACATTCCTGGGAGAGGTTGAAGCAGCAATTAAAGTATTAAATTTTGGTTTGCTGATGTGGGGCTTAGCATAAGTGATTTAATTTTGAGCCTATTGTTTCTTTAACAATACATTGCTCTTTATGAGTTATTTTATGAAACTAGAATAAAGTAGAAGTAGATTTATACTTCGCATTTTTTCCTGAGTAATATTATATATAGTCTTAAAATTACTCATGGAAAACAATTTAAAAAGTTTATTATGAATCGTTTCAAACATAGAGAAAATTAGAAAAATACATTACAGTGAGCACCCTAGAAAAATTACTTACAATCAAGAACTATTATAAATACTTTGCAAAATTTAGTTCCCCTTTATATTTTTGGGGGGCATTTAAAAGTAAATTTAGACTTCTTGACACAAATCTACACCAGATACTTAAATCTTTTTTTTTTGGATATCCAAAATTTATGGACACTTCATAAAGAGCACTCCAGAGAAACCAGCCTTCAGTTTTCTGGCATTCCCTTAGTTAGAAAAATTGATGTTACAAGAAAGCAAGCCTTCTCTTTGACCTCAAACGGAGGAAAACAGTAGGGATACTGATTCACAGAGCCTTACCCTCAGTACACAATCAAAACATGCAGTCGAACTGAATTTCAGTTCTTAGTTTAAAGCCCTAGGTGACAACTGCACTTTCTCAATCTGCCTGAGCAGTATAGTGTCATGGGCTGAAGAAGCCAGAAAAGCCTGAGTGGAAGGCACGATAAAAAGCCTACCCTCAGGCAGACTGCCTCGGTTTGACTTCCCCGCTAACTTACTGTCTTTTAGGGTCAAATATGTAAAATTTCATAGCCTCGTTTATAAAGTGGGCCGCCCTGAGGCATAGTTGAAATACAGTAAAATGTCCACCAGAACCACTTGGGAGTGCTTGTTCATGAGAATACAGGACCCCACCCTGAAGGCTTTCCCATTCAGTTAGCTCTGAAATTTTGCATTTTTAACCAATTCTCCTGGGATGGTGGCATGGCTGGTCCTAAGACCACAGGGACCGCAAGTGCTTCAGTGGCAGGAGCTCCATAAATATTCACTATTAACATCCCCAATCCAAGCTGTCCACTGGAATGGGCTGCGGGATACTGCACCGCAGGGAAGAGCGACGGACTCCGTCCAGATGTTTCCGCCTCTTCTGCAGGGACCAGATGTTTCCGCCGACACAGTCCGCCTCTTCTGCAGGGAACATGTTAGAAAAAGGAGGCAGCTGGAGTCGCTACTCACAGTGACTGCTACCGCTTGTCCCTGCCTTACGAAAGGGGGACCCCCTTTTCTCCACCTTCCACTTCTAAGGCAAAGCAGTGGCCCTGCCGCCCCCGGAGTCTGCCCTCCGCATGTCACAGCCCTTTGCTCCCAGCCGGGAGGGAGCCGGTCCTACCCGCAAGCCTCGGGCCGGGGCAGGGACCCCCAGCGCCCCAGGTGGGGCGAGGCAGGTGCGGGGCGGAGGCTACTAGAGCCCCGCGGGAGGGCGTGGCGGAGACAAGGACGCCTCGCTCCAGCCCCGCCAGCTCTCAGGTCCCTTCCGATGTCTCGCGGCCCCACGGCGGGGTGGAAGATGGCTGCCCGAAGCGTCGTGGACAGTCACGTGCCACGGCGAGACCGCCCCGCGCCCCCACCCCCGCTAGTCGAGTCCCTATCCCTAGGGGAGACGCAGCTCCGGGTTGACTCCGCCACTGGGGTGCCGCGCCGTCAGGCCCGGGAGGGAGGGCGCGGCGACAGCGGGTCAGCTCTCCCTGCCGACTAGCCCGAACTCCTGGGCAAGGGTCCGGCTCTGCGAGTCGAGGAAAACCTTCCTTCGGGCAACCTGCACCAGGTCGGGCTGCTGGGCATGCGCAGTGTTGCCGTTCAACCGCGACCGGGTTTTCCGGGCAACCTGGAGGGGCCGGTGGGAGGCGGGGCCCGGACGGGGCGGGGCCTGACTCTGCCCCGCAGATTACCGCCGGCCCGGCCTTCCCAGCCCCGACTGGCTTCGCGGGGTTGGCCCCGCTGGCGGCTTGACTGCTTTGGGTATGGAAGTCTGTGAAGAGGTTTGACAATGGTCCCTAGAGCCTTAGACCCGTCCCTTTTTAATAAACGCTCAATCGGGAGTTCATCACCAGTGTCGCAGCTCTTAGGCTCGATGGGGGAAAGAGAATCCTTGGGTGGCTCGCAAACCTCGGGCCCCAGAGCCCGGACCGCAGCTGGCGGAGGTTGCAACGTTCTCGGCTCAGACCAGCTGCAGCTCTGCAACGCGCCAGCTCTGCCCCAAGGAGCATACCGCCTCGGAATCGTAAAACTCGGCTCCCGTCTGTGCCTCTAAAAAGGTGCAAGCGGGACTTTTCTGGGGAAAAACGCTCGCCTTCCAAGCTCCCAATGAGTTGGAAGTAAAACGAAAGGGCCGAAACCCCAGCTGCTCCTAGGGGCGTAGTCCGGTCGGGGTGTTCCTGGGTCCCGGGCTTGCCCCACCCCCGGCGGACCCCGCCCACCCGGGGCCCCGCCTCCCGGCCGCCGCGAACACCCGGAGATGCGGATCGGGGTCGCGCGGGAAGCTGGGCCGGCTCGCTCAGCGGACTGGGCATGCTCGGCAGCCCGGGAGGCTCTCGGTGGCCAGTCGGAAGCTTTCGCATCAGGGAGGCAGCTGCCGGGGCAGCGGCGGCGGCGGCGGGCAGGACGGGGGCGCGAAGGGTCGGCCAGGGAAGAGGCTGCTCTCTGCTGGCGCCCGGCGAGCCGGCCGGAGAGCGCGATCCGGTTACGAAGCCTTGACGCTGCCCTGCCCCGGATTTCATTCCCGCGGCAGGGGGCTCGGCGAGCGGAATTCCGGCGGCTGCCGCGACTCCGGTGCAAGTGAGTCGTGGGGCGGAGGCGGGGGAGAAAGCCGATCTCGGTGGGGGGGGACGATGGGACGTAGGACGCCGTCCCCGCGGGCCTGGACGGACGCCGGGGCACCGAGTGCGGGCAGCGGGGAGGCGAGGGGGCGTGAGCGCAGCCGGCCCGGGGCCGCGCGTACCTGGCGGGCACTCCCCCCGCTGCAGGGGGGGCTGGCGGCCGCCCGCGGGGCTCCCTGGCCAAGTTGGGGCGGGCTGGCGGAGGCGTCGGTGGGCGCCTTTTCAAAGGTGCTGCGTGCGGGCTGCAAGGCTGCCTGGAGTCGTCCGATTGTGACGAGCGGACTCTGGCAGAGCCATGCGAGCGGGAGACGCGTCGCTTTCAGGCAGTGGCCCGGCCGGGGTCCGGTGACCCGCAGCGACCGACCCCAAATCACGGCCCCACCCCCACGTCCCGGGTGGTGGCGTGACAGTTGGTACCTCGGGGCCAGATGGCAGCCGGCCCGGCGCGCCCAGGGTGTCTGGATCCCCCTTTCCCCCTCGATTACATTGCTGCTGGGACCCCTGTCCCTGAGGAGCGAGCTCCTTTCCCCAGCACTCGAAAGAGCCTCCAGATTAGGGGAGGCCCTGAGATCCCTCGGGGCTGCCCCTGCCCGGTGAGGGTATTGAGAGGGAAGGCCTGGAGGAGCCCTGGGCGCAGCCTGGAACTAACTGGACAGCCTCTCCGGGACGCGGCGCTCCCTGTGAGTGAGGGGTCCCCTCGATTCCGAGGCTACTTGTCAAGGGCAGAGCTGCGGCAGCAGCGGCTGTGCGTGCCCCCCGCCCTATGATCCCAGCTGGGGTGTGCAGCTTCTCCTGGTGGGCCGAGTAGGCGTCCTAGTCCAGCTAACGGATTCAGCCTGGCGCTGGTTCACGCTTGTCACCCCCCTTGGGAGACACGAGTAAATATCAGGACGAGGGTTGCCATGACCCCAGGGAGTGAAAAGCATCCCTGCAGGTGCTTCTCACATGTTTATTGTCACCTTCAAACAGGACTGACTTGAGCCGTACACGCTTATGAAACCAGGAGTGCAGGCTGCTCTCTGAAAGGGAAGTTTATTTTCTGTTGTGAGGCCTGCCTCTCCTGACATTTACCTTCCTGGACCTTTAAAGCTGTTTGGACAAGTTATTTTGCTTTCATATTTGGGGGTGCTTCCGGTTGGCTACCTGGATGGGGAAGTGTTAAGTGCCTGTCATAGTGTGCTGTGAACTCCCCACGCTTCCTGGCACTGGGGGGGGTTGAACGTTCAGGGGGTACTGAGTGGGCAGAAAGAGAGGAGTGGGGCTGGTGACGTAGCAACGGGATGGGAGTTGCCAAGGGCCGCCCGGAGGTAATGGGCCACCGGCTGTTTTGGCCTGTGCAGATGGGTTTTCTTTGGTCGGGGTGTAAGATGTCCACAGGAGAAGCCAGGCAGGGGATGGGTCCCTGTCTGGTCAGTGCTCCAAGGGAAGCCCAGGGATGTTTGGTGATTCAGCAGGTGGCAACCTTCCAAGCTCTGAAGCCGTGCCTTGGCCGAGCAAGCTAGCAGCAGCAGCAGCAGCAGCAGCAGCAGCAGCAGCAGCAGCAGCAGCAGCAGCAGCAGCAGCTTGAGCCTGTTGTTGGAGGCTCCAGCTCTGAGGGAACCTCCAGGAGCTAGCTGCCTTCTGCCTGTAGCAGCTCACTTTCCTTATCTTGTTTTCTGTTTAGGCCTGGAGGCCCTGGTCTTGTGGATTTCTTCACTGCTTCTCTTAAACGATGGAGCACTTTTTTTAGTCTCTCCAGCTCTGTGAGCTGCTGGATAGCAGGAGGTGGCAGCTGCCACCATGTCCAGCTTAAGTAGTTATTCTGCAGAAAATGCCAGCAATATTTAAAGCAGAGAAAGTCTTTTCCTTTTATTTCTTCTGTGTCAGATTAGAAATTTCCATTTTTAATAAAATAGTAAGATGTGTTTCTGCCACTCTTTAGTGCTGGTAGTGAGCTATTTCAAATATAAGAAAGCATTTCTTTAAAAAAGACGTTAATTCAAGGGCTGGATTAAATTGACATTAAGGGACACAGTTATTAAAAATATCTCATTTATTGGCAGATCCCTAGCATTTTGCACAGTGCCTAACTTGTAGACTTGGTAAATATTTATTCAGCCGAAATTTACAAATGTTTTTGTAACAAGATTGTTAGTAAGTTTTGACACTTAAATAACCTTGTATATTTTCATGAGCCAGAATTGCCTGTGTTGACCATAAATATTCAATTTTAGCTTGAAAACTCAACCCTTTTACTTTTTTCCCCTGGTTAAGTATCTTAATTTTCAAATTGTGGCAGATCCTGCACTTCAGCTGGAAGAAAACATGTATGTGCTTTGATAACATAGCTTGTGAAAATCTAAAGGATTCCTATATATAGCTGTCATACATTTTTTTTTAAACTAAAAAGTGTGCCTGCTGCATAGCAAATATACTTTATTCACAAAACTTAATTTTATATGAAGCATTTCAGGAAAACTCTAGAATTCCCAAAACTTTACCATCCAATGAAAAGTGCTGCTGTCAAAAAGACAGAATAATGTTTTGGGAATTAAGAATTCTGGATTGTTTGTACAGGGGGATAATCTCCCCAGTGTTTGGGGATGTGTGAGTTTGGCCAGCTCATTCTGCATTTTACCTTGGCTATTCTCCTTCTTCGAGTTGTTGAGCTGATGCTTCTTCCCTTAAAGACATGCTTTCCTGGCATGGGCTTGCTTATTTAAAGCTGTTGCTAGAAAGATCTGTTGCATTTTCTGACATAAATTCAATCAACAGGGATTTTTCTTTTCTGACTGTCCCATACACTTTCACACTTTTTGATCGCCCTTGGAAAAAGCTGTGGCCAGTGTGCATCTGTGGGGACATGGCAGATTATAGATGGCTTTTTTTGTGCCTTTCTTTTTTTGGATGATAGCTGTAGTCACAGCAATCTCTTCTGGAAGAACTGTTATGGCTTGCCTGGTCTTAAGAATTTTGGAGTTTCTGATAAAGGCTCTTGGTCAGGAATATACATAAATGGTAATTTATCATCTATCACATTCTAAGAATTTTGGCTGTTAACTGTGTAACTGTAATAAGCTTTGTAATCACCAGAGGACCATGTTTTGGATCAGCCCATTTGGATGGGGGAGTTGGGAAGCAGTGTTAAATGTAGGGGATGGGAGAGTGAAGAAAGGGGAAGAACTATTGGGGACTGGAAGGTGGCTTGGTTTTGTAACTGTGACTTCTGGTTTCAATAAAATGGACTTGAATGGCTGATCAAGTGTGTGTGGCTCAGTCTCCACTGAAGTGCTCTGCTTCCCTCCCCAATCCTCTTAACCTCCACAAATAAATACATCACACACACATATGAGGTGTGATCAAACAATATGGTGAATATTTAAATAAACAAAAATTATTACAGTAAAAGACACATTGCCGTCACTCCCCCCCCGCCCCCCAAATACTCCTCCCCGTTTCGAACACACTTATCCCATTGTTCTTGCCACTTTCTGAAGCAGTTCTGAAAGTCCTCTTTTGTGAGTGTCTTTAGTTGAGCTGTTGTGGCTGACTTGATGTCCTGAATCATTTTGACTTTGGGGAAGAGCCATAAGTCACACATTGCCAGATCTGGTGAACAAGGTGGATGAGGACACACTGCTGAATATCAGAAGCGATGTGTGACACGGAGCGTTGTCATGATGGAGGATGATTTAAGGCACACTTTAAAATACAGTGTCTCTCAACCGTAGCTCACACCCGATTGTACCAAACAAGTTGAAACTTGTCACACACTGTTACTAAGGTTCAATGTGCTGGTTTCTGTATTGAAGATCCCTACCTTTCCATTGGATGGTACTCTGCAGCAGCATTCACCATGTTTTTTGATCACAATGGAAAGAACGTAGACACGCAAATCCACAGACACACTAAAAAGAGACACAGACATAGACACACCCCTCATTTGCCAAAAGCCAAGAACCCCAGCTTTTTATTTTTTTATTTTTATTTATTTTTTTTGGGGGGAATTGGTGGAGGAGAATAGTATTGGGGAATCGGGGAAGGGGAACAGACAAGTTGCTGTCTTTTTGTTCTGCAGTCTAGTTGCAGAGGATGTTGCTTCACTGGCCCATGTTGGTATCATCATTGCGCTCTTCCCGGATGAGGCAAATCGGTCGCCGGCCTCTGGATGTCTCTCACTGTGGCTATTGGCAGCTTATGCTGGCTGCTGGCCGCTCACGCTGGCTGCCGGCCACTCACTGTAGCCTATGGCAGCCCACTGCAGCAGGGGCTGCAACCTACAGGCTCGCACAGCCCAGCTCCAGGTTGAGCTGTTGTTAGCTGTAGAGGGCAGTGTCACTGGCCCTCATATGTGGGATCCGAATCGGGGCCACTGGCTTCCCAAAACCAGCTCTTAACCAGTGCACCGCTCGGCTGGCCCACCCCAGCTTTTTAAATACTAGTATGTCAAAGAGGGAAAATTCAGAGCTCGGTAGCAGGTTGGATTCTGAGGGTTTGAAATCACCTCAAGCTTGTATTGTATTTAAGAAAGATCGCCCCCCAACCTGCACTTCCCTTGCCTGCAAAGCTGCTCAGGCTTTACCTGAAGTATATAAATATAGTAGAGTGGGCATTTAGAGATAGCTTTAGTAGTTTATAGCTTTAGACTCTGGTACTGAGGGTTGAGTTAACATTACTCAGTTTTTGGCACCAGATCCTCTCCCTGTGCAATGACTCTTTCCTGTTTTCTTTTTTTCCTCTTTTTTCCCTATTACCTTCTCTGCCAGAGGAGCCTCCTCTCCTGTGTTGGATATGTTCTTGGATATATCTGTTCCTTTGTAAAAGATGTCATGTTATTTTGTGTGTGTTTTCAGTTTACATCAATGGTACTGTGCTACAGCTTTCATTTAGTTTTCTCATTCAACATTAAAACTATTACGGAAGTTTTCAGATATTCATAAAAGTCGAAAGACTTTCATTCAGCATTTCATCTGTGAGACCTATGTGAGTGTGAGTTTAGTGCATTGCTGTGACTGCTGCTTTGTGTGGCTGGCCTGCTGTGCACCCACTTTCATTTACCTGTTCTTCTAGTGATGGACACTTAGCTCACCTCCGCTCCTGCTTCCTTGAGCAGAGCTGTGATGAATATCGTGTAGCATTTTTTTAATGTGTGTGAGAATATCTCTAGGAGAGTGGTTCTCAAAGTGGTCCATACTAGCAGCAGCAGCATCGGCATCACCTGGGAACTGTTAGAAACACAGATTCTCAGGCACCGACCTAGAGCCCCTGAATCAGAAACCCTGGGGGCAGACCACACCCATCTGGGTTTTAACAAGCCCAGTCTGGAAATTCTGATGCATGGGAAAGTGCGAGAACCACTGCTCTAAGGTTATATACCCAGGAGTGAGTGGGATAGCTGGGTAAAAAAGAACGAGCCCACCGGTTTTTTACTAAACACTACCAAATTACTCTTCAGTGTTGCTGATTTGGTTGACACACCCACATCAGTGCATGAGGGTTCCTGATTTGCCCCATCCTTGCTAGGGTTGCTACTAAATATCTTTCTAATTTTACCAATATTGGATGGATATAAAGTGGCGTCTCACTTTTAAAATGTAAGTTGAGGGCCGGCCGAGTGGTGCAGTGGTTAAGCGCTGGCTTGGGAAGCCAGCAGCCCCGGTTCGGGTCCCACATATGAGGGCCAGTGACACTGCCCTCAAAAAAAACCACAATAACATTAAAATGTAAGTTGATTAGTGAATTTGAGCATCTTTTAATATAATTGTAAGGTGTTACAGTATCTTTGCCCAGCTTTAGTCTGTTTTTCTAATGTATTGATTTGCAGATGTTTCTTGCATATTCTAGATACTAATCTTATTCGGTCATTTGTCAACTTTGTCAATGGTAACTTTCAGAAATTTTTAGTTTTGATATAGCCTAAGTCCATTAATTTTTTATGTTGCACTTTAGGAGTCTTAAGATGTTCTTCCTTACTCCAAGATTACAAAGATACTCTATATTTTGTTCTATCAGCTTCCTAGCTATCTTTCGCCAGGCAGGCTTTCATCTCTTTGAGGATTTTCATGTATGACATAAAGAAGGAATCCAACTTAGTTTTCTCCTTCCCACTTTGTGAGCCAGTTTTCCCCAAATTATCTATTAAACAGTGTGTTCTTTTCCTAATTTTTTTTGTGCACCATTCTTTATCATACATCAGGTTCCCACATGCACACTCTGAGTCTATTTTTTCAATTTTATTAAGAATTATAATTTATGTGTGGTAAACTACATCCATTTAAAATATACAATTTGATGAATTTTGACAGATGTACGTACCTATGAAACCACTGCAACCAAGATGCAAAGTGTTTTCATCACCCCAAAACTTCCATGGGACCCCACTGCCTTCCATCTTTTGTACCCATGCTCAGGCACCCACTGATCTGCTTTCTGCCTCTATAGATCAGTTTGCATTTTCTATAATTTTATATAAATGAAACCATCCAATATGGTACTTTTTTGTGTCTGATTCCTTTTGTTCAGCATACAGACTTTTTGAATCTTTTTTAAAATTGTGGTAAAACAGACATAACATATATTTCCCATTCAATCATTTTAAATGTGCAATTTAGCAGCATTAAGTACATTCACATTATTGTGCGACCATCGCCACTTTTCCTCCACCCCAAACTGAAACTGTTCACATCAAAGTCAACATAATGATTTGGAGGTTCTTCATGGGGATCTGTTTTTGAGTTCTTTATTCTGCCCCAGTCATCTGTCTGTTTCTATGCCAAATTATTTTATTAGTATAGCTCTGCCATGTGTCTTATATGGCAGGGTGAGCCCCTCGTTTGCTTTTCTTTTTCAGATCTTAGTTATTTGTGGATCTCTGTTCTTCCATATACATTTTGGAATGCTTGTCAAGTTCTCAAAGAAGTCCTGGAAATGTGATTGGCATTGTACTGAATGTATAGCTAATATTGGAATCCTATCTATGAACATGGTTATCATCCCACCTTTTAAATATGACTTTTTAATAGAGTTTAAAATTTTCTCTCTCATGATATCAGTTTTTACAAAGTTGCTCTGAGGAGAATTTGACTCAGGGCTTCTTAGTCTGAACCTTAGAGGAAGGCAGAGTGGGGGCCTTTGGGACAGATCTTGTTTCAATCTTGGTTCTCCGTTCACTATTCTTGAATGAATTAGGCAAGTTATTCACCTTTTATAGCCCTGGTCCTTCCTCACTCAAACTGGATCCCAACAGCCTCTCCTAGGAGGCTGCTGAAGGGTTTAAAGGAGATAATGTAGGAGAGTCAGGCAGTATAGATCTTGAAATAGAGCCCCTGTTCAATGAATGTCAGTGTAATAATACCGAATGCTGGCTATAAATAGCATAAGCTTTGAACTTTTATTCTGCTTCTTAGGGATTGATAACTAAGAAGTGTGAGAAAAGCAAAGTGGATAAGCCAACCAATTAACCATGTAATACTCCCTGCATCTCCATATGCAGGCCTATGCTTCTACCTAGCTTTGTGGGGCTTCACAAAGTCTGGATAATTCCAAGGAATTTTACAGTCCAGTGGGGAGGAAAAGGCTAATATGCAAGGAACAATTAAAGAATCCTATGTGACGGATGGTATATAATTAGGGGTTAAGTGGTGCAATGTCAGGGGAGTTAGAAGAAAGAGAAATGCTGCTCTGAGAGATTTAGATTTGGCTTGACTTGGGTAGAATTAGATTGGGGGAGAGGAGAGGCTGGAGAAACCACGTATAATTAGCATTTCTGCCAGGGCTTTGGGGGCCTAGAATTGAGCCCCGTGTCAGTGGATTTTGTACCTAAATTTAAGTGTCTTAAAAATCATTGCTTTGGGATGAGTAATAACAAAGGGCTAGTAGTTGCCCAGGTAACTAATAGCTCTCTGTCATATAGCACAGTGGTTAAGAGCGCTGACCCTGGAGCTGGAGTGCTGGGGTTCAGATCTTGGCAATACCATTTAGGAGCTGTGGGACCATAGACAAGTTATGTAAACCTTCTGTGCCTTAATTTCCTAACCCTCATAGCTAGATGTAATAATAGCAGGTACCTCACAGGGTTGTTGTGAGAACTACATAAATTCACTTTTGTCAGATACTTAGTTCCTGGCACAAGGTAATCACAATATAAATGTTAGCTGTTCTTATGACTGCTTTTGTTAATACTCATTGCGTTTCTGCTATATCTCCTTTGGGGTAGGTATGTGACGCCTTATGCCCGGAGTTGCATAGCTTTGTCCAGAAAGACCTGTTGGAGGCACAGTCCTGTGGAGTGGGCTTTCTTTGCACATTGCTGGGCCTGTGGCGGGCTCTCACATTGTAGACTAAACGCGTACGTGCTTGACAGACATGGGGCTGGGTGCCATCTCTGTCAGTCTTGGGCATCCTCAGGCAGGGCTCCGGAATGGAGTGGATAGGAGAGGTCAGGTGGTTAGCATGCAGGAAGCAAGTTTTATTTTGCCATGTTCCTGGTTCTGAGTAGATCTTTTGACAAAGGTGTAGTTAATCATGGGGATTCACATTTGTTGAAGGCTAACCGCATGTCAGACACTGTCTAAGCTCTTGACCCTTGCGACACTCTTAGGAGATGGGTATTATTATTATTATCCCCCTTTTTTTAGAGCTGAGGAGAGCGGGGCACAAGTAATTTGCCCAACGAAGTAGAAGGAGTGCCCTGAAGGAGTTCCGTGTTTGGGGCCTTTGCCAGTTGGCAAAATTACCAGAGTAGGTGCTGTTGGTGGAGAGCCACCATAATTACGTAAAGAGTTGTGAAACATGGTAGCCCAGCAGGGCATTCCCATGACCTTGGAGGCTTCTCAGCCTACACAGATGGTTCTCAAATTCCACAAATTTCAGCGTGTATCAGAATCACGTGGAGGCTCCTTGAACTGGCCAACCCCCACCAGAGTTTCTGAGGCAAGTAGCTTGGTTGGGGTGGGGCCTAGCAGTTTCCTCATCTAACATGTTCCCAGATGTTGCTGATGCTGCTAGTCTAGAGACCAGTCTTTGAGCGAACCACTGCCATAAGCAGTTCGTCAGTGAGGAGCCAGGTGTTCCTACTTCTAGTCACCATCAGGTGAGATGATTTCAGACTCAGAAATTTAAAATACTTTCACCTCCTGAAATAAAAACTGAACTCACATGGTCCTGTTTATCTGGGTCAGCAGAGGAATGTCTGAGCTAGTGCACAGTAGAAATTTGCTTTCCATCCCTACCAATGTTTCTGACCTGGCTAAGATGGGTGATAACCCGGGGGCGGGGGGGAGAGAAAATTTGGAAATGCAAGTCAAAACTCATTAGAAGCACGAAGTGCCATCTAATGCATTTCGTCTTAGGAAGATGCCCAGATTTGTTTTCATTTTGTTATTTTCTATCCTCTCCACTCCCTACCATAGGCACAAAAAAACCTTTGTGTCCACCATTTATCTCTTATTTAGGCACAGAGAAATTAAAAGTGTATGAAGATACATAGCCTGACAGTGGAGAGGTAGAAGATAATCTTATTTGACTGGGTTAATTGTGGAAAACTGTATTTGCAGGAAGGCACTTAAAAAAGAGAAAAGAAAAAAAGGTAAAATAGCCACCACGTGCCCAAGCTTAGCACAGGGCCTACACATAGGAAGTCCTCAGCAGTGTGAGTTGCTGTTATTACAGCAGAGTTTTCCATTTTTCAGGTGAGGCTGCATTTTTCCCATCTGAACAATGTTACACAAAAACTGTGGAATGAGACATTTTTAGAGTTGAAAGATTTTGTGGGAAATTGGGACTTAGAATTCACTCAGAGGAGAACATACAAGTAAATTGTTTTTGGGAAAACACTTTGGTGCAGATTTCCCTGTACTGGTTGTCGGGATTCTCTTGTGACCCTGGCAGCCAGGAATAGCTTGTTTGCCTGGTCAGAGGAGGTGGAGGGGCAAGAGGGGATGGGAGGATTGCTAAGGAAAGACGGGGGAGGCCAGAGAGGCCTGTTCACATATGGAGATGTCCTCAGGTCTGGCCTTTTTAGAACCTGAGGTTTACAACGGACAGTAAACATGTGCTAAGGGTCTTCTATGGGCTAGACCCCCTGTTAAGCCTTGAGACACAGATGTGAGTGAGACTATGGGCTAGACCCCTTGTTAAGCCTTGAGACACAGATGTGAGTGAGATGGAGTCTAGGTGCTTGGAGGCTTAGCCGGGGAGACAGACACATTCACAGATAAATGCCATCACCATGTAGTGAGTGCAGTGACACACCAAGCCCCTGGGGGCAGGGGTGGGGGCTGATCAGAGAAGGTTACCTGCTTCAGGTCCGCCATGTAACAGAACATGTGAGAAGGTAACTGATACCATACGTTAGTGTAGATGGAACTGGAAGTGGTATTATTTTGTTTTTGCGGTTTCCAGTTTTAATGAGATACAGAGGGGAAGCTAGAAAGATGCATGCTGTAAGTGGTCAACCAACAGAGGGGAACTGGGACTGTAATTCAGAGCCACTTAGGAAGTCACAGGGAACACATGACAGTTTCCTTTTTTTTTTTTTTGTCTTTAAAAAAATGTGGCTAGGGCCGGCCGAGTGGGGCAGTGGTTAAACATTCGCTTGGGAAGCCAGCGGCTCTGGTTCGGGTCCCACAGATGAGGGCCAGTGACACTGCCCTCAAAAAAAAAAAGTGGCTAAATTTTAGCTGTCTCCTAGGAATGTAAAACCTGGAAGATTAATGACTTTCTATCTTTAAGGTAAATCCGCTTTTTAAAGAAAGACTTTATTAAAAACAAGGTTTTATTTTATTGCCCCTCAACTTTGGCAAAGTGCTAAATTCCGCTGTTAATTTTGTTTTCAGTGGTTTGCTTTTCTCGTTTTCTTTGTCCTCTATTTTCCTTTTCCTTTTTCTCTCCCCTTTCTCCGTCGCCCCTTTCTTCCTTAATATCCTTACAAAGAACATGCAAGCTAAGTCATATGTGCCAAGCCATGACGTTGGCAAACTTGGGCCTCTGCTTCCTTATCTGTAAATGGAGAGTTTGGATTAGTTAACCCCTAGCCATCTACCTGGTCTCCCGACTCGGAAGTCCTGTGATTGGCGGGCACCTGACAAGGGCTCATGCACCCACATCATCAGTTGTTTATTATCCTGTTCATAAAAAGGGACATTATTTCAGAACTGCTGTTGCCAATCCTATTTAGTTGCATGTCCAAACCACTTTCTACAACAGATACAGCAATAAGCGGTCGATTGTTCACCATTTGTATTTTCCAGGTGGTGATTGATTCCCCTCCCGGCAGGGTATCTCTGTTAAAGGTGTAAAATGTGGCCTATTTAGTCTTTTTAAAGTTTCATGCAGCCACACTATGTTGAATCCATGAAGAACATTATAACTAGTGTTATATAAGGACAAATTGTAAGGGATGTGATAATTAATCTCAGGTTAGGGGGTCGGGGCTCCTCATACGCAAATTGGGAATAGAGCCTCCCAGAGTCGTGGCTAAGTGAAGGTTGGAGATAGAGGAAAAAGGTCTTGGGGGCAGGTGGTAGAGAACAGCCCATCAGAACACTGTCCCTTAAGGAGGTGGGCAGGGTTGGCAAAGGAAATGCCCCCCTCCCTGGGTAGCAGAGGCCGGAGAAGTCAGGGAGGGGAGAGAAACAGCAGCTGATGGGAAGGGAGGTGCTTTGCCTGAACTTTTTACCCTCCTGACAAACATGGGCTGACGGTTTGGGCAGATGTCTGAAAAGAAGGGTGGGGGTACAAATGTGCCTGAGACCCAAGAGACAAGCAGTTTATTTCTCCTGAGGAAACCTGGAGGGGGAGGGGAACGTGTGAGGACCCGCAGGGCCGTGGCTGTAAGGGTGCCCAGACAGGTGGAGCAGGAGAGCCGCCATACCTCGGAGGGAAAGCCACGGAACCGATAGGGTGTCGAAACGAAACATTCTGCGTGGGAGAATCCATGGCCTTCATCCCGAGCTGGGCTGCCCTGGTCATCTGAGCTGAAGAGAGAGTAATTGGGGACAGGTGTAACTGTCCTTTCGGAGCACTGGCTTTCTCTCATGTGAAACGGGAATAAGATCCACTCTATCGCAGTGTTGTCAAGTGGAAGCCCTTGGCCTGTGCTTGCTGTGATGCAGGGCAGCATTCCCAGTTGTTGAGGTGACCTTGGAAAGTGGCAGCACTGGGGGATCCAGAGATTCTCTGCCCAGGAGGGACGGACCGCTGGTTCCCTTTCTGCTCACTTGGGGGCATGTTGACCATTCACTTGATTTGGTGGCCATGAGTGAGAATTGGCCTGAGTGCCCTGGGACTGTCCATCTGTACCCAATTCTGTGGCCATGTGTTGTTGAGATTTTCACCGTGTGGACTCTGGTCCCTCCTCTTGTGTTTCTACCTGATATTATCCTGGAGTCTGTCTTGTTCCCCCTGGCTGTTCATTTTCCTCACCCTAAGGTCTCAAATGCATGGAATGTCCTGTATATGTCACAGCTCTGGGGGAAGTCTTTCCTTAGATGACCTGTCTCTTGCCTACGCCTTCTGAACCATTGGGACCAGCAGCCTTGACTTGGAGGAAGCTGAGGATACAATACAGGTGTGAACAAAGCCAAGTCTCTGCCCACGTGGCATTTTCTTGGTAATGGGGCAGACACAATAATCAAGTCAGTGAGTAGGTAGCATGCCAGGTGGTCAGAAGGCAAAGTCTCCTGTGCCGCCAAAGGGCTCTGCCCCCCGTTCACAAGGTCGGTAATTTGACATTTGCTTTACTGCTACTGTTGGAGTGGTGCTACACCTGAGTTACTCTGAAAGGCTCTATGAAGTTACCAGCAGTTGTGCTGGGCAGCATTCCAGCTTTCCATAGGGCCCGGGGCATGGCCGGCTTTCTCCTCCCTTTGATTTTTCAACAGGGACAGGGCAGTGAGAATACTCTCAAGAGCTTCTCAAGCCTCCCTTTGGCCATTTGTCTGAGGTTTCTGTCAGGGGTTCTGATTGGGGTCCTTGGATGGGTTTCACAAAGCCACTGAAATCAAATATCATTTTGGGTGTGTGCATTTTCCTGGGGACAGTGTCTAAAGCTTTCATTAAATTCACCAGGAAGCTCTCTGAAAGGTCCATTTTTATGAAAGTGGATAGAAAGTTAAAATTGTGCCATTGAGGGTCTTTATTGCTGTCTTTCCCCTTTTTACAGAAACTAATGAGAAGTGACTGCCTGAAGGCAGGAGACAGACACACACAGCCTCACTGCAGTTACAGGGGACTTGACATTTCTGTGTCTTAACCGGTGGGACAAGTTCAGTCATTCACCTGAAGAAAGGAGAAGCGAAAGGATACGGCTGGCTGAGCGGGAGAGCACCCGCTAAGTGGGAACACCAGCTGACTTAGTGGGAGCAAAGGGAGAGAGGTGAGCGGGATGCTAGAGTGTGGTTTGGTTTTCCACGAAGAGGGAGAGGAGGTCGAGCATTGCAGGGAACAGAGCACCACTTGCGCCGATGCTGCTGCTCAGGGTCTGATGGGCCCCAAACCAGGCCTGAAGGGGACATGTAGGACTTTGCGTGTTGATGTCCACGACACCTGTTTTAGGAGATGCCTCTGCTTGCGAAGTCCACCTAGTTTACCTAAGTAACAAAGCTAATGGCAGTTGTCCTTCAAGACAATGGTACACAGGATAGCTTTTAAGAGGGAGGGCTTAGGTACTTATACACTATTTGATCCAGTGGTTCTACTTCTGGGAGTTTATTTTAAGACCATGATTCATCCTAAAACTGTTATCATTGTGAAATGTTGGAAACCTAAATATCCAGCTACCCGGGATTAATTAAACAAATTACGTATACCTGCGTAATGGAATATTAGGCAACACTTAAAACTAATATCTAGAAGAATGATCATATAAAAAATTCTAAAACACTGGTGAGGTGCCTGCTATGAGCCAGGCCCCCTGCTGGGCACTGGTGACATCGTGATGAACTAGGAAGATATGGTTCCTGCCCTCAACAAGCTTATTGTATATCGTCTGCTAGGGAAATAGGGAAGCCATATTGACTTTCTCATGAAAAAGTTTTAGAAATACTCAGAGGACGACTATAGAAAGAGTGATTCCCTAACAAGCAGTGTGACCCCCTGTGAAGTGTGATCAGGTATCTCTGTAGACTTGTTATTAGTTACATCCCTGACTTGAAATCACTGATGTTCTAGAAAGCCTGAAGTAAGTCATCAAGATGTATTACTGTTGAACTGCCTCCCTGCAGTCTTCCTTTCTCCCCGGCACAGTGCAAGCCTCTGTGGGTGGAAAGACGCAGTGGTGGTGGCACAGTCGTTTCAGGAGTGGCTGATATTCCTGCCTACTTCCTGGCTTCTCTTCTGGTCCTCGTGCTGTAGTTGTCACAAGCCTCATCACCCGCTCACGGGCAGTTGCCTCTTGTTCACCGTTCACCGTCACCTCGCTTGGGCCTCATGTTGTTCTGAGTCTTGGGCCTCTGATTTACTACCGTCTGTGGTGTTTGCAGCTGTGTGGGGTGGTGCTTTATTCTTAGAAATCATCTGGTGTAAATCCCTTGTTGGAGCCTGGCGAGGCCTGGATTGGAATCTGGGTGTACTGATTTTCCAAGAGCATCTTTCCTGCTGGGCGACAGCTGGGGCCCCTCCCGGTCACCGTCGGGATAGCTCTTCCAGGCAGATCTTTACAAATAGACGTTTCAAATCGGTGACCCCACAAAGGTGCCATAAAGGCTAGTTCCTTTAAAGGCAAGGCAGGTTTCTTGAGGAAGAAGAAAGTAACCACTGCCTTTGGTAGTGTGGCTACCTGTCACAGTGTTGAGATAAAGTGGAATTGCTATTGGTGATGTTTGTTACCTTTGTAAGTGTGCTGCCTTTTTGCCAAATGTGGTGAGCTTCGCTGTGTGCCAGGCTGTGCCAGGCTCTCAGGGTCCACAGAGGAAGGAGTGGTGAGGGTCTGCTATCAAGAACTCCATTCCACAGAGGGCAGCCAGGAGATGGGCCTCACGGCAATGCAGTGTGATGAAATGCTGTGTGCATTAGTGATCGGAACTCAAGGAATTTTGGTTAATGTGTTCTGGAAGGCATTCACTGGGGCGGGCAGGTTTGACTGGACATTGTTAAGGGACAGGATAGCCAGGCACTGCTGACTGCCTGTGAACCGATCCTTGGCGCCTGTGCTGACTGTTCATCGCTGCTCGGCACTTACCTTTTAACCTCAGTTAGGATTTCCTTTTAGTAAAAAACTTCTTTATCTTCTTTCTCCTCCTCCCCTTACGTTTCCCCTCCCTTTCTCCCCCTATTCCTTATCCTCTACTTAGAAAATATGCAAGCAAAAAGAATATCATTCATAATCCTATCACCCTTAGATAATAAGTACTATTATTTTGGCATATAGCTCTTCAATCTGCTTTCTATAAATATTAGATGTGCACCAAATAAACATTTTGACCAAATTCTGAAAGATGGAATGTTAAAAGGAATACTACTGCCAAAGCTAAATCTCACTGTTCTATAATAGAATTGACTTCTCCGATACAAATATAAATCTGAAATTTTACAAAAATTATTAGTTATTAAATGATAATAGAGTTGGGCATTGTGGTGCAGGAACTTAATTTCTTAGCATGGATGGATGATCAGTGCAGTGAACATTTGTGATATTGGATAGAAATTCACTTTCAGCTTAGGTGGAAGAGGGAGGAGAAAGGCTCTTATTTATTTTGGTTTTTGAGTTATTATTGTATCATTTTGGCTAGCTGTCAATATAAAACACCATGAGTGATACTTTGTCTGCAGTTTATTAAAGTTGTGTCAAATAACTGACTTCTCTCCCCTTTAACACCTGCAAGTAAAGATCTCCTTGGTGATGGTGATACAGTTTCATTAAAATTATCACTCATGGCAGCTTTGTGCAGTGCTTGCAGGAGGTATTTATCTGAATAATCTCAGAAATAAAAGTAAGGTTGTTGCCCTCATACACATTTTTTTCCTGACGTTTTTGCATGCCATTGCTGCTTCACAGAACCACTTGAGAGAAAAATGCATCCTTAAATTAAGCCTTGGCTCCAGGAGTGTGGCAGTGGAGCAGCATATAATTGGCTTTCAAGATAACAAAGCTGTTTTCCCCATCTCCATCTGCATCTCCGCTTTCACTGCCTGTACACCAATGTCAGCGCCTTTCCTGGAGAAGAGTGACAGAAGAATCTTTACAGAAGTAATCTGTGAGGAATGTTTGTTCTCTCAAGGCATCTCAGTTTCTAATAATCGACTCCTTTCCCTGCAAGCAACCATTAGTCGTCAGTAAGCGTGCTTTCAGATATTGGTAGTAAGCTGGCTGTGTTTTTGCTGTTATCTGCACAGTACAGAGGTAGAATTCTCTCGGATTCAAGCCGCTTTTTCCAATATGTAATAACTGGCCATCCCATCCCGTCTTTGAACACCTTGTATAAGTACATGAGAAAACCCCTCCGTGTGATGTAGGGGTGCCACTCTTGAGTGTTTTGGGTGGAGGAGATATTTATTCTGAGATGCATCTGGAATGCTCACCAACTTTTGGAAATGAATTTTCAGTTATTACCAGTAAATATGTGACTGATGTGCCTTCTTCATATTGCTGATGTTGCCATGCTGATGTGGTGTAAGCTATGTGGTAATATAATCATTGATCATGCACGAGTTCAAATGCCAGAAATGAGATTTGAAGAAAGCATTCTGCTCTTTGGCCTTTCAGATCGAAACCAAAGATCAGATTTTGGCTCAGTTTGGAAGGAAGCGGAAGCATTTTTGTGGATCCTTAAATATGCATAGAAATATATATATTTTTTTGTATAGGTTTAAAATGCTAAGATGTGGGCCGGCCGAGTGGCGCATTGGTTAAGCGCTGGTTTTGGGATGCCAGCGGCCCCGGTTCGGATCCCACATGAGGGCCAGTGACACTGCCCTCTACAGCTAACAACAGCTCCACCTGGAGCTGGGCTGTGCGAGCCCCGGTGATGGTGTGGGCTGCAGCCCCTGCTGCAGTGGGCTGCCAAAGGCTGCAGTGAGTGGCCCGCAGCCAGCGTGAGCGGCTGGCAGCCAAGCGTGAGCTGCCAATAGCCGCGATGAGCGACATCCAGAGGCCAGCGACAGATCTGCCTCATCCGGGAAGAGCGCAATGACCATACCAACAGTGAAGCAACATCCTCCGCAACTAAACTGAAGAACAAGAAGACGGCAACTTGTCTGTTCCCCTTCCCCGATTCCCCAACGCTGTTCCCCTCCACCAATTCCCCAATAAAATCTTTAAGAAAAAAAAAAAAATGCTAAGATGTGACTGAGAATGTTTTGAATCTAATTTGCTTTTAAAAAGTACATTTTATTTTAAATAGTAAAATATTCATAACAAAAAATTTATCTTTTAAACCATTTTTAAGAGTATAATTCAGTGGCACTAAGTACATTCGCATTGATGTACAGTCATCAACCACTGTCCATCTTCAGAATTTTTTTATCATCTCATTCTGAAACTTTGTACCCATTCCTCTCTTTCCCCAGCCTCTGGCAACCAACCATGCTACTTTCTTTGTCTATGAATTTGACTATTTTAGGTACATCATAAAAGTGGAATCGTACAATATTTGTCCTTTTGTGTCTGGTTTATTTCACTTAATATAATGTTTTCAAGGTCCATCCCTTTTGTAGCATATAACAGAATTTGCTTTCTTTTTAAGGCTTAATAATATTCCATTGCATGTATGTACCACATTTTATTCATTCATTTGTTGGTGGACACTTGGATGGCTTCTGTCTTTTTGGCTATTGTGAATAATGCTGCTGTGAATGTTCAAATCAAACATCTTTAAATAGGGTTTTTTTTTTTTTTTTTAGCCAGTGGCCCCGGTCTGTTGCCACATGTGAGGGCCATTGACACTGCCCTCAAAAATAAATAAATAAATAAACAAATAAAATTTAAATAGGGTTTGTTTTTTTTTAAATAAGAAAAAATATATGCCTTTTCTTGATCAGTTTTACTAGAGGGAGGCCATATCCAAATTTAACCAAGGAAATGCCTATCTCACGGACGTGAAAACACCCAAGCCTTTTCAGCAGTATTGAGTTGAAAGCATTGGTATTTGCCTGAGGTCAGGAAAGCAGTTTCACAGTACTTTAAGGCGGTCTCACCAGTGAACTTGGCAGCAATCTTGAATGAGGCCTGTCAGGGTTCTTGGAAAACAGCCTGGTGTTTTCATATCTTTTGCTCTGATAGCTCTTACTTTGTCAGTGCCTCAAGAGGGAAAACCTGGCAGTAGTGTTGATTCCTCAAATCAGTCTAAGCTGGTAAAATTCTCATCAGAGCTCTTTCTGGATATGCAGATATGATTAATTTAAGTGGTTTGCTCGTCTGTGACCCTGTCTCACTGTGGTAGCTCAGGAATTTCTGTGTCTGGATAATAGTCTATTTGGGAGGGGAGCTAAGATTCTGGGCTTCAAGCTATGCACACAGAGCAAGCACTCTTGATCTCACATTTTACAACTCTGTGTGGCAAGGGGAAGACTTGATGGAAAATGTGGAGCAACCCATTCTCCACTGATTCCTTTCTGTGGTCTGCTGGCTTGGTGCATAGTCATCTTGCAACGACATTATTTAGGTGCTTTTTTTTTGTTGTTGTTGTAGAGATGTGGGAAATTGAGGTTAGCCTCCTGTTTTGTGGTAAGAGAAGTGAAATGTTTTGTAACTTTACAGGCTAGGTAAGAATCAGATGTGATTGTGGTTTAAACAATGCCAGTGGTCTGTTTATGGTACCAACACTTCCTAAAGTCACTTGATGTGTCTGAAGAGGGCGGCCCCTTCGTGAGTTTACTGACAGCATTGTGGATTGTATTTTTATATTAAAAGGCTGTTTTCTTGCTGTGTGATCTTTCTTTTTATTTAATTATTTTTTGGCATCTGTCTTGGTCTTTTTTCTGATAGGTATCTGTGTGGATTTGTAGAGTTCTGGAGTGGACTTTAAAAAGTCCTTGATTTAAATAGGTGACCTCTAGAACAAAATAGCATATGAGCTTGATGCTCAGTCACATAATTTATATATTCAGTTAATCACTTTTGGCAACTGGTCAAATATCCTACTTCAAAGAATAACTATAATACTGCCTGAATAAATTTTTTAGTTTCACATGAAAGATATAATCAGAGATGTGTCTCTGGGAAAAATGATAATTGGGGTCCCTTTGTCCCATTACAAGTTTGACTGTAGCTAACTAAACTGTCACTGCCTCAGACACCTATGCAAACATTTATTTTATTGTTGAAGTCTTTTGTGTTATGTGTTCAGTGGTGAAAGTGCGATTTTGGAGGTGTGGAACCAGCTGCATTGTGGCTGTCTGGGAAGTCATCATTGTGATTCTGGTTGGGCCATAGTGGGTGGGGGTGAAAGTGTGGCAGAGCTGCAGGGCTCCTGCCTGTGTGCTCCCTGCTGGACCAGTGACACCAGTGCGCTGTGTCTTTCCTGCTGCCGGGTGTGTGAGCAGAGACTAGGCGCCACACTCCAGGAGGCGATGATCAAAAGAGGAACACCAACAAATTTCTCCAGACTGCTTATGTGCACAGTGCCTATATCTTCCATTTTTACCCAGCCCCTTTTAATCTGAATCTTCCTTTCCCACTCCACTGAGACTGCTGAGGTAGCATTGCCTCTGACCCTATATCGTTGAATGCTTCTTCGCCCTTCTCCTTCTCCTCTTCCACTGTTGTGGCATACCCTTCTTTCATTTCCTTTGCCCTCCTTGGGTCTTTGAGGCTCCCCACACTTCTGGTCCTGTGATTCCTTCCCTGGCACCTCTGCCTGACTTGGACATGGAAATGTCTGAGGTCCAAGGCGGGCAGTCCCCTTCCTCCGAGGTAGGGTGGTAGGACGATGGGGGTCTGCTGGAAAAACACTGTAATTATTGTTTGGTTTTGACTCAAAAAGTCCCTTACTGTCTGGGAGGCATAGTCAGAGCTGTTTAGGCTCCTTAAACTTAGATTGTGTGGGGAAAGTGATGGAGAAAGTACAGAGCCTTTTGTGCACTGAGCCTCTATTTTAGAAATAAACTCTAGGGGTCAGAAATATCGATGGATAGATTAAATCTAACCTTTTGTCGTTTTATTATCTACAGATTTTTACGATAGTTAATGTGACTCCTATTGGAATAAACAATGGCATTTATTTCAAATTGGATGCTATTCTTATTAAAATTTTTTTTTTTTTAAATTGGGGAACAGTGTGTTTTTCCAGGACCTATCAACTCCAAGTCAAGTAGATGTTTCAATCTAGTTGTGGAACTTGCAGCTCCTTGGCCCATGTTGGAATCGAACTGTCAACCTTGGTGTTACGAGCCTGACCTCTAACCACCGGAGCTAACCGGTCGCCCCTATGCTATTCCTTTTTTTTTTTTTTGTTTTTTAAATTTTAATTTTTATTTATTTATTTATTTTTAAGAGGGCAGTGTCACTGGTCCTCATATGTGGAATCCAAACCAGGGCCGCTGGTGTCCCAAGCCAGCTCTTAACCACCGCGCCACTTGGCCGGCCCTATGCTATTCTTAATTTTTGAAAATTTAGTAAATAACAAAATCTCAACCTGCTTACATACATTCTAGTTTGTCTGATTCCTGTCTGCATGTAGAAGACAAACTTTATATACTCTTCACAGTAACAAATTTTTAAAGATAAATAGCACTAGAAAATGACTTTAATAATTCTTTCTTTTTTTCTCTCATAGGTTTGTCATCAGTTGCATCTTTAAGATGCCTTCAAGTGTTAATGGATATTCTATTTAAAATAGTTGCACAGTATTTCTTTTATGACTATAGATGATTGTACAGTTTAGTTTTCTTTACACTCAGTTTCCTTTATTGCTTTGAGTTAACATTTGGAGGTACTATTTCTGATATCTCAAGACTGATTTCTTGGAGTGTGTGTGTGTGTGTGTGTGTGTGTGTGTGTGTGTGTGATTTACTGAACTGCCTGGTGATTTTCTTTATCAGATTCGCTCATTTGAGGAGCCCAGCAGTTTATGAAAAACGAGAGAGGGAATATCAGATATTGAGAGGCTCATATCATGGTGTAATGAAAATGAAACCAAGGCTTTTGACTTTTGGCAGAGGTGGGTTTGGGTGCCTCACTCTGCCAATCACTGGCAATGGACTGTTGATCACATTACTGGAGTTGTTTGAATCTTAATGTTCTAAAATGGGGATAGTAATGCTCATCTTACAGTTTTGTTAAGGGATCATGTCTGTAAACCCGCAGCATACTGTAGGTGTAAAGTACACGGCAGTGATTATTACTAGAGCTTCCTCTCCTGAAGCCACACTGTATTAGAAAGTGGATATGTTTTCATTATTTCCTTCCTTCCTTCCTTCCTTCCTTCCTTCCTTCCTTCCTTCCTCCCTCCCTCCCTCCCTCCCTCCCTCCCTCTTTCTCTCCTTTCTTTTCTTTCTTTCTTTCTTTCTTTCTTTCTTTCTTTCTTTCTTTCTTTCTTTCTTTCTTTCTTTCTTTCTTTCTTTCTTTCTTTCTTTCCCTTTCCTTCTTCCCTCCCTCCCTCCCTCCCTCCTTCCCTCTCTCCCTCCCTCCCTTCCTTCTTTCCTTCCAAGATTTTATTGGGGAATTGGGGAAGGGGGACAGCCAAGTTATTGTCCTTCAGTCTTAGTTATGGAGGGTGCAGCTAGCTCAGCTCCAAGTCCAGTTGCCATCTGGCTGCCCATTGGCAGCTCATGGCCGCTCAGAACAAGGTTCTGTGTTCAATATTAGTTGTGGGTGGGCATAGCCACCATACCATGCGGGAGTCAAACTGGAAACTTTGTTATGAAGAGAGCACGCTCTAACCACTGTGCCATCTGGCCACCAGTGGGCAGCTTAGGGCAGCTCAGCTCAAGGTGCCATGTTCAATCTTAGTTGCAGGTGGGTGTAGCTCACCATCCCATGCGGGAGGCAAACCGGCAACCTTGTTAGGAGCACGTGCCCTCAACATCTGAACCCTCTTGCCACCAGTTAGCAGCTCAGCTCAGGTGCAGCTCACTGGCCCATGTGGGAATCGAACCGGTGATCCTGTTTGTTGCTCAGAGCTCACGCTCTTAACCAACTGAGCCACTCAGCTGGCCCCTTGTTATTTTCTTTTATCATTTACTATTACAGAGGCTATGGAGGTAGATGAGGAAAGTCTAGACTGACCAAGAACCTCCTATTATTGTTCAATTGAATTTATGTTGTTTAATTAGTGCAGTTCCATCTTTTCTCCTGATTGCTTTTTCAGTTGTGGAGTCTGATGTTAAACACAAAACAGATTCCAATAAGATTTTCTCCCTCTAGAACCTTTACAAATGGAATCAGTTTGACTAGCAAGTCCTATTCCCAGGGAGTAGAAGCTTCATGTTTTTTTTTTTTTTTTCATTGTTACTGTGAATATTTTAAACATATAGAAACTAATATAATGAACATATATAACCAGCCCCCAATTTTATCAGACATTTTGTGTGTTTGATGTGTTTTGTTATATATATTATTTTTGTAAAATAACTATCCCATCTTCACTGGACCTTGCTGTCTGGTTCACTGTTCTTTCATGCTTAGGACAGTGCTTGGTGAGAGGCAGGCTCCAAATAAACACTATGTATCCTACTCCAGCTCCAGTGGCCTTCCCTTCCCGTTTCCCCAGAGGTAACACTACTACAGATAGCAAGCGATTGAGGAGGGAAAAGTGCCATGCTAGGGTCAGCCATCCTATAAGTATGAATTATATAAGTTCATACTTACATAATTCATAATATAAGTACGAATGAATTTGGAAATAGCTTCTATAGAAACCAGAATATTCTCCCTGCATTGGCAGAGCCAGTGACTGCTTACCCGACGTAGCCATTGGAACGGAAGCAGACTTGGGGCAGGGCTTTGTATGGCGCCAGGACAATTGAGCCAGAGCTCAGCAGTGGGAACAGTGTTTCCAGGGATTGAAGATAGATAGTTCAGGGTAGCTGGGATTGTGTTATCAGAAGGGAGTCACAAAAGAAGAATCAATTGCCAGAGACCAAGATTATTGAGCTCTTCATACATGTCAGTAATAGTCAGAGGCTCTTAATGGAGCAGTATAGCATACTAGATGAAAAGCTGATTTTCTGGAAACATACCATCCTGGATTAAAGTTTAATTCCTTCTTTGTTTGGCTGTATGGCCTAGAGTCAGCCACTTATCCTCTCTGATGTGAGGGCCATTCTCACTTGGCTACTGAGAAGTTAAACAGGGAATTGAGTTCTTGCCTAGACATTCTATTCTGTTTTAAGAGGCCCTCTTGCCTTTGAGAACTCAAAATAGGCAGCTAAATGATGAGAAATGTGATTTTTTTTTTTTTTGGTTGGTCACAAATGTATAGATGTCCTCATATACATGAAGCCATGTACAAAGTAACTCAGTCAAAGTGAACTCATCTTACCTGCCAAATTCTAGTATCTTATAGAATGACCATCTTCTTCTCAGTCATCAGGACAGAACCAGGGAGTCATCCACAGCTCCTTTTGTTCTACCTCTGTATCCTTCCAACCACCAAAGCAAGGTCATTTTGCCTCTTTATTAACCTTGCATTCATGTTCTTAAGCCCTCATTACTTTCTACCTGGATTTCTACTGAGCTATCCATTTTTGGCCAGTTTTCATTCCTGTTCTCCCAGATGCTGTCACAGCTCTCTTCCTAAACTCATCCTGTTAGTCCCCACTTAAATGTGTCCGTGGTTCCTGTTGCCCCCAGGAGAAAGTGTGGGCATCTCTGTTGAACATATGAGTCTCCATCACTTGTTACTGTCATCCCTCTCATCTTCCCTTTCCCTTCCCTATTGGCTCATTGCTTTGACGGCCCCTGTCCACTTAGAATGCCTTTCCCCTGCTTCACTCATCTAATGTATTCTAATCTTTCAAGACTCAATTCAAGCATCTTCTCCTCTGTGACGAGCCTGGCTGCCCTAACCCACCCGGCAGTCTGGGTTGAGTGTTTCCCCCACTTTTGCCTCAGTAATTCCTCCAAGCACACTGGGTTGTGACTGGCTACTTATCTGTTTCCAGGGTGAAAACACTTGAGAGTCTGTTTAGTGCCTAGCATGGTGTCTGACACATAGGAGGCTCTCAAAAAAGATCAGTAGAATATAAATGGATAGGAAATGACTTTTTTTTTTTATCAACCCCAAACCAGGAGGATAGACACATTCTTTCTCTCCACCTTTCTCTCTGTATCCATTCCAGCATCTGCTCAACAGCCCAGCTGTGATAGAAAAGAAGCATATGGTTGACTTGAAAGAGGCAGTTGCGATGTGACTATATGTGTTTGAAATATATTCACCCCCCTTCCCAATAGCAGTAATGACGTCTTGTGTATGTCTTTTTATTTGTATTCTCCTTAAGTGCCTCCACAGACATGATCTCATCTAGCGTGGGGTACTGATAGCCTGATGAGTGCTAGATGGGAGCACATGAGTGTCTCCCTTTTATAGATGTAGACAGGAAGGTAAGGAGTGAAGAGCTTTACCCAAAGTGAATGAGTTGTTAGCGGTGAAGAGACCAGGCTTTGAGCTGAAGTTGTCTGCCCTTTCTCTTCTTTCGTAACTGGCAGAACCAGGTTATATCAGGTTCATGTTTTCACATTTAATCATCAAAAAAGAAAATTGTGCCGGCCGAGTGGCTCAGTTGGTTACGAGCTCACTCAGGAGTGTGAGCTGAGCTCTGAGCAATAGCAGTTTGATACCCAGCCCTAGCTGAGCTGCTGCTGAGCTGCCAACAGGTGGCAGGATGGCTCAGCTAAAAAAAAAATAAAAGAAAATTGGCAGAAGTGGTATTGGAAAAGTTTTCTGCATATTAACTTTGCTTGCAGGTGTCAACCGGTGGTCGTTGGCACCAATTCAATGCCAACAGGAATGCCCAATTTGGGGCACGGTGAAGAAGGAAACTTTATTCAGCGCAAACAGTTTAACTGTGATACAGCAGGGCTATGGAACAGCTCAATAGTGTTACAGCTCTATTATGAAGCAGCATGGCAGTGGAACAGAATGGCTGTGAGGTGCCTTGAGGAAAGGTGACTCTGGGGCAAGGCAGGCTTTGGGCAAGTTCCCTCTCTGGCTAGACAGATCTGCTGTGCTCTGCCTTGCCCTACTCTGCTCCACCTGTTCTCCATTCTGGTCCAGCAAGACACCTTTGGTGTATTGTCTTTGGTGGTTTTGTTCCCGCTGAAGAAATGTAGTCCTCAGTCTTTGGTGGAAAGGGAAAATGTGCTCCCCCAGCCAGAGGGGAGCTGATTTATATATAGAGAACTCCCTGTCCCTGGTCCCTGATTGGCCCATCCTCATGCAAATGAGAACACAAAATCCTCACAGTTGGTTGGATTGGTCCAAAAGGCACTGTCATGATTGGTCAAAATGGATCTGCACTGATTGGGTGGTGAAGATACTGATGGGGATATAGTTATGTAGCTCTGATTGGATGGGGAAAGCCTCAGTCCTATTGGTTGAAGTACAGTTGCAGGAACTCCTTCATAAGGGCTGGTTCAGATGGCAGGAACACAGGGCAGGCAGGCAGTGCAGTTCAGGCTTTTATTTGAAGTGCTGTTTGCTTGAGAGGTGCCTGTTTAGGAATGCTTTAGGCTCTGCTTTTAAATTTGAGCCCAGTTAGCCACCAGGAGTCCTCGGTTGGTATTTTCTTTCTCAGGGTCCACTCAGGTATACTTTTTAAATGTTAATTTCCCTTATCTTCTTTCAGTTCTGGTTAAGTGCTCAGAGTGTTTGTCTCACCAAGTTCATTTGGCTGAAAGAGTTGAGGTCCTTTAAGTGGTGTTCTGGGGCCCACCCTGAACAGAGGTGAAGGATTTGTCACATTTCTGTTGGTCAGTTTGGGAATATTGACTTCATGCTATTTTCCTGCTTTACAAACTAATATGGTGACAACAATAAAATCTTAGTCCTTCTTAAGGTGTATTGTTTACATTCTATTAAATCCTTGGAAAATGAAATGTCGTTTTTCCATTCTAGAATTCTGGAGTCTTTGCATAAATGGCTCACCAGGACTCAACAATAATATTCTTAATTTCTGGGAATTTCTAAATTTTTAAAATTGCAGCCTCTGAAGTAGGCTGTTGCAGGAAACTACGCCTATATGTTTTATTAAAGTGTAGGCTTCTAATAGCAAAGATGAAGACGGTGAGATTGAAAATGCAAGGGTAAAACAATTCAGACACAACCAAGATATATTTAGAAAGCATGCAAGTTTTGGTGGTGTTCTTTTTGTTACTTTTTTTGGCAGTCACTCTGTTCATCTCTGAAATATCTGTATAATATTGTTTGTCCCCCAATTTTTTTTTTCAATTGCAGTTGACATACAATATTATGTTCGTTTCAGGTGTATAGCATAGTGATGAGACATTTATATAACTTACGAAATGATCACCCCAGTAAGTCTAGTACCCACCAGCCACCATACATAGTTACTACAGTATTATTGACTATATTCCCTGTGCTGCATTTTACATCCCCACGATTGTTTTGGTAACTGCCAATTTGTACTTCTTAATCCCTTCCTCATTTTTACCCATCCCCTAACCACCCTCCCATCTGGCAGCCATCATTTTGTTCTCTGTATCTATGAGTTTCTTTCTTTCTTTTTTTTTTTTTAGCTGAGCCATCCTGCTACCTGTTGGCAGCTCAACGGCAGCTCAGCTTGGGCAGGGCATCGAACTGCTTTTGCTCAGAGCTCAGCTTGCACTCCTGAGCGAGCTCTTAACCAACTGAGCCATTCGGCTGGCCCATTGTTGGTTTTTTTAGAGTCCACATATAAGTGAAATCATATGGTATTTGTCTTTCTCCGTCTGACTTATTTCACTTAGCATAATACTTCTTAGGTCCATCCATGTTGTCACAAATGGCAAGATTTCATTCTTTTTTTTTTTTTTTTTTGAGAGCAGCGTCACTGGCCCTCATATGTGGGACCCGAACCGGGGCTGCTGGCGTCCCAAGCCAGTGCTTAACCACCGTGCCACTTGGCCGGCCCAAGATTTCGTTCTTTTTTATGGATCAGTACTATTCCACTGTATATTGTACTACATCTTTTTTTATCCATTTGTCTATCGATGGATCCTAAGGTTGTTTCTGTATCTGGGCTATTGTAAATAATGCTGCAGTGAACATAGGAATGCTTATGTCTTTTTAAATTAGTGTTTTGGCTTTCGTTGGATAAATACCCAGAAGGGGAGTTGCTGGGTCATATGGTAGTCATCTTGTTTTATAAGCCCTCATTCATCTTAATTCTGTTAGCATTTGATCTTTGAGTTATTTCAGTCATCTGCCTCCTGCCACAATGAAACCTTTGTTTCCTTGACTTCTATAATGCAAGGAAGTGTTATTGTGAATCTCCTCTTGTCTTTTCCCATTATTGGCTACTTCCACCATCACTCTATCATCCACACATGTCAGTGGTTTTCACTTTTGTTCCCTGGTGGCATTTGTGTGCATGCATAGCTATTTTTCTATATCAGGGTATTTCTACTTATTTGTCCTGCTGTCTTTACAGACTCCATTGCCTAAAAACAAATTAACCTTAGAAACAAATTAACCTTCCTTATAATGAGGAAGGACCTTCAAGATCATCATTGTCTCATGTTAGAATTAGGTAAACTAAGGCTCAGTGGGGCAATGTAGCTTGTATAATTTCACACAATCATCATTTGGAGAAATGAGTCTAGGAAACAAGGTTGTTTTTTTTTTTTTTTTTTTTTTTTTTTTAAGACTTTATTGTGGAATTGGGGGAGGGAAACAGTGTTGGGGAATCAGGGAAGGGGAACAGACAAGTTGCTGTCCTTTTTGTTCTTCAGTCTAGTTGCAGAGGACGTCGCTTACTGGCCCATGTTGGTATTGTGATCATTGCACTCTTCCCGGGTGAGGCAGTAGCTCACTGGCCATTGGACGGCCGCTCATGGCCGCTCATGGCTGCTCACGGTAGCTCACAACAGCTGCCGGCCAGCCCCATTGCAGCCTACACCATCGATGGCAACTCGTGGGAGTCCAGCTCCAGGTCGTTCACCATTTTAGCTGTAGAGGGCACAGTGTCTCTAGCTCTCATGTGGGACCTGAACCGGGGCTGCTGGCCTCCCAAGCCAGCGCTCAACCACCGCGCCACTCGGCAGGCCCAGTACTATACCTTTTTGAGATAGCTTCTTTCATTTGCATTCTTTCATTTACGTTGTCTATATCTATAACTTGTCCGTTTTTGTACCACAGTTTGTTTACTCATTCTCTCATTGCATTCCCACCAGCAATGTGTGAGGGTCTTAGTTGCTCTGCATCTTTGTCAGCATTTGATATTTCCAGTTTTTAAAATTTAGCCATTTTAGTAGGTGTGAAAAGGTATCTCATTGTGATTTTAATTTTCATTTCCCTAATGATTAATAATGTTGAACATCTTTTCATGTGCTTATTTGCCATTCTTCTGCCTGGTATATATGTCTGTATATCTTCTATCTATTATGATGTTTGTTATATCCATTTTCATTATCATAACCCTATTTCAGGTGGCTATTGTGCCTAGCTTTTTATATCAATGTTGTTGCCCAGGCACTGCAGTATATTCCAGAGGTCAAGGCACTGAGCTAGGAACTTTACGCACATAATCTTATTTTATCCTTACAAAGTCCTCAGGCGATAAGTAGTGTTTTCTGTTTTTATGGGGGAGAAATAAAGATCCCATGTTCAACAGATATTTATTGAGTGCTGATCATATGCCAAGTGCCAGTTATTATACCCATTTACTAGTTCTGTGACTTTGGGCAAGTCATTTAATCTCTGAGTCAATTTGCTTATCTGTTAAATAGGGATCTATATTACAGTTTTTTCTGTCAGGGTTATTGAGTGAGGATTTTAAAGAAGAATGTAGGGAACATACTCAACTTGTCTGGGCTGTGGTATATGCTGTGAAACCATTAGCAGTGGCTGCTTCTGTTGTCATTAGATAACTTCACACTGTACTGAGTCTGTTTCTGCCCCTCACTGGCTCTCTCCCTCTGGAAAATTGGCCTTTGGTGGGTCTCCACTCTGGATCGAATATTAAAACCAACGTGAGAGTCAGCCTTTTTCATTTAAGGAATGTGTTTCCTCTGTGTAGATCACTGGTTGATTGCATCATTTGGTCAAGACAGATGAGTTTGGGCCAATTTTGCAAAGCAGATCCACAATGCTGCAGTTACTACTCTCCCTCATCCCTCCCCTACGTGCAAAAAGGACCAGTTACTGTGGAGCTTGCTGGTAGCTAATCTGAGTGTTTTGTTTCTAAATTCACATTTCATCCTTTACCTAATCTTAGGTATGACAAAAGGGGTACTATGGACGAGGCTTACCTCCATTGCAATAATGTGTGCAGCGTTGCTGAAATTCTTTTTGTCATTTAGTAATTTAATCACGTTGTTCTGTTTTTGGCCAGATGATTTGAGATGATCTCCAGGAAGCTGGAAATACTTTGAAGAGATGTTGCTATTTCAAATAAGTGGTTAGGATTTTCTGAAGTCAGTAACAGAAAAGTTAAATGAGCCAAATGTTTTACTTTGAGTCCATTCCAACACCCATGGTTATGTAAAGAATGTTTAACTTTTACTAATATCATAAAGGGTTGATCTAGTATTGGCAAGGTTATTCTGTTTAGGGTAGGGTGGAAAGTGGAAATCATAATATTATTTTTAAAAGTCATGATGCAAAGATGGCCTTTTATAAGCTGTCAAGTTATCAACCATGGAGTATGTGAGGCTTTGCATGTGGAATCAAGGATTGTTAAGATTGGCTTCTTGCTTTTCCCTATTGGATAGCTAGAGCATGGGTTTACTTCTTCAGTTGTTAAGCATGTAGCTGATGCCTACCCTGTGCCAGGTCCCTTTTATGTGCCACTCTTCTTAATCCTCACAATGGCCCTTTGAAATAAAAATAAGCCCCATTTTACAGATGAACTCATTGTGTGGAGAGGCCATACAATGGCCTGCCCAGTGTCACCCTATAAGGAGGCAGTGTTGAGCCTTGGTTTTCTGACAGTGCCTGCTGCTCCGATTGGTGTCCGCTTCACCTCAGTCTGCCTGCGATTGAGGTATGGCAGCTGCTGCCCCCTGCTCACCAAGAAGGCCAGCATAACTTCTCCCAGTATAGCATCTGTTTCCTTCATAAGGGCTTTTCCGTTGTAGAAAGAACGAACTTTGAAGTCAGAGACAAGGTGCCAGTGATATCCCCATATTTTTTTTTTTTAATTGCCTGTGTGATTTTGGTCAAGTTAGTTAAACTCCGAGTGCCTAAGATTCTTCAGTTATAAAGTGGGAATAAGACATGCCTGGTAGAGATGTGGCGAAGATTAGAAACCATGCAATAGAGCACTTAGCCTAGTATATGCCTAGTAACTGGTAGCCACTATTATCGTCACCATTGCAGGGCCTTCTGGCTGGTCTTGGGGGGTTGAAGAAGCAGCCCAGATGAGTGGTTAAGAATCTGGATTTTGGAATAAACTGCCTGGGTTCAAATCCTTGTTTCACCCTTATCAACTGTGTGAGTGTGACAACTTGATTGCTTTCTGTGCTTCAGTTTCCTCCGTCTGTAACAAGGGTTTAATAACAGTACCTATCTCATAGGGATAAACGATTGTAAAGAGACAATAAGGCTGAAATGATCTCATTTTGGTCATCTGGTGCCATTGTTTTATTCAGTGGCATGATATGAGCCTCCTTGAAATTTATGGTAACATTTAGTCTCTCCTTGCTCAAATGGAAAGAATTTCTCATTTTTGTTTTTAATGCCAACAGGAATGTGTGAAATTATGTTTTTATGCAAAATACAGGTAAATTATGAAAATTACTGTTGCTACTTAAGAAATCAATTAACTAAATCTAAAAAGAAGATCCTTTTGTATAGAGAATACATAATTTTTTTTTGTAGAATTACTACTACATATAAAATAAGGTATAGTAAATAATCTCATCTCATAGGTGAAAATATAGAAAAACATAACCAGCTCTCTGTTAAAAACAAAAAACAAAAACAACAACCTAAAATACAATTCCATTGTTATGATTTGCCCCTCCTGCTTTAATCTTGAACTTGGCTGGGTTGCATGGGAGTTAATTGTTTTTTCTCTTTGAGATGACAGCAGTAAGATGGAACCATGGATGTGAGTCTGTCAGGAGGAAAAGTCTGTGAATTTGACGTTGGTTTAGAAACTAATCTGACTTCTCCCTGTGGGTAGCGTGTGGTGCTGACTGGATCTGCCTCATTATTCTGAAGTCTATACTGATGTCCTGTGACTAATATGTCCCAGCTGTCTGGGTCACCACTTTGGAGTACTATTTATTTGCAGTAGTGATGCTGCAAATAGGAAAAGCTTTCCCTTTTGTGGGTTGAAAGCTTTTCTGGTAATTAGCAAAACAAGCATGCCTCTTATTTGGAGGGAGACTGGAAAAACGACTAAAGAGTCGGTTTTACAGAATCACTTTGGAAAACCGTTTAGCATTCCTTAGGAGAGCCGAACGTGTGTAAGCCCTAGCCCAGCCCTCCTCTGCTAGGTATGTGCCCTGGAGAAACTTGCTGGGTCCTCCCATGCAATGAACACTAGAATGTAAATGGCAGCATTATGCCAAGTAGCAAAAATCTGAAAAACCTCCAGATGATTCTCAACAGTAGAATAGGGCGATAAATTGTGTATATGTTCATACAATGAGAACTAGACAGTGGTGAAGAATCTGCTACAGCCACATGAGTCAACAGGGATGAATCTCAAAATCTTAAGAGGCAAGTCTTAAAAGAATACATACAGTTGGTTTCATTTGTGTTAGACTTAAAAGCAGGCAAAATGCAGCAACATTATTGAGACTACATATGTAATAAAACCATAAAGAGAAGCAAAGGAATAATTAACTTAGAGTTCAGGGTTATCTGTTCAGGGAGGAGGGAGTGGGAGGATGGAGGGGGATAGGTAATGAGGAAGGGGCGCACAGGCCTTCCCCCATCCCCCAAAACCCCAGCACTTTCAATTGGGTATTAGGTACACAGGATTTCTGTTATTATTCTTTAATCTGACATGATTATATTTATCACTGAATAACAAGTTACCTCAACACTTAGCAGATAAAACACTGATAAACATGAATGATCTCATACAGTTTGTAGGGAAGGAAATCAGGAGCAGCTTAGCCTGGATGGTTTTAACTTGGAGTCTTGCATGGCATTGCAGTCAAGATAGCAAATGAAGCAGCTGCCATCTCCTGAAGCCTTGCCTGGGCGGGAGGAAGTGCTCCTAAGAAGGCTTTCTCCTGTGACTCCTGCAGGTCGGTTCCTCACCAGGTGAGCTTGTCTTTAGAGCCCATGCGTGTCCTCATGACATGGCAGCCAGCTTCTCTCCCAAGACAGAGTGAAGGGAAGCTGTTCTTTGACCTAGCCGTTGAAGTTGCACTCCACCGCTTCCCCAATGTCATAGTGGTTACAAATGCCAACCCTGTTCAGTGTTGGAAGGGGACTACATAAAAACATGAATACCACAGGCAGGGATCATTGGGGGCCGTCTTGGATGCCGGCTACTGCGGCTATGCACTTTTTTTTTTTTTTTTTTTGAGGGCAGTGTTACTGGTCCTCACATGTGGGATCTGAACCGGGGCTGCTGGCGTCCCAAGCCAGCTCTTAAGCACCATGCCACTCAGCCGGCCCACACACTTTTTAATATATTTCACAATACAAACTTTTTAGAGATGCACCAAATTGCTAAGCCTATTTTTCTTTAGTGATGATGCAGACATCCATTTAAATTAAAATTACTGCAGGTGCTGAATGTGTTACCAATCAGTAGGGATTGAAGAAAAAAGTTAGGGAGAAAACGGGTAACTGAGTGGCACAAGCCTGCCTGACAGGAGTGTGCCCGGGGCTGTGAAGCTAGTGGGGAGGGCAGTGAAGCCAAGAATTTAAGTAATCCACCAGGATGTGTGGGATAGATGTGGGATTTTATGTGCCTAGGCTTCAGTCTGCCTGCCCTAGATCTGGCAGAAATCGGGGATTCCTGATTTTGAAGCGAATTCTCCGGACCAAGGGCCATCGGTAGCTTGGGTTCACTGTGATATAAAATTCCTGCCAGCTTCACATGTTCTCCCAAGATCATCTTGAATGAAAAAGGAGAGTCCATCTCTCACTCCCCCCACATGTAAGGGTGTAGCTGGAAATGCCCTAGGCAAGTAAGAATAGGAGTTTTATCTGAACAATTATGCTATGATTGCCTTCTACTCCACATATGTTCACATGTGTATTTGTTTTATCAACGGCTTATCAACTACTGATTCATTTGCTTATCCTCACCAAAATCTTTGAGTAAAATCGATGTTTCCAAAGGTACATCATATTTTTTCCTTGGTTTGGTGTAGCTCTTTGCATAACCTCTTGGTGAGTTGTTCCTGGAGTCCATGTACTCCAGTTTGTGAGGCATTGAGTCACATCCTATCTCCTTGGTGGGTTGCGATGTCCTTGTGGATAGGTGTTCCAGCCTTCAGGTGAGGAGGCAGCTTGGAGAGGTTCTCTGGATTTTTAATCAAGCTTACGATGGAGGAGACAAGATTGAAAGTGGGGTGCAGGGGGTCCCTAACTAGCTTTCCTCAGGCTGTTGTATGCCAGCACCTTCACAGCTTAGATGTTGATACCTCTAAATCTCTGTGCTTGTGGAATTTTGGTGATTCCCAGATGAAGGGCCACTTTAGGTCATTTGTATAGATGACCACTTCTCCCCAGCTGTCGTTTTTTTTGATGCCGCTTCCATTTTTATTGGTGGAACGGTATCTGTGCCATTATATTCTACTGTATTTTCCATTTTATAAAAATAAATGGAAAATCCTCAAAAGCAAGTGATAATTGCCTTTTGTTGTGACAAAGATAAAGGCATCAGGGGTGCCATGTGATGTTGGTTTTATTTGCCTTGGCCAACAATGTGCTTGCTTGAGAAAGAAGGGAGAAAAATGGAAAAAAGAAAGTATATATATATACAGTAAAACCTTGGATTGTGAGTAATGTGGTTTGTGAGTGTTGTGAAAGATGAGCAAACATTTCTAATACATTCTAGCTTGGTAATCGAGCAATGTCTTGCAATACGACTAGTTTGTTTCCGTAACAAATTATGCTTGCAAACCAAGGTATTACTGTGTGTGTGTGTGTGTGTGTGTGTGTGTGTGTGTGTGTGTAATGTCAAAAATACATTAAGGGTTATTGTGTTGAAAAGGGAAGTATACTTACCAATATTAACTATAGTAAATGGTAATCATAATTATAGCATTAATGGTAATATTAAGAATGATAATATATACTCTCAGGCAACACCCTGTAGCACCCCTCTGCTCCCCCAATGGTGTGTGAATGTGTTGTTGGCCATTTTGCTCTGAGGTTGGTTTTCAGGAGAGCATTGTCTTGGAGGCTAGGGAGGAGTGGGGAAGGGCTGTATGGTGAGACTCCCTGAGCTGGGGGTCAGAAGACCTGAGTTGGAGTTTCATCCCTGGTGTTTTCTGATACATCACCTCTGGCACTCAGCTGCCCACTCTGGAAAATGGAATCAGTGAGCTGCTTACCTCACAGGGTTGTGGGAGGATCAATTGATAATGCCAAAGTGTAAGGTGGGCGGAGGCGGCAGCAGTAGGACCTGTAGTCCACAGCAGCACCCTCACTATCAGTGGATCCGGTCCGGAAGTCAGGGGATCAGCAGTTCTGGTATGGTCCTGAGAGTGTGTGTGGTCTCAGAAACCCAGTCCGAGTGAAGCTCAGCTCCTTGAAGCTGCACTTTGTTGGAGTGGAAGGTTGGGCTGCACCACTGTCCTGAAACTGATGTGAATTAAAAGAAACTTCCCAAGGAATTCCTTTGTCCCAAAAGTTCCCAGGGTGGGTGAGGGGAACAGTTGTTTCCCACATTCAATATGGGATGGGATTTTTTTTCTCTTTTCACTTTTTTCCTTGCTTAAAAAACAAATAGTTACAGCAATATTTTAATCTAGAGTTTTGTCATATATTGAGAACGTTTTCTCAAGTGAAATAGCTTTGACATAATAAAAATCCTTGGTGATAACATGGTGTTTTGCTTTTTCTTGCAGGGTGAGGGCAGCATGAATGATCCCTACATGGGCCTCTGGGCGTATTTAGCCATTCGTTTTTGATTAGGAGAAAGAAGACAACCATCTACTTAAAAGGTGAGTAAAGGTTTCTATGCAACTTTTTATTATAAAAATTTTCAAACATTCTGGAGAGTTAAAAGAATATGCAGTGAATTCCTGTGTATCCGCTACCTACATTTAATAGTTGTTGGCATTTTGTCACATTTTGTGTGTGTGTGTGTGTGTGTGTGTGTGTAAGTTTGTGTATTTTTGTGCTGAAACATGTGGAAGTCAGTTACAGACCATCATGACGTTTTATCCTAAGTTCTTGGGGCTGCAGCTCTTAAATATAAGGATTTTCTTCTCAGAGAGGCATTTTAGAACATTTATAAACTATGTAACATAGAATCATTTAATTAAACACAGTTATAATTTTTTATTAAAACGTGTAATTTGAATTTATACTCCCTTCATAGCTGATGTAAATAAAGTGAGATTAAAAAAAAATCTTTAAACAGTGTTTTATTTAATGGACAGATATGCAGTATAAATTTGATTGATATGAAAAACATCTGAGTGTAAAAGATTGGAATTTGCACCATACGTGGGCCCTGTATAAGGATTACTGAGCCTGCTTCATTTCTTATAATCTGCCCATCTGCCCCATTGTGGCTGATGCTTATTGTTAGGTCAGTGGATCTGATTACTGATAGCTCTTGCCTTCTTTCTGGTCAGCATTCACAAGTAGACCAATCTCTGTGATCTAATGTGATCAAAGGTCTTAATTGATTTTTGAAACCTGAATTTATTAGGAGAATGTATAAAGAATATGAGTGATAACGTCAAATTCAGGTTACTATATTTCCTCACTCTTTTTTTTTTTTTTTTTTTTTTTTGAGGGCAGTGTCACTGGCCCTCATATGTGGGATCCGAACCAGGGCCGCTGGCTTCCCAAGCCAGCACTTAACCACTGCGCCACTCGGCCGGCCCCTCAGGTTACTATATTAAAGTCAACATTAGAGTGATTCAAAATGATTCTCAGCCCATAATTTGACTACGTGAATTGAAACTTTACCAAAAATCTTCAAGATATGTTCAGCTATGATTGTAGCTATAGATTATTATATATTATGGCCAATTACACAATCAGTTACTATAACTGCGGTTCTTGCAGGGTAATTAACTGGTCTGCATTCTAATCTCAGTTCCATTTTATCTATGGTATCTTCCTCGGGTGATTCCTGAGTATTAGATATGCTTAGGCATTTCTTCATAGATGTTTATAAACTAGGCTTGTCCATTTAGAGCATTATTTTAAAAGAAGTCTATTTACATGGACCATTTAGTGCAGTGGAGGTTTCTTACAATCTTGTTTCTGATGTAGAACAAAAAGTTGGGGACAGCAGTAAAGTTTCTTCTAAAGACACTGACATTCTGAAGGAGCTGTAACTGGAACTGTCAGTACTTCTGAGTGATCCGGTTTATTTCTTTTTGCTCTGTCTTCTGTCTGGTAATGCTTTGAAAACGAGGAGAAGGGGATGGGGCTCCACATGAGGCAAAAGGCCTGAAGGATGGTCCAAGGGAAGGCGTATGGGGCTCCCTATGGGCCTTCAGCTGGCTCTCTGGCCCTGGGCCACTTAGATGTGGGGGAATGATTTTTTTTGCTTTCTACTGAAATAGAACATACATACAAAAAAATACACATATTGTAAGTGTACAGCTCAATATAATTTTACAGACTCAACTCACCCATGTAAACCAGCACCCAGATCAGGAAACAGAATATTACAACCTCAGCCTCTTGCCTCCTGGACACAGGACACTGACTCCCCTGCTCCATGGCGACTACTCTCTTGGTTTCTAGCAGCATGAATTCGTTATGTCTGTCTGTCTGTTTCTCTTTCTCTCTCTCTCTGAGTGATATAATGCAGATTGTACTCTTTTGTGTCTGGCTTTTCTCATTCAACGATGTTTTAGAGAGTCCTCCATATTGTTGCATATAGTTAGAGATTGTTCATTTTCATTGCTGTCGAGCATTCCATCGTGTGATAATACAGCAGTGGATTCATTCTGTTAGATGCAAGTAGTTTTTTTGTGTTCACCCACCCAGAGCACCCTGTGGCAGAAATGAAGATTAAATAAGGTTTTAAAAATCCTCATTATGCTTACAGTGGAGTTAGTATCGGGTTGTCCAGCCTATGCCCAACTTCTGCTGTGATATGAAGGAGGAAGCCAGGCCGCAAAGAGAAGATTGAGACACAGCTGGGAGATATGTGTGTGGTTTTCCAGCCACGTAGTGATTCCTGCTGCTTTTCCTGTGACTCACCATGTCCCTGCTGGCACATGGTGTTTCTCTCCACTTTTCTGCCATTATTGCCTTTTTATAGCCCCTCTGAGGAGACTGTGCAGAATCTATCAAACCATAGGCAATCAGTGAATATTTAAAGTTCACTAGGTATTGATATTAAGTGTTAGACGAAGGGCAAAGAATTGAAAATCATGGGCTTGCTCTTGAGGCGCCTGTGTTGTGGTTATAGATACACAAGCATGGAGATGGGCCACATTCCTGGAAATCAGGTGTACTGTAGATTTCAGGACGTAAGCTCAAAGGCTTGCATGGGCCAGGCTTGCAACAGGACAGAAATTAGCTGGGGGTTGCTCAGTAAGGAGTCATGGGCACTGAAGAAAATGAGTATATGTGTTCTGCCCCAATTTTTGACCTGACAAACGTGTCTGGTTGAATTTAGCAAGTTGACCAATTTCCAACTTTAGGGCAAAGAGTGTTCATTGTAAGAAAGTAGTTCCCATGGAATTTGGATGTTTTTATGGTTATGGATGTTTATACAAATAAAGTTTTATTCAAACAAAATCATGCTCATTTGTTTATATGTTGTCTATGTCCACTTTTGTGCTATATATAACAGAGGAGTTGTTTGGTTGTGAAAGAGACCCGGGCTGAGTAGGTGCAACAGTACCCACAATCCCTAAAATAATTACCATCTGTCCCTTTATAAACAACTTTGCTAACTCTGGCTTTACTTCATCAAAGCAAGGACATAGTAATGGTAACCTCTGTAGTCATGAAATAGTCTAAGCACGTTAATTTTTTTTTTTTTTTTACAGATTTTATTGGGGAATTGGGGGAGGGGAACAGTGTTGGGGATCTGGTGAAGGGAAACAGACAAGTTGCTGTCCTTTTGTTCTTCAGTCTAGTTGTGGAGGACATCACTTCACCGGCCCATGTTGGTATTCTCATTGCGCTCTTCCCGGCTGAGTCAGATTGGTTGATGGCCACTGGACGGCTACTCATGGTGGCTCTTGGCAGCCAACTGCAGCTCCACTGTATCCTACACCATTGCCGGCAACTCATGGCAGCCTAGCTCCAGGTTGAGCTGTTGTTCACCATCTTAGCTGTAGAAGGCACAGTCACCGGCCCTCATGTGGGATCTGAACCGGAGCCCTGCTGCACAGAGCTGGTGTCCCAAGTCAATTCTTTTTTTCTTTTTTTTTTCCAAGCCAACTCTTAACCAACATGCCACTCAGCCGGCCTGTGAATTTTTTTTTTAATAATGGTTTGAGTTTAGGAGTAAATGAAAACTGAGAATTGAGAGGACTGAGAGAAAATGAATACCATAGTTATTTTCCTTACAGAGCTGGAAACCCTGGGCTTAACTCTTTGGTTAAAAATAAAGTTTCTGAAACAGATTTGATGCTAGGCCCAATCACTTGATCTGTGGCGTTAGGAAAGCTGGATCTTTTGTTCTTATAATATGGAGTTCTGTTGTCAAGAACTCCAGCCTCATGAGTGTTTGTCAAGGCTAGCTAATAAAAATTTACTTTCTCAGTCTCTGAAGTTTGATTTCATGGAGGGGAAAGTACTGAAGTGTAGAAGAATATGGCTTGATAGAACAAAACATGTGTCAGAAAGAGGATTATGATGATTCTCTCTTGGCTGCAAGTGACAAAAAACCCAATTTCAAACTATCTTTGGTGGAAAAGTGTATTGGCTTAGGTAATTGGAAATCTGGAAAATGGAGCTGACTTCAGGAAGGGCTTGATTGGGGATCCACATACTGTTGTGAGGAGCCTCTCGGCTGGCTGCGTGTTCCTGGGCTGCCAGTGTAGATCTCCAGCAGCTGCAGGCTCACCTCATGTACCGACCACCTGAGGTCCTGCACAAACCGCAGTGCTGGTCTTGTGCCTAACGCTGGACTGGTCACTGTGGCCAGGGACATTGGCCTGTCCTGACTGGAGTGCCCATTTCATGTTGCTTCATCCCTAGAGCCTGAGGTCCACACATCTTCAGCTGAAGATAAAGCATTGACTGATGACAGTGGGGAATGGTTCCCTCCTGAAGTAAATCAGGGGCCGTTACCTACAGAGTCAGTGGGTGCTAGGAGGCAAAATAATAATAGTGATAATAATAATAATAATAAAAATATCCTTATGGTTTGCATAGCATTTTCAGGTGTAGCCTCTTATTTGACCGAAGCATTAGGGAGGCGGGATACAGAAGTGATTAAGAACATGGCTCCTAGGGCTAAACTGCATGGGTTCAGTTAATAGCCATAGAAGATTTTGACAAATTATTTAACATCTCTGTGCCCCAGTCCCCTCAGCTCTGCAATGGGGATAAAGGTATGTACCTTACAAGGTTCCGGAAGGATTAAATTAACGGATGATTGTAGGGCTCTTAGCGCGTGATGCATCGTAGTCTTTCTATCCCTTGTTATTGCTGTTCATCTTTAAAACAGCCCTGCCAGCAGGGTGTCCTCTTCATTTCACAGGCAGGGATGCCGAAGCCCAGAGTCACATGGGCCCTGTGAGGTTGGAGCCAACAGCAGTTGGGTTTCCCCGACTTCTTCCCTGTCCCCACGCTTGCCTTTATATAATGATTGTGGGGTGTTCGGATTAATAATAAAGTGAAGAAGCAGAGAGGAAAAAACCTCCTATAAGGTAGGCCTGCTGTTTGGAAATACCCGAGTATACCGAGGGCAGCATTACCTATATCTTATACTTGCAAGTGGATTTTTAGCTTCCCGTATACAGAGTGCCCACAGGTATGTTTAGGCAACTTTACTGTGAAGGAATTCACACTGGCATTGTTCCACCCTGGTGGGCACATGCTCAGAACCATCAGCCATACCCGGGGTTGGCACTCACTTGGGAAATGTTTGCCGAGTGTTTAATCAGATCCAATATTCTGAACTTTAGAGGAATTGAAGATTTTTGTAGTCAGCAGGTGGTTTGAACCTATCAGGATGGCGCGAGGATGAAATTTCTGACAGAGAGAGGCTTGAACCACCCCAGAATGCTGCTTTCAAGGCCTCTAGCCAATTCTGTCTAGAAATAGACACCATTTTCCTCATTAAGAATTATTTTCCCACAATGTTAAGAATGTTTTGTGGGGAAATCATTCCAATGACTTAATGACGGAGGCCTGCCCTGGGGACTCAGACTTGGGCATTACCCAGAAATCTAAGGACAGCCATGCTGCTTTCTGAAGATGAAGACAATGGTTTCTTTGTACTTACTGTGGATTCAAGACACTGGAAACTCGAAGTATCACTGGTGGTGATCCGTGATGCATACCCCAAAATATGCAGCTAGGCATGAAAGGAAAAACTTAGCAGAAACCACATTTGGGCTCTCCTGGAGTGATTTTGAGGAAAAACGGTGCTATTCAGTGTTTCCAATGCTTGCTTCATCTCCAGACCCACCCACTTCCCTGCATGAAAAACTCTGCCTAGCAGTGACGCATCCTCCCCCACTACAACTGTGCCCTGGCTTGCCGGAGGCACTCAGCTATTTCTTGAATGAACAAAGCTATCTGAACTGTGCCTTTGTCTTCATTTTCCATTTCTTTTGACAAGAAATCATTTACCATGTAGATATCTTCAGGAATTTCAGCGCTGAGTCTTACATTATCTTCTGCATCTGAACATTCCACATTGTATTGTTTCTTTAGATGAAGGTGATGGTGTTTTGAGTATTGATTCCAACACCTGGTTTTACAATGATATTTATATTCTAAATAACCACCTATTCAGAGAGTAAAGGGATTAGCCACTAATCCTGTGGAAAGGACCCTTGGTTTGCCAGGTGCTTGTGGGAATTGTTAATAGATTCTTAGATGTAATCCCACTTACTTTATTCTTAGCTCCTTGGGAGTTTTCTGCCTTTCTCAGTACACCGGGATTGAATATTAATAGTTTCTTTACTGTCTTTTACCTGACCCCGTTTTATAGCTGGAAAAAACAGGGTCAACCTTATTTCTTATAATGTTAGAAACCTTATTTCTTACAATGACAAAAGTAATAATGTCATTTTCACTTCGTGATGAGCACTTTCCTGAGTTCTTTTGTTGATTGCCCTATTAAATATTGTCAACAACTCTATGACCATTATTTTATAGATAATGAAGCAGAGGCACCACCAGGATGTGGCTGAGTGGCCACAGGCCGGTCATAGCACTCACATACTCTGTCCTGCCGGCTGGTGTGGGCTGGTGTCCAGGCCAGAGGCTCCCAAACTGCCTGCATATTGCAATCATCCTGAGGGCTTTCAAACAGCACTCCAGGTCCAGATACCAGGTCCAGGAACAGGCCGTCCCTCTGCCTCCTCCCGTTGTGTTCTTATTTACTTGGTCTAGGGTCCCTGGTGAAGGCGCTGTGCATTTAGGATTGAGGACCTTTGAACTAGACTAGTGGTTCTTAAAACTGGTCCCTTGGTGCAGCGGCATCAGCATCACTTGGTAACTTTTTAGAAAGAAATTCTTGGGTCCCATCCAAACCTACTGAACTGAAACTCTGCAGGAGAGGTCTAGCAGTCAGTGTTTTAATAAGCTCCCCAGGTGATTTTTAATTGTAAAAAACACATAACATTAAAATGTATCGTCTTCACTGTTTTTGAGTTTACGGTTCAGTAATGTTAAGTGTATTTCACTCTGTTGCGAAACAGATCTCTAGAACTTTTCCTCTTGCAGATCGGAAGCTCTTTAACTCACTGAACCACAACTTTCCCTTTCCTCTCCCCCAGTCCCTGGCAACCACCAGTCTACTTTCTGCTTCTATGAATTTGACTACCTTAGGTACCTCATGTAAGTGGAATTCCGGGTGACTCTTATGCACACTCCGGCTTGAGAACCACTGAGCCCCTGAATTTGATTGGGCTTATCTCTCTCGAGACTCCTACCCACACCATTAATATCAACTATATTGTAAATCTCAAGCCCACCCTGTGCATGCCATGCTGTTTCTAGTCTTGCCTCTGCCACTTTGTTGATCTGTGTCATATTGATCAAGTTACTTAATTTCCCTGAGGTGGTTCCCTCTTCTTGCAATTTGGTAAAAGTGAAATGATTAGACGCGTGTGAAAGTATTTTATAAGTGGTCAGGTGGTATTGCAATAACTGAGTTGACAGGACCCCCTTTCTAGCTTCTAGCCCCCACTTTCTCTGAGTCTCTGCATATAGAAAAACCCCTTTTTAGCTGACTTACTTAGATAACTCAGGATATGGCCTGTGGGTAACTGGCTCACACTGAGCTGACACCTGATAATTAATGCCAGGTTTCAGCTTCTGTTAAAATACTTTGCTTATAAGAAACTGACTGAAATCTATAGAAACCACCTACAAACTGTAAAAAGAAGTTTGCGGTTTTTACCTTTAAAAACTTTTCACCCCGCTTGCTCGGGGCTGTGAGTTTGTTCAGGGCATGAGCCCACTCACCGTTACTGGCCGTAAATAAAGACTCCAAAACAACTGTTCGGTTTGTATTTATGTGCTGGGTACAGCAGTATACTACTGAAATTCTAAGTGTAGATTGTCAGTCATACTCATCTCTTTTTTAAGTTTAGTTTTTGTCTTTATTCAAGTTACATAAGCTTAATTTTTAAGGGTTACGTAATTCCACAAGGTCTCTTGTCCCCTTTTTGCTGTTGTTCTATCCCCTTCCCCAATTTCTTATTTAGTGTTTATCTTATACTGTATAAACAGGATTCACAGATATGCTATATAGTAGTTTGATTAACTTCCCTTCACAGTAATTTTGTTTTTCTTGGATTTAATAATTGGCTTGTTTTAAAAAAATGTATGCAGCAATCACTAATTTAGCCACAAACACCATTCCATGTTAATCTCCTCCCAAGATCTTAAGACATTTATGTATTTTGCCAATTTTATCTTCCTCACAAAATCTCACCTGGACCCTTGTGCCCTGCCCGCGGTCTAGACTGCTTCCTCCCAGGCCTGCTGTGTTGCAGCTTGCTGTGGACTCTGCCTTAAACACCACTGTGGGCGGTTTCTTTCATCTTGCTCCTGTATTGGCTTTCGTTTCCCTCATCCCATATTTTTTTTTCTTTTCTCCTGTTTTCCACCTCTGTTTTTAAGCTGTTAGAATATTCTCTTAACTCTACATTCTAATCCTATTAAAATTTTGCTGTTTGTTATCATGTTTTTATTTTCGACAGCTCATTGTTTAGGTCTCTGAATGCTTCTATTTTATAGAATCTTGTTATTTCATGACTATTTTCTTGTAGCTCCCTGAGGACATTCATGATACGTTTTTTTCTCTTTTTTAAAGCTTTTTCTACATAATTTTTAGGTTCCTTTCTTTTAATACTATTTCTTTCATGTTAGAGACTTTATTTATGCATCTGATGATCCTTGAATGTCTATTCCTGTTTAAGAAAGGGACTTCACAAATTGGAAGATATGGCTTCTTTGGGTCTGCGAGGTCTGTTTTATTTCCAGCTTTAAAAGGCTTAAAATTTTAATCTCTCCCATTATCTTTGTCCTTGTAGATTTAGGTCCTTGAAAAGCATTAATTGTTATACTGAGGTTTTTGGAGGGAGGGAAACTATATATGTGGTTTATCCACTGTCTTTAACTGGAAGTCAATATAGAAATCTTAAAAAAAATAAATCCAGGGCCGGATTTGTATATTTGATATTTGGTCAGACACATACCTACAGTGGTGAGCCTTAGCTGGCATTCTTTTATTTTTAAGGCATGCTATGTATTTAGATTGTTTCAGCAGAGAACTTGACTTTCTTGTTAACTGTGCAGCAGCTGCCTCTTTTTCTTCCTTAAACACTTTCATTTCAGATATAAAATACCACTAAATTTATAAATAATTTGTCTTTGAGATAAAAAATAAGATCCTTAAAAAAAAAATCCCTATTGATGTTTCTAAAAGGAATTTTCTGTGTAATCCTTAGATTAAAATGCAGCTGACACATTAAGCCTTCTTACATGAAAAGCTGAATAGTAGACTTTAATGCCATTTGTCCTTGACCACCCAGAAAGGGCATTCGCAGGCCAGAGAGATTGGACATAAATACAGCATAGGGAGTGAGCTGCATTTGTGATTTTTATCCCTAGTAAATGCTTCAACAAAGCATTCAAGCTCAGATCATCAGAGAGTAGATAAAAAACTATTGTAAAAAAAGCTAACCTTAATGCTAATAGCAGGTCTCTGTAAAAATTAAGCAATTTTTAGGAGGGCAGTGTGGTTCTTTTAATATAGGCCAACGGACCTTGAATTGTTTCATGATGTGCCTCTTGTGGTGATAAATTCAGTTGCTTGCTGTCCTCTGAATTCTGGATGTGTCCTCTGTCAATATCCATGCTTCTCTCTTACTGGAGCACAGCCTTTCAGAGGAATGCCTTGATTTTTGCCTGATAACTGTGCTGGTGGTTCCTCCCTGGTGGTGATTAGATACTAGAAGTTCTCTTGAGAAGATTTGTAGCTCCACACAGTATGCAGCTTTTCAATAGCTATAACTTTACCACTGGGAAAGGAAAGGAAAACCTCTCTGCCTCCATGCCGATTACCGTGGAAGGCTGCCGAAAATACTTCTTTTGGTGCCGGGCTGTGTGCAAAACCGAGAAATTGCTTTCCATTTAAAAGCATTGGCCTATTATTACTCTATAAGCCTTTGAGGAAATCAGATTCATAGGTTTCCTAAGTTTAGAAAGTCACTTACTCTTATTATTAAAGACATTGACACTCTAGGGGTAATTGTCTTGAGGTTGAATTAAAAATAATAGGAAGCACAGTACTGCAGAAATGCCTGGTTGTTGGTTTTTTGTTTTGTTTTGTTTTGTTTTCAGCTAAATATAAATTATGAATTCTCGTAGGTTAGGAAGGGCTCCTTTTTGTTAAATTAGCAACTTCTTTCTTTCTCTATCCTTCCATCTTCTCTGTGTCTTCCAAGTCTGTCTCCATATATATGATAGTGAAGTGAACTCTAGGAACTGTTTTTCTTACTTAATAGGCAGAGACCAGAGCTTTTTGCTCTAAGAGGCCTGCACATGGTGACAGGTTAGCTGACCAGTGCCCAGCCTGGGCTTCCTGAGTTTTATCATTCTCATTGATTATTAGAGTTGCTGCCTGTGCCACACTTACACTTTCAAAGCTGTAGCCCAGGGGTCGGCAAACGTTCCATCTCAAAAATTTGCCAACCCCTGGAAGAGCCAACCCTGTCCCTCACAACAATTTAAAAATTATTCGAGAGCCATAAATATATTTTTACATAATCACCATTATGTGAATAATGTCCTTTAAAAATTTTATAAGTGAAACTATGATAGTTTTATTTTCATTTTCAGTTTTACTTCAGAGCCACATGTATGTACTCAAAAGAGCCGCATGTGGCTCGCGAGCCGCAGTTTGCTGACCCATGGCAGCTCTCCCATCTCAAAAGTTTGCCTACCATGCTTTAGCCCATGCATGAGCAAAATATTTCCTTGGTTACCCTCAGCTTAACTGAAGTAGCCTGAGTCTTTTGAAAGACTTTTCTAAATTCTGAGTGTCAGCAAAGGAAAATAAACCTTTTTTTTTTTTTTTTTAAATTGAAGGAGAACTACAATGGTTCTTTACAGAAACTACCAGTTTCTGATCTTGCTAGAGCTACTTTGCTCCCAGGGTTTACAGCCTCAGCTCTGCAGCTTGTATAGATTACTGGATAAAGAATCAAGGAAGAACCAAATACTTATAATTTCCAAGTGATTTAGATTATGTTCCCACAGGGCAACTGTTATTTAAAATTCCATTCTGTTGCCAACATGATGTTGGCATTAGTATGTGGTAATTATAATTTTGTATTCTTTAACAAACTTTTATTGGCAGAAGTTTATCACATATATACATTATTGTGTAATGGGTGATGGCATCAAAAATGCTCTCAGGAAATGAAGGGTTAAGCTTATAGAGAGATAGCTTTGTGATTCAACAAATGTATGATACAGACTGCAGCTTTGTCATTTGTAATTTGAGATTGTCATGAATAGGCCCCTGATCTGGTTGAGAATTTTAACTATCCAATTTCTCTATGGAAAAATTGCTCTTCAGACAGAGTGTGAATGAAATATTCTTTCTATTGTGGGACGCCCCCTGTTCTTGGAGGGGAATGTGAAGAAAGGGTAGCATTTATGGAATTTGGCTGTTCCGCAAAAAGGGGTGTGTTCCTCTAGCTGCAGCTGTGGTGTCTGCTGGACGGATAGTGGGGACAAGGGTGACTCTTAACAGGCTCTCAGATGAGTGTACAGTGCTTAGTGATGGATTTCAGAGGTTGCTGGCTTTTCTCGTGAGACCCCAGCATCTTATGCCTTTTGTGGAGGCCATAGTTAGAACATTGTTTGAGATGTTTACTCTTGGGTTCATAATGAGGACAAACTGGTCATGTTTCTGTTTGAAGAAGTTGGGGACCACCTGCAGGGTGAGTTGCTTTAGCATGTTCATCGCCCATCTTCTTGGGGGGCATCTCTTGGATTAGGAGCTGGGACTGAATGAGAGTGTTAGGTGGTTGAAAGGGGTTACCATCTCCCACTTGGCTTTGGTTAGGAAAGAGTCTGGGGGTGGTCCCACCTTCTCTAACATGGGAAATGTGATGCAGGAAGGAAAGAAAGAGATGAGACCTGATGGCTTTGAGACTGCTGCTCTAATAGAGATATGGAATGGGGCTGGGGCCCTAGGAGCAAAATAGCTCTGGGAAGATCATAAGCTTATATTTTTTTGAGATGAATGGTTCTTTGCTCTATGTATTTTTCTTTGCTTTATGTATTTTTCTTTTGGTTTCCTGTAGAACTTAGAAGAGCCTTTCAGAAAGTGTTGGACATGTTTTTGCCTGTGTTTGGGCTAGCTTTTAAGGCCAAATGTGTGCCCTCGAGTCCACCAGCCTGGTGCTGTCAGCAGCAGTACTCATGGTGGAGGGAGTGCTCAGGAAAGCTAGTCTGGGTGCTGGGTCTTCTGGAGGGTTCTTGCTTAGTGTTAAAACTCTGGTCTATGTTCTGTTTTAAGATGGAGACCAGTCCTATAGTTTATTTCATAACTATATATATTAAAGACAAAAGGAGAATGAGGAGGACATAGGACAAAAGACTACAGAGAAAGTGGAAGAGTTAAAAACAAAAAGGATCTCTTTCTAACTGGCAGACATTTATGATTTATTTATATTTAGTTTAAAAATTAATAAACTAGGCATCTTTGAAGTACTGTGTTTATTAAATTTTGCAAGGTCATAGAGTCATAATTTTAGCAATGGAACCAGTTCTTCAAATACTTTGTTTTTCTCTTCAAAAATCCATTATGAAAAATAGATGACTGTGATACTGCTCTGGTGGAGGGTCCGTCCTGTCACCTCTCTCTCTTCCCACCCCCACCCACGTATGAAGAGACCTTTAGAATACTACAGAGCACACTTGAAACAGCTGAATTCCATCATTTTCTGGGCAAGGAATTGTGAATTTTTTCCCCTTTTGTTTTGGCAAATGAGGATGTTGGGATATGAACAGTGGGTGGGTCTTATCTCTTCACTGCCCTCTCCCCCCACCCCACCCCAAACAGAAGGAGGCTTCACAAACTTTGATTTTTCAATTATTTGGGAAACCCTGTATCATACGCACTAGTGTTCATGGTTACAAACCTAATCCCATGGCAGCCGTTTCAGGAGATGGTTTTTTGCCTACAGGAAGGGGTGTGAGCCTTGGGCAGAGGTGGCCTTTCCCAGCAAACCTGGATTTACAGAACAAGATGTGGGTGTCCGGCCAGGGAATGCCCACTGCAGCTCTGTTTCTAGTTAAAGAGAAAGTTGACCGGTCATGCGGTCAGAACTTGACAAAATGTGTGGTGGTAGATTCTCTCTCATTCTCCTGTGTGGCTGTTGAGTTTTTGGAAGAGCCTTCTTTGGTGATATGGTATGTAGGAGCCCAAGTTTTGAATCAGACAAGACAGATCTGAGTGTAAATCCTAGTTTGTTGGCTGTGATCATGAGAAAGTTGCCTAACCATTTTTTTTTTTTTTTTTTTTTGAGGGCAGTGTCACTGGCCCTCACATGTGGGATCCGAACCGGGGCCGCTGGCTTCCCAAGCCAGTGCTTAACCACCGCGCCACTCGGCTGGCCCAACCTAACCTTTTTTTTGTTTGTTTTTATTTGCTGTGAGTTTTGTTTTGGTATAGTTGGAGAGGAACATGAGAGTTCTAACAAGGTAGTGTTTTAAATATAAAAACAAGTTTTATGCTGTCCTTATAAATAGTTTTCAAAGATGTCGGTTTACCTAACCTTCTTAACCTTGGTTTTCTCATCTATAAAATGGGGATGTCGTTTGCTTCAGGGTTATGTTAAAGATTAAATAAGATTTAGTATGTATATGTACATACACATGTTAGTTTTATAGCTATGTTAATACGTTGACTATTATGCCTCTGTTATATGTATGTACACACAGACATATGTACTATGTATGTATTGTGCTTAGTATAATACCTGGCACATAGTAAGTGCTAAGTACAGAGCAGATGTTGTTATCATACTGTTTACATTATTATGCTATAAGTATCAACTATTGGGATACGTGAGGCCTTGTCTGGTGCCCTTTTCTGTGTCACCCTCCCAGATGCAACAGTGCTCGGTGGTGGGAAGTTGAAAAAGATACCAGGCTTTGTTTGAATTACATCGAGATTCTAATTTGCTTTCCTAGCTCCTGGTCTTCAAACTCGTAAGCCTTTGTGTTTTCTAATGTTCTCCACGTTCTCTTAAAGTCTTAACTATAGAAATGGACATGACATTTCTTTGGAGCAGAGAATGTGGGCAAAGAGGCCTCATAAAGATGGGTTTCTTAATCTTTTTGCTTATTAAGGTTACTTTTTCCTCAGTGGACGGTAAGGGAGAAAGGATTTGTTCATAAAACAAACCGAACTTATTAGGCAGCCATTAGTGTTTCTGTCCTTTTGTCAGTGATTTGATCAGAGCCTTGGTCAGCAGAAGATAACTGGTGTTTGTAATTGGACTTGATAAAATTCTTGCCAGAGGCAAAGACTGTTTTGGCAGTTGGCTTGCCCAGGAGGGTCGCAGGCAGAAGATGTTCCTGTTACCCATTTCTCAAATAGGAGAGACTGGAAGGGCCTGCCATGCGATGTTATTATTAGGACCTTACCTGGGAACTGTAGATATAGAGCAGTAGCACACAGACCTCGAGTGTCACTCACTTCACTCACTGAACCTTTATTTGCCCTTTTAAAAAGAATTTCACTCGTGAAATTTCATGTGACACTACTTATACTTATAAGGGTCCAGATTTGTTGATTTGTTGGGATTATTAAAGAATATATTCAGAATAGTTGACGTCTACAGGAGTGCCCATTTCCTTTGAATCATTAACGCTGTAAGGGTTACCCTGAGACTTAATAACAGATTTACTTGAAGAGGGTTTCTGTTATGCTCAGTAATTCTTTATAATTGAGCTCCAGTTCTTTATTACCTTTGCTACTGAGGGGCCAAGGCTATGAGATGTTTGTCGTGTGACTTTTTCTGCAAGTGAGGCAGTCTAGTTCAAATAATAGAGACTACCAAAACAATACCTTCCATGGTTCTGGACTTCCTTCTGGGAATGAGCAGCTAGGAAGCCTAGACAATCTTTCCTTTAGTTTTCATGGCCTTTGTTTCCTGGGAGGGCCCACAGTTTGCACTGCTTGCCAGTGTAAAATTGTTTTAACACGTGTCACCATAAATCCCTAGAAGGTCAGCAGGAGATCGTGACAAAGAGCCATGGAGAAGATCAGCCATCCTTGCTGCTGGTCTGGCACACTTGGTGCAGTCGCCATCTTGGGGCCTCGTCACAGCCTCTCCCACCAGCCTCCTATGGGGGGATCACTCTAGCTTGTTTGCAGGGAACATGAAGACTGGGAGGTTAAGATGCCTGTCCAGCTTGCATAACAATCCAGTGGTTGATCAACATTGACCCCATATCCATTGGATCCAAAGTGCACAATTTTAACTACCACCTTCTGTTGCCGCCCAGCTAGAAAAAAAAAAAACAGACTCCAAAATGTGTGCTTTTTCTGCTGTGTCATGTTACTCCTATTCCCCGGCATCCTGACTGTTCACCCCTTCTGAAAAAAACAAACTTCCAATCCACACATTTACTATATCTGGAGGTGTCCCAGGCAGCACTTATACAGCCCTCACTTCTTTTGGTCAAAGAAATTCGACCTCAGTGCATTGTAGATTGCTTTCCCCTATTTATGTAGGGGAAAAGTGCTCCCAGGAATGGAAATACAAGTTTGTGTGTGCTATTTTTGTTCACTAGTCTTTACTTCTAGTAAAGGTTTAGGAAGAGGAATTTAAGAGTTATGAATTAGATGGAAGTGATAGGATTTCTGGTGGTGTGGGCTTGGAGATCATAAAAGAAGGGAATTCAGACAGTTGGAGGTGCTGGCGAGGGGCTAGCAAGGGACCCTCATGGCTCCTTCTGGCTCAAAAATAACGTTATTTTGTTCTTTCATGGATTTGTTCCTTCGTTCAGTCCTTCATTCAAGTAGGCAAGCATTCACCAAGCGTTATTGAGTGGCTATTATTTTCAAGCTCTTTTTGGTGCTATGTAATAACAAAAAGTGTGAGAAATTTTGTCTGCCTCATTTTAATGGAAGGAAGAGGAAATTTGGAAGAAAGAGAAATGTATATATATAGCTGTTTAAAAACATTGCTTTTATAGTTAGTACCAGATGCTTTTTACTCATAAAAATAGCATATAGTGGGCCGGCCGAGTGGCACGGTGGTTAAGCGCTGGCTTGGGAAGCCAGCGGCCCCGGTTCGGGTCCCACATGTGAGGGCCAGTGACACTGCCCTTCAAAAAAAATAAATAAAAATAAATAACAAAAATAGCATATAGTTTAAAAATGTGTGGTCAAAGCAAAGTCTTTAGAAAATTGTGAGGTTCTTACCCTGCTTTTTCCTAGTGAACTAGACAAACGTTCTCACACCCCTCCCCCCTCACACCTGAAAGGTGGCAGCGTGAATAAAATGGGGGAGGCATAACATCTCATCATTTCCTGAAAACCAACATTTAAATACAAAATATAGGGTTGAAATAAGAACTATAACAGTTAACAAATTTAATATTTCTGCAAAACCTAGGGAATGTTTGATTGAAGTGGGAAAGAATGTTTTCCCTCTTTTTTCCTTGTTGAAAAAGGAAATTTTGAAGCTTCTGAATTAAGTGTGTGTATGTGTACTTTTTTTTTCTTTTGAGGGCAGTCACTGGCCCTCATATGTGGGGACCCGAACCGGGGCTGCTGGAGTCCCAAGCCAGCTCTTAACACACAGTGCCACTCGGCCGGCCCTGTGTGTGTACTTTTTTAAAAGCCCACTTTATGAGAAATCTAAAACAACAATCCCAAACTCAAATGCCTGTTAGGGCCAGGCAGGTAGCAGAGACGAGTATTGGTGAAATGGGCTGGACAGGAAATAATAGTGGAGGCTGGGCCCTGGGACACCTTGGAGGGCCGTGTGCTGTGTTAACAGGAGCAGATGCTGCTGGAACCCACTCCACGTTGCCAGATGGCAGTCCACATGGGGGGTGGGGGTCAGATCTTCCAATTTTCATAGAAATCCAGAGTTTTACATAACCGATTGAAAACCTTAAACCACACCAGTGCCATGGAGGTCAAACAAAACCTCCCTGTAGTTTGCATGTGGCTCACAAGTCACCATTTGGAACCTTTTGGTTTTGTACCCCTAGAATATAGTGTATAGAGCCCAGAGTGGTCACAAAATAATTACCTTGATGTTTACATTTAAAAGTAAAATTTTCAGGGGTGGCCAGGTGGCTCAGTTGGTTAGAGTGGGTTGTTTGAGCAATGGGGTTGCCGGTTCGATTCACACTTGGGCCGGTGAGGTATGCCCTCTGCAACTAGATTGAAGATACCAACTTGAGCTGAGCTGCCGCTGAGCTGCTGGTGGACGGCCGGATGGTTCAGTTGGTTAGAGTGTATGCTCTTAACAGCAAAGTTGCTGGTTCAACTCCCACATAGGATAGTGGGCTGCGCACGCCCTCCCCTTACCCCTGCAAGCAATTAAATTGAAAATGGTGACTGGACTTGGAGCTGAGTTGCGCCCTCCACAACTAAGATCGAAGGACAACCACTTGATTTGGAGCTGATGGGTCCTGGAAAAAACACGTTGTTCCCCAATAAAGTTTAAAAGTAAATAGATAAATAAAAATTTAAAGCATTAATTACAGAATTTTCAGCTGAATTTGAATTGACATGTCTCTGTTTGTTATGAGTTCAGTTATTAAATGCCTAGTGTAGTGCCTTGCACATAGTAGGCCTTTAATAAAGACTTGTTAAACTGAACTGAATGCTAAGAAGTTTCATAGCCTTCCAGTTTACAAGAATCAGAGAGAAATTTGAGAGCAGAAGAAGCTGTCAACAGAATAAAACAAAGAAAATCAATATGTTTTCTGGTTGTAGTGCCCTCCGGTGTGTCAAGCAAATAGAGAAAGGCTCTGTTTTCAAAAATGAAGGAGCTGCATAAAGGTTACCGTAAAAAAGAGAGGAGGGCAAACTCATTGAATACCACTTTTGCCATGTGAACTTTGCTGTCTCATTTTCTAAGCTGTTACTTCTGTGATTTGGCTTCCTTTGAAGTTTTATTTTTGTCATCCCTTAGCACTTCTGAAAGCCAAAGGTTGTCAAAATTTTCCCACCCCTGTCCATGTGTTGTGGGTTGTCAGTAAGAACCTAAGTAGAAAAAGCATTTATTGAAAGGATACCCAGCAGTTACCAAAGGAAGCTAGGTTGCCAGAAGCCCAGCAAGAACCATGCCACAGGTGCCGTGCGTCCCCACGTGTCGCGGACATCCCAGTGAGGTCGCCCTGCTGCCTCCAGGCAGGCCCTTAATGTGGAGTTACCTGCATGCTGCATTTTTCTCTTACTTTGTCTCCTGTGTCACTTGTTTTAGATTCAGAGTCTTGGGTGGGAGCATCGGATTGTGCAAGCCTTGGTGACTTGTGCACACACGGGGTGCCAGGTCTGGGGGAAATGATGTCTTTCCTCCTTCTCAGCATCTCTGGTTGGGTGGGCTCCCCTCCCCCCCAGTACTCACCCCTGGAGGAGGATACCCCCATATAAGAGATGCAGATGCTGGATACCTACATGTTAACTTTTAAATCATTCCCAGAGGAAGAGGATGGAAGCGCTGAGGCTGAGCTGAGACAAAGGAGTCAGATGCCATGTCATTCTTAGGACTTGGCACCTTTTGGCTGATGGAGGATTCAGGGAGGTTAAGTGGCTTGCCCCGGGCATTTAATGCTAGAGGGGATTTTAACCCATTTGTACTTGACCCTCAACCTCATGCCCTTTAGGACCTCTTGTCCAGCTGTATCTTTCATGTGACATAAATGGCAGCACTTAAGAATCCTTTCCAAATCTCCAGCCTGAAGGGTGCTGGAACTTTTTATTCCAAGCAGACATAGTAGAAGTCAGTGCTGCTCTAAGGTCGATCACATTGCAACCCGCTTTGCAGCAGCAGGGGATTCCTCAGTGTCAGTATAGATGGCTTTGTACAAGCACCTTGTAGCACAGCTTTTAGAAAATGATTTATTTTGGTGCATTCTATAAATACCTCTTCTATGTAGGGCTTCTAGACACTGTACCAAGGCCATGGCTACTGAGTTGAGTAAGACCATTTGTGCCCCCTCAGTACTTACTGTAGAGAGAAGAACGGGGAGGCAGCAATATATAAACACCTTGCTTATTTAATAAAAAGCTGAGAAAGGGAAAACTTTAGAGGGTAAAGAAATCTTGAAAGCCCATCTAGGAAAACAAGAAAATAACTTAATGCTAACCCTTCCCCCAGCGCTCATATTACTTATAATACAGGCGTGGTGAGAGTGGGTGCCAAGAAGTGGGCCAAACGCAGCCAGCCAAGAACAGGCGAGAGGCACAGGACCAGAAAGGGCACTCGGGGCACGTCCTACGTGAAGTGGCCTCTGTTACTGACCTGCGTGTCCGCCCTTGTGTTGTTCCCTGCTCTGTGACATTTCTGCAGTGGGTAAAACGTTATTGTAATCCATTACCTGTGGATAATTCTCATTCTCAGAATTCTCTACTGCCCATGAAGCGCCACAATGGCCAGTGCTGCTTTAGAGCTGGAGAATTTTGAGAGCTCTGTAGACAGATGACCCTGCTACTGGGTGTGTGGCCACCCGTGGGAGCATTTGCTATATTCTGATTGTCACGCATGCTTGTGGTCTGATCAGCCCAGGGGCCGTCAGGGATGTGTGATCCCAAAACCTAAAGGACTAACTAGTCTTGAAATAAAGTCAAATTCATGATCACATTGTGAACATGAGTTACCACCACCCAGGGCAAGAAACAGACATTTTCCAGAAGCCCACCTGTGCCCTTCCTTGTCATGACTCTCTTCCTTCCCCTCAAAGGAAACTACAATCTGGACTTATACCAGTCACTTCCTGTAGCCTGTGTATTGTAGTTCACCCTGTGCCAGATCCTTCCCACCTGTACAAGTCTCAGTTCTGTTTCGAGGGCTCGGGAAAGCCAGTGCTCTAGCATGCAGGCTCTCTAGCATGTTGTAAATGCTTCAAATTCTTGCTTATGTGACTGGAACAGAAATATGTTTGGGTGCAAGGGCATTGTTTTCTGCGTTTTGATGTCGGGTTGACTGACAGGTTACTGTTGTTGGCCCGAGGCCTGGTGTCTTACAAGACCCTGGGTGGTGCCTGCTTCTTTCGGACCAAGCCCCTTGAGCTTCCCGTGGTACTTTCCCTGGCGAGGTCCAGCGTAAGAGCTGGCCTCAGAGCCCTGGGAACCATCACCCTTGCTGCCTTTGGCACTTGGAGGTAGGTTGTCAGTTCCTTCGTTCCAAAGCATACACAAGTGTAATCAGAAACCCTGTACCTGTGGATCTTTGTAACTTAAACCCCAGTCACTATGGGACTGATTGCATAGGAAATGAACCCCATAAAAAGAGTCTCTTATGTAAGGGGATTTAATGTGGTTTTCAGTATCATAGTGTTCTAGAGAAGTTCATGTTAACTGTGGTGTATGTAATGCGTCCCTGTAATTGATTAGCAGCCTATCTGCATTGTGTTATTTCAGTAGCCACAAGACTGCTTGGCCTGTGTGTGCAGAATGCCTTTCCTATAGGCACAGCCTGGGAGCCTGGCAAGTCCAGCCTCCCTTCTACCAGGTGAGAGAATGGTGGATTCAAAAGCAGTGATAATCAGGGGCTGACCACGAGGGGGCCGGTGACACACCCTGTCACGCCCTGAGAGGCCCCCAAATGCCTGATTGGAAGCTAGTATCTGCTGAGCTGCTTATAGTTCAGGAGTGAAATTATTGTTCTGATGCTCTCAAGGCAGATGGTCAATGCTGGGCATGAGTTGCTGAAGCTGTTAGCAACTTTGCCACTGAGGTTTTCTCTTGACAGGAAGTGCTAGAGCCCACCTAGCAAGGGCCACAACAGTGAGCAGATCTGGTCTCTTAAGTGTGGAGCATCGGGAATCATCGCAGATGCACAGGGCAGGGACTGGAGAAAACCTGCCTGTTCAACATTTAGGCTCATGGAGGCAGTGTCTGTCAGAAAGGTGGATTCCTGAGCCCCCTACGAGACCATAATCTCTGTGAATGATGGCTGAGAATCTGCATTTTAATGAAACACCTTGACTTCTGTGCACAGCAGTCCTAGAATCTGTGATCTAGAAAATGGTAATTCCATTCATTCATTTGGGTGAAGCTGAGTTGGATTGGTGAGAAACTAGGACTTGAAAGATGAAAGAAAAAAAAAAAGGTTGGCCTCAGACTTCTTGGTTGATCTGAAAAAAAAAAAAATGCAGGTAAATGAGGGTGGTTTTCTTCACACTCTCATTGCCAGGAGCCTCAAATTTTAAGTCGCCTTTTCTGTGAAATGTTCTGAACCCAGATAAGATGTGCTCTCTGGTGGCTTAGAGATGTCACTGCAAGCTCCTCCTCCTTGCTTTGTCTGGTTGTGGGGCAGTGGATGAGCCGCTGGAGTACTCTGTGAGGAGAGGCCTACCTGACATACCAGTGAGAAGAGACCAGCGAGGGAGCCTTGAAACTGGCTGTGGCTCTATCTTCCATCTCATTTATTCCAAATGTAAAATGTTCCTTTGTCTTGGCTCTTTCCGTCTTTCAATTTGGCTAATAATTTAGTTCTTCCGGCATCCACTGAGAGTGGAATTGTTAAGAAGCATTTGAAATGCCCTGTGGATTTCTGGTTCATGTTAGGGGAACCTTTCGTTAGGGTCAATGTCTAAAGTCATGTCTTTGAAAACTGCTTTAAACCTCTCAGTGTGTGAAGACAAAAGATTTGTTGTTTGTGAGAGGTAATGAGCAACTAAGAAAACTGGCATAAATGTGGCCAACTAAGCAGAGCTCATTCCTGGAATGTCAGAGTCATGGAGGGTTTGAGCTGGAAAGAACCCTGGAAAGCCTGTCCTCCAGCAGTGAGCTCTGAACCCAGACGACCCATCTGCTATTTTTGCTCTGCCAGTTGATACTAGCTGTATAACTTGGTGCTGTCAAAGGAGGGTAGAGACACCGATTTCATAGCGTTGTTATGAAATTGTAATGAGATGTATGCAGAATGCTTGATGAGTGTTCAACATGCAGTAAACACTCACATACCACATTACAGGTGAAAAAGCAGACTCTGAGAAGTGTTGATTTGCCTGAGGTCATATCACTGGTTCAAGGTTCAGAAACCAGGCCCTTTAACTCCTACCCTTATTTAGTTCCTATCGACTGTACCAGTTACCTGGTTCTTGCACTATGGATTTTAAATGTATATCTGCCCAAAATAATCACTAAAATGCATGAAGCTCTGTTGCGCCTCAGGGCTCAGAGACTATTCTTGACTAACGAGGTATGAGTATAACATAAACAGATTACCAGCCATAGCAGGACTCTCCTATCCCAGTGATTGTGGTCCTGTGCCAAGTACTGCAGCCTTTAAAATGGCTGTTAGGAAAACCGTGTCGCAGGATACAGAAGCTGTATGTGGACCGTGATCACAGTTGGGTGAAAACTCTATGATGAGTGGGAGGGAATTCACTAACATGATCGGACTGTGTTAGGGGAATGGGATTCCTGGGTCAGAGGGCATGATACTTGTGTCGTTGTTGTCAGTGCCCTTACTGAAAGGCTTGGGCCACCAGGAACGTGTGGGGAAGGCCTCTCATTCCATTGATTCGACTTATACGTGTCACTGATAATATGCTTTCTCAGTGTCTGGCGTTAAGACCTGGCAGTTGTACTGCACACATCTGTACAAATGTGTATGTACGAATACATGTACGTGTAACAAATTAAAGGAAAAATTGTAAAAGTTCCTACTGAGAATCCACATTTTGGTTGAGCTATTTATAGCTGCTTATTTCCTTTCTATTGTCTTAAACTTTTCTTTCCTCTGTTTAAAGAAGAGGTGTTAGATGCTTCTTCCTGTTCACATAGTTGAATTGAAATTCCTTATTGTTTCACACAGGAGAGAATGGATTTTGTTTTTAGGAACTTCTGTGTGACGGGACACATACTGAATCTATCCTTGTCTCCTGCATGACTAGTCAACACCTTCTCCATGATGTGGGAATCTACCCAGAGCTCATTACATGAGAAACTTATTTCTTTTCTGCTGGTGAAAATCTTTCCCTTGACTTTTGGGCAGGCTCAGTTTGTTAAGAAAACCTGCTAAAATTCTATTGATGATAAATAGTGAGTACAGGGTAGCAGTTTATACTCAAGACAGACCTGTATGACCTTGGACAAGTTACTTCTTTAGGGTTAATTTTTTTTTTTTTTTTTTACCAGTAAAAAGGGTTTAATTCTCATATGTAATAATATATCTGATAGTTAGATCTTCCATATTCAGAGATTTGGCCAAGATAGCTATATTTATTCCTTTCTTATTTTCTTCTTTGCTCCAAAAGCAGGCTGGGTATCCATTGTGTGTGCCTGCCTTTCTGGATAGGATGACAGATGTGGCAGCACACACAGAAGAGGAGTGATTGCAGATGACTTGGAAGGACAATTCTGGTTGTAGTTCTGGCCGCTGGATGGGGTAGGCTGTAGGGTTGTATGGCTGGTGTTTTGGATACTGATTCTGCTTAAAGAAGCAAAAGCAGGTTGAAATAAAAGATTATGGCAAGCAAAACAACATTAGGGTTTTTCCTTGTCCAACCCTTGCAGTTTTTTTGGTAACAGGTCTTTGATATGTGACATGTACGCTGTGGCATGTTTACCAATTTCCCTTAGCATCGTGGCCTGTTTTAGGTCAGAATTCTCTTTTCCAGGTGTTGTGTAAATGGATCATTACAGAGCAGTCTTCAATAGCTTCCAGACCAATATGTACTTACACTAAAGTGGTGAGTAGTTGGTCCAAGGCCTTGAAATTTCATGTTCTTAAACACTGATAAAATCCAGTTCTCCAATTCAGGAGAAGATTCCAGATGTTGTTTTTTATCACGATGTTTGACTCATTCTAACATGCTTATCTGGGATATTTCAGGCATGACGTTTAACCAGCCAGGAGTAACTTGTTTCTTTTTTTTTTTTTTTTTTTTTTTTAGCTGAGCCATCCTGCCACCTGTTGGCAGCTCAACGGCAACTCAGCTCGGGCTGGCATTGAACCGCTGTTGCTCAGAGCTCAGCTCGCACTCTTGAGCGATCTCTTAACCAACTGAGCCACTCGGCCGGCCCTACTTGTTTGTTTTTTATAGCAGGAAGCTTCTAGGCTGTGCATTAGACACAGCACATGGGGATGACATGTATGTGGTGCCTTTAAATAAAATGTCCTTGTAATTTTAAGAAAATAAGCAAATAAATAGTAATAATGATGATGATGAGGAGGAGGAGGATTATGTTAATGAGAGTTCATGGAACCATTAGCACATGAAACTGCCAACCACACTCTGAAATCGTAGGGTCCATTTTCTCCCTAGGCCTGTCTTTCCCTGTTGTCAACCTACCTATAACTGGGAAGAGTTCCCCATGTGTTTCTCGTGTGAGTAGAGGCACTTGTTTGTGCAGTGAATAGCCTTGGAAGATAGAATGTCTTGGAGCAAAGAGTAGGCATGCTTACTATGTGTTATAAAGTATTTGGGTTCCCTGAGCTCATATAAACTCATTTGCTTTTGTAACAATAAAATTCTTTTTCTGATTGCCCTGATTTGGTTTCGCTGTTGAAATTGACTTTTTCTTTTTTTTTTCCCTAGTTCAGATTCTAGATCAAGGTCTGATTTCTACAACATTTACATCTTTTCTTTGCATTTCTTCTGTCAAAGCACATTGCCTTCTTTTTGTTAAAATTTCTGTAACATTTAAAACTTACTTAGTAAAAAGCTGATTTACTTTATCTTTCTTAAAATACTTCCAACATTCTTGTTAATCTTTACTCATTATTATGGATATCTAAAAAATTGTTTAGTAAATAAGATATACTAAGCTTAGTACTATTTACAAGGAACTGTACTCTGTACTGCATATTCAAACACTGGAAAATGCCCTGAACAGAGCATTATCTGGGAGTGTTTGAATAATATCAATATTTGGATCTTTTAACGAAGATTAACAGCACTACGTAGAATCAGGATTTGTATGAGGCATACTATGCAAAGCTTATGAATATTAACTTTATTTGCAAAATTGATTGGCAGCCGACAGGACCATAAACATACTTAGAATATGGTAACAACTACAAGCAAGACCGAGTGGATTCGGGCCGCGTCACTTCTACATGCCCCTGACCCAGTTCTCAAAAATGTGGGCCTTAACCTTCCCCTCTGTATGTCAGAATTTCCTGCTCTTGCTTTGGACTTCTGTCAGTGGATTCTGTGTTGACTGCTAAGCAAGCAGAGCTATACTCCCTTCCTCCTATTTCTTGACTGATTTTTCTAAGGATTCTGTAAATTCTGGGAAGGAGTTTCTGCACAGAAACAGTTCCTGTTTCACTCCAGACCCGCTCCCGGTGGTTGCTGTGAGCCCCACTGCTCCTGATCGCACCCCTGAGGACTGTCCCTCTGCTCACTGTGCTCCAGCTACCCTGCTGGCCTCCTTGCTGTCCTCAGATGCACCAGGCACGTGCTCCGGGGATGCACCTGCTGGCCTCCCCACCTGGAATACTCTTCCCTGCCGTGTTTGTGCTCTCCCCTTCCTTCAGGCTATGCTCACGTTCCGTTCCTTTCGGAATGAGGCCTTTGCCAATCACTTAGATAAAACAATCCAGCCCCCAAGAGCCCCCTGTCACCCTCCCTGCCTTCTTTTTCTCTGTGGCATTGATCGCTTATCTGACACCGCCTTGGGGTGGTTCTTGGGGCATGGACTGCGTTGTGCACCATACTTAATCCTTAGTGCCTGTTGAGTAGCAGGGGCTCTGTAAATATTTGTTGAATGAATGAAGGCGATTACTCAGGCAGTTTTGTAGGGAGCAGATGGGAGAAGGGAATGATTGGTGACTGAGAATGAATTAGGGGGTTATTACCTAAGATTTGGTGAGAGCCTAAACCCCGTGGTTGGAGAGGAGAAGGGTCAAGAGACAAAGTGACTGGGGTGTGCTTTTGATGGCTCTCCTTTGGGAAGGGAAGAGAGAGAAAAGCAGAGCAATCTGGAATATTCCTGGTTTCTAGCAAATTGTATTAAATGGGTACGAGAATAACTTATTTCTCCAATTTGTGTTTATTTGAAATATAGTTTCTCCAAGGCTCTAAGTAACCCTTGCTGAAATGCTGATTTTAATTTGAGGTCAAGTTTCCTAAAATGTTTTGAAAGCTAGCCATGCAGGGAGGCTTTGGTCCCCAGGGAGTTTATATCTTTAGACAGAGAGCTTTTTCTATATCTGGGATCCAAACTGGAGTTTCTGAAGGTCTGAATACTTAATTAGCTCTTTAGTACTTTGAGTCACTAACAGAATTAATATTTTAAATATGAATGTTACAGTTCTTCCTTTTAATAAATGTTTCCTTATGTAAGGGTGGTCTTTGAAGCAGAGGTCTCGACCACATCTTTTATTGCACTAGTGCAGCTCTGGATTTACCCAGGAGGCCCAGTAATTGCATCTGCTAGCTGGCTGGGATAAACCGTTTATTATGAGTCAGGTCCTGCCCTGTTTCTGACACTCCCAGATAATGTTCAAATCAGGAAGATGTGACCTTCAAAAAATCTCAGTTAACTCCACTTCAAGTGTGTTTCAGAAATAGCTAGAATATGACTGCTAAGTGAATTCTAATTTAGTAACTTGGGTGCATTTTGAGTGGTTCTAGATATTTCCTATTTAAAAAAAAACAAAAACGGGGAAGTTGATGAGGTTCTTCAACTGATTAAAATCCATGACTTTGTTCTGAGGTAATTTTGTCTCCCTTCTTGCTTCTCACCTGCAACATCGGAAGAAGCTTTGCCTTTTTGCTTGGCTCTTTTGAAAAGTAAAGAGGCTGGCATGATGCTGGTGAGGCCTGCTAGCCTGGCCCCATGGGGGTGGGGTGGGGTGGGGCTCTGGCTTCTTTCCTGTGTAGTTAGAGGTGGCCAGGACCTCTGGGGACCCCATCTGTTAAGCGGAAAGGATTGGCCTAGAGGCTCTTCTGTCATCTCCCAGCATTGAAATCCTGTGTTCTAACTGCCTTGGTCAGAAGAATGTGGTAGATCTGAGTGTACTGACGTGGAAGGATTCCATGACACATTGTTGAGTGAAAAAAGCAATTTGTGGAACATCTTGTATGTCTAGGAAAAGAAGGACACAGTGATCTAATCTGTTAACAGTTGGAGTAGTAGGGAAGGACTTTCACTTCTCATTCCATATTCCTTGGAACTACATTTTATTCACTTATTTGACTTTCATCTTAAAAGAAAAGCAACCAGAGAGTCAGTGATTCTGTGATTCTCTAAAGGGGCTCTGCTGGGTGCAGCCCCCGAACCATTTCAGGTGTCCTTTGGCCCGGGGCTGCAGCTGCTTGGCCCCGCCCCACGCCCCTGTGACTGCAGTTGGTTTGGTCTGAGAGGTGGCTGCCCTCTTAGATGAGGCACACACCTCCTGGTTTTTCTTACCCGCCAGCCACAACCATTGCCCTCCATGCCTGGTTCCATTTGGGCTTACAGCCTCGCTTTTAAAATTTAAAAATAAAGGAAGCGCTTCTTAAAAATCACTAACGTTCTAACTTTTCATTAGTTTCAGCTTGCTTTCCTGAATCAGCAGGCTTTAGTGAGGTTTTGCAATGTCCCAGATTGGTCTTTCCCTGATGGACAGATGAGGTCAGCTTGGCCGTGTGTGTTTATGACATGTGTACTGTGTGATTGTGCATCTGTTGGTCGTTGCCAAGGGAGTGGTATTATCTCTGTTTCTTGAGTGTGGCCAGAGGTGTGGCTGAACTTTTGTTTTCTTCTACAGTCCCTTAATTGGGGTTGTTTCTACCATAGCTTGTTAGTGTGACTTGTGCCTCTATAGCTCCTCAGTAGCCTGGGGTTGTATAGCCAAGGGAATTGTAATCAGTGTGGAGATTCTGAACTCCCACCTGCTGTGCTGTGAGACCCCTACCGTCTGTACTTCTTGCCAAGCCCCTGCTTTTCTCTGCAGGCTCCAAGGATAACTCAAGCCCTTTCAAGTTCTTTTAATCCTAGTCCCCAGAACTGATTCCTGCCTGGCTGCCTCCTGGCCTTAGCTGTTGTTCTTTGGCCACTCCTCACAGGGAAGACTGACTTACACTGGCATTTAGGGGTCAGGTGGGGTGGGAAATATGTCGGTTGTGTTGACATCACTCTTTTTTCATCTTTGCCTTATGTGACATGGCAACTCTTATGGTGGGGACTCCTGCTGAAGTAAGGGAGATCTCTGTCATCTGTCCCTTATTCTCTATCTACCTGGGACAGCCCCCAGAAGTTGATGTAGCCTTTTTCACCTTTGTTGGAGGTCCTTAGTTCCAGTGTCCTGAGGAGGTCGTGATCATTTTTCTTGTGGTATTTATTGGAATACTAGTCTTCTTGGCCTATCTGACTTCACCAGGATTCTAGAGAATATATAGATTAGGTTACTTGAGCCACAGCCTTCTTAACAATTCTTGATTGTGACACCCAAAAGAATAGTGAAGATGGTATGCTTTTTCCCCAAATCCTTTTTTAGAATCTTTCTACCTTCTTACCCTATCTTTGGCTCTTTTATACTAATGACTATTGCAGTATGTTACTCATAAAGAATTAAAACATTCACTTTCCTAAGGATATCTCAGAATCAAAGTCCTGAGTCTCAAGCACCTTGTGACCAAATAGTGCTCCAATATTTATGATCAGGTATGTTGTGTGGTAGCTCCCAAATCACCCATGTAGGCTGCCTTTGCTGTAGGATGTGGCAGCAAGTGGCACTTAGGTTATCCATGGAGAATAGTGGTAGGTGGGGAGAGACCAAGAAATGGCAGACATGCTGGAAGGACTTTTGTACATTATATCAAGACTGTTCGTCTCCTTGGCTGCTGTCGGATGCCTTGTGCCATTCCTGTATTGGGACCTATTGGAATAATTGCATCTGTTGATCTGAGCTTAACCAAACATTAAGATAAAAACTAGCAAATGGAGCATCAGTAGCTTAATAATTAAGGAAACAGGTTTTTGTTGGCACTTTTACTTAATTAATATAGATGAGCTATACAAGAAGAATAATTTTAGGCCTTTTACCGAGCAGCATGAATTTAATACATGACATTAAGCACATGTCTTAGAGCTACTGGTTGTCATAATTAATCAAGTCAGATATCCAAAAGCTGTGATTCAGAGAGGGAATCATGGACTTTTTCACGTGCCTTACTTTGCTGAGGTCATTTTAAATGTCCTAATCTAGAAATTGGGTAAAGATGTATAGTTTGTCAAACTGAGAATAAAAGAATGTGAGATTTAGCTTGGGGTGAAAGTGGATTTTTTTTTTTTTGCCTCTAAATAGCAATAATACTATAATAATAAATAGTTTTTATTTACTGAGTGCTATCGTATGTCAGAAACTGTACTAAGCTTTTTACACATGATTTCATCTAATCCACAAAGCAACTCTATATGTACCAGATCTGTTTTATAGATGAGGCAACTGAGTCACAAAGAGGATAAACAGCTTGACCAAGATCATAACATTAACTAGTAAATGTTAGAGCTGGTATATGAACCCAAGGAGTTTAGTCCCGGTTCAGAGACTTACACTGTTCCCTGTAAGTGGCTGATGAAACCTCACTGGCCAAGGCTAATTGTGATCTAATTGTGGACAAGGCTAATTTGACTTCATTTAAAAATATTTAATGTCAGCAAAGAGCACTGCACCATGATTGGCATTGGGGCTGTGTTAGTTTGCTATGGCTGCTGTAACAAAGTACTACAAACTTGATGACTTAAATGGCATAAACTTATTTTCTTTCAGTTTTGGGGGACAGAAATCCAAAATCAGTTTCACTGGGCTGAAATCCAGGTGTTGGCAGGGCCGTGCTCCCTCTGCAGGTTCTGGAAGAGAAGCTGTTCTGGCCTCTTCCGGTTTATGGCGGCTGCCCACATTCCATGGCTTCCAGCTACCTTACTCCAGGCCCTGCCTCCTGGTCCCATTGCCTTCTCTTCCATCTGGTGTCAGATCACTCACGGCCTCCCTCTCATAAGTATACCTTTGATTGCATTTAGGGCCCATCCTGATAATTTCCCCATCTCAAGACCCTGAATTTAATCACATATGCAAAGTCCTGTACTTTTTTCCCCCATATAAGATAACATTCACAGATTCTAGGGATTAGGACATGAATATCTATTGCGGAACCATTATTCAGCCTACCACAGTGGCAAATAGAAAGAACTAGAAGTTTCAGTCCTCCTTGTAGGCGTATGCTTAATTTCAACAATTTCCTAACTGTTCAGTGGGACACAGATGCTAAAAATGTGCAAAATGAAAAAATTCCATGGCCAAACAGATTTGAGAATTATTGAATAATATATTCCTTTTTAAGGAGATTGACAATGTGCAATGAAGGCTTTGAAAGTTCCTGTGACAAAGAAAGCTGCTTAACTTAGTTGAACCCAGACTTCCTCAGACTTAGTTAATTATAAAACACTTCATTTGAAAGGTTGTACCTATTAATGTGTCATGAAGTACTTAGAACATGCTTCAGGATGTACTAGTTCAGTTGCTTATTACCTGCTAGTTTTTTGAAGGCATCAAGTATGTCTTAACTGACTTCTTGTTACTTAATACCTTAAACATTCTTGGAATTGATTGGAAAGAACAAATCCAAGACAGATGTACAAAATTTAATCATATGTGATGATATTTAACATTTTGGAGAAATTTTTTTTTTCCTTCTTTTTTTTTTTTTTTTTAGCTGAGCCATCCTGCCACCTGTTGGCAGCTTAGCGGCAGCTCAGCTCGGGCTGGGCATCGAACTGCTGTTGCTCAGAGCTCAGCTCGCACTCTTGAGCGAGCTCTTTACCAACTGAGCCACTCGGTCCGCTCTGATATTTAACATTTTGGCTGATGCTCTGCCAGATGATTTATAGGGGTCCAGATATGCTATGAGTTATGATAAGGGAGAAGTTATTCTGAGGTGAAGGGGAAGCAGGGAGCATATCTATGTAGGAGCAAATAACAGCCAAGGAAACAGGGCCCCTCTGGAGAGAAGGTTCAGGGGGACTGTGGGTCATGCCTTGAATGTCAGTCTAAGGAGCTTCGACTTGGTTCTCTAGGCCAGGAGTTGGTACATTATATAAGGCCTGTGGGCCATATCCAGTCCTCTGCCTGTTTTTATAAATAAAGTTTTATTGGAAAACTCCCACAGCCATTTATTTACGTATTAATACATAGCAGCTTTAGCACTATAATGGCAGAGTAGACTAGGTTTGCAGGGCTTAACTATATACCATTTTGGCTTATATATAGAAAAAGTTTGCTTATATAGGAAAAGAAAATACTCTGATCTAGGTAAGGGGGAACTGTGAAGGGTTTTGATCAGGAAGGTTTAATCTTCAGCTTTGTGTGTTAGAAAATCTTACTCTGGCTACTGTGTGGAGGACTGATTGGAGAATACAAAGACTCGGGAGGGCAGTGGTCGAAGATATGGGAGAGGAGGAAACAGAAAGAGGTATTTTGGACTACAGTCTGTGTGTGGGGTACAGGAAATAGGAGAGCCAAGGAGACATTTTAAAAATAAACTTTTAATTTTAGAATAGTTTTAGATTGAGGGGAAAAGTTACGAAGATAGTACAGAGACTTCCTCTATTCCCAGTTTCCCCTCCTGTTATATAAAAATCTTATATTAGTATGGTACATTTGTCATAACTAGTGATCCAGTATTGATACATTATCATTAACTAAAGCCATATTTTATTCAGATTTCCTTAGTTTTTCCCAAATATCCCTTTTCTGCTTCAGGATCCCATCCAGGATGCCGTATTACGTCTACTTGTCATGTCTCCTTAGACTCCTAGACTATTAGACTCAGATATTACTTGCTTTTGATGACCTTGATAGTTTTGAGGAATACTAGTCAGGTGTTTTATAGAATTTCCCTCAATTGGGATTTGTCTGATGTTTTCTTCATGATTAGATTGGAGTTATAGGTTTTATGAGGAAGATCTCAGAAATGAAGCACCGTTTTTGTCACATCTACAGTACATAGTGTCAACATGACATCACTTTTGATACTGACCTGGGTCATCTTGCTGAGATGGTGTGTGTTGGGTTTTTCCCCTGTAAAGTTTCTTTTTTTCCCTTTTCATACTCTGCATTCTGAAGGAAGTCTCTGTACAGCCTACACGTAAGAAGTGGAGAATTGTGCCCCACCTTCTTGAGGGTGGAGTATCTACATAAATTATTTTGAATTTTTCTGCATAGATTTGTATATTCTCCCTCATTCATTCATTCATTCACTCACTCCATCAGTTATATCAGCATGGGTTCCTGGCTATTTAACTTCTGCTTTGGGCTGTAATCTAATACCACATTATTAATTTTGTTTCTCAAATTGTTCCAGCTTTGGCCATTGGGAGCTCTTTCAGTTGGCTCCTTTGGCATGCTCCCATTGTGGTGTGTGTGTGTACATGTGTGCACACACCTGTGCATTTTAGTGCTCTTTCTGGCCCTACAGGATAGGTCAGGCTCATCTTATATATTTCCTGCTCCAGCTATGGAATCAGCCAGTTTTCCATGGAGCCATGGCCAAAGATACTTTTGAAATTTCTGGCGTAGACAGGACTGCCTGCATCTCTTCCTCACAAACTGCTTGGATGAAGAAGGGAAAATGGGCAGGGTCCTGGGAAATGGGTGACTATTTAGGGGTTGGGCAGAGGTGAAAGTTGTCCAAAGAGCCTGAGGAGGAGGGGTGAGAGATGCAGGTGGCCGACCAGAGAGGCGCAGCATTGCGGCCTCCCAGGTGTCTGAGCATTTCAGGTGGGAGAGTGCTCACTGTGCCTTTGTACATCAAGGAGAACAATGTTCAGGTTAGGTAGTAGATGAACCTGGCTGGAGTGGAGGGCTGGGAAGGACAGGCAGCAGGAAAGAAGGCTGGGGCCAGATGTGTTGGCCTTGAAAACCAGGCCAGGTCTTTCTGACTGTCAGGAGGGATGTATAAAAGCTGATAAAAGCAGCGATTTGGGATAGTTTGTCAGCCACACACAGGTTAGATAGAGCGGTCAGAGCTTGTAGTTGCTTCACTGTTACCTAGAGGAATAGTGAAGAAAGGCGGGACCCTCAATTATTAGCTCACCTAAGACTTCTGTGTATACTAGGTTTTTTCATAATCAGGGAAAGAAATAGAGAAGAATTAACAATTAAGCAGTCTGTTTGCTTACAAACAATAAATTCACACAATAAAAAAGTAGGTGTTAAAATACCTCTGCCGCCTTGTAATTACTAATGTGTGTCGGGTTTCCTTTTCTTGGAGAACACTCAAGGGTGAACTTGAGCTCCACCCAGCTGGAATGTCACACAATCCAAGTGACTAGAATATGAATTTTTAATTTGGTTTTCATAGGCTGTCCGCAGTTAATTTCAAATTTATTTCCTGTTGAACTTTCTGCTTTATCCTCTTTTGGTGGTGGTTTTATTTTAAAACTTGTGGTGCTTCTGAGATAACTGATGTCAGAGACATTCACTGAGCCAGTGTTGTGTGGAGAAAATAATCCTGGGAATATTTCCTTGTTTTTCATTGGTTGCTGGCATTTGAACTTGTCATTTCTTTTGCATATAACTAGGAGATAAATTATATAATCTTATATGTTTTATGAAGAGGGAAGCATACTCACAAAGTTAGTGGTATGACCCAAACTTTTTAAAAATCGCCCTTGTACTCTTGAAACATTTTTGGACACAAATCACTGATTCCAAAATAGAGTCCTGTTTTGTTTTGTTTTGTTTTTAAAATAAACTTTATTGGGGAACAGTGTGTTTTTCTCGGACCCATCAGCTCCAAGTCAAGTCTTTGTTTTGAATCTAGTTGTAGAGGGCACAGCTCACTGGCCCATATGGGAATCGAACCAGCAACCCTGGTGTTATGAGCACTGTGCCCTAACCAACTGAGCCAACTGGCTGCCCAGTAGAGTCCTGTTTTATTATTTAATCCAGCCAGCCTCAAATGTTGTGATTTGTGTGTTTGGTTCAATAGAAACAGTGAATAGCCCTTTTATGCCTTGTTTCCATATTAGTCTTCTTTAGGTGAGAGTGAATTCATTTATTAAACCATACTGTCCTCATCTGTGTGTCCGCCAGCACTTTCCTATCAAAGAGTCTCTGGTAGGCTCATTTCTGAGCAGTGATACCCACTTTGGGATGGAAACAACACTTCACTAAAGATAAATTCCAAGTTATTTTTTTTTAATCTGTACAATGAGGACAAAAATACCTACTTCACGAAGTTCTTAGTATAAGGGATGAAAACTAAATGCTGTGTCTTCTAAGCAGTATCTTTTGTTAGAATCTGCTTATAAAAACCACATCTCCATGGATTTTACTACAGTTATTATGCCTTGGGTGTTTGCTGCAGACTACATTTGTTTTTCTGTTTTTTTTTTTTTTTCTTTCAGCAAGAAAATCTTTTCTGAAGCTGAACCAAGGAAAGCAAATCATATTTGGGCTCCTCCCACATCACCCAACCAACAGAATCACCGGCCAGGGCCACACCAGCACCTCTTTCTGAATTCCCTGCCTGTAGAAACCTGGAAGAAGAAGACATTCTCACAAGCAGTACTGAGGTTGGTAACTTTGTGCTCCTCTAACAACCAGGCATTTCAGATGTGCCAGGGGCAGAGGGGCCTGTGAGTCCCTTTAACATCACAGAGCTTCTCCTGTGGAGGTGGGCTACTGATGTTCTATGCGCGCTTCAGTGAAATAGCTGCCTTGCCACCCTTAAAGCTAGTCCCATCTCTTTTTCTAGATATTGCACACATGCTGCCATTTCCTCCTTAGAGCCACCACAGCCACCAGGGCTGAGTTTATTTTGCTTTTCTTTTTCCTCTTTCAGACAGAAACGATGACTCTTTTCACCAAATTATTTTACCAGCTACAAATTGAAATTGAAGGTAATTTCAATAGATTGAACATATCAGTGAAGTAAACGGCACACATTTCACGTTTCTTTTGGGGGAAGTGGAAAGGGCACATCCCCACCCCTGGGGTCCGTGACATTTAGACTGAGCTTGTAGACCAAGAGGCTGTGGGCTGCGAGCACTCCTAGCAGCAGCCTGTACTCTGTAACTTCCTGTTTTCCCCAGTTCATGTCGCATCTTCAAAGCCTTTCACCCTCTAAAACTACAAAGTAGCATTTTAGCTGATTATTAGGCAAAGGGTCTATTTCGGTTTTCTCTTGAGCTTTGCAGTTAGACCTGATACATTCATTGTCTGTCTTAGGTTTTCAGCAAAAGCTTTTTTTTTTTTTTTTTTTTAATAGACATAGCCTTTTATTTATTTATTTATTTATTTATTTATTTATTTATTTATTTATTTATTTATTTATTTATTTTTGAGGGCATTGTCACTGGCCCTCACATGTGGGACCCGAACCGGGGCCGCTGGCTTCCTAAGCCAGCGCTTAACCACTGTGCCACTCGGCCAGCCCTCAGCAAAAGCTTTTGATTTAAATTTTCTATTAAGGAAAAAAACTGAATGTGAGCAAAAAGTAAACCCTTACTTGTGGCTGAAAATCTACTTTATAGATGGAAATGCATGCAAATTAAGTGAAGAAGGCCCTTAAGCCTGCTTTCCTTCCCTGAAACGAGGCTGTGTCATGGTTAATAGAGCATTCAGATATATAGGTGTAGGATGACTTTATTTAGAGCTCTGGCTTCCTGTGGTGGCGATGGTGTTTGCACTCTGGCTCATGTGTGACCTCCCTGTGTGACCTGGGCACTTACTTCACCTTTGTGCTTCAGTTTCCTCACCTGTGAAATGGAGACAGTCAAAGTAACTATCTCAGAGTTGTTGTGAGGATTAATGGGTTTGTTCTTTGCACTTTAGGCGCCCCTGGCATTCAGTAGCTATGACCCAATATTGTGATTACATTCCTACAAGTTATGTCAGCATATGTTAAGTATAGCAGACATTTGAGAAATAAATGCATCAGAACCTCCACATCCAACAAAGTATTTTATTCCTTGCAATGGTCTCTTATGGAAAAGAAATACTGCTTTTGGTAGTGCAGCCCCCAGGATGTTTCAGGGATGCCTCCCTTGGGATTGCCTTTGAAGGCTGTGTAACTACATTCTTTAAATGGCTCCTGTAGTGGTCAGTTTTTGGTCACTTAAGTGAATCAGGGTTTGAAATTTTTCTGTTTTTTGTTTTTGTTTTGTTTAAAGTTAAAAGACGTTTGGAATTAAGTCAAGTGAAAAAGTATATTGGATTAACAATTACCTGTAAAGTTTACTCACAAGCATGGTCATTAGGCCAAGCTAAGCTGAGTTTTTGATTTCAACATGCAGATGATTTTGGGTTTTTGGCTTTTGGGAGTCAATAGTTACTATCTGCTTCCTGCTGAAGTGACTCAGTTACCCCATGCTTAGTTATTTTGTCCTCAAAACTCCATTATCCAACCTGCCTTCTCTATAAGTGGAACATGAGCAGCAGCAGCCCTCTGTTTTAGGGGTTCACCTGAATGCAGGTCCTAGCCCTGCAGAAACTCCTTTCCCTATTAGAGTCAGAGGGATTGTTTTCTGCTCTGTGTGCAGATTTGTTTTTGTTTTTGTTTTTTACCACAGACCCTTTTATTCTAATGCCTAATACTTTTTTACAACTGGCTATTCAAGACGTACATTTATTCACCTTGGCTTTTGAAAATAACTTGAGTGAGCGCCAGCCCACGGCCTGCTGGTGGATGTGCTGAAATGCATGGCCTCACGTTCCCGCTGTCCTCTTTCCCTCCCGTGATCCCAGGAGATGTGAAAATCAGCCTTGGACTTTAGAGTCGCTCGTAAGTCAAATCGCCAGCCTTGCTGCAGAGTCAGTTTTTCCAGCTGAGCACACTGTAATGCAAAATCCAAGATTATCTTGACGCGTTCACTGCTCTGCAGAGTCAATACTTTTCCTCCAAAGTAGTCTGGGTGCATGTGATTCCCCAGCGCTGCCTGGATGGTGGCAGACCAGGTGTGGTTGCATAATGTCACTTGTTCAAATTGGCCTGATAGTGATCATATAGGACTGTAGTGTCTGAGGGGAGTGGTCCCAAATCTTACAGTGATGGCTTGCCTTTGGTCTGAAAAACGGGTAAGTTGCGTGTTTAAAAACAATAAAAGCTGGGCTATTCAAAAAAACTTTCCTTTTTGTTTTTTGCAATTGTCGTTACATTACGATAACCAAAAAAATTGCATGCATGTTTGCTGAAAAATGAAAAACAACTAACAAAGAAAAATTGGGACTTGCTGAATAATATATATCTTTGTTATATGTATATAATTTATAGATAACATCGTTTTTTATATGTTATATATAACATGTAACATACATATAATATACACATTATATATAATATACATATATAAAATATATAGTTTTATACATTTTCTATATTACATATATATAGCTTTTCTATTTTTTCACAAACTTTCCTTTATGGCACTTTGCTTTTACTTTGACTCATGTTGTTCATAAATTCTCACTCCCTTGACCTCTTTTTTTTTTTTTTATTAACAAGTATGCATGTGCATATTTTCTGCTCTAAACCCAGATTGGTGGTGTCATAGAAATTCTATTTTTTCTTTTTTAGTTCAATCTTTTTGGTATCTCATAATCTGTTCTTAAACAGATGTCTAAGAATTAAATGAGTGGCATCACTTCAAAACAGTGATTTGTAAGTAAATATAATACATATGTGCGTCAGACCTTTTTGAATTTTTAAAAATAATATTAAGGAGAATAATAAATGTACTTCCGGCCATTTTTAGGCACACAGACCCTTGGAAATTATGTTTACATACTTCTCTTGTAAGCCACACAAGTCTTTGAAGAATGAAAAGTGGAAGTGATAGGGTGTGGTTAACTTCACTTTTCTTTCCCACAAGGCCTAATTTGGTTGCTGGAATGTCCAGCTGTGCCTTGAGAATCTGGCATTAGTGGTGGTGGCCTTTGGAGGATTTTCACGAACAAAAAAGTAAGTTTTTGCCACAGTGATTTTAGGCAAAGGTGTGAGACACACAGCCTCTTGCATCTGTGGATGCCAGCATCTTGAACTTTTCCTATTAAAACCTGTTGGCAGGATAAAAGCAGAAACTCTTTTTGAAGTGAAGTAGCTGCCAGTAAAACTGCCTTCATCCTAAGATATGTGTTTTATCAGAAAAGAAAACATCAGCTCCAGGAATCAAAGCCCCCTTTTTAGGTGGATGAGTCCTACAGTTTGGTTCTAGTCATGAATTTGGAGGCTCCACCCTGGTTCTCTTGATTGAATTTGAAACAAGCCTTGTTTTCCCCCCAAAACCTCCCAGAGTAGCTGGCTCATCCAGAGGCCAGCATATTACAGTTTCAATGACCTTGGCCCCACCTCCTGGTCTTATTTCCACCTATGGCAACTTGAAGTATGACAGATGACATAGCCAGCCAGGGTAGGGATTCCCTATTCACACTGCCAAGGACATTCATGGAGGGGCTTACAATCAGTAATTATATAGGCAGAGTTCTGAGTGATAACATTAAAGTAAGATATTAAATCTCTAAAGAAAGATGAAATTATGTTGGCATGCCATTTTTAACAAGGCAGGAAAGTGCAGAAGCTTTACAAAATTTTCAAAAGCAGGAGTTTTCTAGTCACTTGAAGTAAGTTGTTATGAGAGGTAAAAACATGCAGTAAGTGCTGTAATTTAGAAAATCAGAGACTTACATGATAATGTCTCTGCTGGATTGAGTCTTTACAGGTGTAGTAATATAACTATTATAAAATTTAGCTACAGCAGAAGATGTAGGACCAGTGCTTTTGGTCGTATATACTGTGCCTGTGGTCTCCAGAGTTTTCAGATCTTAAGCCTTCCTTAAGGTCTACAGCCCTCGTCTGTCCGGGTACGTTGTAGTTTTCCACTTGAGTGTATCCTCAGCACTTTAATGAGAGCTGCACTTGGCCTTTCTGTCATCCCCTAAATGCTTTCCCAAACCAACTCACTGCAGCTTCTGCCTCCAAAAAGTATCTGAAATCCTCCCACTTCTCCCTATCTCACCCTCCTGGTCTGGTCACTTGGGTGGCTGTGTTCACTAATCATTATCTGTGTTCTCTGTGGTTCTTCCATTCTCTATATGAAATGCAAATCTTGAAATCCACACCTGCTCCCATCAAAAAACCCAACTTATATCATCTAGCTTTTCCATAACTTCCCATGATCTTAAATTGAAATCTCACAACCTCAGAGTCCCAGTGACTTGGCTGTTGGCTGCCCAGCCCCAGGCCAGCCCCAGCCCTCCCCGTTCCCCCTCTCCCTCTCTCTGATCCAGCCTGGTGGCTCGGTTTCGGTTTCTCAGAAGCAGGAAGCATTCACTTCCATTTTCCTCCCTCCTTTAAAAAATTTTGTTGACTTTTATTCCTTTTTCAGTTCTTCCCTTAAATACCATTTTGTCAGGTAGAGCCTTAGGTTAGAGACCACCTTATTGTATCACGTCCATCCTGTTAGTAGTACTTACACTTTACTGGTATGTCCCTAGTACTTAGCGTAGTGGCTGGCATGTAGTAGGCACTTGATTGTATTTGTTGAGTGAAGGAATGCAAGTAGTGGTATTTATAAATATTCTAATTGCTTCTAAATATTTTGAGAGGTGGCATGTCTGGTATATGTGTGCATAGATACAACCATTTCTAAACCTGTGCCTATGTCAGACACTGCTAATCAATCACCGTTCCCTCCCACTGGGCTAACATTCTTAGCTTTGCACTCCAGGTAGCTGTTTCTGGTCTACTGGTCTACCCGAATTGGCAGGCAACATGAAACCTGTTAGCCATTTCTAATCTAGCAGATCTTTAGACACATTGTGTAAACTCTTTATGCCTTAGTTTGCATACCAGGCTGTTGCAGGTAATCAGATGGCAAGATAAGATATTCTTTCATGAGAATAAAGTAAGAAATATTGAAAAAATTAGCAAAGCTTATCCGAATATAAGGTTGTATAGTCACATTGAGTATGCTTTGATTTAACAAATATTCATCTTGTGATCAGTCACTCTTATATGGAGACTAAAATATAAATTCCTTATGCACATAAATAGTTTTAATTGCAGGCTTACCATATCTATATGAGCCTTACAACGGGGGCTCTGTTTTTCTTACAGATTAAGTTGATCTCTTGTTTCTATATTTACAGATGTTTAGTGTTTACTTTGCTAGGAAAGAATACATTTCAAAACTAGAATATAAATGTGAAGAAGATGCTAGCTTTTTGTTTACTGTCATTCTGTGGCAGTTTTTCACAAAACGTATCCATGGATGACCTGTATCAGACACCTCGGAGTGGCTAAATTGCAGGTTCCTGACCCCACAACTTACTGAAATCAGACTTTTTGAGGCCTGGCAATGTGCATTTTACGTAAGCTCCAGAAGTTTGAGAACCACACCCATATAATGCCTAGTGGATCGTGTGTGGTTAGCAAATTCTGAACAGGACCTATAAAAGATGGCTCATTCACTGACCTTTTCTGTCTCACCTGAGCATAATGATGCCATCAGAAAACATACCACTGCCACTGCTGTACAGTAAAAGGCAAAAATGTTGGTTGAGGCTGAGGTTGAGAACAGTCAGTGACCTTATTCAGCTGGAGCACAGAAGATCAAAGAGGGGCATTGTTCCCGGAGGCTTAAACATACTGGTCTTCTGGGAACAATGGCCCTTTGACCACGGCTGACATGGGCGGAAGGAACCAGACAAGGTTCTGGTCGCCTTGGTGCCGAGTGAGGAGCAGTCCTGCAGTGCAGGGACCGGTACTTCTGGTTTCTTCTCTGGAGCAGCCCAGCAGGGCCAGGCCCCCAGTGCCCTTCACCTTCACCTTCACCAAGATGCTCAGTTTCCCTGCTCTCCTTGGATACCCAGGATGCAAGGAGAAAGCTTGCCCTGAACAGGAAGACAGAAACAATAACTTTTTAAAAGTAGGCATTGCCAAATGTGTGGAATGTGCTTGACTGTATTAGTTTGTGTAATCAGCTTAAAGCATGGGAAATCCAGGATGTCTATGAAAAAGCATTTCCCAGCAAAGTTAGCTCTGATCGGGACTCTTGAAAGAGGTTAGCAAGAGGTCTCCATCTTTTGTTCACATCAAAGCTGCTCTGTGCTGTCAGCTGCCCTTGATCGCCTTTGATCCTTTATGGTACTTACAACTTGCACTGCACAATTCCATATCCAGATTAATATTGTTTTCTGTCATTTCCTGAATGTTAATTCCATCTCACCAACTAGAAACAGAGGTGCTCAATGTGGGGTAGTATTACACCTCACACCCCTCACCCCTACCCTATTGTTTAGAAACCTGTGGGGACATTTGTGGTTATCATGATGATGGTGAGAGGTGTGTATATTAGCATTTAACATCCTGAGGGTTTGTGATAATAAACGTCCCTCAGTCCTTTGGACAGTCCCACCCAATGAAGAATTGTCCTGTTCAGAATGCTAATGGCGCTCCCCTGAGAAACACTGGAGCTCTTTGGGTTTGTCCGCCTCTTGTCTAGTGCTGCCTTGAGAATAGTCCAGCCATTTAATTCATAGTCCAGGTACACTCTATGTGGCTTAATAGATGCACTTCCTAATGAGCTTCATTATGTGCCAGGAAAATCAGCAAGTGGTCGAAGCCATCTTCCTGGATGGCAGTTATGCTCCGATAGTGGAGCTATGGCTCTTCCTGGATTCGGCTTTGCAGCTTCATCCTTCTTGATGGTACGAGGTAGATGAGACTTATGACTCAGAAAATAACCCTGAGCTGCTGCTGCTGCCCCACTCAGGAAGTGCTCTGCCTGTGACAAACATTGCTGCATGTTGTCCCACTGACACCTTGGCCCCTCAAAGGCAAACAGGGAAATGCTAAGTAAATTTTTACATTATGAGAGGGAGTGGGAGCCGAGAACACAATATTTTATCACTGACACCCTCCCAGGTGAGTCCACTCCTAAGAAGAGTGTTCCACAGGATGTATTCTGAGAAATGCTGCTGCGTCGACATGCTTGGCAGTAGGAGAGTTAGAGATTTGGAGGCACTTGTTCCGAGCTCCCAAACCTTACTTTGTCTGTGGTTTAGAAAGTTACTGTGGGGAGAAAAGAAGGTGTGAAGTAAGTGTTAGATAGGGTCAGTAGAGGGTCCTGGAATATGTGGTGATTTATAGCGTGTTTTCCCAAAAATAAGACCTAACCAGAAAATAAGCCCTAGCATGATTTTCAGCGTGCTTGTAATATAAGCCCTACCCCAAAATAAGCCCCAGTTAAGATCGTCAGCCAGACATGACTGTATTTGAATAAATGTAGTTGTTTGTACATGAATAAATGAATAACATGCATCTTTTGGAGCAAAAATGAATATAAGACCCTTTCTTATTTTGGGGGGGGAAACACTGTATCAGTCATTCAGTTAGAAATATCACAGACAACTAAAAAAAAAAAAGAAATATCACAGAAAGGAGAGATGGGTAAAAAATTAGGTAAAAAACAGAAGGATTAACAGATCTTATTTTAAAGGACTCAGTGCTAAGCCAGGTAGCTTGTTGAACTAAGGATGTCCAGTAGACTACTGAATTTGCCTATCTTGAAAACTAAGTAACAATTAGATTAACAGTAAAGGCAGCAGGAGCAGACTGGGAAAATTCAGCCACAGGAGGTGGAGAGAAATGCAAACTGAAATGATTCCGAGGGCTTTTTTCACTACAAGGTCTTCTATGACTCAATAAACAGCGTGTTGATCATTTGACTCAGCGAGCCTACTTCTGGAAGTAATTTCTAAGTAAATGATAAGAGCTGTGTTCAGAGAGTTAGCTCTGAGGGTGCTTAGTGAGCTTTGTTTGAAACTAAATATTGGAAGCAACCCAGATGGCCCCCCAAAGGGTAATGGATGGATGCGTTATAACTCATCAATATAATGGCGTATTGTGTAACCATGACAAAGATGTCAAAGAAAAATATTACATGAGACGAAACGTATGAAAAATAGGCTAAAATAGAATACGTAAGGTTAACATTTCAATAAAGAAACTATGTGGCATGGCGAAAAACCTGGAAAGTCATTAATCAAAATGTTCCCTTGGAGGGCCGGCCAAGTGACGCGGTGATTAAGCGCTGGCTTGGGAAGCCAGCGGCCCAGGTTCAGGTCCCACATATGAGGGCCAGTGACACTGCCCTCAAAAAAAAAAAAATGTTCCGTTGGATTACTGTGCTGGCTGAGTGGCTCAGTTGGTTAAGAGCTCACTCAAGAATGCGAGCTGAGCTCTGAGCAACAGCAGTTTGATGCCCAGATGCCCAGATGCCCAGCGCAAGTTGAGCTGCTGCTGAGCTGCCAACAGGTGGCAGGATGGCTCAGCTAAAAGAAAAAAAAAAAAGTTCCCTTGGATTATCTTTAAGTGGTAGAATTCAGAGTACCTGGAATTCTTTCTTAGGGCTTTAACACTTATCATGTTTAATGTAAACATATAATTATTTTTGTAGTTAAAACAAAAGTCTAATACAGTAAATAAAAACATGATCCAATGTATTAAAAGGTGCTTTGTCAACCTTTTATCCAAATATTTCAATTCTGAATCACTTTTAAACCCAAATATTCCTGGTAGTTCAAAGGAGCTATTAGTCCCTCATACCGTATTCTGAATTAGTTGATCATTTATTTGCACAGAGGAAATAGGGTTCTGATTACAAGGAATGAATGTGGGCAGGAGGAGGACTTGAGTCAATTAAAGGGTGGAAAAAAAGAAGAGATATCAATATAGTTAAACGATGTATAAAAACTAAGTCTAATACGTTACTATGAAGAACATAGTTTGAAATTCCCTTCTGAAATATCATATACTCTTGTGTCTTGAGTGCCTAAGGAATACCCAATAAGCTGAGGCTTGTTCTCTTGTCCCAGAAGCGTCTGAATCAGAAATGTGAGTGCATCTCAAGGGCTAGAGCTGACTTTTAAAAGAGTCAGGTTTCCAGCCCAAGGCCTAGTTCGCGGTAAGGCTTCTAAGTCTCCAAAGTGAGGCCATAGAGCTGTATCAATGAATCAGCCCATTAAGAATTTAGGTCTTGTTTTAAGGAAATACTTTGCAGCAGCATTTCTCAGAATACACTCTATGGGTCATTCTTCTTTTTTAATTAATTAATTAATTAATTTATTTATTTTTAATTAGTTTCAGGTGTACAACACAGTGCAATAGTTATACATTTTACCCCTCAAAGTGACAACCCCCCACCCCCAATTTGGGTCATTCTTCTTATGAGAAAGCTCCATGGGGAAAAAACAAAAAAAAGGGGGTAGGGCAAGTAAGTTTGTGAAGGGAGATAGGTCAGCATGTCCACCAGGCCTCTGTGCCCACATCCACATCTCACATTTAGTATATTAAGGCTCCAGAGTTTCTCTGTAGTGAATAGAACCCAAGGATAAAGGAATTTATAACGATAAGCACATACCCAAAGTGTGGCACGTTCCCCAAACAGATAAGAAGAAGCGCTTGTTACTATTAAGAAAAGTAAAAATTGAGAAAAGAGACTAAGGCACAAGCGCGCAGCCTGTGTACATGCCTTTGAAAGATGAACTAAAGCCATGAGTTTACTTTAGGATTGTCCTCCCTTTCTGGTTAGGCGGGTGGTACACCCAGCAGGCTGTAGGGGCGGGGACTGGCAGGGGAACAGTGCGTGCTCCAGCCAAATGCGATGACAGCTTTCTGAGTGCTGAAGTAGCTGTTGACGTTTCTGAAAGCCTTTTATTTCAGTTATTTTTGAAAAGATCACATCTGAATAGTTTTTCTGGAAGGTCTTGTTTTGGGGACTGAGCTCTCTATTATACTTTACCGCCCAATGCGTGTTTTTAGTCATCTTATTCAGTACTTTTAAACTGGATATAAACGAAAGGTGTTCATTTCTACATTATCAGTGCCTCCCTGAGTCCCTGCCCTGAGGCATACTTTAATATATGCTCATAGCTTTTATTTGGTAAAAATGTAAGAAACCACACGATGATACTTCCACATGTGTTGAACAAGCCACTGTGAAAAAAAGGTGACTCTTTTCTCAGTACTTTGGGGGAAATCCCTTTTATATTCTTACTTTGTGCAGAATTTATGACCTGCTCTGTCTCCCTTTTGGCGCTGGCTATCAGAACTTTAGAAATCGTTTTCATGTTCCAGCATAACAGTGACATTACCTGGCAGTTGGAAAAATCTACTGCTTTTTCCATTTCATGACTTGACACTGGTGATGTTCCTTCCAAGTGCAGGTGTCTTTTAGTGTATGTTGCCTTACATCTCTCTTGGAAGTGGACAGCACTTAAATAATTGAATAAAAACAAACTGCTCATGATGGTGTCGTGATTTTAGATTACATTCATTTGACTCGTATATTTAAGATTTTTGGACAGAATATTTCGTACGATTTTTATCAGCTATAAAGAAGGCCAGGGATTTTGGAGGAAGTACTAGGGCCAAAAAACTCTGACACAGCTTAAACCCTTAAGTTGTGTGTGTGTGTTGGTAGCCAGCATTACAGTGTGGCTGATCATTAATTTAAGAGCTTTTTATTTAATTAGTACACGCGAAAGCAATGTGCAGCTTTTCATGGGGGTGGGATGATGACTGAGGAGCATGGGGACTATTTCAAGTATTTAGTAGATAGATGGGCAGTGCTGCTTTTTCATTTCAAAGAAGATAATGAGGATTGGACAAGGGAATTGCAAAGGTTCTTTCTCTCCCTGTGGGATTGAAACGTGCAGCAGGGTTACTCATTCCCTCCTCTGCACCCTCCCGCACTTGGTCCTGCTTTGCCGAGAGCACTAATTGTACGGTTTTGTAATTATTTGTTTACGGTCTGTGTCTCTATTACGCTGTAGTTGGCCTGGCTTTGTTCTTCTTTGTGTTGCTCGTATCTAGGACAATGCTAGCAATGAGTTTTTTGCATATATGATTCATATTTCTTCTGAAATAGCAGATTAGGAGGCATATTTTAGGCCAGTAAGTATTTCAAAATATTGACAAATATTTTGAATAGTCAGAGGGAATTGGGAGGCATTTTTCACCCTCAGAGCATAATATGTATTCATTCCAAAAACTGAATAGTCAAATGGGGTTGGGTGGCATATTTGCCCCCAAAGCGTAGTATGTTCATTCTAAACAAACAAACAAACAAACAAAATCTCGGGTAATCTCATGTTTCTATTACCCTTAGGTTCCAAAGAGCAGTTTGGTGCCGAGGTCTGATGGAATGGGGTAAGGAACCCTTCCTCGGGCAGCTCTTCACACCTCTTCTCTGTATTTCCGTACTGTGCTGGGGATGAACATCCACCCTTGCTGGTGGAAGGCCACAGTCCACCCAGCCCTGTATTGTGCTGGGGACACTGTGGTGACCAAACACGTGGACTCTCCCCTTAGGGATGGAGTTCATACTCTGAAGTATGAGCAACAGACTCAAGTCTTAGAATTTACATGTGTTCTTTCTGCCATCTTTTTTGCTTGAGGGTGTGTGACACAGAAAATTTGAGTCATAGATTTGCTATTTGTGATAAGGATGCTCTCCTATAAGCAAAATCAGACGGGAATTTTTTTTTTAAAAGATTTTATTGGGGAATTAGGGGAGGGGAACAGCGCTGGGGAATCGGGGAAGGGGAACAGACAAGTTGCTGTCTTTTTGTTCTTCAGTCTAGTTGTGGAGGACTTTGCTTCACTGGTCCATGTTGGTATCGTCAATGTGTTCTTCCTGGATGAGGCAGATCAGTCGCCGGCCTCTGGAGGTCACTCACCGCGGCTATTGGCAGCTCACACTGGCTGCCAGTCGCTTGAGCTGGCTGCCGGCCACTCACTGTAGCCTATGGCAGCCCACTGCAGCAAGGAGCTGCAGCCTACACCGTTGCCAGGGCTCACAGCCCAGCTCCAGGTGGAGCTGTTGTTAGCTGTAGAGGGCAGTGTCACTGGCCCTCATATGTGGGATCCGAACCGGGGCCGCTGGCATCCCAAAACCAGCTCTTAACCAAAGCGCCACTCGGCCGGCCTGAGAATTTTTTGATTTACATTTTCCTTCTCTATCCACTTATTTTGTGTTATGCCGTTGATGTTACTTCCTTTTTACCAGCGTCCAGCTCTAGAACACAATTTGTTTGTTGTAAATGTAGTCACTTTTAGATAACCATAGCTATCTGTAGATTCCCCCTCTCTGACAGTGTTGCCAGTGGACATTATGACTAAACTGGATGATAGAATGAAATTTTAGTATGTCACTTTGATGGGTGATGATACAAGTTCTGACAATTAAGTTTGTGAACTCAACCTAGAAAAAGTGCTACATACCTCACTGCTGAATATCACTATGGTCACCTTTGAAGTACTTCCCTTGGGAAGCTAAGCAGTGACCCCAGAGACTAGTCCACCCTTCAAAGCAATTTTGGAACTCTTTTTTTGGAATGGCCATCAGAGCTGTTGTCATATTACCCTTGATGTCCTGAATGTCATCAAAATGTTTCCCTTTTAATATTCCCTTTCTCTTCTGGTAAAGAAAGAAGTCATTGGGGGCTAGATCAGGTGAGTAGGGAGAGTGTTCCAATACAGTGATTTGTTTACTGGCTAAAAACTCCCCCACAGACAGTGCTGTGTGAGCTGGTGCATTGTCGTGATGCACGAGCCATGAATTGTTGGCGAAAAGTTCAGGTTGTCTAACTGTTTCACACAGTCTTTTCAGCACTTCCAAATAGTAAACTTGGTTAAGTGTTTGTCCAGTTGGTACAAATTCATAATGAATAATCCCTCTGATATCAGAAAAGGTTTGTGATATCGTTGCAGCAAATTTGTGAGCTTAATTGTCAGACCTGGTATCATGACCTGTCAATGATTTGGGTTTTCTTTTAATGCACATCTTGTGAATGAGACATGGATTGTATTGAATGTTACTCAATGAAATTCTGGTTGCTGCCAAGGAAATGCTTTGTGGAGTGGCTCTGTGACCCTGAGATTATGTCTCTGCCTACTTCACTGGTGAGGCTTTCAACTTTAAGCAACAGCCTCTACTGCTTACTGTAGTGTGACAGGAAGCCATTCACTTAACCCCGAGAGGCTCAGAATCCTCCTATGTAAAACTGGGATCGTTTCACGAACTCTGAGTGGTTTTGAAGATTGAATAACATCTGTGAAGTGCCTGTTATAAATAGGACTAAGAACAGAGTCTGCCCTCAGTACACAACAGCTACTCTTATCTCTTAAAATGGAAGACTTTCTTTTTTTTTAAATTTCTAAGTGTTTTGAAATACAGGTTATAACACTTTTTGAGTTACAGTAGTTCGTATTTATTGATATTTTAGTGAATTCATAGTATTTCAAATTCTGTAGATTGCATTCTTTTTGGTCTATAGACTGATATTGTCTACTTATTGATGTTTTCGCATATGGCTCAGGACTGAGTCTTGATGCGAAATAGCAGCAGCAATTACTTTTATTATTTATTTATGATTATTGTTATTACTATTATTATTATTTTATTTGTATAGCCCTTAGTGCCAGATACTGGAACTAAGCTCTTTACATCAATTATCTCAGTTAGTCCTTATAGTAAGAACAGCGAAGCATAGAAAAACATTAATTTTTTCAAGGTTACATTGGAGGAACTGTGATTGAAACCCAGGCATGCCTGACTTCTGAACCCAGGTCCTTAGCCCTCCTTTTTCTCTCTGCATGTGTGAAATCACTGGGCAGATGGCCCTTCAGAATGGCAGATGCAAGTGTTTTGTGGATGACTTTTGGGCCGGATTGGTACTGTGTGCTTAAACACATTATTCTGTAATAAAAGGATTTGTGCTGTTAGATGTGGAGATAGCACAGTCACCCCTGAACACTGCATGCTGTTTGTGTCCCTCCCGGGCCCCTGTCATAGCCTGTTCTCACTCTAGTTCTTAGTCATCACGTCTTGGGGGAGGCAGCACATCAAGTGGTGAAGACTCCAGGACTCTGAGACTGGACAGCCTGGAGTTGAATCCCAGCTCTGCAATTGCAAGCTGTGTACCTTAGAGCAAGTTACTTATCCTCTCTGTGCTTCAGTTTCTCATCTGTGAATTGGAAATAGTAAATAGTGCTTACTTTACAGGGTTGTTGTGAGAATTAAAAGAATACACGCACGAGTGCACACATGGTGCTAAGGGTACTTAGAACAGTGTCTGGCACATAGTGAGTATTCTGCAAGTGTTTGTGGTTAATGATAAGATGATGACTTTTCTCTGAGCATAGCTATGTCATTTTTGTATTCCTGTTTCACACAGGGCCTGCTCCAGTGCCCTACAGATGATGGGTGCTCCCTAAAAGTCCGTTGAGGGTGTGGATGGGTATAAATGGGCTGAATGGTGGAACACATGACCAGTTTTGTTTCATCTTGAAGTTATATTTGCCTCATTGACATAAACTCTCTGTCTTGTCTTTAATAGAATCAGAAACAATATAACTGGAAAAAGCTGACCCAGGAAGTTAACAATACTTGTCATTAATAATAGCTAACATTTATTAAGTGCTTACTATATGGGAGGCACAGGCTAAATATTTTATGATTAACTTATAGAATCCTTCCAGGAGTCTCATGAGGCAGGTATTATCCTATTTTATGAATAGTAAGTACCATAGCTTTATCCCTGTAGTTAAGAGATTGACGTTTAAAAACGGGAGACTGTGCGTGAATGCCACAGTACCAGCAGTGCTGGACTACCTTCTTAGGTCTCCCTGAGTGACCTTTGCTGTATAGTGAAGCACTCAGTAAAGAGCTGTGTTGTCTATTATTACTTGAACTTCCATGAGGAAGAATCATGAGTACCGAGATTACTTGAATACCAAAATGGCAGCTCTCACACTGGTAATTATCATAGCAGTCATGTCATGGGAATACAGATTACATGTTCCTTAGTTAAAAATTCTTGCTTTTGGAAAAGTCTTCATAGTGAAGCTAAAATTCTCATAGTTTTGGTTAAAACGATTTTCTCTGCACTATCTTTGGTGGAAATGGGAAAATGCTGCCCATTGTTCTTTGCAGGTTAGCGTCAAAATTATGTTACGTGGTGGAGTGTTGTTTTCTCTCCCTAGGTTAAGCCTTCCCTATGAGTTTCATACCTTCAGTTAGGTTTCAGTTGTCTTCGTATATCTACTTTGGATGGTTTTCCTTTTCCTTCCAATTTTCCCCAGAGGTGTACTAGCCCAGCCTTGATCAGTTTGACCCTGGCTGGTTTTACTATGACATGAGGTTGTATGTCCTCTTTCACAGCCAAGGTCTGCTGTGTGGAGAAGGGTAACCTGTAAAAGCTGATATGCTGTACAGAAATATTCATCCTCTCTGACTTAACTGTTCATGAGACTTATCAGTGTGCCATTTATAAGGAGATCATTGACCTTCCTTTTCATGCCTCCTTCTTCAGCTTCCCAATTCCACAATCCGGGGCCAGAAATGGTCATATTAGATCATGACATACAAGGCCCAGATGGAGTAAAACAGAATTTTTGCCTATTCACTAATCCTAACTTATTCAATCTGTGTAGGAAGTAACATTACCCCAAATAGAGGATTGATCCTATTGGTTGCACAGTATATGAGTTTCTTGAGAATGCAATTGATTTAATTATATAAATATTCCAGATTCTTCCTTCTGAGAGATTCTTTTAACCTTTGGTCTAGTTCATCTTTTCTTGTTTGTTTCTAGTAAGAACATGTTTCCACGTCTCCCCACTACTTTTAAACATTTTTTGTTTGAGCTATGCGTCTATTTCTGGATTCTTAGAAATTGCTGGCCACCCCATCTGGATGAAATATTTTGGTCTTTATGATGAGTGTCATAGTTGATGTTAGTTTTTGAGTATCTTTATGACATCCTCTTCTGAAGAATCGTGATGAGATTTTGCATCGTATTTTTACCCTTTCAGTGTGGTCATGGGATCACCATGAGTTGCCATTCTGGGCCTTTACCTGGAAGCATCAGTTACACTGTTAATTTTTCCCTCAAATATGTTGAGCTCCGTTTATGGAAAGCCTGTGAGCTCTTTGGCTCCCCACTCACCAGCTGTATGATGCTGTGAAGCTGCCGAGCCTCTCTGCCCATTTGCTCATCTATAGAGTGGGCTGATAACAGCACCTACTGTTTAGAGTTCATGTGAGCCCTCAATGAATAATGCATGTTAAGTACTCATAATGCTTAGAGCGTCATAAGTACTCAGCAAATGATTATTTATCATAAAGGTGAGCACAGCTGCTCTGAGAATACTAAGGTTGGGGCACCAACCCAGCTTCGAATGGTGATCATGAAATATTCCCCAGAGGTTTTACGGCCTCAATGAGTTAGTCAAGAGAGAAAGGGAAGAAAGGGTGTTTCTGAAGGGAAATTGCTTCAAGATTTTTATTAGTGAAGGGGCAAAAAAATGTTGGGAGATGAAATGGAAAGGTGAGTAGAGAGCAGATCATAGAGGGCTTGTTTTATCAAGCCCAGGGTCTCTGACAGTATTTCTGGGAAATGGGGAATCACAGAAGAACTGTACTTAATTAGAGTGCTGGGCATGTGCTGAACCAAGGAAAGAGAATTCAACAGGGTCCACATGGAGACACTGTGACTTGTGAGAAGACTGATCTAAGAGCCCCTGCAGGATAGGGAGTGCTTGGACAGTGAGGAGGACCAAGGGACAAATAGACACTGTGTTCACATCAGATCCTGGCCTTAGGTTCTTAGGGGACTTGAAGTAAAATCAAAGAAAGGTATAACTTCCATGCATGAATTCCCTTTGAGAACATGAATTAGATGGGCTGCAGTGTGCATTTCTAATATGGAGAAAACCTGCTCACAAGGTAGAAAGAGGTCATCCCACCTTTCTGCCTGGCACACTGCTTGGAATGCTGCATGTGTGTGTGTGTGCACCCGCGCTGTGGGCATGAGTCTGCTGGCCCGTGCAGGGAAAGGCCTAGTCTCCACTGTCCTGTGATTGCAAAATTCTCTTTTATCTCAGTATGTGATGAAAATACTATTCCTGTTTGCCAATTTCCTTTTGATTAACTTCGTGTCTGGGGTTGCAAGTTTTCATTTCAACTGTTTTTTTTTTCTAATTATTTTCTCACCAGTGGTTAGAAGCAGAAATGGAAATACGTCAGAAAATGATTTATGTGAAAAGGAGTCTTGTCCCCAGCCCTAAGTACTTGCGCATAAACAAGAAAAAGGGAGATTAGCAATTAACTTTCATTTCTTTGGATACACTATAGTGTTTTGTTATACCATTTGGAGGAAGAGTAATAGAAATAAATGTAATTATGTGTCACAGTGATAGCCAGTTGGCTATCTGAAGTGTGAGTATCCGCTTTCTGGAAGGAATAGAGACATTTTCCTGTCATTTTGTTTGGAATTGCCTGATTGCTAGAGAGCATTTCTCTTGCCACTACATTGCAATAAAAATAAACACATACATTTCCAAGAAACAGATTGTTAGAGAGTTTCTTTGGACTGTTTAAATCAGAACATTTATTATAGTGTTTGATTCTTAACCCCTGCAAAAGAGAAGCTCCGTGTTCCTTAGCAGGTTGAAGACATAAAGAAGAAAAGGGGTTTCTGGTGCCGGACTTGCCCTCCTGTGGTAAACTACAAAACCAGGCAACATATGAGGCAGTTGTGATTAGTCACTGGACAACAGGCAACCAACGCTGTGATCCTTGAGAAAAAAGAATCACGAGAGCTGAGACCCACATTGGCTCTGGTGTTCTGTTCGAGCGCTTCTCCTGCCTTTATACTGGGAGGGGGGCCCTAGTGAGCATGGTGATCTCATGGAAGGCAGGGCTGCCCAAGAGGCTGGAATGTGTGTGAGTATGGCAGGGTACTGGGGAGGAGGGAGCTCTGGGTGGGGGGAACCCAGAAACTGGGATGTTTATATACATATAGGGTGAGGCCTAGCAGAGAACAGCTGCTTCCAGGTTCCAAAGGTCATACCAGAGGTCATGCAGTACTGAGATATGGAGAGCTCTGGCCTAGCGAGGGTGGAGAGACCTTGCCGAGCACCTTAGCTATTCCACTGAGATGCCAGAAAAACCACATCTTAGAAGTAAGTGTCATACCTCAGAGTAAGGGCATGCACTAGGTAGGGCTATGGACATAACTGAAATAGACCTGTTTTTTTGTTTGTTTGTTTTTGCATTTTTTAGCTGAGCCATCTGGCCACCTGTTGGCAGCTCAGCAGCAGCTCAGCTCGGGCTGGGCATAGAACTGCTGTTGCTCAGAGCTCGGCTCGCACTCTTGAGCGAGCTCTTAACCAACTGAGCCACTCGGCCAGCCCTTAGATCTGTCTTAACAAAGTATAAAACCGAGCTTTACAGGATAAAGAGGATCCTCCAGTAAGTTAGACGCCATTGGAATCAAACTGATTCTAAGTTGCCTGCCTTATAACAGAAAAGAAGCGTGCAAAGAAGCAGGAAAATGTGACTCATATCTAAAATGAAAAGTAATCAATAGAAACAGAAAATGCTTTTAAAATAGTGTTATACTAGATCTTGGTCTCTAATACCATTCTCCACTGAAAGGAACCAGGGCTTTTTGGAGAAATGGCTGCATCCAGAGCAGAGGTGGGGTCGGGACAAGATGAGCCCAGAACTTTGTTTTTAAAAGTCAGAAAGTGAGGAAATAAAAGTAAGAAACAAATGATGTGACATGTTTCAGAGATAAAGAAGCCAGCTTAAAGGGGTACCCACTGCCTAAATCTGAGATGGTTTAAGCACCAAAATAATTAAGTCCAGTGATAAATTATAAACCATTGAAAAAGCACGACTTCATGTACCCATACTGATTATACGTAGATAAATAGAAGAACAAATAATGTACAGTGCTGAGTAATAACTGACCATTTGGATGGAATGCTGGAGTTGGAACAGGCAGCATGTTGCTGCCATTGCAATAAGGTTTAGATCAGGCAAGAATCACCAATGGATACTAAATCTGGGGGGGAAATTTCACTGAGGGACAAAATATTTTCATGGTCTCAAAGTATCTCCCCACAGATTACTTATTAGTTGCCAAGGAAAAAATAATAATTTTCTATGGGAGAGATTAGACAAAACCTTGGCTGGGTGATCAAAATGAACATTGCCAACGAGGCTTAGACGGACTTTAGATGCTTTCGGACAGGACACCTGGAGAAGGTGTCCTGGCTGATAAGGCATGATCTGAATTGAATCATGAGGAAATGTCAGACAAGTCAAAAGGAAATGTATTATTCATATAAAAAACGGGGAGGTCTCTATCTTCCTAAAGCGTCAGAGTACTAAAAAGACAAAGGAAGCCTGTGTGTTTCAGATTAATGGCCATTAAATGCAATAACTAACCCTTAACTGGATCTTGTGTTGTAGGAAAGGAAATGCTCTAAAGTGTTTTACCGGGTTAACTGAAAGTGTTGGTAGATTAAAGTACCGTGTCAATATTAAATCTGCTAATACCGATAACAACATTATGGTATGTAAGAATATCCCTATTTTTAAGAAGTGAATTCTCAAGTATTTGGAGTTAAAGCACCATGACATACGGAACTTATCTCCACCTGGGTCAAAAAAAAAATGTTGAGTGAATGTGTCTATAGAGAGAGGGTAAATAATTAAGTATATAGGTTAAATGTTAATAGTAGGTGAATCTGGGTAAAGAATACGTGCTATTCTTTGTATCATTATTATTCTACAACTTTTCTGTGAGCTTGAAGTTATTTCCAAGTTAAAAAAAAAAAGCCCAGCAATTATAACTACGACTTAAAGAGAAAAGGAGAGTATGAGCATGTGAAAAATATGCATGCGCTTCTTAACTATCTTGGTGTGGATTTTCTACCTTGTGGGTTGTTTTTGGTAAATAAATATTTAATCGTATGACAATGTCTGTTTCACCCAGTAGGCAAAGCCATTTCTATATCTGTTGACTAAGAAAATATATCTAGTGCAAGAAGAAATAATAAAACCGTTTTTCAAGTTGAAGCCATCATATTTTGTACCATAGAAGAGTTTGGGCGGAGGTTCTAAACTCTTCCTTCCCTACCTGCTGGCCAAATGGTCATGGGAAAGTTGCCTGACCTGTGGGAAGTTCAGCTGCTGCATTTTAAAATAATATTTGCTTATTCTCAAGGTGAGAAAATGCATGTGAAAGCTCTATGTAAATAATAATGATTTCTTGTACAAACGTTGTTAGTTACTGGTAATAGTTGTGGTGAAAGATGAAAAATGACTTAGACTAAGGTAGAGATTTTCCTTAATTTAGGTGGCTGTTTTTTCATGTCAAGGTTAATTCTAGAAGAGAGCATCTTTCCCCAGGAGACCCTTTGGTTCCTTCTGGGTTCCTCCTCTCTCATTCCCTGCCTTTATTGTTCCAGGCTATGCCTCAGTGACTGAAGGAGTTGTGGATTTCCTGAATTTCAGCAACAGTCAAGTAGAGGCGTAGCAGAGAGCATGTGAAAGACAACATGTAAGTCAAACCCTGCATTTTATCCAATCCCAAGCATCTCAGAATAGGTCCTGCTTTGCTCTGAGACTGTGTGTGAGGCTCTGATGGATGGAGGGACCTTCTAGGCCTCAGAGGTGCGCCAGGTCACATTCAGCCAAGGACAGGCCAGGATGGTTTGGTGAAGGATGGAAAAAGGATTGAAGAAGCCAACTTCCTAGTGGAAGAGGAAGGCAGCATGGGCCACGTAAAACAGCGGGCACAGGAAGTGATGTCTGCCTGAGTCACGGGAAATGACAGAAAAGGCCACTGCAGGATATGAAGCCACATAAACCAGGACATTTAAACGTTTAACATTTAAACTGGACATTTACACGGAAAAAGGACTCCCTGAATTAAGGAAAATCTCTACCTTAGTCTAAACCATTTTTCATCTTTAACCAAAACTATTAATAGTAATTAAATGTTTATAGAAGAAGTTATTAGAAAAGGTTCTAGGGAGGCCTGGGAGAGTCATTTGGGGCCAGGCCCTTTCCGTTAACCTGGAATCGCTTTTGATTGAGACTCTTTATCCTGGAAGATTACGGTCACCAGGTCTGCCCTCTTCTCTGGAGTTGCCCTTTGGCCAGTGCTGTTCAGAGTGTTGATCTGAGTTGATATGAAGAGTTTGCTGTAGAATGTAGACCAGGAAATTGCTTCCTTCATTGAGGAAATCTTGCACCAAAAGTAAAAATCAGCTGCAGTAAACAGTGTTCTTAATGTCGGTAGTTAATTTCCATTCTGGCACACAATTACTATGTTTGTTTATATATCCAAACAAAAGATTGCTTAGTTTTGCTTGTTTTGAAGCTTGATAAGAATGGTACATTGCATGAAGTATTCTGCAACTTCTGTTTTTTTCTCTCAGTTATGTTGTTAAAATTCACTTGTTGCATGCTATGGTAGTAAAGTAATTTTTAATGTTAAATAAAATTTTGTTTTATCTAGAATCTAATTATAGTATAACTGAAGGGCCCTGCAAATATCTAGCCCACCACAATTCCTAAATTAGTAGTATTCAAGCAATATTTTAAAGTCAGTTTTTTCTGTACCTGCTCTTTATCAATTTTCTTAAACCTTTTATTATTATTTTTTTTAATTTTTATTTTGTTTTTTGGGGGCAGTGTCACTGGCTCTCACATATGGGATCCGAACTGGGGCCGCTGGCATCCCAAGCCAGCTCTGAACTACCATGCCACCTGGCCGGCCCATCAATTTTCTTAAACCTTTTAAAGTTTACATGATATGGCCAGCCGAGTGGCGCAGTGGTTGGACGCTGGCTTGGGAAGCCAGCGGCCCCGGTTTGGGTCTCACATGTGAGGGCCAGTGACACTGCCCTCAAAAAAAAAAAAAAATTAAGATGACCTTGTAAAGTTTACATGATAAATTAATTTATGTCACCTAGGGTTAGGAAAGTATTGAAGTAGTGATTTCTTTGAAATCTAGCATAACCGCATCCATAGTCACGTGACATACTATATATCCTTACATTTTTGCCTTTTTTTTTTCTTTTTCCTAGTTAATCTCTTGAATATTTCTGTCTTTAAATATTGGAATCACTACTTTTGGAATAACTCTTAAGAACAGAGTTCTTACTCAGCACCCCTTCATTATGCCTCCCAATCTATTTTCCTTTAAAGTGTCATTTTTCTTTCTATCCACAACACTGGGTCTAAAAGATTCAGTCGTGGCTCTGTGCCCGTGGCTGCCTTTCTTGCTCACATGGAATGTAGGACGTTGACGCTTGCCGTTGTGAATCAGAGGAACCATCTCAGTAAACTCCATGCCCTCACATTCTACATTCCCCGAAATATTTTAGGCCTAGAAGGCAGCACAAAGTTTGTGCTCTGTAGAACGTTAAATGGAACTTCTTCTCTGGCACATGAACAAAATGTTATTTCAAAATGGATGTCAGCTGAGGTTGCTGATTTCACAGTTTATTCATTCTGTAAGGCAATAATCACCTGCAGGCAACCATACCTTTTTGGAGGCTACACAGACCTGACAGGTATGTGTGGGTTAGGACTTTGTGATGACAGTGATCTGTCAGGCATGTTTCTAATCTGCAAAATCTTCATGCTTTATAGGTTACAGGCAGCATTCTGGTAGTAATACTAGTATAGTCATCGGAAAGGCAGGCACTGAAAACATTCCTAGGAAATGCTGAGCTGTGTGGCTAGAGATTCCCGGAGGGACTGCCTGTTTTTGACCCCATACTTCCACTTGGAAAGTATTAATATTAGGCAATTCTGTGGCTTTTTCTCCCTTGGATAGCAAATTCTAACAAGTAGTTACTGTCTCGGTGTCCTCATATTGTTGGGTCATTGTTGGTTGTCAGTTCAGACACTACTGCAGGTTTTCGGTTTGGTTAGCTGAGCACTCCAGAAGCTTCTCCTGGAGAACTGGGAAAGACATGGAGTCGAACTGGGGAAGCTTCTCAGGAGTGGTCAGTGCTTCCCAAGGAAGCCCTACCCGGCCTTCTGGGCTGGGGAGCCATCAATGACAAGTGCACATTGTAGGAAAGGAAATTTACAGCCGCTGCTCCCAGTTCTGTTGGCCTGGGCCTGGCGATTCATTTGGTAGAGCAGTACCTGGCCATTCAAGCCTCCCATTTCTCCTCTTTTACCGTAAGTCTATTTCTCTTTGAAAGTTATTTTGGATCATTAGCATGGTTTCAACACAGTTCCCCTGAGTGCAGTTTCTTTTCTGCTACAAAATTGTGGCTGTCGTCATGTCAAAATAATGCAGAGACAGCCTAAGAATGCAATCTTTCAGATGTCCTTTCCAGTTAGAGCATTAAAAAACTGGGGCTTGACAGCCATTGTGCAGACGAGTGACCATCAATCTGAGCGTGGTCATCAGGCCCTATCGTGTGACTGAGCACTGCGTTGCTGCCCATGCTCCCTGAGTCTCATGGGCCTGAGTCCCAGTCATGCTCCTCCGGACCGAGAAGGGTCACTCATCTCTCTCTGACTTGGTACTGGAACACTTGGCCATTTATAACAATTCCCTCTTTTCTCACGAGGTAATGAATTTGTATGTTTCTAAATAAGGTTTTGAAAAGTAAGATTATTTTAAACACCTTCTCGTCCAACTTGTCCTCCCTCCTGCTCACCAAATTCATCTCTGCATGCTTGTTGTCGTATCCTCCATTTGATGCCTGCAAAGTGCCCACTGAATAATTTTTATTTGCCTTTACCTCTGTCAGGTTGTTTGGGGGTTGGCAGCAAAGCTTGGAGCCATACAGGGATCATCAGTAGCCAGATGACATGGCTTCAAGTTCAAGTTCTATTCAGCCTGTATGACTTTGGCTAATATAATAACATAGCTTTTCTGAGCTTTCCCACCTAATAGCTACCGTAATCTGTTCATATGGCAGAGCAGTGGTTCTCTGAAAAATTACTGAGGACCCAAAGAGCTTTCCTTATATGGGTTATACAAGTATCTAGCAATGTGTGGTAGGCAGAGGAATTGCTTCCAGACCCCCAGAACTTGTGAATATGCTACTTTCTATGGCAGAACAGACTATGGATGTGATTATATGAAGGATCTTGAGATGGGGAGATTATTCTGGATTATCCAGATGGGCTCAGTATACTCAAAAAGACTTCATAAAGGGAGGCAGGGGCGTCAGAGTCAAAGAAGGAATTACGAGGATGGACGCAGAGGTTGAAGTGATGCCATTGCAGGAAGGGAGACCTTGAGCCAAGGAGCACAGGCAGCCTATAGAAGCTGGCAAAGGCAAGGGACATGATCTCCCCTTGCTCCAGGAGCTCAGTCCTGCCAACACCTTCATTTTAGCTCTGTCAGACCCATTTTTAGACTTCTGACCTCCAGATCTATAGTCATGTTATTTTTTTTTTTTTTAAAGATTTTATTGGGGAATTGGCGGAGGGGAACAGCGTTGGGAAATCGGGGAAGGGGAACAGACAAGTTGCTGTCTTTTTGTTCTTCAGTTTAGTTGCGGAGGATGTTGCTTCACTGTTGGTATCGTCATTGCGCTCTTCCCGGATGAGGCAGATCGGTCGCTGGCCTCTGGATGTCGCTCACCGCGGCTATTGGCAGCTCACGCTTGGCTGCCAGCCTCTCACGCTGGCTGCGGGCCACTCACTGTAGCCTATGGCAGCCCGCTGCAGCAGGGGCTGCAGCCCACACCATCACCGGGACTCGCACAGCCCAGCTCCAGGTGGAGCTGTTGTTAGCTGTAGAGGGCAGTGTCACTGGCCCTCATGTGGGATCCAAACCGGGGCCGCTGGCATCCCAAAACCAGCGCTTAACCAATGCACCACTCGGCCGGCCCTATAGTCATGTTATCTTAAGTCACCGTGTTTGTAGTAATTTGTTACAGTAGTGATAGGAAAGTAATGCAAACATTTTCTGTGTTAGAAATTAAAAGTAAGAAATTAAAAAGAATAATTCATTTAAAAATAATAAACCATTACTTAGCATAAATTACTTTGGGGGTGGGGAATAACGATTTCCCAACTAATGAGAAGACTACCACTGTTATAAAGAAATTTTTGTAAATGTCTTTAATGTCTGGGTTAATAGAAGATATAGCTGGTGCTCAAATGGGCTCCTGTGCTCAGTCTGTGTTGGTACCATGTGCAGGTAGCCTCTGAAAAACTCCCCTGTGCGCTCACAAGAGAATGAGAATTAAAATGCAGATATCATCTCAGTCTTATTAGAAAAATCCTGTTGGCTTCCTTGACTATCTAAAAGGGTGTTGGGGATTCCCACTTTGAAAACCTCTGGGCCAGAACATGGCCACACCGAGCTGCAAAAGTGTCTGAGAGTTGCAGTTCTTATTCTGGGTGCCAGTTTAAAAAGTGGGGTTCTGTTATTAAGGAAGAAAGGAAGAATGGGTAGTACAGTACATTTAGCAATCTCCAACGGCTTATTGTATTCAAGTTTGATACCCATGATAAGACGAGAATCACCAAAATGTTGGTTTCTTTTCTCCTCGTCCTTATATTAGCTAGGAAAAATAGGCATTTTGCTTAGACAGCATCGTTTAGAAATACCTATGACAAAACACAGTGGCCTGTAGGCAGAGGTATAATTGCAGGGAACTGCATATTTTTGCATTTGCAGTTAAATTATATAAATATCTTTTGTTTAGTGCTCATAGGCAGCTTTTTGACCTCTTGTTTGGGTCTTTTGAACTTAACATATGCTTCCTTTCCTTGGGTAGGAGGAAAGCTGGAATTGAAAGAGATTTCAGACTCAGCTTTGATTCCTAGTTATTTTCATGGGTTTGAAAATACAAGGGGCATGCCATTTCCTCTGGGTCATTTTGTAAAGAGTTCCTGCTGCTCCCTTGCAGCATCCGGTTGCTGAAGAATAACCCACTTCTAGTTTCTGATGTGAAACAGCAGTTAGAAATATTTGTGCTAAATAGCTTATATTTTCAAAAAATGTATGTAAATACAGTAAAACAGTTTGGGCTTAAGTGGCTTAATTTTAGGTTCGTATAAAACTTAATGATCTCATTAATTCATGACGGTGTGTTTAATGCATTTTTAGTGCTATCCTTATCTTTAAGTCAATTATTGTAATACCTTATCAGTGAGTGAGTACTTGGGAGATATTTTAACATCCTATATATGGTCTTGAACTGTTGTATCAATCTGTAGTGTGGGAGAAGCCTTTGTGTCTTTCACACTTTAGATTATCCATTTCCTAACCGAGCTGACTAGAAAGTTAAGTTTTGGTTTGGGATGGGGCGGGAAGGGTGTGTAGAGGTCCTGAATAGACATTTCGCCAAAGAAGATATACAGATGGCCAAAAGACATCAGAAAAGATGCTCAAAATCACTAATCAACAGGGAAATGCAAGTCAAAACCACAGTGAGATATTACTTCATATCTGTCAGAATGACAATTATTAAAAGGTCAACAAGTAACAAGTGTTGGCAAGGATGTGGAGAAAAGGGAACTCTAGTGCACTGTTGGTGGGACTGCAAATTGGTGCAGCCATTATGGAAAACAGTATAGAGATTCCTGAAAAAATTAAAAATAGAACTATCATATGATCTATCAATTCCACTTCTGGGTATTTATCTAAGGAAAATAAAAACACTGATTCCAAAAGATGTATGCTTCCATATGTTCATTAAAGCATTATTTACAATAGTCAAGATGTGGAAGCAACCTCAGTGTCCATCAATAAATGAATGGATAAAAGGTGAGATACACACACACACTCTCTCTCTCTCTCTCTCACACACACACACTGGAATATTACTCAGCTATTAAAAAGAATAAAACCTTGCTATTGGTGACATCTAGGATATACCTAGAAGGTATAGTGCCAACTGAAATAAATCAGACAGAAAGACAAATACCATGAGATTTCACTTATATGTGGAATCTTAAAAAGACAGAACAGAAACAGACTCATAAATACAGAGAACAACCTGATGGCTGATAGAAGGGAGTGGTTGAGAAAGTAAGAAAGGTAAAGGGAATAAGAGGTACAAACTTCCAGTTATAAAATAAGTCATCAGGATGTAATATACAGCATAGGGAATATAGCCAATAATATTATAACTTTGTATGGGGACATGTACTGAACACATTGTAAGGTATGTAAATAGAGAATCACTGTGTTATGTACCTGATTTTTTTTTTTTTTTTGAGGGCAGTGTCACGGGCCCTCATATGTGGGACTGAACCGGGGCCGCTGGCTTCCCAAGCTAGCGCTTAACCACCGCGCCACTTGGCCGGCCCCTTGTGTACCTGAAACTAATATAATATTGTGTGTCAACTATACTTGAATAAACAAAGAGAGTGGAAGCAACTCAGTATAACTTGAACTTGTGGGACTGGGGATCTGCTCATACTCAGCACCTTCCATCTGAGGAACTCAGTGTTTTTAGCAACTAATGTTATAATAATAACATTTATTAGCGCTATATGGGCATAATAGAAAAATTGTAAGTGAAACGTATGGAAGCTTGTCCCTATTCATTTTTTGATGTATTTCAGATCACCACCTCGTGGCTTTTCAAGCTCGCTGTCCCTGAGCTTTGCTAGGTATCGTTGTAGGGTGGCTACTGCAGTGTGTGGCTGGCTGCCATGACCTCCCCTCTTCTTTTTAGAGGCTTTACTTGCATGTTCAATGTCACCCTGCAGTGCTGCAGGAGCTGGTTAAGGGAAAGTCTTGGTGAAAAGACATGCGATGATTTATGGCAACAGCTAGTGGTTTTGGAAACATGGGTGGAATAATTTTCTGATACTTTAAAATAACTGCAAAACAATTGTTTTAAGGTTGAAAAACAATTAGCATTTCGATTTTGGTGTTTCTACTTTTACTAATCACTAAATGTAAGCAGTTTCTATGTGCAAAAGGCTCAACTAGTGCAGTGAGCGACAAGAGCGGTGTCTTATGTTCTTCATCAGCTTTTTAGGGGTTCAGGGGGGCTTTCCTCGTGGCTGGCCCAGGAAGCCTTACAGGACTGTAGCCAGCCCTCTCTGGCCTCACAGAGGTCATTGCTCCATGCACAGAGTACCGCAGAGTGTTCTGGAAGCTTGTGTTACAGTTTAGGGAAGATTAGGCTCACTCTGGAAAGAGGCAGAAGCATGTACAACAAAGTAGCTGTTTTTTTTTGTTTTGTTTTTTCTTTTCTCATTTTTTACTTATTTCTTAACTGACTCCCTCAGCAGCTGTTGCACGTGCTTACTTTCTTTTGAATTTCCGGTCTCACTCAGCCCAGTTCTTGGCAAACACCCTTTGAAACTAAAGCCTTCCTCTCCTCCTCAAAGCATTTCTGCCATTTTCCTGGCAGCTACCAACCTGGTCTCATCTTGAGCTTTATCGTGTATGGGCAAGTCTTGTTTTTCACTCCCTCATACCATCTCCTTCTGCCCTGCCTCCACCCTCTCTGGTGCCCAAGCAGCCTGCTGTTATATTAGCTCCCCTGGTTCAGTTCTTGAAATGGACCAACTACCTCATGCCTATAGAGACCCATCTGTCTTGGTTCATTCCCTGCTATGCACATTGGAATATGATAGTTTTTTGAATATTCGCAAAAAATGTTGCCCATCTCCTGGGGTGCTGATGCCAGGAGATACAGAGATAAATCAGACCATTGGGCTACTAGTATAGAATGGGGAGAGAAACATGAAAACAAGCAGTATTAAAGGTTAATAGTAATAATAACATATACAGGTCAGAGTGTGGACACAGGCGAGAGGAACAGCTGTGCCCCAAGAGACGTGTATATGTGGGCCCCTCAGACAGGAGGGGAGGACCATGTTGGCCATCAACCAGAAGCCAGTGAGAGGTTACTAGTCCCCCTTCGTGATGGGATTTTATTGTGACTAATCTAAAGCAGGGGGATACCTCTATAACTAAAGAATCTCTAATGATGGAATTGGGCTCACTGTGGCAGGTGGTTGGAAAGAAGTTTTGGGGGGCAGATCTGGCCTGGGTGTGTCCCTAAGGTAACATCACATGGTCATTTGTCAATCCTTTATATCTTTTGGACCAAGCCTTGACCTAAGGCAGAGATAAGCAGTCGGTGAAGTTCCCGAGCCTTGGAGGGCACTTCCTTGTATTCTTCTTTAAGAACTTGTTGGTTACAGACCTGATGCTCAATGGCTCAGATCCTTGGACATCCTGTTCCTGCGAGAAGGCCACAAATACTGGGAGTCAGAGGATGAGGCCAGGTCACAGGGCTTCCTAGTCTAAACCAGATCATGTTTTAATCTTTCAGTGCACCTTTTGCTCTTCTTTCACGGATAGCACTTGTCACCATTTGTAGTTGTGTGTGTATGTGAATATCTCTCCACCCTAAAATTCTTCTAAAAGCAGGAACTATTGCTCTTCTGGTAACCATTTTATCCATACTGCTCACCCTGGGTTTGGCATATAACAAAGAAAGAATGAATAGGACAGGGACCCATCCTGAAAAGTGAACTTCTCTTTCAACATGGTTTGCACATTGAAGCCTGAGAATAGATAACTCACTTTAATGGGTCAAGGGAAAAGGAGGCAGAAAGTCTTCATTTATCAGAGTCCTTCCAGCCGATGATGTTTGTAAAACCAGAAATGTCTTTTCAAAATATAACGTACTTTGATGGAACAGATCCATATCCTGATTATGGTAGTGTTTATATGAGTTTATACATGTAATATAATTTTATAGAACTGTATCCCCCCCCCCCCGCCAAAAAAAAAAAAAAGACAAGAGTGAGAGTACATGTAAAAATGTGACATTTGAACAAGGTCTGTAGTTTAGTTAATAGTGTTGTACAGTGTCAAGTTCCTGCTTGTGATGATTATATTATGGTTATGTAAGATAAAGGGCAGGGGGGTCCTGGGTGAAGGACACATAGGAACTCGCTATTATTTCCTCAATTTTGATATGAGTCTACAATTATTTCAAAACCAAAAGTTAAAAGAAAAACAATGAGATACCACTATATACTGATTAAGATGGCTAAAAAAGAGACAAACGAAACAAAAATGGATAATACCAAGTCCCAAAAGTGCCACCAGTACTGGGTTTGGGATAGCTTAGGAAAAGGTTTAGGGCCCCTCTAGGCCTGTTGCCACCTGCCGACTGCCAATAAGGCTCAGCCGTGGAAAGAGCCTCCTTAGATGCAGGGCCTGGCTGGTTGCCATGGTGTTGAGAATGTCCCTGGTGATGCAGCACTAGCTGGGCGGGGCGGGGTCCCAGGGAATCACAGGGTGTGGACTTTGTGTTTTACCAAGTTAATGCAGATTCGGCTCTTCTACTAGAGCTGGAACCCTGACTACTTTGCAAAATGCCCTGAGAACACCAAGGCCAGCCACCACCCTCCCCAGGCCCGCACTTCCCTGAGAGCTGCCCTAGAGAGGCTGCAGCCAAGTCTTGGCCATCCGTTCCCCACCAAAGGTTCCCCAGGCCTCCGCAGGCCGTCTGCAGCTCGTGCGGCGGGGCCAGCTGCCCAGTTGCTGAGTGCCCTTAGCGATGCAGTACTAGCTGTATGGCGCGGGAACCCAGGGCCTCACCTATGTGGTGTGCACACACAGATTTTATCAGCCCAGTGCTGTCTCAGATTTGGCCCTTTGGGAGAGGGTTCAACACAGGAAAGATGGAGCCCTCCTGTAGGTTACATGTGAGGTGGGCTCCACACGGGGACAGTGGGGGCTGTTCCTCCAGCCCTCGCTACGAACCCACACAACTCAGTCTTTCCCTATATGTCTGTGGAGCCTCTTGTGTTGCTCTCCTTCCACTGGAGCTCAGATGAGTGCATTAGTGAGCCTGTGCGTGGGCCCTTTAAGAGAACATTTGGGTTTCAAGTCTCCTTCATTCTACTGGGACTGATGGACAGAGTCTCACTGATTTTCACTGCCAGATGTTAGGAGGACTCCCACCACAGGACCCCTGGGTTGAGGAATCCAGTGTGGGCCGGGGACTCCTTCCTCTTCAGGGGACACCTTCTCCACTGAGGTGCCCCTCCCGAAGTTCAACCACTGCCTATGGGTTTGGGATTAGCTTGTTTCGCATCTCCACCCCTCCTACCAGTCTAGATGTGGCTTCTTTTTTATATCCTTAGTTATTGGGGTTCCGTTCAGCTAGTGTTCAGATGATTCTTGAGGTAGATTGTTCCATAATTTAGTTGTAATTTTGATGTGATCCTGGGGCAGGCCTAGCATTTACCTAATCTGCTGCCTTGGACCTTCCTTGGACGTATATATCTTGATATACTTTTCCACACATGTCCTTAGGGAAAATACACTGAATTGCTGGAATAAAGGTATAGGTGGGTTGTTAATTTTGACAGAACAATTTGAGAAATTAATGAAGGGAAAATAAAAGAAATGCTCGATTCTAAGGAAAGGAAGTTCTTTAAAGGCATTGAAGACAGAAGTGAGCATTAATTTATAGCTTAGTATCTGCAATTCACTATGTCAGAGAATGGCTTCCTTTCTCCCTTTTGATGTTTCACTGTGATAGCGAGATGTAGGTAACCCCAGTTCATTGATGAGGAGAATGAGCAGTAGAGGCTTGAGTAACATTCCCAGATCAGAGCTTCAGGATTCTACTTAATGCTGCCTACCTCAAGGACAGTGGGGACGCCTTAAAGTTAAATCCTCTGCATCTCAGTCCTCAAGTATGGCCGGCAAAATGGTGCATATTTAATATTTTTAAATTGTTCAGCTCTTTAAATGTTTGCTGTGCTCTTACATGTATTCTCATTTGATTTTTTTACCTAAAATAATCTCACAGCATGAGTGACTATAGTTTTAAATAAAGCACTGCTGTCGTGCAGCAGCCTCAGGGAACCCATGCGTTGCCTGAAGCCCGAGGTGGCTGGTGGCTCTGGCTGTGTGGCTAGGGCTGATTGGAGTGGGGTGAGTCCACCCTCTCTGCAAGTCGTCCCTGATGGCATCTACTGTGGGAGGTTAAGTGGACCTTATCCTGCCTTAGGTCGAGCTGGGGCTCCCTGTAACCAGGGGAGCCCCTGGCCTGGAGCTCCTGCTTAGAACAGAAGTTTTCCTGGCCGTTGCCACTCTGGGGTGTTAGTGTACTGGGGTTTGAAACTCCTGGGGATGGCATGAGGCCATTTAGGGCTGCTTCTCCGAAAGAGCTTCCAAACACCAAGCATACATTGCCAGCTTGGTCCGTCCTGGCCGGCTTAGTAGTGGAGGTAAGTGGTGTCATTATACCAGGCTGTTGGCTCACTCATTTGGGAAGGGGAAGAGGTGGTTGAATTCCACAGTAAATTCACCTGCATGTAGGTGATAGGATTTGTCACAGGGATCATAAAAATTAGGGTGCTATTCAGGGTGTAGAGGTGCATCCCAGTGCTCAGGCCTTATTCCACTTGGTCTTCTACAGAAAGAAGCGTGATTGTGCATGCAAGATTGTGTTTATTGCTACTTCAGAGTGAGCAGTGTTAGCTAAAGGAACGCCAGAGCTGCCTGCTCTCTAGCCTGTTCAGCTCAGCTCTGGCTGGCCTGGGCCCAGGGCCTCGGTGTTCCCGGGCTTCAGCCGCTCAGAGAAGAGCTGCATGGCAGCGCAGAGACAAGGGGCTGCTTGTGTGAACTCGGTCCAGTGGCAGCTGCAAGAAAGGAGAGTGATAAAGTCCTTCTGTTTTGCTTTTGCTCTACTCTAAAGGATACTTTAGGATTTTTATAACATTGCAGTGTTCCTTAGGAAAGCTTGACTTGGGGCATTTATTCTGTGGGTTTCGGGGACCTTCTGTGATTGGAGGTGCTATCTGTCAGGACAGCCTGACAGGGATGGAGCTGTTGGCTGCACCCAGCTACCAACAGGCTGTGTGATCTTGTGCCAGTTATTTCCCCTTTGCGCCTTTCAGCCCAGGAGCTTGGACAAGAGCAGCCGAGTTATTTCACACTCAGTACCAGCACTTTGGGTACTGGGACAGTTGGCACTAGAACACTGTGTCCCAACCGACATGCTTTGCAGAGGTTTGGCTTCTGATTCCTGGGTCACAGCAGTTCTTAGCTCTGTGAGTGTAAGCAGGTGACTTCATCTCCGCCTCCTCCTTGACTAAGTGAACCAAGACACACTTGGTTCACGGTGTGGTTGTAAAGGTTCAGTTCAGTTAAATGGGGTAATGTGTGCATAACACTTAGCAGAATATCTGGCATCTGGCACGCATGCAGCTCATGGGGGGGGGGCGGGTTCCAGTCACATGCAGCCTGCGTGGTATGTGAGGGTGTCGCAGCGCTGTCCTTTTACTTCCTGTCACAGAGTGCCTCCTGTTAGCCTTAATTTTAAAAAGAATTCTGGCAACTGTGGACAAGCAGGAAGTTCTTGTCCCCACTGCTTTCTGTTCCTTCATCTCACGGTAATTTGCTCCTGGAGGAGTGTCATTGGCCGACCTGTGGGGTCTCAGGAGTGGGCAGCTGTGCTTCTTACTTGGCTGCCCTTTTATTTTTTTATTTTTTTAATTTAATTTTATTAGTTTCAGGTGTACAACACAATGCAATAGTTGTACTCTTTACCCCCCAAAGTGAAAACTCCCCTCCCCCAGTTCGCCACCCCACTCCCCCCCATATCATACATATCCATCACAACTCCCCTGACTCCCCTCCACAGTATACTCCACATCCCGTGACCATCCACATATTCAGTTGCAGTTGGCATACAATACTATACAACATCAGCTTCAGGTGTACAGTACAGTGATCAAGCCTCTACTCCATCCATGAAGTGGTCTCCCTAACAAGACATGTGACTATATGACACGCCACAAAATTTTTACATTATTATATTCCCCGAGCTGTGTTTCATATCCCTGTGGCAATATTGTAGTTGTCTATTTATGCTGTCTAATCTCTTCCCCTTCCCCCCCATCCCCACCCACTTCCCAACTAGCAACCCTCAGTTTTTCCTCTACATCTACGAGTCTGTTTACTTTGATCGTTCACTCAGCTCTTCAGACTCCACACACAAGTGAGATCACTGGTACCTGTCCTTCTCTGACCGACTTATTTCTCGCAGCATAATAGTCTCTTCACAACATTATCGATTACATTCCCAGAACTGCCCCCATATCCCTGCGGCAACATTGTAGTTCCACATACACTGTCCAAAACCTTCCCCCTCTCCCTCTTCCCCACTCCCTCCCAGCCAGCAACCATCAGTTTTTCCTTTATATCTGCTTGATACAACTTCAATCTTCTTAAATTGTCTCTCTGGGTTAGCTTGTTTACCCCTTTCTTTTGTTTAAAAAAGCCCTTTTAACATTTCTTGCAGTGCTGACTTGGCTGCCCTTTTAGAAGGCGTTTCTATAACATGAAATGAAAATGAAGACACACATGGTCTAAATGGCTCAACTTGGGATTTCTCAATTTGGGACTTCGTTATTTCCACATAGCCTTTTCATAGTTTCCAACTTTTCTTATTACAAAAGAAATTTGTGAGGCATATACGACACTGTGGAAAAAGAGAACTTATGTTTTCCCCTTCAGAGAGAACACAGGGAAGCATGAGGAGGAAGGCTAATCTCTTCCCAAATATTTATTGAATTCTGCTATTTTTAAGGCCCTGGAAATGTAAAAATGAGTACCACTGATACGGTCCTTGCCATCATGGAAATTAGTTTATTGGGGCAAGGCAGACGTTAGATTGCAGAAGTAATGATTTAATTATAGTTGTGATAGTGCCAGAAGTACAGTGTATAGTAAGTGTATAATGTAGGATCACTTGTAGTGGGGGGATCAGGAAAGTCACTGGGGGTGACTTTTAGCTTGAGTTGTGGTGATGAGAGGGAGAGTGTGCTAGGGGAGACGGGGAAGGTGTCGCTCTGGGCAGAAGGAACATTCGAGCAAAGGTCCCTGGTAGAAAGGAGCTGGGCCCATCAGAGAAGCTGAAAGAAGGCCAAGGTAGCTTCGAGGCTAGTGAGCTCTGGGGTCAGAGGAACTTGAATAATGCAGAGAGGTGGCCTGGACATGGAGGACCCAGACGTTATTCTGAAGAGCAGTGGGAAGTATTGAGCTATTCACATATGTAATCCTATGCAATCTTAAAAGATCACTGTAGCTTCTTAGTGGAGAATAGCTTTGGGGAGGGGAGAGCATAAAGGATATGGGGAGACCAGTTTAGAGGACCCTGTAGTCATCCATGTTTGTGATGGAAAGGCCTTATGTTGCTCAGGTAGGGAGGAGAGGTGTGTATTTGGGAGGTGCAGTCGACAGGACTCCTGACTGACTAGACGGGGATGATGAGGGTGAGAAAGGATCCCCGCTCAGGGCCAGTCCCGAGCAACTGGGGAAAAGGGTGGTGCCATCTGTGCTGACAGAAAATTCACGGGGATTGCGGTTTGGGTGGGGATGGAGGTGCGTCTGCCCAGCACTCTCCTTTCTCTTTTGGGGTGCGCTCTCCCTGCATATTGTGTAGCTTGCTCCCCACCTTCCTCAGGCCTCTGCTCAGATGGCTCTTTATTAGGGAGACCTTCGGGTCCACCTCAATTACATCAACCCTGCCCCTCTCCACTCTATTTTACTCTGCAACACCAATCACCTTCTGAAAAACCGCTTATTTTCTCATTGAGTACATATACTCTTAAGAGAATGTGAGCTTCTTGTGGGCAAGGGTTTTTGTCTGTTTTATTTCCTGTTGTATCCGTAGCACGTAAAACAGTACCTGGCGTATAGACCTTCAATAAGTACTTGTTGACTGAATCATAAATTTGATTTTAGTTTTTTTGTATTCTTTTCAAATTTGATTGACTTTTAATTAAACTGAGGCTAGGAGAGGTGGGGGCATAAGGGTATACTGTTCATTTGTCACATCAAGCCTTTTTTTTTTTAATTTAGGCATGATGAGTAGAAAAGTTTGATTTTTCTTCTTTTTTTTAAAATTCAGTGTTAGAAATGATAGAAGAGAGTAGCTATGAAAATGTGTCAATATCACAATTTTGTGTGTGTGTTTTATAAATTGGTATAAAAACCTAGACTTCCTCTGTTATATTGTTCAGGTTTGGGGGCTAAATTATAGCATATTGTAATTTCTCTAAGCTACTTGTTTTTCTGGGAAAGGCCATTGATGTTTTGATTGCATCCTTTTTACTTTCTGGTGACAAGCATGGAGGCTAGGATCAAAACTACTTCAAAGCAGAAATTTGAAGGCAACACTGGATAAGAACATTTTGTTAGAGATATTGTTATATTTCTGGGTCTCTGCATAGCCAGTAATTTGAAAGGACTAGTAATTCAGAAATGTCTTCCTAAATTTTACTGAATTTTGAGAACAAATCTACTGCCGTCATTTGTAAAAATTGAATAAGATCTATGCTTGTAAAAGAGGAGGCTGTACGGGATCTGACAATTAAGTTCGCGAACTCATCCTAGAAAAAGTGCTACATTCGTCATTGCTGAATATCACTATGGTTACCTTTGAAGTACTCCCCTTGGGAAGCTATGCAGCGATGCCAGCGCCTAGTCCACCCTTCAAAGCAATTTTGGAGCTCTTTCTGGAATGGCCATCAGAGCTGTCGTCATATTACCTTGATGTCCTGAATGTCATCAAAATGTCTTCCTTTGAATATTTCCCTTATCTTTGGGTAAAGAAAGAAGTCATTGGGGGCCAGATCAGGTAAGTAGGGAGGGTGTTGCAATACAGTTATTTGTTTACTGGCTAAAAACTCCCTCACAGACAGTGCTGTGTGAGCTGGTGCATTGTCGTGATGCAAGAGCCATGAATTGTTGGTGAAAAGTTCAGGTCGTTTTCGTCTAACTTTTTCATGCAGCCTTTTCAGCACTTCGAAATAGTAAACTTGGTTAACTGTTTGTCCATTTGGTACAAATTCATAGTGAATAATCTCTCTGATATCAAAAAAGGTTAGCAACATCTTGTTGACTCTTGATTTGGACTGACGGAACTTTTTTGGTCGTAGAGAATTGGCTGACTTCCGTTGTGCACTTTGACGCTTTGTTTCAGGGTCGTATTGGTCACTCATGTTTCATCACCAGTGATAATATGGCCCTAAACATTGTCTTGTCTCTCCAAAAGGTCTTCGCAAACTTTGACTCGCCTTTGCTTTTGTTCATCAGTGAGATCCTTCGGGACCATTTGTGCGCACACTTTTCTCATGCCAAGATTTTCCGTTAAGATTTTCCTGTTTCTCTATTGATGTTTACTTGGTCTGTTATGCTTCTCACAGTCAGCCAACGATTTTGATGCACAATTTGATGAATTTTTGCAATGTTTTCATCAATTCTGCTCATTACTAGCCTCCCTAACCTCTCTTCATCAGTGACATTTTTTCCTCTCAGAAAAATGTTTAATCCATTTGTACACTGCCGTTTTCTTCATTGCATTATCCCCATAAACTTGGACTAACATTTCTCTGATTTCACTTCCACTCTTGCCAAGTTTAACAAGAAATTTAATGTTTGTTTGCTGCTCTAATTTAAGCTCAGACATTCTCGCGATGGCACACAGAAACACACAAGAATAATGAACACCACTCAGCAAGACACCGCCACACGTTGACACAAACACAGCTGTGAGACACTGATATACCAAGGTTATAACACCTTACTGAGGTGTTGTACAGTGCTGCTAACGTAAGCGCATGGTGGCAAGTTCACAAACTTAATTGTCAGACCTCATATAATGGTTAGGAGTATAACTGTTGGAATCACACTCTATTTAAGTCACCTGTCACTTACTAGTTGTATAAACTTTTACAAGTTACTTAACCTCTTTCTTTAAATGGGTGTTACCAAAATTATGTTATTGTTTAAGGGGTTAGAAGACAAATACACAACACACTATTGTTAACATTTAAGAGCTAACCTAATTGATGCTATTACTAAATGGAATTTAGAGGTAGAAGTATCTTAAAGAGAATTAAGTATTAGAGAGTATCATTGGTTCAACCCCGTGTTCCCCAGACTTGCCTGAGCATAAACATACTCTCAAGGTGCTTGTTAAAATGAGGGTTCTCGGCACCACCCAGGTTTGCAGACGCAGATCTCCAGAGGCGGGGCCTGGGAATCTTGCTAGGTAGGTGGGGTGATGACACACCTTGGATTTTTTGAGCCTGTCTGGTTTCAGATATTCTGCCAGGTGGATTCTAGATGTACGTTTATACTTATCAGATTATGTACCAATATTCAGACAGGAAATATGGTTGCTGTTTATATAGGCCACCTTATTCAAAATCTTCTCTCTAATCAAAGCAGATATAACATGCTTCTGGTTCCCCAGGAACTTGAGATGATGTGTAGCTACAAAACAGCATAGCCTTGGTATAAGTTACTCAGCTTTCTTGGCCGTCTTCCTTTCTCTTTACAAAACCTGTTTGATCTTAATAACCTGCTCTGTGAAATATATGCAGTGGCATGGTCAACGTATCTTGACAGCCCTTTGTCTTCCCGAGTCTCTGAGGCCTCAGTCACTCTAAGCGGTCAATGTGACAGTGACCTTGGAAGCAGTGTCTGAACATGGAGGTGACCTCCAGGTTTTGTTCATTGGAGGCCAAGCCAGCAGAGCTGTTCTTTCCTCCTCTGAGAGCTGGGAACCAGGAAGGAGCGTTTCACTTGACTGCACTTAGGACAGTGTGTTCATAATCAACAGCTCTGGAAAAACAGCATTTTGTTGTTTTCACACAAGCCTGCAAGCTCATTTCCCTTCTCGGGCCCAGGCAGTCAGTAACATTTTCCTGTCAGCCATACAGGAAGATGAGCCTCTAAAACTTTTACTGTGAGAGCTGAGCTTTCTGCAGACATTGCAGATAGAGTTCACAGCTCTTAGAGGAATACGGGATTCTCATTTTCAGTGCACTTGCCCTCTCCTCGGCAGGTGGGGCTGCGGCTGGTGGTTCTCTCACATGATTCTATGCAGATGTAGAGAAGTTTCTCTAACAGCTGTTTTCATATTGGTCATGGTTTCATATTGATACTGTATTTCAGGTTGGTCTTAATTGTATTTTTCCATTTGCATTATCATGGAAGAAATTGATTTGCGCTGAGAATCTTATTTGGATGATAAGTTCATTTTCTGACCTGTGACCAGTCAATCCACGTTTAGGAACTTTTTTGAAAATTGAAAAGTTGATGTATGTTTATACATTTGCATATTTTTATTTCCTTAGAAAAAGCCTGTGAGGTCTTGAGGGCATCTACCTAAATACATTTAAAGTTAAGATCCTAGAGATTGAAAGGGAAGGTATTTCTTATTCTTTTTTTCCTCCTCCTAATACAAATTTTGTATCTGCATATAGTTAAATGGTAGAATACTAAAATTTTGGTGAATTTAAAACCAGTGGGCCCGCCTAAAGGAATAAACCTTCCTGATAGAAAAGGCTGGAGGCAGGGTTGATGTGCAGGGGAGCTTGCTTTCTTCCCTCAGTGGACAGATAGAAGGAAACTGGCCCTCAGTAGGGACTCGCCCTTTACCTTCCTTCGAAGCTTAGTTGTGGGATGAGCCTAGGCCTGCTCTGTGGCTTTCTTTCCTGACTTCTCTTGCTGTTCTGGCTTTTTTTTTTTTTTTTTCCCTTTCCTCATTTGTAAATCATCTTGGTGTGGGGAGAGGCTGGAGGTGGAAATTCAAGAGTCACCTTTTTACGGGTAGTAGAGATGATTATGCAGGTAAGTGGTTGTGATCAATCATAGCCTCAGATTGGTATCTTGTCAGGTGAGGGAGCCTCTGAGGGAGGAGGGAGTTTGTGGCCCTGGGGTTCTGTTGACAGGGAGGAGTTTCTAAATTGCAAATAGAGGATGTAATGAAGACAGAGCCTTAGTCTACAAAGGAAGCCCTCTGTTCAAAGAAACAAATAAAAAAGCCTAACTCCCTTCTTTCCCCAGCAAACATACATACAATAAAAATGGACAATAAGCAAGATGTGCAATTTTAATTTTGTTAAATACCCATACGTAAAATTATAATTGTTTATGTAATTATGTCTAATTATCTAAAAAGTAGTCCTAAGATATTTTTATTAGGCCTCTAACGATACCGTGTATGTTAACATTTCGCCATCTTGGCTAACCTTTTTGAAAGTGGGGTTCCTATCTCATACTTGGTTTTTAAACACCAGCAGCAGTGAGCATAGAACAGGACACCTTATAAGGACTTAGAGACGACTTGTTGAATTGGGTTGAAGCATGACTCAGTCCATTTATGTAGGTGGAATTCTGCACTATTTGCCTGTGGGTGTTCACATATTCATGATGTTTGTTTACAACCTGTTTTAGCTCAAGAAATGCCTGCTAATTTTTCTTATTCCTTGTGTGAATGAATCATTTGGAATTATCTCTGCAAATTCATTTTCTTAACCCAGAGGAAAGGGAAAAATCAAACATGTTTCATTAAGTGCTCTGTCTAGGATAATTAAAAGCAAATGTAACGAAGCACTTTTGTATGTAATACAGAATTTGTTATAAAATTGTGTGTACAATAGATCATTGAGAGGAGTTGCTGTTTTAATTTTCAGATCATTTAGAACGCTGTTTTCATTTGTGTTAGAATGATCGAGTTTGTGGACTGGACTCCTTCCCTCCATCCAGTTCTCAGCATTGAAGGAGAGTCCTGAGGGAGGTGCTGCAAATGCACAAGGGAGAGGAGGTCCTCCACGTGGGGCGAGGGGCTTTTGAATGGGGGGCCACAACAGGGTACAGTGTAGGCAACATAGTGCAGGTGCCAGAGCATAAACTGCAAGAGAGGCTGACAAGAGATGAATATGATGAGGCTGGGGCACTCCACGCAGAGAAGTTTCTACCTACTTTGGGCTTTAAGGAGGAAGTGACAAGTTATAATTTCTGCTTTAGGAAGATCTCTTCCGTACTACTTTGGGTACGGACTGAAGGCCACACCAGCTGTTGCAGATGCAGTCGCTCCTCCTTCAGCTCTCCCTATGCCTGTCTCGGCTTTGTTTCCTTGGAAGCACTTGTCACCAGAGCACACAGTATTTACTTTGGTTTTTACTTGCCCCTTGTCTGCTTTCCTCACTAGAATGCAGACTTCCTAAAGGCAGGGATATGTCTGTATCCCATTGTGGCATCACCAATGCCACCATAATACCCAGCACGCAACAGGTCCTCGGCAAGTATTTATTAATTGATCAAGTGCATGAGTCGGCTTCTGAAATCGGGTTGTCATTGTTCTCCCCCCAAATTTAATAATCAATTACAAAAGGAAAACATAGTGACAATTCATTGGGGAACCTGGTCAACGCCTTAAACAAGGGATCAAAATCTGCACCACCTATAAGGGACAGTGTCATGTGCCCCTGGCTGTCATACCTAGCCAGGAATGCAACATCTGAATCTAATTGTGGAGAAACCCAAACCGAAGGATATTCCCTAAAATAACTGGCGTGTATTCTTCAAACAATGTCAATGGCATGAAAGACAAAAGCTGAAGAACTGTTTCAGTTTAAAGGAGACTAAAGAGATATAAGAGATTAAAGCAATTTGTGATCCTGTGCTAGATCCTAGGAAAAAAGAAAACTGCTATAAAGGTCATTGAGGCAACTGATGACATTAAAGTATTGAAAGGAGCAGGGGAAACACTGTGAATGAGGAAGAATGCTTATACCTAATTTAAATTGTCAGGACTCACAAGCCGCGTGTCCGGTTAGCTTGAGCCATGCCACAGGACCAGAGCAGCAGGTGACGGATCTGCAGGGACAAGAACCCTGCAGTGGGATTTGCGAGACCTGGCTTTTCTAGCTCAGGCTCTGCTACGGAAGCTTTGTGGCCATGGTTCCTTCTCAATGGTTGGAGTTTTGAGACTCTGACTGTTAAATAACTTTGAATCTGATCGACAGACGTGGTCCCACAGATGTGAATGCTAGGGCTTATTTACTGTGGCTGCCTCTGGAGGTAGGATTTAGATTTCAAAGACCAGTGAAGGGGTGGAAAAGTAGACAGCGACTGATCAGGTTCCCTGTTTGTTAGCATTGACATTCTTACTTGATGGTTTCTTCTCGGTGGTCAAATTATATTGAAAACTCAGAGGAAGGTGGAATAAAGAAAAGTGCCAAGGACTCAAAACATACAGTTTTGGGGTGAATGGATGGCCTTTGTATTTTCTAGAGTGGTGAGGCTAATTATTTTATCGGGCATATTTTGTCATTGGTGGTGTTCCAGCCCAGTTTCTTCCGCCTGGTCCCAGTGATCACTGAAACCCAGTGATGGTAGATATTCATAATGTGACCATGAGCCTTCTTCCTAGGACTGGTTAAAGAGTTCCCTGAAAAATCAGCAGAGATCCCTCTCTAAATCTTGAACCACTAAAGAAAGATTTAAAACTTAATATACCTATATACCATAATCATTGAAATTAGAAATACTTTAAAGTATTTCAACATAACAATAGTTGTAACAGAGTTTCCTGGTTAAACCTGAACTAATACACTTCTGAGTATACAACAGTATCGAAAACAGAAATCAAAGAGATATTTGCACACCCATTTTCATAGCAGCATTATTCACAATAGCCAAGAGGCCATAGCAACCCAAATGTCCATTGATGAATGAATGGATAGGTAAAATGTGGTTTATACAAACAGTGGAATATTATTCAGCCTTTAAAAGGAAAAAAATTCTGACAAATTCTGCAACATGGATAAACTTGAGGGCATTATGCTAAGTGAAATAAGCCAGTCAACAAAGGACAAATACTGTGTGATTCCACTTATGTAAGGTACCTAGAGTGGTGAAAATTATAGAGACAGAAAGTAGAATGGTGGTTTCGAGGGGCCGGGGAAAGGAGGAAATGGAGAGTTATTGTTTAGTGGGCACAGAGATTCACCTGGGGGTGGTGAAGTACTGGAGACAGATGGTGATGATGGCTGTACAACCATGTGAATGTTCTTCATGGCACTGAACTATATACTCAAAAGTGGTTAAAGTAAGAAATTTTATGTTAAGTATATTTTACCGCAGTTAAAAATAATAATTAAAAAAAAATAGAATTGAAGTGATTGGTTGTGAATTCTTCCCTCCGAGGGATAAAAGGGATTTTTATCCCAGTCACATATTTTTAAGTTAAATTTTTCCAACCCACCCAAACAGCATTCCCTGGAAAAGTGAGGGTGGTGGGAAATCATGTGAGACCTTGACTTTTATTTCCCTAACCCCAGTATGTTGAAGTCTTCATTCTCTCCATCGTGTCTGATGCAAAGTGAGTGGACTCGTCTCAGAAGAAGTCGCGTTCTGTGGAGGGTGATATCAGCGTACTTTCACTCAGAGCATTTTAGCAGCAGCTTTCTCAGCCTGAGAGGAAAAGCCAAGTGCAGAAATAATTTGGGACTCACATTCAAATAGGTAAACAAGATGTGTCCGAAGTGAAACCTGTAACCGAGAGTCATGCTTTTCAGTTAAGTCCAGTGTTAGATGGCGAGTGGCTGAATCAACCGAAAGGCGTGGGATTTAACTAATACCCAATTACCTTTTGGGTTATCTTCCACAATCTGATTGGTTCCATTCAATTCCACACAGAAAAGTTTAATATGATACAACAATGAAGCTGGGTTGTGCTATCAGCGTTAACGCCATATGGGCTGTTTGAATTGTAATACTTAAAAGATGGGTCCGACTCTTTTGTTGGTTGACAGCTGTTTGAGTTGTCACAGTGCAGGAACTAGCAGTGTAGTTGTGAATGGACCTTATACACTAGTGCAGAATGGTCCTTATAGGCATCTTCCTATTTGTAAGTGTGAAAAGTTCAACAAAGGAATATTGGAAGCACCTGGCAGAGGCCTTTACCCTAATTTTAGGGGAGAGGTGTGAAGCCAGAGTTCCCCTAGTTAATGGTGGTTAAAACGTGACCAGAGAAGTTTGCATCAGGGCTTCTGGACTTCATTCTAATGACAGACAGTGGGGGGGCTGTGGCTGTTTCTCAGTGGGGAGAGGAGGGTAGAAGTAACCAGGGTGATTTCACCCCTTTCTGCTTCTGCGGTCACTTTTGCTACTGGGTAGAAGTTAGAGAGGAATTAGTGAAGCCAAGCTGGAGCTGCTGCAGGGTTGTGCCTAAAGATGATGGCAATGGTAGTCACTGACTCACCCGGAGGGCTATGTATGTGCCAAAAGCCTTACCTACCTTATCCTCACTCAGCTCTCTGAGCTATAGGTGGCTGGCATTCCAGTACCATTTTGCAGATGAAGAAACCCAGGAGTACAAAGGCTAAGCAGTTTGCTTAAGACCACAATGCTTGCACTGAATTGATCTGGGATGGTAGGCAGGGAGGAGCTTTTCTTAGTCCCCCAAAGTCATGTGATCATCAGGAATGCGGTGTAGGAAGGTCCCTACAAGGGTGGTTGATTGCCTCTAAACTGGGGTCCGGGAGCCATGGGGTAGTTCTGGCCACGTCTGTTCCTTGGCAGAGATGACAGCTGTGGTACAGTGTCAGCTGGGCTGGCCTGAGCCTTGTGGAGGAGTGGGACAGTTGGGGGCATTTGCTGGTGCCGTGCTGTCTGTGCCCAGGTGCCTGGTTGCTTTTGTGGATGGTGGTAGCGGTGCGGGTGATGGGCATAACCTGGGGGTGGTGGCAGAGTACACCGTGTCACTCTCTTTGGTAAGTAAGCTGTAACGTGGATATGTGTTGACGTGAGCGGGCTCCACCAGTGTTCTCTAGGCATTTGGCTGAGTGATGAAGAACAGCTGGCAAGCAGCAGACTGCTTTTTGTGATGTTTACTTCATACAAGGCTGTGTGCTTGGCACAGCCTACTTGACAATAAAGGCAGCAAGAAATTTACAGGCAGGAGAAGTATTTATACCAGAATACAAAAAATAGATGTTTCACATGTTTTGTAGGCCTGTTTCCTGCAGGCATCTGTGGAAAGTGTGTACCTCATCTACTAAAATTTAGGAAAGGTGGCTAGCAGCTTTGTAGAGAAGCAAGAAACTGTAATTTTCCACTTTGTTTTAAACAATCTACATGGTCATGCTTATCATTTAATACACTGGATTCAAAATTAAAGGAAAAGGGACAGGTAGGGAACACCTGCTCTTTTACTCATTTAACAAAGGGTACATTGTTTCTTTTTTAATTAAAAAAATACATGCACATGGTTTTAAAAATTCCCTAAACAAAGTAGGATATAGAAAGTGAAAAGCCTTTCTTTGACTCCAGCCCTTCCCTGCCTTCCCCAGAGTTAGTTTCAGGTTTTCTTTTGTAGTCTTCCATTATGTTCTATGCAAATACAAACATTCTGTATACAACATGCACGCTATTCCATGCTTTGCTCTTTTCATTGGATAATACTTCTTGGAGATGATTACCTATCAGCACATATAAGTCTGTCCTATTTTTAAAAAATAGCTATATAATTCCAATGCATGGAATAACCAGAATTTAACCAGCTCCCATTTAGACCTTAGTGCTTTTCAAACAATATTGAGAGATGTATCCTTATAGAATATCTTTTGTTACTAACCTCCCTGTCCTAGTGTATGTACATTCCAAATTTTGGGCTTTATAGAGCTAGAATTTGAACATCTATTGTGTGAAAAACCAGTCACTTTGTAGAATTTAGTTTGATTAATATAGTTTGTGTCCTGCCAATAATTGTGAAAAGGTGCTGATGAAATACAGAGGGTGCCACGGGTGCCAATGTATACACATTTTAAGATAACATCTCTTAAAACGTGTATAACATCTCTTAAAACGTGTATAACATCTCTTAAAATGTGTATACATTTTTTTGGCATCCCTGGTATGTCACATCTATTTAAACATTTTGTCCTAAAAGTCATGTATTTTAACGTGTATAACAAATATTATTTCAGGCGGGTACAATGTAATCATTAGGTAAGCCCCTCTCTTGGCAGATGAAGTCCAATCTTGGTTCTGAGTCCCAGCACTCTATTAAGACCCACAAACGATTAGCTAGCCGTTTGTGGTTCACGGGGGGCCATTCACATCCCTGGATGAGGAACGTCACGATACTGGAAGATGGGGAGTGAGCTGAGTGTCTGTGAGTGGAAAGTCGTAAGCTTCTGAGGGATCTGCAACTTATTGTAGCCAGCGGACTGTGTTGCTTCAGTTTTTCATCTGCACTTGTATGTCACCAGTTCATGGAACGTTTTTCTGCCAGCTTCATGCACCTGGTGGGAGAGAGAGCTAGTTAAACTTCTTATTAATATCAGTACATTTCGAAAGCAAATGTTCTTCATCATCTTTCCAAAGTTAAATCTTATTAGGAGGGTGTGAAGGTGTTTAAAGACACCGGTAGTGAGTTTTTGTTTTTGTTTAAATGGTTCAGCGTTTAACCTGGTGTTTGCCATTTAATTCTCTAGACTATTAATTATTCTATAATTACTACAATTGTATTGTGGGACACACCTGGAAACCTCTGTGTATACTATGTCTCATTAGTCAATCAATTAGTATGTGTTTAAAAAAAACAACAAAATACTAGCTTGCAGATTTGTTTGAAAGACAGTTTACTAAAATATCAATAATATCACCAATGAATCGCCCCTACTCCTTTTTACTAATTGTTCTTGCCAGTAACTATATACCCAGTGAGATGGGTGTAGTTCCTGAGCTTATAGAAAGCTTCTATAATATGGATTGTCGTGGAGTGGGAACACCCAGTGAGCACATTTTAATAATGACCCCTGTACAAATAACAGCAATAGCTAACACGCATGGAGCCACTACTCATCAAAATCCTGCAACTTTTTTGCCTGAGTTTTATGGATAAAGACACTGAAGAGGTTAATTGAATGCACAAGTTTTAAGTGTAGAGCCAGGAGGTGAACGTGGGCAGTTTGTACCAAACCCACACCATAGTATTATACACTAGTCTCCAAAAGAACTCTTTGAGGCTGATAATAATATTCCCATTTTACCTTTGAGCAGCTTGAGGCTCAGAATTCAATGACCTAACCATAGGTCATTCAAGGTCACACTGCTAATGAGAAGCCAGGTGGTCTGAAACCCAGATTCTTCAGTGTTGCTCACAAGTGTTATTTAAGGCAGGACCTCCCTCATGGGTGGGCCTGTTCCCCATATTTTAGGACACTTAGCTTCCTGGAACCCACTCACTAAGCATGACTAGAGACCCCAATGATGGGGCCATCCAAAAATGCCCCACGTATTTCTAATGTCTTCTATCAGGTGTCATGTTTACATTTCTTAATTTCAAACTTGTCACTTACCAGTATATTACATTGCCTCCCATGGCAATTTTTAAATCAACAGTAATCAAACTTGACTCTTGCTCATGATTTGGAATAGTTAGAATAATTAGGATAATTGTAAATGCAGATAATTTCAATACAGAAGCATAGATGAGAAAGAACACCTCACCCAGATCTCTGCTTTATGGATTGAACACAACACACACACACACACGCGCACACACACACACACACACACACACACACACACACACACACACACCCTACCCACCCTAAGGCACAGAGATAGCAGAAAAGACTTTCTCAAAGTCAAAAAATACATTGGCAGCTGACTGGACTCAACTGCTATGGAGGTGGGGGCCATTTCTTTGCATTACCAGTTTGCTTCAGGCAAATGTATCTGAGCTGTGTTTATTTTCTAATAAGTGATTTTGACCTTTCAAAGGGAGACATTTGACGGGTTAATGTAATCGAATTGAAACAGCACACCATGGAACTGCAGGACAAGTTTGTGGCTATTTTGGAAAAGTTATTTCGAATGCTGTTTCCCGTAAGCGGTTTTATCATGCTGACAAAACTGGACACTTAGGATGAGAGTTGTCACTTTTATCCTAGCAGGCGTTTGTGCAGGCTCCCCCCAAATTTAAGTAGAATAAGAGGCAGGTTGAATAATCTCATATATACTAATCCTCATGGTTCCCATGGAGGGAAAGAATTTTTGGTGAATGAAAAATGTTATTATTTGAGAGCATTCATTGTTCAGAAAATTTTTTCAATGCCTCTTGAGTGGCAGATAAAGTTTTAAGTTCTGTGGATGAATGGGGTACAGATCTTGCCTATTGTTTATAGTACTGATGATTTCCATACCTTTTCTGTATTTTCAATAAGAGATAAATTTAAAAGATTACTTGCCTACATCCATGTAAGATAACCAGACAACGGTAAGTCTACTTTACAGGAGCAAGGTTAGAGGCTAGCTCTGATAAACATACCCTTTCTTTACCTGTTAGTATTAGACTCATTCGTTTAAATATATATATATATATATATATATATTTATATATTTATATATTATATATATATTTAAGCGAATATATATATATAATATTATATATAATATATATATAATAAGTGTGTTTTTTTGCAACAGCTTTAACGAGGTTTATTCATTATGCAGGGAAGGTATTAGATGATTATATCTTTTTTAGAAAGCATCTTTAATCTCACAGTGTTGCTTGGGTCTTAGATTTGGATCGTGGTTAATCAGTTAAGTCACAGAGCTTAAAAAAACTATGCCCAGTGCAGAAATGGCTTCTGATGAGTGATGGAGGAGAGTTTGCAGGTATGGGAGCACATTGTCTCCAAATACCCTTACACAAATTTGGAGGTGTTGAGGGATATATGTTTCCTACTGTGGGAAGGAAAATTCATTGAAACTGTTGACGTAGATCTTTCATTAGTGATTGAGAAACAGTACAGGTTGTTTTGAAATCACCCAAGTCATACTAACAGGAAATAATTCTTTTTTTCCTTTCCCTTCTCCTTTTTCTCATTCTTCTTATTCTATGGAGAATGGGAACATTACTTGGGAAAAAGTCTCGGGTAGTTCTTCAGGTGCTCTGCTAGTTTCTTTAAACTAAGGGAGAGGCAGGGCACTGTAGTGTCATTGTACATTTTAAGTGAAAAATAGAGCAATTGAAAATAGTATGAAAAATTCTAATATGCTATGTACTTTTAGCTAAAATGGCCTAACCTGGAGAGAGACTCATTTTAAGAATTTTTATTTAAAAAGTGTTGTTCCAATTATGAATTTGATAGGACAAGAATTTATCCTGTGACAGCCCAGGCAATAGAGAATGTTTTCCACCACTGCCCCAAAACTGTTTGTCCAAAAATAGGATCCTCCTTGGACTGAAAGGATGTTGATATACCAGAGACTGCCTATTCTGAGAGTATGTACCATAGAAGAGAACTTAGAGACCTATCCATAAATTGACCTTATTTTAAAGGTGAGAAACCTGAAGTCCAGAATAGAGAGGAAGTTGAAAATTTAAAAAAAAAAAATGCATTTCTTTAAATATTTGACCTCAGACTTCTTCCTAAGTGATATGAGCTGTTTCCTCCAATTATTCTAAAGGAAGATGGCTTTATTCTAACTACTTAAACAGAAGGTCTTTACATAAAAATTTAATTTACGTTGCTATCCTCTCTGTCTTTTGGTGTTTGCGGGGTTGTAAAAACTAGGTCAGTCTCACTCAAGAAAGGTAGGGGCCGAGGGTGGTTGTCAGGATGTAGATGTGAGAATCTCAGGTTAGGATCTGGCTTGGGTTCAGTTCTCCCTTCCTGTGACAAACCTGATCATGAAGGTTGCTCTGACCCTCAGTGTTTCTCTTTACCTTTTATCCCAACATTTAACTGGCTACTTCCTTTAGGCCTTCTTTATTCCAATTCTTGAAGCAGAGAATCTGCTGACCGCCATCTTTTTGCCAGTAAACACAACTCATAGGCTCCTGGACAGCCTATGAATGGCTGTCTCTTGGTCATGTGTTCTTCCAGGTCCAATCAGCTATGGCTGTGTGTGTGTGTGTGTGTGTGTGTGTGTGTGTGTGTGTACTTACATCAGGTGATACAGAAGATGGCAGTTGAAAACCACTGAGACTGAGGGTGTGGCAGAGTCCCCCAGAAATAGGAGCAGTAACCAGAAACCCTGATATATATCTATTACAAATTCAGTTTCAGTAAATTAGTTGATTCTTGGTTAAAAACATTTCCCATAGGGCCAGCCGAGTGGCACGGTGGTTAAACGCTGGGAAGCCAGTGGCCCTGGTTTGGGTCCCAATTGTGAGGGCCAGTGACACTGCCCTCAAAAAACAAAACAAAACAAAACAAAACAAAAAAACATTTCCCATAATCTGCCCTTGGATCTGTATTTAATATTTTAATCTGTTTCTATATTGGAATCAATTTTGGATTTTCTTTCAGTCCATCTTATATTCTTATTAACCAGCTACAATTTTTCCTCTTTTAGGCACGCAAAAGTTTGTTTTGTGACTTGCAAAGTTTATTATGGTATCTTGGTTTTACAGTTCTTGCTGAACTTTCCTTTGAAGTCATGTTACTTCAAAGTATTTAAAAAGGAAATTTGAAAATTTCTTATTGTTCTCAGTGCCTTTAATTTTCACTAAATATTTATTCTTTTTTAATATCTAAAAAGAATCCATGTTCAAAAGGCAAGGCATTTAGATTAGTTTTTAAAGTATTTATGAAATTTATGACCTGTATATACTACTGTTTTCCTGGGATATGACCTAATCTGTGCTTATCAGACTTTCTGATTAGTTAGATAATGTGACTGTTTCAAAGGGAAACTATTGGGTTGTCGGAAAAGTCATGACCATGACGTATTTTTTCTGTTTTCCGTTGCAAAAATGTGTCATGCCTTTTCCGACAACCCAATACTTGGATTACAGATTAGACATAGTTCAGATAATTTTTTTAAAAAGATTAACTGTTTTTTATCTTTAGTTGAAAATATTTTGATAGTGACATAGATTGTGGAAAGATGGTTTTAATGGAAGCTAAATTATAATCATATATTATGTGGATGTAATTACCAATTCAGGATTTATTGGATACATATATAATATCTTGAGGGAAAAAAAGTTTTTATTAAATCAAAAAAGAGCATGTGGATAATTCTTCTGTCATTGCAAATATATTTCATTGTTCTTTCTAAGCCAGGTGATAAGCATGGATTAAAAGGGTGTAGAGCATTTAGGGAAGGACATTATAGGGAATTAAAGGAGCAAACCTTTAGCAATGAATAGATCTTTTGAGAGTGGCTCATAATCCAGTTTTGAAAATAATGACTAAGTGTGGGAAAGTGAAGGTGGGTGAGCAGATGGCTTGACTGGGCTGAACTGAGAAACTTGATTTGATATAATTGGTAACAGAAACAGGAATGGGGTTTTGTTGGGTGCTTTCCAATTTTTGTCCTAGGTAATGAGGACATCTTAGGCCTGATAAAGTGTGGCTTTTGCCCTCAAGGAGCTGTGATTAAATAACATATGAGGAAAACTATAGTAGTATATCAATGGGCAGGGATTTAATAATAATCAGAACTTGTCTCCATTAAACTTGAGTCACTGGGTATTGCTGTTGGGGCCCTTGATAACTCGGCCTGTTAGAAAATTATTTCTTCAATTTATGGATTTCTTAGTAAAAGTTCTGGGAACCTGAGACTCTTCTGGGCAGCCTGCCAAAGGTAAAATAAGGATTGAGATTTATATTTTAGGGCAGCGATAGGGTATCTGCAGATATAATTAGAATAAAAAAGTACTCTTTTTGTTTGGAAAACGCTTTTCTGTGTCCCATATACCCTAGTTCCCATCAGGAAAAAGGACAAGGCATTGGCCTCTCACAGGCTTGTTTCAGGGATTAAAATGAGGTGCACAAAATATCTGGGAATTGTGCCTGGCCCTTACTTGGGTATGTTGATGTTGATATTTACCTCCGTGGTATCAGGTGCTACATAGAAATGTAAATAATGGCTTACACCTATTTCTCCTTGCTAAACTATGAGCTCCTTCAGGGAAGCCAGTCTTTATCTCTGTATATCCCACTCAGTTAAATATTTATTGAACAAAGGGATAAAGTACCTTTTCTTTCCTTCAGGCTAAGGAAGGTAGGTACTAGGTTCCTCTTTGTGGAAGGGCGGAAGGATTGGTGGTTTGCCCTGAGTTACACTGAGGTCATCAGTATTAACTTTGTAGGAAATGGCAACTTGCAGCCACCTGGTAACCAAAATTCAACCGAGTAAATTTGAAGATTTAATTGACTTTATGAAGCCATTCATGAATCAGGCAGCATCCCATCTAGCAACTAGAAGGGCACCTGGCTGAGTTATACAAAAATGGAAGGTTTTTATGAGCAGAAAGCATGGGGGGACTAGGAAATTGAAAGTGTGGATTATTTCAGACAAGGACACGTTCCCTCAGGGGAAGGTAGGGGGTCTTATCAAGCAGGTTACCTCACTAGTGATGATCAGGAAGTCCCTGAGTGATTGGCTTAGAATTCCACTCCTGGGGCAGGTTGAAACTGAAGTTAGGTTAGTAAATTTTGGTTTGGTGATGGGGCTTAGTAAAAGTGACTCCATTTTGGGCCGGCTGAGTGGCGCATTGGCTAAGAGCTGGTTTTGGGATGCCAGGGGCCCCAGTTTGGATCCCACATATGAGGGCCAGTAACACTGCCCTCTACAGCTAACAACAGCTCCACCTGGAGCTGGACTGTGCGAGCCCCGGCGACAGTGTAGGCTGCAGCCCCTGCTGCAGTGGGCTGCCATAGACTACAGTGAGTCGCTGGCACCTAGTGTGAGCGGCTGGCAGCCAGCGTGAGCTGCCAATAACCACGGTGAGTGACCATCCAGAGGCCGGCGACCAATCTGCCTCATCTGGGAAGAGCACAATGACGATACCAACATGGGCCAGTGAAGCAACGTCCTCTGCAACTAGACTGAAGAACAAAAAGACAGCAACTTGTCTGTTCCTCTTCCCTGATTCCCCAACGCCGTTCCCCTCCCCCAATTCCCCAAGAAAATCTTTTAAAAAAAGAAAAAAAAAAGTGACTCCATTTTGACCTTTCTTTTTAAAAATATACCATAAACTAGACATGATGCCTGGGGCTTTTCCACTGTAGTTGAATCCCTCCATCCTGAGAGATTGTAAAGGCTCTTCTCCAAGCAGAGGAAAGAGGAGTTTCTTTTTTATTTGAGGGACATGAGAGGAAAAAAGCACTAACTTTGTACTGTGGTTATTGTAGTCTCTTAAACCAAGATTTAATTTTCATAACATGCTATTTATGAAGGAGAAAATTTTCAGTCATTGTTACTATTCTAATAAAGTACAATTCGAATAGAAAAATATAATAAAAATAGAAAAATATAATTAAATTGATTTTATGCTGTTAGTGGTCTCTGTATATTATTCATACCTAATTATACACTGTTCTCTGCCTGAGAAGAAACAACTGAATTACCATTATAGAATTTTGGGCAAAGCTGCCCAAAACAAAGTATGTCTGCTGCAATTTCTGTGTCATGTTTATATGGTAAACAATGGCAGTTGATTTTAGTTTTGTCTCCAGTGATGTTCTCTGGACTGCCACTCGCTATCAGTCAATCAGGTTGGCAGCTAAGATGAAACTACTGCCCTCCCTGGTCTAGGAAGAATTAAAACACTTTGAAAGGACTGGCCATACAAATACTAACTTTCTTGGTGTAGAATTAACCCCTGGTCATTCGCAGAATATAAAAGAATTTTCGAGACTCTGCAAGAGTAAGCAAAAATTTATTGAAAGTCACAGAGACAGTTCTGGCAAAGGGAAGTTTTGCCAGGACAGAGCCCGATAGGGACAGCCTGCGGAAGATCTTGGAAGCTACTGGCAAAGGGATTTTTGCTAGGACAGAGCAGAATAGCGATAGCTGTGCCCATGAGGAGTGCTGGGGTTTTATATTTTTCCTGCAGGCTCCAGGGTGCTTGTCAGCGTGCAGGGGGGCTGCCATTACAATTGTGTTTTCCTGGGAACTGTCCTGTTCCCATCTATGATGGGTGATTGTTAGCTTGCAAGGTGTTGCCGTTGCATTTGGTTATTATTTTGTTCCTACCTATGATGGATCCAAGGTGCTTGTCAGCCTGCAGGTACAGTGCTGGCCATGGGATCCAGAGCCAAGTTGTTAATGTTTAAGCTCGCTCCTGCCAGTTTATGTTGACCGCTCGCTCCTGCCCGTTTATAAGCTCGCTCCTGTTAGCTCTGCCTGTCCCATCCTGCCAGCTCACAAGCTGGCTCCCGTTAACTCTTTACTTGTCTTAGCACAAACTTGTAAAGTGGGAGTTTGCCATGCCTTGCAGGATTGCGTGAGCCTCAGCCTTTTCCTTCCTCAGCCTTGCTTCTTATGCTCATTCCGTTTTACTCTTTGAACTTTTCTCCTACTACTACTGGTGTGCATTTTCTTGAGAGGAAGTCACTAGCAGTAAAAACATAGGAGTTTGAGTATTGCTATACGAGAATTATTGTGAATAAGGGAAGGGTATCTTATTCTGTCCTTCCTCTCCCAATATTCTTCTGAATGTTGTTGGGTTAATGTCGCAAAGGTTTTGCCTTAGTATACCCAGTCTTAATTGAAAGTTGAAAGCTATAGTCTTACAAGTGTAATTTGGATAAGTTTTTCCCCCTAGATGCTATATTGTACAAGGTGAGCATAGTTAATTGGCTCACTCGCTAGTCCCAGAAAGAACTTGTCATGTTGTGTCTTCACAGCATGTGTCTGCTGGAAAATCAAGCCTGCAGCTTTTACTATGCATTTCCTGTGCTAAGTGCCATAGAAAGACATTACCAGAGAGCTCTCTGCTACCCTAGCAGTTACCTAGCCTATAAAAAGAGTCCATCCAGACCTGTTTGGGTTTCCTGACCTCAAATCACTCACTAACAAGACGTTCCCCCATCTCACAGGAGGAAGGGGTGTTAATATCCTTTCCTCAGGACACAAGAAAAGCAATTCGAAACCAGAAAAAGGTGAAAGAATCATTAAATGCTTTGGAATCGAAAAGCAGAATTGGTTGCTTTCATCATTAAGCCAGAACGGTCCTGTGTCTTTGGTATTCAACACACTTGATTTGAAACCCTTTCCTACTTCCCTCTGTACAACCTTGGACAAGTTTTTGACCTTGGGCAAATCACATAACCTCCCTGGGCCCAATGTCTACATTTGATAAATTGGGGATCCTAACCCCTCCTCCCTTGCCTGGTTTTTGTAGGATTAAATGTAATGGATTTCATGATGTCTGACAATTATAGTTATTATCATTGACATATTATTTTGTATTTATCACAGAGGATGCAGGAAGGCCTTTTTAACCACATGCCTGTTAGTAGGTACATCACCTATAGTCTTACGTCAATTTATGTAGATATTTTATTTACTCTCCCTTTCAAGTAGCAGAATAGCAAGTTCCTGTTTTGAACTGTGTTCCCATTTTGACCCCTGCTTTTTGAAAGTACTTACAGTAGAATTAAATATTCATGTTAAATAAACAGTCTGTCTGTAGGCTTTATAGCAGTTGGAAAATCACACGAGATGATGTATCAGTAGCTTAGTCTAGCTTCTAACACATGCTACTTTGGTTATTATCTTCATTTTACAGGTGTTTTTGTACCTATAGAAAGTAGGTGCAGGGCCGGCCGAGTGGCACGGCGGTTAAGCGCTGGCTTGGGAAGCCAGTGTCCCCGGTTTGGGTCCCACATATGAGGGCCAGTGACACTGCCCTCAAAAGAAAAAAAAGAAAGTAGGTGCAATCTCCCTCTCCCTCCCCTCCTTTCCTCCTGCTTCCCCTTGTCTCACCCTCAGCAGTGCATTCATCCTGGGCAATGGGAAGGCCCTTTTCATTTTATTTATATCATAGAACAGCTTCTCTATCCTACAGTCTCTGGAGAACTTGAAGGTCAATCTCAAACAACCACCCAAACACCTTCCTCAGAGACGTCAACATCTTTCTGAAATAATATCCCCTTGTAGTCAATGACTACTGGCTTCTTTCTTCCTAAAGCATTTTATTTTAGTTCAGGTATAGGGATTCTTAGACTCTCAGGCAGATTCCTGAAACATAATACCTTGCCCAAAAGACAAAACTAATGTGTGATATCCGAAGCCAGGGCAATGGTGACTTTTAGGGAAGAGTGAGTGGTGGTTACACATATGTATCCATATGAATTTAGGAAAATTCAGTAAGCTACTCAAGACTTCTGTGCTTTTCTGTATGTATGTAGTACATATATTAATACAAATCTTTATTAATTTTAAAGGAAAGTACCTCTTTCTTCAGGTACCATAATTCACATATGTATTTTACAAATACAATCATGTGCTGCATGAAGCATTTTAAATGGATGCGTGTGGGATGATGTTCTCATAAGATTATAATGGAGGTGAAAAATTCCTGTTGCCTAGTGACCACATAGCCATCCTAATGTCTTAGGACAATTACTGTTTTGTGCCATCTCCGTCATCAGCTGCAAATGCCTGAGGGCATTCACCTGGGCACAGTGAGCTTCTCCAGACATCTCCCCTTTCTAAACCAATCTTATAACTGGACGGACCCTTTTGGCTCTTATTTCCATTGCAAGATACCCTTTAGCAGTAACTGCTAGGAAGCTTTAAAGAGAAAAATATTTATTACTTACAGGCTCTGGAGCATACACGGCACACCAGGGAGCACACGACGGGATTGAGGTTTAGCGAAAGATAGCGCATGGAAGGGCCTGGGGTTCTGCTTTTGTTAGGGTCAATGGTGGGGGCCCAGGGTCTCACAGGCTCCCTCATTATCGGCCAATCGAAAACATAAGAGCAGGAGTTTAAAGCTCAGAAAGAGAAAGAAACAAGAAGCCCAAATGATTAGTTATCTAAATCCATCAAGATCTCTAAAACAAAGGGGCTTCAGAGCGGGGCAGCCTGGATCTTTATGCAGTCCTGTGGCTGGCAATGCTTTTATTCCACATAGCTTTCCTGGAGGTGGAGGCCTCAGCAATCAAAGCTGAAGTCTGACACATGCATGACAAAAAGAAAAGCCCATTGTCAGGGTTACACTACAATTACTCCTGTTCCTGGTGATGCTGGAATAAACACACCTACTGTACTGCCTACTTTACAAAAGTTCAGCACACCCAATTACAGTAGCAGGTTGTACCATCTAGGTGCATGTAAGTGCACTCTCTGATGTTCACGCAATGATCATTTCTCAGAACATACCCGGCGTTAAGCAACGCATGACTGTATTGTCATGTTTTCGAAGGATCATAGTTCGTTTTTGGTTGACAATGTCTTTCATATAATTAAATGAGGAAGCAATTCTAAGCCTTTCAGGTGATATGGGTTGAAGTCTATAAGCTCTTTGATCATGTATATATGTGGTCAGTAATTGTTCCACTTGCTGTTGATTGTGTTCTGGTAAAAATGAAAATTGAGACATATTGCTACCTCTTTCACCCTACAGTTGTAATTCTATGGTTTGAAAAAAGTGCTTTCTTGTGTCTTTACCTTTCTCTATATTGTTAATTAGCAGTTAATTACCCGAATGGAGGAGAGATAATTTATAAAAGTGTATGATTTTAAAACTCATGTTATACCATTAGATGTACTCAGTGTGCAATTTTTTGTTGACATTGGGTGCACATGCTTGCTTCTGCTTGGCTTTGCCTAGTAAAGCTTATTCTGAATACCATGACAGACAGAAATTATCTGTGAAGTGGGAAAGAACATTTTTTTTGCTGTGCATAGAGAAGAAGTGAATAATAATTACCTTGGATTTTAGTTTGTTTTTTTCTTTTTTTTGAGGGCAGTGTCACTGACCCTCATATGTGGGACCCGAACCGGGGCCACTGGCTTCCCAAGCCAGCGCTTAACCACCGCGCCACTTGGCCGGCCCTGCTTTTTTTTTTCTTCTTATAAGCGGCTCATTACCTGAAGAATGCACTTTAATTTATTTATTATTTTCTCCTAGATTGGAAAGAAAACTGATGAACAAAAATAACATGAGTCAGGTAAATGGATTTTTAATTTCTTTATGTACCTTTTATGCTTGATTTAGATTTCCTGTGTTTTCCCATTGAGAAGAAATAAACAATTTTTGTGACCAACTTGAACATATAAGGAATGTTTTGATGATATTGATGTAATAATCAAACAAATATTTATACCATTTAATTAATTTAGTTATGTATGTATATTTAATAATCACATATTTATATAAAACAATATTATAACTAATCCTTTTTTTTTATCTCAGAATAATTTTCTTCCAGCCCTCTATATACATATTTGATGTCGGTGTCTTCATTATTCAAGTCAGTTTTTTAAAGCATCTAATACCATTTTCCACAGCATGCTATCATTTTGGTTGTTTCTGATACAGCAGTTTTGGAATTCATATATGGTGCTGTAATTGGAAATTTTATTCCAAGTTACAAGTGACTGTTTGCATAATGTTAGAACAGTTGCTGCTTTCATTATTTCTGTGCAGATGAACATTGGAGATCTCTACTGTATAACATTTTGTTAATTTGCTTTGTTAAATATTTCCTTCCTTCCTTCCTTCCTTCCTTCCTTCCTTCCTTCCTTCCTTCCTTCCTTTTATTTTTATTTATTTTTTTTTTATAGAAAGTTGAGGTATTTTATTTTTATTATTTATTTTTAAAGATTTTTATTGGGGAATTGGGGGAGGGAACAGCCAAGTTGTCCTTCAGTCTTAGTTGTGGAGGGTGCAGCAAACTCAGCTCCAAGCCCAGTTGTAATGCTCACCTCAAAGTGCTGTGTTCAATTAGTTGCGGGTGGGTGTAGCCACCATCCCATGTGGGAGTTGAACTGGCAGCCTTGCTGTTAAGAGCACATGCTCTATCCACTGAGCCATCCGGCAGGCAGCTCAGCTCAAGGTGCTGAGTTCAGTCTTTAGTTGTGGGCAGGTGTAGCCCACCATTTCGAACAGACAACCTTGTTGTTAGGAGCATGTTCTCTCACCAGATGAGCCATTCTGCCACCTGTTGGCAGCTTAGTGGCAGCTCAGCTCGGGTGCAGCTCACTGGCCCATGTGGGCATCGAACCGGCAACACTGTTGCTCAGAGCTCGCACTCTTCAGCAAGCCCTTAACCAATTGAGCTACTCAGCTGGCCCATTTATTTGTTTATTTTATTTATTTTGAGGTAATTGCATGCACACTCTTTAAAATCCAAATAATAGCCATTTCCTGTTTGTTTTATACTTTCATTACTTCTTTGCCCAAAGATAGCCCTTTTTAACTCTTACATTTTCTGGTGTTCGCCTACCTATTTCTGAAAAACAGTGTAGCTTTGAAGTGCCATTTATTGATTTCTGTTTAAATATTAGGCTGAGACATTGATTCCCTGCTGAGGATTTACATGTCATATACAACCCTTTACTCTCAGTACACATACTCTTACTATCTCTTCATTCTATGGTTGTAGTCAGGTTACAGTTTGTGGTTAAATAAATACTCAATGTTTTCTTTATTAAGGCTATATTTTGTTTGTGGCTGAACTTTGTGATACTTATATTGAAATGTCTCAGGCCTTTCTGCTTTCCAGTTGGCTGTGTATGAGCTGCTTTTTTTCCTCTGGAATATGTTTAACTCCTTTCTTTATCCCCAGAATTTTAAAATTTCATATTGGGACTTAGGTCTTACGTTTTGTTTTGTTTTTTATGTTCACGGTCCTTTAAATTCAGAAAGTCATGTCCTTCAACTTGGGAAATTTTCTTGTGTTATTTCTTTGATAACTTCCTTTCCATCCTTTTCTTTGTTTTCTGCAAGTCTGTCAGTTGGATATTTGGACCTACTGGTTTAATTCTCTAATTTTCATGGTCTTTTTTCTTAGCTCTTTCCCATCTCTCTGTGTTTTTGTTCTACTGTCTAAGAGGTTTTCTTAGTATTTATTGAACTTTTAATTTCTGCTAACATATCTGTAATTTCAAATTTGATTTTTAAATTGGTCTCTGAATGTTTCCGTTTTAAAAATAGTATCTGTTCTTATATCATGGATATAATATTTTCTCTTTTACTTTGAGAATATGAATTGAATTATTTTGCTTTTTTTCTTGTGCTCCTTGCACTTTTCTTTTTCCTCTGTGTTCCCTCTCCTTAGTAGCTTGTTTTGGTCCCTGATTTTAGTGATAGAGGCTTTTCTCAATTGAATGGTGAGGCTTTAGTTTTCTGTTCATATGTAGGTGTGAGACAATAAAAAGAGGAGTGGAAATTTGTTGGAGTGGGCTTCACTATAGAGTCTTTGGGTCAGGGGCCTGGCCATTTGAGTTGGTAACTCCTAGGTCTTTTTCCTTTGAAGGGTAAAGGCAAAAACAACCTGTGAGTATTTGGGGGAGCCATGTGGGAGAAAGGAGGCAGAGGTCTCACCACCTAAGCCTGTAAATGCTGAGATCTTTTTTTTTTTTAAAGATTTTATTCGGGAATTGAGGGAGGGGAGCAGCGTTGGGGAACCGGGGAAGGGGAACAGACAAGTTGCTGTCTTTTTATTCTTCAGTCTAGTTGCAGAGGACGTTGCTTCACTGGCCCATGTTGGTATCTTCATTGTGTTCTTCCCCGATGAGGCAGATCCGTTGCCGGCCTCTGGATGGTTCCTCACTGCAGCCATTGGCAGCTCACGCTGGCTGCTGGCCACTCACTGTAGCCCATGGCAGCCCACTGCAGCAGGGCCTGCAGCCTACACTATCGCCGGGGCTCGCACAGCCCAGCTCCAGGTGGAGCTGTTGTTAGCTGTAGAGGGCAGTGTCACTGGCCCTCATATGTGAGATCCAAACTGGGGCCGCTGGCATCCCAAAACCAGCTCTTAACCAATGCGCCACTCGGCCAGCCCAATGCTGAGATCTTAATGCCTCTCTTTCAGCCTTATCCGATGTCTCTGAGTGAAGTCTTGCTGTATCATTTTCTCCAGAGTAAACTGCCTCCTGTTCTGGGAGTAGGGATGGCTTGTCTGACTCTACCAGGTGGGAAGAAGATCTTGGGTTCTAAGTGTTCCCCCAACCCCACCCCCCTTTTTATTCTTAAAACAATACAAATTTATTATCCTGCAGTTCTATAGGTCAGAAGTCTGACACAGGTCTCACTGGGCTAAAATCAAGGTGTCCACAGGGCTGCATTCTTTTCTAGAGGCTCTAGAGCGGAAATTCTTCCCTCGCTTTCCCCAGCTTCTAGAGGCTGGCCATATTCTTGGGCTCTCAGTCTCCTTCCCCCTTTTTAAAGGAACAATAGCAGGTCAAATACATCTCATTTTGCATCACTCTGACCTCATCTGCTGCCTCCCTTTTTCACTTTTAAGGACCCCTGTGATTATATTGGACCCACCTAGATAATCCATAATAACCTCATTTTTTTGTATTGTGGTACAAAATATACAGTATAAAATTTACCATCTTAACCATTTTTAAGTGTACAGTACAGTAGTGTTGACTATATTCATATTGTTATGCAACAGATTTCTAAATTTTTTCTAGGAACTTGCAAAACTGAAACTCTGTATCTATTGAACAACTCTTTTTGCCCCCTGCCCCCTGACTCTTGCAACCACGTTCTACTTTCTATTTCTAAGTTTGACTACTTCACGTGTCTCATAAAAATTGAATCTTACAGTATTTCTCCTTTTGTGACTGGCTTATTTTACTTAGCATAATGTCCTCAATGTTCATCCATGTTGTAGCTCATGACAGGATTTCCTTCTTTTTAAAGACTGACTACTATTCCATTGTATGTGTATACACCATTTTTTTGTTATCCATTCATTTACTGATGGATATTTAGGTTGCTTCCAGCTTCTGGCTATTGTGAATAATGCTGCAGTGAACAGAGGTGTGCAAATATTTTGAAATCCCGCTTTCAATTTTGGGGTATATATATCCAGAAGTAGAATTGCTAGATCCTTAGGTAGTTCTATTTTTAGTTTTTTGAGGAACCTCCCTATACTGTTTTCCATAGTGGCTGCACCATTTTTACATTTCCACCAGTTGTGTACAGGGTTTCCTTTCTTCACATCCTTGGCAACACTTGTTATTTTCTGGGGTTTTTTTGATAGTGGTCATCTTCACAGGTGTGAGGTGATCTATCGTTTCGATTTGATTTTCATTTCCCTAATGATTAGTGATGTTCAGCATCCTTTCATATGCTTCTTGACCATTTGTATATTTTTTTTGGAGAAATATCTATTTAAGTTCTTTGCCCAGTTTTTATTTGGGTTATTTGTTTTTGGTGTCGAGTTGTAGGAATTCTTTATGTATTTTGGATATTAACCCCTTATTTTATATACAGTTTGCAAATTTTTTCTACCATTTTTTTTAGGTTGCCTTTTCACTCTCATTATTTCCTTTGCTGCACTGAAGTTTTTAAATTTGATGTAGTCCCATTTGTCCATGTTTGCTTTTGTTGCCTGGGCTTTTGGTGTCATATCCAAGAAATGGTTGCCAAATCTGGTATCAGGAAGCTTTGCCCCTATGGTTTTCTTTTTCTAGAAATTTTATAAATTTCAGGTCTGATGTTTGGGTCTTCAATCCATTTTGAGTTAATATTTTGTGTACTTGTATGGTATGAAGTAAAGGTCTAATAGTTTTTTGTATACAGCTTTTAAACCACCAGCTCCTCACCCCCTCCTTTCGGGGAAACAGAAGCTCCATGTCCTGAGCCCTCTGGAGCAGCCGGCTGGCTTTTTGTTTGCTTCTCCAGCAGGGACATTTCAGCCTGCTCTGCTTAGCTCGGTTCAGCAGTCATCTCTGCTTTCAGCTTCCAAACTGTCACTATTGACTGTTGTCAGCTCTAATATACTTTTCTGCTCTCTTTGTCCTTGTGGGTTCATATATTCTTGTCTCTTTACTATAATATTGATGGGGGTTTAGAAAGAAGGAGAGATAAACAACCCTATTTCATTGCTCATCTATAATCCCAAAAATCCATATTGAGTTTTTAAATGATATTTAAAAGGCCTTTAAAAATGATATCTCATATTTTCTATTGGTAGGTCCTACCTCCAGAAATGATTGTTCATTCTCCTGTTCTGCTCCCTTTCTGTTAACTAGTTTCTGTCACGTGACCTATATCCAAAGCCAGCATTAGTTGCAGTTACTGTCCAAAACATTATTTCATTATTCAAAATAAACTGAGATTTGTGTTTGTAATATGAGCCTTAGTGTGTTCCTCATTATTAGGACCCTATTTCCTGAGATATCCTTTTTGAGGGGGAGAAACCCCTTGATTTATTTTTAGGTGTATACACTGTATGTTGGTTTATCAGGAGATGATGTTCTTTTATGTACGTGTATTTTACTCTGAAGTTTTAATTGAATGCTTGTAAGCTAATGGAATGACAAGAGAGTCCTATGTTATTTTTAGTTAGTTGTGACAGTGGCTTTCTTTGTAACTGTATATGATTATTCAAAAGTGTAGCACTATTTCTTACAGGAAGGATAAACAATGATTAAATGAGGCATTGCCTGGTATGATTGGGTCCTCAGGGACTATTAAGAGTGCCTTTTTGTTGTTGTTGTTCCAAGAATTGTTTCCTCGTAAAGTTAAATCTGTTAGTTGGCTCATGATATCAACTTCTCAGTTTGGTACATGGAGGTGCCTGGGATTTTTATTCTGGGGTCCTGGGATGGGCTTCAAAGGGTTCAAGATCCTCCTGAATTTGAGCAATAGAATCGGCTTAGCTTTTATCAGGTAATGTGGGGCTTATATGATCCTGAAAAGACTTGAGAACCCACTTCTAATAGATTATTATGGAAAAAAAATAGAATGATACTGATTAAATTAAATACGATAAAAATAAAACACCACCTTTCTAGCTACCATTAGGTTCTACATTCTTTCATGTGTAAGTACAGAGGGACTAAATGAACAACTAACTCTTTATTTTTGTCAGATGCAAAAAATTATCTCTAGCTTCCTGGTTATGCAACACCTGTTTAATATGTAGCAATAAAAAGTATCACTTATGGGTGTAATGTTTTTGTTTCAGAGAAATGGCCATCAAAATATCAGTCAGCTTGTAAAGAGGGTATATTAGTAGTTACCTTTTAATTTTATGTTGAAGCTGCTATACTTCATTTGTGAAAATCAGTTGTTTATTGACAGTTAAACATACAAGAAATATCTCTATGTGATAAAGGGTTACAGGCTTTAGTTTTCAATTAAGAAAAATAAGATAAGTTTTATATTATGCATATTTGAACCACTGTGCCACTCGGCCGGCCCAAAAAGTTATTATTATTATTATTATTATTATTATTATTAATTTTTTTTTTTTTTTGAGGGCAGTGTCACTGGCCCTCATTATGTGGGACCCGAACCAGGCCGCTGGCGTCCCAAGCCAGCTCTTAACCACCCGCCACTGGGCTGGACTTATTATACATATTTCAGAACAACAAAAAAGCTTAAAGAAAAAGAAGGAAGGAAGGGAGGGAGGAAGGGAAGGAGCAGGAAGGGAGGGGAATGAAAAGATGGGGGGGTGGGAAGTGGGGAAAATCAATTGTGAATTTTTTATTTCTGATCTAATACTTCAACACTTTAATGCTTTTTATTTATAGTAAGTTCTACTGATGTATATAGTCTCTTTCAGCTTTAGAATTTTATTATTCCATTTTTGAAGTGGTTAAGCTTAAATTGCTCCTCTCTTCTAGGTACACCATTGAGTTCTTTGGGATGCATAACATTGTCTGGTTGGGAAACTTATGAAATAGAAGACAAGACCCTGCCTCAGGAAGCGTACATGAGAATAATTTTAAAGGAACCTAACAATAAATGCAAAACAGTAGCTGTTGGAGGTATGTAGTAACTTTGAGCTTGGATTGAACTTAGCATGACTGACTGCTGTACTAGGTTGAGCTGAGCCATTCTCTGGGAATGGAGGCCATTCTCCGGGCAGAGTTTCACCCTCTGGTCTCAAATCCACTGTAGCTGCCATTGTTCTATAAACTCGACTATGTAGTGGGATGTCACTCTTTTTTTTTGTATTTTTTTTTGTTTTTATTTATTTTTAATTAGCTCCAGGTGTACAACACAGTGCAATAGTTATACTTTTTACCCCTCAAAGTGACAACCCCCCTCCCCCAATTCGCCACCCCACTCCTCCCCCCCCATATCATATATATCTGTTACACTTCCTCTGAGTCCCTTCCACAGTATAATCCACATCCCGTGACTATCTATATATTCAATTACAGTTGGTATGCAATATTATACAACCTCAGCTTCAGGTGTACAGTGCAGTGATCAAGCCTCTACTCCATCCATGAAATGGTCTCCCCAACAAGACATATGGGGATGTCACTCTTAACTCGTTCTTCAGCATCTTTGACTTAGCCCCTCTAGAGTTCTTCCTCTTCCCTGAAAGACAATAAAGATGATAGAGGCAACGTTCAACTCTGGACACATGGAAGTGATAATCGATTTCTATTTAGAGGCATCATTGCCTTCTTTTCTGAGAAAGCGGCAGTCAGTGTCAAAGCTCATTGAATGTGTGTCCTTTGAGTCAGTTGTTATTTATTGATGTACTCTTACCCTGAATAACATCAAGGCTGCATTTGATTGGGTGGTTCCCTGTTAGTCATCAACTTTGACCTGAGTGTCTCCTTTGCTGCACCCAAGTTACAGTGTTAACATGGTTATTGCACTCGCACCCAAGTTACAGTGTTACATGGTTATTTCATTTTCTTACTTATAGCTTTTTATTCTTATCCCCTCAGTAATGTTTATTGTTAAGGTCATGGTCACCCATTATTTCATATCTGGTGACCTTCAGTGGATGTCTACTGGCTTTTGATAAACTGGCTCTTTTTTTTTTTTTTTTTTCCAAAGATTTTATTGGGGAATTGGGGGAGGAGAACAGACAAGTTGCTGTCCTTTTGTTCTTCAGTCTAGTTGCGGAGGTCATTGCTTCACTGGCCCATGTTGGTATCCTCATTGCGCTCTTCCCGGCTGAGGCAGATCAGTTGCCAGCCTCTGATTGGTTGCCCACCGCAGCTATTGGCAGCTCACGCTGGCTGCCAGCTGCTCACGCCGGCTGCCGGCCACTCACTGTAGCCTATGGCAGCCCACTGCAGCAGGGGCTGCAGCCTATACTGTCGCAGGGGTTCGTGCAGCCCAGCTCCAGGTGGAGCTGTTGTTAGCTGTAGAGGGCAGCGTCACTGGCCCTCATATGTGGGATCCGAACTTGGGCTGCTGGCATCCCAAGCCAGCTCTTAACCAATGTGCCACTCTGCCAGCCCTGGCTCTTTTTTTATGGCATAGCCTATGTCATGTTATATGTCACCTTGATCCTTTAGGGTATTTTTTTTTCCAATCTGCCAATATAGGACACTATAGACTTACCCCATGCCAAGTATTTTATGTCTCTGATTATCATACCATCATGAAAACATTAAACAGGTCCCATTTTCTATATGAGGATACCGAGGTCCCAAGTGGTTAAATAATTGGCCTGCTGTTTCCCAGAGATTCAGTGGCAGAGATGGGATTCAGCACTGCTGTGGAGACAGTATATCATGTTGTCTGCCCTTTTTGAAATACAGGGTTTGAAAAATATCCTAATGCTTGTGGATCTCCTGCTCTACTTTTTCTACTGTTATTTGTTACCTTTTCCCATTTCATGGCATTTTATTTGGTTTATAGTTATACTTATAACATTTAATTAGCATATTAAACTTTAATATTTTCAACAGTTATTATTTCATAATTTTACTGAGAGTATGTTATTGGTATGAGATGTTATTAAAACAGCCCCTCTTTCTAACATAGGCTCTGATACTTTTTTTTTTTTTTTTTGAGGGCAGTGTCACTGGCCCTCATATGTGGGACCGAACCAGGGCCGTTGGCTTCACAAGTCAGCGCTTAACCACCACACCACTCAGCCGGCCCTGACTCTGATGCTTTTATTGACACATTCTGAGTCGATTGTGAGGCCAGTATAGGAGGTAGAAGGAGTGGACTTTTATATTCCTCATACAATCTGATTGTGTCTGTGACAACATTTGCACCATTACCCAGATCCTTTCACTATAGAGTTGTTAGTGAAGGTAATATAGGAAAGGAATGATGAGATTTTGCTAGAAATCTTATGTCGTTCACAGTGTTGTTTCGGAGCCTGAATCCTTTAAAATGTAGAACATCTATTCTCGGGCTTAGTGTTGGCTCAGGGATCACTTCCGTGTTGTATGTAGCTGGTAAGTTGCCCTGAAGGATGTGCGTTTTAAGTTTAAGTTTTGAGTTGAAGAATAAGTGGTATTCACTTTTGTTTTTCAATAGTGGGCTGCGTGATTTGAAAATCTGTATATTTAGGCTTTTAAAATATTTTTATTAAATTAGCACATGCTATAGATACTAATAAATATTTTAAATCTGCTAAATATTTTAAATCTGCACTAAACTCCTGGGAGGTAGCTGTGGTCAACCTTCTTTGAAAGATGAATAAACTGAAGCTTGTGGCATAAGGAAACTTTGCCCAAGCTCATGCAGGTAGAGAATGGTGGAGCCAGAACTTGAACCTAGATTTATTTGATTTCACAGACTGTGCTTTTAACAATTACACTGTCTCACTGATTACATGCGGTGGTGACGTTTAGATCGCAAACATGTCCAAGAATTTTTTTTATGCTTTGAATTAATTAAAAAACAGTCTTAAAACAAATAATTAAATAAGCCTCATCCCCACAGAAGTGAAGGCATCTCGATAGGCCTGGTCTAGTCACTGAGGAGGTTGCATCCAGATAATGACAATTCTGGTTTATGATGGACTCAGCCATTCTTGAGAAATTGGGAGTGTGTGTCTTACTCTGGCTGCATGTCATATCCCACACTGCTTTTACTATCCTGGCAAGAACAATTAGGCTTGACTCACCTTATAGTTGTATGAGCAGCTCTCCTTCCAAAGCAATTGGGACTGGAGTTTGGCCAAACAATCACACAGTTAAGGCAGCTCTGGCATGTATATATGAATCTCAAAATTTGCAAAATACACAAACCTCAAAATTCCAGGTATACTGTATCAATTTTACTGCAAGTAAAATTTCTTTTAGTTTTAAAATGTGCTTTTATTATTGTTATTATTATTATTATTTTGCTGATTCTAAATAGAAAATTTGGTAAGCATTGAAAATAAAATATAAACTATGACTCAGAGTAGACATTGATAATATTTTGTTGTAGATACTTTTAGTTTTTATTTCTATGAATATATATACCTCTTAAAAAGTACAAAATTAAATTTATAATGTTCTAGATCCATTGTTACTTAGCATAACTTCAGCATTTCCTTTGTGTTGTTAAATACTCTTTTGCAACATGCGAAAAACTGGCTACAAAGTGTTCCATGTGGGTAAAATAGCATAAGTTATTTCATCCTATTATTAGGTAGCACTAATCTTCATTCAGTTTAGTCAGTGCCTCTTCAAATTAAGCCACAGTGATAGGATAGAATTATTAAAATAAACAAGAGCTCTGCCACTAGTTTTCATATCTCTTGAAAAATAAATAACAATGGTTAAGAATAGGATGAGAAAACCCAGACCACTTTCTCTGTCACATTATACAATGAATCTGACTTGTGAATTTCCCAGTACTAATGTGCATGAAGGGAGCACTAGAAGTTCCCTTTTGACCTGGAAATTTTAAAACCTCCTTTGTCTTTCATTGAAGTGACTCGTCTATGATAAGTAACTTCAGTTTTTCCCCATGAAACTTCTCAAATTCTTTATTTTAGGTATTTTTGCCTTGCTATTTGCTTAACATATTTAATGCTTTGTGTATAAGCCAATTAAGCGTTTTTGTCCTCTTTGTATAGCTAAGTATTTCACATGGGCTAACCCCTGGGTCAGGCATCGGCACTGACCCGGGGAAACCCCCAGCCCGATGAGTGATGCTGCTTTTGCAGTCTCTTGGACAGGCGTCATAGTGCACTACCAAAAGGGCTTCTCCTGAACTAAAGAGCTCTGCGCCCCTGGGGATTAAAGCTCTCAAACAGAGAAGGTGATTACAACTGAGATGGGTGAACGTTTAATAGACGCGCTCTGCTCAGAACAGGCTGATAGGAAGCCAGGACTGTCATGTCTTGTTCCTTAACTCTTTTCTTATAGACAATCATTATTATCATCATTATCATTATTGTCATCCTCACCAGGCCATTGCTTTTCAGCCATGGCTCCTTATTGCCTTTGGGATTCCAGCGTGTCATGGGGGTGGGTCAGGGGTGAGTGACGAAGACAAGGCTTTTGGCCACCTGATGGTCCCATCCACCAACAGCTCTGCTTTTATATGTTTTATGTATTAAGTTTCCACCAAGTTTTCTATAAAAAAAAAAAAAAAGGACTCAGGTGCAAAAAAAAGTAAAGACTTGGAACCCATGGGAGGATGAAAAAGAGAATAGATATTCATACAGTGTTACTTCAAGTATCCATTATGCCTGTAATTCTCCTGCAGGGCCACAGTCCTTCTTGGGCGTTGGTGCTCACCGTAGGCCCTCTAGTAGGAATCCCCACAGATGGACCTGCTCCTAGCACAGTGTTTTCCATAGAGGCGCCTCAGAAGAGAGATAGCATGATAGCCTCATAAGCACTGGTGGTAGAAAGCAAGCTTTTAGTGATGGGGCAGGACTGGTGGTGCATATAACCCCTTAAAGCCCGAGGAGATGGGGCTCTGGGTTCTAGTTCATGTGGATCACAGGAGGATGTGCTTGCCATCAGAGTGCTGTAGTGCATGAAATTGAGCCTGACAGTCTATGACATCTTCATTATCTATTTCTAGACTCTCCTATAACATTTCGGGTGGGCTCTCTGAAATTGAAGATTGATATTGATGAATCACAACACTGACCATTCCTGAATCCTCTGTTTGTACCACTGCTCCATTGACTAAAGAATTTCCCTGTGGACATTTATAACCAGGGAAGACTAAGAAACTCATTAAGGAGTTTACAGTGGCTAACTTATAGTTGGAACTCAGAATCCTTAGTCAACAATTAAAAATACTAACTTTGTATTTACAGGAAAGTTGATGCAGAAGCATGCATTCATGAAGACCTTAACATGAATACATATTCAGTTATTCAAAGAATAAGATTCGTCTCAAGGTGAAAAGTGGAGAGAAAGTTCTTGGCGATCTCTAGCAGGAGAAGGGTAAATATGCCCAATCTGCAAAGTAACAAGACAAGTTGGAGTCAAACAAGGTCTGAGCTGTCAGCATTCTGGCTGCCACAGCTCCTAACCCCCTTCTTGCCACAGCACAAGGGTACACTTTCTGTGCACTGTACCACCCACAATGTGTGAGTGAATGGTACCCCTGGAATTGTGCAGAGATGTAGCTCTGGGCACATTCATCCATCCATCCATGCATGCATCCATCTAAGAGCTACTGGCATCTCTATTTTGTGCCCTGCACTGTTCTAGATACTAGAGTACAATAGTGAGCAGTGCAAAGAAGATCCCTTCTGTCATGGAACTTACAGTACAGTGCGAGTCGGGAAGAGTGGGTCAGGGAGATAAGTGACAAAGCGGTGATCAAGAAAACTTATTTGTTTTTTTAAAGTAGTTTGTGAAAATTGAATTTAAAAGTAATACTTAACTGCTAGCTCACATCACATAAAAAGAAATTTCAAATCGATTCCAGGGAAAAATGATATATACTGCTCATAAGGATTGACAACAGAGAAATTGGAAGTTCAAGGTGACCAGGGTGCTGGTTTTGGTGCTTCCTACTTCCCAGCTTTCCTACTTTTACTTTATTGTCACCTCACAGGTGCATTAAAGCAAAAAAAAATGTTACATCTTCTTCTTCTGCTTGAGTTATTTTCACTGGGAGAGGAAAGTATCTCACACAAATGGAAGACCTGTTTTTGTTGCTTTGTTTTTTAATAGGTGCTTCTTATAGATGAGGTGGGAAGACATTTAGGGTAGAGCTCAAAAAATTATTAAAAACTTAGATATAAGCTCAGCCCCTCTTTATAATTTGACTGTTCGCTGTACACAGTTGGATTAGGTCAGGAATAAGGTGGATGATGATTGCTTGCAGTATGCTTTCTGAGTTGGCAGAGACCCTGATGTCTTTGAGACATTAATTACTGAAATGAGATAGATTTTTGTTCATTGATTTGATTAATTAATTCATTGTCTTATGTTTTACTGTGTCATATAATTTTATCCTTCTAAGTCAGGCTTGATTTCTAAATAACTCCGCCATTATGAGGGGGTTATTTGTGATATTTTTTTGTTATGTGACACTACTATGGGTCCATATGATAATGTCCTGAGAGATTCTGATGTACTTTGGTCCTTTAATTCAGTGTTGTTTAATTTCATTCTGAATTAGTGGAATATTATTTGTAAGTGAAAATAGTTGCAATTAGTAGGATATGCCAGTGATACAAAAAAGAAATCAGTCTCAAGAAGAAATTCTTAATGTTATGGTTTAAATATACAATGTGCAGATCTGCAGAATCAATTTTATGATTTGAAAATTCAGCTGGCTCTGTACTCTGAGCACTAAATAGGGGTATATAAAGCAAGAAGCATTGCTCTCTGATAGAAATATGTAACACGTACACATGCCACTCAACCTAAATGAATCACATACGGTTGTAAACTTTTCCATTTTTTGAGAATCCCACGTTAGATTAATTTTGCAAAGAAGGGTTTGCATCCAGGCTACTGGCCCGTCCCTCAGCCTGTGTTGCCACATTGGGACACAGTTTCCTGAACACGTATTTGGCATGACTTAAACCAATGAGTAATTTCTTAAAACATGTATTATGATATGAAGCAAATATTAAATGGAATAAATGTTGATTTAAATCAGTAGAAAACTCAAGTTATGATGATCAGAGTAGTGATCACAATTGTCTGGCACAGATGAAAATTAGTAGTGTGTTTCACATCTTTTCCATGAAAGGAACCAGAAACGTAACAATGTTCACATGCCAGCTGGATTAATAGCATGATATGTTAGCTGCACACTTACATAAGACTATATTTTGATGAAAATGTTTTCTTTCAACTTTATTGGAGAACAGTGTGTTTTTCTCAGGACCCATCAGCTCCACGTCAAGTCCTTCATTCTTAGCTGTGGAGAACGCAGTTCTGCTCCAAGTCTAGTCGCAGTTTTCAATCTAGTTGTGGGGGAGTGCGGCCCTCCATCCCATGTGAGAATTGAACCGGCAACCTTGTTGTTAAGAGCACAAGCTTTAACCAACTGAGCCACCTGGTGCTCTAGAAATTTAAAAATTAATATTTGAAGGGCCTTGGAGAAGTTTATTAATTATTATTTTTTGAGTAGCTATGTTTGGAAGTTTTCATTTTGTAAAATGTGTTATGATATATCTTTGCATTTCATCATGAAAAAATGGTTGTTTTAAAAACATTGTAATGCTTACTTTGAATTGGCATTGTTGGAAATAGTTTCTAAGGAGGAATATGGTTTGCATCCCACGTTATAAATATTTTCAGGCTTTTAAATTATTTAATTCAAAACATTCACTATTTATTATTTTTTGCTCAAAATTTGAGAACACAGACTTTTCCTAGTGTTTCCTTTTTCTTATCACAGTTGTATTTTTCATGCAATGCATTTTTGAAAATTATATCAATGATATTTTTAATAAATTGAGTACATTTAGGTTGACAAGGGAAGTTCACTAATTTTAATGGAATTCGTAAAAACTTTAGTAAAATGAAGAAAGCTTCCTTGATGTTGATAACTTTTTCTCTCTCTTTTTTTTTTTTTTTTTTAAAGATTTTATTGGGGAATTGGGGGAGGGAACAGCATTGTGGAGTCAGGGAAGGAGAACAGACAAGTTGCTGTCCTTTGGTTATTTAGTCTAGTTGTGGAGGACGTTGCTTTAGTAGCCCATGTTGGTATTGTGATCATTGAGCTCTTCCTGGCTGAGGCAGATCAGTCGTTGGCTGGGAGCCACTGATGGTAGCTTACGGCAGCCCACTGCAACCCCACTGCAGCCTATGCCGTCGCTGGCGACTCATGGCAGCCCAGCTCCAAGTCGAACTGTTGTTCACCATCTTAGTTGTAAGAAGGTGCAGTGTCACTAGCCCTCATGTGGGATCCTAACCTGGGTCTTGCTGCTCAGAGCTGGCATTCCCAAGTCAACTCTTAACGAACGAGCCACTTGGCCAGCCCTTTTTTTGTCTTTTTTATGCAGGGGTTTTTAATTTTGGGGTACTCTTGATAAATTTTTTTATATCACATTCTAAGATATGGTGGGTATTTTTGTTTTGACTGTATATATTTGTTTCTACCTGTCTTAATTTGAGAAGGAAACCATAATGGAAAACAAAGATTTATAAGTAATATAATAGCTCATTTATAGAATAGCTATTTTTAGAATCTTTTATAGAAGTAATAGCTCATTCATAGAATCTTTTTCTTCCAAAATGTTTTGTGGAAAAATGTTCATTTTTTTAGGAATCCACTTATAAACTCACACACAGAAAATTATTAAGAAAAATATTTGAACGCATAACTATTGTCCTGACTTTCTCACATTCTGTTGCTTTTCTGTCAAAGTGAATAATCAAAGTAAAATGAAACTGACTTAGTTATCTTTTCATTGATTGGGCCCTGTTTGGGGTTAGAATATATAAATAACATCCATCTGTAACCCAGAATCTGTTGTCATACATACTCCTCTCTTAAACTTTGTTTCCTGTAAAGGAATGCATACGTTTCTTCTTAGTATAGTAACCCAGGATGACCTCAGTCCCATGGATTTATAGCCGTTATTTCTCCTTTCACTCTTTTGCTACTGAATCAGCTCTAACGTTGTTCTCATTATTTTTTTTAAAAAAATATTGTATTAAGGGTTTCAGATAGTCTCTTCTATAAAGATAACATCTACTCTTTACTGAGTGCCGTTTATGCCCTAAGGTCTTTGTTTAAATGCAGAGACCTTCATTCCACACATTTTCCATGTAACCTTTATGTTCTAGGCCCTTCTTTAGCTACGTTAGGCAGTGAACAGCAACAACAAAAACAAACCTCAAAGCCACACCTTGGAGCTTATAGCCTAGTGGGAGACGGAGAGGATAAACTTAATAAGTAAAATACATGTATGTGAGATAAGGATCAGGGTTGTGGCAAAAAATAAAGCAGAGAAGTGGGTGGAAGTATGGGTCTGAGTAGGGTGTGTGTGTGTGTGATGTATTTGCTGCAGTACACAGTGGGGAGATCAGGGCAGGCCTCAGTGACAAGCTAACATTCAAGGAAGGACATGAAGGAGGGGAGGGAATGAATGCAATGAGCTTGCTCTGTCTGGGAAGAACATTCCAGTCAAGACAGTAAATACCAAGGCCCAGATACAAATCCAATCAGCCTTGTCCAAGGCAACATAGTTCCTAAGCACAGGATCCCTGGTTCAGACACAGATCCGTCAAAGTCAACGCCCAAGCTTTCTCCGCTGCCCTGGGCAATTCTAAAAGGAAATTTCTGTTCAGCTTAGAAAGTTTTCCAACTCCTCGCAAAATGTGTTAGACATTGTGAGCAATGACGATTTAACCGTGCCTGCTCTCAAGCAAAAGGAATAGATATGTAGGTAGGTAGACAGACAGATTAGTTTTCTCTGCTCAGCTAGTGGAACCTCAGCATTATAATCTCTTTCCTCAAATCTCTTAGGATGGTTAAGAGACGACTTTTCAGGAACTACCCTTTCTGCTTTTTCTTTTCTTTCTTTAATTTTTTTAAATATTTTTTTTTATATTTTTATTATTTTGCTTTTAAAATCCCTCTGTTCTTGTTTTATTGGTGAGATTCCAAGAGTATATGCCTAACTGTGTAGAATCGGACACAAGCAGTACCTAGAAGGAGGAGTATATGACAGTAACAAATGGGACAGGTTTTTCTCCGTAGATACATTGCCTCTTTTGCTGTTGTGTGTGTGGAGCCTGTGGAAAGGTAATTCACTAGGTGTCATTTTTAAGTCTGAATAATGAAACATTACATTGGCAGCAAATTAAGGTAAGGTCCCACATGGGCTGTGAGCCCAAAACCTTAGCTGCTGGGGAATGACCGTGTATTGAGCACCTCTCCCCATTCCTCTCACATTCCCTCCACAAGGGATGGCAAGTGACCCATCACTACTGTCTGCTGCACTGGCCAGCTGAATTCTGGGATACCTGCCGCGATTTGAGTCTAGGTGCTGCTTTTCTTTCTTGGTCAGAACGGAGAAACAATTTTTTAAATTCTTTTTCAATAAAACATTTGTCAACCAATGTGCTGTTTATGGTATTGTGACTTTAATATTAACTACTCTTAAATCACCCTGACACTCATTCTTTGACCTGACCAAAGTGATCTGTTGTTCAGATATCCAGTCAGATTCACTGAATTTCAATGGCAGGAAGAATCTAGTTTCACATAACTATTCCAGTGTTTCTGCTTCTTGGAACCAGTTTGGACTGAAAAGTTAGTATGTAGGCTGAAAGTTTCGAAAGTAGACTAAGTAGACTAATCCTTTTCCCTTGCATGGGCCATTTATTATTTTTTTTGTGTAAGAAAAGATTTAAGTATATTAAAGTATATAAAAAATGTAAGATTGCACTGAATTGATGCAAGTGACATTCAAGGGAAACACTCTTGTCCCAAAGATGTTTGCATATTCCGAGTGAATTTTAAGTGCTACCATTTTTATAAACATTTGATAAACATGGGTGAGTTACTCATAGATGTGGATTTGAAAGAAAAAAGAGGCACTTAGGATTTCTTCAAAGATTCAGACCTGAGCTGCTGGTAATTAGAGTTATCATTTACTGAGATGGGGGAAAGTGCAGGAAGAAAATGTGGGGATGATGAGGACTCAAGTATTTATTAGTTAAAACAGTTGCCTGTTAGATAATCTAAGTGGGAATAGTGAGTAGGCAGTTGGCTATTTGAAGCAGGAGTTCAAGAGAGTTCAGCCCACGGGTATCCTTTTAATTGAGAATTGTCCTAGAAGAGATGGTATTTAAAACTATGGGATTGGATGAGATCACCTAAAATGGTTCTCAAAGTAGTAGGGACCCATGGGGGTCCTTGGACTTTTTAGGGGGCCTGTTGATATAATAATACCAGAACCTATAGTACAGCAGTGTTTTCCAGATGATAAATGTGACATCACAGCAGACTGAGTGCAGACATAGATATGGGAATCCTCTATTTTCTATTAAGCTAGATATTAAAGAGATTTTCAAAACTGTAAGTACTCTTCTTACTAAATATATGTATTTTTATTTTGGAAAATACATTTTTCAATAAAATACGTTATTTGTGTTGATGCGTGATGGCTTTATTGTTGCTTTTAGATGAATTAATAAATATTTAAAACTTTTCTGAGTTTTCTAATACAATAATTATCAATAGATACAACCCACATAAATAACAACTTTTGGAGTTCCTTAGTCATTTTGAAAAGTATAAAGGGGTTCTGAGACCAAAACATTTGAGAACTGCTGACCCACAGAGAGTGAGTGATCATAGGGAAGAGATCTGAGGATTGAATGGACCTTTGGGCACTTGCGGAGACAAGGAAGCCCACAGAGAAGAGAGAGGAGGAACTGCCAGGAAGAAGGAGGACAGTCAGGAGAGGGCAGTGTTCCTGGGAGCCACACAGAAGTGAGGTCAGCAGCGTGGCATGCTGTTGACGGACCATATGAAAGAGAACTGAGACCTGGCCATTGGCTTTAGCAAGTGTTGAAGGTCATTGTTGATTTTGAAATGGATAGTTTCAGAAGAGAACAGGCTCCAGAGAAAGTAGAAGGGAAGGGATCTGTTATCACGATTAGAATTCTGAGAGTGAGAATTGACCCAGCCATGTTCTTCATTTTGAGGCATCGCTTAACTAGCCTTCAGCTTTACCTTACATAGGACAGTCACACCAGCAGTGAGGTCGGAATATATATTTAATATATTGACATTATTAAAGTTCACCAGTCCTTTTTCACTATTTTGTCCAATCTGCTATTAATCTAATCCAATGTGGGTTTTTAAAATTTTTTATATTATAGTTTTCAGTTCTAGAATTTGCTTTGGTTCCTTTTTTTACAGCTTCTACAATATATTTTTCCTGAAATTTTCTATTTCTTGACCCATTATATCTTTTTCTGTAGGTTCTGTAATACATTTAGTATTCATATTTTAAAGTCCTCATTTAAAGTCCTTGTGGGCAAGTAGTACAAGACATAGTTGCCTGATCCCCTTTGCTGTGGGTGGGATACTTTTCTTTAAAAAGGTGTATGTGGTGGGCCGGCCAAGTGGCGCGGTGGTTGAACGCTGGCTTGGGAAGCCAGCGGCCCTGGTTCGGGTCCCACATATGAGGGCCAGTGACTGCCCTCAAACAAACAAACAAACAAACAAACAAACAAACAAACAAACAGGTGTATGTGTTATTTTTCCTTGAGCTAAGAAACATGGTTATGTGGAGTTAGTTACTAAATACGTTGTTCTTTCTTAAAATTATTATGTCCTTCTAAAGGAATAACTGAATTTATTATATTTGCTTCTTATATATTATTCATCAATATTAAATGTTATGGTTTTAGAGGCATACAAAGTGACATATTTTCCCCAAGTGAGGTCTTTGCCATTATATATTTAAAAACATTTATTTAACATTAATTGTTTATGGATATCTCTTCCACTGGACTAGAACTCTTTTTTTGTTTTGTTTTGAGGGCAGTGTCATTGGCCCTCATATGTGGGATCTGAACCGGGGCCGCCGGCATCCCAAACCAGCTCTCAACCACTGTGCCACTCGGCTGGCCCAGGACTAGAACTCTTCTAACAGTAGAGTATAAGTTTTACATTTTCATTTCCCTAGTGACTATTGTTTTACCTGGAATACATAGGAATTTAATAAATACTTTAGAATGAGTAAGATATTAGAACATTTGGATTTATGTATTATAGTTTATTTTTTGAGTCCTTTCCTCATTGTGTGGTTAAAAGTAACCTTTAAATTATTAATGAGATAAATAAAATTAGATAAAACCGAAAGGACAGATTGATTTTAATTCCTCTAGGTTAGAACAAATATTCCAAGAGTAATTTCATTGGAAGCAGATAATAATTCTTTTTCCTTTGCTTTGATTGGGTGTATATTTCAAAAAATGTCATGAACTAAAAACACACACTTTCTGTAGAAAGGCTTTAGAACTTGTCTCCCAAGGTAGTAAGAAGAGAAATAATTTTGATCAGTGGGGGACCATATCTCCCTTCAGAACTAATTCAGAGACATTTTTTTGTGAGCCATCTTTTAATTTGGGTATACTTTACATACTATACAGTGTACACATTTGAAGTGAACAGTTTAGTGAACCAACATCTTTCTCAAGACATAGAATATTTTCATCACCCAGAAAATTCTCTGGTGCCATTTCCTGTCAGTTTTCCCACCCCAGAGATAAACGGTATTGTGATTTCTATCGATAGAGCTTAGTTTTGCCTCTTTTAGAACTTAATGTGTTTAGTTTATCCAGTCATGTGTGTGACTTCTTTTGCTTCACTTGTTGGTGTTTTTTTGTTTGTTTGTTTGTTTGTTTTTTTAAGCTGAGCCATCCTGCCACCTGTTGGCAGCTCAACGGCAACTCAGCTCGGGCTGGCCTCGAACCGCTGTTGCTCAGAGCTCAGCTCGCACTCTTGAGCAAGCTCTTAACCAACTGAGCCATTCGGCCGGCCCTACTTGTTGGTGTTTTTGAGATCCATACTTGGCGTTACATGTATCAATAGGTTCTTTCTTTATGTTTCTGAGTAGTACTCCATTTTATGAATTTATTCACCTGTTGATGGACATTTTGGGTGGGGTTACAATTTTTGGCTATTATGAATGTAACTACTGTGAACATTATTGTACAAGTAAGTCTCTTTATGGAATATGTTTTCATTTCTTTTGGATATACACTTAGAAGTGCATCACTGGATGAGTGTATGTTTAATTTTATAAAAAGTTGTTAAACATTTTCCTAAAGGGGTTATATAATTAAATGTGCCCACCAGCAATGCACGAGGTGCTCTAATATGCCCCACGCCTTTACCAACACTATCTGGTGTCAGTCTTTTCAATATCAGCATTCTAGTGGTTGTAACGTGTTAACTTGTACCTTCCTGAGAGTTCCTTGATGATTATCATGTTCAAAAAGTTTTTATATACATACTTATTAGCCATTCACGTGTCTTCCTTTATAAGCATCTAGTCAAATGTTTTGATATTTTAAAAATTGGATTCTGTAATTTTTTTAGTCTTGACTTCTTATACTCTCTAATTTTTGAGTTATAGTAAGTAGTTCTTTATGTATGCTACATACAAATCCTTTGTGAGATGTATGAATTGTGAATATTTTCCAGTTGGTGGTTGCCTTTTCATTTTCCTAACTGTGTCTTTCAAAAAGAAGAAGGTTTTAATTTTCATGAAGTCCAATTCATCAGTTTTTTTCTTTTATTCATAGTGCTTTGCCTACTTCATGGTCACAAAGATTTTCTCCTGTTTTCCTTCTTTCTAGGTTTAGCTTTTTAGTTAATTCTATATGAGTCAGGATTCATTCTTCTTTTGTATGGATATCTATTTATTCATGCCCAATTGTTGAAAAGGCTATTCTTATACCCTTTTAATAATTTTGTGCACCTTTGTGAAAAAAAAAATCAGTTGAACATTTATGTGTACGCTTGTTTCCAGCCTCTGTTCTGCTTCATTGTTCTAATGCCAATGCTGTATTTTGTTGAGGATTTTTGCATATATGTGCACCCATGTGATGCAGATCTATAGTTTCCTTTTATTGTCTTTGTCTGGATTTTATTGAGATCATGTTGGCATATCCTTTTCTACCTGTTTATCTGTGTCTTTGTATTTAAAATGCGTCTGTTTCAGGTAGTAAATGGTAGGGTGTTGCTTTTTTGTGTCTTCTAACAGTCTCTACCGTTTAATTGCAATGTTGGGTTTATTTACAATAATTATTTATATGGTTGGTTTTTGATCTGCCATTTTGTTGTTTCCTATCTGTTCCATCCTTTAGACTTTTTTTTGGGGGTGGGGACCCTGTATTTTCTTTTCTTCCTTTCTCCTTGTTTAATTGAATATATTTTAGTATTACATTTTAATTTCTCAGTTAAGCTTTCAGCTATACTTATTTATATGATTGTTTTTGTAGTTTCTCTGCAGATCAATATTCACCCTTAATAAAAAGGCTTTTTTGAATTAATATTTTACTATATTGTGTAAAAATGTAAGAAACCTACAATATGGTTTCATTTGCCACTCCCTGTCCATTGCTCTGGTGTCTTCATGTATTTTATATCTATACACGTATATGTTACCAACTATACAATGCAGCATTATACTTTTAATATAGTATATATCAGTATATATCAAATATAAAGTATGTATATACACACAATTAATACTTAATACAGGGCATCTAATGCTATGTCTTAAAGAGATTAAGAGAAATAATCTTTCATGTTTACCTACACATTTACTATTTCCAATGTTCTTCATTCCTTTCTGTAGATTAAATTTTATACCTGGCATCACTTCTCTTCAGCTTGAAGAACTTTCTTTAGCATTTCTTGCAGTGTAGGTCTATTGGCAACAGATTCAGTTTTCATTTATATGAAGTTTCTTTATATTTCCTTTATTTTTGAAAGATATTTTTGTTGTATGTAAAATATTAGGTTAACACTTTTTTTCTTTTTTTCATTTCAGCTTTTTAAAGATGTTGTTTATTATCTTGTGGCCTCCTGTTTTTGATGAGATGTCTGCCATCATTCTTATTATTCTCACATATGTAATGCACCTTTTGGTTTTGTTTTTTTTCTTTTTTTTTTTTTGAGGGCAGTGTCACTGGCCCTCATATGTGGGACTGAACTGGGGCCGCTGGCTTCCGAAGCCAGCGCTTACCCACCGCGCCACTCGGCCAGCCCTGTAATGCACCTTTTCTTGCTATTTCTAATATTATTTTTATTGTTGCTATCTTTGGTTGTCATGGTTAGTCTGAAGTTTCATTATGGTTAACTGAGTTTCCTGCTTTGGTGTATGGCTGTTTTTGCTCAGTTTTGATAATTTCTGGCTTGTGTTTCTTTATGTATATTTTTCTGCTCTATTCTTTCTAACTTGCCTTTAACATGTGAATTAGGTCACTTGATACTGCCTGATAGGTCCCTGAGGCTAATAATAAAACATTGTTTTTCTCTCTGTGCTTCAGTCTGTATTTTTTATATTGACATATATTAAAATTCACCAGTCCTTTTCACTATTTTATCCAATCTACTATTAATCTAATGTATCCTAGTAGCAATATTGTCCCAGTAGCAATATTGTAGTTACCTATTTTTGCTGTCTAATCCCTTCCCCTTCTCCCTCATCCCCATTCCTCTCCCAATGAGCAACCCTGATTTTTCCTCTATATCTATGAGACAGTTTCTGTTTACTTTGCTCATTCATACAGTTTTTCAGATTCCACATATGAGTGAGATCTAATATGGGTTTTTTAAAATTTTTAGTTTTCAATTCTAGAATTTCCTTTGGTTCCTTTTTTTACAGCTTCTATATTTCTCCTGAAAATTTGTATTTCTTTACCCATTATATCTTTCTCTATAGATTCTTAATATATTTAGTATTCATATTTTAAAGTCCTTGTTTTCTAATTTCATTTTCTGGGTTATTTGTACTCCTATTTCTGTGGATTGATTTACCTTTGACTATGGAGTTACATTTTTCCATTTACCTCACATATCTATGAATTTTTAATTGTGTGGACATTGTGAATGCTACATTGTAAAGACTTGGGATTCTGTTATGTTCCCCTGAGGAGAGTGTGTTTTCTTCCAACAGTTAAAATAATGGCTAATCAGCTTGAATATTATGTAGGCTCATTTTTATGCATTGGTATTTCCATTTTGTCTCTGTTTCCCAGAAAACATCCTCTAGTCAGGATAAATTGTCTTTATTCCTTAAGCCGAGGTGCTTATGTTGTTTCAAAGGAAAGTCTGAGGCCTTTAGCAGGCCTCTGAAACCTGGCATGTCTTGAGCTTTCAACTACTCAGAGGTGGGCAGCTGTTGGAATCGGGCAGCTTTCTAGAAACTTTTTAACTATACCCCCCACCCCCCACCCCACCCCCCTAGGTTCCTTGTAGTCTTCTAGTTCTTAGGTTAGCTAACAAGTGTGGAATTTATTTGCAAATTCGGGACTTCACTGTCTATGACTTCCTCATTTGGGGGATTTTTCTTCCTCAATTTTGAGCAACCCTGACAGACTCATTTTGTGACCAACATGACTGTAGTTTGCTGCTTGCGTTCCATCTGCTGTGGCACAGGATTGGGCGTGCCCTTATGGGGTAAGCTGTATAACTAAATTATCATCCAGCGTGGTTCCCTTCTTTTGAAGGTTGTATGTAGATTGTCCACTTCCTGCCTGCTTTGGGTTGTTTTCTAGTGCCCTCATTGTTGATTTTTATATTTGTTCGCAGTTTATAATTGCTATTGCATGGAGGGAAACTCTGTTATCATAAAGCCAATCTCTTATATATTTGTTTTGTGTGATTTATTTCAGATCTTTGTAAAGAGGTGTCAAATCTTATTTTCATTTGGAGTTTAAAAATATCTATGTCATGTATAATTGATGAATCTGTTGTTATTGGCCAATGGAGCATTATTCAAACACAAGACAGTATTTATGAAATACTGAGTATTTATGAAAAGAAATGTAAGGTATTAAAGCATATTCTAAGATGGGAAATTTGGTAATCGCTCTAATTTAGGCATAGGCTGATGTTAGATAACCACGTGAATTGAAATATAACATACTTAGGTATATGTATTTAAAGACTCCAGTGTAAGCACTGGAAATAAGTTTCAAGTAACTACTTCAGCATTGCTAATGTCTGGCTGCCAATTTCTGACCTATATAAATAACCTTTAAAGGGCGAGCTCTCACTTTTGAAGCTTCTTATCTGCCCCTAATTCATTTCAGTTGGCTAGATAAGTTAGTACAGGTCTCAGAGTCCAAGGCCAGAGAGAAATTAGGCCAACTTAAAATATGTCATGGTCCAGAGTAAAAATGTAGTGAGAAACTGAAATTAACACCCTTAGCATTGATACTGTTGTGCTTTTGTCTGCTGATGTTCACTGTGCTGAAAGGTCTCATCATTACATTGTTAGGAATGGGTGAGCATTTAAGGAGGTCAGAAACATTTCCTTTTTACGCTGTCAGCAAAGCTATGTTAAATAATCACAGCATTGCCCTGTTTCACGTTTTCCCTATGTGGAATATTTCTTTTGCACAGCTTTGAAGCATGGCCTAATGAGCAGAGATTTTTGTTTGATATAACTTTAAAAAACTCCATACAAAAATATCTGGTCATTGTATGAAAAGAAGAAAATACTGATAAATAAAAAGGAAGTAAATTAAATGAACCCAAATACCTCTAACATGTACAATCCCCTTGGCGGGGGAGAGGAGGGGGCACATTTTTTTTTTTTTTAGTTATTTTTGTTTGTTTTAATTTGTAAAAAATGGGTCATACGATATGTATTTTATAATACATTTTTCTCTCAGTTCAAGCAGTTCTGTGTGTGAATGTTTGTACTTTTATATATGCTGCGTATATTTATTTAAACAAAAAGAAACTGCAGATACGTGTTTTCAATCTATCCAGCTAAATATCTTTGAATATGCTAGGGCCTTGGATAGTGGAAATTTTATCATTAACTGAAACCACATTTGTTGGGTTTTTTTTAGCTGATAAGCATCAGAGAAATTTCTCTGTAGCTTCTACTTTCACAGACTCAGGAATGGGTGACCTGCTCTCACTCTGTTTCAGGGTAGAGGCAATTTGCTTGCTGGTTCCTGGACATAGTCTTGTCTCTTTAGTTTTATCGTATCGTATATGGTACAGGCTGGGAAAGCCCCAAAGTGGCTCTGCAAAATCATGCTTTGTTAATCATCACCAGCTATTTGTTTAGTTACTCAGTGCAGAGTGCCATTTTGAAACACCAAAGCCTTCTGTTTAATCCATCTCTAATTGCCAGCCTTGTAACTAGGCATTTCCAAAGTTTCTAGTCTAGCCGGGAAGCCGTTGTTCACTGAGGAAGGAATTATAGGTATACTGAGAGTAATAAAGAAGTTCAGTGTCATATGAGTGTGTGGCAGGTGTCTTGACCTGATCTGGGATGTTAGAGAGAAAGCTTCTTGGAGGAAAAGATGTTTAAATTGATACCTAAATGAGGAGTTAGAGCAGGGTAGGAAAATGGGATAGGAAAAGTCAGGGGAGTTTTCCAGGGAGAGAAACTGTCAGAGATGGAAGCCAGGATTCATTCAGCTGCCTCTGTTCAGGACAATTTTCTTTTGTAGTTCCTTTTGGGACATTGGGGCGATTTTCCTCATCATCATCCCTGTAAAATATGTGATAAGACCGGGCTTAACAATTCTGTGAGTCATAATCGACTGAATATTTTACAGATTGGTTCTTTGCATGTTAATAACTTTGGATAAACCAAGACTGAACAAATGCATTACTTCAGCCTCTTAATCCAAAGGCCATGCTGAGCCCCCACAGACTAGGTGCTTGTGGCAGTGGCACCCTACGTGGTACTTGCTGCCTGCTGAATGGTTATGTTGTCCCTAGTTTTTTTTATGGCGGCTGTAGCATCTTTCCCTTTGCTTCTTTAGTGTGTCATAGGTTCTTGTGGAGGCCAAGTGACCATCTAGGCCAGGGGTTAGCAAGCTACATACAGCTGGCAGGCCAAATCTGGCCCAAGACATGTTTTCATGAATACAGTTTAATTGCCACATAATCATATGTCCATTTATTTCTCTGTTATCTTGGGCTGCTTTGACACTCTAATGACAGAGTTAAGTAGTTGCAAAAGATACCATATGCCCTGCAAAACCTAAAATACTGACTTGCACAGGTCCTTCACAAGAAATGTTTGCTAAGCACTGGTTTAGGCATAATCCATAACCACATGCCCCACCTAATTTCTCTATTTTGGTTGGTGTTTCTTCTCACATTTTCCACAGCTGGTCGGCTGTTTGTCATCTCCGCTGTCTGTCTGTTTTTTTTGTTTTTCTTTTCTTTCTTCTCTCCTTTCTTCCCAGTTATTCCAAGCTGTGCTAGTAAATAAGTGGGGCTAGGACATCACATTCTATCACACTGCATTACTGTCAGCCTTTATTTTCAGCTCTTCTCCCCTTAAATTTTGATCACTGTATGTTCTCAGAGGCTTTTCCCATTACTTCTCACTTCCTTATGGCCTAGAGAAGAAAAAGCACTAGCTTTGGCTCCAGCAGAAGACTTGTGTTTAAAATTGAGACCTGTCACTTAGAACATAGATTAACTCAGGCATATCACTGTCCCCTGAACTTCACCTTCTTTTTCTGAAAAGGGCAATTGTGCTGTAGCTGCCTTATTTACATCAGGAGTGGTGTAAGTCTCAAGGCATGTGAATACCATCGTATCTATAATTTGTTCTTTTCTGTAAATTTGATGGTGCTAGATGCCTGACTTCCTTTACTTATATGCATGTGTGAAAAGTTAATTTTGCTTTTAAATGTATTGCGGAATAAATGTGTTTTGCTCTTTATTTTGAAATTTTTGCTCAGGTAACACTAAGGAAACTCTTCTTATTAAATACAGTTTGAATAAGAAAGCACGAAGCTTGAATTATCTGCATTAAAATATCTCTGTAGCAAAAAAAATCAATATTACTCAATGAAAGCCCTTCTAAGTATATATTTAAAACCAGAAGCACTACATTTTGAGAGTAAAGGAAAGATCAAATAAGTCTAGAAATTAAAGGCATTTTTATTCCTGCATGACAGAGTTGTTGGTAGTATTTTTGTCACTGTACTCTCTATTTTAGAGGCATCATGCAGTTAATAAAATACACACTTTGCCAAGGTGATGATAATATATACTATTAACATCATTGCCCATTGGTGAAAATAATGCAGTTACTGATGCTAAGGAATTACCCACTACATTAAATGAAGGTACCACAGTGGAAAAGATTACCTGTGTGGATTTTATGTATTTGGAGAGGAGATGGTGTTTTTAGGTCCCACAGAGAGGACAGTAGAGGAATAGCCTTATCTATTGGACCCATTTGACAGTGACTTAGAGAAGCAGGTTCACGAGGGACCCACCTGCATATACCTCATTGAACTGTGTTATGTTCTTGGACCCTTTTGAGGTTGGATTTTCTTTTTTGTAAAAGAAATCTTTACCTTTTCCACAAAATTCATGCCACTCTCTTGGGTTTTAAAACCTATTTGTGCAGGGCTTGGGAGGATTGACAGTTGACTAACAGCCTTCTGTCTCACCCTATTTTGGGACCTATGGATAGACCAATGGGAGTTAGACATACAGAGGTTTATTAGATATAAGCTGAGCAGAGGATTGCAGCCAAGTGGGCTTTCTGATGTTTCATGTGCACGCGAAACCGATTTCCCCCTTGTAGTGAGGAAGGGAGCAGCCTGGGTTGCCCCTCACCTATGGGCAGGCCAGTTCTGGAAAGGGAGGGAACCAGGGGAGTCTGGGGCACATTGTCCAGGCCTTTCTCCCAAACCCTGCATGGCAAAGCAGAGTTTTGCCATGCCTCTTTGAAGAGTTTAGTCTCTTCAACCAGGGAGAAGGTTGGGAGAAGGAAGACTGGGCTGTTAGGCAAATGGCAAGTCCTCCACACAGACAAGAGGAGGCAGGTAGAGGGGAGGTTTCCTGCCAAGGCTTTGTTGAATGGATGTGATGCATGACTGACTGTGCCTGTTTTCTCAGGAACTCTCCTCAGTCTCCTGTTCTGTAAAACAAGGGTAATAACAGTCATGTGCCTCATAGTGCTGTTGTGAAGATTAAATGAATGTAAGTAATGTAAAATGTTTAGGAAAGAGCCCAGCACGTGGTAAGCAGTTTGTCTATTTTTACTTTTAGTAATATTAGTATTACTAGCATTACATAACAATGCTACGTCAATGCATTCAGATGCATTTAAAACACGGAGAGGTTAAATAATGTCTTACTGGTGGTAATACCCTTAGAGGCTTAAGTTCATGTTGAGTTGAGGAAACTACTGGCTACATGGGAGAAAAGAAGCTCTGATTTCTTTTTTGGTTTGTTTTAAACATATTTATTCTTGGTACCGAGAGAAAGATCAGGAAGGAGAATGTTGGGTGAAAGACCACTTTCTTTTTTAAAAAAAATGCTTTTAGACTGCTGAGAGAGTTCCATAACAGGAATCCTGGAGGGATATGACCCGGGAGTATTTAACCCCTTTGTTTGATAAGTCCCATGGCTGTCTTCAGGGCAGTATCATTACACAGAAAAACAAGTTGCTATTTATTTTAAGTATGGAAGTTTCCAGGCTATAAGAGAATTCTAGTCTGCGTACTTAATAGCCTACCAAAACATGTATTGGCAATCTGCATCTCTGCAGTATTTGCTTCTTTAGATGTGGTTTCTTCTGCTGAAAATATTAATAAGCATTCTTTGTTTATGTGCAGACAGACTTCTCATGTACAGCACCTACCACAATGCTTTGGGATAGTAGGTGCCTGAAAAATATCTGTGGAATGAATTGGTGAATTTAGAGTAGGGATATACAAAGCAATGGAATGATATACTTGCGTAAGTGTTTGTTCTAGGCCTCTTTTGATTTTCTTCCCTACTTCAACATTCATTTTTTTTTTTTTTTTTGAAAAAGCAGATCATTCATAAGAAAAGGCAGCCTATTTTACAGGTATCTCAGTTTACTTAGAAAATACTGTGCATTGCTTTTTTTTTTAAATATGTATAGGTTTTTATAATTTCTTCTCTGTTAATTCATTCCCTCCCCCAGTACGTGCAACACTTGACCAGCGCTTTTGATGATCAATTCCAAACAAAATTCGTTTATTTTTATAACATCAAGTTTTTTTAGAGGTCTTTTTTCTTCTTTTACTACTAAATAAACCTGTATGAAAGTGTTTCCTTTTTAAAAAAAAAAACACTTTTTTTTATTATTATTATTAATAGTTACAGATGTACAAAACAATGCAATGGTTATCTTTTTCACCCCTTACAAAGTGACTATCCCCTCCCGCCTCCCCTGCTCCCCCCATCCCCCATATCGTTTAATACGAATGTTAATTCAGTGTTATTTTTTCCTTTTGCCATAGAGCTTAGTTTTTACAAGTAGAAGCTTTATAGTGTCATGGAAAGGTAGTTCCATTTTTTTTTTTCCTTACAGAATACTTAATACCAGTGATTTGTTCTTTCTGGTGTTGAAACTGAAGCTGGTAGAGTTGAGTATAAAGAAGCCTGAGATACAGAAGGCCCAGGTTGGGCTGCCGAGTGAGACTGAACAGGTTACTTAAAGTCTTTGGGTCTATGTGTCATCATCTGTCAACTGAGAGGCCAGGACTAGAAGATTACATAATGAAGATTTTCCAGCTTTCAAATGATACGATTGTAGGATTTCTGCTTGTAGCAAGATGGCCTATTGAGGTAAGAGGTCTCTGACTCAGTCTTAGCTAGATAGCTTGCTTGGGAATTGTTACTTGGATTAATTTGTAGAAGCCGTTGGTACTTTCTCAGGAGATTTAAAAATACATGAGTTTGGATTTTTAAAAGTCCATGTTAGCAAAATTTAGATGGAACTTTGGATGTTTTATGTTTGACTGATTTTTTTTTTTTTTTGAAGGCAGTGTCACTGGCCCTCATATGTGGGACCTGAACCGGGGCCTCTGGCTTCCCAAGCCAGCACTTAACCACCATGCCACTCGGCATGCCCTTGGATGTTTTATTTTAATTCTGTTCTTAAAACCACTAATATAGAAAGTCTCCAATTTACCTCTCCAAGCATGGATTCTATAAAGTGGTTAAGTGTGATATCACATTTAAAATACCTATGTTAACATTACTTTATGATGGGTGGGTCATATATAGCTCATATGATGGTCAAAATCCTCTTGCTATTTAATTTAATTTATTTTTTTAAACTTTATTGGGGAACAGTGTGCCTTTGCAGGACGCATTAGATCCGAGTCAAGCAATTGTCTTTCAGTCTAGCAGTGGAGAGCGCAGCTCAGTGGCCCATGTGAGAATCAAACCGGCAACCTTAGAGCACCATGCTCTAACCAACTGAGCCAACCAGCCATCCCATCTCTTGCTATTTTAAATGTGTCAGTTTTGGGCATGTGAAATAGCTTTTGCAAGCCTGCCAGGGAACCTAATCACGATTTATAAGATTGTTATTTCCATGGTAAGCATGTTCCATTATGTCCTCCAAATGTAGAGAATGGGGTGAAAGGGCCTGTCTGATAAGAGAGGAAACTGAGGGTCTGCATCAGAACTCGCATCAGAACTCTCTGAATAGGACACATGCCAGTGTGAGGGCAGGATCACTCCCTCAGGTCCTGGCCTTGGGGCCTTCCTCTTCCTTACTCTCCTCTCTCAGGACATGTGGCTGCATCAAGGACTCGTACCTTACTTCCCTTCTGTGTTAGTATCTGTAGCTACATAACAACATCACCACAAACTTAGTGGCTTACTCAATGCACAAACCATCTCACAGTTTCAGTGGTTCAGGAATCTATCTGGTCACAATTAGATAGGTACTTTATAAGGCTGCAGTCAAGTGTCAGCTAGGCTACTATCTTATCTGAGGCTCTACTGGGGAAGGATTTGCTTCTAAGCTCATATGATTGATTGTTGGCAATTTCCTGTGGGCTCTCGGGCTGAGGGCCTCACTTCTTTTTAACTAGCAGCTGGAGGCTGCCCTCATGGGGCTTTTTCAAAGCCAGCAAGGGACAGAATCTCATAGCAGCACGGACATTGCAATCTTACATGTTACAACCACACGGATTCCATCATTTTTACCTTATTCTATTGGTTGCAAGCAAATTCCAGGTCTCACCTCCGCTCAAGAGGAAGGGATTGATTACACAGACATGAGTAATAAGAGACAGGGTTCCTAGGAGCCATTTTAGAGTCTGAAACATCTAAGGCTGGCCAAGAATATGGCTTCTCTCTGTCCTTACTCTCCTCTCTGTGCATTCTCCTACGTAACGAAGTACATGTTTCCCATCCTTTCTGTCTTCTTCCCGTCTTCTGACCTGCAGAGAATTCAACAACCCGGGGTGGCTTTTCCTCCTCTTTTTGGCTGTGGAAATGCAAGGAAAAGTCGCAGGAAGCTCTGCCTTGTAAACAACTCTGATGCTATAGGGGCCCTCCATTGCCTGCTGGTATTTTGAGTGTGTGACGCATGTTTCTTAGCCAATATGTAGCTTATAGAAAAGACCTAAATGGGGCCTTCTCAACTTTTGTGCCTTCTGGTCACTATTGTCTTTAAGCAAATGCTGAATTCCCCAAATTAGTTCACTTTTCCAGTGCCATTCTTTTAGGATATTTTGCTATGACTGTGTTTTTAGAGACCTGAGCAGTTTTGGTCCTTTTACTCTTTAGCCTCATTAACTACTCTTTGTATTAGCCACTTGGGGTGTTTCCTGCCTTTCTCTGGCCTGTCCTAGTCTTCATCGGCCTTCAGTTACTGCTATTCCTCCGTGCTGAGAAGACAGTGTCGTTTACTGGTAAAGAACAAGCACTGAAGCCAGACTGCCTAGGTTTGAACCCCGGCTCTGCCATTTATAAGTTGAGTAATCTCAAGCAAGAGATTCAGTTTTATTTCTCCATGGCTGGTAATAACATTTCTGAGTTTTCCACTGGCCAACAAACTGCTGCCACTTTCACTTTGTTCCCAAGATTTATGCACAGATATAGGAACAACGTGTGCTTTATTACAAAATGAAACTTTACTCCAAGCCATTTTCTGGATTCCTGGTGAAATGGGCTGGAACATATCTGAGCTTATGAAAATACCTCTTTTTGTTGACGTCACCATCACCCTGGTCCTGGCTTTGCCTCCTGATGATGAGGAGAGTGTATGTCTTCCAATAGCAACAACATTTAATGAATACTTACTGTTTGCCATGATTATAAAACTGTTGGCAGGCATTATGTCTTTTAACCCGTATAGCAACATTAAGTTGTGGTAGTGCTATTACTCCCATTCTATAGATAAAGAAACTGAGGCTTAGAGAAATTAAACATTCTCAAGGTCTTCAGGGAAATGTGGGGGATGCATTTACATTTAATGACCACAGGGCACTGCTTCCCATAAAGAAAGCCCAATCCTCTTAGTGAGCTAACTCCTTGGGAAAAAAGAGGCTAAGAACCCAAAACAGTCATGTCATATGGGTACAAGAGCTTTTATCCACTTCTACAGCCTTGGTGCAAATGTCATCCTGTGGCCTCTTAGCTCGCAAATGCTCTTGGTCTTGATGCCTACCAGTTTCCTTCCACCTTTGGGGAGCAGCCTTGGGCTCAGCCTGGAGGAGAGAGCATACGTTCAGAAAGGAGGATATTCTTTTTAGCCAGGTCTTCATGCAACTGTTGAAGCATTTCAACATTGTATATAACACATGATTAAGAAGTCCTGGGCTTTTAACCATCCCAGCCAGGACTTACACATTCAGGTTATTCTCTTTAAATGCATCAGCAAAATTAATTGTTCACATTCCGGTGATGCTGCCATTGCACTGCATTCTTTTTTAAAAAAGATTTTACTGGGTAATTGGGGAAGGTAACAGTGTTGGGGAATTGGGGAAGGGAACATTGTGTTTATCCAGGACCCATAAGCTCCAAGTCAAGTTGTTGTCCTTCAGTCTTATTTGTGGAATGTACAGCTCAGCTCCAAGTCCAGTCACTGTTTTCAAGCTAGTTGTGGGGGATACAGCCCACCATCCCATGAGGGAATCGAACCGGCAACCTTGTTGTTAATAGCACACACTCTAACCAATGAGCCATCTGGTTGCCCAACTGTAGCTCACATCCTCTCAGCTCAAGGTGCCATGTTCAATCTTAGGTGCAGGGGGTGCGCAGCCACCATTCCATGCGGGAGTCAAACCAGCAACCTTGTTGTTAAGAGCATGCACTCTAACCAACTGAGCCACCAATCCACCTGTTGGCAGCTCAGTGGCAGCTCAGCTCGGGTGCAGCTGACTGGCCCATGTGGGAATCAATCTAACAATCCTGCTGAGCTTGCGCTCTAATCAACTGCACCACCCAGCCAGCCCTGCACTGCATTCTTTTAAATGAACTTCATATCAACCACTATATAACCCCTTTTCTACACCCCCCAGTACTTAGCACAGCGCCTTCTGCATCATGGTTAGTTAGTTCATGAAAGTCGGTTGTTGAAGTCACTTGTAATTCTTTTGAATAACCACAGTGGTGGCAAATGACCATCTTTGAGGATGAATTTGATTCCTTGAACCCATTAAAATATTTTCCATGATAGCAAATGAAGTGATTTTTGAAATCAGAAGTGACTAAACTGTAACGAGACAGATTTTCTTGTGGGCATTGCACTCTGATTTTGAAGGTAGGAATGCTCAGCTTCTTCTGAGCAATGAGCAACATCAGGGTGAGTCCCAGTGAGGATGATTTACGAGGCAAGGAACACGTTTCTTAGATAGAAAGTTCTCTTTAAAAGTTCATGTTGCTTCACTTGTGTGTCTTTTTTTTTCTTTTCTTGAAAACACAACTGCCAAATCCATACTACAGATGAGGCTGTAAGGCAAGGTCAGCCTGGGCGATAGGCTGCCCGCCATTCTCGGTTTGGCTTTTATTTCCCACAGAGGCCCACTGACTACTTGGCAATAGAGTGCCCACCAGAAGAATTAGCACTGGTGGAAAAGACTCGTTCCTTCCTTTAAGAATTTAACACGGAAGAAAGAAACGCAGTACTGATTTGAAGAATGCTAACGAATGCATAGCTAGGGCTTCCTGTTTGCACATTAGTAAAGGCTAGCAACTCAGATGGGGGTTTTCACTGGACACTCCATTCAGGACAACGTAGAAAAGTGTAATGTGGCTGTCAGAAGTATGATTTGAACCCCTCTTCGAAATGTTTACATAGGGAAAGAGTGTGAGTTTAATGGACTGCATACCATAATTGCAATTGTTGCCATAAATTTAATAGGTTTTCATACTTGGACTAGTAAACATAATCATTGCTATTGTATTTGGGTGACATATGCTATGGTGGGCACTGTAATGCATTATCTCTAATCTGTGTCCCTGCTCTCCAGGTATGTATTATTGTCCTTATTGTACAGACCTGGAAACTGAGGCTGACAAGAATTAAATCACCTAACAGAGACCACATTGCTGTGAAATAGTAGAGGTGGAAGCCAAGCCTGTTTATTATAAACCCATAATAAACCTGCATTTCCCATCACTTCTAAAGGCTTCCATGCCAAGTGTCCAGGCATGTAAGTGATAGCTAGCCCGTTTTTGAGCATGTTCCTTTCAGTGTTGGGTGTGATCTCCAAGTCTGACTCTTCAGTTCTTTCTGCTATTTTTTTTTAATTACTTTCAGATGTACAAAACAATGCAATAGTTATCCTTTTTCACCCCTTACAAAGTGACAACCCCCTCCTCTACCCACTACCCACCTCCTCCTATATCATACATATCTATTACAGTTCCATTGACTACATCCCTACACTATATTCCACATCCCATGACTATATATGTGTTAAATTATAGTCAACATTTAATATTATTCAGCGGCAGCTTCAGATGTACAGTGCAGTGGTCAGGCCTCTACACCATCCATGAAGTGGTCTCCCTGACAAGACATGAGTCCATGGGGTCCCCTAAAAAATATTTACATTATTGATTATATTCCCTAAACTGTCTCTTATATCCCTGTGGCAATATTGTAGTTACCAGTTTATGTTGCCCCGTCCCTTCCCCTTCTCCCTTATTCCCATCCCCTCCCATCTAGCCCTCATCAGTTATTCCTCTGTGTCTCTAAGACTATTTCTGCTTACATTGCTCATTTATTCGGTTCCTTAGATTCCATATATAAGTGAGATCATATGATATTTGTCTTTCTCTGACTGACTTATTTCAGTTCTCTAGGTCCGTCCATATCATTGCAAATGGTATGATTTCTTTCTTCTTTATAGATGCATAATACTCCATTGTGTAAATGTACCACAGTTTCTTAATCCAGTCATCTACCGATGGGCATTTTGATTGTTTCCAAGTCTTGGCTATTGTAAATAGCGCTGCAGTGAACATAGGGCTGCATATATTTTTTCAAATTAGTGTCTTGGGATAAATACCTAGGAGTGGAATTGCTGGGTCATAAGGTAGTTCCATTTCCAGTTTTTTGAGATACCTCCATTCTGATTTCCATAGTGGCTGCACCAATCTGCAATCCCGACAACAGTTCTGCTATTTTTCTTGATGTTGACAAATTCTTTGTTACTGGGAAGTTGTCTGGGTTTATGTAGTGCTTGTTTTATCCTCTCCCTTCTTTATGTTGTGGGCGCGTACATACACACACACACACACACACATACACACACACACACACACACACACACACACACGCCCTAACGGTTTAGATAACTTGAGGTTCTTCTGTCTATTCTGTAACTAAGGTGACACTGTCTCTCATGGTATCTCAATGTATGGAACCACTTTACAACTATTATTCAACTCTCTGAGTGACTTAACACAAAGGCTTCAAGTGAGGAAAGTGAACAGGTTCCTATTTATAAGTGTTGTCTACTTGGAGCCATATGTTCTTCATATAAAATGAGCAGTAGTTGCATTCTGCCTGCTAAAGGTGGGGCGTTTTCATTTAGTGCTCTTCTGAGGAGAAAGAAAGTAGAACTTCCGATCCCTAGGTTGTAGACCTTATAATGTTAGGAAATTTAAAAACAAAAGTAAAATACCATTCTGAATGACACCCTCTTGGAAAAAGGCAGGCACTTTGCTGGGCATATTCCATGAATTATATGAACCTCCCATGTTTGAACTGGACATATGGAGAAGGTAGCAAGTCTGATCATTGGGCATTGGGGATTCCTGGTGCTGGGATAATGTCCTTATTGGATCAAAGCAGATTATATCTTTCCTTTTATTTAACCCTCACAACCACACAATATGGTAGAGGGCATTTGATCCACTTTCAGACATGGAGAAATTAAGGCTGGGAAAAGATGAATGGATTTCCCTAAGGCCACATGGCCAGTAAGTGGTAGGACTTTGAATCAAGGTGTTATCTGTGCATTGCCCTTTGGTGGCTTAGGTTGCCTAATTGATTATTCACCTTTCCTATCTGTAAGTTTTAAACAATTTGAGAAATAGAGCAAGGATTGGGAATCAGCATAGATATAGCTTAATTACTGATACGGCAGGATTAGAGAACTCACAAGTGTTAGTTACTTCCTTCTCTGAAACAAAAACATACATTGGACCCTAGCAACCCTGACCTAGTCATCCAGTGACAGCTGGAGAGAAGCAGACCTTGTGCTGTTTACTGCGTGGAAGGAAGTCAGCTGGCTCCAGGTGTTAGAGCTGCAGGGAGACCCTTAACGCCAGGCTCAGCACAGTGGCTAAGCACTAAGCCAGTGCTTTTTCTAGCCTTCCCAGGCAAATTAGTCCCTCACTTTTGTGGAGATAGGAAGGAGAGGGTTGGGGAGGAGACCAAGTGAGTTACTCTAGTACTGTTCCCTCCCAGGAAACAGACTAAAAATATATTTTCCTGAAAACATAAGGGTGGGTATTTTAAGGGTTCTCCACCCCAAACCCCAACAGTAGAAATACCTCTTTCTAAACATTTTTTTTTTCTCTTGGGGTGATCTTCTGTGTTGTTATTCTCTACTTTCTTTTTTATTTTGGAGGGAAAGGAAGAAATGACTGTATTTTTCTGTGTTTGGGGTATAAAGAAAAATAAAAGACTAATGTAGAAACCAAGAAATGGTCTTTATGAAGCATGTAACTAATCAGATTCTTTCTCCTCATGACAGGTGATGCGAATGTACTGGGACAATGGGAGAAGCCAGTAACTTATAGGAAGCCAAGATGACAAGAATTTTTTTAAATAATCAGTAAGTAAAATTCTGTTAGCCCTTTTGAATTCTTTTGACTACCAGGTGAATATTCTATAAGAAGCCATGATGAAAGAATAGCACAATCCAATAACTTAAAAGTCTAAAGGAGAAATTGTTTTAAAAGTAAATATCATAAATACTTCAAAAAATTTATCTTAACAGTTGAGAGATTATTCTTTCTTGGTAGGGTGTGTTATTTTCAGTTGGGTACCTCACTTTGGTGGATAGAGCATAAATATTTAAAGGGCTAAAAGAGGATTCCTTTTATGTTAAACTTGGAATAGTCCTTCTCAAATACAGATATTCTTGGTCCCATTGGTTCCGTGGGCTTCATTCTTACCCACATTTTGTGGGTACATTTTGGAAGTAGATATAAACGGTAAATATGAATAAAACTGAGCTTTTTCTATACCTTTTTCATATCCCTCTTGTGTGTGTCATTGTTATACACAAGAGGCCATTAATATTTGCTAATTATTGGTTATATGTGGTAGATTTTGGTTTCATTATGATAATGATAATGTTAGCAGGTTGAGTAGCCTAGTGGAAAGAGCATACATTTTTGAGTCGGACATTGTAAGCCTGACTCTTGCTCTAGTGCTTTTAGTAGTTAGTCTCTGAACCTCAGCTGACTCATCTGTGTATTGGATTTGATAATACCTCTATGAAACGAAAGACTGTGTGGATAGCACTTTGCGCTATGACTGATATATTAAAGGGCCAAAATAGAAGTGGTTACTTTATTATTATTCAGAAGATTAGCCAGCTCAACTTCCTTAGTTACTATCTGGCAGTGGTGGGTTAAGAGCTGATTCTGCCGGAAGAAGGGCCTTGTCATGTTTGCCAATTCCTGTGGTGTAAATATTTCCACCATGGCTGATTTCAGACAACCAACAAGTCAACACAAGCCGACTTGGGAAGTAATGTGCAGGAGCACAGCATTATGGAGTTTACTACCAGCCAGATTAAATAGTTGCAAATAATATCAAGAGCATAGAAAATAGTAAATAGGAAGTGATGAATTTTGAGCATTTATTATCTTTGTTTTTATATAATTTATTTCAATTGTATGTTTATATAATTTAACTTTTAATGATGGCTGTGTTTAACAGCTGGCTTGCCAAAAATCCTGAGACTATGACAATTGACTTTAGTTGGGCTGGTATAATCTGGCTCCTGCATGCCACTGATTGTAGGTTTCCTGTTGTAAAGACATTTCTAAGTCACAATTTTTCAATTATCTGTCTCAGCCCTGGTGGTAAGACTTTGGTTGGCTTGATAAAAGCAAGGTTTGGTTTTGAATACTTGCTTGTCAATCCAGGTTGTCATGCTTATGTAGCTTCTGGAATCGAAGATAAGTGCTGAGACCAATTTAGAATTAAACCTATTTTCTTTCTTTTTTTTTTTTTTTTTTTTTTGAGGGCAGTGTCACTGGCCCTCATATGTGGGACCGAACCGGGGCCGCTGGCTTCCCAAGCCAGCGCTTAACCACCGCGCCACTCGGCCGGCCCCAAACCTATTTTCTTAAGAGCATGACTGGAGTTCTCAAGTTGTTAACTCAGTTTATAACTGGCCTCTGGAATCCCTCACCTCTTCTGGCTGTTGAATGACAATACTTGAAGATGAGTCAGACTATTCACTCCCTTTTGAACTTCCTTCTCTGTACACCCTCTCATGTCTTTATTTCCTCAGGTAGTGACACTGCAAGGATTAGTAGCCAGGGTTTCTTTTGACTAGCTATAGCATATAGCTTTGCTTTTGATTCAGAAATTAAGTTTTGTTTTTTATTTTTTTAAGATTTTATTGGGGAATTGGGAGTGGGGAACAGCGTTGGGGAGCCGGGCAAGGGGAACAGACAAGTTGCTGTCCTTTTGTTCTTCAGCCTAGTTGTGGAGGACATTGTTTCACTGGCCCATGTTGGTATCATCATTGCGCTCTTCCCGGGTGAGGCAGATTGGTCACCAGCCTCTGGATGGCCGCTCACAGCAGCTCATGGCAGCTCACACCAGCTGCTGGCCGCTCACTCTGGCTGACGGCCACTCACTGTAGCCTATGGCAGCCCACTGCAGCAGGGGCTGCAGCTATGCCATTGCTGGAGACTCACAGCAGCCCAGCTCCAGGTGGAGCTGTTGTTCACCATCTTAGCTGTAGAGGGCAGTGTCACTGGCCCTCATATGTGGGATCCGAACCGGGGTTCTGCTGCTCAGAGCCGGCATCCCAAGCCAGCTCTTAACTAATGCGCCACTCGGGCAGCCCAGAAATTAAGTTTTAATAAAAGTGAATTGTCTCTAGAGAGAGAGAAACCAAACCAAACCGAACCCAACCAAATCAAACCGAATCAAACCAAACGAAACCTAACCAAAGCTGGGCAGCTAAAGTTCATGTGGGCTTCATTAAAATCTCAGGGAATAAAACGGAGGAATGAAAAGAAACTGGACCAGATATATCAGTGTATCTTCTAGAAGCAGTTTCTTCAGTTTTCTGACTTGCCCTTTAGAAGGGAACAATTGAAGCCTGAAATTGCTAAGTAACAGCTAAGATTGTGGTAGTTGTTTTTATTTTAAATCTCACCCACCTAATTTCAAAACACAGTCTTATTAAACCTTAAAAAATTGCCTTGGGTATTTCAAAACATCGTTTGTGTCAATTCCCTGAATCAGACTTATATAATCTTAAAACATTTATTTTCTTTATTTTATCCTAACACAATAGGTTATTTATAGTTCCTACCGAGTCAGGGATGGACTTGGATTATTCCAAAAGTAATTCTTGTCCATTTCAAGTAGTAGCATGTGAATAGAAATCTGTGAGACTTGCCTCTGGATTAGGAAATATTGACCTCTGTATTAAGTTGAATAAGAGTATCTTTGATAACTTTGAAAGCAAATATGGGGGTAATAATTAACAGAGAAATTTCACTACAGGTAAAATATTCTGATTTATAATTTCTTTCTCTAGAATGGACCTTATGCTATATCTGAACATTCCTAGAATAGATGAATTTTTGACTAAAGAGCTGATTGGTGTTTGGTCTTCAAATGTGTAAAGTTTTACAGCCTTGCATTATGTTCATATCAACATACTCAGTAGTTTTCTGGATACTTGGGAGTCATCGGTTGTGACAGTGAATTCCAATACAAATAAGACAGGCTTATTCCTTTTGGGGAGCTGATAATCAAGCCCAAACATAGAAAGCAATAATTTCAAAACAAATGTGGTTGATGTTATAAGAGATTTCAAAACAAATGTGGTTGATGTTATAAGAGATATATTAAACACTCAGAAAACAGATAGGAGAGAAAAATTACCTGCATGGCAAGAGTGGGCTAGATCAGGGATTGTTTCAGGAGTAGATGACATTTGAATGTAATGATTAATTATTTAATGATTAATGCCTTATTAATTATTTAATGATTAATGCTTTTTAATTAAAATACCTTTTTAAAAAATTATAAAAAATTAAGAATGCTAATTGGAAAGAACTTTAAAAATGTGAAAATTATTAAGAATATAAAACTTATCAATATTATCACTATGCAGAGATACCATTATTAATTTTGGGTGGGTGTTTTTGTTTGTTTGTTTGTTTTTTAAATTCCATACTCTTTCTACGCCTAGGTTAGATACATACCTTTTTCTGCCTAAAATGCATCATTATGAATACTGTTTTGAAACCTGATTTGATTGACAGTATACTGAGACCATGCCACATCAATCAATATACATCTATATCATTTTTGTTACATAGCATTTCATATATTAATATCTGTGGTTCATAATATGTTTAACCAGCTCCTTATTAATGTGCATTTTGGTTGTTCTCAACTTTTCATTCTTGTAAAGCACACTATGATGAGCATCTTTGAACGTGAAGTGTGGTGCCCTTACCAAATTAGTTGTGCAGGATCTTTGAACAAAGTTTGGGCAGTGCTTAGGGAATACTCTAGCTAGAATAAAGAGTTTGAGCAAAGGGGCAGAGGTGTGGAAGGAATACCTCATTCTGGGGAAAGGCTAGAATTGTAGTTTAGTAGATCGCAAAGTGAGAAGGGGAATGGTGCTGATCAGGGCTAGGGATAGAAAATAGAAAGTCTTTGATGTTAAGTCCCTTATTCATTCTCAATTGGAAGCCATATTGGAATCTATATCATACTTCCAATGAAGATTCTGAGTATCTTCAGTTTTCCTTAACTTCTCTTATTTTGGGGATAAATAAAAACTATTAATAGTTCTGCTTTCCAAAACTTTTTGAGAGTCTTAAGAAATCAACCAGTCAGCTAGTGAACAGGTGATAGAAGCTGAGAAACGTATCTGTGTCAAAAAAACAACAACTGTAAGAGTAGAGGAACTTACGGTTTTGAAAAGTGAAGAAAATATCATTAGTAAATGTATTTTCTACACTTAAATTATTTATGATTAAAATTTAAAGATAATTTGGGAAAGATAGGGATTAGAAGACAAGCATCACAATTTAATAATAATACGACCTTATATTTACTGAATGCTTTTATGTGCTTGTGTGTGCATCATTTTACTCGCGCTCTCACAAACCTTCTTAAGAAGAGTGTTTTGTAAGTGAGATGGAGGCCTCTGAGGCTGACTTCAGGGAGAGAACACCACACTTGGAGTTCTAGTTCAGGTGCTGCTGGGGCTTTGGCAAGTCCTGGGACTCCACTGGGATGGTGTGAGGACACAAGAAGATAACGCCTGAAAAATTATGAAAACAGTATACAGCACCGTAGAAACGGAGGGACTGCTTTGTATAGTAAGCACCATCTTTTATCATTACTGAAGGGAAGAAAGCGTTTCTTTAGCCATTTTCCATTTCCATTGTGGTAGATTATATTATTGTTAAAACATTTGTTGTCCCTTCCTATAAACCCTCCGGCCTTGTGGAAGGATTATGCTTTCCCAGCCCTTTGAGGGTTGACCCCTATGGCTGGCTTGGCCATAGGATTTAAAATAATCTAAGCTCTGGACTCAGCCTTCAGGTATCTTAGAGTACAGTGTGACTGGATGCTGTGTATTCCAGTAGCTATAAAACAAGGCAGATAGTTGGGGCTAAAGGAGAGTGTCATTTTGATATTTGGTGAGCTGTGTTCATGCAGGTGTCCTCACTTTGTTGTTGTTGCCATCCTTAAGATGTTCTTTAAGTGCCATTGCTTTCAATTAGTTAATCTTATCCTTTCCCTCTCTTCCTTAGTATGTATTTACCGTACCATTTAATTTGTAACACGTGTTAGACTTCCTTATTCTCAATTTGTGTTTTTAGTGAGTGAATCAATTTATACTGACTCATTCACTAGTTTAGTGTATATGTCCTTTCTTTTCTTTTTCTTTTTATTTATTTATTTTTTTCTATTTAGAGGGCAGTGTCACTGGCCCTCATATGTGGGATCCGAACCGGGGCCACTGGTGTCCCAAGCCAGCTCTTAACCACCGCCCCACTCAGCGCGCCCTATATGTCCTTTCTTTTGATATATATTGTAAACTCTAACTTCACACATGACTTACCTTAAAAATTTCCTCCATAATATAAATTGCTTAACACACCATTACAACAAAATTAAACTCTAGTTTAATTAGTAAATTATTAACTGTTTTCTTTGTTTCTTCCCCCTCAAGTTGTTGGTTCCTTTTTCCATGACATGTGGAGTTCATTGTAGTTAGAGTGCTCCTTTACTTTTTTTTTTTTTAAAGATTTTATTGGGGAATTGGGGGAGGGGAACAGTGTTGGGGAACCGGGGAAGGGGAACAGACAAGTTGCTGTCTTTTTGTTCTTTAGTCTAGCTGTGGAGGACATTGCTCACTGGCCCATGTTGGTATCATCATTGCGCTCTTCCCGGGTGAGGCAGATCGGTTGCTAGCCTCTGGACGGCCTTTCACAGCAGCTCTTGGCAGCTCACATTGGCTGCCAGCTGCTCACGCTGGCTGCCGACCACTCACTGTAGCCTATGGCAGCCCACTGCAGCAGGGGCGGCAGCTATGCCGTCCCGGGTACTCACAGCAGCCCAGCTCCAGGTGGAGCTGTTGTTCACCATCTTAGCTGTAGAGGGCAGTGTCACTGGCCCTCATATGTGGGATCTGAACCTGGCCGCTGGCGTCCGAAGCCAGCTCTTAACCAACACGCCACTCGGCCAGCCCTCCTTTTTCTTTTTATGGTGTCTGACGTGTTAGAACCAGTTTGTCTTGGCTTAATAATACCTTATCTCAATTTGGAATAACTTGGAGTTGACCTGTCATATATCAGGTCATGTGTCTAATAATCTGAGAGATGTGAAGGAGATCTAACTTAATTTTATGTTCCTAGTGACTAGTCCTAACTATGGACCATGAGTGAAACCAAAAGCTCCTAGAGGTCTATCTGACCAGTAGTTTCTGGGTTAAGACAATACATGATTTAGCTGTTCCCTTCCTTTATAATTGACTTAAACTATTTCCTATCTTGTTACTTCTGACCACCTCTTCACTTTGATTTCAAAGACACAGGGTTAATTTATTAGTAAAGTCTCATCTTGGACCAAGGACTTTCAGACTTTTTTGTTCAAAATGCACAGAAAGAAATGGTTGTCAGCCTCAATCAGAGAGGAAGGAGCACTCAGGGAGCTGCCATGGTTTATAGCTGATGGTATGCTTTTTAGTTGGGTGATGGGTTCACAATTATTGATTTTAATATTATTTTCCTGACATATATGTTAAATCTGTTCTCTTGTATATATTAAGTACTGCATAACTAAAACATTTTTTAAAGCATAAAACACATTTAATGACATTAAGTGTACTCCTTTTGTTTGTATTGGCAGAGCTGAGTCGCATTAGTTATTTTTACAGTTTTAATTTTCTTTTGAAACACTTTAGACAGGTGTTTTAATAGACAGTGCCCTCTTTTTTTCAACGGGGCGAAAGAGATTTTTTTATGAAGCTAGTATTTGTAGATGCTTGATGTTCTAATGATGTTCATGTAAGTACAAGCATCAGTGTAGTGTACAGCTTACCCCGAGAAATATTTTCTTTTGTCCCATCATAGAGAAGCACCTTCTCTTAGAATACAGAAAGTTAATGTGTGGCTGTTGACTGTGACTGCCCCCTGTTCCCTTCTCTGCAGAGCAATCTAGATATTTACATAGAATCTCAAACATGAGCTCTCAGTACCTCAGTGCCTCGCTGGATGCTCTATCAGATACAGTAGTCCTCGTTTTCGAGTTAAACATACATGGCTTTTGAAGCTTGCTTGGACATGTCTTGACTTGACTTTGGGCATCGAAGCCTTCTCGACTGCCAGTTTCCTCATGGGTTCAGTGCAGCTGTTAACATCTGCCTTGCTGTGTTATGTACAGATTAGATGTAAAATAATGTGTGTACAATGGAAGCCATTGTCATTACTAGATACTCAGTAAATTAATTAAATTTCAGCATCTTTTTCCTGTTCTTGGTAGACGTTCAAATACATTTTCCTATAGGAACAATGTTATGAATGGGGTATGAGTATAGTATTAGAAATACTATTAACATTATACTTCACATAAATCATGAGTTAAGGAATGGCCAGAGAAGCCAGCCTGTACATTTTATATCTCGTGAAATGCATTTTAGGTGTCACATAAGAGCTCATTAACTTTAGACTCTAAAAGTGAAATTTCAGGATGTAATTTTTTACCAGGTTGAGGACTGCTTAGATAAATTTTTCTTTTAGACACAAAATGGAATTTCTTGATAGGTGGTGGTATTTGGGAGGCAGACAAATAAGCCCCCCTTCCTACTTCTGGGAGGTAAACTTGCCTTCTCAGAACTTACTGTTCTTCCTGCCAATCCAACTAGGTAGTTCTAGTGTAGACCCGCCAAACATGGGACCTTGGCCTTTGGGGTGGGTACCTGACCCCACGCTGGGCCAGTGTTGAGTTTTTCTGGAGAATTTAAAAAATTACAACTGTGGAATACTCCGTCTTCGTGACAGAGCTGGGAGTTAAGTGGCAGAAGGCTGATTTCAGAACAAAGCCAAAGTGTAGAGGCAAAGAGGCTGCCTCGTCCTGGTGGAGTTCCTTTGGGGCTGCAGCTAGAGCCCAGCTGCGGCTTTCTTGTTGCTACTAGGTTATTTAGAGTCAATACATCCCACCTTGCTTTTTTTAACCTATGCTGCTTCAAGTGCCATTTCTGTTACCTGCAAGTTAGCTAGTGCTGACTAATTCATTTGGTTGTCTATACTTGGAATCTTTAAGGAGTCATAGGCAATTATAATAAATATAATTGTGTGGTAGGATAACCAATATATGACATGTTTTTTTGAGAACAATGGTGGCATTTATTCCCATCTCATAAAAGCAGAAATGTATTAGCACTAATTAAAGGATACTGGTGACTGTGCATGTGCATGTGTGTGTGCGCGTATGTGTGTGTGTGTATGTCTGTGTGTGATGCCTCTATTGACAATCTTGCTCTAATGCAAATGTCATGTACCTTTTGATTTTAAACCACATAAACAATGGATACTTAGGATGGTTGGGGTAGTTACAAGTTGCCTTGAAGAATTGCCGTTCGCCACCATTTATGGTTAGGACTTATAGGTAAACAGGTGGTTCCATTTAAGAGCGATGTTTCTCTTTAAGGAGGAATTGGTACTTTGGCAAGATTATCAAATATGTATGTGTGTGTTCCTTACTTGAAAGGGAAGATAGAATGACTTAATGCCTCTCTTTTCTTCAGTAGGTTAGTGTTTGGGGAATTGAGATTTTATGTGACAACGCTGTTGTAAACTCTACTTCCCTTTAGGAAGTATCAGATTTGCTTTCTCAGTAGTAGGAATCTGTATTGTTGGAACATATCATAAAGAGCAAAAAAACTCATCTGCTGTTTGAGTTCTGCTTGCCAACTGGTTTGAACAGCTATAATATTTGTTTATTCTTGATGTGTCAGCAGTCAAAAGCAAAGTTTTCCTTTCTCCTTTGTGGCTGCTATATAACTTAAGCATCATTATATCAACAATGCCTATTTGTTCAGAATCTACTAGGTTCTGGCAGGTACAAGACCTGAGACACAATCTCTGCCTCAAATGGACTTGTCATCTGGAGAGAAAGACAAGTCAGGGATCTCAAAAAGGAAGAAGACACTAAGGTTCTATATGTCAGTGTTGAGATGGAGATACAAAGTATAAGGTATGTAGGCATTTGAAGGAGAGAAGTCCCTGGGGCATTGAGGCAGTGAGAAGGGATCCAGGAAAAGGAAGGGATTCAATGGGTCTGGAAGGTGATGATTCATCAGAAGAGGGAGAGAAAGTCAACAGACAGAGGGCACCCAGGTATGTGTGGGCCCAGGTATGAAGGTGCTACTGTGCTCACTGTTTTAGAACAAGTGGGCCAGGTGGGCTTTTGGCAGAGGGTTTTTTAAGTGGAAGATGAAGGTGGGAGAGGTGGAGGCCAGCTTTTGAATGACTGAGCATCATGACATTGGGCGCATGGGCTAATCATTACTTTTTTTCAGACTGGAATAACAATCTTTGTACATTTTAACTTTAGGCAACAAAGACATCCTAGAAACAGTTGCCCTTTTTCGTTGTGAGAATGTTCTCACAATGTTGGTAATTGTGTCCTCATTTCCAAAGCATAAGAATTATTGTCAACACCTCTAAAGTGCTTGGAGTAATGATTGCAGGCGAACAGTCAGTAAGCCCTCCTTCCTGAACTGAGCACTCACTGTGAATTTTAAGCTTGACCGATCCTAAACAATAGAAACAAATTAGATAATCTCTCTCTTTCCTGTGCAGCTTTCCCTTCCTCTTTCACTTATCTCAGTGTATCTATGTACATCTGTATACACGTATATAATTGCAGTTTTCAGACTGCAGTGTTACAAAGTTTATTGAGTTGCTCATATGCACATAGGATTTATATAGAGGGTGCCAAAAAAATGTATACACATTTTAAGCACGGAAAAACTGTATTAAAATTGTAATACTCAATATACACTGATAACAAAAGATGAATACAAGTTATGTGTGTACTTTTTTTGGCACCTCCAGCATATATAGTCTTCTCATATAAAAGAGTTACTGTTCTTGGTGTAACAGCCGACATATTATTAGTTTGGCCAGTATAATTGATTGTAAATTTTATAAGCAGAAAATTGATCTGCTTAAAAATACATATTAAATTTCCTGAATGTTTGAGGAAAGTTGTCTATAAAACAAATGTTTTCCTTTTTTAAATTTGGGAATTGGGAGAGGGGAACAGTGTTGGGGAATTGGGGAAGGGGACCAGCCAAGTTGTTGTTCTTCAATCTTAGTTGTGGAGGTCGCCAGTCAGCAGCTGGTGGCCTCTAAGCTCAAGGTGCTGTGTTCAATCTTAGTTGCGGGTGGGCCTAGCCACCATCCCATTCAGGAGTTGAACCCAGCAGCCTTGTTAAGAGCACACGCTCTATCCACTGAGCCATCCGGGTGGCAGCTTAGCTCAAGGTGCTGAGTTCAGTCTTAGTTGTGGGTGAGCATAACCCACCATTAAACAGGCAATCTTGTTATGAGCATGTGCTCTCACCAGCTGAGCCATCCTGCCACCTGTTGGTAGCTCAGCGGCACCTCAGCTCAGGCGCAACATCACTGGCCCATGTGGGAATTGAACTGGGGGCCCTGTTGCTCAGAGCTCACACTCTTAATCTAACTCTTAACCAACTGAGCCACTCGGGCAGCCCAGCAGATGTTTTCCTTTTTATCTCTACTGTAAAATTATAGCTGTTTAATTGATAGAGTGAGGAAAGGTTCATGACAGGATGGCATGCTGGACTTTGACATTTATCATGTGATGGTAATGATGTGTTGGAAGCACAGAGTGAAAGACCTAGCAGCCAGAACAACAGTTAGGAAACACTCACCTCAGTGACCCTGGCATGAGGGGATGTCTCAACCAGGAATAGAAAAAACAAACGGTACAGATATAAAAGACACTAGGAAGCTCTTATATACCCATTGATGGTGAATTGTTAAGGGAGAGGGAGGGAGATCAGATAATTCCAGAATTTAACTTAGGTATCCAGGACAATATGATTATCTTTATGAGGAATAGGAGATTCAGAGATTTATCATTTTATCATCTAGGACAGGGGTCGGCAAACTTTTGAGATGGAAGAGCCTCCAGGGGTCAGTACACTGCCACTGGTGAACTGTAGCTCTGAAGTAAAATTGAAAATGAAAATAAAACTATCAGTTTCATTTATAAAAATTTTAAAGGATATTATTCACATAATAGTGATTATGTAAAAACACATTTATGGCTCTTGAATAATTTTTAAATTGTTGTGAGGGACAGGATTGGCTCTTTCAGGGGTCGGCAGGCTTTTGAGACGGAACATATCCAAAGAGCCACAGTTTGCCGACGCCTGATCTAGGATAAAGGACCAACTTATGCCTATTGTTAAGAATAAATGTTAGGTGATAGGCTTATCTTGCACCTGCCTTTTAAAAAATTTTATGTAAAAATTGTTCTATTTTCTGGGCCGGCCGAGTGGCATGGTGGTTAAGAGCTGGCTTGGGACGCCAGCGGTCCCGGTTCAGATCCCACATATGAGGGCCAGTGACACTGCCCTCAAAAAAAAAAAAAAGGAATAAAAATTGTTTTATTTTCTTTACATTTTTTTTCAGTTATACTTGACATTCAATATTATATTATTGGGTTGTTGGAAAAGTCATGATGTATTTTTGCAACAAAAAAACAGAAAAAAGTATATCATGACTTTTCCGACAACCCAATAGTTTTAGGTGTACAACATAGTGATTAGACATTTATATACCTAACGAAGTGATCACCCCAGTAAGTCTAGTACCCCTTTGGAACCATACATAGTTATGATGATAATATTAACTTATTCCCTGTGCTGTACCTTAGCGCCTGTTCCCTTTGACCATAATTCGATCTTCCAAGTGGAAGGACTCATAGAGAGAGATGAAGCAGTTTCCTAGGCTGCATATACCTGGTCACTTACTGGCAGAGCTGGCCTTAGGACAGGAACTCTTGACTCCTGGGCAGATCTTTCTTCTCTTCCATGCTGCTTTGGAGAAAAGAATAGCATTTTAGAAAGGGCCCTTGCTCTCACCTTAGATTTTATCTTTGGCTATTGAATATTTTAAAGAAATCTTGGGAAAGTTAAACTCAGGAAATCATCGCCAAAGCCAAGAAGGTTTAATTTATAACTTAAAATAATGATAATAATTCTTCCTCTGTAAAAAACCCCTATCTTTACTAGTAATCAATGTATTTCTTAACTGGTCCTCAGGACCTAACAGTTCTATGGTCTCCTATAATCTGCTAATTCCCAACTACTTAAAGTTTCTTTTAAATAATTTTATTCCAAAATAATGTTTAGGGCACACTGACCCAGATAGAATGAGTAGTATTTCCAAAATCACTCTTACTTTATTAAAAGTGGGTTTAATTATGGCATAAATGAAATCATTACAATTTTAAGCCCTTTGTTTTGCTACTAATAAAATGTCTATTGTATTAATAGGAACACCAAAATCCAATTTCTTCAGTTTTTTTTTTTTTTTTTTTTTTTTTTACCACCCGAATAAAGGGATTCAGACCATGCAATACTAAAGTACTATTTAGGCTCTAAAATTCGTTGGCTATTTGAACATTGAAAACAATCCTAAAAAATTATGGGGGATGGCCGAGTGGCTTAGTTGGTTAAAAGCGTGAGCTCTAAGCAATAGGGTCTCCGGTTTGATTCCCGCATGGGCCAGTGAGCTGCGCAAGAGCTGAGCTGCTGCCAAGCTGCCAACAGGTGGCAGGATGGCTCAGCTGGTGAGAGTGTGTGCTGTTAATAATAAGGTTGCCAGTTCAACTCCCTCATGGGATGGTGGGCTATGCTCACCGGCAACTAACATTGAACACGGCACCTTGAGCTGAGGGGACGCCCCCTGCCAATGGGCGGCTGGATGGCGACCGGACTTGGAGCTGAGCTAGCTGCACCCTCCACACCTAAGACTGAAGGACAACAACTTGGCTATTCTCCTTCCCCAATCCCTCAATTCAGTTCCCCTTCCCCAATTAAAAAAAAAAAAAATATATATATATATATATATATATATATATATATATATATATATATATATACCCACGATTTTGGAGATTCTGATGGAGAATTAGGAGGGACAAGACTTAGCATCAGGCGCCTACTCTATGTCAAGCTCCGTGCCAAATGCTATGGGTGTCTCACTACACAGGGTCTGTCCGGCAAACTGCTGGGTGAGCATGTTACCCCCTCAGTGCAGATAATTAACCGGCTCTAGGTCATACAGTGTCGGAGGTCAGATCCAAATCTGCTTTCCCGCCTGATCTTATTCTCATTACATCCGGGATTGCTGCCTAACTCAAGAATTTTTACTAACAAATAGAAATGAATGTACATCTAATGTTCAAGTGTCTAAAATCCCAAGATTAATCCTTGTTTTATAAGAGTTGTTAAAAGGCCATCTACCATTTTCTTGAAGTTGTTAAAGGCCGAAGTTAAAAAAAAAAAGACTGTAAAAGGCTCCTGAGCCTGATATAAATCAAGAAAGGAAAGTTCCGCCTTAGCCGACCGTGAACACGCTTATTGGTTAGGATTGCACGGGCTGACTCATTTCTTTTCTGCTGAGATCGAGGGCTACACCCTGCATTCCAAAAATGTCTGCTGCCTTGCTACACTACACCCGCGGCTTCCTCGCTAGAGCCTCTGGGGTTGGACTCGGCGTCCCTGCTGACAGCGCTCCCCCTCCGCCCCCTCCTCCCAGAGGACCCGCCCGCCGAGCGCAGGCCTCCGTAGGGCGCCGCGGTCTCCGCACGCCAGCCCTGCAGGCCGCGTGAGAGGGGCGGCCCCGGCCGGCCGAGGGGAGGGAGCGCCCCAGGAGCAGGGGCCGCAGCCGGCCGGCCGCTTTCTGCCTTCGCCTGTCCTCCTGCGCCCGGCCAGGCATCGCGCACCCTGGACGCGCGGAGCCGCCCTCAAACTTAGTGCCCCGGGAACTTTCCCGAGACTTTGCCTCCAGCGAGCAGAGACCGTAAGTGTTACTCCCTCTGGGATGCTGTGGTTCATTAAAATGACGTCCTGGGCGGGCTTTGGAGTACTGACCGACGGTGGGACCTGGCGAAAAGCCGGGAGAAAACAGTGTTTCTTGCCTTGCGGAAAACACGAACTCAATCGTTGCCATTCCCTCTGCTAGTGCGACGTAAAGGGAATCTTAGTTTGTACTGGATCTTGCTTGGATGACAAAATGGGCAATAGCTGTTTTCACCTGAGAAGGCTCAGGGCAGCTGCTGAAGCAGAGGGTCATGATAAAGGGAGGCTGCATCAACAAATGCTCTCATTTTTGCGGGGTGCTTTTGAGAGCCACGGATCAGGCAGTGATTTAGGTGTGGGGTTAGGAGACTTTCCGAATGGAGATTTTTGAGGAAGTGGGATTGTATTTACAGTTTATTACTAAGTTTTGGGGAAATACTGACTTTCTCAAAGTCCAATACCTGCACAAAATAAAACGACAGGTCCTGTAGCCAACTCCTTTGGCAGGCTGGGAGCTGGCTGGTGAGTGAGATCTGTGCTCAGCGCTAGAAGGAGGCACGTGTTCCCATGTTTTGGAATGAGCATGTTTATTCCACAGCTCTGCTTTCTATTGATTGTGACCAGGTAATTGCTCTTGTGGAATTTGTGGAAATAAATACACTGAGAATAAAGCATAGTACTTGTTTTTTATTTTTATTTTTTCCTATTTGTGTTCGCTGTCAGTTACTTAAGTTGTTACCAGAGTGGAAATTGGGAACCCTCAGGACTAGTGGTTTTCCACAATGAAGCCTATTGAGTTGATTATCACTTTTAAATTTATGTAGAAATAAAGTCAGTGAGCTTCTTTATATTAAAAAAAAAAGTCTCCTTTCTTATGTAAGAAATTAGCAGTAGTACATAGAGATTTGTATGGTGCAAGTAAATTTCTTTCCAGAGGATGGAGAGGTCGGGGACCGGAGAAGCAGACTCTTGTGATTATTGCGGTTTTACTGAAGACTTACAACAGTACAAGAGGAGCCATCAGAAACAATGCCCTGGAAAGGCAGGCTGAAGGCATCCCCGCAGCATAAAGGATGACAGGAAAATTGTAAACTGACTTAGGAAATGACGAGGATGAGTTATGAGCTTATGAATGGAATTATATACCTCCTTTATTAGACTTGAATGCGCTCGACAGGCTCTGTAACATAAAGAGTTGAGTGCTTTGCAGCTGACATTTTTAAGTCTGTGAAGGAAACTTCTCTCGAAAGAAATCACTTCGGAATGGAATCATTAAAATTTGTTAGATTTTAGCCAGGGGGAAAAAAATTGTTAGAATGTTTAATTAGTCACACATTGAGCTAGTTCCCAAGCTCATAGGCTAATTGTTAAGTTCAGTGGCTTTGAATTTAACCATTAAGTGCCTCTCTGGGAGAGATAACAACTTGGGATCCCATTTCTTTTGAGAAACAGCCTATGATATTGAGAGAATGGCCAAAGTCCACTGAGGTAGTTGGAAAGCCCCCTCCGGTGGTAAGAATGGGAAAATATTTTATTAAATCTCTTAAGATGTCTAAAATCTAAAGGGATAATTAAACTTGTATTTTTTTTTTTTTTTTAAGGGCAGTGTCACTGGCCCTCACATGTGGGACTGAACTGGGGCTGCTGGCTTCCCAAGCCAGCGCTTAACCACCACGCCACTCGGCCGACCCTTAAACTTGGATTTTGATTTGTTTTACTCTAAGTTGTGACAGAGCCAAACATTTAAGAGCCTCCTTTTATCAGGCACAGAGATACTTTGCATCCACTACCTCATTTAATTTTTACAATTTTGCCGAGAGGTAGAGGTATTATTATCTCTGTTTTGTAGTTCAGAAAACAGCCTCAGCAAGGTTACATAATCTCCAGATTTCACAGCTAGTGAATTTAGTTTACACTAGAAGTTAGCATTTAAGGTTTGAAATTTTTCCCATGTGGCTTCAATTGCTCCTAACAAAATAGTATTGGTTTCCTGTGTGAAATAACCCAGAGGAAGTTCTTGGTTCAAAGCAGATTTGTAAGTGATTTTAAAAGCTTCTCTTTGCCCAGTGCCAAAATACCAAAGTTCAAGGAATAACGTATTTACTCTGGAAGCTTGTGGTTTTCAAATATTAACTAAGCAAGCCCCGTTCCTGATGAGCGTGTCAATACATGTGGCTGCTGCGTCGTTGCTGATTTGGGGTGACTTTCTCCTCCTTTTTTTCCTGAAAGCCCTTTTAGTTCTGGGCGTGCATGCTCTTCCTGTTTCCCGCAGATGGGTCCGGGGACTTCGGTAGCTGAGTTCTCTGAGTGTAAATACACCCCTGCAGTATTTCATACACTGTGGGAAACGTTTTGAAATTTCCGTGAGCACTTCGGTTAGTGTTGAACCTGCTTGTTTAGAAGGGTGAGGTCACGAAAGGCACACTCTGTGAGTGTTAAAAGCTTTCCTTGTGAGATGGAAGTGGGCAAGTCTCAGTGTGTCTCACCAGGGGCAGCCAATTCCGAGAGACTCCATCTGCTGGATCATAATAAAAGAGAACAAGCCACCTTCTTCGAAGACCATGGACCACAGCTATTCCAGGACTGGGTATTGCTCACACCCCCACCGCAGCATGCTCAAACTGTTTGACACAGAACACCCACCCACCTTCGCAAGCAAAGCAAGGTTGCTTTGGCCTCCTCCTCAAACCTCCCTGAATCCTAGCTGCTTTAAGTGCCTTGAGTTCTCGAGGATGTTGAAAGAACATGCCAGCGTGATGATAAAACCACTTGGGGGTAATCTTGTGAAAATCGTGGTGAGGAGAAAATGCGCCAGACCACTGGATTTTCAAAACTAGAAAGATAGTCAATTCCTGAAACTTTAGATTCAGAACTTATATTGGTGTCTGACAGAATTGGAAATCACATTTTTGAAAGGATGGAAGGGGTGTCACTTAGAAAATGTGTTGATGATCAGTAGCATCACTCATCTCCAGTTTACTTCTTTTTTTTTTGATAGTTACTGGACAGCTATATCAACACTGCTGTAGGTTTGATATGTCTACTTCAGGAAAACATTTAACAAAGTGATTTGTGTTTTTTACTCAAGTTGGTTAAATGTGGATTGGACAGCAAAAGAGATAAATGGGTTTGCATCTTGTCATGCCCCAAAAGGAATGATCAGTAGGGTGACGTCAGACTTGAGCAAGGTGCATTGTCCACGGCACTTGATACGTTCGGGGGAAAAACCTCATCCACTAGTAGAGAGAGAGTATTTAGAATTAAGTCGGTGACCATCTCACAGTTCTTTGAAGCATGGTAGTTAGTGGTTAAGAACAGAGATGTTGGGGGCCGGCCGAGTGGCGCGGTGGTTAAGCACTGGTTTGGGAAGCCGGCGGCCCTGGTTCGGGTCCCACATATGAGGGCCAGTGACACTGCCCTAAAAAAAAAAAAAAAAAAAAGAACAGGGATGTTGGAGCCTGACCCTGGGCAAGTTATTTGAGTCTCTTCATAAAATGCAGGTAATAACACCTGCCTCGTAAGCTGTTGGCGATCTTGATAGATGAATAATAAGACAACCCAAGTGAAGTGCTTAAAAAGAGAGCCGGACAGTCAATTGTATGTGTTACATGTCAGTCTTGTGTTTTTGTTCCTGCTTTTCCTACCTAAGGCAGTGTCGTGCACATAATCTGTGTTTGTGTTTAAATATGTGTCCAGAATTGGGTAATCAGGTTTTGGAGAGGGTCTAGAAACAGTTCCAAAAGTGGTGGAAAACCCTGCGGATACATCCTATATACCTTAGTGTAAAAGCCGAGAGACAGTTCTTATAAAGTGAAATAGAGCGGGGGTCACATTCTGAATTCTGTACATTTCACTCCCTCTCACAAGCACTTTCTCTTAAGGACCTCCACTAAACTAGGATTTATTAATAGAAGAGCTCTTTCCTGATATCAGTACAATCCTTAACCAGTTATGGCATCCTTGGCAATTAGCTTAGCTCAGTGATTCTCCACAGGGTGTGATTTTACCCCTTGGGACATTTGGCAAGGTCTAGACATATTTTTGATTGACACAACTGGGGTAGGGAGATGTGCTCCTGACATGTAGTGGGCAGAGGCCAGGGATGCATCCTGCAGTACATAAGACAGCCGCACCACCACCACCACCACCACCACCACCACCACCACCACCACCACCACCACCACCACCACCACCACCGCCCCGTCCCGGCCCCGCAAAGAATTATCCTGTTCAAATGTCAGTAGTGCTGAGGTTGAGAAACTCTGGCTTAACTCTTCAATATATGTTTCTATTTGTGAAATCTGAATACTAATCTTTACTTCAGCAATATCACAAAGCAGCTTTATGAGTATATTTATGAAAGGTCCAATATATATTTGAAGTCTGCAGATGTATACAGCATATACATGTTAGCAGCAGCAACACAGTAAAATATCATTTCCTCCATTCTCTGGGGGAATACATTACAGTGATTTGAGAGTCAGATATGCCTGTGCTTGAATCTCAGCCCTACTGATTTAACTTGCTTTGTGATTTGGAGAAAGTTTCTTTATCCATGAAAACCTAACCCCTGTTTCATAGTTTGGAGGAAGAAACAAAGTATGTAAATCTTGTAGTGTGGTCCTTTAAGCCATTGTTTTTGTTTGTTTGTTTTTTTAGTTGAGCCATCCTGCCACCTGTTGGCAACTCAATGGCAACTCAGCTTGGGCTGGCATCGAACCGCCGTTGATCAGAGCTCAGCTCACACTCTTGAGTGAGCTCTTAATCAACTGAGCCACTCGACCAGCCTTGTAAGCCATTGTTTTTTTAAATTAACTTTCTTTTTTTGGTAATGAGGTTGCATGGTGCTTATCAAAATGTGAGATTTGAAAAGAAGATGAGTAAAGAAATTGGATTTTTAATAGTTAAAAGATGAAAAACAAAAAGGCTTCTTGTCTTCAGAATTGACAAGAGGTGAATGACTTTGGAAGTGTTACTTTGGCCTTGTGGGGGAAAACCATAATATAAGAAGCACTTATTAGAGGTGGGTGAGTTGCCTGGAATACGAGAGCCATCTACTTTATATTAGTCTGGAACTAGCCAAGCATAACTCTGTTTGTGAATTGCTCCACTGTGAAAACATTTGTAATGTTTGTTCTTAAGCACTGTAGTTTGCTCTACTTTTTTCATCCTACGCATTATATTATGGTTTCTTAATGTATTTTCCAATGTCTTAAGATGTAAGTAACTTTGCAGTCTTAGTGTCAACTTTTCAGTCTTAGTGATTTCCTTTACCCTCGCAGCCTGTCCCCAAAAGATGAAGCAGAGTTTTCATGCCGTCTCTTCCCATCACCTCCCTGCATATATCAGCCGTGCAGGTAGGAGTCTGGAGACCAGCCACGAGTCCCACTGTTTCCTACCCTGTGGTAGCCTATAGCAGCAGGTAGCATATCCATCAGATCAGTTGAAAGTTAATGTATTTAACTGAGTGTGACATTTTTGTGATAGGGCTTGGGCAGAAAGATCCCTGCGTGTGCACAGCCCGCCACTGTCCACTTTGTGAAGGCAGAACATTGGCAGCTCTGTTCACCTTCCAAGGAGGTAGCAGCAGTAAGAGGCCCAGCAATGCAAAGTTCCCTGGCTTAGAAAGAGACTGCTATTCAGGTTGGAGAATTGAAGTTGTGATGTTTTTTTTTAAAGGGGTTACTCTTGATTTTCTTTCTCAAGGTCCCTACTGCATTTGAATGGTTTAAATCACACATAAACATGTGACTTGAGTCCTCAAATGCAGCCAGTATTAGTACCCCCTCTCCCCAGCCTCTCTCTGGGCCTCTGGAAACCCTTCCAAGAGGAGCAATGAGGAGAACTGATGGCTGGCTCACTCCACTAGAACTGCAGCCACCCCCAGGTGAGGTGCAGAAGCCACAGCCTGAATGGCACATAGAATAAAATGAGTTGGGCACCGAAACACACTTCTGAGAAATTTATAACACAGACGAAGCCCTGTTAGTGTTTGGAGGCCATCATTAACTTAACCTTCAAGCTCACTTAACTCTGCTGATTGTACAGAAACAGAAGGTTGTATTCCAGACTCTCTCGGTCTCAGGCTGCCCCTGAGTTGCTGGGTAAGCAATGTTGACAAAAATTCAGTGATTCAAACGAGAATCCTGAACTGGTTACACAAAATTGCATACCTCTGTAGGGCCAGAAGGCAAGAGTTTGCTATTCAAGCCAAAGTCAGGTTAGTAATGAACTAAAAGAGATACTCAACAAAGTACAAGTTTAGATGGTGCCAGTGACCACAGTTCTTGAAACCTGATAGATGATTTCTCTGCTTTAGGTGTATGCCCATCACTCTGATTTCTCAAATGTGGATGAGACTGGAAAACTCCATGAGCTCCTGACAATGTTGTTGCAAGTGCTTAAAGGCTGATAATGTATTTGCAAGGCTCCTGGACATCATCAGCGTGGTAAAATTCTGTAGTACTTTGTATCAAAATCCCAAGTTCTACACTTGTGCTGAATCAACAGATCTAAAGATAGATTTCTTTGCATTTTGAAACTCAAGTCTTACCAAAAGGCCCAAATACATTTTAGACATAGAAGGAACAAAGAGATTTAAAATGTTAGAGTGGAACAGTATACCTGATTACCTGTTTCAAAGATCTGTGAGCTTGTATTTTGTAAAAAGTTTAAGCTTGGCATTTAATGAAATCTTTAATATAGTTCTTTAAATATAGCTTCTGAGTGTAGTTTCCTTTTTTTTTTTTTAAAGAGGTCTTTACCCCTCCCCTGAAATTCCTAAAGACTTCATTTCACAGTGGAATTATTTGGCCCCTACCATCAGTGTGATATGTACGTTCCATATGTGAGAGTCAACAGGTAGATCCCTTCCGCTTTCTGACTTGGAAAAAAAGATCAGACTCCAAAAGAAACTATAAAACATGTGGGTAATGAATGGATCACAGCAAAGACAGACAAAATAATTAAATGGGTTCTAGGGAAGAATTATAACTTAGTAAAAGGTGCTAACAGGTTAGTCTGAAAGGGAATTTATTTGAAGAAGAATTTAGAAAGTGGAACTTGGGAGATAGGGGTGGGAGAGCAAGTTTGAGAGGTCCACCTGGAGTGTATACAGGAGATGGTGTAGCCTGAACAGGCCTCTGTGTGGATCTTAGCCCTGGGGGCGGGGTGGTGGCTGTAGGCTTTGAAATCAAACTGTTAGGTTCCAAACCTGACTTAGAGAGTGGCTTTGCTCTAGTCACTTAGCCACTGAATATCGGCGAGCCCACCCAGCCTCACAATTCAGTGCGAAGCCACTCAGGACGCCTCTGTGCATGCCCACTGTGCATCCTTCTTGTTATAATTTGGACACTTTGTGTAATTATGCTTCGGGGAAACACATGATTGGCAGATACCTGCGTCAGCCTCCATGATGGTTTATATATCTCACAGCAAGGTAGTACATGGGCATTTTTACTTTTGTTAGCACAAACTCCTGATCATCATATTTCTGAGTTTCTAAGATGAAAGGCCAGCCTTGGACTCTACGAACCCACCAAGACGATAGTACACTGCAAGGACCAGCTGTCTTCCCCAGTGTTCTGTGCTGTTGGACTTGCAACATCAGAGTGTGAAGACCATAATACTAGCATGTTTTTGGGTTTTTTTTTTTTTTTTTTTTTTTTTTTTAAAGATTTTACTGGGGAATTGGCGGAGGGGAACAGCGTTGGGGAATCGGGGAAGGGGAACAGACAAGTTGCTGTCCTTTCGTTCCTCAGTTTTTAGTTGCGGAGGATGTTGCTTCACTGTTGGTATCGTCATTGCGCTCTTCCCGGACGAGGCAGATCGGTTGCTGGCCTCTGGATGTCGCTCACCGCGGCTATTGGCAGCTCACGTTTGGCTGCCAGCCGCTCACGCTGGCTGTGGGCCACTCACTGTAGCCCATGGCAGCCCACTGCAGCAGGGGCTGCAGCCCACACCATCACCGGGGCTCGCACAGCCCAGCTCCAGGTGGAGCTGCTGTTAGCTGTAGAGGGCAGTGTCACTGGCCCTCATGTGGGATCCGAACCGGGGCCGCTGGCATCCCAAAACCAGCGCTTAACCAATGCGCCACTCGGCCGGCCCTGGGTTTTTTTTGTATTGAGAAAATGTTTAGAAGAAAAATGTCACTGAGCGCTTAATCATGCTGGAAATGTGGTGTTCTATTCTGTGAGTGACTCACGTAAACATGAGTAAAGTAAATGAGAATACATTATTATCGTTCAAATTATAAGGTTAACTGATTCCTACTTTGCTAATTAGCATATCCTATACTTCTCATTTAAATTGCATAAATTGCCAAACTATTACAGAAGTTCCCAGAGAAGTTCATAACCAAAATGTCACAGTAGAATTTTTCACGGTGGTTTTGTATTTCTAAGATTCGTGTAGATTCTTGACATATACTTTGGTTCTCACAATAACAGGCTCTAGTCTTTTGGCTTTTGGGTTCAGAAACTGTGGTGCTTTAAAACTATATTCATATAAGACTGTCCTTTTTATATCCTTCTATTTCCACTGATATACCAAAACCGTGTCCTGCTTTATCTACTGTGGATAGTGGTTTTTGTACTGCTGAGCAATTGTTTGATAAATATCAGTCTAGTGACCTGAGAGAGTCACCTTCTTAAATCCTTAGCATTTATTTCCAAGAGAAGAATTCTCAGGAGAATCAGGTGCCTGATGTTAGTTCCTTTGATTACATCCATGGAAAGGTCAGAGATGTGAAAGTAAATGTTTCTAACCCAGAATTTAGATCAAAGGAAATGTCTTTCATCGTTTTAGCAGCACCAGGATAGATAAAAGTATGTGGTACGTGAATTACATGGTCTCGGGGAAATCCCCCTGGAGGGAGGGTGAGCAGTGGACAGGGACAGGGCAGCAGGGTGTTCGCAGGGGATTACTTCCACTGGGATGAAGAACAGGGAAAACAAAGCCAAATTCGAATGTTATGTCTTTCCACAAAAAGTGCCTCCCCTTACTGGGTCTGTTCCTCTCCTCAACCAGCAACATTCCGTCCACATCTTTTTATTCTCAAGCTACTGTGTTTAAAGGACTTTTATTCTCTGAAAATTTGTTCACCAAGTTATCCAAGTAAATTGTATGTCTGTGTGGACAGGGGTCAGGTAGGCTAGAGATTGTTACAGTGTTAAACTGTGAATAGCATGAATAAAAGGGCTAATAACTTCGGTACTTCTCTCTACTCCCACCTGTTCCCCTCCAAAGCAGACAAAAACACCACCAGTAGCAGAGCCCTTTCCCACAAAGAGAGGTGGCCATATGCTAGACTTTTGCTGTCCGATACCATTGCCACTAGCCACATGCAGGTATTTAAATGAAATAAGAACTAAGTTAGATTAAAATTGAATAAAATTAAAGATTCCATTTCTTAGTCTCACTAACCACATTCAGGTGTTCAATAGCCGTGTGTACCTGGTGGCTGCCATGCTGGACAGAACAGATACAGAACATTTCTGCCATCACATTTGGGGAAGACGATTCAGCCTTAAAGAAAATATATGTTGACATTGAATCCATTTTCCAGGAATTGCTATATAAACCAAAACATTTCTAGGGTTTAATGTTGGCTCTTTTAGGCCAAATCACTGTATATTATTGAAAATTCTAGGTCCCCTCAAGTTTAAAGTTTAGATTCTAGCAGAGCATGGCAGATTGTGAGAAGAGTTGAAGTGAAGCAGCAGCAACCTTTATATTCTAACTGAACAGTCAGGACCTAAGTAGTAAAAAAGAGGGAATTGAGTGCAGTTACTTCCACAGGGGGTGGTGTAGCAGGGAGCCCAGCAAGGCACCTTGATAAACCTGGAGAGATTAGCTGCAACAGGAAGTCATTACGGGCCTCTGCCTGGAGCTACAAATGGAGGAGGCTGTTGCTGGAGGTGGAAGCAGATAGGGGTTCCAGAGACTGACAACTGGAGAGAAAGGTGAGATGCTCCTGGAAGCTGCTCCACCCTGCCCTCCAGGCTTCTGCCAGTGCCTCCCAGCAGGTTGATTCCCTGTGATAACGCAGTTCGGGCCAACAGGCCCAGGACTAACACAGCTGGTATCTGTGCAGCTGAACACCCCGTATGTACAAGGTGAACTCCTAATGCCGCCCCTTTAGGCCTGGAGAATCAAGCATTTCTTCATACATCAATTAGCATTTTGCATTAAATATGCTTCTCTCTTGTGGCCCACTGTATGGCAGAGAAAAGGTTGTGGTGTCAGGTCCATGGAACGTGCTAAAACTCCATCCTCCAGCATTTGCTGGAAACCCATCTTTCAGGGAAGGCCGATGAAGGGGAGATGTCTGAGGGGAGGCACTCCACTACGACATTGTTACAAGGCAGGTGCTGGAGAAGTTCCATACCCTACAGGAGCCTCCTGGGGGAGGGAGCACAGCAGAACCAGGAACCACAGCTGCTTCCTCCAGTGTCTTTCCAGCATCTTCTACTGACAAAACTTAACATCATGCTAGATAGCAAGTGAAAAAAAAAAAAAAGTAAGGGGCCCAGATTCATTGTTGCAGATCAGGTAGTAAAGGATGAATTTGTAGCTGAGAGGCAGCAAATTGATAACTGGCACAGGGAAGGAAAAAAATCCCACCCTTCTTCACAGATTCTTTATTTGTCTTTCATCAACCAGTCAATTGCACATGATGTGTAAGGTGCCAAAAAAAATGTATATACATTTTGAGAAAGGAAAAAAACTGTATTAAAGTTGTAGTACTTAATATATACCGATAACAAAAGATGAATGCAAGTCATGTGTATACATTTTTTTGGCACCCCCGGTATTTAGGTGATTTTGATTCTTTTTTCCCTTGATGGTACGTTATCATGTCCCTCAGACTTTTAACACTATATGGTTTGATTACCTGTTAGCCATAGAGGGACTCATTCCTAAGGGACTATGTTGATTAAGTTTCTTGGATTTTCTTTTTTTATTGTTTGCCTCTTAAATCTTGGATAAAGATGAATAATCAGGAATTGGAACCACATTTATGAAATGACATCCAGCTAGATGACATTCCAGGCTTTTTGTTTAATGCCTGTGAAGATATTTGTTACAACCTAGAATTATAATTGCACGAGACGTAATTCAATTGGGATTTTATCCATTAAGCTTTATAAATATTTGCCAAAGGATTTCATAATACATTGTAGAGTTATGGTTTTATTTGTTTTTGGTGGACTTTTAATTTTGTTTGCTAGTGCACTTCTTTCCTGCTTTCTTATGAATTTGGAAGAATAGTTCTTCCAGAACTGCTTTTTAAACATTTTCCCTTCAGGTTGTTTTCTGCAATCCACAGCTTTGAACTGCGGAGATTTCTTTGTGGCATCTTGGTCCCTACCATCACGCAGTACATAATTTATCTTTTTGTTTAAAACGTTAAAAAAGGAGAAATACTTGGCCTTGAACCCAAGTTGAGAACTTGATCTATCTGCCTTGCCTTCTTTTCCTCTACTTCATTTCTTATGTTGTGTTTTTCTCTCTCAGAACTCTCTTAAAAAAGTTTTTAACTCATTAAATATATTTAAATTAGATTCTGTTGAAAAGCAGTGTAAGAGAGAGACGATAATTGCCCATAATCTTACATTTAGGTAACCCATGTTGACACTGATAAAAACAGTGCATGTACATGGTTAACAGATAAATGGTAGCAAAAGGTACAGAAAGAGAAGTAAAAACCTCCCCTCAAATGTAACTATTATTACGTTTCTTATAATTTCTTCCAGAAAAAAAACATGTTTTTGGCATATATCTCCATGTCTAGTTCTCTGCATTTTATGTTGTTTAATAAGGGATTAAATTTTCTGTAGACATTTTTTTTTTGCTGTTGTTATTTTTGGTGTCTATTATATTTTTAGAAATCTTTCCTGTCAACACACACAAATCTTCTTATTCACTTTAATGTGTATAAGATTTCATCATATAGATGCACAGTAGTTGACTTCACCTTTGCCTTGTTTCTGGATATTTTAGTAATTGGCAGATATTTGGGAGGAGGAGTTGTGTTGAGCTGTTGGAGTTGTTACAGTCTGCTTTTCCATAAATACTTTTGTATAAACATCTTCCTGATATATTTGTACGTTAAATCCCTAATCGGGAGATTGCTAGATTAGAGGATGAAAGCATTTTAAATTTTGATAAACATTATCCAGTTGTACTCTACAAAGGTTATGCAAATTGATTTCTTTTACACCAGGGTTGTATCTTTCCCACACCTTCACCAGTACAGTAAATCACCAAGCTGTTACATTTTCCCCAATCTGATAAGTTAAAAATGTGATCTCTGTTTTCACTTGCTTATCTTTAATTACAGGTTTAGGATCTGATAGGTTCTTTGGCCATTTGAATTTCTTTCTGTAAGTTGTCTGCTCCTGCTTTTGCTTTGTACTCGCTTCTTCCGCTTCCTCCTCCCCTTCTTTCTTTTTCTTCCTTTTCTTGGGCAGGGGTTCTTGTCCTTATCATATTGACTTCTATGAGATCATTTTAAATTGGGGAAATTAGTCTTATTTCATATGTACTGCAAATATTTTTTCCCACAAACAGCCTTTTGATGTTTATTAAAAACATTGTTTTTATTTTGGTGTAAGGGGTTTAAAACATATTCTTTAAAAAAGAAACGAAAGCAGGGTGGGGGTTGAGAAAAGTTGGCCACACTTTCTGAAGTCTTTAAGGTCCAATACTTGTAGTTTGGGATGAAAGGTTATTCTCACTGACCCTGGAATGTCTCATAGCTCTGGAGACCCCATACCATTTACACCAAGACCACTCTGGAGGAATAATATATCCTGGTGTCCGCCCTCTCTGTATTTCCTAGGCCCTCAACAATATATCTGGCCTCTCAAGAGCAGTTGAGTTTCTGAACAGCTATGTCTATAAATGCCAGAATTTAGCCAGTGGTGAGATCATCCCAGGTAGCCAGAGCCAAGGAGAATATGCTCACTTCTGTATCCCCAGTGCCTAGTTCTGCATCCAAAATGAAATGCAGTGTGTTGAATGAATGGATGGAGACAAAGAACAGAAAGTGCTGGAGGTAGAATGAGCAGGAACAGAGACTTGACCAAAAAGGTTCACTTTGGAACACTTTCATCCACTAGACGCATGTGCGCCTGAAGAATATACCTCTAGAGTCCAGATCACATCCATTTCCACCCTTCAGAACCCCTATTCAGCTGGCTTCTAGACAGCTGGGGTGAGTGCTAAGATAATAGTATATACCTCATGATAAACTCTATAGAATGTTAAATGTGGAAGTAGTGCACTGATGCCAAGTGGTTGAACCTCTTCTTTCTTTGTGTTCACATAATTACCTCTCTGGACTGGCCAGTGAGAGAGAATCACGTCTGTTCTCTTGTGCATGTAATGTTCTTAAAACTGTCTAAAAGTTATTATAAAATAATTAGATCAAGAATGGATTTCTCGCCCAAATTTCTTCAAGGACTAAACTTCTCCTTTGAACATTTAAAGGGATTTTGTTTAACAAAAATTGAGTATATAAAAACAGCTTGTTACATACTGTGTAAACTATTATTCAACCTAAATCCAAGAAAAATAGTTGGATAGTTCTTTATTTAATATCTCCAGGAAAGATTTTAAAAATTCCCTGACAATTCAAATAATCTATATTTATATACGTATCTTATTCATACATATTGAAAGCCTTTTAATGGCCTGAAAAATATCAATAAATCATAATTTCAAGTAGGATTATGGCCTCTTTTTGATGTCATTTGACCTCAGATGAGATGTCTAATGGCTTTGTTTATTCTCTTCATGGTTTTATGAAGGCAATTGATTTATTTAATTTGAATTTACTGAAATAAAAACCTACAAAAGGAAAAATTGGATTTATTTTTGAGAAAGCTACTGCTAAATTTTGACTTCTGTTACTGTTCGGTGGCATTCAATGCAAAAATAATTGGACGCCAGATCAATAGAGAACCAACCTTTCTTGTTTCGAATGATCTGCACTTATTAAGCATCTGTTTCAATGCAGACTGATGAAATAATTGATGACTGATGTCATTAATTTGTCTTTTGACTAGACCAATTTATTGTAGTTTGGTCATGACAGCTTTTTTTCTAAATAGTATATCAAAATGAAGGATAAAAAATGTCTAGCTCTCTCAAAGGAAAGCTCACAAATGATTTTAGCACAATAGTTTTGTACCACTTTGGACCACCTTTCTTCTCTAGCTTTAGCTTATAAATCAAGTTGACTAAATAGGGCTGACAAAAATTCATTTGTGAATTTGTCTTTGACGCTTTATACAGGAAGATAAATGAATAAGGCAATGGAATATACTTTGAAAAATGAGTTCCTGAAAGCAGGAGTTTCTGTGATTCTTTTCTGCTCAATAAAGTTGGTTCTATGGGTGAGACCTTGGTACTTTGTTGAAAATCGGTTGGCCATGGAGGAACAAAAAAAATGAAAAGTAAAATGCTTATATTAACTGTGACCATTCTAAAAAAAGTATACTTCAAGAAAATTTCAAGAGCTTTTGTAGGATAGTTTTGGTTATTAGGTGGTCTAAATTTTTGGTGGTGTATAGGCCTTTTGAAGGAAATGCTTTGTAGTGGAAATAAAAAGTATGAACCACTTAATGAAACTAGCAAGATTTACAGTACTTGGGAAAGCAGAGACTTTGGAAATTGATTCTCAGTGCTGCCACTTATGGAAGGACCTGACTAAGGAATATACTTTCTTTGAGCCCCAAATTTCTTAATTTGTAAAAGTGGAGATTAAAATACCTACCTCAAAGAGTTTTGAGAGATGTAGATGAATTTGGTACATAGTAATCACTCAACAAATAATAAAGGTCCTTTCTTTAAGAAAAAGTTGCTAGTATTGTGCAGATTGAGAGCTTAGCCATTGGAAAAGATCTTAAGGACTACTAAATCTTAAAGTTCCTCTTACTTTGGGGGAAGTGGCTACTTTAGAACTTGATGTTTTTCAGGAAAGCAGAGATGTGCCTGTGTTATTAGAATGCGATGATTTTTCCCGTTGCTGTTTCAAATATCAGATAATTGACCCTGGTTTATATTGTATGTCCCAAGATGAGGCAACAAGTCCCACTGAGGTCAATTGTTAGGAATAAGTGTTTATATTGGAGCGTTTGTGTTCAGGTGTCCTGCGCCCATTGGTCTGGTCACACACACACTAATTACTTCTCCAGCACGAGTTGGTCCTAACACACTGAGCCAAGGCACGTGGGAGCTTCCTGCCATGTACCCTCTGGCCTCGGTGTGGCCCACAGGGAGATTGGTTACATCAGTGCTGGTCATAAGACAGGCTCGTGACAACTCGTCCAGACTTTGATTTGTGTCTAATACATTCTGTTCACATATTGCCATTGAACATACCTGAGATCCGTCCGTGCCTATGTTTTTATACTGATTTCTCCCCCATCCCCCCAAAAAATAAAGTTTCTGTTCATGTTCCTACTAATAAGGGTATTGGCATACATGCTGTTGAGTACTAATGAAGAATACATCTTATGTGCTGGACTCTGTACCAGTGCCCTCTGTATATAATATACTTAGTTAATTCTCACAGGCTATGGAGTAGGTACTGTTTACTAACCTCAGTTTACAGAGGCACAAAGCTGCAGCAGAGTGGTTGAGCCATTTGCTCACGATCTCACAGCAAGTAAACAGAAGAGCCAGGATTTAAATCTGGGACATCTCTTGACCAGCATGCCAACTTTCCTGTCCAATAAGAAAGTACAAACAGTTTAAAAGACCATAAAGAAAAAGTACAAATCCCAGCTATCCAGTGACAACCATGCATCAGCCATTGGGTGCACAGGCTTCCAATTCCCTTCTCTCCCATTTCTATTTTCAAGAACTAAGCATTAGGAACAGTTTGGTATTTATATTTCCAAATACTCATGCAAACACATGTACATACTCAGATAATGGACACACATTTCTCATCTGTACTACTCTATGCATTGGTCTGCCCAGTACTTTCTCTCTCAGACTCTCCCGGACTGTCTCTATATGTGTTGCATAGAATCTAACATTTTTTAAGTGACGAGTATGCACGGCACCATTTTCAGAGAATGGCTGTGCCATAATTTCTTGCAATGTCCCACTTTCATTGATGGACAATTAGATTGTTGTCACATTTTTTTCCTACATAACTTTCAATAAGTATATATATTTTATTGTATGAAAGTACTATAATGAATCCTGTCTTTTGAAATTCAAGTTATTGGATGGTACTAGAATGAACATTCTCAATAGTAAAGATTTGAGTGCATCCTTACTTAGTTACCTCCCAGTCCCAGTCAAAATGCTAAGTCCAAATGATCACCCTGTTACTTAACAAACAAACAAACAAACAGAAAAACCTTTCTTGAGGTTTGCTTTCCATGCCATAAAATTCACCTCTTTGATGTGTACAATTCATAGATTTTTAGCAAATTTACGAAGTTATGCAAGCAGCATAATAAACTGGTTTCAGAACGTTTCTGTCACTCTTTCTGTCACTTGAGGAAGACCCCTCCCTCATGCGCCTTTGTAGTTCATCCCATTGCCATCCCCAGGCAACTGCTAATCTACTTTATGTCCCTATAGATTTGCCTTTTCTGAACATTTCATATAACCTGTCACTGTTAAGAATTTAATATTCATGAATAATGTTTCTTTTCTTATTCTTTTGAATAATTTGGCCCCTATAAATCTCCTGGCTAGAATTGTTCATTATATATACTAGGGCTCAGTTCTGTCTTGAATAATAATAATATATTTATTTATTTATTTATATATTTTCTTCTGTTCTCCAGAGACACACTACCTCTGTGGTTGTGAGGCTTCCTCGGTAATACTTTCTATATCAAAAGCAAACTGTTTGGTTTTCAGCGTATTTAGTTTATTTCCTCATGTGGTGGCTTGATAGTAATTGGGATTCATGGCTTAGTACGATTGAGGACTGAATATGTACTGGTTTTACAGAAAACATGTTGCCAAAACATAGCAGGAATTTACCAGAACCTCGCCCTTGAGAGGTGACACCAAAACGTTCTCAGTGATGACACCCCAAACATGTTTTGGGTACTAAGTGTTAGCGTCAAGTTGCATAGAAAAGCTATGCAACTCATTTGGACTGAACAACTCTGTAGTGTTCAAATAGTTAAAATTTTAAAAATGTTAAAATTACTCTTTTATTGCTTTTATAAACCATTTTGAATTAAAAGCCGATACTTTAAAAACTTAGGATAATTTCATTTCAGCGTTTAGTGTTTTAATATCTGATACTTCTTAGATGCCTGCTTCCTGTCTTTTAGAGCTGTTAAGAATCTGGTTTTTTATGTGGTCTGCTTTGGGGTTTCCATTTGAAGTGCATACATATTTCTTGTCATTTCAAGTGAATAATTACCATCTTCCAAAGACCTGTACTTTTTTAAGACATTCAGAGAGTAGAAAAATAACAATCACGCCTCTTTTATTAATGAGAGAAAACGTGCATTACGGTACTGTATTCTGCAATATTTAGTACACCAGAGCTAAGCTCAGGGATGGAATTATTTCCGTGAGTAGCCTTTTGAAATGTGTTTAATAAGCAGAAGGCATTCCCAAGTGCATACTGAAGAGAAATGAAATGATTTGGAACTCATTTGTTCTTAGTGACTTCTTTATGAATCAGTAATTAACACCTGAGGAGGAGAAAAGCTTTTCTTTTGAGGAAATAACAGATTTATCCTGAATACCTTTGAAACGTGAATGGTTGCTTAGGTGACAGCTGTTGCATTTTAGCATCTTTGGCAAATGGGAAAGGCAGCTTTCTCAACTTGTGTTTGTCTTCTAAAGGGAAAAATCAAAGCAACCTGTAGTAGTTGATGCTTATCCAGAAAAGGTAACTCATTTTCACAGAGGCAGACAGATGTAGATATGTAAATAAACCCAGATATATCGTTCTTCAGAACTTTTAAAAACTTTTTTCTTCCATGAAGGGGAGTGAGCTGTGATCAGATGTGTGTGTAGTCAGAATGTTATTAAAAATAAACTGTATTCAGGCCAGCCTAGTGGCTTAGTTGGTTAAGAACTCGCTCAAGAGTGCAAGCTGAGCTCTGAGCAACAGCAGTTCGATGCCCAGCCCGAGCTGAGCTGCCACTGAGCTGCTAAGGATGGTTCAGCTAGGGAAAATAAATAAATAAATAAATAAATAAACTATTCCCTTGTCTCCTCATTTTCCTTTGGTTTTGTGTCATGGGTGTCTCCTTTCCTTTAAGGACTAGACCAGAACAATTATACTTAATCTTTCCTGTACTTTTCAATGTCTGCATCTTTATTGTGTATGTATATGAGTCAAGATTCAAGATCCCTCTCTTGAATTGGGAATGATGCTATAAATTAAGACACTGACCATGACCCTGTCTGGTGTCTGCAGGGTTAGCGCCCCACCCTGAGTGAGTTCTCACCTAGGTGTGCAGTGAACCTTCTCCTTAAGGGCGGTGACCTGCCCTTTGCAGAGTGTGCAGCTGGATCTCTAAATCTAGCAGCCACATCAGAGATCTTTAGATAATGATTCAATGCCAACAACATGGGTTGGGAGTATTGATGTAACAAGAATAAACTCACTGCTTTTTTTTGGCTTTTGAGCTTACTGTACGTTAATTTTGAATAAATTTTAATAATATAAATCAACTGATGATCACATTTTGAGTGCCCCATACTTTCAGAGCTCCAAGAGTGTACAGAAGGGGTGGAGGATGTATCTTACAAGTCACATTACTTTGGCCTATATAGCTTTCTTCATAAAAGTGCCCCAGAGCTGCTGCTTTGGGGAGTATTTGAGGGGAGGGGAGGGACCCAGCTACTTTTAAGAGAATCTTTGTGTTCTTAAATCAAAGGTGGGAAGATGGAAAAAATAATCCCATTTTGAGGGGTAAGGTGGTGTTGGATGTGAGAAGGTAGACTACTAAAAACAGCCATGATTTATTGAGTACCTACTGTGTGCCTGGGCTATGCTAGGTGCTTTATAACTTTGTATCTCATTTGATCCTATGAAATAGGTGGTGGTATCCTATTTCCATATACAAGGAAACTGGCTTGGAAAGGTTATCAACTTTCCCAAAGTCACAGATGGAGATTAAATCTAGTGCTTTCTACTTGTTTGCCTTGAGATGACCTGTTCCTTGCTAGCTCAGGTTCCCAAATGTCTCCCTTTCCACAATCTTTTTTTTTTTTTTTCACTGCGTCTTTATATACTCTTGAACTCTGATGCCAATTATAGATGGATCTTCTCAAGCATAAACATCTTTTGTGCATAGATCTTCTGAAATGCAAACATCCTAGAGAAGAGAAACACACCTTATGGTACGAATTGACCTTTACCTTGCTTTGCTCAACTCCTAGCTGAGCATGTGTGGACTTGAGATGATGGGGGTTGTAAATGTGAAGGGAAGGGAAGAGGCAGTGTTTAATCTTGTCCCCCAGAGGGGTGAAACTCCGAACCCCACTCTGGAGCTTGAGGAAGTGCAGACCCCAGAGGAGATGGCCACTGAAGTAGTGCGGGGTGAGATTTCATCAGGACAAACTTTCTCCCTTTCATTTTTGCTCAAGTTATTTATCAAGGAAAACTAAAAATCTACATGGCAGGGTCCAGACCTCAACTTCATTCCTTAGAGAAAGTCTTATCAAGTACATTTGGAACTTATTAAATGATTAACAAGTTAACAGTGGAAATAATAAAAAATGATATATGCCCATCATAAACATTTTGTTAACTTAGAAATATCGTTGTTCAGAATTGCCCAGTGTTAGCAGTGCCAGGAGTTCTTCCCTGAACGTGAGTCCTGTGACTTGGGTCCCGTGTTGTCTTTCCCACACAGATCACACTCGTGATGTACCATCGACAACGTCTAGCCTTTATGTCTTTAAAGTGGTGTCGGAACATCAAAGCTTTCAAAGCAGCCAATTGCAGAATTCATGTGGATTTTGAGTCACTTTTCCCTACCTCACAATATGAACATTGTCTCAAATACACTTTGGTTTACAGCAATCTTTTTTAGCTGTTTACCTTTGTCAAGTGTTTCTAGTGCATTCAGTTTTGTTTTATAGAAATAACAGCTCAGTGTCTTTTCAGACTCAAATTTCATTATTACTTAATATTGAATTAATTTATGTAATAACAGGAACAAGTCCAACCTGCATAAACACGTTTGGAAGCAAATATAACTTGAGTCTTGGTAAACATTGCACACGGACCAGTGGAGACAGTTGTCAGGCTTCTATTAGCTGACACGAGTGACAGCGAGAGGCTGCTTAGCCATCCACATGCATCAGTATGTTGTGAGTCATTAATCCAGTCCCAGATTGGTTAAGAGAGTTTCAACTGTGCTGCAGTGTCATACCTGCTCCTTAATGGTTTAAAGAGCTATTTACTACAGACAGGTTTCCTAGGGCTACACCAACTTGTTCAACCTGCTTTTTATGTTGATCACATCTGGAATTGTAAACATTTAATAGTACTCACCATAACAATAACCCATAAAATTGAGGGTTTTGGGAGGTGGGGGGAGTTGGTCTAGTAAAAAAAATTGCTGTGTGGCATGGAAATTGCTGTGTGGCCTCAGGACTTGTTATCTCTGGATATTTCTGGGTAAGGGATAAGCTTATTAGATGTGAGATGAAACTCCTGACTCACTCAGGTGCTGCTGAGAGCTTCTGCCAAGGTTATCCTGTGACATGAAAGCTATAAGGAGTCCATGCAGATTACAACGTTATTCTGTATGTAATAATTAGTTCATGAAGTATAATTAGTTCATACAGCATAGTGATTTGTTAATTTGGTTAATATCTTGACATACTTTAAGGATCAGTCATTAACTTTAGTATTTTTACTTTTCAGATAGAAAAAATTCAAACCAATTATTAACTTAAATAATTTGGGGTTGAATGAAAAGCAAAGACCTAGAAAAAAACAGTTCAGAGTGGGTCTAAAGGCCTGAACTTTGGGATCATACTTGACTTACTTTCCTGCCTCTGAAATTAGATTACATATGGCTTAAAGTAAAATGCATAGACAACTATATAAAACTTAGTTTTTTTGCAGTTGTGTGTTTATTTTGTCAGATTTTTTTTCGGTTTTCATTTCACGGTATATAGACTTATTTAAAGACCACACCCTCTAAGAAAACCACAGTATTGAGAATTATGGCTAACTGAATGGTGAAAGGAATGTCTTAGCAGACATGTCTAGACTTGGGCAAATTCTGCCCTATCATGTATCATAACATGTGGTTCAGAATGCATCTGAAGTGCCAGGGGGAAACCAGCAATAGGCTACTTCCCATATTGCCATCCCTGACGCTCTTTCCTGAAGTAGGAATTGTCGCGGCTGGTGATAGAGTTTTGTTTTCAGATTCATGAGACAAACACTGAGACTCTTTAGGTCTAAGCACAGAATCATTTGGTTCAGTTTAGTTGTAGATTTGGCTCAGGGATTCCTGGCAGCCAAAGGAAAATGAGAAACACCATGTGATTTACATTATCCATAGGAACTGACCAGTTTTTAAGAAAAGCAAACTTCTCTTAAAAGCTCAGAGAGGAGAGACAAGAGAATCCTTCTTATTGCCGTCAGTCCAAAGGGTTGACTTACGTGCCAGTTTTTCCTCTGCTTTTGTGTGCTCCGTATAGAGGTAGGATATCTGACTCAGGTGCAAAGGGCAGGAGTCTGAACACTTGGTAATGAGTGGTACATTCCTTGCTCTACGAAGATGGACTGAGCAGTGCTCCTATGACAGATGAAAAGAATCCAGTGCTTTGGGGGTTGGACTTCTGTCAGCGCACCTGCAGGATCTTTGTAAGCTGCTGTCCTGCTCAGACCACGCTTCTTCAGCTGTGTCTTGGCTGTCCACACTAACATAAAAACATCTGCGAAGGGAATCTTTTTTCTTGTTGAGGGACAGAGATCGGAAAAGGCGTACAGCTGCTGTAACTGTCCTTAATCATTGGTTTCAGAACTCGTTGCTTTTGTCGGCTGGAATTTCTAGAACAGTGTCTCATTGCTTAACCTACCTCACTATCTGCCATTGTGGAGTTTCCCAGATATTTCTTTACTGTATGGTCTCCCTCTGAAGCTAGAAAGGAAATATGGAACAGAGTAAAAGCTTCAGTATGTATCTTCCTAATAAATGACATGCAGTGGTTTGGACCGCTTTTGGTTTTTGTCATCCGTGTAGTGTGAGGCATTCTTTACACATCAGAGTTTGATCTTTGTTCCTTTCTTTTCTCTTCTGTTATTGACTTGACCTGGTCTCATAAGGCAGAGAAACGACATATGTTTTTGATCTCTCAGGAAAGGGCTAGCAGGTAAAAAGCTCCACTGACTACGGAGAGTATTAGGGGGTAATATTTGGTTGCGCTTACAGGGTCAGTCTCACATTGTTGAGGGATGTATGTGTGAGTACGTTATTAAAGAGATGGTAGCTTCACAATGTATACGTATATTAAATCGTCACATTGTACACCCTAAAAAAAATAAACAGACCAAAAAGAGATGTTGGCTTCAGTAAATGTTGATGAAAGCATGAGGCTTGGTGGAAACAGCTGTTTGCTGTGAATAGTGGCTTTTGTGCTTTTAGTAGTTGTGTGAAACCAGCTGACTTATTCTTTGGTTTCATTCCACCCCCAACCACCAAAAATTTTTGGTGCATTTCTTTTTCTTTCTTTTTTTGACATACAACATTATATTAGTTTCAGGTATACAACATAGTGATTCAATATTTGCATATATGCAAAACCATCACCACAATAGGTCTAGTTAATATCCATCACCATGCATAGATACAGAATTTTTTTTTCTTGAGAACATTTAGCATCTACTCTCTTAGCAACTTTAAAGTATGCAGTACAGTATTATCAACTACAGTTGCAACACTGTATATTACATCCCCAGGACTTATTTATGTTGTAACTGGAAGTTTATACCTCTTGACCCCCTTCACCCATTTTCTTAATTTCCTTTTTCTGGGTACTTTTATGTTTTTGTGTGTGTGCATATATTATTTTGTAAAACAAATTTGGCTCATGCCAGATTAAATTACAGCCTAAAATATGTTAAGGCAATTTTTATACACAATTTATAAAAATGTTGAGTGTCTAGTAAAACCATATCCTTATTATCTATAGCTATATTATTTAAACCTCTATCCTTATCACCTAGCATTAACAGCCATCAGCTTACTGTCATTCTTGTTCTCTCCCGCCTCCCCTATGTTCAGAGGACAGGGGAGGGAGAGAGGAGGTGTCACTTTACCCCAATTTTTTTTTTTTTTTTGAGGGCAGTGTCACTAGCCCCCGTATGCGGGGCCTGAACCGGGGCTGTTGGCTTCCCAAGCCAGCGCTTAACCACTGCGCCACTCGGCCGGCCGAGGAGGTGGTACTTTAAAGGAGAGCTTGGACATCATACCATTTTACTCCAACACTTTGTTCTCATGGTTGTTGTTCAATTATTTGCTCTTTGTCTGTTGACTGTTCTTTCTCTTATTACTCAAGTACTTCTTGGACTGTGCCCTGATGATGTTATAAAGGTGGACTCTTCTGGAAGCATTGTCCTTTACATGCACTCGATGGGCTGGTTTTCAGGGATCCTGGGGAGGACAAGTTTGCTGTGTGAAGTTCACGGTGCAGTTACTAGTATAATAATAGAACCCAGAGGTATCACTACTCCCTCCCTAGCTGGTAAGAGTTAGCTGCAAGGCTAGGCATTTATTGTATGATACTGTTTAGAAGAAGTAGACCCAAATCTAAGGCATGTTTTGTATTATTTATTCAACTCGTACAGATACCACAGCCTTGACTAATAAGACTCTTTAAAGGAATATGGCTAGATCCTGTTTTATTTCTCTAATTACCTACACAGAAAACTATTGACATTACAATTTAACCATTTATAAATTTGCCATCCTTTGAGTACTATACTATTTGTGCATGTCACACTTTTTAAAGGATTCTATATAGTTTGTCATATTCAAGTCCCACAATAGTGTTATGAGTAAGGAACGGGATTGAATTCTGCCCAAAAGAGAAGTTGAGGATGAGAGGGGCTAGTCTGTGACTCAACTTTAGGTCTTATATCTCCTAGCCCAGAGGTCTCTCTATGTTGAATGGTTTTGAGTTGCTTTGCCATGTGTGGTGAAATTGGAACGTGCCTGTTTTCTTTGCACCTGAACACTGTTGTGTTGAATGTCTGGGAAATTCACGCCACCTTGGACAAAGCCCTGGAGACGCTTGGGGGAGACCGTCCTCTGACTGGAGCCCTGGACCGTGGCCGGGCCAGGGCAGTAGGCACAGCCCTTCTGGAACCGCATGATTCTGCACGTCACCATCTCTTCCCAGGCCATTGGTGTCTGCCTCTCCCCACTGCTGTCCCAAATGCACACTGTGACCATTGCCACCTTCATCTTGGTGCAGTGGTTACCTTGGTGACAGAGTGGAATTCATTTGTGCCTAAAGTGTCTGAAATTGTCCCTGGGGACTAGAGATATTTGATCCAGTGGAGAAATTATTTGGAGATTCCTCCTCTCCTTAGGAATTTGGTGCAAGCACCAGATTTCCCAGCTCCTAAAATATCTAGATATGAACATTCTCTTGGTTTAAATTCCCTGAAGGAATAGAGTCATTCTTCAAGGTTGATGCTTTATTCGGAAAATTATTATAGTAACAAAATCTAAAAACCTGTGTTTTTGTTTCTCCCAAAAATACTTTCTTTTCTTATGTAGTTAAAATTGGTTTCCTGCTGAAATACCTTGCCTGCCACAGGTATATTTCATAAAACATGATTTATGCATCTGATATGGGGACATTACACATATCTGCAGTACCAAATATTTTGAGTAAGAATTGAACACAATTTCAGTGCACATATTTCAAATATTGTTTATTATTCAAGGAATTCCTTATATAAAATAGGATGCTATAGTTTCTAATATGACGTTTCTTTGGGAAAATTGAGGGAAAGCCTGTTAAAATCAGGGGCAATGTGTATTATGGGATAGCTTAAACAATAGGCAGACAGTACAACTAGTCAAAATGGGTGGTTAACCAAATGTTATCAAAACAAGGTTCTGGTTTTGATAAATAACTAAAACAGATCTGCAATTAGTACATTAACCAAGATGCAAGTGGTGTCACTAAGGTGATTACTAAAGTGCTTAGAAACGGTTTTGTTTGTTACAACAAAAGGCTTCATATAAAGCCTAATGAGATCCAGAGCTTGTTAGAGATTTTCTGTTTCGTGAGCATAATAGCTTGACGGAGTTCACCAGTTAAGGTGAAGGCGCTAGAAAAGAGTGGTTCTGTAAATGGGCATGGGACCTGATGAGACATCAAGGGTTTTTTATTTAGGGGAGCTGGTCATGGCTGTGTGCATGTGGGGTGGAGGTGGGGAGAAAGGGACACACAAAAAAGACTATCATTCAAATTTTATGCTCCCACAGAGAGTTGCTCTCACAGCTATATCTCAACTTCCCAAGTATTTGCCATGTGACCTCAGGTAAAGCAGTTTGCTTTGATGATTGCCAGTTTGTGTAAGAGTCAACGAGACTGTGATTTTCAAACTGGGGTGCTTCAATTCCACCAGATGTGGGATGGTGGGTCAGGAGGTGTGAAGTAACATGATAAATGCAGCACATATTCTTGAAGATTTGGGCAAAGACGGTGGTTTTTTTGTGAATATAGCCACCACTAACTACAAAACCAAACACAAAATTTATGTGACGTTTGGGGTAACCTATAATCATCAAAAATTGCCCTTTATTATAGAGGCCCATAGGCCTGTGCACCCAGACTTTGGGTGGCTATGTGTGCCCTCTGCCCACAGAAGTCTTGGGAGAAAATGTTCAGGATGATTGTTCTCTTTGTCAGTTGCTGGATATCTAAAATCTCGTGTATTATTCCCCTGTAAGGACCAATCAGGGACGCCTTTCCGTGTCAGTACTCCAGTGCTTTTATTTGTTTTGGTGGTGGTGTATGTAGTGGGTTGTTTAAAACAGTGTGTACCCTGTGAGTCATGTAATTTCTATTATGTTAAAATGGATACGTCCCTTTGTTTCATTCTCCAGTATTGCTTCAGTGCCTGCTCTATGCTAGGCATTGTTTTGGACGTTTAAGTACATGTTCTCTATTTTAATATTTAAGTTAAATAGACAATATTTTCACATGGTTCCACATTCAAAGAGTAAGAAAGGATATAGAATAACAAGTGGACTTCCTACCCTTGCCACTAGGCCTACTACTCCTTGGAGCCAATCAGTATTGACTATTTCTTTTGATGCCTTCAAGTGATATTTTATGTATATATTAGCAAGTATATGTATATCTCCTACCCTCCCTCTTTTTTGCACAGATGGTATTATAGAATACATGTAAATTTACTCCCTCGCTTTTTTCATTAACAGATTTGCTTTTTTTTTTTTTAAGTCCTGAAGGATGTACATCAAACTGTTAGCACTCGTTATCTCTGAAGGATGGGGGTTGAGGAAGCTCACTTGCCAGCCCTCCTCCCCTGCCCTCCCCTGCCCTCCCCTGCCCTCCCCTCCCCCCACCCACTTGCCTACCTACCATCTATCTAACTTGAAACAATGTACTTCTGTATCATTTGAATTTTTTTACTAGGAGAATATAGTTTGTTTGTTTTTTTAAAAAAAGGGGGAAAGTCCTTTTTGAAGGAAGAGATAGTATAAGGTAAATAAGTTCACACACACACAGAAATCTGATATTTGGGCCTTCTATAGCTGCTTAGGTCTTGGGGCTTGGCTGTGTCGGGGTGGGCTTTTGGCCCCGGGAAAGGGCATGATCATGGCAGCTCTCTGAAAGAATCCCCAGGTAATGTTTTTTACAACGTTGCCTAAGTAGGTGAGGAAAGTGAAAATGTGTGGAACTTCCCCCTCTGGCAGTTTGTGCCAATCTGACTCACTCTATAGCAAACTCAGGAGTTGTGTGTGGGGTAGACGTGTGTATAAATGTGTGAGATGCCCTGGAACACAAGTGGCCAGAGCCTGGAAGGAAGACTGTGTCCCCAGCTCAGGCTCTGCAGGAAGCCTTCTCTTATCTGGCTAATGGAGTCCGGGTGGGACAGTGGACAAATTAGCCTGGGCAAGGGCAGCGGAGGAGGCAGGACAGCCTGGGCTTAGGAACCCCTGTAGTGCTGGAATGTTCTGATTCACAAGTGTGCTCCTGAAACCACAGGGAAAGAAGGGAGAACTTGTCAGTGATAACAACAGTCCTTGTGGTAACAGTGCACCTCGTTGTAAGGAACTGAAAACATGTTCCAGAACTTTCTGTCAGTTTTATCCCACACTTTCAAAGGAAGTGCCGCCATCTGCACTTGGAGGTGTTCCTGCTCATTGATGGAGCTCGCAAGCTTTGAGCCAGCTGTTGAGCCCCCCTCCAGCTCCTGCCCTTGAGTGCCGGACTTCACTTCTGGGGGCTGTGTCCCCACCTGTGAATAGGGATTCGCGCTCAGTCATGTTAATTCTTCTCGTTCTCCTTGCTGGGCAGCAAAGCAGGACAATGAGAAACAATGAAGTGACAGTCCGCCACTTCCCAGGTGGAGCAGAAGTGTGCTGAGAGAAGACCTCACACCCTTGAGCCTGCCTGGTTCTCTGCTTAAACTGCCCTCTGAAAATACAGTGCTTTTCAAAGTCATTTAGAGATCACTGGCCCGTGGTCCCCATCCTGGCCTCAGGTCGTCTAGCAGGGTGCCACATGGCATCTTGTTTTAGCTCTGTGGCGTACAGGTTCCCACCTTGGCATTGAGAAAACTTAGGTGGCTGTCAACTTGCTGGCCTCTGAGGTGTGGATGCTGTGTCACATTTATTTTCTAATTACTTCAACACATAATCATGCCAATGCTTTTGTAACTAGCATATAATCTATATGAAGTAATGCAGTCTATTTGTACTATAGTACTTATTACTTGTATCTTATTACTCTCATGTTTATAAACAATGGCTTTCCAAAGCTGAGGTTAAATCCACAAAGGTGGTGGTACAATAATTAGTTTTATAAGTCTTCATGTAGTCTGATGGAGAAGTATTTAAAATTTTGGCCTAGTATGCAGACATCCTCCCTCCTGCCCCTCTCCAGGGTTAATTTAGTTTATTTTCTTGGTTTTTCAAGGTTGGATTTTTATATATATATGGGGAGATTGTTTCATAATATGTTTAAATACCATACCTTATGTATCCTAGAATTGCCCCCTTAGCTCATCTACACCCAATTGATAAATAACATCAGAGACAGCTGGAGAAGAAAAAAAAATTGTCCTATGTCACAGCCTAAAAATCTTTGCAAGAGATCTCAGCAAGTAGAGGATACTTATTTTATGAGGGAGAACCCCCATGGCTATACCAGGGATTTGGCACATGAAGCAGCCCAAATCAGAGTTACATGTAATTTTACCAAGGAAAGTGAAATCCAGTCATTATAAAGCTGTTGTGATTTTTTTTTCAAATAATTTCTGCATCCTGCATCCCCAAATTATAATTATTATGTTTCTCACTCTTCTTGCTGCCCAGCTCTTTCAAACTCTTCTCTATAAATATAGTTGGCAAAGTTATATTAGATCAGTGCAAAAGTAATTGCGGTTTTTGCCATTGAAAATAATGGCAATTACTTTTGCACCAACCTAATACAAATGAAACTTTGTATTGTTTAATTAAAAAGATACATGAAGAAAGACTGATAGTTTGCAAAAACACGTGGATTGTTTCAAAACTTCAGGCCCTAGTGGAGAATGAATGCAAGAAAGAAAATCCTATATACATTTTAAAAACCCTGATAACTTATAATTACATTAGAAATTTTTTTAAACTTTAAAAGATAAAAAGGAAGTAGACCGTTTGGCTCTGTTCATCCCTAAATAATTTAATGATAAATTCTGGACAATCCTTTAGTGTAATATACTTAGAATTATAGTACAAAAATCTGACTTGAAATCATTGACTTTCTGAAGCCTCCATGTCCTCACCTGTAAACTTATCCCAAATTTTAGCTGAGAGAATTGGAAGATTGAAGCATTCATTTTTCTTGTATAAAGTTTATTCTTCCTTCCTAATAAGACTATTGCACAGTTGTTAATGACTCCTGGAATTAATAATCTGCTTCTAAAGACTTTGACCTTTGTTATTTAGATTTACATGTGGTAGGTGTTCCATAGAAAACAAGTTGCTGTTTGCCAAGATATTGCATCATTATAGCCTACTGGGGTGCTATTTTTAATCGGATGCAATTCCTGTAGCCATTTGATAAAACTGGAAGCGTATAAAATGAAGCCCAGAGTGGCAGGCCTAGAAAGTTTAGTTTCACGAGACCAGAACTATTTCAGGGACTGGTTTTGAGAGGAACTGTAACTTAGATCTGTCTGCTAAATTTAGCCTGTCCACTGGCCAGGACTCCCAGTTTCTGTTGATAATAGAGGATGGGGTGAGTGTGTTTTTTGGTGGTGGTGGTGTGGGGAGACGGAATTGGTTTGTGTATTGGGGGAGGGTATCCACCTCTAAAACATCTATTTATTTTATAGCATTTTATTGGTTATAAAAATAATGTTTCTTAAAATAAATTTTGAACTCTAAGAAGATAAGCAGAATTGTCAAGTCACTAGGGGTGACTTTGATCAGTTTGGTATGTAGAACTAAATTCTTATTTTTTGTGTGTCCATATTATCTGTGTATGATGTAGTGACTGATCATGCCATCCATATACTGAGCAAACACTTGCTTAAAAGTGACAATATAGAGTATCACGTGCATTTTTCCATACCTTTGCTTAAACATTTTCCAAGAAGATAATTTATAATTGTGTGGAATTCCTTATAAAGGTCATTTGGTCAGTTTCTTGTTGTTTCATGCCAAATGAAACTCACAGGTCAAAAGTCAATCAAATTTAATCGCAGTTCTTGTTTCCAAGGTTAGTCCTGTGTAAAAGTTACCAATATATGTGTGTACCCATATGTAATCTGACAATCTAATTTTATCTAGTTTTAACCTCAGTAGGAGGCTAAAGGAAGGCCTACCTTCCACCCTTGTGTTTTACAGCTGGAGAGCAGGTTTACCCAAAGGACAACTTTCTTCTTTATCAGATTTTTTAGTAGTGGGATGCTGAGTTTAGCCATCTAACTGGTTACAATTCCATTCTTTCCTGAAGCACCCTGTGCCCCCTCTCATGCTGTAGTTAAATCCCTGAGGGGTAAAAGGTAGAGAAGACCAAAGGGAAAGACAAACGCACTCATTTTGGCGGCACAGAGCCTCCCACAGAACCTGCCCAAACCTATGGTGGGTCAGAGCCCAAGTAATATTGGTTTCCAAAGAGGGAGGGGAGTGGAAATCCCAAGAAGATATGGCTCCAAGAGAAGGTGGATTCCATGACTGCTTTTCCTGGGCAGCTGTTCCCAGATGTCCATTTATGTTTAAAAAGACATGTTACTCTGGACTTGAGGATTCTTTGGTGATCTTTCTTCCCTTCCATTTTGTTCTCTTTCTGTTTTTCATCTTGCTCTCTCTCTAACCTTTATTTTTTTAAATCACCAATTGATATGTGATTATTTTATATATATATATATATATATATATATATCACACATAAACACGTGAAATTTCCTCTCTCTTCCTGTTCCCCCATAGCCTCTGTATTGTGTATACTAATAGAACTTTAATGCATGTACATACATATGTGTATGTGTGTGTGTGTATATATATATATATATATAGTGAAATATATACATTTTTAAATGAAAATAATATATGTCTCCGCATTACAGACATGTTGGTATATACAGATGCACCTCTTCTTTCAATGGCCTGCATGGTATTCTCTTGTGAGGAGGTACCAAATGTATTTATACAAACACACTGAAGGATGTTTAGATGCTTTTGGAAATTCTGCTGTATAAACAGGGCTGCTGTGATCATTTTTGAACATATATGTTAACTTGCGTGTTAATGTTTCTGTAAGCAAGATTCCTAAAATGTAATTTCTGGGACACAAAATGTGTTATAGATTTTGGTAAATAATGTAACATCGTCTTACAAAAAGCTTATGACAGTCTTAACTATTGTAATTTTTATCTAATTGTTCTGCCTGTGTTAAATCTTAGCATTTATTATTTGTACTTATCTCGTACTCCATACTTTGGACATTTTTTCCATATATTTTACCTTAGTACAATATGTTCTCTCTGCTCCCTACCTGGATTGTGAATTGCTTATTGTCAGGGATCATAGTGCTTTAGTAGTAGGTGTTCGATAGAATAATGAGTTTTTAAAAACAAAAATTCTCCTTGATTATTTGGGAATAATTAGTTAACTCCAGGTTCTTGTGGATTCTGGTTTCATGTTCCTTAAGTTCCTTATTAATGGGTAAATAACCATCAAGTGCATACTGAGGTGTTAATTAGTAGTAAATGCTTAGATTTGCTAGACACTAGTAATGATTAATTCTACTTATTCACTGCACAAATACTTATTAAAACCTGTTCTGTGCTATGTGCTGTATTAGTATACTGCCATTTTTAGGTGCAACTGTATATTTTCACTCAAGTGAAAAAAGTTTCACTGAATGAAAGTTTCTGATTTGTACATCAGTATTTCTTTCAGTGTGACTTAAGTCTGATGGGCTGGGCTCTGATGGGCTGGCTGGGAGGAGGGAGAGAATGCCAGCTAGGAGCAAATGGTAGGATGGAATTGCAGTTTGCTAAGCTGAAGAAAGCATGCGGGCGGGGGGCAGAGAAGGGGGGAGAGTAGGTATAGAGAAGAGCGGGATTCGGTCGTTTGGACATTTTTTTCTTTTTTTTTTTTTTTTGAGGGCAGTGTCACTGGCCCTCATGTGTGGGACGGAACCGGGGCCGTTGGCTTCCCAAGTCAGCGCTTAACCACCGCACCACTTGGCCGGCCCAAACAAGGATTTCCACTCTTTTTTTTTTTTTTTTTCGTTTGGACATTCTAACCTAGTTATGCAGGAGCCATGGTGGGTGCATCCCTATAACTCACAAAACACCCAAGACATAGTACGTGCTCAATGCTCAATGTTTGGTTTTATTTTGATCAGTGATTTGGTTTTTAGAAATATGTATAATTTTTAGTCCTTGTCTCTTTAGTGCTGGCTCTGTTTGTACCAAAGAGAAAAGATTCCTTAGGATTATAAATGGAAGATAAATTTGAGCTGTGTCTTGAGTGAAATTGATGTGCCCGTAGCTTTGCCAGAGTGCTTTGATAATCTGTTCTTTGAATGCTGATCATCAAGTTCCTTTAATGAACAGGATCTGTCTATTACATATTTAGTTCTATACAAGCATATCTTATTTTAGGTTATGAGGACCTTTTATTACGTGTGTTGCTGATTCCTCTAGCCTAGCTATGGAACGTGATCCAGCTATGGAGTCGACATTTAGGAAGTTGCCACTGTTCTTTTACGGTAAGAAGGTAGTTTTCAGCAACAATTTGGAAAGCCATTTTTGGCATTTTTAGGTGCTAAATTTTACCCCTCCACCACACTGAGAAATTCTGTTCCCCGAGATGTAGTGCATAATTGCTGTTCTTAGTCATTTTTCCGCTTTTGATCTTCACGACTGCTGTTTTGTTCTTTTACAAATTAAGTCCATATTTTTCCTTTGCTCCTTGTTTCTATTTTATAGAAATAACCCATGACATTTGAAGGTTAAATTGTTTGATCTCACAGTTTACATCTTTAGATCATTTGACAAGATTTTTGAAACACTTTTAATGAGCTGTGCCACTTTTTTGGGTTATAATAACGTAATGTTCTCATTGTATGTGAAGCTGACATTTTGTCAAGTGGTTCAGGTGTTACTGCATACAGAATTTTGAAAAAATGAGCGTGATGTGATCTGGGCATAAAACAAGACAACTGAGGACAGTGTCACCTGCAGCTCTATTTTAGAACCTGTTAGGTAATGAATAATTAGGGGCATGCCATCTTGATACTGTGATAGATGTGCCTGTGATTTTTTTATTCTAACCTATGTCTCAACTGGTACTAGTACATAGTAATGAACAACTCATTTATAAACTATCTAGAAGCTATTGGGAAACATCTGTAAGGTCCGATATTTAGGCTGTAGCTCCCACTAGGATATGCTTAAAAATCTGATTAACATACTACTGAGGACGATTTTGGTAACTTTGAAAAGTGTGAGGGCTTAATTTTAGGTGAAAGATGGCTGTATATACAATTTTGGGGGAAGGGGAACAACAACCCTTCAATGGTTTTGTGTGAATATGAAATTACAATTTTGTTTGAATACTTTTGGGTTTATAATATAGCATTGACTGTGAATTTTTTTGTTTACTTTGTTTATAGCAAAGAATAAAAATTGAGGAGCCTCTGTGAATCTTTTCTTTAGGTATAATAATTGGATGGTCACTTTCTTTTATATGTTGAAGAAATCATATTCTTACAGAGGCCTACAGGGCTCAATGCTGTTTTGTTCTCCTACTAAAGTTAAATTAAGTCTAAAAGGAATAAATGGTATGATTAAGGGAAGTATGTTTTCCCATTGAAAATCCTAACTATATTTCTTTTGAAAAGATTACCTATTTAAATTTTTTTTTTTTGAAAATCCTAACTATATTTCTTTTGAAAAGATTACCTATTTAAATTTTTTTTTTTAAATGAAAGTCTATTTATTTTTTTCAATAGGTGGTAGAAAGTGAGTTTTAAAGAGATTAACCTGGCCAGTCTCATGCTGTGAAGAATCTGGAATTAAGACCTATGTTCTTAGAACCAAATATAGTTGACAACCTTTTTTCGCTAGTATTTATTTTTTTCATTCACGGGACAGATATTTATGTTGCATGCCTAATATGTGCCAGGTACTGTGCTTCTCCTGGGGATGCAATAATGAAAAATCCAACAAAGGACCTTCCCTCATGGAACTTCCATTTTGGTAGAGAAAGACATTCAAAAACTAAGATGGGGCTGGCCGAGTGGCACGTTGGTTAGGAGCTGGCTTGGGACACCAGCTCTGAGCAGCAGGGCTCCGGTTCGGATCCACATATGAGGCCAGTGGCACTGCCCTGTATAGCTAAGGTGGTGAACAACAGCTCCACTTAGAGCTGTGCTGCTGTGAATCCCTGGGGACAGCATAGCTGTAACCCCTGCTGCAATGGGCTGCCATAGGCTACAATGAGTGGCCAGCAGCCAGCATGAGTGGCTGGCAGCCGGCGTGAGCTGCCAAGAGCCACAGTGAGCAGTCGTCCAGAGGCCGGCGACTAATCTGCCTCACCGGGAAGAGCACAATGACGATACCAACATGGGCCAGTGAGGCGTCCTCCACAACTAGACTGAAAAACAAAAAGGACAGCACTTGTGTGTTCCCCTTCCCCTGTTCCCCAACACTGTTCCCCTCCCCCAATTCCCTAATGAAATCTTAAAAAAAAAAAAAAAAGAGTAAGATGATGTAGATAAGAAGATGATCAAAGGAGGCTTGTCTGAAGAGATAACATAGGAGTGGGAGCATGAAAGTTAAGTGGAAGCCAATAGTGAAAGAACAGAATGAAAGTGTTTTGGGAAACGGTAATAACGTGTTCAAAAGCCTTGATGCAGTTAGAAAGTAAAAGTAGACTAGGCTAATTGAAGTGTAGTGTTGAGTGGTGGTACTTAGACATACAAAGGCATGAAGGGTCTTGTAAGCTATGTAACAAGCATGGATTTTATTCCAATAGTGGGAAGCATTACAGGATTTCACAGATGGGAATCACACAGTTTAAGAAGTTGTCTTTGCTGCATTATGAAGATTGCAGTTGGGGTTTGGGTGGGATAGTAAGCACAGAAAGAGCATTGAGAAGGCTTTGGCAGTAATTCAGATGAAATGTGGTGTTGGCTGAACCATGGTGGTTGCATGGAAATCAAGAGAAGTCGATGGATTCATGATTGCTTCAGAGGTAGAACTGGCAGAACTTAGACCCTTAGTGATACTTTTTTAAAAAAATTTTGGTTCTTTTTCATCTTTGCCAACTCAAAAGCTGAAGAATGGCATCTTACTGTTGTGTTAATTTTCTTTTATTTTTTTTTAACTGATGAGATTGAATTTTTTTTCTCCATATTTGTTGGTGTGTGTGTGATTGACCTATTTGTAATACTTATTTAAGGTCTTTTTCTTAAATGATTTTTAAGAGCTCTTCATATTTGAGATCTGTGACAGACTGAAAAATATTTTGTGCTATGTTTTTATTTGTCTTTTAATATCATTTATGAAGTATTTTGACTGTTTTTATGGTTATTTGTTTAAAGCTATGGTTTACACACTTGGTATCACATCTTTGTGAATGCTATAGAGTTTATAAATGCATGTGAATGTGAGAGAACACTTTATACTGAGGGTGCCAAAAAAGTGTATACAAGTGGACACTTTGGTCAGTGTTGCTCAAGCAGTAGTTCACCATAATCAGAAGTGTCTGGACGCTGATGGTAACCACTTCAAGCACCTCTTGTAATTGCAGAAGTCAAATGTGACTTGTATTCATCTTTTGTTATCAGTATATTGAGTATTACAATTTTAATAGTTTTTTCCTTAAAGTGTGTATACATTTTTTGGGGCACCCTCTGCATATGTCTCATTTTGAACTTATTTCTGTGTAACAACAGTGATGTGTGTTCAAGGTTAAGAGCAAAGGAGTTATTTCATCTAATGAAGAATATCCTTAGCTGTGCTGTTCAGTTCTTTTACTTATTCTTTTTTATTGTTTTATCATCCCTTTTGTTATCTAATTTTTTTACAACTTATGTAAAATTACATAATAGCTTTACATTTCAATTGTCATCATTGATTAATTACAAGTGTCTAATTTTGTTGCATTGGTTGTAGTTGTGGAAATGAGAGAAGAAAGCTCACTGAAGTTTTATATACAGAAAGGATAAATATTTACAGTGATTGTCTTAGGGTTAGTCCTTGTGGTAAGTGGTGGCTCTCTAATTGTAGGATTTTATACTACTTTGAGGTCCTCCATCCTAGACATGATCTTGTTTAGGTGAGATTGCATGGTAGCTCAGATATGCCCTGTTTGCCTGAAAGCTCTGGAAATGGCCATGTCGCAAGTCACTAGATGCACATTAGAATCAGATGGGTATAAAAAGAAGGAGCATCAGTCGAAGGTTTAGAAAACAGGGATTCTAGTTCTTGTAGTTCTCTGACCTAGTTGTGTTGCTTAGGCTCAGGATCTCTGTTGGAATATATATTCAAAATCCTTTATAGCCTGGTAAAGGTGCTGGGGTATGTCATTTCATAGACTTTCTGCTGCCCCCTGGTGGTATTCTACCTTAGTGCAAGCTACAGCTGTGGTCCTCTTACAACAGGAGCCTGTGCTCCAGTGCTGGCCAACTTGATGGTTGAGGATCATCCCTTCTAGGCAGCTGAGCTTCGATGCTATTAACCATCTGTTGATTGATAAAGAAGCTCTATAAAGATGGACCCTGGAAGTTTGGGAAATTACCAGATAGTTAGAACCAAGTAGTCATGCTCAGTGGTGACTATAGAGAAATTGATGAATATACATTTTTAAGAATCAGCATAATTGCTGTGAGGGGAAAAAAAAAAGGCTTAATGCATCTTTTTGAGTATGGAAACAGAGACAGAGGAGACCTACACTTGCCTTTCTTGAAATCCTTGATTCTGTTTGCGCCCAGGAGACCAGGAGAAGGAATCCCGGGAAAGGAGGCAGGGGGAGCTATTTATGGGAGAAGAATAGAACACAGTGAGAGAACATGGATAGTGCCTTCACGACAAGGCTTGGCCAGAGGATGCACATTTGAGTGCCATCGATTTAGAATTTACCCTTTTAGATGCTCTCTGGTCTGAAAATAATTTGAAGATGTCTAGCTATGAAAGTAAGTACTAGAATTTTATTTTGGGGTATAGACTTGAACTTGATTGCTCCTGTGTGGGCCTGTGAGTTGTTGCTAATTTTGAAACACGGTGTTAGCCTCTAGGGTCATGTTCCTTAAATTAGCTTTCCTTTACTTCAGTGAGTTATATTTATTTTTGTAAGTGCAGGTTAAGGAGAAATTTGGTAGACTTTCTCTCACTGACATGGAAAAGCTTTGGTTACTCAGCTAAGTGGGTATGTCTAGCCCTTAATGGACTATAAAAACTTACTTCACTGAAGATAAGAGTTTTTATTTTATATTAAGAAATTGTGTTTCTTTCAGCCTGCTAATAAAATTAGGCACTCTGCAATTTGAACACTAAAATTATACTTTAAATTAGTTGCATTTTATTGTAATGTGTGATGATTGGGGCCCTAATCCAAATGTGCACATTATTAAAAAGTGGCCGCCCTTCTGTGTAAAATCATCAGCACACATGTAATAATTTCTAACTACTTCTGGGTAACAGATGCATTCAGGGAGAAAAGTAGATTAGAAACTGAAATATTCAATCTCCTAGGACATTTTGATGGCATGTGAGACAAGGGAAACATATTTGAAATCTGAACTGCCTTAGGAAATCTGGGGGTAATGGTTACTGTATATAAAATGTATCTAAATTTTATGGCACTATTATTCTCATTGTTTATAGAGTATTAAAGAGGCATTGCCTACTACAATAGTTTGACCAAAAATACAATCAAAATTCTTGTAGATACTGTAGGGAGGAAAAAAATTTTTTTTTTCCCTTTACCCATTTTAGGTCCTCTGGCTGGTGCTCCAAAGAGTCGACTGACAAAAGACAGATTAACAGAGAAAAACAAACTTATTAACACATATGGAATATACACATGGGAGCACTTAGCCATGAGTCACTCAAAGGAATGGCAAGAACTTGCTTATACAGAATCTTAAACAAGTTTTTAGAGAAGTGACAAGATAAAGGAAAAGGAATTTGAAGCTGCTAGGGGCAACAAATGCAGCAAGACAAATATATGGAGAAACTAATGGCAGAAAAAGACTAGTTTTAGCAAGGTTTGTTAGATTCCTCCGATGCCACCTCTGGGCTGCTGAGTCTAAAGCTGTCTCCAGTGATTTGTTATAACTGCCACCTTTCCTGGTGGAGAGGAGAAGGGGACTGCTTTTACAAATTTACGTCCTGCGTTTAGGCAAGTAGGTAAGGGCAGAGAGCTGTTCTTGTATCTGCTTCTTCTCAGTGCCTTCAGTTCAACATAATCCTTATGCCTAACAGCTGCTCTTCAATACCAGAATATATGGCTTTGTGCTTTCATTCCCCAGTGGTTCTTCTGAGTAGGGGCAGAAATACCGGCAAGGAATTTCAAGGATGGAGGTGGTCTGGGGAAGATGGAGGAAAACATAGTGAGGATGGAAAAAAGCAGGGTGGGAGCTAGAGCATTCTTCAAGATTTTTTTTTCTCTTTTCCTTTAAAATAATTAATACAGAATAATAACAGAAACATATTTTGTATTTTCAGCCATAGTTCTTGGACACTTGTTGAACTCTTTCAATTGGGCAATTCATGTCCCCTTTTGAGTTCTGAGAAATTTTCTTGAGTGATTTTTTTAGAGTATAGGTTCCCTCTGTTTTTGTTCTGTGCTCTTTCTTGAGCTCCTAATATTCACATATTGAACTTCCTAGATTATTTTTTTAATGTTATGACCTTTTCTCTCAATCTTTCTGTCTTGTTCTACTTCCTGATTTTTTTCAACTTTGGTTTCTATTGAATTTTTCCTAGTTAGCATGAATTTTCAGGAGCTTTTTTTTTTCAATCACTCTCTGAATTTTTTTTTTTTTTTTTTTTTGAGGGCAGTGTCACTGGCCCTCATAAGTGGGACCCGAACCGGGGTCGGTGGCTTCCCAAGCCAGCGCTTAACCACTGCGCTGCTCGGCCGGCCCGTTTTTGTTTTTTTTGTTTTTTTGAATTCTCTGAATTTTTTGTTCTTATGTTTTATCTCTGAGAATGTTAATAATAGTTTTTTAATGTTATCATATCCCTACCTACTCTGTTTCTTCCAAGTTCTGTTTTGTTTTGGTCTGCCTTAGAAGTTTTTCAAATGTCTATGATTTTTAGCTATCCATTCATATGTTAAAGGAAGCACAAAAATGCTGTTTGGCAGTGTTTTTTGCGTGAGTGGAGCATATTCACATGATTTCAGAACTAGATGATCAGTGTTTTTACGTCTCGTATCTTAAAAATGTCTGGGGTTCCCAGAAAAAGCCTATCTTGTCTTCCTGGAAGCTTTCATCCTGGCTCCCAGTATTCTGGGGCGGGGCTGGGGGGGTGTCTGTTAAATTAAAGGGCAAGAGCCCATCCAACTTAACATCTGTTTGCAATTTTTATATCATTCCTTGTTTTTAGTACAATGCCTGTGTCCTCAACTGTGTGGTATCCCCTAGTCTAGAGACTCTCCATTTCCCCTTTTCCAGAGAATGGACTTCGTCTTCTCTGATGTGGGGGAGAGGCGGTTGGTTGTTCAGCTATGCAAAGTAAGAATCAGGAGGTAACTTCTTTCTACCAATCCTGCTATTTTTAGCTCCACCTTCACCCCCACTTTGTAAAGGACCTGTGCCACCAGTTCCTCATTCTTTTAAGGCTTCTGTTATGCGAATCATCTTCGTCATCTTTCCTCTTTCTCATCTTTCCTCTTTCTTGGCTCAGGATTGTTTTCTGGGGTCTGCTGAGTTAGTAACCACTAATCCACCTGCTTCCCGACTTCCTAAATTGAGCTCTGCTGTTCTGCCTCTTTCTAATTCATCCCCCCCCCTTTTTTTTTTGTTAATTCCTGTACTATCATATCAGGGGAGTGATATGGAAACTAATGGAAAAAATAATGGAAACTAATGCATATGTTCACTTAAACATCTTTTTTGAAAATGATTTCATCTTTTGATTGACTGGCTTCAGTTTTCTGTTCCCCTCTCCCCACCCTCCAAAAAAAGAATATATGGGTAGTGGATTGCTTGAGTTTTTGAGATTTGAAAAAAAACTGTCAGTTGCCTTTAAATTTACGTACTTCATATTTTTGATGATTTCTCTTTTCGATCTCCCTTTAACCTTTTGCTTTCTGTCTTTCCTCCTGAGATATTAGTTGGTTACAGGCAAAAGAGAGAACCTGGGATTTTTCTGTACCTTATTTATTTATTTTTTATTAAAGTTTATTGGGGTGACGATTTTTAGTATAGTTACATAGGTTTCAGGTGTACAGTTCTGTAATACATCATCTGTGTATCACATTGTGTGTTCACCCCCCAGAGTCAGTTCTCTATCATATATTTGACCCCCTTTACCCTCATCTACCACTCCCTCCCTCCTTACTCTCTGGTAACCACTAAACTATTGTCTGTGTCTATGAGTTTTTCTGTACCTTATTTTAACGCACCTGTCCTTTTTCTTCCTCTTTAAAAAATCATGTGTTTTTCTTTCATTATGGTCTCATTTTTTTTTAACCTCTTTGCTATACTCATTCCACAACTTCTTCAAACTTAATACTTCCTGTTGTCATACCTGTCAAACCTTCCTCAAAGTGGATTATTTCCTCATGTGAATTATAATTTGAATTGTTTATTCATCCCCAGTAAAGATTACTTTTTTCGTGGAAGTCCTGTGAACTCTTGATTGTTGAAGGGTTTCTAACCATTTTGCATTTACTCTTTCTTGTGTTGACATTATTATTTGGCTTGGAAATCCCACACTATGCAGGTACTATAATATAAATTTGGAGTCTGCATTATCGTATGCTAATTTCATAGGTCCATTTTTTCTAGTCTTATTGGGATCCTTGCTTTATTCAAGGCAAAAGGGTCTTCATTCCTGTGCCCTACTTGGATCTGGCTTCAGGCTGGATCATCTGCCCAGGCTGGGATCTTAAAACCCTACTTCCTGGCTGCTGGAGTCCAAGGCTGGTATCCCTCTGGGCTAGTTGTGTTTGCTTATCTTTTCCACTCTGGCTTTGAGATTCCTCTTTAGACACACAGGAAGCTGCCCCTATTTGTTTATTTATTTATTTATTTATTTATTTAGTTAGTTAGTTAGTTAAGATTTTATTGGGGGAGGAGAACAGTGTTGGGGAATTGGGGAAGGGGAACAGCCAAGTTGTTGTCCTTCAGTCGTAGTTGTGGAGGGCTCAGCTAGTTCAACTCCAAGTCCAGTGTTTTGGCATTCGTCTGCCTGTTGGCAGCTCAGCTCAAGGTGCCGTGTTCAATCTTAGTTGCGGGTGGGCGTAGCCACCATCCCATGTGGGAGTCGAACCCAAAACCTTGTTGCTAAGAGTGCACGCTAACCATGCAGAGCTATCCAACCGCCTGTTGGCAGCTCAGGGCAGCTCAGCTCAAGGTGCCCTGTTCAATCTTAGTTGCCGGTGGGCACAGCCCACCATCCCATGCGGGAGTTGAACTGGAAACCTTGTTAAGAGCACGTGTTCTCACCAGCTGAGCCATCCCACCACCTATTGGCAGCTCATCGGCAGCTCAGCTAGGGCGCAGCATTCACTGGCCCTTATGGGAATCGAACCGGTGACCCTGTTGCTCAGAGCTTGCACTCTTAACCAACTGAGCCACTCGGCCGGCCCTCCCCATCTTTATTTTGAAATGGTTTGTGGCATTAAAATTTTAGCAATGATATTTATGTAGATTTCTATATGCTTGATGTACAAAGGAGGTATACATCCCTGGGGCTGCATTATGGAATCAGAAGCCACCTCATTTATTCACGTGTTAAAGTGTGGACTGTGTGTTAGGGTCTAGAGAGTCCAAATGAGGCTGGGCTTTCTGAAGGTGGCAATTCTAAAAGTACAAAAATATAAGGCAAGAGGGATATTCTAGACAGAAGGAACCTCCTGGGAAGTGTGCAATGAATGGTGTGTGAAGGAAACTACTACAGTTGAGTATAGGTAAGACACAGTGCTTGTATGGAAAGGCTGAAAGGTAAAGGTAAGGAAATAGGTTGGATCGTGGAAGGCCTTGGTGCTAAGCTAAGGAGTCTGAGCACACCGAGACCAGTGGGAGCCATCAAAGGTCTTAAGCATAAAGCGAGGAGATCACATTGTATACAAAAAGACCCATTCGGTAGCAGAATGGAGGTGGGAGGCTATTGAGCGCGAGTGGAGGCGGAAACTAAAGCAGGAAGAAATGGGGACGTAGGAAAAGGGGAGCACATCTGAGAGCATCTTCAAGGTGAACTCTGCAGGAATTAGCGGCCAATTAGATACAATGGATGAGGGAGCGAGAGAAATCGCCAAGTGGCCATCCTATGGGTCAGATTCAGTTTGCGTGTGTTTTGTCTATTTTTGCCATTTAAAAAAATTAAATTTAAACTGTGTTGGGTGTGGCTTCCCCATTCTGTGTGCATGGTCCTCCCCATTCCCTATTCTTTGCAACCCAGCTGGCGTTCACTTGCCTGGTTCCTGAGGGCGTCTGAAGTTGAGAACCTGGTGGGTAGACTTCCCTAGACAGCTTATTCTGGGGGTGCGAGAGGAGACAGGGATGAGGGAGAGCTAAAGAATGGTGAGGACAGGGTGACCTCATTCCTCTCCTCTGATGCTGGCTCTGCACCATCCCCAGTCTCCAGCCTCCACTCTTACCCCATCCCGCATCTCTGGACTGACCACTATTGGGTTTTCTACAGGAAAAAGAGGAGGAGAGGAACGATCTTGACTTTTCCCTCATAGATGTCTTGAAAAGCTCCCGTTATGCATGTACAAAATGTCAGATTTCCAATCCTTATTGCAAGAATGCAGAATTACTTTTACTTTACAAATAAGTAAACTGAGGCAGTTTAAGTAAGCCAGACTGCCAGTATGCTTTTGAATACTGCATTGACGTTTCTTAAAAACAGAGAGAGGATAGTAAAGCATGGCTTTATCCTTTTTCCAAGCTGTTTGACATTTCTCATAGCCCCGATGTACTTCTGTGATAGAATCAGAGGCACATGCAATATTGTTGTTATTCTTGCGGAACAAGCCTAAAGTAGAAGGATTTTGGCTCTCATTTTTGAAAAGCAGTCTGGGAAGAAAGGAAAGTATGGAGTGGAGTGTAATGGAAATAGCCTTGCTAGCCTTTCTCAGTCTCCTTGGGACAGATGAGATCACCTCTGTACACATCAGCGGGATGTAAAAGCCAACAGATTTTGGAAACGTTGATTATGTCCTCACATTCTTGAGTGCTGCCAGAGTGAGTCTGTTTCCAGGGACTACAGATTAACTAGATAAATATTAAAATGGCCCTGCTGGTTTCAGACTTAGAGAGACAGTCAGTCAGTTGAGTGGGAATAGATTATCCTCAGATTTTGGTAACTGAATTAGAAGAATGAACCCTTGGGGGAAAAGCAGCGTGATTAGTTTGTCATTAATTGGTGCTCTGCAAAGTTTTCCTTATTGTAATGACAGCAAGGCAGAGTTTTCAAATGGTCTTTTATATTTGGCGGTAGACTGGGTAGACAGATATTGAGGAACATATAGATGATAGAACAGCTGTAATTCTGATGGTTTGTTGTTCTCTCTCTGGGATGATGGGAAATATTTGAGACCGGAATTTCTTTATGGACTTAGGTTCAGGTTTCAGCTTGATCTCTGTTGGTGGTTTGGGTCATCTTCCAGGAATGTTATGTTTTGGGAATATGAAGGATTTGGGAACCTAATTATAGACAGAGAGCAAAGGTTCCAATTATGTAGAAAAATTTGCAAGTCCATTTCATATTTTTCAGGAAAGCTAATGTAGGGAGTATCAATTTTTAATGTTACAGTACAGCCTGTGTTTAAAAACACATATGCTTAAAAGAAAAACACCCTTTCTTATCTAACGACAGTTAATATGTGTTTATTAGAGAATTTAGAAAACCCTGGAAAAAATAAAGCAGGAAATTATTTTATAATATCACCCAAAGCTAACAGAAGTTAATATACACCTTCTATATACTTTTTTCCTATGAGTATTTGTAATACATGTGTGTTTACAAAACTGGCATCATTCTTTTTTCCATTCTCTAGCTGAGCTCTAGTGGGGCTTAATGCTGTGTTGTATAATGATGTGTTTAATGAATTCTCACTGTATAGAACTTTTAGGTTGTTTCTAATTTTTTTGCCATAGTAAATTCTTTGAATTTTATGGTTAATAAATATTTACATTTTATCACAGAATGACTCAAATGGAGGCACAGGGTATGGGAAATGGAATTAGCTAGTCTTGGTGCTGGTAAGACTGTCCATGAAAAGGATGAAACAGCTTTGTATTTCATATTGTAAGAGAACAACTAGAATCTTGATTTATAGTATAGAGTGGGTGTGGCTGGTTTCTTGTCAATGTCGTCTCTACTGATTTTGTCAGCCAAAAAATCATCTCTTTTTTCTCTGGAACATTGGAATGGGTCATTTTGGGAGGAGGGCATAAACAGGGAGGCTGTCAGTTGGGAATGTTATAGGGCAACTGCTGAGAAAGAATACGTTCCAGATATTGTGAAATCTAAGTCTCAAACATCATTAAATAAATAAAGCATGGAGGAGACCAAAAAATGTCATCACATGAGGTTCTTCCAACAGCCTGAAGTCTAACAGCCAAAGTGGACTGCAAGGCCCTTATGTACACTTCAGCGCGCCCTTCTTTCTTATATCTAAACAAAATAGGTCAGCATATACTTGGTTCAATATGCTGTTTCATGAGGGCTGATTTTACTTGCTAACCAGAATTAGTCTGTGGAATTGTGAATGCTGTATGCAACAGCAATTTAAAATAAAGGACAATTTAAAGGTTATGGCATCAAAAGTAATCTTCTAAAATTTCCCCAACTGTGTAGATTGAAATAGATACGTAGGTTCTTCAGCTGAGACTGTGCGGTGGTTATTCTAGCCATTTTTTTCTCTATATAAAAACAGTTTTATGAACTGTGCCTATTTAACTCTTGAAATGTTAAATAACAAAAAGAAATCTACAACTAATTAAACTGGTTTGGAGGAAAGCATTCAGGAGCTATCCAAATTGAGTTAGAGAAGAATTAAATACCCACCTCATGAGTATCTCAGTGAGCTGCATTGCCCTAAAAGGCCCATTAGGTTATTACTGACTTTCATGGAAAGTTTTAGTAGATGTAAAGACCTTTATCTGGACTTGAAGTATTTACAAAAAGGCAATTCGTGTTTTTCATTATAAAAAAATGTTATTTCTTGATTTGATTTGCACTTTAACTGTACCCACAGGTAGTTTTCTGTTATACTAGTAAAGTCTGAGCAAAATATTACATGCTCACCAAATTTTGATCTTGCAATAAGTTTCTTATACAAGCTAGTAAAATCATGTATATATTACTTTCACTGTTATATTTAGAGATTTGATGCATGAAGCAGAAAGTTTAGTTTGCTATATGCTTATAAAACTATTCATGCACACACTGCTTCCTTCTTTTATTTGCCATTATCATCATTTAGAAACATCTGGAATTTCCCTGTGGTTTCTTCGCTGACATGCCAGCTGTGCTTGTGCAGTCATGGATCCGTCATACTGTAAAAAATTAAGAAAAATTCAGTTCTTAATTTCATGGCACACATTATAAAAGCCCATTGAATCTTCAAAGAAGAATGAATTAGGTTCAATATAATTTCTTCCATTTTATGTATTGCTTTATGTTTTCCAAAGCATTGTAAGGTCCATGTAAATTTGCTTAACTAATGGAATGAATGGATGGAATAAATTATTCATTATAGGAAACTGAGGCACTGGGGTTAGAGTACAAGTTAACGACACAGCATGTATTAGAACTCAGATTTTCTGAGCAATTAATCCATGGATAGTTGCATTGTGCATTTCATGATATTCTAATTCTTGAAAATTGGTGTTCAGTGTGTAATTCATATGGTAACTTTTTGCTTACACAGCCTCTTATTTCTAGACAATGCCAGATAACAAGATAATATGATAGATTCTTATTTAAGGATAAACACATATTCAGAAAAGATTTATTTAGTGATTTTGCTTAGTTAATGTATTTTTCATTGCCAAGGTAATTGCTTAAAGTAATTTTTCTGTCGTTAGTGATCTTGCTTTGATAATTTAACTATAAATAGTTTACAGTGTGTCATGGCATATTATTGGGTCATCAGGAAAGTCATGACGCATTTTTGCATTGAAAAACATAAAAAAAAATATGTCTTGACTTTCCCGAAGACTCAATATCTGATGGCGTTTATAATATTAAAGTCTAAAATACCTATTTTAAGAATTGTAGCCAAATCATATTTAGCAGATTTATTTTTATTTAGTTGAGGCCGTATAGAAAACTACGCTGAGTTTAAAATCTGTAATGAATATTCGCTGTTGTTCCTGCCTTTTATTCTATAGGACTCCATCATTTTAAAAAAATCATTTTTAGACTATCCTTTGTGCTCAAATCTGTGAATCCATTGGATGTTTGCAGCAGAAGAGCCCTGACAACTAGCCTCAGGACCAACTCTTTGCTATGTATGAGATTTTAGACAAATCACAGTCTCACTGGACTTTAGTTTACGTATATCTAAAAATTACAGATGAACGAGAGTTCCAACACCTCTTCCGTCTCTCACATTGTGTGGTGTTTTATTATAAAGAGTTGATGTACAGGTGTTACTCTTCTATCACTTCTTCCAGTTCTGAGAGATACATCTCATGATTTGAGCTATGCATTATTTCTTAACATTCTCCCAGTAATGGATCCAGCATAGCTTTTCTGCACGATCATGGTGGTAGCTGTTTTCAGAGCCCAGTCTAATGTACAGTCCTCTGGGTGTAGATGTGAAAACACTTTGCGTTTACCTTTTCAGAAACACCATAGTATATTCTGAATGGAGAGTATGAGTCCAGTGAGGCATCTCCCCTCTCCTTCTACAGCTGGGCTAAGTCCTCATCTTTTAGCAGGGGCTTTTGAAGTACTGAGTAGCTGTTTAACAATTCACTTGCATAAAAATGAGCTTACCCCCTTTGTACCATTACAGCATCAGCCGCAGGAAAACAGCATGTATGACTTTATTTTTGAGCTTCAAAGCTTGCTTGAAAAATAAAGCGTTGTTTTCTCATAGAACTTGGAAGGCTGTTTTTACTCACGTGTGTCAGAATGATTGGGCTTTGAAAAATGCCATTTGGATGTGGCAGCATCGGTAAATATTTCTGACACATCTAAAGTTGGGCTTTAGAAAGGAAGCAGGACATGACAAAAAAGAACAAGGCATATTTCATGGAGTGATTAATATCTTTTATCTCTTTTACATGATTGGATTGTCACAGCACTAGAAACCCTTATGAAGGTAGTTAGTTGTTCATCCTATTTTCCAAAGGAAACGAAGGCTTGGAGAGGCTAAAGGACCTTGTCAAGAAGGGAACTACCTAAGTTGGGTCGCAACTGCAGGCTCCCCGACTCACACAATCAGTGCTCTTTCTACCACGCCATGCATGCAAGACCGTTAAATTGCATTATGTGTCACAGATATTAGTGATGCAGGAAATCAGGGAGGGGGAAAGGATTGTGAAGTAGAGTGGTCAGGAGAGGCTTTGCAGAGAAGGGCCTAAGGCTAAGGGAAGAGCCTAGGCTTGTTGAAGAGGAGTAAACGGAGAAGTCCAAGATGGGGGGAAGGACACGGATTCGTAAAGAGTGAACAGTTTTGTAGTCCTAGTTACTAATGGAAGCCATTTACTTCTCTGGCTGTCTCTTAAGAGTCCCTCTGGCTATCTGATGGACTCTCCTTTGCAAGAATAGTGTTCCTTCATTTGAATGGAGGCTTATAATGCCAGTGTGTGTGTGTGTGTGTGTGTGTGTGTGTGTGTGTGTGTGTGTGTGTGTGTTGGCCTGTATTGTCTCTAACCATTTGATTTTTTTCTCTTTTTAAAATTATCACTTAAGAGGAGATAACTTCACTGTTTCCCCATCATAGAGAAGTGAAATAACACCTTGGCCTGCGTCTGGTCTTTATGGTTCTCAGGGGGTTTCCCGTCCTGGCAAACTTCCTGCATTGAAGAAAGAGAACAAGGAAAAACCTACATGAAAAGCCCATGTTCATTTCCTTGGGCTTGAACATTCTAACGAGAATTTTCTTTAGAATTCTGGTAGCCACTTCAAGACGTGGAGGGTTCCCTCTGCTGGTAGCCTGATTCTGCTGAGGAGTGTATGGGGAGAGGCCTAGAGTTTGATGCCAGGAGATTTCTTTCCCACAGGACCTTCTGTCAGGACTCCCATTTGGCATGTGTGTCTTCTTGTCACTCTGGGTAGTACCACAGTCCCTTTCTAGTGGTTTTGAAGTGGTCACTCTGGTTTTGGTTTCATATTTCTGGAGAATGCCCACCTTGTACTCTTCAATCACTCAAGTAGTTTTAAAGCAGTTTTCAATGTCAGTGACATTTTCATTAGGTTTATTTTCCATCAAACCACCTACATGTTGCTAGATGTAGGGGACATTTCCTGAGATATTGAGTGCATTCCTGAGTGCATTCTGATAATGGTTGAGCACATTCTGAGCCCCGAGAGACATGGACTTAAGACTGTAGCCCTACAAATGAGCACTGGTTATTACCACATATCTGGTTAAGTATTTTAATGAGTAGTACACTGAGCCAGGACTCAGAAACTACTTAAAGCTCTTCTATGCAAGCGTCCACTTGACCATGTGCGAGATCTTTGACCTTTCTGGAACTTAGTTTCTTCATTTATAAATGAGGGAGTTGGATCACATCATTAATTTTTAAACTGTGGGATTCCACAAAACGCCCTGGGGGCTGGGAGTAGAAATGTTGGCAGAGCGGGGAGGACCCTGGCCCTTCGCTTCCCCTGTGTTTCCACCCAAGTAACTGCATTTATTACTCTTTTATAGATTTGGGGGTCGAGGCGATTTTGGAAAAAGGGATCCATTGATTTTTTTGTGCAAGAATATAAAATTGTTGGACCAGATGATCCTGAAGCCCAACAATTCTGTGATCTCTATTAAGTTGCTGTGTGTTGCATATATTTTTAAAATATTTCTTCTCTAGATAGAATAGGAGGTTAAGCAGACTGGCCATATTCTTTCAGATTGTCTCAGGAAGCATGTACGTGCACAGAGAAACACTGATCCATACCAAGCAGTGTCCAAAGCACTTCAGGAATATTCCTTAGAAAATACACCATTGGGGAGGATATAAAACATTTCCCCTTTGACTCTATTGTCAGGCCCATTTAAAGCCCTTTCAGAGAAGACTAACCAGTGAATCAGTGGTCCCTTAAACTAATAGTACATGTTATGGATAAGTCCATAACTGGTTTTCCATGTTCCTTATTAATGTTAAGATTTTGTATTTGGGGGTTGTTTTGGAAGTCTCAATATCTTGACTTTTTCTCGCCTCCACAGAAGGAAGAATCTTGTTCAAAAATGAGGTGAATAGACGCTCAGGTCCTCAGGAGCCTGGACAGCTGCATGAGGTGTTTAAAAGCTGCCCCGACCGCCTTGCCACCCAGTCTCTGTCATGAGGCCTGACGGGATGAATGTGCTACGGAGGACCGGCATCCTGCCCTGTCGGAACGGGGACTGCTGACTGCCGAGCACAAGCTGAGGACCGCCTGTTGTCTGCCAGTACCATGAAGGAAGTGGTTTATTGGTCACCCAGCAAGGTGGCAGACTGGCTGCTGGAGAATGCTATGCCAGAATACTGTGAGCCTCTGGAACATTTCACAGGCCAGGACTTGATCAACCTAACCCAAGAGGATTTCACAAAACCCCCCTTGTGCCGAGTCTCCTCTGACAACGGGCAGCGTCTCTTGGACATGATAGAGACCCTGAAAATGGAGCACCACATGGAAGCACACAAGAATGGCCACGCCAACGGGCACCTCAGCATTGGCACAGACGTCACCACCCCGGACGGCAGTTTCAGCATCAAGGTCAAACCCAATGGGATGCCCAATGGGTATAGGAAGGAGATGATAAAGATCCCCATGCCGGAACCGGAGCGCTCCCAGTACCCCATGGAGTGGGGCAAAACGCTCCTGGCCTTTCTTTACGCACTTTCCTGTTTCGTCCTCACTACAGTGATGATCTCGGTCGTCCATGAACGAGTGCCTCCTAAGGAGGTGCAGCCTCCACTGCCGGACACCTTTTTTGACCATTTTAACCGGGTGCAGTGGGCCTTTTCTATTTGTGAAATTAACGGCATGATCCTTGTAGGACTCTGGTTAATTCAGTGGCTGCTCTTAAAATACAAGTAAGTAAAGCTGAAACTCTCCAATTCAATGACGGAGGGGCTTGCACTGCAGATGCCTAGCACTCATTATTTGGAAAGGAGATGTATCAAGCAGTGGAGACAAAAGCATGTTATCTCCCACCCCTTTTTGAAGCCATATACCCAACTAAAGCTCTAGCAGTTTTAAGAAAATGCCATGTTTATTGCCTGCTTTGTACAAGGTTGATGCAGAATGCTGAATAGAATGGTTCGAGATGCTATTCTTCTGTTTTCACCTCAGAGAGTGCAAGCTACTGAACCACAGATTAACTACCCAATCTTGGTATTGTTATCTCCTGAAATAAATTGTTGACTGTTGGCCTAAGCACCATGAATGGCTGCATAGCTTTTCCCACACAGAGGTAGACACCTGGAACCTTAGTAACATGTGCTTAAAGAGGGTTCACCCATAGAAATCAGCACAGCCATTCCACAGTGGCTTGGGCTTTGGGGAATGACTTTGTTTAGGTAGGTCGACTACAGATGAACCTGCATGGCTTTCCACCCCCTGGAGCACATGGCAACTAAAGCAGTATATGGCGAATCCATTTAAGCTCCTCTGGATTTTAAATAGGTGCCTTCTTTTAGTTTCAGGTGGATCTAAAGTGGCTTTCGTGTCCCTAGCGGTAAACTCAACACAGGTCCCCTCAGGCAAGCTGTTGGCTTAGGTTGTCTGTAACAAACTATAAACCCTTATGTTTCCCTCGTCATCGGTGTCTGGTTTTATGATTACCAGAACATCTTTATGGCTTCCATGAATAGGAGTTGGAAACAGGTTTGTTAAGGAACTGAGTTTCTCCATCGTGGACTGTGTTTCATGACCCATTGTATGGTTGAATGTTAAGGAAATCATCTGGAAAACAAAATGCAAACAGTTTGTGCTGAACATGATCTGAACGAAATGATGAGTATTTTCCTGGTATGTTCATGTGGACTGTATTTCTCACCTTATAAATTACATATCTGCAAATGGAAATAAAAGCAGTTCCTGACTGCCAGGAAAAGAACCATAACTTGTGTAAAGGAAGTTGTTTAAGTGGCCAGTGTTTATTTTGGGACAGGTTTGGCAATCCTAGAATTTAAGCTAAATTTGAAATAGAAATGATGATTCGGGCTGCATCTGATTGGGTAGAAGACCTTTTTTGTTTGTTTTAGTTTTAATAGGCTTTGAAAATATGAAATGCTCATGAATTTATTAATTACATTCTTTTGGCTGCCATACTTCAGTTTCTGCTTTGACTTGTAAACATTTGACTTCTAAACTTCTTCAAAACACATTAGAAAAAAATGCCAGCATTTTTTCCTTAAAAATCCAAGGTCAACTAAATTACATTTCCTGTGTTTTTCCTCATGTTTGTTGTAGTGTTTATGAGAGTTTGTTTTCTGGTTTTTCATTGAAATTTTTACATGCAAGCAAATAATTTACTGACCAGAATATAACTTTGAGTAAATCATACCATGCATGAGTCCAAATAGTTCACAAAACTGTGACTTTTTTTTTTTTTTTTTTTTAGCTGAACCACTCTGCCACCTGTTGGCAGCTCAGCCGCAGCTCAGCTCAGGCTGGGCATTGAACTGCTGTTGCTCAGAGCTCAGCTCACACTCTTGAGGAAGCTCTTAACCAACTGAGCCACTTGGCCAGCCCACAAAACAGTGACTTTGAAATAATTTTATTCTTATTATAGTAATAAAGGAAATGTCCTAACCATAGGGTTAATTTCTTTGAAATACATTACTGTTTACATTTCTGTCAGCAGGAACTTTTTCTCATATCTGTTTCGCCAGAAGCTTTCTAATTGTGTATTTTACTGGTACTCTTGCTAATACTGTAGTCACTTGTATATTTCAATTATTAGGTAGCAATAAATCAATTGATTTGTGCCTTGGACAAAATTAACCAAGCGCTGGGATGCAGGCAGTCTGGGATCCAGCTCCAGCCATGCCCTAACATGTTGGGTGGTGTGGGTAAACCTCTAAATCTCAGGAACCTGGTTTTTCTCACAGGTTAAAAAAAAAGGGGGCCTCTCATGTCATTTCTGTTGCTCTCTACAACTACGTTTTATTTGATTCTGACATGATTGAATGGGTCAGTTGTCTTTGAATATTATTAACTGCAGAGCATTTTTGTTTTTGTTTTTGTTTTGTTTAATCCAGAATACATCTAGCTAAGGATTATGTAAAATCCTCTGTCTGGTTCCATGTTGGCAGACTAGGGACCTGGGAAGTGGAAGCAGCCTGTTGTCACAGTACTCCTAAGCATCCCCACCGCTGTCCTACTGGGCCATGTTCCTGGTTTTCCATCTTCCTCCTGGAGACCTCTCCTCACTGCATACTGCTCACCAGCCATGTAAGGGGTAGGCAGAAAGATGCAGAGGAACACGCCAGGCAGGGGGAGTTGATGAACCGCCTTTCCCTGGCTCTCAGAAAGCAGAGTGGAGCATTCTTTCGTGTCAGAGATCCCATGTTTCTACTTATTTGCCTGTTGCAGTATAGCACTTTTATTTATCCAGCATAGTGGGGAAATGGATCCTTCTGGTTCTGGGATATTCTGTTTAACAGAGAGTTTACCTCGCCCTCTTTTGTGCTGACTCTTATGAGGCTTGACTCTGTTTCCCCAGCCTCCACCAGGAGGCTTACAACTCAGGAGCACATTGTGCCCAACTCCTCAGACTAAGCCTGATTGGCCTGTAATCCCAACGGGGAATTTTGCTTTGATTTTTAAGAATGTTGGAGCCCTTAACAAAATCAGCCTGTTCGTTTTTGCTATTATATCTTCTACTTTTTAGAGAAGAATCAGAGGCTGAAACTGTACAGGATACTTGTTGAAAAATGAGATCACTGGGATTTGGGCAATATCCCCCAACAGCAAACCCCTCAGCCAGATGTTTGAGGGGCTAGGAAACCTTGATGCTGAATTTGCAACATTGTGACATTTGGGTCTGTCCTCAGATTGTATGTGATTGTCCTTCTGTTAAACATAAGTTTTGGGTTTTGTACATTTTTTTTTTCTTTTGCCTCTTTTTTACCTCTCCCCCTCATGTCTGTATGTATATATGTTTATATATATACATATATCCACATGGGGTTTCCATTGCAAAGTGGAAAGCAACAATAACGCCTGTCCTTGAGAACTTTTTGATTTTTAAAATTGTAAATGATGTTGTCTCCCCATTTAGAATTGGACTTTCAAGCCACTGACTAGGAAATATTCCTGGGAATTCTCTGCATTTGTGTCAGACTTCACTGCAAAACAGGTATCCCTTGTTTTAAGAAAGCATGATAAAGAATATGTTAAACTTACAGACCTGGTAAGGACTTTTCATGTATGGCTAAATCACAGCTCACACGTGGCACCTCGGTGTGATACACGTGGCTCAGCTCCACAAGGACACTGTAAACACCTGGCAGAGAAGAAGGCCCAGGAGCAGGATGGTAGGCCTTCCAAGTCAAGGGGTTGCTCTCCACCAGAGAAGCCACTGTGACTTAGCATGGCGACCATAGTACCTCAAACTCCAGTTGTCTAAAACTAGATTTATCATGTTTTTCTTCCAACTCCTTCCTCCTAGGCGGGCAGTGGCATTTCCTAGAAACCTAGGACTTCTCAGCCCTTTTATACAGATGCTAAGTTCTGTCCATTGTAATTTCAGATTCATTACCTCTTTTTGTTCCTACCTAGTGATGCGTAGTGGGCACTAAATCTCCTTATCATGGAGGTCCGACTCCTTAGCATGAAGCCCAGGGTTCTTCCTTATCTGGCCTTGATCTGTCCTACCTCATCTCCAGCTACCCCAGCCCCGCCGTTTCCCCCGAGCACTTGCAGCTCCTATCATATTCCATTCTATGCCATCTGTAGGTCTCCTTCACTGCAATATTTTAAGTTCCTCAAGGGAAAAGACTGGATCCTATTCATCATTCATCAGTATATCCACTGCCCAGTACAGAATATGACACAGAGAAAGTGCTCACTTATGTAAAAATGTACGTATTCATTCGTCCCATGTGTATTTACTGAGCAGCCTTCTATGTGCCAGGCACTGTTGTAGACCCTGGGGGTACTGCAGTGAGCAGAGGACCCTGATGTACTCATGGAGCCTATATTCTGGCTAGGCTAAAGCAGGCAGTATACAAATGAATATATAAGACTAGGTACTGATAAGGGAAATAAAGAAAAATAAGGCAGATAAAGGATAAGAAAGTGCTAGGGATAGTGGGGAGAGGCTGGTATTTTAGAGAGGGTGATTAGAAGATGCCTCAATGAGGTGAGGTTGAGCAGACATCTAAATCAAATGAGGGTGAATGACATGCAGGTATTTGGGGCCAGAGTAGTCCAGACAGGAAACAGAGCAATTGCAGACTCCCCGGGGCTTGTCTGAGAACGGTTCGAGGCCCATTTGGCAAAGGGAGCTGGAGGGAAAGTGGTGACAGAAAATCAGCGAGGCATGCACAGTAGATCAGGTAGGGTGTCGTCAGCCATGGCTAAATAGTTTGTATTTTGTTCCAAGTTATTAGAGGAGACTGCTATGAACAGACTTATATGTTAAAAGACTCACTCTGGCTGCAATACAGAGTGTAAGGCAGCAAGAGTGCAGGTGAGAGACTGTCTGGGACAGCCATCGCCAAAGTCCAGGTGGGAAATGATTGCAATTTAGACTCAGGTAACATTTGTCTAGTGAATCCATTTTGTGTTGGGTGGTGGGAAGGGATGAGCTCTTTCTAGAAGTCATGGTTCCTAATACATTCAGAGCTGATTATCTTCTATAGTTACAGTGCTGTCTTCTGTGTTATTATCTACAGTGTTTTTAGGTCTCTCTGTGAATTTTATATGGAATTTAATGGAGAGATAGAATTCACTAATTGGAGAACTCACACAACTTTGCTTGAATATATTTTATTTCAGAGTAAAGTCAGGCTATGCATATATCCTTATGTGTATTCTACCGTAGCTTCTTTTGGATCAGACATTTGCCTAAAGAAGTGTTGGCAGAAGTCAGTTGGGGGTGTATTGTGCAAGGATGAATTAATGATGAAGGATATATTGGTCTGTTGGTGGTGAAAAGATTTGAAGAAAAAAAGAAAAGGAGCCATTGGATATTTAGGCTGTGGGGTGGAGTTGAAAGACCATAATTCGTTGAGGCGTTTGGGACACGAGGTAGAACATTCTGGCATGAACAGTTGTGTAGAGTTATAGGTTGACCGGTGGAACTGTCACTGAGTAGTTTCCTTGAAATATTGACCCCATGTCAGAAGGGAAGGAACCGGCGAAGGGGAAGGGTGTTGGAAGATCCTGCTTAAGACCGATTGTCCCATCTATATTCAGAACTCTTTCTAGGGGCTTTGTCTCTGTCCCGCAGGAAGGAATAGATTCAGTTTTCCAGTGTGGCTCTTCTGGGATCACTCTTGAGAGTACAGGGATGAATTTTTAGATGTTTGGCAGCAGTATGTATTTTATGTTCAAGGACCACGTAGGAAAAGGTTTATTTGGTATTTTAACCTTTGATAAATTCTCTGGCTTTGGGGGCTTTATCTGAGAGGCGGGTGTCTGCCAACATCAGAAAGTTTATCTACAGCACTTAGCTTTCTTTTATGAATGCAATCTAATTTCCAAGGACTTAATTTTGTGCTGATTGGCAACTGTTGCTCTCAGATGCTAATTTGATTATTTTGGGTTTGTTTTATACAAAAAACTAGACTCTCCACTTGCATTTATCTTTCATTTTACCCCATTGTAATTCCATCAGTGTTTCTTCTCACATTAAGTTGATTGAATCAAAATACTTATCTTTTTCCTCTTCTAACCTCCAAGGTAGTTTATAACTACAGTTATTGTCAACATTTTTTCAATTGTTTTTAAGTCTTTTAGTTTTAAGAATTAAAGTTCTTAAAAGCTCTTGGTACAAAGCATTTGATAGGAAGCAAGTCTCTCCAGGTTCCTGTTTGATGGGATATTTTCCAAGTTCCACAAGAGCCTTTTCTTAAGGCCGTTTCATTTTCTTATAAATTGACCTTATGCTGTGACCACAGGCTGGTCTCTAATGGAACCTCAGGGCCTCTTTACATTGAGTTACTTATCAAGAATTATTGACAACTGCATGCTAAAGATGGAGGCATGCAAAACAAAGCTGCACAGAGGTGATCTTCTGAGGAATTTGTTCTCATTGTAGCATCCCAGTTTTTGAAAGTGTGTGTTGTCCAAACTCGATGCAAGTATAATACTCAGGAGGACAAAAATTCCCCCACGTTCCTGAAGCTTTTGGGAGTATCTGTCCCATTATTTAATTGGCTGATAAGCTGCCATTCTCCTCTCCAACAGTAAAGCAAGATGAGAGTTCAGGGGGCACCTCTCCCCGCTCCTTTCTTCTTCCTCTGCACATACCCGCGTCTACTATGAGCTTATTCAAAGTCTGTTTTATTCTGTTTCTTTTCATCCATGTTGTCAAGAATCATTATCATCCTACTCAAGTGGCAGATTCCAAGCCAGCTAATATTTGAGTAACAAGATTTCTTTTTTATATGCATTGTATCATTTGATCTAATCACTCCTCCAAATAAGTAGTGTTATTCTCTCTCAGTGCAGATAACTATGACTTGGAGAAGCCATTGACTTGGCGAAGGTCTGACATGGTATATTTTGGGGACTGAAGGCTGTTCAGTATAAATTCAGTCTAAGTCTTGGTATAATGGGCACCTGTCCTCTGGAAATACATTTTCTTAGTAGGTATAGCGGTATAGATTCTATGTGCATAGGACAGATAGAATAAAACAGGTCATTTCAGTGTTTGATAATAAGGTTTGTGTGTCGTGTACCATCTGGGACACACGTGCATTTGCCCCAGAAGGGACCTGCCACCTCAGAGAGCTGTCATGTCTTGCTGTTCCAACGTAGTTAGTAGAAAATGTATTTTGCTCTGTCCTGACCATGCTGTCCTATAGCCCTATATGTGGCATGGGGCCTTCTCATGACCGGTCTGGAAATCCCCTTCGCCACCAGCTTCAGTCAGTATCTTCCCCTGAAGACCGCTGACCAGGAGTGCCCAACCTTACTCTTTCCCTTTCTGTTTCCAGCAACTTTTCTCCTCTCCCAGTAATTCTGACCCATTGTCCATCTGAGCTGTAGAGCCTGGGTTGAGATCCTGTTTTCTTTCCTTCCCTGGGGACCTTGCCTGTCCTGTTCCCATACAGTGTGACCTCCAGGGCTTTTGCAGGCCTCTGCTTTGCCTCCTTTTACCGGGGGGGTGGGGGGGGCACTCTTCCAAGTGGGGAAGAGCTGTCGCTGTAGGGGCTAGGGTACAGATTCGGTCCCAGGCTGTATCTACTTCTCCTTCTGGCATTAGCTGATTGGTGATCTTATCTGCTTTCACTTTTTCTATTTTTTACCAGTTTAGGTTTCAAGACCTAAATACTAGCCTAGCCTTCGGAATTAAAGGGAAACTAGGTTCATCCTCTATAGCTCCCTAAATTCAGTAAACCCAACAATCTGGCTTTTAAGTTACCATAAATATTATAAAGGGAAAGAGAAAAGAAAATACACAGATGCAATAAATTAATTTTCATGAGTTAATTTTTATTTATAACACTAAAGAAAACTAAGTAATAATATCTTGTTTGTAGGCTGATTAGAAAACAAAGGTAAACAAAAAGCAGACAATGGAAAAAAAAATGTTACTTATCATGTTGCCAGAGGTAAATGATAATGGTAATATTTGGGTTCATATGCCTTTCAGCATTTTTTTTGATGCTCATTTATTCATTATATATGTGTGTATTGTTAAATGGTCTCATATTTGCCTTATATTTTACAGCATGCCCAAAGATTATCTCTTTCCCTCTTCTCTTAAACAACTACCTGTCTAATTATTCATGATCTGATTTAGAAGTCACCAGCCCATCTGTATGGCGACTGTGGCAGTTAAGCATCAGTTATACTGTAAACCTTACTAGTTTAAGAGCATTCTTTCCCTACCGCCACCTGCTAATGGAATGAATTCAGTCAAATTACTTCACTTCTATAGTAGCATTGTTTCCAAACTACAAAGTGGGAATGATGAAATAGTGTCGGTCTCAGCGCTATTGTGTGGATTGAGTGTGATAATATGTGCAGAGCACTTGGTTGAGTCCTTGGCGTTCTCCTGGTTCCCGGGCCCCCATCCTCATCTTAGTAAGTGGCATCTCTGTCCTTTTCTGGCTCTCAGACCACATCTCTTGGTGTTGTTCTTAATTTTTGCTTCCACCCCACATCTGGTCTGTCTGTTAATCCCCATATCTCACCACCTCTGTTGCTGCCCTAGGTCTAACCACCATCATCTCTTGCCTGGGTTGTTGAGGGAGCCCTCTGCTGGTCTTTGTGTTTCCGTTGTTTCTTCCCTTGAGTCACTTGTCAGCTTGGCAGACAGAATGTGTCAGTATAAGAGTAAGCTGGTATATGTTACTCGTCTCCCACCTCATATAGCTTTCAGGCCAGAGGCCTCCTGCTGACCAAGGAGGTGCCATCAGACCCCTCACTCTTTCCTCCCAGATCTCATGTCCTCATGCACGCCACTCCCTGGTCCCTTTGGGCAGCAAACCCACACATACTAGTCTCTAGTTTGGAATCTTCTCCCATAGATGTCCTCCTGGTTAGCCCCTCATACCCAGGGACACCATCTCTGACCAACTTAGCCCCAAATTGTAACCTCTCTTCCGCCAGTGACACTTGCACTTAATTTTACCCATTAGCACTTATCTAACATGCTCTCTATTTCACTTATTTATTTTATTTGTTGTCTGCATCCTCCACTGGACTGTAAGCAGCACAAGGAAGGCTTTCGTCCAGTCTGTTCACTGCTGTATTCTTAGTGCCCAGAATAACGCCTAGGACATACATTTTTGTCATGTGACTAAATAAAAATAGCAGCAGTTAACATTTATGGAGTGTTGCTCTATGCTAGTTACTGTGCCTAGAGTTCAGTAAATGTTAGCTGTTGCAGGTGATGTATATACTTATTATGTTTCTAGAAACTTCCTGTTAAAAATGAGTGTGTTACTTTTCAGGGTAATCTATTAGCCCAAGAACAAAAAATGAATTGTTCAGTTCCACCAGCAGTGACTGAACAAGCCCCTAAGAGTGTGACTCAAGGTGATTAACTTTTGATGAAGGGAAGGAAGGAGGAAAAAGCTGTGTAAACATGTACATATTTGCATTTTATGTATGTACATATTTGTATCATACACACACACACACACACGTGTGTATATACAGAGGGTGCCCCCAAAAATGTATACACATTTTAAGAAAGGAGAAACCATATTGAAATTGTAATACTCAATATATACCAATAACAAAAGGTGAATACAAGTCAGTGTATACATGTTTTTGGCACCCCCATATATGTATATGTATACACACATATGTACGTATATTGTTAATCACCTAAAATACCAAGAAATATAACTCCTTTTGTTTTGTACATATGTATATAGCAGTTTGAGGACGATACTTGATTTTAATTCTGCATAACTGTCTCCAGGAGATTAGATTGATGTTGTATTTCAGATCTTATATAGAGTAACATTTTTTCCTTTACCTTACATTACATTCTGCTGTATTTTGCCGTGTATGTACACACCCATGTTTTACTGTCAGGGAAAAAAATCTTTTTGTTTTAAATTTTTAATTCAAATTTTTATTTGTTTACATTTAGGTACTTGTTTTTTGTATTATAAAGGAATTTTAGCACTTATTTTTTAGATATTATAGTACAAGAAATTTTATGAACAAATAATTACAAGACACAAGAATAGATACAAGGTACAAACAATTCTATGTACCGGTAACAAATTTACAATATTTACGCATCACAGAAGGTGGAAAACTCTTCATTAATTTCAACAAAATCGATTCTCCTATTCCAGGGTATTATTTACATTACTGATAACATTATTGATTTCCAGAATTACACTTTTATCTCCTAAGCATAAATAAAAGAATAAAAAGCTTTTATATAGATGCAGAATTAGTACTGCCCCTGTATCATGCACATGCTTATGTTTCCCTCACAAATTTGGACAAAAATGTGCACATTATACATGGCAAAATGCACTATATTTAACCCAGGAAATAATATTTTTTTTAAAAGGTAAGTTGAGCACAGACAACTTTATAGTGTGATCCATTCTTTGCAAACTCTCTAAACCAGGATTCCTAAACTTAATCAACTTTTGCAGTATGTTTCAGATCTTTTCCATGGGGCTTAGGGAAAAAAGAAACCTAAGCCACTGCCTTTTCTAAACTTGACAGCTTCGCTAGTGAAAAAGGCAGCTAATTGAAAGTCTAGAGACCTGGTTTTGTGTGGCACTTTCATTGAGTGACTCTGGCACCCTGCTAATACTTAAACTCTTTACATCTTAATTTTTCCTTCTGTAAAATGGGATAATAATATATCCTAAACAGGAATGTGGTTAAAATAATTAACACCAAAGGTGTAAAATCTCTTTGAGTTGGATTTTTTTCCTTTTGAAACTTTATTGGGGAACAGTGTGTTTTTCCAGGACGCACCAGCTCCTAGCCAAGTTGTTGTTTCAATCTAGTTGTGGAGGGTGCAGCTCACTGGAATTGAACCACCAACATTGGTGTTACAAGCCTGCGCTCTAACCACCTGAGCTAACCGGCTGCACCCTGAGTTGGATTTTAAAAAGGCAAAAGGATGCTGTGCATGTACAGACACATTTCTGGGCTGGGTGCATGGGTATGTCTCGTTGTCCTGATTCACAGCGTGACATCCACACTGTGGGTGTGCAGGAAATACGAAATGAGTTATAGGTCTGTAAGAGAGCATATAGTTTTACTTCTCTATCTGTTCTACAGCATTTCCCTTTCATTTGTTTTACAAACCTTTCCTTGGAATTTTGTTTCCCGAAGTACTGAATGAAGCCTGGGTTTTCATGACTGACCATCTGGAGGTGCTGAGACTCCTGTGATGGGTAGGAAGCACATACAGGGAGGGAGGAGACGTTGAGGGAAGGGAGAGACCGCAGTCCCCCATATCCAGGGGTGCACAGTCCTAGTTGGTTGAATGCAAGTGTTGTCAATTAAAATATAAGTTCACAAAGGGTGCAGAGTGAAGGATAGGTGAGCACCACGGCAGGGTAATTCTGGTAGATACATGGAAAAGTTTAAAGTGTAAACGTTCTAGAAAGAAGCAGGTGAGGACTGTCAGAGGGAGTAAGAAGCAAAGCTCTACAGCACAGAACTGTATGACATTGCCAGTGTCACAGGTACCATCGCAAACCTCACAGGGACTAAAAGATACTAAGACAACTTTGCTTAAGAACTGCCTCTTAATAGAAGGGATGAGACCCTCTGTTGGTTATGGTGATGCTAATTTTACTATTAAAAATACCCTAAAATAGAAACAAAGTTATAAAGTGACTTAGAGGAGAAAGTGGCTCTGTCCAGTTGGGGACATCTGGAAGGCTCCATGCAAATGTGGATGGATAGGATTGTAGGAGACGGGATAATGGGAGAGGCCAGGGAAAGAGATTTGCTGGCAAAAGCAAGAAACTTGGGTTTTAGGGAACTAGAAGTGGCCCCCTTTTGCCCAGGGCAGTGGGGTTCACATCTGCAGATAAGACAGGTAAGGTAGCTTGGGGTCACAGTAGGCTGTGGTGAGCCACTGGCACAACCCAGGGAGTCCAAGGGCTGGTAGCAAGGAATTAAAGGGAGGAAGACAGATATTAGGAACTATTGGGAGTTGGCAGCCCACAGAATGTGGGAAGGGGGAAGGGGCCGTGGAGACGTGACAACAGAAGGATGCGATCGCGAGCACAGGGATCTTCTTCAGAGTAGGTGGTCTCTCGGAGACCTGAATGACAGGCATGCTCGAGGTGTCCAGGCAGAGGGAACGGCTGGCACAATGGTCCTCCTACCTGAGGCAGCAGGGACTTTGCACAACGTGTTCACGGAGCACCAAACGCATTGGACCAAAGCTGGATTCTAGACAACGAAGAGAACAGCAGGAGCTGAGGTTGGAGGAAGGAGGCCTGCAAGGGCCTCATGGGCTTGGTGAAGGATTTGGATTCTACTCAAGACATATTTGGCAACCATTGGCGAGTTTTAAAGGACGTACTCTGTTTAACTGTTTAAGAAAAGATGATTCTGGGTGCTCTGTGTGGAGTGTCTTTTAGGGAGGCATGAGTGCAATTAGGGACGACAGGTAGAAGGTCACTGTGGAAGTTCAGGCAAGCTAAAATGCTGAGAAGTGGGTGACATGTCCTAATGACTGATTAAACCTGGGGGCAGTGGGTGGTGAGCAAGTCTAACGGGGCACCGAGTGTACAGATAATAATGAAAAAGGTTGCATTTAGCTAGTGACGGGTGTGTGGAAGGATTTTTTTCAGTAGTATAATAACTAATGTACTTACTAGATTATTATCAGAATGTTTATTTTGTAGAGTTTTGGGATAATATGAAATATAGCGTAAAATGCTAATCTAGTGAAAAATCTGAGTTATATAGATTTTGAAATCCAACTTAAATGTGATAGGCTGCTGGCTCAATTGTAGTTACACAGCAGTGTAGTCTCAAAAGTGGGATTTCTTAAATAATTTGAAGCAATTCCCTGAATTTTTTGTCTGGTGTAATATATTTATATTTTAGCTCTAAACTCTCTGAACCAGTTTTCCCACCTGTAAAGTAAGGATCATAGCCATGCATTATAGGTGATTTTCAGAACTAGATGGCATAGAGCTTGGCATATAGGAGAAATTGGGCAAAATCATAGCTACTCTTAATAACACCCTGGGGAAATACCTCTGTAAAATTTCTCTGAATCATAAGAAAGAGATATTCTTTTCCTCCTTTTATTGGTGAGGAAGCTAATTTCATATATATATATATATATATATATATATATATATATATATATATATATTTTAGAAATTTTATTGGGGAACAATGTGTTTTTCCAGGACCCATCAGCTCCAAGTCAAGTAATTGTTTCAATCTGGCTGTGGAGGGTGCAGCTCAGCTCCAAGTCCAGTCTCCATTTGTGGGAGAGCGGGGAGTCGCAGCCCACCATCCCGTGCGGGAATCCAACCAGCAACCTTGTTGTTCAGAGCACACACTCTAAACCAACTCCACTGAGCCCCTGGCCGTCCTGAGGAAGCTAATTTGTAAGGAAATTAATTGAGATGGTACAGGTCACCAAACAGGCCTTTGTTAAAGGGAGAGCAAGCATCCGTATAAAATACAGTAACACCTTATCCGCGTTGCACAGCCTGGAATTGTTAAATCAGAGACCTGAATCATGCCTGGCCTCGGTGACTGCGCCTGATTCTGTGGTACTGTTAGGTGTACTCTCCCGCTTGTTGACTATCTCTTAGTTTGGAATTATTGCTTAGTTCCACTCCTATGTATCAGGGCCTGTTTATTTCTAAAAGCCAATAGCTTCCACAAAGAGCTTGCAGACCAGTTCTGAGCACTGAATGAATTACGTATATGTTCTGGCTTGGATTAGTTAAAAGAGGTAACAAAAGACCTTTCCAGTATTTTAATATTACTTCCTAATATATTCATTTCTTTCACCATTTTTTTCTTTAGAATTTTAGACCATCGTAGCAAATGCCAAAAACACTGTAGTGCTACTATTGTAAAATCTGATTTTGATAGTATTTAATCAGGTTTTGAGTATTTTCTTTTTTAAATAGGGATATCTGAAAAATAAAAATATAAGATATATAATACATAAAAATGAAGTCACCTGACATGCTATTCTAGCAATGTTAATTATTTATCAAGCAATAACACTTTTTTTTATATTTCCTTTTTTTTTTTTAGCTGAGCCATCCTGCCACCTATTAGCAGCTCAAGGGCAACTCAGCTCAGGCTGGCCTCGAGCCGCTGTTGCTCAGAGCTCAGCTCGCACTCTTTTTTTTTTTTTTTTTTTAACTTTAATTTTATTTTATTTTTAATTAGTTTCAGATGTACAACACAGTGCAATAGTTACACATTTTACCCCTCAAAGTGACAACCCCCCACCCCCAATTCGCCACCCCACTCCCCCCCCCATATCATATATATCTATTACTCTTCCTCTGACTCTCTTCCACAGTATAATCCACATCCCGTGACTATCTATATATATTTAATTACAGTAGGTATACCACCTCCGCTTTAGTAATACAGTGCAGTGATCAAACCTCTACTCCATCCATGAAATGGTCTCCCTAACAAGACCTATGATCATCTGACATTCCATAGAATATTTACAACATTATTAATTATATTCCCCAAACTGTTTTTCCTATCCCAGTGGCAATATTGTAGTTGCCTATTTTTGCTGTCTAATCCCTTCCCCTTCTCCCTCATCCCCATTCCCCTCCCAATTTCAGCTCGCACTCTTGAGCGAGCTCTTAACCAACTGAGCCACTCGGCTGGCCCCTATATTTCCTTTTAAACAAGTTCAATAAGTATGTTTTTCTTTTCTCTCGGAAAAGTAGTAATGAACCTATTACTCAAATACTTGAGGGAAGAATAGATAACCAGGACCCAAAAACAAGCATCTGTGAGGTGACAGTCATTGCAAAGTGTGAGCAGATGGCAACAGGCTTCTTTCTAACATGGAAGGAGAGATGTATCCTATGTGAATATGAGAGAACACCATTGTGCTTTGGGGAATAACAACCTGTATTTTGTTCATGGCATTCGTTTAATTTCCAGTAATATCTCATTAACATTTCTTCTGTGACTTTTTATGGCGTTACATTTTTAATCACTTTAAATCTTTTTTTTTAAACACACTTTGAACTTCTAAACCTTTAAGTTAAGAATTCTAATGCATGAAATTCTTTAAGGACATAAATATCTTCATTGCATACAGTTCTTTGAAACACTTTTATATCCTTTTAAAATTTACAGTAGGAGATCCTTGTTTAACATTATACATTGAAGATATTCTAGGCTTAATTTCAAAAAGATTACAAAATGCCAAAGATCAGAAAATTATTATAAACAACCTTCCAACTTATTACCTCGTTAACACTGATGAATTCAAATGGGTAAAGTCTTTTGACTTTTGCACTTCAAGTCAAATAGTAAATATGACTGAATCTTCAATGTTTGTTATTTTTAAAATATTTTTTTGAAAAGATTATTCTTTTCTCATCCTTTATCATTTTTTCATATACCTCATTGTCAGATACTTGTGAAATCCTTTTACAGCTACTTATATGTGACTCAAGTTTGAGATATGGAAATATTATTGGCATGTGTGTGCATGTATCTTTTGTGTACCATGAGACAATCAGGCAGTGTTGTTTTGTTTTGTTTTGTTTTGTTTTGTTTTATTGGGGAATTAGGGGAGGCGAACTGGGGAAACGGGGGAAGGGGAACAAACAAGTTGCTGTCCTTTTGTTCTTCAGTCTAGTTGTGGAGGGCATTGCTTCACTGGCCCGTGTTGGTGTTATCATTGCTCTCTTCCCAGGTGAGGCAGATCTGTCGCCGGCCTCTGGATGGCCGCTCACCGCGGCTGTTGGCAGCTCACTCCAGCTGCTGGCCGCTCGCACTGGCTGCCAGCCACTCACTAGCCTATGGCAGCCCACTGCAGCAGGAGCTGCAGCCTACACCATCGCCGGGGCTTGCACCCCAGCTCCAGGTGGAGCTGTTGTTAGCTGTAGAGGGCAGTGTTACTGGCCCTCATATGTGGGATCCGAACCAGGGCCGCTGGCATCCCCAAACCAGCTCTTAACCAATGTGCCACTCGGCTGGCCCACATGGGTTATTTTTAAAATTAATTTTTAATCACACAAGTGACATTATTACTTCATTCCTTTTATTAAAACAAAAGATACAAATGATACAAATTCTCCTTCAGTTACCACACTTCAGTAGGAATATCTACCCTGCTTCAAAGTAGAGCCACACTCTGCAATTATTGAGGGATCGCATGTTCCATATTCTCAGAGGAAAGCCTGTGCATTGTTTCTAATTTTTTGTCATTTAACTCAAGGTGCCCCAGGCCAGGGAAAAGTTTGAACTCCCTAAGTTCTGAAAGAGGAGACCCAGGGGACTGTGGCTCTGGCCTGTGGTGGGCAGAGCAGGATAGAAATGGAGAAGGAAGGAACATTATTATCCAAGCATACACTTAAGTTTGCACAACTTCATCTAAATAAATCAAACCTGTGTGGAATTTCTTATTAGGAGACATTATCAAACTCAGTATACATGTTCATATGTATATATAAAATAATTTCATTAGAACCACTCATCAATTTGAAGTGAAAAGATTTGTAATTCTTTCTTATTTTGTCATCTACCATATATATAAACTATACATTTAATGGTTACCATTACATGCATATGGCAGGGATTTTTTGTACACGATTTCTAATGTTACTATACCTGGTTTACAGATTAGGAAACCGAGACACAGAGTTGTCAATAGCGTATCCCAAGGCGATATAGTATGCAGAGAGGGAGATAGGGGTTGGAGGCTGTCATTCAAACAGGCTCTTTCTTGGCATCATGCTTCCTTGGAGATCGGCTAAGACAATTTCTGGGATGTACAAGTAAAATTGTTTAATGTTGTTGGCTCGTTAAATGTCAGAAAAGTTTGAATTCTCATTTTAATGTCATTCTAACTTTCTAAACATCTTCCCTTTTATGACAGAAAAGACACCAAATATTTAATCACACGTGCTGAGTGGGCTCTGACCAATCAGACTGGGCCCCACTTGTACATCAGTTGAATGTCAACTCAGGCTTAAGGCCTCACGAAGCCTAACGGATAGCAATATACAGTGTTTTAAACCCTTTTGGCCAGTTAATGTTTTTTTAAAAAAACCAACCCCACTACATCATTCTCAAAATTCTCACTTTAATCTGCTATTAGCTGTAGTTATTCTGATTTTAAGCTCGCAAGTAGTTTTTTGGGTTTGTTTGTTGCATTGGGTCATTGAAAACAAAGTAAATGAATCTGCAGAATTCCATGACTGAGTGTCTGCCCTGTTTTTCCCTTTTTCCAGGTCTATTATTAGCAGAAGATTTTTCTGCATAGTTGGCACGCTGTACCTGTATCGATGTATTACAATGTATGTAACTACACTCCCAGTACCTGGTATGCATTTCAACTGCTCTCCGAAGGTAAACCATTGCTCATTGTAATTTCCCTTTTTTGTTTGTTTCTCATCTTGCCCAGGGGTCCTTTGACTAAGACCAAGGGTGAAAATTTCTTTAGAATGTAATGAAGTCCCTCCACCCTCATCTCGGAATGTTACAAAGCAATATGGCTAGGTGGTCGCACCCTTCTCCAAATTTCCAAACTCTGCCAGTGCTTCCCAGCTGGGGAAATATGTGGTCTACTTAGTGTGATGGAAGCAGTTCAGCCTTGTGGGTGTAACTCCTTGGTTTCCTGCCAAACTTTTAAAATACTCCCTTGACACAGATCCGAAAGCTTTTATATGGCTTTTCACTCTCTTAGATGGAAAGTTCGGTTTCAAATGGTATTTTTTCCCTTCTTTCTATTAATCCCTACAGTGGTAATCTGTAACAGTAGCACAAGGGACACTAGTCCTGTATCCTTGCATTGTCCACCCACCCAAACAATATTGCTGTTCTCCAGAGCTACATTTTGCCGTATTTATCCATCTTCCCTGGTAACATAGAAGCCTTTCTTTAAAATAAACTTCAGGGCCGGCCGAGTGGCGCGGTGGTTAAGCGCTGGCTTGGGAAGCCAGCGGCCCCGGTTTGGGTCCCACATATGAGGGCCAGGGACACTGCCCTCAAAAAAAAAAAAAAAAAAAAAAAAAGTAAATAAAAAATAAAATAAACTTCATTCCTCCCTTATTGACTTTACCTTTATCTTGGAATAATTTCAACTAAGGAGATCATTGGAAATTTATGAAATAGTTTGCAGAAGATTTAGTTTTAAAAATATTTACCTACATTAAAGTTCTTTAATATAATAAGGAGTAGAAGAGTTGAGTTTTCTTGATACGGTTATGGGAAAATACTAGTGTGTTTGCAGTCATTTCTTTGCACTGGGGAAATACCCCATTCCCTTTCAATCTCACCCTTTTGTAATTTTGTTCCCCCCAGAAGAGGTATTCTCTCTGCCAAAACCTTGGGAGAGGGCTGAAAAATAGACTTAGGATTTTTAAAGTGATGCCTTTATCATTTGAAATTTTGGATTCCTTCCCACTGTTTACTCACTGTGGTCCCTCTTTCTTCCTTGACTTACGTATGTGTTCAGAGAGGGAGGTAGTTTCTTACTTCACTCTTCCCGTTTTTGCTACCGACTCTACTCCTTAACTCCAGAGAAGCCGCCATCAGTAAGGAATGTTCCCAGTGTTCCACCATCTGTATCAGCGGTCCTGTCTCTCTGAACCTTCCATCGTGCTCTTTCTTGTGCCGTTCCAAAGAAGCCAGCCTCATATCTTTCTTCTCCTCCGTTAAATCTCTCAAGCACTTGCCTGCAGCTCCTGGGGCTTAGGAAGTGCCTTGCTATCATTGAGAATCCAATGCTATAGACTTGCTGGGAGGCTGGCGTGTTAAGAAATGTGCTCTTAGTAGTAGGCTGACTGTTTAGGATGTTCACCTACATTTAGTTCAACTCCTTTAAAAAGTCTATCTGTGCATTGGGAAATTTCTCCATCAAGGAACATGTCATGCCAGTGTAGATAGATGTGTGATCTGGCCAGGTACTTGTTGAAGATGGATCCGACATCGAGGAGACCTCATGCTGTGTAGCCTTTCTCCCCATGCTAGCTCTTCCTTTGCTTCTAGGACCTCTGCAGCTCCTGCAGTTGCAGGCAAGCCCAAGCTTGTTTAGCATTGCCAGGTACAGAGTCAGCTTGAGTTATCAGCGCATCTAACCAAAAGTTGGTGACTAAAAATAGGTTGTGGGTTTTTTTGGTAAAGTTAGAAGTAATGGCAAGAACTGCCAAAATCCAAACCCAAGCATGTCCCTCATGTATTGTGTTGCCAGAAATCCCAGTTAGGGCCATCACTCTGTGCCAGTCTTTTGGAAATTAAAATAAAGTGTATAACAGAGGGTAAAATGTTTCAAAGAAAGTGTAGAAGAGAGGGTAAAATGTTACCATGCCTTAGCAAACATTGTCAGTTAAAACCCATTAAATCCAATGACTTCTTTTGTAGAACAAGGGTCATGGAAGAAAGGATGCACAAAACATTTTTTTATCCTGAAAATATTCAGATTATCCCAAAATAAAGAAACTAGTGTAAGGCACCTCCACATACCCGACACTCAGATTCAGTAATTATCAGGATTTGCTGCATGTACTTCATCTGTTTTTCTTCCTTTTGAAGTAATTTTTTTAAAAACCCAAGACAGTATCATTTTATTGCTACATATTTTAGAATCTTAAATCTTATTGTGTAACTGTAATGTATTGATACATTCAGCACAATTAACAGTAATTCTTTGTTATCACAATTATCAGTTGGTAGACTATCTTAATTGTATGAAAAATGCCTTTTTTTAAGTTGATTTGTATAAATTAGGATACAAAATCTTTATATTACATATAGTTGATCGAAGTCTCTAATTCTAGACCAGCCTTCCCTCCCTCCCTCCCTCTTTTTTCCTTCCCACCCTCCCTTGTTCCTTTCTCCCCACCCCCCACCCCAATCGATAACTTGTAGAAGCCAGATCAATTGTCCTGTAGAATATACCACGTTCTGGATTTATCTGTTTGTTTCTTTCTAGAATCGATTAACTTTTTCCTCTCTCTTCCATATTTCCTTTAAATAGAAAGTTGGCTCTGGAGACTTGATTTGATTCCATTTTAGCTTGTTTGGCAAGAACCCTTCACTGGTAAAACAGAATGATATCTGAAGCTATCAGAAGAGTTAGAAAACGCCTTGCAGGCTTGGGGTCATCTTTGGAATGGCAGGTCAGGCTTAAGAAATTCAGTGGTCAGTCAAGGACTAGAATGCTGCACTGAAGAACAGTGTCAAAGGGAGAAAAGGGGAACACCAGAGAGAAATCCTGGAGACCAGCTTTATCTGCTTTACAGTCATACACATGGCCGATTTTCAAAATTGAAAGGAGCCTTACTGAAAGTCATCCAGTCCAATGTTCCCTTGATGTCTCTCAATATCCTTACCACCAAATCTTGATAAACTTCCCTCTGAACCATTGCACAGAAAGAGATCATATTACCGTGTAAAAATGCAAACCTACCTAGTTGTAGAAAGAACAATGAGGTCAGAGTTAGGATGATCTTGCACAACCACTTACTAACTGGATGGCAGTTGCATTTAACATCTCAGAGCCTCAGTTCCTTTATTAGCTAATGACACTTTTTATATATGCCGGAAGGAGTTGTGAGAGTGAAAGGAGGCAATATATAGGGCTTCTGTCGATGTAAAATGCTAATAGAAATAAGAAGAGAACTTGGTGTTGTCAGGCGTCAACCCCTAGACTCTTATTCATCCAGCATTCTAAACTGCTGTAGGAAGGACCTCAAGCTAAGCCACTGGCCCTAGGGATGGGAAGGAAGAGACAAATTTGAACAAAGCTGAAGTGGCTGATCAATACAACTTGGTACTAAATTTGATGTAGGGAATGAGGATAGAAAAGAAGGATTTCAAAGGCGACTGGGTTTTACCACTGCGATAATTATAAGGGAAGGAGGAAAAGGGAGTTAGTGATTTAATATTAAACAAATAGAGTTTGAGATACTTGTGAGATGTCTAAACGGCGGCGTCCAGGACAGTTAGCAATATAGGTCTGAAGTTGAGGGGAAAATCAGAGCTAGAAATTAAATATTTGTGATTCACATCTTCTAGATGTGTTCAAGCTGTGAGTATGGATGAAAAAAGGCCAAAGATAGGACATAATAGTACAGTGTTTCTAGAATTGGATATTCCCTGATTAGAGACGCCATTTAAGACCTATCAGTTGGTGGACAGATACCCTTACAGTTATCAATCATCATTAAACTACAGGGGAAGAGAGCTGAGCTTTAGCATATGACTTTCTGTTTAACATAGTCACAGGAACTTCAACTTGGTTCTGCTATCATATTAAACCCCATAATTAGTATACTTAATTCTTCCCTTAATGCCAGTACTCAAAATGCATGGCTTCTAAGAAAAATGTTCCAACAGGTTGGCTGCAATAATTTTGAAAATTGTTCATTCATTTGATGGTGGTGTACCCGTCATTCGCAAAATGTAATAGCTTAGAGAAATAATTGTCCTGTAAGATGATTACATGAGAAGGGAACTGGGCCCTCCATCGAATGCTACTGCAACCAAGATAAGCCACTGGGAAATGTGAAGGGGCAAGTGGGTATGTTCAGTTCCTAGAATAGAAATCTGGGAAGCTTGTGCCCTATATCCCAGGGTATGGGTGTGCCAGGCTTACACTAGTGGCTGCCAAGTTTTTGATGCTTTAATTAGCCCATGTTAATCTCATGACAGCTTTTCTCCAAGGAGCATGTATACAAACCTGGAAACAACCTCTTATCATCATGTTCCGACTGTTTAGGATTCCGTTAAAAAAAGTAAGGCAGACACCTTTGAGAATTGTTTGATATTCTAAGCTTTCTGTAAGAAGTTTTTTCTGTTTTAGCGAACTCCAAAAGGAGAAACAAAACAAAACCCTACCCTAGGCCCCAGAGTCACAGATAGCCTAAGGCTCGTGAAAGAGAAAAAAAATAACTTATGCTGTTTTCAACTCTCATTTTAATAATAGTGTGAGCTAATCTAGTGACTAAGCATTAAAGTGAGATGTATGTTGTATTCTGTTTTATGGCCTTAGTGGTGAAGTTGATTTGAAAACTTTCTAAAAGAGAGAGTTATGTTGCAGCCAGGATACTTAGCTGGCTACTTCATTAATCTGACATGGTGTTTTCAATGAAATGATTCTCTTAAACTTGGAAAACATGGGTTTTTTTTCCCTCCCTAACACATTTTAACATAGGCCACTGTTGCACAAGGGTTATGTTTGGGTGGCATCTGAGATTAACGTAATTGTTCAATGGAACAATAAAATACAAATGTAGTAACAGAAAGGCCTGCGTTTTCTCTTCTGCCACTGTTAGTTTTCTGCATTATACCAATTAGAAAGATCAAAGCACTTCCTTTAATTCACTGCTAAGCAAGCCTCGATGTGATAATCATCAGCCTAAAGGTCTCTTTTTCTGTCACAAGATCAGTCTTAGGCAAAAGACTCACTGCTCTTTAGGATTTGATAACCTTTTTAAGTTCTTCCTTACATTCTTAGCTAGCAGCTTGAGTGTTCCAAGCTGCCCTCCATGCTGACAAATTTTGATATTCTGATTAGCTCCTGCTAACCTTATCAGTATTTCAGAATATGGCTTGTATTCTTTTACCAAAATAGCTTCATGTCATCCTATTGAATTGTGTAGAATTTAAATTGTCAATGCTTGATTTTACCTAATTTTCTGCTTGCCTGCCGGTTCCTTATTGTCAGTATCACTTTCCTTTTTGTTCATTCTCATTTGTTCATTCTCTGCATGTAATTTTCAGTAACCTTTCCCATCCAAAGTCTCTTCGTCACTTTCCCATTTCTGTCTCCACTGTTCTCTTCCTTTTTCAGGGATAAAAAAATAGAAATGAACTAAATCATTTCTTTCTGTCTCTTAAAAAAGATTATTTTTCTATTTTAAAGAAACTTCACATTCATAATAGATTCATTGAAAAAATACAAAAGGAGAAAAATTTTTATAATCACTCATGGCCCTGTCTACTATTAATGTATTAGTTCTTTATGCATATTTTTCTTACATACTTCTGATTATGATTTCTGTATAATTACTCCTGTTTTCTTATCATTAACATCTGGTATATGCATTTTTACATGATTTTATAAACCCTAAACTTTCTAAATGCTTGTCTTATTTAAGGGAGACTCATACTCTCAGATTATGAGGCAGGGAGTTTGTAGATGTGACTTCTTTTGGTAAACAAGCGAGTTGCTTATTTCCTAAGCAAACATTTCTAGAGAACCTGTCCTGTGCAGGGTGCAATTTGAGGATACACAGATATCCTCTTCTCACAAGACAGACATGTAACCCACCAGGTTACTCTCTGACTTGTTCAGTGGAGAAAACAGAAAGGGTGTGAAAGGGAGTCTAGAGGAGCTGGTAAAGTTAGATGTGCCTAGGCATACGATCCTGTGGGATGAGTGGTTGGACATCAAGCCAGGGAGGCAAGCTGTGGGCACATATCAAGGGGTCTTGTCATCCTTCTACGGAATTTGGCCATGGAAAGCCAGGAAAGCTTTTAGCAGGGAGTCTTGTGTGATCACACCAGTTTCTTAGGAAGACCTCCCTCCAGTGACATAGAAAGGCAGGGACAGAGGGAAGGAGAAAGACTTAGAGTGGGGCTAAATTATGTGCACCTGTTTTGTGCCAGGCATGTTTCTACATGTGTTGTTTTCATTTCATCCTCACAACAGCGAGTGGGAGGAAATTTGCTTAACTGCCTCTTATCTGAGAGTTACTAATGGTACTAAGTGGCAGAGGCAGGAAGCTTGGCCACGTCTGTGTTCCTGGGACTGCACCGGAAGGAGAGAGATGAGGCTGCTTTTGCATGGCTGTCTGAGTTAGGGGTGAGGCAGACCTAGACCAGAGCAGAGAGCCTTTGGGAAGGTGAGAAAGATTTTCTACATGGCAACCGAGGACAGAAGAGTCAGAAAGCATTCCCTGAGGAAATGCAGAGCCTCAGAGACAGACGGTGTGTGACTCTCCAGGAAGCGTTATCCTTCGTGTCAGAGAACAGGCAGGTGGACATCAGGACTTCCATCCTCAGGGAGGGTTCCAGCTGCCCAGACACTACAGGCCAGCGGATTCCATTCAGAAACCATATTTTCCTGCTTGAGAGGCCCCACTGGCCATGTTTGAGACAATTTGAGTATTATAATGAAATAATGACAGTAATTGATTATACTACATTAATAAAAAACATTTTAAAATCAGTATTGGGGAGAAAAAAAAGTCAACTAATAGATATAAAAGAAATGTTAGCAATAGAAAAATCACCATTTTGCAACCACTATAGTAATGATTCAAGCAAGAAGCATCAGTGGATGCTAAAGAATTAGGTAAAAGATTGGGGGCCATAATGTTTACATAATTTCAAAAAATCACAAATTGATTATGAATGACAAAGGGGCAAAAGGATGTATTTAGTGGAGTAGCTTGGCTGACACTTCCATAGCCAAGGGATCAAACCAGTAGTGGGACAGATGAGATTAGATGCTTTGTGATGTGAGGATATAACATTTCTGTAATATTCCTGCCCATTACATTTAACCTGAGTTTAAACATAAGGAAACAATCAGATAAAAACAAATTGAGGGACATTCAATAAAGAAATTAGACTGGACTCTTCAAAAATGTCAATGTCATTAAAAAAAAAGATTAAAAAGTGTAGTGGACTAAAAAAAATTAAGAGTATGACAAGCAACCTCAATATGTATTTTCTGCTTGGATCCAAGGTTGGGGGAAGAAAGCTCTAAAGGACATTGCTGAGACCCTTGGGAAGTCTGAATAAGGATATCTATTAATTGTGATAGTATTATATCATTGTTACATTTCATGTATGTGATTATAAAGGGAAATGTCCTTATTTTTACATTTGGGGGTCAAGTGTCATGATGGATTCAACTTATTCTCAAATTTTCAAGGAAAAAAGTGAGAGAGAAAAGACAAGAAAATGTGGCAAAATGTTGGTGATTGGTAAGTCTAAGTGAAGTGTCTGCAGTGTTCATTGTACTGTTCTTCAGATTTAGAAATTTTTCAAAACAAAAATCGGAGGGAGATTTTTTTTTTTTTTTTAATTTTCCCTTCATGGCCAGGTAGACTAAAGTATCTCTGAACACTTAAAGCAAATGTAATTTTGTTAAAGGCAAAATTTGCCTGACCAAATTACTGGATTTCTTTAATGTGACAAGAATATGGGTGAAGGGAAATCTATAGCTGAGCTTTATTTAAGATTTTATGAAGCCGTTGATAAGTCTCCTAACTAGAGGCCATGAAAAAATTAAAAGTTTTTACTGGAGGAAAGGGAAGCTGGTTGGGGATCAGTGTTTTATTGCTGATAATTCCTTAGAGACCACTCCCCCCCGCAAAAAAAAATGGTTACTTAGCATAGGAATTGATGGATACATTTGATAATGGGGAGGTGTAGAGGGCCAAATATGTCAGAGCTTAGTGGAGGGAAAAGTCTTTTTAAAAAATTGTATGCATGAGTTCTGAGAGATTGTGTGTTGTGAAATCTCTCTACTTCAGATCAGTTGAGGTGGATATATTATATATATGTGTGAGATGGAATCTTTCCGGAAGTGAAGTGACTATCTGGAGGAAGAATTTGGAAAAGTCTCTCATCACAGATGAGTATCCATGAGGGCAGAAGATTTAAGCGGAACCATCCAAATTCCACTTGTTGGCTGCTAGGCATTGAGTTCTTACTTAAGGAACGTGCCTCCCCCTCGATATACCCCCTCCCCCCAAATATTGACCTAACTTGGTAATTATAATGCTGCCTTTGATCTGTATAGCACTTTATAATTTTAGCAATCACCTTTACAACCATCATCTCACATTGGTTGCTGAGAGTTGAGGGTGAAGAAGTGTTGTTCTTGTTGTGTTACAGATGAGAGAACTGAAACTAGGGTGGGTAAAATGGTTTGTCCAGAGCCACCTAGATGGTTAACCCAAAATTGGGGTTTGGGCTTACATTTATGCTCATTGTTCCTGTTAAAGTAAAGGGGGTATCTTTGGAACATCCCTCCACCACAGCCCAGTATATAAGCAAGGAACATTAAAATCAAACTGAAAACACCTTGTTTAAGAAAGCAGAAAATGGGCAATTTGTTTATGAACTATTTCCATGACAGTAACTTTTATAGAGATGGGGAAGTTTGACTTAAACGGAGAAAACACGTAAGAAAAATAGATCTTTAGTGATAATGAATAAATATTGTTTTAGCTATTCAACTACATTTAAATGACATGTAAAATGGATTCAATTTCATTAGAGCAACAACATAAAGTGAACCTGGAGACACTGTCCAGCTCTTGTCATTAGGGGAGGTGTTTGCAGTAATAACAAGCTCTTTCCGGAGACCCAAGACAAGATTGCTTAGGTGAGAGGTAAGACATTTGGATCTGACCCCGACTGAGGCACAGTGTGAAACACAGAAATAGCCTGTTTATTTGCTCATCTGTAAAATGGTCATAATAACATCTGCTCTAACCACAAGACAGGCTTGTTGAGGGTACAGTCAGGTAATTGATGGGAAAACTGTTAAAAAGTTGGAATTTCTATACAAACAAGATAAATGTTCTGTTATGTAAAGCCACCCTAACACCTTTTTTTTTACTGCCCAATCAAGTAACAGTAAAAACGTACAAGAAATGATAAGGGGTCATTTTGAACCTCTCACTTCTCACTGCTGCTGTGAAATCTAAAGCATTCATCACACTTATAAACACATTGCCTTCCCCATGGGGGCTTCAAGGTCACACTAAAGGACATTTTCTTAACTCATGTTAGTTCTCAAGTATCCATCTTTGGTTGGGAGGGCTACATGCCAGTTGAAATTCAGGAAGTGGAAGCGTTTTGCTATTTTGGGCCGTAGTCATTGGGGGAACCCACAGCATGTAGCATGTGTCTCTTGGTTGCAGGCTGCTGGGGTATGGATTGACGGGTCCCACAGATCCACCTGCTCCCTGATGCTTGATTCCCATCACAGGTGTGATCTGTGGTCTGGGTGTTTAAGAGCAGCTGTCTTGTGTGCCATGGATGATAGTGAATTTTCTGTTGCGGAGGACGAGTGTTCTTTGGGAACAAGACAAAACACTAGTGGCCCTGGTGGTAGTGGGAAGATTCGTTGACTAATGGAAGGGAGGAAGGGAGAGATGAAGGGAGGAAGGAAGTACTTTGAGAGACACCTGGCTGTTCATGGTTGTTGGAATGGGGTGTGATAGCCTGCCATTAGCCCGGTAAGGAACCTAGGCTGCTCAAGGAAAAGTTACTTTACATGTATCCAGTTTCTGGTTTATGCAAGCTTGTGAGGGACTGGCAGTGCACGGTAGCATATAGTTTTGCAGGCAGTTCATACCTGAAATCAGAGAACAGAGAACTTGAAATCAGAGAACCCAGCTCCAACACTGAACAGCCAAGGGACCCAGGATGCCTTGCTGATTCTTCAGGGCTGCTGTAGGAAAAGCATTGGCAAGGATTCTGTTAAGTAGCACTTCTACTCTTCAGCCCTCAGCCACAGCCAGCCCTTCCTCAAAGTTACACCAAAGGCATTGATTTATGCGGCATCATTTGATGAGTTTCGGTTCCAGGTTCTTCTTTCCTGCCATTTGGGGGTGAAACGCAGTGAATGTCCCCATTCTTCAGATGCAGTTAAGAGAAAAGGCAGTGCACTAAGCTATCTGCAAACTGAGTGATGGTGAACAGACTATCACCAGTGCACTGTGCTATTCGGCATTGGACAAATTCTTGTCTGTTTTTTAACACCCGAAGGCTTGCTGCCTCAAACTGGACTGGAGTGGTCTGTCTCGTTCAGAAGCCTCTCCCACCGCCTTCTGCTCTCAGTTTCTTTCTGTGCTTTGTTACTGCTTAAGTGATTTAGCCAGTTTACTTCGTTTCTAAGCCATTCATTAGAAATGGAAGAAAATTACTTTATTATTACTGAAAACTAATTTTTCTGTGATCCTAGGAGACCATAGTTCCATACTAGTGTAGCTCTGAGACACTCTTGTCACAGCTTTGTAGCATCCTCCGAGAAAATGTTATATGACTGCCCCCCCACCCCCAAATCCCTCTGCTTTCAAAAATGAACATTCAAAAGCCTACTGATGGGGAGGTTACAGTTGCAGTCACAATGGTGTGAGCACTTGCCATCCTGTCTCCCACTGAATGCAGCCAAAAAACACTGGGGAGAATGTATGCAGCACTCTTTGAAGACTGAAAAATGGTTAACAGGGGAAGATTGGGGAAGGAAACTCAACTGAAAAGTATGCAAGATCCAGCCACGAGTTTCCTGTTTTTTTTCTTCTTTTTTTGTCTTCGCTATGTCTGCCTGCACTACCTAAACCCCAGAACTTACGAACTCCAACAGAACCCCTGTCTTCCTCACTTAAGGAGGAATGAAAGTCCCCTTGGGCCAGAGACTGGGAGAAATCCTACCAATTTCCATGCAAGCCCTGTTAACATTAGAGTATATATCCTAGCCTTTTCTGTGCATAGTTTTAAAAACATAGTTACACCAAACATTTGTGTTTTCTTCTTAATAGAAGAGAATGTTTATGATTTTAAGTTACTATGCAATCATTTTAAACTTCTTTTTTAATAACTTAGTAAGCAATTACAGCCTAGCTGAGTGCATTTGAGTCACCTCAGATTCTGGTTCAGTACATGAGAGTATTTACAGCCAACTCCTGGTCTTGCCAGTACAGCCCTGGCCCAGGCTTTGAATAACAAGGAAACAGTTATTTAACAATTTTCATTTAGGGTGTTTCCAGCTTGTTGCTTTTCTAAATAATGTTGCAGTGGGTTATTTGTATATAAAGCTTTTTTCTTTATATTTGCGGTCATTTTTTTGAGGTAGACTCCTAGAAGCAGTGTAACCGAGTCAGACGTAGTGGCTATTTCAATTGCTGGTGATTATTTTTGCAGAGGGCTCTGCCAATTGTATGCAATAAATGTCTTGGTCCCCGAGTTGTAGATAAGGAAATTGAGGTTTAGAGTGTTCCTGCTGCCTAGGATCACAGCTGCTTGGTAGAAGAGCCATGATTTTAGCCCCAGCTGTCTGCTGCAGAGACCACTGCTGCCTCCTGCTGCACTGCTGGCTGGGGCAATCACCATGTCTTCTCCTCATAAGTGAATCTGTTTGGGGACATCATGTGACATTGTACCTAACCTCTCATTGTCTGTCTTTCTTTAGCTTTGCTAGTTTGATATGGGAGAAAAAAATGAGCTCCTGTTAATGTTTATTTTTATTTGCTTGACAGAGTCTGTGTTTCCAGCTGGTCATATCCTTTGTCCTTTTGATTTTGTTTCCTAAAATGGTCTTATTCACTTGAATTATATGTGCTGTGAACACAATAAAGATGTTAATTTGTTTCTGCTCCAATTGTTTTGTAATGTCTTTTAGTTTTTTTGCTTTTTTAAACATAATTAATTTTTTTTTCTTTAATATGGCTGTAATCATCCATCTTTTTTTCCTGTTCCCCACTAAGCTTAAAGAGAATTCCTCCTTGCGGGGTTTTGACAAACATGGAAAGATCTTTTTAGAAGAAAGCTTATTCAGAGTACTTGTAAGAAATGCAGCATTAATTTTTGGCTGGTTTTCCTCAGTGCCATGTTTACCTTACCATTTCTCCTGTCTCACCTACACATACAGTTTCCTCTCAAACCTTTTCCTGCTAAAATAGTAGCACAAATAATGGGGTGGTGGTGCCTGAGAATATGATTTATAGTTTTCAAAACACAGAGTTTTACAAGGATAGTTTGAAATAATGTAAAATGAAGAGCTACCTAAGCTTGTTGCCATAATTTTCTTTTATGCGTTATCCATTGTTATGACAGAACTAGACCAAACTTTCAATTTAAAATGTAAAAATACTTAATTATGTTTATACATGCATGCAATTTAAAAAATAAAATGGTTCTACAGGACTTGTTTTGAAAAACAACAGTCCGCTAACCCTAACCCTACTCTAGCCCACTTTTCTACTCTGAACTCTTAACACATTGTATGCGGGCATTTGAGCGATATGATGAGTTTACTCGTTTCCCACAAACAATGTGTTAACTGAATCCTGTGGTATTTACCTTCATATCTTTGTTTTTAGTGTGTGTGTGTGTGTGTGTGTGTGTGTGTGTGTGTGTGTGTGTGTGTGTGTATACCTTCAGGTCTCTAAGTGACATGGCAATATTATTTCTTTATAATTTCTAATATAGGCTGTTTCTGTTTTTGACTTCTTGGTGTAGACAGCCAGGATGTAGAATCCTCATACCCTGCCCCCCTCCCCCACCCCCCCTTCCCCATCCCAACACACACATTAACTTTTCTTGCTCTGTCTTCCCAGTGTGGCTTTCTGTCCTTGATTTAACTCAGTATTCAGTGCTTGCATTATTACAGTTTTGTAAATGTTATTCCCAGCCAAGTCATGTAGTTTCCTATAATTACTTTTCTGCACAATATTTTGTTTCCTGTAGAATTAGTAATTGCCTTAACTTTTGCTTTATCAGTTTTCCATGTACTTATTCATCCCCATTTTATGGCTCTCCTTTTGCTACATTCAGAGACATTTAGTGTTCTGTCAGCCTTGTCTTTTTGAAGATGGCTCTCCAGAGCTCCCACTTGCCCATTTGGGAGGCGCGCTTTCTAGGTCAATTGCACATTTTTACTGGCTTTCCGCTTATTGGCATCCTGGCAAATCCCAGTTCTTCTTTTCACTGTTTACACCTTTTCTTTGTAGAGCAAATCCTTCGTAATTTCCTGAAAAAGAGTGCATAGGAGGTAAATATTTTGAAATCTTGATATGTGAAAATGGCTTTAGTTTATCCCTCGTTTATGCTTAGTTAATAATATGGCTTGGTATAGAATTCTAAGTTGAAAATCATCTTCCTTCAGAATTTGAAGGAATTTTTCCAAAGCCTTTTGTTTTCCAGTGTTGCATTTGAAAAATTCTGACTCTTCAGACTTCATATAAATCTTGTTTTTGTTTTTTTTGAGGGCAGTGTTACTGGCCCTCATATGTGGGATCTGAACCAGGGCCGCTGGTGTCCCAAGCCAGTGCTTAACCACCGCGCCATTCGGTGGGCCCTGTAAAGCTTGTTTTTAATCCCTGGAAGCGTTAGGATTTCTTCTTTGCCCCCCCCCCCCCATTTCCGAAATCCCGTGATGCTGAGTCTTGCTGTGTGGATCTGTGTTCTGTTGAGCAGGGCATTCAGGGACCCCTTTGAATTTGGAAATTCGTATCTTCTGTGTCATGTGTTCAACCTGCCACCCTTAACTAGAAATCTTGATAAAAATTTTAAAGGGAAATTATAATGAATTTATAATTTCTATAAATCTTTACTTTATATAAACATATGCTTTCTACACGTGAAATACTAGTTAAATGTTGAAATGGGGTCCTGGTGGTTAGATTGGCCAACTAGAATTTAAAAGAGTGCTGACAACCATAAAATATAGACAGTCACACATTTCATTTAACAGAGCAAATGAAAGTTGCCGTGAGTGAGTTCTTCAAGCCATTTATTACTCTCGTATCCAGCTCAGGCCAGTAACAGAGACAGGAAGATTTATTCTTAAACTTTTTTCACTCTTATTAAAAGGAAAAACATGCAAAATTCTATCTACATAATTTCAGAAGATTGAAGGTACATCCTCTTCAGTACCTTTTTAAATTTGGTCTCCAAAAATCATCTTCCTTCAGAATTTGAAGGAATTTTTCCAAAGCCTTTTGTTTTCCAGTGTTGCGTTTGAAAAATTCTGACTCTTCAGACTTCATATAAATCTTGTTTTTGTTTTTTTTGAGGGCAGTGTCACTGGCCCTCATATGTGGGATCTGAACCGGGGCCGAAAAAATACCAAAAAAATATTTGAAAATTTGGCTCTCCCAACCTTCATAACCTGCTTTAGCTACATTAATAGAACAGTTGTCCTCTAAGCCAAGCATGTGAAAATATATCTCCTAAAATTTCCCTAGAGATTTAAATTTTCCTTCTCCCAGATGGAAGTTATATGAGTAAATCTGTCAGTATTTCTCAGTGTAATACTACTACTAATAATAAAAATTGGGTGAGCATCAGCCAAAATGTGCTATAAAAAACGTTAACACCTAAGGAAAGTTGTTGCTTCTTCTCTAGGACCATACTCTTTCCAAGGGTTGCCCCAGGGACCGTAAACATTGAGTGGGCAAATTCCTGGTGAGAGATTTTGTGTCTTAATATAAGTTTGTAAAGGGGAAACATTCCCGTGTCTCCTCTACTCTCAGTAATCACATTGAACACCTCTGTGAGCAGATGTGTGCGTGAGTTTTCCTGAACACCAAGCAATTCTCCAACTCTTTTGAACTCAGTTCTGACTCTGACTACCTGGAGACACACAGGTTAAGATTTCAGTCTCACCCTGACCATCCTTCCACTTTAGATGCCAATCACAAATCCAGATTGTCACCTGTTGCTTCTGACTAACTGGTTATCCATCAGAGGTTCCCATGGCTCCTTCCTCTGGTTCAACTAATGTGCTACAGCAGCTCACAGAATGTACTTACTAGATTACCAGTTTATTATAAAACAGTGTAACTCAGGAGCAGCCAGATGGAAGAGATGCACAGGGAATCAGAGTATGTGGGAAGGAACATGGATGGGGCTTCCATGCCTTCTCCAGGGCATCCCACCCTCCCTGTATGTCCACATCGTTACCAGCCCAGAAGCTCTCCGAACCCCTGTCCTTTTGGATTTTTGTGGAGCCTTTATTGCGTAGGCACAACTAAGTCACTGGCCATTGGTGATTCACCTGGAGGTGGAGGTGGGGTGCAGTGGATTGAAAAATTCCAACCTTTTCACCACCCCCTGGTTGGTTCTCTTGGCAACCATCCTTTGGAGCTTTCCAAAGGTCAACGCAATAAGGTAAACTCAGGTGTGGGTGAAAGGAGCTTGTTATGGATAACAAAAGACAGTTTTGTGAGTTTTTCTTATCACTCAGGAAATTCCCAAGGTTTTAAGAAGCTCTGTGCCAGGAACAGGGACAAAGAACAAATATCACAAAGCTTCATTCTGAATATAAATAGTAATTAGAGCACACTTTCATGTGGGCTAATAATGAATCTTGTTTTCTTCCCCCACCCTCTTCCCCTGCCAGCTTTTTGGAGACTGGGAAGCCCAACTGCGGAGAATAATGAAGCTTATTGCCGGTGGTGGCCTGTCCATCACTGGCTCTCACAACATGTGTGGGGACTACCTGTACAGCGGCCACACGGTCATGCTCACACTCACCTACTTATTTATCAAAGAGTGTAAGTCTAACACCACTTCCTTTAGGATTCCCCCACCTGCCATTTCCAGGGTCACTGGAAAGCCTGCGGAAGCGACTGGAGGCTGTCGGAGGGCCGTACCTCCCCTCCCCACCATGCTTGGGACAGCAGGCACCCAGGGAAATGCATGTGGGCGGAAGTAACTGCTCTCCTTGACTGGCGTTTCTTGGTTCCTCAAGTGTCAGCTATAGTGTCAGGGTGATTTTCAGCTGCTGAAAGGCGCCAGAAGGAAGCTTCAAGGTCATAAAAATCTAATATTGGGCCTGATTGGATAATGGAAGATTATGCGTTCACTCAGTAGACATGTTTTCAAGCACCTGGCACTATGTCGTAATATAAACTAAGGGGACAGTGGCGGGTCAGTGGTGTCATTACCCTCATAGAGACCAGGGGCTCAGGAACACCGAGTGAGGCAGAAACTAAAGGGGAAATTTCCTTTAAAAAAATACTACTTAAAATATTATATGAAACATACAAGAAAAATAATATTATAGATAACTGTCAGCGTCTCAGATTTACAACACATTAGCATTTACCATATCTGTTTCAGGTAACAGCTTTAGAAAAGCAAATAAAATGCTAATGTATGATTAATGCCTTTTGTCCTTTCCCCCTCCCATTTTCCTATGTCATTTCCATGCATGTTTAGTACTTGTGTATTATTGTTTTCTCTCATGGTATCATGCCATTTATGGTCGGTTGCCACTTTCAAATTACGTTTTTGAGATGAGACTCTGGTTCATCTTAATTACTGTTAGTATTACAATACTGTAAGTGAACCAAACATTATTTATTTATCTACTTGTAGAAAAGTCAGTTGTCTTCAGTGTTTTTTAATGTTAGAAACAGTCTCAATGAGCATTGTACAGGCAGTTTCCATGAAGAGTGATAAGTACATCAGGCTGCTGGTACCACAGAGGATGGACACACACTGCAGCCTGGAGGTGTTGTGGGAGTGTGTGGCACCTTGTGGAAGTTTAATATGGTTGGAATTTCGAGTGGGGGGTAATGATGAGAAGTGAAAATGAACTGGTAAGTAGGAATCAGATCATGCAGCATGCATTCAGCCTCCAGAAGGAATCTGAACTTGCATCTGACAGAGACGGGTTGTACCAGTAGGGCGATGTCATCTTACCCTTTTTATAAGGAGAAGCCCCTGCTGCAGCCGCTTGCAGGATGGATTGGAGAGGGGCGAGTCTGAAGACCAGGAGAAAAGCTAGGAGACTGGCTGCTGCTGTCATCCAGGAAAGAGATGGGTGGTGGCCCAAACTTCCATGACGGCATTGGGGACGGAGAGAAGTGGAGGGATCAGAAGGAGATGAACAAAGAAGGGTCAACAGATCATAGGATTGATTGTGGGGGTTCAGGAGACAGGTGGTAGACTGAAGGGTGAACACCCAGTGATGGTCTTAAAAACAACTAAGGGAACACAGGAGTAGGCGCTTCAGGGCACTGTGAGAGAGAGAGAGAGAGAGAGAGAGAGAGAGAGAGAGAGAGAGAGAGAGAGAGAGAGAGAGAGAGAGAGAGAGAGAGAGAGAGATCAGCAGCCCTGGGGAAGGGATTTCTGCCCCCTGGTAGTTGGTACCTGAAATCCTTTAATGAGCTTAAGCCTTATCCTTTTGGAAGATAAGGCAGTGTGCCATATTGGATCGCAAACTCTGATCTTTGAATCCTGGTGCTATCACTGACTAACTTTGTGATCTTGGGAAAAACATTTAACTTTTCTAAATTCTCAGTCTTAGTTTCTGTATCTTTAGAATGAGATACGGATAGCTATTTCATGGGTGAGGGGAGGTGGTAAAAATTAAAATAAGGGCCGGCCGAGTGGCGCGGTGGTTGGGCACTGGCTTGGGAGGCCAACGTCCCTGGTTCGGGTCCCACATATGAGGGCCAGTGACACTGCCCTCAAAAAAAAAAAATTAAAATAGATGGCGTATATGGACATTAATAATAAGTTGCATGGAGAATTCATGGTAGTTGCTATTTGTTACTGTGTTGTTAAGGTGTCACATACAGATTGTTCTGGAAATGAAATTGTAGAGCCTTATACATACACTAAGACCTCTACCCTGACCACTCCATTCAAAGTTACAAACCACCCTTCACCCTTCTGATCCTGCTTATCCTGTTCAGCGTTTTTGTTTGTTTGTTTGTTTTTATTTTTCCATAGCCTTGAACACCTTCTAACATAGTGTATAATGTTCTTATTTATTATCATTATTTTTTGTTGTCCCTCTTTCCTATTAGGAAGGGGTCTGCCCCACAAAGGCAGACTCTTTGCCCATTTTGTACATTGATCTTAGTACCTCCTCTAGCAGCTCCTGTCCTAGGCACAAAATTTATTGAGTAGATTCATAATAAATATTGGTTGAATGAATGACTCACTCTTAAACCCCTTGAGAATCCAATAAAAGCCTAAACCTTTCCCCACTAAAGTAGGGAGGGTAGACCTCATTCAAATATCTTTGCCTAGCATTTCAGACCTTCTGAAGTACATCCACTGAGAATACACTGTTGGAAGGCTTTCGGCAATGGAGATTTTCTTGCTTCCTTCAAGTGACTTCACAAGTGGAGGTCACAGACAAGCATTTGTCTGACACTTCCCTACTGTTGGGAATGCACTTGGACTAGAATGCCAGGCCTTTGCATTCTTTCTTTTATTTGAGAAATGGCCATCTCAAAGACTTTCAGAGTAGTGTATGGTTGCAGAGCTTGGAAAGCAAATAAGGCAGTTACATCAGTTGTAATTGCTAGTCCATGTGTAAGGATCTGTAGGCCAAACAGACTGATTTTTGTGTAAAGCATTAACTTCAAATTATTTGCAGGTAAATTAAATGTCAGTGGACTACTTTTTTTTTTAATGAAACATGATACATTAGCCTGTCCTTATTCTTTTAAACTGTATTTGTAATTACATGAATCAAGTAATAGCCAAATATGAATTACTACTGTTAGTAAAAAAATTTTATAAAAAAAGCTGTTTTCATTCTTATCTTGATTACAGATAAGCTAAAGCCCTTAGATTTGCTAGCCCAAGAGATCTGTTTTCAGAAGGAAAGATCCAACTGTATTCATAGTAGTAGAGGTGTAGTTGGGTGCCCTTCATGGTACTTGAATAATGGACTATTGCCAATTTCCCCTTTTCAGATTCCCCTCGCCGACTCTGGTGGTATCACTGGATTTGCTGGCTTCTCAGCGTGGTTGGGATCTTCTGCATTCTTCTGGCGCATGACCACTACACTGTGGACGTGGTGGTGGCGTATTATATCACCACAAGACTCTTCTGGTGGTACCACACTATGGCCAATCAGCAAGTGAGTGTCCTGCCATGTGATTTTAGCTTCTGTTGCGCCTGGCTTGGTGTTGCTGGTATGGCGCGGTGGGGTGGGGGTGGGGGGTTGGGGGGAAGGGAGGTGGCGATGCAAAGGACCCACAGATATCTTAAGTTTTCTTTTTTTCTGAGGGATAGTCGATTAAAATCATGTGGTCTTTTGTGAAGCTGATTCACTTCAGAATTAAAAATGAACAAGAGCTGTGTTAATATAATGACAGGAGATTGCATCTTCCTAGAACAAATACTGTACTCTCATTGTCCCTGAAAATATTTTCTGAGATGTGTCCACCCGTTGTTTTTTTTTTTTAAATTTATTTATTTATTTTTATTAGTTTCAGGTGTACAACACAATGCAGTACTTATACTCTTTACCCCCCAAAGTGACAACCCCCCTCCCCCAGTTCGCCACCCCACTCCCCCCCCATATCATACATATCTATCACAACTCCCCTGACTCCCCTCCACAGTATACTCTACATCCCGTGACCATCCACATATTCAGTTACAGTTGGCATACAATACTATACAACATCAGTTTCAGGTGTACAGTGCAGTGATCAAGCCTCTTCTCCATCCATGAAGTGGTCTCCCTAACAAGACATGTGACTATCTGACACGCCACAAAATTTTTACAACATTATTATATTCCCCGAACTGTGATTCATATTCCTGTGGCAATATTGTAGTTGTCTATTTATGCTGTCTAATCCCTTCCCCTTCACCCCCATCCCCACCCCCCTCCCAACTAGCAACCCTCAGTTTTTCCTCTATATCTATGAGTCTGTTTACTTTGATCGTTCACTCAGCTCTTCAGACTCCACACACAAGTGAGATCACATGGTACCTGTCCTTCTCCGACTGACTTATTTCACACAACATAATAGTCTCTTCACAACATTATCAATTACATTCCCAGAACTGCCCCCGTATCCCTGCGGCAACATTGTAGTCCCATCTACACTGTCCAAAACCTTCCCCCTCTCCCTCTTCCCCACTCCCTCCCAGCCAACAACCATCAGTTTTTCCTTTATATCAACTCTTTCTGTGTTGATTTTCTGTCTAAAGGGTCTGTCCATTGGTGACAATGGGGTGTTGAAGTCCCCTACTATGATAGTGCTACTGTTGATCTCTGTCTTTATGTCTATTAAAATCTGTTATATGTAATTAGGAGTTCCTATGTTGGGTGCCTAGATGTTTATTATGGTTATAGTGCCCTTCTTTGTCTTTTATTGTAGTCATTTTAAAGTCTATTTTGTCCAAAATAAGTATTGGTACTCCACCTTTTTTTTTTCTCATTTCCATTTGCATGAAATATCTTATTCCATCTGTAAACAGCATATACATGTGTCCTATTTTCTTATCCACTCAGCCACTCTCTGTCTTTTGATTGCAGCATTTAGCCCATTCACATTTAAAATGATTATTGATAGGTGTATATGTATTGCCATTTTGTTATTCGTATTCCTGATCTCCCTGTGTCCACCCATTGTTGATTGGCATTCCTACCCTCATCTCCTTGCCCTCTCACCAGCTTAAAACGTCATATTTAATTAAGATTGTTCATTTTCATTGTGGAACAGTGAGTAACTAAAAAGCTAATTGAGGTATTTATTTTAAACAGGAGATTGAGTAAGCCACAGGTTCTCCTTGCACTGCTGGAATTGGAGTTACTTATTTTTTTTCTACTAGGGTGTGGCCCAGTTTGCAGATGAGTACAGAGAGTAGAATTGTGGTGTGAGTGTGAAACAGACGTGTGGGTGGACATGGGGCTGGTCTGGGGCTCTTTGTGAATTTTAATATAACAAGTATTTAAATATTATAAGGAAAATATGTATGTTTCTTTGGGGCTGGAACAATTCACTATGCTTCCTGACTTGGTTTTTCCTTTCTTTATTATTTAGGTGCTAAAAGAAGCTTCCCAGACTAACCTCCTGGCCAGGGTGTGGTGGTACAGGCCATTTCAGTACTTTGAAAAGAATGTCCAAGGAATTGTACCTCGCTCTTACTATTGGCCCTTCCCCTGGCCAGTAGTCCACCTCAGTAGACAAGTGAAATACAGCCGGTTGGTGAATGACACATAACAGCTGTACAAAGTGGGGGAATGAGGAACTGTCCGAAGTGCTAAGAACTCCACGAGAGAAGATGCCATAAAATAAACACCTCCCTAATTCTACTATCTTTCAACAGTTACCTTGACTTAACCTATTGAGTTACCTGGTCAGCACTGTGATCTTTTTTTCTCTCCAAAGGACCTGCGTTGGACAACAATAAAGAAAATTTAACCTATCATGCACTGTACACATTTCCTGTTCATAAGTTTGGAATTTACATAACCCGCAACCACCATGTTCCTTTGTATATGATGCAACAGCATAAATGTAAGCTTTTATATATCCTAAGTTCTGGTCTTTCCAGTCACATCTGGAAATAAAGCGTCTTATTTTCTTGGGAAAACATACTTTTCATATCTCTTGCCCCAAAGATTGGGCTGTAAGCCATTTTCTAGCAAATGTCTCTATGAAGGTTTCTAAGTACCTGAATGGGGTTCAATACTGAAATCTTTTTATCTGTTGCACCGATACTCAAATGAAAATGACAGACACAGAAAGGTTTAGTAACTTTGGGTTTTGTAAAATCAGCAGATACAGTGTGTCAAAAAGTGCAAAAAAAAAAAAAGATTCTGTTATAAAGTGATTTTTTAAGTATTTCCTAACTTTATTTTTCAAAATGATGTTATGAAAACCAAATTTAAAGATTTTTACATGTCGAAGAGGCTAGAGTTCAAATTTAAAAATGCTTCTTGGGAGAGAAATTTGTCTATGTTTCTAGTGCCTTTCTTGTCTTGATTGTATGGTCAGTAGGCAACCTTACATGTTTTTATTTAAAATAAAGTATTCCATGAAAATATAAATGTATGTATACACTACTAAATTTTGCATTTCTAGCTAAATTAAATCAGAAGACTGCTTATGGTTTTTAAATTGCTCTGAATTAAAGAATGTGGGGAGGGGGGTTAACTAGAAAGTCAGATCCTGTTCCCATATTGTGAGCAGGCGACAATGATATGTACCACTTAAATTATTTTATCACCTATTTGGTAGTTCAATTTTAACTATACAGTGAAAACAGCCATGAATACTTTTTTTAAAGAGAGTTTTGAAAATGATCACTTAACTAAAACTTGAAAGCTATAAATTAGTTATCCATACTCTCATGACAATTTTGTTGGTGAACAACAAAAAAGAGATCTATTTCTTTAAAATATATTTGTGCAGAAACTGCATGTAACTCTGAGTTTTACTCCTAACATAAGTATGTTTGGGGAAGTATTCTATTCTATACTTGCCAATGTGGAGAACAAAATAGTTTTTTAAGAATGAAGAAGTATATATATCCATTCTGTATTTTACGTGCAGCAGAATTATCTTCTGTAGGGTTTTTTTGTGTATTCACAAGGTGATATTTGTATTGTAAAACAATAATGGTGAAGGAAATAAAAAAGGCTTTTAAAATTTTGTTTGTTTTAAATCTTTGTAAAGTTATTATTCCAGAGAATATACTGATATCTTAACAGCTTACCTAGATCACAAATTAATCAAAATGCACTTTTTAATAAAAACTGATACTTAAAATAAATGCGTTATTTTTAATGTGTTCGCATTTTTCACAGAAGTTCTAAATGAAGTCATTAAAGCAAGGTAAGAAACTAGGTTTCAGAATTTCTCCACCAAGATTTTTTTGAGAGAGGGCCTCTAATAATCTTGTTTCCTTTCCCTTGAGATTCTTTACAATGTATTCTAAACTTCAGTAACCTCAATGGATTGAGTGTATTTTTAAATATAGAGTTGACCCTTGAATAATACAGGAGTTTGGGGTGCCAAACCCTGCACAGCAGAAAATCCGAGTGTAACTGTTCAGAGAGTTGGCCCTTTGCATCCGCAGATATGAAGGACTGATTACTGTAGTTTTTAAAAAAAATCTGTGTATAACACACAGTTCAAAACCATGTTGTTCAAGGTCAACTATATATAAAAATCACAGATAAATTCCATTCAAACTGCAGACCACTGTGTTTATCAACAATTCATTCATTCTCAATCAAGTCACTGTCTTAACTTTTTCCCCCACCCCTGGAAGTAATAAAGCTTTTCCAATTTAGATGGAAAGAAAAAGTAAATCTGAAATGAGAAATGCAGTATTAGTGTTTTGATAATAAATAATTCAAAATAACTCTTTAAAAAGAAAAAAGGATATCATTCCTGATGTGGTAAAGAAAGGACGATATTAACAGTGAAGGCCTCTCCTTAGAAAAGAATGTATTCAGGGAGGCTAAACATGTAAAACTAGTAGTAAGATTTCCTTCATGGAGCTTTGGACTTAGGTCTGAGTCAGAGAAACTAGTGGCCTCTTAAGGCAAATAGAGCAAATTTCTCAGATTGGTTTGTATTTATTATAGCCTTTTACTAACTGACTATTCAGCAGGTGCAGCCTAAGGAAAGAAAAAGGAAATTGAGTAATGACAATGAATTACTGGCACATGCTAACAATAGGATCTTTTTTTCTGAGTCAAAATAGTTACATGAAACATTCATTATATTAAGTTTGCATAGTACATATGTGCCAAGAAATCCACTTGCTGATTGCTCTGCTTGCTGGACTGTGCTGATTTCATGAATTGACAAAGCTTGTGGCTCTCGAGTCTTCAAATTGCAGGAGGGACAAAGAAATCGCATTGTCTTCTTGAAGAATGGTAGCCCCCTTGATAATACTTGCCTGAATGAGGACATGTGCTTTTTTGTCCTTTACTTTGGCAAGTCAAAGCTCTAGGCATTCACATCTTTATTTTGCTCTTTACAGGTTGGGTAAAATACATGCATTTTACATGTATTATCTTGTTAACCCTCACCAAACCACAGGGTTAGTTATCCCCATTTTAGGGGAGGTGACTCTGATAATGTTAAATAACTTTCCCACGGTATGCAACTGGCAAGTGGTAAAAACTTGATTGGAGGCCCACTTTCCACCCTATCCTCCCCACCCCCTTCCTAAATTCTTCAAAAAGAGCCTGCAATAGGAGAAATCTGTGCTTTTGGTGGTAAAGCTAACTAAGTAAGATAACTTAGTATGTATGGACTGAAAAGCAAGAAATTCACACCATATGGTGTGAGAGAATAATTTTGCCAGTTTCCTAATTGCTATATATTTTATTTGTGTCACAAGCAAATAACCTAAATTGATAAATATCTCATAAACTTGATAAATATTATGTAAAAATGAGAATACATGCTGGCTTTCATTTGGCCATTATACAAAAAGTCAAGCATGTTTTGAATTAACTAGGAAGCAAGATATTCTATTTACTTGAATCCCTTGATACTGGTACCTTCTATCTTTTAATCTGGCCAGAAAACAATAATAAATCAAAACTGCTGCCTTGAAATTGAGCTCTTCACACCTTAAAATACTTATCTGTATGCTGATTCGGAGTACAAGTTGGATGAAAATTAAGTGAGGCCTGCCCTCCAAAGTCTCAGACTCCAGCTCCCATGAGAAGGTCTGACATGGGTATGATCTGTGAGAGAGAGACTAAAGAGTGAGGGAAGTTGGAAAAAGAAAAGCAGATCTGGGCCCCAAGGACAGCGCGAATAGCCCTGGCTTACTGTTGGTGAAGACAATATGGCGTGAGGATTTATCTTAAGAGTTAATGTTTGTTGCACGCATGAGAAATTCTTTTAGTTCTCAAGCCCTGGCATGGCACAGTGAGTGTATAGTTTAGCATCTGATGATTGAGAAAATACATGCTATGAATTTAGAAATGCTTTCAAGGGAATTTGTTTATGAATCACAATAGCAGATGTATAATGTTCGGTCAATTGGAATAGTACTTATTTATAGGAGTTATTATTCCATCAATATACCATGGTTCGTGAGTGTAAACATTTGAGGGTCTCTTGAGAATTCTTAGGAAAGAAAGGTTTACTGAAGATTTTAAGTCCGAATGCAGTGAAATTGCGGGAGTCAATTTTTTTTAATTTAGCAAAAAAAAAAAAAATTTAATCTAGACGCCTATGCAACCTCCAGTGTCATGTTTTCTGTGTTGAAGGATACATAGATGTGGCTACAGGGGACAGGAATGGCATTCCAGGTAAGGATAAGGGAAGTCTCTGACACCCAGGAAGAGGCTGGTCTAGAGACCCCTCTCTGCCCTGTGGTGGCCCAGAACCCTGACTGTTTTGACAATCTGTTGTTACGTACATACACATTAGGATTACTATGTCTTTTTGGAGAATTGACACTTTACCATTATATCATCTCTTTACCTTGTTGTGAAGACTGCTCAGTCTGAAAATAAGATAACTCCAGCTTTCGGTTGGTGTCAGCATGCTATATCTTTCTCCACCCCCTTATCTTTAACCTCTCTGGGCCTTTATATTTAAAGTGGATTTCTTATAGAATGCATATATTTGTGTCTTGTTTTTAATCTGTTCTGACAATCTTTTAGTTGGTGTATTTATGCCTTTCACATGTAAAGTATAATTGATATATTTGAATGAGTAGCTACCATGTTTGTAACTCTTTTTATTTGTTAACTTTGTCTTACAATTTTCCTTTCTTCTTTTTCTGCCTTCCTCTAGTTTTGAGCATTGTATCTCTTTTTATATGCTATTATGTCTTTTTTGTTAGCATGCCAATTATACATTTTTTAAAAAACAAATTTTTGTATACCTCAACACAGCTGAAAAAAAATGTTAGTGCTTGCCCAGAGTTTACAGTAAATACTTGTACCTTATCTAAGCCAACTTCAAATAACACTACACCACTCCAAGTATAGTGCAGGCACCTTACAGCTGTGTATTCCCAGCTTCCTCACTGGGAATTCCCTTAGAATGTTGCTGGGTCCTTCTTTGTCTCTTGTTATACCTTTGTTTTAAAGTCTATTTTGTCTGGTATATGAGTTTTTATTCATTTCCACTTTTGTAAAATATCTTTTTTCCATTACTTTCAGTCTGTGTGTGTCTTTCAATCAAGTGAGTCTCTTGTAGGCAGCATATGTTAAGGGTCTTGTTTTTTTATCCATTCAGCTTCCCTGTCTTTTGATTGGAACATTTATCCATTTACTTTTAAAGTAAATGTTGATAGATATGTACTTAATGCCTTTTTTTAAAATCCATATTCTTAAAGAAGTCTTTAAACATTTCTCGTAATACTGTTTTTGTGGCAATGAACTCCTTCAGCTTTTTCAGGTCTGGGAAGCTCGTTGAATTGGAGAATGGCATTCAGGTATCTCCTAATTAGCATGCAGTGGGCACTTGGAGGTCGTTCTCTACGTTTCTTAACTGCAAGACTTGTCAGAGCCTTTATTGTGCTTTTCTACAGAGGACCTAGGATGCAGCCCAGCATTAAAGCAAAGTCCAAACTCCAAAGCTGCTCCTGAATAACTTTCTCTTTCCTTTGACTAGCTAGCTGAAAGCACTGTGGCATATCCCACAAGTTGCTTACCTGGCAAAGAATTGCCAGGAACATTGTTAATAACAAATACAATTGCTTATAAGGAACTTAAGGACACTAAGAAAAAATGTCAGGCAGTTACAGTTCAGAATGCTTGGCCTATTTATGTCAAAGTTAGGATATACGGTATTTTCTATTTAGTCAATTGCTTCTAATTTTTTTGATGAGCCTTTTTAAAAACCATATTTTTTGGCTTTGATTAAGCTCTAAATACTTTAACCTTGATGACCCAAAGCATTTTTCAGTGTGAGTAGGAAATGGCAAGTGTTTGTTATTATTTTTAGATATCCCAATTCATGTTATTTCTAGCAAAAGCTTTCTACTTTCTCAATTAGAAATCCTTAAAATCAGTGTTATTATCTACCTCTGTGACATTTTAGAATAAAAACTATGCAGCTATGAAAACTACAGATTCTGAAGACCATAATGCGTTGTATAAGTATCTGTTTGTTTTGGGGAACCAAAAAGCTTTGGTAAGTGGATAAAGAGGAAAATAAGAGGTTCAAAGGGTAGTGAGTTCTGACCTTCTTTCTATTTAACTTGTGTATTAGGTACTGGTAAAGGTTTGGCAGTTGAAAGAATGAATCAATGAATGAATGACTCCATTGTTTCCTGTAGAATGAGAGTAATTGCCTGAGGGAAAGAGGAACAAAGAAGACAGAGTATGTATGATGTATACATTAAGGCATGGAATGGGGACTCAGCTGTGAGTTCAAATCCCAACTCTGCTGCTTATGGGCACTGTATCCCTTGGCAAATATTCTCTGATCCTATGTTGTGGTGTAATGTGAGGCAGTGGTGAGGAATGTGCACAAGTTAACTGCTCAGTAACCTACCATGGTCATAGAAGTGCGGGAGAGATGAAAAGGAGGCTCCTGTGGAGTCCAGGAAGAAGTTCCAATCAAAGAAAAGACTGGCCCCAGGCGGAAAGAGCTAGACTGGTTAAAAAAAAAACAAGCCTGGACTTAGCCTTTATTTGGACTTCTGAATATATATTATCAATAGTCTGAACCAATTGGCATCTTACTACCTTTGGTAAAATACTTGCTCTAGCATTCTGAATATCCGATGTGCATGTACAATGGTTGCTTTGAGTATTGGCCAGCTCTGAAATTGCATGACACAGTTATCTTCGATGGTAAGCCAGGGTAGCGATGAAGCAGAAACGTGCGTGGCGACGATGATTTACTGGTGCTTGGAGTCTGCTCCCTTGGCTCTGTATTGTCACATGGAGGAGCTGGTATTGTGCGCACTGCGTTCTGCTGATGGTATTTATCAACATGAGAGAACACAAGAAGAGGAGGCTTCACTGCCTTTTATTTATGCATTCCCTTTTAATAAAGAGGCTACGACCATGGAAAGGCATGGACTGAATCTCCCATTGGGGATGCATAGCAGTGCTCCCTGATATTTTAGGATGTTTCTGAAAAAAAAAAAAAAAAAAATTTTTTTTGAAAAAAGCAAAATGTGACTGTTAAAATGAATGTTTGTTTTGAAGGCTTCCCTAAAATTGGCTTCAGATTTAAAAGAGGCCACAGTCAAATCACTGCCAGGCTTATGGAAAGTGTGCTCATTTTGAGCCTCTTGGCCAAGGGAGCCTTTTGGCTTCTGGCTAGTGTCAGGCTGTGACAGCGGCCCCTGGCAGGGGGAAGAAGTGAGGATACAATGTGTTTGCCACACACATTTCCTTTTCACAGCAAGCAACATTACCACGCTCCAGTGAACCTCCATACCAGAGGCGGGCGGATGAATTTGCAGGCGTGTGCTCACTCCATTTCTCCACAGGCCGCAGGGATGAACATGGAAAGCAAATAGCATTCATAGGAATTGTGTCCAATTTGTGCTGCTGGCACTTGTCTGCTTTGGAAGCGTCGCTGGCCCCATCCTGAGCACATTCTTGTGCTATGAGCAGACACTAGGCGATGCCACCAAGCCTGACCTCCCTTCCTGTGCAGTTTACAGAGGGACACTCAGAACCCTCGGGGCCACGTGGCTGCCTAATAAGGTTTCTTTTCTCCTGAGGCGCCTGGTTCCTGAGCATCTAAGGATGCAGCTGCAGGAAGGCAGAGGTAACCGAAGCAAGGAACATAACCAGGTGTTGTTGCTTGTTCTTGCACCATCCCCTGCATTAGCTGAACCCAACACACAGCAAAGATTGTTAGGGGTGGGGGTGGCGATCCGGTTCCTCCTTCAGGAGAGACAAATGTCAGTGTACTCAGCACATTTAATCCCCACATACTATTAACATTCACCAAGTGTGAATTCAAACAAAAAGTCACCAAAATTAGATGGGGAGGTATCTGAAATGTCACCAACATACGGTGAGCATAGAGAATTGTGACAATTTGGCTTCCTGCAGATCTGGGCTATCAAAACGGGTTGAATTTCTCAAGATGTTCAGGGCTTAATCACTAATTAAAATCAGTATCACGAATGAATTGTTCAAGCCCTAGGAAATCCATTTTATTCTTGGGAACAAAGGAGGCTTAAATTCTAGTCTTTTTCATTTGATAAAAATGATGAGGAATTGACGGCAATGTTCCTACTGTTAAAAGGAGGTCGTAGCAGGAAAGGCAGCCAAGCTGCACTAGAAAAGACCTGGTTCCTGAGTTGGTTTGCAGCAGCTTATTTCATATGCCCAGGTCCGAAGGCAAATGAGCTAGTGAGATTGGGGCCGAAGCATAGGGGATTTGAGTCGTTGAGTCGTGGGCCCTGGAGGGCGGGTGAATGATAGGTACTGGAGAAGACAAAGTTCTCTGCTGCCCAGTTCTCTCTTCCCTTTCAGCTTGGCTTTTATGGGGTTCCCTAAGTTAGAGAATACACACACACACACACACACACACACAGGCTTCATATCAGTATATTTAAGGCCCTAACAAATCTTCCCTTAAAGAAATCTACTTCAATTTCATTAAGCTAACACTTTCCAAATTTATTTGGCCTTGAAACCCTTTTTATACAAACCTTTTCTCCCTCTAACATTTTACTATGAAAAAATTTTCAGGGTACACTAAATTTGTAAGAATTTTACAATGAGAACCCATATAGGCACCACCTAGTTTCGACTGTTATTTTATCATCGCACATCAATCCATCCATCTTGTTATCATCTATCAATTATTCCTACTTTTTCAAATGCATTTCAAAGCGAATCAGCAGATATCAGTTTCCTTTTCCCTAAATACTTTGGCATTCATATCATTAGCTAAAATTCAAAATGTATTCAGTTTATTTTTAAGATGAAATTTATAGAGAAAGGAATATATAAGCCTTACCTGTATATTTGCTGTTTTCACAAATGCATGCACCTATGGAACTCAAATGCCTATCATGACCGAACATTGCTATCTTCCCAGAAAGTTCCTGAACACCTAGTCAATCCTGGCCAGCCCTTTACCCCACCACCCCCAGAAGTAGATATCTAGTATCTGCCCTTTTTTTCCACCGCAGACTTTTTCCCCCACCATATAGTTTGCATGTAGTTTTTGTGTCTGGCTTATTTCACTCTGCATATTATTTTTAGATTTATCCACATTGTTGTTGTGTGTATTGATAATTCATTGCTTTTTACTAGTAAGCAGTATTCCATTGAAAAAATGTACCCCAGTTCATTTATCCACTCTTCTGTAGATCGATATTTGGACTATCCCCAGATTTTGGGTATTATGAATGAAGGAGTTAAGAACATTCTTATATACATTTTTTTCTCTCTCTCTGCACATGTGCATGTGTGTGTGTATATATATTTTCATTTCTCATGGGTGAATACTCAGGTGTAGGATTGCTGGGTTTTAGGGTAGAGATGTTTAATTTTATAAGAAATTACCAGACCTGCTTCTAGTAAATTTGTCTTGCTCTTAAAAAGAGATGCCAAGATAAAAATACCCTCTTCCTCTGGGCAAAGCTGTGTCTAGATAGAAGGCCCAAAACTTCTGCACCTCTGAGGACAAAACTGACATGAAAAGGAATTGGGTCCTTAATGATATTGTGATTATCACTGGACACTGAAGTAACCAACTCAGGGGCTGCCTTCCTTGGAGCTGTTATGTAAATCAGTAAGATTCCTTATTATTTCAGTCAGTTTGAATGAGATGCTTGTTAAAAAAATTTTTTACAGAGTAAAAATATTTTTATAAACTTTACCAAAGTATTACATACATATAGAAAAACATATAGGTTAATTTTCACAAACTGAATTTATCTAACATACATTATAAAAATCAGAAGTGAAAAAATAAAATTTGAGGCTTGGCTGAGTTTACTGGTGAATTCTACCAAACAGTTAAGGAAGAAATTGTACCCATGCTCTACAGAAACGAAATTAGACTTCCTCATTAGAAGTCCCTCACTCTTCTCAAGTTTCTCTCCCCTGGCTTCTGTCTCCTCCAGATCTCCTCTGGCAGCCACTCCATTGACACAGATTCTCTTCCATATTCTCTCTCTGAATTCCTTTCAGTTTACACACTTCATTTAGCGAGGCAAATGCCTTAAAATGGTAAGCATTGAGTTTTCCTGAAGTTGTCCTGGGTGCAGAGTGAGGGCAGTTGGAGAGCAGGTGCAATGTAATAGAGTCACTCTGCAAAGTGCTTATTGTCCCATTGAAAAGGTTGAAAATCTAGGAGTCAGAAAATACATTGTGTTACTTACCGAACGGGTAACCTTGGACATGAGGCTACCTGAGCTTTAGACATTATTTTATGGGTGAAATGGGTAGAATAATGGCAGCTACTTCATAGGGATGTTTTGAGGGTTCACTGTAAAGGGCCGACATACATGAGGGTGGGTGGTAGCAAGGGTCATGGTCTGGGGTTCATGGGATAACTTCTTTCCTGTTTCTACCCTCAGCAAGAAGGGACCATTCCCACAAAACATGTCAGCTGAAGCACCAAAGATCACTGGTGTCACAGGAACGACATGTAGACTCAGCTGGAGTCATTTGCTGGAGTTTGGGAGCTGAGCTGCCTGCAGCCTCTAGCTATCGGAAGACAGGGGATAAGGAAGCAACTGGCCTTATGCAGGGCTTCTGGAGGAAAGCATAGTCTCCTTTAGAAATCAACCAGATTCTAAGGCCTTCCATTAGTGCAACCTCTGAGTAAGTCTATGTGAACGTGGACTGAGAATAATTTATGAATGCTAGTGTTGGCCTTCGGGATAGGACACACCACCCCTGAGCACATCTCATGTGAAACAAAAATGTAGGGCATTATACAAGACATGTAGACAACTATAAATAAATAAGAATTTGGATGAATCTGGACAGACTCTATGGCAAAGACTTCTTTTCTCAGAGACTGACCTTTAAAGATACTCGAATTAACTGGGTATTAAATTGTACACCAGTATTTCCCAAAGTTCACCCGTGTATAGCTGACATGATTTTTCCCCATAACTATTTATCACTTGTACTATTTACTTAGCATTTCTTCCAATAAAGCCCTTAAAAATTGGTTCAGCCTCACTTTGTAATTTATATTTCTAATTCACATCAAAACCAAAACATAATTATCAAAAGAAAAAAATTGTCCACTCTGTACCACCTAAAAAGCTATCTTCCTTTGGGATATACTTTTGTTTGTTGTTGTCTTTATGGATAGTAGGTCACTTCCAACCAATCTCAACAAGTAATTTTCATAAAGTCTTGAGCTAAAGAATTCTTCTAGAATTGCTTTGCAGAGACACCCAATGCTTGATTCTCTTTAGCCAAACATGCTTCTCTCACATTCTTCCCCAATTCAGCCAAGGGCAACTCCACTCTACCAGTTCTTCAATCTAAAAGTCCTTGGAATCATTCCTGACTCTTATTACTCTCTCATCCTTCTAAAACCAACCAGAAAGCCTGCTGGCTGTGCCTTCGGAACACATCCATATCAGACCACTTCACATTGTGTCCACATCCAGCCTTCTAGTCTCGGCCTCTAGCTTGGCTGTTGCAAAATGCTCCAAATTCGTCTCGCTTCTTTTAAGCTTGCCTCTCTGCAGTGTGTGTTCCACATCGAATCTAGGTGATAAATAGTAATATAAGCTTTCTAAAAAACGGATGACAGCACTGCTCTGCTCAAAAAATCTCTAATGACTTCCCATCTCATTTGGAGCAAAATTGAAAGTCCTTGCCTTGACCTGTCAGGCCTTCCTGCTCTCCAGGCCCTGCACCTCCACTGCACACATCCTAACCACATTTCCAAATGGTCCTTCTCTTGCTCTCTCTGCACACGTCATCCTGGGCATCTTTTCTTCCTTCAGCCCACCCAGCATATTCTTGCTTGGGGAGCTTGATGTTTGCTACTTGTTTTTCCTGGAATGCTTTTCCCCCAGGCATAAGCATGACTTATACGTTCTTCCCACTTCCTCCAGGTGTATATTAAGATACCACCATATCAGAGAGGACCTCTTGGATTATACTATACAAAAGAAGCTTCTCTCACCTCTTATTTTGCTTTTTTTTTATACTTATAACCTCATACATTATATTTAACTTTATTTCTTGTTTGTCTTCCTCCATTTAGAATGGAAGCATCATGAGCAGAAGGACTTTATTTTATTCACCATTCCATCTTCAGGGCTTAAGGGGTGCCTGGCAAATAGTGGGCACTTAATAAGTACACGAATAAATAGTGGGTTGACTCAGTACTAATTGACCATTACAGTCAAGATTCTGATGCCCAAAAAGAACAAAATCAGGTAAGAAGTACCACTCCCCCATCTCACAGTTATAGATATACCTCTGTTACATGGATAGCATTCTTATCAATCAACACATTTATTCATTACTATGTAAGGTGATACAAAGCAATATAGTGTAATAAAAGGAGTTTGAACTCTAGGTAGAATAGGACAACTCCCTATTTAAGAAATAAATTAATTCAAGGCCAAAATTATTAAGGCTCAGACAACTCAAGAGGTGTAAGTGGTAGAATGATCAGAGAAACCTTGAAAAATATGGACCCTGACTTGGGCCCTGAGAGAGGGTGTTCCAGTAATGTTTGCTATATAACAAACACTACCAAATACAATGGCTGAAAAGGGCAGCTGTTTTATTATGGCTGATGGTTTTGTGAGTCAGGAATTTGGGCAGAGCGTGGCTGGGTGATGTTTCTTTTCCATTCGGTGTTGCTGGGGTTCCCTCCAAGGTATTCAGCTGGCAGATCTACGTTTTAAGTCTAAGGCTGATTCACTTGCAAATCTGGTGCCTTTGAGGGGATGGCTGGAAGGAGGAATCCAGCTGAAGCGCCTTCACATGGCCTCTCCTGGTTGGTGGCTTCAGGGTTTCCAGGCTGCTTACATGCTGACTCAGGCAGGGTTCTGTTAAAAACAACACAACAGGCCCCAAATGCCATGACTTATGCTAAGCCCCATGTCACCGAACGAGACTTAACTATGGTTTTGACTCTCCCAGAAATGGAATCTTAAATCAGCCAGTCAGGAATCGCCTGATCAGCACTAGTTAGGTAATCTGCCCAATATACCCTTACCATTCCTGTAGAAAAGGAACCTTGCAATAAACAGCCAGGTTTTTTTTTTTTTTTAATCAGTAACAGTGTGTTTTTCCAGAATCCATCAGCTCCAAGTCAAGTAGCTGTTTCAATCTAGTTTTGGAGGGCACAGTTCAGTGGCCCATGCAGGGATCGAACCAGCAATCTTGGTGGAATGAGCACTGTGCTCTAACCAACGGAGCTAACCGGCCACCCGACAATCTGCTTTTTTGCCTGGTATAACTTCCTTGTTCCTGCTCCCTTCTGTCTATAAAAGCCTTTCATTTTGTACAGGTCCTCAGAGCTCCTTTCTATCTGCTAAAGTGGACACTCTCTGATTCATGAATCACTGAATAAAGCAAGCAAGATCTTTATTTTTTTTATTTTTTTATTTTTTAACTGAGCCATCCTGCCACCTGTTGGCAGCTCAACAGCAACTCAGCTCGGGCTGGCATCGAACCGCCGTTGCTCAGAGCTCAGCTCGCACTCTTGAGTGAGCTCTTAACCAACTGAGCCACTCGGCCAGCCCTTTTTTTTATTTTTTATTTTTTTATTTTATTTATTTATTTATTTATTTTTTGCAAGCAAGATCTTTAAAAGGTAGTCTGGTGAATTTTGTTTTTTAACAATTCCAAGAGCCAGTGTTCCAGGAAGCATGGAAGCTGCATGGCTTTGTGTGAAGTCACATGGCATCACTTCTACAGTCCCAATTGTCAGGCACAAGCAGTCACAAGCCTTCCCAGATTCAAGGGGAGATGACATGGATCTCCACTTTTCCACAGATGGAGTGTCAACGACTGTGCAGCCATGTTTTCAAACTGCCTCAGTGAAGTATGATTCAGTTAAGAGGGGAGTAAATTGGGAAAGTGTTCTGGATGAGAGTAAAAGTTTGAGCAGGAGTGGGGTACAGCAGGTATAATTAGGAACCACAAAGAGACCCAGAGTGGGAGTCTGACCAGGAGAAATGTCAAAGACAGAAATCAAGGAAACAGTTTGGGCTGGGCTGAGTTTGAATACCTGGCTAAGGAGTCTAGTCTTTGTCCTGGAGACAAGTATTCTTTAAACTGTTTTGCTTACATATCCCTAAAAGAATTTTGAAAAGTACATTTTTAGGTTGGCATCCATTTCCCCACCCCTACCCCCACCCCCCGCCCCATAATTTAAAAGCGATTGCAAAGGACAGCAGCTCTCTCTATGTGGTCATTTAGGCTGATGGAGGCTTTTTACTCTCTTCTTTCCATAACCTCCAAAGTCACTGTCAATATCTCCCTCGCAGTCTGTTCCTGGACCCTGGAGGATCACACATGGAAGGTTTTACAGGCCAAGAATGGAATTGGTGCACATCACTTCTGATCACTTTCCATTGGCCAGACCTCAGTTGCATGGTTGCTCCTGACTGTAAAGGAGGCAAAGAAGAAGACAGCAACACAGGTTTTGTGGAAGAGCTAGCAGTCCTTGCTGCAGAACATACACAGAGCATTCGGCACATTTGCTGACATACAATAAACACTCAACGTAGTAGCTGCTGCTATTGTTACAATATCACTATTCTTATTCTCACACATTCAGTCTACAGGCTGGGTTCTATGCACAGATGGATTTGCACTCCCTTTGCTGGAGCTTGTAGGCCCCCAAGGTAGATGCATTTTAGGCAAAGAAGCCCCAAGAGCCTTGGAGCCCAATTAGTAGCTAATTAACCTCAGCTAGCAACCCTGCAACTCCAGTTAGTGGGAACAAAGGGAACCTGTGTTGTAACTCTCTAATCCCAGTTCCCACTCAGGTGCATATCTATTTCCTGCCTGCCTGCAACAGTGGACTTCCTACCAAACACTTATACCATTCCTGCCTGATTTACACCCAACTTCTGCTTCCCTGTATGTTCCAGGGTGGAGTCTGTCATGGCCCAAGGAAAATCAGAGACTTGCCCAAGAATGAGGGGTAAGGTTTTGCCCGTATAGCTGCTATTCTAAATGACTGACCAATAACTGGAAAAGTGGCACTAGTTTCCTTGAGGAATTCTAGGTTTCTATGTCTCTTGCATGTGATATGGGTGGAATAACATGGATTTCAAAGACCCAATCAAACATTACAAGTCTGCTTTCTTCCCCACCGCCCTGCCTTTGATACCTGCTAATCTGGGCCCCAAAGGGTTAGAAGTATGAACTTCCTCCCTAGGGATCCTAGTATCGTGTAATTTGTTTTAATACTGTGATATTGTTGAATACTGCAATACTACAGAGAATTGGTGTTCAATTTTGCCCAGGAAGGACTTAGGAAAAAATGTAAACGCTGTGTTCTTTGCTTCCCCCAAACTACCAAGGAAACCATGTGTAATCAATTTTCTCCATCGAGTTACAGCCTTTCTAGAAAATTGGGGCATCCCCTTTCCCAGGCATAACTCATTCACCCAAAATGGTCCTCACATCTCCATGCCAATTTTTCCTGTAAAGGGTCCTCTCAGTAGTGTGGAGGTGATGCAGAGAAAGCATTTAATGTCTTCCCAATCCAATAGGAGAAGGAAATCAGTGTGAGAAAATGAATGACTCCCTCCCGGGCTGTGTACGTGCAGGGTGCAGGAGGGTGATCTCCAGATACGACCTTCCAAGGAGGTGTAGGCACTCGCCCACAGGCAGGATCAGCTGGGGTGCGTCCTGCCCCGGGAATGAGTCAGCATGCAAGTAGTTAATTTGGCAAGCCTTTGGCGTCCTTGGTTAGAGCAGTCGGCCTCCAAGAGTTAACCTGCAGCACTGCTCAGAAGAGCAGGGGCCGAGGATACAGAAGCCTTGGGGACTGCCTTGCAGGAGGAATGACATGAGGTTTTGAACAAGCAGCTGCTGCGGCAGGTCTGGGTACGTAGCTTTGCTTTGATAGATAGTGTTTTGTTTTCTCCAGAGAGAACAAAGCAATGGTGTGTTCATGTTTGCAGACAAGATCCCTTAGACATTGAGAAGAAACCGATATTTATTATAGAAATAAGGAATGGGGATGAAAGGGATGGGGGAGCAGATTCTTCACACTCAGTGTTTCTGATTGCAACAGCGAATTTTCTTTAATTCTATTTGATTTGCAATGCTGTGTGGTCAGGTCATTTGAATGTCATAGTTACAGTGGAATTCAAAAGGTATCTTTTGGCTGTTCTTTCTGTAAGTCTTCATCTCTATATTCAGAGATTCGGATTTGGTTTGCAGAGTTATTTGATGAATTGGTGAAGTTAAGTGGCAGAAATCCGTTTTCCTACCCTATTTTTGGAAAGCAAGATTCATCTCCTTAGGTTTACCGAGCAAACTTCTCCAAATTTACCATATACCTGAGTAAAAGCAGCAGCATCTTGGATATGATCTTTTTTTTTCTGTCTTTCTTACAACTTGATGGCTTTAGTCTCAGGTGTATGCATTATAACCTGAAATAACCTTTAGAATCCCACTTCTTTTATTGTCTACTTGACTCGTCACTTGGGCCTTGTCTTCTCATTCCTTGGGATGCCTTTCTCCTTTCTATTGATTAAAAAATACCTGAGATTCAGAGTAGATTAGAACTAACCCCCCCACCCCCCGCAAAGACTTGGATTTGATGGAATTTCCAAGGAAATTGGGACTTAAGTCAAGTTTGTCTGGATCTCATTCCCTTTCCCTCCCAGCACTGCAGTATCATCCAGCAACTAACTGGCACTGATGACTTTTTTCCCAGATAGCATCTCCTGCAGGTATAAGATATGGGATGCGGCTTGTCAGATTTAGATTCTAGTGCTTCCCAGCACAGTGATCAAAACTGGTTTTAAATTGTCTTGAAGGCCGGGGCAGTGGCGCGGTGGTTAAGCACTGGCTTGGGAAGCCAGCGGCCATGGTTGGGTCCCACATATGAGGGTCAGTGACACTGCCCACAAAAAATAAAATAAAATAAAATAAAATAAAATAAAAATTGTCTTGGAATCATCTAGACTATTTCATCTAGAATATTGCCTATAGCTTCTCTTTTACTCACCGAAACTTCTCACCAGTGGGAGACTACTTTTGGTAAATAAGTTTCTCTTTGAAAAATGTAAACAGCACCTTAAAACGGGCAGGCTCTTGGTCATGAAGAGCCTCACAATATGACTACCTTCATATTTAATACTTCTTTAAAATCACTCTCCCTGAACTAATGGAGTTTTCTCAGGATGAAGGAAAGGTGGTGAGAATCAGGAATTTGGAGCCTGAGTTTTGAAGGCAGAGGGTTGATGAGAAAAAGAAACCTGGATGGGTGCTGCAGCAGTGGTCCAGGAGGAGTCCTAAGATGGGGGCCACTGGGGTGTGAGAGCAGGTTTTAGAAAGCATTGTACAAGGTGGTCCAGGTGAAGGTGCCTGAAGACTCCCAGGGACACATGGGCAGAGTTAACATCGATGGGAATTAATTTCCAAATCCTCAACTTAAATTTGAACTGCTTTCCTTTTGTTTTGTACGAGAACTCACCTGAGTTCTGCTTCAGAAAAGAGAGGCAAACTTCTCACTCAGCCAGAATCTCACTGTGGGCATACGATCTAACCATGGCCCCAAGGTGGATAGAAGTCTCCTGGGCAACATACAAAGAGACAATTGCAGAACACATTGGTCCAGAGGGAGAGCCCAGTAAGAGCAAAGCACACAGAAATGGACCGCATCTCATTTCATCTGGGTTTCAAACTCCTGCCTTGCCTCTCTGACTATCTTAGAATAGCAATGGGGTGAGAAGGTTATTGTGAGAACAGGGTGTATAGGAATACATTTATGGGAAATAAAAATGAAGTTATATTTTCTAACAGTAATTCTGTTTGGCTGCCTGATTTGATGTTGAGTTTGGTTTGGCTAATTAGGGTCCGTGGATATTTTCTGTTAATTTGATAAACTGATTCCGATGCTCAAGTTTTTGGCCAAAAAGTATTTAAAATATGTGTACATAGTACAAAAAATTATGTAACACAACTTTTGTAAGTATGTAAGCACATAAAAGCTTTAAATGTCATCTTTAAAAATGTGCAAGGGAGTTTTTTTCATAAGCAAAAGCTTGTGAAGGCCATTGGAATGCATTATCCTTGAGGTGGGATTAGCCTGTCTGACAGCAAGTGCCTCTGCCCTCAGCCTGCCCCAGAACCTTCTCCTTGTCTTGTGCCTCCTGCATGCCTCTGCTTTCCTCCGCAATTCAGGGTTCTGCAGTGTCCACTGCTCAACCCCCACACCACCTCCTCTGTGGCTGGTTTCTTGGAAGTATTTAGTAGTTGCCTAGTGATTTGAAAATAGGGCGTGCAGTGTCAGGGCAAAGTTTTCTTAAAGCAAGGCTTGAAGAAGAGGAGGTTTTATTTGCTGATGTACTCATCAGGTACTTTTCCCCCCTACATCATTCATTGCTTTATTCATTCAACAGATGCTTACCCATCCATCTCCTCTTGTGCTTGGTGAAATTGTTAAGAAATTGTCTCCACCTCCATGTGTGGCCCCAGTCTGGTGGGGGTGGCTGGCATTGATTCTGGTGGTGATAATTAAATGTGATCAGTGCTGTAACTTCAGGCAGAGACTGGAGTTCTGGGCAAGTGCACAGCAAGGTGTAACTGATGCAGGAATCAAAGGATCATGGAGGGCAGAGAGGAGGCAGCTTTTGAGCAGAAATGCTGAAGCCTGAGTAAGTGTCCTTAAGAGAAAAGAAGGGAAAGGGCATATTAAGCAAAGGAAAAACTTGGGCAAAGGCCTAGCATGGAAAAGAAGATTCTATTGGGCTGGTGGGGGAACAAGCATTAGGCTGCTTTCCTGGAGCTCTGTGGTGGGGGGAGGGGACAGGGTTGGAAGGTGAGGTGGGAAGGCGGGGTGGGCCTCGAAGGAACATGCACACATGCTCTCTAGAGACTTTTGTAAAAGGAGGAAGAGAGAAGGTTGTCATTCTTGTCTAGTGACTCAGCTTTTGTTCCCCCATCTGGGCCAAGCTCTCTTTAATGCTGGAAAGACCTTTGTTTCCCCAGCACTGGTCTCTCTGCTTTGAAGGGAAAAGGTGGTCCTTGATCTCCTGAGACTCTTTATCCAAGTCCTGCCCTGTGGCGGGCAAGTTGGGGAGGGTCTCCCTGGGAGGGTCCAGTTCCTGGCAGCTGAGGGATGATGGCTGCCCCGTCTCTCTGACTCCATCATCAGGCATATTTTGATCACTTATCATGTATCAGGGTGATGTGATTGCTGCAGTGGGAATCAAAAGGTGTGAATTCAAATCCTGTATCTGCAACTTATTAGCTCTTTAAACTTCCTCGAGTCTCAGTTTCTTCATTTGGAAAATTGGGATCCTGTGTGTGAACCTTTGGGATGATGCTGGTGATACTGAGAGGAATAGGATGTGACTCAAGCACCAGAATGACTAGTGGAGAGACACACACTCATTAAATAGTAAGTACCAGAGTAGAAGAGTGTGTAAAGTTTTAAGAGGAAGAAATGGGTTAAGCCATTAACTCTGAGGGATTGCTGTTCTGATAATTAACATCTTTTCAGTACTCTGCAATTTGCACGGCAATATCACATACTTCTTCTCTGTACTCCATCACAATCCTGTGAAGTAGGTACCTGATAGGAGGGTGAGGACAGGCATGACCAATCAATCACCTTTGCCAAAAGAAACAGTTGTACTGTGAAATGATACCTAAAAATCCTGCCACTTTTGTTAAAGAAGAGATGCCAGCAGGTAGTTCTGAATGTTCTTCCAAATAGGCAGCTTTCCAAAGCCTTTCTGTCATGAGACTTGGGTCAGTCTCTTCATTTCCCCTTCAGAGAAGGAAGTGCCTGCTTCTCAGCTAAGAGAAAAGGTCAAGTCAATGGTAGGTGAGAAAAATGGAGAACACATCAAATCTCTAGTGCACATCCACTGTTGAGAGGGAGGAAAGGAACCAAACTAATCTGGGCCACCTCTTGGGGCTGGCATCAGAGGTTCTCCTAGCATCAGGGTGGAATGGGTACTCTTGAAAAGAATGACAATAGAAGGTTTGAGATGACCAGTTGTCTATCACCAGCATCATGACTCCAAAATGGCAGGACAAGAACCACCCCATAATACTGGATTTGCGTGTCAGAGGTCACCCTAAAGAGATGGAATTCTGACACCCAGGAACACTTTCATTGTGACTCTAATTTGTACTACTCAGCTATCTTCCCATTCAGCATGAAGGAATTTGTCCCACATTTCCCCAAAAAGGTGGGGGGTCCAATAACATCTGTACCCAAAGTTCATTTCCTCACAGCTTACTGTGAATAGCTTCAGTGACAATAAGACACTTGAAGAGAAAGACAGAAGGTGGTCAGGGGAGTCACGCCCAGATTAATGCAGCTACTGGAGTCACAAGAGGGGAGTGCAGAGAATGCACTGGTGACAGTGAATGAGAATTCTCATGCCTGCTCAGGAGGGGAACATGAGGTTCTTAGAACTCTGGCAATTAACCATTTCCCTGCAGGTCTCAGAATCTCCTGGAACTGTTTTCAATATTGTTTTTATTGCTACTCACATTTCCTGATTGCTCTTCCAGGCTAACCTGGTCTGGGAAGAGCAGCTGGTATTTAAAAAACAAACCCTTAAAATGTATTTATGATACAAAGCAAAACAGGGTGTACCAGCTGGAAGTGATTTCAACAGCCACCTGGAACATCTAGTCTCAATTTCTGCTCCACATCTGTCTCCCTAGCTTCTGTAACAGCACTGTCATCTGAGACTATACTTGAGACGCACCTTGGTGGCTTAAGAGGTGGTTTGTTCAGTGACAGTGATGTGTTGATGGAAGTTCATATTGGCTCATCGGAACCGATTGTGCACAGATCTCCCTGACTTCACTTTCAGTGGCTTCCTTTGGTATCTTGAAATCAGCCACGGTAGGAGTGTTTACACCACAGAGATTGCCAAATGTTATACGCCAGGGCTTTTTATCCCTGGAGAGCCAGTTGTTAAACATCTAGCAGCACACCACTGCCAACACTTATGGCAGAAAATCCTTTCATATAGAAATCATGTGCTGTTTGAAGACATTAGGAGAAAAGATAACCTTAGGAAGACATTATTTTGTATTGTTATGATAGACCCAGCGTCAGGTTCACTTAGTAGAACAACCATGAGTTTGTAAACGGGCAGTTCTCTGGCCAGGTCCCCTTTTCAGGGCAGGCTACTGCTTTCCAAAATGTTCAGTTCCCAGGGCCGGCCGAGTGGCGCCGTGGTTAAGCGCTGGCTTGGGAAGCCAGGGGCCCTGGTTCGGGTCCCACATATGAGGGCCAGTGACACTGCCCTCAAAAAAAAAAGTTCACATCCCTGAACTATGATGATTTAATAATATGACCCCATCTTTATGTTACTATATTAATAAGAGGAAAAATTTATAAATAAATCTTTGGAGCTGAAATGAAAGGGTACTCTAGTCCTTTTCAAACTTATTTACCTTTGGGGGTTAATACAAGTAGAAGCAAGAAGTTTGCCATGCCCAGATAGGGAAGGGCATTTGTTGAAGTCCTTCTCCCTAACTTCATATACACGGAGACTTGGGTAATACTGGCGTTCCACAGTAGATTAACTCTATGGCCAGCATTACCTTATGTCTTCTCAGAGCGTGGGGAAGCCTCTGAGAAATCCCTTTACAGGAGGCATTCATTCATTCATTCATTCATTCATTCATTCATTACATGTTCTTCAAGTTCTTCATCTACTCATGCCAAACCAAAGGAAATTTTCCTTTTAAAAAATGTGAGAACTCCCCATGGAGCATATTAACCTATAAGAGGACTTATTCATCAGCATTCGAAAACACGTCTCTACAAAATGAAATAAGGGTAATTGTGAAGCAATCATGATTTAATAATTGAGTGTACTTAACATGAATTTCTCAATTAACCCTTACAACAACCTTAAGTGGATACTATCATTATCCCCATTTTACAGATGAGGAAATAGATTCATAGAGAAGTTAAGTGACTTCTTCTGGTTAGGGCGGTGCTGGAATTTCAACCAAAGAATATCTTAATCCAGAACCCATACTCTAAGCCACAATTCTGTACCATCTCTCTGCAAAGGGAATGCCTAAAAATTCAGCTCCTCTTCTCTGAACATGGACTCCCACTTTTGTTGTATGAAAAACAATCTCAAGAGGTTGCAGAACGTGGATTTCATAATTTGATCAAGTGTTGTACATGTTTCAGTAAGTCTGAGGTTCAGACTTGGAGTGGAAGTTGAAAGATGGAGTAGGAAATGTCAGATTTCAACTTGTGCAGCCATGGCCCAGCATGCAATGCAGGAGTCAATTCTCCCAATTGTTTCTTATGCAAAAGAAAAAACACAAAGCCCCTCTGGCAACCACTTTTTCACCTTTCTTCTTCTGGGTTTTGTCAAGAATGTTGAACAATGTTGTAGTATTTTTAGGGAAAATAATAAATCTGTTTTTCTCCCATATGCATTCTTTCAATTTTGCTAGAATCTTGGAAGAAATGCTATGTTCATGAGATTTTTGCTTTGTGTTATAGTTACACACTTTAGCCTCAGCCTTCATTCTAATGCTTTTAGGCCTGGTGTTTACGTCCAACGCTCATACTGAATCCACTTCTTTGAAACTTCACAATCAGTATGTTTTCCCAAGTTTCTTTTTTATTTTTAATTTTTTGCTCAGTGTCACCGCAATCTTAAAAAATTGGAGTGACGTTTGGTTCACCCCCCTCACCCCCCCAGTGGAGCAAAGGTCAAATCCTAGTGACATACTTCACCCACATTCTTGAATATATTCCCTCTTTCCATTTTCAGTGCCATCTCCACACACCACCTTGGCTCTGCTTCCAACCCAAATGGGCTCTCACCTCGGCAATGGTGGCCTATCTCCAGTCTCAGGGTAGCCATCAGGTTCCAATTCGTTTTTCAGCTGCACCTCTTTCTATACCAGAAGAGCACTAAGTTGGGGAGAAGTTGGAGGATGTATCAGGGTTTCTCTAGACAAAGTCCCTTGATGATTAGCAATCCCTGCCACGACCACGGCATAGGCAAGAAATACCCTTTTTCAGTCTCTCCTACTCCACTTTACCCACTTTTGTCAGACAAATGTTTGCAAAATGCAGCTTAATTTGTGTTTTCATCTAATTCAAAAATATTCAGGGACTCCTTACTGCCTTCACTAAGTTATAATTCTGCAGCCTGGCATTTGAGAAACTCCAGGGTCTGCCTGTAACTTATCTTCTCAACTGCATCTTTCTTTGCTATCCTACTAAAGTTTACATTCATGAATCTCAAAATCAGTGTCACGATGGACCAGTGGGCAAGATAATAATCAGGGGCCTGGTGATCTTACATAACATCACATCCTACCTTAAATCAGGCACACTTGGGGGTCGAATGCAGGAGAGTGTCACATATGAACATCTTCTTTCAGGAGGTTAAGGTCAAAAAGGATGGAGAACTGCTGTCCTCAGCTTAGCCAAACCGCACTGCTGGCTGTATTATATGTGTTTTTGGCTTTCCTTCCCCTGTACTGTAGTTGATCTTTTTACCTCTCTATCTCTACCTGGCTAAATGTTTTGGTTCTTCCAAGTTCAGCTTGAATGCGACTTCTTTCATGGAGCCTTCCGTATTTTTCAAACTAGATATGATACCTGCTTTTTCTGAGTCCCCCAGAGCATTTTAGTTAGGATGCTTATATTCAACCTTACATTATAGTTTATATTTATTTTTGCACCTGTGTTGTATCCCCATATACATAATCTGCAGAGAAAGAGCTTTTTTTTTTTTTTTTAATCTATTTTGCTGGGCTACATACATGGTAGGCCCTACATGATATGCCTTCTTCTGCCTTCTCCAGACTTCTGCCTTCGCTTATGTGTTTCCTCAGCACCCCCTTTGCTTCCATTAGCTCTCTCTTATCTTCAGGCCTTTGCACGTGCCATGCCTTCTTATCAGGTGAAGTAGATTGTCATGGCCACAGTCCTCCACCCCTCTGTGAACCCACACCTTTTGCAATGTGCTTCCTATCAAGAGGTGGAGACCATGTCCCCTCCCTTTGAATCTGGGCTGACCCTGGGACCTGCCGCAGTCAAAACAGTGCAGCAGAAATTCCTGTGTGCCGGTTCTGAGTCTAGGCCTTAACAAGACTTGTATATTTCCATTCATTCTTTTGCCAACATACCCAGATGCCGTGTCAAAAGCCCTAGGATAGTCTGCTGGAGAATGAGAGACCATGGGTAATAGAAAGGAGCTGCCCCAGCACGGGCCATCATAAACAACAGCTCTCAGCCAAGGCCCAACCAACACAGCAGTTCTCTGTTGATGTATTAACAAATCCTAGATCAGCAGAGCAGCCCAGCTGCCCCAGCCAAATTGTTAGCCCATAGAATCATGAACTAAACAAGCTGTTATTTTAAGCTTTGAAATTTTGGGGTGGTTAGTTGGGCAGCCAAAGCTAACTGATATATTAGTTTCAGAGCCACCTTTCTGGTCTCAGCTTAGATATCACTGCTTCGGCAAAGCCATTCCTGACCTTCTTCAAGCCTGGGTTAGGATTCCCTTGTTATGGATCCAGAGTCATGAATAGTCCAGTATTATAATTACTTGGAAATCATTTCTGTCTTACTTTAGATTGTATGATTTTTGTCCTGTGAACTATATCCTGTAGGTCTAGCACAGTATCTGGTACTCGGTAGATGCTCAGAAAATATTTCTGAATGAAGGAAGTCGTGGACGAAATCAGAGATTGCAACCTGTGGCCTGTGTATGCTCAGCTTGTCACACATAGGTTGACCTAAAGAAAGATTAAAAAGGTATTTTTTTTTCAAAAATTGTTTGCCTACATTTAAAAATCAAGAAATGTAAGACAAACACCTATATTACTGACTTCATTAAACAATGGAAAGATCCATTGACATTGGGCTTTCATCTCCTCATGGCACCAGTTGAGTGGTGGCTGACCCCTTTAGATGGTCACAAACTTTCTGGCTGTGACAGTCCACATTGATCCTTGTTGTCTTTTCAACACCCATTATTACTTATCATCACATCTGTGTGGTCCTTTTGCAGACCTCTTCAAGCTTTACTCAGCTACTTTCCTGCTGTAAAGTACTCAGCTTTTAGGAGAGCTGCTGATCAATGTGTCCACTTATTTATTTCTGCCTTCAGTGTGAGTGTGATGTAGGGTAAGGTTTTCCTGGATAAGGTTTTCATGCATTGCTTATGGTCTCATTTTTCTCTTTTACAAATTGAGTTGTTTTTTTCTACCTCCAAAAGCTTTTCAAGGCTAATTCAGCTTATAACCTGCCTAGAGTAAGATGTTTTCTTTCATCTCATAATTCAGTTTCATTATGGCAGAAATTGTGATTTGGCTGGAGGTCTCCTCACCCAGCCATGCTGGCAGGCTTGTCAGGAACATCATGACAGTTTCCTGAATTTTTTCCCCTTTAATAGTGCTCTTAAGAATCTACATAAAATCTATTGCTAGCCTATCTCTTTCATGATGGATTGAGGTAATTTTTCAGCAGTGTCAGATGTGAGATTGGAGGGCTTTTTTTTTCTTTTTCTTGGTTTTTTAGATGACTAGTCATTCTATGTATAAGGCCTATAGCACAATGATTGCGGTTTTGAAAGAAGAAACTTCCAGCCAATTCATAATTCCAGGTTTTAAGAAGACACTCACGAAGGCTGGCTGATGTTCAGTAAGAATTCACTGGTCCAGGTATGCCAGTTGTTTATCCTGGCATCAGTTTTAATTGATCAGTGCCCAGGCTGGATCAGCAGTTAAATCTTTTGAACATATCAACCCTGGAATTGGCACATTGGATTGGAAAAAATGCTAGTCTTCAACCTTTGGACTCCTTTGTGAGACAACAGGTGTTAACAGTTTGGTCACAGCTCTATGCCACCTGGTGGTATCAATTCTCTCCTGAAAACATCAACATAATTATCTAATTCGGAAGAACCTTTATCTCATGTGGTGTAGCGAGGGTTCAGCTCCCCTGGACATGAAAAAGCAGCTCAGCCTGTTTTCTCATTAGTGAAGTGAATAAGCAGGTAGAACTTGGCTTGGTTCTATTAGTCCTGACTAAATTAGTTGGTGCCTCATTGTTTCTAAAAGTCTCATATGATCATGCCACTGACTTATGAGCTCAACTAAGATAGAGCCTGAAGTGAGCATAGCCTGTCTCAGACAGCCAAGAAAAGAAACAGAAACTTTATTCTCAGTAGTGGTTGTTCTTCATCTGACGTCGCACAAGAATGGACTAGCAGACTTCATACCTCCTATTTTAGCATAGTTGGAGAATTAAAGTATTTATTCTATGTGACTTTTTCACATCCTGCATTCATCCTTTACAATAATTAGCTTGGTATATCACAAAAGTAATATAAGATTACTGCAGAAAAATTTTAAATATGGTTAAGTAAAATGCAGAAAATAAAAATCCCTAAACCCTACCTTAACAAAACATTGTAGCATTTTGAAATGGATTATTTTTTTTTTTTGAGTTATTTTTTTGCCTGAGTCTCTCTCTTTATATTTTTGACAGCTTTAAAACTTGGAGTTCTTTCTTTTAAACCCTGAACTTAAAAGTAAAAAATCTTGGAGGAAAAAATTTTCACATATATTACATATTCTTCTGCTGTCTTAGAGATTGTTAAATAAAAATGACTCAAGTTGTCACTCTGACCATTGATTATTGTCATGGATTTGGTCACTTTCTTTCTTTTTTTTTTTTTTTTTTTTTTTTTTTATCTGAGCCATCCTGCCACCTGTTGGCAGCTCAGCAGCAGCTCAGCTCGGGCTGGGCATCGAACTGCTGTTGCTCAGAGCTCAACTCACACTCTTGAGCGAGTTCTTAACCAACTGAGCCACTCGGCTGGCCTCAAGTCACTCTCATTTGAGTTTCTTTCAGCTATAACTTTTGCTACCTGTATGCCTGCTTCTAGGAACCTGGAATATTCTAATTTCCTATGGTTGGAAAAAAAAAATGGTTGGTTAGAATTATATGTAAATTAAAAGTCACCAAACCCGACATGAACCTAAGAGCCTCTCCTATGATATAAAGCATCTGGACTTTACTGCATAAGTTTCTATGACCCGGATGCCCTTTATATTTGTTTCTCATTTTCAACTATATCTTAGAGTTGAGATTCCATGAAATGTGATCTCTGAATTAGAGAGATTTTACTATATCTTGAAATATAATGTTAAGCATCTTTTCATGTACCTGTTCCCCATTTGAATGTCTTATTTGGAAAAAAAAAAAGTCTGTCTAGTTCTTGTGCCTGTTGCTTTTTGTTTGTTGTTGTTATTGAGCTATGTAAGTTCTTTATATATTTTGGATATTAACCCCTTATTTGACATATGGTTTGCAAACATTTTCTCCCATTCTGTAAATTATGTTTTTATTTTGTTAATTGTTTCCTTTGCTGTGCAGGAACTTTTTAGTTTGAGGTAATCCAACTTGCTGATTTTTGTTTTTGTTGCTTCTATTTTTTTGTGTCAAAAACTCATTGCCAAGACCAATGTCCAGGAGCTTCTTCCCTATGTTTTCTTCTAGAAGTTTTATAGTTTCAGGTCTTATGTTTAAATTTTGAATCCATTTTGAGTTAATTTTTGTGGGTGGTGTAAGATAGGGGTCTAATTTCATCTCTCTGCATGTGGTTATCTAGAAATAAAGCCATTTGGTTTGTGGCGTTTATTGGACTGAAAGGAATTTTTAAAGAAGATTTATAATGTAGCTAAGGGTCATCTTCATTAACTTGTGTTAACCAGGTGACTGTTAATCAGGATGGTAGAAGGTTTGCTGTGGTAACAACAATAACAACAGCAGCAACAAAAACCCTCTAAATCTTGCTTAACACAGAAGCATTTATTTCTTGTTTATGCAATGTATACTCCTGGTCTAATGACTCTCTGGGGTAGATTTCCTCCAAGTGATGGTGACTCAGGGGCCTTATAACATGTAATCTGATACATGCAGTTATCAGGATCATCAGAGCAGAGGAAGAAAGATCATCAGAACTCACACCCCCTCTCAAATGCCTCCACATTAAATCAGTTCAGGAGTAACACGTATTACTGCCACTCACAGCCCATTAACCAGTAACTACCAGGGAGCTCGATGCCCTTCCTTTATGTCCAGAAAGGAGTGGAGGACTAGATATGAAAGAGTACTGCAAGTTTCTATCACAGTGACCTTGGGAAAGTAACTTAACTTTATCTAAATGATAACGAGGTTGGACTGGAGGACTAGATAACTTTAGAATCCTTACCTCTTCTCATAATTCCTGACTCTAAATATTGGATTTCTTCTGCTTATTAGCTTTGTGGTTTTGACTACTTTGTAGGCATTATTTTACTAATAAAATAATTATGCCTACAAATAAAATTTGTATGCATTAAGGCTATCAGGTATATTAATACCAGTAAAGGGCAGATGCTTATGTTGCACAGTGTAGCTGATGGTTAAGCTAAAGGGTTCTAAAAGCACATGATCTGGTTTTGAATCCAGCTTGGTCCCTTACTGGCAGTTTGACCTTCGGATATTTGTTTTATTTCTGTATGCCTTGCTTTTTCAGTTGGCTTTTTAAATCAAATGCACAATGGGGATAGAAATAGTACCATCCTCATAGGATTACTGTGAGTGTTAAACGAGTCAATTCAGGTAATGTTCTTAGATTAATGTTTGGAACATACTAAGAGTTCAACAAGTTTATTTTATTTTATATTTGATTATTTTAAAGAAGATGACTGTCCTTCTTGCCCTGGCTGAATGCATGTCTATATAATAACAGCTTGATAAGTTGTTGTCTTTCACATCCTGGCATTCTTAGCCAGCCCAACCCATGCAAGCCTCTTTAATCTACTGACCCATAAAATGGAGTCACAAACACAACCATTAGATGATTGGGTCTTTGCCCAAGACCACCAAGCCTTCTGTAGTGCCTCATCTGCTTTAGCTTTGACTCCATTGCTGCCTGACCCTGTCTTGGCTCTATATCTGAGTTGGGTCCTGCTTTTGGCTCCTGCAAGCTTGAGATAACTACCTGGATGCCCCCTGTTAATAAGCTTTGGCTTTGTTCCATGGACTTCCTGGGCTGGCCCCTTTGATCCCTGGGGAAGACACTTACCTTGGTGGGAACTTTCTACCCTGACTTTAGATGCTTAAGACCCAAACCCTGCCTTAGCTTTTGGTTCTCACCAAAGCTTGGTCCTAGCGTCCACTCAGAAAGGAGCATCAGACAGAGGCCTCTCTCATTTCACTGGCAGTAAAGTACTCTTTGAGTGTGGGTATTTTAGATGTCACCTAATCCGTATCACCATCTCAAATCAATGACAAACCCAGGATGTTCAATCCTCCTGTAGCCGTAGATGAGCAAGAACTTTTTGCTTTTCCTCTTGGATCTTAATTGGATTTTCCGTGGGAATATGTCAGACAAATCACAGCAAGAGTAAACTTGAGAAATGGCATGTGTTCACTCTCTAGCAGGGGGATGGTTTGATTCCCTCCTCCTTTTGCTTTCTGGCTAATCTAATGGGGGATCCTCTGTAAATGTTTGCAAGTACACTTGCTCCAGGCAGGGAAGAGAACAATTTTTAACAGGTAGTACTCCTCTTCAGGATTTGTTCTGCCAATACAAGAAAGACAACATGCTTTCCTGTCAAACTCCACTCAGTTCCTCTTTCTCCTCATTGGCTGGAGAGAACATTGAGTCATGCTGCACGTTGATACCAACGAGTTGCTTTCTGCTTCTGTTTGTCCTTTCTTTTCCAAATTCTATCAATGCACAATGTGGTACTTTTCCCACAGTGCACAGTATAGGTGGGAGATGCTAAGCATTTAAGATTTATGTAGAGGAGAAGAATTATATCAAAATAGATTGTCACCCTGCCCTTGAAATAATGATAAATGCAACCACAGCCTGCTTTTCCCCAACCTGCCTTCATAATCCTGTACAGCAAACAGGTCAAATTTGTCACTGCAAATACAGTAAATTCTTAGCTGTGGTTTGGAAAAAGATAAATCATCAGAGAAGAATTTCAAAGCACTCAGCAAAGATTCAATAGTCCCACATTGTTATCTAACAGTAGAAAAATAGGGAAGTTTTGCAATTCCAATTTTTTCTAAATTTTAAACCTTTGGGTATTCTGAAAATAGCAAAAGACAATCTTCTCCCCAAGGCTAAGTCTGTTAAACTCTAATAGGGAGAGCTTTAGAACCAAGCATGAGGAAAAAGCCAAGAAAAGAACTGTGCTATAAGGTGTAAGATGCATGAAACCTACAACTCTTGGGCATCCACAGTCAGCCTAATTAATATAATACTGCATTCACATGCTTCAGAGTTAGTAAAGACCTTTTAAAAAAAACATTGTCTATGTAAATCTTTCAGCAAGGTAAGTTTTTGCTAGTCTCCATTATTCCAATAAAAAAAAATTAAGGTCAATGAGAATAAAAAAGGCCTCAGTCTTCAGATTCCAATTTTCAGTCCTTCCCACACCCTCAATGCCTTTCTTTATCCTTTTTGCCTTTTGCACTGAAGGTAGAACTCAGATAAATTTTGGGAGAGAATCTCTGTAGCCCTCCAGTAGTTTATCCTATGCTCTGAGAAAATCAGAACTGGCAGTATTGCTGGGAACATGGGCTCTGAGTCCTGGGAAGAAGCGGAGTCCCAGCATGCTTCCCTGTCACACACCATCTTCCTCCCATGCCCTGCCACCAGGGAGCTGGGACCTCCCTCATAGAATGAACTTGGGCTCCCACCTGCAGTGAGGCACATCCCTTAGTCACATTCTTAGTCTCAGCATATGACAGGGGCAGAAGGAGTTTAATAAGAAACATTCTCTCCAGCTTGGGCAGAAGGAAATCTGTTCTCTCTTCTAGTGCATGTAGTTTGAGGTGAAGATGCAACTGGGACAAGTGAAAAGATGATTCTGTAAATAGGCAACTGATGATGGGATTGCTTTGGGGTTCAAAGGGATTTTTCAGTCCTTGGCAAAACCCACAAGGTAGTAAGGTACCACTATCACTATGGCAGACAGTGCACTTAAACCAATTTCTTTTTGAACCTAATGAAAATTTATTGTGCCAGACTGCTTGTCACTTTTAACTTAAAAAATGTTCCTAGAGGCAGCTAGACATGCACAGTGTCCAGTGATTAGAAAGCATCTCCTCTCCAAAGGGAGGTTCAATGATCACTTTTGTGAGATTTAGCTTGGATGGGTTCTTAGTTGGAGATAACAGAATCCACTCCAGCTAACTTAAGAAAAAAGTGGTTTCTTAAGGGTTGGAGGTAGCTTGCTGAATCTTTCTGAAGGCTGAAGATAGAGAATTGAGTTTGAGCTTCTTGGAACAACTTCCCAAATAAACTGTGGAGCTGAGCTGCTAAGTGCTGGGTGCTTTGGTCATGGTCATGGAGTAGGAAGCAGCTACAGCATCTAGAGGCAGCCACCCAGCTGCCAACAGAGTTACGCTGCCATGATCCAAATCTGTCAAATGGATGTCCCAAGCCCTGCCTCTCTTCCCAAGTGGCTCTGTCCTGAATCAAAGTCTCACATTAGGGCATCTGAAAGGCAGAACATAAAGTATATCTGAAACTTTAGGCAAATGGGTCCAGTCTCTGTACACTAGATGGGATCAGAAAGGGTGTTAAGTGAAGCACTCGACAATGTCTGCCACAGTGCTTTTAACCCACCTCTCTCCTGTCCACTGGCATATTAAAGAACAGAGCCCTTTTCACACCCATCTGTCCTTCTATTTGTCCAAAGTCATCCATCTATCCATCCATCCATCAATCTGATGTTTATACTTTTGATATGTATATTTTAAATCTGTTTGTGAATGTGTCTAAAAACCGAATTTTAAAAAAACTTTAATTGCAAAACCATTATCACACTAACATTGTAAGCAGTAACCTCTTAATATCATCAATATCTAGTCAGTGTTCAAATTTTTTCAATTGTCTCATAATTTTTAAAAACAACTAGTTTGATTTAATTGATATTTTTAGAGCATTTCACCCCAGAGCTACAAAATATATATTCTTCTCAAGTGCACATGGAACATTTTCCAAGATAGACCACATGTTAGGCCACAAAACAAGTCTCAACAAATTTAAGAAGATTGAAATCATATCAAGTGTCTTCTCTGACCATAATGCTATGAAGCTAGAAATCAATTATAAGAAGAAATCTGGAAAGCTTACAAATACATGGAGGCTAAATAACATGCTAATAGATAGTGAGTGGGTCAAAAATGAGATCAAGGAGGAAATCAAAAGATACCTCAAGAAAAACGAAAATGAAAACACCACGACCCAAAATCTCTGGGAAGCAATGAAAGCAGTCCTAAGAGGGAAGTTTATATCAGCACAGGCTTACCTAAAGAAGGAAGAAAAATCTCAAATCAACAGACTATCTTTACACCTAAGGGAACTCAAAAAAGAACAGCAAAACAAGCCTAACGGGAGTATAAGGAAGGAAATAATAAAGACCAGAGCAGAAATAAATGAAATAGAGAACAAAAAAAACAATACAAAAGATCAATGAAACCAAGAGTTGTTTTTTTGAAAAGATAAACAAAATCGACAAACCCTTAGCCAGACTCACCAAGAAAAAGAGAGGACACAAATTAATAAAATCAGAAATAAAAGAGGAGTAGCGACAACAGATACCACAGAAATACAGAAAATTTTAAGAAATTACTACGAGCAACTATATGCCAACAAATTCGACAATCTGGAAGAAATGGATAAATTTCTAGAAGCATACAATCGACCAAGTCTGAACCAAAAAGAAACAGAAACTCTGAACAGACTGATTAATGCCAAAGAAATTGAATCAGTAATCAACAATCTCCCAACAAACAAAAGTCCTGGACCAGATGGCTTCACAGGTGAATTTTACAAAACATTGAGAAAAGAATTAATACCTATTCTCCTCAAACTATTCCAAAAAATACAGAAGGAGGGAAGGATCCCAAACTCTTTCTATAAAGCCACTATCACCCTGATTCCAAAGTCAGACAAAGATATTACTAAACAGAAAAACTACAGGCCAATATCCCTAATGAACATAGATGCAAAAATTCTCAACAGAATACTAGCAAACCGAATTCAGCATCACATTAAAAAGATCATACACCATGATCAAGTGGGATTCATTCCTGGTATGCAAGTTTGATTTAATATCTGCAAATTAATTAACGTAATACATCACATTAATAAAATGAAAAATAAAAATCATATGATCATATCGATAGATGCAGAAAAAGCATTTGACAAAATCCAGCAGCCATTTATGACAAAAACTCTTAGCAAAGTGGGAATAGTGGGATCATACCTCAACATAATAAAGGCCATATATGATAAGCCCACAGCAAACATAGTACTCAATGGGGAAAGGCTAAAAGCTTTCCCCTTAAGATCAGGAACAAGACAAGGCTGCCCACTTTCACCACTTCTATTTAACATAGTTCTGGAAGTTCTAGCCACAGCAATCAGACAAGAAAATGAAATAAAAGGCATCCAAATTGGAAAAGATGAAGTAAAATTGTCATTATATGCAGATGACAAGATACTATATAGAGAGAATCCCAAAGACTTCACCAAAAAATTGTTAGAACTGATACACGAATTTGGTAAGGTAGCAGGATACAAAATTAATATTCAGAAATCAGTTGCATTTGTATACACCAATAATAAACTATCAGAAGAAGAAATCAGGAAATCAATCTCTTTTACAATTGCTTCAAAAACAATAAACTATCTAGGAATCAATTTAACAAAAGAAGTAAAAGACCTGTACTCAGAAAATTATGAGACACTGAAGAGAGAAATCAAAGAAGATACAAATAAATGGAACTACATACCATGTTCATGGATAGGAAGAATTAATACAGTTAAAATGTCAATACTACCTAAGGCAATATATAGATTCATTATAATTCCAATTAAACTACCAAGGATATTTTTCTCAGAAATAGAACATAGAATCCTAAAATTTATAAGGAACCACAAAAGACTCCCAATAGCCACGGCAATCTTGAGAAATAAGAACAAAGTGGGAGGCATCATGATACGTGACATCAAAACATACTACAAGGCTACAGTAATCAAAACAGTATGGTACTGGCATAAAAATAGACACATAGACCAATATGAATAGAGAGAGAGTCCAGGAACAGAATAGAGTCCAGGAACAAATCCATCCATATACGGTCATTTAATCTATGACAATGGAAGCAAGAATTTACATTGGAGTAAAGATAGTCTATTTAGTAAATGGTGCTGGGAAAATTGGACTGACATGTGCAAAAAAATGAAAATGGACCACCTACTTACACCATATACGAGAACAAACTCAAAATGGATTAAAGATTTAAATGTAAGATCTGGAACCATGAAACTCCTAGAAGAAACATAGGGAGTAAATTTGCAGACATTACCCTCAGTAATATTTTTACTGATATATCCCCTCAGGCTACGGAAATAAAAGAAAAAATGAACATATGGGATTACATCAAACTTAAAAGTTTTTTCAAAGCAAAGAAAATCATCAATAAAACAAAAAGGCAACCTACTGAATGGGAGAAGATATTTGCCAATGATATATCTGATAAGGCATTAATATCCAAAATTTATAACACTCGTGAAACTCAACACCATAAAAAAACAAACAACCCAATTAAAAAATGGGCAGAGGATGTGAAGAGGCATTTCTCTAAAGAGGACATACACATGGCCAACAGGCATATGAAAAAATGTTCATCCTCACTAATCATCAGAGAAATGCAAATAAAAACTACAATGAGATACCACCTTACTCCGATCAGAAGGGCCATCATCAATAAATCAACAAACAAGTGCTGGCGAGGTTGTGGAGAAAAGGGAACCCTGGTGCACTGTTGGTGGGACTGCAGATTGGTATAGCCATTACGGAAATCAGAATGGAGGTATCTCAAAAAACTAGAAATGGAACTACCATATGACCCAGCAATTACACTTTTGGGTATCTACCCAGAAGAATCCCAGATGCTAATTCGAAAAAAATATATGCACCTCTATGTTTATTGCAACACTATTTACAATAGCCAAGACTTGGAAACAACCAAAATGCCCATTGGTAGATGACTGGATTAAGAAACTGTGGTAAGGGCCGGCCGAGTGGCGCGGTGGTTAAGCGCTGGCCTGGGAAGCCAGCGGCCCCGGTTCGGTCCCACATAAGAGGGCCAGTGACACTGTCCTAAAAAAAAAAAAAAAAAAAAAGAAACTGTGGTACATTTATACAATGGAGTATTACTCTGCTATAAAGAAGAATGAAATCGTACCATTTGCAACGATATGGATGGACCTAGAGACTATTATGTTAAGTGAAATAAGTCAGTCGGAGAAAGACAAATACCATATGATCTCACTTATATGTGGAATCTGAAAAACTGAATGAACGAGCAAAGTAAACAGAAACAGACTCATAGATATAGAGGAAAAACAGGGTTGCTAGTTGGGAAGGAGGTGGGGATAAGGAAGAAGGGGAAGGGATTAGACAGCACAAATAGGTAACTACAATATTGCCACAGGGATATGAAACACAGTTTTGGGAATATAATAATGTGAAAATGTTGTGGCATGTCAGATGGTCACATGTCTTGTTAGGGAGACCACTTCATGGATGGAGTAGAGGCTTGATCACTGCACTGTATACCTGAAACTGATATATAATACTGTATGCCAACTGTAATTGAATATATAAATAGTCACGGGATGTGGATTATACTGTGGAAGGGAGTCAAAGGAATTGTAATAGATATATATGATATGGGGGGGGGGAAGCGGGATTATGAACTGGGGAGGGGTTTGTCACTTTGAGGCATTAAAAAATATAACTGTTGTACTCTGTTGTACACCTGAAACTAATTTAAAAAAATGTTTATTTCACAATAAAATAATTTTAAAAAACACACAAAAAATACGCAACTTGTTTGAATCAGGTTCCAAATGATGATGATTTGGGGCTTACAATATCAGTTGATGGATATATCTCTTCAACTTCTTTTAAGCTTTTTTTCTCCTCTCTTCTCTTCTCCTCCCTTCCTGGCCATTGTCCTCCCCTTCCCCCTGTTCTCCCCCTGCCCTTCTCTCTCCACTCTTTCTCCTCCTCCAGGTTTCCTTTCCCCAGTTCCCCCTCCCTCTGTCACCTATTCCTGCTCCTCCATCTTTCTCTCCCTCTCTTCCAATTCATTTGTTAAAGAAACTGGGTAATTTGTCTTACAGAGTCTCTCACAGTCTAGATTTTGCTTACTGTTTCTCCATTTTGTCCTCAGTGGACAAGTTCAGAGGTCTTTTGTATTTCCTATAAACAGGCACTGAGATCTAGAGGCTGATTCAATTTGGGTTGAAAGTTTGATAAGAATACTTGAGAGGAGAGGTTGTGTAAATCATTTGGAGGCTTGCACTATCTAGCTGTCCCTCTTTTGGTGACATAAGCTGCTGGCCATTGATGATCATTGTCTAGATCCCTCATTTCCACAGGAGTGTGCAAAATACTTAGATTCTATGTCTATTATTCCTTCCTCATTTATTAGCTGGGCTACTTTGATAGTGCAAAACTGTCCCTCATCAACATTTTGGCTTTCTCAAGATACCTTGATGCAGAAAAAGCAGAATATATTCTTGACTTCTTGATCTTCCTCCCCATTTTTTTTCCTCACCAGTTTTCATAAAAACAAATTAGTTCCCTAGCATCGTTTAAAGTCAATGAGATTTTCTTTTAAGTATCATTATGATATCATGGATTTAAACAACTTTGATTTACTTCAATCTACTGCAGTTATTTCTTTAAATTCATACTCAAATTGACCCATTTTTGGCTAGTGGGAAACTCTAGTTCTTTTTGACACAATTCTAGTGATCTCATTGACTTCCTTGATTCGTGGTATGAAAAGAATGTTGCAGATTTAATTCATGTATTTCCTGCCCTAGACCCAGCCCCAGCCATTTCTTTAATGATCTCTTGTTCCTTTTAATAAGAAATAATATTTAGACCAAACATTCTGGATGGTATATGAAATACTGTACATCTTCATAAATTAATTTACCGTCGATAATACCAAGAATAAAGAATGAAAAAGGATGTGACTATAGAGCATATGGAATTCACATCAGGCCTTTTAAGGCATTACCCTGCAGCCATAAGTAAAATATTATGAGAATTAGTGGTGCTAATGATTATCAGGTACAGTTTGGGGAGAACAAACATTCTTTTGGCTTGAATACAGTTTGTGTTTCTCCCCAGCTGCCTTTTACCTTGTGCTGAGTAGTTTCTTCCTCTGGAAGGATGTTAAGGGGCAGAGGACATGGCTTTGCTTCATCACCTGCTAATGAGGAATGAACATGGACTTGCATATCCCCGGAGGCTGCCATGCCAGGGACCAGGCCGAGGTGATGTAAACAGTAAGGGTTTAGTGAAAAGCAAGAGGTCTTGTCTAGGAACCTGGAGACTTGGGCTCACATCCTGGAATAACTATCACTGGATCATGCTTACATTGAATCACACTTTCCTGTGCCCATTCCCTCATCTGTAAAATGGGTAGAGTGTGTGTACATGAGTGAGCATCTTGGGGTGGAGAATAAAGGACAGTCATCCTTATCTTAGCTAACAGGAATTATCTAAGGTCTATTCAGATAGAAATAAAATATATGTACAAGTTAAAATATTTACTATGATTATATCTTTACTTCACCCCAAGGCAGCCTTATTCCTGGCTGTAGGAGCCAGCTGTTTTGATGGGCACCAGAAATCCCCTTGGCTCACCATCTTTCCTCTACTGGCTTTGCTATAGTGCTTGGTATCTCCTTGATTCTCACCCTCTTAATATTCAGGTATGGGTCATCTGATGTTGTCTGGGAGAAATGATATAGTATGCCATTATCATCTACTAAAATCCCGGTTAAAATGACCTTATCTGACTACATTGTGGGTCACCTAGCTGGTGTCAGCATAAATGAGTATGACATGTCTCCTTCTTATGAAGAGGAAGATGGCTGGAGGGGTCTGGAAGAGATCACAAGGGCACTTTAGAGGCCATCACACTGTAAGGGACAAGAGTGGGAGAAGGAAATCAGATGGCAGGCAACTAGCAGTCGCTGTTGTTTTTACCTGTCTTGATTTTATTGTGGAAAACTACCCTTCCTTCTCTGGATATGGTTTTGTTGGGATTTCTTTTTTTCTTTTTTTTTTTTTTAATTGGGGAATTGGGGGAGGGGACCAGCCAAGTTGTTCTTCAGTCTTCTTGTGGAGGACACCAGTTGCCATCTGGCTTCCAGTCAGCAGCTCGTGGCCTCTAAGCTCAAGGTTTTGGGTTCAGTCTTAGTTGTGGGTGGGCATAGCCACCATCCCATGCCGAGTCAAACCAGCAGCCTTGTTGTTAAGAGTGCACGCTGTATCCATTGAGCCATTCAGGCAGCAGCACTCAAGCAGCATTCAAGGTGCCAAGTTCAGTCTTAGTTGCAGGTGGGCGTAGCCCACCACTGAATAGGCAATCTTGTTTTTTCACCAGCTGAGCCATCCTGCCACCTTTTGGCAGCTCAGTGACAGCTCAACTAGGGCATAGTGTTCACTGGCCCATGTGGGAATCGAACCAGCGGCTCTGTTGCTCAGAGTTCGAGCTCCAAGCCAACTCTTAACCAACTGAGCCACTCAGCTGGTCCAGGACTTCTTTTTAATTATTTCTTCAGGGAAGGGATAAGTATCTGATCTGAGTTTGGCCAGTCAGGTGCTGTGTTTCAGGAATTCAAATAGAAGAGCACAAAGATGTAACATCGTTGGAAGGTATCCGTCTCAAAGGCACAGTCCCTGCCACCTTGATCCGCAGAGCTGCCCTGATCTCTGGCCTTCCTTGGGCCTGAGTCTTCAACCTCTTATGCTGCTTTACAGTGAAATCACTTCTCTCTCTCTTTTCCCTCTGCCTTAAGGTTGCTTGATTTGGTATCTGTTGTTTGACACCAAGGATTCTAACATAAACACACACAAAAAAACTTGTTACCACAGTTTAACCTGTTCCCCTCTGTAGTGGCAGAGAGGTAGCACACATATGTTATAAGTGCTCTATCTGAACTCACTTACGTCTCTAATTTTTAAATATATAAAGGTATTTGGCTTAATTCAGAGGGGAATGAAAATGAAGACCATAAAGAAATACCATTTTTTCACCTGTCAGAGTGGCAAGGGTTAAAGAGCCTCAGCTATCCTGTTAGTGCAGGTATGGGGAACAAAGTCTGATGCATGCTGGAATGGCCCCTCTGTGGGACTATTTGCAAATACTGATACAGAATTCTACATGCACTCACCTTTGACCCAGCATTTTTGCTTCTAGGAATTTACACTGCAGATATACCATATAAGCAGATAATACAGTGCCATGAACAAGAATGAGACCATTTTATAGTTACATTCTCCACTATACATTAAGTGAAGAAAAGCAGAATTGTGCGTGTTGTGTCAAAACTACATAGAAATATGCATAGAATCATTTTGTAAAGATTAATTACAAGTGGGTCACGATTGCCTCTAGAATGGGAACATGGTGGCTGGGAATTAGGATAGGGGGAGGGAGCAATTCACTCTGTATTGTATTCTTGAATTCGGTATTGCCTCAGATGTATTTTCATCATAATGCTAATGAAAGGAAGGAATGATGGACAATGCGGGGCTGGTCTCTCTAGAAACTCTGTAAGGCATTAAGTGGCCTATGTGGTCTTAAACCACTTCCTGAACAGCTTGGATTTACTAGGGAAAAAGCAGGGTTTGGCCTACTTCTTGCTCTCTTGGACTCTTGTGGGTCATTCTTTAATTTCATGCTGTTATATAATACTATATACAGAGAGTGCCAAAAAGTTTATGCATTTTAAGAAAGGCAAAATGTATTAAAATTATAATACTTAATATATATCAATAACAAAAGATGAATACAAGTCACGTTTGACTTCTGCAATTACAAGAGGTTCTCAAAGTGGTTACCATCAGTGTCCAGACACTTCTGATTACGGCGAACTACGGCTGGAGCAACACTGATCAGTGTCCACTTGTATACATTTTTTTGGCCCCCTGGTATTCTCCAAGAGGCAGTAAAATCTTTATTTTCCCTATTATAAAAGTGCTACATGGCTATAACAGAAAATACCAAAAGTCAAAAGATGAAAAGAAAACCCACCCAGAATCTTACCATCAGATAATTCCTTCCTAACATTTTGCTACACGTTCTTGTCTTACAGTCTCTATGATCACAACTGTGTAAAAAGGTGTACTTTACACAAATGTGATCACAATGGTTTTTAAACTTAAAATATTTAGTAATTTTTTCATGTCAATTTTTTTCTTTAGTATATGATTTTAATGGTTGCACAGCATTTTTGCCTGTTGTGTACTCATTGTTGACATTTGTAGCTAATCTAAACTTCTGCATTCTTTTTACACATGAGAATCCAAAAATTAAAATCATTTTTCTATTCTGAAATCTGTGTAACTATTGCCCAATAGGACCCTAATGTCCAGCATTACATTACCCCTTCATCTCGATTGCTGGTTGAGTGACCAGTGGTAAATAAAGCAGGTGTTTTTGGGTGTGTGTGGGTGTGTGTGGGTGTGGGTGTCTCCCAGCTTGTAGACATTGCATAGATCTTGTCATGCTGGAGGAGGTGCGTAAAGGCTGAAATGACCTTTAGCCTGGAAGGCCTTCTGTAACTGTCTACCTCAGTGTCAGGCTGCCCCAGGGGACAGTTTGCATATAATAAGCCTTTTGTTATCAATACACTTCAATCTCATTCTTGTACCAAGCCCACAAAGGTATGATAATGAGAGCTCTAACTCTCCTGTACATCAGGGTGAAAATTTTTCCTCTGTAGGTTTCAGGAAGAACTGAGACGTCTTAGCAGAGCAACGTGCAAGGCAGACAGAAAACAAGATCCTGGACCATCATTGGCTTTACTGGACGCAAAAATTCTTTTGAGTGGTTGAATCCGGTAAGAATGCCTACATTTTCTTGGAGAGGGAGGGAGGGATCTTGAGTCATCCATTGCCTCAGAGATCTTGATGAAACCCTAAACCTTCACCCCTTTTTCTTTTTGTCTTTTCTTTTCTTTTTTTTTTAGACAAGGAAGGATTGTTAAAGTAAGAGAAGGGTAGGCTGGGCAGAGTCTGTTGGAAACTACTGCAAACTACTGCCTCACCCCTTTTCCTTAGTTTTGGAAACCTGTTTTGCCAAATTGTTACTTTTTCTTTCACAGACTTGAGAAATAGGGACCTCAGCATGGTAAAGATGTGGCAAGTGGCTTGCTATTTGTGTCATGAGAGCCTCATCATTGACCTTGCTGGATTATGCTAAATTAAGTGGGAACCATTAGAAAATGTAGAATCCTTTAAAATGTAATTACTGGTTCAGCTCTCCAAGGTTCACTTGCCTTCTGAAGGCAGATAAGACATTTGCTTTAATGTTCAAATTCAGATTTTAATCATTAATGAGAAATAAATAGTGCTGATGGGTTCAAAAAGAATTATAATATGTTGGCAGTGATTCTGGCAATGAAATAGAGTAGTGAGACACACAGCAGGTACATCACTGAAACCCAAGTCAGAGATGGAAACTCTAATGTGAAACCAACGGCCATTGTTGATTTGTAGAAGGGGCCAGTAGTGGTAATCAGTTCAGCAGAGCAAAACTAGCAAAAAAAGCGCATGATTTTGTACCATGTCTGTTTGTTACATAGGCTTTTACCACCTGACCACATTTACACACACAATTTGCTTGTTGAAGCTCTGGGGTTGGGAGGTCCAGCTGTCAGTCATCCATTTTGAATTGTCTTCCTTGTGCAGAATCTATCTTAGCTAATAGAAAGGCTTATATTATAGAAACCAAAGCTTTGAGAAAGAACTAGGTATCCTGGATTTGAAGTTTGCTACTGAAACAATAGCTAATGATTAGTAAACCTCTGGATCATCAAAATTTCAGAGGCATATCTTCTATGTGCTTCCTGACTCCTGGGAGCTGACAGTGAAAATTGGGACCAAGATAGAGAACTCACTTGTTTTGCCCTAAATTTGAAGTTGCCCCTGCTGGTGGTAAAGAGGTGGTCATGGTAGGTGCTAAATGAATAAGGAAAGACTGCCAATAACCAGGAAATTTGGGAAGATGTTCCAGTGTCTTTGTCCACTCCAAGTTAAGCCCTATTTCTTAAGTGTTTGCTAGTAGACTGAATTTTAACCTTTACTCCAGGAGTTGCAAAATAAAATAACTACAAAGACCAGGTAGTAACTTAGATGGATAAGGCCCATTGGGTAGGGACTCTGGCAGGTTGGAGAAGGCATGCCCCATCTAAAAGGACCAGCAGCTACTAAGTTTTATGAAACTCTTGGCACATGGGAATGCTGGCTCAGTGTTGCCATATTTTATAAACTATTTTGAAAGAAAATTTGAAGTTTCAGATTTGTAAATGTGGACTCTCTAGATAAACTGTAAGCTCTATCTTTTATCTTGTCAACTAAGTGAAGTTAAAACAAACAAAAAAATTGCTTAGGCCATATTAAACATATCTGTTTGCTGCCAATTTACAACTTGTGCGAGTGGCAGCATCTTAGCCACATATTACTCATTTGGGGGGCAAGTCTTGGGATTCCAATCCCATCTCACTGCTCAGGTTTCTTACTTGGGATTCCAATCCCATCTCACTGCTCAGGTTTCCTAACATCGGTTAAGAAAATGGGCTCTCAAGTTCCCACCTATGATTCGAATAGTCTTTTAATGATAGTCTTATATAAACTCCTTTAAGGATAGTAAGGAGCACAGAGTCGGTGCCATTTTGGAGCCCAACGATAAATGCCAACATTTTGAGCACTTAATACATTCCATGGAACGAATAAGTTATTACTTGTATCATCTCCTCTTATTTTTATAAAAACTCTAGAAATAGGTACTAAAATTATTATCATATTCCTATTTACAAATGGAGAAACTGAGGCTAATTTTGGGGGGATTTCCCAAGTTGCAGTAAGTGGCAGAAATGAGATTTAAATGCTGGAGTCAGACTTCAGAATCCATTTTTTAATTACTATATTATGCTTTCTCTTTCTACATTATATGGATTTTTAGCCTCTCTAGTGCCAGGGAGAAATGATGAATTCTTCTCCTAAAATATCTTAAGGAATCTGTAAGGACATTTTCTGCTTTGTGGAATATGGGGATTATCTTTATCCTTATTATTCTTTACCCTCATCCTTTGATACACAGTTAGCAGAATACATGGGATCCTTCTGTTTACTGAAGAGGGAAATTTTTCTAATACCTGGCTTGAGACTAGAGATGCCAACCCCCTTTTCCATGCTGTTAGCTCATCAGTAGCTCATCAGAAAGATAGAACACAGAGTTTAAAGACCAAAGGTATGTGTTTTACCTCCATGTGAATAAGATAATTTTACTTAGTCCGTGACCACAGAGTCTAGCCCTCTCCCCAGCCAGCCTTCTCACATGTACAAGCAGTGTGAGTGGATTAGTCTTCCCAGTTAACAGAAGTACACCAATCTAGACTCATGTATAAATCCATAAATAGCATCATCACCCTCAATGAAAGCAGAAATGATGTAGCCAAGGAATGCAAATAGTATTTAGTTTAGCTGCCAATGCCAAATGATGAGTGATGGCTGCCAGGAGGGGCACTGTGCTGAGAAGGATTTGGAAACTCCATTTGAACTTATTAAAGTGTGCTGTGATTGATTGGTCTTGTCTGCTACAGGCTTGGGATATGGTACTAGTAGCAAATGTGCTCTGTACTTCCTGGTATAGTTTATGTATTTTAATTTGTGATTCTATCTTTTTCTGCACATCCCATATTTCTTGCATTTCTCTCTCTCTCTCTCTCTCTCTCTCTCTCTCTCTCTCTCTCTCTCTCTCTCTCTCTCAATCTCTCTCTCTCTCTCTCTCTCTCTCTTTCTTTTAGGAGAAATGGCCAAACAAACCTTCTCCACATTAGAGACCTTTCTGATTTTCCTCCTTTTGATGATGACTGCGATCACGGTGGCCCTTCTCAGCCTCTTGTTTATCACCAGCGGGACCATTGAAAATCACAAAGGCAAGTGTCATGGGCTCTCTTGGATGCTCTTCCTAGGTCTGTAGGAAATTTCTTGATCACTGGGGACAGTAAGGCAAGAAAGAGTATATGCTGATAATGCTGATAACAGGACAGCTTAATATGTACTTAACCTGCCTGGGATAACCTTTACATTAATTGCTCTTTCTGCATTGATATCACTTTTTATGAAGTTTACCTTTGCCCCCATGGTTGACAGCATCTCACATGGACTTATTTGTCTCTCACTTTTCCACTGATCTATGCACAGTTCAGGATTCTTCCAGACCCAGTAATGTGAGCCTTTGCCCCGAGCCTCTCCTCTTTTTCTTTGTCTCTTTTTGGCATCATTTTCTCATGGGAGCAAAAGGAAAATGGAAGACCCAGTGAATATCAATTCGTCTTTAAAAAGACTTTGAGAAAGGAGTCTTGAATTCAAATTGTTATAAGTGCCAATCACGCTCTGTAAATGAGATAGAGTGGGGAAGTGAACATGGGTGGGGCAGCTGAGATTTTGGTGAAGAGAGTCCACAGGCCCTCCCGAGTGCCAGCTGTTTATTGTTATGATATCTTTATTATTATTATTATTATTTTATTTTATTTTTTTTTGAGGGCAGTGTCACTGGCCCTCATATGTGGGACTGAATCGGGGCCGCTGGCTTCCCAAGCCAGCGCTTAACCACCGCTCTACTCGGCCGGCCCTGTTATGATATCTTATGGATCCAGATGTCTCGAGTTTTTCAGAGATGCTAGACATTGGGATGTTTAGACATCTCTTATTATCTTTTTTAATGTTAAAAATAAATTTAGTTTTTGAAAACTATGTCCTTGGGTCTTTCACGGAGCCTCTATTTTGGTGTTAGATTATGTATCTGTTAAATGAATAGAGAAAACAGTGAGGATTGAATGCTTTGACCAAAGTACAGGGAGGGCCAAGTGGAGAAGAAGGTAGCATTTTTTTTAACCTCAGTTTTCTCTTTTGTGGCCTTTTCTCTTTTCCAGTGTATTCTCTGCCATGTCCCTGTGCTTTGAATTTACTGTAAGCACTGAGGGACAGAGATCGTCTGTGCCAGCAGTGGGCAGAGCAGGCAGGGTCTTGGACTGCTAGAAATAAAAGGATCTGTAGGGCATATTTAGTTTTAGCTTTTTTTTTTTTTTTTGAGGGCAGTGTCACTGGCCCTCATATGTGGGACCCGAACCGGGGCCACTGGCTTCCCAAACCAGCACTTAACCACCTGCGCCACTCGGCCGGCCCTAGTTTCAGCTTTTAAAATGAGAGAATCCAGGGGCTGAGACTCAGGAAGGTTATCAATATTAGAGTAACTATTCTCATAGTAGAAGTTGCTGTTTATTAAAGGGTCACTATGTGTTAAGCACTGTAGTCAGGAGTCTACATAATTTTCCCATTTAATGCTCATAAAACTCCTATGAAGGTAGGTGCTAGTCTTAGTACCATTTTATAGAGTGGGAGCTGAGACTCTGAGATGACAAAGAGCTTACCCTGGGCTATGTAACTAGGTTTTCCTTTGGTTGACGTCACATTCCTAAATTGGTTATCAACAAAGTACTAGCAAAGGTGTCTGCTTCCTTCCTTGGAATACTTGATGTCTTGTTGAAAATGTGGGCTTGGGGATGAGAAGACATGGATTCTAACTCCATTTGGAATATAGTTGAAAGAACATCAGGCTCTGAGTTGAAAGATTTGGTTTGGGCACCTGATTTCATGCTTTCCATGAAATCTTGGTTAAGTCACTTCTTTCTCTGGGCCTTAGTATTCTCATATGTAAAACTGAGAATATTAGACTAGGTAGGTGATTGCTAAGTTTTTTTGAGCTCCAAAATTCTAGAATCCCAGAATGAGTTAGTTGTTAATCTCTGGCTCAAGTACTTCCTGACCACTAATGTCTTGTGACACTGGCATTTGCTGTCTTGGCCACCCCTGGCTGTTGTCTGCAGTGGAAACAAACAAACAAGTAAAATGTATATGTAAGATGTCTAAATATGTAAATAAAACCAAAGCTATAAGCCAGCCATCATTTTGAATTTTTAACATGCGTTAACATATTTATTCAAAACAACCCTAGGAGTAGGGTACTATTATTATCATCTCCATTTTATAGATGAGAAAATTGGGGTGAAGTAGCCTAAGTAATTTGTTCAGCTAGTAATTGGTGAAGTCAGTTTCCAAACCCAGATTGTTTGTTCCTGGCACCTGCCCTCTGAGTCTATGCCATCCTGCCTCCCTGCTATTTGTGTGTATGATTGATATATATATATATATATATATATATATATATATATATATATATATATATATATTTATTTTTGATATGAGAATCAGAAAAAGAATAAAAGTCTTGAGACAATTGAGGTGGATCAGAGCAGGGTGAAGACACCTGGGACTGGAAATGAAGAGTGGAGCTGGACCTGAGTGTGATGAAAATGAACCAGCTCTGAAGTGGGTAGTGGAGACTGGTTGGTGGAACAGGAAGAAGTGAGGGCTCTGGATGGAGAGAAGGGTAGAAACAAATCCCCAGAGGCTGGATTTAGTAGGTTGTGTGCCAGGAACCTGGCACCTGATTTGTTGGGCTGGTGCAACGTGCAGGGTGAGTGAATGAAGGGCAACCGGTCTGACAAGGAATGGCGTTTGATAAGAAGCTGAACGACATTTGACAGAGGCCTTGATTGTTCAGCTGAAACATCTCCAGCTCAAGAAAAAGATCCTCCTGAGGATTGATATAAAACAAGCTCCTGAGATAATTGTCATCATAGATCTTACATATAAGAGAATATACAAAGATTTCTTTTCCTTAAGAACCTGAACCTGTGTGTTCTAATTCATGCCAACAAATAAGTGGGCTGAATTGCTGTTTCTCAAATATCTTATTCTGTTTTTAGATTCAGGTTTTCCATCTACCCAGGGCCCCACAGTCACCCCGGTGTCCCCAGTGATGAGTACCCCAGTGCTTACTCTGCCGAGTACCCCAGCGCCTACTCTCTTTACAAACTTCACTGGCTACCATATTGGTGTTGGGCGAGCTGACTGCACAGGCCAAGTAGCTGATATCAACTTGGTAGGTAACTCATGGACTCCTCAAAGAGGCTGTGAAACAAATAATTGTATTATTTTTCATTCTGCATTTATTCCTGATTATTACATCATCATCTTCTCAATTTTCTATTCATTTCACTGCTGTCTAAAACTATGAATATTGTGTTATGAGGAAGAAAGGAACTTTTAGTCAGCCTCAGCTCCCTTGTAAAGAGTGGTGGCTGTTTTTTTATGAAGTGGCAGGGCAGGTAAACTCAAATATTGCAGAGGATGGACAGGTGCCATAAATGATTGAAGAGGCCAGTGTGAGATGATAAATATCTAGTGAGTCCTCAATTTGGACACAGTAGTAAGTGGTGAGAACTATGGTCCAACTAGAAGGTGCATGGCTTTAGCTGATGGTTGCCTGTAAGAATGTAGACTCAGGGTTGCTGTATATAACAGTTGTTTCAAGAGAAGCCAGAAAAACCTCTGGATTGAAGATTTGAGGATTTTAAACCTCTCAACTGGAAAATGTAAGCAACTCTAGTTAGTGGGCCAATGCCATGTAAGCCAAGTAGAACCCATCAATGTGTTATGTGTGGCCTGCTGGCTGCTAATGTGCAACTTCTTGGCTTTGACAGTGGTCATACCATTTATATTGACCCTTCCCTAGGAAACCAGAGCATGAGGTTGTCTGATGGGATTCTCCTCCTCCTACCAAATAATCTTTAGATTCTAGGAACTATAGTGGAGCCTTGAACAATGCGAGGGTTAGGGGCCTTGGCCCCTGTGCAGTTGAAAACCCACGTGTAACTTTTGATTCCCCTAAAACTTAACTAGTTGGCACTTCACATCCACGGATTTAACAAAACAGTATTTTTGATTTGTGGTTGAAAGTGTAAAAATACTGTTTTTAATCCACAGTTGATTGAATCTGTGGATGTAATGGCTGGCTGTATTTATTGAAAAAAATCCACGTATAAGTGGACTCGCACCGTTCAAACCTGAGTTCTTCAAGGGCCAACTATATTCCCTGCTGTCTGTTTTGAAAAGTGACTCTGGAATGTGAACTTTAAATAAACACTAGAGGGCCGGCCCAGTGGCACGGTGGTTAAGCGCTGGCTTCGGAAGCCAGCTGCCCCGGTTCGAGTCCCACATATGAGGGCCAGTAACCCTGCCCTCAAAAAAATAAAAATAAAAATAAACACTAGAATGAGGGTAAAGCAAGCAGTAGAGGGAGCATTCTGGGTATACTTTAAGGGTGGGTTTTATGACGTGAGAGACAGGGCTTGGGATAGGTGTGTTTGTTCTGATTTGGCTTAGGGAGGGACAACATGGGAAAAGCCAGGGTGAGGTACCCTCAGTAAAGATTACTTAATCATGAAGAAACAATTTTTCTTCAGAAAAAAGAATAAAATGGGCACACATCAACAACCAAAGTGAGGGAGCCTTCGATTTTTAGGATGTTCTTGGGCAATGTGAATGACATGGAAACTATTTCCTTGTGTAGTTAGCACCTTAGGCAAGAGAAAAGGTTTTGTTTCAAAGAATTGGGAAGATCTCTAGTGTAGTAATGAAATTCTGAGCTAGACCAGCTCCTTCCTCAACCACAGGTCAGCTTCTGCCACGCTATTCACTACTTTGTCTTTACATGCTTCTACTAAGAAGAGTAAAACCTCTTTTATGATGTTGGCTGTAGAAAACACATATCTCACTCAGAGCTACAGTGTCACGTGGATTGTTTTTCTTTGTCTCTCCTAAGTAGTCTCTTCTTATATGGCTGAGCCTGCTTTCTGGTAGCAGGGGCATGAGAGAGTAATTCTGATCCTCTCTTCCTCTTTAGATGGGCTACAGCAAACGTGGCCAGAATGCACGGGGCCTCCTTACCAGGTTGTTCAGTCGTGCTTTCATCATGGCGGAACCTGATGGGTCAAATCGAATGGCGTTCATCAGCATTGACATAGGCATGGTATCCCAACGAATGAGACTGGAGGTAAGTAATTAATGTGAGAAAGAAATGACATGATTGAAAAGAAATGTCTGTGAGTAATTGTGATAGTAACTAAGCCCTCCTGATTTCTCATACAGTAAGTTTCTACTACCCTCAGCATTATAAGCTCTTGCCAGTCCAGCACATAATGGTATGAGGAGAATGAGCCTCATTTTTGCATTCTAAGTCATCTTAGTCAAAACTTACTTTCAGTTCTGCTTGTGGCTCATCTTCATTATTAATGCTAATTTTCTTGAAGCTTATTATGTTCCAGGTGACCTTCAAATACATTCTCTCATTTAGTCTTCTTCCTTGTTAGGATCCTGAGAGTGCCAATTAATCGGTAACCCTTCCCTCAAGTTTTTAGACAATTGAGAATAGATACAAGGAACCAGACAAGAATTAGAATACACTGAAATGAGGTTGGTCATAAATTGTTGAAGATGGTAACAGGCCCATGGGGATTTTGTTATACTAAACTGATTATTTTTGTATGTATTTGAAATTTTCCATAATAAAAATTTAAAAGAATATGTCAGCTTTCGTAATCTTTAAACTGTATTATAGAATATGGCAGATTCTTTTATGATATTTCTCTAAATTTAGATCTTATTACTCACCTGTGGATCAAGTTAAGTTTAGCAGAAAAGTACATAGTTGGGGTGGGGGTCCTGGGCTACCTGATACTTGTAAGGGAAAGAGGGAGGGGAAGGGAGGGAGGGGGAGGGAGGGAGGGATAGAGAGAGAGAGAGAGAGAAAGAGAGAGAGGGAGAGAAGAAAAGAAGAAAGAAAGGAAGGAAGAAAGGGAGAAGGAGTGATGGACATGGGCTTCCAAGTCTATCTCTCTAGGCCAATTTCTAGACCCTGACCTAGTTGTATTTTCTGCATAGGATCAGGTCACAGAAAGAGAATATGCTTCCTTAATGTCTGCTTGCATATTCATGAATGTGAGAAAGAAAAGAGATAAGTACACAGAAGAGTGACCATTAAATATCCATCAGTCAGTGTCATGTTCTATCACTAATCTCACCTTTTAAACACTTTGCTATACTCCACTATATGAAGGGACCAGTTAGAAGAGTGACAGGAGGGTGTAACAGCATTTCTCCAATCTCACTTGCTCTTGGAGAGTGGAATGGAAGCCTCTTCCATTTATGGAAAAAGTAGGAGTTAGGGATGAAGTATTTCCCCACTTGTACCCTTACAGCGAAATTGAGGTGGGTCTATTGTCTCCGTTTTATGGGTAAGGAAACTGAGTCTTAAAGAACGTAATTGACTTTTCCAAATTCACACCATTAGCAAATGGTAAAGCTTGTTTTCGAACACATGTATACTTGGTCCTAGAGCCCACGTTCTTAAAAGTGACATTATTCTACTATCTTGGAGGGGGGAAAAATGCACTGATAACCTACTTTGACAGTCATTTCAGGGGACACACATCTAAGTGAGTCATAAACTGTGTCCCCTATGAGCCCATTACTTAGTTGGGGGATAAGAGAAAAAACTGTAATGGAAATATGCAAATAACTATAATTCACTGAAGTAAAAGCACAGTGGTGAATTAGTTATCTATTACTGAGTAACAAATAGCCGCAAAGTGTAGTGGCTCCAAACAACAAACATTGATTATCTCACACATTCTGTGGGTCAAGAACTCAAGGCTGGTTTAGCTAGGGAGTTCTGGCTGAGGGTATCTTGAAATCAAGATGTTGACAAAGACTGCAGTCATCCGAAGGCTTGACTGGGGCTGGAAGATCCACTTCCAAGGAGATTCAGCCATGTGGCCGTTAGCAGAAGTCCTCATTTCCCCACCGTCCATATCCTTATGACACAGCACTTGGCTTCGCTCAGAGTGAGTAACTCAGGAGAAAGAGCAGGGAGGAAGCCACCGTACCTTTCCTAACCCAGGCTCAGAAGTGGCACACCATCACTTTCACCCTGTTCTATTCATAGAAAAAAAAGTCACTAAGCCTATTTCACACTCAGGGAGAACAAAGTTAAGCTTCACTTCTTAAAGGTAGGAGTATCAAAGGAGTATAAAACCCATACAGTATTTTAAAACCTCCACACGGGGATTCAGGAAATGGAAATTTCCCAAGTGGAAGTAACACTTGAGTGGACAGAATTTGAAATGGTTAACCTTGGGAAGGAGAGCTATCAAATGGAGAGGACAGCATGAACACAGAGAAGCACAAGGGAGGAATGTAGACTCTTCTCTGAAGGGACAGAGATTAGTTCTATTAGGGCACATCTAAGCATGTCATTGAAGATGTACCTGGAAGGTGTGTTGGTTATAATTGTAGAGACCCTAGGATGCCAGTTTGTTTTTAGTTTTGTAAGTGATAGGGATTCTTAGAAAACTTTCACATTAGAATGATTAATTAAACAGTAATGTTTGAGGTGGTTTGGAGTAGACTAGAACTAGAGGTTAGGACACAAATTGGCAGATTCTTTAAATTAATATCACTCCATTGGTGAGGGTTCAGTTGGGAAAACACTAGCCATACTAGGCATTTCAAACAGGGGATTTAATACAGGGGCATTTTACAGGGTGCTGGGCAGCTGAAAGAGCTAGAAAGGGAAGCTAGGGTTGCAGGAAGGATTTTAACTTTGCCCAGCAATTTCCCCTATGCCATGTGAGGTTGGCACATAAGTCCTAAACCAGTAGGGTAGCAGCAGTGAGACCACGTGGTGGTGAGGTCAAATGAAATACTAATGAGATTTGAGGATGAATAGACATAAAAGCTAACACTTAACAGTTCACATGATGAGTCAGGCACTGTTCTATATGTATAATTAATACATATGTTTATGTATATTAATTAACTTAATCCTCCAAATGACTGTATGAGGGAGGTATGTCACTTGACAGATGGGGAAGCTGAGTTGCAGAGGATCAAGTAACTTGTCTAAGTCCTAATCCACAGTTAGGACTGTCAGAGCTGGGATTCAAATATAGGCATCTTGGTGGCAAGAGCTCATGCTCATTACTGCTGCACTATGCTATTTTCCTGAGGAATCAAAGATGGTTGGGAAATGGTGGTATCATTAATAGAAATAGGAGAGTCAAAAGGTAGACTTTGGGGGTGGAGTGTGGAGGAAAGAGAGGTTTAATGTGTTGGGTTGTAGATGCTATCAAGTCAATAGTGGGCATCATTTAACCTTCTCTTCCTATTTTTACTTCCTCAGTGAGAAGTGACCCAGCTGGAAGGCCTTTAAATGAACCCACTTAGTTACCCCAAGTTAACCCAAGAGAAGATGTGAAAAATAAACATAGCTAAACAAGTACCATTACGCTTATTTATAATACCTGGTTTTAGGCAGGTTCTCAGTCTCAGATTTTTAAGACTGATAAAATTTCCAGCGTGGAATAAAGATTAAGGATGATCTCTGAGCAGTGCAGCAGGGCAGAAAAACAGAATTACTTTCCAAATCTCTCTATGTCATATTCCCAAGAGCATCAGTAATAGGGAATGAAAAGGGAACTGAAGACAATGAAGTGAGCAGTAGACATTAATGTAACTTCTTTGTTCTCTATTAAAATACACCTCCTTTCATGAAGTAGAAAACATACTATTTATAATGGCTGTTTGCAGATGTTGGTATCAGATAATTGAGTTGTTTTTTTTCCTTTCTTTTTTGGGGGCAGTGTCACTGGCCCTCATATATGAGACCCGAACTGGGGCACTGGCTTCCCAAGCCAGCACTTAACCACCACGCCACTAGGCCGGCCCTGATTGAGTTTTTAATTTATTTTCTTTCTTTTCCCTGGAAGTCCCATGTGTCTAATTTTAAATTAGAGACAGCAGTTTAGGAATTCAGTGAGCTGTTGGCAATCATTTTCTTTTGTTTTAAAATTGAATATTCATACTTTTTATCAAGAGCTTGCTTCTTTAATAAACCAGAAGAAATATACTTATAAAATCCTAACATTATAATTTTTTATGAATAAAAATGGGGTAAAATTAGGGGAGCTTTAAAGTCAACCCGCAGTTTTTCTTTTGTTTTTTTTTTCACTACCTTCTTGTTTGGGCTACAGAATTGCAAGAATATTAGCCTTTGACTTTAGTTAAGCTTTCATGGTTTCCCTTCACTGATGGTTTCCCCTTCTCCTTACAGAAATTTCTTCTCCATGAGTTCAGTAGTTGCTGTGTGGAGGAATATGAAAGAGTGATGAAGGGTTGGGGCTGGAGTTAGGATCAAAGAGAAGGAACATGGAAACTTATCGAGGTGGAGAATGTGGGTTACTTTGTCAGAACGATGTTAGTCAGATTATATCATATTCCCTTTCCACATATGCTTGGTGTCACAAGATTGCTTCTCCACATGAACTCGATAACCTAGCAATTGGTGTTTGGAACGTGGAGAGGTTAATGAGGCAAGAGAGTTTGTAAGATCCTCTTCCTGATTCAATGATCCCATGACTAGACTGAGGGTGGTGCAACTCTTCACCTAAAATGGAAGAGGTCAAATAGTCGTCTTTATGTGTGTTAAGTATACAGTATACAAGTTGCTGCCACTCCCTTATGTACCAGTGATATTCTGGAGCTGGCTTGTACCAGCTCCAGATTATTAAATATTCAGGAACTTTGTAAGCTGGTAATTAAATTTTTGGTAGCTCAAAATTGACTATGGTGGGAGTCTTTATAGCACAGAAATTGGCAAACAATACAAATGAGGGCTTTTATTTTTCTTCAAAGAGACAGTTTATCAGTATACCACTGCCTATGCCTTACTCAAGGTAAATAGCGCTGCTAATCAAAAAAGTCACTCTTTTTTTGTTAAGCCCAGATTTGGATTCAGAATCCATCTGAACATGCTGCTCCTGAGAGCAACCACCAATAAATAGGACTGAGTGCATGAGGGAAACAGTATTTGCTATCTTTGCCATATATGAGTTTTTATCATTGTTCCTAGCATTAGGTGATAATATATTACATTGAGCAAGATTGGATTGGGTTTGACACTTTTGCTGATTTTAATCATTTTTGACATAAAAATTTCAAAGCGCCTTTCATAAGGAAGCTACGATAACACCAAATTTCAGATTGCCACTGATTAAAGCATAATCAGAAATAGGTAATCAGCAACATCACTAATTTTCTCTCTGTTGTTTCCTTGATGTGTATGTACCACATGAAGACACTAATTATGCATTTGGATGTTCATTGATTAAGCCAATGAACATTTACTAAGTCTCTTTGTATTAGTCATGTATTGCTGTACAACAAGCCTATCCAGAAAACTCAGTGACTGAAGGCAATAATAATCCTGTATCATGGTTCAGGATTTCTGTGGGTCAGGAGAGGCAGACGGGCTAGGTAGGGTTATTCTGACTTATATTAGAACACATATCATCACTTCTGTGTCATGAGGTTGAATTCACTGTTGGCTGGGCTGCAGTTGTTCGAAGGCTTGACTGAGGCCTCTTACACACATTGCTAACACCTTAGTGCTGATAATATGGCTTCTTTCCACATGGACGTCTCCACAGTATTGCTGGGGTGTTCTTAGGTCATAGTACTGGCTTTTCTGAGACCAATATGTATGATGGTCTGTGTCAGGGAATATTGAGTTCTTCATTTGGGGCAAGTTAGGCAGTCAAGTGAAGAGGCCTTTGCATTGTCTGTTCACTGCTCCAGAATGCTTTTCCCCCAGGTATTTGCATGACCAGCTTGCCCTCTTCGTTTAAACCTCTGGTGAAAGGTAAACTCTTTGGAAAGATCTTTCCTCACTAGTGCCCATCATGCTCTTTTTTTTTTTTTAGAGGGCAGTGTCACTGGCCCTCATACGTGGGACCCGAACCGGGGCCACTGGCTTCCCAAGCCAGCGCTTAACCACTGTGCCACTCGGCTGGCCCTTCTTTCCCTTTACTCAGCAATATTTTGCTTTTTATCACTATATAATATAACATGTTTATTTGTTTATTATTTTCTCCCTCGTTAGAATAAAAACTTCTTCAGTGTAGGAACCTCGTATATTCCTAATGCTTAGAAGAGTGCCTGAATATTAATGCTATGTGTGGAATGATGAATGGGTAAGAGCACTGGATCTTATAGTGAGAGAGACGTGGATCTGGATTTGGGCTGTGCCATTAGATCAGTAGGCAAATCACTTCTGAACACTTCAGTGTTCTCAGCTAAAAGATAGGGATAAAAATATCTACCTCTTGGGGTTGTTATAAAGTTTTTTTTTTTTTAGAGGTCAGTGTCACTGGCCCTCACATGGGATCCGAACTGGGGCCACTGGCATCCCAAGCCAGCTCCCAACCACTGGGCCACTCGGCCCACCCGTAAATAACATAGTGTATATAATAGCTAGCATTGTGTGTGCTTGCACACTGCAAGAATCTATAAAATGTTAGCTATTGCAATTGTTGTTACTATGATGATATACTAAAGCTATCTCTACTATATAAACTATCTACTATAGGTATACTAGGATGATATATAGCGTGAAGGGCCACTTGACTGGAATGTCATTGACATTGATCAGTGATTAGACTAATCAGCCTTTTCTTTTTTGGGTGGCGGGGGAGGGCAGTGTCACTGGCCCTCATATGTGGGACCTGAACCAGGGCCGCTGGTGTCCCAAGCCAGCTCTTAACCACTGCGCCACTTGACTGGCCCCAAAAGGCATTGTTTTTTTGTTTTGTTTTTTTCTTTTTAGAGGGCAGTATCACTGGCCCTCATATGTGGGATTCGAACCGGGGCTGCTGACGTCCCAAACCAGCTGTTAACCACCGCACCACTGGGCCGGCCCTAATCAGCCTTTGCTTATGCTAAATTCCTATGTTATTTTTCTTCTTAATCCAGTTTTTTGTTTTTCTTTCTTTCTTTCTTTCTTAAAGGTCCTGAAGAGACTTCAGAGTAAATATGGCTCCCTGTACAGAAGAGACAATGTTATCCTGAGTGGCACTCACACACACTCAGCCCCAGCAGGATATTTCCAGTATACTGTATTTGTAATTGCCAGTGAAGGATTTAGCAATCGGACTTTTGAGTACATGGTCACTGGCATTATGAAGGTAGGCAAAGAACAGAGGCAGCTGTTCTTTACCAGGGCTCGTAGTGTTTTAGGAGTGGTTTCCTGTGCTATGGAGATGGTCCGTGCAGGATCTTGGTCCTAGCACAGGCTTACAATCTACCTCTCTTTCCTCTTCCTGACTCCCTGGTGTAGCTTCTGGTCCTGAGCTGTGGGCTGTTATACTTGAGGCACCAACTGATTGGGAGAGGCTCATGCAGTTATCTAATGAGATAGAACACATTTTGAATGTAACCCTTATAAATTATAGGGCCCCACATGGTCTGTGCTCTGCACAAAGTCATGTGGAAAGAAATCCGTCAAGGAACCAAAAGTAATTACAAACAATTCCAACCTTTCCTTATATTTCTCAATCTTTCCTTATATTTCCCAATCTTTCTTTGTATTTCCCAAAGAGCATAAAAGGGGACCCAATGTATAAATAAATGTACGTCCTCGTTTTTCACGTCCTCTATAGCAGTTGAGATTGACATGGTGCTCCAACCAGTACCCCAAACTCTTCTCCCATTCCACTCATCCTTTTTTTAACTCCTTTCTTCCCTGTCTTTCAGCTTATTATTTTCTTGCATAGGATCCTTGCTAATGCTTTCTTCTTCATTCTTTTGTCTTTTGGGTTTAGTCTCTTACTAGTATATCTCATAAAGTCACCCCAAATCTGGGATCTAGCTGGAAACAGCCGATATTTCTTTACAACGATGTTTTTCAAACCATGGCTAGCAATCTATGAATGCCTTTATGAAATCAATTGCATGGGTTGCAATGAAAGCGTTAAAAAAAATAACACTAAAATAAATTAAATTGGAAAGTGTTGAAATGCACAATACACAGTAAAGGTATAATTTGTAAATTTTTGTTTTAGGATATGTATGTTGATGTATATTAAGTTATGATGAAAACTGGATTGCTTACTGTGTTTCTCAAAGTTTGAAAAAGACTGCCTCAGAGGGTGGTAGGATGGAGTGGGTAGGAAGGGTGGAAATACCTACATATTAACAAATGCTGTCCCAGTGTTACAAGAGTCTTGTCAGCCATCTAAAATGGCAGATCGCACCTGACTCAGCAGTCCCAAGAACCTCAGGTGTTAATCAGCACTGTGCTTCTCCATACACACACTTTCTCTGTCTCAACCCTGAAGGCCATGTCTGCTTATCTGACATGATGTCATGGAAAATTACACCAGCCAGACCTGTGATTCTCCAATTTTCACCGCATAGTGGGAACAGGTTGAAGACAAAGGAAATTGTTCAAGGGTCTCTCCCGTGTACGTGTATATTGACTAAGTCACTATCCCCACCGTGATTTCGAACTTTACAACTCTTTTTTTTTTAACCCACAGAGCATTGAGATAGCACACACAAATATGAAACCAGGCAAACTTTTTATCAATAAAGGAAACGTGGATGGTGCACAGATCAACCGAAGCCCTTTTTCTTACCTTCAGAATCCACAGTCAGAGAGAGCAAGGTAAGGGGGAATTAGCTATTTGTAATCATGTTTCCTTTAGGTAACAGCAATAGAACCTAACACCAGAGTTGTTACTTGAATATGGTAGGAACCTAAAAAAGTATTAAAACTAAAATAATTTAAAACATGTTTATAATCTAAGAACAGGTTTATTTTTTATGAAATATTTTTATTTTTAAATAATGAAAAATTAATATTGAAACACACATCAATCTATGAATGTATCTTCCTGTTTTGAGGGCTGTGGGAGTCAGTATGAATATTTGAAGGACTCAGGCTTTGGAATCTGACATAATTGTGGTCTCAGCTTTATCACTTCCTAGTTATGCGACCTTTAGGATGTATATGTTGTTGATGATAAGTGATTTACTTATCTTAATTTATTGGCTCTCAGTTTCTTCATCTGTAAAATAGAGATAAAAATGTGCATAACAAGTATTTGTTAAATGAATGAATAGCTCTTTTTATTATGTTACTTAGAAGAAATCATCTTCATCCAGGAGAATGTGGCAAGAGAGAGGAGACAAAAGAATAATAGCAACAACAACAAAAAAACTTGAATGAAGAACAAGAAATAAAACTAGAATAATTGAATGGAACAACTAAGGGAGATGATTTTATATATTTATTTATTTATTTATTTATTTATTTATTTATTTATTTATTTATTTATAAAGTGATGAGCCAGGTTTGAAACAGAAGAGAAGTAGCTGGTGATTATGACAGTGTAAAATCATATCTCAGTTCAACCTGAGCACTTGACATTTTACATTTGTCTGTATATTTTTCAATAGCTTTCAAAAGTGTTGATTTTAGAAAATATAATCTGATGTCCCTTGAAAGGACATAAAAGAACACTTTAAGGTACAGGTCATGAATGGTTTTGATCTTGCGTATTCCCTACTATTTTTAAGAGAGTCCTTTAAAATTTGATATGAGTAGAAATTTCACAGAGAAATCTTTTCTGTAAGAAATACATGTATATAATGCATATATTACATAAAAATATATATTTCATCTCCAGCTAGCTGACCTAATGGCTTCACTCCAATCACAGCTGCAAACCATTTCTTTAGTGGAGGAATAAGGTCCAGGGGGCAATTCGTAGGACTGCAGCACATCTGGGAGCCTCGCTTACTGAGAGGCGTGCTGGAGTTTGTTTCTGTGCCAGCTTTTACTGTTTGTCACACGTGAGGGCCCGTCTCTAACATAAAACTGACTAAATTTCTTTATTTTGCTCACTAGGTATTCTTCAAATACAGACAAGGAAATGATAGTCTTGAAAATGGTAGATTTGAATGGAGATGACCTGGGCCTTATCAGGTATTCTATTAACTTCTTTTTGTTTTTAATTCTGTCTGGATAACTTCCTTTAATAACAAGGGTGGGGGTGGGGAAAAGACTAGAATAAGGACACTAGAGGCTGAGAATAAATGGAGTTGTTAAGGGTCCAGGCTCAGACACATCTGAGGTCCCTCCAGCTGTGTGCTCTAGGACAAAAGTGCTCACCCTCTCAGGGCTTAGTTCCTCACCTGTAAAACCAGGCTAATAATGGGATTATATAGGGGGTCTGGGTGAAGAAGTTCAGCACAGCATCTGGCATACAAATAAAAACTCAATAAATATTAGTGCTTATGGCTATATCAATATCTGATATGTGGAACTTCTATGATAGTGGACAATTATGTCTTGGTAAAATGAAAACATAATCTGTTCAACCGGACAACTAATATGAATATAAGATTATTTACCTGTGTTTTCCTAAAAGGATTAAGTCTAGACAATGCTCATTAGTTTTGAAAGCAGAACTGAGGCCACCTAAAGGAAGCGATGAGTTAAAATTATAGCTTAGCACAGATGTTAGCATCTTTTTATACATACGAAAACATGTGGATTTTGTTTTCTTTGAAAAGAAGGCACTTGCATTCATATGTGACTTTGGTTGCTGCCATTGGCCTGACTCAGGAATTGACTAAGTGGGTAACAGTGCCAGACACCTTGATGTGCGGAGTTCCAAATGATGCAGAAATGCTCTCAGGAAGTAGATGATAGCCCTTGGGTGCTGGAGTCAAACGGGTCGGGTCCACTCTGGGCTCTCATCCTCCTGAGCTATGTTACTTTGGCTAAGTTACATAACTGCTCTGTGTCTCAGTTTTCTTCTCTCTAAAATTGAGGGACATGGAGTGATCGGTTAGCTCAGTTGGTTAGAGCATCATGCTGATGGCACTAAGGTTGCTGGTTCGATCCCCGCATGGGCCACTGTGAGCTGCGCCCTCCTTAAAAGAGTCAACTATGCCATTGTAGCATGAAAGCAATGTGTAATCAATGACCATGGCTGTTCCCCAATAAAATTTTTTAAAAAGTGCTCTTTAAAAAATAAATAAAAAATAAAACTGAGGGACAATGTGAGTCCTTAGAGTGTTGATAATAAGTGTTAGTAAAGATGGGGAGGTTCTGCCAGGTAGAATTATGAAATACCTAAGTGAAATGTTCTATGTGAGTAAAACGAATAGTAAATTGAAAGTAATAAAGGGTGAAGAGAAATATTAAGGACTATGGCCCGCAGTGCAGATACCAGGTTTGGCTCTATAATTAGGTAGAAAAGAGCATAGTGGTGAGCAGTTCAGGTTTTAGCTTTTAGGTGTATGTTTTAAGACTTGGATTCAACCCCCAGCCCTGTCACTTAACTCTGGGGCCTGGGGAAAGGAACTTATCTACTGATACCTCAACTATTCTATTTGAAAATGGGAATATTAATAACTCATAGGGTAGTTTGAAGAGTAAATGAGACAATGCATGCAAATCTCTAGGTCTGTGTCTGACATAGAAAAAAACTTTAATAATTTTAGCTAAAAGATAAGAAGTACAGTAATATTATACCTCTTGTAAATGGTCCATTATTGGCATATCTGAGTGCTTGAAATTGTTAGCATTGGAGTTACTGCTTTGGGTTTAAAGTAAGGACACTAAAAACTCCCTGATAAACTCAATCTCTTATTATAACAAGTTTATCTACTTATTAGTTGCCACCTGGCATTTAACTCAATAGACTTTTCCTAAATGTCAGACATGCAACTGTGTGTATGGGGTATGTTATGATGAATAAGGCATGGATCCCTATCTTTAAGGGTCTTATAGGCTAGTGAGGTGATTGGGACAGGAGGCAGACACAGACTAGTATTTATAACATAAATCAGGCACCCATCAGTGCTATCACCTAGGCATAAATAAATGTTGTGGGAATTTGGAGGAGGAAGCACTGAGTTCTACTTGGGAGCATTGTGGAAGTCTTCAAAGTGAAAAAGACATTTCAGTTGGACTGGAGGGAGCGGAGCCATGGACTGCCTTATAGACTCGTGAAAAAACACTTGTAAGTTGTAAGGCCAGAGTCAGGGTGTGGTTGAGAGATGCATCTGGAGAGGTAAGCTAGCACATTAGTGGGGAATTTGGTTAGGAGACAGTCAGCATATATCTATGACTAGTTAGATGGAGCATCCCAAATTTATCGAGAAAAGAAAGTGGCTTTTCCTTTATATTGGGCTGTCGGAAAAGTCATGAGATATTTTTTCTATGTTTTTCATTGCAAAAATGCATCATGACTTTTCCTACAACCCAATGGTTTCTACCTAAGTCTTGGCTGAATGACTGAGGCTATTTATGATTTCCTTTTATTAGTTTCTGAATCATTTAACAATGTTAACAGATAACAATGCTATCGTTTTGCCCAGATGTCCTTTGCTTCCTCACATATAACTATATAACATATCTAGAAGTCCTAGGGTCAACTGTCAAGGTTATAACAACGCTTTTCATCTGCTGTGCTTAATATCCTGCAGTAACTTGCCATTGTTTCTATAGCCACCCTATGTTATCTTTGAACTAATGGCTCTTGCAGTTTCCTCTCTTGCATAGTGATACTTGCTCTTTGAATACATTAAAAATGATTCAAAACATAAAGTCAAATCTGGGCTGCTAAGTAACTCAGCCACCACAGGTAGGTGCCTGCTATTAGGTGGAATCCCAAAGTGTGTGAGGAATTTGGAAGCGCAGAATCTCAGATTTGCAGAGCACAGAGATCATCAGTTCAGACTTCAGCTAAGGCATCACAAGGTGAGTTGACCTGCCCAATGTCACAGCCAAGACTGTTGTCTTCACACTGAAAACCATATTGAAGTACATAATTGATTCCTTCCTATTTTCATTTTTTTTTCTATTTTCATTTTTTGTTTCCATTTCCTCACTCAACAAGTCTAGGCACTCAGCACTTACTATGTGCCACATAATACTTCCCAGTTCTTAGAATGATGCATTCCCTGGCCTTGAATTCAGGAATCAAATACCTTGTAATCAAATACTGGTGTCTGTGCTCCTTGAGTGAATTCCTTAAACTCTCTGAGACTCAGTTTCCTGATTTATCGAATGTGGATGTAACATTTCTCTACACAGGGATCACTCATTCATTCATTCAATATTGTGAAATAGTTGTGTCATGAATTAAGTTGCTACTGTGGATACACTGACAAGAACAATTAGATGTAGTTGGCTACCCTTATAGAACTTACAATCTACTGGTGGAGATAAAATGTATTCAAATAGTCATATAAATATATATATATATGCTTAAAATTGGATTAAGTGCTAAGAAAGGAAGGTATGGGAGCTATCTTAAAGGGATTTGACCAGCTTAGAGAGATACTGGGAAAGACTTCTCTGGAAGACAATGGAGTTGAAAACTGAAGGAAAGGTAGGAATTAACTGGCAAAATGGAAGGTAGAAAAGAACTTTAACACAGATGGACAAGCATGTGCAAATGTCCTGTGGCTCATTTGAGAAACTGATAGAAAATCTGTGTGGCTGGAGTACAGAGAACATTGGGACAGAGTGTTGTGAGATAAAGTTAGAGGTAGAAATTAGGTACCATGATAAAGATTTTGGTCTTTATACCAAAGGGAATGGAAAATCATTAAAGTGTTTTAAGCTGGGGGCTCTTGAAGAGTTAGGATAAGTGATGCCTTGAGCAGTGAAATAGAATTATGTGCATGAAACTATTCCATAGACTATTAAGTCCTCTACAAATGTGAGGCCACCATTTGCCCCAGTTATCCACGTAAGGAAAATATTTCTATCTTTTTGCCTGATACTATCTTCTGCAGAAACAGTAAATGATTTTTCTCCAGATGTGAAAAACATGTTTAGGATGTTCTGAATTAAAATGTAAGCTGTGTGGTGTTTACAAAATTCACTTTGAGAGACTCTGGAGGACCACTCCAAGAAATGAGTCTGTCATCCAGTGGAAAAGATGACACTGAGTCTTGAGAAAGCCTGATGTAATATGACACCATGCATATGAAGAAACTATGAAGAGAGAAAACAAAGAGGTTGTACATTACTAAACTAAAAGGAAAGTCATAAGGGCAGATAACCTGATGGTAGCTCTGAAGGGTGGAGAGCCACTTCTCATGCAGTCAGCTTGTGCAAGCGGCTTTGGGAGTGGCTCATTTCCTCAGGTGTGGTGCAACACAACAAGCTTTGTCTCGCTTCTCTTCCCTTCTAGCTCTGCTTCTGACAAGTTTTTCTTCCTTGACCTCGAAAGAATGGCATGGACCCTTTCCTCCCTTCCTCCCTCCCTCCCTCGGACCCTTTCCTTCCTTCCTCTTTCACTCCTTCCTTTCTTCCTTTTTTTTTTTTTTAAACCTTTTCAGCCCTGTAGCAGTTGGTATGACAGGGCTCCTATTTGTCAGGAAGGAGCTGTAAGGAAGGTCTGAGCAGGTGTTTAAATGATTGCGCCATTGCTTTCTGTTTTTTGGGTTTTTTTTGAGGGTAGTGTCACTGGCCGGCATATGTGGGCCCCGGAAGCCAGCGCTTAACCACCGCTGCCACTCGGCCGACCCGCTTTCTGTTTTATATACTGAAAATCCTTTTATTCTTACAACTGACAAGTAGTTTTTATGGCTTTTGGTTTCTAAACTTGGGACAAATTAAATACAAAGCGTCATTCATGTAAGGGTACCCTTTAAAGGCGCATTTTAAAAAACAACAGGGACAGTGATTTGTTCAACCTATTTGAATAATTTGTGTACACACTTAGAAAAATCCAATTTATGAAATTACATGAATTTATTCAAATGATATTGACTTACAGAACTCATTCATGGTGTATGTGTGTGTGTAAATCTCTTCCATCTATAACTGACTTCTTAAATGATAATGTGCGGCTGTCTATTTCCTTTGTATCTCTATTCTAGCCTATATTTTCCCCTCAGTCTAGTTAACCCCACTCACATAGTAAATGGGGAAACCTCAGCAAACTGTCCTTCACTAGCCATTTTTTTTTTTTTTGAGGGCATTGTCACTGGCCCTCATATGCGGGACTGAACCGGGGCCTCTGGCTTCCCAAGCCAGCGCTTGACCACCGCACCACTTGGCTGGTCCTCACTAGCCATTTTTTTTTTTTACTAGCCATTTTTTGATCTCTTCTCTGTTCTCCACCTCATCTCATCTTTATCTTTATAAATATCTTCTCTGTTAATAGCAACTCTGATTTGTGGAGCCCTGCTTTCTATTTCTGTATTCTTTACTGAATTTCTCCTTCTCATTATGCCCCTTCTATTTTGTTGTGAAGATTGATGCTGTCTTCCTCCTCCAACTTTCCTACCAGCTTGTCTGTGTTCCTCTCCAGTGGAGTAAAGACCTTGATTGTATAGTTGGTTTTCATCCTATTTCTGGTCTATCTTCATGTAAAATGAAGGTGCTTAGTAAGCGCTCTTTGATGATGAGGGTGATGATAGCTGACTGATAATAGAGATAAATCATGCTTGTTAATTTAATTTGTCCTAAGTTTAGAAACAAAAGCCATAAAACCAGTTGTCATAACTGGCAAAAGACATTGGACTTACCTGATTGTTGGATATCTGGAAAGTTCTTAACCCAAAGAGATTTAGAGGGTTATTATTTTTTTTTCAAAGTTTTTTTTTTTGCTCTGGTATAAAAATAATAATTATTCACTTGAAATACTTGAAAAATAGGAAAGTAGAAAGAAAAAAATTAACTCAAAGTTATATTTCCCGAAGTCAACCATAGTTTATATTCAGGTACATTTTCTTTGTCCATACCCTTATGTGGAACATATAATAAGAAGTAGGCAGGACTAAAAGGGCATTCTGTAAATGTGGACGTTTACTTGGCTTCTTTCACCCTGGACACTAGAAGCTTTAAATTATTGTGAAAAGTATTAACAATTTTATCTCTCTATATTGAGACTACTAAGTTTTCTTTTGTAGTGACTCCATATCTAATAATTATTATTATTTGTCTCAAAGTTCATGAACTCTCAAGTTAACATAGCTAACTCATTTCTCTGCAGGTTAGAATTTTTCATGTATGTATTTTATATCATTACTTCTCAACTCTTTTTGCCCTTGTATTTTAGAGGTGTCTCTTATGAATATCATATAACTTTATTTATTTGTTTTTTACTCTGACAATCTTTGTATTTTGATTAGTGAGTTTAGTCTGAGAAATTGTGATGATTATATATCTGTATATATATATATCTGGGTATATTCTATATTTCTTCACTTTGTGATATTTGTCTGACATTTTCAATGCTTCTTTTTCCCTCCTGTCTTACCTTTTTTAGGATTAATGGAGATTTTAAAACTAATCTTTAAATGGCAGACTGTAGTTTCTAAAGATGGCTGTGATGATAGCTCTTATCTCACATAATCTATACAAAATGACCGTGGCAGTTCGCAGTAAGAGGTGAAGATGATTTCTTTAGCCCTTGATACTTGCCTGGCTTTGGGACTGTTTTGATCAATAGAAGATGGCAGAAGTGACCATGCTAGGGCTGGAATTTTTTTTTTTTCTTCAGTGGACTTTATTTTTTAAAGCAGTTTTAGATTCACAGCAAAATTAAGCAGAAAGTCCAGAGATTTCCCATATACCCTTTGGCCCCCAGGCAGGCTGTCAAAAACTATCAACAATCCCTACCAGATGGTACATTTGTTACAAGTGATGAACCTACACTGATACATCATCACCCAAAGTCCATAGTTCACATTATAGTTGACTCTTGATGTTGTTATCAAGTGGTTTTTTAATCATCTGGTAACCCTGGGACTTGATAATACTTCTATTAACATTTTGTTAAAGAACCTTTTCCTAATCATATTTATCTTTTTTTTATTTGAAAAAAAGTGAGACTTTATTGTATATACAGCTTAGTAACATTTTTTTTCATTTACAAACATCTTAGGAATATCCTTCAATGCTGCTTAGTGTTTTATAATCACTATTTAAAAATTGCTGTATTTCCTTATATGCATGATAATGTGTTCAACTCACCAGCAATCATTTGATATTTAGTTAAAAATTTTTTTATCATAAAATGCACTGTAATAACCATTCTCAAACATATATCTTATATAGTTGCCAATGATTCCCTTAAGCTAAGTTCCTAGAAGTGGGGTTGCTGAGCCAAAGAGGAATGCTTATTAATAAGGCTTTCTCATAAATTGCCAAATGGTCCCCTGGAAAGGTTTGGCTGGTTTACACTCTGTTACCCAAACATGAGCAGAGTGTCATTTTCTGTGCTCTTTCCAACCTTGGTATTATCATGCTTTACAATTGTTGCCAAATAATAGACCAAAAAGCCAGATCCTTTTGATCTCTTCTATTTCTAGTTAAGCTGAATTTTAAAAACATATTCATATTGGCCTTTTTCTATTTTACTTTTGTTGATAGCTTCATCATACCATTTAGGATGCAAGCATTTTGATTGTAGTAACTTAATGGAATCCACCCAACCAGATATCTCTCTAATAGTGTCATCAAGAGGGGCTTTCTCATCCAGAATTTCTGAGCAAAGCGAAAGGTGTAGTTGAGAATGTACATCTCTTCTCTTGAGCAAAGATGGTAGAATGATTCCCCAGGATGCTGGCCGCCAAGTTTACCTGTACCTTCAGAAGGGTTCCTCTGGCTATTGCTCATTGTCTTTCTTTAATCTGAGCAGTCTATTTTAAAATTTAGGTTGCCCCTTGGGAAAAATTCCAGGCGCAGTAACCCTTCCAGTGTAACACAATGAAATACCTTTTCCTCTCCTTCCTCAAAGAGTTTGTAGATAAGGAAGCAGATGAGGAAGGCTGCAAGGGAGGTGAAAAGAGGTGTATTAAGAAGGGGACTTAATGCCAAGAGCGCAACAGACAATGTGAAATTCCAGTGGCTTAACATATTAGAGACTTATTTCCCATTCATACAAAGCTTAATAAATATTGGTTAGTGGTTCTACACACACGTTATTGGCCAGAGCTATTCACATGCTTTATCTACCCTGCTGGTGGGACTAGGAAATAGAGGAACACATGGGTATTTTGTAAAACCTCAAGTCTCTGCCACAAGAGGGCAGGATTTTCTCATTTCCTGAGAAATGTAAGTTGGATCGTGTAAGTTGAATATAGATGTGTTGAATACACACATACATACATCATATTGATCTTATGAAATATGTATATACACACACTCAGAGCTTTGTATCTCTTTCCTTTTTCATCATCATCACCATCAGCTGCTGAAGTATCAGTATCAGCATCATCAACATTATTATAGTGATGATTTATTCCATTCTTAGTATAGACCAATCTTTAGTACTTCAGATGTATTTGTTTCTTTAATTGTGAAATGCTGTGAGGTAGACGCTACTATTATCTTTATGTGACAGATGTCAACACCGAGGTTCAAACAGATTAAATAACTTGTGTTTGACTCCAGTGCTATACTCTTAGCTACTAAAACATGTGGCCTCTGTATTAGTTTTTTAGGGCTGCCATAACAAATTACTATAGACTGGTAGGCTTAAAACAACATACAATACTTTTATTTTCTCACCGGTCAAGAAGCCAGAAATCCAAAATCAAGGTGTTGGCAGGATTGGTTCTTCCAGAGGCTGTGAGGAAGAGTCTGTTCCATGCCTCTCTCCTAGTTTCTGGCAGTTTCCAGCAATCCTTCACTTGTAAACATATCACTCCAATCTCAGCTCCCTCTTCACATCATATACTTCTCTTAGGTCTCTGCATGTCTGTTCCTTTCCTCTTGTTTTTTTTTTTGTTTTTTGTTTTTTGTTTTTTTTTTTTTTTTTTTTTTTTTAGGCCAGTGTCACTGGCCCTCATATGTGGGATGCAAACCGGGGCCGCTGGCTTCCCAAGCCAGCGCTCAACCACCGAGCCACTCGACTGGTCCCCTTTCCTCTTGTTATGAGGTCACCTGACATTGGATTTAGGACCCAACCTTAGCCAGTATGATCTCACTTGCTTTCTTGATTACATTTCTAAAGACTCTATTTTCAAATAAGGTAACATTTTGAGGTTCCGGTAGACATGAATTTTGGGGGGACACTAATACAGCTTCCTAGATTGTATTTATCCAAAGAGCTCCCATGAACACTACTTTTGAATGGATGCACAACATTTTCTTTCCCTATTGGTGGATGTTCAGGTTGGAGAGGGTGAGGAGCTTGGTGCCAATCACACATATGCAGGTGCTCCCTTCCCTGGGCTGACGAAGGTGCCTAAGTTGGTGAGCCGAGTGGGTGATGGATTTCAGCCTCCACTTACCTGCTTTGTGAATCATCTTTCTACATGTGGGACATGGTGGCCCAGGTCTGAGAGTCTGGAACTTGGAATGGGTTTGTTACTATTTTAGAATATTTAAGAATCTCGATTTTTGTATTTGGCTTTTTTTTCTGTTTCAGAGTAGGAAGTACATATATTTGAATTGAAAGAGGACCTGGAAATCTTTTGTTCCAAATGCCTCAATTATATAGGAGGAGAAAATGATAATATTCTATATTAATTTGCTGTTTATTGATTCACAAAGTGTAGTCTTAGGAAGCAAGAGATCCAGAAATTTTATCTGACTTTCCTACAAACTAGGATAAAATTTCAAATCTCTTGACTTTCCTCAGTACCTTGATTGCATCGTGCTAACTCAAATCAAGCCATGCTTCTTCTTGTACCTTCTAGCTGTGACATAATCATTATTTTAAAATGTTTACTAACAGAGATGTATTCATCCTTTTATGTCTATATTCTGACTTCTTTTGAAACACACAAACCTTCCTCTCATTTGAAATTTGCTTTGATGAGTACTTTTTGATTAGATAAAATAAGTTGTGAGTACAGCCTTCTTTCTTTTTGTTTTTTTGAGGACAGTGTCACTGGCCCTCATATGTGGGACCCGAACCTGGGCCGCTGGCTTCCCAAGCCAGCGCTTAACCACCGCGCCCCTCAGTTGGCCCACAACCTTCTTAAATTAAAGTGACCACCTTTCTTCATATCTTTATAAATATTCGTCTATTACCATAGTAGTTTGATTGTTGTGACAAGCCTGATATTTTAATAGTACATATTTCAAAGGGCAGAGGAGGACAAATACACCATCTTCTTATTCCAAAATGTAAATAACTTTTTTTTTTTAAAGATTTTATTGGGGAATTGGGGTCGGGGAACAGCGTTGGGGAATCGGGGAAGGGGAACAGACAAGTTGCTGTCTTTTTGTTCTTCAGTCTAGTTGCGGAGGATGTTGCTTCACTGGCCCATGTTGGTATCATCATTGCGTTCTTCCCGGATGAGGCAGATTGGTCACCAGCCTCTGGATGTCGCTCACCACGGCTATTGGCAGCTCATGCTGGCTGCCAGCAGCTCACGCTGGCTGCCGGCCACTCACTGTGGCCTATGGCAGCCTACTGCAGCAGGGGCTGCAGCCTACGGGGCTCGCACAGCCAGCTCCAGGTGGAGCTGTTGTTAGCTGTGGAGGGCAGTGTCACTGGCCCTCATATGTGGGATCCAAACCGGGGCCGTTGGCATCCCAAAACCAGTTCTTAACCACTGTGCCACTCGGCAGGCCCTAAATAACTTTTTTGAGTGTTCATTGTTTCATTTTTGTAGAGAAAAAGTTCAATTAATTTTCTAAGGCCCAAAATAAGGGAAAAGTAACTCAATGAAATAAATAAGAATTCAAGTTTGTAGTCTAATCAAAATTCACAGCATTTGCTTTCTCTGCAGGTATTGTTGTGGTTCCTTGATGGTAGAGAACATGGCTGATTTCTCTCTGTGTTTCCTGGGGTTGAACACAATGCCAACCACACATTGGCTACTAATAAGTTCGTGTTAATTGAATGAGTGGCACAACTGCTACCTCTCTTTGCCCTTTTGCCTTCTGCTATAGCTACCTGGACTATTCATTCTCTGAACACACTGCTCACCATCCCATCTGCATGCCTTGGCTATGAATGACTTTTCTCCAGTGATCCCCTTGCCAGGCTCTTACTCATCTTTTAAGATCCAGTTCAAATGTCACGTCTCTTAAGGGCAAGATGATGCCTCATTCATCTCTATGTAACCCATACCTGGCATAGAGTCAAAGTTACTAAATTTGTATTGAATGAGCAAGGGAATGAGCAGAAGGGACGGAGCCCGTATCCCACAGCAGATAACTAGCAGATAAGAACGCGAGCTTCATGGTCTGACAAACCTGTATTCATAGCCCTACTTCTTGACTTATGCTTATGTGATCTTGGTCAGATATCATTACTCAGAGACTTCTTTTCCTCAGTTGTCAAATGAGAATAATAATAGTATCTGACTCAAAAAGTTCTTGTGAAAATAAAATGAGATTCTGTATGGAAAATCCTGCACCTCAAAAGTGTTAAATGATAGTCAATGTTGACAGAATTGTTCCACAGGTTTCCTTTGGTTGCAGAGGTTGCGGTCTGGCTCAGCCGGTTGGCCTGAGTGCGATTGTATTAGAACTACTTTGGTTGGTGAGCTGTGGAATTGTCATGGCAACAATCCATTTTCCTTTCAATCTAAATGGAGTAAAACTACAAACAATCAGACTCCAGCTAATTGGAAAACACTACTTGAGTGGAATTTGAGTTTTAAGAGAAAGAGACAAACCACAAAGAAGAAACTAATATAAGGTTTTTAAAAACTATAGAGACCTTGCAAGTAAGTTCTAGGGGATGACCGCAGATCTACCTTCAGCCTAAACTTCTGTACCTTTGCACAGTGGCAAATCTATACCTTGGGGACTGAATTCACCTACCGACTGGTGATGAGGCCTAACACTAAAAAAATTTGAAATAGATGTCAACATGAAAAACAAAACAAAACTATATGGAAACTACTATGGAAATTCTCAAATATATCCCAATGTAGAGTGATTAGTCTAATGAATCTCCACATAACTATTATTCAGTTTCAATAATTAGCACTATTCTGCCATTCTGTTTCATCCCTCTGCTCCTTTTTTTTTTTTTTTTTTGAGGGCAGTGTCACTGGCTCCCATAAGTGGGACCCGAACCAGGGCCGCTGGCTTCCCAAGCCAGTGCTTAACCACCACGCCACTCGGCCGGCCCGTTCTGCTCCTTTTTGTATGTGTGTTTTGCTACAGTATTTAAAAGCAAATGCCAGATATCATATTTCACTCATAAATATTTCAGTGCATATTTCTACCAGATAAAAAATGAAACCTTAAGAACTATAACTACAATCCATGATTATAACCAACAAAGTTAAAAATAATTTCTTAATATGATTTAAAACCCAGTTTGTGTTTAGTTTTCCCTGCATGTATCAATAAAGTTGTTTTTATAGTTGTCTTATTTAAGTCATAATCAAAATACAGTTCACAGATTCCATTTGTTGGTTATGTGTCTTATGTTCTTAATTTGTAACAGTTCCCCTCCTTTGGTTCCATGCCCATTTATTTCTTTAAGAATTTTTAAATAGATAAATATTTCATCAAAGCATGAATTTATGGCGTCTTCTGAAATAGCTAGAAGACCTGGCAGCCGTCTCTTGCCCTCCCATAGGCAACATTTGGCTGCAGCCTCTACGAAGCTGCAGCCTGTAGGCTGTGCAAATGCCTTCAGCTCTGCTGAGTCCATACCAGTTCCTAATGTGCCAGCACTTGTAAGTCATTTATGTCGCCTACCCAGCCCCCCATGGGCATTGTGCCTGCCACCTCTGACCTACATACACCTCTTGGGCAGTGAGAACTGAATCCCAAGTGATGGCCACAAAGTCCAAAAACAGCCCCAGTCATTTGGTAAATGTTTAGTTTTGTGCATTATATTATTTATGTAGGACTGTAAGCTGAAATGTTCAAAAAGTTTTTAGTGAAGAATTAAATCAACAAAAGATTTTTAAAAATCCTAAATTAGCCTAAAACTTTATTGGCATCTGTTTTCTTGAGCATCTTAGTTAATCTGCTTTACAGCCTTCTATTCTGCAAAATATCTTTTTCACTCATGTGGAGATTTGATCCTACAAAAGCCTCTGAACAGGGTGTCACAAGATCCAAACTTGAATTTTGGTCACATATAACAAGTGAATCACCAATTTGCTTCTCTGAGACACCTTGCAGAGTAGAGGTAATAGCCTGTCTTTAAGGGTTGTTGTGAAGTTCAAATAAAGTAACAGATGCAACATTAGTTTGTAAGCTGTATAACTTTACACTTAAACAAGGTATTACTATGCATAAACATATATTGAATTATGCATAGCATCCTCTTTCACACCTCTGTGCAGTTACTCTGCTGTTTCCTCTCCCTGAAATGCCCTCAAGAATTAATTGCTAGTCATCTGTGGTCCCCAAACAGATGCCTGTTTCTTTATAACCATTGTAATGTTGTATTAAAGCCATTTGTTCACATCTTTATCTTCTGAAAAATTTTGAGAGTAAGCTGCAGTTTGTTTAGTACTTGGCAGACAGTAAACCCTCAGTAAATATCTACTAGATTGGATTGATTTGAGTAATTATATATGTGCTGGTGTTGAAGGACAAAGTCTATGCCTATACAGTTCTTTAGGTATATCATCTAGTAAATGACCAGTCTTGACTCTTGTTAAAAGCTTATGATAGGGCCGGCTGAGTGTCTCAGTTGGTTAAGAGCTTGCTCAAGAGTGTGAGCTGAGCTCTGAGCAACAGCAGTTCGATGCCCAGCCTGAGCTGAGCTGCCATTAAGCTGCCAACAGGTCGCAGGATGGCTCAGCTAAAAACAAACAAAAAGCTTATGATGACCATAATGATGATGAAATATTTATAAAAATAGTTTTGTGTTTTTAATTTAATTAAATGATCAGACTTGTTGAGTATATTATTAATAATTTAAGCTCGTTAAGAATGAAAGAACCTAAATGTGGAATGCTGACCATTAATTTTATTTTTCCTGATGTAGAAAACTTAAGCTCCCAGTCACCATTTTTAGCCCAGTTATCTGGTTCCCTTCATTAACTTAGGGCTCCTTGCTCTGTTACAGCTGGTTTGCCATCCACCCAGTCAGTATGAACAACAGCAATCATCTTGTAAATAGTGACAATATGGGCTATGCATCTTACCTTTTTGAGCAAGAAAAGAACAAAGAACATCTACCTGGGCAGGTGAGAATTTATGTCATTGAAAGCGTCATCTTAACTCATTGAGTATCATCATTCATGTAGTGTTCCGAATAGCTGATTCAAATCTTCAGAGTAAATTGTCATCATGGACTTCACATACTGACATAGAGTACTTGATCAAAAGAATTCTCCATCCTTCCTAGTAGTGAAAGAAAAATTAAAAATGTCTAATAAACTTTGTGTCAAATACTACTTATATTAATGATTTCATAAAGATACAATTAGATACAGGAGGGCAAGTTCAAGATTTTTATAATATAGAGCAGTTTTTTTAATCAACTTCTAAATATAATACACTGTGTTGATGTTTGTTTTTGCTTTCAGAGTTATAAAAGTATTAAGTAATTTCTTAATGGTGTTAGAACCTGAATGAGGATAGAAGATGAGTCCTTTTCACTAGTCCAGACTTTCCTCTTAATGGTGAATTTGCTTTCAAGGAGTTGGTTCTACTTGCCTGTCATAAGGCCTAAATCAGAGACAACCCTAATCCATCAGACTTGTTTTAGTAATTTTGAAGCACTGCGAGTGACAGGATCAGAGATGGGAGGCTAGGAACCCCATCCGTGTACACCAGGAAACTCCTCAGATCTGTGAAATAAAGACTGCAGATAGATAAGTGGGAGATGGGGCCACGCTCTGCTTGACACCAGCATCCAAGCCCTGAATGCAGAAGAATATATCATGGATGAGAGCCCCAGTCCCTGCTGTAAAGATATTACTAGCCCATGAATGTTTGGTCTGATCTTTTAAAACTCTTATTTTTTCATTTTAATCTGTGTTTTAAGAGGAAAAAGGAGGTTCCCATTCATGATCATGGCTGGATGCTGGGCACTTTGAAATAAAAGATCTTTTTAGCATCAAAAAAGACATGATCTTTCATACTTGCTTATCTCTTTCCCTAGGAAATTTAAGGTGGAATGGTGGACCAGTGGGTTGAGGTTAATGCCTTGCACCACTCTAAAAGGTTATGTGTTATTACTTCAGGTTGAAGAGATAAATGAAAAGATACCCTGAAGGGCAGGTCTGGATGGTGGATGCTATATTTAGTTTCAGTTTTGCGACAGGACAACCTGGATTGGCTCTTTTCTTTTTAAGCCAATGGGGTATTTATTTTTTAAGGGCAAATGGATATTTGAAACTTCAAATACAACTGCCAGAAAGGAGACTGATGTTTCAGCATTTTGTAATTTGTTGTTGCACACTGTGTTTCTTGTTAAAATGTTTCTGTTTGAGGTGCAAATTTGAAACTCTCCTGCTTGAAACAGCTTTATGATAATTGGAATATCAAGGGTAATAATATAGACGCTGACTGCAATGTGAGCCTTTTTGGAAATAAAAAAATTTCACTGAATATTATATGTCCCCCTTTTGATTGTATACAAATGATTTAGAATAGTTCATTACAGCAGGTTGAATATTTGCATATTTAATAGAAGTCATGGGAAATAAGAAAGAATAAAAAGTCAATTAGCTGTTTCTTTTGGCAGGGACCATTTGTAGCAGCTTTTGCTTCATCCAACCTAGGAGATGTGTCCCCCAATACTCGCGGCCCACGTTGCACTGACACAGGAGAGTCTTGTGATAACGCCAATAGCACTTGTCCCAGTGGTGGGGTAGGTAATTGTGATGTGAAATCATTGTGTTTGCATCTTGTGTACTTTTTTTGTTTGAATATTTATTATTAATTTACAAGTATTTCCTGAAATATATGCTGGCATACTTACCTCTAGCATCTGCTCTTCTCAAAATCATCCAGTACATTTCAATTAGATAAAATTAAATTTTTTGCATCTGATTGTGACATTTTTTGTATGATGAGATAATTGAGTACATGTCAGAAGTTAAATATCCTTCCCCAGACTCAAACAGTCTGAAACAGTTGCCTTGGCATTTCTGAAGTCAAAAGTTAGTACCATATAATGCCTGCCTGAGATATTTCTCACAGGTTTTTTTTTAAACAATATATGATTTGATCAAAATTTTTGTTCTTTCTTTTAAAATTACAAAATCTTGCTGTAAAACTCAACATGGAAGCTTAGACAATAATAAAAAGTAAAAGTCCATATTTACCTGCCTTCCCTCTCACTTCTCTCCTTCCCAAAATTTACCACCTTCACACCTCTCCTTATATATTTGCCTCTGCATTCATAAACAAAATTTTATAACTCATTTATTTATTGGTCCAGGCTTTGAGTTTTCCACCCAATTTGTCTTAAAAATCTTTTGATGACTCTATATAAGTCTAAGCATTAGGTTTTAAAGACAAATGTGGCTGTACCATCATTTATTTAACTGTTTCCTCCCTCCAAGTTCATTTAGATTTTTCAGCTCTGACATAATCAGCAGATGCTCAATTCTGGGTTCTTATTTGAGTTTATAGAACATTTCGCCTGTGATATATTTTTTTTAAACACTATTTCTGGGCCATGTATTCTATTCTAGTCAATGCCACATATTGAGCAATATAGTTTTAACAATTATACCTTTCTATTTATATTACTATTTTTATATAAAAAGTCTTCCTTTGTTACCCTTTATTTACAAAATTTTCACACATTCTTAATTTACATTAGATCTGACAATTACTTGTTAAATTCCAAAATTCATAGATGATACGGTTTTAAAAATTATTATACTCATTTGCAGTAGAATAATATGCAACAACTTAATGTCTTATGTTGGAATACTTAATGTGGGAAAAAGCTCACAATACACCATGTTGCCTAAAACATTTAGGATTAATATTGCATATTCATTATGGATGCATATTCATTAATATTGCATATTCATTATTCATTATTTTGAAAATAAATTCATCATACTTAAAAGAGAAGGTGAAACACATTGAATTGTTGACTATGGTTTTTCTTTTTGGTGCTATTGTAAGTAGTTTTTATTCTATTTATACATTTTTTTCTACAGTGAGTGTACTTTATAATTAGAAAAAGTCTCAACACAGCCATGCCCCCTTCCACAAGAAAATTCTGTTTCTCTCTGTTCCTCTCTGAATGTTGGATTGGCTTCCCTCATGTTTGCAATATGGCAGTCAGTACTGAGGAAGGTGTGTGATTTTATCTCCTCATATACAGTAGGAGAGAGAGAACACCTCTCCTCCAACTATAGAATAAAAGTTCCCTTTTGTATGATTGGGTCAATTTATGTCATATGTCCATCCCTGGACCACAACAGTTGCTGGGGGAATGATACATGTTGATTGGCTTAAACTGGAGCACTTGGTCATTCTTCAGTAAGGCCTAGGGCATGGCCACGACTGCTTTAGGCTTATCTGGAACTAGGAATGGGATCAGTAACTGCAAGGGGAGAGAGCTTCCTGCACAAAATCAGCACTCACTTAAGAAAGAGAAAGAGGGAAATGGGCAAATGTTGCCATGTCTTCTGCTTTAATGTGGTTTCTTTAAAAATAACTTTTCAAGCACTCCCTCATCTTACAACCTGTTAAAATTTTAATGAACGTCCTTCCAGACATCCATGCATATATATACACAATTTTACATAAGTGGGATCATACTATAATACTGTGCTATAACCTGCTTCCTTATTTCCAGTAAATATACTTTAAAACATCATTTATGTTATACTAACTCCGTAATTTTCAGTTTTAAGTACCATAATTAACCAGGCCCTTACTGATGAGTGTTTTCCTTCCCTGCCTCCTTTCTTCCTTCACACCCCCTCACCCTTCTTTCTTTCCTTCCTTCATATAAGCATGCTGTGGTCACTCTGCTTGTCATATATCTTTTCACATGAGTAAGAGTTTCACCTTAGGACAAGTTCTTAAAAGTGAATTTGCTGTCAAAGATGAAGGAACATATGCTAAACATTGCCCAAAAGCTCTATCATATTTCTATCCACAGTGCATGAGTGACAGTAACCCCAATCTCTCATCAATACCAGGACTGTCAGGACTGTCAATCTTTCAATTTTTACCAACACAATATGCAAAGGGTTCTCTTTTGTAGTTTGAAGTTATATTTAGTTACTCATGAGACTGAACACATTTTAATGTTAAATGGCCATTTACAATTCTTTTTTTGTAAATTATCTATTTCATCTGTATTCCATTGCATATCCATTAGGATAATTCTCTTTTGCTTTTATTTTTTTCCAACTTTATTGAGATATAATTGACATATAACATTGTATAATTTTAAGGTGTACAATGTGATGATATTGATATACATATAAAATGCTTTTTACTGCAAATAAGAGAGAACTCAATATGGATAAATCGTAAGGGTATTTTTTCTTATTGACTTTTTAAAATTCCTAAAATATTAAAGTCTTAGCTTGTCATAACCAGTCTTTCAGCTTTATTTATATTTTGGTTTTCCCCATATGGATGTTTAAAATGTTTCAGGTGTCAGATTTATTGAGCCTATCCTACATAATTTTACACACCCCTAAGACTTTAAAATGTATTTACTCATATTTTATTTTCATACTTTTTGGTTTCATTTATAATATTTAAATAGCGGATCCATGTCAAATATTTCTGATGTAAGTCAGATTTATGTACTGATTTATTCTCTGAGGGTCAGCTAGTTGTTCCGATATAATTTTAACTGAGTTTTAATTTAAGGCGATCATGGGCAAGAGCTACAGGTAAAAACAAGCAAGTAGAGAGATGTGTAGCAAATGGAGACTTGGCTTTAGGCCTTTGTTACGGTGGTTAAGGAAAGATTTATCCTCTACCAAATCTGACAAATCCTCTAACCCACCTGAACCTTAGTTCCTTATTTTTAATAGGTGCTGGAATAGATGATTTCTAAAGATATTCACTGCTTCAATTCAGTGAATGATTTTATTTTTTGTAATCGATAAATTGAGAGAATGTCTGAAAAGAAATGCTTGAATGTGGCTGAAAACTGTTTACTTAGATTCACTTGTAATTTTCTATTTCTTAACGTAATTGTTTATTTCATTAAGCATGCATCTTGTCTCATTTTGTTCTAGTCTACCATGTGCGTTGCTATGGGGCCTGGAGATAATATGCTTAACAGCACACAAATTATAGGACGGATGATGTATCAGGCAGCAAAGGTAAGCTGTGCACCTAGCTTCTTTCATCTTCATCTGAAATTGCTCTTTAAAATCCGCTGACATTGTTCATTAGAAAGTCCATAATTGTAAGGAAGACAACAAGAGTTCAAGCTGCACTGAGGAGTCTGGAAGTCTGAATGCTTTTACACGTCAACTAGGAATGTTGCTTTCACAAGCCACACAGGAATCTCTCTCCCTGATTGCTTGGTCCAACAGCTTACAGGAAGTACATTTAAAACCAAGTCATCAGAAAGACAGGCTACTTCAGCGAGAGTGTTTGCTTCAGAAACTGGGATGATAGACAGATTGTAAGGTTTTCAATTAACATGGTATCAGATACGACCAGACTGTTCCAAAATCGTGGAAATCTCTCAAGCTTTTGCCTGCCCAATTACCTAGCCATTTCTTTACTTCTCCTTCAGTGACAAGGCAAAGCTGAGCAGCACAATTCCCAGCTCTTGCAATTCGGATTCAAATTAGTTCTAGTCTTCTTTGATATGACAAAGGTCATCCATCTTTTCTTTTCCTAACTTTTTATTATTATTTTTGATAAGGAGAAAATCTGGTTTCCAGTAAGATTACTATGAGTTACTCTACTGTCCTCTCTCCCCTAAATTTTATCTTTCATCTTGCTCCATATTATGTATCAGCTTCTATGGAAACAGGTTTCTGATTGAAAGGACAAAGGATGAGCGCTAGAGTTAAGATATTTCTGAAATAGTTAAATTCTTTCCTTTTTATAGCTTAGTCATGCCTTTGCTATGCACACACACACTCTGTGTGTGTGTGTGTGTGTGTGTGTGTGTGTGTGTGTGTAAATCAATATTTTAGTCTAAGTGATCTAAAACGTTTCAGGAGCTATTAAGGAAGATCAAAAGCATCTTTAAAAACATGAGACACTGGCCAGCATAATTGCTTCTGTTTCTTTTTAATTACTGTATTATCAGCAGTGGATTGCTCTAAATTAACAGATCCTATTTAGGGTGTGCACTCATGACACAATTGGTGTCAGAAATCTTTTTACCATTCTGGGCCTGGGAGCCATAGAGATTTGTCCCACATTTTGTATTCTCTTCTCAGGAAGGCACAACTTCCCCCTTAATCAGGAGAGGCAGGCTCCAGCTGGTGTTGCTGAGATCTTATCTTGAGAGCTACCAGTGGCTCTTGGAACTGGGATGGGGGTGTAGTGGAAATGAATCAGGTGTCAGGCAAAGGGACTTGTGCTGAAGCAGCATTTGCCTATATTGTGTGATACAAATAAATAAAAACAAATATTTCTCAACATGTTTTGGCTCACATTTCCCATAAGATTGGAAAAAAAAAATCAATTGACCATATTCCAAAGGTGAATAGTATATGTGTATGTGTGTGTTTGGGGGGGCGGGGTCAGAAGGAGGACAGGGTAGCTGCTGCAGATAAAGTGTGTCTGAAGTCTTTCAAGCCATCCTTTGGCACCAGCCCTGTCAGAGGACCCAAGGATTTTGAGAGGAAAATGTCCATGAGAATGCCTGAAGATGCATTCTTGTTCTGGCAAAGAAAGTATTAATAATTTGGCCAACCTACTTCTAATCTCAACTTTTCCTTTCTGTCTTTCAGGTTAGATTGGGGCCTTTTGTGCCACATCTTGTATGACTAGAATTTCATGTTTGTGGGGAATAGACACAGATCAACTGTTTCAGGGCCTTCAATCTTCAGGGAAGCAACTGGGGTTGGTAGAGAGATGCATGTGTTTATTGGCTATTTGTAAGCAGCCAGCAAAACAAAACTTAGATGAGAGATGCTTTTCCAAATTGGTGCTTATTGGGTACAGTTGGTACTATTCATTTTAGTTTTTTTGCTTATAATAGTAAGCCTGTGTGTATTTTCTAGGAGCTGTATGCCTCTGCCTCCCAGGAGTTAACTGGACCATTAATGTCGGCTCATCAGTGGGTGAATATGACGAATGTCACTGTCTCGCTCAATTCCACACACACAGTAAGTGTCACTGAGTCACACTGATTATGCCACAAGGGTAAAAGCTCTGGGCTGATCTCATTATTTACTGGAAGTTTAACTTCTGTTTCTTTTGTGTTTTGATTTTAAAATCTTTCCTTTAGGCAAAAACGTGTAAACCAGCACTGGGCTACAGTTTTGCAGCGGGCACCATTGATGGAGCCGGTACTTTCAATTTTACACAGGGTGAGGAAATCTGTGCTTCCAGGCTCTGATGCTTCGGGGCTGTGTTCCATAGCAGGGTTTCATTGCAGCCAGTGCACTGACTATTATTTTTAAACTCAGAGGTTTCCAGTTTTCCAGGTTTCCACACGATAGTTAGATTTCCCAGAGATCGGTGTCTTGTACCTTAGCTTTCCACTGATTCAAATAGAATCAGAAATATATTCTCTTTGCATTTTAATCTATTGATGAATAATTTTAAATTGTGCTTGAGCAAGAGTGGAGTTGGGGGGTGCAGCATGTGGTCCCAGGTCTTCTTCCTGTGTGTATTTCCACAAATTTTATAATTGATTATTTTAGGCTTTATAATCTTCTGATAATCACTGTAATAGTATACATTGTAAAGTAGAGAAAGTGGAGAAAGTGAAAGTTATCATCTGCAGAAAATGTTTTGGCTTATTTCATTCTAGTTATTTATGTATGTGTATTTTGGAACCATTAATTAAAACATTAATGAATACAGTTGCAATTTGACATATTTGGCACCATCTTTCCTGGTAATATTTTATCCACTTTATCTAATGTTGTAAAACAATATATTTAATAGAACTATTTAGATATAATTTACATACCGTACAATTTACCCATTTAAAGTATATAATTCAGTGATTTTTAATACATGTATAATCATTTTAATGTGCTGTTGAATTTGTTGGTATTTTGTTTGGGATTGTTGCTTTTATATTTATCAGGAATATCAGCCTGTAATTTTCTTGTGGTGTCCTTATCTGGCATTGGTATCAGGGTAATGCTGGCCTTGTAAAGTGAATTTGGGAGTCATCGCTCCTCTTCAATTTTGGGAAAGAGTTTGAGAAGGATTGACATTAATTCTTTAAATGTTTGGTTGAATTCACCAATAAAACCACCTATTCCTGGGCTTTTCTTTGTTAGGAGGTTTTTGATTAGTGATTAAACCTTACTCATTGGTCCGTTCAAATTTTCTGTTTCTTTATGATTCCGTCTTGGTAGTTTGTATGTTTCTAGGAATTTATCCATTTCTTCTAGGTTATCCAATTTGATGGCATAAAATCAGGCTCTTATGATTTTTTTGTATTTCTGTGGTGTCAGTTGAAATACCTCATCTTTCATTTCTGATTCTTTTTTTTTAAAAAGATTTTATTGGGAAATTGGGAGAGGGGAACAGCGTTGGGGAACCAGGGAAGGAGAACAGACAAGTTGCTGTCCTTTTTGTTCTTCAATCTAGTTGTGGAGGACATTGCTTCACTGGCCCATGTTGGTATTGTCATTGCTCTCTTCCCGGGTGAGGCAGATCAGTCGCCTACCTCTGGACAGCCACTCACAGCGGCTCTTGGCAGCTCACACCAGCTGCCAGCCACTCACGCTGGCTGCCCGCCTCTCAGTGTAGCCTGTGGCAGCCCACTGCAGCAGGGACTGCAGCTATGCCATCCTGGGGACTCACAGCAGCCCAGCTCCAGGTGGAGCTGTTGTTCGCCATCTTAGCTGTAGAGGGCAGTATCACTGGCCCTCATATGTGGGATCCAAACCGGGGCTGCTGGCATCCCAAGCCAGCTCTTAACCAATGCGCCACTCGGCCGGCCCTTCTGATTTTTTAATTGAGTCTTCTCTCCTTTTTTTTTTTCTTAGTCTAAGGGTTTGTCAATCATGTTTATCATTTCGAAAAAACAGTTCTTAGTTTTGTTGATCAATTGACCCATTTATCATTATATGATGACCTTCGTTGTTTCTTGTTACTATTTTTGACTTAAAGTCTGCTTTGTCTAATGGAATTATACCTACTCTTGTTAACTTCTGATTTTCATTTGCATGGAATATGCTTTTCTATTCCTTAAATTTGAACCTGTGTGTGTCTGAAGACTCTTACAGGGAGCATATAGTTGGTCTTGATTTTTATCCATCTATCACTCTATACTTTTTGTGTGGAGAATTTATCTCCATTTAAAGTAATTATTTATAGGTAACGACTTATTAATGCCATTCTCTTAATTGTTTTCTGGCTGTTTTATAGTTCCCGTGTTCCTTTTTTTCCTTTCTGGCTGTCTTCCTTTGTTATAATATGATCTTTAATAATGGTATGTTTTGATTCCTTTATCTTTTGAGAATCTACTATAGGTGTTTGTTTTTCGGTTATCATGAGGCTTACATTAAATATCTCATATTTTAAGCTGATAATTTAACTTCAATCACATACAAAAACTACCTTTTTATCCCCTCTTCCCATATTTTACATTTTTAATGTCGCAATTTACATCTTTTCTACATTGTGTACCCATTAACAAATTATTGTAGCCTTAGTTATTGTTAATATTTTTGTCTTTTAACCTTCATACTAGAGTTAAGTAGTATACACACCATCATCACAGTATTAGAGCATTCTTAATTTGACTATGTACTTAAATTTCCAGTGAGTTTTATATTTTCATCTCTTTTATGTACTAATAGAATCCTTGCATTTCAGCTTAAAGAATTCCCTTTAGCATTTAGTGTCCTATAATTCATGCAGGTTTTCTTAACTCTTATTTATTCTTTTTTTCTTCTCCAATTAGATAATTTGAAATGACTTGTCTTTGAGTTCATAGATTCTGCCTGATCAAGTCTGTTGTTGATTTTCCCTCTTACACTGCTCATTTCATTTTCTGTATGTTTCAGCTCCAGAATTTATGTTTGATTCTTTTTTATAATTTCTGTCTCTTTGTTGAACTTCTGGTTTTGTTCATATATTATTTTTCTGATTTTAGGTTATCTATCTGTGTTCTCTTGCTGAACTTTCTTAAAACAATTATTTTGAGTTCTTGGCCACTTTTAGATCTCCCTTTCTTTGGGGATGGTTATTGGAAAATTTTTACATTTCTTTGCTGATGTCACGTTTCCTTGATTTATGTTGTTCTTGTAGCCTAGTGTTTTGTCTGTGCATTTGATGAAACAGCTATCTCTTCTAGACTTTACAGGCTGGTTCTGTTGCAGGGACATTGGCTGGGTGAGTGGCTGCTGTTCTAGCTCCAGGGCATGCCATGTAAGTGGCATAGTCTCCATGTAGCTCTGTCAGCTTAGGTCCGTATTGGTGAAGGTTGCACAAGTCCTCAAAGACCAAGATTATGGGTGTCTGCAACTGCCCTGAGTGTTTTTGGGGACCTTCTGATCTTTTTTCTCTCCTGAGGGATATCATGGCCAAGGGGATCTCTTTCGGTGCTAGGTTTGCCTTGCAGGTGCACTCACAGTGGAGGTGGCATGGATGTCTAATGCATGAGTATGTATGAAATGGTGACAGTCCTGATATCTTACTCAGAGAGCAAGAGCAGCTCCCAGGTCCAGGGCACTAGCTTGCCAGCAGTGATATTGGCTCTGTGCTTTAGGTGTGTTTACATGGAGCAGCCACAGAGCTGGAGACTGGAACACAGGCACATTCAGAGGACACTGGCTCTGGGGTCCAGGACAATGGATAGCCCACAGTCATGGTGGCTTCAGTGCCTGAGATGCAGGTACACATACAGCAGCTGTAGATCTCGGGTCTGGAGCATAGGTACATACAGCACAGTCAATGATGGGGTCTGAAACATGGGTGTGCATGGAGTAGTCAGGGCTTTAGGTTAGGGGCAGTTGGGGACAGAGAATGACAACCTTCATTCCAGGGCAGCATAGTAGCAGCTCCTTAAGTGGAAAGTACAGCAGCCATCTCTGTCCCTAGGCAGTCCATAATGGTGATGGCCATTGGTTACTTCAGTCACAGAAGCTACTGGTGTCTTTTGTGGAGCAGGCTGCTAGGTTCTGTACTGAAGAACATTACAGGGTCCTGTGCTGTGAAAAATGCTGCAGAAGTCTGTTGTGATCCTCGGCAGCAAGGATTGCTGGGGTCCTCCACAAGCAGACTACTGAAAACCATGATGGCACCTGCTATGTGTCTGATACTGATAGCATCTGTCCTTCTTTGTTCCTAGCTGTCTCGAGATATCTCAGTTACGCTAATCTCCCCAGTGATCCTTTCTGTGAAGTTATTCTATTTTTGCTTCATTGTGTTGCTGTAGGTTCTTCATTGGACTCTTGATCCCTCCCAGGACTATTTTCATCTGTGAATAGCTGTCTAATTGTTGTTTTTCATTAGGGGACAATGGCTAATATTTTCTACTCTAGCATTTTGCTAATGTCACTCTACTCTTCTTTCTTAATATAGGCATTTACAGCTATAAATTTTCCTTTGAATACTGCTTTTACTGCATCCCATAAGGTTTTGGTATACTGTGTCTTCATTTACATTCATCTGAAAGTATTTTTATTTTTCTTCTGATTTTTTCCTTGACCATTAGCTATTTATGATTATGTTGCTTAATTTCTGCATATTTGTGATTTACCCACATTTTCTTTGGTTATTTCTAATTTCATTACACTGTGGTTGGAAAGCATACTTTGTATTATTTATCTTCTTTAAAATTTACCAGGGGTTGTTTTATAGCCAGTATATTGTCTATCCTGGATAATGTTCCATATGCACTTGAGAAGAATGTATATTATGTTGTTGTTGGATAGAGTGATCTGTAGGTATGTATCTCTTAGGTCTAGTTGACTTCTAGTGTTGTTCAAATTTTCTACTTCCTTGTTGATCTTCTGAGTAGTTGTTCCATCTATTATTGAGCATGGGTTATTGAAGTTCCAACTATTATTGTTGATTGTCTCTTTCCCTTTTCATTTCTGCCAGTTTTGGTTCACATACTTTGAATGCTCTGATGTTAGGTGATATACGTTTATAATTGTTATATTTCCCTAGTGGGTTATAGATTCTAAGTTCATAGGCTTTGTAGTTAATATAACTTTTTCCCAGGTTATGGATTTTAGGCTATGTTTTTGTTTTTTACTCAGTGTATATGTGTGAGTGTGTGTGAGTGTGTGTGTGTGTGTGTGTGTGTCAGTGTGTGAGAGTGTGTGTTTGATGTATAGATAATTAAGTGGGGATTCAAGAGAGGGTCTTTTGGGGACCATAAGCCAAACAACTGTTACTTTAAGTTGGAGGTGTCATTTTTAGTTTTCACAAAGGAAAAAAGGTTATTTAATTCATAGATCTACACTTAATTATATCATATTGTTTTTATTAGCAATACTGAAGTGGAAGACCAATAGAAACAAAACTTTGAGCAAAATATATTCTTTTATTCTACCAACCACACTGAAGACCTGGTTAAATAATGGCTCCTGTTATAGGAGCCATTCAAACAGTTTGGAATCATTGAATAACAACCTTAATAAAATCTCTGAAGCTCCTAAAAGCATTGTTATATAACATTTGTCAAAATGATGGCATTTCCCAGAGAGTTGGAGTCATATTAATTATTACATCTCTAATAGGGACAACAGTATCAAATCCATTTTGGGACAATATTCGAGATCAGGTCCTGGGCAAGCCATCTGATGAAATCAAAGAATGTCATAAACCGAAGCCAGTCCTTATTCACACTGGAGAGGTGAAACTTTTTTATTATCATGATGAAATTAGTATATTGCCTGTTTTAAAAAAAAGATTTTATTGGGGAATTAAAGGAGGGGAACAGCGTTGGGGAACCGAAGAAGGGGAACAGACAAGTTGGTGTCCTTTTGTTCTTCAGTCTAGTTGTGGTGGACATTGCTTCACTGGCCCATGTTGGTATTATCATTGCATTCTTCCTGGTGAGGCAGATCGGCTGCTGGCCTCTGCAGTGCTGCTCACGACGGCTTTTGGCAGCTCATGCTGGCTCTGGCCACTCACTGTAGCTTATGGCAGCCCACTGCAGGAGGTGCTACAGCCTACGCCATTGCCGACGACTCACTGCTGCCCAGCTCCAGGTGGAGCTGTTGTTCACCATCTTAGCTGTAGAGGGTAGTGTCACTGGCCCTCATATGTGGGATCCAAACTGGGGCCCTGCTGCTCAGAGCTGGCACCCCAAGCCAGCTCTTAACCAATGCGCCACTTGGCCGGCCCCGGTATATTGCCTTTTAAAATTTGTAAATTGTCAGATACAAGTCATAGATCTCTATTGGCAGATTTATGTGAGGTCTTATTTAGATATCCCCACATCGAAATATTTAATATTAAAAGAATAGATGCTATGCGTCTAACTAAAGACTATGAGCGTATGATTATTAAATATTCTGACTTAAAATTTATGACAAATAACCTAAACAATTAGAACACTGCAAAAGGAAGAATAAGATTCATTTATCTGATTTAAGATTAATTTATGTTGTCTACAGGGCAAGAGTTCACACAGAATTTTCTGCAGAGGTAAAAGCATCTCAGGTCATATAAAATGGAACATATTCATGTCTCAATTTTCTCACAATTCAGGCATTGTTATTAACTAAAGCAATATTCTTTTAATACTCCTTTGGAACATGGATTTTCACATTCTAAATATGTAAATGTCATGTCAGTGTTCATAGTATGAATTTTGATATAGAAAAAATTTTAAATAGAGTTTTTTCTAATATTGAATTAAAATTCTTCAGGTAGAAGAAAGAGAGGAAAGGAAAGGAATAGAGGGAAAGATTTTGTACTAGTCCGAATATGAAAAGGGATAGATTCTCTTGAAGAAAACTTGGAAAGTAAGGCAAGGCTTGGTAACTGAAAATTTAAAGTGCTGTTGGAGTAAAAAGAGAAGTCATTAAGTCAAGCTATTCCAAATAATGGAATTCCTTATTTATTTTGAATAAGGATAATTACCACAGTAACGCTAGTAGAATCCTTGGTTACCTGTTATACATTGTGATTCCACAATGACTAATCCACGAAAAACTTCATTGATGAGAAAATAAGTCCAGGTTAATGGGGCATTGTCATTTGATATTCACATGTTATGACCAGATAGAATATTTAATGTTACATCATGAATTAGAAATAAAATCTATGATAATAGGATACGACACCAAAAACAGCTGAAAACATTTAAAATCCTTTCATAAAGGAACTTAGGTGATCATCATATGCCTCCTGATCATAGAAATAGTAATATTCTTAACAAAGTTTTCATGTTTTGGGTTCTTAGCTAACAAAACCTCATCCCTGGCACCCAGATATTGTTGATGTTCAGATTATTACTCTTGGGTCCTTGGTCATAACTGCAGTCCCTGGGGAGTTTACGTAAGTTCTTTTTTAATTTGTAGTTAATAATGTAATTATTGTTTATGTGTTTCTGTTGGAATCACTTCTTATCATGGGCATAATTCTATACTGACTCCTTTATGTCTCACTGTACTATATTTTGCAACAGTGACAAATATTCCCACCCTCTTTCAGTGGGGCCTCTGAAGAATAAATCTCCGTATGCTTATTGCTAAGGTGTAACTTGAAGCAAGCATAAAAATGTGAAGACTTATCATTCCAAATTAAAATGGTGTGGTGAATTATTATGTCAGCAAAAAGATTTGAAATAATATTAAAATACAGGTACTTGAAAAATTAGTTTAGGTGTTAAAATATTATAAATCTGCTCTTTATGCAGGATTTCCTATCTAGTAAGTAGCAATTTTATATCTTTCCAGTTGCTCAGGGCCTAAATCTTGGAGTCATCCCTGAATTCTCTCTTTTTCAATTTCTCCCACTATCAATCCTTAGCAATTCTCTACATTCTACCCAACACTTTCTATCATTCCCCTACCCTCCTGAATTTCCTCTGGTCTAAGCCACCATCATCTCTCCCCTAGGTTAGTACAACAACCTCCTGTCTTGCCATCTTGCTACCTCCTTTACTTCTCTATCTTATTTTATCAACACCACAGTCACGGGAATCCCTTTGAAACATCAAGTTAAATCACATCACTGCTCAAAACCCTCTACTGGCTTCCCATCTCACTCTAGGTAAACCCTCACACCCTTAGAGTATTCTGCAGGGCCCTGTGTGATCTTCTCCTGAGCAACATTTTTGGTTTGATTTCATACCACTCTCTCCCTTCTTCCCCCTACTTCAGCCACTTTGACTTCATTGCAGTTCCCAGATTCCCCAAACATGCTCCTGTCTTAGCACTTCGGAACTTATGGTTCCTTCTGCCTGAAACACTTACCCTCCAGTAATCCCCATGGCCAACTTTTTTATTCCTCAGTTCTCGGCTGAAATCTCTAACAGAGATGCCAGTTCCGCTTCTGTGATACAACATTGTCTTCACCCACCACCACTGTTTCCTCCACCACCCCACCCTCACCCCCCCCACACCATAACCACATCACTGCAGCATCAGCACCACCATCATCACCACAGTGACCACTGACCACCACCATTCCCTTTCATCTTCACCCTACCTTATATTCTCCATAGCACTTATTGTTATCTCGCTTTTTAATTTCCTTATTGACCATCTTCCCTCCCTAGACTATTAGCTTTATACTATTGAATAGCACTTAAAATTGGGCCTGGTAAATAGTAGGTGCCGTGTTTTATGAAGTATTAAATGAATGAATGAAATGGTAAGTTCTCTGTAGGCAGGAACAGTACACTCTCTACTTGCTATATTAACATAGAATACAACCCATATATTTTGCCGAATCAATGATGAATGGAAAATGATTGTGATCTTTTGCCATTGATATTTATTGATTCTTTTTACCTCCTTCAAATTATCTGTTTTCATTTTAGAATTTGTTTTGAAGATAGGACAGTCAGGATAAAAAGCTCAGCCTTAGCTTTGCTCTGTCATTGAGTTCCTAAATACTTTGATTGTGTAATGAGCCAGGGTAACATTTGGTTTTCACCACAAGTCTTTCTGCATACTTTGCATGCATTCTGAATAGGAAAATACTTAGATAATTTTGTTTTCTCTACTTAGGACCATGTCTGGACGAAGATTTCGGGAGGCAATTAAAACAGTAAGCTAAAAATGAAATAAAATATTTGCATTTGTATTTGTTGAAGAGAAAAGAATTCTGTATCTATATGACTTAGTACCTTTTAAATTAACCTTTGCTAAGATGATTAGAGTTTTACACTTCTTGAGGGTAATGGCTAGTGGTAAATATGAAATATCGATGGTATAAGAACTTAAAAATGCATAATGAAGCTGTACTCAGGTTAAAAGTATTTTATTGGTATTTATGTATTACTAGTTTAAAAATTGATTATGGTTTTATAGATTAAATAGTAAACAACCCTAAGTGCCTTAATACCTTAAAGTCTTGTCTAAATAAAATCTAACACATGTTGGGAATTCTGTATTTTATCTATATTTATTATTTTCTTTATGTCCAGGAAGTATTGTAAATGGTCCTAAAATGACATAATTAACAAATATCTTATTCCTTGGAGCTGGAAATAACTACTATGGTTAACTAATAACCAACCCTCCATTATACTTTTTAGGAAATTAATAAAGTATCTGTATTTTAGTAATAAGCTTCTACATCTACAAATGCAATCATTGGGATGTTCATAATTGACTTGCCCAACTATAGTGCAGAGTTATGGCTCTAACTCTTCATCAAGGACTCTTTGATACTTTTGCATTCCCAGGCAGTTTTGATCATTAGAAAGAATATCATTGAGAGAGACATCTTATACTAATAATTCATATCTGTGATTGTATGTTAAGTATGACTTGGATGATAATACAATTTAGATGAAGAGTAATTTTACTGGGTTCTATTTCCCTTCCCCCCGCTACCTCAGGAGTTTGCAACATATGGGATGCAAAATATGACTGTTGTTATTTCGGGTCTATGTAATGGATATACACATTACATTGCCACCTATGAAGAATATCAGGTAAAGTAAAAAGGTTTTATTCTTTAAGTTAATCATACCCTGGTCAAGACTATTGTGCCACATGCAGGCTTCCTTAATCATAGTTTTAGGGCAGATAAGCGAATAATGTGCCAGAGATTGCGTTTGGGAGTTCTAGGTTTACCATTTTGAAGTTCAGGTCAGAAATCTAGTCTCACTGACTTTCACTCTCACTGAAATAGATAATTTTGTTAGGGGCACTGTTAATAAGCCTCGGTTGTGGCATACAATATTCCCAACTCTATCCATAATGCTTCTGATGCCTTAAGCTTCTGTAGAATTTGGGCAAACTCCCACTGATAGCTACTACTTATTGAATGCACTAGCTAAACATCTTGCAAACTTTTCAGTTTAATCGGTTTCCTTTGCCAACTCATGCATTTTATTTTATGCATTTACAAACATTACTCTGAGAGGGGTCCATGGGCCTCAACTAATGGCTAAAGAAATCCATGGGATGAATAAGGTTAGGAACCCCTACAAGCCTGTCTCCCAGTTCAGAGATACGTTCCTGCAAGGATTAGTATTCATTCATTCATTCGCTCATTCATTCAACAGATATATGTTGTAACACAATATTAGCCACTCTTCTGGGCATAACAATAAGAATCTGCCCCTGTCCTCAAAATCACTAGACTTTATGGCCTAGTGAAAGACAGAGAAGAAATCAGATGATTACTTTTTGTGAAAGGGATGCACAAGGTGATATAAAGAGAATGAGCACCAGTCTAGACTGGGTATTTGAACATGGGGACTGGCAGATTTATCTGGAAGATGTAATCATCTGTCAGAGTTGTTGAGAACGAATAAGGGCTAATTAAGCAAATAAAAGTTAAGGAAGGTGTTCCATATTGAAGGAACTACATATTTAAAGGTCTGGAGGGGAAGATAGTAGATTTTAAGGGACCATAATTAATTGAATACCATGGAATAATGATGAGGATAGTCATGATTGGGAGGCAGGGGTTCGCTGATGAAAAGTCATGCTATGCTACAGAGCTTTACCTCGGTAAGGAAAGTTTTGGGGAACTGCAGTAGAATTCAAAGGAAGGAATGCTCTGCTCTGATCAAATTTGTGATATAGAAAAGGCAATAAGATGGCAGTGTAGAAAATGAATTGGAGGGGTAGAGGCAGAGAACTAAGAAACTGTAGCTATGATTGAGGTGAGAGGTAAGGGTGTGACCAAAGTAAAAGCAGTAGAAACAGAGGAAAATGAAAGAATTCAAGGGATTTCAAGGAATAATGACTTCGAGACTTATACGATATAGGATCAGGGAGGGAGAGGAGCCTAGGTGATCCTGGCATGGAAGTCTGGAAGTACGGCACTCTCTAAGCTTAAGAATGTTGCACACAATGCAATATATAGATGATGTATTATAGAATTGAACACTTGAAACGTATCTATTTTTGTTGACCATTGTCACCCCAATACATTCTAATAAAAATGAGAGAATGTTGCAGGGCAAACTGGTATATTTGGAGTGATGAATTCCATTTTAGATTTGATGAACTTGAGGTTCCTGTCGAACAACCAGAGGCTTGGAGCTCAGGTAGAAAGAGATGTATTGATTTTGCTTTATAGCTCTATGATGGGTTAAGTGTCCTCCAGATAGTACTATTTTCACCCAATTTATCCAGGGGTGACTAACACTGTCATTCTTTTCTCATGTTTTTTCTTCTGCTTTCTCCCCTCTTTGGGGGGAAACATTGATATTACAAATACGTTCTTAAAATGGACATAAGCTCAAGAGCTATTACCCTCTTTCAGATTAAATGGACTGACAGTCCAAATGGCAGAAGCCAAGGGAACGCACTGCCTTTAACAAGTAGTTGATGGGATGGGAGTCATGCACTTTCACTGGTAAATGGAAATGTTCACCTCCTTTGTCATAATTATTCTTGAATTGCCCCAGTTTGAATTGCATGGCATGTTCAAGCATCACCCCTCACCTAAGGTGTGACACCTCTAAATGGCTTGAGACATGGCAGAACAGTGGACAACACAGCCCTGACTTTCTTGCAGGTTCAGCGGTATGAGGCAGCATCTACAATTTATGGACCGCACACTCTGTCTGCTTACATCCAGCTCTATAGAGTACTTGCGAAGGCCATTGCTATGGTAATCAAAAATTTGTGTGTGTGTGTGTGTGTGTGGCATGAGGAGGTGCACAGGGGAAACAAAAGAGAGCCTTAGTTGTGAGTGTGCAGTTTCTGTGAAAACCTTTATATTAAAAAAAATTTATAGATAAGCAGTATCTGTAGGAAATGAAAAAGATAAATTCCAATTCAGTGAACATCTTTTGGTGGTGACAGTTTTTTTCATACATATTATCTCATGTTATCCTCACAGTCATCATGGGAAGCATGGATGTATCCTTTTCTCCATTATTATTCAGATGAGCAAGTAGGTTCAGAGATAATAAGTGATCAGGCTTATTATAACTATAACTGGAACTTGAATCAGTGTTCTCTAATCCTGGCTAGATTCTCTCCAATCATGAGTTGAGCGGGTCATAAATTCTGAGATGCCCATTTCCATGTTATAACATCTCTGAAATTGGGACATCTTTCTTTTCTTTTTTTTTTTTTTGAGGGCAGTGTCACTGGCCCTCATATTTGGGACTGAACCGGGGGCGCTGGCTTCCTAAGCCAGAGGATGCATCTTTCAAACAGAGGAATCTTACAATTATAATTAGTAGCATGTTTTTATTTTCTTGGTCGTTCAAAAATAATAATGGTTGTTATAGTTAATAGAGGCTTAGATTTGATCAAGTATAACAATACCTGGGAATACACATACACATTCTATCTACCTAAAATTTGCATGCCTCAGCAAGTTTACTTAAAGGAACCCCATTTGTGGAAGTCTTCCCTTTGAAAACAGTTATTTATGAAGCTTCACCCTAGGATGGGAAGATTAGTCAACAAGCAGGATAAAGAGCTTAACTAATAAACAGATCATTATATAACACCATGTAAGTCCCAATAAGGTTGTAAAACAATTATGACATAGCAAAAACAATAAAGCCCTTTCAAAGAAAGAGCTTGGATATATTAAATTGAAACAAATTGGCAATTTCATATCCTCCCACCTAATTATATAGTTGCTGACTGTGTGAAGTTCCAGTACAAGGTATTAGGATATATTTTAATTACCTGATTATTATCTTATAATGTTCTTAATTTTAAGTCTGATACTTTTTTTCAAAGTACAACTTTTTTCTTTTTCATCATAAAGACTATAACAATTTGTAGAATATTGTTACAGGAAAGTATAAACTTATAACCCATTCCTAGAGATAACTTTCATTACAATCATAGGTCTAGAGCTCTTCTCATGGGAACAGATTCTTCAAATTTTATAGTGATATTTAGGAATAAAAGTGTAATGCATTTTGTGAAAATTTGTTTCATAGTCAATTTTACAGTTATGTATCAAGACTAGCTATGTGATCTTGAAAATTACTGAGTATCTCCAAGCCTATTTTCTCATTTGCAAAATGGGAATAATAATAGATTATGTGGCTGTTGTAAAGATTAAATATATAAAGTGAAGATTAAAGTACATTCAATACATATGAAGGGCTATTTAAAATCTGAGGTTAGCATTTTGCTGACATTATTAAAGGTGGCAAATCTTGTAGAAAACTCAGATTAAACCTGCCAGGATATATAGGCTGATCTTAACTTTTTAATTAAAAATATATTTATTATATTCTTTAATCAGCACAGAAAAGGATTTAGAGAACAAAATCTTGGTGTGACTCTGGATAAGAGAGTCTCAAACCTTTTGAAAAATTCAAAGAATAATAATAGTGTCATGTTATGAAGTGTGTCCAAAGTCACACATTTAAAAAATGATTCTCCTAGAATCCAGAGCTGGGTAGCATGCTTCCAAGCTTCCACCCTGATCACTGAACTTTGCTGCCTAGTGGAAGGGAAGTGTGGCCTAACCAAAAACGTTCATTTAGTGCTGAAAGTTTAAGTTATGCACATCTACACTCATGTTTTAGTAAGATTTCCCACACATTTTGTTAAAGTAGGTACCTCTTGGGCAGTAGGGGTGGGAGAGAAAGGGAGAGAGAGAGAGAGAGAGAGAGAGAGAGAGAGAGAGAGAGAGAGAGAGAGAGAGAGACTCCTTTAATGAAGGCGTTTCTGGGGGTGGGGAACTTGGAAAGGGTCTTTGACTCTGTGTGGTACTCTCCTTAAGCAAATGTTCTCTGTTCTAGGACACAATAGCCAACCTGAGCAGTGGTCCAGAGCCTCCATTTTTCAAACAACTGATAACCTCATTAATTCCTAATATTGTGGATAGACCACCAATGGGCAAGAATTTTGGGGATGTCCTACAGCCCCCGAATCCTAAATACAGACTGGTAAGACAAAGAGATCTTGGAATACTTCAATAGCCTGTGTTTGGGGATTGGACGAGGGGAGATGTCATTCAATGGCACCACCTGTCATAATGCTATAGATCAGCTGTTAGCATCAGTAATCTTGATAAGTGTTCTTATTTCTGCAAACATGATAATGGGAAATAATTATTTTTCAGGTGGTAACTATATAAAATTGAATTTCTGAAACCCTAGTTATTCTTTTTCTTTTTAAATGGATGGTCATGAAAACAGTCATTGAAACTTGGAAAAGTATCTGGAGTCAGGGATAGGAAGAACACATAGAAATAAAGCAGAATTTGTATCACTACTATTTTATATTACTCTTGTGTCTTGTAACTTGGCTAAATTATTTATTAGTTCTAATAGATTTTTTTTGGGGTGGTGTGGATTCCTTAGAAATTCCTTAGAAATAGTATCATGTCATCTGCGAATAAAAACAGGTTTATGTACTGCTTTTTTGGTTTCTTTTCTGGAAGCCTTGAATTTTTTTTCTTATTGCTCTGGCTAGAATTTCCAAAACCATGTAGAATAGATATTAAGACTGGACATCCTTGTCTTGTTTCTTATCCTTGGAGGAAAAGTGTTCAGTCACTAAGTGGGTTTTTTTTTGTTTTGTTTTTTTTAGAATTTCCATAGATGCCCTTTGTCAGGTAGAGAAAATTCCCTTCTATGCCTAGTTTGTTGAGAGATTTTATTAAGAATGGGTGTGGGCCGGCCGAGTGGTGCATTGGTTAAGAACTGGTTTTGGGATGCCAGCGGCCCCAGTTCGGATCCCACGTATGAGGGCCAGTGACACTGCCCTCTACAGCTAACAACAGCTCCACCTGGAGCTGGGCTGTGCGAGCCCCGGTGATGGTTTGGGCTGCAGCCCCTGCTGCAGTGGGCTGCCATAGGCTACAGTGAGTGGCCGGCAGCCAGCGTGAGCGGCTGGCAGCCCATGTGAGCTGCCAATAGCCGCGGTGAGCGACATCCAGAGGCCGGTGACCCATCTGCCTCATCCAGGAAGAGAGTAATGACGATACCAACATGGGCCAGTGAGGCGACATCCTCCATAACTAGACTGAAGAACAAAAAGACAGCAACTTGTCTGTTCCCCTCCCCCAACTCCCCAATTAAAAAAAAAAATCTTTAAAAAATAAAAATAAAAAAATAAAAAAAGAATGGATGTAAATTTTTTTTCAAATGTTGCATTATTTCTACTGAGGTAATCATGTGGTTTTGTCTTTTATTCTATTAATATGGTGTATTGCATTAATTGATTTTTCAGATATTAAATAAATATCCATTAGTTATGGTATATAACCTTTCTAAATAAGTTGTTGAATTTGGTTTGCTAATATTTTGCTAAAAAGTTTTGTACTCATGTCTTTGAGGAATATTTTCAGTCTCTTTTCACATGTTGTCTTTCTCTGCCTTGCGTATCAGGGTAACTCTGGGCTCAATGAATGTGTTAGGAAGTGTCCCCTCCTGTATTTTCTGAAAATGTGTGTAAAAGATTGGTATCATTTCTTCTTTAAATATTTGATGAGAATAACCAGCAAAGCCATATGGACCCTGGCATCTTTTTATCAGAAAATTATAAATTACGAATTCATTTTCTTTGCTTGTTATAGGCCCATTCAGATTTTCTTTTGTTTTCTTGAGTAAATTATGTGTTTTGCTAGAAATTTAATTATCTTTAGAAACCTGTATCTTCCTAAGAATTTTAATCTTTTTAGAACTTTGCCCATTTCAAATAAGTTGTCTAATTTGGTGGGATAAAGTTTTTCATAATATTCCCTTATAATTCTTTTAATTTCTGTAAGGTCAATAATGACCCTTCTTTCTTCCTGATTTTGGTAATTTGTGTCTTCAAAGAGCTTTTAGTTTCATTGATTTTATTTATTGTTTTTCTGTTTTCTATTTCACTGATTTTTAAAATGTTTTATATCCTTCTGCCTGCTTTTATTTTATTTTTCTCTTCTTCTCATTTCTTAAGATGGAAGCTTAGGTTATTTTTATGGGTTAGTGTACATTTTATTCCTCTGTTGATTATATATATATATATATATATATATATATATATATATATATGATTTTTTTTTCCTCCTTTCCTAGTACTTGTTTTAGGGACTTGAAAAGGAACTCTGGTTTTCTTCTGAAAACTCTGCTGTCAACACTCTACTCTCAGTACTTCTAACAGTAGTAGATATGTGGAGGTTTTCCCCACACCAAGCAATTCTCCAGTTCTCTGTGGATACCGACTTGGGTGTCCTACAATTCAATTCAATTCTGATACTGTCTACTTTGGGTTGGTGCAGCTCCCACAGGTTAAGAGCTCAGCCTCATAAGCCTGCACCCCTCCTCTGCACTTCAGACACCAGTGGCAAATACAAGTTGTCACCTGTGCTTCTGACCTACGGACTGTAAATTGGAGATTCCCATGACCCCTTCTTTGGGTGCAATGATTTGTTGGAATGGATCACAGAACTCAGAAAAACAGTTTACGTACTAGATTGCCAGTTTATTATAAAAGGATACAATTCAGGGATAGCCAGATGAAAGAGATGCATAAGGCAAGGTATGGGGGAAGCAGCATAGAATTTTCAGATCCTCTTTAAGAATTTTCAGATCCACTGGTGCTCCCAGCATCTTCATACATTCACCAACCTGGAAGCTCTCTAAACCCCATACTTTAGGAATTTTTATGCAGGCTTCATTATGTAGGCATAATTGCTTAAATAATTGGCCATTGGTCATTCACTCAACCTCCAGCCCCTTTTCCCTCCCTGGAGATCAAGGGGTTGGAGTGAAAAGTTTTAACCCTCTAATCACATGATTGGTTCCCTGGGCAATTAGCCTCCCACCCTGAGGTTATTTAGAAGCCCCCAGCCATCGGTTCTCTCATGAGCATACAAACAGATACATCACTTCAAAGATTCTAAGGGTTCTAGGAGCTGTGTGCCAGGAATTTATATGTCTTATCCTGTCTCAGCTCTATGATATGCACCTAACTAATCACAACCTACTTTTCAATATAATACTAACAGTACCAAAAAATATAAAAAGATTGGTGCAATATATCTTCTTTTTCCTTTCCCTTCTTTGTGATATTATTGTCACATATATTACATATATATATATATATATATATATATATATATATATATGTAATAATACAGCGTTACAATATTTGTTTTATACAATCTTTTGCCTTGTAAAGAAGTTAAGAGAAGATTTGGAAAAGTACATTTATAGAATATTTTTTATTTATCTACATATTTACCAGTTCTGATGCTCTTTGTCTTTTTAAGAACTTGAATTACCATCTAACATAATTTTCTTTCAGCCTAAACAATTTTTATTAGTATTTTTTTGTAAGACAGTTCTGCTAACAACAAATTCTTTCAGACTTTGTTTATCTGGAATGGCTTTATTTTTCCTTTATCTTTGAAGAGCAATTTTGCTGTATGCTTGGCTGAAAATTTTTTTATCACTTCAAATATGTTATCCTGTTGTTTTCTTTGAGTATGTTATCCTGTTAAATGGCCATGTTTTCCCTCTCTAATGAGAAGCCAATTGTTAATCTTATTGTAGCATCCCTGTAAGTAATGAATCATTTTCTCTTGCTACTTTTCAAGATTTTCTTTTTGTCTGTGTCTGTCTCCGGTTTACTATAATGTATCTGAATGTGAGTCACTTTGTGATTATCCTCCTTGGGATTTATTGAGTTCCTTGGATCTGTAAGGCAAAGCTCATCAAATTTGGCAAGTTTTCAGCCATTACTTATTTGAAAAAAAAATTTGTCCTTTTCCCTTCTGTAATTCTGGGACTTCTGTTTTGTGAATATTGGTTTGGTTGATGTTGTCCCACATGTTTCTGAGGTTATTTTAACTTTAATTTTTTTCTCTCTATTTTTCAGTTAGAATAATTCATATCGATACCTTTTGTTCAACTATGCTTTCTTCTGTCATCTCACATTTGCTATTAAGACCCTATAGTGAATTTTTCATTTTATTGTGGTGATTTACAACTCCAGAATTTCTAATTGTTTCTTTTAATTAATTCTCTTCATTGAGATTCTCTATTTGTACAGCCATTATCATCATACTTTTAGTTAATTCTTTAAACATGATTTAGATTAGATCTTAGAACTTTTTTATAATAGTGGTTGGAAGTCTTTGCTAAATTCAACATCTGGGGACACAGAGAGGCAGTTTTGATTGCTGCTTTTCTGTCTTAGTATGGGCAATGCTTTCTTCTATGCACATCTCATGATATTTTGTTGAATACTAGATGCTTTTTGTTATATTGTATCAACTCTGGATTCCAGCTTCACCTCCTCAGCAGACAGTTATTTTTTTTGTTTGCTTATTTAAAACAACTAAATGAGTAAAGTCTGTCTCTCTTGAAATGTGTGGCTGCTGATATCTTTGCTCAATTTTTATAATTTTTTTAAGGTTTTATTGGGGAATTGGGGGAAAAGAACAGCGTTGGGGAATTGGGGAAGGGGAACAGACAAGTTACTATCCTTTTGTTCTTCAGTCTAGTTGTGGAGGGCGCACTTCACTGTCCCATGTTGGTATTATCATTGCTCTCTTTTCGGGAGAGGGAATAGTTTGCCGGATATTGCATGGCTGCTCACGGTGGCTCATGGCAGCTTAGGGCAGCCCACTGCAGCCTACACCATTGCGACAGACTCACAGCAGCCCAGCTCCAGGTTGAGCTGTTGTTCATCATCTTAGCTGTAGAGGGCGCAGAGTAACTGGCTCTCAGGTGGGATCCGAACCGGTGACCCTGCTGCTCAGAGCTGGCATCCCAAGCCAACTCTTAACCAACACGCCACTTGGCCGGCCCAGTTTTTTTAATTCTTGATTTTACTTTTAAGTCTCTCATAGTGTTATTCCTGTGATCACATCACTGAATGTTCAGCTAAATGTTGGTCAGAGTTTATGTTTAGCTGCCTCAGGGAGTAAGACTTTCAATCTCCCCTGATAGATCTGTGTGGGTTGGGGTGTGTATTCAAACTTCAGACCATTTGCAGCTTTCCTCAGCTTTTAAGTTCCACTAGATTCTCTTATGTTTCCCCTGTACCTCCAAACAGAGTTTGTTGTCCAGAGATGTGTGGGTGGTTTGGGTCCACTCTGGTCTCTGCTGTGCATGCTCATAGCCTCTGGTCAATCTAGGATAGAAGGAGAGCTTATTAAGAATACTATGGTTACCTTACGTCCTCAAATGCTATTAAATCCCCAAGTAGCCCACCAGTGTAGCCTCTAACCTCCAGTGGTTGCCTTCTGTTGAGATCCGCACCTTAAATAGCTGTGTTCCAAATCAGTTGAGTTCCTTCTGGCATCAGCAGGAAAGCTATTGATTTCATGGCCTGCCCCACTCTGGTTGAATGACAGTGCCACAGAGGATGGGAGCAACCCTGTTAAGAACACCAAAGACTTGGTGCTCTTCTTACCTTAAGTTTAATAGTTTTAATGACTAAACAATTCTCAGTGTTTGGTTGATATCAAAAGTGCTATATATATGGTTGCTTTTGGGGATAGGACATATCAGAAGTGCCTCCCTCTGTCATGTCAGAGGTACGTGATCTATACCACTTCCATTTGAACTGGAATGTTATATCTGTAGTGGGGTTGTTTCTCATTGTTAAGATGAATATGAGTAAATAGTAAATTGTGAATGTAGAAAAAATATCAAGGAAAAGAATACCTTTAAGGATTAGGACAATTTGGCTAACAGATATGAAGTTCATTTTTAAGATAAAACGTAATGTTGGCTGCCAGACCGATTGCTCTATAAGAGCAATACAGTGATTTTTGCAAGAGATTCTAATTGATTTTTGCTGGGACATTTTGCTAACTGTTGTTTAGATTGGCTAATTTGGTAATCTCACTGATGGAAATAAATAAAAGGAGATAAAAGGATGACAGTAATTCAGGGGAGTTAATAGTAAAGTAAATCATTGAGCAGCACATCTCTGTTCAGATGGCCAACATGGATTCTGAACCCATGGCAAGTTTTCATGAAAAAAAAATGTGGTTAAGAGCTGGCTTGGGACGCCAGCGGCCCTGGTTTGGATCCCACATATGAGGGCCAGTGACACTGCCCTCAAAAAAAAAAAATGTTTTCAGTGTGAGCTAGGTCTTGGAGGATGAGTAAGAGTTCATTGTATCCATCAGGACATACCACCTCTGGGGTGTATAGACGGTACAGAGCTTAAGGTGGAAGAATGGGTGAAAACTCACATGTAAAAGGTCTTGAGTATCATAGTAAGTGATGGGAAGACTTATTTATTCGTTAGTTTGTTATTAATTTGGTTTTTACTATTAAGGATATATTTCTTCTTCAGTGATCTTTAGCACTTTCCACATTTCAAGAAATGAAATCTAATACATTGAATTTATGGGCATAAAGTCATTAAAGTATTTCCTTATTATATTTTAAATATACGTAAAATCTGTATTGATGTCACCTATCTCATTCATGATATTGATGATTTGTGCCTTCATCCTTTTTTCTCTTGATCAGTCTGGCTCATGGTGTTTTTCCATTTCTCTCTTCCTGGTCTTTGTGCTATTGTTGTCATGTATTTTACTTCTATGTAATTTATGGACTCTTCCCTGGAGTGTTCTTATTTTTTCCTTAAATAGTAGATTGTCTTTAAAGAGAGTTAAATAAGAGAAAAATTGTATTTACTTACACATAACAATTTCTGTAGCTCTTTATTTCTTTGTGGTGATCAGAATATCCATCCTGTGTAATTTTCTGTTCACTTGAAGGACATTCTTTAACATTTTTCTTTCTTCTTTTATATGTTTGAAAGTGTATTTATTTTGCTTTCATTTTTGAAGGATATTTTCATGTTTATGGAATTCTTTCTATATCTTCAACTATATCAAATGTACCAAAATAAAATTCATTGGTGAAAAATTCTGGAATAATGTATTGGCCAAAACTTCCTGTGTCCGTTTTTGCAAGGGCACTTTATTTAATAGACTCAGAAGATAACTCACTTGATTAAATAGAACAGAATCTATACAGTTGCCCAGAATCCTAGAACATTTCATAAGTAATGGTCTAAATATGAGCACAGCAAAAAAATAATTCTATTACAACTCACAAAATGAATGTTTATTTTCAGGGAGAAGTTGTTGAAGTAACATTTGTAGGTGCTAACCCAAAGAATTCAGCAGAAAACCGGGTAAGCATCAGTGATTCTTTTTGCAAATTTAAAGTCACCTTTTAGCTTTCATTTACTTGAATATCCCTATGGAGGTTAACAACATGAAGATAAAATGTTCCAACTTGCTTTTCATCTGATTTTGTATGTGTGGCAAAATTTTTAGTGGGAATAGTGAATGTGGAATTGAATCTGGGAAAACATTACACAAGCATTTAACTGACTCAGGACCCCCTATAGCACAGTGCGTATAGAACTTCATTGTCTTTTGAGAAGACGTGAATTTGAATACAATCCCATTTATGTATCCTGAGTTAACTCTGTTAAATTTGGTGACGTAATCAAAGGACTAAGAGTGAAGTGTATCTTTGGTTCCTTCCTACCCCCTCTTGGGCTCCTCTCCTCCTCTGTCAGGGCTGCCTCTGGTCCTACCTCTACTGTAGAAATGATCATTGATCCCTGGGTGGACTCTCTACTGGCCTGGAGCCCTGACCCGTGTGCTTTACTTTATCTTGTACTGTTCATTTCCCTATTCTTTTCTACTGGCCCTAATAGGATATTCATTTATTAATCTTGAAAAATGACAGAGGAAATACATGTCCAGTGTAAAAACAGATAAAATAGAAGTGCTTAAGATAGAATGTGAAAGGATCCCTATTTCCATAAACCTTTTAAATACAGTTAAACCTTGAATTATGAGTAACTTGGTTTGCGAGTGTTCTGCAAGACGAGCAAACATTTAGTGCAAACGTAATTGCAAACTGCAATTACATTTGCAACGACCTAATAATACATTTTAACTTGGTAAATGAGCAATGTCTTGCAATACGAGTACTTTGTTTCCCGAGCGAATTATGCTTGCAAACTGAGGTATTATTGTAGTTTGTTACATATCATTTCATACTTTTTTGTTTTCTGATATATGTTTATACGTATATGATAAAGTATACGTATATAATATACTTGTTAATAAAATTAAGTAATTTTACTCCTCTGCAACTCCCTTAGAATATTACACAGGCAGTAACTTGACACAGTCTAGTTGTAAAAATTCAAACAATACAGAAATATAGAGGAAAAAGAGAGTGGGTATATGAAGGTGATTTCAAGGTCAGATTTTTTACTGTGGCTCAGAATGCATTCACTCTCTCAATAAGCCATTCTTCTCAGGGTCTACTCACTTATAACATAAAATACCTTTGACCCAAATGAGCGTTTTTATTTATGTTTATTAAAATATTATTATTGCTGTGAAAACAATTGTGGCAATAATGACATTGTCAGAAAGACATTGGGGAAAAATGTTCTACTGCTTGGATAATTAACAGGTACCTGTTTGAAATAATTTCTCTAGGCAGTCAACTGTGCCAGAATATTTACATGTTTATAACATTATTTTTATGAAGATATCAAAGTGTTGTAGTAAAACTGCAGGATTAACTGTCATTTGATATCCTTAGTGGAGAAATACTATCATCATTATTGCCATGGAGAAGCAGGAGAACAAAATGCTTCAAGCACTATAGTGACAATAGAATGAATTTCTAAGAATGCTCTGGGACTCTGCATGAAACAATTTCCAATACTCTTTATTAGTAATAATCATCACATCCTCACCACTATTATTGAATGATTACTATTTGCAGATACTAGGCTAAGTACTTTACATACATTATCACATGAATCTAATTTAATCCTCACGGCTACCCAATGAATTCGGTTTTATTATCCCTATTTTATTGAGGCCTAGAGAGATGAATAACTTGTGGTATCTAATTGTGTATTTGGAAAAGGTTAAGGTTGGGAAGTGGGGAAAGAATCGTCATATAATTCACATATACAGTGGCCTAGGCTTGTTGGTAAATCTGTATTCTAGGAGCGGCCAGTTAGCTCAGTTAGTTAGAGTGCAGTGCTCATAACACCAAGGTTGCTGGATCAATCCCCACATGGGCCACTGAGATGCGCCCTCTACAACTATATTGAAACAACTACTTGACTTGGAGGGGATGGGTTCTAGAAAAACATGCTGTTCCCCAATAAAAAGTAAATAAATAAATAAATAAATAAATAAATAAATAAATAAATAAATAAAACTCTTAAAAAAAAATCCATACTCTAGACCTATATGCTAGAGCTCTCTCTATCTCTTACCCCAGCTAAGGCCTCCCCAATGTCTGTCTTCCCTAAAGGGCCAGAAATAGCTCTCTTTACACATCACCATGGTTATGCAAACTTCTGTATTGAATATAATCTATCAGTTGAGTAATTAGAGAAGAATTTGAAATAATCCCACAGCCCAGCTGTAAATACGGGATCCATTCAGCAAAGGTTTATTTGAACACCTGGAAATGGCAGGAGTAAAGGGCTATGACGGATAAAGGTAAATCAGAGAAAAGGTGTGCCCCTAATGGCCACAAGTTAAAGGATTTTGTGGGAAATTGGAGATTTGTGGCCTCTGTGTCTTTTAATTTGTTACATTATTCGAATCTGTGCTTTATTTTGAGCTGAATTCTTGCTCTGAAATAAATTATCATAAATTATCATAGCAATTTTCCAATGGGAAAATAAAATTTGCTTATGCTATGTTTTCTAGAAATCCATTATGACAAAATATAGGAATTGCTTTTGGCATCCACGACAAGGAAGGTTTATGCATCCTTTTCAATTCTTTCATTTGGGGAGCTATATTTACTAATAATTCATATACCTGAGAATAGAAAGATGAAGATAGTTTCCCATTTTCCTTCCGAAATCTTGAGGTGACTAGAAAAAGTCTTGGAATATAGATCCACAAACATGTCATGAAAAGGTTTGACTTATACCTTTTTTAAACCTCAAATTTTATTTTGTCTCTTCTCTGCCCTAATTTCCAAAATTTGATATTAGCTCTGAAATTATGCTTCCTTCAATTTTCTAAAAATGTCATGGTTTTTAAGAGCGTGGATAAATTAACATTCTGAAGACATCGCATAGACTGTTGAGGAACACCTAAGAATTTGGATGAAATTCTCATACATTTTCATGTAAAGTATTGGTAGGTTAGCATACAGTCAACAAGGGGAGTATCTACAGGCAGGTTCCTTCTGTGACTGTTTGGTGTCTGATCAGTTCTGTTAATTGCATTCCAGACCCATCAGACGTTCCTCACTGTGGAGAAATATGAAGACACTTCCACAACATGGCATGCAGTGCATAATGATGTCTCCTGGGAGACTCGGTGAGCATGCCTATTAAATATTTTGTCTTTCAAGCTTTGGAAACAGTTGGTTAGTAATGCAGAGAAGACTGGCTCAATACATGATATTAATGATATCAAATTCTCAAGGTTCCAGCTGGCCATATTTAGTTGATTTACTAGACTTCATTTTGATTCTGTTTTTCTACAAAATAGCGAGGTGTATGCTTCTGTAAGGTTAGGTGCTAATGAGGTTGTGACGTTCATTCTTATAAACATCTATTAATTTAGTTTTTTTTTCTATGATCACAGACATTACCCCTAAAACTGTCTAGCCTTTTTGCAAATTGATTGAAAGGGGTCCTGGGTGAATGTGTTGAGAAAGCTCTGTAGAGCCTGACATTCCTTCTGGGAAAACATGAGTCTATATCCAACATGTATTGGGTGTTTATATATAGACAATGATTCTTCATTTGAATTACTAAAACATGAGAAGCTTGAATGTTTGTCTTACTGACTAAAGTAAGAAAGAAATATGCTGATGGAGTTTCTTTAGAGAGACATATATCTCTGTGCCCTTTGTTACCAAACACTGAGCTGCATAGATATTTTGAAGATTTGAAAATGTGTCTAAAATAAGAAAATGTTTCTGTTCTGAATTTTATAAGTTGCACCACAGGACAGTGGCATGGAGGTGGGCAACATTTCTGGCAATTTATTTATTTATTTATTTATTTATTTATTTATTTATTTGAGGGCAGTGTCACTGGCCCTCATATGTGGGACCCGAACCAGAGCCGCTGGCTTCCCAAGCCAGCGCTTAACCACCGTGCCACTTGGCCGGGCCCTGGCAATTTATTTTTAATTCAGATTACCTGTAACAAATAATGATTACCTATGATTATTCGTATGTTGGTTTGATTCACATGGCTAACTGAAAGTAGAGATTTGACCATATTGTGGACCATTTGATAACCATATATAAATATGTGCATACTTTTCCTTGTGATCTTTAGGACTCTAGAGAGTATGGCTGAATTTTCAACAAGTCATAAATACATATTCATTGTTAAAATAAGGTTATACAGATACTAAAACAGGATGATTTGTTTTCAAACGCCCCAAATCAGAACAGCAGTCAGCACTGAGGATACGTATAGACCTCTGGCCTGTTCAGCAGCAGCAGTACCATCAGCTATTTATTGAGAGCACTGGGCCTATCACTGAGACACATAGAATGTTGAGCACACCCTTTGTGCCCAGGGGATTCATGGTCTACATAATTGAGGACATCAGTCACTTAGCTCATTATATCTCACTGTACCTCGAGGAGTATCTAAACCCCCTGTTATGGTCTACAAGGACCAATGTGATCTGATTTCATCTGTTTGTATCATCTCAACTACTCTTCCACAGTTTATTATGCCCGAATTCTACTGATATGCATCCAGTTCCTTGGCCATACCAAGTTTGTTCCTGCTCCAGACACTTTGCATTCTATGTTCCCTCTTCCTAGGATGTTCTACCTCTAGCTATTGTGGGTTCAGTTTAATCGACGTCTCCTTAGAGATACCTCTGTGTTACTTTCTTCATTTTACTTGTCACTTTTAAAATTATTTGTGGTTTACTTGCTTGTTGCCTTTCTTCTATCATTGAGAAACTTAGAAACTTTGGACCATGTCTTTCTTGCTCCCTGAAACTTCGGACTATATCTATCTTGCTCAGTACTGTATCCTTACTACCTCTAGAACAGTCTGGCATGTACGCTCATTAAATATATATTTTTAATAAATGAATCTAGATGAAAAAAGAAGTGTCAGTTGAAGTAGAGAATGACAATGGCTAAAAGAGTGCTATAGAAATTCTAAAGTAGGAGACATCTGTGTTCTGAATGTCAGGTAAGACTCCCCCCCGATGGATTGAGTTTAGGTAGTTAGAAAGGACAAGTAAAGGTATTTCTACAAATGGCTGTTTATTAAAGGTTCTCTTCTAGAAAGTACAATATTGTTCGTTGCTATCCTCTCAATATCTAGACTAGTGCCTTGCTCATGGTAGGTGTTCCCTGAATATTTATTTTTCTAATCACACATTTTTAAGAGTAAAATTGGGTCTCTTTGTTTCCTACCAACAGTTTCTATTGGCACAAGGGATTACTGGGTCGTAGCAATGCAACGATAGAATGGCATATTCCAGAGACTGCCCAGCCTGGAATCTACAGAATAAGATACTTTGGACATAACCGGAAGCAGGACCTTCTCAAGCCCGCTGTCATACTTCCATTTGAAAGCACTTCATCTTCTTTTGAAGTTGTAACTACTTAGTAAAAAGTTGACAAATCATTTAAAGAGCAGCTTTGCTCTGTATAACTTATATAACTGATTTCACATGAATGTAAACTATTATAATGACGTCTATAAATACCCCAGTTTGGGGCCAGTTTACTGCTAATGGGACAGAGGGGTGTGTGTGTGTGTGTGTGTGTGTGTGTGTGTGTGTGTGTCCTATTGACCTTGCTCCAGTAGCTTTGTACCTCATGGTCTACAGCATGATTTCGCTTGGGACCTTGTGGCTGTTTAAAGGGACAGTTCCCCAATATGAAGCCTCTGAAATGTTAGTAAGAGTGGTTGAAGATGTGTGAACAAAATTTAAACTGTATTTATAGAATTATTGAATATTAGCACTGAAAAAGTTTAAACAAATCATCTAGTTTGATACATTTTAATATATTATATAAACGTTGACCATAAATATGTAAGCCTAATTAGAGAAAAGTAGCATGAAATTGAGCATACCAGCTTTTCTATATTGAGCATGGCCTTTCAAAGCAGTCACTCTGGAGTTGATATGCCTAACCCAGATTTGCTGTTGATACTCAAATCATTTCTGTACTTGCCTTCAGAGCCGAGTTATAGAAAGTCAGATTTGTAATATTTTGATCATGCTTTGTGTTTCCTTAAGTGCCCTTAGCCCACTAAATTGTGTCTCTTATTCATCAAACTTGTTTTAAGTGATTTTTGACTGTGTCCACTAACGAAATTCACCCCTAAACCATGAAAATTTGCCATTAGTGTGAATAAGAAAATGAAAGTTATTGGCTTGGAAGGGAGTCCTCAAAGGGAAGGCTCTAAATTCATTTATTTGTCTTTTTTATCACTCACTCACTCACTCACTCACTCATGGACCTATCAAATCATAAAATATTTATTAAGACTTACTCTTATACCCAGCATTGTATGAGTGTGTGGTATAAGGACAACTAGTGAAATTAATTGGTGAGGTTATATTTTGGATAAATGTATGAGTATCTATTTTGAAGGAGGAAATAATTCAATATGTAAATTCTGGAGTGGCATTTAAAAAATCAGTAATCTTCAACTCACATCTTGTATTATCTGTGTTGGGCACTCTAATTTTTGGGGAAAGAGGCTCCAGACAATTTGCGAAAAGCTGTTTGAAAGTTATTTGGGGGCATTATGAAATACTCAGCCTAATGTCCCGAAGAATGCAATATGACAATCTGATATTGATTGCCTGAAGGTGCTCACTAATTGCATTTATAGTTATCCAAATTAAGTAGGAGTCCCAGGCTGCAAAATAAATTTACAAAAAACCAAGTCATACTTTTGTATGTGTGTAAAAGATTTAGCATTTTAGGGAAAAATCAACCTTTATTTCAAAAACAAACTTTAAAGTTTGAAAGTAGTAATGATATTAATAATGATAATGCTAACACCCATTTATGTCAGACTTAAACATGTTATATTGCATTAGAATGAACCTGGAATAATTCTTGATGAATCTCTACAGCCTGTGTCTGTGGAAATTAACAGCTGGAAAATTAGCTAATCATGATATGAAAAGGTGTAACAGTCTTTTTTCCTAATGGCCTCACAGTATTTAGTGAAAAAGTTCAGAGGCCTCAAAGAGCAGGTAATTCTGAAAGTGGCTGACCAGACAGATAAATTAAAGTAGAACTCATGATGTGCTTTTTTTTTTTTTTTTTTGGCTGAACCATCCTGCCACCTGTTGGCAGCTCAGTGGCAGCTCAGCTCAGGCTGGGCATCAAACTGCTGTTGCTCAGAGCTCAGCTCACACTCTTGAGCAAGCTCTTAACCAACTGAGCCACTCGGCTGGCCCCATGATGTGGTTTTTAGAAGTATTTCTCATGACTCAGAAAACTTTCCAAATGATTTTCTACCACCTCCATGCCTCCCATTGGAGCTTTCCCCAGTCATTCTGTGATTCCCTAGTGTTTACCTGCAACTGTGCCACGGCAGCCATTGTATTGCCTGCTCGTGACCCTTCTGTACCCAGCCCTCGGACTACCAGTACTCTTGGCCCCAAAGAACTCACAGAAGCCTGTTTTCTTACTAGCTGCCATCTCTTCCAACCCAGGAAGTTCCATTTCTGCAGTTTGTATGTAAAAATAAGACCAGGTCCCTGCAGTATAGATACCAGAGTGACTCACTGGAGCATAAGTGAACACCATGGAAGAGTTGATCTGATCTGTTAATATAAAAACACAGATCCAATCTGTGTCTATTGCTGCTGCTTCGAGTATCTTATTGGAGCCAAACCATGTAAAGAAAACTCCTGAAATTGATGGAGAATGTGGAAAAAAGGGCGTTAGGTTGGTAGGAAAATTTTTTTCGACAAGATTTTGTTTCTTGTGTCAAAGTGTGTTTTATTTGTTGTACTCTGTCTACTCTAGCTTTAAGGATACTGTGACTTCTTCAAAAAGCGCTGAATGGTCCCTCCATATTTTTCAATGAGCATTATGTACATTGTCAATATTTAATAGAATGTTTAATAATAAATAATTACACTTGGGAAGTATTTTCTAATGAGAGGTGATGTAGACAAATGAATACTTTCTGTTTTCTTTTTAAGAGGTGGGACAAATGGTGACATATTCCATGTAAATCATGTTGGAAAGCGATATAAATGACTTTTGTAAGTAACCACCCAAACCAAAGGAAACCACTGAATCAGTTCCGTCCTGCCCTCCAAAGTGGTTGACACTTTTTGCTACTAGGGCAACTGAGAGTTTCCTAGGCAAGTAGTTAATTATAAAATTGTTTTATAAGCTAATTCTGAACAAAGAGGCCAAGTATGAATATACATGTGAATATCTTTTCCCCATTTTCCCAATTAATGCTTCTCCTCCAACATAAGCAAGTACAGGTTCTCTCCTGATATTAGCATATGAATTTCATCTTTAGCCAATAGATTTCAGGACTAGATGATCCTTTCATGTCTTTAGTTCTTCCAAACAATGTTTTTGGTTTCTGGGTACCCCAATCTGACCTGGTTTATAATGGCTTTTAGAATTTCTTGTTGTATAAGATGCCAGAGAGAGAAATTTGCATATACCCCACAAGATTAGTTAGAATGCACTCAGCTGTAAGTAACTAAATACTCCTGATCAACAGGGGTCCAAACACTAACAGCGTTTGCAATCTCCCATAGCAATACGTTTTGAGGTGACAAATTCAAGTTTGGTATAATCACTCAATGATGGCACTGGCTTTTTTCTTAACATATTAACTTTAATTCTTAGTCTTGTCTCCTCAGTTGAAAGATGGCTATCTCATGTCTTCATACAATTGTATGCAGTAGCAAAAAGTTTAAAAAAGTTTTTCCTTATACCTTTTTTTTTTGCAATGTAGAAAATATTTAGTAGAAACTTAAGTAGAATTTCCCTGTCCAGAATTGTGTTACATAGTTTCAAGGACGGCTGAAAAAGAGAATATTTGGCATTTTTTGCTTCTAGAGAGAGAGGCAAGTTCTGATAGCAAGAAAGAAGGGATGGTAGAGGCAGCTGCTTTCTAAATGTGTCAGCCAAATTAATTTTGTTCTGCTGCAACGTTAGAGATTTAGTTCTTGATCCTGCCACATGTTCATTGGGGTCAGCTGGCTGTATATCTTGTCACTCAGGGACTCAGCCTGACAGAGGCTCCCATTCAAATCATGTTTCTATGATTAAGGGAGGGGGACATATGCTTCCATGATTGAGGAAAGTGGACATGGGGATTCCTGCAACAGCTCTTAAAGCTTCCATCTGAAAGTGACACACACCACTTCTCACATTTCATTGGGTTAAGGACAGAAGTGGTATATTTGTGACCAGCCTTAATGGTTACCACAGTAGACAAGCAAAAATATCTGCATATCCAGCTTAATAGCTTTTTGAAATAATTGGCACTAGTTTTATCCTAGGAAATATAATTATAATTAGAGAAGAACATATCTTGGAACCCTGATAATGGCAGTACCAGCTTTCTCTACTACAAGATGTATGCATTCATTCAGCAAATTTATATTGAGTACCTATATACTTTGTGGCAGGAATTATGCTTAGCCCTAAGGATACAGTAATGATGAAGGCACAGCAAATTCCTGGCATCAAGGAACTTAGAGATTGCTAGAAGAAGCAGGCAGGTAAATAGGCAATTCTGCGTGGAGTGACCCATCCTGCTACAGTACTTTAGGGTGTTAGAGATCATACTGAAGCTAAGACCTAAAGGATATTATAGCTAGGAGAAAGGTAATGGTGTGTGTGTGTGTGTGTGTGTGTGTGTGTGTGTGTGTGTGTGTGAACATGTGTGTTTGCAAGATAAGTAGACTATTCCAGGTAGATAGAATATGAAAGAGCTTATCAAGGCTATAATAATAATAATGCCAAGGCTATTAACAAACATAATATATGTATATGTGTGTGTGTGTGTATATATATATATATATATATATATATATATATATATATATATACATATATATATACACACACACAGGGGTGTCAAAAAATGTATACACATGACTTATATTCATCTTTTGTTATTGGTATATATTATTATAATTTTAATACAGCTTTTTCCTTTCTTAAAATGCATATACATTGTTTTGGCACCCTCTACATATACACATACACACACACATATTGGGGTGATTAGATTTTTTTTGACAACCTTGTCTCCTCAGAGTTTACATCATTTCACATTTCCTTCAGTATTGAATGAGAATGTCTGTCTTCCTAGGTTCATGGTAGCAATATATACCATCAGGGTTTTAAATTTTTGCTACTCTAATAGGTGGTGTCTCAGTGTTATTATTTTTTTTTTGGTGTCTCTATTAAGACTGAAATAACATATTTTATTTACATTTTCTCCCCATTCACTGTTCATAATTTTTTTTTCAATTTTCACATTGGTTGTGTATCTTTATTTTTTTAATTAAATTAAATTTGTTTTAATTTTTAATTGAAGTATAATTGACATATACTATTATATTAGTTTTATGTATAATGATTTGATATTTATGTATGTTGTGAAATTATAACCACAGTAAGCCTAGTTAATATCTGTCAACATATATAGTTATAAGATTTTTTTCTTGTAATGAAAACTTTTAAGATTTATTCTCCTAGCAACTTCTGAATATATAATACAGTGTTATTAACTATAGTCATTATGTTGTATATTATATCTCCGTGACCTATTTATTTTATAACTGAAAGTTTGTAGTTTTTGACCTCCTTCACTTATTTTGCCCATTCCCACACCTCTGCCTCTGGCAATTACCAATCTTTCTCTGTATCTGTGATCTCAGTTTACTTACTTATTTATTTTAGATTATGCATATAGGTGAGATCATATGGTATTTGTCTTTCTCTGTCTGACTTATTTCACTTTGCATAAAACACTCGTGGTCCATCCATGTTTTCGCAAATGGCAAGACGTCCTTCTTTTTTCCTTTTTTTTTTTTTTTTTCTTTTAAGGGCATTGTCACTGGCCCTCATATGTAGGACCCGAACCGGGGCCACTGGCTTCTCAAGCCAGCGCTTAACCACTAGGCCACTCGGCTGGCCCAAGACTTCCTTCTTTTTTATGGCTGACCAATTTTATATTTATATGTACCATTGTACATATAGACCACTTTTTATCTATTCACCCATTCATCAATGGACACTTAGGTTGTTTCTATATCTTGGCTATAGTAAGCAATGGTAACATGAACTTGGGGGTGTGTATATTTTTATGAGTTAATGTTTTTGTTTTCTTTGGATAAGTACCCGAAGTAGAATTGCTGGATCACATGGTAGTTCTATTTTTAATTTTTTTGAGGAATATTTGTACTACTTTCAGTATGACTGAATTCAGTTTGGCTACACCAATTTACATTCTCAACAACAGTGTACAAGAGTTTTCTTTTTTTCATGTCCTCACCAACACTTGTTATTTCTTATTTATTTGATAATAGCCATCCTAACAGGTATGAGGCGATATCTTATTGTAGTTTTGATTTGCATTTCCCTGATGGTTAGTGATGTTGAACACTTTTTCATGTATCTGTTGGCTATCTTTATGTTTTCTTTGGAAAAATGTCTATTTAGATACTCTATTTTTAACTGGATTGTTTGGTTTTCTTTTTTTTTTTTGCTGTTGTGTTGTATGAGTTCTTTATATATTTAGGACATTAACTTCTTCTCAGATGAGAATGAAAATTTTCTTTCATTCACTAGGTTCTCTTTTTATTTTGTGGATGGTTTCCTTTGCTATACAGAACCTTTTTAGTTTGTGGTCTCACTTGATTATTTTTGCTTTTGTTATCTCTGCTTTTGGTATCAAATCCAAAAAAAAAAAAAATCACTGCCAAGACCTATGTCAAGGAGCTTACTGCCATGTTTTCTTCTAGGATTCAGTTCTTACGTTCAAGTCTTTAAGCCATTTTGACTAAATTTTTGGTACAGTGTAAAATTGTGGTCAAGCTTTTCATTTGCATGTGGCTGTCCAGTTTTCCCAGCACCATTTATTAAAAAGACTGTACTTTTCCCATTATATATTCTTAGATCCTTTGTCATAAATTAATTGACTATATGTGCCTGGGTTTATTTCTGAACTATATTCTGTTCTATTAATCCATGTATCTATTTTCATGCCAATACCATATAGTTTTGATTACTATAGTATTCTAATATAGTTTTAAATTAGGGATATTTTTCTTAATTGTTAGGTAATCTTTATATGTGTGGTATATTGGCTCTTCTTCAGGAATTTCATTAGTAAGTTTTTCATTAGTAAGTTTCATTAGTAAGTTTGTCATTTGTCTTTTGACTTTGCTTATAGCATTTTCCCTATGTTAATTTAAGTTTTTAGCCACATATTATTTTCTATTTTATTGTGCCTGGGTTTTGAGTAAAAGTAAAGAAATTTACTCTGCTTCTGAGTCTTAAAGGAATTTACCCATATTTTGTTCTAGTGTTTACATGATTTCATTATTTACATTTAGAAATCGAATTTATTTGAAACTTACCTTGCTATGTGGAGTCATTACACCATTCCATATTTTCAAGACTTTCCAATTATCCCAATACTAACTTAAGAAGTCCATATTTTCTTCACTGATGATATTCTATCTCTATTAACTACTAAATTTCTGATGTACTTGGATTTAATGCACTTGAGTTTCTTTATATTTGTTGACAGTTTAACTAAACTTCCACATAATATTGCTGCCTCAACATCCAATTGATGTGGCCAAGCTGTCTGCAGGGCCTTGAACTGACATCAGTGCATGCTCTAGGTAATAGTTTGTAGAGTCACAGGTAAATGTCGATTCCTAGTGTGATGCCCCCAGTGGCCCTTGGGATAGACAGTCTCCCCCACTTCTCTGGGCCTTCCCATTTTGTGGCCCTTAAATAAAACCCTGTGGAGCTACCAAAACCCCACTGTTTTTTTTCCTTAAAAAGAAGAAATGGTATTTATTGTTCATTTTTTACACATGAAAAATTATAAAATTCAAAACTAGTAGATATTAGATAATTTTAAAAATAATAAAAATTGTAGTTAAAATTATTTTAAAATATGCTCATTGTTTTCTTAAAATTTATTTTCAATTACAGCGGACATTCCATATTATTTTGTAATAGTTTGAAGTGTATAGTATAGTGGTTAGACATTTACTTAATTTATGAAGTGATTCCCCTGTCTAGTACAGTACACACTTGGTGCCATTTGTAATTATTACCATATTACTGACTACATTCCCTATGCTGTACTTTACATCCCCATGACTATTCTGTCACTACCAATTTGTACTTATTAATCCCTTCACCTTTTCCATCCATCCATCTCCCCAACCCTCCTCCCATCTGGCAACCATCAAAATGTTATCTGTATCTGAGTCTTTCTAAAACTCTTTTTGGTTTGAATTGACCAATCTGGCCTTAGCCCAGAAATTCCAAGCAATCCACTCAAGTTACCTAACAAAGCATGTGGCCTCAGGTCTATGCTCTTTCTGCCTTCACCATGTCCAGACTTCCCCATGTGACCCCTTGAGGCATGCCATATACTTTCTCCAGGACCTGTTAGTAATAAACTTCTCTATTTCAATTCCCCTGTGCATTGGCTCAGCATTTGACCCTCAGGGCTCTACTTAACTCATGTTGATTTAACAACATCACAACAATGTTCTGTTCCACACATGTGTCTTTTTATGTTACAATATTATAATTTTAAATATAGAAGGTTTTATAATGTTTTACTAGCTGTTAGAGTTAGCTTTCCATTTCATTGCTTTTTTTCCCCAGTATATTCCTGGGTAGTCAGGCTTGTTTTTGTTTAGGTTCCTGAAAAAAGTTGAAGGTATTGTATTGATATTCATTAATTTTATAAGCAAACTCAGGGAGAATCTACAGTTTTATGATGTTGAGTCCTTCTATCCAAGAACATGGTAGGAATTTCTATTTTTCAAGTCTCCTTTGTGTGTTTCAAGTTGTGTTTTCTAGTTTTCCTCATGGCTTTACACATTTCTTGTTAACTTTATTTCTAGCTTTTGTTGTTTTTCTTCTTCTTTTTCACTATATTTTCCAACAGACTGTGGTTCATGTATGGAAGACTATTGATTCCTGGATGGGAATTTTATACCCTGATACCTTATTAATATTTCTTATAGTTTGTAGTAGTTTTCCATTGATTATTTTGGGTTTCCTAAATATAATCATATCAACTTCAAATACAGCTAATTCTGTCTCCCCCTTTCTGATTCTTATCCTTCTAATTGCTTTATCTTTTCTAATTGTATTGGCTAAGGTCACCAACACAGTATTAAAACAGAGTGAAGATAGAAAGTATTCTGGTCTTATTATAGTGTTTCCCTATGCTGGCTTTTTGTTGAGGCATGTATATTTATAATGTTAAGAGAATACCCATCAATTCTTATTTTACTGAGTATTCTTAACGTAGCTGGGTATTGTTTTTTGTAAAATGTTTTATGATTATATGATTTTTCTCCTTAGTTCTATTACTATAACATGTTTATTTTAATGGAACTTATAATAATGAGGACCTTTGCATTCCTGAAGTGAAACCCATTTTGTAATGATGTATTTTTAAATATGTTGTTGAAATCTGTCTTCCAATATTTAAGATTTCTGCAACAATATTCATTAATGAAATTGGTCTATGTTTCTAATATTTGTTAAGTTTTAGTATCAATGGTATACTAACTTTATAGAAAGAATTTTGAAAATTTGAAGATTTTCTTTGCTTTTTTTTATACTCTGGACTATTTTAAGTATATGTGGTGTTATCTGATATTTAAAGATTTTGTAGAATTCCCCTGTGAAACCACCTGGATTTGGTTTGTTTGTTTGTTGATTTAATTTGTGTGGAAGCTCTTTTATGATTGTTTCCATTTCTTCCATGGAGATTAGCCTATGTAGACTTTCTATCCCCACTGATGTCCTAGGAAATTATCAATTTTATTTAGGTTGTTATATTTATTCGATAGAGTTCTAAAAAGTAGTTTCTTATGATATTTTAAATGTTCCTTTGGTTTTTCAGTAGTGTATTTTTGCATTTGCTCTTTCCAATTGTACCTCTCTTGCTTATTTAGCTGAATGTCCCCTACTCAGAGGCACTTTTCTTGACCACTCAACCTAAAGTAACTCCTTCCTCTTTTGTCTCTAGTCTGTATTATTGCTTTCCAAACAATTATCACCTTATGAAATTGATCTATGGAATTTTTGGTTCACCATTGTGATCTCAGTACCTAGAACATAGCAGCCTGATTAATAACTATTTCTGATGTGTGAGTACATGGGTGAATGAATGAACCTGTTCTGTGCCCAGAGTCAGATGCAAGCTTTAGGAGAACGCAGGATTTCTACAATTGCTATTAACATTTTTGGTGCCTTTTTCCAGGCAAAAATTATATGGTGCCTTATTTTGCCGTAAGAGAGAGGCCAATCTTCTGTCCAGGCTTAGGTGTATCTTTAAAGTTGAAGTTTTGCTTTCCAGACACAAGTGTGTTCATTTCAAAGTATGGTCACCTGTGATTGTGGATTAGCTCTATAGAAAAGTTAGGAGGTTATGTCTCTGGGGGCAAGAAGATGGGAGAAAGTAGTCAAGATCCTGGAAAAGCTGTATACTCAGCTGCCTTGGACAATTTGTGTAGGTAGATCTAAGCAGAGAGCACAAAGCTTGTCAAAGAAACACTGGGCCTTTGGGCCACAAACCCTGGAGACCAGGACTGGACCATGTGTGAAATATGGGAACTCTAGTGCATCTATGTCCTTAGGTCTACATTAGTGTTTCTCAGACTTAGGTAATAAATTAACTACAATGAAATGGGAAAAAAGTTGTTTATGGATCTCATAATTTTACTTAAATACTTTTATTAAAATATGAGTTAAATATGCAGAAAAAAAATTAGACAAATTTGTTTTACTTATTAATTTTATGCATGTATAAAAAGTAATGAAATTAAAAAATATATTACATATACTGAAAAATCACAAACTAGTAAGAGTCAGACAATAACAATTATTAAATGTGATGCATGATGCTGTTTTGTTGAAATTAAGTTTTCACTTGTAGTGTGATTATGGTTCTGACAGCTCTTGTATGGGTTTTTTTGAGCCTGACTGTCAATGCTATCATGAGCTGTGATGTGTCATTTCTAATCATCACTCTTCTCTGTTCTATTGTAAAGTTTGTATTTGAGCAGATGCTGTGGCATCAGTTGGTCTTCGCATGGCACAAACCATGAATTACATTTAAGCCCATCTCATGCCTTTTACTGGTGTCTGTAACTGGTGACAAAGTAATATCACACTATTAATACTTCAAGGAACAGCACAGGCTAGTGATTACAAGATGGACGAGGGAACTACATAGCTTGGGTTTGAGTCTCAGCGTCATTAGTTATCAGCTGTGTGTCCTTGGGCAAGTTAATAATGTTCTATGCTTTTTCTTTGTCTCTAATATGAGGTGGTACTTTATCTCATGGTTGTTGTGAGGATTAATGAGGTATGTTAAACACTTATCAGAGGGCCTACCTCACAATAAACACTCAACATGGTCCGTAGAATGCTAATGTAAATATTTTATGACTTTGTTTAGAATCAAAATACAACATGTAAAATCTTATAGATAATTATTGAACTCCTGAAAAGATCTCAGTTGTGTTTTTTTTTTGTTTTTTTTTGAGGGCGTGTCATTGGCCCTCACATGTGGGACCCAAACCGGGGCCACTGGCTTCCCAAACCAGCGCTTAACCACCGCGCCACTCGGCTGGCCCTTTGTGTGTGTGTGTGTGTGTGTGTGTGTGTGTGTGTGTGTGTGTGTGTATTTTTTTTTTTTAAGATCTCAGTTTGAAAAACAATGACCTCACATGTTTCCTAGCTCATTTTCCTTCCCACAAGTCCTTACCATTTGCATGGTTTCTAATGAGATTATTTTCCACATCATTTTCAGTACAGGTCAAAATCTACTTATGCATGCAGTCATCATGGACATCTATTCCACTGGTCTCTACTATATGAATTCTTCCAATTATTCAAGACCTAACTTGGTCTCAGTAGGACTTTTTAAAAACACTTACTAAGTGACTACTATATTAAAGGCACAGCACACTTAAATATCATCTTTGCCTTCAAGCATCTTATAGTTTAGTCAGAACAAATAAAAAATAAATGAATCAGTAAGTTTGTTGATACTTAAACTTCTCTGATGAAGAAATTCTTCATGGGGGTGATGGCAAGAAATTCTTAATGGGGGTGATGGCAAGACAAAGCCATATGTATAGGACTGGCTATATTCCCAGGAAGCAAAGGGACTATTTTCAGGCAGAATGTTGAGCACCAAGTTTCCTCCCCAACACTATTCCTAATATGCACATCTCGTGCCAGCCTCAGGTCCTTGCACCCAACTTACCACAGCATGACACTCGTACCTTTGGGACTGAAGCAAGAACCGTCATCAAAAGGCTCAAGTCATCAATCCCAAGGAAACGCTTCATTGTATAATACTATGGAGCATCCATAGACTGATTCTTCCAGAAAATGAAGGCCACATGACCTTACCAGATGGCCAGATTAGAATGCCTCTCCTGCACTCTAAATATGTTCATTAATTATTTCTACAAGTAATTACTGAAACTTCTCACATACTAGGCCCATAGATTATCTTTAGTTACGCCACACATTCTGTGCTATGCTATATTCATGTTTCCCTACAATCCTGATTCATGTGCTGTGGCACTGCATGTCAGAGACTGGTAGCCCTATAATATTCCATATGCTGAGTTTGCCCACAGAATTATAAACATTTTCAAAGTGCTCTGTTTGTTTTTTTCCTTTCAACCCACAAGTATCTTGGCCCCATCACTCCCTAAAGAGAAACATCCCAAGTCCAGCAGCAGATTCAAGTCTAACATCCCAGAGTTAGTTCTGAAGTGGCCTGTACTAGGCTGAGTTTACAGTAGAAAGATCAGGACCCTGAGCTGCCTGGTTCCCAGACTTCTTACCTAGGCAATCTGGGGCAGAAGAATCAATGGTACCAAATCTCAGTTTATTCTTCTTTATTCCTCTGTAAGGGAGAATGGTAATGTTTGCCAGCTCACATGATTTTGTAAGAATACACACAATGAGAAAAAGCATGTGAAAGCATCTTTTTCACCATAATACACAATAAATATTATTACAAAAAAAACTAATAAAATGAAAAAAAAAAAAGAAAAGAAAAACACTGACCTCTACTAAAAGTAGATGAAATAGCCTTCTTGACTCCTTTTTCTTCTCACAACATAACATGAGCCTCAGATTGTGACTTTTAATCCTTCAAGGTTCACAGTGGATTTAGAGTACTGGAATTTGGGGTAAGACATTTGAAGAGATTAAAAAGCAATCTGTGGTGTACAGAAGAACAGATTTCAGGATTGAAAAACACTTTACTAATTACACAACCTGAAAGTAAACAGCACTCTGTATACTTTGATAAATGTGTGCAATTCATTTTTACTACTAACAAGGAAACATACCATAATAATGATACCTATCAGGTAGAACATTGACTCAAGCAAGGATTTGTGTGACGTGTTGTAGAAGGCTAAAAGGGCATTCAACCCTCTGCCGGTCAGAGGCACTGACAACATTCAACGAATGCCAAAGAAATATTACATGTTTAGTGGGATGTGGAAGGACTTAACTTTGGGAGTATGTAAGGACACAGGGCAGTAAACGGTTCTACATGAATAACAACAGAGTGTTAAAGGTGAAATTAAAAAGTGTAAGAACAGCATGTATCTTTAGTTGCAGCCCAGGTAAGTTTTGCACCTTGACGAAAATTTGACAGAGAGCTCAGCACAGCAGTGTGCTGTGGCCCACACTTTGAGGCTCACCGCTGCCTTAGCTCAGTCATTCTCAAACTGGGTTGCCCATTAGAAATATCCAAGGAGCTTTAAAACATGTGCTGATGCCTTGGACCCACCCCAGACATTTTCGTTTTATTGCTGTGATGAGAGGCCCTGAGTCATTGCATTTTAAAGTCTTCTCAGGTGCTTCTCATGGACAGCTAGGATTGAGAAGCACTGTTCTAGATATTATTACTACATTGGGAGGAAGGATAAATGAATGATAGATTCACGGAAGCTTATGTCAAAGATGACAAGGGACATCTAGGACCAATCTATCTGATTTATACTTCTTTTAACAAAATGTCATCTTTTAGTAATGGGGGACAATTTTAATCTTATTCTTGTACTATGTAAATTCTTTTCTGAAGATAGCTAGGAGGATTGGAGCTCCCCTAAAAACTAGAGTAGCTCACTAATAAATTTCTGGTCAACCTTAGAAGAACATCATTTAAGAGAGCACTTATTGGCTGAGCTCCTCCTAGGAAAAAGACATTGTGCTAAAGTGGTAAAGAAGTGGTAAAGAAGCCATGTGAACATGACACTGGCAAGAAGGGCTATTTTTTTTTTTTAAGCTGAGCCATTCTGCCACCTGTTGGCAGCTCAACAGCAACTCAGCTCGGGCTGGCCTCGAACCGCTGTTGCTCAGAGCTCAGCTTGCACTCTTGAGTGAGCTCTTAACCAACAGGGCCATTCGGCCGGCCCTAAGAAGGGCTATTTGTTAGTGTAATTTTCAGTTGTGAAAAATTGCAAAATAGACTGAATGTTCTTTAACAAGGAAAATGGATCAATAAATTACAGTGTTCCACACAATGGAATGCTTTAGAGTAGTTAACGTGTGAACTAGAGCTCTGTGTCTCAAGATAATTATCAAAATGTGAGGCAAATATTGTAAATTGCAGAATCATATGTACTGCATGTTAGTAAAGTACCATTTAGATAAAGTGTGAACATTTGCAAAATAATACTATATACTGTTTTTGGATATACACAATGGAATAAATGAGAAAAAAAAGGGTGTGAGTAAAAATTGGGGATGGTGATACTTCTGGGATGTGTAAACTCCAAAACAGCAGGGGTTTTGTTTCATATGCTGATATATTCCCCTTTCTCGACCAGTGCCTGGCACTTAGTAAGGCTTGGTAATATTTGTTGACTGAAATAATGAGTAAATGGGGGGAAATGGTATCAGGAATGGATTTATAAGGTCTTCAGCTATATACTTCAGCTATATACATAGTACTTTCATTTCTTAAAAACAAACTGATTATGTAAAACACAAACATTTGATAGAGGTGAATGGTGGATACATAAATGTTCATTATGTTAATCTTTTTATGCTTGAAATATTGTACTGACATTTTAAAAAGGAGTGGGTGCAGAATACACAGGAATTAGGTGAGAATGGAGTGAGGCAGAGGAGTTGAAAATGACTGAGATTTCAAATATGGGTGATCGGAGAACAGCAGTGCCTTTAAGAGTTGCAATCGCTAGATAAAAATCAGGAATGAGATAGAGGGTGACAACACGAATGTGGTTGATGGTTGATGTTTAAAATCCTGGCTGAATTTCACCTAGAAATGGCCTAAAGCCCACTGGAAATGCTCATTCTGACATCATCAGTAGTTTTGAGAAGAAAAGCAGCAGGATATAGCTTAAGGGCTTCACACTCAGCTTTTCCTAAAGCACTTTCAGAGCAAATTCAAAGCTGAGAAACCATAGTGGGGAAAAAAAAACATAGAAAGTTCCCCAAAAAACAATATTAACAAAGGGACCTGCATTTAACTCAAAATTTATACCCGAATTCCTTAAAAGTCAACAGGTAAAAATTGTTGGCATAGGGAGTGCAGGAGCAACTGGAGGACCATGACATCCTGGGCCAACAGAGCAGGACTTTCTCGGGCTAAGATCACATTGGCCTGAGAGGCCAGTTGTACAAGTAATACAGGCCCCCACAGACAGCTTGGATTTAACTCCTGCCTGCTCTTCCCCTTCCCTTCTCCAAATGAGGAACTGAGACAGTTGAGACCAGACAGACCCCAGCACTTAAGTATCTGGCGCTGGTCCTCAGGGCTTGTATTTAGTCTGGCTCTTAGCAGCAGGGGATTAACACAGGGTGGGATAGAAACTCTTCAGTGACAGTCAAGAGGTCTGGGTCCCTGTGCTGCCTCTGTCATAAAACATCTGGTAAACATTTGAATAAGTTTCTTCACAACTCTGAGTCTTATCAAAGATTTGATCTTGAGATTCTCTGAACTCTGGCAGGTATTATAAATTGGTTTCATCTTTGGTGTCTTTATTGACTGATTCATGGCAGCTACCTGGAGAAGGATACTTTAAAGGATTGAGAGATGGTGTTTGTGTCCAGTGGAAAAGTGTGCTCTGATTAATTAGCACTGACATTGGTGGGGATCTAGGTTAGTGACTAAATGATGGCCCTATATTTGCCCTTCCTGATCTGTGGAATTCTATAAATGAATTCTTTTTCAAGGGGATAAGATATACAGACAGAGTTTCTAGGAGGAGCAGAAAACCATTTTTTATTTTTTTTTTTGTTAAAACAGTTCTTCACCCCTGTCTCCTGTAACGAATTATACAGGTTCCCCTGATAGGCTGATAAAGAACATTGAACACTAAAGAAGGTAAAAACAAAAGAAACCCTGGGATATTCACCCCAGGATTAATCTATATTTACTCTACACGGTTTTCTCTGTTAAATCTGCAGTGCCATCTACTGAATCAGACAGGAAGTAATACAAAGACTTTAAAAGATGACAATAGGAGGAACTCTTTTACTTTTTATTTAAGACTATATATTTTAATCTCATAATGTAGCTGCACTTATATTTTGATAGGTGAACCCTTTTGAGAAACTCTCATACCATTTTTATTTCAACATAAACAACAATCATGAGTATATTGTCAATATGTGTTGAATCACTTGTTTCCTTTTTTAAAATTAGTATTTTTAAATTATGGAGTTCAACATTTGAAAACTCAAAACCAAGAAGTATACTTCTGATGTCCTTGTAGCCACAAGGACTCAAGGGCATCTTTTGGATGTTAGTTTTAGGAGATAAAAAAATCTGGGTAGGAGATGAGAAGAGGCAAGTAATGATTATTAAAGGTCTATTAGATTTTGTTCCTAATTGGTATTCCCAGTACTGTTTATTTTAGTGTCCTAAAAAAAGTTCCATGATCCAATAAATTTGGGAACTACTCTATACTCAACCCATCTCTTACAAATTCACATGCACATTAGGATAATAGCGGTTTTTATGGTCTCTGAAGGCAAGAAATCTGTTTAACTTTGTCGAATGCGATGCTTCCTAAATTTAGTTGAACACAGCTTATGTATTTTAAGGCATTTCAAATATTGGTCTCTCTCACATGCCAGACACAGTGCTAGCTGCTTCACATATGTTAACTGGCTTGTGGTTCATTACAGCCTTGCGATTTTATTGAGGAAGGAGATGAGGGAGTTGAAGCAACTTTTGAAGCAACCTTTTCAGGGCATCTAGTTCGAAAGTGGCAGTGCTAGAATTAATAACCCAGGCCTGCCTGATTCCCAAGTACATGCCCTTTCTGTCCATACCACCTGGCCTTTCAACAGGGCATTTTAGTGTTCATGTGGCTGAGGACAGGATCTTCTGCTTGGCAAGAGGGCGGGCGATCACAAGAGCTGCCGTTTTTAGTTAATCTTTCCCTAGGATAGAGACACTTTAAAGGCTCCGCTTGCAGAAGCAAATGATTTGCTTCTCTTGGAGGTAAGAAATTGTGCCTGCATGTGATAGATGGACTCTCTGTGTCACTCCTGAAAACTCAGCCGTCTACTTCCAAAGCTGGCCTTGTTTTGAAGGATACCTAGACAGAAAAAAAAAAAATGTCTCTAGGGAATTCTTTATGTAACATGCATCAGCTTCTAGTTCCTTTCCAGGTCTATACTAGGCTCAGAGTTTCTTAGCCATGATTATAATCCTGCTCTGTTGAGTGCTAGGACCCAGAAAATAAGAATTTTGAGATAGATGATATAGCTATAGATAGATATAGATATAGCTATTGATATAGATATAGATATAACTAGTAAATATAATTTATTCTTAAACCTGTTGTACTTTGGTTTTTGCCACAAGTTACCTAACAACACTTGCTTTCCTTTCTTCATCTCCATTTCTCACCATCTAGGCACTGACCACACACATTAACAAAGGAAGCCGTCCCAAAACTGACAAACTTACAACATCAACAGTTCTGTGCAGGACCAGGCAGAGGCAAGGTTAGAATTCTTCATATATTAGGGAACCATCCAAGCCCATACTGAGCTTGCACGAGGAAAACCAGTAACACTGCTTGATGAGAGGGACCTACTTCGAAGGAGGTTGGAGAGGCACATGACCTTCATACAGCTGTCTACCTGGGCGGGGCATTAATGCTTCCCTCAGGGCTCACTCCAGGGGCACAATTACGGGCAGCCTGAGATTCACTTTTTAAAGTCACTCTCCTGAAGAGATCATAGTTTTTGTACCTTACCAACAAGGAACAGCTATTAAAGAACACTTTTCCAGAAGCTATTTTTAGGCAGACTATTTTGGGTACTTAATATACGTAAGTTGGATGACAGCAGGTCTTTGGAATAGGGGACAGAGCAAAACTGGCTCTTTGAATCTTGGCTCTATCCCTTGCTTTCTGTTGTGACTCAGAGTCTCTGCTTCTTCACATGTCAAAATTGAATTGAATGTTTCTTGTTCTCTGGGATCAAATAAGACTCTGAATGTCTTCATTCTCATTCCAAATTGTTTTGAGTCAATATAAACCAACAAAGACAACCATATAGGAAAACAGTCAACAAAATTTATTAAAGTGTTAGAGGAAACCTGAGTTTTTGACCCATGTTGTAGAAAATATTTTTGGATTCCCCCTCCCCCGCCTTTCTTTAAATGATGAATGAAAAAAAGGTAAATTTTAAAAGTTTGAGAAACAGGAGGAAAGCTTCACTTTTTGTGTGGATTAGAAATATAATTTTGGAACATCATGAAAATGAATTTGTATTATATAAATGATGCATGTGTATTATATTCCCTCCCAATTGTGTGCTTGGTTTAAATCTAGGTGCCCATGTAGGTTTAATGGCCCATCCCTTCCCTATAAGGTACCCAGATTAGGAGACCTTTTCTGCTTCCATGGTTCCAAGGATAACCTATAGATTTATGTTCACCTTCAAGGTGATCTTGCAGTCCTCCATGTTCAGAATTTGCCTTTAAGCTGCTGTGGCCTTGATAACATGGTGAGCTGGGAGGAAGGATTTTGGCAAACTGGCACAGAATGGCAGAACAATGAACAAGGGCAGCCGGGGCCCCAAAAGAAAGGCCTAAGCACCAGAGATTCAAGGTCAAACCCACCAGAGGTTTACTTGCCTGAGGAATTGAGGAGATTGGAGGAACGGAAATCTGACACTTGGAGTTTCGCTCCTCCACTAAACTCTCAGTTGGTGGTGGGGTATCTTTAAACGCTAAACCCTGTACATGATGGGGAAGGAGCTCACTCTGATAGAATTGATGTGTGCAATCTTGCTGGGGTGATGATAGTGCAGCTGCAAGGCAGGGCCTAAGGAGTACTTGGGGTGTGGAGGTCCTCAGCTTGGCTTCTAGTCTCACCTCCTTGGGACATATGTGAGTCCTGGGAGGAGGGGAGCTGTAACAAGTGATTCAATGTAACAGTGAGTGTGGTTGTGTTAGTTTGGACCATGTAAGAAGCAGGTGCCAGGCATTTCATCTTTACAGGGGTCTAGTAACAAGCCAGGAGTTATTTCTTCACTGCAGATGGTATGGCCTCCAGATCCCCACAGACCTGTGTTGTGAACACCTCATTAGGGCTTGCTACAGATTCCACAATGCATCTTTTCCTACCACCGTCTCCTCCAACACTGTGGAGTCTGTGGGTTCATATGGCCTGAGTGGCAGGATTACTTGTAGTGTAGCTGGGACCTGCTGCAGAATCCTTTCTTATTCCAGGTGCCACTCGAGCTGGAGCCTCTGACACCCAGTGTATGGTCTAGAACAGTATTTCTGAGTGTGGAATGTATTATCTCCAGAACCTAAAGAGGCCTACTAAACCCTTTCTTTCTCTCTCTCTTTCTTTCTTTCTTTTTCTTTCTTTCTTTCTTTCTTTCTTTCTTTCTTTCTTTCTTTCTTTCTTTCTTTCTTTCTTTCTTTCTCTCTCTCTCTCTCTCTCTCTCTCTCTCTCTCTCTCTCTCTCTCTTTCTCTCTTCCTCTTTTCCTCTCTTCCTTTCTCTTCCTTCCTCTCTCTCTCTTTCTTTCTCTCTCTGTATCTCTCTCTCTCCCCTTGCCCAGGGAGCCAGTTGTTCAACACCACCAGCTCAGGTGAATAGCAGTGATCGCTGGGTAGGTCTGTGGACCTGGTGTAGCCCCTATAAGCCAGACTTAATCAGTCTCCAATTTTTACCTGACACTTGATAGGCCCCAGTTTAACATAAGGCAAGATGACTATGGGTATCATTGTCAACTCAAGTCCTACATCTAATAGTCTTTAAAGTCTCTGTGTTCTCCTCTCTCCAGTGTCTAGTCACCCAAGTAAATAGCTGTAGGTCTCTTTGCGAAGGAATCATTATATTATATTCTTACCACTTTTTGGCAGAATCCTTCTTGGGGAACTGGCCACCTCTTCAGTCAGTGGGTCTTGGATCTGAAAATTCATTCAGATCTGGGAACTTAGCAAGGCACTTGACTTATTGGAGCAACTACCCTCAGTTTCCTGCTCCTCTGTTCTTGCTTATCATGTCTGTTGTACTTACTAAGCAGCACCTGTCATTGGCTGCCTGTCTGTTTTGCTTATAAGGATGCAATAGAATATTCAAATAGGATATAGAATATCTGTTAACTATTTCCACAGCTTGGTTTGGGTGAAGATTCCTTGGTTACCTCCTGCTTGTACCTGCTAGGTAATTCTTGTCATTCCTTCTGGGGGTATAATCTGTTTCCTCTCCTATCAACTCCACCTTCTCCCAAGCAGAGTTATGCTGGATTTAATGCTCTCTATTGGCCTGGCAGTCAGGAGAGGAGATGGGAGCCCTTAAGGAGACATCTGTTGCCTTGTGGAGAAGCTTCTGCAGTGTCTTTCCATACAGGGGTATCCCATTTCTCACTGAGAAGTGGTGGGCCATCTATGCAAGCTCTTATGGAGGGGTGTCTGAAGAGCAAAAATTCTTGGGGCATCCACCCAGAGGTCCCTATCTCATATTCCAGGTTCCCATGTTTTTCAACCAGAGCCCTGGCTTTAGCTTAACTGACCTGCCTTGGCTGAATACTTAAATGTGAACAACTGTATGAATTCTAGGATAGCACTACAAGAGTCAGTAAAGTTCTGTACTGTGCACAATAGACTCAATAAATACAAGTGAAATAAAGAGGAGTAAATAACCTACAAAATTTCTAAGAGCAATATGTAGACTCAAAGAAAAGATGAGAGCATGTTGCAGAGCCACCAATCCTTTTTATTTATTATTAGTTTTTTTTTGTTTTTTGAGGACAGTCTCACTGGCCCTCATATGTGGGACCCGAACCGGGGCCGCTGGCATCCTAAGCCAGCACTCAATCACTGTGCCACTCGTCCAGCCCGTTTTATTTATTATTGAAAAATCTTTGGAGTAACTCTGAGTATCAAGTTCTGAATGTGGTCCTCAGCTGTGTTAGCTTTTCCGCTGTAAGAGATAAGCTGCCAGAGTCCCTCTGATTCTCTCACTCAGCCTGTAACTGTCCACTATCCTCAGGGTCACATTATTCTTCTATGGAGCATGAATACAACTTTGTAATGACTGACCAACTCTCGTGTCTTGGTAGGAATTGTTCGCCAATGTCTTTCAAATACCTGAGTCATTGTACTGTCAAGGGAATAGCCTTCCACCAGGGCGTTTCCCCAGATCAACCCTAGTGACATCTTTAGCAATCAGGCTGCCACCTGTGCTAGGGACTATCTGTGCCCTATATTCCATTCAGAATGGAGTCATCCTTAACAGTTGAGTGGTTATCAACCAGTCCTGAAACCTCATAATACTACCTGTTTTTTTTTGTTTTTTGTTTTTTGTTTTAAAGATTTTATTGGAGAATTGGGGGAGGGGAACAGAAAAGTTGCTGTCCTTTTGTTCTTCAGCCTAGTTGTGGAGGACTTTGCTTCACTGGCCCATGTTGATATCATTGCGCTCTTCCCAGATGGGGCAGATCGGTCACCGGCCACTGGATGGTCGCTCACCATGGTTATTGGCAGCTCATGCTGGCTGCTGGCAACTCACTGTAGCCTATGGCAGCCCACTGCAGCAGGGGCTGCAGCCTACACTGTCCCTGGGGCCGGGGCCAGCTCCAGGTGGAGCTGTTGTTAGCTGTAGAGGGCAGTGTCACTTGTTCTCATATGTGGGATCCGAACTGGGGCCACTGGCATCCCCAAACCAGCTCTTAACCAATGTGCCACTTGGCCGGTCCAATACTACCTGTTTTTTTTGACCACTTCTCATATCACCTATGTCATCCGAGAAGAAAGTGCTAAGATGAGATTAGACATGCAAGACATTTATTGGGGAAAGCACCTGTTTAAGATATAGGGAGAGGGAACAGAAACAGGTTGGAGAACCTTCAGCCTGCCGTACACAGTCTGTGAAAGGAGAGAGGGAAAGAAGGAATAATTAAAAAGGGAGCTCCTCAGACAATAGCACAGTCCTGAGAAAGTCTTGGTCATGCTGATGCGGAGTCTTTTAGCAAAGATTGCTTGATGGAGGAGTCCCACATTGGGCAATAATAGCCTAGTTCTAGTACCTCTGCTGTGCTTAGTCTTCATCTGGGAGCAGCCTGGGGAAGTGTGGCCTTGTTCTGAACAACGTGGTAGATCCAATTATGCTCCCTGTGGTAGGTTCTCTTACCACTCAGTCCCGAGTAGTACCCCTCCATGATCCCCGCAGTAGTTAATAACCTCATACTTAATTTCCTAAGTCCTATTATCACATCTCAAATCAAAAGGTTCATAGTAACTATCTCATAGGCAAGCTGCGAGGCTTAATGAGTTAATACATTTCAAAAGTGTAGAATGAGGGTTGGTATACAGAAAGGGCATAATGTAGCTAAACAAACAAACAAATAGAATTGGTGGCTCTAGCACCTGTTCTCTTTTATTTTTGAGTCTACCTATTGCTTTTGAAAATATTGTAGGATGTGCATTCTATTCCACTTATTTTATTGCACAAACATTTATTAAGGGCCTCCTATTACAGCATGTAACTTCGCTGGCTCTTTTAGTGTTATCTTAGAATTCACATAGCTCAGGCATATTTTGTGAATTCTCTGACATCCTTGTAAGCTTGAAATGTGTGACCAACCCGAGGGTCACTTTCATTGGATTTTTAAAAAACAAATTCAACTTTATTGAAGTATAATTGACATTTAAAATTGTAATACATTTAAAGTGTACATCGTCGTCAGTCGCTTTCTAGTTCTCTCCTATATTCCGTCCTTCTATGGCCTTCGTAAGGCAGAGAAAAATCTCACTTGTCCACATCAATGTCCCAAGTAGTTATTTTTAGGAGTTTGAAATTTAAAGCTATCCCTACCTCCTGCTACCATCCAAAGCCAAATTAATCCATGTATATTTTATTTCATTTCTCAAATGTCCATTGTACTCCTAGTTACTGGTTATAGAGCAAATGCAACACCAAGGATAAAAATACTGGTAAAATGATGATCAAAACATTGAGAAACTCACAGGCTTCAGGGGAAGATAGATAATGGGACTGACTTTTCACAGTGCAATACGAAAAGCCCAATAGAGATAGGAACATCAACAAAGCCAAGAGGAGGCAGTGAAAAGCATCCCAAGAGAATTCAAGGACAAGATGGGGGCAGGGAAATATCTGAAATCATATTTAGGAAATGTTAAGTGATTCTGCCTGACCACGATCAAGGCATCTTAGAAGCCTTTGCAGAAATAGCAGATTTCTCTTCACATATTTTCCCCAAAGTCCCTTTGCAAATAGTTTCTTGGCAACAGTGATGGGGATGCTGTGCCTTGCAAAGAGTATGCAAAGTCACCCCAATAAGAGTTTGGGGTCATTCGTATATATGTATGCGATACGATTTAATGTGACGTGTTTTCCATGTGTGTTGGTGATATCTATAAGTGGTCCCTTGAGCACAGTTTTGGCTCTAAATTATTAGCCAGACAACCACCATCACTTATGCAAAGGTGGAGAAGAGAAGCTCTTGTTAGAGTTAACAAGAAATGAATAAGGGCAGTCTTACGTCCAAAGCCGTCATGGAGTGGTATTTGTGAAATTGACACTACAATGGATTAATGGAAAACTCCCTGGAAAGCACTGAGTTCTAGAAATAAATAGTCTCTTTACTTTTTCTAACTGGCTCAACACAGTGCAATCCGACTGAGAAAATTCCAGATATATATTTCTTAGGAGAAAGGTGTAAATAAGAAGGACCCTGAACAAAATTACTGGATTCACATGGGATTACTTTCATTATTCCAGATGCCAGGTTTTTCTTGACTTCAGTTAGAGGCATTAAGAGAGAAACTGAGGTATATTAAACATTTAAAGCATTTATTTGAACAAAAATCAATTGGACTTGGGCAGCACCAAATTAGAAGTGGTTAGGTGTGCTCCACTCACAGAAGCCAGAGGAAATACTTATATAGAGAAAGTAAAAACAAAACAAGACAATTATTTGATTGACTAGAGCTTAAAGCTTAGTTGGCTGTTTGCGACTGGATACCCTTAGGTTTTGATTTCCTAACAAGGCATTTACAGGCTTAGGTTTGGGTTTGTTTTGCCTATGTAGACCGCTATGGCATTAGAGTCACCTCAGCCTAATGGCCTCCTTGTTTAATTTAACAGAGGAAATTTTATGTCCAAAGGTTTTCCTGTTGCTGGTTTTTAGTTTGAGAGGCAGTCTTCAGGAAAGAATCATGTTTGTATTCATTGTGGTCCAGATCGCCTGTGGAACTCACCAGGTATGTGTCTTTAAACAGTGTTCTTAACTTCAGTGAAGATCAGTTTAATTATCTATAAACTGGAAATAACAAGTACCTCATAGGGTGGTTGTAATATGTAAATAAAATAATTTAAGTAAAATCATTTAGCAAATAATCTAAGTTATTTGCTCCAGAATATAAGCAGATGCTCCAGAAATGCTATTTCCATCCCGTTTGTTAACCAACATGGCAAAATCTTGGTTAATTGGAATCTGGCTTCCCAGAAATCTCAATTAACCACATCCTTCCTTCTCTCTGCATTTCATAGAAGAAGAGGTGGTATATAGTATAACTATTAGTTCATAAACTTGAAGCCCAATTTTATATACTCCAAGCTTATGTAATCAACACCCCCGCCAAAAGAAATAACTTTAGTTTACCATGGAATCTCCAGCACTTAGAACCATCTGGCATATAATAGGTGCTCTATAAATATTTGTTGCATGAATAGGGACCCAGAAATCCTCAAAGAGCATTGTTAGGAGTTCAGTGATGTCATAAGTCAGCAAAGCATACAGTCTCATTTTACAGAGGCCTTCAATAAAAAATGTTGCACGTAAAACAATTACTGGGGTGTTCCCTGAGTTTATCTGAAAAGCTTAATTTAATTCAATTTATCAGTATTCAACAATTCATCAGTATTTTTGGTTCAAGTGCTATAAGCAAAACAGAAGATACAATCCCTTCTCTCAAGGAGCTCAAATTGGAATGGGAGATTGAACTACGGGAGAATAATTGACATGTGAGGCATAATTGACTGAAAGCAACATGAAAGAATGAATGAGGTGTGAACTAAAAATGCAACTGTAATGCAGTAGAAGAAGGAATTCATTCTCCATGAGAGGATCAGGAAGTTCTTTGAAGGGAAAGATTTTATTGTGTTTGAATTGAACCCTGAAGCAGGAATTAACTTCTGATAAATGGGAATGGCTAAGAAGGTAAAAGAGACAGGAAGGGAGGTGGACTTGGGGAGAAATTCAAGGCAGATGACAAGGCATGGTTGATAGTGACACAGAGAAAGCTTTTCCTGAGGGTTTAAAGAGGTAGGTCCCAGAAAGGAGGCAGTGTGTGACAAAAGTAGAGAAGAGGATTGGTGATACATTTAACCAAGGTTACTGTAGACTATATGTTTGAATTCCTTTCACAGTCATTTGGGAAATACAAATAAACAATGGAATTCCTTATAAATTATTTCTTGAATATGATCTGCTGTGAGAACAAACAGAAAGGGACTAGGTTCTATCAGGGAGAAACAGACAAGGGGTATTGGAAATAGTTCTTATCTGGGAACGGTGCTCCCATATTTGCAGCATAAACCAAAGACTAATGGTAGAAGAATTTCTGGCTTGGTAAGAGAAGTCACATGACTACTTTGTAGACTGTGCTCAAGGGTGAAGAATGTGGCACATAAAAGCCAGTCTTTAAGACAAGCTACTTAAGTGCACAAAAAACCGCTCCCTTTCATTATTTTGGATTAAATTAGAATACATATTTCCTTACTTGATTAAACGTAGGACTCTAAGAAAAATTTAAATGTTCTTAATGACTCAGGGTCATCATCATGGACATGAATGATTATACCTGGTTGTGTAGAGTGAAAGCTTTGGAGTATACAGTGTGTCAGACTTTTTGCCTTTGTACTAATGATACTACCTACACATTCAAGTTTTATTATTGTTCCCTTTGTCTCCTTTCTGCTGCCAACTCGTGATATAAAGCAGTTAATAAGCTCATTTCTAATCTTCCGTTTATCATGGGGGCTTTTCTTGGAAGCAAAGCAGAGTCTTTGTAATCAAAGTTTGTATTTCAGAGGCCGCTGTGGAGGTAAAGAGTATTTTATGGACAATTAATTATGGAAAAATGAATTGGTAGATCTTCTGCAAGACTTGAGTTTCAGCCTCAGCCCTGTCCCTAAGTAGCTAGTTAATTTTGGGTGTCACTTAACCTTCCTCAGACTAACTTCCACATTAGAAAATAGAAATTTGGAAACATTTTCTGAAGTCCCAGAATGATGGATGGGGCATGCGTTTAAGAGTCAGACTGTATTTACAATTTCTTACTTGTAAGCTTGGCAAGTTAGCTGGGTAAGTGAGTTAACCTCTATGCCTCTTTCTGTTTTCTTATCTATTTTGGTGGATAATAATACTGGTTTCAAAGTTACTATGGAGTGTGGGTAGGACAAATGGGGTAAATTGCTCTCACTATGCCTGCAACCCAATGGAAAATACATACTAGTTCTTGTTCCCTTTGCTCACTTGAAATCTTTGCAGCAAGATGAAGTGCTTAAGAAGTCAGAATTCCTCAGGCTGAGTCTATACATGTCATTAGCCAAAGAGGCCACTGGATGTCACACTTGATCTAGCTGCCACATACATTGTCCAGTGCCCTTGGATTGGACAGTCTTGGGATTTTAGAGCTGGAGTGGATCTTAGAGATCTTTGAGTCAGAGTTTGAGCCAAATTTGTTTTGTACACATTTTATTTTATTTTTTTAGTGTTAATGAAACTTGAATGCATTTAGGCAGAGGGTGCACTGTGTCCTACGCTGTGGAGCCCTACTTGGTCCCTTCACTCATTCAGGTTACCCATCTGGTTCCTGATGGATTACCCACCTGGTTACTGATGGGTCACCCACCTGGTTCCTGAAGGCAAAAGAGTGTAGAGCACCTGGTCTCATTTACAGAGGAGGAGACTGACCATCCAGAGGGCTCAACGGTTTGAACACAGGTTAAGTACGTAGTAACTCTGAGACAAAACTCAGGTCACTTGACTTTCAGGTGGGTCCTTGGCTTTGATCTAGGCACTTCAGAGTTACAAGATTATGTACCTTTAGAAAATTTCTATTATACAGACATAGATGAGAAGGCTCATTATCTGACTCTCTCCTAAGCTTTGTCTCAGGATATTTTGAATTCCACATCAGCACTAGATAGGTGTTTAATCTCATCAATGTTTTATCACATGCATTTGGTTGGGGGATAGGACTATGGTTGGACATTGGAACATGTTTCCCAAGACACTTAGCAGAGACACATTAGGCTAACAATAAAGTCTGCAACCTCTAACAGGAAATCAGTAAGACAAGCCAAGGGTCATGATTTATCCCAGCTCTTATCAGAAAAAGCAAGCCAAGAGAACTCATTCTCAGTACTAATAAGTTATAATGTAACCACACACACACGCACGCACGCACGCACGCACGCAAACACGCACGCACGCACACACACACGAGTTTAAATTTTCAAGCTGCCAGATAGAGGATGTAGGCTATTGTTGCTCACACTCTACCCACTGCATTTGGAAAGAACAGGTCAGAGAGGGTAATTAGCTCTCAAATTCAGATTTCCCTGGTTGTGTTCTCACTAGAACAGCAGAAGGTTATTTTCTGGGATTATGTTGGCAGATTTGCTGGCCTTGTAGGACCTACCTGGATAAGAGTAAATCAGGTTTCCCCTGAAAACATTTTACTGCCTAGGGCACTTGTTCTGAGACCCTGCAGTTTGTGGAGGATGTGGTCTCTTCCCTGGGGAACAGAAATGTGGAGGGTAAGCTATTCTTATCTCCTTAGTGGATATGAATTTTGAAGGTTCTTAAGGAATCTCACTGGGAGTCTCTTGAAAGTATAGTTTTTAAATAAAATTTTTTTTTCAATTAATGTTGACATTCAATATTATATCAATTTCCCAGTAAGTCAAGTGCCACCCTGACACCATGCTTAGTTATTACAATATTATTGACTATATTCCCTATGCTGTACTTTGCATCCTCATGACTGTTTTGCAACAACCAATTAATCCCTTCACTTTTTTCACCCAGTCCACCAATCCCTCCCGCATCTGGCAATGCTCAAAATGTTCTCTGTATCTATGATTTCTTTTCTGTTGTGTTTGTTTATTTATTTTGTTTATTTTTAGATTCCACACATAAGTGAAATCATATAGCATTTGTTTTTTTCTGTCTGACTATTTCATTTAGCATAACACTCTCTCAGTCCATTTATGTTGTCACAAATGGTAAGATTTCATTTCTTTAAAGTGTATTTGAGGAACCCTGGTGTCAATGATTTAAAAAAAAGTAGGATAGCCTGTTCGAAGTGGAGCAAATATTAAAGAGAATCAAGTCCAACCACACGAACCAGACATGGGGGGCCAGATAGAGGACTTGCTGATGGTTACACAGTAGTTTAGCTGAGCCAATGGTTTTTCCTGTTATTTTATGTTTTTCCCCAATATGTTCTTGTGTCCAGGTCACTGAATGCTCATCCTTTGCTTTCTCTACCCTACTGCTTTTATTGTTTCACACCCATTTTTTTTATATCGAAGTCCTGTTGACATAGAACAAGCTACGCACATAATAAAACGATACAATTTAATAAGTTTTGACATACGTGTACACTCACAGAATCATCATCACAGTCAAGATGATGAACTTACACATCACTCTCACAGGTTTCCTACTGCTGCTTGGTAATGCTTCCCCTGCTCCTTCCCCAGGCAACCACTGTTCTACTTTTTCACTCTAGATGAGTTTGCATTTTCTAGAATTTTCTACAGGTGGAATCATACAGTATGTACTCTCTTATGTCCGGCTTCTTTCCCTTAGATACCTATTTTGAGATTCATTCATGGTGTAGCATATATCAGTAGTTCATTCTGTTTATTGTTGAGCAACATTCCTTACATGAGTGTATCACAATTTCTTCATTCGTTTGTTGATGAATGGGCTTTTTGCAATTCTTGGATATTGTAAATGAAGCTGCTGTGAACATTCATTTACAGGTCTTTGTATGGATGGATGTTTTTGTTTCTTTTAGGTCAATGCCTAAGAATAGAATGGCTAGATCAGGGGGTCGGCAAACTGCGGCTCATGAGCCACGTATGGCTCTTTAGGTACATACCTGTGGCTCTGAAATAAAATTGAAAATGAAACTAAAACTATCATAGTTTCATTTATAAAATTTAAAAAAAAAAAAAGATTTTATTGGGGAATTGGGGAAGAGGAGTAGTATTAGGGAATTGGGGAAGGGAGACATTGTGTTTTTCCAGGACCCATCAGCTCCAAGTCAAGTTTTGTCCTTCAATCTTAGTTGTGGAAGATGCAAGCTCAGCTCCAAGTCCAGTCTCCGCTTTGAATCTAGTTGTAGGGGTCGCAGCCCACCATCCCATGTGGGGGTCGAACCGGCAACTTTGTTGTTAAAAGCACGTGCTCTCATCAGCTGAGTCATCTGGCTGTCTGTTGGCAGCTCAGTGGCAGCTCAGCTCGGGCACAACTCACTGGCACATGTGGGAATGGAACCATCGACTCTGTTGCTCAGAGCTTGCACTCTAACCACTGCACAACCCAGCTGGCCCTCAGAAATGGTTTTTAGTTTTTATTGTATAAGCCTCTCATGTCTTTTGTTGTATCGAACCCTAAATATTTCATATTTTTTGATGATATTGCAAACTGTATTGCTTTTTAAATTTCAACTTTGGATTATTGGCTGTTACTGTCTATATAATTTGATCTTTGAATATTGATCTTATATCCCTACAGCCCTGCTAAACTCACTTATTAGTTCTAGTAGCTTTTCTGTAGAGTCCATCAGATTTTGTATATAGACTAGTCTGTGAATAAAGGTGACGTTACTTCTTCCTTTTCAACCTGGATTATTTTTATTTCTATTTCTTGTCTTGTTGCACTGGCAAGAACCTCCAGCACACTGCTAAACAGATATAGTAGAATTGGATATCAAGGTGTTGTTTCTGATCTCAAGGGGAAAGCCTAGAGATTTTTACCACTAGCGTAATGTGAGCTATAGGTTTTTTTCGTGGATTCCCTTCGTCTTTTCGACAAGTTCCCTTTACTTTCAAGTGGGCAGAGCATTGTTACAGTGCTAAGGTTTTCTTTTTAAGTTTCTTTGTCTGCTTTTGGTGCTTGGGTAAAGCTGGACTCATAGAATAGGCAGAAGAATATTCCTCCTTTTCAATTTTCCAGAAGAGTTCATATATAATTGGTGTTATTTCTTCCTTAAATGTCTGGTAGGTTTCATTAATGAAGCCATCTAGGTATGAAGTTTTCTTTGTGGGGAAGGTTTTGTCTACAAGTTCCATTTACTTAATAGCTATTGGACTATTTAGGTTATCTATTTCTTCTTGATTAAGTTGTAGTAGTTTTTGTCTTCCAAGGAATTTGCCCATTTCATCTAAACTGCTGAATTGATTTTCATAAATTTGTTCACAATATTCTCATCTATTTTTTTTTGTTTTGTTTTCTTTTTTGCTGAGCTATTCTGCCACCTGTTGGCAGTTCAGCAGCAGCTCAGCTCGGGCACAGTGCCACTGGCCCACGTGGGATCGAACTGGTGGCGCTGCTGCTCAGAGCTAGCACTCCCAAGCCAACTCCCAACCAACTGAGCCACTGGGCTGGCCCTCTCTTGTCTTTTTAATATCTGTAGAATCTGTGGTATATTAGCAATATGTTGTCTTGTCTCCTTTTCTTCCTAATCAGTTGTCTAAAGGCTTACTAATATTATCGATCTTATCAAAGAAATAGCTTTTGGTTTCATTGATTTCCTTTATTGTTTTGTTATTTTTTATTTCATTTTCATCTTTATTATTTCCTTCCTTCTGCCTTTTTAGTTTGCCTTCTTTTTGTATATTAAAAAAAATGATTTGAGACCTTCTTTTAAATATTTCTTTTAGTGCTATAAATTTTTTCCTAAGTACTTTTTGTGGTATCCCAGATATTTTATGTTATGTTTTTCTTCAAAATATGTCATAATTTTCTTTGACTCATATTATTTTGGGAAGCATATTATTTAGTATCCAAATATTTGGGATTTTCCAAATATCTTTCTGTTATTTTCAATTTGATTCCATTGTGGTCAGAGAACGTGCTCTGTATGACTTGAATTCTTTTAAATTTATTGAGATTTGTTTTATAGCCCAGAATATGGTCTCGTTGGTAAATGTTCCATGTACACTTGAAAAGAATATATATTCTGCTGTGGTTAGGTGGAGTAGTCTATATATGTTGATTCAGTCATATTAATAACATTTTTTAGTCTATTGACACTGTTGTTCAAGTTGACAGCATTTTTCAAATCCTCCATATTTTTCACTCATATTATCTCTATTTGTTCTATTAATTATTGAGTGATATTTCAGTCTCTAATGATAATTATACATTTGTCTATACCTTCTTTCAATTCCATCAGTTTGTCTTTCATGTATTTTGAAGTTCTATTATTAGGTACATAAACATTTGGGATTGTGATATCTTCTTCAAATTAATTTCTTCATCATTATGAAATAGACTTTTTTTTTTTTTTTATCCCTGGCAATAACTTTTGTCATGTCTTTTTGACTTTTTATCTGAGTATGTGTGGCCTGGGATAAACCTGAAGTTTATGTTCATTAGTATACAGATTTAGGAATTTCCCCTCCCCATCTCTCTTCTTTTTGGGGATTTCTCCTATGTTCTGTCTCCAGGGCCTCTTTTTCCTAGCTCCTCTAGCTAAAATAAAAAGGTATGTGTCTCATTCAATTCTATACTATTTGGTCTGTTCTCTGGGTAAATTGGCAAGAGAAAGTAGTTAAAATGAGGATTCCCCCATATTCTTCCTCTTCAGAGCACTGGGGCCTCTTTTGTGGTCCCTTTGTATGGAAATGTGGGTTTTCTCCAGGGGTTTTAGGTCCCTTTGCTGCTGCTGTCACCATTGCCATTGCAGTGGTGCAGTCTTGAAATGAGGTTGGGTGGTGGTGCTTGGGATGGGAGGAGGGGCAGACCTGTGAGAGAAAATAGAGAATAAGAATGGGAAAACATAAGGACAACCTTCCCCCCTCACCCCAAACCCACCCCAAGGTTCTGGCCTCTGGTTCTCAGGAGCTTCTTTTCTTGGGCTTCTAGGTAGAAAGGGGATTTCCTCTTGGAGGCTTTCGTATGCATACTTTGCACAATTCTGTGACTCAGGTTACCTGAGGATAAATCCGAGGAGATAAAGGAGATAAAAACGTCCAGAAAACTCACTATCATTACGGATTAATTGACTTCTCACCCCAAGCCACTTCCTGGAATTTTCTGTTGTAAGTGGGAGAAATAGGCTGCGCTTGGTTTCCTTCAGCTTGCGCAGCACCAGAAACCTGTGAGCCTGACGTTCACTTGTTCCTTAGAGAAGAGAACCTGAAATTTTCATCAGCCCCTAAGTCCCATTTGTGGATTTTTGTGATAATGATGACTTCTATTTGTTTGATTCTTACCTTGTCAGACAGTATGACGAATACTCTCATGTGCATAATCTCAATCAATTCTCATGGTAATCTTATGAGGGAGATATTATAATTTTTTTTTTAATGAATGAGGAAACAAAATCTGGTAATTTAATTTTCCCAAGTTCCCTACTGTTAGTAATAGGCAGAACAAACTCAGTGCTGACTGCTCCAAAGCCTGTGCTCTTAGCTACTTTGCAAGGCAGCATGGGATTTAAAAGAACAATAGGAACCACACTGAGGTGGAATTTGAATGCTAGAGTAGCAGGGCTCAGTCCACAAATGAGCATGAAAGAAAAGAAAAATTTACTGTTTTATAACTCACCTTATTTTTGACTGAGCTCCCATCTTGTGGGACAGGTCAAAACAAAAACTTGCCGAGGTTCATCCTCCCATTCTTGTGATTGTGCTACAATCTTTGGTATCCTAGATAGTAGTGGGAAAGAAAGGTCTGGTCCTTACTAATGGATCACAGAGATAACTTTTTAGAATGCCAATGTTCCTGTCCCGATAGCCTCTTTCATTTCCTTTGAGAAGTCCTGGCTATGTTACTCAAGGCTCCTGAGTTTGCTCTGTAGCCATTCTTCTCAGAGATCTTGTTTCATTCTGGTTGGTGCTGCTTGGAAGCAAGGTCCAAATTCCCTATGTTTTTTTTCAACCTCTTTCTTCTCTCTCCGTGTCTGCATTCTGTTCTAGGGATGAAGACACACATTTTTTTCCCTTGCTTCTCTGTGATATTCTGTCTCTACTACAAATCACTTTCTCACACTCTTCACTTCCTCTAAAAACTCTATAAATTATTTGAATTGCTATAAAGCTTTTGGAAAACCACAGCCAGAAAGGCTTGCATGGAATCGCTATTCGATGTTTAGCCGGATATCTTTATTGAAGCAGTGGTAGACAGATGGACCTGCTGAGAAAGGGGAAAATACAGCAAGAATAGAAGTCAGGTAATAGCTTCCCATCCTTTCCCTTCCCTTCCTTTTCCCTTCCTCTGTTTCTCTATCCCACCATCCCTCACCCTGTTTTTGGTTCCCTCCATTCTTTACTCTCTCCCTTCATCCACCTCTCCTTTCCTTTCTTCTTTCCATGCAATCAGCATTTAAAAAAAAAATGGGGGATCTAGGGGAGAGGAATAGCATTGGTGAATCGGAGAGGGGAACAGACAAGTTGCTGCCCTTTTGTTCTTTAGTCTAGTTGTAGAAGACATTGCTTCACTGGCCCATGTTTGTATTATCATTGTGCTCTTCCTGGGTGAGGCAGATCGGTCGCTGGCCTCTGGACAGCCACTGACAGCGGCTCTTGGCAGCTCACTCTGGCTGCCGGCCACTCACTGTAGCTTACGGCAGGCCACTGCAGCAGGGGCTGCAGCCTACACCATTGCTGGCGAGGCACAGCAGCCCAGCTCCAGGTTGAACTGTTGTTCACCATCTTAGCTGTAGAGGGCAGTGTCACTGGCCATCATGTGGGATCCAAACTGGGGCCCTGCTGCTCAGAGCTGGCATTCCAAGCCAGCTCTTAACCAATGCGCCACTTGGCCGGCCAGCAATCAGCATTTTTGAGCACTTCCTATGAGGCATATCCAACTTCCTTTGCTTTCATCCTCCCTAGTATTGGGCATATGATCCTACATACTGACAACAGCAAATGATCCATAAACTCAAACATCAAATTGGTTTTTCTGATTTTTGCATAACGGCTTTAGTGACTTTCAGATGATAAATGCATTTGCATTACTGTAACTGTATAACTTTTCAATGCTGTATTAGTTATCTATTGCTTCATGATGAATTATCCTGAAACTTAGCAGCTTAAAATAACTACACTTATTACCTCACACTTTCTGTGGGGCAGGAATCTAGGCATGATTTAGCTGGGTCCTCTGTTTCAGAATCTCTCCTAATCTGCAATCCATGTGTTAGCCCAGGCTGCTGTTCTGTCAAGGCTCTTTTGAGGAGGGTTCTGCTTCCAAGCCCAATCATATGGTTGTTGGCAGGCAGGACTCAGTTCCTCACAGGCTGTTGTCTGGGGCTGCCTTCAGTTCCTTGCCATATGGCCCTTTCCATAGCACAGCTTACAACATGGCAGCTGGCTTTCTCAGGGTGAGCAAGCAAGAAGACCCAGCAAGTTGGAAATCATAATCTGTCATAATCCAATCTCAGAAGCGATAGCCCATATTTTATTCATTAGAGGTGAGCCACTAGGCCCAGCCTGTACTTCAGGGGAGGGGATTATACAAGTTTGAAGACCAGGAGGTGAGATCAGTAGAACCATCCCTACCACAACTGTACTTTCAACAAGGGACACTACTTCAAGAAGACCTGAGGTAAATTACAGTGTCCTTTTATTGGATGAAGGGGAGCCAAGACTCATAAGAATATAGTATGTGCCAAGCCCGGTGCTAGATGATTTCATGTGCCTTACTATATTTAACCCTCAAATCTTTCCTGTGATGTGGGTATTTGTGCCAGAGTCAGCTCAATATTCATTCTTCCATCTTTACATAGTAAAATAATTTTTTATGGTTATCCAGATAAAGACTACATTTCCCATCTTCTCTTACACCTAGGTGTGACCATGTGCCTAAGTTCAGGCCAGTAGGGATGGAACACAGCGTTATGTGGCAGCTTCCAGTGAATCTCCTTAAGGGGAAGCTGGTTAGGTGTTCTTCCCTCTTCTTTGTCCTTTCTGTATCCTATTTGGAACGTAAATGCCATCATCTTAGTTCATGAGATTAAGATCATGCAAATAAAGTAACGAGAAGAAAGACCCTCTGTTCATGACACTGTGAAACACAATAGCAGCATTGTACTTTCTTTTGGAATTTTTGGGAGAGGGACAAGAAGTTAGTGTCTTATTTAAACCATTCCTATTTTCTACTACTCTCTCTGGCAGCCAACCTAATCCTAGCTAATTCAGAATTTGGCATTTAGAAGTGGGGTGTTACTTATAACAGAAGTCAAAATATGTGGTGTTGGCTTGGGTTGTCCAGGGTTGGCCAACTTTTTGTACAGGGCCAGGTGGCAAATAGTTTAGGCTTTGTAGACAATCCGTGGTTTTGATCATCCATTCTTCCCTTTTCTAAAACAACTTTTTAAAATGTAAATATATATAAGCTCAGCCCTTTAAAATTGTAACCACCGTTCTTAGCTCAAAGGCCAACAAAACAAAGGCAGTTGGATTTTTGTCTTTGAGGGATAGTTCTTGAACCTCTGCTCTGCCCTCAGGAGTCAGCAGATGTCCCCAGGGCAAATGTTGACTCAGAGCCCACTTACCTTTCTGGAGTCATGTTTTCTCATTGTTTTTAGTTTCTGAGTATTTCTTTTGTTTTCTTTATCGATTGGAAAATAATGCACTTAATTCTTAAAAGTTACATTTCCTCTCAGAATGTACACCAGACGGGATTTTTATGAAAGATACAAATGCAAAGAAATCACCAAAAGGACATTGCAATGATGGGTCATTAATATTTTGGTATTTGCTCAAAAAGAGTAAAAAATTTAGTTTTCAGGAAAGAGAAAATAAATCAGCAACAACTGTTGCTGCTTTTTAAAACTTGATAATGGTACTTGAAAATTCAATGAAAATCATTTTATCATCCTGGAATTTCACTAGTCATTACAATAGTGCATTATTTCTCATTTCATGTGATTTATGATTCTATGGTACCCATTATATTTATATCTTCAAAACTAATGATTATTTTTTCATTGAATGAATGTTGTAATTTTACGTAGTATATTACATAGATAACAGAGTTCTATAAAACACTGTACTCAAAGTAGAAAAATTAGTGCTTTATACAACTTTTTAATACTGTCTTTGTCTCTTTTGGTATCTCAGCTAACTAACTTCACATAAATAAAGCCAATAATAACAAAAAGGAAAAGAAACAAGAAATTGTATAACATCTAGATACTAGAAATACATTTTGCCGACAGTTTGCTTTTCATTAAGAGATAGAGAAGATAACAATATCTGGATATATTATAGTCAGAAAAGTATAAAAAAGAAAAACTCATGAAGGAATAGTAATAAAAATACCAATAATTACATTAAACGTTTAAACCAGTTATAATAATGGATTGATTTAAATAAACTTATCTGTAGCCTGTGAACCCAAAGATCTTTTAGGAATTATAGTATAAAATACCAAGTTTCAAAATAAAATTTACATTTGTAAAAAAGTATGTTTACTTTATTGCAAATCATTTATTGCAAAAAATATTGGTATAGATAAGGCTTGTTAAATAGAGTCGTGACTTTTATAAACACAAGTATATTTAGAAAACAAAGAGAGTTAACGACCAAAATGTTTTCATGTAAATAAAAAACAAGGGTACCTGCACATTAATATCATAAATTAGTATGCAAATACCACAAATCTATATTTTAAAGCTGCTTCTGGATCTCTAACTAAAAGTTTTCCTTTTTTAAAATTTTTGCATAGTCTTTTATATTTTTCCTGGAAAAAATATTTGAAAACTTACTTAAATAGCTGTAACAATAGATCAAGAGTTAAATCCACCTTTAAAAAGGCTTACTGTATGAAGCTAGTGTTTGGCAACCATAATGAAAACTTAAAATTTAGAATAGAGTTGATTGTTTTTGGGATTTTTGACTAGGTGATGAAACCTACCAGCTGATGCACTTAAGTGCAATTATATTCAGTTTTTTAAAAATGCAGAGTTATGCTTTTTTGAGCTCCTTTTGCTCGGCCTGCTCCAAACTGTTTGGAATATACTTTCTCTTCTAATAATGGCCCTTGAGCCATTCTCTACTGTTCAGGCCCACTTCTATTTCTTTGAAGTGTACTGTCTCTTCTAATAAACTGCTCTTTTACTACTTAAAAAAAAAAAATGCAGAGTGGACCACTAGAGTGTGTACCTCATTGAGGAAAGAAGTTAAAAGCTATATATTTGCATTCATAGTTTCTGGCGTAAGAGTAAGTGCATGGTAAACACAGACTGATCATATGTTTATGAAGAATAGGCTTGTGGGTTAATAGCTATAGAGACTGTAAAATTTGTTTAATTCTCAATATTAGTAAAAAGAAGAAAGGAAGAGTAAAAAGGAAGTTCTATAAAAAGGGAAAATGCCTGTCGATATTAATTTCCATTAAAAATAGTGAAACCTTGTTATGGGATTAGATGAGGTTTCTGGTGAATAGTTGATGAACAACCATCATGGTGAAGTTAAATGCAAGGGAAGTTGAGTTTGAATAAAATTGTAAAACACAGAAGGAGCTGGAACGCAATGTGCTTTTTGAGGTGAAGGTTTTCCCAGAAAGCTCTCTCTGGTTTGGGGTGGTTCAAGGACAAAAGTACCAGAAAATGCTTTTACGACCTTCTTAACATCCAATGGACCTTGACAGGCCAAGCACCTGTCCCCAAGAGCTATCTTTCATCTTGTCTCCTGCCCAGTCTGACCTAGTGGCTTCTTAGCTCTGTGGCTGAAAGCAAAACTCAGGACCCACAGCCTAGGGGCAGTGGGAGGGACAGTAGGGCCAGAAGGGGCTGGGTGGAGGGACAGCTAGCTGGGGGATGGATGGAGGGTAGTTTGGAGAAGATGATACATATCTCTCCATTCACTACACCCTTACCCTGGTCAGAAACAAATTGCCAGACTCTTTAGTTCCAGCTGTATCTGGTCTGTTGAGGATAAAACCAATTCTACAACATTAAAAAAAAAAAAAAAGGAGCCATGTAGATGGGGGTCACTGTATAATTTGTTGTCTGCACTGGGACACCTTGGAGGGTAAGAAGGGCTATCACTAATATTTTTAAAGTGGGACCGCAGATGTAAGCAAGCACCGTTCTGGCACACAGAGATATATTGTCAGAGAGACACTGCCACACCCTGGGTGGGGTTGACATTCCTCAGTTTCCAAGAGGTTCCTGCTGGCATCTGACTGTTTTTAAAATGCTGTTTTTTGGTATCTCCCCTCCCCTTAGACAAAGTCACATATGTGAAGAGAGAACGAGACTTATTTTTTTTTCTTGATTTCTCTCTCAACATAGGAAATGTCCGTGAGGAAGAGGTAGGTGCAGAGCATTCTGTGTTTCATTCCAGGCACTTTTGAATGAATGAAGGTTTCTGGTTTCCAAATTGTTCTTCACTTCTAGATTGGTTATAAATTTCTCTTCACTCTCAGCTAATATATAAGGTTTTCTTTGATCTTTCCTGCAAAACTGAGAGGAACTGGGGTCACATAAAGTTTTAAGTCTCTCATAAATAAGTCTATGTGTTAAGGTGGGCATATGTCCTTATTAAACCTATCTAAGCATTCTATGTACTAGATAAACACTGTAAGAAAAGCTGGCTTTTAAAATGTTGGACATTTTGGGGGCCATAAAATATTTTGCACACATATTTTATTGAATAAAAATATTTAAAATGCTTTACTCCATAACTGAAGAGATAAAGTACAGGGGTCAGATAAATCTCATTTTACTAATAGTCCATGATAGAAGGACTTGCTTTGCTTTGCTCTAACATTGACAAATAGACACTTATAACCTGGTGCATACATCATACTTTCTATGAATACAGTTCTCGTAAAACTCAGAGCATTTTCAAGATGTCACCTAGAATAAAGTAAAATTTCAACATCAGATTTGACAATCAGTTTAACAAAACCCAGTAGATAACTGTTGCGTGTCAGGTAGCAATGTTCTGTGGCCTAATTTCTCTCTGTCTTCCAATAAGTGTATTAACATTACTAAACTATGCTATTAATATTTTTCTTTTAGAACATTCATCACAAAGTTCACTTATGGTATCATATTTGAAACAATTTTGTCTTTTAACAGATATATCTACAATATATAAAAATGTATCTACAAAATACAAAAAGTACCAAGTCTTTAGTGTAAGTTCTAGGTATGTTTTCACTTCCTGGGCACTTCTATATGAGTGCAAAGAAGGGATAAATGATCATGGCCTTATATGACTACTGGAGCATACTGTTCAGTTTTTTGTTTTGTTTTGTTTTTTTTGAGGGCAGTGTCACTGGCCCTCATATGTGGGACCGAACCAGGGCTGCTGGCTTCCCAAGCCAAGCGCTTAACCACTGCGCCACTCGGACGGCTTTACACACTGTTCAGTTTTAATTGTAAGTTACTTTTGGAAAATCTTGGATAGGGCTGGAGTTGCACAATAGTAAACTTAACTCAACTTTGTAGCTTTGACCAGAAAGACAATTTACTCAAAATACTAACTTTCTCTATTGATTCTTATTCTGCAAAAGGCACCCTGGAAAATCTCCCTGTCCCCATGGATTTAAATTGTGACCCAGTTGTCCAGGAAGGAACTATAAAATAGTCATTTGGAAATGTAATGAAAATGAACATAAATTGAAAATTACATTGAGGCAATGTTTATAAAAAGCTAATCTATGTGATTGAAAGAAAGTGTCTTTAAAAAGAAACTATTAAGTTAAACTAAAACAAATTTCCTGTGTGGCTATTAACAATACACAGCTATTAATATTTAATTTTCATCCACTGTTAAAAAGTTACAGAACCGTGGTTTGGAAATGTGTCCTCTTTTGTTAAATATTTTTTGAAGGCAATATTTTCTTAACATGAGGTAGCTTTCTAGCAACATTTAATTGCTATTACCCAAACACAGTGTGGTTTAGCATGATACCAGAGGCAGAAGGGGAGAACTAGTTACCTAGGAAGGTTACCCTTTGTTGTGGTTAAAGGTGGTCTACTTTTACTAATGGGGTGGGAGAAAAGTACAGCAATTTTAGAAGAGGAAGCATTTTTACAGGTAGGAAAATAGATATCTACTCTCACTGCTCTTCTGTTTCTTCCCAAGTAACATCGGCTCATTTCGATTCTTAGTAAGCTATTCATTACCAAAAGTTAGAAACACAATTCTAATTTACTAGATGTTTCTAAATTATAGGTTTGGGTATTTTATTTTATTTTTATTTTTTTTTTTTTTTTTGAGGGCAGTGTCATTGGCCCTCATATGTGGGACCGAACTGGGGCCGCTGGCTTCCGAAGCCAGTGCTTAACCACCGCATCACTCGGCTGGCCCTTATTTTATTTTATTTTATTTTAATTTTTTTTTTTGAGAGCAGTGTCACTTGCTCTCATATGTGGGACCTGAACCGGGGCCGCTGGCTTCCCAAGCCAGCACTTAACCACCACGCCACTCGGCCGGCCCCGGTTTGGGTATTTTATATTATTGTTTGGTTGGTTGACCCATTTTAATTTTATCTATGAAAATTTTTTTTTAGGGAGCAGTAAAATTAGAAATAATTAAAAAATTGATATTGATACACACAAGGTATGATAGGTATTAAATAGGTGCTAAGTATGAAGTCCAAATATATAAACAAGCAAAATAAACCTTTGGTTCTACACTTACGTTTTTAAAATATCTCATTTTTTAAACTCATTGTGCCTGGACTCGCTTTACATTACTTAACTTGGGCAAAGTAAATGCAAACAGATGACATGGTAGATACATCGACACTTTTTATGATTATGTTCTAACAGAATTCAAAATATTTTCTAGGTTTTACAAGAGTGAAGTAAAATTTCAGCAAAAAAATAAAACCGCATCTATTCACTTGAATAAAACGAGTCCTCAAGAGGTAAATGTCATGGATACTTGTGTTTTTCCTCAAACAAGTAATGAGATTAAGTGCCAGTGGTAATTTTCTTGATACTTTGATATTATTCTATTATTGTAATTTAGGTCTTGCTTTTAACCTTTAAAAAAGTGATTATAATTTAATCTGGAATAATGGTTTTTCTCATGTGTGTTTATTTTGATTAAATTGAAAATTCCTCAGGATGAAATCTTCTATTTTGCATTGACTAGACATTCAAAGTGTCCTTTTCCATTTATTTTTAAAGATTTTAAAGAACATTAAAACTTTTGCTTCTTGGAATTAGGAATGCTTTTATGGACTGAGTAGGTATTTGTTTGCCCCCACTGTAATTACTCTTTTAGAGTATAAAAGGTGGTCTGTGGAGAATATAAATGTGGACCTAAGAATTGCTTAAGGAGGAATTTTTCATTTTCTCATTTTTAGCATTAGTTTTGTCCAGGAGTTAGTTTGAAGTCAATATGAATTATATTTAAATTCATACTTTCATGAGATGAGTATATGTAAAGAATATGATTTGACAGTTTACTTTAACTTAGACAAATTTTCTTGCATTTTTTTTCTATTTAATAAAAGTGAAACAGAAAAGAAATAATATTAAGGGATTGAGTGGAAATACAAAGAATACAGTAGTTCCAGGGCTGGCCAAGTGGCTCAGTTGGTTAAGAGCTCGCTCAAGAGTGTGAGCTGAGCTCTGAGCAACAGCAGTTTGATGCCCAGCCCGAGCTGAGCTGCCGCTGAACTGCCAACAGGTGGCAGGATGGCTCAGCTAAAACAAAATAAAAAAAATAAAAAAGATTAAAATTAAAATTAAAAAAAGAATACAGTAGTTCCCAAACTTAGTTACAAATTGGAATCACTTAAGGATCTTCAAAAAGTACTAATGCCAGGCCCTGACTCCAAGACATTCCAAGGTAATTGGTGAGAGGTGTGACCTTGGCGTTAGCAGTTTGAAAAGCTCTCCAGGTGTTTCTAATGTGCAGTCAAGTTTGGGGATCCCTGTCCTAGAAAATATGAGAAGAAAAATGGGAGGCTGAAAACACAAGGCCTTTCAGACTTTCAACTGTAGCGTTGAGGTCTTTGATACCTGATTGGAGTTAACAGAACTGAAAGGTGAAAAAGACTTTTAATTGTTATTGGAATTTATCTGATTTTGATTGGAATCTGGTCTGATTTTAGATCACAGAATCTCATTCAAGAGTTGACAATTTTTTATTGCCTTCATAGTTATGTTTTTTTGAGTCCTATAGAGAATTTTACAAGGGCTGAGGGCTTTTTAAAAAATGGAAATTGTAGTGGTACTGTTATGTCTTCCGCCACAAATGAGACTGGAGAGGTAGTAATAGGTGTTTGGTGTTTGGACTTTGAATATTACTGTTTTGAACAAAAAACAATCATTTATATGGGTGACAAGAACATAATATCTTCTGCTTCCCCCTCCATCCCAGTTTTTATAGCACCCTCACCTCCATCAGATGTTCTGGGAAAAGAGGCCCCAAACTCTAGGGACTTTTGGTAAGTAACACCATTGCTGAGTGTCTGAAGAATCAACATCTAATCAGCAGTGACAGATGTAAGGCTTTCCTGTGACAGTTCCAAGACCAAAGCACTCAGCTATGTGAAAGCTGTCTGATACTTACTGGAAGTCAAAGGAAGGGAAGGTAGAGAATTTCTTGGCAGATTTAATATCAGTGGGTTAGATCATTCAAGGCTAAACCCTAGTTAGTATAACTGTTTCTGAATGCTGGATGGTGGTCTGGGTACTGCAAAAAGATCAGAGAAATCAGAATAAATCTTCACTGTTTTCTTTGTTTGAAATGACTTTTCAGCCAATTTGCTGACTAGCAAAAGGTGATATTCTGTAGATTTGATTTGCTTTTTGAAGATATCAGAGATGAGCAAAATGAGACTGAAATGAAAACAGATCTATGTAGACACATCAAATTCTTAAAATGAGGAAAAGCCATTTCAAGTTGGAATGGTTATTGTGTTGTAGGGAATCTTGGGAGGAACAGGAGTTCCAGGGAAAAAGATGTGTGGGCTCATGAGCTTGATAAACAATTGGCCTGAATTTTTTAAACTATATCTATAATACATCACATCAATTTTCAGGAAGTTCCTAGGGATGCTGGGGACAGGGAGATCTTGACCTCTGATGGACTGACTGGATGGAATTTTTAAACTGCAGTAATGCTGACTTCATCAACCCTTGGACAGCTTTTCACAAACTTCAACATGCCAACATGCCCGGTGTAGTGGGCAATGGGGAACACGTTTTGAAAAGCATCCTCCCACCCTCGCTCTGCCTTTTGTGACTTTGTGTATCACAAAAGCAGCTGTGAGCCAGGGTTTAGACTCTGGAGTTTTCTGGGATCCCTTTGTCATTACAGACTTCCCAGGTCTGCTCAGCCCTCTCTTCACTCTGTCAGGGTTTGTAAACATACTCACAATACACTTGGGAACCTTGGAAGAACAACTTTTGGGGGCAGTGGCTCTTTAGCTTTCTGTGAGACAAAAGTCTCCTAGTATTTGATTGTATTAGGAGTAACATTCTCATATCAAGATTCTATAGTTGGTATAAGCTATACAGTTTCAGGAAAGGCATCATTTTAGGAAAAGTATTACATGTGATCATGAGGGGACTGAGTTAGAGGTTTATTTCTTCTATATAGAGTTTTGTATATCTTATTATTAAAATAAAAGACAGATATCTTCAGAAGGCTCCATATCCATCCCCTCGTGCAGTCACTGCAAAAGTGGGGTAGACCTCATATGTTGTATAAGCTGCTAAGTCTTGTCCCAAGGTGATTGCTTGCTTGAGCTGGGCTGCAGTTGCGCCAGGGACAGCATATCCTGGAGGAGGAGGCAGAGAAAATTTCATGAAAGGGATTCTGATTTGCTTTCTTTTGGCTTATTGTCTTCTTTTTGGGATATGTGCAAATTGTCATATGTTCATTTTAAAATGAACTCATTCATTAGGGGACAGTGTTCCCCAAAATGAGGTCAGGAACCTGTGTCAGAATCACTTCACTCTTAGGAAATTAGAAACATTGTTGATAGATTCCAAGAAACAGAAATTTAACAGGATGCTGAGTTGATTCAAGCTTGAGATTTAGAGTTTTTACAGAGGGTTTCAAAATTTATAAAGGGGGGGAGGGGTTGGTATGGCATAGGGGATGGGGTTCTGTGGGTTTGCTTATGCTGCACCCTAAATGAAATGTTAAAAATTGTTGCTTTATCCAACTAAGAAGGATGGATAAGCCCTGGGTAGACCAGTAGGAGAAATATTTAAAATTCTAGAATGTTTTTAGAGCATAGCACCATGAAAGCAAATACCTAGCCTGTCCACATTTGGACCTAACCATGAAAGACAAATAATATCTTCTCACCTTCCATCAAGCTGTCTTTGGTGTATTTCAAGGCCTTGAAGTTAGTCCTCACAGAGAATCAAGGGGTTTGACGGGTAAGGAAATCATCATGTGTCTACTTGATTAATATTAACTTTTGAAGAAGAGAGCATAGCATCTATTATCTAAAAACAATATTTCCCTGTTAATGTTTTAGACCAAAACCTATACATTTTTGAGATGATCCAAAAATTGTAAAAGATGACAAAAAAAAAATAGGGGAAAGGTATACTGAAGCAACAAATGGGGACTTGATTTAAAAAAAAAAAAAAAAAAGCTCATTTGGTTTATGGGCTGTGGAAGTATGCCCAACCCCAGACACATTGATTTCTTTCTGGTGACTTCTCAGGAGGTGGTGGCAGGAAACTGGCTGGACTATTCAAAAAAAAAAAAAATCAAATCCACTCTTTGGCTTGTGCACTTTGGGCTGTAATGCTGACTAATGCACTAGTGAAGTTTGGTACATTCCCCAAGGATATGAGAAATGTGTTAACAATTACTTTCATTCTTTTGGAAACAGTATTTTCAAAGTAAGTACGTGAATGTGTGTTTAGCATAGATTTTATCTTCAGGGATTCTGAATTTTCTTTTTCAATTTGGCTAATTTCTTAAGTGGAAGAGTATTTGTGTGTCAAACACATTCTTTCCTTGTAACGTATAATTCCCTGCTTGATTCCATAGTAAAGCTATAGAGAGATTCTGAAATTCTTAGGCATTTCCAAGACAACTGTTGTGCTCTAAATATTTTTTTACTTCGCAGGAGCAAATAGAAGCGAGGATAAAATAAAACATTCTTGCATATAGGTAAGTCCTTTCTAATTTAAAAGTAAATTTTGTGGCTCATTTATTCTTATAGTACATTCATTAGGTGTCTTTGGGGTGCAGCCTTCTGCAAGACAAGGGCTCAACTTTCTCCAAGAACTGAGAAGTCCTGGCACAGATCCCCAGTAGGCAGACATGTCAGCACCCTGTTTTATGCAAAGCAAGTACCAGGCTGATGATCCCAGTACAACCCAGGGGAGAACTGGCTCTCTGCAGTGGCAGCTGTTGCCTTGGTAACCTCTTAGGGGCGCACCATACATCTCCTGGTTCTACAGAACAAAGCTGGAATTGAGGTCACATTCGTGTGTGAAGCATGATTAGTTTCAGCCTCACTTGCCTGAGTGGAGGATATTATTTGCAATTTTTTGCAATTTTTGAGAAATAAAAGAAAATGAGAGTGAACCCAGGTATTATGGATGTGAGGAATATAGAGTTCTCATTCCTTCATATACCCAATATATGAATTAATCAATCAATAGGAATGTCATAATTCTAGGTCTAGCCAGAATTCTTTGATTTGGACTTCTGAGGGGTATACCAACACAATGAGAAGTCAGTATGACAAATTTCTTCAAAAGAAATAAACTTACATTACTAAAAAGGAACAGAGATACTCAAACTAAATGCTGAGGAAAAGTTTCCAAAAGAAGTTTCTTTAATTTCTAGAAGATTCATTTTTGATTATCAACATTTGTTGAGGGTACCTATAAAGGGGGAAGTCTTTTAAATCTAACCCTGAAGGCATGTTGATCTACAGATAGGCTTTATTTTAAACAATCAGCATATGGCTCAGATCAAAATTACAGAGCAGATAAAATGAGGTCTGATTATGCACTTATTGAAAAGATCTCTCTCTCTCTCTCTCTCTCTCTCTCTCTCTCTCTCTCTCACACACACACACACACACACACACACACACACACACACACACACACACACAGGTTTTGACTTAAAATAATTAAGGAAAATGTGATCTGCACATCTGCACATCAAAAATCTAAGTAATAAAATGAAAATTGAAGGTTAGATTTGGGGAGGGATACTAAGGATTGTTAAAAGCTGATAGATCTTGGCCAAATGACTTAATTTTTCTAATACTTGGTTTCTTCATCTATAAAATGGGCATCATGATAGAACCTATCTACCTTTTGTGGTGTCATGAGCATTCCTGAGATAATATAAAGCATGCTGGGCATTTAGGTGAATGCCTGGCACGTTGTAAGAGTTCAAATACGTATCAGCTATTAATAGGCAGTTCCAAGCTCTCTTACTAAAAGTAAAAACCAAACCAAACCAAAGCAAATCAGATGCAGAGAGATGGACTCAAGATCACACAGCTGTTAAAGCTGAGCCGAAATCAGACCCGACTTCTGCTGCCCAGCTCAATTCTCTTACCTCAAACTTGAATGGTTCACTTATCTGGCAAATTCTTTTTGGTCACAGATAGCATAAATCGGATTTATTTTGGGTGTTCACAAATGACTCTAGGGTCCAATGTGCCAAGAAGGGTTTCCCAAACACCCTCTTCAGGGTACCATTTCTGGTGCAATATTTCCATACCTGGAAAAGCAGCAGCAGCAGCTGCAGTCGGAGCATCGGCTCCATCAACGGGAATACCCAGGGTCTGCAGGGTGTATTCGGCTGCGTAGGTCTTTGCTTCATCCACATAGGCGCTTAGCTTCGGAGGTGTGAAAGGGTGGCTGGAAAGCATAGTCAGGGCAGGCATTTTAAACTTCTGCTACTGAGACAGGTAAAAATCTAAGGCTCTGTTAGCTTTTTAAGATGATAATAGAATTTTGTGTGGGTAGTTTTCATTCTCTTTGCTATGAAAGCTTCTAAAGGTATATGCACTTAGGAATATTTGTGAACTGACCTAGAAAATCAGTGATTGATGACATTCCTGGAGCATACTTGTAATTCATAATATGGCTTTTCTAAGATATACGTGAAACACACTTGTTCCTAAAATATATAGAAATGGGGGCTCAAGGTAAAATTCAGAAGGTGATATCTACTAACGGAGAGATTGTCTCTTTGGTCTAAAATTTAAATGACAGGGCATGATGTTATGTGTAAAATGGCCATTTCATATGGTTGAACCTAAATACTATACAGACAAATGAATGGGCTATAATTTTCATTTCTATTATATTTTACTTCTGCAGTTCTCTCTTGGCTGATTATACTACCTTGTCTTCATTGTCTCTATGAAATTTGGGGGTTTTAAGATGCCAGTCTCATAGCTGGCATATACATCCCAACTATACATCTCAACATTAGCATTTAATGAAAAATGAGTAGGTAGTAGACTTGAATATTTCTCTTATTTAGATGGTGATAAAACACCCTTAATTGACAAAAGCTTCACTCTAAAATCTAAAGATTAGGAATTTGGAGAAGATACCCACATTGTAGGATTCTGGCTGGCCAGAGCAGGAATGGTTATTTTGTATAAGAATAGTTGTCTTTGATCTTGTCCAATGGCAGAGTGCAGTTGATACACTGGCTGTCCCCAGTTATTTTTCTGACAAATTTCTTCTAGTATCTATAAGAGTAAAAGAAAAGAAAAAAAGGTTCCCCTTTAAAATGCCACATTTGCATTATTTCTCCAGCTTTCAGTTTTTTAAAACTGTGCCCTTTAGAGTTTAAACTAATATAAGAAGATATAAAATGCCACATGGTTTAATGACTCATGAAGTTTAAGATGAACTCAATTTGAATCCTTTTAAAATGTTAGTTCTCATTCATAAAAATCATTTTCACACCATTTATTCTAATATGTTTTTAGTTTATCCATTAGCTGTAACTTTTTACCAATAGTTTAATTTTATGATTTGTTTGATATATTTATTCCATTTTTAAAAAATTGATATTCTAGCACTGTGTGGCTGGATTTACTCATTATTACCCTGCATGCTTCTGTTTATAATGACTTAGAGAAAAATAACTAAGGATACAGTATATTCTTATTTCATATTATTTATCATCCGGTTTTAACCGCATTTTCATAAAAAGAGAGTTTAAAAGTTTAATGGGTTAGTATTTAATGATGAGCATAATTAGATTGATGTTGACACTTGCAAAGTTTTCAGCAAAACACTACTTCTGGTTATTTTTACAATGATCTCATTTACAGCATCTTCCGGTGTGATTTTTTTTTTCTTTCTGTCATTATTGCAAATTGAATGGTGTCTAAATGCACCTATCTTCTTTATCCTGAAGCCATGTTTGGTGTTTCACAAGCCCCAGTGCTCCGATTAGTCAGCAGATTCAGTAAACTGAGTAACATAAGGCGTAAGTCTAAAAAAACTGACTCTTCGGAACAGAACAATGTCTCAGGACAAATCTATGGAACGTACCTCATTTGGACTAACACTAATCCAGCTGCAATAGCATAATATTTTCCATTTTCCAGTTTGTTAAATGTGTAGATTGCTCCTATCTTCTCTATTAACTTTATCTTTTAATATTCTCAGTTTTGTAGCATTGCTTGTCATCTACAAAGCATTCTCCAAGGTTCCTGGGCAATAGTAAATTGCTTTAACTGGCAGATATTCTGCCTGCCTGTTTATGCCTATTGGGTAAACACATACTAAAGGAATACCAACTCTCCTGACTCTAAGTACTGTCCCTCTGCTCTTTGTGTTGGGAGTTCATGACTCCACCATGGAGTTGTTAAGGCTCCATCCATGTTGGCTGGAGGTGACATGGTCTTCAATGTCTACGCCATAGCTGCAGAAATTCAGGGACAGGTAAACTGACGAGATTTCCTTAGTTGATACAGATAGTTATTCACATATTAAGATAAAGCATAACCAATTTTTAACCAGCTTTGATATAAAAAGTAGAGATCATTACTCATGCTATAGTAGCTCTTAGAACTGTTATGCTGAATTTGTGATGATTACTGGTTTTTATTTTCTTAAAAGATTTGCAGGTATCCCAGTAGTTTAATAATTAGGTTCCTTATTTTGAGGTTTTAATGCAAAGTAGATTGGATGACTAGTTTTGTGTATTCTGAGCAGACCTTCATCATAGCACTTACAAGATTTTATTATAATTATTTGTGTATATGTCAGCATCCTCTCATTGAATTGGCATATAATTTTCAGCAGTTTTATTGAGATATGATTGACATATATCATCACTATATGAATTTTAGGTATACAGCACGATAGTTTGACATGCATATATTATGAAATGATTACTATCATAAGTTTAGTTAGTGTCTATTATCTATATATATATATATAGAATAAAAAGGAAAAGAAAAAAAATTCTTTGTGATAAGAACTCTTAGGGTTTACTCTTAACAACTTTCATATGTATCATACAGTGGTATTAATCATAGTCATCTCATGTTGTAAATTACATTTCTATTACTTTTTTATCTTATAATTAAAAGTTTGTAACTTTTGACCACCTTCCTCAAATTCCCCCACTCCCACTATTCATTGCAAACCTGATTTCTTTTTCTATGAGTCTGGATATTTTTTTTAAGATTCCATATATAAGTGATATCATACAATATTTGTCTTTCCTTGTCCAACTTATTTCACCTGACATATTGCCCTCATGGTTGATTCATGCTGCCTCAAATGGCAGGATTTCCTCCTTTTTTCTTTTTTTAAAATGTATTGACCATTTGTGTATCTTTTTTGGAAAAAGGTCTATTCAGGTCTTTTGCCCATTTTTTAATTAGGTTATTTTTCTGTGCCATATAATATTTGAGGGCAAGGATTGTGTTGTATCCACTTTTGCATCCCCAGAGCCTAGCACAACACATGCCCAGTCAATGGTTTTTTAACAAATGATTGCTGTTTATCTGATAGGCATTTTTTTTCAACTTCCTGGAATAACACGTTTCACAGAAACTTCAAATGAACTAATTTGTCTGTATAAGACAGCCACTAGTCCTATAAAAAAAATACTGATGAACTTTTAGAAATCCAAGTTTTCTATTTGATTGTTATCATAAGGCTACTTCCATAAATTTAGGGCTTATACCTTTGGGGTAAGAATAGAAAAGTTTCCTTTAGAATATACAAACTGTAACTCAGAACAATTGGATATTGGTTATTCCACTAAAACATCTCTGCAGAAAGACCAGTATGAAATGTACTGGGGACACTGTAAGGGTTAACATAGATCCTGTTTTATACTATTTTTCACTCTGTTTGTTATTCAGTTTCTATACTGGAACAACTTTTAATTTTCCAATAATAAAAACCACAGCCCCATGCAGAAACCTGGAAACTTAGAACTCTGAAATGAAAGCAATAAAAACTTACCATAATACCACTGCCCAAATATAATCACCATAGAAGAGTTGATTTGATATGACTATGGCACCTCATAGTTAACGTTAGTAATGATATCACCATTGATAATGTGGTGTTTACTCTTAAACATAATGTTGGCAAGAAAAGATGTCCTAAATAGTCTACTCATTCCCTGTCATGAATACTCTTCATTTGCTCACCAACCTGACACACACACACACACAATTGGCATTTATTTTGAACTAAGGTTATTTGCTTCAGATTATTTTATTTAAGGTATTGGTTGATAATTCTTAATAGCTCTCAGGATCTTTGTATTTCAGTAGAAGATTATGTAAGGTGCCAAAATTTATAATAATAATAATAAAAAGAGTCTATAATGAAACAATAGAAGTCAGTACTCAGCATTCTCTCATCGTATATTATGCTGATTGGTCACTTTATCTATATACAAAAACAAAACCAAACAATAGTCCAAGTAGGAATCAAGTCAAATCATTTGATGCAAAGTGAATGATGGTCTTTGGTTCAACCTAAAGAAACAATCTCTGGATAGCTACCTACCTGGGGAGCAAGTTTAATTCCTTGGGGTTTTAAGGTGACAGGATTCATTGGGGTGAGCTCCATCCCAGGTAAAAGATCATAGAGTTTGTCTTCTTTCTTGTCTCCTTTGACCTGGTATCCACGACCCAGGCCTGTATATGCCAAATAGCCACGGCCGCCCAGTCCTCTCACTCCCGCAGCCCCTACAGGTACATTCATGTAAATTTCTAGGAATGTAAGAAGGCATTAAACTGAATCAAACCACCAGAAAATCACCCTGAATCTTACTGTAATGGAAAAGTTAGCCCAAGTCACATTGATTATTGCCCTGAAGATGGGGAGAAAACTCTAGGATTCTAATGTAATGAAACTCAATGTAAGGTGGGGTTCACCATAAGTGTCTTTTTTCTTTTTTTTTCTTTTTTCTTTTTTTTTTAACTCTCTGAAAGAAAGCAGTATGTGCTATCAAAGCTATTGATAAGTATAAGAACAACTTTAGAACTTGGGTACAGAGAAAAATTTTGCAGTTTCTGACTTTAGTTAATCTTTTGTTGACATTTTTTTCTGCAGAATAATGTTGGGAAAGTGCTTTTTAAAAACATCCTAGTATAATATGATTACATATATTAAAATTACTCTTGCATTTTTTTGTCATTGATCAGTAAATCAGAAATAAATTCTAGCTTTCCCAATAACCTGTTGGAAAACCAACATTTGGAAAGCATTTTAAGTTCACCATTTTCTCTCTTATGCCCTGTCAATGTGAGCAGTAAATTTCCATTGAGTTTCATTAATAGATTCCTTTTGATTTTTTATTTTGCCGTATTGCTACTTTGATTTCCTATTGGTAGCATAAAGATAAAAATGTTAAATTGATTACCCTTCATCCGTGAATATCATTCATTGATTTCTTTCTTGTTATAAGACAGTTATTTTTTTCCTTTGGAGTAGAGTTTGTTTTTTCTTACATTACAACTGGTTGACAACTTATAGTCAATGTATGGATTGTTTATGATGATATTTTAGATTATAAATATATAACATTTTAATGACATGATTTGTCGTTATATAGACTGATTATCCTAAAGGAAATCCTGATGATTTCTTTTGCATTACTATTTTAGGGGAAGTGATTGTATTATGAGTAGGGAGCTTTTAAGGCTGATGAAGACTACAGCTCTTAGGATGATGGCCAACTCAGTTCTCCTGAAAAATAGTAAAAGACAGTAAGATAATTGTTTCCACAGTAATCTGGACATGCCCCTTAGCTTCTAAGTCAAGCCCAAGAATAGATTGAAATACACAGTTTGTTGCTGAATTGCCTAGAATGATGTCATATTTGGATAAAAGAATTGGGATTCTTTTGGCATTAGCCAGCTCCTAGCAGAACCACTCTGAAGGGTCCCATTAGGTGAAGACAAACTAGTTCCTTGGAAATAAAAAAAAATGCTTTCCTTATTTTTAATATTGCTTGATCTAACTGAACTCAGAAAACCATCTGAACATTTGGAATTCTTATAGGATTCAGTATGAAAGATTTATTGTTTAGCAGTCAGACTGAGGGTTTTTTTCCCCTTCTATTTGTGCTTTACTATTTAGTTACCCATATCCTGAATAAGTGAATTGATTTCCTTAATAGTGTGGCTTTTTAGAAGGCATAGCACATATTTCTTGGGTAAGGTAGATGAGAGTATCTCATATATCTGTTAGAATATATTTATGACAATTTGTGATTTATTTCTATCTGAAGATGATGCCACCAAGCTACTATTTAACACGCATGTGCCTTGACACGTTTTTGCTATTTGGGGTGTTTGGTTTCCATTGGACCATGCTGCTTGTCAGGAAGTTTTATAATGAGTCACATATGATGGCAATATGTGATAAGGGAGAAGCCAACAATTGTGGACCTGACTTGTAGTTTGTGCAAAATTTACAGGTCCATGCAAAGATCAAATGTGTGCACTGACTCATTTGCATCATGTTGTGACCAAGTTTTCTCAATAACCAGTTGTAATGTGAAAAAAGATTTCTATTGAAGGAAAACTATTGATGTAACATTTGATTTTTCATAAACAATTTTCTAGTCCCTTTCTCCCAGTGGACCGATCCAACTTGTCTAAGGCTATTGCAGTACAAATCATTTAAAATTATAGTTATTCTAAGGCAAGAGCTGATTAGTGTTACCTCTCACAGAAGGGGCTCGGATAATAGCCCTGTTGCCAAGATGTGCTTTGGTGGCTGGGAAATGAAGGCTGGGAATCGTATAGGCCTGGGGGGCATAGAAGACAGGAGCTCCAAGGTAGGTTGTGGTGGGATCATAAACATGGCCCAAAGAATAGGTGTACTCTCCTGGCATCATAGTGCCCCTTCCACCTGTGCCTCGGGTATACCTAACATAACTGTCCTTGTCCACTGGTTTGGCGAGGGTCACTTCAATGGGAGAACCATCCAACACCTGTTGTAGAGAGCAAGGAAAAAGCAATAAGGGAAAATGTGAAGACAGTCAAGCGTGGTTGCGCCCTTGTAATGCACCTCTTTGGTGTTAGCCTATTTGCAGCTATGTGAACTGTCTCAATTCTAAGTATCTTATCTCTTTATAGGGTGGTACTTGTGTGCCAGTCAAATTTTTCCTGAATGGGTTTTATTGATAAATTGCATATAAGCTGCCAACAGTTTTGACAGTGACAAATTGGAGACACCATGCATTAATGTATTGGCTATAAATTTATTATCTGAATATAGTCACTGAGAGAGAATTATGTAATATTTTTAATATGATATATATGTTTTAGATTACATATTTATATAATTATATAATTCTAACACATTTCATTTACGTTAATTATGGATGGACTATAATCTCCACTACCTAGCAAAGTATGATGAAGGCGAAAGGAAATCAATGAAGAGATCTTATCAATTATTAACATCTTGACATGAGCAGCCCAGTTAGGCCTTTCCAGCTGCCAGCCAGCTAAGTGTCTTGTTCCTTAGAGCAGCTACAGAATAAGTAATTTTCACTGGGAAAGAGGAGAGGCTTAAAAGTGGGGCCCTACTCAAGGAAGAGGAATCTGTGAGGCTGTTGCATTGTCCCCCATAGGCACTTTCTTGTGAAGCAACTTTTTGGTCTGCTGAACAGTTAGGAAGTAACAAACAGGGACGGCAGAGGCAGTATTGAGATTTCTCAAGTCAGTCATTCCTTAAAACTTGTCCTCAAAAATTATTGAAGTGGTTCTATTCTCACCCAAGTTTTTGACATAGCAGACAGCTCCAAATGTTGAAGATAATAGCTGTGTGTAGACCTACATACACGTGTGACTCACTTCTATGTACTGCTTGCATACACAAGAGACAAAGATGGCTCTCAACAAATGCTTGATTGATGTATTTCTTATCAAGGGACTAGGGGTGTGAGAAAGCATTTGAGGCTTCTTTCAAATAACAGTATGATGAGCCTCTATTTTATGTATAAAAAGAAATGATATAAGGTGTACCTGCAAAAATCCCCTTTCACAGCAGCTACAAGCGTATATACACCCTTATTCAGTAGTTCTTGGATCACTGAAGTCTGCTAGTCAGAACTTGTGCTTCCTGGTCATCCTAACCATGTTGTTCAGCCTCGGGGGCAACTCGTCCTTAGTTCCATGTATCTATCCTATTTTTTAGTAGCAGGAACTAGTATCAAATATGTCAGATGGAACACATGGAGAGATAGAATCCAGCTGATATTCAACTGTCTTATACTGACATTGATATAATTAATAAAAGAAATAGACTTGGAGTATTGAGTGAATTTGGATATAAGATTCTCTATATCTTTAGTCCTGTCTTGAAGAAGATGAGACACCAAACTGGTCTCTGCTTATAGGCACTCCCATTCTTAATGGAATGATTCTTTATTGCAGAGTCAGAATTCTTATTGTAAATAGATTTTGTTTTGTATTCCTGTGCTACTCCAACAGTGTTTTAAACTCAATAATGTATTTTAGTTATTTGGTTTATACATTTCAAGAGCTAGGACAATATCTTATTAATATGTATAGCCTGAGCCCAGCAAAATTTCTTGCATATCATTGACATCCACACATACTTACAGAATAAATGAATAATCACATCCAGAGCTCAATTCTTCACCTTTCTCTTCGAATAGGCTTCCTGACCAATACTTTCTTAAGAGTATTATCCTAGTTACCTGTATTGAAAGTCTATAATGATTTGTCCTTCTTCCCACCTCTATATCTAATCAGTTCCTGGGTGCTTTGAATTCACCACCCAGAGTTCTTTGTAGAGGTCTCTTCTACATTCCATTCCCATCCTAGTTCAAGCCCTTATTTCTTCCCATTTTGGTGACTGTGATAGCTTTTTAACTAGTTCCAAATATACCTCTTTTTCTACTCTATAAAATTTCAACTCTTAGTAAGTTAATTTCCCTAAATTGTAAATATGATCATTACTCTACAAATACTGGGGGTGCAAAAAAATGTGGACATGTTGGTCAACGTTGCTCAAGCAGTAGTTTGTTGTAATCAGGAGTGTCTGAATGCTGATGGAACCACGCTGAGCACCTCTTATAACTGCAGAAGTCAAACGTGCACTTGTATTCATCTTTTGTTATTGGCATATATTGAGTATTACAATTTTAATACAGTTTTCCTTTCTTAAAATGTGTATACATTTTCTTGGCACCCTCTGCATGTAAATATGATTATTTACTGCACAAAAAACTTCGAAGTTTCACCTTGTCTACAAATTAAATATGAATACCATTTGCATACTCAAAGGCCTTCATAGTTCCTGGGCAAGCTTACTTTTGATTTTCTGATACCACATTATAGTTAAATATAATTATAATATTTAGTGCCTATTTAATAATAATATCAAAAATATATTTAACTACATGATATATGTATAAATTGCTATAAACTATCTAGCTGTAAATCTATAGCTTTAAAAATTGGAAAACAATTGAATATTATAATTATTCCAATTTTTTCAATTATTTATGAATTAATCATGTTAGCATTTAATTTAATAATCCTATAATAAATAATCATAAATTAGCACTTAATTCATGATTATCCCTTTGAAGCAATCATTGTGTATACTTAGGACTGTTTCCAAATTGAGAAAGCTTTACCAGCAAATTATTTTTACAGTAATAATATTTTTATGATATTAAATGTAATACTCAACGATTATAAAATAATGTGTTGCTTCATAGACATGTATTTAAATAGGCATTAATTTTTGCTTTGCAGTTCTCTTTTTGTATTTTCAAGTCAGTGCTTTCTCCCCTCAGGACTCAAACATTTCTGTGGGTCCTGGAGGCGCTGTTGGGCCCGGACCCCGCTGTGTCTGAGGGGTCCATGCTGGGACATCCTTCGTCTGCCCTCCAGACCTACTCCCTACTGGTCTCCAGCCTCTCTGCCCTTGGGGGTGAGAGGGTTTGGTCAATGAGGAACCATGGCAGGAGGTTGGAGAGCCAGATAGCAGTGAGTTTGGGCCATTTCTTCTTCTGGCTCCTTCTCTGAGAGGCTCCCTTGGCCTGCGTGTGTCCCTTGACCAAGATCACCACTTCTCTCAGAGACCTACTCCATAGGACCCTCTCTCCCTTCTTTCCCTTTACTTCTCCAGCCCTCTCCCTTTGACTCCAGGAGTGCCAGGAGCCCTAGGTTTCTGCCCTCTCTCTCTTGATACCCTACCCTACCCTCACACCTTCATAATTTGTGTCTTTGTCATCTGTCTCTTCTTAGGACTGACTGTAGCAAGGCATAATGGGGAAAACAGCCCTACATGCATTGCGTTCTAACCAGAGTGATCTACTTACACTGTTCTCCAATCATATCTAGCTCTTTTCAGATTCTATGCCTTCACGACTGCTTTTTCTTTTCCATGTTTTTTTTTTTTTTTTTGTCTTTTGGAAATCTGGCCAATTTTCATGGCTTCTCTTAGATATTATCCTTTTTTTTTTTTTTTTGTTTTTGTTTTTTTTAGAGGGCAGTGTCACTGGCCCTCATATGTGGGATCAAAACCGGGGCTGCTGGTGTCCCAAGCTAGCTCTTAACCAATGCGCCACTCGGCCGGCCCTAGATATTATCTTTTTACATTCATGCAGATTTTCTGATTTTTTTGTAAGCCACTCCTCCTTAGAACATTCTCACCGTGTTTTGTTGTTGTTGTTTTTTAAATGAAACTTATCTGTACTTTGCAAAGGTGTTTGTTTACTTGTCTTATTCTCCTAGCAGATTTCTAGCTCTTTAACAAGCATCTTTGGCTTGATTCTTTCTGTATCCTGGACATTATTTCACATGATAAGTGGTCTACAGACTTTTTTTTAATGTTTATTGGATTAGTAAGTAAATGTTATATTGGTTTCTACCTACATATTAGAAGTAAAAATATAAAAGTTTTTCCTCAGACCTTACTCTTGGCAAGATGAAGAGGTTCTAAGCCTTCCAGAAGTGGAAGATCAAACTCTGAGTACAGAACAATAATAGCTCCCTTGACATTTTTTCTGATCATCAGCCTCCAGAATACTGCACTACAAAGATGATAACCTCTTCGAAGTACAGAGTAAAAATTGGAATGGGAGAAACAGCTTGTAATATTCTATCCCAGTACCCTCTTTCTAGAGAATTTTAGGTCAGTGACTTGTCCAAATCAGCCAAAATTGGAGATAGAGTTGGGCACATGAGCCAAGTGTTCGTTGTACTTTCCATCACTTCTCTTTTGTGTATCTTAAATGGGCTGAGGCAGCCATGTCAGAGATAGAGAAGCCTGAGTGAGATAGACTTGCTGGATTGTCCTTTTGAACAAAATTTCCACACCAAACTTTGAAGGAATCCATACATATTTTGTATTTTCTCTACATTACCTTTCCATTTAAAGCTTTCATAGCCTCAACTGCATCTTCTCTGTTACTGAAGTGCACGAAAGCATAGTCTCGGATTTTCTTCACCCTCTCCACAGCACCTGTAAATAGAGTGAAAGTGTTATTAAAATGTTGTTAAAGACTATCATTCCTTACTCAATTTTAAAAATAAAACATTCACCTAGAAAGCAGTTATCATGGAAACTTGTTTGACATAACTTGTTAGCAGTTTAGCATGCCAACTATCCTCTTTTAGTTATACTGACTTGGGTGTATATCTTGAGCGATCAAATTTTCTTCTCTAATGCTTAGTTTCAAGAAACAATATAGGAATGGAACTTATGCCAGGGAGGGTCAGAAAAGGAGGCAGGTTCTCCTTTCTTCCTCCCCCTGACAAATTTCAGTTATCCTCTTAGATCCAAGGTCACAAGGCAATTAAAGTTTCTACTTTACCATGTGGTTCCATGGTTATAAAATGGCTTCCTTTGGAATAGTAATAGTGCTGTAATATAAGGGTCATTTTAAAACGTTGAAGTTCTTCTCTTCTCTCTCCCCTCAGCATTCAGTGTTTGACACCTTATGACAACAGCTGTACAGAGCAAAATTATCTTGTCGGGCTGAGAAAAGTAAATAACGGCATCTGAGATGGTGAAGTGTGGGACATGTAATTAACGGAACTTCCAACATGGTCTCTGCTCCTTCAGTGTCAGGTGGGGTAATTTTTGTGACTCAACCTCATGGCTTGTCTTGGTAATTGAGTAGTAAGAAGTGAACTATGAGGATCTTTACCTTTCCAGTCTTCGCTCCATTCATTCTTTTTTAAAAAAGGAATATTTTTGTTTTATTACATTTATTGGGGGTGATTTTGGTTAGTGAAATTATTAAGGTTTTAAGCATACAATTCTATAATACATCATCTATATATTGATTCTTTAGTGCCACCCTACACCTAGGCTCTCCTAGGCTGTTAGCACCCTAATAACAGGCTTTACATCAGAGGCATCTTGGCATACAGTCTTCATCCAGTTCCTACCTAGTGACTTGTGCACAGAGGCTACTCAGTAAATATAAAGGGAATGAGCAAATATTATCACACTCCATCTTCAATCATCCACATTAGTTGAATGACATTTCAGATGATAATGGATTTAGGTGTTCTCAAATTGATCTTTCAGATATTGAAATTGGCTTGCATTTTTGAGCAATGTCCAACTGCACCCGCTTTATGAAATCTTGATAAATGAAGATTTAGCCTCAGAAAACACACACATTAGAAAGTGAGAGTTTGGATCATAAAAGCTGATTTTCTCTACAATAGTATTCACCACTTGGCTTATTTGAATGTGTTTCCTCCTTGTTGTATAGGAGTTTATTTATTGATCATCATTTGGCGGAGGCTGAGGCAATAAAATATCAGTGGAAATCCATCAGCAATGATGAAAAAGACTCTCTGAAATTATAATACAGGGAATGGGGAAAATATTACTCTGTTTATTATCAATCTGTCAGCAGACATCAATTACCTGAAGAGAAGCACACCAATAATACAAAGGGAAGATTATCAAAGGGCCATGGTTCTTTAAGTGTGGTCCTCAACCAGTAGAATCAGCTTCAGCCTGGAACTTAATAGAAATGCAAATGCCTGGGCCCACCCAGACTTATTGAATAGAAAATTGGGGGCGGGGGTAGCTATCTCTTTTCAACAAGCCCTCCAGGTGTCTGTGATGCTAAACTGTTTTAGGATAATCAAATTTGTAGACTGACTACAATTAGACTTTCAGCAGATATCCTTAGGCTACACTAGGGAAGAACAGACATTTTCAGTCCCTTGTTTCCATTCTGATTGTCATTTATTTCTCTGAGTGGCAATATACTATTTTTTGGTTAATCAGAGTTAAAAAAATACATGGTCAAATATTTACTGGGAATGTTCTTTTTCCTCCCAGGGATCCAAACTTTAAATAGAAATTTTAAACAATTGGTTTCCTGTTTCTTTACATAAAATCTTCTAGATAAGTATAAACACACCCTTTCCACTGGAAAATAAAACTAGTTAGCTCTGACTTTTTCTTCCAATACAGAAAAAGTCTGCAAGTCATCCACCCTCTGCAGTTGAGAGAGAGAGAGAGAGAGAGAGAGAGAGAGAGAGAGAGAGAGAGAGAAATACATCTGATTTGGCATTTATTATTTTCATAAAATTAACAGGGCCTGGGCATGTATCTCTCTTCAACATGCAGGCTGGGAAAGCTGATAACCAATAACTATGAAAGGAAGCAGCCTGTTAGTAGTTTCTCATTCCAGCTGTTCCCACAAAAAAAGGTAATGTTTTAATTAGATAAAAATAAGAAGTATTATTCACTCTGGGAAGGTGGAAAGTCAACAAAAAGTCAGCGGTGGTAGTGAAGCAATATTTATATGTGCATGTGTCAGTTCTGATGTCCCCAGCTGCATCAACTTTCAGATCTCAGTTTATATGTCACTTCTAAACACAAGTCTTCTCTGCACCCCAAGAATAGACTGTCATTCCTGTTACTCTTCTGGGGCATCTTAAACTCCTTCCACCTGTTTTCTCCTCCCACAGTGCCTGGAATATAGGAGCTCTGAAGTAATGACAGTTGAATGAATGAGTAAGTAAATGGAGTAAGGGTAGGGCATAGGAGTCCTAGGGTTGTGAAGAGCTTTCTCTTTTGATTCAAATCCAGGATTTGCCACTTGCTAGCTGTATGATCCTGGGCAAGTTACTTAATTGTTCTGGGTCCTTGTTTTCTAATTTAGAAAATAATGGAAATAATAAAGGAATGTACATCATAGGGTTGTTATGATGAATAAATGACACATGCTGTGAAAGTGTCTGGCCCATAGTGAGGAGGTCAATCATCTGCAGCCTCTATATGAGTTATGGAGTCATAGTCGGTGGTGTGGAGCCTACCATGTACTAAAATGGCAGGGAAGGTAGAGTTCTTGCAGGCTGGAAATAGACAAATCCCTGGTGAATCTTTAAAAAGGGAGAAATGATATCCTGACTAATTACCTTTTGGACAAATCATCAGCTTATTCTGTTACAGCTGACACAGCAACCAGAGTAAGAAACAGGCAGCATGACTACATGAAGTGGATATACTCGACAGTTAAACATGATGGTACCATGGCCCATGCTTAGCAACCACCTAGAGATTTAGTGTCTGGAGACACAAAATTCTTATTTAAAGAAAGGTGTTACCACAGTGATAAACGTAGGCCAGAGTGTGTTCCAAGACATACTAAACTCCACAAGATGGTCTGCTAAAAAATGGGGTTTATGGTCCAAATAATGAGAAATCTGGCATCCTACATCTCTTCTTTTTGGAGACATTCAAAGCATATTAGAAGATTAAAGACTCTGATAAGTCCCCTCCCCCCCCACACAAATCTGTTTAAATTTACTGAATCTGGTGTTTACAAACTTATTTGACTACAAACCCTTTTATCAGTAACATCTGCTAAAAGTTTGTAGAATGAATGTTCTGTAGAACTGGCTTTGGGAAATGCTTTTTTGGACATAGTTTCTTGAAATGCTTTACCTGTCTCAGTGCTATAGTTCCAATATGAGAAAAAAAATGGGGACTCAATCTCATGGCTTAAAATTGATACTGAAAAGTACTGTCAACAAGATGAGCAGCAACTAATTATCCTCCTGCACCTTCCCTCTATTCCTTATCCTTCTCTTCACCCAAATGGGTCTCCTAAAGTTAATTGTCACCTCTTTACTTATGTACCTAAAGTCACAGTCATATTCCATTAGACTAGTGATTCCCAACTGGTGGTTGCTATTGGCATCTAGTGGGTAGAGGCCTGGGATCTCCTAAACATCCTATAATGCACAGGACAGCCCCCCCCCCCACCAAGAATTATTTGGCCCCAAATGTCAAGAGTATTGAGGTTGAGAAACATTGCATTAGTTGATAGATATGGCCATGAATTCATTATTTATTGAGCATCTATTATGTCCCTGGCACAACAACAGTGGCTGAAGAGGCCATAAGAGCAAAAGGGACTCAAGGAATTTATAGTTTAGTGAAGGAAATATGTATTTATTAAATAATCACATGGATAGGTATACAATTATAATATTGATAAATGTGATAGGACCATATATCTCTATTTTCTAATCTGAAGGTAGGGATATAGTTTTAGTAGTCTGCATGTAATTATGAAAATAATAAATTTGAAGTTATGGGGAGTTATTTTAAGCATACGTGTTTTTAAAGTCTGTTTTGGAAAAGTAATCTTCTGTGCTATGTCCCACCTGGTTTAATATTGTTGAATTCTTTTTCAATCATCTCTTCAGAGGTAGACAGCATTAGGTTTCTTACGTATAGGATTTTCACTGAAGACATTGTGTCTTCATCAACTTCTACTTCTGGTTCTGCCCAGTCTACTGCAATAGGGTGTCCCCATAATTGAATTCTTCCTGTTGAAAAGGATCAAAAGCATGATGAATTATATAGAAACCAGGACAGCATTATCTGAGTTCATACTGATGGCCTTTTAAATTGAACTGGCCCTTGAGATCTCGACTGAAGAAGAAGAGCAATATTAAAAGAGGTGATTATTGATTTTTAAGAGACATTCCAAATAAATGTTAGAGCAGGCTAGAATGGAGTTCTGTATGACAAGTGGCTTATCATAATGATTGAGTATAAAGGGAACTAGGATGTGGTTTGAAATGGAACAGAAATGAGATATCAGTGGACACATTTGGATTTTAGAACAGCTCCCACAGGGGGAAGGTAGTCATTGAAAGTGAGATGGCAAAAAGGGAGAAAGGAAAACAATGGCTTTCAGGCTCATACATGGAGTCTGACATCATGAAACATCAGAAAGGTCAGTAGGAAGCATGGTACTGCTGTTGGAATATGTGCAGCCAAGTGCCACCACTGAGCTGTCCATAAAATGGTGCATGGGCAATGGTGGGTAGGGCTCAGGCACCCCTACTTTGTTCTTTTTCCCTTTCTCTTGGTCAGGGCCCTAATCAACTGTGTTCCTTCCTAGTTCTCTCTCTTTCAGAACATGGACAACTCAAGAAATCTGAAGAAAACAAAATTAAGAAGCCAAGGGCAACAGAAGAATTTACAATGAGAAACTGAACTCTTCTGAAAAGGTTAGTTGTTATCTATGACCACATATACAATAGTATTATTGTATTCCTATAATTGCAATTCCTATAATTTATTGAGTGTCTTGCACTATACTATGTGTTTCCCATATGTTATCTCAGTTCCTTCTCACAGTAACTCTTTGGGGAGGGGAATGACTTTCTCAATTTTACAGAAGAGGAAATGAGCTTTCAAGAGAATAAGATGCCCAGGTCTGTTTTACTTCTTCACCGCTACCCTGCTATTTGTTACTCAGCCCCTGCATCCCTACACAGCACAGACACAAGTTGAAGTGATGAGAGGAGGGTGAGGGTCAACTAAATTTCAAATTTGATTTAAAATCTTGTTTGTTTTTTATTAGTTGTTTTGGAACAAGGTATATCCTGGAAGCAATAAAAGAGTTGAGGGAACAAAATCAGAAATTCCAAGTATTGGTAGGGTTTAGTTATTACACATGGGAGGCAATTATTTTCAATCAAAATGCATCTTTTTATCCTTTGAAATGTTGTCAGTGAAAGCATCTGTGGCATTGACATTGTAAAATACAATGAATAGACACATCCGAATTACCTGATCCTAGAAACGCTGGCTCTTGTCCTCTCAGCCAGCTAGGTACCTTGTTCTGCATCGTTTCCCACAAGGTTGTTTTCTTCTTTACTATCTTCCTTCCCCTCCCCTGTTCTCCCCTTCTAGTCTTTTCTTTCCTATACCTTTCATTCCATGCGCTTCCCTTCCTTTCCTCTTCCATGCTTCACACAGACTTTGCTGTTTGTCTTATCCCAAGTCCCTACAGCTCCCAGATGACTCTGGTTTCTGTAGCCCTGTGATTCTCAACATTTGCTCCATACTGGAGAGCTTTAAAAAAAAAAAGAATACTAAAACCTTGGTTCCACTCAGTGGTGTGCTGGACGCAGTTCCTTTTCAAATGCAAGATTTTTCAATTTTCAGGATTTTGTGAGCCAGTTGACATCCCCTTGGTAGCTTGGAATCAGCCACAGTGGGAGTGTTAATACCGTGGAAATAGGCAAATGCTACAAATCCGAACTTTTGATTTTTTCCTGAGAGTTGGCTGTTAAAGATTTACTAGCTCATCACTGATCCCTGGATTCTCTTTCCTAAACCTGCTATAACTGATCTGGACCTCAGGACTCTTATAATCACCTCAGTTCATTCTAAGATGCAGCCTTAGAGAACCACCATTTTGCACACTGGCTTTTTGCCTTCCCAGCCTGGGACCATGGTAGGTCATCTATGGGCCTGAGGATCTCTAAAGGCTAAAGTGGACAGCAGTGAGAGAAGGTATGGGAAGCAGTGATTTCCACAAATATTCCTGTGGAAGTCAGTGTTGCAGAGTGATTTGGGAACATAGGCTTTAAAGTCAAATAAGTTCAAATATCAGATCAGTAATCCTGGCTAGGAAACATAACCTTTTCTAAACATCAATTTCCTCATCTGTGAAACTGGGATAAATAAAAGTACCTACTTATTAGGTTGTTGTGAAGACGAAAGAAGATGATGTGTATAACGGACTTAGTTTACCACTTTTAAATGATTCAATATGCATTCTCTTCTTGATTGTCTGTCATAGGCTGCAAGTTTGAATTACCTGAGAAGGACTTCAAACACTACCAATACCCAAACCTCAGGATGATTCAAATTTGTAGCCCATGATGGACAATCATTACTCTAGACTACCAGTTCTCAAACTTGTGGTCTCAGGAGCAGTTGCATCTTGGGAACTTATTATGAATGCTAATTATCAGGCTCCACACCAGACCTACTAAAGCAGAAACTCTGGTATAGGGGCTCGGCAATCTGCTTTAGCAAACCCTCCAGGTGATTCTGGCTAAAGTTGAAAATCACTGTTAGAACTTATTTCCAGAGCATTTTTAGTGTTCTTTGAGAGCCTCAGAATTGGATGCAACACTTTTTTTCCACATATACTCCAGCAAGATGTGTGTTGTCAAAAGAGAGCTGCCACTGTTAACAGGAAGTAGGTGGCCTGGAAGCCAACACATCACTTTAAACAACAATTTTCTGTCTCCAAGTCTGGATTAATTAAGAAGGAAAAGCTTCTTGTGGGCCTTGCTTATCATGTTTCTTAAAGATCTCCTCATTCTTTAAAGCTAGGCTGTTCAGAGGATTGTCAGTTTCTAAATTCTTTATTGTTGAATCTATGGTGAGGTAATAGGTAGAGGGGCCAAATGGATAATAGATTTTACTCTCAGGCTTCAGTAGAGATGAAAGTGTTTGCTCAGGCTAGCTTATTCACCACTGTACCTCATCGTGTTAGTCTGCTGATAAGGCTGACTAAAATCCAGCTGAATGAAACTCAACTCAGCTGACGCCATCTTAAAGGGTCACAGGCAGGGGGCGCTGCCTGATATCATGGTTAACATAGAGAGTGGATGGAGAGAGTGAGGTAGCTGGCGTCCATATTGCTGGATGTGGACAGAGAATCTAGAGGGGAAAGTCAGGACCTTGAGTGGAAGCATAACTAACTGCATGAAAATTTCTGAAGCCCAGCTGCTCAGCCCTGCCCGACCTACCTAGTCAGCTTGAATCAGGTAAAGGCAGAAGCTCTTTGTAGAGGTCAATATGTTGTGGTTATTTTTGTTTTTGTTTGTTTTTTGAAGAGAGGGGAAGCTGATGAGAAGTTCCAATATTCTAGGAACACTGATTATCTGGCCCCTAAAACCTATCTTTCTCCCATCCTGAACCCTCTTTCACTGTTATATTCACTTCCTCCCCGCCAATCATTGTACATGTCTGTTTTTACAGATAATGAAGGAAGAATGTGATTAATATGGGCTGAAATAGTGGCAGCTGGTTTCTCAAGGAAGTGGTGGCTGAGCTGAGGCTCTGAGCTCCCTGAGTCAGCAGAGAGAGGGGAGGGATATAACATTAGGAATAAAGGAGACAAAAATGAGAGTGGTGCTGTCTAGGACATTGAGGAGTTTGTCTTGCTAGAGAGTTTTTATTGGGAAATAGAGGGTAGCAAATATGGTTGTAAGGACTGGGACTGTAAATGGAAGGCCTTGAATGGCAGACTCACATGCAGCAAGGAGTTGGTGAATATTTTTGAACTGACAAGTGAGTGATACCATTCAGCCTATCAGCAGATAGTGATTGAATTCCTACTATTTGCAAGAACTTGTTGAAAGGATAACATGATACTCTGCAAATGCTAATCTCATGGTAACATTCAGGATGGTTCGGGTGCATCAGAGAGAGCAGAACTGGGAGAATAATTAGGAGATCTGGAAAAAACAATCTAAGGTTGGGAATATCTGTGTTTAGATTATATTGATGGCCTGAGAACAGGGTGCATATGAGGGGTTTCAGTGGCAGAACTGTTGGTGCTGAAGAAAAAAGTTGAAGAGGATAGCAAAATATTAAGTTCGGGTCACTGAAGGGTGACCCAAAGAGTTCCACAAGGAGTTTAGTGACTGTGTACCTGTGAGTCAGATTATCAGACCACTGGGTAGTGAAGAAGTAGTGAATGGAAGCTTTAACATTTAAAAAAAATCCTCCTAACATATTCAGCAATTTTGGAGGTTATCTCATGTTTTTTCACTTTAAGCTGCCTTTATAAAAATATTATTAAAAAATGTTCCCCAAGCTCAGAAGCCATCTTCCAATTTTGAAAAGCTAGAGGGCTAATCTTAATTGGTTTGTTTTGTTTTTAAGAATGTGTATAAGGGCGACATAAATCCAGGGGTTTTTGTTGTTTTGTTTTCAATTCTGTGGGCTTTCCCATAATGTTCATGAGAATTGATCACAATGTGTTCAGTCTGTCATTCTTGAAATTCTCTTATCATTTAATAGTAATTCATTTTAATATCTTACTTTGTGTAAGTTTTAGCAAATATTTTAGAATGAACTTTAGAGGACTTTCAACGATGTTTCGTAAGTTGATCTGACTGAGGCAGTGTCTTGGTGTGCAGTCTTTTTTTTTTTTTTTTTTTTAGCTGAGCCATCCTGCTACCTGTTGGTAGGTCAGCGTTTGCTCAGCTCGGGCTGGGCATCGAACTGCTGTTGCTCAGAGCTCAGCTCACACTCTTGAGCCAGCTCTTAACCAACTGAGCCACTCGGCCGGCCCGGTGTGGAGTCTTTTAAACTCAGAAATTGATGATTATTGCCCAAATGGGACCTACCCTGTGATTGTAGCACATAATAAAGGGGCCTTTCTACAGAGTTCTTATTTATATTCCCCAAATTAGAAATTATTAGACACTCGGGAGTCATAATTAAAGCATATCACTTAATTGTCATTGGGATAATGCATCACTTGTAGATTTCTTATGTCTACATTGTAATGGATAATATGCCCTATTTATAATAAACCTGATAAATATATATATATTTATATTTATCTGGTTGATATATTTAATTTTAAGAAAATTTTTCACTTTAAGGATTCGTGACAAGATTACTGGCGCTTAAAGTTCCAAATTTCTCCAGTGTGTGTGAATTAGACTTAATGCACAGAATGAATATTTTTCAGAACCAGACTGTGAAAACTTCAGGGAACTGAATTAACTGTGACATAGATAAAGGATGAAGAGGTTAAAACCTAACCAAAGATACAGAGCAAAGTCAACCAACACAACAACAAGCATTTGTTTCCTTTGCTGAGGAGCACAGCCGCCTGAGGCAGGCAGGATGCGGTGGGGAAAGCTCCGTTTTGAGCAGGGGTTTGCTCACCTGGCAGAAGTTTCCGCCTGGCCATCGCTGCTGCCCGGTGACTCTCATACTCTACGAAGGCGAAGCCTCGGTTTTTGGTTTTATCTGCAGCGCTCGGGTAGACAATGACGTCGACAACTCCTTCGGTGACCTTTTTCATCTCTGATAAGATTTCTTCTCTCTTTTTGGTTTTTGGAATCCCCCCAACAAACAATCGGCAGTTGTCCACGCTGGCACAAACCCCTAAGAGTCGCCCATTTCTGCAAAAAGAGCAGACATTTGATGGGTGAGAATCCGTGTGTGATTAAGATTTAAGACAGAAGTTGAAAACGGATGGCCCTGGACCTGATATGGCCTATAGCTGTCGAATGCTTGTTTTTTATAGTGATTAAACTATTTTTTTTATTGTTTTTTTGAGAAACTGGAAAATCTGTCAACATTGGTTCCATGTTTTTAAAGAGATAAAAAGTATTTGAAGCTGAGTAGCATCTGCTGTCTTTAGATGAGATGTGAATTGGCCAGCTATTGTCAATTCTCACCACTCCCTCATTTACCCCCAAAGCTGAGGCCCTTATACCTGCCCCACCAAACTCCTATTGACTGCCTGTCCCTGGGGGTATTTGGATTTGCAACCCTTGATGCTCCCTTTCTGTTCCAGCCAAATAGAGAAGCTACATCTGATGCTAAAAATAGTCCCTTATGCTTGAATAGATTTTTACATATTATTTTATTTGGCCTCCACAAGGAGCCTGTAAGATGGGTAGAGGAAATGTTATTTCCATTTTACAGATGGAAAACTTGAGACTCCAAGAAATTAAGTGACTTACTTAAGGTTTTGTAGATTTTAAGGGATGAAACTGGCCTCTCTGGATTCTCAGTCCAGTCCCTGTTTCTGCCACCTGAGCAGTGTTGCTTGATAATGGGTTGAAGTATACCTCCATTGGCAGAGTGTAGATAGATTAAACTTTTCTTTGGACATTTGACCAAATGTATCAAAAGTCCTAAGTGTGTATAACCTTTGACCAAATAATGCCCCTTCTGAAAGTGACCTTCGGAGACAGATGAGCACCAAGATTTATGTAGACGGATATTCATTGTTGTTACTTAAAATGGTCTGCCTCCAAATTGGAAATGCACAATGTCCCAACATATGGGACTCATTTAATATATCTCAACTGAGTTGTTACCTTGGGGCTGCACATTTCCTCACTGTGTACTGCAGTACGTTTGTTACCCTGGTTCTTACCCACTGAATATCAGTAGCTACCCGTTAGTCATTGTAAAATGCCTCCTCACTTTTTTAAGTGTCCCTTCGGGTAGACAATACTGCTGCTGTCTGAGAATCACTGGTAAACAAAAGATGTGCATTCATCCTATTGAATGCTCTGCAATCATTGAACATAGTAATGGCGAAGCATATTTATTGGTTAAAAGAAAACAGTTCAAATATGCTGCTGGGTTAAAAAAAAGGCTATGAAGTAAGTATGCGAGAAGGCCATTTTGGTTAAAATTGTATAGAAAATCTAGAAAGACCATAAAAATCCACAGTGATTATCTTGGGCAATGGGGTTATGGAAGAATGTTTTCATTTTTATTACTTTGTGGTTTTGTTGATTTTTGTGTGTGTTGTGTATTAGGCTGTGTGACTTTATAGTAATACAAAGTTATGTAAAAATGGGTAAAGTTTTCTTAATAGAAAGCACTTGTTTGTAATGAATAACAGTGCTCAGCCAGGTGAGTAGGAGACTGCTGATTTCTTGGAACTAGTGGTTTTTGTTTGTGTGGCAGGTGTTCTCGCCAGGGTTGGGCCACTGTCCCAGTTGCCTTCTGTGATTTTCTAAAGAACCAAGGACCACCTATCAGATCTGTGACAGGTCCATGTCAGTCTGGTGAACATTGCTCTAGAAATGTGACTTCTTGGGGCGAGAAGGAAAGGTTGATAAAGTAATCTTACACGTTTTTTTTTAAACTTCATTTTTAAAAAAGCTCAATTCCAAGATATTATTTATTTAGAAATTGTATTATTTTTGGTAGGGGCTAGTCAGGTATCAGTTACCAGCAGGGGCAGCCTAGAGTCTCCATATCCTATTTTTTAAATTGTGGTTTGTCAGGCTTCTTTCACAGAATTGTTTGGAGACCAAAAAACCATCTCTCAAAAGCTGAGGGAAAGACTTGAATGTCTCCAGGAGTCAGGCATTTAGATGATGCTCAGTGAATATTTGGTGATGAGCAAGATGCTATGGCAATTGTGGATCTTTTCCACACAAGAACCTTATCTAGCCCCTGAGAAATAGTGGCTAAAAGCAAATCTTTTCTGGTAGAGGCTTAAGAAAAATGACCCAGTAGTTGATTGAATTACAGAATAATAAGGATAATGCATGACTTATTTTGGGCCTATAGAAAGTAAGAGAAAAATAATGGTGGCAAATCTACTCTTTCCGTATTCATCAAATTTGAGTCCATCAGTTTTAAGGTTCATCTGTATTTCTAAAAGCAAATATATGAAAAACTACATCTTAGAATTGATGAAATGAGCTAATACATAATACTATTATCAGTCATTTGTGGACCTTTTTAACACTGAGCTAAACATTTAAAAAATCTTCATGATACTCACACAATAAAACCTATGAAATAAGTACTATTATCCCCACTTTATAGATGAGGAAATTGAGGAGCCGAGAGGTTAAGTTACTTGTTGGAATTCAAGTGAAGCCTGTCTGACATAAAAATAATTGCGTTTTAACCGCTGCACTAAGCTTTCTTCTAGGTGGCCAAGGGCATCCTTTAAGAAAGGGTTTATTACAGTTTCCTCACCAAGTAAAGTATTTAGAACTCAGACAACTTCATGAAGTTAGCCTTATTCACACTTTATAAAAGCCAATTATTGATTGTATAGGGTCAATTATGTCCTGGAATCCTTCAGTAGTCCCATGATTTTCAATATTATCTGTATCTGGCTGACGCCCAAATTTATATTCCAACCATGACCTTTCTCCCTGCTCTGGTATCATACAGTCACCTCTTTAACATCTCCTTTGGGATGTCTAATGTGCATCTCAAGTGTAAATTGCCCCAAACTGAGCTCTTTGTGTTTCCTGCTATTCTACCAGTCTTTCCCATCTCAATGACACAGATTATTGGGCCAAAATCCTAGGTTTCCTTCCTTAATTCTAAACTCACTCACACTCTAATATTTAGTCAGTCTTATGTATTTAAACTCCAAAATATATGCCAAATCGGACCCTTTTTACCACCCCCACTACTAACCTCCATGTGCAACTACCACTGACTCTTGCCTGGGTGTATCTATGCTACTGCGGCAGACTTCTCACTGGCTTCCCTCTTTCAGTCCTTACTCTGCTGTAGTCCATTCTTCACCAACAACCAGAATCATGTTTTAAAAAGCATTAATCTAATTAAAACCATCCTTTGATTTCCCTCTTTTATTAGAATAAAGTCCAAATTCTTAATCATGGAGTATAAGGCTCTCCAAATGTATTATTGCCTTTGACCATCCTCTGTATTCTGTCCCACTATGTTGGCTTTCTTTCCCTCTGACTCATTAAGCTTGTTCTCACTTTGGGAATCTTTGCACTTGCTGTTCTTTATTTCTCTGGAATAGTCTTTCTCCAAGTCTAACTGTCATGGCTGAATTTTTTCATTCAAGTTCTCAAATCAAATTTTACTTTCCTCAAGACTATTTTCTTTTTGTTTTTTTTTTCGAGGGCAATGTTACTGGCCCTCATATGTGGGACCCCAACCGGGGCCGCTGGCTTCCCAAGCCAGTGCTTAACCACTGCGCCACTTGGCCTGCCCAAGACACCAAGTTAGAGTAGACACCTCCTCACAAAACTTTTATCCCATTTCCTGGTTTTACTTTTTCATATTCTTTTAAATAATCTTATACATCCATTTGCTTACTATGAGGATATGAAATTGTACCTTGTTATATTTCCAATATTTGAAACAGTGCCCAGCAAATATTTATGAAGTAGATAAATTAATAAATTTTGTTTCTTTGAACATTTCACAGAACTTAATTTGACACCTTATGATATTAAATAAATAATTCATTAAATTGATTTTCCCCCAAAAAAAGGATTAACCTCTTTTATTTCTGGTTTGGCTATCTTTTGCATACACTGTATTAGATAAATTTGATTGAAGAACAGATATAGGTACATAGTTTGATTCGCTTTTAATCTAGAATAGGTGGATCTTACCTAATTTCATAATTATTAAGTTGTTTGATGGCATTCTTGGCTTCCTGTTTATTTGAGAATGTTACAAAGGCATATCCTCGATTGTTGCCATTAAAATCCATCATCATTCTCATTTCATAAATTTTACCAATCTATAAGTAACAGAAAGAGAGAAATTCATACTTATACATTTGTACATCCAAATGAACACACACACACACACACACACACGCACAACGTTTTCTGAAGTCTGTCACTGCCATATTTGGCATTTGCATCCCAGGTGGAATGGTTTGCACATTTTTATGCTGGATTCAGGTTCATTATCTGACTTATGGGTAAAGTCAAGTTAAATAAAAGAACAACAACAAAAAAAACAAAGACAAAAAACCAAAAACATGTACAAGTGGCATTTCAGCTTAAGTTAACAGAATTTGTTTTTGATAGAGCAAATGACCTTTTACCATAAAATTATCTGGGGATTTATACAATGCCTTAGGGACTTGAAAACACAATAGTCATCAGAGGTAGAATTCCTGTTTTTTTTAAAAGATTTTATTGGGGAATCGGGGAAGGGGAACAGAGAAGTTGCTGTCTTTTTGTTCTTCAGTCTAACTGCGGAGGACGTTGCTTCACTGGCCCGTGTTGGTATCATCATTGTGCTCTTCCCAGATGAGGCAGATCAGTCGCCGGCCTCTGGATGGTCTCTCACCATGGCTCTTGGCAGCTCACGCTGACTGCCAGCCGTTCACGTGGGCTACAGGCCACTCACTGTAGCCTATAGCAGCCCACTGCAACAGGGGCAGCAGCTATGTGGTCCCTGGGGACTCACAGCCCAGCTCCAGGTGGAGCTATTGTTAGCTGTAGAGGACAGTGTCACTGGCCCTCATATGTGGGATCTGAACCAGGGCCGCTGGCGTCCCAAACCAGCTCTTAACCAATGCACCACACAGCAGGTCCAGAGGTGCAGTTTCTTGATAGATTTGTCCTTGCCACCTCCATTGGCCTCTGAAGTCTCCATAGTTTTATCTTGACTTGGTCATACTCTACCACTGATGTTTAAAACGAAACTGAGGAACACTCTATTTGGATCCTTGCTAAACTTTCTTAGCTGTCATTTTTCCCCACCGTGACATCAAGATGTATACAGATGTGCTTCAGAAGATGATCTGGGGAATGCTTTATTTACACAATCTGTGGGCTGAAGGTCAATGCTAGGCTTGATACAACTGACCCACAGCCAGGGCCTCCACAGTAGGAGGGCTCTCACTATCCCTCTGGCCATAGCTACTCTGCTTTGCCTATATACTACTCCATCTTGTTACCCCAAATTTTGTCTAGAAATCCAGACTCAGCTATTCATTGTCATTGGCTGCTCTCAAAGGGTGGCCCAAATAGATGTGAGGGACATGTGTGGGGGAGAAGAGGCATTATTAAGCACATGCTATTACTACAGTGGCTGGTTACCACTCATCTCAGCCCCACCCCATCTTACCTCACAGTATGCAACGGGGGACACCTATTTGTCCTGGGCTTATTAGGAAAGAGTTCAAGCATGTTTTATCTTGTTTCAGGTATTTCTTGGTGCTCATTTTCAGGTTCTTCAGCATATAGGATTCTTATAGGATTAAGTCCTCATAATTTGTCCACATGCCGTGTAGGATTGTATATATAAAATGAAGAGCAGTTATGAATTTGAGGCTGAGTTACATACATGTAGACAATATTGATTTTTGGCATTCAGGGCAAGAAGTAGCTAAACTTCCATTTTTGCTAAGTTTTCTAGGAATGTGGTTGTTTAAACACCACTTGGTAAATTATTGAAAATAACTGTTAATTTTGTGTTTTCCCTTTAATTTGGGGTTTAGTAACAAAATATCATTTGGAATTAAAACTGAGGAATTATTCCTTAATTATTATACAGTGATTTGAGAACCCACATTAATCATTTTGTTAATGCATTTGGGCAGACAAGAAATTCAAACTTGCAGAAGAAAACTGCATTCTGGATCAATATGTATAGACACATGTTTGAGCCATGACAGACCCTATTCTTTTTATGTAAAAATGTTGCACACACATTAAATGTCAGGTTGGAGCAATACCTTTTCATAGGCAGGTTGTTGTAGTGTTATTCTATATTCATAGACATTTTGAGTTTGTAGTGAGATGGTGTGCCCGTTGAGATCAGGCATTGAGATATAGATTTGAAAGTCATCAGCAATAATGTCTGTAACAGCTGATGTCAAGATGTCCATAACAGAATAAAGAGCTGAGTGAAAGCAATGATAATAAGGGGACAGTCACCAACAGGTAGAAAAGTTTTAACTGCTTGAGGAGTAGCAACTAGATGAGAGACCATCTCTGACCAAGAAGAATGATTGTGAAAGCAAAGTTGGCAAGAGTAGTACTTTTCCCTCAAAAGATAAGAAAATTTAAATTTGGACTCACTTTTTCACATAATGGTATAAGTTCATCCTCAAAAAGGTCTCGGGGAAGTTTTCCAATAAAGATTTCACAGCCCCTTTCTGGGGGTGCAGCATCCCAATCAGGTGGAGGGCCACCATATTTTCTCTGTCCATTTTCCTGCAAATCCGGGGTGGGTTGTATTAGGGAGAGAAGAAAACAAGAGAATCGTTAGTTCAAGTTTCTCAATTATTTTTCAGAATCATTTCACAGTAAGAAAGATATTTATCATTGACAAATAATAGTTGACTGGTCAGAGGATAAAAATCATATAAGTCTCTTGTGTGGATTTTAATACCGTACTTTATGTTTCAGTGACTTGCTCAAGATAAACATGTGAAAACTTGTAGAGTGCTGAACAAATAAAAGCGGTTCTTATTTTTTTTCTGTTATTCACCAAAGCCTGATCATCCAAGAATCTGGCTATAATTTGAATCTGGGGCTCTAATTTCACTGTGTGGAGTGATAGTAAGGGCTCTGGAGCTGGACTGCTTAGCTGTGTGGGTCACTAGCTGGGGCCTTGGGCAAATGACTTCCCAGAACCTCAATTTTCTCATATGCAAAGTGGGTATAATATTGGCTTGTGATTAAAGGTGATAATAAATCAGATATGCATGGCACAGGTCTTGGCATATGATATATACTTATTGGTTGTTAGTTCCCTTCTTGGCTCCTTGAATTTAGGTTGTTTCATATGCCAAGCAAGGTAACACAAGGCCCTAAATAGTGACAATGTGAAGATTACCATTTGAAGGAGGGGGTGGTTTATTTGGAGGGGTAGTTGGTGAGGGATTTAAATCTGTTTTCAAAGCTGACAAGATGGTGAGGCATGTTTATTAATGTTGGATCTCTATGTGGGAAGTAATGTTGTTTTCCTGCCACGTAGAATTCACTTCTATTTTTTCCCTTCGTCCTAAAAAATGCTTGGTTAATTTAATGTCCTTATTTGAAGAGGAGCAGTGTTGACACTTCTTTGCAATGCCAACTATCTTTAATTTTCTCAAAGTTAAGACCTAACTGTAACTTCAGGGGCCCCCAAATGAAGTGTGGGCTTAATCTACCACCATTGATCTGAAATAGTTCATTTGTTGGGGAAAGGTAAATTTGCTTTCCATTTAGGCATAGCTGAAAGCTCTTTGTCATTGTACTTTTTTGTGATTTTTGAAGAAAGAAAACTATAAGGGACCAAATATCAGTATGCATTACTAGCTTCTACAATTAATACTTTAAAAAATTTTATACTATAAAGCGTAATGTATAAGATAAAAAGAAAAATTCCCAAATGTATCACCTTATCCATCATAGAAGTAGTTAAGAGTTTGTCCGCCTTTACAAATATTTTCATGTATATTTTTAAAAGGCGTGCTGTTTAAAGACATTGTTTTGTACAATAGTTGTGTAAAATCAAAGTAAAGCAGCTTCTAATTTCACTGATAAGTCTTTATATATACCAACTTGAGTCTTTCTCAATTATTTTAAAAGTGTGAGCACAAAGCCTTTTTGGATTACAGTATGTAAATGATATCTGTGGTTGTGAACACTTTTTTAATCCTAATGATTTATGTTCTGTTGCTTTACATTAAAAAAACAAGTCAGATGGGTGTTCTACCTTTGATTGCTTTTTGCTTCAAACAACTGCGTATTTTCATTTTACTAAATATGTAAATATTTGCCTGAAGAGCTCTTGCATTTTTTTTATTTCTTCCCCTGTATTTTGGCAGGATTATTTATTAGCAAAACTTTGGCATCACTGAGAAATCTGAGAAATGAAATATTTTAAACTTACAGGAAAGAATAAAACAAAAACCCGTAAGAATCCAATGAGTTATATGGCAACCAAGAAGTTCCTAAAAACTACAAATTTTATGTTTTCACAGATATAGTAAAGTCTTTATTTATTTACGTATTTTATAACAAATACCTCTACCGCACTTACTACAATGCTGGACAACTGTTCTAATCCTCAAACAGTGTCATGGGTTAAGGACTGTTACTATCAGAATTTTACAAAAGACAACTAAGCCCAGAGAAATTTAAATAATTTGCCAAGGTCGTGGGGTTGAGAAGTGAAACTTTGAACCCAGGTAGTCTGGTTGCAGTCCTGCTTAATTGGTACATTTTGTTGTCTTGTTATATGGAAGCCTAATCACTTGTAACAGGTCCATACATTTAAATACTTATTTAGGAAAAATTTTATCATGCCATTAAATTGCAAACTCTCTGCTGCATTTAAAAATCCTTTTCAATTTCCAATCATTTTATTACACAATATTTTTTTTTGGTGTGGGGAGAACATCTCAGATCCATTGCTTATGGAGAGACATGTTTATATTGCCAAACTGTAGTCTACCTCCCTGGGTCAACTCTCATCATATGGTTGATGGTAATCCCTCTAAGGCCATTTCTGTATATCTTAAATGTCTAGACATATACTACTTAAAGAATTATTGGAAAAAACCTTAGTATGAATTTGGTGGTATTTTTACTCTTTAGGTTGAGGAAACCACACTTTCATTCTATAATAGTAAAGTGGTTCATTCTAAAATTTCTGATTTGACAAGCTTTGTCTGATAGTTTGAAAATAGACAATGAACATATTGATCCTTTTCATTTAACTTTTTCCTTCAACTTTCTTTTTTTGCTGTAATTTCTAAAAATGTCACCCAACTATTTTGTGCATATGGTGTATGGGAGGAATCATCTGCTTATGAACTGAAATGATTGGGTAGGAAAGTTTATTCATTGTCTTCATGTGGTTTTTATAAACACTTGAAATAAATTTCCCAAGAATATTTTTTGGGATCACAGAGAGCTTGTACTAGTTCCGAGATGCCACGAAGTTCACCCCCTGGAGGAGATTTGCTCTGTGAACCACCAGCTGGGCTTGGATTACACCAGCGGTGGAGGTCTGGTCATTAGTCATGGGGTCAGAATCATTGTCCACTACTTGGAATAGAGAGTTGGAGCTGGGTTGCTGGTATTTTAGGCACTATTTTTAAGTTGAGTTTAAAATAGATAAAACCCAGTTATAACAGTTCCTCTCCCTCCTGGCTGATGTCCTTCTCATGGAATGTATTCCCCCCCTCCCCCAGAAGCACAAATGTATTAGTAGTTCAGAGAGAAAGAATATGGGTACTTTTTTTTTTTTTTTTTCCATGAAAGAATGTTCATTCAGCTCTGGGAACTTTTATTTTTCCAATCAAAGACTTGGACACCATTCACTCTCTCTAGTCACATATAAATAGGTGAAAATCTTCAACTATGTAACTTAAAAATTGAAGACCTGTAAAGCCAATGTTGATTTTATGAAGCAGTTATTTTTACACATAAAAATAAAAATTGAAGACCTAATTTTAACTGTAAATCTAGTGGCTTTCATTTAAATATTGGATACTGAGCCTACCCAGTGACTCAGTTTTCATGTCAAGAGTACTTGGAAGTTCCTTCTGTGACAGATATTTTAAGCCTTTCATTATGGAACTGTAGAGTATTTAAGAGATTATGCATACCATCTTGATCTTGGCTAAAAGCACACAACCATCAACAAATGATTCAAAGTGATAAATCTCCGCATGAAGGTCAAACAGTTTGAATTCATTGTGGCTATGCATCTGAGCTTTTTATACATCGGGAGAATCTGGGAAAACTGCTTTCTTCTACAGGAGTTAAAATGACAGCTATTTGCCTTTCCAGCTCCCCCTGCACTGGGACAGTCATAGTTATAATAAAGTAAAATTAAGTGCTGTTGCAGAAATTGTAATGGTGTTAACTTTAGTTTTGCACACTCGGTGATGGTGGATGCATTTTCTTATTCCAGATTTGTGATATGGTTTTGGGGTTTGTTTCTAAAAGTTTGCCCTTGGATCTGGTTCTCCAAATGCAAAGTTTCATAAACCTCTTTTATAAACCTCTTTAATAAACCTCTTTAGTACCCTTTAATAAACCTCTTTAATAAACCCTTTAATAAACCTCTTTTCTAATTAATTAGCCAGAGTTAATAAACCTGTTTTATAAACCCTTTTTATAAAAGAGGTTTAATAAACCTCTTTTATAAACCCTTTAATAAACCTCTTTTCTGATTAATTAGCCAGAGTTAGCTTCTGTTCCTTGCACATCATAGAAACAGTAACAAAAAGAACAGCTGAAACAACAGCTAACCCTAATTGAGCACTGTGCTAAGTGCTTTACATGTATTAACTCATTTAATATTCTCAACAAACCTAAGTGGATGATCATACTTTTGATTTATAGATGAGGACACCAGGGCACTGAATGTGTCCAAAGTCATACAAGCAGAAAGTGACAAAGGCAATTTAAATCCCAAGTCCATGCTTGTAATCATGACATCATTTTTCTTTGGTTTTTACATTAACCCACGAAGTTCATTTTACAGATGAGGAAACTGAGTCCAGAGATATTGTATAAGTTGTTTGAAGTCACGATGGTTTAATTTGTTGCAGACAACACTAGAATAAAGGTCCTATGATTCTTGAGCTGGTGAACTTTAGGCATATATACTCTTCAGAAGTCACAATGACTTTTCATCTTAGGTTTCCCAGTCTCATAATTCTGCATGCTGTGGAACACCTACTTCCTTGTTCAGCTTCACCAAACAGGGAGACCAGAGGGTTTGTTTGTCTCCCATAAGTGAGCTCATTCATAAACTAGAACGACATGAATGAATGAACTTTCAGTCTTTTTTTTTTTTTTTCTTTTTCTGAGTGGTAATTTCAATTCCTTTAATGATTCTTTGGAAATTTTGTATTCTAAATCTGGAATCACCTTTGTGGTTCTTTTTTTTTTTTTCTTACCAAGAGGGAAAGAAACTGGCCATATTCCCTTACTAAACTGCTTTCAGATGTTCTCTTATTCATTTTCCAATGATTGTGTAGTTATTTCTGCTCCTGTTCTTTCAGGCACTGGACAATATGCCCATGCTAGGTGGCGTTTCTAGCCTTCACAGGCATGTCAGTCACCAGGGTTGTCCCCAGAACAATGGTTCTATGACCAAACTCCTGGGGACGGTTCTCTCAGTTGAAGCTGATGCGTTATGTACCTCTCTCTGGACTGTGTCTGGAGAGTTAATACATTAAAACTAGGTTCCCAGTTACTGATTTGTAAGATTGAATAAAAGTATTTATTAGACAATATTTCTATGTCTGTCTTATCCATATACCATTTATACATCTAATTACATGATAGGATTCAAGGCAAATCGAGGGAACTTAACTAGAATATACCAGAAAGATTCTCTTAGATATGATTTTTACCTTGGCTGTGCTTATAATATTTTTGTTGCCTAAGGACAACAGGCAGGGCTATAGGGCATATTCATTTTGTTAATTCTGTATAAACGATAATCATCTGTTTTGTGTGTTTAGTTTTTTTACTTTCACATCTTGTTAAGATCAGTGAACTTATGTTGATAAAATCTATTTTAGAATGGGACGTTTTAGAAAGCAGAATGTATTTAACTGAGGAAGGTGGCATTACCCTTTTTAGCTATTTTTTACAATTGTTCTAAGTTATATGTAATATGAATGCCAGATAATATTTTTCTAAAAATAGAAAGAGCAATAATTATGATGTAAATAGGATGTTGAAATTTGTAGAACTGTGGAACTACAGTTAGAAACAAAGAGAGGGCAAGCTAGGTCAAACATATGCAAATATAAATCTGTCATCATATAGCTTAGTGTTTCTCACAAATGTGGTATGCAAATGTGGTATAAACTATTGCATAGTTTATAGACCAATACTTTATTTTAGTAGTTATGCATTTATTTTATTGTGTATTAGAAAAACACAATTATCACATAAAACTTACAGCTTCTCCATTTGCATAAGTGAGGAAAGTTTACTTTTAAAATGACCTTGAATGGAAACAGTGAGTTGATTTAATGAATTCTAAGTAAGTAATATTATTGGCAACTTTTGTTGATAGCAAAATGCACAAAGAAAGATGAAAATGGCTTTTGGCTCTTGAAAATTTATCCATTTGTTTCACTGCCCCCAAAGCCCTTGAACTTGATCTTAAAAATTGTATGATATGGTTCATCCTGTTCCTGAATCACTTTGGCAGGCTGACTATTAAAAGCCTGTTACCGGACCGGCCGAGTGGCGCAGTCATTAAGAGCTGGTTTTGGGACGCCAGTGGCCCCAGTTCGGGTCCCACATATGAGGACCAGTGATACTGCCCTCAAAAAAAAAAAGCTGTTACCTAGGAAAATAGTCCTAATTTCATTTCAAGTTATTAGTTGTCTTGGAGGCAGAACTAATTTCTTATCAAATGATGCATTTAATAACATCATCTTCAATATTTTCCTGTTGCTTTTAAGGATTATGTGTGGCAAACCATGCTTTAGGAATTCAATACCTCAATATTTCATAAGCAAACAGGCTTTAAAAATGACTTGTATTTTCTAAAGCTTTTTATAATATAAGCTTTTGGGCAATTTATGGAAATATTAAATTCAAGAGTATCCTTACACAAAATTAGAACTCAGAAAACATTTTTATTTTTTGAGTGTGTATGTGTGTTTCTACATATGAGAACAAGTAAAATGCCAGCTCACTTCTAAGATGCTCTGTTCACATTCTGCAACTAAGTTCAACTAATGCTTAACTGCAAAGCACATATTTACTATATTGATCCCAGGGTTTGCTGTGCTCATGCTCACTTTTGGCCCTGGGAATATGTCTTGACTCACTGCTCCACAGGAACCTCTCATTTCTATCCAAGGAATCACTAGGTAAGAGCTTAGGTGATCGTTTTGTCCACTTTGGGCTTTTATCTTTTTGGAACCATATATTTTATTCAATAGATCCATCCAAATTTTTATTTACTTATTTGCTTGATTCACTTTTTTTTTTTTTTTTTTTTGAGGGCAGTGTCACTGGCCCTCATATGTGGGACCCCAACCGGGGCCGCTGGCTTCCCAAGCCAGTGCTTAACCACCGCGCCACTAGGCCTGCCCTTGGATCACTTTTTATTTGCCTGTTGAATTGACTGATATTATAGCAGTTGAAGACCTGGTTAAATTATATGAAGCTGTCCACATGCAGGTAAAGACATTGGTCTATGTGCAGACAAAGAACATTTAGTTTGGGTAATTGTTTTTCTGTCCTTTCCTAGTTCAACATATGCCAGGGAAACTTCCATCTAATGCATTTGTCTTTATGTGGGAAATGTAAATTTTATACAGTGAGAAATTTTATGCAGTCATTATTCTCCTTACCACACTCCCATGAATTTAAATTTCTGACAAGCTGAGAAACTTGGCAACGCAATAAGTATTTCCTGACTTTAAATTCTTCATTTATAAGGGGACAAGGTTGAGTAGGTGATTGCAAAGGTCTTGTGAGGGTGTTAGGATGCTTGTGAAAGGGAGGCTGATCACATAGTAAAATGTGGGAAAATGTTCATTGGACAATCTGTGAGTTAGTCAATAGAATCCTTAACGGGGATATCATAGGGAATTTTCAAATCAGCGTATCTCCAATTGCATATCCATTTAACACCTATTTCATTAATTAATTAATGAGTGTTTTTGTACTGATTCAGTTTTTTAAGGAAACTTATGCAGAAAAGATATATCAGTCTTGTGAGTAGAGTATCAGTTCATTTGCCACAAATGGGAAGAATTATAAAAACAATTTAAAAAGAGGGAAATCATGATTAAATTCTAGCTAGACATTCTTGTTTGCTAAAAGCTCTGAGCCCTGGTTCTGCTTTCTAGGTTTCAAAAGATGAGTAGCGGCTGGATAGGCATTTAAGACACACATCTAACAACTAACTTTCCTGGTCTGAAAGCTTGAAAGAGAATTGAAAATGGAACAATTTTCTCACTGTGAAATTCAAAGTTATTTAACGTTGCATCTGTGGATTATTTAACATCATTTCAACTGTCTCCAGGCACCTCTGAAACAATATTAAAAAGATCACACTTGATGAAATCCTTGCAAATTCATAATTGTATGGCTCTGTAATCTCACTTTTTTACTCCTTAGCCTAACTATGTAAAAAAAAAAAAAAGCTATTTTTGCATTTTATAGTGGTAAGCTTTTAGGATCTGAAGATGAAGAGTCACTTATTTTTGTTGCTGATTAGTATTAAACAGGTAACAATTTAAAAAATCCTGAAGGTGCCTGCAAGCAAAGTCTAAAGTCCCGAAGAGCTGACCATGCTTCTATGTATGAGTCATGAAGTTCACACCAATTTTTAAGCTGATAAAATGGAACACCCCATGTGCTGCTGATTGTAGCAAAAGCACAATAACACATCGTTTGCAAAGATTTTGAACTTTATGTTGAAGACTTCATATAAAGCCAGAAGCTCTCTATTAGGCTAGTTGAGAAATTCATTGCTCCTGGAATGAATTGGAAAATAGCTCCTGGAATGCATTTCTATTTCTTAGGATGCTGAAGTTCCCATCACATGTCAGGCACACACATTTTCCACAAAAACATTCACAGAACGGTCCCTTCATTTGGAGTCTTGCACACCATGCTAATGGCATTTCTGGCTAGCAGAAACAAGGCTTCTTATGAGCTTGAAAATAAAGTTGGTCTGTGGGTGGTTAGGGTGCTAAGCTTAGGGAAACACATGCCTGGGATGGTCTGAGCCACCCATCCTGTTCTCATTCTTAGTCTGCCTATTTAAAGAATTAGTATTCATGTTCTTGGTGAATGACCTAAGTCCTTGGAGAGCAGGGACATGAGCAGGTGGTGAGAATAGGCAATAGAAGAAAAAGTAAGGAGCTATATTTTACTATGAAGTCAAATTCCTATTTCTGTCCCCAAGATTTTTGCACGCTGGTTGGAAAAGAATGTCAGTGACACAGTGTTTTTCCATCTGCTTCTTGCTGAGCTAATCTAGATGAAGCCAATTGTACACACTGACGTCTCAAGTTACTTATGTTTATTGCATTGTAGGAAAATAATTTGCAATTTGAGAAATACCTGCGTAAAATTACTAAAGTACGTTATACCAAACCAGAGAAATGGTGATTTAACTTAATTTGGGGCACCTTTAGAAGAGGGATGGTATCCTAACCAGATTTATGTTGATCTAGCATCATCCTTTGTTCCTTATGGCTTGTACATACTTGTATTTGCTGAGGAACTGAACACATTAAAATTAAAATATATGGTTGCGTTGAAACTCCATATAAAAGAAAATGCATGTAAAGCAAAGCTTGAGGGGTGAGAATTAAAGACTGTATTTTGTTCTTAGTTTCATGACATTGTTCTCAGGAAACCAGGCTGATGGGTGATTAAAAGAGGAAGAGAAGGATGAAGGCCACTTATTGATCTGTTGTAATCATAATGGATCTTGAATTTAACACATACTAATGTCTTCACTGCTCAAAGATGTGCATTTTACAACTGTTTTGATTAAGAAGTGATACAGAATGTTAAAACTGTGGATTAGCTTCAAACATAAGAGTACTAGATTAAGGATTAGAGTTGGGGTCAGCAGATTTTTTTTCTCTAAAAGGCCAGATAGTTGATATTATAGGCTTAAAAACTCTTTAAAAATTTGAAAACCTTTCATAGCCTGCAATCACTACAAAAACAGGCTGTAGACACATTTGAGTCATGACCATGGTTTGTACACCTCTGGCTTTTGTCTCTACTTAATTGTATAACTCTGGGGCTTGTTTTCCAACTGCAAAACAAAAATGTTGGAAAATATCAAGTTCAAACATATAAAGAATTAGAAAGAATAGTCTACTAAACCCAGGTACATATCATACAACTTTAAGAATAAATTTTCTTCATGAAATTTTGCCAGTTTTTTACTCTGCACTGAATGCTCCTTAGAAATTCTTGCCACTATGTGAGGTTTTTCCTTATAATAAAAATAATCCATATTTATTGTAGAAAGCTTAGAAAATCAGAGCATGAAGCAAGAAAACATTACCCCAATCAGAGATTACATTTTATTATTTTCCAATGCTTTTATTGCATTTGAATAATTTCTTAAAATATTATTTGGACATTGATATAGGCAGTTTTACATTCAGATTTTTAACTAAACATTACAATTTGGACATTTCTCCATGTATTTCTTTGAAATTATAGTTTTTCACAACTATATAATTTGGAAATATAAGGGTGATCATATTTCATATGACCAGTCTTATTGGACATTTAGAACATGTTTATTTTTAAACATTATAAATTCCAGTTATGAACATCTTTATGTCTAAATATTTATCCTCATTCCTAGGTCAAAGAGTATGGTTAGTTTTAGGGCTTTAAACAGGAAAGTAGCACCCACACTTGCGTTGCTCATTTAATACAATCTTATGTTGTCTGTTTAAATTTTGGATAAATTTATTTTCGTTGAAACTACTTTATATGCATTTTAGGTCAGGCATTATATCTTATAGTTCTACAATGCTAAGGCCTCATACCAACCAACACATTGTGTTCAAGAATAAGAAGTAAAAAAACAAAACAAAAAAACAAAAGCGAAGCCAAACCCTTTATGTTTACCAAGGACAACCACTGGATTAGGAAAGCAATGAGACTGTCAACCTCATAAAAATTTATTGTGTTGCAATGATTTTTAGAAAATAGATTATCAGTAGGGTAATTGGACAAACAGTGCTAATATATGCCATATTTTAAATAACTAAAAAATATATATAAGTATCTGAGTCTACTTTTAAAAAATATTCAGACTACTCGAGGGTAATCTGTATTAAACAAATATTTGGCTTTAGCTATAGTAGATTTAAAATCAATGTACTCTAACCTCACATTGGGTGGAAAGTTTTCTGAAAATGTTCATCTATGAAAAATGTATTTTCCTCATTTTGAGGAGAAAATTCCAGATGGAAGGAGCATCACATGTCACAGAGTCTATGACCCACATCATGGATGCATTCTTGAGGAGAGAATCATCATACTGTGATTTTTTTCTTTGACACTCAAAAAGATATGTGCTAGTTTTGGAAAATCAGAGAAGTATAGTTAAGAGTGCAAAGGTAGGGGAAAAGGGCACCACACAGAATTCCATTGCCTGGACACAAAGACTTTTCCAAGTTAACAATGCAGCACGCTTCCCAAATATTCCTATGTGGTGGCATAATGCAACTATGAAGTTGAAAGTTTAACTTGTCAACATTACACAATTTTTATCAATATTTATTAAATTTCTACTATATGCAGGAAATTGTATTAAGTTTCTTTTGTTCTCTGAAGTAATTTGATAAGCATTTTCAGAGGTCACTGTCCAAAAATACCCAATTATATAAAAATGATATCACAAAGTATATTTTCCAACCATCACAGGTAGGTATTATTGCATCAGACACAATATAACAGACTGGCTCATGTTATTAAGTAACCTGCAAAATCCTATTTTTGACAGCTGTATTTGCCCTGCTGGTGATAAGAGAGCACAAACTCGTCACCCTCTGTTTTTTTAATTCTTGTTTTGCAAGCATTCAATACTCAGTATAACAGACTGCAAAGATATAATAGAAGTAAATCCTTCAAACCCAAATATAGTAAGTGCCATAAAATTTGAAATGATCATTTTATGGGTATGCTTGCTCCCTAAATTGTATTAAGATGTTTATCTTCATTTTTGTACAGAGGTTATTGGTTTTTAAGGTAAACCTGATGTTGCTCTTTTTTTTTGATAATCATAGTAAGCTTTCCTCTGATCCAGCGTAGAAAGACTGAAGTATGGAGAAGGCTAAACCGTTTTCCCTAAGTTACAAAGATTTTGAGGCTGCTTTTCAAAACATGTTGGTCTCGTCTCCTAGCCAATTAGTTAGCTATGTATGGACTAGATTGAGCAGATGATAGAATCACAAAATCATGTCTGATAGAGTGGGGGATGTCCTAGTCAATTTTGTAGGAAATGAAGCCCTGGCACAGTTAAAGGACTTGCTCAAGATCCTACAACTTGTATGTAGTAGAGACCAGTCTGTCCCGGTCTCTGATTTGAAGTCCTGTGTGATTTTCAGTACTCTGCAGCCAAAATCAGAAAGGATTTTCCAGTTCACTCAAAATGGACTGAGTCATGTGTGTATTTACATCTTGATTAGAGGATTTAGATCTAGATAACTAGGTTTTAGAATTTTAGGTTTCTACATTATTGGAGAATTTCTGATCCAATAGTCATTCTGCTGACAAATAATTATTATTTAAAGTAATTATGTTATAAAGTTTAGGCTCAACAAAATATTTTTAGCATCCCCCAGAATGCTTATCTCTAAAATTGCAATCGTAAAGATAACATTGTAACAGCTCTTAGTTCTATAAATCTTGCTAGAAATTTTGGCCAGTAGTAGTGGAATTATAGCCTTCAAATCTTGGGCAAGTTACCTAACCTCCTTGTGACTTGTTTTTCTTATGTGGAAATTGAAGATGATCAATCTTAGTATTGTTTTAAGGATTAAATGAGTTAATATACGCAAAACAATTAGAATATGTGTCCAATAAATCTTTAGTATTATTTTGAATTATTATTAGTGATCTACATCCTCATTAACATTTTCTGAATGTAATTGAATATATAAGATCAAAATAATATGCAGATTGTCCATATGTCTTCAGGGGTATTTTATTTGAAAACATTTTAAATTATAAAGGTAACATAGCTCTGTTGGTGTTTTTCCTTTATAATGTAAATGTTCTTAAATGATAGCATTAGGTTTATAAAATGATCTCCATTGCTTTTGAGTCTCTTTAAAAAATATTGGGTTGTCAAAAAAGCCATGATGCAATTTTGCAACAAAAAACGTAGAAAAAACACATCATGACTTTTCCGACAACCCAATATATTGTTATTTGCAAGTTTTTTACACAGCTGTAATTATATAACATTACAATTTTCTGTCCTGCAGAAGTTTTTAAATGATCACTTAATGACTGAATACTGTTTCATTTGTAACCGGGTTTTAAGATATGATGGAACTCTTTCAGCCTCTGATTTGGGTATGAAACCGTCACTGGACCATCAAGCAGGACAAGGAAGTGGAGGGAACTGTTATATGTTTTCCATTCTTTACTGAACATCCACTGCCCCCTATTCCACATCTGAGTTCAGAAAAAAGATTGAAGAGTTTGAGAGGAAAGTTTGGAATTTATTGAAAGATAATTTGGAGAGCACTGCTGGTGTGTTGTGAACCCTTGTTCCCCTACTTCTCCATTTTATGTAAGGCAGGGGAGATGAAGTGGAAGGAAACCACTCAGAGAGCACCAATGGTGTTCTCTGCTTTTGGGAGCACACTGGGCTGGGGGGTCTGACTCACTCCTGAGATACCTGCTGGGGAGCAGTGGTTGGCCAGCCGCTTTGATGTTGGCGAGAAGAGCTGGTTGCTTTGTCACCTGTGCTTCTGGATTTTGCTGGGTCAGAGACTGTGTGAGTGTTTTCAGGGGATTAGAGTGGCCATGTGTAGGAATCAGGAGTTATCTTTCACCTTCTCTAAGAGGGCTCCTTGGAGTGTCAAAAAGAGCTCTGCAGAAGAAGACTGAGGCTCAAGAAAGTGACTAGGCAGAGGAGAGTGCAGCCTTGTGAGAGTTCCCCAACCACGGAATTAAAGATGTCTCTGATGATCCTATGAAGTATCCTATGAGCTTACCTGCCAGGCCCAGAGAGGCTAATGCCAATATCAGTCATGTGAGAACTTTCCTGTCCCTTTCCTTTGCTTTTATCCCTTCCTTCTGCTTCAACTCTAAGTCAGGAATTACAGTTAGCAAACTGGCGTAGAAAACTATGCTTCTGAAAGCATAAAATAGAAAAAAATAGAAAAAATATCACACTGCACCCTGACATAGTTGGGAAAGGGAAATAGCTATAACTTTGCATGAAGTTGTTATTATAGTGGACTAGGCATATTAATTATTTTATCTGGGGGAATTTTATCTGGGGGAACTAGTGCCCAGAATAAAATTAAATGGACAATTTATATTGTTTTACGGTTATTTCTCATAAAATTTTGCTTGTTGAATGTAATGATTATACGTGTATTCATACTTAATAACTTCCTTTTATATATTTAGGTGTGATATATTGAGGTATTAAAATTATATATATACAAATATATATAAAATAATACAAATATATATTTGTATATATATAATTTTAATCATTATATTTTGGATCATTAGAGATTCATTTCCAGAAGGGGAACACTTTTATAAGTAAATATTGACAAATTGTTTTTCAAAGAGGTTTAAGTGCTTTCCAATGACACTGTCTTTGCATGAATGTTTCATATACAAAGAAGTTAAAAACTGATTTTAAAACAATTTTTGATTTTATAGCATGTTTGGAAATGTTGATTACAAAAAGAAAAAAAATGCTTTTCAACTGTACCTAAGCATATGTAAATTAATTATTCTAAGTGTATCATTTAATAGATGTAAACTCTATAGAATTTTCTCTATGAATTATAAAATACCACTTTATGTAGTAGAAGGCTGCACAAAAATGTTTTGGTCAGTCATTCATTTCTGAAGTACATTAAATTTGGAGATGAAAACATCTAAATGTTTATTGATCCTAGAATAATTTGATGTTTATTAAGTTTTAAAACTAATAATACAATAGTATCTTCCTTGTCTTAAAATAAAACTTTGAAAAGCCTACCATGAAATGATGCTTTCTGAAATCTTGAAAATGCCTAAATAAATGCTCTTCATTAGGGTGCAGTATTAAAAAATAATTTTGAGCATTATATTATATCTTAAAAAGCATGCCTTGGGCTGGCCAAGTGGCATGGTGGTTAAGCACTGGACTTAAGCCAGTGGCCCCGGTTCAGGTCCCACATATGAGGGCCAGTGACACTGCCCTCAAAAAAAAAAGCATGCCTTGACTTGCAAGATTAGTTGAAAACTAAATGTGGTACATTTTGTGACAATCTGACAAATGACACTGTTGCCTATTTTATTGTCAGCCACATATGACATTGGTATTCATAACAGCACACAGGTTTGGTTAAGTTGAAAAATTATGTGGGTGAAGGACAATAGCTTAGAATTAAATATTTGGTCTTACTGTAGAAAGAGTAACATTATTTTTTTCAAATAAGATCATTTGTATGTCTAATCCTAGTTTGCTTTTTGATGTATCATAAGCTCTCAAAAAGAGTTATCATAAAGACAATAATATACAGATAATTTTCAACAACCAACATCTAAGAATAGACAGTTTAGGAATTTTTTTCCTTTTCAAAAATGCTGAACATGGAGAAAAATTATTATATTATCCTAAACTATTGAGTAGGTGTTATAAAAGAAGGTCCTGAAATAACTGGGCTGACCAAATCATCAGTCCTTGGATCCCACGTCTAGAATTCTTCTTACATCTGCAATGGTCTCTCTAGAAACTAAGGTTAGTGCCTGGATAGCTTGTTCCCTGCTGATTCTTGAAATATGAGCTTGGTTCTGCTTCACAGACAGCTTTGCATGGTAAATTCCTGCTGCCTTTTCATTGACTAAAATGGCCTTTCAAAACTGCGATAGTCTCTATGCCTATGGACACTGAATTCGGTAACTCAGAGTAGAAAAAAACATCACCTGTAGGGCCACCTATAAAACTGAAATGATGCAACTTCCTCCCCCGCTGGAAACAGACATCCATCTGAAGAGTTACATGACTGACTGTTCCCACTTTTGCATCTTAGCACAACTAATCTGTACTAAGCTTAGCCCACTACTCTGTGAATTCAGTGGCAGGTCTCAGCAGATGTCACGAGAAGTTCCTACCTGGACCAAGCTATATCCTGTGCGCTGGACCAGTGCGCGGAGGGCTGCTTCCTTCTGGGTGCCGCTCAATCCATCCCCGGATTTGTGATTTGATTCCATTGAGAGTGATTATCAGCAAAAAATCAGGTTAATTAGGGTTGCTCACTGAAACCAAATTTAAGATAAATTAAATAAATTGCTGTTGCAAAGTCCAAACTTGTCCTTTTTGTGAAGGGCACTTTTAGGGAACATTCTCTGTAAATGAGTCATTAAGGTTAGAGCAACTAACAGCTACTCACAAACAAGGCCAGTTAAGTGTCCTCAGAAAAGAGTTTTTTACCAAATTAAAACCACAGTTTTACCTGTCACAATGGCCATCATCAATAAATCAACAAACAACAAGTGTTTCCGAGGATGTGGAGAAAAGGGAACACTTGTGCACTTTTGGTGGGATTGCAAATTGGTGCAGCCACTATGGAAAACAGTATGAAGTTTCCTCAAAAAATTAAAACTAGAACTACCTTATGAGCCAGCAATTCTACTTTTGTCTACTTATTCAAAGAAATTCAAAACACTAATTCAGTAAGATATATGCACCCCTATGTTCACTGCAGCACTATTTACAATAGCCAAGATATGGAAGCAACCAAAATGCCCATCAATAGACAATTGGATAAAGATGTGGTACATTTATACGATGGAGTTATTACTCTGCCATAAAAAGCATGAAATCTTACCATTTACAACAACATGGATGGATTTAGAGGATATTATGCTAAGTGAAATAAGTCAGACAGAAAGACAAGTACCACACGATCTCACTTATCTGTGGAATCTAAAGAACAAATAAATGAACACACAAAACAGAAACAGACTCATAGATACAGAGAACAAATAAATGATGGTTACCAGATGGGAGGGGAGTCGAGGGGTTGGGTGAGAAAAGTGAAGGGATTAAGAAGTACAAATTGATAGTTACAAAATAGTGATGGGGATGTAAAGTACAGCATAGGGAATATAGTCATGACTATTGTAATTATGTATAGTGCCAGTGGGTACCAGACTAATCAGGGAATTGCTTCAAAATTATATAAATGCCTGACCACTACGTTGTACACCTGAAACTATATAAAATGATAGCGAATATCAACTAGGATTAAAAAAAGAGTTTTTACAAATATTCAATTTCAGTTGAACTTTAGAAGTCAAAAATGAATAATATCTCTTCTCCAATTAGAATGCAGATCAGTAATTCTCAATCCAGTGATCTCCAAATTTCACCAAAGTCTCAAAAACAAATTAGATCTTATCAATTAAAAGAATATGCAGAATGGTTCTTGCAGATGTGGGAAAACCGCACTGTTACAAAAACAAATCAACTCATTTAAGGTCATAAAATCCTGAGAGTTTTAGCTGCATTTACCTATTGTATGTGTTAAGTAAGATATTTAAGTACTTACTTCCCAAAGATAAATTCCCAGAATAGAGTGTGCTGATTACCGATATACAGGACTCATCATGCAAATTACTTTATGTAGTAAAAATATCACCTGGGTTTTAACAAAACAAGAACAGTGGATCCTTTTGGATGGTGTTGCAAGGGCCTGCTAACATCCAGATCATATACCACATACACAACTCAGTAGAGGGCATGAAGCCCTTTGCAAAATCTAAGAAATTATGATAGTTTACATATGTCTATGTTTAGGTATGTAGATATGAATATGCAATTTCAGCATGTAATTGTCTAGACTTTCTATGTGGGACTATGCCAAATGTGATGGTTGTTCCAATTTGCAGTTCCCAGGGCAGAGATAGGGCCATGCTGACGGTTCCAGGTTGCAGTGGTGCCAGGCCCTCTAAGCCCCCATGTATGTATTGGCTGACACTGACCAGCTAGGGGAGAGTGTCATGGCTCCGTGAAGGCTCTGTGCTGGGTGTTCACTCTGCTGAATGTGTTCTGCCAACCAAGACAGAGGAAACCTGTTTTATGATGATTTGCATGAAATGAAAGTCTCATGTATTTGATGATAGCCCCTTTAAAATATTTCCTGTTCATTGAGATTTTCCATACTGATTTTGGTTATCATTTAAAAGATTCAGAATGAAGGACTATTACTAATATAGGAAACTGGGCCAAAAATTGGGTGAAAAAAAAAAAAGTGAAACTGAGGTGATCATTTCAATAAAACGCAGCTTCAAAGTATTATTAAAATAATTAAATTTAAAAAGTCCCTAAACTGATAGACAAGCATCACTTAGAAAGTAATATTTTCAGTATAATTTAGAAAACCAAAGGAAAAACAATACGACATTCCCGAGAGAGAATATCCATTAGCTGTCATAGGGACAGAACAGTTATGCTCTGCATATAAGCATGGCCACTCTCTTGCCCTTGCCCTTTCTAATAATTCTTGCTTGCTTCTGACCCAGGTCAATTCAGTTTTCACTCATTTATTCTCTCAGGAAGTATTTAGTGCTGTGTGTATGTGACTTCCACCCCCTGCTCCATTTTAGGGCATCGTGTTTCATGGGCAGTAGGCTAACCCAGTTAATTAACATACCAGTTCCTGCATCTGTACTTTGCAAAAGGCAGTGATTAAAAAATAAATCCCAACTTTCTATTTTGGCCAAGACAAATTTGAAAGTATCTTTCTGAAAGTGTTGATTTCTGAAAGTGGACCATGTAGCAATCCATGTTGGGACATGTAACTTCCCTGACACATTTAGAGTGTAAATGCTCTTTCAGTGCATACTGCAAGGTAGGGGGAAAAACAAGACCTATTTTCAGTTTATAATCCTAACTGGCTAGTTAATACAGTTACAGAAACCTCCACAAAACAATATAAATCCTCTTAAAAAAATAAAACTACAAAAGACATTTCAGAGATTTACAAAGAAAACTAGCTTTTAAGATGAGATCTAACTCTTGCTTTTTCCCAAGCTTCATCAGGACACTCTCAGACTCTCCCACCGTGCTGAATTTAACCTGCAAGAGCAGGGAGGCCGTAAATGGACTTGGGTTCTGATGAGGTTAGTCATGTGTGTCTTATGGGTGTTTGAAGGCAAAGTCTGTTGTCTTTTTGGCCAAGTTGTAGATTTGCTTTTGCTGAACTTCATCTTTTCCATCAAAAGAAAACAGTTCATGGTGAAACAAGTTTTACTTACAAAACCTACTTTTAGTTTTGGTTAATAATTAATCAAGGTGATTAAAGATATTTTACATCAGAAAGGCCTTTGGTCACATATAGATTCACTCTGAAATTATTAAGAAAACCTCTTTAGCCTCTCCATATAGTGTCAAATCATTGGAAATCAGGATGTGGAAACTTGCTATCAGAGAAATCTCATCTTCAGTGTTTATTTCTCAAAAACAACCTGCTCTCCCAATGTTGACCTAATCTAAGGAGTGAGCTTGAATCCCAGGTAAATATTTTTTTAAGCAAGTCAAACTTTTATTTCAAAAATTGATCAATTTGAAAGAAAAGTTTTGCAATACGTTTTCTAATTTAGCACCTTATAAATTCTTCAGATCTTAGGCTGTATTTTGAAAGAGTAGTTCCCGATGTAATTTATTGAGGCAATAGATTTCAAAATCTATACATAGCAGCCATTAAGACCATTGGAGCTAAGAGAAAACACTCATGAAGATTTATCATTTATTCATCCAAATATTATTTACTCAGTACCTAGTATCATCTAAGCAATTTTTGAGACATTGGGGATATAGCAGAGAACAAAAGAAATCCCTCTCCCCCATATCTGTTTTATAGTGTTTTATAGTGGGTGACACAATAAACAAGATTAATAAGTAAAACATACAGTGTGCTTATGATAATTGCTGAGGAGACACGAATAAAGGATGGAGGAGAAATATGGAGTGGAATGTGAAGTGTGTGTGTGTGACAGGGGTGGGGTGGATAGTGTGGTCTAGATAGGATGAATTTGGGAAGAGAGCTGAGTGAAGTGAGAGGGGGAGAATGTTCAGAGGGTCTGGCAAGTATAGGGTGCCCTAAGGTGGAAGCTTATTGATGGAATAGCGAGAAAGTCCACGTGGAGAGGACAAAGCTGTGTACATGAGGAAAGAAGGGCAACCCGGTCACGTAGGACCTTGGAGATCATGGTAAGGACTTTGGCTTTTGCTCTGAGATATGAAGCCAGCGGATCAACAAGATTTCACTTAAGTTTTAACAGGACACAGTAACTGTTGAGAACACATTGAAGGGAGTGGAGTGAGGCTGGGACTAAGGGGAGAAAAAGTAGGAGTGTAATTGAAGCACAGGGTCTGTCTGGTCCTGTTTTTATTTAAAATTTTGCTATTTTAAATTATGAATTTTTAGACATTGATTTTGATTTTTTAAAAATATTACATTAAAATATCATTTGCTTGATTACTGAGTTTTTGATGATTCTTAAATTTTACACTGAAGACAGTGTCTTGTTCACCTGACCCTAGCTGGTAAAGGAGTTAAGGGGAGAGAACCAGTTAGAAATCATTGGGACATGTAGTTAAGAGATAACAGTAACTTGGACTACAGCGATGATAGTGGGGTTTGATGAAAAGTGGTCAAATCTTGGATATGTTTTACAGATAAATTGGATGCATTGTGAGAGAAAAATGAGAAGGATGACATCTAGTTTTTTGGCTTGGGCAGCTTTGGGATTTGTACTTGCAATGTGCTGCATATTCATTGTAGATTGATGGCTTCACCCACCACTGGGACCTCTCCAAACCAAGACTGGACCTCTCCAGTTTTTTCTCACGTGTCAGTTGTGCACTGATTTTGCATGATCTAAGCTGGGCATAACTCCTATGCAACATGCAAGTTGCATAAGTGGTTTTATCATGAATATCAGCCTTTTAGTAACTCCTGGGAATTTACACAGAAATTTCAGATTGCATTGAAATGGGTCGTGAAGGATTTATGACCAAAGCTATTCATTTGCCTAATGATGCAAAGTAAATATTACTTGATAACAAAATACAAATTAGCTCTATTCTCTTTACAAAAATGTTTATAATTGATATTAAGCTTATTTTAGTAGTGAGTTAATGTGATAACTTTTTATTTGGCCATGCATCATGAACATAGCAAAAATTAATAGAATATATGCATACATAAAATTCCAAAATGTAGCCATAAAAACATCACACAGAGTCCCAATATGTGGCATCTTATTTTTTAGAAATAATACAAATCAGTTAAAAAATTAAATTAACCAGAATCCCTTCCTTGTTATTAAAGCATTAGTAATGAATTATGCATTACTTTGGTCCTGGTCAATCGGGGCCTAGTCAAGGCCCAAAATAAAGGAAAGAAATCAAGTTGTTCATAGTAGATATATTTATTTTACTTTAGTAAGTTCCACAGTTTTAGGGCGGGAAAGGCTTGCATTTAAATTTCAGTTCTGCCATCAGGATTTGAACTTTTGTGAGACCCTGTTTCCTATTATAAGAAAATGATAGAAACACTGATACCTAACTTGAAGGTTTTTTTTATAAAACAAAGGATTCAGTAAATCAGATAATGGATGTGAGATCAACTGACATAGTGTTTGGCATGCAGGTTCTCAATAAATATTCCTTTTTTGTTCCTTATCTGTTTCTTTGTCTGATTCATCTTAGTCATCATCTGGGGTTCTCTGCATGATTATTCTCCATTTTAGCAATTGTCTGAGGTGAAGACAAATGTCACTTTTAACGCATTATCTTAACCTCTTTCATACAGCTTTAATAATTGATTGAGTTATGTCATTTATGTTTGTTTTCATTTTTCAATAGAAAAAAACCCTTAAGGTCCTGAGTCTGTGTATCTTTGTGTCTCATAGATTATCTTATTGTTGTAATAAAAATTAGACACAATCTAAACTTTTACTGATGAAGAAATATTTGAATAAGCAGTGGTACAGTGAAGTTAATAAAATTGATGTTATAGTAGAATATGTAATGATTCTGATAAATATTTGTGAAATATAATCGAGTAGAAAAGAAAGGCTATGAAACAAGGTATAATCTCATTTTGTTTGTGTTAATTTTTATATTAATTAAAGTTTTGATTATAAAAGGCTAACTAGTTATATCTCGGTGGTAGAGTAACAAATTATATTTCTCATTCTTGCCTATTCAACTATTTTTAGTGTTCTATACAAACAGCTCTTACTCTAATAATTAAAAATATAAGTTAAATTACATTAATAAATGAATGTCAATGAAAACAAGTCATATCAAAAACTGTGAGATGTAGTTGAGATTCTATTCTGAGGAAACTTTTATCATTTATTGGAAAACAAAAAAATGTTGGACCGGCCGAGTGGTGCGGTGGTTGGGCGCTGGTCTTGGGAGGCCGGCGGCCCAGGTTCAGGTCCCACATGTGACGGCCAGTGACACTGCCCTCAAAAAAAAAAAAAAAAAAAAGAAAAAAAAAAAAGAAAAATGTTGAAAACAATATAACTATATAACTAAGCATTCCACTAAAGAAGCTAGGGAAAAAAAATAGACTACAGAAATGAGAACAAATCAAAGATAAAAATACATTACTAAAACAGAAAAAAATGTAAACTTCATAAATAAATGTAAAAGCTGACTGAAAAGACTGGCACCTTAGCACACTTCTGGCAATCTTGACAAGGTAAAAGGGAGAAAACCTATTTTAAAAACAAGGGGGAAAAAATTAATATAAGCACTGATCAAGAGACTTTAAAGAAAATAATGTTTTTATTAATATTGATAAATATAGATAGCAGTGGATAATTATCTTTAAAAAATGTAAATTCTCAAGGTTATCTCAAAGGTAAGTTTAAAATTTAAGTGAACTATTATAATAAAATATATTGAAAAATTCAGTGCTGTTAATCCAAATAGCACAAGGCCCAGGTGGTTTTAATAGGCAAATTGTATAAATCATTAAAAAAACAAATAATTATTTTATTATATAAAGCCTTTGAATCATAGAAAAACTGGAAAACTGATGAAATTATCTAGAGACTTATCATATCTTGGATACAAAGCAGACAAATATGTCACAAAACAGATAACTAGACTAATATGACATATAAGTATACATATGAACTGCATATAGCAAAGTATCAAAATACTAATATACAATAAACATGATGAGTTTATCACAAGACTACAAAGATTATTCAACATTAGTAATTCCAGTAGTTCAATTCACTTCATTTATAAAGAAGAAAAAACATATGATCATCCCAGTAAATGTAAAAGTGGCACTTAATAAAATTCAAAACGCACTACTGGTTTAAAAAAACCCCAAACTCTTAGTAAGTTAGCAATAGAATAAAACATCCTTAAATTGATAAATAACATCTATCAGAAACATGAACCAAACATCATGTTTAACAGTGAAACACTGCAATCATTCATTTTCATTAAAAACAAACTATACAAAACTATTAGAACTAATAAAAAACTACTACAAAAGGACAGTTATGAAATAAATGTTCTCTATTTAAACAGAAATAACAAATGTAATGAGAAAATCTGAACAGTATTAAAAAAACATAAAATAAATCAGAGTAAACTTAATGCAAACTATCAAAAATCTATATGAAGAAAATGGTAGAAATTTAACTGAAGGATGTAAAAGCCTGGGTAAATGGAAGTCTTATTATTGTAAAGATATCAGTTCTTCCCAAATTATTAATCTAAAGCAGTGCCAATTAAAATTCCAATAAAATTATTTTGAAATTTGAAAAGTTGATTCTAAAGTTCATCTGGGAAGATAAATGTGTACTAAATGACACAACATGTATTGAAAGTATAAAATTATTTGGAGCCAGCCTAATCAAAGTTAAAATTAAAAACAGGCACAGGAATAGACAAATAAATTAATGGAGTACAGTAAAAAGTCTAGACCCATACTTTTGTTTATAATAGAATTTGCCAATAGGTGCTATTTCAAATCATAAGGAGATCATAGACAATTTGAGAAAAAGATTGTTGGCATACCATCTCACAACATATACCAAAATTCTAAATGGATCACAAGAATAATCTTTGAAAAACATTGCATAACAGCTAGACGACAATAAGGGAGAATATTTTTATAATCATATGATGCAGAAAATCTTTTTAACTAAGCATATCAAGGGCCATAAATAAAAAGGCTAACAGATTTGACTACTTAAAAATTAAAAACGTATGTAATGTCAAAATAAAGTTAAAAAGAAGCCGCAGACTGGAAGGATATAATTACCATATAATATGCAGAGAATTAATATCTGTAATATACAAAAAGTGCTTTAAAATCAATAATGCAGAGACTCACAAATTGGTGGGTAAATGAGCAAAGAGCATGAGCAATCAATTCACAGAAAAAGGAAGTAAAAATAGTTCATAAACATATCATTTAACTCTGGTCATTGTCTTTTTTTTTTTTTTTTTTTTTTGAGGGCAGTGTTGCTGGCCCTCATAAGTGGGTCCCGAACCGGGGCCGCTGGCTTCCCAAGCCAGTGCTTAACCACCGCGTCACTTGGCTGGCACATGGTCATTGTCCTTTTAGTGATCAGAAAAGGCAAATTAAACAATCGAGGTACCTTGGTTTTGCCTATTATGTAGAAAAATTTGAAAAGATTTCAAATGAGAATAAGAAAACTAGTTAACATTTACTAAACACTTACTATATGCTATGTTCTAAAAACTTTAAACATAATTAATTCATTTATTTCTCATTAAAATTCAACTTTCTAGGTATTATGCTTCTTAGGATACAGGTAATAAACCAGGTTAGGGAGGTTATTCAGGGAAGTGGCAGACCGATGGTGGGAACTTAGGTAGCTTGGGGCCAGAGTCTGTGCTCTTAATGACTAAATTTGACTTCTTCTCAGTTTCCTCATCTTAAAAACAGAGGCAAATGGTGGCAGGGGGAGGAGGGAGATTTAATATCTACCTAGGTTCTTCTAAAGTGTTGCTGTGAGGAACACATGACACCATGATGAAACTGATGAGGGTGATACTGTGGGTCTGCATTCTCTCCCAAAGGGACAGTTGGTCTTGGCCATTTAAAACATTCTGGTAATTTAGTCGTTTGCTGGAATGAAAATGAAACTATTGTAACTCAACTCATTTGAGTGATGGTGTGGGTGGACCGTCTGATAGTTCATTCAGACACATTTAAGATCTGACCTCCTTTGGACATGATCTAAGATGGACACATGATCATTAGAAGCTTCTGTTCCGCCCTTGATCATACCTCCCTGAAACCTCTCTCTTTGGCAGACTGTAGAATCTTCAGAGGTGACTAGGTGATGTGTCACTTGGCAAGATCTGACTTGGATTTCATGTGAATTTCTATTTACGTATTTAAAGTGTTGGTTCCTTCTTTGCATTGATCTTTAGCTCTTTTGGGTTGTAGAGAGCCAGAGAGGAAGAAGTCAACTATGGAACAAATATCTGAAGGAGCAGGTTCTCCTTCTACCTCCCCCTTAAATGTCCATAAAATTCCTTTTCAGTTTGTTTGTTTTTGCTTCTCCTGTGTTTTACTCTGTTCTGTTCTTTAATCCTGTACTTTGTTCTCTCTCTTGTTCCCTTGGTGACAATCCTGGCTAAAGCAGTTGCTCATTTTATCTAGAAGGTACATTGTACTTTTAAGACAAGGTGTTAACTATTGTAAAGCAATGTACTTTAGAAAGTACTGACAGATTTTCTAAAGAAAATTGTTATTTTTGCAAAAATGTATAGGGCCAGCCAAAAACTTTGATTACTGTTTGTTGATGTTTAAATCCATAAACTGTCCTATTTAGAGTCACTCCAAATCCTAAATAGAGTAACTTAAAACAGCAAAACCTAAGATATTGGGGAAATTGCACCACAGTAAAACTATCTATAGAGAAAAACATAACTTTACTGGAGAAAAAATACTATTGGAGCTACTAACTTAGAATTTATCAGAGAAAAAGAATAAGCAAATGCATAATAGACAAATGATTGTATTGCAGTTTTTGTATATGTCCTTGTGTACATGCACACATATATGTATACACACACACACACACACACACACATGCACATGCCTGGACTAAATTAGTGAGGAGCCATATTTTTCCATCTTTTTCTTTTTTTAATAATTCAAAATGAGAAATTCACACACAATCTCATTTGAAAAGAAAACCTTACCCAAACTCTTGGGAAAGTTAAGCACATTCATCTAGCCCACAGATCATCATTGCTGCAGAACAATCCCGATAGCTAGACATTTCTGTTTTGTTTGAGGAATAAGTAATTTCAAATAGAATGATAAATACATTTATTATCATTTTAAAAGTCTGGCTAAAATTGCATAACTTATGGTCCAGTAAGTAGAACACCTCCTATTTTTCAGCATATTCTCATTAAGTGGATATTATAGAGGTACATTTTTATCTGTTTCAAAAGACATGTTACCATTTATTTGCTTAAAATACCCTTTAAATATCAATAAAGAGCCTTTAAATCCCTGGAATTTAGCTTGTACCTGTAAACTATACAAGAAAAGACAGGAAAGAAGCATTAATTTTGGCACATCTTGTCAAAACAGGACTTTGAGATTTAATTGCAATCCTTAAAATATTATACTATTATTAAAACATACTTCAACCTGGCACTAGAAGATTATTTAAGAATAGCCATAGTCAGTACCAGCTGACAACAGGTATGAGATGCAGGAGCTATGAAGACTCCCTCCCTGGCTTCACATTATAATCACCTGCACTTGGGCACCATCCTCCCCTCCCCCAGAAAGATTCTGATTCAACTGGCCTGGAGAGGCACCCAGAAAAGGGTATATTTTAAAATCTCCCTAGGTGATAGTATGCATCTTGAGTTTAGAACTGCTGAATTAAAATCTAATTTATACATGTTAAATGTCAAAGAAGACAAAACAATGGAGAGTAATTGAATTCATTCCACCTTCCAAAGAAATAGGATGGATAAATAAAAATTTTTACTAAAAAAGAAGAAACAGAATCTATGAAAGAAAGGTAGAGATTAGATTATAGGAAATAAAAGGGAATGATTTTAAAATTATGTTTTTATCACTTCTAATGAGTAAATGATTTCCTAATCATGACCTTGAACTACAAAAAAAAATAAAAATTATACATTATTCCTAGCTGAAGTGATTTGTTTTCAACTCAGTTTCCATGAGGACCAACCATGAAGGTATTCATGTATTCATATTACCACCGCATTTGTATGCATAAAACTACGACTTATTCTGGTTCTGTGTATGGTAAGGAAGCAGAAACTGTGGGGTAGAGAAAGGAGAGAGAGTAGAAAGTAAGGATGGCTTTCAGAAGAGAGAGGAACAGAGGTAGGAAGTACATTGTTGAGTCCAGTGAACAGCTTCTGGGTAGATCTGTGAATCCTATTGCTGAAGTCCTTTCAGCCTTGTTGTCCCAAGCAACCTGCTCCTCATGAAGTCTGGGTCTTAACTTTTTATCCTGCTTTCTGTACATATGTATCTTTGCTTGTTTCCCTTATACTCCTACTCCCATTCCCCAGCCCCTCTTCCATTACTGGACTTAACCTGAGCTCAGCCAAAGTGTAGAACGAAGCTTCACTGCTTAGACCCTCTGGACACTGCTTCTCTCTGTTGCTTACCACTGCTAGATCGATCTCCCTAAAATATCCCTTTTAATATTCTCCTGCTCAAAAACCGCCATTGGCCTCATCACGAACTATAAAAAGTCCATTTTCTTAGTCTGACATTCAGCGCCTGCCATGATCTAGCCCCAACTCAACTTCCTTGATTATCTCTCAGCGAAAGTCTAGAACTATTCTATGCTCAAGCCCAGTAGGTCTCCCAGACACACCAGTTACTTCTTAGGTTTCTTTGTTCTCATTTTCCATTTGCCGTGGGCCTAGAATTCCCATCTTTCTTTCCATAATCTCTTTGGCTGAGACAAATGCATACCTGCTCCATCAGGTTCTAATGTGGCTATGTGTTACATATGTAATGATGCACAAACATAGACACAAGCATGTGTATAGAAACAGGGGTGAGTACACTCCTGGCAGGCAGTGTCAGCAGCACATCACCCAAGAGACCTCCGTATACACTCATTTCCTTCTGGAACTAGCACTGACGTCACCACACCTTTACACATCCTCCAGCCTCTGCTCAACTTGGATAACAATATCAGAAACTCTGAAATAGAGATTCTCATAAGTGACTTCTTCTTGGTGACATTAAAGATTGAGAGATGAATAATAATTTTTTCATCCAAAAAGGATTTTGGAAAATTTTAATAGCAGAAAAAAGAATTGCGTGTGTTGGAGAAGGGAGTGGATGATGGGGAGGAAATAGAGAGCCTTAAAATCAGACAACATGAAGAGCTTTTTATCCCCTTAGCTTATGCTGTGATGATTAATTTTATATGTCAGTTTGCGTGACAGGGTGCCCAGACATGTGGCCAAACTTGTTGGATTTGTCTGTGAGGGTGCTTCTGGATGAGAATAACATTTTAATTGATAGACTGAGTAACGCCGGCGCTTCCCAATGTGGGTGGACCTTATCCAGTCAACTGAAGACCTGAATAGAACAAAAAAGTTGAGTAACAGGAAACTCCATCCATCTGCCCTGGGACAGCAGTCTTTCTGGCCCTCCGACTTGAACTGAAATTTGGGCTTTTGTTGGGTCTTGAGCCTGCTGGCTTTTGCATGGGAACTACACATTGACTATCCTGAGTCTCTAGCTTGCCAACTGCAGATCTTGGTAATTCTCAGCCTACATAATCATATATTCCAACTCTTTATAATAATTCTTTGTTGATAGATAGATAGATGAAAGATAGATAGATAGGTCTTAGAGACACTAGTGAACAGTATTAATGTCTTAAAGGTACTAGAACAATGACAACACTAAAAAATCTTCATATAGTGGGGATTGCCAAAAAAGTATATACAAGTGGACACTTTGGTCAACATTGAATAAGCAGTAGTTTGTCATAATCAGAAGTGTGGATGCTGATGGTAACCACTTTGAGTACCTCTTGTAATTGCAGAAGTCAAACATGACTTGTATTCATCTTTTGTTATTGGTATATATTATTACAATTAATCCAGTGTTTTCCTTTCTAAAAATGTGTATGCATTTCTCTCTCTCTCTCTCTATGTATCTCTCTCTCTCTCTCTCTCTCTCTCTCTATATATATATATATATATATATATATATACACATTAACAAGTGGAATTTCAATTGGCATATTAGTTCTGTTTCTCTGGAGAATCCTGGCTAATGCATATACATAAATGGTTTTGGTGTCATTGTTCTAGTACCTGGAAGATCAGGCTACAGATAGCTGTTGTGTTATCGTCAGTCAGTTATGATACCCACTATGCCTGCCTTTCTTAAAGATACCTGGGAAAGAGAACTGGAAGAGTTTAGAAAGTCTAGAATGGCATAGCTTCATGAGAAAAATAGAATTTCTTTGCACATATGCTGAATTTCTAAGTGGACTCACAAACTGTTAGAGTAGTAATCAAAGCATGCAATTTAGATAATCCTTCAGCTCAAAAGCAGATATTTATTCCATAGTCCTGGGACCAATTATTTACATGACAGATTACAGAGAACTGATGAGCTGTGAGTGCTGTATTTCATTCATTCTGTATTTTTTTTTTTTTTTGAGGGCAGTGTCACTGGCCCTCACATGTGGGACCGAACCGGGGCCGCTGGCTTCCCAAGCCAGCGCTTAACCAACTGCGCCACTCGGCCGGCCCTCATTCATTCTTAGTCTCATGTTATTATGTCTCTTTTTTTCTCATTGAGATTGTCCTTTTGAACTTAGTTGCTGCATGTGGTTTCCTCAGACCAATTTGGAAAAATTAAGTTGAAAGCTCAATTCTTACCAAGACCGCCAGTCACTAATTAATGGAATATATTTGATCCTGAATGAAGGTTACAAAATCCAACTATCTAAACCTCTGCATTATAATGGCCCTGAAGCAATCTAACACTTGCCTTAAAAAGATAGCCTTATGTTTCCTTAAAAAAAAAAAATTATATAAGTTCTGATTTTTTTCTTTTTTAAAAAAATTATTATTATTATTATTATTATTATTATTATTATTATTATTATTTTGAGGGCAATGTCACTAGCCCGCATATGTGGGACCCAAACCGGGGCCGCTGGCTTCCCAAGCCAGCACTTAACCACTGCACCACTCGGCCGGCCCTATATAAGTTCTGATTTTATGCCAATTTACATGCACTGGCATAAACTGACCCTACTAAATTCTTGCTCCTTATTTCTAGTCAGCCACTGAGTCCTGATATTTTGCCCTTCTTTGAATTCACATCACCTTAATTATGATCCATGCAACCATCATTTAATAACTAGATTATTGTCTTACTTCAACCTCTAGTCTTTTCTAATACCTGTATAACACTGGTTAGTTTTCTTAGATATCAATTGTATATTACTTTCCTACTAAAAGAATTTCAGTGGCTCCATATTTTATAACTCTATCAAGTATTGTCAACTTTTCTGTTTTATCACCTATCAAAGTTACCCGACTTTGTACTCCATATTAATTTACAGTGTATACCTTATCTCTCCTCAGGCCAGTTTGAAAGATGGATAGGAATTAAGGGAAAAGAAAGGGACTCTAGAAGATAGAGGTGGAAGTGAAAATAACATAGATGGTTGAGAAGATGAGTATGGTTAGAATGTTGAATGAAATTTGTAGGAGCGGGATCAGAAGGGAGTAGGAATGACAACGTATAAGTCTGGTTAGGTAGATAAGAATTAAATCAATATTGGCATGATAGAATATTCTCATCATATTATGAAGTCCCTGGGATCAGCATGGAAAAATTCTAACAGGACCCTATGTACTTGAGAAAAATGACTGCGTGAGTTTTGTTGAGTAGATTAGAGGCAATTTAGTGACAGGTGGCAAAAAGAAGGGCAGAACTCTGACTGTAGCAACGAGGATGAGGAGAGGGAGGGCCATAACCTCCCCAAGGACAAGCACTCATGTTTTTAGCTTCAGCTCTTCGCACTGAGTCTGGCACTTAGTAGACACTTTCTACAAATTTGCTGAACTGAACGGAAATTTCGTATAGCCCCTGTGACTACTAAAGATTTTTTTCTTGTCCTAATTTTCAACTTTCACCAGATGATATTAGAATATACAATATTTTGTCCCGTGTTGTTCATTATTGATTTACAATTAAAAAGAGGTCATGTATGAAAACCGTGGGATCATGGATTCAAACTAACTTTAGGTTTAAAAGTCATAGTTCCTTCTACCCCTTAAGAACTTTGCAAGGATCGGCCGAGTGGCGCGGTGGTTAAGCGCTGGCTTGGGAAGCTAGCGGCCCCGGTTGGGTCTCACATATGAGGACCCATGACACTGCCTTCAAAAAAAAAAAAAAAAAAAAGAACTTTGCAAACTTGGGTCAAGTTATTTAATCAGGTCCCAGTTTCTTTATTTTGAAATTGGGGGTGATAACACCTGCCTCAAAGAGTTACTATACTGATCCAGAAAGATAAAATGAATACACAGCTCAGGATTGGGTCCATGGCACTCAATAGTGTTTTTCTTTATCTCTGCTACCTCTCCTTTTCTCTCCCCAGTTAGGTGGCTCTACTTTACAACGAACAGTATTATGCATCTGTTACGCATATAACACTATGTTAGGTCTGAGAATTGAAAAAGAAATAGGATAACTTCCTTGCCCTTTAGGAACTCCCAATTTAGTATTGTAAATAATATTCCTTTTCCAGCAAAGGAAGAGACCTTGGAGAATGAAATGGTCAGTTATCCTGGGACTGTGATAGCAGCTTTGGAAAATCCTTCATGGTTTCCCTTGATTTAGGGACAAATGTACAATATATCTTCGTATCCAACAAAGCAGCTGGAACAATGCTGAACTTAAACAAGGGGTCAATCAACTCTAATGTGTAAGTTAACACAATAATCCTAAGGGATCATCTTGGTCCCTTTTTATCTAGCCATTTCTCTTAAAACGGACACTGACGTCAGCCCCTTCCATGACAGTTCTAATAGCCCATTTAGCTCCTTCCCACATAATTTTCTCTTCAGGGGCCTCTTGCCATGCCTGTGCAGAGGACTGAGTTTGGGGTAGGTTGTATTAGTTCATTTTTGCTTTTTTGTTTTGCTAATAACCATCCTATTCTTTGACCTCCTGCATGTTTATATATGGCTTTGAGTACTTTGCTGGGTTTTTGTTGTAACTACAAAAACAACAGAGCTTGAGAGTTTTGCCCTCTGGTATGAGGATTCAGATTTCTGTTTTGGTTCCCTTGTTAATTACCCAGGTTCTTTTAAACCATTCAATACCTACTTATTTAGGATGCCCTTCCTGTGATAGAGAACATCTCTGCCTTGGAAAAACTGCAACAGAATCAGGGAGAAATTGTTCCCAATTTTCACCACAAACCAGTGGTGGACATGTGAATTTTGAAGCCACCTGACTTCTCTGCATGTTGACCTCATAACCGCTCTTTCTTCTAACCTTTTTCTTTTAGTAAAGCACCATGTCATCAACACAGAAATGAGATGAGAGTTATAGCAATGGCTAAGGCTTATGCACATTTACTTGGTGGTGTTCTAAGCACTTCATGTATGATTTCTGATCTAATCCTCAAAACACTCTGGATTTTCCAGAAAAGGAAACGGACACAGAGAAGCTGAAGAATTTACTGAAGGTCACATAACTAGGAAGCGGTGGAGCCAGGACAGCTCAGGTATTCTGGGCCCAGAGCCTCCTGCTTTAACATAATCATCTCCAGCTTGGCCATGCTAACACTATGCATCAGAGCTTTGCTTCGCTGGCATTTAGGGAACCGTCTGAAATCTCGAAATAATGAATTATTATCATAAGAAATATTTATTTGGCTTTATAGCTAATTTGAAAGGCAAGTGAAAATAAGAGTTTCCAGATATTATAGATTTTTCTCTTATCTGAAAATATCCTAAGGGCCCATATAGTGGCATTCCCTGGATGATTCTAATTGAAGTCAATGCACCTTTATTAAGTAGCTTTTATATAATGAGGCAGCGACATGAAGAAATTGGTATGTGGTTAAGAGTGGTGCTCAAAGGACTTTATGAATAAATCAAAATTATTTAATAAGTAAATGCTTCCTCAAAGATCATAAAAATACCTGCCATTTAAATACCTTATATTCTCCTCTGACATTTTTACCATGGACCCTGTCTCTTCTACATTTTCTCTTCCCCACCATCAAAACTTACTTGTCCTAAGTACCATTCCCACAAGGCCTTACCAGACCCCTCTGCCAAGTGATTTTAGGCTGACATGTTCCTGAGTGCCCCTATCACTGACACTCCGCATCCTAACTAATTTATATTTTAACAAGAAACTTCTGATAACATATTCTGATTATCCTAAATGAATAACGCTATTGAGGCTGGTGGCGCTGTTATTTGGGAGCATCTGGGTCTTAATTTAAAGCTCCAAATTAGGTCAGTTTAAATATAGGACTCTCTTTGCATCCAGAGACCTAGCAGCCCAATTATTCTTTCCCTGGGGAGAAGGGTGTGTTCTCCAGGTAGGAGGTGCTGTGTCCTCCTAGATACCAGCAGAATTTTGGTGTAAGGCAGCTAAGTTATTCAGGACAATTACTTTGTATTTTCGGAGATGCCTCCCTATGTTCATGGTGCCTGTGCCTGCCCATATATCCTCTGGGATCTGGGCCTGGCAATCTCTCAAATTCACAGAAAGGGTCTCCTTTATCTGAGTCTCTGGCTGTCTCTCTCCATAATCCTGGACATAACAACTATGGTGGAACTCAGAGTGAAGGAAATATTCCTCTTAACTATAGGGGCCCTGTTAATGTCTTACAGAATTTGTGTAGAATCAGGCTGAATCAGAAATGTTGAACAGCAGGAGGTGGTAGAAAGGAAAGGGCCTACCTGAGGGTTGGGGTCCTGCCCTTGGGTTCTCACCCCAACAAAAAGTGGCTTTCATCCTTGGGAAAGTCAATTAGTTTTTCTTTGTCAAATAAAAGACATCATGGTTTCTTGCTAGTTCCAAGATTCAGTGCTGCTCAGTGTTCCATTTATACTGTTTGCAGGATGGTTTGCGTGAGACTGCTGGAGTTCATACCTATTTCTACCACTTATTAGCTGTGTGACTTAGGGAAAGTTTATCCATGTCCCTACGAGAAAAACCTCTTTATTTGGAAGAATGGCATAACAATATTACCTATCCAATAGGATTCCAGAGGATTGAACAAAGTTAATCTATGTGCCTGGCATGTGGCAGAAGTTATGTAAGGATGTAAGAGATATTATTAATACCATTGTTATCGTCATCTAGATAGGGTGTCAGTGCTAATTGCTTGGTAGTAAATGCCTTGATAGTGAAGCACTGCCGGGGATCTTCAGGAAAGATGATTGGAAAGAGGATTCCTGAGATGAGCATTTATATGGGCCAACAAAGTTCCCCTCCAGGGTACCAGATTCTGATTTCAGACTTCTGTTGCAAATCATTGGAGGCATTACAGCTTAAGTACATCTAACAAGTCAATTTACTTCATGCAGAAGTCACCAGACAAAAAGATGAGCACTAAACACAATCTGATAGAAGAGCTGGATAGGAGAATACTAAAGGTGAGTTAATAGAAATGAAAAACGATTGCCCTTACACATAACACTGCCAGTGCCCTGCCAGTCTTTTAAGAGATATCGTAGAATCCTCCCTTCCTTTACTTTTTCCACTGTTAGTTACAGCATCTGTACTTCTTTAGACCTTTTTAGGGTTGTTTTCCTCTGGAACCTGCATGGGGCTGGTTTCCTCTCAACTTCCATGTGGATTCTTATGACCATTCTTCATAGTTTCATCTACCCTCTTCATTAACTTATCAACAAATCAGTTAATGTCTGGAAGTCTCCCTACATAATCAGCTCTATGTTGCATAAACAGAGCTAGGCTTATACACTCTAAGCGAGAGCATCTTTCAGTTAACTAGCGTGGTACAATTGGAATGATGAATAGAGACTCGATTCCCTTGAAGAAACAAGGCATATTAAATCGACAATGAAGAAATTTGGCATGAAATCTAAATGGATTCTTCTGTATAAAATGCATTGTAGACTAGAATAGTCTATAGAAATAAAGTATAGTAGTTAATTCTGCTATATAAATCTGGTGTTTTTAATATAAATTGGGCACCCCAAAACAATGATCATTTTTTAGCAGCCAGAGAAAAAGGAGGCATCACTACATCCCTGAGGGTGAGATTTTATAGAATCGTAAACCAATTTGTTCACTCAGTCATTTCATCTGGCCAAATTGCCATGTACTAATTCTCTTTAGCTGTCTTACTTACTGGGGCAGAACATCATACATAACCTTGCAAACTAGAGGTAGTTATCTTAATCCTTATTATCATTTCCCTCTTAGTACCCTAATGGAATAAGCAAACCTGAAGAATGTTTTCCATGTGGTTAGTAATACATACATATATCAAATTACACATACATATCTGTATGAAGGGGGAAAAATGCTTCGTTTGTGTATCTTTTAAAAAAATCAAATTAGAGAGCTCACGATACCTGCAAATTTTAATCAAGACAACCATTTCTATAAAAGAAAATATTTAAATTTTTGGTTTGGATCAATCAAAAATATTCAACACAAAATTTTTATTGATTAAAAATTCTAAATAGTTTTTTAAAACTGCGAATCTCGCTGGACTAGATTTGATAGACTAAAATGATAAACTATCTTTCCTGATCCAATCGGCAGTCAACATTTGTTAATAACTGCCAGGATTTTATGGTGTCGGGCTAAGGAGCAGATGGGATTTAGATTTCTAACACTGAATGTCACTGCAGTGGTGCTGCTCCTTTTCCAGGTGCTTTCCCTGGGGGGAGCTTGGACTGTTAGGACTGCACTTCAGAGGAGCCTGGTTACTGTTTTCATGCATAAGATAAAATGGTGTTTATCCTCTGTTGATCAATACTGTCTTGTTTGAACTTATTGAGTCATTTAGAGACGCATAAGGTAATGAAAACCATTGTGCAATAATGGTTGCACAACCATTACGTACTACCCCGCTCTCTGAGGAATGACAATGCTTTTTGTTTTTTAAAAAAATATATTATTATTATTATTATTAATAGTTACAGATGTACAAAACTATGCAATAGTTATCTTTTTCACCCCTTACAAAGTGACTCCCCCTCCCCCGTCCCCTTTCCCCCTACCCCCGATATCATACATATCTATTACAATTCCATTGACTCATCCCCACACTATATTCCACATCCCATGACTATATATGTGTTAAATTATAGTCAACATCTAATATTATTCAGCGGCAGCTTCAGAAGTACAGTGCAGTGGTCAGGCCACTACACCGTCCATGAAGTGATCTCCCTGACAAAACATGAGTCCATCTGGTCCCCTAAAAAAATGTTTACAACAGTATTGATTATATTCCCTAAACTGTCTCTGCGATAGTATTGTATTACCAGTTTGTGTTGCCTCGTCCCTTCCTCTTCTCCCTCATGCCCACCCCTGTCCCATCTAGCACTCATCAGTTTTCCCTTTGTGACAGTGTTTTAAACGACAGTTATTGAGACAGGTTTTTAACATCACTGACTGTGTGAAGAAATGAACACGCACAGTGACAGGGTGCCCTGTTTGTTTTAGTGAAAAGAGAATTGGGCTTTTAACTTAGAATTTTCTTGAGCAATATTCTCTAAAATAAAAGTATATTGTGGGGCTGGCCGAGTGGTGCGGTGGTTAAGCACTGGCTTGGGAAGCTAGCGGCCCTGGTTCGGGTCCCACATGTGAGGGCCAGTGACACTGCCCTAAAACAAACAAACAAACAAAAAACAAAAGTATATTGTGTTTTCCTGGGGCTTTTTTTTTAGAAAAAAAGAAAATTATAGGTTGTTGTCTTTCTCCGAATAAATGGTATAGGGTAACTATTTGTAGCTAATCCAAATTTCATTAGTGTGTCCAATTTTTTATTTATACTATATTAATATTGTTTTGGCAAAGAGGGGTTAATGGATAGGTTCAGAAAGTTTTAGGAAATTTGTTCTGGAGGTTGTTACGAATAGGGGAATGGAAAGGGAAGGGAGTTTTGCTAAATTCCTACCATGTGCTAGGAACTGTGCTTAACCATTTTTGCTATATCATCTCATTTAACCTTCACTAAATTCTGTAGAGCAGATTTTACCCCCATTTCACATTTGAGGAATTCAGTATTCCGGGAAGTTACACATTATGACCAAGGTCACAAACCTAGGGAGTTTAGAACAGGCATTCCAACCCAGTCTGTCAGGAAAAAAGTCCAGCGTCCATTCTATAATTAATTCGAGACATCTCTAAGATAGGCATAGTCCTGTGTGATGGGAGTTGGCTGGACTGTAAGGTCCCTTTTTAATTATGATGATTTCAATAGTAATAATTTCAATCAATTGTTGTTGTGAAGCCTGGACATGGGCTATAAAAATGATTTGTTCTTTCTTAATCTGTGTTCTGAGAAATACCATTTCTGAGACATTTATATGTGTTCCCGAAAGATGTTCTGTTGTAAATTAAGCTTAGGAAAAAACATTGCCTCCTCTCTGAGATATTCACAATGAATGAACGTGTTTACACATAGAGTAAATCTCCAGTCATTGTGAGTACAGTATAATGGTGATGCTCTTGGGCTCGGAGTCAGTCAGACCACCCAGCTGGGGAACTTGGCTCTGCCACTGCCTAATTGGGTAATGTTGAGACTGTTAGGTAACTTAAATGTCCCTCAAATTTTTCACTTGTAAAATGATAAAAAGATACTCTTATAAGAGTATCTACTTTATATGCTGTTCTAAGAATAACCTGAGATAAATGCATGGGAAGTGCTGAGCAGTGCACTTAGCAATATAGGGCTTAATAAATGTCTGTTGTTATTATTGTTATTACTCAAAACACTCATGTATTGGGTTGTTGGAAAAGTCAAGACTTATTTTTTCTATGTTTTTCGTTGCAAAAATGTGTCATGACATCTAACAACTCAGTAGTAACAAGACCTGCTTTAACTTGTCAACCACCATTTCCTCAACTTACTTGACAATGGAGTCACTATTTTGAGCCACATTTATTGATATCCACTGAATACAGAATATAAATGTATTTGAGATGGTACAAACCAACTTGATATTAGCCCAGTTGGAAATAATAACTAAATATTTAGTGCTTTTATATCCATTATGTCATTTTATATTTGCCCATAACAACTAATTTCTTTTTCTTGTCAACTCTCTTCCCCACTGCCCTTACACTTACAAATAATAAATTGGAACAGTAAAATGTGAGAATTGTTTCAAACAGGCAATATCAACATGATTCCAGAAAATATGACCCATACAAATGAACCCATAAACCATTTGTGCATTACCCTGTAGTTAGCAGGGAAGGACCTCAGTGCTTTGAGTAATTTCATTGCCTTTCCAGAGTTATGCTCCTATTGTATGCATTTCAGCACATATTATAAAGGATGTTTCAGACCAAACCGATATATCCTTGCTCCTAATTTATAATTTGAGTTGAGCTTGCCAATGTATATTTTGCAAAATACTAATCTTACACAATGCACAAATGATGTGTGTTTTTCATCTTCTTGGAGATATGCAATACACATCTGAAAAGTTCTGTAGTATTGGGTTGTCAGAAAAGTCATAACGTATTTTTTCTATTTTTTCATTGCAAAAGTGCGTCATGACTTTTCCTACAGTCCAATAGATAAGCATGTTTAATTTGAAACCCATTCTTCTTAAAACTTACTTTGGCAATCAAGAGCAACAGTATTTCAGATAATTTAAGAGGTTTTTTTGGTAGAAATGGGATGTTTCTGGTAAGTGCTCTGATTGATTTATTTCTGTAGTAAAATGCCATCATATTCTGTTTGTGAATCATCTTTTTGTAGTGAACAGAAAGATTTATGAGAATATATCCACTGCAGCACAATTGCCCAAACCATCCTATAATGAAAAGGACTAATAAGTAGACATTAGAAGGATGAGATTTAACACACTCAAAGCCGATCATTTTCCATGACTATTTTTGTTTTGTTTTGTTTGTTATAATGCAAAGCAAATGGTTTATGGCATTCCTTTAGTTAGTACAATAACGGCAAAGGAAATTGCAAGAATTCACCAAGATGTTTTGTTTTTGTTTTTTGTTTTTTTTTTCTTTTTCTGGTGGTTGTGCAGGATAAAGAAGAAAAAAAAAAGATATTTAAATATATGAAATCTAAAGTATAGAAATTATGACCCATATAGAAAATTCAGAATCTGCCAGTCTAATAGAATTTCTCTTGTTAATTATATTTTAGGCTTCCCAGAGTCCTAGGACCAGGATAGGTAGACAACCTCAATTCTCCTTGCTGTCTAACTATTGCTAAATAAACTTTTAGGAAACATTAGCCCTATTCTTGAACCTGAAATGGTAAGTGCACATTTTTATAGCCTCAGAAAATGATTAAATCAAGGAGCAAAAGATGGCCGCCATTGCATTTTGAAATTATATGATCATTTCAATATTTTCTCTTGTTTTCAGGTTGCTTCATTAGTATAAAACGAAACCAGAAAAATTCCTGAATTAGATTCTATAATAGAAGTAAGTAAAAGTTGTTTTCACTGCATTTCTACTGATCCACACTGCACATAGTGACAGAGTCGAAATAAAAAAAAAGCAAAACACATGGACTGTACCTGAGTGATTTCAGAGATCCCCACCCGGAAAAGGTTTCCTTGATTATGGAGAATTCAACGTGTCACTCTGGTTATGTTCTAATCATCATATCAAACTCCAAAGGTTCAGTGGCTTTAGGTTTGGTTTACAATTCCTGGGAGTTAAACTTTAACTCGCTCTGTCTCTTGCATCCATACAGCCCTTTGACCGGATAATTGGGTCACTACAGCCCAAACAGAATCTACAAAACTACTGTTGTCATTTGTTTACAAAATTAAATCAATTTTTCATTAAAAGACATTGATATAAATATTATTTTGAAGCTATTTCAGCAACATATATTAAAAAGTAGAACTCACTGCATCTAGGTAATAATTTTTTTATTTGTTGGCTCCCTTGTTTTCTACTATGCTGAAATGACATTAAGCCTAACGCAATTTAGGAGACATTTTTTTCATTTTTACACCTTTTATATCTCTGTATTACATGTAGTAAAATATGGAGTTTTAGGTCGAGTATGTAGATAAATGCTAGCTTACAAAACTAAAATACACAGAACATTTATATAACCAAGTAAATAGGGTCAGATAAGGTTGGGGCAAGCATGCTTCATTTAATACAAGCTGCTTATTCAGATTGAAGAGGAAGCCATCACTGTGAAAGCATAATAATCAGCTATGTACTGGAGTTATAGGAGAGCTGAAGCTATTGTGGATGGCTTGAAATCCCAGCAGTAACTGCATTTCTTGAAGAATAGAGGAATGGTATTTTCAAAGATATGAACTCTGCATTTGAAATGCTCTGGGAAAAGTTCTAGACTATAGAGGAAATTCCTAAGGATAAAGTCCACTTAACAAACAAACTAAAACCCTTGTAGTTTTGAGTAAATTTTAAGGGTTTCTAAACCACAAGCCCCAAAACTAGAATAGAGGACATTCTCACTTGGCTTCAGTTCTAGTAAGATGAGTCTATTTTTCTAGGAACAAACTATTAACAGAAGTACAATACTTTGTAGAAAAGCACAGAATGAGCAGTCTTTCCATAACATAAACACAGAGTAAAAGAAGATAATGAAGTACATCTGAGAATATAAAGCAGAGGCGATAAAACAATCCTGATTGCTGGTTACAGTTTTAAGCTCTCAAATCCGTGGAGACCTGGATTTACCTCAGTCTCTCCCAAAGCGTTGCAGGACAAGGTTTCAGGAAAGCACCCCAGGGGCAGTTGTTTTGCCCCTAATTGTGCCCCTGGAGTGAGCCCTGAGGGAAGCATTAATGCCCCGCCCAGGTAGACAGCTGTATGAAGGTCATGTGCCTCTCCAACCTCCTTAGAAGTAGGTCCCCCTCATCAAGCAGTGTTACTGGTTTTCCTCGTGCAAGCTCAGTATGGGCTTGGATGGTTCCCTAATATATGAAGAATTCTAACCTTGCCTCTGCCTGGTCCTGCACAGAACTGTTGATGTTGTAAGTTTGTCAGTTTTGGGACGGCTTCCTTTGTTAATGTGTGTGGTCAGTGCCTAGATGGTGAGAAATGGAGATGAAGAAAGGAAAGCAAGTGTTGTTAGGTAACTTGTGGCAAAAACCAAAGTACAACAGGTTTAAGAATAAATTATATTTACTAGTTATATCTATATCGATAGCTATATCTATATCTATCTATAGCTACATCATCTATCTCAAAATTCTTATTTTCTGGGTCCTGGCACTCAACAGAGCAGGATTATAATCATGTTAAACCAAAGTGCAGGATATTGCTGGAATTCTTTTTTTTCCTTTCTATTTCCCTAAACCATATTTTGTTGCAATTATAAGAATATGTTGAACAGCAATAAAAAGAATAATGGATTGGCCTGTTTCTTTCTGAAGGTTACTTAGGAGGTGGTCAGTGGCCCTGGAACAAAGAGAAACTAATTTGAATGAGATCAAAATCATGACCTTGACCTCATCAGTCTAATCAAGGGAAATAGCTGTAGCTAGAATGGCATGACTTGCTTTTATTTTGTAAAAATAAACCTGGTTTCGTTCTCTTGGGAGGGACAAAGCAATAACCAAATAAACTGTTATAGAGTATAAGCAAACAGACAGATCTGATTTAAATAATGGCTGGTAAATATTTTCCTTTATTCTACAAAAAATTACTGAAGATCTACTGTCTGTTAGGCATCATGTTAGACGGCTGACTTTAAAATGAGGGTTGAATCTATTAGTCACCTGTAAAAATCAATAACTGTTGTATCCAACATGTTAAAACCAGAACAGAATAGAAAATATTAAGTAAATTCCATCAAGAAAGGCTATGTAGTGTTCATGAAACTTCTGTTTCAGTTACATGTATGTGTGTACTGGTTATGATGTGAATTTTATTTTTTTGTTGTGGAGCACAATTTAAAAAACTTGCAAGATACTGTGTTTTTACGGATTCAGTGATGAACAAGCCAGTACAGAGTATATGCATTAAGCAAATAATCCCCCAGTGATTAACTCTGTTGTAATAAGTATTATGAAGGAGAAATACAGGATGCTAAATAGCATAACACAGGGACTAGAAGGGAATTGAGGAAAGTCTTTCAGATTACCAGGTATTTAAACTGAAGACAGAGGGATGCATGGCAGGGGAGGGTGTGTTTTCTATAATAGTAAGTAGAAATAGCACACGTGGATGCTCGAAGCTTGGCACATTCAAATAACTGGTAGAAGTCCAGTTGTGAGGGGCAAGAGAGAGAAAGGGGGAAAGTGATTGAAGGTCAATTCATACAGATTTCCAATGTTATCCTGGGTAAGTCACTGAAGGGTGTTAAGAGAGTGATCTATTTGTGTATAAACTGGGTGTAGAGTTAATGAATTTCCATGAGATGACATTGCCTGCCCCTCTTTTTTTTTATTGGATTATAATTCAAATATAACATTGCATTAGTTTCTCCTTTTTTTAAATCAAACTATGCTTGTGTTAGAATTATTTTATCCATGCATGCATTCCAATAAGAGTTAATGACTTGTATTGGAGGGAGGCAAAGCACCTGACAGAGACCAGGTACAGAGGAAGTAGCAGGTGATGGTGGTTAAGGTTAGGATGGTGACATTGGAGCAAGAAAGAATGGGTACAAGAAGAGGTTTGCAAAGTAGACTATCATCAGGTCCATAGGGAGTCATTAAATGGTAGCTATCAATTATTTGCGTGTGAGTTATTTGGCTTGTGGATTTTAACGAATCTTGTCTTTACTATCAGACTAATTTTGCCACCCAGCAGGCCTGGCATATGTAGGTAAAATTCGTTGATTGTTGCTGGCTTAGGTAAAACCTAAAGCTTTAAAAAATTAAAATATAATTCAAAGCCAGAGCTTATCAAGCATAAGAAGTTTTTCTCCCAGGTGTCATCCTCCTCCTATAACAATAAAAGATTTCTTTACCATTTTCAGTTCCTAGGAATTCAAAATTCATTTTGGATGTTAGGTGGTTGGGTGGGGGTATTTAATTGACTGGAAGGGAATAGTCCAAAGAATGAAAGGACCATGTCAGACACACCACATAGGGCAAAAGCCTAATTCTCTTTCTTTGCCTGTGGTGTAGAAAGAGCTCTGATCCTGAAGCTGGCACCTGAGGAATTTGGTCTTATCGCTCACTTAGGAGCTATGTAACCTTGAGTGAGTTTCTCCCCCTTGTCTGAGTCTCAGTGTCCTCATGTTTAACGAGGAAAACATGTTCCTTCCTTATCTACCTCACCGATTATTGGGAGAGTCAAATGAATTGGTATACATGAAAGTAATTTGAAAATAATAAGAGTACAGAGTGGAATAATCACAGAGCGAATTACATCCACATGCTCCAGCCTATGTCAGTGCTACTTCTGTTTTAATCTGTGACATAAGGTCTTCTAGAATTTATGCCTTCTCTTTTAGTGCTTCGTAGCATTTCAAACCTAAAAGCCTGATGCTATTCTTAATGTCTACAAGATTCTGGAAGAGAGCACAATTTGATTCAGTGGGTTAGAATCCATATGTTCTTGTAATGTCATATCCCAGGATTTTAGACTTTTAAAAAGCTATTGGTTTTGTAACTAGAGCCATCTAGTGTTGAACTGATCAAAACACACACACACACACACACACACACACACACACACACCCCCACACACCCACCCACCCACCCACCCAGACAAGACTATGGCATAATGGTAACCTTTTTTCACCCTTCCACACAATTGTACTATTCCTCATGACGAATTGATATTTTGAAATCAAGGTATTGAGGAATCTGAGAAGTTAGCAATTTTTAGTAATTTAGGCAACATTTTAATTATTTTTCCAATAGAACTAGATCTGACTATTACAATAGCCTGAAATCAAATTAGGTTTAATTTAGCAAATACAGGCTTTCTGCATCCAAGTAGGAAACCATTTATCAATTAACTAAATAGGGCAATTTTTCTAATTTTCTTAATAAATGCTAAAATAACTTGGGTGTTAAGAATAACAGAAGTAGAATAAAAAATGCTAATTATATGCATTTTCAAACAAAAAAAGGAAGACTGAAATTAATGGCAAGACTTTTGTGAAAAAAAACAAACAATTTTTTCTGACAAAACAGGCTGCTGCTTAATAGGCCTAATTTGTGTGCATTATGGTTTATACAAAATGGAAACTTACCTTTGAAATATGCTTTCCAATTTCCAGAACACTTTTATTGGGTCTTCTTAACAACCATATAAGTATTAGGAGTTGATGGAGCACAATGTTTAAAAGTGTGGGTTTTGCACTCCAAATGCTTGGATCACAATCTCAGCTAGCCACTCACTAGCCACCTAACCTCATACAAGACTTTTAACCTCTCCAAGCCTCAATTTTCACATCTGGAAATGGGGATAATCACAACACCTACCCCACAGAGTTCCTGGGAGACTCAAAGGAGAGAAGGCATGAAAATTGCTTAGTCCAATTCATAGTAAATATTTACGTATATTCAGTTTTAGAAGGAGCCTTGAAGGTTAACTGTCCTTCCATTCTCCCAACAAACAGCAAACTCTGATTCCATGTGATCTATAATATACTGCTCTTAAAATTAGTGTAGTCTGTTAGAAGGTCTATGATCATCTGTATGGTTTGGTGAACAACACTATGCATTTACATTGTGGGATAAACAATGTGGATGTGTTTTGAAAATCGTAGATGACTATAATATTAAAAGAACAGAAGAGGAGGAGATGAGACAATAAGAGATTAAATGCTTGTGCAAAGTGGTCTTATACCAGGTAACGCATGAGGCTGGAACAAAGAGTGCAGGCATTCACTGTTTACTCACTGAATGATCTTAGAAGTTTCTGTAATGTCTTTGAACATCAATTTTCTCATCTGCAAAATGGGACTGATAATCTCTAATTTATCATATTTGGTTAGGACAAAGTGAACTGTGTGTTTGTACTGTGCCTAGCACATAGTACATTTCTGTCTCATCTCAGGTCTTTTTCTACTATACCATGATCTATCCAGAGTAGGCAGACCTGGGTTCTTTTCCTGGTTCTTCCACTAAAAAATCATATTTTATTTAAACTTCTTGAGAAGCCTTTTACTTCCTGAATCTAAGGACATAAGTCTTTAATTATTTCTGTGAAATTTTTTGTAATCATTTCTTCAAATGTTGCCCTTGAACCCATTCTCTCTAATCTATTTAACATTGACTATATACATTTTGGTAATTTCTTCAGATACACCCTCCAGTTCCCTAATTTCCTTCTCATTAATGTGTAATCTGTTTAACCCATTTTAAGCCACCCACTGAGTTTTTAAACTTAGCCATATGTATATATATATATATATATATATATATATATAATATACATGCCTACACAAATATACATATGTATGTGTATATATGTATATGTGCATATATATTTTAGAAGTTCTATTTGTTTTTTAACAGCTGTGCATTCTTGTTTTATTTTCTTTGTTTTCAGTTCCATCTCAGTTTACTTCACAAATCATGATAAACATTTATTTTATATTATGTATATGAAAATCACAGTATATGAAGTTATTAGTAGTCAAATTCTTTTCTTAGTTGTTTGTCAACTCTCTTTCAAGATTAGTTATGCCCATGTGGCTTTGTCATTTTAAATTGTGAGGTTATATTTAAAGATGCTTTTAAATATGAGAGTCCTGGACCACTTTAGTTTATGAACTGTGTTGAGGGAGTGTATCTCCAGACAAGTTTTGAATTTGCTTCCTCTGGGACACTGTTCTATATAATTTTTTAGCTGGGGATTTATGAGACTATCCAGGATATATATATATATATATATATATATATATATATATATATATATATATATATGACATATACCTTAAAACTTACAGAAGGAGATATCAATGGTTATTAATGTCAGAAGGAATTTTATCTCATCTAGATATAAGACTGAGACAAATAAATTCCATTTTCATTTCCCTTTGCCAATGGGTAGATCTTTTCTAGTCTGTATTTTATTGTGGGCAGTACAGTTCCCTTCAAGAGTCCTGGCTTTATGAAGGGGCTCAATACCAACACCATACCTACCATACCATGCTTCTGTCAGGTCCAAGGTCCCTACATGGTTACTAAGACCTACTCCACTTGGTTACTAATATCAGCTCCTGCCAATTTTTGTTTTTACCCCCTTTGGATTTCCATTCCTTCTTGGGAGACTTTATGAGCTATTCATTTATATGAATGTGCTATGTTCTGTACATCTTTCTAGGTATTTTAGTGAAAATTACATATACATTTGAGTTAGGTTTGGATTCATATAATAGGAAACTCAAAATAGCAGCGTTAGTATTGAACCAAGATAGAAGTTTTTTTCTTTCTTACATAAAATAAGTCCAAAAGAGGCACTGAAGAGGCCAGAGTGGCTACAAGATTTTATCAGGGACCTGGACTCCTCTCTGCCCTCAGCTAAGATGGAATCCTCTTCTGTGTATTTCTGGGTCCTGACTGAACTCAACAGCACATTTGAAATCAGTCTGCAGGGTACATAAATGGTTTAGAAGTTGTGCCCATCTCTTTATGTAAACTGTCCCCCAAATCCCACTCAATAGTTCTGCTTACATTAGTTTTGGCCAAAATTTGATCATATGGCCTCACCTAGATCTTAGTTGGGGGAATTATCCTTTCAAGGCTGCCCCAAATAAGATCAGGGTTCTTTTACTATGAAGACAAAGTTGGGGTGGGCAACTAGTCTTTTCCATCACAAGAAGATTTTCAAGATGTCTAGCCTATAGGATTGCAGCTAAAGGAACAATTTTCGTTGAGCATTTGGATCGCACTTGATACTGGGATCACTGGAGCCAGTAGGCATTGTCTCTGCTCTCATGGGTCTTTTATCTGGGGTGACATATTGTCATATACATAATAACCTAATTATTAGGGAGAACATTTCTTGTCTTTGAATCTTCACTTCAAATTAGGGGCTTTTGTGATGGTTAATTTTATATGTCATCTAGGCTAGGCCATGATACCCAGATCTTTGGTGAAACATTCTTCTAGATGTTTATGTGAAAGTATTTTTTTAGATGATATTAACATATAAATCAGTAGACTTTGAGTAAAGCAGAATACACACACACACACACACACACACACACACACATACACATACATACATGATATGCACATACACTGGGGGTGCCAAAAAACGCATACACATAACTTGTAATTATATTGAGTATTATAATTTTAATACAGTTTTTTCTTAAAATACGTATACATTTTTTTGGCACCCTCTGTACATATAGGGTATATATGTGTGTATATATTTATCAGGGTAGCACTGTGTGTGTGTGTGTCTGTGTGTGTATGACATTTTTCAGAGTCAGGCTACTGTAAAACATACATTAGAAATTTGATAACCAAACAGGGATGATAAAATAAAAAAATGGACAATATTGAGCTAGCTGACGAGTGGTGCGTTGGTTGAGAACTGGCTTGGGATGCCAGCGGCCCCATTTCGGATCCCACTTATGAGGGCCATTGACACTGCCCTCTAGAGCTAAGATGGTGAACAACAGTTCAACCTGGAGTTTGGCTGCATGAGTCCTGGGGAAAGCATAGTTACAGCGGGCTGCCATAGGCTACAGTGAGTGGCCAGCAGCCAGCATGGGCACCTGGCAGCTGGTGTGAGCTGCCAAGAGCTGCTGTGAGTGGCCATCCAGAGGCTGGCGACCGATCTGTCTCACCTGAGAAGAGCGCAATGATGATACCAACATGGGCCAGTGAAGCGACCTCTTCTGCACCTAGACTGAACAACAAAAGGACAGCAACTCGTCTGTTCCCCTTCCCCAATTTTCAACGCTGTTTCCCTCCCCCAAGTCCCCAATAAAAATCTTAAAAAATAATAAATAAAAAAAAGGACAACATCAATAAGCACTTGAGGAAAGGCAACTCTGTGAACCAGAAACAACAAACTCAAAATGTAGAATATCTAAGAATTATTCTCAGATATATTTAATAGAAATTAGCATTCATAAAAAAATCTATATACTACTATTGGTAAAGAGTGCTAAATAAATTGGTTGGTAAAGAGATAATCAAACTGAATTTGACATGTTAGGATGAAGTTGGGTCAGAAAAAGGGAAGGCTGGGAGGGCCCACTTTCATTTGCATCGCTGTCATATAAATAGCAGTTAGACTATAAAAAAGGCTTTGAAGAGGGGTGCTGCCCTTCACCCCCTGTATGATCATTGGCACCCTTTAAACATTAACTTCCAGCAGTCAAACTATGATTCTCTTGTAGTATGAGCTCTTGAAAGTCAAGTGGATGGGGATGTCAGCTTGAGAACTTGGTTTTAGGTTTGAATGGCAGGTCAGTCCTGGAATTTGCTGGCGTGGTATGGCTGGGTAGTGGTGCCTAGTGGGATAGTGCAGTGGCTCTCAAGCTAGATTTCCTGCTTAGTTAAATTCTAGCTCCCCCACTCATTATCAGTAAAATCTTGGTGCAATTATTTAAATTCTTGATGCTGAACCTCCTTCTCTCTCAAATGGAGTATTTTCAGGTATATCTTTTTTTTTTTCTTTTCTTTTTTTGAGGGCAGTGTCACTAGCCCTCATATGTGGGACCGAACCGGGGCCGCTGGCTTCCCAAGCCAGCGCTTAACCACTGTGCCACTCGGCCAGCCCTCAAATGGAGTATTTTAAAAGTGCTTATTATCCTGTTGTCTGGCACACACTAAGTATTCCATGAATATAAGCTGTAAATTATTTAAGTAAACATGAGTTCTAATGATATGATTAGTTCACTGTCCAGAAAGAATTGCTAATAAAGTTCCTTTATATTGTTACTTAGCACAAATATAAAAGAAAGAGTGTAAGCGCTCATAGTATATTCACTTTGGGTCAAAACATCAATGAAAATGAGTGCTTGGTGCAGTGGGTAGCATTATTGTACCTGAATTGCAGAGGAAGGCAGCTCATGATATAGAATGCAAACCAGTTGTGTTTGCTTTGGCCAACTAAAATATTTCTGGATTTTGTTGTTGGAAATAGTCTGATCTGTCTACACAAATTACATTTAACCCATTACCTTCACACGATGAAGCAGCAGTGGAAATAGAACAACCAGATTTTATAACCTCACCCAATTCTGTTCATTTCAGTTGGAAAACGAGCTTCATGTTAATGGGAGTTATTGTGGATTTGTTTGCGGCAAAAGGGACAGTCAACCAAAACATCAATTAAAGACACATTTAATTCAGCAAGACCTACTTTGCTGAGTTGTTTTAGCATCTGACTGTTGAGTTTATCCCAGAGGAGCTGTTTTTGTTGTTGTTGTTGTTTTTGCTTTTCTTTTTTAAAGCATTTTTAATGGTGCAGTAGATTGACATTTTCACCACTCTGTGAACTTCATGCAATTTTTGTATAACTATGGCAAGGACAGGCCTTATAATGATTCAGTTCATTAGAGCTATGCTCTCTGTATCATACAAAACAAGCAGTTACTCCAGGTTACATAGAAAAAGCAGAGATGTCATCAAGGTTTCAGTTTAAATCTGAGCTCTAGCAGGTCTGCCACATGATTTTTTAAGGTTAGTTTCCTCATCTGCACAATGGGAGTTCTTATACTTCAGTAACGCTATGAAGAGTAAATGAGATGGAGTCTCTGTTTAAAGAGTTTGCTATGGTGCTGAGCACACAAGCATTTAATACCTGTTAGTTTCCGTCTTAAGATGAAGGGATAATGGTCGTTTGCTATCTTAACACAAATTAGTGAGTCTAGTGGTATAGATTTCTGGCTAATGAGGGAGATCCTTTTTTTTTTTTTTTAAATTCTGAAAATAAGCAAATTTGATCAGAATAGACACATTAGCTACTCTTAATGAGTCTAAGCTCACCTCTTCCAGTACTGCCTCAAGAGGTCAAATTTATATACATACAAAGTCAGAAGTCAAATCTAGCAATTGCCTGTTTTACTAGTTCCACCTACCTCATGCCTCTCTTTAGGAGCATTTTATGAAAAACCTTTTGAGAGAATACTTATTAAAGTTTAGAACAAATGCATTCTACATTTTTTAGATGTGGCTTTAAAATAAACTTTATTTTAAAAACAGCTTTAAATTTAAAGAAACATTGTGCAGACAATACATAGAGTTCCCATATATATAACACCAGGTTTCCTATATTATTAATATCTTTTCTTTCTTTCTTTCTTTCTTTCTTTCTTTCTTTCTTTCTTTCTTTCTTTCTTTCTTTCTTTCTTTCTTTCAATATGGTATATTGGTTGCAATTAATGAACCAATATTGATGCATTATTTCTAACTAAATTACCTTATTCAGATTTCCTTAAATTTTGCCTAATATTCTCTATCACAGGATCTTATCCAGGATACCATATTACACTTAGTCATTTTGGTTCTTTTGGGCTGTAACAGTTTCTCATACTTTCCTTGTTTTGATGACCTTGACAGTCTTGAGGAGTACTGATCAAGAATGTCCCTGATCGGGATTGATCTGATGTTCTTCTCATGATTAGATTGGGGTTATGAATTTTGGGGAAGATCACAGAGGTAAAATGATATTTTTAATTACATCATATCAAGGGTGTATACTGTCAACATGATTTATGACTTGCTGTTGACCTTGATCCTCTAGCTGAAGTAGTGTTGGTTTGGTTTTCTACTGTAAAGTTACTCTTTATTTTCCCCTTTCCATACTGTACTCTTTGGATGGAAATCACTATGCACAACCCACAGTGAAAGAGTGCGGACTTATGTTCCCCCTCTTTTAGGGTGTAGTATCTACATAATTTATTTGGAATTCTTCTGCATGGGAGATTTGTCTCTTCTCCCTTATTTATTTATATTTTATTTATTTATTTATTTATTTATTTATTTATTTATTTATTTATTTATAATTTATTTAAATCAGTAAGTGTTCATGGGTATTTATTGTATACATTGGGTTATCATCCAAAATGTCTTTCTTTTCTTGCTCATTTTGTTCTAACTTTGGCTATTGGGAGCTTTTTGAGTTAATTGCTCTGTCCAAGCTCACTTTTCACAGTTGTAATTTTACATGTATTTGTATGTTTTTGTTTTTATTTTCTGTAGTTTTCCTCACAAAATTATACACTTTATGGGGACAGGTTGTGTGTCTTATTTTGTTTGATTGTTTACTCCTGTATACTTCATTCGTAGAAGTGTGGCTGGAATATAGTAGGTGCTCTATGGATACTGAGTGGATAAATACTTGAATGAAAAAAGAATGTTTCAGACACTGTGCAAGGCTCTTACATATACCACTCCTAAACTTCAAAACAACACTGAAAGGAAGGCATTATTATTTCCTATTTTATAAATGGAAAACTTAAACCCAGAGAAGTAATGTGACAAGGTCATAGTCGGTAAATGAGAACTTGAACCCAAGGTTGCCTGACTTTATGCACATAGGCAGCCCTTAATATTGCTATTGAGAAATATGGTAAATGTTATCAAATGTCGAATTATAAGGTTACATCTATGTATAATCACCACCATTACTATTTCCCTCTCTCTTTCTGTCTTTCCATACTTATATGCAACCCGATATTATCTATTGTTAAAAATGGAACCAAAAAGTTCAGATAAATTTCAAGAAAACATTTAAAATTTTCCAATCCTTCACTCAATGGCTATATCTTCTAACCATTTCTCACATATTTCAGTTTGCAAGAGAAATTCCAAAATTTGAGTAAGCTACATATTTAAATCAATGTAGTTTAATCCAATATACTGGTGAACATTAAATAAAAGACTGTTCTGATCTACATGCAAATTCTCAGAAGGAACCCCTGGTTTTATTATATTACCTTAGAAATTAGTGAGGAGAGGCAGTGTAGTGTAATGGAAAGCTAGTAGGCTTAGGGAAGCAATGGAAAGACCAGGTTTGACCCCTGGATCTGGCATTCCAAGCTGGAGTTCTCAGTCACATTCCCTAATGCTTCCAAGCCTCAGTTTTCTCCTCTATAAAATGATGATATAAAAAGTGGCCACTTCATAAGTGAAGATTAGATGGGGCATTGTGTGTTAAGTGCATAGTATCATGCCTGTCACATACAAAGAAAACATATGATAGCTATTGTTTTATTTTCACTATTGTTATTGTTCTATTTCTTCTCTGGAGATCAAAATATGTTTGAGTGTGTTTAAAAACTGTTTCATTTTAATGAAGGACTGATGTGGAGTATATGGAGACTCAAACTGAGAACTCGTTAACAACACATGACTGATTTTGAAGAAAGTTTAGTGTCAAGATGAGGCTCCATTTTTCTTACAAAAATATTATTCACTTGAATGCATTCACTCTCAACTTGTATTTTAATTTATAAAATTAGCTCCCAGCCTCTGTTCAATTGTTACCCCTCATACTGTGTGAAAAATATGTCCACCCCCTTTTTAATGACCCTGAGTGCAGACCATCATTTATTCACTTATAACATTGCCTTCTTCTAAACCAATGACACTAAATTCCCCTCTGTGTTGAGATACATAATGTCAAACACCACTCAGTCAGGAAGGATGTATCGGTCAATGAATTATGAGTCTGTACCACCTATTGCCAGCCAGTTTCCGTGCCCTTTAAGAACTGCTTTCTAATACTGTGTAAAGTTTCCTTAATGACTCATTATTCGAACAATAAATCACTGTTGCCTTATAGAATCATTCAATTCAGACCCTCTTCTCAGCCCCATTTTCCAGTTGTTTGAAGTGATTCTAAAGATGCAGTTAGCAGTCAGTGATAGTAGGATGTAGGGTGGCCTCTCAGGTGACATCTTCTCACATCATGTTTATAGTCCATTGCAGCAACTAGCACATTACTTTGCACATATACTATTTTTTCAGTGATTCTAAGATGCACATTTTCCATATTTTAATATCTCAATGTGTCTTACAATCACTGTTGACCTGACAATGGGTGTGATGTTGTTATTGCCTCCACATGCATATAAGTATTTGAAGAATGGGTGTCATTGGGTTGGAAGGAAGTTCTGAAGATGGTAGTTGATAATTCTTTAAAAAAATAATCTATCATTGGTAGTCTTAATGGCACATGTAAAAATGGCATATTTTTCCATGATGGCATATGGAAAAATCTAGACCTTCTTACTGAGTATGATTGAGCCAGAGTGAGTGTAAAGTTTTGAGATGACCTTAAGTTTGTTTTCCATGCATCCCTTATTATTATGTATAAAGAAGAGATATAATAAAACTAGGCCCAAATAAGCCTAAAAGAACTATTTCAATAAGAAAGTTTTTGAAAAAAATCTAAGTGATAAGAAAATATTATATCATAGGAACCGTGTTTTTTTTTTTTTCTGAGTGGCTCCTAAAATAATGCTGTGTCTTACAATGGATGACAAACTTAAAGCACAGGCTTTACGGTTGTTCTAGAGCTTCTGGTTTCATTTTCCAGCCAACACTCTTGGTTTAATATGTCAGCCTCGTGCTTAGGTTGGCTCATGTTCTCATTCAGCAAAATCCAGAGGAAGAGAAAGATCTTCATGAACCCAGTCTTCTGTTAACCTCTGTCTGCAGGAAAAAATGCTATGCCCTACTTGGTTTAAGTCTGGTTTCCTAAGCCATTTATTGGCAAAGGGGAATTACATTCTTGCGATTAAGATTAATCAGGGTCAAATTTGAAAACCACATAGGCTGGTCCATAAATGGGAAAAGATGGGAAGACTGTTGAAAAGCAACTGCACAGTGTTCATGAAGAAACTTTTCTTTCTCTCCGTTTTGAATTACTAGTGTCAAAGCACTTGTTCTTCAAAGTATACTTTTATCATTTAATACTATTGTTGAAACCTAAATCTCTTCCTCTTACCTGATTCAATAAGCATCACATTTTCTGACCAATATTTGCATAAAATGTAATATATTTGCAAGGGTCACATTTGCACATGGGCAGAGTTGTAAAATACTTTCTTGGAACAAACATGTATGACATTTCAGAATATTTGTTAGAATATTCTAGTACTTGAATATTTCTATTGTATCATAAATGATATCAACATATCAGAGAACATTAGGTGAGGATATTTTAGCATAATATATGTTAAAATTAAGTACTGCTAAAATTAAATACTGTTCTTTGGGAACAGTTGGCTGGTATCAGCTAAGTGTCTTTATAACCTTGCGCCTTGAGGAGAGAATGGTTGCCATTATCTGGATATGAATAAATAGATGGGATCTCTTCTACACTGTAAGTTTTTGTTTTAATGTATTATCTGTTTTACTTTTGGGAAAAGATTCAAAAAGACACTAAATATTGGTGATTTGTAGATACAGAAGAGCAGGTTCTTTTTTTAAAGAGGTATGATGTAATTCTTAAGTTATGGACAAAAAGGCCAGCAGTGTCCAATTTCCTTATCAAGGGAGGGGCAGAAATTAGACCTTCTGGACTTGAGGTAAAAGGTTGGTTTGTTATCTTCATACTGTGGTATGAGAAGCCAGGGATGGATAACAAGTACATTGGAGATGGAGCCAGAATTAGAGCTTGAAAAATGTGTCCAAATATATCAGAGCAAGAAAGTTTGGAATTAGGTGCAGAGGAGTCAAAAATTTGGGGAAAATAAGAGCAAAGCTCTCATAGGTGACCAGGAAGGGGATGTGGGTGAATCCATCTGGGCTTTCAGTGAAGACACATTAGCAGAATGGTTAAGGCAGTAGGCTCTGGTGTTAGAGAGACTGAGGTTTAAATTCCAGCTCTGTCATTTACTAACTACTTGACCCTCACCTAATTGTAACCTCCAATCTCAGTTTTCTTGTCTGTAAAAGAAGGACAATAGTACCTACCTCATTCTCCTTCTACTGTGTTTATTTCTTAACCTATCCCAGTCATTGCCTATTTGATTTCATTTGTTGGTTTGTTTATTGTATGTCCTCCAGAAGATAACATAAACCCTATGGTGGCAGGAGCTTTGCTTGACTCATTCACTGCCATATTTCAAGTACCTTGCCCAGTGAAGATATAAGAAAATAAGGAGATGATGTAAGGAATAATATCTTTAAATAGACATGAGGGGATGGAGTCAAGGAGACAAAATGAATGGATTGGAAGGAAGAGGGCTACAGCTGAATGCTTCTCCAACTTCAATGTGTGTATGAGTCTCCTAGGGATCTTGTTAAAGTGAAGATTCTAATTTAGTTGGACTAGGCTGGGTCTGAGATTCTGAATTTCTAACAAGCTCCCAGGCGATGTCAAGGCTATGTTGCAGGGACCAAATTTTGAGGAACAAGGTATAGAGAAATTGGGTCAGATACAATAGAGATGGGGCTAGGGAGCTATGCTTTTCATAAACTTTCCCAGGAGACTGTGATGCATATCGAAGTTGAAGAATTACTGGAGTTAATGAAAGAAGAAAAATAGAGATATTAGGAAGTATGGAGGGACTAGCTGCGTTGGCATGGAGTGAATATCTAATGACAGCCAAAGAGGCTAAGATTAATGTATGAAATGCTTAAATGGAGTTCTGTGACCTTCTATTATATGTTTTTATTATATCAAGGAAAAAGGATGCCTTCTGCATGGATTCTAACGTTGCTAAATTTCATATTGCTTAAAATGAGAAATTATATATCTCATCCAATTTAATGCCTACATATTCTCTGGTCATCTTAACTTGAATGCATCTAAACAGTTTGGCAAACACTGCAAAGAAACAGAAAACTTTTCTAGTACCTGGTGCTGTTTTGTGAAGAATGAACTATGCCTAACAAATGTAATTTTTCTCTATGGCAAAGTAATAGAACCCTTATTGAAAATAATGAGAAAGGACTATCCAGCATGTGTTATGGCTTTAAAAACTTTCGATTCTTTTTCATATTTGTGAGTTAAATTTGTTTGCAAGGTTTTATTTAGACTGCAATATCAATCGCTTCATATTAATACTAAAGAGAGGAAGAGGACATATGAAATGATATTTTGTAGGTCTTTGGACTTAGGCCAGCTCTATATACTGTTTTTACATGACTTCAATGATATAAAGGAAAGCAGAGTCATTAACGCTCCAAAAGAGGCAGAGCTGGAATCTCATAGATGGAATATAAAATTGTATTTAAGTTGATGTAGAAGTGTTTTATTGTTCACTCAATAAGTATTTTATTGGCTGACTGATTTTATATTCATCACATCCAAAAAGGACTTCAGATTCAACAAATATTTGAGGGTCTGTTGTGTGAAAGCCCTATGCTTGGTGCTGGGCAGAACAGGGACAGGTGGCTTCTAGGTGTTTGCAGCCCAAGGAAGAAGATAAAACAATTACCTGAATGACTAAAGTAAGGTACAAAGTTGCTAAATCCTACTAGAAGTGTTAATAGAAACCCAGAGGAATTGTAAGGAGCTGGTGAGAGTTGTCATCAGCATGGATTACAGACTTGCTTTTGGAACTCAGCAACATTATTCAACATGTAAAATACAAACGCATTTTGAGTCTGCTGTCACAGAAAATTTATATTACATCCAGGTGCTGATCAGGTCCTGGGGATCTTGAAGCACATATAATTTTTTGGTTCCCTTTTTATGGGAAAAAATATATACATACCAAAGGACTCATGCAAGTGAAGTACTCTGCCATGTGGGCTTCCTTAGTGTCATTGTAAATCTGTTTCTGACTAGAATTTAGCATCATTTTTAGTAGCAAAAATCTGGTCTAATCAAAGTTCATTAGTAGATTACTGGTTAAATCAATTATGATACATTTTATAATAGAATATTATGCAGCTGCTAAAAAGGATGAGGGGAATTTATATATATGACATAGAATGACCATGAAGACATTAATAGGTGACAAAAGCCAAATGTAGAATGGTACAGTGTGTAACTATTTATTTAAAAATGGAGGGACATATATACTCAGAGATAAGCTTATAGATGCAGCAAATAGTTCTGAAACTGGTAGCATTGTTGCCTTTGGAGGAGGCTACAAGGTGGGGAGTCAATGATGAAAGGAGACGTACATTTTTAAATTTTCTTTTGAGGGCACCGTCACTGGCCCGCATATGTGGGACCCGAACCAGGGCCGCTGGCTTCCCAAGCCAGCACTTAACCACCATGACACTTGGCCGGCCCAGAGACATACTTTTTTTAATCTCATAATCTTTTGTATTGTTTGAATATTTACCATGAGCACTTATTTTTTTTTTTCCCTGGGGGCAGTGTCACTGGCCCTCACATGTGGGACCGAACCGGGGCCACTGGCTTCCCAAGCCAGCGCTTAACCACTGCGCCACTTGGCTGGCCCCATTTTTGAACATAAAGTCAAAAACAGCAACAACAACCAAAACAAAAAATGCTTGAAATAGGCCTTGAAAGAAAGCAGCACAGGTACCTGTTTGGTTGTTGAATACAGTAAAGTTGGGTCCCCATGTTGAAGAAGCTCTTTTGTAGAGATGTTGGGGAGCCACTGAGCAGAGGACTCACTTGATGGAAGCCATGTTTTGCAAATACTCATCTGGCAGCACTGGTGAGATGGATTGGAGTCAGTAGGTTACTTCTGAGCCAGTTACTGTGGACCACCAGGAAAGATACAGGGATCTGGGCAGTGTTAGGCAAGCAAGGAGAGGAGCAAAGAGATAGGAGTGGACAAGATTGGGAAGGTAGACACATTAGGAAATGCATTAAGATATGGAGGGAAGCAATACAGAAAAGGGCCAAAGAGGCGCTGATGAAATAGGATTAATCCAGTTAGGAAAAGTTGCACCCAGTTGTGTGTTCTGAGTTGCTTTTGGGGGGGGGGGTATTTCTTAGTAAGTGTACATCGTCTTGCAAAACTCTATTCATTTGGGAAAACTCCTGTTGCTATCATCTCTTTAAAGCTCATTCCTTACTCTTCTCGATTCCTCAGGAAAGAACAGGCCTTCTCAAGGACCCTGGCTTTGCTAAGAATCCAGGGGCTTTATCAGAGGTTATTCTTAGACCTTATCTTTTGAAATATGGATGGAAGCATGAAACTCATTGGCTCACATAACAGGGAAACCCCATTCATTGTTCATCTCATGTACAAGATAGGAAGTGAGACTAGAATGAACAGTCCAAAGAGTAGGCCTGTCCTGGAGCTCTGGGGTACTGTTCCCATAAGCTGAATAAATGGCCGACTTTAAAGCTGTCACTAGGAAAGTTTCCCTGACACTTACACAGATAATCCTGGCTCCCTGAGGATGTTTCACATTCCTTCAATTAAAGACAAAGATTTTTGTTATTTGGAGGTCAGGAGAAAAAGCAAATTCACCCTGGTTGTGGTTATTCAAGACCTTCACATTGGGATGCAGAGTCTACTTTCCAGAGAACACGTTTCCATAGAAGAGGAGCATGAGTTGAGTGGACTGCAGCTGAAAGGGTGCAGAAAAGACAGACAAAGTAATGATCACTTTTTTTTTTTTTTTAAGATTTTATTGGGGAATTGGGGGAGGGGACCAGCCAAGTTGTTCTTCAATCTTCATTGTGGAGGGCGCCAGTCGCCATCTGGCTTCCTGTTGGCAGCTCCTGGCCTCTAAGCTCAAGGTGCTGTGTTCAGTCTTAGTTGAAGGTGGACGTAGCCACCATCCCATGCGGGGGTCAAATCGGGCAGCCTTGTTGTTAAGAGCACACGCTCTATCCACTGAGCCATTTGGGCGGCAGCTCAGCTCAAGGTGCCGAGTTCAATCTTTAGTTGTGGGTGGGCATAGCCCACCATTGAACAGGCAATCTTGTTGTTACACCAGCTGAGCCATCCTGCCACCTGCTGACAGCTCAGCGACAGCTCAGCTGGGGAGCAGTGTTCACTGGCCCATGTGGGAATCAAATCGGTGGCCCTGTTGCTCAGAGCACGTGCTCTAAGCCAACTCTTAACCAACTGAGCCACTTGGCTGGCCCAATGATCACTTTTTTGGCTTTGCAATGCTGCCTACCTCAGGTCAGGAATAAGCATACTTGAGAGAGTGGAAGCGATCTTGGGTTGACTTGGGTAAGGTGTTTCTCAAAATGGGGTCTAGGGTTCCTTGAAATAGAAGCATTTGCGAATGCTTGTGAACAGTCAGATTCCTGGGATCCACGTAGTCCCCAGTAAATTAAACTTGGGGTGGGGGGTGGTAAGGGGCAGTGGCCTGGGAATTTGCATTGCAACAAAAAACTCCCTGGTAATTCTTTTGCCCACCGAAATTTGGGAATCAATGTCCTAGTCATTTAGGATTTATCTCCATTTCTCTTCTCTCCCAGCTTCTCTATTTTCTCACCTTTTTTCTCTCTCCACTCTTTCCAAGTATCCCTCCATCCCTTCCTCTCAGCAATTAAGCTCTGTCATTGGGGGTTGGCTGCCCATCTTCTCTGCTCCTACAGCACAGGGGCTTACCTTCATTATAGCACTTACCACATTGTCTTGTAAATATGTGTACTTGCCTTTTCTCCACTAGACTGTGCTTTATTTGGGGCCGGGAGCTGTATATTTTCACATTCCTTGTTCTAGAATTCTAGGCATTGAACACCTTACCAAAGAGTTTCTCAGTCACAGGGAGGCTGGAATGAGATTTGTCCTTAATATCAGTGCAGAGTTTTGGCTTTCAAAATGTTGAATGAAATCATGTCAGTTCAATGATTTCAGATTTCCCCTTAGCCTTGCGTGTCCTCAGCAGGAATCGGGTAGAAGCATGTGTATGAACTAATTCATGGAGGTGCATCATGTCTTCTTTGCTTAGATTTCTCCTGGGCTTCCTTTGCCCCCACACTATTACCCACTTCTGACAATAAACAGGATCACAGGCTACCATTTGTAAAATTCAGGTATGAAAAACAGAATAGGCTAAAGCCAAGTTTCACACAAAAATAACGCCAGAGCACAGGGCTTACATGAACTGTCTATACCAGAGATGTGAAAAAGGTCAGTGGCAAATTTAGGCCCTGATTTAATCATGTAGTCTGGAAGGCAGCCAGCATGTCAGGACAGCTCAGATTGTGGATAGAACATGTTTCTCTCTTCCTAGCAATCTGCTGGTAGGCTTTCTGCCTCCATTTCTCAGCAAGAACTGCTAAGTACTTGCATGGGTTTACAAAGCACTTTAAAATGAATTCAAATCAGGCTCTAGGTAGCTATGATGGAAGTTGTTGAACCAGAGTCAATGAGGGCCCAGAATCATTTCTAGGATTTATTTCCCTTACCTTTGTCCTTTCAAAAATCAATTGGTTTTCTTTGTAGCCAAAAGTTTCATGGGCTGGAAAAATGTGGCTCTGAAATAAGCAAACCTTGAAGGGTCCCTGGCACTTGGAAGTGCTTAGAGTGGGACGTAGGCCAGTATCTCATACCATACACAGAGCCAATTTCTGGAGCCTGGGAGAAATGGATGGCCTTGCCCTGAGGCCCAGGTGGTGGGTTTGGGCTCATTCTCTGAGCCCCGATAGGCTTAGATGAAATCAGTTTTCTCTGCCCACCAAACCTCCCTCAGAGCTTCAACCCTCTTCCCATGCCTACCCTACTGTTCACTCAGTTTTATCTGTGCCTGTGTATGGAATGAGGGTTCAACTCATTATTAGACATCCTTACAATCATGTGGACATGCACACCTGAGTCCAGGGAAAAGTAACTTAGATTTGATTTGTATCCTATAACTTACATGGAATTCAATAGGTAGAGTGTGTAAGTGGCTCTACTAGTCCTTCCCAGCCATAAGGGCCACTCGCAATTCACACTCCATAAAGGCCTCTCTGTTAACTACTCTTCTCAAGGACACTGGGGGAAAATTCTTTCTTCCCTTGGATTCTTTTTAATTTTTACCTCCTCTGCTCTCTCTCAGGTCCCTGCCATTTTTCTGGTGTTGGGTGCCAGCCATGCAGTTCCATCTCTTCCACCCAGGGTGGTGGACCATGGTGGAGGGCGGTACTGAGGAAGGTGCTCAGACCTTGTAGGTGTGACATTGACATGACAGTCAGACTTGACTGTGATGGTAAACATTTTAGAGTGCTTTTTTTGGGGGGGTGCATTATTCCTTTGCTTTGAGTTGCATCACCAATTACTCCTTTATGTTCCCTAGGTCTTTGAATGTACTGGGCCCCAACAGTGGCAATAGGCTCTTCTTTCCAGCACATATGGGAACTTAACCTTCTTAGCTATTGCCTCTATAAATAAGATAATCACATTTCCTGGGTCTTATTATTGGGAAGTTATTTCTGAGAAGTGAGAATTCAAGGAAGGACTATTTCGATTGGAATTTTTGAAATGTATGGTGGATCAGTATATCTGAGGGCTATGATATCAGGTGTTCTTTGACCATCAAGCTGACTATTCTCTCATTCCTTCAAGTCCCTGATAGTAACAGTTCACCTCATTCTTGTTTAACGCGTGAACATAATTTGCTCATCCTAGTGATTTATCCATGTGGAATAATATATTTTTCATTTTGGAGAAGACTTTAGTGCCGTAAATTTAAAGGTGAGATATCAGAATTAAATGACAATTTGATGAAGATTTCAATAGAACCTGGAATGTCCCAGTTTTGACATTTACCACCTATCTGAATTTGAGTTTCTCATTTAACTGTGCTTCAAATATCTCAGGCTAGAGGTAACTGCAGATGATAATAATTACATCCCATGGTTTACAACTGTGAGATCCAGTGCTTATCAAAGTATATTGTGCAAAAGACTCAACTGGAGAATTTGTTAAAACACAAGATTCCTAGCCCCCATGCCTGGGAGAGGGTCTAATGGGTTGGTTGAGGGTAGGCCTGAGACTTTACATTTCTGAAAGACCTTGGGTGATGTTGCTGGAGCACATTTTGAATAGTACTGGCATAATCTCAAGTTAGCAGTTCTCAAACCTGCCTATGAAACAGGATCCCACTACCTTTGGAGAAGGCAATTCTATAACCTGGGAGGGACCTGGGAATCTGTGTTTTTAATAAAACCTCCCAAGAAATTCTTTGTTGTTATTGTTTATATCCTTAATGATATTGTTTTGTTTTTAACTAATTTTAGACTTACATAAATGTTACAAAAATTGTAAATTGTAGAGAGTTCACATATATCCCTCATTTGACTTCTCCTGATGTTAATAGTTTACATAATCTTAACATAATCACACAACTGGGGAATTAACATTGGCACAATACTATCAACCACCCACCCCTCAGGAAGCTGGGACACATCCAGTCTGTGGTAGGCTGCATACTAGCTCCCAAAGATGTTCATGTGCTTATAATGTCCAGAATCTGCAAATGTTACCTTATATGGCAAAATGGATGTTGTAGATATAACTAATTTAGGGATTGTGAAGTGGGGAGATTGTCCTGGACTATCTGGATGGACCTGATATAATCCTAAGAGTCCTTATTATCCTAAGGGACACAGGAAAGCAATCAGAACTAGAAAGGAAGGTAATCTATTGGTGGACGCAGAGGGGAAAAGGGCATTTTGAGGGAGGGCCATAATTCAAGGAATGAAGACAGCTTCTATAATATTATAGATGCTGGAAAAGGTAAGGAAACGGATTCTTCCCTAGAGCCTCCAGTAAGAAGCAGCCTGCTCCAACATTTTGAATTTAGCCCTGTAAGATTTATTTTGGACTTCTGGCCTCCAAAATAGAATAAATATGTGTTGTCTTAAGCCACTAAGTTTGTGGTTATTTATTAAAACATCCATAAGAAACTAACACACAGTGTACGGATAGTGTCTGAGAATCACTGAACCTCACTAGAGTTATTGAGGGAATTAAATAAGATAATTAATATGAAAGTGACTGGATATATATATATAGTATAGGCTCACTAAAGGGTATTTTGGTTACCAAAGGCAACCAAAGCAAACATTAAGATGGTTATATGCTTGCTTAATTGCTGGAACTGTGTGTTCTGAGGCAGTATATCATTTTAATTGGATAAGACTGGAAAAGATAATTACCGTGGGAGGTTATAGATGGTTCTTGCTTTGCTCTCTATCCCCTTGGTCTCTCTATTCATGAAGATCAGTCAAGAGGCTGAACATTCTTATAAAGGAAATAGTTTGATTTTGTAGTGTCGGATTCAGTTGTTTATTTTCCTTATCTTTACTGATAATGAAGTTATTTTTATTTAGAACACACACATAAACATACCATTTAGATCTCTGTATTAGTAGTACATTTTCCAATTTTGAATTATAGTTTTTCAAAATAGTATTTTCTTTTGGGTTCATGTTATCTTTTTGATTTTTATTTGACTTTCTTTTTCTTTTCATTATTCATTTGCATCTGATCTTTTGATTTCTTTTTATCTTTTATCTATTTGAATCTTGTATTTTCTTTTACTATATTATAATTTAACCGTCCTGATTCCTGTTTTCTTTTTAACAGTATTTTTTCTCTTATTTTGTTCATTGTGTGTTTATGTGTGTGTTTTGTTTTAAACCAATAAAGTTAGCCTACAACAAACTTATTATCTTTGTTTTGATATTACTCTCATTTATGTTTTCTTTTAATTTTATTTAATTTTGTTACTTGTTTTTATAACTGTAGCAGGAAGTCTGGTCTTTGGAGAATAGGGAAAAACTCCACCATAAATGGAAAATTTGTAGGCCTCTTTCTTTCCAGCTAATTTTTCAGGTGTTATTCTTAATAAAAGTCACATTCCACTCAATGTTGTTTCTCAAACACTCACACCTCTCTAAGTATATGTCAGAAACACTTCTGAAGGACAATCATGGCTCTCCCTGAAAGATGGAAGTGAGAAATGAGAGTGTGTGCTGATGCCCTGAATGACTACTTGTTCTTAAGTTTTTTGGGGAAGCTGTTAGCAGAAAGGGGAGCAGCAGAGATGCTTAGGGTTGCTTCTGGGAGGACTAATGTGCTTCCCTCACTACCTCCCCAAACTTATATTCCTGTCTTGGGTAGGGCCATAGGCATCGTAAAGGCCCAGATGTTCTTCAAATGCTCCAGTTATTCTTCCAAATTTCATTTTCACAAGTTGAATGAAATCTAGGCTTTTTTTTTTTTGAGGGCAGTGTCACTGGCCCTCACATGTGGGATCCGAGCCAGGGCTGCTGGCTTCCCAAGCTAGCACCCAACCACCGTGTCACTCGGCCGGCCCAAAATCTAGGCTTTTGAGGACACATTTCTTTACATTAAAGACTTTGACTGTATCCGTGAGGGTTTTGGGGTATAATAAATAAAAACAGGCTCTGGTTAATTAAAACCTAAAAAAAAAATTATTTCAAATATATTGGTTATAGCTCTCAGAAGCTTTTGGAAGGTTGAAGAACCAGGCTCAAAACACAGGCAGGACCAAGGGAGCCTGGGCGTCAGAAATTATTATGCAAATTTACACCATGGGAGCAGTCTGATTGGGGAGCCACCATTGGTGGTAATACCTTTACTACCCTGTTAAGGCCAAAGATTTCTGCAATCAGTAACTTTAGAGCTGCCTTGGCACCCCTCGTTCCCACTCCCCAAGATTTAAAATCCTCTATAGAAGCATTCAACTGGTCAGGCCTTAGCCATTTTCTCTTACTCCGGATGCCAGGGACAAAAAGAGGGGAAATCTTTCTTTGACTTCTATAGTGGGAGGCAGAGCCCTAATATAGGAAGGGTGTTCAAATGATGGGCAGTCAAAATATTACAGATGTGCACAATAGATTCTCCTTTCCTAATCAAGTATATAAAGGCAGTGGGAGATGTTTGGAGTAAGTTTGTCTGTGCTTTTCAAGCTACACTGTATCAGAAGCTCTCTACTCTTCTTATAAGTCTGATTTTTTGAAGTCTCTTAACTATTGATCCTTAAAGTCAAGATTTGCAATTAATTTATCTATCAAGGGGATAACTTTCCTCTCTTTCTCTCTCTCTTTTTCTCTTTTTATCAGATCATATATTCTTAAAGCTGGAAGGAGCCTTAAAGATAATGGCATCCATTCAATAAGGAAATATTTGGGTACAAATAATGGAATACCCAAATAAAAATAGGATATAGAATGAGGAATTGTTTAATGATGTTTACGGTTGGCAATTCAACAGCTCAAAAGTGGCAGAGTCCTGAGTCAGATTCTGCATAGTCTTATTAGCTTCCATGTAATGGTTGCATGATGGTTATCACAGCTCCAGGCATGAAAGCTTCCAGAGGTCCAGAGGAGAGAAATTTTCTATAGTGAAGAAAACATTTCCCAGGAGACTTCAGGCAGCTCCCATTGGCCAGGACTGGTTAGATGCCAACGCCCTAGCTGCACGGGAGGCTGGAGAAGTGAAAATGGTCATTTTGGCGACTATAGTGGGAAATTAGTTCTACAAGCAAGAACGGAGGGGAGAGAATGACTCCTGGAAACCAAGACTGTTTGCTTGGGCATCTAACTCAGCACCCTTCTTTTGAAGAAACAGAGTCCCTGCAGGGTTAAACGATTTGTCCAAAGTCACAAGATTAGCCAATGTCAGATCCAATAATAGAGCCAGCAGACTTAGTTGATTACTCCTTCTACTCTGTTTACCATACCTCTAATATTCAATAGGTTCGTATTCATCAAAAAGTTGTTTTTGAAAGACAGAAAATTATATTTCCTTTGCAAGTTTTCCATGTCATCAAATACATCACTATTATATGAGGCCTGTGATGTAACCATAGGCTAGTTGACTTTGTGGGATTGCGGAGCATTTCATAGGAAGTTCTATATCAGGAAAGATTTTATTTTCTATCTTCCATGGCATAGTTTTTTTTAGAGCACTGTCTACTGTGTGCGAGTGGACAATTGGCCATCTGTAGTAAAAGTTTTTGTTTGTCCTTGGTAGCTGAGATTAGGTCTAATATACTGGGAGGAGGGAGAGGGAGAAAAAGACAAAGGGAGATAGAGATTTAAAGAGAAGAGATAGATGTAGAAAAGAAACAGAATTATATTGTTATGAGGCAGAACCAGTCCAATTTTAGAAGTTGAAAAGAGGGCAGTGTAGAAGCCACTTGGCTCCCCTCTGGATCTGTTGTGCAGGGCATTAATAAATATCTTATTCTATTTGTCCACTTGTCTCTATGGTACTCAGTGTTATGGTCACAGTGCACATGGCAGATGGAAATTGTCTGAGCACCCTCTTCTCATAATTGCTATGGAAGTGGGCGATCGTGGTTACTCAATGATCCATGTGGATTTTTGTTTTGTTTCAATACTAACTAGGTTCTGAAGGTCAAGGGCTTAAAGTGAAGGAAAATGAACATGATGTGGGAGGCAAGAAAACAAAAGTGAAATGGATTTGAAGCAAGAGAACCTGTGATAATTGGAAAGGTGGAAGAGAGGAAGGGTCAATCATACTATATAACAACCTATAGATATTTCATGGTAAGATACAGAAGCCGGATCCACTGAGAATATTTCATTGCCTGCCCCTACCCAGACTTTTTAAACATTTTGTTCTATCCAGATCCCATATTGAAAGCCCTACATACTCGGGAATTTTGACACTTTATGGGCCCAAATAACTGGGTCAGGAGTGAATGTGATACCCAATACCTGCCTGAGCATCGGTATGTCAGCCGATTTTATGACTTTGCTTAAAAAAAGGAACTGGACCAATCAGATTCTGACTCACATAGTCTCTCCTCATTTCCCTTCTTCATATTTGAACTGAGAAACTAAGACTGATGCTAGTTGGTGATAGATGGAAGGGCTAAAACTTTATGATATAGAGTTGGGACTGCTGGCCACACTTAGCCATGTGCAAAGTTAATTAGGAGAAGAAGCTAGTTGAGAAAGGAAGATGGACACAACTCAGAGAAAGAAGCTTAAGTTAGAAATCCTATAGTCCCTGAAAGATAAAGAGGGGATGGAGAATAACAACTGCCTTTGATCATTCTGGTTTTCAGTTAAAATGCCACTGAATGCCTGTCTATTCTCACTTTCTGTCCCTGGTCCAGGAAATACCTGCACTCCTATCATTAATCCTACTTTGTATTGATGTTAGCATATTTCTGCTTCTGTAACCAAAAGAAATGTAAGATGCTGTAACTTAGATGCCAGATAGCCTGAGAGTTCATTGCTGGAGGCTTCAAATCTTGAGCTAAACTTTATCCTCTCCCATGGTCCTCTTTAAAAAGTGTTATTCCTTGAAAAGCAATACTTTACATATATCATTATGTATCTTCTATAATGGTAGATTCTTAGTCTACTGAGGAAGGCAAGTTGTAGACAAAGGTAAAGAGAGGGAAAGAAGGGGTTTCTCATGGATTTACACACATAAATGTGAATTATTTTCCAGGTGACTTGTAGAATAAAGCTTTGGAAGACAGCAAAGCACAGAATGGGAAAATGAGAGTAGGGGGCTTCCCGAAATGATAATAACCATCATTCTAAGTAAGGGCACTTACTGAGACAAGTGAGCTATTCAGACTGAGTTATTGTCTTGAAAGTAGGGATGGAGTCAACTTTTTACCTCCCATGCTAGCAAAGTGCTTGGCCTCTAGCAAACATTCAATAGTTTAAAAACAATTGAAATGAGAAAACACTGCTTGGGGCTTGGTTGTCACTGATGCATCATAAGAGTTCCCTGAAAGATCTTTAAATTAATGATGACCCCAGGAACTGTTTCATGCTTTCTCCTCCTCTTCATCAGAAAAGTTTAAATAGCACAGGAGAGCTATATAGAACTTCAAGCGAAAAGTCAGAGACTTTCTACTTGAAAAACACTTCTTTAACCATTGAAGTAAGCTGATATTAAACAAGACTTTGCTATTTGTTGCCGCTTCTTCCCCTTTATATATAGAGAGGACAAGTTGGCCCTTAAAAACAAAATATTAATCTGGGTTGTCCTGCATGGCATAATAATGATTAATTTTTTTTTTAGAGCTTTGATGTACTTTGCTTATAAAACCTTTGATCTAGGCTTAGGAAAGATGGCTACAAGTTTTAGTAGTATTATTAGCTCTTCAGTGCAATCTCATATTCTAAAATTATGGTTCTAAACTTATTAGTACAGAATTGAGGACACTCTTCCTAATTTAGGTCATTCTTCCCTCTCTAATTTAGAATTCTTTCTCTTAGAAATATTAGCAGCACAGGTTTCTGTAAAAGAAGACTGTTTTGGCAGGATTTCAGGTATGGATGTGTAAAAAATGAGTAGCACTGTCTCTAAATTTAAAGTTCATGTTTATCCAAAGGTCAATCTTATTTATGTCTGTTTATTGAATCAAGAGCCATTCATTTTAGGAATGTGGGCTCAAAATTGCACTAGGGGATGTGTAAGGAAATAAAAGCTACAACATCTGAGCCAAACCAGGATGATTAGTAAAAATCTACCTATGATTGTACACACCTGGATGTGATAGACTATTAAACATGTATCTTGGCAACCAGAAGAAAATACATTTTATAAAAGGATAGAATTTTATTTATTTTCAAAAGGGCTTTCAACTTCAAAAGCTTATCTGGGTTGGGGATGGCAGATGGAGATGTGGAAGGGAAGCATACCACTGAGGAAGATTAAGTGAATAAAAGGAAAGTCTTTGACATTGTTGAGTGTTACAGAACCACAAACTAAGGCTTCCAGGGACTTTTCCCTGATTCTAAGTTTTCTGTGATCCAGGGAACCCAGGTATCTTTAAGTTAAAGACTATGGGGCCAGAAGGGACTGGGTTGATACGGTATTTCAGCGCCAATAAAGAGTTGCAAAATGAGACAGTGCCAATATCAGACTCGGATCACGTCAGAGGCTATGTTGGTGTTGTGAGTGGCTTAAATGAGTTAGTTTCAGTGCATCCTTTGTAGAAGGGATGGTGGGCTGGGGAAGACAGTGAGGGGAGAGTAGCTGATTGTGGCCAGTTTCTCTCCCTTCTACCTCTAGGAGTAAAAAAGGAATGGAAGGCATAGATATTAGGCTGAATCATAGCAGGACTGGGGCTATCTTAGCTAAATCATAAAGAAGTCTTTTGGAATGATCATATCACTAGAATTCGCAGTTTGTTTCTGCCTCAGCCACTTGGGAATTTTCCACCATGACTCCCCATTGATCAGGTAGCAACAAACCTGCCAATCTTGAGTGATGTCCATTCTGAAGACAAATTTCTGTAGTCATTTCTATTCAAGAACCAGCTTTATCTCTGATGATTTACGTGTGATGCTGATTTCGAGCTATATTTTACATTAAACAAACTCTGTAGACATCTATGAAGCTGATCTTTTGCATCCTTGGTTTCTGATTTCCATTTTTTCCTACAGTTTTATTCAAAGAGGAAAAGTCATTGAAAAATGATTTTTATTAAGACAAAGATGACTTTATGAATATTTTCATTTTAGGGATTATAGAGACTATTCCAATTGAATGGTTGGATTTCAATGCTTGGGAGGTCATACCACATAACCCAGGAGCTACTTTGATGACTATAGAGCTTCACTTTTCACTGCTTTTAGAATCCCTGGAAAGGTGAAGGAATGACTGAGGGGCAAAGAAGATTACAGTGGTATGAACTAGATTGGTGTTAGAACTAGTTTGGTTAAATGGTGAGATTCATGATGAATTATTACTTCAAACTGTGCTCCTTTCATTATTTTATTATTCCAGGAAGGGAAGAGCTCTCTCAGCCACTGCCGGCCTTCTCTTTGTCTTTTTTGTGATTCATGCTCTTCTATCCTCAAACCTCATGGGAGAGACCAAAGCAGGTGACTAACCAGTCTAAGGCAGGAAATAGGGACAAGGATTAAAAACTCTCCTCATCCTTTGTGAGTATGAGGCAAGTCAGGGCTCAGGCAGACTCTGATATTTCATAAATTGTCTCTTATCCTGCATCAGATATTCCTGTACCCTTGACTCAAGGCTTTAGGGAATAAAACTTTTTTAAACGTTTTGTTTTTCGTATAGTCTTAACTTCCAAATCTGTTTTCAACCCTGGACATCTAAGCCTTTATCTGTCCTGTGATTTTGAAACAGACCAAGATAGCACTCAGATTAGAACTTTCCTGGCACCAGGGAATCTGAGCTAGTCATTGTTGGCCTGAGAATGAAATGTGCTCATTAACAAAGAAAATTGGAAACTAGGCGGCACTTTTTCATTAGTGCTTTGCTTTCTGAAGCATTAATGGATAGGCCTTGCTACTGCTCCAAAAACTATTAATAATTCTCCCTTTGGTGCTCACACACGATACTACTGACCCACACCATCAGTGGGGCATGAGAATTTAAAAAGAAATTTAATTGTTTGGACAGTGCTGGTGATGAATATTATATTAATGAAGCTATTTTACCACCACTAATTTAAAATAAAACAATAAATAAATATACCCAGGCGATTTGTTATATCTATGAAAAGATAGATTGCATCTGGTCCTTGTGTACCACTGACATCAGAAATCAGGAAACCACCAGGAACCCTTGTCAGTTTTCTTTGTCCTTTGTTCATCCCAGCTCTTCATTGCACGTCTATCCACTTCTCAGCAATGAGACCAACCTAAGTGGATCTGGCTTCCTAGATATCAGACCTTTGTGGCCACATCACTACCAGCTTTTTCCTTAATGAGCAATAAGCAGTTAGTGTGACCAACTGTTCTGGTTTGCCTGGGATTATTCTGGTTTTAATATTGAAAGTCCTTCATCCTGGGCAGTGTGAAAGTTGGTCACCCTACATGCTGCAATATTGCATGTGGAAGGAGGATGGATGTGTGTGGATGCTGCGAGTGCAGATTTGAGTTCACAGGAATTGGAACCAGGAAAGACCCAAATTGAATCTAAATAAAAACTTCACAATTAGTCTCTTAATCTTGCCTAGTTTGAATTCAACTAACTCAGATTTTCAAAGATAATTTTGCCAGTTATGTTAGAAACATGTAGAAACAAACTACATCTTCCAGGAAGCAGTTCCTCTAGATATAGTCTCACCATTACTGTCACTTCCACTGCCGTGGATAAGGTGACCCACCAAGCAAGAGAGAGTTCATTTTGACCGAGACAATTACACAGCTATGGCTGTTTTTGTTTTTGTTTCTGGCTTTCATTTTAGCAGTGGCAAAGCTATTCCGACACTATTTGATTTCGCCTCAATTTCTCTCTATTTGCCTCAGATGTGATAGAAAAAGTAAACCCTGTGCTGTGATTAATACTTCCTTATCCTATTTCCATCTTTTTTACTTTAATTGGTTAATTGGTCATGTGTAGTTCCATAAGAAGATGTTTTGAGTATGGCATTTGCATGAATATTTAAACAGCTGAATTATACTTAATTTCAACTCCATTTTATTTTCCTTATAAAGACTCACTAATATAGGAGGTGGTCTGTTGATCAAATGCAGAAAGTCCTGATATAAAGTAAGTATTTGCTAGAAGTGACCGAGGTCCCACAAAAGGGTGATTTTTTTTCCCCCAGGGACATCAGCTAAATGGCTATAAACTAGTACAGTGGATGGATGGACATTAAATTGTGTAACCAGTTTCCTCTTATGGAGCTTTTATCTAGGTTTTCCTAGCACATGCCGTGCTTCAATAAATATTCTTGTACATACTCATATATATCTTGGCATAATTTTGTGGGTATTTCCAAAAGGAAATTTTTTTTTTTTTGAGGGCAGTGTCACTGGCCCTCATATGTGGGACCTGAACCGGGGCCGCTGGCTTCCCAAGCAAGCGCTTAACCACTGCTCCACTTGGCCAGCCCGCAAAAGGAAAATTTTAATATAGTGGTATTTCTAGATCCAAGACTTTCTCCTCCAAAATGGCTCCACTAATTATTTTCTCATACCAATAGCGTATGAGAATACTTGGCTTCTCATATCCTGTATTATACAACTTAAATATTTGCTTATCTGTGTGCAGACAGCTGGTTAGAATTATGTTTCTCTAATTTCATAATTGACTAAAATTGATTGATATCTTGATTGTATTTCTTTTTTCATGAATTGCCTGTTCATATTTTTTTACTCTTTATTTTTCTATTTAATTGTTTATTTTTATTTATTTATTTATTTAGTTTTGAGGGCAGTGTCACTGGCTCTCATATGTGGGAACTGAACTGGGGCCGCTGTCTTTCCAAACCAGTGCTTAACCACCGCGCCACTCTGCCGGCCCTTTAATTGTTTATTTTTAATGTGTAGTGCTAATGATTTTTGAAATTTATTTATTTATTTATTTATTTTATTGGGGAATTGGGGGAGGGGAACAGCATTGGGGTACCGGGGAAGGGGAACAGACAAGTTGCTGTCCTTTTGTTCTTCAGTCTAGTTGTGGAGGATATTGCTTCACTGGCCAATGTTGGTATCATCATTGCGCTCTTCTTCGGTGAGGCAAATTGGTTGCTGGCCTCTGGACCGCCACTCACAGAGGCTCTTGGCAGCTCACACTAGCTGCCAGCTGCCGCTGGCTTCCAGCCACTCACTGTAGCCTATGGCAGCCCACTGCAGCAGGGGCTGCAGCTATGCTGTCCAGGGGACTCACAGCAGCGCAGCTCCAGGTGGAGCTGTTGTTCACCATCTTAGCTGTAGAGGGCAGTGTCACTGGCCCTCATATGTGGAATCCAAACCGGGGTCCACTGCTCAGAGCTTGTGTCCCAAGCCAGCTCTTAACCAACGCGCCACTTGGCCGGCCCTTGAAATTTATTAATTCCTCTGAAAAGCATAGGGGAATTGATACTAAAAAGAAAACAAAAAGTAAACTCTATTGCCAAATAGTAGCAGCAGCAGCAGCAACAGAAAATACCCCATGTTTCAGATTTCTCTCCTTTTTGGAAACATCCATTAAGTTCTTTTTAGTTTGCTGTTAGTGAATTTTTTTTAAGTTAAAGATCAAAAGATATCTTGATGGGCAGAATCATGAACATAGATAAATACTTATTCAATCTTAGTAGTGAGAAATAACATAGGATGTGTAGCACTGTACTTAAAGGCTGCCGATGGTGTATTGTAGATGCTGGTAGAAGCATTGTTAATTGTTGAGGTGGAAGCATCTCTGTTCTTGAATACTGTTTTGTAAAATTATATGTCAAAGTGTGAAAACTTTGCCACTATAATTATACTGAATAGCAAAGCTAGCAAAGCCACCTACATATTTTTAAGTTGTCAACTTCTTTGGAGAGTTTTAGAGACTATTATCTGCAACTTGCATTATCTTAATGGATAGCTTCAAGTCATCCATACAAGATTATTAGTTACCTAGGGAAAGTATTTTTTTACTGATATATGACTTATAATGGAACTTTAAAAATGTTTTGGATGTTTTCTCAAAAATATTCACCAAAAATGTGGATTCAATTTTTCTTTTTTGTTTTGTCTGTGACTTTTTCAGCTTACCTCACAACTTCTGCTGAAGACATTTTTAGATGGACTGTTACTTCTTCTATAAAACAAATTATTATGAGTTCATTAGCAATATACATGTTAAGATTAAATATGATTTTAAAACAGATTTAAAATGGTTCTCCATAGAGAAGTTAAATAAGGCTTAGCAATATTAACTCTTTTTTTTCCAGTTTCATCACCTTTATTATTGTGATTTAATTGACAAGTAAAGTTATATTTAAAGGGTACAATGTAATGATTTGATATACATATGCATTGTGAAAAGATTCCCACTGTTGAGTTAATTAATACATCCATCGCCTCACATATTTACCTTTGTTTCCTTTGGTGATAGTAGAACTTAAGTTCTACTCTTTTAGGAAATTTCAATTGTATAATATAGTGTTGTCAACTATAGTCACCATATTGTACATTAGATCTTGAAATCTTATTCATCTTATAACTGAAAGTTGGTGCCCTTTTACCAGCCTCTTCCTACTTTCTCCACCCTCTGCCAATCATCATTCTACACTCTGTTCCTATGATTTCAGCTTTCTTTCTTTCTTTTTTTTTTTTTTTTTTAAGATTCCACATATAAGTGATACCATGCAGCCATGCAATATTTATCTTTCTTTCTCTGTCTTACTATACTTAGCATAATTCTCTCCAGGTTCATCCATGTTATTGCAAATGGCAGGATTTCCTTCTTTTTTTAAGACAGAATAATATTCCATTATATATAATGCAATATATTTATATATTAATACATAAATGTATTTAAATATTATATCAATATATTTTAAATGTATTTAAATTTTATATTTAATAATTAATCAATTATTGTGGAGGTTATAATTTTAATATTAAAAGGAATTAAACAATTATTGTTATAAAATTTTCAAACTATTTAAACTCACAGACTTTACAGTACAGACTTTTAGGCTATTACATTTTTTTTTTTAAGTAGCATTATATCTCTGCATTTTCCTCCTAACATTTCAATTTAGATTCTTCTGGATTCTTAATTCTGTAGTTAAATGCCCAAAGAAATCCCTGGCTTTTAAACAGCCAATCAATTCCCAACATGCTACAAGACTAGATATGATTTGGATACTGATCTTTCTAATTTAGGTTGCTTTCACTATCCGTAAATCTCTGTAGGAGGTCTAGGTTAATATGTTATATGTTATGGACTCTAATACAGCTAGGATCTATTAAACTGATACAGTTAATCTTTAACATTGATCACCCATTAATAAGTTAATTTTTCTTCTGACACAATTAAGAGATTATCTAAAGGAATAATAATACATCTGACTTTTCTCTTAAAGGAGTGTGCATATTATTGAAATGTCAATCTTTAAATAATTTCTTAACATGGTGACCTGAAGTGGAACAGTCTGAAATTGGTTTCACAGAAAGGAGGCCAATTTTATAGGACTGGTCAAACTCACCCTATGTTTAAGGCATGAAAAAAAAAGTTTATAAAAACAATTTTTCAGTAGGTTACAAATGATAATATAGATGAGTAATATATATATTTTAGTTTTAGAAACTTCCAATATGATTCTGAATTTTTGATTGCACAGTCAATATTCCACATTAAAATGTAACATCTTCTTTCTGGAAGCATTAGAATTGTCCAAAGAGTTTCCCCTTGCTTTGACATTATAGATATTTGCAAAAGCTATTAAAAAATTCTTAGATATATCACTTTAAATGTCTGCATAGTGTTCCATTGCATGAATGGTTCATCACCAACCCTCCTTTTTTTGTCATTTAGGTTGTTTCCGATTTGTTACTATTATATATTGCTGAAATGAGTTTCCTGTATTTTGGTATTTTTTTAGGGTAAACTTCCAGAAATTAAAATGATCAGTCATAGTGTAGGAAAATTTGAAGGTACTTGGTATATAGTCTCAAACTGGAAAACTTATTGAGTTAAGAAAATTATGCTACTTTATAATAAGTTCCCTGATAGAGATTTTGTTATCTTCTTTGAGTATTGTTTCCTAGCACCTAGTATAGTTTTCTAACACTTAAAACAGTCTGGAATGTAGGTACTCAAAAATAGTTTTGTCAGACTGACATATGTCTCTTCCTAGAGTTATATTGATCAAGTTTTCTCAAAAGAGCCTGGAGCCAAGCTATCAACAGAATATCAACTTCCTTTCAGTACTAATTTATAGTAATATCACAGAAAAAAATAAAACTTGCTATTTACCTTTTTTTGTTTGTTTTCTCTCCTTAGAGCAAAAGTAAGTAGACTCTAGGTAGATCTGTAAATAAAATCTTTGTTTTTGTAAACTTGTAAAGAAACTGACTGATCTTTAACTTTTGTAGGCGATGGTAGTGATGATGGTGATGGTGGTAATGGTGGCCATGATGGCCATGGTGGCGATGGTGGCCATGGTGGTGATGGTGGCCATGGTGGCGATGGTGGTGATGGTGGCCGTGGTAGGTTTGTGTTGGGTGTGGCAGGGATGAGGATGAGAGCAGAGATTCACTCTTCCTGTTTATCAGTTTAAATATTTAACCACTTTGACCCCTAAATACTCTTTTGTAATTCTTTCAATTACAACTTAATTAAAGGACATAGCTGTAATTTTGCAACTTTGATGTAACTATACACTCACAACAAATTTCAGTGTCCTTTTAAAAAATGTACTTGTTTTGCTCAAATTGCCTCTTGAATTGTAAATTGAAATATGAACTTAAAAATCTTTTGGAGTTGCAAACCTTTATCAAGACATCACAAGTTCTTAACACTAGGTGGCATGGTAGAGATAGCATAATATCCTTGGAAAGGGAAATCTACTGCAAAGCATAGAAATTTTTACCTTTGAGAAAAGCAGATATCTGAAGTAGCAGAATAGAGCTTTGGTATAAGTACAAGTGTGACTCATCTCTGTACTTTTAAAAACTATTAACTGAGTGAATATTATGCCTTTTTTCAACTTTATTATACAAGTAATAATACTTACAAAAATTTAAATAGTATAGAAATGACTAAAAGTGGAAATCACTCATATTCTCATTACTCCCAAATTTTCACTGTTAATTAACCTTTTGGTAAATGTTCTGGAGATAGTGAGACTTTTTAATCTCTATATAAACATTTATGGATAGATGCATATAGATATATAGAAAATGCTATTCTGTAACATGTCTTTTACATGCATAAACCACAGACATCTTTGTTGTTGTTTTTTGTTTTGTTTTGTTTTGTTTTTTTGAGGGCAGTGTCACTGACCCTCATATGTGGGACCCGAACTGGGGCCGCTGGCTTCCCAAGCCAGGGCTTAACCATTGCGCCACTCGGCGGGCCCTCACAGACATCTTTTATGTCACTAACTATCAACACACAAAAAAAGTTATAGTTACAGAGTTTTCTATAGAGTAGATTTACAATAATTATTTATTTCTTCAACAGGTCTATTGTTCTCACTTCAGATTGTTTTAGAATTTTTACTGTTGTAAACAATGCTGAAATTAGCATCCTTATTTCCAGTATTTTTGTTTTGCACATTTTCTATTTTCTCAGGTTAAATTTCTAGGTCAAATGGCATATACCTTACAGTTTTGACACATATATTGTCAGATTGCCCAGCAGAATTAGTAGACCAGTTTATTTCCATTACTGCCAAGAGTGCTTTAAGGCATATTTCTCCACCACTTATGCCATAACTAGATATTCTTATTCTTTAAAGTGTTTTTTCAGTATAAGGGGGAAAAATTATGTCCCATTGTTTTATTTTGAAGATTCAAAAAAATATTACTGGTGAGATTAATCATTTTTTTTCTTTCCTTTTGGTTATTTATAGTTTTTTTTAAATCACATGCTTGTATGATCAGCTAGCTACTTCTTTGGGATATTTGTCTTTTTCAGTAGATTTTTCTAAATGACAATTTTTTAAAGAGCGGTTTTAAGTCCACAACAAAACTGAGAGGAAGACATAGAGATTTTCCATACATACCCTATGCCTCTATGCATGTCTGCTCCGCATAATCAATATTCCCCTCTAGAGTGATACATTTTTTATACTTGAGGAGCCTGTATTGACACATCATAATCACCCCAAATCCATGGTTTCATTAGGGTTCACTCTTGATGTTGTATATTCTATTTGTTTGGACAAATCAATAATAATATGTTTTTATCATTATACAAACATATAAAGTATTTTCACTGTCCAAAATATTGTCTGTGCTCTGCCAATTTATCTCTCCACACCACCCCAACCCCTGGCAACTACTGATGTTTTTATTGTATCTATATTTTGCCTTTTCCAGAATGTAATGCAGCTGGAATCATACAGCGTGTAGTATTTTCAGATTAGTTTTTTTCGCTTCATAAAAATGCACCTAGGTTCCTCCATGTCTTTTTATGGCTCAATAGCTCATTTCTAGCTTATCAATTCTTTCGTGGATTGTGCCTTTAATGTAGCTAAAAAGTCATCATCATACTCAAGGTCATTTAGATTTTCTCCTATGTTATTTTCTAGGGATTTTATAGTTTTGTGTTTTACATTTAGTTCTACTATAAATTTTGAGTTAATTCTTACGAAGTACATAAGATCCATGTCTAGATTGTTATGGTGTTTTTTGCTTGTGGATGTCCAGTTGTTCTAGTACCATTTGTTGAAAAGACTGTCTTTGCTCCTTTGTCAAAGATCAGTTGACTGTATTTATGTGGGTTTATTTCTGTGCTTTCTATGCTGTTTCCTTGATTTGTCAGTTCTTTTACCAATACCACACTGTCTTGATTGCTGTAGTTTTATAGTAAGTCTTGAAGTTGTGTAGTGTCAGTCCTCCAACTTTGTTCTTCTTCAGTGTTTTGTTCACTGTTCTCAATTTCAAGAGCAATAAGAAATCACTGAAGGTTTTTAAGTAGGAGGGTGACATGATAAGGGTTGCCATTTGTAAAGTTCACTGTGACTGCGATGGTGGGAATGGACTGAAAAGAGGCTAGAGTAGATGAGGGAGACCAATGTGAAAGCTCCTGAAGTGGTCCAGGAGAGTGAGGATGTAGCATGAAGTAAGGAGGTTGTGGTGAAGAGCATGGAAAGTGATGGCTTTAAGAGATGTTGAGGAAGTGGGATTGACAGACAAGAGGGTAGATTGAAAATGGGTTTGAGGCAGAAGGATATGAGCAGGATGACTTTTACATTTATAGCTTTTGCAACAGAATGAATGGTGATGTGTACTGAAGGAAGGGTATATTGGAAGACAGACAGGCTTGATGTAGAAGAGCATAAGTTAAGTCCAGAACATGTTGCAACTGAGATATTTCTGAGACATAAAAGAGGAAGTACCAAGTCAGCAATTAGATATCAGTTATAGAACTCAGAAAAGACATCTAGATAAAAGCTACACATTTGGAAATTGTTGGTACATGTATGTGAACTGAAACCATGGGGCATGATAGAGACTATATAAGGAAATAGTGGGAAAAGAGAAAAAGGCCTAAGGCTCAGCCTCAAGAAAATCCAACATTTAATGCCTAGAGAGAAGAGCATAAGCTTGAAAAAGAACCCAAGGAACAGTCAGAGAGGTGGTAGGACATGTATTAATAAGAGTGTGGCGTTCTAGCACCATGGGTAACCACATTCTATTTGCTGTGTATGATCCCATTACTTTGGTCATGGTTACTGGACAAGAGGTGGGCATTTGACCTAAAGCCAGCTGCTCTGCAGGCTAACCAGAAGCACATTAGATTTTCTTACACATACTCTCCACAGTAGGAGCTTTCTACTGGTTGGTGGGTGAATGAACAAATTGGATCCTCTGCCTTGCAGATGCTGAATGCCATACCCACAGAGTACTTGGAAGGGAGGGCAAAAGCCAGTGACTTACAGTAAGGAGCGTAGGCAGAGAGGGTAGTTTCAATCAGGGCGGAACAACAAACAAGGAGCTCTTATTGCCCAGGGGGAGGAGACAGCCCAATGTGTAGAGTTCTGGTCAATTCTAAATAAGCTTTGAATTTCTAAATTATATTTCCTTCTAAGTGAAGCCAATACATGTAGGTATTTATTAGTTTTTGTAAGCCCAGGTCACTTAGTGATCAGTTTTGTCATCTCCTTTCCACATGTATACATCATATTTAAAAAAACTTACTATAGGGGGAATCTAAATGTCTTCCTCACAACTTAAACTGCCCATTCTCTCCCCTTCTGCAGGACTTTCCATGTTTTTATTTTCTCATTCTTGCTTTCACATGAATTTCATCCCTTCAACCTCTACCAGCTTTACTCTGATTATATCCATATGTATTCTGCGAATTCTTTTATGTACAAACTGCAGTAAAACTCATAAAGCATGACCCGCTAGTCCCGATCTAGAGTGGTTTTGTATTTAAAGAAACATGGTCTCAAAAGGAATTTTTGTCTTATCTCTTTAATGGGATTCATGCAATTTGTCCACACCCTTGAGTCAAAAGCTCCTTTTCTAGCACCAACCTCCAGAAAGGGTCTCAGTCTCATATAGCAACGGACAGTGGCAGCAACAAGACAGGACCAGAGAGTGAACTTTAGCTAGGGTGATCAAATGTCCAGGGCTTTGTATCTGTTGACTCATCATAATCATTAATAGTGCCCATTTCCATTCTCAGAAGTGCCTCCATTTAAATAGAATCAAACTGCCAACGTGTGCAGCTGGCAGCCAGCGTGAGCTGCCAATAGCCGCAGTGAGCGACCATCCAGTGGCCGGCGACCAATCTGCCTCATCCAGGTAGAGCGCAATGACGATACCGACATGGGCCAGTGAAGCAACATCCTCCGCAACTAGACTGAGGAACAGAAAGACAGCAACTTGTCTGTTCCCCTTCCCCGATTCCCCAACGCTGTTCCCCTTCCCCAATTCCCCAATAAAATCTTTAAAAAAACAAACACCCAGAATCAAACTGATGAAGCATGGACCATCACTTCCATCTCACTTAGTTGTTCCATTCTGGAACAATCAGGTCAATGCATCGATGATGGACCTTCAATTGATCAGTTCATAACAACATGTGACAGAAGGAGCCTGTTAACTAGGTTATGAAGCATCGGTTCAAGAAACAGATTAGAAAGTATGTCACTAATAACAAAATGCATATTTTTAGTTTTTTTTTTTCCTTTGAGTCTTTAAAAACCAAGTGAATTGGGCACAAATACTTTTATTTTGTAAAGTATTAGAAAACCTCCTAAGTGCTTAACGTAATAGGTTCTACTTCGCAAGCAGGATTGTCTCCTTAAAATAGTTCTGACCTAAAGTCATCCATTTAATTTTCCTTTTCATTTCTAAAATGCCCTCTATAACAAAAATGAATGTGAAAAACTGGTTATATTGATAGGTCTCTGAAATGCTGTATATATATTGTTCAAATAAATATTTCTTGCTGTTATATTAACTCATTAACCGTGGTCTTCTAGGTGAGGGTTCTCATTCATTATAGTGATTGATGACTTTTGTTTTCTTTGTAATAAGGGTTAGGAGTATTGGACTCTGATCTCAAAGCTCTGAGTTTGAGTCTTACCACTGTCATTAATAACTGTATGACTTTGGAAGCTTATTCAATGGCTTTAAGCCTTAGTTCTTCCTCTGCTAAATGGAGAAAATAATAGTTCTTACCCTGTAAGATTGTTGTATACATTCAATGATAAATTGCATGTAAAGCACACTGCTTAGCATAACAACTCAATAAATCTCAGGGATTCTTGTTATTTTGACTGTAGAACAGGTTTCCAAATGTGAGAGTCTGTATCATCCTAAGCAGTCCTGATGATGATTCTTTCAGCATTTCATGTAAAGCCAATCAGATTTTTAAAAATTTTAGATGCCCATAGTGGAGAAAAAAAAAAATAACACAATGTCTCCTCCCATTGGTTATGTAAGAAAACTCAGACACAAAATCTGTCTGAAATATTTAAAATTTGGCATCCCAGGATAAAACAATGCATCCTTTTAGACATTCATCTTTCTGGACTTGAACAGTTGTGGAGTTGGCCTGCTATTGGCAGATGGTTTTATTGTCAGATTGCAGTGATTAAGTAATAGGGGAAGTCTTATAAAATATCAGTCTTAGCTTTGCATAGTCAGTCAGTCTAGGGACTGTAGTTGTCATAAAACATCTGAATGGAAAAGTTGTATCAGAGGAAAACATGAGCAACTTTCTCATAAAAGTTGACTCCATCCTCTGTCTGCCTCCCTAAATTGCTTTGTTATAGAACAGTGGCTCAAAGGAGCTGCTGTCACTTTTTGTTTCTTCACCAGTAGAAGAGAGAAAGTAAAAAAGACAAGCCTATGGCCATGGAAAACCCATAAAAAACAGCTGAAATGTAAGATAGCAATCCTTTTTCTTTGGAAACTTTTTGTAATAATTTACTTACTCTGTGTCAATTAAAAACAGTTTCCTACATTGTACATCCAAAGCACTTAAAATATGAGTGGTTGACTTCAAATGAATATTTAAAGCTTTTTTGTCCCCCAATTTTTCACTCTGATGATGACATAATTAACAGATTGTTTATTATCATAGATGATGCTATTTGCAGGGCCTCTACAATGAATATAGCATAGCCTGTAAAGCTTGCATATGATTGATTTATATAATTTGCACCATTTAATTATCCTCCTCTTTCACACAGCCCTTTGTTGAATAACTTTTCTGTATAACAGGTTATCTCTTTCTCAGCTACAGCTTGCTGGGAATTCCAGGAAAGGGTGTGGTTGAGTGGAGGAATGGATGGACCTCTCATCCTAGGGAGTATGGAGGCTAACCCTTTTACTTCTACCTCTTGGCACAACTCTTGACCTAAGGACCTCTACCCAAACTCTTCTCATATGGCCTTCATTTTGCCTCTGCACTGTGGAAGGGAGGGCAAGTAGAGGATCAAATATATGGTGATGGAAGAACTGACTGGGTGGTGAACATACAATGTAATATATAGATGAAGTATTATAGAATTGTACACTTGAAACCTATGTAATTTTATTAACCAATGTCACCCCAATAAATTTAATACAAATTTAAAAAAAGAAAATGAAAAATGCTTTCATAAGAAAAACAGAGATCTTTAGCTTGTTAGTTAAAAAAAGAAAAAGGAAAATTAAGTCATGCTGGTATTGATAAAAGTGGGAACTGACTCGTATTTCAGTAAGTTCACCAAAAGTCTCAATGGTGAAGAATGTATGCTTTGCAATCAGACCTGAATTTGAAGTCCAATTACCTCAAGGTCACAAAACTAGTAAGGATTCGAACTAAGACTATAATCCAGGTTGAATTACAGCATTTATAAGACTGAATAATTCATATTAAATGCAGGCATATGACTACTACAGACAGATTAGGCACCATAGATAATTTAAGGGCTGTCTGAAAAGACGCACAGAAAAAAATCAAATTGCATAATTTTTTAATCATTTTTATTATTTTTTATTAAGATTTCAAAAACCTTAGTGATAACTGCATTGTGTGTGTGTGTGTGTGTGTGTGTGTGTGTATTAACTTATTAAACACTTTTCTCCTTTTCTGTGGTTCTCATTTACTCTTTGACCCACTATAATTTACTTCTCTTAATCATTTTACAGAAAATGCTGCTACCAAAAAATGTTCTAACTGTCCAAGTTGTATCATTAACATTTTCTACCTTCATCTTATTTGACTTTTCCACAGTATTTGATTCTCTTTATCAATCCTATCTTTAAACTTTTTCTGGATTTTCATGACATTACCCTGACCTGTTTTTCCTCTGATCTCTCTGACGTATATTTCTGAGCTGTCTTCCAGGGTCTAAATTTCTCTTCCCATCCTTTAAATACTGGTATTCCACATGGGTTCCTCTTCTCTTTTCTCTCTTTATACTTACCCTAGATGGTCACATTCAAATCTATGGCTTCAACTGCCATCAAATACCCTGATGGCTCTCATGTTTCTTTCTTGCACACAACTTTTTCCTAAATTCTAGTTCTATATATTTCCTTCTATCTGCTTGGGCACATCTACTTCAATGCATCACAAACATTTCATATGTCCAAATATAAAAATCATCTCTCGCTCCCATCTCAACATACTAATCTTCAAGTATTTATTATACCAATTTCTAAATCAAGAAAACACTTCACCTCAGTATACTATTCTTCCTTCTTCAAGGTCGGGGGAAGTGTCAGAAACTATTGGTTGCCTGTTTAAAAGCTATTCCTGACTTTTTTCTTAATAAGAATTTCCTGACTTTGTTTGGAGTAGCCATGTGTTTAGATCAAAGGGATGAGTCATGGATTGTTTATTTTTGTCTTGGAAATCCCATTCATTTTGCCAGATACTCATTTACACATCCTCTCCTTAACCTAGAAGTAGCCATGTGACTCATTTTTGCCAATAAGAAGTAACTAAGTTATCTGGGCATCCTCTTGGAGAGCTTTTCTTCCTTGATAAAACTGAAGAAAGGTAAACTGTCTTTGTCTCCTTTTTTTCCTCCTTGGGATATTGTTGTGTGAGAGTGATGCTTGGATGATGGCAGCCATGTTGCTACTGTTGGAGAAAAGCCTTAGGATGAAAGCCAATCTGATAAGGATTATGACCCGAATGAATGGGGTACTGTCTATGAATTGAAGTACAGTGTCCAAATGCAGGACTCTATGAAGCTACTGGCAGCATACGTGTAACCCAAAGAATGGAGGAAAATTAAAACGTCAAAAATATCAAAATTTGCCAGCCTTGGAAGTCATATTCAGTTTTGTGCAGCAAAACATAAGAGAAACAGATAACTTAGTGGAGAGCCATAAACATAATTAAATGGCTGGAAAGGAAAGCCTACTAACACATTGAAATATTTGCAAGTATTTATTAAATAATAAAATCTTAAAAGCTTAATTATAGTATAGCTACAAAGAGATTTATTATGGACAGGCTTTTGATCAGTTCTTAATATATACTTTTATGATGCTATACTACAAACTAAGGCTTCACATTTAATATTCAGATAAATCTAAATCAGTTGTCATTTTTCTCTTACTTTCTCCTCTTAAATTCTGTTATGTTTCAGTATGCCATTGCCCAACTCACTACCCAGACTGTATACCTCCGAGTCATGCTTCTTGAGAGTCTCTTTTCCCCAACATCTGCATTGTATAACAATACTAAAGGTAATTGTTTTTACAATATAACATTTTTTTTTCTTTTAAAATATGGTTACTTTGTAATTGAACATAGTCAAGTAGAGATCTTTCCTCAATTTAAAAATCTCGGGAGAACAAAAGGAAAATTATGAGAACTGAGAAGTCAAGTCTATATGGCTTGAATTACAAGGAAACTGGAGTTAGCCCCTAAGTGATAATTTGACTTGCTAACTGGCAGATCAATCTGAAAGCAGCCTTTGAGAGATTCATTAAGCTAGATCACATTGAGGAGTAGTACTGATGGTTGTGCTTCAGTTGAACGTTCTACCAGTTGTTCAACAATCGGAAGGGACCAACGTTATTGGCTAAATCAGTGTATATTTCAGCCTTATTAGAATGCTTTAAAAGAACCAGAAGACACAACTGCTGTGAACATACTCACCTAATATTGGTCAGTGATTTCTCAGGATCTAGAAAAATGGGCCAAATTTAATGAATATACACTGGTGGTATAATATGCATGTGTCAGAGGTCACATCTTTCAGGAGCTATGAACCATTAATGGCTGTTATTACCATGATGTATATACCACCACTCTCCTTTCTTCCTTCTGATTTTGACATTTTCGATGAGTCCAATGTAACCCCAGACTATGCCTTTACATAGCTCTTCAGAATGCCACAACCACTGGACTGGAATTGGCAATCCTTGCTAATAAGGTAGAATCTCAGCCTTTAGACATTGCAAACAAGTCCTGCTATTTTCATTTTCATACCTTGTACTCCTTGTCTTATAACTTCAAGCTCCATCAGTAATGAACAATTTGAGATTCTTCCAAACATTGAGCTCTTTATTGTACTTTCGCTCAATCTATCTGCTTTGCTTGACATGTTCTCCCCACTCTCCCAAGTCTTCACCTGGTTAACTGCCACTCAACCATTTAACCCCCCTTATTCTTCCCTCTGAGAATTGAGTCCCTGGAATCATATTTTGAAAGTCTCTTTGGTGATGTTTTGAAAAGCCATTATGGTATTAAATCAATGTATAAACTTGATTACCTTGGCCACAACGTAGGTCTTCTTAGGTCCTATGACTTATAAAGTCATTCAAGAATATATTACACAATTAATGTACTGCACAACTTTTCTCCCTCCCAGCAATCTGACTTAGACCTGGGGTCCAGGGTGATAGCTAATGTCATCCTATTCTTGCCATCATTGCACTTCTCCACTGTGTCATAAGCTTATCTTCACACATAAGTGTTTATCTTCACACAAAATCATCTTCTTTGGGCCCTGTTCCCTTTCTCCTACTTTCCCACAAAGGACAACTCTCCAGAGAGGTCAGTAAACCAGCAGTTCCTCACATTCAGGCAGACCCCGGATCCCACTGAGACTCAGCTGGACCCTTCACACATGCTGAAAACACCTGTCATGAAGAGTTGAATCCATTTCCTAATATTATAGGCAGGCTCCTCCTTCCTGTAAGAACCTGAGAAAGGGGCAGCAAAAGAGACAAAGAAGTAAAGAAAATGGTTTATATGTGGGTTGGGGTGAAGAATGGAGCAGGATGCAAGATGAGAAAAGAAAGATAGTTAAATATTGACTCAAAATAAAGCAAACCCAAGAACCTTTTAAGATTCATTACTGTACATCACAATCAATTGGTACTTTTTGAAGTCTGAATGTGTGGCCAGCACTGTGTCAAAGATAGGAAAGAACTCTACAGAAATAGTGGACACCCTTTTTTTTTTTTTTTTTTTTTTTTTGAGGGCAGTGTTACTGGCCCTCATATGTAGGACCGAACCGGGGCCGCTGGCTTCCCAAGCCAGCGCTTAACCACCGTGCCACTCGGCCGGCCCTAGTGGACACGCTTTTTAAGGAGCATGATGTTCTTGAAGATCAGATCTATACAACCAAAACAATTTAGAAAACTTAAAACAACATAGGAGCAAGTACTGTCATCTGTGGCCTTGAGAATCCCTATGCTTTTAATGGCTCATTTTGGCTTTGTTGAGGGGATAGCAAGGAAAACGATTATTTCTAGCTCTTCAGGGCAGGATCTTTATCTCCTCTTTTAGCACTAATGAGAACACAAAAATCCAACTAGTCACTTTAAGTATTAAGTAGCACAAACATAATTAAGACTACTGAGAAATATGTGACATAGGCAGATGTGTTTTTCCTCATTGTCCTTGAGATTTAACTTAGCTCCCATTATTGGAGAAAGGCTTTCATAGACTTCTGAAAAGATATCCTACTTAGCTTTCTTATTATTTTTCTTCAGGCAGAAGACCCTGCTCTCAGTGGAGTTGATAACTGGCATGAGCTAAGGAGAAAGATTCAAGGAATTAGTAGGAAACTAATTGCCCTTATTATGCAAACTGTAGTCATCAGTTTTGCACCTTAGTGTGGACAACAAATTAAGGTACAGAGGCTCCTGGTCCCAAACTGGAAATGTCTCCAGGAGGCATAATTCAGTGTATTGAAAAAATACACTGCATTTTTTATGAACTGCTTTGGGTTCCTGGAAATGTCAGTTATAAATATAGTGGATTATGTCATTCTTCAGCACCATTACTTGGATAGAATACAAGTATTTTCCCTCAGGCATGACACTATGTAAATATCCGCCTAAAAACTTACAATGACACCACAAACCTTAACATATCCCAAGCTGAGCTACTGCCCTTCCTCTAAAATCTTTTTCATATTTAGCTGTCTCCTGTGAATGACCTCACTATCCATCCACTTGCTGAAGTTAAAAACATGAACATTAGCTCTTATTTTTCACCTCATAGTGTCCCTCAAACCTATCTGCTTCTTTCCATCCTCACTGTTACTCCTCTAGGTCAGGCCATAGTTATATCTTCCCAGATTAATGCAGCAGATCTCAGACCTCCAGTGTTTGATGTTGCTGATCCATTCTTCACACTGGAGCCAGAGTGATCTTTCTAAAGCACACTCCCTTGCTTCAAATCTTTTTAATGGACACTTAAAAATTCACTTTTTACTTGTACAGTTCTCTGAGTTTTGACAAATCCATAGAGCTTTGTAGTCACCACCACAGTCAGGAACAATTAACCTCACCTTCAAAAATATTTCCTCATGCTGTCCCTTTTGTAGTCAAATCTTCCCCTGCCAATCCTAACCCTTGGCAACCATTGATCTGTACATCTCTAGTTTTGCATTTTCCAGGAAGTCATATAAATGGAATGATACAGCATGTCACCTTTGACTCTGATTTCTTTCATTTGTCATAACGCACATGAAATTCATATGAGACTCTTATGCGGAGCGTAACTTTCCTTTTAATTGCTGAGTAGTAGTTCATTGTATCATAAAATTGGCTCATGCTCACTTTGTCCGTTTCATATGGTGGCTGTGAGCATAAAAAAAGCTTCCATTTGGTGTAAGTGAATTGAAAAAAAGTACCAGATTATCAGCACATGAGAGCATTTAGAACAGTGGTTCTACCCTGACCTCTTTTCTGTACATCCAGTTGCTTTCTGGACATATCCACTGGGATGCCTCAACGGCATCTCAAAAACAACATGTGCAAAACTCCTCCTACTTTCCTAGTCTCCCCATCTTAGTAAATAGCAACTCGTCACACAGTTGTTCAAATTTAATCCAGAGGACTGTCCTGACAGCTTTACGTATCTTACTCCTACTCCTTATATCCAAATAATCACCAATTCCTATTGCGTCATCCTCTGAATTACATCTAGAATTGGTATTATCATCTCTTCCCTAGACTACTGCAACAGCCCCTGTGTGGTCTCTCAGTTTCTACTCCTTTCCCACTCTAAACCATTTTCCTTGGAACATAGTGACCTTTGCAAAATTCAAAGGTTTCTCATATCAAAAAACAAGATTTTTGGGAGTGGTCTATCTATAGACATGTCTATCAGTAAATGTTTTGCCATTTCATCCAACAGAAAGTTATAATTGTTCTGAACCATCCCCAATGTTGAATTTTTCTGCAGACAATTAGATTATATTTAATGTAGAATAAGATGTGCCAGTGGAAACTTCCTTCAAAATAAACATTCCTTAGAAAATATTGCCAGACCCCGCCTTACATTGAATTACAATCAGTTGCCATCTAAACTGTTTTGAATGAATAGGATTCTAGTTTCAAGAACAGTATGAATGACTATGGAAGTAGAAATGTTTTATCCTTCATCAAGAAGCTATTACATTATAACTAAGAGGGCATTTTTATTCTTAACAATGTATGGAAAAAGTTCATATTTTATATATATATATATATATTATATATATATATATATATACTAATTTAATATCACTTAAAACAATGTTCCAGATACAATAAATTTTTTTTAACTTCTTGAAAATTCAGGATTGCAGATAGTTTATACTACACTAATGATAATAAAAATGGGAGAAAAACATTTGATTTAAAATTCCTGGAATTTAAAGTAATATTTTAAAGATGGCTTTATATCTCCCCTACAAGATGTTTCCTAATTACAAAGGGAAAAATGATAACTTTATAGTAGGAAAACCTGGTAATTGATACCTTAATACATGGTCAAAGTTAAACATTCACTATTAATGGGATACATTGACATTAAGTGCCTCCTGATACGATACATTGAGACAAGCACAACATCACTGATTCCTGCCAAAAGTACAAACCTGAATCAAATCATGAAACATCAGACAAAAGTCAAATAGCTTGAGTTGTACTCTTCAAAAAATATCAATGTCATAAAACACAAAAAATATGGAGAAACTATTCCAGGATAAAAAAATGCATAACTCAAGGTAATTTATGACCTGGTACCTTCTTTTACTATAAAGGATTTAATTGGCAAAATTGGCAAGATACAAATAACATTTATTAATTAGATAATCGTAGGCATCAATATGAATTTCTTGATTGTAATCATTGTATTGTGGTTATCTAAGAGATGCTCTTGCTTTTAGGGAATACACACTAATATATTTAGGGGCAAGGGGGCCTCATGTCCAAACTTAATCTGAAATTCAGAGGGAGAAAGTGTGTGTGTATGTGTGTATGCACTAAGAGAGGTAAAGGAGAGAGAAAGGGTTAAGGGATAAGATAAATAAGGTAAATGTGGTAAATGTTTACATTTAGCTAATCTAGGTAGAGGATAAAAGGATATATAGATTTTTTTTGTACTATTTTTGTATTATTTTACTTTAAATCTGAAATCATGTTGAAATAAAATTTAAAAGAAAAAGATAGACATTACCTTTGCTAATATGTTAAAGTCTTTTAGAAACATAGTGTATTTGAATTAATATTTTCCCACCTGCCTGAGAATGATTCTTTCTCAGATAACAAACTATCTTTTTTCTATCCCTCTAAGTTCTAACGCTCTCTCTCTCTTTAGAGGCTAATAAGATTGCTTCTTTCTACCCAACAGGGTAGTCTGTTTTGGTAGCTTTTATAGAATCATGTTTATATTTGTATAGTTTAACCTATGATACGTACAATAATATGTCATATAACAATTTTACTTTTGACACAATAGACTTATATTTACAGAAAACTGGGACTTCACTTGACTTTCACCTAGGAACTTTGCATTTATTGTTAGTGAAGTTTGTGTGTTCATTGACAATATTATTATATCCCCCCCTCCACAAGGCATGCAGGCCAGATGCTGGAGAGAGGGGGATAAGGGTGAGAGAACTAGCTTTGGGTCCGAATGTCATTTGCAGTGAAGTTAAGAGATGTGATTCTGTATCAGAGGCCAGATACCCATGTATAAAACAGGGCAGCCCCAAGGCAGGTTTTACTATTGGCTGATTTACTATTGAATTATAGGCAATAAATATCTGTTAGATGTTCAGACTTCAATACAGGCTAGTGTGGTTTATGAAGACCCAAATTTCCTTGACAGGCGGAAGATGGAGGAAAGGATTAAGGGCTCTGAGGCCAGGCCAAACTGGAGCTTGACTATGATCTACTAATCTGACGGTCCTGGGAATGTTCCCTAGGCTCTTCCAGCTCAGCTTCTTCATCTCTAAAATCAACAAGGCGATTCCCACATTTAAGGGTGTTGTAAAGGGACGATGTTGACACATCACCTGATGTAGAAAAAGCACTTTCCTCATTAAGTATGTAGTTTGGGCTGAGTGCTCATTGCTTATCTGGAAAAGAGTATATTAATAAAAATGATCAAATCTCTTTCAAAATTCAAAAATTAGATTTATTGAATTATATGTTTTAATATCTTTGATATAATAAAGGTTTAGGTTCACAGAGGGAAGCTTGCCTAATGCCTACAAATGTTTTTAACAGCTCTGCTTCTATTCAATAAAGTGTAATAATTATAATTATAATATTTTATGTTTAAATGCACATCATTTTTCCTAATGTGAGACTCTCTCAGCCTGGGGCTGATTTTTTTTCGGCATCTGTATGACTGGTTATTTTACCAGTCCCAAACCATGGATTATGTATGTTAAGACACTAAAGGATAAGGGAAAGTTTTTATAGAAACTTCGTCTCATATGTCCTGCTATGTTCTCCCTCCAACTTTGAACATGACCTTCAGTTGTCAGGCTTAAGTGCAGCAGTTTTATTTGGCCGTTCAACCTAATTATAATGAGTGAAATGCTCTAAGACTTATCACAGATGAGGTGGAGAGCCTTTTTCAGAAACGTTGACTTCAAATAGATTTTGGGGCTTAATGTATTTGTAGCACCTAACAGCTGTGTGCTACTCATACAAACTTTAATCCATCACACTGATTATGTGGCACAGAAAATAAAATGCGAGGGAAAACTTTAAATTTAAATTGTGTGTGTAAATATTTATAGAAGCATGAAACAGTCAAAAATGTACTGATGCTATATTAATTAGAATTTGCATGGTAAGGAATTGAAAATTTATTTGAGATTTGATGCCATTATTTCCAAGCGGCAGATTATTGTCACACATGAATTCAAATGGTTTGGATATGCTGTCATTTAATTACCTTTTCAGTGACATAAGTGGTTAGTTATTCTTTATTGAGTAAACACATCAAGGTGTTAAGACAAAGAATGGAAAACATAGTGCCAATCCTCAAAGAAAAGTTTACAGTGTTTAGGGTAAATTAAGTCATTCACCTGTGAAAACCTGTAATAATAACAGATCTTTTAGGACCTGTTATCTTTTTATGTGTTATAAATACAGGATTTTAGATGCAGAGAAGACCTATGTATAAAGGGAGGAATTAAAAGAATTTTGCAGAGAAAGGTGAGTGTTAAGAGAGACTTTAAAGGAAAAATAAAATTTATATAGGCAGTAAGCAGGGCCTGATTAAACATTGCAAATTTTGTGTGTGTGTATTAACTTTGTGTGGGAGGTCTGACAATTAGGTTCATGAACTTGTTGCTATGATGTTGCTAAACTTTTTTTGATATCAGAGGGATTATTTATTATGAATTTGTACCAACTGGACAAACAGTTAACCAAGTTTACTATTTGGAAGTGCTGAAAAGGCTGCATGAAAAAGTTAGATGAAAACAACATGAACTTTTCGCCAACAATTTGTGGCTCTGACATCATGACAATGCCCCAGCTCACACGGTACTGTCTGTGAGGGAGTTTTTAGCCAGTAAACAAATAACTGTATTGGAACACACTCCCTACTTATCTGATCTAGCCCCCAATGACTTCTTCCTTTATCTGAAGATAAAGGCAATTTTGAAAGGAAGACATTTTGATGACATTCAGGACATCAAGGGTAATATGACAACAGCTCTTTTGGCCATTCCAGAAAAAGAGTTCCAAAATTGCTTTGAAGGGTGGACTAGGCACTGGTGTCAGTGCATAGCTTCCCAAGGGGAGTACTTCAAAGGTGACCATAGTGATATTCACCAATGAGGTACGTAGCACTTTCTCTAGGATGAGTTCATAATTGTCTGACCTCATATGTGATATACTACATACGATTCACTGTTATTTTTTAAAGATAATAAAGCTTAATTTTTAAAGCAGTTTTAGGTTCACAAAAATATTGACTGGAAAATACAGAGAATTTCCATATGCTCCTTCCCGTGTCCCCCCCCACACACACACACACTCCTCGCTCGCACACCCACACACAAAATGTCCCCATTATGTACATCTCACACCACAGTGGTGTATTTGTTCCAATCGATAAACTCACATTGACACATCATTATCACTCAAAGCCTATAGTTTACATTAGGGTTTAACTCTTGGTGGTGTATGTTCTATGGGTTTTCACAAATATATAATGACATCCATTATTGTAGTGTCTTTCAGAATAGTTTCAGTGCTAAAAATCCTCTGCAATCTGTCTATTCATTCCTTCCTCTCCTCAACCCCTGGCAACCTCTGATCTTTTAACTGTATCTGTAATTTTGTCTTTTCCAGAATGTCATACCATTGGAATCATATAATATGTAGTCTTTTCAAATTGCCTTCTTTCTTTAAGTAATATGCATTTAGGTTTCTTCCATGTTTTTTCATGGCTTGTTAGGTGATTTCTTTTTAGCACTGAATAATATTCCATTGTCTGGATGTAACACAGTTTATTTACCCATTCAGAAAGGTCATTTTTATTGATTCTAAATTTTAGCAATTATGAATAAAGATGCTATAAATACCCATGTTCAGGTTTTTGTGTAGACATGTCTTCAATTCATTTGGGTAAATACCAAGGAGCATAACTGGTAAAAGTTATGGTGGATCATATGGTAAGAGTATGTTTAGTGTTTTAAGAAACCACCAGACTGTCTTGTGAGTAGCTGTACCATTTTGCACTCCATCAGTAATGAACAAGAGCTGTTCTCCACATCCTCACCAGCATTTGGTGTTGTCAGTCTTTGGATTTTGGCCATTCTACCATTAGAATACCCATTATTTAGTTGTATTTCATTGTTTTTTTTAATTTGCATTTCCATGATGACATATGATGTTGAACCTCTTTTCATATACTTAGTGGCCGTCTGCTGGATATGTTCTTCAGTGAGGTGTCCTTTTTTTTTTTTTTTGCCATTTTTTAATTAGGTTATTCATTTTCTTTGAAGAGTTCTTTGTATATTTTGGATAACAGCCCTTTCTCAGATGTGTCATTTGCAATTATTTTCTCCTGTCTATGGCTTGCCTTGTCATTCTCCTGGCATTGTCTTTCACAGACCAGAGTTTTTAATTTTAGTAAAGTCCAGTTGATCAATTATTTCTTTCATGAATTATGCCTTTAGTGCTGTATCTAAAAGTTGTCACCATACCTAAGTTCATCTAGGTTTTCTCCTATGTTATTTTCTAGGACGTTTATAGTTTTATGTTTTGTATTTAAGTCTATGATCCATTTTGAGTTAATTCTTGTGGAGAACATAAGGTTTATGTCTTGGTTCACTTTTTTTTACATGTGGTTGTCCAGTTGTTCCAATACCTTATGTTGAGCAGACTGTCTTTTTCCACTGTAGAGCTTTTGCTCCTTTTTCAAACATCAGTTTGTTCTATTTATGTGGGTTTATTTCTGGATGCTATATTTTGTTTCATTGATTTGTCTCCTCTTTTGCCAATTTGATATTATTTTGATTACTCCAGTTTTATGGTAAGTCTTGAAGTTGGATAGTATCAATCTTACAACTTCGTTCTTCAATATTTTGTTGGCTATTCTGGGTCTTTTACCTCTCCACATAAACTTTAGAATTAGTTTGTAATTATCCACATAATAATTTTCTGGGATTTTGATAGGGATTGCATTGAAACTATAAATCAGTTTGGGAAAAACTGATACCTTGACAATATTGACTCTTCCATGAATATGGAATACCTGTCTATTTATTCAGTTCTTTGATTTTGTTCATCAGATTTTCATAGGTTTCATCACATATAATCTTGTACATGTTTTGTTAGATTTATATCTAAGAATTTCATTTTTGGGAGTGCTAATACAAATGGAAATGTGTTTTCAATTTGAAATTCCACTTGTTCTCTCTTGGTATGTAGGAAAGTGGTGGACCTTTGTATGTTAATTTTATATCCTATAACTGCTACAATTGCTTATTAGTTCAGGAATGTTTTTGTTGATTCTTTTGGATTTTATGCATAGACAATCATGTTATCGGCAAACAAAGACAGTTTTATTTCTTCCTTCTCAATCTCTATGATTTTGATTTCCTTTTCTTATTGCATTGGCTAGGATTTCCAGTACAATATTGAAAAGAAGTGCTGAGAGGTGCTGTGCTTGTCTTTTCCTGATATTAGTGAGGAAATTTTTAGTTTCTTATCATTAAAGTATGAGGTTAACCATAGAATTTTTAAAATAGAATTCTTAATTAAGTTGTGGAAGTTCTTCTCTCTTCCTAGTTTTTTGAGAGTTTTTATTATTAATGAGGGTTGGATTTTGTGAAATGCTTTTTCTGCATCTATTGATACGATCATGTAAACAGTTTTCTTTAGCCCGTTGACGTAATGGGTTACATTAAATGATTTGCAAATGTCAAGCCAGTTTTGTACACCTGGGATAAATTCCACTTGGCCATGGTGTATAATTCTTTTTACACATTGATAGGTTTGATCTTCTGATAGTTTGTTAGAATTTTTGCATCTATGTTCAATGGAGATACTAGTCTGTAATTTTCTTGTAATGTTTATGTCTATTTTTAGTGTTAAGGTGATGCTAACCTCTTGGAATGAGTTAGGAAGTATTTCCTTTGCTACAACTTCTGGAAGAATTTGTAGAGAATTTATAAGTTCATCCTTATATGCTTGGTAGAATGTACCAGTGAACCCATCAGGGCCTGTGTTTTCTGTTTTAGAATGTTATTGGTTATTTTTTAAAATTTTAAAATAGATATATGCCACTATGATTTTAATGCCTTCTGAGTTCCAGGAAATATGCTAGGTGAATATATACAAATATTCTTCAGCTACTCATTTGGGCAATTAGGGATAGGTAATTGTACTAGACATTTGTGGCTGAATTATCAATCTCTCTTCTGCAATAGATGATTATAAGCCATTCATGGTCATTCCATTCACCTTGCCAAGGTGGGCTGGTGGGTATGTGACTCAATTTAGCCAAAGGGGAAGACTTCGCAGTGGGTTATTGGAAAGGTTTCCTTTTTTATTAGAAAGAGTCAGAAAGAGATGGTCTTTCTTCTTCCTCTGGATTTGTCTTGACTGGTTATGCATTTGTAATAGCTATAAGAAGAACCAGAGTTAGGCTGCAGGTGATGCTCAAGATATTAGAGATAAGTGAAAGTAAGAAAGTAGAGACAGGATAATCCGTGAACTGTTACTCAATCTTCAGATTGCCCTACTCTTGGACTTAGAATTATGTGAGGTAATATCATTTCTTATTGTTAGAACATTTTTCCTATTCCTTGCAATGAAAAACTTTTTGTGAGATACAATTTTCTGCATTTTATGTGCGAGAAAGCTCAGGCTTAAGAAAGTTAAATAACTTTCCCAAGATTGCGTATCTAATAAACATCTGAGTTTGTATCTGAACCTGGATCTAAGTCATTCATTTGCATGTTTCACCACTGCCCCTTATACATAAACAAATATAATATATTAATAAAATCCAGAATAAATGGTATTGGCAACTGTTATTAATTCCTGTGTGGGGGTAATTTCTAACAATGATATCTGTTGCTCTCGCACAAAATGCACCTTTTTGTATGAAGAACTAGTTTTATAGAAACTTAGTTACATGAAACTATGTGAATTTATTTTATTTAGCCAAAATGGAGAACATACAGCCAAACCTAAACCATTTTAGGACTTGCAAAGATATGTAGTGGCTTGAATGGTGATCTCCGCTACCCCATTCCCCTACAAAAGATGTGTTCACTCAGAATATGTTAATGTGACTTTATTTTGACAAAAGGTCTTTGAAGATGCAATTAAGGACCTTGATGAGATCATCTTGAGTAAGGATGGAGAAGACAACACACAGGCACAGAGAAGAAGGGAAAACGACACAAAAACAGAGATGATGATGGTGTAAAGATGAAACAGATATTGGAGAGTGAAGCTTCAAGCCAAGGAATGCTAGGAGCCACGTAAACCTGAAAGAGAGAAGGAAGGATTCTCTTCTAGAGACTCCAGATGGAATGCAGCTTGGCTTACACGTTGATTGCAGACATCCGGCCTCCAAAAATGAGACAGAATATATTTCTGTTGTTAATTCACCAAGTTCATAATAATGTTACAACAATCCTAGTAAACACAGGACTGCCTTAACCTAAAAATGTTTGCACCTCTTTTCCTCCAAACCACTTTGTCTCAGTATTGACTACTGTCTCAGTCAAGATGGCAGTCATGGCTAACTGTGTACTCTACCTTCCATGAAGTAGATTTGGCTCTCAGAAGAGGCTGCCCAGTTATGGACTATATTTTCTAGTGCTTCTTGCATCTTGGTCAAGTATGTATCTTGTTCTGATCAGTGAAATGTGAAAAGTGATGAGTGTTACTTCTGAGGTAAGGTAGTTCAGAAGAGTGATCTTTTCCTACTTTCTTGAATCTTTTCTGTTGGTTAGATCAAAAGACTCCACAGTCATGGCATACGGTAGAGCCATATGACAGCATTGCCATCATAACTTAGTAAAGCACATGGCACTATGGAGGAGAGTGGATTTCTTAGATAAAAGTGGGTTTCTGTCCAACAAGAGAGAGGGAAGTAGGAAACACACTATCTACCACAAATGCTTTATGTTCATATAATTTGTTGTTGGAGTAGCTTTGATGGAATTCAGATAGTTAAAAAAAATGCCTTTCCAAGGAATACATTCTCAGCTTCTTAGATAATAATGATAGATTTAACTCTAAACTATTACTTAAATATTAATGAAGCATTTTCACTGCATACTTCTTTACTTCTTATAAGAATATTGTTATATAGCTAAAATCAGTTGAGCTTACTTTAAAACTAAGGAATTTTCACTTCTAATCCACAGCTCTTTCTGCAGCAACACCCATTTACAAAGGAAAATTCTTATCTTCTGGGAGACATGAGCTTATCGCCTATGGTGAATATGTGCTTTTTTTTTTTCCTACCTAGTATACATTTTCCTTTCTTTTAGTTAATGCTAACCTGATCTTCTGGGAGAACTGCACATTCTGACAGTCTTAGCCCAAGCATTTCAACTTTCAACTAGAGTTGACACTATCCCTGATTCCAGGGATGGACCTGTGACTTAGACTGGCCAATCAAAAATGACATTCCTCTGGCATGTGACCCAATATGGGTCAATGAGAGTCAGGTTTAGAACTTTCATTGTGTAAGGGAAAATATAAGAAACTGTACTGTGGGCAACCATCTTGCTAACCACATGGAATCTAAGAAAAAAGGCCAGAGCTGAAATATAACATTAGACACTGAATCTGAAGACACTATTGATTCCCTAAACCCAATAAAACATGAAGCCAAATTTACTTACAGATTCTTCACAGATTTCTCCCTTTTGTTTAAACCCGATCAAGTTGAACTTTCTTTATCAACTGTTCGTGAAACTGAATTTACCTCATATGGATAAACAGTTATTTAAACAAGAAAAATTAAATACTAGAGAAGAGCTATTTCATTTTTAGTTACTTCTAGTTTCAGAACTTTTGGCCAAAAATTTGAGAAGACACAGCTAGTCTAGCCTTGAGAACAGAATCTCCTGGCTCAGGATTTTGTGCCCTTCCTTAAGAATTTTGTGTAATAGGAACTCAACACATGTAGAAACTCAGTGAAGAACTTGATGAACATTGAATGAATCTGAAATAGTGTGGACTTCCATAAAGCTCCAAATACATGTTCATGCTTTATTCCGGAAATAAATTGTTTGTACTTTTATGACAGCTCATGATTAACATTCAGTGAGAGAAACTATCTTTTTTTCTCTTCCTCTGTAATTATTTGAAATATACTTTGTGGAGAATAACACCTGGAATTTAATTGGGTGCATATGTGTGTTTGTGCGTGTGTGTGTGTGTGTGTGTGTGTGTGTGTGTGTGTCTTGAGGGGAAGGGGTTGGAGAGTCTCTTTGGCAGGTGGTTGAATTTTAAAATGCAGTTCATGTTTTGCATTTGCCTTATTCACATTTCTCCTGCATTATAACCTACAGTCAGGCTATTTAAATGATTACCAGGTCATGGTTAAGGGCTGTGAATGATCTTCACTGAATTTCTTATTATTTTATTTCTTTAGTACATATATAGCAATTTATGCATCAAAAATCACAGTTGTGTTATTTCTTAATCCATGCTACTTTAGTGTTTATAGGCATCGATGGAATTTGAGAAATACAAGTTTCTGTTCATTCCAGAAAAATAGGGGCGTTTTTAATGGCTTACTTTGCATTGATTCCCTACCTGTAGATCCTGGAAAAGGAAGGTCCTTTGGTTTCTGCTTCCGGTGAGCAACTGCAAAGTATGAAGTGAGAATAGGGTTGAAAAAAATGGGTGAAGAACAGTTTTTAATAATACACAGAAGTAGGAAATCCTCTCATCCATTTTCTTCCTTGGTTAGTGGGCTCTCATGCAGAATGTAAGCTCCTTGTGCCAATATTCTTGTCTCTCTAGTTCATTCAGCACTTAGGAAGAGCCTAATACATAAGAAACACTCAATAATTTCTGAATGATGATTGAAAGTATAGATATATAAAGAACCCTTCAGAAATTAATAATAATGAAATGGTAAATTTCTTCGTAAAACTCAGTGTCTTATCACAACTAGCTTAATTTAATTCTATTAACCATAAATTCTGACCAGCACAGGCAGAGCTATGTTACTTATCTTTGTCTTATTTTATTTATTCAACAAGGAACCCATTGAATAGTCATTTTTCTTGCATTTTAGGACTAATGTCACCTGTTAACCAGGAGCTATTGACAGAGAATGGTAACACCTTCCAGCAGGTATTTGAAAATGTATGGGGACTTTTCTCCTGTTGTTACAATGACTGCCTCTATTGGCATTCAGTGGGTGGGTGCCAAGCATGCTAAATACTCTGTAATCTGTTCTACTATTAATGGACATTGGGTTTGTTTCCAGCAATTAACAACATTCTGTAACTGTTTCCTTGTAAGATTCTGTTCTTGGGACATAAGTACAAGAGTTTTTCTAATGTAATCAATGGCTTTCAGATTCTGAATCATAGCCAACAGTAATTAATACATTTTATGTCACAACCATGAAATATACATTTGTGTGTGTGTGTGTGTGTGTGTTTGTGTGTAACAAACAAAACTTTTAAGATAGTACTATGTGTTATGCACTCTTCACTTATTTTATTAAAAGAGAATGCTGCTGTCAAAACTCAGTTGAACAAGCAAAGCTCCAGGGGCATGCTTAGTAATGGAAGTATTAGATCTAAAAGTAGGCTCATATTTAACATTTCTAGTAGATGCTAAGCTATTTTCAAAGTTGTTCTAACTTACACCAGCCAAAAATAGATATGAGATTCTGCTCTACAACCTTGCTTTTACTCTTTTTTGTCCTAAAGTATGTATCATACTATATGCAATTTCATATTTTTTTCCACTTAACATTAATATGAACAATTTCTGGTCTTAAAATCTGAGATTTTAAAATTACAGTGTAATATTTCATTTTAAGGATATATTATCATGTATTTGACTCTTCCCCATTGTTGAAATAACTATGCTTCCAAGGATTTTGGTAATTCTATAATGAAATCATTAATTATACACATTGTATAATCAATCTTCTATTGCATCTTAGGGCAGATGCCAAGTCTCAGGATTATTGAATCAAAGAGTGTAACCATGCTTATGGCTTTTGATATTTATTTTCAAATTACAATCCCAAAATTTTGTACTACATGCTTTTAGTTGAATCCAGGTTTCCCTAATTTTGACTGGGTAAAATCAAGTTTAAATGAACATATAACATTAGACAGTGGTGTTCTGTTTATGAAACATTACTCTTAAGTAGATTTGGAAATGTGTTTTCCATTCTCCATATTTAGAACTGTAAATGTAAACAGAAGTATGGAAAGAATTTCCAGCCTTAACACTGTATTAATTCATTTCACTTTAATAGTTGTTTGTCTCACTGTGGATAAAAATAACACTGTACTAGCCACCAAAAGGCCTGACTTTTAATTTTGTCTCTTCTCAACCATGTGACCTAGGCAAATCATTTAACCTGTCTGAATCTTCATAGAATAGTGATGTTTGGCCCTGCTGTGTCTATGTCAGTATCCATGTGAGAATTCAATGACCCAAGAGAAGGGAAACCATCAATAGTGAGACTGGTCAAATGAAACAAATGAAACCATAAGAAATTCATATCAAAATATTTTGAGTCTATCCAATAGATTTACTATCAGGACATTGGTCTTGAATAAGTAACTAGATTTTCCAGGATTTTTACCAGTGAAAAAGGCTAGGTTTCACATCTAGTATACAATGTCTTTCTTATTTTTTTTAATATTAAAACTACAACAGTAAAGAAAAAAATTAAGCTTCCCATAATTGAAAAAAACAAAGGAAACAATGCCTGGACCATAGCAACTTGAGGTACTGATTTAATCGGTACAGGATGGGGTCTATGCTTTGATATATATATATATATATATATATATATATATATATATATATATATATATATATATATATATATATATATATGAATAAATTGGGGAATTGAGGGAGGGGAACAGCATTGGGGAACCAGGGAAGGGGAACAGACAAGTTGCTGTCCTTTTGTTCTTCAGTCTAGTTGTGGAGGACGTTGCTTCACTGGCCCCTGTTGGTATCATTATTGCGCTCTTCCCGGATGAGGCAGATCAGTCACCGGCCTCTGGACGGCTGCTCACAGCGGCACTTGGCAGCTCACACCGGCTGCCAGCTGCTCATGCTGGCTGCTGGCCACTCACTGTAGCCTATGGCAGCCCACTGCAGCAGGGGCTGCAGCTGTCCCAGGGACTCACAGCAGCTCAGCTTAGCTGTAGAGGGCTGTGTCACTGGCCCTCATATGTGAGATCCCAACTGGGGCCGTTGGCGTCCCAAGCCAGCTCTGAACCAACACGCCACTCGGCCGGCCCCTGCTTTGGTATATTTTTAATGCTTCTTAGATGATGTCGCTGTGCATCTGGAAAAGAAACCTTCTAGAACCATGCTGTTATTATAGTAGCCACTAGCCACCAGTGGCCATATGTTTGTGTGTGTGTGTGTGTGTGTGCGCGCACGCGTGCGTGTGTGTGTGCATGTGTGTGTGTGTGTGTGTGTGTGTATATATATATATATATATATAATTTAACTAATTAAAATTAAATACTAATAAAAAACCACTTCCTTGGTTCCAGTAGGCATATTTCAAGCACTCAGGTGTTACATGTGGCTGAGTTGGTGGCTACCACATTGGTCAGCACAAAAGAACTTTCCTGTGATTGAAGGAAATTCAGTTCAATAGCATCTCTGCTTTTAAAAAAGATTTCTGTTATGTTTTCTTAAATTGAGATAACATTTACATACAGTGAAATGCACAGGTCTTAACTGAACTAGTAAATGAGTTTTGACAAATGTATGCACCCACTTATCTAACACCCCAATGAAGATATAAAATAAAATTTCCATCACCCCTGAAAGTCCTATCATTTTCCCTTCTGGCCAACCCTCACCACCTACTGGCAATCTCTATTCTGATTGTTTTCACCATGGATTAATTTTGCCTGTCTGTAATTTCAAATAATTATTTTCATTAAACCATAGACCACTATTTATGCTTATAAAAACATCACATTAGGGACGGCTGGGTGGCTCAGTTGATTAGAGCTCAAGCTCTGAGCAACAGGGTTGCCGGTTCAATTCCCACATGGGCTAGTGAGCTGTGACCTCCACAACTAGATTGAAGACAAAGACTTCAGCTGAGCTGCTACTGAGCTGCTGGTGGGCAGTCCAGATGGCTCAGTTGTTTAGAGCATGTGCTCTTAACAACAAGGTTGCCAGTTGACTCCCATGCGGGATTTGAACTGGCTGCACCTCCCACAACTACATTGAAAACAGCGACTGGACTTGGAGCTGAGATGCGCCCTCCACAACTAAGATTGAAGGACAGCAACTTGATTTGGAACTGATGGGTCCTGGGGAAAACTGTTCCCAAATTAAGTTGAAAAAAAAAAAAAAAGAAGACATCACGTTAGATTTTTAGCAAATACAATTGATTTAAATGTCTAATGTTGATGAAGAAAACTTTCTAAGAACTTCATATTGTGGACAGCACCATTCTTGATGCATATACCATTGATAAAGAAAGAAAAGTTGATAAGAGAGTAGTATTTTTTTCTACCTTGTTTCTCCCAAAATAGGACTTGGCTTGAAAATAGGCCATAGCATGATTTTAGGTGCCAAAATATGGCACCTTGGCATACTGAATATTTTAAGCTGAAGGAATTTGTGGAAAAGGCACCCTTCTCCCTGAAATAGGTCATAAAACCCTCATGTGAGGAGTGTGAGCCCTCTATACCCTGGAGGAATCATGCTATGGTTTATTCTCCAGCTAGGTCTTATTTTTGGGGAAACACTGTATTTATTCATTCAATCATCAAATATTTCCTGTGGCATTATTGTACATTAGGCAGTGTGCTAGATCCCTGTTTCTCACTGACCTGTTCCTCTTCTGATAGTTATCTTGTCAGTTTTGATAACTTGCTGTTTTTCTAAGTAAGCTTATTGTTAAAAAGCATTTTTATCATTAGAAAAAAAATGAAAATAACTATTATTTGCCTTAAATATAAAGGAATATTTAAAAAATATAAGGTAGAGATTTCTGGCAATAAAGCTTAATTATAAGGGACTTCAGTTCTATTATATAAAACAAAAATGCCAGGAAAACATAGCAGTTGTTAAAGTTTTAACACATATCTATCTGAATTCAAATACAAAGAATTCCCCAGAGGACAGAAAAGAGAAATCAAAGGCAGAGTAGTGAGCAGGTAGGACATCCTGGAGGCCCACTGGGATTCTTGTCCCATTCATATTCATGGAGGCCAGAAATCCAATACTGAAGCTGGTACATATGAGGGAGTGGAGAAGCAGAACCTGAGACAACATCCACTCCCATCCCACAACAAACAAACAGCACACACACAGCCTGGAGACTCAGAGAAATTCTTTGGCAAACAAACAAACAAACAAACCAGGATGCGTGAAATCTGTGTCTGGATGAACAGACCATTTTGGAAAGTAACCAGAAACAAGTAAAAACTTTTGGTCTGTGGTAATGGTTAATTTTATGTGTTAACTTGTGTGGGTCATGTGGTATACAGACATTTGGTCAAACAGTATTCTAGGTGAGAGCATTTTTGGATGAGATGAACATTGGAATAAATAGACTGGGTAAGGCAGATTGTCCTCATCCAATCAGATGAAGACCTGAGTAGAACAAAAATGCTGAGCAAGAGGGGACTTCACCTGCCCAACTCATTCATATACATATACATATACATATACATATACATATACATATACATATACACAAACACATACATAAACACATACACATATATAAAGAGAAGGGCAGGGAGGGAGGGGGGAAGGAGATTTTATTGGCTCTGTTTTTCCGGAGAGCCTGATCAATACACCTTCATACCATGAAGCTGAAGGGAACAGGTGAACCTTCTTCCTGCTCCCTGCCATATAGAAACTGGGAACATAACATAAGCCAGTCAAAAGCTCCCACTGAGACCTGGTGGGATTGTTGAGAGACCAGGGCAAAAGTCAGAGTGAGTTAATGATGAACTTGCAGTGACTGCCGCAGGATCAAGAGCTGAGTCCGGTGGTATGTGGCTGAGTGACCATGGGTGGTGGAGCCCAGCAGCCGAGCATCCAGCATCCACAGGTTGGTTACAAAGCCAATTTCAATAGCTTCAGAAATATAAGCTCTGGCTGGATTTTGAATACGGTTTGTCTCCCTTGATCTCAGCCTTTCTGGCAGCTGTGCTTAAGTTTGCTACAACTGGATTCTGTTTCCCAGCAGGCTGTGGAAACTCACTAAATACTGTGAGCAGAGAAATGACAAGATTGATGCCATGGGCTTGTGTCTCTGTGTTCATAGAATGTTGGTCACTTCTTATGATAACCATCTCTCCCTCAACATACAATGGGATACTTTTTGGAACTAGGATTGCATTTTCCACTGTGTTGTTTTAGATCTGGGTCAGCTCTCTGCTGTGAAGAGTAGGTGTATCCCAATGTGTGAATCAAGTGACATGATGAAAAGATCCCAGCTCCAAAATGTCCATCTTTCTCACCAGCTGACCACAGAACCTCCTCTCTACCTGATAATTCCAACCACTAGTCCCCACGGGTTAGTCATTCCAGGTGACTTTGGTTCTGCCGGCCCCCCAGGAGTAATGCATAGCCACCAAAGGGTTAGATGGATCAGACTTCCATTCCAGATCAACCATGGACTAGTGTGACCTTAGGCAACTTAATTATACCTGGACCCTCAGTTTTCCTTTTCTGTAAAATGGGCACAACAATAGCTTAACTCATGGAGGTGTTATGAGGTTTAGGTGAAATGATGCTTGTGAAGAATGTCTCATGGCACATAGAAAATATTCAATATACAGTAGCTATTATATTAATACCTTGGAAATTCAGAAGGCAGAAGTATGTGACAGAGATGTTCATGTTCTGGGAGGCTAGAAGAAGTGTTACATGTTCAAGTCCAATTTGAGCTAGGTTAAGTTTTCAAAACTCATATTCCTATAAGTTCAGTCTCATATTTTATAAAGCATATTAATATATACCCAGTTTCACATTTTATAAACCATTCATATTTATAAAACATATTAATATATCTTTTAAAAATATTTTAAATTATGACAGCTTTCTTTGAAATGATTTAGTATAAACTCATTTGACTTATGAGTACATTGCTTAAAAATTGCACTTATGTCAAAATCCTTTTGAAGTAATAGATCTACAAATTTTTCCCATGATAATACCATTTTTATAAATATAAATTTCTTTGATTAGGCTTCATATGGGCAGGCGAAGTTTCCTTTAATTTTTGATCATGAAAAACACAGAAATGCTGTGTTGATTAACACACAGAAATGCTGATAAAATAGTTGAATTTATATCTTTATCTCTTTTAATTGGATTTAACAATTGTTTACATTTTGCTATACTTGTACTCTATGTTATACACACAAATATACATGCATAGTCCTTTTTTTCTTTTTGGCTGAAAAATTTGAAAGTAAGTTGCCCGGTATTGTAACATTTCACCCCTAAATACCTCAGCAGAAATCTCCTACATAATCATAATCCCTTTACCACACTTAAAATTATTACAAATTCTCTAATATCATTTAATAGCCAATTCATTTTTAAATATCTTTTGTAACTGACTCTTTTGTGCCAGTACCAGTGAAGTGACAGGGTTGCATTTGGTGTGTCTCTATTTCTCTTTTAATAAAGAACTTTTTCCCCTTATACATTGACTTTTTCAAGAATCCAGGTTTCTAGTGTTTTAGAAAGCTTTCATTCTAGATTTGTGTATTTCTTCACGATGTCGTTTAACATGTATCTATCTCCATCTCTCATCTCTTTTATTGCTTTCTTTCCTTTTAAATAATGTGTTTGAGGGCTGGGCGAGTGCTCCGGTGGTTAAGCGCTGGCTTGGGAAGCCAGCGGCCCCGGTTCGGGTCCCACATATGAGGGCCAGTGACACTGCCCTAAAAAAACACACAAAAAAACAAACAAAAAACAAATGTTTGATTGTTTTTTTTGTTGTAGATCACACTCCTTTATTTTTTATAAAGTGGTAGGTCTAGGTTCTTGATGAGTGCAGTCTCAACATTTTTGGAAGACTGTGTCACAGTGATATTGTGAACTTCACATTGCATCACATCAGAGAACTGTATCATTTTAGGTCATTGTAGTGCCAGAGTCCTAAGCTTAACCACTTTGTAATTGTGGTGACCCCAGATCTTTCACTGGGAAAGTACGTTTTCCCCTTTTGCAAGTAGTAAGTAATGTGGAGGGTAGCACCTAGTGACTGTGAAAATGTACTGTTTCTCAATAACCTTTTATCTAATGGTTTCAGCATTTGTTGATAATCCTTACCTGAATTGATTATCACATTGGGTATTACAAAAGGGTGATTGATCTATTTTTATTCCCTTTACATTTATTAACAGGTATTATTTCTTTCCTTCTCTCTCTTTCTGTCTCTGCTTTTCCATTTAACAAGAGATTTATACATTTAATGTAAAGCCATTAAATTTAACAATAATATATGAAGCTGACATAATGTGATAAAATGGTGCATTTTATATTTTTTCCCCCCTTTGGTAATGTCAACAAATTTTCTCTTACATGTTTAACTCTTGAAAAATTCATAACCCCTGTGGCACTGTAGTGTCTAGCAGATAAGGTAGCTTTGATTTGAACTATTTCTAATGGTCAGCATGAAACAGGTTTGATTGAGCTGTTCAGTACTATGAGAGAGTCAGTCAGCAGGTGAGGAAAAAAATGTGTGCTTAGGAAAAAAAATAGTCTGCTTGACATCCAAGGACCCAAGAAGTCTATGTGAGAGCATCTGAGGGGTGAGATGGGGCAGGGTGCAGGAAAGGAAAATCACAGACGAATGTATCTCTCTGTTATCCTGTGACCTACTATGATTTAAATCAAATCGACACGTGTTATGCGTGTTTATTCTGGACAAAAAATAGTTCGGTCGTATGCCATTTTGCTATTTACTTTTGTAAATTTTAAGAAGGGCAAGCCATTCACTTATTTCTTCATGTATGAAAACTGACTACACACCTAGTCTGTGCAGGTTAGAAAGGTTACCTCTCATCTAGAGGAGAACCACACCTAACCATTCAAGGCAGATTAGAAATGCTCCCGTCAACACTCACTTGCAGGTGAACCTTCTTCTCTGGGGTCATAACTCACTTCAGTCTCTCTCAAATTCAACTTATTTCCTTATTTGCTTTACCATGCTAATTTGAGTGGTGTTTTGGTTTTGTCATATGCTTCCCTGAGCTGTTCTTAACAGGACTATTTTAAGGGCTATTTTTAAAACTACTTCTAGCACATTGGAAAAAAAAATTAATTTAGAGTGCATTGTCTCTTTTGAAGCAATTACTTCAGTAAAAGTTTTTTCCCCCTAATCGTTTTTCAGTATAATGTCTGGCTCCACAGCGATTAAGAACATGATTTAGGCTAAAAAAATAACTGCCCACACATGAGCTTGGGCCACATCTTTCTTGATTTGTAGTTTCTTTATGTGGAAGATAAAAAATATCTAGTCCACAAGACTATTGAAAATACTATATAATTGACCCATTTTACCCTCATCTACCATCCCCCTCCCTGTGACATATAGATGAGTTATTACAGAATTGTACACTTGAAACCTGTGTAATTTTACTAACCATTGTCAACCCAATACATTTTAATTAAAAAAAAAAGAAATTACTATATAAGATAACATGTGTCTCATTGAGCCCAGAGCTCAATAAATGGTAACCATGATTGCAGTGTTATTATTGACAAACTTGGCACTTAAAAATAATGTCATATACATTTATTTTCTATTAACAAATGGTTAAGGTAAACTCTGAGGAATTTCCCTTGCTTCTGATTTTTTTTTTTTTGGTATTATATAGCCATCAAGTTCGTAACTCCCTTCATGTCATTCTTCCCTTCAAAAATCTTCAGTGATTTGCAATAGCTTATGGAATAAATATCACATTTCAAGGCTAGTTTTCTAGGACCTCTGCCAATCAAACCGGATTGCCTGCTATTCTCCAGTCTCACTGCATAATTTCCCTGCACCTTCATCAGGCTGTTCCCTCCACACTGAGGCTCTTCATCTCCTGGTTTTCTCATATTCTTGCCTCTTGGTGTCCATTTTATATTAGTTCTTTGATGCCCCATTCCAAGAACCTTACCTGATTGCCTCCACAGAAGATAATTACTTCCTTTTTCACAACCTCTGTAGTCATTTTTCTGCAGTGTTTTAGAGCACTTAGCCCTTTTGTGCTACATGTTACTGGAATTTATGTAACTTGAGTTTCATCGGTGTCTTACCCCCAGCCTCCTGTGGTCGTTTACCTCTTACAGCTATGTCTCAGAGCCTACCAACTCGTCAACAGGCACTGACAAATGTATCTGGTCTGTTACCATGTAGCTTTGGCAGTTGTATTCCCTTTATTCTGCCTCAGTCCTGCCTTTGTGGGTACCGGAGTTCACCATTGCCATTTCCTTTGCTACTTCTATCTGATAGAGTAACTAGCATAGCATAGCATAGGTGCTATGGTTCCTATCTTCTCTACCCCCATCCCCTTGTAGCCTTCCCAATTCCAAATCTGCCAAGGCTAAAACATGATGGAATTGCAAAGTGGGGGCGAACCCCCACTCCTCTCTTTTTGGTTACCTTGAGCCTTAAGCACCTATGAGGTTTTAGTTCTTTTCTCCTTATTGCTTTCCCAGCTTCATCCTCATAGCAGTCAGTGCAAAGGTCTTGAAGGCTGAGCCAGGAGATAAATCGACATGGCAAACACCATGTTGCAATCCACACCACCCCTTCCTTCTGCCAGCTGAGGCTGTGTTACTGATTAAGCCTTTGTGGGCTTGCTATTTGTCCCATTAGAATGTGCCATTGTCCAACAAGACCCTAAGAGCCACTTAAAAAAAAAAAGACAGAACCTCTCTCCAATACTAGTTTCCCAGATTTGTCCAGACATGTTTGAACCCCAGCGTTAGGTGTAACTAAGCCTCCTTCTGACATCTCCACTCTATGTTTACCTCCTCTGAGCATGACTGCATTGCAAGCCTCCATGTCTACAGGGCTTTGAACATCGTAAGTTCTCGAATAAATGTTTCTTTGATAAATGAATCAGTGAGTAAAAATAATAGTAGCTAATATTTATTGAGTACTAGACATTGTTTCTAGTGTTTTATGTTCATTTGCTTGTTTGATCATTAAAACTCTGTAAGAAGGTCTCATTCTTCTTTTTCTTATTGTTATTCCAACATTTGAGCCACTATCCTCTGTTTGATCCTGCGATCCAGTCTCCACCCTCTCCACCTGCTCTCTGCCCCAGAAGTTGACTCATGTGACTACCTCAGCAGGGATCCCTATCCCTTTGGCTTGTGTGCGTTTGGGCATTGGGAGGGACTGGCAGGAGATGAGAGTGAGAGGGGAGAGGCCCTTCTTTGTGATGTTGCCTTGCACAGGCTGGGACCCTCTCCTGGAAAGTCACAGCTCTTCTCCAGAAGGCCTTCATCTCAGAAGCTCCTATATCCTCTCCCTTCCCTTGTTTTCCATATGAGGGGAGGTACTATCCCACCATTAGGAGGACCAGAGTCCTTTACTGTCCATAGTAGAGGTCTGGTACCCAGACCTCCTCTGTGTAAATAATCCACTTGTTAAAACTTCTAATTATATTATGTTGAGTATGTCATCCATGTGTCTCTGGGACTCTGAGTGTAAACCATGTTATTAATGAGGAAACTGAGGCCACAGAGATTAAAGGAGTTGCTCAAGATCACCATACTGAAAAGGCTGACATAGAGATTTACATGCAACTCGATGGCTTTAACTATCACATCGTTCCTTCACAGAAGAACTGCATGTGAATGCTGGGAGGCAGTGTGGCACAGTGGGTGAGCACATTGCCACTGCAGGCTTAAAGACCTGGGCTCTGAAACTGGCTTTGTCACCTAGTTAGATCCTAACCTTGGGCAAATTATTTTACCTCTTTAAGATTCAGTTCTTAAATCTGTGAAATGGGAATGCTAACTACCTTTGAATTATTATATTATAAGGTTTAAAGTAGTGAGCTAATTGATGTAAAGTACTGTCATATTATCTGGCATATAATAAAGACTCAATAATTATCATAAAAAGCTATTACTAAGGGGATTATTTGGAACTATGAAGAACATGAGAAAAGTTTCCTGCAAGATATCTTTACTCAAAGTGCTCATATTTCAATGGGGAGAAAATAAACATATGAAGAGTAATAATAATTAATAATAATAGGAGGAATAATAGTAATAGAAAGAAAATAATAGACTAGTGGATGGTTGGAACAGTTAGATGTTGGAACTAAAGAGCTCCAAGGAAAAGGAAGAAATTCATGGTTTAAGGTAAGCTGGCCAGGTTTCATTTTGGGAGTCTTTAGTTCTCTCTTGCACTTATTTTCTGGCATTGGCCATCTTGTTGAGTATGCAGACATCTCCCAGGCAATGTGGTTAAAGTGAACAAACAGAAATCAGCTGGGTTCATCATGAGCCATTAGCCGAATTCTTGTGATGATAACCATTGCTTCTGTAGTGGCCTAGCCATTCTAGAGGAATTAGATTGGTGGAGGCGGGGAAGGGAGAGCCAGTATGCTGGCTTCTGAAAATCTGGCTGCACTCTTAGAAACAAAGTCTGTCTTTTCAATGGGGACAATTATACAGCATATTTGGGTGACAACTACAGAACCTGAACCAAAATTGTTTAAATAGGTGCCAGTAAGTGGAAAAATATGTCTTAGCTGTGAGCTCTGAAGAGAGATGGGCAAAGTAAATAATTAGTACTTTTTATAGACACAAATATCTCAAGGGTACGTCTAAACAATGGCAGGATTTGCAAATAGGTGGCAGGCATGTACTTCCCAGCACCCTATCAAAACTGGAGATGGTCTCAGAGTCTCCGAACACAAAAGTGAAACTTGTTTTCATTCATTTGATTGGAATGATACAAAAGATAAAGTTTGTCTGTTATTGTTTTGTGAAGAGGAGGATCCTACCTTTTCACATCATATCACCACCATTCAATGTTCACCACTTGAATATAAAACCAAATGAATTGATTACAGTTCATTAGTTTAATTAATACCATTGTCAATATTTTATTCATGTCAATATTTTTAGTTAGGAATGTAAATTTAGAATATTAGCTATATTCTAAATTATGATTTTTTTTTTTAAAGATTTTATTGGGGAATTGGGGAGGGTCCAGCCAAGTTGTTGTTCTTTAATCTTTGTTGTCGACCAGTTGCCGTCTGGCGTCCTGTTGGCAGTTGGTGGTCTCTAAGCTCAAGGTGCCCTGTTCAATCTTAGTTGCAGGTGGTCATAGCCACCATCCCATGCGGGAGTTGAACCAGCAGCCTTGTTAAGAGCTCACACTCTATCCTTGAGCCATCCGGGCAGCAGCTCAGCTCAAGGTGCTGAGTTCAGTCTTAGTTGTGGGTGAGCATAGCCACCATCTCAAATGGCAGTCAAACCAGCAGCCTTGTTGTTAAGAGCGCACACCCTATCCACTGAGCCATCCAGGTGACAGCTCAGCTCAAGGTGCTGAGTTCAATCTTTAGTTGCAGGTGGGCACATAGCCCACCACTGAACAGGCAATCTTGTTACACCAGCTGAGCAATCCTGCCACCTGTTGGCAGCTCAGCGACAGCTTAGCTCAGGCGCAGCATTCACTGGCCCATGTGGGAATCAAACCAGTGGCCTTGTTGCTCAGAGCATGCATTCTAAGCCAACTTTTAATCGAATGAGCCACTCGGCCGGCCCTGAATTATGATTTTTAAATCCTTGTTTATGTTGCATATGGGGACTCTATCAGTTAACTTTTGCTGTGTAACACACCACTCCAAAATTGAGTGACTTAAAATAACAATCATTTGATTTGTTCATGGTTTTGTGGGTCAGCAATTTGGGCTCAGTTCTGCTGGCGTGAGTCTCTGTTCTTGGTTATATTGCCTGGGCCCACTTATAGTTGCCATCAGCTAGGGGCTGATGATCTAACTTATTTGTCTGGATGTTTAGCTGGCTGTTGGCAGGAACAATGCAGATAACTGGGCCATGTCCCACTATCTCCCAGAATGTTAGACTGGGCTCATTCTAATGATGGTGGTCACCATATTCTCAGGAGCAACAAGGGAGGGCAAGTCCTAATGCATGAGCACTTTTTAGCTATCAGCTTATGTGACATTTGGTATTGTCCCATTGGCTAAAGCAAGTCACATGGTTAAGCCCAGCCTTAGTGATAGAGGGGATTTCCCAAAGGTGTGGATATGGGGAGGGAATTATTGTGGGGACTTTTGTAAATTATCTACCATAGGGACAAAGTTTCAGAATGATAATATATAGTAATAAAACAATATGCTAGTAGCATTACATAATTTTTCAGAAAAGCCTTACTGTAATACAATGGTTATACTTAGAAATTACAGGGAGATATTTAATTTTATTATTTAAATTAAATACTATGCTGGGTTATTGCTCTTAGTATTCTGACTACTACTAGCATATATTTAATTTTAATAATCACCCATTGATGAAGGTACTACTATTATCATCATTCTACACATGAAGAAATTGAGACTTAGAGAAGTTGTAGAATTTGTCCAATGCCACCATAGCTAAGAGGATGACATTTGGGGAACTCTAAGGATATATGATTTAATGTGTATGAGGGACTTAGCATGGAGCCCTCTACAGCATTCAATGAGTATATGAACACAATATCAATATTATAATATCAATAGTAATAATTGAACATGAAAGATTATTTTAAAAATTAGAGGATGTATAGTTATAAAGCCAAGAACTCACTAAAATATTAAATTTCACATTTTGGATGGCTTTATAATTGGTTCTATATTTTATTTTAACTGGAACTGATTGCAAATGAAATCAAAACTCTTGTTTTTCAGAGAAGTCGTATAACTTTGCTCACTAGTATGTAATCGAAACTTTTCAAGCACCATCCATTAAACTATGTCATTAAATGTGATGCTACCCTACCAATACACTAAATGATTGAATAACCTCTACTTATTTCCTCATTGAAGACAAAAAGGTGTGTTCATCAAATCTCTATGGATATAATTTATTATTTATTTTGACTTAAAGTAAAAGGGTTTATTTGAGGGAGGTTAAGTTCCACATATTTAATACATATCACTTTTGCATCAATCACATGTTAAAAAAAGAATAGAACTGGAAATTCTGTTTAAAAAATAATTTTAAAAGGATATATTAAGGAAATGAGAAACAGGTTTATGCTATAGTTGATAACATTCTTCCATGTTTCTGAATGGAATTTGAGGAAATATTAAATGTCACATCTAGTCATTGAATGATAAATCTCAGATTTCAGTTCAGTGTGAATGGTTCATTAACTCTTTTTGGTTGCTCTGTTCTTTATTTTTTATTTTTTATTAGTTTCAGATGTATAAAACAACATAATGATTAGACATTTACACCCCTCACAAAGTGATATACTGCCTCCCCCAAGTCTACTACCCTTCCGACATCATACATAAATATTAGAATACCATTGACTATATTTCCTATGCTGTACTTTACATCCCATGATTACACACACACACACACACACACACACACACACACACACACACACTTGCTTCTGGGTATTTACCCCAAAGAATTGAAAGACATAACTTAAACATGTATTTATATGCTAATGTTCATAGTAGCCTTATTCACAATAGGCAAGAGGTGGAAGAAACCTGAGTGTCCATCAACAAATGAATGTATAAACAAAATGTGGTATACATATATAATGGTGTATTATCCAGCCTCAAAAAAGGAAAGTATAATACATGCTACAACATAGCTGAAACTTGAGGACATTATGCTAAGTGAAATAAGCCAATCACAAAGGAAAAATACTGTGTGATTCCACTTACATGAGGTATGTAAAGTAGTCAAATTCATGTACCCAGAAAGTAGAATGGTGGATTGCCAAGGGCTGAGGAGAGGGAGAAATGGGGAGTAATTGTTTAGTGGACATAGTTTCAGTTTGGGAAGGTGAAAAGTCTTGGAGATGGATGGTGATGATGGTGGCACAACAGTGTGAGTGCACATAATGCCACTGAGTTATACACTTAAAAATGGCTAACATGAGGGCTGCCCGAGAGGCGCTTTGGCTGGGAGATGGCTTGGGATGCCCGCTCTGAGAAGCGGGGCCCCAGTTTGGATCTCACATGAGGGCCGATGACGCTGTGCCTTCTGCAGCTAAGATGGTGAACAACAGCTCAACCTGGAGCTGGGCTGCTGTAAGTTGCCGGTGATGGCGTGGGCTGCAGTGGGGCTGGCTGGCAGCTGGCGTGTGCTTTCGTGAGCTGCTGTGAGCCACTGTGAGTGGCCATTCAATGGCCAGCAAGTGACTGCCTCACCCGGGAAGATCGCAATGATAATACCAACATGGGCCAGTGAAGCGACATCCTCTACAACTAGACTGAAGAACAAAAGGACAGCAACTTGTCTGTTCCCCTTCCCCAACCCCCCAATAAAATCTTTAAAAAAAAGCTAAAATGATAAATTTTATGTTATTTATATTTTATCCTATAAAAAAGTGGGAAAACATCTATATAAATATGTTTTATTTGAATAAACAGAAACACATATATTTAAAATATACATTGCATAAATATTTTCTCCTAATCTGTTAATATTAGTTCTCTCTCTAGGAATTTTAAATACTGCTTTTGTAATAAACTATTCAGTTGACCACTGAACATGAGTTTGAACTGTGCAGGTCTAGTTATACACAGATTTTTTTCAATAAATACTGTAATGTATTCTTATGATTTTCTTAATAACATTTTTTTCTAATTTACTGTATTGTAACAATACAGTACATATAACATGCAAAATATGTATTAATCGACTATGTTATTGGTAAAGCTTCTAGTCAACAGTAGGCTGTTAGTTAAGTTTCGGGGGAATCAAAATTTACATGTGAATTTTCAGCTGTGTGAGAATTTGGCACCCCTACCTCCTCCCCCCACATTATTCAAGGGTCAACTGTATTCCCATATAGATATGCATCTGTTTCTAAACTGCTTGCATTGGTCCATTTTAAAAATTACTCTTCATATTGTTTTAATTGCTATAGCTTTATAATACACTTGATGGCTGGTAGGACAAGACCACAATTTTTATTGTTTTTCAAATATTTTAAATTATTTTTTGGCAATATCTGTTTCACATGAATTTTGAAAGCAGCTCATTAACTTTTATTTTTAAAAATATTGTTGAAATTGCATTGAATTAACAGATAAATCTATCTGGGAAGATATATTTAGTTTTCAGGAAATTTTGGTTAATTATATTACTCAGTTTTCTAAGTATAGGCTAATCACTTTTTACTATTAAAATTATTCTTATTAATAAAATGTTTTGTCATTTTTATGCCTATAATCCTCTCCAATTTTTCTGTAACCTCTTACATACAGTCTCATCAATAGTAGCAACTGAAAAACTGCTTACCCACATGCTACAGGCTAACAAGCATTCTCTATTATACAGTGAAATAACTATTTAGTAACTTTGTTTTTCCTGGATAAGTAATTTAACTTTAATAAAGTAAAAATGGATATTTTTGTTCTCTAAGAAATAGAATAGCAATAATACAAATGTATGGTATGTTTTTCCATTAAACAAACACATATTTGAACTTTCAAGGTTAGCTCTGTCAGGGTACTCTGTTTCTTTAAGCAATTTAATTCTTTTAAACTGGCTTTCTGGTGAATGAATTTTCACACTCACAAGGATAAAACAGTCTTTATAGGAGAATTTTTAAAAATGCTTATTTTAGAACATAAAACTCAGGAGACTATAGTACCACTTTATTGGTGCCACAGATAATATTTGGTTGTTTTCAAATATCAATTTTGGAATTTTCCATGTTACTTACTGTAAAATTTCCCTGCTATGGTATTTTATTAAATACTCAGTGTCTCCTAGGATAAAACTCTGTCCTTGGAGAGGCGTTCCAAATGGCCCTCTGTTTATACTTTTTAAGGCTCTCCACTTACACTTTCTAACAAGCATGTGGCCTTGTCTTGCCCACACCAGCCTCAACACCTTGTGATCCCCGACGAAACAGTTACTGGTGGTTTTCAGGGAATATGTTCATAGAAGAATCCATTGAATTGGGATTATACATATACTATTCAAAACAGCTCCTCAATTAAATTGTTTCATAAACTACAAATTATAGAAATTCAACTAATTAACTTGTTTGGCAAATTAATCTTTTGGTTTCAACAAAGAAGGCTTATATCAAATTGGTTATTGTTGATTTTGGCTTTCTGTAAGCAACTTCATCTCTCTCTCTCTCTCTCTCTCTCTCTCTCTCTCTCTCTCTCACACACACACACACACACACACATGGCTTATTGTTTTTCCTTCACCTTCTTCTATATTAGATAGCCTTTTAGTTTTTTCACTTTGGTTTTGAAATTAATCAGATACTCTGTCTTACACATCTCAGTGTATCTTCAGTGTATAGCAGAGTACCTGGGACCTGTAGAAAAGTGAGCAAAAATATTTGTTGAATGAATGAAACTAAGTACATCTGCTCAGGTTATACAAACATTTATTTTTAATTTCCCTTTCAAAGGAAAAATGCCAGATCCATGGTATCTTTCTTAATGAAAAGATTCCTGATTTAAATGGCCCTTTCCTGGTCTTTCCTAGAATGCTAATTTGACATTTGCTCAAAACGTAAGTCAGTTTGTCTGGCTATGGAGGGGAGGAAGTTGTTGTTCCTGATTGATAACCATGCCCTAGAATTTAGTCCCGACCTGACTGATAACAATTTGCTAGAGTAATCCCCAGTAATTCATGGCATTTCCTGTTTGTTCTTAATATACTGCATTTCTGTTCTTACATTAAAATATCCAACTTTTCTGGAGACATTTTTAGAGGAGTTTGTTTTTACTGACATATTCAAACTAGAAAAATAATGATTTAGAAGAAAAGTACTGTGACTGAAACACACACACACACACACACACACACACACACACACACACACACTCCTACCCCACCAGCACCACCTCATGTTACACTAAGGTATTCCTGGCAGAATGTCTTGCTGATGATTTTAGCCACAGTCTGAGTAATGTCTGCTTGCCTTTGCGTTGTAAAGTGATCTCCCATTATTGGATGAAGTCTTGAATGAGGGTGGAGGGTATTGTGTCTTCTTAGTTCAATATCCTATGTCTTCCTGCCGCCTCTCTGCTCTCTGCAGACTGGGGGTAGCTGAAAAGGATGCTGTGGAAAGAAGATTCTGCTGAGCCAAAGCAATTTTTTTTTTCAATACAAAGAAAGACTTTTCAATGTCTTCCTAATGCAATTATTTAAAGTTATTATGGGAAAGTTTTGATTGTTTCTTCTACCTTCCCATTTTTATTAAGGCTGCTAAAATGGAGCTCTATATAACACTGATGGGAAAAATATAATTCATACGGCACTAGGAAATGTTATCTGTAAATAAGGGAGTTTCATTTTTCTCCTGGAATACCATATTTTATTTTCATGGATATAAAAACAAGTTATAATTTAATTTTATAATAAATGAATAGTCATTTTGAGAAAATAATTTTCAAATATTTGTGTCTTCATTGAATCAGAAATAGCAAACTATTGAGCTCACTATGTAGCTTTAATTAGAGACCAAAAAAAAAATCATGATAATTATAAAGCGTTGACAGACTGTCAAAATATAGTGCTCCTTATGCCCAGTAATGGTTTGTTAGCTTTTTTACATGGGAACTGTTCATTTGAAATAACCTGAGATAAGCACAGATGAATGTCTCCATCAACAAAAAGCAGGCGGTGAGAATTAAAACCGGAGGTGATTGTATCATATCCTTAAAGAAACATACACTCTACTAATGTTTGGCTTGTTCTCTTAAAATATCAGACCATTCTGAAGTTGTTATTAAAAATAGTAAATAAAACAACAAATGCCAAATTTTTAAGATTAAGAACTGTAAATAAGGTCTACAAAGGAAGGGCACAACACACTGTCTAAATGCGGCAGTCTTTCTGCCTTATTACTGAGCATTTTAGCATAAAATGGAACAGCTGTATCATGTTCCATTGGACTCATGGTTCTGGAAGTCAGGAAGTAATAGCACTAAGTTAGGCAATAGGCTAACATAGAAACCAGATATTAAGTCTTTTGTTTCAAATTTGTGTAAAAATGCATATTTATGTACAGATATGCTTATATATGAATATAATATTTAATGAGCTATACACAAGTAAATGGTGATAGTGAATGGCTGCCTCCATAAAGAGGGTTTGGGTAGTTGGGGAATAGAGATGAGAGGGAGACTTACCTTTCATTGTATATCCTTTTGTGTTTTTTTTGAAATCTATATATCTATTTTCTAAATTTTATAACAGCTTATTAAAAAAAAAAATCCAAGCAGATGAGTCCAGTTTCTCTCACATTAAAAATCAAACCAAAAAATCAAGTCAAATCAAATAAAAAGCTAAACTGGAAAAAGGATTTGTATTTCTTCCCACCCCTCTTCTCAAATATTTGATTAGTTCCTGAACCTGGAAGGCAGTGTGATGTAGATTAAACTTAATTCCCACGGATGACTATGGAAATATCAAATTAATTAATAAGAATCTGAAATGATTTAAATGTATTCTCAGAGCCAAACATGTTATCAAAACACATAATACTATAAAAGGGTTATTGCTATTTTACACATGAGAAAACTAACGCTAAGCATGTGAAATAATTTGCCCAAGGTCACAGAGCTAATTCATTACATGAAGTAACTACAGTAACATTTCTCCCTGGTAGTAATTTAAACCTGTGAATGGTTCTAATTCTTACTAGGACCTATGGTTGGGAGGATTTACACTTTAGTTACAATAAGGTGCAACTTTAAACATGCATTTATTTTATGGAAGAGAATTTGCCATACTTAGAAGACTATTTGAATTGTCATCAGTGTGCTTTAAGCATAAAATTTATAACAAATTTTTATGTCCCCAAATATCCATTTGAAATGCACTATTTTCACTAAAAAATGACTGTTTTAAAGTCAGGCTTCTGAGAGTGGTACAATATTTCTGGCATTTTTATGGACTTTTTTTAATGGTAGTTGAGTAATTCATTAGTTTTAGCATGTCTAACAAATTACCACAAATTTAGGGACTTAAAACCACACACATTTATTATATCACGGTTCCAGAAGTAAGTCTGGACATAGCATGGATGGACCTTCTATTCAAGGTCTTATAAGGCTGAAATCAAGATGTCAATCATGCTGCCTTCTCACCTGGAGCTCAGGATTCTTTCAAGCTCTTCTGGTTGTAACACAATTCAATTCTTGTTGTTTTGGCACGAAGGTCCCCATTTCCTTGCTAGCTGTCAGTTAATGGCCCCTCTTAGCACCTAGATTCCACCTGGATTCTCTGTCATATCTCTCCTTCTGTCTTTAAAGGCAACAATAGAGAATTGCCCTCAAATCAAATTCCTTTCACACTTAGGATCCCTGTCTTCAGATAGAGCCCAATCCCTTTTAAAGGCTCACCTGCTTAGATCATGCCCACCCAGATGATTTTATTTTAAAGTCAACTGACTTGGGCTATCATTAATTACATCTGCAAAATCACTCCACAGCAGCATTTTGATTAGTGTTTGAGTGACGGGAGAAGGTGCATAGACGTCAGGCAGCAGGAACTTTGGTGGCTATTTTTGAATTCTGCCTACAAGTAAATGAGTAGACTGAATGTAGTATAAATATTACCACCACCACTACCACCAAGTCTGTCCACTCTGCTGGGCTACTTTCCCACCAGAAATCAAAGCAGGGGACCCATTACTAATTTATTTATATAAGGTCACATTTAAATAGCATCTTGTTTTCATCACACTTCATTTGAGCCTTAAAGTCCCAGGTGCAAGAGAATTTATCTGTATCTCCACTTTATGACTAGAAAAACTGAGGCTCAGGGAAGATGAAATTATTTGCTTGAAGTCCCATAGACTCTCTGTCTCCATATTCCAGGTTCAAGGTCTTTAATATACTGTAGGTTTGAGTTCTACAATGTTTAAGTACCATCATCTCTTAGTGTTATTTTTCAGGCTTTCTGGGAAGGATTAGTTTTTTCAAGCCCGTAGATAGAGATCATAGCACATCATAAAAGGTGATGGTCTTGCTGTTGCATGCATCATGAGAAAGAACTCCATTTACACAATTAGGAAAAACATTTATATAGATTTTACTGTAGGGATATTTTTATTTATTTATTTATTTTTTGAGGGCAGTGCCATTGGCCCTCATATGTGGGACCCGAACCGGGGCCGCTGGCCTCCCAAGCCAGCGCTCAACTACTGTGCCACTTGACTGGCCCATGTAGGGACATTTAAAAAAAAAAATGTAACCAGGATTCATTAAGTAACTTCAGTAAATGGAAACTGACTAATGTTGAAGTTTAATTGAGGTACCTTTGTTTAACTTCCTTTGCTATTTTCATGGTCTATGTAGTGGTTAACATAGATGTGAGTGTGTTTCAGGACTTAAAGCTTTTATCTTGCCCAAGGTGTGACCACACTTTATGATCACCAGAACATGGTTTAGGCAACAATGTTGAAAGCACATCTAGTGTGATGTAAAATTAACTGAAAATGCTCCAAACTTCTATTAATCCCAGAGTACACGGTAGTCTTTATAGGACCAACCAGACTCCATTTTAGCTCTGTCTTCCCAAATTTTAAACTCAACTGACGTTCATCGATGGATGTTATCTGTAAGAACAGACTGATAATTTCAAAATGTGAGTCACAGGGAAAGAAGAATTCTGTAGAATCACTGAAGGTATGAAGATGAAATGGACCCTAGGTCACTCCCACTCCCCCCATTTTAGAAATGAGGAAAGTGAATCCTAGATAAGTTTAGGGATTGCCTAAGAGCACACAGCTTGGGAAGTGACAGAGCTGAGACATAAATACAGATCTTTGGTTCCAAATCCAGTACTTTCAGTTCACCAATTGCATCCCTTGATAGAAAATGTGTTACTTGCAATTTTCCACAAATACTATCATTTTTGTAACCAAGAAAAATATTTGCATGTAAGATATTGTATAGAGAGATGGTCTGAATTTTTTCTCCCTGTATATGACTTTTTTTTTCCTCCTCTGGGTCCTTGAAACGTGTACCAAGGTCAGTGTTGTTCCAGGGGTGGGGTGAAGGGAATGGTCCACCTGCTCAACAGTAAATGCAGCAATCGCTTAAACTTAGATTAATAAAATACTTTTTGGGAGAGGAGTATCTCACCATTGACATTGTTTAGAATTCCTGTTCTATAGTGATGATAAAAAGCAGACTGACTTTTAGTCAGTTTTATTACTGATTAAACATTTTTATAGGCACTGTCCTCTCACTGCATCCTATGACACTGACCTGGATTAAAGGACAGGAATCCCCTATAAGCTGCTCACATCTATGAGACTTCAGGTTCTTTAGAAAGTGTTCCTTATTTGGGACACTTGCCATCATAACATTTGATGGTACATGTGCTTTCAAAGAACACGTTTGAAGTTATATATAAAATGTATGATATATTCCAAAGTATCATAAGGGAAATAACTTTGGTAAAGAAACTGGTTGTTGAGAAGCTGGTCTTAGAAACAGATACAGGTTTATATAGGAATTTATATTTAGTGTGTCCTCATTAACAAAAACCTTTTAGTTTGTTTGTCCCTGGGCTGATAGAGAAGTGGACATTTTGATGCATTTCCTGTAGAAGCAGTGCTGCATAGGAATTAAGACAGCCTTGGTTAAATCAGGACACTGTGACCATGGATGGGCTAATTACTTAATCTGGCTAAGCATCAGTTTCTCCATCTACAAAATGGTAATGAGTAATAATATCGATTTAGTAGAGTTATCATGGGGATTAAAACCAGTTAGTCACATAAAGAGCTTAGCCCTGTGTTGGCCTATATTAAACACTCAATAAATGTTTACCCTCACTGTCATCATTATCCAGTGGCTAAAATATTTAAACTTTTTTAATTTTTAAAAGTGTTTTATGCTGACAGAAAATTTTGCGTATTTTCTTTATGTCTCTCAAATATGAACATTAAAAGACTCTGATGGGTATTTAAGGATATCACATCACTCCTTGTGCTTAAGATTTTTATTTAGCAAATTTCTCCAAGGGCACTAGATGGCGACCTTTTCCTTTAAGGGGAAAAAAAACAACAACAACAAAAAAAAACCCTCTAAGGATTCATAAATACTTTTGCTTTGACAGTTGAAACTTACTGCTGCAGATTTACAAGCAAACTGCAAAGGGTGAAGTTACATTACTGAACAGTAGATTGTCAGAACTGTAGAATTTCTAGATTTTCAGGTTTCTGGCTAGGAGCAGCATGGTGGGGAAAGCATGGGAGATCCTGGATTCAAACTTCTGCCCTTGAGTGATCGTGGACTTTACCTTTCAAGATCTCATTTTCCTCCTTTAGAATATGAGGTTGTTGGATTAAATCATCTTGAAAGTTGCTTTCCGCTCTATAATGCTATGATTTTTTAATAATGCAGTGTTTATTCTTCTACCAGACTGTCTTTTTCTCAAGCATTTCTTGTGCTTTAAAGTAAATATTTCTTTAACCAATGGACAAGACTTAATGTCATAAGTGTCAACATTACTTGAGTTAAAACTGACTTATTCAAAAATAAGATTAATTTTGGAAGATATGGATAAATTTGGGGTTTTGAGATACGTGTGTGTGTGTGTGTGTGTGTATGTGTGTGTGAAATCTTGGTCTAAATAAATGTTCCTTTTTTTAAAATAAGCAGGAGAAATATATTTGAATAACATCTTTATTTAAGAGAGTGTAAGACTTGAAAAAAAACCTGTTTAACTGTCATTTAAATTCTATTTGTATCTATCGCTTCCATAAAAAAAGTTGAACTTATGCCTAAATTATTGAATGTGAAAAGTTTTTTTCTAATGTATTATTTTTAAATGTCAATTATTTTGAGTGCTTCTAAAAGGATTATAGCAGATTAAGTTGTTCATAGATAGGAGCAACAAAATAGTTACTATCAACAAGACAGAGAGCTCTTTCTCAAATATGAACAGAAAAAGCTGGTCTTTAGCATCTGGGGCGATTAAGTAATTCAGATGTAGTTTGAAATGTTTTTAATTTAAAATAATCAGATGAGTAGAAGAAGTAATAGTTAATAATAAAGAAATCTCCAGAATAAAATATATTTTAGGATTTATTTATGAACCACAGTATATCCCTGCTTTTGCTTTACTTAGGTGTTTCAGATAAGGTAGAAAGAATTTTTGTTTCATAAGTAGCCAGTGATTATAAATTGATCTTTCTTTGTAAGGCAAGTTACTATTTCAGGGAGAATCCTTTGATATCTTAGTTTGGATCTATTTTTTTCTTTTACAAAAGGGTTTACTAATTTGTCGATCATTACTTGAAGAAATGCTTCTTCCACATTCTCAGACATATGCTTAAACAGTGATTTATGTTACGAAAAACGCTCCCTGTGACATATACATATCAAAAATAGAAAGATGGGGATTAGCAAATACTCAGGCATAAGTGAGTAAAAAAATCTCATTAGCATAGGATGAGGTGATGGATACACAGGTGAGGGGGAAATCTGGATTACAGAAGCAATTTGTCTGTAATCCAGAAAACCTAAAACTGGTAGGATGAGCCAGAAGGTTAGCACTGGCGGCCACCACTTCACAGCCATGGGGATGTAATTGGGATGTTCAATATATAACTTTTAACTGTAGCAGATGAAATAAAATCCAGACTCTAAAAAGTTTACAACTAATGCATGGCCTTTCTCTTTCCTGTAAACATTTGGCTCATTACCATATGCATATTCATCCAACCTCCCTACCACCAATTTTTAGTTCATGATTTCCAGTAAAATTTTACAGTGAAAAAGCCTGGAACTGCTCTTGCCCTGTCATTCTTATTGGGGTCACAACCACAGGACTTCAGTCAGAAATACACACATGCGTCCTCCCTTTTCCAGAGCAGAAGAGAAGAAAAAGGTGAAAACAAAAATAGATGTATGTAGGTTATTGTGTAAAGGCAGTTTAATGTTTTTGAAATCACACACACACACACACACACACACACACACACACACACACCACAAAGTCTTTAGGCTCCAGTTACAAGCACTGCGTCATCTGTCAGATCACATGGTAATTGTTGCTATTTCAAGGATCAAGTGGCATAAAGCTCCCCACCTACCCCCACCCCACCCCTTTCTTTTGGTACCATATAGAGTGGAAGAGTGATTATTATTGTGTGATGGGGTGAGACGCGTCTCTCTGGTCCAACCCTCCCAACTAGAAACCAGGCTCCGTGGGGTGGCGCGCGTCGTGTTCTCACGGAGTGATTGGGAAAGGGGGATGGGGGAGGGGGTCTCAGGGGAGGAAGGGCAGCTCTAATTGGTTTCTCAATGAAAGATAATCACCTAGTCCCCGGAGAGGCTGGGGATTAGCACTCTGCCTCTCCTCTCCATCGCTTTTAGACTGCTCATCCTCCCCTCGGTGCCTTTAGTCCATTCAGCAGAAGTGGATCGAAGAAAGCGGCTCCTCACGCCACATTAGGGGCAGCACGCTGCTGCGCGCGAGTACTTAGCGCCCCATTCACTCACTCCCTCTGCGCTAGCCTCACCCGGCTGTCGTCCCAGCCACCACCACCACCACCACCGCTCGAGAAAAAGTTTTGCGGAGGGGCTCAGGGAAAAAATGAGCGAGCTGGAAGAAGACTTTGCCAAGATTCTCATGCTCAAGGAGGAGAGGATCAAAGAGCTGGAGAAGCGGCTGTCAGAGAAAGAGGAGGAAATCCAGGAGCTGAAGAGGAAGCTCCACAAATGCCAGTCGGTGCTACCCGTGCCCTCGACTCACATTGGTGGTCCCCGGACCACCCGGGCGCAGGGCATCTCGGCGGAGCCGCAAACCTACAGGTCCTTCCATGACCTCCGACAGGCATTCCGGAAGTTCACCAAATCCGAAAGGTAGGCTCCAGGGCGCGGCGGGCCAGCTCCAAGGCCACTACTTCGGGTGGCTGGGCCGGGGTGCGAGCCCAGGATGAGGCTCAGGGGCTGCTGCAGCGGCGGGGGCTGCTCAGCGCAGGGCAGCTTGCCTGCGCGCGGAGTGCAGTGGGGGTGGCCCCTGAGGCCGGGGAATGGGAAGTGTTTATTTTTATTTCTGCCCATCACGTGCTGTGCTTCTCTCCGCTGGGCTGGGAACGACAAGCTCCTCCGGGAGACGCGCCCCTGCGGCATGGGGGTGGGGAGAAGGACCACGGAAAGTTTCTTCGCGCAGGCTAACTTGGCCACTCCGCACCCAGCGGCAGCTGCGCTGTCCTTGCTTTGCGCACCCCTGTGAGGGCACCCTCGCTGGGACAGAACCCTGCCCATCCTGGGGCCTGGAGAGCTTCCCTGAGGCGACCCCGAGACCCAGGCCATGGGGCATGCGAGCCTCCGGGGGAGGAAGGACTGGAGGCTGGACAGAGTTGGGTTCAATTTAGGAACTGAACTTGCCCAGAACCCAAGCCCTGTGGGGAGGGCAATGGGGCGGGTGAAGAAGGTGGCCGGGCAGCCACTCTTCCGGGCTTCAGGGATCTGGCCTCCAGGATGGAGGGACAGGGACGTTTATTCACAGGGTCACTTTTCAGACAGCTGTGATGTCAGCAAGAAATGGCAAAGAAACCCCACTTTCTGGAGGTTCCTTTGCTTTGTTTGTGTCCCTTTCAGATGTACCACGCCTTGGGCTGGCCTGGGCTGGGAGGCGGTTCGGTGACCTCGCACCTGAAGCAGCTTTCAGGTGACTAGTCAGCCCTGTCCCAGGGTGGATAATGCCCCTTCCTGGTTTGTCATCCTTTGGAATCTCTCCCTGGAAAAGTTGGGATGAAGAGGGAGGAGGGTGGCTGTTTCACAGGGCGCCTCCAGGCTGCTTCCTTTGCTCCTCCTTGGCACTTGAGGAGCTAAATCCTCCTAGTTCAAAGTTGTGTGTCGCTGGTTCGTGGTGTTGTGCAGAGGAGGCCGGGCAATTTTGGCCGCAAGTAGGAAGCTTTTGCACTCTACTCGCCTCCTTCACCGGAGAAGGCTGATCGATTGGCTGCAGCATTAAAGCGCCTCTGGACATTAGGGAGAGGAAGTGCAGACTCCAAAGCCCATTACTGGCTTTTAGTCTCTGGAAGTACACGGACGAAAGTGCATTTTGCAGGATATTGAATATTCCATTAGGCGTGCCTTCATGCCCGCCTACCTTTTACCCCTTCCCTCTTCTTAGATCACTCGGTGTCTGGGTTTGGGGCTCAGGGGACCCCTAAATTAGTCCTTCCCCCTTCACTCTCTGACTTTGAGGAGAGCACTTCCAAAGAGCACGTTTCCTTGTCTGGTCTCCATCCAATCCAGGGCTCTCAATGTCCCCCACTCCTCTAAAGCACCCCTTCCTTGTCTGTTTCTCTGGTGTATTGATTACAGTGTTTTTGTGTGGGGGGAGGAGAAGAGAACAGAGGAGGCTGAGCAGTGGTTAAGAGCTATTAGAAGAGGACTAGGAGCTGGGAGTGGGTGGGGGAAGAAATACAGGAATCAGGCAGAAAGGATCCACCCTGGGAACTGTGGGCCACTTTTGAACAAACGTCTCAGGGGACAGCTTTCAGATTTCTTGAGTGACACTCCACTTACAAAATGACACTGCATCTTTTGGCCCAGCTTGCCTTGAAAGTCCTATCCAATGGAACAATGGCATTCTTCCTTCTCAGAGGCCAAGCCTGCAAACAGCTAATATTTGGCCTTGCCGTTGGTTGGGGAGCTGCTTCTGTGTCTTGCTTCAGCCTGGCTGTGCATTCCGCGGCCACTGCCCTGCCCCTCGCTCAGCAGCTGGAATCAATCTGCCCACCTCCTTAAGAAGCCACTTCATCAGCGGTCACCCGGCAGCTGCTTGCCTCCCAAGGCTGAAGGGCTGGGGCTTTATCACATATTTGAAATTTCAGATCTCTGTGTCTGGGCTGTGCCCCTCAAAGTGTAACCAGCACCCCTGTACAGCAGAGAGATTTCAACAGGGTCTGGAGAGGACATGAGGAAACTCCCTCCCAGAGTGCATGTGATCAGGAGCTAGCTCTCAAAGCGGCACTCTAATTTTCCTTGATGAGAAATCTCTCTAGGAATGAGAGAAGTTTTTGTATGTCCTGGGAGGAAATGGCTGATCTTTCATATGTACATATCATTCTCCTTTTTCTATCTCTCTCCCCCAGTCCCCATCATCTTCATCATCTTCGTGTTAGGGGTTAGAACATTCATCACACGAATGGATCATGCGCAGTAGAAATCAGGCGCATATTTGTGTCTGCAGCAAGTAGCTGGAGAACTTTCCTACTTCCTCTTGGCGCTGATTTACGCTGGGACTGAGGGTAAACTTTTTCCCACTCAGCACTTTGTTTCCTCCTTTCAAATGGAGGCATGAAGTGTATTTTCAGCAAGCTGACTCATTAGAGTTTAAAGAATTTTGACAGGTATAATATATGGGGACAGTAACCATATTAGGTACTCATCCTAGTACTTAAAAAGACAGTACTGACTTAACTATCATTGAGGAAACCCCTTATTTTGGCCAAGGAAGGAAATGATTTAAAAAGTATTTCTGAGATACAACATATAACAGCAAACAAGATGCTTTAAAAATAAAAGTGTGTTTTCTATTTTCAGATATTTGGATTTGGGGAGTAGATATTCCAGCACCTCATGTGTCCTTTGTTAAAAGCTGTACCATTCTGATGGGCTTACTGGGGTTGGAAGAGGCTGCGTTATTGCAAAGCTAATGTTCTGTTTTCAGTTGCTGCAGGATTTGAGTGCTACAGGTTTGTTTCAAACTTTACTAGGACAACCAGTTTTTATACTAACAAGAAAAGAAACATATTTTGAAAGTATAGGCATTTAATTTGGTGGTCAGAATGATTTTCACTATAATGACTGTTGTAGAAAATGATTGCACTCTAAAATATTTACATAATAGGTAACAAAAATACCTTAAGCATATATTGCAGTGGAAGAAAATGGGAGAATTCACCGACTATTGTAATCAAGTCAGTACGATTAACCAGATTTCCCTATGTCCACAGAGGGTAAAAGGCACAATCTCCATTAAGAATGATCTAACTATCTAAGGAATGCTTAGATGAAAATTATACTAGGGAAGGAGAAGATCTGAGCTCTCAGCATAAGTATCAAGTGTACAATATGACGATCGTATTTAAAAAGAAAATATCCGACTTATTGCAGTACTCATTTTGAGACCCCTTAGAAATGCCCAGTAGGGATCAAGTGATTAACATTGAAAACTGTAGGCTATTTTGGATGATGATTATATTTTTAAATTTAGATATCACTTTTTGCCCAATAACTCCAAGTATTTCACATGATTTTCTGAGTGAACTCTTGATTCCCTGCATGCATATGCTCCACATTAAGAATTATCCTAATATCCTTAACTCTTTCCCTTAATTTTTGCACACACCTAGATTCCTTTATTTTGGATGTCCACTTAGCACGCAATTGTTGTTTTAAATCAGCTTAAGCAAAGTCTAGAATCAATGTTAATCTGTTACAGGAATAACAGAGTGTATTCCAAAGCCATTTGAGCTATTCTTGTCACAAATCCCTTGATTCTTGATGATGTAAATTCATTATTTGGAACTTGACCTTCCTTCCACTGGGACGTGGATGCTTTCGGATGGATGCCCCAGAAAACTCATTGCCTTTTGCATCTCTGATTTGATTCAGGTCTGGTTATCCTGCAGACTAAATCCAGGGATTTGGCCTAATTTTGATATAAGTAACTTCAATGAAATGAGTCTGTACCAACTGAATTCTAGGCCCAGCTCATTAATTGTTCACATAAAAAAAAAACCACTATGCTTTAAAATAGCAATGACAATAATGAAGATAGCTAATCTTAGCAATCTTAGCACAGTGATAAGCTCTTTACCTACAAGTAGCTCATTGTTTTCTCACAATAGTCCTAAATGACAAACTTTTCACGTGAGGAATCTGAGACTTGAAGAAGTTAAGTCACTGGCCTAAGATCTCATAGCCAGGAAATGCCAGAGATAAGTTTCAAACCCAAATCTTGCAGTTTGTAGAGCCCAAGTTCTAAACTGGTATACTACATAGCCTTGGAATCGAACCAGTTCCATCTTAGTAACTGGTCAACCCTTTCAATGGGAAGAAATGAACCTGCCCTAAATTAAAATAGGATTTAAAAGAAAAAAACAAAGCCTTAGTGCCAGGACTAAACTGATCTCACAAGAAAGTGACCGATGAGCTCTTGTATCCAGCACATACACCCTGGTTATGCTGTGCCAGGCCAGAATTTCCTCAGGCTGTTGTGCTCTTGGGACGGTCATCTACCAATCTTTCCATCTTATTCCTTTCTCACCTAACTTCTCTAGCTCAGTGTCATGTCACAGGCGGGGGTGATGGATAGTACAATTGTGAAAATGATTTTGGTTGCCTCCTTCAGGACTATTCATTGTACTCTTTCCCTTTTGCCTTGGGGAGCCTCATTGCTAATCTTGTCATCCCTACCAGTTCTACCATCAAAAGGAATATGACAGTGTATCAACATGTTAACTGACTTATTCTTTCTTGATTATTATAGAAATGTTTTAAAAGGAGTTCTAGGAGAGGACATTCATTTAGTATACTCAGATTAGTAATATTTATGACAAGAGTTTAAGGGGAGGCAGGTTGAGGAGGACAGGGTAAGATTTTTTAGGTAGGTTAGCTTGTTGAAATTCTTATGTCTTGCTACATATAATTTGAAAATGACAGGTTTTGAGCATAAGCATGTCACGCCTATTTTCAGTCAAAGCTGAATAAGAGGTGGGTAGTACCCTGCTTTTAGTGATGAGAAAACTGAGCAAGTCATTATGGAAGTGCCTTATAAAGGCACATTTCTTCTCAGAAGAAATGGGATCAGTAAGATTATTTAGGTTTCTTAATTTTGTATCAGTACCAGAGTTGGTGAATCAATGTCTTCAAGTTATCATCTTTGTATACTTATTATCTGAGACATACCCACTGTGCTTTGGAGTTTGTTTGGGTTCTGAAATCGTACCTTTTCCAAATGTATTTGTAGTACACCAGAAGTTCTTGTTCTGTTTCACTCATTGATTGAATGTTTAGGTTGATAGTTTATATTTAATCAAATACTCACTAGAAACTTGACTGACCCTCATGAAACTATTTCTAACAGACCTAAAAAAAAAAGTTGTATCTTTTTCCTCTTTTTCTTTCCTGATTAATGCCTCTCACCATGCTGTGTAGGAGATGCTGAGAGTACATTAAAACCCTTTCTGTTGATAAGCTTCTTCAGGTGATTTCATAGTTGCTCATAGTATGAATAATTATTTTCACTTGACATTGAGAGTTTGCTTATCAGAGTTCAGGACCCTATGTTATCTAGGATTCTCCTAGCTCTTGGAAATGACTGTGAGCTCTGAGATAAACCAGGGATAGCATATCCTGTTTCACAAAAGTGAAAGCTCAGAAATTTGGGAATTGTCAAAAAGAAGTACTGACCTTGAGTCTAGCTTTATTGTGTGTTTTGCTGTTGTGTCCCTGAAGAGAGAAGCTCTATGTGTGTGTATATGTTTATGTGTATGAGTAATGTGCATGTATATATATGTGTGTGTACATGCATGTATATGTATACACACACACATTGCCACTTTATTCATTTTATGATTTTACACTTATAGTAATTATTTTCTGAAACTCCTCTAAGTTGGCACAAATAAGTTTCTTGTGGAAAGGACGATTTACTTCTTGGGCTATTATTATAAAATAGATCATAGCTTCTTATAGTTTGTCAAATATTTATGTTTGGTATTAGGCACCCAGCCTAGTATTGTCTCCCAGAACAGGGTACTAGAACTAATCTTTGCTGCTCTGTGTTGAAATATTACCTTCTACTTTTACCCAGTGATAATTTTTCACTTCCTTTTCTTTGTTCTTGGATCTGCCTATGTTGTGTGTCTCTTTTTTGGGTCCCTGTGTTCATCTGTTCTAGCTTTACATATGTAACTCCTGCCAGATCAATTTCATTTGCAAACATCATATAACAGCAAACACAGAACAGAGTTCTTGCTCAAGGTATTAATTACTCTAACCTTTTAAAGTCTTTCACATTCCAGGCCAGCCGAGTGGCTCAGTTGGGTAAGAGCATGAGCTCTGAGCAACAGGGTCACCAGTTCAATTCTCACGTGGGCCAGTGAGCTGTGCTGGAGCTGAGCTGCTGCTGAGCTGCCACCAGGTGGCAGGATTGCTCAGCTGGTAAGAGCACGTGCTCATAACAACAAGTTGCCAGTTTGACACCTGCATTGGATGGTGGGCTACTACGCCCAGGTGCAATTGGACATGGCACTTTGAGCAGCAGAGAGCTGCCAACAGGTGGCCAGATGGCGACTGGACTTGGAGCTGAGCTAGCTGAGCCCTCCACAACTAAGAGTGAAAGACAACAACTTGTCTGTTCCCCTCCCCGATTTCCCAACACTGTTCTCCTTCCCAATTCCCCAATAAAATCTTTAAAAAAAATCAAGGCTTTCATGTTCCTAGATGCTTCAGATATTATACAATTTAAATTTCCTAACTTTTAAAAATAATTTTTTATTAATTGTTCAGATTTGTTTTATTATATGAAGACTGATAGTAGAACTAATCTCATTTTATTTATTGTCGTTCTTAAACAACAGGTTCCTTTTTTAAAAACAGAAGCTTACTCTGTTCTACTCACTAAACATTATTGGTGGGGCTCAGTCTTCAGTATACATCATGCTGCTTTTATTTTAAACATTTTCATATTGTTTCTTATATGGGAATATAATAGAAACACATACTATTTTAAAAATAGTATAATTTTAAATTCAATCAATATAAAGTTTATATTGACTAGAAAGTTTTAAAAATAATTTCTGTAATTTGTCCTGTCTGGTGTGCTGACTTCATATTTAACTTTTTCCTGTGCATAGTGATTTGACATATTCTTAGAAATTAGTCCTATATCGTTAATGTATTGATACTAGGAGTTGATTTGAATTGATTTCATTATATGTATGAACACATTGATAGTACTTTGGGGTGCAAGTATAATAACATAAATGTGCTGATTTCATGAGTGTTTACTAAGGCAAATCTAATTAGACATCTGCTGTAACTACCTTATTAGGCCTTAGTTTGACGTTTTTGTGTGTGATAAAGGTTATACAACTACAGTTCTTTAATTACTCTCTCAAACTTGTTGTTAATTCAAACTTTCTCCTTTCTAGTCCAATTTAGAGAGCGCTTCAAAATGTGTTCTAAATCCTCAGATGTGTCTTGATTTGAGCACTCTGACCGATAATGCTGCAAACATGCTGCTGATAAACTTTACAAGGATCCTAAAAATACCTGTATGCTTGCCTCTTACAGCTATTTGTAGGTCTGTTTGCTCAATTATATGATACTGTTATTGTCTAATGGGCAAACCTAAAGCCTTTGGGTAAATGTTAACGTTTTCCTGGATGCCTCTCATTGCTCTCATGGTGTGGATGGTGCTAATTTTATGTATCACATGGCTACCAAAGAACTTAGCTACATATGCTAAAAATTCTCAAAACAGAAAATTCTTTTATATCTTAGATTGTAAACCCCTGGGTAGAAACCAGGTCTGTTTATAGTAAAAATTCCAACCAAATAAAACCCTCAGCTTACCATACTTTTCTTTTCTGACACTCTAATTTGCAGGGAAAGGTCAAGAGCAGCATATAAGCAGCATATAACTAGAATGTATTAAAAACAAACAAATAAAAAACCCTGAACTTTTAGAGAATAAAACCAGTTCAATTTCCTCTCAGAGAAGAAGATCACTGTAAAATGTTCAACACAAGATCCTATGTCTTACACAGTAGTGTGGTTTTGATTAATTATGAGGTTAAAATGAGCAAATAGTAGTTTAAAAATCAAAATTCATGAATAATTTGTTGCTTGGAAAATAAGGTTTGGTGCATTGCAGGCATTTCCCACAGGATAACTTTTTACTTATATTCTGATTGGCTTTCTTGACTGGTAGGATTACAAGTATATAGCAGGACATTGCACGTAATCCACACAGTCTTGTCTTTTTACATGAGTGGGTTGCACGTGGGAATATCATCCATCTTGTGAGTCACTGCAGGAAAAACATATGAGAACCTCTGATCTGAACTATGGTTCCAAAAAAAAAAAAAAAAAGAAAAAAAATCTTGAAATCTTGACCCTGTGACACTTACATCTACATATTTATGAATGGTGATTGTTAGATTCTCTGTGCTATATTTAGCACGTATACTTCAGAACAACAGTTCCCAAAGTATGGTGTTCATATTATTAGTGGCATCAGGGATGCTGCTAGATGGTACATAGTGAATTTATATTAACAGTTAGGAATTTTAATAAGTGTTGGAGGAAAATATCTAAGAATCATATCAAATCCATGCTGTGTGGCTATCATTGCTTAGGGTAGGCTGAGTTTTAAGAAAAAAAGGACAGATTGTATATTGCCTAGATCTGGGTATACAGATGAAGGTGGGGACAGATTGTTTTCAAGTCATTTTCAACAAGGAGTGAAATGAGTTGTCTTCGTGTTTGTTTTCTTGCTCACCCCCACCCTGTTCTGGAAGATTCTGGGTAATTGAGTTCTCTCTGTATCTTAGCCTGACTCCTTGGAGGGCTGTCTGCCAAGGTCTTCCCAGGAATTAGAGTGGGGACATAGAGTTAGATGAAAATGGTGGCTTTTATAAAATATACTCTTTCTCTGATGATAAATTAGTCTGGCTAAGAGTTAATCATTTTAATATATCATCATCAGAACACCCGACTTTCTCCCAGACTTATGAATTCTTTGCTGTGCCACAGCAGGGCTCATAGGAGAACAGGACAGCTAGGAAATAATAAAGAGATGCCGGACTGCTTGTCTCCCTCCAGCCTGGGGTTGCTGGGGTGCTTCCTCTTCCCAGAGTGGCCTGGAGGGCGGTGCACCTTCTCATCTCTTCCCCAGGCTTCTTCCTTAGATCCTGGGAGTCGGTGCCTGTGGCTGTGAAGGGAGGCAGTGTGGCATTTTGTAGACCAAAATCCATGATGCTTTCATGCCCCCTTTCTTCCTTGGTTAAAATACAATTTGGAAAAAGTTTGGGAGAGAGAATCTTTCATAAAATATACATTTATTTTCCTGTAGTCTGTATTCCCTTTGCTTGAAGGAACACACTACATTAATCTGAATGATGACAAACAGTTTTTTTTAAAAAAAATAGTGTTAAAAGAATGACTTTATGGACAAATGAGAAAATATAAGGACAAAAGGGGAAATAGTTTACAGGCAGGGGAAGGGATTTGCAAACATCCATTTTTCTTTCAGAGCATAGTGCAGGCTGTCTTCCTACCTACTTAAGAAAGGGAGTTTTTAAGTTCTGAATATATTTTGGTGCCCTCTAAGGGATAGGGGGGTAAGGGAGAGTAGAGGGGAAGGTTGGGAGGGACTAAGAGGGAGAGGGAGGGAAGAAGGGATAGTAGGAAGATGGGAGGGAGGGAAAGAATGGGAGAATGAGAGCGTGAGATTTCAACAATTACCACAAGATGGCAGCAGGTGTATAATATTTAACAATTGTACAACCAGTCGTTTGGAATGGCCTTTAGTTGAATTTTAAAGTACATTCTCAACCATATAACTTAATACTAAGATTCAAGTGTTTGGAAAGTGTATCATCGAATACATATGGTATTTTATTTTTCCAGTTAGTAGTAATTTTGGGGAATGTGTTTAAAAAGCGAAAGTGAAGTGTTCTTTAAGAAAAAACAAATAGTATACTTTGCATGGCGCGTTCCTTAAACCTCGATTTCAGTCTGAGGAAAATTCCTAAAACCCCTATGAGGAAACCTCTGGACTCATACTTGGCTGAGAGAAGAAAATGAAAATACTGGAAAATTAATAGTAGTAAGAAATATATGTGTGAGTAGATAGAATAATAAAAGAAATGGTTTCCTGCTCATCCCCCATCCCCACATAAAGAACTGAAGTCAATTATTATAAACAAAAGTTAGATCAGCAATTAGAAGAAACTTCTAATACCTTCTAATAGGTTGTTTGATCTCCTTGATAATCCTGTGATTCTAGAATATAATTAAGTAAATCTTAATATGGCTTGTGGTAGACTGAGGTCCTTCTTAGAAAAAAAAATTCTCTAGTTAATGTGATTATTTTCATACATCTAAATATTTTCAAGAGAAAAGCAAAGTGTTTTCTGGAATGCTGTAAATATAAGCTGTCTTTCAACAATTTTAGGGTAAAAAGAAACTAGTGTAGTCTGACCTGCCACAGAGGGATTAATTGCGGGTCACATATAAAGGACCATAAGTTTTTGAATCAATATTCCCTTGGAAAGTGCCATTCAGTATTCCTGTAAAAGGCTATTTCATTCAGCCTGTGACCCTTCTCATGTGAAACCCCCAGGAGACTGGAAGTGAAGTCGTGCTGCTGATGGCATCACTTGTGATTTAACGCTGAGGAAAAATGTTCTTGTTTTGGTCTGTCCCAATAACCAAGGGTCAATGCCAAAATGAAGTTGTACTGTAAGTAAAAAGAAGTCAGTTCTGAATTAACGTGATTACTTGTCCTCTTTAATTGGTCTCTTTGTTCAGATATTGTATTAGATCATACTTAGATAAACAAGCAAGTCAGGAAATGGAGAAAATTTAAAACAGTGGATATTTTGATACCCTGTATGAGAATAAATTGTCTTCGTAAAAAATATTTTGAAACTCTGATATGTTTATTTGAAACTTTCAGTATATAAAAATAAATGCTCTTTGGGGCAGCAGTTTATATTTTTACTAGGTTGGGTTAAAAAAAATGTTATACAGTCTGTGATGCCAGAGCAGATCAAGGATAAATCAAATGTAGGATATGCTTTCTGTTGACTGTAGGGCCAAAAAAGAAAATCTAGTCTCTATTAGATATGGTAAAGAAAGCGATAAGTAGTAATACCTTTTGTTTTCTCTGATCTTTCTGGTTTGTTATTAAGGCAAGGCAAATTTCTGAAGTACAGAGGCAGGGTTTGAAGCATCCTACCTTGAAATATTCTAGTTACCTAGCTTTACCATCTGGCTCCAGGGCATCATGGGGGATGTCCACCCAAGATGACACAGGCTATGGACTCTCATGGCTTCTTGATAATAAAGAAATCAGGAAAATAATTTTTTTTTCTTTTGTGTGGCTCTGCATCCCTACTCACCATATTAAATTCTGGACACACTTTTTGATAACTTGAGAGCATACACTACATCTCAAATTTAATCATTTTAAATATTTTCTTGGGCTATACCTACTTCCTTATCTGTTTTAATTGTCAAAGTGATGCATGCTGGTCAGCACATAATAAAGAAATACCCAAGATTTAATGATCTTTCCCCCCCAGTCTTCCCCATCTGTCCTCCAACAGGCAGCAAACATTAACCTTTCTGTATGATGCAAACCTTTATGGAGAGAGAACTTCCATGTCCATTTGGAGGTTTTTTGTTTTTGTTTGTATATTTTTTGTTTGCTTGTTTTAAACTAAAATGGAATAATTCCACAACACTCTTCCACAATCTGCTGTTTTTAGCTTAATAATCTAAAAGTTCTTTCCAGATCAGCCCATACTTGACTGAGCCATGTACTATTTCATAGAATTCATGTACATCAGCTTATATTGATAGCTATTTTTGTTTGTTTTTTTGCAAGCATAAACAATGCTGCAACCAATATTCTTGTACACATTTCTTCAATTTTTTTTGTTTATATATAGGATAAATTCCAAAAAGTGAGAGTGCTAGGTCAAAAATGTTGCTAATTTTCAGTGTGACTTTTTTAGTTGATGCGATTATGCATATACTTTCTATATGAGATGAATGATCTCTGATTCTTCCTTTTAAAAATAAAAGGTATGCCAGTGGCTTTCACAAAGTTAATTTTCTATATTAAAGACAGACAGAAGGTTTGAAAAAGAAAATCAAACATATAACCATAGCAGTAACATGCGGAAAGTTCTTATTTATTTCTTTTTTTATACTTGAGTTGCTTTCATGAGAACACTTTTTGAAGCAATGTTTACATGCCCTTTTACTTTTCTGATTTACAAAGTTTATATTGTGCTTTTAGCTTTAATTTTATTGTATTATTTTTACAAGTTGAACAAAACTTCCAAATTCCTACAATGTGAGTTTTTAAAATAAGGATAAAATTGTTTGTATATAATGCTCTTAAATAAATAAAGTCCTTTAAGAATCACAATGATTTGTTTTTCTTTCATCAAAATACATTTTTGATACTTTAAGAATTCAGAAGAACTTACTCCCAGTTGGGAAAATAACAAATTCCAAGTTTCTCAGCTATGATTTTTTTTTGAGACCAGTGCAAAGATTTGGACATATATGGTATTGGAACTATTCAGTGAAGCTTTCTTTTTATAGGATAGTAATCTCCAGTAGAAGAGTTTTCTTTCCTTTTTTTTTTTTTTTGAACATTGTGATGCTATTTGACTAGATTTCCTGAAAAGTAACTTTGTAAACATTTATTTGGATCAGGATTCAGTTATATGAAAGGTAATCACTCAAAAAATTGAAGCTTAGAAATGAAACTCTTTTTAGAGAGTAAGAGAAATAACCTCAGAAATTTCAGCCCATTCTTATAGAGAAAGTATCATGATAATTAAAACAATAGGCTTTAGAGTCACAGACCAGAGGTTGAACTCTGGCTCGTCCTGCATGTACTGGCTATATGCTTTTAGACAAATTACTTCATCCCTCTTAGCTTTAGTTTCCATAGCTATAAAATAGGAATAATGATACTTCCTCTCCATAAGGTTTTGTATACGGGGCATACTCCATACATGTTTGTGGGATAAGAAAAGATGATATGAGTGTAAAGTGCTAAGTAAAGTGCTGGCAAGTTGTGTAGCAATGGAAGGTTTAAAACATTTTAGAGATTTTTTAAAAAAGACTTTAGTTCTGGTATTAACAAATTATAAAACATAATGCCTAAAAAGGATTTTAGGAGATATCTTTGTTAACCCCCTTTGATTAACAAAGCATTAATGACAAAGAAACAAAAATCGAGAGGTTCAAAAAGACTGTGATTTGCAGGAACGTTCAATGTGCCAGCTATGTGAGGATCAGGGAGAGACACAGAAGGCCCCAGAAGAGCGATCCAGAGCAAGAGGTTCTGCACAGCTGAAACATTTCCATGGCTAGGGGTTATCTACAGTTGTCATGTTCCATCAGGCCAGAAGCCTTATTTCCCCAACACCTTTTCTTTTACTCCTCTCGCTGTCAAATTTTTAACAATTTTTTATTAAAAATAGAGTTAGCATACAATAGTCTGTTAGTTTCAGGTGTACACAGTAGTTATTCAACATTTATATACCCAAAGAAGCGATCATCATGATAAGTCCAGCAACCATCTGACACTGTACCACACTATTACAATATTATTGACTATAGTCTAATACCATGTATGCTGTACATTACATCCCCATGACTTATTTGTTTCGTACCTGGAAATATGTACCACTTATTGGCCTTCACCTTCCCACCGCCCTTTTTAAAATTTTTCAGCTACAGTTGACATTCAATATTATTTTATATTAATTTCAGGTGTATAGGATAGTGGTCAGATATTTATATAATTTAAGAAGTGATCCCCCTGACTAGTATAGTACTCACCTGACTGTATAAATAGTTATTACCATATTATTGACTATATTTCCCTTGCTTTACTTTACATCCCATGACCACTTTGTAACAACCAATTTGTACTTCTTAATCCCCTCTCCTTTTCACCTACCACCCCAATTCCCCTCACATTGGGCAACCATCAAAATGTTCTCTCTATCTATACGTCTGTTTTTGTTTTATTTGTTTATTTTGTTTTTTAGATTCCACATATAAGTGAAATCACATTGCATTTGTCTTTCTCTGTCTGATATACTCCATTCAGCACAATATCCTCCATGTCCATCCATGCCACAGCAGATGGCAATAACACATTTCCTTCCATGGCTGAGCAATATTCCATTATATACATGTATCACCTCCTCTTTATCCATTTATTCATCGACAGACACCCAGGTTTCCTTCACATCTTGGCCATTGTAAATAATGCTGCAGTGAACATATGGATGCATATGTCCCCTGGAAGTAGCATTTTGGGTTTTTTCAGATAAATACCAGGGAGTGGGATAACTGGGACCTTCTTTATCTCTTGTTGTGGTCTCTGTTTTTTTTGTTTTTTTTTAAAGAAATTTTATCGGAGAACAGTGTGTTTTTCCAGGACCCATCAGCTCCAAGTCAAGTAGTTGTCTTCAATCTAGTTGTGGAAGGCGCAGCTCATTGGCCCATGTGGGAATGGAACTGGCAACCCTGGTGTTATGAGCCTATGCTCTAACCACTTTAGCAAACTGGCTGTCCCTGTAGTCTCTGTTTTAAAGTCTAGTTTGTCTGATATGAGTATTGCTATCCCAGGATTTTTTTTGTTGTTGTTTTCATTCCCATTTTGATGAAATAACTGTTTCCATCAGTTTACTTTCAGTCTGTGTATCTTTCAATTTGAAGTGATTCTCTTGTAGGCAGCACATGTTATTTTTCTTATCCATTCAGTCCTTCTATATCTTTTGAGTCACGCATTGAATCCATTTACATTGAAAGTAATTGTTGATAGATATGTAGCTATTGCCATTTATTATTCATAATTTTGATCTTTTTTTTTTTTCCATCTTAAGGAAGTCCCTCTAACATTTCTTGTAATACTGGTTTGGTGGTGATGAACTCCTTTAGCTTTTTCTTGTCCGGGAAGCTCTTTATCTATCCTTTGATTTTAAATGATACCTTGCTGGGTAGAATAACTTTGGTTGTAGGTCCTTGCTTTTCATCATGTTGAATATTTTCTGCCAATCCCTTCTGGCCTGCAAAGTTTCTGTTGAGAAATCAGCTGACTATCTTATGGGAGCTCCCTTATAAGTTACTAGTTGCTGTTCTCCATCTGCTTTTTAGGATTCTCTCTTTGCCTTTAACCTTTGCCATTCTAATTATAATGTGTCTTAGTGTGGGCCTGTTTGTGTTCATCTCGTTTGGGACTTGCTGCACTTCCTAGGTTGTATGTTTATTTCCTTCACCAGATTAGGAAAGTTTTCAGTCATTATTTCTTCAAATAGATTTTTAATCCTTGCTTTCTCTCTTGTCCTTCTAATACCCCATGATGAAAATGTTGTTACGTTTGATATTGTCTCAGAGGTATCTTAAACAATCCTCATTTCTTAAAATTCTTTTTTCTTTTTTGCTGTTCCAGTTGGGTATTTTCTGCTACCTTGTTTCCAATCACTGATTTGATCCTCTGCTTTATCTAGTCTGCTGGTGATCCCTTCTACTGCATTCTTCATTTCATTTATTGCATTCTTCACTTCTGACTGGTTCTCTTTTATGGTGTCTATGTTCTTTTTTATGCTTGCTATCACTTTGTTGAAGTTCTTACTAAGTTCCTTGAGCATCCTTTTAATTATTGTTTTGAACTCTGTATCTGGTAAGTTGCTTGCCTCCATTTGGTTTAGTTTTTTTTGTGAAGTTTTCTCATTTGGGATGTATTTCTTTGCTTTCTCATTTTGACTGCCTCTCTGTTTGTTTCTATGTATTAGGTAGGTCTGCTATATTTACCTGTCTAGGCCAGGTGGTCTTATATAGTATAGGTTCTGTGGGGCCCAGTGGCACAGTCTTTGTTCATCTGTGCTGGGTGCTCCAAGAATGTCCCTTGTGTGGGTTGTGTGTGCCCTCCTGCTGTAATTGAGACTACATTGCTGCTGGCATGTCAGTAGGTAATATTGAACATCAGGCTGACTGGCTATGGGGTTTGGCCATTTCCATAGCTTATGGGCTGATGTGCAGGGGGCTTACCCCACAGAGCAGGATTCACCCCAGTAGGCTCTGGTGCCTGTTGAGACCACCCTTTGTGTGTGCCACTTGTGGGGCTAATTGGGTGGTGCTCTGCTGTGGTCTGAAGCCAACCCCCAAGTATCGTTTGTTCTGGGGCCTCTTGGGAGGGACTCTGGTGCAGGCCCAGATTAGCCACTGCTGGTAGGAGCTATAAAGCAATCCACAGTTGGTCCCTGCCTGTGCTATACCTGGAGGTGAGTGAGAGAGGCCACACTGTGAATTGAGGACAGCTGCTACCTGTACCAGGTTTGGGGTAGCTCTTCCAAAAGCCAGGACACTGCAAGGACTGCTGCCACCTGCCAGCTCCCATAAGATTCAGCTGCTGATAAAACCTCCTGCAGTACCCAAGTTGGCTGTGGCCGGGTCTCAGTGAGTCAGAAAGGTTGAGCAGCGGAGCTCACCAAGCCAATCAGATTCAGGACTGGCTTGTGGGGGTGGGCTCAAGACAGGAAAGATGGTATGCACTTGCTGGCTGCATGGGAGAAGGGCCCCACATAGAGAAAATTACACAACTGCGAAGTTACACAACTCAGTCTCTCATCATATATCTCTGACATCCCCACAGTCACCTCATCTTGATTACATCCACAAAGACCCTATTTCCAAATAAGGTCACGGTCACAGATTCCTCCTGGGCATAAATTTGAGATGGGGGAGTATTCAACTCGGTATACCATTCCATCTGTTTTTCTAATCTCCCTTCAAGCCCAAGATACAAAGCTGTGACTTCTGAAGTATGCTGAGCACTGTGGAAAAGAGGTTTGGGATGAAGTGAGGGGTGAAAAACATATGTAGGTAATGACGCGAGGTTTTACAGAGACCTTTTCATCTACTGTTACCAGCTGCCCTCCTCTCCCCCTACACCTTTTCTTATTTATCAGAGGATCTTGTGTGTGCTGATTGTCCTTTAGTTCAAAAGAAAGTGTTAGCCTCTTGTGATTCCATGAAGTTTCACAGATCTTTGGTGATTTTGATTCTCCTGTTTTCGTGGTATGAGTTTTGTAAAGATTTACAGGGAAGCAAAATTGGACTTAAAACGAGACACAACTAGTGATTTTCATTTCTGTAGACTGTAGTTTTCTTACCTGTAATTTTAGGGTGAAAGAAACTTTTATGGTGCAATTTCAACACTTTACTTCCCTATAATTTTGGTAAATTGTTTCTTTAAGGTTTCAAGGAAATAGTGGAATAAACCTCAAATAAGCATATTATGATAAAGACAATTTTTCTTTGGCACATTTATCTAAACTGTGTCAAAATATAAACTAATTTAGAAAATTCTAAATGTTCCAATCAATTAAAATTATACACTCTAAAACAGCATGGTTATATGTAGGCATAGACTATTTTTAAGCTGACATTATTTTATATATTTCAAAATAGAATTTAAATAGTTTTCTCACTTCTACCCCAAGCTAAGGTGCATATACACATATTTTGTAACCCAACTAGAGTATTTTTGTTAGTGTGTCCACTAAGAATTTAGTTTTTTTTTTAACATTTAGGAAAATTTCAAGAGACAGAACGAATTAATTAAACAGTCTTACTGGTGATTTGGTTTCATATAGAATACATTATGTAATAGAGGAAGTCCAATTATTTGAAAATACAATTTTAAAGTGTATGATAGTATGGGTATATCTCTATTTGAGTATATTTAGTTCTCAAACACTCCATATTCATAATGCTTCAAAGAATAATCCAGATTTCTGAGATTCTTGATAATATAGAATATTTAATGATGTATTGTTCAATATGAACTAACTGTCTTTTTGTAAAGAAAAATCTGTCGGAACATTCATGCCATTCAGACAGAAGTACCCATTCTCTAGTCTCGTTGAGATTGTTTATTCTTTTGCTCTCTTTGCTTCCTGTCCATCTGCTGACAGATTTAGTTATTAGAAAGCTTGTCTTCTCATTGATGGAGGAGATTTTTAGCAATAATTCAAGTGGCCATTTCATTTTATAGAAACTTTCCTGGAAATAGCCAAGTGCCTTCAGTGGTGGGTGGAGTGGTTAGCAAAGGGTGGCTCCATTGGGAAGGGTGATCAGTCCTGGTTTTGTGGAAATTTTCTGGGTCCATCTGTTGTACTAAGTAAGGTAGTTCAAAGGGTGGATGTGGAATTCCATGGAGCAAGTGCAGAAAAGTGAATTCCACTACCCAACATTAGTCATTAGCCCTGTATTAAGAATCTTTATTAATTGGGTAAGGATATAAATGGCATCTTAATCAAATTTGCAGGAGACAAGATGCTGTAAGGGTTGGTAATGATACTGGAAAACAGAATCAAGATCTCAAAAGCCTATGATAGGCAAGAGCAGTGAATTACAATCCTCATACACCCAATGCTCTCCTTTCATGTCAAATGCTTCCTAATGCTACCTGACTACCCTGAAATGAAATTCATAGATAATATAACCCATCTGCCCATGTAATTATATGTGAATATGTACATAGTATCCTAATGATCATATAAGAGAAAATAATGTATAATCAAATGATATGTGGTTTAAATAAGTAAGTGCTTAGATTGTCCAAGTTGGAGATGACCACAGGAAACAGACTACACAGTAAGTTGAACTGAAAATGTGAAGCACATACACCTCTTCCTAGAATCATCTTATACAAGTATAACTACTGAAAACATACATTGGTACTGGTGTGTTGTATATTGGTCACTCCAGTGCCACTAATGGTGTTTCTGTCAAGTGATCCAATTTTCCAAATTAGTGAACAACGCTGTAAAGTTTTTTTTTTTTTTTTGTATGTTTGATATTTCTGTACATATTTAGTGTTGGTTGTTGGTTGTTCCTTACATGTGAGAGTATCTGGTTTCTTTTCGTGGCTGTCGTGGTCATGATTGCTGATCTGTTTTGCTCTAAAATTTCTCTGCAGTAGGGCCCAGCCAAAGAGGCTCAAGAATCATCACACTCAGAGGCCAACTTTAGACCAAACCAGAGCATTACCAGGTTTGACCTACAAGAGTCACACCCAAAGGGAAATCGCTATGGGCACAACAGCCCAAAGGGACCAAGCTTCATTGGAGAGGCCAACCCCCACACAGCAGCTCATAAACTGTGGACACAGCTAATCCTCGCAGCTAGTCAGCCTGGGAGTCAATCCCACCTACTGACAAGCCAAAAGCAATCAAAGCTCAACTTCAACAGAGGAAGACACACAACACGAGGAACACTTCTGGTGTCCATGTACAGGAGAATTGGAAGACTGAGTAATTCAAATATAAAGGACACATGCCACATAAGTCCACCCAGAAAAGACTGAGAGTCCTAGGGGATCTACCTAATACATCAAAGCAAGCACAAAGAGTAAGCTAGAATGGCGAAACAAAGAAACACACCCCAACTAAAAGAACAGAAGAAACCTCCTGAATCAGTGGAACTAGGGGAAATAGAGGCAACCAACCTATTGGAAACATAGTTCAGAACACTGATGATTAGAATGTTCAAGGAAGTTAGTGAGAATATAAAGAAGGATAGAGAAATCGTGAAAAATAACCAGCTAGAACTAAAGAATGCAATTACTGAAATAAATAACAAACTCGAAGGAATTACCAACAGATTGGATGAAGCAGAGCATAGAATCAGCAACTGAGAAGACAAGATATCAGAGATCATCCAAGGGGAACAACAAAAAGAAAAAAGAATAAAAAAATATTGAAAATAGTTTAAGAGAGCCGGGCGATAACATCAAGTTAAACAACCTTTGCATCATAGGAATACCAGAAGGAGACACAAGTGAGCAAGGGATCGAGAACATATTTGAAGTAATAATGTCTGAAAACTTCCCTAACCTGGCAAAGGACATTGACATACATGCCCAGGAAATGCAGAGAGTTCCAAACAAGATGAACCCAAACAGGCCCACTCCAAGACCCATTATAGCAAAAATGGCAAGGGTTAAGGACAAAGACAGAATCCTAAAAGCAGCAAGGTACAGGCAGCAAGTTAGTTATAAGGGCACCCCCATAAGAATTCTGTAAAGTTTCTTACAAAAGAAAGTATCCACTTCCCTTAATTTATATGGTAGTTGCATTCCTGAAAAACGCCATGTAATTTAAGACCATGCAACAATAAATATTTCATTTACATGTGAAACAGATTTAGGTTCTAGGCTTAGAGAATTATATATGGATTTTTCTTCTACGTGAATGGCCAGTGCGGGATATGAATGTTGTGTGGGCTGTAGAATAATTCTTCAGTGTGTGGTACTCTGTGCATTGCAGGACATTGAAATGAAAAAACACCCCGCAAATTTCCTGAGTTCCCACAAGGGGGCAGTGTGGACCCCAGTGAGACTCACTGGGCTAAAAGTGTTTCTCACCTTGGAGCTATTGACATTTTGGGTCTGATAATTATTTGTCTTGTTTGTGGGGGTGTGGGAGGAGGTACTGTATTGTGCATTGTAGGATGTTTAGCAGCAGCTGTGCCTTTACTAGATGCCAATACCACCCCTACCCACCACCAGTTAGAACACTGAAAAATATCTTCAGACACTGCTTATTGTCTCCTGGGGAACATTTTATCCTCAATTGAGACCACTAACTGAACAGAGGATGTTTAATGGGGAATTGATAGGAAAACTTTCTCCTGGAAGGAAATATGAAACAAATTTCTTAATTAGAACTTACCCTGTGAGAGCATTTGTGGAAAGATGTAGGGACTGTCTATAAGGAACCTATGAATCAACCAGGAGGTGTGATTCGTGTACATGGATATATTATTTAAATTTTTTCTTTTAATTTATTGATTTTTATTCTGTTTTATTCAATAAAGGATTTGTGGCCACCTAAGAAAAAGTGTAGAATTGCTAAAAAAGATGTGCTATTCTTACCTTACTCTGCTCCATTTATTCCCACCTGGGGCATTGTCCTCTATGCTGAGTACTTTAACAGGGACAGTTATTGGCATACTGGAACAAAGTTATTTGTGTATTTCATGAATTCTGTGTGGTGTCAACACATAGAATGAAGACAGATGATTACAAGTGATAAGGTGACAGTTTCCAGCTCACGGTAAGGTGGATCTTTCTAACAGAGCTTCCTGATGGCTCTGGACTGAGTTACTTTGGGAGAAACCATGAGTGGTGATGTTCAAGGAAAGATTTGTTGGCAACTGGCCTTGAAATAGTATTATCATTTGTAAAGTTGCTAACAGTGATATATATGTATTTATCTATTCTATTCTTGTATCCCTCCTACAACCACCATACTAAGTAGTTATTACCTCTGTAATTGAGCACTTCCTCTACCATATAATGAAATACCTCCCTTCCAAAACCATCCATTCTAACTATTCATGTTTGTAGTCAGTGAGTGGCTGAGAAGCTACCACGAATGTTCAGAATTAAAGCATGCATTTTAAAACATACTTAAAGACCATGCATTTATTTATTCATTCAGCAATTAGTTATTTATTGAGGGCCTACTTTGTGCTAGTCATTATTCTAGGCCATGAGGGTAGACTGTTATCTTCTACCCTCAGTCACATGTAGCCTCTGGTCTAGTAATAAAGGCAAACAATAAATTAGGAAACAAATAAAAGTAAAATTTCGAATTGTGATGCATGCTAATAAAAGAATAAATAAAGGTACTATGGTAGAAAATAAAAGGGAGGTGCTGGAGTTTATTTTAGACAGGATGGAGGAGTTTGTTTTAGAGGAGTAAATTGTTCTAACAATGGGAAGAGTGTTTTAGATGGAAGGACATGTGCAAAGGCCTGGCATGAGGAAAGACATTGGCGTGTTTGAGGTTCAGAAATAAGGGCTATGTAGCTGGAATATGGTGGATGACAGGGAATGTGGCATGCAATGAGTTTCCAGAAATATAGAGGGTTTAGCTCATGTAGGGAGGCAGTAAAGCTTAGAGATAACATGGACCAAGTATCCAGAGAGCCTAGATTCAAGTTATATCACTTTCTTTTCCTTGTTGCTTCATCTGCAAAATGGATACAGAAAGCATATGCCTCATGGAGTAGTTGTGAGGATTAGATGAGTTAACCTAAGGGAAATGCTTAGAATGGTGCTTGAAGTTATAGATATTAGATGTCGTTATTACTGCTGCTGCTGTTGCTTCTGCTACTACCACACTGGTCTTGTAGGCCATGTTAAGGAATTTGGATTTTATTCTAAGAAGGTGAAGCCATGAAAGGGCTTTTCAACTTGGACCCTTTTGTAAAACTTTTAAACAAGAACCGAAATGTTATCCTAATAAGAAAACAGGTAGAATTACTTATCTTAAAGTTTTGGGTATAACATCTACAATAAAATAGGTTAAATTGTAAAAGGGCATTCTTTTCTTTGGTCAGAATTGTTCCTTTAGATGATTTGAGTCATTTGACAATAACAGAGAGAGGCTACTCAACAACTGAGCACTTTATTTTAAACCATCTTTATCAATGGCTCTAACATGTTTTTTTTTTTTTTTTTTTTTTTTTTTTTTGTTTCTTTTGAGGGCAGTGTCACTGGACCTCGTATGTGGGACCAAACCGGGGCTGCTGGCTTCCCAAGCCAGCGCTTAACCACCGCGCCACTCAGCCGGCCCTTCTAACATGTTTTATAGGTTTAAAAAGAGCCGTAATTAATACGCAGGAAGGGATACTAGAATAATAATAAAATCTAATTTTTAGGAACAAAGTATCTGGGTCCTTTAGAAATACAAAGAAAATTTTAGATATTTTTTAAAGCAATGGAAGAATCACAACCATTGTTATTATTAATTTTTTTTTACCGTGAACATGGCTAATATATGTTAATTGGGATTCTGCAGGGATATATTCTTAGTTGTGATGCATCTTCTCTCCCTGTTACTTTGGTTTTGCTTCCAATCCTCCACGTCTCTCTCATAGAAACACACCAGGGCTTTGGCTTATTGATTACTGTTGATGAAAGAAGATGTTGTTGCCTTTGGGAGTGGCTACTAGGTGCAGGCATTCTCTTTTTTAGTTGTTGAGATGCCCCAGAGAGCACTACAGTTTCTTATCATAACAGCCAGTGTTAGATGGTGTTATCTTTATTTTTATGAACCAGAGTTGTCTGCTGTAGCTTGCCAGTGAGGATAATCATTCCTTAAAAGAGCACTGATAGCAATCAAATCCTAGTTGTAGAAATAGGGCTTTTGTAGGGAAAAATTATCTTGAAAATAATTTTTTTTCAGACTTCAAAAATTTGAAGTCTCCCCGTCATTCCCCATCAATGACAAAGTTGCATGTGCAGTGACGCTAGTCGGGTTTTGGTCTACTGCACATATTATCAAGGGCAGTCGGGACTTCAAAGATGAAGGACTGGGAAAGCTGATCTGTGACCTCACACTTAACTTGTTTAATCCTGCAATTCTGACTGACTCTGTAGTTCAGTATGATTTAGATGTGGCCCTGGGCTAAAAATAAACAAAGTACTGAGACTGGGTTGAAATATTTGCCTTCTGTCCTTCCTGTTTTTCAAGTGATATAGGGTAAGGCTGATGTTTTTACTTCTTAGAGCAGAAGTGTTTGATTATTATACAACAGGAACTCACTGTAATTTCCTACCATGTATGTTTAATATTTTGCAAAGTTATTACTAAGTAATCCAGATAATAAACCACACCCATATTACTACAGAAAGTCTTTTGGCTAAAAAGAAATTTCTTTCTAAATGAGAAAACATTTTCATTGCAACCCTTGTTGAAAAACTACAACAATATCTTTACTTAATTGTGAAAGAATGTCCAGATTGCAGTTAAATTATTTTCCCAGGCTCTTTCAAGAATTTCAAATTAAAATAAGCCAGCCTTGTTTCTCACTATATACTCGTATTCATCAAATATTTATTTAATATCTACTGTGTTCAATAGCAAGCATTTTGTCATTAAATTACCAACTTCATTTGTAAATTATTTGATTATTGAAATAGGGAAATAAATTAATTTTCACTTAAATGCATTTTGTAGGACAAAACACTTTCAAATAATGGGATTCCTAAGTATGTAACACAAAAGCAATCCTTACTGGGGAAAAGGTTGGGAATTAGTAACTTGGAATCTTACTTTGCTTGTTATTATAAATGCTATAAAGTTAAAAAATTATTCTCAAATTTATTCTACTACTGCATACTTTAATAGGAGGCCAGAATTAAATCCAGACTAACAGTTCTTACTTAATGTTTCTTTCATCTCTTAAGACTGGGGTTATCAAAAATTTTAAAAACTTCAGCCCATTTACAGCTCTGCCCCACCCCCAAGTAGCACCCCTTTCTAATGGAAAAAGAGTATAATTCTATGAAGGAATTGAAAAAGGATAAAATAAAATATTGCAGTATGAGGCTGTATTTATCATTTTACATATTACAAATTGACTAAAAATAATCCTATAAATTTTAATATGCCAGTCTACATATTATGCTGCAAGTTGTTCAGCTAACGTAAATTCTTAGGCTGCTTATTACCAATGAAGTGTCATGAGCAATTAAAATTTAATAGGTGTGTTGAGTGGTAGGTATTATTTGTAGATTTGCAATAGCAATAGAGTTATAGATGATCCATATTTGAACCACATTGCATACATGTCCTAGACACTAATAATTGGAAAATTATGGTTTAATGTCTATTTATAGTGCTATAGTCATCATTGCAGGATTAACAGAAGTACCCATTGCAAATGAAATGCATACTGATAATGCATTCACAATGACAGTAATTTTATTAAAAAAAAACAACTACTATTGACAACCCCGGCCAAGTCAAGGCCGCATTTTGCAGAGCTGTCTTGTAGAACATTATAGAAATTCTAAGTATCTGCATGTTATATGTGCAATTGAGCTTTTCAAAGTTGCCAAACATTGAGGACAAATTTCTTGGTAAAATATCAAATAAGTAAAGTCAGTAAACTCTCACAATGCACTAATCTGGTTCGTTAACTCTTGATATTAGTAACCTTAATAATTCACTTGGTAAATTACAAGTAAATAATCCTTCTCATATCATCTGTTAGATACGTTTATCAAGTTAGGTCACTTGCCTATAAAACTAGAGAGAGACTCGCTTTAAAAAGAAAATCAACTTGTAAAATACTAAGGACCCTTTTGGGGCTATGGACCACACTTGAGAAACATGCAATATATCCATAATTTATCCAATGCATCTTAGTAAATTGAGAAAAGGAGTAGATCTTTAAATGCCCTCTGTGCCTATTACATCATTTTTCTGCACTGTAGCATCAAAAGCTGTTGTTATTCTCCAACTGGCTATGAAGTCTGAAAAATTTTCTCATGATGATATCACTGCAATTTCTTCTTTTATCTTGTTCACATACATTCTATCCTCTCTCTGCACTTATTCTTAGAGTCTCAAAGGAGTCCATTCATTACTGCTTATTTTCCAACCTCTTCTATCAGTGAAAGAGGAACCCTTTAACTGAAATGATCTACTCATGTTCCCTCCCCCATCAAGAATCATTGAAACCTGTGAGACAATCATTACTTTCTAAAATGATACTATCAAGATCAACTGTTGACAGCTCGTGATCTGTGCTTTGATTTAGAGTAGCATTATCCAAACTGTGACCTAATTTTACAGGATGAAAAAAATGTTATAGTTAGAAACTCTGTATGTCATATATTCCTCTTGGAAATACGCAATGTGTGTTAGTGTAGTAAGGACTCTTGGAAATATTGCTTTCAAGAAACTTTTAAATTCTGTTAAATCCAGTCTTTCCCATTTTTTTTTTTTTTTGAGGGCAGTGTCACTGGCCCTCATATGTGGGACCGAACCAGGGCCGCTGGCTTCCTAGGCCAGCACTTAACCACCATGCCACTCAGCCAGCCCCATATTTTTGATATAGAGTTTCTCTCCCTCTCCAATTTTATTTTTCCATGCAGTACACTTAACATCACACAGTATTGTTGTCTTCTAAGAAAATCCTCTGGGAAAGATCATTAGAGTAAATTTAGGGTACAAGTGATTTTCCAGATTTGTATCCCAGTGTTATTGCATCCTTTTTCTTCTGCTCTCTACCCAGATCCAGCACCCAATTTTTTGTTGTTATTGTTGTTGTTTTTGTTTTGAGGGCAGTGTCACTGGCCCTCACAGTGGGAAGCCACTGGCTTCCCAAGGCAGCGCTTAACCACCGTGCCACTCGGCCAGCCCTCCAGCACCCAATTATTGATTGAACCCTCCTCATTCAGATCACTAAGCCTCCTCTTAAACTTAGCTATCCCAGTCTTACTGGATTCCTCTACATTTTACTCATAACTCTAGTTGACTATCCAAACTATAGTTAGAGAAATGAACAATATATTACAATTAGTTATGTTTTATAATTGCTATATTAAACTGTGTCTGAAACCCTCTCTCTGGATGGACTCTCTCCCTCTTTTCCTTCCTTAACAATCATTTCAGAGGATTATAGTTGACATTTTGTTCTTCAGAGTTTTCCAGGGACTAAAAATAATATGCATGATAACCAAAGTAAATTTAAACCTGTGTGTCTGTTGTGTATGTGAAAAGTTTATACATATGTCAACAAACATATATCCATTCAACAATTTTTTTTGCATTTACTATGTGTCAGGCAGTGTTCTAGATACTCAAAGGTGTCTTTTGGCAATATTAGCAGCTCTCTCCAAAATTCTGTAAATTTGGAAGGCACTGACAGTGGCTCAGGGTTAACTTCTGATCTCAATCCACTTCATTGAGGGGGATTAACTGCACCTTCCCCTGTAAAATCAATCTTCTCACATGATCGTACATGGGGACTCTGGAGGTGTACAAAAGAAGGAGTAGAGAAAGTTCCCTAGTGGATCAAAATTGTTATGTTCATTTAACAAATCAAATTGTCGTCCATACTAAATTTCATTAAGAACCTTCTAAGCCAGTGCTATTATAGGAATACAAGATGGATGAGCATTCATGGGACTACATGGTACCAGGCGCTACTATATAGCTTTAAAATATCAAGTTGAAATGAAGAACAATTTATTTGTACAGGTAGGGTTTGCAACTGAGAGTTATCTTTTCACTGCTACTTATTAGATAGTATACCCTAAGTATACCGTGTTGCCACAAGGGTTCCTCAAAGAATCACAGAATAGGTAAAGAAGGTGATAAAGTCAGTGTTAAAGATTTTAAGTATAAAGCATAACTAATTGTAAGATATAGTTCATTATTCTAACTGTAGTTGGATGGCCAACTAGAGTTATGAGTAAAATGTAGAGTAGTTATGCAAGATGATAAAGATAGAATTTAAAAAATACCCCACGGTTTAGGATATAAATCAAAGGAGTCTCCTTCAAACAGAAGATTTTTGGGAGGATTCTTCTTTTTCTTATAAACTCTCATGCATTTTGTTTTCTAATCCACAATATGTTGATGTTAATTTAGTATAAATATGTTTTATTCCTCTGCTCCCATATGTAGGAAATGTTCCACCATGTTTGTCCTGTGGTCTTGTATACCCAGGCACTGGACCACTTAATTTTTGGGGCGAGGAGAACTCTCATTTAAGAAGTGAAGTTAGGAAGCAAGTTTTATATCTCAGCATTTATAGGTCCTTCAATCTCTGTTTTTAATCAGTGCTTATTTCTCCAAGTCAGTAATTTCTCAGCATTCCCCATTTGTCCTTAATATTAAAAACCTGTTTGTGTCAGAACTACTCAATATACTATCTTAGGGGTAGTGCCATCTATGTTCACTGGTTAATTTTCATTCTCCAACCTAAACAACCCTAACTTCCGGAAGGAAGCTTTCTTCTCCCAATGTCTAACAGAAGGAACTATGACGCCTGGTTCCACACAGGTAGTAAATAAACCTTATTGAATTTTTAGGCTGTTATATCATTTTCTAAGCTTTCATGAATATTTGTTCTTTAAAATCTTTTAAATCTAAGAAGGCCATTCATACAGGTAAGCAAATTAGACAATCATCCATATGTTAAGGTTTGAGGGTTTTACAGTTATCTATGGCTGCCTTTAAAAAAACAAACAACAGGGCCGGCCGAGTGGCGCGGTGGTTAAGTGCTGACCTGGGAAGTCAGTGGCCCCGGTTCGGTCCCACATATGAGGGCCAGTAACACTGCCCTCAAAAAAAAAAAACCACCACCAACAACAAAAACCCAAAATCAATGACCCAAAAAAATAAGCACAATATTTGTTTTACTCAAATCTGCATTCTATCCAATCTCTACTTATTCATTGTCAGCCTGGAGCTGGACTTGTCTGAAGACTTGCTTACTCACATGTCTGTCAGTTGATCCCAGATGTTGACCTGCTCCTCAGCTGTGGCTGCTGGTAGAACCCCTAGATGTGGCTTGTCCATGTGTCTGTTTTACTGTCTTACAGCATGGTGGTATCCTAAAGGGATATTATCCCAATAGGACCAGGCAGAAGTTTAGATCCATTTCTAGATGGAGGAGTGTCAATGTCACTTTGTAATAAGAACATGAGAGATGGAATATGTTAGTGAGAACATCACTGGAATCTGGAGACAATATTTGTAGTTTAATAAGGTATTTCTTGTGTTCCCCAAACTATTTCTGTTGAAATTCTTTTCTTTTTTTTCTTTTTTTTTTTTTTTTTTTGAGGGTAGTGTCACTGGCCCTCATATGTGGGACCTGAACCGGGGCCGCTGGCTTCCCAAGACCAGCGCTTAACCGCCATGCCACTCAGCTGGCCCTTGAAATTCTTAACTCTGTGTGTGTGTGTGTGCGTGTGTGTGCGTGTGTGTGTGTGTATGTGTACGCGCGCGCATGCAAGTTAAAATAGTGAAGATGCCTATAAAAATGTACATTTTGTTATGGGTATATATTTTTATTTGTTTTGTAGATTCCTATAAAATTTACATCTTGTTTTATTAAAACAAAAAACAGAGATTATCAAATAGAGTTCATTGCTTTTTCAGATTATTTTGCAGGGTCCTGGAAGAAAAGGTAAATTTTGATATAGGAGAAAGAAAAACAAGGTTCAAAGGAATCTTGTAGAGACAGCATCATTACAGGGTTAGACATGCGATGGGTATCTAATAGGATAGAAGAATTTCAGAATTAGGCCCTGATAACAAACTACGTTCAAAATTTTACCCCAAACCAGACCAGCCTCTTGGCATTTCTCAGCAAATGTGACTTTTGCTAGAACTTGCTACCACATATAGAACACTTCCCTATTTGTTTAGTCAATGTGTCTTTCCATCACAATTCTATCTTCAGTTAATAGTTCTGACCCGTTTTCCAAAAAGACTGGACAAATTCTTGCCAGCTTAGTCAAGTGCCTTGGTTGGAAGTCTTTTATCTTTACCGTATTCGAAGACTGCACAGAATAGAGAAAACATAGAATGGTTATTTTTTCTCCTTTTTTAATTGCCTGCAGATCTTCTATCAACTAAAAATAAGAGCCTGCTTTGTTCAAGGGTCTGAATCTTATTATGCAAACTCAGATGTGCTCTTTATTTTTTATTAAGTAAATACACCTCTGGCCTGGAGCCTTTGTGATGTTTAGTCCTAGGCATTATTGGAGTTTCTCTTCCTTGGTTCTAGGATCTTGACCTTCCCCAAATGTTGGAGAGGTCCCTCTGGTCATCCATAATCAGACTACTTTTGTCATTGCTGAGACCCCTGTGTGGAGACCTCAGTTTGGTGGCTCTCCTATTTCTGGATCACTCTTAGGACTCAGGGGCGTTTGGTGTGGCTGGAGCCCCCTGTGTCTGAGTTTCACCTTCTAGGTACTCCGCATCTCTGGACATCTTCTCTTCAGAGCTGCTGCTCAGCTTTGTGTGGATCCCTTTCAGCTTTGGGACACCCCGATTTCCCTTCCCTTTCAGGACGGAGAATGTCTCCTTTCCTTTTCCTGCCTCTCCAAGATCTTGCCTTCCTTTCCTAGTTCCCCCTGGGCACCTTGTGTGATGGAAGTTCACCAAAGATAGAAAGGGTATGTCTGGCAGAGAACCTGAATTCTCAGCCCTTTCATATAAACTTCCTCTGAGGCCAGGTGAGCTACTTGTCATTTGAGAAGTGAATACAATATAGGAAAAAACAAACATACCTTGATATTTGAATTAATTTTTTGCCATACATGTAAATCCATTAGGAAAACAAAAAAAATTCTTGTCCACTCTTACTCTGAATAACAAATACAATGGTATAAATGGATTGACCCAAGTTAGAACATAGGATTTAACATATACGAGATGTGATCAAAAGATATGGGGAATATTTAAATTAAAAAAAAAATTACAGTAAAAGACACATTGCTATTAATCCTCCTCAAAACACTCCCCCTTGCTTTGAACATACCCATTGTTCTTGCCACTGTCTGAAGCAAGTTCTGGAAGTTCTCTTTCATGAGTGTCTTTGGTTGCACTTTTGGCTGCCTCAGTGTCCTGAGATGATTCAAAATGTTTACCTTTCATGGTCATTTTGACTTGTGAGAAGAGCCAGAAGTCGCAAGGTGCCAGATCCAGTGAATAAGGTGGATAAGGACACACCGTAATGTTTCTATTTGACAGAAATTGCTGTGCTAGAAACGATGTGCTGTCTTGATGGAGGATGAAGTAAAGACACCCTCATATGCTAAAATAAATTCAGATAAGTGAAGACTTAAAAAACGAGTACCCATATGCATGTGTTCACATAACTAGTGGGTCAACCTGACTCAGTACAAAGGGCATTTGACAGGAGATAAATGATTTGGATTCTAATATTGGTGCTTATTCTGGGTGTGTGCAACCCAGAAAAGTGCAGGGAGAATACGAATTTTCTGGACCTCAGCTTCTACTTTGTCAAAGTAAGGAGTAAGGCTAGGGCACTTGCTTAAATTTGCCGTGTGAAAAATTCAGCCTAAACACTATACCTTTTAAAAAAAATTATTATTAATTACAGATGTACAAAACAATGCAATAGTTATCCTTTTCACCCCTTACAAAGTGACTCCTCCTCCCCCAACGACTGTCCCCCCAACCCTGATATCATACATATCTATTACAATTCCATTGACTCCATCCCCACACTATACTCCACATCCCATGACTATATACGTGTTAAATCATAGCTGAAAATTATACCTTTTATATATGCTATACAACTCATGTAAAGACATAAGGAAAGCTGTAGCCCCTTCCACAGTGACATTTCCAATGGTATTTACCCATAAAGCACTAAAAAATTTGGTACTAGCATTGCGTCAAAGATCAGGCTTGTGAAAGCAGAGTTGAAACCCAGAAAATTAGAAGAAATCATGACCTGTGCACTAATGTCATTCTGCATTGACTTTTCTCTTGTTACAGGGTTAATTCACAGAGATGGTTTCCAGTAAACCAAATCATAGGGAGTTGTTTAAATTAATAGCTTATATACACAAAGCAGATTAGAAATGAAGCTAACGCATAACCTGGGCGTTTTCTGTGGGCTCAAACCACACTGCTTCTCCTAGTTCAATTCCAATTTGAATTTAAGCCAACATTTTCCTCTGGTACTTACCAAATTATCTTTATAGCTTTGATACCCCTGGTGTGCTCTTAACAAAACAAACAAAAAGAAGCCAAATAGCGCAAAACAATTTTTACTTTAAAAGTTAGCCAAGAACATTCAGAACTGACCGTGAGACTGGTATCCCAACGATTTCCAGGCAAATATTACATATTTTAAGCATTATATTTTGAATGGTGAAACATTTGTGCCATTTGGATGCTGTCATTTTCAACCTAATAGTATAACAGACAATATTCAAATCTTCACATCTCCATTGTTCAAATACAACTTATTCATCACAACTCTAGAAATCCAAGCAGCCTTAACTGCTGAAGTGTACTCTGTATGACATGGTGTTGATTTCGTTTATATGTAAAGGAAGTGCTTCTAAAGCTAAATCAACCTGAAACTAATTTTTAAGAAAATGCTTATTTCACAATAAAAGAATTAAAAAATATATATTGGTCAAAATTCAGTACTTATCATCATTTGTACTTTTTAAATGAATTTTTAACTATTTGAGTAATTAATTTTGTTGTTGTTGTGGAAGCCCAAATTATAGCCAATTATGTATGGCTAAGATTGTTGGGGGTCAGTGTTAAATAGAATAGATGTTTATTTCCTCTGCCTTGCCTGGATCACCAGGATGTATATCTTCCCTACATACATAATGAAGCTGCTTGTGTTTATTAATATTGTGCCAACTTCTACATATTTTATTTGGGTTCTATTTAATTTAATTTTTTCCAACAACCTGATAACATAGACACTTTTTAGATGGAGAAATTGAGGCTGAGTGATGAAGTAATTTGAAAAAAAAAATATATATATATATATATATAACCACAAATACTGAACTTCTCCCTGACATGCTGCTGTAAAGCCCTATAAAGTCCAGGTACCCAGTTAATTGAACCAGCTGGACTGATAAGGTGAAGGCTTAAAAGCTATTTTCTTTTCCACCACTTCCTTTTAAACTTGTTCCATAGACATGTTCTTCCTGTTTCCTGGATGGAATCTTTCATAAGTACCATACCTTTCTAGTCTCTTTCAATCATAAGAACAGTCTCATTTTCGTAAATTAAAATTTCTCATCTGGTGAACTATTAAAATTCCAAACTCACTGAAAAAATTTTTTACCCTCTCTCAGCTGTATCCTCTATCAGCTTGAAAGTTGCATTGAGAAAGGGTGGAATGTCTGGCTTCCTTTTTTCTTGGTTGCTCTCCTCTCCCTGTATACAATAGCTGCTATTTCTGGTCTGGGGAAAGGGCCTGATTTAACTTGCTGATTCCGGTGTCATGGGACATTGGTACCCCCTCAGTAAGGCTGATCACCAAAGCTGAGTGTTTGTGTTTTGGGCACTTGTTCAGATTCCTCAGAGGCACTTAGGCTAGGAACTTCCTTGAGTAGCTCTCTTCATGGGGCCATGATTCTCCTTTGGTTGGCTGCCTACCTGTCCTACTCAGACCCTTTGCTGACATCTTTCTGCCCCTCCAGATGATTTCTTGGCATGGTTCTAAGTTTGGTCCAGGTTTAGTCCCCTGAAAATATTCCCTTTCATGCTGCTGTCAGTGGAAGAGTAACTAGGTTCCCAATTCAGCTACCTTAACTCTGCCATCAGGCTGAATCTGCACCAGGCACAGACTTCTCAGACATCCCAAGACCTTTACACTACAGAAGACAAGGGCAAAATTCTTTGAGCCTCATAAAGCAGAAAGGGGATGTTTTGGGTTGAATGTTGTCCCCAAAATTCATATGTTGAAGTTCTAACCTTTGGTACCTCAGAATGTGACCTCATTTTGAAGTAGGGTCATTGCAGATGTAATTAGTTCAGTTCAAATAAGGTCATACTGGAGTAAGTTGATCCCTACTCCAACATGATTGATGTCCTTATAGAAGGGGGGAATTTGGACACAGATAGACAGAGAGAATGCCATGTGAATATCAAGACAAAGGTCAGTGTGGTATCTAAAAAATAAAGAATGCCAGATATTTCCAGCAAATCACCAGAAGCTTGGGGAGATGCTTGAATAGATCCTCCCTCACAACCCTCAGAAGAAATCAACCCTGCCCACACCTTGATATCAACCTTCTAGCCTTCAGAACTGTGAGATAATACATTTCTGTTGTATAAGCCATCCAGTTTGTGGCCTTTCATTACAATAGTCCTAGGTAGCACTGAGGGAAATAAATATCCTGTATCCCTTTCTCATGTCCCATGGGTAGAAATGGAACAGAGAATACCAAAGAAATTCTCTTTTAATCTACAAACTGAAACTCTTATATTAGCAGGAGGTGGATGATGAGCTAAAATTAATAACCAATTTTAAATCACTTCTTTCACAAGTCCCTTCTGGACTGTCTAGTGACTCATTTTAGAATGTGAGGGTACATGGAACCTAATGCCAATCAGCCATGCTGGTTTTTTCACTTATGGAAATGACAAGCACCAAATGACGGTTATTGATCCACATTGTCCTGCTTTCAATCTCTATGCTGAGGTGTAATTCAAATTCGATTTCTGTTTTCTTTGTACTTTTCCAAGTCAGGCCAGCTAGCCGTAGATAACTTCAGGATACTTACCTAAAGGTACAGCCCATCCTAGCAGTAGTATTGTTGCAATAATTGTCAGTGATGGTGAATTCAATAGGGTGGAAAAGACAGAGAACTAACATTTATTAAGCACTTATGTGTAGAAGGGGTCATGCTATATATTTTATAGGCATTATCTTCTTTAATTATTAAAACTCTGAAAGTGGATAGTAATATTTCCTTTTCCTAAGAGAAAATGGGCCCTCAGAGGTGTTGTGCAAATTCACCCCACTGCACTAAGGTAATGCTAGTTCAAGAATCAAATCCACATCTTTCTGAATTCAAATCTCAGAGTCAGGACTGGCTACATAAAGTGTGGAACCTAGTGCAAAATGAAATTATGGGGTTCTTTGTTCAAAAATTATTAAGAGTTTTAAGATGGTGGCCGCAGAGCATTAAATGATTGGATCTTGTGTGGCTGCCCACGTTATATATCAACATTTTGATGCTTCCACAACACCCTGCCAGTGAAATAGTTGACAGATCTAAATACCTCAAAAATTCTTATTAGTGGGCTTAGCATTTCATTCATCCTATGTGTTCAAGACAGAAATAAGACGATACCTGTATCATTATACTCCTCAAAGGTATATTGACCTGTTGTTCTTTGTGAAAGATAGTGTTCTATGGATTTTTCAAGATTTGGAGCATTTATCTATCTTACTTATAGGCCACTGGGCAGTTTTCTGTATAAGATTACTGCATAATGAAGTTTAGTACTTACTCTTATTCATGCCTCTTTTGAGACCCTTGTTTTTTGTTAATACTAACTTAATTTTTGTTGAGTTAAACTAAAATTTACTTTCTAAAGTAGATTTCTAGCAGCAATGCTTTCTATTAGAAATTAAAATGATCATGTCAAGATGATTATTAAGTCATGCTATTTTAAATGTTTCCCGAGGTTAAAGCAAATAAAGCTTTAAAAACATGTAAGAGAATCCTAATTTTTACTAGATCTCCTGAGGGTTACCATAGGACAGGGAAACAATCGTAAACTTTTCAGAGATTATACAGTCAACCACATTAAAATGGCACCACACCAATTGGGACGTGATTATTTATTTCCAGTTTATTTTGCTCTTTAAGGCTCTAAGGTTCTTGTATGCAACCCAAGAACAAAACTGCTTAATTGTCCTCACTGTCAGCTTATTTTGACAGCCATTCATTCTTTAAAATATCAGACTGAAAATAAATGATCTCCTGGTTGTAATAATTATATACAGTTGATTTCTCTCTAGTAGATAATGCTAGACAAAGACAAGGCATTTATCACAGATAAACACACTAAGGCAGGGCTGACACAATCAAAGTGAAAGATCTTTTTTTTTTTCTTGAGAAGCAGTTTTATTCCAGTGACATTATTTCTGTTATTCAAAACCACTGAGAGGAAACGGATGAATATTTGAAAAAGACAGATAGCTCCAGTGCCCCATATTATTCCTTAAAACAAAAAAAGAAAATTAAAAATATTTTTAAAAGTCCTGGTTTAATAATCAGATAAGCTAATTTATTGAAATGCTTGAGTTCCAAATGAAAAATACTTATGAGGAATCTTCAAGTTATTTTGCTCCTGGCTTTCAGGAATGAAATAAAATAATTAAATATGAGAACATAAATTAGTTTCTTCTTATACTTTAGCCAGGGATTTACCAGTTCAAAAGCTAGGACCACAGCAAAGCCAAGTGGCTCTGTTTCTGTATGTGCCTACGTGAGTCAGCCAGTAACTATCTGTTGATTGTATCTGACTGTATTCTTCATGAAAGCCTAGAATTCTAGAAAAGAATGAGCTTGACAGAACAGTAAAGAAACTACAATAATAGAATTATAATAATCTGATTAATCTTATTGCTAGGAGAAGAGGAGGCAGGAAAAAAAAAGAATTCCAACAGGTGGAATGAGAAGACAAATACATTAGAGGAAATGTATAAAATAGAGAAAATAGTTAGAGAAGATATATGCATAATATATCAGCTCAATCTTAGGATAGATTTAAGCTTGTTGGTTCTAATAAGGGAGAAACTCCTGCCCTGGAAGACTGACAAAACCAGACAGGGTAATTTTCCTTTAGAAACATGTTTAATTTGTTTGTTTGCTTATTTTTGCAGCTATCTTCAGGTAGATGTTTGCTTATTCTAGAATATAAACGTATAATTTAACAAGTCACCTACACTAATTTGTCTTATTAACTTTAGTTCTGTTTCAAACCTCCATAAGTATATCCTGTCTGTGCTTACTTTTAATCAATTTTCTGTTTAAAGATAATCAATGAATTATTTACAGTTGTCTTCTCAAAGACTATAAGATAGCTTCCTTTCTTTCTGCTCCCTTTGTCCACAGATAACTGTGGAAAGATACCAAAAAAAGCCATTTTATTATTTCGATGTTGGCGTCAGATATTAGATTTGCAGTGTAAGGTTGTAAAAAGCACAAGCTGTCATTTCACTTTGGGCGAATTTGCTTCAGAATAATGGCTGGAGAAATGGACTCAACCGTTATGGCAACAATTCAATAACAGGGGGGTGCTCAAGGTCACTCGACTGTGCCAACATCTATCACACAGCATGATCACGCAGATATTATTCATTTGGCATCACAGAAATGAAGTCATTATAACCAAGGGCTGTGTCACCAGATCAACGTCTGCTGCTCGGGAGAGAAACTCCTCATCTCTGCCTAATGGTTTATATGTGAGAAAGGTCTCAGCACCCAGCGTTTAACAATTCCTATCATTAGCCTGTAACTGTTTTTAAAGGAAGTCAGCTCATCTGTTTCCTTTATTGCCATCTTTTCTGTGCCAGAATGTCAGAAATCATAAAACTTGTGAGATTTTAGAGAATGTTCTGGAAAAGATGTATTAGAATGTGCTCACTGGGGGCCGGCTGAGTGGCGTGGTGGTTGGGAGCTGGCTTGCGACACCAGCGACCCCGGTTCGGATCCCACATATGAGGGCCAGTGACACTGCCCTCAAAAAAAAAACAAAAAAAGAGAGTAAAATGTACTCATTGGATCCAGCTGTAGAACCTACTGAAATAACAGTCGACGACAGGAGCTGGATTCCAGCCTCGGCTGTGATGTGAACAAGTTGTGGATGAGCTCTTTAAGTTTGTTTTTGGTTCGTTTGTTTGAAAACAAACTTCTTTCCCATTTCGTAAATTTCTCGTGAGGATCATGGCTTAGAGGAAAGTATAAAACGTTATTCAGAGGTAGGCGTGTGAGCTCAGGAGTTAGATTCCCAGGGTTCAAACCAGGACTCCACGACTTGCTGGTGTGGAACCAGTAATAAATATCTATCTCCTAGAACTGTTTTGAAGATTAATTAAGATTCTGCCTGTCAAGTAATTAACACTATACTCTGACAGAAAAAAAGCAGCCAACAAATATTAATTTTTGTTATTGTAGTTAGAAAAACAGAAATACAAGTCATTCTGTTTGTTTAATACGCTTCCTCCTATCTATGGCACCTCCCTCACAGTAGATGTTCAATATTAAATGTTGGATAAATAGTAAGTTGTATTTATCTTTGGGGTCAAATGAACACCAATGACAATATTTACTGTTTTTTTTTATACAGGAAGCCTTGGGGATAAGTTATCCATAAATTACATCTCTCAAACAAAGACTTTTTAAAAAGATGATATCACTTTATACTAGTTAAAAGTATTATGACAATCTAAACATATGAACCATTGTCACATGATCTTGCTTCCTTTCTACTGCATGGGGCTGCTTGATTTGTAATGACATTCCAAAAATCAGGAAAGGAATTGATTCAAAGGATCAGACCTTTTTCCAAAAAACTACTTTTCCTTTAAACTTTGCTTAAGTTCCTTATGATAGAAAGTATTTCCTAATGCAGTTCACTCTCCATAAACAAGGAAAGAAACTTACGTGAAAGCTTTTCAGGTGCACTTATCCTTCAGTTTCAGAAGATCCCATTTGATCTTCTGATTTTAATCTGTTTACCAATTAGACACCCTGATGAGAAAGGATTCAAGAGGTCATCTGCCTCCCACCTTCAAGGTATATGTCTTTTGAGAAAGATCAGCCTTGACTCTATTTCCATTTTTAGAAGTATTCATTGATGAATCTCCTAAATTTTCCCTTCAGAATTCAGTCCTGTATCTTACAAGTTCCTAGTTGGTAGCTTAGAATTTGTAATGGATAAATAGGTTAGTAGAATTAATTCCCTAGGCTGTTCTTATCTGGAGTCATATTTATCCTGTTTTTAAAATGAGTCACTCAAATTTCTGTTAATGTTGATTTTCTCAACTAAATTGCAGATTTCTTTAGAGCAAGCTTTTTTTTTCATAGACCTTGGCCATAGTCCAGAGACTCAAACAGAAAGCAAAAGGGGCCAAATTTTCAATAAATGATTTATTGTGCTACTAATTTGTACATTCTAAACCCTTTACCATCTCCCCATCCCCACCCCCTCCCATCTAGCAATCCTTAATTTTTTTTTGTTCTCTATCTCTGAGTCTATTTCTGTTTTGTTTGATGATTTATTCTGTTCTTTAGATTTCACATATAAGTGAGATCATTCGGTATTTATCTTTCTCCATCTGACTTATTTCATATAGCATAATATTCTCAGTGTCCATCCATGTCATTGCAAATGTTAATATTTCATTCTTCTTTATGGCTGAGTAATACTGCATTGTATAAATATACTACAGCTTCTTCATCCAATCATTTATCGATGGGCATTTCAGTTGTTTCCATATCTTGGCCATTGTGAATAGTGCTGCAGTAAACATAGGCGTGCATTTATTTTTTTGAATTAGTATTTTTCACTTCTTTGGATAGATACCCAGGAGTAGAATTGCTGGGTCATAAGGTAGTTCCATTTTCAGTTTTTTGAGGAACCTCCATACTGATTTCCATAGTGTCTGCACCAATCTACAATCCCACCAACAGTGCATGAGGGTTCCCTTTTCTCCACAACCTCTCCAGCACTTGTTGTTTGTTGATTTATTGATGATAGCCATTCTGACCAGAGTGAGGTGATATCTCATTTTAGTTTTTATTTGCATTTCTCTAATGATTAGTGAGGTTGAGCATCTTTTCATATGTCTGTTGGTGACCTGTATGTCCCCTTTAGAGAAATATCTCTTCATGTCCTCTGCCCACTTTTTAATTGGGTTGTTCATTTTTTTTGCTGTTGAGTTATATGATTTTTTTTATAAATTTTGGATATTAACCCCTTATTAGATGTATTACAATATAGCCACAGGGATATGAAATACCCTGTTTGGGGAATATAATCAATAATGTTGTAAAGATATTGTAGGGGGTCAGATGGGCACTTGTCTTATTAAGGAGACCACTTCATCACTGTGTAGGTGTCTTACCACTGTGCTGTACACCTGAAACTGAATAATATTGAATGTCAACTATAAGTATATATATGGTTAAGGGTTGTGGAATACAGCACAGGGACTAATCAATGGAATTGTAATAGTTATGTACAATATCAGAGGGGTAGAGGTAGTAGTTTGGGGGAGGGGGATTATCGCTTGGTGAGGGCTGTAAATGTCTAACTATTACATTGTTTTGTACACCTGAAACTAATTTAAAAATATATATAAAATATAAATGCATTAGAATGATTATAAAACAAGAGCCTCTAAGTAGATATTATTTATTTTGTAGGCACAAGAGTTGGAGTAGAGGGTAGGGTGTGAATGAGAAAGAATAGAAAGAAGGAAATGAATATTTATTAAGTAGTTACTCCATATCAAGCATATTGTTTTTTACTCTTTCCATGCAGTATCTTATTTTATCAGTCATGCAAAATAAATATGGTGACCCAATTTTGTGGGTAAACTAAGGCTCAGCAAAGTTAAGTGACTTATTCAAGGTCACACAGCCAGTATGTGCCCAAGTCAGAAGTCAAAATTCAGGTCTATCTGATACCTGCCTATGTTCTTTTCTTATGATCAAAGGATGATAGCACATAAATGTCTATTGTACATCTCATCATATAGATGTAAAGTTACCAGAGATGCTAATCAGGAAAATGTACACTATTAAACCTTGAACTAGGAAATTAATTAACCTTGCTATTTTTAGATAGTTTCTCAAATAAGCAGGTAAGCCTAAAGAAACATTGAAGAATTCTATTGTAATAAATATGTTAGAAAGCAATGCCAAATATTATTTACATGAAGTGACTTAATTTCAAAGCTGGTTGGGTGCTCTACATGGGAAAAAACATTAAAATTGGAGGGCTTCCCTGTAGCGAAGCTGAGTGGGGGAATTGGAGGTTTCATCGGAAGTCTTTCCGTGTCTGCTGAAAGCAGTCCAGCCTCCTGAAGCAGCTGCCAGTATTCTTGGAGCTGAGCAGAGAGACCGCAGCCTGGAGGGAGCTGTGTGCACCTATTGTCTCCAATTCCTGCCACTCAGCTTTGCAGGTAGTTGGTGCTGGCCGTTACAACTCTGCTGCTCCTCCAAGTTCTGCTCCCAAAGCTCTGCTGACAACTCTCACTGGCTATTTCCTCTCTCATCGTTTTTGCCCTTGTTCATTTTAAAAACATTTTTGCACTTTCAATGTAATAGATTTTATTCCTAGAGATGGTAGAGATGAATGCATGTGTTCAATGTAACACATGCACACACCAAAAATGTGTGTGCTTATGCCCAGGTGACTTATTTCCATCACTGTTCATAATCACTTGTCCAATGACTGTGTTTTTCTCCTGTTCCTGTCCTCTCACTTCCGTGCCTTTTTATAGTCCCTGTCTTAGAATGCTCATCCATCTCAAAGCTTACATTCCCATCTCTCCAAATGTGCTCTGGTTCTCATCTTTGAGTCTCAGTCTTCTATATCCAGCTACTTACAGGACATCTCCATTTGGATGAGCTCCTCTCGCTTTAAAGAGCTAATACTAAATCATATCCTCACAAAACAGACATTCCATTTCCATATTTTACATAGGCACTTCTCATTAATAGTAATAGCAGTAAACATTTATTAAAGGCTAATGTGCCAGCCATTAACCTAGCCTGTTTTTCTAAAAAAACATGCTAGTAAGTCAAACATGGTAAAGCCAGAATTTGAAGTCAGTCTGATGAAATGACATGTGCCCTTACCCATACTGCTTTGCTTCACCCTTGTGATTGAATAAGGGAAAAAGTCCCATCCCATATCAGAGTGAAAGACTTTTAAATTGGATCATTTTAGACATTGCCTTGCAGATGGCAGAAATTCAGTAAATACACATATATGTTGTCATATCCACCACACAGTCTTTTAGATACATTTCAGAGTAAAGAATTGTTTTAAACCACATATCTCATACAGGTATGGTTTCCAAATATTAATAATAAAAATTGCAGCAGAAAATATCTGTCATACAGAGGGCTGTGTCTGTGAGGTAAATACCATTTTTATACTAATCTAACTGAGTCCATGGAGAAAGGGGAAGAAAGCAAATATCCCCAACTCCATGTATTTAAACATTCCATCTCATTATACACTTTTATTTGTTCTTATTTCTGTTTTTAAATAATTTTTATTTTTCAATTGCATTTGGCATACAATATTATATTAGTTTCAGGTGTACAACATAGTGATTACATACTTATATAATTTATGAAGTGATTAACCCTAATAAATCTAGCACCATCTGACACCATACATAGTTATTACCATATTATTAACCATATTGCCCATACTATACTTTACATCACCATGATTATGTTGTAACTACCAATTTGTACTTATTAATCCTGTCCTCTTTTTCACCCAACACCCCTCCCATCTGGCAACCATCAAAATTTTCTCTGCATCTATGAATCTTTTTGTTTGTTTATTTTGTTTTTTAAATTCTGCATATAAGTAAAATCATGATATTTTTATTTCTCTGGACGACTTCTTTCACTTAGCATAATACCCTCTAGGTCCATCATATTGTCGCAGATGGCAAGATTTCATTCTTTTTATTCCATTGTATATATGTACTACTTATTTATCCATTCACCTATTGATGGACACTTAGGTTGCTTCCATATCTTGGCTATTGTAAATAATGCTTCAATGAACATATGGATGCATATGTCTTTTTTTATCTTTATTAAATTTATTGGGGTGACATTGGGTAAAGTAAAATTACATAGGTTTAAAGTGTGCATTTCTATAACACATAATCTATATACTGCATGGTGTATTCACCACCCAAAGTCAGTTCTCTTTCCATTATCATGTATTTGAAACCCTTTAGCCTTTCCTACCCCCTCCCACCCTTATCCTCTTGTAACCACTAAACTGTTGTCCGTGTCCATGATTTTTTTGTTTGTTTATTTGTTTTTTTGTCTTGTTCATTTGTTCCTTTCAGTTTTATCAGTTTCTTCATATAAATACCCAGAAATGGGATTACTGGGTCCTTCTTTGACCATGTTATAGCCTTTGTTTTAAAGTCTATTTTGTTTGCTGTAAGTATTACTACCCCAGTTTTTTTATTTTTCCATTTTCACTTTCATGAACTATCTTTTTCCATCCCTGCACTTTCAGGCTGTGTCTTTTTCTATCTGAAGTAAGTCTCTTGTAGGTGACATATGTATGGATCTTGTTTTCTTATCCGTTCAGCCATCCTATGTCTTGGATTGGAGCATTTAATCCATTTACATTTAAAGTAATTATTGATAGATATGTAGTTATTGTCATTTTATTATTTATATTTTTGACCTTTCTTTTTTTTTCTTCTTAAAGAAGCCCCTTTAACATTTCTTATAATACAGATTTGGTGGCAATGAAGTCCTTTGGCTTCTTCTTGTCTAGGAAGCTCTTTCCTCTGCCCTCCAATTCTAAGTAATAGCTTTGCTGGTAGAATAATCTTGGTTGTAAATCCTTGCTTTTCATAACTTGAATATTTTGTGCCAATCCCTTCTGGCCTGTAAAGTTTGTGGTGAGAAATCGCTGACAGTCCTATGGGAGCACTCTTGTAGGGAACTAACTGCTTTTCTCTTGCTTTTAAGATTCCTTCTTTGTCTTTAACCTTTGCCTTTTTAAATATGATGTGTTTTGGTGTGGCACTCTTTGGGTTCATCTTGTTTGGAATCCTCTGTACTTCCTAGGCTTGTATATCTATTTCCTTCATCAGCTTAGGGAAGTTCTCAGTCGTTATTTTCTCAAATAGGTTTTCAATTCCTTGCTCTTTCTCTGCTCTTTCTGGTAACCTATGATGTAAATGTTGGAATGTTTGATGTTGTTTCAGAGGCCCCCTAACCTATCCTCAGTTTTTTGGATTTCTTTTTTTTTCTTTTTGCTGATCTGATTGGGTGTTTTCTGTTACCCTATTTTACAAATTGGTGATTTGATCCTCTGCTTCATCTAATTTATAGTTGATTCCCTTTAATGTATTCTTCATTTCAGTTATTGTATTCATTTCTGACTTTTTTTTTATGTTTTCTATCTCCATTTTTATGTTTCCTATCTCTTTGTTGAAATTCTCCCTGAGATCGTTGAATATTCTTATAACCAGTGTTTTGAACTCTGCATCTGGTAGGTTGCTCATCTCCATTTTTTAGTAGGTGTCCTGTGGGTTTCTGTGGCACAGTCTCCCTGGTCACCTTAGCTGGGTGCTACACATATGTCCCCTGTGTGGGTTGTATGTGCCCTCCTGTTGTAGTTGAGCCTTGGTTGCTGTTTGTACATCAATGAGAGGGTTTGAACCTCTGGGTGACTGGTTGTGAGGACTGGCCATGACTAAAGTGGAGGAGCTGTTGTGCAGGGGCTGATCCTATGGAACAGGATTTGCTTTAGCAGGACTGGTTCCTGCTGAGTCTGCCCTTTGGGTATGTCATTGTGGAGGTGGTTTGGTGGTGCTCTGGTGTGGTCTTAAACTGGACATCAGGTGTGTTGGTTCAGGGGTCTCTTGGGAGGGGCTCTGGTGCACACCAATGTCAGATGCTGCCTGTGCCCTGCCTGGGGCCACTTGATATGAACTAAAATGTGGTCTGCAAATTGCTGCCATTTGTACTAGGTTTGGAGGTGCCTGGGAGAGGCAAATCTGTGAACTGAAGTTGGCTGCTACTAGTGCTGGGCTTGGGATATTTTAGCAAGATGTACAGGGCACACTGAGGCCAGATGCTTCTTGTTTGGGGGTTGTGAACTTTTGAGATATTTTAGGAAAGTCCTCAGCATGAGCCAAGACAGGCTATTTGTATAGAAAAGCCACTGGAAGTGGCTTGGATTGGCCCACAAGTTGGGTGGGGCAAGGTCTCAGGCAATCATTATTGCAGGGCAAATGGTTTTAGCTAGGTTGATGAAGACTCATATATGGTGCCTACCTGCGTCTGCACACTTGGTGGATGGAGGACTTAGCAAAGTAACAGTGGCTTCTGCTTATACTTCTGTGAAATCTGCCCTTCCAGCCCTTTCCTTGAAGCCAGACAACTCACTTCTTCCACATGTGTCCCTGTTGACTTTCGAGTTGCTGCCCTAGTGTGGGAGCTCAGAGTGAGTGAGTCCATCATCAAGTAAGTCCATGTGTGGAACTTTTAAGAAGAACACCTGGGACTCCATCAGCTCTCTGAATCACTCAGCCACAAAGTCTACTGGTTTTCACAGTCTGAAGTAATGGGGATTTCTCCTCTCCCCAGCACTGGAACCCTGAGCTAGGGAGCTCAGCATGGGGCTGTGACCCCTCACTTCTCAAGGGAGGTTCTCCACAGCTGAGATATCTCTCCAGATTTTTAACTGCTACATCTTGCTGTGGGACCAGTCTATTCCTCATTCCTATCCCACTTACCAGTTTCAGTGTATCTTCTTCTGTATGTGTTAGTTATAGGACTTCTGTTCAGCAAGACTTCAGGCATTTCTCACCGATGGTTGTTCTGTAGCTTAGTTGTCATTTTTATGTGGCTGTGGAAGGAGGCCAGCACAGCATTCACCTACTCTGCCATCTTGATGATAAGTCTGTTTGCTCTTATTTCAAGTTTGCGCCCTCATTTTTTTATGGCTCCCAATATTCCTCAGGTCCTTTTTAATATTTAAATCTTTTGAGAGTAACTATTCTCTTTAATTCACTTTGAATGTGTTATATGGGGCACAGCATTGCTCCACACCAGAAACAATATGATTTTAGACAATGATTAGAATTCAAATCCAGTAAAAGAGATGTAATTATTAATAAGTGAAATATATGAAAAAAATCACATTTGGTAATTAGAATTAGAAATGTTAGTTTACTCTAAATATTTTTATTATGGGGCAAACTCTTCGTGAACCTAGGCATTAAGACCCATAGCATATTTCTTTATACTTTAATTAGTTTTTCATCTGAGTTTGAAATAGGATCCTTTCTCTCTGTTTCTGAGCAGTGGTTAAATTGAAGAGTGCATTAGGACAGGGACTAATGGAAGTGATATCTTTATTTGATATCATTATTCCACAGGCAATGAATAATGAGTAGCTTGTTGGTGATTTTTGTTAATCTAAATATGAGACAGACAGAATATTATCATGCACTTCACAGTCTGTCAGCAATTCTGTCATTTCTAGAAATATACAATAATCCATATCTTTTTAATAAAAACCTTGATTTGTATAGTCATTTGATGGCAATTTCATTTCATCCACGATTTATAAATTTGATTTATCATAATACTCCAATAAAATCTTAACCCAGCTCAAAAAAATCTAAGTGCTGTGTCTGTTAACTAGAGGAATTTATATTTAGAGTTCACATTATTTTTACAAAAACAATCAAATAAGCAAAATTATGTATAATATGTTATTAGATATTTACCTTTAGGATTACTATAAAATAGCTATATAAAATTTTGAAAAATACAAATTGAAACCCCTAGTTAAATAGGCCTTTTCCCATCCTGCACTTGTTTTTTAGAAGAAACAGGAAAATGCTTTAAAAAACAAAAGATGATATTGGGAGTGGGGAGCTTAAAAAATGCACTTGCTTTCTGGATTATTCATATAGCACATTGTTTATTGAGCCTCCATGTGTCTCAAACCTGTGCTGAATACCGAGTACACCAACATGGTCCTCAGGTCATTCTCCCCAACTTTTTCTCTCAAGCATTATCTCTGCATGATGGCTTGTTCTTATTTGAAATTCTAAAAATAGGTATGTGGCAGGAAGGAGACATAGATGATGCTAATGATCATTAAAGAGAGAAAGCAAAGCATAATGGTTAGGGGTTTGGGCTCTGGGCTCAGACTGACTAAGCCCAAATCTTGTCTCCCTTATTTATGAACAGTGAGACCTTGACCTTGACTTCTCTGTGCCTCAAATCCACATCTTAAAACAGGGATGATCTGGGCCGGCTGAGTGGCGCGGTGGTTGAGCGCTGGCTTCGGAAGCCAGCGTCCCAGTTCAGGTCCCACTTATGAGGGCCAGTGACACTGCCCTCAAAAACAAAACAAAACAAAAAAAACAGGGATGATCATGCTAGGCAATTCATAGGATTGTTTAATGATTATGTAAAATAGTGTTCAATAAAATTTGGTTATCACAGAGCAATTAATAATATTAAGTTTCCTGATAATTATAGATCTTAAGAACAGGAGATAGCAGAAGAGTAATCTCAAACATCTTGTTATTTTGTACTTTGTTAGTCATAAAAGACAAACATGAAGTCTTCCTGTTGTCTCAGTTACAGCGGTCAGAGAAAAATTGGTTCTGAGTAAACAACCAGGCTTTATTTTCATAATACCTGGGCAATACCTTAGTCATGGCTATTTATTCCTTGTCTGCATCACAGGGCTGGGCGCTGCTCATGAGCATAGAGTGTTACTTAAATTTAGCTCTGTGGCTTTCACAGTTGGCACAGTCCTTTAGAAACAGTAGGCATTTGATAAATGTGAGTTGCTCTGGTAAATGCTTTTAAAATATTTTAAATAAAAATATATCTTTACTAAATTATAATGTGCTCTTTGTGGCTAATTTAGAAACTATAGGCAAGTTTAAAAGACTGAAATCATTTATAATCCTGCTGCCTAGAGATAACCGCTAACATTTTGTTATCTATCTTTGCACTCTTTTTCTTTGTATATACACTTTTGTTTTGAACAAAAACATGGAGTAATGCAGTAAATACTTTTGGTAGCCTGCTCTTTCATGAAATAATATACAATTAATATTTACTCCATAATCACGTATTCTTCTGAAATATCATTTTAATTAATGTGATACAAATTACCTAATGCTTATATTTGACCGTTTAGATTTTATTCCATTTTATGTCTTTATCTTAAAAACCACCATTGTTAAATATTGTCAGATATGTTCTTTGCTACCCCCTCATTCCTTCCACTGTGCCCCCATAATACTGTGTACTTTGCTTATCACAGTCCCTGTTATACCTACAGAGTCTTCCTGGATAGCTATCTGTTGATCTGTTCTTCATTTTCCCACCAGGCTATATGTGGCATGAGAGCAGAGGCCCTATCTAGTTCTACCATGGTAACCTTAGTTTCTCGTAAACTGCATGGCTCAGAAAAAGTGCTCAATGTGTATGTGTTGAATAAATACATGAAAGATTTTATTATTTTCATCTGGTAATGCTAAAAGATCCTTCCTGAAAGTTCCTATGAAGGTTTGTTGTTTGGAGCTGGTTTTATCTAGGATGTGATCCTGGAGAAAGGATGTGAAGCTAGGAGGTGGGCAGGGCAAATTGGGGAGCAGCCTGAGGCTGAAAGCTGAGGAACAGAAAAAGAACCTGGGAAGGGGAATAAAAAATTTTCTCTGGACTCAATCTTCCTCCTTTTATTTTTTAAATTTTCCAGTTACCGTTGATACATAATATTGTATTTTCAGGTGTAGAACATAGTGATTAGACATTTATATAACTTTTGAAGTGATCCCCCTGACTAGTTTAGAACCCACCTAGTGCTTTACATAGTTATTATCATATTATGGGCTATATAACCTTATGCTATACCCTATATCTCTGTGACTATTTTGTAACTACCAATTTGTACTTCTTACTCCCTTCACCTTTTTCACCCAGCCCCCCTACCTCTCCCATCTGGCAACCCTCAAAATATTCTTGTATATATGAGTCTGTTTCTGTTTTGTTTAGTCATTTATTTTGTTCTTTAGATTCCACATATAAGTGAAATATGATATTTGTCTTTCTCTGTGTGACTTACTCCAACTCAGCATAATACCATCTAGGTCTGGACTCATCTTTTCCCTTCACGCTTTCCATCATGAGCCTCAGTTCTTCCCACTGACCTTTAGAATAAAATTACTGGAAGCAATAGGAATGGAAACAGAATCTTCATTAATTTTTGAGGGATTAAGTAGATGGAGGCATGTGTACTCTTAACTGGGACAACCTGAACTATATTCAAAGAATCCGATTCTAAGCTTGTGACTTAGTTGAGAAAATTCCAGCTGTACGTCTGGCACACAGTAGCAGGACAGGGAAGGGACTCATATTTATGGAGTGCCTATAATTTGCTAGCAACTTGGCTACATCACTGCATTCAGTCTGCTCACCAACTTTGAGAAGTAGGATTTATTGAGGAGGAACCTACATTCAACCCTGGGTTGTATTACTCCTGAATCCACTTTCCCAGGTCAAAATATTAGAGAGAATTAATTCTTGGATTACGTGAGGAGATGACTTACACCTAATGCAAACGAATTCCAAATTCTGTTTAACATGGAAGCTATTTATTTATATGTTTGTTTAGATATATCTTGAATGATTCTGACTTGTGAATTATTTTTGAAAGTGGGAAATAAAATCACTCAGAAATAAAACCATTTAAAAACCCATGTCTGAGAAGACAGGGAGTTTTACTTGCAGGAGCTATATAAAAAATTCAAAGAATCTTTAGACGAAACATATTTTATTGTATTTATAGAGTGTTCATTCAAAAGCAGTTAATTAAATGGCCTTGCACTTAAAAAATGTAGCAAGAGTGACTTTTTAATATTAACTTTATTTTATTTTAATCATAAGTTTATGAACCCAACAGGAGTTCTATATTTTTCACTCTGTTGTTTTTCAGTTCAATAAGTTTTTATTTCTTAGGTACTAAATTTCAGTCCAGATCCAGTGTTCTTTTTATGCCATTTGATAGGAAGTTGCCAGTAGACACCATGGAGATATTCAGGCCTGTTTCTGCTTATGGGCTTTAATAAAAACATAAATTTTTGTCTTGTTGGGGTTCTTACTGTGTACATGGTGCTCAGTTTAGCAAGACAGTTACAGGTAACAGTTATACACTGTAAAATCTCAAATCACATGCTCATTTATAATCACTATGGCCATCTGCATAGTATGGAAGAGAGTGTTCAGGCATTTTGCATAAATCTTGCTGGCAATTTATTGTCCACCTGCACATATTTATGGCATCCTTTTTGGCAATTAGAGATGAAAATCAGTAGTAGTATTACTAGAATTTTGTTTTTAGCAAGGAGATTTCAAGGATTTCAACAGAGGGAGTTATAAAAATCATGTCAAGTTTAATTAGTTGTCATGTGTTTTGAAAATGATCTGTGTTTTTTATTAATTTTAGTCTCAGACTTTTTTCCCCATATTTTAAGAGACCTTTTCGGGGGCATCCTAAAAATTTTAAAAGTCACCTTTTAACCTAATCTACAAATAGTCATAAGCACGGACCTAGTTTGTGTAATTGTTTAAAACACTCTGGCACCCTAGGCAGTTAGAAACATTATAGGGAGCACATAACATGTTGAGTCACATTGGTTTTTATATTTAGTATCTAGGCATTGTATTATGTTTTTGTTTTTGTTTTTTCCCCCAGAATTTATTGTTTCCTTTATTCTCAGGCAAAAATAATGTGATTGCTTTCTGAGACTTGATCTTAAAGAACCCATCTTTTTATGTTGGTTCTAGCAGAGCATGTAGTAGGGGTAATATAATCTGGGTAAACAATAAATGAATCCTATTAGGATGGTGGTTCTTCCCCTGGGACCGTTGGCTAGATTACATGGGGTCCTTGAACTAACTGAAATTTATGGATGAATTATCAATATCTGGATGTCTCCAATCTAAATCTATTGAGGCTGTCTTGTCCACTGGTGTTTCAGGAAGCTTAGCTGGAACCCCCAAACCTAGTGCTCTCCCAATATCTCAGGGGATTCCTCAGAAACTTCTTCTTCTCTTCATGACTTCTGGCTCTGAATTCTCTACAGCTCTACTTCTGCACCAGTTATTCCATTTTCATAATATATCAGCTCATAATGGATACTATTCAGATTTTTAAAAATTTGTCTAGAGTGTCATTAACACAAAGCTGTGTAAGTGGCACATGTTATAATATTAAATATTTTAGGTAATGTAAAACCAAATACTCTATATTACTATTTTTTTAAAAATTCTTATTACTTAAATCATTGGATGTTTCTTATTGGCTTCCCTGTCTCTTAGAATCCTGAAATCTTATTGGATGCACTGCGTTTCCTATTTTATTTTTACCACCCTCACTTTTCCTTTATTTCCCCTCAAATACCAGAGTAAGTACTCTTTCCTTGTTATACAGAGGAATTTTATTCTTTCATACTTTTTCTTTAGTCTACACTCTGAGTCCCATAATTTCTATATTAATGCTCTTGCTAAGAAAATAATCTTGATTCCCCTAATGGTAATTTTGTTTCCAGCTTTTTTTTAAAAAAAATAAATTTCTCCTTGAAATGCAAAGTTTTGTGTGTACAAATACTTTTTCAGGGAGAACTACCATTAACTTTGATCATAGTCTCAAAGATATGTAGGATATTCTCAAATGTGAAAAGCCACTGCATTAAAGTTTTTCTGATACTTGAGCTGTAAACATTTTCTTTTAATTTAACATTTCTGGCCAACTAAGAGATGACTGCTAAGTGTATTACATTGCATCTACTGACATTTCATCTACCAAATCAAGTCATATGGCTGGATCTGCAATCAGAGATAAAAAAAGTACACTCTGCCTTTTGATGGGAGGAACTGCAAAGTCACATAGGGAAGGACATGTACAACAGGAGTGGTACCACCTATCTTACTTTGCTTTAACAAGGTCATATTTTTAAGACAGTTCCTTGAGCATGTGTATTCTCAAGTGGAGATAGTGAGTGAAGTACTCAAGTCCAATGGTTTTCTTTCTTTTTTTATGAGTTTCAAGGGCACAAAGCAACATGGTGATTAGACATTTATATACCTCACAAAGCCCTTCCGCTCATTTCTAATCAAAGCAATTCTGTTTTTGAGTGGAACAGCAGAAGAGGAAAAGAAGCAACCTGACATCTGACTGAGAGTCCCCATTGCAAAACCATGACCCCTGAGTCAGTGACATGGAATAGGGGAAGGGTTGTCTCCTTTTTACACATGCCAGTCAACTCAGCTCATTTTGCCAGGAGCTCTGTATATGGATGCTCTTTATCCCTGAGGTGTCCTCCTCTTTCCTTTTAATCAAAATACTCACAATCCCTCCTATTATTTTAACCCATAGAGAAACAATAAATTGTTAATGAGTCAGTCCTTCCCTGGTGGTAAAATATTTTCACCATTAAAAATAAGTTTACAATACCAAATTTGTCATGCTAAAGCCCTTAACTGATCATCTCACTCTGAACACTTACACTTCCCAGTGTCTCAAAATAAAGCTCTTTCTTATTATGACTTCTGTACTTTAAGACATGGTTTATCTCAAGCGTCCTCTACCTTCAAATTTGGGGCTGTAGCTAAACAAAGCTACTTTCATTTTTCTGAATGAGCCATGCTGTCTCATCCTCAACAAGTTACTCACCTTTTCAAAGCTTGTTTTTCTCATCTGTAAAATGGCAATGTTGTCCCCGATTTGTGTGCAAGAACTTGAGTGGGGAGTGCTCTCAGGTTCAACATCTGCAGAGGAGAGAAGAAAACAGGCTTTAACAGAGTAAGATGTCTCCTGCCTTGAAGTAACGATAAAGTCCACAGCCAGTCCTACGGGGGCCATTAGATCTAGGATGGCCCTTCAGAGTGCCGGAAGAGGGGTAAAGGGAGCATACCATTCTATACCCTCATTGATCGGTGGTTATAAGGCAGGTCTTGTGGAGCCAGGGTGACTTTGGGTGAGGCTTCTCTCTTCTGCTGAAGGCAAGTCCTGAAGAGGGATTTAGCTGAGATCTGTAACATCATAGCCCTAGCAGCTCGGGAATGACTGCCTATGTCTGGAGCAGGGCATCTGAAGGTGTTATCAGTACAAATAGAAATAACTGTCTCACAGGATAAACATGATAAATTGAACACACACACACACACACACACACACTCACACACTTATTCTTCAGGTCTCAGGTCTCAGCTTGTATGTTGCCTCCTGTGGAAAACTTTCCCTCGCTATGCCCCTCCTACCCCAAAGTAGGCTACTGGTCACCCCTTTTGCTTCCATGGTATTATTTACTTAATGCTATTGCAGCAGTTTTATAATATGGCAATTTCCAGTATTTGTCCATTACCACAGGGGACAGGCACCACAGGCCTTTGTGCTTTTCTTACTGTAAGCCTTTCTCCCAGTATATTGTGATTGGCTGCTCAACCACCTATCTGACCATTTATCTACAAATGCCACAAGAATAAAGTCAGCTTCTGTTTTGTTCATTATTTTATCCCATTGCACAGTACCAAGAATGTAATCTGAGACTGATAAACATTTTTATCAGTCTGGATGAATGACTGAATGAATGAATGGATATTGAAATTTCCCTGGGGAAGGGAAGGAACAGTTAAGATAATGACATGGAATCTTGAACATATCCAGAGAGCCCCACATTCCTTGTAGCATTTACTCCCAGTGATCAGAATTCCTGAAATAGATAGAACCCATCAATTATATGCAGTGCAAAGTAATATTAGCTAACCTTTAACTCTCTGCCATATGTTTATCAAAGCACTTCAAATGTATTAACTCATTTGATCTACATAACAACCCTATAAAGAAAAGAATGTGACTACCTTCATCTTACAGATGATGAAACTGAGGTATGGAGAAGTTAAATACCCCCAAAGTCACAAAGTTGAAATGGTGGTAGTGACAGACTTTTATCCTCCATGATTTCCACTCTCCCAAGTGATAAGATTAACAAACTGTCATATCTTGCACCTTTCTTTCACTAGGCATTCTGAATCTCTTGGACCTCCTTATATGTCTGGGTTCTTCCCTTTGCTAGAGTCTGTGTGGATAACTAAACTGGGTTGTGAGACAGCCATATGGATAATTTAGCAGAAGACCTTGATTTCACAGAAGAGTTTTGGTGAACATATTCCTGTGGATGCCAGAGATGGCAAAAATATGATACATCCTCTGATTAAGCATGGAGGCAGTCATGGGTGAGTGGTAGGAGAGGGCGGTGAGATCATACACAGGAGCCACCCATGCTCTCATAGGCTCTTCCCCCTGTCTTCTGGTGGCTATCCCCTTGGAAAAGTTACAGGAAAGTCTTACTTTGAAAACCTAACCTTAATCAATCAGAGCTCAAATACATAAAGGGAAAAATATCTTTTAATGGAGGAGACAGAGAGCAGGAGAGGTTTATTCTTCACAATATATAGCTTACAGACACTCTATCAGGTAACTCAGGCTGTGATGTCTTGGGTCATTCACTGACAGATGTCAGTCAACTTGTTATAGCACCCTAAGAAGTGTTGGGCTAGGTTGAGGATTGTAGTGAGTGTTCTTGTATGGCTATTTCTAAGCATCTCATTCTCCTCCAAAGGAGTAACCCATAAGAAAATGCTAAATTATTTTATTTTAAGGAAAGGTTTTTGAGTACTGGATTGTGTTTGAGTGCCTGCTTATTATGCCATTAAAAAAAGAATAAAAAAAATGGAATCCTGGAAACTGAATGTCTGGGGATGGCTTTAGCTGACTTACTTCCAAAGAAACACTTGAGGAAATTATTAGACTTTACTAGGATATTTTAGTGCATTTATTTGGTAGCTCTTCCCCTGGAAAGGGATGCATGTTGTTTTTAAAAATAGGCATTTTTATTCTTGGACCAAAATTGTCTCTTAAAACACTTTTAATGTGTTTACTTTTACTTATTTTTATTGCTTGGTAAAATAACAGTAAAATTCACAGCAATGATCAAAAAAATCCTGAGTCATGCTTAGAAACTGTTACGAATGTGATTTGAACACTTACATTGAATACTATTAGTCAATCTTATGTAAGTTACGTATACATGTTTCAAAAGAAATCCTTATTTTGGAACCACTGTAGAGTAACTATTTTAAGGTCATAACTCCCACCACTGTGAAGGATCTGTTTCTATTTTCCATGTTTTTTCCTGTTCTTGTCCTTATGCACACGTCCATTTCCATGGCTGTGCTCATCTCGCTATAAAACTTAGTGATTATCTGTTTTAAACTAAATATCATGTCATGAAATTGTTTTGACATTACTGCAGTCTTTATAATTTTAAAGGATTCACAATTTCCATCAAATCAATATACTGGGGTGACTTATTCATTCCCTTGTGGACTAATTTATGTATAATTTAAAATCAACGAATGATAGTTCAATTTTTTTCCTCACTTAAGACTTGAAAGAATACTCCTAATGTTGAAAAGTTGTAAAACACCGTAGGCACCTAAGCACTAACGCTATTCTTTTACTAAGCAGTGTATTTAGAGGCAGACACTTTCCTGAGGGAGGTGGTGCCAGGATATAAACCCAGTGTCAGACATGCAGCCACCAAAGCCAACATGTTTGCAGGATAAAAGAGCACTTGAAAACATCTTCCTACGTGTAGCAATTATTTACAAAGAAACCTTGGTTGAATTAGGCTCTAAATATTCTGCTTATCTTCATCAACAATGGGGTTAATAATTTTAACAAACCAAATAAGCATACTCCAGATATTTTACAGAATTGCTTTGGGGGTCTTTTGTACATATTCCCAAAGGCAGGGACTGCTTACTAAAAATGTGGAATCTGATGGCGAAGGTGTTGAATCTGAAATACCCTACTATCCTGCAATGCTTCCCTTGGTAGGAGAAAGAAATTATGAGAAGAATCTAAGAGGGAAGGCAGTTTTGGGCCGCTGTTAGGGCATTTTGTTGGTAAATGATGTCAAACATAAATCTTCATTTGACTCTGAAGAAAGCCCGGGGTTGTGTCAGGATGAAAATCAGGCTATCATCAAATAATTTGGGCTAAATCCTTTCCTGGGAAAGAAAAATGATTTTTGTTTGGCACCATATCTTCAGTTTGCACAGGCTTGAGCTGTCGCTTTTGCAGAAAGACCACAGGTCTCAAACAGATGCTGCTGCAAGGTTCACTACACACTGCGAGACTGTCAGACGAGCGGAAATGAAAAGGGTTTCAATATTCAACCTGTGGCATTCTGGCCAGTCAGAACCCATGGGCAGAATACCTGTGTCAACTCTGCCAGATAGCATGCCCTGCAATCAATCAGGCTTGATGGGGGCTTTGCAGAATTCTAGGGAGTAGATTTGGGAAATATTAAATGCTCTTATTACTGTCAGACAATTCATGCTTCTTGTTGGCAGCTCTCATGCTGGAACACACTCGGAATGTGCTTTCATTGGAAATGTCAGGCTGCTTGGATGGAGCAGATGCCCATGGGATGAGCTGGTACTTGGAACTCAACCAGAAATATCCATATTCCTTTTCTGATATTTTTGACAAAATAGATAACAATGTAATACACTTTCTGGAAAACTAGACCATAGTATTTAAGCAAAGAAAACAGTGAAAGAATATATATTTCTTTCACATGGAATATAGGGTGTTTCCTTCTTGGTCAGTTCTCAGTCTTTAAGCTGATACTGTCTAAAGGCGACAGCCTCAAGGTCTGTGGTCTGGGATATGCACTTGAAGCTCTGGGTTCCAACTGGGATTCAATCCCAACTCTGGCCACTTACCTTAACCTTAAAACAAGTTTCTTAACCTCTGTAAGTCTCAGTTTCCTTGTTTTCACTCATGAGTTACTTATGAAGATCAAATGAACTAATTTATGCAAAGCACTTATCCCACTGCCTGGCACCTAATGTGAAATCCATGACTCTAATTGATTGGACTTGATTTGTAGATGGAGAGTCATAGTCAGTTTTCTAGAAAGGTAGCTAAGAGGGGTGGAGTGTCTGGCTCATGAGCCAAACTGAGCTCACAGGTTTATTTTGCTTATTCCTGAGTTTTTGTTTTTTAATGGGGTAACATTTTAAAGTTGACAGATTTCATATAAAACCTTATTCATTATCTTTTCCTAAAACTATGGACAATGTTGCATCACCAGACATTAGTCCTCCATGACAGCCACCTGTCTCGTGTAGGAGATGAATACTTGCTGGCTCCTTTAGAAAGGGGCCTCTACTTTACAGTTTACTGCCGTCCGCACCACTCTTTTGCCTTTGGAGCCAAATGCCAGTTGGCATTTGTCATTGTGTTTGCCATATTTTCCTATAGCAGAGAAAACATTATCTATCAACAGTGAAAATAACATGATAGCCTAGGAGGGTTGAATTTACAAGAAGATTAGTTGAAAACATATTTCTTAGTGGAAGTAAAGAATATACTTATGTATTTAAAATGCAACGAAAATTTAAAATAATATACTTGGCCCACTTTATTCATTAATGGTATCTCTGTGGTTCCTATAGTCATATTACTTTGTGATTTATGATTTGCAGGGCAGAAAAAAGGATGGGAGAGAGTTCCCTGGAGTCTGGAATAGCCAGGAGTGGCCTGTGATACCTGAGTTTCACCTAAAGCCACCTGCTGCCTTTCAGTGCCTCCCATGTAGCCCGGATACCCATAAAGAGGACCTTAGTGATTTCTGTAAAGAACTTAAATCCTCAGGCCTCATATGTTCTTCCTATCATTGGGTTGGGCTAGAGCTCTAATAAGTCAGTCAGTCTCTCCCTCCTTCCCTCCCTCCTTTCCTCCTTACTCCCCCCCTCCCTCTCTGTCTTCCTCTCCCTGCCTCCCTCCCTCTCCCTCTCCCTCCTTGCCTCTCTTCCTACCTTCCCTCATCCCCTTTTCTCTCTTCCTTCTCTTCCCTCCCCTCTTCCCTTCCTTCCTTGTTCAGGTGTGTGTATTTTTGTACCCATAGTACAATTATTCAATTATATCTTCCTTCCAAATTTCTATTATACAGTGAATATAATCATAAAAGAAATCCCAAATCCCAGCTCTGTTCTACTGTTTTCCATATTGTAGACTAGTTTCTGTTTCCTGACTAATTCTTTATCAGTGTCTCAGAGTCTTAAATAAATATTGGTTCATAAGATTTGAGCTTACATCAATGGTGCAACCATACCCACTGCCTCAAAGGGCATTGAACTTCATATGGCTCTTTCTGTGGAAAAGGTTGCTTTCTTAATTTGGCTGGGATCTACTAGTTAGTCTTTTGTTCCATGTGCTAAAAGCATGAACATTCAATTCATGCTTTCTTATACATCATGGTTTCTTACACATGCTTTCTTATACAATTCAAGGCCATTCTCATACATCACTACTTGCCAAAGGAGAGTAATAATTTCCACTAGACAAGTGGTCAGCAGTGATAATGAAATTTATGTTAGTAGTATGTATGTACCTTCCAAGGGGTGACTGAACTGAGAAGATCAAGTCAAAACAAAGAGGAGAAAGTATGGTGGCTTTTTTTCTCTTTTTTTTTTCTTAAGTGGATTTGCAATGCTGTTACCTTGCCTGTCAGCCAGTAAGGCTAGGCTAGGGTGTGGTAACAGACGATGACTCTCAGGTTCTTAGTGACTTGGCACAGTAAAGGTTTACTTTTGCACACCTGCCCATTGGAGGTTTGCTGGAGCTTTGCTCATGAACCCAGGCTGATAGAGGTTCTGTTCAGATGCCTGCTTGCATGACTGCCACTGCAGAGGAGAAGCGTATACATTGTCCCACACTGGCCATTAAATGCCTCTGCCCAGGAACATTGCACACCTGCCCACCTTCATTGGCAGGATAGTCACCTGCCGTGCCTAAGTTGAAGAAGGCATGGAAAAGCCATTTCACCATGTCCCTGAGAAGGAAGCGACTTGGTGTATTTGTGCATATTGTGTTGCCTCTTTCCTCAACCTCACCAAGGAACGTGCCCAAATTAATACTCATGACTGTCATTTGAGCATGAATAACAGTGTATAGTGTCATAATTCACATTTTTTTAAGCTAATCGGGGAGCTTAGTCTTAAATGAAGACTACTGGAGTAAGGCTACTGATTTGGGGGACTCCCTGCCTCCCTTCCTGTCGCTCTTTTCCATTTCCCTGCTTCTCTGGCAGTGATACTCATTTATTTACACTGGGCTCCTGTATATCCTATACTAAGTTTCTAGCTGGTTAAAATATCTACTCATTTGATTTAACTTCCAAGCTCTAAGCCACTATATAAGAGGATATTTAAATGTCTGTTTTTGCTGTGGCTCTTGCCGATAATAACAAAAATACCTCTAACTTCTCGGTTATGCCTTTTACCATTCAGTGCCACTTTTCACAGTGTTGTGTGCTCAATAAAAAAAATAATTACTGATTATAATGGGCATGGACTTTTGTATATCGTCCATTTAAATATATTTAACATTTAATTTTTTAATAATATAATTCTTGCTTTATGGACGTTAAAATAAAATTCAAAAGTACCCATATGCCTGGGTTGGGTATTCTAGGTTGGATACATGGCAATATATTGTACGCTTCTTAAAATTAGGGCTTAGTTAAGCATATCAGTTCCACTTATAGAAACATATGGAAAATTGTAGTTTCCCTGCCTGTCATGAAATCCAGACCATGGGAGGTCTTTTGCCAATTGATTCCCCCAACTCAAATGTGCTCACTTTTTTTACATACTATTTTTCTTCATCCCCAAAGTAAAATGTTTATAGTCTTCTAACACATTCTCTCCTGAAACAGTAACACATTTCATTATTTAATTCTAAATGTATTCCTCATTTTGCTATTTGTCAATTATATTTGTTTTCGAAGTTCAAAAATCTTTTTCCTTCTCCCATCTCAAAGTAAGTCCTACTTGATCATAGGATTGCAACAGATCTCTTAACATATATGTATATTCCTGCTCAGCTATAACTGGCCTTTAAAAAATACTATATATGGTTTTTTGTGGGGTTTTAAGTTCATTGTCCCAAATCCTCTATTCTAAGTAAACTAACAATCTATTTCTTTTAGAATTCCCCAGAAAACATTGTCCTGTTATTTCCCCTTGACATCTTACCTTAAAAGCAAATATTGTTTAACTCACATTGCAAAAAAAGTTGTGCTTTTTACGGCTTTTTCATACAAACCTTCAAATGAGCAGGTTATTAAGGCCTAAGAAAAAAATACATCTAGGAGGATAGGTAACACCACAAATAAGTAATAACCCTAATTAACCCATGTGATTAAGCTAATTGATATGAAAATACCTTGATAAATAAATATCAATACCTAAAATGCAAGTTACTGTTGTTGGTAATAAAAGTAAGATGTAGGATTTATTGAATGATATTTATCTGAAGGATATTTTGAAAATGCTGTCTACCAAAATCAATAGGAGTTTAACAATAAAAATAAAAGGCAGTTGGTACATTTTATAAATTATATGATTTCTCAAAAGAATTTCAGTGAATTGCTTTATATTTCTTTCACCAGAGTTCAGGCAAATTCTAAACACTAATAGTGGACAATAGTTCTTTTATTTCTTTTATGCACCGGGGGGAGTAAATCAAATGTAAAATACAGCCAAATATAATTTTTGGAAAAGAAGACATCTCTTGGCAAGAATCTAACCTGGAATTTTCTTATTACTAAACAAACAGTGTGTTTAGTGGGCTGGGTTATGTTGTGCAGGCTTTCCCATGGACTAATGCCCAGTTTGAATATTCTTTTCCTGAATACATAAACAGATGTGCACACATTCTTTTTTGCCTCTTCCAGAAGAAAATTCCCCAAATAAAATATTGAATGTAGAAAAATGATTTAGAATGCAATATGTGCCCATTTGTTTTGTTTCCACCTAGCCTCAACCTCGGCTTCATACTCCACATTGGTTTCGATTTAGTAAACATACAGCTGTGTTTAAGTGGAAAGAATTAATAGCAACCCGAATGGTAGAGGATAAATGGCTGCTAGAGATTGTTTCCTAATATCAAATCAGTTCTACTATTGAATGTTTAATCAATATTTCTGTTTTCGATTTAGAGGTTTTACCCTGTGAGAAGAGATTTATCACCAAACCAGTTCATTTTCCACAATGTTTCCACCATTTTTGTTTGACATTGAGTGGATAAAAGGCGTGGCTTTAGACTGAAAACTTTCAATGACTTTTTAAAATACCTAGTAGATGATATTTAAAACCATTAAAATATAGTTATTTTTATCTTAATCATTCTCCACCCCCCCCTCCACCTCCTAATTCCAGGCAGTAATTATTGTGTCCATGTCATAGGAAGGTGTGTGCTGGGATATACTCTCAAAAAAAAAATATTGGAGACACATATTGTGACTGTAAGGTAGACATTTTTGGAAGTAGATCTGTCCTGGCAAATTGGGGTCATATGGAATCTGTATAGCTGATCCTTTTTAGTTGTCTTCATCACTTGGGAATGTCATTTCTGTGGTATTTTGGACCATTCCCATCTTCAGAAGTATATGTCCTTAGCCTCACAAAAATTGCCAATATGTTTATGGGCCTTTTTTCATTTAGTAACATTGTGACTAGATTTTAATCTTCACAAGTAACATTAAAAAGTATCTTTCTTTTTAAAAAGGAAAAGAAAATTACAGCTTTTGGCTTAAAATCTGAGTAATTTATACCATTCAACTATAAGATAGTAGTTTGTTGTTTTAACTGGAGGACCACACAGCATGGTGGTGTTCAACAGTTCATGTCATTTGTTTGTTTTTTTTTTTTTTTTTTTTTTTGCTTTTGAATATATTGAGACATTGTGGAACTGAGTTTGGAAAAGTTGGTGGTTTGTGGGTTTGTGTATTGGCAGCTGACTCTTCTCAACCTCTTGGTGAAATGAAGTTATTTATAACTGCTTCTTTAGTGCACTCTGTTTTATGTTGAGTCCAACTTACAGTTTCCAAAGCTACATACAGTAAAAATGATGTAACTACATTCAAATACTTTTTAGAAGGATAGTAATGAAACAGACATTTTTTAAAGTTCCCTTTTCCTCATTCTGGAAGTATCTTATTTTGCCCCTTTGAGCTTTAACTTTTGATAGCAAGTCCTAGTTCTGAGAAATTTCTCATCATAAACTAAGCCTCATCTCGAACTAAACCACAGATACACACACTTTAATTTCTCCACTAAATTTTCATAGGAAAAATAAAAGCCATCCATGGAGAATTCTAGCTTTGAGGAATATGTTCCTATTCTGTTTTTAATATCCAATTACATAGAAGGCATCAAGAGAGTTACAAAAGCAGCAAAAATAATTTAAATGTTTTAGTCCAAGGAAGAATAAAGTATACAATAATTTTCTTACAATGATTGTTCCAACTTTTTCTAAGTTCAGCTCTTATTTAGACTAAAAGTTAAACCTTGGTAGAGACGTTGATGCCATATAGTCACATAATTAGCTTAAGTAGTTGATGCAATTCACAAAGTAGGTGCCCTGCTCCAAGAACTTGGATCCAGACACTAGGGAAAGCCTCTAATGAAGATAAGAATGGAGCTAAGTCTACATTACTTAGCAGTTATTTTTATCACCTTATGTGGGGGTCAAATCCTGAGAAAACAATTGCACGAGGTATTGCCAAAGCATGGACCTTGGTGATAGGCATACCTAGGTGTGCACAGGATAGATATTAATAAATGTTTCATTATTATCATCATTATTACAAGGGTTGGAGCAATGTAGCATAGTTATAAACACTGTGACTCTGGAGGCAAGACTTCATAATTTTTGTGCTCACCAGCTGTAGGGCTTCCGGCAAGTTGCTAAAATGCTCATCATTCTCAGTGTTCTCACCTTTAAAATAGGAGTAAAAAAAATACGTGCCTCAGATTTGTGGGGCTTGTGATCAGCTATGAAAAACACTCAGCATAGTACTTCACACTCGAAAATATAAGATAATATAATAATCACTCAATAAATGTCAAATATAATAATATGAGTGATTATTTATATTATTATTGCTTATGACCTTCTTTCCTCAATCTTCCCTTGTATCCCAGACCATAACCTGGTTTTGAAGAATCTAAAGTACATACCCAGCAAGAGCTGAATGAATGGAATACTTCGTTGGGTCCCTTCCCTAAGTTAGAAGGAAGTCAGCAGTGGCTTTCCATGCCCCAAAGAGTGTGCAGCCACGTGAAGCTTCAGCAGTCAGTGCTAGGGTTTGGTTTGCTCTTCCTAGAATTCTTCACTTTTATAGCTCCTGCCCAAATTGCCATGCAAAATCAGGGTTGGGGAGCTCAGAGTGGCCACGTCCTTTTATGGATTGACTTGAAATGCAACCAAAGTTTTCCTCTTTCTCTATTAAAAAATATCTAAATTGCTTTCATGTATCATTGTTATTCCTTTAGGATATTGTATTCATTATAATCTTATAAAACCAGAATCCACATAGTCCAGTTTTAATGCAGGGTCAAATGAACAGGTCAACAACCAAAAGTTAGCTAAAAGAACTTAGTTGTTTTTAAATATCCCCAAAGGGGATACTTATAAATCTCAATTTCTTCTTCCAACCCCTTGGCTTACCTACTACAACTGCTACTCTCCACTCTCCACCCCATATCTTAGTGAAAATCCCACCATTATTTCAAGCCTCTATTGTCTCCTGTTCCTTTCCTCTTGATTCTGAATCACATAAGGGCCAACTCTTGGTCAAGTAAAAGTGCTCTCCTCAAATAATGGTGGGATGGGAAGACTAAGCCAACAGAGCATGCATAAGTAATTAGTGCCTATGAAGTCACTAACTTAGAGTAGTTTATTGGGGTATCAAAGGAAATACTGGAGCCCTGGGCACTGAAACCGGCCTAGGTGGCTAGGAAGGGACAATGGTTGTCAGGAAGGCACTTTTGAGATGGAATGGAACTTTATATAGAGAGGGTCTCCTTCAGTCATTTTCACTTGTTCTCCAGCCAGGACTGGGCATGGTGTTTGTGTTCAGGGGAATTGCAGGGAAGGCACCTTTTGGAAGTGGATCCCTGGCTCTGCAAAGATTGGATATGCTCAAAAATAATTCTTAATAAGAAGAGTTAACTTTTTAGTAAATTGTACCTTGTTACACAGATGCTTGATCTATGTTTACAATTCACACGTACAGCAGTTTTTATAAAATGATTACTGGGGATTACTTGTGAATTATAGGGGCAATTAATGCAGACATTGAGGAATGAATGACATTTTCAACAGCTAATGGCCATGCCTTCTCTTCTCCATCCTCTATCCCATATCTTGATTAGCCCCATAGAACTGCAGCATCTTCCTAGCCAGTCTCCCTCATATGTCTTTTCAATCTTCAGTTCATTTGCCCCCATGTTCTTGGATTAATTTTCCTAAAACACAACTCTTGACTACTCTGCTCAGAACTGTAGCTGCCTTTCCATTACTAAGTGCACTTAGTCTACATTAGTCAGTTTCCATTCCAAGATCTACTTCAGTGTGGCCCTCATCTACCTTCCCAGCTCTCTTTTATCCCTCACTTCTCTGCTCTCCTGAGCCCTCTGTTCCATCTAAAGTGAACTCCTGACCCCACCCCTGGCTCCCCCAATATTGTAGTTTTGATTATGCTTTCCGTGTCAACCCCTATAAACATCTTCCATCGTACTTCGTTCTTTTGAGCTGAGGTCAGATGGAGCCTTTTCCTGTTTTACTCCAGTTCTTAAGACATGTTTCTACCAAAGGTATTCTCTTGATTTGTTGAATCACATATATGAAAATTATACCTGAGTTTTATACATTTACAAACAAACAAAAAACACTGTTATAGTAAAAGAATCATTGCCATTACTCCTCCTAAAAATACCCCCCTTCACTTTGAACACACTTATCCCATCATGCTTGCCACTTTCTGAAGCAGTTCTGGAAGTCCTCTTTCATGAGTGTCTTTAGTTGCACTGTCGTGGCTGCCATTGATATGATAGTGGAATGTATTTAGAGCCTTAGATCTTCTAAGACTATATTTCTTGCACTTCAATAATTATTTGCCGTTAGTTGGTTTAATGAACTAAATGAGGCTTTTGTTTCAATATTTCTTAGTATGTTATATAACACACAGAAAAGTGTAGAAGCCATAAGTTTATAGTTCAATGAGTTATCTGAACACCCACTAGTATAACCACTATTCAGATCAGAAAACAGGACTTTCCTAGAACCTCAGAAACCTTCCTCATGCCATTTCCTGGTCACCAGCCTCGCTTTCAGCCCCAAAGTAACTATTATCTTCCCCATAAATATTTTTTGCCCATTTTTGAATTTACAAAAAAGGAAATTATACAATGTGTATCCTTTTATGTCTGGTTTGTTTTGCTGGGTATTGTTCATGAGTTTTATTGCTGTTGTGTCCTGTAGTAATTTTTACTTATTTTTATTGTCTTCTATATTCTACTCTATGAATGCAGAATATATCTATTCTAATGTCGATGGACATTTGTGTTGTTGCCAGTTTTGATATAAGTAATGTATTCTTGTACATGTCGTTTGGTGATAATATGTACATATTTCTCTTGGGTATATCCCTAATATTGGAGTTTCTAGGTAATGGGATATCCATACATTCAGTTTAGGTAGAAATTGCTGTGGTCTTCCCCAGTGGCTATATCAATTTATACTCCCACTAGTAGTGCATGAGAATTTCCATTGTTTCACAAACACTCTAATATTTGTTACAGTGGATTTTCTTTCAATTTTAGCAATTTGGGTAGGTGTGTAGTGGTATATTATTGTATGTAATTTGAATTTCCCTGTTGATTAATGAAATTGAGCAATTTCTCCTATGTTTGTTGGCTATTTGGATATCATCTTTTGTCAAAATACTTGAAATTTTCAATTGTTTTGCCCATTTCTTTACTTCTGAATTTTAGGAATTTCAGATATAGTCTGAGTGTAACCTTTTTCCTTATTAAATATATATTAAAATATATTTTCCTATTTTGTAGTTTGCCTTTTGACTTTCTTTTTTAAAGATTTTTATTGGGGAATTGGGGGAGGGGAACAGACAAGTTGCTGTCCTTTTGTTCTTCAGTCTAGTTGGGGAGGTCGTTGCTTCACTGGTCCATGTTGGTATCATCATTGCGCTCTTCCTGGATGAGGCAGATCAGTCGCTGGCCTCTGAAGGGCCTCTCATGGCAGCTATTGGCAGCTCACTCCAGCTGCCAGCAGCTCACGCTGGCTGTCGGCCACTCACTGTAGCCTATGGCAGCCCACTGCAGCAGGGGCTGCAGCCTACACTGTCGCCAGGACTTGCACAGCCCAGCTTCAGGTGCAGCTGTTGTTCACTATCTTAGCTGTAGAGGGCAGTGTCACTGACTCCATATGTGGGATCCAAACTGGGGCTGCTGGCATCCCAAGCCAGCTCCTAACCAATGCGCTGCTCGGCCAGCCCTTAACTTTCTTAATAGTGTTTCTTTTTTAATAGAATATATTTTTACATAAGTTTTAGGTTCACAGGAAAATTGAATGGAAGATTTCTCTTGTACCTCTGCCTCCACATATGCAGAGCCTCCCCTGCTATATAAATCTTGTACCAGAGTGATACATTTGTTAAAATTGATCAACCTACACTGACACATCATTGTCACCCAAAGCCCATACTTTGCATTATATTTCTCTCTTGGTGTTGTACATTTTATGGGTTTGATGATGTATAATGACATGTATCTACCTTAATGATGTCTTTTGATCGAAAGACTTTCCTAATTTTAATGTAGTTTATTTTATGATTTTTTTCCTCACAGTGAGTGCTTTTTTGTGTCTTATTTAAGATATCCTTACCTATTCTAAGTTAATTAGTATGCTTTCCTCTCTTATATTTTAGAAGCTTTATAATTTCTCTTTCACATTTAGATCTACAGTTCACCTGGAATTATTGTGTATAGTATCAGGCAGGGCACAAGATTCATTTTCTTTCCATATGGATAGCTAATCGATGTAGCTCTATTTATTAAAAAGACCATGATTTGTGTGGTACACATTTATTGTAAATCTAATAGCAAATATATGTAGGTTTATTTCAGGACTCTTCATCCTGGTCTACTGAACCTTTTGTTTGTCTTTATACCACTACTATATTCTCTATTATGTTGCTTTAAAGTAAGTCTTGGGCCGGCCGAGTAGCTCAGTTGGTTAAGAGCTCGCTCAGGAGTATGAGCTGAGCTCTGAGCAACAGCATTTCGATGCCCAGCCCGAGCTGAGCTGCCGCTGAGCTGCCAACAGGTGTCAGGATGGCTCAGCTAAAAAAAAAAAAAAAAAGAAGTAAATCTTTACATGCCATAGTATATGAGGTTGCACAATTAGGTTGACGAACTTGCCACCATGCACTTACATTGACAGCACTGTACAAACAGCTTGGTAAGGTTTCATAAATTGGTGTATCCGTGTCTCACAGTTGTGTTCGTGTCGATGTGTGGTGGTGTCTTGTTGAGTGGCGTTCATTATTGTTGTTGCATGTTTTTATATGCTGACCCAAGAATGTTTGAGTTTGAATTAGATCAACAAACAAACATTAAATTTTTTGTTAAACTTGGCAAGAGTGGAAGTGAAATCAGGGACATGTTAGTCCAAGTTTATGGGGATAATGCCATGAAGTAAACGAGAGGTACAAATGGATGAAATGCGTTTCCCATCTTATCATAGTATATGATACCTTTAATATATTGTTGTATTTCATTTGCTTGTATTTTGTTGAGGATTTTTGCATCTGTGTTCATCGGAGATATTGGCCTGCAATTCTGTTGTTGTTATGTCCTTGCCTGGTTTGGTTATCATGATAATGTTGGACTCGTAAAATGAGTTAGGAAGCATTCCCTTATCTTCAATTTTTTTTGGAAGAGTTTGGGATAGGTATTCAGTCTTTGGTAGAATTCACCAGTGGAGCCATCTGGTTCCAGCCTTTTGTTTTTTGGGAAGTTTTTTATTAGTGTTTCAATTTCCTTATTAGTAATAAGGCAATCTGATAACCTGATGGGATTTCCTTTATAGGTTACTATATTCTTTTTCCTGGCTGCCTTGAGAATTTTTTATTAACTTTTGAGTTTTAATATAATGTGTCTTAGGGGAGGTCTTTTTGCATTGAGATAATTAAGCATTCTGTTAACTTCTTGTATTTGAATGTAGAGCTCCTTCCCTAGGTTTGGGAAGTTCTCATCAATTATTTCTTTAAATAGCCTCTCTGTACCCTTCTCCCTCTCTTCTCCTTCTAGGATGCCCTTTTGCCTTCTGCTGCCCCTTCTCATGGACTCAGGTAGCTATTGTGGAGCTCTTTCATTTTTTAAATTCTTAGTTCTCTCTCTTCCTCCACCTGAATCATTTTTATATTTCTATCTTTGAGCTTGCTAATTCTCTCTTGCATATGGTCTGCTCTATTTCCAGTACTCTCTAATGTATCCTTCATCTTATTTATTGAGTTCTTCAGAATTTTAGTCTTTGTTTGTTTGTTTGCTTTCTAGTTTTAATCTCTTTGGTTAAGAGATTAAAGATAAAAGAAGAACAGAGTTCCTGAACTGCTTTTCTCAGTTTACTTGTATCTCATGAGTTCCTTAAATACTCTGTCATTTAAATGACAGTCTTTTATGACTGAGTTTGCTTTCTGGAAACTTTTCATGTTCTTTCTGTGTTACCATGTTACCTTGGTTATTTATGGTACTTGATAGATTTCTTCTCTGCTTGCACATTTGAGATAGTGAACTCTTCTCGTGTTTAGATATTGTTTTAATATTAACAATCCAGCATGTTGATATTAGAGGTCTTTCCTTTGTTTTCTAGTAGATGTTGCTATAATGCAAGTTTTTGTTTTCTCTAACCTGTGCTACTTATGTGTCTGGGGTAGTTGTAGGGGGATCATTATTTTGGGCATGGAAATTGCCACGTACTGACCAGGATGGTGGGTGTTCCCTCTGTGTCCCAGTTGCCTTGTTGTCGGGCCACCACCACCATGGTGTAGAGATATGGCAGTTAGGGGGGTAGGTTCATGAGCCCTCAGTGTTTCCTCCTTGTCACTAAGGGCCACTGACACCACCTTGCTGTTTGACCACTTTTCCAACTGCTGCTACCAGTTTCTGCCACAATGAGAAGTGGGTGGGGAAAGGAACAAGCTTCTCTAGCAAAAATGCTGCTTCTGCCACTGTTACCCTCTGCAGGCTGTAGTTTGAGGGATACAACCAGACTTCTCTACTGCTAGTGTATTTGCTGGGGTTGTGGCAGGTGCCAACCTACCTCTGAAGACACAATCCTTGTCCTCCCCCATTCTACCTCCCCTACTTGTTCCAGGATGCCAGCCTTCAGAGGTACCATTGCATCAGTCTCTTAGGTGTGTTTGTATATTGAGCAGAGGAACCTTTGTTAGATTATAGTTGTCTGACTTGTAAATTTAAGGGGAGATATGAGAGAAGTGATCTTCTCACTCTGCCATGACCCATAATAGTATTTTAAATGTTCTCAATGATAAGAGGGTATCAAAACTAATTTTTCTAGAATTTCAAAACACAGTTTTAGAGAAACATTAATGTTTATTTTAGTTCAACTTTAAGAAAAAATGGGGGGCCGGCTGAGTGGCACATTGGTTAAGAGCTGGCTTGGGACACCTGCGGCCAGTTTGGATCCCACATATGAGGGTCAGTGACACTGCCCTCTACAGCTCAGATGGTGAACAACAGCTCCATCTGGAACTGGGCTGTACAAGTATAGCTCAGATGGTGAACAACAGCTCCACCTGGAGTTGGGCTGCGGGAGTATAGCTCAGATGGTGAACAACAGCTCCACCTGGAGTTGGGCTGCAGGAGTATAGCTCAGATGGTGAACAACAGCTCCACCTGGAGCTGGGCTGTGTGAGCCCCAGCGACGGTGTAGGCTGCAGCCCCTCATGCAGTGGGCTGCCATAAGCTACAGTGAGTACCTGGCAGCCAGTGTGAGCAGCCAGTGACTGGATTGAGCTGCCAATAGCTGCTGTGAATGGCCGTTCAGAGGCTGACCACAGATCTACTTCACCCGGGAAGATCGCAATGATAATACCAACATGGGCCAGTGAAGCAACGTCCTCCACAACTAGACTGAAGAACAGAAGGACAGCAACTTGTCTGTTCCCCTTCCCCAATTCCCCAATAAAAATCTTAAAAAAAAAAAAAGTGTATCTTGGGTATATTAATTCTATTAAAAAATGGGTAAACTTAATAAACTATTAGAAAATTATCCCAATTGTTGGCTTGAACAACTTGATATTTTTCCTTGTTAAGACTAATGTTAAAAAGGTGATCGACATTGCCATTTATTGTCAGTAAGTTAATGAATATTTCACGTTTCAAGTACTTTGCGAAGAGTCATTCTTTTCTAAATTAATTTAGTCCCAGTAACTATATAAATATCAAGTTTCTATTTATATTACTAATCAATAGAGCTTAATGTTTTGAGAATCTTTTAGTTAATGTCAAAAAGAAGTCAATATGACTTACCTGTTACTTTTATAATGAATGTGTTATACATGCTTTGCTCAACATGAAATAGAACATTTGAACAGTAGAGGGTGCAATTGTACCTTTAGTTCTGTATTTTAGCCCTTAGAAATTAGTATTTAATAGCTGATAGAAAAATTTGAAGAATGTACTGTTTGCTGAAGCAGTACACTATTTATAGAAGTATATTTAAAATAAAATAAGCCATGTAAAGGGTAAGTATAAATTTCACAATCATAACTTTTTGCTTAATCTTGTACTTTGAAAAAGTGAAAAATTTAAATCTCAAGTAGAAACCATTTTCTAAAAATAATTATTTTTAACTGAAAAAAAATAAGGAATGTGTTTTCTATATGTAGAAAGTTATAAATCACAATAAGATTTTTTGTATAGAGCTTAATTGCTATTAATCATACATATTTTTCCTCTCAGGAGATACTACTTCCAGAAGGATTATGTATATTGATAGCTACAACATGAGACTTCTATATCTTAGGAGGAAAAGATATAAATAAGAACCACTAGAGATAAATGATGCAATGTCAAGAGAGTTCCTACATTCAGGTTTGATTGAAGATCCAGAACCTTCAGGCAGTAGCAAATCATAAACTTAGATTTCCTTTTAGACTCAAAAGCAGCATTATACATTGCTGTGTAAAGATTCATTTATAGAGGTTTGTGGGGTATATGTTTACAAAGCTTTGAATCTTTATCTCCAAATTTGGCCCTCTTCGATACGTCAGGGTCTCCTTTCATTGTTTCATAGAAAATGTTTGGGCTTAGGTTTTTGTAAATTTGACAAAAATTACCTTTATCTCAAAATTTATACTCAAGTGCAATGCATTTGAAGAACTTAGGAAACCTTCTAGCTGAGGTTTTTGAAATTATAGGAAAAAATATATCTGAGAAATATTTCTTTTTTTGCATTATCAAACTATGTACCCGTCTTTGATTTAATTGAACAACTATTTAACATTTAGACTATCTCTAATACCCAAAGATTAGCCCTTCCGTGTTCCATTGACTGTAGTGTTAAGCTTATGGTTTTGTTTGAAGAGCCTATTCTGATAGTCTATAGAATAGACTGCTTTTTGAATAGAATAATTGCTTTTTGAACTTTGCTTCAGTCTGAACTTTGAAAACTATTATAATGAGGTGACCAGGTAGGGCACAAATGTGTATTGGTTAATAATCACTGGTGTAACTTAGAAGTACCTTAGTTGGAGGCATCTGCTTTCAAAATAATATGAAATGAAATAAATAGTTATCAAAAAGATGTAAATATTAAGAAGGACTACTAAAAACAGGTCAACTCCAAAGAAAGCAGTCAACTATTTGAAAGAGTAGCTAGAACTTGTGAAGGTACAAAAGAAGCTGCAGAATTTTTGTTGCTTTAGTTGCTGCCAGTGTTACATGAAAGAGCACCGAACCTTGAAGACAATATATTATAAGCCTAAATATAAGAAAGACTCCGAGATTACAGCCAGTAAAAAGTGCACTGAAAGTGTTGACTGTCTATTTGAAAAGGTGGTTGGGTATCAAGAAATACTATTTCCTAGAAATATTTCAAGGTGACAGGTTGAAAACACAGTTATCATGGGTATTAAGCAGCCAGATATGTTTTTCAAAGAGTGAAGTCTCTGTTGTATTTTTTTGACAGAAGAAAAAAAACGCCCATTTTTTAAAAACTAACTTTCTGGTATATGTGACTTATTGCATACAGAAAGAACATGCAGAATTACAGTGCACTAAAACATCAATTATTAGAAAAATCATATTTTTCATGTCACCCTTTCCATCATCTTACAGAAAAATGCATTACCCTTATTCACTTCTAAGCTGTACTAATTTTGGTCATACTATTCTAGTTTCAAAGGTTTTACCTCAGATGATTATTTTAAGTGGTTAGATCCACATTTGAACCCCCTGTCCAAGGGAAACAGATATCACAAAAATTTCCAAGAAAAACATAGAAAATTAGTGCTGTTTAAAATACATTCAAATGTGGGACTTGCTGACTTCTTGACTGAAACCTGGGATACAGGGCAGCAGCCCCTCCTAGGGTAATTATTCTGGTTTCTGAGATTTATGATACATGTATTTCTGAACTATACCCAAGAGAGGGGTGCCAACTCTGAAGCCCATCTCCATATTGGATCAAAGAATATTTTTTTCAGTTTGTTGGATAGAACTCTTGGTGTAGAAGGGATAGAAAGGAACAATTTTTCTGTTTATTGATGGTGGTGAGTTGTAGAAACTAAATAAACATTTCTTGACTTCATTTATTTAGTCCTACCTTCAATTGTTTAGTGCAATTTACAGATATATAGGGAGGGCCTACTTGGTCTGTGTGTTGGTGGACAAAATAAACGTAGTCCCTTGTTTTCTTGGAGTTTTAGTCTAATGGAAATGATAGCTATTTAATGAATATCCTTGCAAATAATATATAATTATAAATCATGATAAGTGCTATTTTAAGGGAAAAGATGATGGGGTGATTCAGAAGGATTATCAGAGGAAGTGATAGTTGAGGGGAAAACTGAAGAATGAGTCATTGAGTTAATGACTGAAAAGATATAAGGATGGTGATGGGGAAACAATGGGATGGAGATTTTAGGGTGGTGAAAGGGGTTAGAAGGATTTTACAGACAGAAAGAGAATCACCAGCTGAAAGCTGTAAAATGTTAACAGGAAATTACTTGGTGCTTAGAGATTTTAAAGGACCAAAAGATCAGTATAACACTTATGTAATTAAAAATTAATCGATTGCTCTCCTTATTTCGGTCTGTAGTTTTTCTTTAATTATTTCGCCAACCTGAGCAACAATGCTGTGACTCAGCCTAATTTTAAAGAGAGAAAATGTGATTATGGGTCAAATGGCAATGTTAGTCCTTCCTGTAAGCACCAAATTTGTCATTTGTTTATGGTTTCCTGTCATGTCAGTGGCTGTGGTCACATGCTGGGTAAATTGTGGTTTGAAAGGGGAGGTATTGGTGGCTGGCAGTACTTTGGTGGTTCCAGCATTATGTGTTCTTTTCCCTGATATCAGGGTGTGCGTAAATACTGGTAAGGAATTTTGCAGAATGGGTGGTAGATGCCTGTAATTTATAATGAAATGTCTTTGAACGATTCAAATGCCATACTCAGTTCCAACACTTAAAGTATTAGATGAAAGTCTAGTTGTTTAATCAACTGTTAATATTTACTAGCTATTTATTTTGGAGATTCATAATACATATTGGAAAATAAAAGAAAGTTCTGAGACACAATGTGAAAAGGATCTGTTTTATTGAACATTTCTCAGTACTTGTCAAAGACTTTTTACCATGGAACCCCGTTTCGTTTGTCATACTTACCATCATTGTAAGAAACTAGGGTTCTTCAGTTTACACTGAGGAAATACTTCATTGTAGTATATACTTTGGGTGAAAGCTCTCATTTAGAGGGACTGGGTTGCTGGCAAAGCTGACCCTTGAATACTGAATTTGGCTATTGCACCAACCATTACCATTTGCTTCCTCTTGGTTATTTGTGTTTTCTTCATCTATATTATTCCAATTTCTCACAGTTAGATATTCCCTGATTCCAGAAGGTGAAAATTATGTAACGTGTTAATGTCGATAATTTTCTTTGCAGATATATTAGTGATTAAAAACATATACTTAGAATATTGAAATAAAAAATACTTCAAGAAAATATTAATGTAATAAAAATCTAAATGCAATTTTAATGTGTTTCAACATATATCTTTGCTGTCTTTTATTAATTTTTTGCAAATTTTATAGAGTTCTCCATTAGAAAATATTAAATAAATAAAATTGCCTTTTAGCATATTCTAAAATTTTTGTACCTTAAAAATGTCAAATAGTCTGAGATCAGTTACATGATTTTAGGGAATCAAACAGTATCACCACGTGAATCCCAAGAGTTCTATGTAAGGGTTGGGTGTTACCTTTTGGTTACTATGAGTTGGAGACAAATTTTTATCTTTATTGGTAATGATTGTTTTTCACATTTCAAGGGCTTTCAAAACTCTGTATTGTGAGGAAACTTGAGCTGCTGTGTCTAAAGAGAGAAAAAGTAAGTGAGGCGGTTAGTCTATTTCCCCACTTAGATCTCTGTCAAATAAGATGTAATGCAAAAGATTTGGGATGCATCCAGCTCATGTACCCAGCTTTACATTGATGTAAATAAAGGTTGATTAGGATGATGTGGTTTAGATTTCATACCTATGGTATATGCATGCTTAGTGCAAGTGCGCACACACACACACACACACACACACACACACACACACACACCTTCATATAGATCCCTACAGTAGCAACAGGAGTTCCATATGGTTTGAATATAAAGAGAAGCATAATAGAACTAAGCAGACATTTCAAAGACCTTTTGATATATTTTGTGTTCTGCAGCAAAATGTTCTGAATTGGCTCTAATGGCTATTAACTACTAAGAGATAGGAGGTCAGATTTTCACATGAACTAAATCAAGCTTCGATGTGCAGAAATAATAAAATGCCAAGTGAAAGAAGAATACAGCTTTAAGAACACCATGCTGAGATTCGGGAGACTTGGGTTCTAAACTTGCCTCTGCCTTGACTTTCAAGTGTCCTTACATTTGAAATGAGGATGTTAAATTATATAATCTCTGTGGTCCATCCCGGCTCACAATTCTGTGATATCCATTATGAGTAAAGAATTAGCACACAGCTGCTTTTTTCATTTTTCCCAGGAGGTGAGGAAAAGCAGGGTGTCCATCCATGACAGATGTTGCTATCAGTTCTTTAATATTCCATGTCTGGGAGTACTGTGAGAGAGGCATAAAGTGAATTAAATAATGGAGAGCATGTGGAAATGCTGTGACAATAGGTAAGGTTCAGTTCTGTGACTTCTGAGAGGATGTTACTTGCTGTGTACCGATTGAGCCTCTGACCAGTGGAAATTTCAAAGTGAAAATAAGCAATTTTCACTAAGTTCTCTTTGTTCCTAACAGGAGCAATTGCTTTTAATATTCCACAGATAAACATTTTGAAGATTTTCCTGTCATTTTTCGACTTAAAATTAGTATTCAACATAAATGCTTCTCTAAGGAAGCTAGATGGTTAGAATTTTTGCTGTATTATAATGTATGCAAAACTTAGATGAATTTTTCATAACTCCCTAGATGAACTCTGACCTTTGCATAATGCAGTGACTCAGGACAGACACTGAATATTCTGCCTAATATCAAACAATGTAAAAGTCTCTTCTATTTTATATTATATGAGGCATTAAAACCATACAATACTTTATATATTACTGTTTGGGCAACTTATTTATTATATAGGTATTTGTACATAATGTCTTTTAAGTTTAAATCTGAACCACTAATATTTAAAGTGTTTTTATCTACCAGGTAAATCTTTGTGCTTTGAAAAATGAATTTTTAAAAATCTAGTCTGGACCAGGAAGAAATTAATAGATCTTTTCTAAAAGTGTACATTGGGCAAAGTGACTGATAATTTAGCTATTGCTTTTAAATGCATAGCAACTATATGCATCTCGTGGGCCCCAGCTGCGGCTCTATCATTGTTCCAAGGGTAATGCTTTCATAAACATCAGGCCCCATATCTTGGCCCTAGAATAATATCCGTTTGTTTTAACAGTGACTCGTCATTTGCTTATCATTAGAGATGGATTTCTGGATTTCCATCTTGTGATGATTGTATAGCAGTCACAATAACAACAGTTAACTTGAGGTTAGGCGATATTTACTTGTCCATTAAGTTAGTAGGCATGAAGATCTATGTGCATTTCCCTGCTAAGTATTTTTGCCTGCAACTTCTTCTCTCCCTCAATTCTCTGACATTCTCACAGTATAAACAAATGTCTTACCATTTTCTCTTGCCCAGTTCATGCATTCTGCTTATTGAAAAAAGTCCAGTTCACTCAAAATTTCATTTATTGTCCTTTTTACATCCTCCGTACTTTCCTACCTTACTAATTTTAGTAAGCTCACTAGCAAAATGTACTTTCAATTTTGATTACAAAACACGTAGGAGGAAGATGCCAAGTTATATCAGCTATTAAATGCTATTTAAAATAAAAGCTAAAACAAAATATCATTGACTCCAGAGCGATTCTCCTATAGCCCTCATGATATCAAATCTATTTTCAAAAGCAAAATTACTTTTGCAAATGTTTTTTAATATTTTCTCAAAAATATTGATCCATTAACTTAGGAAATAGTGTGCATTTAATATACCAGAAGAATCACTGAAATGGAACTGAGAAACTGTAATTTATTTATCAGATATGAGGTATTATGATGTTACATACTCATGTATATATTCACTAGGCTTAAGATGTAGTAAGATACCAGAGGATAAGGGAGTAGGGGTGGTAGAAGGTAAAGGGGGTCAAATATAAGGTTATGGAAGGAGAACTGACTTTGAGTGGTGAACACACAATGTAATATAAAGATGATGTATTATAGATTTGTACACTTGAAACCTATATTATTTTACTAACCAATGTCACCCCTATAAATTTAATCTTAAAAAGATCTTGAAATAGGTGATATTAAAAAATGTAAGGTATTTTGTGAATAAAGCATTTCAAATTCCATTTTATGCATTTAAAAATTTTCCATTCATATAAACAATACAGAAAACCTAATATTTTTCTTATGAAATAGGCAGTTTACTAACATAACAGTACAAAGAAGTATTCTTTTTGTTAGCTAGTGCACTTATTTTTTTGAGCACTAATTTAGGCTAAGGCCCAATAATAACTTACCATCATTTTAAGTTGTGGACTATAAGAATTCATTTCCACTAATATTAGGCATGACACTAATTTGGTATTAAACTCTAAGCACATTAGCAATTATGGTACAATGCACTATTACTTTCCTAGTCTCTGCAGTAAGTTTTTCATCATTAATGGTTTATGTTTTATTTTCTTTTCCATGCAGAATGTATCATTCTCAGTAGTATAACTTCAAAACAGCCCAAAAATTAGAATTTTTATTTATATGCATTTAAATATGCATGCCTGATGTCTGAATCTATCTGCCAACACAATCATAAGAATAATATAATTCTATAGGAATTAATTGAATAGGTGCTTGAAATACTGTGTTTAATCCATAGGAAACCAATCTTTCTAATCTCCAGATTTCTATAATAACAATAAATCAAGAGAGAGTCCTGAGTCCTTGTCTAATTCATCAAAGTGTAATGAAAATTCTATTTTCTGATTCATTCCCCTTTACAGTCTGAAGATAATTCCTGTGGTGTATTAGTAGGCATTGGAATAGGATGATTGCTTTCCTAAAACATATTTACACAAACAAATGCATGCATGAATTAGTAATGTGCCTAAAATAATAGGTATTATTGTTATAGATCTTCCTTCGTTTTATTTTCCTATCAGTAACTTTGAAAGTAAACTTTGAAAACATGTATAAAATAGGCTGAGCAATCCTGAATTCTTTAGGGTGACAAGCGCCCTGGTTTGCCAGGACCAAGGGATAGATACCTAGAACTTTAGTTTTAAAACCAGGACAGTCCCAAGCAATTTTAGTATTAAAACTAGGGCAATCCCAGACAAACTGATAGAAGTTGGTTATCCTAAACTGGATGAAATGGTACGGGAGTGAAGACAGTTTGGAGAAAAATAATTTTTTGAAAGTCTTCTTCCTGCTTTTGCAGTTCTAATTTGCTCCTCTTTCTGCCTCGCCAGCCCACAGTCAGGCTAGCTAGTGTTAAGGGCACTCTTATCTCTCCGGATCCAAACAGAACCAAGGCAGCCGCAACAGTTGCAAGTTCTGCAGAAGGCAATGAGAGGTGGGGGTAAGGGACCGAGCTGTGCATTAAATGATCTGGATTTGAGTCTGGGCTTTACCATTGATTAGATGGGCAATTTTACGCCTCCATTTTCTCAAATGTAAATGGAAGTAATGATAATGTCCAACTTGTAGAGTTACATGAACAATGCTAGTCACGCATTAAGAGTTCAAGGAAGTTAGTTACTTTTATTGTGCTCTTGATTAAGATTAGTAATTTAGAGCAAGCCAGAATGTCGATCAATAATAGTAACTTTCATATCTACTCCTAGATTCTTAGCTGTACTTGTGACTGCTACCAAATTTCTATGAGGGGTGGCTTCCATCATCCAAAAATCTTAGCTATGTTTCTTTTGTTTATTTTTGTTTCTTGCTGTTCAAGATATATACATTAAATGACAGGAGAAACTTTCAAACTTAGGACTCTTCCAGGAAATGTAGCATCAGTGGAAAATTAGATGACAAAATTGAATGTCACAATTCTTTTGAGGCAAATTTTATTTTTAGTGAAGGATTATAAATTCTGCAGACTATTTTGTAAATACATAGCATCATGATAAAACTGAATTGTTTAATGTTTTATTCAATAATTCTGAGATTTTTATTAAGGAAAGCAGGATAATACTTAGTCATGAGGATTGGATACAAAATAGAAGAGTAATAACATGCCACAGGTGGTTTGGCTACTGGTGGAACTTTGTTTCTGTTGGAGCTATGACAGACAGACTGTTGAAAAGTAGTGACTGGACTATGGAATTCTAGAGTATAAATTTGGTTCCTTCAAATTTGTATTGTTCTCTGTTTTAGCATGTACCATCAAGACATCATCCCAAATAGGCAGTGAGAGAGAGCTCAGTATATGTCATTCCACTCCACTCCTTTCCAGATTTGTGGTAGCTACTTCTTAATGAGGTTAGAAAATAGACTTGTGCCTGATCTTTGATCTTATAATTCAGCCAACTAAATTTACTATGAGACACACAGTAAAATTTGTCTGCCGCACCTTGATTTTTCACATAAAATTTATCCCAAGAATTTGACATGTACAATGCAAAAGATGTTTAAGAAAATATAGGAATCACTCAAAAGGTGAGATGGAAAAATTAAGATCTATTCAGCCAGTTAAAAACTTCATTGAAAAATTTACATAAAATATTTATTTTGACTTTAAGAACAGAAGAGAAAAGCCTAGAATTCTGGGTTTTGCATATATAATTATGAAGTATTTAAAATATTATAAGGTATAAAATTAAATTATTTTTACGTTATATAGGCTAATATAACCAAATATATTTTTAAACCTTGAACTCCTTTTAAAGTGTAAGTCAATTGTAATACTCATATCTTCTTGACCATTGACTTTCTTTGCATTTATTAAAATAGATTCTTGAATTTAAATATGGGATTCATCATGGAATATTTTGTATCACAAGACTTCCATTTAAAATGAAAATGTAACATGTGCGACTAATCCTATAATTTCATTTAGATGCAATAGCTTAAATAGTGAAAAATATTTACATAATTCAGTGTAATAAAACATCACTTTTTTTTCCCAAATACCTGAATATTTTTTGGTGGAAGTGCAATTTTTTTATTTAGGGGAGGGGAAAATGCTGTAGTTTCTGTTTTCCTTTGTACATGTAGACAGATAGGCTTTCTACGAATGAAAAAGCATCTCCTCTATTTTGTGCTGCTCGAAAACATTAAGTAACCCCATTTAATCCTCAAATGAAACTTAAAATATAACCCTGCTTAACAATTATCTAATGTATTCCTTATACATTGCTGTTGATATATTTTTAGACATAAACTCTCTTTTGGCCTCATGGACCCCTATAATAGATCAACAGAAAAAAGTCATTTAGTTTTCAACATTTTCCCATGAGATTAAAGAATTCCCATAGGTTAAAGAGATAAGAATTTGGCCTTTTGCCTGGGAGAGGGAAAATATCACAGAAGCTCTTTATTAGAATAGTGTCAGTTATACAAAGCCACAGTCCTTCTGCTTGGTTTAGTTTTAATTAAGATAACAATAATTCAGAACTATTATTTCCTGCTATCAGTATTTGTAAGTTATTCATATTTTGTTCATTACAAATGAAAATATTTTGAGAATTATTCACTTTAGATATTACATATCCATGTTGGAAAGCAGAAAAATTAACTGTCTTGTCATTAGTATTATGAGAAGCAGATCATAATCTGTGTGGGAGGCTATTTAAGATTATATATTCTTTGTCATTTACACCACAATTACAAACAAATACACTTTAAATCAAAAAGCTTGCTATCTTGCTTGTGGCTAGCTGTCCCTCCCCTCCCCTCCTCCTTCCCTCCCCTCCCCTTCTCTCCTCTTTCCCTCCCTCCCTTCTCTCCCTCCTTTCCTTCCTTCCTTCCTTCCTTCCTTCCTTCCTTCCTTCCTTCCTTCCTCCTCTTCCCCTTCCCTTTCCTTTTTCCTTTCCCCTTCCTTCCTTCTTCCTTCTTTTTCTACCTCTTTTTCTTTCTTTCTTTCTTTCTTTCTTTCTTTCTTTCTTTCTTTCTTTCTTTTTTATTTTAATTAGTTTCAGGTGTACAACACAGTGCAATAGTTATACATTTTACCCCTCAAAGTGACAACCCCCCACCCCCAATTCGCCACCCCACTTCCCCCCATATCATATATATCTTTCTTTCTTTCTTTCTTTTCTTTCTTACCTCTTTTTCTCTTTCTTTCTCAGCTTAGATAGAAAAGCTGTGTATTCAAAAGTAAAAGTGAGCACGTTTGTTTTGAGACTAATATATGTCCTTGGCTAAGTTTAGATTCCAGGGAATAGTTCTGGATTCCAATTCCGTTTAAAACTATTGTCTACCTCCTTTGTTTTAGGGTTAAGGAATGGCCAAATCGAGCATTGAGGTTTATAATACTGAGTGCCCAAGAATAGTTATTAGAGGGCTGCTGAGAAAGATACTATAAAATGGGATGAGTTGGTAAAGATTTAGATAAACATTAGGAATTAGTTAAGTTAAATATTTGGAGATTATAAACATATGTTCCAATGATGGCAGAATTACCCTTGACCAAAAAAAGGGTGCTACCTAATTGTCATCATTTTGGGAAATACTGAGTGGGCAGGGATGGGGTGGGGGTAGATAGAGGTGGGATGGTATGTACAATTTATTGCAGTCCAACTAGGCTCCCCCTTCTCTCTATGATCTTCCCTCTTTTCCAAAGTTTGTATCTTGCCATTCAAGTGGGAGGGTACAGTCCTAACATTTTGGTTGTCAGGAAAGTAATATTTTTAAAGGTATGGTTCAATTTTAGGATGAACTTTTTGAAGCTCAGTAATGATTCCCCCCAAAAACTCCACCCGCCCCCCCCCCACCAACAAATTACTAAATTAACAAATTTGGTAGCAGTGCCCATCTAGGAACAATCCTGCAGACACTAACTCAAGGTAGTGGAGAAGCTGAGTCGTCTCCTAGGGCCCATACCCATTTTGGCCTTACAGCAGCTCATTAACATAAGTTAGGAGGGGTGAGGGGTGAAAGGGGAGTGTTAGCAGGAGCAGGCAGAGAGTGGCAATGCTTAGGGAGAAAACGTCAGACCCCTGCACCCTCTAACCTCCCTTCCCCAAAGGCACCTGAACGTTAGAGAGAATCCCTCCCAGGCATGGACTGGCTCTCACTCCTGAGAGCTAAGTTTCTTGACAAGCGTTAGCCACCTGTGTGCGGCACTCCTGTTGGGAAAGGTGGCCTGGCAGAAGGGAGAGCGCAGCCACGCGACTCGGGAGCCTTTCGTGCTGAGGCTGGCGGTCAAAACACCTCCAGGACGCAGAGCATTTAGGAGGCAGAGTGCGTTCCGCCCTCTTCAATCGCCAGGATTGTAGCCTGTCTTCCTCAAGGCTGGTCTGCTCTGGGGCCGGCTGACACCCTCGCAGTGTGCACGGGGTCCTGGCTGTCCTTCCCCTCTCGCCTCCCCACCCCCAAAGTGGCGCTCCCGCCTCGCTCCGCCTGCTCATCCCCAGGCGCGCCCCAGAGGATTATCAGGCTCCCCACACGCGCCGCTGGCTTCCTCTGGCGCCCGGCGCGAGGGACCCGAACAGACCAACCACCGCCTGGGAGCCTTCTCCCGCTTCCCTGCCACCGCGCTGCCTGCTCTGCTCCCCCGCGCGCGGCGGCGCCCACCGCGTGGCAGGCTTAATCCCGGGTTGGACCTGCTGGTTCGCTCATCCCCACGCTCAGCCTCTCAGTCAGCCCCAAGAAGTGGAATCTGCACTGAAAACTCTCCGTGGCTGGAGCCGGCGGACTGGGCATGCTCAGAAGCCAGGGCTGGCTTTGGTCTCAAGTAGGAAGCTTTTGCACTCGGGAGGCAGCGGCGACTTTAGGGAAAGTTGATCGGAGAGGGGAGGACGCCCCAAGACACGGAGCAGCGGCAGGCAGGAGCCCCCGGCAGCCCGGAGGAGCATGGGCACCCTGCGGGATTTACAGTACGCGCTCCAGGAGAAGATCGAGGAGCTGAGGCAGCGGGATGCTCTCATCGACGAGCTGGAGCTGGAGTTGGATCAGAAGGACGAACTGATCCAGAAGCTGCAGAACGAGCTGGACAAGTACCGCTCGGTGATCCGACCCGCCACCCAGCAGGCGCAGAAGCAGAGCGCCAGCACCTTGCAGGGCGAGCCGCGCACCAAGCGACAGGCGATCTCCGCGGAGCCCACCGCTTTCGACATCCAGGATCTCAGCCATGTGACCCTGCCCTTCTACCCCAAGAGCCCACAGTAAGCAGGGGTTACGCGCAGGAGCCGTGTGGCACCCTGTTGGTGGGGAGCTGCGGGTCCCTGTCTTGTCTGTCGCCCCCCAGCCCGGCCCGCTTGCCTTGTCTGTCCTCAGCCTCAGAAATGTTTCATTTTAACGGGCACCACTTGCGGGGCCGTACACGTTTCTAGAGCCAGACTCACTGCACCTACGTTGCCTTCGTGTCTTTGTCAGGTGTCAAGCTATTTAAAAAAAAAATATATATATATATCCATATACATTCCACCGTGTCGATAGAGTTTGAACGTGCCCCAGGTGTGTGTCCGGCTGTGTGTGTATATGAGTGAGTGTGAGAAGCCTTGGCATAGCTGCCCAGCCGGAAAACCCTAAATGCAGGCTCATCAGACTTGAAATGAAATGCGTCTGATATCACCCTTACTTTCTATGCTTTTTGTGGTTCTTCCAGATTTCTCTACATTCTGGCAGTGCACGCTGGTACCCTTCAAACCTGAGGTTCTGTCATCATCAAAGTGTCAAACATAAGCCAATGTGCATATAAAAGGGCAGGGTTTTTGATTTCCTGAATTGGGTGGCATTTGCAATCCACAAATGGAAACCTAGTCTGTCAATTTAAAAAAAAAAAAATATGTGTGTGTTTTTCCATAACATCTGTGGGAGAATATTTGCTTATGTTCCGTAAGGAATTTGCATTAGGTTACTCATGGGGCACCTCCTTCTCCCAAGGGGGTTGCATGTTTCCAGGTTCAAATATAGAGAAGTACACTTACCTGTATTGACAGTGTAGACACCCCATTTGCTTCACTCCTGGCTTCTGATGAAACCACGCTGGCATTGTTCTAGCATTTTAGAGAACTATGTAGTGCTGATGTCAGTGGGCTTCACAACTTGGGTGGGAAAATTGAACGAAACTTGGCTATACACCACTCAACTCAGAGTTCTTATATAAAGTGGCAGGAACATGAGGCTGATATAGAATGAGCATCCACATGAATGGGATCTTTAATTAATAGATAATGGCATAATTGATAAAGTGAAGGATTTTGATACTCTATTCCAGACTACATCACATTGGCTGGATGGCCATGTTACATAATAATATAAGGTCCCTTGGAACCCTTCCCTTCATAAAAAAAAAAAAACAAAAAAAAAACAAGGAACTAATATAAGGAGAGAGAGTCAATACTTGATTATATCCTTTTGTATTTATTGGATTTGGGGGAGCTTGAGAGTATGCACTAATTCCACTTTTGAAAACTTAGACTTGTACCTATACTTGTTGTGCCTCATACCGGCTTAGCTTCATGAGGAGTTTATGTTTTGTGACAGAGTGGGGAACAGACAGTAAGGATAAACATTTCTGAGATTCTGACCTCACCAAGTTGCCTAATAGTTCAGTAGATTTAGATCTGACTTAGAAGCCTGAATGGTCTGTATTCACTCCAACTTTCCCTGGTAAATTAATTTGCAGTCCTGACATGCTTGCCTGTTTTAGCTAACGAGGTACATGGCCATCTCTCCTGGGCCAGGTTTTGCATAATGAAAAAAAATAACTCATAGACAGCTCTCTGCATCTTTAAGCATTCCATAGGGTCTCGCTTTAGTATTTGCAGGACGTTTGAGCAACACCAAGCAAACTCTGCTTTTATAAAAAAGACCACTTCAATAGGTTTTATAATGAAGCGTGATCAAGCCAGCTGATAGCTCCAGTTAAACGTTGTATCAGGCAAGATCTACAGGAATCTGAGCAGTAGGGAAGGAGCTGAAGTTTCAGAAGTCTCTTAGTGCTTGACATGAAGAACAACTAGATTTTTGAAAAAGTCCACGGTGGAAAATGAAATGAGTGTGGCACATAATTCTGCTACAATAAACATTTTTATCTGTCCAGCAATTCTGTGCATTCTTATATTTATTGAATTACTTGTGCTTCAAAGAAGTCCGCTATTAAGGTATCACCATGATGGTTTGGGTGATTCTGAAGGATTATATTGAAGAAAATGATAGAATGTCTTCCAAGCTTAAATAATTTTGGAAAAACATCTGTTCTTTTTTCACACTTACATAAAGAAAACTAGAATAAAATTGGCTTAAGTGGTAGAGTGTACCTCTCTTTAGAGAAAGAGAAATGCAAAATGATTATTCTCTCGTCACTTGAATGATTGTGCAAGATAGCTCCACAAAAAAAATTAGGGAAATTTGCCAAAGAAGCCTTGTTTGAATTTAAATTTATTTCACTATAAAAAAATTGATTATACCGATCTACTGTCAACAAGTGTTTGTCTTCAGATTTCATCTTTAGTGCAACTTAAATTTAGTCATCTTTCTTAAACTTACACACAGATTATTGTGAGTTCAAGTTAAAATCAAACCATCTAAATGGCATGAAATTGATTTCAAATTCGTATGAGTTTTCCGTTCTCTTTCTATTAGATGTAGGTAAGTGCCCAGTAAACATTCTGCTCAATTATCTGATGTAGGCAAATATATTTGTATACTTTTTACTTACTGAGGTTGCCTTTTGAGGATAAGTTTTGAAACTTGTTTTTTAGTGATTTTGGATTATTTGAGAAACCGTGTAAAATGAAAATTAACTTATTAACTTAAATCGTCTTAACATTCTTAGTTTGGAATTTCCCCTTTAAGCTGGGAATTGGAGGGAAAACTCAGTCAGATTATAGGAGATAGCCAGTGTCCTTCTGTTGTACATGTGAGATGAGGAGAGTGCTTTTGTCTCTTTCACTCCCTTTTCTTTTTTTTGTTATGAATGGGAGGCAAAGAACTGATGTAGCAAATTGAAATCTGTATTTCACTGCTACAGAATAATTACTTGAGAATGTAAACTATTAGACTATATGTTTTGAAGTAGATTAAGTAAATAAACTTTTAAAAATGAAAAAAAAATCCATTTTATGAGATCAGGAAGCGTGTGTGTGTGTGTGTGTGTGTGTGTGTGTGTGTGTGTGTGTATGGTTCTTATTGGCTTTTAAAGTAATTTTATTTCATGACTTTCATTCCTGAAAATTGACTCTATTTTTCTTTTAAGAGTGGAACTCTGATATTTTGATCTAAACCCTGTACCTATTGTAAATACAGTATTCCCAAATCATGCCTGTTTTGCTGTTACAGGGTTCCATGTCATTTCAGTTGGGCTATATGGACTTGCATTCCTGTCAGAAGTTGATAGTGTCTCTATTCTTGTTAAGCTATTGCTTTGCCCCCCAACGGTAGCTGAATTTCAGGGAATTTTGACATATTTTGTTATATTTCACGTTTTGATTGTGAAATACTTAGGAAGAGCTGAGGATAAAAAGAAATATTTTTCTTTTATTTTTAAGGAGGCATTCAGTTTAACAAGATTTTATATGAACTTTTAAACCTTAACACTAGTACCTCTCAAGAGAAATGGAATCTTTGTATAGGCTGTATGTTCCAAATTCTGTAGGAAGTTGAGAGAATTCTAGAATTTTAGTGTAATCATAAATGGCATAATATTAAAACATAGATTCCTTCAAAGGCAACAATTAAGTTTAAACTGTACCCTACAGCTCAGTTCAATACTTTTATGGGATGTTTGCCATGTGCAAGCTATTGTCAGGCATTAGGGGTGAGAGGTATATAGATCCTACCATCAAGGAGTTAACAAGTGGTTAACAGTCCTGCACAATACATATTCTAGAAAGTAGAGTGAGGCAAGTCACAGAGGAGATACCTAAGACAGTTGGCAAAATATGATTGAACCCATTTAATTTTGTGGTATTGGAAACTCTTATGGAAGTGGAGGTATTTAAAGTAAGTAGTATTTGAAGGATGACCATCATTTAGTGGTGATGGGATGAGAGGGGTGGGGTGGGGATGGGGAAAGCCATCAAAAAAGGGGTAGACAGCAAAAGAAAACAGAGGGTACATCTGAGGAAGGACAGCAACTAGTGGCTGTACCAGAACACCATACTGTAGTAGGAATTGGGGAAAAGTAAGTTTAGACCGGAGAGAATGAAAATGTTAGTTTCTATTTTATAAACTAGGTGAGAGGGCATTTCTGCTTGTTTTTAGAATAATCAAGAAGTGTGTGTGTGTGTGTGTGTGTGTGTGTGTGTGTGTGTGTGTCTGTGTGTGTGTGTATTTTACAGGGAGAATTAATTGTTACCCATAAGTAAAGCTCTGAATCTCAGAATGTCAGTCCAGTCCTCTACCCCTCACCAGTGCAGTACTGATTAAAAACCATAACTATTCCAACTAAGTAAGAGTATTTTATGTAACTAACCAGCAGGTGATTAAAATTCTTAAAGAAACCCAGTTGCACTCTTTAACAAAAGCAAGTTCCGTTTTCCACTCACTTGAAAATGCTCCCATGGAAAATAATCTAACTTTATGCCATAGACTAGCATTGCGGGTTCCTCACATAACCTAGGCAAATGGGACATGAGAAGTGAACCTGAAGTTGGTTTTCGAAATTCATCTTTCTTGTTTTTGTGGAGGAGTTAAATTCCAACTTAACGTTATTTTAATAGGCTTTCCTATTTAAGTTTGCTCGTTAATTGGACATTGCAGTCTATGCAGTAAATTTGAAGTTTTGAAAGCCTTATATAAAAAAATGTATGAGAACAGATTGCTAAAACCCTGTTAGGGTGTTTTGAAGCACAGTTAAGTTGTGTTCCCCTAAAGGGGGGCTTATAATAAAAATACTGACAAAGCCTTAAATAAGTAGCTCTAGGGACTGCCTGAAACTATAAACGACCAGCTTCTTTGCCCTACTGGGTCCCTTTTCCAAGCTCCCGCTACTTAGTATTTCACTAAAGAGTTGGGTTCATATTCCTAATGGGAACAGGTAGAAGAAGACAGACAATGTTTTCCTTGTTGCTGTTTGCAGGTTATAAGGCATATGGAAACATTTTTTTTTTTTCTGTCTGCCTAGCAATGGAGGGTCTCCATGGTATCCTAGCAACCTGTTTGAACACTGGGGCTGCTTCTCTTTCTGCCATCTCTCTACCATAGGTGCTGCGGCCCATCTCAGGGAACCAGGCCTGCTGCTAGCACTCAGAACCTCCAACTTGAACGTTCCATGCTTGGAGAACACAAGACAATATGATAAATAAGCACATGCTGCAAGCAGCTTTTAGCAGTATGCTCAACAGCTCATTATGCAATCACATCTGTGGCATTTGGAATCCTAATCTGAATTGTTGAGCTGGCACTCTTGGCCACCCCTTCCCTGTCAGCCCTTCTCCACTTCCTCACACCCAGCCTTCTGACACTAGTTCTACGTTCCTCTCACCATCTTTTCTATAATGACTGCATTCATCAGCATCTCCTTAAGATTGGTTTTCTGAGAAGTTAAATATGTGCCGTCTGTGTGAACTCTCTAAGTATAATTTTGTTTGTAAGAGCAGAGGAATGCTCTCCCTCCAAAACTGTCATGTACATGTAAACAATGGCACAAAAAGTGTAGCTACACAAAACAGATGTTTAACACAAGGTGGGACTATGAGTATGCTCCCAGAAGTGTCTTGTTTCTGAATGGATTTTATAATCAGCGGCATTTTTATGAAAAAAGCAGAAGAGTAGAGTTAGAAGAAAAGTTATGTGGTGGGGGGGAGGGAACAGGAAAGGGCAAACCAAGATGAGTATTGTTAAAGCCATATATGCCAAGCAGTTGGAAAGGAGGGATGGGCTTTTTGGCGAGTAAACAGACAAAATGACTGAAATGGAATCCGTAAGTCAGATAGTACTTTGTGGCGGAAGACAGCCACAGGGAGGAGACACCCAAACTGGAGTGTAGTGAAGACTTGCCTCCTTCTGGTGTGGGAATCGTACAGGAATTTTAAGATATTTCCCTTTAGGCCAATGCTTATGTTGAATGCCTCATATTGTTTGTTTTAAACATCTCCTAGTCTGGTACTGGGCAGAGTGTGGTGATTTTTCTGCCCTCCACAGTACAGAAAAAGGAATGAGGAGAACAAGTCAGTGCATCACTGTCTCTGAAATAATGCATCAGAATAGCACTGCCCTACATTGTCATAATGTTTAACATTTATTGAGCACTTACTGTGTGCCAGGCCCTGCTCCTGTGCTTTCCATGCACTGAAGCTCAGAGAAGCCAAAAAAGTTGCTCAAGGTCACACGTGTCACATAGGCTGAACCTGAATACGAACGTGAAAGCCAGTCTCCTTAGCTGCTAGGTTCTCCTGCTTTTCCAGGGGTGCGAGGATTAGGGCAAAGGCACGAAAACCTAATGAATGACATAGAGGCTGTTTTCAGGAGAGTATCTATTCACCAATAATTGAATTGGAAGTGAAGTACTTTGGGAGAAGTGGGGAAAATAAGTAGGCACAGTGGTTTGCAAACTTTGCCGCACATTAGAACCATCTGGGGAGCCTTTAAAACATCCTGCGCCTAGGTTTTACCCGAAACCAGTTAAAATCAGACTGTCTTGAGGTGGAAGCCAGCCATCACTACTTTTTAAAGATTCCTCAGGTAACTGCAATATGCAGCAAAATGTGGGAACCACTCTGATAAGAAGACAACAGGATATGTGTGTGTATGTGTTTGTGCATGATACTAAACAAAGGACCAGTATAAACTTTCCAATGGTTAAAACTTTTAAGCACTAGGGACTTGTTAAAACAGTGGGTTTGTTTTTCCATATTATGGGTGCACTATTTAATTAGTGTCTTATTGTTTATTTTTCCAAATAAGTAATCTTTACCTAACCCTTGGATTCTCAACCCTGGCTGCATATTAGAACCATATAGGTAACTTTAAAAATATCTTTTCTGGGGTGGCACATTCAGAGATTCTATTGCATTGCTCTGGGGTGGACCTCAGGTATAGGTATATTATTTTAACTCTCAAAGTGATCCTACTATGCAGCTAGGGTAGAAAAATCTCTTTGAAAGAGTATTCAACTTTGGTTGTTATAGGTTTCTTGAATTCCCATTCTTTGGGAAAGCACTTTCCTTGGCCCCTTTTTATCACGCCAAGACCCCTGCTTGCCTTAGAGCCAGGCAGCTCCAGCTCTCCAATCCACATAACATTTGCACCTTGACCTCTGGGGTCATTACCTGTATGGACCTTGGGGCTCCAGTCAATGGATAAGTATGTTTCCTCTTTCCTGCCAGCCATGAATCCTGGCCACTGTTCAAATATGACACACATTAGGATCAGCAGTCATCCCAAGTTCTCTTCCACTTTCTCAGGCAGGGGTGGAGTGGGGCAGCTGTCTCATTAGCTAGTAAGACTGTTTCCATGGGTTCCCAGATGCTTCTATGAAATTTGAAGTATATCAAGGTAAGAGAATGATAAGCTCCCCTTGGAAGAGCAGCACGGGACTCGTAGTGCCTCTCCTTCTGGTATGTGATGTCTCTGCAGCCAGCTACAGTTCTTTTTTTTTTTTCCCATACAGATATTTTATCCTTTTAAGGCAAACAGTCTGAGCTCAGGCTGAGGAGTACTTTCCAAGGAGGCTTCAGAGAAAGCCGAACAAGCACGTCAAGCTCTCAGCCCCCTTTTCTGGACGGTTTGGTTTGAGTGAACAAGTCTGGGCACTGCTGGCCATTGAGAGGTCTGAAATAACACTCCCAATCAAGAGAATCTCAGTATGTCCCTCAGGAAGCCTCTTGGGGAAGATGGGAATTCCCATACTCTGTGGTCGCAGCCTCACTGCTGCCACAGATCGCCAGCTCCTCCTTGTGTCTCCTTCTTGTCCTCTTTTCCCACATATATTATGGTTAAAAACTCTTTGAGATGTTCCTAATTGCCTCTGATAGGGGCCTGTTTAAATTTGTAATTTAATCATCACCTTCTCAGGTGAGGATCAGCCAACAAAATACTTTATATGAGATGGAAATAGCTAATATAATTGCAAATACTTTTTGGTAAAAATCATCTTCTCATTATGGAAGTCAGCGAGAAGCTCTCTTGTCTGTTTCCCCCTCCTTCTGAAAGATGAAAATGTATTCGGCTGACAGATAGCATGGTAAAACAGACTGGATGTAATAAGGCTGCCTGGAGGATTTGGGACATTAATTACGCAGGGAAGTTAATCGTAAGGAAAGCAAACACTTTCATTATGAATCCTGCTTTATGTCTTGCATTTGGTTATTGGACCTAAATGGGAAGGATAAGAGGAATTAGCAACAATAAAGAAAAATGAACAAAAGCACATGTTTGCTTATATGGCTTAGCAGTTAGAAGCAGTATGGTGGGTGAGAGTTTGTAGTAGGACACTAGGAAAATGTTATTAAGAGTCTTCAAGACATGAAAAGATGGGCATTAGTATAGAAAATAGTCAGTGAGAATTTAGTGTCAACATATACTACTTCTACCTGCATCAAATTAAAAAAAAATGTTCCTTACCTTTGCCTGTCTAAAGATCATAAATTCTGATTAAACTTCACCAGAATCGCTTTAAGACAGATGCAATTTAACTGATTTCTGTGTAGAGGTGGAGTAACTTAGGCCCAGCAAAAGCATAAGTAAATAGCTTAAATTGTTAGTATGTGTCAAAAGCAGATCTTCTAATGCCATTAACCTTCTAACATTCAGTTTTCTCAATTCCAGACCATACCTGCTCTTTTAGGAGTAGCACGCCATTTCTTTGAACAGGACATAATTATAGTATCAGCCAGTCAGTTTAAGTTGGTTAGTTGTATTAAATGTCAATGATGACAAATACACCTCAGTTTAGCAAAAATACTGTTTTCTGAAGCAATCGTATTATGTAAATATTGAGCTTTTGCCAGATCTAGACTGAGGAATAAGGGAAAACCATCTCCTTTTTGGATATACTGGATATCATTTTAATGGTCCAGATCTATCAATAAATTATGGTTTTCACACTGCTTCTAAATCTGGAGTGAGAGGAAAGGAAAAAGGATTGTCATGACAAGAAAGAAAAACGTGAATTCAGAATTTTGCCCCTCTGGAGTTATGGTTGCTGATAGACTAGAGCAGGCCATACTCTACCGTGTCTGCAGGTGGCTGGCAAACACTCTGTCCCTGCTAGCATCCCTTCACACTTCCATCTTCCTAAGATACACTTTGCCTAAATTGCTGGTGACCGAGTAACACATTTTATGTTGTGGTGAAGCAGCAAAGATGGCCTTAAATTAGGCTTGTGCTGGTTTGACAGGGTGTCTCCATATCCCTTAAAGAGGAATATTAAACATCGGAAAGTGACAGGTACCATTTTGCTAAGCCTGTGATGGGAATTCATTATGTCAGGGGGAGGAGAGGAAAAAATATGCAGTGGAATAAATCCTGGAGTGTCCACTGCATGCACTATTGAGCATGGATCTCTGTGTGAATCTTGGTCTTCATTCTAGGCAACTGCTATTGTCCTATTTAGGATCTATTTGAGGATACCAAAGCTTAGTAAAGTAAGCTGGCAGACAGACAAGTAAGAGTAGTTTTTGGCTGGAAGATGTGTTCAGTGACTCCTTCTTTATTTTGAGTAAATGAGTTTGACTTAATAGAAATCTTTCAGTTCTGAATTGTTAAGGAAAACCTTTTTTTTGCCCCCTCTCATAGTATATAGTACAGTGTAACATGAAAGAATTGCTCAAAGTTTCTAGTCATTCATTTAATACTTAACTTTATAAAAATGTAGTGCTCTCCATCATACACTTGTCTGAATAATGTTTCTGGTTATAGATCTGAAAAGCTTTCGAATATTGTGAAAGGACTATGCTATGACTTTTTCTTTTATAGGGGTAGGGACTTGATCACGAAATAGTTGTTTTTCTTCAAAATCTCATTTCAGACTTTTTGTTGTTCCTCATAAAAGGAAAATATGACATGAAAAATTATAATTTGTCTAACTCTGACTTTAGATGTTTTAGCAATACTTTGTATGGAGGCCTACTATTCTCTTGTTGAGAGAAGAGAAATAAGAACTAAATGATTCCTTGTTCATGTAGCACTGAATGGCATAAAACTCAATAGATATTATTATGAAACCATCAAAATGAATAGGAATGGCAAATAAATAACAATAAACCCACTGTAAGTAGAGTATCTTCTATTAGTTTCTTGCTACCTCTTTACCTTTTTACATACTTCATCAATTCATCTAGGCTTTGCTTAAGACATTAACATGTTCATCCTCCCTCTTTGAGTTTTGGTGGGAAATGCCTAGTCTAACTATTAAAAATTCCTAACCTAAACTATTAAAAGAGTGTAGTTTATAGCCTTTGAAATAATAATAATGAAAGAAAAAAATTCCAGAAATAGAGAATTTATGCATTTAGTAGCATATGTGTGTTCGAGGATTCATTTACATATTTAGGTATACTTATAAGAAATTATTTGAGAAAATTCTCATATTTGAAGAGTAACCTATTTCCATCAACAGTTATTTTCCATCTTATGATATATTATAATCATAATGTAATCATGATTATTTTAAGCAAGCCAGAGCTACCCTTCTAAACCCTCAGAAATGAAGAGATCAAAAGAACTATTACTGAAATACTTTGGTGAACATGCCACTGCAAAATGTGCAGCAAGGTGAATGAAGTGGAACACATCCTCCAGAACCTTCATCCTAAAGAATAAAACAAAGCACCGCTCATCACAAAGGAGGGCACCTTTCTCAGGTGACTCTTTCTCTTCTGTGGCTTATTTTATCTTTGGGTACCACCATTGAAGTCCTGTGCCACGTTAGTCCTTTATCATCAGAGCAGTGTTTCATCTTCTGGATTCCTAAGGGCTACTGTCAGTGTGATGGATGGAAAATAACACAAATGTACATTTATTTGTCTTGACAAGAGTGGTACTCTCTGCTAGACAAGCGTAGAAGTTATTAAATAATATCTAAGTGGACCCTTGCTGATGAATTTTTAAATTATCTAGGGCAGGTATATCTCCCTCCCCTTTCCTGACTCCTCTTACTAGATTTCAACACTTCGTTTTGTAATTGGACATAATATTAAAATCTTTTCTTGCTCAAACTAGGCTCACTTTTTTTTCTTCCTCTTTTTTTCTGGGCATAAAGGAAATTTTTGTCATCTTCACTGGAATCCTTCATACACGTAGTCAGTAACTTACTTGTTAGCCTTGTCTTTACTGGTCAATTGGTGAAGATAAAGCCTATCAGGATGATTACAAAAAATATTTTTCTATGCTCTGTCATGTAATTCTCAAAATAATGGAAAAGTAGATACTGCTATTATCCCACTTTTTCAGAGGGAGAAAATGAGGCACAGAGAGTAGTTAAACAACTTGCCCAAAATAAAAGAGTGGGCTAAAGCACTCAAATGCAGTTCTGTGTAACCCAAGGGCCCATGTCATTCTCTATGTGCCATGTTGCTCAGCTGATGGACCCAGCAACTCTTTTTTTAATTAATTAATTAATTTTTTTTTAGCACAAGCCCTGTTTTCCATTCCCTTTTATAGTTTTGTTCCTTTTATATAGCTCTTTGGTAATTTTTCATATACCCCCCTTTTTTCATATGTCATATACCCACCTACCCATGGTGGCTGTGGGTGCATTCTAGTTTAGAGATTAGCACACCTTAGTATCATGGTAGTTCTTCTTATGATAAGACTGTATTTCTGCTATATTTAAGTGTTATCAAATACAATTGCTCATGCCTAAAGCCTTTTTTGCTGTATCATACTTGTAAGTTTTACCCCTTCTGTGCTTGCATATTTTCTCCTCTTGGTTTAGAAATTTAATTAGCCTGTGCTTATCCCTACTGAATCAAATTCCCATTTCAAAAAAAAAACACAAACATTCCTTCAATTTATAAATGCTTTATTTCCTTATTTATTTCTCCCCAAATATTAGCATCTTAATTGAGTATTAGAAAGTTTGTCAAATACCTTCTGATCCTTCTTTATTTAGTAATTAATAAACATATTCTATAGACTGGTTTTCAGATTTTTGTTTGGTCTGTTCAAACATTTACCAAATATTAAGTTACTACTCTAGAGCAGAGCTATCCTAGATGCATCTCTTTTTCACCCCCAAATTATTTAATACCTGAAAAAATCTGTGACTTTGGAGTATATGCCAAAAAAGACACTGCCTTTTCAGGGGTTCTTCCAACATGGCTTGAGTCCAGGAAACCTGGACTGGAGTGCCATTTTCAGTTTTTAGTACCTGATTACGTAAGGCTGTGTTCTTTTCCTTCCTCATGTCCATCGGAGTTTGAATTTTTATATGTCGGTCATTATTTGGTTAATATCTACTTTCCCCCAAAGATGGTGTGTGCCAGTTAAACACAGCCAGAGTCTCAATTGCTCCATGTGTATCGTTGGAGCCCAGAACAGGGCTGACACAAGGCTCTTAAAGGTTCTTTGTCAAAGGAAGAACAAGATGAAGTCTCTTCATGTGCCTTGGTGTCTGGTGCTTCATCTTTAAAAGTACATTTTTTTTAAATGGGAAACTTCTGTTATCAGGCTCAGTAGAGCTTGGTAGCATGATGGGTTTGGCTAGAAGAGGGTTTTATGAAATTTTGAACTTGAATGCACTAACCTGCCTTGGTGAGATACCCTGTGCTGCAAATGTTCATCATAGCCCAACACTGTCGTATAGGACTCATGCCCTTCGTTTGTTTTACCTGCCTGACCTCTGAAGGCATTTGAGTTTTTTGCTGGAAAAACTGGGATGACATAGTCTTGAAAAATCCCTCTTATTATAGTTTCAATCTGTAATCTATATTATCTTTCCAAGGAAGCATACTTGTCCGTCCTCCAATTCAAATATATGTTTCATCTCAAGCTCTGCCCACAGAAAACCTTATAAATTGGTTAACCTCAAAAAGTAAATGTGTTCATTGCTGAGAAATATAAGCATGAAATTAATGGAACTAGTTACAGGAATATCTTTCCAAATTCTTCATTGATTTTGCAGATGCAACCAGAAATCTCACTAACAAAACCCTATCAAGCTTAAGATAATAGCTTACTAATTTTTGAATCCAAAATATCACGTAGCTCTTAATATTATGAGATGGTAGAGGCCATCAAACTCATGATACAATACAATTTTATAAGGTGCTTGCCACAACATTAACCAAAATAAAACGGAAAATTTAAAGGCTGATTTTGTTTGGCATATTGTTTTTTAGCTCTTCAGGTTAGAACCTGGGGACACCCAAACCTAAAAAGAAATATTTTCATCTGATCATGTACTTCTGTGAATGTCTGAGGTTATTTTCCTGGAAGGCCTGTGTACCCGTACAACTGTATATCTTGTATCTGGTAAAAGTAGAGCTTGATAAAAACTTATTTTAACTGGCTAGAAAAATGAATATACAATTTGATCTCATTTTTGCCTCATGATATGTGAGTGAATAAAGGGGAATGAATCATCTCCATTTTACAGAAGAGATAATTAAGGATCAAAGTGGTGAAGTAACAAAACCCAAATTCAATAGCTCTTAAGTGACAACACGGTAAATACAGTAGGTCATCAGCTTCTATTCACCCCCCTTTCCGCACTTTGCAGCATCAATGCACTCATGAGACTGCCTTGAGAATCCACAGAGCTGTGGTTCCGAAATGCATTTATGTAAAATATGAAAAGGTAGGCTCAGAACACAGCATATACAACAGATAAGGGCTTGGGGTCTGGTTTAATCGCAGCTTTACCACTCACTTGGTGTAGAACATAGAATTTGCCTGAACTTCCATTTTTCTCATTATAAATGAGGATTAAAACATATGCCATGACTAGAGATGATGTTTGTGGGTCCCTCAGCACATGATCCAAACATAGTATGAGCTTCACAAGTCAAGCTGTTGGGATTCCCATTATATTGTCATTTTTGCATTTATCACATCAAATTCCATTATTAAAGTGCTATTGCCATCTCTCATCCAAACTGAAGAGCATGAGGTGGAAAGAATGTCAGTAATGACAAGGTCTTAGAGCAGAGCCCAATGACACCCAGAGTGGCTTTGTTGGGTCCTATTCAGAGGAAGACTGAGTGGCAGCAAGAATCCTACATGACTTCTTTGTGGGCTATGGGCAAGGAAGAGCAAACAGAAGGAAGCTTGAAGTTCCATACCAATGCAGTTGATTTCATTCAATGAGAAGGTTCAGGCCTGTAGAGAAGTCAAGGATGGATTGGCCAATTTCGAACTGAGTGAGATGTATTTAAATAATATTAAGAAATCAGAGTGAAAATAGTTGTAGTACTATCTGAAGGAAAAGCTAGCTGCCTGTGCTATCAGGACAGGAAGACTATTTGGTGGTCATTCTTGGCAGATGGATTTATGTGAAATGGTAGTAGCATTGTTCTTAACCTTCATTTTAACACACAGAGCCATTAAGTATGTAGAACATGGCACTGCTGCTCTAGAGGACTCTGCATTTTTAAAGACCCACTGCCTGAATAATTTGATTTTCATCCATCTCAAGTATTTAGAGCAAAATGCCTTTTCTGCTTCCTGAAATGTCTGCATGAAACTAATGCACTGATAATGAATTTCTATTGGAAAACCATTCATTCTCGACTTGAATATTAGCTGTCCAAGCTGAGAAGCGATCAGATGCAGAATGTAATCTTAATCTATAAATACTTTCTATTAATGACTGATACTGCATCTCAAGATGTCTTTTCAAAAACAATATGATTGTGAGTAAAAGCAGTGATAACAGCCTTGTTAGCGTATGGAGGTAAATATTAATAATCTTGGACAAATGTTTGACAGTTGGGGTGATGAGCTGACAATGGAAAGCTTTAGAATAAAAATAAAAATACTAATTTATTTTGAAATGTGTTATCTAGTGCAGAAAAGAATATTTTAACAGCTTTATTGAGGTATAATTTACATACCATAGAATTCATCCAGGGTACATGTACAGTACAATGATTTTTAGTTAATTTATCTCTATAAGTATGACCACAGTCAAGTTTAGAACTTTTCTATTAGCTCCCAAATTACCTGGGGCCCATTTATAGTCAATCCCAGCTCCACTCTAGCCCCAAGCAATCACTCATCTTCTTTCTGTATTTATAAATTTATCTTTTCTATACATCTCATATAAACAGGTATCTTATTTTGCAAATTATATCAATTCACTTGAATGACTTTGTGACATCAATTTATGGTTTATTCAATGTAAAGATTGAAGTTTAAATGTTAAGATTGTATTTGAGCCCAGGACATGTGTTGTTACCATAAACCTCATTAGTATCATAAGATTTCAACTGGGTGATTTTTTGTAATTGTTTTTGGAGTAATGCAGAAACCGAGGAATTTAGTTTTGTACCTAGATCCGATATATTAGTGTCGTAATGACATGATTAACAGTAGTAACAATAATAGTTGCAGGATGCCATTTAGGAAATGCTTACGGTGCTCAGGCCTTCTAGTAGGGGATTAATTTACATTTTTTCCTTATCTTTGTAATAGTTCTGAAAGGTAGAGAGTGTTTGTAGCGACAAAGAAAAGTGAAGCAAAGTCAGAGAAATTAATTAATTTGCCTAAGAACATACAATGCTGCCGGAGTCCAAAATCTATGCATTTGGCTGCCGTACTGAGTGGTGCTGTGATAAGCACACTGTGTAACTTATACTTTTCTACAGCTGCCCAAGTCGTTCCATTTTTTTTTTTTTCACCACTAAGATATATCCTTGAAGTTACTCTCCTTTGCCAGTTTGGCTTCCCATGTATATTCTTCCAAGGACTAGTAAAAGAAGAGAGCACCAGTGTGTTAAAGATAAGCACCAATCCCTGAAGTGAATGTAGAGTTAATCAGGGGGCTGTTTGTGCAATGACATAGGTAAAGACAGAGGAGATATTTGAATTACAAAATAAAGGAATGGACAAGTGTATATGAGAGATATATAAGACACAAAAAAATACTAAAAAATTTCAGAAGAAATTTCAGTTATCTAGATGTGCTTGAAGTGGTGATTTCATGAAGAAGGTGGAGGCTTTCAATACAGACTCTCTTAAAACTTTTTTTTTTTTAAGATTTTTTTTGGGGGAATTGGGGGAGGGGAACAGACAAGTTGCTGTCCTTTTGTTCTGTCTAGTTGTAGATGACATTGCTTCACTGGCCCATGTTGGTGTCATCATTATGCTCTTCTTGGGTGAGGCAGATCGGTAACCGGCCTCTGGACGGCCACTCACAGAGGCTCTTGGCAGCTCACACCAGCTGGCAGCCACTCACTGTAGCCTTTGGCAGCCCACTGCAGCAGGGGCTGCAGCTATGCTGTCCCAGGGACTCACAGCAGCCCAGCTCCAGGTGGAGCTGTTGTTCACCATCTTAGCTGTAGAGGGCAGTGTCACTGGCCCTCATATGTGGGATCCAAGCCAGAGCCACTGGAATCCCAAGCCAGCTCTTAACCAATGCGCCACTCAGCTGGCCCTCTTAAAACCTTTTTGAAAGGAAGAATTTTCAGTGGGACTGAAAACATATGAACAAGACTAAATGCTCTCTAAGGCAGGTGGAACTGCCCCCGGTGGGATATAAGTGATTTAGGTGACTGCGGCTGACTCCACTTTCTCTCACTAAGGACCTTGGCTAGCTACTTAGCTGGCTGTATTCCCCAGAAGCCATTGCTCTAATGCCAGTCAATCCTGTGTTGTGCAAAGGCTTCTGGGTTATGAGCCAATGGGGATACATGCCAAATCTGTTGTTTATTTAGTTGAGTGCAATGAGTAGGCACTCAACTTTTTTTCTTATTGTATAGGTATCAGGAACAAAGTTTCAGTTTGAGGGAATAAAGAATAATTGTATTGTGAGGATTCACTGGGGATTGATAGAAGCGATTTCAAAGATGAAACTATTTCAAATGGTTGCAGTAAGCTGCAGATTCAAGCTTCAGTTACACAAGTGGTTGGAAGCCTTCAATTCTATTGTCCATATTTGTATTTTATTATTTAAATAAGTAATGTTAAAGATAGTGATGTTTGTGTATGGAAACCAGTTTTGATAAATATAGAGGTACAAAACAACTGGGAATTTAAAATATTATAGATATACAAAGGATTTAGAGAAATTTCATAAAAATGCATATGATGCAACCAGATTTTCAAAAATGCCCCATAAATCATTGAGCAAGTTGATACTGTCTGTATGTGTTTTGTTTATTTGCAGAATCCAGAAAGGTGGACAGAAATAATAGATACTGAGACCACAGTTGTTCCCTGGACTAAGAGCAGCAGGGTCACTTACAAAACTTTAGTTTTTAGAGTGATTGATTTTTAAATTTATATATATATGTGTGGGTGTGCATGTGTGTGCATGTGCGTGCATGCAGGGATTAATATAGACTATAAGGGGAGTCAACATTTACATTTAAGTTGTTTTTTATCCTCTCAAATGCTACATGAGCCCACAGTTAATAGTTGAGACCTTTGAAGCTCAGAGAGGTTAAACAACTTGATCAAGATCACAAAGCTCTATGTAAATGAAATCAGAATTTGAACCCAGTCTGGTTGACTCCACATTCCCACTCTTTCCATTAAAGAGGATTGTCTGTTAGTGCTAAGGTAGAGCTAAAAACAAACAAACAAAAAGCAAAACCAAACCAACACAAACAAACCACAAGGATTGCTTAGTGCACCCCCTCTATTATACAAGTAATCACAGAGATCCAGTGCTTCTCTGATCTAGGTTAATGCCAGTGCTAAGCGGCTAAGCCCAGACCCAGGTCTCTTCATACCTAATTCAATAGTCTCATTTCCCGTGTTGACTTCTAGTTTCTAGATATTTCTAAATTCTTTTTCTTGGAAATCAGTTGTTGCAGATATAAAGGCAGTTTTCTCACAGTTTCTGCTTCCTGTATCAGCTCCCCAAATTTTTTGATCAGCGGTTTGGCTCTCTCTGTTGTTGTAATCAAATACCCAAGTGCTGGTAACACCCACTTTCCCAGGTTCAAGCTGGGGGGCTTTCTTTCCTTGGGCACAGCCAGCGTGGATTATAATACCCCGTTTCCTTAACTGCCTTCAAGAGTAAAGTAAGCAATTTCATTTAGCATTAATTTCTGCCTTATTCACTGAGGGAAACCGTATAGTTAACTGCAATTTCAGTTATTTTCAGCGCAACTTCAAGGGAATTCTTTGACAGGAGCCAGCCAGCATGCCTGGCTCCACTGCCTTCACACACACAGGAACCAGAGAGCAGGGCGATGCCTGAGGAACCACTTTCTGAGCCAAAGCAAATTACCTTGCTGTCTGCCTCAGTTTTACAGATGTACACATCTTCCAGACAGGATCTTCTAGTTATCAGATTTGGGCAAATCAAGGGCTTAAAGCATACTAGAGAAATTCACATTTAAAGTGGAGACAGAGTTCTTTATATTGAAGGCAGCTGATTCAAGGAAAAAGAAATTGCAGGGTTTTGGCAGACTATAAGGACTTGGAAAACTTGAGATGCATTGTTTTTGCCCCTCTTTTCTCCCAGAGGTAGAAATGTATTGCTATTAATTGTGAGGCTTGAATGATTTGTTTCTGCCTAGCTTTATTTGTTACCAACTTTCACAAAGGATATGTGTGTGATATCACAATATGAGAATTAGAAATAGGCAATGCATCATTTTATTTAATAAATATAGTAGATTATTTTTTTAAAGGTAAATCAAATCAAGGCACATGAGCTTGAGACGGATGGAGTTGGAGGCAAAGGGAAAGACGAGAAAGATGAAAGACTGAAAGATAAGGATTTCAAACAGGTACTGGGCTCTGCATAATGAGTTCCTGGCTCCATGTCCCCCGTGGTTTTTTGTTTTTGTTTTTGTTTTGTTTTAGCTGAACAATCCTGCCATCTGTTAGTAGCTGTTGGCAGCTTAGCTTGGGCCAGGAATCGAACTGGCAATCCTGTTGCTCAGAGCTCACACTCTTGAGCGAGCTCTTAACAAACTGAGCCACTCAGCCGGCTCTCCCCTGTTGTTTTAATCATTAAAGCTCAAGACATTAACTCTTACATTGCATTTGTCCATAGACTGAAGATGAAGCCTGTGTTTAGACACTATAATAGTAATTTCTAGGTTAGTTGCGGGGTCAGCATTCCTGCTGGCCCCTCTGATAGAAGCTGAGGAGTCGGTAGAACATGGGGAGTGCCTGAGCCCTGGAGTCAGAGAAACCCGATTTCAAGTCTAGATTTGGCCACCGATTTTATCCATTACCACTCAGCACCTTGGGTTTCTCATCCATAAAATGGGAGGCAGCATAGTTACTCTGAAAGTAGTCCTCCAGGTTGGAATCTCAAATTTACCAATTCATGCTGTGTTACTTTAGGCAAGTTGCTTAATATCTCTGTAGTTCCCCAAACTGGGATAGTAATTGTGTCTATCTCATATCTATGCTGAAGAATTGCATGTATTCGTAAGGCACTTACAACAGTATCCGGCACATAGAAAGTACTCAGCAGATGCTAGTTCCCGTCTTCATTCCACTAACCCAGTGGCTCTCACCTGGAAGTGACTTTGCTCCCAGTAGGACATTCAGAAATGTCTGGAGGCATTTTTTTTTTTTTTGTCACAACTGTGGGAGAGTAGACACCAGGAATGCTGCTAAACACCCTACAATGCACAGAGAGTCTTCACAACAAAGAATTATCTGTCCCCAAATTGGGTCGTGCACTAGCCTTTCTGGCATCCTAGTCCTCTTAGTAGCAGGATTCTTCTCCATCTCCTCTGCTCCTGTAGTGGGTCTTCCTCTGATGTCAGTCCTCTCACCTAGATGGATCTTCAGTTGTTGCGAAGTGCTGGGTGGTCTGTTGTCTGCTGTCTGTACCTGCTGACCCACATCCTGCCATGAGTACACACAATGGTGGCTGGCCATTTTGATTCTGACGTTCCTGGGGCCAGGATCCATGTTGGAGAAAACCATGCAGGCTGTTACCTGAGCATTTTTCTTGCTTCTTAGGGCTGGTGGTGTCAGAGTCTGTGGCTCTCTGGCTGACAGATTTTCAGTCCTACTCCCTTCTGCTCACCACCTTTTATCTCCTTTCTGGGAGGTGTTCTTTGTTCAGAGTTCCCTTTCTTCCCCTAAGCACCCCAGTGTCCACCCCTCCTCACCCCCAGCAGCTCATTCCTAATTGCCCAGTAACTTTTGATCCAGACCATCCTGCTGGTGAACACAGAACTCAGGTTGGGTTCTACACTAATCTTTCTGCAAGCTCTGTAGGCAGGAAGGAACAAGGACCACTCTCATCTTCCTGGGGATATCTCTCTCTTAACTTGCAATGCTTTAATTTTCTCTTGGATCCTGGTATGAGTCCTGAGAAATGAGTATTGAGCTAGATCCCTGGGTCTCTTCCACCTCAGGTTAGCTGGGGGAAAGACTTTCTTTTCATGGAAAATATCATGGGAAAGAGCATTTTGGGGTCCTTTGGGGTCCTCAGACCTGAGTTCAGGTTCTCTCTATTGGTATGTGAACATGGATGAATTACTTTTAATTTCGTTGACATCTACTTCTTATTTTGAAAAGTCTCAAAAACCCTGATCAGAGATTGTTGGGTGAGGCAATATAGCATAGTGGGCAGGAGCATGGCTGCTAAGGCCTGGCTATGTTGGAATCCAGGCTCTGGTATTCTCTGAGTGTCTGTTCTTGGTCAAGTTCCTTAAATTATCTGTGCCTCAGTTTCCATATGTATAAAATGTGTGTAACCTCATAGTGTAGTTGGGTGAATGAGGATCTAGAATAGTCCCTCCATTTACCCATTTCTTCACCTTTCCAATGTCTGCGAGGTCCAGAATGGAGAGACTATGAGAAGGGGAGGAAGTGATACAGCACACAAGCCAAGCCTTCATGAGTGTGTAAGGTGGGCTTGAATGGAGGCCAAGTGATTTGGTGCAACTATTTCTCCAGCAGAAGTGTCCTCAGGGCGGAAGGATACCTATGAGAAAATGTGTGGCAGATTTTTTTTTTTTTTTTTTTTTTTAGAGGTAGGGATGATTCTGTAAAGGAAGCATCCCTATATGTTTAAGCAAGGTACCTAACTTTTGAGATAATGTGTGGGTGGGGGACAAAAACAAATTAGCAAATATGTTAATTCCTTAAACTTTCAGCTCTTTGAAATTGCTGGTCACCTACATTCTCTTGGTTCCCTTTCACAATCTTTCGGCACCTCTACCCCTTTTTAATTTAATTTAATTTTATTTTTATTATTATTTTTTTAAAATAAAAATCTATTGGGATGACAATGGTTAGTAAAATTGTACACTTGAAACCTATGTAATTTTGCCAAACCTACCCCCTTTAAGTCTGTCTTTGGTTTGAAGGACTGTCTACCGCTTTGCTTTGGAGGACTTGCCTTTGGCGACTTCTTCACTGGCAGGTTTTCAAGCATAGGCGCAGAAATGGAAAGGTCTGGGCGTTTCCATCATCCCTGGGCGAACCTTCAGCAACTGACAGGGGAGCTTAACAGCCTGGCTCCCTTGCTTTCAAGCGATGTTGTTTTCCCCTCCGAATTCCCTTGCTATGCTCTGTGGAACTTTGTCTAAAATCACATTGTTGGCTTCTCTTCTGGGAGCGCTTCCTTAAGACATTTCTTGCACAGGATTTCTTGTCTCAGAACTGCGTCTTGGGACCCCCAACTTAGGGCATTCATTCTCTGAGGCTCACCCCATGTCGGAGACTTACACAAACATGCACCCCCCCACCCCGCCCCACCCCACCCCGCCTAAGGAAGGTCAGGAATGGTGCGGGGTTAGTGATAGGGAAAGACTTAGAGGTCATTTATACACATTATATAGTAAGCAAAAAGCACTCATTTTAGGATTTGACATAGTCATATTAAATTGACTTTGCCTCAGATGCCAGCATTCAAGATCAATACATTTATATATCCATATATATCCATATATATTTCATTTTAATAGCTAGCATTGCAACAATGTTAGTAACCTTTCCCCTCTAGTTTTCAATATGTAATGTTTTAGTTATATAAACAGTAAGGACATGTTTGTGGACTCCCTTTGGAAATCTATCTACAATTTATGGCCCTCATCTTCTAGGAAAAATGTGTGCCTTCCTCTGAATACTTAACCTGAGAAGAATGGCTTAGTAATATAGTAGAGATAGATGATCCCTATTGAGGTATTTTTGACCTGGCACTCTGTGGAGTAAAGTGAGTGAGGAATTCATTTATATTATAAACATTTATTTTTGTGTGAGGCACTCTGCTAGATACTACTAATAAAGAAACTGTCATTAGAATATATTTTTGTCTCTGGAAACCTGTAAGATGTTCTTTTTGTCCCCAGTGTACTAAGAATTGTCTATGATATGCTTTGCTGTGAGTGTAATTCCATTCATTGTGTTTGGCTCACTATGGGCCCTTTCAATAAGAAAGTTCTGGATTTTTAAAAATTACATGTTTGATAGAATAAGAAAATAGGGGGAGGCATTAAGATGGTGAAAATAGAAAATGTCAGATCTAGCCTCCAAATGGTTGCTATAGACCCTTGAAGTTTGTAAAGGTGCATTCTGCAAGTTTCGGAATATCTAAATTTTTGATATGGCAAGGACTTAGAAACCATGCTGAGTCACTCAGTGCGAGTTCCATGAGATATCCGTGTCCTATTTTGTTCACTGCTGAATCCTTTGCATTTTCCCGTTCCAAGTCCTACAATTTCTCCAATATGTCACATTGAATTAAATACAAATACCTTGTTTGTTGATAGAGTATCAAGATTGTTGCAACTGTTATAGCTGTGACTGTCAATAAGTGTAGCCCTTACTTAATATGTATATTCCTATCAAACAAAGTGAATTCCTTAAAATAACCAGACTTCACTAAATACTAGCAGGAAAGAAATCTTTCAGACCTTGGGTATTTGGAACAAAGTAACTAATGGAGGAAATGGCTGATGGATTTGTTGCATGGATTGTGGAGAGAAAGAAGAATAGGTAAAAATGGAGACAAGTAAAGATGGAGATAATGAAGAATTCTACAGGCGTTGTTATAAATGTTGCACGTAAGAAAAATTATACGCTCTGGAGATTAGCCTACTGCTGAGGCATCACTTAAAACAAGCTCCTGAAACTGTGCACAGAGTCTGTTTACTCTTTTTCCTGTGACTTTGGATATAACTGGTTTTGATCTAGCATCAAGGTGAAGAGGTTTTGGGCAAAGGAGAAAGGTGGGAAACCACAGGGAAAGGTGGGAAACTACTTTTCAGTCATGGACTGACTATTTATGTCCTCCCAAAATTTATGTTGAAGTCCTAACCATCACACCCTCTCACCACATGAGTGTATTTGGAGATAGGGTCTATAAGGAGATAATGAAGATGAAATGGGGTCATAAGGCTGGGGTCCTGACTTCATAGAAGTAGTGTCCTTATAAGAATAGACCCCAGAGAGCTTTCTTCCTTTGTCTATCTCTCTGCCATGTGAGGACACAGAGAGAAGGTGACCATCTACAACCCACAAATCAAAGAGCTGTCACCACAAATCAAATTGATCACAGCTTGATCTCAGACTTTCAAGACTCCAAGAGAAGTTTGGTTGCTTACACCACTCTGTCTATGATATTTTGTTATGGAAACTCCAGCAGACCAATACACTCCCCAAAGACAGACTCCAGATTACTTGTCCCTTGATTCAAGAACTTCATAATCTGTATCTAAGAATTAAAATCCTATCATTTTAGTATATTATATGATTGCTAGTTAAAAATGAAAGAATAAACACATGCATATGTTTCTACTCCTTCCCAAAACTTCACTGAAACAACAGTAAGAATATATTTTTTTAAAATTCTCAATTCCATAAGGACAGAGAGAACAGGTGACCACGGTGAGCATTTGAGAAGCTGAGAAGGGATGGGAGAGAGACTTCTGAGTCAGTAGCCCAGAGAAAACTGAAATTGGAGAAAACTGAGAAAAAACTGGATTTTCGTTGTTCAATTCCAGAAGGTGTAGGGACTGGGGATACTGGTTACCTTTAGATCTGGGGTAAATGTGGGGCTAAAAAGAGATTATTTGGTTAAAATGTGTTTAAGAAGTAATAAGACCCCCGGGTCCCCTCCTTGACCTTGAGAAATTGGCTATCTTCCTAATGGTATGCTGGCAAATGTTTAACAACCAGTTCTCAACAACAACAAAAGTTGTGATTTATAGCATTTGCCAATTTCTGTGGTATAGATACTCCTACCATGGCCAGTGTTAAGCTACCAGGGTAACACCACTGAACGCAGAGTTGGGAAGAGATGTCATTAGGACACCTTCATATAATATTCTTCCCATACAAATATGATATGTTAATAACCTCAAGAACATAGATAATAGTAAATTAACTAGGAAGTTATGAGTTTTTTGGTATTTATTACCTTTGTTTTAATATAATTATTTGATTGCATATTGCTTATTTATATAATTTAATTTTTAATAATTTTTTAACAACCAGTGTGACAATTTCTGAAAATATAACATTTGGCTGTTGTAAGTAGGACAGGTTGGCTCCTTTGTACCACAGCAACATCCCCTTCTCCATCCTGGCAGAAGGCTGGATGTTTATTATCTGAAAGTTTAAAATAAACGGTCTCTGGACTTGAAAAAAATGGGCAGAGTTGAAGACAGAGAAAACAGTGGGATTAAATGAAAGTCTACAGGTGAATTTAGAAACCTCTCAGCCTTTGTCTCCCATCCAGATCCCAGTACATTGATGGGATCTTCCCAGCTGGTGGGAGGCTGGAAGTGTCTTCTCTGAGTTATTTTACCAGCTGAAGAGAAGAGGGAGGGCCAGAAGAAATAAACCCTAAAGATCTGATATTAAGATTCTGAAAGGAAACACACTAGTTAGATCATCCTGTGAAATGGACTATCATTAACAAGCCCATCCCCATGCAGAGAGCTGCTAATCTGCCTTTTTTTTATTTTTTTAGTGCAGTGTCACTGGCCCTCATATGTGGGACTCGAACCGGGGCCGCTGGCTTCCCAAACCTGCGCTTAACCACCATGCCTCTCGGCCGGCCCGCTAATATGCATTTTTAATGACTCAGATTTCAACATCAGTTAGGGTTCACAGATATTTGAGTAAAACATATAATGTGAGAGAGAAACACACACACACACCCCACAGGAGTGACTTGAAGGAGACAGGCACTATGCAGGGAGAGGACATTTTAAAAAATAATCATCTCTCATAAAAATTTCAGAGAGATCAGAGAAGATATTGCATGAATGAAACACAAGAATACTGCTAAAAGAAAAAAAAATATTGGCAGAACGCAAAACCAGCTTTTGAAAATGGAATGGAAAATATGATAGCAGGGTGAAAAATGCAAGAGTTGGAATTGAGAAAATTTAGAAAATTGAACAAATGGCAATGAATTGGAAAGTAGGAAAAACAGTTGGAAAAGTGGAGGATCCATCCAGAAGGTCAAGTAGAAAGAAAGAAGATTCATGGAAAAGAATCATTAAAGAAAAATTAAGAAAAGTACGCAGAATTAAAGGATGTGATTTTCTAGATTGTAAAGTCCCATAAAAAGCCCAGTTCGGTGATGAATTACACTGACTAGTGAAGACATTTGATCATAAAATTATAGAAAGCAGAGGTCCGAGAAGGGATGGGAATAGATTTCTATCTAAAGGATCAGGAATCAGGATGGTTTAATATTTCTTTGAGATGAAAGAAGTTGAGTAATGCTTTCATATTCTAAACAGAAATGATTCCTTAACAGAATTCTCTACCCAGTAAAATCATCACTGATTGTGATGATAGACCAGAGATATTTCAGAGAGTTCAAGTCTCAAAAAAAGTATCCACCTTTGCACCCTTTTTCTGGAAGGTACTGGAGTATGTGCTCCACTACAAAACAGGGAGAAGATCAAGAAAGTGAGGTCCAGGGGGTAAGGGAGCCCACACAAGAGTGAGGTGACAAGAGCTCTGAGGTCACTGTGGCAGGGAGACCCATGATGAAAACTGTGCATCCAGCTTAAAGAACTACTGATCCCGACTGAAGGAAGCCTACCCGTCATCTTTCAGAATGATTTCATGAAGATGGACTTGTTAGCACACCTAATAGGTATGAATGTATTGAGAGGAGACTTACATACTTACAGGAAAATGAATGGCCTGAAAAAGAAATGAACACACACACAAAACCACAGCTGTTAACAATCAGAGAACAAAATGCTCTTCAAAATAGAAGTACTCAGGATGTACTGCATAAATCATCTATGCTGAGAGCATTTGTATGGTCACAACAATGTAAGCATTCAGTAATGATCTTATAAAACAGTATTTTATAGTATTGAGAGGAGGAGGTAAATGGGAAGTGTGTGTGTGTGTGTGTGTGTGTGTGTGTGTGTGTGTGTGTGTGTGCAGGGGGGTGCCAGAAAGAGGAAAGAAGGCTGAATCATTTTCCTTAGTAGGAAATGAATAAATAATTGCTAAACTGAAAACAAGAAGTAGCAATATAAATGTGTTAGATATATGAAAGAAAAAATATATCTAGAAAAACCTTTAAAAGTGGTTGATTCTAGGGACCAAGAATAATTGGGGTCTAGAGTAGGAAACTACTGCCTTGTAGAAGGATTTGACTCTTTCAATAACTCATGTAAAACTTTGCTAAAAATGAAATCCAAATTAAAATATATCATGATACTGAAAGACATTACTGGAGAAATGATGAATGGCAGGTCATAGTTGCGTAAGTACCATAAGACTCTGTGAGGGAGCAGAAAGCCTTTGGAACATATTTTTGATGCTTTTGAATAAAGCTGTACTCTTTTTTTTCTTTTTGGAAAAAAAAAAAGCATGTTGTGTTTTATTTAATTAAAATTTATTCAATGGTAATTTATGGATAAATTTGAAAAACACTTTGGAGTGAACAAAGATGTTGCAAAAGGATATGTACAATCTGATGCAATTTATGTAAAATCTCTAAACATAAATGATGCTATTTATTGGTTATGCATATTTATGCAAGCAGTGCAATTATAAAAGTCCTCATCAGGAAGATCTTCAACTTCAGCTATGTCATTGTATCATGTGAAGAAGGAAGGAAGAAATAGATACGTGAAGTAAGACTTCAGCTATCAAATTCTTTTTGATTCAGAAGGAAAGAAGGGGGAAGAGAGAACTGAATCAAATATGGCAAGTAGGTTAACATCTACTTAAATTGACTGGTGCCTACCTAAATCAATATGGATTACTGTTATCTTATGTAATTTTCTTAATTTTTCAAACATTTCATCATTTAAAAAAGAATGAATGTGCAGTGGTGATCAGAAACAGTCATCTTAAATTTGGAGATTAGGGACAAATAGACATTTTAAAGCTATTTTCATTTTATATAGAAAAACATACATAAAAATTGTTTTTTTATGAAAAACATACATAAATATTTACTGAATTTTCACTTTATAGCAGACATGACAAAAAAATAGCAAACATCAAGTCAGTGACTCTGTGCCCCAGAAAGTTTTGTACTCTGGCAAAGGATGCAATAAAAAGCAATGGTTAGGTGAGGCCACTGGAGTCAGATAGCCAAGCAGAGTCCTAACTCTGCCAAAGTGAAATACTGGTCGGATCTTGGGAATATTATTAAGCCTTTCTGAGCCTCAGTTTCCTCAATTGCAAAATGACAACGCTAGTATTGTATAACTCAGAGAATTGTTGCCATTACATGAACTATCCAGGCTGAAACACACGATTCTGTGCCTGGCACTTACTCGTACAGTGAATTCTCAGTAGATGTTGCTGTGAATGAAAATGTGAAGAAATTAGAATTATAACTCTTGGGAGACTAAATCATTCAAGACAGGTTGGTTCAACTAGAAAAAACTTGGATGTACACAGCTTTAAATAACTAACCAGTTTTTTTTTGGATGGAGAAATTCTAAGAAACTCTCTCCTGAAATTTCAGCTTGGAATTGCATCTTAACCCAGCTTCATAGACAAGCGATTTCTTAAGAAATCACTATGATTTCTGGAAGGGGGGAAGAAGTCCATGTTAGTCATGCTTAGATTCACCTAGATCTTTGCCTTTCTTCAGTAGCAGAGACAGTAATTGAAGCCCTATTCTGGTACCAGCTATAAAACGAGCTTGAGTCCATTGGTAAGAGCTTTGCTATCTCTGAAAGACCTGTAGAATGAAACCAGGAAACAGAAAAAAAAAAAAAAAGAATTTTAGTTGTAGTTTGAATATGTCACTGTAATAGTACTGAATAACAAACCTTAATCTTAATGCTGGAGACAAGAGAGAGACTAATTTCATAGTGCCTGGATATCTATTCACTCACCAAGGGTTTACTGAGCACCTACTATGTGCTTCACAATGCATACAGTGTTAGGACAAAACAGTGAGCAGACAGAGGTGTTTTAGTTTTCAGCAAGGTGACAGAAGCTGGGGAGATTTAAAAAAACAAAAACAAAAACAAAGCACCAGCAAGTAAATTGAGATAGTAAAAATGTTTTGAGGTGTGATTTACATCAATGCCTGAGGATGGTGAGGTGGAGGGCTACTTTAGATTGGAAAGTCTGGGCAGGCTTCTTTAAAAGAGGTTGCATGGGATCTGAAATTGCACTGATGAAAAGGAGGCAGTTATGGAAAGATCTGAGAGAAAAGTTCCGGGGAGAATAAAGAGCAAGTACAAAGACTCAAAGGCAGGAACGAGTTTGGTGTATGTGAGAGTCAGTAGAGCTGGCGCATTGTACATTAGTGGGAAAACCATGGGAGACAAGGTCAAAGAGTTCACTGGACATCAGTGCCCATGTTGCTACTGGTAGGTAAGGAGCTTGGATGTTATTCCTGTGCAACAGCAAACATTAAGAGGATTTTATAGTAGGACCTGATGTTATCTGATTTACAAGTTTAAAAGCGTTATTTTTTTATATAAAAAAAGCAAATTAAACCCAAAGTAAGGAGAAGAGGAAATAATAAAGATCAGATTAGAAATCAATGTAATAGAAAATAGTAAAACAATAGAAAAAAAATCAATGAAGTGAAAATTGGTTCTTTGATAACATCAATAAAATTGATGACCCTCTAGCCAGATTTAATCAGGAAGATAAAGAGGGAGAGGATGCAAATTATCAATGTCAGGATTCAGATAACATTCTGCAGAATCTATTATTATTAAAAGGATAGATAATACTAAGGAAATCTTTTGAACAACTTTATGCCAATGAACCTTATAGATTATATGAAAAGGATAAATTACTTGAAAGACACATGCTATCAAAGCTCACTCAAGAAAATAAAGATAACATGTACAGCAGTATATCTATTAAAGAAATTACATATGTTGCTAAAAACTTCATCATAAAGAAAACTGTAGGCCCAGAGTCCTTTACTGTTGCATTCTACCAAACATTCAAAGAAGAAATAATGCCAATTCTATAAAAATTCTTCCAAAAAACTGAAAATGAGGAGATACTTTCCAAGTTTTTCCTTATGATCAGGAGCAAGGTGAAGGTACTTCCTTTTTGCACTTCTATTTGGCATTGTACTAGAGGTTCTAGCCAGTGTGATAATGAAAAAAAAAAAAAGAAAGAAAAAAGAAAACACAGTGAAAAAGAAGATGATGACTTAACATATGGAAACTATGAAGTATAAATGGTTATATTTGTAGGCAATATTATCGTTTATATAGAAAATGTGATGTAATCTATGAAAAAGCTGCTAGAGCTAAGAAGAGAGTCAAACAAGGTGCAGGATACATCAACATACAAAATACACTATATTTCTGTATATGTATAATTAAAAATTGAAATAAAAATACCTTTAACAATACCATAAAAATATAAAGCACTTAGGGATAAACCTGACCAAAGATGTGAAAGATATGTAAACTGAAACTGCAAATCATTGCTGAGATAAATTTTAGAAAAATAAATAAATGCAGAGATGTACATCATTTATAATATTAAGTTGTCAATTATCCATAAAGTGATCTCTAAGTTCAAGGTAATCACAATCAAAATTCTAGCAGGCATTTTTGTAGAAATTGGCTAACTGATTCTCACATTTACATACACCTGAAAATAGCCAAAAAACATTTAAAAGGAAGAACAAACTTGGAGTACTAATGCTATTTTAAGACTTAGTATAAAGTTACAGTGTCAAAGCAGTGTGGTGGCACAAATATAGACAGGATACAATTGAATATCCATCTGCAAAAATATGATCCATACCTCATATAATATATAAAAACTCAAAATGAACCATTGATCTAAATGTGAAACCTAAAACTATAAAACTTTAAAACATGTAAAATGAAATCTTTCTGCCCTTGAATTAGAGCAGACAAAGAATTCTTAGATATGACACCAAAAACAGAATCCCCAAAAGAAAAAAATGTTCAATTGGACTTCATTAAGTTAAAAACTTCTGCCCTTCAAAGAGAATAAAAAGAGAAGTAATAGATTGGGAAAGTATATTTGCAAATAACATGCAGAATATTTAAAAAAAAACCCTCAAAATTAAAAAAATAAGGAAACAAACAACCCAATAAAAAATGGGTGAAAGTTGAAATAGACTCTTTACCAAAGAGGACAGACATATGGATGGAACTCAGTATATGAACAAATGTCCAACAGCATTAGTCACTAGGAAAATCTGAATTAAAATACATGTGATATCACTACATATCTATTAAAACAGTTAATATAACATGGCTGACCACATCAAGTGTAAGGGAAGTGGACACTCATACAATGCTGATCAAAATATAAAATGATACAAACCCTTGGAAGACAGATAATTTTTTTAAATGTTAAATGTACATCTACCATATGATCTACCCATTCTCTCCTAGGTAATTAACCAAGAAAAATAAAACTGACGTCCTTACTAAGACTTGCACATGAATGTTCTTAGGCACTTTATTAGTAAAAGCTAGACACTGAAAATAACCTAAATGTCCATCCACAGGTGAATGGAAAATCAAACTGTGGTATGTGCAGACAAAGGAATAGCACGTGCTTCAGCAGTAAAAAGTAATCGACAGTTGACACCTACTGCAAAATCTTAAAATATGCTGGTAAAGGAAGTCAGACACAAGAGAGTATATAGTGTATTATTCCATTTATATAAAATCTTAGAAAATGCAAGCTATGGTAATGAAGAACAAATCAGTGGTTGCTTGAGGTAGGAGAAGGGGTGGTTGGAAGAGGTTAAGAGTGTCATGAGGAAACCTTTGAGGTTGATAGAGTGTGGTGATTCTATCATGGGTTTATGCATGTGTCAAAACTCATTAAATTATATATTTTGTATCTTGTATATTATTGTATTTTATTTATTTATTTATTTATTTATTTATTTATTTTTTAGCTGAGCCATCCTGCCACCTGTTGGTAGCTCAATGGCAACTCAGCTCGGGCTGGCATCGAACTGCTGTTGCTCAGAGCTCAGCTCGCACTCTTGAGCAAGCTCTTAACCAACTGAGCCACTCGGCCGGTCCTATATTTTATTTTTTAAAAGATTTTATTGGGGAATTGGGGGAGGGGAACAGGCAAGTTGCTGTCCTTTCGTTCTTCAGTCGCCTCACTGGCCCATGTTGGTATTATCATTGAGCTATTCCCGGCTGAGGCAGTCAGTCGTCAGCCATTGGACGGCCGATCACACCGGCTCACTGCAGCTCATGACAGCGCATGCCAGCTACCTGCCAGCCCCACTGCAGCGTACACTGTTGCTGGCAACTCGAGGCAGGCCAGCTCCAGGTTCAGCTGTTGTTCACCATCTTAGCTGTAGAGGGTGCAGCATCACTGGCCCTAATGTAGGATCTGAACCGGGGCCCTGCTGCTCAGAGCTGGCATCCCAAACGAACTCTTAACCAATGCACCACTACGCCGGCCCTATTATTGTATATTTTAAATAGGTACAATTTATTGCATATCAGTTATCCATAAATAAAGCTGCTAAAGTGGACCTTCCTAGTAATTATATGTGGAATTAATTTGTCTCCATAGTGGATTCTTTAATGGTTATTGGAAGGATATATGGCAAAAGGCTTGTTTTGTCAAGTCTGTGTTGAATTTACAACTTGAAATCAAAGGAAAGGTGCAGAGAGATGAATTCATCTTTGCTTTGGGGAATCATGAACATTCTCTGGAATATTTCAGTTCTGTTCAAGTACAGCATTGATTAGGTCAATGGGGAAATTTGGAAACAGAACTGAGCTCAATTGTGGATAATCTTGCGTATCACTAAAGAGTTTATGACTTTAGGTAAAAGGCAGGCGGTGAAGAACCATTGCATAGTTTCAGATAGCAGTTATTCTGTGAATTACTGGAGATTGACCTGTAACTGTTTGTAGGATGATGTGAAGTGTGGGAGTAGGTAGTAAGGTTTTAGGTAGTGAGACTACATAGAGAAAGCTAATGAAGTCTTAACTTGAACTGTTGAACTAGAGATGGAAAGATGATTGATGTGAAAGGGACTGTCTACAGTGTTTGTTGACTGATAGTGATTGAGTTGATGGATGAGAAGAGGGAGAGTCTGAGGTTGGGCAAATGGTAGGAGGTAGGAAGCTCATTAAGATTAGCTGAAATCCAACAATTTTGTGCATTTCTAAGGGCATTGACTGCTCAATAAATTCCTTCACATATATATTTTTTAAAAGAGATATTTGCAAAGCTTTCTGATAAAGACAAAGCGTAAGGAAACTGAAGTTCAGAGAGATTACACTTTTTGTACAAAGGCAGAAAATTGCAGAGCCTGTAGCATAGTCCAGTTCCTTCCTTCCTTCCTTCCTTCCTTCCTTCCTTCCTTCCTTCCTTCCTTCCTTCCTCCCTCCCTCCCTCCCTCCCTCCCTCCCTCCCTCCCTCCCTCCCTCCCTTCCATCTTTTCTGTTTTTCTTTTCTCCTGATCAGAGGCTCTTTCTTGTAAACCTACACCACATACCAAGAATGAGAGGTAACGGTGTTATTTTCTTTTGCCAGGCTGCCATGTACCACCTACAGAGCCAAACTGAGTTGTGGTTTTCTTTATTTTGTGTGGACAGCATAGTTTTATGGGTAGAGGATGGAGTGTAAAGCAGGAGATAGGTTAAGAATAGCTGTATATGTGATTCTTGTGTCACACTAGTATAGAGCCTTTCCTACACAGTAAATGATCACATCTCTTTTACCTTCCTGGGTTAAGAGACTGCCAATAGAGGTCCCAAATCATCATTGTATCACAGTGGTAAGCACTAGACTTCTTACATTTGCTACATTTAAAACATTTGCTGGTTTCCTAGGAAACCAATGCTTGAGTCCTGTATAACCAAACTTTACCATAGATACTAGTTATACAATATCTCAGCAGAAAAAAACAAAAAGCCTTGGGTTTAAAAAAGGAATGAAAATGTAGGTTGTTGGAATAGTATATGTATGCTGCTTTTTCTAGTCAACAAAGAAGAAGAAAAAAAACCCAACCTCAAAATAGATCTTCCACTCAAAAGGAATGTCTGTGTATATAAAATAAATGTAATATATATATATATATATATATATACAATACCATCTTGTCAGATTTTTATCATCCTGATTAGTTTCTGAAACTGGATTTCCTTTTTTTTTTTTTTTTTTTTTTTGCTTTTCATTAAACACGTTTGCCAGAGATGTTACTAGTTAAAATTTACAAAAGTATTGTGCCATGTGAGGCTTAAACCAGATCTGGGTGTATCCTGAAAATAGATTTGATGATTAAAGTGCCAGCCCAATTTGCTTTGTTCATACATTTAATTTTTATTGTACATTAGGAAAATTGGAATGAGGTGGAATTAGAGAACTTAATGCAATATTTCGAATTTGCAATCTCTTTTAGTTCATTCTTAAATATATTTAGGTCCACAGTAATATGCTTTTGGTGTCAACCAGGTTAAGTAGTTTTCATGTTCCAAATTCATATGACTGCTGTACTGGGTTAACATGATTGATTTTTTAAAATTCTGTCAGCATATTATGGTATCATTCAATATATACCAAGTTGTAGTCAGCAGAAATTGGAATCAAAAATGGCAAAAGCTCTATGGAGTTCAACTTGGCAGCAAGAGAGCTTAATTTTGATTCAACAGCTACCAAAAATCTCTTATTAATTGGCAACATGGAACAATGGTTTTAGACTTCCGTGCCAACTTTCCGTTTTCCTCATAAACTACAAGATACCCATAGGCTTTGCTTTTCATAGTTTAAACTACGATATGCAGGGCACTGTGGTGGATGGTGCTTTTGGTTTTGCAGTAAAAGGGACATGGACACTGACTCAGTCAGGAGTGAGTGAGGTCCAGAGAGGGTAAATGACTGACTCAAATATGTACAGCTAGGCACTGGCACAGGTATGGAAAGAAGCTAGTTTTTCTGACCCTTCAGGCTGCTACAGTTCCTGCTATATTTTTATGCCTTTCTGTTCCTTTAAAGCTTACAGTGGAGCATAAGGACAGTAATGTGTTATACAGGGCATTACTATGAATAGCTGTTATGCCAACTCTGAAGCCAATGGGGGAGGGAGGAGAAGGTCTTTGTCTTTCCTTATCACTTCCTTCAACCTGTTTGGCCCCTCACAGGAAAGAAAAATCATCCCCTGAAAACTGTTGGTTAAATGATTTTTGTAAATCCGTTTTCAGCATTGTAATAGAGAGCAACGGGGTTTGCAATGGGGTTTTACAAGGGAGAGCCTACCTAAAATACAAAACAATTAAAACTTGTAATTTGCATAGTCAAATTACATTAGCATGTTATAAGTAGAAAGAAACTGTTTTAAGCATACACCAGCCACAGCAGTAGGGATATTTTGAACGTTCTATTTCAAAACACTTAAAAAAAGAAGAGAAAAAAAAAAGGAAGCCTCAATAAAAAAAAAATGTCATTTTTGCCAAACATAACTGTCTCACGTTGAAAGCAGCTATTTCTGTAGTAGCAGTTGGCGTTGCACCTATGAACTTCACACTCAGAGCATAGGGATGAGTTTCTAGAAGGGGAATCGCCAGTGGGGCACTTTAGACAGTCAGCCTATGAGTATGTAACACAAGCTGCTTTGATCATTTTCTTTAAAACTGTCTCCCCCTGCCCCACACTTACAGCTTAGTTTGATTGATTTCTTTTTAGCCCTCAATAGTCTATGATTCAACATCCTCCAGTATTTAGCTTCAACTCGTGTATTCAACTCTATTCCCTATCTTTCAAAATGAATTTTATACAGCAGTCAAAATTATTTTAATACTATAGTGCTCTTATAGGACATGATTTAGGTTAAATATGCAAAAGGACATACTTATATGAAAGCTGGAGAAACTGCAAACTCTTTGAGACTTTTTCAGGATGAAGGGTGATGGTGTTTTTCTCTGCAATAAAAACTAGAAACAGCCACATTGATTTTTTTAAAAGTGATGCTTTGCAACTGATTTTCTAAAGAGTGATTGCCAGTAATTCATCAGCTGTATTGATCGCCACCCATGAGTGTGTTTCGGATGGGCATGGGCTACCAGAGTGGGACAAGAGGCATTAGAGGCATGTAAATGACCCTCTCCCTTTTTCGGCTATTCCTTAGTGGCCCAAAAACATTCCAAAAAAGGAACAGAAGAAATTAAACAGATAACAGTGGCTGGAGATTGTGTTCTAGGTGGTCATTAAAATAAAAAACAAGTATGTTCTAATTTACCTCATAACACAGGAAAAAGGTGATGTAAATGGTCTATTTATTTATTTTTGACTGGTGTACTCTTTCTCATTTAATAGTGGCTGAAGTGGATTGAGAGGTTAGATAAAGCTTATACTCAAACATTGTATTGGTTTCCACAAATGACTTAGAGCTCAGGTCGTTGGGCAATTTAATTCAGCATTGAAGGATTTACCACTAAAAATATATTACTTTAAATAATGTATGAAAAACAAATTTGAGAGATAGGAGAGGAGAGGAGAGGAGAGGAGAAGAGAGGAGAGGAGAGGAGATTATTATTGGCTGTTATTTCCAGCCTGATTTGGAAAAGGTAGGGGGTGGAAGCTAGATCCTAATAAATTTAACTTGTAAGAATAATAAAGAGCTACCATAATTCCATTTTAAGGATTGGGACACTGCAAGTACAGAGAAGAAAGTCAAGGCAAAGTTTTGGGGGTAGAAGAGACTGAGTACATTTACAAGCTGAGGGGAAGGAGAGAGCTTTACTGTAGGGAGGCAGCTCTGGTGTTTGTGTGTGTGTGTGTGTGTATGTGTGTGTGTGTGTGTGTGTGTGTAGGGAGGCAGGCAGGTGGGGGAGGGAGGACTGGGGAGTTATCAGGTTTGCATTCAGCAGATCTGGAGTTCTTTGTCATCTCTGCCATTTGATAGCTAATTGGAAGAGGTATGTGATTTGCTTAATTTATTTGAGGCTCAACCTAAACAACAAATGTAAGATCAATTTGTGAATGGTCAAATGCTGTATCAGTGGGAGGCATTATTTTACAATAGATTGGCAGGGCCTGTAGGTACTTTGCCCCTCTAAATTGTTTCAACCATGTGTTCCTTGCTTCCTGCAGAAGGAAACCAGAGGACACCGAGATGATTTTCACCTCACTCAGAAAGAGTAGAATGTAGTTATGAACCCTACAAAGAACTGGAATTCTTCAGTTCCTTCAAGTACTGTCTGCTGTACTTGTATAAAATGAAGGACATGGGCTAGTCCTGAAAAAGCATTCCAGTAAGTTTAGGATAAACAATATTCATGCATCATGAGGATAAAGCAACATAAAAATGTTAACACAGTGCAAACAGAATACTGAAAAGGCTGAAGGTAAGAGAATGAACAGTATAAGGAATTCTTACAGGAACTGAATTCTGAGCTAGCCTTGGAAGAGGAAAAACAGGAACCGGTGAGATGATGGTAGAAAGCAATTCCATTGATATCCTTGGAAGTGACTGAATTCAAGAGGGGGTTAATAGACCAGTGGGGGATGATGGGTGGACCTAGGGAACATTGTGCTATGTGGGATAAGTCAGGTGGAGAAAGACAAATACCATATGATTTCACTTATGTGTGGAATCTAAAGAATAGAATAAATGAACAAACTAAACAGAAATAATATCAAAGATATAGAGGAAAAACTGATGGATGCTAGATGGAAGAGGGGTGGGGATGAGGGAGAAGATAAGGGGATTAAAAAGAACAAGTTGGTAGCCACAGTATTGCCATGGGGATACGAAAGACAGTTTGGGGAATATAATCAATAATGTTGTAAAGATTTTGTTGGGGTGTTAGATGGGCACTTGTCATATTAGGGAGACCACTTCTTGGATGGTGTAGATTTCTGACAACTGTGCTGTACACCTGAAGTTGAATAATATTGAATGTTAACTATAATTTAATATATATAGTCACAGAACTTGGAGTACAGCATAGGGAATAGAGATTGCAACAGCTATATATGATGTCGGAGGGGCAGCAGCTTGGGGGAGGTGAATTATCACTTTGTGTGGGGTGTAAATGTCTAAACTAGTACATTGTTTTTGTATACCTGGAACTAATTAAAAAGAAGAAGGAGGAGGAGGAAGGAGGAAAGAGGAAGAAGAAGCTGCCAGACCAAGGATATGAGATCTGATAAGATGGGCAATATGGACCCACAGGGAATTTCTGAGCTGGGCAATGGTGTGATGGAATTGATATCTGAGGAGGATTGTTCTACCATCCAGCATCTTGGTGTAGTATTAGTAGAGATGGAGGACTGGAGAATCAGGTAGGAGGTTTATGAAGGCATGAGGTTACAGGGTTGGTGGAAGCTGCAGAATCATAAAAGGAAAAGAGTGGGTAGGTCTGAGAGATAGTGGAGAGGCATACTCTCATTTTAGTTAACGTGTTTATGACCATTTATTCTGCTCCCCATTATTATGGAGCCAGTTTTGAAGAGATAATATTTCCTTGTTGAGTTGAACAATGAAATATTCCATGGAAATTTCCAACTTTGGTGTCCTATATCCTGGTTATAGACAGCATGGACTACTAAAACACAGTGTGTGGTTTTTTTCACTTCTGTTATAAAGCAATCAAAGATCTGGTGATGCGATGGGTCCCATCACACATTTGTTTTTCTGTTATAGTGACATTTTTTCTTCTTATCCAGCAGGTCTGTATGGTGTTGTCTTCCTGTCCTAGTACAACAGCATTTAACCAATTTCCTTGCTCTTAATGTGTTAACACTTGACAAGTTATATATATTTTTGGCAGGTAATAAAAAGAGATTTTTGTGTAATAAAACAAATGGCCTGATGAGTAATAATTACATTTTTGGAATGTATACTTTGTGCTGAGCAGGTTGCTGGGAATCTCATGGGCATGATTTCTGGTGCTTGTCACCATTTGTTAAATGCTTATTCTATGCCCGGTACTGTGTGCTAAGCACCTTACATAGATAATTGTATGTAATTTTCTTAACAATTAGGAAAGAGCTAGTATTAATCTTTTTATTTTACAGATAAAGGAGAAAAGACAGACTTCTAATGGAGGCATGATTTACTACAGCAGAACCAATTCTTGATAACTTTGTAATAGGGCTATGGTCATATAACATACTTTATTGATCCCTTAAATGAAACATGGAACAGCTCTCAAGTGACTTGAGATGAGATATGGCTGAATTTTTAAGTTATTGTAGATATAATTCCAGTCCTGTATCCACAAATGAGTCAGGGATATCTGTTTCTTGCTGTGGAGATATTCGGTGACTTCTTAATAACTGCTCTAACTTTTGTGGCTATCTGACAGTGCACTGCCTCTTGAAGTTATGTCTTTATCTGGGGAGTTTTCATGAAAAGCTCAATGACTACTTATTGCAGATATCATAGATGTTGGATGAGGGGAATGGAAGTATAGTTGACTCTTGAACAACATGGGTTTGAACGGTGTGGGTCCACTTATACAGACTTTTTTCAATAAATATACTGAAAATATTTTTGAGATTTGTGACAATTTAAAATAAAAACCTTGCAGTTGAATCACATATCTTAGAAATATCAAAAAAAAAAGAAAGAAAGAAAAAGTTAGGTATGTCATGAATGCATAAAATATATGTAGATATTTTCTCTTCCCTATGACTTTCTTAATAACATTTTCTTTTCTCTAGTTTATTGTTAAGAATACCGTATATAATACATATAGCATACAGATATGTGTTAATTGACTGTATATGTTGTGGTAAGGCTTCCTGTCAACAGTAGGCTATTAGTAGTTAAGTCTTTGGAGAGTCAAGTTATGTACAGATTTTTTGACTGCATGAGGGCTCGGCATCCTGAATCCCCACATTGTTCAAAGGTCAACTGTAGTATTAAATGGCTTTTGAGATCTCTCCCAACCCTGAGATTCAAAGTTCCATTAAAACTATTTCCGGATGCAGTTAAGAGTACAACAGCAATTTTTAGGTCAGTATTTTATAGCTTTTGGCCAAAAGTCTTTCAAAGGTTAACAGAGCAAAGTGAAGAGGATATAATAGGATTTGGGGGGCGGAAATTAAAACAAACAAAGTGAGAGTAACTTTCTGTGCAAAATGGAGGTAATCTTTAAGAATAAATTTGAGAAAAGAAATTCTTAGGTCAGTATAGGATCATATCGTTTTAATTTTAGTGTATAAAATAAACTCTGAGTTTAGAAAAAAAGCAAGTTAAAAAAAAGTGGTTTCTAAAAGTGATGTTTGTATTCAGTGAGTTTATAAAGTAGCTAAAGTTCTCAAGGAAGCATTACAAATGATAATAATAGCTCTGTTTATTATCATTATGGAAAGTTTTATCATGCACTTTCATCTGGGCCAAACATTGTACTAAATGTTTTACAAGGCCTTTTCTCCATATTTGCACTAACCCCATGAGATAAGTATTATTATTAGCATCAGTTTTCAAATGAGGATTTCAAGAAACTTACCTAAAGACAGTATCTCGAGTAGAACACATATCTGATTCTTGTATCTGCCCTGTGCAGTCTCCTACTGTTCTCATGGCCTCTGTAGAATAGTCCATTTCCTATAAGCTTTAGCCTGCCGTGAAGTTAAAGCATCCTTGCTTGATAAGCTTGGTTAATTGAAGGGAGAAACAACAGCATATTATTGGTTCTGAATGTTAAGGTCCCAATTATTTTGGAACCTGGTCTCTTAGTAACTGAACGTGTAGTTGCTACATTTTAGATAAAATAAAAATAAAATTATATGAAATCTTAAGCCGTGTCTTAAGAGTGGAGTGAAGTTATTTTGGTCAAGGTTACTTTTGTAAGCTCACTTGCAAAATCCATGTAATTTTCAACACAGAGGCTATACTGTCTCTCTATTCATCAGCATGGAACACTTGTACCGAATTATGTCTTAGGTAAAGTAAACTTAAATTTTCAGTGCGTGATGGAAAATTAAAGGAAGTGTTTATGGTCTTTATGAGTTGTCTATCTTTGTAGTTTTCACTCTTTTGTACTTTTATCTGAATATATAAATTTATTTTAGAAATCTTAATTCTCTCAATGTTTAGAGAAATTTTCCTGATTATCTAGAATGCCCAATTTACTCTTGAAGCAAAATCAGGGGTATCAAAAGTACATATTTTAGATTCATGGTACAGATATGTGTACAGTTAAAAATGCTTATCAAGGAAAATGAATCATGCATCAGTCTCCGCTCGTATTTTCACTATTTTTTTTTTTTTTTTTTTTTTTTTAGCTGAGCCATCCTGCCACCTGTTGGCAGCTCAACGGCAACTCAGCTCGGGCTGGCCTCGAACCGCTGTTGCTCAGAGCTCAGCTTGCACTCTTGAGCGAGCTCTTAACCAACTGAGCCATTCGGCCGGCCCTCCGCTCGTATTTTCATAGAGGAATTTTTGGCAAAACAAAAATGTATAAAACCACTTTCTACTCTAATTAAATGACCCAATTCATTTCCTGTTTTGATTGTAGACATTATTCCAAGATGATCTCTCTAGAGAGTGTTAAAATTCATAGCCTAAAAGTATAATGACAATTTGAACCTTACCACAGGGCAAATCTTTGCATTTTACAGTGAGTTGATATTATATACTTTAAACATTAAAAAAAGAAAAGAATTAACTTCAGAGGTTTCTGGATTTTTAAAGATTTTTGGGACTCATATTGAGTGAATTATATTTTTATCAATAATCTAGGAATGTTATATGTTATGCCCATCAATGGAGAGGTAAGGACTTATTTGTAAGTAGGAAACATTTAAAGGGTAGAAATAGTGATCATGAGCTTGGACATGGAAGTTTACAAATGAATTCAGGCCCCAGTGTTAGCATGTTACCATACATCAATATGAATAAGGCATAACTTCAAATGTTTTACTTTTGCATTTGTAATCTTTGAAAGGTTTATTGAAGTTTTTTTTTTTTTTTAATCATCTTTTGAAAAAAGTTTTGGAGCATTTTTATTTGTTTGAAAGTTAGTTGTGGACTGAAGTAGTGAACTTGCTGTCTAGAATTGAGAACCTTATTTATATCTCAATATAAATAACAAAGTGGTGAGTGTGCTCACCTCTCCTAAGATTACTTTTATTTTAATAGAAAAAAATACCTTAGGCTAAATAATGATGAACTATATAAGTATCAGGAAGGGTGAGGTTGTTGAAGGGATGGAGATTCTGGTATTGCACTAAAAATCACAATAAACTAGGAGGCCCATTGTGAGGAAGCAAGGGTATACAAAAGGATGATTAAAGTCCATAAGTCAATCTTTACATACACCACTATTTTCTGTAAGAGCCATATATAATTTTTTCTCTCTGCCATCCTTCTGAACATATTCAGACAATTTTCCCAATGGATTTTGTTGATCCTGGTTTTTAGCTGCTTGCCAACTCTGTCAAATTCAAAGAATTTCCCAAGCATGGAGAGGGGAGTTTGTTTGAAATGGTTTGCAATGCCCATCCAGGTATGATGTGCTGTTATTTAAGTTTCTGTAATGACCTTGGTACACTGGACATAGATACATAACAGACTAGGCAGAATCTTCAGTAACCTGTTCATTTTTTCCTATTAGCAAGCATGCTACACATATACTAAATGTCCCTTAGTCATTTTGTAAAACTGATTTACTAAAGCGAAGAAAAATTGTATTGATATCCTATTACTGTTGTAAAAAATTACTACAAAGTGGCTTAAAACAATACAAATTTATTATCTTATAGTTCTGTAGGTTAGAAGTCTGATGAGTCTCACTGTGCTTCCTTTCTGAAAGTTCTAGAGGAGAGCTTCTCTGTTTCCTGTCTTTTCTAGCTTCTGGAGGCTGCCCACAATCCCTAGCTCTTGACTCTATTCCATTTTCAAAGCCAGCAATGGCCCATTGTGATTACATTGAACCCAACTGGGTAACCAAAGTAATCTTCTATCTAAAGATCCATAAGCTTAATAATATCGGCAAGTCCTTTTTGCCACATAAAGTGGACATCATAAAGTGGACATCTTGGGGAAGCCATTGTTCTGCTTTCACAGGCATAGATAATTTTTGTGTAATGGTTGAAAATGATCTTTGATGGAGGTAATTATTACTGTATTTTACTGTGTAATGTGCTCCTGTGTATAATATGCACCCACATTTTTGGCCCAAACTTACAGGGAAAAAAATCTTTTGTTTTAATTTTCCAAAGGATTTTCCAATAATTTTTGTAAAAATATCATCTAGATTGCTAGCTCCTGCCTAAAGTGTACAAAGAGAGATGTCGCACTGTTCACCTTAGGGTAATAAAGTCGGCATCACCTATCTTATCCAGCCAGAGTCACTTTTTCCGTGGACAACAATAGTAGCTCTTTGTTTCACTTTGTTGAATCATTGGCCAAAATTACTTTCATTGCAAGCTCATTGTGTAAGTTCAACAAAACCGATGACCCTATTCCAGGGTATTATTTTGTATATGGATATCGTTATTGGTTTCTAGAGTTACACTTTTAACTAGTAAGCACAAATAAAAGAATTAAACATTTATGTCGATACAGAATTAGGACTACCCGTGTATAATGCATATCCTTATTTTTTCCTCACAAATTTGGGTAAAAAAGTATGCATTATACAGGGCAGAATATGGTATATACCATTTTTGCTGATAGATTTAGTCATAACTTGGGGGCCTATAAATTTTTCTTCACATTCTACATTGTAAGGGACTATTCAAACTATCTCTAATTAAATAACTACAATAAAATTCATTACAATTAGTGTTTACTGAGTACCACACTGAAAGCTGAGAATATTTTATGCCTTACTTAATCCTCATATCAACCTTCCACAGAAGGTATTATTTGTCCTCCATTTTATAAATGATAAAATTTGAGGATTTGAAATTTTAAATAATTTGCCCAAGGCTACTCAGCTAATGGGTGACAACTGTGATAAGAACACAGGTAATGTGACACCATAGGGATATTTATTTGCAAATCTCATCACTCATTTGCATATCATTTACAAGGGACACTCACTAAATGATTCATGAATTACACAATAAAACAAGGTTGGACAATTAAGTGCGCAAATTTGTTGCAATGATGTTGCTAACGTTTTTATGATTTCAGCGGGATTATTCATTATGAATTTGTACCAACCAGACAAACAGTGAACCACGTTTACTATTTGGAAGTGCTGAAAAGGCTGCATGGAAAAGTTAGGTGACCTGAACTTTTCGCCAACAATTCATGGCTCTTGCATCATGACAATGCACCAACTCACACGGCATTGTCTGTGAGGGAAGTTTTAGGCAATAAAAAAATAGCTGTTTTGGAACACCCTCCCTACTCACCTGATCTGGCCCCCAATGACATCTTTCTTTACCTGAAGATAAAGGAAATATTGAAAGGAAGACATTTTGATGACATTCAGGACATCAAGTGTAATACGACGACAGCTCTGATGGCCATTCTAGAAAAAAGAGTTCCAAAATTGCTCTGAAGGGTGGACTAAGTGCTGGCATCAGTACATAGCTTCCCAAGGGGAGTGCTTCAAAGGTAACCCTAGTGATATTCAGCAGTGAGGTATGGAGCACTTTTTCTAGGATGAGCTCTGGAGCTTAATTGTCCGACCTCATATACTTTATTACTTTTCTGACTGGTGCCTTTAGTGAGTGAGATAAGTGCGGATTTAATGACACAATGTTAAGGAACACTGCTACACTTACTCTACTTAATCCATGATGGCCACTGTTGGTGCTAGCCTCAAAAGTAGGACTTTTTCATGGACATCCCTCTTCTCTTAGTATTGTATGTACGTCTCTCATACCTTCTTATGTATCTCTAGCATCATCTCCCCAGTAAAAATTTTGGCAGCAACTTTAGTAACATTTGTTGTCCTCACCCAAAAACAAACAAGTTGTTTCCTATCAAATGAGGATGGCACTTGGCAATTCATGCTTTAATCTTCTTCAGGGGTCCCTATGATCTAAAGCCATCGGGCTAAATCTTTAGAGACCTCCCATCCCACATGTACAGCAAGGGGCAAAAGCTTTGTGAATGGCGTATAGTAGAACAAATGGAAATTATGCAGCATGGCCTTCTCCCATAAACTAGTAAGGCATTCATCTTATTGGGATGTTACCTGTAGACGATTTCAGCATAGCAACAAGAGGCTTGTGTTCAAACACCAGTTCTAATCCTGACTGTCAGATGACGGGTGATGTTAGGAAAGTTCCTTAATCTCTTTGGAAAAAGAGAAAGCCTTGACCTGTCTGTGTTGACTCTTATGTGTATACACATATAGTTAAGGTTTGGTCTCAAATCTCTAAGGAAACAATCATTTCCTGAGGGAAAGCTCACAGGTAATAACCTAGTTAATATATATCAAAACTATACATAATAGATAATACATTATAGATACTGAGATTTTCTTCTTGGTTTTCTTTTAAGAAAGAAACAACAACAACAACAAAACAGCCCACAACTTTCAGGAACTGACAGTCATAGCTAGACTTCAAAGTACTTACAAACTGATCTCACACTTTAAAACTAAGCCAGGTGGTTCTCCTATTGGATATAAACAGTCTTATAAATTATTTATTTCAGACTGGGTCACTGTGGAAGCAACAATAGAGTAGGCATTCCCCTCTCTCACTAAATGTGTGACTGGCTTCTTTCCCAGTTGCAACTTTAGGCTTGCTCTACTGTGTAGAAAGTTGGGGAGACCATTTCATGGATGGGGTAGAGGCTTGATCACTGCACTGTACACCTGAAGCGGAGGTTGTATACCAACTGTAATTGAATATATAGATAGTCATGGGATGTGGAGTATACGGTGGAAGGGAGTCAAAGGAAGTGTAATAGATATATAAAATATGGGGGGGGCGGGGTGGGGTGGCAAATTGGGTCAAGGGGGTTGTCACCTTGAGGGGTAAAAAGTATAACTATTGCACTGTGTTGTATACCTGAAACTAATTAAAAATAAATAAATTTGAAAAAAAGAAAGATTTATTGAGATTTCCAGTCTGGGAATTGCCCCTGTTTTTTGACAATACCCAATCTAGAATGAACCTCCACTTCCTTAGAACCTTCTTAGGGTTATCCAAGAAAAACCTAAATCCTATAATAGGTTCTTTCTAATACCCATTTACTGAGACACCTCATGGTTTCCAGGTGTGAATTCTCCCTGCCTATAATGAGTAACACACCTAAGCCATTCAACTGTAGCTAGTGATCTTTAGCTGAAGGATATTGACACTTGCAAAAACTCATTCAATTCAATCAATGATTCGAGTCAGTTGTGTGAAATCATAAAATTTTATACCAATGTGTAACTTTGTTCCTTCAAAATAAATTTTAGTATTTATTTCCATACACCTATGGTTTAAAGAAATCAGTAACAATAGAAGTACTTATAATGAGAAACGGTATCTCCTTGCATGCTTTTTTCCATCCCAACCCCAAACAGACACATGGCATGGTGTCAGTTTACTCATTTTAATCAGAAGCTTTACTGCTATATTTAATTGCCAAGAGCTCCTTCTTGTTCTCTGATTATCCTTTCTTCATTGTACTCTCTTAGATTGTTGTCAATGCAATATCCTCTTGACTTTCTCCTCTGTAAACACAAATTTTATGTCATTATGATTCTTACTATTAATATTATTTTAGGTAATTTTGCTCTCCCTGAAATGCTGTGTGTGTGTGTGTGTGTGTGTGTGTGTGTGTGTATTTTGCTTTCCTGTTATAGAAGTGATCCTTGATTGCCCATTCGTATTGAAAAGGATGAAGCTTTAAGAAAGTTGACTTGTCTTTGTTGGGGTGGGCCTTGATAGCATAGCTAGCCCTCATACTTTTGATCCTTAAAGATTTTGTTCTTATTTACCAATTTGTAGTTCTATCCTAATTGTAAGCAATCATATGTGAAGATTTTATGTCTGAAAGCAGTCATATATAAAGATTTTTATGTATGAAATTTGTTTTTAGATTAATGACAGTATAACTTCAGCCTATAAAAATAGTAGGACTTTAACGCTGATTGTCCTATAATCTTCTTTGTTTACAGAAAAAAAATAGAGAAACTCCCAAATGGCTCTGTTAAAGAACTAAGTTGCTGTTTAGTGATCAATCTCATTTGCATACCATTGCTGTCTTTTATTTTTATTTATTTTTTATTTTTTTTATTTTATTAGTTTTCGGTGTACAACACAATGCAATAGTTATACTCTTTACCCCCCAAAGTGAAAACCCCCCTCCCCCAGTTCGCCACCCCACTCCCCCCCCCATATCATACATATCCATCACAACTCCCCTGACTTGCCTCCACAGCATACTCCACATCCCGTGACCATCGACATATTCAGTTGCAGTTGGCATACAATACTATACAACATCAGCTTCAGGTGTACAGTGCAGTGATCAAGCCTCTACTCCATCCATGAAGTGGTCTCCCTAACAAGACATGTGACTATCTGACACGCCACAAAATTTTTACAACATTATTATATTCCCCGAACTGTGTTTCGTATCCCTGTGGCAATATTGTAGTTGTCTATTTATGCTGTCTAATCCCTTCCCCTTCCCCCCCATCCCCACCCCCCTCCCAACTAGCAACCCTCAGTTTTTCCTCTACATCTATGAGTCTGTTTACTTTGATCGTTCACTCAGTTCTTCAGACTCCACACACAAGTGAGATCACATGGTACCTGTCCTTCTCTGACTGACTTATTTCTCACAACATAATAGTCTCTTCACAACATTATCAATTACATTCCCAGAACTGCCCCCATAACCCTGCGGCAACATTGTAGTCCCACATACACTGTCCAAAACCTTCCCCCTCTCCCTCTTCCCCACTCTCTCCCAACCAGCAACCATCAGTTTTTCCTTTATATCTGCTTGATATGACATCAATCTTCTTAAATTGTCTCTCTGGGTTAGCTTGTTTACCCCTTTCTTTTGTTTAAAAAAGTCCTTTTAACATTTCTTGCATTGCTGTCTTTTACCTCTTGGGCAGAACTACTCAAAAAGAGGCTATTATTGTGCTCACCTTAGTTTGATCGCAAAGAAGCTCTCCACTGAGTTTACGTCTGACTCCAATATTCTAAATATTTTAAGTATTTTAATTCATTTCATTCTTATACTAAGCCTATGAGTTGACTTACACATTTTCCATATAGCTTTTAAAATATTGTCATTAAAACTTTTTCTTTGCTTTGAAATAAATGAAAAAAATATATACTTAAAAAACAGTCATTAGAATTATGCGTATGGATATCAATTCCCTGTCTAATTTAATTTTGGTTAAACCTAGAGCTACGTATATGCGTAACTGTTTTCACATATGAATTTGAACCCTAGGTCACTTTGTTTGCATGGAAATCAAAAACTATCTTAATATTTTAAAACTAGGTTAGTTATTTTTATCAGTATCTTTATGTGGGACATTCAAATAATCTGTATTTACATTTACTGTCTGCTGTCATAAATTACTGCATCTGTTTTGCATCTGTAGCTTTATTTCGGGAAACTAATGCTGTTTAAGCTTTTAACTCCTAATCTGCAAAGTAAGGGAAAAAATAAACAATACAGAAAAGTCATGGCAATAACATGACCCCTAGCTGAAGAGTCCAAGTTGAAATGCCTACTGTCTGTCTACACTTAAAATTGGGAACAAAGAATTACAAATCAAGTGCATCTACTTTTCTAGGGTGTGATAAACAGCCTTATGTAAAATGTTATATTTACTTGCCGTGGGACTACATTACACTTGCCATAATTGAAATTAAACACATGGTAATTAGATGTTAGCTTTTATTGCTTTTTAATAAGTAAGAATAAGATAGAATACGTAAAAAAGAAGAGTAAAAATTCCATATTTATGTCTCAAGCCTAGTGTTAATAGGCACTGATTTAACAGCAAAGACTTTAATTTGATGAAAAGCTTATGTTAATATAATAAAAATATATTTTAATGTGAGTCAGTTTTAGTTACTGGCATTGATGACCTACAAGAAGCCATCTTGACTTCCACGTTTTAATGTGACTCTCACTCTTGCTTTTTGCCTATCTGGAGTAGATAGACTTGGTGAATTTTTCAGGTGATTTCATAATAATGATGATGGTGATAATGATGATGATGATATTGACATTTCACATTTGTAAGCACTCTGGAACTTTTGACATATTTTCATACACATCATCACATTATCTTTAGCACTGTGTCTAAGTTTTTCAAGGCAGGAAAACACAGCAGAAAATATAAAAAGGAATATGCTTAAATATCTGTCTGCAAAAGCCTGGCAGTCTAATTGAGTGACAAATCTCTTTCACTTATGGTTACCTTCTAAGGTAGAGTCAGGTGAGAGAGTTAGGCAAGTAGGCTAGGGGAGAGCCTCAGGTCTTCATGAATTTATACTTGCAGATGAAACAAATGAACATCTACAAACCATATTTGAAACATACATATGTTTTATTTTGCTAGAAAGGCATTTTGAAAATTTAGAATTTAGTGCCTTTTGGTAGCTAAGTTTCCCGAATCCCCATCAATCTCCATTCACTTTCACCGGCATTTTTCGTACCCATTTGGCTTCCCTAGCTATGAAGGAAGGGCCACCTTGTTTCCTAACTCTGAGATGCTCCAGTCACATCATGTTCTATGTGAATAGGCCTTTCTGAAGACACTGTAATCCCCTATGCCTGGTGAGGAGGATGGAGAGGCCCCACCACTTTGGATCCAAGTCGGAAAGACTTCAAGGAAGGGGATTTCTAAGATGGACCTTCATGTGTTGACCTCATTCTTATGATTTTGCTTAGATGGTCTGACTCATAGGAAACAACTGGAAAATTGGGGACCTAGATTGTTTAAAACTTGAATAAATCACTGCTTCTATTTACACTGTTTAGTCATCAGCCCAGTTGTCCAAGTCAGAAGCCTGTGAGTCATCCTAAACCTCTCTTCTTTCTTATACCCCACTCGCCTGTTAGGGACTTCTATGGATTCCCTTTCTAATATTTCTCCAGGGCCTTTACGCTCTCCATCATTATAGAGTCAATCATGGTCCAGGCCTTAATCATTTTATGACAAATTATCTTTCTCTGACTATGGAACACGCCCCCCACACATACACCTAAAAGGCTCCACTGTCTCTGCATAGCCTTCATGATAAAGAGGAAGTTACTTAGCATGATATTGAAAGTCCAATATGGCTTAGTTCCTGAATCTCTCTTCGTTGTCTTTTGATGCACAGTTTTCACTAACAAACTATATATATAATTCTATTTTATGTCTTATACCTTAGGGCATGTTATTCCCTGTCTGAAACACCCTTTCCCCACTTTGTTGGCAATATCTTACTTCTTCTTAAGGCTTATATCCAGCATGAAAGAATTATTCCGTGGCTCTCGTGTACTGGTGACTTTCAGTTGGAACACAGTGAGGAAACTCCAGGATTTTACAAGAGAACATTAGACATCTCTTGTGCCCATCTTCACATGATGTCAGCCCACCTTTTTAACTGTTAGTCATTGTTGCAACAACCAACTATGCACAGGTGTGACCTGATAGCATCATGCCTCAGCTATACCTCACTTCTCTTTTTCTCTACTATATCCCACTTCTGAGGTGTGAACCTGGAAGGGGATGAGAGTTACTGGTGATGACGGGAGCACTAGCCCAATGAGACATCAATACCAGTATACAAATATTCTCATCTTCTGTGTTTCCCATAGACAAGGCTGAGTCACATTTTACAGGCTCTGTGAAGCGTCCCCACTGGCACTAAGCCCCAGTTGCCCATTGCAATTATTAAATCAATGACTCCTTTCCCTTCTCTGCTAATCTCGTCCTTCTCTTGTTTTTTCTTGGGACCAATTCCCCTAAGAAATTACCTTCATTCAAGCTCTTTTCTCACTTTTTGTTTTCTGGGTGATGCCAGGCTAAGACAAAAGATACAAGAACATGGATATATGCAAAGAAAGCAGAGTCTAAAATGCCATGTATATTTTCAGAACCTACAATTTTTATATGTACGACTTTGGACAATTAAGTTTGCGAACTCATCCTTGAAAAAGTGCTACATGTCTCATTGCTGAATATCACTATGGTCACCTTTGAAGTACTCCCCTTGGGAAACTGTGCACTGATGCCAGCGCCTAGTCCACCCTTCAAAGCAATTTTGGAACTCTTTTCCTGGAATGGCCATCAGAGCTGTCATTGTATTACCTATGATATCCTGAATGTTATTAAAATGCCTTCTTTTCAATATTTCCTTTTTCTTTGGGTAAAGAAAGAAGTTATTGGGGGCTATATCAGGTAAGTAGGGAGGGTGTTCCAATGCAGTTATTTGTTTCCTGGCTAAAAACTCCCTCACAGATAGTGCCGTGTGAGCTGGTGCATTATCATGATGCAAGAGCCATGGATTTTTGGCGAAAAGTTCAGGTTTTCTAACTTTTCCATGCAGCCTTTGCAGCACTCCCAAATAGTAAACTTGGTTAGCTGTTTGTCCAGTTGGTACAAATTCATAATGAGTAATCCCTCTGATATCAAAAAAGGTTAACAACATCATTGCAACAAGTTCACAAATTTAATTGCCAGACCACGTATTCTTTTCTAAAGCTGACATGCCTGAGAATATATGTGGAAGAGGGTTCAATAAAATATTTTCAAGCATAAAAATATTTGTCATTCTATGGAAGAATTAGAATAGAAATACATTTTCATTAAGAAGAAAAAGGAGTGAGATAATTTCTGAAGTTTAAGAATTTATTCATGCTCTTTTAAAAATGGATAATAGTGTGCAATAAAAGAGTGATACAATGTTTATTTATAAAAATGTCCTTATTCACTCCTTGCAAGAAAGTGCATCCATTGCAACTCTTAAACACATGATGACAAATTTTGGATACCAATTTGAAAATAAGTATTGAGGCATATAGTTTAATAAAACATTTTCGGGGAAATATGAACCAAAATCTGAAGACCCTTGGTGTAAACCAGGGGTTCTCAACCGTGGGTCACTTTGGAACCACCTATGGAACATTAAAAACACTAATGTCCTGGTCCCTCTGCCAGAGATTCTGATTTGGTTGGTCCGGGCTAGGTCCCAGGAATTGTTATTTTTTAAAAGCTTGGCAAGTGAATATATTGTTAGGCAGAGGTCAGCTTCATTGTCCCAGGGTACTCTCATCTCAGTAGTATCCCAGGCATAGCCCTTACCACATCATGCAGAAATGTGATTTACTTAGATGCCTACTGAGGTCAGGTAGGATTTATCAATCAGTCAAGTGGACAGGTTGGGAAACTGGAATGAATTAGACAACAAAGGCCCATCCAAAGGAAGCAGCTCAGAACCAGTTTCAGGTGACCCTTGACTTTTTAGAAAATGGGACCATCAATGCCAAACACACTTATTTTTCAAGAAAAGCAGGAAATCTAGTTTGTTTGTTTTCTTAATGTGAAATACATGATTTTAAAGCATTGCCTAAATTTTTTCTCATCACCTCCTGTTTATTTCCTTCTTTGAAAATGCCATTGCAGGCCAAATATAACTATGAGTCAAATGGCATCCTTGGATCCACAATTTTGCAATCATTGGAAACATTACATGAGGGTCTTGCCCTCTGGCCTGTTGGGTCTCCAGTGCAGGGATAAGATGCTCGCTTCTCTTTCCTGCACTGACACTTGGGATATGAGGAATGAGTTGTGTATTTATAAAAATGACATTCTTTAAGTTTCTGAGCATGGTTCTCAAAGAAAATTGAATAGTTGAGACAGCCCACCATATCCATCTATAGCGCATTTACAGTTACTGTACTTTAAAACCATACAAATTATCTTGCCTCTTTGTTTTTTATGGAAAGAAAAGATTGTTTCATTGTTATTTTAGGAAAAGTGAGAGACCAACGGTTCAGTAGGGAAAAATTCTGAACCTTCTTCGTAACATTACAGAAGAATGAACTCTACAAAAAGATGTTTCATTTGTTTGTTTGAAAGGTTAATTCAGATATGAAATAATTCCCGATATTTCTAATTGTACTTGAAGACATCATTTGATTCTTGAAGATCAAGAAATAGAAAAGATGCTAACATTATAAAGGAAAAAAACTGAACAAAAAAACATGCTATCTAAGTGTTTAAGAGGCTAGAAAAATCTAGCAAAACATTATTTGTCCCCCAAAAGGATTAAATGCTTTGAATATTTATTGGTTAAAATGGTAGATGATAGATATTTGGAGTTTAATCAACTCATTTGTATCCTCTACAGTTTTATTGTCTCAAGTAGAATGTATGTCTAATTTATTATTATTTAGCCTTTTATATTTCAGTGATTAATCAGGTTATATATGGCAAAACAAATCAAAACAAAAAAAAAATCAATTGCATTTCTTGTTCCAAGATATGTGAATGTGCTATTTCTTGAAGTTTTATTTCTATTTCTTCCATCAAAGGTCTGAATATCTTTCCATATGTAAAAGTCCACATAACCAACCCCACATGGCAGTACTATCAGTGACTCCTCTCTGTTTTTGATAGAATTGATATATAAATCATGGTTCATTACAACTTTTGGTTTGTTTAACTTATTGAAGTGGAAGATAAATGTGGAAGGATAGGGTCCAGTTTATTTGTTTTAAAATGTACATTACAATACCTAGTGGCTGCTCGTAGTATATGGTTGTTCACTCCTTTTTCATTACAAACAATTTTCATTGAGCACCTACTAGGTGTGGAGGATAAGAAAGGTTCAGCTAAGTATTTAGAAACTCTCCCACTGTGCAAGCTTTCTTAAAAGACCAAAATACTTCTGTGTGTGTGTTGGGAAGGGGAGATAGGCATATCTGCCAGAATTTTTATGACAGAATAATGCCTTAGGTGAATTTTGTCTGTAATAAGTTTTCCCAAGAAATGACTGTGCAGTCAAATATGTAATAAATGGCTATTTTATTTACCTTACAATGATGCACTTCACCACCATCCCCCCTTAGCCCAAGAATTGAACAGTAATCATAATTCCTGGTAAAATTCATGTGCGGGTTTGAGGTTAAAAAAAAATTAAACTGAAGCACTCTTGCAAAAGGAAATATTAGAAATAGTTCCTTCTAAAATCAATGGCAGAGCCCCTACCATTTCTCCTTATTTCTGTTTTGTTCATCTGGGTTTGGTTCTTATTGGGCCAGATAGCTAATAGGCTGCTGTCTGCCAGAGGCTACTCGCCCTAAAGCAGAGTAGTTCTTGGTTTTCAGCTGGCAGAATGACTTGAGATATATATTAAGTAATATATATGAATATGCATATTCATAATATATATATACACAGTACATATTGTTTTATATGTTTTGTTATATACATATGTTAGAATATATAAATATATATAAAACATATATATATATATATATATATATATATATATATATATAAAACATATCCCATTTACTTTCAAATTAAAATGTTAAGGCAGTTTATAACAAAAGACATCTATTTAATAATCTTAATAAAAGAGTCATTGTAAAGCATAACATGGTCAACATCTTACATGTTACAAAAATTGTCTTCATAGGGCTGTTTTTCATTTCAATCCTTCCTAAAAGCTCAAGGTTTATTATTAATATGTAATTTTTTGAAGACATCTTATTGGGGAAGCTAGAGACAGAACTCTCTGCTAGTCTGATTTCATACAGAGACAGAGTATGGACAATCTAGAAAAGTGTTTCTCCACATGTGGTCCATCAACATCTGCATATATAATTGCAGGTACTTATTAAAGAGACAGATGGCTGGATACTAGTCCAGAGCTACTGAATCCCAATTCCTGGGCTGGAGCTTCCATGTCTGCATTTTTGCCTGCTCAGATGAACCTTACAGTGAAATCTGAGATGTGGAAGAGTGGATGGTTAGACGTACCCACAGTTATCCCTCTTTCATATGGATAAATCCAATTCCTTTCCCAAGAGAAATCCAAGGAGGTGGGGGAGTAGAGTGCAAATGTTCTTAGTTGTCCAGAAAGGATCTGCTTGTTGTGCTACCACCCATCATGCAGGCTTGTTTGCACCAAGCCCTCCAGCCACACATACCAGCTATGGCCCCAGGGCCTTCCCAGGAGCCTGGCAGACATGACTGTGCCACTCTTGCAAAGTAGGGCACCTTTACCCTTTCTGCTTCTCATCCACTGCCCCTGCATTTTGTTGATTACTGTCATTAGGTTTGCACTTATGACTTCCAGGTACCTAAATTATTTTCCTATTTACGATAATGGGATCTTCACAACAATTCTAGAAATAGGTGTTCTCTTAATGCTCACTTTACAGATGGGATAACCGAGGCTCATGCAAATTATGCAGCCGTGGCCAAATAAGTGAGGAAGTAGTAGAAAAGAAACTCAAACCCAGGTCTTTCTATAGCCACTCTCTGGGCTACTGCCACGCTAATATTTGCTGCCTGGCTCTCAGGTGTGGAGAGCTTTGATTTCTAATAGCATAGCTAATATGAAAAAGAGATAGATGAATTCTTTATTTACTTATCCCCTACAAGCTTTACATATGATTTTAATATTAAAGGGAGGATATTAAATCTCACTCATGTAAATTTTAATAAACAATAAATCACAACTAAAAAGAATCTATTGCATAAATTGGTAGATACGATATGCATTAAAAAGGTAAATGTTACAGTTATCAATGAGACAGCACACTGTTAGAGCATTAAATTGGATGTCCTTCCAGCCTCCCCCCCAAAAAAAAATCAGCAATGTCAGTAGCTCTCCTCTTTGTAATGAATTCATACCCAAGTCTTGATAATAAAGCTTTCTATGACTTTTATAGCCCTGCTTCCTCTTAGACTGTAATTTAAAGTAAATTCATAAGAAAAACTCAAGAACTCAAAAATCATAAAGTCTTGAAGATCGCAAAACTGAATTCAGAATTTTAATGTTACTCAGTTGTTTCTTACATCTGCCATTATCAAAAATCTAAATTGCATTCTTACTGCTTCTAGATTTAACAATTATTTGTACTTTTAAAGACTTCTAAAAAAGAAGCTGAGGGTTTAATGTTCTGGGTGGAAACATTTGCAAATTGATACACTTCCTGAAAATTCTAAAATTTGTATGCAAACGTGGGCAGAGCTTTGTCACTTAGATTCTAAGCAACCAATATTCTGATCCTGGTTGTTACATCAGTTCACTCTTATCTTGTCAGCTTCCTCATTTTTATTTTATTTTATTTTATTTTTTTAGCTGAGCCATCCTGCTACCTGTTGGTAGCTCAGTGGCTGCTCAGCTCGGGCTGGGCATTGAACTGATGTTGCTCAGAGCTCAGCTCACACTCTTGAGCGAGCTCTTAACCAACTGAGCCACTCAGCCGGCCCTTGGCTTCCTCATGTTTAAAATCAGGGGTTGAATCTCCATGTGATGATTTCTTGTGCTTGGGAATATTATGATTCTTGGAATACTGTAGTATTCATTGTGACATACAGTACACTTCAAAATTCTTTACAAGGATACTGAGTACTCTGAGTTACTGTAAATTGCCTAGGAATGTAGAAAGTTGAGCATGTATGTCAAGATGTAAGTTGAGAATATAATAGTGAATGCCAACCTCTTGTAGTTCCTTTTTTATCATATACTTAATAGGGTGTGAATCTGTACATGTCCTATAGCACTATTTCTAGAACACAAATATATATTTTAATTCCTTTTCTTTATTAGATATTTAAATAACACCATAGTTATATCTCTGAGCTACACTAAGGTCTTATTTTACATCTGGAATGATGTACCATTTCCCCCAGAGCCTGAAATATTTGGTATACTATCATCCCAAAATCTTGGTTCACAAACTATCATAAAAAGTATTACTAATTATATAGAAAAGTAGATTATGACTCAGTATACCAATGTATATATAGTCTAGAAACTCCTTTTGAATGATTAAATTGATGAAGAATCTGGCTTTTAGCAGCAATTAAAAAAAACTCATTCCTACACTATCTTCCACATCCCATGATTATATATATGTTAAATTATAGTTGCCATATAAGATGGAGTCAATGGAATTGTAATAGATAGGTATGATATCGAGTGGGGGGGGGCAGGGGAGGGGGGAGGGGGGAGTCATTCTGTAAGGGATGAAAAAAAAAACTATTGCATTGTTTTATACATCTGTAACTAATAATAATAAAAAAAGTTACAAAACAGAACAAACAAAACAAAACAAAACAAAAAAACAAAACAAAATTCATTCATTTCTTCAACAAGTATTTTCTTGCTGGATATTAATTCCCTGTCCATAATGGGTGAAGAGAGATACTGAACAGGTAAACTCAAGCATGGTAAATTTTACAAAAAGAGAAGTAAAGGGTGCTATGGGAACCTAAAAAAGGGTGAATTCATCTAGTCTAAGGAAATAGATCAGTAGAGATCAGTTGGGGAAAACTTCCCTGATGAATGGACACTTAGCAGAGATCTGAAGAACTGGCAGATAATAAGCCCAGAAATGATTTGAGAAAACTGCTTTAAGCTTACTTGTAGTTCTTAAATCAATAGAGAGGGTTCCTTTTGAGAACTTGAAAAGAAAACTAATGCAGTTGTAGTACAAGTTGGAAAAGGAAAATGGAATATGAGGTAGACAAGAACTTCAGTGTGTTTGAAAGTCAATGTCAAGACGTTGATCTTATTTAAGGGAAGTTATTAGAGTTTTAAGAAGGTGTGGGGCAGACTTCAGAGAATATAGTCAGAGTTGTATTTTTTAAATAACTTTTTATTTTGAAATAGTTAAAGACTCACAAGAATTTGTAAAAAAAAATATAGTATGGAGGATATTAATGTACATTTACCCAGTTTCCCCCAATGGTAATACATTATATAACCATACAATAGTGTAAAATCCAGAAATTTATGTTTGTACAATATTATTAACTCAGGTATAGACCTTATTTGGGTTTCACAGTTTTCAAATGCAGACTTTTGTATTTGTTTTTAAAATTCACCACAATGTATAGAAAGGACTGGAAGGGATTAAGTATGGATGCAGGGGGCCAATTTGGATATTAAGAAGTCTCTAAATCAATTCTGAAGTAGAGATAATAAATGAAGATACTTTAAACTAGAAGTGACATGGAATGACTAGAAATGGATAGATTCAAGACAAATTGAAGAGGTAGACATGATTAAAGGGGTTTTGGTGACCTGTTATGGAGTGTGAGGGAGAGGATGAGGTCCTGATGACCTCTAGATTTCTGTTTTGAGCAACTGGGTGGATGGTGATGTTGCTGGTTAAGGTTCAGAGCTCTAAAGGAGAAGGAGGTTTGTTCAGAAGGAAGATACATTCAGTGTGACCGGGTGAGTTTGAGGTACCTGTGTAGGCAAGACGCCTTTCAACTGGAGCCCTAGATGTAGATATAAGCATTGTCAGCATATAGATAGTAGTTTTAGCAAGATTACCTCTGGAGAATATGTTAATAAAAGAGAAAAAAAAAAGGCTTAGACTGGAGCCCCAGGAACTGTCTATGTTAAGTGTGTTGACAAGAAGGAGGAAAGGGTAAGGATCCAGAGAGGAAATAACAGTCAAGGTCTAAGAGGGAGAGGGAAGACAAACAGGGGAATGAGAAGGAAGATGGGGAGGGGGAGAGGAAGGAGGAGGTGGGGGAGGGACAGGAAAGGGAAGGAAACAGGAGAGAGAAGAAAAATTAGTCGATTGATATTATATATACAAGCAAAGGAAAGAGTGTTTCAGAGAGTAAATATCCTGGTAACCTCTGTCTGTTGGCTTTGATTCCATGCAAAGTCATAATTGAGAAGTTTCTTGTGAGTCTCTGTGCATGCAATTCTTTTATTTTTAAACTTTAATATTTACAATTTTGCAAACTCACCTTCAAGAAAAGGGTGATATTTTCTGTCCCATTGTTTATGTCTTCCAAAATGTTAGTTTGGATTGACAGTACTTGAAAGTGCCATATTTTATTAATTAATTTTTTCCTTAAAATGAACAGGAACTTTAAAACTGGGGAGAAAAAAATTGATAAACTGTGCATAATAGTTTAGGTTTAACAAAATCCAAAGTATTTTTACATGTGAACATGTAATTCAAATGTATTTCACATGCTATGTCATGTATATGACAGTATATACCCTGACACCTGGCCCAGGCCAACTGAAATTAAATTTGGGGGTTGGGTCCTGGGTATCTTTAAAAAAATCATCCCAGTTGACTCAGATGTCCCAGTATGGGTGGAGAATGATTGGAACTTAGAAATACTCTGATAATCTTAGATGTGAAAGTTCTAAATAATGACTTAGAGAAAGATACGACCTAAGAGGAACCTTACTGATACCACTATAATAAGGAAGGGCATGCTAAATACGTTTTCCTGAAAGAAAAGTAGCACCAGGTAAAGAAATAGAAGACAAGAAATTTGGAGTTTACCCACTGAATTGGGAAGTAAGCCTCAAAAATACCAAAGGGGATTCAAAGTTGGAATTAGTGAAGCAAAGTTTTGATTTATAGTAGATTTATGGTATGGCAAGCTGAGGATGAGTTCAGAATAATAAGCTGAAATGACATCTCGTAAGGCCATTTGCTATTAGATGGGGAGAAAAGGTTATACCAATTTAAGAAGGAGGTACCTGAAGGCTAACTCTTTAGTTAAAGGAATGATGCAAGTAATAGCTGATTAAACATAGTAATAAGAAATGAATATAGTGTGGAGATGGAGTCAATGGAATTGTAATAGATATATATATTGGGGGTAGGGGGCATGGGAGGGGGAAGGGAGTAGTCACTTTGTAAGGGGTGAAAAATATAACTATTTCATTGTTTTGTACATCTGTAAATAATAATAATAATAATAATAATAATAATAATAAAGTTAAAAAAAAGAAATGCATTTGAATTTTGCTAGAAGCATGATGGGGAACCATAATAGATAGCATAAGAAAGCTATATGCCAAATTTAGTATAAGTTAGCAATAGAGCACCTGGTTCCATGAATTTAGGCAGAATTCCAAGTGGGCATGAACTGAGTATGGATAAACAGGTAGCTTAGAATGTCATCATTTCCCAAAAAGTAGATTAAAATTATAATTAAAAGTATGTACTTTTTACTTATGTATTTACTCCCTACCATGTTTTCAAGAAAATGTAAAGTATCTAAGAGACTGGGTCTAGTAGTTAAAATTATCCATGATTAGAAAGAATAAGTAATAAACACGATACTAACTTCAAGAATCCAAAGTGAAATGAGGTATTTGTTTTATTAATCATGAGCAAAGCTCTTTTGTTTTTTAGTAGGACTTCAAAATACTCTACTATATTTGGTACAGAAATCTTAATGACCCTCATGGCACAGTCATTTCTCTGAATGGTGTCATTTACAACACAATACTCGGCTTAGGAAGTAAATGGAGGGGAGAGTAAATGAGGCTTATACAATATTGAGTGAGTCAACCTATGAATAATATTGAGTCACTTTCATGTTCTCTGTTGCCCCTTTCTGCTTAATGGTGTGTGTATGTGTGTGTGTGTGTGTGTGTGTGTGTGTGTGTGTGTGTGTGTGTTATCTGTAATAACTTGGTATGAGAATCCAATCTGTTAAACAAGTTTCTTATATGGATTATCCCATCAGATTCTAGTAAGCATATTTCCTCTACTTAAGGAATCCTTTCCACTCCAAAGATGGCAGTCTAATTTTGATGGAATTCATGTTGATTGCCATTTGCTCTGGTAAGTGAGGAGGGATCCAGGCTCTTAAGATATTTGGATATTCACATTATTTAAAACAGATAATGTGGCCTTCTTTCCCTATAACCTTACCACAATAAACTTTGCAGACTTTAGTACACATCTATTTTGTATGTGTGGTATATGTGTGTCATGTATGATTTTTTAAATGTAGAGGATGACAGTAAGTCTTACTGGCTTTCTTTTAAGTAATGATGTTTTCAAGCAAGTTTCAGTTGCTGTGATTACCCTTATGCTTGATGTAATCTGAGGAATAAAGTCATAGTAAAGGTATTTTTACATGATTTTTAAAAAAAATTGTCACAATGGAGAGCAGTGCTTATTGTTGCTGGACTAAAGCAAAATATTAATTTATAATAAAAAATTGAATCATATCAGAGGTAGAAAGACTGGTGATTTAAAACTAATCATATTGGAAAATACACCTCTGGTGGGAATCAAAAGGAAAAGTTAGGCATTCCTTCTTGAAATGCTTCCTTCTCATCACCTCCCTGATCTATACTTCCCTATTTCTGTCATTTCTCAGTCTCTCTTGTGAGCACCTCCCCCTGGACCCTCCCCTAGGATGGTTTCCTCGCCAAGTCTAAGCCATCTCAGTCTATACCACTGTCTGTTCAGTTGCTTCAGTGGAAACCTATGACCACTCTGTTTCCCTCATCTCCACATTTAATCTACCAGTAAGTCTTAGAGCTTCTCGTTACAAAATACACTTTCAGTTTATTCACACTTCTGCCCGTACCTACTGTCACTCACCTAAACTAAGCCATCATTGTGTCTTCCTTGAAAGTAGTATAACAGCATCTTCTCTGAGTTTCCTTCCATCTGCAATTGCCCCAATTCATTCACTGAAATCCTAGTATTTCTTAAAAAAACATAAATCAGACCATGTCACTATCCTTGTTTCACCCTGTTAATAGCTTTCCATTTCACTAAGAATCCAGTTCTTTCCCACAATGTGCATGGCCCTGCCTCAATGAGCCCCAGCTCATGTCTCCAAATTCATCCCTAGCCATCTTGCCTCATATCAGAAGGCTCTTATCTCACAGGGGCTTCCTTCTCTAAACATGAATCTGAAAACATTCTGTTTCCTTTGCTTCAAGTGTCTCTCTCTTAAATCTCCTGTGAGGGGCTCATCTTATCCTTAAATCTCAGCCTGCATATTACACTTTCAGACATGTCTTTATTTCAGATCCCAATAGGTCTTCTGGTATACCTGAAACATCGTGGCCTTGAAAGAGGGCTGTGGGGTGGAAGTTGAATGATACTATTAACCATTTTCCTAGTGAGCATCACTGATTGTTCCTGGACATATTTATTGGGAGGATCAGGTGAGAGAACATGTACAAAGCACCTCAATTAAAAATCATCGGAAGACATTCTCCTAGGCAGCTTTCCTGGTACCTAGTCTCTACCCACAAGGAGTGGTAGAGTGTCATCATGGATTACCTCCCCCTCTTTACATTCCTTCACCCTTTTCCTTGTTCTTCTTATTCATTCCAGGGAGTGAGAAACCATGGAAGAGCTGTGTGTAGAGTGCTTGTTCAACAATTTCAGATTCTTTAATAGCACCTTCACATCTGTGGGTAGATCATAACCCAAGCACTCCATGAAAGAGTCCCCTGAAATTCTGGGAACCACTGCCCCAGGAATATTCTGGAATCACTACCTCCTATCCTCCCTCTGCATTTTTTTGTTCCATCTAGTTACCTCAGGTACATGAGCCAATGTCTTGGTCTCACTTCTGCCTGAACTCCACTCCTTGTGGATTCATTCTTTAAGGTATTGGGTTGTTGGAAAAGTCATGATGTATTTTTCTATATTTTTCATTGCAAAAATGCATCATGACTTTTCTAACAACCCAATATATGTCTTGAGTCCTCACTTTACTCAGTACTCCACAACCTCAGCAACGAGCTCACCTCCCTTCTGTAGCCTGTCTCTGACTTTTGGAACCTTAGCCTGGTAAAGCCCTTATGTTCCCCCCTTTGACTGGCTGGAGGCATTCAGACAGTGTAAGATTATGTATCTGCAAATGTGTTGTTTACAATTCAACTATACTTCATGTTATAAACTATAAACCCCGTGTCTTCTGCATGTATTTATTATACTCTTCTCCTTGGCTTCATGGCCTGCCTAAACTTCTTTATGGCTTCTCAGTCTCCTTGTGTCCTTCTCCCACAGTTGGTTGTGATCTTATTTCACAAAGGATACATATTTAAGAGTGATTTTTCAGATTTGTAGTATGGTTTGAGTCATAAATCATGTACTTGTGTCAGCAGCAACTCTAGGTCACTTTTTAAATCACTTTGTGGATAATTATGGTTGTGTTATAAACCCATAAATCACTATTGCTTGTATTTATCTGCAGTGGCTGAATTTGAACCTAGAATTTTTGTGTTGGAAAAAATGATAAATATTAACTCTTTGTCACTGAAAGGGACAAATCTTTAAAAGACAGCACAGTACAAGTAGATAAATAGTGGATTCAAGTTATAAAATCATATTTATTTATCTTCCTCCTCTTCCACTGTTTTTCCTACCCTCAGCCTTTTTCAGTAAAAGTTTAAGGTAGCTAACTCGTTAGATTATAATGCATAAACCAATATACTAACATGTTTTGTTAAGTTTATAGATTTCTACTGTAATGTTATAGAAAGTGTTTAGTGTTTAGTATCTTATATTCAGAATTCTTTGAAATACATCTATATTATAGGTCATTAATTACATTAATTACAAAGTGGTGACATTTTGCAGTTTCTGTTGGAATATTATATTTTTATCCTACAAGTGCAATGAGAATTCCCCTTTTATTTTGAATTCAAATACAGATATTACCTAAATTGATAGCAAATTTTTATACACTTTGAACATTAAAATGGTATGGGGGGAGAGAGAGAGAGAGAGAGAGAGAGAGAGAGAGAGAGAGAGAGAGAGAGAGAATGAATGTGTATCTGACAAGCTTTTATTTCAGCTTGAGTTCTACTCTAGATGTGAATTATACTCTTATACTCTAACCTCTAACAAACTTGGCAGGCATCTAACCCCTTGTGCCTCTGTTTTCTTATCTGTCAAATAGGGATAATAGTAACATCTGTTCTGCCTACTGCACAGGTTTGTGGCAATAGTAGAATGGAATATTACATGTGGATTTGTCTTGAAAGTGTGAAATGCTCTGTTCAGATGAAAGGTCATATTTTTTGACACATAGCTTTCTTACTTTTGCAGAATTAGAGATAGGTGAGAAGAACATTTGCTTTCAGATTTTATAATTGCGATACTATATTCTAATTATCAATACAATTTGGCATTGTGGGCTTAGAAGTTGAACAATGTAGGAGAGTGTGGCTTAGAAGTCAAACGGATTTATCTTTTCGAATCCTGAATCTGCCTGTCATGTAGTGGTTGCATCAACACTGGATAGGCTCTACTATAACTGTTCTGAGCCTCGGTTCTATCCTGGCAAACGTAGCAAGTCGTTGTGAGACATAAATGAGGGAAGGTTCTTCGTTGGGGAACACTGAGTAACAACTTAACAAATATCAGTAGCAGTGGTAGTGCTATTACTATTGCTATTATTACTATGATCATGACTCATGTTGTCATTATTGGTTTATTTTTCATTTTGGTTAAGAAACCTGGCAACCAGAGAGCTTCTGCAACTAGGAGCATGATTGGTTGGTTTTAATATTTTAGTTACTTACAATTTTACTCAGTATATATGCCATCTCTCTTCAGGTTGACACAAAGTGTCTAATGTGTTAAAGCCTAATATAAACCAAGGTTTTTGGAGATGAAATGGAACCAAGATCATGAAAGGAAATGATCCACCCCCTAGGGCCTGCGTGTCTGTATAGCAAGGCTTTAATTTTCTGGAAGCATCACCAGAGGAAATAATGAATGATCCAAGTCATAATTTTCAACCAAATGAAAGTATACACATTTTTGAGGGGGTCAGAGGGATTGGTAGAAACATATTTTCCTGATGCTGAATTCAAACAAATGTAAGGTAATTTAAAAGGTAAGGTAATTTGTCCTAGAGATTAAATATGACAAGTATCTGAACAACTGAATTTTTCTAAAATGATTCTTTGATGATCGATTTTAAAATCAAGCTATTGCAATTATTGACATGACAATGTATAACACATGGTGATGAAACACACTGGTTTTCAAAAGACTATGCATGACATCACGGTACCCAGTCCATGTCTTGCAGGCAGGATCACCCTGGGTAGTGAGGATGCTCATGATGTCATCATGTTGACCTTGCTGGAAACAAGTGAATTCTAGGAGAACTCAATTGTTGGTGTATTTCAAAAGATAAAAAATTGCTTCAAAACATTGTATTGCAATGTGCCAAGTGTTTTCTTGCCGATCATTGCTCTATTTTGCAGTTTAAATATCTACACTTTGAAAATTAGTATTAATTCATACTCAGTCAGGCCACATGACTTTTACATTCTGGAATGTAGTGTGTATGGTCTTACTTATTCTCATGGAAAACAGCACTTGTCTGAAACTCCACAATTGTACCTCTATGATATGAAAGAGGAGTTTATAGGATAAGAGTTTTATCTGGGCTCTATTGGAGACTGTCCTATTTTAAGTGAGGCTCACTAGTTGAAGTAGCTGGAAAAGGTATCTCTGGAACACCGAATGATTTGAGTAGTTGAAAGGGAAACTTCAGTACTGACTTTTTGAATATTGATGAAAGCCTACAAAGAACATTAATTTCCTTTTCCTTTAATTAATATAAGTCTGCTCCATCTATTAACATCTAACCAGTGATTTCAAGAGTTACTTAACATTGTTCTAGTCATTGAGAAGAAGGTGAATGTATTAGTTCATAAGGGGAAACCTTAAGGTATATTTGAGTAAACAAATGTTTTATGGGTTAACGTCTACTTGTCCCAATCACAGTTTTTTGTGAGAGTTATAATATCTTAATTTCATTCAGATACTCATTTATGTTAGAATTACATAAAAATTCAGTAGGGAGATGGCAATTGGAAATTATTTGATGCATGTAATAGACAAAAGATTGGTATCATTAGTCACCTAAGAATTATGTTGCTGTCATATATTTTGGCCTAGTGAGTTCCACGTTTTGTATCAAATGATGATTATAGGCATGAATGCTGCAAATAGTTTTGATTTCTTTATGACTGTTTTTGTTATAAGATTCTATTAGCTATGGTAGTTGATTGATGTGAAAATACAGTTTGAAAGTTGGTAGAAACTGATTTTCAGTTTTGAGGAAATATCTAAATTGGCCAATACCTTTATGGGATTAAGTTTTATCTTTGAAAAATGTGGGCTGATTGATATTTCTTAGCTCCGCCAGCTTATGCCTACCTACAGAGATCATTCAGGAAAGCTGTTATACAAGAAATAACACCCACTGTTTGAGCAGAATCTTAACAGTTGGGGCAGTGAGAGGACTACTCCAAGAGTTTTCTTGCTTGTTTATAGGTTATTTATCAAATATTTCCTAGTAGGTAGGTAGAGTTAACTTGCTTCAATAACTCCTGGAATTAGAAACTTTTTTCCTTAATTATTATTTTTTTCAGTTACAGTTGACATTCAATATTATTTTATATTAGTTTCAGGTGTATAACAGTTAGACATTTATATAATTTATGCAGTGATTCCCATGATTAGCCTAATATCCACCTGGCACTGTATATAGTTGTTGCAATATTAATGACTACATTCTCCATGCTGTACTTTATATCCCCGTGAGTATTTTGTAACTACCAATTTGTATTTCCTGCAATGATTTTATCTGAGTAAAAGAGCCCTGAACTGTCAATGGGAGTTTGGACATGTGAGACTATACTGTAGATCAAGGTGACCTTGAAATTATATTTACTGCTTTTCCTGATACTTGAACCTAAAACTAACCATTGAGAGTTAAAAGAGATTTCATGAGGTTTTTTTTTTTTCCCCAAGCAGTTCATTATAAACGTTTTTTACTTTAGCTGATTTTCATTATTAGTAATAATTTAATAGCTTTGACTATTTTTTAAATTCTTTTATTCTTTTATTATGAAATAAACATTTTTTTAAAAATTAGCTTCAGGTGTACAACACAGTGCAATAGTTATACTTTTTACCCCTCAAAGTGACACCCCCCGCCCCCAATTCCCCCCCACTCCTCCCCCCCCATATCATACATATCTATTACAATTCATTTGACTCCCTTCCACAGTATAATCCACATCCTGTGACTATCTATATATTCAATTACAGTTGGCATACAATATTATACAACATCAGTTTCAGGTATACAGTGCAGTGATCAAGCCTCTACTCCATCCATGAAGTGATCTCCCTAACAAAACATATGACCATCTGACACCCCACAAAATATTTACAACATTATTATATTCCCTGAATTGTCTTTCATATCCCTGTGGCAATATAGTAGTTGCTATTTTTGCTGTTTAATCCCTTCCCATTCTCCCTCATCCCCACCCCCCTCCCGACTAGCAACCCTGTTTTTCCTTTATATCTATGAGACTGTTTCTGTTTACTTTGCTCATTCTTTTAGTTTCTACATATAAGTGAGATCATATGGTATTTGTCTTTCTCTGACTGACTTATTTTACTTAACATAATAGTCTCTAGGTCCATCCATATCGTTGCAAATGGTATGATTTCATTCTTCTTTATAGCGGAGTAATACTCCATTGTATAAATGTACCACAATTTCTTAATCCAGTCATTTACCGATGGGCATTTCGGTTGTTTCCAAGTCTTGGCTATTGTAAATAGCCATGCAATAAACATAGGGGTGCATATATTTTTTCGAATTAGCGTCTCGAATTCTTCTGGGTAGATACCCAAGAGTGGAATTGCTGGGTCATATGGCAGTTCCATTTCCAGTTTTTTGAGATACCTCCATACTGATTTCCATAATGGCTGCACCAATTTGCGGTCCCACCAACAGTGCAACAGGGTTCCCTTTTCTCCACAGCCTTGCCAGCACTTGTTTGTTGAATTGTTGATGATAGCCCTTCTGACCGGAGTGAGGTGGCATCTCATTGTGGTTTTTATTTGCATTTCTCTGATGATTAGTGAGGTTGAACATTTTTTCATATGCCTGTTGGCCATCTGTATGTCCTCTTTAGAGAAATGCCTTTTCATATCCTCTGCCCATTTTTCAATTGGGTTATTTGTTTTTTTTGGTGTTGAGTTGCATGAGTGTTTTATAAATTTTGGATATTAACCCCTTATCAGATATATCATTGGCAAATATCTTCTCCCATTCAGTAGGTTGCCTTTTTGTTTTATTGATGATATCCTTTGCTGTGAAAAAACTTTTAAGTTTGATGTAATCCCATATGTTCATTTTTTCTTTTATTTCCCTTGCCCGAGGGGATATATCAGTAAAAATATTACTGAGGGTAATGTCTGCAAACTTACTCCCTATGTTTTCTTCTAGGAATTTTATGGTTTCAGGTCTTACATTTAAGTCTTTAATCCATTTTGAGTTTGTTCTCGTTTATGGTGTAAGTAGGTGGTCCATTTTCATTTTTTTGCACATGTCAGTCAAATTTTCCCAGCATCATTTATTAAATAGACTATCTTTACTCCAATGTAAATTCTTGCTTCCATTGTCATAGACTAAATGACCGTATATGAATGGGTTTATTCCTGGGCTCTCTATTCTGTTCCATTGGTCTGTGTCTGTTTTTATGCCAGTACCATAATGTTTTGATTACTGTAGCCTTGTAGTATGTTTTGATGTCAGGTTAGCTTTGACTATTTTTTAAAGTGCCTGGAAGTCTTTGTCAAATGAAGGGATCACATATTAACTTTCACATTTCTGGGCATGGCCATTTGGGGCATAGCTAGTGTTGCCTGGCATGTGTTCTGGGGAAACTAATCCAAAGAGAGGCTGTGACTTGAGACTTGAGTACTTTCCAGCCTCTGAGATAGCTTGAAATTGGAGATGAGACCTCATTCTCTCCTAATATGTAAAAGTTGCCTGAGAGACCAGGTAAATGGAAGATTCATGAGACAGTTCTAAAGAGTTTCAATTATAAAAATCCCGGATTAACATGATAAATTATGATTTGAGTATGCATTGTTGAAATGCATGACAGAAAACCTCCATGAACACAGTAACATTTAAATATAAATTTATATTATTTATTCTTTATGGCTGATATATTACCAGTAAATCATACCTCCTCTTAGAATCCTTCACTGGATTCCTAACACTTTAGAATAAAATTAAACTCTATCACAGCCTTCAAGGCCCTGTGAGACCTGCTGACTCCTTACCTACCTTTGCATTCTCACTCTCCTATCCCTTCCCTTCTCGTTCACTCTGTGCTTCAGCTACACAGGTCTAACTTATTATCCTTGAACAGATCAAGCTCATCCCAACCTCTGGACCGCTGTATTTTTCTTTTCTTTGACCTAGAATGCTCTTGACAATGATCTTTGCCCCAGCTCAGAGAAGCCCCCTGACCACCCAATCTGAAACAGCCTTGCCTGCCCTTCCAAATACCACTAGTTCTATGTAGATATTGCTAGTCAAGTATATGATAACCACAAAATAAAATATTCTTTTATTAATGTTGAGAAAAGCAATGAGGCTCTGTTTATTATTAGTGAATAATACTGGCTCGCTTGTTAGAGAAGTACATTCATACTTCCCTAGGAATTGCCCACTTTTACCTAAGCTTGTGTAGAAGACAATTTCCATCTATATATCTATCTATATCTATATCTATAACTATATCTATATCTATATATTTTGTCTGTTCTGGAACTTTCTTTGCAATAAGCAAATGAAGAAGTGGACTTTCCAATTAATTTTCTTAAAACTGGAAGTATGGAAGAGCTGTTGCTAATCCTGGCATTAAATTATCTGGGGATATTATACTACCTAATGAAATTTTTGAGGTAGGAAAAGATCATCCTGTTAGTTACAGCATTTATACATTAAGGCACACTAAATTCTTAGGGCGTTAGAGAAATAATCTATATCTAGTGATGCGCTGGAGCCAACTCATAGTGGCTCATTAGAACTGCATGTTAGACTTTCAGGAATTTTGCAAGTAGGTTGACTTAGCATTAGTAGCTTGAAATTGACTGTGGTAGAAGTACTTATACCATGGAAGCTGGCAAACACTGCTAACCAGCGATTACCCCCCCCCCACTCCAACCCACTCCCGAGAGCCAGTTTACCCCCACGCTATTATATATATAGCCAATATTTCAGAGATTGACAATTTGATGATGACAAATCAATAGGAGTAGTATGAAATAACCAAGTTACTGTTATGACTATTTGGATTTAAAAAGTCACAAATTTGGGGCATGGGGGATTAAAAAAAAGTTTTTATAAAGTAGATTATTTGTTCACAGAAGCAAACAGGAAGGATCAAAATACAAGATCTTTGCATTTTGCTTCTTAGACCTGCTGATTTCTTGTAAAATGTTAAAATACATACTCTCAGAACAGATAGCCACCTTCTGGAACTTGTGATAGCAGCTTTCCCCAGCTCCCATAATGATCACACAGCTCAGCTGATCACACATGCAGTATCATACTCATATGTTAGTTACAGTGAGTGTCTTAGTTTCTCCAGAAAAAGAAAAAAAAATCAAAAATAGTTAGGTAAAGGCTGATTGATTATAATGTGTAATATTGGAACAAGTGGAGACTAATGGGACCTAAGGTTTTGAGCCCTCAATGGGAAAGGACTTAATGGAAAATTACACAAAGAGGCAAGGCTTTAAGTATTACTCACTGACAAGAACATCTTTGAATAATACTGCATGGAGGTGCAAGGTTTCTATCTTGCTGTCAAGGCAGAGATGGATTATTTGTGACTTTCAGAGGCAAACATTATTGGACAATACTAGTATGCAGAAATAAATGATATAACACAGGTCCTATATTTCTCAGATTGTTTTCAAGTGACACAAAAACCTGTGTGAAAACTTCCAGTTTGTTTCTTCAGAGACATGAGATCAGATGGCCTCCATTTAACATGAAACTTGAGGAGCAAGATCATCCTTAAATTCCCCTCTTTCTCCTCCCCACTCCTACACTTTCCATAATCACTTGAAAATTTGGATGATTCTAAAATGTGTTGGACCTCGTTGTTTCATCACTTTGATGTCTTCATGAAATAGGTTAATAGTACTGTTTATGAGAAGGGAGAAAGTGGCTTTCTTCAGTCATCTTTGGACTGAACTAATTATTTTCTTGGAAGAGAGCTTTATTTCTAATTTTGCGGTGTTTCTAGGGCTTAGATTTTTAATGGAGCACTATTAATATTTCCCAAAGGACAAGATACCATCTGTAGCTAAACATATTGGGATTCTGGGATTGATAACATCCAGCCTTTGTTATATTAGAAAATATAAACCAATTGTGGACCTCATTCTCTGACCCCAACAAAATAAAGGAATTTTTAGTAAAGGGAATAATATCAATTGGATTAAAATGAATTCGCTGAAGATCAAATAAGTCCTGGTATTTGGAAAAATAATCCTAGAACAATAGAGCTCAGAAGTCACTATAAAGTGCTACTGGTATTCTTGATGTCAGGAATTGTGAAGCTTATTAAGAAAGGAGAGCTCTTAAAATCATAGATGGGGACAAAGTTTTACATCTTGTGTTGAAAATTCAAGAGAAACAACTGTTTCCCTCAAAAGACAAAAAGTTTTGGCAAGCCCAATTTTCAAAACAACACATGCAAGAAAATATAAAACTAAATAGCCCTGTCAAACTAAAGTAAAAGTTTCACAAACATATTTCTCCTTTTTATTTTATTAATTAATTATTTATTTTTATTAGTTTCAGGTATAGGAAGCAACTTAATAATTAGACATTTAAACCCCTCATAAAGTGATAACCCAACCCCCAAACAACTACCCCCTCTTATATCTTATATAGCTGTTACAGTACCACCTACTATCTTCTCTAAGTTGCATTCCACATCCCATGACTATATATACCTGTATATTTAGTTATAGCTGACATTCAGTATTATTCTACTTTAGCTCTTCAGGTGTATAGCGCATTGTTCAAGCATCTACACAGTCTATGACTTGATCCCTCTGATAAGTCCAGTACCCATCTGGTACCTTACCATGATCTTTACAACATTGTTGATTATATTCCCCATACTGTATTAGCTACCAATTTGTAGTTCTTACTGCCTTCACCTTTTTCACCCTGACTCCAACCCCATTCCCACCTATTGTTCTGATAGGTCTAATACCTATCTGGCACCATACCTAGTTATTACAATATTATTGACTATATTCCTCATGCTATACTCTACATCCCCATGACTACTGTATAACAACCAATTTGTACTTCTTAATCCCTTCCCCTTTCACCCATCCTTAACCCATCTCCCATCTTAAAGAAGTCCCTCTAAGAGTCCTTGTAATACTGGTTTGGTGGTGATGAACTCCTTCAGCTTTTTCTTGTCTGGGAAGCTCCTTATCTGTCCTTGAGTTCTAATTGGCGGCTTACTGGGTAGAGCAATCTTGGTTGTATGTTGTTGCTTTTCATCACTTGGAATATTTCCTGCCACTTCTTTCTTGCCTGCAAAGTTTCTGTTGAGAAATCAGCTGACAGTCTTATGGGGGCTCCCTTGCAGGTAACTAACTGCTTTTCTCTTGATGCTTTTAATATTCTCTCTTTGTATTTAACCTTTGGCATTTTAATTATGATGTGTCTTGGTGTGGGCTTCTTTGGGTTTATCTTGTTTGGGACTCTCTGCACTTCCTGGGCTTGTATGTCCATTTCCTTCACCAGGTTAAGGAAGTTTTCTATCATTACTTCTTTCAATAAGTTTTCAATTCCTTGCTCTTGCTCTTCTTCTGTCACCCCTATATTGCGAATGTTGGTACGCTTGACATTGTCCCAGAGTCCCCTTAAACTCTCAATTTTTTGGATTCTTTTTTTTTCTTTTTGCTGTTCTGGTTGGGTGTTTTCTGCTACCTTATTTTCTACATCACTGTTTGGATCCTCTGCTTCATCTAATTTACTGTTGATTCCCTGTCATGTATTCTTCATTTACATTATTGTATCCTTTATCTCTGACTGGTTCTTTTTTATGGTTTCCATCTCCATTTTTATGCTTCCTTTCTCCCTGTTGAAGTTCTCCCTGAGATCATTGTGCATTCTTATAACCAGTGTTTGGAACTCTGTGTCTGACAGATTGCTTAGCTCCTTTTCGCTTAATTCTTTTTCTGGAGCTTTGTTTTGTTCTTTAATTTGGGTCATGTTTCTTTGTCTCCCCATTTTGCCTGACTCCCTGTGTTTGTTTCTATGTGTTAGGTAGGGCTGCTTTGTCTTCCAGCCTTAGTAGAGTGGCCTTATGTAGTAGGCGTCCTGTGGGGTTCAGCGGTGCAGTCTTTCTGGTCACCTGAGCCATGCACTCCAGGTGTGTCCCCTCCTCTTGTAGTTGAGCCTTGGTTGATAATTGCACATCAGTGGGAGGGACTGACCCCTGGACTCATTGGTTGTGAGGCCTGACCTTGACTATAGTGGAAGAGTTGTGGTACGGGGTTGACCCTACAGAGCAGGATCTGCCTCAGCAGGACTCTGGTGCCTGCCCAATCTGCCCCTTGGGTGTGTTGAACTTGAAAATGGCTGGGTGGTACTCCAGCTCATTTTGAAGCTGGCCACTGGGGGCGCCAGCCCCAGGACCACCTTGGAGGGGATCCGCTGTAGATCTACTTCAGCCACAGCCAGTGCCCCACCTGGGGTCACCCAGCAGGAGCCAGAAAGAAATCTGCAGATGTCTGCCACCTCTGTTGTGCTTAGAAGTGCCTTGAGAGGCCAAGCTGTGAGCCAAGGCTGGCTGCCACTAGTGCTGGGCTTAGGGCTGCTCAGCCAGAGGTACAGGACATGCTCAAGCCTGATACTGCTTGTCTGCGTTCCTCAAACCTTTGAGCGACCCTAGGAAAGTCTGCAGCTTGAGCCAAGGCAGGCGGTCTGCATGAAAAATCCACTGAAAACAACTTGGGTGTGCCGGAAAGTTGGGTGGGGCCAGGTCTCTAATCACTACGACACCGTGAATGAATAGCAGAGACTCAGATAAGGTGGCTGCCTGCGTTTGCACACAGGGAAGGGGGAGGGTTCAACAACGAAACAGTGCCTTCCACCTTCTCCCCCATCCAGGAGAAAGCCTCCTCGCCAGCTCTGGTCCCAAGCCAGATAACTCAAATCCCATCATTTGTCCCTGCCACCTTTCCAGCTGTTGCCCCAGCACTGGATCTCAGAGTGAGTGATTCCATTGGTGGGTAACTCTGCACACAATCCCTTTAAGAGGAGCACCTGGGAGTGCAACTGCATTCAGTCTCACTCAGTCACAATCTCTGCTGGTTTTCACAGCCAGAAATTATGAGGACTTCTCTCCCCGGCACTGGAACCCTGAGCTAGAGTGGGACTAGGATCTCTCACTCCTCTAAGAGATGGGGGGGATTCCCCCCACAGATGAAATATCCCTCCAGATCTTTAATGGTCACACATGGGTGTGGGTGAGGGACCAGTTTGTTTTGTGCCTCTGACCTTCCTACCAGTCTGGAGGTGGCTTCTTCTGCATGTCCTTAGTTCAGCTTGATTTTAGGAGATTCGCAATAATGATTGTTTTATAGATTAGTTATAATTTTGTCATGGTTATGAAAGAATGTAAACACAGTGTTTACTCACTGCACCATCTTGGTTGTCTCCAGTCACAGACAGGCTTTTAAAATACAGCCTATTCTGAAGTCCTTAACCATTAGCCATTCATCACTGCCTCTTTTTCGGTGAAAATTCCTGCTGTTAGTATTCAAACATAGACTATGTGAAAAATAATCTATTTAAAAGAGTAATATTGAATATACCAATAACAGTCAACAAGTATTAAATGAGCAATAATTATTATTTTTCTTTATAGCATACTTTTCATGAACCACCTTTGAAATTAAAAATTTTGAATATAAAATAGCATTCCCATTGTAGAAAATTTTATAAATGGGGGAAAGTAGAAAGAAAAATAATATAATTGTGTCACCAAAGGCAATGGATGCCTACATCTTATTTCCCTCTGAGATTGTTTCAAGTTTTAATGGTATATTTTACTTTTTCCTATCCTATTACTGCTGCTGCAATTAATACTTCTACCACCTTTATCACCTACCATTTACTCAAAGTAACATTATATTTTCACTGGTTTTCGCATATAATTATGTTAGGTTGGTCATTTTTTTTTTTAAAGATTTTATTGGGGAATTGGGGGAGGGGAACAGCATTGGGGAATCAGGGAAGGGGAACAGACAAGTTGCTGTCTTTTTGTTCTTCAGTCTAGTTGCGGAGGACGTTGCTTCACTGGCCCATGTTGGTATCATCATTGCACTCTTCCCGGATGAGGCAGATTGGTTGCTGGCCTCTGGATGGTCACTCATCGCGGCTATTGGCAGCTCACACTGGCTGCCAGCCACTCACACTGGCTGCCGGCCACTCACTGTAGCCCATGGCAGCCCACTGCAGCAGGGTCTGCAGCCTACACCGTCGCCGGGGCTTGCACAGCCCAGCTCCAGGTGGAGCTGTTGTTAGCTGCAGAGGGAAGTGTCACTGGCCCTCATATGTGGGATCCCAACTGGAGCTGCTGGCATCCCAAAACCAGGTCTTAACCAATGCGCACCCGGCCGGACCTAGGTTTGTCAATTTTTTTTTTTTTTGAGGGCAATGTCACTGGCCCTCTTATGTGGGACCGAACCGGGGTCACTGGCTTCCCAAACCAGCGCTGAACCATCGCGCCACTCGGCCAGCCCAAGGTCATTTTTAAAATGCCATTTTTACACATGATAAAATGGAAATTTAGAAAACTGAGACAAGGTTTACTGGGTGGCATGGCTTGGATTGGGTCCCAGATACATCTAATAACTTCAAAGACTATCTTCTTTATATTTCATCACACACATATTTTCTTAATCTGCAAGTAATTCTGTATCCTGCTTTTTCACTTAAAAAAATATTGTGAGAATTTCTCCATTCCATTAACACTCTTAATATAATTTTAATTGCATTATAACAGTCTTTTCTAAGAATATTTTTCATATTGATTACTTTTCAATTGTTTTCATTTCTATGTCGAACTTTTCATTACTTAAATCCAAATCATTATAAAAAATAATGTGTATGCAATGAAGTATTACTCGGCCATAAAGAAGAATGTTCTTATAATTTGCAACCATATGGATGAACCTAGAGAACATTATGCTAAGTGAAATAAGTCAGATGAAAAAAGACAAATACCATATGATCTCACTTACATGTGAAATCTAAAGAATAGAATAAATGAGCAAACTAATCAGAAACAGTCTCAGAAATACACAGAAAAAACTGAGGGTTGCTAGATGGGCAGTGGGTGGAGATGAGGGAGAAGGTGAGGGGATTCCAAAGCACAAATTGGTAGCCACAAGACTGCCACAGGGATACAAAAGGCAGTTTGGGGAATATAATCAATAATGTTATAAAGATTTTGTAGAGTATCTGATAGGCACTTGTCTTATTAGAGAGACCACTTCATAGACATTGTAGATGCCTGACCACTGCACTGTACACCTGAAGTTGAATAATATTGAATGTTAACTATATATACACACAGTAATACCTTGGTTTGTGAGCATAATTTGCTCCAGAAACAAATTACTTGTATTGCAAGACATCACTCATTTACCATGTTAAAATGTATTAGAAGTGTTTGCTCATCATGAGGAACACTTGCAAACCATGTTACTCATAATCCAAGTTTTTAATATATATATATATACATATATATATATATATTTATATAATTACAGGATGTGGAGTACAGCATAGGGAATAGTCAATGGAATTGTAACAGCTATATACGATATCAGAGGAGTAGTAAATTGGGGGTGGGGGTTATCACTTTGTGAGGGGTGTAAATTTCTGTTACATTGTTTTGTACACCTAAAACAAATACAAAAAAAAACAAAAAAAACAAACGATGTGTGAAGGCTAATCCAGTTAGACCAAGGTCTAGATGAAAAGCCATCCAAAAATGGCAGAGCTAATGCTTTAGTCAGTATTTACAACCGCATTTCCCTGAAAGCCACTCGCTAAGCAAATGTGGACAAAGACCAGCTTGTAGTCAATGATTTTAAAGTTAAGACTTTTAATATACAATCTCAAATGTGTTTCTTCCCCTCTAAGTAGCTAAGGTCTTTGCTTTCATCTTATCCAGTTTCAGACTTCTCTGACAGTACACTCTGATTGTGTTCCTCTGGACAAAATATATCTTGGTTCCTGTTCACTTTGATTTTATATCCTGAGGAAGTCATTTGGAGCTTATTATCCCAGTGAATCAAATTATCACCACCTTTTAAGTTCTGCAAAACTTTCCTGGTAACCACTGAATCCCAGTTACAGAATTTGTAAATATCTCTCACACTGACTACATGTTTAATCCCATGTCTAAATCATGTTGTGTTTGAAACTTCTTGTTCAGTAGAGATTTATCTTCCTCATTACCTCAATTTTAGTTGATGAAGAAATAAATATTCTCTACAGAAGGATGAGGTATGGATAAATGTCAAATTAGCTGTTCCGACAGCTAATTAGAAATCCAATTATTTTAGTTACAGATGTACAAAACAATGCAATATTTATCTTTTTCACGCCTTACAAAGTAACTCCCCCACCCCCTTCCACTGCCCCCCTACTCCCAATATCATACATTTCTATTACAATTCCATTGACTCCATCCCCATACTATACTCCACATCCCATGACTATGTATGTGTTAAATTATAGTCAGCATCTAATATTATTCAGCAGCAGCTTCAGATGTACTGTGCAGTGGCCAGGCCTCTACACTGTCCATGAAGTGGTCTCCCTAACAAGACATGAGCCCATCTGGTCCCCTAAGAGAAATCCAATTCTTACCGTTTCTTTTAATCCAAAAAATTTCTTGAGCACCCATACTATAACCAGTATTGTGGTAGACATTGGGCAAACAGTAGAGAAAAATGAAAAATGATCCCTCTCTTCTGAAGCATAAAGTCTAGAAGAGGCATAATACATCCTGATGTCCTTTTATAAAATATAAACATAGCAATAATAGTGTTTGTTCTATAACATTTTGTATTTTGTTCAGATTCATTCTTACACTAAGTTGCAAACTTCAGTTTAAAGTATTTGCCTGTTGGTTTTTCCATAATCTTTGTGTTTAAAAAACATTCTAAAACAAATATGGAATTCTGTGATTTTGCTTGTTTGTTTGTCACATATTCATAATATGATACTTTACTTCAAGGGAAATTTCTCAGTGCTTTTCCTATGGCCATGGAATTACTTTGTTCTCAGGTCTTTTCAGAAAATTATTGGATTCCTAACAAGAAAATGCATTTGTAGTGTGCTGGGACACTGTTGGGCTCTGCTAAACCTCACAAACTGTGAGAACACTTGTCAAATGTGCCAGTAAATCTTTCCTCTGTTGCCCTAGGTCCAAGGATCTCATAAAGGAAGCTATCCTTGACAATGACTTTATGAAGAACTTGGAGCTGTCACAGATCCAGGAGATTGTGGATTGTATGTACCCAGTGGAGTATGGGAAAGACAGTTGCATCATCAAAGAAGGAGATGTCGGGTCACTGGTGTATGTCATGGAAGGTATGGCTTGTAACTCTGCTCCTTTGACATTCAAATATTCCCTTTTATCTTATTAGCCTCACACAGATGACATGAGACAATTCCATTTTTACTTCTTTTTTGTTGAGAAACAGTTCGAAAAAAGGTGGAACACTACTTAGATACTAGTTGTATGAAGTGCTTGTGTTTAGAATATTAATATGAAAATCTCATATTTTTTCAGATATCAGGAAAATATGATAATGTGGAAGAATGCTGTTTACTGTACTGAATAAGACCGTACACTGTCAGATCATTGAGCAAGCTCACTGAGCTTTAGTGGGAGCTCAGGTCTATTAGAAGTATTTTGGTCATATAATCAAAGTGTCTTCAACTGTAACTTTAACTTGTGGTATATGATGACATTTTCTGCTATGATGCTTCCATAAAAAGAATATGTTTTTGGGCCGGCCGAGTGGCTTGGGAAGCCAGCGGCCCCGGTTTGGTCCCACATGTGAGGGCCAGTGACACTGCCCTCAAAAAAAAAAAATATGTTTTTATTGTTTTATATGTGTGTGATAGAGGCAAATTATAAAGGCTGGATGGCATATTAGCTGCCTAATTAATAAGTGATAGTTTGTTTCAATAAGTCTTGGACAAACTGAGATAGAAGCTGCTTTGAAAAAAAATTGAGGCATGCATTGTGTGTATATGTTTTATGTTTAGGTAAATTTTCATAATGTGTATTGCTAACTTGAAATTTATACTGGCATGTTTTTCTTTCCTGGGAAGAAAGAAACCTGAAATAATAACTTGATTTGTGTTCAAGTAACTAAAATGACCATAATCTTATAAATTGATGCTACTCTGACTCCAAGCTGTAATTCTAACCAGTTCAATGTAAATTGGCCCATCTTATGCTAATATCCTTATATCAAGATAATTAAAAAACAAAGGAAACTCCTGTCCTTTAAATATTTATAAGTGTTAATTGAGGAAATGTTTCATATTTTAATTAGTTTTTTATCAACACATTCAATCTTCTCAAAATTTAGATAGCAATGTTCTTGATATAGATGGATTCTTTTGCATCTGTGAACATTAATATTAATAAAGGGTAGCAACTAGAGCAACAATGGATAATAGAATAGAGAGGATCTTTCACACACTTGCTTATTATCAAGACATTCAGAAAAACACCCAGGGAGTTTACATGGAAAATCAGTCCAACTTTTCCTGTCTCTCTTCAGTTAAATGAAGTTTTCTTCATAAAATGCTTGTCTTACATGTACCTAAGTGACTTTTATTTTAGCCTGGGCAGTGTCCCAAATATTATCGCATACCTAACTGCCAAAGCTTCTCATCGTTTTAACAAAAGAGAGTAGTCATATGACAAGACTTTGCTAATTAGGATGACTGGGGAAAATCGCCTAGAGGTAGTGTAAATATACTATCATGTATTTTCAAGCAAAATAAGTTATGTGAATCTCAGATACTTAACATTGCTGGCTAGTAGAAGTTTCAGTTTCAAGCTTTGATCACAATTGTTTGTCATTAGTTTAAGGCAGCTGTGTAAGTAGATTAAGTTGCTAAGACTATTCATATTTTAATTATGTTTTCAAATATATAAATGCCTCTTACAAAATACTTGAATACAGTTTATTTTCTTAAACTAATAGACATTAGCCTTAATTATGGTATACCATTTAATATCCTTATACTCTTGTACTCCCCTCTTATTATGGTAAAGATAAACTCCATTCTACTGTCATCCAAAATAAAGCAAATTCTGACTTACTGATTCAGAATTGGTGATATGAGTAAATCATCTTCTCTGGGAAACTTATCTGATATTTGCATATTGAAAAGTGTCTAATTCGTACCCGTTAATGTGGTTGATTTGCTTAGAGATACTGGCTTTGAGCTTTTTCTATAATCATTGTGGAAGCATGGATTACATTGTATTTTCTAAAAATGACAAGTGTGTGTTTAGTGCTCTTTGACCATTGGCTATTTTAGGTTAAACTTTTAAATAAAATCATGATTTTTTCCATGAGGTTTTCGTTGATGATAATAGTTTTTATTAAGTACTTACATATGTCAGGTACTGTTTAATCACTTTATAGGGATTACAATTTTAATCCTCATAACAACTTGAAGAGGTAGGTATTATATTAGTTACATGTTAATAAATGAAAAACTTGGCCCAGGTCATGCAAACAGTATGTCATGGTGAAAATCTTGCCCATCTGGCTCCAAGGTTCCCATACCCAGTGTCTGGGCAGTGTTAACTTTGAAAGTGTACAGATTGGACATACTGTCACTACATATTTATTATCCAAGTTTTGGGGACTCATATAAGATGTGCAGCATTAAACCATATGATTAAAAAATAGTTTGGTTATTTGCCAGAAAACGATAGAACTTGAATGGCAATAATTCAAAAAAGAAAATAATCTAGACTTTTCCTATTAGTACTTGTTAGGCTTTTCTGGACATTGAACTACTTACTGACCTTTCTATAGATCATCTCACATCCATTTCTCTCCGATTAGTTCCTTTTTTCTTTTTGAAAAATATCTGTGATTTGGCTTAATCTTCGTCCACCTTTGTTTTCTTATTGTTCAGGACGAAACTCTGCTGTGTATCTTCAAGGCCCTATTTTTTTTTTTTGTCTACAATCAATAGCATTGATTTTGTTTTTCTCACAGGTTTTTAAAAAAAAAATTAAAGAAGGAACATTTCTTTCAGCTCATCACACAGTGATTATTTGAATAGGACTTTTGTAAGCTTACGCTAAGTGATCTATGATTATTCACATCAACTTTCATCATAATTCTGTTAAATGCACTGAGGTTTAACTTTTCTGAAAACTGGTCACCTGCTTCCTTTCCCAGGGAGTTGGTTGATACCAGGACTTCCTGTTATGCTGATGTCTGCCACTATTTATTCTTCAACATGGACATGAATTATACTAGCCACCATTCATAGTAACCTTAGATAAATTCATACTGCACTTCTATAATCCTTAATCCCTGAAATATTTTTCCTGTCTTTATATAATTAAATGATGTACTGAAAGCTGACATTCAAAGGAGGATTTTATATAAAATTGAACATTAATGATGAATACCTCACCATGTCAGTTGGCATTCAAAACACTACTTGAGAGTATGAAGAGACAGAATTCATTTTCATATAAATTAGCTCTCTCAGTAAATTTAACATGAGAAACAGACCATTTTATTCTCCCACATCAGGTGTTGCCTTTTGACTTTATGAGTTTTTCATGCTAATCTGAGAGCTGTCTTTAGAACAGTTGAAAAACCAATGCACTTAAAGTTATTTTTCCAGATCCTTTACAGGACCAAGCTTATAATGTTACTGTTAAAGAGTAAACTTACGTATTGCTCACATAAAAACAGAACAAGACAAACACCTATTTATAAAAAAAATCATAAAGAAAATGTAAGTATTAAGTGTGAATGTTAAAATATTTTTCAGTTATGGAATCAATGGTAAAGACAGGGAACTGAGATTTAGAAGGCATGTGGGGTATCAATTATTTGGGGGTGTCAAGCTTCAAAAAAAACTTTCATTTACTTGAGCAAGGATAGGTAGCATAACACATGTTTTTTTTAAAAACTGACATTGTTTCACGTATAGGTGGAAAAGTTCGGAGGAAAGGGTTACTGTTTTTAAGTGCTGAAACAGTGTCACAGGAAAAGGGAATTATTATTCATGAATCTAGATGACAAAAGAAAAAGTGCAAGTTATAGGGAAGTAGACTTTAGAATTAATGTGCCAAAAGTGAAATGAGCAGCCTGATGTGATGGCAAGAATCCCATCTCAGGAAGCACTGTAGCAGTGACTACACAGCATCTACATGAAGAAACTTTGTGTGGGTGAAGGAGAGATTGATTCCCTGTAGCTGAATTGTAACATACCTTCCAACCCTTCCCCAAACTCCAAGAGTCTGTCTGTGAGGCTGTGAATGAATATCCTGAGTTAACTTATGAGAACTCAATCTTCCAAAGGTTCCCACTTGAAAAACCATTCCTACATGCAATGTGCATGTTTACTTTTGAAAGTCTTTGTACTTTGTATCATATAAATCTAATAGTGCATGCATTCTTCTACTACTTAATTTTTGCTGTTCAATATTATCTTCTGTATGTAATTTTTTAAAAAAAATTATCCTTTCTGCTATTGATTATATTTGGGTTATTTTGCTCCTGGTTATTAATGAGATTGAGCATATTTTTATATGATCATGTGCTGTTTGTATTTCTTCTGTAAAGTGCCTGTGGTAGTCTTCCACTCATTTTTCTGTCAGTTGGTTGGTTGACTTTACACATTTTGGAGCTTAATCCTTGTCAAGTACATGTATAGCAAATATCTTTTCCTATCTTTACTTTGTATTTTGTCTTCTTTGTGATATTTTGTGATGAATTTTAATGTAACCAAATATATCTGTCTTGTTCGAGGTTTGTGCTTTTTGTGTCTTCGTAAGAAATTCTTGAAGGCAGTATTTCTCATGCCCATGTGTGTATATATGTGTGTATGTGTATCCACAAAGGCATAAGAGTAAGTTAGGTATATAAGGTATTATGGATCAAGGAGTATATCCAGAGTTATGACCTAAAAGAGTTTTCATTTTCAAACCAGGAAGCTGGAAAGGCAATATATTTTTGCTTTTATGTTTTTTTCCCCAATGTATTTTAAGATTCTTTATAAATTATCCTCAGGGGACAGTAAATATGCTTGATGATAGCAATTTCTTTTTTCTGTGAGAATAGATTTTATATTTGGAAATAATCACGACATTTAATGACAGATTTCATGAATGGGATAAGTGATTAAGCTGAGTAATACTTTTTTTTTTTAGCTAAAATATGTAAGGATGTACCATTATATACCATTATAAAGTAATGGCATTTGTTGTACAATTCAATAAAAATTAAAAAGATGTTGATCAAGAACATCATTATTGAAAAACTGACATGTTTTTAAGGGTAGTGTTCTTAATATTTATCTGGCTACTTACTTCCTTGTTTGATATTTAAAAATATAGCCTCATCACATGTGGTTCTACTAATAAATAGTTCTTCATTTTCTTTCTAAATTATTAATGGTGGAATTAAATTTATTACATTAAAAAGGTGAATAAAGTTGATTTTCTTACTTTTGAAGACTTCTGAAAGTTAAAATAATTACAACTTGCGGTGCTTGTTTTTTTGAGATGATAGTTGAAAAGTCATCAATTTAAAGAAAAGTTACTCTGAAATTGGTAAATCTGAAATTGGATTATATTAAAAAGATACTAGTATATATTTTTCTCTTACTATTAATTCATAACAGTTGGATTTTATTTCTATGTTGATTCATTTTGCTAAAATATCAATTTCTCTTTTTCAACTTTGAGAGAATGCTATCTATGGAAGTTTAAAGTACATTATTGGTGAAAATTAAAAAAAAAAATGGCATAGCTGAAAAACGAAAAGGTGTGGATTAGTACCTTCTTGCAATAGTGTAAAACACATTGATTTCTTGCTAATGAGGTAAAATTTATTTCAGCCATTGTTGCATGAATCTATCGAGTAGTTTATGTGCTGATCATTAAACAGGATTCTAAAATTGCTGTGGGTTCATTTTTAAAACACATAGATGTATTTCTTTAGGGGCTTTAACAAGATTTCCAATGATGTTTGTAGGGGCTGGATAGACGAATGCTTTTAATATCCTTCCCTTTAATGACAAATTCCTGAATGGTTAGTAATTGTTTTGGCACACTTTCAAATGGTAGGACAAATAGGAGCTACATCCTTCCTAGCACAGTGAATCTTCGCCTTGTGACTGCCATGGCCAAGGCCACCGCACCCCCGCCCATAGAGCATCAGAGGAAGTCTCTGATGTCCTTATTGGAAACCCCCCCATCACTCCACAGTTGAGAGATATAGCCTGTAGTTGCACATATTTTATCTGAATTTAACTACTGGAACTGTGGGAGGCAGCTGTCTGAGTCTGGTCTTTATATTTAGGCCCTTCTATAAACTCCTTTCTTATTAAAAATAAAAATAGTTTTGTACGAAAGTTCCTCAAGTAGTGCACAGAGATTTAGAATTACGATAGATGACTTGAAATGGTCTAAAAATCAATTCCTGAGAAATAACTTTTTCTGCATATTAAAATGTCAAGGAATTATTATTGAGTGTATTTACATTAATGAATTATTTAGGACCATTTTTTCCTGCCTAATTTGCCCAACTTTACTGACATAAATTGCTTCTGTATATCACAAAACTACCTTATACATATTCATAAGAATAATGGGAGCAAATGGTTTTAAAATCAGATTATTTAATTTATTTTTTTTCTTATTTTTTTTTTTAGTTTAATTTTTTTTTAAATTAGTTTCAGGTGTACAACACAGTGTGATAGCTATACTTTTTACCCCTCACAGTGACAATCTCCCTCCCCCAATCTGCAGCCCCACTGCCCTCTCCCGCCGATATCATACATACCTATTACAATTCCATTGACTCCACTCCCACAGTATATTCCACATCCCATGACTATATATATATATTCAATTATAGTTGGCATACAATAATATACAACATCAGCTTCAGATGTACAGTGCAGTGATCAAGCCTCTGCTTCATCCATGAAGTGGTCTCCCTAAGACATGTGACCATCTGACACCCTACAAAATATTTACAGCATTATTAATTATATTCCCCGAACTGTCTTTCATATCTCTGTGGCAATATTGTAGTTACCTATTTATGCTGTCGAATCCCTTCCCCTTCTCCCTCATCCCCAACCCCCTCCCAACTAGCAACCCTCAGCTTTTCCTCTATATCTCTGAGACTATTTCTGTTTACTTTGCTCTTTCATTCAGTTTTTTAGATTCCACATATAAATCAGATCATATGGTATTTGTCTTTCTCTGACTGATTTATTTCACTTAATAGTCTCTAGGTCCATCCATATCATTGCAAGTGTTACGATTTCTTTCTTCTTTATAGCTGAGTAATACTCCATTGTATAAATCCAGTCGTATACCAATGGGCATTTTGGCTGTCCAAGTCGTAGCTATTGTAAATAGTGCTGCAATAAACATAGGGGTGCATATATTTTTTTGAATTAGCATCTTGGATTCCTCTGGATAGATTCCCAAGAGGGCAGTTGCTCGGTCATAAGGTAGTTCCATTTCCAGTTTTTTGAGATACCTCCACACTGATTTCCATAATGGCTGCACCAATCTGCAGTCCCACAAATACTGCAGCAGGGTTCTCTTTTCCCCACAGCCCCGCCAGCACTTGTTTGTTGATTTGTTGATGATAGCCATTCTGACTGGAGTGAGGTGGTATCTCATTGTGGTTTTTATTTGCATTTCTCTAATGATTAGTGAGGTTGAACATTTTTTCATATGCCTGTTGGCCATCTGTATGTCCTCTTTAGAGAAATGCCTCTTCATATTCTCTGCCCATTTTTCAATTGGGTTATTTATTTTTTTGGTGTTGAGTTGAATGAATGTTTTATAAATTTTGGATATTAACCCCTTATCAGATATATCGTTGGCAAATATTGTCTCCCATTCAGTAGGCTGCCTTTTTGTTTTATTGATGGTTTCCTTTGCTGATATCCTTTCATTGATGATTTCCTTTCCTTTTCTTTTTGCTATCGTGTGTAACTTAAAAAGAACAGTTTAGTTACTCTGTACACATTTCAATATCAAAACCAATTAAGTTACTCTATTTATGAATAGCAAGATTGTTTTAAAAGAAGCATCTACTGAAGATAGCCAAACTCTTGTGAAAAGTGGTTTTGCATTTTACAAATATATAATGGTGTTTTTACAGAGGAAAACTAAAACTTTACACAAAACCATAATTAATATTCAATGTGTTTAGAATTGTCCTTCAAAAATTGAGCATACTTGGGGCTGGCCGAGTGGCGCGGTGGTTAAGCCCTGGCTTAGAAAGCCAGCGGCCCCGGTTCGGTCCCACAAATGAGGGCCAGTGACACCGCCCTCAAAAAAAAAAAAAATTGAGTATGCTTCTTTAAAAGATCATTCATTTCCCCACTGGTAAAAAGAAAAAAAAAAATGTGCATTTGTTTCCAGTAGAGTTTAATTAGTAGCCAACTGAAAGCTGTATACATACTTAAGAAATATATATGTTTTTCTTTTTTTTTGGCTAGAACATAATTGTATTATAGTTTATATTTAGCTCCTGTTTACAGAGCATCATTTTACACTGCTGTTCCTTTCCGTTGAGTTTCATAAGTTTTTAGAATATTGAATACCTTCAGCAACAATCTTAATATACATTTATGTTTTCCTTGATGGTTTACTCAATGATGGTACATGCCCTCAATTTAAAGTCATTTTTTTTTAAAGATTTTATTGGGGAATTGGGGGAGGGGAACAGTGTTGGGGAATCAGCGAAGGGGAACAGACAAGTTGCTGTCCTTTTGTTCTTCAGTGCAGTTATGGAGGACGTTGCTTCACTGGCCCATGTTGGTATTATCATTGGGCTCTTTCCAGGTGAGGCAGATCACTCGCTGGCCATTGGACCCTGCTCACGCCGGCTGCTCATGCTGGCTGCCAGCCACTCACCATAGCTCACGGCAACCCACTGCAGCCCCACTGCAGCCTACACCATCGCACACCATCCCTGGTGACTCACAGCAGCCCAGGTCCAGGTCGAGCTGTTATTCACTATCTTAGCTATAGAAGGCGCAGCGTTACAGGTCCTAATGTGGAATCCAAACCGGGGCCCTGTTGCTCAGAGCTGGTACTCCCAAGCCAACGCTTAACCAACGCGCCCCTCTGCCGGCCTTTGAAGTCATTTTTTAAGGACCTGTACTAATTTGCTCCAGTATTTCTAGTGCAAAGAATTTTTTTGATACCCTGTTGGAAATATACATACACACATATTTGTACTTTGTGCCCAATGAATTTGCATAAAATTATTCATTCTGAGTTCAGATTATATTGTAGGAGATAGTGGTAATCATGAGATAATGAGGGTGGTGCTAATATCATATATTGGATTCTATCAGTGATTAAACTTAAATTTACAAAAAACCCAGAAAATTAATAATAATCATAAGCATCGATGATAAAGCTGTCAAGGAAATTAAAATTTAGTCTTCAAAGAAAAAAAGCTTAGCTTGTAGATTTTTGAGCACTATTTTGTATTTCATTCTCTTAAAACAAAATTAAGATGACTTAATGGAAAGTCTTAAAATTTATTTTCATTTAATCCTATTAATTTAAATTTTTATTACATCAATTGTAAAGGTCAATGGCATATGAAATAAGAAAAATGTTTCAGCAGCTTCCTCTTTATGTTGAGAATTAGGTTACATATATACATGACAGGCATTACTACCATGTTTCCTCCACCCCCATCCGATCCTTTTTTTGTATAAAAGTAGAAAGGGTGTTGGAGATAAAGGAGAGTGTGGATTTGACTGCCTGTAGGCCATGAATATATGAAACTCTTTGTATTTCCTTTGACAATGGAGAATAGCAAAGAAAGTATTTAATGAAGTTATTTTTGCACTATGGTGTCTTTACTATGAGTCACTTATTAATTCATTTGGTTATCTATTCATTCCTACAATTCAGTTCCTACAACTACCTCCTCAGTACTGACTATGTCTCGGGAGCATTGAGGATACTATAATGAATGTCATATACAGTCCCTTCTCTTCTATAGCTTACATCCTGATGATGGTGGTAGGCAAAAGGGACAAAGAACATGCATGGAGATAACCAAAATGCTTCCACATAGTGAAATGCCTATGAATGAATTCTATAAAATAGGGTGAAATATCTATGAAGAAATTACATAAAATCCAGTAATGTAAGAGAGAATCATGAAGGTCTGGCAATGATAGGGTGCGTCATGGAAGACTTCACAGAGAGGGTAACATTTGAGTTAAAACCTGAATGACAAGAAGTAGCCACACACCCAAAAATGTGGATGGTGTATTCCAGATGAGGATAACAGCAAGTAGAATAGCAATAAAAATCTTAAAAAAAAGAAAAGCTATAAAGTGAGGAAAGCTTGGCATGTTAAAGAGACAGAAAGAAGGCAATGAGTTAAGGTTGGAGAGGTTGGCAGAGCCAAGGTCACAGGTAGGACCCTATAAGTAGGTTGTTTTTTATTCCAAGAAATTTAGAGAATTGAAAGAATTTAAGTGAGATGGCACATGATCTGATTTATGTATTATAAGTAGTAAATTAATTATGCTAATTATCAAAGGTTGGAAAACAATGTAGATTGGTAGGGGAAACAGGGATACCTGTTGGAATGCTATAGCTGTAATCAACACAAAACATAACGCTGGTTTAGGCTAGGATAGCAGCATAGGAGACAAGAGGAGTATGGTATATTTGGGCAGCTCCTAGATGTTATAGAAAAGGAAATTGGGAATCCCTTTCAAAGAAAGGGAAATTGGGAATGACTTACAGGTTTTTGATTGAAATAATTGGGTGTATAGTAATGTCATTTTCCAAGATGAAAAAAAAAATGAGAGGAATTCATGTTTAAGAAAGAAAATCAAGAGTTCTGTTCCGACAGTGTGAATTTAAGATGCCTATTAGACATCCCATTGGAGATGTGACAGTGAATATACATGTCTGAAAGCTTAGTTAAAAGGTCAGAGTGTGGAGGTAGAACTATTCTGCTAAATAAAGCAGTCCCAGAAGGAAGATTGATGAATGTACTTTTTGTAATTATATGCAACAGACTAAGTGGATGATTTGGATATTTTAACAAATTTCAGATAGTCATCAATATTTTTAAATTCTCCATGAAAAATCTTTGCAGTAAACAGAAAATTTCTTCCTAGTTTATGCAAACTAATACTCTTTTTCTTTCAATTTATTTTTCTTTTATTTTTAAAAAAGATTTTTATTAAAAAATATGGCTAGCATACAATATTATATCAGTTTCAGGGGTATACCATAGTTATTCAACATTTATATACCTAAGACGTGATCACCATGATAAGCCCAGCCAGCATCTGACACCACACCACGCTATCACAGCATTATTGACTATATTCCCTATGTTGTACATTACATCCCCATGACTTAGTTGTTTTATACCTGGAAATTTGGACCACTTATGCCCCTTCACCTTTCCCTCCATTTAAAAATTTTTCAATTACAGCTGATATTCAATATTATATTATACTAATTTCAAGTGTACAGCATAGTGGTTAGATATTTGTATAATTTAAGAAATGATCTCCCTGACTCCTCTAGTACCCACCTGGCACTATACATAGTTATTACCATATTATTGACTGTACTTCCTACATTTTACTTTACATCCCCATGTCTATTTTGTGGATACCAATTTGTACTCCTTAACCCCTTCACCATTTTCACCCTGCCCCTCAACTCCCTTCCATCTATAACCTCAACAAATTTAGCACCAATATGAAACCATACATAATTATTGCAATATTCTTCAGTATATTCCTTGCATTATCTCCTACATCCCCATGATTACTGTATAACAACGAATTTGTACTTCATAATCTCCTCTTTTTAACTCACCTCCAAACCCCCTCCCACCTGGTAAGCATCAATATGTTCTCTGTATCTATGAATTTGTTTCTGTTTTGTTTGTTTATTTTGTTCTTTAGATTCCACATAAAAGTGAAGTCACATTGTATCTGTCTTTATGTCTTAAACTCCACTCAGCACAATACCCTCAGGATCCATACATGCTGCTGAAGCTGGCAAGAATACATTCCCTTCCATGGCCCAGCAACATTCCACTGTGTATATGTACCATCTCCTCTTTATCCGTTCTTCCATTGACATATACCCAGGCTGCCTCCACATCTTGGCCATTGTAAACAGTGCTACAATGAACATATGGATGCACATATCCCCTCAAAGTAGTGTTTGTGTTTCTTCAGATAAGTACCCTTAAGTGGGGTTGTTGGGTCCTTTTTTGTCTCCTCTGTTTTAAAATCTATTTTGTCTTATAAATATTGCTATCCCAGCAAATTGTTGTTTTTTTTTTGTTTGTTTGTTTTCATTTTCATGAAATATCTTTTCCACCCCTTTACTTTTCATCTATGTCTTTCAATTTGAAATGATTCTCTTGTAGGCAGCATATGTTAGTTTTATTGTCATTCAGTCCTCCTATGTCTTTTGAGTCAAACATTTAATCCATTTATATTGAAAGTAATTGTTGATAGATATGTAGCAATTGCCATTTTATTCATAATTTTGATTTTCTTTTCCCATCTTAAAGAAGTCCCTCTAACATTCCTTGGTATTGTAATACTGGTTTGGTGTTGATGAACTCCTTTAGCTTTTTCTTGTCTGGGAAGCTCTTTATCTGTCCTTTGACTTTAAATGATAGCCTTGCTGGGTAGAATAATCTTGGTTGTATGTCCTTGCTTTTCATCACTTTGTATATTTTGTCCCAATCACTTCTGGCCTGCAAAGTTTCTGTTGAGAAAGGACAATCTTATGGGAGCTCCCTTATAAGATACTAGCTGCCTTTCTCTAGTTGCTTTTAGGATTCTCTGTTTGCCTTTAACCTGTGGGGTTTGGCCACATCCACCTGCTTTCTGCAGGTTGCTGTCTCCTGTAAGGTTTTGCTAATGATAAAGCCCCCATACCTCCTATGGCATGGAGGCGGGTGTGGTGGGGTCTCAGTGAGTCACCAGAGTAGAGTAAGCGGAGCTCACTAAGCCAATTAGATTCAGATTTGGCCGTATGTGTAGGGGGAGGGCTCAACATAGGAAAGATGGCTTCTGCCTGCCAGCTAGCTGCATGGAAGGAGGACCCCACTCATGGAAAATGGGGACTGTCCTTCAGCCCTCTCCTGAAGTCACACACCTCAGTGTGTACCCATATGTCTCTGACACCTCTCTGAATCACCATCCCTCTGCCCGAGCACAGGGCGAGTGCCTGTGTGCAAGTGAGTCTGTGTGTGGGTCGTTTAATAGGGCATCTGGATTTCCTACAGCCTTCTGTACCATCCAGACAGTCAGAATCCCAACTGTTGTTCACAGCCCGATGTGAGGGCTCTTCTTCCTGGGACCAGTGCTCTGAGCTGAGAAGCCGGGTATGGGGCTGGGGTTCCTTGCTCCTCCTGGGGGAATGTCTATGGTCAAGATGTCCCTCGTGATTCTCGACGGCCACACGAAGGTTTGAGGCCAGCCTGTTCTGCATCTCTGCCCTTCCTACTAGTCTTGACATAGCTTTTTTATAACCTTAGTTATAAAACTTTTGTTCAGCCAGATTTCAGATGGCTCTGCAAGTTGACTGTTCTATAGTTTAGTTTTAATTTTTTTTTAAAGATTTTTTTATTGGAGAATTGGGGGAGGGGAACAGCATTGGGGAATCGGGGAAAGAGAACAGACAAATTGCTGTCCTTTTGTTCTGCAGTCTAGTTGTGGAGGACGTTGCTTCACTGGCCCATGTTGGTATTGTGATCATTGCGCTCTTCCAGGGTGAGGCAGTCACTCACTGACCATTGGATGGTGGCTCACAGCAGCTCACAGCAGCTCATGAAAGCTCACACCTGCTGCTCGCCAGCCCCACTGTAGCCTACACCTTCACTGGCGACTCACTGCAGCCCAGCTCCAGGTTGAGCTGTTGTTCACCATCTTAGCTGTAGAGGGTGCAGGATCACCGGCCCTCTATGTGAGATCCAAACAGGGGGCGCTGCTGCTCAGACCTGGTGTCCCAAGCCAACTCTTAACCAATGCACCAGTCAGCCGGCCCAATTTAGTTGTAATTTTAATGTGTTCAAGGAAAGAAGCAGGGACAGTGTCCCATCTTGTATCTTGCAACTCAAACTAATATCCTTAAAGCAGCAATTGTCTAAGAGTAGTTTAGGGAAGTTTTAGGTGCTCCTGAGGTCAAAACTATTTTCATAATAACACAAACCATGTTATTTGTCTTCTTCTGTCTTATTGTCTCCCAAATGTACAGTGGAGTTTTCTAGAAGCCCCATTATGTGTGATATAGCAGCAGATTGAATGCAGGGGAGAATTCAGCTGTCTTGTACTGAGCCATCAATTAGATTTCCGAAGAGTGTAAAATAATTGCATGGTTCTTATTAAATGTTTTGTTTTCAAAACATAGTTAATTTTAGAAAAATACATTTTTTTTTTTGAGGGCAGTGTCACTGGCCCTCATATGTGGGACCCGAAGTGGGGTCACTGGCTTCCCAAGCCAGCTCTTAACCACCGCGCCACTCAGCCGGCCCAGAAAAATACATTTTAACATATAATAAATTTATTATTTTCAGGTGAATAAATATTTTTTAAAAATCTCAGTGTTAAGGCCTGATGGAGTAAACCTCAGCCCACGTAAGCAAAAATTTTTTAGGTTTTCAATACTTTTTGATAGTGTAAAGAGGTTCTGGGGACAAAAGTTTGAGAACTACTGCTGTAAGCCACATGATTTGAAGACAAAAATGTTTAACTGGGTGTTTGTTTAGGAAAACAAAATGGGATTAATTTAAAGCTCAAAACATCAGATATCAACTCCCCCTTCCGCAAATAGTACATAAATAGGACCAAGTTACAAAACAAATTTCTTGTTAACAAAGTCTCGGTAAATTAGAAACAGAAAAAATTCTGTAAAGCTTATGTTTGAATCTAGAGCAAATAGCTAGTACAGATCAACAAAGTAAGTTCCATTAAGGTACTTGTTATTCTCTTAATTACATTCCATTTTGCAGTTTGACAGGTATTTTGATGCATTTTGTGGGTTCTGTTTGCATACTTTCTAATGTTCAAGATTTGGGAATTGAATTGGGTTCCCCAGAGATTATCTTGAATTAGTGTAGTAGGGTACTGATATATTTGTGTTGTTTTTTTTTTGTAATTAGAGTTTAATTAAAATTCTAAAGGAATAGAAGAATCAAATATTCTTTGAATCTATTCATCAATTTTGGAGAAGGAAATGATTTTATATTGTTCTAATTTCTCATTTAAAAATTCCTAAAAGTAAACTGGTAATACAATACTACCGCAGAGACAGAAGAGATAGTTTAGGGAATATTAATCAATAATGTTGTAAATATTTTTTTAGGGGACCAGGTGGACTCATGTCTTGTCAGGGAGACCACTTCATAGACGGTGTAGTGGCCTGACAACTGCACTGCACATCTGAAGCTGCTGTTGATTAATATTAGATGTTAACTATAACACATATATAGTCATGGGATGTGGAATATGGTGTGGGGATGGAGTCAATGGAATTGTAATAGATATGTATGATATTGGAGGTGAGAGGACAGGAGGGGTAGTCACTTTGTAAGGGGTGAAAAAGATAACTATTGCATAGTTTCGTACATCTGTAACTATTAGTAATAAAAATAATACAAAAAAATCTTAGAAGATGTAACTTTTTGCATTTTGAAGGCTCATCTCAGTATAATACCTCATTTAGTCCTTTAAATTCTTTCAAATTAAAAGAGAATACAGTATTTTATACATGGTCCTAGTGTAGTATTCTCAATGCATATATAAACCTAAATTGTCAGCTATTGATTGGATCTCTCTTTTTCACTTCACACTGCTAAGCAATAAGAAATTTGAAATCTCTGTAAATTTCTCTTGTGATGCATTTTGAAGAGCCTTTTTCATTTGCGAGTGCGTTTACTTGTTTTTGATAGCTCAGCACCATGCTGTTAAGTATTTTCTTAGAATATATAAACAAACAAACTAATAAAATAATCCTTGTTGCTTTCATTTATTGTTCTTGGAAAGACCACCTTCTTCTCCTAAAGGCAGCTATTATGAGATAACTAATATTGGAAAATAAAAGGATTACTCCAACCATGAATATGTCTGACATTATATTGTGATGAAAAAATAATTTTAAGAATTTTTTTTTTAGCTGAGCCATCCTGCCACCTGTTGGCAGCTCAGCAGCAGCTCAGCTTGGGCCAGGAATCAAACCGGTGACCCTGTTGCTCAGAGCTCACACTCTTGAGAGAGCTCTTAACCAACTGAGCCACTCGGCCAGCCCCAAGAATTTTTTTTTTATGCACATTATAGCTCAGTGTTTTCTGCAACAGTATATTTTGTTTCCTGTTCTCACAAATCTTAGACTTTTCTTAACATAACAGGACTACTTAATATAAACTGGTTAGGTATCTGCCTTTTGTCTCTATGTGTTGTATGTCATAGCTTTAGCCATTTGGTCTTAGTTGTCTTGTAGAGAAATGACCATTGGACTAAAAGCCATAAATCCTGGGAGTTTAATCCAGATCTATCCATTAAGTGGTCATGTGACCATGCTGAAATGATTGAAATCATCCTGTCTACACTTACCTGCTCTATTTCCCAGTTCTCTGGATGACACCTCATTTTTTCCCTATACTAGACACCTAGGAGTTATTCCAGGCTCTACATCTGTTGATCACAAATACTAGTCAGTCTATTAGCTTATCACTATCATGTGTCCCTGACTGCTGCTGCTTTCATTCTGGCTTTCACAACTTGTTTTGAATTTTTTCAGCAGTCCTCTAGGACTTCCTATTTCTAGGCTTATTCTACTTTTATGCATTTTTTATTCTGCCGTGAGCGTGACATTTCTAAAACAGAAATGTGTTCATGTCATCTACTTCCTTAACAGTTTCCAGTGCCTTCCCATGGTAAAAATCCGAACTCCTTAGGATAGAAGATGCTACATTGGAATGACGAGAGCTGGGTTTGGAACTTGGCAGACAAGAACTTGGATCTTGATTTTGTTGTCTAGATTTTGCTATCTTAGCTATGTACAATATGATTAGGTAAGTAACCTTGGAGAAATATTCTAACATTTTTTAGTCATTGCTTCCTCATTTGTCAAACAATATAAGTCAAGCATCAAGTCCTGTGTCAGGCACCTGGGGGTAGCCATCACTCATTCTCTGCCCCTGCTTCCAGGCTATAATCTGCACTCACCACTCCATGGCTCTCAAATTCCTTGACTATGCAGCTATGTCTCTGTGAGTCTGGATGTGTTTTCCTGTGACCAGAGAACACTCACTAAAACATTACTACTCTTGAGAGCCAATGTAGAAGTTAACTCGGCTAAGGTGCCTTCTCTGACACCTCCCGGCTAGGCTCAGTTTTCTTGTTTTTGGTTCCTATAACATCCTCTTTCTCCCTCTATATAAGCATAATGGTCAGACTGTGTTTTGTTCATTCATCCAATTTATTCATTCAGGAAATACTTATTTTGCATATATCATGTGCTGTGCCAGGCATTGTTCTAAGTATTTTGGTTATGGTAGAGATCAAAGAATATAGAATTTCCATTAACTTGGTACTTTTATCCTAGTGGGGGTGATATACAACAAACAAATATTTGTTATGTATGTGTGTGACTATGTGTGTGTGTGTGTGTGTGTGTGTGTGTGTGTGTGTGTGTGTGTGTGTGTTTGTGTATTTATCTGTAAAGTTGGGTGGTACGGAGTGCTGTGAAATCTAAAGCATGGTAAATGGATAGAGAGTGACATGCATGATAGGGAAGAGGTTGCTCAGGAATGCCTCTATAAATTGAATGTTGCTCAGAAGCAGGGACATGAATAAGGTGACAGTAGTCCAAGATAATACCTGGAGGGAGAGCATTTTAGTCAGCGACAATAAAAACTTGCAAAGCCCTGAGACAGTGCTTTGGTTGGTATGTTCAAAGAGCCGTATAGAAGTCAGTGAGGCTGAAGAATGAGGGATTTATGTGGGCGGAGGGAAGGGAGGTAGGTAAAGAAATCAGTGATATAACAGAACTCCAATGGCCCCGTAGGCCATGCCAAGAACTTTTAGTTTAAAAAAAAAAAAAAAATCAAGATGGAAATCCCTAGGAGGGTTTGAGCAGAAGAGCAATATGCTCTAACTTAGGACATTATTTTTGCAGTTATGACAAACTCTGGTAGCAAGGAGAGGAGCAGGTTATTTGTTAGGAAGCTATTGAAATAGTCAAGTAGGGAGATAAGACTATTGCACTGTGTTGTACACCTGAAACTAATTAAAAATAAATAAATAAAAATTAAAAAAAAGGGAGATGAGGATGACTTGAACTAAGGTGGTAAGAAATGGTCAAATCTGGGAACTATTTTGAAAGTTCAGTCAATATAATAATGGATTGGATTGAAAATACTATGTGAGATAAAGAGAGGAGTGAAAGATTCCAGATTTTTGTCCTGAACAATTGGAATAATGGAGTTGCCTTTTACAAAAATTGGCAAGACTGTTTGGGGTGCAAGACTATCAGCAAATATCTATTGATCAATTGTTGTTTGCTTATTTATTATATTAGGATTTGTTGAATTGGAGTAATGGAAAGCCCTCAAAATACAGTGGTTATACATAAGATATAAGCTTATTCCTCTTTTACGTGATAGCCATGAAATGAATGGAAGAGGCTATTACACTCCATTTGGTTATTCAGGCATCTGGGTTTCTTCCATCTTGTTTCTCCAGTGTCACCCAGGTGTGATCATTGTATATAGAGTTGGAAACTGGGTCATTACCATGTGTTGCCAGGTGTGCCAACCTAAGAGAGGGAGAGAAGAGGAAGGACAGGGCAAGAAGCTTCATTATCAAAGTGAACTTGGACCCCGAACCTGCTCTCATCGTCCTGTCCAGTAAACGTAATTGCTACAGAGATAGCCATCGGTCTTTGGATAATAATAATAATAGTTATAGTAATAATAATAATAATAATAATAATAATAATAAGGGTTTTCTTACTAAAATAAAGGAGAGAATGAATTTGGGGACATTATGCCATATTCGTCTCATAAACAACTCAAGGTCAGGAACTAACATTCTCTATAACCCCAGTACTTACCGTAGTGGCTGCTCATAGTACCTATTCACTACATGTTGATTTCCTTAATGATAAATTAATTATAAGAAACAGAAATTATTTTATAATGGCTATTGTTGCCTCCTATGAGCTTTTGAATTAACTTTTTGTAACTCCTTTTCTCATTTCAAACTGTATTTTTAATGTATCTTTGTCATTAATGGAGAACACTCTAGTATTTCAATTATCTTTAAGTCAATGTCTTACATTTATTTATTATCTAGGATGAAAATATCATGATGAGCTATTATTTATGCTTTTCAAGAGTATCAACCTCACACACTTGCTTCCGGATAACAATTTCAGATGTCACATTCAGTGGTGAAAGAATGAGCCACTCTCATGTAATAAAATCGAATCACCTATTGCAAACAGCTTAATTTTCTAAAACTCACCTAACCTTCCACTTAAACTAAATGCTGCTGTTTCTTTATACTCCTGTTTAGATTCAAAGTCAGAGAAGATATATTTGGGTTTAAAATTTGCTTATAAGAGTTATAAACCACATAACATTTAAAAGTGGTTTGGACTAAGGAATCTAATCTGAAGATAAAATTTAATAATAAAAATTGGAAAGACAATGAAGTACTTAATAATCAGGCAACCAAGAGCTGACACATGGGACAGGACATATTTTGTCTCATTTGGAAAGCCATTTGGAAAGCTTGAACTTAGGCTATCAATATGAAAGAAAAATAATTTCTATTTCTTCATCATATACCATTTTGAAATTGATCCAATTTTTTTTCTCCAAGATCTGTATGTGTGTATATATATTTTGTTATTATCCTATTTTTGGAACATGACACACTATTTTCCAAACACCTGCAATATGAATGATTGAATTCTTGTGTATTTATTTGTACATCTTCAAGCCTAGATCTATGTATCAAGCATGTTCTTAAAAAATTCATTAGTAGAATTTTAGTTCAAAAGATTAAATGAAAACATGGATTTTGCAGAACCTCTTTAGTCTACCACATTCTAAGTTCCATATGGGCAAAAACCTTATGAGTGTTTCTCATTGCCTAGCCCTGGACCAGCACATAGTAAGTGTTTCATCTATTTAACAAAGAATTATTAATCAATTTTGCTGGAATGCTTAATATGCAAACCAAATCTTCACAGTTTATTTTAGGGACTCTAGATACACACTCACACACATGCAATAACATACAAGTATAATACACACTCCTATATTAAATTCCCTTCAAACCTAGAATTATCTTCTTAGATTATGAAAGTTCATAATAAACCATTATAGCTTCTAAAAAAATTTAAGATAGTTATTAAGCATCTAGTTAATTCTGAAAATTATCTACCTGTTTTCCCTCCAGATGAAATTTTTATTTCTTTAATTTTTCAAATCTCCCACTTTTAGTCTTTTAAGCTCTAAATCCTCTGTTGAAATTGAATAAGATAAAGCTTTAAAAAATTCTTTGTTTGATATAACATAGTATCATTTGGACTGTTCAGACTTTCGATTAGTGTCCTTAGAATTGGCCAGTGTGAGTGTGTATGTGTGTGTGTATAAATATATAAATGCTCGGCTTTTAAAAGATAAAATTCTGATGGATGGTATCCCATGTTGTGATCATGCCATGGGACACATATACCAACTACAAAAGATGAATACAAGTCATGTTTGACTTCTGCAGTTACAAGAGGTGCTCAAAGTGGTTACCATCAGCTTCCAGACACTTCTGATTACGGCGAACTACTGCTTGAGCATAGATAACATCTCTTAAAATGTGTATATTAACACATTTTTTTGGCACTCCAGGTATATAAGATTCTAGTAATATTATTTCATGGTAGTAGTAGAGAGATTCACAAAACTATACATAAATCATCCATCAGTGTGAAGGTATATCCCGTTATGCTTAAGAGATAACTTGTTGAACTAAATTTTGCCCTTAGGAAAGCAAACAAAATTAGGAAAAAAATGAGTAAAAATGTTTAACTTTTTATATCTTATAATACTTTGCCCATAACTAAAATGAAATTGAGTTTAATAAACTTTTACCATGCATAATGAATGTATTTCTTCAATTCATCATACCAAATATATTCCTTTCTAAAACCACCAGACATATCACAGAATTGCTAGATTTAAAGAAACCTCAAAAAATGATCAAATCTTTCCTGAGGCTTGATTAGATGAACTATGTAAGGTCAAGCTGCATGTCATAAAAAAGTTGAGAGAATTGAATTTCATAAAGTCTGTTACTATTGAGAATGTTTTCCCTAATGCAACCTAAAACTCTTTTAAAATTAAACTTTTTTTTTTTTGTACAAAATGGCGAATGGGTTTTCAATTTCAATTCAGGCATCCTTGTTTCCAAGATGAGTGAGAAAGAAGAATCCCTCAACTATGTTTTTGGTTAGGGAGACAGTAATGTATACTAATCAAGAATAAGCCTCGGGCAAGTTATTTAACCTTTATGAACCTGTGTTTCATTCTTTGTAAAACATGAATAATAATACTTTCCTCAAAGGGTACTTGAGAGGAGGAACTAACATAATCATGAATGTGAAACACTTAGCACTCATTTACTAATTGTAAATGTAGATACATTTTTTTAAATGTATGCTAATTGTTCTTAGTATAGAAAAGTAGCAAAGGAATATCAAATATTTAACTTTTTTTCTCTCCTAAAGATGTACGCATAATCAAAAGTTTTATTGCATTAGTATCAAAAAGCGGGAGTTCAAAATTGAAAATGGTAAATGTTTAACAATCAGCTCTGAAATTAAAAAAGGAAGAAAAAAGAAAAAAAAAAGCCCTTGTTTGTAGTCTTTGCAGATTTCCGTCATATGAATACTCCCATCATGGCCAGTTGGACTACCAACATGACTCCTGAATGCAGAGCTGTTAATTCGTTTGAGTCAGCTCTGGCACACCACTGAGTATGCAAGTTCATAAAGACTAATTGCAGAATTGGCACATGAATCTGACACATTATATTTTTGTTATTCATGGACCGTATTCCCCACCAGTGTAGTTCATTGCTTATACCTCCAATGTCAATTCCTTTCAGCTCTTAAATTTCAGGTTTTCCTTCAAATCTTACCTTTGAAGTTACAACTGACTCAGACCCTGCATTTGCCCTACTTGAGTATAGCACATGGGGTGCGTTACACTTCAGCCATTCCTCACAGTGGCATGCCATGTTACATATGTGCAATGTTGTTATTTATAAATTGTGAATATTTTTTTCTTTCAGTGAAAAATGACGTACAAGGGCTGTGAATTCCCACTGAGTTCTAATCTGTAACCAGCTAGTTCTTTATCAACTTACCAATAATGCTGCAGAGAAAATATGTATTTTATAAAACAGGCCATGTCTGGAATCAAAAAACACCAACAGTGTAATAGCTAAGAGAGTTGGTTAGACTCAGTATGTGTTCCTTAGGCCAGAAACAGTATGGTACCGTAATGTAGATTGGCTCATTTCACTCTTTTAATTTATGCACATATTAGTTATAGATTCAAAATGTCTTTAATTGATTTTTTTCACACTGATATATATTACCAATAAAACAATAACATGGATTCTTTTGATATAATCGTTGTCACTTATTTCCATTGAACATAATTTCATACTTTTGCTTCAATTTGTTTTGAATCATAGGATTATCAAAATATCTGATATTGTATTCATTCAAATATAATTATACCTAAAAGGTCAAAAACATGAAACCTCTTTCAAATTCTTTCCCATTTTTTAAGACCAGAGCTAATGCCATTTCCTTCATCAAACTTCTGTTTATGTTTTTAATTTCTTCCTCCCCAAATTTCCTACCTCTCCTTGGGAAAATATCACTATACTCTATTCAGGTCAATGGTTCACCAAGTGTAACCCCTGAACCAGCAGCATCAGCATTAGCAGAGAACTTCTTAGACATGAAAACTCCCAGGGCCCACCGCAGATATACTGAATCAGAAAGTCTAGGGATTATGCCCAGCCGACGGTGCTTTAATAAGTCCTCTGAGTGACCCTGACTCTGAGTGATTGATTGTATAATTTGGCTTTCTGTTTAGTTGTGTGCTTCACGAGGGCCAGGATTTATGTGCAATTATATCTTTCAAATAGTAGGTAGCCAATAAATATTTGTTGAATGAATTGATAAGTCAGTGGGTATAAGGACAATTTCAGAAACACAGGCCAATGAACTGAAAGAATAAAGGGCAATATAGTTTATTTGAAAGGCTATCATTGGAGAAGAAATGAAATGTGTTCTTTAAACTTCCATGGGCTGGAATTAGCGTATATATAAATTATGAGTGCTTATTAAGGTTAGTTTATTTTGATTATAATAGTTCATTAACTTCTAACAACAAATCAGTGAAATAGATATTATACTCATTTCACTGGTGAAAAAATGAGGCTTAGAGGGCATATATGTCTCTATATATCAGGGTCATAGAGTCGGGCAGGTTTCAAACTTATTTCTCTCTGACTCACTTTTCCCATCATGTTCAGAGAGTCAAATTCTAGCAGATGACTGACTGGTTCAATCAGTTTATTCAACAATCATTTATTATCTATAAATATGAGTGAGAGACCATGCTAGGTGAGCAGCTAGTTCCCTCATCTGTAAACTGTGGATAATAAAAGTACCTGGTACTTCTTAGGGCTATTGTGATGATTAAATATGATGGACAGCAAAGTCATAATTAAGCAAGACATAACCACGAATTGTAAATAGTGCAAAGATGGAAAGAAAGGCTTACAATGAAAAACTATAATAGAGATACTGGATTTAGATTGTCAGGGGAAATTTCTCTAAAGCAGTGACATTAATGCTGATTTAGAATGACAAGTGTAGTAATTTGGCTAAGTGACTAAGGGAAGAGCATTTCAGGAATGGAAAGCACATGTGCAAAACCCTACAGTATAAATAGCATGCAATGGAGTGAGATCCCTGCCGCTGAAAGTTTCCAAGTGTGTCACCCCGACGCTAATGTTTGAGTATGATGGAGAAGGAATGTCAGCAGCAGAGCAGAGTTACATTACATGTACTATCAATTTTCATCCAATCCTAAGCATTTGTGTTCCCCACATAAATCTGGAAAAGGTCATCGATATAAATAAATAAAACAAAGTATGTATAAATGTCCAAAAGGAGCAAAAGTTTGTACTAAGTATGACATCAAATAAGTATTTTTTTTAAGAGTGAAAAGTAGAAAATACAGAAATCTGAGAAATTTAGAGTTAGGATGAGTCAGTATTTTGAGTAAACTTGAATTCAGTATGGTATACCCTAATTTTTCTCCCTAGCACTTTCTAAGAATAACTGAGGCTGCCAGATGGCAGGGGGCACTTTTGTTCATAATTAATGTGTTGAATTCTTCCCTGACTCGCTTACAGTGGCATTTCTTCTAGAAATTCTCGATTAGATTCTTTCCTAATCATACTTATCATTTGATATTCAGCCTGCAATGCAGATAGGATGGAACTAAGGTGGTTTGAATCATTAAGTAAAACAGATGAGTTTAAAATGAAATTAAATTGTGATAAAAATCTTATGTTATTTCTCAGTAGCTCTTTGGAAGACATTCTTAAGTAAAAATGTAAATATTTCAATTTAATTGTGTTTTTCCTGTTAACAGATTTTACTTATTCCTCATTTTACTGTAAGACTAGTAAATGGAGTCTGCTAGTTGCTGTACTATAAAATATTATAAGCCTCTTGATAACTGCATCATATCCTGTTTTGTATTTCTTGAAACTAGCACAGAACCTGACAATAATAAACACCAGCAGTGTTTGTTAAATAAATGATTGGATGAAGTACAGATTAGACAGATTAACAAATCCATCCAAATAATTATAAATGGAAATAAAATATCATATATAATATATTTAACTTTTGTAGAAACCTTAAGACTGATAGTAATTCCTGATTTGTATATATATCCATAACTGTCAAAAGTATAATGTGTAAAAAAAGTCTTAATAAGTTAATATTGCTATGTTGCTTTAAAATACCAGTTTAAAATCATTTCTGTTTGTAGCATCATTGAGATGTACTATAGTTTGGATTCACATAAAATCAAATGGCCAATGAAGACAGTTGCTGTGAGAAAACAACCTACAAATGTTTTTGCCACATGTTCATAGTTTACAGAAGGGAGAAGTGTTTGTGTAGATATAATTTTGGGTGACTTTTTAAAAAGAATAGGCTTACATATTTAAAATTGCATATTAACCTTTAACCTGTCATTGCAAATTATAGTACCTACGAAATATAAATCTTAGAGGAGCAAACTGTAAGAACTTTTTGTAATTAAATGATGAACAATGCAATTGACAGACTGTAAATCCATAACCTCTCTCACATAATGCATACATAAAAATGAATACACATCTGGATTAAATGTCAATACTCTTAATCCCTACTTGCTGTGTTTTCAGTGTGATTATGCAGTGGAGTAACTTGTGTCTTCATTTATATTCACATATCACAATTCTTTGTAAAACACAAATTTGTTAGAGAATGGAATTAATTTAGAAAACAATGAGAAAATAAAATAGATATGGTATTCTCCTATAAGGTAGACAGATTTTAACCTAATTGTTTATGATTTAATTATATATACTAAAAAAACACCTTACAGGGCTGGCTGAGTGGCTCAGTTGGTTAAGAGTTGACTTAAGAGCTTCAGCTCTGAGCAACAGGGCTGCCGGTTCGATTCCCACATAGGCCAATGACACTGTGCCTGAGCTGAGCTGCCAACAGGTGGCAGCATGACTTAACTGGTCTAACAACAAGATTACCTGTTTGATGGTGGGCTACGCCCACCTGCAACTAAGAATGAACTCAGTGCCCTGAACTTAGAGGTCATGAGCTGCTGACCGGAAGCCAGATGGCGACTGGTGCCCGGCACAATGAAGACTGAAAAACAACAACTTGGATGGTCCCCCTCCCTGATTCCTTAACACTGTTCCCCTCCCCCAATTCCTCAGTAAAATCTTAAAAAACAAAACAAAACATAACAAAACAAAAAACCACCTTACACATTTGTTGCAAATACACTGACTTTCTACTAAGTGATATAACATTTTGATACATGGCGTTAGTACACTAGACTAAGAATAATGCAGTCAAATGAAAAACTGGTGCTTTACATTTTTATACTGTATTGTTGAAATTTTTTATTATGAGCAATATATTTTGATATTTCCATAAAACACCCAGAGAAGCTTTCACTATAGCTTCATGGTCTACCAGTGACTTGCACTTATTGGTGTCAAATTTCAGTCAACCGAGGGTTATGAATTTGCAAACTAGTACTCAGAACTTCGTTGGCAATTCTAAGACAGAGGTTGCTATCGTTAAGAAATGTGTCAAAAAGTAAATTCTTTGGACTCTATAGAATATGTACTAGTTTCATTCAACATCTGTTTGAAGACTATCTCCTATGTCTACAATTTTGTTTTCTTAAAAAGAATTTTTTTGAATGTTGAATATATAATATCAGCAGACAAAAATTAAGTGAAATGAAAGTTATCATTTAGATAAGTTTATAGAATGATACGGTTAGTATAAGGTAGTTAATTCTTACCTTTATCCATTCAGATATAATAGAATATAACTGCTGGGAGCATCAATAGCCTGAAGACTCACAGAATCAGTGGAAGATTGAAAGACTTACTTTTGATTTTACTCATCATGCTAATTGTTAGATACCAGATTGGTTTTTCTTCTTGAATCCTCTTTTTTAATGAGGAGTTACAAATTCTAGTGAACTGACTGTCTTGTCTTTCAGGACTCTAATCCCTGGCGACTAATATGGGTCTGGGTTTCTCTTGTGGCTTTTATTTTTTTCTTTTTTCTTTTTTTTTAAATTAATTAATTAATTAATATATACTTTTAATTAGCTTCAGGTGTACAACAAAGTGCAATAGTTATACTATTTACCCCTCAAAGTGACAACCCCCCTCCCCCAATTCTCCCCTCCCACTCCCCCCCCATATCATACATATCTATTACAATTCCTTTGACTGTCTTCCACCATATAATCCACATCCCGTGACTGTCTATATATTCAATTTCAGTTGGCATACAATATTATACAACGTCAATTTCAGGTATACAGTGCCGTGATCAAGCCTGTACTCCATCCATGAAGTGGTCTCCCTAATAAGACATGTGACCATCTGACACCCCACAAAATTTTTCCCTTGTGGTCTTTACTCTTCGGACATATTTTCCTATCCTGAAATTTCCTTGGATCCTCTCCTCAAATCTAAATGTACTTATCCAAATCCTAGGATAGTAGTGAAAAACTCATTCTCTTGATTCGTATATCCTCAAGTCCAAATCCTTCCTGGCTATGTAATCTTGCATAGATAACTTCTATGAATGTGTTTCCTTTTCTGTGAAATGAAGATAATAACAGTCCCTACTTAATGCTAACAGTCCCTACTATGAAATAACCTTAAGATTTCACATTTTTAAGCACATGACCTAGCACATAGATAGCCTTCCATAAATATTGTTGTTGTTCTTTTATTATTTTGCCTCATCCTTCCGACTTATGTGAGCTGACGGAATACCTATTCTTTTGATCTAATTCAAATGAGGATCATCCTAACTGACAAGGTCTTAATGTGTTATAATCTCCCCTCTGCCCTATGGCATTTGAATGGGGAACTGCAAAGACTTAACACACAGGAACAGACACTAAGGGACTTCTCAATGCCACTCATAGACTCTCTCTGAGGAGACATTTATCAGCGGGCTGGAATCGGTCAGAACTATTCAGATCACCCTGTGGAGGCTTATCCGCCATACTTATGAGGGCAGCTTGGTTGATTACATCACCAGTGCCAATTGTCTGATTCCTGTTTCTTCTAACCTCAGGGCTGGTCTAAGGCAAAAATAACAAGTAGACTTGGCCTGTCTTTGCCATCTGCCTCCCTCCCTTTTAACATACTTTTCCCACCTACCAGTATCTCAAAGATCCCCATTTTTGAACTAAAATCAGCTGATAAAGAAGATATAAATCATATTTAGTAAACAAATAAGCACAGTTAACACATGAAAATTTAAGTATGATATTCTATCATATAATTTCAATCGAATTAAACCTAATGATTGGGCGTGCTTTTTTAGTAAACAGCGAACCAAGGAACATGTGTGAATTTTCCCCTCTCCTCACATAATGCTTACACCCCTATTAAGATGAGTTTGCATGATTTCAGAATAAGTAGGTCTGAACTTAGATGCAGCTGCCACAGCAAAATATGACATTTCTCATTAGGTTCTTTCTCTGGCAGCAGCAGTGCTCCTAGACAAACTTGACTTCTAGTCTTGCTGTGAATAGATCTTTCCCATATTTAAACAGTGATTAAGAGGAGTTGCTTCAATCTGCCTATTTCTTAGAATTTAAGGCGGATGGTTTTATGGGTTCTTATTTTAAGACTGATTATTTTATGGAAGTACTCAGATAAAAATGAACTCTCTGGGGCCCTGATCTCTTTGATAAACCTACTTTACAATTTTGTGTATAAAGTTTTGATTTAATGTTTATAACATTTTGATCTTATTTAGAATATAATTCTTATTAATGATGGCATTTATTACCTTTACCCTTTGGCTCAGGGAACACTGTACCAACTACACTGAGGAGAAGACAGAGATGCTGACAGAAATAAGGTCTTGTCCCAACTAATTGCAAAATCAATAAAACTTCTCGTTCTTTTTCTTGAAAGAACACTTTGCAAATAAAACTGAGTGTGATTATTGTACAGAATACTTTGAAAGAAAATTTTATAATAATAGCTTGCATGAAGTTTTTTATTTTAAATGAAGAACCTAAAAATAGTCAGGGCCACACTTACTAATGCTTACCTTGAACCAGCCATTCTGTACTTAGTATGACACATGTATTGTCTTAATTAACCCTTATAGCAGCCCTGAAAGATATAGTTTATATTTTACCCATTTTACAAGTCAGGAATTTGAGGCCTAGGCTACCTGCCTGCCACTATATATCTGCTAGAGGAGCAGAAAGGAAATTCAACACAGGTATACCTTACTGTGGAGTCCATGTACTTAACCTCTACATGATATTATTTCTTGGAGGTATTGTGCATACTGATAAAGATTGGGTAGCAACAGTTTTGGTAGTCTACTAAATAATCAAATTCAAATTTTCACTGAAAAACTTTTTTATTAGTTTCCATTGTAAAAAACAATGTAATAGTTAAGACATTTCACCCCTTACAAAATGATAATCCCTTTCCCCTGATCTACTACCCTCCTGACATCGTATATATCTGTTACAATTCCGTTGACACTACTCCCTGTGCTGTACTTCATATTAAATTAGAGTTGGCATACAATATTATTCAGCTTCAGCTTCAGATGTACAGTGCAGTGGTCAAGTATTTACACCGTCCATGAAGTGGTCTCCCTAATAAGACATGAAAAACTATCTTGATGTGGCAAAATGCATAGTTGGAACAACCCTTTTTGTGAAGTCTTTGCAATTCCGATCCAGCTCTGGTATGAGGCTCCTTATTCCCATGGCTGCATGGTCATCTTCTTTTTTTCCAGAAGCATTTTTGTTTTTATTATGTAGTTCCTAACAGAATATCACATATCTCTTGTAGAGAGCACAGATCCTTTGAGCTGGCTACAAGAAAAGTGTTTCTCTTTCTAAGTGATGGTGTTTGAGGTTCTGCTTTTTTTGGTATTGAAGACACTGGGATAAAGAAGAAATTTTTTTCCCTAAAATCAGAGTTCTTACTTCATGTTTCATACTTATTTTAGCTGTGTAAAGACAAGTAAAATATGCCCAAGAATAAATTTAGTAGGTTATAAGCTCACATCTCAAAAGGCCAACAAGTTTCTCTGTCTCAGGACAGCTATTAATAATGTCCATTTCTCTCTCTGCACTTGCCTTTAGTCTTGGGTCTTTGTATCACATTTCAGCCAGGTCTGTTTGTGGCCCACAAGATGGATGCGAACCATAGCCTGGGTTCATTGTTGCCAATATTTATAACTGATAGTGAGCCACAGAGGACAGAGTAGATAACGGGACCCAGCTTGGCTAGAAGTATGTGTCTTCAGCTACCCATTAGATTCTAGCAGATAACATAGAACTAGACAGACAATGAGTCTTAATCAGGAATTCAACAAAAACATCAAGGAAGAGAGTTGCATCTGATATCCATCAGAACTGCCAGATATAAGTCTGTGAAGCTTGATGATGTCAGCATGTGCAGCAACTGTACAATCCAGGGGACATCACCCTTCTTGAATTCCAGTAGCCCTCACAAGGCACTGAATTCTTTCTCAGCCAGAAGCTCTTTATGTGGCTTTCCTTTGTCCTTATTGCTGGGAATGGGCAGCCCTGGAATGAGAGGATGGGACATAGGCCAAATTCCTGTAGAAGAGTAAAAAAGTAGAATTGCAATAATCTTACTGATTGTAGTGTGCAATCTTACTGATTGTGTACGCATTTTGTATCGATCAAAAAGAACGGCTGCTGTAAACTGTTTTAGAAGACATTCTGGTAAGGAGAAAAGCTTAATAACATTTTCTGTGGTCTTTTTTTCTCCCTTAAATTGTTGCTAGATGGATAGTTTACTTTGTTGTAGAATTGTTAAAACTACTATCAAATGACAAACTAATAACACAACAATAGTAATAATTACCCTGTTTGTGTGACAATGCCACACAAACCTGCAAGCTCTAGTATCCTGTGCAGCTGATGGTTGTGAGAAAGCACGTACTGTGCATAAATGAATTTGTTATTGAGTGAAATGAATCACTTTGCTTTTCCCTGACATGAGCTGTTCTATATTAAACTTCATAGTTCTGAGGCTTACTAATTAGCTAGTACTCTGGATCTCATCCCTTAGGTTCCCATGGAGCTCACTTGAAGCATTCTTCTTGCTGTTAGCAAGAGTTCTGAGCATCTAATGCCTTTGGCATCATAGAACAGCTGCCATTTATTTCACATGATCTCATTTATTCCTATGAGAACCCCATGAGATAGATATTGTTATCGTTTGTAATTTATAAATGAGTAAACTTCAATTAAGAGAAGTCAAGCTGATATGACCTAAGGTCTTGAAGCTTGAACATATTGAGATAAGCCTGGGACACCAACATTCATTCCATTGCCTTTTCCCTCATTTGCCCATATATGTATATCAAGCTGAACAAAATGCCTTTTTCATATGTGTAAATACACAGACACACAGACACAGACACACACACACACACGCGTGCGCACACGCACACATGTGTTCTTCATCTGAAAAACATGTTTTGGTCTGCCTTTACTCTTCTGATACTAATTCTAGCTGTGATTTCTTTCCTTGTCTGTCTAATTTAATAATCTAGGGATAGAAAATTTATAGCATGGATGTGTGTATCCCTTGCCCTTGGCAGACATAGCCAATCAATCATAGCAATCCTCAGTGAGCCAGGTTCAGCCTCATTATCCCTTCAGCCCATTACTCTAGGCAGGCACGACCAATGGATTAGTATTGGCTCCTAAGTCAAACCTCTTTGTCGTTCGTGTAACACCATTTACTTTTGCCTCACTCATGTCCTGTAGCACAAGCACACACAGCATTTATCTCAGTCTTTCTTCAGATATCCATCTCTTATGACATCTTTACTTCCAAAGATGAATGATATTTGTGATCAAGCATTTTCATGGTGTTTTGAAGTCTTTCCATCTAAATTTCATCTTTATTTAACATTTGTAAGATAAAAGCCTCTCCAAGACCTTTTTTGATGGACTATTGCTCATAGACAATGTTACATCTTAGCTATTATTGAAACATTTGGCCTCACCAGACTTGAGGAATTTCATCTTAATGTTTGGCTTTTTTATTTATTTGAGTAAAATATTTACTAAATTCATACACCAGTAAGAATCACTATATTTTGTTTTCAAACATTGCTAAAGTTTATGTATCTTCATCCTGCTGTCGCCATGGTAATTTAGAAGAAATGAGCAACTGGGAAGTTAACTTATATAACTTGTGGTTGCCTTATAATGTCACTTAGTAATGGCTGGGGTGAAACTAATGAGGTATTTCCTGTTTTTATTTTAAGATGATTAACTAGATCAGAAAAAAAATATTGCACTGGCAGGTTGTGTTTTTATTGTTAGACTTTTAAATCAAATCTAATTAGGCAGTATCACTTAGTTAATGCCACAAAGCTCTTAATTTTAATTTGTGCAACTCTTTTGGACTGTCGTTTTTGGAAAGTTCACAGTAAAGGAGTGTTGCTTGCTGCTCACCTTACCTGCTTACCCAGGTCAAGAGACTGATGTTATAAGCTTTGCCACATTTCAGATACAAGACTGCAGCTCTGGCAGTTACATCCCCCCGGGAACCGCTACTCCTGGGAGGTGCAGGAGACAGATCAATTGATGCTTCAGTGTCCAGAGACTGTCAGTCCCTTTCCCTTAGCATTCATATTACTGACTTTACATGGCACCTACAACCTCCTGAAATTGATTCTGATAATGAGGACACCTGGTATTATCAAGTGGGGATTTGACAAATATTCAGCTTGTTTTATCAGTATGGGCAGCATACAGAACAGTTAAACCTACAAACATTTCATAGGCATGAGTTCTGCTGCTTTGCAAACAATGGGATCTGAAAAAAATTATTTAACCATGCTAGGACTCACTTTTACTTCTATAAAATGGGACAATAACAATATCAACCTCAATGGGGTATTGTGAAAGTTAAAGAAAATAATATAAAGGAAGCATTTGTAAGAGTGCCTGCTGAATATTAAGTTCTGCAATAAGTTATAATTATTCTCAAGTTCAGGCAAATATTTTCATTTTGTAGTTTGATTTTTCTTATATTATGCCATTCTGTTCATAAAATAACACCGAGTCAAATAGATTTCACATTTCTGTATTCAAACAGACATGGATTGAGGTTTATTTTACTTTGATGTTTGATTCTTTGATTTAATTTTTTTTTCAGTCATAAAAGAAATATATGTTCACTTTAGAATATATGTTAGCCAAAAAATAAAAATTAAAACCTTTCTTAATTCCAAAGAGCACCAAAATTATTTTTGGTCTGTAATCTTTGAGTCTTGTCCTGTATGTGTATGAGTATATACATATATACTTTTAAAAAATGGAATCATACTGTTCATGCTTTGGAACTATTAAAAGGTAAACTGAGGCTCATTAAAATTTATAAAAGTTTATTTGAGCAAACATCAAATTGAATTGGGCAGCACCAAACCAAAAGTGGTTAGGAACACTCCACCAAGAGGAGCTAGGGGAAAGGTTTTTGTAGAGAAGACACAGATGCAAAACAAGGAAATTATCTGATGGGCTTAAGTGACTGCCTTGCTTGAGAAAGCCTCTTTGGCTGTGTGTGATTGGTCGTTCTTCAGTTTTATTTTCTCAGATTTTAGTGTATTGACTCTAGCTTAGGTTTTGGTTTGCTTAGGCAGGCTGCCAAGACTTGAGAGCCATCCCAGTTCATCAGCCTCCTTGTTTAATTACTTTAACAAAACCATAAATATATTGTGAACATCTTTCCCAGACTTTAAATATTATTTTACAACACATTTTTTAATGATTGCATGGTATTCTGTAGTATAAATATGATGAAATTTATTTAAGTAATCTTATACTGTTGGGTATTTGGCATTTGAGTTATTTCTCTTTTTATCTTTCTCTTTTACAGTTACTATTTCAAACTACCCAGCAATAAATACTGCTTATATCATTATGCACATTTCCAATCACTTCCTTAGACTAACTTCCTAAATGCAGAATTATTTGATCAAAGATAGGTGCATTCTTATATCTTAATTAAGAATGATTTAAAAAATAGGTAATGGATTCGCGGAGTACCAAAATTAAAAAACAAAACAAAACTAAAAAATGGTATATAAACAGGTCAAAGTCTTCCTGTTACCACGGTCATCCTTCCACTCGTTTCAGTCCATTTACTTAGCTCTCCACGTGCTTCCTTTCCAATAATTCTTTTGTAATGTTATGAAGAGATTTTTATAGTATATTGAAGCAGTTATAAACCTGTACTGTCTCCCTGACTCTTTCACACAAATGGAAGCATATAAGTTATATATACTACTTTCTTCCTTCTCTCTAAAGTACATCTCTTCTTATTTATGTCTGCATACAATCCCAATGATAGACCTGAAATTTGATTCCATTGTTTGCTATGACAAGCAGTGCTGTAATAATCACTTGAATACATTATTTGTACTATTTGAGTGTATCTGTTGAATAAATTTCTAGAAGTGAAATGGCTGATCAAAGAATATATGAATTTATAATTTTGTTAAATATTGCAAATCGCCCGCCTTAGGAATTTCACTGGTTTACATTGCCACCAGCAATAAACAGATCGTACTTCTTCCCTTCAGCCTTACCGAAAGTGGATGCTATCAAATGATCAGATTTTTGAGTAGTAGGTGAAAAACTACATCTCAAAGTAGATGTGATTTGTATTTCTCTTAGCACAAGTAAAATTGAGCACTTTATTCAGAGGAGCCATTTGCATTTGTCTTTTCACGTTGTTTAAGGTATTAGTTTTGTTTTTGTCATGAAGACTGAGAAATACTTTAGATATTTTTGTATTGAATTTATCAATCTTTTCACTTACATGTTTTAAACTTTTGAGGTATTCTTACTAAGGCCTTTCTCACTCTGAAATTATACATGAATTTTCCATGTCTCTCTTCCCCCAGGACTCTTATGATGACAGTGGCCCCTCTTCTTGCTTTGACATCTTTGATCTAATTGGATAATATCCTGATGTTAAGTATGAGTGGTGGATCCAGCTTTATTATATATTTCTAAATTCCCTAGCTGTGCCCGCGTCAGGTTTTCTCTTGTTCTGAAATGCTACTAAATTCTAATTTTTTGGCTCTATTTTTGGATTTCTTTTCTGTCCCATTTTTCTGTGTGCCAGTGTCACATTGGTTTTATTATTAAAGCTTTAATAAATTTTAATATCTGGTGGGCAAGTACCTGCTCATTTCTTTTCTATTTTAGAATTTTCCTGGGTAGTGTTCTTTGGTTTTTGTTCATATAAATTTTAAAACTAGCTTGTCTAGTTCCAAACCTTGTTTAAAAAAACAAAAACAAAAACTGTTAGACTTTTTTTTTCTTTCTGGAATCACGTTACATTTATAGATTACATGTGGAGAACTGACAATTTTATAGTAGGGTAAGTGCTCTTTGGCATCATTTAATGTCGTTACAATGTTTTCTCTATATATGTCTTCAACATTGCTTATTAAGTTTATTGCTATTTTTTTTACATCTTTTCTGTTGCATTCTGTAAATGTTTTTTTTTTCACTTATTATATATTTTATTGCTCTAACTTTTTAAAATGCATATATGGAAGCTATTGATTTTATTAATATTTTATTAATATTAATAAATAATTTATTAATATTACTTTTGTATGCCACTATGTTAATGAACTCTGAAATTGTTTACAGTAATTTTTTCAGTTAGATTCTCTTGGTTTTTTTTTTTTTTTTTTTTTTTTTTTTTTTTTTGAGGGCAGTGTCACTGGCCCTCATATGTGGGACCGAACCGGGGCTGCTGGCTTCCCAAGCCAGCGCTTAACCACCGCGCCACTCAGCCAGCCCAGATTCTCTTGGTATTTTTAAGTACTGATAAAAACCTATACAAATATGAATCATTTTTAACCTCCTCTATTCTAATCTTCATGATGGAAATTGTATTCTTTTGTATAAATGTATTGTTCCTTTGGTGTCATGCTTGACTTTACCAAAAATGTTCCTATTGAGTATACTTGTAAAGAAACAAAATTTGGCAGGGTAATATCCATCTTTTCTTATTTTATTGAGCGTTTTGTGTTTGTTTTTATCAAGGAAGACTTGAATTTTATCAGATGTCTTTCAGGAGCTGTATGAAGTGATCATATTATTTTCCTTTCTTGGTTAATTATATTATTAGATTTCTTATATTGAATAGTCTGGGATATTTCATATTTCAATGCTGCTGAATTCTGTTTCCTAATATATATATATTTTTTTAACATTTTACTGGGGAATTGGGGAAGGGGAACAGCCAAGTTGTTGTCCTTTAATCTTAGTTATGGAGGGTGCAGCTAGCTCAGCTCCAAGTCCAGTTGCCTGTTGGTAGCTCCAGCAACATTGTTGTTAGGAGCATGTGCTTTCACCAGCTGAGCCATCCTGCCACCTTTTGGCAGCTCAGTGGCTTGGGCACAGCATGTGAGAATTGAACCGATGACCCTGTTGCTTAGAACTCGCGCCGTTAACCAACTGAGCCACTCGGCCGGCCCCCTAATACATACTTTATATGATTTTTTTCTAAGTTGTATTAAGAGAGATTGTTCTCTAGTTCTGTGTGTGTATGTATGACAAACATTCACTGTGTTTTAGAGAAACTGTGCACACTAAACAAAAATAATTTGAAAGACTTCTTCCTTTCTTTGTTCTCTGAAACACTGAATAGCCTTCAATTCATTTATTCTTTAAAGATTTGTTGAAAGATCAACAAATAAAGAAAAAAAAACCTCATAAACACAAACAGTTTAGTGGCTATCAGAGGGTAAGGGGGGAAGGGGATAATAGAAGAGGGTAAACAGGGTCAAATATATGGTGATGGAAGATCTAACTCTGGGTGGTGAACACACAATGCGATATATAGATAAGGTATTACAGAATTGTACACCTGAAACTTTTACTAACAATTGTCACCCCAGTACATTTTGATAAAAACAAAATAAACCTATGAAAGCAGTTTGGAGTAGTGTTCTTTTCTGGTAATAGCACTGGGGTAACTTGCCCTACATCTTTTATGGAACATGATCTGTTTTCATTTTCTATTTCTTTGTAGTTACTTTTGCTAAATTTCATATGCATATTTCGCTTGATTGCCTGATGAATTATTTTTGTATCACTAATGTTAAGAGTCCCATGCTCTACCGACTGTTTGTATTGTTAATTTTAAATAACAGCATAAGAATTTGTCTTAGTGATGACTATTCTTGAATGCAATACAAAACTTTTCTGATTTCTACATTTTTTCCCCTTGAATTCTACTATTTTTCATCTACTTGTATTTTTCTGTTTTTCTTTCAGGAAAAAAATATTGTACACACCTAAGATCTTCTTTGCCTCTTTTTTATACCTATTAGTTTTTCTTTTACCCTTCCCAATTAGTTTTTTGTTTCATTTTCTTTATTTTCTCCTCCCCTCACCCCATTTAGTCCTCTATTCCCTTTAATGTGTGTTTTGCAATCTCTGTTTTGTCTTTGTCTCCTTCTAATTTTTTCTTCATGTCTTATCAGGCTTGTTTTATTCTTACAATTCTTTCATGAATTTTGCATGTCACGTTTCACCTCTTTTGGTCTTACCACTTTATTTCTGATATCTTATATTTCTGTTCTGGGCAAGTCATGTCTCAGGATTGGGCAGGAGTTGGCAGGGGAGGTTTGGGAGAGTGGACTGGGAAAGAGATCAGGATGTTTTTCCAATCTTCCTAATTTTATAACACAGAGGTTCTCTTACATTATGTTGCCATGGAGACTGTTTTCTACAAATGTACCTCCTCTGTCTGATTTTGTGTATGTATGTATCATCACCTCCTCTACTTCTATGAATAATTATTTCCATTAATTATTTCCATTCATCAGCTTTATTTTTACATCTCAAACTGTGTTCCTCACCTTCAGAAAGCACTATCAGCTTCTGAGATCTCTTGGTGCCAGGCCCACCTGCCATAGTGATCTCTCTCTGTGTGTTATTTCATTTCTTCTCATACCACCCTTTCCTGATCTGTCCTCACACACATTTTTTTTTTTTTTTGAGGGCGGTGTCACTGGCCATCATATGTGGGACCCAAACCGGGGCCACTGGCTTCCGAAGCCGGTGCTTAACCACGGCGCCACTAGGTCGGCCCAATTCACACACATTTTAATGTTTGTAGATTACACCTGTTTCCAGCCTTTGCTAAAAATGAATCTGGCAGGGTCTTATTTATTTCATTGTCTTTATTGCTTTTAGATGCTTTCTGAGAGGACAAAGGGACAATTCTGATTTACACAGTCAGGTTTATGCTTGCAGTCCAAATTGACATTTTTAAAATTATTTAATCAGCATTGCCTTGGAAAATATTGTTGTGAGTCTCTATATATGAGTGTAGCATGAATCATAAGCTCACACGAAGAGTCAATATATTTGAAGTTAATTGCAAAAGTTCTAGCAAGGGAAGCCTACACCCTCCACCTATTTACTGGAAATGTGTAAAAGGAACTTTCATAATAGGATCCACATCTAGTTGACAGCAAGGGAGTAAGTCCCATTTAATTTTAAAATTGGGCTATCGTTTTCTTGAGAACAGGGTAACTGGAAGAAAATATAATTTCAGTAACAAATGACAATGTTAAAATTTTAATAATACATAAAAATAGACCAGAGTTATTTAAAAGTTGACATTTCCTGCTTGTATAGGTTTTTTTCAGACACTGAAATTTTACAGTGTATTTACTCAATAACTTTCGTGTAGTCTGACGTTTGTCCTACCACCCAAATACCTGAATATATTTCAGTGTGTTTGGCTGCTAAGTGAATAGCTTGGGCAAATTTAAATTATTCAGATAGAAATTAGAATACTGTATTTTCATATATCAAAGAAGGTCTAAAATTTGGCCCAGCTTTCTCCAAATAAATTATTCATATTGCAAATTTCTTATTACAGTTATAAAGGCCTTTACTGCCTCTTAGATAATAAAACTGTGTCTAATTATACAGTGTTTAAATATCATAGCTGTATATACTGGGTTGTTGGAAAAGCCATGACACATTTTTTTCTATGTTTTTCGTTGCATGTGTCATGACTCTTCCAACAACTCAATAGAATGAAAGATGGGAAGTTTCTCCCTTCTTTGACAACATTATTTCTTTTAAAGTGCTTGAGAACCACTAACATGGTGGAAACTACCAAAGTTTGCTAGATCTTGCTTTTGGTTTCTTGAATCCATCTGACGTAAGAAACAAAAGTTATTCTGCTGATAGAAAAGGAAATTATGTAATTAAGCTTTCATTTGTTTCATGATCCTCATTGATGCAACACTTTTCATGTTTCTCTATTCGATTGCTACCAAGTTTAGTACAATGTGAATGGAAAATTAGGAGTATAGAATTTTCCTTGTTGATTTAGTCTGAGGCTCTAAACACTTAATGCCATTTTCTTCCACTTTATGGTAAACACTGAAGAGGAAATGCAGGGCTAACTGAGCCAGCTGTGTTTATCCACTACTGGCTGCCCTTGGTCTTGTCTTTCTGAAGGGTTTTTTAATTATAACTAACCTCCTCTAGCCATTGGCTATTTTTCCATGACACAGATGCTAAGAAGAAAAACACACATGAGTAACTTTAGAAGATCATAAAGCTTTTCGTGTATTTTTTCATCTTGACACACAGCTCTATACCCTCATTACAAAATATTTCGTTTTATAGTTTCTTTTACATTAATAAAGCAGCCAAAATCAATCTATCTTATATGATTGTTTAACTCAAATAGATATTCAAATGTATTTTCCTGCATGTTTACTCTTTGTATCCTCAAGACACAATTGGACCAGGACTGGTCGAATGGCTCAGTTGGTTAAGAGCTTGCCCAAGGGTGGGAGCTCTGAGCAACAGGGTTGCCGGTTCTTTTCCCACATGGGTCAGTGACACTGCAGCCTGAGCTGAGCTGCTGCTGAGCTGCCAACAGGTGGCAGGATGGCTTAGTGGATAGAGCACGTGCTCTCAACAACAAGGCTGCTGGTTAGACTCCCTCATGGGATGATGGCTACACCCACCCTCAACTAAATGAACACAGACTTTGAGCTGAGCCGCATAACTGGACTTGGAGCTGAGCTTGCTGCACCCTCCACAACTAAGATTGAAGGACAAACGGCTGTTCCCCCTTCCCAATGCCCTAACACTGTTCCCCTCCCCCAATTCCCCAATAAAATCTTTAAAAAAAAAAAAAGACACAATTGGACCATATTGAAGAATAAAATCAAGACAAGATGGGCCTTTAGAAAATAACTTGAAATACAGTGACTGTTTTGAATGATGATTTACTTAATACCTGGAACTTGTGGAAGGCTGGTGCTGGCATCCTAGATGGGGAACTGTGATCAGTACCCTCACTCAAGGATCCAGAAATGCAAAGACCCCAGAAGATAAGTCTGTGTCCAATCCCAAAGAAAACCCAAGGCCATGACAATGTAGTCACCATATTCCAAGAGTGAGACCCAGGACAGAATCAAAGGAATTAAAGTTTAAGAATTTCCTACAGAACTGAGATGAAAAGAGCAAAGAGAAAACTGAGTAGGACTCTGGATCATGTATGACTGAAGCAAGGGTGCCTGCTGTATAGCTTTATTGCTCTTAGCCACCTTATTTGTAATTATGTTGGACTATGTTAAGATAGCGCTGGAAAGCGTCACTCTCTGCACCTTTCCTATAAACAGCTTGAGGGTGTTGGCATAATCCAGAAAAATGCAAAGATGGTGTTGGTTCTCAGAATCATGGAAAGCGCTGTCATGAAGCGAAGAGTCCATTTGGCATCTCAGGCTATTCAGTGAGCAGTGTGCTGTGACCCTGGTTGCATAGATTCAGGAAAACTCTTTCCCTGGGAGAGGAGGCTTCACATGTCCATCTTTTATCTTTTCCAGAGTCATATGTTCTTTATGATACTCAGAGCAAACTGAACTTCTAGTTCTTTTCTTTTCCTTTTTTTGTGTTTTTAAGGTGGTGTATGTCTTTCATGACACAAAAGCCATTAAGAAGATTGCTGTGGCAGTGCAGTAAATTGCATTTCATTGAACACTGGAAGCTGCTTCTGACTGCTCTCATTCTCGTAGTTCTCATTTTATATGCACACCTCTACTCATTATGTCTGCCTTAGCAGTGCATGTTCCTATCGCTCTTCTGTTCATGTAAATTGTGCTCAGATTGCCACGGATCTGAAAGGGGCCTCAGTGATCATGGATCAGCCTTTTACAGATGTCAGAACTGAAGCGGGAGATGGACAACCTGATCAAGGTCATACTGCAATGTGTGGCAGAGTGAGGGGACCGTCTCTTGGTTGTACCCTGCTATTTCATGTAGCTAAAAACTAATATGGGAAATCTTAGCTTTTTACTCCAGACTCAGCCATAGTGTGCCTCTTCAATAGCTCCGTTTCTTATTATGTAGCTCTTATTAATAGAGCACTGGTTTGAATCCAGTCTACACTGCCCACTTGCTCTATGATGACAAGCAAGTCCTTTGTTTCCATTGTCTCATTGTCCTAATAGGTAACATGGAAAACAACAACAACAACAACAACAAAACCAAAAACTGATCCCAGAAGAGCTGCAAATAAGTTAATATTCTTAGAACACTTAGGATAGTTCCAGGCCACAGTAAGTGCTCAATAAAGATAAGTTGTCATTATTATCACTGTCCATATTCATCACTCTTTCTTTCCCATTTTGTATTTTTCATGACTACCACCCAGTTAGCACTTATTTATTTTCTAGCTGTTTTGTTTAGAATGTTAGTTTATTTCAGTTTTCTTGTCATCTTATCTTGTTCAGGTAAGCCATTTCAGAGTAGGAACTATGTGCTATATTTCTTCTGTGTACCTCAGTGGGGTCTTGACACAATGATTGATGCAAAATAGGAATTCTGTAAATACTTTTTTTTTTTCTTCATACTGGTTGACATTAAGAAACTTCTAATAGTTGCAACTCTGGCCAACTTTTATATGTTTTCAAAAAAAAAACAATGCCAGTTAAATTATGGAAGCAATATAATATGCCCTATGTTAAAAAAGCAAAGACCACTGCACACTCATACCATTTGAAGGTACATAAAAAGTCCTTAGAATACATGTTTGGGATGGTTTTAGGAGAGGTAGGTTGGAAGATAGGATATTTTTAATTACTACAGGGCCATTCTGTGTGACACTGCTGTATATTGGTACTATATGATATAAATACTATATGGACATTTTAGTAAGACATATTTTTTCAAATTATACTTTTCTACTTTTATTGAGATATAATTAACATATACATTATGGAAGCTTAAGTTGATGCCCAATGTGTTATGTTTTAAAAATATTTTTTAAATTTTTCAATTGCATAAAATGCACAGTATTATATTAGTTTCAGGTGTACAAAACAGAGATGAGACATTTATATAACTTATGTAGTGATCACCCCGATAAGTCTAGTACGCATCTGACACCATGCATAGCTATTACAATATTATTGACTATATTCCTTATGCTGTACTTTACATCCCCATGACTGTTTTTATAACTGGCAATTTGTACTTAATTCCTTTCCCTTTTTCATGCCCCCCACTTGGCAACCATCAAACTGTTCTCTATATCCATGAGAGTTTATTTCAGTATTGTTTGTTTGCATTTTTTTTTCCACATCTAAGTGAAATCATATGGTATTTGTCTTTCTGTGTCTGACTTACTCCACTCAGCATAATGCCCTCTAGGTCCACCCATGTTGTTGCAGATGGCACAATTTCACTCTTTTTTATGGCTGAGTAATATTCCATTGTGTAGATGCGCCATCTCTTCTTTATCCAATGATCATCAATGGACCTTAGGTTGCTTCCATATCTTGGCCATTGTAAATAATGCTGCAGTGAACATAGGAATACATGTATCTTTTCAAATTAGTGTTTTGAATTTCTTTGGGTAAATACCCAGAAGTGGAATTTCTGGGTCCTTCTTTGTGTTGGTACACTTGATATTGTCCCAGACGCCCCTTAAACTATCTTCATTTTTCTTTTAGATTCTTTTTTATTTTTCCCATTCTGATAGGGTGTTTTCTGCTACACTATCTTCCAAATCGCTGATTCAGTCCTCTGCTTTATCTAATCTTCTGTTCATCCCTCTAATGTGTTCTTCATTTCAGCTGTTGAATTCTTCATTTCTTACTGGTTCTTTTTTGTATTTCTGTCTCCATTTTTATGTTTACTATCTCTTTGTTGGGGTAGTGAACAATGTAGCTTCTTCCATGTTGCCTATGGAGTTCAGCCCTAATTTGTTTTACTATTAGGGCTCTAAAACCTATATTTATAAACAGTAAATGCAAAGGTTATGTAATAAACTTTTGGGTCACAGTTGTTTGTTTATTCATACAACAAACATTTATTAAGTGCCTATTATATATAAGATCTCATTTGAGAACTTAGCCTGAACCAGGTAGCTTTTATGCATAGCCATTGACACATCTGGAATTAAATTAAAATATTATGAATGTAGAATTGGAATTAAAAGAAGAATGAGATTAGCATATTAACAATAATTAGATATATATTGAGATACATAATTGGATATATAATTGGATGTACATTGGATATATGTGTTTAACACTGTGCTATGTGGTTCATATTTATTTATTAGCTCACATCATCCACACAACTTGGTAAGGTTGGCTTATTGTGCCCATTATGCACATGAGTAAACTGAGATCAAAGTTGTGGAATGCCTTCCCTAAGGCCACACAAACAGTGGTAGACAGAATTAGAATTCTAACCCAGATTCTTTGATTCTTTGTCCAGTAACCTACCACACACAGATCTTTCCCCTGTAGTTGTTATGTAAATGTGAGAGGGAGAAATGAAACTAAAGATGTCATGTATCTATTGTGATGCCAGATATAATAAGTGGTTGTTATAATTATTATGCTCAACTAGTTAAGCTAACTTTCTGCCCCTTTCAGTCTTCACCTAGGCTCCTTGTGAAAATGCTTTGGCTAATAGCAGTGGAACAGGAATTAGAAAATACTAGGCCAAACTATTGTACTTTGATACACTTCTCTTAAGATTTGTCTATCAGTTTGGGCTCATTGAGTCTCTGACTATGTAATTATTAAAAGAAAATATTAGTAATATTTAAGCTAAATGTAACTCTGAGAAATTACTTTGGGTGAAACATGTCAAATATTGCTTTCTGAGAAATAGTTTAACATTGTGGTGCTAAGATTGCTCTTGTATGAATCACATCTTCTCTACTCACTACCTGTGTGATCCTGGGTGAGTTATATAACTCTCTGAGCCTCAGTTTTCTCATCTGTAAGATGAGTGAAATAGAACCCATCTGTCTTAATCCTTAGGTCTGCTATAACAAAATTCCACAGACAGGGTAGCTTATAAACAGCAGAAATTTATATTTCATTGTTCTGAAGGCTGGGAAGTCTAAGATCAAGGCACCAGCACGGTTGCATTCTCTGACGAGCGCCCTCTTCCTGATTCCTAGCCAGACTCCTTTCACTATGTCCTCACATGGTGGACAGAACTGGGAGTCTCTGTGGGGTTGGTTTTATAAGTCACTATCCACCCTCATGACCTAATCACCTCCCCAAAGGCCTCACCTACTAATGTCATCAACTTTAGGGGCTAGCATTTCAACATATGAATTTTGGTGGATTCAAACATTCAGACCATAGCACACAGGTTTGTTGTGAAGAATAAATGCAAGTAAATCACTGTAGCTGTGTCCGGCTAGAAGTAACATCATTAGGGAAAGTTAGAGATCATTTTATTCCTTGTTTGCATTCATCTTGTTTCTAACTATGAGACTGATAATAGTGATAATGATAATGATAATTTGTTGAGATTTACTAATGGTCATATACTATACTAAATGCTTTTAAATACATTATCTCATTTGATCCTCATAGCAAACCTGCATGCTGGGTACTGTTATCATCCCCATTTAATAGTCAATAAAACACAGAGGGATAAAGTAATTTGACCAAGTCACACAAGTAGTAGAGCCACTACTAGAACCCAAGGAGTAAGAATACAGTGCCTCAACTTGACTGCAGGAGGAAGTTTATTTATTTGGTGGGTTAGGAAATGATCATTATATCCTAGAAGCACAATGAGTCACTCCAGCCTTCTCACTGAAATCTATCCACTTTAGTATCTTAGAGTGAATGGTGAGTAAAATATGGATCTGTGCCTCATATTGAAGAGTCAGTAGTGTTGTTGTTTTTTAAATTAAATTTATTGGGGTGACGCTGGTTAATAAAATTATATAGATTTCAAGTGTACAATTCCATAATACATCATCTGTATATTGCATTGTGTGTTCACCTCTCAAAGTCTGGTCTTCTTCCGTCATCATATATTTGATCCCATTTACCCTCCTCTACCACCTCTCTCCCCACTTATTCTCTGGTAACCACTAAACTGTTATCTGTGTCTATGAATTTTTTGTTTGTTTGTGTTGTTCGTTTGTTGCTTTCAGTTTTAAATCCCACATATGCGTGAAATCATGATTCTCGACTTCTTTTGTATCACTTATTTCATTTAGCACAATTATGTTAAGATCCATCCATATTGTCTCAAATGTCAGTATTTCCTCTTTTATTATGGCTGAGTGATATTCTATTGTATATGGAGCCAGTAGTTTTTGATGATATTAAAGTTCTACTGAGTCTGTAGTTCCAAATGTTAATTTTCAGAATTTCTCCACCTGACTGATGATTAACCTATGGACTCCAGCCAAGCACATGCCCTGAAAAACTTTCTATTTCCTTCTAATTCCTTCTAAAATACTCTCAAGCCATTGTCCTTTATTTTAAAAACCACTCAGTATACAAATGTTCAATATTTCCATATGGGTAATATAGGACAGAATTTTTTCTTCCAAAAGTAAATTATGCATTTCCAAATCATCAGTTTTATTTGTCATTTTGAAATAGAATCCAAACTATTTCATGAAGGAGAGAGGATTGCATGACCGCTGGGAACATCCTTAATCTCTCTGCACTTCATTTTTCTTTTCTGTAAAATAGAATGGGTTGAGACAGGTTTCTAGGCGACTTTGAAATTCTAGGACTTGAGGCAAATAGTTTTCGATTTGTATATGTGAATATTTTGGAATGAGAAATCTCAACAAAAAATATTGCAGCCTAGACTTTTATTTAAAAATATATTCTAGACCGGCTGAGTGGCGCCGTGGTTAAGCATTGACTTCCTGAAGCCAGCGGCCCCGGTTCGGTCCCCCATATGAGGGCCAATGACACTGCCCTCAAAGAACGAACAAACAAACAAAATATATTCTAAAATATCTCAAGACTTAATAACTTAGTAAAAAAAAAAAAATTAGAAATGTTGCAAGGGAGTTAGGAAAGTGAGCCCAGGGGGAAAGAGACCTGATTAGAACATTCTATATTGCAGTAAAAAGCCTGTTAAATATTTTACCTTGTAGAGAGATTTTCATCTTAAAAGGAAAATGTTTATTAATCCAAATTACTTCATTTAATGGATTATTAGTCAATATGATAAAGTGAAATAAAAATTTCAATATCCTGTGAAAGGGGATTGCTTGGGAGCAGGAGAACTGGGGAGATGAAGCCTAATAGTATCACTAAGACAAGCCATTCATATCTGGAAGTCCAATTTGGAAGGCAGTTCATTATTTCACTCGCTTAGTCTCATTTATTTGTCAACTGTTTGTGGGAGGCATTTGCTTTGTAACAGGTGCATAGTTTAGTGGAGGAAACAAAGTATACACATCATTGTAATATAGCTACTTAAATGCTAGAATGATAATAACTCAGGGTTCTTGGTGACCACAAGGACATCAAATTTAACTGTCCAATATTTTGTCCATTTACCTGGTGAGGATCATGAAACCCTCACCAGGGAACTTCATGCTTGAGTTTGGTTTTTCAAAGATGAATAGGAGTTAGCCTAGGCCAGTGCTCAGTAACTATTAGTTGAATGACAAAAATGGTGGAGAAGGGAGTCATGAGGCCTAAGAAACTATGACAATTTCAGGAATGTGGCATAAGCGAAGGATACTTTTTTTCCTTTTCCTACGTGGTCAACTCCAGCATTTGTCAGATATATGGCAGTGGCAGGAGTTAGTGAGGCTTCTGTATGAAATGTTGTTTTTTAAATTAGATGCTCACAAATTAGGGACTTTTCCTTGGGGTAAAACACTAATTTCGAAAATCAAACCTCTCACTATATTGTTCTTCTTCCCAAACCCAACTGCTCTGTGGCTGATCACCAGAGATCACATGCCAAGGAGAAGTGAGGTTATAATGCTCAAAATGTACTTTAGCTTGACCCTGTTTGACCCATCCATCCACAACCTCTGCTCAACCCCTAATTCTAATCAGTCAATCTGAATATTTGTGCATTTAGTCACAAGACAGACCAGGTGGGAAGGACAGAAATTGATAAATATTCCTAAGGGAAGCCAAAACCCTGAGGTTTCACTCAGAAACCTCCGCTTGGGCTGCTCAGGGTCACTGCCTCTGTGATTGTTCAGAATGAAAGCTGAACAATTTCTACTTATCCTTAATAGTTTTAAAATATAACCTGTACACCCAATTCGAATCCATACTTTCAAATTATTTTTCTATGATTCTTAAGTATATTATGATGGCATTTTCCAACCCTAAAAGTAATACCTTTTTTTAATCTTTTGGCAATATGTGAGGTTGTATAAGAGAAATGATATCTAATACTCTGCAAATTATAGTGCATTTGGGGCATTTAGTAAAAAGATTAATATTTGGTATCAGGGTGTAACATTAAAAAAATATATAATTAAGTTTCTGTGTCCAAAGTTTGGGAGATATTTGGTCCTCTTGAAAAATAAAACAACCAGTCTTTCATTTTGGCCATGAGTACTTTTTGTAGGTAGAAAGGAACTCCAGCAATTTTGGGACTGTCTGCCTCTCTGTGGGTTACACAGGATGGAAAAATGCATTTGTGGTCATATTAAGTGTCATGTTTTATTGGTTTCATGATATGTATGTCAAAACCAGCTCCATATATGTTTGCTCATTCATAAGACCCACAGTCTTCAGCTTAGGGTTTAGTAATGAATGGAAACATTTGAGAAGTAAGGTACTGTATTAAAAAAAAAGTAAAATCTCAATTCAGATGGATCCAAATTTGATTCTTGGACTCATTAGACACCAATGAGGACATTTTATTCATAAGTTGATGCTTATTTTAGTTATCTTCATGTTATCATTAAGTACCTTTGAATTGGACTCATTCATCCCTGAGGCAGGTTAGAGTTGCTTGCAATTGAATTGCCACCTTAATTCAGTTCAAACATCAGTTTTCAATTTCCCAATTCTTTTGCTGTTTAAATTAATCAAACGAATTAAAGATGAGTAATTACTGGCTCTGTTCCTATAGTAACAAGTACCACATTCTGACAACGTTGGAAACAAAGGTGGCTATTTTGGGCTTTCTCTGTTTACACTCATCAAAAACAAGGATGGGTGTTGCATTTTATTTTCTTTTTATTTGCCATAATTTCTAAATAGGAGACAAAAATCATCGTGTTCTGAAGGATATATTGGGGCTCCAGTAAGGTAATTTTAAAATTGGCATCAATGTTAACTTCAGGGACACACGACACTTTAGCTTTCCATTTCTTTAAATACTATGGTAGTTCAAAATGTATTTCATTTTGTACTCTTTAGGAAAAGTGTCTCAGGTCTTAAGCAATTCACTGAAAGGAGATAAATGCGCTGACAGCAACAGAACAATCAGAAGTAGTTATTCTGCTAATTGACTTTCAGCTAATGTTTATAAAGTAGGTAAGGGGCATCAGGCACTTTGATAGGAGCTGGAGAGACACATGTTATAGAGAAAAGCAATTTTTATGATGACTTTATACCTTAGATATAGGTTAGAAGGAACATGTTTCTACTTGGGCTGCAGCAAGATCCCAACTCAAACTGAGCTGCAGCCTTTTGAGCTCTAAATTCCCTGCTGCGTATCTGAGGATTAAGGGGGAGGGAAAAGAAGCAATAGCCCTCACTATTAGTGTTGTGAAGGCGGGAAGACTATAAATTGACCGCAGTAGGACACGACTCTTGTGGTTAGCACTGTTGTCTTTGAGGAACTTAGAACCATTCTTTATTCCCCAAAAAAGAATTAGTTGTATCAACCATGTTGAACATCAGTGTTTGTGTGTAGGGGGAGAGTGGAAGAAATGTGTGTGTGAAAGCTTATGTAAATTACATTTATTTATATATTTTGTATACTTTTTCAAATAACATTCACATATAGAGTCAATTCTGCTAACACTACATAAGCATTTGTAAAAATCACCACATTATGCAAATTCCACAAAAACAACCACAAAGCTTGTGGGAAAAAAGGAGTTAGGGACACAACACTTAAAAAAACTTCCTCAGTGGCACATAGAAAGAAGGTAGGAACCTAGTAAAAATGGGAGCATAGTTTTACACATGTGACTTGGATAAGAAATACATAAATACTATAATAAATTTGGCTTTACCTTGCAAAAGACCTGAAGTTTGCTAGTGAAAATGAGTGTCAGAAGATTGTAGCTTGTGAATTATTATGGGATAGTAGAAGGAAGATTATCTGAAACTGGATGGAATGTTTTAACCCTAGCTATGGATAGGTGTGATTCATAATATACTGAGGTAACTGGTAAAGATTTAAGGTATATGTATGAGTGTATTTTTCATATTCTTCCACAGCTCAGTTAAATGGGTGCAGTTTTCTGCAGATAACATTGTGCAGAAGCAAATGTGAAATTTGCTTTATGTTTTAATTGTCTTCTAATATATGAATTGCATTGAAATAAAAGCATTTTATAGCAAGCATGATACTTATCGAGGCAGTATCTCCCTTCTCTCAACAAGTATTCAACCTATATCTTGCTTTTGGGACTTAAGTCCACTTGTGCTCTGATTATTTATACATATCATTTCCTCAATTAGGTGGTAAGCTCTTTGAGGGCAAAGGCTGTCTCTGATATTGCATCGATTTTTACAGTACCTAATGAGGCTATTTACTGATAAAAAATTCATTACAAACACCCATGGATTGAATAGTGGTAACTGTGTAGGAGATTGAGGCATAGACAAATAGATTTCAAGAAGGCAAGAAAGCAAATTTTCAAAAAGGAGATAAAATATCTGATGTTGCATTATGAGAAGTTGTGTTTATTATGGGATTGTAATGGACCCACAGGACTCTGGTGCAGATATGTAGAAATACATTTGATGTGTATACTTAGGAAAAATCATTAAGAGTCCGTTTACACAAGTATACTTTTTCTTGCATAGCCAGGTTGAAATGAAATAAAGGGCTCTTTGACAGAAGAAACTAAATAACAAGGAACATCTTGAGGAGTAGGTTTGGGAGGTGGAAGTACTATTGTGCTATAGTATCCCTTTAGACAAATATTGTTTTGTTTTGTTTTGTTTTTTAGCTGAGCCATCCTGCTACCTGTTGGCAGCTCAGCGGCTGCTCAGCTTGGGCTGGCATTGAACTGCTGTTGCTCAGAGCTCAGCTCACACCCTTGCGCGACCTCTTAACCAACTGAGCCACTCGGCTGGCCCAAATATTGGGTTTTAAACTTGTTTTCATGAAACCCAAGATGCTGGATGGAATCTTCTCAAAGCTGTTGTGAAGGAGAGGACAAAGGCAAGGGCTTTGAGTGCCCTTTCTTTCATTTCAAATTTAATTATTTTGTTTATGCATCATGATTCCCTAGCCATCAAAGAAGAAACGTTTGCAAGTTGGAAGCCATGGCTTTGGGCAAGATAGTAAGAATAATGATAATGGTGGCATTATGCATTATGTGTGGAGAAGAGCCTCATGGCTTTCTTTGTCTCAGCTAGAATCATCTTATCTTCCCCCTTCCTTTCTTCTCCACATGACAATAGAACTCCTGCAGTGGGAGACTTCCAGAATGTACTTCCTGGGGTAACTGCACATATTTGTCTCACCATAGGCATGGTAATTTAAGGAGAGCTATTTGAGCTGCTTCATGTAAAACCTATAAAATGTTAAGCAAATCTTCCACTCAAATACATATGCGGTCACATTCACAGTCTTAACATCTAAAAACTTAAGAGCTGTTCTCTCCTAAATGGGTATAACTTAATATGTTCAGTGCACCCGTAGGAAAATTATAATCTCAGAAACAGTGCTGTATTACAAAAGGAGTGATTTTATGTACAACTAACAAAGCATCTGTAAAAATTGCATTTTAGCACTGATGGAGGAGGACTCTAACATACACTGAGGTCAAGAATCAGTGACTGATTATGCAGTCTATAAATGATTAAGACCTTGAATTTTTCCCATGTTGTCAACCTTTTGGCCATTTCCTATATCAGCTATTTGATATGATTATTTAGGTTGAAAGTTAGTAATGAACGTAGTCATTATGTGAACAGTTAGAGTTTTCTTTAGAAGTTTAGTAGAAGAGAATGTTGAAACCCTTAAGTAAAATTTAGAGTCATCTGTAGATTCCTTTAATCCATAATATTTCTCTAGTAAATTTGCACCATAAAAATCAATAATTATTCCATTAACACTTCTTGGAATGCAACTCAAATTCTGTGCTGTGGAGAAGTAGCATTATCTTTGATAAGGAACAATAGTGAAAAATCAAGGTGCAAAAGGATTTTGAAAATCTGATTATCAAAGCATCTTTTATTTTTCAGCCTTTTTGCTGGGATAAAATTGCAAATGGATGAATTAGCCATAAAGCAGCTTCCCACATGATTTACCAGCTAACCAAATGCTTGTACATGCAATCTGAATTTGGGAGGTGAAGTGTCAGACTAATTTTGTTAAATGAATAAACCCAACAATTAGCATCCTCAGTTTGGATAACTTAGCAAGTAGTTGTACCTGTGTTCCTGTACTCACAGTCAGATAGAACTTTGTGTTCTCCTAAATATTGGTATCCCTTTGTATTGCTCTTATGACACAACATCCTGTAAGAAAGGACGTAAGCATTTATGTTCCAGATATTATCTTAAGTATCAGGGTTACATGCAAATTGAGACTCGGACTAAGTAATTCAGTCTGGAAAAGGAGACACACATGTGAGTGTGGCAGATTTCTTTCCTTTAGCTCCACAGATTTGTTTTCCACCCTTACCAGCCACGTTGTCTAACCCAGTACAATGAGCATGGGCCACCACAAAGGCTTACTACCCTCACCCTTTAGTGGAATGCAGCCTACAGAAGGGGCACCCTAGCAGCAGATAAGAGGGACAGGAAAGAGTGAGGTTAGGTTATTTCTTCCCCCTGTGACACTCAGGGGTTGGTAGTGTCCCTTTAGTGAATGTCATGGCTTCTCTAAAGGTAGCCTCCTTTGCTAACTCTCTACTTCCAGGGATTGGTAATTGCTCCCTCCCTTTGATTTTAGGGTAGAGACTGATGACTTCTCTGCTGCTGTGCCTAAGTTATATGCTTATTCTCTACAGTCTGCCCACACCTCTGTTCCTAGTCCTTTTCTAAATAGATTCTCTTCAAATGATTTGAATACAAGAGAGGTGTTTTCCTCTGGAGACTCTCTCTGATACAGTAAGTACTGCTTACTCAATATTATAAGCCAATAAGGAAAAGGCTATAGGCTGGTAGGGATGTACAAAGGAGAGAAGGATCATGTATTCTAATAGTAGGTATCAAGAAATACAGCTTAAAGTGGTAGCATGAGGACTGAAACTTAAAGGATTAGATTTACTGGATGAAAAAATATGGGAAAAGGCATACCAAGTGAAAGGAAAAGCATTTGTGAAAATTACAGAGGTTGAAAATTCAATGGCTGATTTTGGGAATAGTTATGTATATGTGATTGGAGTTTAATGTATATGAAAGGAAAGGTTGAGAGATATAAGGATGACAAAGGAAAAGCTGATGTGTATCTTGTCTATCTATATTTTCAGGCCTCGCACAATTGTGGTGTTCAATAAATAACCTGTTGAGAAAATAAAATCAATAAATAGAAAGGTGAACAGGGGTCAAATCATGAAGGGTTTTGAATGCTAAGGAATTTGTACTTCACAAGGAAGGTGATGAGGATACCTTTTAGTTATCAGGACATTAATTATCTCCCTTACTAGACTGTAAATATCTTGAGGAAATAAGTCTTCTCCATCTACAAACTCACAGTATTTCTTCGTAGAATTAATTTGCATATTGCTGGCATTCGAAATGTGCTTGATGGATTATTGCAAGCATAAATTACGGGGTTAGAGTTTCCATAGCTTGTGTGTTTTATTTTAGCCATTTTTTATTAGAGGTTTGAAAATGAAATCATATTGATTTTATTCCAAGAATTGATTTAAACATAATACAATTGAAAGCAGAAATGCAATGCCATTGATGGGTTTAATATGCTGCCTACTGAAATATCATTGGTTCATTTATTACTCATTGATCCAAAGAAGACCTCAACTTGGAAAATGATTGACTACAGCTAAGAGATTCTCTTTAGGTTTGTAGGGAAAGATTTGGCTTCTTCTGTAAATATTTATGGCCATATTCAATAGCTTGATGGGGTCACTATTTGACATTCTCTCCTTTAGAATGAAAATGATCACTTTTATCAAAAATTGCCCTCCATATTTTCACTAATGTTCATCTTAAACCTCTAAGAGTGACAAACTGTTAAATTTTTTTGTGGGTATGAATTAATTCAAAATTAAATATATTAGCTCAGATTTACTAGTGAGTACAAAAATTTATTTTAAATTAAATAAATGCAATTTAACAATTCCTTGTATTTTTCTTTGTATTTACTTGTTTATTTGCCTGGGAAAGAGTAAGTGCTATGGACCAACTGTTTGTGTCCCCCCAATTCCTATGTTGAAATCTAATCCCCAATGTAATGTTATTTGGTGGTGGAGCCTTTGGGAGGTAATTTTGTCATGAAGATGGAGCCCTCATAAATGAGATTACTGTGTCCTTATAAGTAGAGCCCAGAGAGCTAGCTTGCCTCTTTTCACCATAAGAGGATACAATGAGAAATAGGCCATGTGAAACCCCAAAGAAGGCCCTTACCAGAAATCAACCATGCTTGGCTTCTTGATCTCAGACTTCCAGCCTCCAGAACTGTGAGAAATAAATTTCTATTGTGTATAAGCCACCCAGTCTCTGATACTTGGTTATAGCAGCCCAAACAAACACACTAAGTGAACAAGATGCTATTTATAAGGATACACTATTGTACTTCAAATAGGAGAACGAAGTAATTTCTTCTTGTAGGAAGTTCAGCAGCTACTTACTGGATATCTACTATTGACTCTGAGCTACTATGGGTGTCAAGGGATTCTGTAGCAGGTGATGTATGAGGTGTGATTAAACAATATGGTAAATGTTTAAATAAAAAAAATTATAATAAAAGACAAATTGCCATTAATTCCCTTCAAAATACTCCCCCTCGTTTTGAACACACTTATCCCATCACTCTTACCACTTTCTGAAGCAGTTCTGGAAGTCCTCTTTCCTGAGTGTCTTTAGTAGCACTGTTGTGGCTGCCTGATGTCCTGAATTGATTCAAAACATTTACATTTCATGGTCATTTTGACTTTGTGGAAAAGCCAGAACATTCACCCGGTGCTGGTGAATAAGGTGAATGAGGACACACCATAATGTTATTATTTGACAGAAATTGCTGTACCAGAAGCAATATGTGACATGGAGCCTTTCTGTTGTGATCACAAAATACAGTGAATGTTGTTGCCGAACGTTATCAAATGGAAAGGCAGGGATCTTCAATTTGGAAAGTGGTATATTGAACCTTAGTAACAGTGTGTGACAAGTTTCAACTTACTGCATGCAGTCACTTGAGCATGAGCTACGGTTGAGAGAAGGTGTGTCTGAAAAAGTGCTGTAAATCATCTTCCGTCATGACAACGCTCTGTGTCACACATCACTTGTGGTATATGGCAATTTCTGTCAAATAAAAACATTATGGTATGTCCTCACCCACCTTATCCACTGGACCTAACATCGTGCAACCTCTGGCTCTTCCCCAAAGACAAAATGACTCAAGGTATCGAGGCAGCCATGACAATGCAACTAAAGACACTCACGGAAGGGAACTTCCAGAACTGCTTCAGAAAGTGGCAAGAATGATGGGATAAGTGTGTTCAAAGAAACACACTTGTGTTTTGAGGGGGATGGGGGGTTAATGGCGTGTTTCTTTTACTGTAATATTTTTTTTTTAAATTTAAACAGTCACAGTATTGTTTGATCACACCTTATAAGTGCGCTCTCCAGACTTTTACTAAATAGGTGCACCTATCTCCCAGTTGTTGTGGATGTTGGTTGTTAAAGGCTCACACTTGTGGTCTTCTTCAACATGTTGGCTGTGGCTTATAGGAGGTCCCTAGCCCAGAGATGCCTGGGAAGTTACAACCTGTTCCAAAGGTGGCCTGTAGACAATGGTAACTGATGCAATATATAACAGGCAGCTTGGTCACCTCAGATAGGAAAGTTCAGTGGTGCAGCCAGTGTTCGGAGCTCCCAATAGATCAGGATGAAGCTAGACTTCCCTTGAAGCATCATCTTGACCAGGCTCCTTCCACTGTTTTTCTTGCTTTGTTCACTTCCCTACTTTCTCCTGAGAGCACTGCTTTAATACATTTCTCGCAGGAATCCCTGTCTCAGGCTCTGCCTCAAGGAAATCCCACTGAAGACAGATACAGGGAAGACTAAGGCATAGGCTGTTTTTAAGGAATGCATAACTGCAAGTAGACCAAGTTTGCAAAAAATTTAAATTAGAACATAATATGATTTAGAAGAGATACAAGAATAGTGCTGTGAGGATTTATGTAAAGAAGAATGTCTTCAAGTAGATTGTGGAGGGGATGTAAAAATCTTTGAAGCAGAATAATTTCAGGTTATGAGAAATGCATTTTCTCTGTTTTGTCTGGGGAATAAGTGCAAGATAATAATGAGGCCATATTGTGGCATGCCTTCAAAGCTGGGAAACTGTTTATTCTTAATTTAAAAGCAGTAGAAAACCTTGAATAGTTTAGAACGTCACAGTGATTCTGTTGGAAGTGTACTTCTGAACATATATCTGGATGACTATGCAGAATAAATTTTAGTAGTGGGAAATAGTAATTGACAAGATCAGTAAGGAGGCTAATAGTCAAGTGAGGGAGAAAAAAAAAAAAAAGATGTTCCATAGTGACAATGGGGTGAGAAATAGATGTGAGAGACTCTTGGAAGTAGAATTGACAGGACTTGCCAAGTAATTGGCTATAGAGAGAAAGACAGAGAGAGAACCAAAGCTTTTAATCTTGTTTAAATGGTGGCCTCTTAATGCCTTCCCCCAAGTGAAATTGTTGCATTCAAAAATATGCACATTAAACAAATCTGTTATTAAATGCAAACACTGAGTTTTATACCTTTTTAAAAACCTGTGCCAATTTAATGGTGGGGTGTAATGATATTTCAGTGTTATTTTCATTCATTATGAAAATAATGAATAAAGTTAAAAATATCATCTGTGTTTTGTTGCATGAATCTGTCATGGGCTGAGAGAAGTAAGCAAACATTCCTTCTATTTTTGTGTTTCCATTTCTCCTTGCATTTGAGTAGTTCATGCTGTATGTAATTTGATGCTATGCTACTAGGCCCATAGTGATTTATGACAGTCCCATTCAGACTGTTTTCTGACTACAAGCCAAAAGGAAATGGGGTGTTCAAATGGAATTTTTTATGCAAATAGAAAGGTCTCAACAAATGATATGATGATGTTAAAGAAAAGCCTTGCCAGCAGGTCCTAGCACAGTACTGGGGACATGTTTTGGGTCAGAAGACCTGGGTTGGAATCCTGGCTCCAACAGCTAGTTTTATACACTTAGACAACTTACTCTGTGGACCTCAGTTTTTAAATCTGTAAGGCAATATTTTCTCCAAAGGATTCTTCTGAGAAACAATCACAATAATGGGTATAATTTTTTTTTATACTTACAAAATGAATGTTGCTATCAACGAATGTTTTTATACCTGCTGGCCTTACTATGTTTTCATATCTTTCCCCCAGCATATTTCCTGACACATAGAGCCTGTCATATGGATGGACAGATGAATTTTTAGCCTTGGGTGGTATAAGTGATACTATATATATATATATATATATATATATATATATATATATATATATCTCCTATATATCTCCTTCATTCTCCTTTGCTGTCTGAAATAAGAAATAGGAAAAAAGAGGTATATCACGAGCTCTATTATAAACTGTTTTCTTCTATATCTGTTTTAGCTTCGCCTGGAAACACTTATTTCATTTAGGGTGGATGATTAGTTTTCTCCTCTTCATAAGGTGGTATAATATTTCTGATGGACCTCTGGATTCTCTTATTTAAACAACAGTATCCTGTTAAGGTAGCACCAGCTGGCTTTGCACATGGAAAAACCATTGTTGCATCTTTTATTTTTTCTTTTTTGGAATTTCCTGGAAATGATAGGAAGATGAAAAGTGACCTCCTTTTTGGTATTTTTGTTTTCTTCTGTTGGAACAGCTTGTTCAGATTATATGAGCAGTTCTGGATGTGTGCATGTGTGTGTGTGTGTGTGTGTGTGTGTGTGTGTGTGTGTTACACATTCTTGTGTTCCCATTTTTTTTCCCCATCCTTCAGGAAAGGTTTTTGACGCTTGATGATATTTTTCTTAGTTCTGTAGTATACTTATCTTATAATTTGGGTCAGGCAATTTTCAACAAAATCATTTTGTACTTGGAGAGTCTCGTTAGCCTCATAGTGACCCTACTGAGGATAAACTAGACAAGTATTATAATTAGTCTCACTTTACAAATGGAAAAACTGTGGACCAGTGAGATTGAATATGGGTTGGCAAGTCAAGACTAGAAGTCACTTTTCTGGCTTCACTGGAGGGTCTTTTCACAAGACCCCAGGGAACTTCAAATATTTATGTGCCAATACCCCTAAGAAAATATCTGTTGTCCATGAGGCAAACTGAGATGTGAATGTACCTGACTGTCTTTAGCTTTAGTTTTATGAGCCAACACAAACATTGAGTCGCCCTGTCTGACCCGATGTTCCAACCAAGAGATGACTTGCCATTTCTGAGCATGGTCTGTACTTTTCTATGCTGATGGATTTGCTTACATCATTGCCTGTCCTACATTATATATCTCCATATCGACCCTGAGATCCTGACTACCTGCAAGCCTAGCTCACATGTTAATCTCCTCTATTAAACCTTTCCATATTCTAGTAACCAATATTTTCATTGTCATCTGTGCTCCCATAACACTTTTTTCCCCTATTTTATATGGCTTCTCACATTCTGTATTGTATAATGGTTATTTTTTTGCACAATTTTTCTTGCCCATTAGTTTATAATTCCAAAGTGTTTCTGTATCCTCCACAGCACTCACCCCAGTGTGTAAACCCCAAGTAGGGGACTGATAAACATTTGTTGATGGGAGGCTAAGTTGTCTGCCTGAAATAGAATTACAGTGAAACTACCACTGTAATTCTTCAACTTAAGCAAGCAGCTGGGAAAAGAGTCTTATTTTAGTTTTTCAATGTTGTGTCTTCTGACTTTCGTTATATTTGCTCTGGTGAGTGGAGTTCACATACATAATTTGTAATTCTGTTTTTAAACATAGCAGCGTTTTTGATGGGTTACTAGCCTGTCAGGAATGTACCCAGTACCAAAGATGGAGACATGAAAGTGTTTTGAGTTTGCTCAAGTCAGGATGAGCACCAAAGACCAGTCTTAATGCCCAAAACATACCCCCAAAGATTAGCTCATTGAGCTGCACAGGACTGCCAGCCACCCTGCTGTGGACACAAGAGACCAGCATAGCGTTAGTGGAGTCTCTGTCCAGTTTTTCCTGAGGCACAGCTGAAAGATTGACCTTTGCCTAGTTTACTCTTGTGGCACTTTTTTCTTTTATTACTTTAGGTGGTAAATCATTTTTTTTTTCACTTTAACTCTTTTTCTTTCATGTTTTTAGCTAAAATCCACTGGGGTGACAATGGTTAGTAAAATTACATAGATTTCAAGTGCACAATTCTATAATACATCATCGATATAGCACATTGTGTGTTCACCACCCAGAGTCAGTTCTCCTTTCATCACCATATATTTGATCCCCTTTACCCTCTTCTACCACCCCCTCCCACCTTACCCTCTGGTAACCACTAAACTATTGTCAGTGTCTATGAGGTTTTGTTTCTTTATTTGTTTGTCTTATTCCTTTATTGCTTTCAGTTTAATATCCCACATATCAGTGAAGTCATATGGTTCTTGACTTTTTCTGTGTGACTTATTTCGCTTAGCATAGTAATCTCAAGATCCATCCATGTTGTTGCAAATGGCAGTATTTCGTCTTTTCTTTCGACAGAGTAAACAGCCAGTCTTCCTGTGGCACTTTTTTCAACTCAGAAAATAGTCTCTTAAATTGACAGCTCCCTTTTCCAAACTGAAACTCAAATGCAATTGTGTCTTTTTGGTAGAACTTCACTAATTGGTCAGAGAAGTGATAATTTTTTACAAGATAAATGGAATCAGAAATCAAGTGGTAGCATATCAATTCATATAATGGATAGAGCCTATGTATATGCATTTTGTCCTGCAAATGTGAAATTTCACTTTTCTCAGTGGAAAACTTGGATCAAATTAGATAATTTAAAAAGTACAGTTTGGAGTTTTTTCATAATATTTATTCCTGAATATTTCTGAGTAGATCTTATGAAGAACTTGTTATTTTATATTCTCCTTCTTAAATTGTTTCTGATTTTAGTTGCTAGAGTCTGAACCCAGCCAGTCAGAGTATGGGACTTGGCCTAGGCACAATAAGGTGTTATGTTCCAGGTCATTGATATCTATTTCCAGGCTTTATAATATTCTCTAGGGTACCAGTTTTCTCAAAAGGAAAGGAATAATCCTGAGTAGCTCTCAGCTATTTCTCTTAGTCCCTATGTTAGTGCTTTGTTTCTTTTCCCCTTAAAAGGAATGCAAAGATGCCCAGGGCAGGTCTTATTTACAAAATCTCAAATTACTCATCTGAGGGAATGGAATGAACAGAAAGAAAGGATGTCCAACTCCATCCCCCGTGCCACTTCCTGCACTGGATCTTAGTGTCCCTCAGGATATATCTCAGCAGATAACAGCTATGGTTACTTGGACTCTGTCTGCCCTTTCTTATTCTCTGACACATGAACTTGGTTTTTACATAGCCATCCCAGAGATCTGCAGAAATACACCCAGTTCCACTAAGATATCAGGACTCTGCTCTCAAAGGTATATAACTTCATTTTCTCCCAAAATACTACCCACATTCCCTCTACTTGTGATGGACCAAATGTTCCATTAGACTTGCCTTGCAGGCTAGTGGAAACCAATGGCAGCTTCACATTTTCCTGCTTTCTGGAATTCTTGCAGAATTTATATGTACTCCTTACTTCTACCCCTTGGTCATTTTCCGTGTTGTCTTATATTCCTACCTGCCCAAACCACAGTCAGAAGTAATTTCTTTCTTATCAATTTACCATTCCTGCCTTGCATGATAGTTACAATGTAGGCATGTTATCCGTTACCCACCCCCTAAGTCTCCCAACAATTGTAAGCTTTTAAAGGGGCTATATCTGTTCATGGTAGTCTAATCAACTGAGTGTCTAATCAATATGGTAGTCTAATCAACTGAGTGTCTTTCATGCAGCAGGAATTCAGGGCTGGTTGAACAAATTTTAAGTGCCATTAGGATAAAACTTAATTTTATTTATCTTTCCCACTTTCCAAAGTTTTTATTACCTAGGTAAACAAGAATTTAAATGTACAGCCCTCCCTTATTAGCAGTTTCACTTCCCACAGTTTCAGTTACTTGTGGCCAACTGCATTCCAATAGTATTAAATGGAAAATTCTAGAAATAGACAATAAGTTTTAAATTGCACGCCATTCTGAGTAACATGACAAAATCTTGCGCTGTGCCACTCCGTTCTAATCTGGATTTGAATCACCCCCTTTGAACTGAGCCTCCACACTGTATGCACCACTGAGTGTTAGTCACTTAGCAGCCATCTTAGCCATCAGATTGTTGCATGATGGCAGTGCTTGTGTTCAAGTAACCCTTACTTTACTTAATAATGCCAAAGAACAAGGATAGTGTTGCTGGCACTTTGGATATGCCAAAGAGAAACCACAAAGTACTTTCTTTAAGGGAAAAGCTGAAAGTTCTCAACTTAGTAAGGAAAGGTTGCTTGGGTTCTTAAGATCTATTGTAAGAATGAATTTTCTATCCATGAAATTGTGAAGAAGGAAAAATAAATCCCTGCTACTTTTGCAGTTGCAACTCTAACTGCAAAATCTACAGCCACAGTGTGTGATTAAAGGGTTTAAGAAAGAAAGGCTTGAAACAATTGCTTAGTAAAGATAGAAAAGGCATTACATTTGTGGGCAGAAGATAATGGACAGAAATCACATTCCAGTTGATGGCAGCGTGTTGCATCAGAGAACATAGCATTGAGTTTGTACGAAGACATCAGCAGGGATCCCCTAAAACAAGTGACCACATACACGTAACTTTTATTATTGCCACAATTGTTCTCTTTTATTATTGTTGTTAATCTCTTACTGTGCTTAATTTATAAGTTAAACTTTATCATACTTATGTATATATAGGCTAAAATATAGTATATACAGGGTTTGTTACTATTTGCAATTTTTGGCATCCACTGGGGGTCTGGGAACGTATCTATTATGGATGGGGGGAATGGCTATATAATATCATTTCCTCTGCTAAAGAAGTAAAAGCTATAATCTTTGACATCAGGACTTTACTGGTAGAGAAATAAACTGACTATGGAGTGTGTAGATGTGGAGTTCTCAGATATGTAGATCATGGAAGAATAATATGGGCATTGTTTAATTAGCATAAGACATGTGATACTGATTACAAGCTGTATGGTAATTCAGAGATTGTCAAATTGTTATGGTTTCAAGAAGTTGAGGAGGGAATCAGGTTGATTACTACTGAAGGAAGTCCAGGTTCTGGGATTTCCCACTGCATGCACTCCTAATGCTTCCTAAGTAAACCTGAACTGTGGATCAAGCAAACCCAGATCCATTGTTACCAGTTGGCATGTAGGATTTCTTAGAAGACTTCTTTCTTCAGTACTAAGGATGAGGAAAAGGATATAGGAGCTTGGAAAGAAGAGAAGCCACTTGTTTTCTTGAATCATGAGAAGGGGAATTCAGAGAGCCAAGGACTTAGAGGAGTTTTGATTTGGGAAGGTTCAGGAAGGGAATAGGTCAGACTCAGAGTAAAGAGGAAGGTAGGCACGGAAATCAGGGTATCGCCTGGGGATGGGGCACTGGGATTTTAGCTATCGCAACTTTGGACACGCTCCACCAGTGATGTCATTGACAGGCACTGGTATTTTGACATTTTGGGAAACACGTCTAGAATTGCATATTTTTCTTACTACTTATCTCAAAGGGAATAGGACTGTCATGTAGAAAATTAGAAACAGTTGTGTGCTAATATTTGACATTAAATTATGCGTTTTCCCCGTCATGTCCTCATTAATTTATTTGTCTTCTGAAAGAATTTTGCAACTTGTAATCACTGTAGAGTTCACTAGGTATGGGTTCTCTGACACAGGCAGATTTAGAAATGGGTCTGGAAAATCAACTAGGAACCTCTCCAGCAATGGGAGAAAAGAATTGGTTTTTCTTAAAACATCTATGATATATTCACTTTCAGGTTTCTGTGTTTATTTGGAAGAGAGAAACAGAAAGGTATTGTTTTGACTAGTGTTGGCAAACTGACAGACGAAAGCTATTTTCTGTCTGAAATGTTTTTCTTTTCTCCTGTGAAGTGTGCAGAAATGTATTCCGTTACTGGTTTAAAAGTGTGCAGATACACATTGACCTCATACTAGAAAAGGAATTGCCAGCCTCATCTAGCCCACATTGTAATCTGTGTCCCCAGGCATTTATGGAATTGCCCATTCTTAAATCCAGTGATTTCAGATAAAAACATTATGGCTTCAGTGGAAGCATTATAGTTTCCATCTGATAAAAGAAAAGGGCTACATAAATGCATAAACTGTTTGCCTATGGAAGTAGTTTCTCATTCTATCCACAAAGAGGGTGTTTATTGCTTAATTTATGTTCTTGTTGTAAAAGTTATTAGCACAATTGATTACTAATTAGAACTATTCCCAGTAGTTGGTAAAGTAGCATGGGTTTAATTTTTTATTTTTGTCTTATTTTCTTGGAATATTATTCTTGGAGAATTTTGCCTTTTTCATGGAACTAATTAATAGTCACAAAGAATAGACCAACATTAATGAGGCATCGAAGCAAAAAAAAAAAAAATTAGTATCCCAAATTTTGGACTAGTGCTATTTCATTCTTTCTCTGTTGTTTCAAAAGGGACTGAAGTGTTTTGTGAAAACAATTCCCACTTCCCTAGGATTCTCTGTGGACATATTCAGGTACAAATTTCATCAAACTGGAAGGCAGTTGAAGTGATTAGTCATACCTCTTACTTTTCCTGGACTTCATTGCACAAGAACAGTAGAAATGGGCCCTGACTTTTTCAGACCCTATTTTCTTTGGTGTATAATGTTTGCAAACCTCTTCCACAGCCCTTCATAATATATCATACAAAATTTTCTTTCAATAATAAATGAATAGTTATACATGTTTCTAGTAGTGAGATTTTGCAGAAGACAGCTGAAGTATCTCATGGAGTAACCACTCATTTGGAATTATTCAGTCTGAGCAGATGTTAGAAGAATTTGCAATATATTAAACAGCCATGCCTGGTGAAGTCATTGTTGTAATTAAGTTGAAACTAATGTAGGATTCTTTAAAAATATTATTTCCATGAAGATAAAAGAGTTTATTTTTAAAAAGACTTGAATTGAACCTGTTGTTTGGATTATAGCTTTTTTTGTGAAGTGTGTGTGTGTGTGTGTGTGTGTGTGTGTGTGTGTGTGTGTGTGTGAGAGAGAAAGAGGGAGAGGTGAGGGAGCAAGAACAGTTTAAGAGGCTCCAAGGGTAAGTCACAGAATAGGGAATTGAATAAATCATCCATTCCATTATTTCAGGGGATATTTCCTGTATTTTGAAAATATATCCCTAATATGTAGAAACCAAAGAGTAGCTTGAAGGACCTATGGTTCTTATTTGCTGGGAGCCGGCCCCCGCGAGGACCAGGGGTTCCCTTGGGTGGGATGGCGTCCGTGAGGAGAAAGAAGGAGGGAGACACTGGAAAGAGGTTCACAGGAGCGTCACACACACTTTATTATTAAAGCCTGGCCCTTTTTATAGGGGCTTCTGACCATTACCTCAATTGTAAGTTATGTTTCACATGATCAGGATGTTTTCCTCAGACCTTTTACCTTTTTGTAATTGTATCTTTCCAGGGTACACCAGTTACCATGACTTCCTTACAGGGCATATACTTGAACTGAGTAGCAAAAGGAGTCTCAAACTTTTCCTATCCTACGAAGAGCTGCATATTATTGCAATAGAGGGGAACATCTGTTTCTCAGTCAAAGCTTCAGTTTTTGTTGCTACAGCAATGTACAAAGCAAAGAGTTAAAACAAGGCTGTTAATTAAAATACCTCATGGTCAGTAAGTTGTCTCTTATCAGAACTCTCATGGCTGAGAGACCTTGGTCTCCTGGTATCCAAGGAAACCTTTTACAGCTGCATAGGCCAAGGGGCTATCTCAGTTCAGGGGTCCCCTTGGGCTGTACCCTATTTTAGGGAGTTTCCTTTTCTTTAGGAAATCTTGCCCCGTCATTGACGTACACAATCAGCTATCATCAGGGTACCATAGGAACTTGTCACAAATGCAGTGAAGGTACTGTCTCCTGTAGGATCTGATGTGGAGGAAAGGCACATGGGTTCATAGAGACAGGAGATATTACATGACCAACCATAAGGCAGCATCCCAGACATCCAGTGCTGAGTGTGGATCTTTATTTCAATGTGGCCTTGTCAGAAACTGGGAGACTGTTGGCTCCCGGCACTTATTGAGAATGGGATTCTTTGTTCTTGAATAAACAAAAAGAGTAAAACATTTATACCTTTTTCCACAATGTGATATTATAGTTAAAAAATTTACAACCAAGTTCAAAACATATGTAGAGGAACTAAAGCATGTAGAATTATGTCTGCTGTTGAAAGAATGCCTTTTAGTCTTATCACCCCCAAAAGCCTTTTTATAGTTAAAAAATAGGTGACATAAGTTCTTTAACAGCCTAATAAAAAAGGCTCAAGATGGAGCATGTGAATAAAAAAAAAACCTTCTATTGTAGTTTTATAATCCATGCAAATTTGTTCCTTCCGTGGTATTGGTTTCATTATGCTCCAGCATCATGACTGAAATACACCTAGTATATGGTACTGATGTAATAAGGTCAGCAGTGTGAACTAACTTCCACTTGGTCCCACTCTTGTGTATCAGTCATGATGGACCCGTATTGCTGCAGGGAAAAAGAAAACAAAAAAAGAAAAAGAAACACTCAAACATCAGTGAATTAACTGAACAAAGGCGTGTTTCTGAATCACTTTATGTGTCCACTGGCCTCTGACCAATATTATATAATGGAAACACATATTGATGGGGACTCTATCTTGGCACATATCTACAAATCATCACTAAATGGGCAATGAAGAGTCACCACTTGCTTTTTGAAACCTTCCACCTTTAAGTGACAAATATTACTTTTCCACTTATCTCATGTGCGAAAGCAAGACACAGAGACACATCCAACCTCAAAAGAGTCAAGGAGAGTAACCATACATTGTTCAAACAAAAAGAAACACCACAATTATTGTGAATAGTCCAATGTCACTCAGAACTACCATCAATGATTAGAGCGGTGCCAGGAGGAAAAGGGTTAGTGCAAATTCATCACTCTTAAATTCAAAGTGCATCTCTTGCTAGTTAATGAAGTCATGTTTGAAGAAGGAATCCACAAGTGCATATTGTGAATAACTGAAAAATCAGGAGAGCTTTTTTCATTAATTGTGAATTAGTCTGGTATTTGGATGATCAATTATAAGTGAATTCAACTACCACTTATGATGCTGCTAAATTATATCCCTTCAGCATTGTTGGAAACAAAAGGAAGGCTGGTCATTGTGGAGGTCAGATACAGCTTTTTCTTAGGAGAGCAAGAATAGGTGTTGAAATGTAAATAGTGAGAGACTTAAGTTTATAGGGAGGATAAGAAGAGCAACTTTGAGGAGCTCCCAGAGATTTTTGCAGCAGGAATGGAAGAGTGAAGGAGGGGAACAATGTGAGCATTCTTTTATTCATGGTAAGAGGTCATTGGTCAAGAAGGGATGGAAAACATATTCTTGTTTATAAAGCATCCATTGATCAAAGCTCTTCCTCTTTCTTTTTTCCCTTCCCTTACTCTCCCCTTACTTCCCTTGTGTCTTCTCTTTCTTTCACCAATATAACAAATATTTACTAGCTTTTCTAGAGTCAGAATATGGAATTAGAAATCCTGTCTGTATGGAGTTTACAGTCTAATATGTATGATGGCGATCAGTGTGTGTAGAAAACATAAAGCAGAGTAAGAAAATACAGAGTCCTAAAAAGCACTACTTTATATAAGGCATTTAGGGAAGATTTCTTTAAAGGCATAACATTTGAGGAGAGAATATAGCGAGGAAGCAAGCCTTGAAATTATATGGAGAAGAGCTTTCCAGACAAACGAGACAGGAAGTGCAAAGGCCCTCAGGTGGAACTGTGTCAGTCAGCTATCCAGCACTGGATCTTCAAAGATGAATGCTTACAGGGTGTGGCTCAGTACCTGGCCTACAGTACTTATTCTATGAATATTTGTGGGATGAATGAATACAGACCTCATCCTTAAGAAACACACACTATCATAGTGGACAAAGTCCTTCCTGAAAATAACTGTACTTGCTAACAATGTTGTCACATTCAGCACTGTTAAATTCATTACTGCTATCTACCAGGCACAGTACTAGAGTATTTACATGAATGCTCTTACTTCATTTAGAAACAATACCATGAATGTATGCGATATGACTGTTCCCACTTTATGAATAGAAAATCAAGAGAGATAACGTGGTATAATGTTTAAACATTTGGACTCTGGAACCAGGCTGCCTGCATTGGAATAATAATAGTTCTTCCTCCTGGCAGTTCTGTGACTGTGAGCAAGTTGTTTAACTTCCCTGTGCCTGGGTTTCCTCGTCTGTAAAAATTAAATGAATATAATGCGTTCAGGTAGTTAGTGTGAGGATTGCATGAACTAACATATGTAGAATGCTCAAAGCAGTGCCTAGCACGGTAGAGTTCTTCTTTGATCACTGTCACAGTCGTCATCATTTCAAAATCTCTGCAGAAGCTAATTGCTACATAGAAGTCTTTACAGATAGGATGCTTGAGCTGAGGCATGAATGGAAGTGTAGGAATTCTAAAAGGGTAAAAGAACTTATTCAAATATATGTGTGTGTGTGTGTGTGTGTGTGTGTGTGTGTGAGAGTGTTTTGTGATTATTTTTCAGGAGGGTTTGAAAAGTATATCTTTGGTAGTAAAATGTCTTCTTTTTGCTATCAGATTATTATAATTTATGTTCCCTCTTGTTCCCAAAATGCTTCTAGGCTCACAACTTGTAGACATGAGAATTAAATCAGTGTCATTTTCTGTCTTATGAGATATACAATAAATTCAGGACACTTTAGCTTTTATTTTTATTAAATAAAAAGAAGGGACATGATGTCCTGTACGGATAGTCAAATTGAATGAGTAGGGGTGATAGTTAAAATGAAATATTCACTGAAGATATTCGATTTGACTCCACAGAATTGTGTGTGAATGTGTATGTACATTTGTGCTAGTTTTCTTTTATACAATCTGTTACTGAGTCACAGATGTAGTACCTTCTTTTATATGCATAACAAATGAGATCTACACATTTTCTCTGAATTTATATGAAAGAAGAGAATGGCACATATTTTACACATATGAGAGTTATCATATCTTCTCTGCATCTTAATCAATTTTCCTCTTTGAAAGTGCTGAAATATGTAAAGAGCTCATTACCTAATGAAACTGAGAGTCACTTTCCAGGTTAACTTCTGAGGCAGTACAGGCTTGTTTTGCATTGCTGAGATGATCAATATGCTCATGAGTTGTGCCTGAAATTTAATCCAATAATAGAAATTAAAATTACATGATGATGGCAACAGAAAGCTCTAACCTGATAAGGCAACCAGGTGAATATTTATCTGCATGTTAACTGAGTACCTAAAAAGTAAAACTGCATGATTATTCAAATGATGTTTGGTGTATAAAAATACCCGAGGAAAAAAGGAAAGCAAAATCTATCAACCTTTTCTATTTTCGTAATAAATACACAAGTGGATGATTACAAAATAGGAGAGCTGGAGGTGACTGGGAAAGAATGGTGAGGATATTGGATCACTGGAAGTTTTATATACCAGAATTCAGTACCTATTTTGAGGATGTAACACATTGTTCCTATTTATAATTACATAAATAAAATTGCTATACCCACTAACAGTCATTTTATGAGTTAGGAATAATTTTCCTGCGGTATAAATTGGCACTTGTGTTTCTGGCCTCAGCTCTGGGCCCACACAGACGGCCATTATAAATATGATTTATTATTTACATAAATTGGTTCTCTCTTCACCCCTAATGAATATTCCTTTCCAGTCATCTAAATTCAGACCTGATTATGAATAGCAAAGGTACAGCAAGAAAAATGAGAAATCTAATTCTTTGAACTTTTAGATTTATTTTTATAAAATCATTCCTAAGGATTGCTTTGGAGTTTTTGTGGGGTTTTTTTTCCCCTCAGTTCTTTCAGATCCCTCCTCTCTGTAAACTTCAGGTTTTGTAAGTGATTAAAACCCCATCATTTACTAGGGTTTCAGCAGTTGTACTTTTCAAGGGCTATTTTAGGAATGGCATTAACTCCTGTTAATATATTTTTGTATTATAAATGAATTGTGATACTGATTTATATTGTTAAATGTGTGAATTTATGAAAGCATATATTTCCTGGCCAGATTAATACAGACAGTATTCATGACAGACTGGTGTTGAATGTTACCTTGGAGGCCCTGAGAAGTAAGATGTGATATATTTGAATATGACATTGTTTTGTAACAACAACAACAACAAAAAAGTTGATCTGAAGAACAAATCCTTGCTTTGGTGACATTGAAGTCTCAAAGGAATGTGTGTGATTTCTTCATTCCTACCATCTGTGGCTCATACACTGTCCTCCGCTTTAATGAGATCACAGTTGGTCAAGAAGATAGAATTTCCTTGTTTCAGTTTTCTCATCAGGTTTTCCCACAAAAACATTGCCAATGACTAGTATATTATGAAGTGTATTTTGTTATAGTTCACATGTCTTTACAAATATACAGTATTCCATAAAACCCAGATTAGTTTTTAACCTGGATGTTTTTAAATGCATATGAAACATATACACCAATGTGTATTATTTTGTACTATGAATTAGGTAACGACTTGATTTTGTGTGTGCATGTGGTAAGGGCTATGAATTCATATGATAAAGATATAACTTCTAACAGTATTTTGGGATACAAGCCTAACTAATGAAAATGTTAGAACAATTCCTGGCACATGATAAGTGTTTAATAAGTATCAGAGGAAGGAAGGAAAGAAAATGACATATGGGCTCGGCAGCTAGAATGTTCACGTATTATGTTGGTTTCACCACTTTGTAGTTGCTTGACTTTGGGCCACTCTGAAGTCTGTCAGGTCTCAGCTTCCTCACCTGTAAAATGGAACTGCTTTGATTAAATGAGATAAAGTAGTTATCACAGCAGCAATACATTTTCTAAACATTTTTCAAATAATTTTTTAATTTTTTGTTTTAATCAAATTATTTTGAATGAATGTAAAATTATTATTAAACAAGTAGTAGGGTTAGCTGAGAATTTTATCTATGAATGCAGAATGCTCATTTTTCTATGGTTAAAATTTTCTTTTTCTTTTAAGACTAGTAATGAATAGATTTCAATACTATAGTTTACATTGAACGTAAATTTTTTCTTTGACTTTAAAGTCATCTACAAAATTTTCAACATGCGTTTATCAGATGAGCATCTATTATTTATTGCTTGACACTGGCCTAAATACTGGGGTTATGTAAGTAAGGGTTCTTCTAGAACAGGGGTTGGCAAACTTTTGAGACAGAAGAGCCGCTGAGGTTTTGGCAAACTGCATCTCGGGAGCCACATGCGGCTCTTTGGGTGCGTACATGTGGCTCTGAAGTAAAATTGAAAATGGAAATAAAACTATCATAGTTTCATTTATAATATTACTTTAAATTTTCCTTATTTGTAAAAATATATTTATGGCTCTTGAGTAAATTTTAAATTGTTGTGAGGGACAGGATTGGCCCTTTTAGCAGTCAGCAAACTTTTGAGATGGAATGTACCCAGAGAGCTGAATGTGGCTCACAAGGCTCAGTTTGCTGACCCCTGTTCTTGGATGTCAGACCAGCAAAGAGAAAGTGTCTGCAGTTTGATGGATGATGCTTTGATTTTGAGTAGGATGGTGTAGAAGTAGAGAAGGGGCATCTATGCAGAGAGGGAGTGAGCAGAGGATTGAAGGAAGAAGTGAACCAGTGGACATCTAAGGTTTTCTGTAGGTGATGAAATCTGAATTGGACTTTTGTGGTAGGCAGAGATTCTAGGAATAAACCCCAACATTCAACATCTGATCTAATCAAATAAGCCATTAAGTGTAGAGAACTTTCAGCTTCTAAAAGAAGAGGAAAGCGGAAGAAGAGAGGAGAGAAAATAAACACAAAAAGGATTCACTGTGCTATTGTTGGGTTTGAAGATAGAGGAAGCAACATAAAAAGGAATACAGATGTCTAAAGAAGCTGAGTGAGATGCCTAGCTGAAATGAGAACCTTAGTTCTAGGAAAGCAAGGAACTGAATTTTGGCCACAGCTTGAATGAGCTTGGAAGTAGATTCTTTATCAGAAGCCCTTCAGGCAAGACCCCAGTCTGGGCACTTACCTTGAGTTTGGTCTTGTGAGATCTGCAGCAGAGAATCTAGCCAAACCCAAATGGATATCTGGTCTGTAGAAAATGTTAGATAATATATCGGTATGGTTTTCAGCCATTAAGTTTGTGTCAATTTGTTACACAGCAATAGAAAGCTAATATAATTTTGGAGGATGTGTTTTAAAATGTTAGCCAGGAGAAGAAACAGAGACAGGGAAGCCAGTTAAATGGCCAGTGGAAAATATAACAGAGAACTCAAAAACGCTTAAAAAATACAGAATATCATCATACATTATACCAGCATTAGGGACAACGATTACCTATGGAACTATAGATAAACATGCAATATCTAGATCAATAGCCATTTATTCATGGTCTAGAGTAGTTCACTAATAAAATGGCTCTCATTCATTAGAAGGTAAAAATCCTTAATTCAGCCATTTCTATTCTAAGGATCTATTTTTGCATAATGAAGCTTAATTTTGGAAAGGTGAGAATAAGGTATTTTGAATAGAAGATTATTAAAGCTTGGTCCAAATTAAAATATATGAGAGTATTTCCAAATTTGGGAAGAGGAAATGAGGTATACTATAATTCATAATAAATAAAAGTAGCAGAAAGAAGATAAAGGAAAGTTGGAAGAGAGGAAAGGAATAAGAAGTATTTTTTTTTGTACTAAGACTTTAATATGTGGAAATTTAGTCTTATATTATTTGTAAATAAGATACTTAGTTTCAGGGTGTTTTACTCTGCACTTGGTTATTACGTTTAGTACCTTTCTCCAATGATGAGAGAAAATGCATTTTAATAAAAATTGATTTTCTAAGTTAGAGGATATACTTGCTTGCTTTTGGAAGGGTAAACTAAAATCAATATATTTTTCCCACATATAATTTGCTTTTAATTTTTTATACCTTTGTGGAAATGTGGGCTATATTTAGTGTAATACACCAGCTAGTTCTTTACTAAATGATGTTTTGAAAAAGCAAGGACTGCTCCCCTCTGACATATTTTTAATAAAATAGCCTCTCATACCACATCAGTAATAAATGTTTGAAAATTCTCAAGTGACTAAATGGGATTTAAATTATTTCTATATTATTTCAGCCATCTAGATCTATGACATCAAAATATATTTCCAAAATGTGCACAATTTAATTTACAATGATGACTCTCAATCTCTCAATGTTAAATTCTGAAAATTATAAAAGAGCACTGTTAATTTTTCACCAGTTAGTAGTAAATTTTATAATGTGCATAATGTAACTTAGAGGCCAGTGGTTTTACATGGTTCTTTGGTTTATAGCTTCAGCTGCCATGATAATTTCAGCAAGTCAATACAATGTAATCTAAAAAGAAAAGAAGACGGATGATGAAAATGAACCATTTTCTTCCCTACCCCATGTTCTCTGCATTATTTAACTTGAAAGTTGACTCGATCTTTTCACACAGGCAAATAGCAAGCAGTAAACAAATTCTTTCAATAAACTAACAACAGTGAAAGGAAGATAATTATCTATACCAATAAGCAATGCCTAAACAAAGGCAAGCATCAGCAGCAGAACATTATAAAGAGAAATGAGCTCAAATGTATTTTATTTCCCCTTTACATCTTACCCCTATATTTTCTGGTAGAAAATTGGAAAATGGGAGAAACAGAGTAACAGTTCACTCCCACCTCCATTCATCGACCCTAACCAAAGTTAATTCAAAATAAACGTGTTTTTGAGCAAAGTTGTATGTCTGTTTTTCTTTTCCAACAGAACTAAAATAAAACTTCCTTTCTAAATGTAACATTAATTAATGTTTCCTTTTATCTTGGTGATTTAATTGGTTCAAACACTCTGGCATTAACTTTCTGAGGATTTTCTAATTATGCCTATGGTCAGAAATATTTAATTGATTTTTGCTCTGACCTTTCCATAGATGTTCTGATCCTTTCTTTAGTAAAACTTCCTTAGTTCATTTCTTTAATAAGGTTGAGAAATCTTGCTTAACCTGTGTGTTTCACAAGTAACTTTTGCTCAACGTTTACATATTGCATTTAGAAATAACACTGGGGAATTTACAAAAGGAAGTAGCACAATTTCATGATTCTAGGGTTAATAATTGTAATCCAGGAGTAGTTTATAGTTCTAATGTAGTGTAGCTACCACAAGTATGACGGTTTTGTGAGAAGAGGCCAGACAGTAGGATTAATGGTATTCTTGCCCACATATACCACTGCCAAATTTTCTAAATTCTGCCATTTCACTGACTGAATGTCAAGCAATATGGGAAAATATAGAATATTTTGTATCTATAAAACAGTTGAAAATTATTTTTTATATCACAACTAATATGTACCAGGTGTAGAGATGCAATTCAGAATAATATATAAGCTCCACGAGGGCAGAAATTTTTGTTGACATTTGTTAATGTCTGTCTTTGACACCACACTGTATTTTCCATGTGGGAACAAGTCCTATGCGTTTCTGTTTATCAAGTGCTTAGCACTATGCCTGATGCATATTTACACATATGTATGAGTGAATATTTATATTATAAATGTAAACATTGTTTAGATGGCAATTTACCATGCATAATGAAGCCTTTCTTTTTATTCAATATATCGTAAATACATACCATGTTATATACATTTCTGTAAATGTAATTTAATGGCCATATAGGATGTAGCATAAATTACTAATTCTTTTTTATTATTCTTTGGGGCTATTTCCACTCTTTAATTTGTTATTTTGATCAAAACAAGGCTTCAAGAAAGGCATCATAGTTTCATATTACACATATAATTATTTTCTAATAACAAATCCTTAGAAATAGAGTTAATAGATAAAAATGTGTTGGTTCACAAATATAGTGCAAGTATTCCACTGAAGAATAAATCAAAGCAGTCACTCATGCCTAGCCATTGGTTAAATATAATTAACTTAATTGTTTTTCTTTGCATAGACTGATGAAATGAGTAGACAGACCTGAAGGAAAGTGTATTTTGATTAGGAGCAGGTTTTGATAATTCCCCTTTACCTGCCCATCCTGCAAAAGACATCTTTGGATAAAAAGAATGAAGCATAGGACACATATGCTGGAGTAAAAGCACTGTTGAAGAAGCCAGAACATAAACTGTATCTGGTCGTTTTGCAAAGGTCTGTCTTTGCCTTCATCTAGACCCATTTCTATATATGTTAGATTTGGATACACATGGGAAAAGTTAAGGTTTTCAGTGAGATGTTCTGAATTTCAGTTTCTTCTGTCTCTTAGTTTAAGTATCATCAGCATCATAATTAAAATCACTAAAGAATCAGGGAAAGGTGTGACTGCATAATGCCAGAGCCTGAGTTCCTGGCAGACTCTTTCCTGGCAATATGTTCCATCCTCAGGATCTCTGCAGCCTTGTCCCTGTCCACTTCTCTTTAATAAGTTGTCATTGTCTAACAATGGATATTGATTATTCAGAGATTCAGCAGATAGTTATTTTCAGACATCAAATTATTTGCATTTGTACTTGAGAAAATTTTCCCAGCTAATACAATATTTTGGATTTTGGTGCGACTGAAAAGGTTATTAGATACATAAGAACAAATTTGCTTTAATTTAGTTTTCCACCTACAGGGCTTCCTACACATTCATAGAGTGTATTACAAGGTACTTAGCCCTATCTCACTGTCATGTTTATTCTGAAAATAAACACAGGACAGAAGAAACCCACATGCCTCTGAAATTATAGGGAGGGTTTAAGTAGGCAGAAACTAGCCCAGTGGAACCATCCAACTTGGAAATAATCTATAAAAACTATCTGGCACTTTTCGCCATGCCCCTACTCCCCGTCCTCCTTTCCTCAAATAGCCAGAAAATCAGCATTAGTGAATTCAGTAAGAATAAAGAACTTTGATTTGTAATGCATATAAAAGGATGCACACTAAATTTTTAATTAATTTTATTAAACATAGTTTTATCATGAGAAAAGGTCTATGAGGTACCCATATTTAATTAGTGATGTGCTAGTTTAATTTCCTGAAAGCAAAAGTAAACATACGTTAAGCATATTTTCCTTTTAACCTGTTCTGTTGATTTCTTTGTCATTGCTAAGGTAGAAAACTTTGTTTATTTCATGTTTTATTCATTTATTATACATATAATATATATGTATATTATAAATACAATGTGTATATATTTTTTCTGCAGGTTTGGGGGAGCTTTTTAAGTGAATGCAGCTATAAGCTGAGACTTTCTTAAATTTCATAATTTAAAAAAAACTAGCCAGTTTAGGAAAGCTTTAAATTCATTGTATGAATTCCTGGAATATAGGAGAGTTGCTAGAACACAGAAATTGATAATCTTTAAATTTCTAAGAAAAAGAGTCAGAGAATACTGTAGATTCCCTCATCTCTAGATAACTAAATGAAATTGACTAACTGGCATATGGGACTTTTTTTTTTTTTAAGATTTTTTAATTGGTGAATTGGGGGTGGGGAACAGACAAGTTGCTGTCCTTTTGTTCTTCAGTCTAGTTGCGGAGGACGTTGCTTCACTGGCTCATGTTGGTATCGTCATTACGCTCTTCTCGGGTGAGGCAGATCGGTTGCCGGCCTCTGGACGGCCACTCACAGCAGCTATTGGCAACTGACCCCGACTGCTGGCTACTCATCTTTGCTGTGAGCCACTCACTGTAGCCTATGGCAGCCCACTGCAGCAGGGGCTACAGCTATGCCATCCCGGGGCTAGCCCAGCTCCAGGTGGAGCTGTTGTTCACCATCTTTGCTGTAGAGGACAGTGTCACTGGCCCTCATATGTGGGATCCAAACTGGGGTTGCTGGCGTCCCAAGCCAGCTCTTAACCAACACGCCACTCAGCCGGCCTGGGACAGAGTTTTAGAAAAGGAAAAGTTGATTAGTAACTAGGTTCACTGTAATCACGTCATGCAGTAAGACTTCACTTTCTTTTTTGAATGAGTACCTTGACTGATAGATTACTACAATGTTTTAGGCATTGCGTATCTGGATTTTAACTGGATGTATGTAAGAGTTACTTATGATATCCTTATCAATAGGGATAGGGTTATGAACTGAGTGAAAATCTTATTACGTAGATATTTGGCTGTTTGAGTCATTAACTGTAACAATGTCATTAATTAATGTCAACTTGATGGAAACTTTAGTCTTTTTCAATATACTTATTAATAAATTCACAGAGAAGCTTAATGACATACTAATAAAATTTGAGGATATTAGAAGCTCAGAGAGTTAGTTCATATCTTGAATAAGGACACAGGTCTGAAAAGAACTGAACAGAAATAAATGATAGAGGGAAAAGCTTAGGAAGAATGTACAGTTATTTAATATGTTCAAATAATAAACAAGGAAAAGGAAATGAATTAACTCTGAATGTCACCAGAGGAAGACATAGGACTAGCAGGTAAAAATTTCAGTGAAATGTATTTTCAGTCAGTGAATGAAAGAAATGACTAACATTTAAAACTGTCTGAAATTGACATGGAATACTCTCAGGAGATACCCAAGATGGCATTCCAGTAACCCCTGGATGAGCACTTGACAGTATTCTCCACTAGACATTCAGCATCGGATGTTAATGGTAATAAGGTGGATGGGTAGATAATATGATATCTCCATTATTCAGGGGAACTCTGTCCTTTGAACTCTAATAAGACTTCATTTTTAATGCTTTTGACATTTATTTCCATGTAATGTATTTATCTATGTTTTTTTTTTCATTTACTTGACTTTAAGTTCTTTGAGTTAGAAACTGTCCATCATCCATAAGGCTTTTAGTACCTAACATATCACAAATTGAAATAGTGAATGAGTACATAAAAGAATAAGTTCTATAATATATATTTTCTTCCATAGGAGTCAGGATATCATAAGGCCTTGAGGATAATATGTATACCATGTGCTTATAACAGGATGGTACATACTAGGACTTAAAGTGTTCTTATTCTCTTTGGGGATGAATTTATTATTTTTTGTCTGAATATACTCAAGTTACATTGTTTAACATTCTTTATTAGAGGCATTCTGATAAGAATTGTGGTTTATATTCCAAATGCCTGGTTTATATCTGGTTCTCAAAATTTTTTGAGTTGCTTCCTGACTATATATTAGACTTTGGTTTTAAAAGATGAGTTGGAACTCTGAAATGAGGAATGGCATTTCATTTGGAGAAAGCAATTGAAACCAAGGGTGTGGCATAACATCAGTGGGATCCAGTAAAGCATCCATGTAACTGGGGCATGAGGTGTGGTGGGGATAAGGGGGAAAAACAGTGCCAAGGTTATTGAAATCACAGCTAAGACTATCAAATAAGGGCCTTGAATGCTGTGCCAAAGAATGCAAATTGGGCCTTGAAGACCCTGGAAATTGAATTTATCTTATGGAGGTCTCTGGGTTTCTGGGCTAGTCTACTTTGGGACAACCCCAAACCCTTACGAACATTTTCTATCACTAGGTCATATTCTTCAGGGGTTTTTGGAGGGGGGTGGGAAGAAATGCAGGGGATCATTTGTATGGTACCCAAAGTAACCTAGACTCTGGGTTATTTTGGTTGGATGCCCCACAGTACCACACAGGTTGAGATCACACTTGTATTCTTGGACACACATGCTAGCATTTCAGATATTTGTGCATACAGTTTATGTCTGGGTTATGCTTTTAGCTGTTTAAAGGTCTGAGATGGACATATTTAGCCAAAAAGTTATGTTATTGTGTCTGCCCTTTGGAAATTTGACTTTGCAGTAGAAACATAATGTGTAAAAAGCTTAGAGAGACTACTGCTATGCGGCTAGTGATTGAGTCACTTTTCTGAGGCAGCTGCCATACTCTCTTGGCCTAAGTGCAGTCTTCTGAAAATGTGCTTCCCCAAGTGGCTACTTGTACTGCTTATGTTGTTGGTTAATTTTAAATTGATATCAGCATTTGCTGCTAAGTTGATTTGGAAAGCTCTCTAATTTAACTCTTCCTATGTATCATCATCCCCTGATGATGATGGTGATTGTTTTCACAGAAGCTTCAAATGTAACAATGTCATTTAAGTAAATTGCTTTTTAAGGGAGAGTGAAAGAAAGTGTGCACATTGGGTGTGTTTCTTAGACATGTAGAGTTTCTTCTTAGAGAAGTTGCCTTCAATCGCATGTGTTTCACATACTAATGAGCATTGCTGCTCGGAACTAAATAATCATTGTCTAATTTGCTGCCATTTGAGTTACCCCTTCATTCAAACTTTTTGCTGTCTCCTATTTCACTAAAGATAGTATTCCTGCCCTAGGTTAGCAAGACCCTACAGGACCTGGGTCCTGCTTACATTTTCACCATTCCTGTCCCAGAACAACATGGGCTTTGTTCAGTCCTTGGAACTTGCACTGTTTACTCTCACCATGACCTTTACCCATACTTTTTCTCTGCCTGGAACAGAATGTGTTTTTCCTCCTTCTTCCTCCAGTCACTCCCATCTGTACTATGGATTTTCAACATAATCAGCCTTAACTGGAGGAATTCCATCCTGAGCCCCTGCCTATGTTAAATACTACTATTAGCTGGTAGATCACTGATATGATTTTACTTGTCAGTTACACTCAGGTACTACATAATGACGTTTCAGTCAATGACAGACCACATATATGACCGTGGCCCTGTGATCCCATGAGATTATAATGGAACTGAAAAACTCCTATTAACTTAAAAAAATTCTAGGCTGGGTCTCCAGAGCCCTGATTACAACAGACATATTTTATGTTAAAAATTGTAGAAGTTAATTTTTAGTGTACAATCCTTACTTGCTTTCTTACTAAAGTTGTGTAATTTCCTAATTTAAAAAATTAAAAAATACAGAAATATTAATGGCAAAAAAAGGGAGGTAATACAAGTGTTGGGATCAAGTATTAGGACATTGAAATAGACCAAGTCAAAGAAGCATTCACCTTTGCGGCTCATGAAGTGTTCAGTCTGTATTGTCGTGTTGGAGTGAGTGATTGACTGTGTATTTGCATTTCATATCTGTCCTTGTGGAGGTCTAACTTCTAGTCTCCTCAAAGCATAGGTCTTCCCCACCACAAAATGCATGGTCAGTCCTTTGCTGCTTGAACCTGGGTTTCTTTTTTTTGTCTCAGTGGCGTATAAAAATTGCCCTTCATTGGAAGCATCCTTATTGGTTGCGCTCTGCCCTGGAGCATGAACTGACCACATACGCACAATACACATACACACACATACAACACACACACACACACACACACACACACACACACACACACACACACTAAAAAGCGCTGTCCTTAGCCGGACCTTTTGATGAGCTCAGGTCATTCTGGAGCTGTTTGGCAAGATCTGAGATATTTTTTTTTCTCTACAGTTGTTTTGGATTTAATATTTTCTGGGGAATTGGCAACTGATCTGGCAGCTGTCAACTGCACTCAAGCTAAGTTTTATATCACAATATAAATATATTGTTTTTTTGTCATGCAATGACATTTGTTAGAGAATCTTGCAAAACCCCAGATTAAAAAAAAAAAAAAAAGCATTTTATCCTGGTTAACAATCTGCAGTTTTATGTCTTTTTGTCAAGGTCACTGTATACCAGCTTCATTTTACTGCCTATATCCTTAAAAACAGTAAACACTCATAGCTTTACAGCTCTGCAAGAATTCCCAAACTGACAAGATTGTCAAGTGTTTTTAATGGATTACATTTCACTTGGCCAACTAAAGGTAATAAAAAGAGGTTCACAGTGGAGACTTAGGCATGTAGGGGAGCGATTTCTGGGGGCATGTGTGCAGACAAACTAAGTCTGTGAACTCCAGTAGAGCTAGTTGCCCGGACTCTAAATGTACAACAGACTGATTTATTTGTGACAGTGTACTTCAACTAAACCTCTGTACTGATTTATTGGCAAAACCTAACATAGGGCCTTTTAATGAGAGACACATTAATAATTGCACATGTGAGTAATATAGCAGAAGGATTGGTTGTGCTGTTTTTGTTCTAATAAGGAATTGGAGTTGATTACTAGGTATAGTTCACTCCTGTTTGAAATACAGACACTTTAATGTAAAAAGGATTGCTAAGTGGTATGTAATTGGAATATATGTATGTGGATACTCTGTGTGTGGGTGTGTGTTCTGCTTAAATTTTGGGGGACCTACAAAATCAACAGTGACAATAGGTATCATCTTATTGCCCATTGAGAGAAAAGACCTGTGAAACTGCCTCAGTACAATGAAAGAAAATAATGAATCTTGACAAATGATCAAACAGAAGTGGTGGCAGTTCCTGGATAAGGCATCATCTAAAAAATTATTAAAATCAAGTATAAGTTCTCGTCCTGCCCTGTATTAGACATGCTTATTTGCCTGTTGGGATCCAGAGCCATGCCTCTCCCTTGGCTCTTAGAAGGGGTAGCTACACTGATTTGGTGACCCAGCCCCATTCCTCTCCCTGATTAATTGATTAGAGATGGCGTTCTAATCAAAAGTGAGCTAATCTCCTCATTGGACAGAAGTCAATCAGATTATTTCTCTCAAGTATTTGAACAGAGTGGCACAAAGACTTGAGCCAGTCAGTGATGAATTCCAAAACTGGAATGTGAGGTGCAGAATGGCCTCTGTAGGTGACCATGCTGGCCATATGCAAGAGATACATGCACTAGAAGGTGAAGGGGTGAGGACAGATGGGCAGGCAAAGAGAATGCGGTGACAAATACAGATGCATAATTGAAACAGAGAGCTAGAAGGAACCACGTCAGGATCTGACATTCTTTTAGGTTTCTCGAAGACCATGATCAAAGTTGTTGTATCCACATCACAAACTCCTATTTACCTAAGCTACCTGGAGTGAGTATCTGTTTTCTACCACCAAAAAAATCTTGATGAGAACATCCTACTTTACAACATATTCTTGTGCCCGTGAGTATGATTTGAAATTTATTTCTGCCCCCAAATATGCAATATAAGATCATTCTAAGGAATGCCTCTAAGATAACCAAAAGACTAGAAGGGATTCAGTATTAAGGTAAAATAAAAATAGTTAGTGCTCCCACATGGGAAATATATTCCAGATGGAATGTTATTAAAACTTATAAGTCTAGAGTAAACATGGACGTGTTCACCAAATTCTTGAATATCAGAACCAGATGGCATTCTTTAAGACTTGAAAGGATTATTTTCATTCAAATAAGCAACACCACTTTACCAAACAGGAAGGGTATAAATGGAATTCATGAACTCAGTGTATGGTTTTGGCTTGAAATATGAATGAGGGACTCAGATAAATTCATGTGAGAAATATCCATAATAAGTGATTAAGATAAATTTGGGAGGTATGAGAAACATTATTTCATTTTTAAAGCGACACTAGTGAGAATGATTTTCCTCCCTAAATACACCACCTTGATGTTAGTATCAGATTGTAAAACAAGCTGTACCATTTCATCCATTGTTCTCTGTGGGTGAGTAGGTATGAATTTGCCCCATGATACTCACATGTCTTATTTCTTTCTTCTTATGAATCAGATAAACCTGATTCATCATCTTCCAAGGAGGCTGGAAAACTTACACTGTCCTGGAAATTTGTGAAAGGTCTCATCATAAGTTCATCGAAGTCAGAATTGAGATGCAAATTTTCCAAATCCATATGGATCATTTCACGTTAGAAGTCTACTCAGTGCCAAATCTGTCCATGGAGTAATTTTGCCCAGCTATGTGACTTTGGACAAGCTACTTAATTTTTCAAGACCATGGGTTTAGGTGAGCCTGCCTGAATTAAAAAATGGTCATCAAAGATCCTCCTGCATCTCAAGATATTGCGTGATAGTAGAGCCCACCTCCCTGCTATGATACCCATTGATATTTCTCAGAGAAACACTTTCTGGTTATGAGACCACTCCCTCCTTTTAACTGATGAATCCCTTTCCATTTTGGGATGATTGGTGTTTTGTACCCTAGTTGTATCGAAAGACAGAAGATAACATCAAATGTAGTATGTACATAGGGCACAATGTAGTATCTACATAGAGCACCATTGAAAGGAAAGAGGACATTATTAATAGTAATGCTAGAACAATAGTTATGAACCAGCACAATCCAACCAGGCAAGCCAGAAGCTGTGGCCACCCTAACTAAAACTTTCCAAGTTCACCTTCATATTGGGAATAGCCTTATGAACAGAATGCTATTAGGATGAGCACTGTCCAACCCCTTTCAGTTTGTCATATTGTGTCTCTATGTATTCAAATGGGTCATACTAGCATCTTGTAGAACTGAAAAGAACCTGGTTCTTTAAACGGGTTAACATCTATTCTATAGCCCACATTTGTTCAGAATTCAAACAATTTCCCTCATTTCCAAGTTTATGGGGAGTTGCAGCAAGTATCACATGATAGATGCCAACTATTGGCACCTTTGGAAATAACAAAGTTTTGTATCCGCAAGGACTGTGGTGGTTATTTGCATAAAAGGGTTGCTCTGGGCCGGCCGAGTGGCGCATTGGTTAAGAGCTGGTTTTGGGATGCCAGCGGCCCTGGTTCGGATCCCACATATGAGGGCCAGTGACACTGCCCTCTACAGCTAACAACAGCTCCACCTGGAGCTGGGCTGTGTGAGCCCCAGCGACAGTGTAGGCTGTAGGCCCTGCTGCAGTGGGCTGCCATAGGCTACAATGAGCGGCTGGCAGCTAGTGTGAGTGGCTGGCAGCCAGTGTGAGCTTCCAATAGCTGCGGTGAGAGACATCCAGAGGCTGGTGACCAATCTGCCTCACCCGGAAAGAGCGCAATGAAGATACCAACATGGGCCAGTGAGGCAACATCCTCCGCAACTAGACTGAAGAACAAAAGGACAGCAACTTGTCTGTTCCCCTTCCCTGATCTTCCAACGCTGTTCCCCTCCTCCAATTCCCCCAATAAAATCTTTATAAAAAGAAAAGTGTTGCTCAAAATGTATGCTGCACGAAAGCACAAGTCTTCAAGGACACTTACTTGGGGAACACACAAAGGTTTGCTGGGGATGTCATAGTAGCCCATATCCATGGGACCCAGGGTGCATTTCTATAACGAATGGGACCTGTCAATTAGGCAAGACTAAAATTTTTAGTGGTCCCTGAATGCTGGAACACGTAGACTGAATTTGATGGTTTGGAAGAGAATGGCTCTCCCTTAATATATGTCCCAGATGGTGAGATACACGGATGCATCATCTGCTAGTAGCCATACTCAGACGCTTAGAGCCTTCCCCTAAGGATGAAGGACACATGCAAATAGAAGGTTTTAGATTTTTGAGAATAATTAAATAACTGCAGCAAGGAAAATGTTTTGACAAAAATAAAATACTTGCTGCAATCCTCTTAATAATTATGAAGAAAGTAAGTTCTGAGTATGAAATCACAAGCACTGCTGACACAAGTGATAATTAGTTTTCTCATTCTAAATTTACAAAAAAGAAATAGTATCCTGCTGTTGATTTCAGTACTTCAGTGTCTGATCCCTTAACAAGTTTAAGTCCCGGGGACTTCTAAGTCATTGATTAGATGCAGCTTTAGATATTGCTACAAATGAATGAGTCTCAGATTTATCTCGCTTATCAATATCTATAGTATTATTTGACATATCCTTAAGCATTTTCCATGTGGAGAAAGTAAAATCTCATTGGAATTGCTCATTATTAAACCATAATATAGATAATTTTTTTAAATTGTGACTATACTTCTCACACTCGAATGCAAGTATTACTGTAACTTATATTCAAACTCATGCTGCTTTAGTTAGGAGCATGATTTTTTCCCCCTATAGCCTGGAAAGCACTGATTTGCCAACAGGTAATACTAGAATAACAGAATCAAAAGGTTAGAGAGTATCCAGTTTCACTTACTGCAGTTTGTTGAATCATCGTAGACAATTGTATGCTATTTAAACATGTTTTTTCACATACAATTTCACCACAGTGCTTTCACATTTAAAATATAAGGACTGCTGTGAAAATTCTGGAATATGGTTCTCAAGTTAAATGCATCTATATTTAGACAAATCATTCATTTTTATTATAAAATAAGATTTTAGATGTTTTCCTCAATTGGTATGTGTAGACCTAAAGTTAAATAGTAAAATCAATAGGAATATAACAAGCTTAAGATATCAATGAGAAAAAAAAAAGACTAACAAAACAGATTTGGGGTTATTATAACTGGAAAAAATCTCTTTGGAAAATAACTCAATAGTTTTACATGATAAACATATGTTAGAAAATTGAAGTTTGGCCAGCTGCTCTGTAGAAATACATTAAAATAGAATTTCTGTTCTTAGCTAAAATATCATCTCACACCCTCTTTAACCTCATGAAAAGAAACCAGTTCTTTAATAGCATCTGTAACCCAGAAACCAGAAGTAAATGATAAAAATATTGAACACATAAAACAATACAGCAGTAAGCCAGGTTTTGTCGTGAGGGTTTATTTTCAAGAAAATACAAAATAAGTAGCAGGGGACCAGTTATAACACCTTTTGACCCTAAATAGCACACTCACAAGTATATACAAAAGCTCAAATTGGTAATTGGTGCTTCCCAGATTTTTTCTTTTCTTTTTTTTTTCAGGAACAGGCTCTGTAAGGAGGTTATGAAAAGCACACTTAGCAAAATAGCTAAATAGAGGCATTAGGCATTTCGTTTTTTTTGCACATTTGGATAATGTGTAAAAATATTTCCAGCTTTAAAAATATCCTGACGCCTTCCTCTGTGCTGTGAGAGTGAGGGCGATGACTTGACAATAGCTTGTGAAGGCCGGACAGGTTTGCAGAGGAGAAACCAGGAGCTGAGAGTGATGCGCTCACACCTTATTTGTACTTCTCTATACTTGAGGGGTTTGGGTATTGCATGGGAACATGGTTAAGAGAGGCCATATAACATAGTGGTTGAAAGTTGAATTCTAGAACAAGAACACCTTGGGGTTGAATCCTGGCTCTGTGATTTTCTGGAGGTATAATCTTAAGCAGGTGATTTACCAGTAGGAGCCTCAGTTCGCCAGGTGTAAATGGGATAATAGTGCCTACCTCATAGGGCTAGCATGGTTCTTAATATAATTATTCTTGAAAAGCATGTAACGTAATGCCTGACATTTAGAAACTTCCAATAAACATCAGTTACTAGTAACTGAAGACTTAAGGAAGGTAAGAATGTGTTTCTGAGACCAACCACTGACTTGGCCTCCAGTCTCTCACATTGGAACACGTATCATGTTAGATGCTATTGAAAACATTGCTGTTTATATATGTTAAAGACTTTCACTTACCTGGCACATCCTAGGGGCTTAATATATTCTGAATGAATGGTCTGTGATTAATTGTTAAATAAAAACTAAACACCACTTTTGTCCATGTCAGGTCATATCTTCAGATGCTTAAGAACATTTATTAGCTTTTCACTCTACTCTGATTAGACCAACAGACACAAACTGAATTATTATACTACTGTCGTATAAGCATGACAATGCTTTCTTATAGCCATATCTTTGTTTTTTATATTCCTTCTTCTCGAGCAGCTCTCATCTATCAATTTTGCTTGTTAATACCAGGGGTGCCAAAAAATGTATGCAAGTGGACACTTTGGTCAACGTTGCTTAAGCAGTAGTTTGTTGTAATGAGAAGTGTCTGGATGCTGATGGTAACCACTTTGAGCACCTTTTGTAATTGCAGAAGTCAAACGTGACTTGTATTCATCTTTTGTTATTGGTTTATATATCGAGTATTACAATTTTAATAGTTTTTTCCTTTCTTAAAATGTGTATACATTTTTTTGGCACCCTCTGTATATTACTAATTTGTCAAGATTCATCTCAAATACTCTTTCCTAAACTGTAGGCTTTGTAGCCTCATACATAGCATTATATACTTTAAGTATGTCTTATCTTACTCACTTTTAACAAAGCCATGTAGTTCTTAAGGCCAGGCACTCTCTTTTAAATCATGTCTTCTCCAGTGTTCAAGAAAATGTATTCACCCAAATGTTCAGAACATATTTATTTAATAGAAGTAATTCCTGTACATAACACCAAATAATGTAGGATCCAGAAAAGTATCAAAAGAAATATCATCCTGAACACAAAGAGAGACCTCCTCTTTGTAGCCTGGTGGAAATGCCAGAATGACCCTGGTAATTAGTTGAAGGAAACTCCCAGCTTAAAGGATTAAAAAGTTGGGACAATAAAAGTACCAATCTCTTAAAAATATAAGAAGAAGGTTCTGGACTAGAATTAGGCTAACATTGGGGTGGATCTCTTCCAAAATAATAATAAAATAAGAGTCTATGTCTTTTCTATGTCTGACCCATCAGAAATTCTTAATAATTCTTCTGCAGTAATTCCATTTGTCTTCATTCTTCCTTCTACACTTACATTATTTTTGCTACAATAGTTTTACATTTATTGAGAAATTACTAGATGCCACTTACTGATCTGCATGATTTTATATATATATATATATATATATATATATATATATATATATATATATATTTCTTTTAACCTGCACAACAACCTCATGAAATAGTATTTGGATCCCAATTTTACAGATGAAGCAACAGAAGTTCAGGCATGTTTAGCCCAAGTCCATAGAGCTAGAAAGTGGCACAGTCACAATCTGAACCCAAATCTCCTCCAGGCCAATGGTCATGACACAGGTAAGCTTGTGGAGGTAGCTGATTTACACTAGTCACAAAAATGTGACTAGTGTCTCTTAGTCTCTTAGCGAGTTGCTTCTTTCAGGAAATCATTGAATAGCAGAGGTGGGAAAGATGTTAGCAAAAATTGACTGAAGCTCACATAATTTTAAGAGGCGGAAGCTGAATCCTAGGGAGATAATGTTTCCTGTCTTAGATCAGTTGAGTTAGTAGCAAAATTGGGACCAGACTGTTCTTACATTAGCCCAGTGCAGTCTCTCATGAGGCTTTACAGATGAGCCTTGCAAACCCAGCCATATAGTGACAGCAAATGTCACAACTCACAGTACAGATGTTGTTTGGGGTTGCCGTTGTTGTCATCCACTCTTTCTGCCAGATCCTCTCTTTTTAGCTATCAAAGGCTAATCTGATGACCTATAGAACATCAGATGCAGAGACAGTATTTTTCCTTCTCTCTGCCCCAAGCACACTGAAGGAGGTTATGCCTGAGCTAAGGACAATGCTCTTTAAAAGCCACTATTCACTAATCCAAAGTCAGTTTTCTAAATGGCATTATTTGGTTGAGCTGTATTCAGAAAGCTGCCTTGCAAAGATCCACATCACTGCCAGTGGAAAATAGTTTTTGCCCGATGTGCCAAAAAAGAAAGAAAAGACAAGAAAAAAAAATCAGTGGATAATACAGCAGTTTGGCAGGAAACAAGAAGACTTGAATGAACTGAGATGCTCTCAAAACTGAAATTCAGATAGAATAATAGCTATGGATTGTGATGAGGAAGAAAAGCGGAAGTTGCCCTGTGCACAAAGGACTGGTTGAGAAGTTCTCTAATGAGCACACAGAGGAAAAAGAGCACGCTGCTGGGAAAAGAGCCGGATAACCAAATGCAAGTGTCAGAGGCCTGTAGGAAACATGTCAAAGGCTGAAAATGCTAAAGATAAGAAGAGCTTTATAACTATGTTCAGAACAAGAAGATGAAGAGATGACCCTATCACAAGACTCTCTCCAGGAAGAAGCCACCCTTTACTTGTCTTCTTCCAACGCATGGGAGGATCTCTGTCAAGGGAGGTAAATATTAGATTGCATAGGATATAAGCTAATAAGAGGAAACTGAAGCCCAAGGATATGAGGAAGTTTGAAAACAACACATTGGTGCTTTAAATTCAATTCAGCAAACTCTTATTGCAAATCTATAATAACCTGACATTTTGCTAGATGCCAGCTATGTCAAGATGAATAAGATATAATCCATGCCTTCAAGAGCTGGCAGTATAAGGGGTAAAACAGCCACAAGACAAGTTAATTACATAACAGTGTGTGATAAGTGTAATACTATATTGAATTCTCTTACTTTGTAGAGCTATGAAGAATGGAAGAGGAGCAACGGGATTATGATTGGCCAAAGTTGATGTAAATTTTTAAAAGAAACAATTCCCTCATTTATAGATAAATGACATTGGTAGTTTGATACCAATCATAAGCCATAATCAGGAATAAATTAATGGAAAAAGATGATGAACATAAAGGCAAGTTGGAGATGATTACTAAGAATCATTGTGGATTTGCTAAAACAGATTAAACAAATGTGATTTCATTTCCTTTTTATAATACAAAAAATAGATTAGAAGCCATAGACATACATACCATTGACCTCATCTTATATACTGGTTTTCTGTATTTGACAAGGTCTTCAATGAAGTACTTGTTGAACAAGAAATACAGGCATGATGCTAATACACTGAGTTGGACTTGGGAATGACAATGAATTGGGAGACATCAGCCAAGGGAGGGTTCTGGTGGTGGGTTGTAGGGTCCTTTACCTTGGTGTGACTGTGTTCATCCTTTCACTCATGACTTGGGTGACATATCAGTAAGAGACTCCACAGGAAACAGACAGCTGACTCAAACAGGTAAATTTGAGGATGGTTTAATAAAGGGGCTATTTACCTGTGGGCATGCTTTGAAGAAACTGAGAAGGGATAGTGCAGTCCCAGCATAGGGCTGCCAGGCTGAGGGAAAAGATGGATAATAAAGCCAGAGCAACAAGCAGAAAATTCCTGCCCTGGTCAGGGCTTAGGATGACTCTTTCCAAGCACTGAACTTGTTGGCGTGCTTGTTTCTGCCTGCTCTGGTGTTCCTGCCCACACTTACCAACCCCTCCATACACTTCTTCCTCCCTGGACTCATCTTCGGTGCAGAAACCTGTGGAAGTTGTTTGCTCCTCTGTGTATCAGCTATTTTCCTGTCTTTGAGTTATTACTTGTGAAGACCTTAGTTACATCTTCCCTGATGTACTATAATTGTGGCATTGGCAGTTTCATTCCCAATCATGCCTGTGAGCCTTTGGCAGGGTGTTTTCTGATAGACCTGTGAACAAGGGAAAATGTGAGCCTGGCGTTAGTACTTAGGGACTTGGATGGGCTTGAAAATGCTAATTAACTGGAAGTTATCAATAGATATGCTTCTACGGAAGTAGGGATGGGAACAGAGCACTTGGAGACTGTTGTTTGAATTCTTATATTTACTTCTCTCATCTTCCTGGTAAATCTCTGAAGATTTTCTTTACATTACTTTGGTAAATAAATCATCCTTAGAAATAAGAAAAGTATAGCATAGTTTTCCCCCAACAAATGTAATTTTAAGGGTTTTTAAAATTTTTTTTCTTTCTTTTTTGAAGCAGTAACATCTTTCTTGGACCGGTGTCCAAATGGCTTTTTTTTATTTCTTATTTTTTCTTATACTAACATGCAATTGATAAAAATGTCTCAGAAAAGAGCAATGCAAATATTTAAAACATGTGTCACAGATACTTTACATAACAGATAATACTGATGGGGCTAATCAAGACTTGTTAGTAATTTAATGATACTTTTAATGCTTTATGTGTCAAGCTGAACAAAGAAACCAACATTTGGATTTGATCTAGAAATAATCTCTTTCCTCCTTTTTCTCCATTTATATAGCCAAGGTGATTCCAAGATAACAGTTGTTGCAGGGAGACTAAAATTTTAATATCATTCCTGAGTTCACCATCCCGTCTAGGGAGATTCGCAAAATAGATCATATTTATTTATAGATTACTCAGAGATTCTTCTCGCGCACTCTTTCTCCATCTCTCTACACATTCCCCTTGCCATGGGGTCTCTGTTTCAAAGAACCCAAAGGGCCCCTTTTAATTTCTCTTTATCTAAAATGTCCTAAAGGATCCTTCTGGGGATGAAACACTGTGAGATTCCTGTACCCTTTCATAAGTTTTAAACTTATATATTTTCCAATTATTGAAGAAAAATGACTTCATGATTTAGCACATTTATAATAAAAACGTTCTTAAGATAAAAGATGAGGTTACCATCCTTTCAAAAGAGATTGATATTTGGCTGGTCAAAATTTTTCTATTATGTAGCTCTTTTATAGCCACTTAATGGAAAAAAAGTCCTAGTGTTCATTGTGGCTTCTTGAGATTACCTTACCATTTCTTTCTTACAGCTAAGATTGTATCTTTTAAACTGCCAACTTCCCAGTGGAAGCGGTTTCCTTTGTGAATCCTGGGACCACATTCCCGAGCCTTTGGGCATACCAATTCAGATTGCTGCCTTTCCTCCCCAGCAAGTCAGTCAAGCATAATGCCAGAGGTGATTAGAATTTTACTGCCCGGATTTACAGACCTTCAGCTTTCTCTGTCTCCCTGGCTTCCCTTTGCTTAGCAACAGGAATGTGGCAAACACTGTATTGCCAACTGATTTCTTTTTTGCTCTCATAATGAAAAGAAGAACTTAAGGATATAAGACAGCCAATAAAACATTTTACAGTTTGCTTGGGCTTCCCATTTGAATTTTATACTCTGAATATTAGGGGGTTGTGGGCAGCAGGATTTTTCACAGTACTTCTCGTTGAAACTGACAGTCCTATAACAACATCTGGGCCCCTGCTACCCAGAGAATGGAAGAGAATGCCAGCAGCCCAGTGCATCTTTCAGCTACAAATCTGCCCTTGTTTGTGCCCCAGGTACCATTTTTAGAAATTTAAGTCATCTAGGTCAGGAGTTAAGGCTGTCCTTGTAGTAATAACAAAAAGGAATTTAGAGAGGTGTGCAGTGTCTTCGCTACCCTGTGAATGCTGAGGTTTTTAAAATTCAGCCTGTCAGTTCAACAGTGTCAGTTGGTCCTCTTTGAGCAAGGTGTTGTGTTAGATGCCAGGGAGAGTAACAAGATGAATGAGAGTCAACCCCTGCCTTCAGGGAGTGCAGCAGACGTGTTCATTTATATAGCATTAAGCAGAATATATTAGGTTTCTAATATCTGACCATTTTTGACCTAAAACAATGGCATTTGCCTATGACATAGCCTAATAACAGTGCTCTAGTTGTCCTTAAGGAACACCAAGACTGAAGCCCTTAAATGTAACTGGTGAAATCTGAGGCAGTTTTATGGGGGAATATATGATTTCAGTCATGCCTTGAAGTTTGGGTAGAACTGGATTCCACTTAAACTACTCTCCTGTCCTAGACAGTAATACACTTATTAAGAAATAGAGAGCAGAAAGTAAGAGTTATTATACTTAGAAAACATTAAGCAATCTAGAATGACTGGAACAAATAATTTGTGGGTGGGACAGAGGAGGACAAATCAGGTTGAGACAGTAAATTGGTGTCAGAGTGCATTATTTTATTATATGGATAGGGAAGTATCGAAGATGTTGAGGATGGGAGCAGCAAACTCATAGTTATGTACCTGCTATTCCCCTATTCTTGAGATCTACACTTGTCTGCCCCCAAAGGTGGGCTGACTTTCTCTGGCACTGAAAATTAATAGACAGATTTGGCAGTATCTTATAATAGCTATTTTGAAATGAATATCAACACTAACAAAAGGAGTTCAAAGTAAGAGGGGATCTGAAAAAGATACTTTGTTTATCGACAATAAAGCTGAAAAGGGATAGGGCAGATGTCACCTGCCTAGAGTATCCAGAAAGGAAAACAAGGGTCAGCAAATCATAGCCCAAATTCAGCCCACTGCCTATTTTTGTAAATAAAGTTTTATTGGAACACAATCAGGCCCCTTCATTCCCATAGTATCCCTGACTGCATTCACACTGCACTGTGATCACTGAGTTGAGTAGTTGTAACACAGATTAGGATTTAAAGCCTAAAATATGTTTCTATTTAGCCCTTTGCAGAAAAAGTTTGCAAAACCCTAGAATTAAATTTAAAAAGTTTTTAAAAGAAATGGGTTCATTGAATTAATGTTTTATTTTTCAACTTTTCTGAGAGATATTGATATAGGAAACATTTTAAAAAATTGAAAAACCTGTAATGTGAGCAAGAGAATAAATAGCAACTGGTAGGCCCTTGGCCTCAGGGTCAGCCAGTGGAAATGGGGGCTGAGGTGCATCAGACCGCACTTGTTTGTTGCTGCTTATGCTAAGCTTCAGCCCTTCATTGATGCTCTCTAGCCAAATCTTCCCAGCTTTCAAGGAAACCTAGACATTGGGACATTTATGTGATATCTGCCAGTGTTTCAATATTTCCAGCAATATCAATGAAAAGTTTTCAATCTTGGTCAAAAGCAGCATTTCAATTGTTTGGGTTCAGTTCTTAACCATGCATTGGTGGTGGCTCTGGATTTAAGACCTAGAACACGACATCACGATGAGAAGGGAAGGGCAAAAAGGTAGGGGAAGGTGGACCAGCTGAGTGGTGCGGTGATTAAGCGCTGGCTTGGGAAGCCAGCGTCCCTGGTTTGGGTCCCACATATGAGGGCCAGGACACTGCCCTCAAAAAAAAAAAAAAAGGTAGAAAGGTAGGGGAAGGTAAATTATACAGTAAAAGGATGAATGGAGCAGGATATGATAGTTCCCACACGGCCTATGGAACTTGTGACTGAGAGTGGAGTACCTTTCAGAAAATGAACGAGCCGTGTTTATTGTTATTTGTCAAATTCGCTTTAGAGCACAGTTAGTTTTCAGGGCATTGGTGAAATGATTCAGATATACTGACAGTTTTTATTTCTGTGTTTATTGGACTCATTGCCCCTTCTTACCTTTTATGTGGTACTTTAAAATATGAGACAAGAAAGAAGTTAATTGTGCACCTGGAACTTAGATGTCTATTTAAATTCAGAAAAAAGAAATGAGATTAAAGGATGACATGGACAAAAGATATTTCTTGATCTTCTTCAAGCACATGTGAGGGGAAGGGAATATTCAAGGAGAAAACCAGAGTAAGCATTATTTTCAATGAGATATTATATTTAAATAAATATCCACTAAACTTTATACCCTTGACAATTGAATATATACAGCAAAGCTTGTTTGCATTTTTAATGGAAGTTAATCATCCTGAGGACAGGACCTTGTCTACCTTGTTTACTCCAAAATCATCAGGACCCAGCACAGACAGTGCAGCCCTACCACAGGCACTTAATACATTTGTTGAATGAATGGGTACATGAATGAATGAATGATCAAATTGAGCCCCACATATATGCTCTATTGCATGTCTTATATTTTCTATTTATGACCTCTGTATTTGCTCTGATGACCTTCTATTCTCTCTTATGTCTCTGTCTTCCTTTTTACAAGCAAATTTCTTCTTAAAACAAAACTGCATGATTTTTTGCTACCCTTGGCCAAATCGTTTACTACTTTCTATCTTCCACCAATACCTGAAGTTTGCTTCAGCTTGAACTTTTTCCCTACTCATTCAAGTCATCTTCAGTTTAGGTCCAACTGGTTATATTTTTATGAACTGAATTATCCACAATGATAATCAGAGCAAAAATAAAGTGTTGGGGAAAACATTATACAAAAATAATAATAACAGGGTTTAATGAACCCACAGATAGAAAGTAAGAAGGAACCAATCCGTCTGTGCCTGGTGAAAAATGAAACTAAGTTGCTTAAGCTTCAAGGGTTGCTCCCAAAATTGTTTTCAGGATGCCTGGGACAGTTATTGATCCACAGCACACACCCAATAAATATTAACTCCCTTTTCCTGCTTAATGTAGTATAAATCAAGGTTAAGTAGACATTCATACATCTAGATCTTCCAGGGATGAGACCTATGTTAATGCTTCATCTAGGTCTTTTTCAAGTACAATCAAAATGTTGGTACTATTTGGATTTGGAGAGAGGAGTTCCTATATTATTGTTATTATTTTATGGGAAAATTGCTCTTTTCAGCCTGTTTTAAAATGGCCTGTGCATTCTTAATGATGATATTGTTATATTCAACATTACATTTCTCTTGGCTAAGCCCACCTTCAGTTGTAGAAAAGAGGTCTGTAGCAGAATCAGATTTGTATAATCATAGTATATTAGAGCTGAAAGTTACCAGTAGAATCCATTTAATTCATTCTCTTCATTTTTTTTTCCATGAGGAAACTTTGGCCACATAATAGAACTAGCCTCTATAGGAAACTTTGCTGAACTGTATGTATGTATGTATGTATGTATGTATGTATGCAAGAAATGTCCACATCTGTCAATAAGTTGTATAAGACTTTATTTGAGCTTAACTGACAACATATGCCAGGGAGCAAGGTCTCAAATGCTCCAGAGAATAACAGTTTTGTAGATTCTTTTATGCTGCAGATTTTCCTAAAATCCCTCAAAGGTTCACAAAACCCAAACAAGCAGCATCTGGGTTTGGCATATCCCATATCTCTGGCTGGGCAGCCCTAAGCCTGGCACTAGTGACTGATGGTCTTTGTTCATGTCTTGGACTCTCAAGGCACCTCCATGCACAATGTGGGCAGTGGCCATATCTGGATGGTTTTGTGTCTCATGCCAGGTTGTCCCAGGCAGGGCACAGGCTATGGCTGAACGTGGCCTGCAGCAAGTCCCCTTCCATACCCAGTGGCCAGCTTTGCACCCAGCCAGAGCATCACCCAAACACTTTCAAGGATGGCACACCCAAAGGGCAGACTGGGTAGGCACCAGAGTCCTGCTAAAGCAAATCTTGCTCTGTAGGGTCCTCTGATCCTCTGCTCTAGTCATGGCCAGTTCTCACCACCAATGAGCCCATGGGTCAATCTTTCCCATTGACATGCAAACAGCAATCAAGCCTCAACCACACATAGTCCACACAAGGGATATACCTGGGGCACTCAGCTCTGATGACCAGGGAGAATGTACTACCGGACTCCCCAGGACTCTGGCTATATCAGGCTACTCTACTAAGACTAGAAGACATAGCAATTTTATCTAATACATAAAAACAAACATAGAGAGGTAGTCAAAATTGGGAGACAAAGAAACATGTCCCAAATAGAAGAATAGAACAAAGCTACAGAAAAAGAACTAAACAAAATGGAGATAAGCAATAACCAGACAGAGTTAAAACTGGTTAAAAAAACAACCAACCAACCAAACAAACAAAAAAGTATTCAGAAATAAAGAATACAATAACTGAAGTGAAGAATACATTAGAGGGAATCAAAAGTAAATTAGACGAAGCAGAGGATTGAATCAGTGATGTAGAAGGTAGCAGAAAACACCCAATCAGAAAAGAAAAAAAAATCCAAAAACATGAGAACAGTTTAAGGGCCCTCTGAAACCAATCAAGCATGTGAACATTCACATCGCGGGGCTACCAGAAGAAGAGAGAAAGAGCAAGCAATTGAAAGCCTATTTATAGAAATAATGACAGAAAACTTCCCTAAACTGTTGAAGGAAGTGAATATACAAGCCCAGAAAGCACAGAGAGTCCCAGTCAAGATGAACCCAAACAGGCCAACACCAAGACACGATAATTAAAATGCCAAAAGTTAAAGACAAAGAAAGAATCTTAAAAGCAAGAGAAAATCAGTTAGTTACCTACAAGGGAGCTCCCATAAGATTGGCAGCTGATTTCTCAACAGAAACTTTGCAGGCCAGAGGTATTGGCACAAAATATTCAAAGTGATGAAAAGCAAGAACCTACAAGATTAATTTATCCAGCAAAGCTGTCATTTAGAATTGAAGGACAAAGAGCTTCCCAGACAAGAAAAAGCTAAAGGAGTTTATCACCACCAAACCAATATTATGAGAAATGTTAAAGATACTTCTTTAAGAAGAAGAAAAAAGAAAGATAAAAAATATGAATAATAAAATGACAACAACTACATATTTAATAACTAGTTCTTCAAATGTAAATGTAATAAATGCTCAAATTAAAAGACATAGGGCTGAATGGGAAAAAAAATGCTACCTAAAAGAAACTAAGTTCAGATAGAAAAATACACACAACTGAAAGTAAAGGGATAGAAAAAGATATTTCATGAAAATAGAAAAAGAAAAAAAAGAACACTTGGTTAGCCATACTTATACCAGGCAAAACAGACTTTAAAATACAGGCTATAACAAAAGACAAAGAAGGACCCAGTAGTCCCACTTCTGGGTATTTTTCTGAAGAAACCCAAAATGCTACTTCGAGGGGATGTGTGCATCCATATGTTGGTTGCAGCATTATTTTCAATAGCCAAGATATGCAGGAAACTTGGGTGTCCCTGAATGGATAAATTGATAAAGAATAAGTGGTACGTATATACAATGGAATACTACTCAGCCATTAAATAAATGAAGTGTTCCCTTCAACAACATGGACCTAGAAGGTATTGTTCTGAATATAGTAATCAGACAGTCAGAAAAATGTCATATGATTTCACTTATACATGGAATCTAAAGAACCAAATAAACAAACAAAACAGAAACAAACTCATAGATACAGAGAATATTTTGATGGTTGCCAGATTGTCTGTGGGGGGGAGGGGTGGAAAAGGGGAATGAATTAAGAAGTATAAATTGGTTGTTACACAGTAGTTATGGGGGATGTAGGATACAGCATAGGGAATATAGTCAATAATATTGTAATAACTCTGTATGATGTCAGATGGGTACTAGATTTATCAGAGTGATAGATGTGAGGGGAGCTGGGGAGCAGGGTGAAAAAGTTGAATTAAGGAGTACAAATGGGAAGTTACAAAATAGCCATGGGAATGTAAATCATAAGTAATATAGTCATTATTATGGTAATAACTAGGTGGGCACTTGTCAGGGGGATCTTAAATTATATAAATGTTTAACCATTATGCTGAAATTAATATAAAATAATATTGAATGTCAACTGTAATTGAAAAATTAAAAATGGAAGGGAAAAAGTGAAAGGAAATGAAGATCAAATGTCCAGGTATAAAACAAGTCATGAGGGTATAATGTACAGCATAGGGAATACAATCAATAATATTGTGATAGAGTGGTACAGTATCAGATGGTTGCTGGACTTGCCAAGGTGATCACTTCTTTAGGTATATAAATGTTGAATAACCACTGTATACACCTGAAACTTATAATATTGTATGTTAGTTATATTTTAATAAAAATGTTAAAAAACAACAACAACACGTTACAAGCCTGGGGCCTGACTACCCGCCATGACCTGCCCAGTTAACAATTTATAATCAGATCACCCTGTGAGGTCACTTTCCACAGAACCCTTTTTTTGTTTACATAACAAATCCTACATGATGTAGATGGCTACAGAGAATTTACAGAAAAAGAAAACTTAATGACTATTTCAATTAATTAAATTGTTTCAAATTCAATTTGTTCTACTTATATAAAGCTACCCCCCATGTTCTGAAGATGATAATGACTGTTAATTGGTCTGATGGATGGTCATTGAATAACGAAGAGGCAGGTCTGATTGAGAACAAAAATGAATACACCCAAAGGTAAAATTTTATCTGACAAAGAGGGATTAAAAACAACAGGGATTAAAAAGAAGGTCTATTGCAAATTGATTATTGATTAAACAACAAAAAAATGCCAGGAGCTTTTTGTTTCCTTAAAGAGAGGCAGGAAGTTGACAATATATTTAAAATGGTAGCCATGCTAACCTTATGTTTTAAAATTATTTTCCACAAAAAGTTGGGGCTGACATATTTTAATAAATCAAGGTGAAATAAAGGCTTTGGAAGAGTATCTTAAATGGGAAGGCTGATAAAGAAACACCCTCATGGACCAAAATCAATAGATAATAGGGTGTGCATATATTACACTGTTACCAAGCTTAGCAAATGCACATGACTGTTAATTTGAAAAGTATTTGGCATACAGGATATATCAGAACATGTAAAAGTAACAGTAATTTTCAAAAATGTATAGAAAATATAAACATGGAAACAGGCATTTTTTAATTTGCTGTTTTTAGATGGTGATACACTGTCCCTACTATCTTGACTATTTAAGATAAATTACAATTTAATTGCTGTTTTTTTATTCAGACATATTTCTAGGTGGTGTTTCAGATTCTAATAAAGTGTTAGACTCAGTTTTCTCAAATTTTTTTTTGCAAAACAATTCAGTTTTCACTGATGAAGGAGACAACAAATGAGCTGTGACTGTTTATTACGATAATTACAAATAGCAGCATATTGATTAATTGCTATCTTTAACAAAGAATATTGATTGATTGATTGATTGATTGATTCACTCATTCATTCAACAGTAACAATTGAGTATCTACTATGTGTAATGTATTGTTCTAGTGCTTCCATAGACCAGTATGCATGGCCAGTACCCCTATAATCATGAAGCATACATTCTACCCACCAAAAACATTATCTTTATTCTTAGTGAGAAATTTATAATTATAGACTCTAAATGCTTATATTGTACTTAGGTGAAATTAAAAGAGTAAGTAATAGTTTACATTGAATATACTTTGTAGTTTAAAACATATTCTTTTATTATTATTATTATTATTATTATTAGTTACAGATGTACAAAACAATGCAATAGTTAACCTTTCACCCCTTACAAAGTGACTCCTCCCTCCCTCTATTTACTGCCCCCTCCCCCGATCATACATATGTGTTACAATTCCATTGACTCCATCCAACACTGTACTCCACATCCCATGACTATATATGTGTTAAATTATAGTTAACATCTAATATTATTCTGCAGCAGCTTCAGATGTACAGTGCAGTAGTCAGGCCTATACACCATCCATGATGTGGTCTCCCTAACAAGACATGAGTCTATCTGGTCCCCTAAAAAGAAATTTTAAACATTATTGATTATGTTCCCCAAACTGTCTCTTGTATCCCTGTGGCAATATTGTAGTCACCAGTTTATGTTGCCTCGTCCCTTCCCCTTATCCCTCATGCCCACCCCCATCCCATCTAGCAATCGTCCGTTTTTCCTCTGTCTCTAAGACTATTTCTGTTTACATTGCTCGTTTATTCAGGTCTTTAGATTCCACGTATAAGTGAGATCATATGGTATTTGTCTTTCTCTGACTGACTTATTTCAGTTAGCATAATGTTCTCTAGTTCCATCCATATCATTGCAAATGGTACGATTTCATTCATCTTTATAGGTGAGTAATACTCCATTGTGTAAATGTACCACAGTTTTTTAATCTAGTCATCTACCGATGGGCATTTGAGTTGTTTCCAAGTCTTGGCTATTGTAAATAGTACTGCAATTAACATAGGGGTGCATATATTTTTTCGAATTAGTGTGTTGGCTTTTTCAGGATAAATTGCTGGGTCAAAAGATAGTTCCATTTCCATTTTTTTGAGATACCTCCCACCAACAGTGCAGCAGGGTCCCCTTTTCCCCACAGCCTCACCAGCACTTGTTATTTGTTGATTTATTGAGGATAGCCATTCTGACCCGAGTGAGGTGAACATTTTTTCATATTTTTGTTGGCCATGTGTATGTCCTATTTAGAGAAATATCTCTTGATATCCTCTGCCCGTTTTTTAATAGGTTGTTTGTTTTTTTGGTGTTGAGTTGCATGAGTGTTAAAACCTATTCTTATTTGTTTAATTCTTTAACATCTGGCTATTTCATTCAGCAGAGAAGAAAACTGAGACCCTGAAATGTTGGTGAACATCCCTGAGTCTCACGGGTAGTGAGTTGCGGAGATGAGGCTTGTTTTCTCTCATCCCAGAGCTGCGCCGATTTCCCTACCCTGTGGTGCCCTCCACAGCAACTGGGAGTGGACAGACACCTAAACGTGTCTTGATTGTAGCGAGAGGGGGAAAATCAAATGATTGCCAGCAAAAGAACAAAACAATACAAAAACAACACAGATTGAGCAATACTAGGAAAACCTGTAGGAGAGTCTAGTATTTAACAGTGATAGCAAGCATTTGGAAAAAGTAAGAGTGAATGACTGCTTGAGACTGGAATTGGATCATTGATCTGGGAATATGTTTAAACAATGAGAAACTCTGAAGGATGCTTCAGAGTGATGGAGTAACCTGTCATGGAGAGGCGAAAGCCCTTCATGGGAACTGGTGAACCTCCTAAAGCGGTCTGTGACTTTGATGGATGGCTTGTCAGCTGTTTCCTCTCTGAATGCTTAGTGTCTCCCTGCTTACTACAGAAAGAAAGGAGGTTGGGGAATTCTCTTTTATAGGGAAGTCCTCATTTTTCTGGGAGTCTGTGCATTTCCCTTTTTGACATTCGAGCATGAAAACCTCATCCATAGTGAAATGGAATTATGAGGATGAATAGTGAAAGGACGGGCGACATATCTCCTTCATCAGGCCATTCCATTCCCTGTACTCACCTCATTAGTAATTGTGGTAAGAAGAGGGGGAGGAGGTGGTAGAATTAGTATTTGGCATATAGTGTGTGCTAAACTCTCTGCATGTCCTATCCTTTGCAGTCCTATTAACATACTTTTTTTGTTGTCATGTCTATTTTTTAAATGAGAAAGCTGCGGTGCTGAGAGAATATGTAACGAGAACTCTTAGCTACAATTCCGTACTCTCTTTTTATGTTTTTTGCATATTTCCTCCCATCCATCTCTATACAGACTTCACTTTTTCTGAATACTCATTGTAGTGATATATCATTTTTTTTAAAATCCCATTATCATTTTAACAGCTTTATTGAGTTATAATTGATATATAAAAACCTGCACGTATTTAATTCATATGATTTGATGAGTTTGGACATATACCCATGAAACCATCACAAGAATCAAGATACTAGAAATATCTCTCTCTTTAAAAATTTCCTGTGTCCCTTTACTTTATGTATGTGTGTGTGTGTGTTTGTGTGTGTGTGTGTGTGTGTGTGTCTGATAAGGACATTTAACATGAGATCTTCTCTCTTACTGAGTTTTTAATTGCACAGTACAGTATTAACTGCAGACATTATGCTGTACAACACATCTCTAGAACTTATTTATTTTCCATAACTGAAACTTTATGACAATTGAACAGCAACCAATATCTCTTATATAAGGGACAGCTTTTTTGACTGCTTCATGGATACACATGAATGCAATTGTTCCACCTTGTATGATATATTTCCCTCGGTGTAAAACACATGGTAGATAACAAATCAATATTTATTGTACAGATTGGCTTATAGCAGTTTGGGGGTGGAGACAACTTCGCGTTTACTTCTCATGCTTCAATATAGAGTTGCTATGGCTCCCACTAAGGCAGACCAGGCAACTGTTTCCTAAATTGTCAGGGACATCTGCAAGTTGCTTCTTTGCCCTGGCATAATCAAGCCTTGGCAAGAAGTCTTGGATCGTTTTGTCTCTACTAGGTGGCAATTGTATTAAAGGCATTTTATCAGCCGTGAACTTTTTGTTGGTATGGTTTTACCACCTACAAGAAGGAATACCACTTGGAAGGATGTGCATAATTCATTTCCATTTGGATGGACCAACTAGTTGCATCTGCCAAACACCCAGCCAAAGTGTGTAGCACTCCTTTCTATGTGCATGTTTTACATCTAAAAAATTTAAACCCATTTGTTGTTTTCAGTTTTATATACAACATACTAGTGAAATCATATTGTTCTTGACTTTTTTTCTGTCTGACAAGACACACAAATGAAGAAACAAAAACCCACAGACACAGATAATAGCTTAGTGGTTTCCAGAGTATTAGGGGGAACGGGTGGTAGATGAGGGTAAAAGGGGTCAAATATATGGTGATGGAAAGAGAACTGACTCTGGGTAGTGAACACACAGTGTGATATATAGATGATGTATTACAGAATTGTATACCTGAAACCTATGTAACTTTACTAACCATTGTCACCCCAATAAACTTTAATTTAAAAAATTAATTAATTAGCTAATTAATTAATTTAAATTAAGGAGTATGTCAATAAAAAGAATTGAATCCAGATCACTAATGACCCTCATGTTAGGGTGACTCATTAGTAATTAAGTAAGAACTTATATGCAGAAATTTTTAGGAACACAGAAAGAATTAAAATATTACCATTTTCTTATAGATAAGCTGAAAAGGTTTTCATTTGTTTGGTTGGCTTTTTGCCCCATAAAGTTCTTAGGGACTCACTTATTGGAAATAGATAATGTAGTACCTAATTAGTATCCTTCAGAAAATGTGTACATATAATTCTGTTCAGAATCAACCTCTGACTCTTAAATACTTGAGATAGAGGACATTACTCAGAATGTGTTTGGAAATTCTGTGGTTCATACTGCAAATGCCTCTCCTGGATCTTGAGCTAATCGATTACTTGGTGATGAAATTTCCTCTAGGCCTTCTAGGTGTTAGTTATAAACAGGAGACATTGATGTAATCATAGTTTACTGCTACTATTAATGAATGAACACTCAGGTAATAACATATAATTGGAATATTGCATATATATGTTGATAGCTTAATTTGATTTCTGTGTATGTGTGCGTATGCACACAGATTTTTTTTTTTAAGGAAAACCCTAGCCTTGTCAAATCAGGCCATATGTTGACACATTGAGCCCTGAAGAAAACAAAAGCAGAAAAGCAAGACAAGCCTAGAACCAAGTGCTCTGTGTATATATAGTATTTGAAATCATATAGACGAAACATTGCAAGTCTTTAGATGATAACACTTTTGGTGTATCAAATATGTTTGATTGATTTTAGCAAAGATTTTACTCTAAATACACCTAATACTCTAACACCAACACATAGATAAAGGATTATCAAATGCACCATGTTCACGTTTTAAATACACATATAAAAATCATCCTTCTTTAAAATGGAGAGTAAACACTCATGTTACTAAAAAATTATTCTGTAAAATATATTAAGTTCTCCAGGAAATGTATCAACTCTGTGTCTATTTGAACATAGGCGCTTCTACACATTTGCAATGATGATAAGGCAAAATAAAAAAATAATAACCCTGAATAAGTTCTATGAAGTTCTGTCTTTTCTATGAAACAATGACAGTTTCTGTTACTATCCCTTCAACTCTTTACCTGGCAACTTGTCCTACTGACCAACATTTCTTGGCAGCGTAGTGTAGGACAGGAAACAGAATTGTGAACTCCACAGACCTGAGTTCATATCTAGTCTTACCACTTAGTAGCTACTTTATAGTGAACATTTCTGAACTGCAAGTTCTTTATCCTTTAAATGGAAACAGACAAACAAAAACACTGTAATACAATATCTTGAAAATGAAAGAGAAAGCATTTTGAAGCCCATGGTGTTATGTCTAGAATACAGTAGAAGTTCAAAACTGGTGGTCATTATTGGTTGGGTTGGAAGCAGCAAAAAGCAGAGGAAGAGAATGGTTTTGATAAAATAAAAGAACATCTGGCAGGAGGTGAGCCATGTGCAATTACCAAACCAGCACACCAGAGAGGCCCATTCATTGTTAAAATCACTGCCAAGCATTTTGGCTGTCTTTCTCCACCAGTTTGGTGGATTTCACTTGCGAAATACAGCTGGTTTTAGTTTTCTCACCTATCAAAGAATTACAGGCATCCATATTAGTATGGCAAAGGGCAGAAAATATGGAAATCATTGAAGTGTTCTCATCATTCAAGTTTTTGTAAGGAACGGCACCATATTGCTGATGGGAAAAAAGAAAAAAAGGCAAGTCAGTCATTTCAGAAGTTATTTCGCCCATTCAGACCACCATTTTTTGGAAGGGAAGAATTATTTCACTAAGTGTTCTCAGTAGTTAGACAACTGTAGACCATGAGGAGTTTTATGCCTTGTAAATCCTGTATGCTGATAAAGTGTGAGTGGAGATGTTTTATGAGGTTGGTTTTATTAGATTACCAAATTTCCCTTCGCATAGCTTAATTTGTGATGGGGAAAAGAACTCTTCTTTTTTTGTGTTGTTGTTGCTTTAAATTGACCTCTTTTTTTTACCAGAAGGAGTAAAGTCTGATTTTGAGATCAAAGACTTTTATTTAACCTCTGAGTTGGATGTTACAGATTTCATTCATCTCAAGCCAATTATGTGCGTATTCTACTTTCTGAACCCCATCAGTTAGTCTCAGAGAAGTCAAAGTTGGTCAGAGCAGAAGATTTTCATCTGCTGTATTGTACTTCGTGTTGGCTTTGACATATTAGACGGCATTGCCTCCACTCATTATCACTGGAGAGGTGTGGAAGTGGCCAAAACGCAGACACCCTCCTCAAGGTGCAAGGACTGGAGAGCTATGCATCCCTTTTTCTCTGTAAATGCAAAAATATATTGTGTCAGGGGACTTAAGATTTTCTATTATTATACATCAAAAGAGTCTGTGATATCAACAGTCACATATTGTTTCTGTGTTGCAATTCAGACAACTTGGAAGAAAGTTTTGCCATGTTTTTGAAAAGGCAGCACGAGCTATAATCATTTAGGATCATCAGTCTGACAGTTTATCCTCATGAACATCTAATGTGTTTCTCTTAATGGCAGTTGCAAATGAAAGCAATGTAAGATCAAAACTGTATGATAGGTACCACATTCAAGATTTTACTATTTGAGCTTCGGAATATTTAAAGACATTCTATGGTTGAAGCAGTGATTCATTTTTCCAAATGTTGCTTTTGACTTACAATAAATTTCTATTTCACAAATATGCTAGCATAGTTTTTTCTAAAGGAAGTAGCTGTTTTGTTTCTAGTACACTTATAAAATATTCTAATTTATATGTCGCAGTCATAATGGTTTCCTGTGTGTGTATTTTTGTAAGGTATTATGCAAAAAAATTAGATTTTTGTATAATTACTAGTTATAAGGGGAATTATTGAACTACACACTAAGTAATCCCAGCCTGATCCAAACATTTCTATAGAGCACCAAATTGACCATTCTATTCAACTTTTCCATTAGGTAATTCAGTAAGAGGAAATAAGCCAATCTAAGGAAATGATTTTGTAATTATAGATTAGTAAAACAGTAACAGCATCATACATGGCAATGAAATGTTATGCAATGCAAAATTAATTCAGTGCTTTTCCTTAGGGAATTTGGATTTATAGTTAATTGACCTAAAGTACCTGCCTGCCCTAGGATAAGTTCATTTGTTTCATAATGATTTTAGATATTTTATAAGAATGGAAAAAAACTTTGTCTTTCTTTGTTTCTTTAGACTAAAAATATCATTAAAGAAGTGAATTGTATTAAAAGCTGAGGTTTTGATTGAAACTAAATTTATACTACCTGAAGGACAGGAAGCAGTCAAAATATAGATTGATGATATGTTCTTGGACTCAGATTAATAATATGATAGACATTTGGAGTCTGTTCCTTTTGATGCACTGAGGGAAATGTAATTCAGGATAGAAGTCTCCAAATAATAACATTGATGCGGTAAGTTGAAGTTAGAGTCATTTTTGTTTTCAGAACCACAGATATGAGTGGAAATTTTAAAGTGAGAACATAATAAAACAGTGTTTTTCAATAATGAAATGCTTTCTACCTTATCTTAATGGTTTACATTCAATTAAATCAATATTGAGTGTTAAGTATAAGCCATGATAATAATTTATATAAACATGCAAATTTTTAAAATAGAAATAACTAGTGGAATTCAATCTTTTACATATTTTTGACTGGGAAAGGGTTAGAAATTTCCTAATTCATTCACATCAGATGCAAAGTAAATATATGAATTTCTAGGTTTAAACAATTGTTTGTATTTATACTAAAAATGGTTTGTATTTATACTAAAAGAGAAAATGTAAGCATTTAAAAATAAAAAATAAAATAATTAAGAACCACAAGGGCTTATGTAGTCCAGAATCTCTCAGGTATCAGTTAAGATGTTTTTGGCTTCAGGTAACAGAAAACCCTGCCTGCAATTGTCTTAAGCTGGCCTAAACAAGGACATTTATGAATTTACATAAGAATTTCTGAGGTAGGCTGTACCTTGGTGCAATGTCCCTGAAGTTCTCTGATTCGAATTTCATCTACACAAAGTGTTGGTTTCCTGCTCAGATTGGCAGCAAGAGGCTGCAGGGGCCCAGACCCTTGATGTCAGAGGAGCCTTGAAACCATTTCTTTCTTATATTTCATTTTTTAAGGAGAAGTAACATCTCCTAGTTGCTTCCCAGCCAACACTCTCATTTCTTGGTTGGGCTACTACCAGAGATATGGAATTACCATGATGGCTAGAAAGGGATCCTGGCAAGATTTGGAGCTGGGGATTAGGGTCTGCTTCCTGAGATGTGTGGTGTGGGAAGATCAACTGAGTAAAACTGCTGTTCCTTTTGAAAAGAAGAGAGGGATAAATGGATATTATGTGGGCATCATCAGTCGTTTTGTAGGGAAGAAAATAATGGCCCAAAGAAGACTGAAATGTGTCCAAGTTATAAATTTAGAGTCATTAGGTCCAGCATAATTGTCCACATTATTTATAAATACTACCCAGGGCTTTTAAAAATGTATGTACATCATTCTGGTCATACCTGCACTTGCAAATGAAGATCAATTTTACCTGAATGTCTGATGTTGAATTAAAAACTGAAACAACAAACCACTTTGACTTATACTTCCTCAGGGAAGATATATCTGATATTCCCGTGGGCCCACCATGGGTTGTTTGCTCCATCTTAGAATTTTTCACAGAGGTGTTTTATTTATTTGTATGATTACTGAATTGAAAGTTGTCCCATTTACTAAATACCTGTTGGGACAGTGTCTACTGTTTGCTTAGCACTCTGTTCTTGGTACATAATCTGACACTCCACAAAAGCAAAGGTGATTAAAAAATGATTGGATCATTAAGTGAAATTGCAGAATCCAGACAAGAGTTCTTTTTTTCAGAGAAGATGATTAGTTTTGAGTTATACTGCCTAAGTTTGCAGAATCCATGGGACATTTAGAGATGTCCATCAAACAGCTGGAGATGTACAAATGAATTTCCACAAAGAAATGAATGATTACATCCTGGGTTTTTTTCAATACTATCATCATAAAATATATTTAAGCACAGCTGTGTGTTACAGTTTGAGTAGACCGCACTTCTAGCTAACATGTAGACATGGGCCCATATCCTGAGATGGTGGGGTAGATTGACTATATAAAAGACACATAAAAATATGAGATAGTTATGTCATGGCCAGATGAGCACTATGGATAAAGGTGCCATCAAACTTGAGGAACATTCAGTGAAGAGAGCTCTGGCATTTGGAGACTGCTTCCTAGAGGAGGGAGAATTGGGGCTGGGAATTTAAGGAAAGGTAGACTTTAGGCAAGTAGTAAGGAGTGAATCCAATCTAGGAAGATTAACCAAAAAAGAAAGGTTAGATTTAATTTGGGGACAATAGGTATAGATCAGTTAGGTGAAGGCATTTTGTTGTTGGGAATAGAAAGAGATGAAGTTGAGGGAACCACTGGGTGGTCGGGAAAGTCATGACGCATTTTTGCATTTTTGCATGACTTAACCCAATGGATAGTAAGGGAGATCGTGAACAGCCTATAGCCAAGGATTTTGACATAAAGGACTCAAATTTACAAAGATTAATTTGCAAACCATGAATAGGATGGGACATGAAGGAGAAAAAGTAGTGAAGAGGTAAAGTAGCCCAAGTGTAAATAAAAATGTAAGGAATAAAATGAAATAAATGAGCAGGAAGGGAAAGATAGACAATATTTCAAGAATTAAGACAGGACAAAATAACTGATTGGATATAGGGACTTAGATAACCCCAAGCAAAACTCCTAGGTGCTTGAAAAATGATGGGATCATTAAGTGAAATTGCAGAATCCAGACAAGAGTTTGTTTTTTCAGTGAAGGTGATAAGCTTTGTGTTGCATGGTCTGGGTTTGCAGAATTAGTGGGACGCTTAGAAATGTCCATCAAGCAGTTGGAGATGTACAGATGAATTTCAAATTAGTGGAACTGGTGTTCTCGCGTAGAGAGAATGTCATGTGCAGGTGAAAGTCAAAATCACATGAGAGTCGGAGATTTGTAGCACTTAGCAAAACACTTGGCATACATGTATCTCAATACACATTTATTGAATTGAAACTTAACTTTATTAACCAGAATACTTTCAGTTGGCAGGGACGGCAACTTTAACTGTGTCTTTACCATATGCTGAGGACTGTGCTAAGTGATTTCCATACATTATCTTATTCCATTTCACCTCAACACGAACCCTGGAGGCATGGTTATTATTCCTATTTTATATACGGGAGAGCTGAGGAGGAGAGATGTAAATTAGCAAGTGGCAGAGCCAGGACCCACGTGGAGACATGTCAATCTTCGGTGATCGTGCTCTTACCTATTGCATATGCCGCACCTGTCAACTCCGGGGCTCTGCAGCTCTAGGGAAGACAGTGCTGTGCTTCCTTACACTTAAAGTACCATATGAGCCAAACAGAACAAAACAAAACAAAACCACTACTAATAGAAGGTACTACATGGGATAAAAAGCATTTATTGCATTGCTATTCTGATTCAGTGTCCAGATGCTTGGAGGTTAGAATATGAAATCAATAAACATTTACATGAAGGGCTCTGCTGTACCAAGTTACCATTTTCTCCTTTTTGAAGATTTGTCAGGATGTGCATTTTACCATCCTGGATTTTTTTTTTTTTCCATTCTGTATTACATATGTATATTTGTAATTCTTCTTGTTGCTTTGGGTTGTGCTGATAGTTTTTGAGTTTCTCTAGGGAAGGTATGCTGTTCTGGATATATATATATATATATATATATATATATATATATATATATATATATATATATGTTTCTACAATAGGTTTATTGACAGGGAAGTGCAGTGATTTGAAATCATTCCCTACCAAAATGCACACGCGGAAGTGCAGATTGCTCAATAAGCTGCTGAAACATTCCTCTCTGCGGGGAATGTTACTTTCCAGGGTTTTACCGTCAGAAATCAATTCTGCTCATGGAGATTGTTGAAGATTAAGAGCAGAGACCAAGTCCAAAATCAATGTGATGTGATTATACTTCCTTGTACAAGTACTGACCATTTTTGGTCCCAAAGAAATTATATAAATTTAAAAAAGTGGTTGAGGTGAGACTTAGCCAGTAGAAAATTATTGTAATTTGGTTTCTTTTCTCAGGGAAACAATTTACAAAGTAAATTTAGCAACTACTGTAGTATCTAAGACAAGAATACTTTGTGTCTGTTTCGTATTTGATAAGAGCTGTGCTGTTCTTTCTTTAAAACTCTGCGGTTTATAAAATATGTCAAGACAAACTGGCATATATAAGCAAGATGCAGAAAATGTTCGTCAGCAAATTTTCAAGGGATTGGAATATTTTCCAACCTGTTTTGAAGAGAACAGATAAAGTGTTTGGTGGTTGGTTTTTTTTTTTTTTTAGACTCCCAAAGGATGGTATTATTAAATATAAATGCAGAGTATCTTGAAATTGCTGAGTAGGCTGTTTTTTTGACATGCAGCTTCTATAGCCAAAGCTTTTAGTGTTATTGTTTTCAGTGGATCATGAGATTTCACAGAGAAAGACTGCGTTGTGGTAAATTAAATCTTAAACATTTAGGCTTGTGACACCTCTAGGTTTTGAGATCTTCCTAGAACCTGAAGTCAAATATCTGCATTTCTCCTGATTAATTCTATTTGGGGACATAATTCCAAGGAAAAAAAAATACACATTCTATCCTTTCACCATACTTTCTTTTCCAAAAATGATCCCAATTGATTAAATTTAAAATAATGAAGAGACTTTCAGCAGTTTCAGTTGTAAACAATATAATTGTTGAAACAAAGCCAGCATTTATATCACCAAGAACAATTCCTAGGTGCGTGTCTATTGCCAGTCTTGTCTAGGCTTATCACACTCATGCTGGGTGAAGATGAAGTTTTGTTTCTGGTCCAATGCAAAGAATATTTCAGGGATGTGTTTCTTGATAGTGTCTATAGGGTACAGTAGCCTCTAACATCTCTCTTAATTTTCACCAAGCTCTAATGGTTGCATACTTAAATGTCTACCAGGCTGGCAGGGGAAGTACATGGGTGGTGAAGGTGGGGACTGTTGCATAACCAATCCCCTGTTTAAAGGGATCAGCAGCTACTCAGCCCCTGTAAAGTACAGGCCCATGCAAATTCAAAGCGAAATTCTCAGGACTTCCTATAGTTTTTTAAAGAAAAAAAGACACTCCTTTGTTATTATTATTAATGAGACATATCATGGTTTCTATAAGGTATAGACCAGGTGTCAGCAAACTTTTGAGATGGAAGAGCCAATCGTGTCCCTCACAACAATTTAAAAAATATTCGAGAGCCATAAAACAAATGAAATCACCATTATGTGAATAATCTTAAAAATTTTATAAATGAAGCTATGATAGGCTTTATTTTTTTCATTTTCAATTTTACTTCAGAGACACATGTAAATACCCAAAGAGCCACATGTGGCTCGCAAGCCGCAGTTTGCCGACCCCTGGTATACACTAATTTGATTTAAAAAGTAATGTTTGGGCCAAAACAATAATAGTAATAAAACCCACATCTGTGAGCCACATGGGACTTGAAGGCCACCAATTGACAGCTTCATGACTAAAACATGACACCATGTGACATCTCTACCAAACAATATTTATTGGGATCTTGGGTGTGTTCTCTGGCAGGTCTGCTGATGTGTGTTAGTGGTCTGATGCTCTCTCTGTTCTCTGCTCCTAAACCTCACCATTCCCCTTAACTATGTCCATTTTATTTTCAGTTTGCAGATGACATTCTTGGATTAAAAAGGGGGGAGTTTGGCATAGTGTAAGACCCACATTTGGCTTCCTAACCTTGTTAATAAGCTAGTGTTGGTGTCAGAGATTCTTTGTCGTTGAAACAAAGTCTTTTTCTTATATTCCACTTACTCATTTGTTTTATGCCTCATTTACTGTCCTTAAAAGTATGCCTGGAAACCTGGTCTTTATAGGGTCAGGCATTATATTGTTAAACTTTTTTATGTTCAATATTCAACCCTTGTTCTCCTGGCCTGTAGTGTGGGGTCTTCTATTATTGAACAGATTTCACTGATGCCAAACTGCCTGTCTTTCGTAATCTTCATTGTCTCATTCTAAAATTTTAATTTCTTCTCAGGGCCTCCCTATTTCATTATCACATCCCTGATACCAGGAAGCTGCCTGGCCAGGTTGTTTCTGAATTCTGGGTTGTACATGCCTGGCTGGACTTGCTCTTTTTAATTATAACTCTTTCTGCCTTAGTGGTAGATATGCTTCTTGGCTGTCCCAGATGGCCAGATCTTGTTCTAATAACCCTTCATGTCTGGCTACAACGTCAGGTAAAAACCCTAGGAGAGTGGTGCTTTGGGAACTGCTGTAATAATGGGGGAAAAAAAACAAAAAACAAATGAATAAAACAAGGAGGAATCAAATGTTGCTGTCGGTCTGTATTCATGCAATTCAGGTGGATTTACTGTTATTCAAAGCTACTATGTATGTGCCTTATATGAAAAAAAAAATATTGGTGGTTATTTCATTAGTATAGCCAATTGATACAGGGATTGATTTTTTTTTTAATTTCTCGCTGATTTGTGAAAGAATAAATGCAGCTACTAATAGAATGCGTAAGGTACCAACCTACTAAAATCCTCTTGTAGAGTTGAAAGAAGAGGCATAGGATTTGCTGGGATGATTAAGGTATTAACCTATTAAAATCCCCTTTTAGAATGTCACATCTGTTTGAGATTATTCTTGAAGAATATGGTAACCCCTGATGTATTATTATTTCAATTCATGAGCTTGAAAAACAGCCCCAAAGAGCTGAACATTGATATGGAAATTTCCTTCAAACATCAGTTTCTTAATTTCATATTCCAGAAAGCTTAAAGTTATTTTCACATAACCTCCATCACACTGGTCATGCTGATTCATTTTGTTTTTGAGGAAAGGAGAATGTTCCCAATAGTTGATGCCATCCTTCTGTCTCCTCTATGTTTATCTGTGTGAGATTGGGAAAGGTGAACAACAAAGTGTCAAATAGCTTTGAACGCAATGTCTCTCAAGAGCATAAGTAAATTCCCCATTAAAGACATTTGCAAGTTGGATCCAATAAGTTGATGGAATATGCTCCAGGAATCTTATTTTATTTATTTATTTATTTATTTATTTATTTATTTATTTATTTATTTATTTAGCTGAGCCATCCTGCCACCTGTTGGCAGCTCAGCGGCAGCTCAGCTCGGGCTGGGCATAGAACCTGCTGTTGCTCAGAGCTCAGCTTGCACTCTTGAGCGAGCTCTTAAACAACTGAGCCACTCGGCCAGCCCAACTCCAGGAATTTTAACTACAGTGATGTAGAAAGTACGTTGTTGGAATTATTGATTCTAAGATGGCGTCTTCTCTGACTTCATTTATTGTACACCATGTTCTTTATAAGCCTGTTTTAGAAAGAGGAGAGGCTCCCATCTTCCAGGTATTTCAATCTGTAAGAGGAGACATAAATCATATATAAATAATAATATACCAGGGATGCCAGAAAATGTATATACATGACTTGTATTCATCTTTTGTTATCGGTATATATTGACTATTACAATTTTAATACAGGTTTTTCCTTTCTTAAGTTGTGTATACATTTTTGGCATTCTCTGTATATATGCATGGAAATAAAATATGATATGTAGCTATGGAAATTGCACTGATATCATATATGTATATATGGTATTCTATGGTATACGGATATATTTGAATTGGTTTGGTCGCATGTCCTCTGTTTTATAGCTTATCTATAAAGATTTTGAGAAGCCATGGCCTTTGGGTTTTGCTTCGTAGAGAGTTAATGTTTAGTGGCGTGGGAATGTAGCATAAGTATAAGTTTGGAATCTTGAGAGAGGAGTGATTTTAAGGAAATGTGACTTTTTAAAAAAATCAAAGAGAAGCAGACTTGACACATTTTTTAAAATATCATCTTCAGGGCCAGCCGAGTGGTGCGGTGATTAAGCGCTGGCTTAGGATGCCAGCAGCCCCAGTTCTAGTCCCACATATGAGGCCCAGTGACACTGCCCTCAAAAAAAAAATACCATCTTCATATAAACACCAGTGGACTTTCATAAACAATTTTACATCTGTTAGGGAATTGCCCTTTTAAGCTATAGGTATATTTTTAAATTATTTCCAATGACAGCAAGTATTATGTCTCTCAAAAGATAAATTTGATCTACAATAAGAATAAAATGGAAATACTCAATAAAATATTAGCAAACAGAATTCAGCAATATATTAAGAAGATCATACATCATGATCAAGTGGGATTCATCCCTAGTGCGCAAGGCTGGTTCAACATCCGTAAATCAATTAATGTGATACACCACATCAACAAAATGAAGGATAAAGATCACATGGTCATTTCAATAGATGCAGAAAAAGCATTTGACAAAATCCAACAGCCATTTATGTTAAAAACCCTTAGCAAAGTGGGAATACAGGGATCATATCTCAACATAATAAAAGCCATATATGATAAACCTACAGCTAACATCATACTCAATGGGGAAAAGCTAAAACCATTCCCCTTAAGATCAGGAACAAGACAAGGCTGTCCACTTTCTCCTCTTTTATTCAACATAGTGCTGGAAGTTCTAGCCACAGCAATCAGACAACAAAAAGAAATAAAAGGCATCCAAATTGGCAAGGAAGAAGTAAAATTGTCATTATATGCAGATGACATGATACTGTATATAGAGAACCCCAAAGACTCCATCAAAAAACTATTGGAACTGATAGACGAATTCAGTAAAGTAGCAGGATATAAAATCAATGTTCAGAAATCAGTGGCATTTGCATATACCAATAATAAACTAATGGAAAGAGAAATTAAGAAAACTGTCCCATTTACAATTGCGTCAAGAACTATAAAATACCTAGGAATAAATTTAACCAAAGAAGTGAAAGATCTGTACTCAGAAAATTATAAGACACTGAAGAAAGAAATCATAGAAGATACAAATAAATGGAAACACCTACCATGCTCATGGATAGGAAGAATTAATATAGTTAAAATGTCCATACTGCCTAAAGCAATATATAGATTCAATGCAATTCCTATCAAACTACCAAGGGCATTTTTCACAGAAATAGAAAATATAATCCTAAAGTTTATATGGAATCATAAAAGACCCAGAATAGCCTCAGCAATTCTGAGGAATAAAAACAAAGTCGGGGGGATCATGATACCAGACATCAAAACCTACTACAAGGCCACAGTAATCAAGACAGTTTGGTATTGGCATAAAAACAGGCACATCGATCAGTGGAACAGAACAGAGAGCCCAGAAATAAATCCAAGCATTTACGGACAGTTAATCTATGACAAGGGAAGCAAGAATTTACACTGGAGTAAAGATAGTCTATTCAATAAATGGTGCTGGGAAAATTGGACTGACACATGCAAAAAAATGAAACTGGATCATCTCCTTACGCCTTATACAAGAACAAATTCAAAATGGATTAAAGACTTAAATGTAAGACCTGAAACCATAAAAATCCTAAATGAAAATATAGGGAGTACATTTGCAGACATTACCCGAAGCAATATTTTTACTGATACATCCCTACGGGCAAGGGAAGTAAAAGAAAAAATGAACATATGGGATTATATCAGACTTAAAAGTTTTTTCACAACAAAGGAAACCATTAATAAAACAAAAAGGAAGCCTACTGAATGGGAGAATATATTTGCCAACGATATATCTGATAAGGGGTTAATATCCAAAATTTATAAAACACTCATGAAACTCAACACCAAAAAAACAAACAACCCAATTAAAAAATGGGCAGAAGATATTGAAGAGACATTTCTCTAAAGAGGACATACAGATGGCCAACAGGCATATGAAAAAAAGTTCAACCTCACTGGTCATTAGGGAAATGCAAATAAAAACCACCATGAGATACCACCTCACTCCAGTCAGAATGGCTATCATCAACAAATCAACAAACAACAAGTGCTGGCGGGGCTGTGGGGAAAAGGGGACCCTGCTGCACTGTTGGTGGGACTGCAGATTGTTGCAGCCACTATGGAAGTCAGTATGGAGGTATCTCAAAGAACTGGAAATAGAGCTACCGTTTGACCCAGCAATTCCACTCCTAGGTATTTATCCTGAAAAAACCAAGACACTTATTCAAAAAAAGTTATGCACCCCTATGTTCATAGCAGCACAATTTACAATAGCTAAGACTTGGAAACAACCAAAATGCCCGTCAGTAGATGACTGGATTAAGAAACTGTGGTATATTTATACAATGGAGTATTACTCCGCTATAAAGAAGAATGAAATTGTGCCATTTGCAATGATATGGATGGACCTAGAGACTATAATGTTGAGTGAAATAAGTCAGTCAGAGAAGGACAAATACCATATGATCTCACTCATATGTGGAATATGAAAAACTGTATGAATGAGCAAAGTAAACAGAAACTGTCTCATAGATATAGAGGAAAAATCAGGGTTGCTAATTTGGAGAGGAATGGGGATGAGGGAGAAGGGGAAGGGATTAGACAGCAAAAATAGGCAACTACAATATTGCTACTGGGATAGGAAAAACAGTTTGGGGAATATAATTAATAATGTTGTAAATATTCTGTGGAATGTCAGATGATCATAGGTCTTGTTAGGGAGACCATTTCATGGATGGAGTAGAGGTTTGATCACTGCACTGTATTACTAAAGTGGAGGTGGTATACCTACTGTAATTGAATATATATAGATAGTCACGGGATGTAGATTATACTGTGGAAGAGATTCAGAGGAAGAGTAATAGATATATATGATATGGGGGGGAGTGGGGTGGTGTATTGGGGGTGGGGGTTGTCACTTTGAGGGGTAAAATGTATAACTATTGCACTGTGTTGTACACCTGAAACTAATTAAAAAAAATAAATAAATAAACACACACACACACACACACACACAAAAAAAAAAAAAGAGTAAAATGGTATTGGATGTCAATGCTGAAAAAATTAAGTAGGCAAAAAATAGTAATACAGTTTATGTATTTTTTTAAAGACACAGGTTGCGGATAATGAGGCTAGTTTTCTTGCATAACCACTAGGAGAGTTTTGCATGCTAAAGAAACAAAAACAAAACAATTTCCAACATGTTTTAGACAACATCAATATCATTGAATATGTACAGTGTTTCTAAAGTGATTTTTTTTTTTTTTTTTTTTTTTAAGGAAAACATTTATTTGAGTATATACTTTTTTTTCCCAGTTCCTTCCTAGGGAGAGAAGTACAAAGTAGGTAAATCTGAATAGAGGCAAGTAACATATGAATAATAATGAAAGGGTTGCCAGATGAAATACTAGATGCCCTGTTAAATTAGAATTTCAGATAACATATATTTTTAGTATAAGTATATAAGTTTGCTCCATGCAATATTTGGACCTAATTATACTAAAAAATTATTTTTTGTATCTGAATTTCAAATTTAACTGGGAGTCTCATATTTTATTTGCTGAGTCTGGCAGTCTTAAATGGTGATCAGTAGTTGCTTTTTTACCCCTTTTGGGCAGACATGTATAGCACCTTGTTTGAGACCATTGGCCCTTTTCCTTGTGGGAGTTACAGATGACATGTTGCCCACAAACAGTCTACAATCTAACACAGGATATGAGACCTATGTTTCAAGAGAAACTGTAGTAAATGCTCCAAGTAAGATACAAACAATGACAGTTCAAAAACTAAAGAGGTTACTTCTTGAGGAAACCAGGGACAGTTGAGCAGATATTGGGTTTGGCCTGCAAGGATTGATGGGTTTTACCCACCTGAAGATAGGGAAGAAATGGCACTCCTAGGCAGGAGAGCAACATTAGGAAGAACGTTAATTTGGTGAAGTATTGGGTGTTTCTAAGGAAGTACAGTTTGGTTAGAGCAGTGGTTCTCAAACATTAGCATACGTTAGAATTGTCTGGAGGGCTTGTTAACACACAGCTCCCTGAATCCTATCCCCAGTTTATGGCTCAGGAGGTCTGTGTGGGCCAAGAATTTGAATTTCTAACAAGTTCACAGATGATGCTGATGCTACTGGTATGGTGGCCACACTTAGGGAACCATGACCTAGAGTGCAGTTATGGGAGACTGGTAGAGAATAAGGCTTGGGATATTGGTCAAGGACCTGAGGAACATGACTGTCATACTCTGGAGTTTGAATTTTGTTTAATAGACAGTGGGGAGAGGTTGATTAAAGGCTGATGAGCAAAGTAATATATCAGATTATACCTTAGAAATGTTTATCAGTGGTAGTATTTCCAATTCATTGGAAGGAGGACTAATAGACCATAGAAGCAAGGATAGTTGAATAGCTGTTATGTGCATTATTTGTAACAGCCAAGACCTAGAGATGGCCTAAGTGTCCATTGACAGGTGAATGGGTAAAGAAAAATGTGCTATATACATAATGGAACATTATTCAGCCATAAAAAAGGAGAAACTCCTGCCATTTGTGATAATATGGATGAACCTTGAGGAATTTATGAGGCTTGACAATTAAATTACCGAACTCATTCTAGAAAAAATGCTACATACCTCATTGCTGAATATAATCACTATGGTTACCATCAAAGCACACCCCTTGGGAAGCTATGCACCAATGCCAGTGCCTAGTCCACCCTTCAAAGCAATTTTGGAACCCTTTCTCTGGAATGGCCATCAGAGCTGTTATCATATTACCCTTGATGTCCTGAATGTCATCAAAATGTCTTTCTTTCAATATTTCCTTTATTTTGGGGTAAAAAAGTCATTGGGAGCCAGATCAGGTGAGTAAGGAGGGTGTTCCAATACAGCTATTTGTTTACTGCCTAAAAACTCCCTCACAGGGTCCAGCCGAGTGGCTCAGTTGGTTAAGAGCTCGCTCAAGAGTGCGAGCTGAGCTCTGAGCAACAGCAGTTCGATGCCCAGTCCGAGCTGAGCGGCCGCTGAGCTGCCAACAGGTATCAGGATGGCTCAGCTAAAAAAAATTAAATAAATAAGAATAAAAATAAAAACTCCCTCACAGACAGTGCCATGTGAGCTGGTGCATTGTCATGAATCAAGAGCCATGAATTGGCGAAAAGTTCAGGTCATTTTCATCTAATTTTCTCATGCAGCCTTTTGAGCACTTCCAAATAGTAAATTTGATTAACTGTTTGTCCAGTTGGCACAAATTCATAATGAATAATCCCTCTGATACCAAAAAAGTTTAGCAACATCATTGCAACAAGTTTGCGAACTAAATTGTCAGAACTTGTATGCTAAGTGAAATAAGTCAGACAGAGAAAGACAAATACTGTGATATCATTTATATGTGGAATCTTAAAAACAAACAAACAAAAAACTGAACTCCTAGAAACAGAATAGATTGGTGTTTGCCAGGGACTGGAGGTAAGGGGACAATGGATAAGAGTAGTCAAAGGGTACAGACTTCCAGTTATGACATGAGTAGGTTCTGATGATTGTAGTTAACAATACTGTATTATTGTATACTTAAAATTTGCTAAGAGAATAGATCTTAAATGTTTTCACCATGCACACACAAAAAAATGGTAATCATATGAGGTGATGGATGTGTTAACCTTCTTACCGGAATCATTTGTCAATATATACATATATGAAATCATTATGTTGCACACCTTAAACTTACACAATGTTATATGTCAAGTATACCAATAAAATTGTGAAAATGGAAAAATACAAAAAAGCTGCTCTGTTAGAACAAGAAGTCAAGAGCAGCAACATCAAGCAAGATTTAATGGTTTGTAGAACTACTTGTTATTTGTAGGAGTGTTTAAGATGCAGGCAGCAGATTTTATTTAGTGGACTTTTCCCTTCGAAGAAGCCAATTTTAAAATTGATAAGCATTTGATTTTTCAGTATTCCTTGGAGTTTTGAAAAAAAATATTTACTAAAGTTTTTTAATTAAATAAGCCATTTTGCCTGTTTGGTTAAAGCAGAACTTTCCCATCAAACAGTAAACAAAGGAGGAGCTGGTGTTTATTAAAATAAAGTGGAGTACTTTCAGGCAGCCCAAGAAGTCAGTGCATAAAGCTGCACAGAAAATTTGACAGACATGTACTGTGGTGTCATAGATTATATCACTGATGCCTCATTTCAATTCTTGAGGAACTCATTCTAGATCATTCATGAGGAATAAGTGCGAGACCTTTAAGACAGGGCAGCTTTATAGTCTATACTGGATGACCTACAACTTATATTTAGACATAATATTTCTTGTGGGCCAATATTTGCCAGTCTCTGTGATAGGATCTTGTTTAGAGATATAAACAAAGTAAAAGAGCCCTTCCCTAGGAGTGAGCTAAGGACTGGTATGGAAGGGCCATTGAGGAATCAGAATGGATGCTTTTCACAAACTCCACTATGTCTTCTTAGTTCTGCTGAAAATAAGTTCTGTCGCTGTCAACATGGAAAATTACCATCTAATTTTCACCATTTCTGAGAAAATTTTAATTGGACATTTTCTATAAAAATTATGTTTACTTGTGAAAAACTTGGGAAAGTCCTAAAAAATATGAAAAACAACATAATAATCACATAATCTTAGCAATCAGAGAAACACTCAACATTGAGGTGCATATTCCTCCCTGTAGTATATACTATTTTGCAACCTGATTTTTCTATTCATATATTATGTGCATTTTCTCATGTTAAAGACTGTTTTAAAATAAGTTGTTGTTAGCTAAAAACCATCACATAAAATATCAAACTTTTACTCCATATTTTAAAATATTAGATCACTTCCAATTTTCACCATTAAATATTTCTGCAATATACATCTTTGTATCTGTATCTTCATGCTCATCCTTGGTAATTTATTTCTATTGGATAGTTTCATATAAGATGCTACTTTACTACAGAGGGAATCAAATGCTATCTTCATAAATACAGATGCATAATTTAAAGCTAGTTACAGTATTTTAATACATAGTTTGGATACGGGCCTTTCAGCATGTTTCACTGCAGCGCATGTAGAACACCACAAGGGCTGCTTACAGCTTGAAGTGATGGAGGGGTCAGCATGCTGACTGTTACATTAACTATATACCTTAGAGAATCTCAGGCTGGGATATCAAGGTTTTGAAATTATCCCCTGGATATTTGTATTTATTAGTAATTTATAATTGTACAGTGGGAGACTAATTTTATAGTTTGATATATCATTATAACTAGATTTGTAAACTATATTCATGCTTCATATTAAATGGACAAAGGTCATGATTGAAATAGTTAGGAATGGCAGAAGTACTGATTAGTAACCTATTCAGTGATAAAATTAGTATACTAATTGGTAAACTACAAATTATCTGCATCATAACAAGGCTCTGATCATTCCTTTTGGAATCTTCAAGAGTAATTTGGTAGATCATCTAATGTACTTATGTTTTTGGACATTTTCTCTTTATCTTTCCACAGTGAAGATGTATACTGTTTTTAATCGGGTTTATCGAATTTCCAAACCATCCCCTAAAACCAAGTTCTTAAAATGAATTAGAGGGTTTGGGGGCTGGTTCTTATGTGATGAGTTATTTCTGGAATCTCCAACAGCTTGGCAACCCTGGTTAGATCTCAAAAATTTGTGTAAAATATTTAAATCAGTATTTAAATATTTTTTCTGGCTTTCCCCATTCTGTGTTTTCCTTGCTCAGAAAAATCCATTTCAGGTGGTTTTGCAATGACCCTGGAGCTTCCCAGTGATCTGCAGCTGTTCCACCTCATTGCTCACCTTGTTGTCTGTACTGGTCAGGGAACGTCGGGAAAATCAAGAGTTGTCTCTTTTGAGGGAACAGGTCAAGGAACCTAGACTACAAATTTATAAGTTGCTACTTATAAATGTGATCTTTCAGTAACTCTACTGAGCATTACAAAATATCAGGCAAGTGGAGGAGAGTGAGTTGTGGTAATTACTTCAGACTGAGAACTGTTGGCTTTTACAGGACATTAGAGCTCCTTCTCAGCCTTGTCATTTTGTCAATGAGAAATTAAAGCCTAGAGGCATCGATCTCGCTCAGGATCACCAAGCTAGTTCCTGATTGTACTGAGCTGAGGACCTCGGTTTCTGACATGCCCATTCAGGTGTCATCAGGGGGATTGCTGCACTTTTAAGAAACTTATGGTAGGAAGAAGCAATAGATATGCCTATAATGGTAGAAGCAATAGAAAAGTTAGTGTACTACGGGTTTTTTTTTCACTCAAGAAGAAATATATTTTATGTTTTTGCAATCTGTTACAGCCTGGTCACCTTCTAAATGCTTTCCTTGCCACAAATGTTTAGTTCCATGTGTTTGATTGTTTTCCCCCAATGGATAGAGCTCTAATTGTATTGGGTTGTCGAAAAAGCCATGGCATATTTTTCTATGTTTTTCGTTGCAAAAATGTACCATGACTTTTCAGAAAACCCAATGTAATGAAGTCCAAAGGGAATTTGGATTTGCTTACAGAAAATCTCTGTTTAATGAAGCTTGTGGAAACTTTGTATCCTGTCACGTGAGAGGTGTTTAGTAATGTCACGTAAATAGGAAGCATCCTCAGCATACTGAGCTTTACCCAGGGCAATTAGCTTTAAATAGGCTTTTCGTATCTAGATAGCTTTTACTCCCACTGAATAGTTTTAAAAGATTTTAAATCTGTGGCTTCACATGATTAGGAAAGTTCAAATATTAATTTCAGTTTTTCTTCTACATATTTATTCAGAGTTTAAGGGTTATGAATAAATGTAGTTCAAGTCAAAAATTAATAGAAAGGGAAAATGAGAAGTGAGCAGGACCAGTGATTGCATGCTTTGTGTTATTAAGGCTCTCCGTCCTTTTTGCCAGCTGGGTACACATCTGGAATAGCATGGACCAAGGAATCTGCCTCAGTCTTGGCAGCCTCAGAGGACCTGGCCCAGCCTTTGTGTGGATTATTGGTGTTTTCATTAGATGGAATTGTTTCCAGTGTCTCCCTGGGGATTCTGCTCCCTTTTAATGAGAACAGCTTAGACTGAACAGGATCCATATGAAAGTAAACCAGAAGCCTTGATGGTGCTCTGGCCCCAACCCTTGTAATAATACGATACTGTTCTGACTTGCTTTAGAATCCTAGATTCACCTTTAGTCTAAGCTGCAAGTACTCGTATTAAAATGAGACTGTCCTGTAAGGATAATAAGACAGGAAGGACACAACTGCACTCATGTTATCCATCAACACACAGAAAGTTGAATGTATTCCGTTTTTTATTTTTTTATTTTTTTTTATTTATGAAAAAGTGCCTTTGCTCCCATTTCATGAGCTTGGAGTTTTCCAAGACAGTAACGGTTCACACTTGGAATTTGAACGGTATTGCATGCAATCCCTGCTGTTACTTGCTGCTGACTAGTCCAACCTGATTTGAAATGACCATTAAAATTAGAAGCTGCAATCTGGCAATCTGTTAGCCCTGTCCAGCCCAAAGATATGCTTGGTTGCCAGCCCAGTAATATATACCTAGTTAACATTTAAACATTGGGACATCTCACATAAAAATGTGGATTTCTGACTTCTAAAACTTTGAGAGTATGGCAACCCTGGGCCTAGATTTCTGCATGATACTATCTGGCTGGGGAAGAGGCACTGGGGCCCCTCATGAGATGAATCATATGCACTTTTATAGACTGTAGTTATCTGTCTGCTCTGATTCATGTATTTATACTTCCTACCTTATCCTTTAGGCACATGAGTCCAGATATAAGTGATAGTGTCCTAAGCCAACAGCACAAGGTACATGAGCATGTCAGGGCTGTGTTTAATCCCAGCATCTCCCTTTCTTAAACATGTTAATGTGTGCAACTATCCATACCTCGGTGAGCTATGACATCCACGTCTATTAATAGGGGCTCTTTGTTCCTAAGTTCATTTTCCCGAGTCTGTGTGCAAGCCATTTAAGAGGATGTCTGGGTTTCCCACAGCCTTCTGTCCCACCCAGCCTGTCAGAATCCCCACTGTTTTTCACAGCCAGATGTTGTTGGGGCTCCTCTTTCCAGCATCAATAATATGGGTCGGGGATCCTGGTCTAGGGGGCTGGGGTCCTTCTCTCCTCCATGGAGAACCTCTGTGGCTGAGATACCGCTCCGAGTTTTCTTCCACCATATGGGAGTCTGGGACTAGTCCCTTTCAGGTCTCCATTCCTCCTATGAGTCGCAACATGGCTTCTTCTTTATATCTTTAGTTATAAAACTTCTGTTCAGCTAGACTTCAAATGGTTCTCCAGGTTGATTATTTTATAATTTAGTTATAATTTTGGTGTGTTTGAGGATGAGGCAAGCACAATGTTTACTCCTCTGCCATCTTGGATCTATTCCCTTTGCTTCCCACAAGTTTATTTTAAGTTTTAAATAAAATACAATACATGTGCAGCCCAAACCTTTGTCCTCCTTATATTAGACACTTAATGGAAATTTATTATCCTTTCACCTTCCTGGTGTCATAAATTTTGTTTCTATTGACACTAAAGTGAGAATATTTCCTGCTTTTAACTTTACAAATTTGCTTTGAAAGGGCTACTGTCTCAAAGTAATCACCACTTTCAATGATAATACATCATGGTCGTTTTTGAGAACTATTGATGCCCTCAGCTTTTCTATATCCTATTGACTCCTGAGAATAGATATAATATTACCTTATAGCTTTTATGTCTACTGAAGTGCATTTTGACTTTGATTTAGATTTCTATTGAAGTTTGGTTAATACACACTAAATAACTTGCCCTAAGGTGAAAATTAAGAGAATAAAATAGTAATCATTCAAACTGTATTTGAAACATTGTGTCTCCTAATCTTTTTCTCTGAACCTCAGTTTCCCCAGCCTTAAAATCAGGATAACACAGCATTTCACATAGAATAATTAGAGTAATATAAGTTAGTGTAGTGCTAGCTACAGTAAGAATTATGTCCCAAAGTGTCAGTGCTTAATACTGTAGAGATAGTTTCTCATTCATGTAAGAGTACTGAGTATTTTAACAGATGACAGGACATATCTTCTTCATTAAGTGGCTGTTGCCATCTTAAACACCTACCTTAAAAATCTATTTCTAATGCCTGAAAGGAAGAAGACAGTGAAGAAAGATTGTGTGAAAGGTTACTATGGGCCAAGCTTGGAAGGGTTGCAGTCACCCCATTCACATTTGGCAGCACCTGATTGCAAAGAGCCCTGGGAAGGATAGTCTATCGCTATGAATGAGGGAGTGAAAACCTTTGGTGGAGAGCTAGCTGTCTGTACCACCACCAGCAATGCCATGAGGGTTAGGAATACAGTGCCTTTCACAGTACCTGCACCCAAAAGCTTTCAACAAGTGGCAGCTGCTCTTATTTTGCTGCTGTTGCTGTGGCATTATCACTTGTCATTATTAGGCCCCCAAATGCCATCATGAAGTCATTGCATGACTTAGACTTTCAGAAAGTTGAATTTAAACCCCACCATGAGCATCCTAGAAATTGAGATTACCCAGGAGTGGGAAAGGGTGAGGTATTGGACATGACATCCTTGTTCATCAGAGGGGCACAGTTTCAAGATAAAGTCCTGTTTTTTATTCCCACAGTATAAAGCTGCCTTTATTATCTATCATCGTTTCCCCTAGCTCTTATTTCTTAAGCTTTGTAATTTTTTTTATTTTTTTTTATTAGTTTCAGATGTACAAAATAACATGATTAAATAAACTTTGTAATTTTAATTTCACAGGCAGTTTAGAGTTTAAGACAAAAGCCAGACTGTGACAATTACCTTTATGCTCCCTATAAATTGGTAAACCACATTTCTGTTGTTCATAACATTCTTTCTAATAAAAAATAATTTCAACAGAAAATAATACATTTTCTAATTTTGCTTTTGGAAAACCTCTTTGAATAGCATTTAGTAATGTGTTTCCTTGTATGGTGAATTGAACACAAAGGGAGTGAGCTTAAGGCTGGTGAGTATGAGTTTGAAAATTGGTGGAAATACGTATTATAATGGATTTGAAATATTGAAGTGATGCAAATACCTTTATTTCAAAATGGAATACAATTTAAGAATAGAATTGAATTTGATACATTCCTGTAAATATTTATTCAGCACTTGAGGAGCATTTATAAATAAGCCACTATGCTAGGAGCTGGTGAGACAATGAAAAAGGTATATTCCCTATTCACAGACTGAGCCAGAGAAAGAAACTTCCTAACACAACCCAGAATGACCAATACCCTAAAACAATAAGACCCAAAATGCTGTAGGAGAGAGGTATCCAACCTACCTGGGGTTGGTTGGGGTTTGGCAGGCAAACCTTCTTGGAGCTAAGGAAAGGCAAGGGAAGGTGATCCATGTAAGGAAATAAAGGAATGCTGCATACAGAGAAAACAGCATATGCAAAGGTAGTAGTGCAAGAGAGAAAAAGCCTAAGCATGGAGGAGAGTTTACATTGTCTGGTATTTTGTCATTTAAAGTGCCTTGGATGGGGGTGGGAGGCAATGACAAGAGGTGATGATGTAGAAATGAGTATGCGCTAGATTGCGAGGGGGGATTATTAGTCAGGCAACAGAATTTGGGCTCTATTCCTGAGGGAAACGGATAGCTTCTTAAACAGTGATTCTCAGTGTTGGCCACTCACTAGAGTCATGCGGAACCCTCTAAATACTCTCCGTGACTGAATCCATCTAAGGCCAATTAAATCAGCATTTCTCAGAATGGGGCTCAGGTATTAATATTTTTGCAAGTCTTCCAGATGACTCTAATGTACAGCTATTTGAGGACTACTTTTCTAAATATTTTTTCCCCAAGGGAAATAAGTTTGCTTTGTTTCAAAATATAACTTCCTTATATTAGAGCACTGGCTAAAACTCAATACTGATACAAATACAAATTTATTAAGAGGTCAAAATACACATGTCAGGTGAACTTTATAGATTCCTTTTATTTTTATTTTTTTATTATTTTTTTGAGGGCAGTGTCACTGACCCTCATATGTGGGCCCAAAGTGGGGCTGCTGGCTTCCCAAGCCAGCGCTTAACCACTGCGCCACTCGGCCGACTAGATTCCTTTTAAAGGCAGACTTTTTAAATCATAGAAAACAATTAGAAACAAAGCACATCAATAGCATATTAAAATAAGCCACAGTTCGGGCCGGCCGAGTGGCATGGTGGTTAAGCGCTGGCTTGGGAAGCCAGCTGCCCCGGTTCGGGTCCCACATATGAGGGCCAGTGACACTGCCCTCAAAAAAAAAAAAAAAAAAAAAGCCACAGTTCAAATTTAAGCAGAATAACCAAACCATGTAAATTAACTAATATTTGCTAATATCTAGAATACTGCACATATTTTCAATAACTTAAAAGTGAATGTCTACCTACTCTTCCTATTTCCATATCACCCCCAGAAAATACAACTTTTTAAACCCAATTTAAATAATAAGTCTGTTTACTCATTGTAGGAGATTCTAGTGTTAACTATGGCTGAATCACAAATATAGAAAATCATTAAGATTTATTATTTAAAAATGATCACTTATAGCAATTCATTAGAAACCCTAGATGAGAAAAGCAGTTCTCTACTTTCTAATAACGCCTAAGGTTTGTATTATATTACATAATGTAATTCAAGGGAACAGCATTCTGACCAATGATGAACAACTTACAGGTGATTCTTCTGCCTATTCAGTGTTTCATTACAAAACTACTAACTGGACCAATACGAAAAAATTTTAAAACTCCATTATGCTGACAGTGTCCAGAAGTATTAACTTAGCAACAATTGATCTTTATGATGCCATTTATTAAACTCTCTTGTAAGTGTTTTTAAGCAGAGTTTTTACTGATATAATGCCAGCACTTTGAAGTGGAGGCTCAAAAATTGAAGTGGCATGACACTGCAAACCTGACATGCTTTGTTATTGGAGGAGGAGAGAAAAATAATGAGGGTGATTCTTAGATTTCTAGCTCCACGACCATGTGGTAGATGGTGGTTAACTTCAGCAAAGTAGAAGCTGTAACAAGCATATGGTGTAATGAGGAAGATGGGATTTTGTCCTAGTTGAACTAGAGGTTCTGTGAGACATGTCCAGAAGGCTATTAGCTATGCATGTCTGAGACTCAGGATATATTGGAGTTGTATATATAGATATGGGAGTTACTGTGTATCATAGGAACTGAATCCAGAGAAATGGTAAAAATAGTCCTTAGGGAGTTTTTGGTGTGAGAATTTGACTGATTGATGAGTCTTAAAAATCGCCAATGATTAAGAACCACGGAGAGAAGAAAGAATCCACTAAAAAGAGCAAACAGGTGTCAAACTGAAGACAAAGGGCATTAACCCATTTCCTTACATGTTGCCAATGTGAACTTATCTTTTGTTCAGTTGGAGGCCGTTTAAATAATACAGAATTTTTAAAAAGCAAAATTTATTTTAAAATATACATTTCAGAAAACTAGTTTATATTCTTGCAAACATTTCCTGATGGTGACAGCTTTCACATTTCACAAGTTTCATTTGATTCCTTTTAGATTGTGTGTGGGGGGAAGTACATTTGTTTTATAAATAATGCAAAAAGGTAAGCCCTCTAGTATCAATTTTGATGATTAAACTTTTAAACTTTTTATTTTCTCTTGGACTGAATTGCAAGGGCAGATGCACCTTCCCTCTTAGTAAGGAGAGAGAACAAAGTCCTCTTAGTTACAAATGACCGGTATTATAAACAGACTCCTCTGTCCTGGTCCCCATTTTCCAGCTCCCCGAAACAAGCAAACAAAAAAGCTCCAACTGCTAGAACCGTCACCACTGCCATTTCAGGAGCTAGAATTAACAAACAAACAAAAACAAAACCTTAAGGTGAAGAAACAAGGAAATCATGAGACCTATATAAGAAGTAAAACTACCCAGAGACAGATTCCTAGGCAGGTCTTACCTGATATGAGATGAAATGGACTATTAGGTCCATGGAAATAATTTTTCCCATAAGGAAAAATAAAATGTGTTTCCTTTTTATCACATTCCCTGCAATTGTACCAACAAAATCATGACTTTCAGTGAGCAGGTATACTGTTTGAAAGCAGCAAAAACCTATGTAAGGGTCCTAGAACGATTGAGCCTTAATATTTTTGCATGTTTGAGAATCCATTTGCTGTCTTCCTAAGCTTTGACTGAGATCAGTGGCGATGAGGCAGTGAGCACGTGGGTGGGCAAAGATTGGTAGTTGGAGACCACTGAGCATTAGTGGTGGGGCTAGATGGCGGGCACCTCAGCTCGAAGGTGGTGGTGAAGTCGCTGGGAGTACCTCAGGCCTAAGTACAAAGAAGCCTTGGGCGGTCTTTTTTTTCTTTTCCTTTTTTTTATTATTTATTGATTAAAAAATTATCTCAGGTTTAGAAACAAATAGGATCTAATGGTTAACAAGTTGTTTATTATTATTATTATTATTAACTTCAGGTGTACAAAACAACATAATGACTGACATTCACACCTCTCACAAAGTATTAATCCCCCCAAGTCTACTGCCCCTCTGACATTGTACATAGCTATTACAACACCATTGGCTGTATTTCCTATGCTGTACTTTACCTTCCATGGGGGACAAAAAAATAATAATTTAATTATAGTTGGCATTCAGTCATTCAACATTATTCTACTTTAGCACATTGGTCATGCATCTACACAATCTATGAAGTGATCCTCCTGATGAGTCCAGCACCCATTGGGCACCCTATATAGCCTTTACAACATTATTGATTATATTTCCTATACTATATTTCACATCCCCATGACTATTTTGTGAATACCAATTTGTACTTTCTAATCCCTTCTCCCCATCCCCCAACCCCCCTCTCATCTAGCAACCATCAGTTTTTTCTCTATACCTCTGAGTCTATTTCTGTTCTGTTTGCTCATTTATTCTGTTATTTAGATTCCACATATAAGTGAGAGCATATGTTATTTGTCTTTCTCAGTATGACTTATTTCACTTAGCATAATATCCTCTAGGTCCATCCATGTTGTTGCAAATGGTAAGATTTCATTCTTTTTATGGCAAAGTAATACTCCGTTGTATAAATGTACCACAGCTTCTGTATCCAATTGTCCACCAATCAGCATTTCGGTTGTTTCCAAGTCTTGGTTAGTGTGAATAGTGCTGCAGTAAACATAAGGTTGCATATAATTTTTCAAATTAGTGTTTTGGATTTCTTTGGCTAAATATCCAGGTAGATTTTGATGGTATAAATAAACAGAGAGAAAATTATGCCAAGTATAATCTAGCTACTTTTAAATTGTGTCTGTGTCTAACCAGTTAAATAAAAGGGTTGATATCACTCACTTAACACACCCAATGACAAACCACCATCCACTTAAGACCCCAAGCCAAATATTGATTAGGCCAAAACCCAATGTCATTATAAATATTAAGTGAAGTATAGGTTTAGTAAATATTTGCACACTGAACCTGAATCTAACTGATTTTATGTAATCACTTTAATAAGGAAATGCATTCTTCATTCTAAACAAGCAATTTACAAGCATATTTTGGAACATAGTGCTCCTATAAACAGAATTGTGTCTGTGAGACATGTATATATAGATATAAAAATGCTGAGGTATGGAAAAAGAGATTTTACTGTCATGCCAGACTGGAATATGAAGTATTTAGACATGAAATATTTATGTATTTTCTATGATAGGTAGCAAGAAACAAGGAGAATTTTTCAAATTGCTCACATTAAATCAAGAGCTACCAAATATGAGGCAGTGATAGGTATATAAATTTATATTATCTGTTTTAAAGCAAGAAATACTTGAAACAAAACTTTTTCATAACTTACAAGGAAAAGGGAACTAGTATTTATTGCATGTCTTAGTGCCCAGAACAATCACATTGTGAAGATATTACTAAGTCCATTTTATCTGCTAGAAAACTGAGGCTGAGAGAAGTGAAATAATTAGCCCCAAGACCGAAAACTGGTACCTGGTACACCATGGGCTGAAACACAGGTTTGACTTTCCTCAAATACTGGTTTGCAAATTTTGAAATAGGATTTCTCTGTTTTGCAAATGTATTTTAAAATAATTTTTTGTCTAATGTATGAGTACTTTTTATTTTTTGTTATTGAGACATGTGTTTGAAAACACTGCCTACAAAAAAGTCCTAGTATAATGCTTTCCAAACGCTGATGTTCCCATTATCAACTTGGAAGTAAAATGCAAATCAGTGTTTTATTTCTGTCACAACAATTTCATAAGTAACTGCAGGCTTATTACATTTCCATTCACAGAGTTCACCACAGGACCATGTATATAGAAGATGATATTTTACAAAGATCCTTTGGTTTCTGAGATGGACAAAATACTGTGTTATAATTGTGCTCTCTGTGGGGCTCCTATGTTGTGAGCTTTAAAAAAAAAATCTTTTATTAAACCTTTACTAAGGTTCCATTACACAGAACAATGGGCTCTTAGTTGAATGATGTGTCCTTTCAATAAATGCTTTCCATATATTCTAGAAAATTACTGGTGTTTTAGAACAACAACAAAAAAAAACTCAGCAGAATTTGTGTAGTATGTCTTCTTATGTTCTCAACTTTGTCTTCTGTTCCTGTTATTTTTAAGTGAAAAACAAAGTTAAAATTTTGTCAGCCCTCATTAATATTAGTTTATGATGCTTTGTACTTGTCTCAGCCTATCACTAACCAGTGTTGTTGCTGGAGCATCCCTTGTGGTTCTTGTTATGATTGCAAGATGCCCTCAAAAATAACCATCAGGAAACTTTGAAAAAATAAATATGATTTATAGGACCTGGAAATTACACAGCACACCTGCAGCCACACAGACATCAAGGTCTCGGAGAGGGAGAGTGAGAACACATGGACCTGGGGTTCTACTTTTATTGGTATGCAGGTTGGGCTTAGGGTTTCCTGGGCTCACTCTTTATTGGCAAATTTAAAACATGAGAGCGGCAATTTAAAGTACAGGAAGAGAAAGAAACAAGTGGCCCAAATGGTCAATTATTGAAATCAACCAAGATCCCTAAAACACAGGGTCTCAGTGGGAAGAGGTGGCCTGACTTTTTATCTAGTTGTGTGGCTGGCAATGTGTTCATTCCAGATAGCTATCTTTGAAGCCAATGCCTCTTTGAAGTAGATACCTCAGCGATCAAAGCTTACGTCAGGCACTTGAGGTCAAAAACAAACAAACAAACAAAAAAAACACAATCAAACAAATGACTCTCAGGGCTTACACTACACATGACACATGACTTTGGTTTCTATATTCTGTTCAGAAACTTTGGAGAGGGGCCTTTTCTCTGAGAAGACATCTTATCCCTGGTAGAGCCAACAGGATCCATTAAAATGATATATTTTAGTTCTAACCAGAGAAGTTTACATATAGGTTGCATGAGATGGTTTGATTCTGTCCTACAATGAGTGAGACCAATAAACTACAAGAGCCAGGTGGGAGCTGAGAAGGGAAGGCAGATATGGGGCTGTAGGTGTTCATGTGAGTAAATGAGAGAGAACAGGGCACGTGTTAGTTTGTGTGGTGTGGAAATCACTCTCAGTGCACGCACAAGGAGATGAAAGGGCTGAGGCAGAGCAATGCACAGAGGAGGAGAGTACTGTGGCCCTCTCCTGGAATCTGAAGCTGGTGGAAACCGTTCATGAAACAGAAACAGCAGACAGAGCAGGTGCCAGTGTTCTAGGAGAGAAGACGAGGACTACAACCTGAAGTTCAAAGAGCCGGAGAAAAGGGGCTGTACGCAGAAGGAGTTTTTAGCTGATTGGTTTTGCAGGGGACAACGAGGAACCTTTCAAAGAGATCCTTTAAAATGAATAAAAAGACATGATATTATTGACAGAGAAAATGAACACGACATGGACAATTACGTATCACTTCCCTTAAAACATCTTCAACTATGAATCACCCCTGTTTCTTTTCCATTATCTACTTTTCCCCTTTTCATAACTTTTATTTCTTTCTCCTTTCATTTTGTTTTTGTTCATTTTGAAAATCTTATTCATACTAATCTGAATTTCCTCTCATTCCATCTCTTTATTGCTTTTCCCCCTTGTGTTATAGTTTCACATTTTGGCTTATTTGTAGGTTTCTTGGAGAGCTTAGACAGTGTGGTTCATTTTGGCAAGATACAGACAGAGGGTCAAAGCATCATTTTTTTTTCTACTTTTTTTGTTTTTGTTTTTTTTTGAGGGCAGTGTCACTGGTCCTCATATGTGGGACCGAACTGGGGCTGCTGGCTTCCCAAGCCAGCGCTTAACCACTGTGCCACTCGGCCGGCCCTCAAAGCATCATTTTTAAAATCAAGATGAATGAAATGGATGCAGTACATGATGTATCACAGGGAAGGGGAGAGATTAAGGTTGAAAACAGGGAGTCCGGGGACCAATACTACCCATATTCATTTTTTTTTTTATTTAGCAAACATTGACTAAGCTCCTTCTATCTATGAGTCTGATGTATATCTAGGTCCTGTGATACAGTGGTACATGAAACAAAACTTATATTTTTAGGGAGGAAAGTGAGTAAAGAAGAAAAAACAAATCAGTAATTGATGCCATTTCAGTACGTATTATTAGTTATGAAAAAAAAATGACAGAGATTGGGCATGGCAGAGTCAGAGAGTGGTGTTGGTGGTGACTGTTTTAGATACGATGGTCAGGGAAGGAGTCTCAGAAGGTGACATTGAAGTGAAGACTATCACATGCTTTCAAAAAATGAGGGGGGCCTGAATTCTTCAGTTGATCATCCCCTCTTTTTCCCTTGCCTTCTTCCTGCCTTAATTTATTTGCTTTCCCAAAGCATGTGTTGGTTGTAAGTAGACCCTAAGTAGACTCTCTGGTGGGAGTGAAGAGTTGATACTTTGTCCCCTTTTAAAACTTTGCTTTTTGGAAACTACATGATCATTTTTATTTGGCCCTTAGTGATCGTAATAACTCCTTTTTCCAGAATGTTGTAGAGAAGGCTCAAGTTTGGATAAAGGGGTACGGATCCTTTCCTTGGAAAGATTGACAGACATTTCCAATCTGTTCATCAAGAGAAATTATTGCTGTGATATTATTCTCATTCTGGAGAGACCCAAATATGCATATTTAAATCGTCTTACATGGCCTTAATAAGGCCTGAATTCATTCATTCATTTATTTATTCGTTCACTCACTCAATTTATGAAGTGTCTCCCAAGGAGCCACTGTCATGGCCTCAACCTGAGGTCCTTGATTTGATTTCAGAGAATCTGTGAATTCCCTGAAATAATTTGAGAAAATACTTACACATGTATATACTACTGGTGGCAGGATCCATGGCTCTCCCCCAAGTTCCCATCGTGCTGTTGGTTAAATGTTCACTGCCTGAACTCATGTTGGACCAAGTGCTTGGTGACAGAGCCATGGACAATGCAGATGAGTGTTCCGCTCATGTGGAGATTAAATTCTAAGGTGAAGAGAGGGAAGGAGATGATCAATGTTAAAGAGCAAACAAAAACTAAAATAATTTTAGATAGTGATCAATCTATAAAGGAAATATCCTGGATGGCTCTATCTTAGAGAGGGTGATTAGGAAATTCTTTTCTGCAAAGTCATTTGAACCAAGATTTGAATGGGGAGAATGGAGTCATTTTTAAAGCCTGAGCCAAGTTGGGATACAGGTATATGTAAACCATGTACCATCTCAGTAGTTAAACTATCGGGTTTTATTATACATTTTCTCATTTGTTTGGCTTTTATTCTTATAATTATTGTTAAGAACTTTAAAATATATTTAAATAATACAAAATATTTGGAAATATTTAAAAAATATAATGTCACTTTTGAAGATGTGTTCTTTACTCTGATAGCATGAGGGAATTAGACTAGATGATATCCATAATACTAAGCTCCAAAATTCAGCAATTCTAACTTATAAAAGAAACACAGTGTACCATAAGATAGAGTTCTGGATCCCATGCATTTTGCACACAGAGACTATTAAAATAGCATCTGTTAATTTGTTATTCTTCATCTGTTCTTTTTAATTTCAATCATAATATCATCCCAATTACACTACTAGGGAGTGGTTTTTTGTTTTTTTTTCATTCTTAGGTTTGCATATATTTAGATGGTTATGCTCTCTAGGAGTTATATGGAGAAGCTAAAATATTTTTTGTGGGGATTTTAAATTTCCATTATTGCACATTGAAAGAGGGAATAAAGGTATTCCAGATCCATGTGTTTTGAAAGACCAGGTGCTGCAGTAAAACCTCAGGAAACTACCATAGCCCGATTTTAGGAGTTTGGATTCAGTATTAATAGTACTAATTCTGCTATGTTGAATGGATGTGAGAACAGATTCGTTTTCAATGCAATTTCTTTTTTTTAAAATTTTATTGGGGAATTGAGGGAGGGGAACAGCATTGGGGAATCGCGGAAGGGGAACAGACAAGTTGCTGTCCTTTTGTTCTTCAGTCTAGTTAGAGGACATTGCTTCACTGGCCCATGTTGCTATCATCATCATTGCTCTCTTCTTAGGTGAGGCAGATTGGTTGCCGGTCTCTGGACGGCCACTCACGGCGGCTCTTGGCAGCTCACACTGGCTGCCAGCCACTCACTGTAGCCTATGGCAGCCTACTGCAGCAGGGGCTGCAGCTATGCCATCCCAGGGACTCAAAGCAGCTCAGCTCCAGGTGGAGCTGTTGTTCACCATCTTAGCTGTAGAGGGCAGTTTCATGGCCTTCATATGTGGGATCCAAACTGGGACCGCTGGCATCCCAAGCCAGCTCTTAACCAATGTGCCACTCAGCCGGCCCTCAATGCAATTTTAAAGGGTCTGCATCTCCCATAGCTCTGTGGACACACAGTCATCAAATTTCTCATCATTCAAAGTAGTGGATCATTATGATAGTTCAAAAAGATTTCACGTGAGTAAGATATGAAATTCTATTATTATCTTTGTGAGAATATTAGACAAAATATTTAACAATATTAGACAAAATATCTTTGTGAGAATATTAGACAAAATAACTTTGTGAGAATATTAGACAAAATATTTAACTGCTTATGTACCTCAACATGCTCTGATACACTAGAATAACAATGTGTTTCATACACTGAAAGGATGATGACAAATAATAATACTTCTTCATAATAGCACTTCCTGGCAGAAGGAACGAAAGAGGAGAGTTCAAATGTATGTGTAGTTACTGTGTCAGCTTGCATGATTGTATGGTTTAAAAGCTTTTAGTTTTATTTAAAAGCAGGTTTTTTTAGTTAAGCATTTGGTGAGGTACTTCTATATTCTTGTGATGTAGGCATTATTAAGTATGATGTGTAAAATGATATATGGATGAGTAAAATATTTTCTGCATACAATGAATTTACAGGTTTAAAGATATTAAAAATCTCTATTTAGAATGGAGAGGCTAGGAAAAATGATTATCATAAATATTAAGAATGTGAACAAGAAGAGGAATTTCCACTGAACAACTAACTTTAAAAAAAAAAGGAAGAAAAGAACGATGTAGTATATTTGCCCAGTTCAAAGCTACCCATAGAGCACCACTTAACATGTTCATGAGCAAGTCCAGGCTGCCTCCCGACTGCCGTGCTTCTCCCTCCAAGACCACTGGGCAACACCAGCTTTCTGCTAAGCATCACACTTCTCACTAGGCACCACGGGCTGTTCCCATGAATGCTGGGTGCCACCAACTCTTGCTGGCAATGCTGTTGTTTCTACTGTTGCCGCCACTCCTGTTAGTATTGTTACTTGCTGCCATGTCTGCCAGTCACTGCTGATGCTTCCCAATGCATCTTGGGAGTTAGTGTCCAATAACCTATTGCTGATGCATCGGTTAGTGATGTTGTCATCTTCAAATGTCATCTCCTGTGGTCTGTGGCAGAACACAGGCCACCACTTTTCTCTCCTTTAAGACACTTTAATCCCTTTTGATGCTCTTAAGGAGCATAGTTTGTTACTCCAAATTAGGAGTCAGATTATCATTTTTATTCCTGTGAACATCAAAATCACCTAGCTACTGGGAAATATGCAGTTCCTTGGCTCCACCTAAAACTTTCTGAATCCCAACCTCTGGTATATATATCACATATGCATATTTTAAATATATTTATATATTTTATGTATATTTAACTACATATTCCAAGAAAATGTTTAGGCAGATAGCTCAGGAATGTCCTCAGAATGTATTTGGGAAACACAGGTCCAGATGATTTTTAGGGCCCTTTAACTCTAAAATTATGCAATTCACTCTGCAGCTTTGCAGTGAAGTTGTGATCATCTTATTCACCTACAATTTATGTGATGTTAATGTTTTCTTTTTATGTGGCACTCCTTTTCAGGCTAAGTCTTGAAATTAGACCCCTTTTAAAACCACTCTAATCTTGGGTTATCTTTCTGATAATTGGCTATTGTCAAGTGATTTGAAATTAATGTACAATCAAGGCCTGGTTATCTATTTTGGGGAAATGTAGATGCCGGTGTGTTCATGTTTCACCCAGATGGTGTGATTCTATGGCTATTGTGGCTCAGCCTTAGAAGTCATGTGATTAAAAAGAGACATGTGATGTCACAGGTGGTCACTGTTGTCCCTGAAAGCAACACAAGGCAGAGACCTCAATCTTTTCTCTCAGCCTGAAGATTGATAAATTACCCCCTATCAATTTCAGCATCGTCCAACTGTTGTGATTGTGTTAGCCTTGGCATCCTTGTTAGCCAAAGGGATTCATATTTGTGTGGAGTACATGAAAAATTCAAGTTTCTAAATCTCTCCTTGGGGATAAGTACCAGAGAGGGCAGATTTTATAGTAAACAAGAAACCTTTTAACTTCCCCGGTCTGTTGAATTCTGTTCTATCCAGGATATACTTGTTCTTTCTCTTCTAAAACATTGTTGTGATTTTTATAGGGTTAAAAACAACTTCTGAAAAAGCAATCCTATATTTTCTAGATTTTTGTGGTTACTGATTCCTGTTGTGAAACACTGTTGACCAATTCTCCTTTTTGTGTGAAACAGTGGAAAGAACATGGGACTTTGTAATAAGGTGGGGACTTTGTTTCAAACTTGGTCACTTGTTGCTTGACTTTGTGCAAGTTATTTAACCTTTGTGATTCATAGTTTTGTCATCTGTCAACTGGAGGAAAATATACAATTCATGTATGATTATTGTTAAAGTATATAAGTATATAATATTGTACGTGGAATACAGCAAGAACGCACCATATTAACTTTTTGTCTTCATTTCCATTGCTCAAAAAACGTTTGCTTCCATATTTCTGATCACCAACCTCAATTTGGGAATGTAGAGGTATTCTCAAAATGCAGTCCCTGAACCACCACTATGAGCACCCCTTGGGAACTTGATAGAAATGAAAATTTCCAGGCCCCACTCAAAACCTGCTGAATCAGAAACTATGTCATTGGGGCCTAAAATGGGTGTTGTCAGAAGCCATCTTGGTGATTTGTATGTACGTTAATGTCTGAGAACCGCTGTAGTAGTGAAATAGACAGCCAGTTTAAGATTTATACGTATGTAGTCTGATGTCTTGTATCACAATATACAGATACCCATTCAGCTCTAAAATCTGATTCTTTTAAATATGTGTACACTTCAGGATGCAGTAGAATTAGAGCTTTACTTCTTCCTGAATAAAAGAAAAAATTATCTATATGAGTCAAAAGAAACAATAATTTAGGATTGAATCACCTGTGACTCCTTAGGCCATCACACCCTGGGAGTGAAAGTGGAGCCACATGCAAATGACATTTCTTTGGGTCTCATCTCTACCAACTACTATCATGTCTACAATTGTCTGTCCCCTTCTGAGTCTCCCTGACTTATTTCTGGAAGGTCACAGGTCATGTCTCAAATGTGCTCCCAAACAAGTCCCTAAGTTCTCTCAACAGCAACCAGATAATGAGCTGAATTGTCACTGTGAAAGCTGTGATGGGGCTCCCCGCATCTCTGCTGAAGGCACAGTCATCAGTTGTACTGAGACCGTTCCTCATGCTGACACCACTGCTCAGTGCCAAGCAATCACTGTCACTGGCACTGTTGATGGTCCTGCTGCAGGTGCTGGCTCACAGGCTCTGCCCTGCCTCCCTGTGCTAGTAGGCTATAGGACAACAGGGGCTACAGTTCTTCCTCTCAGCCCTGGAGCATATGTCCTGGACTTTCACGGGTCAAGGATGTGCTGTGTTTTCGGGGGTCTTCAATTGTGCCAAAGTCATTCCATTCCATCATCACCCATTGTTCTCAAAATAATACGCTGGGCCCCTAAAGTTTTATAGAGTCTTTTAAAAAATATTTTCAGGGCCGGCCAAGTGGCATGGAGGTTAAGCACTGGCTTGGGAAGCTAGCGGCACCGGTTCGGGTCCCACATATGAGGGCCAGTGACACTGTCCTCAAAAAAAAAAAAAAAAAAACTTCATTTGGGTAAAAGTTATATACAATGAAATACTGAGATCATAAAACTATTCAGATTAATGAATTTTGATTTTTTTTTAAAGATTTTATTGGGGAATTGGGGGAGGGGAACAGACAAGTTGTTGTCCTTTTATTCTTCCGTCTAGTTGTGGAGGACTTCACTGGCCTATGTTGGTATCATCATTGCGCTCTTCTCAGGTGAGGCAGACTGGTCACCGGCCTCTGGACGGCTGTTCACAGCGGCTCTTGGCAGCTCACACTGGCTGCCAGCTGCTCACGCTGGCTGCCGGCCACTCACTGTAGCCTATAGCAGCCCACTGCAGCAGGGGCTGCAGCTATACCCACCCAGGAACTCACAGCAGCCCGGCTCCAGGTGGAGCTGTTGTTTCCCATCTTAGTTGTAGAGGGCAGTGTCACTGGTCCTCATATGTGGGATCTGAACCGGGGTCCTACTGCTCAGAGCCGGCGTCCCAAGCCAGCTCTTAACCAACGCACCACTCGGCTGGCCCAATTTTGATAATTTTTTTATACCTATACCACTACCACCCAAAATAAAATACAGAATATTTCCATCACCCCAGAAAGTTTCCTGTTACTCTTTTAGAGTCAGTCACCTCTGCCAGGCAAATACTTTCCAGTTTCGATAGCCATACTTTAGTATTGCCTACTCCAGAATTTCATGTACGGGGAATCATATAGCATACATATAGAATGCATTCTTCTGTGTCTGGCTTCTTACAAGTGACAAAGTGTTTTTAAAGTTCATCTGTTGGGTTGTCAGAAAAGTCATGACGTATTTTTTCTATGTTTTTGTTGTAAAAATGAGTCGTGACTTTCCCAACAACCAATATATATAGTTGTGTATGAGGAGTTCTTTTCTTTTGTTGCTGAGTAGTATTCCATTTTATAAATATACCATCTCTGTATCCATTCTCCTTTTGATGTACATTTTGGGTTGTGTCCAGTTGTTAGCTTTGCGACTTTGTATTATTTTTAGTGATTCTGCTAGAAATTATACATATCTCTAAATTCTCAGTCTACCTTCAGATGTGTTATGTTAATATATGAACAATGTAAAACCTTAAAAGAGTATAGTTCCACATTGTTCTTACTTACCCTTTATACTCTGTTTTTATATATTTTTCTTCAATATGTACTATCAGCTATACTCCCTATGGTTATTATTTTTGCTTTAAATAGTCAATCATCTTTGAATGAAATATACCTAATAAACATTTAGTCTTTAGTGAACTGAGTCCTTTTTGGTTTTTCTTATAGACTCATTTCTTCACAGGACTCAGAAGACAAATATAAGTAATAGTCATCAAAATGATTGCTCTCTTCTGAAAACTGAAATACTTTTATTCAAAGTTAATATCCCTGACTCTTCTACAAGAGGATTCCTTCATCAGTTAGGACTCTGTTGGAGATAGGTGAAAGAAAATCCCATCACGCTGACTTACTGGTTTTCCTGTCTGTAAAGTTCAAGGATAATAAGCAAGTTTGGATATGACTTAGTCTATTTAGAGGATCAAAATATGATGAAAAGGATGTGGTTTTTCTTTGTCTCTGAGCACTACTTAGTTTTCCTTTCCTTGTTTGTTTTCTTAGGGTAGCAAGATAATAGTAATTGTAGGTATTACCATAGTCTCCCATTTAATTCCCACAGAAAAGAGAGAGCTTTTCTCTCTAAAGCCAAACCAAAGTTTTGGTTTGAATCTTGTTGCTCAAATTTGGTCATCAGCCCTTGTTGGAACCACTCACTCTAACCAGTGAGAAGGGGTTCTCTGGCTGAAGCTCCTGAACCAAAACCACAAAACTTGAGAAACAGCAATGGATTGCTCTCTTAATAAAAAGAGTATTTTTTCTAAAAAGGGTGAGTGGACGTTAATAGCTAAAACAGATGACCATTAGAGTATTTATACCCATAGGTTATTGGTGGCTCATAGCATCAGTACTTTAAAATGTTTGGATTCCAGTGCTGAACCTAATTTAGACCTTACCTTTGCCCTGCATTGGACTACTACCTTGATTATTATTGAGGACTTTGGGACATTTTTGTTTGCCTTTAAATGTTTTTCAATCATTCACTTAGCATTCTTGGAGTGTTTCTCTGAATTTTAAACCCTAAAACTCTTATTTGGTATGAAGCCTTTGGTTGTTGTTAATCTCCTTTTTTGGGGGAAGCCTGAAAAGGACAAAGCTGCAACTTCACAACTTGTTAAATTCTGTTTTAAATTATCTTCTGTGTTGTGAAAGAATGAGAGCTGAAACTGCAGCTAGCATTGCTCCCAGACCTTAATTACTATGACTCTTTTTTTTTTTTTTTTGAGGGCAGTGTCACTAACCCTCATATGTGGGACCGAACCGGGGCCGCTGGCTTCCCAAGCCAGCGCTTAACCACTGCGCCACTTGGCCGGCCCCTACTCTGACTTTTAAGTTATTTATTTATTTATTTATTTATTTATTTATTTATTTATTTATTTATTTTATTATTTTATTATTATTAATAGTTACAGATGTACAAATCTATGCAATTGTTATCTTTTTCACCCCTTACAAAGTGACTACCCCCTCCTCTGTCCCCCTACCCCTGATATCATGCTATCTATTATAATTCCATTGACTACATCCCCACTCTATATCACCCTGGGGGTAACAATTCTAAATTCTAGCTGACTTTACCTTGGGCTTGGCCATGAACATCTGCCATAGGTTAAAAGAAGCACTGTCCATAGCGCCACTCTAAATAACACCAAACTTTCACTTTCTCATACCTGATCCTTCTTCCTTCTTGCTTCCCTGCAACTCACAGAATAGGTAAGGCTCACTCGTTTTGTTTTGTTTTATGCATGTTTTTTTCTTTAACAGAACTGTTTTGCTATTTTTTTTTTTTAATTGGGGAATTGGGGGAGGGGAACAGCGTTGGGGAATCGGGGAAGGGGAACAGACAAGTTGCTGTCTTTTTGTTCTTCAGTTTAGTTGCGGAGGACGTTGCTTCACTGGCCCATGTTGGTATCATCATTGCGCTCTTCCCGGATGAGGCAGATCGGTCGCTGGCCTCTGGATGTCGCTCACCGCGGCTATTGGCAGCTCACTCTTGGCTGCCAGCCGCTCACGCTGGCTGGGGGCCACTCACTGTAGCCTATGGCAGCCCACTGCAGCAGGGGCTGCAGCCCACACCATCACCGGGGCTCGCACAGCCCAGCTCCAGGTGGAGCTGTTGTTAGCTGTAGAGGGCAGTGTCACTGGCCCTCATGTGAGATCCGAACCCGGGCCGCTGGCATCCCAAAACCAGCGCTTAACCAATGCGCCACTCGGCCGGCCCTGTTTTGCTATTTTGAGGGATTGAGAGTGCCCTATATCTTTGAATCCTGTTCAATACTAAGTCATGTTTATTTTTAAAGTAAGACTCAATATTTTAAGTGAGATGGAATTTGGTTTCTCATTAGCCACTAGCTCAGAAAGCTATTTTTAAAGCATACTGGTCCCTTCCAGATGATCTTATCTATAGATATGCAAACATATGTGGAAAATTTCCCCTTTCTAGGCACATGCATTTATGTTCATGTACCTTGTGTATATTAATGTTGATATACAACTTTTCCCACCTATACTATTCTGTATTCTTTGGTTTTCTAGTATGAGTCAGAGGTCTTCTGAGAAAAGTCTTATGGTTTTCACTTAACCCCATTTTACCTACTCAGTTATTGATGTCGACTTTTTCTGTCATTCTCATGTATTTTTTCTAATGAGCATTCGAGCATTGCAGTGTGCTAAGCACTGTGCTAAACAGTAGCGTCAACTGTGATCAAGGCAGGCTTCCCACTGTCCTCAGAGTATCTTGATTAGTTAGTGTTTGCTATTATTAGCTCTTGTTTCAACATCGAGTCACGTTGCCACCTCTGCCTTTTCATATTTCCCTTAGTTGTTTCCCTTTTAAGCTGACCCTTGTGTCTTCTTTTTTTTTTCATTTTGGATTTCTTCACTTGGATAAATATGAAAGGGTAAGAGCCAGGAAGGGGTTTCTTCAGTCTTTTTTTTTTTTTAATTTAATTTTTTTTTTGTTCAGTCTTTTTAAGGAGAGTATTCCTTTGAGCTACCAGTGTTCACAATGTTGAATTCTACTGGACGCTACACAAAGGAGGAGAATAAATACAAACCATTGAGGCCAAAGCAGAGAAAAGCAGCAGTTCGCCTCCCCTGACAACAGCATTATTTTAGGATTCAGTGGATCCTTTTTTTCTGTCCTGCAAACTGTGAAATTAGGAGATTTTTTTTTTTTTGAGGGCAGTGTCACTGGCCCTCATATGTGGGACTGAACCGGGGCCACTGGCTTCCGAAGGCAGCGCTTAACCACCGCGCCACTCGGCCGGCCCGGAGATTTTTAATAGGGAGGACAAATGGGTGTTGGAAGGATGGGCATTTGGGCAAATTAAATGTCTTTGGGATTACTAAACCCTGGAAATCAATTTGTCTTCTGAAGTTAGAGAATATACCATTTCTGGAAGGTGAACATGTGTCCTTTTGAACAGTGGGTTTTAGAAAAACTTCACTATCTGGGGTGTGAAAAAATACTGCTTTCTCTAATTGCTAAAACACCATCTGTCATCAACTCTTTGTTACTGATTTATTCTTTTTCATTCTGTTACCCACCACCCACCTCTCTAAAAGATATGAAGTACTGCATTTTTATATTATGGACTTCCTACTTACCTTCAACTAGTATTGAGAGAAAACTTTGGTAGTGTTTAATAAAAGAAAATTATGAACTTGTAAAAATTCCTGCTGGGAGTTTGCCAAGCGGTGAAGAGAAAGCAGAGAGGAAAGCAGGTAATGGGTCAGTAGTCCATGTGCATTTCTATTCCTTGGGCAACAGGAATGGCTGACCATTTGTTCCACAAACGTTGCACAGTCCATTAATATACCAGTCAAGCCACAAACTCTATATTTTTATGTGGATTTAAAAGCAACACTTTTGTTATATGTTTCATTTTAGCCTCAGTATCTTATACATTCATGTTGCAGTGCAGCAGGGTAGGCATTTGGGCAAAGTACATGTCCTTGGAGGTTTATAAGTTTTCACCAATGTCCATGATGGTTGCAGTTTACAATGATGATAATAATTATGAAAATGCGTATGCATCTCATTATTTTTTCTTCATTAAAAGGAACTTTTTCATGATTTTCCCTGGGTCGGGGGCAGACGCAATTTTAACCCTAAGCATTAGTGGTAAAGTAGACATCCTTGCCTGCAAGTGATCTGTTTATTTGAAGATGTACACTTAAAAGAAATCCATCCATTTCGCAGCCTATATATCCATTCATTCCTTCATCAATTCTTATTAAGCACTTAATATGTGTCAGGTTCTGTGTAAACATTTTACATGTGTTGTCTTCTTTAATCCTTACAACAGTATTGTACAGGGAAAATAATATTATCCTATTGTCTAAATGTTAAATTGAGACTTAGAGATATTAATTATCATGCACAAGGTCACCTGGCTGGTAAATGGAGTTGAAATCTGATCCCAGAGTCCCAATGCTAGTACTTAAAAATATGTGCCTTATTTTATAGGCAAAGAAGAGGAACTGAATTAAACAGTGTGACTAGATTCATGATCTTAAAAGATTTAGGTTTTAGACCTAATTTAGAATGCTAACTCCGCCGATTATGAATTGCATGAACCTGGTGGGAAATGTTCAGTCTCTCCATATCATAGCTTCTTCCTTTTTCAACAGTAGCATCGAGAGTATAAAATGAAGCAGCTTTATCTAGTAGGCACTTAACATAGTCTATCCATTATATATAAATAGATATTACCTATTTCTATCAGTGCTACCATAACTATTCCTCTCCTTCTGTGAAGGGAGGGAGGAGATGGGTTTTATCTGGAGATAGTGAGCCTGGAGTCTGGGGGAAAATGCAAGAATCCTAATGTGAAATATTAAAGTTCTAATCTAAGACAGAAACATTGGACAGATGAGAAAATATTAGTGGAATTAAAGATTATTGAATTGAATTATTGCACATGGCATTGAGAGTAAAAAAAGTTATTGGTACACCCCACAATCTATAGTTTGCATGACTAGGGGAGAGGGGGCCATTAAACAAGACAGGGAATAATGGAGGGGAGTTTCTGTGCTAGGACAATGCTTGGCACATAGTACGCACACAACAAATGGTTGGATGCACGATTGCTGTGATCTGTATGGTTGATATAAATTTGCTAAAGTTGTTCTTTGGTAACTGTTTTCCTGGTATTTCAGTGGAGTGGAATGCAAGATTTTGTACTTAAAGTTAAACAATTAATGCAATATGAGGATCGCTCCATCTATGACTTTCACTCCTGCCTTTAAGTGAACCCTTTGCTCTAATAGGATGGTCTCCTGAATGACTCTATAAAGCCATATGACATACATGTATAGAATCTTGGCTGGATTCATTGCTTGAAAATTGGGCCAGTATCTGTCCTGATCCATTGATTAAAGTGGAAATTGGTAAATGTCTTAGTCAGCCTCTAACATATGTCTATAGCCCTAACTTGGCTCTAAGCCCCATAGTTTTTTTTGATGTGCATTGTTCTTTGTGCCTGTGGGTGTTTATGAACCCTTGGCCACTTCTTTGGTATCTCTTGAATCGTGTAAAATAAGTGCTCTACGATAATAGTAACTCAGAAAAGAACTCTTACATTAAAGTTACAATTAAAGTCAAGAATGAATTTTGTGGAAAATGTCAGTGCACACGTACAAAAGACCTTCAAGGAAATGAGAATACAGTGAGTCGTATGTTTCCTGGTACTACTCACTCCTCTTTAGGTTCCATCATTCGAGCTCAACCTAACATTTCCACCGCCCACACCTACCATCTGGAATTATAGGCAAGGGAGTATAAAGGATGTCAAGTCTTGAAAGGAAACTGCGTTTCCTCAAAAGTTGATGACACAACACCACAGTTGACTAGAGTACCTTCCTAGGACTAGTGTACAATCATGTCTTCACAAGTTAAAGGTCATAATTTTGTTTATTTGAAAATGACTTTAAAGAATCGTGGTTTGCAGCAAGTTACCATTTTGCCGAGACTTAAATTTGATTTGTGATTTGGTGAGTGAGCCTAGCTGCAACCCAACCAGAGCAGCTGTGTGTCAGTGCAGCTTTTCTCTTCTTTGGTTTCTGTGGCATACACAGTAATCCTTGTGAGTTATTCATGGCTGCTTCTAGTGGGGGTAATACTATATTATAGTGATATCATAAATTTTAGATTTATGAAAGTCTTGGGACATATCTCCTCATGAATGTCAATGGATTGCTGTATTTAATGTTTTGCTTTCACTTTCTTGATAAAGAAAGCCTTGCTAAGCTGCTGAGTGTCTATGTTAATGTTATACACCCTTCTTGTTTTCCTTAGCAAAAGTAGAGTCTTACAGATAAATTTTGCTTTACTCTGGAGTGCAGTTCACTTTTGCAATGGAGACAAATTTAGAAAGCTGGGTTTAAAAACCATAGTTAAACACAGGCCTCCCCAGAGTTAAGATACCATAACAGTTTCTGTGGACCCCAGCAAAGGTGCCTTTTTCCCCCCAAAAAACAATGTTCTTTTTGTTCCATAGACAACTAGACACTGAACCTCTATGTCATCTGGAAGGCAAGTAGAAGGGCTGCTCTCCCCACATTTATATCCAGCAACTGCCTCCTTCCTGTTCGCAAACCCATTCCTGATGTGTTGGTTCCTTTCAGAGGGTTCCAATCCAAATAAGACTCAATTAGCAGCAGCCTGAAAATAGTGTGTGTGCTTGTCTTTTACTGTATAAACCTTGAGAGTACTGCGGTTCTAATTTTACTTCCCTCTTAATAACAGATGAAGGTGCCATACCTTTCTGTGGAATGTTGACTTTTTTATATATGAGATAAGCTCTTGTTATCCCTGCTAAGTCTCATGTGTTGGTGACAGCAAAATGGAGAGATATTAGGAAATCTGACAAGGAGAAGCATTCATGTCTGATAGAGTCCAGCGGCAGATTAGTGAAAGAAACGGGCTGTCCAAAAGCATCATCATTCATTTCCTACTTGAAGTCAAAGAAATCACTGTGTTCTGCTTAAGCCCCATGTTGAGTTCATTTTGCTGACCCTTGCTTAATTTTGGCTGGAGGGTATTTTTAATAACTTGGTATGTTTGGGAGTCAAAGGAGGCCAAGTTCCTGGCAAGGCTCAAGAGAGATGAAATAGTAATAAAATGTTTAGGGAATTAGAGGGAAAAAGTCTAGAAGAAAGGAGCCTTCTTTTAGAACTGTTGGATATAACTTACTTAATCATTTCTGAATGAGGGGTGGGGGGAAAAATACAGAAAACCCTCTAAGGAAAATAAATTTTAAAACTCAAAGCCTTGAGTGAGCCACTTCAAAATATGCAGCAAATTAGTTTATATTTTATTTGGAAACTAATATTTAAGTCAAATGGAACAGAAGAGATTCATACTAATATAACTGAAAAAAAAAACACCCGAGGATTGGGAATAGGTCACAGGGTGGTCAGGGGAGCCAGGTGAAGGGTAACAGCCCACACAAGGCAAGTTGACTGGACTGTCTGCAGACTTGAGACCTGAAGGATTAGTGTGGGGGCCACTTTCTTTTAAGAAGCCCTGTTCTAACTGTTCCTGTCTCCTGAGACACCCCCCACCCACCCCTACCCTAGCCTACTGGGCATTAAAGGTTTGATTTTTTAGACACTGGTTTTGCCAGTCAGAGAGTTAAATTCAGTTCAGTGTGATGAATATGTATTAGGCACCATGACAAGCGATGTGGGAAGACGGATGAGTCTCTGCTTTCTGTTCCCATGTGTCATCTGCACATATCCTTTCTATCCATCAGCCTCTTCTAAGACATGTCCCCCAATTAGTCCAGTTGCTGTGACCTCTCACAAGCAATTTCACTTCCATTGTTGATCAGTCAGTTGGAAACCACAGTGTTAGTTGTGCCATTACTCCATCTATCTGTAAGTTCTTGGAGGTATGTCTTATGCCTCTTTTGAAATATGTTGTGCCACTAGCATGGAGCTGATCACCAATGGGGGTATAATCGACACCTGTTGATTAACTGGTAAGTTAAATAAAATAGGGCCTGTAGTAAACATGTGCCAGTCTTCCAAAGGTGTTTAAAAAACTTATTTCAATTTTAGATAACATCTGTTTTATAATCATTTTTATTGAGTATAATAATATAGAAACAGCATTATTTCAGGTAAAATATTAAAGGCATATTAATATTTTGAGATAAAGGACTGTTTATTTACTATATGTTATTCACTTGACACATGTAAAGTGCCCACTGTGTGTATCAAGCACTGATGTTATATGTGAGACCTAAGAATTAATGATCTAGAAAAATATGAAAAAATAGTATTTAGGGAGAAAATCTCCCTATTGGTTATTTCAAGCCAGTCTTTGTAAATGATTAATCACTAGTGAAACCCAGAGACCATGCCTTTACCTAACCAACATTTATAACTGCTACTAAAACATAGGTAGAATTGGATAAACATGGAGATTCGAAAATATTGTCCTTGTCTGGGGAAAGAAAGCTTTCAGGACAGAAGAGAGGATAAAGACAATGATGAGTTACATTAGATATGTATTCTTTTTTATTTATTTAACAAACACTTAATGTAGCACTCATAATAGACAGGCTCTCTTCCAACCAGCTGCTGACTGTTCAGCATCTTCCATCAATATGGCCTCATTTAACCTCTATAATAAGTCTGTTATAAAGTGGGTACTATTATTAGCCACGTTTTAAAAGTAGGGAAACTGAAAACTAGAGAGGTTAAGTATTTCTTCGAAGGTCACACAGGCTATGCTTGCAAAAGAAGTATTTTGGTCCTTCACTGGATAGAGAACTTAATCTCACTAGAGAATAAGGGAACCAAGTTGGGGTCAAAGAATGGATGCCATTTAAACTGGTTCTTGAAACCTGGTTAGGAATGGTATGTTTGCAGATATGGGGGAGTCAAGAATATATCAAAAGAGAGTTGTTCTATAAGAGACAGAAAGTTAAGATATTTTAAAAATATAACTTTTTTGGGCCGGCCGAGTGGCGTGGTGGTTAAGAGCTGGCTTGGGATGCCAGCATGCCTGGTTCGGATCCCATATATCAGGGCCAGTGACACTGCCCTATAAAAAAATATATATATATATATATATATATATATATATATATATATATATATATATATAACTTTTTCTTTAATATTAGAATTTTGGAAAGATATTTTTGTCTCCCATCATCCTCTCTCAAGCACGTCCCAAGTTTTAGATCTCTGCAATATTCTCTTAAATTCTTTCAAATATGAATAATACAACACATTCTGCATGGCACTACCATTTTATTTAAATCTCAAGGTTTTGTGAGAGTTAAATGTTCACTATAATCTCTATAGCCATCAGTGGCCAATAGATGAGTCACCATGTAGGAGGGTCAAGTAGGCCTCTTCACTGTAAGATGGCCCTCTGGTGTAGGCTGTCATTGACATCTGCCAAAAACCAAGCTTTATTTGTGAGAAATACCTCTTGTTTCTGCTTGTTAGAAAAAATGATCAGATTCTTCTACTCCTTCAACTCAATAATTAAGAGATTGCAACTATCCCAGGAGACTTTGCTGCAAATTTGTTTAATAATTTTCAGCTTATTGGGAATGACAGAACCCATTTGCTTTTTTATAGAAATATTGAATGTATAAATGAATTTTCATTTTTTGAATAAGATTATAATTTTAAATTTTGTCTTCATTGTTATAGCATTTCTCTCATGGAATCATCAAATAAAATATATTATTAGTAATTTAATTTCTATTCAAGATATCAAAAATTATTTGTCAATTTTATAAAAACAAGTCAAAAATATCTTAAAACATCTGAAATGATGATTGGATTTCAGTGGTCCAAATCAGGATTTTCTTTGGAGGAAAAATGTTAAAAGAAATATACCAATAATAATAAATGCTGGTATATAAAAAAATCAGTTAGAAAAGATGAATCCAGAGCAATAGGAAAACCTTTACATAACAAATATCATAAAGTGACATAATACTCAACAGTCAAGCTGTTAAAAACATGACGTGAAATATAAATATCTATCAGAAAAATGCATATTAATGACTGATGGAATAATTAAATTGAATACCAAAGGATGAAGTAAAATCAAATTCACTTGTATACCAGGGATTAGATTTTATGATAAGACCCGGAGGCACTTGAAAGGTCTTACCGATGAAGAAATGGAAGACCAGAAAGTTTAAATCACTTCCTAAGTCACATTACTTATAAGTGATAGACGGGGTAGAGCCAATGCTTCAACCCAAGGCTAGAGAGAGCAATGGCAATTCTTTAAGTGCTAGAGGAAAATGAAAAAAACTTAGTCATTTGTGCATTCAGCAGCTTTGATCAATTAGTCATTTGGCATTTGGGCACCTCTCATTTGCCAAAGGCTTATCTAAGGACTGAAGATTCACTGAGACATAGGAGAGTCCACATTCTGTGGGAAGCCTAGGGAGGCAGCCCTTTCCTACTGCCCTAGCTCTGCCAAGAGGATAGTTTCAAAGTGCCAGGGAGTTTCTCTCACCTCCCAAGAATTTCATTTTAGAAGTAAAATAGTAGCTTTATGGGAGAAACTTCCTATACTGCTTTTTATTATAGCTTTTCAGAAATACCCTTAAACTGCCCATGCCAATTTACACTTTGGCTTATTAACTTCCCTTAACATTGTTTTCCTGCATGGAAGAGCTGTTGGGGGTGGTTAGTAGATGAGTTAGTTCAAGGGCTAATTTAGAGACGACCCCTTATTTTTACCAGAAATAAAGCTAATTTTTTTTTCATTATTATTTCATTAAGGCATAGTTGACATACAATATTATGTTAGTTTCGGGTGGTGGTGTACAACATAGTGATTTGTCTATACCTTACCAAGCAATGAACACAACATTTCTAGTAACCTTCCGTCACTGTACAAAATTATTATATTATTGACTGTGTTCCCTGTTCTGTACATTACATCCCCATGGTAAAGCTAAACTCTAATAGGAAATTTCTAGACATAGTCACCTGGTACAAACCTTTCATTGGCCTTAAGGACAATGTGAGTAGAACTTTCTACACTAAGTGTTCCACGCTCTCGGAAGGCTGTGCTGATTTCAGCAGCTTCCTCACCTCCATGGACACTCCAAACTGTAATACAATTCCTATTTTCTCTACTCCACCTTTGGGAGGAATTGATGGTAGCTATTTGGACTCTCTGAGATATAAATTTTGCATTGTTTCATGTTTTTCTGGATAAAAATATTATCTTCTTCTTAGAGAATTTGTCTTGCTAAACATGAATATTGGGAATTAATACCATGTTCCTGATATAAAGGGCTTTATTAATCAGAATAATCTATCAGACACCACAGAAGAGCACAAGGCTGAACGTATTCAGTTTCTGTCTGGCTATCTGAAGTGCCTTAGCAAATATGTATGCTATGCAGGTTGTCGCGTCTTGGAGGCCATCCTGAGTGGAGGCAATGGGCACTGAACATTCTGTGTACCTTCTGACAATTAATTCTCAACAGCTCTGGAAAGTAGACATCATGACCCTTATTTTCCTGATGACAACACTAACACAGGAACAGTTTAGAGACTTTTATGTAAGGCCACACAGTAAGTAAGTGGAAGAGCCTAGATGAAATCAAGTTCAGGCTGTATCCAAGTCTAAGTTATTTTACTGCACTACATCACTCACATAAGCTCAAAAGGTACACTACAGAGAGGATGTGCTGTTTGTACCCAGTTTTTGTAGTTTACTTGTATTCGAGGCATTAAAAAAAAAGGCACAAAACACTTTAATCAGGAAACAATGGCAAATTAATTGTTCTCAGAATCCAGGAGCAAGATTGGGTTAGCAGATTACCGATAGGAAACTGAAGGCCTAGTCCCCTCCCTGACTCCCCATACAAGGCCAGACTTTTCCACAATATGGTCTTGGGTGCTCCCCTGCATAGTACTTGGGGCTCTCACAGAGGTGTGTATGTAAATGTTGGTGGAGTAAAGTGATATATGGTTCTGAAAGGCTTTTTGTGAGAATTGCTATTAGACTTTCCATCACTTTAAAGTACAATTTGTAAATTCAGCAGTCCAGGAAAGCAGTTTATGCTTTACTCTCCCCATATAATGCCTGGTAAGGAAGGATCAACCCCACCTTTCTTCTCTGGGGAGATATGAATAATGACCAGGCCATGCCATTGAAGACAGTGTTAGCAGAAACTATGAAAGGATCTTACAGAGCATTTTGCAAACAAAGTTCATTCATTAAACACTGTCAAATGTGATGTTATTTTATAGAATTCTTCCAAAGCCCTCTAAAGAAGTTGTCAGTATCTCTATTTTCCAAAGGAAAATTCAGAAAGAGCAGAGGGACTTGTTGAGATCATGGGGTCTTGGCTCCCAATGCTGGACTCTTTTGCTGTCTTTCCCCTCAGCTGCCTTTCACATTTCTGAAGTGTGAAAGTGAGAGGCAGACTGTATCTCCTTGATTCTGAATATCAGTTGTTTCCTCTGTAAAACAGGCAAATGACAACAAACTTGCAGCTCCTATAAGGATGTGATGGTTGCTAACAATAATGATAATGTGTGAATACTCATTTTTGTTAATGAAATTACATCTTATAATGCATAACCAATATGCAATTTGTGTGTGTATACACACATGCACCCACACAACCCTTTATACTGCATGTTCTTCATGTTAAGTGAGAGTTAACATTTATTGAGTGCTTACTATGTTCCAGGTATTGTGCTTAGCTTTTCAATATGGAGATGTAGGAGGTGTGATCGAAAAATACGATGAATGTTTACATAAATAAAAATTATTGCAGTAAAAGACACATTGTCATTAATCTCCCTCAAAATATACCCCCTCCATTCGAATACACTTATCCCACCATTCTTGGCACTTTCTGAGGCAGTTCTGGAGGTCCTCTTTCCTGAGTGCCTTTACTTCATCCTCTATCATGATAATGCTCTGTGTCACACATCACTTCTGGTACTGCAATTTCTGTCAAATAAAAATATTACAGGGCCGGCCGAGTGACGCATTGGTTAAGAGCTGGTTTTGGGATGCCAGCGGCCCCAGTTTTGGATCCCACATATGAGGGCCAGTGACACTGCCCTCCACAGCTAACAGCAGCTCCAACTGGAGCCCCAGCGGTGTAGGCTGCAGCCCCTGCTGCAGTGGGCTGCCATAGGCTACAGTGAGTGGATGGCAGCCAGCGTGAGCTGCCAATAGCCACGGTGAGCAACATCCAGAGGCCCGCGACTGATCTGCCTCATCCAGGAAGAGCGCAATGATGATACCAACATGGGCCAGTGAAGCGACGTCCTCCGCAACTAGACTGAAGACCAAAAGGACAGCAACTTGTCTGTTCCCCTTCCCCAATTCCCCAATAAAAATCTTATAAAAAAAATATTACAGTGTGTCCCCATCCACCTTATTCACTGTATCTAGCACTGTGCAACTTCTGTCTCTTCTCCATCAAAATGACCATGAAAAGTAAACGTTTTGAACTGATTCAGGACATTGAGGCAGCCACACAGCACAACTAAAGACACTCACAAAAGAGGACTTCCAGAACTCCTTCAGAAAGTGGCAAGAATGATGGGATAAGTGTATTTGAAGAGAGAGGGAGTGTTTTGAGGGGGATTAGTGACAATGTGTCTTTTACTGTAATAAATATTTTTATTTAAATATTCACTGTAGTTTTCAATCACACCTCGTATTATTATCCTCATTTTGTGGAAAAAGAAGCTGAGCTTGTGGCAGTTTAGTGACTTTCTCAAGGTAGTCCACAAGTGGTAGCACCAGGACCTGACCCCAAGATGATTTACATCAGAGCATGTGCTACTATTGCTCTGTTTGACTGACTCTACCATATTTCTGGCAATGGTGGTTAAAAGTTGGGAAGGCTTTGTGCAACTGGTGATGTTCTTTCTTAGTCGATTGGTGCCTAAATGCATGCATCTGACATTTTCCTCAGATTCATGTTTAATTCTGAGCTTCTGGGCTCTAGATTTACTTAACTTTTATTTAAATATGTAGAGACTTGTGCACATAAAACACCAGAGACTGAAATATTTATATTTGCCTATCTTATATAAAGGTGTGATGTACTTTGAGGTGCTCTACATAATTTTTGAGATCTTTAATTTTCTTTGTATTAAAAACATGTTAATATAGCCCCAAGGAAACAAGAGATTCAATGAATAAAATCTCTTTTGTCTTATTTTGTTCCATTAGACTTTTAGTTGTCAAAATTCAGGTCAATACAAGTGTAGATTATATCTATCATTTATACCTTTTAGTTTATTTCTCTTTTAAATCAAAGGAACACAATTTAAAACACAAATAAGAAAATGAAAACAATTAACAACTGGGAATTCAAGCACCTAGGGTGTGTAAATATTTATGTGCTAAATTATCCATGGAGCCTTTCTATGTTTCCTTTGTCAAAATGAATTTTTTCCTTGTACTCTGTTACCATTTTTTAGCTTTGTTACATTACTTTTTAAAAACATAGATTGCCAATTGTTTTGGTGAATCATTGTGGTAGCAGGGAGATTGAGTATCGAAGTGCTTAAAGCCCTGACTTGGTGCTTAGATAAAAGGAAGTCTCCATCTCTATTTCAACATTTACTTGGTGATCTTGTGCAAAGTAATTAACTTCTCTGTGCTTCAGCATTCTTCCATGTAAATGAGCCTATTGTGTGTACCAACCTTATAGAAATGTTGTAGTAATTAAATTATATATTTCATACAAAAGACACGTGTCTAGTGCTCAGCAGGTATTAGCTGATATTATTGTTAATATATTTTCATTCTTACTCTCATCTCCTGAGTTCAGGGACTTACTACCTTGTTCCTGAATTATTATATTAGCCTTCCAGCTGGTTCCTTAACCATACGTGCTGCATCAGTGTCTGGTCAGAAAACCAGACCATAGAAGTTATTAACAGAGATACTTTGATATAGGAATTGTTTAAACAGGTTGTGGGGAGGACTAGAAAGGGAACACAGAGCTGATAACTGCAAGGAGCAGTTACACATTTAGGGCTGAGAAAATGGAATTAAAAGGTGGGCATTTAGAACTCTGAAGTTTGGACAGGGGTCCTTCAGAGCAGGGACCCAGCCTATTGAGGAAAGGGTGACACTGGGCCTCTTAGAATATCTGAGACCTCTAAAATAGGGACACTATCAGCTGCTGCTGGTCTGGAGGGTAGATGAAAGCATGAAAGTGGAACCAACTGCTGCGAGCCAGGGCGAGATGACATTGCTGCGGCAGTGCAATCGAAAGGGCAGGCAAACAGGAACGATCAAGCTCCTTCTAGCCTCCCCCGGGTCTCCCCGACAGATCCCAAGAAGCTGCTGGCTGGCAAAGGAGAAGTGTAGTTTGCTGAACTGCAGTGTCAGCACCAGTGTCAACGCCAGAAAACAGAGGACAGACGATGAGTTTAAAGTTAATAACCAGCACAAATGTCTTCTCTTAATCGCGTCTGTAGACTCCCATTAGTTTAATTTTCCCACAATGCCACTTGGCACACAGCTCTTGCCTGCTCAGATATCTTCATGGTCTAGTGGACAAAGTCCATTCAATACGCTTTTTTAAAAAAATTAATTTACCAAATTTATTTCTAGACTTTTACTTTTTGAGTTTAGAGAAAATATTTTTAGAAGCTATTCAGGTAGGAAAACTTTCATCTTATAATTAATATTATAGAGTAACATTTTCAGTATACTCTATCTCACAGATAGTTACTCAGTCTTTTCAAAGGACAAATAAGTATTCAGACTTTAAATTATTTTTTTCCAGTTACAGTTGATATTATTATTTTATATTAGTTTCAGATGTACAGCATAGTGGTTAGTCATTTATATAATTTATGCAGTGATCTTCCCAATTAGTCTAGTACCGGCATGGCATTGTATATAGTTGTTGCAACATTATTGACTCAATACCTATTTTTTTAAAAACGAATTTACTGTGAACATTGTTCTTCAGGCTTTGGGTATATGAACACGAATAAGTTTTTCTGTCCCCACACAATTTAATGTGGTACAAAGCAAACATAAGTCATTCCACATAGAGGCAGAAAATACTTGGAAGGAGTGATGCATTCTGACTAGTGGAATTCAGAAAGATATCATGGAAGGATGAGTAAGATTCACACTCAGCAGTGTGCTCCAAAACTACTCTACTTGGCTGATTTCTCACTGTTCCTCCTCCATCTTTATTTTGTAGCTATAAAGTGTAACTCATCCTCATTCGATCTTCAGTGTTTTTATCTGTTTACTTCTTTTCATGCCAACTACTGAGTCCCGGGGCCAACCAAGGCTGAGTGCCTCCTAAGTATGAATTGAACTAGCATATCGATACATATCGAGAAAATGAGACAAGGTTCCCTGCTCATGGAACTGGTAGTCTAAAAGGAGAGTCAATTCTTAGTTTTAAAAGTCATCCAAATGAATGCAAAATTACAAACCATGGTTGATGCTTGAAGGACATGTGCAAGTTGCTATGATTTCAGGGTGGATCAAGTTCAGGTTTGGAGTCACAGAAGGTTTCCTGTGGAATGACGAGTAAGCATTTGTGAAAAGAAAGGAAAGCTGTTTGGGACCTGTGCAAAAGACCTCAGACAGAAAGAAGCGGAGTGTGAATCTGAAATAAGGTCAATAGGGAAAGGGAAATGGGGAGCATACGAAGCACCTTTGCACATGGTGACCATCTCCCAAGGGCTAGTTGAAAAGGTACCTCCTCCATGAAGCCTTCCTTAAATATTTCAACTAAAGGTGGCTATTCCGTCTTTTCAACTTTTAACTGTTCTTTGTACCTCTCAAGAGAATGTTTGTTATATATTTCCCTGGCTTATAATTATTTATATGCAAATCTGAGATCTCATGCTCAACTATAGGCTTCTGGAGACCAGGATTTGTCTCATATCCATCTTTGTGTCCCTCCGTGTAATGTGTTTTCAAAAACTATTTACTGAATAAAGTCACATCCTACTATGTCTGTTAACACTTAGATGGAATATAATTGTTTCTTTATTTCATTCAGTATCTCGTATTACTTATTAAATTATATCTAGGGGGACACTGGTGGTACTTGACATTTGTGTGAAATAGGTGAGGATGTATTCACTTGCCTACTCTGGGAAAGGTGTAGAAGTTTGGGATGAAAGGACCTGTACTTTAGATCTCCATAAATCACAGTGAATGGCTGCTTCATCAAAAGTTTTCAGAACTCATTAGCATTGAAAAATTTATATGTAGCCAACCAAGTGTGCTTTATCTGTTTATTTTGTCATCTGTACTGGCTTGCTCTTGTTCTTCATATCATTAGACAAGAAGAGGGTGAGCATTGGCCCATAGCACAGATACTTGGATCCCACAGACACAGAAGGTTCCTTGAAAATTAAGCATTCTATAGAGAAGAGGGCCTGGATAGAACAACGTGCCTGTCAGCCTTCTTCCTGATATTTTCTAAGTGTCTTAGTAGACCCTCCTTTCCTGAGTACTTAGCTGTAAATATTTAGGATATGGTCATTCGTCAGCATCTATGGTGGAGGACTGGGAAAATTGCTGTGAAATGAAAATTACAAAACTATTGCTAAACATTATTTTACAAAAGTGCTGTAGTTAACAGTTATGGGAGGACAATGTCTTGTAAGGAAGACTGAGCTATGTATGACAAGTAGCTCCAAAGTGAGGAAGCTGCCAACACTGCCGGCACAACCCAGAAGTCTTAGTGGGTAAAAACAAGTATTTTATGGAGATTGTCAGTCTGATTAATGTTCAATCTGAGATGAGGTATAAAAAATTTCATGCCAGATGAGGCAGGGGGGTAGGGAAAGAAGAATTCAGAATAGCTGGTTACGAATTTGTCTAAAGGATCATAATGGAATTGTAGTTATGTAGAGAGATACATAAACATCCATAGGCAAAGTTGGGATGGATATATGTGCATGAGTGTGTATAAATATATACATTAATTTATTTAGAGACTCACATTTGATTAATTAATCTTCACCAATAGACTATTTCCAGCCCCTTAATAATGGGATGCACAATTTTGTTTCTACTCTAAAAACATATTCCGTGATGGGACATGTTGCCAAATTTTTCAGTATGCAACTAATCTGAAGACCATATGGTGAAGTTTAATTTATAGGAGGTATTATCTAGAAGCATTCCTCTGACAGTTGGTAATTACAATATTTTATTATTTCAGTTTAGTTTTGTCATAATCTTGTGAGACATGGGATGATATCATTATTCCACATTGATATGGCAACTTACAGTTTCCAATAAGTTGTGGTGTGTGTATGTGTTTAGTGATTGTGTGGGGTAGGTGTGAGGAGATTGTTTTTGAGTGATATAGAGCGTTCTTCCATATAACTGATGATCTAGATTGATCTAGATGGAATGCTAATTTGTGGCATCTTGGGCAAAGTCTAAACTTAAGTAATGTTTGCGGAAAGGGACCATGACCTCAGACCCTGTGTCTGATTGGTCCAAGAAGAGACAGGAGAACTCACTGAATCCTGGCTTCAATACATCTGGTCTACTTCCTGGATGAGTCAAGACTCTGATGCAGTTCCATCTCTCTCTTTCCTTTTTTCCTTCCTATCCAGAGCCTGGTCCATCTCATTTTTTACTTTTATTTTCATGGATGAATCTGACTACAGAGGGTAAGGAACAGCCTGCCCTAGGTCAAGAAAAACTAGACATCGTTGTGTTTCTTATTTGTGTACTGATTTCTCAAGAACATGGTCCCTAGACAGTCAGAGCCATGTCCTTAAACTTCCCAGTAGCAGAAAGGAGGGTTTTCTGTTTTTTTCCCCCAAAATGTTAAAGATTGAGCTGGAAAGGAAATGAAGCAAATTCTTCTTGATTCTGACTTAGGTAGTGTTTAGGCCTATTATATATATTTAATGCTTGTGGCAACTAGTAAGGGGCCCAGCAAGTAGTATAATGAGGTCTAGTCTTTCTGGACCTGTGGTAGGCTGTTCCTCACCCTCCTTTCCCAGATGAGAAAACTCTGATTCAGAAAATTTCAGAGTGTTGCATAAGGTCACAGAGCAAGGCCATGGTGGAGCCTGGAATTTAACCCATGTTGGTGTACTCTGAAAACTCCCTCAATGTTTATTAAACCATGCCCATTTTCAGAGTCCTTCTCCTCTGACCATATTCTCTCTGCTTTCCTTCCAGTTGACCCTTAAAATGTTGAAGTTGTCAGAAAAAATAAAAAGTATGAAATTAATTAAATGAGATTATGTATGCAAACACAATTTGTAAATTGCAAGGTCTTACAAATATTTTTCATATTGGAAATAGTTGCAATATGCTCATTTACATGAACCACTTATCATTCATACCTAATTGCCAAGCACTACAGTAACAATTATGTGGATGATTAACTACACATTAGATCAACTCTTTTGCAAGCTGTTTGAATTGAAATACTAAACTCTCCTTCCTTAGTTTCCGTCTTGGTTTAGTGCATTGCTTGGGGAGCTTGGTCATCTACTGACAACCAAAAAAAAAAAAAAATCCAATTGTATTTATCATAAAAGGAGTAAGTATTCCCCCCAAGAAAAGCAAGTCATTGATGTGAAAGGTGGGATTATATTTCTGAGCTGTCCATCAGCTTTTCTTGTGGGGACTGAATTTGTGGCCTTTGTAGCATTTTTATAAACCTTACACTGAGTCGGAGGTGGCCATTTAAATTCTCCTTGTGAAAGCATCATCCATCACATTCTGCAGTTTGGACTATAAGACCCCATTGGTCTCATATTTGTTGAGTTGATTTCTACTCCAGCCATTTTCTAAAATAAGTGTAATTACTAGGAAAAGCGAACAAGCAGATATTAACTTGCATGGGATATGGTTTTCAAACTACATTACAGTACAGAATCGTTCGTATTATAAGACACTGTGTACTACCGTTCACATTAATTAGGAAAAATGAATACTCATCCCTTAACATTCTGACATGTTCTTTCAAAACACTGTGCTAATACAAGAATGGTTTTAAGTGGAAGAAAATGAGTAATTTTATTTCTTTAGAATTCTTAACGAGAGACAAAAGGAGAAATAGTCCCTGCCAATCTGTGGGTTCACAACTATATTGTATTGTAAAATTTAATGGCCTTGACTTTGGGACTGTAAATACATGAGTTTTAAAATGGTCCATGTGAGAAGTGATTTAAGCTGGCTATACATTGGGTAAGTACGAAAATATAAAATGTGTCATCTGTTGTTCTAATATAATAAACTGTGCTCTGAACAAGTTCATTTCAAAGGCTATAAATGAATAAAGGGTCTTTAAGAAAAATAATATAGAACTACAGTATCTTTATGGGAGGGCAGGGCATCCTGATTAATAATTGCAACTTTATTGGTAGGGTAGCCCAATTACAGGCATATCTCACTTTATTACACTCCACTTTTTGCTCTTCACAGGTGTTATATTTTTACAAATTGAAGGCAAGATCTTCTACCAGCGAAAAGATTATGATTTGCATTATCATGATACTGACTTTATTACAGTAGTCTGGAACCCTGGAACTGAACCATTAATATCTTCGATCTATGCCTGTGTTGAATTCTTCCTATTTAGAACTCGGGCTGTGCACTTCGCATTGCATTTAATACTTACAGCAACCCTGTGGAAAAATACAGCTTGGATTGTCTAAGTAACTTGCCTAAGACCATACAGCCAGTAAATAGCAGAGATAATATTCAGTTGTGGGTCAATTTCAATTCTGTTTCCACTGTCTACAAGTTGTGCATGAATATGTGATGTTAGAAGAAATTAAATATTAGAATAGTGACACATAGAGATTTTAGAAAAAGCTATATAATTAGATGAAGATAATGATTTCAGTGGAAAGAGAGCAGGAATAAAGTTATATGTGTAGAGATGATTGAGTCCTGTTTGGATAACTGATTTGTCTTCATTTGATCTATATCTTTGGGGTTCTTTAGCCTGTTCATATCATACTTAATTTTATATTTTTCCCCAAATCTGCTATAAGGTATCCCCCACCACCACCACCATATCAGGAATAGATGATGTAATCACAAGAGAATCAATTAATCAGTAGCATTCACAGAACACTTGTCTATGTTTTTGATGAACTTTGAATATGACATCATTTTTAAACCTACACAAGAAAATCTAAAACAGATTATCATTAGGAACCGTATTCAAATACATTTTGGGTAAAGTATGTGGAGAGTCCGAGAGTTAATTTATGAACATAGCACTTTGATGGATGAATAAAAACTAGAAAAATAATTATGATGAATCAAATGAAAACTGTGTTTATATTCTTAAAGTTGACAAATATGTGGTTTTATTACTTGATGGAGTAAATAGTAGACTATGTATGAAATGCCTGGTTCTCTCTAAGACAAAAGAGTTGGACAAAAATGAATTGCTATGCCGATTATTATCACCACTGCCTTAGAATTCAAGACACTGTAGTTTCAAATATAAATACATTTCAAAATTCCTTTCTGAGGCCTTTTACAGAAAACTTTAAACAGCAGTCATTGACTCATGACATGGCTTTGTTTTTAAAATCTGTGTGAGGCTTGGGGAAATTGTACAAAAAATGAGTGGGTAGTCAAACATCTTTTGAGCTGGGTACATAAAATGTACTCCTGGCTTTACCTGATAGCCGAAAAAGCTTCTCACGTACAATCTGTAGCCCCAGGTGGAAGGAGCTGGTGATTTGCATGGTCAGGGTCAGTTGATAGGGGTCTGCCTATGGGATGTCATTTTCTGGGTGTAAAAAGTCCCCTTTGCCTTCAAGATAATAGTTTCTTTCACCTGCTTCCTGCTCTGCAGGATTCAATGGAATTGAATTTAACCATCCAAACTAGACTTTAGATTCAGATTCAACTTACATTTTTTTCTGAGCACCAACTGTGTACCCAAGTACTGATGGATGTTTTATGTAGTATATGATATGTGTGTTTAATTTTCATAAGAACTCTTTTTTCCTGTTATGACCTACACTCCACAAATGTTTTAAAAGTCAATTGAGAGTCACATGGACTTACAAATAATTTGATATTCAAGAGAGAAAAATGTAAACGATTCATCAATACCCACTTTTAAACTAAAAATTGAGTGACCTCACATGTTTATTGGAAGGATAGGGGCCACTTCTTATTTATCCTTGTTTATGTCACTCTCCTAACCACACACACAGACAACCTTGGCCCTCAGTATGTGTGAATGACATTAAGTAAGCATAACAAATCCTAAACAGAATGAGCTAGTGACATGTTAAAATGGTTGAAAGAGAAAACAGCAATGAACATAAGAGTAGAAAGGCAGGTTAACAAGGAAGCCAAGATAAACCGGACTTCAAAGATCAAGAGGATGAATGATGGGAAGCTCATAGAGAGAAATCAAAGATAATAACCTGGCTTTCATTCTCGGTGTTGCCACTTTTGTCACCATGCTTCTCATTAGTAGTTCCTGGTTGCTTAACAATACAGAATAAAGTTGGGTTTTTTAGCCTGACCGTACCAAAATCTTCATTACCAGACCCCTCCCTCCCTCCAGCACACTTGACCCAGGCTCTCTAATGAACATACTCTCTCCTGTCATGGGCTTTTGCACCTGCCATTCTTCTTTTTGTCTGATGGTTCCACCAGCCAGTCCCAATATCCTCTGCTAATCCTTCTCTGAGAGAATCTCTTCCTCCTTTGTGCTGTAATGCCTCATCCATGCTTTATATTGTGGCTTATTTGATACAGTATTTGCAATTGTATGTTTGCCTGGACATATTCCCCATTAGACTGGGGACACTTTGGGAATAGGAATTGCATTGCACTTACGGAAAAATCCTTGGCCTCTCATTCAGATACTGAGGCATGGTAGGCATTCAGGAAATACCTGTTGGAGGAGTAAAAGTATCGACGTTTATATTTCTTAGCTTGGCAGTCAATCCTTTTCCAGTCTAACTTTCTAAAGATAGGGCACCATAAGAATTTGGGTAAATTTCCTGTTTTTCTAGGTATCTAAGATGAGGATGATAAATGTGCTTACTTCAGTAGGTTATTGTAAGGATTAAGTGAGATGGTGCATGTAAACCATTAATATAGTGTCAAGCTGTTGGTGAGGACCCTGTTGATAATGGCTAGGATCATAATAGCACACAGTTTACAAGACAGACGAGTTTTTAAGATTATGTAAGAATAACTAAGAATTAAAATTAGCATACGGTAAAGACCATCAATACAGTGGACATGCTGAAGAGGATGAGATACAGGCAGGCTGGAGTTCTGTGAGGAGTTACAAAGTTCTCTACTAATGCAGAGTAGAGAAACCAGAGGAAAATTCCAGTGAAGAATAGTAATTGACACCAGATGAGAGGATATAAAGATTATTTTTATTAAAACTTTTTTTTGGAAAAATCTTTGGATGAGGGCAAAGCCTGAATATGTTATGTTTAAACAAGCTGAAATTCTTGAGTATTTTGTAAAAGTTCCTCCTCTGTGCTTAGGTCGACATATTTTCATTTAGAGGCTATCTTAACAAATCGCTTAGAATCTCAGCTTAAATTTCTTCTGTTCACTTTATTGACAAAAGTCCTATATTGTTGATTTGCTTTCATTTTGTCTAATTCAGTACATTTTCCATGGCAGATAATTTCTGTAATAACGCTTCATGCACAACTGCTGATTAACTAAAGTACTATCCTTACCATTCGTTTTTAGAAGCACCATGGATATTTGTGACCATTTTGTTAAAATAAGCAGTCTCAAAACTATAGCAGTTTCTACAACATTCCTGTGAATTCCGAATTCTCTTCCTTGAAAACTTTCTAGGTAGCTCAGCATTCACTTGGTTCTCCCGCTCGTTCCTTTGAGGGAGTTTTGAGTGCTTTAACAGCTATTACAAACTAAAGGACTTGGGCCACATTTGTGTACTTATTTCTGCTTCCATTTTATCTCTTGCGGAATGGGAATCACTACCAACCTCCATCCCTTCAGGGAAAATGTGTACAGATAAATGAAATGACATATTTGAACTATTTCACATATCCCTGGAACAAAGGAACTCAGAACATAATTCTTTGACCTAGTTAACAATTTCTGGCCTGCTTTGTGAAATTGTTGAGTTTCTAGTGTTTTTCCTTCCTTCCTGTTCCATGAACTACCATCAATTTAATGACACTATTTTATTTATTTATTTATTTATTTATTTATTTATTTATTTATTTAATTAATTTATTTTTGAGGGCAGTGTCATTGGCCCTCATATGTGGGATCCGAACCAGGGCTGCTGGCGTCCCAAGCCAGCTCTTAACCACCGCGCCACTCGGCCGGCCCTTAATGCCACTATTTTAGACACATAAAACTGGTTACTCTTAGTTATCAAACAATATCCATCTTTTAGTAGTTTTGAGCTGAGGATAGAGTTTCCATATCACTCCAGGATTTATTTCCCAGGCACCTGCCTACCAAATGTGTTGATTATCTTCCTAATCACTACCCTTTCATAAAATAAAATAAGCGTTCAAATAGCCATGGTTTTGCACATTTTGCCAAGCTGAGAAAGAAAAGCTGCTGTTTTGGCACACAAATGTAAATAGCTTCAGAAATAAAATAAAGTCAAAATGTATTGCATAACTCACCATTCTATTGTTTGATATATGAGAGTTAATCTAATAGGTTCAGTTACTGGCATAAATGATTTAACAATAAATGAAGTATAATAGGAGTCTAAATACCCACAGGAACAATTTGACCCACGTTGCTTTAGTCAATAATATAAAAAAAAACACTTCACTTCGTCTGTAAGTTGACTGCATTTTCTGGGAAACAGATAATTTCAAATGCTTTAAAACTTTTAATCTAGAAGAAGATTTCTTTTTACCCCACAGAGATGTAGAAGGATTAAAAAATAAACAACATTCTGTTTAATTTTCTGTACATACTGCTTATTAATAAACGATTCATTGAGAGGCTATGGAAATATGTTAGGATTAGTGTGGTCTTTGAAGTCAAACCGATCTTGACATAACCAGGTTTCAGCAACTTAAGTTATAATTTTAAGCAAGTTACTTAAATCCTTTATGGTTGAATTTGCTCATCTGTAAAATGGAGTTAATAGTGTAACTTTTTACAGAGCAAGATTAAATGAGATATGGATGAAACATACTTTGCACAATACCTGGCAATAGGAAGCATCCATTAACTCTTAACCATATATATTATATAGATAGTTGATACAACGACTTCTGTCTTTGGGCTTTGGGGAACCCAATATCATATCACGATTAAAGATTTGCAGTATAAGTGTTGGTGAACCATGGCATGGAGAGCATTAGGAAGTTTCCCATCCCATTTAATTCTGTTTTGCATACCAAGTCTTTGCAATTCAGTATATATTTTTTACTTACAACACATCTCAAGGGGACCAGCCTCATTTCAATTGCTCAGTTGTATAGTCCTATACAATCACCACCTTCTTGCCCCTAGTCGTGATGAATTTAGTTCATCTGGAGGTGAATTTAGCTAGAAAAAGAATCTCAACTTTGCTTGTCAGCTCTGAAGCCAGTGACAGCTATGCTTTTCTTATTTTACTGAGAAGCTTTGGAGTCAATGTTAAAAACAACACAGCTCACACCGTGAGTGGGTCAGCTCAGGTAAGTGTGGTCAATCATTCTTTTTCTCACTCTGTGTAAATCTAAAAAGAGCTTCTTTCTGCAGTTTGACATGAGTCTGTTCTCTAGATTGTGAAAAACAAAACTGTCTGTCCCTAAAATTGGTTCTACAGTTTGCTAGGTGTAAAGACTTACTTCCCTAAGCAATTGTGTCTCTCTCATTTTAGTGCCTCAAGAAAATGCAGATAGAACAAGATAACAATAATAACAAAAGAGTGAACAACTGCTACTATAAGTAATACACCTAACATTTTATGAGGGCTAACTGTGTGCCAGGCAGTATGCCAAGTCATATATATACCATTTGAAACAATGGAATGTAATAGTTTAAAAAAACTGAGTCTTCTAAGGGTTTACAGAAACAAATACGTACTTATTTAAATGAGCTTCTTAAATGCTAAGATTAAGTATTATGTTATGTCTCCAAAGCAAATTAAATGCGGTGCTATTAGCTTAAATCCTGGACCACCTCAAATAAATAGAATTTTCTTCTTACTTCCGAAAGCTCATGTACACTAAGGTTGTGTTTTCCTTATGTTGTTCCTGACAACTAGATATTACTACTATTATTTTACTGTTCTTTAAAAAAAATATATTTACAAGTATTTATTGAGCAGTTACTCTGTGCTAAGTATGGACATACGCACTTTTTATACATTATCTCATTTAATCTCCACAAAACCTCCAGGTAGTGGACACTATTTTTATATTACTTACATATGGAAAAAATGGATACTCGGTGACATTAACAACAAATCAAAGAAAGAAACTAAAACCCTCTTCCATTATTATGCAAATACTAATTGACACAGGTGGGGCTCAAACTCGGGTCTGTCCAGCACCAAATCCTTGACTTTTAAACATGAAGCTGTATTGAATAGGATTATTTAGGCAGTACACTTCCCTGAATATGCTGACATGGGAGGTTTTTCATGAGCATTCTATTACCAAATAAAATAATTTTATGATGTGAAAGGTTTATGTATAACAGAGCTATACATTTTATATTTTTCTCTGTTGTGGAAAATGTGAAAATATCTAGATTATTAAAATTGATACAAGAAGCTGTTTTGCTTCACAGTAGTCAACACTGAACTCAATTAAGTGTCGATTGAAAGAGTTGATAGAAGCAGATAATTTGGTTCCAGAATTAGATAATTAGGTTCCAGCTCTAGGTCTAATAATTGCCAATTTGATGAGTAATCTAGAGCAAGCCATTTAACTTCCCTAAACTATAGTTTCTCATCTGTAAAATGGAAATAATAACAGTAATAGTTACAGTGAGGATTAAATGAGTTACTTCATATAAAGTACTTAGCACAGTGCCAGGGCACATATTAAGAGGTCTGTGAATATTAGGAGTTTTTATGGTTACAATATTAATAATTATGATTAAAATGGCATATCTTTCTGCATTTGGCAAGAGGTCAACAATCCTTGGAAAAGAATGTTCTTTTTTCCTTTGGGTTTTAGAGAAGAAAGGGAGGTGATACAGTTTCCAGACACTCAGTTTGATGAGTCACACCATAACCTGTGAAAGCTGCTCTTCATCTCATCTTGTGTGACAGACATATCAGGAGTTGCCCGCCTTGCACTAGATACTTGCAGCATGCACCTAAATGTTTGGGATTGCCTATGCACATGTGGCCTGATACAGTTGAATAGACATATGATTATGTGTTTCTATTAAAGGACTCAGGTTGTTATCTGAAATGTAATAGTCTATAAATTCTCAATTTATTTTACTATTCATACTTTAAATTACTTGTGAAGACTGGTAAAAAGTTTAAATGCAACTAACTGACTTCATTTCAGTTTTCAAATCAACTTGCATATTTTTCAAGTGACAGCACTTATTAGATAACAGAGTTATTAGTTTATCAACAAGGGTCTGCATATGAGGTCTGGCATTCCGATGACTCCTTAAATTTTTCCAGACACACATTTCTGAAGTATGGGAGTAGATAGGTTTTTGGGACATGACTATATCAGTTCTAAGGTAAATTTTTTTTATTCATATCCTGCAAATTATCAAATTAATTGGAAAGAAATGTCCAAGTAATTATTCCAGAGAGCCTGTAAGATATGTCTTAAGTTGGCTAGCTTTGCCTTTAAAAAAATAAATAAGTAGTTTTATTTCTTGATATATGGGCAAGAAGAGATTGGCTAGAGTAAAAACAAAAATTGATTTCAACGTATAGCTTTCTTTATCGTAAATATAAGTCTCTCTACTCATTGACTTTCATGTGCGTTACAAGAATAGCTTTGCCAGTGCTTTCTTCTTTGGGCATAAATTATTTAAGTTACCGATACAGTAACTCAAATACCTGCAGTCTTCTCTATAAATTTAAAAAATTGCTTTCTTTCAAAAATGTATAATTAGTGCATGGAAGTCAAGAAATGATAAAACTTATATGATATTGGCAAGCTTTCTTGTTTTCTTGCAAATAAATGCAATCTTATTTATTGTGTTGCTCATGAAAATAGTATTCTCTACCCTGAAACATTACAAGAGACTTAACCATAGAAGAATGAATACTACATAGGAGTCTCATGGAATATTTACCATCTCATTGAGAAGCTAAAGAAACATAACCTAACTCCAGAAAATAACATCAAGAGTTAAGTTGTTAGGGTGTAGAAAAGTAAACCAAGATGGCTAAAATTGTATTTTCTCAAATTAAGTGATTAAGAACTGGCTGGTTTCTGTATGCCTTTAGATTGTGAATGTGGCTCACTAGGTGCTTTTGAAATATAACCCTAAAGAGAAACTATAAAAAGGTCATGGTTGTCATGAATTGCAATTATAATCACCAACAAATATTTATTGAACACCTATTCTGAACAAGGTGCTCTAAGAAATGCCATCATGCCCTCAAACAAATATTCCTATGGTAAACATTTTGTGACATGAAATATTAATCAAAGGAAAGATTTACTGTATCAAAATGAATGATATCCATAAGTCCATTCAAATAGTTAACAAATATGAAAATACATCTCATATACTTTTGAAGGTTTTTGAAATGTTTGTCTCTCTTCTTTAGACCAATCTTGAAATGCCTTGGAGAAAAAAAGAAAAAAAACTTCAGGGGGAAAACAAATAACACCAAAAACATTATGTAAATTCGCAGGAGTTCCAAGACACAGAGTGTATTTAGTAATGTTCATCATTTCAGGGAGAAAAATAAGCCATGATATTACTTATAATAAGAACCTATTAAGGACCTTAATCATGACCAATTAAAATTTCCTACTAAAACATATGCAGCATTTAAAAAGGTGAAAAAGAAGGTTCAGCTTTTTAGAACTTTTTCATAAATTTTAGTTTAACTGTGATAAATATATTTCAAAGGCCAATATTTAGGTAAAACTATATATTATTGAATGAGCAGTTTTGATCAGAGGGAGGATCTATTTATATGAAGATAAATAAGCCATCAAGGGTAGCCAGCATAAATAAATGAAGATGCAGCTCAGACAGTATCTGTAGGCTTTCCCACCTTTTGCAGAAAGAGAGAGTGAGTTTATGGCTTCTGTTGACCTACTGTTTCTACCATTGCATCAGTGTAGTCTCTTCATCCACATGATCTCACTGGCCCCAGCCATTGACATCCCTACCTAGAAGGAACCATTATCTAACAAAAAAGTAGAAGACTGTCCCTCTGGTGCCCCAGAACTAAGTTCCGAGTAACCAGACACCTACTGCTGGGCTCCATGCCGTCCCCATCTCTCTGTAGTAGAACAGGAGGTGAATAGTCATAAACATTAATTAAATATTAACTAGAGGTAGAGTGCTGTAAGCTTTTCCATGTATCACCTCCTTTACTTCACAGTAGCCCTTTGAGGTAGGTGCAATTATTGTCCCATCTTACAGATGAGGACACTGAGACTTAGGCAGGCTATGCAACTTTCCCAAAGCCACACAATGGTGGACCTCATGGTCTTACCTAAAGATCCCATGCTTTTAAACACTGTGTCAAAGGCATCTCTTAAAGTGTCTGGTATAAGTCCATCCGGTGTTCAGGCACGTGACTGAAGCAGAAATGGCCTGGGCTGTGGAGATAGTGTGGACTCAAATTCCACCTTAGTCACCTACTCAATGTCTGACTTCAGCTATCTAACTCAAACTGAGTACTGGTTTTCATAATTTCTGTGAGGATAATAAAAATAGCTAAGATGGAGCTGACTCTATCAGGCACTATTTCAAGCACTTTATGAAGTCTGGTACAAGACAGCTATGAGGTAGGAACTATTATTGTTATGATTTCCAGTTTTAGATGAAGAATCAAACGTTGGGAGAGGCTGAGTGCCCCATGGTCACCCAACATGTAAATGGCAGACCTGAGATTCAAACCTGCATAACATCTAGAGGGAAAACAGCTTAGCAAGTGTTCTTCCTGGGCCACTAAGTGTGAGTGTTACTCCCCTTTCCTCGATCATCTGAAATGTTTGTATAAGCACATTCCAGCCCTTTTTCCTGGGTTTTTAAAAGTAGAAGAGTGCTGAGGTATAGACATCTTCCATGCTCCTCAAACATATCATGAACATGGTCGCACTCAGAGGTATCAGAGATGATACAGATGGAGGACAGAAAATGTGAGCCAGTTTTGCCAAGCTGTCCCTCAGTAGGTCTCTCCCCCCGATCCCTTTCTTTTACCTTCTTCTCAGTAACTTGTTCCTTTATGCCTGTGCCATAGTAACAGCTCCCTAAATAGTCCCTGAGCTTCTAGCCTTGCCCTGCTTGAGCTTTTTTTTTTTTTTTTTTTGAGGGTAGTGTCACTGGCCCTCATATGTGGGGCCGAACGGGGGCCACTGGCTTCCCAAGCCAGCGCTTAACCACTACGCCACTTGGCCGGCCCCCGAACTTATTTTTAATAAAATGCACTCAGGACTTTTTTCAAACAAACCAACCAGTTGTGTCACTCTTTCTCTCCCCACTACCAACTTGAAAATTGTTTCAAGTTGTTCAAAGTCTTTAAATATGGTCCTTTACATCTCACATCTTGCCTCTGGTCCTCTTCACATGCTGTTCCTTCAGCCTGTCGCATATTCCTGCGACACACCCAGCCTCACCATCTTTGTTTAGGTGGCCCCTTCTGCCACAGATATAAACAAAAACGTCTTTTCCTCCAGTCTAAATCAGATGACCCCCTAAGGTATATGCTTCCACAGTTGTCTGAAATTGTCTCCTCACTCTAGAATATAAGACATATGAGGGAAGAGACTGTGTGTAGGATATAGCAGACACTTGATGTTTATTAACAATGAATGAATGAATGAATGAATGAATGAAGATATCAGGATATCAAGAATTTCAGAAACCTAAAATAGAAACTCCTTTCAGAATCTCTCCTGTACCACCGTGTTTCAGCAGTCTCATTGCTTCTTCTCTTTCAGAGCTTCTTTTCAGCTAAGCCATGCTGTTGCTTCCTTGTTCCCAACACAACTAACCGGTTTCCAAAGACCAGCTTTTCTCTTAAGTCTTCTTTGAACTCTCACACATTCCTGAAATCTGCAGCATTGACCAGGAAAGGGTAAAGAAGGAAACTAGAAGCAGTTTTTGCTTTCACAGAACCAACAGAGAGATTAGAATTAAAGCAGCTCATACAAGAACCTGGTAACTAAAGTGGCCTTAGTTAAAGGACAGTCAAGAAAGAGGGAATCGGGGTGCCTAAGAGGTGATCTAAGAGAAGACTTACACAGACATGATGTGTAGACATTTACACGTGCACACACACACACACACACACACACACACACACACGCTTGGAGTTAGCAAAACATTATTTCTTCTTTTGAGTCTTTTTATTTTATTTTTTTGAAGGCAATGTCACTGGCCCTCATATGTGGGATCCGAACCAGGGCCGCTGGAGTCCCAAGCCCAGCTCTTAACCACCGCGCCACTCAGCCGGCCCAAAATGTTATTTCTTGATCATTTTATTAATATCCCCAAATTTTAAAACTTCAGTCTAGTTCTGTAATTTTTTTAGCCTATCCGTGTTCTGTAGATTACAAACTTTTTTAGTGTACTTACCATCTTTATATATTTTTGTTCTGTTATTTTTGCCATGTTGTTATAAAAGGAAAATTTCCCAGGCCTGGGAATCTAAGAATAATACTGAATTTTTAAACGTTTCTAAAATATTACTTGTCAAAATATTGTGTTGTTTATCCAAGCTGTTAAATTTTTATATGATTTTTAGATATCTGTGTTAAAATATTTTTTCAACATTTTTTCTTTCATCAGAATCCTTGGGGAATTTCCAAATACCCTCTTTATCTAAATATCTAAAAATAGTTATTTTTAACTATTATTATTTTCAATAACTAAGTCATTTCTGTTGGTGTTAACAGAAATTAAATGAATAAAATTTAAAAGTTGTTTTCCCTTTAATAAGTATGAGGTATTTTCGTGGGCTTCAGAGTTACAGTTACATTCCTGGCCTCACCTCCAGCATTTCTGATTCAGTAAATCTGCGGTGGGCCCAAGAACCTGAGTGTCTTACAGATGCCTAGTTAATGCTGATGCTAACAGCTGTGGGCCTCACGTTGAGTAGCTCTAGCCTAGACAACATCTCAAGGTCCTTTCTGTCCAAAGGCGCCCTATAAAGAGTCGAAAGCAGTCCAACACATAGGAGCAGGAGCACTGTTTGAACTATTCTCTGCTTTTCTGAGGAAGAACCAAGAAATAAAAATTGAAAGCACTGTCAGCTAATGGAAGTAAATGCATTTGTTTTCTTATTTCTACAGCAGCAGTTGCCTTGATAAGTGCACAGTACATACATATCTCTTAAGAGTAGTATGTCATTGCCCATTAAAACATAAATCACCTACTTCTTGTTACAAAAGTTTGACTTTGTTTGCTTATCTTTGATCCCTTATTTAAAAAATAAATAAATAAGCTCTCCCAGTATATGCCACATATCTGACCAACTCCACTGTCTAACAAATGCCATTTGGCAAACAATTTACTTTGAAAAAAATGTCAAAGTAAATAACTAGTGAAGCAATAATTTCATGATTTTTAGAACATTCTAAACATCAATTATTTTTCTTTCTGATATCTAAGATTATATCATACTAAATCATGGTACTAGAAAGAGGAACCTTGGCTGCTATGATTTTGGAAAAATGTCTTAGCGAAAATAATCATTATACAATTTTCAGGTAAATAATTAAAATTAAAGTTCTTCATACACAGATTGTGGCATCTCTAATTTGACATGAATTGAAGGGTTGCTGTTTGTCCTTGTAAATATACCTTGAAAAATAGTCCTTGGGTCCCAGAGGCTTTTATGACAGATGCTGATAGGTATGGCCTTGTATGTCATTGGATGGAAAACCAAACAGGCAGATTAAAACTGAACTTCAGACTGACTTTGAGGCTGGAGAAGTGGCATTGGTGTTGGAGAAATCAGGGGCTGATTCTGGTTTGAAATCATGCAAACAATAGACATTTTTGAAGAAATAAAAGGAAGGAGCAGGAAAGGCATATATAAATGCAAAATGTATTGAAAGAACAAATTCTGAGAATCATGGTATAACAAAGATACAGTTCTATTAATTTGAGTAAAGATTTTCTTTCTGGTCTCATTGGTTTCAGCAGTGTTTTACATTTGCAGTTATAATGTTCTGCTTTGCTTGTTTGTGTCCACAATTGGCAGCAGTTCATGGACACTAAACATATTTCAGATTGAGTACAAGACAGAAGAGAAAGGTCTATGACAGACAGGGGTGGGGAGTATGAAGGATAAATGGAAGAAATTATAGATGAGAGGAAAGGGGCAAAGGAAGAAGGAGGAGAAAAAGGAAAGAGAAAGGTGATAACAGCAAAAGACATTACGAAACAAGGAAAAGAATAAAGTGGGAAGGTACAGGAGGGAAAGAAATAGAAGTAGGAAATTCAGTAACAGAAAAGAGAACAAGAAAAGAAAAAATAGGTCCTCACCTTTCCTAACAAGATGGGCTTGTAATGACCTTACCTTTGCCCCTTCCATAACTCCTATCCAGTCATATCTTTAGCCAGCTCTGGTTTTTACTTTTATTCTTTAGAGGGCACTGTCACTGGCCCTCACACGTGGGACCTGAACCACGGCCGCTGGCTTCCCAACCACCGTGCCACTCGGCCGGCCCTCTGGTTTTTATTCACAGCAAATAAACACCCAGCGTTTAGTGGGCTACTTACTCCTCAGACCTGCTTACCTTTCTCTGTGGATATTGCATTGACTTCTGTTCAATTTCCTTTTCTTTGGTCTTCCAGAATGGTATGAAAACTTTGAGTGAACTGTTGGGTACTTTTTAGCAGAAGTCAGGATTTGATTTAAGACTGCTTGGAACATGGAATGATAATATTGAATGAAGAGATTTCCCTATACCCACAAAGATGTCACCTTACTTTAAAGAACATACAACTCCTATTTAATTCAATATGATTCAACAGGGTTAATTGAGTAGTAAATATTTGTCTAGAACTATGGCTGGTTATAAGAGCAGTGGGTGTAGACCTCTAATTATGGATTAGGTTCCAAGAAATTATCTGTAAAAGTCAATTTCTTGAAATTTCAAGTACATTTTCCCACAGAAATGATGTTATAAATAAATGGTGGTTAAATTTCCCCATGTTTGATCCATAAGGTAGCCAAGATATATTTAAAATAAGTGGGAAGGATTATTATTAGAATATCCAAGAAACAATTAGAGAGAAATTACAGTTTAAGTGATTTAAAAAATTGTTTTTATATTATATTAAATTCTGTTGCAGAACCAGAGACTGACAAATAGGAAACACAGCAGGCTGCCACCTCTCTCTCCCTTCCATGGCACACACTACTCATTGATCATGGCCTCCATTTTCATTAAGGCTTCAGCCTCAAAATGCTTCCCCAGACAGTGTTCTCTGCAACTGTGTCATCACAGTCACACCTGATGCAGACTTGTTTGACATCCCACTGATAGAGACACCATTGACTTTCAACATCCTAAAGCAAACAGACTTATAGTGGGAACATGGGGGCAGGAAGCAAGGTGGTGAGGAGGATGGAGGGAAATAGATGGAAACTTTGGGACGCTGGTTGGTAGGACTCGGCCAAAACTAACAATTAAGCTTAGATGAAAAAACAGGGTTTCTAGGCCAGGGTATAGAAACAAGATAGCTGCCCATTAGAAGCTTTCTGCTGTCTAAGTACAGGACTCAGGTGCCATGGAGCCAGGGCCCACATTCTCACCTGACAGCACCTCCTTGGATTGTGTGTAAGGAGATGCTTACATATAGCATTGCTACTCAAGGTAACTGAGTAGTATAGAATCTTGGTTCCCTGATTCTAAGGAAGTTATTATTAGCCTCCACTCAACTTTATCATTTCAGACAAATCTGAGGGGTCTTTAGGATAACTGGTTAGTGATGCTATAATTCAATTAGAATGTACAGTCAGAAATATGACCTGAGGTTGAAATATTTAATAGAGAACAGAATTTGGTTCCTGCTCCTCTTTTGTAAAAATGATTTTCACAGACTGGCCATATAGGATATCTAGAGCAATGCTAAGTTTGTCCTGGAGAATAATTGAAAAATTTTTAAATGAAATATGATTGCCTTGAGAAATGACCAACTTAATAATAGGCCATGTTTTGAAAGCCCTAAGTAGCAAGTATCTATTTCTTTGGCACCTATAACTATTCATTAAATGGGAGGAACAGAGTTTCTTTAAGTAGTATTAAATTTTGCCACAGCTTGATTTTAAACTCTATTTTTTTTTACATAAAACCTTTAAAAGCCTTAATCTTTAAATATGTAAGAAATAGAATTTATGTGGCATTCTTCTTCACTTACAAAAGGCTCAAGTGAGTCGTTTGAGCTCATAAAATACTTGCTATGAGTAGCCAAATATAAGTTTGACTCATAGTTTTGGAGCATCATGTAATCCATACCAGGAGAGCTGTGTAAATACAGATCCTCCAGAGGGGTTCATTGGAAAGTGTAAAAAATGCTTAGGTTTCAGAGAAAGGAAGAATAAACAAAGCATAATTCATCTCAAAATGTTTATTTGAGAAATCATGAAATTTGCAACATATCTTCTAAGTCTCCAGCTTTTTCTAACTTTTTAATATTTATTAAATAATTTGAATTTTTATTAGAAAAGCATTAGCATTCATTATATCAAATTTAGAAAAGAGGAAAAATAAATAAAAACAAACAAGACACTACCATCTATAAATGATGGCTATGAACATTTTGGTGTATCTCTTTCAACCTTATGTGTATATAATTGTGTATATGCTCATTTTCATATAATAGGTTCATATGGCATATGCTGCTTTCTGCGATGATTTTTTTCATCTAAAGTATATAATTAACATCTTCTAGTATAATCAAATATTCTTCTGAATCATCATTCTAAAGGCTGTATAGAATTACATGTGATGAGTGCACCATGGTTTATGTCTTATAATTAAATATTTATAATTTTTTCCAGTTTTCTACTAATTAAAAAAATTGTGAATAACATTTTTTCTACATAATCTCTGGTCATCTGTGAGTATTTTCTAAGAATAAATTCCTAAGCCTTACTGAGACAAGAAACTATCACATTTTTAAGGCTTTTGTCTTTCAGAGAGGCTGCACCAATTTACACTTACATCAGCAGTATGTAGAAATGTTTTATTTACTTTAAATGGAATAAAAGCATCTGGTTGCACAGTCCAGCTTTATCATAATTTTATAGGAGATGTTTTAGGGCAATTACCCATTGACTTTTCAAAATAGCTGCCAGTTCATTCTGCCTTAGCCTTAGCTTTAGTATTAGCCTACATTTTATTATTTCAGGTTAAAGTCAGTTTTGTATACCAAGAAATTCTAGGGAAAAGAAACCTATCCCTTTCTGATGTTTTCCATTGTTAGCTTGAACTACCCTTACATGTTTATAATTCTCAACCATGTGCTTTTAAGAGGTTGTTCTGAGAATTTATTGTACTCAACTGATGAACAGGGTTTTCGCTTTTCCAAACTCATTTCCAATCATTTAATCTTTTAAAATCATTTCGACCGTCTTAGCTCAATCTAGGTTAAGATTGCATTTTTATTCATAGTTTGTATGCCTACAAATTTCCAAATGTTTATTTTGTTTCAAATTGCTTGCTACTATAAATGCATGCTAAACATACATGAATATGCAAAGACTCAAAGCCATTTGGGTTTGAATAGCCAAGTCTCTTTCAGGTCATGAGCCAAGCATAATACTCTACTAGAAAAAGAAATTACTTAGACAAATCACTTCTGAGCCAACCCAATACATGTCTTGCCATTTCATTAAAGCAATGTAACTTCAGATAACACCTAACTTTTTGCATTGAGATGCTTAGAAAACTCGCTGAAGAATGTTTCTTTAAAAAATCTTCAATGCCATGATAGTCAATAGAAAACCACAGAAAGGGTCTAAAGTCATATTAAAAACATGCCTGAAAAGTGTTGAATAAGACAATCTGATGGGGTGGGTGGGCCTAATATGTTATCCATATTAAGGTTGAAAACCAAAGTTCCTGATAATTGACTCTACTTCACATAGACTTGCATGCAGCTTGTTGATTAAGCAAAGAAAAAAGAAAAAAATCACCTCAGAACTTTTTCCCATTAGCTAATTCAGAATATCCATTCATCCAAAGAATCTCTGCTCCATGAACTTGGTGGAGAACCAGAGTAATTTCCATAAAATATCCATATTTTACGATCACAGCACGTTGCCTCAAATATATCTTCTAATGTTTAAATTACCTTGGAGTCAATTAAAAGACTAAAGGGATTTAGAAAAAGGTGACTAAGAGAGAGATGTATTTCAAAGTATTTTATGGGCACTATATCATGTGGTTTCAAAAAAAAAAAAGAGGGCAGCTACTTGTTTCAATGAATAATTTTACTAAAAGTCTATCTTTATTGGATATCTTCATTGGAAAGAGGAAGCCAGGTTACTCTTTTGTGATTTAACATTTTAAAACTAACAGATAGCTATTGTTATCATGCTGTGGCTGAGCAAAGGCTGTGCGTAGCGCAGATGGAGCAGAGGTAAAGCTTGCTTTCTTTCATATCCTTTTCTTCTCATCCCCAGATGGGGCTCCTGCTTATGTCTGACACCTCAAGCCTCCCCACCTTGTCTTGCCTTCTCTAGACAGTGTCTCAAACCTCACAGTCCACAACTCATTTCATATTCTGTTAGAACCCCAAGTGATTTAATGTGGTGTAGTTCTGCTCCTCGCACTTGATATTCAGTAGGCAACAGTGTATAGTGGCTTAAAGGAATAAGAGAGCTCCAAGGATGGAGTATCAGGTATTAGCAATCAGAGAAAAAGCAGAGATGAGGGTGACATATTTGTAGTTTAGAGGCTCTTCCTGATTTAATCTTAAATCCTGGCATGGTGGTAACACCACATCTAATCCTGGAATAAGACAAGGAATCCTAATGGTGATTTGTAGGACGGGCAATAGAAAATGGGGGTGTGGGGGAGTGTAAATCTTTATGGAGTTTTAGGATAGGGTGTAGTTGTGTCCAATCCACCGTGCAAGAGAATTCTCATTTTAGGATCAGAAAGGCTTTAAGTGATTAAGAAAAACAGTTCAATTCTTTTCACCTCTTTAGAAAGCAAAATACCAAAGAGAGGACAAGATGTGACCAAATTTTCTAAGAGACGTGAAATTAAAATTTGGAAAAACTTGACTTTCTTTAAATGAAATAAAACAGAGTAAGGATCAAAAACTTGCTTTTTTTGCCAATTCAATATTTCCTGGGCTGCTTCCAAAATCTATATCAATGCCCTGAGTTACCACATTTGATTTTTTTGCTGTATTTAAATTATACTGTGTCATATATAGACCTAATTTTTATCCTAGTCACTTTTGTACACTGCTATCACCAAAAATAGATTTTATTTCTACTAGTCAATAGACTAGAAAATACCTCAGGTAATATAACAGATAGTAAAGTTGGAGAATCAAAATAACCTCATATGATCAAGTAAGAAAAGCAATTATACTTATTGCTTCTTGTCCTAAAGCAAGACAGCTTTAGGTTATATACAATTAAAAAAAAATGTCCAAAATTTATTCTATGGGTTGTCAGCTGCATTTGATTCCTTTAAGTTACCATAACATTAAATCCTTCCATTAAAAGTTGGGAGGACATTATCCATGAGAAATCATGTGGAAATAAAAAAGACAATAACTGCGCCGGCCAAGTGGTGCATTGGTTAAGAGGTGGCTTGGGATGCCAGTGGCCCTGGTTCAGATCCCACATGAGGGCCAGTGACACTGCCCTCTACAGCTAAGATGGTGAACAACAGTTCGACCTGGAGCTGGGCTGCTGTGAGTCCCTGGGAACAGCATAGCTGCAGCCCCTGCTTCAGGGGTCTGCCATAGGTTACAGTGAGCGGCCAGCAGCCGGTGTGAGCTGCCAAGAGCTGCTGTGAGCGGCCGTCCAGAGGCCGGCGACTGATCTGCCTCACCCAAGCAGAGAGCAATGATAATACCAACATGGGCCAGTAAAGCAATGTCCTCCACAACTAGACTGAAGAACAAAAGGACCACAACTTGTCTGTTCCCCTTTCCCGGTTCCCCAATGCTGTTCCCCTTCCCCAATTCCCCAATAAAATCTTAAAAAAAAAAAAAAAAAAGACAATAACCATGACTGTATGGCCATACTACATAGGAATCTAGGCACAGGGGCTCAACTGGACTTCATAGGAAAGAGAAACTGCCATATAGTTGGGTTTCAAAGACACTGAACTATTTGCTAATTCAACATTTGCTCCAATTTCATGGCAGCACAAGCTTCCGTGTTACATCCTTACTTCCCCAGCATCAGAATCTTTTTTCAGCAACGTGAGTCAGTTACTTATGTTGTCTGTGCTCTTTCTTGTGTGTCTTTTTTTCTTCCATCCCCACTACCAACTAACTTGAGCCTTTGTATCTCCATATCAAGCCCTGGGAGAGGAAATGATCTCTCTCATATAACCTGTTGTCCCTACTAGTTATCCTGCTTATTGGCCACGGCTGGACCAGGTGCTCTTCTCTTCCATTGCCCTGTCATTGGTGGTGTCAACTGCACATAGTTATTTCTGGTAGAATGGGGCTCCGAGCGCAGCAGGCATTCTGCAGTTTTGCCTGCCTAGTTGCATGTACGAAGTCAGCAACCTAAGTAAAATACCTGTCAAAAGCATGGCAATAGAATTTTCTACCATTTTTATTTTATGTAGTTATTTAGTATAAAATTCAGACTCAGTAATATATAATACTTTGTTCAGTAGATATCCTACCTGCACATTTGCCTAAAACTAGATAATAGTGATATTTTACATTTGTATAAAATATATAGTTTATAAGTTGTCACTTAATTTTTCACATATAACTTTATAAAACTCTATGAAGTATGCAGAGAATATATGTTACTCCTACTTAGCACCTTCATATAATGTTGGCCCTCAAATAAACAAAGCCATTCTTTGTTGGTTAAATAAACAAAATAGGGTTTGTGTCTTTCTCCTGGTCACTCTGTCAGGGTGTAATGGAGCCAAACTGAAGCCCACGTCTTCCAGTAGCAGTAAAGTGCTCCTTGGAAGTAGCTAAGTGGTTCTTCCACAAAACCTAGAAACTCAATGAGAATCATCTGGTGGGCTTTTGTTTGTTTGGTTTTTGTTTTTGTTTTTTTGATACCAAAAGAAGAAGCCTGAATAATGTATGCAGACAATAAATTTGCCTGTGTTTCTTATTGCTCTTTCTTCTGAACACATTTTTACTTTGCGGACCTACTCAGGGCTTGAATGTTAGGAAATTCACATACGATGTAAATCTCCCCAAATCTCAGTTGCCCTGCCTGGAATGAGCCTAGCACAGTCAGTTGAGGTCAAAGCATGTGAATGGCAAATTATAGGATGACTACAGAGATGATATCATATTAGAAAGAGCGAGATCTAGTGAGCGATGTAGGTACAAACTGTCCTAGGTTTTTTGGTGTTTTTTTTTTTTAACCATCTTTGAAGCGTAGTATAAAGTAGGGATTTGAACAGAAAGTTCTAGATTGTCTTCCTATGACAAGGATGTATGATTACCACTGGGAAAAATACACAATATGAGCAATTTACTATAAAATGCTTAATTAACAAGTCAAGATAATTTCATGCTCCCTTTGCCCGCAATGAATTAGTGCAAATTGCATTTCATTCTAATTGGTCTACAAAATTCACACACAATGACAACACTGGGATTTCTTCAATTTGCTTGTAAATGTATACGAACACACAAATAACAAGACTTTTTTTTATTTTGATAGTTTATTACAGACTTATGGATGCATTCATTAGACTATCACTCCAAGGGTTTCTTATGGTGACTTCAAAAACAATAATAATTAGTGGCTATTTGTGCCATGTAACCAGAGAGCTAAAATATGGAAGCTCGATCTAAGACAGAAAACTTTAAAACATAAGAAATCTTATCATATAAATTTTTCAAATAAAAAAAGGATACTAAGTTATTCTATTTTTGTACTTTGTTCCATACTTTATAGCAAACTCCTTGCTGATCTGAGTAATAAGTCAGTGCTTTCAAGTCTCTTTATCACTACAGACTCTCTTTATTATCGTCTTCCACCACATGGGCCCTGTGTATTGAATTATTATTGCCTACAAAATATATATTTTGTAAGTAATGACTAATTTGTTGCCCGTTTTTTATTAACTAATAATGGAGGTAACTGTTAATCAGGACTTCTGAGGTATATGGATTGCCATGTTTAGTTGATATAATCCCAGCCTAAAGCAAAACCACAGGATATATAGCCAGCAATGAGATATTTAATTAAGAGTAAATTTGTAGCTTCTGAAAGGCTCTGAAGTATTGAGCAGACTCTAGTCACCTTTGTGATTAGTCATGAGTTCTAAGAAGCCAGATTGAAAATCCCAAAGTGAATTTCATTTGGAAAGAGCAAATCATGTTAAACAGGCAAGGAAGAGAAATAGCCTTACCGTTAATAGGAGCTTTAATGACTCTACAATTCTGAATTTTTCTTTGTTCATTTTTCAGTCATTTGTTGAACATATACTCTGTGCCAGACAGTTTACCCTGTACCACAGATACAAAGATAATAGACAGTTCCTCATTTTAAGGAGTTAACCAATGAGAACAACAAGCAAGTAAATAATTACAGTAACAGTGTGACAAAGGCCATACTACAAGATGATTTTGAAGCCTGGTGGGCTATCAAGTGTAAGTTCTAAATCTTGCACTTGATTTCTTTTTTTTTTAATTAAAGTTTATTGGGGTGATAATTGTTGGCAAAGTTATATAGATCTACGATGGACAATTCTGTAATACATCATCTATATATCACATTGGGTGTTCACCACCCATAGTCAGTTCTCTTTCCATCACCATGTATTTGATCCCCTTTACCCTCATCTACCACCCATCTCCCCCCTTACCTTCTGGTAACCACTAAACTATTGTCTGTGTCTATGAGTTTTGGTTTCTTTATTTGTTTTTCTTGTTCCTTTGTTGTTTTCAGTTTTATATACCACATCTCAGTGAAATCATATGGTTCTCTACTTTTTATGTCTGACTTATTTCGCTTAGCATTACAATCTTGTTCCATCCATGTTGTTGTAATTGGCACTATTTCATCTTTTCTTATGGCGGAACAGTATTCCATTGTGTATATATACACCACAACTTCTTTATCCAATCATCTATGGAAGGACACTTTGGTTGTTTCCGTGTCTTGGCCACCATAAATAAAGCTGCAATGAACATCGGAGTACAATATCTTTACCGATAAATGTTTTCAGATTTTGGGGGTAGATACCCAGGAGAGTGAGCTGGGTCATATGGTAATTCTAGTTTTTAATTTTTTGAGGAATCTCCACACTGCCTTCCGTAGTGGTTGCACCAATCTTGCCCTTGATTTCAGCGGAAAGTTACCGATGTTTCCTCTGGAGATTATCATGGGTATAGATTTCTTTAGTGTATTAGATAATTTCAAGGCTTTTAATTCTTTGCCCTATTTAGCTTCCCTTGTTCTATGGAAGCCTAGTTGGTGTTGTAAACTGCTACTTGATCATTTCATCACTGTTAGCTTGCTCTGAGTGTGATGTTTCCAATAGCTGTCACTTTAATTCATGCTTTGTGTTTGGTCTAAATTAAATTGGACAAAGGGAGGCTGAATTCCAAGACATTAGTTGATAATCACTGTGGAATCTGTTCTCTGGTAATTTATCTCAGATTTTAGATCAGCATGAAACTGGGTTCAGAAAAATGAACAAGACTTAGCCTAAAGTAACAACACATTTCTTATATGGTCTTGTGGTTTTGTTTTATTTGATGATAAATGTAAATGTGTGTTTTAAAAACAAAATATACGTTGCATGTTTCATTATTTTAATACTTTCAGACTTCTAATGAGATTAATAAGGAGTTGCTGTTGGTGCCACTTCTTAATAAAGAGATTAATATGATATCTAAACTGCTAACTGAAATATTCTTAAGGGAAACTTTGAGAGAATGAAGCAATTTAAATAAAATCAAACAACTTTTTTGCATAACATTTATAGCATAATTACTAATTTGAGGACCACTTGTACATATTTGGGGTACCCAGGGTCAAAGGAAGAATTATATAAGAGATGGTACATGTAATGCCATTGCTTTTTATGAAGAAATAATACTAAATTGCAATCATTTTTCTAGTTATCGAAATGATATTTTCTATATGAGTATAACTCCACTAAATTTGATATCTTTAGAGCATATTTGATTTTAGAGGATACTTTCCAATTATAGAGAAATGGCAGTTTGAAGCATTGGAAGTAGGGTACTACCTCACCACACCCAACCTTCCTCACCTATATTTGTGGGGCTCTCTCAAATTGAATGCACTTTGTAAGTCCTGTGCAGTCTTTCTTTGAGGAAGCAATGGGGTACTTTTGACTGAAAATTTGGAGAAACCTCCTCACCTACACCTTTATTTATTTATTTATTTATTTATTTTTAGCTGAGCCATCCTGTCACCTGTTGGCAGCTCAGTGGCAGCTCAGCTTGGGCTGGGCATCAAACTGCTGTTGCTCAGAGCTCAGCTCGCACTCTTGAGTGAGCTCTTAACCAATTGGGCCACTCGGCCAGCCCTACACCTTATTCAACAGAAACATTTACTTTTAAGACATAGTAGGCTTCAAGGTTTGTTGCATTCAGCAGTTCAGTGATGTTGCCAAGGGCCCAGATTCTTTCCATCTTGCCACTCTGTTTCTCTTGGGATTGGCAGCTTCCTAAAAATGTTCATGGCCACAAGTTGAGTGCCAGTGACCATTAAGACTACATGCTCCCCTGTTCAGAAAAGAGGTAGAAAGAGCAGGTTTTCCCCACCACCAAGATAATTTGTAATAAGTGCCTATCCTTGGATCGATTACTATCACCAGAGGAATGCTGACACACTAATTATCTTAAACTAATGAGTCTATACTCTTAGAATTGGGGCTGGGAATTTTATCTTCAATCATGTTGAAGAAGAGTGAATACATGTGTAAAATTAGGGTTCTTTTAACAGTGGAGACATTCAGGAGAAGAGGCATTAGAGAGCAGTGGACAATCTACGGTGTTCTCCGTAACAAGGAATGGACACTGCAAGTACCTCGGTTGCCGAGACTTTTGATACTTTTATGGAAGTTGACCTGCGGGTTGACAGTAAGACAATGATTGTTGGATAACCAACCAGATAGTACCTCCCTTGGAGAAAAACTGATAGGACAGTTTTAGTGAAAATATGATAGCCTGTCATTTATTTATTTTTTTTATTTTTTATTTTTTTGCTGAGCCATCCTGCCACCTATTGGCAGCTCAGCGGCAGCTCAGCTCAGGCTCGGCATCGAACTGCTGTTGCTCAGAGCTCAGCTTGCACTCTTATTATTTTTTTTTTTTTTTGTGAGGGCAGTGTCACTGGCCCTCTTATGTGGGATCCAAACCGGGACCGCTGGCTTCCCAAGCCAGTGCCCAACCACCGCACCACTCGGCCGGCCCTCTGTCATTTATTTTTAAAGAAACTTTTTTACTTCTTTTATGGACTTCTAATTGAACTTCTTTACCCATGTCTCTGCTCTAAAATGGAGACATTTGGTAAGATTAACACAATACTTTATCATCATTTAAGCTGTGCTTCTCAAACACAGTACACATTGTCTCTAGGGATTCTCGGTGGTATACCAGAAAACATAAGGCTCTGCTGGCCAAATTTGGCCCATCTGACTAGAACATCAAATTCAAAAAAGTTTTGTGAGAAAGCAAGTAATTTAAGAGAACGCCATTCTAAATCTTAATTTAAAGTTTAACATACACATCACATTAGAATTAAAAATTTATAAAAGTAAATTTTGCACAAAAGATTCCTTGAGACCACATACCAAGTTCCCTCTGAACTCTGCCTTCCACACATACTCTGCTGCCCCTGGACCCACACGCACAGTCACCCTCTTCTCTGTCAAGAATACACATATGGAAGAGCACCTTAGGATGCGCAATGAATTAAGTGTACAGGCATCTAACATAAGAGTTAACTTTTCAAAGGGAGTGCATGTTTTTCTTCCCTATTTTAAGGCAACCTGTTAATAATCAATACATCCAGGTAAGTGCCTTGGAATTTTACTCTTACTTTCTTCAGCAAGAATCCATCCTGCCAAAAAACATAAAACAAGCCTGCTAGAGATCCCACATAATGACGTTTATTCATTGAAGAAATAAGGATTCCTTTTTTACTTTTTAACCAGATTGTCTCTCTTAAAGACAATGCTTCTCCTCTTGACCCATAATTATTGACATGTAGTGAGGCCTCTGGGAGGTCCAGGGAGAACCTGATTTGGGTCTCATTTCTGATTCTAATGTGGGTCAAGTGTACTTACCTCCAGCATTGCTGCTTATTCTGACAGACCCATCAGCATGAAAGCTGAGTGAAATGTACTAAGCCCATCTCTCAGTATGACTCGTCTGTCACAACATTTGAATTTCCTTGATTCATGTGAGGGTTTCTAAGTTCTCCCTTCTTTTTTTCCCTGTGTGGTACAGTTTGGAGCTACTGAAAATCTACTCACTGGTAGCAGGTGACATCCAGAGCCAGGAGGATATAAAACAGCTCACTTGGCAGCATCATACTTGACTTTAGGGTGAGAGGAAATTAATTAACCTCTTACCATAAGACAAGCCTGGTGCCCAGTGCTTCATAGGGATTATTGGAGTCTTCCACTAAGCTTGAGGTAAACAGTGTATTATCTCCCCTCTATTGATGAGGATTCTTAGACTCAGAGAAGTGAAAAACCTGCCTGAAGTAACATACCTTACACCTGCTACTCATGGTTTCTCCTGATAGCCCCAAGAGAATGTGTGTTTGTGCCTTTGTGTGGGAGATGATAGATTTCTCTCTCTTACATGCAATGAAATGTATGCGCCTATTGTCAAGGTGAGAGTTTAGACCCATCCTGTAATTATCTCTGACCTGTCAAACCACAGGTATTTGCTAAGATACAAATTATATTTTCTGAAATCCTAAATAAGAAATTTTAGCAAATTATACAGAAAAAATGTGGAATTGCATATCTCGAGTATATAATCAGTGTGTGAGTGTGTGTGTGTGTGTGTGTGTGTGTGTGTGTGTGTGTGTGTTGAAGCCCGATACACATTCCCAGAAGGGATTCTCAGAGGTGTACCGGCAAATACAAGGACCCACTAAAATGGATCGATAATATCAGAGATTTAGAATGCGTGACTCCTGCCCTAAATGAGGTTGCTTTCCATTGTAAAGTCAATATGCAGACATAATTATAATTTTAAGGAACATTAAATACCATAGAGCTAAGAAGAGGATGATGTTAAACTTTGGGGGTTAAGTAATAATAACCGCAAATCATTTTTGAGTGCTTCTGTGCCAGCCACTGTGTTGAGGTCATTAGTTGACTTAATCCTTTGAGGTGCTCTTGTCACCTACATTGTAAAAGAGCAGAAGCAGAAGGTCAGGACAACAGAATGATCGTCCAGAATGACTGTTCTCCATATACCCTCCCCAAGGTGGATTGACTTAATTACAAGGCCAGAAGAGGCACTAATGTTTCAATTCATTAACATAGATGATGGAGGAACACAGGATACAGGAAATATCAGACAACTGCTGGTAGTGAGAGTGAGAGTTCCATCTCTAATAACTTGGATGGGATATTAAACACTTCCTGTTCTATTCCCGTGTTTTGTATCAATGGACTAAGTTTCAAAAATATAATTGATGACACATATGATGAGAGTCAAGCAATACAGCATACCACATGTAGAAATCACTGGATACTCTAAGTTAGAAGAGACTATTTAATATCCTATTTCCAGTTTTGGAGGTCCCAATTTATTTCCAAAGTTGTGTAATTTTTACCTCTCACACATTGCTTTCAGATAAGTTACTAATCAATGTACAAGTCTGATCCAAGTTGCTGTTTCAAACCTTTATAGTATGAAAATGTAAAGGATTTGGGACTATGGTACATAATAGAAGGGATGACCCATGATGTGTTTCAAATGAATTGAAAGTCTTTAGATTGGGTTCAGGAGGTGAAGGAACCATAACACTTGTCTGTTTCTTTTTTAATTAAAGTTTATTGGGGTGACAATTATTAGTAAAGTTACATAGGTTTTAGATGTACAATTCTGTAATACATCATCTATATATCACATTGTTTTAATCAGAGATATCAGAAAACAGATGAAAGGTCTTCCCCCCTATGTTGTATAGTATCAGATGCTGAAGGTTGAAAGGACTCTCCCTTTGAGCATGGTTAGTGATGTGATTTGTCTAGACACAGAGGTGGCATAACAGTTTTCAGTATCAGACACGTGAATTTTAGGTCTAACTTCTCCACTTATCCGCCATGATTTTTGACAGTTTTTTGGCATTGCTAAACCCTCATTTTCTCATCTATAAATGGGCCTGTAACCCATGAGATTTTTAACCATGAAATCAAATAATGCACTTGTAAAGAAAGAGCTCAGCATGGTGCCTGCCATATTGTAAGTCCTCAGTAAAGGATAGCTTTTATTATTGCTATTATTCCCATTTATATTTTATAGGTATATAATACAAAATTCCAGAATTTCTCTATCTTTTAGCTTTGTTTACATTCTTTAAAGACACCCTGAAAATGTGAAGTGATTTGTCATGCTTTTTAATTTCTTTGAAGACTCCTAAAGGATGGTTTTTCAAACTCTGTGGAAGGGAAATTAGAAACAATCACATATGTATATGGTGACCTGTCCAGGATTTTCCTGTAGATTCTCAATAGAAACATCATTTGTATTCTGCAGTTCTTTCTCTACCACATTGTGCTTCTTTTCCTGGAAAACAAAATTAAATCAATGCTCAAACATTAATCAAGAAGGACTTTTGTTATTGCTTTTCCCTCTTTTTGAAAAAGAAAACTGATAGGCTCAGTGATGTTCTAAACAGCCTGATAACATAGCCTGTTGGGCAGGCCCCCTCTATCTCAGATTTTTTTTTTTCTTTTCAGAAAGGCTGTCTTGGGAAAGTTGGAAAAAATAATTCTGGGTCCTGAATTTCTTTTAAAGGTTGTCCAATTAGTTACAAGGTGAAGAAAAAATTGCCTAGGGTTTTATTACAGCAGGTGGCACGACTTGAGAGGTGTTGTCTTTACAAATATTCCAGATGATAGTAGTAGATGGAAGTGTGAATGCCACCATCACATTCATGTTATGAATGGGATTTTCTTGACACCCCTGTTTGCACAGTGAGAAAATTGCAGATTCTTTCTTCAGGGAAAAGGTTGGGAAAACCTCAAGCTACAGCACTGCTAATGTTAGGGTTTTCTATAGACAGACCCTGCTAACCCTGCACATTTTTTCTGCCTGTGTTCGTTACGATAATAACATTTTCTCCTCCCATGATAGGATTTGGCTTATTAGGCAGAAGCTGCACATTGCACACCTCCAGAGTTTTATTTTAAAGCTTTGGTACTGTGTTGGTGGCAAAGATCATTGTAAAAGACAAGAAAGGATTCCAGTGAGGAAATGTAGGTGAGCCAGGAGAGAGTGTGAAAATACTACTAGAGCGCTCCTGATTCGGTTTCTTCTTTTTCTTCTTTTTTTGAAGGGAAACAGTTGGTAGTGTCATCATTCTAGGTCAAACAATTGTATATGATGTCCATGCTCAGGGAGAAAAACCCGAGTTCCAAGATAGAAAAACCAGCTTTACATTTTGTGCTCAAAGACTATCCACGAAAGGCTATGTGTAAGCAGAATAATTCACTCATTAGAGCGATCAGCTCCACACTCCTCTGTTTTCTGAATATTCTGTACTACAACATGCTCTGTTTTCATGCCTCTGTGCTTCCCTTTCCCCTCACCCCCCAATCACCCCCAATGCCTCACCCCCTCACTCGCCCTCCTCTGCCTCTTCTGCCTTGTGAGCTACTACTTACAACTCAAGTTTCATCAGGAGTCTCTTCTATTGACAGTCCCCTCATCACTTCTCTGGCCAGTTCACATATACTTGTATATGAGCCTCTAATTCTCCTTTTCACTATGAATTTTAGATACATCTTTAGCTGTTTTTCTCCCCCAAGTCATCTTTCTTTATTCTTTCCAACCTCCATCTCCAGCCAGCTGAGTCAAGAAGCAATTTCCAGTACTCCCAATGCACTGTGTGTATCCCTCTGTGTCTGCACTATTGCATTGTAATTGGGGATTTCTGTGGGCACATGTCTTCTCTGTTAAGCTATAAATTCCTTAAAGTCAGGAGCCCTTATTCTTATTCACCATTGTGCCCATAGCACCTAACATATGGTACACTCTCCATAAATGGTTATTAAAGACAGAGACTATTTTAATAATGGTGGTAGCCCAGGATGTCGTACAAGAGCCTAGAAATCGTAGGAACTAAGTAAATATTTCCTGGGTTGAATTAACCTGCTGTAGTAGAATGGCGCTTATCCAGCAGTATAATGGACCCAAACGCACATGGCAGATGGTCGGGGGAGTATGGAATGAGATAGAGATCTTTGAATCATGGCAAATAGGCAGGCAGTCTTTTTAGGTTATAGCAGTCTTTTTCTGTGGATTGTCAAAGGAATCTAACCCCTTTTGGGTTAAAGCAAATCCCATTACAAGTCCATGGCCAAGAAAGTATTATGGATTGGTTCAACCCTGCTGGACTTCCCAGCGAAGGGAAGCAGATTCTATTTCAGCTCTCTCATCTTCTGTTGGAAATATCACTCTCTCCTCACTGATAACTCAGACACAAAAGCATGGGACAGCAACCACTAAAACTGTATACTGTTCTCAGAAACCTTTCAGCAATGCCCCTCTACCTGTCAGCTCAGTGTCACTAACAGACATTCAATTGAGGGAACTCATTGCTTTTTATCTGTAAAACCCTTTAATTACTTTATGGTTAAAAACCTCTTTTTCCACCTTTCAGAAACTTGGCATTGACAAGAATAACACATGAAGCCTTATTTGTTTTGTTTTAGGCCACAAATAGATATTAGTGGTCATCTCCCATGGTCATTAGGCTTCTTTTTCCCTTCCATATTCTTCCACCACAATTTTAATGAGGAAAATACCTTTCCCTTCCCCCCATACAATTTCTATGCTGACACACTGTAGCACTCAGGGTGTTTTTTCTAAATCCAGAATTCTATTTGAAAGTAAGTTTCTTGGATGACTACAAAGTGAAATACTTCCAAAATCCTTGAAATGTACTTTAATATTTGGAAAAATGTATATAATCTATGCTATTTGCAAGGCCATTTGCCGAATGCTATGGAGTATTCAATAAATTTATTTTATCTATTAAGGATTCCTAGATTTTATATTTTGAAGAGTTATACTGCTATATTCGTTATTCATTGCTTCATAACAACTTATCCCAACATTTAGTGGGCTTAGACAGCATTAATAATTTATTATTTGTCTTGATTTTTTTGGGTAGGAATTTGTGAATGGCCCAGCTGGGAGAGGTCATGAGATTGCAGAAAGGTGCTGGATGAAGACTAAACTAAGGCTGGAGGATCCATTTCCAACGTAGCTCACTTATGTGGCAAATATGTCCTGTTGGCTGGGGGTGGAGTGGGATCTCACATCCCTCCATGGAGTCCTCTTACTCAGAGAGCAATCGAAGAACCCGAGGCGATGACCCAGCATCAAAAGTCACATAGTTTGACTTCTGCCATATTTTACTGATGGAAGCAATTTCTAATGTCCACTTAGGTTTGGGGTGGGTAGAAGTAGACATAGACACATCTCTCAAAGACCAAGGTTTGACACTCTCTGAAGGAGTGTCAATGTCACATGTAATGATAGCTGATGAACTGGGATATATATTGGTGCAACTGTCTTTGGAAAGCACAGTCTGCCACAACTGGCAAAGTAGAAATTGCAAACTATCACTCTGGAGGCTTAAATAATAAAGAAAATATGACCCCAACTTTCAGAAAGTTTATGGCCTAATAGAAGGAGATCAAAAAAGGAGGGGCATTAGTAGTCATTTTCATAGCCATACCTGGAAGATTAGTGAACTCAGAAAAAGGATACTCTCTGAGGGGCACTGAACATTACCTGGATAGAAGAGTTGAAATTTGCTTCGGCCTTTGAAGATTTAGTCAGCTATTTTGAAATACTGATTAGTATGGATATGGGTTACCAATGTGTTATCAAAATGCTGTAACACACAATCTATATCTGTGGGTTCCAAATGCATGATTCAACCAACATTGGATCTGAAATGTCTGAAAAAAAAAATTATGTTGTTGCTGATGTGTTCTATGTAGTTAGGCCTATGATGGTTGTCTACATTGAACATGCACAGACTTTTTTACAGTATGACAACTATTAACATAGCATTTATATTGTATTCTATCTATATTCTATATGTGTAATCCAGAGATGACTTAATGTATACAAGAGAATATGTATAGATTATATACAAATACTATGTCATTTTATAATAGGGGACTGGAGCATTCTCGAATTTTGGTATCCGTGGGGGCCTGGAGCAACGATTATATTCCATTTTTACATATGTTGTGTAGGGCCAGTTTTGACAAACGAATTTGATTTTAGTGTAAAACTTCAATCCTTGTTTCAGAAATAAAGTCATTATTTACTGGGGCATTTCAAAGGTTCTTTTCCTGTGAATGAAGGTGTAACTTAGGTTTTAGAAGTTTAATGTAGATCTGTTGAAGTGTCTGTAAATTTCCATGGATATTGCCTGAAATTCCAATTAAGATTGGAAAGCAGCCAGGATACTTTATTTACAGTCTTGGAAAGATTAGGGCTGTGCCTTTTAAAAATGACTAAAGGATTCATTTGGCATTAGTATGTATGCCATTATCCTAAGCCTATTTTTTTTCCCACGTAAAATCCTTTTAAAGTCTAATTCTGTTCTAGTGAAAATAATATGTAACCTAATTATTTAAACTAAAAAGTTTGGTATAAAATAGCCTTAGAATTAAAAGAGTTCATGGTTCTACCTCCTCAGGCGCTTTTATCAGTCCTCACTAAAATGCATTGTCTTGAAACAGTCTCATAGATATAGAGGAAAAACAGGGTTGCTAGTTGGGAGGCGGGTAGGGATGAGGGAGAAGGGAAGGGATTAGACAGCAGAAATAGGTAACTACAATATTGCCACAGGGATATGAAAGACAGTTCAGGGAATATAATAATGTAAATATTTTGTGGGATGTCAGATGGTCACATGTCTTGTTAGGGAGACCACTTCATGGATAGAGTAGAGGCTTGATCACTGCACTGTATACCTGAAACTGATGTTGTATAACATGGTATGCCAACTGTAACTGAATATATAGTCATGGGATGTGGATTATACTGTGGAAGGGCATCAGAGGAAGTGTAATAGATATATATGATATGGGGGGGAGTGGGGTGGCGAATTGGGGGAGGGGGGTTGTCACTTTGAGGGGTAAAAAGTATAACTATTGCACTGTGTTGTACACCTAAAGCTAATTTAAAAATATATATATTTATTTCACAACTAAAGAATTTAAAAAAAAAGAATATTAAAAATAAATAAATAAATAAAATGCACTGTCTTCTCTGAAGGGAAGGCAAGCTAGAGGTCCAGCACACTCTGGGAGGCCACACAGCCCGCTTGTGTCACTTGGCACATCATTTCAATATACATAAAAGAACTATGACTATAAACTTTATTAATTTTATTGAAATTAATTTAAAGGAAAAGTAGGCTGCATTTGATTTTTTAAAATAAAAAACACTGCTGAGGGTGGTGGTGATGTTGGTTGTAGCAGCTCTGGTAAACTTACAGCATTGTTTTGGGAGTCCTTGTTTCATATCACATACCCAAGAAATTGTCTACATGCTTCCAGCAATAGCACACCCCACAATTATATTTATTTATTATATTACTTTAAAAGACGATTCCTTTTTCACTGGCACAGAGGGTGCTATTAAGTGCCCTTAAATACCCTATAGTTTCCTTCAATTTAAAAAAAAATGTATTGGGTATCATTGTGTTTTTCTCAGGAACCATGAGCTTGAAGTCAAGTCATTGTTTCAATCTAGTTGTGGAGGGCGCAGCTCACTGGTCCATGTGGGAATCGAACTGCCATCTTGGCATCTTTTCAAACTTTTATGTGGATCTTCTTTAAAGACCAATCTTTAGATACTATTATGGTGTGCATTAGAAGAAGGAATTTATGGAGAAAAGCACAGCATTACTTCTCTTAGTTGCCTCTGAGAATCACTAAGGTGCCTTTACAAAATACAGATGCCCTGCCCCAAACCTTTTAGGTTTCCATTCAAAACAAGTTACATGGATCTCACAAGTCTCTAATTTTTAAGCTCTCCGTATATGAATTGGATGTGTAATCATCAATGACAACCATCGGGTATTTATAAGACACTAAGATATAAGGTCTTCCAGAGGGGAATAAAATTCTGGTCAAATATATTTCTGGCACTGCATCAAAAGTAGATTGACTAAAACTATTTTTTGAAGAATCTGTATTGATAAACTTTCCTCCTTTCAGACTTCCTCCCTCAGGCAATTTTACTGCTTTTACAATTCTCCCTTCTCCTTCCTGATGGAACCTACCAAGAATATATATGTTTTCATATCAATGTCATGAGGATATGTTTGCCAGCTGGTCTAATTTCTTCACTGAAATTAAGTAAAAGGAACAAGTAAGGGAAAGTGAAATAGGTAGAATTGAATGGAGGTGTCAGATAATACCAGTAAACAACCCAGGGATATTAATAACTTCAGCTTATGTATTATTTTGTTGTTGGTTTTCTATGGTTGCTCTTTATTAATTCGGAGCATCATCAGAAGCATGTGTTCTTGTCCTACAATTGGGCTTGAGGGTGATGGTGATAGGAATCACTGGTCTTCACACCACCACCCCCGCACTGCTTTAGAAAAGTTCAAGGCTCGTGAACCTTGTGGTCCCCAATAGCCTCATGTGGAGCACTCTGCCCTTCTCTATCCTGATCATGTCAGTGTAAGGTTTTTTACATAAGCAAAGGCAAGACATTTTACTTGACAAGACATATTCTCTAGAATATGAGACTATGCATTCTTAATAAAAAATAATCAAAATAAATCAAATAGAAAAGTGCTCTGTACAAATGGAAATTCAAGAAGGTTGCTTAGAAAATGCAAAGTCAAAAAGATGCATTTGATTTGAAAAATGACAGAAAACCATTGACCTCTGTTCTGGGCTGGACCACACACTGGCAGGGAATGCTGCTGCGTTCTCAGTACAAGAATTAGATTAAAGTCACTGTGGTTTCAGGTTAGATGGATGAAGGAACAATACCATCCACACTGAATCTTATTCTCAGCTTGTTTCTCTATATTCTGTTCCATTTACTCCAAACTGGATCTTCACTCTCTGCTTACTTAGCCTTTTATAACTGGCCATTCATTTATCCTGTCTGCTGTTTAGGATAAACTCTTATGTAGTCAGGTAAATGGGAGGGACCATTTGGTCATTCCTAGTCTTTGATTTTCAATTATCCGATTTTGCACACAATACCCTTGAAAGTCATGATATAGAGGCCATGGACATTGACATTCATAAAATTATATCTTGGCTAATTTGTAATTTGTTCTTGACCATTTTGAACACCCACTAAAACCTATGTGCTTAATACCATTGGTAATACATGCTTTTCATCACATTTATTTGCACGCTGCCTTCATGCATTGGAAATAAGACTGTTGTCTTGGCAATTATGAAATTAAAATTAAGGGGAAAGATTTATTTATTTATTTATTTTTAAAGATTTTATTGGGGAATTGGGAGAGGGGAACAGTGTTGTGGAATCAGAGAAGGGGAACAGACAACTTGCTGTCTTTTTGTTCTTCAGTCTAGTTACGGAGGACATTGCTTCACTGGCCCATGTTGGTATCGTCACCGCGCTCTTCCCGAATGAGGCAGATTGGTCGCCGGACTCTGGATGGCCGCTCACCGCGGCTATTGGCAGCTCACACTGGCTGCCAGCCTCTCACGCTGGCTGCCGGCCACTCACTGTAGCCTATGGCAGCCCACTGCAGCAGGGGCTGCAGCCTACACTCTCGCTGGGGCTCGTAGCCCAGCTCCAGATGGAGCTGTTGTTAGCTGTAGAGGGCAGTGTCACTGGCCCTCATACGTGGGATCCAAACCGGGGCCGCTGGCACCCCAAACCAACTCTTAACCGATGCACCACTCGCCCGGCCCAAGAGGAAAGATTTAAATTGTCTTTATAGAGAGAATACCCAGCCAAGTTCAAAGTGGATAGATTTATATAAAAAGATTTCAAGGAAGAGCCTGTAAGTAGAAGAAAATGATTCTTTGGTTTAAATGTTTGAGAAATGTTTCACTTATCTGGGTTGAGTTTTAAAAGTAACTGCTCAGCTAAACTCCCTGGGGTGGCTTTACCATGATTAGGAGTTTAGTCCTCTGCTTTACTGATTGGAGAAATCAATATTATTAGGGTTGATAAGGTGCATGGGGTCTGACTCATGTTAACCAAATACACAAAAGACTCCAGTATAAACTCATACATATGCTGTGTATAAAAATTAGAACATATAATTACTGTGTACTGAATACTTAAAATTATATAGTAACAATTATAATTAAACGTTCTTCACATACCGGGAGGTGTCTGTTGGCAAAAAACATAGAATTTGAGTCAGGTGACCATGGGTTTCAGTCTCATCCAGACCCGAACTAGCACTGTAACCTTAGGTTTCCTCATCAGTAACACAGGGGTAATAGTATCAAGTCCTAACAAAGTAACAGGACCCTTAGCTGCTAGCCCCTACCTCCAGCCTCTCTGTAATAAAAGATTGTTCAAGTTTCCCTTAGACTGATCAAGAAATTAGACTCGCCTAACTGCTTGCTACACTGCACAGGTTTTAACTACCTCTTATCTAATAAACACAAGGCCAAACTGCCTACATGACATAGGACAGCTGTGTCTCTTGTCTGGATAAACACAAGGCCAGACTATTTCCCACCAATTAATTGTTACTTATTTATGGCCTCTGTGAATTTCCTTGCTTGCTACATTTTGGTGCTCTCACACTTGCTTACTACATTTAGTACTGTTAAATTGCATAGCTTTTTGTAACTTACTTGATATAATTGGTGCTGTCAAAACTGTCTAAGATTTATGGAAACCACAAGGAAACTGTAACCTTACTTTGCTTGCGATTTCTGTCTATAAAAGCCTCTCTCTTTTGTTCGGGGCTGTGAGTTTATTCAGGGCTTGAGCCCACTCACAGTCGCGGGCCGCAAATAAAATTCCAAAACAACTGTTTCAGTTTCTATTTACTTGCTGGGTACAACACTAAGATTGATCTAATGGGTATAAAACACTAAGCATAGTACCTGGCATATAATAAGCACACAGTTAAATGTCTGCAATCATCATCATCATCATCATCATCATCATTGTCATCCTCTTCCTTCTCATATTCATCATCATGAACTACATAACCAAACAAATCCTTTTCTCCTTGATTCAAAGCTCAGTTCTTTCCACACTGTCATTCTGCCTGCTGGAGTTGGGTTGAGTAGTCAGCACAATTCTCTCTAGAGGGAATCCTATACAAGAAATCAAAGTATAATCAAAAGACAGTTCAGATTGAATGCATTGAGATAAGAGAAATCATCTAATAATCTTAACATGTATGGCTTTCAACTTGTGTACCTGACAGATATCTATCTCCACGGAGAAATCCTGCCATTCAGACCCAGTAATGGGGTTCATTTATTAGTTTTGACTATTCCAATCACTTTAATTGTTCTTACTTCTTTTTCTAAAGAGTGGTGGGAGGGCTCTGAGCATTGGGATCACATGGGAGCATGTACAAAGTGCAGAATCTTAGCCCAACCCCAGACGTCGTGAACTGGAATCTGCAGTTGAGCCAAATTCCCCAGTGATTCAAATGCACAATGAAGAGTGAGAAGCATTATCTTAATATATTCCTCATTCTTTCTCTTGGATACCTGAATCATTACATACAGATTCTTACTGGTTGCCCTCCCATAGGGTAAGCTTACTCCCAAGTAATCTTATGTCCAAGCTATGTAGCTTTACACTATATCTTTGTTCCTCCATCATTATATGTGTGTGTGTGTGTGTGTGTGTGTTTGTGTGTGTGTAACTGTTGTACAAGAGAGAACTAAACAAGAAATTCTTTTTCTGAGTCTTTGTTTAGAAACGTCTCTGTCACTCAAGCTCTGGATCTTGGCAGATGGCCTCATTTTTATTTAAGGGAAAAGATAGTTTTATATTCCTTGGTTCTAGTTATTAGAGTTTGCTTTTGCACAAGGTAATTTTTTTATTTCCTGTTGCCCCTTTGCAGTCTTTCTTTTTTTTTTTCCATTTTGCTTCTCTATCATGATTTCTCAATCACTGCTGCTAAAATAAGCTCAATGTCAGCCTGATGCTGACCAACTAGAAACCTGGCAATTCCATTTGTAAACTCTTTGTCTTCCAGTTTTTTGTTTGTTTGTTTCTCACAGCACATAGATGCATCTGTGTTTGCAATCACTGAATAATAGATATTCAATAAGCCATCATTTTCTTTTTAAATCCATTTGGAAATTAAGAAGCATTCTATAATCATGATCTATTGATGAGGTTGGTCTCTGAAAGAGAAGGTCTATGTCAAGGCTATTTTTAAAACTTTGGAGCCACCTGATGAACGTATTCTTTGTGAGGACAGCTTCTCTATAGCCTATCAAGCTTCCACTTATCTACTCCATGAATTAATAGAGCTGATAAAACACCAGTCTATAAATACAGTTATGTCCACATTCTGTCTCTCTGTTAATTTAAAACACAGAAAACTGTGTAAACAACCTGGAGTTCATTCTTTGTCTTTGGGTTCATAAAACCAAGAAACAGACTATTTAAACATTTGTGTGCATTTATATTATACAACCGTCTGAGTCTTGCTTCTACATGTTTAAACAGGATCATGAAGTCATTTCTCCAACATTTGTATAAAAGCTTTCTCCAAAATGTTTTAGACTATTTTTCAAATTCTGAATCAAGCTATTCATTATTATACGACAAAATCGGAAGTAATTTTCCCTCATTTTACTAAGACTTGTAGTTTAGAGAGGTAAAAACACTTATCTAAGTTTATGGGGAAAAAAAAATCAATGACTATGTCAACTGTTGTAATCCAGGTGTTTTAAGTTTTGAGCCATTGCTCCCTTAAATAGCCCATAGTATAGCAACTGGATGGCAAATTTAAAATTCATTAACTAATCATTTAAGAAAACCAGTGAGGGAGTAATGATTTATTTACTAGGTTTGTTCTCCCTTTTTGAAGATCCATTTAGTGACTAAGACATTTTTCTTCATGTTGCCAGAAGAGCTAAAAAATAATAAAAATAAAAAATGAAAAAAAATTCAGTTCCCAGGGTTTAAACAAGGGAAGCTGTAATTTAGTTATGCTGTAACTTAGTTCTGCTGTATATATTCAATTAGCTTGTGAAATCTTATCTCTTCTACCAGTAAAAAGGATTTAAAAAGAGAACTTTAAAACTCCGAAAGGAGCAAGAGGGTGTTTTTGGCAACAGGGTGACTCAACTGAAAGACAGCTTAGTAGCCCAGAATAGTACTTTTTTGTCATTTTGTTTTCCTTTGAAGAGGTGCATCAAACTACTGAGGAAGGAACTGAACACACAGAGACAAAAACGCTGTCAGGGGAATATATCTTGTGGTGCTCAGGCCTAGGAAGTCATTGGTTTCTTGTTTCTTTCTCTCCACTTAACAACTAGTACCATAAAATAGCTAGATGAGAGCCTGTCTAGTGATAGATAACGTTTTTCCTTCATGTTTTGCCCAGCCCCTTATTCATATTTTTTATGTTTTTTAATGTCCTTTGCTTTTCTAATTTCCCTGTTGCTATCTAAACCAAACAATGAGTATTTTTTTGTGGAGCAGAACTCAAGGTTTCTAACAAATTCTAAAATTAAAAAAAAACAAAAGCAATTTTCTTGCTGTGACCTAATATATGATTAATGCAGCACAGCTACTAACTCAGCATTATGTGTCCAACAGTAAATTGGTATTCTTCCAATCAGAAAGTGCATTGTTTTTATAATAAAAACAAGTTTTCTTCAATTGACATTCAGGGTCCTCAAAGATCCAGTTTGTAATGGCAGCCTCAAAAAGAAAATAACCCATTGCTTTAGCAGCAAAATGAGTTTATATAGGAATAGCAGATAAATGCAATTTATAACAAGCAAGGGGGAGGGTAGCTTTTATTAGGTTTTAGGAGGAAATTTGGGAGGGGGTGTTTTGAACAAAAGTTCATTGGAATTCGGGTTGCAGCAGTTTTTCCTTGGTTGCAAACAGTGGGGCAGGGAGGGACCTTCCATCCTTTCCTTGAAAGCAAGAGATGACATTTCAGTGAAAAATGTCCTTCTCCCTTGTCAAAATAATTCTTATCTTTCTTCTTCCTGCTGGTTATGTAGGCTGCAACTAGTGGTACCTACATTTAACTTCCCTCTTCAGGGCTTCCTGACTCCATTGTAAGTGAGGTTTCCTTTATTTATTTTTGCATTAATAACTCTTCCATCTTTATCCAATATTACAGCTCTACTGGACCCCTCTGTCCCAGGCAACCAAGCCTATAAGCCTTTTCACAAGCCTCTCCTTTCCTTTCTGATTCTTGTGTTTTGCTGATATCAGTTTCTTCTATGGAAATATCCTTCTTTTGCAGTTTTGTTTTGCAAATCCTACCTGCTTTCCAGAAACCAGGCCAAACACCAATTCCTAAGAACAACATAAATCCAGAACATTTTCTTTCATCTTCTCTGATAGTCCCAACTAGCATTAAACATTCTTACTTTTACAATGTAAATGTTATTCAAGATACCTTCTTACACATTGCAACTCTAGTTTTCTTAAGTTAATATTTTATTTGAGAAATATTCAGTCTTCAGGCCTGGCTATTTCATGATTGAAACATATTGCACTTTTGTTCACCTTCTTTACTGAGCACTCTGTTAAAAATATAAAATTTTATATCTTCTGTTGACCTTTTCATAATGATTCATCTAGCGCACAAGAAGTTGCTATGGATTGTGCTATCTGGAGTAAATATAAATCCCAAATTTCTGGTGTTTAGAGTGAAAGTGAACTTTCGTATTACCTCAAGTTGCAGTCTGTCTTTTTACTCTTCTAGCAACTGCATCACTCAAACATTTCTCATATTTTGGCCTTACATTTTTCTGAAATCTTACATAAAAAAGGTGCTCAGAAAATGCTAGCTGCACTTACTTAAAATTACAAGAATGACTTAAGGGTACATAATATCTTAAAAAAACAGAGTGGGCATTTACAGTTTGAATATTTACTATGAAAAATAAAAAAGACCTACTCTACTTTTCTTCCTAAAAGACCAAGTTTAAGGGCAACTGGAGAGCAGGGCATCGTAGCGGAGAAGATAAAATGTTCTACAATGTTATCTGATCAAAAAAATGTTCTGCACATTTGAAAAATTGTACACTGGATTGGCTTAACAAATTTCTCTTCGTGGAAGCATAGTGTCCTCAGTGACTTATTCAAGGCCACATCCATTAGAAAACAGTCTCTAAATATGGGATATTTTGATTAGAGGAATGAGAGTAAGAAAAAGAGGAGGAGAGGATATGGTGTCATGGAATAATAGACTAGTTGATACAACCCTAGAGATTTCCTCAATCCTCATAACATTAGAACAATCTTAGAAACAAGATAGCCTCTAATATTCTAAAATGAGTAAGTCAGATCTCTCAAATACCTAGAGATTTTGATACTCTAGGCTTGTATCTCCTCAGATGGAAATAGTACGTACTCCTGATTTTTTTTTTTTTTCGTTAGTGACTTACTCCTCCTAAAGGGAGTGTCTCATATCTCTTAGGTGTCTGGAAGATAAATAAAAGTTGAAATCCACTGATTTAGAAGTTCCTGATGTAAGGTCTAGATGGGTTGGTAAATCCCCATGGTTGTACAACTTCTTAGTTGCAAAGCAAGAACCACAATCCAGGTCTCGTGGTTGTCTATCCCAGGACCTTGTCAATACCACACTGTCTAATTTATAGGTCCTTTGCATCCATTGACCAGCCCTGACAACTCCTACCACCTTTAATAAATAGGGAAAGTTTAGGATTACCATATGCCCTTTGTGCACCATACTATAGTAGTCTGACCCATATGAAAGAAAACCCATGAATTTATGTACACTAAAGACATAAATATAAACTAAAATATTGAAACACAACTAACTAGAAGGAGATACCCTTAATAGCAATCAGATAAGGGTTTGTTGTTTACTTTTTCCCTGGTGCTAACCCTTGCAAGCCAGCTTGGGCCACTCAATTTGGGAGGGGCTGCTGCTTTATGGTGGTTGTCATTTGATGATGAGGTGGCTAATTTCTTGGTGTTATATCAAATATCAAGGTCAGAAGGGCTAGAACATAATATGGCAAAGCAAGAGTGAGTCACCAGGTGACTGCTGAGGCTGCTGTCTCTGTGATCTCGTGAGGTCCCTGCTTAAATGCTCTTTCTAGAGGAGTAAAAGCTTTTGAAAACAAGTTTTCTTACAAAGTCATTATTATTGCTTTTTCCCATAGGTACCAGTTTTCTTTAACATGTAAACCCTTCCTAGGTGCTGAATGGATCCATCTTTATTTCTTGCAAAGGACTATAGTTAAAACTATTTTTATTTTTCAGACTTTCCAGTTAGAATTGCTTTATTATTTTTATTTTCCTAAAAGGAAGAGAGTCCTGCTAACAACAAGTGTGGAGTAAAATAATAACAACACAACAACAACAACAACATAGGGATGAGTGGTGTTTGGTTAGTTGGTTGGGTTTTGTGTGTGTGTGCATGTTTGTATAAGGAGGGAGAAGGTCAAGTACAAGCAGCAGCCAGGCCCAGCCTTCCTCTCCTTATGTTTTACATGGCCTCCCATTGGTAGCCAATAGAAATATAATGTGAGCTCACAAGGGTAATTTTAATTTTTTCAATAGCCACATTAAAAATAAACAAACAGAAATAATAAGATGACAATTTTAATAATAGATTTTGCTTAAGCCAACATAACCAATATGTCAACATGTATCAATATAAAAATGACTAACGAGCAGGTTTATGGGTACATGAGGTTTTTGTTCGTTAAGTTTTAGAAGTCCAGTGTACATTTTATGCCCAAAATACATGTCAGTTCAGACTACCCATATTGCCAGGCGTAGTGACAGCATAGTTATGGAATAAAAAATTCCAACTTTCTCATTTGGCTTTCAAAATAATTCATGATTTGTCCTCAAGTTGGTATTTTTTAAAATCCTTGTGCCCTTATGCCCCCTACATCCCACCTCACCAATTTACTTCTTATTTCCTGAATATGATAGGCTTTTGTCTTGTATGTCTGCAGTGTTCTTTACTTCCCTTTCCTCTATCCATGTCTTAAAATAGTTTTGGAAGCAGCCTGACATGGGTTTTGATTGAGATTCCATTCCAACGTCATTGCTTCATAATTAGGTAAATTTAAGAAAATAAAGTTATTTTGCCATTTTGAACCCCATTCTACCAGTCTCTAAAGTGAGGATAGTAAGTATGTGTGTGTGAGTGTGTATGAGTGTGTGATTGTTAGAGAGAGAGAAAGAGAGAGAGAGAGAGTTAACTGATGTAGTGAACGCAAAAGAAACAAAAAAATTTCCTCTTCTTTCCTAGTTGCTTTCCAAGTTTCTTTTGTGAGTAGCACTCCCACCCCCATCTGCTGGCAGTGTGTAAGTGTATTTAAGGAAGCATCTCCTTTTTTTAAATTCTGCAGTCTTTTCACCCGTGATATCTTTTTTAAATTTTATTATTATTATTATTATTATTATTATTATTATTGTTAGTTACAGATGTACAAAACAATGCAATAGTTTTTCTTTTTCACCCCTTACAAAGTGACTTCCCCCTCCCCCATCCCCTACCCCCCACCCCCAATATCATACATATCTATTACAATTCCATTGACTCCATCCCTACACTATATTCCACATCCTATGACTATATATGTGTTAAATTATAGTTGACATATAATACGTTCAGCGGCAGCTTCAGATGTACAGTGCAGTGGTAAACGAGGCAACATAAACTGATAACTACAATACTACTGCAGAGACAGAAGAGGCAGTTTAGGGAATATAATCAATAAGGTTGTAAATATTTTTTTTTTAGGGGAACAGATGGATGCATGTCCTTTTAGGGAGACCACTTCATGGGCGGTGTAGTGGCCTCACCTGTGATATCTTAATCCCACTTTAAACAAACCGTGTTCAATCTTTGCTCCCCAGTTAGCATGATCATACCTTTTTCTTCTTCGTGCTGCAAAAGTGCTAATAACAAAGTGTACAGCTTGCCTCCTTGGAAATGAGTGACCCTGGTGCCAAGTGGAGCTGCGCAGGTGCCCTTCTGCTGGGGCCGAGATCCAACAAGCTACCACGCTCAGGGTGACAACACAGCCAGGCTTGTCCCCTGCTGTAATAGTTTCCTAGGCAACCCATACACACTACCACTGGAGGAAATGGAAGGAAAAAAAAGGCAAAACGTTCATCATTTCCACAGTTTTCAATACTTGTGTGCATGTGCTAAAAATATTAAAAAATCTATGGGTAATTGAGCCATATGCTTTATTATTTCATGTCATGTTGGTTATGACTTCTGTATATCTCTAATAAATTGCTTGTGAATTGCTAGTAACTGTGTTGTATGCAAATAGGATATTTAGTCGGGTAAGGTTTATAGTTTTTTGTTTGGGTTTTTTTGTTTGTTTGTTTTTTTGAGGGCAGTGTCACTGGCCCTCATATGTGGGACCGAACTGGGGCCGCTGGCTTCCCAAGCCAGCGCTTAACCACCGCGCCACTCCGCCGGCCCAGGTTTATAGTCTTTTGAATAGCAATCTTGCCCATCTTACATAAGATTTACTCTTGTATTTACTCTTGATGTGGATTGAATTTTATAAATAGTTTTTAAATTTCCTTTCTTAATTGCCTATTGGTAAGGCATACAAGTATAATTGAATGTTGTGTTCTTTATCCAGAAAACTTGTTAAATCACCTTATTAATTCTAATATTGGGTTGTTGGAAAAGTCATGACGTATTTTTTCAATATTTTTAATTGGAAAAGTGCGTCATGACTTTTCTGACAACCAACAGTTTCTATCTCTTTAACGTTTTCTATGTATATATATAAACAAGTCTGCAAAATAATGAAGATTTTAATTCTTCATTTACTTATAATTCCTTTCTTATAACATATATAATTTTGATTGCTTTATCACTGGCTAGAACTTCTACAATGGGGATAGTAAATAGCCTTGTCTTATTCCCCAAATCAGGGGGAACCTTCAAAATTCCATTAAGTATAATATTCCTTGTAATTTTGTATGGCTACTATTCTATTTTCACTTTGCAAAAAGCCTTTTTTATTAATCTCAAATGGAGATAGCTTTTGCCCTATTCCAAATTTACTAATAAGGTTTTGAAAAATCATGAGTGGAAATATAATTTTCTCAAATTCTTCTATAACTGCAGAGATGTTCATATAATTTTTCTCATTCATTTTGTAAATATGGTGGTTTCAAATGATTGATATTTAGTTGCTAAACCAATATTTGATTCCTGGAATGAACCCAACTGGTCATACTGTATTATCTTCTTATGAGTCATTGGATTTCTTCTGCTAATATTTTTTATTTAGCATTTTTGTAATTTTGTTTATGGCACAAAGTTAATGTTTTTCTTTTTTTGTAAAGTCTTTGGCAGGTTTGAGGATCAAGGTTATTATCATCTCTTAAAATAAGAACGTATTGGCCTTTGGCCCTATAAGATATGATCATATTCATTCATCCATCCTACAAATACTTATTGAGGGGCAATATACTATAGTGGTTAAAAGTATAGATTCTAGACTGCCTATGTTTGAATACTTTTTTAAAAACTTGTGACATTAGTCATCTCTTACTGTCTAACAAATTACCACAAATTTAGCAGCTTTAGGCAACACATTATTATCTCGTAAATTCAAAAATTGGGGAACAGTTTAGCTAGGTCCACTGCTTCAGGGCCTCTTACAAGGATGCAATTGAAATGTTGGCCAAGACTAGGGTCTTACCTAAAGATCATCTGGGGAGGAATCTGCTTCTAAATTCATGTGATTATTGGCAGGATTCAGTTTCTTACAGGTTGTTGGATTGAGGACCTCAGCTCTTTGATGGCGATAGACTGCAGTCTGACCTCAGTTGACCACCACATGGGCCATTTCACATGATGGTTTCCTTAAATCAAAGTCAGAAAGTGAGTGAGTCAGGAGAGAGTCTGCTAACAAGACAGCAGCTACAACATTAGGTAGCAGGATCACCCTTTGCCATACACTATTAGAAACTATGTATAGGTCCTACCCACTCTCACAGGGCAGGGATTAAACAGATAGTTGGGCGTCATTTTAGAGTCATTCCATTATAGGATGTTGGATAGATTAGTTAACTTCTCTGTGTATCAAGGTCTTCATCTATAAAATGAAAAGAATTATAGGGTAATTAGGAATATTAGATCACAATATAAGTAAAGCATCTAGAATAGTGTCTGGTGCATAGTAAGTATTGCATTAATGTTAGATTCTATTAATATTCTAAGTGCCAAGTACTATTCCAGGTGAGGGGGACTTACTACTGAATAACAGGGACAAATTTCCAACCCTCATGGAGTTTACAACCTAGTGGAGAAAGGCAGGAAATAAACATATAACTATATGATACAGTTAATATTGGTGGTGGCAGGGTGTTACTATTTTATATAAAGTGATCAGAGCATTTCTCTTTGTTGACACTGAGCAGGAGACTGAAGAAAGTGAAGGGACAAGCCTTATATATATCTTCAGGATAGCAAGAGTGAAGTCCTTAAGATAAGAGTATATTTACTTTATGAACCACATGGAAGTTTGCTATGAAACTATACACTGTAACTTATAAATATTCATGGTAGTTATTCACAAATGACAGCTTATTCCCAGATAGCTGGGTTGCTGTATGCAAAACACTGCTCTGTAGAATTATGGCAGAAAATGTACAAAACACTGAGAGTTTATGCTCAAAAGGGATAGTAAAAATGTTAAACTACAGTCCTGGAAAGCCAAAGCTGAGTGCCGCCTGAGTATTTATCATAATTTTGAGTTACATCTGGATGCAAAAAGGAACAAATGTTACTACAGTAATATTAGTAAAAGAAGTTGAAAAGCTCTTATTTCTTTTCTAACTGTTTACAATTTGTTTAATTAAACATTCTGACATGATCCCAAAGCCTAATTTGCATTTTTTTGCAGCCTACATATTTTCATAGATTTTACCTAGTTCTAATCAGAATATAGACAATTGTCTCTTCCCCTTTATTTACTTAGTGTTTCATAAGCAAAATATATTCTTTGTTACCAATAGCCATCAGGGCTTCAACTTGTAGAGATTATCTAGTCTTCTATCATATTGGTACGCCAAAAGTGCTTATTCTTATTCTGGGCAGTTTGGTTACTTATTTTGTTTGCCTTTTTTTTTTTTTTTATTGAAAATTGGATGCTGGTTACACTTCTGAGCTGGCACTTTTTTCTTCCTTTAAATTATTTCTACAATAAGTTATCAAAAGCAGCTTACTCGGCCCAAGGATCTGAATATTTTTCTAGAGGACATTTATTTCAAGCCACATTGACTAAAATAACATTTTCTTGTAGCATCACCTTGCCTTTAGATGTTATTATTGCCAAATAAGTCCGTTATTCCTGTATACTTAATTTTATAGCCTATTAGCAATTTTAAAACCCAGTGTTTATTTCTTCAGACTATAAATGGGAATCTTATACTCATCTTATACTCAGTACTCTTTCTATTAATTGTATGAATAACTGGGTATTTTATTCCATATGGTAATTCAGAGTAATCTGAAGCCTGAATATTTGCACTTGATCTTAGCCAAAAGGCCAAGAAGCGATTAAAGCCTGAATATTTGAATAGATACCCGGTTTTATTACTTCATAACAGTGTGGCCTTCAACAGAGTATACACCTGCTCAGTTCCTTGGATTTCTCATCTGTGAAATAGGGATAACAAGAATACCCACCTTACAGGCTTTTTCTTGATTGCTCTATATAATGTGTTATGTACAAGATAGGGGCTCTATAATTGTCTATTATTATTATATCATGGGCTCCTAGGTTATCAGTGAAATCAAATCTTGTCAAACTGAGGTTGAAAAGATGGGAGTTTGCCTGAAAGTTTAACAGTAGTTCCTGGTAGCCTGGTATCTGCTAGCACTGCAGAGAAGGCAAAGTAGCAGAATGTAAGTCCCAAACCAGGCACCTCCGGTCCAAATCTGTTTCATGGCTATGAGTGTTCATCCTGTACTGCATTCTTTTAATGAGTTGCTAATGTTTAAAATTTTGGAAATTTCACATAAGTAACTTCTTTTCTTCAAAAAAAATAATAATTGAAAAATAAAGCAAAACCAAGATGCTTTGCTTTATGGCAGTCATCAGTGAGAGCAGAGTAGCAACTACTTTCATTGGAAGGGGTACTTACTGAGAAGGACCACTTGTTTCCCAGCTGCCATATCTTCTTTACTCCTTGTTGCTTATACCTTGCCGGCATCCCTCATTTCCATCACCTTCCTGGCTTTAAGACAATTTGAATTTGCCTCCACTAGTGCAGTGACTGAGATCTTGGCCTCTGAAGATCGAAAGAACTGGTTATAATCCTTGCTCTGGACCACTCATTAATGAAAATCTAAATTGATAATTTGCTTCACTGGGTCCAGTAGAGCATCGGGCAGCAGAGTGCATTTCTCACTAGGCTACAGGATGTCTCATTATGAGAAATATTCTCTTTGTTTTAGCCTTTGCCTTCAGACCACAGACACGCTCTCCTCTGCTCTGTAAGAAGTGAGACTTAAGAGAATTACAAGGAATAGTAGGACATCTGAAATGCTGCTGATAAAAGTCTATGCGCTCTTTCTCAAAAGACTGAAAAATGGTTACTTTGAAACAGTAGGGGAGTCCATACCAATAGCACTAGACTTCTATTATTATGCCTGAGAGAGTTTTTGAAGCCATTACTCCATGTTCTCCCATCTTATAATGCCTGATTCATACACAATCCAGATTGGAAATGGCAGATATTGATTTTTGTGGAGGAGATGTGCAGTTTTACCATGGCATTAGCCAACCGTTGAGTAGTCTGAGAAGTCGGTAGACCAAAGCTAATTGGCTCTTCCAGGTTTTTGAGAGCTAGTCTTCAGGTCTCCACTGAGCTCTGCATTTTGTCTTGTTCACATGTTGTAATTAATAGAGGAGGGGACTATTGTACATTCACATGAATCCTCCAAACTTGGTTCACATATCCTGGGGTCTAATGGAAACAGTGGTGTGTCATTATTCCTCAATGTATTTGGGATTACTAGCTGAGCAGTGTAGGCCGAAAAAGTACAGTTTGAGTCCTGGTGCTGTGACTTCATGATCTGTATGACTCAGGGTAATGTATTTAAAATCTCTTTGACTCAATTTTCTCATATATAAAATGAGATATTAGTACCTCCTTCATGGGTGGGGGTATGTGAAATAATTTATGTTTGACATTTATGATATTAATTAAGACATAAATAGGCACTTAGTAAATGGTGTTGGCTATGGTTTCCTCTCTGTATTCATCCAACATGGTGAGTACTTTCTATATAGTAGTAAGCGTAAGTCAAATAGTTTTTGCCCTCATGGACATGGAAGTCCAGTAGGGCTTATACTGGCCTAAATGTAGCTTCATTTTATAGCACCACTGTTGAGAATTTGACTGTCTGGTTGTAAATCTCCGCCCCACCTCTTACTCTCTCTATGCCATAAAACACTTTATTAAACTTTCTGTTGCTCAATTTCCTTTTATATTAAATGGAAATAATAAAAATACATACCTTCTAGTGTCTGGCCAAAAGTGATAACAATAACAGTAATAATAATAATGAAGAGAATAGCTAACATTTATCACATGCATTCCATTTATTATGTGATTATCTTTACTCCATGTAGCTAGCATTAATTGATGTATGATCTTTTCTATGTATTAATTTATTGGAATCTCACCATCATCTGTAAGGTAGTTTTCATTATCAGTCCCATTTTACAGATGAGGAAACTAAGGCATAAGAAGAGATATACATCAGGAGATGTCAGTTTATGGTTAGTGTCATTAATAAAATGAACCTCTTCCTAATTCATTACAGTTAGATTTGAATCATTATTTCATATTCCTTCTTGGTAATTCCATTGTGTCTATCTACTTTATCAAGTATATTCTGCTGATGGACATTTTGGATGTTATTATGACATGTACATAAAGAGCAGGTTTTGAAATGCTACACATTTTACATGAGAGGCTGTTTGCCTGCTTGTGTTAACTCTGAAATAAATTTCATCTTCTTCTGTTCACTCGACGGATTTAACTGAAGAAATGAGAGAGTGAGGCTGTTCAGGCTAACCCTGAAGACCAGAAGTAAGATTTTTGGACAAGAATTGTGGCTGGTAGAGGACTATATTACTAAGAGACGAGAGGAAGTGAATATTTTCAACCTATACATTTCTAATTCATTTGTTCATAGACTATACTTGTGAAGGAAAGCACAAGTGACAGCACACAGGCTAAAATTAATAGACTAAGGGATCTTGTACACAGACCAAGACTGACATCCTTATTCATATGCTTTTAAGTCACAGAGAAACTGGGTTGTTTCCACTGCCTGGACCATTCTCTCTACACTGTTAGGTCTGTGATCAGATACCACCTTCTCAGTGAAGCCCTCTGCATCCAGGGTATTTATAAGTTCACCACCCCTCTCCATCTAAAAACATTTCATAACCCCTTTTCCTGCTTTCTTCAGAGTACTTATCTCTATCTACATACCACACATTTCACTTAGCTATTTTCTTATTCTCTCACCAATGGTTTGCTGGACTCTGCTCACAATAGTTTGCAAGAGCAGATTGCTTAATAGTCAGGAATTTTGCAAGCTGGTTGTTAAATTGGCCATAGTAGGAATATTTACACCATGGAAATTGACAAATGCTACAAAATGGGGACTTTTTTTTTTTTTCAGAATCTGTTTACCAGCTCACCACTGCCCCCATTAAATGTGAGCTTCATGAGAGGATACATTTTTGTTTGTCTCATTCACTGCTGTATCCTCAGTAACTAGTGGGGTACCTTACACAAAGTATATAAAAAGTGTTTTGCTGGAAGAAACATAGAACAAATGAGTGAGTGCATGAGTGAGCAAACAAACAAATGAAAGTCAGTCAGTGCACCTCATGTGGATGTTAACACAGGCTGTCATAGTTGTTTTTCCTGGTGTAGTAATTGAGTGATTCACAACCTAGATATAGAGAACTAAGCTGCTATGTTAACTTTACTAGATCCCAGGGAAGCAGAGTTACAAAACTTGAAGGAGGTCAAATCTAAGTTGTGAGTTTCTCTCCTCTTGACCACAGTCTTTGGACATGAACCAACGATACATTTTCTACTTAAATTTAAGAAATCAGAAATCAAACTTCTTATTTCTTAGTCACTAAAACAGAAAAGAACTAAAAATATGTAAACAGAAACCTGAAAAAGAGCATTACCTATGCCATAGGGAAGTTAAAAAAAAAAATTTGGCTTCAGAGCTCGCTTTTATTTCCCCAGCTCAGATTTATATTTATAAGTCATTCTAAAAAAGAATGATACCTATTTTTTTAAAGATTGATTATTTATAATTGTATTACATATAAGTTCTATTATATAGTATTGCTGGACTGTATTATCTTGTGTCACGAACTCTAGGGTTGCCTTAATGTACCTCCTTTTCTGGAAGGAAACTAGATGTTAAGAAATAAAACATATGGTCAGGGTTGAAAATAGACTACCTAAAATATAATCAAGAATGTCTTTTTTTATTGTTTTGTTTTCCTCAGATTTTTCATGTTGGTTTCTTTAATGCTTTTTGATGTCGGAATGGGTTATTAGATTTGAAACATCATTGTTTTCTTGTCTGACTTCTACAAAGATGGAACTGAGTCTTGAAAGACTTGAGTTTAAGAAAAATATTCTAAGTTTAAAAATTATGAAACGTGAGATAAGTATAAGCTGAAATTGTTTTATTTCTTAGAATAGAGGCAATTCTTCAAGCTTAGATAAGGAAATGTGAGGACAATGAAAAGGAAATGTCATCTTTTTCAAAGTAGTGCTTGTATGAAACCTGCTAATGAATGTGAAAATATAGTTGAAGACATAGATCCAATGAATGATTAAGCCCCATCTGTGATTACACAAAGTTGGAAGATCTAAGGGCTGCCTTTACCCTGTTGAGGTTATGGAGGACAATAATGCTATTTTATATTAAGTCCTGTGGGACTCTTATCAGAGTAAAAATAACTTTCATTTTATTCATGCTTAACATATGATCTATCTACCTTCCGCTAAGGATTTTATATGCATTTCATCCCAAACTTTAACAATACTGTGAGGTAATATTTGTATCAATTAAGATGCTTCTGGTGGCAAGTGTCAAAGTCTCAATTTAAAGGGGTTAGAACAGCAAGGAAATTAATTATATGACAAATTTAAAAGCTCAGTGGATACTATTAATAATAAGGGAGCTACTATGAGCAAAAACATGGTAATAAATCAGATAACCCAGAAGAAATGGATAAATTCCTAGAAATATATAACCTACCAATACTGAATCATGAAGACATAGAAAATCTGAACAGGCCAATTACTAGTAAGGAGATTGAATCAGTAATCGAAAACTTCCCAACACAGAAAACCCAAGGACCGGATGGCCTCCCTTGTGAAACCCACCAAAGATTTGAAAAAGAATACCGATCCTTCTCAGACTCTTCCAAAAAATAGAAGAGGGAACATGTCAAACTCATGTTATGAGGTGAGCATTATCCTGATTCCAAAGCCAAAGACACACAACAAATGAAAATTACAGGCCAATATTCCTGTACTTCCATGTTCACTGACTCCATTTTTCACAATATCTAAGGTATGGAAACAACCTAAATGTTTGTTGATGGATGAATGGATAAAGAAAATATGATACACGCAAACACATACACACACACAGACACACAAGAACATTGTTCAGCCACAAAAAATGAAGAAAATCCTGCTATATGTGACAACATGGATGAACCTGGAGGGCATTATGCTAACTGAAATAAACCAGAGAAATACTGACTGCATAGTATCACTTATGTGAAATCTAAAAAAATAAAATAAAATGATGAACTCGCAGAAAGAGAGAGTACAATGATGGTTGCTAAGGGCTGAGGACGGGGGAAATAGGAAGAAGTTTGTAAAGGGCACAAACTTTCAGCTATAAGATTAATAAGGTCTGAGGATCTAATATATGACATGGTAGCTATAGTAATCTATAATATAAATTTGGTAAGAGAGTACAACCTAAGCGTTCTCACTAAATAAATAAGTTAATTAAATATGTGAGGTAATGGCTGTGTTAATTTAATGGTGGGAATACTTTATAATGTTTATGTCGTGGTGTACCATTTAAATATGTTACAATTTTGTCAGTTATACCTTAGTAAAGCTGGAAAAAAGAAATCCCGTGACCATGGGGGCTGCTGGAAAAGGGAGATCGAGTCGAGTCTCTGGCTCCATTTTTTATGCTGTGTTTTTCACTATGTCCTTTAACTATGTTGACTCTGTCTCCTGATATAACTTCCAAAAGTTCAGTGGCTAGGAGGGAGTGTCTAAGCATAGAATATTAGTCCTTCTCTTCAGTATGCTTAAGTAAATTCGAGTCACCTGAATCAGAAACTGTCTCCAAGGCAGTATCTTTTGTTTCTAGACCAATTCACTAGCAATGCAGGTAAGCTTACAAAATGCAGGTAGGCTCAGCAACTAAGATCTACCCTTGGAGCTAATGATGTCAGGCCACATCCCTTTTGTCCCATGGCCATGGGGACTTGTTAGGAAGGACAGAGTGGATGCTAAATAGACAATAAAAAACTAAATCCTGGGCTGGCTGAGTGGCTCATTGGTTAAGAGCTGGTTTTGGGATGCCAGCAGCCCCGGTTCAGATCCCACATATGAGGGCCAGTGACACAGCCCTCTACAGTTAACAACAGCTCCACCTGGAGCTGGGCTGTGTGAGCCCTGGCGATGGTGTAAGCTGCAGCCCCTGCTGCAGTGGGCTGCCATAGGCTACAGTGAGTGGCCGGCAGCCAGTGTGAGCTGCCAATAGCCGCGGTGAGCGACCATCCAGAGGCCCGCGACCAATCTGCCTCATCCGGGAAGAGCGCAATGATGATACCTACATGGGCCAGTGAAGCAACATTCTCTGCAACTAGACTGAAGAACAAAAAGACAGCAACTTGTCTGTTCCCCTTCCCCAATTCCCCAAGCTGTTCCCTTCCCCCAATTCCCCAATAAAATCTTTTAAAAAAACACACACAAAAACTAAATCCCACTACAGTACTATTATGCTGCATTTACAGATGTGGAAACTGTGAAGCCCAGAGGTTCATCAACTGCGCCAAGGTCAGGCAGGTAGTAAATGGCAGAAACACAATAATGAGGAGGAAATGGAGGAAAGCAGGAGAAGAAAAAGAAGGCAGAAAACACGTACACTTAACTGTGTGTCAGGCATTGTTGTAAGCCCTTTATATAGCATTAATAATTAGCACATTTAATTCTCATGAGACACCTGTGGGGTAGGTGCCATTATTATTATTTTCACCACATTACAGTTGAGAAGACAGAGGCACACAGAGGTGAAGTACCTCGACCAAGAGCACAGCATAACCATAGGAGCTGGGGTTTGAATGCAGAAAATCAGGAAGCTCTGGAATCCAAGGTTTTAACCACTCTACTAGATGACTACTACCTTACTAGGGTTTCTGTTCATTACAGATTTTGCAGCTTGCCTTGACTTGACATGGGCTTTCTACCCACTACATGCTGATGAATTTGACTTTGATTTCCACCTCTGTTTTGTTGAATGGAAGTGCAATTCTCTGAATTGTCTTGAATTCGTTCAGTTTCTAAAAGGCTGCTTGTACTTCCTGATGTTTATTCCATTCTCTTATTCTACTCTTCATCCTCTACCGCTCTATATTGATTAAGTAAAGAGCAGTAAAGGAAGAGTGATCACTTATAAATGAGTTACATTAATAAAAAGAAAAAGGCACCATCTGAAAGACTTCATTCTTTTTGATCAAGACATCAGTATAACCATAAGTGAATTCTCTTTGAAAATGGTTTTCATTTTTATTTTGTCATCCTTCTTCAAAGAATAGAGAAGAGAAAGAAAAACTCCTTTGCAGTGGAGCTAAGAGTGTTGCAGAGACCACCTCACAGAGCAATCTGAATTTATAATGAGGCCTTTTATTCTAACATTCTGAATATACCTTAATGGGTTTAGTTATGTGTAAAAATGCATAGCTGGAAAAAATAAATAAACTTGAACCTTTTATTTATTCTGTGGGACACTAAAATAAATCATTATGAGAAAAGCCCAGGACTTCTTGGTGCATATACCAAAGGCTGAGGGATTCGGGCATCATGGTATGATAGACTGAGATTTAAGAGGTCTGTTCTTCAGTGTGCATCTGAAGCTGAAGCTGAATAATATTGAATGTCAATTATAATTTTATATATATATAAAATCACAGGATGTGGAGTACAGCATAGGGAATAGAGTCAATGAAATTGTAACAGTTATATATGATATCAGAGGGGTAGTAGATTGGGGCAGGGGGATTATTACTTTGTGAGGGGTGTAAATGTCTAACTATTAAATTGTTTCGTATACCTAAAACTGAGAAGAGAGAGAGAGAGAGAGAGAGAGAGATTGAGAGAGAGAGAGAGAGAGAAAGAGAGAGAGAGAGAGGTCTCTTCTTCAGCCCTGGCTCCCTCTCTCTGTAAGCTCCTCAGTTTCCTTGTTTGTGAAATGTTTTGTAAGGCCACATTCTGAGTTTGATTATTATTCAAAGTTCTTCCAGCTCTAAAATCTTTGCAGATAAAATCTCACCCACCCACTTGCTTTTCTTACCCAACTATGATTTGACATTGTTAATCGCCCCTCAGGCTTCACTGGGTCCTCTCCTTTCAGTCCATTATTGGCCTATTCTTGGCATCATTTTGTTTTACCAACTTCTACCCTGAGTAACACTTTCACTGCTGTTCCTATTTCTCACTTAGACTTTCTTTGAGGGTGGTGGTTTTAAGTCCTACTTCTCTAGAACACCCTCAGCTCTTAAAATGATGCCAGTTACATATGCTTCAGCTGTTGAATGACATGGAAGATGATAAAATAGTGAATTAAAACATTTAACACTATTTTCACAAGCTCTGTGGGATTCACATTTGTGAAAATGAAAACAAAACAAAGCAAATGAACCAAAAGAGCATAATCGCCTTTAAAAATAAATGTCCTAAGTAAAGGGTTGTCTCTTAAACCTTATTTGTTGATGTTAGAATAGCCTTTTCATGAAGTTGTTCTAATGGATGTTTTCATTAGTCTATATTAAAGTTACTAATAAAAACACAGGAATGAGCACCTTGCTTGAAGTAAGTAAATACAATAAGAAACACAAAAGAAAAATACTCAGGTCTTTGTGTTGGAGAGAAAAGATTGGTTAGCCAGGGTCCGGAGAGAAAAGTGCTGACATGCTCCGGCTCTGGAATGTTCTGCTTTTATTGCTTACCTTATTCATCCCTTTTCTAAAACCCTATAAGAAGAGAAAAAAGTGTTGTGATTTATCAATAGAATTGCTATTGTGAGCCATCCACTCTTGAAACTACTGATAATAGCTAATATATTTTTTGAGGATATACTATTTACTTAAAATAGTCATTTTCCTTAAAATAAATGCCTTGAGACCTTGTGAAATGGCTTTGACTGAGTAATGCAATACATGGGGGGGGGAGGGGGAGTAATGCTTCTCTGATAGGGAAGCAAGTACTCCAGGTTTCCACATCATATTTGAAGATGACTGGGTATTATGGCAACATCCACTCAGTGTGTTTCTTCCTATTTAATACTTTCAGTCCTTCTAACAATAAAGGCAAGGCAAAAGTGTACCGCAGGACCTGATATCTGTTAGAAATGGTTGACAATGCACATAGTAAGGAAAAGATATTGAATGAGTAGTTTATTTGTCTATTTTTAAAATGTAAACATGTAACAACATTTTTAGCTAACCAGTTTCAGTGCCTGGCATGCACCCATAAGAGCCGACTCCATTCCTGAGATGTACCAACTGTGTTCTTAGCCCTTCCTTGGTCAGATGGAGAGAGGACAGATGTGAACATGCTGATCAGCTTAAACTTTTATCATCCTCAGAACTAAGCCTCTTAATAGGCTCTTCCTTGGCCTTGGGTTTTTCATCTAAATCAGTGTTTGTGGAATTGGCCCCAAACAAATTGATATTTAAAAAACGGGACATCAATCTAAGGGTCACCATGATGTTTTCAACCACTCCAACCTTAAAATACTGGGTTGTCGGAAAAGTCATGACATATTTTTTCTATGTTTTTCACCGCAAAAATGTGTCATGACAATTCCGAAACCCGACAGTTAGCCTGGTAGTTTAAACTCAGAAAGACTCTTTGACCATGTTTCTTTTCTAGCTAACATTGCCCAAATTCAGAAAGGCCTAAGGGGTTAAAAGAAACCTTAGGGGCTTTCCATTTTCTTTTTTTTTTTCCTTTGTTTCCCCCTCATATTCCTTTCTTTTATTCTACTAATAAGTGCCTTTTAGATGGGTATGTACAAAGGAGCTTGCATTGAACTTGAACACATTCAGAAATCTTCACCTTCAAGAGTGGAACAAATCAGGAGTTCATTTTCTCATTGGTTTAAATCAGAGCATAAAAGAGTATTCCCGCTGGTAGCAAACATTAAATTTACTATTACAATCTAGACGCCCTGTGTTCCTGAAAATTATATGGTGTAGGTTGCATGCAAATTAGACCTCCTTTCCCAAGACAGAGTTCCCCCTTGTTTCATTATTCAGATGTTTCAATCCTTCAGAGCTCATGGTGAACTGAAGGCAGCAAAATATTGTTTATAGTCCTCTTGTTCTAGAAAAAAAGGCGCTTACCACTTCTGAAATTCAGGGGCCCATATTATTATGAGGGTAACTGTTTCTATAGGACTCTTGCATTCTTACAAAGTAAATTATTTGAAGGAAATACAGTAAGAAACATAAAAGAAAAATATTCACGTCTTTGTATTGGAGGTAAAAGCTTGGTTAATCAGTACGTGTAGAGAAACGTGCTACAATGCTACTGTCATTGCTTATCTTATTTATTCCTTTCCTAAGACCTGTCAGAAAATAAAAAAAAAAAAAAGTGTGATTATAAAGAGAATTGCTATCGAAGAGTCACCCACCTTCCAGCTAATGATAATAGCTGTTACTTTTATGAGGATATACTATTTTTACCTGGCAAGTAGGACATATTTGTTAATGTGATTTTTACAACAGGCCTGCCCTTAACGGCATTTTTATGGTTTTAATCATTTTACAAATGAAGAGCCTGAAAGCAGTCCATTGACTGGCACAAGGTCTCATGCAGAGCTAATAAGTAGCTGAGCCAGGGTTTGAACAGTCTGTAGCACCAGCTTCCTGGGTGTTCAACCTGTGCAGTCACACAGGGCCCCATGCTCAGAAGGGTTTAATGATTTGCTGTAACCATCTTAACATTTTTATATATATATAGATATAGATATAGATATAGATATAGATATAGATATAGATATAGATATAGATATAGATATAGATATTTAACATATATATAGTTTGTTTGTTTGTTTGTTTGTTTGTTTTTTTGTTTTTAACAAAGAATCTTGCGTTTTTATTTTGCACTGAGCCCTGCAAATTATGTAGCCCGTCAGGATCTGGCTGTAAATTACCTTGCACTCCATTACACGTCTCCAAGAGATGAATACTCCCTTGCAGAAACAATCCCAGCAGGAATGGTCACTACCTGTTCTCTGCCAACCCAATGACACACTTTTGCTGTAGCCTGCTTGCCCCACTCAGCTAAATTTGATATCTGAATTGATTGCTAGGTTGAAACTTTGACATGACAAATATCTGAAAGGCTGCTTTTAAGTTTCTATTTACTTAGGTGGCAGACAGCGTGAAACATATTTCATGTATTTTATTAAACCCCTTGGGTTTTCCATTTCTTTTAAACATATTAAATTGTATTTTTATTTCTGCACATGGAGGCATTTTCCTTCTCCTCCATCATATTCTAATGTTTCATTATATTTTAAACTTATCTAAAATGCATTGGTTTTCTAAAAGGGATACTACTGAGATATTTTAGTATTAACATTGAACATTTGCTTAGTGTTGAGCATGTGGCTTGAAGCCATTTTTCTAGTAAATCAAATTCTTCACAATCTAAATTAGGAATGTTAGCTTTGAAGTCAGGGAGTTGCCTGACATAATAACATTTATTTTCTCATTTTTTTGTTCCCCTTAAAGCATTCAGTGCTTAATTTTCTAATTTAAGATTTGAAGAAATGGTGTGGTGTATTTTTAAATTTACTTTTATGAAACCCTAAAATAAATTTTTGTTTCAAGTCATACTTAAGACAGTGTTTTCAATTATGACAGTTTCTTTTTTATTAGTAATACCTTCCCCCCACCTTTCTTTCAAAATGTGTTCTATTACTATCACATATTATTATACCTTTGGGGAATATCAAAAATCATTTGACCCAATCCCCTTGCTTCACAGGTGAAGAAATTGATACCCAAAAAGGCATATGGGACCTGTTAAAGGTTACACAGCCAAATAATGATAGAGCAAAGACAGCCACTGAAATTCCCCTGAATTTAAGTCCAGTACTTTTTTATTATATCCCACAAATCTTTTTGATGCCTAAAATCACTAAGATTTCTTTTAAATTTTTCTGTCCATGATAAATATTTATACAGTCTTAAGCTTCAAGTTAAAGTTTAGCTCACCAAGGCTCTATGAATATGAAAATCAGAAATCTGGAGGAAAATGTTAACTTTTCAGTAAAAGGGCAAACGGTGTTTTGAAATGCTAAGTCCCGTGTCAGGGGAAAAAAAAAAAATCGCTGTTTCAATTGAATTCTCCAGGCAAAAAAAAAAAAAAAAAGCCTTAAAGCCTTTGGGGTTTTTTGGTAATTTTATAGCCCTGAAACTTATTTTATGGAAACAAATTGTCCAGCAAAAGGTGTGAGTAAACTCGTGCGCAATTAAGTACACTGAGAAAATACTATAGTCAGACCTCGTGCTGTACTAAGGAATGCCAGCAACGTTGCCCTGTTGAAACTTTTTCTCACCAGGGTTCTGGGTTTTTGATTGCTGGGGGGAAAAACATAAAATACATTTGTAATAAAGGCAAGCTGCCAATTCTGTGACAGCAAGTCTGATGAGAATCCTTAGAAACATAGTAATTGACTCCAAATTGCTTTATTATTAATATAAAAATATATTTCTTCTTAAATCTATCCACCTAGACTGTGCTCAAGGGGTGGGATATAATTTTGCTGATTAACTCACTTATATGATAGCCAATTATGAGACTTTTACAGGATAGGCTGTCTGTGATATGGTTTGGAAACAGGAGTTTTGATTAAATATTTTTAAAGAAAGAAGCAGTATGGAATCTTTTAAAAAGATATTATTTTTTCCTGCTTCTTCATGATTAATTTGCCTGACATTTATAGATTCACTCCCATTATGCCAGAGAAATTTTAATCTTATGCAAAGACATTGCCAATAAAGGAATCACTTTTTTTTGTTTCTTACCATGCTGGTACTCCTCAAAGAAAAAACAAAAGGAAACAAAACAAAAAAACAAAACGGCAGTCTTGGTTAGGAAAAGAACTCCACAAATATGGAACAGAGAAATAAGATCCAAACACTGGTCATCCTTTTACATGCAACATAATATGAATTCATTCTTTTTTTTTTTAAATTTGCTTCAGGTGTACAACACAGTGTAATAGTTATACTTTTTACCCCTCAAAGTGACAACCCCCCTCCCCCATTTGGCCACCCCACTCCTCCCCCCCATATCATATATATCTATTACACTTCCTCTGACTCCCTTCCACATTATAATCCACATCCCGTGACTATATATATTCACTTACAGTTGGTATACAATATTATACAACCTCAGCTTCAGGTGTACAGTGCAGTGATCAAGCCTCTTCTCCATCCATGAAATGGTCTCCCTAACAAGACATATGACCATCTGACACCCCACAAAATATTTACAACATTATTAATTATATTCCCCAAACTGTCTTTCATACTTAAATTTCATGTCTGTTGACTCCCCTGACGCTATGGCAGCTAGATGGCTCCCTCAGTGTCACTCGTCAGCCAGTAGGAGGTGGCCTGGGGCAGGCAGACAGCCTTGGGAATGAACTTTCACTCTGCTACTTCGGTGGTATCCTGCAAAGATCCTGCCTAGTTGCTTAATCTTACTGAGCCTCAGTAACTTCTTCTTTGAAATAAACGTAATCATAAAAGGTTAGCTCACATGGTTTTCCTCATATACAGATGGATTACTGAGTGCTACATAAAATAGAACTAAGTTTCGTCACTGTTAATGACCTTTCTGTCCGCAGTCCAACCTGGCAGCTGTGTTCCAGCTTGGAGAGAGACGAAGTATTTGCAACAGGTTGCTTTGACTCTGTCAAGTGTTTTGAATTGCCGTCTGCAGAAAAGTACACCCGTGGACCCCAAAGAATTGTAGTCCACCGTTCATACTCAAAACCTGTCAGAACTTTCCCCCTACTTAGTTTCTGGATGTTAGCCTGGGCCAAATGTGTTTGGTCAGCAGAGATGTTATGGTCAAGGCATTTCCTTGGTTAAGCTGAATTAAAATGTTTCTAAACTCACTTCAGTCATTCATACAGCATTTGAGGCAGAGTCATATGGAATACATTCTAAGTGCAAAACTCCAGGAGCCTTCCACCAAACCACGCACCATGGCTTTGTATCTGAAGTGACTCATTGGGACCACTGGGTGAGGTTCTCAGCTGTGTTCATTTCTACACCAGTACTTGGCCTCAACTTCACAGACTGGTTCCCTTTCCTGGAAACTGCAGGCTGCCTGTATGCATTGATATGCACATTTAAGACATGTACATGTCTGCAGGTGTTTTGAAACTTGCTCCAAAGTAATAGCAAACACGTTTATGTACAATTCAGCTTTTATGTTATAAGTATCATCAATTAAGCCATCTCTTCATGGGAAAGAACTTTGGAGAAACCCTTATATTGACTTACTAAAATATGTGTGAAGATTCTGTGAGTTAATGTGTACATGTAAATATTGAGAGAGTACCTGATATTAGTCAATCAACAAGTACCTGCTTCCTGCATATTACATTAGGATACCTAAAGCCCACAATGGTATTTACACCCTTAAAGTGAGGTGAGGATTTCTTTATTTGCACAACAGGTAAGACCAACTGAAGAGAAGATGGATGGGCATTTATCAGCAATTGGTACTTGCAAGGCACAAAAACATTGGTTATCAACCATGGGTGGTTTGCACCCCAGAGAACATCTGACAATATCTAGAAACTTTTAAAACTTGTCGTTATTGTCATCTAGTAGGGAAAAGCCAGGGATGCTGCTAAACGTCCTACAGTGCAGAGGACAGTCCCCTACAACATATAAGTTATCTAGCCTAAAATGTCAACAGTACTGTGGTTAAGAAACCCTGTACCATAGGAAGTGGGTTCTGTTGTTATTCCCATTTTACAGAAGCAGAAATTGTACAATGAGAGGTCAAAAGGTTATCCAAGATCCCAGAACTGGTAGGGAAACATAGGTTGGTTTAGTCTAGAACAAAGACTCTTTATCCATGCCTTGGAAGGGGTGTAAAAACTATTTTTTTCCTCCTAATTTTCTAAATCCTTATGGATGGACTAACAAATTAACATGAGACAGATTAACAAGAGAAAATAAAATAGCTATGTGGTGATGTCTTCCTTCCTGGAGCAGGTCCTCTATCTAAATTCCTTATAGTCAGTTAGGGGGAAGGTGAAAAGTTCTTTCTGAGTCTTCTGTTTCCTAAAAATAACCAGCTTAAAATAATCAATATCCCAGAGGCATATTTTGGGGTGGCAAACTGTGCTCCCCTCATCTTCTAAGGGCAGAGTCAGAATTCGAATCCTTTTCCCTGTGTTCTTTATACACTTCTGATTTCTTGATTAGGTTAATATTAAGTTGAATAATGACAAAACTTGCTTTATAAAGAATGAGTGAGGTTTCTTTAAACATATTTTTTAAAGCAAACAAAAAGGATTCCCATATTTAATAACTGTGGACCTAAGGTGCCACAGAAATTTTCATTAGTGGTGTGTTAGTTGACAAGGTTTGCTATCCTTGCTGTCATTCATCTCCATGGAATCTTTACCTATGGTTCTCTCTGTTTTTAAGTTCCTCTTGCTAGTCAGTGGGAACCTATCTGTTAAGGGAGATTTATAGTTCTCTACTTTTAGGAGAGAATATTAACACTCTGGTTTTGCCTTTCGAGGCTTCCACACATTATCACTAAAGCACATTATCATTTTTCATCTGGTGTCAGGAAGAATTTTATCATCTGTATTAGGTGGCGAGCTCAGGCAGGGAAGGGATTAGGACTGTCAGAGCTAACAGGACCAACTTAGTTCCACTGTTTTTCCTGCCAGTCGAAAAGAAATAGGGGATGATAGAAACTCATCAGTTGCTATTTGCAGAACTTCCTCTGAATATTTCGGTCTCATGTTGACATGAGCATAAACCACTTTTTGCCATAGTGGTTAATTTATTTTATATGAGGTGGTGTTTTCAACAACCACTGCAGCATGTTCTGAATCGTTCTGAACTCAATCTGGATAAAAATAAATGCTCTCATTTTCTCCGATGGATGTTTTCTTTTGCCCCCTCCCCCCAAATTATAATTGGCTTTGATCGTTCTCCAAATCCACTAATAATATATGAACCCCTGATAAATATCTGAACAAAATGTAAGGAAGATAAAAAACAAGCAAAAATCCCACAGAAATAAAAGAAAGTATGGCCTGTCTCTGCCCTTCCGAGTCTGACCTATCAGTTAAATCAATCCTTGGACTCTCTGAAGGGTAGGATTTTCATGCAATGAATTTTTATCTAAGTGAACAAGAAAGATGACCATGAAAAGGTGGCATCTTAATAAATTCATTAAGAAGCAAAGGAGACCAGGCTCATTGCCTCATCTACGTACAGATGAAGAACACCAACACGAAGCCAAAGGTTGAAATTAAAGAGTAGGGTGCGGGCAGGTGGCATTGATTTCACATTTTTGACTACCCTCATTTCCAAATGAGGGTAGGTCTGCTGTCAAGTTGATATACTCGCAGAACTAAAGGAATACATTTGTCATATAGCTTTAAACTTTTGTCTCGTTATTGAACCACCCTGCTTCCATAGTCCTCTGAATTACTGTTTCATCTTGTAATGATCCTGAGAGTAATACGATTATCCTGCATTATGTTTGTGTGTGTTTGATAAAAGACATTACATTTTAAATGTTGGTTAGAAGCAGAAGTTCTGAAATTCTATCTCGGTGTTCCTTTATAAATTAATATATGAAGAACTACAAAGAAGAGAGATGGCATCGGTGTCTCCTGACCTGTATGGGGCCCAGGTGAAAGCAATCAGCCCTAGACATTACTTAGAGTGGATCTTCTAGGGATCCAATCAGCCAGCATGAGTCACTATGTGGTATAGCATTCTCTGCCTGTCAGCTGGTCGCTCAGTTGGGGCAACTGACTGAAGCAACATCACCTGGTCTCTACCTGTGACTTGGGCTTCCCAAAGCATGGTGGTGGATTCCAAGAAGGAGTGCCCCAAGAGTGGGCATTTCACAGGGGAGAAGACAGGAGATAGTTGTCCTCTTAAAGGCAGGCCTGGAACTGATATAACATCATCCCTTCCATATTCTTTTTGTTAATCAGCATCAGGAACAGAGCAGAGGAAATAAACTCCAACCCCCAGCGGGGAGAGTGACAGAGAATTTGCAGCCAACTTTAATGTACACAAAGGGTAGGGAAATACTGGGTCATTAGTACCTTACTCTATCTCAGGCCATGGAATCATGTATGAGGCCTCTAGTTCATTTCCTTTTAAGTATGACTTAAGAGTCTCTGTCACCTTCCTTTTCACACATTGTAGATGCTCAATAAAGCTTTATTGTTCGTGCTTTATCCATGTATTTAATCCTCACCACAAGACTTTGAGATAGATGTAGAAATTGAGGCATAGAGATATGGAGCAAATTGCCCAACTGAAATAGCTGGTCGTGGCAATCAAGGGTTCAATCCCAGGAGGTCTAGTTCCAGGATCCTTCTCTGAACCATTATTCTAGTGTCTCTCCTAATAGTGCTTCTCCACAGAATTCCCATTTACACCCATGGTTTCTTTTTAAAAACAAAACAAAACAAAAAAAAACTTTATTATTATTATTATTATTAGTAGTAGTAGTAGTAGTAGTTACAGATGTACAAAACAATGCAATAGTTATTTTTTTCACCCGTTACAAAGTGACGACCCTCTCCCCATTACCCTGCTCCCCCACCCCTGATATCATACATAACATGGTTTCTTAAGTATTTGCTTTTCTTTAAAAGTTGTTCATCCTTTTGAAAATAAACCCTATTTTTATCATTTTAGCCTCTCTATATTAGTACTAAATATTTGGGAACCTCCTTTATAATGCCCCAAATGCTGGCTAGTAATTGTTTTGTTTAGGGATGGGGTCTATATTTTAAGTACTTATGTGATTTGGTGCTGGAATGGGGGTGCAGTCAAGAACAAAGAGAACTGCAGAGACTACACCACTTTCCATTTCTCCTACAGGCTGCATGGCTTCTCTCTAAACATCTCTCTTGCCCTCTGCGAGTCCTTCTGTGTAACTTAGGCTCACAGACGGACTGTTATGCTTTCCACAGCTTTGCCCCTCACACACCCATACATCTATCTCCCTTTTATACTTGTTTGTCAATGAGCAATTCCTCCTTCTCAACGTTATGCCTGAGATCTGAGCCCTGGGTGGGGAAGAAAATCTAGTTGGCTCTGCCATTACGTTGAACTAGGCCACTTCCGAGATCACTGCTTATTCTAGGTGCCAATTGTCCTTAATTTCTTTGCCCTGGTTCAAAGAATCACACCTGGGGAGCCCCTTCCAAAGAGAGCTTCCCGTTTTGCAGGAACGCTTGACTGGGCAACTTTTCTTCAAAGGAACTGTGGGCAGGATGACTGTAAGTGAAAAACTATAATTGAGAGATGATTAAAATAAGATAAAATTGATCTACTAAGCAGAAAACAGAGAGAAAGTGAATGGCTCATAGAAGTAATTTTTAATCATTGAAAGAGGCCTCAAGCGTACTAACCCCAGCAGCCATACTGTGTTCTTGTGCTTTAGGGACAAGAGTGTTGAGACGTGAGTGAAGGTATTGACTATGTATTGTCTAGGTACTACAGTGAATCACATAGCATTGTTGTGGTTGAAACTAAAGCTACATAACCCTTTGAGTAGAGAGGCCATAGTAGAAGGGAAATATCTTCTGCCCTACAAAAGGAGAGGGTCCCCATTGCTATGCAGATCTAAGTATGTTTGCAAAGTTTCTTCTAAAATTTTTTTTTTTGTCGAAACCTCAAGTTATTCGGCATATCTCAAGTTAGGATAATTCCAGGTGACCAGGTCTTAGCAAAGGTATATCTTAATAGTTTTTAAAAACAGATTACATTATATGTAGACTTTCTTCTACACTGTACATGTTTATTTTATATTGATGTTCATGTTTGATTCTTCAAAAAGGGGCAACAAGTTGTGTGTCATTGTTTTTATTAATTTAGTAAACAACTGAGTAAAACTAGAAGGAAAAGAAGTTCCCCAGGTATAGCAAAACATGATGTCATGAATAATTAAGAGCAGTTTCTCTCAAAAGAAACTCATCACATCTTTAAATGATGATTACCAGCGTGGGCCACTGTGTGGAACTCAGAGAATTGAATCCTGACTTTACCACATTCTGCCTTTGCTATGTTATCTTGACCAAAGAGCTTCAGGTGCTCATCTATAAAATGGAGGTGCTGTCAGAGTGAACAAGATAGTCATATAACTCTCTTCACTAATTATATTTCAATGATGTGGCTAACCACAGTATTTTGATCCAGGCAATATTAGGAGTAGTTTGGTTCAAACGGTTATGTTGCAGGGCCAGTCCTGGGGTGCTCCAAGTGAAACACCCAGGATGCAAAATTTAAGAGAGCACCAAAAACTCAATATTCAAGATAAATAATATTTTAATGCAATATTTAAAAATCAATGCAAAAATAATCCATGATAAATAACACTATAGATGACATCACAATTTTAAATATAAATTCAACTCTGTTTCACTCATTTGGTTCCAATAAAACTATTTATAAAAACAGACAACCAGCCCATGAGCCAGAATTTGCTTATTCGATTATTTTATTTATATATATAAAATATTATACAAACAACTCAACATTGTTTAAAGGTTGCATTAAAATATTATTTATGCTGATTACTGAATGTTTTGGTGCCTCATTACCTTTTGAGCCTAATGGGAATGCCTCACTTCTTTAATCCTAGCCCCAGCTCTGGTGTAAAGTTTTTGAATTTTAAACCAGAAATTCAGAATTCTAGAATTCAAATCCTAACTATACATAAGACATTTGGGACCATCATGTGTACCCCTCAATGTGGTTACAAATGCTTTCTAAGAACCCCCTTCACCTAGAACTCCCTTATGACTGAAAAATCACATATATACATGTGGAATTGTTGACCTTATGCAATAATACTAACAGTTAGTGGCCTAGGACACTGCATTAAGCAAGACACCCTCTTGCCTATGGGCCTTTGATGCGTTGGTGGTTTAGAGGGTGCATTTGAGCTTCTGTTTGTGTTCATTTGTTCTGAATTTTATGTTTTTCCTGATTTCTTTGACTATTTTTTGAGGGCAAATTTTGATCATCCTGAAAATCCTGAATATCTCAGGAAATTGTTTTCTTTGTTGCTTTTCAATATTGATGGGACTCTGACAGTGGGAATATAATTAAATTCACAGCAGTTATCAATCTCCTTTTGATAATAAGTCTTTTATCCCTTTACCTAACCTCCCTTTCCTTATTTCTCAGGATTAAATGGCAGGGAGCTATTTGGCCCAACCAGCTAGCTATACCTTGGCAGGGCTTGCCATGAATCAGATGTTCTTTTCCTCCTAGAAGGCAGAATGTGTCTCAGCTTCACCTCACATTTCAATTTGCAAATAGCATATGGTTTCTGTTTCATTCCATTGGCCTCAATCAAAATGATAACCCTTCAATGTGTAATTACCACAGCTTTTCAAGGTTCCCCATCTTGAATCTGCAGTCCGTCTAGTCCATTGTGTACATCCTTATGGTAAAACATTCACCCAGGGAATCACGGGAGAATAACTCCCTCATGGACCTGAAGAGCATAATAATAGGTTCTAGTCAAACAGTGGGCTGAAGAATGACTGTGGCAAAACTTCAGGCTTTGAGATATAAGTGGATTATTGATTGTCTCTGGAAGCACATGTGTGGTAGTTAATGTTGTGCCAACTTGACTGGGCTATGGAGTGCTCAGATATTTGTCCAAGCGTCTGTGAGGGTGGTTTTGGATGAGACAACTATTTGAATCAGGATATTGAGTAAAGGAGATTGCCCTCACTAATGTGAGTGACCCTTAGCCAAGAAGTGGAAGGTTTGAATAGAACAAAAAGGCAGACCATATCATAAGTATGAGCAAGTCCCACTGGACTGACAACCTTGACCAAAGAAATTGGTCTTTTCCTGCCCTTCGACTCTACCTAAAACATTTAGCTTTCTTGAGCCTTGAGATGCTGGCCTTCAGTCTGTAATTAGACCGTCAGCTCTCCTGATTCTCAGGCCTTCAGAATCCGATTGGAACTATACTATTGGCTGTCCTGGGTCTCTGTCTTACCAACTGCAGATTTCAGGACTTCTTAGTCTCCATAACTGCATGAGCCAATTCCTTATAATAAGTACATATATAATATGATAAATAATAGCATAATCAATTTGTAATAAATATAAAAATATCTTTTCATATATATATATATATATATATATATATATATATATATATATATATATGTTTTTTTTTCTATTGGTGTGTTTCTCTGGAGAACCTTGACTGATACAGCATAATATTTATTATTCAGAAATTCACTATAGTCTAAGTAGCCTAACAATATGACATAAAACAGTAAGGAATATATCTGATCAAAGCAAACAGATTGGATACATCCACAGTCACATATAAGATTATAGGGCACAATTGTCATTTGGGGAATCTCACCAGCCTGTGAGCCCATTTTCTATGTGAAGTCCCTGCCTTATAAACCTTAATGAGAGGCAGAGTCATTTTCCTTATATAGAAGGGGAAAAAAATACTAGATTCTCATTACTGGTTTCCCTAGTATGTAGGGCATGTAATCCTAGTGGGTAGTGCATGAACCGTGAATAATCAGATGCACACACTCAGGATTCTATGAGTGGGGCTCTGATACAAAGAAGTCAGATCAATGCAGAATTCTTTGGGGGAGATGGCTCAAGTGACAGCAGCATACAGTTTCCAAGGGCAGCAGTAAAAATGGTAACTTCAGGTACAACCAGTGTCTAAATCCAGTGATATCAGTCAGTGGTGCAGAGCTGGAGTGTTGAATGTTGGATGCCAGTAGCAGAGGTGTCCTCGTGGGCAGGGTCCATGATGTGATTTTGGCTGTAGGGGTTCTGTTCTGGCTGCATGTCTTGGCTGTTTCCCCTAGTTTCCAAATTTGGTTCTCCAGCTTTCGTTGGCAATTATGTTAGTTAATAGATTCAGTTTCTGTTAAGTTAGTCAAAGTCATTCTTAGTTGTTTATATCTGAGAATCAGGTCTGATTCACTTATTCATTTCCTTAGTAGTTTTGAACACTTACTATATACCAGGTACCCTTCTATGTGAGATAGATCACAGTGAATAAGACAGACAAGGTCCTTTCTCTCATGAAGATTACATTCTTATAGAGTAGATAAATGAATGAATGCATGAGCAAATGAACAAACAAACAAGAATATAAACAAAGAAAAATCAGTTTTATATAGTGCTATGGCAAAAAATAAAATAGGATGATGTGATAGAGTTACAGGAAGACTACATAGGGTGGTCAGGGAAGAAGTCTCTGAGGAAATAACCTTTATACTGAGACCTAAATGGTAAGAAGGAGCCAACACACAGATAATAGTGAGAAGGGAATGCAGGGTGGGGCTAATGGTTAGTTCAAAAGCCCTAAAACAGAAGCAGTCAATACAAATTCAGACTTGACAGGATTTTATAAACTCATCTAATCCAGACTCCCAGATGTGTCATTAAAGAAACTGAAGTGCAACAATGTTTCAAGCATTTGTGAAGACTCTTGAATGACTCCGTGAACCAATCATAACTGTGGTGAAAATTAAGAGCAGGGTGCAAGGTAGAAGCAAGGGCACTTCTGTTTAGATTTAAATTCTGAGTATGAGTTTTTTCCCTTTGTCTGGTTCTTAGTTTTTTTTCTCAATTTACATTTTCTCAGACCAGTTCTACCCTTTGTCTTGACTGAGGTCTCCTATTCTGCTTTCTCAACAGCATGTATTAAAAAAAGGAACTGATGATCTGGTAGCCACCATTTTCTCCTAGGGTTTTTTTTTTTTAGATGTGTAAAGTTGGAAGTGTGAATAACTTTTGTATGGTTCAAGTGTAAGAGTCACCAAAGAAAAACTAAGATGATTGATAGACTGGATGAGAAGTTTGCTAAATTTAGGACAGGCCATGACAATTTTTCTCAAATGGAAAAATGTTTGCAAGTAAATTGGTTAAAATAACTTTTTAAAATCCTTAGAACAATACTATCAGACCTAAGTATAATGTAAGACATGTATGTAATTTTAAATTTTCTAGTAGTCACATTAAAAAGTAATACAAACAAACAACAAAAAAAGCAGGTAAAGTTAATTTTAACAGTATATTTTATTTAACTCAGTATATCTAAAATATTATTATAGAAGTTATTAGTGAGTTATTTTACATTCTTATTATGCTTAGTATAAAAAAATCATGTCTAGGAGACAAGGAAATAGAACAAAGCACTTTGCATGAATCTTTTTAATCATCCCTTAGGTACATATTTTTGTAATTTCTTCCTTCCTTTTCCATGTTCACTGGCCCCTTTATAAGTCCTACCCATTTCACCGCCATTACCTTAAAAAGTGTTGCTTTTTTGACTCCTCCCTGAAAAGTTCTCCTCTATCACACCATTTTTAAGCATTATAAAGCTTCTTTTTATAAAAGGCTTTTTTGTTGTTGTTTTTGTTTTTTGCAGGTCTCTGTCTTGGCGATAATTTAATTTATACTTTATTCTTTATTTAAAGAAGGCAGTATTGAAAAGGACAGTGAACTCCTGAGTTAGTCGATACACTCCTTTGTCAAATATCATCTTCCCTCCATAATTAAGAGTTTATAAAAGGAATTGGAAAGTGTCTTTCCATGATGTTTAAAGAATTTTTTTTTTCTGTAAAGTAATAAAACTTGTATCCGTCTTAAGCCACTGGATGCTTTTTATTTTAGGATAATATTATTTCTACACACCTACTTAAGCTCAGTGTGCCAAAAATGAGTTTCGTACAATGTTTCCACATGCAAAATGTATTGCTTCTCTATTTATCCAGTAGACCACTTTGTTTCTATTATGCATTTTGTGTTTTGTGTTCTCATACTTTTAAGAGGTCCACTGTTTTTGCAAGGTATGAAATGCAATGGAGACATCAGTAATCATAAAATAAGAATAATACCAATATAGTTAGCACTGATATATTTGTTAACATTTATATTTATTTTTTATCCTCTTTCCTAATACTTGAAAGAAAAGAACTAACAGTTACATGAGTGTACATTATAAATTAATTATCCAATCACTTTCTTGATATTGGAAGACAGACAAAATCCACTCTATCCAAGATAAAATTCCCAACTATAGGGTGCAAAATAAGACCCATTAATTATATAGAAATTACACATTCCCACATGTCTGTGGAAAAAAAGGGATATTGCAATTGTATTTTGCCATAGAAATATCCCACGGCCAGACACCACCCAGGATACTGGACTTTCTTCAGCTCTCTAAGGAGGAATACAGTAGGACCTTCAGTGTTTCTTGACATTTTCACGTTAAGGATCAGACAGAAAATGTTTTATATATTGGCTGTATCGATAAAGGATAATGCTATATAGCAGGCCTCTCCTGGCAGTGACAAGGGCTGAGGATCAATACATTGGCACACCTGTAACCCAGAGCTCTAGTGGCTGGAATCTCTGGCATAGAAGCATAGGTAATTTTTAGTTTTGAAAGAAAAACTAAAATAAATGCCATATTAGTGGTCAGAGCTACTCTTTTGGGAGATGGCTCATCATATTGCTTCCTTGATGACAGATTGTAAGGGCCACTCTATTTTAGGAATAGAGTGGGCTTACCCCAAGGACAGAAGGCTTAAAAAAGAGGATCTAGTCATTGTCTGCCTCCCATCTGGCAATATCACCAGATTACTATATGGTGGGTTTTTCTTAGTGATCAAAAGGCAAAGCAACTACTACACACAAAGGAAATAACTGCTTGGTGGTGGACTCGTGCATCCTAGAAAATGGAAAGAATATAGAAAAACACTATAAACCAAGAGAGCATGGAACCAAAGCTCTGTATTTAATTCATCTGCTTGGATTGAAATCAGATTTCATGACTCATGCAGAAAGAAGCCACTCCTAGTTTCTTCTGGACAGATGTTCCCTCTGCAGACTGATGGATACCAGGGCCCAACTTTGTAATGAAATCACTAGAATGAGTGTAAAGTTGAATACTCAGCAAACAGAAATATGGCACGCAAGCTACATATGGCATGTTAATGCTCTTGTTCTGAAACACTTACTGTCCAGGTTCAAAGTTGCATTTGGAGGCTCAGAAGACATCTAAAATGTACTTTTTGAGGGAACTAAGATGTTCCTAAGAGGTATCAAAACATCCATATATAGAGCTGACTTGGAAAATAGCAGTTAACATTTATTGAGGTTTTAATCTGTGTTAAGACTCTGCATTTGACACCAATTAATTCATTTACTCCCTCATAACATCCATACAAAATAAATAAATTATCATTCTCCTTCCTTAAGGATAAGGCTGAATAAGGTTATGTATAATAACTTGCCCAAGTTTCCATTTAAGTAAATGACAAAGCCAGGATTTGAACCTATGTCTCCTTTTTCCTAAGTCCCTTTGTTTATCCAGCTGTTGTACTGTTTCCTAAAAGAGTGAGCTCCCCACCAACAAAATCTTTAAATAGAACACTGGGCAAAGAATTAAAGAAGGAGGTACAAGTATGGGATAAAATTAGTTGATCTGAATAAACCATTGGATTTCTTTCTAGCCCTCAGTTTTTGTAATCTATATGCATTTAGCTCATATTTTGGAATATTAATGATTATAAAATAGCAGTTATAAAAGGAAATATGAATCTCTTTCAGCTTAAGTATTGTAAAACAATCAACACTTTAAATTAATGTTACTGTTTATGAAGCCATCTGGTTTCTTGGTTTCCCGTTTATATTGCTCTCCTTTTTGAAGCTGTACACATTCTTTGCCCTGATACCTAACATTTTATTGAATTTCAGTGTTCTATAAATAATTTACTATCTTCTAAAAACAACAACAACAGATGTTTGGTACCATCAGGAACAGTCTTGTAAGTAAATATGATGTAACTACCACTTTCTCAAACCTGCACCGAGAATATGTCACGAAGTTAGAGTGATTGAGTCTAAAGAAAGTTATTACATGTTTAACGTGTCCCAGGGTAAACAGATCTTTCTGTAAATCAGTATTTGAACAAATGAGACTACTTTATATCATAGTATGTACATTTATATTATTAAACTTTGTACATTCATAATAGTTTATGAAGGAGCAATCGGTGGCCTATAGATGAATCTACAGGTTGTGTGTTACAGAAGCCAAGATGTTTCTTACTGCCGATGTCAGAAAACATACCTAGCTGGCTTGAGTCAATTTTCAAACCTAATTTGTGGATGAAGTGGAAATCTGAGATTATCTAAGTGCAGTATGAAAGTCAATGGTTGCCCTGTGAATGAAAAAGTCCATGTGGTAATAGTATGATATTTAGCTTTGAAACCAAAGAACTTGCTTGGGTTCACATCCTCATTTTCCAACACTTAGGGGTCCTGAGAACTTGGACAAGTAGCTTATTCTCTTTGAGTACATCCTGTCTCCTAATGTGATCATGCAATTACACATACCTAGCATAATATAGAGGCTTTAAAAATGGTACCATCCTCCTTTCAGCTTCAAATTCTGTAGGCATCGTGGAGGCAGCGGCCATGTTTATGCCAAATGCACATTTTGGGCCTTAGAGAACAGGTGTCCGTTTTGCCTCTTTGCCCCCCTCACCTCTAGGAAATAAATGATGAGCTGCAGCCATCCTTTATGCTGTAGAAAGTGACAAGCACAGGACTTTCTTGTGCCTCTTTTTCTTTTTGAGAAACGATCACAAGAATCACAAAATACTCATTGACTCCTCATAATAGTTATAAGTAAACACTTTGATTTTGATTATGAAGCCTTCTCAAGGATAAAACATAGTAATATGTGTTACGCAACTTTTGAGAAATCATAGCGTGCCATAAATTTGACTTCATTAAATAGAGGGCATTTAGAAAATGTTTATTTGTGTGACATTCATCCATTATTCTAAACAGCGGTGACTAATTTCTGGCACTTGATTGAAATTTAGATCCTGCAAAGATGACAGTGGACTCATAGGAGGCCTTTTCTTCCTTTAGCCCTTAGAGGAGTTACTTAATATTTGAAAGAGGTCTTTACACTTGCGCTTTCAAACAACTCCAGGCAAATACCTCTAGTCAAGTAAATGCAGAGATAGCTACTACTAAAAATCCATCTCTAAAAGGAGCTCCACACCATGAATTTAGTTCTTTCTCTTATACACACAGGCTATTTGAGATACGTAATCTGTGCAGGGTTAAGAATTGGATGAAAACCCTATCGGAAATTTGATCCCTGGATGTGTACATCTGGCATATATACTCGGGAAATGAAATCTTTGGCAACCTTTCCCTAGGATCTAAATATTTGGCTGTTGTAGACAGCAGTTTCCTGTACTTGGGTCCTTCCTTACTGGGAAGGATGCTCAGGCTCCCTCAGTGTTCTCACACACAGAGAATGGATGAGGAAACACTGGGGTTTCATCTCATAGAACGTCCACATGAGTTTTAGAGGGATGTGGCAAATCTTAGAGTGAGCTCTGTGTATTAAAAGGAACGAACAATCGGGCCAGCCGAGTGGCGTGCTGGTTGGGAGCTGGCTTGGGACACCAGCGGCCCTCGTTCGGATCCCACATGTGAGGGCCAGTGACACTGCCCTCTAAAATAAAAGAATACATGGGCCCCCTTAAAAAAACATAAAAAGAAAAAAAGAAAGGAATGAACAATGGGGCTGAGAAAGACCAAACAGTTGTCTCATCTGGCAACAGGGCTGTTGTAAAGAGAGGGTAGCAAGTGGTGCTTTTGCAACCCAGCCTGCTGTTTGTTCCTTTCTCTGTTTAAGGCCCATGAAGTGTGCCTGTGGATCAGAATTCTGCTTCTCTGCCTTCCTCCCTCTGCAGTGATCCTCGCTCCCCGCTTCTCCAGTTAGGCACTCACTCTCAAATTGTCTTAATGATGTTAACTACCCCGGTGGGTAGGCACAGCAGCAGGCAGCAACGCCAGGCCCCCTGCCTGCTGCTATAGAACTCAACCAATGAAATCAATTTGTTGTCTACAGCTGTTCCTCTCTGGGCTCACTCATGAGCTTATAGATCATTTCTCTCTTTCTTGGAGAAGTAAACCCTGCCCCAGGTGCAGGAGACATGTGTAGGTCCACCAAGATGTCTAACTTTTCTTCTCCCTAGCATATGGTCTTCCCTTGTTGCCATACTGAGTCATTTTACTAGCAGATGATACCCAGGCAGGATGATGGCAGAGCAAAATTGATGAGCTTTCATCCACTGGAGATGGTTTTAGTTGGAAGCCTGCTTCTAACTGAGCCCATTTAAGAAATATCAATTCAGTTGTCCTAAGCACCCTGTGTTCTCTAAAAGGAGAAAGAATGTGTTTTGTAAGGAACTTACTGTGTTAACTACTAATAAGCTTCATGGCAAAAATTAATCATTATGCTGGCTTTTTTTTTAAAATCTGAAACCCTTCCATTTTTATATAGTTCTATTGCAGTGGTTCATTTTACTCCATGCAATAATAGATTCATACTCTGCTAATGCTTATCCAGTAGAATGGGCCAGGAAATAAATGTACTGGACTTGTTCAAATGAATTGTTTCACTTAACTTTCATAGTAGACAGTAAAACAGGTGTGGGGACACAGGAAATTAGGCTTTGGATTTCAAAAAGTGATCTAAACATTTTTTAATTACACACATTTATTTTAATCAGCACATGTGTATTTCTTATACTTTCTTGGTAAATCACATGCACACACATTTATTTAGTGATTTTTCAGCTCTGAGAAGTACAGTGTGGTCATTTCACAAGTTAATTTTGAATGCTGAATAATTGAATTTAAGAGAATTCAAATAATTCCTTTAGTAGTAATGATAAAGAAGGAACTATAGATGTTTAAATAAATATGGACATAAGACTTAAGCAAATATTACCTAATGCAAGAGAATTCAAATAATTCCTTTAGTAGTAATGATAAAGAAGGAACTATAGATGTTTAAATAAATATGGACATAAGACTTAAGCAAATATTACCTAATGCTAAAGTCATGTTTCTATCCACTGCCTTTGGGATGTGCTTTTGCCTGTGTGTGTGTGTGTGTGTGTGTGTATGTTTGTGTGTGTGTGTGTTGTGGGAGATGGGGAGGTAAAGAGGAGAGAAAGTTTCCTCTAAGGCTTTTGCATCATTCCTTTCTACATCTGAAGATTCTCTCTACATAGCAATTAGTTTCTCCATGAGCTCTAAGTTGTAACTTGGATCCTTTTTATGTCATCTTTTTCTTCACGCCAGGAGGCAGGGTTACTTATATTTTCCATTAACTGTAATAGAACAAAGCCCTCCACCCATATGCCTTTCTTGAATATTTTATGACTGTATTTTATGGTAATGGGGCAGTACAAAGAAACTGATCAGGGGATAATTGTGCTCCTAAATGAAGGACATGGATTTGAAACCAATTACTGCATTGTAGAGGGAGAAAGCACTGCTGGGAGAGGAGGGAGTAATAACATCATCACTGAAGGAAAAAAAAAATTATCTATCATCTATTATGAAGTATAATGTTTAGTTTTGATTTGAAATTAGCTTATTGCCTCCTACTTAACAAACAAAAACAAGTATGTTATTATCTGATATTTGTAGCTATGAATGATTTGTAATTAAATCAACAATACACCTTTAATCTTGTATCACACTATGAAATATTCCCATATAAGGGTTCTGCCAGGTTAAACTTACTATGAAACATTTATACTTATTATCCAAGTGACCAGGCTAAGAGGAAGAGAGAGAGAGAGAGAGAGAGAGAGAGAGAGAGAGAGAGAGAGAGAGAGAGAGAGAGAATATGAATGAGAGAGAGAATTCTTTAGAAAAAAAAAAATGTCTACAGGGCCTCTGGAAAAAAAGGAGAAAAAGAGCACAGGCCTTAAAACTATTAATATTTTAAGCAATATTGTTCGGCAAACTGCTATATAAAATAATCCTAAGTGCTAGGGTGGACGTTTAATATATGGGAAAATGAAATGCTGTGGATGGAAGGGAACTAGTATCCAGTTTCTTTTCTGAGAAATGGCTGAGATAGTGAGTGAGGAGGAATAATGAGTGTGTCCCGATTTCCCAGTGTTGATTGAGATATCCTTGTAGACCATCCTGTCTAGTCAAATAGGATCATTTGTTTGGTGTCAATGGAAGGAAGCTGAGGGAGAGAGTGAAGAAGGAAGGTTGAGAGAGAGAGAGAGAGAGAGAGAGAGAGAGAGAGAGAGAGAGAGAGAGAGAGAGAGAGAGAGAAGAGACAATGGGGGCCCAGCCCTGGGAAGATACAGTAGAGCTGTCACTGAGTAAGGGACTTACTCAATGAGGCAAGGTTTGGAATCCAGGTTCTTCAGAAGTTGAAAGCTTGGAAAATGATACTTTTGAAACATAATTTTGATTCAGATCAGGGCAAATCTAGATTGTTAACTGAATGGAAGGAGAAGTGTTAAGATTATCTCTAATCCAAAATAATAAACCTATTGTTTGCCGTTCAATACTAAATGAGGCATTTCTTTAGATATTGAAGGGTTTTGGTTGTTGTTATTCTGTTTTTGTTTATTTGATTGGATTTGTTTCTTTTTTTTTAAAAATCTTTGAGTTCCCAAACTAAACACAAACACCAGTGGGAAGAATAATAAGCCTTTCTTAGGAAACACTTCCTCCCAAGAATGCTTTCTCTCTTTTTTAATGTTTAATTCTTCCAAAGTTGTGTTGTTCACATTAAGAGAGTGAACACTCTGGGCCAGCCGAGTGGCATGTTGGTTAAGAGCTGGCTTGGGATGCCAGCGGCCCTGGTTCAGATCCCACCTATGAGGGCCAGTGACACTGCCCTAAAAAAAAAAAAAAAAAAAAAAAAAAAAAGAGTGAACACTCCATGTGAAAAATTTGAGAAATAGGAATAAATAAAATATGCCCATTGTTCTATAAACTAAAGATACTCAGTGTCAACTTTTAGTGTATTTCCTTCATCAGTATTTCTCTGTTGAGTATCTATTTCTTTTGTTATTTTGATAACCAATCGACCCAAACCCTTTACAAAGTGAGTGTCAGCAGAGGCTGTGTGCTGTGTAGAGAAGTGTCAGGAGGGTCACTCAGACTTGTTTGTAAATAATCACCATGACATATAGTAACTGTGTGACCATGATCACATTACTTGAACTTTTGGAGCTTCCATTGCTGTATTTGAAAAAGGGGATGTCAATACCCATTTTCAGGGTTTTGTCAAGACTCCGGGTAAAGAGTGCAAAATGCCCATCACGGAGCCCTGTCCCTAGAGCAAGATGCCTTATCACCATCAGCTCTTGCCTCGGCATCATATCTATCTTTCTGCTTTCCTCCTTTAACAAACAGTAGGGACCTTGTAAAGGCTGGACAAACATGGTGAAAATAAGAAAGGTGGATAGGTCGAAAGTGGATGAAAAGGAGGGTGCTAAAAGGAATTGTTCTGAACAGAGGCAAAACTAACCTCCTAGATTTTTGACCACACGATCTTTGTTTTTCACTCTTATACTATGGAATAAATAGTAGAGTTAATATTTCAGGCTTAACTTTTCTGTCATATGAGACATAAGTTATGCTTTCAAGAAAGTGTGTGTTGAGCTATAAAAATTAAAACGGTCAGAATTGGAGTCCTTTGGGGAGAATGTTGAAATAACTAATGTAACTTTCTCTAGCTCTGTTTAGCATTTCATGGAAATAATATGACAAATACATAAATTAAGTGATTACAAAAATTAACTTCGTGCCCCTTTAGTGTTGTTAACATTTTTATTAACACCAAAATTGTACATTTTAGTGATTTACTGTAAAATATATCAAACTGGATGATTTTATTATTAACATTTACAACATCCTTTCAGAATTTAAAATATATATATATATATATATATATATATATATATATATACTTATAAAATTACACTACATAATTCTTTTCAACCATTTTTATTTGGCAAATATCTAAAGTTTTAATTGCTTGGCAGAAAAACATATGAAAGTAGTCTAATTATTCAAATGATAAAAATATTTAAATAACATTCTGAATGATAATATTTAACAATATCTAACATTCTTTGAGTACTCCCTAAATGGCAGACATAATTTTAATGGTGTCATGTATATTAACTAAATAACCTTATGAAATATTTACAAATGTTCTCATTTTATAGATGAGGCACAGAGAGGTTAGCTAACTTACCCAAGGTCACTCAGCTGCATGATCAATATTCCAGGTAGTCTAATCCCAGAGCCTATGTCTTCGTCATTATTCTATCTCTTAATAATAACATCTATTTATTGAATACATATTATGTACCAGACCAGCTTTATGAATTTTGTATATACAACTATATCTTCCATCCATCCATCTGGCTAATTTACATCCCCTGACATAGGAGGACTTTCCTGACAGGATTTACAATTCTTTTATAAGGTTTCCCAGGCTAGCAGAAGGATATCATTGATTCTAATTTATCTAACAACCACTTTTCCTAAAACATTTGAAACAAGGCCCTAGGAAATTATATCAAAGGACAAATGAGTGGCATCAGCCAGGATACACAAGAAATTTTCACCAGCATAGTCTATTGTATCAAACCAAAACTATCCCAAGATAAATTGCCCTCCTTCTTGTTTATTTGCCCCCATTGTTCCAGGATCTCATGGTTCAGGCCCCATATTCATTTTAATATCTTCTTACTCAGTGTGTCTTTGGGGTTTGGGGGAAAGGAGGTTATTGATGGCCTAAACTCGCATGCTATAGCTTCCAGTCTGCGTGTGTGCACGCATGTGCCTGTACATGCATGTGCATGCAGATATTGCTCTCTTCAGAGTTTATTAAGAATCATTATCTAAAGTATTGTTGCAAAATGAGATCAGGATATGTGGCATTATGCATAAGGTGAGCTAGACCTAAACACTGTAATAAAAAGCTCTATACTTATGAGTAAGCTTCCTATGTTATAAATTTAATAGCTGAAGAATAAAATGATTTTAGGGAAAAAAAAATGGCATGCTCATCAAATAATTCAATTTATTGCTAAGTCCCTTGAAATAAACCATTTGAAACTTTATCACAGTGAAAATTAGGATGAAAACTCACGTATTCTTTTTTCATTAGTAATAGCAGTATTTTGTTGCCTACTTTAGAATTGAAATATAACACCTAACAATACCATGTTTTGAAGTACCTGCCAAATAGAACTGAAACTCCTGGATCTTGATCAGAAATAATTAAATTTCTCTCAAAAACACCCTTTGTAAAAGGTCCAAAGTAGTTCATGGTTTGCAGTCACAGAGATCTAGCTAGGCTTTAACCCTGTTTCAACCAGTTCCAACTAGTGACCCAGAGTACAATATTTAATCTTTTCTACATAAAATGGGGATAAAATATCTACATTACAGGATTGTTCAAAGGAAACATGAGATAATGCTTGTAAAGGGCTTGGTGCAGTGCCAGGAAGATTCAGGCTTGCAAGAATCTGTGATGGTGAAAGAAGATGGGATGATAAATCTGTCTAAAGATGGTTATGTCATTTGCTACCCTTCTAGCTGTGACCCACAGGTCTCTGTCCTTACCAATTGTTTGGCTATGACTTTGAAAAAGGTCAGACATATTCAGAATTCAAAGATTGGCTTTGAAAAATTATCTGACTCTGAGAATTCCTACTTCCAATGACGAAGACTTCATAAAGACATACTGTTAGCTAATTCTGAAAAGATAGGTCTCTTTTTTGAAATTTCAGACAGTGCCACTTGGAAGAGGCTAGTGAACTTGACTCTCAGTTTCACTTTGAGAATCACCCCTGCATTGTTTCCTAGATATCAGTCATTCATCACCTTCTTAAATAATTTACCATTATTTACTTTCTTAACATATTTTTACTTTTAACCCTAACTTGTTTAAATAAATTTATTTCTATCTTAAACAGAAAATCAACATCAATTGCCATAATGATAGAAGTTTAAAAAAAGAGAAATATATGATTACTGGGAGAAAAAACACATTTTTGTTCATATCTCACCTAAAAACATCTCACATATTCCCAAATGGCATTTATTCCACTTTTGGGAAAAGCTCTACCACAGTATCTTACTGCAATACTTTCAAGAACATGGAGGTGTTCACAAAAGCCTCTCACCTGAAGCTAGTGTCCTGCCATCTTCTCACTGGAAAAAACCTTAGGGTCATTTAGTCACTCAGCCCTTTGTTCTGAAGTTGAAGGATATGGAACATAGAGGGCTTAATAGCATAACAAGGAACCTACAGCTTCTTAGACACAATGTATAATATTCTGCTATGGAGAAGGTGCAAGAGAAAATGAGTTACCATGTGTTTACATGTGAAAACCACCACTACTATCACTAATGCCATAAAATGATAGAGCAAACCAGAGAATTACAGGGGGTTAGTAAGGTGAATTATAAAACACGACATGACTGAGCCTTCTACACATCGTTATCAAATTTAGGCTATTGAGGGGGACATGCCTCATATTAAATTGTTTTCTTATTTTCCCCTGTGCCATTTCTGGTGTGTGATTGTCTCAAACTGACACCTCTTTTTTATTTGATCAAATTATATTTTTGTTTAGTATTCTCGTGATGGTCATGAAAAATAGAGCTGCCCTAGTGTCCATGGCCCCAAGTAACTAACTATCCAGTGTCTCTTGGTTGGATGATGGAAAATATTAGCCATCAATTTTTCTGTCTTCCTTTCAAAGGAATACACACATATTCTTGGATGAGAAATACAGCACAACCCTGTGAGAAACAAGTTTTATATTAGCCTCCTTCCCCCAAATAAAAGCAGTTAAATTCACCATTCTGTCTACCTTCTCCTTTGCAAGTCCTATGAGTAAGTGGTCATAGTTTTAATCCTTTATGCTTTCCTTATGCTGGCCTTCTAGCAACTGTACGTGGGATAGAAGAACAGGAAGAGGAACAATTAATTCATTCATGATTTAGCCATCTGCCTTTGAATAATTTTATGTACCTCGGCTGGAATTTGATAGCTCTTCCAACTTTTTTACTGAGGCATAAGAGTCTATAATTTTGTGGAGAATGGCAGAACTCAGGAGTTGTAGATATGCCAAAACCATACAGGGAACAACCTCATCCTTCTCTTCTGCAATTCTTAGGCTGAATCAGATGACATTGACATTTTTCTAGATCCAAATAGCCAAATATCAGCAATTTTACATAATTTAACCTATAGAAAGAAAGAATGTTCATCACAGCCCAGCAGCTAAGATCTCTCTACTTGAGACTAGCAACAAGTAGATACTGGTTGCCTGTAATATAAGGGCCTACCTTCTGATGCCATATCTAGCTCTTGGACACCACGTCATCTGATATGTGTTGTTACACAACAGAATTAGCAAAAATGAGATCTAAGCCAGGCGACCATGTCTCTGGACTGGACTGATTGATACAGAGAATGAATGAGAAAATAGCCAGTAGCTAATGAAGGAGAAAATAGCCAGAAAATAGCCAATAAGTCTTGACAATTGGTGTGCCACTTGGTATGGTAATGTGTCTCCAAGCTGCAGCCTCAGGAAACTAGAGTAGAGGGCTGTTGAACCTGGTGGCACCATTACTAATTCAGTGACTAATTTAGGGAACACTAATGGGTCATCTGGGGGACTGCGAGGTAGAAGCCCAACCTCAAGATTTTTTAACACTAAAGTCACAATCCAAGGGAAAAGGTTCAGGCATACAGTATGGGAAACATGATTGTGGTCCCGGGGACATAATACACAGAGCAAGAGTCATGTTAGATTCTTCTATGGAAGAGAGTAATATTTTTCAGTATTCAAATATGTCTTATATAAGTGTTTCAGATAAAGAAGAAGTGCTTTTTAATTCTAACAGGAAAGCAAACCAGCTTAGTTATAAAAATTCTATTTTTTCAAATACTTGTACAATTGGACCCAATTAGAAAAGTAGAGTGTTGTGGTTTTTATCACAGTACTCTCATATTTCTATTCATTAAACTTGTTCATATAATTTCATCCTTAAAGTTTCCCATACTTCATTTTCAATTGAAATAGTCACAGGTATATAATACAGGTGTGTTATATCAGTCACAGTGACTGACCCTCAAGGAAATGCGGGGAGAAGGAAAGGGTAAGCAGTAAACCCTGAGGAATCTTATGTGAAAGAATTGGAGGACCAGTGAAACAAAACAAGACTTTAGTGGTAACCATGGCAACCTGAACGAATAAGGAAGAACATGTAGCTTTCTAGTCATTATTATTATTGTATTTCAACATTTATTGACTGGCTGTCTGCATGGGATTGGGGCTGATCAATTATTTCTCAGGAGGAACAGATAAATGGAGATGAGATTTCCCTAAAGGGAAACGAGTGCCATCTAACAGTTTTTAATGAAGTTGAGACTGTCAGATGACAGAGGAATGCTAAAGTCTCTCTCTGTTGTGCAGGAGAGAAATTTTTAAAACTTAGAGACTATGTCACATTAGGGACTGTACAGTGACATTTATGCCAGAGACACCAGACAGGTCAAAAGATGTATGATAAAATCAGTGATGTGAAATAAAAGAAACCAAAGGTTAGATTTAAGATTAATCGGTTTCTTGTTTGGGGAGAGAGCCCATAATATGTTTTGGTCAGCCATCTTCTTATGGGGTCCCTAGAGCAAGATCTGTTTCCTATAGTGGCATAATTAAGCCTCTACTCTACCAAAGAAAATAACGAATGTTTAGATACACCGACTTTTGGGTTGAATTTATTTCTCCTTCATACCCAGATACAAAAGCAAAACTGTTACAAAACAAAACCACATCAGAACAAAAGAAGAAGGCACTTTTTCCTCACAGGGTGGTGGGGCCAGGTTTTGAGAGTCGACAGGATGAGAAATAGAGACAAAGTTTTTAAGTCTGGCATTGGCTTTGGTTGCTTGCCAAGGGAAAACTACTAGAATTATTAGCACCACCTGAACAGAACCATTTCTTTTGGTCAGGATTTCGCAAATGAATCACCTGGGGAGGTCTGCTTAAAATAAAGATTTGATTCAGTACAATCTTCTAGATTTACCAGAATCTGATGGGACCCCAGATTCTGTATTTATAATTCCCCATTGATGCCCATGCTGTTGATGACCATACTTTAAATTGTAAAGCTCAACTTTGGCTGCATAATAGATCACCCGGGGAGTTTGTAAAAAATGTGTTGCCTCAGCCATACCCCCAAACCAATGAAATCAGCTTATGCAGAGGTGCCATCTAGGAGCTGACAACCACAGCAGCCTGTAGGTCAAAGATGAATAACAGATATATTGCTTTAAGCTTACACAGGATTTTACAATTTTTCTTATACTTCAAACCATGGAAAGATCTCACGTAAACCCTGTATTTCTGGCTCTTCATTGAATAAACAGCACCAGGTTGTCATCTGCTGTAGGCATGTGCGCTGTGCCTTTTGGACTGGGCACACAATCTCCAAGTGGCCTCTGGCCAGGCAGCTGATTTTTGCCCTCTGCCTTCTCCCGCAAGCCTTTGCTTTTGTGCCCCTGTTTACAGAGTCATGCTTCAATGGATGGTTTGTAATACTGTTCTTATCTTTCTTTAAATCCTTGACTTACACACAGCAGAGATGTTGGGTAGTTGGTTTGAATTGCATTGCTCACTCATTTTAGCATCTGCATTTGAAACGCTGATGTGGAAAAACACTTGGAGTCAGGAGCCGAGTTCTGATCTGGTTCTGCCATTTACTGTTATACTGACATCGATACCTCACCTCTGAATCTGAGCTTCCCTCATCTGTAATATCACACAATTTGTAGATTGGGCTAAACGTCCTTTCAGTCTGCTAACACGGCCTCAGCCACTGTTACTCCTTCATTCTGCAAACTCTTATTGAGTGCTTGTTTACTCTGTACCAGGCACTGTTGAATGGAGGAAAGGAAGTACAACATCAAGTTCAATTCATATGTCCAGAAGGGCTCTTGAGGGCTTGGGAAGTTCTCATGAAGAGAAGAGGTAGGGATTGGATGGCCATAAATCTCCATTTGCCCGGACGGCCATAAATCTCCATTTGCCCGGACGGCCATAAATCTCCATTTGCCCGGACAGCCTGAATTGTATTTGATGTTCTGGTGGGATTATTAACAGATTATTTTCACTCACAATAGTGGTCCGCTGTGGATCAGAGATTATTTTGGTCTCTGTAGGTAGGAAACCAATGCAGTGTGAGGTTCCTCTAAGGAAGGGGAGTCCATGGGATGCCTTAGCTGTAGTGAATCCTGGATATTCAGCACAATGTGTAGCATAGTAGGGAAGGAAAGCTGCTCCAGTATTAATATTCACATGCTTTGATGGGCCAGCTGCCAGCCCCATCAACCCTGTTCCCCAGCATCCCAGAGGCGTCCTCCTGAGCAGGCTCCAGACTGGAGACAGCTCCCCTAAGAAGGGGAGAATGAATCTGACAGCTCTTGGGGGACTCTTCACAAATTGTCAGCACCAGTTATAGTACTTGTTTCCCTTTACTCGTCCCTTGCTTCTGTCCTTTTTCACCTTGGATCTTCTTGGTTTCCAGGCATCTGTCTGAGACTCTGCTATTGAAATTCCCCTGTCCTTCTTTTCAAGTTGTTTTTAAAACCCCTAGTGACCACATGTTTTCAGAGGGCTACATGCATGCTTGCTACTGCCACCCAGTGGAGGCATCATAATGTCACGATTGCCTTTGATCCAAATGGCCTAGGCCAGAATTTACTTAAAAGAATTATCCAGGCAAAGCTTCTGATTTGATGGAAAGTAAGTGGAAATTCAAGATGTCTTACAAAGTATGCAAATACTTTATGGAAAGAGTTTTATTTTTCCTGAAAAAGAGTTTTAGAAGCAAACTCTGAAAACACCAATACGCCAGTTCCTCATGCATAGAAGCTGAACAATGTTGGCTTGAAGAGTGTATACACCAAATACACCAAGGATGAAAGAACTATTCACACCTTATTCAAGCAGAGTTAGAATTCTCTTGTCAAATACAGTGTGTGGAATCTTGCTTCTGTCCACATAAAGAATAGATTATCCGAAGTGACACTGATCTGATCCACATAGAGCTAATTCTTGATGCCTGGCGTGTCTCTCTAGGCTGTGCTAGAGTAATTATGTAATCATTGTCTCATAATAATAACGCTGGGGTTTCTGAGAATGTAAATTCTACTCTCCCTCTTTTAATTGTCTAGTTTTTAAAGTCTTCCCTTTTTCAAATAATGTTGAACAAGAGATATTTGCTTTCTTCACTTCTCTTTGTCTTTTTTGCTCTGCCCTTTCCCATAAATAGGCAATCTATCTCATCTCCTTTTCTCTATTTCTGGTTCATTTCGATGATTTTTATCTCCAGATTTCTTCCCACAAAGCCTTCTGCTCACCATGAGGATTCCCAGTGGTTCTCATCGACTTAAGTAATTCAAATGGCCTGAATTTATTCTTTAAATTTTGAGAAAATGTTCCTTTAGATAGTCTCGGTATATTGGTATATCTGAATACAAATAACAATTAATAATGAATAATATACAGTAAGCCACATCTATATTATAATGACTGTAGCAGTAATAAGCTCCTTGATATTCCAACTCTCCTGAGGATTTCTCTGGAAGGCTACAAAGAATATTTTAGGATATAGTTCACAGTGGTCATTGGAATATTTAATATTCTGTAATTATTTTTGATTTACAATATGTTGGCCAAAAGCAGATTCTAGAAATAAATCAACAGTAGTTTCACTCAGGGTAAAAATAGGGCATAAATTGAACTATGGTCATCATATTAAATTATACTACAATATTATGTTTGCTACATTTGGAGCTGTGTCATCTTCAATATTTCCATGCTGCATTTGTCTTGAGTCTGTGCTTTCCAAAAATATTACAAAGACTCTTCTTCTGCTTTTGGTACCATTATAGTACCTAATTTGAAATATCAAATTGCAGATATTTGAGACCATGACATTTTATTGTTGGAAAGAACCTTAGATGAAACATAGCCAGCCCTCTCTCTTTTATCATTGGGGAGTCTGAAGCCCAGAGAAGAAAATATTTACCAGAAGTTACATAAATAGTTCTGAACTGGGGTTGAGTCCTGTTCATTTTCTTTTTTTGACCAGAGTGTCATTCGTGTCATACACACACACACACACACACACACACACACACACACACAAACACACACCACACACATACCCCTAGGGTGCAAAAAATAACTCTCCTCCCACTTTCTATGAGTTCTTCTAGCTGGGCTAATAATCAAATTTAACAGAGAGAAGTTAACAGGAAAAAAATGTCCAAAGTTTATTTTGTGGTTGAACATTTGGGGGTGCAATAAGAATAAGACCCACATTGTCATTGGGCAGTTGAGGCTTATATGCCATTCAGGGCTAAGGAGAAGATGGTGGGGCTTGTCGTTCTGGACTTCAAAGGGCAGGAAGGCAATTCACATCGAGAAGGAAAAGCAAATGTTTGGTAAATTAGTGTTCTCTGGGCCACCTTTAACATTGAGACAGAGAGAGAACTTTGAAATAATGGGTCTTGCTAGGTTCTTCTCTATTACATTCTAGTTTATATTAAACTATAGTCTTCTGTGATGATGTGTCCTTCTTGGAGAAAGTCCTCTATCTAAATTCCTTTTAGTCATTTGGGGGAAGGTCAAAAGTTTTTCCTGAGTCTTTTGTTTCTTAAAAACAATCTGTTTAAAATCAATATCCAAAAAGGCATATTTTGGGGTGGCAAAACTTTGCTTCCCTTCACATGCATATGAACACACACACACACACACACACACACACACACACACACACACATTCATGCTATGCTTTGCTATATATTATAATTTTTATCTTATTTATGAATTACAGATCTTTCAAACACTGTACCTTTCTAGCATTTTCCCAAGAAGTTTAAAAAAAAAATTCTTTCAAGGATTTCTTAGCTTTTAAAAAAGTATAGGCAACTATGCTTTTATAATTTTAATAGGTACCTTTGTTAAAATGATTTCAACTGATGCCTCAAATATAACTGTCTTCTGTCAAGGTTGCTCTGGAGGGCAGCCTTCATTAGATCTATGAGGTTATGCTTACAACATATTGCTACATGGGTACTGTTTGTCACCTTCCAAAAGTTTTAAATAAGAATAAATGTGGGATATTTATTTTTATTTTTTATTTATTTGTTTATTTATTTTAGATGAGCCATCCTGCCACCTGTTGGCAGCTTAGCAACAGCTCATCTTGGGCTGGGCCTCAAACTGCTATTGCTCAGAGCTCAGCTTGCATTATTGAGCGAGCTCTTAACCAACTGAGCCGCTTGGCCAGCCCAAAGGGCTTTTTTATTTTATTATTTATTTATTTATTTATTTATTTATTTATTTATTTATTTAGCTGAGCCATCCTGCCTCCTGTTGGCATGGGATGTTTAAACAGACTTTTGTAAGATCTTATTTCCATTAACAGGGAATGAAAAATCCATGAGTTTTTCCAAACAGGTCTATTCTAATATGTTCAGATTTCAAGAGTGTTTTAAAATGACACCATATTGGTTTTTTGTTTTTATATATTAGACTAGTCACAATAACTTGATGTGTCTAATACAGTCAAGGGTTAATACCCTCTTCAAATACCTCAGAGAGATTTTTCCCTGCTGTTTCGTTCTAAGAATGTTCAAACCCAGATTACTGTAAGAATTGTACATGTGAATTTTTGAAATGATTTCCCTGGTTGATTCTTTAATATTCTAGTTATATTTTTAAATTTTTGAACAAAATACCCTCCTTTCTTCCACCCTTTTCCTTCCTTCTTTCCTTCTTTGCTTCTTTCCTTCTTTCTTTCCTTCCTTTTCCTTCCTTCCTTCCTTCCTTCCTTCCTTCCTTCCTTCCTTCCTTCCTTCCTTCCATAATTCATCAAACATTTATTTGTCCTGGTACCTATTATGTATGAGGCATTTGGTTGGATGATGTAGTGCTTGTGATTTAGGAAAGATTGTATTGCAGATATAATTTTCTTATATTTTTAACTTTCAGAACTATATATCAAATTCATGATCATGTTCTAAAAGACCATGTATTATTTTACTTTGATCTTTATCATAATTTCTTCAGGAATATTCTGAAATCCAACCTGTTACACATATTCAGTCATCACTCTCATAGACTGCACTAAATTAAATTGTTCGAGTTGTAAAGAAAACTCATACACAACTCTGTGATCAATGTTTTTTTCTTCCAAGTAACTACCATTATCCATTTAAATATGTGCTCTGTTATCTATCTTCACATGTGTCCAAATGAGATTAATATTGTCTTATAATCCATGTGGGAAACATGGAGGGAGAGGTTTTTCCAGTTGTCTGAGTTGGTAAGAGCACTCCAGCAATAATATTCTCATTCACTAACTAGAAGGCTGATTTAATAGAGGAGTTGCTGCCTCCACCCCTTTCGGAAGCCACAGCAGGCAGGCCTGGCTTGCGGTTCATTAGAGTCTGGTAGGATGACAGCAGACTGGGAAGCAGCTGTAAATGATCAGAACCAGGCCCTGGCTAGCTTCAGCTTCTGCCAAGCGCAGCATGGCTCCAAATACTTTCTGGATTCCAAAGAAAACATGCCAGCCTTATGCCTGCTGATCATGGGACATTGACGGGATATATGTTTCTGGCTTTGAGGTATAAGAGGAAATGCTTATCATTGATGCAAACACTCTTTCTGTCTTGCTGCCATGTGAGCAGAAAATGACACTGCAGCTCCATGTGTTTACTTATGGCAATTCAATAAGTAATTCTAAATTTCCTTTAAACTTTCAAGCTAAATGTACATTTTAAATGGACCTTAGGAATCATCTTGTATAGGCTCCTTATTTTATAGGAAAGAAAAGCCTCAGAGAACTCAGAGTCACACTGGGTTGGGGTTAGGTATGTAGCAAAGCACTGCATTAGGTGCCAGGGACATAGAGATGAATCATTCTTTCTACACATAGTAGTACAGTGCTTGATTCATCGTTGAGAATCACTAATTAAGTTAATTGAGATGGAAATGAAAATGTGCTGACCTCTTCTCACAACCATATCAAAGTTACAACTAAACTACAGAATAACCATCACTGAGAATCACCTGAAGTCTAGCTGAACCAAAGCCCTACAACTAAGGACATACAAAAGACACCACCTCAAGACTGGTAGGAGGGCCAGAGATGTGGAATGGGTTGGTCCCACAACCATGTGTGATCATTAAAAATCAGGAGGGTTATCTTGGCTATTGAGGTGTCTCCCTAAGGAGCAAGGGATCCCAGCCCACACCACGCTCCCCAGTCCAGGGTTCCAGTGCTAGGAAGAGAAGTCCCCCAACTTCTGCAATTGAAAACCAATAGAAACTGTGGCTGAGTGAGCCAGAGGGCAGCAACAGTCCCAGGTGCTCCTCTTAAAGGGCCTGTGCATGGACTCACTCACTGGTGGACTCACTTGCTCTCAGCTTCAGCACTGGGGCAGCAGCTCAAAAGAAATCTGGGACATACAATTAGAAACTGAATCTTCTGGCTTCAGGATGAGGGCTGGATGGGCAGCTTGATCCTTGACAGAGCAGCTGGCAGAAGCCATTGTTTCTTTATAGAGCACACCCCACTCATGGCATGCAGATGCAGGCTGCTGCCATATCTGAGTCTCCATCAGCCTGGCTAGAACTTTCTATTCACCCTGATTCCCTGAGACCCCACCCCACCTAACTTTCAGGCCCACCCAAGCCACTTCCAGTGGCTTTTCCATATAAAGTTTATCTTGCCTCATGCTACAGACTTTCCTAAAATCTTTCAAAGGTTTATAAAACCCAAACAAGAAGCATCTAGCTTTGGCATGTCCCATACCTCTGGCTGAGCAGCTCCAAGCTCATCACTAATGATAGCTGGCCTCAGTTGACCAGGTTGGCCTCATGAGGCACCTCCAAGCCCAGCATGAGCAGTGGCCCTCTGTGGATTGCTTTGTTGCTCATGCCAGGTAGCACTGCCTGTGGTGTGGCCTCTCCCAAGAGAGCTGGGATTGGCATGCCCAGTGGCCACCTTAGGATACAACTGGAGCATCACCTGGCCAACCCAGGGATGACCTTTATGATGGTCATCCCAGTGGTGACCCAAAGAACACAATAGGCAGGCACCAGAGTCCTGCTCAAGCAAATCTTGCTCCATAAGGTCAGCCCCTGAACAACAGCTCCTCCACTGTAGTCATGGCCAGTCTTCACAATCAGCCTAAGGGTGAATCCCTCCCATTGGTATGCAAAGAGCATCCAAGTCTCAACTACAACAGGAGGGCACACACAACCCACACAAAGGACACACCTGGGGTACCTGGCTCAGATGACCAGGAAGACTGTGTCACTGAGCCCCACAGCACACCTACCATGTAAGTCCACTCTATTAAGACCAGGAGACATAGCAGCCCTACTTAATACATAGAAACAAACACAGGGAGACATCCAAAAAGAGGAGACAAAGAACCATGCCCCCTGCAAAAAATAGAACAAAGCTCCAGAAAAAAAAAAAAAAAACTAGACAAAATGGAGACAAGAAATCTACCAGACACAGAGTTCTAAACACTCAATATGAGGAGCACAAGGAACATAGTGAGGACTTCAACAAAGAGGTAGCAAGCATTTAAAAAGAACATAGGGGGCTGGCCGAGTGGTATGTTGGTTAGGAGCTGGCTTGGGACGCCAGCTCTGAGCAGCGGGGCCCAGGTTCAGATCCCACATATGAGGGCCAGTGACACTGCCCTCTACAGCTAAGGTGGTGAGCAACAGCTCCACCTGGTTGCCTCTATAGGCAAGATGGTGAATGTTACCTCTATAGCTAAGATGGCCAGTGATGCTGTGGGCTGCAGCCCCTGCTGCAGTGGGCTGCCATAGACTATAGTGAGTGGCTGGCAGCCAGCGTGAGCTGCCAAGAGCCACCGTGAGCAAAAGTCCAGAGGCCAGCAAGTGACTGCCTCACGCAGGAAGAGCTCAATGACGATACCAACATGGGCCAGTGAAGCAATGTCCTCCACAATTAAACTGAAGAACAAAAAAGGACCACAACCTGTCTGTTCCCGTCCCCCAATTCCATAATAAAATCTTAAAAAAAAAAACCCAAAAACATAGAAACCATAAAAAAGAAATCAGTCAGAAATAAAGAATACAATCACTGAAATGAGGAATACATTAGAGAGAATCAATAGTAGATTAGATGAAGCAGAGGATCAAATCAGCAATTTACAAGATAAGGTAGTAAAAAGCTCCTAATCAGAACAGCAAATTAAAAAAAAATCTAAAAAAATGAGGACAATTTACGGGACCTCTGAAACAACATCAAGCATGCCAATATTTGCATGAAAGGGGTACCAGTAGAAGAGAGAGAGAGCAAGGAATTGAAACCCTTTTTGAAGAAATAATGACAGAAAACTTCCATAACCTAGTGCAGAGAGCCCCAGCCATGATGAACTCAAAGAGACCCACACCCAATTTCATCATAATCAAAAATCCAAAGTTTAAAGACAAAGAAAGAATCTTAAAAGCAGCAAGAGTAAAACCATTATCTACAAGGGAGCTCTCATAAGACCATCAGCTGGTTTCTCAACAGAAACTTTTCAAGCCAGAAGAGGTTGACAGGAAATATTCAAAGTGATGAAAAGCAGCAACCTACAGTGAAGATTACTCTACCCAGCAAAGCTATCATCTAGAATCAAAGGACAGAAAAAGAGCTTCCCAGACAAGAAAAAGCTAAAGGAGTTGTTCAACACCACACCAATATTACAGAGAATCTTAGTGGGACTTCTTTAAGGTGAAAAACAAAACAAAACAAAACAAAAAGATAAAAAATATGAACAATAAAATATAAAATGGCAATAACTACATATCTATCAAAATTACTTTAAATGTAAATGGATTAAATGCTCTAATCAAAAGATAAGGTAGCTGAATGGATAAGAAAACAAAACCCTTACATATGCTGCCTAAAGAGATTCACTTCAAATCAAAAGACACACACAAAATGAAAGTAAAGGGATGGAAAAAAGACATTTCACAAAAAATGGAAGAAATAAAATAACTGGGATAGCAATGCTTATACCAGACACAATAGACTTTGTTTTAAAGGCTATACCAAGAGACAAAGAGACCCAGTAATCCCACTTCTTGGTATTTATCTAAAAAAACCCAAAATGCTACTTCGAGGGGACATGTGCATCCATATGTTCATTGCAGCGTTGTTTACAATGGGCAAGATGTGGAAGCAGCCTGGGTATCTGTCGATGGATGAATGGATAAAGTGTAAAAGGTACATATATTCAATAGAATATTGCTCAGCTAGGGAAAGAAATGGGTTCTTGCCATCTGCAGCAGCATGGATGGACCTAGAGTGAATTGTGCTGAGTGGAATATGTCAGACAGTGAAAGACAGATGTAATGTAATTTCACTTATATGTGGAATCTAAAGAACAAAATTAACGAAAAAACAAAACAGAAACAAACTCGTAGATACAGAGAACATTTTGATTTGTGCCAGATGGAAGAGGGATTTGGGTGGGTGAAAAAGGAAGGGATTAAGAGGTGCAAATTGGTTGTTACCAACTAGTTATGGGGATGTATGGTAAAACATAAGGAATATACTCAATAATATGGTAATGACTGTGTATAATGCCAGATGGGTACAAATCTAGTCAGGGGGATCTCTTCTTAAATTATATAATTATCTAACCATCATGCTGTATACCTGAAATTAATATAAAATGATATTGAATGTCAATGGTAATTGGAATTTTTTAAAAATGGGGGAAAAGGTAAAGGGGAATAAGAGCTTCAAATTTCCAGGTATAAAACAAATAAATCATGGGGGTGTAATGTACAGCATCAGGGATAAAGTCAATAATATTGTGATAGCATGGTGTGGTGTCAGATGGTTGCTGGACTTACAACGGTGATCACTTGTTTAGTTATATAAATGTTAAATAAATGGCATACACCTGAAACTAATATAGTATTTTATCTTAGCTATATTTTAATAAAAAAATGTTAAAAAGAGAGACAAAAATGCATTAGAAACTGTGGTGATAGGTCATAGATAAATATTTCCAGAGATAGTGAGTAGGTACTGAACAGTATAGAAGGTAGTCTATATAATCAACTTAAAATTGTGGAGACCTAATCTTCAATTAAATAGACAAGGAGATGTAGAATACTCTGAATTCATTCCCGTTTCTAAAAGACAAAGAAAATATCTAAAAGAAGTTTTTGTATGCATGTTTTCCATCCTTTATCTTCTGTTGTTGGGGTACTTGTTTTGTTTTGTTTTTATATGTTCTAATTTCGTGCTGGTATAAAAATGCACTCTGTTGCAAGAGTGCCACCAGTAAGTAAATCCTGTTCTATGAGCTGAACGTATAGTCTATATACCAGCAGAACCAGTTATCACCTAGGAGAACCTCCAGCCCCACCCCAGAATTTCTGAATAAAAGTCTTCACTTTACCAAGATTTTCAGTTAATTAATATGCAAATTCAGTTTTGAGGAGCACTATACTATAAAACTCAATCAGATTCTTTTTCTGTTGTGGAGCTTAGATGTGGAACCTGAAGACTATCACAAACACCTGGTGGGAAAGAATGAGAGGCATAAAAAAGGAAATAGTAAAATGGGCCATGAGCCAATGAAAGTCATGAGTTCATGGAATCCATGGAGTAGAAAGAATATGAGTAAAGCCACATTAGCTGATGGACAGAGCACAGTAGAATCAGAGATGAACAAAGCTAAGTAAGGGTACATGCACTGAAGTAGAGGGTAGTGAACTTGCTTGAGAGGATGAGTTCTAAAATTGATTTTTGAGAGAGATGCTTTCTGAGTGCTAGAACTCCTACTGCATTCTGAATAAGATTGTGTTCTCCAAATATCCTCATTGTGCAACTGCTAAAACTATTGCTGTTTTTTCTTACTTTCCTGAAAATTTGCAGCAAATTTTTATTAACTGAGGTAATTTAGGGATAATTCAGACCTTGGGAATCTTAAAAAGCCTCTAAAGCACATCATTCCAAACAACTTCTTTAACTTTTATTTCCAGGTCTGGTTTCATGTTTTTCTGCAAAAGTTTAGGTTTCTGGAAAGTTTAACATTAATACCACTTATGGCCTCACTAATTCCTGATGAAGTTATAAAGAAAAGAGGTGTAAGGATGTCCTCATTGGTAATATGAGGAACCTAGCAAGTTCTTTCCCTAAAAAGAAATGGGAAAAAAAAAAAAAAAAGACTAAAAACCATTTCAGGAGTCTGGAAATTGGCCAAAGTCATATGATAATTTGATTAAGGGAAACTATTGAATCCTGAATAAGATCAGTGGGAGTCTGTGACAATTTTGCCTGGAGCTGTTCTCATCACTCCCAGGTACTTCATTGTGGTGATTCTACCAGAGCATGGCAACTGTGAAAACCAGTACGTAGCTACTGAAAAGGACTAATTTGATTTGGAGCAGAAGGTAGAAAAATTGCATGCCCTCAGGCATTGTCAGAAACAATAGTGATCTGAGTGGCAAACTAATGGAAGGCCAGCTAGCCTGACATAGTCCTGGCTGGGGAAATCAACAGAATTGCATATTAACCAAAAATTGAACACAGAGATCTAGTGAATGAGACAGCCATAGTGTGCCTTGCTTGATAAGGTATCACATATCCCTGCAGGTCTGGAATTCTGTATATATGTGCAAGGCAAGCCCACAGTCAGGAGAGAGGCAGAAGGTCTGACTATCCACTTATTCCTAGCTGAACACTTGACCAGTTACTGAAACAGAGGAGACGGAAGAGGGCTCAGAGGAAAATAAAAGTTAGGACAGATTTAAACTGTGCATCTCAACCCACACACAGATCCTCAGCAGAGGTAGGAGGTTACTGACTCAACATGTTTGAGCCCAACTCTGATTGGTCATTGGCTGACTACGAGGCTCTGCTGAAACAGCAGTAATCACTAGGAAGACAAAATTAAATATAAAAATAAGATTTTAAAAATCTTAGCAGAAACGACAACACTCTGAGAGAGACATATAATCTACAGAATTAATCCAGGCTAGTTACTATAAAAAACTATAAATAACAACAATAAAACATCAAAGAGAACCACCTCTAGTGAGAAAATCAGACTTGCTGCTATATATTACCTTAAGTGTCCAGTTTTCATAAAAATAAAATCATGAGACATGTAATACAACGGAATAATGTGACCCATTCTGATGAAAAGCCAACATAAACTGCCTCTAAGGGATCCATTTGTTAGACTTAGCATATAAAAGCTTTAAACCAACTATTATGAATATATTCAAAGCTCTAAAGGAAATAATTTTCAAAGAATTAAAGATAAACATGACAATAATGATTCGTCAAATAGAAAATATCAATAAAGACAGAAATTATCAAAAGAAACAAATGAAAATTAAAAATATTATAACTAAAATGAAGAATTCCCAAGAGAAATTTAATAGCAAATTCAATAGCAGAAGGAAGAGTCAGAACTTTAAGATGAATCAATAAAATTACTATCCTGAAGAACAGAAAGAAAAAAAGAATATTAAACAATGAACAGAATTTCAAAAACCTTTAGAACACCATCAACCATTCCAACATACACATAAGAGGAGTCTAAGAAAGAAACCAGAGAGAAAAGGGGGCAGAAAAAATATTTGAAGAACTGAATAGTTACGAACTTCATAAATTTGCTAAAATAAATTTAATCTACAGATCCAAGAATCTCAAAAAATACTCCAAGTAGAACAGACATAAAGACCTTTACACCTACACAATCACAGTCAAACTGTTGTAAGCCAGAGACAAAGAGATAATTTTGAATGCACCAAGAGAAAAATATTCATCATATACTAATAGTCAATAACATGATTTACAGCATATTTTTTATAGTAATAACTGAGGCTGGAAAGCACTGAAATGCAAAGAAAAATGCTGAAAACAAACAAAAAAGAAAATACAGAGCTATCAATCAAGAATTCTATATCCAGCAAAAATATTCCTCAAAAAATACAGGTGAAATAAAGATATTCTCAGATAAAAAAAGGACTGAGAGAAATTGTTGCTAGCAGACATGCCATACTATAAGTACTAAAGAAAGTTCTTGAGGTTAAAGGACATGATATGAGATGATAACTGGAATGTTCATGATGAAATAAAAAGCATCAGAAAAGATAAATATTTAGGCATATATTAAAGACTGTATATGAAATGTTTTCCCTCTTGTTACCTCCTAATTGAAAAGACATATAATTACATGAAATTATAATTATAAAATTATTTTTAAAAATATAAAATGTTTTTATATGTTATGTTTATATATATTTAGATATGAAATATATATTATACGATTGTACATATAGATTTTTATATATAATTTTATAATATATAACACTATATTATAAGATTATATACAGATTATACATATATTTTATACTATATATAAGATTATACATATAGATTATAATACATATTATAAGGTTATACATACATATTTTATTTATATTATATATGTATATATGGCACGAAGGAGTGGGGAGAAAAGGGAGCAATGTTTGGAACAAAGTTTCTATTTTCATTAATCAGATTTAAGTTATTATTAATTTGAGCTAGACTGTGATAACTTAAGATATATATTGTAAACTTTAGTGCAACCATTAAAAACAGCGCAAAAGAGTATAGTTAAAAAAAAAAATAATAACATGCTCAAGAGTGCGAGCTGAGCTCTGAGCAATAGCAGTTCAATGCCCAGCCCGAGCTGAGCTGCTGTTGAACTGCCAACAGGTGGCAGGATGGCTCAGCTAAAATAAAAAATAAAAAAATAATAACAAAGGCATTTAAATTATACGTAAAAATGTAGCTACTAACACCAAAATAAGCAGTAAAGGAGAATCAGAGAAAAAAAAAAAAAACGCAAAAAAACAAGAGGTGCAACAAATAGGAAACAAATAGCAAAATGGCAGGTGTGAATCCAACCATAGCAATGGTAACATTATATTGAATGGATTAAATATTTCAATCAAAATGCAGAGATTGTCAAACTGGATAAAAAACCTCATATAACTAAATTCTGTCTACAACAAACACAGTTAAGATCCAAAGGGGGTGAAGGGGAAACAAGTTGTCAGAAAAGGGATGAAAAAGATATTACACAAATATTAATCATAAGAGATCTGGGATGGCTATACTAGTATCACCAAAAATATAGCTTTAAGACAGAAATATTATTAGAAATAAAGAGGGGGATTTTATAATGATAAAAGGGTCAATTCATCAGGAAAGTATAGCAATTACAAACGCATACATATCTAAAACAGAACCTCAAATTACATGAAGCAAAAATGGACAGAATTAAAAGAAGAAATAGACAACTGAACAATAATATTTGGAGGTCAGAATATCCTACTCTTAATAATTGATAGAACAATTAAAAAATTAGCAAGAATGTTGAAGACTTGAACAACCCTATCAACTAACTTGACTTAATATCTATAGAACAGGGTACCCAATGACAGTAGATACCCAGAAGAGGAATTGCTGGGTTGTATGATAATGTTATTAGTTTTAAGGGATCTCCATACTGTTTTCCATAGCAGCTGTACCAATTTACATTTCCACCAGCAGTGTATGAGGTTTCCTTTTTCTCCGTAGCCTCTCCAACACTTGTTATTATTGATCTTATTTATATAGCCATTCTAACTGGGGTGAGGTAGTGTCTCATTGTGGTTCTGATTTGCATTTCACTAATAGCTAGTGAAGTTGAACAGTTTTTTCAAATATCTATTGGCTGTATCAGTGATTTTACCTGCAGCGTTTTCATCTGTGGAGGTGACTGAGTTATAGTAGAGAGGTCAATGCCATGGAAGGAAAATTTTATTACTTACATTTCCCAAGAGAAGGGACAGCTTATGTAGGGCTAGATGGGGAAGTACCAGGTTAAGTCAGGGCACAGAGAAAAGCCAGGGAAAACCTAGGTCAGAACCTTTATTGGGGTTTCCTTGGGGTATACAAACCAGAACATGGTAAATAGTTTAGGACTGGCTAGTATGAGCAATTCTGACAGGCTTTGGGGCACAGGGGCTGTCCCTAAGTGTCTGGTACCTGGCCCTGGGTTGAATTAGGGTAGAGGGGATATTGGCTTTGTGTGTGAGTGAGTGTTTGATGAAGGAGATGGCTGGGGTGTGAGGCCTAGATCGGTTTGTTTACATATGAAAAGCATGTGTCCTTGCTGCCTCTGAGAGTTGGCTAGTCCTGGGAGGGGCAGTCTCTCCCATCAGCAAGGCCACAAATGCCAGAGCATCAAGAATATAGAAAATAGAAAACATAGTTAATACAGTTGGCTGTGTGAGAAATGGATGCCAAATAGACAAATACAAATTTAAGAAAACACAGAAGGACGGGAAATATTAAAGGCAGTGAAGTAAAAACTCTTTTTTTTTTTTTTCCTATTTTGAGTATATTTCATAATGATGATTTTCAGAGTTCATTCTCTTTTCTCCTGGAAAACCAAACCTAAACAGCAGCCTGCCCCCATGTTTTCAAACAACCATATACAAAAATATAGCCATTTCTACATGTATTTTTTCGCTTTGACAGTATGCACTAGTAATACTTTGGCAGCACAATTAGAAGAATTGTGCCACTTTGGGCCAGTTGTGGATTTAATAGAGCTTAGATACATGTCTTAGGAAGAGTGACATTTTGAATGCTATAGTCACTAAGGGAATGTGCTCCAGAAAAGATTTGATTTTTGTAGGAAGGCAAATGAAGGATTCATATCCTTATCGTTAGCCTTTCTATACTTATGAAAAGTGTTTTTAACTGATACATAATTTTTAAGAGCCCAAATAGTGTGAGACTGAAATATATTAATCATCCTCTTCTTTACTGGTATGTATCTTACACATGTAACTTATTTTAATAAAGTAATTCATTAAAATGAACATAACTGTTTAAAGATGTCAGATGTATTGTTTCTAGTACTTTATTTTTAGATAGTGATATGAATTATATCTTTTGGTATTTTGTAAAACCAAGAAATGAAAAAACACAACTTCAGAGATTTAAAAGGGAAAGCTTCAGGAGTTAAAACACAAAATCAAGATGAGCAGCATAGTCCAACAGATGTTTAAACAGATGAATAAAATGTGTCTTGTGAATTCCTAATGAATTTCAAAGAATACTGCCTGATTCTGAGAGATACTTTAGATCACCCAAGTGGTATAAGACACTGGAAAATGTTTCGTACAACAAAAAGTCTGCAGCGGACAAGGAGCAGGTACCTTACAGTATTGGTTTATAATTGTTTTTTTTTTTTTTTTTTTTTTTTTTTTAGAGGGTTGTGTCACTGGCCCTCATATGTGGGATCCGAACCCGGGCTGCTGGCATCCCAAGCCAGCTCTTAACCACTGCGCCACTCAGCCGGCCCTGGGCTTATAATTTTACATGCATATTTCTAACACTCTTTAAGTTGAATATAGTAATTTACTTAGGATGACTGCTATATCTAACAAACAAAGAGGTTGTTTTTGTTTCTTTGCCTTGTCTCATCATGTCTTCTGGGTCCATTCCTCCTATTTTGAACCTCTTTCCTCTCCACTGTGTCATTTAACTAAATCTCTTTCATGAATGATACTTATCAAAAGATGTACAAATATCTTGCTGATAGCATCATCACTCTTTCTAAGCCTGGATAAAGAGAATAACTATCACCTCACAAAATAGTATGAAGAAGTTTTGAGACAGACATTGAGACATGTATGATAAACACATCCTCTTTATTGCATGAACATTCTCTACAAGTAAAAATGGGCAAGTAGATCTCAGGATATTATTAGATAAAACAACCTAGACATAATAGATTCTTAAAGAATGTTTTCTGACAAAGAGCTATAAAAACAAACAAACAAAAAGATGAAATGATTGAAGTGATTAGGGAGGGGGAAAAGAGGGAGGAATGTGTTGCTTAGTGGATTCTGTGACTGGGGAGCCTGGTTAAACATATTAAGAAGTTTAAGAAATAAGACTCCCTTACATAGGAGAAAAAAGGCATGAGTTTGGAAATCTGATGAATTATGGTTTGAATCCTGGTTGCCCCATTTACTAGCTTGAGCATTTTCAATATTCTCTTGCAGTCTTGGGATTCTTCCTTATAAAAGGATTTAGCTGTAATGTTTTAAGATTGCATATAGAAAAACCAATACATGGCTGACATTCAATATGAGAATCTGAGAAATAGAACTCGGTGAAAGGGATTAATTAATAAGAAGAATCACAGTGTTCACCTGCCAGGGATTTGGTTTTCAAATAATGCCTCACTCAATCTGAAGAACCAATTTTCTGGTGGCAAAACACCGGGCAATGGTAAGAGAATATCACGTATTTTCTTAGGATGATGTGAAGGAGGCCTCGATTCTGGTGACAACTGACTGGGATCCATGAATAAAACAATGTTTAAAGATAGTAACACCTACTACATAATTTGAAATAAAATATTCATACACATTCCTTAGCAGTATAACAGATGATATCTTCAGTAATACGCTGATGGGAGTAACAATACATAGTCTATACATTGCTTTACAATTTGGAAGCCTCATCCATCATTTTTCTTCCTCATGGAGTACTTGAGACAGGTATGAAAACCTTTACTGTATAGGTAAGGAAACTGAATTGGAATTTACAGGATTTAACTGGGTTTCATAGCTCATACCTAACAAAGCTATAACTCAAACTCGGGTTTTGACACCAAGTCCAGAATGTTTTCCCCCAGTGCATTATAGCTGTCATTCTCAGAGCAGGTGTACCTCTTAAAACAAGGCCAAGTTTTGCAGCTGGTCCCTGGCTGCTAAAATGCACAGCGATGGCAATGTATGTTTTTGGGTGACTTAGCCTCAGGGCAATGTGCCTTCAAATCCTTATCAGAGACAGCAAGCAACCTTTTAGTGTCCCTGCTGTCCAGTCCAGGCTGCTGCCATCAGTCAGTGTATCTGCTAGTTCATCATGTGCACAGCAAAGTCAAAAGACGAAGTAGCAGTTGAAAGGGGGCCAACCACACCTCTTAAGAATATGGCACTTTTCTGGCATTGATGAAAGTATCAGCTGCCAGTTAGTGGAGAGTGGAAATTGTTCCAGGTTAAGGATCACTTGGCAAAAACATGCATTTTAAACAAACATAACAGCTACTTTGGGATAAATTTTAGTAGTAGCTGAAACAGCTGCTCAGATAGAAAGGCAATTTTTATCCTGTGGCTTTTCTTTTATGGGACTGAAATGTGGCATGTAGGTGGAAAAGTCTCCATAGAATAAATGCTTAACAGGCTTGAGGGCAATGAGCTGTGTGAAACATACAATGAGCACATAGGGTGTTTTCATTCCTCTTTATCTTTCTTGTCTCATTTTTAGGAACTATGGGACATTCGGGTATATTGTATTCATGTTTGTGAAGTTGAAATGGAAACCATTTGCAGATTCTAATTTTCTATAGGTTGTTTATAAGAAAAAAATCCTATCAGATGGGGAAATGCCACTTACCAATGTGAGTAGACGAAGAAAGATACTGAATGGGTGGCCTTTGAACTATCTGTGTCTTAATCTCTTAATGTCTTACTTGTAGTAAAACTGGATTTATGTGTAACAGAGCAGTCAACGGTAAAACGCTTCAGCATTAAATTTTATTACTTCTAATTTGTGTGTAGAGAGGAACATTTTAATCACTATGTTAAAAAATTGCTTATCTTTTCCCAGTCATGTGTGTGAATGATTTGGACTATCACGATATTTTTAAAATGCAGGGATTATAGTTGTTTTTGTTGTAACAATGGCCATGGAATAGTTGGATATGAAATGTACTGTATATAGTCCAACTCCTATTAGTTTCACAATGGTTGGTAGTGTCGGCATGAGACATCTATACACATTGTAGCTTGCCATGGCATTATTCTAATGTGGTTTTTTTCTTTGTTTTTTGTTGTACAACTGATTGATCTCTATTAGTAGTTACATGGTTTTAAGGGCAATATTGACCTTAATTTGCACTTTCTGAACCTCTTTAGGCCCTCCATAGAGTACAGGTGTGGACCCTTGGCCTATAGAGGCAGAATAAGTAGCACTGTCCCATCTCCAGGGTGTTACCTACCTTAACAGGAAGCAGCATTCTTGAGGAGTGTATTGGCTTGGTTGGCGTTCTTCCCCAGTTTGGTCCCATTGATGTAGCATGCACTTATGTTCTTTTAATGTATTTTACATGGTCTTTCTGCTCTTCTTGGTTTAGCGTATATCGGAATGTACTAATGTTCAGGGTGCACGGGAAACCATGTCTATGCTTGCTCAGTCCTTCATGTATCCACCATGACTCATGGTACCAGCATTGTGCTGGGAGGTGGGGATGGTGTGGGGAGCACGTTAAACTTTGGAGCATGAGGTCTGGTAATCCCAGAAAAGTCAACAGGTAATTTTATTACAGTGTTATTGTGGACTAGAAGCTGCGCATGATAAGGAGGTCTGGGAGTTCCTATTTGGGTGCCTGAGCTTACTGGCTTTCTCTTGACTCCAGGTGTTTCGTACAGGTACCATTTATGTCTTTAGGATGTTTTCTTAATCTTAGGAGCCCGATTAATGGTATAGAGAGAACTTTTAAATGCAATGACTAATTCCTGGAGGAAAGTGAAGGGTACTAAAGTATAATAAGGTTTAAACTGGTTTGTCCACTAGCTGTGACTTTCAACAAGTAATTTAACCTCGCTAATCATCAGTCATCTGTAAAACACAGACAGTAACGGCTTTGCAGAGTGTATGGAAAGATGAGAGAGTCTATCTGTGTGTGTGTGTGTGTGTGTGTGTGTGTGTGTATTTTTTTTTCCCACCACAGTCCCTGTCATATGGCAGATGCAAAGTAATTATCAGCTACTGATGATGTTGATCAATGGACTATCTGTGGATAGACAAGCATAAGAAGAAATGGGGAGGATTATGTGTCTTGGATGTGTGTGCGTGTCTGTGTTTAAGTACATAAACACCAGCTGTGGAATTCCACCACTCACACTTTTGTATTCTGTTGTGTCCTTATTGATGCTGCAGATCTCCCTACATCAGCATGCCTTTAAAGATATGTGCTGGATAATGGCCGGCCGAGTGGCGCGGTGGTTAAGAGCTGGCCTGGGAAGCCAGTGGCCCCGGTTCGGGTCCCAAATATGAGGGCCAGTGACACTACCCTAAAAAAAACAAAAAAAAACACCTAGAAAGCTATAAAGATATGTGCTGGATAAATGAAATGAACTGCAGCTCATTGATTCTTCCTCCCTCTTAAGGTTCCTTGGGAAAGGGTGTGAGGAGCATCCATTGAGCTTAAGCAAGACATTTCAAATTGACTTTAGCTTTGTCTGTCACACTGAAAAATGGCTCTTGAATTTTTAAAAGGGAATGGAGAACTGAGGGGATGCTAATCCCCAACACCCTTGAGAGTTGGATACAATACTGCTGTCACATTCTGGGTATGAGCCTTTTAGCATCAACAGACACGTTTCATTTAACTTGCTGGAGTCTTAAGGCTGTATTTAGGTGAGATTAAATAACAGGTGTAAGCTTCCTTGTCTGCACACAGTGCACACTCACTTGCCTGTCCATAAGCCATTCAATCACCATTAGAGACTTGTAAGCTAAATTCTCTTATCCCCATTACAAAAGTAAAGAATGTTATGTTCAGAATAGTTAACTGACTTGCCAGAGGTTGCCTGAATCAGTTACCAGACATGGAATTAGAAGCTGGACCTTGTTATTGCAAGGCAATGCTCTTTACAGCACATCATAAATTGTCTTTCATCTATCTTTCTGACCATCAGTTGCTTTGTTATGCATGTTCTATCTAATGGCATCTTTGTCAACTGACTGTCTGTCCCTTTTGCTATCTGGATGAATGAAGTCTTATCTTTCCCTTTAAAACCTAACTAGGGGAGAGAACTTTTCCTGAGAATTGAATTAATGGAATGGTGGGGCATAGAATTTGGAACATCTGGATCTGATCTTTGTTCTACTTTAATTTGCTTTTGATACTGAACAAGTAACTGCTGTGAGCTTTCTACCTGAACTAAAAAGAGATAGTATCTCTTTATAATAGTAATTAGCAGGCCCAAATGAGATAATGACACATATGCAGATGTTTTCTAAATTGTCCAGTGCTATAATAATATATTAAGTTTGTGGCATCCGATCTTACTTTCAATTTTGATTATAAATGCTTTATCTAGTGGCTAATATTTGTCTTGTAGCTCCCTATCTTCCTATATGTTTTATTATATCAAACAACATTTGTTCAATAAGTCCTGGAAGGCAAAAACTCTGTATCTTTTAAATCATGATTTACAGTGACAGTGTGAATAGATTCCTAACAACTAAACTTAATAAAATAATTATAGTTACGTTTCTAGAAGGTTGGAACATACTCAGCATTCAAATATTTAGTAAATAAAGAGGTGATTTTATTTCTACTAAAGAGCCCCCTAAAAGTCATATTTTACTAAATGCTTCAAATCAATGGTTCTTAATTGGGGGTGACCCTCCCCTTTTCCCATGAAAAACATGTGGCAGTGTCTGATGACATTTTTGTTGTTACAGTTGGATGAAAAGGATGCTATTGTCATCTAGTGGGTAGAGGCCACAGATGCTGATAAATATTCTATAATATACAGGACAGTCAGCACAACAGAGAATTATCTAGCCAAAAATGTTCATTGGACAGAGGTTGAGAAATTCTGCATCAGATTAAGAACATTTCTATTCAAACTGGTCCTTGGACCAATGACATTAGCCTCACCTGGGAGCTTCTTAGAAATTGACTCTCAGGCCCAGCCCTGCACCTACCACCATCAGAGTCTTCATTTAGCAAGATCCCCAGGTGATTTGTATGTACATTGCTTGGAAAGCACTGGTTGCAAATACAGTAATATCTTGGTTTGCAAGCATAATTCGTCTGGAAACAAACTACTTGTTTACCACGTTAAAATATATTAGAAATGTTTGCTCACCTTGTGGAACACTCACAAATCAAGTTACTCACAATCCAAGGTTTTACTGTAATACTATTTTTTTTAATAAACTGTGTTTAAGAATGGTTTAGACTTACCAAAAGAAAGTTGTGAAGATAGTAGAGTTCCCATATATTTTGTACCCAGTTTTCCTTATTGTAAACATCTTATATTAATATGGTAAATTTGTTACAATTAATGAACCAATATTGAGACATTATCAATAACTTTATCCAGTAGTTTATTCTTCTTTTGTTGGACTTTTACCTAATATTCTGTTTCTGTTCCTGGGTCCTATTGAAGACACTGATTTACATTTTTGTCTTAATGTCTTCTTAGGCTCCTCCTGGCTGTGACAGTTTCTCAGAGTTTTCTTGTCTTTTAATGACCTTAATAGTTTTGAGGATACTGATCAGATATTCTATAGAACATTCCTCAACTGGATTTGTCTGTTTTTCTCATCCTAAGACCAGGGTTATGGTATTTTTGGAGGAAGACCACGGAGGTAAAGTACCATCTTCATCATATCATATCAAGGGTACAATAGTATCAATAAGACTTATCATTGGTGATATTAACCTTGATGACCTGGCTGAGGTTATTTCTGGATAATACTTATTTTTATAGCTTCCATTTTTCCTTATAAATTCCTTATATATTTCATATATTCCATTTAGTTTGATAGCTTACATTTATAGTTTACATTTATCTGACTCAAATTAAGCCAGTTTAGTCTTTTTCCTTCAATAGCTGCCTTCTGTTTTGAAATCCTGAAGGCCTATGTCAATACATTTGTCAGATTTATTATACATGTGAAACTTCAGATTGTAAATTTTTAAATGAACAGTTTTACAGATTAAATAGTGGATTTGATTTTCTTTAGGGAAATATCCAGTTTGCAGTAAACCTGATTAAGCAAAAGAGCTAAAAGCAACCTAAAACCATCAACTAATTGGGGTTTTGCTTTTTTCAAAAATGAGAAACCAGTCAAATTGGCAGTGTCATCTGAATTCTGAAAACTATTAGATGAACAGTATTAGATAGGAAATGGACATTTGTAGTCAAATGAATAGTTTCAGGGAAGACTCTGCTCCTCTTACAAAATACCTCATGACTTTCACGTCCTGCCATGGTAGGGCCATATGCTAGGAGTTGGAGGTGAGGGTCATAGTTCCCACACTGATACCCATGTTTTAGGAGCAGCCACCTAGTGCCTATGACTACACCACACCCCAATATCTTCATCAGATTATTCTTCATCTGTGTGCTTTGTGCTAAGAGGGAATGAGATAAAAGTTGTTGAAAAGTACTCCTACCTCTTAAAATCCACCTCAGTATAAGTTACTTCATCCTACTACCAGACCAACATAGCGCAACTCTTAGTTCCTTTGCCACCTGTGCCATCTCCCCCTTTGCACTGGTTTCCTTGCTCTCTTATCACCATTCTCTGCCCCAAACTGGCGAACTCCTATCCCATCTACAGAACTCAGCTCAGTGTGCTCCTTAAAAGTTGATAATATCAGTGGGTACCCACATACATTCAGGATGTAAAAAAGTAGCTTCACTAATATTCTAGACATGTAATTCCTCCTCAGCAAAGAATGCCTAAATTTTACTCTTGCAAATATACATATCCACTGCAGCTTCTCTGAGACTCTCAAGGTGGGACGTTCTCTGAGATTTCCAAGTTGGAATGTGAAGAACCCACAACTAATGGACTCTAAAAAACGCTTGTGTTTGTCTGTGCAAGTGACAAATCAAGCAACTCAGGTTGAACAGTGGGAAGTAGGTATCTAAGATGAACAAAATGCTAGATTTGGCCCTACAGATTTTTACAGGAAAGCTTTGGCCGCACTTGGAGATTCCTTTAAGTCTGGTCCTTTTAAAATGAAATACTGGAAGTTAAATTTAACTTGTACAATCCATTTCATTTTCTTTTTAAGTAAACCTTTAAGAATCATGTAATCATAGAGCTGGACTTGAACTAGAAGCCATGCAGGATGACTTTGCAGATGAATGCTGAAATCATGGAAAGTTAAAGGACTTGTACAGTCAACTTCTTGTTTACTGAGCCAGGACAAATACACAGTTCTTTTGACCCCAACTAGTCTATTCAGTTTTTCATCTTGTATTTTATCTCCAAATGTATTAGTAGAGCCTGATTTTTTAAAGTAAAATTCTCTACAAAACAACATATTTCTCTGAGTAAAGTGTAGGTAATCATATCTTTGAAGAATTTTTTTTTTCACTTTAGTATTTTTTTATATGAGAAGTAAATATCACAGTTCTCCTGTATTGGGAAAATTTAAGGTTGGGGGGAAACAGAGGATGCTTTCAAGAGATTGCATGAGTGGATAAATTACCAAAACTGTTTCAATATTTAGCATGCATAAAGCAAAACGTTTTGAATGAAATTTATCCAAACTCAATTGTAACTATATACACACAACAACCGATTTCAATGTTGGAACCAGAGTTTGTGATCCTTGGAAATTATGTCACAATAACATTGGCCTGAAGCGTTGCTATAGTCAAAAGGTCAAATCATCGTTTTTGTTGATTTAATGCTTCCTCTATGGTAAAATGCTATAGGACATTTCTCTGCTTAAGAATCTTTCTGGAGACACTTTTCTGGGGAAAAGTAGATGGCTCCTAAAGAAGCTGCAAGAGGGCAACTGAAACAGCGAAGGAGGTGAAAATCCCAGGGAAACAATTGTTTTTTTGGTTCTATCTCAAGTAAATGGAGCTGGAAAGAAAATAAGATTGAAACCTGTAAAATCAGGAAAAGGATGGGTATAATAAACATGGATTTGACATAGTTATCCTTCAAATTTTAAGAGGTAAACATTGGGCAACCGAAAGAAACCTTGGTTCTGAGAATAAATACTTCTTTGTAATGTTATTCTTAAGTCTATGATCCTCCCTAACCTGTGTAGGTGCTGTTTCATTTCTATGTTCTGTTCTGATATTAAATAGTGATCATAGTGGGTAGTTTATTGAGGGAAAAGTAGCAACTAAACACTGAAGGGCTGAGAGCTAGCCTTTCATGTTGACAGTCTCAATTTTATATTTTGTCAGTTTAGCTCTTGCTCTGCATGATGTATTCTGCATTTACGAATGAGAAACTAAAGTGTGAAATAAGTGACTATCATAGTTGAATCATCCAAGACTTCTTCATTTGTCAATTTCCTTTTATAAATGTAAAATTAGCTGCACTTTTTATATGATGTTTCAAAATTCTATTGACATTATTTTTCTATCATAAAGCCCAGAATGCTTGTAATCTTACTCCACACTGAATGCTCTAGTGATAAGGGATGCACTTCTTCTGCCATGGAAAGGGGACTAGGAGTGACGCTGCCCTTCCATGCATTGGTCTGCATCCTTCTACAACAGCAGCACTGGAGAAGCAGGAAACCAACTAGAAGTCGAGATAGGAGACCTGAGTTCTAGTTCTGATTGTGTTTTAGCAGAACTTCTTTTCTTTTTCTTTTATCAAGTTGTTCTGCTTTGGGGAACCTAATTTTTCTCATTTATAAAATCAAGTGTTGAACATTATGACCTTGAATATGCACTTCAACTCTAACATTTGATGAGTCTAAGGAATCTCACCTGCTGAGTGAAGTGTTCCCATTTTCATCCCTCTTGATCCAAGATTTATAATTTTGTCTTCTATATCCTCTATGTTTTAGCTTTAACTATTCAGAATCTGATTCTTGCCTTGAGGTGCAGATTTTAACATCTGTCTGTACACTAAATGCATAGGATCACACTAGAATTGTTTTCTAACTTTAATAAATTTCCCAGTTGAAGGAATCCAAAGTTATTCTTAGTGGAATGTGGGAAATTATACTCTTTTCATTATTTTTTTCCAGAAAAGGAGTCTGATTTATTCACTAAAGTTCATTTGTTCAATTGTGATTATAGTGTGGATAGTAAGCTAATTAGCTATTCAAAATTTGAGAATCCATTCTAGATCAAGCTTTGTGCTGAAAGTTTCAGTTTTTAAAGCAACTCTTAAGTGCTGTGTCTCTGTCAGTTGGAAACACTTTATTTTTAGTACTAAGTACTAAAAACTTTTGTTCTAAATGTTTTAAAGAGAAATGAGTTCTATTTGGTATTAACCTAAATTAATCACACAGCTGACTTCTGATAGCAATTCTATTTTAGAATCACAGTGCTGCTGTAGTATGTGATCACTCCACCCACTTATCTTCCTCAGTTGTAACAGCTGTAACATAAACAATGGCTAAAACAGAAACAATTTTTTCGGACATCTCTTTTCCAGCACAATAGAAATATGACTAAATTTATGATGATTAACAGGAGTAAAGAAGAACTTTTGATCTTAAGATAAAATTTGTTTATTTTTATTAGTTTTAGTTTGCAAAACAGTGTGATAGACATTTACACCACTCACAAAGTGATAATCCCCCTCCCCCAATCTACTACCTTTCTGACATCATATATAGCTGTTACAGTTCAACAGACATATATATGTTTGTACTGGGTTGTTGGAAAAGTCATGACATATATTTTCAACAGATGGCACTAGTCAGTTTTGGAAGTACTAAAGTCATTTGCATCTATGTTATTGGTATGTCATTTGACGGCTGACAGTTCTAGTTTCATTCTAAAAAAAAAATTAATGATTTGGTTGAGTTTTGGAGATTTTACAACAAATTGAAGATGGAAGACCAAACTGTGCATTTTTGCCATGTTTTACTGTTTTACTTCCATAAAGGGAAGAACATATGTCAAGCTTGTGAAAAGTTACATAAAGTTTACGGTGACAATGCTCTACAAGAACATCAGTGCCAAAGATGGTTCATGAAATTCGGTGCTGATGATTTTTATCTCAATGACACTCCTCAGTCAAGGAGGCTGACCAAGGTTGATGACGACAAAATAAAGGCATTGATCGAGTCAAACCCATGTTACACCACATAAGAGACTGTGGAAACGTTGACCATCCATCATTCAAGCATTCACAACCACCTGAAGAAGCTGAGATATGTAAGCAAGCTCAATATTTGGGTTCCGCATGAACTCAAAGAAGTTCATTTGACGGCGCGTATAAACATCTGTAATATGCTCATTAAACGTGAGGAAAACGAGCCTTTTTTGAAGCGACTGATAACTGCTGATGAGAAGTGGATTGTTTACAACAATGTGGTGCACAAATGGTCTTAGTCCTGACATGGTGATTTGCCTCAAATATCGAAAGCAGACATTCATCAGAGGAAGGTTATGTTCTCAGTGTGGTGGGATTCTAAAGGTGTCGTGTTTTTCGAGCTCCTACCAAGGAACCAAACAATCAATTTGAATGTATACTGTCAGCAATTGGACAGTTAGAACGAATCCATCATCCAGAAATGTCCGGAGCGTGTTAATTGTAAAGGAGTTGTGTTCCATCGCGACAACACAAGACCACACAGAAGTTTAATCACCCGTCAAAAATTATTGGAGCTTGGATGGGATGTGTTGCCACACCCACCATACTTGCCTGACCTTGCACCATCAGACTTCCACTTGTTTCGCTCTTTTCAAAAGTCCTTATGTGGTATAATGTTCAATTCAGATGAGGCTGTATATCAGCATCTTGTTCAGTTTTTCGCAAATAAAGACAGATCCTTCTATGAATGAGGAATAATGATGCTCACTGAAAGTTGGCAAAAGCTTATCAAACAAAACAGGCAATATATCATTGATTTTTGTTCTTTATATAAATTAAATAACCTTTGAAAAACATGGACAAAATATGTCACAACTTTGCCTACAACCCAGTAGTTGACATTCATTATTATTTAGCTTCACCTTCAGGTGTACACTGCAGTGGTCAGGCATCTATACCATCCATCAAGTGGTCTCCCTTACAAGACATGCGTCTATCTGATACCCTATAAAATTTTTATGTTATTGATGTGAAAGACTGGAGAATATAATCAATAATGTTGTAAAGATTTTGTAGGGTATTAGGATACAATTTTTAAATAAATTTACTTAATATAGCTACTGTACTTACAGGAGACCTAGACTTGTGTCTTAAAATAAGTGAGTAGTACCCATGAATTTTAGAAAAAGTACATTCTTTTAACTGAGGGAAATGAAAAAGCATTTGCCTTTGTCTGCTTATGGATAAATCTCCATCCCAATAAAATCATTTACATTAGCAGAAAACATGTGTCAGTCCTTAAACAACATCAAAAAATGGTTCTGCTTCTATTGTACCATGCCAAAGCACTTAGTGATTTAACGCAATTTATCTTTCATGATTCTGAGGGTTGCCTGGGTTCTGCAGGTACGTGTTGTGAGGGATCCCTGATGTGATTGTAGACAGATGGCAGCAGGGATAGAGTTATCTTGATACTTGGCCAGACTGGATGTTCAAGATAACTTAATCATAAGGTTGGCAATCTATGCTAACTATTGGCTGGAGTTCGAATGGAGTGCCTGAACATCAGCCTTTTGTGTAACTTGAGGACCTCACAGAGTGGTGGCTGGGATCCATGGAGCATTCCAAGAGACAGGAGGCAGAAGCTGCCAGTTCAGCATCACCTTCCCCATGTGCTATGGGCCAGAGCTGCTAGAGGGCCTGACCAGACATAAGGAGGTTGGAAAACAGAAACCACCTCTTAGTGGGGAAATGGTAAGGACACACTGCAAGAGATCATCGAGATCGGAGATATGATTATGGGATCTTTGGAAAATACAGTCCATTATAATAGCATTAAAGAAATGTTCTACCGGGCTGGCCGAGTGGCGCCGTGGTTAAGCGCTGGCTTGGGAAGACAGCGGCCCCGGTTTGGGTCCCACTTATGAGGGCTAGTGACACTGCCCTCAAAAAAAAAAAAAATGTTCTACCATATTCTTTAATGCTGGGAATGGCAAAGTTGTCTGAAGACCAGATCCATCCCTCAGCCTCTTAAAGTTTCCTTAGAATACAGCTGCTCTCATACATTTACATGTTGTCTATGGCTGCTTTCATGCTACGAAGGCAGAACTGGGTAGCTGCAGCAGAGACCAGAAAACTGCAAAGCTTAAAATATTTACAGTCTATTCCTTTATAGAAAAAGCTTGCCAATTGCTGTCTTAATGTCTTCATTTTTTTTGGAAAAGCATTATTCATTGAAGACATTTGCTAATAATTACATGAATTAAAATTTTTATTGCTTCTAAGTTTTTCCTATTGCTTTTTTTCTCTAGGCAGAATATGCCACCTCAATTAGATCCCATGACTGTCATGGTTCTGTGATACAGATAGTTTGCGAAAGAGTAAATTTGTTTTTCTCTTCAGAATAGAAGCCCTCCCTCCTGCCTCTACTCCCACCGCACCAACTTGGGCTTTGTTGTTTTGGTTATTGGGTTACTTTGTTTAATCAGGTATTGTATGGCTTACAGTGGTCCCCAAGCCCAAACCATCAGCAAATGGAAATGGCCTGGGAGTGTAAAGAACTGCAGCAGTCAGCACCCCACTCTCTAGAAAGCCTGGTTTCCTTGACCTGGGATGGGAAATAGGCATTTGTACTTAAAAATTTATATGTAGTGTGCTAGAAGAGAACACTTAGCAATATAACTAGCCTTTAAATGACTATTTACAGCGTGTGTGTGTGTATATATATATATATATATATTTTTTTTTTTTTTTGAGGGCAGTGTCACTGGCCCTCATATGTGGGACCGAACCAGGGCCGCTGGCTTCCCAAGCCAGCGCTTAACCACCACGCCACTCGTCCGGCCCTACAGCAGGATATTTTAAAGACTAGTTAAATCAACATAAAGCAATCCATCTTCTATAAATTAATAAAACTATATATATATATATATATATATATATATATATATTACATTAATAAAAATATATCCATCTCTTGCAAAGAAGGGATTTCAGTTCGTTCTGAAAATAGACTTTGCATGCTAATTAACTGCTAGAAAAAGACTTTTTGTAAGAGAAGACAAAGTGCCTTTTTTTTGGAGGAGGGGGTCCTGTACTTTCTTAATTAAAGAACCATGAACAGAGAAGGAAAAAAAAAAAGTCTAGGGAGAAATAAATGGTGATAGAAATAGGGGAGATTTGAATTACTATACTAGTTGCATATTGTCATAATTAGAAATATCTAGTATGAGAAATTACTTTGGGTGAAGTTTGGGAAATAGTGAGGGTCTTAGCATGGAGGACTCCAGAAAGAAAAATTAACTTCGTCATCTTGCCTTAAGCAGGCTGCTATTTATTTGTGTGGGAAGTTGGGGCACGGAGAGCAAAATGGGAGCCACAGCCAAAGGCAAAGGTCAGACCTGAAGAAAAAACATGAACTCTGTTTCCTACCTAACCCATTCCATCCTGTAGGTGAAATCCCAAATGACTGGGGTATACAAATTTAAAGCTGCTACTAAATAAGTTCAAAAGAGATGGTTCAGTCCTAGTTTAACTCAATCAAAGTATGTAGAGAAACTGCCTTTATCTGTAGATACTAAGACAAAGCAAGCTCATTTCTAAAAGGCAATATCATGGATACTTTCTGTGGCTATAATATTATGCATACTAATTTGATAACTTAGATATAATTTCAGATTGTAATAGTATTTTCATATTTAATTAGACTGAAATCTTCAGCTGCTGGTATGAATGTAGTATTTGTTCTGCCAAAGTCATACTTCTATTATGCATTATTTGTGACCTGCCTCTAATTTCTTTTTCCCCTCTAAGGACTAAAAACTAAAAGACGTACAGCAACTAATTGTAGAAAGATATGATATTTTGAAGAGCTCTGTTTGTGCGCACATGTGTGCGCACGTGTGTGTGTGTGTGTGTGTGTGTATGTGTGTGTTGGGATATCTTAGGAATGGTTTACAAAAGAAACATGGCTGAGAGTATAAGTGAAAAGCTGGTTTTCAGTGATAAAAGAAGTAATGTTTCTTCAAAGAAACAATGGTTAGAGATGTTGAAAAATAAACTGAAGCATATTAAAAATTTTAAGAGTTTGTTTGAACAACAACAAAAAATCTATTTGAATAGGGCAGTGCCCAACCTAGCAGATAGAAAGGATCTCCAAGGAGCTGTACAAAATGAAAGACTCTTATAGGCAAATGGGATCAGGAACAAGGAAGTTATACTGGGCAGGAAAGTGAGTTGGTTATTGCAATGTTACTTTCTTTTAGGGAATGGTAAGCTTCTGTCAGGCAGATTACCTCACTCCTGCTGATCAGGTGATTCAAAATACTGGTTTAAGATGGCATTTCTGTGAGAGCTGAAACTAAGTTAAAGTCTCATTTGGTGACATGGGACATAACATAAACAATTCCATTTTGTGCCTGTAGTCTTGTTTTTAACAGGGTAAGAAGGATGTTGCAGTGCTGACCAGTAGGGCTTTCAGGAAGGATATAAACATTCTGTACTGTTCAATATGGCTGCCACCTGTAGTGTTTGTTGCGTGGCTAGTACAACTGAGTAAATAAATTTTATTTATTTTTAATTTACTTCTATTTAAATAGCCCAATGTGGCAAATGACTACCAGATTGGAGAGCACAACACAAAATGAAATGTTGTTGGACAAGAAGATAAGAAGATTGGAAACAATTGTTCACTACTATCGTGATAATCCAAAAAACCGAATGTGTTTAGAATTAAAGCTTTGTCATAATCATCACAGATAAAAATGAACATTTTTTTCCTGGTGATTCATTTTAATAATGTGGGAATTAAGGTAAGAATAATTAGCCTTTGATAACGATATCAAAGGATCACATACTATGATTATTACATGATCAGAAAAAGCATTTTTCCATATTCTAGTTTACAAACCTTGGTACAATATGTTATGTGTCACCTTTAGGTTAAATATAACAGAAAACACTAAAGCAGATTTAGTCATAAGGGACATCTCATCAAGTAGTTGATTTGTAGAAAATTTTCATTTTTTCAATTTGGATGAACAGATGGCCTATTCATTAAAATTCAAAAGTAGATAATTACTTGATTCCAGTATTTTTAGCAATAGGATATTTTATAACATTATGTTTGAGGAAGATTCATAGGTCTTAAAATGTCTTGTGTGGCTGGACACATAATTCTCCATTGTCTATAACTGCTGGCCATGCTAACTGAATAAGTCATTTAAAAATAGGCTTGTAGCTCTTCAGCACTAAAATACTCACTTAAAAAAAAATTGTTGGTCTCGCTCTAAAATTTTTACATTAACCTGTAAACACTGCCCAAGCATTCAGTTGACCAATGTTTATCATTTTTGTGCTGAGCACTTGAAACTAGGATATACAGTTGAAAGATCACCTGCCCTTAAGAGGTAGAGTCCAATGGTAAATGTTCCTTCAAGTGTCCTCATTTCAATATAGTGGTATCCTTCAATTTTTTCTCATTTAAGTAATTCAATAAAAGTGGACATTTAGTAATCCATGGCAGAATATTCAAATGGTTCATACTTCTCTGTATGGGTACATCTGCTATAGAAGGTGCCAGTTCCTTGTTCAATTATGCTTATGATGTTTTTTTTCTTACTTCTCAAAGCCACATTTTTTTCTCCAAAAGGATTCTTCTATTCTAGATACATAAAATAAGAGGGAAATAACACATTTGCCTAATTTCCCCCATTCCTAGAAAGCTCGGAGTAAAGCTTATTCTTCTTATTCTGGCTTTCCTCAAGAATTTCCTAGGAATTCTTGGTCTAATTTTTCTTCCTCATTTCTTTGTATTTTAATTGTGGGCTACCTGTCTAGATATGGGTTTTTATTATATTTTATCCCAAAGATCGCTGGGAATAAGTTCATAACTGTTTTCTTTCAATTTCTGAAATGCATTTGTTGCACAAAACACGTTAACATTTCTACAAACTGTTTTAAGATTTAAGAATATAAAGTTTACGTCTTTCCCATGAGCCGAACTATGTAAAGGAAACTTACCACCTTGAATTTTAAATCAAAAGAAAATAACTGTCGGTCCAGCCGAATGGCACATTGGTTAAGAACTGGCTTAGCATGCTAGTAGCCCCGGTTTGGATCCCACATATGAGGGCCAGTGACACTGCCCTCTACAGCTATGATGGTGAACAACAGCTCCACCTGGAGCTGGGCTGCTGTAAGTCCCTGGATGGCCTAGCTGCAGCCCCTGCTGCATTGGGCTGCCGTAGGCTACAGTGAGTGGCTGGAAGTCAGAGTGAGCAGCTGGCAGTCGGTGTGAGCTGCCAAGAGTTGCAGTAAGTGGCCATCCAGAGGCCAGTGAACAATCTGCCTCACCAGAGAAGAGTGCAATGATGATACCAACATGGGCCAGTGAAGCAATGTCTTCCACAACTAGATTGAAGAACGAAAGGACAGCAACTTGTCTGTTCCCCTACCCTGGTTCCCCAACGCTGTTCCCCGCCCCCAATTCCCCAATAAAATCTTTAAAAAATAAAAAAGAAACTAACTGTCCTCATCCATTAGATCTTCAGCCTCTCTTCCAGGTTCTGCTCTTTTATTTGGTTTTGACCTAACATACTCTCCTCCATCTGGGCCTTACAGTTGGGGAAGGATGAGCCCCTCACAATAGGCATTTTCTTAGAAAATCTTACAGTAAAATTCAAGACACCAAAAAGTGTACATTTCCTGATATCAGCAGTAGTTTCTCATCTGAGAGGCAAACTTTTCCCCTAGATGACTGTCGCACAAAGACCCCCTCACTATAAAGGGAGAAGCATTGTCCAGAGAGCAATAAAGTAATGCATGTGTGCAATCCATTTTGTAGAACAATTTGGGCCAGCTGTTTCAGAATTCATAATTGTTCAGACATTAGAAAAGTAATGCAGTGCATATACTACATCTTATATTATGTCCCCCATTAAGGCTGGGGCAGCACCTATAACCAACTGCATTAACATTTCTATGGCAAAATGTATAAATGATCACTTAAGTCAAATGAAGACTATAATAGCCTCAGGTTAGTTCAGGTCAGGTTTTGAAGTCAAATGAGAAAATAACTTTGGGGTTTAGAGAGCAGATACAGAGTTACAGACCTGATATTAATGGATATCTCTCCCTACCCCACCGCTCTTCCAATGACTCTGAAAATTCAGTTGACAAACACAACTAAGCCATTTGAAGTCTACATATAAGGAGTTCCATGAAGAACTATCAGCAAGAGTTAATATTCCTGTAGGCTCCACTCTGATCAGTTTGCAGAAAATATACGAGTATCAGAAAGAAAAGAGTTCTTCTAATGGCCAACAAAAAACTCCAGGTAATCTGAAAAAGTGAACTGTTTTTTTTTTTTTTTTTTTTTTTATGCCTTAGCTGACCACCTTTTCTCTTTGCTACATTGCATCCTATTTCCTTAACCTTGTCTCTCCTCTATTTTCCACAGTTCACCCACCCACCATTTCCATTTTTCTCTTTCTGAGAAAAGAGAAACTCTTCCTCCCTCTTCCTACTCTTCACCTACTCTTCTTCCCTCTTCACCTACACCTTCTATAATATAATGTTCACATTCTGTTTACACCATAACTAGATATAATACACAGGGCTTGGATTTTGTCTAAGTCTCTGCAGGAAGTCATAATGAACTCAGTTCATGGATACAATTATTTTGGAAGACTTATCTGCAAGATGCCTGGGTGGAATTGCAAAAAGATATCATATGTCTATTTAAAAGATTCTAGTGAACATTTCAATGTCTTCTGGTACATAACCATAACATCTGAGATTATAAATGGCTGCTTATTAATATGATTAGGTAATCGTTGTTCAATCCAGGATCTAATGTCTTTGAGAATATCATACATTTATACTGAGCAGAGGCGGGGACTAGAAAATATGTTTCTTGCCCATTGAGAACATGGAATTGTTCATGTTCAAGTTGAATCATGTTTTTCCATCAGGCAGGGATTTCTGTCTTTTTATGGTCTATGCCACTAAATGTGTCTAACTCACTGCAGGTGTGGATCATCTCTGGATGCTTTTCATCTGTCCCTGCTCTTAATTCATTTTGATACGGTTATGAAACACACATAAAGGTGAAATTGTTACTTTCTTCTGAAATTCAGCCAGGTTCATTCTTAAAATTATGACTTCATTTTCTACCTCTAGAGCTAGAGAAGCTGATCCTTATTCATTTATCAAATAGATTTATTGTGTGCCAGCTTGTAATATTCTTTCACAGCTAATGAACAATAGTAACAACAAAAACCCGTATCTGTCACTGGTCATTATCTTCTTAGTGTATTAAAAGCACATGTCTTTGGTTGATACCAGATATCAATGATATTTTTAAGAAAATACAAATGTTTATTAATGTACAATTGAACTACTTTCTCCAATATAAATAGCTATGATGCATTGTTTTGTTTTAATTTGGAACAGTATTTCCTAGGACTTGTTTAAGCTTTCCTCTCTCCAAAAATCTGTTTGCTGTAGCAATTGGATTTTAGTTACGGTCAAAATTGCATACTTCCCCAAATGGAGTTAAATAGTCTTATGCCTCTCTTGTTTTCTCATTTCTACAGGGTGGTGTTAGCATAGGAAAAGTCTTCTGATTTTGCTGTGCTTTGTAATGAGTAAAATGTGTGGGAAATGCGAAGGATTTATGTAACTTCCTTTGTATTGGTCTCACCGAAGAACTTTAATTTTATTCTTACTTTGTAATCCTGGAAATGTCGACAGGCCCCATGTCATCTTTCATGACTTTATACTATTCCCAATGGAGACCAAGGATTTCAAAGTCTGTTAGGCAAACATTAAAAATAATATTGTTTTTCCCTGTGATGCTGCAATGATATACAAGCCAGTGCGTTTTTTAATGTTGAAGCATAATTTAAAACCACACTGCACCCAAAGTCTTCTATATTATATTTATATTTTCAATCCTAATAAAGTCTTTTATAGTACGTTTATATCATCAATCCTGATATGTTAGGTAACAGTGTTTTCTTATAATATTTGGGTGTACTTTATATCCCAAGTTCTGTGTAAAACCTATTGGGCAGAAGCACAGCATTAGTTTAACATCTATGTCATAAAATCAAAATGTAAAATACAATATTTTTTTCCTAGGATCTGTTGGTAATAATTACCCTGTCTTGAGACACAAGTAAAAATTCATGTTATTTTCTTCTCTGAAGTGTGGGTATGGTGGGAGAGAATTTATTAAAGAAAAAAAAAAGGGAGAGAAAGAGGGAGGGAGGAAGAAGATGGGAGGGAGGGAGGGAGGGAGGGAGAGAGGGAAGGAAGGAAGGAAGGAAGGAAGGAAGGAAGGAAGGAAGGAAGGAAGGAAGGAAGGAAGGAAGGAACTAGCCAAATTAAAACTTGTCTTGCTGTGAATCAATAGATGAACTAAAATATGGAAAAAAACAGAAAAAGAAATATGGGGTTTAATGTCATTAAGAGGTGCTTGAATTTAAAACAAGTGATTTAGGACTTTAGATAGGAACAAATTATTCATGGACAGTACTGTCATTAAGAATAATATTTTTTCTATGGGAATTAGTTTCTTAAATTAATTACTGTTCAATACTAGGCAGAACTTCACATTCTGTTAAATATTTTAACCCTATTAAGTCTTTATAAAAGTTTCTCAGTAATAGAGAAGGGTGATTAACTTAATTGTGTTGAGACAAAAGTGCTTTTTAATATCTAAGATATACAGTATTTTTTATAGTTTCCATTTAGGCAGTATGTTTTGCTTTTTCTTTGTTGTTGAATTTGTGATGATATCCAACACTCCCCCTGTCCCTCCTATAACCAAAGATATGCTAAGATAACTGCCTAAGATGAGAGGCAGACCAAATGGCCAGAGAGCCAGTTGACATTAGTTGGCAAACCACGAGATGGAATCCATGATACTGAACTTCTAACAAGTACTCCAATCAGCTAGGATAACTTGTTTTGTTTTAAATCTACTTTGTCTTCTCTTTCATAGACAAATTCTGGGCCTTCAATGGTAGTTATTAATACCATGGTAAGAATCTTTAAGGAATCTCTGGTAAGGATCAATAAGCAATCTAGAAGATTGTTTAATTAGTCAGCGGTTCTTAGTCTTTTGCTGTTGTTGTCGTTGTTGTTGTTGCTGCTGCAGGGACCCCTGTGGAAGTGTGATGTCTAGAAAACTCATTTCAGAATATTGTTAACTGATAAAATTGACTACTTTAGATTACAAAGAAAATAAATAAATAATTACTTCACATCTGTCAGAATGGTTATCATCAATAAATCAACAAAAAAAAAAGTGTTGGTGAGGATGTGGAAAAAAGGGAACCCTCTTGCACTGTTGGTGGGATTGCAAATTGGTACAGCCACTATGTAAAATAGTATGGAGGGTCCTTAAAAAATTAAAAATAGAACTGTCTTATAACCCAGTAATTCTACTCCATAAGTATTTATCCAAAGAAATCCAAAACACTAATTCAAAAAGATTTATGCATCCCTATGTTCATTCTAGCATTATTTACAATACCCAAGAAGCAACCTAAGTGTCCATCAATGGATGATTCACTAAAGAAAATGTAATACATATATACAAAGGAATATTACTTGGCCATAAAAAAGAATGAAATCTTATCATTTGTGACAACATGGATGGACCTATAGGGTATTATTCTAAGTGAAATAAGTCCAACAGAGAAAGACAAATACCATATGATTGCACTTATATGTGGAATCTAAAAAACAAAATAAGTGAACAAACAAAGCAGAAACAGACTCATAGATACAGAATACAATTTGATGATTGCCAGATTGGAAGGAGGTTGGGGTGCTGGGTGAAAAAGGTGAAGGGGGTTAGAAGTACAAAATAGTCACAGGGATGTAAAGTATAGCATAGGGAATATAGTCAATAATAATTTAATAACTATATATGGTGCCAGGTGGGTCTTAGACTTATCAGGGGGTCACTTCATGTAAATTATATAAATTTCTAACCACTGTACTGTACACCTGAAACTAATGATATTGAATGTTAGCTGTAACTGAAATAATAAAAAATAAAAATGTAATAAAAAATAAAGAGACTCATGGTAAAAAAAGAAATAAGAAAACAAACAAAACTCAATAACTAAAATGGTTTTAAATTTGTGATCTACTAATACATATAATTTTCATTAACACATTAAATAATAAAATCTAATGGTATGTTGGGGCTGGCTGAGAGGCACAGTGGTTAAGTGCTGGCTTAGGAAGCCAGCGGCCATAGTTTGGGTCCCACATATGTGGGTCAGTGACACTGCCCTCAAAAAAAAAAAAAAAAAATCTAATGGTATGTCTAATAACTACCATGAGTTTGAAGGAGATATGAGTATAAACATTTTTTTCATTAAATTTATTGGGGTGACATTGGTTAGTAAAATTACATAGGTTTCAAGTGTACAATTCTGTAATACATCATCTATATATCAAGTTGTGTGCTCACCACCCAGAGTTAGTTCTCCTTCCATCACCATATATTTGACCCCTTTTACCCGCTTCTACCACCCCCTGCCCCCCCTTCCCCTCTGGTAACCACTAAACTGTTGCTTGTGTCTATGAGTTTTATAAACAATTATAAAATATATCTGCAATTACTCATAATAAAATATAATTTTTATTAGTGACAATGTCACAAGTACAGTTAAACTGATATGGTTTGTTACCATGGAAATGCTATATTTCAATTAGAGGCTAATAAAAATAAAGATAAATATGATATAGTTTTATCCAAGTTCACATACCCCATGAATTCTATTAAATTGAGAACCTTTGAGCTAGACCATGAAGTTTCAATAAGAGTATGACACAGATAAAGACTCAGAGACAGGTTAATTTAGGGAAGATCAGTTTGTGGGAAAACACGGTGCCAGGAATTTAACTTTTGACTCCAGAGAAACTAGTGTGAATTTCTTAGCAGGGGGATATTTTATCAGTATAGTATTCGAGGATGATGATTCTATTCTCTTTGCTGTATAGTTTAATGGTGGAGAATCCAGGGAAGATGCTATGTCAGTTGTGAACAAGGACTTAACGTAGAGATTTAGTTAAGGAATAAATATAATTGAGTGGATTAAGTGTACTGACATTAAGAAGTATTTATAGTCATTGCATGACTTAAAGATGGTTTTGGTGTCCTTAGTCATGGAGAAGTTGGGAAGGGCTTGATGGCCATTTTGGAATGAAAATCAGGTCATACATGATGAAAAGTGTTGATATGAATATCCTAAAGAAAGTGGGAGAGAAGTTATTTGAAGAATGAGAGGCCAAAGCATCTCTGATTCTTAAACAACTCAAAAGGGGTAATATGATACTGTGAATGGCATGAGTGGCCCATCTCATAACTGACCAATTACTATGTGGCTGTGCTAAGTCCTTGTTCTTTTAACAGCTGTACTGAGATGTCAAACAAACTCAAAAAAGATCTGGAGGCTTTGGCTAGAAATAAATGATAAAGATTTATTCAAGGATCTTAGGATTTCCAAACTGGAAACATAACTAGGCAAAAACCCAGGAATGTTCTGACGAAGAAAGTTAAGAGATGAAAAAGATTTATTCCAGGGTCTTAGGGTTTGCAAACTGGAAACATAACTAGGCAAAAACCCAAGAGTGTTCTGAAGAAGGAAGAGTTCTTACAGTGAAAAAAGAGCATTCTTTTTTTTTTGTTTTTTGTTTTGTTTTGTTTTTTTTGAGGGCAGTGTCACTGGCCCTCATATGTGGGACGGAACCGGGGCCGCTGGCTTCCCACGCCAGCGCTTAACCACTACGCCACTCGGACGGCCCAAAAAGAGCATTCTTGAGAATAATTAGTCCTGCACTCTTAGGCCTAGGATTGGTCCAGGGTGATGATCACTTAGATGCCAGATGGTTTGGTCACCTCTGGTGGTCTGGATAATGGATGCCAGGTGGATGCCAGGTGGTCTGGATACGTGAGTCCTTCAGGGCATTATCTGGAGGTTGGGTGTATGTCCAGGTCTTGACACACAATGAGCCAATGTATACCAACGCACTGACACAGGACTGGAAAGTTTAAAAGTTTAAGTTCCCAGGCTAGTTAGGACAAGAATAGAATTGTTTCCTCATGCCACTTGATTATAATAATTTAGCATTATGATTATAGTGATTCTGTTTTATTTCTTCACTCTATTACTCAGAGATATAATTTACATCCCATACAATGGACCCATTTAAAGTGTTCAAGTCAGTGGCTTTTAGTTTATTGACAAAGGGTACATCCATCACCACAGTCAAATTTAGAATATTTTCATTAACCCCAAAAGAAATCCTGTATACCTAAGTCATCACACTACAGTCCCTGTATTCCTCTCAGCCCTAGGCCACTGTCAAGGCCAGCGCAGCCAGATGAATGGGCCGGAGCGGGGACGATGGAGGATTAAGAAAGACAAAGAAGTACTTGAAAGCGGGGGCTAGGTGGACAGCTGTCTCCTTATGGGAGGACAGTGACCAGTCTAGCAACCGTGGTTTATTGATATATGCTTTGCTAAAGCAGTGGGGAGGAGAGGAGAGGCAACAGTCTTGGGCAGGGACTGTTGCGTGCATCAGCTGTAGGATATCTCTATTTAAGGTATCAAACCCAGACTGTTCTGTACCCAATGTGTCGAAACCACCTCCATGCACTGAGGTGTTTTGTCAGCACTGAGACCTAGGTTGCCTCCAGATGTTGAAGTGCTATGTCAGCCTTGCAAAAGCAACAGCCAGAGGGCAAGTCTTGTAAACACCCCTCCTTTACAGCTCCTCGAGGGTCTCTGGGTCCCCAACAGGCAACCACTAATCTACTTTCTGTCTCTATAGATTTGCCTACTCTAAATACTGCATGTAAATGGAATCACACAACATGTGGTCCTTGTGACTGGCCTCTTTCATTTAGCATAATTTCAAGATTCATTTGTACTGTAGCATGTATCAATACTTCATTCCTTATTATGTCTGAATAATATTCTGTATTTTATTTATCCAGTTATGTATTTATGAAGCTCCCTTTATACATTATTTTCTTCCACCATTTTCCCCTGACCACCAGCTACAGAGATGTTTGGCAGTTTTGCTTTGTTTTTTTCCACCCTCTGTTTACTTTGTTAAATTAGGTGGAATCAGAATAATATATTTGTTCTCAGTGGTACAGGAGAACAGAGGTCATCTTCTCTCTACGGGGATAACTTTCAAACCAAACTCCTATCATGCTCAACCTGCCCCAGATCATTGGTACAAGTGCTTTTGAGAGAGTTCAGTTCAAAAGCATTTTTCATCTTTTCATAGCTGTTCAGGGTGTTTTTTTCAGGGGATATGGCTATTCTTTGTTTTTGGCTTTGTTTTTCTCTGCTTTGTAAAAATGTGAAACTAGATAAGTGCTTACTGTGTACTTTGGAGAATCCTAACCACTTATAAAAGGAAAAACACACATGTCACCTCAAGTGCAGACAGTTTAAGTTTCCAGATACAAATTCTGATTGTGATGTCCATATTGTACTATAGAGTACAAAAACACCTTTAATGAGTGTAGTGAGAAGTTGATACTTTTAATTATTGCTTTTCTTCTTTTGGGCTACATAGGCAATATAATTAAAACGAAGTCCTAAGGCTTTCCCGCAAACATGATCTCAGTGGTGGCCATTTTCACTAACATTCCAATTATCCACTAATGAGTATATACTGACCCCCTGCTATCTACTATTTACAACCAGACACTGCAGGAATTAGACGATTGCCCCTTCAGTTAGTTTAGTGTATGCTAGTATTTGTAGAAAGCTTCATCACACACTAATAAACTTCCACATAAATGCCACATATAAATCCTGTGACTATTTATTTATGAATTCTATATAATCCCTATCATACTGATGGCAGAAGCTGAGTGTCAAAAGTTCCCATGTGTCAAAAGCAGTGAGAACCAGAATTATCAGCTTAGAGCTTCCCTATTTCAAAACTTTTTCTTCTGCCTCATAAGATCCATTGTGAAACTCAACAAAGGTGTTGAAGGGACTTGGACAAAGAAGACAGAATCTCTGTGGAAAGCAACATGTCTTAGTGACAGTGAATGCTTTCCTATCCTTTCTAGCCTCAGGTGAAATTGGATTAAATTTCCACTTGACATCCTGTGAAAACACTGGTGTCCTCTCCTAAAAGATCTGCTGATCCCTGAGTCCTTAGTTTCTGGTAATTACATAATTACTTCAAGATCTCCTGCTTTTCAACTCCCTGTTATCACTCATTCTTCAGTTCCTTGCCTCTCTGTTCTTTGATAGATCCAAGCAATGAATCATCCTCAGGCTTTCATCTTCCCCCAAACCCTTCACACAAGAAATTAGTGAGAAGCAGACTAGTTTGGAGAAGAAGAGGACATTAATTCTGGCAACACATTACTGAATATCATACACTAGACATCCCTTTTACTAGAAGTCCTCCAGGCTCTTCAACATGAGGCTTTCCTTCTGACCCCTTTCTCTGTAATCTCCACTTTCTTGCTCACTCCTTTCTCTCCGTACTCCCTCTGCACATTTATCACTCTGCTTTTTCCCACTCCTAAATTTTATGAACCAAGACATTGAGACCTCTTTCTCCCTCCTTAAAACTGCCCATCAAAAAATATTTTTTCTCAAAAAGAAATTTCTTCCTTAAAAACCACTTTTAAACTACGTATTCGTTGTCTTGCCACATGTATTATCTAATTAGATCATCATAACCCTATGAAATAACTTATCACTGTCCCAAATCTGTAGTGAGGTAATCAAGACACAGAGAGTCAACTAATTTATCCAAGATCCTGCAGCCAGTCAGTGGTAGGGGAAAATTACTTAATAAAGGAGTTTGTGGCTTTATTCAGTCCAATGATAACATGGTTTACTTAAGTATGGCAACCTGGTGTTAACTTTTCTTTTAGCTTGCAATTTACATCTAGTGAAGGTTAAAAAGAACACAGTGGAAGGCAAAATTTCCCCTTTAAATGTAAAGTATTTCAGACGTCCAGGGATTTACTTTACATCAGGGTTTCTCAACTTTGGCACTACTCCCATTTGGGGAAGAATAATGCTTTGTTGCGGTGGTTGTCCTGTTCATTGTAGGATGTTGAGCAGTATTCTTGGCTTCTATTCACTAAGAGGCCAGTAGAACATACCTAACTGTGATGACCACAAATGTCTCCAGACATGGCCTGTTATCCCCTGGTATTAAAATTGGCCCCTGTTGAGAACCATTGCATTACATCATAAAATCTCCCAAACTTAATATTAAAACATACCAAAAACAAGACTCATATAATGAGTGAGCATAAGTCTGACAGTGATCGTTGTATTCTTATCATTGGCTCATCTCTAAGGAAATACAGAAATAGCCATTCATTGTTTAGGCTAACTGAAGGTGCTCACATATTATAGAAATAATAGAGTAAGACTACATTATACATTGTTGAAATTAAGCTTAATAAACATGACTTATCAAGATAATTAAATTTATCTTTTCAACTGTCATTTATTCAGGGAATGATTCATCTATTTTCTTGTTCCTTTCTTCTGTGTGCATATCTTTCTCTGCCAGGTCTTTAGCTTTCCTCACCACTAGAACTTGAAATTAAGCCAGACATTTATCTAGTGCTTTCTGTATGCTTTAAGATGGTAGGATTCCAAAACATAGCATGTATAAATATTGTAGAATCATCATGCTTGTGAAATCCTTCTAGAGTCCTCTTCATGTCAGATAAATGGTTGACCCATCAAGAACAGGTTTAGTATGTCCTCTATTCCTTAAGTATTTTCATTCTGCTGATGATTCTCTATATCTAAATGCTTAAATTTTAGCCTGTTTCCTCATATAGTTTTTCTTTGTGGATATGTGCGTTTGTCTATGACCTCAGAGTTAGAAACCAAAAAAAAAAAAAAGGGAAGTTCAAGTATCTTTTTTTATTTTTTAATTAGTTTGAGGTGTACAACACAGTGCAATAGTTATACTTTTTACCCCTCAAAGTGACAACTCCCCTCCCCCAAATTGCCACACCACTCCTCCCCTCCATATCATATATCTCTATCACACTTCCTCTGTCTGACACCCTTCGACAGTATAATCCACATCCCGTGACTATCTATATATTCAATTACAGTTGGTATACAATATTATACAACATCAGCTTCAAGTGTACAGTGCAGTGATCAAGCCTCTACTCCATCCATGAAGTGGTCTCCCTAACAAGACATGTGACCATCTGACACCCCACAAAATATTTACAACATTATTAATTATATTTCCTGAACTGTCTTTCATATCCCTATGGCAATAGTGTGGTTACCTATTTATGCTGTCTAATCCCTTCCCCTTTTCCCTCATCCCTACCCCTCTCCCAACTAGCAACCCTGTTTTTCCTGTATATCTACGAGACTGTTTCTGTTTACTTTGCTCATTCATTCAGTTTTTCAGATTCCGCATATAAGTGAGACCATATGGTATTTGTCTTTCTCCGACTGACTTATTTCACTTAACATAATAGTCTCTAGGTCCAGCCATATCATTGCAAATGGTACACTTTCTTTCTTCTTTATAGTGGCGTAATACTCCATTGAATAAATGTACCACAATTTCTTAATCCAGTCATCTACCAATGGGCATTTCGGTTGTTTCCAAGTCTTGGCTACTGTAAATAGTGCTGCAATGAACATAGGAGTGCATATATTTTTTCGAATTAGTGTCTTGGGTTTTTCAGGATAAATACCTAGGAGTGGAATTGCTGGGTCAAAAGGTAGTTCCATTTCCAGTTTTTTGAGATACCTCCATACTGACTTCCATAGTGGCTGCACCAATCTGCAATCCTGCCAACAGCGCAGCAGGGTCCCCTTTTCCCCACAGCCCCACCAGCACTTGTTGTTTGTTGATTTATTGATGATAGCCATTCTGACAGGCGTGAGGTGGTATCTAATTGTGGTTTTTATTTGCATTTCCCTAATGACCAGTGAGGTTGAACATTTTTTTCATATGCCTGTTGGCCTTCTGTATGTCCTCTTTAGAGAAATGTCTCTTTATATCTTCTGCCCATTTTTTAATTGGGTTGTTTGTTTATTTGGTGTTGAGTTTCATGAGTGTTTTATAAATGTTGGATATTAAGCCTTTATCAGATATATCGTTGGCAAATATATTCTCCCATTAAATAGGCTTCCTTTTTGTTTTATTGATGGTTTCCTTTGTTGTGAAAAGATTTTTAAGTCTGATATAACCCCATATGTTCATTTTTTTCTTTTACTTCCCGGGCCCACAGGGATGTATCAGTAAAAATATTGCTCTGGGTAATGTCTGCAAATGCACTCCCTATATTTTCTTTTAAGAGTTTTATGGTTTCAGGTCTTACATTTAAGTCTTTAATGCATTTTGAATTTGTTCTTGTATATGGCATAAGGAGGTGGTCCAGTTTCATTTTTTTGCATGTGTCAGTCCCATTTTCCCAGCATCATTTATTGAACAGATTATCTTTACTCTAATGTAAATTCTTGCTTCCCTTGTCATAGATTAACTATCTGTAAATGCCTGGATTTATTTCTAGGCTGTCTGTTCTGTTCCGCTGATCTATGTGCCTGTTTTTATGCCAATACCATACTGTTTTGTTTTTTGGTCTTTTTTTTGAGGGCAGTGTCACTGGCCCTCATATGTGGGACCCAAACCGGGGCCGCTGGTTTACCAAGCCAGCGCTTAACCACCGTGCCACTCAGCCGGCCCAATACCATAATGTTTTGATTACTGTAGCCTTGTAGTATGTTTTGATGTCTGGTAGTGTGATCTCCCCGACTTTGTTCTTATTTCTCAGGATTGCCAAGGCTATTCGGGGTCTTTTATAGTCCTGTATAAATTTTAGGATTATATTTTCTATTTCTGTGAAAAATGCCCTTGGTAATTTGATAGGAATTGCATTGAATCTATATATTGCTTTAGGTAGTATGGACATTTTAGCTATATTAATTCTTCTTATCCATGAGCATGGTAGGTGTTTCCATTTATTTGTATCTTCTTTGATTTCTTTCTTCAGTGTCTTATAATTTTCTGAGTACAAATCTTTTACTTCTTTGGTTAAATTTATTCTAGGTATTTTATAGTTTTTGAAGCAATTGTAAATGGGACAGTTTTCTTAATTTCTCCTTCCGTTAGTTTATTATTGGTATACACAGATGCCCCTGATTTCTGAACATTGATTTTATATCCTGCTACTTTATTGAATTTGTCTATCAGTTCCAATAGTTTTTTGATGGAGTCTTTGGGGTTATCTATATACAGTATCTTGTCATCTGCATATAATGACAATTTTACTTCTTCCTTGCCAATTTGGATGCCTTTTATTTCTTTTTCTTGTCTGATTGCTGTGGCTAGAAGGAAGTTCAGGTATCTTAATGTGCATGCACACCTCTCTGTCTCTCTCTCCCTCCCCTACCCCATAAGTGAGATTTTTCAGTCTGCATACCCCATTTATGTTTTGTTTTGTCTTTTTAAGATTTTATTGGGGAATTGAGGGAGGGGAATAGCATTGGGGAACTGGGAAAGGGGAACAGACAAGTTGCTGTCCTTTTGTTCTTCAGCCTAGTTGTGGAGGATTGCTTCACTGGCCCATGTTGGTATCATCATTGCACTCTTCCTGGGTGAGGCAGTCACTTGCCGGCCATTGGATAACTGCTCATGGCAGCTCATGGCAGCTCACAAAAGTGCACGCCAGCTGCCTGCCAGCCCCACTACAGCCTATGCCATTGCCCGTGGCTCACGGGAGCCCAGCTCCAAGTCGAGCTGTTCACCATCTTAGTTGTAGAGGGTGCAGCGCCACTGGCCCTCATATGTGGGATTCAAACTGGGGCCCCACTGCTCAGAGCTGGCATCCCAAGACAACTATTAACCAAAGTGCCACTCAGCTGGCCCCCCATTTATGTTTTTGATTACCAAAGGTAACTGTGATTTTTATTTTATATTCAATATATATTTAATCTGTTGTAATTTAATGCCATTAAAAATTGTGTCAAGCATATTTATAGCAGTCATGGCCAAAGTGAAATCACTTTTGCCTAATTGAAGGAGAAGAAACAAAAATCTTCATTCTTGTAGCTGCAACCTCAACTAGCCTCTTACGCATCAGATCTGTTTCATTCCATTTAGATAACTTGTACTTTTGTGTTTCCTGTATGAATTATTGCTAAGATGGTATCAAAGAAAAATGACTGCTTTGAGTGGAGAGCTTGCTACTAACTAAAGTATTATAAGAACCTGATGGTTAAAGAAATTATGATAACACAAAATAGTTTAGGAAAAAACACCCTATTATAAATATATATGTCTAATGAGAAACTGAAGGAAAAATGCATACCCAACTACAACTGGGTTATGCAAACTTTGGAAGAAATACATGACACTGACACAGGGCAATTTCTCCAAGGCTTTTATTCAAAGACCTCAGAATGATTTCCAGTCATCAAGATTAATACCTCATCTAAGGAGTGGGAGTTTAGATCCAGAAAGTCCATATCCATTTGGATTTGAAAGCAATCTTAAACGAAAAACTGATAAGGTACTGACACACTGAAGTTTTTTAAAAAGAAACTTATATCTCACAGTTAGGTCATCTTTTATCCTTCTTATACTGTATTAAGGAAGACACATATGAATGACTGAAAAGAACTTCCAAATTTCTGATTTGATGCTCTGCTTCATCTAATCTACTATTGATTCCCTATAAATATTCTCTGTTTCAGTGATTGTATTCTTTATTCTGACTGGTTCTTTGTTTTGTTTGTTTTTTTGAGGGCAGTGTCACTGGCCCTCACATGTGGGATCCGAACTGGGGCCGCTGGCATCCCAAGCCAGCTCTCAACCACTGCACCACTTGGCTGGCCCTGACTGGTTCTTTTTTATATTTCCTATCTCCATTTTTATGTTATCTCTTTGTTGAAGTTCTTACTAAGTTCCTTGAGCATCCTTACAGCCAGTGTTTTGAACTCTGTCTCAGGTATGTTGTTTGTCTCCATTTTGTTTAGCTATTTTTCTGTAGTTTTGTTGTGTTCTTTCACTGGGGACATGTTTCTTAATCTCTTCATTTGGCTGCCTCCCATGTTTGTTTCTGTGTATTAGGTAGAGCTGTTATGTCTCTTGGTCTTAGAAAAGTAGACTTATGGAGTCAGTATCCTCTAAAGCTCAGTGATGCAATTTTCCCTGGTCACCTGAGCCAGGTTTTGCAAGAGTATACCTTGTATGGGTTGTGTGTGCCCTCCTGTTGTAGGTGAGCCTGGTTTTCTGTTTGTGTGTCAGTGAGAGGGATTGACCCTCACACTGATTGGTTGTGAGGACTGGCTGTGACTACAGTGGAGGAGCTATTGTGCAGGGACTGACCCTATGGAGCAGTATGTTCTTTATCGGGGCTCTGGTGCCTGCCCAGTCTGTCCTTTGGGTGTGTTGTTTGTGGAAGTAATTCAGTGGTGCTCTGGTGTGGCCTAAAGCTGGCCATCATGTGTGTTGGTTCTGGGGCTTCTTGGAAGAGGCTCTGTTACAGACCAAAGTCAGCCACTGCCTGTGTCCTGCCAGGGGCCACCTAGTGTGAGCTACATAGTGATCTGCAGATGGTTGCCCCCTGTGTTGAGCTTGGATATATCTGGGAGAGACTAAGTTGCAAATCAAAGCAGGGTGCCTCTAGTGCCCGGCTTGGGGCTGTTTAGCAAGAAGCACAGGGCACCTTGAGGCTAATTGTTGCTTTTGGGTGGTTTGTGAACCTTTTGTAGATTTTAGGAAGGTCTGCATCATGAGCCAAGACAGGCCACTTGTATGGATAAACCACTGGAATCAGATTGGGTAGGCCTGCAATTTGGGAGAAGTGGGGTCTCGGGACCACCAGAGCAAGGCTAACAGTGTTAGCCAGGTTGATACGCAGATATGGTGCTTGCTTGTGTCTGCATGCTGGGTCAAGGGAGGGCTCAACAAAGGAAGAGTGGATTCTGCCAGCACTTCTATTTAAAAGAAAGCTACCCTTCCAGCCCTCATCCTGATGCTGGAAAACTCAGTTCCTCCTCGTATGTCCCTGGTGCCTTTTGATCTGCTGCCCCAGTGCTGGAGCTCAGAACAAGTGAGCCCATAAGCATGTAAGTTTTTGTGTGGGACCATTAATAGGAATGCCTGGGACTTCTCTGTCTCACTCAGCTACAATCTTTGCTGGTTTTTACAGCTGGAAATTGTGGGGATTTATCCTGGCACTGGAACCGCAGGTTGTGGAACCTGGTGTGAGGTTGGTACTGCTCACTCCTCAGAAGGGACCTCCACAGCTGGGATACCCCTCCTGATTTTTAACTGCCACACATAGGTGTGGGACCAGCCTGTTCTGAGTCTCCGCCCCTCCTACTAGTCTCACAGTGGCTCCTTCTGTATATCCTTAGTTATAGGGCTTATGTTTAGCTAGACTTCAGGTGATTGTTAGTGATGGTTGTTCTTTAGTTATAATTTTGATGTGGTCATGAGAGGAGGCAAGCCACAGTCTTTGCCTACTCCACCATCTTGACTGGTAGCCTTGAAGAGAATGCCTTTTTAAAGTTCATCATCTTCAAATATTTCCTCTACTACACTTTTAGAACATGCACATGGGTAAATTTGAAAGCTCACACATCATCCACGGCATATGTGCCCCCCGGAAGTCCCCACCCTGTGACCTGGTCTATGCTTATATGGACAGAACCCAGGGATGGATCCTGGGAGCCTCTTTATCATTTTTAAAAGAAATAAAGAAAAAAGAAAATGTGTTAGGCATGAGAAAATTAGGCGCATGTAAGTCAGGAAAATGAGTTGGAACCAGAAGTGAGCTTGTGCATAAATTTCAAATCCCGGAGTCATACAATTCTGTCTGTGAGCCTTCTAGAAGTCATATGAGACAGGGAAACATGATCAGTTACAAGATTTATTGTCCATAAGTTAAAACCGATCAATGTTATATGAGCATGGTTTTTGCTGAGAAATAAAGGGAAAGAAATGTCATGGTGGATCTAAAACTTACGAAAATACAAATTAAACAGGCTGGCTTTGATGTACCTATTGAGAGTGCTTTTTTCCTGCAGTCAAAAAGGAAGCCATGAAAAAGATAGACTAGTTGAGTGGCCTTACCTGCATAAGAAATTATTCCCAAACCCTTTGAATTGTTAGATTTGTTCATTCTTGAATAGCTGTTTTATACATTGAGGGGATGTATGTACACAGTTTAAGAGTAGAGTTTTTGTGTGGAATTTTATTACTGCAGTATTCTCTCTCCATTGATGCCATTTAGATGAAATGGGTTTCAGGGTAGAACAATGTCCTTAGAAATATTGATTTTGAATCACTGGTACATGGATTTAACCTTTTTAGAAGTTTTTTTTTTTTTTTTGATATATCAGATTTTATCTCAGTAGGTGTTTAAAAAATGATTTTGCAAATGTTATTGTTGAGCTAAAACCAGATTAGTTTTGAAGAGGATAGAGTGAATTTAAAGCCAAAATTCTAAAAATTTAATGTTACAGGAAGCACACAGATAAAGGAACAATTGTGAAGTCAACCTCTGGGGGCCTGAAGTTTGGAAAACACTTGGTGGCATTTAGTTCCTTTCAGTCACTGGCTCATGACAAGCATTAGGCTTTTCTTCTGTGGACTGTGGATAAGCATCTTGGAGGAATAATAGAAGGGGAGGATTAAGTCTAGAATAGATTGTGTTGCCTTTTTATTTCTCCCCTAGTTGTGTGAGGTAACAAAGTTTCTAGTGTACATAGCTATGAGTTTTAGAATGTTTTTGTGGTTTTTTTCCATTTCCCTCATGAGTAGCATTTTCCTTATTTGCAAGCAACAATGTGTATAGAGTGTACAATGTTTTCTTAGCTTTTTCCTTCTTTAACATCTCATTTTACAGGTCCTTTGTGGAACATAAACCCTCCTAATGTCTCTTTCTTTGCCCTCAAACCTTGTAGTTGTTTTTCCTTACAGTCAATGTTGCAGGGCTGGGAAGCAGATAAAACAGCCTTGCTCACATCAGCTAAGATGTTTAAAAAGATAACATAAGTTACAATTAAATAATGTCCAAGGGTCAAAGTAGTCTCCCTTTCCACAATAACTATCTAACTCAAATAAGAATTCTCAAGTATGAAGTGTGCTGTAGAAAAATGTACCCACTTACTCAGTTTTTCTGTAAGATTTTAAATGCCATTGAAATTGGAATTATCATAGTTTTCTGATATCACATTAGGAATAATTTTATGTTTACATTTTTGTCTCTTATTTTCTGATATTTTCTTCCAGTCTCATCTTAAATCTTATCTGTGATTAAGAAAGGATATGGTTTCTTAATTTGTGTATTTTATTGCATTTCTTGTATTGCATGTTGATGATGACTTTGTTTTCACTGGTAAATGTTTTACATTTAAAAAATGAAACCAACACTGCTCATCTCGTATTGAAAACGCAACAAAGGAAGCATGCGAGAATTAAAATAATGTGTTTTGCCTTATTTTTGTTTTGTTTTTTCTTTTTTAGATGGTAAGGTTGAAGTCACAAAAGAAGGTGTGAAGCTGTGCACCATGGGTCCAGGAAAAGTATTTGGGGAGTTGGCTATTCTTTACAACTGTACCCGGACAGCGACCGTCAAGAGTAAGACTTTTATTTTTCAGATACTTTCAATACCTTTTTTCCTCACATCTGTGGGATGTTGAATAATATTCCTCTGGATTTAATCTTTGCAATTCAATTAATCAGTATTTTAATTTTTGTTTTGCAATATAGTTGATATATTTGTTTTCCTACTAAAGGATGATTGATAGCAGTCAGTTTTGCATAACTTAAATTTTATTGCTGCCTTATGAAAAGTATCCTTTCAACCTAGAATTCTTATAAATTAGGATTTATAAAATCATATAATTTTATAAATTTGAATTAAACAAGAACAAGGCCTTTTCTTTTTCTGCCTTTAAAACCTCAGGCTCATATTTAAGAAATTTTTACATGCTGCTACTTTGGGTTACATTCTTTCTTAAGTTCTACTTGTTCATTCAGTGGTTTAAAAAAAATTATAGGAGAAATTTTCTTTGTCTCATTCCAACATCAAGTGAGATATATCCTGAATTCTAAAACTGTGTCTAAGTATATTCTTGTCTTCAGCTGCTCATCAAGCTGTATATTATAGCATTTTCCTTTTCTACTGATTGAGCTCATTTTAAATCAGGGCAATAACGCAGCTTGTTTCCCTAACTTTACATGTATGTGTATATATGATTTTTCTAGCAACTTTCATTGTTTGGTAGAAGCAGCTGCAATAGTTAGGGGTGGGGGTTGGGGGATTGTTTTAAATACTCCTTCCTGACTGCAGGATGTAAGTAATGTGTGTATAACAAATAGAGCTGAATAAATGCAAATGCCAACAATAGAAGCTCCACTGCATCTTTAGGCAGAGGTGTATTTCATGTTTGGAAAGTTTTCCTGGTATATACTATACTGTGAATAATGGCAAATACAAGTTACCGTGATTAGGTTGTGTCATTTTTAAAAATGCCATTGGAAAATCGCATTGTTAATATCAATTAGTTTCATCTGGATGTCACTGACTATTTTGTATACTAGCTGTTTCTCTCAGAAGTATGGCAATAAGTGACAGTATGACATTGAAAGTTGGGTTATAAAGAATGCATCGCTTAGCTAGGGTCCCAGAAATTGTCTTGTTAGTGAGTCACCTTTTTATTCATTGAAATCACTGCTATTTGCATTGCAGCTGAGGCCTTTACGAGTCTTTCTTGGCACTTAATTCTTGATCTCTGAAAGCACAGAACTCTTGATTATAAGCACTATGATGTTTTTATTTCAGGTGATCATTTAATTACATGACTCAAAGAATAATGAAGCCCAATGAACCACAAAAAATTTTTCCAGAACTTGAACTCACTTAAAAAGTGCCATAACTAGAACAAAGAGTAGTCATGACTCCATTAAGTGAACAGCTGTTACTATCATGCTTCATTTTCATGAGAAATACATTCCCTTTAAGGCAAAAAGGAACCAGAATAGAACATTTTGATTCAATAGGCTTTCTCAGAATGATGATATTGTTTTTTTAAAGTTTTAAAATATTTAAATTGTAAAAAGAGTTCAGTTCATTTAGTCTAACTGAAAGTACAAAATTTCCAAAGGTCAACAGTTGGTTAATTATAAAAGTCAAAACAGTGCTTAATTTTTTTGAAATATTGAATTAGTATTAAAGAAATATCTTATATAGACTACTAAGTAGTATATTTAAATAAAATTTACAGCAAAAGATTTGTCATAAAATGATTGCTTAGCTTCATAAAAATTAACTTTCTTACGTTTCTATAAAATGGTGTTAATCCACATTATCCTCTATTGCATTCATGTTTGGTAAAGTTAAATAGATACTGTATTTTTAATTGAGCAAGAAGGAACTAGGTGTTGAAAGCAAATTATAACCCTAACTATTTGGGGGATCAAAACATCCATCAAATGGAAATGGAGCATTTTGTTTAATAGACTCAGAGATGTTTCATGTGTGTATGCATTTGTGTATGTTTGTGTGTGCTTGCGTTTTCATAGTGCCAACTTAAGATATAAAGGTGATATTTCAAAAAGAGCCCTGGGTTGATGGTGTGCAAATATATCTATGAATTTATAGCTGAAGAGGTTTTGTGCATGAGTAAGGAATAATATATTTTAACATCTGTTGCTTCTGGATGTTGTGTAAGAGCTAGACGGTGTGAATAATGATTACTTGTTGTTCAGGACCTTTTTGTCCTGTCTCCTCTGCTATCCAGAATAATTGTACTTATGACACTAGTTATTTAAATACCACTTTAAATTTATGTTTAAATGATACCCTCAGGCTAATCACTTTATAATTCTAATTAGATTCCATCATGGATGCTACTTTTACCAAAGAACTACAGTTAGTTTTATCATACTCTTTACATGTGATATTTTAAAATGTCCTAATTTGACTTTTTCGATCCAATCATCTCTCAGGGTTCAAGATTGTGTTGACTGTTGTCCATTTCTTCTTAACTATCATTTGCCAGTGATGACCGTTTGATAACTTTCAAAATGGATTCATCTATTTGAGTGTAACAGTCTAAGTCTGAGAAGACTATCCTTCCACCTCAATAGCTTAATTATTCATGCTTTCTTTTTTTCTCACTTACCTAGGCTTCTGATTCCCTTTTTCCCAGCATCACCCACTTTCTTTCACGGTTGAGAGTGTTGATGATTCCCTTCTTTTCCTTCCTAGGTCAGCCTGAAAGCTGTCTAGCATTTTAATGCATTTTTAATCTCATAATTGCAACTAAATCCTAGGTGACATTCAAGAGCTCTTCAATGTATTGTAAATGAGTCATTTCTTGTTCAGGAGAGCAATTTTTGAAATTTTATCAGGCCATGAATAAATTCCAGTGGCTTTCTCTGCTAACAAATGTGACCCTAATACCTATGGGTTTTCTTTAATTTAGGGTATCAAAAAATAGTGTGTTTTTTTTTTATTGAGGTATAATTAACATGTAGCATTATACAGAGGGTGCCAAAAAATGTATACACATTTTAAAAAAGGAAAAAACTGTATTAAAATTACACTGATGGTCGAGCCAGCTGAGTGGCTCAGTTGGTTAAGAGCTCGCTCAAGAGTGCGAGCTGAGCTCTGAGCAAGAGGAGTTCGTTGCCCAGCCCAAGCTGAGCTTCTGGATGGCTCAGCTAAAAATAAATAAATAAATAAATAAATAAATAAATAAATAAATAAATAATAATAAAATTACACTGATGGTAACCACTTTTAGCACCTCTTGTGATTGCAGAAGTCAAATGTGACTTGTATTCATCTTTGTTATCAGTATATATTGAGTATTTCAATTTTAATAGTCTTTTCCTATCTTAAAATGTATATATATTTTTGACGCCCTCTGAATTAGTTTCAGGTGTACAACATAACAATTCAATATTTGTAGATATTGCAAAATAATCACTACGATGTCCAGTTAATATCCATCATCATACAGTTACAAAACAATTTTTTTGCAATGAAAAGTTTTAAGATTTACCCTCTTAGCAACTTTCAGATATGCAATAAAGTATTATTAACTATAGTTGTCATGCTGTACATTACATTTCCAGGACTTATTTATTTTATCACTGGAAGTTTGTGCCTTTTGACCCCCTTCACTGATTGCACCCACCCACCCCAACTCGGGTAACTACCCATTTGTTCTCTGCATATATGAGCTTGAACACTTTTTTTTTTTTTAATTCCTTATATAAGTGAGATCATTTAGTCTGTGTTTCTCTGCCTGACTGACTTTGTGTCACCTAATGCCCTCAAGTATCATCCATGTTGTCACAAATGGCAATAATTCTTTCCTTTTTTATGGCAAAATAGTATTTATAGTGATATAGACAGAAAACATCCATGATATGATAAAGATCTATATTCATAGTCTGTTCCTATCTTATAAAACACCATTGATTTTTCACTGAGGAATGAGGATATTTTATATATATATAAAATTAACATGATATTGGAAACAAAAAGCTGGCAAATATCTTGACACTATTCATAGTCTAAATATGCTCAAGTTTTCTTTATTAACTGTGATATGAAAATGGTCACTTTGATTGTGTCTATCCAATCCCAAACAATCCACATGCCATAGGGAGGAAAAAAATCAGTTGTTATATTAGATTTCTACAACACCAAATATTATCTCCAATGTTGTTTGAATTTCACCTTTTGTCTAAATAGTTTGGGATTCTGAAGACAACAGATGATTGTACCATCCATTTTCGAAACCCACAAGGGATAGGAATTTCTAATATGTCCACTAAATACCCTTGCTTACTCAATTCCCATACTTGGAAGCTTGTCATTTTCATGTTTTTCTCAAGTGTCACTCCTGGTTGTGATTTCACTTTCACTACCCTCACAGCTAAATCAATATCAATTTACTCTCATGCCTGGCTTCTTACCTTGCCTCTATGCCCTAGGTTCTTTAAAAACCACAAAAATGAAAAAGTTAGTTACTGGAAACCTAAAAATAGAAAAAAAAAAAAAAGGTACTTAGTTTATAGTGAGAGAGTGATTCGGTGACACATACCCTATGTGTGAATTTTCAAGGACACTTATACTATTGTCTTGTTTTCCTGCATTTCCCACCACCAGCTCTCACAACTACATAGGGATTTTTTGAGGTTTGAATCATATCACTCTGCTGCAACTTCAGTTATGCATAAATTGGTACTTTTGCCTTAAGATACTAAGTTGAAACCTGTTCCTCTTACTTTGCGTTTCTAGCTCACAATACCCCAAATCTTCAGCAGTATATTATTCTAACAGTCCCATTCAGAAAGACTTCAGTGAAAATAAAAGAATAAAGGTCTCTCTCTTTGTAGGAAAACATCTCCATAGCAGGTTAAGATAATCACCATAGCAAGTTATCTGCAAAGAATGTTTATGGTGGGTGTAAATTGACTTGGGCAAAATATCTGAGTAATTATTTCTCCTTAGATTATTTATAGCAAGTATTTAAATATCCCACAGTATTAAAATACTTCAGTATTAACACAAAAGAGCCTAAACAGTCTACAAGAAATCTGACAAATTGAATACTTTAATAACATCTGGTAAAAATATTTTTCTTCCTTTGTTTGAATACTTGCAAGTTTCCCTGTTTAGTCTTCCCTAGAATATTTGTGTGAGGAAAGTTAACTAATTAAGATACTTCATTGTGTCATAGACATTTTAAGAACAAGGTTAAAATTAGGTTTTGATTTTTTCTGTTTATTTTTGTTTTTAAAATAAATTTGAGTCTGTACTGTGAGATAGCTTATACATTTCTTTGTAGCTCTGTTTCAAACACTATTCAACCTGGCTCAGAAAAACCTGCCAACTGTGAAAATCTAAAAAGATAAATGGGAAAAAAAAGGAGATATATCTAAAATTTCTAGCTCAAATACTACTGTTACTAATGTAATATCTCTATACCTTACACTCAATGGGTCGACATACAGTGCTTTTTATTGGTAAAGGAACAAAGAAATGAATGCCCATTTCATTGTGAATGAAAAGAAATGATAGATGAAGCTCTTAGAAAACTTGAAAATTCCTTAAGTGACTTAAACAAGAAATAAGCAGTTAGACGCTTTTTAGGAAATATTATTATAGAGTTCCGTAAAGCATCATATTTGTGATAAAGATATTTCCACACGTGAAAACGAAGCAACATTGTCTGCCAGTGCAAACAACTGTCGTGTTTGCAGTTATTACCTGGGGTTTTACTGAGAGGGAGCAACAACGACCTACTGTCACGCGACCCTCCCCCCACACACACACACCGCCCCCACCTCAGCAGGAAAGATAAGTATGCTAATGAGGCAGCCTCTGTTCTTCCTTCCAGGAGGCAAATTAAAAGGATGCGTCATTTCTCCCAGCCTAACGTGCCTGCTTTCTACCAAGAATCCTGAAAGAAAGGGGAGAAAACACAAAATAAATTTAGGGTGATGACGACAGGAACATGACCCTGATTACAGAAAAAAAAAAAAAAAAAAAAAGCTCCAGTAACTTCTCAGGGATTGTCATCATCCTTGACAGAGAAGCAAACAGTGTATTATTGTAGCATCTTGGTTAGTGAGTTAATCAGACAATTTTCTTCTTAGTAAAAAAATTTTTATCACATTCGTCTATTAAAAAAATACTGTGTAGGGCCAGCCGGCTGAGTGGCGTGGTGGTTAAGCGCTGGCTTGGGATGCTAGCGGCCTGGGGTTCAGATCCCACATATGAGGGCCAGTGACACTGCCCTCTTTAAAAAAAAAAAAAAATATATATACATATATATATATATATATATATACACACACACACACACACACTGTGAAAATAGTATCATAAACCCAGTTATGTAATCCCTGAGAAATAAATTTCTTTAATAAAGGAGTCAATTCACTAGGTACCAATGTTGCCACTTAACTGATTAACATTAACAGACGGATATAATGAAGCTATTCTTTAATCTCATTCCTTTATTGTTTAAGTGAATTAAAAGTGAATTTCAAAGAAGAAGGAAACAGTTATTAAACTGAAAATTTCTTTTATAGGTTGAAGTTTTGTTTGTTTTTGTTTGCTTTTTCTAATCTTGATGGGAACTGTTATAGTCAGAATTTATTTATGATTTATATTTGACTACTTCCAAAGAAGATTTTGAGTCCAATATTGACCAGGCATATGCTTGTCAGTGCTTCTTGGCGGAAAGAAAAAACAAAAACAAAAACAAAAACAAAAAAAAACCTTCTCACAGTCAAGGGAAGGCAATAGTACTTAATTCCTTCTTAAGGTTAGATAAATTACTCTCTCTCCTCCCTCCTTTAATTACTTAATCATTGAGTACCTTAAGTGTTCCTAGAGAATGCTCAGGCTTTACCTGCTAGGTTATTATTATTATATTAAGGATCAGAGATAATTTAATAGTAAATCTAAACAATAGGCAAGGAAGGCTGAGTTTTAGGATTTTTTTTTTTTTATCCTGAAGAATTAGTCATTTCCCTACGAAGATCTGCATCATAAAAAGCTCCCACACAAGCTGACACTTGTGTCAGTTTTTGGTGTACTGAATCCTCATTCATTGAATAATTTGTGAAGAGGTAATTTTAGTATTTATTCAGCTGATTGAAAAAATCAAAAGTAGGGCAGTAACACAGGTCAATAGTGTTTATTCTGCAATTATTATTTCTTTTTTAAAGGAAATTTTCCTGTCCATGGATTGTGATGGACTCCTAATGAATGCTCAAAAGTAACAATGATCATGAGAGCAGATAACATTTGAAGGCTATGGGTGATACAGTGGGTTCAGAGCTTTTGGATAAGTGGTAGTGGTGGTGTCCCATTTTATTGCTGAAGAAACTGAGACGTAGAGTGGTTAAGTGACTGGTCCCATATCACATAGCTAGTTTATAGGGAAGGCCATGAGTTTGACACAACTGTGCTATGTTACTGCCATCACAAACTTTTGCATTTTGTCTGCAGTCGCTCTTTTTGGTTTTAAGCACAAGTGAATCTGTAGGACTACTTCTACTGACTAAAAGTCTATACTTTCACAAAAAGTTACACAATATGTTACATTAATTTTTTTTTTAAATTGAAACACATGGACCCACAATAAGTATGCCTGTTACAAAAGGATGGATCCTTTAACACAATAAAGAGAGGGTCATAAGGATAAAAAGCCTTAGAGACATATAAGCAATCAGAACCAATTGCAGGATCTAGTTTTTGCAATGCGTTGAAACAACAAATGTTTCATGCAATGCAATTTTATGGTTCGATATTTGATACATTGCCAAGTTACTGTACATGCTACATTTCTTTTATAAAACCTATTTGTCAATGAATTTCCTTAAAGTAGGGCTTATAAAAATTTAAACAGCAATTCAAAAACATTGAATGAAGAACAAGGAAGGATGTTTTAGAAGTACTTTATATTATTTTTTATTTCATAACAAATACATAAAAGTAAAACAAAACAAAAAATGGAATCAGGACAGTGTGTTTGCCTTTGTTTTCCCCTTGAATGCCCTCAGACCAGAGGAAACATAATGTCAGCAATTCACTGGTGAATCTGAGAAGACCTCTCCTCTTATAGGCTGTCCTTTGTTAACTGGATAAATGTCTAAGGGATCAAGATAACAATGCTTTATAATTTACAACCTATTATCCATGCATTATCTACAGTGATCCTAAAATATCCTAATCTAGTGAGAGGTGTTGTCCCTGATTTTCCAGATGAGAAAATGAATACAAGATCATGGAGGCCATTAATGCTAATTGATTTACAAACCCTCTGATGCAAATTTATGTAGCAGTATTTGAAGCACTTGCTATTAGCATCCCTTTTTTCCTTTCCCCACCCCCATATATGGACTCCTGAGTAAGGTCCATATATGCCTACTACTCAACTGTAAGTGTGGATGAGGAAACATCAGATGTTTGCTACAATGTTTATAAAAGTACAGTCCCTGGAATGGCAGCATCAGCGTCACCTAGGCACTTGTTAGAAGTGCAAAATCTCTGGCATCCTCTATCTATTGATTTAGAAAATTGGGGGCATGTCACAGCAACTGTAGGGGAAAAAAGCTCTCCAGGTGACTCGGATGCATCTTAGGTTTGAGAAGCACTGACCCTACATCTTACGGGCACTTAGTTTGTATTAACCTTCACGTAGCACACTCTCCCATGCATTGAATTGTTTATATTGAAGTATTTAGAAAGAAAATTACAGTCAATATAATTAGTATTACTCTTGGTGTCATTGTAGTTTTTTCCTTGTTATTTTGTTGCTGTAAAGCAGAGACATTTAAGAAAAGTTCCATTTTTCTTTTAGGGAGTGAAACAGCATTAGTGGAAGAGTACCAGCGTTGTGTAGCTTGTTAACATATTCTTTTGACAATTAGAAGTAAAATGAAAAGAACAGGTTGAGTGGGAAGGAAAAAAATGAAAAATCATGGGCTGCTGGGCCATGTTGTTAACAAGAATAACCTTTAGATCTATTGAATTTGATAGCTAAGATACTAGTAGGAAAACAGAAAGAAGTTTCATTCAATTTTTGTTGTTCATTTTCATGTTGTGAGTGTAGTTATATCAGATGAAAACAAATGCGGATGGACACTTTTAAGAGAACAGCTGAGTTGGCGATGTCTGATTAAATGGAATGTTTTTCCCTGATGGATTAAACTCATTGGATCAGTGATGGTAAAGGTCCTTATAGCCAGTATAGGTGTTCATTGATGTAATTCATAGTGAGGGTTCAGGCAGTCCCAGATGGATTGCATATCTCTTAGCATCTGATAATTAGAATACTAAAAGACACCCATGTATCATAGTTATTGAAAAAGAAATGGAGGAATTCCTTGGAATTGAGACATGTGCAGGTCTGAGGCCTGGAGTATTGAAGGATTTATGTAAGAAAGTGAGCCAGCAAATTTCTGCAGGAGTCTTGAAGAATTTAATTTTTTCTGTGAATGTGTAGTAGGTCATAGAAGTCAGTAACGACTTCTCAAAAAAGACAGAGAGAAAGGGTCAAGAAATGATACGGGCGTGAGAAGCTGAGCAGTGTCTTCTGTGGCTAAGCGTTCTTCACTACTTGTTTTCCCTAAACAAAGAACAGTCTGCCTAACTAATAATTCACACTTTACACCCTCATAATTTCTCCCATGTCTAATAGAGCAACTTTATTGATTGGAAAACATTGTTGTCTGTAGTTTCCTGAGTGGGATCAAACAGTATTGTTCAGACTAGATTTATAACTGAATTCTTTTTGTTTTATTTCCAAAGAACAATCCCATGCAGTGTTTCTGTGTATGACATTTGTAATAACAGACCTTGGCGGTTCCAGAGTGGGGAAGAAGCCTGCAGGAGCCCCACCTAGTGGCCTTTACTCTTCATGCCTTCTTGCCCCTCCCCCAGAGTAAGTTCCTCTATGGCCGGCATTTTTTAGTTCAGGTCAGATAGCAGTTTGAAAACTACTGCTCTAGTTGAATCCAAGGTTACTTTGAGTATCTAAGTAGTGGTAATTTTTTTTAATTTACATTTTGTTTTTCAACTACAGTTGACATACAATGACACATTAGTTTCAGATATATTGTATAGTGGTTAGACCTTTATATAACTTCTGAAGTGATAACCCCAATAAGTCAAGTACCCACCTGATACCATACATAGTTATTAAAATATTTTTGACTATATTCCCTATGCTGTATTTTACATCCCCATGGCTATTTTGTAACTGCCAATTTATACTTCTTAATCCCTTCACCTCTTTCACCCTGCCTCCCACAGTCCCCCTCCCATCTGGCAATCATCAGTTTGTTCTTTACAAACTACCTTTAGGTACTTACACTTGGCTATGTGTGGTAACTCTAGCCTTTACAATGATCCCGCACATTTCAGTAATAACACCATTGCATTGGTGAAGTAACTGATCTTTCAAGGACTTAAGAAACTTCCTTAAGGTCCCCCATCTGGATTGATAAACTATACCTCTCTCCTAGACAGTCCCCAGGAAGACATTGAACTACATCATCTCAACCTTGGTTTCCAGCAGTTGATAGATGAAGATCCAACTTCAGACCTGTCTTGTCATTGATCCAGAATTCTTAGGCTCCCACCAGACTCTTTAGAGGCACTGCTACTAAGCCCCCTGGAGAGCATCACCAGGGTAGAAAACCCTGCAACTAAGATATGTATCATCTAGCAGGAGAGACAGGTTAAAGATAGACAGATTATAAGAAATTCTTGGCAAACGAGAGACTTAGAGACCTAGAGGAATTTTGAGGTAGAGAGAGATCATTTGACTGGCATGGACAGGCTTTGTGGAGGAGACAGAAATTTACCTGTGTCAAAATTAAAGAGTAGAGCAGTTCAGAGTATGGAATCTGGAATCCTGTTGCCTGGGTTCAGAGGGTCTGCCACTTACTAGCTTTGCACCCTTGAGTAAATAATTTAATGTTCCCAGGCCACTGTCCTTCTACACGGTAAGGACCTGCCTTATAACTGTTACAAAGATTAAGTAAGGAAATGTCTGTGAAAGGGACAGTGTGGAAACCAGCATGTGACACATTCAGCAAACACTGTTCTGTCACAGCTGTTGTTATCATCACAACTAAAACTATAAAAGCATGAGAGGATTCTGTAGGTAGTTAGGACCTTCATTATTGGCAGAACCTGAGAAGCAACCTTGAGGAACCCAGAGCACAGTTTGAAACCCACAGTTAGAGAAGTATAGGAAAAGGAATGGGCCATGTCCCAAAGGCAGAGGTTCCCGGAAGCATCCCAGGTCCTGAGATACTCCTCCTTTCACCACAGTCTTTACCCAACAAAGTGAGTTCAGATGTGTCCTTTGATGAACTGGTACGAGAAACACTACCATTAAAAACAAACTGCAGGGCCCGCTGAGTGGCGTGGTGGTTAAGCGCTGGCTTGGGAAGCCAGCGGCCCCGGTTCAGGTCCCACATATGAGGGCCAGTGACACTGCCCTCAAAGAACAACAACAACAAAAAACAAACAAACTGCAGGTAAGGATATAGGGGAGAGAGATTAGATCCCACAGGCTAGCCATTCCAATGCGATGCTTCTGCTTGGAGGCATAACTTTGGACTGTGAAAAAGTGAAGAATATTTATGTGTCAGCTGAAGATCTGTTGTCATCACTTCCCCCTTGGGCAGAATTTTCAGGACTTCCATGAGAAGGTGTTTGTGGGTGGTGTGTTCACAGCCTGAATAGGGACCTAATGTGTCAAGGTCTTGGGAAAACCTGAAGAGATGGTTATTGGTTATGCCTTTAAAATGCTTCTTCCTTTCCTTTCCGTCTTTTTCACCATTCAGCATCAGTTATCCTTCCATCACCAAATAGTTGATAAAATGTCAATTACTTTCAAAAATAATATTTTAGACAAATAGCACCTGCAGTTTTTATCTTTAGGTGCAGTCTGGAAATTCAAGACTTCTGCATCCATTTGTCTCCTTGATTGCCTTAGGAAAGAGTGCTAATCTGTTCTGCATTTACTGTGTCCATGTTGACCACCTGGATAAAGATGCTGCTCACGGTCACAGTTCTCATAAGAATGACTAAAATCCTGGTCCCCCAAGAGATTCAAGCTCCTATATCTTGGCCAAAGCTTTGGCCTTTTATCTATAGTTTGAATTTAGCATTTCCTGGTTTTCCCCAAAATTACAGCTATCCCATGTTATGGAAATTGTTCATACTCATTGCCTTTTGCTGTCATTTAATAATATGCCACAGAAATCTAGCCTTTTAAATGGAATTTGCCATGGACATACAGCCAATAAAAGTTATCCATGAAGCCTGAGTCTAACAGGAAGGATGATGAGCTGCTAAAAAAATGGAAATGAGATTCTCCCCAATATGAAATGGCCCAAACTATGTGCAGTACAAGATGTAATTACATGAAGTTTTAAGACTACCAAAATATTCAAAATGGAGTTTCTGAAATGCTAAACATCTTCTGAAACTCAAATTTGAGTTGGAAGAAACCTTAGACATAATTACCTGCCTTTGTCTATAGTAATTAGTTTTAGGACTAATAAAAATGGAAGTCAGCTCTAGATGTTTGGAGCTTTTAAAAATTAGGTCAAAATATACTTTAAAAGTCTCCGAGTTAAATGAGAGTCAGAAGAAGAAAAAAAAGCTAAATGAAAGATGTAATCTTTTATTTACTCATTCTCTGAATCTCTTGTGCTTAGTGTTTCTCAGTCAGAATGGATTTGGCCATGAACGATAGTAAATCATTATAAAGCAGCAGAAGTATTTTTTCTATACTGACTTTTTCCCTATTACTTTAATTAATTTAACATGCCTTTTACATATTTTTTATATTTTTTATCATGAAAATAATATTTAAAGTGTTTACATGGAAAGATTTTTTGAAAATCATTTAGAATTCTTTGACCGTTTTGCACTTTCGTCTTATTCTCCTGAATGTTTTAAAATGTAAGATCACACTGCTCCACCTTTTAATGCACAGGCTCAATTCTGAACATTAATCATTTGTTTATAGTTAGTATGTGCTTCTATTGCTCTTAAGGTTTTATTTTGTGTCAAGGTGGTGGATTTTGTTTTCATTTTCTCTTTGCGCTTTTCACTTGTGTGGTAATGTTATTATACCTTTTCTTCCACTCCTTGTCCTCCAATTTTTTTTTCTGTTCAACTTTTGCTATTAAAAAATTATTTCTTTTCTGCTCTGGGTGTGCATATTCTCCTTGGTCCATGCAGCTTAATAACTTGCACTAGAATATTAATACTTTGTATTCATGTTTCATGAATGCTTTGAATTAGAAATTGTTATGCGTGCCCTTTGTTAGCAGGGCTGATTAAATTGGAATAGAAAGTACTGATGAGAGAATTGGTATCTTTCTAGAGATATGTTCAACACTAATGCTTATCTAGTGGTTGACTTGGCACCGATTCCGAGCATTTGAATTTTAGGTTTTTTCCAATATTGGTAATTACATTCTGGCATTCTGTTTTAGGAGTTAGACATTTATTTAGTTGAGTCACTGGTAGCTTAAAATTTATGGAATAATTATGTTGATTGATTTAAATTGCTCAGCAGAACCATTTAAAAAAATTAAATGTTGGCAAGCTTGATTTATTTACAACCATAGCATTAACATCTAAGAGTATTAGTTAAGTAGGCACTAGATTTCTTTTCCGGATGAGCTATTAAGGCATATGTTTTTATGGTATTTGTGAGTAAAAAAGTTGTACTACTTTTTCTATATACTGATTTTCAATTATTATTCATGCTTGGGAAATATATTAGTCATTGGTAAACTACCCAGGGTAGTTTTATTTCTTTTTTAAAATAATATTTTGTTTTTCAATTACAATTGACATGCAATATTATACTAATTTCTGGTATGCTACATCATGATTAGATATTTATATAACTTATGAAGTGATCACCCCAATAAGTGTAGCACCCAGCTGGCACGATACATACTTGTTACAATATTATTGACTCTACTGCACTATACTTTACATCCCCATGACTATTTTGTAACTACCAATTTATACTTTTTAATCCCTTCCCACTTTTCACCCATCCACCCCAAACCTCCCTCCAATCTGGCAGTCATCAAAATGTTCTCTGTATCTATGAGTTTGTTTTGTTTGTTCATTTATTTATTTTTTTTAAAAATTCTGCATATAAGTGAAATCATATGGTATTTGCTTTTCTCTGACTTACTCCACTTGGCATAATACCCTCTAGGTTCGTCCCTGTTGTGGTAGATGGCAAGATTTCATTTTTTTAATAGCTGAGTAATATTCCACTGTACCACCACTTCTTTATCTGTTCATCCATTGAGAGACACTAGGCTGCCTCCACATCTTGGCCATTGTAAATAATGCTGCAATGAACATATGAATGCACATGTCCCCTCAAAGTAGTGTTTTGGGTTTCTTCAGATAAATACCCAGAAGTGGGATTACTGGGTCCTTCTTTGCCTCTTGGTACAGCCTCTGTTTTAAAGTTTATTTTGTCTGCTATAATTATTGCTACCTCAGTGGTGTTTTCTTTTCCATTTTCATGAAATATATTTTCCCATTCATTTACTTTCAGCTTGTGCGTGTCTTTTGATCTGAAGTGATTCTCTTGTGGGCAGCATATGTATGGGTCTTGTTTTCTTATCTATTCAGGCATCCTACATCTTCTGATTGAATCATTTAATCATTTACATTTAAAGTAATTATTGATTGATGTAATTATTACCATTTTATTATTCATACTTTTTATCTTTTTTTTTTTTCCATCTTCTTAAAGAAGTCTCTTTAACATTTTTTTGTAATACTGGTTTGGTGCTGATGAACTTTTTTAGTTTTTCCTTGTCTGGGAAACTATCTGTCCTTCAATTCTAAGTGAAAGCCTTGCTGGGTAGAATAATCTTGGTTTTAAGTCCTTGCTTTTTGTTACTTTGAATAATATGTGACAATCCCTTGTGGCCTGGATTAAGCAGTGCCCACCCCGCCTACTTAAAACCCTTCAAAAGCAGCACTTATTCATATTAGACTTATAATTTGGACTTGTAATTAAAAATTCATCTTTAATATGTTCTCCATAGTGCTTTTGTAGTTCTTCAAACATTATCTTTTGAAGTACAATTATTATATTACAGTTAAGATCAACTCCTTGGGACCTAGAAGAAAATGTTAATTAGAAGGCCTGTGGCTAAGAGCCTTTTGGATTTGGACATGATAGCATAGCTATAAACTCTGACTTTGGTCCTATGGTGTTTAGAAGCACATAACATGCATTTTCTTTTTCAGAACAGCATTTAGAGCTTAGAGAATATGGATAGGTGTCATTGATAATATAAGAAGATTTGTAAATTGTGTTTTAGGCGTTAAAATTTTCTAATTAAATGGCTACGATAGCCATGGATTTTGAGGTCCAGTGGATAGTCAAAAGAATAAGGAAAAGATAGATTTCAGAAGACTTATAAGGAATATAAACATAAAAGCAAATTTTTATTGAGGGAAAGTTAATTTTTATTAAAAAAAAATTGATTTTGTTATTTTGAATGGAAGCCAAAACCTGGGTATATCTATGTTGGAAAAAGGTCTAAAAAATGAAGAAATTATTCTCAACATTCTCTCTCCAGTGCTTGGGTAGGTACATGAGAGACTGGAGAAAAGAGGGAAAGCTCACCTAGTGTCAAAGCATGTTATGCATTTACAAATAAAGAAAACCAATCAAGAAACATACACATAATGTCTAATGTATAATGGCATTTAGTAAAACTCATACAGAGTAGAATTAATCTACTTTTTGGTAAAAGCCAGTTTGATATAAAGAGATGGAATAGAAAAAAAAGAAAATTGTAGGAAACTTGAATATTTGTACAGTATAATACTGTTTTACTATTCAGACATTTTGGTTCAATAAAATGCATTATTTTAAGTGTACATTGATGAGAAAATGCTTTATTAATTGTGGGGTTTCTTAAAATTTTAGGTCTCAAGTAGCATTATTGGCATAATTCCACCAGTGCCTACAAGAATTTTTATTCCTCTTAAGAGAAATCGTAGCACTTTGAAACTCACTAATAATTAAAGAAAGCGTTTTATTTTTTTCTGTTAGTGCTAATATTGTATGCTTGGTATTTTAAATGAAACCTTGTAATGATTTTCAGGTATCTTAGCATATTGTGAATATAACAACATGCTCATTTGAATCACAGAAGCTTGCCAGCATTTAAAAGACCTTTTATAGAGGCGGGGACAAAAAGGAAAAAGAAAACCTTTTGAGTTCATCTGCAATAATGTTTTGCATAATTTGGAGGAGAAATTAGCTTTTTCTATTAAGACTATACTTTTAAAATATTATCTTAAAGAATTCTTGGAAACACCTTGAGAAACTTAGAGGATGGAATACAAGCCAACATAAGGAATTGGAATAATTCCCCACCTTCCCTTTCAACTTCCCCCTCCCCCTGGTCCTTCTAGCACAAACTCTACTCACCTCAACAGTCTGTGGCATAGTAGCAAGATCCATGGACTTTAGACACAAGTTTGAAAGACAGCTTTGCTGCTTGGGTATTTACCCTAAGCAAGTTACTTGACTGATGTGAATCTAAATTTCTAAAATGAAGCACTATGGAATTAAATAAACAATATGTAGTATTGAATAGATACTTGATGAATGCTTACACTTTGCCATTTTGCAGAACACAAGGTAGATAAAAGGGACAGAAAAGAGGGATACACACTCTGAGAAAGGAGAATCAAAAGCACCTAAATGAACAGTGGAGTTTTGTGTCCATGGGTTCCATCACCTCCTCCTTACCTAGGCTGTCACTGGCCTGGTCTCTCTGCCTTAGGACTTTCCCTCTCCCTTGTGAGGTAACCATAGCCTCTAGTCTCTTTCCTCTTGCATCTACTCTGGACATGGATACAAAGTTAATTTCATTCCGTTCTAACCTTTCCGAAAGAGGCATCTGGTTGTATAGTTCACTTCAACTCCCCAGTGTAACCTACAGAGCTCCCCAAGCTGTGTCCTCAACCGCTCATGTCCTGCCTCAGCAAAGCAGCATGGTGGTGGGGGTAAGGCCTTTGGAGTCAGCCCCAGTGGGCTGAGTGCTGACTTTACTTTGGGTTATAGTTAAGTTGCTTAACTTCTCTAAGCTTCAGTTTCCTCATTTGTAAAATAGGGACCATAAAGTATATCTTATGGTACAACCCATAAAATGGCTTAAATAAGGTTTTATATGTCAAGTATGTAGTATTGTGACAGATAAGAGTATGAAATCAGTACATAATTTGTTGTGATACCTTCCTATTCCAGAATAACCATCTTGATTACCCCATCACTTGAGCAATACATTTCTGAAGTTTCCTGAAGATCTTCTGTTTTGGTACTTTCGTGCAGGGTATTCTTTCCATTTAGAAAACCTTCCATTTAAAAATGTCTTTCTATCAAATTCCTGCCTATGAAACTCATATCTGCTTGTAAAGGTCCTACTCAGTTTCCTTCTCCTTTGTTCTCATCCCTTCATTGTTTGTATCTCATTTTGAAGGTTGGTAATGGCTCCTTCACTAAGTTGTTACATCTTTATAGGTCTAGAGTATGCCTTAATTTAATGTTTCCACATTTCTACTTTACATTTTTCCACATGTCTTGGAAATTTGTGTTGAACTGTATGGAGGTTGGAGAAGGTACTCTTGGAAAGAAGAATTCAATTTGTGACAGCCGTCAAGGATGCTGGTTCCTTAGAAGTTGAAATACTGTCATCTCTATGAAGACTTGTTAATGATGGTGTATTTGGACTATACATTACTACTTCTTTAAGGCTTTATAATACCCTTTGCAGAGTCTTAAAGAGTCTGAAGAAAATATCTGTAGATACCATGATAGTGTTGTCATTTATATACGTGTTTTAACAATGCTTTTAAAGGTTTCCCTCCCTCGTCTTGATAATTAGCTAATTTAGAAAACTAATAAACTAAGCAAATCTATAAGTAAGACTTTTCTTTGACCCATGAAAATAGAGGAGGAGTAGCTATAAAATAATTCTATTCCTAAGCTTTGTTTTCATTTTATTTTACTTGTGACTCTGAAAATATTGTTGATGCATGAAATGATAAGATTGTAGTAATTCTGATGGATAAGCTGCCTGAACTTGCTAACGATGGAGGCCATGGCATGAAACTGAATTCAGTAACATGGCTTCAACCTGGACTTGCTCTGTTCATGTCTTTTATTGGGAATTTACTGCAAATTGCGAAGCCAGTACCCTTTCTCTTGAGCTCTGTTTATGCTCGCTGCATACAAATGTGATCATTGTCTTTATCTTAAAGCCATCTTTTTCTCTAGATTCACAAACAGAAATCACGTTTTTCTTTTAAATTATAATATTTTTTCCTGTATATTCTATTTAATTCAAATTTTTATTGAGTACCTACTAGCTCTAAACCCCCACATGAGACTCACTGCTTAACACAGAGTTCCTCTATGAATGAATTGCAGTGAGTTAGAAACATGCCCTATAAATTTATATCCCCTCAGTTGACTATACAAGAGAATGGTTTTCAAATCTGAATTGCAATGCTTGTATTTTTTTTACTTAGTACCGAAAGTCCTAGTCAGCTTTTTCTTTACTGAAAGCACTTTTGTTGTTGTTGCTGTTCTGTTATTTTTAAGCGCTCAGCTTGACTAGATGTATGGTTTCTTTTAAAGATAAAGATAATTGGTATTGATTAGCAAAGAGGAATATGTACTTATAATCTTAAGTAGGTGGATACCAAATCAAAAGCATTGGATATCAGGGAAGTTGAGCTTAATGCAGCTTGATATTATTAAGAAACTGGGCCAACAGTTTTCTTAGACAAATAGAAAAATCTATTTTTAGCTCAAGGTTTATAGTGAAATTGACTTCCTTCATGCTGAAGTAACTTCTTAGCCATGTTCTTAGCCACATGAATAGATGCTAGTTTTTGTTTGTTTGTTTTGTTTTCTATTAAAGAAAAATAGACAGTGTCCTGGTTATCCTCTGTATTCTTGGTTGACCCTAGTTGGATTGATGTATATCTGGAACATTTCCTTTGGAGTTCCAATTACTGAAAATAAACTACTCAGAATTATTCACAGATTAGTGGACAGGCGAGTTTCCTGCCTTGAGGATTTTCCTGTTTTAAATAACAAATCTTCCCCTGACGATGGTTAGACAGAACTCATTTGCTGTAAGCGCCTGTGTACCAGATCTTGGAAGTAATTAGATTGCTTCATAGCTTAGTTTCACAAGCCTCACTCAGTGTATGAATTCTTAAATAAACAATAAAAAATTATATTACAAAGAATGACAGCCCACATACACATTTCCTAGTATAATAAAAAGTGATTAAACATGATATTCAAGTGGGGCAAGAATCCCAAGCATCTACCTGTGAAGCTCTACTAAAATTTCGTATCGTCTGTAAATAAATATCAGGGCATGCTAAATTACATTGTTTGCTTCTGTTATTATTTTTTGTACATCATATGAGCAGGAAAAGGGCTTCTTTGGAAACAAAAGGGGCATGGATAATTTTTCTTCCTTTCAGGACTGATTTGAACTATGTTCACACTTTCTTATGCCTTAAGGAAAAGAGTAGGCATTATTCGTATCATGTTACATGTTAAATGTGCTGTAGTATTGCAAGGCAGCTTGCTAACAGTCACAGCTTTTGTTGGTAAAAGCTATTCACACCTGTTAATAATGTACTTACTGCAAGATGGGCTCTCCCCAGCCAGGCATCCCTATAGGCAACAGTTCTCATGAGAACAAGAAGTCTCTTTTTATCTCTTCATTTTACATATAGGTCAGTTGCCCTCATCAGCCCACTACTTTTAACTTTATATTTTGCTTCTCGCCTTTCAAGCTACTAAATCAAGTTATTGATGCGTGCACTCTTTGCATCTAGCAAATGCTCTTTAACGTCCTCTTGAGATCTAATGATGCTCTTTAACAAATGTGGAGAAGAGATAAGAGCCTTGTGGTAATCTGAATAGTAATTGGAATTTGAAGACAGATCACCCCTTGAAGAGCAATAGTCTGCAGAAAAATAATCACCTTGTGAAGAAATTTAAGAATTACAGAGTGACAAAATAGTAAGCACTGGTAAATTCAGTTAAAGGATTTAGGAAGTGAAATCCTTTTGGTAAAGAAGCATGAAATTGTTTGACACCAATGTGCCTTAAATTGTTGATGTCAAAGTATACTAAGTAACCTGAATAGTTCCTTCATCAGCATTGACTTGAAAACTTAAAGCTTAGCTAGTCCTTAAAGGAAAGGCTCAAATAGTAGAAAGGATGAATCACTTTTCTCCAAAAAGGTATTTCAATTTTGAGATTTCTCATAAAAGCTTGGAGGGCTATTCATAGGCAATCATTCAAAGACTGAAAAGAATGGAAATGCCACCCTCCAGTTAAACCTCTGGCAAAACTTCGCGTATTTTTAAATGATGCATGTAAGAATTAAAACCCAAGGGAGGTACTCTGAAGAGGGGTTCAAGAAATTGGAGGGATAGGCTGATGTTCAAATCATTGTTTTAAAATCTTAGAATATTTGAAATTTGAAGTAAAGCTTAAATGCTCTAAACCCCTGTACCCTGTCATTTTGTAAATGAAAATACATTTAAATATTATGAATTTTAATCTGACATCTTTGTGTTAGAGGAAATTATAATTTACCAGGCGATTTTAAATTAGGGGTGTTTTTCATAGGGAAAAAAGGGCATTTTTGGTATTTTATATATTAGTATGTAAGTATCTTGAAATATAGATTAGTACTTTACAAACATGAAGCCCAAAGTCAAATAAAATGAACACTAACATACTGACCTAAAGTAGATATTAGTAAGAGTCAGAGACAAGATAGAAGAAATTAGAAGGGAGTTGGGGAGTTGAAGTCAGTGTGGCTCTGAATGACCTCTGACCCCTGATGTTGACCCCGTTCTATAGTATAGTTCCCTCCCCTTGAGTATAGGCTGGATTTAGTGACTTGCTCCTAATGAGCAGAATACAGGAAAAGTGAAGGAACTACCAGAACTAACTGAAAATGGTTCAAACAAATGTTAGGATAATCTTAATGAGTTTATGTCACCAGTGGGGAAAAGCTAAGCCAAAAATGACCCAGACAGTAAAGCTCATGATTTATGGTTATATAATTTCTGAGAGCATATGACTGCCAAATAAAAGCAGTGAAATTGGAAACAAATTAGAAACCACATTATGGCAGTTATCATGAATATCCTACAATAAAAAAAAACAAACATTTGAGATATTTGATTTATTTCCATTTCTAATATTTGGGGACTGCAGAGGGATAATGAATCAGAAAGAGCTGGACATCTTTACCATATAAATGTAATTGTAAAAATTGACAGTTTTCCTTTTAATTCAACTAGCATTTATTGAGCACCTGTTCTTTACCAGGTATTGATAATTCTAGTATTAAAATAAAGTTAAATTGTAATTAACAGTCATTGGGAAAATTCTCACAATCTAATTTGAATCCTCCACAAATGCTTATGATAAATGCCAGTCAGCTCTGTTTGACTTGGTGACCTACAGTACAGGTTCGGCCTAGCTTAAATGTATAAAATACTGATAGCAGTATTCATGATTTCCTAAAAATGGATTCTCATAATGGTGATCGTTTTTGTTTTGTTTTTTTGAGGGCAGTGTCACTGGCCCTCATATGTGGGACCCGAACCGGGGCCGCTGGCTTCCCAAGCCAGCGCTTAACCACTGTGCCACTCAGCCGGCCCATGGTGATCATTTTTTAATATATGGAGGTTGAACTTTGGATATACTAATTTAACGTTACAATTCTCTAGATATATTTTGGTCATCGTAGATTTTTAAGTGGACTACAAGGTTTAATTCCTAACTCTGGTCCTTTAAGAGATTTTAGGTACAAGCTTAATCAATGTAACAGTAGAAAGACATTTTAATAAGCTCTTAGCATCGGAAGTGTGAAAAACTCATTATATTTCATGAATTAGATTTTATTTCTGAATATAATTGGAGTGGAAGTATTTTATTTGGCTGATGGCAGCACTGTAAGTCAGCTATGCAGTAGACTTTGACATCTTTTCTTACTGCTAGGTGGTGTTTGTGCAGACTTTCGCTTTGAGTTGAAATGTAATCACACCTTGATGTGTTTAGCAAGGATTCTAATCTTTGAATCTTCTATCCAATACCAAGTGTGCGATTAGATGAAAGCTGTGTGGCATTAAAAATTTAAACACACATACACATATCATTTTGATAAACTAGAGAATAAAAATATTCGCCTCAGGGCCCCAGACAAGGCTTTCTATAGATTAGCCTCGACTTTGTCCCTGTGTTCACCTTTTTTTTTTTTTTTTTTCACTTGGTTATCCAAGAGCTTCAAGCTGCATTTTTCTTCTACCCACTCACCCTCTTCAGGTTCTCTCTCTAATGTGTCGAGAGTGGGATAGCCTTTTCAGCTATTTGTTTTTAACCCAGACAGTAACTCATGGGCCCTTTTCTCCTAGGGTGTCCCCACTAATCACTGAGGGGAAGTAGAATTAAAGAAGAAGAAAAACTCATTGGCAAGTTGTCAAGGTATCATTCATTGTACCTGATACAGAGTTACCAACTCTCACTGAATAAAAACATTTAAATGCATTTCTACCACGTGTCAGGCATTTTGCTAGGCACTGAGTACACACAGATAAGACACAACCAGTCTTCAAGGACCTCACCATAAAGTATAAATAACACAGCAATTACAGCACAATGTGATAAGGGCACAATTGGAGAAGGAAATGCATGCTATCACAGGAACACAGAAGGGGGTACAGTGGCGGTTAACCTATGGGCAGAGGGGATAGGCATGCCAGGTAGGGGAATTAGCATGTGTGGAAACAGGTAAGAAAGAATATGATGAATTTGGGAAACAGTAACAGTTTAGGGTTGGAAGAGCACCATGTTGAGCAATGAGGCGCCATGGGTAGGCATTAAGTGCTGGATCACTGGTTCTCAAATTGTGTTTTCCCCCAATAGCAGCAGTAACAGTACCTGGAAGTTCATTAGAAATGCAAATTTTCAGGCCCCGCCCCAGACCTACTGATACAGAAACAGTTTTAATTAGTCCCCCAGGTGCTTCTGATCACACTAAAGTTTAAAAAGCACTGTGGTAGATTAAGTTAGGTTTACAGACTTCTTTTTCTCTTAAAGTGCATTTTAAATAGGGAGATGACATTTGATGAATTTGATTTTTATCTTGTAAGAGCTGCCTGGAAGCACTGTGCAGACTAAATTAGTGTATGCATGATGATGGTTGGGGGAATGGGGTGGAGGGTAGGGAATGAAATTGGATGATGCTTCATCTACTGTAGCAGTACTGCTGGTGAAAAGAAACAGGGCTGGTGAAAAGAAGAGTTGTAGCAAGTAAAAATTTGAAAACTGTTCAATAGCTACTTACTCATTGTGATTAAGGGAAATTCTAATGCCATTTATTATTGTTCAACTGAATGTGGGTCATAGATCGTCACCACTCCTTCTACTACCATTTGCCGCCCCCCCCCCCTTTTAATGATGCCACAGGAACTTCTTCTTCCAAGAATCATCAAAGTATAAATATTCCTCCTGCACAAGTGGTCAGTTTGATTTTTGGACAAAAAGAAACAATTACTTAGGCTGCTGTCTCTGCCATCCTGACAAGATTACGTCAGAGTATTTCCCCTGGCATTGAGCCAGCATTGCCATTAGAGACTCTGATTCATTTGAACGAAGTTACATTTATAGCAAAGAGGATTGTCTCCATGATATAAATACTAATTTTATTATTTCTGTGATTCTAACATGAAGACAGACAGGAATTATTTAGCAACTCTTCCATTGGTTCCACATCTGTAGCCCTGTACAATAGATGTTTGATTTACTGTATTCACTAATGCATATTTAGTACATACTATAATAAAATAACATCAGTGAAATGTATCTGTTGCATAGCTTAACTATAGAATACCAAATTAAGACGATGATGAAGAGAGGACTCAAGAATTTTTCAGTGCCCCAATATTTATTGAGTGTTCCTCTGTGCCAGGGAATGTTTTCAGTACTTTTTATTATTAGATAATCCTCACAGCACCTGCATGAGATATTATAATTTTTATGCTAGTATATTTTTCATACCAATTGAGAATTTGAAGACAAAAGAGGCTAACTAGGCTGTCACTTCTAATGAGTAGATGAGACTGTTCAAGCGTCATAACAGTCTGAAAAGAAGTCAAGGAAGGTACTGCCCATTTTTCATAGATCATCCTGAAAACATGATAGTTCTCAATCATAATTTGCTGTTATATTTATATTCCTTAATATGTATTCTAAAATGTCGTTATCATTTGCATCTGTCCGTTAAGTCTTGAATTAGTAAGCTGATTACTTTTAGTGTGTATTTTGACTTTATTTTCTTTGCTTAACTTTGTGAAAAATTCTCTCAATTCCCCCCATCATTGTTGGGATGAGAGGTGGGAGGCAGGGGGAAACAGTAAGACCAACCTATTTTCCTAATTTGCAGGACAAATTTGAATTTTTAAAAACAATTATAACAGTAGCAATGGCTTATACTTACATAATGCTTTCCATATTTTAGCCACTGTTGTAAGAATTTTTCTGCATGTTACCTCATATAATACAGCAAAGAGATAAGGATTATTACCCCTATTTTAAAGATGAAAAAAACTGAAGCACAGAGCTATTAAATGACTTGCCTATGAGTACACTCACTCTAAGTGTTAGACCTAGGATTTGACTCCAAAATCCATGCCCTTGTACTTCATGATATAAGACCTTTCAACTATAGTCAACTGTGAGGGAAGGTATTAAACTGATCCTTAGAAAACAGCATGATGATATGGCTTCATGGGAATCCTAAATAATTTCAAAGATAAGGATATGTGAGAGAGTCATGAAGTCACAGGTTAAGTCAGATGAATCTCTTTGAATCATTGATTTTAGTTGATGATTTGGGGGGGAGGTTGTTTTTATATTAACATAGATATTGCATTAGTAGAATATGAAAGAATTTTAAAATGAAGTGATGGACTTCAAAAAGCTTTCTAGCCACTTTGGGATATGCTGCCAGGCCTCACAGGGGTAGAGTTTCCTCTCCTCTTTCATTAGATACTTCAGTGGGTAAGTTTGAAAAGAGTGGATTTGAATAAGTGAATGTGGTAAAACTATGACATTTCCCTGGATTAAAAAAGTATAAAAATATTTTTATAAAAATAAATTATTTAATAAAAATACATCTAAGGAAGCCACAAAGTCAATAAAGTCATCAAACCCATTTTACAGATGAAGTAACTGAGAGCTAGAAAAAAATTAATGTCTTATTCGAGGCTTTTTCAATGGTTTTGAGCATGACTGTAACTACTACTTGTATCTTCACATTCTCAGTACTTTGTCCAGGTGCCTCTAGGTTATAGGGAAAGAGAGCTGATACTGTGATATATTATTTTCTTAATAAATTAGCAATGCTTTTTTAATTTTTTTATTTATTTATTTTTTTAGGGCAGTGTCACTGTCCCTCATATGTGAGATCCGAACCAGAGCCACTAGCGTCTCAAGCCAGCTCTTAACCACCGTGCCACTTGGCCGGCCCAGCAATGCTTTTTATGTCTGTGAATAAGCAGCTAATTTAGCTAGGATTAGTCAGAAGGCATAATCAGATTGACTGCAAAGTTTAAAAGCATTTCCAAATCACATTCCTGTCAAATCACATGTAGAATGTACTATAACGAAGCATTGTGTTACTATTAGATTTTGCAATATGGTCTTTATGTAGACTGACTCTTGAAAACTCATTCTATTTTGTTTCTTTTTATCCTCTAAACACCCACCTTTTCCTCATGAACATTGATTGAAAGCAATGATTTTCCTTGGGAAAGAACCACCATTTGATGATTCCAAACACAGTACAAGCCCTAGTTCTGCCAGTTTCAGTTCAACAAATATTTATGCCATTCCCTGATCTAGGTCAGATCAATTTATCTCTTGGCCTCATTTTGTTCAACCATGAAATGTATGTGCTTAAAAATTGGAGCAAGGAAAAGTATTCATTTGACCATCTCTATCCTCATGAATATAAGCTGATCTAACATTCTAAGCTAATCAAGTAAATCATAAAGGGACTACTTTTAAACTTCCTTTTGTGCTACTTAAATAGAGTTCTAAGGAGTTTTGAATGTGGATAGATAAAGCCAATGGACCAAGTTGAATGAAAATCTCCTTCTAGAAGTATCTTTACGTTTGGAGGGGCAGATAATAACTCTTGGAATGTCTTTATTAGTTTTATTTTTTCTTTCATATTTCCTAGAAGAAATACTAATCTGATTAATAGAACCAAATAATCCACTTTTGAAAAACCAGTTTTGAGGCTGTATTGCAACACATGGCCAAATTGTCATTTGCAATTGATCTAGAAAATCATCAATGAAAGATCAATTGACTGAAAGTCCAAAATATGAGCTCGGGCCAGCTGAGTGGTGCTGTGGTTAAGCGCTGGCTTGGGAAGCCAGCGGCCCCAGTTCTGGTCCCACATATGAGGGCCAGTGACGCTGCCCTCAAAAAACAAACAGCAGAATATGAGCTGATCTAACATTTAAGCTAATCAAGTAAATCATAAAGGGACTACTTTTAAACTTCCTTTTGTGCTACTTAAACACAGACTTGTGTAATAGTAATTTCTTTTCATGCTTTTATATTTCCCATTTGGTTTTGGTGGCCTAAATAAAAGAGGAAGACATATACAGACAGTGAAGGAAATAAAAAAATGAATGGATTAAAGAGCCCTAAGCCTAAATATACTTTAACACTGTTAATATAATCAAATGTTTTCTTCAAGAGATACTTGAACTTATAAGAAATTAAATAGGAGCTATATAATCAGATGTGTGTTTCAGAATAATATTAGGATGGCATAAACTCTGAATTTGGAATGAAAATTTGAATGATTGTGCTATGATTATTGTAGGTGACAAGTTTAGACTGCATGCCAAACAGATAAAAGATTATTAAAGCTTTTAATTAACTTGGAACACAGGGAATGTGTTAAAATTGATTGTTACATAAATTTCTGTGAACCTGTAATTTTGTTTAAAAAGTCTATTTCTTTTAGGTCCCCTATTAGCTCTTCATTTTCTCCCAAAAAAAAAAAAAAAATGCCTACACTAAATCTTTTTGATTTTCTGGCTATAGCACCACTTTGGGATAATGTTCTCTGTGTGAACTCTTTGATTGGTAAAAGAAGTCATCATTCTGGCTTTTTGTTTATCTTAAAGTTACTCCATGATACAACATGGGTGAAACTTGAAAACGTTCAACATTATAGGAAGTACCTGAAACAGGCAAATTCATAGATGCAGAAAGTAGAATATTGGTTATGGGGACATTGGGAAAGGGGAGTAATGGGGATTTGAATTGTTTCATGGATTCAAAATTTCTGTTTGGAATGATGAAAATGTTCTGGAAATAGGTTGCAAAACATCATGAATGTACTTAAAAATAATTTAATAGTTTTTTTAAAAAAAACATCTGTTTCTCTTAGATCACGTATTATCTCTTCATTTCCTCCCTAAATGTCACCCAATTCCATTTACCTAGGCCTAGAAGATCTTAAGCATACTATATCATGTTGACTTATTAGACTATAACTTGATCATTAATTATAGACCTGTACCCTGCTCCTATTTCTATTATTACTCTCCTTGAATTTTTAGATCAGTCATCTAATTGCTGTTTTCAAATTTTATTCCAAATCTGGATAAGCAAATTTTTTTTTTCTCATTTTCTAGGTACAAAATAAAATAAAGAGTTCACTTTATCAAACATGTATTTTGACCCATTTTAATACTCAAGGTGTTGTCTATACTTAAGGTGATGACTTTTAACTAGATGTAACTAGTGGATTCATTATTTGTAATTGCATTTTTATATAATAAAATAAGTCATCACTCTTGCTGTAATAATGTGTGACATTACTGAAATAAAATAAGTCATCACCATTACTGTAATAATGTATGATGAAACTACTGCATACATGACATTTTCCCCATTTGTATCACCATACAGTAATTTTTAGCTATTGGCTGAATACCTTTAGCTGATGACTGAATGGAACCAAGCATAATACTACTTAATCTGTTCTGCTTTGAGAGAATAAATGAGTTAAGAGCCTTTATTTGGAGTGTTGGTTGTGCCACTGAGAATCTAAGAAAGTTCAGTGACATTTATGAAGGGAAAGAACTGAATTTGGTTCTTAGTATGTGAAGTTGCAGCTGCTTCTGGATTTTATGCATGGTCACCATTAGTTTAGAATTCTTGCACCACCTTGGCTACATGTTTTTGTTTGTTTGTTTGGTGCTTTAATATTAACTGAATAAGTGGATAATTTTAGGGTGTATTTGTATTTGGACAGTGTTATTTGATTGAGCTGTATTTTGAATTTCAAAGTATTTAATGAAATTTTACTATGGGAGTATCTAAGTGGAAAGTAAGCAATAGGTGGTGGTGAGACAAAAATACTTGAACTTGGTAAATATAGCTTATAGAATCATTTCTTCTTTGCCTGCAGTCCTCTAGTCATGGCTACTGTTGATTCAAATTATATGAATCCCCATAAACCAAACTTTACTTTCTTAAAATTTGTATTATAAAAAACAGTAGTAATTTTTCCACTTTCTAAGTATAAAAATATGTTATAACATTACGGGTCTATGCAATACCCTGCCTCTGAGATGTTCCCTCTGACTATGAAATGCCCCTTTCATTCCCTCTCTGTTCTCACACTTTTAACCATATTTAACTACTCCTGCCCCTCACTTTAAAACTTTGTCCTCTAGTTTTTACCCTTAGCCCTGGGCCCATTTCCCCCAAATCCAGAACTGCTCTTAAAGCATAGGATATTACTTTTACAAAAAAACTCAGTGATTGTTGATGTCAAAAGAACCCAACCAAGGGAATTCAAAAGTACTAAGATTAGTTAAGATCCCATTTATTTTTGTTGTTGCTACTTTCTTTTATAAAGACAAAATAATGATAACAAGACAGACCAAACAACTTTGATCAGACAACAACTCATGTTTCAAAGATAATGAATAAAGTTACTACTTTTGGCTGCCATATGTAATAGCATTAAGAGTGAAAAAAAATTCCTAGATATTAAAATAAATACCCCCAATAACTCCAAATTTTCATTTACATCCACATAATTTTTGATTCTGAAGAAAAAATAAACTTGAAAATTTTTTAAAAAAGTTAAAAAGAACGTTCTCCTTGCTTTCTTGCTCTTAGATCTTGGTACATTTCTCTATCATAAAGTATGTTGCCTGGGCAGATAAAAGAGAAATCTCTCAAAGCCAAAAAATTCAAAATTGGAGGTTTGACTCAGACCATGGCTGGCAGTCATTACAGATGTACCCCATTTGTCTTACCCATTAGACTTTAAATTCTACTGGAAAACATGTCATCATTTACTCAACAAATAGCTAAATGAATGGCCCATTGTTAGAAGACTGGATTCTTTCCAGGTATTGTGAAGTAAACCCCTAGAGAGCTAACCCAGAATTACAAGGCCTCTAGATTTCTTGTTATTAGACATGTGCAACCAACTTTGAAGCGGCCTGTTGGAACAGATGCCAGTTCATATTACAGGTTTTCTCAGGTTTTAAAAGTGTCTTGCTTTTGCTGTTACTTTTATTTAGTCTTAGAAAAATAGAGAAAAAATACAATTTTAAATCCATTGCTCTATTTCCTCTTGATAGAATACATTCTTTTCTGTATAGTACAGTTGATGATGCAAAAGAAAAAGTAAAAAGAAAGCCTTATTTTAATAAAAGGATTAATGTTATCAGAATCTAATAATTGGTAAAAGTGCCTTTCAGCAGAGAAAACTGAAGGTAGTTTCAATGATAGTAGGGGAGTTTTAGGAAAAGTTAACGTAGTGGTGAAATAAGACTGTTCACTTCTCACTGCTCTGGTGAGAATGGAGATGCAAAAAACTATAATTAACAGTCCAGAACAAACGGAGATAGTAAATATTGCTATGCAGCCAAAAATGGTCATTGTAAACTGTAATGTAATTGCTAGTTAACTGGACCAAGAACCTACATTTGAATCATGTTGCGTGATTCAGTTCTAATCTAATGTGTTTGCTTTTCAATGTCCGAAACCAAGAAATTTTCAGTAGACTTCAAAATAATGTCTGAAACAAGGTTTGCCTTTAATATTTTTCTGTCAATGATGTTTGTGACTTTGAAAAATTGCAGATTTCAACTTTATAGTTTTGCTTTTGTTATGCTATTTGTAATTAGCCATTTTGTGGGAGAATGAGCAAATGATAGCTTGCCATTACTCTTGAAACATCAGGCAATATGGCACATTTTGTTAACCCTAGATCACTTGGTAAAATGCATTGCCCATTTTTGCTGAAAGGCTGTTTCATGCTCAGAGCTTAGTTCCCAGTAAGGTTATCACATGGACTAAGATATAAAATGCTAATGTTAATTCTAAAAAAAAATACATTGACGTTCCCTTATAATTAAAAGAAATTTAAAACACTAACTCAGGGCTTTGGCAGTGTTGTAAAAGTGTCCTCAGTTAAAAAGTAAATATATATTTAGCTGACTTAAGATGTCATACTTCAGTGCCGGCCGAGTGGCTCAATTGGTTAAGAGCTTGCTCAAGAGTGCAAGTTGAGCTCTGAGCAGTGGCAGTTCGATGCCAGCCCGAGCTGAGCTGCCACCTGCCAACAGGTGGCAGGATGGCTCAGCTAAAAAAAAAAAAAAAAGATATCATATTTCAGACAATGTAAGTATGTAAGGAAATTAATACCTTTGTCTTAAAAATGACATAGGTATGACTCAGGATGGTTCATTGTTATGTTGTCCACCCAATACAGATTCCATATGGCCAATTAGATGAAATTTGAAAACATAAATTAATAGAGCACACACATTTTAAGTTATTTTGTATAAATTAAGGCTTAACTTAATACATTATCAAGTTAGATGTGAAGTACTTTAGATTTATTATTTTCACCAACATATTTAAGTGTCTACTATGAGAATATCCAGTAAATTCTGTTATACTACTTTTTGTTTGTTTGTTTGATACATGAAGTGCACTGATGCAACTTGCACAAATGAATCAAGTAATATGCTCTACTCTTGGGAGCGGTAATGTTATTCTATGTCAATGTACTCTGCCCTGTTAGAATTTCATCTCCCCATTGACTAAATAAATGGTAGTGTCTGTTCTGTGGCAGGGTAGAGTTTCATTTGATTTTCTAGGTGTTTCCTTCGCACAATTAGAGGCAAATATCTGATCTTCTTAGAAACTAAATCAGAGCCACTTTGAGATTATGTGTAATTGGGTTACAGACAGAACATTTCTGAATTAGACACAACTGAACATGTCATCGTGGGTTAACCAATTGAAAACTGTGGTCAGCACTATAGAGGATAGAAGACCTTTAGTTTCAGCTGCATATAGAGAGTTTTGGAATCACCGTTGGCTCCTAATCTCTTAATGGAAATGTGCACAGAGCCAGCAGTTCTTTGGCAAAATTGAAAAGTAGAAAGCATTTGGTGCCTTTGGCTTCAAAGTACTTTTTTTTTTGCTGTGTATAATGCACTCCCATGTATAATGTGCACACATGTTTTTGGCCCAATCGTTCAGGGGAAAAAATATATTTTAATTTTTTAATTTAAATTTTTATTTGTTTATATTTTGGTACTTGTTTTTTAAAGGAATTTTAAAGGTATTATAAAGGAATTTTAGCATTTATTTTTTAATATATTATGATACGAGAAGTTTTATGTAACAAACACTTGCAAAACACAAGAGCAGATACAAGATACAAGAAATTTTATGTTGACTTTGGAGTGAGGCATTGCAACTTGGGTTTGAAGTCTGGTGTACAACTACTAGCTATGAGACCCTGGGCAAGTTGCTTGACTTCTGTGGCCCTCAGTCTCCTCAGATGTAAAATGGAGACACTAATACTATGGGTTGTCAGAAAAGTCATGATATATTTTTTCTCTTTTTCATTGCAACAATATGTTATGACTTTTCCGACAACCCAATACATCACACTATGCTGTTCAGATAAAACAAAATGATGAATACCAAGTCCTTAGTGCAGTCCCTGCCTTCAAATGAGCACTCATTAAATTCTAACTGTTTTAACACAGAACAAAATCTATGCCTTTGGGAACTTAGCACCTTAGGACTGACAGAATTTAGAAAAATACCTCTATTTTCATATGACAGAAAATAGAGAAAGCTGTCCTTCCATCACCATATATTTGATCCTGTTTACCCTCATCTACCACTCCCCACACCCTACCCTCTGGTAACCTCTAAACTATTGTCTGTGTCTATGAGTTTTTGTTTATTTGTTTGTCTTGTTCCTTTGTTGTTTTCAGTTTTATATATCACTAATCATGGTCACCCCATTAAACTTGAATTAAAAAAGAAAACCAAGAAATGAAAACTGGAATATATAGTTATGTGTAACAGAGATACAGATTTTCTGAGCTGCCATCTCAACATTTGTTGCTATAATTCTTCCCACTATCATTATAGGAACTTGACTTCTTTGTTTCTTGTTGTTTCATTATCTTGATATAAACAGTTCATCATTAAATGTACACAATGGAAACTGTTTACTACATTCAACATACCATAGAGCCTCAATTTCCTTTCTTTTGCAGGAATAATACATTTCCATATTAATTTTCCTTTGGTTAAGAGTGTGGACTTCATATGTGTCAAAGTTCCAGGAAAGATCCATCTTATATATTGAGTAAAATCAGCATCCTTCTTTCTTCATGCCACCTCGTTATTAAAAGCATGGATGAGTAAAACTCTTTAGTCTTATTTTGCAATTTAAATAAAATTAAATGCTCAGGAAAGCACAATTTTTTGATGATTTGTAGTCATTATCCTTGCTCCTATATGTATGCTTTATTGCTCAGTGTCACTAGTTTACCTCTTGTCAAACATGCCCCACATACTATTTGTAGATAATTTATTCATGTTATCATATCTTTAATCATTGTGGGAGAACTTCAGAAAAGATATTACATGGGGATGTCAGCAAGGCAGGAAATGGTCCTGTCTTCCACTACATTTGGGCTCCTGGAAATTGGAATATTATTTAGAATTATAGCCATAACCAATTAGTCTAGAGCTCAAGGAGAACTGGAATGCCTTAAAAGATATCTTCATGCTCTACTGATCCATTTATTGCATTGTGCCCCTCAGCAGTCGGCCTTCATCCTTCACTATTTACTATTCCACTGCCATTGTATTAACCTATTGCTTTTTTTTTCAACTCTGTCATCAACACCTTCCTTGCCTCTGCCTCAAGCTTTATTGCATCATGATATCCACATTGTATGTATATGTGAATATGCATGTGCACATGTGTACCCATGCTTTCTTCAGTGCCATTGTGCCATTTGCTGATTCTCTCTCACCTTAAAACTCTAAGATGAGATTGGTTTGGTAAATCCTCTTGATGTCAACCTGTGTTATAAGCTAACAGCCAGAATATGGACAGGTCTTAATCAAGTACCCTCTCCGTGTCCAGTCATCTGTTTCCTGAGTGGTAAGGTCAACTGGTACAAAGCATATAAATAAAGACAAGTTCCGTGGCTGTAAAAGAACTGTGAATATAGCCAGTCCTTGGTATTACCGTAGGACCCATTAGAATTAACTGGAAGACGCTTTCAAAGACTTCCAGTACAATAATTAAAATATAAGAGAAAATATACGCATAAGGAAGATTTAAATGAGAGGTACTTAGAGAAGGAAAGATATTTTGTGTATTATAATTGAGGTTTAAATTATCTAGTGAAATTAGCATGCAATTTCACCTAAGTATCTCACTTAAAAGTTGGGGTCAAATTCGCTTGTCCACAGCCTTCAGTGTTCATGTTAAGTATGAAAATGGGTGGTAGGAAAGCAAGCTCATTGTTACAAACTGAATAATTTCCCCCTAAGTTTTAGGTAGTACGTATCATTGTGAATACATGGAATAGCTCCCTTTCCTTCTAATTGTAGCCCTTCTTAAACAGGTGCTAATGGTTGTTCAATAGCTTCTATCCGATTTAGTATTTATTGTTTTTATTGTTCATGCCAGTTTTCTTTTATTGTTCTGTTGCTATTTAGAGACTATATGTACTCAAGTTTATTTTTTCCTCAGTATTGACTTTATCTTGACTTCATGTCCGAAATTAAACACATCTGCATTCCTAACAACAGTTAGGCTATGAATGAAGGTCCATATTTCTGGCTATTTCTCCTGAATAATATTTCTGCTTGATCTTGGCAGTTCAACAGTATTTCCAATACATGGTGCCATGGAACCACTAACTTCCTGTTTAATGCCATTATTTAAAAATCTGCAACCACCCTTCTGCACTTTTTTTTTTTCCTGGTCGTATTTGTATAGTGAATCACTTGGCTTGAGATGCAATATGTAGAGAGCCTTGAGCTATACAGTAAAAACAGCTTAGGTATCAAAAAATTAAGTTCAGAAGCCAGAAACTAGAATCTAATACCAGATTCTCCTGATATCCAGAATTGCTTCGAGCTCTTAACATACTGCCTGAAATTTATTAGAGCTAACAGTATTATAAGGGGTTTGGTATCCTTCTTACCTTATCTCCGGAGGAAATCTCTGCATTTATTTTGTTGTTCTGCCTACCAAGTACCACCATCCCCTCTTTGGATTGAACACTTCTCCTTTTTTTTAAAGATTTTATTGGGGAATTGGGGGAGGGGAACAGACAAGTTGCTGTCTTTTTGTTCTTCAGTCTAGTTGCGGAGGATGTTGCTTCACAGGCCCGTGTTGGTATTTTCATTGCACTCTTCCCAGATGAGGCAGATTGGTCCCGGCCTCTGGATGGTCGCTCACCGTGGCTATTGGCAGCTCACGCTGGCTGCCAGCCACTCACTGTAGCTTATGGCAGCCCACTGCAGCAGGGGCTGCAGCCTACACCATCGCCGGGGCTCGCACAGCCCAGCTCCAGGTGGAGCTGTTGTTAGCTGTAGAGGGCAGTGTCACTGGCCCTCATATATGGGATCCGAACCGGAGCTGCTGGCGTCCCAAACCAGCTCTTAACCAACGTGCCACTTAGCCGGCCTGAACACTTCTCCTTTTGATTGTTTCATGTCATGTGGTCCTGATGGAGCTGTCATTCCAGGCATTGCCATCCCCCGTCGAAGGATGAGCATGTGACCTAATTTAGGTCACTCAGATTCTCTTGATCTTGACTCTTAAAGGTGAGACACAATGATAGAAAACCATTGGCTGCATTTTTCTTTTGTTTGTTTGTTTGCTTTTTGTTTGTTTGTTTGTTTTTTTGAGGGCAGTGTCACTGACCCTCATATGTGGGACCCGAACCGGGGCCGCTGGCTTCCCAAGCCAGAGCTTAACCAACATGCCTCTCAGCCGGCCCTGCATTTTTCTTTAAGGTTATTGTCCATTGATTTATGTTACTTTGTGCTCAGAGCTTCCCTGATTCCTATCTTTTCATGGTCATACTATTCTGTCGCCCTGTGATTCTGAATCATGCAGTGTCCTTCCAACGAATCTCTTTTCTTTTTGCTTTAGGTAAAATTTTGTTCACGTTGCTTGTCACCAAAGAGTTATAACAGAATCAGGGAGCCCAATAGACTGAAATCATTTTCCTTCACTCAAATAAATTGGTGCTTTGTTGGGTGAAGGAAACATCCAGGTAAATTATATTTTTGTTATCTCAGAATCTGGCTTGGCAATGAAAGTGCTCCTACTTAATACATCACAAATCAGAAGTTCAGGCAGAATGAACCTTCTGCAGGTACCTGTTAGGTACTTTCATCTCGGGTGTGTGTACAACCTACTAGATGGGTTCCCGTGGAACCTCTTCCACTAGAGCTGGCATTGTTCCTGTTTTTAACATGTTTGTGATGGTTCCTTGTCCATTTCCCAATTCAGTGAATTTTCAGGATAGCTTGCACAACACTTATTATTTGATAGAAGGGCTTGACATTCCTCTAGAACTCACCTGCTGTTAGCACTTTGACAAAGCTCCCTTTCTTTCCATAAAACTGCAGATCGGAGAACTCTACATGGAAACAGATTCACCCAATTTTAGTTTCATTTATTTGGTAAGTTTTGGCTCTCCTTAAGCACCTGTACAAACTTATATTATGTAGCCCAGGCTTTTTTTCCCCCGCTACAGCAAAAGTGCTTATCCTGAATAAGAAGGTGTCCATGGGTCGACTTTATAGGTCTATAAATGCTTAGAGATGCTTTACAGCATGTAGTGTGATGCGAACTTTTAAAAGACAAGAATCATATATTTTTATCAGATTCTCAGTGTTTTGTGACTCTTAAAAGAAACAAACGAAAGTCTATTTACAAGTTTGACTTCTCTTTGAGGCTATAGAGTATTCAGTGTCTGAGTCCATTTTGGGAATGAATGAACCTGTACCCAGACCTGAAGTCATTCCAGATTCATTAGGTTAGAGTTGAGCAGCCATATTCTGAGGGATCATAGGCTTGTTCTGCTGACAACTCAGATGAAGTACCAGGAGGTACAGGAAAGTTACCTGGGGCAAACAGAACAATCCTACCCCTGATGCTAGGCAGGCACCTTCAGAGCCTGCAAGTATTCAAATATTGAGCTCAGTTTTTGTCAAGTGCAAGCTCTGAAGAGCACAGAATTTCTACTTTAACTCATCCAGATTATATATGAACATAACATTTTTCTGCCTTTCTAGAGCATGCATCTTGAATTGTTTGTTAATATAAGGGATGCATTTGTGTGTATATACCTACACTGTCTGCACCAATTCCCTAGGGTTTAAAAATTGCACAGTATTTGGAGTTGCAAGACCTGAAATCAATTTCATCTTTACTAATTTAATGCTGGAGTGATTCACATAAGCTCTCTGAGCTTTAATTGCTAAGCCTGTAAAATGGGGGTAATGGTATGATCAAAATCCCATAGTTACTTTGACCATCAGTGAAATCATGTTTGTGCCCTACAAAATGTTTTCATTAACAGCCAATGTCATATTACGCAATTTTAAATGATTACTCAGGTACAGATGTAAGTGTTAAATTGGGAATCTAAGTACTCCTTCTGGAACTAACAATCTAAACTACTATTCTAAGTTTGCTGATTGTCAGCCCCTGCTGTCTGGCTCAGAAATCACCCTTAAGATTACATACATATTTCTGTTTTTCAAAGATGCATGCATTTGAAATCCAATAGACAGAAATTTCCTCTCGGAGACAGAAATGGATTTTTAGAGAAGGAAGCAACACATTTCAGCTGCACTTCATTCACTCAGAAGTATCGGGCACCTAGAGTGTACCAGGTCTTGCTCTGTGCTGAGAACTCTTCCCAAATGTTCTCACTTCCTCCTCACTATGCTACCACCTTCCCTCCCCTATGTCTGTTCCCATACAACCCTGCATTGTCTCTTCTTTCAATCCATTCCCTTTATTTTTCATTAATTTATCTTTAATTATGGTTGACATACAATATATTTATTTCAGGTGTACAACATAGTAATTCAGCATTTGCATATACTGTACAAAATGATCACCATAATAAGTCTAGTGATCATCTGTCACTGTATACATAGTTATTACAATGTTATATTGTAATACAACCTTCTATTCCCTATGTTGTATGTTATATCCCCATGACTTATTTTATAACTGGAAGCCTGAACTCCTTAATCCTCAGTCCCATCCCTTCAGATGTAAAACAAAGAAAAAGAAAACAAAAACAGAATGGCTGTCCTGCAGACAATGCAACTTACGGAAGTCCAATGAGGTAACTTTGGTGTTGGTACTTTTTTAAAATTAAATTTATTGGGGTTACATTGGTTAATAAATTTATATTGGTTTCAAGTGTACAATTCTATAATATATCACCGATATTTTGCATTGCGTGTTCACCACCCAAAGTCAAATCTTTCTGTCACCATATATTTGACCTCCTTTACTCTTTCTACCTCCCATGCTTTGCCTCTAGTAACTACTGAACTTTTGTCTCTGAATTTTTGTTTGTTGCTTTCAGTATTATATCCTACATATGAGTGAAATCATATAGTTCTCGAAGTTTTCCATCTGTCTTATTTCACTTAGCATGATATTCCCAAGATCTATCCATATTTTCACAAATGGAAATATGAGATGTGATCAAACAATACAGTGAATGTTTAAATTAAAAAAAATATTATAATAAAAGACACATTGTCATCAAATCCCCTCAGAATACTCCTCCTCACTTTGAACACAATTACCCATCATTCTTGCCACTTTCTGAAGCAGTTCTGGAAGTCCTCTTTCGTGCGTTTCTTTAGTTTGCACTGTCATGGCTTCCTCGATCATCCTGAATCATTTTGACTTTGGGGAAGAGCCAGAATTCTCAGTGCCAGATCCAATGGATAAGGTGGATGAGGACTTGTAATGTTTTTGTTGTTGTTGTTTTTTGTTATTTTAAAGATTTTATTGGGGAATTGGGGGAGAGGAATAGCATTGGGGAATCGAGGAAGGGGAACAGACAAGTTGCTGTCTTTTTGTTCTTCAGTCTAGTTGCGGAGGATGTTGCTTCACTGGCCCATGTTGGTATCATCATAGCGCTCTTCCGGGATGAGTCAGATCGGTCCCCGGCCTCTGGACGGTCGCTCATCGCGGCTATTGGCAGCTCACGCTGGCTACCAGCTGCTCACGCTGGCTGCCGGCCACTCACGGTAGCCTATGGCAGCCCACTGCAGCAGGGGCTACAGCCTACACCATCGCCGGGGCTTGCACAGCCCAGCTCCAGGTGGAGCTGTTGTTAGCTGTAGAGGGCAGTGTCACTGGCCCTCATCTGTGGGATCCGAACCGGCACTGCTGGTGTCCCAAACCAGCTCTTAACCAATGCTCCACTTGGCCGGCCCTGTAATGTTTTTATTTGACAGAAATTGCTGTACCAGAAGCGTTGTGTGAAATAGAGCGCATGATGGAGGATGATTTACAGCACACTTTAGAACACACCTTCTCTAAACTATAGCTCACGCCCGAATGACTGCACTGAACAAGTTGAAACTTGTCACACACTGTTACTAAGGTTCAAAGCGCTGCTTCCTGTATTGAAGATCTCTGCCTTTCCAATAGATGGCACTCAGCAGCAACATTCACCATATGTTTTGATCACAACAGAAAGGCTCCATGTCACACATCACATCTGGTACGGCAATTTCTGTCAAATAAAAACATTATGGTGTGTCCTCATCCACCTTATTCACCAGATCTGGCACCGTGTGACTTCTGGCTCTTCCCAACGTCAAAATGAATCAGGACATTGAGGCAGCCAGGACAGCGCAACTAAAGACACTCACAAAAGACTTCCAGAACTACTTCTGAATGTAGCAAGAATAATGGGATAAATGTGTTCAAAGAGAGGGGAGTTAATGTCAATGTGCCTTTTAGTGTAATATATTTTTTTATTGAAACATTCACCATGTATTTTGATCACAGCTCGTATTTTGTCTTTCCTTATGGCTGAGTTGTATCCCATATACCAAACCTTTGTTCAATCATCTATCAAAGGACACTTTGGTTGTTTCCATGTTTTAGCCACCTTGAATAATGCTTCAAGGAACATAGGAGTACATCTATCTTTACGGATAAATGTTTTTCAGATTTTGGGGGTAGATAACAAGAAGAGAGATTGCTGGGTCATGTGGTAATTCTATTCTTAACTTTTTAAGGAGCCTCCATACTGTTTTCCATAGTGGCTGCTCCAATCAGCATTCCTCCAACAGTGTATGAGAGTGCCTTTTTCTCCACAGCCTCTCCAGCACTTGTTATTGCTTGTCTTGTTGAGAATAGAATTCTAACAGGTTTGAGGTGGTATCTCCTTGTGGTTTTGATTTGCATTTCCCTGATAGCTAATGAAACTGAATGTCTTTTTGTGTATCCATTAGCCATTTGTATGCCTTCTTGGGAGAAGTGTCTGTCCAGGTCCTATGCCCATTTGTTATTGGATTGTATGGTTTTTGTTGTTGTTGAGTTGTGAGTTTTTTATATATTTTAGATATTAGCTCCTTATCAGAAGTGTTGTTTGCAAATATATCCTCTCATTTGGTTGGCTGCCTCTTTGTTTGTTGACAGTTTCTTTTGCTGCAGAGGATTTTTTAGTTTGATATAGTCCCATTCATTTATTTTTGCTGTACTTCCCTTGCTTTTGAGGTCAAATTCATAAAACCCTCTCTAAGACCAAGGTGCATAAGTTTAATATCTATATTTTCTTCTGTTATTATTCTGTTATCTATATTTTCTTCTATTATTTCAGGTCTTATGTTTAGGTATTTGATTCATTCTGACTTAGTTTTTGTGTATAACAAATAGTCTAATTTCATTCCTTTTCATGTGGCTTTCTAATTTTCCCAGCACCATTTATTGAAGAGAATTTGGGTGGCAACATTTTCAAAAAAGCCTCATTGAAGAACATCATTTGCCTGTTTTGTAACAAACTAGTTTGGTTGTAAACTATGCTCAGGATAGCTGCACTGTCACACCTGTCCTATTGCTATGTAACTATGGGGTGGGAGGTTAGGCAGTCTCTGAAGCTCTTCAAGGCAGAATGTCCTAATCTGTAATAGAATATTCTCTAAATCCTTAACCAGCCTCTGACTCATCAGATTCTGGGCCTTTGCCTACCTGTGACTGTTGTGAAAACAATTTATATGCTCTTGGTTTATCATCCAGGAATCCAGTCTTCCAATCCTTGACTTCTTGTCTTTCATGAGTGGATGAAAATATTATCAAGAAAGAAATGTTTGTAGAATCATTGAAAGACAGCTTTATATTTGTTAGTGTTAATGGTAAAATGATGGTTAAGAAATAGAAAACCAGTCATTTTAAAATACATAGGAATTTTAAACAAATGCTTCAGAACTTAGAATTGAGATCCTATAATCTATGTTTAATGAAAATACTGCCAGATGTGTTTGTTGTTATTTGATTACCAAAAGAAAGTAAAGGAAAAACAGAGAGAGATTGCAAATTCTTATTTTAGCAAGGCTTAGTTTTTGGATAATGACTTTTACTATAAAGTGGTGCGCACCAGGATAAGGAAGAGGTGCCCTCAATTATTCCAGTTTATGGGCCTTAACCACAAGCCATGGGTATTCCCTAGTTACTCCACTTTTATTTTGCAACCTGTATTTTTAAAGGTGCAAAGAATCTGGTTACCTGCTATAGACCTCTTGATAGGCCATAGGAAAGAATTCAGAATGGGTGATGGAGATTTTTCAGGTTTCTTTCCATTCTCAGCGCAGATACATTTGGCTAAGTGAGCTAATTATCTAAAGAAAACTCATGTAAAGTAATTCTTGCTTGTGTACTTTCTTGGAATTCTTGCTTGTGTTCTGTACCTCAACCTCTTAGCTTTCTGTATAATTCTTTCCTCCTCATTTGGCTTGTTTTGTATCATGGGTATGGTGTTTCAGAGGTGAAGAGTCCTCAGTTTCAGCTAAACACCTTGTCAATAATTATCACTCCCTGGGACTCTGGTGGAACTTTTATACTAGGTTGTTAGACTCACCCCTTCACCAGTCATGAGTGACCTGGTTGAGAAAAAACAGCTGTCTCAGTACAAATTCACTCCTGAACCCCGCATTGGGAAGACTGGAGTAGCCAGACGGATATTGGATAGAATGCCTTGGAAGAGGAACGACAGAGTTCCTTCAGTTATGCCTTCCAAGATGTTCTGATCATTAATGCTTTTGGGAATTCTTGCGCTTGTAGCCTGCAGCCTATCTTGCTTTGCCAATAATGCCCCCTTCTTTCTGTTTTAGAAATAAAAATGTTAACTGTTAAAAATGTGTAATTTTTTAAACCTAAATACTTTCATGTCCAAAATAAGGGATGGTGAATATGCTATTGAGAGACAGTAGTTTAATGGTTAAGTGTTTGGACCATGAAGTCTGACACCCTTGCTTCATATCCTAGCTTTGTTGTTTGTTATGTGACTTTGTGTTATTCCATCTGTAAAATGGAGATGATGATACTACCTACCCCATTGAGTTAGTCTGCAGATTAAATGGGAGAGCACATCTAAAGCATTTAAACAGAACCTGACAAATAGTTAATGCTCAAGAAAGTTACTGGTATTGTTAGTATAAGTTGATCACAAGACAAGTGATTACCACATAACATACATATCATCAGATTTTACTTCCCTATATAAAGCAATATTCATACCGTAAATAGACTTTCATGGTAACATGATTTTTAAAAAAGTAAATCCAACTAATTAAGCTAAAAGAACGCTGAGCAACAGTATGACTCTACCATACATTAATGACAGGTTACCAAAGGATGTGTGCAGCATTCTATTTTAATGGCATAGACAGGTAAAAACAATAGATTGCTTTGAAATATTTTTGAAGCAGTCACGTTTTGTCTTGTGAGGGTGACTTAAATATTTTGTCACACCAGAATGCTAGGGTCACTCATGTACCTGGCTAACAGACAAACTTTTCTTATAACACATTTTTCTCAAAAGGCAGAAACTGCCTCCTTACTTACATACTGCATTGTTTTAGCTTTCTTCATTCCTGTCCAGTTCTGTTCCTTTTATTCAGTGTGATTGAAAAGCAATGAAATTTGTTCTTATAATCCCTTGACCAAAGCTGAGCAAATTAGAAGGCATTTAATCTACCTTGTATAAAATTGGAAGCAATAGAAGAAGAAAATGAATTGTTTTTAAATCCCATTTTATTTTATGACATTATTCTAATGGTATTACTGTTAGCTATATTGATCCCAGCTGACTTTATGGCTGTGTGTTGACCACAAAATGTAATGTAGAGGGCATTTCGGATTTTAAATGACTTTTCAGAGTACCCTAGTTAAAATTGTTGATGCTACATGACAACTGCTATTATTTCAGTGCCAGCCAAATATAAAAGAACATTAATATTCATTAGTAATGATACAGCTGGTGACTCCTTCACAACATTGTAATGGTTTGAAATAGTTATTTCAAACAGTGTATTGGAATATTCACACAATAAGCTGTGATTGACACAATCATTAAAGAAGCCCCGTAACACCAAAGAAGAAATAAATATGTATGCATCTATATTAGGCTAAAAAAATAGTTGAGAAATATACTTCAGTTGACAGGACCTAGCACTCTGCAAGGAGTAATTAATTTTTGAATGAGATATGAGGGGAAATCACCATGGTGGAAATCTAGAGCACAGAATCAAGCCTTAATTTTATTACTTAAGTTCAATGTCACTGTTTCAATTTCTACAAATTAGGCCTTGTGCCATAAATGTGTCTGTAAGAGGCAGATAAAGATAAAATAAAACAGACACAAATACAGTGAAAGGGGAATGGTGGTAGGGGTTATGAAATGGCACCACTCTCTCTGAGGACCTGGTATGGACTACATACCATATTGGGCTTTTCTGTGTGCTGTCTCATCTCATCTTCTTAGGAAAGTGGCTTCATCTCCATTTTATTAACGAGGAAACCAAAGGCAAGAGAGCATTTAAGTCATTTGCACACATCTGGACAATGAGAAATCCTAGTGACAGGATTTAAGTCCAAGTGTGAGTGTTCTCTGAACTATATCAAAATGCTTCTGGAGGGCCAGCCGAGTGGCGTGGTGGTTAAGCGCTGGCTTGGGAAGCCAGCGGCCCCGGTTCGGGTCCCACATATGAGGGCCAGTGACACTGCCCTAAACAAACAAACAAACAAACAAACAAACAAACAAACAAACAAACAAATGAACAAAAAAACGCTTCTGGAATTTGTTAAAGATGGGTGCTGTGGTGGATGTCATAGGGGTTGGAGCAGGGTAGAAAGCCTGGAAACTGCTTTGAAGTTCACCATTGTATGGCAATGATGCTGGTTGCATAAGTTCATGGGCAGTTTGCAGTATATAAAATTGCCTGCCTTGTGTTCTGAAAGAGTGTAAGTTATACTTCCCTTCTTCTCCTTCTACTAGTTTTGCAAACATGATGTATAGGGGAGAAAAATTGTTTTTTTTTTTTTACTCTTCCTGAACAAAGCCATGAAGAGATTTCTTACTGCGATTTACATTTCTAGTTCTGTATCTCTGGACTGTTATTGGGAAAAAATAGTTTTATAGCTTATTTTGAAGATACTTCTTGTGGTAACTTTTCTCCCTGCCATTTATTTTGCTATGCTTTTCTAAACTTCCTAAAGCATTTGTCATAGAAATATACTGATGCCAAAGGATGTAAGCCTATTCTCTCATTCAAAATGATATTTCATTAAATGAGTCAATAATTAGTGATGCCATATTCAAAGCGCAATTCCTATGTTTACTTTAAGAATTATTAAACTCAGTGAGTTTGCCAGGTAAGTATTCCAAAATTTAAAAGCAAACAAACAAAAACACACAACAAGAAAAAAAGTCTCTGTTAAAATACTTACTGTAAGTTAGGAATTTATATTTCCTTTAACTTAATCCAAATTTGAAAGTTGCATAGTGTAATTAGTGGCATAATCAGTGAGAGGCCAGGATATGTGTTTGCTGTCAATATTTCCACTGTTGCTACATAGTTGATAAATTGGTTGGATCAAAGGGCCTTGACATTTTATTTTCCTAGCAACCAGTAAGACTGTGTTGCCTTTTGGATATGGAGAGAATTCTAAAGTTCTCCCCAAGGGACACTCTCATGCAATTGAGTTTTTCCAGTAGTAGAGTTGGTTTTGCTGATATCATTCCCCTAAGTATGTAAAGTTAGAGTAATCACACTTCCTACTTGTGCAGCTTTTTATCTTTTACCACCATTGCTAATCTAATTTGCTCCTCACCACCAGAGTCTGAGAGAACGCACAATGCCATTCCCAATTTACAGGAGCACAAAACCAAACCAAAGGGAGCCTGTGGGGGCAATACCTACCACTTACTAAAAACTCTGGATCTTGGGTAAGATTGATTTCAGTCTGTTTGAACCTCAGTTTCCTTATTTGGGAATGATTTCTACTTTATTGTAAGGATTAAACACAAAAACCTAATTTAAGAGGATGGGGAAGCACCTGAAACAAAGAAGACATTAAAAGCTTTCTTGTTTATTCATTCAAAAAAATGTTTATTGAATGGTTATTTGGAAATTCTACTGTGTGCAAATGACAAAACAGTGAACACAGTGGACAGAGTTCCTTTTCTTATGGTGATTACAGTCTCATGGGAAGTTAATAAGAAGTAGAGTTAGGGCTTCACCTTTAGCCTTTTTACTCCAAATACATTGCTATGTTGGCAGATGGATAGATGAGGAGAAACATTTCTGGGTGTACACACATACTCTTGGACCCATACACACCTGTATGTGTATCCCTATGCTACAGGGACTGTATTTAAGCACATACTGATCTGTGTGCACTGTTGAGCTTAGGAAATGGTAAGTTTATGTTCAAGTCAACCTTCAGGTTTTCCACCACTAATGAAAGAACAGGTGCTGACTGCCTGCACTTAGAAAGGATCAAGCCATCAAGCTTTGACTCCTTCCATCCTTCCCTATTGTCTGTGTCTCTCCCAGTTTTTTTAAGATCAAGTCGAAGTAAATGAAGATGCCAAAATGAGTTGCAGTGCCTCTGGAATGTTAATTCCTGGAGAAACAAAGCTGATGTATTGTCACAGTTTCATTTCATGCAGGGAACTCTGGGTGCAATAACGATGTGTATTTTACATTCACAGGCATGGTTTCTGGAAATGTTGATATAAACCTGCTTTACAGTTGATGATTATAATTTGAACTGTGTATAAATAACTATGCTCTTTTATATGACTCAATTATATAATAAGCTCCTGGTGTCTTCTGGGAGCAAAGAACACAATGGAGAGTTCTAAAAATCTTTCTTTGTGGAATCTGAATCTTATGTTTTGTAACTTTATGGAATTTGAGCCACACTTACAGGGATATCCCCAATTTCTCTTTCTTTAATCCCAACTTCCACTTTTATTTTATTTTATTTTTCTGTTTTTTTATTTTTAAGATCAATTCCATAAAACTGAGAGATGTGTGTTACATACATACATCAATATATCACTCAATAATCTGATAACTTCTCTCTGGCCAAAACAGATACTTCTTTATTATTTTTATTATTTAGAGAATGGAAAACTAACATTTGAATTCTTACCATGTATCAGATACTTTCAAATTATTTCATCTAATCCTCAAATTCATTATTTACATTCCTCAAATATATTATTTTATCTAATCCTCATAACTATGTGAAATAAAGGATATTATGTCCATATAAGAAAACTAAGGTAAAACAAAATAAATAACTTGCCTCATGCTATCCAGATGCCAAATAGCATAACAGGTATATGAACTATTGCCTGATTATCTCCAGAGCCACATCATGCCACAATCAGTAGTGCTCACTCATGCTTGCCCTCTCCTTCTCTCTCTTTCCCTCTCTTCTTTCCCCTCCTTCCCTCCTCCTCCTGATTTCTCTCTCTCTCTCTCTCTCTCTCTCTCTCTCTCTCTCTCTCTCTCTCTCTATGTCTCTCTCTCTGTCTCTCTCCTTCTCTCTCCCACACACACACATAGACACCATGGGCTATTTCTGGTCAAAAGCGTCATACTTTTATGAGGGATTATTGATGGTCACAAACGTGATGAAACAGTGTTAAGGTTATATGTTGTTATTGACCTAGACAACTTCTTTCATTTCTTTTTCTGAGGAGTTCTGTTTCAATTGCTTTCTCCTGCACTCTAGGTGCGATTCAGTAGTGAGGTACAGTCACTTGGCAAGTGCTGACAGGAGGCATGAGGTTTTGGTGGGTTCTGATACCTCTTGGACTGTCTTCTCATAATGTTCATCAGCCATTACCAGAGTATCATCTTACCACAATAATGATACTAAGGGGGAAAAAGACAGATGTAAATACCAGGACAAGACCGTATCTATATGTTTTCCAAAAGGAGACATCAAGGAGAGCAGTCTGAATCTCTGGTTAGATGAACACTTTTTTATTTTTTTATGCTTCATCAAGAAACCACTAGAAAAGTGTCTTTCCCTGTATTTCCTAATGTAGTGCCGCACAGTGTCTCACTGTACATTTATCCTCCACCTGCCTAAAAGTGGGATTCTCCAGTTTTATGAATAGTTCAGGACACAGACAAGTGTGGATCGCTTAGTGACGGAGAGCTTATGGCAGAGAGGGTTGCCCACTACCCAGAGCTCAGACTCTGTGAGTTGAGTGAGTGAACTTACCAAATCAGGGCCAGTGTTCATACCCTTTTGTCATTACTTTAAGGACAGAAATTATAATGCTTATCACATTTTGTTGCACTTTATTTGGAAAAGAAATAAATATGCAAGATAATCCTTATGGAAAGAAGTAGATGCAATCACAAATCTTAAACAAGGGGCTTTTGGGCCGGCCGAGTGGCACGGTGGTTAAGCGCTGGCTTGGGAAGTCAACGGCCCCGGTTCGGGTCCCACATATGAAGGCCAGTGATACTGCCCTCAAAAAAACAAAACAAAACAAAACAAAAAACAAGGGGCTTTTAAAATGAAAATCTTGTAATGTTGTAGATGTTGCATGTTTTTCTTTTCACTTTCAGGTATGTATGTATTCAATAGCTCCTCAGTGGGAAGGACTTAAGTGTATCTTGTTTAAGAAATAAAAGAGATTGATCATAGTCTCATATCATATTCTATGTGTACTCATCAAGAAGAAAAAAAAAAAGTATGTATCCATAGCAGAAGTTCCCAAGTCCCATATCAAGTTCATAGGGGTTCCTTTCACATACACCCATATTAAGGTCCAGTGCATTTTTTAAAAATTTAATTTGACAAGTTTATGATGGACTTTGATATACAACTATATAATCTTCCATCTGCTGAGGCTGTTCGATTTGGAAAGCGAAAAAAAGACTTCCTGCTTTTCAGTATAATTGGATAGAACTGTTGGGTTTTATGATTTCATTATCTGTGGCAAACTCCAATTTGTTTATGTGCTGATTGCACTGGTAACATGCACAGTGTAATACATAATTAAAACTTAACTTTGTAATGGGGAAATATGTAGTTACCAGTTAATAGTATTATTAAAGGAACTTAGTTAAGGACCCCTATTTCCATAATTTAATTAAAGCCATACTTAAGAAAAGTTATATCTGTTACAGACATAGCAAGGGTGTGTATGTATTGACAACTGAGGAGGATAAAATGGAAAATAAGATATTTTATTCTGTTCACAAAACATTCAGAGGCATTATTTGTATTACTAATCCTTATTCATTTCTAGTAGACCTAGGTCATCCTTAAATTTTAGGGGGACCATTTTTATAAATAAAGGAGAAGGATTAGTGTAAAAAAGCAAAGTTTGCAAATAATCTGCAGAATGGATAAATTGTGGTGTATTAAAAAATTGGTTTATTAGTGTTAATTAACATCTATAGTGAAATTCTTATTTGCCTGTTTCAAAATGACTAACTGTGTCATTTCAAGAATGTCCCTAAACTGCCCTCATCCGCCTCCTCCTCTGTTGAATTGGAACATGCCATCTATGTCACAGCACTGTGCTTATCACAATTCATTGAACATAATGAATACTCATAAATATGTGGTAGAGGACATTACGAAGTTCCAATGACATCAGATTCTGAGAGGGAGAGATAAGGAGGAGAAAGATCAGAGGGATGAATACCCACTGGTCATAGACCAGCTCCTAGGACTGAAATGTAATCTAGCTGCAAAGTTTGTCCAATCGATGAAGACCTGTGTTGACTATGTTGACTTGGTAATTCATTCAACAATAATTTTTGACTGTTTATTATGACTTCAGTTACATTCAAAGCTCTGGCAATGCAGGAGGGTATAAAAATGGAGGAAGCTTGTGCATTCATTGAGCTTACATTTTTGTGGGCAGGTAGGCAAAAAAAAATGCACAAAAATAAAGTATGGATTAAGAAAAGAACACTTGGAAGAACTATTGAAGGCAATATAAAAACCTATTTTAGAAGGGACAGTCACAGAAGGCCTTCTGAAGAGAGTTTGTATCAACCAAGGCCTTAATGATGCAAGAAACCTCTTGTGACAGAGGAAGGAGTATTTGGGTGAAGGAAATAGCAAGTTCAGAAGGCCTGGAGGTGAGAATGGTTTGGGCTTGTTATAAGGAGGAAAATAAAGCAGATGATCTAGAAAAAAATGACTATTGATCGAATGTCATGTGAGATGAAGTTTCATCAACCTCAGCACTATTAGTATTTTAGGTCAGCTAATACTTTGTTGTGAGAATTTGTCCTCTGATTTGTAGTATGTTTAGCAGCGTCCTTGGCCTCTACCCAGTAGACACCAGTAATCCGCTTCCCATTTCCAGTTGTGACAACCAGATGTCTCAGGTATTGCTAAGTCACCCTTTGCTGAGAACCACTGAAATAGAAGAATGAGGACAGGGACAAATTATATAGGACCTGGCAGGCCAGGCTAAACAGTTTCAGTTTTATTCTTAGTAAAATGTGATGCTACCGGAGTGTCTAAAGTACAAGAGTAACATGATCTAACTGAATTTTAAAAACAATTCAGTCTGGTTAACATCTGATTATAAGGCAATAAGAATGCATTCTCAAAGACCAGTAGGAGGCTACTGCCAGAAACACAGGTGAGAGATTATGGTGGCTCAAACTAGGGTAGTAGCTGTGGAGCTAGGGAATACACATTAAGAAATATATACTTGAGGGAGAGTCAGCTGGATTTATTGATGAATTAGATTTGGGGATTGACTGAATTATAAGAGTCAAAGATGACTTCTAGGGTTTGGCCTAATTCGATGGTGGTGCCATTCAGTGAGATTGACAAGACTGAGACAGGATCAGGTATGAATAGAACAGCATTGATTTTTTTTTGTTTTCTTGCCTTGTTCTGTTTTTTTGAACATACTAATCATAGTTTTTTGAAGTTTATGTCTTATAACTATTATCCAGCCCACCCATAGGTCTGCTTCTATAATTTATTTTTTTCACTTGGGCCTGTTTCCTGGCATGCCTACTAACATTTTATTGACTTTGACTACTATATGTGCAAACATTTTAGAAGCTTTAGTTAATGTTTTAATCTTCTAAAGAGGATTTTCTTTTTCATCAGAAAGGCTGTTAGAGAAAGGGCTGGTCAATCCAACCCATCCAGGATTGTGCTACTCAAGGCTGGGTTTCCATTTTATCTGATCTGTTTCTACCCTACCTTCCTCTTAAGGTGCAGCCCTGAAGGAGTCTCAGAGGAAAACATGGCATGTTTGCCAAGGTGCCTTCTACCTAGCAGGCCCTAAACTCTAATTTCTATCTTTCCTGAATTCACATTGCCTAATGCTCTTCTAATTTCTTAGCCTTCAAACACCATTTTCTGCTGGGTGCTTCACTTAGGAATTATCAAATGACTCAAACCATACAGGTTTACTTCTCTCTGCTTCCTTTCTCTTCTGGGTCTTGGTTCCTCAAATTTTGGCTCTCTTATAACACTGACAGTTGGTTGTCAAACTCCCAAAGAAAGCTACTGAAGAATTTTGAATAGCCACACAATATTTGGCAGGGTCTGATTTGTCTTTTAGAAAGTTTGTTGTATTATCAACAATGTGAAAAAAATGGACTGTGGAGGTTTGAGTGTAGAAGCGAAGAAGCTAGGAAAAAAAAATCTCTCAAATTGGCACGTGCAGGCATAAGATAATGAGGACCTAAAGTAAGTAGGGCAGTGAGGGGCTGGCCGAGTGGTTCGGTTGGTTAAGAACTAGCTCAAGAGTGCGAGCTGAGCTCTGAGCAACAGCGGTTCGATGCCAGCCCGAGCTGAGTTGCCGTTGAGCTGCTAACAGGTGGCATGATGGCTCAGCTAAAAAAAAAAAAAAAAAGTAGGGCAGTGAGCACAAAAGTGCTGAAGAGAAAATAGAAGCAAGAAGTACTTAGGAGGTGGATTTGGAATTACTGTAAATGGAAAATTTAGCTGTCAGCATCTCTTAAGTTTTATTTATGTGTGAAAGTAAGAATGACATATTGGTCATTAATTCTGTGTCCCTCATAATTTTAAAAGCTGGACAAGGATGACTGGTTGCCAAACAAAGTAATCTACTCTTTGCAATTTCTCATGGTTCTGCTATTATTCTTGGCTATAAGAATAGAGAGCGGAATGCATTTTAATCTGCCTTCATTGCTGAAACTAAGAACTTACTTAAATAAGAGTTTTTATGTGAGTGATCCCTTTGAAGAAAGCTATGTGCTCCATAATTCAGAAGGCATGGAGAGTATTTAAAACAAGGCCTTCATTATTATTCTGATAGCAATATTTTATGGAAGAGGTTGAGCCATTTGATTTGAAGAAACACTGATCTAGATGGAAATATGAGCCACTTAGCAATGAATTTGAAATGCGGCACATGTTCTAGATAAATAATTAGTGTTAAAGGAGGTAGAAATATGAAAATTTTAGTTCCTGTATAGGCCAGGGACACAGTGTTGAGTGCTTTATGTACATTCTCATTTAACCTTCTCAATAACCTTATAAATAAGGTGTATAGTTTCCATGTTTATAGAGACCAGTCTCAAAATGTTGAGATAACTTGCCTGATATCACATAATTAATCAATGGCATAAGAAGGATTGAAAACTGATTTACTCTTTGCTATCTAAAAACCTTCTTACATTTCGAGAAAACAGCTGGAAAAAAACATGAGGGGAAAATTGGGTCAGATTTAAATTTATTTGAGCAAAACTTTGCATTATTCAATGTTATTTTATAGAAAATGAAAAACAATTTCAACTAAATTCTTTCCAAGCTGAGTAATACTTTTACTCATGAGAACAGAGTGCAGTTTGTTCTCTTATTAATGTGAACCCTGAGGCATCTCATATATTTCCAAAATTCTAAATATGATCTCATCCCCCCAAAATGAAATATACCTGTTGTCATGTTGATATAGGAACAGCAAAACCTGCTATTTTAAAATAACTCCATCATCCTTCTTTCATTCTTTCCCTGGGTATGGGAAATTCTACTGTATGCATCGCAAAACTAGCACAAATATGACCCAGATGACAAAATGACTAGATGAGTTCATAGCTAGTTATAATCTTATCTCCAGAGAGAATAAAAAAACACAAATATTGTATTCTTACCCATTCTAGGCACTTAATATTTAACTATCGCATTTATTTCATACAACAATCTGTGAGGTACATATTACTTTAAGAGATGATTTGGTTTAGATTCAAAGAAGTCAAATGACACATAATAACATAAATACTGTAAAAGGGCACTTCATTCAGTATCTGATGATGAAATCTTTTATACCTAAATGGCTTCAATAACTTGGTTGACATAGGGTTAGTTAAGTATAAGTCACAATTGTGCTAAATTTAAAATAATATGTTGTTCTATATCTATCTATGTATCTGTTGTGTTGGAAAAGTCATGGTGCATGTTTGCAACATATGGCACTAGTTCATTTTTGGAATTACTAGTCCTTCACATCTATGTTATTCCTATGTCATTTGACGGCTGACAGTTCTAGCTTCATTCTAAAAAAAAATAAAAATTGAGCGATTTGGTTGAGTTTTGGAGATTTTACAACAAGTTGAAGATGGAAGACCAAACTGTGCAGTTTTGCCATATTTTACTCTTTTACTTCCATAAAGGGAAGAACGCACATCAAACTTCTGAAAAGTTGCATGAAGTTTATGGTGACAATGTTCTACAAGAACGTCAGAGCAAGCTATGGGTCACTGAATTCCATGGTGGTGATTTTCATCTCAGCGACGCTCCTCGGTCAGGGAGGCCCACCCACCAAGGTTGATGATGACAAAATAAAGGCATTGGTCAAGTCAAACCTATGTTACACGACACGAGAGATTGCGGAAACATTGAACACTCATCATTCAAGCACTCATGACCACCTGAAGAAGCTGGGATACATAAGCAAACTCGATACTTGGGTTCTGCATGAACTCAAAGAAGTTCACTTGATGGTGCATATAAACATCTGCACTATGCTCATTAAACGTGAGGAAAACGAGGCTTTTTGAAGCAACTGATAACTGGTGATGAGAAGTGGATTGTTTACAACAGTGTGGCGCACAAACGGTCTTGGTCCCATCGTGATGATTTGTCTCAAACGACATCGAAAGCAGACATTCATCAGAGGAAGGTTATGCTCCCAGTGTAGTGGGATTTTAAAGGTGTCATGTTTTTCGAGCTCCTACCAGGGAACCAAACAATTCGAATGTGTACTGTTGGCAATTGGACAGTTTGAATGAATCCATCATCCAGAAACGTCGAGAGTTTGTTAATTGTAAAGAAGTTGTGTTCCATCACGACAACGCGAGACCACACACAAGTTTGATCACCCGTCAAAAATTATTGGAGCTTGGATGGGATGTGTTGCCACACCCACCATACTCACTTGACCTTGCATCATCAGACTTCCACTTGTTTCCCTCTCTTAAAAATTCCTTGTGTGGTATAACGTTCAATTCAGATGAGGCAGTAAATCAGCACCTTGTTCAGTTTTTCACAAATAAAGACAGGTCCTTCTATGAACGTGGAATTATGAAGCTCGCTGAAAGATGGCAAAAGATTATCAAACAAAATGGGCAATATATCATTGATTGAACTTTGTTCTTTATATAAATAAATGACCTTTGAAAACATAGACAAAATACATCACGACTTTTCAGGACAGCCCAGTATCTATCTATCTATCTATCTATCTATCTATCTATCTATCTATCTATCTATCTATCATCAATCTATCTGTGTCTATAGATATACATAACTTTATATACATCATATATATGAAATGTGTATTTATTATTTTAATTTATTATATTATTTTATATATAATATATATTAAAATAGGGCATATAGAAGAATGAATATAAAACAGAATGAATAGGTGAGTTTAGATTATGAAAATACATGAATAAATCTCCGTTTTGTTAACAAGGGAGAAAGAATTACTAAACCAATTTAAAATCACTTGAGAAGAGCAGGATCAGTCTGTAATGTGTACAGTTATTTACATGATCAGTGTTCAATATGGTGCCTGACACATGCATTCCTAATAAATATTTTTAGGTGAACAAGTCACTTTGATATTATGTTATATATTATGGAAACCCAAGCAAAATCCCATATTATCTAGAAAACTGTGATGATAATTAGAGGAAACCTGGTAAAGAGGAGGTTGGGGAAAAACTAAATGATACTTTAGAATCTTATGAATATTGAACTAATCTTCATGTCTATGGAATGTCCAGTAAGAAGAGCTAGGTGGAATGATAAGATGAAAGACTTATATCAGAGGCAGAAGAATTTTCTGTGTATTGAAAGCTATTAACAGTGGGATGGATTACTTATAAAAAGTGTGGAATCTTCTTTAGACATATATAAAATTAGGGGAGTTATTTTAATTTAGGCTACTTCAATGGGATTGTAATCCGAGGCTCAGTATTGACTATGGCCATGTTTGTTTGGCTGATTATTGAAACTACAGTGCTATTGACTGGCACATATAGGTACTTGATATATAGTAAATAAATGAGTTAGAATAAGTTAATGTCATAATTGATCCCTTAAAATTTCTTTTCATGCTATCTATGATTGATATGAAAGGTAAAGTTGTTAATTTTTTTTTTTTGTAATATTTGGTTTTAACTAAATCATTGGGCCATATGAGTTATGTTTAAAATTAGTTGTTGAAATGCCTATATACAAAGTCATCAAATTGTTTACATTAAGTATATGCAGTTTTTTGCATTCAGTAAGATCGCAGTGCATCTCTTAAAAATAAATAAAATGCTGAAGGTTGAGTTTTGTGAGTTACCTTCTATGGATGCCTATTTTTTTTTTATTAGTTTCAGGTGTACAACACAATGCAATAGTTATACTCTTTAACCAAATGTATTTTAAAACAATATAGAACATGGCTGAAGAGACAGAAAGAACAACACAAAATTTTCTTCTAAGCTTTACCCTTTACTCATCTGATTTAGTTCACTTTGTTTTTAATTTTTTTCTTCCATGGGAATTCTAATTTTAAAATAACTTTAACATCTGTAAAACTGCAAAGATTAGAGAGATCTATAAAATAACTTTGAGCTACTTGAAGAAAATTCTCTATAAATAGAACTTGGCAAGTAATTAGTCATTTCAGTACTGTAAATGATAGTGGCATGAATAATTTTTTTAAGTTGCTCTTTTTATACTCCTCTTCATTTACTGTAAGGCTAAGAAACCCTTTAGGGCCCTTTGGTATGCAAAATACTACAGCTGCTTTTTCTCTTTGTAATCATTTAATTAATATGCTTCTATTTTGATGCAGCATGAGAGGCAGAAAAAATTAGCTTATAAGCCAACAAATTCAGTTTTAAGAGAAAGAGGAATTTCCAGTTCGTTTTTGTATTACTTTTTATAGTTATTCCTAGTTGAATCCATTGCTTTTTAAAATGTTTAGAAGAATTAATGGTTGCATTTATTAATTCCACAGGTCTGAGGCAATAGATAATTTCAGGAAATTTTCTAATTTCACACTGTTGTGTAACCATTGAGCTTTGGAAAATCTTTGCACATGGCATTGAACACCATGCAGAATGGATTAATGTTTCATGGTTGACACATTTTCTCAATTTGTGAGTATTTCCTTTTCCTCTTTCCAAACCAAACATTTTAAATATTACATACATGTTGATGTAGACCAACTATAAAATACCTGGGAAATTTTAACTATGATGTTGAATAATTTGAGGGCTGTGATTGAAAACGTTGCTCGGTAATGAAAGTGACTTTCCCCTTCAGTGTGGGATTCAGAGTGATATGAAAGTAGTCTGGGGAGAGAAATAATTCAGTATGATTCTTACAAGTAGATAATTTTATACAGATTTTTCTAATGTCTTTAACTGTTATGGTCAAATACTTTCTTCTTGAATGAAGTTTTGGGCATAGTGAGGCATGTCTATTAATGAGTGTATTTAGAAATCAGGTGAAAATAGTAATAAAAATGTGTTTATCATGAATTAGTTCAAGTCTAAGATTTTACTTTAATTGATTAATCTTTCAGAAACCATTTCCCTCTGCCCCTTTTTTAACCCAAGTATTGAAGTAGTGAAAAAGCTAGCTGATTTTATTGGAAGGAATACTTTACTACTGTCAATCACAGGTAAATCTGGAATGTGTTGTTGCTAAGGTGACGCATTCTTACACAAATTACTTACTAAAAAAAAAAAAAAAATTACTGCTTCTAAGTGCTGACTGCTCTTGGATTATTGCTTCATTCATTTAAAATTAAGGAAAGAAAACCAAATTGCTTGGGCCCTGATGATCTTATTTTAAATAGTTTTATTCTTTTTTTTTTAATTTTTTTAAATTTTTTTGTTTTTTATTTTTTATTAGTTTCAGGTGTACAACACAGTGCAATAGCTATACTTTTTACCCCTCAAAGTGACAACCTTCCCCCCGCAATTCGCCACCCCACTCCTCCCCCCCATATCATATATATCTATTACACTTCCTCTGACTATCTATATATTCAATTACAGTTGGTATACAATATTATTAAATAGTCCTATTCTTCATGGCTACATTTATATGTTCAAAATAATGTCTTGCTTGTGACATATTTTGTCTAAATAGTTTTACTCAGGAACTGTCCATGGTTTTATAATTCCTGTGGATAATACAGCACCAGCTACTGAGAGTTTGGAGGTCACTTACTTGATTCCTTTTTACTTGGCAGTTGTTTTGGAGTTTTAATAGAATAGTAACGTTAGGAATCCCAGGCTGACATTCATTCTTGCCATCCACATGGAGGTGGAAAGCAGGCACACTGCAGCCATTCTGCCAAGGGACCCTGTGCTTGGGTGGAGAACATATCCACTTGCTGTCAAGACAGTGGTTTCTCTCTTCAGCCCCTGTGAGACCATGACAAGAATAATAGGGTCCACTGCATCTGTGATTTTTGCAGTTCAGCTCAGCGTTCAGCAGATGCATTTTATATTTAAGTGCTTATCCTGTACTGAGCAGATCTCCAATATATTATCTCAGTAAATATACAAAAGGCTTGTGAAGTTCTCGTCCAACTCTACAGACAACAAGTTTGGTCCTCAAAACTGATAAGGTCGACATCACTATTGGTAGTCTAACCATTATTTTTGACTGTTTTTTTTTTTAAACTAATTCTCTCCATAATTAGTTTTAAAAGTAGGGAGGACCATAGCAGTATTCTAACTGTATCCTTTTGCTTTATAGACCAATAAAAGTTCCTTGAGGCTCTGACATTCCCAAGGTCTTGGACATAGTTAGATGATGGCAGAGTTATAACCAGATCTTGCCTGTCTTTTCCCTGAATTGGGCAAATCCAAGATAACTGTCATTAGCTCAAAGCATGAGCCTGGAAAGTAAATTCACATAATACTTCATTATCACTTTACCACTTTTTTTTAATAATGGTTTTTATAGTTTAGAAAGTATATATTGTTTATTTGGTCAGTATATGGAAAACTAATCATCCTCTGGGCAAAATGGTGATTTAAGGCAGGAGTTGGCAAACTTTTGCTTGAGGACTTAACAGTAAAAATCTTAGGCTTTATGGATGTATAATCTCTGCTGCTACTATTCAACACTGCCATTGTAGGACAAAGCAACTTCCTTGTAACCTGGTAATTGCTTTGGAGTTTTAATAAAATAGTAAGGAAATAAAATAAATAAGGAACATAGCTGTATACCAATAAAATCTTATGTATATTGGAATTTTGATTTTACATAATTTTTAAGTGTGACAGTATATTATTCTTATTTTGATTTTTTTCAACTATTATTAATAAGTGTAAAAGCTATCCTTAGCTCATGTGCCAAACAAAACAGACAGCTTACTGGATTTGACCCACAGGCCATAATAGGTTTCTGACCTCTGATTTTAACTCAAAGATCTTGGTCAACCTCAATTCCATTTTGCCATTTTTGCTCCTACATTTTTGCTTCTGCATATGTACTCCCTTGCAAGTCCAGATTGTTCATGAACATCGTAGATGCCAAGTCTAAAATTGATATGGGTGATAAATGGAGTCCTTTTATTATGCTCAATACACTACCGATGTGTTTTCTCTTAATAGCTTTCTATTAAAAATATTCTCTATCATCATTATTACAAATGCTCACACAGGAACTGCTTAGTATTGTTCGACTTTTTTTTTTTTTTTTTTTTTTTTTTTGAGGGCAGTGTCACTGGCCCTCATATGTGGGACCCAACCAGGGCACTGGCTTCCCAAGCCAGCGCTTAACCCCCGCATCACTAGGCCGGCCTTGTTTGACTTTTAAAGTAATATTTTTACCAAGTTTAAAAAAAAAAATACTGTTTTTAAGAATGCCTGTTTGAAACCATGTCATTAAACGGGAGAAAATAAGCCCATATTTAGTTGATGATGAATTTGTTTTCTGCCAAATAAACCAAAGGAACTTTCCTGGAAAGCTTCAGAATGGCAGATCTAAGAAATAGGTAAGAATCATCCATAATCCAAGATGTAATACAAAGCACATCACACAGGATGTGAGAGTGTGACAAGAGGCAAGGGAAGGAGGAAAGGGAGAGACAGAGAGAGAAGAGGCAGGCAGGCAGGAAGGAAGTCACTGTACTGGGCTAGTGAACACCTAAAATGTGGCTAGTCTACATAAAGATTTGCTGTAAGAAAATGTACAAACCAGATTTTGAAGACTCATTGTTAAGAAAAGGACATTATCCCATTAGTAATTTTTATATTGATTCCATGTGCATTGATCATATTTTAGATATATTGGGTTAAATATATTATTAAAATAAATTTTATTTTTACTTTTGAAATTTGGTTGCTAGAAAATTGCATACATGGTTTGAGTTTGTGGCTTATATGTGGATTGGGCAGAGATTTATTTATTTATTTATTTATTTATCTATTTATTTATTTATTTTGAGGGCAGTGTCACGGGTCCTCATATGTGGGATCCGAACCGGGGCTGCTGGCTTCCCAAGCCAGGGCTTAACCACCGCGCCACTCCGCCGGCCCTGGGCAGAGCTTTTACAGAGCATTACTGACATTTTGAGTCCTCTTGTTTGTCCTTCTGTGACTTCTTACTCCAACATAATGAATTTTTTATTAGTAAGTCCCTTGTTTTTCTTTTAGTTTTATCACCTGCATGTGTGTCTCTAGATTATATAGTTTGCTTTTTTTTTAAGTCTGAGTTCGTCTATGTAAGTGAAGGACTTAAAAATCCTTATGCCAATATTTAGCCAATATTCCCAGCCAGAACACCAGCTCCAGGGTTTGCTGATGTCTGTTCCCCATTTCTGGCCTTTAAGTATTTCCTTTCTTCCTGACCAGCTCAGTTGTGCTTTCTAAAAATATTTTTTAATCTAGAATTTTTAGGTTTTCTACATTAGGAGAGAGTTGTCTGTCTATTCAGTCCGCCATATTACTAGTATATTGCCCTTGTTCTCTAGTGGGATATAATTACGTCTTGCCATCTCCATGGTCCCTTTATAAAGTTACAGCTGAGAAATGATTGTATGAAACAATCTAAGTGTATAATGAATAAGAATTAATTAATAAATTAAGATGCAGATGAATAATAGATATTATGCAGCCATAATATCCAATTTGAGATAAGGTGTAAACATGTAAAGAATAATTCAGCTAGATAATCAAATTGTCAAATGACCTGCCCAGACATTAGGTGTTGCAAATGTATGATGGTGTCACAGCGACTATACAGAGGAAGTGAGCTAAGATGGGTTTTGAAGACTAGATGGGGACAAAGTGTTAGCAAGGGGTAAAGTCTAGTTCAAATTTGTTTTAAAAAGTGTGCCAACAGGGTTTACTAAATATGAATTTGCTGAAATGCATAGAGTAAAATGTCAACTTATACCTTACTCATTCAGCAAAACCTCATGAATACAAACATGCTGTAGGCATTATGGAGAGATTCACATTTCTAGAGATTTGAAGATCTCTTAATGAAACAGTTGTGCCAGAGTTCTGGAGAATCACACTTTAGATCTTAGAGAATAGCAATAGAGTTATATAAGGCCTTTTGTTCCTTTTGCCCCTAGAGGAATTGTTTGTCTTTGAAAGGGATCTTCCAGCATGCATTTTCAAACAACTCCAGGCAAAGACTTCTCTAGGTAAGTAAATACAAAGATAGCCAAAACTAAAATCTTTAAAGTGATCACACTATGAACTTAGCTCTTCTTCAAGTTCCCTGACTTGAGTTTATGATCTGGTGTGTTTCACAAGTATGATAAGCTGACCATTAGTACTTTGCCAATCGATGTTAGCAAGCCCACATCATGCTGCTGTGTAACTTGCTTAGCTTCCCAATAGTTCTTAAAATCTAATTTCAAATGATGCTTCTAAACTCATGGGAGCAAATGTTAGTAGAGGAAGTTTTCAAGATCAGCTAGAGGCAAGTGAGAAGAGGCTTTTTAGAGTCGCTCTGTTCAGACAGAAAGACTACCACAGCCATGAGCCCAAGTCAATAATATGATTGAATTTATACCATTACATTCTCTCATCCAAGTAGTCATGATTTCCATGTGTAATGGTGATGTCAACGTTGTGTTTCAAATGTTCATTCAAATATTAATATGTGAGTTGATTGTAAGAACATATTAAGTATGAATAATGTGTGGCTATGGCAAGATATGAAGGTAGTATGATGATGACTGGAGCTTGAGAAAATTTGGTTCAAACATATTTTTTCCCCCTCAGAAAGAAGTATTTTCAGGAAAAAAGTTGGTAGGGCATATTTTAAAACTTATCTGCTCTATTCTTTTGAAGGAAAATCACTTGACTTAAATGGAACATTAGGTTTTCCTTCACAGTTTTTCTAACTTACATTCAGTTAAGTCAAAAAATCAAACTCAGAAGTGACTCCAAGTCCCTCTAGGCAAGTAGAGGACTTAAGAATTTAAACAGGCACAGCTATCCTTCTTTCCTGGAAGCTCATACTTCCGGCAGAGGGCTAATTAAGCCCATGTGAACTGGTACATTAAACGTGCCGAGGACTGCCTCAGTTAGAGGATGCTTAACCCTTAGAAGTCAAACAAAAGTCAATAAGTTGGCTCCAGAATATTTGCCAGAAGGGTCTTAAAACAACAGTTCTGCATATCTGGCCACCAAAGCAATTGAACATAAGGGACGTTCTATGGATCAGTCATACCTACTGTACTAAAATCAATAAAAGTTGTGAGAATATTTCTCCTAAACGCACTGAAATTAATATGCAGAGGGCAGGATAGCAGCTGTCCTGAACATTCATATAAGGGGAATTCTTAGTTTGTAGCTCAACCTCCACGTCTCCTCTATCTCAACAGATGGCACTGTTATTTCCTTTGCTGTTCCACCTGATCCTTACCTGTACTCATTTCTTCACCTCCCCCACCCACTTTGGCCTTACATCCAATATACCGGCAAATCCTGTTGATGCTGCCTTCAAAATATATCCCACATCCAACCAGGTTCATCACCTCCACTACTGCCCCCCTACTCAAGCCACTGCTCTCTCTCACCTGTATTCTTGCAGTGGTCTCTTTGCCCCCACACTGGCTGTCCTACGGTCTCTTATTCATACCATAGCCTCCATCATATTTATAAAATTTAATTCGGATCTTGTGCCCTGCTGAAGCTCTTTAGGAAGTCATTATTACATTCAGAGTAGAATATAAACTCCTGAATCTAACCCCCAATAGTCTTCCTGTTGGCCTCTCTGACCACATGGAGCATCACTTACTTGTTTACACCTCTGTAGACAGATGTACCTTCTTTGGACTCATTGATCACATGCTTGCTGTTCCCTTTCTGAAACATTCTCTACTGCATCTTTGTGTGGTGCACCTCTCATTCCATTCATGTCTCTTCAAAAATGTCACTTTTTTTCCCTAAAATAGCAACACACATGCACACACAATGCCCTAGTCCTCAGTTACTTTTCTTCATAGCACTTACCACTACTGAATTATATTATTTATTTGTCATCAAGTTATGAAGATTTAAACAGACCTTACATGCACAAGCACTTTACAAAGCTCTATTTAAATGTGAGGGATGGCTATTGCAGGAGAGTTTGCCACTTTATGACTCTAATGATATTATGAATCAAAAAGCCTTTTTTGATTTGATTGATTGTGATTATTCTTTCCTCTCCCTTACTTGCTTGCTTTCTTTTTTAACTAGCCCGGAGATAATTGGTTACTGGCTATTTAGATAATACTACTTAATTTTTAGTATTCCCTCTTTCTTGTAGCATTAATATCACTTTTTCATGTATTCTTAGCATCATAACATTATGCTATATGAAATAAGATTGTAAGAAAATTTTTAACCTTTATATATGCCCCTGATACAGTCTCAAGTGTCTCAAGTTTACATAGTCTCAAGTTTATCAAGTGTCTTGATCTTTCAAATAATGTGTGTCTCATAAAATTATGAGTATTTATCAGGGCTCCCAGAAATTTATAACTTCCCTTTTGTCTAAACAATGTTAACATTTTATAAGCATTGCTATTCATTTGTTATTTTTAAATTATTGAAAGAAGAGTATCACTTCAGCTTTTCTTCATATAGTAGATACAAAGTAAATACAAATCATGTCTTATAATCTTGGGTAGGCAAGAAATTGTACTTTCTTAATTTCCTGTAACTGAACTTAACTTTTGTTTCAAGCACCTGTCCTGCCATACTCTTCAAATGTCATTCTCAGTTTTTAACCTTCTTCATCATCCTCATTTTGTATTTGAACCACCTACTCATATAGGTTCAATTAAGATAATATCCCATGGTTACCAGTGGCTATTTATTGTCCATACTGGGAACATAAAATCTTTCATGGATATTTTTACCTGGGCCCCATATGTCTGGATGCATCACAGAGCTATTTTCTGTCCCTACCAACAGATCTGCACAACCTGTTAATCATCCTTACTTCTTCTCACACATACCCCTCCACCCACCTGAAGAAATTTATTTTGTTGTCATTGGAAATCTTTCTCCCTGTGTGTGTGTTTGCCCAAAGATTCTCAATTCTGATCCTATTTTTCTTATCAGTTCTGTGAGTCCTCTAAATTTTCTTAAGAGCTAGGGTTTTGGGCCGGCTGAGTGGCACAGTGGTTAAGAGTTGGCTTGGGATGCCAGCTCTGAGCAGCAGGGCTGTGTTTCGGATCCCATATGAGGGCCAGCGATGCTGCGCCCTCTACAGCTAAGATGGTGAACAACAGCTCAACCTGGAGCTGGGCTACTGTGAGTTGCCGGTGACAGAGTAGGCTGCAGGCGGCTGGCTGGCAGCAGGCGTGTGCTTTCATGAGCTGCTGTGAGCCGCAGTGAGTGGCCTGTAAAGCAACTGCCTCACCCGGGAAGAGTGCAATGATAATACCAACATGGGCCAGTGAAGCGACATCTCCCACAACTAGACTGAAGAACAAAAAAGATCAGCAGCTAGTCAGTTCCCCTTGCTGGTTCCCCAACGCAGTTCCCCTCCCCCAATTCCCCAATAAAAATCTTTTTTAAAAAAGCTAGCTTTTGAAAACATAGCCAGAGAGAACTGCAGGAAATTTTCATTTTCTGCCCAGCCAAATCCCTCTGTCAACTTAGTGAGCACAGGGCCAATTCTCTACTCATAATGGGGTGAGAAGAGATTATAAATATTGAGAAAAACATAGGTTAATGATACAAAATCTCCCCATATAATGGTTTTCAATTTTATGCCTCAGTATAAAATCAAGCTACTGTTGAGCATCTGCCTTGTAAATGGTCCTTAGATACTCCACAGTGATTTTCCCCATTTACCCCCCTCCAAAATGAAATATGCATTAATCTTTAAAAATTCACAAATTTGAAAGAACTGTATTAACTGTTTAACATAGTCTTGGCCATACTAATAAAAATTGTCATGGCAACCTGTAACTGTGTTCAGTAAGTAACAAAATAAAACATTGAACATAAGACAACTGAAGTTCTAGGTGTAGAATTGTCTGCTTCATTGAATCTCCTATGTCGTTTGATTATTAAAAAATAATACCTGGAATTAAAAATAGTGTCTTTCACCAATCTCAAACTGGTATATCACTTTTGACTCTAAATCTAAGGCAATTTATTTATATATTTTTATTCCAGAGCAAATTTACCATTTGTGCAAGTTCATCACAGTTGTCCCTGTGACTTGTGACATCATGTTGGACCAAAGGAAGGAGTTCTTTTAAAATGACCAGCGGGACATGCAATTCCTGCTGGCCTGTGTCGGCTGGATAGAAGGCATGTGTGTAGAAACCAGTTAACCTCGGGTTTGTTCAGAATGTTAGCAGAGGATGGCTCTCTTGTCTGTTTTCTTCCTGGTTTGTTTCTTGACACTTCGCTTTCTCTCTCAGGGCTGCTCACACTGCAGCAGACAAGCGGGGAGCTTTTCGGCCGTTTCACGGTTCTCGTCACCACAGTGTAGCTGTAACTTTAGCTGTAGGTGACTGTGCCTTCAGCAGGCTGTAGTTTATGATGCTGACTAATAAGCCTCGTGACATACAGATCCTAGCATGTCAGGTGACACCACTCTGTATCATGAACCTGCTGCTTCTCCCATCCCTGACTTTTATAAAAAATCTCCATCTACAGTTTTCCCGTCTGTTGAAGCTTTATCATTTGACTTCCCTAAAGCTTGGGACTTACAAGTAGGCTCTCTGTCAGTTCTACTGTTGATGTGATTTCCAAGTGAATTTACACAATGTGATTAATATTTTAATATTATAGTAAGCTTTTTAAGCAGCATTCATGCCTCAGCTGAATCTCATGGGCCATAAAACAGCCACCAAACAAAGCTGGTGCTAAATAGGTGTGTCTCCGCATTTCTCATTATGGACAAACAACTCCTCGTCTTTTTTTTTTAATTTTTAATTAATTTATTTATTTATTTTTAATCAGTTTGAGGTGTACAACACAGTACAATAGTTATACTTTTTACCCTCAAAGTGACAACACCCCTTCCCCAATTCGCCACCCCACTCCTCCCCCCCATATCATATATATCTATTACACTTCCTCCAAGTCCTTTCCACAGTATAATCCATATCCCGTGACTATCTATATATTCAATTACGGTTGGTATACAATATTATACAACATCAGTTTCAGGTTTACAGTGCAGTGATCAAGCCTCTTCTCCATCCATGAAGTGGTCTCCCTTACAAGACATGTGACCATCTGACACCCCACAAAATATTTACAACATTAATTATATTCCCCAAACTGTTTTTCATATCCCTGTGTCAATATTGTGGTTACCTATTTATGCTGTCTAATCCCTTCCCCTTTTCCCTCATCCCCACCCCTCTCCCAACTAGCAACCCTGTTTTTCCTCTATATCTATGAGACTGTTTCTGTTTACTTTGCTCATTCATTCAGTTTTTCAGATTCCACATATAAGTGAGATCATATGGTATTTGTCTTTCTCCAACTGACTTATTTCACTTAGCATAATAGTCTCTAGGTCTATCCATATCATTGTAAATGGTACGGTTTCTTTCTTCTTTATAGCAGAGTAATACTCCATTGTATAAAAGTACCACAGTTTCTTAATCCAGTCATCTACCGATGGACATTTCGGTTGTTTCCAAGTCTTGGCTATTGTAAATAGCGCTTCAATGAACATAGGGGTGCATATATTTTTTCGAATTAGTGTCTTGGGTTTTTCAGGATGAATACCTAGGAATAGAATTGCTGGGTCAAAAGGTAGTTCCATTTCCAGTTTTTTGAGATACCTCCATACTGACTTCCATAGTGGCTGCACCAATCTGCAATCCCACCAACAGTGCAGCAGGGTTCCCTTTTCCCCACAGCCCCGCCAGCACTTGTTGTTTGTTGATTTGTTGATGATAGCCATTCTGACTGGAGTGAGGTGGTATCTCATTGTGGTTTTTATTTGCATTTCCCTAATGACCAGTGAGGTTGAACATTTTTTAATATGCCAGTTGGCCACCTGTATGTCCTCTTTAGAGAAATGCCTCTTCATTTCCTCTGCCCATTTTTCAATTGGGTTGTTTGTGCTTTTGGCGTGACAACTATTCATCTTAAGAAAACCTCATTGACTTCCCAGAAGGAGTGTCCAATTGTTCACCAGCAGTAATTATTATGGTTTTGAACATTTTCCCTAAAAGAATCTATTATGACATTTATGTGCTTGCTCTAACTATGTAAGGCAGCTCTTTGACTCATGTGAATCTTATCCCTGGCCACAACTGTTTGAGACAGGTATGTACACCTGTCTTAATTTCAGTGAATTTATTTGAGTGGGCAACCACCCAAATCAATCAGTTATCACCTTTTTCCCTTCCCTCTTTCCCCCAATTCCTCACCCTCACACTCTTTATCCCTCTCTCTTTCCCAAATTTGAACTAAGAGCTATAGAGTCCACATTCAGGCAGGAGTGGGCAGAGGATCCTGAGGGCAAGAAGGCTATTAATTAGCAATGGTCTGATGTCTAAGCAGAGAAAGACTGGAGAAAACCAGATATAGAGAATCTGAGAATTTTCAGGAAATAAGACTGACCTTAATCCCTGCTGCTTTCAATTCTCAAATGACACAAAAGTAGCTAATTTCCTTTGGATTTACTTAAATTAGCTTGAATGGATTTCTGTTTGCAACTAAAAGAACCTTCATCAGAAGAGTTCATGGCTTTAGTTTGTTGGAAGTTATTTTTAAATACATTTATCGAATATGAGGGTTTTTTTTTTCTTTTTAATAAAAGTCATAGTAGTTGTAGTTTGCATTTGGCCAGGAGGTTAACTTTTTCAAAATGCTTTTATATCTGGTATGTTATTGTAGCCACAGAAGAGAGGACAAGTGCTAGCCAGCCCTTCCTTTCATAGATAAGACATTTGATAGGTGACAAATTGTCTTATTTTAGGTAGTCTAAAAAGATGTAAGTTGCTTAAAATCTCGCAAAAGTTAGGAGTAGTGCTGTAACTACGGCCTTGACCCCCAAAATTAATGGTCTTCATGTCTTGGAGCTGGCTGAGACCAGCTTGCCAATTCTGCACATGATCTCAATTCAAATTCATGTTCAGTGTTCAGTGATACTGCATCAATAGATTGACATCAGCCATAGTGGGAGTATTGATGGCATAAAACCAGCAACCATGACAACTTGTAGCTTTCGTTTTTTAAAGCTAAGTTGTTCTACCTTTACCAGCATTTACCAGCATATCACAGCCTCTGACAAAATGAATGTTGTTTAAAATCACTTTCCATGTATTCTGGAGTCAAATGTACTCATACATCTTTAAAGAAAGGCTGAAAACCCTTAATTTATCCTTAATTGGAAAATTTCAATTCTTCTCCAGGATTACTTCCAGCTGCGTGTTAAGACCTCTCCAGCAGTGCTGGAGAGATCTTAGGAAATTTGTCCCGCCCTAGAATTAGGAGTATAAAAGAAGCACCAGTATTATTTAGCTCACCCATGTTATTTCACAGATGAAGAAACTGAGGACAAGACCTGGGTAATGATTTATTCAAGGTCATAAAGCTCTAGGAAGGGAAAATTATGGCTCCTGCTCAGTTCTCCTCTATAACCCAACCCTGAGTAAAATCCATGCTTGGGAGATCTGGCTCAGGGAGAAGAAAGGAGACCAGACAGAAGGTTGGAATTTCAGCAGGCTGATAACATTTATCAGTAAGACTGAAAAGGAAACCATTGTAAGGAATTACCCACGCCCAATTAAAGTTGTAATTGTACTGGTCTATTTGTTCATTAATATAATGACAGGAGGGATGCTTCTAATAATTAAAATATATAGTCAATAAACTTACAAGCTCAATTTTAGGACTAATTGTCTATTAAATACAAACAGTATTTTGAATAATGAGAAACTGTCAATATTCCTGGAGGAAGAAATGAAAATGAAAGGCAGTTCTGCCCTTCTCAATAAAATCATAGTCATTATTATATGAAAAAATAGCCAAGGGTGAAAGAGAGAAATTTTATTTATTTTTATAAGTAGCAAAGGAATAACTAATTTGATCTAAGGAGCACTGGTGAGACACCTTACAGGTTCATGATTGATTTAAAATATAAACCACTTCAGATTAAAACTTGGATTGAATGGTCTATTGTTGACTTTATTATATGTAGCTCTCCCATAAATCAACATCACACAACCAACAGGCGAGAAAGTAGTTAACTGATTTTTTTCAGTTTTTATTAAAATGATTGATGTGCCTTATATTTCAATATGAATTATCACAGAAAATATCTAAGTTTTTCTTGGAAGGGCTGTGGGATGTTTTGGAAATAAGCCTTCTTGACTTGAGCATGATATGCAGTAGTCAATTCTATTTATTTAGACAAAGTCTCAACATATTTTTAAATAAGTCAGGGTACTGATGCAATTAGTAGCAGCTATTGGATAGGTAATTATGTGCCATGCTCTCATAATAAAAGTGGAATTAAGGACAGGAAGTGTTAACATATCACAGTTAAAACACCTATTTCCCCCACCTTCTCCCTTAAGCAATATTATCTGTTTCCTATTAACACAAACTGCCAAGTTACAATTAGCTTATTTGTAGCTGTTTTACCAAAATGGCTTGATAAAACTACCAGAGGCAGCATATTAGAGAACCCCTCAAAATCTAACTTCTCTTAGTTCCACCCCATTTAATGGTAATTCTCTTTATGTAAATGAGAAAGGATTGGTAAATAACATTAGTAGAGAAACCTCTTCCTTGCATTCTGCTTTCCACTGCTTGCTTTATTTACCATCCTTTCTAGGAAGAATTTTTACTAGATCTCTTCATGGAACTACCAATGGCAGTTGTTCTCAACAATGTCACCTGAGAAAGCGTTAGAAATTCTTGAGCTTCATCGCAGACCTACTGGGGTTAACCTCTGGGAACAGTGTAAGACTGTGTGTCTTAACAACCCTCCTTGATTATTCTGATGCATACTGAAGTTTGAAAAGTACTGCCCTGGACGGGGGAAAAATCTTGAAGAGGACTTTGCCCTGAATCTATGAACCGTTTTCTCTCTACAAGTAAAGTTGGAGTCATTCATCCTGACAGCATATAGTGGATATATTTTTACTACTCTATGAAGTGGTTTATGTCATGTGAGATCATTCTACATTTTATATGCTGTTCCTTTTCATGATCATTTTGATAAGCAAACAGGGATAAGATCTGATGAAAGGGGAAGAATATGCAAAGATAAGTAGAGGAGACAGATGTGGCATCTAACAGGTAGAAGAAAGCTTGAGAGGGGAGATTGGATAGGGAAGCTCAAAAGTAAACAGCGCCAGTGGCCTCACCGGTTCCCACAGCCAGCCCCATTGCCACCAAGCGACACTTTACTCCCTTGTCCTTCTGACCATCTACCCATGAAACTTTGTAATCTTATTTCAAATGGCCTTTTTGTGCATTCCATTTGTAGGCATCCACCGAATCCTGCCATTCTTCTTTGAAAGGGCTCTTGCATTCATCCATTCTGCTCTGATGCCTCAACCACTCACATCCACAGATATTTTTGCTTGTCCATTGTGTGTAATCTCTACACTCGCCCAACTTCCTCACTCAAAGAAACAGCCTCCCAGAGTGAGTGTGCCCCTGTGATACCCTTCTAAACCATCTCACAAACTCTGTTAGAAGACCATAAACATGGTCCTCTTCGACACTTCCCTACTTAAAACGATTTATGGAAATCAGGGTGAAGAGTACATAAGACATCTCTGTGATAGTCTTGTAACTTTTTCTGTAAGGTTGGAATTATAAAAAGAAAAAAAAGAGGTTTCTGATTTCCTCCATTTCCCTGATTCTTCCTCTCTTATTCCTGCTCTATATTCTCATAAACTCTATGTTCTCTTCTCAGTTCTCCAGTTCATATCATCCAGTAAATGTTTGATGTCCTAGCATGTGTGTGTCTCTTATCGGACATCCTTTGCATATCTGCTATTTTGCAATTATGGGGAAGAGCACGTGATTCACAACACATTCTCTGCCTTTCATTAGAAACTCCTTGGTTAGATCTTTGAGGCCCTCAATATATGTCTTCCTCCCTAACTGAACTTATTCCCCAATAGCTGAGTGATCTTCCCAATCCATTTCTTCACTGGCTCACAATCATGCCATTCCCATGTCTGCCACACATCTTTACCTGGATTGCCCTCTCCTTATTCAGATTCCAGGCATCCTCCTCCAAGACCCAGGATAAATCTGTCCTACTACCCTGAGCTGGTCAGGACCAACTCATCTTACTGATTTGCCATCTTCAGCACCACCATGGCATTTGGGTTGTATCGCACAATAGAATGGGTTCACTTTCTTCTCTTCCAACTCATCTCCAAAATGAATTGGCAGCTCTTTAAACTCAAGGACTATTTCTTATGCTTTGGTCCTTTTAAATGCTGTCAAATGACTGACTCCATAGTAGGTATTAACAGGAGTCGGCTTTTTGATTGACACTTGAGTGCTTTCTACAACTTAAGATGAGAGATGATTATCGTTTATAATTATCCTGCATGCTGCATCCAAAACTATATATTTTTAAAGTAGAAATGATGAAACATTTTTCCTTAACTTTTTCTCTTTAGATAATCTATTCTTGGAATCTCTATGATCTTTAAGAAAAGACGTTCTGTGATGAATGAAAGCTATATGTGAGTGATATAAAGTCCTTGAAAAGTACAGAAGAGTATAAATAAAATTAACAATATTGGTCAAAGATAACCTTATTAAAATTTCTGATGTTATGTTATTTTTCTTTGTAAAATAAGGGCCTTTGTAACTCTTGTCATGCCTTTTTCACACAAAATTTTATCAAACTGTTTTTCAGTTTAAAAGGAAACATTAAGTGGAAATTAAATGTTAGGTAGGCCAAATTGTTTTAAAAAAACAGTATGTCAGAATATAGCAAAAATGTCATTAAATAATCGCCACAGTATGTTAGAATGTTTATATTTTACAAAGCAAGCTCTATACTCTATTAGAATATAAGTGACTCATTTTTGTAAAGAGGGCAGGGAATAAAGAAGAAATCCAATTTAAAATGTTTTGTGTCTTATGCTGTAATTCACATTGAACAAAAAAACTGAAGCATCTAAATAAAACATTTTTTTTGTTATGAAAATGTAGTTTTATTTTTCTCTTGGTTATCAGAAATTATTACCTTGTTGGTACTTTTCAAATGTTGTAGCTTAAATTAAAAGTCAACAATCAAGAAAATAAAAAAGAGAAAGAGGGAAAAGTAAAATATAAATTTTATAAAGTTTTTTTTAAAGGATTTGAAATTTAAGATTTTTGAAATTAAAAAAAAAGGATTCAATCTATGTTCCTGATTGGTCCAGTTCAGAGGGCATGGTACTCATATATTTTAGGCTGAATCTGTGATTTGTTCATGGAAATATTAAGACTTATAAAACAAGTAGAAAAGAGAAATTTATGATATTTAGAGGGAGGTCTAAAGTCACACATTAGGCTAATGGCAGTGCCGGGCATGAAAACTCTGAATGCTCTTTCTAACTGATACTCACGTTATACCTGTTAGATTACTTCAGCCAAACATCACTCTGTTGCCACAGACTGACTTTATCCTTAAGCCTATCTAGCGTTCTTACCAAGATGGTCAGGAGGATTTATGAGTAAAAGAGTATCCTATCACACCTATTCTAAAACACACCCACCATTAAATGTACTGCCTGGAGATATAAACATTGCTTGTATCATTTCATTAACAAAGACGAAATTATTTTGATTTTTTTGTGACCAATTGACTTGAACACCTATCTTTATCCCGTCAAGTCAGAGTTCTCATTCTTGTAAGAAAAATGTATATCTCCGAATCCTAGATATCTAGATGAAAAGGACTCAACAGCAGAAATGACTTGGACTATGCCTTGTTGTATTGATTAATAAATGAGGCTGACTATAACTTTAATAACAAAAACAAAAATCAATAGCAGAGTTATTCCTAGAACTTGACCCATTGTTCTTTCCGTGACACCATGTAATTCTCATTCCATTCAGAAAGTATTGTTTTCAGAAGTTCTCAAGTCATATAAAAGGCAATTCACTCATTTACAGAAACTAGACCAAATGGTATACTTTAAATCGCTTATGCAATGGTGACATCTTTTAAATGTCTTTTTTTTGACTCATAACATGATTTTTAAATCAACAAATGATTTGAGGGACTGTAAAGCAATTCTCAGTTGGTTGTAAGAAGGCAATAGATGGCTCAAACAGTGTAACACAATACCAATATGTAAGTTTTTATAGCAGTGTCACTTTAGTTTTGAATGTTAGGGGAAGTGGTAGTTGCTATAAATTGTGCATTTTCTTAGCCCTAAATATTTACTTAACATACACAACTAATTAAATCAAACTTGTTCAAAATAATGGCAATAGAAATGATAGCAGTAAATGCAGAGGCTGAAAAGTCAAAATAAATGAAAGTAAATTCACCATTGATGTTTTAAGGTACTATATGTATTTGCTTATAAATACTCCTTCTGAATACATACATTTTAAAATAGCTGTTATTTACTTTTTTTGAATACTGCCATTTGGATTTTATATTAAGAAATAAAAAGCGACATTTTCAAAATCCCATTATCAATCCAGTTAAAACTTTCTTTTGCCGGTACATCCGGTCTTAAAAATTAAATAGTAAGCATTTTTGTCCACTTGAATTTCATTTAGAATTTTGAAATGCCATATGCTAACTTCACTTATTAAAATAAAATCTGGGGGAGTGGCGGGGCGGGGACAAAAAACTCTGCATTAAGAAAACTTTCCTGGGGCCAGGCAAGTGGCGTGGTGGTTAAGCGCTGGATTGGGAAACCAGCGGCCCCGGTTCAGGTCCCACATACGAGGGCCAGTGACACTGTCCTCAAAAAAAAAAAAAAAAAAAAGAAAACGTTCCTGACAGAGTTGAGTAACTGAGGTTTGCCATCCTTTGTACCTGTTGTGTTGCATAATAATTTTTAAAGCCGATAGCAGCTACATTTACATGTTGAATTCAGACAGGACTGCTACCAATGTAACAGTTACAAGAATTCTAAAAATTATATGCTGAAATAAGATTCTTGTTGACAGGGGTTATAATTTATTTGCTTTCTAATCTTTGTATGCCTTGTGCCTAGCATGTTACGTAGCATCTAAGAGGTTTATCATAAATGTTCAGTGAATGAATTCGAATATGAATGCCCAGAAATGAGAAAATAAAGCTCTTAGCTTCCATCCATATCACACTGGTCTCTCTTGGTGGTAGTGCTGTAGTGAGAATAGGCCCTGGGAGCCGGCTGCTGTGCCCTGGTGGTATATTAGAATTATTCAGAGAGCGTTGAGGACATAGCAGTGCCTAGACCCACCCACAGAGAGTCTTCTTTAATTGTTCTTCCTGAATCCCAGGGAGAAGTGATATTTAAATCTCATGTGCTGGACAAGAGCAGCCCAGTTGGAGAACCACTGATTTATTTGCAAGTTTCACACGTTTCTCACATTCAAAGATAAATTAATCTTAGTTTAAGTTGAAGGATATAAAAATATTCTTCTGTCTTCATTTTCTAAATGAGGCAATTAAATATTAAGCAAGTTAAATGATTTGTCTAATAGTAAACATCTAGTGAGATTCCAAAGTAGGACTGAAATTCAGGACGTCCCCTAGGCCAGTGCCCATTTCCCTTTCCCATACTGCACCATTTCTCTTATGGTCTTAGTAATGCTGCATATGAAAAAAATGAAAGCTACTTGAAAAAATCATGTGTCTGTCCATAGAGCTTCATTCCAAAGTTTAACAGTTAAGGACAAAGAAGTAACATCTTATTCTTTTATGTGTTCAATGTAAAACATAACCCTCCAAGTATTTGCAGCTTCTATCATGCACTTAGCTGACGGTGATGGGAAATGAAATCATTAACATGTGATGTGATGCACAGCTCTAGACAGTCATATAAAACTAATAGAGATCTAGTTTGATTTTTAAATTAACTTGTTATAGAGGACGAGCAAGATGATGAATGTCTGAAAACTTGGCCAAATCTGACGGTGGCATGTTAAAATCTAAACATAATTGTCATCTGGCATCTCTGACAATGGAAAGGACAAGCAATCTCCTTAATAGTTTCCTATAATAACTATGTTTCAGTTAATGGTGGAGAAAAGAGAAGAACAAAATAATTGGTTGACCTGATCTTTTTCAGCCATTAAATCATTTTCAAATTTAAAAACACAGTTCAATTTTAATCACCTTGGAATTTAGACTGCTAGTATTATAGAAATGTCTGAGCATATCAGTTTTTCTGACTTAAGCCACTACTTCATAATAACATATATCTATTTCAATAATTGTACTTTTTTTCATAGCCACTCCATCAATTGATTTTATGTATATGTAAGTAAGTACATAAATGAAAGAAAATGTATTTTTAGTTTATTAAAATTGAAAAGCTAGATGTTGCACATTGATTTAATGTTGTATTATGGATAAAATTAGTTTTATCCATTTTGGGTTGCCTTTATTTGTACAGTATAAGTGAATCTGAAAAATAACTGTTCATTAAGAGTGTTGACTTTAAATCATTTTTTCTGTTTGTAACTTTTTAATATAATATTCATAATATAGAAATTTGCTAGATTCATTGTTAGGACTTAATTTCATGGATTTCTGTGTGAAAAACTGCTGGGTCTATAATTCTACCCCCTAGAGTACGTACAACTGGATTGGTACGTAAATCTAAAGGATAGGTGAAAGAGTCAACCAAGAATAAACATATTCTCTATCTCACCATAAAGTTATTGCAGGGAATAAGATACATAAGCTAGAGGCCTTTGATTTAAGAAGGTTGGACATGAAGCAAAATTGTCTTATAAGAAAGGAATTTTATTTTTGCTGGATTAGTGTTAAAAGTCAGTACATCTCTGTAAACCATTTGGTGCTATAGACTGATCTTAATTATTTTCTTAAGACTTGCCCTACTTCTAAAACACTCACACAGCCCTAATTTTCAAATCAGTTAAAGCATTTTAATGTATTGCTGTATGATACCAATTATCATGACAATATGTTGATAGTAGAAGAAGGAAGAAATAAATTTCCACCAGAGGGGTTAGGTTCAAAATGTCACAATTTAGAAGGATGAAAGGATTGTTTAGCCTACTTTGAAACTTATTCAATCAGTAAGCAATTTTTGACTTGTTTGTTCATTGTCTGAAATCTTAATAGTTCCCTATCTGTGATGCTTCCATAATTACATAAAACCAATGCAAGCTATTTAAGTCTTGTAAAAAGGATTTTCAAACACTGTTCACTTATTCCTAATAATTTTTTCTTTGGCCCTCACCAAGCTTACTTTATTTCTGTGAAGTCAATTTTTTTGTTGAGAATTTGTTCCTTATCAGCCTGAAAGGTAAAGTGTGTGTTTTCTCAGTTACGGAACACAGTGATTTCTTTGCTACCTGGCCTGAGAGTTGAGACATAGTTTTCTCGGCTGTAACTTTAGACATTCACTAAAAATGTCAGGCTGTGATACTGTGGCACACACAAATTGGACATGGTGCTGGCTGCTCTGTAGGGTAAGCTGTAATCATGTTCCATAAAATATGTCTAGAAGCTAATGATAGATCAATAATTTTATGGTATGAGCTCATTAGTTTTAAATAGGAAACCTCTGAATGTGAATACATTATCTAATGGCTACTTTATTTGGTGTTATTATAAATCATTTACCTTCTCATCAGTGGAGATCATTAACACCGAAATTAAGTTAACTGAAAATTTTCAAAATATTGAGTAAGAGAATCATTTTATATTGACTGAAAGCACAATATCAATTCGTCAAAGTTGTGAGAACCAATGTATGATGATAGTATTTTTAGGTATGGTAGTTTGATCAAGTTAATTGGTTATTCACTACAACAAACCAGATGGGTAGATTTTATATGTGTATAGATGTGTATACAGATACACACACACACACACACACACACACACACACACACACACGGTGCCAAAAAATGTATATACCTTTTAAGAAAGGAAAAAACTGTATTAAAATTACGCTGATGGTAACCACTTTGAGCACCTGTTGTAATTGCAGAAATCAAACGTGACTTGTATTCATCTTTTGTTATCAGTATGTGTTGAGTATTACAATTTTAACAGTTTTTCCTTTCTTAAAATGTGTATGTATTTTTAGCACCCTCTGTGTGTGTGTGTATGTGTGTGTGTGTGTGTGTGTGTGTGTGTATATATATATATATATATATATATGCAATGTGTATGTAAAGAAAATTTTACATTTAGATTAGCTCTTATATTTTTAAGTAATCATGGTTATTCTTGAATTTATACTTATTCCTTTTAATTTGCTGGTATAGTACTTTTTGTGGGGGTTCTTTTGTTAAAGGACTAATATAAATAGCTAAATGACTAAACTATTTCTTGGATCATGTGTTCATGGATCAATATCCAATTACTTATACTGTTCTTTTGGGCTCTCTTATCCAATAAAGCTGTGATTACACTTCAGAGGTTTAAAATAAATTGTAATAAAAGAATAGGAAAAGCAATAAAGAAAATAAGTAATGGTCAAATAAAATCAGTGAAGTTTATCAGTTGGTTTAAAATTCTGATATTGTGTTATATTGTTTAATATTATTTTGATGATTATTATTTTGATTAATGTAATTAATATTGATTACTCATAGTGTCCATAGTTTTCATTCCAAGTATTTAAAAGGAAAGAGAATGAAGTTTTCTTTTGGAAAATAAAATGTATTAAGCCATTTTATGCAGATTAGATTTATCTTCAACCATTTAACTCAGAAATGCCATTTAACTGACAACTAGTTTCCCTCTACTCATTTCAACTGATATTTTTAAAATCTCTTTGTTTGCCTTACAAATGTGAAATATAAGATGGTGCTTATAATTTTTTTCTCTGTAACAAGTTCGTATCATCCTTTTATTGATAATGATATCCTGCAGAAATGCCTGTGGCTTTGGCCTGTTCTTCACTGCCTGAGACACTGCAGCCTCTTGACCCTGTCAGCTCAGGATCTTCATTAATAATCACAGGGTGGCTTTAGGTGACAAATGAGACAAATCTCTTCTTGAAACTCTTGATTTGATATATTCGACCAGCAGAGAATCATGTTTCTGTATAAGCACAGAACAAACTCCCCACTAAGCCATGACTAAATTAGCTCCTAACTCTTTCCAGAAAATGCTCTTGGAGTAAACCTAATAGGAGCAGGAATAGAAAGAGAGAAAACTTGGAGGGTCTGCACCAGGAGTAATACAGCAACAGCTAAACAGTCTGAGATGCTCAGTGTCTTCTCGGTCCTAACTGCGTTCAGCGCTTTACAGGTACCCATCAATGTTATCCCATTAGTGATCTTATGAAACAGATTATTGCTCCTCTTGTTTTTTTTTTTTGTTTTGTTTTTTTTTTCAGCTGAGCCATCCTGCCACCTGTTGGCAGCTCAACGGCAACTCAGCTCGGGCTGGCCTCGAACAGCTGTTGCTCAGAGCTCAGCTCGCACTCTTGAGTGAGCTCTTAACCAACTGAGCCACTCGGCCGGCCCTCCTCTTGTTTTTAAATGAGAACTCTGAGCCTTGGAGAGGTTTAATGACCAGATAATGAGTGGTAATGCTGGACTGTATCTCCGGTTCCCAACCATTACAAGTGACTGGCAGACCACAGTCTATTTCCAAGTCTTTATTTTCCATGTTCTTTGATTATAAAAGGGATGGGAGGGGAGAGGAATGAATGGACTTTCTGATTTTTTTTTTTTTCCTCTGTGTTCCATACTGGGGCCAATGCCAGGGCTTACTAGGGCTGTCGCTCTGGTTTATCATCTTGTTAAACTAAATTTTCTTTTCACAGTCACATTTTCACATGTAGCACCTAGGAAACATCATAACTGCAAACTGTGTTGAAGCAATCTGGAAACCATTTCACGTTCTTATAATTTTTCTAATTTACCATGATGTAAAATGGAAGGGAGATAGAGAGCACCAATCTTCTCTTTCTTTGTTGCCTTGGGTCAATTCTATGGCCATCTCGGGCATATTTCCACATCTATATTAAAAGGATATTAGATTGCATAATTGCCCATGACCTTTCAAACACTAATATATTATGATTCTTTATTTTGTAGATGACAGAATGGGAGTATGGAGAAGACTGAGTGTCTCATTTGATGTCACACATCCTCTGCCCTCCCCCAACACACACCTTAGTAGCACAGCTAGTGTTAAAATCTTTCTTAAGCCAAGTACTTAATACCACACTGTGTGACCCCCTCTGGGATCAATGTCAACCCCAATGAAGCTGGAGAGTTGTCCTGTAATGTTATGTAACAGGGTTTTGAACTTGGCCCTGCCCTATCTGTCAGCTTTTCCAGTAACAACTAAGAAATAGCATTCATGTCAAATTGATGAATGTCTAAACATTACGGCAATTCCTAATATCATCTATTAAAAATTAAAACAAAAGTTTCAAGTCTTGAAAAATGGGACTAATGAAGTGAGTTCAATAAATGAAATTTCCATTTCTGTCAGTGATTAATATAATTTACATAAACACCATGGAAAGGGATGGTTAATGGCATTTTAATTGACACAGGTTTACTATTCATCAACAGTGTGGAGAGAAGATGTTTGAAAACTATAGAGTAGTCTTAGGCTGCAAAGGAAATGTAATATCTATGACCCTGTAAATAGAATAGCAGGTCTCAATCTTTGCTCCTTCACTACACACTTGATTGATAAAGCTTATGTGGATGTTACTAAAATTGTTTTCAGCTAAAAGAAGCTGCCACCAAGTGTATGCAATTTCTGTACTACTAGATCAAATCTCTGCCACCTGAGGCTTCAGTGATTCTGGACACCCCATCTGTTGTAAAGAATGGATGTGAACCATAAAGAAAAAACATACCCAGGCTAGAGACCTGCTTCTTCCTGCCATGGGTGAGCAGGGACAGGAACAAAGCAAAAGAAGGCAACTAAAATACAGCTATGTCTGGAAATTGTCCTTCAAAGCAAAGCTGGACGAATGAGGAAGCTTTAGCCCAGAGAAGACACTTACAAAGACTCAGAGAACTACCTTCACATAATTTGTATTATAAATATATATATATATATATATATATATATATATATATATATATATATATATACACACACACACACACACACACACACATACATACACCCTTTTGATTCATTCTGTCAGTCTATACAATGATTCTGGATTTTGACTGGTGATTACCTAGCAACATGTGTTCCTCATATCACATAACTAAATATTCCTAGACATGTAGGCATACAATCAATATTTTGCAAACAGTTTTTTTTTTAAGTCTTCCTTTTTATTTTCATCATAATGATGCTGTCTTTATTTCTATGTATTTTCTACTGGCAGATACTAGTCACATTTACTTGATATCTTTGCCTATGCTATGCCTATTTAGGTCACACAATACACTTAGATGTGCTATAAAAATTGAGTTGGAAGGAATATTACAGAGAACCGTCTTGAAATACAAATGCCAACCTCTCCTCCTTTCCGAAAACATCCACTGTAATGTAATAAAGATCAAATTCAATAATTTCCTTGAAACTAAACCCCACCTATATTTTGAGTTTCTTTTATTCTCATCACTACACTTATGCAATAGTTTACAGTCTTGTGGCCTGCTGTTAGTAATGATTTTGTCCTCATGGAAATTTGTGAAATGTTGGCAATTGTGTGAGAGGTTCTTCACTGCTGTGTTAATAGCTAACCCTTTTCCTATGTAGCCGGTCTTCCTTGGTGTGTGTCCTTTACTGGGGCACACGCTTACTTAGAATACAGAGAGAAATTCTACTTTTAGAGAAGTTGTGACAAGAAACAAAACAAATTAAACAGAAGCACCATAGTAAAATATTTCATTTGAATCCTTTTATTATGTTGTTGCCAAAATGAATAGCTGCGTAACAAGTTCAGTCATAGGAAATTATATTAAAGGAATTGTGATTAGGCTTGTCATTTTCCAAGTGTATGTGCAAATGAATTTCTTCATACCTAGATTTTACAGTGTTCTTAAAATATCACAGACTCATAATAGCTGTATGTAATAAATCAAGAATGGTTCAAGAAAAGCTGACTTTATCATTATTTTTAACCTCCCAAATCAACATAAGATTTTTTTTTCTGTTTATTTTTTTCATTTATTTGTTTATTCAAACTTTTTTTTACTAGTTTTAGGTGTACAAAGCAATGAAATAGTTAGACATTTACACCCTTCACAAAGTGATACTCCCCCATCTACTATCCCTCTGACATTGCATATAGCTGTTACAATACTATTGACTATATTCCCTATACATCGCAAGAATATATATATATATATATATATATATATATATATATATATATATGACATTAATATTATTCAGCTTCAGGTGTATAGTGCAGTGGTCAGGCATATACACAGTCTATGCAGTGATCCCCCTGATAAATCTAGTGTCCATGTGGCAACCTATGTAATCTATACAACATTATTGATTGTATTCCCCATACTGTATTTTATGGTTATTAGATCGGAGGGGGTTGGAGATGGGGAAGACAGTGAAAGGTTTAAAAAGTACAAAGTAGTAGTCACAATATAGTCATGGAGATATGAAATACAGTATGGGGAATATAATCAACATAAGATTTCAATATTGGTTTCCCATATATCAAACAGAGGTGCTGTTCGTTTGTTTGTTATTGGCAGAGCAGAGGGTTTAGCTGCATGGCTCCTATTTACCTTAATAGAATTTGCTTACCAAAGCCCCTATACAAGTATAGCACTTAGAAACTCAGTGTGCTCTGTGCTTTATGGATATATATCCTTTTCCTTCAGACCTTCACCAGTATATTTCGTAACTGCCATTTGTGAAGTTATCTAGCGAAATTATTCATGAGTTTATTTTAACATATAGTTATGCATATGCTGCCTCTGAAAGGCATGATAATTGACACTGGCATAAATTCCATTAATAAGTAGAAGTTTGTATAAACATTTGTATATAAGCATATGTTGTACATATAACACACAAAATAGCATTTCTTTAATTTGTTTTCTAAGTGATCAAGTGGTCTTCATGGAAGGCAGTCAAAAAATGGACTAACAGTTTTTTTAACTTTCCTTTTCAGTCCAAATGATATTTAACAACTAAACTAATTCATATTATGACTATAGTTTACCCTATTTTGTGTATAATCCTTATAATTCTAGATAGGTAGTATATGTTCTAAGCTTATTTAAATAACAGGTATGAAAACATAATTGGTCATCATTTAAATTAAGACAACTCCATATATGCAATAAATGGTTTATTTTGGAAAGTGTAGTCTTTCAATAATTTAAATTTTCTTTAAATTCAGCTTACTCGCTACTTTTAAATCTCCAATGGCTTCCTATGGAGCCTATAGTCATAAACCTCTTGAAGTTTTCTATGCATGAAAAATAAATTGTATATTCAAAACCTAGACTTTGGGCCCTTGCACAAAACTCTTTATTTATCTCAAGTTTTCTCCTCCACTCTCTAAGACAAAATGACTCTTATGGCTAATGGCTTCATGGGCATGCCCTGACAACACATGTTCATTCTTTCATCAACCTTACATCTAAAAATGCCTTTTCCTTACACTCTGCCTACAAATTCTACTCATAGGTCATTACAACCTCAAGTCCTGCCAATTCCTTGAAAATGCACTTGCTATGTTTAGGCCAAACTGATCCTTCTATGGTCCAGCCTCATATGGGTACAAATCCTTGTGGCTAAAATCATTGCTTATTTCAGATGCATAAGTCTTATTTCTACCAGCAGGGCACCCTGGGAACAATGTTGACCATCCCAGACCCGTTTTATATTCATCACAGGATGTGTGCATAGGCATGGAGTACATGATTTATATAAGTTTGGAAGGCTTTCAATTTGAAACTTTCTAGCTTGATGAAAGCAGGGCAACTGAGCATATGAGGATGTTCACATCTACAAATGTATTTCCCCGTCAATCAGAATTTTTTGTATGCTCTAAAAGGTATCAGTCAAAACTACTAGGTTAATTCATTCACTTAGTCAATATATTATAAACAGCAGCAGCTCAAGCTCCTACTTGAAGGTTGAACTATACAAAACTGCAAATTTTATAGTTCAAATATGGTTGAACATGAGGAAAGTCATATGGTTCAATTGATTATTTGCCAAGCCTATGGATATAGTAATAAATAATAGTGGCTACCTTTTTATAGAGCTTGAAGTATAGTCAGTTAGAAGAATTACCTTTAATGTTGCTAGACCACTGAGAATTTTAATTCTTGTCTAGATGGTCTTATGACTGACTTTGTTTAGACACAGATCCTTGCAACAATCATAGTTTCCCACTGGTATTTGAGGAGTGAATAATGGTCTTTTTAATCAGTCTGAAAAGGTTGAGATATGCCCCAGCTTCTCTTACTAATCCATTATAACTGTATCATCTGTTCATTTCCATAGTCCCCGAAACCTGTTAATGCATCTTATTTTACCTCTTAAATTAATAAGCTTAATCATTTTTTTTAAATTTCTCAGTGTGCAATTATTCAGTTTCCTTTGATTGCCCCTTTCTTATTCTGCTACCCAAGAGACCAAGTGTTGGCCCCTCAAATTTGATGATAAATCATTGTTCCCCATATTCATGTATTTCTCATTATTTAGGTTTAATTCAATTTTTTCCCTAGCCGTTGAATTTCCCAAGCCAAACAAAGATGGTGTTTTCATATTTATCCTTACAAAAACAATGTTCTGCCTTCCCTGATGACCCGCTTTGCCTAAATTGTTTTCAGGTCCATCCTGCCCCTCTGGAAGGGCAGGCCAGAATAAGACAGTGTTCCAGGAGCTGATGCCCCCAGATCTCTTCAAGGTCAGGGTAGAGTTTTCTCTATTGTCCTCCTGATGAAAACCTGCATGTTGCCAGCCTTTCTGACTCAGAGCAGCGCAAAGAGCTTCTGTCTTTAGAAAGTAGAACAAAGTGACTTTACATCTTCACTGCTAAACAGAAACCATCGTTTACACAGTATAAGTTGGATTTATTTATTTATGAGTCTTTTTTCTTATTTAGGTATACATTAAAAATCATCTATGTTAATTGGAGTGGATTTGTAAATCTCTATGACATTTTTTTTAAATTTTTTCTGTAACAACCCTATGAGGTAGATGGAGGTGGTGTTCTTATGTTTGGATTTATAAGGAGAAAACAAGCTAAGGATTTGGGGAATTTTACTCAAAATTCAATAAGAAGTCCATAGGAAGCTAAAAACAGACTCTAAGTCTTAATCCTGGGTTTATTTGACTACACTAAATATTAACATGCCACTAACCAAGAAAGTGACATGCTTTCAAGCAATACCTGAAAAAACAAGTCTTAAATCCTGGCCAATAAGAAATCATCAGTGAATCAGTTGTAACTGTTCTTATTCTTACTTTTATCTTCTCTTATGACTCAGTGTTTATATAAACTTCAGGTACCTACTATATGCCTGAGATTATTAGTGGATTCCTTTATATTGTGTTACTATGCAGGAAACTATCTCAAAAGCATTTTGACATTCTACTTTTTATTTATTGAGGTATTTGAGTTATCTACTTTGGTTTCCATTTGGGTATGCTGGCCTTGGGTTGACTTCAACAAGTTTTTGAAACTCAGTGTTCACTTTTAGACAAACCTCTTGAGGCTCAGTCCTTTGATTCACATAAAATTCCAAGAGTTTTAGAATCTTGTTGGCTTAGGTGAGCTTTCTATAGATCTCAGGTACTCACATGTGAAAGCCCAAAATAACACCTTCCCAAAATATGCACTTCTTATTTTACCACAGAGAACTTCCTTGTAGAATTTTATTTCAAGAGGCAAGTACAGGCTCATCCCAAGAATAAGTTAAGGGATATTCTGTGGATCCCTTTGGTTGACTGGCTTCAGCCAAGAATGATCATGATACAAGTGGTTCATTTCATCCTTCAGGCCTCTGGAAACCAAGTTTTCTTAAAAATTGAGCATCATTTCGCACTCCCTTGCCATCCCTGCCCAAGCTAATATAGACTGTTCACTTAATTTGATATATCTATTGTGGCATTCCCTGCCTTGCAATAATAACTTGCCTGGTAGTTGTTGTGGTTTATTATTTAATCCTTATTTTCTGATTTTGAAGACTTGCTGCGCTTCAGGGGGAAAAAAATAAAATAAAATATGCTACATTTCAATGTCCTCACCCTAGACAGCTATTTGGAAAATCAGGTTTTCTTCTTAAAGATGCTGTATTTCTCCTTCTAATACTTTCCTGTGAAAAGTAAGCTGATCTTGTGTGCCTGAAGGAGTGTCTTTAACTTATGGCTTTCCCTGTTTGAATGATGAGGAATCACAATATCTTAAGATTAGGGTGATAAGGCTAAGGTTCTGCCAAGTGGCCTTACTGGCTTTTTCAGAGCCAAGTGCCAAGTTTTTAGCCTTCTGATAAGATCCTAGCACTCTGTCCAATACTCTGTAAGAAAAGTTCTTTCATAAACTATAAATTGGGGTGGAGGTAATGTAGTCACAAGGGAGGTTTGGGTTTTGCTATTATTTTTATTCAGACTCATCCATAATTTATTTCAGAGTCACAACATTGAGTTGCCAGAGTTATTTCAAACCAAGACTGTGCTTTCCTGATTACACTAGAATTGTGTCACCTTCAGGAGCATTCCATTCCTTCACTATGTGTCACCGAATGAACACAAATCCCCAGAGCATCTCTCAAGACAAGGCCTCTGCTAGGAACTATGGGGACACAAAACTTATCAAGTGCAGTTATCTGATTGAATTTGAACATGTGAAAGAAAGTATGAAGTCCCTTCATCTCTGACTATTTTAACATTTCTGTCATGCCCCAGTGGCAGATGGAAAAAAATGGTTTTGTTTAGATAAGCTACAGGGGGAAAAAAAAGTAATCTTATTAAGGAAGTCATTTTCCAAACAAGGTTTAAGCTAATGCTATGCTTTGTCTTTTCTTTTGCTATTTTTTCTCATGTAAATTAGTTTTCATATGAAAGCTCTATTAAAAATTTTATATTAATGCAGATGCCAAAAGATCATTCTGAGATATATATTCACTACCTGGGGTGAATAGTGCTCATGGTCCTTATTCCTCTTTCTTATTTACCCAAATACCTAGAAATAAGCTTCTTATAAATGTGGAATCCCAGTTAGTTTTCAAAGTTGCCCTTTTCCATGGTTACCTTTATTTTAATATAAATAACATTAATTTTGAATGGTTTAATGGATTACAAACATACCCAAATTTAGGGTATATTTATAATGGTCTTACTTAAAAGATAGGTTCCATGGCTCATACAAAATTCACTACCTGGGATCCTAGAAAAAATTTTAGGAATGATCACTTAATGTCTAATTTAGAGTCCCTCTCCTGGATAAAGAAAAATAAAATTCAGTAGGAAAACAATGGAGTGTCCAGTTGGAAAAGATAGGCTTTCTTAAATGTAACCAAGTAAGATTCTCAATTTGAAGAACATATGAACACCCACAGATATGGGCCATTCTCCAAAGCCGTTGAAACAGAGTTATCATGAAAATCTTTGTAAGTGCTGATAGAGATATGCTGCATACATCATGAACCCAGGGGCAAACTATGTTTTCAAATGTGGACCTCAAATCAATCATGCTAAAGAATATAATATTGAAAATGTGAACCTAAATATGTATGTTTCTGTTGGGAAGCATATGTTGGGGTCAACTAATGAATCTCTAGGAGGACTCTTATAACCTCTTAATTAATGAAGAAATGTCCCATATCAGGCATATAAAAAGCAGTATCATGATTTACAGCCATGCATTTTGATCGGTGCTCCTTAGATGCCAATAACTCCCTACCACTCTATTATTCCTTCATCTGAAAAAGTTTGGATTTCCCAGTGAGCATCCCTTTTGCTATCACTATCAGTAATTCACCACAAGGGAAGACACCCACATTTTAGGTACTTAATGTGGCAACCAATACACATTTCACATTGAAAACTCTACAAATCATGCTCCATGGGTTATTTATATAGACCTTAAATATATGGCCCTCTCTTGTGATTAATGTGCAAGGATCCTTTATGAAGGAATTTAAATTTATTTTAGCAATGTTATTAAAATTATAGAAAATTCTTATTGGAACTCTAAAACTGATTTTTGCTTGTACTAAAATTTTTATTTGATAATAAAATGAATGATTATCTTGAGCTAGCAATGCAGTATAGTTATTGATCTATAAGGATAACAAATAATATTAGGAATTTGTTCATAAACAATTGGTAAGAAAGAGGATAAAGCTGTTAATCCAAGAGAATAAACTATCCTTGTTTGTGTGGCTCATTTATTGAGCAGGTAGGAATTTTTCCATTTGCTGTAGCAAATAAATATTCACTATTTGCTTTATGATGTGGGGAGTGCAAGTTGAGATATTTAAGAGACTAAGTGAAGGTGCTATCACTTGTTACATGTGAGCTATTGCTATCTTTATTTAGAATCTTCTTTGTCACTGAAAAAAATAATAAGTGAGTGAGACGCTCAACTATATTATGGATAGTTTTTCATATTAAATATCAAAAGGTTCTAATACGTGATTTGAAGAATTTTTTTTTTCCTTTATGGAGGCTAGCTACAGTAAAAAACCTTAGTTTACATTTCAAGATTATGCCTTGGCTTCAGCTTTTAAATTAGTCATTGTATATTTTATTCTTCCCTTGACAATAATTTGAGGACCAATTTTCTCTTTATTAATAAGGGAGAAATAATCTGCTCATACATAAGCCAATCATTCTTGATATTTGGCCAGATTTCATTTTTCTCATCTTAGACTGACATTAGAAATCATTTATTTCATATCTTGATAAATGTACACCCTACAAACCTAGTGATTCTTACTTTTAAAAGAAAATGCTGCCAATTTTATCTCAGATGATGATTATGCTAAAGATCTATTATACACACACTCTATGGAATCCTTAAATCATTCTGAATGGCCTCCTTCCAGGCCAGCAATGTTTTCTTAAATTTAAAAAAACAAAAAGTGAATTATGTCTATATCTAAAATGTCTATTTTACTTTATTTTTATTTTATACACATTTAGTAAGTAATGTAAATATCCAAAGCCTTGGACTAGATAGTAACAGGAGGTACACATTGGTTTTGTTGGGGATGGTGATGTTTGCTCTAGCATGCCTTCTCTGGGCATGCCAATTCTTTAATAAAAGTGGACTCCTTCAGCTCTATGCTTCTTTTCATGTATAATAACTAGACCATAATTCTTAACGTCATCCAATCCCCGTCACCATTGTTATGAATATTATGTTCATAAAAGCAATATGTTTCTTATTTAAGAAAACTGCCTGGAAATTGCTTTATCTAATCAAGTCAACCCTTCCCCATTTATTGTGACCATGCTCCCTGAGCTCACAAGAAACAATACAAAATACCAATTAATTTTCGCTCAGCTTAGGTAGTCATTTAGAAACTGGTATGGAATGTTTCATGTGATCCGGGTTCTTCTAAAGTCAAATCTCTTTTCTCTGCCTTCAAAAACTTCAGTATTGTAGAATATCATCAATTATTCAATGAGAAGTTTCTCCTATAGTATTTCTTTCTACTCATAGAAATCTAAGTATTGTCAGTATGGCTCCTGTCAGCAGGCTGACTACAGACACTGCAAAACACAATTTAGCTCACTCAAACATTATTTCAAGTTTTTTAAGTCTAAATCTGCTGAAAGAGATTGCAGAGCTAAAACCAACAAATTATGTAGTACAAAAAAATGACATAATGAGGACAGTAAAGATGAACTTGATTATTTTTTTAATTCCACCTCATTTTATTCTTTGCAGACATATTTAACATGTATGATACCAGACTATTTAGTTCCTAATTTTATCTAGACATTGCTTAAAGTTGGTTCTGTTGTTGAACCACTTTTGACATTTAAAATGTTTTTTCCAGACTCTTGTTTATGCTATTTTGGGATTTCACTTAATTATTTATTTAAGAGTTACAAGGAGGAGAAGGAATAATGGGTGTTAAAAGCTATAACTCTACAGATATGATAAAAGCTATAACTCTATAGACAAAAACCTCATATTTAATTTTCTGCTGTGACAGAAAACAGCACAACTACTGGGGCCAGTTATTTAATTATTTTATCTGACCATAAAAGAATAATCTTGATGGTTTCCATGCTTCCTTGTGCCACCCATCACAAGTAAGCTGAATTGGACAAAGAATTGGTTAAAGAGGTGAACGTTTTAAATACTAAACTGTACTCTATAAACAGATAGTCTAATCAGTATCATTGATCCACTAGATTCCTGTATTAGTCTCCTGAAAGTGGAGTCCTTGCTTCAAATCCTGCCTCATTTCATTCCTTTCTCAAAGGGTAGTGAATGTGATCTTTGGAAAGTGTTCATCTAACCATATCATTCCCTTCTTAAAGTCCTTATTTGGTTCTCTATGGTTTTTAGGAAAACTTGCAAACTCCTTGGTTCTGAATATAATCACCTTTACCCTTGAATCTGTGGACTCATCTGGTCCAGTTATGCAGAATTATGTGCTATTCCCCAAAGGCATGCTCTTCCTTGCTTTGGCACCTGTGTGCATTATTTTCCTTTGCCAAAATCTTCTCTGCTCTCTTTGCCTGATTAAATCCTGATTGTTTATTTATTGTATACTTTTTCAAGATTTCCTCATGAATCATCTCTTCTAGGAAGCCTTCCAAGAGACACCACTTTGATCCTTCCTTTGTGATCTAATAGCACCTGGTGTATTTTTCATTCAGTTCTATAATCATTGATTTACTTGTGGTTTTCCCTCCATTAAACTATGGTGTGTTTTAATTAATCAATTAATTAATTAATTAATTAATTTATTTTTTAGAGGGCAGTGTCACTGGCCCTCATATGTGGGATCTGAACCAGGGCCGCTGGCGTCCCAAGCCAGCTCTTAACCACCGCACCACTAGGCTGGCCCAAACTATGTATGTTTTAAAGAAAAAGAGAATGTTATATCCATCACTACATTCCAATTGCCCAGAACCGTCCTGGGACTGAATGTAGTGGAACCTCAATGAATAAACCTTTGTTGAGTCTATGAATGAATGGTAAGTGATGTGTTCAAACAAGGCTCTGTCAATAACTCACTGTATGACCTTCAGTAGACTCTTTAAATACTCTGAAGCTTCAGTTGCTTTTCCAAATGTAACAAGAAAGATTTTTGCCATATGTGGCTTATTGTAACTGTTAAGGGAGGTATTAAAGTACCTTGAACTATTAAAAAAGATACAAAGATAAGGTGATAGTATCATTGTTACACATAATCTTTTTTTTCTTTTTCTGCAGTAAGTGTATTTGTTAAGTCTCATGATTGTGTGAGAATAGTTAGAAAAGAATAAACTGAAGTCAATATAACTTTTTTTTAACTTTTCCTGAGTTCCCTAGGAGTTCTCTGTTGCTATAGAAACATAAGGAAGTTGTCATATTTTTCCTCTTATGCTTTATAGCTCTGTAGTTCCAACTGCTGAGTATGAAAGACTACTCCCTTACCACAAGAACAGTAATATTTTCAAATCAAAGCTGCTAATCAAATTGATTAACTGCCCAAAAAGTAACATCCTGAAAAATAATACATTCCAATTTTTGAAACATTTTTGGCATTAGCTATTTTTTATTATTTGGTAGAGTGAAAATTTATTGCTTGGGGATTTGCAGTTCACTGGGGAAACAAAACTTGAGAAAAATACAACTAGAGACTCCCTTTATTGAAGAAAAAAATGTAGAGATAAAAGTGAAAAGAAAAATGGCTTTACCTGTATTATAAAGCAGAAAATCAAGTTACTTACTTGGGAGGGCCACAAAGCTACCATCTCCTAGGGTGTATTCCCTGAAGTTTCTCTATTTTGGGAGGATTTAAGATTTGAACTGAAATAATAGAATCCTAATTGTGAAAGAAGCACCAATACAATACCAAGTATGTGCTGTTCCCTTCTTGGCAGTGTAGTTATTGAGGATAAAATCAACTATATCAGAAATTTTGCTGAATTAAAAGCCAGAATAACTAGGTTGTGCTTCTTGACTTGGTGACTTAGCTGGGAGGTAAGGGGAAGAGAGAAGGTTATTTCACTTCTCTGGTCTCTATTTTTTCATCTGTGAAATGATGAATGAAAGAACAGGACTACTGATACACCTCATTCTGAAATTTCCTGATTCTTAACAATTCTAGTTCTTATATCTTCTAACAACTACTCTCTGCCCCTCTCAACCAGGAAGGAAGAAAAGAAAGAAGAAAGGGAGGGTGAGTAGGAAGGAAAGATGGAGGGAGAAAGGGAAGGAGACAGGGAGGGAGGGAAACAGGGAGGGAGGGAAACAGGGAGGGAGGGAGGGAGGAAGGAAGGAAGGAAGGAAGGAAGGAAGGAAGGAAGGAAGGAAGGAAGGAAAGAAAGGAGGAAAACATGTTAAAAATTATAGCCTTAGACACAGTTCAGGCATTCTCAACCCTTGCAATAAAGATGCTATTCCTAATTATACCTAATGTGAATAATTCCTTTCCATCATACATGAATATATTTGGTTCGTTAGTAGTAAACAGATTATTATTCCTAGGATATGAGAAGTGGATTGCTTTCTGATAAGAATAAAATGAAAAGATTCATTTTTTTTTTTTTTTAAATTTTACTTGGGAATTGGGGGAGGGGAACAGCATTGGGTAATCAGCGAAGGAGAACAGACAAGTTGCTGTCTTTTTGTTCTTCAGTCTAGTTGCGGAGGATGTTGCTTCACTGGCCCATGTTGGTATCGTCATTGAGCTCTTCCAGGATGAGGCAGATCGGTCACCGGCCTCTGGATGTCGCTCACCATGGCTATTGGCCGCTCACGCTGGCTGCCGGCCACTCACTGTAGCCCATGGCAGCCCACTGCAGCAGGGGTTGCAGCCTACACTGTCACCGGGGCTCACACAGCCCAGCTCCAGGTGGAGCTGTTGTTAGCTGTAGAGGGCAGTGTCACTGGCCCTCATACGTGGGATCCGAATCGGGGCCACTGGTATCCCAAAACCAGCTCTTAACCAATGCGCCACTTGGCCGGCCCGAAAAGATTCATTTTAAAGTATACTTTTTTTTTCTTTTTTTTGAGGGCAGTGTCACTGGACCTCACATATGGGACCGAACCGGGGCCGCTGGCTACCCAAACCAGCACTTAACCACCGCGCCACTCGGCCGGTCCTTATACTTATTATTTATGGTGTGTAATATAAACTTCCATAATTAATTTGGAAAATGATTTTCATAAATATTTTAAAAATATATTTTCATAAAATCTTAAAATGTTTTTTTTACATGGTGTGATACTTTTTCACATGCACAGTATTGCTGGGAAGCACAAAAATAATGATGTATGTTAGTTATATTGAAATTCATGGAACTTTTAATCTGTTTTCATATGTCTCATGTATCATTTGGACAATGTACTTTCTTTTGACTCCTCTCTTTTTCTACATTCAAATGATATCACACACTTCTCCCCACCCCTCCCCCACACATAGAAAATTCATGTCAACATTCATGTTCACATTCTTTTTCTCCCAACTCTGTCTCCTTTCCTTGTTCTTTTTCCTTCTCTCTTCTCTCTATTGAGCTGCTAAGAAAAAAAAAAAAAAAAAAAAAAAAAAAAAAAGAAACTCTATAGTATCGCTAGTAGTACAGATGAAGAAATGCTGCTGATTAACCAACTAGTGTGACTTCATAAGGGGTCGTGGGAGAAGCTGGTCAGGAAGATCCTTAAAATGTGGACATTGATCTTAATAATATTCTGGGTATCAGAATGACTACAAAAAGTAGGTATCATGATCGTATTCTCTTTCTTGCTTCCTCTTGTCTCCTGAAGAAAGAGAGAGAGGCTGAGGTCTTTCTTCTGGAGTAGCAGAAGAAGGCTTATATAGTGGTTATGAGTATGGACTTTATGGCCATACACTCCTGAAATTTCCATTCTGCCTCTCAACTGTGTGATCTGCGGCAAGTTATACATATTCTTTGAACTGCAGAGACTTCGTGTAGCCAGAGGATGAAGGAGGCACTGTACTATCTCACCTTGTGGGGATTGCGTGAAACAAGGCACCATAGCTCAATGGGTTTTAGTTTTCATTTAGACATATGGAAACTGTATCAATGACCTCCTGAGACCATGCTTCTCAGAGTGTGGTCCTTAGCTACACCCATCTACTTCAACTGCAGCAGAGCTTCTGTGAGTGATGCAGGGTCAGATTTCACAAGGACCTTTGGTGATGCTTAGGCACCAAGATGCTTTAGAAACATTGCTTCAGGAACTTATCTCCAGTGTTAAAGTAAGTGTCAATAGAAACTTAGATTCAATCTGCAATTTTCAATTTCCTACCAAGCTTTCCATTTTGTACTTTCAAAAATACTTTTATTTATGTTCTGTACATTTCTAATGAAAATTATATATTTTAGTGTAGGCATATTTGGAAAAACTCTTGCTTCTTAATCCCTAACTTTGAAATGAATTTTCCCAAAAGATAAAATCTTTGAATTTCTGTATTCAAAGTGCTTGATCATTCACAGATATTTAAATGTGATATTGCTGTAATTGTCTCCAGTTGTCTGGAATGTTTTCAAGTTGAGAGAATAAAGAAAATGAAAGAAATTTTATGTCATAATTATATAAATATTTGAAGCAATCTTTTGCCAAATATACCATATCCTAGCCACCTTGTTCATAGCATAAAGGGATAATCCTAACCAGTAAACAAGGAAAAAGTTCGTAGTAGGTCATAATGAGCTATTCAAATAGAAAAGTTTTGTTATCAAATGAGGATCATACTGAGAATACATATTTTTTTCATTTATTTTTTCCTGTTTCATAACTTACAATATATTTACACTACTCCCAGGGCGATCCCACTAGAAGTATCCCTGGTTAGGCCAACTTATGCTTCTCATTCTGTGCCAATGAATATGCATAAGATGACATTAATGGTAAATTGAGACAGCCTAAATGGTAAATGTTCAGTGAAATAAAAGCAAATACTGGCTCAGTTGAATTAGAGTTATTAAAACTCAGTGGTTGGGACTGGCTGAATGGTGTGTTGGTTAGGACCTGGCTTGGGACACCAGCATGGGAAGCCAGCGGAGCCCTGGTTCAGATCCACATATGAGGGCAAGTGACACTGCTCTCTACAGCTAAGGTGGTGAACAACAGCTCCACCTGGTTGCCTCTATAGCTAAGATGGTGAATGTTGCCTCTATAGCTAAGATGCCCCGTGACCTTGTGGGCTGCAGCCCCTGCTGCAGTGGGCTGCCATAGGCTACACTGAGTGGTCGGCAGCCAGCGTGAGCTGCCAAGGGCTGCCATGAGTGACCATCCAGAGGCCAGCAAGTGACTGCCTCACACAGGAAGAGCACAATGACGATACCAACATGGGCCATTGAAGCAATGTCCTCCACAGCTAGACTGAAGAACAACAACAAAAGGACCGCAACTTGTCTGTTCTCCTTCCCGAATTCCCCTAAAACCCACAAAACTCAGTGGTTAATACAAGTGGTTTAATGATAAAATTGTGTTTGAATTAAGAAAAACAAATACTTGTTACTATTTAAAGAAATGTCAGATGAGATGAAAAAGAATTGATAAGGGCAGCCACTGGGATGGAGTGATATTTTTTAAACTGTTCGTTAGACAAGGAGGTAGATAAGAACTTCCATCTTGTCTTCAGGATTACATTTTGGACAGATTAATGAACTGGTGGAATGAAAAGAGTGCAATGAATATATACATGGAGAATTGGGAAGCACCGCATGTATTATTTCATCAGGGAAAATGCCTCATGTATGTTATAATGTGCAACAATAATACCAATAGGACAGAAAAGCAAACAGGCTCCATTGATTTTTTTCCCCTGGATCCTCATATTCCTTTCTAATGGCACTTGAGGGTGTAAATAATGCATGCAACAGATTGCATTAGAGGTGATTGTCTCCTTATTGCATGCATAAGTCAAAAGGCATTATTAGTGCATCGGAGATTGAGGAACAGTTCCAGATTGCACTCTCTTTGCCTAATGACTGTCACATGAGAAATTCAAGAGCCAGAGACCAAACAAAACCATCTCTGTAGCTTGTCTCATGAATTGCCTTCCTTTGCATTGTTAAGTTTTTTTTTAAAGAGGTAGTTTATGGAACAGACAAAACGTGTTTTAATACATGAAATTTTTATTAAATACAGGAAGAAATAAAAAGGTCATAAAAGGATATTAAATTGTCCCTGTGATCTTCCTAAAACCTGATTTTTTTTTTAACCTAGACAAGATCAAATAATGTCACAAACCATATATGATTGTCTACGATTTGTGTAGTTTGGAGAAGGATTGTGTATCTTAATCGGTTACTGTATCTCCCATTGCTGAACCATGGTAGACAATGAATCACAGGATGGTTCTTTCATATAATTCAGCCTTATTGATAAATAACCAAGGACCATCCCTTTTATCACACATTTGTATGTGATCTAACAAATGTTCGTTGAACTACTTTTTCCTCCTGATAGAATCTTCACTAGAAGCACGCTCTGAATTTGTGACAACAGAAGAATGATTAATTTAATTTTGGGGTCACTGGTCCTTATATGATCTATTTCTGCAGTCTTTTTGTAACCCCTAGCCGTCTATATTCTGTTCAATACCTAGCTGTAGTGAACATTTTCAATGATGAAACAAACAGAGGCCCTTTGGTGGGTGGGTTCTCTTCTTTCCTTTCCCTCTGGGTGAGATCTGTTCAGAAGTGTAGAGTGCTGATGAAGCTGTCCAAGATGATAGAATCTATGGAGTTTATAAATGGAAAGTTGATGATCTTGAAATCCATGGCCTCTGTACAAAAGCCAAATGAATGCCTAGAGTTTGTAAGAAAAGGTAAACTTTTGATTTAATGGGTAGGAACATGTTACTTCTGTTAAAAGTCCATTCTAAATTCTCACTGACACACAAATTTTGCCTCTTGAAACTTAATAGGATTAGGGATAGTTCTAAATTTTTAACATAAACTTTTTATTTCAGGATATGTACAGAAAGATTCCAAAGAAATTTCAGAGTTCCCATTTACCGCCACCTAGCTTCCTCTAGTGTTAATATCTTATGTAACTCTCTAGGTATAATTGCCACAAATGAATATTGACACATTATTACTAACTAAAATCCAGTTCTGATGTTTTTAAAATACATTACAGTGAAAGGAAAATAACTTATGTATAACCAATTAAATGTTTCTTTCTACTTGAAAATAAAGAACAAATAGAAAACACGCAGCAAGAATTGCACAACACATCAATTTATAAGGAATGGTCTTGTGATTCAATACAGGTGACTAAATAGTAGTATATAACAGATAAACAACATTTTTTGCTAAAATACATTCTTTAAAAATTAGTTATCCATTTCAGTAATTCTGAGTTACAGTGGATTTTAAAGCCCCATCATTTGTTTTACATTAAATTTATTGGCCTGATGTAGATTAATAAGATTATATATTTCAATTGTTCATTTCTATAATATATCATCTATATATTGCATTGTGTGTTCACCACCCAGAGTCTAGTCTCCTGTCACCATATATTTGACCCCCTTTATCCTCTTCACCCTTTCTCCCTGCAATCCCCTTAGGCTTTGATAACCACCATACTGTTGTCTGTGTCTAAGAGTTTGTTTTGTTTGGCTAAACAACTTTTTTGATGCTCTTGTATTGCAATTTATTTCAATACTATACTTACTTAGTCTTTAAAGTGTCACTTCTAAAATAAATTCTCCAAGAAACATTGTCCATTTAGAAAGCCTTGAACAGAAAGACAATTTTTCATTTGACTTTTGAAAAAAAAATAACAATTATGTTGCAAGATCAAGCATCTCAGTAGTAACAACTTTTACTAAGGATCTACAGTGTGTCAGATGTTTTTCAAGGTGATTGACACCCGTTATCTTTGACCTTGTCAACAACCCTGCACAATTGATGACATTATTCTTGTTTTACAGATGTGGAAATTGAAACTGCAACACCAAGCAATTAGCTTAAGATTACACAGTCAGAGAGAGGTGCAGGTTTTGAAAAATGAAAAAGAAAGAAACATAGTGAAAACAATCTCCTAAGGCATAAAGTATAAAGAATCATCTCAAATTTATAACAAAAGATTTAGTATTAAAATCGTAATCCTGATAGTGGCATGGAATGTTTTCTCACCATTGTGTTATATAAATAAAGGGAGTTGGTTAAAATTGCCATTAAAAAATTCAGGCTAGGGCCGGCTGAGTGGCCCAGTTGGTTAAGAGCTCACTCAAGAGTGCAAGCTGAGCTCTGAGCAACAGCAGTTCGATGCCCAGCCCAATCTGAGCTGCCACTGAGCTGCCAACAGGTGGCAGGATGGCTCAGCTAAAAAAAAAAAAAAAAAAAATCAGGCTATTTTTAAAATACTGTCAACAGCAGGTTTATATCAGAGAAGTGCTATAGACCTGGTTTAATAGCAAAGGCTACTATAAAGTATGAAAAATATGAATGAAGTTTATGTCACAGGCTTTCATCTTTAACAAGGAGCTATTTCTGGTAGTTATTTATAATGAGGCTGAAATGAAAATTATGTCAAACTGAATGGTCCATATTAGGCATCTGAAATTTAACTATATTATTACACTAGTGTAGCTCTGAGTTGCCATTAACCAAGACTTCTAAGTAAGGAACCATGGAAAATTTCCTGTTGGTTTGGTTTTGTAGTGTATATGTGTGTGTATGTCTTTGTTCTATGAGATGGGGGATTGGCATGTTTGAGTCTGATATACTCCTGACCTTGAATTACTTTCTTGATGAGGAGCTACAAGATGAATACATCTGAGGTCATCATCTGAAAATGCATTATCCCTCTTTGGTTACTATAATTTCTCTGATTGCTATAGCTGGAGTCTGTTGAATTTTGGAGCTCCAACAGGGCACTTTTTACCTGTTTTGAAGTGTAGAGAACAATGCAGGTTTATCAAAGTTATTTTTAAATACAAGCATCATACTTTGATTAAAATTTTTAGACATCGCTTTCATTCCTGCACTGTTTATTAAGTAAAAAGTGCATTTCTAAATCAAAGAATACACCAGGATTGCTTCTAAGTGAGAGTTTGTAAGGTATCTGGTTGCTTTTGGATTCATAATTTTTTTTTTCTTTTTTTCTTTTTGAAAGATTTTATTGGGGAATTGGGGGAGGGGAACAGCGTTTGGGAATTGCTTCACTGGCCTATGTTGGTATCATCATTGTGCTCTTCCCGGGTGAGACAGATAGGTCGCCGGCCTCTGGACCGCCACTCACAGCAGCTCTTGGGATCTCACACCAGCTGACTGCCACTCACACTGGGTGCCAGCCATTCACTGTAGCCTATGGTAGCCCACTGCAGCAGAGACTGCATGCTATGCCATTGCTTGTGACTCATGGCAGCCCAGCTTCAGGTGGAGCTGCCATTCACCATCTCAGCTGTAGAGGGCAGTGTTACTGGCCCTCATGTGGGTTCCAAAACGGGGCCCTGCTTCTCAGAGCTGGTGTCCTCAGCCAGCTCCTAACCAACGCGCCACTAAGCCGGCCCAAGTTAATGTTTGATATACTGCAGCTGTAACAGGTCTTTTCTCTGCTGGTGTTACTGAATCTATTCCCAAAGCTGGAAATTAGTTAACAGTAGTAATAATAATAAGTAATAATAAAAATAATAGTAATAATGGCCGGCCGAGTGGCGTAGTGGTTAAGCACTGGCTTCGGAAGCCAGCGGCCCCAGTTCGATCCCACATATGAGGGCCAGTGACACTGCCCTCAAAAAAAAAAAAAATAGTAATAGTAGTTATTAATATTTTTGGTGACGAAGGAGTTATAATTTTACAAAGATCTTTATTTTCTTTTAAATAATATTTTTAGAATGTGAATGATTCTCAGAAGAAGCCAAATAAATGCTAGCATCAGCCACTGAGTTGATAGCAGCAATGTTAATATAAATGAGGGACACCCAGGAATACCAGGAATAGCTTTATGAGCTAGGGATACAACAATAAAAAAAAAAGAAAGAAAGAAAGAAAGAAAGAAAGAAAGAAAGAAAGAAAGAAAGAAAGAAAGAAAGAAAGAAAGAAAGAAAGAAAGAAAAGACAAAAACCTTTGTCTCACTTCTGTGCTAATTAGAAAAGCTAAATGACAGACAAAATAAGGAGGTTTGTTCTATATTGGATAGTGGTAAATGCTATGTAGAGAAACAAAAGAGACTAAAGTTTTGGGACAGGGGCTAAAATTGGGTATTAATGAAGTCAGGGAGGCCTCACTGAAGACACCCCGTTGGACAAAGGTTTCAAGGAGGCACGGGAGAGAGTTGGGTGGATACAGAGGCCAATAACATCCAGGTAGGAGTCAACACGTGCCAAGGCCCAGGGACAATTGCTTCAAAGGCCTGAAATGGCACACATTTGGAGGTATAAGACATGACCTTGCTCATTCACTCAGTTTGTCAGATTCCACAATGAATGAGCAAAGGAAACAGAAACAGTCTCATAGATATAGAGGAAAAACAGGTTTGCTAGTTGGGATTGGGGTGGGGATGGGGGGGAAGGGGAAGGGATTAGACAGCATAAATAGGTAACTACAATATTGCCACAGGGATATGAAAGACAGTTCGGGGAATATAATAATGTTATAAATATTTTGTGGGGTATCAGATGGTCACATGTCTTGTTAGGGAGACCACTTCATGGATGGAGAAGAGGCTTGATCACTGCACTGTACACCTGAAGCTGATGTTGTATAATATTGTATGCCAACTATAATTGAATATATAGATAGTCACGGGATGTGGATTGTACTGTGGAAGGGAGTCAGAGGAAGAGTAATAGATATGTATGATATGGGGGGGAGGAGTTGGGTGGCAAATTGGGGGAGGGGAGTTGTCACTTTGAGGGGTAAAAAGTATAACTATTGCACTATGTTGTACACCTGAAACTAATTAAAAAATAAAAATAAAATAAAAATAAAAAGACGTGACCTTGAATGTAGGAGCATAACACATATTTGATTCAATCAATAACATCAGGCTACAATATATTTAAAGTATTTCCCCATAACATTATGGTCCAATCCAATGACTGTTTTTTTTCCCTCTAGGAAAAATGTTTGAATATGACATAAACACTACAAAATCATTCACATACTGAAAATAGACAGTATGCTTGATAGGTAGGGCTCTATATCATGTCAAGTCTTATTTTTTCTCCTTAGTTCTTCATACTAATGCTTTAAAAGGTTGTAAGTTTTTTCTCATAATTAGTCGTGAATTCCTTTTGTTAGGAGTGTAATTGCTTGTGATATTGCACTTGCTTATTTTTAATTCTCTTCGTGCTTTATGGAAAAGCATTCACTGATTCCCCTTTCTTCGATTTTGCTGCATTGAATAGTTTCACTCAAAAGAGGAAGAGAAAAATCCACAAAAACATTCATGCAAAAGGTCATTTGTCCGGTTGCCAACTCAATGGTGAAAGCTCAGTGAGGAATAATAGTACTTGAATGCACACTCTCCCCTGCAAAATAATCACTGATAATTGAAACGCCAAAGGAATAAAATAGATACTGAATTCTTTCAAATAATAATCTAATACTGCCTCTTCACATTAGTGTATATCTTTTTTCTGATGAATCTAAAACCTTTAAAGGATTCCTTTTCCAAAATTCTTTGTCTCGAGGCTGCGGGGATAAGGCTCTTTGTCTTTGCACAGTCCTCACCAGGAGCAATGATGAGTGGGACCCCTTTACCAAGGGGATGTGGAGACAGAGCATGCCCTGGTCCCTGCTTCTCAGATTGCTGTACCAAGAGAACTAGTGGCAGTGTTCTCTGTGAATATTAGAGGAACAAATAAAGCACACACCAAACAGTACCATCAGTTCTGCAAGTGCCCAAGTGCTGCCCTGCTCATTTCAATCTCTAGTGACTGGCCTTGGATTTAGAAGCCTGAAGGTGAATTATCCTGTTAGGTTCAGAGGAGTGCAATTAGCCTGCAATTTAAACATTTAAGTGGATATGAACTTGGACTAGAGTATAACCAATGTGTAAACTAATTGTAGCCATTTTATCTAGCATGTTCTAAAATTATCTTTGAAAATGAAAACATTTATTCCTACGCATTTTTATGAAATAGACTAGAAGGGGATAAACTGCATAGCACTTCTGGTTAAATGCCAAGACATTTACTTTTGTTTGATGCAAATCCCATCAGATGTGAAATCAGAATACATGGATTGGAATACTGGCTCCAACTTTTAGTAAGTAAACCACTTAGGAAATTGAGGAATGACAAATGTCACCTATCTGACAAAGTAAAGTAAAAGTGAGGTTGGCAATGTTATCAGTGTATATTTCAACTGGGTACTCAACTTATTTGTTGTATTTCTGACATCGTAGGATATTAGCAACATGTCACAGGCTTCCTGAAAAAGCACCTTAGGAACTCTAAGACCTATTATGAGAGAGATTAAAGGGTAAATAATTATCACTATAAACCAGAACCAGTACTTAAGTGCCCGATGTGGAAAATATAATTTTGTGTCCCAAGGAGAGAAAGATTATGGCAGACGGGCAGTTCCTAGAAATTTCTCTCTCTAGAGATGAGACTTGACTCATGGAATGTCAAAGATAGAACAGGACATAAAGACCATCTGGTCCGTCTTCTTATTGCACAAATGTTGAGAATTGTACAGACCCATAAAACCTCAAATTAATGGGCCCAATCACAGCAAATCTCCTACACTCTAAACAAAGTCATTCCTTCCTCTCTTCGTTTTCTCAATCACAGATCCACTGGGCAAGCATTTTCAGTGTGTGTATGGCCGAGGCACCACTCTGGACATGGGGAACAAGCTGTGGGCAAAATTCACACACTCCACTGGCATCATGGAACTAGTATTCTAGTAAATAATATGACACAGTAAGATTAGATCTCTAACATAATTTTTTAGTGGCAACGGAGTGATGGGGTTGGGATGGGCATGTAAGATCGTGAAGAGATCTCCAAAGTTATCATTTGTACAGAGAACTAAATTTAAAAGAGCTAAGGATGGGTGAAAAAACATTGCCAGCAGAGGGAACACACAGATCAAAAACTCTGAGGAAGGAAAGGCTTGATGGGATGGAGAACCAGCAAGGACAGACCACCTGGTGCAGAGTGAGAAAAGGGGAGCACGATGAGAGTTGAGATCAGATGACACTTATCAACAGTAGGATTTGGAGACCTAAGTGAGATGAGACAACATGCAGAGGACAACAATTCTTTAAAGAAAGATATGGACTTAGGAATTAGGCACTGTTCTGTTGACCACTCATTGTTTTTCTCTTGACATAACTTGATACCTCAATTTAGAAAATAGCATGCCATTGAACAACAACAAAAAATGGTGAATACTGCAGGCAACTTGAGAAAGGGTTTTTTATAAGTAAAATTCAATCCAACTAATTTTTTAAAGTTTGTTTATTTGTACTAAAATTTGCCAATGTGTTTATGTTTTGAACATGCAGTGAGTCCCTGACTTACGAACATTCAAATTGTGAACTTTTACAGATACAAACGGCCTTCTCATTATGAACGTTTGTAGATGCGAACAAATCGCGGAAGTAGCTCGCGTGTCTGCTCTTGTCAGTTCACTCCATGCAATCCCCTATATGCCAGTTTTGTACTCTACTGTATCACCATTTTAAAGTAACTGTAAAAGTAAAAATAGTTTATTTACAGTATTTTGTATGTGTGTGTGTGTGTTTAGTTTTTGTGTGCTTTACATTGTATATTTGTGTCAAAGGTGAATAAGACTCACTTTGTCAGACCTACAAATGAATCGTACTTATGAATGTTCTCCCAGAATGGAACTTGTTCATAAGTCGGGGACTTACTGTCTATATCCCTCCTCTTTATGTTATATATGAAGGTCTTTCCTAGGCCGATGGGTGAGGTGGGAGACATGAGCCACTTCTTAATGCTCAGATCTGCAGCACCAAGAGAAAAGAAAGGCCACCAGGAATATGGTGTCAGGCTGCTGGGCACAGACCCCTGGGATCTTCTCCTGTTCAAGCCCACCTGCCTTCCTCAGCACTTTTATGAGCAGGAAAGGGCTGACTTCCAGGCAGCACCTACATCATCAGGTTATATTTTGTACATCCAAGCATTGGAGATGTACAGGGGAGACCACATTACCCAGGAGGATTTTAGTTGACCTGGTGCTGCCTTCTCAACGAGGAAGTAAGAGTTTTACATTGCATGATTCAGCCAGATGTGGTACAAAATACCATTACCGATTTAAAACAACAACAACAAAAAAAAAAACACACAACACTGGTATTTTAAAACATTTCATTTGAAGTTTTTCCTGGACTGGCAAATCCTAAACTCGAAGTCTGATGGAGAAAAATCCCTCTGGGCTTTGCTCTCGCCTTTCAGCTTGTTGGTGGCATCATTTTTAGGGAAACTTTCTCCCTGTGCACCGAAAAATGACAAGGGCTGCTCATCTGGAGAGAGGATGTGTGATTCAGATGAGAAGCTGACTCACCATTTGTGTTCCCAATGAAAAAATACTTTGTTAAAGTTAAGAAGTGGACTTAGGCATTTTTGTTTCTTCCCTTTGATGAACAGTCTTTAGCCTTGTTTTGTGGATAATCAGGGCATTATACTCATTAGTGGAACAGTTTATTTTATTTGCAGCTTTTCTGATTCAAAGGTATGTACATGTATAAGGAAAATATCCCTTAATTTGAGGGAGGAGGATCCCACGACTCACTCTCTTCTCTGAGGAAGAACTGCTTGCATGTAGAAGACAACAGACATCATTTTAACCCTGTTTCCTTGTATTTTTTGAACTGTAAACTTAGCTTGCACAATTATTTTTAATTTATTTTTTCAGATTTTTGTTGGGGAATTGGAGGAGGGAAACAGTGTTGGGGAATTGGGGAAGGGGACCAGCCAAGTTGTCCTTCAATCTTAGTTGTGGAGGGCGCAGCAAGCTCAGCTCCAAATCCAATTGTGCCACTCAGCTCAAGGTGCCAAGTTCAGTCTTCGGTTGTGGGTGGGTGTAGCCACCATCCCATGCAGGAGTTGAACCAGCAGCCTTGTTGTTAAGAACACACACTCTGTCCACTGAGCCACCCTGGTGGCAGTTCAGCTCAAGGTGCCAAGTTCAGTCTTTAATTGCCGGCGGGTGTAGCCCACCATCTCTAACAGACTACCTTGTTGTTAGGAGAACATGCACTCACCAGCTGAGCCATCCGGCCACCTGTTGGCAGCTCAGCAGCTTCTCAGCTTGGGCACAGCTCACTGGCCCATGTGGGAGTCGAACTGGTGACCCTGTTGCTCAGCGCTCATACTCTTGAGCAAGCTCTTAACCAGCTGAGCCACTCAGCCCGTCCCAAGCTTGCACAATTATTGACTTCTCTGTTAGAAATTAGGGACTCTTTATGCTTCCATAAATTGAAAACAAATATCTAATGGCAGAATTTAACTTCAAAATGCACAGCAAATGAATTTTAATTTAGTGCCCTCTTCCCCCCAATACAAAAACAAACAAACATAGTCTAGAGCAGTATGAGTATTCTTGGCATCCTTGCTTCTTGGCTTATTCTCTCCTCCATTCCATAGACTGCAAGGAAAATGAATATTGCAAGAAACTAGTATATCTTGTAATTAGGAAATGTTGATCACCTCGCAATGATCAGGGGTGATTTGGAGATGGGCATGGCACCAATATTGTTGTAAAGGGTGAAATTAGCAAGATGTGCTAAGGGAGAAGCAGCTACAGGATAGGGAGGTTGTGATGCTGGGTGCGGGCTGGGCAGACTAGACCATTCCAGGAGCAGAGCTGCAGGCAAGGAGATAAAGAGTCTAATTCAGATACCATCTACACTATAATAAGACCTTCTAATATTTAAGAATTGCTACTCCTGTACCTAATGCCTATATTATTAGAAGAGTCTTAATTTGATGTGAACTTTCTTTTTGTTCAAACTCATACATCTTACGTGAAGAGTTAACCAAATATGTGGAGAGCATGACCACTTGTGTTGGCTAAGACTGGAAGACAGTGGAGGCTAAAGGCAAAGTGAAATGGTGTTTTCTCTGGCAAAATTAAGAAAACTTGCCCCTCCAGGATGGCTTCTTACAAGTCAGTGTGTTTGATGTCCTTTGTCATAGCTTCCTAGGACAGCAAAATCCAGGGCGAAAGATGCTCACCTTTGGACAGTTCGTTGAGTACATGAATGACAAAGGTCATCTACTTTCTATGTTGGGCTGCATCATTAATCACAAAATTATAGTAGTGGTGATAATATCAGCCATTCATAAAAACACTTCCTGCGTGCCAGGTACTGCTGAGTGCTTTACATACTTAATGTGCTTTCACTCATTTAATCTAAATCACAATCTTGATGCAGGCGTGTTAAGATAAGAAAACCTTGGTGAAATAGTATGGCAACTTGCCCGGGTCACTCAGCTAATAAATGGAGGGTCCAGGTTTCAAACCAAAGCAGTTGAAGCTTCAGAAAGTCACCCCAGCAATAGTCACATAGCCTTGGACAAACCACATAATTTCTCTGCATTTGTTTCATTAGCTATTTTAAAATTCAGTTCTCCCTAGATGGGGCAGCTGTGAGTATTAAATGAAATAATGCATGTACATACTGACAACTCTGTGTCATGTAGCAGGCCAGTACTTCTAACTAGCAGGGTATATTTACACTACAACCCCTTTTCTTGCCAGCTGCTCATTGATAGCTTGATTTTTCTACATCATTTTTATGTTCCCGTGATAGATGAATCTGAATCTGAAGAAATTATGTGATAATTAAGACTATAGTACTGAAACAATTATCCAAGCTGGGATATGCAGGCTATAAGAGTATGAGGTATATAGGAGATATAGTGTGTGTGTGTGTGTGTGTGTGTGTGTGTGTGTATTGTTGCAGGTGCCAAATTATATACTTAAACCATTAATACTTTGATTGTTAAATGTTCTCTACTCTAGGAGACTTTTTGAAAAATAAAATCCCTGATTACCCTGAAAATAGATCAATATGAATAGCCTTTCAAATTGATGTGTGGGATATTAAAATAGAGCCAGACAAGAAATATGATAACTTCTTTTTAATTCTTTGTACTTTGTCATCTTTTACACTAACTATCCTGTAGTCCTTATATGATTTTGAAGTTGGGTAGATTTCTCATAGAAGTTGAAACCAACACACGTGGATCCCTCAGTTTTGCAAAATTGCCTGCACATTTCTATTGTGATATAATATATGTATAAATATATAACTCAGATTTGCCACTAGACTTTCCTAGCACAGGTTGTGGGGTGACTCTGCCAGAGTTTGAATCTGCCTTGACCACTGACTAGCATATCCTCTTAGTCAGGTTAGATTCTCTGCCCTTGATTTGCTAACCTGTAAAATGGAAATACGTAATTAGCCCCCAAATAATTAAGGTTGTTATGAGGGGGGCAGAGTTTATGTGCCTGACAAGTAACAAACCTCAATCAATATTAGCTGATACTTGTAATTTTTATAAAAGTCATTATCCTTATGATCATTTTTGAAAATAATATGTTTGTTGAAAAGAACAGAATTAGTAGACAAAGCAATGCTATATATAATCTCTGAAGTGTGTGAATATCTCAAAATTATGATTTCCTCTTCATAAAAGTAGGAATCATAATACTTCTCCTAATTATTCATTGGATTGTTCTGAGACTCTAATGAGATGCCACTGGTGAAGTTCATGTGAAAATTGCCAAGTGCCATTGTAAACACAAAGTGGTATTGGTGTTATATCAAAGGATGAACCTAGGAGAAAGAGAGGAGGAATGTTTCTTATGAGGGAGGGGCAGTTTAAGAGAAATAGAAGGATATTTTCATGAGGTCTAGGATGTAGGCACATAGAAATTTGGGACTCATACTGAAACAGAGATAATATGTTTAAAAGGAACATATTGATATGGGAGATTTCTTTTTATGCCTACTTAGGGAATATAAAAGTGCTTTTTATAAACATGCATGGTTGAGATATTAAAGATTATAATTTATACTGGGGGAGGATTTCTTATCTTCTGTACAGCAGATCTTGAATTTCCATTGGTACTTTATCTAATGAGATGATGTATATGGATGTTATTATGGAGCTTTCATCTTTCAGAGAGATGTGCAAATCAGCTTATACTGAAAGCCTTGAGGAAACTTACAGGCATAAAACTTCATATCTGCTGACTGAAAGGTATGGGAAGTACTATAGTGGAGGGGAGAGAAAAAGGAGGGAGGAAGAGAGCATCAAATTGAATATTTGTTGCTTTCTAGACAAAGAGAAAGCAGTATAAAGCAATTTGGGATTGTCATATTTGAACACAAAAAATTAAATTATTTTTCAAAAAACAATTTTTTGTATTGATGGTTTCCATTTTTACTTTTATAAATTTCCTAGTAAAGACTGTTCCTTTGAATGTTTCCTGACAGTCCTTCTGATCTTAAAATCTAAGTTATCTGTCAGAAATTACTATGTCAGCCATATACTGTGCTATGTGATATGTTTTCATTTTTACTGGGTCTTTCAATCAATAACAAAAATGTATTAGAGTGCTTTATGGATCATTCTTATAGAGTAAGGGGAGGAAATCATAGTTTAAGACCAAGTGGCCTTCATATTTTACACAGGGCACTGGAGAAATTTAATAAGCACAAAAGAATGGAATTCTTAGGTACAGGTGTAGGTAGTGTGTTTGAATCAGAGAATTACAAATGTAATCCTGAAAGGTAGCTGACACATCATTCAGGTCAACCAATCCCATATACAGATGAGAAAATGGAGCCACACAATGACTGTATAAGTGGTTCTCAAAAGTGTAGTTTTGGCAGCATTGATATCACCTATTAACACATTAGAAATGCATATCCATGGATCCTACTGAAGCTCTGGGGATAGGGCCAAGCAATCTGCAGTTTAACAAATTCTCCCAGATTCTGATGGGTGCTATCATTTGAGAACCACTGGACAGGATTTTAATTTGTCTAATGCCTATCCCCGTGTCTTTTTCCATTGCAACGTTCTGTTTCTTTTCTCTATTATTCTTTCTCTTCGGAATTGAGTAGGAGACACTCTAAACTCAACTTTGTAGACAAGTACCAAGCACAGTGATAAAATTAAGGGTATTATTTTGTCATACAGATCTAAAACCTGCTTTGCATGACTTGAACATTTTTAGACAAAGGTGGTATTCTTAAGACTTATGCAGATAATTGTCTCATCTCCCTAATTCATAGAACTCTCTGATTCTCCTAGAATATCTAGGAGGCATTTAGGGATATTACTCTAGCCTCATACTATTTAGAAAGCCCTAATATCTTGATTAAATGAGTCAGCTCTACATCCCTTCACCTGTCTTACATCCAAATTAATAAACAACTGCTAAGACTGGTCAACAGAGTCTGAACCATCCATATATTTTACCCCTACCCAACAAATACAAACACATCATTAACTACACTGTAAACTTAAATATATTGCTCTGAATTCTTAATGCATGTTTTAGAATGCTAAGTATGGAACAAATAAGAATTAATGTCTATTGTACTTAATCACTAAAAGTAGAATGCCATTATTGAACTCTGAATAATATGTAAATTGTCCTCTTGATTGGCTGAAATCGGTTTACTTAGATTCATTATAATTCTCTCATAAAAAAATTATAATGGTCCTTTTGCAAACAAATCATGTGCATGTTTTTCATCAGTGAATGCAGGAAGATGCAAAAAGAATCTTGGGCTGGAGACAGAAGCAAATTTTCCATGAAGCTAATAAAATTTAGCTCAGAACCTCTCACTTTCACAGGCACTTCCAAAACCCAGTGTCTAATTTTGGATTTGTAATTTTGTATTCTTTTTCTTAAATAGGGTACCCCAGATTGTGTAGGGGCCCTAGGAAATCTAGGTCCTTCTTTGGCTAGGGCATATTAGGTACACTGTTAGTGGGAAGAAATACTTCACGTGTTGGACCAGATAAAAGCCTTTTCATTTATGCTCAGTGAACATTGAATCAAAATGAGTACCCATGTCAGTTTTAAAGCAGATAGAAATTGTTTCTGTTTAAGTGCCTTGACAGTTACTACTGGCTTTGGATTAGCTTTAGACTGCATTGTCAATCACTTTGTTAGCATTTTAGACTTCCTTTCTCTTGAATAGCAATAGACAAGAAGCATTTAGTAGCTTACTGTGATATTAGGCAATGGAGTGTGTATTCATACAAATATAAGTCTTTAAATACTTTTAAAAGAAGGACAACTTTACTTTTTGTCAATTCTGGCCCCAGGAATTCAAAAATGCTTTTTAGTTTAAAAATTTGAAGAGAAAGTATGTTGATTCATACCTGAAGTCAGTGCAAATGCTTACTGAATAGATATGTCTTGATTTGTGTGGTTTACATGCTGATGCTTTGGAATGACAACATGATTTACATTTTCATTTTGGTAAAAACATTTTTTTTTCATTATTGAAGGAGACAAAAAAAAGTAATTTAGTTGTAAATGCGACTCAGTTTAAGTAGGTTTGGATGTTATAACTAATTTCAGAATTCCCAATGGGAAGTTACCTGGTTATTGTGGTCTTTTCTGGTTGGTGTTTTGAAAGTTGGAATGTTGCCAACAATGCTTTTAAATCATTCACTGCTATTGGAAGGGTATATATGACTGAGAGACAAACCATGCAGTATCTCTAAATAACAACAGCAGCAACCATAACACTCAGCATTCTAATGTACTCTGTATGTGTCACACATAGAGACTTTAAACTAATTTGATTTAGGGCTTTAGACTTATTACCCCTTGCCTCAGCTTTATTGTTGAGTTGTCATCCTGTCCAAGTTAATTAATCTCTCTGAGCCTCAATTTATTTGTATGTTAAACTTCTAGGATAGAGTCTGGCACATAGCCCATAAAAAGTATTATAAGTACAATGATCACCCTTATCCACAGAGGATATGTTTCAAGAACCCCAATGGATGCCTGAAACCATAGATAGTACCACTTTATATTTTACTATATTTTTACCTATGTGCATATACCTATCAAAAAGTTTAATTTATAAATTAGGCTAGTAAGAGATTGGTAATAATAACTACTAATAATAAAATGAGCAAAGTATAACAATATGCTGTAATAAAAGTTGTGTGAGTGTAGTCTCTTTCACAATATCTTATTGTCCTGTTTCTCTTGTGATAATGTGAGATGATGTAATACCTACCTTCATGATGAGATGAAATGACATAAATGACATAGACATTGTGATGTAGCATTAGACTACTATAAGTTTATTGGAACACAAGCGCTGCCACCTGGCGACAATCGAGCTGATAACCAAGATAAATACTAAGTGAGTAACGTTAAGGTAGCATATACAGTATGAATATACTGGGCAAAGGGATGGTTCATGTTCTGGGCGAGATGAAGCAGGACTGTAGAAGATTCCACCATGCTACTCAGAACAGCAAGCAATTTAAAACATGAAATGTTTATTTCTGGAAGTTTCCATTTAATATTTTCGGACCACAGTTGACTACAGGTAACCAAAACTTCAGTAAGAGAAATTGTGGATAAGGGAAGACTACTGTATACAAAACAGACTTTATAGCTTTCTTAGTTAAGAAATCTGAAGCACATTTTATTAATATATGCATGAGATCACATGGGGGGATCTAGGTTGAGAATGAAAGTACCCTTTGCCTATACTTGTCTATATTTGGGTAACAAAAGAGTGGAGACGAGTGCTACAAGGACTGACATCATTGGAGGAATAAATGGTGAGGGCAGTAGGGACAACTAACTGCCATACTCTTCCTCTGATCTCTTGATAACATTATAGATGATATAATCACTTACAAGGAATAGGTTATGCTGTGTCTTGACACTTTAAAAGATGGTGACTCATTCAATTTCCTGCCAATCTTGGCTTAACAGGAGAGCTGTGGATCCCTAAAGGAGCACTATATACAGTGACACATGTAGTACAAAGAAACCAAAGTGGTCTTCAGAATTTTATTAAACTACAGTCTGCCTGTAGTTTTCCAGAGTGTCCAGTGACTTTGGTCCTGCAAAGATTTTTGCTTTTGTTTTCAAAGTGCCAAGAGGGATCACAATTTAAGATTAAAGTAGCTCTTTTGGCCTTCTCTCTGCATTTTTATTCACTTTCCTTCAATAGTTGGGCTGTTGCTTAGGTGTCTCCAGGAAGTAATAGTCTAACATAAGATTCAAATAAGACTAACACTACCCAAGGGCAGAGGATGTAATTTGCCTTGTGCTCCATGGCTCTGCTAATGTTTTGTTACTGTTTTTAATTACCCAACAGTTCGCTACAATAACTGAAATCTCTACCATAGGAGTCACTTCTTAGATTGAGATAGTCTTTCCAGAATATCACAGAAAAATGTTTCATTTTGGCCTGAGGTGGTTATGTTGGCCAATGAGAAGACTCGATTCTTCATTTTTTTTTTTTGGAGGTGTATATGATTCAATGTGACTAGTCCCATTTATCCTTAGCTACCGGGAAAACTATGGTAAAGTGAAAAAGAAAACCAAACAACTATATTAGATCATGGTCAGCAAGCACATTTACATATATATAACTCCCCACTTTTCCTATATGAGCCCACCCATGGCCTATTATTCTCAACCCAGGAGTGTTCTTCAACTCCTATGGAACTGCACAAATTAGAGAATGGAACCATTTCAGAGGACAATTGTAGTTCTGGAAGAAGCACAGAGCAGGTGAAGGAAACACAGCTCTGAGGGCTGATGGGCAAAGTCTGGGTAAAATAGGCCTGAGCAGCGTGCTATTGGGCATTGAAGAAAAAAAAAAAAAGCCTAATATAGTTACATTAGTTATAATAATAAATTTTAAAATAAAATAGATTTGTTAAAATTTTAGAGAGTTAATTATATAACTAATCTTAATTTTTCATTAAATTTGTATTTGAGTGAAAAATTTTTTGATAAATTATATAAAAATAATAGATGTAGATTTTTTGAAAAATACAATAAACAAACACATAAACACAACTAATATTTCCTTAGGCATTGCTATGTGCCAAATATTTGGCTAAAATTTTACATCATAAGGTAGGTATTGTTATTTCTATATTACAGATTTTAAAAAATGGTGACTCACAGGTCAAGCAAGTTGCCCATAGCAAATCCTTTTGAAAGCAGTGAAGTTGGAATTTGAACTTAGACACCCAGACTTCAACACTAATTTTCAACCACTATGTGTTACAAACTCAACCCAAATTCATAACTCCCTGTAAACATTCTTCAGGAAATTATATTTGTATGCAGATACATGAGTACACATATCAATACGAAATTTTATAAAAATAAGATCTTATCTATGTTGTTATGTAAACTCCCTTTTTTAAAATAGTGTATCATGGGCCTCTTCCAATGTAAAAATGGGTAGAGTTACATATTTTTTTTTTTTGGCACTTCTTAGCAATAAAGTATTTTATTTTATTTTATGTACAAAACAATGCAATAGTTATTCTTTTCGCCTCTTACAAAGTGACTCCCCCATCTCCAACCCACTGCCCCCCCACCCCCGATCATACATATTTATTACAATTCCATTGACTCCATTCCCACTCTATACTCCACATCCCATGACTATATATGTGTTAAATTATAGTTATAGAGCTACATAATTTTAATATTGCATTCTATATTTTTAAAAAACGTAATACTATTGATGACTATGTGTTGTATCCAATTTTCTAGAAAGATGGTTGGCCCTTTCTATCTATGGGATCTGAATCCACAGATCCAACCAACTGTGGATCACAAACAATTGAAAATTGAAATGTCACATTGTTGCTGACTTCTACTAAGTAGTTAGGCCAAGGATAGTTGGATCTGTCCTGAAGATGTACCGACTTTTCTTTTTTTCTTGTCATTATTCCCTAAACAATACAGGATAACAAATATTTACATAGCATTTACATTGTATTAGTTATTATAAGTAATCTAAAGATGATTTGATTTATAAAGGAGGATATGTGTAGGTTATGTTCTAGTACTATGCCATTTTATACAAAGCACTTGAGCATCTATGGATTTTGGTATCTGTGGAAGGGGGAGGTGTCCTGGAACCAATCCCCTGTGGATATCTATCCAAATAGATATAAGTTCCCTAGAACATCCATTTACATATCCATTTATACACTGATGAGATTCTTTTCTAAGAAAGAGGGTCCTAATAGGAGAACTAGTAGAGCAAAGGACATACCCATTTTACATGTTTACATCTATCTAAGCAAACAGAAAAGTTGAGCAAATTTATCCTCCCACCAACAATATGAGAGTAGTATTCCATTCCTAAATGTCCTTTTTAAAACTTTGTTATATCACTATATTTTATACTTGGCCAAGATGATTGTAATTGTGGAGGTTAGAGTCATTTTCCCACTTACTGTCATTTGTGTCTCTTTGGGTAAATTTAGATTTTTAAATAGATTTATGATCAGAATGCATGAGCATTTTTAGAAACTTGAATTTTTGGAATCCTATGATATTAACAAATTTTATTTTCTCTTTCGCTTATGTTGCTCACTTTAAAGTACAATAACTTTTTAAAAGTGAATCCTGTAAAGTTTGCTACCAAAAAGTTTAAGATAATCTCTTCACATTAAAAAGTTGTAGGGCTATGTAGTGTTATATTGCTATAAAATTTGCTTTATCAAAAATTTTTTCCTGAAAGATTTTTATTTGATATAGTTTCCTATATTTGATGGGTTGTAGCCCATAAAATTATAAATTCCGAATGTGTGAGCATTGTACTCTTTTGTTTATCATGAGTTAATCTGTAGACCTAAATGATTAAAAAGAGCAAAGCAAAACTTTTCCCATACAAGGCAATTCCTTGCTAGTATTTCCAGTGTAGACATAAATGTGAAGTCATGCCCACTTTCAAATCAATCATGATTTACCATTCTTTGTTTGATCTTTCTGCAATTATGTGAGTTTATTTTTTTTTGTATTAATGGAAGTTTTAATGTGGTACTCCTATTGAAATTCTGACTTGTGAAAGGAAGTGGGCACATTATTGAAATTTCTTCATGATATAAGTTATAAATAAGTAATTTTGAACCTTTTCCATTTCTAGCATTCTTACCACTTACAAGTTTGTCAGACTTTATGAAACAAGATATTTGACATATTATGCCTTCATATGAAAAAAAAAAATCCCAAACCTGACATCATGGAATTGCTTTCTTTTAGTTTTAATTACCTATGTTTCTTCTGGTTTCATATTTTGTTTACATTTGTCTAAGCTATATTTTATCATTGGTTACTTGCTTAATTCCTTCCCTGTGTATTTCTATGCTTCCTGGAATATCTTTCAACATATTGATTAACATCCTTATTTTTCTGCTTTGCTTTATTAATAGAGTTGCTAAAGCACCTAGAAATTGTTTCTATAACTGTTAGGCCACACTGAAATCGACAGGTGTTTCTTAGGATTCTCCTACCACTTTCATTTTCAAGATATAACAACAGTCTGGAAGCTTATATGTTATAGTCTATTAAATTCCTCCTTCTAGAGAGTTGTTAAGACAGCAACACAGTGTCCTTAATCCTCTTTTCAAAATGTTTCTTTTCTAGATGTTCCATCAGATTTCACTATACGTTGTGACAGATTATTCCAAGCACAGTTCAATTAGATTATTTGCAAAATCCTTACAAAAATTATCTTTTCTGCTTCTTACAAAAATTCTTTTCTACTCCTTTTTTTTCTGTTTTTTTAAATTTTTTAATTACAGTTGACATAAAATATTATATTGGTTTCATGTGTATAGCATAGTGATTAGACATTTATCTAACTTATGAAGTGATCACCTCTGTAAGTCTGACACCATACATATCTTTTCTATCTTCTTTATACTGCACTGCAGTCTTACCTCACAGTGGCCAAGTTAATAACCTGAATTTTTTTTTTGTTTTTTTTGTGGTTTTTTTTTTAAGATTTTATTGGGGAATTGGTGGAGGGGAACAGCGTTGGGGAATCGGGGAAGGGGAACAGACAAGTTGCTGTCTTTTTGTTCTTCAGTTTAGCTGCGGAGGATGTTGCTTCACTGTTGGTATCGTCATTGCGCTCTTCCCGGATGAGGCAGATCGGTCGCTGGCCTCTGGATGTCGCTCATCGCGGCTATTGGCAGCTCACGCTTGGCTGCCAGCCGCTCACGCTGGCTGCGGGCCACTCACTGCAGCCTATGGCAGCCCACTGCAGCAGGGGCTGCAGCCCACACCGTCACCGGGGCTCGCACAGCCCAGCTCCAGGTGGAGCTGTCGTCAGCTGTAGAGGGCAGTGCCACTGGCCCTCATGTGGGATCCGATCCGGGGCCGCTGGCATCCCAAAACCAGAGCTTAACCGATGCGCCACTTGGCCGGCCCAATAACCTGAATTTTTAAATGTGATTATTGGCTTCAGAAACTCTACTGTTTTTCAGTTTTAATTCACACTTAAAATTCTTTCTGGAGGGCCTGCCGAGTGGCGTGGTGGTTAAGTGCTGGCTTGCGACGCCAGCGACCCTGGTTCGGATCCCACATATGAGGGCCAGTGATACTGCCCTCAAAAAAAAAAAAAAAAAAAATTCTTTCTGGAGATCATGATAATCCTTTGTCCTTGTCATTTTCTATTTTTAAAGACATTCTCCTCTCCAACTGACCTCTCTTCACAACCCCAAATTTTCTCCAGCATGACTGAGTGTTCATATGAAGTGCAGAAGTCTGGAGGGACAGCCTAGATGGGTTAATCCCTCATTGCTAGGCAGTGGTGAGATGGTAAAATTGCAGCCTCGCTTCTCACAGAATCGAGAACTTCAGATAGACCCCTTAGTTAAGCCATATTGTCTGCAGTAAATGTTCTACTTATCCTTTTATGTCTTTTCGTGATTATCTTGGAATGAGCTATTAATGTCAAATCTTCAATAGAGTTTGTTAGAAGACATTGTAAGTGTTGTTTATCCTAGCTCTATATGCAAACTGATGTTAATTATAGTGATATTTCTTTCTATGTTTTGTTTGGAATCTTTGAAATCATGTTTTAATTAAATTGTGACTAACAGTATACATTTAGCATATTTAAATCAGTTTTGTGTTGAGAAACTTTGTAGTAATTTTGTCCCTGTGTTTGTTGCCATTTAGCAGTTTTTTTCAGAGGTGTTGGGGATAAATTTAATTGATTTTTTCATCGTAGATCTCTTAATAATCTAGGGATAGTTTTGTGTAATGCACATGAAATTAAGGCACATAGAAAAGGTAAGGTGTGATATTTTCTTAGTATATGTATAAGCTATTATTAGTGGTCTCTGACTATAAAACATGAACATATTTTCATTTTTGTAATACTGTTATGGATAAGAAAATGAAATTTTAGAAAGGTATCATATCTGTATAATATCTAAAAAGTGAATTCATCTTTTAATATGTTATATCTTAATTATACCTATTCACTGCCTTTTATTTGTAATATAACTATATCTGGAATAAAAGTCATAAATGTGAAAGGCACCATAGTTTTTTATTAGATTTCATTAATATTATAAAGTTATGAAGATATTATCATCTATTAGCCATCTCAGGAAACTTGCCTGTGGTTAACTACTTCTGGGGTAGAAACTTGCTAACACATGGTACTATCTGACTTTGCTAACAATATGATGGGCTTGTAATGGTATCACCTTATACTTTTAATTTGCATGTTCCTGAAGTTAAAAAAACAACTTTTATATTTTTTTTGTATTGAAAAAATTTTTGAACATTATTAAATTTTATGCCACTCCTTTTTTTTGAAAATGTCTTTTTTATAGAAGAGAATTGAGCTTTTGTCCAATACTTACCTACATTAGTTTAATATTTTTTTTTTTGAGGGCAGTGTCACTGGCCCTCATATGTGGGACCCGAACCAGGGCCACTGGCTTCCCAAGCCAGCGCCTAACCACCGCGCCACTTGGCCGGCCCTAGTTTAATATATTTAAACGGCATTTATTTTCTTTCCTTAGAAGAAAGGAGAGATTAATTTTGGGGCCCATACTTCATTTGAAATATAGAAAATTATATTCTCTTTTGTATACTTTAGAACTATGCTCTTTCTAAATTAGCTCCCTGTAAACAGAAGGATTCATGTCTTTGACTTTTTAAATTTTTGCATTTAAAGACATGCACCAAGTAGAGTGAAATGATGACATCCTCACCACTTGACACACAGGGAGGCATCTCCGACTACTTTAGTATAACATATTCTACTAGTTCATCTTAACTACCACTCCCCATCACCACCACCAATGAAGAAACAAGTACATTTTTCAAAAGAACAAGCTGGACCTACCTTTGAAATGGCCCACAAAATCATGATGTTTAAAATTTGGAACGCAGATTTTTTTTTCCTACAAGCAGTATTCTAAATTTTAGAGATTAACTGGTGACTTACTGTTCAGATAAGTTAATGCAAGTGAAACACCTAATTACTATTCTATAATTTCCTTTTATCTGAAAAAAATGCATTCAGCAATCCCTTCTTCTTGCAAGGGGTCTAAAGAGAGCTCACCTTTACCTCTGCAGTGGAGACCAGCTGCTTTTAGATATGAGTGAGCAGTCAGACAAGAAGGCCTCCACGGTAATTTTCTGGGAATTTCCTGGGACTCCTACTATTTTGAGTTCATAATATTCGAAATCTGATTACTTTTCCATTTAGTTTGGAGATCAGATGCATAAGGTTAATTATTTTACTTTTTTAGTGTTTTGAACCCATTTCAACCTGAAGTGTTGATGTAGCTGATAAGACATTTTCAGTTGAAGATATAGTTGCTTTTTACTTTATGTAGTATATTTAATTGTCATATATAAAATATTTTTATAGAAAAATCCATGTTTCTATATAGGGAAGTTCATAGAGAGAGACAATATCTCAGCAGTGAGCCATTTTGTAATTTGAATAATTATAAATTCAGGTTTCCATTCATTAAAAAACGAGTGCAAAGAGACCCAGAAGAACAGAGAAAAAAAACATGGGCTTTACAGTTAGACAGAGTTCATTCAAATTCAAGCTCAAATGTATGAATTCAGGCAAATTTCTTGTTTTCTGAACCTCCATTCTCTATGAAATCCCAATAACACGTCAAAGAACTATGAGTATGTACCATTTCAATCTTCATTCTCCTGTGAGCTTCTTTCTTGTTTATTCGTCCCCATCTCATTGAATGGAAACATCATCAGCTCTATGGTTCAAACCAAAACTACAGAATCATCCTTGATGCTATTTTCATCCCTCCAGAGAGGAAACCAAGTCTAAAAAAATCGCATTTGTTCAGTCTTCTCCATCTCCACTTGTGCTTTCTATCTAAACCACCATCTTCTGTACCTAGACTAACTACTGCTCCCTGGATTCTACCATCACATAGTAGTGGAAATATCTTTTAGAATAACATCAATCAGGTATTATCAGTCCTCAATCCTTACTTAAAACCCTTTTAGTCATTGCCTTCAGACTAAAATCTTTTCAGTGACCCATGAGTTTCAGTGTTATCTGTCCTTCCCTACCACTTAATGTTCTCTTATGTTACTCCCCCTTACTACTTATTCTTGCTTTTTCTCTTGTCTCAAGGCCTTTGCACAAAACCTTTCTACAACCTGGAATGGTCTTTCTTGTGACCTTCTCATGGCTAGCTTCTCATCATTCATTTATTTCTAAGTTTAGTTATCTTGCCTTCAAACAGATCTTTCTTAACCACCCAATGTAAGGCACACCGTGCACCAATGCAAGTCACTCTTTAACATATTGTCCTCTCTCACTTTCCTTATAGCACTTACTAATAAGTACAAATATTTGCCTTATTCTATTACTATTATGTCATATCAACCAGCATCACATGCCCAGTAAAAATAAGAAAAGAAGTGCCATGAAAGCAGGGATTTTGTCCTTCTTGTTCATAGCACACTCAGAACAGTGCTTGATAACTATTAGGTGTTCAGTATATAATTGTGGAAATCAGTGTTATGTGCTGATTATTTTTCATAAATATTTGTGTGTGTATGGTTTCAAGCAACTGTATTAATTGCTACTGAGGCTACAAAGTTGATCAGACAATGATAGTATCATTGACAATCTTCTGACACAAAAGAAGAGCCAATATAATTAAATATATATAAATGTATATATGGAGAGCGGGAGAGAGCCAAAAAAGTGAAAGAAAAAAAAACTGTATTAAAATTGTAATATTCAATATATAGCAATAACAAAAGATGAATACAAGTCACGTTTGACTTTTGCAATTACAAGAAGTACTCAAAGTGGTTACCATCGGTGTGATTTTAATACAGTTTTTTCCTTTCTTAAAATGTGTATACATTTTTTTGGTGCCATGTGTGTGCATAAAACAAACTTACAACTAGGAGCAAAGAGAGATGCACATAAAGCAGCCTAGGGGTTCAAAAAATTGGTTTTCCTTAAGTGGAATATACTGTAGAGAGTATGCCATTTATCGTAGTTTCAATGGTTTAAAATGTCCTGAGCAAAATCCAAGTTAATTTTGAAACAATTATGAGCAGTGCAAACTGAGCTAGAAGACTGTTTTAATGTGAGTAGGATGGATTATTCTTTAGGTGCCCTTAAGGTTTGTATATATAGTATAATGGTGCCTAGACAAACCACATTTTGCAGTAAAGTTTTCATGTTTTGTAGGATTAACTGATATTATTTAATGGTGTGGGATATCATATAACATTTACAGAAACTTTTCCTCACTCTCTTTTGAAATGAAAACCCTGTTGAGTTAGTGTTTTGCAAGTCTCTTAATGAGATAAATTATAGTTAGAATAAGAACTGGAATTCTGTAGAGCAGATTCTATCCCTAACTGTAGCACCTAATCAGACATTTGTAGTCAGATTGCTTTCATTTCCTTTTTTTTTTTTTTATCTCAGAAGTAACATTTTCCAGGTATCTTTGAAGAATTAATTAGTTTCCATTAACTAGGTTGTTTCCGTTATGCTTTAATAACTTAATCGAGCCTCTGAGTAATGCACTGAAACTGTGTGGACCTTGTGTGCCAAATGCAATACAATAGTCTTTGTGTAAATAGAATTCTTCTGCAGATGAGTCAGTTAACTAGAGTGGTTTTGAAATGCCCACCTTGAGAGCCACTTTGTGCCTAGGGCCCCATTGGGACCCTAAGAGTAAACTACTAGGTTGCTACATTCAAAAACTTTAAAATGTATGAAGTTGGGAAGAAAAGACTAACTTGCAAGACCATCTAAAATGGATGCAATATATGATTAAGCTTCCAGAATACGTAGTATGAATATAAGATAGGAGAAGTCCTAGGACAATTGATTGATACCAAAGTTCAACAGAGCTCTACTTTCACAGTCCCATAGTCTCCAGTTTATAGTTTCCCCTGTCAGACATTACTAATGTCTGTATTATCATGCTGGAAAGTCTACTCTTAATTATTTTGTTCCCAATTCTGAATACTTCTTGGCATTCAGGAGATCCTATTAAGCCATAATAGTTCCAGGAATGGCAGCACTCAACAAAGTTAATATTTATGAAACGTCTAGGGAGAAAAGAGAAGGGGCAGGCTGAGAAATAAGGAAACAGATCTCTGATGAGTGCCTAATAAACTCCAATTATATATGTCCATATGTTTTCTCATTTAATCCTAATAATTATCTTGCAAAATAAATTTCCTTGTGCACATTTCACAGTTGAGGAAACACGCTCAGTCAGAGAAGGGGAAGAATTGCACTAGGTGATTCAGCTAGGAAATTTCAGAGACAAAACAGGTTTCTCTTTCTGCAGCATCTTATAACCTGCTGGATTTTAAAAATTTGTAAAGGCAATCTGATACAAAAGGGGTCATTTAGGTGTTTGGGGAAGATTTGATTAACTTCCATTAATTAGTTTCCTTTAGTGAGTGATTTGCTCCAGTGATCCTAGACATGGCATGTGATAGAATGGGTCTTTTTAGGCAAGTACATTAGAAAATAGTCAAATCTCCATTTGACAAGACTGATGGTCTCTGTCTTCAAGAAGTTCATAAATTAAAGTGGGATACAAGTAAACATCAACAATTATAAAATAACATGCCAACAGTGAAATTCAAGAGATGAACCTTTTTTTCCCACAACTATTCTCTCCTTTGACATTATCACTTAAATTCTTTTTCCAAAGAGTAGTTTATTAAGGAAGATAAAGTTGGAAGGATTAAAATAGGATTATTTTGGACAATTTATAATAGGATATTTAAAAGCTAACAAACAAAAAAACAGAGAAACAGAATACACACAAAAGGAAAGAAAGAAGGAAAGAGAGAGAGAGAGAGAGAGAGAGAGAGAGAGAGAGAGAGAGAGAGAGAGAAAGAAAAGAAAGAAAGAAAGAAAGAAAGAAAGAAAGAAAGAAAGAAAGAAAGAAAGAAAGAAAGAAAGAGAATCATCTCCTTTAACCGTTTAAGGAGAGAGAAAATTTAGTTACAGACAGAGGGCCTATCCAGAAGGAATAGGATAAGCAAACATGAACAGCTGGGAAGGAAAAGTCATTCAAATAAAAGTGAGCATACCAATTGACCCGGAATAGAGAAATAGAAAACAAGTAGAAAAGAAGGGTGATGATTGAATTGTGCCTCGAATGCCAAGGTGGAAAAGCATGTATCTTTAATTTGTTAGGCTATGAGGAAACACTAGGATGGTAGAATGAGGATAGAAGGGAGAAATTGACATAAGAGATATTTCTGGGGTGTTTTATTACAATGAGGCCAAAAATGGATGCATTCTATAATAGCATTTTATCCTGTGTTTGTGTTCTGCCATGACAAACTTTCCTTTTTGTTTTCTCTTACTGTTTAATGAAGCTTACTTAAAGCGTTACCTTTCTTTAGCTGTGCTAAAACCCCTTCAGAGAAGTGATCTTGCCCATACTTAGGTAAGATTTGGAAACATTAAAAATTAGCTCAGTTTAGGGCTGGCTGAGTGGCACATTGGTTAAGAGCTGGCTTGGGACGCCAGCAGCCCCGGTTCGGATCCCACATATAAGGGCCAGTGACACTGTCCTCTACAGCTAAGATGGTGAACAACATCTCCACCTGGAGCTGGGCTGCAGTGAGTTCCTGGGAATGGCAGAGCTGCAGCCCCTGCAACAGTGGGCTGCCATAGGCTACAGTGAGTGGCCAGCATCCAGCGTGAGCTGCCAAGAGCCTCTGTGGGTGGCCTTCCAGAGGCCGGCGACCGATCTGCCTCACCCAAGAAGAGCGCAATGATGATACCAACATGGGCCAGTGAAGCAATGTCCTCCACAACTAGACTGAAGGACAAATGGACAGCAACTTGTCTGTTGCCCTTCTCCGGTTCTCTAATGCTGTTCCCCTCCCCCAGTTCCCCAGTACAATCTTAAAAAAAAAAAAAAAAATTAGCTTAGTTTAAAAAATTCTGAGCAGGAGTTTAACAAAGAAAGTAATTTTCTTACTGTTAACAGATAATATTTATGCTATTCTCCCCCACTGCCTGATATCCAAATTATGTTCATATTCTCTAGCCAATTTAAATATTAGAAAGAAAGCAGAGATAGTTGATGATCTCAGAGGAATTCAGTGAATATGTTTAAATTGCTAGCAGCTTTTTCAGGCATGAGAAAAAGGATGTAGCATTACAACTTTTCTTGACCTATGTCATTACTCATGTCTCAAGACTAAGCATTTCTCAAGAGAAATATAGTTATTTAGATGGGGCAATGTTTTATAAAAATGAATATGAGAATATACTCTTTGATTTAGTCACAAACCCTGAGCTCACACATTACTAAAAAGGGTCTAATTTTGTCCCTCAATACTCACTTATTAAGTGTTTTTCTATGCACAATATGCTTGCCCTGGCCTCATTGTTGTCATCTGAGAAATGTAGGAGCTGATTTTTTCTAGTTGAAAAATTTCTATAATTTAAATCCACTTTTTTCCAAATATAAAGACCAGGAGCTTCATTTCTAAAAGGAAAAATAAAGAATCAAACTGCAGAAAGGGAACTTTCTTAAAGCAAAGCTATAATGAATAGCAGCAGTTTGAATCATCCTCAAGATATATGCATATTTTTATAGTTTGTAAAAAGTAAATGGCCCATTTCAAACATTGAATCCCCATTCTGTGTTAGGATTCCAGCTCTACGCCCAGCCAAATATACATTATAGTATGTCCATAGAGTCCCTATTTCTAAGGTACTCTTGCCTTTTGCTGAAAGATAAAATAGGGAAGGTTTGGAGCAGCTTATCTGCTATTGAATTCCAATATATTATTATTAAAAATTATGCATAATACTTGTATAGTATTGCTTTAGTATGAAATAATATGCAATCTAGGGTAGTAATATTACTCTCGAATAGCAGCCTTATATATACGTAGCTTTATTTTATTTAAATACCAATCTATTGGCAGCACGATACAAAAGAAATGGCTTTGAAGGGAATCAGATCTACTAACCCTGGCTCCAGAAACTTTGGGTTTGACCTAGACAAGTTTCAGAACATGTCTGAACCTCAGTATCTTCATTTGAAAGTAGGAATTATAATACATTCTACCTCAGAGAATGGTTTTTGAGGACTACTTGAGAAACTGTGGATATAAGAAACCAAGAGAGCCACTCATAAATTGTTAGTACCCTTCATGTGTTATCCTAATTGAAAAAAATACATACGGATTCAAACAGACGCAAGACTTTTGCTTTAATTATTCCCTCGTATATGATTGTTGTACTGTCTTAATTTCCCCAAGGTAACCATCACTAGGAAGTCAATGACAGAATGACTCAGAGGTGCTAATTCAATGAATTGACTGCCAAGTTCATTAGACATCCTGGAGGGACTGTTTCTTGACATACTTATCAAGAACTAGAAGGAGTTCATTCATTCAACCAGCAAACATATTCTGAGTCCTAATGTGCTCTGGCCATTACTCTAGCAATTGAGTATATAGTGTATGAGTACATTTTTCTTAGCATCCTTCTTTATTTTTGGTGCATTTTGGAAAACACTATTGTACACTCCTATGACTTAATCCTGTCAATTTCATCTGTCCCTCTGGGCCAAAGCATCTTGAATCTTTCATTCTAGAGCAGAGATTTGGACATTGAAGTATAAGAATCACCTGCACTTTAAAATGCGATTTCTTGAGACTTAGCCCTAATGATATTAACTCAAGCTCTGAGGAGGGACCTGGAATAGGCCTGACAACTGTGTGCTAGGAAGATTTTCACTAACACGCTAGTCCAGGTCTGTATTCCTTGGTTTTTCTCAAGATGTTTATATATGCAAATACTGTCTGCTAAATGGATTTTACTATTTGTAACAAGGGGAGCTGCTTATAGAACTTATAGGTTATTTCTCCTGAGGGAAAAAAACGAACAAACAGAAACTCTGGTTATAATTGGACTTCTAAAAGAACATATGTTTCACTACTTGGTTGAAATAAACCAATCTATAATTAGAAAATTAACTAAGTGTTGGCATTCAAGAGATCAGCTCTATAGCAGTTGATTAGTAAGAAGGTAATCAGAAAAGTTTCTGTGTCATGTAAACTACAACTAAACTCATATGAATTGAACTTTAAGTGATGAGGCTAAGAAACCTTAACATCAATTACAAAAATCGTCTTTGATAGTAGCCCAAGAATATAATTATTTCCCTTTGTTCTCAATGATACAGGAATATTTTAAATGTAAAAGAAGTTTTTAATAAATTCTAAATCAAAGTTTTATATATGTTTTTTTGGTTAGCTACATAAGGTATGAAGTTAACATGAGCACACCTGGATGAACAGTTGTTTTGTGTTGGACAGGCTAGAGAGGAATGACACTTTTCTGTCAAGTTAACTGGATACTCATGAACAGTCAGTTAACTGTCAAGAATGTGTTACCCAGCTGTTGGGTACTTACCACTTTTCTAGCTACTGCTGGTGAAGGCTACAAGACAGACAAACAAACAAACAAACAAAAAACAATACAAAACCCTGACATGGGTCAGTATACAGAGCAAAAGGTTTCGGTAGCCTGGTGTGGGGGGGTTGTGGGGGGGAATTGTGTTGTAATATCTATCAAAAAGAAAATACAACACTTTATTCTTTGTGATATCTATATCTATATAAACAGATATAGATATATATCTATATACATATAAATAGACATAGATATATGATATATAAATAAAACGTCCATTAACCAGGCTAGGCACCCTGCTTTTCCTTTTCCCTTTGGAAATACTATTGTACATTCAAGTGAGAAACTTGTAAGGAAGTCAGGAAGTCAAAATGAAGGTTAAATGGTAAAAGGAAAAAGAAAAGTGGTATTATTTACCATAAGAAGAGAAAATTGTAGACCTTAAAGTTACCTAACATTTGAATTCAAGAAAGAAATTTTGAGACTTGTGAGATGTATTTTAAATTACATAGAAATAGGATCAAATGAAGGCCATCGAGGAATGATTTAGGCACAGCACAACTTACTGATGAAAGAGGGCAGGTTAGATAAATTCTTAAGGGCCTTAAGAGCTATTATGATTTTTCCTGATCAATGGTGATCAGATCAACATAACTGACTGATTCTGAGAAATTTTGTTTTCAGCATCTGTAACAAACCCATCCAGAAGGCCAAATGTGTGAATCCAGGTTTTAGTGGGAGCAGAAAATTAGCAATGAGCTTTCCTTTTCTATTTTCTCATTTCATAAATGAGGGAAGCGAGGCCTGGGGAGGTTATCTTCCCCTTCCCCCCGCCCACACACACCCTTTTCACTTCAGAGAAGAGGTAGCATAGGTGAAACTGGAATCAAAGTCTTGGGACCCTCTGGCTCCTTTTCTTTCCCTTCCACATGCCATCAGTGTGGCATCACAAGTCACATAAAGAAGATATTATTATTCTTCATACTTTCATACGTTCTTCAGACATTTAGATTGTGAAAAGAATATTTTACTCCTGTGAAGAAAATTATTCTGTCTCCCAGAAGAAAGGTTCCTCTTTCTACACAGAGATTTCCTTGCCAAAAACTAATTGCTTAGCATGAAAATGCTGCACTTGTTCATGCATTAGTAAAATCAATTCTCTCTATAATACTGCTCAGCCATTGTATCTGTCAGCACTGTGAGTGTGAAGCGGAAACCTAAAGCTGTGTCACCAGGCACAAAGGTTTATGAAGCTTGGCCATGTGTATTAATTTTAAGGCTGATTTTGCAGTTATGAGCTCTCACAGCATCGTGCTTTCCTTCTGTTCCCCTTCGGTAATGCAACATCTAGACATGCGGGGTGGAATGGTATTAGCTCCCCAATAGGAGTTAGGAAAAGGAAAAGGGAATGAGGTACATTTGTTCATTTCTTACAAATTTTATTGAAACTTACTCTGTGCCAAACATTGGTAGGTTCCAGGAATGTGACACAGGCGATTGCCAGTCCTGAAATAACTGATAGTCAGGGTGTATCCTGGATATTGATTTTTTTAAAAAAATTCAGAATGTTAAATGGTTCGACAAAGGCAAACATGGATGGGGTGTTGTCATAGTACATGGAAGGGACAGTAGAAAAAATTGCATAAAATGGTTTGATAAATACACAAGAATTTATAAGGAAAAGTTGTGTGTGTGTGTAAAGGGAATAATTTTGTTATATTTCAGTTCCAAGAAAATACTTTTTAGAGAGGGAACCCACATCCCTGTTTCAGATATAAAATTTGTTGGGTACTCATTGGTCTCTGTTTATTCATGAGACACTTCTATATTACCACAGAACAAATCACCTCACTTAATAAAATCTATCAAGATATTCAAGGTCAACTCTGTCATTGGACAAAATAAAAATTCTTTAACTAGCGCACTTGAGATTAAACTTTTGATTTCTGAAGGTTTTCTCATAGATACCCATCTAATCAGTAAATATCTATCAAGCAATGACTAGTGTTAGCACTTGGTTAGAACTGGGAAAAATAGAGAAGAACACATTGTCACCAGCCCTGCAGAAAGTGTTCAGACTAGTTGAGGAGATAAGGTCACAGCCAGTAACTAAGAATGTGCATTAATATAATGTCCAAACTGGAATGCAGGCTGCTAGGAGTAGTTACAAAGCCTCTTCTACTAAAAAGTCATCTGACATTTAATTTCATAGTCATAGATCCAGAAATTTTCACTCATAAAAAACATTTCTGATTTTGTAATTAGGGAGTTCAGTAATGAAATATTTCCACAAAAACAGTATATTATATTGCATTGGTTTAAGTACATATTTTCATTTTACACTTAATAGTCCCTTTTAAGATTATAAGCAAATTAAAAAAAAACAGCAACCCAACAACCTCTATTTTCCCTATTAAGGGGGAAAATGCATTCCAAGATAGCTTCCATTTTGCCTTGCTAATTTTAAGTAGTATAGTCTGAGCTTCTGGACAGTTCTACCAGGAGACTAGTCTGCAAAGAAACCTATTTCTGAGTTGCAGGCTCTTGGGAAAGGATTCAAACTGGGAAAAATTGAATAGAGTTTTTTGCTATTTGATTTAAGGTAGTGGTGAAATAAAATAAGGTTTAAGAAAACAAAAGAGGCTGCCCTTTTCTCTATGAAGAATTGCTGACAAGATTGAATAAGATGAAACTGAAGTTAAGCTTCCTGACCATTCCTTTTGAATGGTTTGGTGAGTTACTACAGTTAATGAGACATATGTTTGCTCCCGCCACAATGTACAGGTGGGACTTATAATGTTTCTGGGTGTATACTTTCAGTTTCTACACTAAAAGGCAGAATCATCGAGAGCAGGACAATGTTCTTTCATCATCGCTTATGCCGACTTCCGTAACTTAGACTTATAACTGTATCATAGTTCCACAATCAATACCTGCCTATTGATGAAGTTGGTGAGAGATCCATCTCTTGCCTGCTAGAATGATCAATTGGGGCTCTATGAGAGAATTCCATGGCCACTGTCGGTTTTTAGGATTAGCCAAGCACAGCAAGTACCATACATTCACAATGGATCTAAGCATCTCCCCTTCTCCTTCCCACCCTGTATTTTAATCTCACTTGGCTAATCAGTGCCCATTGATTTGGGGACAGGCTGCCATTGTGAAAATAAGATTTTTTTTTTTAATATACTAACATCCAACTCAAATATCCTAACCAGTGTGTATATTATGCCTCATGAAGGAAACATGCATGTTTCAGATTATCCCACAATTATTGCCTAATAAATTTCAAATAGTTAGATCCATCAGAATTGCATACTGCAACTTGGAAAGGTGCCAGTTCTTTCTGTTCTAAAGTGTGAAGGCTTTGCTCCTCATTTTGGCCTTCCCAAATTTGATATTAAGTCATTGCTATTCATATAAAAGCCTAATGTTGATATCAACATTACACAAATTTAGATTAGCAAATTTTACTTCGTCAGAAAACAATTGTTTTAGCTTAATAAAGTATAAGAATAATTTAAGCAGGTGAATACCAAGATTCCATACCCTTAAAAATATGTACAATTTCCAAAGAGTACATTGGGAATTTGGAGATCTCTTCTTGTGTAGTTTATCCTATTTTGGTTTGGTAATACCACTAAAGTGGTCTATATATTATAGTACATTAAAGCCTATTGATAGTACAATCTTCATATGTGGGGTAGATTGTCTTAAAATTGCTGATTTCCTTTAAGAACTTAAAATTACTGATTTTCCTTTAAAACTAGACAATGAATAACTACTAGCTGCTTATTATGTATTTGCTTGCTGTGTCTTAGGTGAGACTAGCTACAATCATGTTTGCATATAAGTGGTCAAGTGGGAATGGGAATTAACAGTGACTGAACAGAACCGAGCTTGTAAACTGACCCAACTACAGACTGACCCCTGAGAAATAGATTGATTCTCCAAATTAAATGGACCAAAGGGGTGGGGTGGGGGGAGGGGCAAACTTGGACTTGATTGGAGTTCTGGTATGGTTATGTCACTGATTCTTAAATTTCAATGTACATATCGATCTACTGTGGACCTTGTTAAAATACAGTCTGATTCATAGTATATTAATTTCCTATAGCTCCTGTAACAAATTGCCACAAACTGGATGGCTTTAAACATCAGAAATGTGTTCTCAGACAGCTCTTGAGGCTACAAGTTCAATATTAGTTTCACTGGGCTGAATGAAGTCCTGATGTTGCTTAGGCTGTGCTTCCTCTGGAGGCTCTTTGGGAAGAATAATCCATTCCTTGTCTTCCAGCTTCTGGTGGCTGGAACATTCCTTTTCTTGTGGCTGAATCACTCCTACCTCTGCCTCCAATTTCACGTTGCCTTCTCTTCTATGTGTATAAGCCCCCTCTGCCTCTCTTTTATAAGGATACTTGAAATTGTATTAAAGCGCATCCAAATAATCCAGTATAATGTTAAAAATCCTTAATCACATCAACAAAAACTTTACCATATAAGGTAACATTAACAGGTTTCAGGGGTTAGTATATGCACATATCTTTGAGAGACATTACAGCTACCAAAGTGAGTGTGGGCTGGGATTAAGATTCTGAATTCCTAACAGTTGCCCAGATGATCCTGACACTGCTGGTCTGTGTATAATACTTTGATTAGCAAGTGGCTGGGTTATAAATCTGTATTGTCCATCATGGTCTATCTGGCTCAGAGCAGAATTGTGATCACTTTGATACAGAACCACAGAGTAGCAAGGGATCTAGGGTAGGGGATGGGAGAAATTTCTAGGAGTTGGAGTGGCCAAGAATTAGGACGGTTTACTGGGAACCAAACATTCTTCCAGAGCATCAGGCTGGAGCCCTGATTCCAGGGGCATAACTGGAGTATTAGTCAGGAACCAAAGCAGAAGCTCTGTTCTTAAAAGTGGGCAAACAACCAACTCCGTGGGCAGACAGAGGTCCTGGCCCCTGAGTTTATGTCCACAAGGCTAATGTCAGATTCTGTGAGCTGGTTTGCCTTAGCCTCCTGCCCACCATGGCAAGGACTGGTTATGACACTAGCTAGAGCTGAGTGTATGCATGGCTTCAAATTGCTGATTGAGTAGATTTGGAATAGGGCTCTGAAATCTCCATTTTAAACCAACATCTTCAGTAATTCACATGTAAGTGGTCAGGGAAGCCATCTTTGAAAAATATGTTTCAGCATGGTGACAACATTAGAGTCTACCAATTTATTTACCTTTGAATTAGACAAGGTAAATTAGAATATCTATTGCATGTTACCAGGAAATGCTGCCAAAAAAAGAAGTATTTCATCACTTAAGACATGTGAAGTCTGACTCTTGAACATGTTTATAGGTGGCGATACAGTCTGGAGTTAGATATACATAGTAAATGAAGTATCAATATTCCATCACAACACATGTTATATTTGATATATTGTCCCATATTCCTAATGCATAGTCCAACAGACATGCTGCATTACCACTTCTTTTCCATCCATCTCTGCATATGCATCTGTGAGATGTTGCCTCAGATGGTATGTTCCCTCACATTTCACTAAAAAGAAAAAAATCACACCTATGCTTTTGTCTAATCCACACTGCCCAGTCATCCAATCCAGTTTTGCAAATTATCATTCAGCCATTCCAGCACCACTGTGGCTTAGAGGGATGTTGTGTCATGCTATTAGAGCTACTGAGATGACTTTCTCTGCCCTGTAAAATGGGGCATTATTTGATCACTTAAGTGGTCAAACGTGGCATGTTTTAGACTTTATATTCACCCTGTAGAGTGAACATAGAGCTAGAGGACTACAGGACTGCCATGGCCTCTTGCTATAGACTCAATCAAAAGGGTGTGGGCTGTGGAATTATAAACCTTGGATTGGAAAACATAAAAAGGTTGGCTGATCTGATTTTTAAGTGCCCTTCACTTTTAAAATGATGTAGAGTTATGAAACAAGTCAGTGCTCCTGGATATGTGAAATGGAATCACACAGATCCCATAGTCCCCACTGGTGATCAATATTAATTTTGGTAAGTTGTTTTTTATAAAGGACCTAGCACAGCTCACTTTCTTTGATTTGAGCTCATTTATCACTTTTACAGATAAGCTTTCCCTGACTTCTCTGATCAGGTCAAATTCACTTAATTTTCTACTCTCAGGGGAACACATACTTCTACTATTAGTACTTATATTGTTTACCTTTATTTGTGATTCTTTGATTTCTGTCCTTGCTAAATTATAAAATCTTCAAAGACAGGAACCATGTATCTTTGTTTTGAACATCTTTAAATTCTTTTTTGTTTGTTTTGTTTTCTTTTTGAGGGCAGTGTCATTGGCCCTCATATGTGGGACCCGAACCAGGGCCACTGGCTTCCCAAGCCAGTTCTTAACCACCACACCACTCAGCGGCCCTTTTTTTTTAATTCTTTTTTTTTTGTTGTTTATTTTGAACATTTTATTCCTGGTACCAAGCGCTATTTGGCATGAAGTTGCTACTCAAAAAATAATTGAGCTGGACCGGCCGAGTGGCGCGGTGGTTAAGCGCTGGCCTGGGAAGCCAGCGGCCCCGGTTCGGTCCCACATATGAGGGCCAGTGACACTGCCTTCAAAAAAAAAATAATTGAGTTGAATAGATTGCACATAAATGAACACAATTTTCAATGAATCCAGAAACATTTGCCTATGGTATGGCCCTCCTCTCAAAAGCTACTTCTCCACTGCTTATGTGACCTACTCAATGATCATGAACATATTTTTCTATGAAAAGTAACCTGAAATGGAAGAGAAACAAAGGGCATAATAATTTTAAATTATGTTCACTCAGTACTCTTCCAATAACTCTTTCAGACGGCCATTGGGAAGAGGGCAAGGAGCAAACAAGGATTTCAGCCTCTACTTCCTCTTTGCTCCCTCTTGCCCTTCTTCAAACAGCTCAGTCCTGCATTTGTTATCATTTTGATCCAGGTCTTTATTTTTAATAGATTTGGAATATTTTTAAGATATTCAAGATGTTGTCCAATGTAATAGTTTTTCTCCATCCTGACTGTTCTGGACAGATTTATCTCTCCGTTTTCTAAGCTAGAAATATCCTTTATCACAGTAATCAATTTGATGATATGAAAGCTAGGGAAAGGATAAAATAAAAGTAAATACCACCAGCTATTTTTTTTTAAATTGTTTCTCAAATTTTCTTTTACAAAGGAGACCCTAAAGTCTTGTTCAAGCTGAATTAATGATTAGCTGTGGTCTGTGCTATTCCATTGGTAGTACCAGGCTCTAGCAACAAATCTCTCTGTTTGGTGTATATACTGTATGAAAAAAATGACTGCTAATATAATAGGGCTGATTACTGACTTTGGTGGCAGAAAAAGTGTTTGTTGTCCCTGGATCAGGCTTCAAGTGAATCAGACTCCTTTAATGGAAGTTATCTTGACCTAAGCCAAAGTGTAATTTTTCAATTTCCTTTCAAGTTCATTCTTATGCTAGCTGGTATATTCTTTCTTCTTTGCTAGAAATCTAAGCCAACATTCTAGAGTTTTAAAAAAATCATAACTTTGTTCATAAGGACAAAATCAAAAGTATTTATCACTATGCTCTCCTTTTAAGAATTTCCCTTTAATTCATTATTAGCAAACTACTAATTGCTAGTCTGCAATTTAGGGGAGGTTTGTATACTGTCTCATCCCAATTATGGGCACTTATCAATCACATGAGGTTCTAACATCACCCTTGAAAAACTTTATGTGGCTACTCCAGTTCTCAAGGACCCATTTATTTAAGTGCTATCGAGAATGGCATTTGTAATATGGAATGATCTGTTTGGACTAAATGGAATATGTAAAGCTACTGCACCCTGACTGACCCAATTCCTTGTCATATTTCATATTTCTTCATAATTTAGTTTTGAAATGGTATTCAATGAAGCTTCAGGTTGGTGAGTTGTTTGTCAGTTTTTCCAGTAGAAAAGACTGGCAGAGAAATTAACTACAGTAATACCTTGGTTTGTGAGCATAATTCGTTCTAGAAACAAACTACTCATATTGTAAGACATTGCTCGTTTACCACCTTAAAATGTATTAGAAATGTTTGCTCGTCTTGAGGAACACTTGCAAACCAATTTACTCGTAAGGTTTTACTGTATTTACTTTTCAAAAGCTTTCTATACAGACATCGTGAAGTCTCTCAGGGATCTATGGCAAGAAAACCAACAGTGGATACACACAGGAGAAGGTACAAGGGCCTGTAGCAGTACATGTAATATTCTAGAAACAAAGGGAGGGTGAATTGTGTTGGAAAACAGAATGGAAAAAAAAATTACATATATATATATATATATATATATATATATATATATATATATAACTTCTATAAACACAATGAATCAATCTGACATTCCTCAAAAGAATAGAATTTTATAGAAAACCACTGTGAAACATAATTACCAAAAAACGTAGATTTCTCCAAAATTACTTTGTAAAATTATTTAGATATATGAAAGAAAAGTAGTAAAATAAAGATGATGGAAATAACTAGAAAAAAATACACCCCTAAAATCTTAATAGCCACATATCATTGATGCTAATAAAAATAACTTAAATTGATTTAACACTAAAAAAAATGAGCTTAATGTAGCTGCGTACATCTTATAAGAAATGCTAGCACTGATCGTTATTGTCTATTTTGGGTCAAGTACTGTGGTATCTCCAAGGATATAAAAATAGTCCCTGGTTTTAATGAGCTTACCATTTGGAGTTCCCATTTACTTTCATCTAGTAACTAGACTGAAAATTGCCTTTGGCAAGGAACTGTCTCTTTATTCTTCTACCCATCTTATCACCTTGGCCAAGATTTTTCTTTGATTAGTCATTCAATAACAGTTCACCAAATATGTTCTTATTGTTTTAACTCATTGGGTTCCAATAAAATCGAACTATATGATGTTTAATCTAAGTGGAGCATTATGTGCTCAATAGCACCTAAGTGACACTCACATCAATAAGTAAAGATTGACTGGGAAGAATTTTGGTAGTTGACTAAAGTGACAGGTGAACATTTGGGATACTATATATTTTTTTTCCCAAATAAGATCTTAGGCTGAATGGAAACAACTGTGAAAATTAAAATGGTTGAGAGAGAAAGGAATGGGCCAGCTGTCAAGTTTCCTGTCTTACATGCACAGAGAAACACATAGGTTTATCTGGAAGTGTGCTACTGAAATAGGAGGAGGCAGAGGTTTAGACAAACAATATAAACAACATCATGTGACAGAACTGTTGAGAGTTGAAGTGAAGAATAAAATGTTAGATCTGGGATAATAAGCCAGGTAATACATAGGTCCAGAAATTTAAAGGAGTTTGGAAGGTTTGCCCTTGAAGGAAAATATGATTGACTCACTACCTGAATTTCTTCTGTATTTGTTAAATTTCCATGAGTTTTAGGACAGTATGGATGAAATGTTTCTAGAGCAATGGTTGTCAGTTCTGGGTGATGTGACTACCATCTTCTGCCCACAGGACATTTGGCAATGTCTGGAGATACGTTTGGTTGCCACAACTTAGGGGAGGGATGCTACTGCTATCTAATGGTAGAGGTCAGGGATGCTGCTAAATATCTTACAATGTACAGGACAAGCACTCACAACAAAGTATTAACTGATCCAAAAACGTCAATACTACCGAAGTTGAGAAACCCTGTTCTAGACACATTCTTCCTGAGCCTTTCCAGGCAACCCCACTTGAACATTCATTATTCTGTATTTGATTTAATATTTTTCATCACCATGAAAGGATTATATTATCAGTACTGATGAATGAATTGTAGTTCTACTGATTATTATCGGTTATTACAAAACTGTGTCCTTTCTCATTGCCATAACAGCTGTATGTTTGTTAGGAGGGTCACCTGAGAAAATGTTTTGTCCTAATAAAGCGGAGAACACAAATCCTGATTAGAGCCAGGTAAAAATTAAACCTTCTGTCTCCACAGATATATTTTTATAGTAGTCTTTTGCCATTATAACCCTCTGACTATTTTAATACAAACTTGTTTCTGTAAAGCCGTATTTTGGTTGCTATAACAACTTGATATAGCTCTTGATGAGCTTGTCTTGCCTTAATGGTGCTTTTAAAAAGTTGGGGTTGCTATGACTACAGAACGCTGCTTTATTTTCAGCCAGCTTTTCTCCCCCTTGTATGTTTGCTTTCAAAACATGTATATGTACATGCATACATGTGTCTACTTTTATTAACATGCATTATGGGAGTCTGCAGTATAGTAAAACCATGTCTAAAATCACTAGAGGCAAGATGGCAATGTATTTAAGTGTACACTTTTATTCCTAAATTGATTTTCATAATGCTAGATGAACTCAGATTAGACATGGTTTTTCCTCCTTCTTTGCTTTCCTCCTAAGCAAATAATATATCTCCTTAGTGACAGACTCTCGATCTTTGTTTTATTATTTATTTATTACATCTTCCATATTATAACCTCTCCCTGTTTCCAACATATTTGTATCTCAGCCTTGGATGGGTCATATGAACTCGAAGAATGTGAAAGCCTGTTGTGCCTTAATATGTTCATGATTATGAATGGAGTCTGTTTTATAACACTAATGACTATGGTTTTCTTTATATCATAGGTTACAAGATTCCCATTGCTAAGAGTTTCTCTCATTCAAATTTGGAAAAATCATGAGGCTTGAAGTTAGGACACCTTGACCCTGTTATTAACTCTGTCACGATTAGCTATACGAACATCTATCTGGTAACCATCTTATCTCTCTAGAGGAGTGCTGTCCAATAGGTATAAAATGTACATATTTAGGGCAGGCCGTGTGGCGCGGTGGTTAATAGCTGGCTTGGATACGCCAGCGGCCCTGGATTGGATCCCACATATGAGAGCCAGTGACACTGCCCTCAAAAAAAAAAAAAAGAATGTACATATTTAGCAAACATCTCTATTAAATTTGGTCATACAGCAACATTTCTTGTTTATAGGTCACTTAGTAGGGTCTAGGTCCTGTATGAAATCTTAAGAATATATAGATAGTTAGGAAAACTTTTTCTAGGTCTATGATAGAAAGAAAAGCAGAGAGAGATAGAGAAAGAGAGAGTGGGAGAGGAGAAGAAGGAGAAAGAGAGAAGGAGGGGAAAGAGGGGGGGAAGGGAGGAAGGAAAGATGGAAGGAAGATGAAGATTCTGTAAATTCTTTCTAGCTATTATATTATCATCAATAATCTAATTTTATTTTACTGTAATTAAGAACTATTGGAGTAAAGTAGGCAGTTCCCTGCTACTTTTGTGTGACTTATTCACAGTTCTATTTTTGGGTAATAATTTCCAGATTAAGTATACTCCATACATGTATTGAAGTGATTTCCTTTCCTGTCAAAATATGTGATTGAATCCAAGAGTAAGTAAATATTTTTTTCAAAGGAAAATTTAATTAGTTTGAAAAATCTAACCATACATGAATATTTTGGGAACCTGAAAAGGGATATCGCATGAAAGATTGTTATTCTTTCTCTGTAGTTTTTCTGGCTGTCTGAAGATTATGGTCTATAGGCAATCAAGAGCAGCACACAATCGTCTTAAATTGTTTTGGTACCACACTGCAGATAATGCTGCCAGGACATCACTGATGTGTCCAGATCCCTTATCACATTATTGCTTCTTTATTCCTTTCATGCCTTTCCTCATTTGGAAAAAGCCAAATCAAAATGAGCCACTTAACTCTCATAACCTGCTCACTGAAGGAAGTTTCTGTTTTCTTTTTAACCATGTGCCATTTTTTATCACTATTGTTTTAGAAATAAAGTGGTTTATTGGATGGTTTTTTTAAGCTGAGCCATTTTGTCGGGAATGCAGAGGTTTGGATGATCTACTCTGATGTGGAAATAAAAGAACAGTGCTACGATTTGAGCAGATTCCCAAATTAGGCTGCAGATGGTAATCTGAGTTGTGACTTAAAATGTTTGCTGCTGACAGCTCTTCACATTACAAAACATTTTAGCTAGCTCCCATCATTTGTCACAGATTTTTTTGTTGTACCTCTTTTCAGTGATACAACATAATGTCTGCATTTTATATCTCGTTGGCCTTTGTAAATTGGAATTATGTACAACACATGTCACTTTCAGAGTTAAAGATGTAAGATGCTTTTGGAATCCTTGCAACAGAGTTCCATAGTGAGTGATCATTCTACATTAGCCTGAAGGGTTTGCTCAACACAAACTGTAGAATATACTTGAGGTGGGAACAACCTTAGGTATTTGTGATCACATCATTTCTGTCTAAACTGGTAAATAAAGCTATTGCTAAAAAAGGGGATTTGTTTACAGTGAACACAGATTGTATAGGTTAATTCTGTGTTCTGAAAGAAATGACTTCAGAAACCCTACAAATTATTCACCATAAGCTCATGTTTATTTGTAGACTATATGTGAAATATTCATTTTATATTTTTCTGTATATCTTTTATACTTTGGATAATTTTTTTCTGATTATTTTTATTTTTACTGGAAAAGAGTAGGGAAGAATAATTACATGAGCTTTGCCAGTTGACACTGATTAAAAGTTTGTGATAGAGTATATTTATAATTATTTGCATTTTTGTTCCCAGGATACTTTTAAAAATGGGGAGCCCCTTGAGCTAAAACATACTTGAGCTAAGACATAAAAGTCTGCCATTAATTCTTGGGCTGAAAGAATTCTGATGTTAACTCATTAGACTATCAGACACACTAGAGACATGGAATTTTAGAGATGGAACGGATTTTGAAATCAACTCATTCCATAATTTTCAAATTTTTTGTCTGGCAAGTTCTTTTCTCAAAAGGAAATGTACCAGAGCTTCAAAACGTAAAGGAGAGGTTGTAGAACAAGAGAGGAAGGGTGGGTGATGAGGATGGGAGAGTGTCACCCTGTCCCTGGAGGACTGAGTTCAGTTGGAAAGCCACAGGCCAACTCTAACCCCATCCATTTACCAGTAAGATACAAGACAGTTAAGTGAGGTGTTCAAGATCAGGCAGCTCTGCCTGAAAGCCTGGTCACTTAGGCTTTTTCCTGCCTTCATTCAACAAATACATGAGTGCCTATTATGTGCTTCACTAGTTCTTAGAATATTGGAGGTCTCCAGATAACAACCATGAACAAGCAATGCAAAGCTCTGCCTTCATGGAGCTTATGTCTTATTTAGGATGAATACTGCACTACTAAATACATGCTGGAGGTAATTTCAAATTGACACTATGTGATGTGATGACACAGAGTGACGTGAGGCGAAGGTACTCATGCTGAGATCAGAGAAGGCCTCTCAGAAAAGGTGACATTAAAGTTGGTTCGTACTCTGCTCTGTGTTGTCTTTATCATAGCTATCCTCAATTTCTAGCAAAGCTGTCATGTTAAGGTTACAGTGGAAAGAACTCTAAATTATAAATCAAAGATAAGGGTGCTGGTCCCAATTCAGTGTCCTTTTGAGCTATTACATATTTTATATCTGTAAAATGAAGGACATCACATCTACACAGGGTAAAGGAAAATCTGGTCTCTGTCTTTATTTTTCCTAGCCACCCTCTCTGCTACCACACCACTTTCCTGAACATTATTTTCCATTCATACTGAATTTGTTTAGTAATATTTCTTAAGATATTTTAAGACTTCAAAAGGATGGTGGTTCTCTTAGCAGACTCCCTTTCAAATTTCTACATTTGAAAATATCTTTAGTCACGACTTCCCATCTAAAACTTTCTCTGACTCTTTCTTACAGAGGGAGGAGTGACTTTTGTTTTGAGCTATTTAAATGTTCTTTGAAAATGTTGTTTTTTATCCTTTAATGTTTCCTTGCACATATTACACTGAATCATTAATAATCGCTTATGTATTCTTTCTTTTTCCATTAGAACATGAGCTCTTTTAGGGCCCAAAATATGTTTGATTCACAATCAGAACGTGGTTTTTCCCGACAGAAATTGCAACCTAAGAGAAAGTGAAATGCAAGTTAAAATAATAAAAAAATTATGCTCTCATATGCCTTACCCAGAACTTTCTCATGGCAAATGACCTTTGCCCTGCTGTTACACAATCAGATTACAAAGGCAGATGCTTTCTGGCTTAGTCTGGGAGAGAGAATATATCTGCTGGCTGAACCCTTCACTAAATTGGGAAGAATATACACATTGAATAGGAAGCAAGGAAACAAACAGTACTTTACTGAGAACCAACTTTCCTCCCACCCCAAGGCATTTCACATACACTGTTATGGGCACAAGTGAATGTAACCAATCCATCAAATACCATCTTGTAAAATAATCACTAAGTGCTTCAGAGGTTAGACTGATAATAGAGAAAGCCTTTGATAAGCATTTAAAGTACTTTTTTTTTTCAACTTCATCCACTCCGTCTTTTTATCTTTTCTTTGGTAGGCTTATAAGTAAAAATCTAGGGATACAGTTTTGTGGGAACTAACAGAGTATTCAGCTAAAGTGCTTGGTCAGAATACCCTATTTCATCTAGTTACTGGTTTTGTCGTCTTGGACAAATAACGTAATATCTTGCACCTCCATTCACATATCCGTGACATGTGAATAGCACCTGCCTCATAGATTGCTCTAAAGACTAGAGGTGTCAATGTGGGGGAAGAACCTTGTATAAAACCTGGCACATGGCGCTTTAAAACTCTTGACAGTAGTTAAAATGTATTGTAAATATTGATGTCATTTTGGATTATTTTTTATGTTATTCCCTAGGGCTATCCCAAGTTCAAAAGTAATTGGTTTTTAAAATAAATGATAGGTTAATTCATTATTGGCTTTATTCAGTAGCTCTCACATCTATTCCTTTTTCTCATTTAAAAAATATTTTCAATAGTTTCCTGCTCTATTTCTCCAGACTACTTGGACTAACAATTGTGTAAAGATAGCCTATGAATTCCAAGGATTTTCGACAAATGTATTCCTGGTACCTCTCTCTGGGACTTGAACTAGGTGCTATTCTGAAAGGTTTATTATGCAGCCATTGTTGTTTTGTGTTGTCTTTTGCTGTAGAAATATATGAAAAACATGTGTACCCTGTTATTTTACTTTATTTTGTTCTGGCTAACATGGTCAGTGAAGGTTCCAACTGAAGACAAAGTAATTTATACAAGTCATACCCTGTAAAGAACTAATGGTATCTTTGCATTTATGTTTTGATATAGGAAGGTCAGATGAAGTATTCAATTAGTGACACATTAGCCTCATCTGTAAAGGATAAATCAGAGGCTAGGAGGGTCATCTGGATGAAAAGGAATATTAAAATATTCATTTAGAATTTAGAATGGAAATCAAAGTGCATCTGTTTAGTAGTTTGGAAATTTTATAGTCTTTTGACAAGCTAGAGGGAGGTGTTTTATGTGATTAAAGCATTCTTGTAACATCATTCCCTTTTTTTTGTTTTGTTTTGTTTGTTATTTTAGCTGAGCCATCCTGCTGCCTGTTGGCAGCTCAGCAGCAACTCAGCTCAGGCTGGGCATCAAACTGCTGTTACTCAGAGCTCAGCTTGAGTGAGCTCTTAACCAACTGAGCCACTCGGCCGGCCCCTAACATCATTTCTTAAATGAATGAATCTAAAGTAGTTTCTTTCTGCCTGTGTTCTCAGGGAGATGTTCCTGGAGTGAGATCCTATATTCAGAGAAGAGTGATTGAAAGAGAGTGGCTGTGACTAAAACATAGTAGCTTATTAGCCAATTTGTAGAAAGTGGTTGGTTACCCCCATGCTAGTCTGCTAATTGCTAATTTTCTTGGTCGTTGCATTGTCTGGTTCCATGTAACTGAGTGGGTCAGATAACTGTGGAAGGATAATGTTGCAGCTTTCTGAGAAAACCCTGGTAGGTGGGGTATTTCCCTGTGTGTTTCACTGATGAAATGTTTAGGAATCCTAAAAGTGATCTGACACTGATTTACCATAGACATCCTATATGGTAAAAATGGTCTTTAAATATGCACATCCAATTAGTGCATATTTAATGAACTCTTGCTGAAATGCCTTAGTAATGGTAGGATCTCCTGCATCACTAATTTTGTGTTGATATTTACATAGTTTTCCCTTATTTGCAGGAATATATGGGACAAGAGGTAGTTAATTTTTACTGTTCTTTCTAAGTTTGATCTAGAACAATGTTGAATATACTTTTTAATGGGGCTGAGAGTAAATATTTCAGACTTTGTGGGCAAAGAGGCAAAATGGAGGCTATGATGAAGTACTTAAAAAAACAGTAGAAAAACTCCCTTTCCCTGTTTGCCTGGAAGCAATGGGCTCTCACAATAGCACCCACATGAGAAAAAAAAAAGGAAAGTTGATGGTGGATGTAATGCTCAGTTGGTGAGCTCTGCCTGCACAGATCACCAGGTTGTCATCCCCATGTCCTGTCTTTCCCTTCTGGTCTTCCTCCATACCCCTGGGGAAAGATACTCCCATTACAGGAGCTATCCTAGTAGCGCTGAGCCAGTTCTATCCCCACCCTTGCACCTGAGGCAGAGGGAAGAAGAGAGATAAATGCCTGGCATCCTCTGCTCAAATTCTGACTACATTTTGCCTTGGTAGCAGTGCATGTGTTGGTCTTTGTGTTATGGTCCATCATTCTAGTTGGGGAGGGAAGTGGGTGGAGAAATCTTTCTAAGTCCAGATAATCTATACAAGGAAAAAAAGAAGAAGAAGAAGAAAACTTTGGAATCAGCCCGTTTGTATAATTAGGATCCACACATAGTGCTTCTTTGTATTGAGGGCACTCAGTTACTAAAATATCATTTTCTTGTTTCCTTTTCCAAATAATGTTTGATAGATATATTGACATGATTGATACATACATTCAGATATATTTTCAAATATTTTGCTGGAACATATTTCCTTTTGAGTTTCTCAAAATCTGCTTCCACCCCCTCCTTGCTATCCATTAAATACTAGTTCTGATCACATTTTAATGTCAGGACTTGAGACTTATGGTGGCTTGGTCCAAATATCTTGAAACCTATGAAACAGTACAGTCCTGTCCTCTATTTTCTTCCTACTTTTTCTTTTAATCAAGCAAAGGAATGCTTATGCTTGCATAGTAGAAAAGCATCCAGCTAAAAGAGCAAGAAGTTAAACCTCCACCCAGACAGTGTAAGTGTGGGACACACAGAGAATAATTTAACATCAGGGATGAGGATCAACATTCCAGTGGCTTCTGATACTCCGGAATTTTCTAAAGTCAAATCAATGACCTTTCTGTCCCCATTGCAATTATATCTGTCCCAAGAGAAGATCTCTTTTTTGGTTCAGAGTCTCTGATGATAACAGCTTTATCAAAGTAGAAAAGTCACCACTGCTCAAGCACAAGACTTTTATCTTGGCTCCAGAGGTTAAAGAAACTTGGAGGTTGCTTGCAAGGAGCAAAAGAACAGAAAGCTTCGTTTTCCACTGGGGGTTTATGCCACTGGTGTCCTAGGCTTCCCTAAGACTATTGATCTTTATTTCCTAAGCTCTGTAATAACCCTAGGAGCAGCCATTGTTCAGGAACTAATATTTTTAGGCCATATAAGCTAATCCTGGCTATTTTGAGTGCTTCCAAACAAAATACAATGGCTTGAAAAAGGAAAGAGCTGGAGTATGGGGAGGGTGCTCCGTCCCCAGAACCCATAGTTATGCCTCCAAGAAAAATGGTCATCATCAGCTTCATCATCATAGCAGGCACACTTTAAAAAAGGAATAATAATAATTTTTTAATTTCAGTTGACATATGACATTATATTGGTGATTAGACATTTATATAACTTACAAAGTGATCACCCCAATAAATCTAGTACCCAACACCATACATGATTATTACAATATTACTGGCTGCATACCTTTTGCTGTATTTTACATACCCATGACTATTTCCTAACTACCAATTTGTACTTCTTAATCCTGTCATCTTTTTCATCCATCCTCCCAAATCCCCTGCCATCTGGAAACCATCAGAATGCTCTCTGTATCTATGAGTTTGTTTCTGTTTTGTTTATTTTGTTCTTTAGATTCCACATATAGGTGAAATCATAATGGCATTTGTCTTTCTCTAGCATACAAACTTTTTAACTTAATGTACACCAACCACTATTCTAAGAACTTTACATATATTAACTCACTGTGGTACTAACAACAAGCCTATGAATAAAAACTAAGATTTCTATTTTGTAGGTAAATGAACTTATGAGAGAGATTGGACATATGGGGTGATATAGAGCTTTGGATTTATGAGCAATAGAGAGCCAATGAATGTTTTAAGCAAGGGAGTGGCATTGTCTGCATTTTAAACATCTAGGCATTTAAAATCGATGGAAGGCTAGGAGAGGAAAAAACAGGCTAGATGTGATAAGAATTCCAAAAGTGGTGGTGAGGGGGAACAGAAGAGAAAGGGATTGGTTTAATAAATAATTGGTATAAATAAAAAGGATTGGGTAATTGGGTTTGGGGGAAAAGGATGAGTCAAACAAATCAATGACCCAAGTGACTTTGTATAGAATAGAAAGTGGGCAAATGATAATGCTCAGTCATGAATCCTTGACTAACGACCTGCCATTAGTCTGCCAGCCTGCCCTATGAGGGATGTTTGAACCTGACTAGGTCTTTCCACATTCCACTCCATTACAGACAGGCTGGGGGAGATTCCCTGTAAGACAATCAGGAGACTTTGCCTTGAAGACTGCAAATACGAAATTTAAAAAGAGGAAAGAAGTTATTTAACTAAGATCCAATCAAATCAATCAGACCAAACCCTCTTGTTTTGATGGCTGTGTAGGGAGGGATCTGCCTGGGTTTGCCTTTCATAGGGAAAGCTTCCCAGGGCTCTAATGTTAATTAGGGAATTTGTGTTTTCTACTGATGATTACATCATCATCACAGACAGGACAGCTAACCCCCTCTGAGCAGGGAGAAAGAAACCATTTACATATTTTCCCCAATCAAGCTTGAAAGGATGTTAGAGATAATAGGTAATTTGACATTTGCTATCAGGCTGCCCTAAAGCACTTTCATAGACCAGCAAGTGGGCCATTCCTATTCCCTCCTGCATGAAGCTTGTAAGGAGAAACATCAGTTGAGTTTGCTTCCTGTCTATGAATCCTATCTATAGTTGCTTCTTTAGTTTCTTTTAAGCTAGGCTTCTAATTCAAAGGCACTGTGACTAGTTGAAGTCTTTTAATGGCTCAAGGAAGTTGGCAAACTAGCAAAGTATCTGAATGATAGTTATGTTTTGGAGATGCTGTTTTCCCCCTTATTCTCAACAAATATTCACACAGTTAATTTGATTCAAGTAGATTATTGCTTGAAGATAATTTGGACTCTAGGGAAATTTGTTTTCTAAATTTTAATGTAATATCTAGCATAAAAAGGATAGCCTATGAATATTTGTAACACTGAACTGAAGATTGTAGAAAGTCTTGAAAAATAACTGGAGGAGTCTCTCAGGGTGAACCTTTATACAATAACACCCAAAATGGCTTTGAACATAAAAGTAAAAACAAAATTAAAAAATTGAAAATTTGGTGTTCATTATCTCTCAGTTCACTCAGAAGTGCTAAAGGCACAAAGACACAGACCACCTCCTCATGCATGACGAAGAATTCTCCCTGTCCCATTTTAGGTGCAGAGTTAGACAAAAGAACAAATACAGTGACAATGCAGCCATCTTCTCTCCTACTTTAAGCCGAAGTTTAAAGTTCTGTGTTTCTCAGGCCATAATTTCTAGGACTGGTGTCTCACCCAATCACTTTATGTGACTTTAATTTTAATCTTGTTGCTTATATTTAAGTACTTACTTTGTGCCAGGCACTGTTTTGGAGTCTTTCATAACATCATTCAGATAATCCTCACAGTGACATGAAGAGTTAGTTACTATTAGTATCCTAATTTTACCTATGAGAAAGTGAAGCCCAGAGAAGTTACACAACGTATTTAGAGACACACTACAAGCCGTGAAACAGAGATTGAATCAGTGTGTCTGGCTGTCATCAGTAAGGTAGGGGAAATGACCCAATATCCTCCTTTGTGACGTTATGGATTGGGGATAAAAGCCACTCCAACTTCAGAGACCGCTCTTAACCATTATACCAACCTCACTCCTACTTTTCTTTCATATTGGCTGAAATCCTACCTTGAGTGATGTATATATAACATTAGCTTGACACCTTTTGCTGCTTCATTAGTTTTTTCTCAAGGGCAGTTAGCTGTTATCAGACTGGTTGCTCCTTACTTTATCTCTCTTGTGTAGGTGAGATCAGAGATCAGGGAGTTTTGAAATTATAATCAGCAGTTTGTAAACGTCTTGGTCTCAGGACTCCTTTTCACTGTTAGAAGTTTTGAGGACCGCAGGAAGATTGTGGTGTTGTGGGCATCACTTCTTAGAGCACCTTCCTTTATGTCTGTATCTTGTCCTACATACTTTATCTTACATATACAATTGCATACTTCCCCCTGATGCATTGTCTTGAGAAAGCATTTGAAAATTTGAGAGACAACTAAGGAAATTATCCAGAAGGGTACAATACTGGCCAGCTGAGTATCTAGAGTTATGTTGTTTCTATTGCTCAGTGTCAATGCAGGTATCTTGTCAAAGTTTTCATCCTTTCAGAACCCAGACCTCTCTTTGAAAGGAGGGAAAAACCAAACCTCTCTTTTTCCTTAACGAACCAATTCAGAATGTTACCTTCATTTTGTTCTAGAATTCTGTTCAGTTTGACCTTCTGCTTTGAATAGTCTTTCTCTATATCTGTTTAATTTTATTTGATTCCTATACAGATAAACAACACTGATGAATAATTCTCAGGTTTGGTGGATTTATACATCTTAAGACCTGGTAAACCTGTTGCCCCTTTGCAGCCTGTTTGTGGGAAAGATAGAACAGTGGTTTCACTGAAATTCATTAGTCACAGCTCTTTAAGTCAAATTCACATTCTTGATTTGATTTACTGATGAGAAACCAGAGTCAAAGGTGACTGAAATGTGACTTCCCTTGACATCAGCCCTGAATATCCCTTCCCCTTTCTCCTCACTTTCTGTTGGTTGGATTTAGTGATTTTCCAACTATTTGTCATTGCCAAATCTGATGCCATTTGGCTGTTTCAAAATATAAGTCAATACTTTAAAGTGATGTGTACTCCTACAGAAAATATACAAAATCTGGGCTGGCCAAGTGGCACTTTGGTTAAAGTTGGCTTGGGACGCCAGCTCTGAGCAGCAGGACCCTGGTTCGTATCCCACATGGGCCAGTGATGCTGTGCCCTCTACAGTTAAGAAGGCGAACAACAGCTCCACCTGGAGCTGGGCTGCTATGAGTTACCCAAAACAGCGTAGGCTGCAGTGGGGCTGCAGTGGGCTGCTGTAAGCTGCCATGAGTGGCTGGCAGCCAGCATGAGCAGCCAGCAGCCAGCATGAGCTGCTGTGAGCTGCCGTGAGCGGCCATCCAATGGCCAGCAAACAACTGCCTCACTGGGGAAAAGCGCAATGATAATACTGACGTGGGCCAGTGAAGCGACATCCTCCACAGTTAGACTGAAGAACAAAAAGACAGCAACTTGTCTGTTCCGCTTCCCCGATTCCCCAACACTGTTCCCCTCCCCCAATTCCCCAATAAAATCTTTAAATATATATATATATATATATATATATATATATATATATATATATACACACACACACACATATACACAAAATCCATTTGTAGGCATACATGTTATGCACCTCTTTGTTGTATACTGTGTCTTATCAGTTTGAGAATAAGAATGAGCCCTGGTCCCAAGATTCAGGGTACCCTGCAGAGCTTGAATTGATGACATGGAGGAACCTGGAGGCCTGGGTCCTGTGATTTCACGGTTTGTTCACCTTCATGCTTTTTTACCTTCCCCAGAATGTTCAAGTAGCAATAAATTCTGAGACCAAATACTCAGGAAATAACCTTTATGTTCACGGCAGATCCCTGACTTCTCCCAGCTTGAAAGGCCACAGAAACTCTCTGGCAGCTATTTGAGCATGAATAGTCAATAAAACTTTAGCTTTCAATGATAGCCCCAGGGAATCTATCCTAGAATGACTTGCCCATTGCAGATATGGTCATTAATTAAAAATGGCCACGTTCCCAAACTGCAAGATATTGAAAACACAGCTTCCTTGGTTTTTTCAATGTAATTGAAAAACAGGACTGAGATTATTTTTGTCCATTACTAGAAAATGAAATATGTTCCCTACAAAATGAAACTGATATATGAGACAGACTGAGTCACATGATTGGCTCTGTAATGACAAGAACAATTACTACTCAGTTTTTTCTCAATTAAAAATGCCAGAACAACACATCATAATCTATAGAAATGTTTTTGTGTCTGCCTTATGTGTGAGCATTTACAAATATCTCCATACTTGTAGAAATCTGACAGATCACACTGAAATCTGCCTGAATATTCTGGATTTCTCAGAAAACTATGTGGAAACAGAAAACTTTGCTTTAAACACAGTATAGCTGAAATAGTTTCCACTCTAGAAGTGAGCTTTCAGTAATCAGGTATCTAAAATAGCATCTTAGCTAGGGATAGTTGATAGAACTTTTCATTTTTTAGGATAGAATTCCAGTTCTTCAGAAGGAAGAAACTATGGAATTGTGATATATGCAAAGCATCCTGTTGTTAGAGAAAAGTCAAAAGAGAAGACAAGGGGAAACATGTGATCAAGAGTTACTCACATTTAGGTTGATTCTCATGAGGACATCTCCTAAGCCTCTTCTACTCCTCTCTCACATCTTTCTACAGAGTTTATACCATTTATCTTTGCATCCCTGAAGCTGGTGAACACTCTAACAAATGATGCTAATATTTCATTTTGTTGTGTTTAGTTTCTAGTTCCCTGGAAAAGCAATGCAAGAATGACCATACAATTTCTGTTATTCTCATGCTTGCTTTTTTTTTTTTGCCTCCTCTTACAAATATACCCAGAACATCAGTCCATGAATCATGGCCCTCAGTGAATAACAGTGATTCAAAAACTTTTTAAGTTACATGAATGTCAATCAAACATTCTTAGTTTTTTCCCAATCTGACATAAAATGACAAAAAAAAGAAAAAAAAAGTGACTCCCTTACTATATCAAGAAGCCTGGCCTTGAAGAGCATTTATTTTTTTAACTTGTAATACATTTGGGGCTTCATTCTGTCATGAGAGAATTACAGCCATGCCAATGAAGTGCCCCCAAAAGCTAGCAGCCATGATTGATGAACACTTTCTTCCTAGACCAATTCCTCTCATGAAGGCATTTGATAGAAGTGTTCTTTCAGGATTTATGGTGTCGGAATAGACCCTATTTTGTACTGAATGCCACTAAAGCTGAGGAGGAATGAAGCTACTCAATTAAGTTGTACATTCTATAGATACTTCCGTTTGTTTTGTTGTGGTTGGTCTCTACAATAGATGGAAATCTGCCTCCTTGTATTGGATACTGTTGTTTTTACTTCTTGTCTCTAAAGCTTCTGAGGATCTAATTCCTCTTTCATGTCACCACAAGTTTTTCTACTGGGCATAATCTTTCAAGTGTTTTCTTTTTCAGTTGATCATTCTCAGGGTCTCCGGGTATTGCTCTTTAATGGAGGAGCTCTGACTTAACAGTATCTCTCTTCAAATGGAATTTGGGAGACTGTTGTGGATAAAAGATGTTTCTCAGAGGATCACAAACATTGGTAAATGATTATAACACATTGAACAAAAAAATGGTTAAATATGGTATACACAACAGAAATATTCATAATTGTGGAGATAACTTGGTCACTGCTTATCATGCATGTCACAGGGCAGCAGAACTCCTTCTGAAACGGAATGGGTGATATTCACTCCTTTAATGAGCTTTTCCAATTAAAAATGACATTGAGCAGGAAGTATGAAATGTATAATTTTATTTTAACACACATATTCGTTATTCTGGTGATTAGGAACCCCTTTTCACAGGGCATATTCCTAGATATTGTGCTGAAGAAAGAACCAATATCACTTTTTAAATCCTGCTTGCATATTGCTAGGGAAATGAATTTCTATTTCTTTTTTTTTTTTTTTAAATAATGGTTGAAAGCTATTCTGTGGAATCTTAAGTAAACATTTTTCTCCTTAAACTTTTGTTTCTTTTGATTCTTAACTTTTACCCAAGCAGCCGTAAAAACCTATAAATAATAATGAGCAGCATTGATTTGCAGACTTTTATATTTCTTCTGCTTTTGATATTTTATATAGCAATAATCCATCTCCTCTTTGGGGCAATTTTAGTGCTCTTTTATTTTTCTGTAATTGTTTCATTCTGTGTTATTTAATATCAGCTCAGCTAAACCTGGTATTGGAATCAGCTTGGGGACTGATTGGTGGAGATTATGGTCACTCTTGGAAAATTTTATTGCATGAGGGCTTTCTATTATGTCCCCTTTTTGATTAGTAACCACGTAGGAGTTTGTATTTTTACTTTAATTCATTCAGACTACATGTTGATTTTGTTTTTTGTTTTTTTGTTTTGTTTTCAGGTGTTTGTTTGTTTGTTTGTTTGAATTCACTGGTTCATTCATTCATTCATCCAGCCAACATTTAATGAAAACTTAACATAGTGCTGTGTACTGGAAATACAGAAATGAAAGATATAGTCTCAACTTTAAGATTCACCAATCATTTGACTGACAATGAAAATGTAATATGATAAGTGCTATTGTGGAGGAAAGGAAGCAAAGTGGGATGGGCACTTAACAGGTTGGGAAAGAAGTCAGGCAGGACTTCCTGAGTTACATTCTGAGTCCTGAAGAAATAAGCCAATTGGAGAAGGGAGGGAAGGTTGTAGCAAAAGAAAGAAAAATGTATGCAAAGTTGTAGATACACAAAAGAACCTGGTGGGTTTGGAAAACTCAAAATAGTTAAATTTGACTAGTGAATGGGGTGCCTGGAAAAAATTGTTATGGGTGAAAGATTGGTTAAACTCCGTCTATTTCTTCCTTATCTGCAAAGTGGTGACAAGTTTCCAAGGTTGTTCAGGAGAGTGTTAGGACATAGTTACTGGTGGGGGTGAATAGGATTCCATAATACCACTCTTCTGAGTAAAGAACCCTTCTGATTAAATTTTGTTGTATACATGAAATTCTATAGTCTGACAAACAGTTTGAGGACCAGATAGATGCACGCCTCTTGTTAATGTTTTAAAATATTTACTAATTATGAGAGATATTTCTGATTTTGTTATTTGCTAGAATCATTAAGCTAGAGCAATTGCTTAGTGGAAGGCAGAATAGCATAGTGGTTGATCTCAGGCTTTTTGAAGTCAGCCTTGCAAATATCCTGTTTCTAATCTGCAAAAGGGGGATAATCATAATATATACTTTAGTGTTTTTCTGAGACTTGGAAGATCTGGAAGTGGTTAAAAGAATACCAAACACCTAGAAAGACTTTTGAAATGGTAGCTAAAAGTCACGCTCTTTCTGTGGTCTTGCTTTCAATGATAAGTTAGTATGTGTTTCTCTCAACATAGCTCTGATGTACATTTTTACCATATTTAAAAATTATTTATTTTTTCAGTTACAGGTGTCCTTCAGTATTATTTTATATTAGTTTCACATGTACAGCCTAGTGATTAGACATTTATATAATTTATGCAGTGATCCCTCCAATTAGTCTAGTGCCCACTTGGCACTGTGCATGGTTGTAACATTATTGATTATATTCTCTATGCTGTACTTTATTTACATCCTCATGACTATTTTGTAACTGCCAATTTGTATTCTTTAATCCCTTCAGCTTTTTCTCCTAGCCCCCCCACCTGCCCTCCCCTCTAACAACCATCAGTTTGTTTTCTGTATTTATGGGTCTGTTTCTGTTTTGTTTAGTCATTTATTTTGTTCTTCAGATTCCACATATGAGTGAGATCATATGGTATTTGTCTTTGTTGGTATGATTTACTTCAGTTAGCATAATATCCTCTAGGTTCATCCATGTCATCACAAATGGTGAGATTTCATCCTTTTTTAAGGCCAAGTAATATTTGAAAACACAAATTCAAAATAATATATGTACCTCTGTGTTCACTGCAGCACTATTTGCAATAGACAAGATATGGAAGCAATCTTAGTGTCCATCAGTAGATGATTGGATAAAGAATATAATGTAATATTATATTACTCAGCCATAAAAAAGAATGAAACATTACTATTTGTATTTTTATTCAACATTTAAATTTTTTTCCTATTTCTTTTTTTTCATTTAGTTAATAAATTAAATAGAAACATGATGGTAAATGCCTCTGAAAGCAAACAGATATAAAGGTTTTTCAACTGCAAATTATGATGTGTTAGTATACCACAGAATTAATTACCTAGAGGTACAATAAGCACTCATATTTTTATAAAGCAGAATAAAACATAATTGAAAACATAGGAGTATACAGAAGTTATAAGTATTGTTTCATTAAATTTTGTTTTAGTTATGTGTATATTAGGCTATTGTGTAAAACATTTTCTGCTGTGGGTCTTGGCCAAATTAAAAAAAAAAAAAGTTGAAAGCACAGAAGAGCAGGTATTAGAAGTTTCTGCTTTTTTTGTGCCAGAATCCCATATTGCTGTGCTATTTGGATAAAAACTAGCAGATTTAAAAATTAAAAAAAAATAAAAAATAAAAAGAAGAGGCTTGTTTTTTATAGTTTGTCAAAAAGAGTTACCACACATGATTTTATAGAATATATAGGTTGTTTTTAAGGAGCAACAGGAAAAATGCTGTCGTTCAAATATTCTGTCTGCCTGAAACTCAGAAATGACTTGATCTTTGATTTATGAAAAAAGAGCTTAGAAAAATAGGGTGAAGGTTTTCCACTGCTTTTGTGAGCGTGTGCACATGTACGCCCACCACAGGAAGTACAGACAGCTTTAGGAATAGGAAGCAAACTTGGCTTTCTCCTTCTGTTCTTGCATTATCCATTCAAAGGGTTGCCTATTTGGAGCAGCCAGGTTAATCCTATCTAGCAGCACTCTCCCACTGAGCTGATGTTTTCCTTTACTGTAAGGCATTTTCTAATTACTTTGTGAATAGAATGTTTTAGATTGAAAGTAAAATTGAGTGCAAAATTATGCTCGTAGCTAAAAAAGTACTCTTTTTTTTTTTTAATTTTATTTATTTTTTTTGAGGGCAGTGTCACTGGCCCTCATATGTGGGACCCGAACCGGGGCCACTGGCTTCCCAAGCCAGCGTTCAACAACAGCGCCACTTGGCCGGCCCCCCGCCCCCCTCCCCCGCCAAAAAAAAAAGGTACTCTCTTTAATGGTTGAGTTGGGGCTGGCCATTTTATGTAAGGGCCTCCAATTGTCGTGTGGTGGAGCTCTGTCTGATGATCCATTTTTCTTGGGCTGGAAAAATAATTCAGAACAATGTGAGCCCTAAATGTCAGAAGGAATAAGAATTTTCTTTTTTCAACAATAGTTTTCTTGGTTCTCTTGTAAGGGCACTGCTTCGAACCTTATTAATTCAAACTATTGCCAGCATCTATAAAATTCCTTCTTTTAGAGACTTTGTCCAAGTAAATGGATCTTGTTTTTAAGCTCATGTAATCTTTACATATAGTCTTTTAATCACTAGATTTGGACCATTGTTGCTTAGCTATGATCAGCAAATGATTCTGGCTAGCAGTAAACCTTAAGATTTCAGCAGAGACTCTGAGGTTCCAATTGTTGCCAGTCAGAGGTTGATTTAATTCTCAGTTGCTTGAATGAAGGTCTAGAGGTAGTCACTCACATATTTAGAGAAATAGGTCCCTCGAATCCTTCCAGGTCTATTTTGTTGACTTTCTATTTATTTTTTATCTTAAAAGAAAAAATAGATTCATATCATGGTATTGCCACCCTGTAAACTTACACTTCATTTAAACAAACTCTTACCCCTCAAGCAGTTTAACTGAATGTCCTGAGACAAGGAAAACTATAAATCAATCATTGCAAACTCTAAAGTACATATAAATCAATTCTGATAACTTAAAATAATGAGCCAAGGGGAAAAAAATACAAAACATGGCATTCCTGGTCAAGCTTTTGTTTTCTCTTAACAGGTCCTTGGTTATAGAGAAATACTGATGCGTCATTAAAAAGTAAAGTGAAGGGCCGGCCGAGTGGCTCGGTGGTTAAGCGCTGGCTTGGGAAGCCAGTGGCCCCGGTTTGGGTCCCACATATGAGGGCCAGTGACACTGCCCTCAAAAAAAGAAGAAAAAAAAAGTAAAGTGAAGAAGATATGGTCATAATACATGGCAGCTGACCCCTTCATTATGGGGAGAGAAGACACTGGTGGTGTCTGTGGCAAAATGGAGAAGCATGCTCTGCCTAACCAGCCCTCTCCCTCAGCACCAGCAGATGGTTGTTATTTAGGAAGTAAGGCCCAGTAATTTTTTAAATTTTTTTCAGGAGAAGCCAAATCCGGACCTTTAACAAGAAATCTCCTGGCTTAAAAATGTTGGCTCAGTTTCTTGGGGACACTATGCAAGCCAAACAAAATTGTGAGCTTAACTTGGCCTGTGAGTTGCCAATTGATGACCATTAGCTGTAGATTTTCAACAATAACAGATGACATTTTTTCATTGCTTGAGGTTAGTCATCGTGAAGCTTTCTAAAAACCCCTCTTTTGGAGCTAGCATCCTTGGGTCTTGATTTAATAAACAATGTATTAGTCACCAATCTGTGGTATTTTAGAGAATGCAACAGTTTCTGTAGTTGGTCACATATCACTTAGATTAGAGAAGGGAGTACATGAGATTATAATCATATATATAAGGCAAGGTTATATACATGGTTTGATCGGGGCATGTTTAAAAAGATCTGTGAAAGTGATAAAAGAGCTTTACAGAGGAAATAATGAAGGAGACTGTGTAGTAGGCATAGGATTTTGATAGAACAGGAAGGGGGAATTTGTCAAAAGGAGGGAAAGTATAAGCATCTCTATAGTTATATCATGGGCTTTAATATGCCTAAAAATAATAGAATTAGTTATAATTGCAGGATAGAGTATATATATGGAAATGCATTTGGGACCAGGTCAAGGGGAACCTTCAATATCAGTCCGAGACTGGATTACATAGTAAAGGAGAGCTATTCCGGGGTTTAGACCAGGGAAGAGACATGACCTGATTTGATCTGGTTTGTGTGTTCTTATCTCAAATCCTACAATGAGTTCCATTAAAGTAGTTGAAGGACTTCTCTAAGGGGTTGGTGAAGATAGGCATGCTACCTACATAATGGCTAAGAAGCTCTATGATTTCTGGAGGTACCAACAATTCTTAAGAACCAATTTTAGACTAGTCACAATAAATTGCATCCTTGGGATTTCCAGATGAAGTTATGAAGCTATAAAGCCATGTGTATGCAACATAGTAACTTGTCCTGTGTTTGGGTTCTATGCAGAGAATATGATACCTCTGTTAGAAGCAACTAATAGAAGTGATGAAAATGAATATTAGGTGGAATCATATTGAAATAGGTTGGAAAGGAAATTCAATGTTGACTCAATTCTTTTAACAAAATCAAAGAGGTTGCCAACAATATGAAAGTGGAATGAAAATGTAATGTGCAAACATAATCCAATAAAAGCATCATTTTTAATGTAAAAACATTTATTCACAATTCTAAGAAATTTGTCTCAGATTAAAAGGAAAATACATGAAATAAAAGATTAAATCAGGATTTAGGGACAGATTTTTTTTTTCCCCTCTTAAAATACCAGTAGTCAAAATTTGTGGGTAATGTACCATGAAAGACACCTGTTGACCAGTATTTGGGTGTTAGTCAGGGAAAACCAATCAGTGTGCCAAATTATAATTAGATTAAAAAAAAAAAGTTCTGGACAGATGGCCATTTTGGCACAATTTCTATAAATGACATGAATTAATGTGAATTGCTTTAACACATTATTTCTCTCTTCCAAGAAACTCAATGTAGAATGCATGTGACTCCTGTTTATCAATTTAATAGTAATTATGGGTCTGAATTAATCACTTGGTTTATCACTTGCCAATTGTTCAATCTGGTCTCGCTAGATACTTGAGAGACAAGGTAACAATTTAGCTAAACAATATTAAATAAGTAGTCCAAGGTTACAAAATAAAGAGAATAAAAATGATAAATCTTCCACTTCTAACCTTTTGCATAGTTAATAGAGCAGCAAAAAAATGAATTCCTATGAGGCTATTGAAACAAATCTATAGTTAATCAAAAAGATACCTTGGTTGAAGAAATAAATCAGGGAATCTAGATGGTAGCAATATTTATGGCAAATTTCATTATGTCATGGATGGATGGGAAACTTCTCTTTGGTGGCTTATTTTCATTTTGTTTTTAAACTGTACGCTCCCTAAAGAGTTCTTTATAGAAGGTAACAGTTTTAAGATGCATGAGTTTGTGTGTGTGTGTGTGTGTGTGTGTGTGTGTGTGTATTTTTTTTTCTTTTTTTTGTTCTGTTTTTAACAATCACACTCTTCTTCTTAGCTTGAGACAAGAGGGAAGTCAACACTACCCTGGGACTTTGGAGACCTTGGCTTGGCTTTTGTCTATAGCTTTTCCAGTAGCCAAAAGCAAAGCCTTTGGTTCACCGTAATCAATTCTATAAAGTAGGAGGATTAAATGAAGCAATATTTGGTCCTTATTTATCATATATAATTAGTTATTCATTTTATGCTTTACTTATTTACAGTACTTGGCAGTTGGAATCGAGTGTGTAAGAGTAAGCTGACTGATGTTTAATATCTCCTCCATGAGAACACAGCTATGTTTGGCACAAAATAGTGCTCAATGAATATTTAATTAATGAAAGGTTCTAGGCCATCACAAGAGCCCAGGGTGATTTGGATATTGCACTTGGGATAATGAGCTTTGGGCCCTAGGATAACTCCTGGGAAGCCTGCCCCCAGGTAAATAGGAGGGGCTTTTCAATTGACCCACCTGCCCAGCCAGAATCTGGAGCTCCATTTGCCCCATGCCTGGCTCATTCTGTGTGTTGCTCTCTGTGACATTTTACTGGTCAAAATTGCCTTATGTTTTCTTCAAAACGATTTTTATCTGTATCAAAGCCTTCTATGTGATAAGTAGCAAATGGGGAGAACAGTGTAATTTATTTGATGATTTTCTTTGAGTCCTATTCTTTTTGAGAAAAGGCTTGATTATACAGATCAAGACAACATCCTTTGTTAAATCCTAAGGTAGTAAGGGATTGGATTGGCTCTAAATAATGCCTAATTTAGTGGATGGGCATTTTATGATGATGCAGTATGGTGGTCCATATTGTAGACTTTCTTCTGAAAACTTTCTCAATGAAAAGCGATTATCAGCCTGGACCCTTGCAAATATGAAATAATGAAGGTAGGTAATTGTGGGTGGATGACAAGGGGGGAAAAAGATGAGTTAACACTGATGTGCCTAGAGATAAAAATTGTGGATTTTTCTCCAATTACAGGGTCATAACAATTTAGTGTTATGATTGCTAATTCTGTTGGTTAGTGCTAACGAACTATTTATAAAAGTTGAAACATTCACAATTGAAATAGCATGGTTGTTCTGGGTCTCTTTCTTCTGTGAAGCTTTTGAAAATCTGACAACCAATGTTTTATTATTTTAGACATGTATACTCTGTTTTGGAATCTCTTATTTTCTTGGAATAATAATCAAAGTATTTTCTTGAAATCCAACACATGAATACATAGTCCAAGGAATTCCTGCAGTGCTGAGTCTCTAAAATGAGTGAGCATGTGGTGTCTGAGCTTAGTGGTGATCAGAAAGGTGCCTTAACATGCACATTAAGCAGTCACAAGGAGAGATATCTGGTTGTTATTTAAATATTTGATATGTGATTGAGTTTTGTTATTATTCATTTTTTGAATCATTACTGTGTGAAATGTTGTAGTCTAGAAACTACAAAGAAAAATAGGATGTTGACTTTGTCCCAAGCTGTCTCTGGTTTGCATGTACTTTATTTGCCTGCCATCTTCAAAAGGCATAACAGATAATTAAGCAACTCTGTGTCATAATACAAGCACAAGAGTTAAGAAGTGAATGATATGAGCAGAAGAGCCTGTCTCTGATTAGAACAGAATCATGGAGACAAGAAGGAAGCAGGATGTAATTATTTTTCAGTTCAGTTAGTTAATTGGAAATAATGACACATTGGAAGCACTATTTCCCAATTAAGTAAGAATGGAAAGAAGAGAGTCAACTGGCTAATTAAGGTTAAGAATAAGAAAGATATAGTCATTCTGAATGAACCGAAGAAGTGCCTTAAATGCCTTATGGGGACAGACAAGGTCACGCCTACTCTAAGTGGTATAATCTTTTTTAAAGAATTGCTTTGGACTTTTTCACCAGTTGTACTTTAAAAATAATTTTAGCATATTATAAAATAGGAGAGGTAAGGACTGAAGCTTTGTATAAACTGTATATAAAACAAAACATGGAAAATTTTAAAAAGAAAAAGACTGGAGTAAGATAGCACTATTTTAAAGCTAAAGTTAATTCTGAGATTCATGGCTGCTAAGATTTAAAACATAAAAAGTTGTTCTCATCTTTTATTTTTTCATTTAAAGGAATAAATAAGTTACTTGTGAGAAATACACGTTTTATACTACTGAATTCCAAATCAAAGTTAATATAAAGACTCTTTAAAATTATTTTATTGAGAATTAATTATGAAATGGTATTTCCATAATAAAGGATTTGACTTATTTAATAAAACTTATGAGTGTTTGGCAGCATCAAAATTAATTCTTTTTCTGTTCAAGAGTATAAATTTCCTTCCCTCTGACGGTATTCTGGCTCTGTGAGCATGTGTCAGTGACCTCTCCCAGCCTTAGTCTCTAGATACACAAAATCACTGTGCTAGTGCCTTCCTCAAGGAATTACTGTAAAGATTAAATAAGGTAATACATCAAAAGCAAAATTCCTGACATAGTAATTGCTCAATAAAGCTGAGCTGCTGCAGTCATTGTTGTCATGATCCTGAACATCATCATTGTCATTTCCACCACACCACTTCTGAGGACCTGCAATGTATTATCCAACTTTAAATAAATAGTAGCGAGAGGGGAAAATGGAGTCTTGCTTCGTTGTAGGCAGCCACCCTGCTTATAATATCATTACTTGTATTCAGGAAGATCTAAAACCTAAGTCATTAAACCAGCGGCAAACTCTGATAGCACACTGTGTTTTATGGTGTCAAGAATCTGAAGCTACTAGAGGAAACTTGATTTTTACTTCCCTCAGGACCTGATTTTTTTTTTTTTAACTTCTATTTTTTTTCCTTTCTTCTCTGACTTGCTGAATTTTGTTCATGCAAAGATGATGTTTGCTGGCTGGAATAGGAAAAAAAAATAAGAAAACATGCTAGAAAATAAGTATCAAGGATTGACTAGCACTAACTACTTCATCTTGCTCACGTTTCCTGTTGCAGCTGTGAATCGTGTTTTTTCTTAAAGAGAGAAAAAAAATCCTTGCAGAAAAATATCAAAATCATCTGATTACTTTTTTAGGGTCTTTCTAGAGAGTGAGGGGCTGAGCTTTGATTATTATTATTATTTTTTAAGGAGACCAAATACTTGAAGTTTAGGAAATTAGGCTTTAGAGTGCTCTGAAATGAATAGTTCAGATTCAAAGGTATCTATTAAACTTGCAAAGTTCTCTAACATTGCTCTTAGCAACTCAGAAATAGAGATTTGCATCTCTTTTTACATTTGTTCAAGATAAAGGATATGAATATGGAATAAAATATTGTCTTCTCTCTAAATATATGTTTCCCTTTTGTGTTTTTCCACATGTTCATCCTTTTTGTTTGTTTGCTGAATTTGTGCACTTGTGTTACTATAATAGATTGTCACATTGGCAAATATATGCCATATGCAGTTAAAGTATAAATGAAGGATATACACAAAGATTTGAATATTGTGAAAGAATCAGATAACGGAGAGGTGGGGGGAAAACTTCCACAATATTATTGTATGGGTAAATTAATGAGTCACACATGACTCTCTGTGTGTGTGTGTGTGTGTGTGTGTGTATTTTAATTATCCTGGTCTAGTATCCCAGAAGCAACAGGGGAGGGGAAGGCATGAAAAGGCAAGATCAAGGTGTTTGCAGCAGGCTGAGTTCTGCTATTAAGCATACATGAGTAGAGATTTTTCTGGTCATGAGTAGGTAAATGCTGTGGTTGCCTCCTCTCACAACCATATCAAAATTACAACTAAACTGCAAAATAACTATTGTTAAGAATCACCTGGGGCCGGCTGAATGTTGTGGTGGTTAAAGGCTGGCTTCTTCTTCGGGTCCCACCTGTGAGGGCCAGTGACACTGCCCTAAAAAAAAAAAAAGAATCACCTGAAGTCTAGGTTAATCACCTGAAGTCCTACAACTAAGGACATATGGAAGAAGCCACCTTAAGACTGGTAGGAGGGGCAGAGATGCAGAACAGGGTGATCCCACACCTATCTGTGGTATTTAAAAATCTGGAGGGATATCTCAGCTGCAGTGGTCCCTCTGGAGGACTGTGGGGCCCCTGTGCCAAGCCAGACTCCCCAGCTCAGGGTTCCAGTGCCAGGAAAAGTAGTACCCATAACTTTTGGTTGTGAAAACCAGCAGGGATTATGGCTGAGTGAGACAAAAGTCTGTTGGAGACCTAGGCATTTCTCTTAAAGGGCCCATGCACAGACTAACTCACACATTCACTGACTCTGAGCTCCAGTTCTGGGGCAGCAGTTTGAAAGGCTCTAGGGATGTATGGGGAGGAACTGAATTATCTGTCTCCAAGGAGAGGGTTGGAGAGGCAGCTTTCTCCTGGCCAGAAGTGCTGGCAGAATCCATTATTTATTTGTTAAGCCCTCCTACATCCCAGCATGTGGACACAGGCGGCTGCCATATCTGGGTCTCCATCAAACTGGCTAATACTCTTCACCCCAGCTTGGTGATTCCCCAAGACCCTGCCCCATGCAACTTTTGATCATATCCAAACAGCTTCCAGTGGCTTTTTCATACAAATATAAACAGCCTGTCTTGTTTTATCTGCACACTTGCCTAAAGTCTCTAAAAGGTTCACAAAACCCAAACAAGCAGCGTCTGGCCTTGATGTGTTCCATATCTCTTGCCAAGCAGCCCCAAAGCCATCACTAGTAGCAGCCCACCTTGATTTGCAGCTTGGCCTCTAGCATGCACCTCCAAGCCCAGCGCAGGTGGCTGCAAACTGTGCATTGCTTTGTGGCCTCAGGCAGGGAACAGGCTGTGCCTGAATTTGACCTATGGCAAGGCCCCTTCCAGGATGGCATACCTAGTAGTCAGCTTTGCACTAAGCTGAGGCACCACCCAGATGCCTCCATGGGTGACACACCCAAAGGGCAAACGGGGGTGGTAAAGAGTCTTGCTAAAGTGAACCCTGCTCTGCAGGGTCAGCCCCTATACAACACGTCCTCCACTGTATTCACAGGCTGTCCTCACAACCAATCAGCCAGTGGGTCAATCCCTTCCACTGATGTGCAGACAGCAACGAAGCCTCAACTACTACAGGAGGGCACACACACACACACACACACACACACAAACACACATAAGGAACACACCTGGAGAACATAGTTCAGGTGACCAAGAAGACTGCACAACTAGACTCTGCAGGACACCTACTATGTAAGGCCACACCACTAAGACTGAGAGACATGGCAGCCGTACCTAACTCAAAGAAATAAACTTAGGGAGGCAGCCAAAATGGAGAGACAAAGAAACATGTGTCAGATGAAAGAACAGAACAAAGCTCCATAAAAAGACCCAAATAGGGCTAGCCGAGTCGCCTGGTGGTTAAGCAGTCGCTTGGAAAGCCAGCGGCCCCGGTTCGGGTCCTACATATGAAGGCCAGCGACACTGCCCTCAAAAGAAAAAAAAATGTTGAATTTTTAACAAAAGACCCAAACAAAATGGAGACAAATCTACCAGACACATTTTTCAAAACTCGGGTTGTAAGCATACTCCATGAACTTAGGGGAAAAGTAGATGAACTTGGTGAGAGCTTCAACAATGAGAAACAAAACATAAAAAGAACCAGTCAGAAATGAAGAATACAATAACTAAAATAAAGAATACATTACAGGGAATCAACAGTAGATTAGATGAAGTAAAGAATCAAGTTAGAAATTAATGTAGCAGAAAACACCCAATCAGATGCAATGTGATTTCACTTATATGTGGAAGCTAAGAACAAAGTAAACAAACAAAACACAAAGAAACTCAGAGATACAGAGAACATTTTTGTGATTACCAGATGGGAAGGGGATTGGGGGATTGAAAAAGTGGAAGGGATTAAGAAGTAGAAATTGTTTGTTAAAAAAGCAGTAATGGGGATGGGATGTGGGATATAGCATAACGAATATAGTCAATAATATTGTAATAACTATGGATGGTGTCAGATTGGTACTAGATTTATTAGGGTGGTAGATGGGAAAGTATTGGGGGGCAGGGTGAAAAAGGTGAAGGGATTGAGAAGTACAAATTGGTAGTTATAAAATAGTCATGAGGATGTAAAGTAAAGCATAGAGAATATAGTCAATAATATGGTAATAACTATGTATAGTTCGAAGTGGGTTCTAGACTAGTCAAGGGGATTACTTCTTAAATTATATTAATGTCTAACCACTATACTGTACACCTGAAATTATAAAATAATATGTAATGTCAATGGTAATTAAAAAGTTAAAAAAGGATGGGCAAGATAAGGGGGAATAAGAGGTCCAGATTTCCGGATGTTAAACAAATAAGTCATAGGGATATGATATACAGCATAGGAAATATAGTCAATAATATTGTGATAGCATAGTACCAGATAGTTGCTGGACTTATCATGGTGATCACTTCTTTAGGTATATAAATTTTGAATAACTATGGTATACCCCTGAAATTGACAATATTGTATGTTAGCTATATTTTTAATAAAAATCTTAAAAAAAAAAAAGAAGAGATGGTACATATATACAATGGAATATTACTCAGCCACGAAGAAGAATGAAATCTTGCCATCTGCAAAAACATGGATGGACCTGGAGGGTATTAGCCTGAGTGGAGTAAGTCAGACAAAGAATAACAAATGCCATATGATTTCACTTATATGTGGAATCTAAAGAACAAAATAAACAAAGCAGAAACAAACTCATAGATACAGAGAACATTTGATGGTTGCCATCTAGGAGGGAGGGTGGGTGGAGGGTGAAAATGGAAAAGAAATTAAGAAATTTATAATTACAAAATAGTCATGGAGATAAAAAGTATAGTATAAGAAAAATAGTCAATAATATTGTAATAACTATGTATGGTGTCAGATGGGTACTAGATTGATCAGGGTGATCACTTTGTAAGTTATATAAATGTCCACTCACTATGTTGTGTACATGAAACTAATATAATATGGTATGTCAATTGTAATTGAAAAATGAAATAGTTAATATTTGTTTAAAAAAAATTAAAGAGTACATGAGTGGCAAACATTACCACCACCACATTAATTGTCCCAAGTCCCTCTTTCTTGAGCTTGCAAATGCCCTGGGTCATGGAGAAGGATCATGGGTGGTCCAGAAAAAAAAAAATCTGATAGGGATTGAACCAACTCTTGAGTGATGGACCTTTTAGTTTACTGGCAAAGTAGTAGATGATGATAAAGTAATGTCCTCTTCAGGAGATGAGAACATTCCTGCTGGAGTCTGCACTTAGATTATTTTCTGGGAGATGAAGTGGCTCGAATATGTTTCTTGGATGATCATATAGCTCTCATCTTGGCAGTCTCTTGCCATATCCAATCACCTCATTTTCGGAGATAATGGAAATTCACTCTTTTTAGACAACCTCCAGATAATCTTCTAGCTATATCAACCTGCTCTGGTAACCTTTTGCCATCTTTTGTACTCACCTATGCTCTTCTTTTACATATAGAGAAATCATTCTCCCACCATCTGATATGTTTTCCCCAGAAGTGTTTGTTTTGCTTTTACTTTTTTTTTCTCCTCAAAATACCTCTTTCCTTTTCTTCAAAAATTGACCCAGGTTGCTCATTAAAACCAGAGCTAAAATCAACCAGGAAAAACAGCTGTTTTCCTTGAATAAAAGGTTTCAAACTGAGAGGAAAAGAGGGAATATTTGTATTTCAACCTTTTAGTAAGTCAGTGATAAATATAGCATTTATTAAGCAGTTACTCTGTTAGCTACTGTGTTTTACATTTTGTATAATATAATATATTTAAAACAAAAATATTTATAACTCCTATATTCCCATTTTTGTAACTAAATTCAGGCATGAAGATGTTGTTGCAGTATAAAAGAATCGGTATTTGAATGTAGAATGTCTGACTTTGAAACTCATACCCACTACTTCTTTATAATGCCTTTTGCTATTTAACAGAAAAAGGCAAAAATAATGCAAAATGATTGTATTTTAGTAGCCAAACAATAGGTATGCTCAAATCTTGCTACAGAATAATGGGTAACATGGAAATGTAACCTCTAGTGATATTTGTTGATTAGATAAGATCACAGTAGAGAATAAGTTTAGTTTTGTAAATGTTTATGTGACACAGATTGTCATGCATATGAAGACTGGTAAAAGATGGCCTCTGTTTTAGGAGTCCCCAATCTACTTGGAAGGTTAAGACTTGGAACTACAAATTTCAGTAAATATTTAATAGTTGAGGGCACTGCCGTGATGATGAACAGATTATATCTTCTTGTTATCATCAGTCCATATATGGCTCCCTTTATTCATTCATTCATTTACTTCTTAATTTATTCCCCTCACTGTCTCTGCCCCATTAATCCTTCCATTGACAACTGCCATTTAAAAAATCAGCTTCCATTCTTTGGACAAGGACATATGATTAATCTGCATTCCTGCTAGATATCCCGGTAAGTTTTGAAGACCTATTGACAGAACAGAGGGTAATCAAGGTTTATATACACTATTATCTTAAAATAATTCTAAGATGTCTCTTAGAAGTTTGGATCTATTGATTATACATATTGATAATATTTTCTTGTACTAGTTCTTAGAGACTATGGAAAGGGCCCAAGGGTCTGTATTTCACCTAAGAATAATTAACAATGGGCTATCTTATGACAAAGAGCTGTGTGGGACATAAAACAAATTAAATGGCTATAACAAATAGAACCAGCAAATTGATTGAATAGCATCTGGGAATGTTGAATTTCTGTCTGACCATGAAAGAATTAGTTAACTTTAATTCAAATTGCATTTAAGCTCCCTGAAATCACAAGAAAAAAATACTATTTCTGAAAGTAAAGTAATCCATGTTCTTATCTTACATCTGTTTTCTAATATTGCTAGTTTTTTCTTTTTTCTCTGTTCTTTTTCAAGTCATCAGTTAATTCATTCTGGTAAGAAAGCCCAAGAATTTTAGAACTGCTGAGATATAATGACAGAAACTGTGATTGTTTTCATTATTATTATTAAATATTTGTGGTTGAGTTTTTAAAAGAAAATTAATCAATGGAGTGCTGATTAATTTTTGGATACTGTTTTTCCCAGTCACAAAGATAATATTTAAGCATACACTATCAGTGATTTTATCCATGTTTTATCCCTTAAAATGTTTTCTCTCAGTGTTATTTCACTTAATAAATTATTTTTTTATATTAAAAATGAATTTAATGCCAGAGATTCAGTTCCAATGTTGAAAACTCAGGCATCCTAATACCTATTGACTTAACCTTTTCTGAATTCTCATGTTAATTTATTACACACATATATCTAAGAAGTTTTAATTGTATATTTAAAATTTTTAACAGTTGATAAATATTGGGGAAAAAATCATTGGTATTCATACTCAATAAAGCTCTAATGTATTCACAGCTTTCTTCTTTTTAACTTGACTTTTAAAGCAAGTAATATTTATATTTGTTACATGACAAGATTGACGTAAGTGGAACCAACTGACTGGGAAGAGATAATTAATTGGCCTGGACTGTGAAAGGTCTCCTGCTGAGTGCTTCTGTGAATAAGTGTTTAAGTAATTCCCTGATGACTTTAAATGCAGTTGATTTTTAGCCTTTTAAACTCCAAAGATTTTCATGTGGAGGTAATTTTCTAGCACTTCTAAAGCTTCTGGTCAAACAAACAAACAAACTCTTAATTATGTAGACTTCCAAGTAGACACAAAATTAGAAAAATAATCTGAAATCTCATTTCCCATCACTCAGTATCAATAAGTATTAACCAATAAAAACAATTCTACACCATCCACATCCCCTTCCTTTCTCCAGCTTCTCATAGTACTTTGAAACAAATTCCAGGTATTAGATTATTTCATTAGTAAAGTTTTTATATGTGTTTCTAAAAGGCAAGTACTCTTTTATCCCCACCATAATCATAATACCAATATCACATCTAAAAAATAATAAATTCTTAAAATCATCACATTTTAAGTCAAGGTTCAAATTTTCAATTACTTCAAAATTTGTGACATAGTTTAACATGTTCCCCTGACCAACCTCTATGTTTTCTATAAGTTGGAAGAAAGTTGGATCAAGACCTCAGATCAAGATTCTGGTGTGCTTTTTTTTAATTTTTATTTTTTATCTGTAAGACTACTTCATAGCTGCATTTATTCTTCCTTTCAGGAAGCATATGTTGTCTGTCTTTTTGTGCCTGTGTGTAATGATAAAAGCAGTTGATGTTAAATATCTTGATTGATTTATTCATTATTCATTTATTCAGATGTTCTAATTCTATCATTATGTATATATTTCATAGAATACTTCTACCAAAGGAATTTATAGGGTTAAATAGTATTATGTATTTTAATTTGCTGTAGTTCTTATTAATGCTCAAACTGTTCCAACTTAGCTCAGTAGGACCCTCTTCAATTTTCATTCTGAGTTCTTTTGACGTGGATCTAATGAGGTGTTCTAGGCTCATCATGGATGTTTCATGAGCCAGGCTGGAATCAGCCATTTCTTCTATTGAGAGCCCTGGGGTTGTTCTTTGCTACTAGATTGGTTATTATTTCCAACTTTTCAGAACAGAGTTAAAAGATGTTTCTTTTTTTCCCATACCATCTTATTTATAAATTTAAAATCAGCTCTTTGTTCACATGTACATATTTTGCTAAGACTTGTTTGATCTGAAGAGATATTTAAGTAACTTACATTTTGCAAGGGTGTTTGTTCATTGACATCCATGAAACACCTAGTAGTTAGGATACAGTATTTCAGGCTATGTTTAAACATTTTTCAATAGCATTTTATGTTTAAAATGGTATGTATTTCATATTTGAACTGTGTATAAATACATAATCCTTTGAGTTCAATTTCTTATGAAAATCATTTCCAGAAAATAGATTTATATGCTGAAGAATACACAGTAGCTTAATCATGTTGTGAATATATTCATGATGTGAAGCAGAATCCACTGACAAATTATTCACCATTTTTCTAATTAGAGAGTGAAATCTTAATTTTTTGGAGTCTGATTAACTGTTAATAGCTATGTCACGGTGTTCTTGCAAAAACTTGTTTTGATGGTCATTGCAATATAAAAAACACCAGTTAATAGGCAAAATGAAAACAAAAGAAAAACAAGTACTGATTATTTTCCCTTCAAAATTTTCTGAGCACCTGATAAAATATGAACTTCACATTTCAGATGTACCAATATCAAGATTAGTATTACTGGGTATTATCTATTAGGCTTTCTATAACTGAAAGTTGAGAAAAAATGTATACTTCAGAAAAATTGAATCTGGATATCTGCAACTAAGAAGTTAGGGAAATAGAACAAACTATTCAGTTGATTTAGGAAAATTAAAACAAATTCAGAAGCTTTTCATTTGATTTGTGTTGTGTAATATGGGTAAAATCAATTATTAAGCCTGAATTCTCATATATTATAATTTTTAAAACTTTCACACCTTATGAGGGTGAGTGTAGGGGTAGGGAAAGAATATTTATTAATAGGAGCCTGGAAAAACTATGATGTATAGCAGTCAAATGAATTCTCTTTAGCCCTGTGCTGCTATGGAAAGCCCCAAGTTTAGTATCATTTGCTGGCTAAAATGTGGGCTGTGGAGCCAGACCTCTAGACTTCAATCCTGGCACTATTGACCTTGAGCAAGTTGCTTAATCTTTTATATTTGCAGTTTCTTAATCTGTAAAATATGCATTATATTAACATATACCTCTGATGGTTGTGAGGAATAACTTCTTTCTTTCTCTTCTTCTTCATCCTCCTTCATATTCTTTCTCATCTTCATCATCATCATTGTCTTGTTGAGTGACAAATAAAAGCTTTATATAATTGTTTCTAAGGCAGGATGCTATTTGCAGCAATAAAAACGTGGATATATATCTGTTACACAAAAATTTTTATACTTGTATGCATAAACATTTATGGAAAGATAAATTATAAACTGTTAAAAAGTGCTTACCTGTGAAGAACAAAGCTATTAAAGGAGGATAAAGGGTGATACAATCACTTTATATAGTATATATTCTCAGAACTACCAACATCGAGCTTTGAAGTCCCCTGCCTGTGAAATTACCCTTGCTCAAATACTGAGGGTTATACCTTCCATGAGGTTTGGTTTCCTCATCCATAAAATGATGTTAACAATACCCATAGGTAGCCACTGGGAAGAAAATAAAGAATATGAGGACTGCAGTTGCTCTCAGCACGAAGGCATACCAAATAGAGAGTACTCGATAAGTATTTTTATTATTCCATTATGTTTGATTATTATTATCCCACTATATTGTTTCTTGAGTGCTAGAGATTCTGTTAGTAAATGCACTTACATTAGCAGGGTTGTTAAAGTAGAAAGCAAAAATAATGATGATGGCAAAAATAATAATAGTAGCTAACATTAATTGAGCCCTTATTATGTTCCAGTTTTCTAAACTGCTTGCATATATTAAAATATTAAATCTTCAAAGCAAACCTGTGTAGTAAGTACTATTATCCTCATTTACAGATGAGGAAATGGAGGCATAGAGATAAGGCGGTAGGAAGTGGAGACACTGATTAAACAGACAACTCTTAAAGTTTGTGAAGTAGAATATAAAAATGAAGTCATTGTTAAAAATGGAATGTACAGCTAAGGGAGAATTGTTTAAGACAGGAGAGCCTGGAACAAGTTTGTATTCTAATGAGGATGACATAACAGAAAGAGAGCCATTGAGGATACAAAGAGAAAGATGAGGTGTTTTCAGAAACAAGGGAGGCATCAGTCACAAAAAGAACTAGGTGAACTTGGCTTGATCATTTACCATTTCTGTGTTCATTTGTAATTACTTGCTATAGTGATATGACACAGTGTTTTCATCTGATGAAATCTGTGGTCCAGATTTAAAAGTACATGTCTCTTTTTTCAATCACACTTCAGTTTGTTATGAAATTATCCTACTCTGGATAAAAATAATTTTCCTTTTAGGTTATATTTTAGGAAGTCACATTTTCTGGATATATGTTTCAAATCTACCAAAATCATTTTAAAACTATGTAATCTCTTACTTATTTCTATCACTTATCATTCAGTAAATATTTATTGAGTACCTCTTCTGATCAAGGCCAATTCTAAGAAGTTTGTGGGATACAAGATGAATCATATATAAATATACCACTTAGAATGTTTACAGTCTTGATGATGAAATGAGATGTTCATTTCTGTTTCTTCCACTGCTGCCCAAAGCACACTTCAAAGAAAATTGTAAATTTTTAACAAAACAGAATTATTTTCTTTTTTCTTTTTTTATATGAGAGATAAGTATTGATGTTTATTATTCATTTTTTATTAAATAATGTAATAGTTATACATTTCACCTCTCACAAAGTGATAACTCCTCTCCCCCAGTCTATTGCCCCTCTGATATCATATATATCTATTACAATTGCATTGATTCTATTCCCTATAATGTGCTCCATATTCCATGATCGTGTGTGTGTGTGTGTGTGTGTGTGTGTGTGTGTGTGTGTATTTATATAATTTTATAGTTGACATACAATATTATTTAGCTTCAGCTTCAGGTGTACAGCACAGTGGTCAGGCATCTACACCGCCCATGAAGTGGTCTCCCTAACAAGACATGTGTCCATCTGACACCCTACAAAATCTTTACTTGATTATATTCCCCAAACTGTCTCAAATCCCAGAGACAATATTGTAGTTATCAATTTATGCTTTGTAATCCCTTCCCCTTCTCCCTCATCCCCACCCCACCCCCATCTAGCAACCATCAGTTTTTCCTCTATATCTCTCTGAGACTATTTCTGTTTACTTTGTTCATTTTTTCAGTTCTTTAGATTCCACGTATAAGTGAGATCACATGGTATTTGTCTTGCTCCGACTGACTTACCTCACTTAGCACAATGTTCTCTAGGTCTATCTATATCATTGCAAATGGTAAGATTTCATTCTTATTTATAGCTGCGTAATACTCCATTGTATAAATATACCACAGTTTCTTAATCCAGTCATCTACCAATGGTCATTTCGGTTGTTTCCAAGTCTTGGCTGTTGTAAATTGTGCTGCAGTAAACATAGGGGTACATATATTTTTTTGAATTAGTGTCTTGGGTTTCTCTGGATATATACCTAAGAGGGTCATAAGGTAGTTCCATTTCCAGTTTTTTGAGATACCTCCATACTGATTTCCATAGTGCAGAATTATTTTCAATAGACTATTAATTCTGAATTTATGCTATGGTGCTGGGTCATGTAGCACTCTATTTTGCCTGGACTGGTTGAGAATCATAGTAATAGAATTTATCAAAAGTGTATATCCTTTATTTATTACAATAATAATAATAATAAATTTTCAATTTTCCTTTTTTTCCCCATGTAATTCAAAGGACTCATTTATCTTCACAGTTTCTCTGAGAATAGGAAGACAGCAGGTGGCACTAGATATTTTTCCTCTTAATAATCTTTTCCTCCTGGACTTAGAATGGCTGAAAATGTCAATTTGCTCTATAAATTCTTTTGCTTGAACTGCCAACTGACCACTGCTTTTTATCAATAAGGGTTTTGTTCAGTGACATTTAATCTTCAAAAAAGTATGTCACCTAGCCCCTACCTTTCGATAGATAGATAGATAGATAGATAGATAGATAGATAGATAGATAGATAGATAGTGTAAAACAAAGAAGGAAAATAGAGCATTTCTAGGCATTAACAATGTTACATGCAGGAAGTAATAGTCTAGTAGACATATTTATTCATTATATTGGCAGTAAATTCATTTCTACTAGTGAGATTACCTACAACATCTATAGAGGGCCTTATTTATCAATATATCAATTGGTGATGATTACCAGCTCCCTACATTTTTATTCTTTTGGCCCAGGATTCAAAATGCACATTTCATGTTTCAGTAGACACTACCCATATACAATGGGAGCTGCTACTTTTTTTTTTTTTTAAACCAGTAATTCCCTCACATTGTATATGGAACAAAAGGTGCCTTGTGAGGATGAGTCATTCCTATTTAAGGAGAAGAAATAATCACTAGATAGTACATCTACTGTTAGTATACTAAGCACTTTGGATGCCTTCTTTCTACAACTAATCCTATTTAAATAAAGCATAATGATTTTAATTTTTTTTTCTCTTAAGAGTGATACTCCAAAGCATGTTTTAATTCTCAGCATAAGGTAACTCTTTAGTTGCTAAGGAATATGCTTGCTTAATTTGTTTACCCACAAGACAAGTAAAAGATTTCCTCCTGCTCTATCATTCTGTAGATCAGTTAACACTTAACTAGGGCATAATCAAAGAGCATATCATAATGGGTAAAGAATTCTGATGTCAAGGGAAGTAAAATGATGTATAAGAGCTGTCCTTCCCCAACCAGCAGAGAAGGTCATGAGGCAGAACTGACCACATGATTTACAGGGCCCGGTGCAAAATGAAACCATTGGGACTCTTGTTCCCCAATTTTTAAGACTTTCAAGACAATAGCAGCACATCAACCCAAGCACCGGACCCTTCTGAGTGTGAGGCCATTGACACTGTATAGATGTCGTGTCCATTAAGCTGAATTTAGAGCCAGGATCGAACACCTATTCTCCCCTAGGTCTTACACTCCTCATATCTCAGGATCTAGTTCAAAACCTTTCTCTTCTGTGACCCTAGATTGGACCAACAACTCCTAGAAGTCAAAAATTTTACCCACCAGCCTGTAGCATGGCCCTGGTACCACACTGGGTGCTCAGGAGTGAACCCGTCCCCTCCTCAGGGCCTTCTCTCTCCTCTGAATAATCTAGAGTTTTTCTCTCTTCAGTCCATTTACTTCTTAATCAGATATCATGTCAGGAAATTTCTTGTTTATATTGAGTTGGAATCCTTTCCCTCTTACGGCTTACGATATTGTAATTTTCAGAAGATTTTTTTCTCATTACAATTATGAGTTGTTTGACAAGGGCCTATGTCCTAGAATCTTTTTCATGTGAGTTGGAACAAAAAAAAATTTGTATTCCCCTTTGATAGAATTAATTGGCAATAGTCCAATGAATATACACATAACACTCAGATATTAGGATATTAAAGAACATGGTGTTAACTATCAAAATGTTACCTTTGCTTCACTGTTTTGAATGTGTTGCAGTTGAAAGTGATTAACTTTAAATTTAAACTTAATAATATGATAGCATTTTCTAAAGTGTGTCTCATGGTATTGATAAGTATCATGTACTTGTAGATTTCTATGATCAAAAATTTTGAGAAAACTTTGGAAAATAGTAATATGGTTAACACTGATTAGCCAAAGTAGATACTTACTGGCCTTCCGATTTCTACTGCTACTGCCCTAGATAAGTCTGCCTGAGCTAGTGCCCCCACCACACCTTTAATTGTCCCCATTTTCATTAATTAATTTTAGTTTAGCTGAAATCACTCACTACCATATAACCTCTGTGCTGGTTATCTTGCCAGACCTATCCTTAAGCAACTCTTATATTAGTGGCTCTCAGTGTGGGGCAATTTTTCTCTCTAGGATATTTGCCAATATCTGAAGACATTTTTGGTTGTCATAGCTCAGGCTGAGCAGGAGGTGTTACTGGATTCTAGTGGCCAGAGGCCACAAATGTTGCTAAACATCCCACAATGCACAGGACAGCCCCCACAACAAAGAATCATCCAACCCAAAATATCAATAGTGTGTATTAGATCATACCACTGACTCCTTTGAAACCTTCATTGGTTTTCCATCTCATTCCTAAGGAATTTCGTACCCTCAAGTATGGCATTCAAAATACTTCACAGTCTGACGCTAGCCTCCCTTTTGGGACATCTCCCACTATTTACTTCTATTCACACCCTGCTCCAGTAAAACCTGGTGTCTCAGTCCTCCCCAAACACAGCCTGTACTTCTTTACCTCTTTGTCCTACATACCATCTTTGCCTGTGCTGGAATGCCCTTCCTGCTCCTTTTTACCTATAGGAATGCTCTGTCTGTTCTAGCACAAATGTCACCTCCTCTAGGAAGTCTCCCTTGAATGTTCTTACTCTTCCCCAAATAGGAGTGATTTCTCTCTTATCTGGACTCCCTTAGCACCCTGTTCCTCTTTCATATTTGTCACATGGTGATTTGCACAAAATGTTTATAAATCTCCCAATAAATAGTAAATTCTTAAAAGATAAAGCACATAATTAAAAACAACACACTAAAAACTTGGTGCCCTATGAAGGTTTTAATAACGTTGTCAATAAATATTTGAATTGAATTAAATTCTTTAGTTTTGAGGAGAGATTTCTAGATCAGACTTTATAATGGGTCTTCAATTCATGTATATATTTAACAAGAATTGAGTTCCTGCTGTTAGTAATGATGTGATTTTAAGAGCTATCTTCCTCTAGAAAGTCTTTAGGCTTAATATAAAACTGGCCAGAAATTGAACCATAATAGGTATTATACTATTACTGCTCCTTTGCTATTTAACAAAAAAAAAATCCAGTTATAAATAACACCAATTAAATGACGTTTATACTTTCTGGGTTAAGGACGTTATTACTTGTGTTACTTAAGTGATTTCTAAAGCAAATAAGGAAAATCTCACTCAAACTTACTTTTAAAAGCATAAGGAAATTGCCTCATAATTGGAAATTCAAAGATAGAAGAGCATCAGGGTTGACCATTCAGTGACGCCAGTTTTGTTCCCCTTGGATCCTGTTGTCTCTATCCTTCATCCTCAGATCAATGGCTGAATGAACAAGTTTTACATCTGTGAACAACACAATCCAGAGGAAGAGGGAGAGAATCATTACCAGATGCTCAGGGGAGCAGTGAGGAAGAATTTTCCCAGGAGCTCCCAGTCAAGTACTTTCATCTCATTGGCCCCATTTCAGAACCAATCATTGGCAAGGAAAATGGAGTAACACATACTAATCATGTACAAGGGTCAGCTTCCCCTGTGGCATCTGTGCAGTAGGAGGAGGGGCGGACACCTAAACAAAATCAGAGTTTGTTAGGGAGAAGAACAAGAAAAGTGGAGGCAGGGTAAGCAGCTAACATTCATTACACAATATAAACTGTTGATTCTACTATTGATTAACAGCCCCAAAGCCCCAATGGTTATATTTTTAAATTGTGAATTAATTTTAAATCAGACTTCCATTCCAAAATTCAGACCCAATTTTTTATGTGTAAACCTGAGTTGTATAGTGAGTTAACCTAAATGATCTCTGATAAATAGGTTATAGTCAACATTTCTGCCTCAGTTGTTTCAGTATTCTTCTCAATAATAACTAATGTAAAAATAATTCTAATGCTTATAGTATCTTAAAATTACCACACTACTACATAAAAACTTTTCATAAAATTGGAAATTCTAAAGCTACTGCACCATTAGATTCACAATTTAAATGACACTCTAATAGACATTATAAAGTTAGTGCTGTAGCCCATATAATAAACTCTCACCTAGATGAACCCATAGGAGGCCATTTAAGTATGAATACTTAAGCTAAAACATGGCCATCACTTTTTGTTGTTGTTTGAATCAAGATTATATAGTTATGCAATCCGATCACCAATAAATGCTCTATTTTAGTCCTGACATCAATGAAACTTGGATGGAACTCTTAGTATTATTTGCATCACAGAATTAGTATTGTATTTGCTTATATTAAATGAAATATTTAATTGAAAAGTGAATACTAACAGATGTATATACAGGTCAAGACAAATTAAATTATATTCTTTAAATATATGCATTTTAGTATAATTTATATCTCAAAGTTGAAAAAATAATAGTAAATACAAATTATTGAAAGTGCATGGTACAGGATCTAATTACAAAGATCCATTATCTGTTTTACAAAGATTCCCATTAGATTCTTCTAACAACCTATTGCTGGTTGACCTGAGAATATGCTGTTGAGGTCAGATGATAGCTAAACCCTTTTTTGGTTTAAGGAACCTATGATTTGAAAGCCACAAGCAAATTATAAAACATCAATTCCTAACAAGCTGAGCACAAATGAGCAAATAGCTTTTAAATATTTCCGAAGTACAGTAGTGATAGATTCCAACAGCATTGAATATGAAAGATTTCATTGATCTAGTCATTTGGAACTTCCATGTCAATGCTTCCAAAACTTCAGTAAGAATCATCATGGTTTCTTGTTGAAAGAAAAATTCTTAAGTTGTAAATCAATTCTGGAACCCTATAATTTGCATTTCTAACAAGTTCAGGGGATGCTGATGCTATGTATCCTTCTAGGCCTTTAAATAAGGACCCTAAGTCACCTGATATTCACAAAAATGCAGTTTTTTTAGACTGCAAGTTTTTGGTCATGTTTGATCACCTTTTGGAAACAGACACATACCTAACAAGAATTTTTAACTCCTACTAAATTCTTTCATGTTCCACAAATTGAAAATACTCTCATTGAGGTTTTAATACTTAAGAATCAGACCATGTCTAGGAAAAATCAAAATTTCAATTATGTCTTATTCTTAACTTTCTTTAAGGTTAGAAAACTATAACCCACTTCAGGAAACTGCTCAAAAACAGATGGTATTACTTTTTTTTTCATCAAAGAGTTTCCCATATGTCATCTCTCTGAATTTAAGCCTATTTTAGTTATATCTGGTAAAATTGGAAAGTTGGTGGACATGTCCTTCATGTTTTTCATATATTTAACAGTTAATAAATCACTTCTTTGTTCCTTTTACTAAGATTTGGATAGTCTCAAATTCTTTGACTTCCAAACTTTTTATTATTTTTGTTTCCCATCTCTGTTTACTGTTCTAAATTTCTCCACATATTTTAAGCATGAGGAAGCCAATCTTGTGCATAAATACTCTCCTAATAGATGTACATCTACTTTGTAAAAACAAAACAATCAAGGGATTTGAGTAAGCTTTCAATCATTAGTGAGGAAATTATTTCAGCATAGTTTAGAAGTTCTGTATTTTTCCTCCCTTCTTGGGTTACCTGTTAGACTCTATACAAGTGTGTAAATCTGAATTGAAGAGGACACTGATGATAGTGCACATGATTTAGTATAACCATGAAATTAAGTCCCGGGCCACATGCCCAGTATCTAAACTAAATCAAGGAGGGCATAATTGGAATTAGGCAGTGAGCCTAGAAGAATTTACTTTGTTCACTCTCAAGATTCTCATTCCATTGGATTCATATTTCATAGAAATGTGTATTTGGGGGCTACAGGAACAGAGAGATTTAATATATCCTGATTATGGAGAAGATTGTGTAGCAGATGGAACTAACCAAGAAGAGAAAGGTTCATTGAGGAGGAAAGAGATCAGTTCATTTACCATATAGTGGTTCTTGGTAAACTGCCTAGGAGGATATTTTTCAGGTTAATCTGGGTTTGTTTTTCCCATTTAAGATAATGAGAAAATATTTTCAATGCTGAATTAAAATATAGAGATAAAAGGAAAGAATTTGGCATCTTTAGAATCTTTGTTTCAAATGAGCACAGCAGGCCATGACAAAACATAGCACTTCATGATTCTACATATGATAAAAGTTCTGTTCTTGGTTTTGTTTTCTAGATAATTGCACTGTTAACTTCTCTTTGGCTTTAAAATTTAAAAGGGGAAAAGTCTATTAAGTATTATTTGTTTTCATTCTATCTTATTGTGGCATTATAAGAGAAGACTGAATTAAATTCCAAATAGAGAACTTCCAATCATTTCATGATAAGTACTATGCAATAAGTTGTTTTTCTTCAGACCATTCGCTGCAGATAGCAGTAACCTCAGTACTAGAAAATTAGCATGGAGATAATATGCTGGGATTTTGTGAAACACATTGCTATCATGATGGACAGATATTGAGTAGGGACAGATAAATACTGTTAATTCTGTTTGTGATTCTGTTTAAATTTTCATGTGCTGTATAATTTAGAGACTTAGAGACATGATTTCGTTTCTAAAATTAGATATGAATATATGCAATGATTAGGGAATGGAGCCTTGACTATTAAAGAAGGTAGGCAAAAGCTTGGCACTAAGGTTTTAGATGGACACATGAAACCGACTACTATATCTATTTCAAATTCAATCATTTGCTACCATTATAGATTATAAAATTTCCTTGGCAACAAATTTTATTCTGGACTCCAGGATTCTTATAAGAATTAAATATGCTTGTTGAGTGACTTTTCTCATGAGACATGTCATATCAAAGCATAGTTATATAATGTGCTCTTAGCTGAGTAACTATAGTAGGAAATGACCCATGGAGCATCCAGAGTGAATTCTGTCCATAAATTCCACCCTCTGACTGCCTCTAGCTGTTCACCACACTTAATTATGCTCTCTGACATTACCCCCAGTATGTGTTCATCCATTCGTTCAACATATTTGTGTTGCAGGCCTATCATGAACATGGAGTTATGGGGGATACTAAGCTACATAAGCAAAATTCATCTTTGTATATCCTATACATGGAATGTTGGAAGGCCTCAGTGTTTGTTACCCTGAACGGATTCTCTCATTTCAAAGAATTTGTGTAATTCAAACTCTCTCAGTCTTTGTTTTAGCTATGAGAATAAACTCCCAATCATATTCATATGCCCAGTCTCCCTTCAATTCATTCTTTATACCAGTGCCAGAATCTTCCTAAAGCATAACTCTATAAACATGTCATCCATTGTTCAAAAACCTTAATGACCCTCTAATGACTTCAGAATATTACTCATAGTCCTTATTCAGGATATGCAAGGCCTTCTGCAATATAAACCCAATACACTTTTCTAACCTCATCTTTTATTCCCCTAACATACCCCACACTTGTGTGCCAATTAGATTGGTAGTGTTGGATAGGGTAAATTCAAGAGTACAGACCGTGAAGCCTGATTGCCTAACTATAAATCTGTTTTTTTCCAACTTCTAACTGCGTGACCTAGGGGAAGTTACTTAAACTCTCTGTGTCTCAGTTTTCTCATCTATGAAATAGGGGTTAGAATAGTCCTACTGCTTAGAGTTATTGCGATAATAAAATGTATTAATGTATGTAAAGCATTGTAAACAGAGATGGGTGCATATTAAGCTCTTGGTGACACCTACAATTATTTTTTCCCTTTAAACTTTGCCCATGTTTTTCCTTTACTGGGGAAGTCCATGTCACATCCTTAATCCCACTGTTTGATGTCCATATCCAAATTCCATCTATTCTTCAAACTCTAGTTTAAATGGTCTCTCTATTGATATTGCTACAGTCTGTAGTTTTACTAAGCTAAATTGCCTCTGTCACAATAACATAAAAATTAATCTCATGATAAAAATCCCTTGTTTTCAGATGAACTTTAAGCAGACGTATAGAAATTTGTGGTGTATTGAATAATTCCAATAACAATGGTCGTGATATGCAGGGCAATGGTTAAGTAGAAGATTATGAGATTAATAGGTGGAATTTCAATCTCTGAACATAGTTTTAATAATTGAAAGAATAAAGGTATCCTTGTGCTCCACGATTGCATTGATGAACAGAAGGACTTACAGTAAAGTAGTATCAGTGTTCTTTATTTTGTGATCAAAGAGACATTTAAATGTGCCTCTTTTTAACTTTGAGAATTATGCTCCATTCCTCAAACATTCAGCATTCTGATGAGCAGTTAATGGAGTGGAACAGTTTTGATTCATTCAGAGGTGGTTTGTGAAAAAATTTTCAATCATAAGTTTCAGGTAATATTGGAACCCATTTTTAAACAGGCTTCCAACAGAAGAATGAAATACAGCCTCCCTGGTGAGATTCAGCAGAAGGGACTGTCATGCTTTGCAGAGATTTATACTCACACATTGCCTCTTATTACCTGGCAACTCCCAGTGTACTGAACTCCAGTAAAGAGCAAACAAAGAATTTGTCAAGAAGAGTGATATACGAGGTCTTAAACAACATTCTTGATTGCAGAAACAGAAATCAACTCTATCTAATAAGCCAAAAGGAATGTTTTGGAAATTATAATAGCATCAACAGCAGGTTAGGAGACCACGCTTGGGAATGAACTAGCATCAAAAGAAACATGAGCTCCTTAGAAGGAAGAAGTATGGATTTGTTTAGTAACAGAAACCATCCCACTGAAATACAGCACAATGAATTATACCCAACTTCTTTCATTCTTGCACTGTTAAATAAAGATTCCATCTCTTGGAAGAGAGTAGTTCTTTGTACCAAGTCTAAATTAGATTCCCACTCTCCATCTTTGTTGGCAAAGGAGATGGAGGATCTAGCTCTTCTGACACCCAATGTAGAAGGCAGTCACCCAGATTAATATGCTCCCCCTCCCCCCAGGAGTATCACAGTGGGACAGGAGCCATTTCTGCAAGGGTTGTCATAGTGGTATGAGGAAGAGAGAATGGCTGTAGGGCAGGCACAAAAATGACAGATGTTTTCTCCAGATCCTAGGGGGTAAGGGCCTTTAAAAAGAACCCAGCCAATACATCCTACACCCCTCAGGACCTTGCCTTAGACCCAAACTTGGTCCTTTGTCAAAACAAAAAAATTAAATGAAGATGATGCTGTTAAAAAAAAATGTTTATTTAACTTTATCTTCATCTATAAGCATAACCAGTGAATGGAAATAACATTCTAATTAAAGAGCAGAGTACGAAGTTAAATTGATCCAAAAAGAGCTTCAGTTTTTCTCCATTGATTTCTACAGAGTTGTTCTTTTAATTATTAGCAGTTTTACCTTCTATTTAAAAACAACAACAACAACAACAACAACAAAACTATACAGTTTTGTTTTGTTTTGTTTTGTTTAATAGGTACTAGCAGAAAAAAAAGTTCCTGGTAACATTTATTTTTCTACCCATCTGGATATAAAATCTTAAATTCTTTTGTTTAACCCATCCTACTTTAGAAAAAGATATGTGCTCCATCTCTTCTACTCCTATGTTGCCAAAGTACCATTTAAAAATAGATTGTCAGAAGGAAGTAAATAAAAATGATTGAAATAGAAGCGTGAGAGTCGGTTAGGAGTACGAGAGTTGACAGAAAACTCACCCATAGCTAGTAGCACCATCAGCAAATAAATTATTGGTTGTTGTTCTTTTTTTTTTAACCATAGTTCTCCCAAAAGGACTCTGCCATGCCACGACGTCTTCGAAGTTCCCAAATTTTTAAAGCATTATTTTGTCTGAATTCCATTTCATGAAATGCAACTGAACTGTTGCAGATATTTATTTATCTGTTGGTTTTTATGTTTCCTGTGCGATTGGCAAGGTGTTGGGTGTTGTGGAGAAGTGAAGAAAATATAACAACTATCCCTTTCTTAGAGATTTAAATCATGTCATGAAACTTCACTTTTATATCATGAAATAGAACTATGAAAAATCATCAGCTATTTCCTACAACAGACAATTACAGCTATGGGGTTTCCAGAAAGGAGAGGTCAGTGATCTGAGATGATTCGGGAAGCTGCTGGAGGAGGGTGGAATGAATTGGATTCTGAAGAATGGATAAAATTTGATAGATGGAGAGAGACAGGAAGATGAATGTCCTGAGCAAAGGCAAGGACGCTTGCTCAGAAAATTTACCACTCTTTTGCTCCATAAATACGAGAATGCATGAGGGCTGATACTTAAAACACATTAATTGTAGGTTTGTGATTTGTAAACCTAGAAAACAGTGGCGTATAGATGATCTTTTAAAACAAAGATAATGCTTAATTACAGACTTTTCCTTTCATAACTCTTTAACCTCATGGTTTTATTTTATTTTCCACAGTTTCTGCACATATTCTTATAAAATACCCTTGATGCATTTCAAAGTTGAATACCTAAGATCTGTGCCTTTTTAAGTTTGCTTTTTCAGATTGCAAGGGGAAACACAATCACATCAGCAATTAGCATTTGTGAACACCAGACATATCATGTATCATTGCTAAAGATACAAAAGCTTCTCAAGATATCCAAAACCTGTTGTAGTAACCTAATTATCTTGTTTATACTGTAATAACCCTACATTTTTATGATTCAGATTGTCTCTTTATCATCTCTACTGCTTCTGACCATCTTTTTTCAGTGCCTCCTGCATTTAAAATTCCCTAAGACTCTGTAGAGAATGCCATGGTACACAGCCTATATCTTCCTTTAGGGTCAAGCATACCTTCCCCCAGGTCCTTGAAGTGGTGGCTGCTATTTCACAACTGAATCCCTCTTCAAGAACTGCCCTGGAAAAAGGAAGCAGCCACACCCAGGGTTATGCTCTCTTCTTGAGTGAGGGCCCATACCTGATACCTGACCAATGTGTTGTCTCACGGGCCAGCCCTCTCGCCTCAATTGGAGTAACTCTGAAGTACCATCCCAGCTTCAGAGCTCCCCATATGATTCACTGAAGCCCCTGTTGCAAGGGTGTTGCAGTTGAAATTTTCCTTATTCCTACTTTTGCTTCTTCCCACATTCCTGACAGATTTTGTTCCCAAGAACACACACTAATAAATGCACTGCGTGCAAATCTTAGATTCTTGGAGTCTGTTTCCAAGGGAATGCTATCTGCTACTGAATCTGATTGGGTTAATTAGATATTATCCAATACGTGGTGTTCCTAATGAGAGGAGTGGCTGATGGTGGCACAAACTCCTGGTCTTCCATATGTCTGTTCTGTACCTCATAGACTTTTTCCAAGGTGCTGATTTTTGCTCCAAATAGATATGGCCACAGCAGCCAGTTCTGTTATCTAAAACATGGCTTGTATGTGTTTCCTTTAATTAAAAACAAAAACTAGACTGTACGCATAGAGTGTATTTTGCGACGTAAGAGCTTGCAGTTACATAACCCATGTAAAAGAATTACAAAGGCCTTGAATTTGGGGAAAGTTTTCAATAACTGTTGGATATTATTATAATTGTTACCCATTTCTACTTTTTTTTTTTTGAGGGCAGTGTCATATGTGGGACCCGAACTGGGGCCGCCGGCTTCCCACGCCAGCGCTTAACCAGTGCACCACTCGGCCAGCCCTCTACTTTTTTTTTTTTAAAGATTTTATTGGGGAATGGGGGAAGGGAAATAGTGTTGGGGAATTGGGGAAGGGGAACAGCCAAGTTGTTGTCCTTCAATCTTAGTTGTGGAGGGCGCAGCTAGCTCAGCTCCAGGTCCAGTCACCATCTGGCAGCCCATCAGCAGCTCACTGCCACTCAGCTCAAGGTGTCATGTTCAATCTTAGTTGCTGGTGGGTGTAGCCCAACTTCCCATGTGAGAATCGAACTGGAAACCTCGTTGTTAGGAGCACGTCCTCTTGCCAGCTGAGGCATTCTGCCACCTCTTGGCAGCTCAGTGGCACCTCAGCTCAGGCGCAGCTCACTGGCCCATGTGGGAATTGAACTAGAGACCCTGTTACTCAGAGTTCGCACTCTTAATGGAACTGAGCCACTCGGCCAGCCCTCTACTTTGTTTTCTTATTATCCAAGAAAATATGAAAAAATATACACATGTATTTAGAGACATAGATACGGAGGGATATTTTTCCCTCCTCATTTTTGTTCTTTATTTAAATGGCAGTAAACTATATACACTAATCTGTGTCATCCTTTAATTACTTTCAATATATCTTGGAGATATTTTCATAATATTTTATTTTTTTGTTCAATTTATTTAAATTAAAAAAAAAAAAAAGTTCACCTGTGTCTATTATCCCCAGATCTGGCAACCACCAATCTGATTCTGTATCTATGAGCTGGTTTTTTGTTTTTTAATTTTATTTATTTATTTATTTATTTATTTATTTATTTATTTGTTTATAGACTCCATTTATAAGATATCGTACAGTAATTATCTTTCTCTGTCTGACTTATTTCATTTATGCCCACAATTTCCTTCCATGTTTTACCACATGAGAAGATTTATTCTTTTTATGGCTGAATAATATTCCATTATATCTATATATACCACATTTTCTTTATCCACTCATCTTTCAATGGATGCTAACATTTTTTTCCATAGCTTAGCTTTTGTAAATAAAGCTGCATAACGATGCATATATCTTTTTTTTTTTTTTTAAGATTTCATTGGGTAATTGGGGGAGGGGAACAGCATTGTGGAACAGACAAGTTGCTGTCCTTTTGTTCTTCAGTCTAGTTGTGGAGGACATTGTTTCACTGGCCCATGATGGTATCATCATTGCGCTCTTCCCAGATGAGGCAGATCGGTCGCCAGCCTCTGGATGGTCGCTCACCGCGGCTATTGGCAGCTCACAGTGGCTGCCAGCTGCTCATGCTGGCTGCCAGCCACTCCCTGTAGCCTATGGCAGCCCACTGTAGCAGGGACTGCAGCTATGCCATTCCAGGGACTCAGAGCAGCCCAGCTCCAGGTGGAGCTGTTGTTCACCATCTTATCTGTAGAGGGCAGTGTCACTGGCCCTCATATGTGGGATCTGAACCAGGGCAGCTGGTGTCCCAAGCCAACTCTTAACCACCGCGCCACTCCGTTGGCCCCTACATATATCTTTTTGAATTAGTGTTTTTGTTTTTTGCATATTTGAGATAAATATGCAGAAGTAGAATTGCTGGATCAAATGGTAGTTCTATGTTTAATTTTTTTTTTCAGGTTTTATTGGGGAATTGGAGGAGGGGAACAGACAAGTTGCTGTCCTTTTGTTCTTCAGTCTAGTTGTGGAGGACATTGCTTCACTGGCCCATGTTAGTATTGCCATTGCGCTCTTCCCAGATGAGGCAGATCAGTTGCCGGCCTCTGGATGGTCACTCACCGTGGCTATTGGCAGCTCACGCTGGCTGCCAGCCACTCATGCTGGCTGCCGGCCACTCCCACTGGCTGCCGGCCACTCACTGTAGCGTATGGCAGCCCACTGCAGCAGGAGCTGCAGCCTATACCTTCGCCGGGGCTCACAGCTCACCACAGCTCCAGGTGGAGCTGTGGTTAGCTGTAGAGGGCAGTGTCACTGGCCCTCATATGTGGGATCTGAACCGGGGCCGCTGGCATCCCCAAACCAGCTCTTAACCAATGAGCCACTCAGCGGGCCCTATGTTTAATTTTTTTGAGGAACCTCCATACTGCTTTTCCATAGTAGCTACACCAATTTACATTCCCACCAACAGTGGACAAGGGTTCTATTTTTTCCACATTTTCACTAATTGTTGTGATTTCTAGTCTTTTTAAAAATAGCCATTGTAAGAGTTGTAAGGTGATATCTCATTGTGGTTTTGATTTGCCTTGTCTGATGATTAATGATGTAGAGCAGCTTTCCATGTACTTGTTAGCTATGTGTATGTCTTCTTTGGAAAAATGTCTACTCAGATCCTCTGCCTGTTTTTAAATTGAATTGTGTGTTTTTCTGCTATTAAGTTATATGAGTTTGTTTTGCATGTGGTTGTCTAATTTCCCCAACAGCATTTAGAAGAGACTGTTCTTTTCCGATTATATATTCTTGGCTATTGTGTCATAATTGACCACATATGCATAGGCTTATTTCTGGGCTCTCTTCTGTTCAGTTAATCTTTGTGTATGCTTTTATGCCAATATCATACTGTTTTAATTACTATAATTTTGTAATATATAATAGTTTGAAATCAGAGAGCATGATGCTTCCAGTTTTCTTCTTCTCTCTCAAGATTGCTTTGGGACAGAAAATATATAAAATAAGCTTGGAGCATGTTATAGTATTAGAAAGTAAGGAAGTACTAGAAAAAAATGGGTGGGATATATTAAAGGGACACAGGAACCAACTTGAAAGAGCTCCCCATGTCCAAAGCTATAACTGAACAACAAAATAATTATTGGAATATAACTTAAATTGTAAAATAAGTATCAGTATATCCATACTGATATGAATAAACAAATAAGGAGAAGAGATAAATCTCCATGCAGAATTCAAAATAATTTATGTAGATACTCTACTCTTAAAAAAATAGAACATAACCCCTTATGCTTTGCATCCTGAGCACATTGACTTCCTTTCGAACAATACAGTATGAAAAGGTGTGTGGGTGGGAGTAACTTTACAGTGGAGATACTTGACAAACGTACCTCAACCAGATGGTTAAGGTCAGTATAACAGTGATAAATGAAGTGGATAATACATTTTCTTGATATGACATAATGAAAATGGCCCTTTACCTCTGTGGTTTTCCTTCTAAAAACCCATAAACCCAACATAATCATGAAAAAACAAACAAAAACACAAAAGTTACAATAAAGGAGCAGTCCTCAAACTAGGTAACTAATGTTTATCAAAACTGTCAAAGTCATCAAAAACCAAAAAAGCTGAGAAGTTGTCACTCAGCAGTTGCCTAAGGAGACATGATGACTGAGTGTAAAGTCGTATCCTGGATAGGATTCTGGAACAATAAAGAGAGAGGATATTTGCTAAAAACTAAGGAAATCTGAATAAAGTAAAGATATTAGTTAATAATAATATATCAATATTAGTTTATTAACTATATAAATGTACTATGCTAATGTGTTAATAATATGGGAAACTGGATGTGGAGTGTATGGAAACTCTAGTATCTTTGTGCTCTTTTATTTATTCCAAAAAAAAAGTTTATTAAAATGATTAAAAAGGAGGGGATGAGGACTTATTTAAAGAGATTTAAGAATGCAAGAAATGTATCAACCATATTTAATATGTGGACCAATTGACATTTGGAATGTGCAATTATATTACATATTTATAAAAAAGCATATCATTCAAAGTCTTCCTCAGTTTATTTTAAAATTACTACCCAAGTGTATTTAATCTCAAAGAGGGATATATGTTAACTGTGGTTTCCAGAGGTGAGCAAAATTTTTCTATAAAGGACCAGATATTCCATGTTTCAGGCTCTGCAGGCCAAATGGTAGTGTCATGCCCACTCAAGACTGTTTTGGCGGAAAGTAGCCTCAGACAACATTAAATGAATGGGCATGGCTGGGTTCCAATAAAACTTTATTTACAAATATAAACATTTGCAAATATGACCATTTGTCATAAGGACTATTGTTTCCTGACCCCTGATCTACACTGCAATTTGAATGTTAGTATAAAATGAGGTTTATATTATATCAGTGGTTTTCAAACTGTGTTTTGAAGAATGTAAAACATTTATCAAAGAAAACTTAAAGGACAGAATTGTAGATCAATGAGGCAGCATGGAGACAAAGTGAACAGAGCGTTGAATTTTCCAATATCAGCTGAGTGATTGTTTCTGCTTTAAATATTTTTATATAAGGGGGTTCTATGTAAGATTTTGTTCAGGAGGCAGTATTAGATAATGGTTAAGAGAACTAACTAGATTCAGAGTGCTTGGTTTAAATTCGAGTTCTACCATGCCTTACTATGTTTATGACCTTCGGCCTTTTCCTCAGTTTGTTTGTTTTTTAAAGATTTTATTGGGAAATTGGAAGAGGGGAACAGCGTTGAGGAATCGGGGATAGGGAACAGACAAGTTGCTGATCTTTTGTTCTTCAGTCTAGTTGTGGAGGACGTTGCTTCACTGGCGCATGTTGGTATCATCATTGCGTTCTTCTTGGGTGAGGCAGATTGGTCACCGGTTTCTGGATGGTTTCTCACAGCAGCTCTTGGCAGCTCATACCGGTTGCCAGCCACTCATGCTGGCTGCTGGCCACTCATGGTAGCCTATGGCAGCCCATTGCATCAGGGGCTGCAGTTATGCCGACTGGAGGACTCACAGCAGCCCAGTTCCAGGTCTAGCTGTTGTTCACCATCTTAGTTGTAGAGGGCGCAGCGTCACTGGCCCTCATATGTGGGATTCGAACTGGGGCCCTGCTGCTCAGAACTGGCATCCCAAGCCAGCTCTTAACCAATGCACCACTCAGCTGGCCCTGTTCCTCAATTTTCTCACCGTAAAATTTGAAAAATAACACACCTGTGTATATCAACTTGTAATGAAAATTGAATGCAAAGTTTTATAAAAAGTACTGAGGATAATAATAATACCTATGTATGCATCACTTTGGAATAGAAAATGAGAAAATATGTCTAAAATACTGGTACAAAATAACTACATTTACTATATTCATTAATATTATTATAATCAGCAAAATCAACATAATTTATCGTTAAAAAAACCCTTGAAAACTACTAGACCTTTGGGTCTCAATTAATGTAATTGCTCTAGTTTTATGAAAATCAGTAAATTCTTAACCTTTCTCTGCTGAGGAGTTTTTTTTTTTTTTTTTTTGATGGGGTAAGTGGGACCAGCAATCGTTGGCTGAAATAGGTCATATTTCTCAGCTGCAATTTCTAAGAATTACACCAAAGCCTGATTAAGAAGATAGATCTATGCTGACCTACATTTTTAGTACCATTCTGAAGCAGACAACAAAATGAAAAATGACTCAGATCCTTATAGTCTGCTGTAACATGAAGAACTAAAGTGACAACCCTACCATTGGACAGAGTGAAAAATGTCATCTTTCACTTTCTGGGAAAACAACTTCTGCCACATTGGCTTCTAGCTTGTGTAATATGTATCCCCAAAAAATGGCTGGGGAAAAAATAAAACAAGATGTAAAAGAAAACTAAATTTTAACAGATGTTTTTGCATATAAAATATTAAATAAAATAGAAACATTTAGGTTAAATATTTGTTTCATTTTCTGAATAGAACTAAATGATAAGTTAGAATTTCAAGGAAATTAGTGAGAGCTCAGTCTCAGAAGGTATTAAACTATAAAAAAGACAAAGCACATGATCTTTCTTTCCTAGGTACACAAGGTGAATATATTTTCTTATAGAAAAAAAGCAGTCTCAATTAAATGTGATATTGGTCTTTCACTTCTGGGAAATTTCATGTGTTTTCTTGGGAAAGCTTCCAACTTAAAATTAATGAGCATGATTAAGTCACACAGCTAGTGATGATGGAACCAGGATTTTAGTCCAGTCCCATATACTACATCCTATTGATGTTTCTTAACGTATCTTCCCCTACTGTTTCACTCCTTTCCCCTGTTTTCTAAAATTAGCTTGAGCTAAACTAAGAGAAGCAACTCATCAGAGCAGATTGAGGAGATAGAATCAGAAATTCTCCCTGGGCCTTATGGCTCCCAACTATTCTCACCATTCTGCATCCTGACATTTCATGATTACTCTTGACCATCCATGTTTCTGTAAGTGAAAAGAAGAACTCTTTGTGTCTTTTCATTCTCTAAATTCAGGGATGGATTGCATAACTTCAAAAAGATTAGAATGGTTTCTTTTGAGGAACAACTGGACATGTATACTTCTTCCATCAACTGCCAGATCTCCCAGATGCCACCTCTGCTAGAAGTCAATTAGAAAACATCTCAGGCTTCTAGACAAATGGAACTAATGAATATCTGAATGGATTAGTGCCTGGGGAACCCATTCATCGTGTTTTCTTCTTTATACATTAAGCATCCAAATCTATCACAGATAACTGTTGGCACAAATGACTTCCTTGATGCCCACAGATTAAGAAACTTGAATTTCTGAGTTATTCTTCTGAGCTTAATATTATTCTCTTTTAGATGTTTCATGTTTGCTTCGTGTGGGCTCTCTGTTACCTTTGAGTTAGACTTTAGTAGTAAAATTGTAATGTGTAACATGCCATTTCCTATGAAGACTTTCCCATTTATTGTCTAGTGATAGTTTAGGGTGTGTGTGTGTGTGTGTGTGTGTGTGTGTGTGTGTGTGTGTGTGTATGTGATACTTTTTATCTTTGTTGTGGTCTTTCATCTTAGGTTATAGAACAGTGATAGTATGACAAGATGTCTACAGTGCCCCCTTTCCTTGGTATTGCTTTGTCTTTTAATTATGTAAATGTACTCAGCTTTTTTTGAAGTCTTATTTACTCCAAAAAATAACAACTTTAAACCATGTCGATGGCTTCTTATTCAGGGGTATGGCAGCCTGAAATATACAATATTATTGTAGCTAATGATCTGATCTAGTTAATAAGAGCTTGTCTTTCTCCACATGTTGAACACCCTGAAAGTACATTCCTAGTAATCCAATTTATCTAGGTCTAGTATTCATTTAAAAAATTCTTTGTTTATTTTCATTTTAATTTTTTAGGAAAAAAATATAAAAGGTTAAGAATAGCCCAGAGAATCAATTTGAAAAATACATATTGAGTTATATATGCTTTCCTGGTAGATGTCCCTGTTTAGAATGACAGAGTTGGTGATTGAATACATATATAGTTTGTATACAAGTGTATCATGCTACACATATATAGAAAAAAATATGGGTATAGTAGAAACTTAATAACTTAATGATGAAAACCAGTATACTGATATATTCTGATATGGAAAATTCAGACTGGTCTATCAGTATTTTAATGAACTCCTTTAATATTCAAGTCCTCTGAGAGGTACTATCATTATTATTATATATAATAGAAACTAATATTTATCAAATACTCATTACAAATACATTATGCTGGGCACTTTCTATATACTATTTATTTAATCCTCACAAAAATCCTGTGAATTGGTTTTATTTTTATATTCAGTTTACAGATGGGAAAATTGATGATTTGAGAGCAATTAAGCATTCATCCTAGGTTAAGTAGTTTGCAGGTGGCAGAGTCAGAATTTGAATCTAAGTCACCTAATACTAAAGGCCTTAACTACAATATGCTGCTTCAGATATGTAAACTATGATGCTACCTTTTTTCAGCCTAGTGTCTATTGAGGGAGAGAAAACAAATATAATGGGGGAAAAAACTGCTTTAAAAATTAAGGTTTGGGAAATCAGTTAAGTCTAATGGGCAGTAGGGCATGACAGAATAAATGTTTAATAGGACCCTTGGAAGATGCAATGACACAAAATTGGTTTTCTGATACAGAAAATGTGAAAAGAAGAAAAGATAGAGGCTACCAGCTGAAGTATTATGGCTCCCCTTCCAATGTTCGTTCAAGATGATACTGAGAATATCATGGAGAAAAAGTCAGTCTCAGAGCTCATGTTCTGGTGAGAGAGATCTGTGTTTGTTTCTCACTGGTGCAGGCTATGTGAGCAATAACTACCGCATGGTCTATGGCTTCCCAAAATGTGGGAAAGGAAGATAACACAGCCTGAGGAACCAGGGAAACAGAGCCAGTGTTGGCAGAAAGTGGCCATTGGCACATGGAACATAGATGATGGTTCGGTTGTAACTGGGCAGAGCAGAAACTCCAGCCTTAGGGAACTCAGAGTTCAATACCAGAAGCAGGTATCCTCTGCCATCTCTCATGCTCGCTTAGACAAATGTGTAAAGTGATAGCGGGCAATGGGTTTTTGAGAATGAGGCCACCAGGAAAATCTCCACATCCGTTATATGCTGCCTGTTCACTTGGCACATGATTTGGCCGTTTTATGTCATTTTTCTGCTAATTTAAATTCTCAGCAAAAGATGGGTAAAAGTGCTTGTCTTATAAGCATGCTTGTATAATTTATATGTTCTTAGAAGTCCTAAAAAAACATTAAAAAAAAACATTGGGTTCGAAGGCTGGGGGTGGATGCAATGGAGAATAAGCATAAATAAACCCTAAAATGATAATATACCCTAAAACAAAAACACGAAAAGATAACAGTTCACACAGGTGTGCTATAGCCATGATCACTGAGATCTGGAATAGTCTGATGCATTTTAGAGATGGGTCCTGAGGTAGCCTTCAGAGGATAAGTAGGATTTCTGTAGGCCTTGAGTCACTGAGCCATCTGTCTGGGAGAACAGCATGAGCAAATACCAAAAGGATTCATTATCTACCACAAATAATAATAATTGTTTTCAGGCAGAATAAAGAATTACGATGATGTCATAACTAAAACAGGCTTACTTGGGCAGTTGTAAATGTGAGGCTGAAGGGCAGGGGAAATTAGGAGTCTGGGTTTAGCTGTCTCCCTGCAGAGTATGAGGAGTTGAAGCCATAGCAGTAAATTATCTCATGTGCAATCAACAAAACAGGTTCAAGTTTATGAGGCTAGAAGCCTATGCAATTTGGATTGTCTTGTTTAAGGAAAAAAATAGAAAAATAAAAATGCAAACTTACTAGAGCCCATTAGGGGCCTTGGAAGGAGCCAGTTAGGTGAGAGACCCTTAATCCTAAACTTCATAATTTTTTGGAATTTCCATCTCTGATTAAAGCAGCATTCATCAACAGAAATATAATGTGAGCTACCTATGTAACTTTAATATTTTTCACACACATTAAAAAAGGTTAAAATAAGCATGTGAATTTTTTTGTATTTTATTTAATCCAGCATATCTGAAATATCATTTCAACATGTAATCAATATAAGAAATATTAATGAGATATTTTACATTCTCTTTTTTCATACTATGATCTTGGAATTCTATTGCATATTTTTTAGAGAGGAAAGATATCAGTTAGGACTAGGCACATTTTAAGTGTCCAATAGCTTCACATATCTAGTAGTTACCATATTAAAGAGCACATGACTAGAGCCGTGGTACTCAATGTGTGATCTGTGGGCCAACATCATCATCATCACCTGAGAGCTTCTTGGAATGAAGGCAACATCTCAGACTTCACTCCAGTCCTACTGAATCAGAATATATATTTTCAGTAAAGTCCCCAGATGATTTATATGCACATTAAAGTTTGAGATGTGCTGCTCTGAGATCTAAGAATAGTGTCTCTGAAAACAATTGTAAAAAGAAGACTCATATTATAGAAGTTCTCAAAGAAGGCCCCAAAGGAGCAATGTTAAAAACAAAACAAAATAAAAAAACAAAAAACAAAAGAGTAATGGAGAAAGTTCTTATGATCAAGAAGATAGCAGTAACAAAAACATAGCAGAGTTGAAGAAGAGGGTTAGAAATGAGAACAGTCACTGTTAGAATCATAATAACTGATTAATAACAACTGTTATCATCATCACCATCAACATCATTCAACATCATCATCATCATCATCATCATCATCATCATCATCATCATTCTTTATAGCCCACTGGTAAACTGAGCAATTTCAGGAGGGGGTAAAAAATAATTTGAATGTGAAGGGGTTAAGGATGGGCCATCAAGTGGATTTAGATTACTTTGAGGCAGTGAAAAGAAAAGACATCACAGACATGAAGGTTATCGTGATGTATTAAAAAAAAATAGAACATCATTCAAACGGTAGTCACAGGTATTTTTAGCCTAACTATGAAGTGCTTATCATGAATGTTTTCCCCTAATTCTTATTCTATTATCAATATTACAGTTTGAATAAAGATAACTGATCACACAGCAACTGCAGAATACATTTGGAACAGTTCTGAAACTTTATTATTGAAAGTTTTATCATGTAGATTCACAGCTAGAAATGAAAAATGATACTTCTTAATTGAACACCTTTATGCCTGTGACCCACTTAGTGATGCATGCTATGGCTGACAGTGGCTAGAAAGAGAGGCACAAAGTCTTTGCAATGCTTCATGATTTATATGATTGCAAAGTATTTATTTAATTATAAGAGCATCTCTCATTGCTGTTGCAAATGTTGTTTACTCACTTTTGCTACTAATATAGTCCTCTGCTTTTATTTGGATTCAAGGAAATAGAAATGTTTTTAATTTAATTGGAATATCAATGACATATTAGGATTCAAATGAGCCTATTTCATTTTGTAAGCAAAGGTATTGTTGTTGTTGTTACAATGGATTTTTCAAAAATTGCTTGGTTGATTTAGCAAACTGAGTACTCCGGTGTGTAATAAAAGCCCAGATATATGGGACAATGTATTCAAATTTGTACTTCCATAACCAGGTCAGTGAATGGAGAATAATTAGCACTCAGTAAAAACCATCACGATGGATGGCAAGATAAATGAATGGGTGGCAATGCAACAGTTATTTCCCCCACTTATGGTTGATCCAAAAACCACTGCTTTCAATATGTTTTCTTATTTTAATTCGATTAACAACTATTTCACTGAGATCTCTATTTTACTTGATATTTAAAAGTTGAGGGCTGGTCGAGTAGCGTGGTGGTTAAGAGCTGGCTTGGGACGCCTGCGGCCCCAGTTCGGGTCCCACATATGAGGACCAGCGACACTGCCCTCAAAAAAAATAAAAAATACAAAATAAAAGTTGAAGTTGACTTTTAAATACTGGTTGATTTAATCAATTATTTATTTTTATAGGTAAGGAATATAAAAATATAGGAACTGGTCATTATAAATTATATGGAAATAGTCTTCAATATCTTTAGAGTATCTTTTTCTAAGGAGAAAAACAGAAATAAATAATAACCCTTTCAAACTATTTCTTACTATATTCCTTTTGTCTTTTGTGAACAATGAACATACACACAGGAAATTATATGACACAAAAATATGGTGTAAGACTCAATTTTATTGTAGTCTAAGACACTAGTCATTAAACATATGTGGAAAATATGTTTTGTGCCAGTTAATGATGCTAGATCTTGAGGACACGTAGGTGGAAAAGACTTTTTCTCAACACACTTTACTTGTGTACAGCTATTATATGATCAGATTATTAAAAATACAATAGAGGAATGAGCAAAACACAACGGAAGCAACTAGAGATGGCCATAAACTCTTACTGGGTGATTAAGTAAATCTTTAGGGATGTGAATATTTTAATTGAGCCTAAAAATACAGAAGGCTGAAAATGGGGAAAGAAAATTACAGATAAAGGAATAGCAAGTTCAAAAATACAGACACAGGGTTCTTTGGGGGGTCAGTGAGTAATATATGGGGGCTGTAAGTATGGAGCCTGTTGGGTGGAGGGTTGGGAACAGCACCCGGATGGGTAAGTTGAGTCTGGCCTTTGAAAGGCTTTGTAGATTCTAACAGGAAGTTTGGTTTTTAATCTATGGAATATAAGCAACTATCAAATGTTTCTGAGTAGCAGAATTAGATTTAATTTTCAGATGATGAATTTTAACAGGTGGAACTTATTGCAACAGGAGAGGTAAGCAGTGATGAAAACTGAATCAGAAAAACTGCAGTGAGAATGGGAATTAAATTGAAGAGAGGATGAATGACTATGAAAGAGGTTCTGGAGCCAGGTCTAGCAAGATATGGGATGGCCAGATTTTAATTTGAGAAGTGAAGGAGCAGAAAGAATAAAAAACAGTGCAGATGTGTCCAGCTTGAGGAAAAGTGCAGATTCCATGGCTATGTCCAGAAACTCGAAAGAAACCCACCAAAGGCTAGTTTCCTGTTGTATACATTTCACAAAAGGCTTTCTCATCTCATAGTTTACTTCTGTCTCTTATCTATAATGAAGATGGCTGTTGCAGAGACAAAAAATATGTATTCCTTCTATTCAATTAGAAATCGTTTAGAAAGTTACTTTTTGATATGCTTATCTCCCTCTAGGGAAAGCAGTGGTCTAAACTATAAAAATGGTAGAGAGAAAGGGTTATTAGATCTCTAATTAGTTATCAGTTGTTTTACACTTCAAAAAAAAGTTGAAAATAAGTCCAGTTGAAAATTAATCCATTGGTTGGTTGTTTTTCTTTAGTTTCACATCCCTAAAAATTTTGTGAATGTAAATAGAGAAATGTTATTATTAATATTTTTGAGATAAGCTACCTAGTGGGTTCGTTTTGCTGGGTTCACATAATTTATACTCTATTTTTCTTTAAGTGAAATAAACTATGAAATTAAAACAGAATAATTTCGGGATTACTAAGGGATTTATTTCATTCAATTTGACAAAGTACACAATTTGACAAGGTGCCTGTCATCAATATTGTAGGAAAACCTGAAACAATACCATTATGTAGGAAAATAAAATTAATCATTTTTGTTTCTGTTGTTTGGCCCATCAATTCATGAATTAATTTGCAGAGCCAAAATTTCAAAATAAAAATAGTTTTTCTAGAAAAGTAATAAGTATCTGTGTTCTTTTAGAAGAATCTCTTTCCTTAAGATACTGTCCTAGCATTAACATATGATGTCTTGCTACCCAATTAAAGTACTCAAAAACATAAGGAAATGATTAGCCTTTTAGAAATAAATACACTCTTGTTATTCACCTATTCCACTGTCAACCACTGAGATACCCTCTTTGAAATTGGGTCTTGATTCAAAAAGTTTTCACAATTGCATGTTTGTTCAAAAATGAGATGAACATTTGAACAAAGCAAACTGATTTAAATGCTAACTCTGTATGTACTTAAACTTTCTGAACATCAATTCTCTGATTTTTAAAATGAAGAAAATATTATAATATCTCATTCAAGGGATAATGAGGAGGGTTAAGTTAAATATTATCTTTTTTTGCATCAATGTGGGTGACATTTAATAAGGTGAGTACGGAGTATAGATTTCTTTTGTAAGAATATATCAACCCTGCCCTCTGATCTGTAGAATTTAAAGATTCCCATGGTTGGAAATAGAAGATGTTGTGATCCTGATTTCATCAGCCACTTTATCCACAATTGTTCTGCTATGCAAGTCAGTCATGGCTTGTGACTATAAACCTTTTTTTTTTTCATTATTAGCTAAAAAAGAAAATCCATGTAACTCACATTTGCAACAACTTGAATCATTATCTGGGCACAATTAATTTGTATTATGTGAGGATATAGATGGGTGGAGCAAATAAAATTCTAAAGGACAGAAAAGTATAAAGTAAGCATTTTACAGAAATGAAAGTTAATTTTTAACAGATAAAAATCGAAATTACAAAGGGCCAGCCGAGTGTCTCAGTTGATTAAGAGCTCACTCAAGAGTGTGAGCTGAGCTCTGAGCAACGGCGGTTCGATGCCCAGCCCGAGCTGAGCTGCCATTGAGCTGCCAGCAGGTGGCAGGATGGCTCAGTTAAAAAAAAAAAATCAAAATTACAAGATACTTCATCTGCAGCATGAAATGATTGGATTATTTGGCGATCAAATCATTTTACACTGCCTTGCCCAATAAAATTGATTAATATTAAAATTTTTGAAGCTTTATATTATGCTAAATTGCCATTTTACTAATTATATCCAATCATATTCTCTTCCCTAATCATCTGAATCCTGATCTAAAGACCATATGATCAAAAAACTATTATTTAACCATGGAAGACATTTTATATTAGGTACACATATTGTGTTAATTTTTTTTCTCTTTTATAAGCCAGGATTTTCTTTTGCACCTAATCGTATATTTTTAGTCATTTAAAAAATATTTATGCCCAAGATATGAAGAGAAATGAAATTAGAAAATTAATTTTGTGATTTTTGGAACGTTTCATTTCACAGTTTTTCTTTCTATTCTTCCCTTTCTCCACTTCTGTCTCTCCCTTCTTTCCTTTCTGAAATCAAATCAAATCAAATAAAACCAAACCAAACAAAACCAAACAAAACAAAGCAAAATAAAATAAAATAAAATAAAATAAAATAATAAAATAAAATAAAAATTCAGTGTTTGGGGCTGGCGGGGTGGCACGTTGGTTAAGAGCTTGCTTGGGACACCAGCAGCCCTGGTTCGGATCCCACATATGAGGGCCAGTGACACTGCCCTCTATAGCTAAGGATGGTGAAAAACAGCTCCACCTGGAGCTGGGCTGCTCTGAGATCCCAGAACAGCATAGCTGCAGCCCCTGCTGCAGTGGGCTGACATAGGCTACAGTGAGTGGCCGGCAGCCAGTGTGAGTGGCTGGTAGCCAGTGTGAGCTGCCAATAGCCACTATGAGGGCCGTCCAGAGGCTGGTGACCAATCTGCCTCACCTGAGAAGAGCGCAATGATGATACCAACATGGGCCAGTGAAGCAACGTCCTCCACAACTAGACTGAAGAACAAAAGGACAGCAACTTGTCTGTCTCCCTTTCCTGGTTCCCCAACACTGTTCCCTTCCCCCAGTTGCACAATAAAATCTTTAAAAATAAGTAAATAAATAATTCACTGTGTCAGTGCTTGCTCTGTAGAAGACATTATATTAATTTCTAGTTTAAAGGGACTAATAAGATATAAGAGCTGTTGTCCTTGACCTCAAGGAATTTCTATTTTGGTAGAAGAGAAATAAAAATGATCAGTTAAATAACAGAAGGAGAGAGGGTGTGTGTGTGTGTGTGTGTGTGTGTGTGTGTGTGTGTGTGTGTGTGTATACCAGAGAGCACAATGTCCTGAGTAACTGATTCTAACAGCACAACATTTAATATTAAATAATAAAAGCAGATAACCTTTAAGTGAAGTTAAATGATCAATAGTTTTAGAAGACAGAGAAATGAATGGAAATTAAGAGGTTGACAAATGATGTTCTTAGGCTTTTATTTACCATATAATAGTGAGAATCTATTCTATATGGAAGAAGTATGGAGACATCCATTTTTTGCATTCAGTCCCTTAAGCCATGCCTTCTGCTTATTCTGACGATCATTGGCAGGACGCTATCACTGCTGCTTAAATGTGGGTATTAATAAAAATCAAGTCGATCTTTGGCCTCTTCCCTACCACAAGCTCAGCACTCTTAAGTGACCATGTGATAGCTTTGAAACATATGAAAGAATATAGACTATCTTACATAAAGAACAGATGACACTGACTGGGAATTAAATGGAAATGACTCCTTTTTAAGATTCTGTAGTAGTTTGAAGGGCAACAGTGAGTGAATTCTTGTGACATAAGTTTGATGTAAATGAGTGGCCTTTTCTCTATTCCATTATGCTTAACTTACTCAGTAGCTGTTTTATGGACAGATCACCTTTTATTCTTCCTCAAAGAAGCACTGCAGTGGAATAATGTACTATAAAGGGTACTTATCCTCAAAGTGAAATATCTGCTACTTCAGTGCTTTCCTGGGACAATACTTCATATCATAAATCTATCCACATAGCAGATGCAATTGTTGCTTAGTTATTTCATCATGGACAGAGTTTATTGTCCCTTGGCTTAGTTATTTCATCATGGACAGAGTTTATTGTCCCTTGGCAGGCTCTTTCGAACTATTGTTGAATAAAATTCAGTAGAACTCTTGTGAAAATTCATTTCTATTAACAGCAAAAATAGTATCTATTAGCTAAATACAGTACAGTAGAGGATAATTATATATTAATATGCTGCAAGAACAATATATCAATAATATTTACAATATACCTATACATACATTTTATTTTTCAAGAGTGAAAGCCAATTGTTTTGCTGTAGGAAATAAAGCACACATTCCTTGTGAATGTCTACGAAAAGATGTTTTTTATTTTTATTTTAAGTAACAAATACACTTTTAATTGATCTACAAACAAAAGCTACTCAGCAAGGTCAGTAACCATTTCAGCCCCTCATCTGTTAGAGCAGTATCCTGGACAGGGTTGAGGCAGAGGGTTAACTGGTTATTTTCATTGTTGCACTTCATTCACAGTATTTGAAAAACAAGGCATGATAACAAATTTAGATGAAATTCATGGCTGAACGCCTAATCTAGTCCCCATATTTTTTCTTCAGTTCTTCTACTTTGTTGTTAGGAGATTTCATAGCATCTTACTCGGAAGTCCCTTTCAGCTCATTCCAGGCCTCTCACTTGGCCTTGCCTTTGAAGTACAACATCCCAGGCCATTCTGTATTTATGTCACCCACAGTCACTTGTTTGTGATGGCTATAGATGAACAGCATCTCATCATTTGCTGGCTTGGTCTTGAGGTGCTTAACATCCTCAACAGCTTTGTCAAACTCAGCCTGAGATACACAGGTAGAGTTGGTTGCAGGGATTCCAAGGAGCTGGCGACATGCAGGAAACAGACTCAGGCTGGCAGTCTACTTTTCAAATATATTATGTAGTATATGGTTCCTTTTTAAAAATGACACCAGAATAGAATAACAGGAAGAGAGTATTTTAAAAAGATATATACATGGGCCGGCCGAGTGGCGCAGTGGTTAAGCGCTGGCCTCGGAAGCCAGCAGCCCCGGTTCGGGTCCCACATATGAGGGCCAGTGACACTGCCCTCAAAAAAAAAAAAAAAAGATATATACATACTTTTTTCTGTTATTTAGAATTGAGGATGCTTTATTCACTTTAACTTGGAATTTTTGACTTAGGTGTATATATTAGTGTAAAAAGTGATTACCCAAGATTATATGGCTGATGTAAATATTGGCAAAACTCTTCACTGAGGGAAAAAGAAAAGGGAGAAGCATTTCAGCATTACACAAACCATATTTTTGGAGCTCAATTTTTCTTTATTTTTAAGGTCTCCAGGACTCTAAGTACTGTTACTGAGCATTCTAGCAGTCCCTTTGAGTATTGATCTAATTCATCTAGGCCTCCCGTCTGTGTGATATTTATATTTCTGTGCTCCTCAAATTTATTAAGATTTACTTGTCTTTTCTGTGTATCTCCAAAGTACTATTTTCTGTTTACTAAATCTTTCAAAGATTCCAGGCTCTGGCATCATCTGCCTTTTCCTAAGCGCCGACTATTTTGAGCTCAATATTTTGTTCACAGTGCAGAGGTCCTGTTGATTTCCCCAAAATGAAAACATTACTGAGTGATTTGCAGGGACCTGAAGACAAAACCTGGCCCAGAAGTTGTGTGAGATTATTCATGGGGAGAATTTTTCAGCTCTCTTTTGGTTTCTGCCTAGAGCCATTGAATGCCTCTTAAATCACTGACAGAAAATTTAGGTCAACATGTTGCCTGAGGTCATTTAAATTTCAAATCTGCTGCAATTTGCCTACAGGTAGCTAGTGGGAGAGAAGCGTATTGTGCCTACAGGCAGTGAACTGGAGCCCAGAATCTGGCATGGGAGACTTCAACTCAGACTCAAACTTACTTATGCTGTGCTGAAGGAAGCATGTCAGGAAGGTTAATGAGTCTAAATTGGCATTCCATCTCCTGACTCAGGGCTGAATTGGGAACTGCACAGAGTGATAGGGTGATTCTCTGCCAAGTTGTGTACCACTTGTTATAGTTTAGGAGCTAGGGATATTTTTTGTAAGCATAGGAGCTATTCTTCTGGCTCCATAGAAATGGTCTCTGAGCAAGTCCTAAATTTCATTATGTGTTTAAACAAGTCAAGTGACAGGAGTAGAATGCCCAGTGTTTCTAGGTCTCCATGGCAAGTCTAGAGCCCAGACACATAAAACGCGGTTCCTAGATTCAACCACAAGTTACAATTGGATGAATTCTGCTGTGTGCATGTGGACAGTTGTCATTCCAATTTCCTTTATCAACATTGGCCCTGAAGATAGAAAAACAGGATACAATTTTATTTATTTTTTTAAAAATATGTTGGGTTAAAGAAAGAAGTACATGTAGCACCCAGATTTTGGTTTCTCAGTGCTTGTTGGAGAAATGGTTGATTCAGTGCTGGTGCAGAGAAAGGACAAGGGAGGCCTGAAATCTCTCTTACCACAGAAAGTAAGGAAATGCTTTAAAATTGGTGATGGCAATATGAAAGAACATAGAAGGCAACTTGAAAGAGCTGCAAAGGAGCAAATCTTGGACAATCTGAGTGACAAAATAAGTAAAATAATGAATTTTAACCCATAACATCAAATAAATATCTATGCGTCTCTGTACTGATATAAATATATACTTCAATAAATAACGAGGACAAAAGAAACATCTCTTTCTTACAGTAAAATTCCACTTAATAAATGTAAAAGGAATGGTGGAATTTTTTTTTTAAAGATAAATACATTTTGTCAAACCACAGTAATAATTGTTACTGGTAATAATCAGTAATAGATACTAAAATTATTGGTCAAAATTCTGTTTAAAAAAATTTGTGTAGTTTCAAACTATCTGCCCACCAGGAGATACTTATTAATTAGTAACTTTACAATGGGAAAGCTTGGCAGATAGTACCTTAACTAAATTAGCAAATTAACATCACCAGTAGTAAGGCATATTGCTATCATATAATTCCTGATATGATGTACTGAGAAAGGCACGTTATTTCTATTATATTTTTGCCAGAAATGTCTAATATAGATCAAATGAAGAGAAAACATTAGACAAAACTAACTTGAGAGATAGTCTACGAAATAATTAGCCACTTCTCTTTTTAAAATGTCCATCATGGGCTGGCCGAGTGGTGCGGTGGTTAAGAGCTGGCTTGTTAAAATTTTGTGGGGTGTCAGATGGTCACATGTTTTGTTAGGGAGACCACTTCATGGATGGAGTGGAGGCTTGATCGCTGCGCTGTATACCTGAAATTGATGTTGTGTGGTGTTGTATGACAACTGTAATTGAATATATGGATGGTTACAGGATGTGGATTATGCGGTGGAGGGGAGTCAAAGGAATTGTGGTGGATGTTATGATATGTGGGTGGGAGAGAATTGGGGGAGGGGGAGTTGTCACTTTAAGGGGTGAAAAGTGTAGCTGTTGCACTTTGTTGTACACCTGAAGCTAATTAAAGAATTAATTAATTAATTAATTAATTTAAAAAAAAAGCTAGTTTGGGATGCCAGCGGCCCCAGTTCGGGTCCCACATATGAGGGCCAGTGACACTGCCCTCAAAAAGAAACAAAATAAAATAAATTAAATAAATTGTTCATCATGAACAGTTAAAATAATATATACATGCTGGGCTAGATTTAGGGGAAGTGTCCAAGATCAAGTTCCTTAACCTGTTAGGCTTCCATTTTTTTTTTTTTTAAGTACAAAGCAGACATATCTATCTTATAGTGATGTGCTGAGAATTAAACATGATAATGTATATAAAGGACCAAGTTAGTACTCAGATCATAGTAAGACCTGAGGAAACCATTAGGTTCGTCATTTTTGTAACTGGTATGGGTCATTACAAATCTATCCACAACTAAGTTTTGTTTTGTTTTGCATATTAGAAGGAATTATGAACCTGAGCGTAACTTCAAAAATAATTACAATGTCTATCTCCTCAACTGATTCTAATCTATTATTGTATAACTATTATTGTGTACCTCAATTCAGAAAGTACTATGATCTATAAGATCTATTAGTTGTGTCTATTTTATCTTGTTTTGGTCCAAAAATAATTGAAGGTAGCTTTACAATGAGGTGCTTAACATATACATCATGTCACTTATCCTCAAAATAATATTGTTTATCAAGAAATATTATTTTAATGGTTTACCTGAAAAAAATATATTTATTTAATTTGAACTATCTACAATAATTCACCATTTCAATTTCTAAAAAATGAAACTGAAATTTTGTTCTACATATTTTTATTTGCACTGAAATTAAACACCTAAACATATTCCATCATATGGATTTAATAACAAATTTCAGAGATAGGTGATATAACAATTAGCACTGTTCAAAATGCACACTTTGAAATTGCTAACTAACAACAAAATCTAAGTTGACTATTTTTAACTTATTAAGCTGAAAACTCATTGATCCAGGGGTTATATAATTTATTTTTCAAATATATATTTCTTTTTTACCATTATTTTTTATTATTTATTTATTAAATTGTGGTGAGAGAATATGATGATTAACATTTATTTTTATCATTCATTTAAACTTGGATGGCAGCCTAGAATTTGTTTTTTTCATAAATGTTGCATGTGTGCTTTAAAAGAATACATATTCTCTAATTTCTGGGCAGTGTTCTATCTATAGCTATTCAAGCTTATTAATCATGTTATTTAAATTTTCATATCTTTATGTATACTTTCCTTACTTGACCTATTAATTTTAGAGACAAGTCTCTAAAGTCTATTATTATTTACACATAATTGTGCATGTAATTCTTGATTTTCCCTTTATATATTTTAAGGATATATTGTTTGATGTGAACGAGTTTAGAATTACTTTCTGTATCTTATTTGTCATTGTGTCTTTCATCATTATGAAGCAATCCCCCATCTCTTTTATTGATTGTTTTTGTATTCAAGCCAATGTTAACATATCTATAGTATGTATTTGATTATTATTTGTTTGACATATATTTTTCATCCTTTTATTTTCAACCATAATGTGTCTTTGAGCTGTAAGTATGCTACGTGAAATAACATATGATAAGTATATTTTTAAATTCAATATGATGACCTGTCCTCTAACTGGTGTATTTGATACATTTATATTTATTGTGATTACCAACATATTTAGAAGTATTTCTACAGTATTATTTTCAACTTTATGTTGGTCCTGCTTTTTCTCTGATTATACCTGTTTTTATTCTTTATATTTAATTACTTCTGTCTACTCTTTTGTCTTTTATAATTATATTACTATTCCTTTAATAATTAACATTAAAATGCAATATGCATTTTAAAATCAACAAAAGTTTGACTTGATCAGTATTTCTACCCTTTTTATGAATAATAGTGAACAGTTTAAACTCTAATTACCTCCTTCAATATTTTGTTCTATATTATTTTTTACTCCCAAGTTAGACAATGTTATTTTGTTGTTCTATACAGTCAGTGTTTGCTTAGATTTTGTACACGTCTACCTATTTAATTGTTTATTATTCTATCTTGCATCTCAGAAATTTTTATAAGATAATTTATGTTTTTCCTGAAGCATATTTTTAGAAGTTTAATCAATAGCAGTCTGCTTATGTTGAATTCTGCCTGATAATCTAAAAATGTATTCTTTCGTTTCATTCATAAGAAAGTAAGCCAGGTACAATAGCTATTGTAATTTAGCATATAAAGTATGACATTGTCATCTTGCTTCCACAGCTTCTATTAGGATGGCAAACTCATTGCAGTTCTTTTTTTATGGTTGTGTTAGGTTTCTAGGGCTGTCCTAACAAATCAGCACAAACTGGGTGGCTTAAAATAACAGAAATATGTTTTCTCATAGTTCTGGAGACTAGAAGTCCAAGATCAAGGTTTTGGCAGAGCCATGCTCCCCCTGAAGACTCTAGGGAAGGATCTCTTCCTCGCCTCTCTCCTAGTTTCTGGGGGTTGCCAGTAATCTTTGGTGTTCCCTTGACTTGTAGATGCCTCACTCCGATCTTTGCCTTCCTCTTCAAATGGCCATATGCTCTTTGTGTATTTCTGTCTCTGTCTCTTCTCATTTATAAGGACTTCAGGAAAATCAAATTTAGGGCCTACCCTATTTCAGCATTATATCATCTTAACTAATTATAACTGCAAGCATCATATTTCCAAATAAATTCACATTCTGAGGTTCCAGAAAGGACATGAAGATTTTAGGGGAAGGAGTGGGGCACTATTCAAGCCAGTATAGTGTTGTAACTTTTCTCTATTGCTGTTTTAAAATTGTTTCTGTTTTTTAGGTTTTTTTTTTAGATTTTCTATGGTTTCACTATGATATATATTTTAACTTGTGGATTTCCTTATATTGATCCTATTTCATCAGCGTCCAGACACTTCTGAACTCTTTTTTTTTTTTTTTCAGCTGAGCCATCCTGCCACCTGTTGGCAGCTTATCGGCAGCTCAGCTTGGGTTGGGCATGGAACTGCTGTTGCTCAGAGCTCAGCTCACACTCCTGAGCAAGCTCTTAACCAACTGAGCCATTTGGCCGGCCCTGATCCTATTTCAAAAAATGTCATTATCCCTAGATCACCAATTCTGGAATTTCGTAGCCTTTAGAAATTTGAGTAGCTTCTCCCTTTAGTCAGTCTTTCAGTGTTCTCTTCTTAGAACACTAATTTAATGCATTTTAGATCTTCTCACTTTTATCTCCGATGTTTCCTAAATTCTCTCTCATGTTTAATCTGCTTTTTAAATTATCCATTCAGTTTATAATTTTGATTATTATACCTTTTATTTCTAGAATTTCTTTTTGATATTTCATCAAATCTATCTATCTATCAATAGATAGATAGATAGATAGATAGATAGATAGATAGATAGATAGATAGATTTGATGAAATTTCTTGTTTTTTCTTGTTTTTTCACCAGGCTTTGAGATACTTTTAAAAATTTCTATAAACATTGTTATTTTATAATCCATGTCTTAAAAGGCCAATGAAGTCCTTGATATCTAATCATTTAATTTTCCTGACTGTCCCTCATGCGAGATCACATTTGGTTGAACTGAATCTGTGGAATCACAATTGACCTATGCTTCACATGCCTTCCTGAAGAGAGAATTTATGTTTGGATAACCCAGGCCACTAGTAACCTGAGATACCTTGCCTTTAGGTTTTCTTGATCACACTGGTACTAAAAGTTAAAACAACCTATCAATTGGAGGACAGTGCTTCGTTACAGATTCTTAAGGAAGTTTTTCTCTTCTTTTTTTAGTCCATATCCTGAATCAAGACCTCATCAGTCAATTACTTTACCGATTCCCTTTACATGCTGGTGGAATTTTTCACCCCACCTTTACACTGAGGAGTAAATTTTTGTAGGTGCATGATTTATGGAAAGATCCCAGTTGCAACTTCCACCTAGCACAGACCCAAGGTCTTGTCTCTCATTTCCCATGTGGCCATTAAAGCTCAAGACTTGTATTGGTTCTGTATTGCAGAAAGCATGAGCAATATTAAGGTCATTTCATGTTTACAATTCTAATTTTATTTACTTATTTGTTTAATAAACATATATGGAGACCTTGCCAAATGACAGGCACTAAACAATGCACAGTACCTACTCCACTTTGGTCACATCTTGTTGGTATACCACTTAGCTCTTATTGTTGGAATACCAATAAATAAGAAACTAAATATGAACAGGTGGTAACAAGTACCACAAAGAAAAATAAAGCAAATTGAAGGAAGTAGAGAGTCATGATGTTTTATAAAGTGGTTAGAAAAGGCCAATATCATAAAATACCTTTGATTAGTGGTCAGTGAAAGTGAGGGAGTTCTCAGGTGGATATCTAAGTGAATGAACACAAGTTCAAATTCCTGACATGAGAGCTATTTAAAGAGCAAAGAGGAAACTGATTGGAGATAAAATCAGGATAATAGAAGTACGGGTGGGAGTGAAGAGGCGTGTCAGGAGGGGGAAGATCATGAAGGGTTTTGTAGGCCACTATTAAGTAATTTTATTTTATACTGAATAATATTGAAAACAGCTAGTGTAAAATCTGAAGAATAATGTAATATGACTTACAGTTCTGCTCTGGATCCCTGTCAATTTCTTTTCTCATCTTGTGATCTCATTCTGTTTTTGAAGGATTTTCCTTTTTTGTTTTATGCATATGTGGATGTAGTAGTTTTTACTATATATGGTTCATTAGAAATAGAAACCCACATATATTTATCTAATTGTTTACCACTTTTGTCCATATTATAGTGATCAAAATTTGAAAATAGATGTTTTTAATATTTGAACTCTAATGATTTAATGTATTTGAGCCATAAGCAACTATTCATAACATCCCTGTGATATGCTGCTTTTTATAACCTGGACTGTACTAATGACGTTTTTAGTGCCTTAAGAGTTAACTAAAATATAAAGAGACATATTGGAGAATACCAGGAGATTGTTTTCTTTTCCTGTTTAGTTCAATTTGCTATTTCATGTGTTCTCTTAATTAAATTATGTAATACTAGAATTTAAACAGCCTATCTTAAAAATGCGCAGGAAGTTTTTGGCAGATGTTTGGCACCTAACTGGGGGTCCATCAGGATGTATAAATCAGTTGCACCTACCTCTTTGAACTTTGAAACTTTGGTGATACTTCCTGAGAAAGTTGGTAGTTTCTATTGCCTTTAATTATGCTGTCTGGTAAATGACAAGCAGCCTTTTCAATAAGGAATAACTTTCTATCTCAACACTACTTAGCAATGTAATCTTCTTGAAGACATTTGAAGATGATTAAGGAAAGAAATGTACATTGAAATTTAATTAAGTGCACTATCACCAATGTAAGTAATCAAATCAAAGTGACAATGTGGATGAACCAGTTACACTGTAGCTAGAATATAACTAACTTAGTTGGGCAATAATAATTCTGTCACAATTGGCTTCTCTACTTGGAAGCTGGCAAATTTCTTTTTCATGTGAATTCCAAGATATACTCTAATGCATAAGTGGTAATGCATGAATGAAAAAGGTGGTGAAGAGATTTTAGACTTAATTTAAAAAAAAAACACAAAAACAGGATACTTAATCCAGAGTTGTCTTTAAATTTATTTCAATTTGCATTTGTGTGTGGGCGCATGTGTGCCCGTGCCGGCTTGCAAAGCAAAAGTTTAAGTGTCTAAAAATGGAGACTAGTACATTTCTACTTTGAGAGGAAGACAGAGTAGTTTTCTGTGAGGCAACTTTTTACAAGAAATTCTTCTGCTTACTCTATAGCTGCAATCTTTCAGACATACTTGGGACATCCATCTTACTGTTAGATAGCATGTGAATCATAACACTGCCCCAGAAACCAGAGAAGTGGTTTAAAAGGTCACTGTTCTATTAAGTCCACTGTGTTCTAAACTATTTGGGAGCTGATGGCGAACACTTGTGATTTGGTACACTAGAATACTTATAGTAGCACTGCAGAAATGGCAAAAATATGAGTTAGGGAGTCATGTCTTGCTGTCCTTGCTGAGAAAGACTAATTTCTGCAAAAAACAAATACAATGAAGTAAAATTGCTATTTTATTCAGGGCAAGACATAATTTACAATGGCAAAAATTTAAACACTGTCAAATCCAAAGGAAAACAAGGAAAAGTTATCTTCCAGTGTATCTGACGCGCTGAGCTCTCCCTATGCGTGCCACAGCCTCAAAGCTAGGGCATTAGCAACAACTTACTGAAAAGCATTTAATCACTTATTCAGTTCTTTAGATGCCACAAATAAGTGAGATCATATGGTATTTGTCTTTCTCTGACTTATTTCACTTAGTATAATGTTCTCTAGGTCCATTCATTCAACTATAATTTTATATATATTAGTCACAGGATATGGAGTACAGCATAGGGAATAGAGTCAATGGAATGGTAAGAGATATATACAATATAAGAGGGGCATAGATTGAGAGAGGGGAGTTATCATTTTGGAGGGGTGAAATGTCTAACTAGTACATTGTTTTGTATACCTGAAATGAATTAAAAAAAAAAACATTTACTAAATTGAGATCAAAGGATGACCAGTGTGGCAATACCAGTTACTTAGCAAACCCTAGTCAAAATTTTTCTGATCTGCTACTCTACTGATTTTAGCCTTCACCATCTGTGTCCTCTATATAGTTATTTAAAGTTAATTTGGATTTTTAAAGAGAAACTGAGGCATATTAAAATTTTAAGAGTTTATTTGAGCAAAAATCAATTTGAATAAGGCAGCATCCTGCCTAGCAGGCAAAAAGGAGCTCCAAGGAGCTATACAAAACGAAAGACTTTTATAGGCAGAAGGGATTGGGACAAGAAAGTTATACAAGAAAATAATAGCCGGTTGGTTATTGCAAGGTTACTTTTCTTTAAGAAATGGCAGGAGTCTTTCAGGCCGGTTTCCTAACTAGTGCTGATCAGACAATTCCTGATTGACTAGCTTCAGATTCCATTTCTGGGAAAGCCAAACCTGTAATTAAGTCTAGATTTGGTGATGTGGTTTAGTATAAGTGACTCTATTTTAGGCCTATTGTCTTGTTCTCAACAAGATACATTAAAAGGTAAAATGTGTTTTTTCTGAGGACCTGTTTAAGATTCCTAAAGATTTTGAGGTTCTATAGTTGTTTGACAAGTTTTCCAGAGAAATCCATTTTTTTTTCTTTTTTTTTTTTTTTTGGTAACAATTCAAGTCAATAAACCACAACTACCTCTTTTGTCTTCTCTGAAATCTTTCCAGTCATTCCTTGTTTGGCTCCAGTCATTTCAACATCCCTTTATCATTTCTGAAAGTGTGGCAGAAAGTGGGACCAGATAGTTATCAAGGCTTGCCCTTTCCAGCAGAGTAGTCATTAGGCACAAGTGGCTATTTGTATTTATATTTATATTAGTTTAAATTATCTTAAAGTAAAAATTCATTTCCTCAATTGCACTGGCTGCATTTCAAGTGTTCAGTAGCCCTTGTGGCTAGTGGATATCATGTGATCACAGAGGAACATTTCATGATTGTAGCAAGTTCTGTTGGAAAGCACTGGTTCAGACGGAACAAAGGAACTGTGGGCGAGAAATAAACTTTCCTCTACCCTCAAGGTTTTTTTGGCTGGTCTAATAATCAAATACATATGAGACAAATTAGCAAGAGAAGCTAACGAAATTTAATACATACATGTGTATGGGAACCCTGCATACATAAGAAAGTCAGAGACCTCACATGCATGAGAGGTTCAGACATAGAAAGGGAACATGGGTATATAAGACATCCTGAGCTAGGGATAAGTAAGATGCTTTGGCAGCTTCAAAGGGTCATTGCTAGACAATAAAAAGAGCAGATACTTAATAAACAGAAGTTTGTCGTGCCCTATAGATAGGTCAAAAGAGGTGATCTTTTTTATGGGCAAGGTCCCTAATTCAAGTTCTTCTGGGTAGTTAAGAGAGGGTCAGAAATTTCTCTTGAGACTGTGTCAAAATCTGCCTCTAGCTCAAAACAATCTGTACACCACAGAGGTATATCTTGGGGTGACTCATTCTGAACCCCCACAAAAGCAAACAACACTTTGCCTAAGATTTATGAGCATTGTAAAGTCGCATATAAACCGCATGTTACTCAAAGTTTCAAAAAGTTACTAATGCACAAAAAGGAAAAAAAAAAACAAAACACTGTTTCTTTTCAACATTGCCCCCAGCACACCCTTCCTGTTTACCTGAGCAAAGAGAGTCAAGAAGCAGTCAGGAGAAGCAAAGGAAAAGAGGAAAACTATCAACAGACTCTTATTCTGAAGAGGATTCTACCAACATTTCCCTTTTTTAACTGTTATCTGGTAAAACAAAAGATTGCTAAATTTAAAGATGTTTAAATACTGAAGTTTTTTGGCTGCCTGACACTGTTGTGCTATTTTCTATGGTCACCCATGAGCCAGAAACTGCTGAGATTTATGTGACAATGCCTATTTTAAAGTAATAACAGGTGTCTCATTAATCTAAGTTTTCTATTCTCTTCTTCTTATCTCCCGGCATTGATTCAAAGCTAATGTAATTAAGTAATCACTCTGAAATAAATGAGCTTCAAAGCAATTTTAAACTTCGTATTAAAATGTAACATGCTTAAAAAGTACACAAATCAGAAGTGTACAGCTCAATTAACTATTACCAAGTGAACACACCTGTGTAAATCTCACCATTTTTAAGGCCTCAAAGCCCATAACATGCCCCCTCCCAATATTTATCTATTCCCTTTCTTCTCAGAAGTAGCCACTATCTTGACTCCTTATGCCATAGATTGCATTTTCCTATTTTTGGAATGGAATTATACAATGTGAGGTTTTTTTCATGCTTGGCTTCTTTGGCTCATTATGTTCCTGATAGGCCTATTGTTGCACCTGGTTGTATTTCTTTCATTTCTATTGTTGTCTACCATTCCCTTGAATGAATATACCACAGTGTAGTCACCCTACTGTTGATAGGCATCTGGGTTGCTGGATGGATTGTTAGGAACACTCTTCTACATTTCATTTGTTTGACAAGTATTTGTAGGTATCCCCATTGGTTATACCTCTCAATGCATTTTTTTTTTTTAATTTTAAAATGGAAATGCCTGGGGCACAATATATTATTCAGTTGTCCCTTCTTCACAAATGTCATGCATAAAGGCTTTGGTGCCTTTTAGGAACGTCTGGTTTCGACTAGGACAAGTCTGCCACAACAGAACTGTGAGAATTTTGCTCCTGAATAAATATACACTCCCCATTGGCTGTGAGGAAGCAACAACATAGACTCATATGGCAGTAACTGTGCTTCTCTCCGCTTCCAATAATCACACCTTGACTATAATTAGACTCAGTTGCCTGTCCAGAGACAGTACCAGTCACTGAGGCAGACCCTATCTGGGCCCAGAGAGGCCCTAGCTTTTGGGGGTAGCCTGGAAAAATGGTCTCAATATTTTTGTGCATATTAAATACATCTTTTAAAAGCCCTAATTTGCCAACTGGAAAAAGAGGAAAATGGGTAGGATGATAAGTGGGATAGTGACAAAGATTATTCCCTATTTCTGTTTCATGATCAACCTCTCTGTTATGTTTGTTTATTTTGTTCTTTTTGTTTGTTTGTTCTTTGAATCTTGCAGCATAGATTCTGAGCAAATGTTATGGTCTTCCCTGTGAGTTGAATAAAGGAGAAAAGAGAGAGGATTAAAGATCAGGGAGAGGTGTTTTCACCATTGGTACTGTTAGCTGTAACAGTTTGATAAGATATTAATTAGAAAATGAAGAGCTGAGTGGATTCATGGAGAAAGAGGTCTTGATTTCTCAGCATGATCTCAAGGTTTAGCTTGAAAACAATCATTAGCAAATATAAAGGGCAAAACCTATGCAGCTAGCTTCACATGCTGTGCTTGACCTCTGAGGCTCTCTGCAAGCAACTAGCACAGGAAGCCACTGAGAGGGAAGGCCTGGGAAGGCTTCTGACCAAATTAAGCAGATTCTATGTAAATTTCACCCCCTATCTAAAAAAATAGAATACATTTTAGGCACTCACACATTTCTAATGGTCAAAAGCAGCTGGGATTAGGATTTCAGAAATAATAAATAAATAAAAGTAAACATTCTTAGGGCATACCACCACCTCTACCATCGTCCTAAATCTACTTGAATCTGAATCTCTGGGTGATGGGGCCCAGGAATCTGTGATTTTCAGAATCAGGAGATTTGGATATGCCATCAGGTACTGGAACCACTCCTCTAAATAGAGCCTGTTTGTGTTTGGCTCATCTTTGCTTCAAGAGAACAGGAGTTAGTTGTATAGATTCCATTCTTTTGTAGGAATAGATTACACGGCATAAGAAAAGGGGTTCATGGTTTTCATTTCTGTGTCACATTCACCAAAATAGAGGCTGTGCTATAGCTAAATGTCTTATTTGGAGGCAGCTGGTTCAAGCTGCAGACACAAGATCCCTGGAGCACCAGAAAAGATTGATACAGGTGTGTCTAGTATGATCAAGTCTGACAGTGACTAGATGTTTCACACAAACTCCCCAGGGGCCTCAGGGTGACCATCAGTCAGTCATAGTCTTGGAATAAAATATACTGATGTTTTTTGAGATGACTGTGGTGAGTTAGTAATCTAAATATTCTCCAAATTCTTGTCTGATTTTTGTGATACCTTCATTTATTGGTATTCATGAAGATTAATAAATATTTATTGAGCATATGGCACTATGCCAAGCATTAGTCCAGATATTGGAAATACAATTGTGGAGATGAGGTTTCAGACATTTAGATCTTATTCCCCCCATCACTGTTGGGTCCAAGAGTTTCAAGCAGGGACTGTTTTGGTGGTGAGGAACCCAAATGGCAAAAAGCCTTGCAGAGTCTTTGACATGAATGCAGCAACACTTTTATTCAGCAAAGGCAGAACAGCAGCAGCAGAGGCAGGACTCAGAACCCAGCAGCAGCAGCAGAGCCCATGTCCAGTTAAGCAGACCTGGGGTTGTTATAACACAATAACAATAGTGTCATGGTGCCAGCACACATGCGCACTAAGAGCAACTCACATAAACAAGTTGTTTTTCTTGCAGTCCCACCTGGGCCTGGGGAAGCCAGGGCTGCCAGTCTCCAAAGCCTGTAAACATTTCCTGACCCTGGGAGGCCATGCCACCTGGGTCCCCACACTCATGTTCAACTATTGTTTCTTAATCCTGCAAGTGTCCGTCTTCTTTTACTGCTGTATATCTGGTGAAAAATCTATCTTGTTAAATCATAACTGCATTTTACATCCAGTTCCATGTCAGTAGTCTCTGCAAAAGGACCTGTTTTACAAGCATAGTACCTAAACAGTAACCTATTGGGTTTCTCTTTACTTTTTTCTTGTCCTTTTTCTTACTGGCTAGAGCTACTAAATGTCTCACTCATAAACACAAAGCCATTCTCTGTTGGCTTTCATGAAGATCTCTCTTGTGGATTATTTTGAGCCGTACAGGTATTTTCCATCAGCACTCCTGTGATGTTTTTTTTTTTTTTTTTTTACGTAATGGTCTTTTACAGAGAAATCTTTCTCAAATATCACTCTCAACATTTTTAGTTTTCATTAAAACCCTTGAGTTTTAAAATGCCTGGGTTTTTCCCTAAGTCTTTCAGCACAAAGATCAAACTCTTGAGCTTATCTCTTGAGGAACTGGGGATCTAGACCTTGCCTTATCTCCTGTAGCTCCTTCATATTCTGCTCTTCATGAAACCAAGCTATATAGTTCTCTGAGAGCACCATGCTAGTTCATTGCGATATCTTGGCTCATATAAATCCTCTGCCCACCACAGCCTCTCACTAACTCCTCTCAGTCTTCAATACTCAGCTCTGTTCCAAGAAAACCCCGCTAATCACTTATGGATTGAGACGCTTCTTAATTATGCTACTTTAGTACTACAGTGCTATAGTACTCTGCACTGCCTTCTACTTTGGGGGTTTTCCTTTCTAGACTGTCTATCCTCCTTCAGGGCAAAGCAACTGCTCAGAGTACCTGGGACAAAGTAGATACTGAATAAATGTAAAATCAATGGGGGCAGGGTCCTTTTCTATTCTGAATCCTCATTGTCTGGCACATGGTGGGCATTAGATAAATGCTCACTAAAAGAATAAATGAATGAAATGAGCTAGTTTTACTTTTTTCCTATCTTCTCTGTACTACATATTGTGTAAAAATCTATTATAAATGAAGTGGGACATTTCTTTAAGGACATGGGCTCTAGCAGTTGACTAGCAGTTTTAATGATGCTGTTAATACTTGCAAATTAGTGATGGAAATACCTAATCAGGTGATTCCTCTATGGCTTTGAACCATTACCCAAAATGATATCTAGCCATACAATAACTTATGTCCTCTATGCTTATGCTACCCAATAGACTGGCTGTTAGCCACATATGGCAACTAATCAGTGAATGAATTCATTAAATGTGAATAAATTTTAAAATGTACTTCCTTAGGACCATTAGCCACAATTTGTTTTCAATAGTCACATGTAGCTAGTAGCTGCAATATTGAAAACATATATATATAGAATATTATATTTAAATTGATTTTATACTCTCAGGTTCATAAACTGGGAATTTTGCTTTTATTTTTGATAAGTAAAAATTTGAGCAGAAATCCAGTAATCATAAGTAAATACTTTATAAAATATGATAAATGGTTTTACATAAATATACTTAAAGAAACTTAAAAAAATTGCTAAATTAACATCAAGTGAATGCTAAAAAAAACAAAAAACAAATCTGTAACTTTGGATTTCAATGTAATTCAGTATTGTGGTAGTTCCCGTTATAGTAAAGGAACATAAATGTAAGATTTATGGTATTTTAGCACTCAAGCTGATTGCATTTCATAAAATAATTTCCAATACATGTAATTCTGTAGGATCACTTTCTTAAGTCAGACTTAGAAACCCTAGATATGTGTAAAACAGAAAATACCACATGAGAATTAATTAAATCATAATATTTTGGTGCATTTATTCTGAAAGTTTTCATTGATATTATAGCATGGTATGTGCCATCTTTGAAAGCATGAAAAAAGGGCTGAGTTGTATGTGAACATTTCATTTATAAAACAAACATTTTAAGATACATATACCCTACATATAATATCACAATAAATAGCATTTCCTCAAACTTTTTTATTGGGTTATTAAAGTTTGTTTTAGATAAAGAGAAATGCATTTTTGAAAATCTGGCCTCTATTGTACTAGAGAAAGCTATCGGAAATATATGTCATAAAAGTTCAAGCTAGATAAAACCCTAATACCATTTCTGTTGTTTTGTGTAAAACAAGATTTCAGGAGCTTGAAACCTCTTGGGTCACATGGGAGTCAGCTGTTAGAGAGTTTTTCAACATAAGATTGTCTTTGCCATTGCAAACTTTGTATTAGATTTCTTGTACAAAATACAGCTTTACCACATAAGGAACTCTAAGGAAAGTGGTAAGAGAGGTTACATTTTTCTTTCACTGCACAGATCTTATGGTGTTTTTACAGACCACTCTAGTTTATTTTATTTTATTTTTTTGAGGGCAGTGTCACTGGCCCTCATATGTGGGATCTGAACCGGGGCCGCTGGCTTCCCAAGCCAGCGCTTAACCACCATACCACTCAGCCCGCCCCAGACCACTCTAGTTTAAAACGCCTCCTTCTCTGGTAATTGACGTTTCTTGGGGGTTCTTTCCTCGCCTAAAGTGGAATCCTCTATTCTTCTTTCTTTGAGTGTACAGAGCAATAAACAGAGATGGCACATGTTTTCATGTTGCTCTAATGGCTTCTATATCCACAGTTTTATTTTTTAAGGAATGATATCAATATCTAGCATATATCGCATACCAAGAGCTTACTGTATGTAGGCATAATGCAAAGTGTTCTCTCAAACAATGCTCTCAACTACCCTAGGAAGTAGTTCGCTCAGTATATAGACTTGAAAATGAGGCATAGAAATGGATCACACAGGTAGTACTGCTAGAGGCAGAATTTGAGCACAGGCAGATACCAAGCTCTTTATTACAGCACCTTATTGCCTCCCTGAAAAAGTATCCTCTAGTTTCTTCAGGTTCAACTAATGTTTTCATAGTGTAGGGGAGGACAAAGTTTTCCTTGAGTCTCATAGGATCCTTGACTCTCATAGGATCCCTGGCTGAGTCTGAAAAATTAAACTGACAAAGGCAGATTAACAGGGGAAAATGAAAAATAAATTTATTTAATATAAGTTTTACATGACACAGGATCCTTCATAAGGAAATGAAGACTTGAAGTAACAGGCCTGAGTACTTTTATGCTAGGTTTGATAAAGGGCACAATTGGGGAGGAATATTATAAGTTAAGGAGTATAATAAGGTAAATATAGTAAACTGGGGAAATTGAGCAAGATCTTTTTACCAAGATTCTTCTGGGCATCCCTTTATCTTCAGAGATAAGGATGTTCTTTTCTCAGGGGATAGGGAGGCACCTCTCACTTGAGGGTTTTATGACCTGTTTCTGGGAAGATGGACAGGGGGAAGGTCAGAATGACCTTCCTGCCTTCTACTTTTTTTTTTTTTTCAAATTTTTTCAACTCAAAGTATTCAAAATGCCAAGGTGTCATCTTTTGGTGTAGTATGCCTTGAACTCCTTTAACATATAGAAACCATGAAAATTATTACCTTCTATTTCCAGGAGAGTATAAGAATATAACTGAAAACCCTCACTTCCATTACCTCAATTCACTCCTCCTATTTGAGGTTAGTTCTTAAATTACAAAATGACTAATTTCTTTCATGTTTTAGAGACTGTAATTTGTTTCTCTGCTTACTGAAAATAGAAATTCTGAAATCACAAACAATTTTATTTTATTTACTTGCTTTATTTATAGTAAGTAGATCACAGGGAACAGACATTTCTCCAAAGTAAATGTACAAATAGCCAATAAGGAACATGAAAAGATGCTGAACACCATTAGCCATCAAAGAAATATAAATCTAAACCACAAGGAGATACCAGTTTACACACACTTATGTGGCTCTAACACATTGTGGACTGGTGACACAGATTTGTGTTTATCTTGATCAAAATTACCATGTGCTCCAAGACAACTATTACAATCATGTGACAACAGCTGAAACTCTCCTTTCAAGACAAGTTAGAGTATGTGAAACAATCAGAGTGAACAGAGGTCTTCCTCCAGAAATGAAAAACAAATTGCAGTCTCTGAAACATGGCGAAACCACATTCAGGAGAAAGGGTGAAATTCTTCTTCAATCCTGGAGGAATACTCGTGTTGTCAACATGATTTCCACAGTTCACGAATCAACAATGGTTGATGTTCCACGGAGAAATGAAGAAGTAAAGGAAAAACCTATTTGTATTTTTCACTATAATATGTTCATGAAGGGTGTTGATAGGGTGTTTAAATGGTTTAAACCTCAGGAACATGCATTCAAACAATTTAAATGCTCTGTCCTCAATGTGCTAATCAAAAAGAAATTAGCAAGTGTCAACAAAGATGTGGAGAAACTGGAACCCTCATTCATTGCTTTGGGAATGTAAAATGGTGCAGTTGCTTTGGAAAAAAGTCTGACAGTTCCTCTCAGGGTGAACGTAAAGTTATCGTATGATGCATTTCCAGTCCTAGGTATATATCCAAAAGAAATGGAACACATGGACACATAAAAACTTATACACAAATATTTATAGCAACACTATTCGTAATAGCCAGAAACAATACAAATGTTTATCAACTGGTGAATGGATAAACAAAAGTAGTATATCCATATAGTTGAATATTATTTGGTATTAAAAAAAGGGGTGAAACATTGATATATGCTACAAAAAGGATGGATCTTAAAAACAAGATAAGTGAAAGGAGTTAGTAGCAAAAGATCACATATTGTATGATTCCTTTTATATGGAATATCCAGAATATTTATGAAGACAGAAAGCAGATCAGTGGTTACCTAGGGTTAAGTAGGAAAAATGAGAGTGAGGAGTAAGTGATAATGAGTACAGGGGTCCTTTTGGGGGTGATGAATATGTTCTAGGTTGTACTGATGATGCATAACTGTGAATATACTAAAAACCATTGGCTTGTATATTTTAAATGGGTAAATTTAATGGTATGTTAATCACATATAATAAAAATATAAAAAAAGAAAATAGATCATAGGAAAAACAGATTATCCTTCCCCCCTTTTTTCTTCCTTTCTCCCCCGAAGAGCACATTGGTGCTGAAACATTGCCTTTGGGCTCTGGTAATTTGCAGGACTTCACCGCAGTGTTGGCTCTGCCAGGAGATCAGTTTCACAGTCTTGCCCTGGCTGGCCCTGGTTGTCATTGGCCAGCTCATCAATCATCCCAGCCTGCTGCAGTGAGTAATCCTGGGTGAAAGGGAGGCAGGCGGGACAAAAGATGCAGGAAAGCTTCTTTTCTCCTCTCCCCAAAATAATCCAGCTCTAATTCCTAAGGAGGAACAGTTTGGGGCCACTTTAAACCAAGGTTATTATTGCTCAAGGCTCAACTATTTTGCATATCCCAGCAGAGGCACTCAGTAAGAAGAAAATTGCTAAAACATGTTTATCTGAAAATAAAATGACAACAAAATCCCACTAACCAAAGAGCCTATAAATCATCTCACTTCCAATTCACAAAATATTCTAATTAAGCAAATTTTGTTTCCCCTCCAGGCAAACAAAGCTCCAAATTAGGAACTAGAATACAAGTAGTTTGAATACATGTGAAAATGAGAAATTCACATGTTCCAAGGTCATCGTCACAGCCTCACAATGGTGCTTTGATGTCACCATTTGGAAGGCCTTGATTTGAATTTAAATTGTTTGTTAGACATGTTTTGAGCTCAATCACTTAAACCCAGTGTAAACTTTCTGTAATGGAGAAAAAAAAATCCTCATTTGGTTAATTTACAAATGTTGATTTGGTTAATTTGAACCCTTACTTAAGATCAGGTTCAAAGACACAGTTTAAAAGCACAAATTGCAGTATAGAGTTTTATAGAGTTTTGATACCATTTTCAATAAATCTACTGAAAATAAATTAGCAGAACAAATGTTGAGCAGATACATTTAACTGCTTTTGTTATATTGGTCCATTCTTTTTCGTGCATAATAATATTTAGATAAGGTTTGCAAACTAGCAGCGAAGTCTATTAAGTGTTTACTTCTTAATGAAGTATCATGCTAATTTTATGATTTTAAGATTTTTTTCTCTTCTGTAGATAAGCTGTGTGAGGTTAGTTAGGGAATATTTCTGGGTCATCAAGGGAAACATTTATAAAAGGAAATGTAGTGCCCCAATGTGAAGTCAGCGGTCTTTTTTATTTTTATTTTTTAATATTTTATTGGGGAATTGGGGGAGGGGAAACGTGTTGGGGAATTGGGGGAGGGGACCAGCCAAGTTGTTCTTCAATCTTCGTTGTGAGGGCGGCACCAGTCGCCATCTGGCTTCCTGACCAGCAGCTCGTGGCCTCTAAGCTCTAGGTACTGTGCTCAATCTTAGTTGCAGGTGGGTGTAGCCACCATCCCATGTGGGAGTCTAACCAGCAGCCTTGTTGTTAAGACCGCATGCCCTATCCACTAAGCCATCTGGGAGGCAGCTCAGCTCATGGTGCAGAGTTCAGTCTTAGCTGTGGGCAGGCGTAGCCCACCATTGAACAGGCAATCTTATTGTTACACCAGTTGAGCCATCCTGCCACCTGTTGGCAGCTCAGTGACAGCTCAGCTAGGGTGCAGCATTCACTGGCCCATGTGGGAATCGAACCTATGGCCCTGTTGCTCAGAGCACGCACTCTAAGCCAACTCTTAACCAACTGAGCCACTCGGTTGGCCTGAAGTCAGCATTTTTGACTGGATAGAAAGATGAAGAGATTTGTGGACTGGAGAACAATTCGGGTTTTCTGAGGGAATTTTTACGAAAGGTACCATTCTTCCTAGAGATTGACTGTTAGTCACAGCTTGGCTGAAACAATTTCTGATGTGTGATGTTTATGGTGATAATGTGTAATAAGTATAAATGTATAGTAATTAATTAACGTATATAAATGTATATAAATTAATTTCACATGGCTTCCCCTTGACCCCTGGAAAAAAAGAGTCACACATATAAATTTAAACTCGGGTGACTTCCCAAAACAGCAGAAATTCTAAGTATGGAATTTATGATAGGTTTCCCAGTAAGCCTTATGTTCATTAAATTAATTGTGAAGGAATAGGTTGTTTGCTCATTTGCTTGTTTTTCAATATGGCTTCTAATAAAGGGGCTGTCTGCTTTATTTACCTCAGATTAGACAGGGACTATTGCCAATTTTGAGGAGCAGCCATTTGGGTAAATTAAAAATCCCTTCTATTTGTCATAATATTAATTGTTAAGGTGCTTATTTTATTCTATTTTATTTTATTATTTCTTTGAGGATTAGTTTTAAGCCATGCTTCTCAAACTTTTATATGCATGTGAATCACCTGGGGATTTTATTAAAATGCATGCTGATTAAGTAGATCTGGGGTGGGGCTCAGATCCTTTGTTTCTAACAGTCTTCAGGTGATGCTGGTGGTGATGGTCAGAGGACCACATTTGACTAAGCAAGAGTTTAAAGGATATTCAGTTTCCTTGAGCTGAGAGAAGGAAGGAGGAAGAAAGAAGACCTGGGTGGAGGCATGTTGGTGTCTTTCCTGGGTAACCCCTGTAAAGACGGAAGGGGAACAACTATAATAGTACCAGTCTTCAGATTAAATTTCCTCAAGGAGATTTTTCCTCCATTAATGGAAAAATTTCAGAGAAAATTGAAGGTTCTACATAATCTTGTTTATGATTACCAGTTTCAAATTTCCTTTAAAATGAAACAAAGATGTAGACACTTAGAAAGTAATCTTAGTACCTAATTCTAGATTTTAAAGATTTTTTAAAAGTATTTTTGAAATTATCTTGCCCCCACAAAATTTAACAAGTACCCATTTTTGGCCACTCAACTTTTATCAAATCTTTATAAAACATTCAACATAGTTTTCTGGAAAATAACTTTTTTTCATACTCATGTTAATAATATCTATCACTATATCCATTAGATATAATTGGTAAGGCAGTTTAAAAACAGAGTTCATATTATGAATATATACTCAGCATAGATTTCTTAGAAATAACTTTTTAGTTTTTGCAATCATATTCCATATATACACACATACTAGTTATCTATATCTATATACCTATGGCTATGCCTATATCTATCTATGGCAGTAATAACTACAACTAATATAAATTTGGGAACACAGTTGACATGATAAATGTAACACGGGCATAATAAAGAGTAACAATGGCATTCATCCGGTTCACCTTTTTTTTACCTCAAAGTGTAAATAACATACTTTGCAAAAGGATTGGAGAGCATGAATTACTGTTTTGAGTTGTTGCTCAGGTGAGAGAACTACTTTAAAAACCAAGCAAAACAAACAAACAAAAAAATGAGGTAACATGAGGACACTATTTTAAACGGTGTATTCAAGAAAAGCCTCTTTGAGTAAAAGATATTTGAGACCTGAGTAAAGGGAATCGAGGAGCCATTCAAAGCCTGGGGAGAGAGTGGGGTAAGAACAAGGGAAACTAACTGCCCAGGACAAAGCTCACAAATGAGTTTCATTTGTGTTTGTCAGATTCAAGGAAGTGAATCCAGGCCCCAAGTAGCTATAGCAGGGGTATGTGAAATTGATGTAGCTAAGATCCAAATTACTTAGGGCTTTACAGGATGTGGTTAAGGATTTGAAATGTTATTTTAAGAGCAATGTAAACCATGACAAGTTTTAAACAAGGGAATGACATGATCTGATAAAGGGGTTTTTTTGTTTTGTTTTGTTTTGGAATCAGTATGGTTGCTATGTGGAAATTACACTGTGGATCATTTTCTAAAATTAGTTAATAACAGATAACAGATAAAAAAATTGAAAAACTCTGCTCTACTATGTATACATGTGTCCATCCTAGAGCTATTAGCATTTATTATATGTATAACATATATTTCTCATTTTATAAATCTATTTTTGAATTGAAAATATGCTAATATTTTGGCTTAATATTTATGAAAAATACAGATTTGTGGGAGAAATGTACTCATGGGATTAGTGAACAAGGACATTCCTTTGCACAGTATACTTCATGGAAAGCTATAAATGAAAAATGGGTCAAACCTTTTGTTTTCGTTTGTTCTGGAATTTTGTTTCGTTGATTTTGTAGAAATATACTGCTGAACCAGTTGCTTCGCCATTTTTCTAATTCACATTTGTCAAATTAGACCCTAAAAATTTCAATTGAATCTAGTAACTGTATTTTTATATAGAGTAGAAACAGGAGTTGTAAACTCAATGTATTACAAGGACTGACAATTGTGTGAATCAAACCTAATATATGACATAATATACATAAGACATGGAGAGATTGGGCCTGTGGCCAAATTGGAGAATATATGCTGCACCTAAATGCATTCAAATTCAAAATTTTTGAGAACATTGGGCTTACCAAATAAAACATATCTGCAGACTCAATTGGCCCACAGGCTATAAATTTGGGGTCCATTGTCCAAAGACATTTAAAGCTTCTACAGGACAAAACTCACAAAACTGAATTGGTGGTGGTGGGGGTGGAGAGTGGGGGTATGTGATTCTAGGGACTTCAACAACATAATTTCTGTCTCTCAAATACATGAGAAACTTTCTCTGCTTGATAAATATAAAAAGATGAAACCATTTTGGATATAGTCTTACCTAGAAGATAGGAAATATATTCCATTAATTGGCAGTAATTTTGATTACCCTCATAGAGCCAGGTTTGTGTCTGGCAATGTTTTTAGTCCTTCTTATTTATGTTGCTATATGAACAAGGGTGATATTTGGGATACAGAATATGATATTACGAATGTTAAGGCATCAAGCAAGCGCTATCTAGGCCTTTCCATCACATTAACTCAAATATACAATTTTTAATGTGTCTCATGTTTCTAATGTTATTAAAAAGTGAATCTTGAAGAAAATTGGGGACTGAGTTATGCCAAATGTCTTTTTCTGTGGAATGTCCATGGATAAATGCATAAATAGATCTCTAAATAGGTACAGGTTGCTTTATATCCAGGCAGCAAGGTGAGGCATGGAACAATCAAAGGCTGACAGGTACATGGCAGTGGCCCACAGATTTTTGTAGTAAATTATTGAAGAGACTGGTAATGTAATAAAACGGCGTTCTGACTAAAACAGCTAATAAAGAGAAAATAATTTGGGAGGAACTGTTGGCTTCATTTTTCTGATGCCCAAGACATCATCTATGCTATTTTCATGATAGACAACAAGTAATCAATTTTTTTAAATGACCACTTTGTGACACATATAAGATTGATTTCAAATGTCTGCAGATTTTATACATACTGAACCATATAATTAATTATGGTTGAGAATATGGCATATTTTATTCTAACTCCTTGATAATACTTACCTACCTTTACATCCTAAATCAACTTCTGGTTTTAAAGAGTTGTCATTAATCAGGACTTGTTTCTTTTCTAGGCAAATACTTTGCTATTTTATGTATTTAATAAGCACTGGGTTTATTTTCAACCTTGCTACTTCAATGTCACTTTTGATACAACACATGCTCTTCATTGACATATTATATACTGTGGTAGAAAAATATGAACAACAAACATGCTAGTTAACCTCTCATGAGCAAGATAATTAGTACTGTTTGTGAAGCCGAACCTGCAATCAAAGAAGTGAACTTTTGTTTCAGGATGTACAAAAGCAAATTAAAATGTTAAAAAAACCTGGATTAGATCTGAAATATACATGTATATAAAATGTGTTAGTATATTGTATAATATACCAGTATCATATATTTATACTATTAATTCAAATTATTTTAAATTCCTTAAAATTAATAATTCTTGACTGTAGAGCATTCATGACAAGACTGATGAGAAAAGCAAGCTCCTCAGAAACCTGTCTAAAGATTAGCTGCCAATATAAAGCAGTGAGAGGCTAGCGTATTCTTTCATGAGAAGACTATGAGATGTAACTGATAATTCAGTTTCTCTGCCACAGCAGGTTGTTGCACAGAATTATCCTTAGACCTCATCAGGCCTAAGAAAAAGACCTGACACGCCATAGGAAATTAGGTTCCATGTGCTTAGTTAATGTCCCATCACAGCATGAGAAAAACAAAAGCTTTGCAAGCTGTGATTTAAGTTTTTTGCTTTTTTTCTTTTCGCTTTTCCACTACCAGAAACCTGAAAAGTGTAGTTGAAAAGTCACACACCATCTCACTTGGATTAGCCTACCGTCACCTGAGATTCACTTTGGCTTATATTTAGTGGAATACTCCAAAATCAGGAGTCCTGGGAGAGGGACATCAGCAGATTATTAAAACACATTTTGATGTTAATCATTAATACGAGGGGAAGTACTAATGGTTGGGCACTAATTAAAGTTGATCATTTCATATTCCCAAGAAACATGTAATGCCCAAGAATAAGCCCTCAAGAGGTATTTACAAATCAGTTTTACCCCACTATCTTCTTATGAACGAATTTGTGATTTCATTTGTAATCTATCCTTATTTGGCAAACGCATGACGTCAGGGGTTGTAACCATACATTACGTAGTAAAACGTGTAAGATGACGATTGTAACAGGCACATTTTGTATTTTTCACTATCAAAATGAAGTAAGGGTCTATACTCTCAACACCAATATTGGGACAGAAAGAACCTATTTATTAGGTTTACCAGAGTAAAGGAGATTTCTTCTATTATCTATTTCTAATTCATTTTCTAATGCAGTTGTTATAGCTTATTTGGTCTATGTGGAATCCAAATCCTTTTGGGTGAAATTTGTGTGCTCTTAATGGGATTTTTGTTTCCCTAAGACTGTGATAAAATGTTTTGTCCTTCCTTCTCACCCGTGATTTTTGCTACAGCAAACACAGAAATGAGTAAGGCAGTCTGTGTTCAGAGTTCCTGGTCTATTAGAAGTGGGAATGGGGGTAGAGGGTAAAAGTAAACATACTGCATTGCAATATAAAACTGCTGTCAGTAATGAAGATATCTATAAGGTGATCCTAGGATACAGAGAAGAGTTTTCTGTGAGGAACATAAACAAAAGGAAGCCTAATATCTGAGTATCCACCAAGATGTTGCTACTGATATCAACCATAGAAAAACACATCTTTATAGTTATTTCAATTGTGGAACTACATAGATAATGGATCTAAGAAAGGGTCCCCATCCATTCCTGCAATTTCTTTAGTTTTGTCTTTTTATATTAAAAAAAAAAAAAGTATTCAGGCCCTGTGTATCTCTCAACAATAGATCACGTGAATAATGCATTCATCAAAAATAAACATATCAGATACTTTTGAGACTTAATTCTATTCTTTTTATTAAGTCTGCGTTAAACTTGCAGATTTTACTACAACAAAGAGCATAACATTTAATGGTTTTCATTTAGTCCCTCAGTGAAAGCTTTGGGATAAAGCAACTGTAATTTCCAAGTACTCAGACCAACTCTGTGAATGAGTATTATCCAGAACTATCACATGCACAGGAGAGCTATCCCCTCTAATATAGGGAAAGCATATAAAAAACATGGGGAAATTAACAGTATGAACAATAAGAACAGGAGTAAAACAGGTAGCCGGGAACAGTATAGGGATGAAAACTTTGTAAAAAGGAGTGAATTACCCAGTTAAGATGTAAAACCCTTGCATAAGTATCGGCTCTCTCCTTATACTAAATGACATTTTTTTCCTTTAACTAGACATTGGTTTTTCATCTCCAGAGTAAGATCACCTGGATATTTTGGTGTTTATGCTTCTGTTAATTACCAGTTGTCTATGATATACATTTTTGTATGTCCATATCTTCAAGACTTAAAAACAAATTTGGGGCTGGCCGAGTGGCGTGGTGGTTGGCGCTGACTTGGGAAGCCAACGGCCCTGATTCGGGTCCCACATATGAGGGTCAGTGATACTGCCCTCAAGAAAAAAAACAAAAAAAAAAAAAAACAAAAACAAAAACAAATTGGGTAGTAGCTCTAAAGGAAATGTGATAAGCCCTACCTTCCTACTGAGTTTTAACTGTCTCAGTGGTATGTTTATTAGGAATAATTGGCTTTATTACTTATAAAAAATAATATGTAATAACTGAGCAGAGAACTTAGGCTAGCCTAAGATGATAATAGACAAATAGGTTTTGAAATAAGAAAACTGAAAGGCATGCTAAATGTTGCTGAGACTGAGATTTTTAACACCTGATTCTGGCTGACTACAGATGGGTATCATCTGTATATGGACAACAGTTACCAAAAAGCAGAGCTTTACTGCATGAAGCCCTTCGCTATTTATGAAAAGCCCAATGCTGTGTATACTTCATCCAGATAAACTGGTCACTAGGTACTGATTTTAGGGAAGGATGTGAGAGAATAACTCATTCTCTCATGGCTTAAAGACTATGGAGAAATAGAAGGTACTGAGAGATATACTGAATCTCATCAGAGCAGACTTAAGTAACTTGGATGATCCTAGAACTGTCCCAGCAAAATCATGTTCAGGGCCAGGCCAGAACATCACTGGTCTCTTAAGGGTGAAATGAATGGAATAACATCACGTCAGATGCATTCCTTGATTTTTCAGTGAGTATCACTTTAGAAAAAAGCAATTTCAATACCACAAGTTTAGACTTATCCTGTTACCTCTAACATTTCAAAATAATTTCAAAGCACTGAAACAGTGCCTAACCTAATACAGCATTCTATTGTCCCACAAGTAGGATTTTGTATTGTAAATGACTTACCAAAAATATATCTTATCATTTTAAGGTAAACTTCTTTATTTTCTTATACAACTAAAAATGTTAAACTATCTTGGTTCATTACTAACAGGTCATCTTTTAGTCTTCATGTGCAGCTTTCATATCGTTTTACTCAATATTTGAAAAAAAAGTAGCATGTTGTAGACACTTTTAATATTGCTGCATTTTCTTTGTAATCTTATTTGACAAAATATAATCATTCTCAGAATTATTTTTTGTAATCATAGTGAATTAAAGTGAACAGACCCACTCCCTCTTCTCCCTAGTGCCCCTCTCCCCTGTACCCCCCCATCCCAATTAAAAATAAAAAGGAAAACAGAAAAAAAAGACAACAAAAAGAAATGAGATTACGTTCTGGCAGGAGGGAAATCCTAATCATTCAAGGGTGGGATGCAGAAATCAGCTTTTTGCACCCATTCTCCATGCAATAACAGCAACAAACAACAATGAAAAACCCAAAACTTTCTGGGATACAGAGAAGTATTTTTTAAACCTTTCAAGAAGCTCCAGTAGATTTCTGGATTTGTTCCTTTAAAATCAGGATACTCTGCCTTTGCTCAGGAGGCAGCATGGCAATTTGATCTGCAGTCAGTTGAAGAACTTGCATGATCAAAGCTGCCTTTTCTTGATCCTGTGGAGTTACTTGGCTCTGCCCAGGACTAAAACTGCTAGGCTGGCCTCCACCTTGCTTGCCAGCCCCCTGTATGCCTGTTCCTTGTATGCCTGCTCCCTGCATGCCCACTCCTTGTATGCCTGCTCCTTGCATGCCTGCACCTTGCATGCCTGCACCTTGCATGCCTGCACCTTGCATGCCAGCTCCCTGCATGCCAGCTCCCTGCATACCTGGCCCCTGCATGCCTGCTCCCTGCATGCCTGCTCCCTGCATGCCAGCTCCAGGATTTCCCACCCCTGAAATGTTCGGGACCTGCCTAGGTCCCTGAGGACCACCTGCCCCCAAATTAATGGGAACAGGACCCTGCATTCCACTGGTCATAGGGCCTCTTGAATTGGGGCCAGGGCCTCGTATCTCCATTCCTCTTGCATCCATGCCTCTTGCTTCCATCCCTCTGGTTTCCATAGCACAGGTCTCCATTCCTCTTCTCTCCATCACTCTTGTTTCTAAGACCTCAGTTTCCATGGCTCGGGTCTCCATCCCTCGAGAATCTCTAGTACCTCTGCCATCCATAGGTAGGCCCCTTTGATCTATCATGGGTCCTCTGGGCTCTCCAATTAGCAGTCTGGGATCACCTAATGGTCCTCCCCTCATCTCATGTGCAGAAGGGCCACGGCTGTCATGACCAGGGGCATGGTGCATGGGTGGACCCTGATGAGGTGGCCCAAGATAGCCTCTGGGCTCAACTTCTCCAGTGACTGAAAGTAGAGTCCCTCCACGTGGGTCATTTGGAGCATCTCCTAACAGTCCTCGAGGAGGCAGGCCACCCGCAGTCATGGGTCCACGAGGCATAGGAGCTCTAGGATCTGACATCTGCACCTGTCCCCGCTCTAACGGCACTGGACCAACCCCTGGCATTCCAACTTGAGGCTGCATTGCTCCACCAGGAGTTAAGGAACCAGGGCCAGGGCCAGGAACTGCAGCTGGCATTGGCCCCGGGGCTGGAATTCCACCCTGGATAGGGGTCTGCATCAGAGGAGGAATATCTTTCACAGGCCTTCTAGCCAAATGCTGAGGCTGAGGAGCTGGAGGAGTCTGCTGGTTCATCAAAACATTAGGTCCTGGGCAGAGGCCAGGGCCAGGGCCAGGGCCAGCGACCGGGCCAGCGACGGGGCCAGCGACAGGGCCAGGCACAGGCTGAGCTTTGCCTGGGATCAGTGGTGTGACATGTATCTTGCGATGAAGAATTTTTAGAGCAATCTCTGGATCCATGATTCTCATCACCACTTGTGCCTGCAACAGCGCATAAGCCAGTTGAGGGTTTTGTAGTAACATGTTTCGAGCTTCCTGGTGACTGTTTTGGACGCAGAGCTTCATCTGCTTCATCAGCTCAAACATCTGCTCCGGAGGAAGGCTAGCGACTGCTCTGGTAATTGACTCAGGGGCATCTTCTGGATCGATGGGGTCCCCATAGGGTGAGTCAATAATGGGCGCAGCAGGCCCTAAGCTCTTTAACTCCTCCTTGTTCTTTTCACTGGCAGCATTGTCCACCCGAAGCGCTCTCCCGCTGAACTCCCGCCCATTCAAGTTCCGCATGGCACTAAGCGCGGTTTCCTGGTCCTGGTACTCGCAGAAACCATAGCCCTTGGGCTTTCCCGTTTCTCTGTCGTATACCAGTCGGAAACTGACAACAGAACCAACCTCCGAAAAAATGTCCTTTAACTGCTCCTCGGTCGCCTCATACGGAATGTTCCCCACGAACACGGAACGCAGTGATCGATCCATTGCCGGGTCTCTCACCGCCAAACTCGACATGATTCCGCCCGTTCAAACAGCAGAGAGCGGATCCTCCCAACAGTGTTCTTGCCACCGACACTTCCGCCGAGCAACGGAAGCGGCTCTCAACATCCGGGCAGAAACCTCTCACCTCCGCTTAAATCGTTCCGGTTATCCGCGGGATCGGCGCCTCTGCGTTCCACTAAATTAGCCAATGCTTTCTGCCCCTGGTGCTACGTATTTCTGTCAGCACTTAATTTCCAAGATTCATAATTCCTTTCTCCTCTCTGATTCCGCAGACTTTTCCTGGCGCGGCACCATCCCTGCCAGGAAAATCTTGGTGCGCATAAACCACAGTAAAGATGGCCGCATAGACTTCACCATGGTAACAAGGAGAGGCCGCCTCCCTTTACGTCAGAGCGGTTTTACTTCCGTTTGGCCGGCGGGAAACCGCCAACTGAAACCTGATGAAGGAGTGTTGTTCCTCATTCTGAAAGGAGTTGTTTTCACAAAGCCGTTTCTCATTGTTATAGTATTTGTAAGCTATATTGAAAATAACATTACAGACTCTTACGTGAAAAGTGTAGTCCTACAAAGCACATTTGGGACTTGCTCCTTAAAACACATAAGCTATAGCTCCGTTTTAGAGAAACAAAACAAAACAAAACAAAAAACCAGTTTTGAAAAATCACTGCCCAGAAACACAAGCCGAACATGTGCCATCGCCATCACTACCCCCATCGTGTTGCTTAGGAAAACCGCCGTTGATAGGTGGCCGGTCCCTCCAAGTGTTTCTTTGTGCACACAAGCAGCAGTGGACTCTTCATGATACTTTTTTTTTTTATTTTTTAGACGATATTAATGATTACTAATAAATAGCATTTATGGCTGCAGAGTATGTATTAAATGTATTTAACCATTATTACACTGTAGACATTCAAATTGGTTCTGATTACTGTAAAGTGATGCAATGATTTCATCACCTCTACTGTGATGTAAAAAACAAACTGTAGTTCTGTTATGCTGCTAATTATGTGGAGTATACATAGTGAAGTGTGGGTTTTGATCCCCCACTTACCACACATGATAGAATTGATAGAACTGAAGTTTGGAGAGGGCTAGGTAATTGGCTAGGCAGCTGCGAAATGGCAAAGCCAGAATTCTTACCCCGGTGTGGTCTGTCAGCACTGCGCTGCCCCAAATGGTACCACTAGCCACCTGTAGCTCCCAGGTACTTGAAATATGGTAGTGTGACTGATAAATTGAAATTTTAATTTTATTTATTTTTTATTATTGTAAATATAAAAACTGATACTCAACGAGGCTACTGGAAAACTTCTTGGTATGTTTGAAACAAGTTGGGTATAGAATCTACTTTTGCAATGATACATTTTATGAAATCCAAATGAAAATCAAGTCTTCTAGTTAAAATTTAGCATTCTAATTGAATTGTGCCATGAGTGTAAAATACATGCAGGATTTTGAAGACTATACAGCAATATAAAATTATATCATTAACTGTATATTATTTACATGTTGAAGTAATATTTTTAATATGTAGGATTAAACAAAATATAGTTTAACATATCACTCATTTCATTTTACTTTTTAAAATGTGGTCACTTAGAAGAATTAAAATTATGTTTATGGATTACATTATTTGTGGACTGCATTGCTAATGAGCCTGAGGCTTAACTATGAAATATAGAATCATTGCATAGAATAGAATAACTACATATGATTTTTGAGGGGATTATGAAACTTTGTTTCATCAAAAATTGTGTTATGTATCTTGAAGTATCATAGTCCAATGAATAGATTTGAAATAAATATGAGGGTTTAGTTACAAATGAGACGAAGCCTCCATTTACTTTCATATGTTTTAATTGTTCTTTAAAAAGGCTTGCACATAGCGATTCACTCAAAGTACATTATAACTGATATCTACAAGGGATAAAGTGCATTTATATCACCTAATAAAATCTTTCTGCTCTGTCAAAAGAAACAGAATAGAGCCTGCTAGTAATGGTTTTTCCCTCTCATTATTTTATTGGTGTCAGGGTGGAGGTGGGAGGGAGTTGAGGAAGATATCATTTTGGAAAACTAAAAATAGGAAAATTGTCTCCTTTCCATACTCTCTCTTTATGGAGAGAAGCCATGACTTTTTTTACACACATTCTGTCAGACAATAATTATGTGTGAAATTGTATGTTAAATGTAGTAATCATGAGGATTGTAATAGGCTATTAGGATACATTATAAAGTTCATAAAAGTTTGCACAGCTTATCTGACAGTTTCTTCACTGATTTTCTGATAGTATCTAAACCAGTGGTCTTTATACTTTAGCATACATCAGAACCACCTAAAACCATGGCTTAAGCAGATTGCTGGGTCTCTTCACCTCTCCTCCTCACTTCTGACTAAATATTTCTGAGGTAGGAGTGGAGAATTTGCATTTCAAATAAGTGATGCTGTTGCTGCTGGCCAGGGGACTCCAGTTTAAGAATCATTATTCTAAACAAAGGGACTTGAAGTGTTCACTTTTTTTATTTTTTTATTTGTGTCAGGCCCAACTAAACTTAGTATACTCTGTTAAAAAGTATAAGATATGGATGGTCTTAAAAAATTATTAATATTTGAATACTGATCTAGTATAGCTAATACATGCTGATCTCACATTGAAGATACCCTGGGCTAAGGATGGTGTGAACAGAATAACCGAGGAACTCAGGATGAACAAAAAGAAAGACCTTTTTGTCATAGGTCTTCCTTGTTCTCTTTAGTCCTCATATTCCAAATTAGAAGAATGGTTTGATATGGCCCTCTAGAAGATATGGCCTTCTCCCTAGAATACCATTTGTGATTTAATACAGTCTTCTCCCTAGAAGACCAATGAGACTGAGCACATAGCTCAATCCTCAGGACACATAAACTAATATTTATTATTGACTGAGTGGCTCAGAATTACAAAGAGCTTTTAGGAATCTGTGTACATTTCCTTAGCACCATAGGTTTACCCTGGAAGAACTTATGTTTTATACTGCTTTTTTGTTCCCATGATTTTTAAAATTTAGATATTTATAGCATGACTCATACTCTGAAGAAAAATGGATGTGGCATCTTACATGTTCAGGCATTGATTTAATAAATCAAAGTATCAACTGTACTAAGAGTGGTTTTTAAACAAACATATCAGGGCACATGGTCAAATGGGGGATGTCCTTCAAACTAATCACCTTCAGAAACTGGAAATTTAATCTGTTTAGGCTTCCATTGTTCAAAATGACTTCTAAATTCCTGCTCTGAAGTTGTTTTAGGGCTCCATTTATACATCATACTAGAAAATTGGTGCCTTAACTCAAAGGTATACCTTGTTTTCAACCAAGAACAGAGTTATGCAACTAAATCACTTAAATTCCGTACCAGATGTGGGAAAAATATATTAGCTATTTGCAAATATTAAGTCATAGATCAGAATATACAGATTCTGTAGACTTTGAGCATATTAGAAGAGATTCACTATAGATTAATTAGACAAATTACAAAGAGAGGTACTAAAAAATGTTTTTAGTTATGACAGACATTTTTGAAATAAGTGTATGAGTCCTTTAAGAAATAGATCAAAATACACTCCTACACAAAGTTCGCCTTAATCTTCTTCCTCCTTCCTCTATATTGGAAGTGAGTTCATTTTTCTTTGGATATAAACCATTTCTTATCTACCTGTCTGATGATAGTAACTTTTCTACCTTTTGGTAGAATTGTGATTTTTTTTCCATCTAAACCATAATATTACTCAAGGAAAGAGCTGGATTCTTCTTTGTCAATTAACAAAGTGCCTTATACTTATTCTTTTATTCCATAAACACTGGGGGTGTAAAAAAATGTGTACAAGTGGACACTTTGGTCAACGTTGCTCAAGCAGTAGATCACTGTAATCAGAAGTGTCTGTCTAGGTACTGATGGTAACCACTTTGACCACCTCTTGTAATTGCAGAAGTCAATCATGAATTGTATTCATCTTTTGTTATTGGTATATATCGAGTATTACAATTTTAATTATTTTTTCTTTCTTAAAATATGTATAAATTTTTTTTGGCATCCTCTGTATTTATTCTAGGCATTGGCAACACAATAGTGAAAAACACAGCCTTTCTACTAGAAGATAGGTTCTCTAAGTGTTGTTCCTGGATCAGTATTGTGAACATCACCTGGAAACAGAAATGTGAAAATTTGGGGCCCTATTCCAAACCTACTGCATCAGAAACTCAGGGTGGGGGGATTGTGAATGTGTGTACTGGAATTTGTTTTAGCAAGCTCCCCAGGTGATCTGACACAGGCTAAACTTCAAAAACCACTGAACTAAAAAGAGACAATCATAATGGATAGATTAGATAGATAGATAAGATAGATAGGTAAGATAGCTAGATATAGATAGATAGATAGATAGATAGACAGATAGATATAGATAGATAATAGATGAGGGCTGGCTGAGTGGCATGTTGGTTAAGAGTTGTCTTGGGAGTGCCAACTCTGAGCAGCAGGGCCCAGGTTCAGATCCCACATGAGGGCCAGTGACGCTGCATCCTCTACAGCTAAGATGGTGAACAACAGATCGACTTGGAGTGGTACTGCTGTTAGTTACCGGCGACTAGGGCTGCTAAGCTACCATGAATGGCCGGCAGCCAGCATGAGTTGCCACAAGCCGCCTTGAGCTGCCATCCAATGGCCGGCAACTGATCTGCCTCAGCCGGGAAGAGCACAGTGATCACAATACTAGCATGGGCCAGTGAAGCAATGTCTTCCATGACTAGACTGAAGAACAAAAAAAAGACAGCAACTTGTCTGTTCCCCTTCCCCAATTCCCCAACGCTGTTCCCCACCCCCCAACTCCCCAATAAAATCTTAAAAAAAAAAAGATGATAGATAGATGATAGATACTTGGCCTTCTTCACACTGTACCCTCACCACCTAGGATAAAGCTTAGCACAGGTGGGTGCTCATTATATGTTGAATGAATTTACAGAGGAAATCTGTGGTATTAAATAAGATGCCCAAAAAGAGAATAGGGGCCTGCTGCCAGGACCCTTCTCATTTTACACCTAGGGCAGTGATAGTTGTTCCATGTTGTTGTGTGATAAATGGATATGCAGTGAAGTATGTAGAGATGGAAGTAAGTGACAAGGTCTGTATCATCAAGGACATCTTCCTGATAGAGCTGGGATTTAAAGGATGGGTTATCATCTGATATATATGAAGATGAGGAGAATAAGCCAAGAGCTAGGGATAGCCAAGACATGAAATTGGAACCTGGTGTTTTTGGATGCCCTCAGAGGAAACTGGTAGAGAGTAGGTGAATAGTGTGATAAAATATTGTCTTTTGGGACAGGTTACAAAAAGGTTTTGAAAATCAGATTCACAAATCTAAACTTGATGTGAGAGTCAGTAGGCTTTCTTCCATCTTTCTAAAACATGAACACAGAATAATAATGGCAGAGTTTTAAGAATATCAATCTTATACAGTCCCTCTCCATGATGTATTTTGAACTTGGACTATTCTTTTTAATCCATTATAATTTTAAATCTAAATTTTGGCCATTTATCTTCTTGCCTTTATTTATTTTATTTTTTTTTTTTAGCTGAGCCATCCTGGCACCTGTTGGCAGCTTAGTGGCAGCTTAGCTCGGGCTGGCATCGAACTGCTGTTGCTCAGAGCTCAGCTTTGAGCGAGCTCTTAACCAACTGAGCCACTCTGTCGGCCCTCTTCTTGCCTTTAACATCGTCTATCATGTGGCCTCATTCTCCTTACTCACCCATACCATTCATATATTCTACCCTGGCTCAAATGTACCACTCATTTTTTTGTCTTTCATACAGGATTTGTGCTTTTCCACCTCCTAGACTTTGATCATGCTATTTCGTCTTGTTGAAGATGTCTTCTTCCTCTTCTCATCACTCATCCCAATGCCTCAATCATTCTTGTCCTTCAACACTTACCTCTTTTAAAATAAGGTACTTTAAAAGTAAAAAAAAAGACTTCCTTTTAAAGTAGAGCATTATGTGACACCCATTACTTTCTATCTTGTATTAGAGTTACCAATATCCTTGTTACCACTTAAGCATGGAGCCCATATCTGGTTTACATTTTTCATATTGCTTAGTTTAGTGCCTTTTATAAGCACTCAGTAACTATATTTTTTAAAAATACAAGATTATTACAGATTATATATGTTAAGCAAATGCTAATTTAATGCTTTCAACTTAAAAAACACTTTTCTTTGGGTTCCAACATCTGGTCTTGACAAAACTCCTGTGAGGTACATACAATTGTATTCTAATTTTAAAGATATACAAACTTAGAGAACTGTTACCTAGGATTTTATCTAATAATGGCCTCCCTCAAAATACAGATACTATTCATAAAAACTAACCCTGAGCACTTAATAGGAAGGAGGCATTCTCGTAAATGCTTTATAAAATACAATATTTTGTTTAATAATTTTAACAATCCTTCTGAGATAGGCCTAGTGTCTGAATTCATTGCTAAAGAAATAGAAGCACAGGATGTTAAATCATGTGTACATTTTAACTGGCAGAGGCGGGATTTGAACACTCATAATTTGACTCAAAGAACTCAAGCTCTTAAATCATTATTCCACTAAAGGAGTTTCCCAAGGATACATATCTGATAAGTGGCAGAGCTCCAGCCTGAAACAAAGTCTCTTGGTTTAAAACTTCGCATTTTGCAATTAGCACAGTAATCACAGGTATTAAGCCCTGAACACAATCTCCCTTGGCCTTTTTCCTGATTGTATCTGAGTGTAACTAATTGCAATTTTGACATCACAATCATTGCTGTGGCAACAGATGGACTATAAGATATAAAGACTAAAGCAATTGAGAAAATGTTTCCTGTTTCAATTTGCAGGGCTATAGTTAATCACATAAGAATTAAAACAAAAATCATTTAGTTAGATAGGTAATGAATGTGTTTCCCATGAAATGAAAGAGCCCAAATTTCTCAGACTCCAAATTAGGTTGGCCTGTGACATTTTCCACAGATTTTTAATGGTATTTAATATGAAACGACATACAGAGGAACAAGTAGTAAATTTCATTTACTTATACAATAGACGAATGCCTTTTTCTTGGCAAGGAAAAGATTATATGAATTTGGGACGGCTGGGAATATGCTTGCTATTCCAGGACTAGAGGTTGGACAGAGCCAAACACTCTCCCAGGCAGGAACTGGGTAGTTTAACACTCCCCGCTTTTTTAAATAAATTAAGAAAATGAGGCCCAGGGAAGACAAAGGACTGGATGAGGGTCAGGTGCCTAGTTACTGGCCTAGCTTGTAGTGGGATCTAGATCTTCAGACTTGTTCATCCAAACTAAGCTCCCAGCATTCTGAGAAGCAATACAGTAAGGGGTTAAGAACACAGACTTTAATTTCAGGGATGCTCAGTTCAAGTAACTGTGTAACCTTGGACGAATTACTTAACCCCTGTGCTTCCATTTCTGCCTCATTTAAATGGTAATAATATCACCTGTATTGGATTGTTGTATGGAGTACATGGCATATTTTTGTCATTGTTTTGTGTAGTAACTATGAATCTACGTTTGTTATATAGAATTAATAGCAGTAGATGAAGCAGCATGTTAAGTGTAAAGAGATCCAAATTTCAGTATAATGCTATTTATTTTTTTTTGTTCATTTCTTTAATTTTTTTCTTTAAAAGGGTTGGGCTAGGTGAACTAAAGGTCTGTTTTCAGAATATATATATATATATATATATATATATATATACTGTACACAGTATATATATATACTGTACACAGATAATATTAATTGACATTGCCATTTTAACTTGTGGTAGATTTTGTTGTTGAACATGGATAAGTTTTAGGTTCTGTCCCATCAGACAGTTCTGTGAGAATTTTACTGATCACTTTGGTTCATTAGGTTCTCATTAGGAACTCATTAGACTCTTATACTAAACAATGAAATGCACCCTCAAATATTTAGTTGGCTGAATTTCCACTGATTCATTTTTATTAAAAGGGCCTGCTTGCTTTTCAGCTCCTTCATTTACATTCCCGCTAGTTATACAAACCAGAAATTTCAGAGTAATCCTCAGCCTCTCCCCCCATCCCCCTCATTACCAATTCCTTGCAAGGAATGTTCAGTCTTATCTCCTAAATATACTTTGACTTCATCCACATTTCTTTATTTCCTCCACGCCGTTCTGATACCTGCCGTCTGGTATTGTTAGCACCTTAACTTTGTTCTCCTTTAAAAAAAATCAATTTTAATATTCTAGATCCTTTTCTTATTCACATGAATTTTAGAATCACTGTCTCAGTGTTTTCAAATAAAAAAAAAAATCTGTCTGGCAAAAAAAAGGAGGGGAAGGAGCTGGGAGGGCCTGCGTGAAATTTGGCTGTGGAGGATCCAGGCTTATAGGAAACTGCACTGATCTGGCACCCAGGTTACCTATCGGAGCTTATGCTCAGGATGTCATTAGGACTAGTGCTTTTGAGTGTGCCTTGGCAGACGTAGGCCATTTATTCAAACATGGAGAAGCACAATGAACTGGACAAAGAGCAGAGCTTCCTCGTTCTTGCTTTGACTGCTACCTAAAAAAACACAGAGGAAGGAAGTATCCTCATCAACTGTGGAAAAGTACAAGTTTTGAAACAGGGTCCTGAATAAAGACATCCTGTTTAAGAGGAACGTATGAATCTTTTTTCTATGAACAGAAAAATCTAAAACCCAGCGTCAGGTCAATGTCTGAAGTGCTATTTACTTCAGAAGTTAGGCTGGTATCTCTCTTCTGAGGTTAATTGGCCTGTAGAACAAGCCTATATTTATACTAAGTTACAAGAAAGAAGACTTTCTGAAATATTTGATTGAGGGCTCAGTTTATTAAAAACACCACCACCAACAATGACAACAAAAAAGACAGTGTGACAGAATGTATTTTTTTTTAAATTGGGGAATTGGGGGAGGGGGACAGTGTTGGGGAATCGGGGAAAGGGAACAGACAAGTTGCTGTCTTTTTTTGTTGTTGTTGTTCTTCAGTCTAGTTGCAGAGGACGTTGCTTCACTGGCCCATGTTGGTATGTCATTGTGGTCTTCCCGGATAAGGCAGATCAGTCGCCGGCCTCTGGGTGTCACTCACCGCGGGTATTGGCAGCTCACGCTGGCTGCCGGCCATTCACTGTAGCCTATGGCAGCCCACTGCAGCAGGGGCTGCAGCCTACACCGTCGCCGGGGCTCGCACAGCCCAGCTCCAGGTGGAGCTGTTGTTAGTTGTAGAGGGCAGTGTCACTGGCCCTCATACGTGGGATCCGAACCAGGGCCGCTGGCATCCCAAAACCAACTCTTAACCAATGCGCCACTCAGCTGGCCCCAGAATGTATTTTGAATTAATTACCAATTGAACGATCCTTGGGAAACATCAGAGTGCCAGTTCAAATTTTCCATCAAACAATTAGATACCCAGAGGCAAAAGTTAGATAAAAATATAAAATCTAATGTTTATAGGAATGTAGGAGCTAGAAGGTTAAGCAATTTATTTTCGTTTAAATGGTGCAGAAATGGAAGCACAGATATTAAGTAATTTTTGGTACAAGTACAGAAAAGAACTCCAACCGTAATAAGCAAAATGGGTGATGGTGGTATTTTAATGATATAGTAGCCCCCCCCCCTTATCTGTGGGGGATATGTTCCAAGCCTAACAGTGCATGCCTAAAACAACAGGTAATACTGAACCCTATATATACTATGTTTTTTTCTATACGTATATAGCTATGGTCGTTTATTTATTTATTTATTTATTTTGAAGGCAGTGTCACTGGTCCTCATATGTGGGACCTTAACCGGGGCCGCTGGCATCCCAAGCCAGCTCTTAACCACCGCGCCACTCGGCCGGGCCACTATGGTAGTTTAGTTAATAAATTAAGCACAGGAAGAGACTAAAAACAATAATAAAATAGAATAAATGATAACAATATACTGCAGTAAAAGATATGTGATTGTGGTTTCTCTTGTACTGTACTCACCCTTCTTATTGTGATGTGAGATAATACATTATGATAAAATGAGGTGAAGTGAATGATGGTAGTATTGTGACATAGAGTTAGGCTATTATAAGGGTTATTTGAAACCAAGCACTGTGACACCAAGATAGTCCATCTGATAACCAAGACAGTTGCTAAGTGACTCATGGTTGCAACACATACATAACTGGGCATACTGGACAAAAGGATGATTTACATTCGGGGAGGGCTGAAGTGAGATATTGTGAGATTTTATCATGCTACTCAGAATGCACACAATTAAAAATTTACAATTTTTTATTTTTGGACTTTTCCACTGAATATTTTTGGATCACGGTTGATCTTGGGTAACTGAAACTAGGGAAGGCAAAACCGGGGGAAACTACTGTACTCGGCTATCTCTCAGAACCCACAGGCCGAGGATTAATCTGCTAGGGCTGCCATAACAAAATAGCACAGACTGGGTGGCTTACATAGCCGAAGTTTATTTTCTTACAGTTGTTCTGCAGGCTGGAAGTCTAAGATTAAGGTGCCAGCATGCTTGCTTTCTCCAGAGGTCTGTCTCCTTGGCTTGCAGATGCCACCTTCTCACTGCATGGTCATATGGCTTTTCCTCTGTGTGTGCAAATTCCCGGTATCTCTTCCACTTCTTATATAGATATCAGTCATATTGGATTAGGGCACCACTCTTTATGACCTCATTTAACCGTAATTTCCTCTTTGAAGGCCTTATCTCCAAATAAGTACCAGTGGAGGTTAGGCCTTCAGCGTATGAATTTGTTTGGGGAAGGGAGGAGACTGGGCATGCACTTCAGTCCATAACACACAGTGATGCAGTCATCTTCAAACAAAGGAGTGGGCAATTGTAAAACATTCAGGATGCCCTATTCCATCCATTCTCTCTCTCTTTTTTTCCTTCCTCCCTCCCTCCATATGCATATGAATGATAGATAGATGATAGATAGATATAGACATGGACATCTATCTATAGATACACACACACACACACACACACACACACACACACACCTTTTTATCGCTCTCTGAAGAACCAGATTTCTCCCTTTGTCCACTGCTATTTAAGGGGCTCTTCTACAGGCTTTTGATTTACTAACTACTGATTTGCCCAGAGAGAATAGTTTATTTCTTGGGTACTGATTCCAGCTTCCTGGGAGAAAGAATCTAAAGGTCCAGCTCTACTCTGATGTCCATCCATGATTCAATCCAAGGGAAAGGGAGTGGGGCCAGGGTGATAGTGACCCTGTTTAACAGCTAGGTAGGGGCCCAGCAATCAGCTGCAGTGTAAGTTACCCTCCAGACCCTCCAGTGCCTGGAGTTAACCTCCTGTACCCGCTGGGCCATGAAGAGGTCTACAACACAGACACATAGGGACTCAGTTCAGTGGCTGTTCATCATCAGGTAGATTTTCAATGCTTTTAACCACTGATGTAGCCATCCTGGTAGTAGCTGACTGTCTATCCTGGAGGACCATGAATTCTAAAAGTAGCTCTTGGTGGCCTACGCTTGTTAGGGAGAGGAGCAGTTAAAAGTGTTGTTATGAACTAGGGAGCAATTCTCAGTGTGTTTACCACCAGAGAGTTTTTCCATAACATTCCTGTAAGTCATTCCCTCTGTTTCTGCAAAAACAAAATAGTTCTCAAAACGGGTCATTTTCGTGGAAATTTAAAAACACTAATTTACAGATAGAAAAAAGGCTTGGCATAAAAAGGTAAAGAAATGTTGAGCCACTCATTAACGATCTTCAGAAAAATCACACTATATATAATAATATATGATTTTCTCAAGCGTGAATAAAGTATGCATTTTAAATGATCAAACTTCTATCTCTCATAAAAATATTGATAATTCTATTCTTGACAATTTAAGAATACAATAAACAGTAACAATTCCTCCAGTTTTTATCATCTTCATCACTGGCACATGACATTTACCTTGAAATAGCTGCATATGCTTTGTCTCAGAGCTGCGCCATGAGAGAATTTCCTCTACACACCTTCAGTGGCTTGCCAGTTCCCTCCTGGCTCTAGGGAACAAAGCAAGTGCCTGCAAGGAAACAAGGAATTGCAAGGGACCTATTCCTCTGCAGCTCAGTCTTTTGTTAGCCCCCAAAATAGAATTGTGTGTTAGCCCACGACCCATGCGGGGGTCCTGGAAAGAGAAACCGATGCCTGCAGGGAGCATACAGAAAGTGCAGAAGTTCCCTGATAATTTAATGGTCTGGAGTTTGCAACCCCCATCTCGGGGTTGAGCAGTGGTTGCCAGCTTTTATTCTCACAGGCAGGACTTCCAGTAGGGAAGGCAGATTCCAAGAAATCCTTCTGAAAGCAGGTGTCTGCAGATGGGGTAGGGGAAGAGGAGGAAGGCAAGAAGGAAACACCTCACACATTTCAGATCAGCATTGGACTGCTACCTCTTTAGGAATACTATTATTTATTATTCAACTAAAATGGATTCAGCACCTATTTCGTACCTACTTATTGAGCATGTGCTATGTGGAAGGTAGGCACTGAATTGGACAATACGGGGTTTCAATGTGAACTGAATTGTGACTCCTGCTCTCAGTAGGATTTTTCACTAAAAACTTATTAGCTTTTCCCTTGAACTTCTTTACTGAGGATTCATGGTGTTAAGGTTCAAGTGTGTGGCAGAAGAACAGCTGTGCCTGCAAGGAGTTTCCTTTCTGTCAGACAAGATGGAGACTACAGAAAAGATGTAGACAGTTTCCAAATACACTTTTCATTTGTTTGATTTCCTGAGAAGTATATAGAACATGAAAATACAACTGCGTTTACTTGTTGACCTTCTTGCTGAGGTCAAAGATGAAAAGCAATTTTTTTTTTGTTATTATTGAGAAAAGGACTGTTATTTCTCTTTATCATGCTAGTTTCTATTTGCCTATATACACCTATGTATATTGAGGACAGGGATTATTATTTATAACAGATTGTATTAGATTCAAAGCCAGTATGCCTCTAGGCAGTCCCTTATACTCCTCTCTATCTAAAAGCAAGAGGTGTGGGTGAGCCTGTCCTTTTGTGGGTAGTATATCTTTGTCAGGCCATTGACTCAATGAGCAGTTTATTATTATTTTCTAGTTAGAATTCTTTTTTTTTTTTAAATTGGGGAATTGGGGGAGGGGATCAGCTTGGGGAATTGGGGAAGGGGAACAGAGAAGTTGCTGTCCTTTTGTTCTTCAGTCTAGTTGCGGAGGACTTTGCTTCACTGGCCCATGTTAGTATCATCATTGTGCTCTTCCTGGATGAGGCAGATCAGTTGCCGGCCTCTTGATGGCCACTCACTGCGGCTATTGGCAACTCACTCTAGCTGCCAGCCACTCACACTGGCTTCCAGCCACTTACTGTAACTTATGGCAGCCCACTGCAGCAGGGGCTGCAGCCTACACCATCACCGGGACTCACGTAGCCCAGTTCCAGATAGAGCTGTCGTTGTTCACCATCTTAGCTGTAGAGGGCAGTGTCACTGGCCCTCATATGTGGGATCCCAACCGACGCCACTGGCATCCCAAGCCAGCTCTTAACCAACATGCCACTTGGCCGGCCCTCTCGTTAGAATTCTTAAACTCTAACCCTAAAACATGGTTTCTTGAGAATAGCATGAATAAAATATAACCAACTTTATTGCTTAGTTAAATTAAGTATGTCAACAAAATTCAACTATTATTCATACTTTGAACAAATGATACAAATATAAGTTTACCCTTGACCATCAGTCTAACCTGGGGAGTCATGTCAAGCCTCTGTTGATGCTTTGATACTTTGTCCTGTTCCTTGGGGCTCAGAAACTAATTATGCTATTTGAGAACTTTGTTTCCTAGATGACCTTTCTTATTCACATACTTTCTCCCCCGTTAAAAAACCAAACAAAAAAGTCTTTCTCCTGTTGCTGTATTTGATATCCACTATGCCCATTACTTTCCCACCTCTTTTTTTCAAAGTGTAAGTGTATGTGTTTTGATTGTCTAGGTAGAAGAGTTCTGTGTTTCTAGAAATAACAGCACCATGGGAAACAAAATGAAGTCCTCTTGCCTTTGTTTTCCCTCCTGGTGGCACCAAGACAGTTTTGATAGCTTACCTCAAAGCTGAAGTGTTTTTTGTCAACTTCCTTAAAAAGACATCAATACTTTTTTCTTCGTGTAGGAGGTAGCTGTCAGTAATTGTGGGTGGTTGAGTGAGAAAGCAGATGGAATGGATTGTTGAAAATTTTAAATTGGGGGAGAGTGTATGAGTTGTGAGTGAAGATGGAAGTAAACATTTTAACGACTAGATCCAGAATAGCAAAGATCGAAATAAACCAGGGGAACAATGGTTTTCCATTCTTTTATTTTTCACGCTCTAAATAGCTTTTCCACCTCTACGTATTGCAATTATTGCCAAATGTTAATGCTTTTCACATTATTATTTGGAAAATGAAGGGTTTAATATACAGCAGTAGCATTAAATGACTTTAGGTGCCTTTTTATAAATGTAGACTCTAAAATACTATTTAAATTCATCCTGGCAACCTCAAGGAGAGCCGTTTGAATGCAAACTATTATTATCAAAATTACAATATCATACACTGTACTAAGTGCTTTACACATAATTGTTCCTTCAACCCCCACACAAACCTACTAAGGGTTTTCTGATGGATGAGGAAACTGAGGCATAGATAGGCTAGATAATTTGCCCAGGATTTTACAGCAAGTAAGAGACAGGTATGACTCCAGGCAGTCTGACTAAGAGAAATAGTGAATTCTTGAAAGTTCTAACTTTTCTAAAGCTGGGATAAGTGTTTTATTCCCCCAAAGAAAAAATTCTGTTCATTTCACCACCAGCCAAATTTTTCTAACTTGTCTTGCCTTGTCAGCTGCCTATCAGTTTTGTAAAGAAAGGCAGCAGGAAACTGACAGGAAGAAACTGTGCAATCTGTAACCACATGACAGAATATTGAAAAATTCTCACAAAGCCTTGTTTTGTCATTTATTGTATAGCACTAAAACCAGCTGCCAGTGGCACAGGTGATTTAATAGACACCATTTAGCTAATATATTATTTTGCCAAGAAAATTCATTGTGCTATATTCTATTCTAATCTTTTGTGGCTGCTTACTTATAAAAACAGCGTGCCTAGAAACTCTGAATTATTTCAGAGTGGAAAAAGTAAAACAAAGATGGCTATTAATTTAAGCTGTTTCACACTGAAACTGTCACTCTGAAGAAAGAAATATATGTGGAGTAAGATATATATGATTCTTTGGTAAGTAGAAACTCTTAAAGTGGCACATTTCACGTTTAGAAGTTCAAAAGGTATTATTTATCAATAGGATATTAAAATAAATTGACTTGTTTTCTAGCTTTAGAACTAGGATGATGGATATCAAAGTGTTTTGCAGACTCTGAAACATTATGCACACCTCAGGCGCATAGAGGTTTATGTAAGGCAAGTGATTTTGTTTGGTGTATTAGTACTGGATCAGACTAATGTTTGTACATTACAGCAATATTATTATATAATGTCCAATGTCTCTTCAGAAAAAGACATCCAGACATTATGTAGAATTCCACATATTACTTAGAATCTAAAGGAGAGTCACTGAAGTCCAGTAGATCACTATACACTGATATTTTTATTTCTTACACTTACATAGCTTACCATATTAGATATACAGAGGAAAAGAGTGGCCACAAACCTCATGCATACACCATGGGAAAAGCATAAGTTATCCTCCTGCAGTGACCTTCAGTCAAGTTGAAGACTAAGGCACATTTAGCGCAAAGAAGAGAGAGTAAGATGGATAAAAAGGTGGGGGGGCAGTCAAAAGAAGTGGAGCTTTTGAAGACAAGAGGGTTTCTCATCTTTTGAAAGATAGAAGAAATGGCGAAGACCAAGAAATGACATAGAGTAGCAGAAGGGGGGATGGATGTGCTAGGTGATAACAGGGCAATTTGTGTGCTGCAGGATGTACCCATTTCAGAAAATGACTACACCTTCCTGTAGTCAGTGAAAGACTGACTTCAGAAAATGACAGATACTCTAATTACAACCATGATATCTTCCTGTAGTCAGGGAAAGACTGAACTGTCCTTATCCTTTTTATTGGATCAGTAGTTCTGAAATGTTGGTAGGCATCATTCATTGGTTGTCATCACAAGTTCTGGAAACAACATATGTATTAGCAATTTATTAGATAGAGTTATATTTATTGTAGCTATATATTATAAAATATAATCTCTTTTATAGAACATACAACTATTTTAAAATGAGGGAAATCTATATGTGTTCTTATGGAATAATCTCCTATAGATATATTTTAATGAAAAAGAGCAAGTGTCCCCCATTTTTTTTACCCCTTTACCCCTTTATAGGTATGTGTATACATATATGAGCTGTTGTATTGGTATATTCATAAGGTATTTCTCAAAGGATATCTAACTAATAATTACTGTTTTCTATGAGTAAGATTAGAGAAGAGAATAATAGAGAGTTTTTTTTCATTTTTAGTTATTATTTTATATTAATTTCAGGTACAACATAGTGGTCAGACATTTATGTAATTTAAGCAGTGATCCCCTTGCTTAGTCTAGTACCCACCTGGCACTATACATAGTTATTACCATATTATTGACTATATTCCCTGTGCTTTACTTTATATCCCCATGACTATTTTGTAACTATCAGTTTGTGCTTCTTGACCCCTTCGCCTTTTTCATCAATCCCCCAACCACTCTGCCATGTGACAACCATCAAAATGTTCTCTGTATCTGTGTTTGTTTTTGTTTTGTTTGTTTATTTTGTTCTTTAGATTCCATATATAAGCCAAATCACATTGCATCAGTCTTTCACTGTCTGACATACTCCACTCAACACAGTACTCTCCACGTCCATCCATGCCACTGCAGATGGCAAGAACCCATTCCCTTCCCTGGCTGAGCAATATTCCATTGTATATATGTACTACCTACTCTTTACCCATTCATCCATCCAGGCTCTTCACCCAGGCTGCCTTCACATCTTGGCCATTGTAAACAATGCTGCAATGAACATATGGATGCACATATCCCCTCAAAGTGGCATGTTGGGTTTCCTCAGATATATACCTAAAAGTGGGATTACTGGATCCTTCTTTATGTGGGATTACTGGATCCTTCTTTGTCTCATTATAGTCTTTGTTTTAAAGTCTATTTTGTTGGGTATAAGTATTGCTACCCCAGCTTTTTTTGTTGTTTGTTTCCACTTTTGTGAAATATCTTTTTTTTTTTTTTTGAGGGTAGTGTTACTGGCCCTCATATGTGGGACTGAACCGGGGCCCCTGGCTTCCAAGGCCAGCGCTTAACCACTGCGCCATTCGGCCGGCCCTGAAATATCTTTTTTATCATCCCTTTACTTTCAGTCTATCTCATTCTTTCCATCTGACATGAATCTCTTCTATCCTATTGACCTCTTCCCACCTAAAGGAGGAGGGAGTATTACCATTGTCTTAATCATCTCACTTGGTGGCACACCTTGCCTTATCTCTGAAGGGATGATGTTTACAGCCCTGAAAAGGAAAGTCATGAGTCAAACATATGAGAAAATATTTGAAGCATTTTTTAGAAAACATTTGTATACATATTACCTTTAATGATATTCACTGAAAATATAGACCTCTCATATATGCTGTTTTACCATTCTTTTCCCAGGCCTTTGCAAACTTGTCTTTAGATGTTTGAGTTTTGGTGGCTCACAGCCACTGGGATTGTTAGGATGCCCATACATTTCCTCTCCTCTTCCCAAACGTCACTTCCCATGAATGTTGACTGAGGCTTTGCCATGTGGATGCTGAGCATGTCTCATCATAACTGCCCTATATTATTTGGTTTGCAACATAATGGGTCATCATTATAAATTCTAATGAAATGAGACCCTTCACTCTTCCTGTTTTAACACCGGCAGCTACTACTGCTTGCTTCTTGCCTGTTCCTATGTCCCGCCCCTATGGAGAATGGGAGAGAGTTTGCCTTTGCATACTTCTATAACTAATTAAACCTTTTGTTACAATAGCAAGCAGAAACCTAGCTCTTCTAGTTTCCAGGCCATTATCGAGTTTTCTGATAATTTGCCCTGGAGGATATTTCAGTGGCTTCATCTTGGTTGACAATCAAACATAACATTCTCTACCATTCTGGAATCTATGTTTTAAAACTAAGCCCAGGTATCTGAACATTCATGTACCCTAAGATCTCTGTGTGGTTTCTGGTTTTCTAGGCTCTAACAACCTGCCTCCAAAGCTTTTGAAACATTTCACATAGGATGTTTAAAAAGTTTTCAGGTCACTTACGGTGATAGCCCGTCCTCCCCAGACTGAGCATATAGATTAGCCTGTCCGGTTTCCAGGAACTTGCTATAATAGAAAATATTGAAACAAGTACAACATGTGTTTCCATGCAATTGCTATTATTCATTGTGTTGCCAAGGTGACAAGCACTATGTGAACTATTAGAATCACATAGTGTGGATGTAGCTGTTGAGTTGTTAATACTGAAAACTATGCATTATTTGGCAAGCTGCTCTCTATACTTACTAATTATGTAGGTTTTCTTCCTTAAAAGGCAAGTGATCCTCTCAGTTTCATGGGAAACATATTTAATAAGATTGTCTTCAGTAAACAGAAGAGTTTGTTTCAGAAAAGCTGCCTATATACTAAATTCTGTTTTCTTATCAATGTCCATTATAGAATAGGGGATACAACTTGGTAATTTTGGTTCCTCAAAAAATACCATCTACGGTTAGTACTGCAGCAAGCTTAAAATGACTGCAGGTAAAGGGAAATGTTATATATTTATAAAAGCATTAATATTAGGTAAATGGCAACATGGAAACACAGGATTTCTGTGGTTATTTTTCTTATTTGCCCCAAAAAGTTAGTTTCAAAGAGGGAAGAAAGATAGCAGCTCTTGCAAAGAATTCTGATTGGTCAAATTTCTATTGATACATTTTTTTTTTCTTTCAAGTATTCTATAGTAGAAGAGCTCAAAGTTCTGTTAGGTTGCTCAGATTCTATTCTTCCACATGTCTCATTAGAAGTGAATAGGCTGAATGTCAGTTAAAAGGAGCTAAGCCAAGGCCAAATACACAAACAAACAATAATAGCCTGTTGTGGTGATCATTTTGCAATTTATACGTATACCAAATCATTATGTGGCACACCTTAAACTAATACAATGTTTGATGTCAACTATTATATCAATACAACTGGGGAATTTTGTAAAGTAAAAAAAATTAAAACTTTAAAAACAGAACAAAACAAACCAATAAAAGCTATTCAGGTTACAGAAATTACTCATTTAAAAACTTGACACAATGGAGACTGAAACAATTCTGTGAATTTTAAGTTTCTGTACTTGGGGCATGCTAACAGCAAATACCTGAATATTAACTGTGACCAGTACCTTGAAACATTCATCATATGATTGAGTGCCTTCCTTTGAGGAGCTTATTTGTTGAAAGTAAAAACGCAAAAAATATTTTGTAACCATCTTTTGATTAAATAGTCTAGGACTTCATTAGTGCTGCCTCGTTCCGTATACTGAGTTAATAATTCCATCCGAGAGCTGGGGAAAATTAGATCAACCCAGCCATCTCCCTCAAGGAACTATATAAATCTAGCAGGAAAGAAAGAAAATAAGCACTACATACAAAGGGTGGTGACCGCCAGAACAGGAGATGTTCAGGGTACTCTTAACGGCTCTTAAAAGCATCACCCAAAAAAACTTTCCAGGGCACACAATGCTGAGCCCCAAAGTATGAATAAGAGTTAACTAGGTAAAGATGAGACCAAGAGTACTACAGGCAGTAGGAAAGACATATGCAAAGGCCTGAAGCAAATACATGCAGGGTATTGCAAGAGCAAGGACAGTTCCCAGGTAATATTCTGCTAGGGATACGTAAGACTGTTAATAACCCACTGCTAGTATAGGCTGGGAAATGCCAGGTCCTCACCCCTGTTAGTGTTAAGCCTCCTCCTGCTTCTTCCCTTAAGATCAATATTAAATTTATGCTCATAGACCACGTTTAAGATGGAATTAAAACAAATACTTTACTGTCTCATTTCTCATTTCCTTTCTTTGTTGCCCTCTCTTGAAGTAAAAAAGGGCAGCTTTTGTTATTAATATTGCCTTCTGGGGCCAGCCGAGTGGTGCATTGGTTAAGAGCCAGCGGCCCCAGTTCGGATCCCACATATGAGGGCCCGTAACACTGCCCTCTACAGCTAACAACATCTCCTCCTGGAGCTGGGCTGTGCGAGCCCCGGCAACGGTGTGGGCTGCAGCTCCTGCTGCAGTGGGCTGCCATAGGCTACAGTGAGTGGCCTGCAGCCAGCGTGAGCTGCCAATAGCCACGGTGAGCGACCATCCAGAGGCCAGCGAGCTATCTGCCTCACCCAGGAAGAGCGCAATGATGATGCCAACATGGGCCAGTGAAGCAATGTCCTCTGCAAAACTAGACTGAAGAACAAAAGGTCAACAACTTGTCTGTTTCCTTTCCCAGATTCCCCAACAGTGTTCCCCTCCCCCAATTCCCCAATAAAATCTTAAAAAAAAAAAAGAATACATTAAATCTACATCTTTTAAAAAAATATATATAGCTTTCTGTAAAGTATACAAATTTCACCAGATTTGGGAGCAGAGAGGAAGGCCTAGCAGGGAATGTGAATACACTAATGGGCAGTAGGATTCCAATAGGTTTTTCCCACAAAGAAGCCGCGAAAGCACACCCTCAGATCAATTGTCTTGGTCTGAAAATTGAGCAGCTTTAGACCTAAGATGACTGGGGAAGCAGATGGAAGACAAATCACAGACATTCCCCCTCCTTTCAGTCTTCACACCCCACTTTTAGCCCCCCTCCCCCTCCACACACACACTTTGTCTGTCTCTGTTCCCATGTACAAAGGAATTGTTTTTTTTTTTTTTTTTTTCGTTAGTTTTTTTTTGAGGGCAGTGTCACTGGCCCTCATATGTGGGACCAAACCCGGGCCGCTGGCTTCCCAGGCCAGCGCTTAACCACCGCGCCACTCGGCCGGCCTACAAAGGAATTCTGAGTCATGGCTTCGGCAACTGTCAGCAGTGGGAGAAGATCTGGGAGGCCCAAGGAAGGATTTGTCAAACTAGTAAAGGGATACAGAGCTTAGAGGACAGCTAATTATTTTTGAAAACTAGTCACTGTGCTGATATAAAGGTAGCTTTGTGGCTTAACTCCAGGCAGATTGCTAAATCAGTATGAGATATCCGTAAGTAAGAAGGGAAACATCTTTAGAAATGAGAGAATAATGAGCCTACATAATCAACAGCATGGACAACACACTGCAAGCCTTTGAATTGAAGTCTTCATTGCCCCCTGCCTTGATTTTTGTTTATTTGTTTGTTTGTTTGTTTTTTTGAGGGCAGTGTCACTGGCCCTCATATGTGGGACCAAACCGGGGCCGCTGGCTTCCCAAGCCAGCACTTAAGACCGCGCCACTTGGCCGGCCCTGCCTTGATTATTATAGTAGTTTTCTAACTCGTCTTCTGGTCTCAGCCCTCTTGGTCCTCCCCTGCCTTCATTTGCTTCTGTATATGTTCACCACACATTTATTATTTCATATGCCCTAGATATTGTTCTGAGCACTGGGTGTGGTGAAATGAAGTTCCCATTCTCACAGGGTTTGCATTCTGGTGGGAGAGGGGAGAGGAAATGAATAACACACTGATACATTCAAATAAAATTTCCAATTTAATGAGCTTTATCAAAAGAGTAGAGGCTAATGTAACTGATTAGTTATTTTGGACCAGGTGACCAAGGGAGGCCTTTCTGAATAAGGTGACTTTTAAGCTGTGACTTACTGCGAAGATTGAACATAAAAGTATTCCTGACAGAGATGAATTAGTTTTAAAGTCCCAAGGTGGGGATAGGAAAACAGGATGACAAGTTAAAGTAAAGGCTGCTGTAACTATGCCACTGTGGACAGGGGAGGGCAGGAAGACGGAAAAGGGAATGGTATGAGACAAGGTCTCAAATGAAGTATATTGCATAGGCTTTGCCTGAGGGGTGAGGAGTTTGGATTTTATTTTAGTGTAAAGGAAAGCCACTGGGGCATTTTAAGCAGATAAGTAATAGCATATTATTTATGTTTTTAAAAGTATATTATATAATAGATACCATTAATTCGTAATTAAATACATGATTAAATAAATAAATAATGGGGGGAAAGGACAAATATTTCTTACAGACAAATTTCAACAAAATTAATGCAAATCTTTCCTCCTCTAGGAAGTGGAACTTAATTCCTTCCCTCTTGAGTATGATCTGAGTTTAGTGAGTTACTTCTAGTGAACAGAGTATGGAAAGGGATAACTAGTAACTTTAGAGTGGAAAAGCTCTAAAGACATGTCCAGAGCCGGGTAATGATGGTTCACATGGCCAGATATAAGTTATATGGATATTGTGTACTGCTATAGATTGAATTGTTGTGCCTTCCTGCAATTCATAAGTTGAAAAACCTAATTTTATCAGGAGGGGGGGATCTTTGGGAGGTCATTAGGTCACGAGAGTGGAGACTTAGTGCCATTATAAATGAGGCCCCAGAGAGATCGCTCATCTTTACACTATGTGAGGGCATAACAAGTAGTCCGCTACTCAGAAAAGAACCCTCACCTAACCATGCTGGCACCCTGATCTCAGACTTCCAGCCTCCAGAACTATGACACATTTCTGCTGTTTATAAGCCATCCAATCTGTGGTATTTTGATACAGTCTGAACTAACTTAAGACATCATTCCTCACATGATATGACAAGGACATTTTATTTCTGGTAGTCATGCCTCAAATTCATGGTCATGAGAAAACATCGCGCAAGCCCAAACTACGGTACATTAAAATAAAATAAAATAAAAATTAAAAAAAAACACCTGACCAGTGTTCCTTAAAACTATCAAGGTCATGAAAAATAAAAAAAAAAAGGTTGAGAAATGGTCACAAATTGGACAACACTATGAAGATATAACTAAATGTAACAGTGTTTTCTGGGATGAATCTTGAGATAGACAAAAGGATATTATTGGAAAAGCTGGTGAAATCCAAATAAAGTATGTTGTTTAGTTAATGGAAATATCCCAACTTCTCAGTTTTCATGAACATACCATGGTTTTGTACGATGTTAACATTGGGAAAGTCAAGTGAAGGGTACACAGGACCTCTCTGTACTATCTTTACAACTTTTTTTTTTGAGGGCAGTGTCACTGGCCCTCCTATGTGGGACCTGAACCGGGGCCGCTGGCTTCCTAAGCCAGCGCTTAACCACCGTGCCACTAGGCCAGCCCTACAACTTTTTTATGCATCTAAAATTATTCCCCAAAAAAGTTAAAGAAAGGAAAACAAAAGAGAGGATTCTGGCTTCTCTGTGATGAATGGAATGAGGCGGGGGTATAAGAATGGAAGCAGGGAGACAATGAGGTTTAGGGTTACTGGAGTTCTAGATGAGAAATGGTGGTGGCCAGGCCAAGGAGGCACATGGTGGAGGTGGAGGTAAAAGCATTTACTTGGTGTTGTTTTGAAAGTAGCCAAGGAAAGACTTGGTGATGGACTAGATGGAAGTGATGGAATAGAGAGAATGGGGTGGGGGGAAAGATACTTCAATAAGAGTCATTTCCCTAAAAGAGATAACGGTATCAATTTTCATTTTAGAAATCTTCACGAGTTTTCCCTGAAAATATAATAGAGACCAAATCGTTCATCCTCACCCACAAGACCCTCCATAATTCAGTCCCTACTTAGTTTTTTATATGTTGCACACCATATTTCCTATACATCAGGTTCTACACACAGACATGTATTTGAGTACTTAATGTTCCAATTACAAGTCTTCTCAGATCCTGCTGGAGTTAAAATTTTTCAGCTCTTAAATCACCAGAACACACTCACACTGTTTTATTCAATTTTGATGGTAATGAAAATATCTGAAAACTTTTAATAGCATGCCATATCTTATATCTTATGCTAAGAGCTTCACCTTCCTCACCACATTGACTCTCAAAAATATCCTTTTTTTAGAAAAAAACTCTTTTGGGGAACAACATGTTTTTTCCAGGACCCATCAGCTCCAAGCCAAGTTGTTGTCTTTCAGTCTTAGTTGTGGAGGGCACAAGATCAGCTCCAAGTCCAGTTTTCAGTCTATTCAATAGTTGAGGGGGGAGAGGGGATGCAGCCCACCATCCCAAATGGGAGTCAAACCAGCAGGCTTGTTGTGAAGAGAAACTCAGTTATAACTAACTGAGCCATCCGGCTGCCCCTCAACAATGTCCTTTTAAGAAGAGTGCTTTTCTTTCCTTGTCTGAACTGGGGAATGCTGATCCTTAGGGATGGGGTGGCTGTATAATTTATTGTCCAGACTGAGAAGGGGGCACTATTCACACTTACTCTGGGACAACAGGTATAAACCAAGGCTGTTCAGGGGAAATCAGGATTCATGATCCTACTAGTTGGTGTGAAAATCAATTTACCAAAGGTCACAGAGTAAACGACACAGCAGAGCTTTTAAAGTATATCCTTGGGGCCGGCGGAGTGGCTCAGTTGGTTAAACGCTCCCTCAAGAGTATGAGCTGAGCTCTGAGCAACAGCAGTTTGATGCCCAGCCTGAGCTGAGCTGCCACTGAGCTGCCAACAGGTGGCAGGATGGCTCAGCTTAAAATAAATAAGTAAATTAGTAAGTAAATAAATAAACAAACAAACTATAATATCCTTATTCCACAACCTATGTTAGTAATAGTTCTATCAGTACTGTCTTGGTGCTAGATAAGTGGTCTGTCTGGTTTGGATCTCTTGGTTTGGATAAATGACCTGATCTGAGTTGTGCATTGCTTGTGAATAAAAATGATGTTAGGACATGGTGAAAGCTCAGTGATATGATGTTAGTAAAGTATCTAACAAGGGTGCAAATTCGATAAATGAGGCTGGATGGGATTTGTGGCTTAAATTTAATCATCCCCTTTGGCCCTTATAAGTATTTAGCACAATAATTTGTTGACAGGTGGTGCTAGTTTTTCAATAAATATTAAATGCACTTTAGTACTTCAAGATCAAAAATAGGTTGTTGGACCAAAGGAAACTACATTGAATTAAGTAGATATGGGGCAATGTTTTCCAATAACAGAGACCCTATCTTCTCATAGTTGCTTCAGAGCTTGAGCCAAAATAAGAAAAATCTTTGTTAGGGGAGGGCTGTGGAGATCCATACTTGCAACAACCTCCTGATCTAGATGGAGCTGTGCCTATTTTACTGATTCTTACACCTGCTTTCAGAAAGGCAAACTGTTGTACCTCTATGGCAAAGAAAATATTTAAATCCAGGCTGTCTTTTGGCTCTAGGACATATCTTCTTTATGGAAAGCTGTAGTTTATTTCCATGGAGGAAGTAGAGTGATATGAAAAAATATATATTCAAATATTCATCTTTACAATTCTGTCTACATTTTCTCAGTGTTGATGGTCTAGGGTTGTAAAAACACTCAGACATACTCGAGTTATATCTCACTTATCTCTTTGCTTTAATGTTAAATCTCAACTTTCAGAAAAGTAAGCAATTCGTGTTAAGTAAAGAAGTGGAATTGTTCTGCGTGTAAACCCAAGTAAAAGGGTTTACTCAAATGGCCATATATCCTGTGGCTTGAACCAGCCCATGGTTTAGAAGTTGTTCCTTTCATGAAAATATGGTAGTTTCAGGTGTTGACTTTTACCTTCTTTTGTTGTTGAGAAAAGTATAAGTGTTAACTTGTTTAAACTGAGTTTGATGTTTGTGAATAAGTGGTGACCATACCTGAATATGCTGTCTTGGCCTTTGGTCTAAAAGGTAGATTTTTTTTGAGGTATTGTAATAATCCTGTTTGAGTTGGAAGTTAATTGTAGGTAATGATCGAGTCAAACAGGCCTCTAATTAGTCAACTGGAAATCTGTTGAAATTAATGTTTTGCTTTGACCAAGTAAACTCATTAGTGTTAGGGGCTTCTATTACTTGATGACACTCAAATCTTCTCAATGAAGGAAGAGGCAATACCTCAAGCCTGTATTTTACATCTTAATGGACAGCTAGGACAGAAGTTCAATGGGTTGGAAGCTGGCTATAAGATTTATGTAGCCTAGAAGAGTAGTTGGACTAGGAGTAAATGACAGTTTAAACCTATATTATTGCCTTTAAAAATTAAGAGTCCCAAGGTAGTTGTTATAGTTTAATATATTGAGATGTAAAAGAGTATTCATTAATAAGTATACATTGATATCATACTCCAGTTTGGAACTTCATTCACATGTGTCCCCAGGGAAAATTGCTTCTCTCCAAATTGCTGTATGTACTCAAAATTAAAAGCAGAATTGATAGCTCGTTTTCTCTTCAATTTGAAAGTCTTGCTTTGATGAAAAGCTGATTTTTTTTCTATTTCAAAAATATTACCTTCAGAATTTAAAATTTAAACCACATAGAAGGAAAAGAGAGATCATATTTATAGACATGTTTTCCACACTTAAGATAGCACACGCTTTACCTGGGAAGCTTTATGTAGAATCTATAAAATTCTATTCATAGATCAATCAGAAGTGTATTACATTTGAGACTTCCTTTCATCCTCTGATGAAAGTGCTAAATATTCAATTCTATGTTTCTCTTTGCACATATGCCAACTAATTCATTGCTTGTAATACCCCCAAATTATTTTAAAACTAACTTCAAAGGAAATGAATTGGAAACCATTATAAAGTAAAAAAATATATATATTCCTGATACCCCCCAAAAAGCAGAATTATTCTGTTCTATGTACTTTTTTTACATCCACTCAGCAACTGTGGTGGCTTGTCTTGATACCCTGCCATGAACGGTGATATCTGCTAAATGTTCATCCTACCTTTTCTCCAGTGTCTGAAATTATTTAAGGATGGTGCTTCAGATAAGACTGAACAAGAAAAGTGATGACCAGTTGGTGTAGACACCTCCAATGCCAAATAAGGAACGGAAAAGAAAATGATATAATTCCAAATGTTGCATCAAAAGCTCTATTTGTACTAATACATTTCTGGAGTCATTTTGAAGCATAATACCTCAAAGTACTGAATAAACTTAAATTGTAGTCTTTTTTTCTCTGCTTGGCCACTACCTAGTGAAATTTAAACACAGGCAAAGGAATGGCTTATTGTTGGCAGTTTGAGAGGACAGGGAAGCAATGATGATTGTAACTACGTGTCTGTAAAGCATCTAGTATAGATTACATAATTTATACATATCAATCTATTTAGTACTTACTATGACCTCACAATGTAGACTATATCCCCATTTTGCAAAAAGAAAGGAGACCAAGAGCAGTGAAGTGTTTTGTTGAAGGTAAAAGAGCTTTTCAGAGTTGAAATGAGATTCAAACTAGTTCACTCTGATTATAAATGTTCATTCTGTTCACTCTATTCCTCCAACTCTAACTAAAGTGGTAGATAAGCCATAGACTAGGTAATTTGCCCTGTTAGGATTCCGAATTAATTTGGAATTAATTAACTTCAGTGTTTAATGTTAATGATAGTGAATAAATGTTAACTTCATTGGAGCCTTCTTTGATTCCTGGACTGATGCCTGTGTTCACAAAGCCCAGCTGGCTTTGTCCGATACTTTACTTGCTCCCTTATGCAGCCTCCCATCTCATAAAAGCTGAGAGAATGCTGACCACACGTGGACAAAAGTTATTTCCCTCCTCTTCCTTTGCTTCATAAATTGCTATTTAGTTAGGACCACGATGCGTTATGTAGTCTCATTCTCTAGCTATTTTCTTTTAGCACACTATCAATAAACCAATAAGGGAATATTTTGCTACGAGTAAATGGAAAGCTTTTTAAAAATTTTCATCTCTGGATATATCTATGTACAACAAATACACAACAGCAAAATTCTATTAGGCATTTTTTTTTTGATCAAAAGCAAAAACACAAAGTCCCACCCTGAAGGAATTCACAGGTTATCAGAGAGGCAAGGAAGGAATATATTATATTACAGAGTATCTCTCTGAAAAGGATGTTATAAAGAGATGTTACATGGAATGAGTCCAGAACAGTGCCTGGCACATAGAAAATGCTATATAAACATTAACTATTATTATAAAATGACAAAAAAAAGAAAAGAAAAAAAAGGTGTGCTATAGGCATGAAACAGAAGAAAGAGAAAGGCAACTTCCAGGAGCTTAGGTCTACTTTAAGCTCATCTATGAAGGGATGATGGTTCATTATGCCAAGGCAGAAAAAGAGTTGTTGGTGTGACACAAATCAGCATGGAGGCAAGGAGGGGCAATGTTTCCAAGTCGAAACTACAGCTAAAGGTTATACCTTGCAACTGTGTAGAAGCTTTTTTTTCCCTTTTAGAATTACAAATGTCTTATAAAATGTCCTTCTAAAACCAAACTTTGATTATCTGCTATTTGTCACAGAAATAAAACAGGGAAAAAAAATCTATCAAAACAGCAGCATACCTTGCTCTGCATATAATCGAAGAGGCAATCAGCGACATGGAAAGATTACGCTGAGAAATTTTTAATTTAAAAAGCGTTGTATTCCAGCAAGGCTGATGTGCAACTGTCAGTTTGTCCTAGGCAATGGAACCTCCTCAGCTTTTCATACATTTCTGTATTTCACATACATTTCAGTTCATCCCCATGTTCAAAGCTTGGCTACAAGAGAAGAAGTTCCAAGGTAAACTCAGCACTGGTAACTCATTCTATAGGGTTCATTATCTCTAGTGCTAGGGTGGAAAGATGGGCTTGCCTTTCATTTATGAAATACTTTACCTTAATGATAAAATACCTAATAGCCTCTGGCATGAATAAGAGAAATTGAGAAGCCAAAGGCCTAGGTAAGTAATCCAAACCACATCATCAGCCATTGAACAGGAGAATTGGCCGTCATTTCAAATACATTGAAAGTCCCCTTTTAAAAAAAAAAACAAACTTTCACTCTTGGTTCTCTACATTCTATGGATTTAAACAATTAGGGTCCCTTTTTAAAGAGAACGCATTATCTTTGTGGTGAAAATGCAACCTAAGATGTAGAAAGACTTGGTTTTCCCTGTGATGGAACTGGAGCTGATGTTCTAGAAGCTGTGGCAAGGGTGTGCCCTTGAGCAAAGGCACAGACCTTCAACCTAGAGCAGTAATAGTTGAAACCTATAGCCTCCAGCCTTTGCTTTACTTTGTACTGCCTTGATGACTTTAATCATGTTACAAAGGCTCTGGCCTTCAAAAGTAATGTAATGCAAATATGAATGACAATTGGAAAATTCAGTTTACTGATGACTGGGAAGAAAGGGACTACAAGTGTACATTTTAGACTTTGACCTTGCAGGGAGTTATTTTACTCCTATGAAATGGGAAGGGAGAGAAACACAGCTTTTTACATGTTTTAGATTTTTTTCAAGAATTCATATGGTAAGTGTCCTCTATTAAAATTATGTATTGTAATATATTAAATGAGTGGCTTTCAGCCTTTTTTGGCCTATAACCCACAATAAATTCCTTTTTTATTTATTACAGTGTATTAAACACACACATATCTGAAACAAAATTATTGGTCTTATTTAAATTCTGATAACAACTCATGAAATCGCCATTTTGTACAAAAACAAGGAGGATTAAACCTTCTTGCACTATTGCCTGATAGGCAATCTTTTTAAAGGGAAAAAAAAATAAACCTGCATTCAAACTTCAAAGGGTAAATAGATATATGGTCAAGAAGACACAATGTATTTCATCTTTCAAAAACTTTTTTATAAGGTTTACATTGATAAGGTTTGATAAGGTTTAGACATCAATTAGTAATTCGTTTGAAAAGAAATGTCCCCGGGCCCGCCGAGTGGCGCATTGGTCAAGAGCTGGTTTTGGGATGCCAGCGGCCCCGGTTCGGATCCCACATATGAAGGCCAGTGATACCGCCCTCCACAGCTAACAAGAGCTCCACCTGGAGCTGGGCTGCGAGCCACAGCTGGTGTAGGCTGCAGCCCCTGCTGCAGTGGGCTGCCATAGGCTACAGTGAGTGGCCGGCAGCCAGTGTGAGTGGCTGGTAGCCAGTGTGAGCTGCCAATAGCCGCGATGAGTGACCATCCAGAGGCTGGTGACCGATCTGCCTAACCCGGGAAGAGCGCAATGAGGATGCCAACATGGGCCAGTGAAGCAACGTCCTCCACAACTAGACTGAAGAACAAAAGGACAGCAACTTGTCTGTTCCCCTTCCCCTATTCCCCAACGCTGTTCCCCTCCCCCAATTCTCCAATAAAATCTTAAAAAAATAAAAAAGAAAGAAAGAAAGAAATGTTCCCAATGCAACTAAGTTAGTAGTTTGAAACAAAGAAAAGGGCTATTTCCAAGTTTGGGGCTAAGATTTTAAATTAATTTGTTTTATAAATTGTCTGGACTAGATGCTAGCCTGTAAAACCTTGAAAAAAAAAGCAAATTGGTAATCATATTTTTATTATTTCCTCACCCTTGTAACTTGTGATGTAGATTGTCTTCATAGACCATGTTTTTAGATTTTTTTGTTTGTTTTTTTAACTAAAATAGGGTTTATACACCTTAAGAGGGAAGGCAGAGTGGAGAAAATTTAGCAGTTAAAATTTTCAGGACTCAGTTTTCTAGTGGTAGAGAGTCACAAGGAGAAAGAGATCTAGATTTGAACATATACAGGTTTGAGTTAAGCTTGTCTGTTCATATATATGCAACAGAAAATTGAATATATATGTTTGTAACTCACAGAAGAAGTCTGGGATAGAGATATGGATTTGGGAGCCAATTATATAAGTAAGGGAGCAGTGAAAAGGCATAGGCTAAGAATGGGACTCTTGGATGCACCAATATCTAATGACTGATAAAGGACTGGAAACCCAGGGTAAATAATGTCAGAAGGATGGGCAGAGAAGGGTACAGAGAACCAGAAAGGTGAGATTTCACACAAGTGAAGCAAATTCCTTTTTGACATAGAAGACATGATCAAGTTAAGCAGAGATATCTTAACACTGAGGGAAAAAATTATTTTGATTTGGAAATTTGAAATTATTGACAATCTTAGAGAAAGCAGGTTATGTTATATGGTGCTGGAAGTTAGATCTTACTGGGTTGTAAGTGAAATTGAAGGCAAGAATGAACACAAGCTATTTACCAAGCCCACAAAAGACTAGAATTTGAAAGCTGTAAGATTTCACCTTAATAGAGATTGTAAGTAAGGCCACTTTAGTAATGGGAGGCAATTAATAGAGGTATAATTTCTGATTCATTATATACTAAACACATAAATAAACTCAAGACAATCCTTGAATGCAAAAGGCCCAAGATGAGTCCAGGATTTTTAGGAAGTTGTGTCTAGGAGGCACATACATTCCTCAACAGAGTTCTCCTTAATGTCACTGCCAGATGGACCGTTAATCTGAGATTTATTATGCTCTTGTACTTTGCCTTTTTACTTCTCAATATAAGATACAGTTGAAAAGCAAGTAAGAAATGAGTGATCACTTTATCCCCCTAAAGAGACTTCAAGAGGTAGAGACTAAGTATTAAAAGAGTCCTTTTTGTTGAGGGTGATTTGATAAAAAGGATTCCAATAACAGGCTTAGGAGAGGTTTCGGTCTTACAGGAACAGGGCACAGTAAACAAATCAATACTAAACTCAGCCACATGTGGATAGTTTGCTGGTGTAGTGGGTGAGCTGCCAAAAGTCATGATGCTAAGAATTTGACACTGCAGTTTTATCAATTTGTATTTTGAGTACTTCAGGATCCTTAGTAAATTATATATATATAATTTTTTTTTCCCCAAGTTTTAAATTCTGGTGTTAATGATAATTGTAGCATACCTGAAGTTAGAAAATACAAAATTTTAGATTAGTAGGAAAAAATATATATCACATAGTCCAATTGTTGAATGTTATTATTGTGTGTTTAATTCCAGACATTCTAATAAGCCCCCCCCCCCCCCCAGCCATACACACACCTCTGCCTCACTTCAGAGATCGCAAGCCCAGGCTGTTACCTGTACTTCTGACAGACTGGCTGTAAATCGGAGGTTCCCAAGATCCCCTCCTCAGTTTGATTAATTTGCTAGAGCAGCCCACAGAACTCAGAAACATTTTACTTACTAGATTACTGGTTTGTTATGAAAGGATATTCCTGAATGGCCAGATGGAAGAGATGTGTAAGGAGAGATATGTGGAAAGGGCACAGAGAGTTTCCTTGTCCTCTCCAGACTCACTGCTCTCCCCAATCTCCTCACATTCACCAACCAGGAAGCTCTCCTAACCCTGTCCATTACCAAGATATGGTCGATTAAATCATTGGTTATTGGCACCTGATTCAACTGCCAGCCCCTGTCCCATTCCTAGAGGTCTGGGATGAGACTAAAATTTCCAACCCTCTAATCACATGGCTGGTTTCATTGACAATCAGCCACCATCCTTAGGTGTGGTCTCAAAGTTGTCTCATTAACATAACAAAAGAAACCTTTGTTGCTTCCTCACTTAGGAAGTTCCAAGGGTTTTAGAAAATGCCAGAAATCACAATCGAAAAAAAAACAACAAAAAACAAAAAACAAATCTGAAATTTATTATTATTTGATTCAGTGAATAACAGTATCTGCCTGGTAAATTGTCAAGGTTGATCTAATTTCATTTCTGACCCTATAATTCTTGGAGATGAAGAGATACTTACAAAAAAAAAAAAAAAAAATGTTAAAATGTACTTGGTGGTGGGCTGGCCGAGTGGCTCAGTTGGTTAAGAGCTCCCTCAAGAGTGTGAGCTGAGCTGTGAGCAACAGCAGTTCAATGCCCAGCCCGAGCTGAGCTGCCAACAGGTGGCAGGATGGCTGAGCTAAAATTAAAAAAAAAAAAAATGTACTTTGGTGGTAATGGGAACTATTTAAAAGGCAATTAAAATTTGAAGCCTGCTAGGAGGGTGATACTTGCCTCATTATACACTGGAATTATTTATTAACATCTTTTCCTCCTTTAAACTATGAATGAAAAATCAGGGATACTCTTTTAATTTAATTTTATTTGTATTCCAGTGATTATACAATATGTGATACATGAGCACTCAAATATTTGTTCAATAAGTAATTGAGTTTAAAACTAACAATCAATCAGTGTAGTGCTGCATCAGATATAGGTCTTAAGAAGGAATGGCCAACACAAAGCAAATGGATACTAAAAATTTAGTTCTTTCTTAGTTGAAGAATGATGTTAATAAATGAATTATCCTAAGAAAGAAGCGCTCATTTTTCATCTTGGGATAGTAGGGCAAGATAAACATGAACTAAAATAATTCAAGAGGTATGGAAATACTGTCTTCTTCCAAAACAGAAAAAATCTACAGCAGCTTTGTTTCTTTTCCCTATTCAAGAATTCAATATTAATTTAAGAGGAAGAAAGAATTCAGTCTTATCTGAAAAAGAGCTATTGTTCCATTTGTCTTCTTTGTAAGCATCAGCCACAGAAACATATCAGTCCATTCAAAAGAATGAAGTTCCACTTGTAGTGTATTTTGTGCTCAGGGATCAAGTGAAGGAGGATTGTCCAGGTAAGTACTGGTGGTCATTTCTGATTGTGGGAGACATTCTTGAGGGGTGCAAGGAAATTCTGGGGCTCCAAAGAAGCAAAGTATGATAAGGAGAGTTCAGGCAGGAATTATAAAAGCAAATAAGGAGCACACACCCATCATCCAGTCCTAGAAAACAGCCCTTTAGAATATGGTGATAAAAACCAGGAAGAAAGACATTGCTAATATCTAGACAGATTAGCTGTTTCTATGTATCCTTTACTAAAGGTGTTTCTTTGAAAATACTTTCCTTGGTCAGTGTAGAGTGAAACTTCCTCTCCCAGAGTTTACTTTCTAAATTCTTGGTTTAGGACTGAAATCAGGAACTGTCATCTGAACCTGATGTACATTTTATTTATGGATAACCCATTAAGGCTTTATTAATAAGGAGTAAATGGTAATTTTCTAGCCCAATTAGTTCTGTCTTTTGTGGGAAAAAATTGATTTTCCTCATCTTAATGTGTGAAACACCAGTGTCCTGATTTTCATGGTTACCAGCAGGGAATAAGCACACTTGGATACCAAAAATTCAGAAATGAGCTGCTTTTAAGGAGCACATAAGAAATGAACTGTTTTTTCCTCCTCCACCTTTAAACTCTAATTTATCTATGAAGCCAAATGTTGCTTTTGCTTCCAATTAGGGTAAGTTTTCAGGCTGCAGACACGTCATCTGATTTGGGCTACTTTTATTAAACACATTTCCCCTCCAATACTTCATTATGAAAACTTTCAAAATTACCAAAAGTCGAGAGAAGCTTAGAGTCAACACCCATATGCCCACCACCTACATTTTTCCACTAACATTTAACTATACAGATGCTTCTAGATTTATGATGGAGCTAAACCCATTATAAAGTAGAAAATATTGTTAAGTCAGAATTGCATTGAATACACCTAACCTCCCAAACATCATGGCTTATTTAGCCTAGCATACCATAAATGTGCCCAGAACACTTACATTAGCCTACAGTTGGACAAAATCATCTTTGTTATATTTTATAACGAAGTGCTGAATATGTCATGTACTTTATGTAATTATATCTTGCAGCCTTCATGCTGGGCAATTATCTTGAGTTTCATCTCAAGAGTAATTGCCTTTTTCTTCTTTTCACCAGAAGCAGGACACACAGATGGGTATTTTGTAGACATAATGGGTTGCAAAAACACAATATCCAAAAATGTCTGACAACACATACTGTAGAGCATTGATTGTTTACCCTCGTGATGGCGTGACTGACTGCCACTGCCCAGAATCACAAGAGAGTATGTATTGTACCATGCATCACTAGCTCAGGGAAGTAAAAAAGCCCAAAATTTGAAATGTGGTTTTTATTGAATGCATATAGTTTTCACAGCATCATAAAGTCAAAAATCGTAAGTCAAAAATCATTCTAAGTCACAGACCATTTGTATTATCTTTATTCACATATATCTATCTGTCCATTATTCTATTTATCTATAAATCCTTCTGACTTCTGATACATTTCAAAATGAATTACAGGTATCAGTTCACCATCTCGAAATACTTCAGTTTGCATATTATTGTCTAGATTATTAACAACTTCCTAACATTATTTTCAAATAAGCATAGTTGAAGTTTATTATCAAGTATGCTCTCAGCCTATAAATCACTACAAGTATGACCACTGTGTATTTGGTGAAACTAAATTGGAATTGAGATGACTGGGTGCATTCTGGCTCCAGAAAGAAATCAGATACTTTTTCTTTGTTTTTTTTGTTTGTTTGTTTGTTTGTTTTTAATTTTATTGGAAACAATATGTTTTTCCAGGACCCTTCAGCTCCTAGTCAAGTAGTTGTTTCGATCTAGTTGTGGAGGGTGCAGCTCTTTGACCCATGTGGGAATCGTACCGGCTACCTTGGTGTTATAAGCCTGCACTCCAACTACCTGAGATAACCGGTCACCCTCATACCCTCTTTCAATATTACCCCATCCTCACTTTCTTCCCCTGCAGACTGTTTTTGCATACATCTCCTACTTCACCTGCCCACTGCATACTCTTAAAGCTTGAGTCCTTTCTGGCCTTTTTCACTGCATGTCTCTTTCACTCCTAAAAGCATATCTATGCCTCCTATTATTATTTTTTTCCAACTTATTCTTCTTGAAAATGCATCTTTTCTACTCAAAACAGTTTTCAGAGAGTTAAAACATTGATTTTGTTTTTGCCTAGTTTATTGATTTCAGTCTAATTCAGAGATGTCAAATGGCAGGGAGTCATTTTGCTGTAATTCCCGTTGTCACAAGTTACGCAAGGGTAGGTTTGACTGATGTCAAGGGGATGATGGGAGAGTGTGGGGCAGGAAGGATCAGCCCCACTCATTGACTGCTGCTTGGTTGGCTGCTGTAAAATCACCTCTTCAACTCCTATCAGAAAAGCCTCTGGCTCCTACCTGGGTCTCCAGATACCTGCACTTCTGGTCTGGGAGGGGGCCCAGGACTCTGTGTTTTTAAAAAGCTCCCAGTATAATTTTGATGCACAGTAAATTTTGGGGAAATGGAGTTAAGGACATTGATCAAACCTTACCAGTCTCTTGCTGATGATCTCAATAAGTTGTGAATCCTTCTATAGTCCTCAGTTTCTTTATCTGTAAAATGAAGTACTGGACGAGATACAGATTATCCAGGGATTCTTGCTGTTTTCTGAATCTGTGTGCTTGGTTTAGTCCTTCAAATGGCTGTTTGTAGCAATTCTGTCTAGGACGGAAAGAAAGATGGGAAATAGTAGAATAGCTGGAGTCAGATGGCCCGAGTTCACATTCTAGTAGCTATATGAAATTGGGCATGTTATGTAATTGTTCTACGTTTCTTTTTGTGCAAGATGAGGAGAGGGATAAAGTCGTTAAGAGATTTAGATGTGTGGGACAATGTATGACACACACTAAACGCTCCAAAAATGTGCTGCTTCTATTTTCTGTTACATTTGTTGTTGTACCCAGATGAAAGTGAGGGGGGGGGGGAATGAAAGGAAGAAAGAGCCCACCCCCCTCCCCCCCTCGGTTGCTCTAGGCACTCTACTGAGAATGAGCTGAATGAGCTTTAATTTCACCTTGGTCTTCACTGTGTCCTTTGACAAATCATTCACCATCTCTGGGACTCCATTTCTTAAATAAGAAAGGAAAGGGTATAGATAAAACAACCTCCAATCTCCTTTTTAAAGATAAAATTCTATTCTGATGTAAATCTGATCGTTTTTCATGGCATTTCCTGAGTAGCAAAGATTGAATTAACCTAAAACTGATCATACTTACCTCTTTGCTTTGTATTCTCAGTTCTAGTTGAAAGCTGGATTTGAGACTGAACTTGCGCGATTGTGGAGGATATTAGCGGGACTGGCTTCGGGATGTGCATCCTATGCAGTCACACAGAAAATGTAGCTCTGCGTTTTCAAAGACTCTGCTCTTGGTTGAATGCTCTGCTCTCACGATCCTGAAAATTCATTTTTTTTTTTTAAACAAGGATCCTTACATTTTAATTTTCAATGGGTCCTGCAAATTATGTTGCTTGGTCCTGGACCTCAACATTTCTTTTTCTATTGTAGCTTAATCTTTAGCTTCATTTTCACTATTCTACCCATATTTCCCTTATATCCTATTTTCATTGTCCATTTACTCATTCATTCATTCATTTTGATTGTCTTGTGTGCATTTTGTGAACTACCATATTTCCATTTGGTAAACAAGCAGAGAATGTATAAATAAAAGCATTGTTTGGATATTTGCCCCCCAAACCTAGTCACATTTGTCTCCTCATTGCCAAGCTAACAGCATTTACTATTTGTTAATTACTGAATTATATATTAGCATGTATAATGTCTATAACTTTGTTATGTGGACATTTTTATTTCTCAGCTTATTATATCCTCTTTGAGCTTTATATTACCATGAGTGTCCATTTTCATGGATAGGTATTGCTCCTAATAGCCTCCAAGGAAATAACTGTTGAATTAATTCAACTGGAAATTGAATTGATTTCATTAGTTAAAGGAAGAACTGTGGGGGGATTTTAGCTGAGAGAAGGAACACTGGAAAACGACCCTAGAGGATGGTTATAGTGGGTGATCTTTAATCATTGCTTGAATTCCACTCTTCAAAAAAACTAGTTATGCATTGGTTCTCAATCTTTGTCCAAGCTTTTATTTTATATGAATTATAGCTAAAACTGAGACATTTTTACAATAATTAATTATATAATTTTAAAACAGCAAAATAAACCTATTACTTGTTAATAACATTTTTTTAATGGAAAATTGTTTTTTTACCTGAACAGAATTTCATGAGCAGCATTAGTTTATATTTTGCTTTATCATCTGACTTCATAGGAGACAGCTGGTTACTCATAGCTGCTCATTCATGTGTTGTAATAACACAGGCCATGTAGCTTCTGCAAAATCCCCTTTTACTTTCTTGAGAAAATAAGAGTGTAAAAGGCAAATAACGACTTATTATTATTATGAAAATAGTTTTTATTTTATGGACCCCTTGAAAATATCTCAGGGACTGTACAGGTCCTTGACCACACTTTGAGAACTGCTTACCATAGAGTAACATCTCCCTGCCGAGCTAGTTTTCAGAATCAAAATAGTATGTCCAATGCCACAATGCTATCTCCCTTCCCTTTAGCTGAGTCTTCACATTTACTAACTTCACTGTCCATAGTTTGTTTTTTTTCTTTTATTCTTTTATTGTGAAATAAACGTATTTTTTAAAAAATTAGCTTCAGATGTACAACACAGTGCAATAGTTATACATTTTACCCCTCAAAGTGACATCCCCCTCCCCCAGTTCTCCACCTTACTCCTCCCCCCCATATCATACATATCTATTACAATTCCTTTGACTCCCTTCCACAGTATAATCCACATCCCGTGACTATCTATATATTCAATTACAGTTGGCATACAATATTATACAACATCAGTTTCAGGTATACAGTGCAGTGATCAAGTCTCTACTCCATCCATGAAGTGGTCTCCCTAACAAGACATGTGACCATCTGACACCCCACAAAATATTTACAACATTATTATATTCTCCGAACTGTCTTTCATATCCCTGTGGCAATATTGTAGTTACCTATTTATGCTGTCTAATCCCTTCCCCTTCTCCCTAATCCCCACCCCCCTCCCAACTAGCAACCCTGTTTTCCCTCTATATCTATGAGACTGCTTCTGTTTACTTTGCTCATTCATTCAGTTTTTCAGATTCCACATATAAGTGAGATCATATGGTATTTGTCTTTCTCCAACTGACTTATTTCCCTTAACATAATAGTCTCTAGGTCCATCCATAACATTGCAAATGGTACAATTTCATTCTTCTTTATAGCGGAGTAATACTCCATTGTATAAATGTACCACAGTTTCTTAATACAGTCATCTACCAGTGGGCATTTTGGTTGTTTCCAAGTCTTGGATATTGTAAATAGCGCTGCAGTAAACATAGGGGTGCATATATTTTTTTTCGAATTAGCGTCTTGCATTCCTCTGGGTAGATACCAAGAGTGGAATTGCTGAGTCATACGGCAGTTCCATTTCCAGTTTTTTGAGATACCTCCATACTGATTTCCATAATGGCTGCACCAACGTGCAGTCCCACCAACAGTGCACCAGAGTTCCCTTTTCTCTACACCCTCACCAGCACTTGTTGTTTGTTGATTTATTGATGATACCCTTTCTGTCTGGAGTGAGGTGGTATCTCATTGTGGTTTTTATTTGCATTTCTCTGATGATTAGTGAGGTTGAACATTTTTTCATATGCCTGTTAGCCATCTGTATGTCCTCTTTAGAGAAATGCCTCTTCATATCCTCTGCCCATTTTTTAATTGGGTTGTTTGTTTTTTTGGTGTTGAGTTTCATGAGTGTTTTATAAATTTTGGATATTAACCACTTATCAGATATATCATTGCAAATATCTTCTCCCATTCAGTAGGCTGCCTTTTTGTTTTTTTGATGATTTCCTTTGCTGTGAAAAAACTTTTAAGTTTGATTTAATCCCATATGTTCATTTTTTCTTCTATTTCCCTTGCCCAAGGGGATATATCAGTAAAAGCATTACTCAGGGTAATGTCTGCAAACTTACTCCATATGTGTTCTTCTAGGAGTTTTATGGTTTCAGGTCTTACATTTAAGTCTCTAATCCATTTTGAGTTTGTTCTCATATATGGTGCAAGTAGGTGGTCCATTTTCATTTTTTTGCACATGTCAGTCCCATTTTCCCAGTACCATTTATTAAATAGAATATCTTTACTCCAGTGTAAATTCTTGTTTTCATTGTCATATATTAAATGACCATATGTGGATGGGTTTATTCCTGGGCTCTCTATTCTGTTCCATTGGTCTATGTGTCTGTTTTTATGCCAGTACCATACTGTTTTGATTACTGTAGCCTTGTAGTATGTTTGATGTCAGGTAGTGTGATGCCTCCCACTTTGTTCTTATTTCTCAGGATTGCCGTGGCTGTTCGGGGTCTTTTGTAGTTCCATATAAATTTTAGGTTTCTATGTTCTATTTCTGAGAAAAATTTCCTTGGTAGTTTGATTGGAATTGCATTGAATCTATATATTGCCTTAGGTAGAATTGACATTTTACCTATATTATTTCTTCCTATCCATGAACATGGTATGTATTTCCATTTATTTGTATCTTCTTTGATTTCTCTCTTCAGTGTCTCATAATTTTCTGAGTACAGGTCTTTTACTTCTTTAGTTAAATTGATTCCTAGATATTTTGTTTTTTGAAGCAATTGTAAAAGGGTTTGTTTTCCTGATTCCTCCTTCTGATAGTTTATTATTGGTGTATACAAATGCAACTGATTTCTGAATATTAATTTTGTATCCTGCTACCTTACCAAATTTGTTTATCAGTTCTAGTAGTCTTTTGGTGGAGTCTTTGGGATTCTCTCTATATAGTATCATGTCATCTGCATATAAAGACAATTTTACTTCCTCTTTTCCAATTTGGATGCCTTTTATTTCATTTTCTTGTCTAATTGCTGTGGCTAGAAGTTCCAGAACAATGTTAAATAGACGTGGTGAAAGAGGGCAGCCTTGTCTTGTTCCTGGTCTTAAGGGGAAAGCTTTTAGCCTTTCCCCATTGAGTATGATGTTTGCTGTGGGCTTATCATATATGGCCTTTATTATGTTGAGATATGATCCCAGTATTCCCACTTTGCTAAGAGTTTTTATCATAAATGGCTGCTGGATTTTGTCAAATGCTTTTTCTGCATCTGTTGATATGATCATATGATTTTTATTTTTCATTTTGTTAATGTGATGTATTACATTAATTGATTTGTGGATATTGAACCAACCTTGCATACCAGGAATGAATCGCACTTGACCGTGGTGTATGATCTTTTTAATGAGATGCTGAATTCGGTTTGCTAGTCTTTTGTTGAGAATTTTTGCATCTATGTTCATTAGTGATATTGGCCTGTAGTTTTCCTTTTTTGTAATATCTTTGTCTGACTTAGGAATCAGGGTGATAGTGGCTTCATAAAAAGAGTTTGGGAGCCTTCCCTCCTTCTGTATTTTTTGGAATAGTTTGAGGAGAATAGGTATTAATTCTTTTTTGAATGTTTTGTAAAATTCACCTGTGAAGCCATCTGGTCCAAGGCTTTTGTATGTTGGAAGATTGTTGATTACTGATTCAATTTCTTTGGCAGTAATCAGTCTGTTCAGAGTTTCTGTTTCTTTTTGGTTCAGACGTGGTAGATTGTATGCTTCTAGAAATGTATCCATTTCTTCCAGATTGTCAAATTTTTTAGCACATAGTTGCTCATAGTATTTTCTTAATATTTTCTGTATTTCTGTGGTATCTGTTGTCACTTCTCCTCTTTTATTTCTGGTTTTATTAATTTGTGTCCTCTCTCTCTTTTTCTTGGTGATTCTGGCTAAGGGTTTGTTGATTTTGTTTATCTTTTCAAAAACAAACTCTTGGTTTCATGGATCTTTTGTATTGTTTTTATGTTCTCTATTTCATTTATTTCAGCTCTGGTCTTTACTATTTCCTTCCTTATATACTCCCTTTAGGCTTGTTTTGCTGGGGTTTTTTTGGAGTTCCCTTAGGTGTAAAGATAGTCTGTTGATTTGAGATTTTTCTTCCTTCTTTAGGTAGGCCTGCACTGCTATGAACTTCCCTCTTAGGACTGCTTTCGCTGCATCCCAGAGGTTTTGGGTCTTTGTCTTTTCATTTTCGTTTGTCTTGAGGTATCTTTTGATTTCCTCCTTGATCTCATTTTTGACCCACTCACTATTTAGTAGCATGTTATTTAGCCTCCATGTATTTGTAAGCTTTCTAGATTTCTTCTTACAATTTATTTCTAGTTTCATAGTATTGTGGTCAGAGAAGACACTTGATATGATTTCAGTCTTCTTAAATTTGTTGAGACTTGTTTTGTGGCCTAATTTGTGGTCTATCTTGGAAAATGTTCCATGTGCACTTGAGAAGAATGTATATTTTGTAGCTTTGGGGTGAAATGCTCTAAAAATATCAATTAAATCCAGCTTGTCTAAAGTGTCATTTAAGGCCACTATGTCTGTGTTGATTTTCTGTCTGGAGGATCGGTCCATTGGTGACAATGGGGTGTTGAAGTCCCCTACTATGATAGTATTACTGTTGATCTCTGTCTTTATGTCTGTCAAAATCTCTTTTATATATTTAGGAGCTCCTATATTGGGTGCATAGATGTTTACTGGGGTTATGTACTCTTGTTGAATTGATCCCTTTATTATTATGTAGTGCCCTTCTTTGTCTTTTATTGTAGCCTTCAGTTTAAAGTCTATTTTGTCCGAAATAAGTATTGCTATTCCAGTTTTTTTCTCATTTTCATTTGCATGAAATATCTTATTCCATCCCTTTACTTTCAGTCTGTGTGTGTCTTTTGATCTGAGATGAGTCTCTTGTAGACAGCATATGTATGGGTCCTGTTTTCTTATGCACTCAGCCACTCTGTGTCTTTTGATTGGAACATTTAGCCTATTCACATTTAAGGTAATTACTGATAGGTGTATATTTATTGCCATTTTGTTATTTGTATTTCTTGTCTTCCTGGGTTAGCTTGTTTTCCCCCTTCTTCTTTTTAAAAAATTGGAGCCCAGAGGGTGGGTCTTGTTTAGAGATTGTGGGTTAATATAGAGCATGAGATTTACCTTGAGCCCAAACCTCTTACTGGGCTTGTGGCTTTAGGCAAATTACTTAATCTCTGAGGATCAGCTTCCAGGAAGATATTACATTTTCGGAAGATTCTATGTAGGAATAACGTGAAAGGTGAAATGAGGAGAATCTTGAGAGTCAAAACCCAACTATTAGGTTTGCTGTTTAGTAGTCATTGAATGAGAACTTGAACTAAACCACTTGCTGTGAAACTAGAAAAGAAAGAACAGACTGGAGAGATTGTTATTAAGTAGAACCAATGTGTTTTGATGACAACTGGATACAGGAAGTTAAGGGAGAGAAAAGAATCGTGGATACTCTCAAATTGCTGGAACTGGTTAGTTGATGTCATTTGAGAAGTCAGAAAGAACAGCCAGGGTAGAGGTGTGTGGGGTGATGAGTTTTACTTGTGTCCTGTTGAGATTGAGCTAAGAAAGAGGTGAGGAGGGGAAACTAAATCTAGGTGGAAAGGCCTGGTAGGAATTTTACATACCTTGGCCTGCAACTCAAGACATTTGAGAGACATCAAGTCTTTATGTGGTAGATAAAGCCATGAGTATAGATAAAGTCATCCAGGAAAAAAACATGCAGAATGAGAGACCTGAGACTGGCATAGATCAGAGAAAATTAGCTGCTGTCTTTTGAGGAAGAGAAAGGATACAAAGAGACCGGCAGCTTTTCCAGGAAAGCAGGAGCATACACAGACATTTGTTATAAATGATAACTCTGATGCAGATTAGTTTTTAATATGGGGCCTATTTAAAGAATTTAAGGCCAGTCACAATACCAGGACTCCTATGTGTCTTTAGCCCCTGACAGATGTGCCCAGAGTCTCTTGAGGGTGGAAAATTTTTAACTTTGATTGGCTCTCCAGGGAAGTGTTGCCCATGTGTGTATGCATTGCTGCCCTTTCAGTCTCCTCAGGAAGAAAACCAAGCTTTGAGTGTCAGCATGAGTAGAAAGCTGGACCTCTGCTCAAGGGGATGAAAGTAGCAGTTTGGAAATAATCACATGTGATAATCCCCAAGGGGAAGCCATCCAAGAGGCAGCTGGCAGAAATCTGTTGCCTCAGTAACTGTCTTCCCCAGTGGCCCAACGTGGGATCTCTGTGGTATTTAGATTGGTGCTCAAAAAAATCCACGTTTTCTCACTCCCTCCCTTTTTGTCTGTCTTTATCCCCCATTTCTCACCTTACTCTATTTCTCATATATGTATTTTCAGTTATCTACTTGGCATTGTATAATTAAATCTTGAATCACCCAAGATCATTCTTTTAATTCTTAGCAAATTTAAGAAAAGGACTTAGAACTTTTGATTGTTCTAAACACTAGGCAGGCTACAAATTGAAATATTTAGAGAATGGTTCCTTATCTCTTGGTTAGCTTAAAAGTGGCTTTAACAAATATTTTAATTAATTTAGTGTTTTTATGGTTTCTGCTTGTTCTTCATACCTTTATTTTTCTTTTTCCTGGATATCTTCACTTCTATATTTTTTGTACTACAAGCCACCAAAATTTCTCTCAGAATAAAATGATGGTTATAGTAATAATACTTGTACTTATGATAATGCTAATACTGGTGTCAAACAGACTTTGTCTGCCTGGTGCTCACAGAGCAAACCTATAACTCCAAAAATTGCAGTAGAGAAAGAGTGGTTATTTTATTGATGAGAGGCTCCACCCTGGAGAATGGGAAGGTAATGCTCAACCAAACCAAACTCCCTGATGGCATGTAGGGTACAGATTATACAGGGCAAAATCGCAAGATACCACAGGTTAGGGGGTTTAGGGTCCTGCTGGGAGCTGATTGGTTGGTGGTGAGGTTGAGGTAATGAATCATTTCTTCAGGTCTTGAGAACAGTTCTGAGGTCTGCTCCAGTGTCCCTCTGTCTAGTCTCATGGGAAAATGGCTGGAGTTCCACCTTAGGACTCAGGAGCTGAACATAATTTAGGTCAAGATGCTATCTTTAGCCTGTCAGAGGGTCTGGTCTGTGTGACCATTAGTCAGGCCTGGGCTACTGTCTTCTGTAGCCTTGGGGGTTGCTGATTATTCAGGGGAAAGGCTAGGTCTTTGAGGGGGTGAGAGGGAGAGGGAGAAAGAGAGGGAGAGAGAGAAGGAGAGGGAGATATGGAGGTTGATTTCTAGAGGTAGGATTTAAAACTAAATTTAATCAAACTCATAGGACCCTTGGTTTCAATACTAATAAATAAGCTAACAGTCATTGCTCCTTTTTAAGTACCCCAGGCCATGAATTCTGTTTTAATCCTCCCAGCCACAGTGAAGTAGGCACTACAGTTATGCTTGTTTTAATGATAGGGAGACTGAAGCACTGAGAATTCAGTAACCTGCTTAGAGTCATGACCCTCCTTAAGTGGAAGAGTTGGGCACTTAAATCCAGGCTGGCTGGACCACAGCACCTATACAGGTTGCTGTTTCAGCGTTCCAAATCTAGCATGCAGAGCAATCCTGCTTTGAGCTGAAGAAATCTACTTTCCAGTTAGAGACTCATCTGAGGAACCACAGCTATTGCCAGAGCCCAGGGCTCAGGACTCCCTTCTCTCAGCGGCACACTGTTTTACCCAAACTGTCTCTCCAGTCTCATTTTGCCACACCTTCCTATACAAATAGTGATACAGTTTCTTATATTAGTATTTTGCATATATTTTTCTTGTTTGTGTAGGGAAACCAAACCATTTGTTATATATGGTGGAGGAATAGATGGATGCACTTTTATTTTTTTATGCTTAGGTGTTTTCGAGTTCTGAAGGCAGCTGCTTACTGGAAGCTGTTGCATTAACCAGTATTGATGGGTACAGTAAATGATAGGAAAAATACCAAGTCACATTAATCATGGATCTTCCAGTTGTCTCAGAAGTTGGTCTTGTTTGGTGTTTAATACAAGCACATCGACCCTTAGAGAGCTTCATGAAAAATTAATTTGCAAAGCAGCTATCTTCTAAGTGGTTTTGTGAAACTAATAGAAATAAGTTTCAAACCGCAATCCAGCTAAGAGATTTTGAGATTTTATTTTTAAAACTGCCATGCTGTTCAGGGAACAGTATACTTGTAATAAAGCAGAACTTTTATTAGTCTATTATAATATAACTCTTAGTAAGAAAATTGTTATGTTTAATAAAAATTAACTACATTTTCTCAACTGTTAGTGAAACTTGTAAAGATTAATATATATATATATACGCTTTGTGGCTCACTCCCCTCTTTGTACCACCACTTCATTTCAAATGCAGTCTTTAAGAGTAAAATAATTTTGAAAATACAGGTCCAATCATTGGGAAAATATTCTTTACAATGATTTTACATGTATTAACTAATCAAACTAGCTTATTAGGAGCCATGATGTTATAAAAATTAATATACCAAATAGTACCTCTTAGGCACAGAGGACTGAAAATAACATTAGTGCTTTCAGAGCATATTTTTTAGAAACTAAAATATTCCTGAAATGCCTTTCTTCCTTCTAGTAGCAAATATATGCACATGCGAGTATACATATGTATCTGTGACTCATTCATGTTTTTAGGTGAATGTTATCATAGTCTAAGCTTATATATAGTATTTTTAATAGTGCTGAAAGAAAAACAAGGAGTAGTTAATTACATCATCATTTTTCCCAGCTAAAGGAAGTCAACAGAAGTAATGTTTATTGATTATGTATTATGTTTCAGGCACTCTGTTAGGACATGACATTATTTATTGTTCATTTCTCTTAATGTTTTATAAAAGTCACGAGGTTGATGATATGCCATTTTACAAATGGACAAAAAGGAGCTCAGAAGATTTAAGTAACTTGCTTGTGATCTCATATTTGGTAAGCAGTTTTAAAAACAAATCACTGATCTGAAAGTCAGGTTCTTTTCCCAATGCTTATTTTGTAGCTTTTTATGTTAAAACTGGTACATAAGTCTTTGCTTTGATTAATGAGTATCAGCCTCTGTTAGCATCCTCTTCCTATTTGGGCTCATACACACTGTGCGCCATTATTTGGTATTTTGTACAAAGCAAACTAGATAGTCAATCTATATAGGGTTGTGAGCAATTTGGAGGTCTACCAGTTTACATTAAAAGAAATCCCAGCTATCTGCATTTCAGCCTGGAGTTCCCTTCACTTCGGGGCCATTCTTTCTCCAGCGGGGAGCCCCTCCTTTGACTCAGGAATTGTGCCTCACAGTGAAGCTCTCCCCACACACCTTCTGCACCTTCTTATTTGAAAGCATTCGCTCCATCATGAGAAGGGCCAGCACATTGGTGATGAGTCCTCTTCCTGTCCGTACTAGAGCTCCCTTCTAGGTCTAACAACAACTATTGTTTCCTTGATATACTTATCGCATGCTCTGTTTTTTAGTCCACTGAACGTTTGTTGGAACTTGAAGGACAGCTGTCTAGTGATGACCTCATTTCTGAAGAACCATTAATCTCCTGTCATTCTTGATCTGTACCAATCTCAGCCAACCTCCTGGAGGAGGAGCAAATCTTTGCATACTGTTATTTCATCTGGTGTGATGGAGGGTCTTGGCTTGTCAGAAAAGTCAGCATTTCCAAATAGAGAGAGGAGAGAAAGGTTAAACTATTGGCATTGCAGAAATAATTCAGCACAAGTCATGCCACCTGCAGTCCACAGTCATCATCAATGCAGGCGAAAAATGTGCAGGTGCTTGCCTAGTGAAAAAGAGCACACTGCCTTGCAAAGGAGCAGGCTGTTCTTGTCATTCATTCTGGCTTTGACTCTGGACACTCTCGGGGCGATCTATTGAAGAAGGAAGTCACTCACTGATCAGAGGCAGAACTTGCCTTAGCGTGCTTTTCACAGAGAGACTTTGGCTCATGTTCTGCCAAAATCACAAGTGGTCCTGTTCGGATGCCTGAAGGCACAGATGTAAGGACAACTCAGGCCATAGGGACTCATGGAAAATGAGATAATGCCCAATAAATCCACAGTTTTGAGTTTGTAGGTCTATAAGCCCTGTTAGTGGCATTTTCCAGGAAACTTTAATAGATTACTAACACTAAGTGGTAAGCAGCCTTTTAGTCTTTTGTAGTGCAGAACTCTTTGAATGTTAAGACATTAGGTCATAAAGTACCTTAGAAATCACAACGTCTAGTCCCATGAAGTGTATAGATTATAAACCAGAAGCCAAGTGAGGCCCTTACTTACCCAAGGCATGGAAAGCAGTAGAGCCAGAACGCCTGGCCTTTGGAGCCATTGTCTGTCTATTATTTCAAGTCCAATTATGTGATTACCAAGGATACATTTTGCCTCTCCAGAAAGATGATTGTCCACCTGGTACAATCTTTCAGCCCCCAGCTATTTGCAGTGCCCATCAAGTCTCATCCAAGAGAGAAAGGAGTCAAGTAAGAAGACTTTGAACATTATGGTTTTAATGGTAGAAATGACTGAATCTGTTTTGATAGATGCCATTGTAGTTTTAACACAGCTAACCAAGTTCCCTTTTCTGAGTCTATGTTCATTAAATAGCAGTCACTTTATAATCTGAATTGTCATGTAGGCCTGCCTATGGGATAAGATACACTGAGAGTGCTGAAGGGAGTGTTTTGGACTGTGTGATGCTCTAATTGTTCATGATATTTTGAATACATTGGTATTTGGCTTTCGTTTTATTTTTATTAAGGACATTCTATAGCAAGAGGCTATGTCCTGCAGGAAATTTTGTTGTACCAAAAGACTTATATCCTTTTGGGAAAGGCTTCATCCTTTTGGGAAAGAATATAAGTGACCCTGAATGGTAGCATCTCAATACTTAAAAAAGAGGGTCCATGGGGTGTCCAGTTAGCTCAGTTGGTTAGAGTGTGGTGCTCATGACACCAAGGTTGCTGGTTCAATCCCCACATGGGATGAGCTGCACTCTTCCTAAAAGAGTCAACTATGCCATTGTAGCATGAAAGCAATGTATAACCAATGGCCATGGCTGCTCCCCAATTAAATATATATATATATATATATATATATATATATATATATATATATATATATATTTCCTAGAAAATGTTTTGTTGCTCTACACTGGATGTTTGAGGTGAAACACACATTCATGAAAACAATGGTACAAACCTTTTGAAGATCCCAACCTTTTATTACCTGCTATTATTTAGATAGATGAAAATATTGTTGAAGTAACTGTGCAGATTTATAAACTGACAAATGTATAGCTCCACCTTTCTGATAGTTAAGGATTCTTGATGTTCTCAAAATAGCATCTAATCATAGGCTGTGAGTTTTCATTTTTATTTGTGAAAGTTCTCTTAAGTACACATTTCATTTTTTCACTATTACCTTTGATCCAACACTTATTTTGTTGGTAAAGAGGAGGCATGGGAAATGTAGTTAAAACCCACAACTAATTTCATTTTTGCTTGAACTATATCGTGACCATCTATTGTTATTTCAAATAAGCTTTAATGAACTTGCAAAGAAATGTCCAGCCTTTCATTAGTTTGGAAGCAGGACAAATTTGAAGTTGAAAAGATGAGATTATGAAATATACATATTCTAAATCACTGACATTGCAAGAATGAATACTGAACTGAAAAGTGCAGGGGTAGTGTCTGGCCTCTATTAGGAAATACTTAATACCTTTTATTTAAGCTCTGTGTCAGTCTGCTCAGGTTGCCATAACAAACTACCATAGACTGGGGGCTTTAACACAGAAATTTATTTTTTCACGGTTTTGGAGGCTGGAAGTCCAAGATTAGAGTGCCAGCATGGCTGGGTCTGGGTAGGGCTCTCTTTCTGGTTTGCAGGTGGCCACCTTCTCACTGTTTTCTCACATGGCCTTTCCATGGTACAAGAGCAGAGAAAGAGAGATCCCCCTCTTCCTTTTCCTGTAAGGCCTTTAATCCTATCTGATTAGGGTCATTTAAACTAGTTACCTTCTAAAAACACCACCTCCAAATAGTTACATTGAGGGTTAGGGCTTCGACCTGTGAATTTGGTGGGGACACAATTGGGTGCATAGTAAGTTGTTTGTTATGTGAGGTGCCAGCTTTAGCTGTTATGCACCATAGGTTTAGAGCTGATTAGAATACACAGCATCAGTTTTGACCTTTCAATACACCTTTCTCAAGCTTTTTTTCCCTAGATTTCCCCTGGAAGATTCATTTGTAATTCTTGTTTTATTAAACTGCTTCCCAGGGGACAGTTGTCAATTTCTAGCATTTAATTAGGTATATGTGACTTTCAAAAGCTTTGTAGCACTTTATTTGGAGGCTTATGCATTTAATCTTAAAATATATTACAGCTATATCTCTGTTTAAAATCTGCTTTATAATCTCCAAATATCACCTATAATTCTGCAGGTGTGATCCCACACTGACTTGCACCCCAATAATGTATTTATCAATTTTATCTCAATATTTTATGCATGTGAGCATAATGTGAAATCACTAGTATTGGGTTGTTGGAAAAGTCATGGTGCATTTTTGCAATGAAAAACATAGAAAAAATACATCAAGACTTTTCCAACAACCCAATAGATGAAATAGGGATTAAAATAGAAAAAAAAATTTAATTTGTAACAATTTTACATTTATTGATTACTGTCCACTTTACCATGAAATATAGTTTAAAATTTTCTTATTTATTTGAAACATTTATTAATGCTTTAAAATGTATGTGTCTGGTATTGAGGTAGCTGCTGGGTGTATCATAGAAGAGGATGTGTTTGCTGCCTTTAGGAGTTTATTGTCTCATCAGCAAGGCTGCCCAAAAATTACAAAGATAGTGTGTCAAGAGTTCTGAGAATAATATGTGCATATTATAATAAAAATAGAGTGGAATCAAGCTAACCCAGACCATCAAGCATTACATAGGATAACACTTTGATTTAGTGTAGGCAATTAGGACAATCACTTTGGGTCTCCTGCAAAAGCATTTTATTCTTCCCATAACACTTTCAAATATCATTTCACAGTCATTTCAAATCAGTTCACTTCCTCAGGGAAACTATCCTGAGCCCTCAGACTAGATGAACCCCACTCCAACCCTGCCGACCGCCCCCCCAGATACAGGATTACCAGAAAAAAAAATAGGACATCCAGTTAAATTTGAACTTCAGATAAACAATGAGTAATTTTTAGTGCAAGTGTATCTCAAATATTGCCTAAGATACAGTTGTATTAATTTATTCTTCAGTTTATTTGAAATTCAGATATCACTGTGCATCTTGTATTTTATTCGCTAAACCTGGCAACCGTATCCAGGTGTATGATTTGATAAAACCTCTTACGTTTTCCTCCTTGGCACCCAGCAGATTTTGTATTTAATCATTGCTGCCATCATTGTAAGCATTGCCTAAGAACTTTTTGCAGTGTTTGATTTTATTGACTGTGACATAGTGTCTTGGAAAAACGCTCCTGTGTTTCCTTCCCTCTCCCACTCCTGCCACACTCACAACACTTCTGACACCAGATGTGTGGGTTTTCCACACATCAAACAATTCTGTGACACCAGCTGGGTATCTTACAATTCAACTCAGTTCTGACACCATCTACTTTGAGTTAACATCAGATTCCACAAGTTAAAGTCTCAGCTCCACAAGGTTGTGACCCCCCCCACCCCCACACACACCCCGCCCCTTCCGATGTCAATTGCAAGTCCAGGTTGTCACGCCTGCTTCTGACCAACTGGCTGTAAATTGAGGTTCTCATGACCCCCACGTTGGATTTGATAATTTGATAGAATGGCCCACAGAACTCAGGGAAACACTTACTTACATTTACTGGTTTATTATAAAGGATATGATAAATGATACAGATAAACAGCCAAATGAAGAGATGTAAAAGGCAAGGTCTGGAAGGGTCTTGAGCAGAGGAATTTCTGTCCCTGTGGAGTTGGCATGTAACACCCTCCTGGCATGTGGATGTGTTCACCAACCTGGAAACTCTCTGAGCCCGATACTTTGGGAATTTTTTTGGAGGCTTCATCATGTAGGCATGGTCAGTTATTAACTCTACTTCCAGCCTTCCTCTCCTCTCCAGAGAATGGGGCTGGGGCTGAAAGTTCCAAGCTTCTAATAATGGTTTAGTCTTTCTGGTGACAAGCTCCCATCTAGAAGCCCATTAGGGGCTGTGTCATTTAGATGGAATCTCTCTTTTAAATTCCATGAGAAGTAGAATTTCACATCTCTCAGGAAATTCCAAGGGATTTAGGAGCTCTGTGTTAGACACTCCTATCACTAATGAAATTATAAAGGTCTTGGGAGCTCTGTGTCGGGAACCAGGGTCAAAGACTAAATATTAGAAGATTCTCTTAGCACCTCTATTTACAAAAGTTTTAGGAGTTCTGTGTCAGGTACCGCGGGCAGTACATGTCATTACATATTACTGCAAAATACTAATATTAAGATACCTAATACTTGAATAAAAGAAACTAGTGGCATGAGTCTATTGGCAATCAAATAATTGGCACTTTATTATTTTAGTGCTTAATGAAATTACAAATGAAATATCTTTTAGTAAGCTATTGAGAATATGACAGTTTGGCTAACTTGTTGCTTATTTCAATTTCAAATTTAACTGGATGTGTTGTATTTTATCTGGCAACTCTACACTGGAGTGGAGGGTGGTGCTTCACTCGTTTTCAAGATAGTACTGCTATATTTAACAAGCATATGAACACAGTATTTGTATATAGTGAGGAAAACATTGGTGAAATACAGAAACAACGTCATGGAAGAAAATATTAGAGAAGAAATTGTATAATGATCAGAACCCACAATATATTGAAATATTGCTTTTCCACCTCTTTTGAAAGAATGAGAATTTCTAGATTCCAGTTTGTTTTGATTATAAAATTTCAATTCCCATTGAATTGCTTTTAAAAAAGTGTAAGCGTAGGGGCCAGCAGAGTGCCTAGTTGGTTAAGAGTTGGCTTAGAGCGCGTGCTCTGAGCAACAGGGCTGCCGGTTCGATTCCCACATGGGCCAGTGAATGCTGCGCTCTAGCTGAGCTGTCGCTGAGCTGCCAAAGGGTGGCAGGATGGCTCAGCTGGTGTAACAACAAGATTGCCTGTTCAGTGGTGGGCTATGCCCACCCGCAACTAAGACTGAACTCAGCACCTTGAACTGAGCTGCTGCCCAGATGGCTCAATGGATAAGGCATGCAGTCTTAACAACAAGGCTGCTGGTTCGACTCCCACATGGCATGGTGGCTACACCCACCTGCAACTAAGATTGAGCACAGTACCTTGAGCTTAGAGGCCACAAGCTGTCGTTAGGAAGCCAGATGGCAACTGGCGCCCTCCACAACGAAGATTGAAGAACAACAACTTGGCTGGTCCCTTCCCCCAATTCCCCAATAAAATCTTTAAAAAAATGTAAGCATAAAAGAATTTTAGATGACCTCTTCATATTCATATAACTGACAAATCAGTTATGGCAGCACTGTCCCCAAAAATGTTAAAAGCAAAATACTCTGAACAAATCAGGCACAACTGAGATTATCTGTTCCATTATATTTTATTCTCTCAGTACAGTTAGTTGTCCTCAAAAAAAAAATGGCCTGATCATTAAATCAATAGGCTTTTGGTTAAAGAGAGTAAACGTTACCTGGGTCTGGATTTCATTTCGAGAGTTCTGTGCTTTGCACATAGTATGCCCTTAATAAGTGTTTGCTGATAGCTTTAACATTTTTTTAAAGTATTAGTCTGAATTCTTTTTTATTAAACTTCATTGGGGAACAATGTGTTTTTTTGGGGAACAATGTGTTTTTTTCAGGACCCATCAGCTCCAAGTCAAGTTGGTGTCCATCAATCTTAGCTGTGAAGGGTGCAGCTCAGCTCCAAGTCCAGTCGCAGTTTTCAGTCTAGTTGCGGGAGGGAGGTGGGGTGTAGCCCTCCATTCCATGTGGGAGTAGAACAACAACCTTTTTAAGAGCATGCGCTCTAACCAACTGAGCCACCTGGCCACCCAGCTTTAACATTTTTAAGCAACATGTTCCAACTGCATATAGTAAACAAAACAAAACAAAGCAAAACAAAACAAAACTTTCAGAATGTACTGGCATAGGATAACTGTTTCAATTAAGATGATCTTTAAAATATGAATTGTAAACTGTGAAGTAGATATTCTTAATGTGATATTTTAACCCTCTGAGTTGCTACTTCTATTTGGTAGCATTGTAAGGCCTCTTTTCCTTGAAGCTCATGGACAGTCTTATTTTGTATATTTAACCCCCTAATTGTGTTGCTTTGATTTGAGGTTTCTCAGGATTCTTGTGAATCCCAGGCTCCTTGTGACAGGAATCCTTTAACCGTGGGTGGGAAGTTTTTTTTTGATCCTAGTAGCTATTAGCTCAGTCCATCCTTTGGGTCATGCGCTCTGTGGCTGCTCTGATTTTTCTCTGGATTTAGCATTCCCCAGTTGACTGACTCTTCTCTTACTTTGCTTATGATTTTCTGACTCCCCACTGAAAGCTTACTGAGTGAGCCTCTTTCCTGACCCAGCATGGACCTTCCTGCTTATCTAGATCTAGTCCTTTAAGCCTCAAGCAGCCTGGGATTTCCAACTTGACCCATCCTGGGACATCAATTTAGCTTCTGTTTATAATTCTCTGGCTATCTAACCCATTTGTCATCCAGTGGCAAGGAGTCCATTCACTTTTGTTGGAGACCCATCATGGGCCAGCTGCTTTTTTATTTACTTGCTTCAGTAGTCACTTACCCAAATGGGTGGCTTAGCCTTGTCTTACCCAGAATGATACTGACGTGCATCAAGGTTGAGTGATTTAGTAAGGTGACAGGCTTGCTTGAGGCAGTCCCTGATTTAGAACCCTGGTCTTTCTGCCTTTAGAGCAAAATGGGGCTTCCTAACTTGTGGAACTCTTTGTTTATTACTTTAGTCTGTCACCAGCTGAACTATGGAATCTTCTTCAGCCAAACTCGCAGAACTATTATTCTGTCCAAGAAAGCATTCATTAGTAATATGGTCACCATTGCTGCTCTCTGCCATTCAAAGATTTTATCTCCCTTCAAAGCAACTTTTAGAAGAGGGCAGCATGAATTCCACATAAGCTGTTTAAAGAATGCAAAGTTATGTCTTTAATATGGGCTAGTTTAGATCAGCCATCCAGAAATTTTATTTCTCCTTGAGGTGTGTTGTCATGAGGAAGGCAGAGCATGATGAGATGAGAATGGTTGGGCTCCCCACAGGCTCCGTTAACTATGAAGCAATTCAATTTGGATTGTTAGTCCTCTCAATTATGCTTTGTAATAAAATCAGGACTCTATTACAAAAAATTTCATATAGATATGAATTAGCTACTGATACTACCCTCTCTCTCTTAAAGTATGGTATAAAAAGCTAATTAAATATTTGTGAGTTGACTGAACTGATTCTGAACTTGTGAAATTGCTTTAGATTCTCCTGACTCTAAGATTTTAAGCCAATATATGGTCGCTACTCACCTGTTAAGCTCCTGGGTGCTTACAGAGAGGGTGGCCTGATTTGACATGCTTTAAGGGCAGATCAATGCTGATTTATAACGGATATCCAGAGAACTGATGGCTGGCTGACTCTGAAGGCCTTGTGTCGTCTTTCATTCTTAGCACTAGAGAGAGGGAGAGATTAGGGCTGGAATGGGGTTGGTAGGTAAATCTACTTATTGTCTTATTTAGTAAACAAGCCCCATAACAATTTACATCTAAGTCATTAGAAGCTAGAAAGCTGTTGCTGAAAAACAAACAAATAAACAAACATCCAAGAATAGCCCAGCAAGCATCTTCCCTTATAGAAATCAGTTTCTGCACAGCTGATTCGATTTATATTTGCTCTTTTTTTGTTAGAACTGTAAGTCCACCTTAGCCAAATTTAACTTTATATTCGTGGGTAAATGGACCCTAATCAAGTCTCTAAATAGCTGACAATTGTTTATTTACTTAACCAGTTCTCTATCACAGACTGACAAATCCTGAAATAACAGATGCATCATAAATTTGGATTTTCACACATTGACTTTCTTGTATATTGAATCTTAAAATCAGATGATACTTAGACATTCTCACATCCAACCATCTACTTGGTTAAGATATCTCCCTATAATATTCAAAGAAATGGCTAATTATACTCTTCTTGAATACTTCCAATAATGAAACACTCATGACCAACTCATTTCTCCTTTTAACAGCTCTGATTAGAAGAAAGTTTTTCTTCTCCTTTGCATCTATCAGTATTTTTTAAGCAAGTTTAAGCATTGTAGATCATGACTTTGAGACAGGGAATAAATTAAAAATTAGAGAAGAATTATGCAAAGTGCTTCAATTTAATATGTTCAGGATACTCTACTAGATAACATTGGAGGGAGACAAGAAAAGTATCAAACATGATCCTTATTCTCGGGAACCTAGAATTCAAAGCAAATATTTATTTATTTATTTTTAAATTTTATTGTGTGAACAGCCATGGTCATTGGTTACACATTGCTTTCATGCTACAATAGCATAGTTGACTCTTTTAATGAGCGTACAGCTCACAGTGGTCCATGCAGGGATCGAACCGGCAACCTTGGTGTTATCAGCACCATGCTCTAACCAACTGAGCTAATGGGTCACCCCAAATATAAAATAATTTAGAAGAATTTTACACAATGTACAATTAAACATCAAAAATAGTGATATAGGGCCAGCTGAGTGGCACGGTGGCTAAGCGCTGGCTTGGGAAGCCAGCGGCCCTGGTTCAGGTCCCACATATGAAGGCCAGTGACACTGCCCTCAAAAAGAAAAAAACAAAAAAAAAAGAAATAGTGATATAGATATTATGTGCTAAAGGCCATGTGGAATAATCAAGAATATGTTCTTGAAGGTGCTGGAGTTTGTGTTGTACCTATGAGGACAGAAAAGGTATTTAGATTTAGATTGGTTGACAGAAAGGCTTTTTGTATGAAACTGAGGACAATGATTTGGTTGAACACAGTGGCCTACTTTGAAAAAAGTGAGAGATAGATAGTAAGGGTAGATAACACTGGAACAAATTACATATAAATATAAAGATGTTTGCCATAAGATGATTGAGGAAATAAGAAATGCTTTCTATACCAAGGGAAGACACTACCTAATAATGTTATATGTTTAAAATACTGTAGAGTTAAGTTGCCCAATATGTTAGCCACTAACCTCAAGTGGTTACTGAGCCCTCAAAATGTGACTAGTCTGAATTGACATGTGCTAGAAATACAAAATACACATTGTACTTCAAAAAGTTAACAAAAAGGTGAATATAAAATATCTCATTAATAATTTTGAGACATATTGGGTTAAATAAAATATTAAATAATTGAAAATTATTTAATTTTTATTGAAATAATTATTAAAATTATTATTGAAATAATAATTTTGTACATATTGGGTTAAATAAAATATTAAAATTAATTTCACCTGCTTCTTTATTTAATATGGCTAATACAAAATTTAAAATTAAATCTTTGACTTGCACTGCATTTTTGTAGGGCAGCCCTACTGTAAATGCTGAAACTGTTAATATGTTTAGTTATGTTACCTTTGGCTTATCATTTGCCAACTAGTAGATAATCAGAGAGACTCATAGTAATTTTAATCTGACATCTGTTCTTTTATAGATACTACTTTTATTCTGTAACTCGCTATAAATTCAAAGTGAAATGGAGTGCTAAGAAAATACACAATTCGCCATATTTTAATTTTTCAAAAGCCTAGTATATGGAATGCTGTCTAGAAAGTAAACTCTAAAACGATGTGCCTATGTGGTATTATAGTTTGATTCTGAAAGTAAGATAGGTGTATGTATGTTAGAAACCTACTGTTGCAGTCATTTCTCAACAAACTGTGCTAATGAGAGGGAAGAGGAAAATGGGCATGTCTTCCAGCCTCACTCGTAAACTTTTTAAAAATAAAATACATAAACAATGCAGGGTCATTATGGGAAGTTAGAATTTGTAGGTCCTATTATTCTTTATTAGATATAAGATAATCTATTAACATCACTTGATAATTATCTCTCTCTGTGTATATAATCAAAATGGGATCAAGCAGTTTTATAACTAGCTTTTGTCACTTACTATATTAACATCTTTCTGGGCCCCTAAACATAGAGTGGTTTTCAGAGCTTTTGTTTCAATATCCTTCTCCAAACAAAAGCTTTACTCAGAAGCCCAATATGTAAAATCAATAAAAGCAAAGCTAATCTGGCTGAAGCAGGGTTGGAGGCCTGGCATCCCACCAGCCCGGCTGGTCCATCACACCTTACATCCATCATCACCTAAGGCACTGCAGAGCACAGTCTAAACACAATTCTTCTCCCATGGTTTGTTTCTCTGTGTAGTAACACTACACACTGCTTTTTGATTCAAGGTGACAGGCCTTTCTCTCAGAACAAAAAAAAGCAACAGGAAAATCTCCACTCCTACATCACATAAAACATATTTATACAAAAATTAAAATCCTCTGTTAGAGACCTATCATTCCCCGGCTTAACCACATTTTGGAGAAGCTGCTTATGTGATCAGTGTAGGATACCTCTGAACCCTAAAAGGTGAGAAGCTCAGATCCTGTCTTTTCTTCAGACCATATGAACTGCTTGCCTTTGGTGGAGAATAGCCTTGAGATTATAATCTAGTAATGTATGCTTTGATTCCTTCTATTTCCATGAAGTAAAAGGTTAATCTTCCTCTATGAATGTTTTCTTTCACTGTCAACCTGGCCCAGGTTGATGTACAACTGTGAGAAAGGTTTGGTGTGACTTCCAGTTGGGTACTTTTCATTAAGTTCCACGGACCCCTGGATCTAAATTTCTGTGGGGACATTAATATGACCTTATGTGTTTCCCATAGCATTAAAATAGTTGAGCCCTGATTTAATCTTTTCAGTGCCAGTCTGTCTTGTAACATGAGAATCGATATAGCAAGTCACTTCATGCTATTGTCTGTTAGTGAGGGAAAATGGGAACTCAGTTAGGTATCTGAATTCCTTACTAAGTGACCCTGATTTTTAAGCCTCAGTCTTTTAGAGAACATACCTTAATCTGATGAATGAATCTCTGAGGGATTTTCAGGCACCATGACAGGCAGCGTGGGAAGTAGTGAAATCTTGTCTCATTAGAGCTGTTTTCATTTTATCTTACACATTTCTCTTACACTATACTTCCTTGATTCTAGGAATCTCATGGTAAACTATGGCACCACCTGTACTGAAGTTTTATAGTCATGTGAGAGTGCTTTGTATTGTGAGTAATTAATCCACAGGATGCCTTTAAGTCATTCTTAACTAGATACAGTGAAATCAAAATCCTACAGAGAATTTTCAAACCACATATAACTCCCCTCCCCACTCCAATACCACAAGATTCTTATATGCCCAGATTAGAATATATGTGGAGATTGGTAAAGTGCACATATTCTTGCTGAAATTCAGCATTCCCACTTCCTACCATGAGGAGCTAGTTGCACTGAATTCCCAGGAAGATTTTAAATACTAAATACACACACACACACAAGCGACTGCTTACTAGCTCTTAAGTCACAGGATCGTGACTTAACCTCTCTGTGTTTCCATATTCTTACCCATAAAATCAGACTGTTGGAAAACTTGATATCCAAAGCTCATTCAAGTATTCAGCATATGATTATATTAACAGGTGACCATAGAATCATTAGTTTTGTCTTTCTCAGTCATTTTATTAGAGGAAAAAAATGAATTAAGACACAAATTCAGATTTCTGTAGTTTTTGATGGTGGTAGGGGTGTTTTTGAGTACTATTTCAAGGACATTATAAGCTCTCCAGTATAATTCATTATGGGAGTGGGAAGATGGGGTGTGGGTGGAAAAGTTCCAGAAGAGATAATCAAGTACTTAATAATTAAGAAATGCCTACATTGCATTTTAAGTTTAAGTCAAGAAATAGATTCATTTCTAGGTAAATGTATTTTGCTACTGTTTTCTTTAATCTTTTTTTAATGCACTCAATTATTGTCCTAGCAGAAACATCTTCAAAATTAAATTCAGGATTTACCTAATTTCACAGTATACAATATAATAGGTACCTGCTATTCATGAAATGCAGATTTGTGCTGCTTCAGGGGGAAAAAATGAGATTTCTAACATTTATGCATGGCACTATAACAAAATGCTTCTTCAGATAAAGCTGGAGGCAGAATTTTTTAGTTATTAATTTAGTTAGGAAGCACTTTATGTCAGGGTTTTCATAAGCTAGGAGTTGTGTTGGCTGCATTTATTGCTTTTACATATCTCATATGTTGGCCAAAATTTGGGGAGGAAAAAAACTTAGCTTTTTTATATAGACTTCTCCTTTAAAATACAATATATTGTATTTTAAAATATTGCTAAAATATATTTTGTAAACAAACAAACAACAACACACACACACATACACACACAGAGAGAAACAAGTAACATCTAGAATGGCAAAACAAATGTTTTGTCCACATTGTGATATTAAAATTTTGGAGGCTATGCTGATTGTTTATAAATTTAATTTTTTATCTGAGCTGCCATTTATTATTTCAATCAATAGGTATTAAGATTGAGAACTAATAACATATGTAAAGGAAATCCTGGGATTTTTTTCCCCTGAAATTCTCATTGGATATTTCAGGAACGCATAAAGTAGTTAAAAGATTATAAAGAATGGAGGGTAAGAAGGGAAAAGATAACATGAAATTTAGCATATGTGTACAGAAATAGTCTTAGTGATGTTAACTAGCTCAAATGGTAAAATGCTTTTAAGAGCTAAAAGTATTCAACAAAGACAAAAGTACTGGAGTGTCACCGTGTGTGTGTGTATATGTGTGTGTGTGTATATATATATATATATATATATATATATATATATATATATATCACACAGACTATTAATATGTTGCACCTTGCCTTAAGTTAATTGTGTACATTTTTGATGGCCATAAGAAAAAAGTCCATCAGGGATAGAAAAGTAGAATGAAGTACCAGAAGATTTAGAGAGTCCTCTCTTTAGGGATCTTTCACAAACAACTGCTTGTTCTGAATGATTTAGATATCCATTAGAACAATGTCTCTCTCCATGATCTGGAAAGAAGTGCATGAAATACAGAGGGTGCCAAAAACATGTATACATATTTTAAGGAAGGAAAGCTGTATTAAAATGGTAATAATATATACTGATACCAAAAAATGAATACAAGTCATGTTTTACTTCTGCAATTACAAGAGGTGCTCAAAGTGGTTACCATCAGCGTCCAGACACTTCTGATTATGGTGAACTACTGCTTGAGCAACTTTGAACAAAGTGTCCACTTGCATACATTTTTTTGGCACCCCTGGTACATACTTATTAGTTGGGCAAAATATGTTTCTTTGTCCCACATTAAACACACTGAATCAGAATCCTTTGGGGTGGGGCCTTGGAATCTCCCCAAATGATTCTTATTCACACTCAAATTTTAGAATTACTGTATTAGGAACAGAGAACTAAACATTATCTTTTAGATCTCAGCATTTAGCACAGGGGTGGGCAAACTTTTGAGATGGAAGAGCCCCCAGGGGTCAGCAAACTGCAGCTGACAAGCCACATGTTACTCTTTGGGTTACCTACATGTGGCTCTGAAGTAAAATTGAAAATGAAAATAAAACTAGCATAGTTTCATTTATAAAATTTTTAAGGGATATTATTCACATAATGGTGGTTATGTAAAAATATATTTATTGCTCTCATATAATTTTTTAATTGTTGTGAGAGACAGGGTTGGCACTTTTGAGATGGAATGTACCCAAAGAGCCTCATTTAGCTCACAAGCCACAGTTTGCCGACCCCTAGTCTAGCATATTACATATATTAATATATGAAATACAGAAGTAATTATGGGAATCTACCTGGCAGGAATTAAACTAAAATTAAATATTTGAGTCAATCCAAATATTCGAATCATTTACAATTACTCCCACTGATATTTCTAATTCCATATTTGGAAGATTCTTGCCCTATGTAATATTTGTCCCTTTCAAAGGAAGATTTCACATACCAAATAATCTTCAACCACTGCATCCTATTGCTTTGACCCTAACCTTATAATAATTTTTAAAAAGGCATTATGCCATATTAAACTTATTTGGAAGTGGATGTCTTTTTCAATGCCAAGTTTCCCACTTTAGATCATGTGGGTGAATTTCCTATAGTAAATGAAATATGGCAAGCTGGCTTTTCTTTAAGAAATAAGAGAGGAAATTTAAATCTTGTTGTATCAGTCTTTCCAAAATAAACATGTTTGTACAAGCCTTTCATCTTCTTCAAAATGCGTGTTAACATACTACCCCTCAAACTGGATGCTTACAAATGGACAAGTTTCATGAATAAAAAAAACAAACCCCAAACTGGCATAGTCAAGAGATTTTATGCGGCCTCTAAGAAATCTGAATGGCTAGTCAAAGTAATTCTATAGGGCTAAGACTCGTAGGCTTTTTGTTAATTTATTTGTTTTCAGGAGCTTTTCTTCATTTTCCCCAAGAAAACTTTGTGTCAGCAACAAGAGTCATACAGCATAGCAAGAAAGTAGGTAGGCCGGCCGAGTGGCACGGTGGTGGTTAAGCGGCCCCGGTTTCAGGTCCCACATATGAGGGCCAGTGACACTGCCCTCAAAAAAACAACAAAAAAAAGTAGGTATAATGTGATTTAATCACCGTGAAGAAAGATATAGAGTGAAAGAAAGCACACGGCACTAAAAAAATCACTTGGAAGAGCTATTAGCAATATGGCGTTGATGGTTTTTAATTGGTCTAGATGTATTGTTTGGGAAACCCAGCTGTAGGTTCTCAACATTTCATCTGATTGCCAAGCTCAGTTATACCAGACTGTTACTCAGAAAATGGCTGCTTACTAGACAATGACTGCTACTACAATTACTTCTGCTCATCCTTCACTTTTTTTTCCTCATAACAAAAAGAGGTTGGCCTTAGAAACATTTTCAGAATTTGGTTCCTGTTCTCTGGATCTTGAAAGATACATATCAGTCAAAAGTATGGGGTGGATAGAGCACAGAGAAATTTGATGTTTCCTTCCCCGATTTAGCATTTTTCAGTTTCTCATCACTTCTTTCCTTCTAATTTTCCATCTGATTCTTTTTATTCCCTGTCAAGTCTTTTTTGCTATTATTCCGCAATTGACTTTGTAATCTCCATGTTTAAAATTCCTGTGCACAGCATCTAGTGCTGTTTTAGATAACACCATCAAGTAAATAAACTATGCAAGTCTTGAATTCCACATCAGAGTAAAATACAGGTGTGAAGGCAGCAGGAAGAGACGATACTGTCATCTCACCAATTGCTGAAATATACTCATACATCTACCCTGGACTTCCAACCAGCTTCAGACATGGAATATTTGATTAATGATTCATGGCCTGGTTTCCTGTCTGTTCGTCTTGCAGAAATGCCTTTAATCTTCTCCAGTATGCTGTACACATGTAACTGTAATAATTACCCTAGAATTGGTTCCAGGTAACTCTCTTGGGGAAGCTTTTCTTTTCTCAAAACAGCAAAGCAATTAGATATTGAGGCGTTTATTACATTGCTTTGGAATTTTTTTTTTTTTTTAGATTTTATTGGGGAATTGGGAAAGGGGGACAGCCAAGTTGTTGTCCTTCAATCTTAGTTGTGGAGGGTGTAACTAGTTCAGCTCAAAGTCCAGTCGCCATCCGGCTACCCATCAACATCTCAGGGCAGCTCAACTCAAGCTATGTTCAATCTTAGTTGCGGGGTAGACGTGGCCAACCATCCCATGTGGGAGTTGAACCGGCAACCCTGTTGCTCAGAGCTTGCACTCTTAACCAACTGAGCAACTCGGCCGGCCCCTGTAATTTTTCTTCTTTCACCTATTACCACTAAGACGATCTCCACAGTTTTAAAAGGCGCAAATATTTGTCTGACATTTGTTTTTCAAGTTATTCCCCAGAATAAAATATTAAAAAGAATTATAATGTCCAATGTTGGAGAGCAGATGTGGAAATGAGCAGTTATAAACCTGTTATTGGCCATTCAGATTGATGCAAGCTTTTTAAAAGGCAATTTGTCAAAATGTATCAAGCACATTAAAAATGTGCTTACCCTTTGATGTGACAACTTCATTTTGAGGAATTTTAGTCTAAGGAAATAAATGTGCAAAGATATATATCCAGGGAGATTCATTACAGATTTTTTTTAAAAGGAACATTGAAAATGAAAAAAAAATAGAAGACATATTACATAAATTATGGAACAAAGTAACTAAGAATTATTATTCAGTGAATTAAAAAATTAATTAGATCCATATTTGGTGAAAAATAAAATTAAACCATGTGAATGACATTATAGTTTTGTAAATATATTCATATAAACCTAAGGATATACGTACTTAGGAGAAAAGTCTAGTAAATTATATAAAAATTTAGTCCTGGTTATTTCCTGGTGGGAATATAAATCATTTTTGTTTTTTAAAATTTCTTTTAAGTTTTCTGATTGATTTTATGAACAGCATATATTACTTCTATTTCTTCAGTTTAAATGTAGTTCTTTAAAAACATAACCATGTAATTATAGTGAACAATACTGGATTATATACTTCCAAAGTTGCTAAGAGACTAGATCTTAAATGTCCTCTTCACAAAAAGAAATAATTAGGGCCAGCTGAGTGGCGCAGTGGTTAAGAGCTGGCTTGGGAAGTCAGCAGCCCTGGTTCACATCCCACATATGAGGGCCAGTGACACTGCCCTCTAAAAAAAAAAAAGACATAATTATGTGGCATGATAGAGGTGTTAGCTAATGCTAATATATTAATATGTTGCCATACATAAATTTGTCAAATCAACATGTGTGTACACCTTAGACTTACACAATGTTGAATGTCAATTATATGTCAGTTAAAAGGAAACATAATCATAGCCACAGAGATTAAAATAACTAGTTGTTTTTAGTGGAAATGTGTCAGTTCAGGCAAGAGAGTTGAGAGTTAGCCCTTTGAATAATACTTTTTAAAAGCATCTTTGGAAATTATATGGGCAAATAGAGACTTGCTGGCTAACATTTTATTTCCTCGGTTATACAGAATGATAGAGGAAGAAAATAATGATATAAAAGGCACTTAGCTGATTATGTCTACTCTCCAGGTTAATGTTCCTCTGCTTTGGGGCTCACGTGGCATGTGATGTTAATGTAGAGTACTTCACTTAGTAAAAATTATCTTTTCAATAGAACGGGCCAGAGGAAATCAATCTGCATTTAATACACAGCTCAGTTCATTCTATGCAAATGAATATTTGAGTTATAAATTACAGTTCAAGGTTGGCATAGAAATAGTGCCCTATAACTTAGTATTTTTGGTCAATTATAAACAACAATTCTTCTGACATTTTATTTCACTTATGTAAATCAAAATTTCTTTATGTTATGCCAGGTACACTGATTCTTTAAAAGCTCCTTTGGCCGGCTGAGTGGCGCAGTCATTAAGAGCTGGCTTGGGATGCCAGCAGCCCCGGTTCGGATCCCACATATGAGGGCCAGTGACATTGCCCTCTAAAAAAATAAAAAAATAAACAAAAACTCCTTTGACTAAAAATCTCATAAAAATCAATATATAATTTATAATTTATAGTTTTCATAGACCCATGGAAAACATGCTTAATGAGAATACTACTCTCTAATGCCGGCTACCCAGAAGGTTTGGTTTCTATAACTGCTTAAATGTGAGTCAGGGATGCTCTGGGAAGGGAAATTTGTGACTGGAATTGTATCATTTTGCTTTTATATGAAAACTTTCTGTGTGCCAATCAGATGGTAATGACTTCATGAAGATTACATGTAGGGGCTTTTGTGACTGAAAGCAGAACAGATGATACTCTCAAACTTTTCCACATGCGTTTTCTCTGTGTGTGTGTGTGTGTGTGTGTGTGTGTTTAATTTATCTCTTTCCTATAAAATTGGGCCTCTTAAACCTGTTTCAGGCCATAATACTCTTTGAAGATCTGATAACAGCTATACACACACACACACACACACACACACACACACAGAGGCACTTCTGATTATGGAGAACTACTGCTTTAGCAATGTTGACCAAAGTGTGCACTTGCATACATTTTTTGGCACCTCTGGTATGTGTGTGTGTGTGTGTGTGTGTGTGTGTGTGTGTGTGTGTGTAGCTGTTATCAGTATATATATATATATATATATATATATATATATATATATATAAACATCATATAACTATGTATATCACATATACAAACACACCAATATACAAAATGCTATATTTAATAATAACATAATAATAAATAATAATCAGAGAGTTTACAAATTCTCCCTATATATAGATATATAAAGAAATTGATTAGAAGGAATTGGCTCACATGATTATGGAGGCTGAGATTTCCCATAATCTGCCATCTTTAAGCTGGAGACCCAGGAAAGCTAATGGTATAAATTCCAGTCCAAGGGCAAAAGAAGACCAATTGCAGTTCAGCTAAATGATCAGGCAAAGAAGTGATTTTTTTCCCCCACCTTCCAGAAGTTGAGTTGGTAGCTTGTTCTATTATTAAACCAGTGTCAGTCTTGAGAAAATTTGCCATGTTTCAAGAACATTGACATAGCAGAAGTCTGGCAATGAGGGGTCATTTTTTTTTTCTTCAACACATTGCTTTGTATTTTTTATTATTTTTTTATTTTTATTTTTATTTTTTATTGGGGAACAGTGTGTTTTTCCAGGGCCCATCATCTCCAAGTTAAGTAGTTGTTTCAATGTAGTTATGGAGGGTGCAGCTCAATGGCCCATGTGGAGATGGAACCAGCAACCTTGTTATAAGCATTGTGCTCTAACCAACTGAGCTAACCAGCTGCCCTAATGAGGGGTCATTTTTGCAAAACCAGAATGGATTTCATCCACATGTGCCATATCTTTCAGTGTGTGCCTCAATTTTGATGACAAACGTCATATGTCAGGGATCTCAGATTTCCATCTCAGCATTTTATATAATTTCTGGAACACTTATAACATTACAAATACAACATATAAAAGTCTCAATGTTATTTCTTATTTGGCAGTGTTTCCCACATAATTTCAATGCACCCAAATAACCCTAATTAGTTTAATATTTCACTTTGTAAAGAGAGAAAACAAATCTTTTGAGGTATTCCATTGATGTTTCTGGAATACCTCAAAGTTATTCCTAGGCCAAGACTCCATTTAAAATTTAAAATTTGAGAAGTTTGTCAAAATATATCAAAAGGTTTGGACGTTTGACTAAATGGGATCATAAAGCATTATGAAGCAATACTTTATTATCCATTTAACCAAAGTGACAATAAAATATTTCAAAGAAAAATACAGAAGTTTACATAATTGTTAGCAAAACTTAGTTCTTACTATTGAGGAGATTTAGTTTTCTTAAGTAATCAAGGACCTGATTAAGACAACATAAAACAGGATATTATTTTGATAAAACACAGAATGTTTGCTTTCTAGGCAGAAAACTTGTGTAGTATCATTAGCAAACCAATTGTCCTTTTTAATAAAGAGAGAAACCAAACTCTAATTTTGCATCAGCTTACTTTGAATATTTAAATTTACTTGATTAAATTTTTTTCAGTCTTATTTAGCTTGACCACATATAAAATTTCCTTGATCAATATTCCTTTTCCACAAACTTCTACAACTTTTTGTGCCCCTTTTACACAGAAGGACACATTCTTATTCTCTCTCCCACTCAGAAATAATAATCAGGACAAAATTACTTCATTTCTTTAACAAAAACACATCTCCATCTCATGCTCCTTTTTTTTTAGCCAAAACATATCCTATTTTTTTTATACACAGTTATTTTCCCTGTTATTTTTAATTTATGTAGCTTTAATTACATATATTAGAATTCATAACTTTAAAAATCTTAATTTCTAGTGAAAACTAAGAAGTAAGAAATTGTGAACTGTTACACCAGTATTATTTTAGATTGATACATTTATGAACACATATCTATATCATCTATATCAGGGGCCAGCAAACTGCACCTCCTGAGCCACATGCGGCAATTTGGGTATGTTCCAACTCAAAAGTTTGCGGATCCCTGGAAGAGCCAATCCTGTCCCTCGAAGTTTTGCGAGACCTATAAAACAAATGAAATCATCATTACATGAATAATATCCTTTAAAAATTTTAGAAATGAAAATATGATAGTTTTATTTTCTTTTTCAATTTTACTTCATAGCCACACGTATGTACCCAAAGAACCACATGTGGCTGACCCCTGGCGGCTCTTCCGTCTCAAAAGTTTGCTGACCCATGATCTATATATCTATATCTATATCTATCTATATCTATATCTGTGTGTGTGTGTGTGTGTGTGTGTGTGTGTGTGTGTGTATTTATAGACAATTTGGTCAACATTGTTCAAGCAGTATTTCGCTGTAATCAGAAGTGTCTGAATGCTGATGGGAACCACTTTGAGCACCTCTTGTAACTGTAAAAGTCAAACCTGACTTGTATTCATTTTTTGTTATCCGTATATAGAGAGGATTACAATTTTAGTAGTTTTCCTTTTTAAAAAAAAAAAAAATTGGGGAATTGGGGGAGGGGAACAAACAAGTTGCTGACCTTTTGTTCTTCCATCTGGTTGTGGAGGATGCCACTTCACTGGCCCATGTTGGTTTTGTGATCAATACGCTCTTCCCGGCTGAGGCAGATTGGTCACTGGCCATTGGACTGCAGCTCAAGATAGCACATGGCAGCCCATTGCAGCCTACCTCATTGCTGGCCACTCACAGCAGCCCAGCTCCAGGTCAAGTCGTTGTTCACCATCATAGCTGTAGAGGGCACAGTGTCATTGGCCCATGTGGGATCCGAACTGGCAGCCCTGCTGCTCAGAGCTCGCACTCCCAAGCCAACTCTTAACCAACTGTGCCACTTGGGCAGCCCCAATAGTTTTCCTTTCTTAAAAATGTATACATTATTTTTCGGCACCCTGTGTGTATGTGTGTGTGTGTGTGTGTGTGTGTGTGTGTGTGTATCCTCATAGCACAAATTTTTTAAATGTGAACAAGCATGTTTTCTAATAGACCCAAATTTTAGTTCCTCTATAATAATAAGCAAAAGGTTTATAAACTTATGTTCAATAATTAATGTTACATTATTTTATCTATTTGGAAATTGTGTAGACATTCCATGAATATCCATCATTTAATTTAGCTAGCAAAACTAAAGTTTCATTACCAAAGAGATATACGATACCATTTTTAACAATATAATTATTGCTAAAGAGCTCACCTAAAAAGAAATCTTTTATCCTACTTACAGTTATTTAATTTACTTGTTTCTAACAATTAAGTTGAGATACTTAAGAAAATGTCATCATACTAAGTCTCTCTTCTTGCTGAGAAATTCTGCAACAGAAATAATATGAACTTATGTGATTTATTAGAATGAAAGTATTATTTAATGCTGATTATTCTAAAGATACGACTATTTAACCAAACCAGATTCAAACCTGGTTTAATATCCAATATTTTCCCAGATCACGTGATCCTGAGAAGCATTTGGTTTAGTTTCTGTTATATTTTTGAGACTTCTCATAGGAGCACTTGTTTGTTTAAGCCAATTCAATAGAGCTCCTTTTTTATAAAGCAACAACTATCCAGAGGTAGAAAACACCACACAACACACATGAACATGCAAACAGATATGAACGGAAACCCCCTAGGCTTCATTTATAAGTTACTGCCACAAGACAGATAGGATAGTGTTAAAGAACAGTTGGATCTGAACTGTGTTTCTGGCAGAATAAATTCAGATTACCTGTGTAGATGGCCAAAGCTTTTTTTTTACTAACATTTGTGGATAAAGCACTTTATATTTATTTTTCTCAGTGAGCCTTCGAGTCACAGAAGCAGCCTGTGCTTTCAAAACCACCCTAATATCACCCATTTTTACTTGTTTTCCCTTCAGTTTTAGGAATTGTGGATGATAAAGATAGCTGGGCTTTGAACTACCTCTAGAACTGCATTTCTGGTTTCACAAAAATGTGTAAGATAAGAACAGTTGCTCTCAAAATTTGTAGTGTAACTTAAAGTTGGCCTACCTATCTAACTACATAATCTCTAATTTGTGTCTATCCCTCTGGGTATAGAGAGGTGGCTAAAAAAAAAAAAAAAAATTCCTACCGGGGTCTGCCATTAGTTTCCCATTTGGCCAAATTTCTGAACAAGAAGTTAAATTCTTTCAAATATCTTGTCAAGTTTGAGCTGGGACAAACATGAATATTTCTGGCATTATTAAACAATTCCATGGACTCAGGAGAGCTTAAACTTTGTTGCCTTCTAGAGTTTTTTCCTTTGATAGCCAAAAGAAAGAACTGACAGCCTTCATGTCGCAGTTCTCCAGTGAGATGCAATGTTCACTTTCATAGTATAATCAGGTAAAAGAGATGCAATTAAGTTGCCATGCCTGATTTTTAATATAAATCCTCTTTAAACTTTCCAGTTTCCATAATTTTATCAATCCTTACATTTCCATATTCATTTCATTCAATTATAGCCCAGGTCAGGACTTCACCAATGGGTTTTGATACCACAGTTCATGAATTCCTATATCAAGGAGTCCTGGAAATTTCTCTTTCCTATCTCCTGGCCATTTTATTCACTTTTGAGTAAAAATACTTTGGGTGCCCATCAAGGGGTCAAGCCAAAGGACTCTGCGGCCCTGTAATCAATCAATATTTAACTTGATTTAACCAGCCTGACTGCTGTTGCAAGGGATTGCTGGGCAGGTTTCATATTATAATCGCTTTCTTCCAGTCTTAAATTTCTCCACACTGGGGGAAATAGAGAACACTATTTGGGGCCCTTTAATTTTGGGGGACCAACAAGAGGTCATTTTGGCCCATTCAATCTTTGATAGTGCTGCTCTAAAACCTTTGTTTCAACCCCATCAGTATCTGTTTTACTTATTCTTTTGTTTTCTTTCTACTTAGCACATTCCTTCTAATAGCCATTGTAATTTTAGATTATAATTTTCTTGAGTGCTGGCAGCAGTCTGGGAGGACCCTAGCTAAAAATGGTGTTTAGCCCACATTTCTGTCTGGTCATATTTTGGGGCTTCCAACCTGACCATTACCAAGCTGAGTTCTTAGGACATAAAATTTTAGCTTGTCTTTAGTAAGATTTTTCCATTTATTTTCTTTCATTTTTCTTCTTAAGTGCAGGATGATTGTACTTCTAATGTCCTGATTTACTTTTTTCTTTTCTTTCTTTCTTCTTCTTCTTTTTTAATTTTTTAATTTATTTATTTATTTTACATTATCTGCAAATGTCTGAAGGCAAATAGGAAGGGGTTTGATTTTTGTTCTAATTTCTGTCCTTCCTTTTTACTAAGGGAATTATAATGACTAGCTATTATAACAATATGAGAGCTCTCTATGAAAACAAAAATCTTTCTTTTCAATTTAGAAGTTTTTCCAATTAAAAGGATCCATCATCTGGTCTTGACCGTAGGCTCTGTAGTGATTCAGATCGATACTAACAATGTAAGAGGCATCCTCAAAGGAGAGTGCAAAAAGATGCAACCCTCACAAGAAAGTTTATTCCCAGAGTTAGCTGAAGAAAGATGGAGGACCTGTCTTTCAACAGCTGTTCCAAAACAGGGAATCTACCTTCGAAGAGAATCAAGTTTTAAGATTCCCTAAGCTTGGATCCACAGGCTATTTGGCTGCCCTCCACCTGCATATGCATTATCCAGCTGGTGGAGATAATAGACCATCTGTGGGGGGGAAAGGATAAACATAGAAAACTCCCTTGAGAGTTTGTCATGGCCTGAACAAGGTACACCTTAATAAGTGAACCCTCTGATGGTAGAAGCCAGAAAGAAAATATTCTCACTGGTCATAAAGCCAAGGTCTTAGAACATGTAACAAGATTAAAGGACAGAAACCATAGACAGAGAAAAACAAAACCTACAAATACTCATACCAAGTTACCAAGAGACATTAGCCAAAGGAACTATTAGTTTAACAAATATTTTCTCCTGCCAAACCAAATTTAGAAGAGAGATAAAGATTCCTACCCCTTTCACTTTCACCAGATCCTATGGACAGAGATCTGGGAGTATGCTGACACTGTGAGAATACCTTCTACTGACCTATGTCAGAAGCTCCAGTATCTTGTCATCTGCAGCAGCTTCATGGGGAAGCCCTGGGTTCCAGCCAGTGAGTTTATCCTGCTCATAGCGTCAACTGTAGGGGAGGAACAAACTTCCTTCTACCCTCAAGGTTCTTTGGCTGGTCTAATAATCAAATAGATATGAGGACAGACTAGCCAGAGAAAATAACCACATTTAATATATACATATGCATGGTAACCCCACATAAATGAGAGAGTCAGAGACCCCACATGCATAAGATGTTCAGAGACAGAAAGGGGACACGAGTATATAATACATTCTGAGCTATATAGATAGGTCAAAAGAAGCTATTTCTAATTATTGTTTATTATGGGCAAGGCCCCTAATTCAAGTTCTTCTAGGTAGCAAAGGGAGGGACATACCACAGAGGCATATCTTGGGGTGACTCGTTCTGAACTCCCACAGGGAAAAGCAAAGAAAGTAAAGCTTTCTTACTGTTAATCAAGTAGATGACTTTGTTACTCAAGTAGAAGAAAAACTAATATTTGTTTCGCTGTTCGTACGGTCAAGGTACTTAGGTTATCTCAGTTGCTCTTCCTTAAAACCTTATTGGAGATGTAGAGTCTATGATTTTCAGTTGAGTAAATAGCTGCTCAGTTAGCCTAATTTATTTGGCCAAATATACTTTTTATATCACTTTGCCTAACAAGACATATATTGCATTTGGTTTATTCTTCTTGGACTACCTATTGGATTGTCGGAAAAGTCATGACACATTTTTGCAACGAAAAACAGGAAAAATCCATCATGACTTTTCCGACAACCCAATATTAGAAATAGGCTAAACATACAAAAATTGCATGGGAAATTTTTCATTTTTTCTTGTATTGTTATATTCTCATTCAACATTTTAATATGAGGTTTTCGTGAGCAATCAAATTTGTAGTCTAAGCTTACCATCCTCTCCTGATCATTTAAATCCAAAAGTCAAAATAACAGATTTGATTTAAAGTTCTCACTGAATCCAAACTGAAGTTTCAGAAGTGTAATGGATTATTTTTTAACTACAGTGTGCTTACTCTTCACACATTCATAATTATTTATTGTTTTTGCAAGTAGATGGATGTTTATCATATGAAAGAATTTCAAGTACGTAAATGATAGTTGCTCAATACTTAAATAACTTAAAATATTTATATTTTAAACAATTATTTAAAAGAAATTGCAAGGGCTGGCTGAGTGGCTCAGTTGGTTAAGAGCTTGCTCAAGAGTGTGAGCTGAGCTCTGAGCAACAGCAGTTCAATGCCCAGCCCAAGCTGAGTTGCCGTTGAGCTGCCAACAGGTGGCAGGATGACTCAGCTAAAAAAATAAATAAAAGAAATTGCAGTTAGTGCAGAAACTACCTTGGTGTTGAAACTATGTTCCAAAGATTTCCTAAGGAAATGTTTTTATGAAGAGAAAGGTCAGTTTAAAATATTATACAACACAGTGATGGCATGCATATTGCATGATGTACCTAAGAAGCTCATAAAATAAATGTGCAGATAGGAATATACAAATGTAAGACAAACTTTTTTTTTTTTTTTTTTTTTGAGGGCAGTGTCACTGGCCCTCATATGTGTGATCCGAACGAACTGGGGCCACCGGCGTCCCAAGCCAGCTCTTAACCACCATGCCACTCAGCCGGTCCAAAGACAAACTTTTAAAATATCAATGTTTGGTTGGTTGATTTTGAGAATGCTATTACTAGTGACTAATAAAATTTACTTAATATCCTATTTTGTTAAGGTCTTAAAATATTTATTTTATTCTTTATACCTTGTCTCCCAAAAGATATTCCGGTATGATATATTGGTTTTGATAATTAAAAGAAAAATCTCAGAAGACCATTTTTTTAGTTAAATGTCTATTTAGAAGTCTATTACTTTTTTTATCAAGAAAAGTTGCCTGTCATAGATTTGCTCTCAGGGGAGGTTATTAGGCCCTATGGTCTATGGTGGTACAATTTTGCACCATACCTTTCATGCAAAATCTATCCATATAGTGATCAAGCTATCTTGTAGTAACTTGTTGGTTTAGTGTACAAATACCATAGTGGTTTAAAAGAGTGCGTGGTTCTTTAAAGATTGCTTGACTTCTTTCTTGGAAGCAGTTCAAGTCCGAAATAGATGCTGGTTCACCTTCATTTAAAGTTTATGTTCCAATTGGGTGCTCACCAAATGATAACTTTCTTCTACTTCCAAAGGCCTTATTCCATGGGCCTTTTGTAAGTACGAAAATAATCGCTGATGTGCTGCAAGATTGTTGCAAAAATGAGATGATTTCGTGGATGAAAGTGCCTTCTTCCTTCATATTTCTGAGGGGGCCCACTTCTTGATTCATTTTCATTAACTGCTTTCTTTCCCACTTCGTTCTCACCCTCTGCATCCTTTATTATTTGCTCAAAATTTCCTCTTCGTTGTTTCTCCTTCATTTTAGTTCAAACCCCAACTATAATTAATTATGTGACCTTCAGCAAGTTATTCTTTTCTCAGTTGGTTTCCACACTGAAACAAAAAGGAAGTAATGAGTATCTGTATAAAGGGTATCTACGTCAGTGTGCTGTCGATAAAAAAACAAGGTGATGTCAGATGTTTACCCAGAGGCTGAATCTTAGTTAACAGTCAAAAAAAAAAAAAAGATAAACATTATTTTCTAAGATATTCCTAAAAATAAAAGAAAATATATAAAATCTTGTCATTTTTAAAATTATGTTTGTCAGGAAGAATAACAGTGTATTTATCTCATAATGATGTTTAGTTATTGTGACTGTCTACAATTAGGGAAAATTCAGAAGGCACACCCTCTTAGATAAGATGTCTGTACCACAAAATTTAACAGATACCTACAGATATAGGGGTAGTTTCTAGAATCAGAAAGATATTGAGATATTATAGAAATGGGTGCCGGAGGGCTATATTCACTACTTGAAAACACCCACGTTAAATTAATACATCTTTAATCTTAAATAAGAAAGCAAATGAATATTTACTTAATGAATAACTTTTGATTAAAATATGTTAAAATCCAGTGGTCCATATGTTGAGGTGAGAGTACATATGGTCTTAGCTGTTTAGAAATCTATGCTACACAGGACAGCTGATGTTTCATGAAGGCTTTCCACTTGACAATGTAGCAGAAAAACTGTAATTGCTTTAAAAACAAGTATTAGGAGTTGTAATTCAATTAATTTTGTGATTAGCTCATTTAATATTCCCAAAGGGCAAACAGAATATTTTAGTTCAAGTTAATTGATATGTGTACATATCAATGTATATAACAATGTGTACAACTTTGTTCTAGACTGATAAAATAATAGTCTAATTTACACTGTAGAAAGATAGGATGAGGACCCTTTGTTTTTGGTGTCTATAATTTGCCAGGCACTATTAAGTGATTTACATATATAATCTTTCATCCTCAATAGGCATGGTATGAATTATTACACCCATTTTAAAGAGGAAGCACTTGACATTTAGATGGGTGATAGAAAGTAACATACCTAAAAAGAGCTGGAAATATACTCTTCACCCTCTCTTCCAGAAACACCCTCTTATATCCACAAAATGGTATGCTCATCTTGTGTGTTCATGTAGCATTTTGTGATTCTATCATTACATTGACCTATTTTTTTAATACTATTTTTTAGAGCAGTTTTAGGTTCTCAGCAAAATTGAGCAAATAGCACAGAGATTTCCCATATACCTTCTCCCCTATACATGAATAGCCTTTGCCATCAAAATCTCGAACCAGAGTAGCACATTTATTACAATTGATGAACCCACACTGACACATCATTATCACCCAAAAGTCCATAGTTCAAACTAGGGTACACTCTTGGTGTTGTATATTCTATAGGTTGTGACAGATGTATAATGATGACATGTATCCACCTTTAAAGTATCATACAGACTAGTTTCACTGCCCTAAAAATCTTTGTGCCCTACCTATTCGTTCCACTCTTCCCCCAACCCCTGGCAATCCCTGATTCTTTTACTGACTCCATAGTTTGCCTTTTTCAGAATATCATTTGGTATGTAGCCTTTGCTGATTAGCATTTTTCACTTAGTAATATGCACATAAGGCTCTTCCATGTTTTTTCAGGGTTTGATAGCTCATTTCTTTTTAGCACTGAATAATATTCCATTGTCTGGATATACCACAGACTATCCATTCACCTATTAAAGGACATCTTGGTTGCTTCTAATGACTATTCTATTTGAACTGTCTGATCCCTTAGGAATTTTCCTACAGTACACTATGTGTCTTTACAGCCATGCCTGTGTTTTACTCTCTTGGTATTCCCAGGGCCTGTCTGGTAGCTTGCTCATGGTAAAGGCTCTTCTAGATATGACCTAGGATGCCCTGGGGTTTGCCAGCCAGAGAGGAGATGGGAGTTCACACCAGGCATGAAAGCCCACATTCTGGTGGTGTTTCCCACATTAGATCTTAGGAGTCACTGGTATGTTCCTGTGTGTGCTCTGGCTTCCTGCTCGGTACCATGTGCCTCCAAGTCACATGAGGGTAGTGCTTACCAGTGCTTCCAGTGTCCTAAGCACCAGCAGAGCCTGTGTTCCTGCTCTGGGTGCTATAGCTGGTGTTTCTTACGCTGCAGAACTCAGCACCTTGCTCTGCTTTGCTCAGACTCCTGTAGCTTCCTGTTGGTAAAAGGAAAATTTATTTTAAAAGAATAGAAAAAAATGGGGAAAAAAGTGAGAATTGTACTTACTCTTTAATTTCATCAAAAGCATTGATTTCCATTTTTTTCTGAATCTTCTGTGGCTGGAGGCAGGGAAAATGTAGTAATTTGAAAATTGCCAGTAATAATCTTATAGCTACAAGATTTGATGTGATATGTATCTGTGGGAAAGGTTTTGTCCTTCTTTTGGAAGGTGTCAGAACAAGCCAGATACCCATTCCTTATCCTTGGGAAGGTGCTGACCTTAATGAAGTTATCCAAATGTACATACTTCAGAGGGAAAGTGTCTGTTTAATAATGTCAACAGCTGTTCTATTATTTTAGGGATAGGCTGGGAGTCTTCACCAAGTTGTTTTTTGAAATGAATATAAGGAGATTGTTGGTGTTCCCTTTGCATTGAAAAAGAGGTGTTTGTATGAAGATGGAGAATAGAGGGGGCAGGGCTTTAAGCAAAGGTATCCATTGTCCAGTATCCATGTTTTAACCAGGCAGTCCAGGATATGCCCTAGATTCCTACAAAAGAACCAGCAATTAAGTGACATGTTTCTGAGTTCCCTTGCTCATTTGCGAGGCATATTCTCTGTACTGTTGATCCTGTTAGATAATTGGTTACAACATCTCCTTTCAAGATTTGCTATTTCAGTTGGAACTACAGTTTATGACAGTCCAAATTGGGGACTAGGCACTTCTATCTTCCCCAACTTTTCTCTTAGATGGCAGTACACAAAATTTGATGATTAGGAAGCATTTTAATTACTTTGCTTATATTGTACATGATAATTTTCCAAGTGCTTTTGCATTCATTTTTTCATAATTGAGAGAAATATGGCATATTTTATTATTCCCCTTCTACAGAAGAGAAAAAGAAACTGTAAAAGCTTGAATGGTATGTCATAATTGAACAATCTTTTCAATAATGTGTATAAGATACTTCACACTATATATTTACCATTCCAAAATTTATCTTGTTGAATATATTTGATTTTATATATTTGTAATAAGCAAAGCTTTTCTGCTAATAAGCTTGTGCTAATATATTTTAAAATACATTATAGTTGTCTTTCAATGTAATCCTTTATTTCTGAAAAGTTACTTGTGTGTCATTTTTGTGCATTTATTTTTAATTTATTTACTTAAAAAAATGGTGCTGCATACCCACCTCTGGGATCTCCCAGATGCTTCTTCTATTTCCATTTGCTACCGCTGAAAGAAGACTTTATTTTACCATTTCATATTGAGTAAAATATGTAAAATGTATTTTTGCCTTTATAAATTTTGTAGAAGCAATCTGCTTAGGTCCAGTTTGGGGTGAAGAAAGAAAAAGATATGTATAATATCCATGAATCTTATGGTAAAAGTATATCTTCATACCTATATTTAAAATATTAAAACACATATTTTCATGCACACATTCATAGGAACAATATGTATCCAATAATCTTAAGATACCAACTAACGTATACAAGTGTAAGCACCTTTTACAATTATTTCTGGTCCCTTTGGTTGAGTCAGTTTCAAAATACAGTCATACCTTGGTTTGTGAGCATAATTCATTCCAAGAACAAACTACTTGTATTGCAAGACATCTCTCATTTACTACGTTAAAATCTTTTAGAAATGTTTGCTCGTTTTGTGGAACACTTGCAAAACAAGTTACTTGCAATCCAAGATTTTACTGTACATCACAAAATTTTCAAATTAATCCATTAGTGACCTGTTTTAGTAGACTGATTTTTACTTCCGTACATCTTTTTTTTTTTATTGGGGAATTGGTGGAGGGGAACAGCGTTGGGGAATCGGGGAAGGGGATCAGACAAGTTGCTGTCTTTTTGTTCTTCAGTTTAGTTGCGGAGGATGTTGCTTCACTGTTGGTATCGTCATTGCGCTCTTCCCGGATGAGGCAGATCGGTCGCTGGCCTCCGGATGTCGCTCATCGCGGCTATTGGCAGCTCACTCTTGGCTGCCAGCCGCTCACGCTGGCTGCGGGCCACTCACTGTAGCCTATGGCAGCCCACTGCAGCAGGGGCTGCAGCCCACACCATCACCGGGGCTTGCACAGCCCAGCTCCAGGTGGAGCTGTTGTTAGCTGTAGAGGGCAGTGTCACTGGCCCTCATGTGGGATCCGAACCGGGGCCGCTGGCATCCCAAAACCAGCGCTTAACCAATGCGCCACTCGGCCGGCCCATCGTTTTAATGATAGATACTGTGCTTGGCTAAGGATTGGATGATGTATTAACTGATAGATAGGGAATTTTTTTCTAATAAATCTGAGGAGATCAATGAGTTTATCTTTGGTTAATTACTTAGAAGAAGTCTTATATTTTATTTGTAAATCAATTAGATAGCTTATCTTTTTTCCTTATTTATGTGAGAAAGGTGCTACAGTATAAATCTCTGACACAGAATAAGAACAAATGAACAGCCTTCAAAAGGAATATTTATCATCCCTAGGATTGCAGAATTTATTTTAAGATTCTGGAATTCTCTCAAGGCATTTCATATATCCTGAAGACATTGGAAATAGCTTCTGAGGAAAGAAAAGGCTTGTTAGAGAGGTATTTAAGATATTCATAATAATTACTGTTCTATCTAGAGAACAATTATTAGTAAAACATTCAAAATTGCCTCCCATTTAATATAATTTCCTCTTTCTTTTCAGGGTCAAATGCCCTTTCTGCTTTATCAAGAATTAAAACAGCAAACAAACAAACAAACAAACAACCAGATATGTCAGTCATTTCAGTCATCAAATGTCTGTGTGTATGTGTGTGTGTGTCTGTATTCATGATCTCAGCTATGGTGAATGGTGTAAATGTGAAAAACCCATTGGTTACAAAGCTATTCTGTTATGTTGTCATTTTTAAAAAGTCTATTTACTCAAAGCCAACAGTGAAATTATAGCAGGTGCAGTTTCAGGCCTCCGCAATTGTCCCAGATTACCCTTTCAATAAAATGTTGACAGCCTCACAGAAACACTCTCACTATCCTAACATTTGGAAGCAGACAGGCATTGCAGAATGTACTGTCATAGCAGCAATGGTTTTGTTACTGAAAATCCCCAGGTTTGGCCGCTTGCTGCATGAAAGCCAAAGTCTGAGAGACAAGGGTAGGTGGAAAGAAAAGGAGGTTTATTCGAAATGTCAGCATTCCGGGAAGATGGCGGACTCCTATCTCAAAGGCCATAATCCCTATTTCTAAAGCAGCCAGAAGGTTTTATAGGCATGTAAGAAGAGACAGAACAAAGGAAAGCAGGAGTTAGTCAAGCGATTCCTGGGTGCTGATGTCTGGAAAAATGCATCCTAGTGTTCGGTTTGTTTTGAGATAATGTTATCTTACACCTGGTTATAGGGCGATTCATGCCGTCATCTGGTGGAAAATTGCAAGGAAGTTGGAGCCTGGTTATGGGTGTCTAGAGGTCTAAGAGCTGAAATACTTTCAGTCCATGTTTTGGCGATTAACCAGATTAACGAGGTATGCATGTAACCTTGGGAAAACAGAGCAATTGAATCACGGAGGAGGGGAAGGAGACAAAGAAGAGCAAATAAAAATAAACTAGGTTGTTAAATCTTGCAATATATACCATCATCCTTATACTCCCCCTGTCATTTATTCATTTTATTTCTGTAAAATCAGTACGGTAAAACAAACAAACAAACAAACAAAAAAACACACACAAAAAAAACCAGAACAAAACAAAACAAAACTAGCTACATTTGTCTTTTTATAAGCAGATTAAGATAGTCTCTAAATGAAGGGATATGGGTAACAACTGCTCTTGCTACTTCCTTCTGAGAGTGGGTGCCTTCCCTGCCTGTGGGCAACAGGGTCTCTGGCTATTCTATTATAGTGGGCAGAGGGCTATGGAGAAATTAGAGAGGGACTTTCAGGGGCAGCTGTGAGAGAGTAAAAGGACTGGGCTGATTGGCCAAGTGGCTGTTGGCATGATTTGCCATCTTCAAGAGGGACAGATTAGTATCCTTGGCAGATGACCATCTGGAGATGAAACTGCTGTACCCTAGAAGATATAAAATTTACAAGGAGATTAAAAAGACAAGGTCTGAGCATCAACAGTTGATGTCAAGGTTTGCAGGCTGAAATGTAGGCGTGTATGGTTTGGGTGGGGCTGTTTATGGCATATCTAGCAGTTAGAGAGGCCATTGTCTCTAGTTATTACATTAGACAAATGTATAAAGGTGTTAGTTTTTCATTCCCCCTGGAGGAGCCTAAGGAAGAAGAAAGTTAAAAGGGCTAAAATTATGGTGATGACTGGCTATGGCTATGAAGGAAACAATATTCAATGGGGATTCCAAGTGGGGCAGAAGTAAAGAGGAAAACTAGAGCTAAAATAAGGTGTAAGAGAAAGGCAATAACGAACAGCTTCAGCAGTCATCAAGTACTTATCAGTCTTGGAAGATATACTTGTTATTCTGTTTGAAGAGGAGTGTAAGATCTTCAATTGGCTCACAATAACAGGAATGACAGTCTTCGTTTTTGGGGGAGTCCTATGGAGACTTAAAAGAAACAGGTTTGATTCAAGGGAAGTAGACCCAGCCACTGACTCCGCAGCCTGACAGCAGTTGGGGTGCTCAGAAAAACTATAAAGGGTCCCTTCCATTTAGGAGCTAACTGGTCTGTCTGGGACCCCTCCCTCCAGACTTCTAACAATATTTGGTCCCCTGGCTTTATGTGGCTGCAATGTGAAAAGGATTAGGACTGGGGGAGGTACCGGTTTCCATATTTCTTGAGTCTCTGTTGAACCTTTGTCAAGTTAATATTATAAACATAACAGAATTGAGGTCAGAATCCAGAGTGATGGGTAGCAATTAGAGCCAGGGCTTAGAAGTCTCCTCACAAAACTTTCCCAGAGCCCTTTAAAAAGACTGATTAGCTTGTTTTGCTTTCTTTCCCCCTCAGATATAGGCCATTGGTAAGACACAGGCTGGGTATGAGCCCAAATATTGGTGCTCTATTTATCCCTACAACCAAGCAGGTTTTAGAGGAAATTAGGTCCAGAGTGAGCAGTCAAGACAGAGTAAGGGGCTCTATAAATCAGGAAATTAACAGGCTTACCTGCCACATCAAGGATAACACACAGTTCCTCCCCAGTGTTTATGTGTCCTTGGAGCAGCTGGGAGCCTTGGGCCCTGTCAGTTTATCACAGACATTTGTGAGGAAGGATTTGGTCCCTGCTACCTTCAGGACAGAGAACAATCCCTCTTCCAGTGCCCTTTTAGTTTGCACAGTGTACATGGCAGCTTTAGAGGATTAGGACACTCCATACTCCAGTGGTCTGGGCATCCATATCCAAAGCAGGCCCCTTTACCTGGTGTTCTTCTTCTGCAGTTGCCGGCATGGGCCTGAGGTGGCTCTGGCCTTGGTCTGTCTATAACTGTGGCCAAAAGGCTGGTGTGTCTCTGGTCTTATGGTTCTTTCTTACCTCATCTTTTCTGTCTTGATTGATAAAGACATTTAAACAAATTTCCTGGCCTTCTTTAGGATCTGAGCCTTCTCATCAGGGATGTAATAGTAGGCCAGACCCATTATAACACACTGCCAGGGGAAATAGCAGGCCAAGTTTCCTTACACTGGCCTATATCCAACACTGAGAAGGGCACATATACTCTAGCAGTCCCAAAATACAGAAGTTTACATAATTATTAGTAAAACTTAGTTTCTATTGTGGAGATTTAGTTTTTTATTTTTGTTTATTTTATTTTATTTTTTTAAGTAAACAAAGACGTGATTAAGACCATGTAAAACATAGAAAATTGTTCTGATGAAACATAGAATCTTTCCTTTCTAGGCAGAAGACATTTTCATATCAGTAGCAGACGAATAGTCCAAGAAACCTTGTCTTACTTAGAAGAGAGAGAAAACTTAACTCTAATTTTGCATCAGCTTGCTTTTGATAAATTTCTTTACTTAATTAATTGTTGGTAGCTTAACCATATATAAAATTTTTCAAGATTTTTCTTTACAATCCTTCTACAACTTTCCTAGTTCCTCTTAGTTTGTCTTTTCTTATTCAGAAATAACCAACCATAGGACAAACTACTTTTTAAAAATTTCTTTAAAAATGTATTTCCATACTTGATACCTTCCTAGAAAACACGTATCATTTCCTTTTATAGTAATTAGAATCCAAAACCTTCAGAACTCTAATCTCTATTGACAACTAAAAAGTAAATAATTCACATTTTAATTAGTAAATCTACAAACACAATTTTCAATTTTTAGAAGTATAGACTTTTGTTGGCAATATATTAATGTTCTTTTAGAATCATATTTTCAATAAAGTACAAAACGTATTTATCAACAGATCTTAATTTCTCTTTTAGTTTTCCTGTAACAAAAACCTAAAAGTAGGTGAGCTCAGACCTATGTAATAATTAATATTTTAGTATTTTGTTATTTTGAAATATCTAGATATTTAATAATTTTTATCATTTAACCTAACCTAGCAAAACTCCAAGGTTTCCAGTCACCAAAAAAATCTGGAATGTGGAAAATCACATTCAAGAATGAATATATATATATATATATATATATATATATATATATATTCCACATATATATATATTCATATATATTCATACACACACACACACACACACACACACACACACACACACAGAGGGTGCCAGAAAAATGTATACATATTTTAAGAAAGGAAAAAACTTTATTAATACATACTACTAACAAAAGAAGAATACAGTCACGTTGACTTCTGCAATTACAAGAGGTGCTCAAAATGGTTACCATCAGCATCCAGACACTTTTGATTACAGCAAACTACTGCTTGAGCAACATTGGCCAAAGTGTTAACATCTCTTAAAATGTGTATACATCTTATTGGCACCCTCACTGTGTGTGTGTGTGTGTGAGTGTGTGTGTGTGTGTGTGTGTGTGTGTAATACGTATAACATAATTACTATTACTGAAGAGTTTTATCAGCAACCTTTTATTTTAGTTGTATCAATTTATTACTTTTTAATATCTTCAGGAGATTTTAAAATCAAATGTTACCTAAGTTAATTTTTATAAACCCAGGTATAACAAAAAATGGTATATTTAATGTAATAATTTTCAACCACATGTCTAACTAAAAGTTAAATCAGCCTTAGTATAAAAAATTTTTACATTACATAATCCTGAAATGTACTTGGGTCAGTTTTTATTATGTATTTTTAAAAATTTATATACGTGTTTAATTTTTTAAAGCCAGTTAAGTGTTATAATCTGGTAATACCATACAGAGCCAAAAACATCGTAACATATATAAAACATAGACAAACATAGATATCAGAAATCATATACATAAACAGAATTACCAATAACTATAGAGAGAGGACTTAAAAGGGGTTTTTTTTGTTTGTTTTTTTTTAATTTCCCATAGACAGTTTTAAGGAGTTGGGGGGAAGGGTGTTCAGTTTGTGAGATTAGCCACTTGTTTTTTTTTTGTTTTTTTTTTTTTGAGGGCAGCGTCACTGGCCCTCATATGTGGGACACGAACCGGGGGCCGCTGGCTTCCCAAGCCAGCGCCCAACCACGGGGCGCCACTCAGCCAGCCCGCCACTTGTTTTTAAAAGTGCCCCCCACCCCGCCCTTTTTTCTTCAGTTACCTTAGCCTCTGGCAGTAGTAGCTGTGTTTACTTTCTGATTATCTGCAAGACCTTAAAGGTTACTGAGAGAACAATCTTAAAAGACTTACTTTTGTCAGGTTTCTGAGCATAGAACTGGTGTCCATTTATAAGTGGATCAGGAGACCGGTGGAATTTTCTTTTCTCTGAACTATCAGTTTAGTTTTCTTTTTGTCGTTGGCTTATAAATTGACCAATCTGCCAACATATGACCCAGAGGGCTCTCAGAAGGTATTGATATGTAAGCCTTTATTTTTGCTTAAGACACAAAACAAAGTAAAAGGAGAGGGGAAAAAAGTCGCAAAGAAACCAAGTTGAAACCAAATGAGTACTCACAACCCAAATCGTGTGCAGGGAGGAACTATGGATCAAAACCTAGTCTCCAGTCAGACTGGTACCTCATATTGGCCTCAATGAGACTCCGGATGGATGGCACAAAGCCCAAATGGCACAAAGCCCCAGACCAGCCCCAGAGATTAGCCTCAGGGATGCTCCAAATGGCACCAAGCCTAACTCTAGAGACAAAGGACTTCCAGTGCGCTTTCCGGTTTGACGAGTCCCAGACTTTTGAACCTGTAAATCCCCAAACCCTATCAGCTGCTTTACTTCTCACCAACTTAGATGTTTACAGGTATCCCAGGAGGAGGGAGAGCCAGAAAAGTCCTCGAGACAAAAGAGTCCTTGGCAGCTGCTGGGACATCCCTGCAGCCCCCTCCATGGGTCCAACTGACCACAAGGAGCAGGGACCCTCTACTGGCTCTGGTGCTCTACCTTCTGAACTGGCTTCATCCAGCCCTGCCGCGGTCGCCAGAATTTGTTACTGAAGAACCCAGGTTAGGCTGCTTGCTGCACGAAAGTCAAAGTCTGAGAGACGGGTTGGCGGAAAGAAAAGGAGGTATATTCAAGATGTCAGCATCCCCGGGAGATGGCGGACTCCTGTCTCAAATGCTATCTTCCCCATTCCTAGAATGGCCAAAAAGTTTTATAGGTACTTAAGAAGAGGCAGAACAAAGGAAAGGGGGAGTTAGTCAAGCGATTCCTGGGTGCTGATGTCCAGAAAAATGCGTACTAGGGCCCGGGTTGTTCTGAGATAATGTTACCTTGGACCCAGTCATAGGGACAATTTATGCATAGGGACAAATTATCTGGTGGAGAATTGCAAAGGAATTGCAGCCTGGTTATGAGTGTCTGGAGGTCTAAGGGCTGAAACAGTTCAAGTCCATGTTCTGGCAATTAACCAGATTAACGAGATATGCATGTATCAAAAACAGAGCATTCGAATCAGGGAGGAGGGGAAGGAAACAAAGAAGAGAAGAAAAAAATAAATAAACTAGATTGTTAAATCTTAAAAGAATATAGCATCACCCCTACAGTTTGGGTCTCTGAAAATCTCTTTATATTGTTCATGGAAAATTAGGTGTTTTTTTCACTTCATAAATATTCAGCCAGTACCTTTTAGTATACCAGAGCTTTATATTCCTCATTAGAACACAAAGGGACTCTTAAGTAGTCACAGCTAAAATGAGTACTACTTTTCACCACTGGAGGGGCAAGCACTGTAGGAGGAAGGAAATATGTTTCTGCATACTGTAACAATTATTAAGAAAGCTGGGTGGGTGTGGTGGAAGAAGTTGGAAGTATCTGTAATTCTATTCTACAAACAAAACAAGAAAGTAGTTACAGGTGCATACTTACCACCTGTTATGTCTGCAACATTAGGCAAATTATTTGTATATTTTTCTTATCCACAGAAACGCCTTTACACACACTTACATACTACTTCATTCAATACTGCCTTAGATGAAATATCTCAAATCTTCAGAAATAGGATTGTTTTATATATAGCTTTAAGAAATATAAACAATGCAATAGCATCCAGCAGACAGAGGAAGAATTCAGTGAAATCAAATATTTAATCTTATTAGATCCTTGCCTCCCATCCTAAATAAAAACTGAGTTAACTTTAAGCACTTGTCAAGAAGATATAAAAAGCAAATATATAACTGGTTTTAAGAAAAGCAAATCAGTTTCCTTTCTCTGTATATACCTATAATGTTTAATACTTACCCAGCACCAAGCTCTATGCTTTATATATATTGAGTTGTTTAATCCTCACAAGACTATATGGGGCAGGTACTCTTATTAATCTAATTTTACAGATGAAACTGAGTCACAGGTTAAATAATGCCCGAATCACACCATAATTGACAGAACTTGGACTTGTATCCAGGTAGCTTGACTCTTGACTCCTTACTCTGGCCTGCTGAGTTATATTGCTTCTCATTGTATGATACTAAGGCTTTGCTACTCAAAGTGTGGTCCTTGGACCAGCAGCATTATTATCACCTGGCTACTCGTTAGAAAAGTTAAATCTAAGGCCCCACTCCATACCTATAGAATCAGATTCTGCATTTTAACAAGGTCACTAGGTGATTTTTATATACATTTAAGTTTGCAAAGCATTGATCTAAGTATCTCACTAATAGAAAATAGTCTTACTTTAGAAAAAAATAAAAATCAGTATTCTACCCCAATTAAGTTGCCTCTGGATTTCTCCTACAGGTTTTGAATATGTTGAAAAGGATTAAAGTGTTTAAATAAGCTACTCTCTTTGCCCTTGCCCCTCATAGTCTAGCTATAAGCCTAGGCATAAGGGTATATGTGTTCTTTCCATTTTTCTGAAAGTGTGAAAGTGGTTCTTAAAGTGTGGTGCCTGGACGAGCAGCATCCATCAGCACCACCTAGAAATTATTAGGTATGGAAATTTTGGGCCCTAACCAAGATCTCCTGGGGGTGGGGCCCAGCAATCTGTTTAAAAAGCCCTCTTGCTGAGTCAGTGCTTTCTAAAGCTTGAGAACCACTGCGTTAATTCTTCTGAAATGGCACACTACTTGAATGACATCACAAATTATACTTTGCTGGAGAGCCTTCCTTAAAAGGTACAGTTCCTTTGTTTTGCAAATGGGACAGTTTGTAAATGTGTAGAAAAATCTGTGATATGAACTTTACTTCGAGTGAAAATGAGCCCTAAAGATAGGAATGTTGCTTCTTGCAAAAGGATGAGGCAACTGAACTAACAATCTTTTCTAAAGTGACTAATTCTTTGGAAAGGGTTGGCTTTAGCCTTTGCCCCATTGTCATCTTGATTAACTCCTTCTCCATCCTTTTTGGGACTTCATTATATTTGATTGCTACTTTTAACACTCTGTTTCTGGGAGACCTGCCTTTATTCGGTTGTCTGATGCATTTTTCCCTCCTCTGGTTGAAGCTGCCTTTGACACCCTATCTCCACAGCGCTGACTCCCTTGGCTACCCTGCAGTCTCCTAACTGAGGCTTCATAAAAATTAAATGCAGGCTGTGCGTGCAGGATGACATCCTCCAACTCTTCTTTCTCTCCCTGCCTTGTAAGGCCATGTGTGGAGATGGTAGCTTTCTTGAAACTACCCATAGAATGCCTTTTCCTTTAGGGTATTTCCATACAGGCTGTGTGTGTGTGTGTGTGTGTGTGTGTGTGTGTGTGTGTGTGTGTCGGTGTCACTCCCATCTGATTTTCAGCATCAGCTGATGTGTGCTCTGGTATTTTAAGCTGGAAGCATAGGTTGGTTGTCCTTTTCAAAGCTAAGACAAAACTAAAACAAAACAAAACAAAAACAGAACAATTTACACCTGTCAGGAAGAATGAATGGTTTTCATTTTGGGACATTTCTGAAGAAACTAGAATCATTTTTTGAAAATATTAGCTGCAGTGTATTTCACATTTGACAAAAGTCCTAAAATGATGCTAGTTATTGGGATATCCTGATTGAACTGGGACTGTACCCCAGAGTTTATAATAGATTATGGGGGTATGTCTGCCTTATGTACTTCCAGTAAGCTATCTTTCTTTATGCTTTATTTATAAAAGCATAAATGCTTTATTCAAGCATTCACCTGACAGTATGCTTACAGTATTGAACCTCCTTCCCTGATGAAATAAGGAACACTTGCCTAAATCTAGATTTGATTGTATAGTTTCATTAGTATCAGACTGCCATTAATGTAGCTTTAAAAATGGTAATAACTTTTCGAATTAAATATTACATTCTTTTTGGTTTTGTCTCTCATCTTTCTTTTGATTATAGAAAGGATAAGCATGGTATTAATGGGAAAAGACTAACAGGTGACAGAACAATTAGTGTGAAGACCATGACTAATTAAGATAAATGCTCTTCACATTTTGTAGAATCCAGGCTACTCATTGGGGTTGTTAGCCTGTCTTCCTTCATAAGCCATAAAATTGTAATTTGAGAAATGGAGACAGCACATATATAAACATTTTTATATAAAAACATTTGGAACAATATTAAATATTCATCAGAAATAGCTTCTTTATTTCTTCTTGGTGTTTTTCATTAATATCCTAAAAACTGACAATTGACAATAGGTGAGTGGTAAACCAGTGCACGAGATGAAAGGAGAAGAATGGTGGTGTTTTTGAGTACAAACTCAGGTCTTTGGTTCCCAAATTTGTCCTTTGCATGAACATCTCTACTTCTACCCGGACATGTTTTTGTTCCTCTTTGTCACTATTTCTGATTGGAAAAGTGAGGAAAGGAAAAAAAAATGCATAAAAACACTGGGAAGGAAAGCTGAAAGAGCCAGGAAAAAGAAAATGAAAAAGGGTGAAATTCTAAAACATATTTCTGGCTTCCTACTTAAATGCAACTTAAAAAAAAAATTGTTTTTTTGTTTTGTTTTTTTTAAGTTTCAATTACAGTTGACGCAATATTATATTAGTTTCAGGTGTACAACAGTGACTAGACATTTTTAAATGCAACTTGTAACAGATCAATGTCAGTCTACTGTATTATTGATTTACAACAAAGATTTCAAGTTTCTGTCTGTAAGTACTAGGAGGAAATAAGACACATTAAAGATTGTGGCTACATCTGTTGACTATCTCCCAACTTAGTATTCTGTATTCTAGAGTATATAGTGAACTGAGTTATACTCCAGCCAATGGCTACTGCCTACCTGATGCCATGTTTAATACACATTTGTGTTTGAACAGACATAATGTTTGTTCATGTCATGTTTAAATAAATAAAGCTGAATTGATGAGTATGTAGTACTTATTAAGAGAGCACACATTACTATTTTTGTCAATGACTGGGGACATCTCATTCAGCCAATATACATAAATAGACCCATAGTTATCTTAAGATGACGACTCTGTTTTATGTTTACAGTGTAATAGTGTGCCTTTAGGCAATTGTAGCACATTGGTTGTAGAGACTAAGGTGTGCCTAAGGTCTCCATTTCTTATGGTTTGCTACATCCTTAAAGCAGGCAGTATTAGCTGTGCCTAAAAAAGTAGACATGAAATCCTTAGAAGTCTGTACCTGATGATATTGTTAGGATGTGTGGGGTAATTGTTATAGTATCAGAATGAAGTGAACAATATCAGTAAAGTCAGAAGGTAGAGAGTTTGTTGGTATTCCATTAATTTTGACTAAGATTTACTAAATTCGCAGCTAGATTCCATAGAATTGGGCAGTATGACAATGTTGGGTGGTGAATATGTTGTTTCTGAACTGTGTGGTGGGTACTAGAGATGGCTTTTTTGTGTTTTAGGAGCTTATGGCCTTGAGCTGAATAAAGTGTGTCTACTCTGGGGATGGAGCTGAATGAAAGGAAAGAAGAAATAGGATTTCTTGGTTTCATTTTTAAAGTGATAAAGAAAGGTTTTTCTCAATTCATTAACATCAGGAATTTGACCAGTCTTCCCTTTCTTCATTTGGACAAACTGACCTCCTTCAGGCCTCACTGGACGCACTTCTTCTCCGGGAACCCTAATCCTCAGGGTTGGATTAGATGCTCCTCCTTAGACGGTTCCCCACACCCTTGTGAACCTGCCAGGTTAGCCTGGCACTCACCACACCATACTGATATTGCTTAATTTATTGTTTTCTCCACCATTGAACCACTATAAGCTCTTAGAATAGTGGAACTGTATGTGTATTGTTTGCTATTGTATCTACAGTATTTGGCGTTTAGTATTTCCTAAATATTTATTGAACAAATAACATCACATTCAAGACTCACTTATGACTTCAGTACTTTCTTTTTTTTTTTTTTTTGTCTTTACGTATCAGTGCTTCCTAATGATTCTATTTAGTGTCTTGAAATCCTTAACCACTCAGAAATAACTTTCAAGAACTAGATCAAGTCAACTAGACTACTTAAGATTTCTAGAATTGTGTCAGTTATTAGGCAGTTTATCTTTGAAATAATCTACCTTATAGAAAAGTAATTTCATTCCAAATTCACAATGTGGAAAATGTAAATCTTAAATGAGTACCCTATTGATCTGAATATTATTGGTCATTGTGGTTAAAATTATGTGATGTATGAATTGAGACTGCCCTTGAGGGTTCTTTGGAAGATGAACTCTGTAACTGTCAGCATCTGGCTGGATAATCTTTATAAAATCATTTAATCTGTCTACACCCAATTCATCCCCACCTATAAAATGAAATTATAACTTGTTTTATCTAAGTATTGTTTCAAAAAATTAGAAAGCCCTCAGAAAACCAAAAATATTCTATTCACATGGTTTAAAGATTTCAGAATTTAATCTCCTTTCTACATGATACATATGTGAGTTAAAATCCAGTGATAATGCCAGAATGAGCAACTTGGAAGTCATTCAGGACTCCTGGGGCTCCAGACAGAGTCCACACTTTATCTTAAGCAAAAATGCAACTCAATTCATCATGTATTCCAAAGGGGAAAAGGAGGATGAGTAATTTGTAGGGATGGGGCACTGGGATTGAATCCTCCTGCATCAGCATCTTAGTTCCCCAAGGAAGAGATGCTGCATGCAGGCCCAGGATGCCCATGCAAGCCTCAGCTGTGGCCAGGCTTGAGTTTCAAAGTAACTCTGCTACATATATTTGCACCAATCTTCACCTTCTTTTAGCAAATACACATCCTGAAATGGTGTGAGCAAGTAATAGGCTGTGTTCGGCCTGCCATTGTTTTCTGAAGGAGTTGGCACAATTAATGCTGACCAAGGGCAAATCACTAGGCGGCTCCATTACAATCTAGATATCACTTCAAGCATTCACAGTTGGTGCCATTGTGTGAAAATGATGCTTAATGCAAGGAAAGGGAGTATGTGTAATGTGTTTAAGCAGGGAACCTTCTTTCCAGAAATCCAGATTTTTTGTTTTTTTTTTAAGAAATCAATGATGCTAAACCAATGATGATAAAATATAGGTGATATTGCTTCTTTCATCTGAAAATATAAGAGCGATAAGCTTCCATATTGCATAATAGCACAACAAACCTCTGCATCTAGGTCAATTAAACTTCATTTTCTTATCGTTGTTAAATGATCAGGTTTCTTTGCAACACTGTGTCTTCCAGATGAGAAAAATCACAAGAAGGGAAATGGCATTCTCATTATATGCCAAAAGCAGAGAAGTTTGAAAATGTGAAACAGCTGAGCTCACTTGACATTTCCTGATGTCATCTACTTCATCTGCCAGTGTAGGGGATGGTTAGAGAGCTCCCTTTCTTGTGATTTTTTTCCCCCCCACAGAATTCTGCCAAACTTAGAAGATTACATGTAATTTATTAAAGAAGAGATGGTCCAACTAGTATTTTAAAGACTAGTGCTTAGACAATAGATGTGAAGTAGTATTGCATCTTTTCTTTCAACCAGTTTTGTCATCTACTTTCTTAATGGGACCTAAACAGAAGCATTAATTAATATGAGGACTTGAAAGGGATCATGAATTATAGCTGTTGAGTCTAGCTTTAAGGTGGCAATGAGCTAAGGTGATATAGAGATAATACAAATAAAATGGAAACATGTCTAGCACATCAACAGTGAGTTGTACAGGGGAGATATAGCAGGAGGTGATAGACATGTTTGGTTTTTTTTTCATTAAAGTTTATTGGAGTGACAATTGTTAGTAGCACAAAAAGTTACATAGGTTTCAGGTGTACAATTCTGTAATTTTAATACTTTATTTTTCCCCTAAAGAAATACGATTAATTGAGAATACACTAAATATGTGGCTTCTGGCATGTAGATGCACATTTACAGAAAGAGAAACAAACAGTGTGAATAATAGAAGAACCAACTAAGGAAAAGGAAAACCTCTCCTTTGTGAGACAATTTTAATGTTTCTGAGTTGAAGTTACACTTGTAAGAAAAAGTTATTAGTATGACTTTTTAAAGATGTTTACTTGAATTTCAGTAGGTATGTAAGCATATATTTTCAATATCTTGGTGTAGTGTTTAGGGATGCAGCCCATCCAACGGACAAAAGAACTTGTAGATGTAATACCCATTTCTTTAAATGGGATTTGAGACTTAAAATCTGTGTGCACAGATGTGCAATGACATTTACCAAAACATGTGCTAATATTTTTGAATTACACATACTGGTCAAAATGTGTCAGCCTGCCAGAAATTGTCACCATAAGAGTACTGCCGGTAAAATCATCTCAGTAACTAGCTAGAGATTGATGTGTGTGATTGAAGGCCAAAATGTGCCCTGTTTGTATCTTCAGTAGTGTGACGTGGACCCTTCCACATACTGAAGAGCCCACTGAATTTATTTGAAGTCTAACAAACCCATCAAACTGTTTAGAACAGTTACTGTGTTTTCCCTTTTATTCAGATCAAATATTCTCAGTTCATTTTTTTCACAGATTGTTTCACAGATTGCACACATCACAGTACTCGTAGGGGACTACAGTACTCATGCAACTTAGGTACATGAATCATATGACACGAGGCAGAATGATAAATACCGTGAAGGAAGCACAATCAGAAGGTTGTAGAAATTTAGAGAGAAAAATTCTAGCTGGTGTGAATGGGAAAGTCTCCATGGAGAAAATGGTCTTTGAACTGGGTCTTAAAGGGCTACTAGGGTTGTCATAAGTATAGGAAAATAATTGGAGGAAGGGCAGATTTGGAAACTGAATAGCAGAATCACTGGATGACATAAAAGGTATTGTGTAAGGGACCGTGAGAGATGAAGCTCAAAAGGGACTTTGAAGTGAATATGGTTTAAATGAGGATGCAGAGATTTTGATTTATTTATTGGCTGTAGGGAGCCATTGAATGTTTTGTGGGTAGAGTAACATGATTATAATAGCGCTTTAGGAAGTTCAATCTTGTAGGAATGATTGGAGCAGCTCATCACTTAATTGTGTTTGTAAGTTGCTCATAAAGTGATTGTGTGTTGTTTACTAGGCTGAGCTTATAGAGTATTAGTCGTCACAACTCTGTTATTATCTGTGGGTCTTTTGGCTTCTCCTTTCTTTCTTGGTCTCTAATTTACACAGAAAGCCACTTATTTCCTAGAAGTTCATTCCCGCTTTCTTCCTTCTTTTCCTAAAATATCTGACCTTTGCTTCTTGTCAGGGTTGTTTGAGATGACCTGAGTCTGGTTGGTTTGTTCATTGGTTGGCTGATTTGCTCATTCTACATTCCTTTTTCCAACCCTCAGCCTCCACTACCAACTTTTTTTCAGAGCTAGGTGTCTACAGGTTTCTAAATAATTGCATGTTGGTTTAACAGATGTAACACAATACAGGGTATTGTTATAAACAAGTACTGCAAGGAAAAAGACTGGAATACTTAGGGAATTGCATGCTTCCTCAGCTCATTTTGCATCCCCAGAACCTGTTACTAATCAGTACTTGGAATTTGGTGTTTACAGGCTTTTGCCAACAAGGAGGGAGACATGGTTAGAGTTCTGCATGAGTTGAATTTACTCCAGAACGTTGGACCCCTCCCATACATTTATCTCTGCTGCCCTTGGTGACTGTCATGAGCTGGACTCAAGACGGTTCACGTCGCTTACACTTTTAAGGGTGGCTTCGTGAAGAGCACTGGGAGTTATCATGCCTACAAACTGGAACAGAATGAAGCACTGTGACTCGGGCTTTTTCACTGAACATCACCTAAAGACAGAAGGTAGCTCCTGGTAACCAAGATTAGGAAGCGGAGCATGCCAAACATGACAGGCTGCTGAGAGCCCCGAAAGGGTGAGGTGGCACAGAAGGGTGTACGAGGAGCCTGCCTCAGATGCAAAATATCTTTGAGGCTTCCCATTATATTAAAACCATAGGTAAAATTGTCAGCCCACTTATATTTTAATTTCAAGAAATCTTCCCTAACTCAATTATTGAAGTCAAATTTATATTCCCTTTTTATTCTGTGGTTTCTGAGTTTAATGACTATGAGTAGGGTGGTGAAATGGGTCAGAAAAATCGAATGAGGGAAATAGATATTCTTACCCTAGTTTCAGAAGCATGTATTAGTAAAAAGAACCTAGGCTTTGGACTGAGAGCGAAACTGACTCTTGTAATTATATATATGTGACCTGGGCAGTCATTGAGCCTCTCTGAGACTCAGTTTCCATATTGATAGAAAGGAAATAAGAATACCTCAGAAAGTTAAGATAGATTCAATAGATATAAATATATAAGACATAAAGTTCTTGTCATCTAGTAAATAAATTTCCATAATGATAACCAAAATAATGTACACTATTATTATCATATGTGTATTAAAATATTTGACCTTTCCAGTATCCTTAATATTTGAAAGTAAATTAAAAATCATCATGTTAATGTTTTAATATTCTCAAGAAGTCACCAGTTGGTTTTCCCCGTTACATTTTACAAGGTATGAAGTCGAGGAGAATTTAGAGAAACAACTATTTCATTTTTACTGCCTTCATTACAGGGCAGCTCACTAAACTACATCCTTTCAAATATATGCACCTCATGACAACACTGATGGTGATTTTTCTAAGTTTGTAATAATGATTATTGTTATCTGCGATGTAATAATGATTATTGTTATTTGTAAAGTCCCAATTTTACAATCAATCCTCTTAATATATATATATATATATATATATATATATATATATATATATATATAATAATAATATAGAATACTATACTATATATATATACTAGCTATATTATGTATATATATATATCTATACTATCTATCTATACTATATGTTCTATAATACATATATAGATATATAGTTATTTATAAAATAACACACAGGATATGAAATACTTAGCATGAAAAAAAGAACATAAAATATCTTATGTATAATTTTATATTGATTACATGTTAAAATAAATACACATATCTATATCTATATCATTAAAGAGAACTTTTTTGGCTAGAAAGGTTAAAATATAACCCCCATACACCAGTGAGGCAATTTGTGCAGTGAAGACATCAGTGGCTTCCAGATGCATTGTAAACAGCAAATGGCCTTCTCTGATTATGAAGCATTTGCCTCAGAACACTTGGCAGTTGGAATTTGGCTTTAGGCTAGCATATGCCTTAATAATGTTGGGAAGCAGTGTGGGCTTTGTGGTCCTTCCCTCAACATCTCTTTTAAGCCTCTGATTTTGTCATCCTAAGTGTCTGAGTCATCACAGATGATTCACACATCAAGAAATGGGGTGGGGTGTACAATCCAGCCCCTGGAATTCCTTGAGCATATAGTAAAGCACCTTATGGTATGAGCTTGTGCTCTTTTTTTTGTTTGTTTGTTTTTTGTTAAAGATTTTTTTATTGGGGAATTGGGGAAGGGGAACAGACAAGTTGCTGTCTTTTTGTTCCATCTAGTTGCGGAGGATGTTGCTTCACTGGCCCATGTTGGTATTGTCACTGCGCTCTTCCTGGATGAGGCAGATCGGTCAACGGCCTCTGGATGGTCGCTCATCACGGCTATTGGCAGCTCACGCTGGCTGCCGGCCACTCACTGTAGCCTATGACAGCCCACTGCAGCAGGGGCTGCAGCCTATACCGTTGCCGGGGCTCGCAGCCCAGCTCCAGGTGGAGCTGTTGTTAGCTGTAGAGGGCAGTGTCACTGGTCCTCATATGTGGGATCCGAACTGGGGCTGCTGGCATCCCAAAACCAGCTCTTAACCAATGCGCCACTCTGCCGGCCCGAGCTTGTGCTCTTTAACATGGAAGGTGAAGAAGGAGAGTAAGCTAATTATACCTTTTCTTGTCCTTCCTCTTGTATGAAGCCTTCAAAAGCTTCTAGTCCATTTAGACAAAGTATGGATCAGCAGAAAGTTTCAAATGAGACCCACCTAGTATCTGAGAATGTTCTGTAGAGAGCAGGGGCTGACTTAGTGAAGAATAAGTTATTCTGGAATTCATGTTAGAAAACTCCACTAGTGTTTTACTATGAGGGACAGATGCTTAGATACAGCTAAAATTCAAAACCAGTTATCTCCTCATAATTATGATAATCTATGGTGAGCTTCCAATGAAGTAAAAGAGTAGAAACAGATTTTACTTAGACAAAATGATAAATACACAAAATCCAATTTAGGCAATACTTGATTAGCTCTTACTTTGGGTTATCCCAGGAAATGAGAAGCATATAAAGAAATGATTATATTATATGAGTATTACTATTCTAGAGCAGCACTGACCAATAGAAATGTAATTTAAGTGATATATGTAATTTCAAAGTTTGTGGTGATCACATTGAAAAACAAAAAAGAAATAGATGTAGTTAATTTTAATGGTATGCTATATTTAACCCAATATATCCAAAATATTAACATGTAAACAATATAAAATTATTCATAAGATATTTTATGTCCTTTTTTTATACTGTTTCATATCATGTGTGTAATTTACATGTATAGTACATTTCAAATCCCACTAACCTCATTTTAAGTACTCAATAGCCACATATGACTAGTGGCCATCATATGAAATTGTGCATATTTAGAATTATCAAGGGTTAGGAAAATATAAATAAAGTTGCAAAAAGTTTTGTCTAGAAATGTCTGAAAAGGGAAAAAATAAAGATAGCTTACAGCTGGGCCTTGCTAGGATGAGAGTTATAAGACAGGTGTGTAGGAAGTCATTCTAGGTTGAGAGACCGTCATAATCAAAGGTGTAGAGTAAAATAACTGTGAATCTGAGGGCTTGGGGGCAGGCTCAGGGCTAGAGAGGCGGCTGGGAAGACCTGGAAAATGTCACCAGTGCTGCCTATAGAATTGAACATTACCTTGGAGTACCAGGTGTTGACTTCTTTTTTTAAATACTGCTAAGAGTCTTATGGAAAATAAAAACAAAAGACATTTTATTTAGTTATCTAGCCAACTAAATCCATCTAATTAGCTTTTTGTTTGTTTATTATGGTAAAATATACATAACGTAAAATTTACTCTAACCATTTTTAAGTGTGCAATTCAGTGGTATTAAGTACATTCATATTGTTGTGTAATTATCATCACTACCCATCTGAAGTTTCATTATCACAAACTGAAACTCGGTACCCACCAAGCCTATTCCCTCTTTCTGCAGTCCCTGGTAACCAGTATTTTACTTCATCTGTATGAATTGGACCATTCTAGGTGCCTCATATCAGTGGAATCATACAATATTTGTCCTTTTGTGTCTGGCCTGTTTCATTTAATATAACATTTCCAATGTTTCTCCATGACGTAGCATGTATCTGATTTTCATTCCTTTCTTAAGGCTGAATAATATCCCATGGTATGATTAGGTGTTGACTATAATTTAACACATATATAGTCATGGGATTGTGGAATATAGTGTGGGGATGGAGTCAATGGAATTGTAATAGATATGTATGATACTGGGGGTGGGGAGTAGGGGGGAGTCACTTTGTAAGGGGTGAAAAAATAACTATTGCATAGTTTTGTACATCTGTAACTAATATAATAATAATAATAAAACAAAAAACCCAAAACAAACAAACAAACAAAAATAATTATGCAGGTCCACACCTGTCTGAAGGAAAAAAAAATTCCATGGTATGTTTATATCACATTTTATTTATCTACTCATTCTCTGAAGGATGGTTTATTCAAAGGATTTGCAAATATGAGGTGGAAAAGCATCTTTATTTTTACTACCTTGTTACTAAAATGTAGCATTTATATTATAAGTGTAGTAAATATATTATGGTAGTGGTTTGTCACCAATAGAATCCATGGCCAATTTGTATCATCCAACATTTGTTACAGATATCTTAAATATAATTTATACATCAATACTTTGAAATTATGGTAGTCATTAGATGCCCCTCTAGATCTTATCTTTTAATAAGTTATCCTGGAGAAATGAGTAAGAGGCAGTGAGAGTTGTAAGTGCCTGACAGGGGTAATACTTAGCTGATCTATAGCTATAGGGGTATAGAAATTATTAAGCAAATAATATCTATTTAGTAAACAGCCACTTCCCTGAGTTCCCTGACTTTCCCAGCCCCCCTCCCCCTCCCAGATTCCCTAAATTCACCACAGTTCAACAATAACGGGTTAACACTGAGTCCAGCAGGGGCCTCTCTGACCTTGCTCCATAAGTTAAGTGTGAAAAAGGAGTTGCTAGGTAATTTTAATGTTTCCCCCATCACCACGACCATCATAGGGCATTCCAGGCAGAGGGCTCTGGTCCACTTGTATACGAAGAAAAGATGACTCCTAGAGGAATCGAGGTGTCCAGGGAGGCTGAGGTGAAGCTGAAGAGATAAGGAAAACAAATGGTTCTTGTATCCTTGCTGTGGAGGTAGGACTTGATCCTGAGTGAGGAGGGAGCCCTGAAGGCTTAAAGTCGGTGATTCACTTCAGAAAGAATATGCTAGCAGTAGTCTAATGGTGCATGGGAGAACAGGCTCAGGGGGACGAAAAAGACAGAGATTAAAAGAGAGCTTCAGACAAAGATGTATATACAAGGGGAAGGACGAGGGCTCCACAGGCTTTTTTTTTTTTTGTTTAATTTTTTTTTTTTTTTTGCTGAGCCATCTTGACACCTGTTGGCAGCTCAACAGCAGCTCAGCTCAGGCTGGGCATCGAACTGCTGTTGCTCAGACCTCAGCTTGCACTTTTCAGTAAGCTCTTAACCAACTGAGCCACTTGGCCCATCCTCATAGGCTCTTATAATTATCCAAGTGGGTGGAGTCTGGTAGTGACAATGAAGCTAAAGAGATGGATGGTATCAAAGGTATCCAAGATCTTGACTTGGGGGGAAATGTCTGGGAGAGAAAATATGACCCTAATACCCAATTTTCTAGCCTGCAAATAAAATATTGGATTGTCGGAAAAGTGATGACGCATTTTTGCAACAAAAAACAGAAAAAATACACCATGACTTTTCCTACAACTCAATAGTAGAATAATGAATGTTCCATTCATATTCTTCAAAAGTACAGATGACAAGTGTATGCATTTGCAAATAATTGCCACTTCTTAAGGGTACGAACGATGCACACCACAAGCTAACCTAAGTGACTTGCAAGGAACAAATGAGTAACTTTCTTTTTCTATGTTATAAATATGGTGCTATAACTTCTAATTACTTTCTCATATTTCTTAAACTATCTTTCCCATGATAAAGAAGACTAATTATCTTAACATTCTGGAAACAGATATTTGCACCCTAGAAATAAATATGGTAGGTTGCTGTAAGCCACAATAAACAACTTGACACTCAGATAACTTTGGGCCAGTACTCTGGTAAGTAAAATGTTTCTCTAGGTTCCGTGAGCTGTTCTAGCAGATTAAATTTATGGAGGGTGTCTTCGGAACCTCTGATTTATAGCCAGTCTGTCAGAAATACAGTTAACAACCTTGGCTTGTGACTGACATGTCTGAAGTCAAGGGAGACAAGGGTTAGTCTTGTAGAACTGAACCCTTAACCTGTAAAATCTGATCCTATTTCTGGGTAATTGTGTCAGAATTGAGTTGAATTGTAGGACACCCAGTTGGCGTCCTGAGAATTGCTTGTTGGTGTGGGGACAACCCTCCACCCCAGACATTGAAATTGGTACCAGAGCCTATTTACCTCCCAAAGGCCCCACCTCCAAATATTACATTGGGGGGGGGGGTGTTGGGGCTTCAACTTTTGAATTTGGAGGCGACTCAAATATTCAATCCCTAGTACGAGGAGAGGAACCCTAGCTCAGATCATTCTCTTTGCAAAGCCTTTAATCAGCCCCTCTCAGTTCCTCCCCATGGAGAGTCCCAGATACCTTTTCTGTGTATTCACAACACCAAACACTTACCCACTGTTAGGACTTACTCTTGATTTGTTTAGTACACCAGACCAGGAGTGGGGTCAGGTAGTAAATATTTTAGGCTGTGCAGTGCAAATCATCTCTGTCAAAACCATTCAATTCAGCCAGAAACAACGTGTAAACAAATGGGCCTGGCTGTGTTCCAGTCAGACTTTTATGGACACTAAAGTTTGTTTCGTATAATTCTCATATGTAACAAGATGTTTTTTCTTTTTAAAATTTTCAACTATTTAAAAATACAAAGCCCCTTCTTAATTAGTGGGTTGTACAAAACCAATCGTGGGCCAGATTTGGCATGGATGATAATTTGTTGGCCTCTGTACTAGATCATACATTTCTTGAGGGCAGGAATTATAATTTTGTTTTCTTTCCCTCATGTATAGCACCAGTGTTGGCCAGATTGGTGTAAAATAAATGTGGGTTGACAAGTATTCTAATCTGTAAGTACTTCATACCCATACATGCTTTCTCAATATTCTTCCAAAATTTGAATTGGACAGCAGATTTATTCCCCAGTAGGAGAATATAAGCCGACTCCAGATTTGTCTTAGTCTAGCACAGGTTTGTGGCTCCGTCCCCTGTAATCTTGATTTCCCTTAAATGAAGGCCAAGTGTTGCCTATGTTGAAGGTATTTTTAGTGAACTCTTGTGCTTAGGGATCAAAGAGTAATGGAATTTACACATTTTCCACTGAGTTCAATGTAGCGTTAACCTGAAAAAATGATAAATGTTTCATCAGAGAATTTTAGATACACGAGGTCTGTCAAGTTCGGGAACTTGTTGCAATGATGTTGCTAACCTTTTTTAATATCAGAGGGATTATTCATTATGAATTTGTACCAACTGGACAGTTTACCACGTTTATTTGGAAGTGCTCAAAAGGCTGGGTGAAAAAGTTAGACGACCTGAACTTTTTGCCAGGAATTCATGTCTCTTGCATCATGACAATGCACCAGCTCACACAGCACTGTCTGTGAGGGAGTTTTTAGCCGGTGAACAAATAACTGTATCGGAACATCCTCCCTACTCACCTGATCTGGCCTCCAATGACTTCTTTCTTTACCCGAAGATAAAGGGAATATTGAAAGAAAGACATTTTGATGACATTCAGGACATTCAGGGTAATGTGACGATAGCTCTGATGGCCATTCCAGAAAGAGTTCCAAAATTGCTTTGGAGGGTGGATTAGGTTCTGGCATCAGTGCATAGCTTCCCAGGGGAGTACTTCAAAGGTGACCGTAGCAATATTCAGCAATGAAGTATGTAGGATTACTTTTTCTAGGATTAGTTCACAAACTTAGTTGTCAGAACTCCTATACTTCAACAACAGGGAAAATCCTTTCCCAACACTTTCTCTGCTTTATGCCTCTCAGACGTAAATGTTAAGCAACAGTAATCATTGCGAAAATCATAGGAATTTTGTTTTGTGAAGTGTTTATTGCCTGCAGAGATTAATATACCACTTAATATCAAAGGTAAATGGAGAGGTTGTTTTTTTACACTCTAGCAGGCTGTTTAAGAAGCAAGATGCTAATCACAACTCTAATATAATCACACTTTCAATAACCAGGCTAGGTGATTATTAGTCATGCTTGCCCACCTGTAAAATGCTGATTTGACTAATATGTATATTGGCTGAATATAAAAAAGGTTTTGGCATCTTGCCCAAGGTCATAGACAAATTTGCAATCTCATCGACTGTGTTCATTGTTATGCAAAATATCTGAAACACCATGTTACTCAGCAACATTTCAATAGCCTACCTAAATAGGAATCAGAAGATAAAATGAAAAGATTAAATCTGAATTTATTTTTAGAGGTCCTTTTTCTACACATGGATTATGGTATCCAATAAATTCAGTTTAGATTTTGAATGTAATATTACAGTCCACCTAGGCTTAAATTAAAAAAAAAAATTACATGTATATAACATCACATGCATAAATTAATCAAATATACCCCGTGCTTATCAAATGAAAAGCTAATTTCTTGAGGTGCGGGGAATTTAGAGGAAATGAGACAGGGACTTTGAGGGAATGTAGAAACTTATGTGAGGAAACATAATGTAGGCAGAGCAGAGATAATTAACAATATTTACAACATGTGCTAAGTATTACTGAGTGACACAGATAGGAAAAACTATGGCAGTTTATAGAAAGGTGGTTCATCAGGAAGGACCAAGGGTGGAGCCTGGCCTTAAAGTGTGAACTCAGAGGTAAAGTGCTGCAGATAATTCAGTCAAAACACACACCACCACCACCATCACCATCACCATGCCTTTTCTCTTACATTGCTTCCATGTTCACTAAGAGCCTCCTCACTTGACTCCTGAATTACTGTTGCCTCTGCCTGGTGTTCATTGCTCCATGTTTGAAACTGTGAACACAACATATCACCAGAGCAATTTTCCTCACATAGAGCTTTCATCATATTACTACTATGCCCAATGGTTTTTACATGGTTATTTGGCAACACCGGTGCATTGGTCTGCATTCTGCTTGACTCCAGTGTCTCCCAATCCAAGTCATGCCCCTCCTAGAATAATCTTTCTCAGGTCTCACTGTGATCGTATGTCTAGGTTTAAGAACCTGTAATAAACTCTTATATACAGACTGCTTCTTGGAATATGTGTTGTGAAGTCTTTTTGCAGGGCAAAGCCTTAAAATATATGTATGTTTTATTTCACTTAGACACTTTATTTCTGATCATCCCTTTGAGGTGGGTTTTAAAAATATATACAACACACAACTATTTCTATTGCCACTGTTGTAAAAATAGCAATATTAGTTGGTGTATGTGTCTTTTGGAGGGGGGCGTTTCTGTATGGGAAATACCTACAAACCATTAAGAATGAAAACTGAGTACTTTGGTTTTTCTTTCTTGTAAGCATTTAAAATTTTTTGATGTATTCATCATATATCCTTTCAAAATCTGGTTCTTTGTTGTGTTGTGTTTTTAAGATTTTTAATAGCTCCATGTTGTTCATCAAATTAATCCTTTCTTCACATGTCTGGTTTCTGTCAACCTACTCTGATGATGTAGCAACCTTACAGAAAGCTTAGCCATTTCTGTCTGTTTTAACCCTGACTGGATTTCCACAGCCCAAGCTCACTTCTAGCTGTGCTCTTATTTATGTACTGTCCCCACTCAATTGTGTCCATGTTCTAGCTCAACTCCTATCACTGTATAAGATTCTTTTTCTTATGAATCTTCTCCTAAGTTTTGCAGTTCTTGGTGGTTATATCATCTAGTTTCATGGTTTGTCTTAAGTAACCAGGTAAATTAACCTGGATTCAACAGAGGAACTAGAATATGGATGGAGCATACTGTGTGAGACAAGTTTTGTTGATGAAGGTTCATTTTTAAAGGATATGTGGAATGGAGCCATGTATAAACCAGTCCTTGATGCTTTTTTCTTCTGCTACTTAACTGACACCTCTTTTTTTATTCCCTCCAACAAAAAGCTGGACAAAGCAGAAGTAATATCTAGTTTCTTAGGTTTAATCAATTTGCAAGGAAACAGTACGTAAAATTCAAAGATAGGGGTTTACATTAGAATACAATATTTCCTTTTTCACCCCACCCCCATTCCTCAGTGTGTTACTTCTAGCCCCTCCCCACAAGGCACATGCATGGCCTAATTACTATAACATGTCTCCTGTCCCTTACCCCCAAATCTGATCCATTGCATTCACTGAGAACTGTGAAGAAGAGAAATTGCATTTTCTTATCTTTCTCTGTTTGGCTCATTAAGCCATATCCTATATGACCTCATTCAGTGGTCTTGCTCATATGCCTGCATACTACCGCTGGGGTATGATACATGAGTTGGCTTTCTTTAGTTCATGTGCTAACTTAAAACATTTTCTGTTATAAAAATTTGCAAACATACATAAGAGAGATAATAGTAAAAAGAGCCTCTTGCATACTCATCACACAGATTTAATTACCAAGATTTTTAGCGTACTCTTCATTATATATATTTTTGTTTATTTGTTTTTCCTGCTCTTCTTTGAAAACCTAGGTGTATCTTGATATATTCTATTACACTATAACATCTGTCTTTTTCTAAAACTTGCCTCTTAGTCATGTGCTTAATAGAGCAAATGGTGAAATTGGTGATGTTCAGTTTCAACATATAATTATTCATTGTCAGACAGTGGTATGTAAGAGTAGAAATTAAAATTCAGCAACCATATCTAATAACTGTGGGCACAGGTTAAAATTTGTAAAATGAGCTTTGTGTTGAAATTGTTGCATAATTATCATTTCTATTGTACTAAATGTACCCCAAACCTTAAAATTGAATTTTCTCCTCTACTTTTTACAATTAAAATGTGGTCATATGAGTCATTAGCACCATTCTAGGTGATTATACAAGGAGTGTTATTACCTGCGAACCTCCCTCTCCATGCAACTTACTTTCTATATAGTCATGAAATTACTGAATATTTTCAGTGTGTACTTAAGTGTTCTCATCCCTTAACAACATAAAAACACCAGAAAACTTTCTGTTTGACATTACTACTAGTATGAAGAATTATGAAGTAAATTTGGCCCTTAAGAATACTTGCCTGGGGGAGGGAGGATGTCACTTTGAGGGCTAGAAGAATAACTATTGTGCTGTGTTGTACTCCTGAAACTAATTTAAAAAAAAATATTTGCCTGCTTAACAAAATAGGACAATGTTATGATACTAGCTTTAAATGAAGGTTAGCCATTTTTATACCTCTCATGAATAACTCCTGTCTTTTGCAGCACATAATTCCCAGTTAAAATTCTGTAAGTAATTGTTTGCTGTTTGTTTCCTTTTCTCTAGCTCTCGTAAACGTGAAGCTCTGGGCTATTGATCGACAATGTTTCCAAACTATAATGATGAGAACAGGACTCATCAAGCATACCGAGTATATGGAATTCTTAAAAAGGTAGGATGCTTTCTTGTCTTTTTCTGAGAGCGTTTATGGCCTTTACAACCTTCTTCTCTGACATGCAGCACAGGGAAGACTTTTTGCCTTTATCTTGGTCTTAATAGCCTATGAATTTGTGAAAGTGCAAGACTTTGGATTGACTTCTTCATATTTCTGGTGCTTATCAAGTGATATGTGATTAAGTCAGAACTTCAGAGTTCTATTCCCCGTTCTCTCTCAGAGGAGTATAGCTCAGAGAAACACATGAGAATTTGTTTGAACAAAACAAGGGATATTGAGTCCATCTCTAACTATGTAGCAGTTAATATATTTATGGTACTTCTTCTAAAGCAACCTACACTGTAAGCTTGAATCATCTCTTGTGTGAGTTTCCACATTAAAGGTCAGATGACTAAGATGGAAAAGTTCCAAGAAGAAGCTTATTATCCTTTAATCCTGAGTTTAATTTCCCAAATTAAATTAATTTCATGTTGCAGTTCTGAAATAAAAGCTTTTCTTTTTTTCATATTATATATTATCATAATAACTCAATATAGCATGGGAATTAGAATAAAAAAACATCTTTTCATTTCTTAGGAATACACTGAGATTCACTGAAATGCTTTTCTTTGTCTCCAGGTTTATTTTATTTGGGAGAAAACATGTTATTTTATTGAAAATAATATTGACAACTCTGATTTTTTTTTCAAAATGTAGTAATTTTGTATCATTTTTCTCTTGAAAACAGAACCATCTTTAAATCATAATGCACAGATTTTGTGAGCTAATGGGGAGTGTACCACCAATTAGGATTTTCTTTTTTTGTTTTTTGTTTTGTTTATTTTAGCTGAGCCATCCTGCCACTTGTTGGCAGCTCAACAGCAGCTCAGCTCGGGCTGGGCATCGAATTGCTGTTGCTCAGAGCTCAGTTCACAATCTTGAGCAAGCTCTTAACCAACTGAGTCACTTAGCTGGCCCTTAGGATTTCATTTTTGATAGCTAGAATAGTAAAGTAGCTTTTTCATTTTTATTTTTGGTGAAGAAATGATTTTAAAAATGGAGCTGAAAAATCTAGTTCATGTTTTCTTTCAGTGATACATCTTAAGAGATACCTATTGCATTTTCATAAGATGCAATTTTAATATTATCTCAGTATTCCTTGTGGTTAACTTAATTTGTTTTTGATTCATTGTTTATATATTTTCATTTTCACTAAAATTTATTCTTTATATTCCTGCTAAAGGAATGTCAAATAATAATATATTGAAAAATTACTCTTATCAACAGGGTGTTTTTTTTTTTTCTTTCTCAATGTGATTGGAGGAAACATTTAGTAGACGTGGAAATGCAGTGAATTTCTGTTTAGAGTTTAGTATCGTTTGAAAGGAAATGACATTTTTCAAGTGCCATATTTATATGTGTGTGTGTGTGTGTGTGTATAATGTATGTGTGCCGATATATATGTGTGTGTATGTATGTGATTAATAGGCATAGAAAGATACAGAGGTGTGTGTGTGTGTTTGTGTGTGTTTGTGTGTATGTGTCTATATGTATGGAGATAGAAAGAGACAGATATTAATATTAATTTATAAGCCTTTATTTCAGTGCAAGTTATTGATTTTTTCCGATTCAGCCCTAATAGAGGAAGATTACAACTGGTAATCAAAGAAATGCTTACTTGTAGGACAGAGCCCACTATTTGTCTCACATACCTAAGTGTTGGGAACTTATGATGTTGCTTTCAGCTTCCATAAGTTTTTTTTTCCACAAGGAAATGGAAAGAATATCAATATTATCTTATATAACTCCAACAAAAAGTTTTTTTTTAGAGGCACTGTTTCAGGAAATGGAGATTGGAGATGTCTGAATTTTCTTTTGTTTAATTGGCTCTGGATATTGTTTTATTTTTGTATTCTCTGAGGTGCCTAAATTTGTGGTATTCTGAAAATTCAAACCTTAAACAACAAAAGTTGGCTCTTTGGAGTACGTGAACATTTCCCGTTGGTCAGGTTAGAGCAAGTAAAGTGTAACAGGTTGAACAAAAAAGACGTAGGCAATGACTTTGATGTCACTTTCCATGTGGCCGCTCTGTAAAACATCAAATCCACATCATGTGTGAATGTAGTACTGGGCTGGGAATCCGGAGAGGTGACACAATGACGATCATTGCCTCAGGCCAGCTTTAATCTTCCCTAAATTATGACTGTGACCAACTGGTTCTCTCTCTCTAACCCCTCCATGGCTCACAGGCCCAAGTGAATTATGTAGAGCCTCATTAGCAGGAATATTCAGGGCCCTCCCACAGCCAGTGTCAGCATGGCTTTTTCAGCCTGGTTTCTTCTTGCCCTAGGCAAACCATTCCATTCTGTGTGTCCAGGCCATCTCTGTACATTTATATAGCACACTGCCTCTCTTGCCTTTTCTTTCCATTTTCAGTGTTCAAATCTCTTCTTTTACATCCAACAAAAAGGCTTTCTTGGGCCGACTGGTTCAGTTGGTTAAGAGTTGGCTTAGAGCGTGAGCTCTGAGCAACAGGGCTGCCAGTTCGATTTTCACATGGGCCAGTGAACGCTGAGCCCAAGCTGAGCTGTCGATGAGCTGCCAACAGGTGGCAGGATGGCTCAGCTGGTGTAACAACAAGATTGCCTGTTCGATGGTGGGCTTGCCCACCTGCAACTAAGACTGAACCCTGGGCACCTTGAGCTGAGCTGCCGCCTGGATGGCTCAGTGGATAGAGCATGCACTCTTAACAACAAGGCTGCTGGTTCGACTCCTGCATGGGAAGGTGGCTACACCCACCCACAACTAATACTGAACTCCGCATCTTGAGCTTAGAGGCCACAAGCTGCCGACAGGAAGCCAGATGGTGACTGGCGCCCTCCTCAACAAAGATTGAAGAACAGCTTGTCGGGTTCCCTTCCCCAATTCCTCAACACTGTTGCCCTCCTCCAATACCCCAATTAAAAAAAACAAACAAACAAAAAAACAAAAAACAAACAAACAAAAAAACTGTCTCTTCCACCAATAGTGATCTCATTCCACCAAGAAATAACTTCTCCCTCCTTTGGAGCTTCATCTCTACCATGTGTCTCATTTTCTACTTTGTTTTATTATACTCTGACTACTAAACTTATTTCTATTTCTTATTATTAAACTTATTATCTTTTCACGATAAGAGCTATTTCCTAAGCATCTCGGGATTCTACTTTGGTACAAAACGCACCGCTTTGTAAACAGGCAGTTTGTAGAACAGTGTATGCAGGACCGGTACATACCTGGCAGGGCCCTGTACAAAATGAAAATCCAGGGCTCCTTTTTGAAAAACTGTTAACAATTTCAAGGCATTGACAGCATAATAGTAAATGGAGCATAGGTATCTTCTAAGCTCCAGCCCCGTACCATTGCACAAGTTCACACTCATCAAGCTTGAAGAGTCAATGATATTCATTCCTCCTTCATGTGCCCAGGTGAACTAACCTCATTACTATTTATTTTGTAAGGCTATGAAGAGATGGCTCATATTTCCAAAAGAATTTATAGATAATGTCATAAACTAAGGTGACCAAATTTAATTAAATTTTGCTCTATGACTTTAGAATTATTTTTACTTCCCTATTTGTTATTGATTGTAAAAAATTTTGCTTACCACACTTTGACCTCACACAACATTTTTAAGGTTTTATATATTCAGGTCAATCTGCTTTTTTCTTTTATGGTTTCATGTTTAGAAAATCTCATTTACCTTAACATTATAAAAATATATACTTAATACTTTGAAGTCGTCTGGAGTAATTCGTGTGTGAGTATGGGGGAGGGTTCTCTAATGTGCTTGCTAAATAAAACTTTCATCTGAATTTTTGTACTAAAGCTATCATATACTTTATATTTTGTGAAAGAGTTGAAGCATTTGTGGCACTATTAGAAGAATAAAAACTATGAATGAATGATATTACAAATCATCAGTGTTCTTTACGATAGGATTTCTGTTGTACACTAGAAGGCCTTCCTAACTGAGGAATTTCAGCGAAATTACCTGCTAAAAGAGGCATGATCCTGTATCACTGCTCATCACCCCATCCTACTTTTTCTCTTTATTTTTCTAAATAAGCAGTAAGTTTGAGAGCGGAGAAAAGGAACACAGCAGGCATAAAAATGCGCTGTGAAAACGCAAGGATTTTTTCTTGATTGTCAGTGTTGCTTTTCATTTTCATTTCAGTGTGTTTACCCATTTTATAACTACCAGTCAAGTGATTTGGCTCCGTCTTTGTTAGAAAATGCCACATCAGATTCTGATTCTGGTTCTTTAGTCCTATTTAGCCATTTCTTTTTTGTGCCTATATTTCACATACCCTAATATAAACACAGATGTTCCTATGTGATAGCAAAAAAATTCAAGTGTCATTGCTACTAAGTAAGGCTGAATTGCTATAGGTTCAGTAGTGATTTTCCCAGTCACTAGCCCTTTCCTTCTTCTGTTACCGAAAAATGCTTTTGTTTTTAAGATGGAGTCTGAAAACTGAGCCAAATAACTGCCCAAGTTAATTTGTGTTGCTTTTTTCTGAGCATATTCTCTGGGCTGCTGTTGTCATTGGCATCCATACACGGTAGAGAATGAGAATGTGTGTGACCACTGGGGTGTTCTTGTAGGAACTGCTGGTCCCAGACTTTGATGATGATAACGATGGTAATGATGACTAGTCTCTGTTTGTATTGCTTGCCTCACTGACAAGTTGGGACTCTTTGGAGGTTAAGCTACTTGCACAATCCTATTGACCCTCAGGAAAACTTTTCTTTAACTACTAAGGAAACTTTTGGTAATGCAGATATGCTCATGTCATCTTCCTGCATAAAACCTTTCCATGCCTTATTACTCCTAAGAATAAAGCCTAGGTCTATAGCATTGTCTTCAAAGCTCATCCTCCCCTGGCTTCTGCTGATCTCTCCAGATTCCTCTCTCCTCCTCCTCTCCCTTCCCCTTTCCTCATTCTCTCATTGTGCTAGAGTCTAGTCACATGGTGACCTTGCCTTATACCTCCATGCTCCCTCCTGGTGCAGGCAATCCCAGGAGACTCCTCTCCCTTTGAATGGATGTGTTTCCCAGGGTGATGTATGATGTAGCATGCCAAGTATGCCTGCTGTGGCAGAAAAAAAGAATCGGATGTCTCTCAAAACAATTTCAATTTTTTTTTAAAGATATTATTGGGGAATTGGGGGAGGGGAACAGTGTTGGGGAATCTGGGAAGGGGAACAGACAAGTTGCTGTCCTTTTGTTCTTCAGTCTAGTTGTGGAGGACGTTGTTTCACTGGCCCATGTTGGTATCGTCATTATCGTCATTGCGCTCTTCCTAGGTGAGGGAGTCGCTCTCCATCCTCTGGATGGCCGCTCACTGTGACTTTTGGCAGCTCATGCTGGCTGTCAGCCGCTCACACTGGCTGCTGGCCACTCACTGTAGCCTATGGCAGCCCACTACAGTAGAAGCTGCAGCCCACATCGTCGCCGGCAATCTTAGCTATAGAGGCAACCAGTTGGCGCTGTTGTTCACCATCTTAGCTGTAGAAGGCAGTGTCACTGGCCCTCATGTGGGATCCGAACTGGGGCCCCTGCTGCTCAGAGCTGGTGTCCCAAGCCAGCTCCCAACCAACACGCCACCCTGCCTGCCCCAATTTTAAAATTTGATTTCCCTTTCCTGAGTTGATAGTATTAGCCACCAAGTTTCTCATTGTATTCTCTGTAAATAGAATTTAAAGTTTGGAGATTTTGAAGGCCTTTGGTGGCTGGTTCCCAGCTGATTCTTCAACTGTTAAAGAACTTGGAGGCATTTTTCAGTGTTAAAACTACCAGTCTTGTGGTTTGGCCCTCTTTAGACAGAAGGGTAGGTCTTCCCCACGAATCCCTGTCTTTTTTTTCTTTTTTTTTTTTTTTTGAGGGCAGTGTCACTAACCCTCATATGTGGGACCGAACCGGGCCGCTGGCCTCCCAAGCCAGCGCTTAACCACCGCGCCACTCGGCCGGCCCTCCCCACGAATCCCTGAACATTAGAAAGTAATTTATAACAAAGTCATAGCTAATGGCCCACTGTGTGGGCCTTGCAGCATCTACATACAAGGTCAAGATGAGGAGTGGGTCTTTGGTAAATCATAGAGTTACTGTAGTGATTCCTTCTTCTGCCACAGTTTCCTTGTTGAAAGCCCTGCTACATTTTGGTGCTATATAAATTTTCCTGACTCCTTATTTTCATGCCTAGAGAGTAAGCCCCTGATCTAGTTTGTCCTTCCCCCTTATTCTTTACAACAAAAATACTTGTATATACATCTAAAATGTACTTAAATAAGTATGCTATTTACACAAGCATATTAGAAAAGTAAGCAACATCTCCCCCCCCGCAAAAAAAAAAAAAAAAGTACGACTTTGTTACTGAAACTTCATGCTGTTAATTTGGTATCAGAATGGCCTTCACTATGAGGATTTCATTTTGGGTTGACTCTATGACTTCTGCCTATAGTCTATACCTAGACCAAACCTTCCTAAAAATTCTCTTGAATTGCTCTACATTTTTCTCATCTGGTAGTTTTGGCCACACCTGTCACTAGCAAGGTCCTACCTACATAACCATGCATCTTTACTTCAACATGGATTAAACAACTTGATATTTAGGAGAATCTAAGTCATGTAGTTTAAACTTTGTGCACATTTTATAGGTGAGGCAACTGAGTCTCAGAGAGGCCAAAATAAACTCACACTTAGAAACAGAACTTAGACTAGAATTCAAGCTTCTGAATTCCAGTCTCAATGCTCAGTGTCTACTAGACCTTGACCCAAGGTCACAGTTTGTATTCTAATGGAAGCTCCTTACTCTAGTAAACTTAATGTGAGGACACGTTAGTAATATTTTCTTTTTTGCTCTCCACAAAGATAACTTATTTATATTATTAATTTGATATTACATAGACTTTCTCTATACTCTGTATGTTTTTACTTCCAATCTGGGGATAATGAAATTTCTAAACCCCTTGCAAGTCTTTTCTTCCTGCTCCAATTTGAAAACATAAGAATTTCATGTTCTTATAACAATTCAACAAGTCACCTTGTTTCCAAGATTTATATTTTATTTTACACCATATTTATAAAAGTATAATCAGGGGAAAATTTCGAGTTAAGTGAGTGCAATATAAAGTTGTAAGAGATATGAGAGGTCATTCCACTAATGAGAGAACTAAATTGTTTATGGCAGTTGCCCAAAGTTTCACAGAAAATTGGTAATAGAGTGATCAGTTCTCTGCTCCCAGGGAAATCCATCCTAGAATGTGAATTGTCTTTTATTGAAAGTCTCCCTGGTAAAATTCCCCACAAGCTTGACTAAACGCACATTTCAGTGTTTCACAATTCCTATAGGATATTCTTTAATACTCCTGCTAAAGTTGTCCTGTCCTCCATAGAAAAAGTAACAGCACACAGCTGCCTTGTAATATCAACTTTGAATGACAGCTGCGGGGTGGGGCCTGAACATTTACATCCTTAACAAGTTCTCAGCTGACTTTCATGCTGGTGGCCTGGGGACAACTCTTGGGGAATTACTGATCAAGACACAAGATAAAGAGGTAGAACATATATTTTATATATTGTGTTTTTATGACTTACTAATGTGAAAGAGTGTCTTGGTTTAAATTTTGAGTTCACAATTTATAGGTAATCTTAGGAAAGTTTCTTTAAACTTAAGCTCAGTTTCTATAACCAAAAATATGGGAACTTCTCACCATGAAGGATTATAATTAAGAAAAAAAATGTATTTATTGAGTGTATGGCAAGCAGTGCTCAGAATACTTTAGATATATTATCTTATTTGTTCCTCAACAAAAATCTATAGTAAAATACTAAGATTATTTCCATTATATATATGAGAAAGCTGAGGCCAAAGAGTTAAATAAAGTTCCTCAGCTGGGTAGGGGTAGAGCCAATGGAGCCAGGACTGATACCCTTAGACTCTACCTTATACTGCCTCAGTAACTGTGGGATACTCAAATGGCAGTTGCTATACTTCACTGCCCTCCTCAACAGATTGGCATTTACTTTGCCTGGAAATTGGGGCACTTGTGTGACTTTGTCCTTCATGAACCTGGGTTTCTCATTCACTGTATATATTTTTCTCTAATAGTCTTTCCCCCAAACCTCAGTAATCTTTTCCTTTTTCTCACCCCCACCCCTATGATCCCAGCATATAGTCTCAGAAATACATGCTCAATAATAGCATAAGAAATGTACCTTTAAATGGTGATGAATAAAAGTGAAAATGTCTTAGAATTGTGTCGTCTAGGTCGAGGGGCCTTCAGTTGTTTGGAAATCCACACCATCTGTATGTAAGCAAGCACCAACATCTCAATAAAAGAGATTAAAGGACCACGAGCTCAGAATTGGTGTCTTCTGGCATCAGACTTTCAGGCATCTGGGATTGTGGCTCCAGGTTCCTTTCTAACCTCCTGCCCAGAACTTCCCAAACACGGGCAGTAGTCTTCAAGCAGGACCTGTTCTTGCTTAGGCTGTGTTCTGCAGTCTTCTGTTCAGGGATTGGACTATTTAGACATTTACTGAAGGGGTACCTTTGGTACTCTGTAGTATGAAGAAATCAAGTTGCTACTTTTGGGGCCACAGATTATGTAACAAACAACAGTATAGTTTAATCAAATTGTTGAGATCACATTTGTGGAATATCAAAATCATAATTGCACTTTCCCCAGATTTTTGTCCTATAATTTACAGGGAGAGATGGTAAAAGAAGACATATATAAAAATAGTTTTAGAGATTTTAGACCTTTCAAAAAATTTTTTCAAAGAATAAATGACTCTTAAACTTTAAGCTTTAATGAAATTTTCTAGAAGATTGTGAAACCTGCATTAAAATTAAGCTTCACAAAGCTGGCTTAGTTCTAATTTGAAGGGAAATAATGTGAAGTATATTAAAAGGTATATACTTTCTTACTCCATTTTCAAGTTGGCCTCTTCAAAGTCCATTTCATAGTAGCATAGCCATTTTTTATTAAAGATGACATGAAGAACAGATAAAATAAAAGTAGCCATTAATTTCTTGTCATCTAGCATTTACATAAATGTTTCCATTATCGATTCTTTTTTTGAAGAAAGACAATGTAAACTGATATTTGCATAATTATATATTGTTTTTTAAAAATTATTCGTGCATATATTTCATATATAGGCACACTCACCTTCGCATGTGTAAATTCTTTCTAATCCTTGCAAATAATTAGTATAATATCTGATTTATGATATTTGTGGCTGAATTCTCTCATTTAAGTTAAGGAATTTCACACAGACAAGTCCTGTTTGGTACCTGGAAAGACAAATTCCTGGCTCTGGGACTTAATCCATTGTTACATTATGGTGCCTCTCCCTGAGTCCGCTGGAACGGATGAGCTCCTGTGAGGACGGTAGGCTGACTTTTCCTCACCATAACCCTGAGGATGTTTTCTCAACGTTCTGGGGTTTCAAAACCTAAAGCAGTGTGAGGAAGCAGTTTAATATTCCTCCATTTTTTTTTTTATTTTTTTTTTTTTTTGAGAAGCGGTTGTCTTTTATGTTGACATTGTTTCTTTTTTAATTTATTTTTTTACCTTTAATTACAGTTCACATACAATATTACGTTAGTTTCAGATGTACAGCTTAGTGATGAGACAGTTACACAAATTATGAAGTGATTACTCCAATAAGTCTAGTACCCATCTGACATCATACAGAGTTGTTAAAATATTATTGACTATATTCCCTATGCTGTACTTTACATCCTCCTGACTGTTTTAATTGTGAAAAAAACATTTTTTTAAATTAGCTTCAGGTGTACAACACAGTGCAATAGTTATACATTTTACCCCTCAAAGTGACAACCGCCCTCCCCCAATTCTCCACCCCACTCCTTGCCACCATATCATGCATACCTATTATAATTCCTTTGACTCCCTTCCATCATATAATCCACATCCCGTGACTATCTATATATTCAATTACAGTTGGCATACAATATTATGCAACATCAGTTTCAGGTATACAGTGCAGTGATCAAGCCTCTACTCCATCCATGAAGTGGTCTCCCTAACAAGACATGTAACCATCTGACACCCCACAAAATATTTACAACATTATTATATTCCCCAAACTGTCTTTCATATCCCTGTGGCAATATTGTAGTTACCTATTTATGCTGTCTAATCCCTTCTATTTCACCATCATCCCCACCCCCAACCCAACTAGCAACCCTCAGTTTTTTCTCTATATCTATGAGACTCTTTCTGTTTACTTTGCTCATTCATTCAGTTTTTCAGATTCCACATATAAGTGAGATAATATGGTTTTTGTCTTTCTCCAACTGATTTATTTCCCTTAACATAATAGTCTCTAGGTCCATCCATATCATTGCAAATGGTATGATTTCATTCTTCTTTATAGCGGAGTAATACTCCATTGTATAAATGTACCACAGTTTCTTAATCCAGTCATTTACCGATGGGCATTTTGGTTGTTTGCATGTCTTGGCTATTGTAAATAGCACTGAAATAACCATAGGGGTGCATATATTTTTTCAAATTAGTGTCTTGGATTCTTCTGGGTAGATACCCAAGAGTGGAATTGCTGGGTCATATGGCAGTTCCATTTTCAGTTTTTTGAGATACCTCCATACTGATTTCCATAATGGCTGCACCAATTTGCAGTCCCACCAACAGTGCACCAGGGTTCCCTTTTCTCCACACCCTCACCAGCACTTGTTGTTTGTTGATTTATTCATCATAGCCATTCTGACCAGAGTGAGGTGGTATCTCATCGTGGTTTTTATTTGCATTTCTCTGATGATTAGTGAGGTTGAACATTTTTTCATATGCCTGTTGGCCATCTGTATGTCCTCTTTAGAAAAATGCCTCTTCATATCCTCTGCCCATTTTTTAATTGGGTTGTTTGTTGTTTTGCTATTGAGTTTCATGAATATTTTATAAATTTTGGATGTTAACCACTTATCAGATATATTGTTAGCAAATATCTTCTCCCATTCAGTGGCTGCCTTTTTATTTTATTGATGATTTCCTTTGCTGTGAAAAAACTTTTAAGATTGATGTAATTCCTTATGTTCATTTTTTCTTTTATTTCCCTTGCCAGAGGAGATATATCAGTAAAAACATTACTCAGGGTAATGTCTGCAAAATTACTCCCTATATATTCTTCTAGGAGTTTTATGGTTTCAGGTCTTACATTTAAGTCTTTAATCCATTTTGAGTTTGTTCTCATATATGGTATAAGTAGGTGGTCCATATTCATTTTTTTGCATGTGTCAGTCCAATTTTCCCAGCACCATTTATTAAATAGACTATCTTTACTCCAATGTAAAGATAGTCTATTTACTCAAATTCTTGCTTCCATTGTCATAGATTAAATGACCGTATATGGATGGGTTTATTCCTGGGCTCTCTATTCTGTTTCATTGATCTATGTGTCTGTTTTTATGCCAGTACCATACTGTTTTGAATACTGTAGCCTTGTAGTATGTTTTGATGTCAGGTAGTGTGATGCCTCCCACTTTGTTCTTATTTCTAAGAACAACTGTGGCTATTCGGGGTCTTTTGTGGTTCCATATAAATTTTAGGATTCTATGTTCTATTTCTGAGAAAAATGTCCTTGGTAGTTTGATTGGAATTGCATTGAATCTATATATTGCCTTAGGTAGTATTGACATTTTACCTATGTTAATTCTTCCTATCCATGAGCATGGTATATATTTCCATTTATTTGTATCTTCTTTGATTTCTCTCTTCAGTGTCTCATAATTTTCTGAGTACAGGTCTTTTACTCCCTTAGTTAAATTGATTCCTAGATATTTTATTGTTTTTGAAGCAATTGTAAAAGGGATTGATTTCCTGATTTCTTCTTCTGATAGTTTATTATTGGTGTATACAAATGCAACTGATTTCTGAATATTAATTTTGTATCCTGCTACCTTACCAAATTCGTTTATCAGTTCTAGCAGTTTTTTGGTGGAGTTTTTGGGATTTTCTCCATATAGTATCATGTCATCTGCATATAATGACAGTTTTACTTCCTCTTTTCCAATTTAGATGCCTTTTATTTTATTTTCTTGTCTGATTGCTGTGGCCAGAACTTCCAGAACTATGTTAAATAGAAGTGGTGAAAGTGGGCAGCCTTGTCTTGTTCCTGATCTTAAGGGGACAGCTTTTAGCCTTTCCCCATTGAGTACGATGTTTGCTGTGGGCTTTATTATGTTGAGATATGATCCCGCTATTCCCACTTTGCTAAGAGTTTTTATCATAAATGGCTGCTGGATTTTGTCATATGCCTTTTCTGCATCTACTGATATGATATGATTTTTATTTTTTATTATGTTAATGTGATGTATTACGTTAATTGATTTGCAGATATTGCACCAACATTGCATACCAGGAATGAATCCCACTTCATTGTGGTGTATGATCTTTTTAATGAGATGCTGAATTTGGTTTGCTAGTCTTTTGTTGAGAATTTTTGCATCTATGTTCATTAGGGATATTGGCCTGTAGTTTTCCTTTTTTGTAATATCTTTGTCTGACTTAGGAGTCACGGTGATAGTGGCTTCATAGAAAGAGTTTGGGAGCCTTACCTCCTTCTGTATTTTTTGGAACATGTGAGGAGAATAGGTATTAATTCTTTTTTGAATGTTTTGTGAAATTCACCTGTGAAACCATCTGGTCCAGGGCTTTGTTTGTTGGAAGATCATTGATTACTGATTCAATTTCTTTGGCAGTAATGAGTCTGTTCAGAGTTTCTGTTTCTTTTTTGGTTCAGACTTGGTAGATTGTATGCTTCTAGAAATTTATCCATTTCTTCCAGATTGTCAATTTGTTAGCATATAGTTGCTCGTAGTATTTTCTTATAATTTTCTGTATTTCTGTGGTATCTGTTGTCACTTCTCCTCTTTCATTTCTGGTTTTATTAACTTGGGTCCTCTCTGTCTTTTTCTTGGTGATTCTGGCTAAGTGTTTGTCAATTTTGTTTATCTTTTCAAAAAACCGACTCTTGGTTTCATTGATCTTTTGTATTTTTTTTGTTCTCTAGTTCATTTATTTCTGCTCTGGTCTTTATTATTTCTTTCCTTATACTCCCTTTAGGCTTGTTTTGCTGTTCTTCAAGTTCCCTTAGGTGTAAAGATAGTCTGTTGATTTGAGATTTTTCTTCTCTAGGTAGACCTGCACTGCTATGAACTTCCCTCTTAGGACTGCTTTCACTGCATCCCAGAGGTTTTGGGTCGTGGTCTTTTCATTTTTGTTTGTCTCAAGGTATCTTTTGATTTCCTCCTTGATCTCATTTTTGACCCACTCACTATTTAGTAGGATGTTATTTAGCCTCCATGTATTTGTAAGCTTTCTAGATTTCTTCTTACAATTTATTTCTAGTTTCATAGCATTGTGGTCAGAGAAGACACTTGATATGATTTCAGTCTTCTTAAATATTCTGAGACTTGTTTTGTGGCCTAACATGTGGTTTATCTTGGAAAACGTTCCATGTGCACTTGAGAAGAATGTATATTCTGTAGCTTTGGGGTGAAATGCTCTAAAAATGTCAATTAAATCCAGCTTGTCTAAAGTGTCATTTAAGGCCACTATGTCCGTGTTGATTTTCTGTCTGGAGGATCTGTCCATTGGTGACAATGCGGTGTTGAAGTCCCCTACTATGATAGTGTTACTGTTACTGTCAAAATCTGTTTTATATATTTAGGAGCTTCTATATTGGGTGCGTAGATGTTGACTAGTGTTATATGCTCTTGTTGAATTGATCCCTTTATTATTATGTAGTGCCCTTCTTTGTCTTTTATTGTAGTCTTCATTTTAAAGTCTATTTTGTCTGAAATAAGTATTGCTACTCCAGCTTTTTTTGCATTTCCATTTGCATGTAATATCTTATTCCATCCTATTACTTTCAGTCTGTGTGTGTCTTTTGATCTGAGATGAGTCTCTTGTAGACAGTATATGCATGTGTCCTGTTTTTTTTATCCACTCAGCCACTCTGTGTCTTTTGATTGGAGCATTTATCCCATTCACATTTAAAGTGATTACTGATAGGTGCATATTTGTTGCCATTTTGTTATTTGTATTTCTTGTCTTCCTAGGTTAGCTTGTTTTCCCCTTATTTCTGTTTAAAAAAGCCCTTTGAATATTTCCTGCAATGCTGACTTGGTGGTAATGAACTCCTTGAGCTTATTCTTTTCTGAGAAGCTCTTTATCTCTCCTTCAATTAAGTTATAGCCGTGCTGGATAGAGAAATCTTGGTTGTAGACCTTCATTTTGTTTCACTTTGAATATCTCCTGCCACTCCCTTCTGGCCTGCAGAGTTTCTGAAGAAAACTCAGCTGTTAGTCTAATAGGATTTCCTTTGTATGTAACCTGCTGTCTTTCTCTTGCTGCTTTTAGGATTCTGTCTTTATCTTTAAGCTTTGCCATTTTAATTATGATGTGTCTTGGTGTGGGCCTGTTTGGATTCCGCCTGTATGGAACTCTCTGCACATCCTGGGCTTGTATGTCAACTTCCTTCACCACGGTAGGGAAATTTTCAGTCATTATTTCTTTAAATACATTCTCAATCCCTTGCTTCTTCTCTTCTCCTTCTGGTATTCCTATGAGACGAACGTTGTTGTGTTTCATGTTGTCCCAGAGTCTCTTAAACTATTTTCATTCTTTTTTCTTTTTTTCTTTTTGTTGTTCCAGCTATGTGATTTCTGCTACTTTGTCTTCTAATTCGCTGATCCGCTCCTCTGCTTCATCTATTCTACTGGTGATTCCTTGGAGTGTGTTCTTCATTTCAGTTATTGTATTCTTTAGTTCTAACTGGTTGTTTTGTATGGTTTCCCTATCCTCCTTTATGTCCTTGCTAAGTTCCTTAAACATTCTTATCATCAGTGTTCTAAACTCTGTCTCTGAAAGTTTGGATGCCTCTGTTTCATTTAGTTCCATTTCTAGAGTTTTCTTCTGATCTTTTACTTGGGACATGTTTCTTTGTTTCTTCATTCTAGCTGTCATTCTGTGAATGCTTCGATGTATTAGATAGATCACCTAGAAAAGAAGAGAGAAAAAAAAAAGAGGGGGGACTCTCCATCCTCTTTAATCTGCAGACCACTTGCTCAGCAATAGTCTCTGGGTGACTCAGCACCAGCTACTAGGGGGAAGAGCTTAACGTGTTATGTGCCGGCCTCCCTCTCAGGCTTGCAGTGAGCTTTCCACAATTAGCTGCTGTGTGTTCTGGAACCATGCTCACTACCAAAAACAAATCTTCACAGGTTGTTGCCGGTTTTCCGCTACTGCAAAAAAAAAAAAAAACACCGTTTGTGGCAGAAATGTGGACCAGTCACCGGGGGCTCAGGGTGCCTCTGGCAACACAGCCCTAGATGGGTGGGGCAGACCCCCAAGGCACCACTTGATGTGGTCGGTGGCCCCCACCAAATCAGATCAGCATGCACTCTGCACCAGCAATCAGTCCACACAAACTCACCAGGAAAGCCTAGATTGGATCAGTCCCAATCAAGTGCCCACAGATCAGGCTAAGCAACCCAACAGCCAATCCCCAGCCTGGCAACTCTGCACAAACAGTGCAGAGAGCAGGGACCCAAGGTGGGTCATGCACTCCTGAGTCTCAGTGAACAGACTGATGCAACTGGAGAGCACCCGCCCTGCGTTTCACTGGCTATGCAGCACAAGCAGGGCGGAGAGTGGGGATCTGAGGCGACTTGCACACTCCCGCATCTCAGTGAGCAGCCTCCCTCCATTTTATTATTGTAGCTTTAGACTTGAGGACATTCCTGTAGTGAAACTTAGTTCATTTCTATGTTCTTCATATAGAGCCTACTTACAATCTTATCTTTGTAAAATGTTTTGTATACAAAGGCTTAGGGCATCTGGGAGGGAATTATTTTCTATAAGGAAAACTCTTCTGAAATGAAGAAGTTCTGAAGGAATCTACAAGCTATTGGGTAAATTAAGAAGCTAGGATTCTTGGATCCTGGCAACCTAGATTCTCCTGCTTGTTGCAGAAACCTACTTCCCCACAGTTGGAGAAAAATCTACTTCCCCACAGTTGGAGAGAGACCTGAGAATCTGGAGTGGGAATGAGGAAATGCTGTGAGGGACAAAGTAAACATCAGGGTGATTTAGGCAAAGCATGTTTGTTCATTTTAACTTGTATGTTTTATCAATCCTTGGAGGAGGAGAGTTTATCAGTTTGTTCATTTATTAAAAAGCATGAAAGAGGTGGCATGTGCATCATAGGTGCTGATTTAGGGTTATTTATCTTTTGGGCTAGTTGGTCATAATTTATTTACCAATATGATTTTACCAAGGTGAACTCTTAAGCTTAGTTAGAACTTGGCAGTTTTTCAGGATGGGTATCTATGAACTAGGCAATCCTGCTTTTCTGCTTTGTCTAGGATGCAGGGAAGGTGCCCACTGGAAAGGGAAGCCCTTAGAGGGAGCACCTAGCTTGTTTGGTTACAGACATATGGGCTTCCTGGGGAACGCTCCTCCACAGTGCATGTTGTCATAGCAGTGAAGGAGATAGGTGAGAAAACAAGAAAAAAATGACACGCACCTGCTTTACTCACATTATCTCAGTTCATCTGGACAACACCCTTTGTGTTAGTTGGTGTTATCACCATTTTAGGGAGGAGGTAACTGCAGTTGGGAAAATAAGCAACTTTCTCTGCATCACATAGCCACATTCAAGACTCAACCCTATCTCAAAGTCCTTGTTCTCTTTATTATTACAGGCCAACATCCTAAAAATGGGTAATGTCAGAAGCTCAATAGAACAGTATTTATCATTTAAAAAACAATAGAATAAAAATATCAATTGGTAAATATGGGCAAAATTCATTACAAAAATTCTTGAAAATTCATTTCTTGATGCATTTCAACAATTGCAAAAATTTACATTACTAGTGTGCATATTATGTATGTCTGTGTATATAATCATGCATCCATATATGAAAGGAACCTTGAGGTTTTAAAAAGCCATTTAAAAACAGAAGGTGACAGAATTTTTTTCTCTGAAATCTCCTGATGATCATGTCATTTTAAAATTTACTTTGAATAGATATAAGTGATAGCATATTTACGCTAAACCCTAAAAAGATTCCAATTAAGCTGCACAATTTCAGTTATCCTATAAATACATATAGAGAGTGTAAAATTATTCATACTTTTCAAGGAATTAAATGAATTTTGTTTTCCCAGTTGACTGGATGGGATCCAGTGGGTAAACACTGCATTCCGTGTTTGCAATGAACTCCTTAAGTACTCTATTTTTTGTGTGCAAACAGAGATAAACCAAAGTTGCTTAGAGGATGGATCTGTTTGTTTTATATTTTGAAAGGAATTAAATCTAACACAAACATAGCCAAGATTTAAAGTAATAAAAGAAAAATTGAAATTTGAGAACTTTGATTCCAGAGAATTCTGAATTCTTATAAATTTCAACTCTCTTTTGATTATATGTACCCTGAACTCTGTATACTTGTAAGTAGCCCTGTTTGTGAGAATTATGTCCTGGTGTTGGAGGCAGGGGAGTCTGGGGAAATGAGACATTTTTATTGTTATTGTTAATCTATGTTCCAATATTGCCTGGATAAAAGTATGTAAGCATACTGCAAGACTATTCAACAAGTGAGTGTGAAAAGAAGCTATAAACCCTCACTAGCAAGACATTGCTGTCATAAGTTAATGAATATTATTCTAAATGGCATTCAGCCAAACTTATTTCCTCCCTCCCTTTCTTCTCTCTCCTTTCCTTCCTTTATCCTTCTTTCTTTGCTTCCCTCCATCTCCTCTCCTCTTCTCTCAGTTAATAAATACATTCAGATGTAGAAGTGTAGTCAATAGCCTACGGGTAAAGTGAGGTACAAACAACATATAACCAAAATGTCTTTTAAGGGCCTGCTGAGTGGCACTTTGGTTAATAGGTGGCTTGAGACGCCAGCTCTGAGCAGCAGGACCCAGGCTAGGCTCCCACATGAGGGCCAGTGATACTGCTCCCTCTACAGCTAAGATGGTGAACAACAGCTTGACCTGGAGTGGGGCTGCTGTGAGTTGCCAGCCATGGCATGGGCTGCAGTGGGGCAGCAGTGGGCTGCCATAAGCTACTATGAGTGGGTGGCTGGCAGCCAGTGTGAGCGGCTGTCCAATGACCAGCAAGCAACTGCTTCACCCAGGAAGAGCACAGTGATAATACCAACATGGGCCAGTGAAGCGACATCCTCCACAACTAGACTAAAGAACAAAAGGACAGCAACTTGGCTGATCCCCTTCCTGATTCCCCAACACTGTTCCCTCCCCCAACTCCCCAATAAAATCTTTAAAAAGAAAAATCTTTTAAAAGCTTTAACCAGTATATTTTGCTATGTTAAAAATACCCAATTTATATTTTGATTTTTTTTTTTCAGACACTTGTCCCACAAGGTGAAAGGTGTGCTGAGTATGTAATAGTAATGATTAGCCCACCGGGTAAAATCAAGAATTGCATATTGGACTTGTAGAATTAGCCCAAATCAGGTTTTGTGGCACGTATAAACACATAAAAATTAAATTTCTATATAAATAAGAAGACAAATCCACAAGTAAATCTAACGCAAACATAGGCAAATTTTAAAGTAATATGATTCAGAGAATTCTGAATTTTTACAAATTTCAACAGCTTTTTGGTTATATGTACCCTGAACTCTGTTTACTTGGAAGTAGTGCTTGGAGTCTCTTCTAGAAAACATTTGTCATGTATTTAGCCCAGCCTAAATATATCTTGTCTGCCTAAAACAGCTCACCTAGTCTTTATGCTGATCCAGGCTCAGATTCTCAGAATTCTAACTAGTTTAATTGGGCTCTTTAGCACCAAACAATTTTTACTTCAATTTGAAGCTCTCTAATACTCTCTAATATATAAACAAGAGATATCCTGTTTGGTGAAAATAATCAAGCTTTTCAGAAAGATATTTGTCTTCTTTCTGCTCTCATTAGTTTTTATTCTTCATAGTCTTTACTCGATTCTAGCATTGCAAAGTAAGTGATTGACTTCTTTAAATAGTTCTTTTCTATATAAATTTCAAAATAATTTGATTATACTATACTATGTCATATCATACTATTTACCAAAAAAAAAAAAAATTCAAATAACCAAACAGGTGTCATTTCAGAGGTTCTTGTAAATTGTCAATAAAGAAATACAGTAAAAATGACTTTTATTTTTAGACTGTGTTTTAATCTTATAATAGGTTAATTTTCTTCTTTGGACCTCATAAGGACTCTTTGGAGAGGCTGTAGCCCACTCCACTGGTAGCCTTCTCTACCAGTGCACTTGACTCTTTTCTGAAGAGTGTCTAGCCTTTATCCATCCTTAGGTTCTTAAAGTCAAATGAAGACAGAATTATTCAAAGCAGATTTTTGGAATTAACAATTATACAGTAATATGATAGGGTACTCCTGAAGTACTTGAGGCCTCAGTGGATGACATTTTTTTTTTTTCCTGAGCCACATGTTTGACTTATCTTTTTAAGCCCTGGATGTTTGCTCTCTGGAAATCACAGTATCCATAAATCCTCCCTTCAATATTAGCTTTGCTACCAAGTTCCATGCTGTCTTCATGTATACCTCACTGTTTTGGTTCACCAACCTGTCTGTATTCCTTTCCTGGTCTGACCTGGTGTGTCTGTTGCTGCCCCCTACACCTGTTAATTTGACCTCTCCAAAGTTAGTTAAAATTGAATGCAATTAAATAAATGAGTAGTGCTTTGTGATGACAGAAAAGGACAATATAAACTAGAGGAGAGGAGTAAGTGGAATGGGATGTTGATGAAAGAGCCGGAATGCAAACGAGGAAATAAGTCATAATAACCTCCCAGACACTGATCTGGCGACTGAATGGAGTTCGTGTGCAGCTGAGCATCTGTGGTTAAGACAAAAAAAATCACTGAATGAACCACTTGGGCATATCATTTTAGCCAAAGATTTTGATACACCGGGAAAAAGCCATAACTTTGGAAGAGCTGAGGTCAAAAATAAATTCATAATCATTGAGAATTAAAAACATAATCACAAAAACTGAGGCATAGGTGACATCTTTATATGAGTTTCAAATAGTGGTTTTTTTAATATAGCAATTAATTGTATTGTTATACACCAATAAAAAAATCCATTTATAAAAATTCTTTATAAAAATGGGAAAGAAAGGGCCGGCCGAATGGCACAGTGGTTGAGTGCTGGCTTGGGAGGATAGCGGCCCCGGTTCAGGTCCCACATATGAGGGCCAGTGACACTGCCCTCAAAAAAAAAAAAAAAATGGGAAAGAAATTTTGTAATACCATTTTCCAAAGATACCTACTGTCAGCATTTGAAGATTTTATACAGAGCATTTTTCTATTTATGTGCAACTTTTACCTAATTGTGCTCATGATGTATACAATTTGTAATGTTGCTGTTAATGTATCATTACATCTTTATGTTATTTCATATTAAATCTTTCCAAACTCCTGTTTGCTGTCTTATGATGCCACCATTTTACTGCTTTACTTGAGTTTTAAGGACTCAGCTCTGTAAGACAGGGGGATTGGGTCTTAGAATGAGGGCAACAAAACCTCAACCTACTCATGTACACTTGCTGTAAATTCAGAGTAGGTGCTAATCAGGTTATGCTCAGATGGTGGAAAATGATTAGTGTCACAGAAAGATGCTAGCGGGGAATAAGACCGATTTACAGCTTTAATGGGAAAGCTTGTGGGTTGGTCTTAAGCAAACTTTCCATATTGGGGGTTTTTATGTATAAAGATGGTTCCACAGACACTGGTTTTGTTTGTTTGTTTGTTTTTGTTTGTTTTTATGGGAGAAAAAATTAAGCTGGACACTTCTTAATTTGAGTATAACATTTTTTAAAAACAACATATTTTTCTACTGTCTTCATATCCAATATATAAAATTTGAGTGTATCTCTCTACTCAAAAATATCAACTCTTGGCATTTCTGACACATGTCAGAGAATTCATCCATGAATTTTATTTTACCTAGAAATTTTTGAGTTTCTTGAAACATTTTGATGCTTGAGAGAGACAGGTTAGGGCTCAGTGTTAGTTATCCATTTTTTTTTTAAATCTTCAGAATTCTGTTACCAATGTGTCACATGTCTGAACTAGATTGCATTTCATAAAAATATTGGAATACTTTTAAATTACTCTTTAATTTTTATAAGAATTGTATTCAGATAAATTGTTGGTTACCTTTTCCCAAATTTTGATGTCCATATGATAAGTTCCCTCTAAGATTTAGTGTTGGGACAGCATTTGTCATGTCTCCTGGCAAATACTTTAGTTCAGATATTGAGAATTACATTTCTCTTATTGGCTTTGTTGAGAGAAATTTAGTTCTAAATCTAATGCTCAATTGTAATAACTTTAGTGCCAGGAATCCTGTTCTACATTTTGTTTTTCTCCTCTTGAAAGCTCAATTTTGATATTTTAATTTTTCTCCGTCTTGTATCATTTGTGTGTTTTTTTTGTTTTTTGTTTTTTGAGGGAGTGTCTCTGGCCCTCATATATGGGACCGAACCAGGGCCACTGGCTTCCCAAATCAGCGCTTAACCACCGCGCCACTCAGCCGGCCCTCATTTGTGTTTTGATAACATAAATTGTCCCCTGTCTTTTGTGGATATAGGCATGTCATAAATCAAATACATATGCAAATGTTCATATCAGGGGATATTAATGTCTAACATTGTGAAAACTAAGGTGTTCATTTAGAATTATCATGTAAGTAGCAGTTATAATTTGGAAAGAAGACTTTTTGTTAATTTGTTGAGGCTTTAATTTGTATAGTCAACATAATGTTTCCTCATGTTAATGGTTTTCAGTCATTTCTTTTTACTCCAACCCACAAAAGATGGCTGATTTATTCTGATTTTTAAGAATAGGTTGCTATATCCATGATCTCAGTTATTAGTGTTGTAAATAGTTAAAACTACTTGTGAGTGGGCCACATACTGACGTTTTCTGTACGGAGTAAAATTAGGCAAATTAAATACAGACCAATGAAGTTGTTTCAGATTTTTGAAATCACTGAGTCGCATATGCGTGATTTTTGTATTATTCAGGCTCTGCCAAGGTCTCCCCTCTCCCCCCCACGCAGCTTTTTGTTGTTTGTTCTTTGAGGAGTAATGAGGCAAGGCCAAAAATACCATTTTATAAGAGTAAGACAAATGCTTGGTGAAGAGAGCAAACAGTGCAGTAGGTGTTCTAATTGGACAGAAAAATCAACATAAAATTTTACATAGAATTTTCACAGGTAAGAACTGAGATAAGAACATTTTAAGCAAAGGGACAGCCTAAGCAAAAGAAGAGGTGGACAAATTCAGTCAGTTGATGATGTCTTTAGAGTGTCACCCATGGCCTGCTCTGCCATTCTTCCCTGTTTGTGATGGCTGCCTGATACATTTCTCCTCACCCTCCGCCTACCCAATTCCTACTTGAATATTTCCCACTGGAAATTCCAAGGTGAGTAATCTGATCATAATTTGGCAGGCGACAGGAAGATATTAAACATTTTTGAGAGGTTGTCAGGATTTTAGCTATGCATTTCCAAAATTAATCTACTGGAAGTATGTGGAAAGGATAGTGTGTGGAGAAAAGAGGAGACAAAGGCAGGAGGGGTCAGTCATCAAGGTTCAAAACCTTTCCATCCCTGAAAATCTCAAGATTGAAAGCCGTACGTGTTACCTTTCTTTGGTGATATCTCAGCAATTGGATAAAGGATGAGAAATAAGAGATGAGAGAGGAAGTAGATGGGTTCCATAAATATAAGACAGCAAATTTGATGCTCATTCAGTGGTACAATTCTAGGACAGGAGTAAAGAGTTGATAGCCAGGGGAAGCTGTGGTTTAGGAGCCATCATGAATTATCTACCTCATCATCTTTTTCTTGGATGAGTTTGCCAGGCTAGCAGATGGAGAAAATGCAGTAGTCACCATGAATTAAATTGTAGTGCATTTAACAATGTCTGTGACATTGTAGGTAAGATAGAACAATTTAGTCCAAATATGAGGGTAGCCTCATAGTATAATACTCTAAACACCGCTTTTAAAAACTCCAACAAAAGAGACTAATTGCTTGCTACAATAAACCCATATAACTTACCCTGGATTTCACCTCTTATATAAGTTCTTAAGGTTCTGTTTTAATAAACTATATGGCAAAAGAAAAAAAATCAATTAACTGCTTCCTTTGGGAAACAAGAACCTTTCAATTAAATGTAACTACTCCTGCAGACATTTGTGGAAATGTTGATGAAGGTTAAGCTGGCAGCAGAAACCCTCAGTTATAGTCAAATTTTCTTAAGTCCTTAGACCTTCAAAAATGGTCCAAAGGGAGACCCATTAAATGTTCATATCAGCTGATGGACTCCTAGGCCTTTGTCATTTGGGAAAAGGGGGTTGACACTTAGGACAAATGATTCCTGTCCATAAATGCCTTCTGTGTCACTGGGAAAGGGGATCCTTCCAGGAGAATGAACCAAGGTCCTGGATTCCCAGGAAGGGAACAAACAGGAAGAAAAGAAGGTTTCTCTCTTGATAATCTCCACTTGTTAATCATCAAAAAGAGAGGAATTGGATTATTTGAAAAGTCACTTTCTTCTTATTAAAAGAGAGCAAAATGGACCAGATAAGAAAGCATTCCACTCTTTCTGTTGCCTGCAAGAAAAGATTAATTGAACAAATTTGCTGTACTAAGTTGAGTGAAATTTCCCCTGAGGAAGAAGTAAACCATGACAACAGTGTTGTAAAAGACAGACTCTGTATTGTACAGTCTATTAACACTAAGGGAAATAATTAGTTTTTTCCAGTAATGACTGATGAATTATTTTAACTTGTTTGTAAGCTTTAAGGCTATATCAACAAAGCAGAGTTTTCTCAAATATCAAGGCAGTGAAAAATAAAATTGTGTGGGTTTTTTTTTTTAAATTTTTAATTTCAGCATTCAGATATTTGCCCAATTATTCAATTTCCTTGATCCTATGCAATCATTTCCATAAACACTCACCAGATGACAGGATTATTGTACACATAAAAAAATAAAAATTATGAAAAATTATTGCAAAATTAAAATGTTTTTTTCTGCAGTACTTCTAGCTAACTTTCATAAAGAAAATTAAGCCAAATGTAACAACTGACTTTTCTGAACATTGATCATAGCTACATATCAGTGATAACTTCCTTAAGGAATAACTTGCTTTGGACAGAGGAATGGTTCAATGAAACGTGATTATCTTATTTGAGGATCCTTCAGTAGAGAAAAGACAATATTTTGTTGTTTACTCTTAATTGCTGGAGGTAATGATGCACTAAATTCTAACTTGGGCTTCGCATGGGCCTAGAGAATTTCATAATTGAGCTACAGTGACTACTATATCTAGTGGACTGAAATTGAAGACCCCATTTTTATATGTAAAGGGAGATCACAATAATTATGCACAAATAAATTGTGTTCAAAAGGTAAAACTGATCACTTTATCTCTCACTGCATTATTAGTTATATTTTAACTGAAGAAGGACTATCCAATGGAATAAGAAGTTGATTCTTGCTCAGATATATTCAATTTTTTTTTGAACATTGAATTTTTGTTTTCATTTTCTTTTTTTAATTTCTGGAAGCAATAAGATAGTTTGGAATCAAACTATGACATCTAATTAGACAAGAAGTTACCTGAAGAATCCCAGGTTTTCTCTGGGTGCCTGAGAGGCTTTTTGTTTGTGATAATAAGAGCTGGTAAACTGCTGGTAATGTCAGACTTTGAGACTGTGGGTAACTGATTTTCTTCATATACAGAATATATATCAGACTTATTGGAAAAGTCAAAAATCACTGCTTATTTTTACTCTTATACTGAAAATGTTTAATATGTGCATGTTTAATATCTGTAGATAGAATAAATGGCAGTGAGTTGTCAAATTTCCAAAGTAGTTTTGAAGCTTAGATTGCCAAAACCTTTAACCTTGCTGACCTTCACATATTATAGGAAGAATTATTATTCTTCAACAGATAAGTATATCTTACAATCTTTATGTGAAAAAATCAGAAACATTTATAATATCATTTATGACATCTTCACAAAGGAGCTATATGACTGGCTTACTGATGCTGGGGTTTGTCTTCAGACAGATGGAGTTGTCCCTGCATTACTGAGTAAAGACAGTGTACAGATTTCAAAGGTGTTAGGAAATTACTTGCTAACTACAAGGGAAGGAAGAGCTTTTACAATAATAAAATAGCAGTCACAGCTTTATATAAAGCATTAACATTAGCATTACTAATAGTGGGACAACCAGACATCTTATGACTCTTGATGTGATGCAATGTGAAGCGCACAACATGACCTGTGTAGGATTCTTACCAACAATGTTAAACTTCAATCTCGCCAACTGTAATTGAATATATAGACAGTCACGGGATGTGGATTATATGGTGGAAGGGAGTCAAAGGAATTGTAATTGATAGTATGATATGGGGGGAGGAGTGGGAGGGGAGAATTGGGGAAGGGGGGTTGTCACTTTGAGGGGTAAAAAGTATAGCTATTGTACTTTGTTGTATACCTGAAGCTAATTAAAAATATAAATAAATAAATTTAAAAAACACAAAAATACTTTCAATCTCATCAAGCCTTTTGACATAACTTTCAGTTTATAGGAAGCACAAGGATATAGGAAGAAGTTAAATGACATTACAATCCAACAATAATCAGACAAATAGACACAACGATGTGGGCATTCAATGAGAAAACTGTCCCGGTCACTTTAAAACATTCATGTAATAAAAAAGTGTCCAAGGGACTGTTTCAGATTAAAGAAACTAAAGAGCTATAATAGCCAAATTAAATCATTATTAGTTATTTATTTTGGTATAACAAATTACACCAAAACTTAATGGTTTAAAACAACAAACATTTATCATCTCACAGCTTCTGTGGGGAGAAATCTACATTTGGTTTAGCTAGGTGCCTCTGGCTAAAGTTCTTATACGAGAGTGCAATCAAGCTGTTGACTAGGCTTCAGGCTCATCTGAAGGCTCATCTGGGGAACAGAGTATAAGGAAGAATTGCGAAGCTCACTCGCGTGGTGTTGGCAGGCCTCAGTTCCTTGCTTTGTGGGTATTTCCACAGAATTGCAACATGCAGCTGACTTCTCTCAGGTAAGAGTTTTCAGGAAGAGCAGAGAATGCCCGAGATGGAATCCACAGCCTTTTTATAACTTAATCTCAACAATGACATCCTATCAACTTCTACTTTATTCTTGACTTTAGAAACATTTCGGCCGGCCGAGTGGCGCGGTGGTTAAGTGCTGGCTTGGGAAGCCAGCGGCCCCGGTTCGGTCCCACATATAAGGGCCAGTGACACTGCCCTCAAAAAAAAAAAAAATAGGCAGAAACATTTCACTAAGTCCAGCTCACACTCGAGAGGCAGGATTACACAAGGATATAAAGGCCAGGAGACAGAAACCACTAGGGTCCTCTTAGAGGCTACTGACCACAATGGCATAAAGCCTAGTCTATTCCAGTTACATTAAAAAAAAAAATCTATTAAAGGTATTTTAGGGACACTCAGGAGTATTTGAATATGAATTTGATACTAACTGATATTAAAGAATTTTTGTTAATCACATCACTAACACCTAAGAATATTACATAAACTGTACATATTTTTAGAAGACACAGGCTTGAGCATTTAGGTATAAAGTGTTGTGATATTTATAACTTATTTCCTAATTATATACACACATACACATAAAACATATACCATATACTTACACATGTACTTGTATTCATAAATACATATATGGATAGAAAAATAGATGAAGTAATAACAATGATTGAATCTAGGTTGTGGGTATGTGGATGTTCATTATCATCCTATTTCAACTTTTCAATCTGTTATAGAATATTTTGTAATAAAACGTTGGATAAAACTATGTTAGGTCAGCTTTACTTTTGTCCTTTTCCAGCAATTCCAGGAAAGCAGGTTGCAGAGCCCCACAAACTTCTCAAACCTGTAATGGCTATTCAAGATATTACAGTAACAAACACATAATGTTGATAATCACAGCTTTCCCCCATCTACTTCCATTGTGTAATACCTATTATATTTTTTAATACCTATGATTATATGGTGACCACTTTGGGAATGTGTGAATAGATTTTCTGGGAGAGTAAGGGATGGGGATGCTCACTACAGGGGATTTGGTGACTTTTATTATGCCCAGTTAAGCTACGATTTTCTGCTCTGTTTATATTCCCTTCAGGATTTTTATCAGGTTTCATTTGCAATTTTCCATGCTCCTTCCATATAACTCCTTTTCTACCTAAATCTATTTCTTTGCCCCCTCAAAGCCATTATGTTCCAATACTCTTGGGTAGTGATTCTTCAGTATGATTTGCAGCTACTGATAAGCTGTATCTTCACTAGAGCGATTTTTGGAGCCATCTGCCACTTCTCCAGAGTGCATAAAGAGATGTTAGAGATACTAGGCTTTCTTCAATCATATGTAATGCTGTCTAAATTTTATCTCATGCCATAGCTGCACATTCATTAATATTAGGAAGTGAGATTATTTATTCTTTCTGGTCTTGTTGCAATATAATGGTGATTGCCACAGTGTAATCATTTATTAAGTTGTTTTTAGTAATCTTTAAAATGCTGTTTGTAGGGCCAGCCAAGTGGCTCAGTTGGTTAAGAGCTCGCTTAAGAGCGCAAGCTGAGCTCTGAGCAACAGTTTGATGCCCAGCTGGAGCTGAGCTGCCGCTGAGCTGCCAACAGGTGGTAGGATGGCTCAGCTAAAAAGAACAAAAAGCAAAACAAAAAAAGCTGTTTGTAATATCAATTCTTTCAGCCATGAGAGCATATCCCCAGGAATAATTACTAAACCTGTGTTAAAATTTTCTCTTTTTTTCCCTACTAATTTCATTGGCTAGCCCGTATAGCATTTAACCTATTTTTGGGCTTTTTTTTGTTTTGTTTTGTTTTGTTTGGAGGGCAGAGTCACTGGCCCTCAGATGTGGGACCCGAAGCTGGGCCTCTGGCTTCCCAGGCCAGTGCTTAACCACCACGCCACTTGGCCAGCCCTAACCTATTATTGATTGAAGGTTATTTTTCAGATGACTGTATCTTCTCCCAACAGTATATTGGCTATCAAAATGAACATCACTGGTAGAACTTAATGCAGATTGATACGTGTCACTTCCTTCTGTTCTTAGGGATATTTGAGAGGACCACGGCCTGATGTTTAGATATCATGTATTCTGTGAAATCTAGGGTATATTCATAGTTTAACCCTAAGACCAGGATATTTCAAACAATATGCCCCTTAAAACAACATTTTTTCTGATAGCAAAATCCTTATATATTTATAGTAGGAGATGAAAAAAATACAAGTAAGCCAAAAAGATAAAATATTATCCAGTTTAACTCTGCCATCCAGGAAAAATCGCTGGTAACATTCTGGTCTATTTGAAACCATCCTTGCTCCACCCACTAAGAGCGTGTATATGAAGTAAGGTGAAAATGTTTGTATATAAGATGAGAACAAAAAAATAAACCAAAAAGAAAGGAAGACTAAAAGACACCTGAGAGTAGGAAGGCCATCCTGAACTGGTATGGAGGCTCTATAAACTTTTCAAAGTCCCAAGTTACTCCTGGCCATTGCTATACCATCCCTAGAGCACTCTGCATTTCTAGGGTGCCTTATTCTAATGAATCCAAAATGGCTAATCTAGTTTACCTTTTGTCTCTCTGTTGTAGCCAGTAAGATACAGGAAGAGAACTGAATGGAAGGTCACTCTGCTCTTAAAAGAGACTTCCTGGAAATCCCATATGGAAGAATATATATATATATATATATATATATATATATATATATATATATATATATATATCTAATTGGTAGAATTTAGTCACCTAGCTGCAAGGGTAGCTGGGTGCAAAGTAGGAGTGCAAAATAGGAGTATTAGAGAGAAAATATGAGAACTTATATTGGCATGAATTATCTCTTGATGGAGGGATAATGGGTGACTTAAATATGTGTGTGTGTATATATATGTGTGTGTGTGTGTGTATGTATATATATATATATATATATATATATATATATATATATATAATGAGTGTTCTATAGTAAACTTACAAAGAGTTACACTCTGTAAAATAACTGAACATATCAGGCATTTTTTATTTGTTTTGAAATAATTAACTACAGTTGACCCTTGAACAATGCAGGGGTTAGGGGCACCAACCTCCTGCATAGTCCAAAACATGAGTTTAATTTTTGACTTTCCCAAAACTTAATCTACTAATACCCTACTGTTGACCAGAAACTTTACTGGTAACAAACAGTTGATTGACACATATTTTGTATGTTATGTATATTATATGAGCTCTTCTTACAATAAAATAAGCTAAAGAAAATGTTATTAAGGAAATCATAAAGAAGAGAAAATACATTTACCATATTTATTAAGAAAACAAACAAACACATATAAGTGACCCACACTGTTCAAACATGTGCTGTTCAAGGATCAACCTACCTTCCTTCCTTCCTTCCTTCCTTCCTTCCTTCCTTCCTTCCTTTCTTTCTTTCTTTCTTTCTTTCTTTCTTTCTTTCTTTCTTTCTTTCTTTCTTTCTTTTCTGGAAAACCTATATAAAAATAGTACTGATACTGTCATTTTGAAGAGAAATAAGCTGATTCTTTAGAGAGGCTACAAAATTGTCCAGTACTGCAAAGTCTATGAGTGATGGAAACTGTTAAGCATTTAAAAAGATGTTTTTAATTAGTGCTTATTGCACAAAGCCATAGTTGCTCCCTCAAAGGAGAACTGATGTTTATTAAGCACCTCGATGTGCCTCGTGCATGCAATACATACATAAGATTCCCAGTCTACTTAATCATTTAAATCAAAGGTAAGCAAACATTTTCTGTAAAGAGCCAGATTGTTAATATTTTAGGCTTTGTGGGCCAAGATGCAAATCAGGAATATTATTTAGGGACTTATGCAACCAAAAAGAAAACAAATTTTTTTTCCTCACCATTTAAAAATCTACAACCCATTCTTAGCTCATGGGAGGTAAGAATCAGGTGGTTGGCCCTTGTCTGTTGACCTCTGTTCTACAGAGCCCAGTGCAGTATGCAGCATTTTGCTTTTTCTGCCGATGAGCAAATAGTGACTTAGCATGCTGGCCTATGTGCACAAAACTAGTAAATAGTAGGGCTGGGATTGGGTCCATACTTATGTGACTTCAAAAGCTATGCCCTTTCTACTTGGCTATGCTGTAGAACATGTAAACTCTTAGAATGAAATCCAGATTTTCTAGTGGAAGAAAATGTCATCTTGAAGAGCAGTGTATTTCCAGACCCTGCCAGAATCATGTGGTTGGAATTCAGGCACTTGCATCTCACCCAATGCCATGACATACTTCAAGCCAGTTGATGACCCATTTAGTAAAACAGGAATAAGCTCTTCAAAAAGTGAGGCTAGGGCCGGCCGAGTGGCGCGGTGGTTAAGCGCTGGCTTGGGAAGCCAGTGGCCCTGGTTCAGTCCCACATATGAGGGCCAGTGACATTGCCCTCAAAAAAAAAAAAAAAAAAGAAAAAAAAAGTGAGGCTATGTCTAGGGACAGCATTCATTTTACTTCAAGTCAAACTGGTCTTGCCCTTGGGCATTAGTGTAGGTTGAAATCTTTGTGTTCAAAAGGAAAAAAAAAAGGATTGATAATATTTTAACTTTATTGGAAAGTAGAAATTTTGAGAGGTTACAAATGATGTTTTTTTCCCCATCCTATTTAAATGATACGGTGATGTCCTCTTTAAGGAAAAGGCTGCGAGGCCTGGATTATTTGTTATCCAAGGGATAAATATTGAAGGCAGTGTTCAATCGGGCCCTGCCAGGACGAACTGACTTGCTGAGCCTTGCAATCAAAACCAAGAAATGACAGATTGCAGTTGGCTCTGACAAGGAGGGGCCTTTCGGGAAGGTGTCTCATGAATTGAGCATGAAGAGTGGGGTAAATGAGTGGCTTAAAAGCTGATTGATTCTCAGTAGCTACAGGTTTGAAGAACCTCAGTAGGGATAAAGTCACTGAGTGTCTAGTAATCATAGCTCCCCTCTGTTGAGTTCCCATGGTTTGCCAAGCTTAGTTGTGAAATTCTAATTTTTTTTTTTTTTTTTGAGGGCAGTGTCACTGGCCCTCACATATAGGACCTGAACCGGGGCCGCTGGCTTCCAAAGCCAGCGCTTAAGCACCGCGCCACTCAGCCAGCCTGTGAAATTCTAATTTTACAGTGACCCTGTATTGTAATTATTTCCAACTTCATACCTGAGAAAACTGACACAGTTGTCACACAGTTGTAGGTGGTAGAGATGCATTCATAGTCATTACCTCAAGGCTCACGTCCTCTCCATTGTACCATTCTTCTGCTTATACTAGTAAATGCAACCCCAGAGGGTGGTATTAGAAGGGTGCACAGAGCATTTATTTGACTGCTGTAGCATAATTTTGCTTGTGAGACAGATATGGCATTTCTGGTTGGACTGGAACCACAATTATAGGTAACTTGTGGTTTCTATTTCATTGAATATATTTGGGAAATATTGTGAACTTTTTAATTTGAAGATCATATATTAAGCTGCTGAAAAACTACTGAGAAAATGAGATGTTTCTTTTATGCGATTGAGACTTGATGCCTAACCTCATTGAAAGGGAAGAAGGTTAACATGTAATTTTTCCAGTTGACATGATTAAACAGCACAGTTTAAATATAAAGACTGTCAGAAGGAGGTCTGCAGAAATGCTTTGCTGGGAGAGTAGAACTTGCTTTGAAATGGAAGTTAATAGGCTTTACAAAGTTCTTCTAAATAAAACATTTAGAACAAACTTTTCAAGTCTTTTAGTTAAAGAGATTAAATAGCACACTCTATTGGGCATCGAGGAGTATGAGTGGAAATATGAACAGCATTTTATTTGTTCAAGGCCTTTTTTTGTTCTGAAGCTATTTACCTTTCTAGCCTCATCTCTTACTGTTTGTTGTCACAGATCTTTTTATTCCAGCCATAAATTTTATTGCCTCAAATGCACACATTGCTTTGTTTTCCTCTGAGGCATTGCCTTGCTCTTGCCAAGTACAGCCTTACTCTCTTTCCACTGAGCCAATGCCCATTGGTTCTTCATCAATCTGCCACCCAAGGCTAGAGTAGGGTCCTGTCCTCCAGGAACTCAGAACCTACATGAATGTGTATCTCCAATATCATTTGCCACAATGTCCTGGCATTTGCTTATTGATTTTCCTGGTAGGCTATGAATTTCTTATGGGCAGATACTATTATTTGTCTCCATAACCCAATGTCTGGTCTCTAGCACACCCGCTGCTAGTACCTATTAGATAATTCATGGATTAAGGCTTGCTTAATTTCCCTAAAAATGTATTTCATTTTTAATTTTCCTGACTTTCTGATTTTAGACAAACTTTTAATATCAGACTGTTGCAGAGGAAGGAATTTCACTGCATCAGTGGTTCAGAGTTTGCCTTCTTCATTACTATGGATTTCTCTCAGAAAATCTGAGAACTAGTTTATTTGCACTCTCTTTGTAGTCAATATCAATATAAATTATTAAAAACATAGTAATAGTTAAAGGCATTTATTAGTCAAAACTAGATTGAGAAGTGATGAAATGAATAACTAATGATTAGGACTATTAAGGAACATATTTAAAATATAATTAATCCAAGGTTATAGTCAATTTTTAATAATATATGTGCTCATATACAGTGACTTAAAGATTTTTTTTTTTTGGCCCGAACGTTTTTGTTTGTTTGTATGTTTATTTATTTCTTATGGTTGTTTTGGATTTGGTTTAAGTTCTCCAGAGTAAGAAACAAAAATAGATTCAGTTATATATCATTACATATTCTTTTCTCACATCTGTGTAAATAAGTGGAAGGATGTCTAAAAGCCATATAAGAAGAGACAGAAAATCTAGATGCAAGTAATCTCCTAGACCACATTTGGGCAGTTTTCACAGTTTCTAGAAGATGTTTACTAAGACACAATCAGATCTCCAGTATTGAATTCTAAAGGGAGCCTCCTTTTAAGTCAAAAATAGGAATAGTTTTACGTTGAAGGAATCCTGCAGCTGTAAGTCACCAGCCTCACTCCTTGGGGTCCGGATGCTTTGGTTATCTTTTTTATTCCTCTCTTTACCTCTGAGTACCAAAGCAAATCTTTTCTTCTCCCCTAATTCTTAGAAAGCCCAATTCAAAAGCTGATAGCACTAGGAATTTTCCAAGTTAATAGAAAAAGTTATGATATCCCTAGGTCAGTTTAGCCTACTGATAAGAGTAATAGGAAATAAAAATGACCAAGCTAGTTCTGAACCAAATACTTTTTAAGTGCTGAGATAGCCCAATTTTCTCAGGCAAAACTGGGTGAGGTTCATTATTGGCTACATTAACGGCACATAAATTTGGAGGTTGATGTTTCTAAAGGGAGATTCAAGAGCCTGACTATAATAAGAGAGTTGTAATTACATTGAGATAGTCTCCCAGGGTAAATGGACTCTGCATGAGCAATATGTCATAAATGTAGAAACTAGATAGATAGATAGATAGATAGATAGATAGATAGATAGATAGATAGATAGATAGATAAACTCTTGGTTGAGCAGAGGTTTTCAGAATTCAAATGATGCTTGAAATGAATAAAGATGAAATGCACATGGTTATTTTATGAAATGCACATGTATTACTGACCTTCCAAGCCCATGTCTACCGTTGCTTAATTTCCTGTTGCTGGACTTTTCAGAGTTTCATATTCAAAGTGATGGTAGGAACATTTGTCATAGAAGCCAACAAATAAATGTATCTTCTCATTCCCCCATGCCTAATCCACCCCCACCATGTTTAGTGAAAACATTTAATTTAGTGATTCAGGGAACAATTTCGGTGTTTTTATTTATAATAAGAAAGTAGCTAAAAAGGAAATACAGCCAGTAGAAAGTTATGACTCACTGATTTTACATAAAGGTGATATTTTTGTAAGTGCATCTTTATTTTGGGAAATGTGTAGACCTTACAAGTGTTATAATGAAAACCAGCCAAAAAGTTTTGATAAACAGGGAGCTGACTTGTTTGGGTTCCCCCAGTTTCATCAATCATAGTGGTTTACTATCTAATACTCTGAAAGGAAGAATTGTTCTCTATCTTGCTGTAATAATGTGGAGCTTTGCCTTTCTATGGAGGTTCAATTGCTGAGTTCTTTAGGTAAAACAGAAGAAACTTCTATAGTTTCTCCCTGATCTAGTCCCATGAGGGGTACCCCAGTGTAGGTAGAGAATTGCTCTCCAATGTTAGTTAACCATTTGGATAAAATTCATACCAACGAAAAGCAATGCTCCTTATTTTTTTACAAAAGCATTTCATCCAATTTAATTGTTGAGAGATGCAGTATTTAAGTTTAGTCTACAATTCTTGATGATGCCATTTTAACTAATGGAGTTCACTAAGTGACAGCCTCGTCTTTATCCCAGGCCTTTCAAACCTAGTTTTAATTTACATCAGCAGTTCAGGAATAAGTATTTGCCAAATGCATGTGGCAGACCACTGCTTTTCTCCCTAATGTCCATCTGTGGAGCACTTTGAGACTTCACTAAAATGATAAATTGGTATGTCTGGCGGGAAACAGCTTGTTACCCTGAAAAGTGCTGTACATAAATTGGAAGCCTACTCTCTGCAACAAACACCGCAGGTGGTAGCTCGTAATAAGGCATCTGTGGATGTTAAGAATTTTTGAAGTTGTTTGATTTTGTTTTCACATTTTTCTCCATTCAACCAAAAGTTTTCTTATTAAGCGAGCATCTCATTTGCTAAAAGATTTGTTGTGTTTATTAGAGGCAAAGCCTTTGCATTTCAAACATATGCAAGAGGCTTTTTTACTCTGACACTTCTTACAATCCTAAATTGGCTAACAACCCATATGGATCATGGAGTTCTTTAGGAGACTCAGAACACAGCTTTTTTTGTAATGCCAACTATGTTCCTACTGAACGTGCTATTTTAAAGAGAGATAATGTGGCATCTGTGACACTTACAAGGAAACAAATACTGCATTTTAGTCAACAGTAGGATAATCAAAATATAGGACTTCATTTTTATGGAACTTGGATGATGAATCCCACCACTTCAGGGGTAGAGATCTGAGTTCATCCAGACTAGATCACCAGTTGAAGGATTTGGTTTCCTTGTCAAATAGCCATTTGGCACCTACTTCAATTCTTCCAGTGATGGAGAACTTATTTCCTCTCAAAGACACTCCTTGCATTTTCAGAATGCCTCCTGGCCTCTCTGTAACTTATCTCTAGTAAGCAAATCTCCCCCTCTATCACTTAAAAATAATTCCTATTTGATTCAGTCTTGTTCACCAAACATTTACTGGACATTGACTCTGCCAAGCATGAGACAAGTTTCTGGGCTGCATGGTTGAAGAAGATACATGTCTTTTCTCCAAAGAGCTTATTGTCAATTGGGGGGCAGCAGAAAAGGAAAAATGAGATTATGGTGTGATAAATGCCATGTTAGCAGGAAGCACAGAGTGATTCAGGGACATAACAAGGAAGGGCATGACCTGGACTTATGGGCAGGCTTTCAGGAGGGGATAATGTTTATCAGGTCAGCTCTGAGGATGCACAATGAATTACAAATATTGAAACAGTAAGCTTGTTAGAGATTAAAAAAATGAGTTCCATGGGCAGTTGTATTTTCCAATTCACTTAGCAATCTAATAAATTTATGTTGTGACTGAATTTGTTCAGACAAAGAAAAGTACAGTATGGTAGATTTTTGGGTTTCATAATGGATACTTCTAAAGGTTTTGATACTGTCTAAATTTTCAGCTAATACAGATTGAACGTTGGTTAGCTGGACTCCTTTCAATGGCTAAGTGGTTCCAGTCTCATTCTGTGACTCACACTTATGTCCTGGGCATTACATACGGTATTTCATTTGATCCTTATAGCAGTGCTCTGAGGTAGATGCTGTAATCGACATTGTGTGTCATGATTCTCCTGGGTCCACCAGTTACAAACAGTGAAAACTGTGTCTCTGGGGTTATCAAGGTGCAACTGTATTTTTGTATTATATAAAAGTAATGCCCCCAGCCAATGACCAAATGCTACGAAGGCACTTTCTCTGGGACACTGTCCACTTTGGTGAAACCAATGGAAGCAGCCCTGTTACTGCCCTAGAAGACATCTAGATGGTAGCAGAGGGCACTACCTCATGCAGACTTATATTATAAGTAATAAAGGTCCATGCTTTGTATTTGAGTGACATTTAACAATCATGTTGGGACTGCTGCAGAATTTTATGTTGGATTACAAAGTTATAGATGTGTATGTATTATGTATACATGCATATATGTATGCAAACATATAATGTGTAATATGTATTATGTGATATGTAATATGTAATGCATAATATATAATGTATAATACATAATCTATAATATATAATACATAATATAGAATAATCACTTTATTGTATTGATTTTCTTTGCTCCTAATCACTGTGTGTGTGTATTAGTTTTTATATGTGTAGTATGTGCATGTGTATGTGATACTGTATATATTATATAATATTTTTTAAAAAAGTAAATATTCATCAAACTATTATTCTTTTATTACCAAATTAGGATATTATCAAGAAATAATATCTTGCCTGCCATTTCTGACCTAGTGTTTCATTGAATGCTTACTCTAAGAAATGTGGACCAATTTATAATTTTTTTAAAAATTAGAATAGTGATAGAGCTACATTTAAGACTTTGGGGTATTTTGAGATGAAATGATCATTATTATTACAAGTATAGTACTGATCATCACTAAATAACCTACAGATGCAAATCTTTCAACACATTGATTTTTTACTTAAAATTTTGTGAAATTATTAGTTTTAATTTAAATACTGATTTTATAAGAATAACGTATTCTATTTACTAAAAAAGAAAAAAGTTTAAGTGCTTTTGTTTCTCAGAGAAAATACAGCAAATAAAGCAAGTTCATACGATCAGCATAAGAATGCTAGGATGGTCACCATTTGTGTGGGTGCATATCAGGTCAGGCAGTAGCAATTTTGTTGCCATAGTGACCATTTAGAATCTGGTTTAATAGGCTTTGTAGGCAGCTTAATATAAAAGGGTTTGTTCTTCAACATTATGTCCTCAAACCAGCTTAGTGACTTAACGAAAATAAATTTTTTGAGGAAAGAGGCAGGCAGGTCAAATCTTAAAAAACAGCAGTCACACCCCTAATACTATTATCAGCTTGAATGTCGCCCATCTCCTGTCAGCCAAACTGAAGTCACAGCTATTGCCACCATTGAGAAGGTGGAGAGCAGTGTGGAACTGCCTGACTTCGAACAGGGATTTCCAAACTCGAATTCTTTATGCCACCACCGTTGCTCGACTTAGGATCCAACTTGCATTTGAAATGCACACACAATTCTTTCCTTTTACAAGCAAAATTATGAATGGGGTACTTGTTAAATATGTCCATAGAAACCCCTGGTTTAGTTTTTACCTTTACTATTGTTCCACTTAGAAATTAGTCTCTTTTTCTATTTGGAAGAATCAAATGAGTCAAGATAAGAAGGAGGAATAAAGAATTCAGGGGAGAAAACAGTACTTTCATATTTAGCTATTATGAGGTTTATGCATATTGCTATGTTTACAGAATTCACTTATGGTGAACAAATACAGTTAAGTTGTTTATTTTATTTATATTCAGAAATAGTTTTTATTATTGTTCAGTGCTTTTTTCATTAACTGCATTTGAAAAACAGGAAAAAATTAAAAGAATGACACATTTCCAAGATTCTGTGACAGCACTAATAATATGATGAGCCATCATTTCAATGACAGGTTTTGGGGAAGGAAGAAGAAACCATTAAATTTATGCAGTGACTAAGGCAAGTTCTAATTACAGAAATGTCAAAATGTGAACGAAGCATTCATCTGAGGAAGGGAAATTGTGAATAAAGGATATTAGTGAATGAGAGTGAATTAAAAGATTAAGAGAAGAATGGAAAAAGTAATATAGGTCATGCAATGGTTGCTGTCATCAGACTTTCATCCTGATGATAAAATATATGGTTTTTAAAATATCTTGAGAGACTTTTCATGACTATTACTAATTTCAATAGAATTTTATACCTATAACTAGGTTTATTAATTTTAAGTTATCTAAAATTAATATTTAAGTTATTTATTATATTAATATTATTAATAATATAAATATATTATATTGTATTTATATATTTTATAAAACATTATATTAATATCTAAGTTATTAGTTTAATTAATAACATTTAGTTATTACTCCTAAAATAAAATGTGTGCTTTCACTTTAAGTATATTAATAAAAAAGTAATTTGGCACCAAATTCTACTTCTCTTTGTTTTTCTTCTTTTTTTTAAGATTTTATTGGGGAATTGGCCCTCATATGTGGGATCCGGGGCCTGGCTGCTCAGAGCTGGTGTCCCAAGCCAGCTCCCAACCAACATACCACTCAGCTGGCCCCTACTTCTCTTTGCTTTTGACAACAAGAATATATGTGTAGCCCTTTTGTCGGTCTATTTTTTTTTGTAAGTTACACATATACATTAAATCATGTACTTTTTGTGCATCATATGTTTTGCAATTTAAAAAAAAAAGTATTTACTATTTACCTACACCCTTGACCCTGTAATTTTCCTTAGGCTTTCAGCAAAATGTTCTGCTGGAAATTTATAACCAAAGGCTCAATCTTAGCAAATTCTTCAACATAGCAGTAGGGAGCCCTATGAGTGAATGTGCATGGTTCCTGCTAGGTTTCAAGGTGGTGTGCATTTATTCCACAGTGAGATATTTTTATTCACTTTTTAAATGCAGTGATTGGTGTGCCTCAAATTAAACTCATAGTATCTATGAATTTGGTGTGTGTGTGTGTGTCCGTGTGTGTAACATGGAGACAAAAAATTAGATTAAAAACAATCCTCAGGGCCGGCCAAGTGGCACATTGGTTAAGAGCTGGTTTGGGATGGCAGCCACCATGGTTCAGATCCCACATATGAGGGCCAGTGACACTGCCCTCTACAGCTAACAACAGCTCCACTTGGATCTGGGATGTGGGTGAGCGATCTGGTGACGGTGTAGGATGCAGCCCCTGCTGCAGTGGACTGCCATAGGCTACAGTGAGTGGCTGGCATAAGCTGCCAATAGCCGAAGTGAGTGGCTGTCCAGAGGCTGGTGAGCGAGCGCAATGACGATACCAACCAACTTGGGTCAGTGAAGCAACGTCCTCCGCAACTAGAGTGAAGAACAAAAGGACAGCAACCTATCTGTTCCCCTTCCCTGATTCCCCAACGCTGTTTCCCCTCCCCCAATTCCCCAATAAAATCTTAAAAAAAAAAAAAATCAACCAAATAAATTTGAAACAAACAAACAAAAAACCAATCCTCATCTCCAAAATTTAGTTCTCAGAGTAGGCTATTTTATGCTCTCTTTTTAATCTAATGATCAAAATAAAATTAGTGATAACACGTGGGCAATTTTCTTTTGAGGTGGTTCATACTCATATGTTCTAATATAAATGCCAGATGAAGCTCAGGAGGAGCCTGAATGGGTGATGGTGGGTACCAGAGCCTCCTGGGAGTGTGGTCTGTGTGAGCAGAGAGGGGCTGTGGTGGCACTGTTAGTTCTCCTTGTTATTGAGGGAAAAAATGTTTTGTTAATAGGAAAAATGGTTATATACTTGGTAGAGTACAGTTTGAAAACAGCCTTGATGTTCATTAAAGAAGAGTTTCTGATTATTTCAATTCCTCAAGTGAAAACATTTTTTTTTTTAGAGGTTTTATTGGGGAATTGGGGAAGGGGAACAGACAAGTTGCTGTCCTTTTGTTCTTCAGTCTAATTGTAGAGGACGTTGCTTCACTGGCCCATGTTGGTATCGTCATTGTGCTCTTCCCGGATGAGGCAGATCAGTTGTCAGCCTCTGGATGGTCGCTCACAGCAGCTATTGGCAGCTGGCGCTGACTGACGGCCACTCATTGTAGCCTATGGCAGCCCACTGCAGCAGGGGCTGCAGCCTACACCGTCGCCAGGGCTCGCACAGCCCAGTTCTAGGTGGAGCTACTGTTAGTTATAGAGGGCAGTGTCACTGGGCCTCATATGTGGGATCTGAACCCGGGCTGCTGGCATCCCAAGCCAGCTCTTAACCAATGCGGCACTCGACCGGCCCTCTAGTGAAAATATTTTTATCTAATAGGTGGCTTAGGTTATGGCATCGGCGCTGTTAAGCAATGTAACATGAAACTATAACAGAAATGGCCAGTCATAATTGATGGTAAGCTCTATGAAAGCAGGAACTTTGGTCTACGTTTAATCACTACTGTATTCCCAGTTCTTAGAACAATACTTAGTAGGTGAATTAATAGGAAAGGAAAACCTCTAGAAAGGCATTTTTTAACTAAAAATGAAACTAATGTTTATAATGTGTAAATAAGCACCTAAACTATTTTTCAATAAGACTAAATATTATGAGTAAACCTAATCCTTAGTCTTATGTAAAATGAGAATTATGTACAATTTGCAATATGTGATCACCTGTGTATTTATTGCAACTTGAATACGAAGTATAGAAACTGAGCCGAAAGCTCTTTTCTTTCTGAGATATAAAAGCTTTCTTGAGCTATATAAGCAAGGTCAGACTGGGAAAATTATTCAAATGGTATTTTCTGAAGTGTCTTTCTTGTATCTCAGTTTTGCAATGCACTTCTGGATATTTAGGAACTGAATTGCAGAGCTAATAATACTCAGGACCCCCCACATGCAATTTGTTACACTGGTGTCAATGTTGGCAAATGCATTTCACCATAAGAACTAATCCAGTAGGGTAGGTAGTAGGGACTGCCAGGAGCACTGTTTTGAGAAGGATTCCGAGGCTTTTTGTGGTCTCAGCAATAAAAACTGCCGAGATCAATTAGTGATATCTGCCATGATCAAGAACTTAGAAGGCAGAGGCACATGTTGTAGGTACTTGCCATCCCTGATTCATGTAACCATACTGATAGTTTTTCCACAACATTTAAAAATAATAACCTATTTTAGGGCAAATCTAAGTTTGCGCGCTTGCACACGTGCACACGCACATATGCGAGTATACATCTGTTAATATATAAGAAAACTCTAAAATTAGTATATTAACAAATCTAAGTTGTGTATGTGTGTGTGACTGAGGAGACAGAGACATTGTTCTTTAAGTTGAATAACAAATTACTGTCTAGGATTCAGATACTGTATCGCTAATATGTAACTGGGCAAATGATCTTTAACCCACAAAAGCTCCTTGGGGTGGTTGGTGATATCTGGATTTCAGACATGAAGGAACTGAGACTCATTTAAGTAACCCACTGGAGCACACACAGATGGTGAGCACCTGAAATAAAAGTGAAATTTCAGTTTGTTGGATTCTGAAAAATAATCATTGTTTTTATTCCTTGTGGTTTATTGTACATACACAAGCACACATAAGAATACTGCATATATACATCACAAATAAAAAAAATCAGTGAATGTGCAAATAAATTTTATATATATAATAGAATATTACTCAGCCATAAAAAAAATGAAATCTTGTGGCAACATAGATGGACTTCAAGGACATTATGACAATTGAAATAGGTCAGAGAAGGACAGGTATCATATGATCCTTCTTATGTGTGGAATCTAAAAACAAACAAACAAAAAGCAAACAATCCAAGTTCACAGAACAGATTAGTGGTTGCTGGAAGTGGAAATAGGAGGTAGGAGAAATGGGTGAAGGGGTATAAACTTATTTTAAAAAGAGAGTCTATGTTACAGATGTATGACACAACTTCCTTGAAGAGAGTGAGGGAAAATTTAACTAACTTTGGGAGGGAGTAAAAACTTTAAGACAAACAAATAAACAAAATCTAGTGGATATTCATAGTATAGTAATGATTTAAAGTTTACACATGACTTTAGGGTGCAGTCAGCAGAGAGAGACTACATTTCTGAACAGCAAATTTAGAAGCCTATTCAAAAATATAATGAAAATAAAGAAATAAGTTGAAAAATGAAAAGTAGTAAAAATATTAGTTTGAATAAAATGGCTTTTGAGGAAAGATTTTAAAGAATAGATAATTGTCTAAATTCTGAGAGAATCAGGGACAAGTGCTTTGATCCATGAGTGCAATCCGCAACCTTGTAGTGGTTTGGCAAGCAAATATATATTTTAGATGTTTATGAATTTTAGTAATTCTGATTTTTATGTGTCCTTAAATAGTTTCATTTAAATGTATTTTGAGTATAAAGAAGCAGTTTTTTTTCCCTAGCTAAATTGACAAAAAATAGTTTATAATTGTATTATTTTACCCAAGGCTGAGATATCAACTTTCAAACTCAAGTATTTTGGAGCTGAAAGGAAATGTAGAGATAGTGTAGGCTTCCCCTCTTCCCACGTAACTCTCTCAAACTGGTGTATATGCACACACAGACACAGATATGTTTACATATTTTATAAATGATAGTTGTAAATAAGGACAGTGACATTTAGTATTTTGTTTCCAATCACATTGCTGATTCAGGACAGAGAAAGATCTAGTCAAGTGTTCTTTCTGATACATCATTGTGTATCTCACCACAACACTGGCATCAATGTTTTAGGAATTACTTCTTGAGTACCTACTCAGTGGCTGGAACTATTCTCAGCTATGTACAATGGATACTACAGGAATACTCTGAGTGCCTCAAAAAGGAAAAATAAATTAGAAAGAATTATCTAAACCCCAAATGGAAAACTAGTGTTTGACATGTCTTATGTGCAATTAGGCTTAAGGAACATGTTGGCATAAACTAAATCACCTGTAGAACAACCAATGGCAAAGAAAAAGGAAACACATCCCATGCATAGCACCAGTATTTTGCACACCATTTGCAATTGTGTATTAGCGCCTTGCATACTTTACTGTTGTTGGAAGATTATTCCTTAGACTGACAAAACTTTAGCAGACAGTCCTGACTTCATGAAATTTTAGCAGTCATAGCTTAAGCATGTTAGTCAAGAAAACAATATCTTTTCGAAACGCTGAATTACTACACACTGTATATTTCATGAGATTTGGTATTTTATATCTCTGCTCTGCAGGCGGTGATCAGATACATTTATTGCCAAATGTGTGATGTGGGCACTGTAACAGCCTCAAGGAGAAGTCCAATTTGGGAGAGAAGCAGCCTTTTCTCTACTAAACGCTCCTACACAGCTGGCTATCTAATCACACACGTGTCTTTTATGGTCATTTTGGGGGTGCTTGTAAGTTTGCTATCTTACTCATTTGTCCCTTTATTCAAGTATTTTTGTTTGTTTAAACAGCAAGTGGTAAAATTCAGACTTGGCAAAATTGTTTTCATTTCAAAAACAGCAGTTGTTTTCCTATATGAGTATCCTTCCATGTACAGTAGTTTGGAAGTCAGATGTCAGTACCCCCTGGCTTCTCTATGAAAAATGAGGCATATGTTAATGTACTGTGATTAGGGGAGCAAAATGGGAGAGTGAATTTAAGTTCGAAATTTCATATATGAATCATAGTCATTTAGTCAGTTAGCCAACAGGCATTATTAACTTCCCTCTATGTACCAGGACCTTTACTAAGGTAGAATGCTTTAGCACTCCCTTTATGATTTGATCTACTGATATTTCTTAATATAAGACCAAAAGCAAAAATGACTTAGAACTAGCCCATTGGGAAGCCAGATCTGTTAAGAACATCTCATTATATCAATATCTCTATGTTAGGGGGGCAATATTTGTCTATCCACCCAGGACCGAGGAATGCATAATTCACATATAAGCACTCTGTGGGGTTTACTGAGTTAGAAATAAATTGAAAATACCACTATTTCAATTAACAAGGGACTGGTACAATAAATTACCTAATGTAGAATATAACAAAACTGTTAAAAAAATCATAAGACAGATCTTTATGTACTAAAAGGAAAAGACAACCGTGTTTGAAGGAGAGTGGGAGAAAAATTAAAATGAAAAATAAGTTGTCAGGGGCCGCCGGCTGAGTGGCTCAGTTGGTTAAGAGCTCGCTCAAGAGTGCGAGCTGAGCTCTGAGTAACAGCAGTTTGATGCCCAGCCTGAGCTGAGCTGCCACTAAACTGCCAACAGGTGACAGGATGGCTCAGCTGAAAAAAAAAAAAAATAGAAAACAAGCAAACAAAAAAGTTGTCAAAATATGTAAAGAAAACTTGACACCTATACATGTTCGACTATTAGAAAATAATCTAAGAGGATACACACCAAAATGAAATTAATATAATTTAGGGTGTTAGAGGAGGAAAGTTCTTTTTCCCATTAAATTTTCATGTTTTGTATCATTTTGGAGCAATGGATTTTTTTTTTTTTAAGATTTTATTGGGGAATTGGAGGAGGGGAACAGACAAGTTGCTATCCTTTTGCTCTTCAGTCTAGTTGCGGAGGACATTGCTTCACTGGCCCATGTTGGTATCGTCATTGTGCTCTTCCCAGATGACGCAGATCAGTCGCTGGCCTCTGGATGGTCACTCACCGCGACTATTGGCAGCTCACACTGGTTGCCAGCCACTCACGTTGGCTGTCGGTCACTCACTGTAGCCTATGGCAGCCCACTGCAGCAGGGGCTGCAGCCTACACCATTGCTGGGGCTTGCGCAGCCCAGTTCCAAGTGGAACTGTTGTTAACTGTAGAGGGCATGTCACTGGCCCTCATATGTGGGATCCGAACCGGGGCCGCTGGCGTCCTAAGCCAGCTCTTAACCAATGTGCCACTTGGCCGGCCCAACAATGGATTTTTAAAAAATGAAGAATATGAATAAAAATGTGCAAAACATGTATAAAGAAACATGCTGAGTGAAAGACTTATTTGCGCCCACCTGCAGTTAAACAGAGTGCATTTGTGTTTAACACATATTGGACTGCTAGGGGTAAAAAAAAAAAACCAAAAAAAAAAACACACAAAAAAAAATCCAGGTGTGTAGCTTCTTATTGCTGTTAAAACAAATCAACAAACATTTGGTGGCTTAAAACAACACATTTATTTTCTTAGCGTTCTAGAGGTGAGAAGTCCAAAATGAGTCTTACTGTGCTCAAACAAAGGTTTCAGCAGAGTTGGTTCCCTCTGGAGGCTCCAGAGAGAATCTATTCCTTGCCTCTTTGAGCCTCTAGAGGCTGCTGACGTAACTTGACTTCTGGCCACATCACTACAATGTCTGCTCCTGTGGTCCCATCTCCATGCTCTCCCACAATGACCCTCCTGCCTTTCTCTTATGAGGATCCTAGTGATTGCATTTAGGGCCCGCTGAGATAAAGTAGGATAATCTCCCCAATTTAAAATCCTTGATCACATCTATAAAGTTTCTCTATCTAAGGTAACATTCACAGATTCTGGGAAGTAGGACATCTTTGGGAGGCCATTATTCAGCCTAGCAGATTAGGCTAGAATTCTACTCTTGCCTTTACTAGCTAGAAGAGATGTATGTATCTTTGAAGTCACAGTAATTATTGATTTGCTAACTTTGCATGGGGGGCTGGATAGTTCACAGTCAGACTTCAAATCCTGGCTCCACCAGTCCATCAGTATGAGAAGTTTGCTCATGCTAATTTATAGCCTTTTTGTCACAGTTTCCTCTCTTGTAAGGTGGCTATTATAACAGAAACTACTTCATAAAGTGGCTGTGACGATTTAATGAAATATTACAAGTGAAGGGCTTAGAACAATGCCTGAAACATAGAAAGTGCTCAGCCAAGCTTGGCTGCTGCTACTGGTATTCCTTCTCATGTTCATGCTCACAGTTGTGAGCATGATGTTATCTTTCCGTAATTTTCACATCTTATTTGATTATTTTGTAGGAAGGATAAAAGCAGTTTGTTTCTTTGGTGGTTTCTCTCCTCATTGTTATGGTGAAACAGAAGAGCTAGAGAGGTATAAGAATGCCTAATCCAGTTACCTTTGTTTTGGTGGGTGGCTGTATTCAGGAGAGAATCACATTGTATAATAATATTAGTAATACCTATCGAGTAATAGTGATAATAATGTTCACTTTTGTACATTATTTTCATTTATTAAACCCTATAACTTTATTATTAAGAATTGTAATGGCAAGGTTGCAAAACATTACTATTTTCAAAGCCTTTTTACATCTATTATCTCATTTGATGCCATCGCAGACACCTGGATTATTAGTCACTTTTGAGGACTGCAGAGTCTCCCATCTGATTTGCGCTAACACTGACGGAGGCGCCTGTGTAATAAATGGACGCCCACCGGTAAGGGCCACACATTCCAGTGAATGGAATTTGGAGCTGTATTCTGTGACTTCCTTTTTCCTGCGGAGTGAACAGCAGTTGGGGACAAGGGAGGAGAAGAGATAATCAATTCAGGCTTTGTTTGTGTGTTTCTTGATTTTATTTCATTCCAGGACCATCAACTGAAGGGAAAGAAACTGCTTATTAGAATGTTGCAAGCTGTACTTCAACCCTTTCTCTTTGGAGCCAGGCTTTCAAAGCTTTTTCCTCTCAACATTTCTCATTTCTCTTCAAAGGTAGCAAAATATAAATACATTCAAGTGTGCATAGCGGTTAGGGTGTTTATGAAGCCAATGAATAGGAAATCATTAGAAACACTGTCGCCCTCCACCAAGGGCGATGGGAACATACTAAGCAAGTGACATTCTTTGTGCCAAAGAAGACGATTTTGCAGATGCTATCACTTCTATTCCCTATGTTGTTTTGAACACTGGTCAGAACTGATGAGAAGCCCATGTGGGAAAATCTAGATTAAGGAATATCCAGATTTAATGACATAAAAGGACAATACGCATATACAGCAAAACCCAAACAAACATGCAGAGAAATATGCCTTTTTCCTTGTTATCATTACCTAAATAGTTAAAGTTCAGGATTCTCTTAAAATCTGAGCACAAATATAAGTGTGATTTGATTTGAGCATCCTCGAATCCCTAGTTATTCAGGCAGAAACCTTTTCAAGTCTGTTAAAAAAAATAAATAACGTCTTTATAGCATGTGCACTAGTGCGTCTGTTTCAGCAAACATTTATTGTATGCCTGCCATTTTCCAGGTATGATGTCAGGAATGGTGGAGAAGGCAAGACATGATCCTTGGCCTCAAAGACCTTATACTTTTAATCTAGTGAAAGCACATTCAAACCTGTTCTGTGCTAACAGGACTTTCCCATCATGCTTTAAACATAGGATGCATATTTTCATTGAATTGTTGATCTTAATGGATTAGCTGGTCTCTATCTCAATAGGCAGACTGTTGTTTTTGTGGCCTCCTCCTGCTGTTTTTAATATCCTGGTGGCTTTTCTACTGGCTTCCTGTGGAGCTGTTTTTAACAGCTATCCTTTAACACTGTGCATTTTTTTCCATACTTTTTCCAAAGTGGTCCACTTACTAAAACAAAAGCTTCCGCTTATTTGAGAAAATGAGGACTCTAGGAAAGAAATAGTTCCTGGTGATAGGTGTTGAATTAGGGATTTACATAATGACCTGGAATTGGTTTACATCCATAAATTTGATTCCCTCCAAATTGGCGTTTGAACATGTATTTATACAGATGTTCAGAGGCTCTGAAATGGGCTCTTTTTAAAGACCCAGATTCTATGTATTATAGAATTGTAGTAGTTATATAAACCCACACCTGTGAAAACAGGGCTAAGCTCTAAAGTATTAAACTCGGAGATTAAAACATCCAATGGCTTTTTTAGTCTGTAATTTAAAAAGGGATCATTTTTTTTTCTCTCATGTCCAGAAAATAAGAGATCTTGATGTTTGTAGTGTCCAAGAGAGGATATATTAAGTGCCACTTTATGTTTCAGTATATTGGGAGATGTTATAAATTAGATGCAACCCTTGACCTTGTCTTGCCCACCTCAGAAAAAGAACCCTGACAATATAGACAGAGCATTGAAGATTACATAGCAAGATTAATACCCTGGACAAATGTGCATGGTAGTTGCTGCATGCTACCTTCATCTTTAAAAGTATTGTCTCCTTTAAGCCCCAATCCTTTCATCCTTACCTTTTAAACCTTCTTCATTTTTTTAAGGTCCAATGAAAATCCATACTATTTACTATGCATTCTCTGTTCTCCACACAAGGTATGATTTCCCTTCTATGAAACTCTACACTATTTTGCTAGATCCTCCTTTTCTGTATTTATGATGAGTTATGGTTATTTTGAATATATGCTTTATTTCTCCTGTCACATTTTAAGCTCCTTATAATCGGGATTATTTTTGTTTGTTTGTATTGGGCCCCAATATAACACATACAGTATACTAAACATTGTTCTATGCATGTTACATATAATACCATTTTATTCTTCATAGCGAATTAATTAAATTCTAGTGTCATCCCTTTTTTACTAGGATGAGAAAGTTGAGGCAGACAGAGAGAAAGTAAATAACACTGAGTTACATCCTAACAACAAGGTATGTACTTACCCTAAAGTTAGTGGGAGAGCTGGGGTTTGAACAGGTTTGCTCTTAATCATGACATTTTTCTACCAGTCAAGATGAGTGAAGTAGTGCTGTTGGGAGGGAAAAAAAAAAAATAACCCTCAAAGCTTATAGATTAAAGTAAACATATCTATTTCTCTCTTATGCTATGTGTCTATTGTGTGTCTTTGGAGACCGGAATCCAGGCTAATAGAGAAGTTACCATCTGGAATATTGCTTGAGGCCACATCAACAGAAATGAGTATGGCAAATTGTTTACTGTTCTTAAAACTTCTACCCAGTAGTAATAGAAGTTATTTTTGTCCATATTTTATTGGCTGAAACAAGTCACATGGCCACACTTAGTTGTTTTTTTCTTTTTTTTTTTTTTATTTAGTGTCAGGTGTACAACACAGTGCAATAGTTATACATTTTACCCCTCAAAGTGACAACCCCCCACCCCCAATTCGCCACCCCACTCCCCCCACATATCATATATATCTATTACTCTTCTTCTGACTCTCTTCCACAGTATAATCCACATCCCATGACTATCTATATATATTCAATTACAGTAGGTATACCACCTCTGCTTTAGTAATACAGTGCAGTGATCAAACCTCTACTCCATCCATGAAATGGTCTCCCTAACAAGACCTATGATCATCTGACATTCCACAGAATATTTACAACATTATTAATTATATTCCCCAAACTGTTTTTCATATCCCAGTGGCAATATTGTAGTTGCCTATTTTTGCTGTCTAATCCCTTCCCCTTCTCCCTCATCCCCATTCCCCTCCCAATTAGCAACGCTGATTTTTCCTCTATATCTATGAGACAGTTTCTGTTTACTTTGCTCATTCATACAGTTTTTCAGATTCCATATATGAGTGAGATCATATGGTATTTGTCCTTCTCTGACTGACTTATTTCACTCAACATAATAGTCTCTAGGTCCATCCATATCATTGCAAATGGCACGATTTCATTCTTCCTTATAGTGGAGTAATACTCCATTGTATAAATATACCACAGTTTCTTAATCCAGACATCTACTGATGGGCATTTTGGTTGTTTCCAAGTCTTAGCTATTGTAAATTGTGGTGCTATGAACATAGGGGTGCATAACTTTTTTTGAATAAGTGTCTTGGTTTTTTTCAGGATAAATACCTAGGAGTGGAATTGCTGGGTCAAACGGTAGCTCTATTTCCAGTTAGTTTCAAAACAAGGTAGGGAAGTACAGTACTATGGTTTGCCTAGAACTGAGAGCCTACACTATTTGTTGAATGTCAGTGTCACTGTTGGTTACATCAGCTATGCCATCTGCTTTTCGCCTTTCTGTCCTAAGCCTCCAGTTGTAGCTCTCCCTCAGAGATGAAAGTTCACTGCTAGAGGTTGTATTTGTAGAATTCTTTTTAATGGTAATAAGGACTTTGTTGAACTTGATCAAGAGACCCGGTTCAGAAATTAGAATTAGAAGCAGGGATGGACTGATGTGATAACTAGGGCAAAAGCCTGAGGAGGCAAAATAATTGAAAGAATGCAAGGGGAAAGCTTTGGAGTAGAGACTGAACTTGAGTTGAACTTAGTAGCTGAATACAAAGCCAGGGTAAGTTCTAAAGAACCAAAGTGACAGCTAAAAAAAATTGTGAAAACTGAAGTAAACTTCTCAGGACAGAAATTCATTCATTTATTTATTACATGTGTTGAATACTTCCTATGTGCTTAGCAAATGAGCTAAGCCCATTTACAAATATTTTATGACAATTGTAAGAGTGAAGAAAATGTCAGTATACCCATTTAACAGGTGAGAAAAATGAACCCTGAGATAGCTATAGGAATCCAACACTACACCTTTAAACTTAATGCGCAAACATTTAAATCCAGTTGTCTGGTTTCTAAGCCCATATGCTGAAACAAATGACTGCTTTCTAAAATCAAATTTACTGTCTTATAGAAGAAAATAGTAAGGATGGAAAGGCAAAATTTAGGTACATGACAGCATTGGTCAACTTGGGCATAGTGGGTTTTGCCTCTGGTTCCAAGATATTATAAAATTTAATTGTTTGCTGCTACTTTACTTCTTTTTTTTTTACTTTTTTTTATTTTTATTTTTTAGCTGAGCCATCCTGCCACCTGTTGGTGGCTCAACAGCATCTGAGCTTGGGCTGGGCATCGAACTGCTGTTGCTCAGAGCTCAGCTCACACTCTTGAGTGAGCTCTTAACCAACTGAGCCACTAAGCCAACCCAACTGCTACTTTACTTCTACAATGCCTTTCTTAGCACTGTAACACAACAGCTATTTATTTTTTAAAAATCAAAGCCATTTCCATTTTCATATTTATTAGAACTCTTCTTTTTTTTATTAGAAGTACCCAGCTGTATTGCATTAGTATCTTTAATGCTTTACTTGGTAAACAGACATGTGAATCATTCTGCCTACATTTTATTTTAAAATAATGACAGTTGGTCAGATCCATGTCTCTCAATAGCTCCTATATCTTTTTTATTAATGTCTTAAATATGACAAATTGGATACAGAATTACAAGTCATAGAAGATATTCTTTCTATGTTAAAAAATGGAACCAAATATCTGAGTTGTTTATGAGAAACTTAATGATTTTTAATAAGAGTTTTTGAAATTTTCTTTCATTTATGTATTGAAACAGAAGTATTTCAGTTGTAATAGCTGTATTCCAACTGCAGATATTAATAAGATGTATGTAAATCCCAAAGTACATTGTCTGACCCATGCAAATGCTTGAATATCATCAACATTATCAGTATAACGTCATTCACATTACCATTATATTATTGATACAATGAATTCATCTCTGTATTGAAAGTCAGATACCTCAGTGATTTGAAGGAATCTGAGATTTTCAATTTGATAACCTCTTTTCTTTTCTCCATCTCTTATTCTCCCTCATTTCTCCAATGCATGTCACCATACACCCCAGACACATCAGGTTTATCTGGATGATGACCCTGACATCCTGGCTCCCAGAGGACCACATGCTCTGGAGTTGTATAGGTTGGACAAGGACCACACTGCCCAGGGCTCATGTTGGAATTCTTTAAAGAACCCCTATCCTCATGGCATTTACCTGGCTCCATTTGAAAAGTACATGTTTCCTGTTGATGGCTTTTGTTTCCATTTGTTATAGTGCTGAGTACGTCTGAATCCTATTTCAACTCTCTTTTCGCTCAGAACTTCCTGCAAGGGTATGCCATCACAGGTTACAAAGCATGAAGTATACGGAGTTCTTTATTCCCTTGTCTTCATGGTAGCTGGAGCTCTGGGCCAGTTGCCTTTCTCTGGAGACTTGCCTATTCACTCTAGGTGTTGAGGAATATTATCATATTCTACATGTGCCATGATAAAAAAAAAAAAAAACAAAGAAACAGTTTGGGTTGTACAGACTTAGATAATACCCAACACAGTATATCACATGTCAACTAATCTACTTGCTTTCTTGTAGTAATTGCAAGATAATGGATTTTATCTTAAATTTCTTTCAGAACATTTCATGTTAAAAAATTATTTTACACTCTGTTGAATAGATATGTGTTTGACCAAAGTACATTCATTTAAAATGTGGTATTTCCTTGGTCCTTGAAATGTAACTAGAAGATTGGGTATATTTTTGGTAGGTTAGGGATCATGACATGCTGATACCTGTCCAGGAAGTATACTTTTCTAGCCACACTATGTTTCAGATGAAACACTTATCCCTACATCATTCATTTAGTGTGAATTAAGTCAAGACTTTGGAATAATATGTTCTCCATACACCCCTGCCTACGTGGTGAATAGGTGTCTTGACTTCACCTTGGTATTTATTATTTATTTTCCATAAACCTCCACTATTAAGTATGTATTTATCAATAAGAGATTTTTTCCCATGCCAATCATGGATTATGAAGTTATAAATCAATTAATATGTACCGCTGATAATCATCTTGGGTCAGCAGACTTATGAAATATAAATGAAAGTTGAATTCTGTTAAAGGCAGAACATTTATACTGTGCACCAGCTACATTGATGAGTAATAGGAAGATTTTACATTCTCAGGAAAATTTATAAATAACTCGGAGGTTTTCTGCATATCAGATAACATTTGTATTTCTTCAAACTTTAATCATGAACGAATCTATATAATAAAACATATAATAAAAATATGTGTTTTCAGAGTGATATTATGTTGTGCTCTTAGTAAAATAAGATCATGGTGAAATTAGTTTAATAATATCAATGTTTAATTATGATTTTGTTACCATTGTATAGTATCATCTAATTAAACACCCTGCCATAGTGTGTGTTACCAGTTTTATAATTTACAGTGGCATATGGATAAAGATATTCTTTTCTGATGATGAACAATATTTTTCTTATGTATATTATTGCTTTGTAGGTATTAAGCATCATTTTCATTTAGATGAGTAGGAAGAAATTAAAAAGTCAAGGAGCTGTTGAGGACCTAGTTAGGATTTCACTTTCCTTTTCCTTCTCTGACATTTCCATTCATGAATCTGACTTATATTGAAGTGAAGTCACTGGTAAATTGATGTGTTGTTTTTGCCAATGACATACATTAGTTTAAAATATATTCACTTTTGTAATGGTGTGAAGCTTAATATTTTTTTCTTAGACATACAAAAGATCATAAAGTTCTCATATTCTCCAAAGAAGTTGGTGTCAGTTCAACCAATGAGTGTTTAAATACTTAGTCTATGCATTTATTTAGTCTTTACTGAAAACTTTCTTTGAGCTAGGAAGTGTGCTTTGAGGTAGGATGGCAAAGATGGAATATCGCACAGTCTAGCTGGGGAGACAGACGATTGCCTTGGAGTTCAATGATAGCTGCATATACAAAAGTACTATGAAAAGGTACCTAATCCATTCCAGAGATTGGTTTGAGAGGTAGGAATAGGTTGAGTTCAAAGACTGCTTAGAGAAGACTATATACACTTGAGGTCAATCTTTATTTTAGTAAACCACCTAAAAAATAGAGAAGAGAAGTGGAGACAATTATTCTAGGCAGAGAAATGGAATACACAAATAGAGGTGTGAGAACATACCATGTTAAGAGAGCTTCAAGAACTTCAGCATTCCTGAAGATTGAAGCTATAAAGATAGGTGCAGGTAGCCTACAGAGAAAGTAGGAAAATAGCACAGAAAGGACCTTTTGTACATTATGTCTCATGCTTCATAATTGGGTTTTATTTAAAAGGTATACATAGGTAGCCATCAAACATTTTTAAGTAGAAGAGTATTGTTGGATATTAATATAACAAAAAATAAAATAAAACAGTGAAATAGTGTGGTGAAAGGACTGAAAGAGGGGAGAGGAATGGGGGCAATGTGACTGGGTAAATGAGAAATGGGAAGGGCAGGATTCTAGGCCAACACAGTGGGAATGGGAAGATATAGGTGGATTTGAGAAAGGCACAGGAAGCTAAACCAATGGACATAGTGAATGAATTAAATGTGGGGATGAAAGGGGAAAGAAAGGAGTCTAGGAAACTGCCTACCCTGGATGGTTGGTTGGAGGTGATACTGCCTAAGAATTGGAAGATCGGAGAAGCAGCCAATTTGGGGGTGGGGAGGGATGCAGAAGGAAGGGGCAATTAGATGAGTATCTTTTTCTGATATGCTAAATTCTGTATAGAATGAATCTACCACAGATCTAGCATTTGAATTGGGAAGACACACTGAAGTCACTGAGAGCTAAGATCTCTGTCATCTAAGAACTTCAAAGTGTAAGACAAGGTTAATAAATACAAGGTCTGGCCGAGTGGCACCGTGGTGAAGCGCTGGCTTGGGACGGCAGCGGCCCTGGTTCGGTCCCACATATGAGGGCCAGTGACACTGCCCTCAAAAATAAATAAATAAATAAATAAATAAATAAATAAATAAATACAAAAAAGTTACATTTTTTAATAAAACCTAAAGTACAGTTATATTTGTGTCATACTCTTGAGTACACATCTGACCAGATTTATGGTCACCAATTTTTGGTCATCAATATTTATGAACATTCTGCATAATTGCTTTTTAAAAAATAAAAGTTGCCTTACTTTGTGACTGCTTTGTAGCCAGAAAATAATCAACATTCTAATCAAAACTCCTATAGGGAAATTGGGAAGTGCCCAAACCAAACAAACATATGTATGCACAGGAGATAAAAGGAAAAATACAGCCCTTAAACTCAAAGATCTTATCATTTAGCTTATCTGGCTTTCCATCATTTGCTCACTTTCAGCTATGTTCTAAGGGATAGTAGAAGATGGAATGAGAAACTTCTACATTAAAATAGAGCAAAATCATGTGTGTGTATGTGTGTGTGAGTGTGTGTGTATATATATTACCTATACACAGCAGTAAGAGAGGAAGAAAATATTTTATATTTTTAATAAAGGTATGTGTTGTATATAAATTCCACATGAACTACATTACGGATTAGATTTCCAGACTGTTAACCAGAATGCTAGAGAATAGAGCTGTGTTTGTGAGTTATAATATTAAATCTTACTAATTACTCTGGAAACAACCTCAGTGTTTTAAAAACATTTTCAGGGGGTAGAAGAGTTGTCATTTTGTAAGGGGCGAAAAGGATAACCATTGCATTGTTTTGTATACCTGACACTAATAATAAAACAAAACAAAAACATTTCAATACTAAGGAATTGAAGGAAAAGCTATTTATTTCTCAGTTACCTTAAAAAAAAAAAATCAAGGCAACAGGAAAGGCTTCTTTCCTGAACAATCCAAGATAATTGGTTTCACTGTATGCTCTCTCAGATTCCCCCAAGCAATCAGCTGCCAGGTTAAAAAATAAATAAATAAACCTCAATGGACAAATGTTTGCAATGGCTTTTGGCCTAAGGCAATGCAGTTCTAACAGTAAATACTTTACTCCTTAAGGGGCTCCTGTAAATAGCAGTGTTTATATTGTTAGGAAATAAGGTGTTACACTTCTCTGAATCAAGTGACAAATGTGAATGGATTGGTTGCTGCTTTTTTTAGCGTTTTCCTAAGTAAGTCTTCTTGACACTAGATTTGGTCAGGAATAAAAGTTTCCTTGTTAAAGAAGTCTTATTCCTCCTGTATTAACAGAGATAAATCATCATTTTGTAATTTGATGGATACTCTGACTTTTTTTTCTGATTCCTCCCCTTACCCTAACCTTGCATCTACTTGTACTCTCCACGGATTTCTCCTTCATCCTCTTCTATTTCTTCCTTCTCATGCTTAACTCAATTCAATTTCTTAAACTATCATTCTTAGGAGAGAATTCCTAGGTCCACTATTATCTTATTTCTGAGTTCATACTCCTGAACTCCCGATTTCCCATTTAGCCCATATCAGTGGGCATATCCTGATAACCTAAACACACACATTTAAAACTGAACTCATCATTTTGTTAAATCTATTGCTCCATCTGTTGTTGTTTTTTTTCTATTTATGTTAGCTGTAACACTATCTCCCCATCTCCCCAGTATATGAAGGTTGAAACATGGGAGATTCCATCCCTACCCCTCACCCCAATTCATTAAATCAGTTTCCTAATGGGTTGTTTTTTTGGGGGTGCCTTACAGCTTTCTTGTCCACTTATTGTTTCTCTTTCTGTCTGTTGGCTGTGAACTACTGATTTTCCTTCTATCAGCTTCTATCAGCTTCTATCAGAGGATGTTTGACCTCTGATACAGTCCTCTATAATTCTGTTAGATTCATTTTAACGAAGAACCATGTGGATCAGATTAATCGATACCCATTGCCTACAAAATAAAATACTCTTAGCTTGACCTTCAGGTTCCTTCATGCTCTGCCCCCCACAAAACTTGAATGTAGTGATTTCTGTCATTTAAATACCTATACCACAACATATGTCAAGTAATCGGTGGTTTAATGTCTTCTTCCCAAATACCTGGTATTTAACAGTTGCTCAGGAGCCTGTTACAGTCTCCAGCACACACATCAGCTTGCGTCACTCTGCTTCTCTCCACTCATTTGCCTCTTCCCCACTGACCAAGCTCAACCACCTGTTTTCAGTAAAAATGACTTCTAATCATTTTCCCCTTTCTCTGAACCAGAAGGTACTTGTTTACTATAGACCCACTGGTCTTTTGACCCTTGACTTCCTCTCTCTGAAATAAGAGATGTGATCAAAAGATATGGTGAATGTTTAAATAAAAACAAAATTATTATGGTAAAAGACACATTGCCATTAATTCCCCTCAAAAAATACTCCCCCCAACCCCACTTCGACCACATTTATCCCATCATTCCTGCCACTTTCTGAAATAGCTCTGGAAGTCCTCTTTTGTGAGTGTCATTACTTTATCCACCTCCATGACAATGCTCTACATATTGATTCTGGTACGGCAATTTCTGTCAAATAAAACATTATGGTGTGTCCTGTCCATCTTATTCACTGGATCTGGCACTGTGAAACCTCTGGCTCTTCCCCAAAATCAAAATAACCATAGAAGGTAACCGTTTTTAATCAATTCATGACATGGAGGCAGCCATGACAGCGCAACTAAAGACACTCACACAAAAGAGGGCTTCCAGAACAGCTTCAGAAAGTGGCAGGACTGATGAGATAAGTGTGTTTGAAGTGTGGGGGAGTATTTTGAGGGTGATTAATGGCAATGCGTCTTTTACTGTAATCAATTTTGTTTTATTTAAACATTCATGATGTTTTGATCACACCTCGTATCTTCTCAATACCCATTAATTGAAGCTTCTGATTTCTTTAGTGTCAGTCACTTAGTTTTGTTGTAGACTCTCCAACTTCTTCAGTCCTTTTGGGCTTATATTGAACGAAAATGCCTATGGTTCCCTTTTAGAATATTGGTAGGACAGTATGGTAGTAAACAAATGAAGCCATGTGTTTACTCTCAGCACTGTGTTGAATCAGAGCCACTCTGACGGCCAGCTTTCGTGGATGTTTGACCAGTGTAATCACACAGGCTCAGCGTTCCGAAGGGGCCCACACTGGGAGTTTAATGTTCTGTGGCTACTGTCCTGAAATTCTTAATAATTTCATCTTTTGATTTGTATAAACTTCCCCTTGCTTTCCTGCATCCCTAGAACTTGTTCTGGGCTACCCAAACCCCTGGGTCCTGCTGCCCCACCCTCCCTGTTGACCACCTCTGCCACCCACTGCCCACGATAGGAACATGCAAACCCTATGTCTCAAGTCAGGGCATTGACGCCTCCATCCCACAGCCCAAGATTGGCAGTGTTTTGGCACATTTTTAACATCATTAATTTATTATTATATAGTTTTTTTCTCTATATGATTATGATGTTTACTACATGCTTACTGATAAATCCTTCGTGCTATAAATTCTTTATAAACAAGTAACCTTTTTATTTGTTTCATTAATCTTTGTATTCCTCACAGCAACTCTTACATAGCAGGTTCTCAATATATGTATGTAGATTGGATTATCTTTTTTTGTGCTAAATTAAGCCATTTGAAATTATTGGGTTTCAGTCAAAATGGATGAATACTGGCAATTTTCTAAAGTACCTAATTCCTTAGGTTGAATCTATTTCTATAATTTATGAAGTTAAAACTATACTGCCACTATATAACTATGTACAGGCCAGGTGTGTACTGGATTGACCAGGGGCATCATTTTGTAAATTATGTGACTGACCACTGCTATTCACCTGAAATTAATATAAAATAATATTGAATGTCAGCTGTAATTGCAAATTTAAAAAGAGGGGGGAAAGGTGAAGGGGAATTAAGAGGTTCAAATTTCCAGGTATAAAACAAATTAAGTCATGGGGCTGTAATGTACAGCATAGGGAATATAGTCAATAATATTGTGATAGTGTGGTACGGTGTCAGATGGTTGCAGGACTTACAGCGATCACTTCTTTAGTTATATAAATGTTGAATAACTATGGCATATACCTGAAACTAATATAATATTGTATTTTAGCTATATTTTAATAACAATCTTAGAAAAAATGAATATAAATAAATAAGAGTGAGGCTTTGTTGAATGCAGCTTTATGTACAAACGCTGAAATATAAATTTCATATAATTATCATTGTAACAAAATATTATTATTCTTTTGATTTTTTTTCCACCATTTAAAAAAATATAAAAACCATTCTTAGCTTGCAAGCTGTACAAAACGATTGGAGCCTGGATTTAGCCTCAGACCTTTGCTGTTAAAGATAAGAGCCCTTAAATGAATAGTCACTATGTAAGCCCTAGAGAAACAGGCAGTGTTCACATTTCTTTGATTATCTTATAACTTTATTTCTTTTAGCAGATTGTTTGAATTATGATTGCAAAAAAGTGTACACTTTGTAACTGGAAAAAAACATTAAAATTAATTGAAAAATACAATTTTGAATAATTTTTTTACAATATTCTTTGTATGACATATTTCTTAAGGCAATATAGTTGTTTCTGTAGAAAGATGTAATAAAACATTGGTTAACTAGAATTCACATGCAATAGTCTCAAATATCTGATTACTTTAATTCTTTGGCAATGAGAATTATGACTAAAATATTTTAGTCTCCCTTTCTGCCTTATTAAACATGAAAATATTATTCAATCTTAATTTGATAATTTGTGATATTATAGAATTTTATCATAATTGTTGTTTTTATTGTATAATACTATAGGTGTAGGTTGAGAAATTCTTTAGATTATTTTTTTCTGTTTTTTTTTTAAATTAAATTTATTGAGGTGATATTGGTTAATTATTTTTAATCTCACTTAACAAAGGCTATGTTTTAGGAATTGCTTTTCTGGTTAATATTTAGAATAGAATCAACTTCTATCCTTAAAAGTATGATATAGTTAAAATGTGATTATGTGAGAGTTCTAACTGGTTATATTTTAAGTTAATTGAAGTTTATCTTTTATCTATCTATCTATCTATCTATCTATCTATCTATCTGTCTGTCTTCATAGTTGAAATCATTTCTAAGTTAATACAAGTAACAGAATCTTTATAACAGCAAAATTTTAAATGTTTCCCATAATTATTGAATAATTCATGATTTTCATACCCCCTCTTTTCTCCATATAATAATTTTTTTTAATCAAGTTCTATCTTCTTCACACTTTATTGTACTAAATTTTTCATTACCTTAAAGTAGAAGTTTCCTACTTTCCTTGGTCTTTCATTCATCTGTTCTAGCTACTTGATTAGAAAATGAAGGTCCATGGTCAGTGTGTGTGTGTGAAAAGATTCGAGCTAAGTGTAACAGGAAACCCAAATGCCAGGCCGACGTAGTCACTAAATCTTGGTTACTAGGCAAAACTTGTACTTTGGTTCTATAGAGACTATTCCTATTTTTGCTTAGCTATCTGGAGAATTTTTCTGAATATGCTTCTTTCTCCCTTTGCCACCAATCTGTGTGCTTATGAAAAAAATATAAAACTGTTGCCTTTTTCATTCTTCAACAGACTGTTCTGTTTCATTAAAAATACATGGATATTCAACTTAAAAAAAAATGCCTTCATAGTAAAAGCAGAAGTTCGATTATTGATACAAGAGAGCAGTAAGTCCAGAAGTAACAAGACAGATACCATCAAAATATCACACAACTGTGAAGTGATTTTAATATTTTCACCATCTTTGCATAAATTCTGCATACTTACCATGTAGTTGAAGCAAATTGAGTGTTCACTTGAATTTAGAATGTTAAAGTTTCGAGAAAGCACTAAAATTTCATAGCCTGCCTACATCTAACTGGGCTCTGCCAGTCCTAACAAAAAGGCAGCTAATATAAGACATCTTAAACTACAACAAGTTATGGTAAGTATATATGGTAAAATAATTTAAATTGTAGAAAATATACACAGTGAACTAGAGTAGTCGTTTTTTTCCTCCCTAGAAAACATATTAAAAGCACAGACCGCTAGCACTTACCAGCTGTTTGTCATTTGGGATAATTATGCTATTTCTTTGGTTCAATTTCCCCACTCTGAAATGAAGTTAATAATATTTACTTCACATTCCTATTGGGAAGATTGTGTGAAATTAGTTATTTAATTAAATCATTAAGCAAATATCATGTCAACCCCTGCTGTGTGTCAGACATTTGCTGGATTCTGGGAATAGGGCAGGCCCAGAGTCTCTACCCTGATAATGTACTGGGCCTTACAAACAGGATCTTTCAAAAATGGTAATCATCATAATAGTCATCCTTTCCCTTCTGCTTGTGATTCCTGCCGAGCCTGGTTGCTTAGAAGAAAAAGACATAAAATAATAGTACCCTTTCCACCCAATTCAATATCTTCCAACTATAATTTTAGGAATACTAGAAATACCTAGCGTCACTTGGGGCAGATTAGTGTTGAATGCACTCATGAGATAAGGAAACTGAGTTTCAGACTGGCCAAATGGGTTCTCTCAGGCCATACAGCTAGTAATTGGTGAATATGAGAAGTGTTTTAAGCTTCAATGAAAAAAAAATGTATATATGTAATCATCTGAATATACCAAACACAAATTTGGCTTTTGAAAGAATATTAAAAAAAAAAAAAATCACCCCAGATTCTCTTTAAATAGATTGCTCACCTAATGAGCTCCTTTTAAAAATGCTATGATTGGCTAGGCATCCTTTAGCTTTTCAGGTACATTTAAAATATATTTTAAAAATATTTTCATAACATTGAATTTTGAAGTAATAGTTAAGCAGAAAAGGAAAAAATACAATCATGTGTATAGGGACATCATATTTCACAACTTCAGGGTCACTAATCACTTTGTATTTGGTAAGAATTACACCATCTGGAGTGGTTCCGTTCAGTGTGGACCTGCAAATTTATCCTGGATAAATTTCAGGAATAGATATTATCAACAGAGTCCTTCTGGCCTTCTTTTTCTTTTCTGTCTTTTTCAGAGCATATGCCCCAGTGACCCAGTGCCTCTTCCCTTTGGTTTCTTACCAATTATACTGTCTGAAGCTATGGGCTATGAAACAGAGGATCTAGAACTTTCCTGTCTTGTCATTATTGGGAGGACACATCCCTTTCTCTTTAAAAGTAGCACTTTCTGTATTCCTTGCATAAAGATAACTAACTTATAAATGAATTTGCCCGAAACTGTTAATACAGAAACTGTTAACAACATATGAGCTCATTTAGGTGCACAGGAATGTATATTTGTATTATAAACACATACACACACATACAGTAAAATAAATTATCCAAAGTGGCTAATATCAAAGGGAAACATTTTAGATTCTGGGACAAGGAGGCAGTAGAGAAAATATAGTGGTTAAGGGACCTTTCTAATCCTTAAATCAGAATAGAGGAGCAGCTGCCTAATTTTCATGCAGATATAAGGATGAACCTTATCGTCGTAGTCTGTAAGACTTAAAAGTGTCGTTTAGTGCCTCACACATTTTTCAGTTCTCCTAGTGTACATCTTTTGGCATTTGTGGTTTTTAGATGTGTTTGTTCTTTAATTGCTTATGTACAGGCACTTGGACAGATTACTGTAACTTTGATTTCATTCAGAATAGCCAGTTACCTTGTGTAGCTGATGATGTTGTGCCCACCTGTATGCTTTCCTCTACCACGCAGACTCCGAGCTGCCAGCACCTGCATTTGTTTGCTTAGGGGCCTCCTCCTTTTGCCACCAGAGCATGCTGTGTCCTCCCATGTGGCAAGCTAAAAGTGCCAAGGAATTCATGCCCCTGGCAGCAACCCTGACCCCAAGACCTGCAGGACCTGTTGTGTGAATACCCTACAAGCCTGAGGTGGGACCACTCTAAGGCGGAACTTGGTGTCTACAGTGTCTCCCAGCATTTCCCAGCACAGTCAATCTCTAGTTACCCACCATGGAAGCTTGCTTAATAAGGAAAACTCCATGGGCTTCCCTTTCTTCCCCACTAGTAGCTTTTGGGGATCAGCTCACAAGTCAACTATTCACACTCGAATTTTAGGGTCAGCTTCTGGAGGATCCCCACATGAAATAAAATATTCTAGCCAAATGTGTCTTTTCTATGGATTTAGATTCATTCTACAGATTATCTTTCTTTTCAGGGTTATTAATCTGCCAAAAATACTAAAATAATCTGATTAACAGTTTTATGAACCAGGGTAGATTCTCGCCTGAATAGTTTAAAACCCCCAAATTTTTATCTTCAGAATTTTTAGGTATAATTGCCAAATCTATCCATTAAATAAATACAGGGTGTTCTCTAACATTTACTACTCTGCTTATGACTATAAACAGTTACCATTTGTTGAACAGTATTTTTAACAAGAATTTATGTTTGATTATATATTTTATGTTTTAACTCAGTTTGGTTTTCAAAAGCTCATGCTTCCACATGCAATATGTATTTTTAGAAACCACAACATTCTCTTCTTTATTACCCCATCACCCAATCTCTGTAATCACTGGCCCATGGCCTTCAAACATCTTTCCATAATAGCATTTGCCACAAGAATGTAGAGAATATGAAAACAATTTGAAAAAGATTGGATAAAAAGTGTTTTTCTTTTTAAGATTGTTTTGTCATAGTCCTCAAGAGCTGTTCCTTCATGTTACATTCTAGCAGTAACTCTTTCATAAAGATAATTTAAAGGACTTTTGTTTTTTTTTACCCCAACCTCACACCCATGGTAACTGCATCTAGATTAGAATGACTTTGTTAAATGACTGTTTCTCATAATTAGGCCAACAACACCCAGTGGAAATAAACTAATCATCTCCGTGTATTGCTAAACTATCCTAAATAACTTATCTTTTTTTACTTCTCAGAAAAATGTATAACTAAGTTAACATAATTCATTTCTTTTTTTAATCCTTTTTAGTATGCTTCCAAGTATGAATTACACGTATTTAACTAGTGTAGGAAGATACAATAAAATTAAACATTGTAACAAAGAAAATTATTTTTTTTAAATACCTGTGAATAAATATTTTTAAAATGTATACATATATATTTTGTCTTAGTCCTGTTGCACTGCTATACCAAAATACCACAGACTGAGTAATCTATAAACAACAGAAATTTATTTTTCACAGTTCTGGAAGTCTGATCTGGGTCATGATGGGGTGAAGGCTGTCTTCCATGTCACAGGGTTCTCATTGTATCCTCATATGTGGGAAGGAGTGAGAACGCCGTCTAGAGCCTCTTTTATATGGCACCAATCCTATAACTGAGAGCCACACTCTCATGATCTAATCACTTCCCAGAGGCCCCACACTAGGGTTCAGGATTTCAACATATGAATTGGGGTAGACACAAATATTCAAGACCACAGCACATATATATCTAGCACTACTTACCAGTAAGTTATGTGTGAACATACTAGATTTTGGAACCATTCTGATTGGCTCCATAAGCTGTGCTGAACAGTAGAAGTTTGCTTTGATGTATCAGTAAGAAACCCTCTCTCAATATGTAGTCGTCAGCCCTAGGTCAAATAAATAATAGGCCTAGAATGTGTGCAATTGAAAATATTCAGAGTAAATTAACTGTGTTTACACCAGATAGCTCTTATGCAACTGGTCCAAATTATTTTTCTTGGTGATAAAAAAACAAAAAAACAAAACAAGACAAAAACTTGATTGTATACCATTGGACTATACAGTCATCTTTCTTTAAGCTGTTTAATTCTTGTGGTCCTCTTTGAAGCTACCCACTGTCTAATTTTGTTGCTCCCCAGAACCATCACCAGAAAGGAAATATCCAGTTTCTATTGAAGAATTCATTTCTGTCACCCATGACTTCGCTTTCTTCCCATATTAGCTGCCTGCTTGGTGAATTCCAAATGAGCATCAGTCCAAGTGGCTATCTTTCATCATTAATTTTTGTCAAAGAAAAAAAGCAACATGTAATAAAAGTAGACACACACATTGACTTCAATGCAGTGACAAAACAAAGTGCTGGAGTCACTTATTTAAGAAACAGTCTCTGCAAACAGAATTGGGGTGTCTAATCATATTATCCTAGACCTGCCCAAGCAGAAGCAGAGTTACTGACTTCTCTCTAATGGCTCAATGAGCCCAGGGCCTGTGGGTTTCATTGTTTTTGTCATCCCCTAAATACTTCAGTTGATATCAAAACAGAATAGCCAGGGGCTAGAATGAAAGCAACATCATCAACATCTGTTTGTCAATTAAAGAAAAAATTGCTTTCGGCTATAGTCAACTTTAAGTGGGCTTTGATGATATTATCTGGGCTTTTTCAAAATAACACAAACATGGACTAAGATATTTTTTAACTTTCCATTCTTTATTTAATCTTCTTTTGGGTGTGCTTTGCTATCTAACTGAGACTGGTGTCAAGTGGGCCAGGTGAATGCAGGGCTGACTCAAAGAGACCCAGTTACACACAAATCACCCTGAGATGACCATGATAAGTTGCTGGCCTCAGGTATCTTACTGCCTCTTGAGAAACAGGTGTGTGTGTGTGTGTGTGTGTGTGTGTGTGTGTGTGTGTGTGTGTGTGTCATATGGGGAGAGAGAGAGAGAGAGAGAGAGAGAGAGAGAGAGAGAGAGAAAATTATGATTCATAGCCATATCTGAGAAGCTGTGGAAAAGATTTGAAATGCTGTAAGAGCCTGAGGCACAGAGGAAGGAATTATCTGCAGATAGGAAACTACCATGAATCACTTTCTCGGAGGTTTCTTTCTTTACCTGAATTCCATCCTTCTACATTTTTCTCAGTGTGATCAATCCAATGGATGGTTGGAGCTATGTGTCCATGCCTTTAAATGTGACTTCCTTGATAGGAAACAAAAGTCCTGTACATAGAATAATATCGATATTTGTCTGTGGCCATCTGGAGCTTATCTCTCCTCATATTGGCTTGAGTAGGTCTCTGAAGTTAGGGAAGGCAGCTGCAGTTCCTGGAAAACAGTGGAGTTGAATGCCACTCGTGGGCACCTGGATTCTGAAATTCAATGCAGGTTGCTGAGTGGGAGGAACTTCAAAAAATGCTACCTGAACCCCACAAGAGGGCACCAGGGTGAGCAAAGAAATTGTTGCCACCGCATAGGACTCCCAGAGGGTGCCCTGTACAATTCCAGCAAGCGGCCCTTAGGTGGAGTAAGATGTGAGTGGCCCTGCTGCAGTTGCAGAGGAGCAGCCTGCACACCCATGGGAAATTTGCTTCGGGAAGTAATTTGTTTTCTTTTTTCAGTCTCTGTAGTTTACATCAGAAAGGATATCTCTTTTGTACAACAGCAACAACAACAGAATTACATCTGATTTTTTAGAAAAATATTTTGTTTGATATCACAAATTTAAATTATGATTTACATTATAAGGCACTTAAGTTCTTATAATTCTTTTAGGAAGTAGATAGGGCGTTATTAGCTCATTTTCCATAAATGGAGATGAGCTGCAATAAGATTAAGTAATGTGACTTAGTTGAAACTTTAGTAATTGAGTTAGAGCTCAATTATCCCTGCACATGACAGTGTTTTGTCAGCAAGGTCGGGGGAAAATCAGTCCTTGTAGCAAGAACCAAGACCACTGGATCTGCTCTGTCCTATCTCCTGAGAACTTTTCATTGAGTAATGGTCCTTTTCTAATGGAATTGCCAGGTCCCATTTTTCCATTTAAGTGTTGCTCTCTTTCTGGTTTTCTAGGAGTAATGAAGATTTTTAAATTAGAATCATGAAATAATCTGGGGATCTCAGAGAAGAATAGACCAATATAAAAGTTCTGTATTTTTTAGTATGTGTTAATTCTTTAAAATCTCCTCCCTGAAAACGGTATCAACTCATTTCCTGAATTTAAGATTAAAAAAATATTCAAAATAAAACCTCGCACTGATTGCTCAAAAAGGGAACAAGAGTGGTAGAATATGAAGACAAGACCATGAATCTATGAGTCAGGAGACACAGCTTTTTCTTTTGGTTCGATGGCAGCCAATCTCTGGGTTCATCAACTCAAGCAATAAACATTGAGCATCTACTAGATAAGAGGTATTGTACCTGATGCCTTTAGTAAGCTTCTCCTCGAAGAGAAATGAACATTGAACAAATAATTATACAAATATTTATAATTAATCCTCAAACAATGCAAGGTTGAATTGCATGGGTTTTCTTATACACAGATTTTTTTCAATAAATACTGTAAATATATTTTGTCTTCCTTATGATTTTCTTAATGAAATTTTCCTTTTTCTATATTGCTTTATTGTAAAACTACAGTGTATAATATGTATAACATCCAAAATATGGGTTAATTGACATGTTATGAGTTATTTGTTGTCAGTAAAGCTTCTAGTCAACAGTAGGCTATTAGTAGTTAAGGTTTTGAATAGTTAAAAGTTATATGTAGATTTTGATTGTATAGGGTTTGGAGCCCCTAACCCCTGTGTTGTTCAAGGGCCAACTGTATAATTATGGTAAATGATATAAAGAAAAAGTAAAGGCTTTTAAATAAGTGAATGGTAAGCAGCTGAATTAGTCTAGGGACTAATAAAACTAGCAAGATTTGTCTAGATCTGTAACTAAGACCACAAGGATAAAGAGGAGTTTTTAGAGATAGAGGAGACAGATCGTGTGTGGGGATGAGTGGTTGGAAGGGATTGCTGGGAGCAAGTTCCAGGCAGACAGGGCAGTATGTGTGTAGACCCTGTGCCCCATGTTATGTTTGAGAACTCAAAAGATTTGAGTGGCCTGTGCAACATGAATGAGGAAAGAGTGCTAAGAGTTAACATTGGTGACATTGGCAGGGGTAGATCATACATAGCCTTGTAGATTGTTTCTGTAATCTATTGTAGCATAACAAACCACCCCATATCTTAGATGCTTAAAACAACAATTTATTGTTTCTCATGATTGTGTGTTAACTGGGCTCAGCAGGGTGGTTTTTCTGCTCTGTGTGTGAGCTGGGTCATCTTGCTACATTCAACTGTGAGATCCGCTGGGGCTCCACCCGTGTGTGGTTTCTTCTGGAGGCTGGAATAGCTGGGAACTGACTCTCTGCCCATGATGTCTCATAATTCATTAATCTATCCTGAGCTTCTTAAAGGTTGGCTGGATTATAAAATCATAGGAACTAAAGGCATCGCACCTCTTATGACCTAACCCCAGAACTGGCACAGCCATTCTTTTGGTCAAAGTGATTCACAAGGCCATCACAGGTTCAAAAGGAAATAAACCCCATCCCTTTTTAGCAGTTGTGACAAGCCTATAGAGAAAGGGAGAAGATTTTTTATGGTGAATCTTTGAAAACAGTGAAACACATAGAAAATATTAAGTGTTTTGGAGTCGAGGTTTTAAAATTATTTATTGTATACCTAACATGCTTGAAATACCTTATTTACTCTGATCCTCATAGCAATGTAATAAAATATACAATATTATAATTCCCCCTTAAGTCAACTGGGTCCCAAAGCTATTAAATTACAAGGCCAGGCATCAAATGACACCAGTCTGTGTTCTTGACCACTATGCTGCTATGTGAACATTTTGCTGGCTCTCAATCATAGTTCCTTCATCTTTTCAATCATGACATGAAGTTCTATGAGGATGAGTGAAAAGTGTTAGAATCATAATGATTAAAGCCATCATACATAAGTTGAAGGCACAAACGTTTCTACCTTTGGGGAAATCTCATTATTGATCCACTTCCTGATGCATTTCAAAAGTTAATTAATAATTTATGAACAAAAGAGTTCATTAGCTCTAACTTGCTAACCCATCTGCCATTATTGTTATAAGCTGGGATTCCTGGAGTTCCCCTGGCTGAATGGAGACACATTACAGTGACATTAGAGGTTCTCTCTCCAACCAGTTAGCCTTGCCAATTTCCTACTTATTTCTGGAAGCCTCAAAGACATGTCCCATGTGGCGTCATAAATAAATCTTCCTACCACCACCTGGTGTTTGCCATTTTCCTTCTCTCCTATGCCAGCATTTTTATTTAGGTTTCTTCCCAGAACTTTCATGCATCTAAAACTTCATTGTGTGGTACTGAAATGGTGAGATCGCCTTTTGTGTTTAGTTCTGTTAGAGATATTATATTCTGTCTTGCCTGACTTCCTGATAGCTTACAAGATTTCTAATGGAAGCTTATGAGTCACATAGAGGAGGTGTTTATACTCCTATTTCCTCCCTTCTTAGGACAAATCCAAATGGCTGATGCTATGTAGTACTCAGAGTTCTGTCTTTTCCTCTGTTAACTAAAGCGTTGATATTGGTTTGAACTTTTATAACTTCATCTTTAGTTAGGATGCAGGTTTTTTTTCTTTCTCAGAAGGGTCATTAGTCCCTCATGCCAATAGAGTTGTGAGAGCTATCCTACCAATCTTCCAGACATGGTTGGGCATGTATAAATACTAAGATCTACAACACAATTTAAGCTTCAACTAATGTCCTCAACATATCATCACATCAGTAACATTTTTTATAAATTCAAACAAAATTTTTATTCCAGCCACATGTGACTTCATTGCAGTATTGAGGTAATTATGACTTACCCATGTGTTAAGAAATATATTTTTACTTATGAAAGGAAAGAAATTGCTGGGGTTACATCTGTGTTATTAAGCTATCACATTAACCAAACAACCACTTGATGGATTAATATTTTTATGTATCTCTAAGTTGTTTTAGAGATTTAAAGGACAAAGGTGTTTTCTCTGAAATTGGCAACATGTTCCCACTGGCAGATCTGTGTGTCAAAATGTAATTGGTTGAGGTAATAAGTGTATTTTGAAAAGAAACTGTTGTGTTTATATAACTTTTTATGTATTGTTATGGCTGCTCCAACTTCATAGTATTCCTGTTATTATCCCATTTGACCTTCTAGGTGGTAGAATGCCTTAAAACCGTCAGAGGGAATAACCAGAGGTAAAGATTTGTGTGCTTCAATTATTAAGAAACTTCTTAGAAGAAAGATAATTTTAAAGAATAAGAGATTTTCTTTGACAAATAAATTTCTGGAAACTCAAGTGTTTATTTAAAAAAAAAAGGCAGCTTTTGCCACTTCCAAATATCATTCAAGTAAATGATAAGAATTAGGATGTAGAAAACAGATCAATGACAGTGATAGTTTTACTTGAATGAGTGCTAGGTTAATTATTTTTAAAAGTTTATTTTTAGAGAAGATAGTAAATATATTATCACTGAGATTATGTCTATGTCCTAAACCACCCCAAAATGTAGTTGTTTAAAACAAGAGTGATATTGTTTTTCAAAATTCTCTGGATTGACTACACTCAGTGAGCCAGCCCTGTGCTTCACATGGTGTAGCTGAGGTCACGTGTATAGTTGGAATGTCCAATAGGGCCTCACATCCTCCAAAACCTCTCCATAAAACTCCTGTTGTTATATACTAGCTAGGTTTCTTTATAATTTGGTTACTGGCTTTCAAGAGCCAAAAAATTGTAGCTACCAGCCTTATTTTACAGGCTTAGGCCAAGACCTGGTATTTTGACCTCATTCTTAGATCAGAGCAAGTCACCAGGTTAACCCAAATTGAGGAAGAGGAAAATTAGCCTCCCTCTCCTGATGGTAGGAGTGGCAAAGACTTTGGAACTATCTTTAATTCACCACAGAGATATCAATTCATCCAATCGCTTGAGATTTGAGTATCTACTATACATCTGACACTATTCCCAGGGCTATGAAGAGCCATTTATTGAAGATGTATCTTATTTAACTCTCTCACTTTCTTTCAGCTTCATAATGACAAACTATATAATCTTGGACAAGTTTCTTTTCATCTCTATAACTTACTTTTCTTATCTGAAAAATGGAGATGATGATAATGGTTGCGTTACATGTAATTCAGTAATTTAATTTTTCACAATTGTGATTTAATATATGTAAAGCACTTAGAATGAGTTAACACATGTAAAGAACAGAAAACAGTGCTAGGCACATAACAATTCATAAGATAGTTACTGTTATTACTAACAAGAAAAGTGAAATCAGGGGGCGTTGTGACTTGCCTACTCAGCTCTTTAATGGCAGAGTATTTTAACAGCACAGAATAAAATTGACTAACATATATTTTCTTATAAAATCAGGCAAACTTTCATGCAAAATACAATGGACTTCTTTTTTAATAAATTCCCTGGAAACATTTTGCACACAAGTTACGTGGATTTAAAGGATATATTTTTCATTCAGAGTTCCTCTGGTTCCACTCCAATTATTGTGACAGCCCTTCATGGCTGGACACCTCCCCACCTCCTCAAGTCTCCTTTAATTTCCTCCCTATCAAATCCTACACTCCAGCCGCATCAGGTCGCTTGCAGTTCCCACATTTAATGTGCTGTTTCACACCCCCATGCCTTTATATAGACTTCCCAGTTTATGGAATGTTCATACCCCATTATTTTAAAGCCTGGCTATTATCTGTTCTTTCTCCTCCCTTATCTTAATTATTTTTTCCAATTACTTTTCTGACAACTTCTTTCATCCAGAATCTGTGGGTATTTTTTTTCTTGCTCATAAACCACATGACTACTTATTTCATAAGACTTAATCATACTTTTAATTGCCTATTACCCATCTCCACAATCTTTCTAAAGTGGAGAGCATGAAATGAGTTGTTTTCCTCTGAATTCTCAAAACCTACCACTGTACCAGAAAGACTATATCATTATATATATTGTTAATTCCTTGGGTAAGACTTCTTAATACATAGTATAAAGCCAGAATTCTTCACAAAGGAAGACAAAACCAAAACTGTACTCTTTGACAATATAAGTGCAATCCATTTGTCAAGATAGCCATTATAAGCTGGGGTCTTTTTAAAACATTAATCTTTGGCACTGAATCTGAACCATTTAAGAATCAAAAAATAGGATTATTAGATTTCATACATGTACACTTCACTTTCACTAGATTTCTTTTTATTTTAAGTAGAATTTCTAGTACGTTTTGTGTGAGATAGTTTGGGGGTCTTATGTCAGCACACTAATGTTGGATTATACTTCAGTCATTGAAGATACTAGTTGAAGTTCAAGTCACAGTGTGAAGTCAGGGGAGGGCTGGCCATTAATGGCATGCCTTTTGCCAAACACTGCTTAGTGCTACCATACAAAATCAGAGAGCTTATTGACAACCACTGATAACAAAGTTAGATTAGTCTAACTAAAATATTGACAATATAGACTCTTCTTAAGGAAAAGTACAATGGTTTGTCTTCCAGCAAGTGGTATTCTAACATGTCAACCAGAAGTATGACTGTTAATTCTGCCCGGCCCTTTATGACTCGCCATCTTGGAGCCTTACATCTCAAACCACTGGGGCTTTTATAGGGTGATCTTAGAAACAGCTTCACTTTTTAAAGGGCCACTGGCTTTCTCCGTCTTCACCTTGGAGCAGAGAAAACATAATGCAGGGGGCATTGTTATTAGAAGTACACTTAAATTGCTGAGATCGTTAGTTAAGCAATCCGAGATCTTGGCAAAGAAATCCCAGATGCTGATTGGATGAAGGTTCCCACCGGAGCTCTACCTCTGGATTTGAATCTCAGTTCTGTCACTTAGACCCAGGGAGGTGAAGTTATTTGCCAGAGGCCTTAGGTCTTCTCTAATGTGGATAATGAGAGGACAGAAAGAGTTATTGGAAAATAAAATGTTAGTTCATATAAACATGTATTATCTCCATGTCACTGATGAGAAAATACACTCAAAATGGTTAATTAGCTTATTCAAAATCACATTTTTACTAAGCAACGTGGCTGAGACTTAAATTATTATAATACTGTGCTTAGCACATAGCAAGCACTAATTTTAAAATTTATTGATAATGTCAATCTGCAATCATATCTTTAAAAACGCCAGTAAGCTTGATTTGAAATTTAATACCATATTACATCCCTCTCATATTGATGATTGCAGTTAAAATAACAAACTTAAATTTTAATAATTGCAACAATATGTGAAGACTGAGTTAAAATTATTAAGTGCTTAAAGATGATGAAATATAATAGTACTTTAATTGCCATTATAAAGTAAATGAGAGTGACCTGATTTTTTTCTCCATGTAATTGATTTTCTTTTTATGCTTTCTGCTGTGTTTGTTTATCACTTCTGGTCCTGATAGAGATTCATAGAGCCTTCTACTACATCCATTCTCACCTTTCATATTAATCTGTCCTAATTTTTACAATTCCTATCCAACTCACTTGTTTGGATTACGACTTTTGTTCTCGGAGATCAAAATACGAATCTGAAAAAATAATACACTAATCCATCATCACTTACAAAAATCATTGGATAAATTAATTTGTTAGCTTATGTAGTCCATTGCCTGATTGCAAAAATTCCCTACATCATATTTATTCAATTAGCCATATAAAAAATTGAGGAAGTATGAATCAATTTAGGACTAAGATATGCTATTAAGGTCACCTGAAGATTAATACTTGTGATACTCGAAGGAACATGCACCGTTGTATAAACTATATTAACTCCTATTTTGGTAGAGTATGGGTTCTTCTATGGATTAAATGAGTAAAGTTTTTAGAGCAGTTAGTGTATGATAGTAAGTGTTGAACTGGTGTTAGTGATGGTTATTACTACTGTTAAAGTTAACCAAGAAAAGCAGTTGACATACAAGTGTTTGATAGGTAGAATTATTTCAATTATCACCATTAAAGTTACTATTTTTATCAAGGTAATCCATTTCTCTGTGAGTTGATTAAAATTTTACAGGACTTAGAATCCTTAATTGAGATCAATTACAAAATCAAAGCATTTTGTCTTTTGATAAAGACGTTCCCTTTTTCTTACAGGCTACCATTTGCTCTCTATTGTACAATGTATGATCATATGAAATTCATGTTTCTGTTTCCTGTGTTTAATTTCTTTGTATAATGAGTGACTTACAATTGAGTTCTTCTAAGCTCATGCTAAGACATTGCTGGACCTGTATAGCCAAGGCCCTGGGTGAGGCAGAGAACCTGGTGGCAGACATTTCTTCAAATCATGGGTCACAGCCTGTAAACCCTACTCTTAACCATGTCATATATGAAGTTACTTCAAATATGAGTGATGATAATTACTAAGAGTAAGTAGTTACTGTGTGCATTCTCTGTGCTAAATCTTATGCTAAAAGGAATTTACATAGTTTATATCATTTAATCCTAGCTTTACCATCTAATTCTAGGTAAGCTTTATAATTAACACAAACCTCCTAAAAAGGAGGGATTTGATTCTTTCACTGATTCTTTTGAGCCTTAATATTAAAGCCAGTTTATCAGGTTTTCCAAGAAATTGCTATAGTTCTTTTTTCTTTTCTTTTTTTGAAGATGAACATGTGTTTCCTGCATTTTTATGCTTTCTAAAATGTTACTGTAAAGTCAAAAAAGAAAATCTCTTGGTAAAGAATGGATTTGGAGGGCCGGCCAAGTGGCGCGGTGGTTAAGCACTGGCTTGGGAAGCCAGCGGCCCTGGTTCGGATCCCACATATGAGGGCCAGTGACACTGCCCTCAAAAAAAAAAAAAAAAAAAAAGAATGGATTTGGAGTAATAGGATAAAATAAAGCAAAAGGTAATTTTGCTTACATTCCAGGAACTTATTAAACAATTGTATTCAGAAATTATTTCCCAAAGGAAAAAGGTTGAAGTTGCATGTTTGAAAGATTCAAAATAATATTGGAGAGAATTCATATCAACAATTAGTATATAAAAATGCTCTACACAGTATTCTATCTTTAGATTATACACAAGGGTTTTAATTATTAAGAGCTAACTTTCTTTGAATCTGTATTTCCAAGTTGACATAGAAAAGATAAAAACAATTTGAATTGTTTTATTTATTTATTTATTTATTTATATTTGTTTTTCAAAATAAAGACTCTGATAAGTCTTGCAGTAAAGAAGATTTTAAAATTTCTGTACTTCAGAATTTTCTTACTTGTTTATGGGACATTTTTTTTGGTATGCAATGCCAATTAATGTATTTAAGGATAAAACATGTTTTGAATAGGGTGGCTTTGGAAACAGTCGTAAACCAAGTCTGGATAATCCTAGATGCCATTTATAGGCAGACAGTTCCTGAAACACTTTAAACAGATGGCTCTTCAGTGTTAAGGTACTGGGCAACAGGTATCCAGCCAGCGGATACTGGAAGTTTGAGCCAGTTACCAGGCATTCTGAGGTTTCAGGCAGAAACAGTAGCAAACTCAACTGGTGAATTGGGAGAATTACAGAATTATAGAGTGACAGCTCAAAATCTCAGGCAATATCGCCATTGGAGGATGTTAGCTTGTCACAATGACCAGGAATACTGCTCACATTTCATGAGCAGGAATTAGAGATGCTAAATGTTCTGCAGAACATAGGACATCCATGCACAGTAAGGAGTATCCCGCCCAGATGCCAGTGGCACCTTGTGGAGAGAAACTACTGCAGAGAAGGCTTAGCCCACGGAGCCCGGGGATCACACCACCCAAGGTTCAAAAGATGGGGTAGAAAAGCTGGGCAGAATCTTTTACGCTAGTTATCATAAATGCAGAATTAAATATTTAACATTGAATGTACTGGGAGAAAATGGATAAAAGAAACGGTACTCAGCTGTGATGAGGTAATCTGAATGAACACCAGATCCATCTGCATGCTATGGTTCTCTCAGGATGCATAACATTTTGTAGCAGAAGTGGAATATACATTGGGTGAGGGGGCTGCCAGAAAGGGGGGCTGGTTAAATGAGTGTGGAAAAGTGGGAGAGCTGACAGAAAAGGATGGGTCATAGACTTGAAAGGAAAGCCCTAAATTGGAAACCTTGTAAATGGTACCTCATCGGACGGAGGTGGGGCCCAGGACGTGGCTCTGCTGGGGGTGGCTTGCCCATTTGTAGTGCAGTTCAAGGGAGCTCAGAGGCCGTCAACATATGTTGTAAGAGAAGGTGAAAAAAAAAGGTCTTGGGGATAAGCAGCTGGAGGCTTTGATCTATTTTTTTCCTTACCACACACATATATACTTCCATTCAGGAAAAGATCCTGAGACTTCACTGTACTAGATCTTCTTAAACCTAGGTTCCCTTAATCCTAATCAACTTCAGTTTACATAGTCATGATTTATTCAAAGACAATGTCTGTTAAATAAAGTTGTAAAATTGAAAAAAAACTCCTTTTTTTAGTTTTAGCAATCCAATGCAATTCGTTTCATGCTGTAAAAAACCGTTCAATTTTATTTTTTCTCAGAAATAGATTATTGTAATATTTACAGAACAAAGATCAGGTACAGTGGAATCTTCTGACTAAGGCACCACATTAGATGCTATTAAGCATTTCAGAGTTTATTTAATAAAGTATGTCATTAGCGCCTCACATCCTCATGATCATTTTGACAGGACTGCTGGAGTAACCTTGTTCTAATTGTTAAAGCAGCCCTTCAGTGGGTTTAAAGAAAAGCTACTCTAATGATTTTTTTAAAAAAAGCTCTGTCAGGCAATAATTTTCTTTTCTAAATTCTTCTTGAGTAGATAACCTCAAGGAAATATTCGTGTGATTCACAAAAAATAACCAGCAGAAGATTTTTGCACAGACCAGGTTGCTGTAAATACAGCACGTGTTTTTGAAATATGCGAACCACTCTTTCCTCTGGGCCAATGCAGCCCCTATTAGGGCAAAATGGGTGGCATGCAGAGAGTGGATGGGCTGAGGTTCCCCCTCCCCCCGCCTTTGTATAGTGTGCACATTGCACAGCCCCTATACAGTGTCCTTGGGTCTAAACCACTATTTATTGCATTTGGCTTTATTGAATGTAGTCCTTTGATTTGTGTGCTTTTGAGTACCTACTACATGACACACACTGTTACAAGTTGTATACGTTGAATTATATGCCCCTTTAACTGAGTGCCTACTCTATGGCAGCTTCTTACTTACTACTCACAACTGCCTTATGAGCTAGATTTTGTTGTTTTCATTTCCCGACTAAGGAGCTGAAACCGATTGGTTTTAAATAACCTGACCATAGTTAATATAGCTAAGAAGTGGAGGCACTGGGATTCCAAAACAATTTTTTTTCTTAGTTTTATAGTCCCCATTCTTAGTTACTACGTAGTAGATATTTCAGTGACCTTATATATTAGTGGGAGGAAATAAATATGTCAACACATGGTTGCAACATAAGTGTAGGTAATAATCAGACCAGATCCCTACTTACCTATAAAGACAAAGTTGTCAGGGAACTTTTCTCAAAAGAGGTTATCCTTGAGGTGAGTCTTATACAAACGTGTGGGAATTCAAAGACTGGTAAATCAAACCACAGTGAGGTATCACCTCAAACCTGTCAGCCAGAATAATGGCTATTATCAAAAAAAGAAGGAGGAGGAAAAGGAAGAAAACGAACGTTGGCGAGAATGTGGAGAAATTGGAGCCATTGCACACTGTTGGAAGGGATGCAAAATGATGTAGTTGCTGTGGCAAACAGTATGGAGGTTCCTCAAAAAATTAAAAAGAGAACTACCATATAATACAACAATTCTGTTTCTGGGTATTTATCCAAAAGAAGTGAAACCAGGATCTTGAATAGATTTGAGCACTCTCATCTACATTGCTGCCCTGTTCACAATCGCCATGATGCAGAAACAGCCTGCATAACCATCTACATATAATTGGATAAAGAAACCATGGTATTCATAAAATTTCAGTAAAGCAAGATGAATTCTCTAAAGATTTGCTGTACAATATTGTACCTATAGTCAACAGCAATCTATTTTACTCTTAAACATTTGTTAAAAGGGTAAACCTCAAGTGTTCTTACCACATTAAAAATAAAATGTAAAAAATAAACTGATAATATAGCTTGAAAAACTTGTCTGCACTTCAGAAGATAAGCTGGAATATGTTTGAGTTTTAGTGATTATTTTAAATTAGCATATACCAACTGAAGTCATTTGAGTAGCTTGTAAAGCATACATTAAATAGCAAGGATAAAATTTTTAGATGCTATGCTAAGTGAGTTAAGCCTGTCACAGAAATACTGTATGATTCCATTTATATGAGGTAGCTGGTATGACCAAATTCATGGAGACAGAATGTAGAATCATGGTTACAGGGATTGGGGGAGAGGAGAATAAGAAATTATTGTTTAATTGGTGTAGAGTTTCAGTTTGGGAGCATGAAAAAATTCTAGAAATGGATAGTGAATTTATGTTACATATATTTTTTTAAAGTTTTAAAAATACATTGATTTCTGGGAACCCACTCCATGACTTCTTCAATGAGAATTTCTAATGATTTTAAGTTTGGAGACAACTGGCCTATGGCATTTCGACCAAAAATGTGTTGTAAGAACTTGGTACTTGCTTTTGAAAATCTGATGGATTTCCAGAATTGAATAACATCAAAATCACATTTGATAGTTTGTAGTTTTAGAAGATGGTTTTTAAGAATACTTGATAGAATTTTTATGTTTCAAATAATTCAATCACTGATATTTCTTTGGTGGCTTAATTCAAAATTAAAGCACTTTCAAATATAATTTCACTCATGTTATTTCATGGCATTTGTTTAAAATTGCTCAGGCTGGAATTAATATTTCTATATTAGAAATGAAAACACTGAAATTTACTAAGATGAAGTGATTTCCCCATCTCTTACACATACTACCTGGAATTAGGATGGTAGGGAAGATACATAATTGATGAGAATATAACTCTTGTCTAAATGAGAGGTGCAGGAATAATGGTTTCATAGATTTTTGTCTTTTTAAACATTGAAAAAAAATTTAAATTTCTGCCATTATTAAATTATTTGAATCTATCCTATGAGAAAAGAGATGAGGGAGAGTGTACTTGCAGAGTTACTCTGAGGAAAGGCATGCAGCTTAAGGCTTTTGAAGGGAAAAGCAGTGTTTGTGGCCCTCAGTAAGGGCAGGAGAGGAATGGAAAACCAGGAAAGAGGACACTGGTACCATTCTTAGAGCCACCTGTCCCTGGCCTCTTTACTTTAGAAGGGCTCCCCTCTAATTTCTCCTGGGTGTGTCCCTCCCCTTGGTGAGAAACTAACAGGATGTTCTCTGACCCCTTCTATACCACATGCAAAGATCAGGACCTTGGGATTTCCTGCCCAGTTGGCCCTGAGTTTGTTTATAGGGTCTGCACTGGCCTCCTTCCATTTCCTTTCTTCCTACCCTGCTATATTTCCCACCTCTTTGTCTGAGTGTTGGCTAGAAGGCAGCTGTGTCTGTGTGCGAGGACAGGATGGTTTTGGTGGGTAGCATGTGGTTGCACAGGAAATCATGGCCCTGCAAATGTCAGGGATGGATCTGGAGAACAGTTATTCATATGTAAATTATGGAAATCATTCTCCCTATATTATCCCATTTTTCCTTTTCCACACGGATTTGTAGACTCTTTGCATTTCTTGTTCTGAGTGTTTGGTCAATACTAGACGTTTCTAGAAGATATGACACCTCCTATCTATTCTCAAAGCTTAAATTCATTTAAAGGGATTACAAAGTGTATCTGGAGTTAAAAGGAGAAAGAAGAGAACCTTGGAGATATTTCTCCAAGAGTGGGTTTCTCTGCTTGGTCGCGCTAGGGAGGCTGGCCGGAAGCACGAGGCTTCTGAGATTGATCAAAGCTTTCCTTCCTCCTCTGTGGTCACAAAAACTGAGAGCCATTGGACTTCAAGGGTCCTTTGTGACCTTTATAACAGGAAGATTAGAGACTTAATTCCCCACTTTCTGGGCATGACATGCCTCCTGGGTTCACCTTGGTGAAGAACGAAACAATGAATGTGATGAATCATAGCTCACTGAAAAATAAAACTGGATACTCCTAATCAAATATAATTTGACTTAAGAAAATGAAGAAATGGTTATTTCCAACATTCTTGAGCCAACACTGAGATCCATATCTGACATATTGAAAGTTGATTTTGATTATTGAAAGTCTTAAACAGTAATGACATTTAGAACAAAAAAGTGTGTATGCTTGTGTTGGCTGGTGATGTTTATTGAATGTTTGCTGTGTGTCAGGTACCTTCTTAGTGTTTTATATCTACTATTTTGATTATTTTCACTAAAACCCTTTGCAGCAGGTGGTATTATCCCTTCTTTTTAAGCTAAAGAGGCTAAGACTTAGAGAGTTTAAATACTTGCCAAAAGCATAGCTAATATTTAGTAGCAGAGACTAATTCAACCTGATTCTCTTTTATTCTAAAGCCCATATGCTTAATCAGTATGTATCTTCCAGGATAAGGAGTTTAAATTTTATCCATAAGTGATAAAATTATATACTTCATGTGTCTAAAATGCTTTGCTTTATCTAAACTATTCTTACATGCAAAATAAATTCTTGTTATCTTATAATCCTATACGATAATAAGCAGCTATCGAAGAATTGAAGCCATTGTGTGATAATGGCTCAATGTTGCTCATAGAAATAAAAAATCTGACAGGGATGTGTAATGTAAATTGAGGTGGGGGACAATGGAGAAGGGGGTAAAGGAAGACCCGTTACAAGGCTCTTTCATAACAGACTGAACCAAGATCAATTCCAAGTGAGCCAATTAAGGGAGAAAAATACGTTGAGGGCAGACAACCTGAAGAGCTCACTAAGGGGAAAGATCAGATAGCTGTAAGGTTAAGAAGGGCCCTTACTTTAATCTTTCATCAATAGAAATTGATTGCTTGGGTAAGCCAGAGATTTCTGTTTTATGTAATTGGAATGAGCTGTAGGAAGCTACTAGCACAGCAATGAACAATGAACAATGCAACGTTCTTGGCATTAAACTTGATACAGAGCTGATTTCTTATGACAAAATAAAAAGACTGCTCTTCCCCCAAATGCTACCCACAGATAATTAATGTAACTCTGTATGCTCTGCTGTAGGTAGAGGACATTGTTGAACTATTTTAAGACTTACATTTGTTCAAGAGATAACTTGCCTTATAAATACCTGGTTACATATGATACTCTTTTGTTATATTTTAAAAAACTAAAACTTTCTGAAAAAAAGTCAAATGCTTTGCTACTAAGTAGATTATAAAAATATTGAGTGTTCCGTATAAAAACAATTAAAGCCGTTTTATTTAAGTTCCTTAACAACTGCAAAGAGGTGTCCTTGTCTCCCCTCTTTCTCTCTTATACACATCAAGTCTATCAGAAAATCATGCTGCTTCTGCTTTTAAAATACAACAGAGTTTAACCACCTCCATTGCTTCTGCCCTTTCTGAACTCTATTATTGCTCATGCAGTAGGCTCTACCAGCTTCTTGTCCTCTTGCTGTGTATTATCTATAGAGCTGACAGAGGAATGTCTTCAATATATAGTAAGATCATATCACTCCTCACCTCCACATTTCACTCAGATGAAAACTAAGTCCTTAGAATGGTATACTAGGCCCTTTGGGACCTGACCCCTACCTCACACTCCCCTGCTCTCCTCCAACTCACTGAACTTTAGACACCCTGACCATTTTGTTGCTTCTGGAATCCACTTAGTGCTTCCAACCCTTTGCACTCCCTGTTACCTCTGCCTGGTTGCTCTTTTTTATATCTCAGGTTACTATCTCCTTCACCACTCTCAGATTTCCCCTAACATCTGATGTTTTTTCGTTTTGTTTTGTTTTAGCTGAGCCATCCTGCCACTTGTTGGCAGCTCAACAGCAGCTTAGCTCAGGCTGGGCATCAAACTGCTGTTGTTCAGAGATCAGCTTGTAAAATCTCACATTCTTAATAAGGATATCCTGGTCCTGTTTGATATTTCAACCTACCTCTCCTCCCATTGTAAACCCTGTTATCCTGTTTGACTTCTTTTAATGTAAAATTCTATTTTCTTTATTTAGCATACTATATGATATATATAAATATATATGTATAATATATATCATTTAAGTTTATTCTTTTTAAAAATATTTTTCTAATGAATAAGCAGGAATCTTTGCTTTTGTTTGTTGATGAATTCCAAACATCTACAACAAGTTATGGCATATAATAGGCACTTAATAAGTTTTAACAAAAACAAGTATATTAGTGAAATTATATGAGACTAATTTTTTTTTTTTTTTTAGCTGAGCCATCCTGCCACCTGTTGGCAGCTCGATGGCAACTCAGCTCGGGCTGGGCATCGAACCGCCGTTGCTCAGAGCTCAGCTCACACTCTTGAGTGAGCTTTTAACCAACTGAGCCACTTGGCCACCCATGTGAAATTATAATATTTTATCAACAATATAGAACTTTTTTCTTTTTAGACTCATTAAGATATATTTTATCTAGTCATAACCATAATTGTGCATTTCATATTTTTTTGTATTATAAAAATTCACTTACAAGATAGAAAAAAATTGAAATAAAGAAAGTAGAAAGGAAAAAAGGACTAATAATAATTACACTTAACACAATCCTTGTCAACCTGACATTTTCCTGCAAAAATTCTCTGTGCATAACTGTAAGGGCTTTTAATAAAAACATAATTATCTTCTGCTATACATAACTTGTATTATCTTTTCCTTATAATATTATCTTTTAAGTATTCCATGTTTTATATTCTTTTCATCAATATATTACTTTTAACCAGTGTATGTCAGTGGTTCTCCAATTTATGTGGTAATGTCTGTTGATATTGACAGTATTAGGAGTTAAAAATGATAGCATAAAATATTTACTAATTCATTTAAAAACATCAAAAATAAACATATCACATGTTAACCTAATGAAGCTATTTTTAATGAAAAATAACTATGTTTTACACAAAAAATAAAGGTAGTGAAAAGAGAAGCTTGAATTTACATTTTTCCAAATCTGCAATATCTGGCTTAGTAGAAAACAGCAAATTCTCATATCTGATTCTACATTCCACTTTTTGAATTTCTGTTGTTTCCTTTGAAGTATATGAAAAAATCAGGCCAGTAGGGAGAATTGTGCTAATGGCCTTTTCAGATAATTGTGGACATTATTTGATACTATCCCCAAACCAACAAATGGTAATTTATTAGATTAGTTGCAGTATGGCATCAGAAACCATGTCCATGAACTTTTCATACTTCATTACATTACAATCCTTTGATCCCTCTTGTACTCTGAATAGATCTTCCCCCATGCTTGGTTTTGTAAGATCATGCATTGGTCATCTGGAAAATACAGGTTCACTGAATGATGTATACTTTCCAATTAAAAAACAAAACCTCTCATTTTTTTAATTTTTTTTTTTTTTTAAGAGGGCAGTGTCACTGGCCCTCATATGTGGGATCCAAACCCGGGCCACTGGTATCCCAAGCCAGCTCTTAACCACTGCTCCACTGGCCCGGCCCAAACTCTCATTTTTTTAATATCAATATATCATCAGTGATCTCATCAGAAAGTCTTCTATCATTGAAAGGCTTTTAAGCCCACAATAGCAGAGAAAAGTTTTCTGAAGTTTTAATTTTCATTCAAAAGTTCAAATTATGTTGTTGGCAACAAATACTATCTGTTGTTTTCCTCAAAGTGACAGGCTCATTTTCTCTCTTTTTAAAAAAAACTGTCTATCAGATACTCAAGTCTGAATAACCAAAGGTTGTTGGTCATTGCCAGGTAAAAATGATGTTCAATGAAAAAAGTAGCTAATGCAGCTTGCAGTAGCTCCAACAGTTACACAAGTCATTTTCCTTGAGACAATCATCATAATTCAGTATGCAGCAGAAGTGCTTTATCTGTACTTGCCATTTGTCACATGATATTAAAATGACCCACACATGAAGTTTACAATTTAACAAAATTAATAACTTTTACTGTTGCACTAAAATAATTTTAAATTAATACTGGCATGTTATTTTGTTACTTTTGTTTTTACTCTATGTGGTAAAAAAATATGACAATTAGTACAATTTGGTGTTGCTCTCTTAAGATGTGCTGAGGGGCCACTGTTGCTTTTGTACCATCAGTGAAAATGTCAACATAGTTATTCCAGGATAAACTATAAGATTTTAAAACTTATTCCACAGTAAATAGTTCAGTAGTACAGGTTTATGCTGCCAAGCATTCATGTAAAAGATTATCTTTTTGGATGATTAGTTGGTTCTGATACCAGATAAATAACAAGCAAATGACTATAGATTACTTCATTTGTAAAGGCAAAAGTACATTCTACAGACAAAACCTTGACTTGTCTTTGTGCTTGCAGCTTAATTTTTAAATCAGTGAGGATCTATATCATTGGAAAGAGGCAGTGCAATTATTTTACTGACTTCATCAAGGCATTCAGTAGTCAACACTGCAGGGTTTTGTTGGTCTCTCAGCTATCCCGTGGGCTCCTGCAGTCATTGAAGTATAGAAATTCACCTGTAAGATGCTCCACTTACGTTTTCATTTCTAATTTGAAAAGTTTTATCAAACATTGTTTTGGCTTTTAAAAACTTCATCATGTCTACATTTAAAAACTCAGTATATTTGGCTGGCTGAGTGGTGTGTTGGTTAAGACTGGCTTAGGATGCCAGCTCTGAGCATCAGGGCCCTGGTTCAGATCCCACATGAGGACCAGTGACGCCGCACCCTCTACAACTAAGATGGTGAACAACAGTTCCACCTGGAGCTGGGCTGCTGTGAGTTGCCCACAATGTCGTAGGCTGCATTGGGGCTGGCCAGCAGCTGGCGTGTGCTTTCATGAGCTGCCCTGAGCCACCGTGAGTGGCCATACAATGGCCGGCGAGTGACTGCCTCACCCAGGAAGAGCGCAATGATCATACCAACATGGGCCAGTAAAATGACATCCTCCACAACTTGACAGAAGAACAAAAGGACAGCAACTTGTCTGTTGCCCTTCTCCAATTCCCCAACACTGTTCCCCTCCCCCAATTCCCCAATAAAATCTTTATATATATATATATATATATATATATATATATATATATATATATATACTTAAAATTAAAAAAATTAGGATCAAAATGCTGTTAATAACTGGCATGATAATATTATTTTTAAAATGTTCTGTTATATAAGACAATAAGGTAAATCATTACTATCTATAATGCTGAGGGAAAGAGAGATTTGCATCATAGTTTTATTTCTTATTCCCAGTGTCATTAAATTACTTTGGACTAGATTTCCCCAATCCATGATTCAATTAACTTGTGATGTGTCCTTTTTATATTTTTCAGTGTATTTAGACTTAGAAATTGCCAGCAGTGGCTTTAGAATATGAATCTTCCAGTCTTCCCTTTCAAAGTGAATGATCCATGCTTAAAAATAAGAATAGTATAATAAGCTTTCTTTTATGAAATACTTTTTTAAAAATTCTTAATATTAGCAATTACTGCAAAAGTCTAAAATTATAAATTTTAGATAAAATTTAAAAAGTTACAAATGTTTTTGAAAAATATATAAAACTATTATTGTGACACAAGATATCCATATATATTTAGTGTTGTTTCCCACTTAGGAAGAAGGAAAACTTCATAATTTCAAAAGAACGATTTATTAGATGATAACGTTACAGAGATTATAGGAGGCATATGATAACTAACTAGTAAGAATACATAGAAGTACTGAAAAAATACTGAGTTAATTTCTGTAAATAGGATGCATATCATAAACCTACTACTACTGTTTAAAAAAATTCTAGAAAACACAGGATTATACAAGCATACAACTATTAACCATCAAAATAATGATGTTATCATATAGCCTCTGGAGAATTCCATGGTACACATGTAAAAGAAGAACAATGAAAAAGGCAAATTGCAACTTAGAGTATTTGTTTTGACTTTGAGCGCCCCCTTGAAAGGGTCTTGGAGAATCCTGGGTTCCCAGACACATTTGAGTACTGCTGCTGTGTGTTTTTATGTTAGTCTATAAGAGACCCATTTATTTTTTTTTTACAGACGCATGGCTGTCATAAAATTCTTTGTACTTAGTTCCCCCCACCCCACTGTTACTTATTTTCTATAGAAGATTAACGGAAATAATATCACTAAGACAAATTCAGAATGAGGGGCACCCAATGAGACAATTGTCCCAGTCTCTTCAAAAAGTTAAGGTAATCATGGGGGTAAGGTGGGAGGACTGTTTTAGAATAAGAGACCAGAGAAACATAATTACCAAAAGCAGTGTGTGGATTTTTATGGATCCTGGTTTGAAAAGAAAACAATAAAAGATAAAGACATTTTTGAACAATAGGTGATATTTGAATATGGAATAGATATTAGATGACATTATGGAATTGTAGTTAATTTTTCTTATGATAATGGCACTATAGCTTTTTTTATTTTTTTCTATTTTTTTATTTTTTGAGAGCAGTGTCACTGGCCCTCATATGTGGGACCAAACCAGGGCCGCTGGCTTCCCAAGCCAGCGCTAGACCACTGTGCCACTCGGCTGGCCCTATAGCTTTTCGTTTAGGAACATGTTCGTATTTGTTTGAAGTTTGGGGTGAGGTTTGATGATATCTGCAGCTTACTTTCAAAAATTATAAAACCCATCTATACACATATAGAAAAACATAGGTTGAAAGTAGAGATAGACAAAGATGGCACAGTGCTAACACCTGCAAATCTAGGTAGTGGGGATACAGGTGATTCTTGGACTATTCTTTCAGCCTTTCAATTTATATGATATTGTTTTTCACAGCAAAAAGTTGATTAATAAATGAGGTTACTAAATCAAATGTTATTAATATTAATGATTCATTTCTAAATCATTAACAAGAAAAATATAATACTGTTTTGAAAGTTACATGAAGTGTTTCTAAATTCTTTTACTGTAAAGTGTGTTACTCAGGTGGTGAGTAGCTACACAGTCATTCAGGTGGGGATTTCCATCCTTTCTAAAGCAACACTGAGTGGTATGATCTCCAGATTTTAAAGTTGTCTTATCTGTAAAATGGATGACAGTAACAATAGTATTCGATAAAGTTGTTGTAAAAATACAATTTTTATTATCTATGAGGCCCTTAGTCCAGTGCCTAGCAAATAGAAACCACTTAAATCTCATCTTTTAGTGTTGTCCATACAAATTCCAAGTCCTTCTTTCAATTAGAAAATCCAAAAGAAATGATGCACGCATTAAATCATCTCTATTATATTCCTTTCAAGTGCATTCTGTAACTTCAGGCCTATTTCCTGTCCTTAGGGAACTAAATGTTTTAATAGATCTGTAGAAGCAGTTATAATTAGCATGTAAATTATCATAAATTCTTTTTTTACATGAGTGAAAATATTCTTCTTTACTGTTGAAACATTTTATGGAAGTTTGTCCTTATAATTATTTTGCCCTAAGTTTTCTAAATCATAGATGATTTTATCTTGAGTTATCAAATACAAACATTAGTGGAGTCTACATTGATGTATTTTGATGTTTCTGGAAAAATTCAGCCAAGATATTTCATGGCTAGAATTTAAAATTTTGAATATCCTTAATTTTTTGTTCATGGTGTTCAAGCTGTCAGTGGACCAATAATTCTTACAAAGCAGATGAATTACATGAGAGGGTTTATTTAAGTGTTTAGAGAAATAGAGATCTTGGGGTTTTAAAGATGGCTACAAAATTGTTTTCAGAGTAATTTATAGAAGCAAAGCTACTCGTTTTTCTGCTAATTAATTTCCATTTTGTTAAATCTAGAAGCTTCAATTGTTACTAATATTTTTAAAAGTGTCCCTTCTTGAAAATCATCCTGAATTTTTATTGGTAATAAATGCTGCTGAGTATCTTCAGGCATTTAAAATTGTGAAAGATCATGTATATATAATGGAATATTATTCAGGGATGAGAAAGAAGGAAACCTGCTGTTGGCAACAACATGAATGGACCTTGAGGGAGTTACACAAAGTGAAATAAGCCAGACAGAAAGCCAATACTCCATGGTGTCACTTACATATGGAATCTAAATAAAAAGCTAAACTTACAGAAATGTAGAGTAGAAAATTGGTTGCTGGGGCTGAGGGGCAAAGGAAACAGGGCAAGTCTGGTAAAGGGTACAAACTTTGAACTATAAAATAAATAAGGTCTGAGGATCTAATATATAAGATGGCACTTACAGTTGATAACATTATGTTGTATAATTGAACTTTGCTAAAAGAGTAGAACTTGAAAGTTCTTATACACACAAAAAGGTGAAAGTGTGAAGTGAAAGATGTGTTATTAACTAGATGAACTACATGGGAGGAACCTTTTCACAGAATGTACATATACCAAATCATCGTAGTGTACACTTCAAATATCTTACAATTTTGTCAATTATATCTCAATAAAGCTTAAAAAAATAAATATGTAAAATTGTAAAAGATAATGTATTTAAAATACCCCCTAAAACTTAATGTTTTTGTTTTTATTTAGTGTTATGAGGTCAAGCAAATATTAAATGTTTTCTCATGGATAAGAACATTCATGAAAACGAAAGTATTATAATATGGTTTGACATCGACATAGTATATAATCAGAAGTGATAGGCCTGTCAAAAGAGGGAAACCAATTATAATAAAATGAGAAAAACTCAGTTGTAGTTTGTGTTTTCCATAAATACTCGCTGGTACAGAAACATTCTAATTATCCTTACATCTCAGAGAAACTGAAATATAGCTCATTAAAAGAACAAGGAAGGGCTCCGTTTTTCAACCTCTGTACCTCCTGGAAACAACCTCCTCTATCTTCTTCTGTCTCTTCCTGTGATATGTTCTATCCAGATGCTGAGATACACTGCCTTCTGGAAATTAAAACCCATATGGCTCAGACCACACCAATAAATCTGGTGGAACAGATGGGCCTGGGTGAGTTGTGATACCTCTGCATAAAACCTTGGGATTTTATCAGTAGTCTTTGTACTAAGTAACGGGAATCAGAGTGACAGACAAATCAACAGTAAAACTTTTATGCTTGTATCCAAATGGTATGTTATGGCTTCTTTCATTGTATCATTCAGAACTGTGTCATTGTATCATTTCATATCAAGTCAGAACTATTCCATCAGTCAGATATTATACATACAAATATACATGCACTTATTTATAGTCTTTTCCCTATTCAAGCATTGAGGTATGATTAAATGAGAATTTTGTTCCACATTCCAGTTAGATTTTCCAGTGGAGTTTCAAGAATTATATATCGATGACTGTTTTTTTAAGTCATTACTATTTCACATACAAAAAAAAAATTTTGTACGCATATACAATATCATTCAGTATTTTTTCATTTGCTGGTCAATGAGGAAAAATAAGAGAAGAGGATGAGAAGAACAAAATTAACATTTGTTTTCAGTATCTATTATGAGTATCTGGCTCTTTTCTCTACCCTATTTGATCTGATTCTTATAACTATCCTAGGAAGCATTCCCACGTCCACATTTTCATAACTTTATTTAAAACATGTTATTGAGTTATTTGTAAATCACTGAAAATACAGGGGTTGAACAACACAGGTACTGTTCCAATTATTGTAGCATTTTAATCCTAGTAGGGAAGCTACCTAGTAACAAATATCCAATTATCTAATTACAGTTGTAGCAAGGGATAAGAGAATTCTTGATAGGAGTACCTAATCTAACTGGGGTGGGGCTGGGAGAATAGAAGCTTCCAACATAGTTGAATGAATGCTTGCAGGTCTGAATGTATCATCATCAATCAAGCTATGTCCTAAAGAATGAGTAGGAGTTGGCCTGTAGAAAACTGTGTGTGTGTGTGTGTGCGCGCGCGCGCGCGCGTAGGAGGAGGAGGAGGAGAAGACCCAGGGAGGAAGTTGGAACTACAAGGACTCTGATGACAGCAGGCAGATAAGGGAGATAGTGGTTTCTTCTGCATTATAGCTGAGGCATTCAAGGTTACACAGATAAATGTAAGTGGGATTTGAACTTGATTCTGTGCAACCCCCAGGTTCCTTCTGCTACAACATGAATTTCCTTGTTAGTCATCAAATCATGCTTAGGCTTTGATTTTCATTTACAGATTCTTTATTATGAAATGCGTTTGCATTTTTCATTCAGGTGTGCTGCTGTTTTATTAATGAAAGTAAGTTGCTGTTCATGCCTTCAGCATCATCTCTTTTGTTTTTCAGCGTTCCAACATTTCAGAGCCTTCCTGAAGAGATCCTCAGTAAGCTTGCAGACGTCCTTGAAGAGGTAATTGTTTTTAACTCTTGTCCTTTTTCCGATAGGACCCAGACCATCAGAGCTGTATAATAACAAATTACAAACTACTGAGAGACCTTTAAATAGTTTAAGGCTCTGGGATGTGTTTTATTCGGCTTTAATAAAAAGCAGCTCAACACCTGTGACATTTATAGTATGTATAGTCAGAAATGTGCAAGTCAACTGTAGAGGGAGGAAAACTTCATTGTGGTAAATATAATGTGACTTTGACTTCCAAGAATGGGAGATGGCATATTTCTCTTGTTTTAGTCAGTATAAAGCAAGATTGTTGTAATTGCCACTCTGAAACTTCAGATCAGCAAATTTACAACAGGAATTAGCAGTTGGGTACATATTTTACTAGCATATGATTGAATGTGTGTTACACACATAATTTTATGACTGAATGTGAAAGTGTCACTGTTACTTATTTTTCACTGAACCTATTAAGCACAAAATTGTTGCAGCAGGAGACAGAGGAGGTTTACACAAGCAGTCTTGAATGAGCACAAGAACGTAGGATCTTTGGTGCCCACAGAGACAAGGAAGGCAAAGAATCTGGGGTACACAGGCAGGTAGGTGGTGGGGAGGGGTGGTTTCCCCTCAGAAACCCTGCTCTGGCATCTTCTATTTCCTCAGTGGTCTAGAAAGCAAGGTCAATTGAGAGTAAGGATTAGGTAGAGGTATGGGAAGTTTGGGGATAGAGGAGAAGGTATGAGAAAAATGGAAGAGTGAATGGACTAAGACAGCATGGTATGATTGCCAGGCATCATTCAGGACTCACTTGATATTTAGCAATCCCAAATCTAAGTTAAACAAGCAAGGTAAACTTTATTTTAGACTTGCAATAGGGGACAGAGATCAAACTCAACTCTGTTGGAACCAGAGATGGGAGGATTTTTGAGTGCTAAAGTGAGCTAGTGGGCTCCAGTAGGGTGGAAGTTGGTCAGTGCGATTAGGTCACCTGTGCTTACTAATTATCCCTTCTGGAAGTTAGGCTATTATCCTTCCACAGAGACTGAGAGATAGAGGCCTTACATCCTTCTGTGATTATATTTCTAAGGGATGGCTCCTAGGTCCTTGAGAAAAACATGCCTGAGTTGTACAACTGGCAAAGGCTGGGAAAAGCTTTGAGTCTTGAAGATGCAGATTAAAAGATTATGCAAGGTGCCAGGTGGGTACTGGACTTATCAGAGGGATCAGATAGATTGTGTAGATGTTTGACCACTGTGCTGTACACCAAAGCTGATGTAGAATAATATTGAATGCCAACTATAATTAAATATCTATCTAGTCACGGATGTGAAGTACAGCATAGGGAATATAGTCAGTGGTATTGGAACTGCGATATACAATGTCAGAGGGGTAGTAGCCTGGGAGGGGAGGGGTTATCACTTTGTGAGGGGTGTAAATGTCTAATCATTATGATGTTTTGTACACCTGAAACTAAAGTATAAAAATAAAATTAAATTTTAAAAAAAGAGTTTACAGTTGCAAACTTTTAAAGTAGATGCTCTAAGAAAAGGGAGAGCAGGAGCCTACAAGTCAGGAAGAAGCCTTAAGTTTAATCAGGCTAAGTGGGGTGTGTGTGTGCGTGCGCATGTGTGTGTTTCAGCCCCATTTGTTTGCCTGGATTCAGGTGTCAAGTAGGCAGATAATTAGATTTAACCAGGGTTGGTATTTTTCCAAGAAAAGCGAAATGAGTACTTGAGGGAGGAAATAGGGAGTTGAGAGTGTATGAAAGAAGGATTATAATGATTGACCTTGGAATTGAAACTGGGAAAGGAGTAGGGGAATCTTGGAAGAAGCTATGGACAATGAGAAATTATAAGATCAATGAATTTTAGTTTCACAAAGATTGAATGAATTTTGGAGTTGTGCTATTTGGTAAGGGTGAACTGGAAAGATATTAAAAGTGTTTTTGTCTCCAGGTACTAACTATACCAGTAATTCTATAATTTGTAGAACTTCCAAGTTTCATATACACAAATACTCAGTTTGAGGCTTATCGAAGGAAGCATCCCTATGATTTATTGGTCTTCCTCATCTTATATCTGAACACAAAGTAAAGCAGAAATCACATTTGATTCCTAAATTCAAGTATAAGAAAAATTATGAGAGAAAGTACCGGCTGTATTTCTCTCAGAATATGCTGACCCCTGTACCTGAAATCTCTTTATATATAAAACTGCTTTTACCAGTTCTTTTGCTTTTTTGCTTTCATTTGTTGAATACACTGAAGAAATCTCTGATGACCTTATTCTTCCTTTTTTTTTAAACAAAATAAACTAAAGTATAAATTTGCTAGCCCCTAAAAGAAAAAAAAAAGATTTCATGAAATCCTTGAGTCATTTTCTTTCTTTTCCACAGCTGTGAAAGCACTTGCTCTGTTTTACAACAGACAATAGCAATAGCTCCATAAATAATTCTGACCAAAGAAACATTTTAGTATTTTATGTCAGCTTTTCTAATCAGAAGATGCTTTAATTTACGTTTGGATTCTGAGAGTCACAGTACAGTCTATACCAATGCCACATGAAAATGCAAACAGATGATTACGTGCCCACACACTTTGTTTTGAGGAAATAAAAATGAAGTCAACAGTCAAAATGTGAAGTAGACAGATAAATATACTACCCAGTGCATGAAACTGTTCAACTAATGTTGAATAAACAAGCGCGATGAAAAAGAAATTAGATTATGTATCAGCATGAAGCAAATTTGGAAGAACACAAGCAATACCAATGTCACATAGCATTAAAGGGAAATGGGCCTGCATAATTGTTGGGCGGGTCTTTCTTTCTACAAATAGCCACAAGGAGATAAAAGAATCCCAGATTATTTTAAAAGACATGCAGTACTACAGCATTCAGCAAAGAAATGTGCAGCCTTGTTTGTTTGATAAATATTTATGGAGCACCTGCCATGTGCTAGCCAGTGTCCTGAGCCCTGGGGATTCAGGGTCCTGTTCTCTCATAGCATATATTCCAGTGGAGGGCATAGATGAGAAGTTCTGAAGGAAAATAGCATAGAATGATAAAGTCGCTCTGTATTGTGTTACTAACGGAAGACCTGTCTGCAGAGTTGTAATATTTAACCTGAGAGCTACATATGTACCAAGCAGAGGAAAGAAGCAAGCATAAGGTCCTATAGAAGGTACGAGTTTGTTGTCCTTAAAGAACAGAAAGGTTTATAGTGGGGTGACAGGAGGCTGGAGAAAATTAGGCAAGGACAGAAGGCAGAAGACTTTGCTAGTCATGATAAGGAGTTTGGTTTTTATTCTAAGTGCAATGGTTAGATTTGGAGGGTAATAAGCAGTGCAGTGACATGATCGAAGTTTTATTATAATAGTATCTCTCTGGTGAGTGTGAGAAGCATGGATCATAGAGCAGCAGACCAGTTAGAATGCTGCAGCAAAATAACCCACGTGAGAGTGGATGGTTTGTATGTAGATTTACATCCTTATTGACTATCTCATTCCTTATATTCCTTATAAAACAATACTTCTAGCATAAGAGGGGGAAAAAAAGAAAGAATAGGGGGACAAGGGAGGCAGGAACTGAAAGAAATAATGTGCGACCAGATAGAAAAAGGAATAAGCATAATGTTATTGGTAAAGTGATTTAGGATGGTACATATGGCTAGAGGAAAAATATAGGATACTTGGGGCATCCAATTCCGGAGCTGAAAAAAATGCCTTTCTATGAATCATTTCTGCTATTGCCCACCCCAGCTCCTACCTATTCCCTCTGTAATTTCCATCATGGATATACCCATTTGTGTGTGTCTCCCTGTGGGATTATGAAACAAAATAATATTCTTATTTTTAGTGGATCAATTTTGTGCCCTTTTCTCCCTTTCCTTTATATTACATAGTAGAAATATTTCCTTTGTATGTTGAGTCTCTCATGACTTTTTTCAGAAACATATAAAAATTTTCCCTAGTCCTTTTGAGAAGTGTGTATATGTATAGATATAAAGAGGCTCTTGGTGAAAGTCTGAACCAGGTCATCAAGCACAGTATCCAAACATTTTCCTCAGTTGTGTTTTGCAAGACAAGTTGAAATAGTTACTTGATTCTCTAGTCACTGTCATTGTCACCATGGTATGTTCTTCTTTCACATATGACTCAAGTCTAAATAAATGGCAGAGCATTTTGAGAGCTCCAGGTTTGGTTTGCTAGAGAAGCCATTTTACAGTTTGTAAAATATAAGAGAATTTTTAGGTACATGTAGGAAATAGCAAGCTCTGACTTGATAAACTAGTTTCATTTTCCTCTATACTATGCCATATATTACAGTGAAATATGTACTGAACTTAATTAGTCAAGTATTGGAATTTATGTTGATGTCCTAGAAAGTACCTGTGGGTACAGGAAAAGAACTGTGAAATTATAAGATAGGATCTAATCTCTTTTATTTTTTACTATAACAGCCTAACTCACTTTCCTTCTTCTTTTATGTACACATGATTAGTCATTACAGTTGAATTACATTTTTCAAATGGATGGAACAACCCCTAGCTGATCTCCAGCTGAGAAATAACTCCTTTTAATGATTACCTACCCAAACATAATGGACACATGTCACTGTGAATAAACCCAGGGTCTAATATATATCCTAATATCAGGACTGTGTTAACACCTTTAAAGAAAATGACAAATAGAGTTTTTTTCTTTCTTTTTTCTTTTTTTTTTTTTTTTTTTTGTAGAGAAGAGGAGCAGAAATTAGTATTATGTCACAAAGAGTGCTTGAAAATTAACTTGGGTTGAGATTATGCTTTCACTCAGAGTGATAAGGTTTAGAAAACTCAAGGAAAACTGTATTTAGTGAAAATGCAAGATTGAAGAACCAAATGAATCCAACAAATTAATTTTCACTACTTGGTATAGACTAATTTTTCGTTATATAAGTAGAAGTGGGGCATTGGTGCTATATTTAAATCTCCTGGTTTTTAAATGGAAAATAAGCCATATCAAAACTACTTATTTGCTTTTACTGAAATACATTTTATGTCCAGTGTTCTCATTAAAACATTGGATTCAGTCATCTTAAAATAAAATAACAAAAAAACAAAACAAAAAACAAACAAAAAACCAACCTCTTTGTTTCACCAGCTTTTTAAAAGCTCTCTAACTTTGGGTCTGCAACATTTTATGATTGGACCTTGGACACCTGTGACCCTAATTAATGAGTTGTTCTGGTTTGTGTCCCTGACTGGTGCATTTATTTATGTTTTGGTTTATTGGATATTTAAACTATTATGGCCCTACAAGATCTTAGACAAAATGTGTCTAAAGTGCCCTAGACTTCTTGAATTATTAGGAGGGACATGATGAGTAAATGAAACTAGGCAGAAAAAAAAGGCAAGCAGAGGACATTTTCAAGTTACATTGCTTGATAATATGGTAGAAAGCAAATATCAGATTATATAGTCCAAGGGCCATAACTGGAGGAGGTTAATATAACAGAGGCATTCCTCCTTGCTGTGAGGTACAGCAGTGCTGATGAAATATTTCATTGTTTTCGCTGTGTAACTGTTCATGGGTGTTACCTTATCATGTTGACATCTTCCCAGAGTCCTTTGCATTCTCTCCAGTTATGAGTAACGCAGTGGAAAGCCTGTGTTTGATTGAGTTATTTGGAGTGCTGTGAAGCTCTCTCTTTTTATCACTCTAAACAGACCTAGAGTCTTTGGGAAAGAAACTGATTGAGTCGACAGGAACATTATTAGTTTTCTTTGAAATTTGTTACGACTAAACTTTTTCTCCCCTTGATTTAGTTTTGGCTCTTGCTATTCAAATCCAAGCTAGAAGGAATTCAAAGAACCTATTCTTACTCGGTTGCTTTTGGTCTAAAGGACTCTGAATTTGAAATTTAACTGTCTGTTTTGCTTTCTCTGGGTCCTTTTGGGTCTTCCTGTCTATGAGGCAAATGGCTGCTCTTGAAGGGGAAATGCTTAGTTGGTGTGCATGCACATGTATGGGTATGTGTTGTGGCAGGGTGGAGAGATTAAAAAGTAAAGATAACACTCTGTTTAACATTAATATCTTTATATCTTATTCTATTATAGAAGTAAATGTGGAATGGGCAAATATGTTGTAAATATATATGCAATAAGGGACTTGTATTAGAGTTCCCAGAGAAACAGAAGCAATACAATAGTGTGTGTGTGTGTGTGTGTGTGTGTGTGTGTGTGTGTTATATGTGTTGAGAGGGAGAGAGGAAGAGAGATGCAGAGATTTATTTTAAGGGGTAGCTCATGTGATTATGGAAGCTGGCAAAGTTCAAAAACTAGAGAATGGGCCGGCAGACTGGAGACCACAGAAGAGCTGATTTAAGTTCAAGTCTGATGGCTATGTGCTGGCAGAATTCCTTCTTGCTTGGAGGAGGTCAGTCTTTGTTTTATTAAGACCTTTAATAGATTGGAAGAGTTCCATGCACAGTATGGAGGGTAATCTGCTTTACTCAAAGTCCATCATTTATATATGTAAGCCTCATCCACAAAAACCCCTTCACAGAAAAATCCAGACTCATATTTAACCAAATATCTAGGCCCCGTGGCCAAGCTAAGTTAACACATAAAATTAACCATCACAGGACTTGTATCTAGAATATATAAAGAACACTTAAAACTCCATAATGAAAAGATAAATAGTTCAGTTTTAAAATGAGAAAATGACTTGAATAGATATTTCTTCAAAGGAGATATACAAAACCCAGTCAGTACATTTCAAAATGTTTAACATTATTGTCATTAGGGAAATGAAAATCAAAACCATAATGGCCTCCCACTTCATACCCACTAGGATGACTAGAATAAAAATGGCAGGCAATAACAAATGTTGGCAAGGATGTGGAGGAATCACAACTATCATATGTTGCTAGTGGGATTTATGGTGCAACTTCTTTAATTAAACAGTTTGAAAACTCCTCAAAATGTTAAACATAGGGTTACCATGTGACCCAGAAATTGTACTCCTAGGTGTTTACCCAAGAGAATTGAAAACCTATGTCCACACAAAAACATGTATGTGAATGTTCATAGCAGCATTATTCGTAATAGCCAAAAACTAGAAACAAGCCAGATCTATATTAATTGATGAATGGATAAATAAAATGTGGTATACTCCTACAATGGAATACTATTTGACTATAAAAAGGAGTGAAGTACTGATATATGCTACAACATGGATGACCTTTATATATTATGCTAAGTAAAAGTAAAATGCCACATGGTATATTATTATTTTTATGTGAGATATCCAGAATGGGCAAATCTATAGAAGGAAAAAGTAGATTAGTGGTTTCTAGAGTTGAGAGGATGAGGGTGAATAAGGAGTGTCTACTAATAAATATGGATTACCTTTTAGGGTGATGGAAATGTTTTAAAATTAGATTTTGATCACGGTTGCACAAAGATGTGAATATACCAAAACTACTGAATTGTATATTTTAAACAGGTTAATTTTGTAATATGTGAATTATATCTTAAGAAAACTATTAAAGGTAAATAATGGCACTTGATTCTAGTTGTGGTAAGTTATAAGGAGAATGTGTAGCTGAGGGCTTTAATCAGGTAGGATTGTAACAAGATGGGGTGAAATGTTGTCTGAGAGCCTCACTGACGTAATGCCACTTAGGTGAGAGTTCAATGATGAGGAGAGATTTGCAGGGGAAGGGTGAGGGTGGACAAGGAGGAGAGAGGAAGGGAAGCACCCTTCTTGGGAAACATTACATGAAGGCATAGAGTCTAGAAGGAAAAAAATAAAGTTTTCTCTACTTGTACCCCATGAAAAAGAATACATCTTGATCTACAACTTGATTTAGACTATCTTTCTCACCCTGAACTTTCTATCTCTTTTTTTTTTCATTTTATTGATTGATTGATTGTTGAGGTAACATTGGTTAATGGCATTATGTAAGTTTCAGGTGTACAACATTACAATTTGGTATCTGCATATACTATAGCATGCTCACCACTAAAAGTCAAGTTTCCATCCTCTTTAAATTACATATTTTGCTTATTCGTATGTCCTATTCCACATTGTACAAAATATTCGGTTTTTCCATTTCTTTTCTCAACTTACCTCACCTGAGTTTTACCGGTGGTTCTATACCTGACAAAGACCCAAAATATTTCACCAGGTTGGAATAATGGATGGAATCCACTAAGATGAGGTAATAGTAGAAGTTTAGAGTTTTGCATACAATTAAAAAAAACACGGAAGTATAAGATAGTGAAGACATGGTGGAGTATAGGCTATATTGCTAGAAACAATGGAAGAAAACAATTGAAGTAATTTAGAAATTTGCCCTGGAAAAGACTTTATGAAAAGTATTAGATTCCTTTTTAACTTAAACACTATTTTATGGGTTAGAGATGGAGAGCTCCATCTCTAAAAACAGTGAGACTTTGGACATATTATTTAACCCATCATTTATGAATGTCTCATTTATGAATGGGAAAAATAGTAGTTTCTTCCTCTTGCAGTATTGCTGTGGGTCGTAAGTTGTGTAGCTAATAGAAAAATCACTAAACACAGAAACATAATTTCAGATATCGACTAGTGTTGACCAACTCCTTTCACATATTGGCACATATAGAAAATATGTATCCTACATACATACTGAGGTTAACAAATGAAACTCCTTATGGCTGGAGATAACAGGTCAGGGGTTTGGCTATCCTGAGTCCCACAAGGCTCTCCACCTGGAGGGCAGAGCAGGCATTTGGTAATGTCTGGAGACATCTATGGTTGTTACAAGGTTGGGTGAGAGTAGATAGAAGACAGGATACTGCTGAACATTGTATAACACATAGAACAGCTCCACAAAAATCACCCAGCCCAAAATGTTAATAGTGTAGAGACTGAGAAGTCTGCCATAGACCATAGATGTGACATCTCTTGATAAGCTGCTAAAAATATAAAGAAAAGAAAATAGGGTTATATGGTAAAGAGTGCCAGGAACAGGTGGAGTACATTAACCTGGGTGCTTAGAAAAGTTATCTCTGAAGAGGTGACTTTGAGTTGACCGCCATGCAAATATCATGGATGGCAAAACAGAGTACAAAATGTTAAATATTAACAGAAATAATACATATTTTAAAAGATTCAATGTAGAAGATATTTAGTTAGGATGTTGTGGATACTTACATGTTGATTTGGTGCTTAAACAATACTGACTTTTTGGCGTCAGCCTAACTCTTAGGTTCTGTGTAATTATATTCTCAACTTAGACCTTGCTAGTTCTCAGCCTTAATCATTTTCACATCTTCCCCTATAGGGAGTTTCTTCTCCTATATCTACTACATCAATTTAGTTATCCTATGTGAAAGAAATAAGTGCTTGTTCATTGCTTTAAATCACTCTAGTTTCGTGAAGATTTACCTGTTTAGATGGTACATTAAGTTCCTTAGAACACACACTGGGTACCTATAAGCAGTTGAGAAAATCAACAATAATACTTATTAATAGTAACTTTGTGCTATTCTAAGGGCATGTATTTAATACTGTCCAAGGTAAGTACTATTAGGTTTACTCCTCCCAATTTACAGCTGGGGGAAGTGAGGCTCAGGAAGGTATTGTACCCCACCTCATCTGACATTGGAACAAGCATCTTTTTGCATTGCTATGCTGCGTTGCATCTTAAAAATTGGTGGAATAAATGAAAAACAAAACAAAGTATTCCCACACCCTCACTCTTTCTTACAAGTAGACACTTCCCTTTGAAAATGTTTCCTTGTCTTTTTTTTTTTCCTCTGGGAGATTTTTCCCAGTCAACATTTTGAATTTGTTATGGCAGGAATCCATTTTACACTATCTGCAAGTTCCTAAACAAGGCATTTCTAGTCATTTTATCACCAGAATATGTATGCTTTGCTCTGTGCTGCCTGTAATTCATTAAAATGTATGTGCTCTGCAAATAGGAAACCAATCTGTAATAAATCAGCTTTCTAGAAACCATTCATAGAAAATGCTTGAAATGGTTGCTACATAAGACTTTATAAACTTTGCAGCACTTGTGATTTGTGGTCGTTTAGGAGTTTGGAAACAAACAGTGAATTTGCAGGAAACTATAAATTAGGGAACTGCCTTCAGCATATGTGTGGGATCCCATTTGCAAAATGCCATTTTATGGTGTTGGAGCCAATTATGATGAGCCCCGAATTCCTCTTACAGAGCATAGCGATAAGCACCCAGTCCGAACTAGACCAACTGCTCTGGTTAAAAGAAAGCACAAATGAAGATTTTCAACTTTTTTGCCTTTTCTTTCTTTTTTTAATCTGAGGCATCTTTGTAGCTGCCAAATAGTCTAGTTCAGGGGCTTGTACACAGGCACCTAAGACAGAAATCAATGCAGAATAGAAGCCTGCTTGTGCTTACAGCACATCAGTAAGAAGCTAAAGATAACCAGTTGGGCTTTCAGTTTTAGTCACAAAATGCAAAACTTCTCTGTGATAGAGTTATCAAAACAGCTTGGATCAGGCGCTAACGCAGGCATTGGGTTCCAGACCTCCCATACCTGTGGCTACATATCCCCTGGAAATCCACAAGCAAGGCGACCTCTGACCCATTTGCAGAGAAGGAATCAAGCAGTTTCTTAGGACGTGGCTACAAGGCTGTTTCCTGGTAGATAAGGCTGTAAACCAGGGCAGGCAGTATTTCAGGCATGAACGCTCATAGCATGTCATTCAATATTAATGAGGAGGGAATTGTGACCCGCCAAGGCTTTCATGAAATTGCAGGTGCATGAGAGAGAAGTCTTCCGCATGTCATACATCCTGTGTGTTCCCTTAATTATTATGAGATGCTTCTCTTAGCAATCTGGGAAGAGCTACCACGCTCTTTTATTGCTTTCACCTAAAATGTAATTATTATTTTCGTAAAGGTAACATGTTTGTCTTGTAAATAGACCTTCAGTGTAACATTATTCTGCTGGTTCTCTTTGCTGTGTGATGTTGTGCAAATCAGTTTACATTTCCAGGAATCATTAATTATCGTGGGCATGAGAGCAGTGGGCTATCCCTGACCTCTCTTTTCTCTTCCAAATATGTTTTTAGATGCCAAGTCTTTTTTTTTTTTTAAGACGCTTATCCTGACTAACTCTGCTTTATATCTTCTTGTTTGTTGTTCCCCTAATCCCTTTGTACAGTTTGTACTTCAAAGCCATATTCTTGCCCCTGTGTTGCCTGAAATTGCCTGTTTTCCAATTTTCTGTAAGTACCTTAAAGGGAGGATGTGTCTGAGCTTCTATCACAGTTTCCAGAGTAGCAAGCATTTGCATAAGAATTATGGCTGACACATACTATATAACCAATATTTGTATTATTCATTAAAAGTCCATATTTCACATTAGTATTTCTTCTTTGTGCAGTCCAATTCTATGAGCTTTGATAAATGCATATTAGCATGTATCCATCATTACAGTATCATACAGAATAGTTTTACTGCTCAAAAAATCCCCTGTGCTTCACCTGTTTATTCATCCATCTTTCCCTCTCTCAGCGCCCTGATGACCATTGATCCTTTTACTTTTGCCTTTTCCAGGTTGTTATATATTTCATATCATATAGTATGAAGCTTTTCTAAATTGGCATCTTTCATTTAGTAATATGCATTTAAGATCCCTCCATGCCTTTTTGTGGCATGATAGTTCATTTCTTTTTATCACTGAACAATGCTCCATTGTATGGGTACCACAGTTGTTTACTCACTCATATATTGAAGTACTACATCTTGGTTGCTACCAGTTTTCAGCAGTAATGAATAAAACAACTAAAAACAACAAAAATATGTATCTGTTGAATAAATAGTCTAAGTAGGTTTTCAATAGATATGTGGGACATGAGTGACTCGGTGAATGAAACACAACTGTTTGGTTTCACATTTGGCTGCTATCACCATAAATGGAATGCAAATGTGTCAAGGATTGGGTGTGTGCATTCTAATATACAAGAGTCCTCCGTGATGATACATTAAGGAGGTTGCTGACAGAGAATCCCCAAGGACCCCAAATCAAGGTGGAAGATAGAGTAGGTGTGGGAGCCAAGGGTTGGAAGATCACAGGAAAGGAACAAGGCTTACATCTCTTCTGTCATCTCTCTCTTCTCCCTTATCCTCCCAGGGAGATAGAACAAAGGCCAAACCTTTGGATGGACACTCTAATGAAGGGAAAACTATTATAGATAAAGGATTCTGACTTTCCAGTATAACTTCCCCAGGCAGAGAGCTGAACTGTTGTCGATGACTATTCTCAACAAAGAGATAAATTCCTGTAATAACCATCTTCTAGTTTCCTACACTTGTAGCTTAGTACTTGTCTTTGGCTGTCTCCCAATCAACAGCTTTATGGTACACATGTCATCTCCCTCTTTACTTAGTTCCTTATCTACAAAATAGAGATAGTGATTCTATCTATCTATCTATCTATCTATCTATCTATCTATCTATCTATCCATCCATCCATCCATCCATCCATCCATCTATCTTCTACCTAAACTATCTATAAGTTGGCCCAGTTGTTGGATGTGACACAGCAGCTAAGACATGCAGGTGACTGTGGAGAAAGTGAAGAGAGCGTGGGCCTGGTCCAAGGTCTGGCAGTCAGTGATCAAGCCAGGTGCCCACAGCCTGAGTGCCCCCAGCAGCACTATGGCTGCACTGCTGGAGTGGCCCCAACTTTGAATGCCATGGTCAGGGTACTGTGCTGGCATTTCATAATGGAGTAGGAGTGCATGTGGCAGGAAGGAGAGATGGACAAGATGATGGAACAGAGGAAGGAAGAGCAAGAGAGAAGGAAGCAAAAGGAGACAGAAGAGAGAATGTCACTAGAGGAGACCAAGGAACAAATCCTAAAGTAGCAGGAGAAGCTTGAAGCTTTTTTTTCCTGTGGGCAAAGAAGACCCAGCTTTTCCTGCAGCTCACAGAAGTTTTATAGGAAGAAGAAAAATGGAGTGATCTTGACCCCCTCCGACATCTGCTGCATCTCAGCAGAGCCAAACCGTTCACACAGAAACTCACCTCCTAATCATGTAAGGGGGTGCCTGGGGGACATGGTCACCCAGGCACCCTTATTGCAGCTGACAAAGCCAAGGAGATGTTTGAACCTCGAGTGCTTATGACCTGGCACTCGTGGGCTCAGTAGCTGCTTTCGCAGGGACCCCAGAGAATGGGTGATTCTGATGCAGCTCAGGTGGCACCTGTGGGCCCCCACCTAACTGGACATGCAGCTAGCCTGCAGTTCTAGTCAACAGCTGAGAGGCCTTCCATGTTTCCTGCAGTTCAGTACCTGGCCCAGCCATAGCTGCATCGCTCGCTATGCAGTGCATCTCCACTCTCAGCCCACCCAACAGGCTTCCTCCAGCCTGGCAGTGCCCTGTCCTTACAAAAGCAGATGGACCATGCTAACCAGCAGACTGGCTTCTCTGACTCATCCCTCTTTGCCTCATGCACTCCCAAGGTCTTCATCCAGCCCCTGGACTCCTTGCCTTTCCTTAGCTCCCTGTACTGATGCAACCAATTGGAAAGTTCAGCTTTACAGCTACAAAAAGGAAAGTTCCTGGGCTTTCCTTCATCCAGCACAATCAGAACTGGTGATACTACTACAAGTGACCATCAGATTCTATTTTCCCCCTCACCCCCAACCCCTGCTTTGAGTGTCCCAGTGTGTCCCAGTCCCAGGCTAATAAAATCTATGTGTCATTGGAAAAATAAAAGCATCCATTTCTTCTAGGTTATTGAATTCGTGAGCATAGAGTTATTCGTAATACTCCCCTATTCTCCCTTTAATGTCTATGGGATCTATAGTTGTGTTCTCTTGTCATTGCTGATATCAATAATTTGTGTCGTCTTCTTCCTTTTTTGGTTACTTACCTAGCTAGAGGCTGTGCTGGGGTTTATTGGTCTTTTCGAAGAATCAGCTTGTGGTTTCACTGATTTTCCTCTATTGATTTCCTATTTTCAATTTTATTGATTTTTACTCTAATTCTTATTTCTTTTCTTCTGCTTATATTTTATTTAATTTGTTATTTTTCTAGTTCCCGAAGGTATACATTTAGATTATTGATTTTTTAGGTCTTTCTTTTCTAATATATACATTAAATGCTATAAATTTTCCTCTAAGCACTACTCCTGCCACATCCTGGGGGGCAGGCTATATTTTCATTTACACCAAAATAGTTTTTAATTTTTCTTGAGACTTCTTTGAGCCATGTATTATTTTGAAGTGTGTTGTTTAATGTCTACATATCTTGGAATTTTTGGCTATCTTCTGGTGATTGATTTCTAGTTTAATTCTACTGGAGCCTAAGCACATATGTAGTATGATTTCTATTCTCTTGAATTTGTTAAGGTGTGTCTGGGGCCCAAAATGTAGTGTATCTTAATGAATGTTTAATGTGAGCTTGAAAAGAATAGATATATTGTATTGTTATTAGATGAATTATTAAGTAAATGTTGATCCAGTTGATTGATGGTGCTCTTCAGTTCAACTAGATACTCACTGAATTTCTGACTGCTGGGTCTGTCAATTACTAAGGCAGGGGCATTGAAGTTTCCAATTATGATAGTAGATTTATCTCTTTCTCCTTGGAGTTCTATCAGGTTTTGCTTCATATATTTTGACACTTTATTATTAGGAACATCCATGTTAAGGATCGTTATGTCTTTATGGAGGTTTGATGCTTTTATCATTTTATAATGCCCCTCTTTATTCTTTATAATTTTCCTTGATCTGAAGTCCAATTTATCTGAAATTAAGATAGCTACTTCAGCTTTCTTTTGATTAGTGTTAGCAAGATGTATCATTTTCCATCCCTTAACTGTTAATATATCTGTGTCTTTATATTTGAAGTGGATTTCTTGTAGAAAATAGTGTTTGTTTTAATCTACTCCAATAGTTTTTGTCTTTTAATTGACATAGTTAGACCATTCACATTTAAAATGATTATTGATATACTTGAATTATTATCTATCAGCTATGTAAATGTTGTCTATTCATTGACTTTGGTTTTTCCTATTTCTTTTCTTCTCTTTTCTTTCTTCCTTCCCTTTTTCCCTCCCTTTCTCCCTCCTTCCCTCCCTCCAGTTTTAATTGTACATTCTTTATGATTTCATTTACTCTATGTTCTAAATATATCAATTACATATATTTTTAAATGTTTTTTAGTGATTGCCCTTGAGTTTGCAATATACATTTGCAACTAATCCATGTCCTCTTTCAAGTAACACTGTATCAATTCACAAGTAGTGCAAGTACCTTATAACAGTATCCCCTCCCCTTACCTTCCTGTCATTCACTTTACTTATTCATAAGGTATTATTTATACATTGTATCTATTATTATTTTGATCCAACTATTATCTGTTAGATCAATTAGGAATAAGAAAAAAATAGTTTACCTTCATTATTCCTTCTCTAATGCCCTTTTTTTCTTTATGTGGAGATGAGTTTCTGACCTATGTTGTTTTCCTTTTCTTTGAAGAACTAACTTCTTTTAACATTTCTGACAAGACAGGTCTGCTGGTGACAAACTCTTTTATTATTAATTATTATTATTATTATTGGCAGAGAAAGTCTTTATTTCTCCTTCACATTTGAAGGATATTTTCACTGTATACAGAATCCTTGGGTGGTGTTTGCTTTGTTGTTGTTGTTTTGTTTGTTTTGTTTTTCTTTCAACATTTAAAATATTTCCCTCATTTTTTTTTCTTGTGTAATTTCTGAAGACCACTTCAATGTAACGCTTATCCTGTTCTCCTGTAGATAAAGTATTTTTATTCCTTTGCCTTCTTTGAAGTTTTTGTCTTTGTTTCACCCCAGTTTGAATATGACATGCCTACTTTGGTACTTATTCCACTTGATATTCTTTGAGCTTTCTGAATCTGTAGTTGTGTCAATCATTAATTTTGAAAAAAATCTCAGCCACTTTTACTTCAGATATTTCTAGTGTTCCTTTCTCTCTTCTCCAGTAGTCACATTATGCATCTTATAACTTTTGTAGTTGTCCTTCAGTTTTTGGATATTCTATTTTTTCATTCTTTTTTCTCTTCATTCTGCAGTTTTAAAAGTTTCCATTGACATGTTTTCTAGTATCGCCTTTTGATTGTTTCTAGGAGTTTTTATCTCTGCTTATATTACCCATATGTTATAGTATGTTGTCCACTTTTCCCATTTAGAACTCTTACCATATTATTCGTTGTTATTTTAAATTTCCTGTCTGATAATTCCAAAGTTTCTGTCATATATGAGCATGGTTCTAAAACTTGCTTTGTCTCTTCAAATTGTGGGTGTGTTTTTTTTTCCTGTTTAATTTCTTTCTTTGTTGATTTTTAATTTATTTTTATTAGTTTCAGGTGTACAACACAATGCAATAGTTATACTCTTTACCCCCCAAATTGACAACCCCCTCTCCCAGTTCGCCACCCCACTACCCTCCCCATATCATACATATCTATCACAACTCCCCTGACTCCCCTCCACAGTATACTCCACATCCCACGACCATCCACATATTCACTTAAATTGTGGATTTTTTTGTTTTTATGTTTTTTTGGGGGTTTTTTAACTGAGCCATCCTGCCACCTGTTGGCAGCTCAATGGCTGCTCAGCTTGAGCTGGGCATCAAACTGCTGTTGCTCAGAGCTCAGCTCACAGCGAGCTCTTAACCAACCGAGCCATTCGGCCAGCCTTCAAATGGTGTATTTTATCTTTTAGTATGCCTTGTGATTTTTTTGCTGAAAGCCAGATATGATGTATTGAGTAAAATAAACTGAGGTAGATAAGAGTTTAGTGGGAGGTTTTATGTTTATCTGGGTAAAAGTCAGTCTGTGCTTAACTGTAGCTGTGGTGGTAAAGGCTAAAATTCCCTCTGGTGTCCTTGTTTTCTTCTATTCTGTTGTCTTTGGGTTGTCCTGGAAACCCCTTCTTACATAGGTCTTGAGACTTGCAGCCTTGTAGTGTAAACCCCTGTTCATATATAGGAGTGCTATATTTACATATGGAATTGGCTCATGCAGTCATGGAGGCTGAAAGTTCCCACAACCTGTTGCCTGTAAGACAGAGATACAGGAAAGCCAGTGGTATGATTTCAGGCCAAATAGGAAGACCTGAGAGCCAGGGCGGGTAATGGTGTAGATTGCAGCCTTGGTCTCAAGGCCTGAGAACCAGGAGTGCCAAGAACAGCAGACTGATGTCCCGTTTTAAGCAATGAGACAAGAAGGGCCAAACACTTTTTTCCTCTACCTTTTTGTTGTATTGAAGCCCTCATCCAATTGGAGGATTGCTTTGCCCCTCCATCCCTGTGCTCCAGGTTGGGCAAGACAAGTTTGCTTTACTGAGTCCACTGATTCAAATGCTAATTCCATCCAGAAACACCATCACTGACACATCCAGAAATAATGTTTAGCCATCCCTGGGCACCCTGTGATCTAGTCAAGTTGACAGATGAAACTAGCCATCACATGTGATAAGGTATGAAGGGGAGGGGATTTACTCTATAGCCCTATACTTAGGCCTCTGTCTTTTAATGAGCCTGAGTTAGGTAGTTCCCTTCCCTCACATCACGCTAGGGAGAGCTGGCATTGAATCTTTTCTTCACCCAGGTTAGTGAATCTTCGGTAAAACTCCCCTTTAAATCTAGTGAAATAGTTTCCTTATGGGCAGGTCTTGTTAAAGAGCTCAGAGAGCTCTGATTATATTTAAATAGAAATAATTCCTTTCCCTCTTTCCCTGACAGAAGCACAGGGGATTTTTCTATCGTCAGAGTGAGAACCTACGGTAAAACTCATGAAAATGTGGGAAGCCCTCCCCCCACCCCAAAGACCGGGCCTCCTAGTAGTTTTTAACTCTCAGGCTAACCCAAACCAAGCCTCTAGCAATACATTAATGAGAGCTGGACGTGTTCCTGCCTATATTGACTCTGAGTTTAGCTTGGGGCTTCTGCTCCTCGTAGGTAACCTGTGAATCTCTATGTCCCCATGTATCTTTCCAGCTTTCAGGGCGGCCTTTTGCGCCGTGGCCTCACTTTTTTGATGGATCTAAGAAAAATTACTGATTTTTAGTTCAGGTTTTTTCTTGTGGGGATGAGAGTGATGATTTCCAAGCTCTTTACATGTTAGACTGGAAATGGCTATTTTTTTCATATTAAATGTAATATCCATACAAAGCACTTAGCACAATGCATGGAACAAAATAAGGATATATTGTTAACTATTACTATTATTTATTCATTCCCTCAAAAATTTTTCTAATAATTTAATAATACGATATAATAGATATCACAACAGTCAGTGCATCTCTCTGAACATATTAAAAAAAAAGTGTTTCTGTGCAAAATAAAAGGTTGAGGGAAGGAGTTGACTGTGGTCAGAGATCTGCAGCAATCAGAATTACAGGATGGAATTCTGTATTGGTACTGGCATGGAGAGCAAATCCAAACTGAAGGCTGGTCCAGAGAACCTGTGACTAGAGGGAACAGTGAGCGATATGAAGGGAAATAGCAGAAGTTAGGCTCAAAGGAGTGTCAGCTTGGGAATAGAAAAGGTAATGAGGGGGATAATAGACTCTTTGGGTGTTTGACCCATAGCAGAATCGATACAGCCAGCTTTGTCTTTTGTATTCAAAGACTGTGCTGATCATGGGGATTGCGTGTTTGTGCCAAGAGATGCTGTTGAACAGTTTATTCCAAGAAAGGCCGCCCTTTGGTTCACAGCTGTCGCTACTGTTTAGAACAAAGCTGTCATAGATGTGTTGCCTGCCCAACCTCTTAGCTCAGATCGAGCCTCCTCATGCCTGATTTCTGTGGGTTGACTTGCTCCGTGTGCTACTGAGTTTCTCACTGGTTCAGAATTGCCACAGTGTTTGCAAAGCACCGGCACAATGATCCTCCGGTCCTGCCTGCTTGTGCTCGTATCGGGTCACCACAGACTGAATGCTTAGGGCCTGTGTTCCCTGAATGTTTCCTGCCTAGCGGAGCTGGTGTTTTATTTATTTATTGTCTTCCTGAGTATCACTTCTAGAAGCTTTGCTTGCTCTCAGGACCTCAAGGTCAACAATCTTGCCTCAACATTTAGTGTTCAGATTGATGTGTACTTCTGTCTGTGTACTGATGGTATCCTTTTAGAAAACCCATAGAGACAGTCATTCTAGCAGCCCTAGAGAAGGTTAGACTCTAACTGTACCATGAACTTCCAGTCTGTGCCAGACCTTGATTCCAGTATGAGCTTCCTAAATAGATAGGATCATATGACTCACTTGGGGAGCTTGCTTAAAATACAGATTCCTGGACACCACCTCAGAAGTACTGAAATATATTGTGGGGAGGAGCCTGAAACCTCAATTTTAAATAGCAACTGGACCATTGCAGGTCAGGTTACAGATTTGCAGCAGAGACAACACACACACACACACACACACACACACACACACGTAAATTCACACACACACACATGCACATGTGCACACACACACAAATTCATTTACGTGCCCTAGAATCCAAATGAATTTAGTTAAGCAAACAGAACCTTGTGGAATTGGGGTGGCTAAACCTAGCAGCAGTGGACACAGCCTATCTCTGGGAAGAGTCCACAGGCTCTTCCCATGCCTCCTCCTCCAACATGTATTCGGCTGCTGATGACACTTGAGATAGATGGGAACCTGCTAGGATAGAAAACATGACACTTGGTCCTGTTCCTCTCCTTTTACTGTTGGCTTCTATTACCATTTGAGCAGATGTTCCCTTAAAATTTTGTCATTTCCGTTTAAGGCAGGGATCAGCAAACTGCCTGCTACCTAATTTCATAGGGCCTGTGAGCTAATTTTTTGTATTTTTAAATAGTTGGAAAAAAAATGAGAGGGATAACACTTCATGCCATCTGAAAATTATATAAAATTCAAATTTAAGTTTTCCTGGAGGCCAGCCACACTCATTCATTTGCTTATTGTCTGAGGCTGCTTTTGTGCTGCAGAAAGGGATGATCAGTCACAAAAGAGACCACATAGCCCCCCAAAGCCTGAAATATTCACTCTGTGGGCTTTTACAGAAAAAAAGTTTCACAACCCCTGATTTCAGGGGACGTTGACAGGTATCGTGTTCTCCTGGTTTGTGAACCCAATAAAGCATCAGGAAAGGTCCACCCTTACATGGTAGGAAGCAGAGCCTGTGCCCACCCAGGGGGTCCTGAACACTCCTGCCTTCTGTCCAGGGTCCTGGAAACAATTTCTCATGTTTTACCCCGACCTGATTGTATATTCTCTGACTTGGAGATTTGAATATGGTGTTTGGAAACCATTGTCACAATCTATTGTCCCCATGACATTCTGGGCGATTTACATGGTCTGGAGAATTTAGGAAATACTCACCAATTCCAACTTCTTCACTTCATAGATGAAATAATGGACTTGCTTGCCAAGAAGTTAAGTCATTTGCTAAAGGTATTTGCATTTGATTTTTTTTTTGTTTTTTAAGCTGAGCTATCCTGCCACCTGTTAGCAGCTCAGCAGCGACTCAGCTCAGGCTGGCATCGAACCGCCGTTGCTCAGAGCTCAGCTCGCACTCTTGAGCGAGCTCTTAACCAACTGAGCCATTCGGCCAGCCCCTGCATTTGATTTTTGATGTGATGGACAAGACCTCTGTTCTCTGGATGCCTTCCTGTTCATTATGTCATGTGTCTTAAGACAACTACTGTTAGACAGTGGCTTTCTAAGCATACGAGTTCCTGAAATAGATCTCATTCTTTAAGTACAAATAGATGAGAACCTTCCCTTATTGAACTGGAAAGGGTTGTTTTAAGTGGAAACCAGGAGCATCCTGGGGTTCCTGTCATCTCTTTAGGTGTGAGCTTTTAAAAAAGTGAAGGGCCAGAAAACTTAAGTTGGGGGAGAAAAAAAGTCAATAAAGAACAATCATGGTGCACTCTACTGACATTTGAATTTGTAATCTTCCTTCCTAATTAGCATTAAATCTTTTCCTATTTGGCAAAAGAGATATGTGAGTGAGCACTCACTTCTAAAGAGATATTTTAATAGCTGCTCACCATCCAAAGATGAATATCAGTAATTAGAACTATTATCGTTTTCTGTCATCATTATGGCTACTGTTATTAATCCTCAACGCTTTAGCCGTGATGCTAATGCTGGCTGTACCAAACTATGAAATCCTAATTACCATCCCCTGCTCTAGAAAAGAAGCTATTTGTAAGAACAAAGTGGCTATTAAGAGAAGGAGGACATTATGGCTGTTTAATGTGTTGATGACTTGGAATCACCAGTTAAAAGAATTCTGGAATGGGACCCCTGCTTTCATTCTGCCTTTTAACTACTTTAAAGGGTCCTCAGGTTTGTTCCAAAGCATTTTAGTTACACATTGTGGACTGTGACCTCTCAAACGGGACTCCCCCACTGAATTTGCAAACAGCTAATATCATTGTTTGACAACACTCAAAGATACCTCCGACACCATTACTACTGACCCAGAATAAGGGATAGTCAGCAGAAAAATGATTTTTAACAGTTTGCAAATAGTGAGTATATTAGAAGCAGCCTGCACAATTGTGTGCAGTGGTCTAAAATGTATACTTCACTATTAACTTACTTGATCCATTATTATTATTATTATTTTTATTTTTGCTTTTACTTTTATTAGCGTTTATTTGATGTTGTATTTACTCCTGGGCCATAAATTTTTGTTTCTTCAGATTCTTCTGGGACATCTTTGCTTCTGTGTAACCTCCTCTCCTGGCTTAGGAACAATTTGTCCCTTTTCAGTGAGGATCATCTCAGCGTGGCAGGGAGAGCTCATGTAGGGGCTGATCCCCCCCATGAGCTCTGTAAATTCTGCCGCATCTTGGGAGCTTTGTTCACCTGGCTGTGCTCAGTGACCAGAGAGTCTACATCTAATCCCTTACATTCAGCATTGCTTTCTGTATTCTCAAGCATGTGCAGTAAAAAAATCAGTGCTCTTTTGGGCCACTGAACCTGCATCCAACCCCACTGTTTGTTCTGGGCACTCCTCCCAACTCTACCATTGTACCAATGGAATGGTACACATTGCTTTTGTAACGTGACATCCTTTAGATACTTGGTGGCTTTTCGGATATGCATACCGTTGAGGGCCTGGGCAGTTTCATGGATGTTCTTAAAATGAGCCCATAGATTTGAACCTCTTGATTTACATGGTTTTGTGGGGTTCTCCAGGTCAAGAGAATAGTGAACCATTTTTAGAGGTCACATCAGGCTACTTTCGAGAAGAGCTTGATCCATTATTTTGAAGTTGCAGAAAGGGGTATTGCCCTGACTCATCCATTGTTTAATTGCTTTCATGTGACATTCAAGGAAAGTAATTAAACTGTGCATGCCAAACTGAAATATACTCAATAAATATACTCAAAACCAGACAAAAATAATAATAGCGTAGTTGTAATGGTGTACAAATCAAAAAAGTGAAAGAGGGAAGACTGAAACTAATTTCCATTTTACTTATCTAAATTCTGATTAATCAAATGTGACTCACCTCCCAATTGCTAAATATTTATCAATGGATCAAGAATGAGCTTTATCAATAACCATAAGGCAAACCCCTCAGGCATAACATTATATTAATTTGTTTCTAACTGGAAATATTGAAAAGAAAGGATCTCTTTACACCCCACGTATATAATCTATTTCCAAGCATTACCTATTTGAGATTTTAAATCTGATATAAGTGTAGAAACAGAACAAAATAGTCTCTAAAACTATTTCCCAAATAAAATAATGTGCTTATGAGAAAACAAATAACCATTCTGTGACCTCCTCCTGATACTAAAATACTGAAACCTAACAAGATCTTTTGAATTTTGTTTCATTGTCCAAACTTGACCCAGGGAAACTTGGGGGGCATGTAATTTTCACTTTTTACCTGTAAGCATTTCACAGAGCACCATGAAAGAGACCGTAGGAGCTGCTGGTCTGGGGGTGGAGCTTCTTATAATCAAGTTAGCTTGAGCAGGAAGTGGTTGTGGGGAATTTTGATTGCTGTAGCACAGCAGCAGGGAGCCTGGAAGGGATGGAAGTGGTGCGGTCCTAGGTGCCAGCATCTCTAGAGGCCCAGAGTTCAGGCTCCGTGTGTGTAATGGGTGTTCTCTAGAGTGCAGGAGAGGTGCCATATGAGCCCTGGCTAGGTGTTCCCTCCTCTCTGCCTCAAAGACCATTCTCTAAGACAGCATGTTCTTTTTATGAGTAAGGATTTTTGTGTCTGGTCATCATTTGGTTGACATTTCTGTACATTTTCTAAATTTATTTTTAAATCACCCAAATCCTCTACAATGAAGTTGGAATTAGTTTTTGGTATGGAAGTGATGAGGCACTCCTGCTTTTTAATATTGGCTATATGGGTTTGTAAAACGATATAAACAAAGTGGCTTCAAATCCCTTTACCACTGTTAGCTCATGAGGAATCTATGATGACACAAGAAAAAAAGCAATGTAGTTAGTTTTCCTGAATCAAAACATATCTAATTTAAAAGAATGCCACCTATTATGAGATTGTTTAATGTTTATATGAGCTTTCTTTTATAAGAAAAGTGGTCAGACATTGCTTTAATTTAATTTTGTTTTGTTTTGAAATATCCTTACTTGGGAAAATGCTGTCTACAAGTTGTTTTCATATAGTTATGGAAATATTACTGAGTTGCTAGCCTTGGTAAGAGCTAACAGTGTCTTGGAGTTCCTTCATCCTCTTTTCCCACCCCCTACCCTAATAGTAGCAATGGTGACCCTTGGTTAGCTATCTGTTCCTCTTATTGTAGGCGCCTTTCTCTATTCCTTTCCTAATACCAGCAAAGATTTGTATGCAAAAGGAGTCTGGTGGCTGTGAAGTAGGTTTCCACTCTATGAAGTTCGCTGAGCATTCATTCTTAGTGTCTCCAGCACATCTGTCTGACACAGAACTAATTGTTCTGCACTCAATCTATAACACAATGTCCTTACCTGAAAACTGATGAACCCAAATTACAGTAGCCTCAATAACAGGAAAGCCATAGGGTAAAAAAAGTAAAGTGCTAGAGATGGGAGAGTCCTTGGAAGTGACCAAGGTTAGCCTTTAATGTTATAAATGAGGAAGCGAGATTTGATATGTTAAATATACACATCTTCCTTGATATCAGCTAATGAAACTCAATTAAAAGTGTTTACATTATTTCCTATAGGAAATAACCTATCGGTGGTTTTACGATAGGTTACTTCATTAGAATATCATATTCATCAATGGAGAAGTTTGGAAAGAATCAAGGAATATATTTTGCACATTCCATTCTGTTATGTGATCAACCATAATAAATACTTACAAGGAGAGTGGTAGTCAAGTAATAGAATTCACATTCATGAAATGTCCTGTTAGAATTTTTCTTATTTATTTATGAGATCATGTCATACAACTTTTCAATCCAAATAATTTACTATGGATATGTCTTCAAATATAGTATTAAAAAAGAAGAAAAATATTGCTACCTTACATAGTTGATATGGGTGAAAAATCATAGTGTTATTTTCAGTTTTACTCTGTAGAAAGCAGTTTTCTCTGTCGAGTAATGTAGAAATTTAACCTGAGTGTTCCTCATTAGAAAGACTAATTGTTTTTAATACAATATAACATTATAATTCACTTTGTCTCATAAATATTCTGTTACATTCCTCACCTTGGAAATTTTCTCATTTAAAATATTGAATATAATTTTTTTCTTTCTTGAGTTGGCTTGGTGTTGTTTTTTGTTTTTGTGTTTTCAATTGAAGTTAATCCTGTTCTTTAACTCATTTCAATGAAATTGTTTCTATAATTTTAAAAATATCCAGAATGTACTATACTATCTGAAAAAGCAATGGAATAACAATATTTGAGGAAATTGCTCACTATTGACCCAAATAATTAGCCTTTAATAATAACAATAACTGCCTTTTATGAAATATTGATTATGTGTCAGACATCAAGGGCTTTATTTAGGTTCACTCACTGAATCTTTAACCCTTTGAAGTAGGTGGTATTAAGTGTATTTTGTAGATAAAGAAACTTGGCCAAAACAGCCACTAAGAAGGTGACACATGGAGGAGTTTGATCCAGGTGTGCTGTACCCCCAAGGTCAGACCTTTAATTTTTATGCTACAATGTCTTGGCCTCTCAGTGGCAAGGCTTTGCTGGGGCTCGATTTGAGGCTTAGCTGTGCCCCTTTAGCAAGGCCCAGCTCAGTGGGGACTCTGACAGGGCATGTGGCCAGGGCAATTCTAAAGATGGTGAAACCAGCTGCTTATGAAAGGTTGAATTGTAGGAACTTTTCTATCATTTTAAAATTTCTTTTTCATTGAGAAGCTTTCAAGTACCTCCAGTGACTATTGCTAATGAATTTGACAATGATGCTTTCTTTGAACTGGGAAAGGAAATCAGGTCAGAGTTGTCTCTGAAGCAGAGAAAACACATGTATCCTTTTCATGGTCAGTCCCTAAGGTGTTTTCCTGGAACAGTTGATATTCTTGTCAAATAGACAAGATATTCTTGTCTGGGCAACATGATTTATCTATCTATCTATTTATCTATCTGTTTTCTTTCTTTTCTTTCTTTCTTTCTTTTTTTTTCTTTTCTATTTTTAAAGCTCTAGTCTAGACCAACAGATATTATCCAAAGGTTTTGGGTAATAGTTCCAGCGTGATGATGGTCATGATTTGAAAGCACAGATGTAACGTGACATGCCTGGACAAGCATGGTGCCTCCTTACACTGATCCAGTGTTTCATACTTTACTAAAAGAGGGAGCGAAGACAGACGCTTCTCAGGGCAAGTGGCTGAGGCCAGCAGGGCAGGAGCTGGGGCAGAATGGCAAGCAATGCCCCATCTCAGATAGACTGCTGCTCTTCTCCACAGGCCAGCTCTTTCCATGCAGGAATGAAGGGATAGAGACGCACCTGTTCTGATTTTTGTGAGAGCTGAAAAATCCAGATGTTTATGTAAACAATGCCCAATTCTAGTTCTTTAATTTTATCAAAGATGTTGGTTTTTGAGAGAAATCAATAGTGTGCAAGTCAAAGGAAATAAATCTTCAAGACAGATTTCCATAGGAGTGACCCCTCATTTTTTAAACGCTTTGATCAATATTTTGTTATTGAGCCATCCAGAAAAGCTGTGATATAGGTAGGGCACATATTATTCCCCTTTCGTGTGAAGAAACTGAGGCACACAAGATCACGATGTGTAACAGCTGAAACTAAAACTGCCCAGAACCAGCCTGCCTGTGTTTAAATCCTATTTCTACAATTTACATTCAGCATGATGTTGAACAAATTATACAACCTTAGTGTACCTTATGTTTTCTATAATAGATAATGATAATTCTGATGTTATAAGGTTACTGTGAAGATTAAATAAGATAATTTGAATATATCTGGCATAAAATTTTTGCTGCCTACTAATATTTATCTGTTTTAACAATAATAACAATAGTATTTCACATTGCTATCAGTACAGCAATAAAGGGGAGATTTCCAGTATCATAATTTCAAAACAGGAGTTTCATCAATGACATGACACAAACATAGCTAATACCAAGTTGTTATGTTATTTTTAAAAATATTCAAGAAGGGCCAGCCAAGTGGTGCGGTGGTTAAGCGCTGGCTTGGGAAGCCAGGGGCCCCGGTTGGGGTCCCACATATGAGGGCCAGTGACACTGCCCTCAAAAAGAAAAAAAATGTTCAAGAACATTATTTGGATTTCTGTTATAAAGAATTACAAACTTTGGGGGCCGGCCAAGTGACTCAGTTGGTTAAGAGTTGGCTTAGAATGCGAGCTCTGAGCAAGAAGACTGCAGGTTCGATTCCCATATGGGCCAGTGAATGCTGCGCCCTAGCTGAATTGTCACTGAGCTGCCAACAGGTGGCAGGATGGCTCAGCTGATGTAACAACAAGATTGCCTGTTCAATGGTGGGCTACGCCCACCTGCAACTACAGATTGAACTCAGCACCTTGAGCTGAGCTGCCGCCCGGATGGTTCAGTGGATAGGGCGTGCACTCTTAACAACAAGGCTGCTGGTTCGACTCCCGCATGGGATGGCGGCTACGCCCACCCGCAACTAAGATTGAACACAGTACCTTGAGCTTAGAGGCCATGAGCTACCACCAGGAAGCCAGATGGTGACTGCCGCCCTCCACAGTGAAGACTGAAGAACAAGTTGGCTAGTCCCCTCCCCCAATTCCCCAACACTGTTGCCCTCCTCCAATTCCCCAATGAAATCTTTAAAAAGAAGAAAAAAAAAAAAGACAAATTTTGTTTTACTTTGAAAGAGCAGAATAAAATCTGCTCAATACATACACACACACATGCATTAAAAAAGCCAAAGGACTACTGAAAAATGCATTTTCCTGAGGTACAGAAATAGAACCACATAAAAATTGAAATAGAGAGAAAAGCTTTGCTGGTATGATTTAGAAAGCAATCACTCAGGTCCCAGGATCAGAACAATGAATCAGATAAGAAAGGCAGAGTAATCATTGGAAAAGAGCAAATTCTCTCCCCACCCCTCATCCCTGCCCTGTCTCTCTCTTATTTCAGATTGTAATTTGGGTTGTGTCAACCAAAGCACAATGTGCATTAAGAAACAACTCTAAACACCCTTCAGATTTTGTGTTTTGGAAATTCTTTTTTGGGATGACCATTCTTGACATTGTAGCTTCACACTTTTGAAATCTGTTGGGAATTATCAATTACCTTCTATTAGTTAAGATCACTAACTTCAGTCACCTTGTATTAGTTAAGAGAGGCTAAGTTATGCTACAGTAACAAACAACCCCATAATATCAACAGCTTAAGCTTGTTCCACAGCCCTGTGAGATGTTCAATATATATCAGCATGAGGGTTCTGCTCATTGTGGTGTCTCAAGAACCAAGATTAACAGGGGCTCCCTTTTGACCTGTTTCCATGATCACCATAGCAGAGACAGAAGTTTCTCCTTGTTTCTCCTACCCTCTCTCTGTAATCTCTAGAATACTGAAAAATTAACTTTGCCAACTGGGGATGAGGAAGACAAACTGCAAGGAGCATTCTTGATTGCTTCAGCATTATTAGACTGTAATCCCAAAGGTATTCTGTATTTCCCAAAGGTAAAAACCACACAGTGACTTATGTCTGAGCAATGTATTTTTTCATAGAAAAATTGAGTCAAGAGTTCAGTAGATCTGTAGCATAATACATGGGTTTTAATCAGGTATCAAGCGACAAGACAATCATTCAGGGTAGAGGAAGAACCAACTGATGGGATTTGGAGCAGGTCTATGACTTCAGAGTTTAGAAAAGCTTTTTCTCTGCCCCGGCCTAAGGGAAATGGATGGCCCTGGTGGTGGGAATTGGGTGATGCTGCTACAAATACGAAGCTTCTTTACCCGCTACTCCAAAACTGCCTCTTCCTGATCAGTGTGTATGTTGGCCATGGTAGAGTGAGTTAGGTCCCCAGAAATGTTGGCTTTGATTGCCTTATTCACCAAAAGAGCTTTTCTACTTCCAGGAGTGGGAGATTTCATGTACTGTACCTTAGCGAATAGCTAAAAATTTGAATTTGAATTATTTGAACTTAGGCATTATTTAATTTGATTTATATAGGGTTAGTTAGGTACTTGTACACCTGGTTTAAATACAAAGAAGAAACTCAGAATAACCCGTGGTTCTGTTAACCCACAAACAGGAGTATTGGGAGGTGGGCGCTTGTGGTTTAAATAAAGATATCAGAAATTATGGGGGAAAGAGAAGCATTACTCAATTCAATAAACATTTACCAAATTCTCATAATTGGAGCCCAGTAATTCAAGGGCTTGAGATAGGGTATTTTCAAAGATAGAAATGATTTAGTCTTGACCATAGGTGAACAGGAGATTGACTTTCCCTTTTTGTTTCCTACAAGTTGGCCTTTGTTTCTACTGTTCTAAACTTGCATATCACTCAGGCGTGAAAGACTTCTTAGCTACCAAATCCAATTGTCCCTTCTCTTTTCATATCATGTGTTTTCTCTTGGGAATTTGATACTATCATTCACTCTTACCTTAAAGTCTTAGCTTTGTCTTTTGTTACCCCACACTTTCCTTGGCTTTGTCCAGTGTTGCTGTTATTTTTTTTCTGTATAAGCTCTGAGTCCTCCAGTCTTCCTTTCAGCATAAGTATTCATCACAGCTACTAAGTACTCTCTAAACTTCCCTAAAGTAATTTTGTTACCATTAATATGGATATGTGAATATGTCTAAAATCTATGTCAGTTGTCCATTTATTTTTCCTGCAAATACATCCCTGTGTTTAATTGCCTACTTGACATTCCAGTCCTCTCTAATTCATCCTGTAAGAGACTGAACTCATCATCTTCCTGAAACCTCCTCCTCCTCCTTTTTGCATTTTAGTGAGTGACAGACAATATGTGGCCCAGCTTGAAACTGGTTTTTCCTTGGTTCTTAGCTTTTTACAATCCCTAAATTTAAGTCCTATTTAATTTGACCTTGTTAGATTCTTACAAACCCGATCCCTCCTGTCCAACGCTGTCTTGCTTGAGAGTTAGATGTCTCTTTCCCTGTGATGTCTTAAAAACTGGTTCATACCTCTGTTGTAGCATTGATTATGTTGAATTATGGGTCTTTAATTTTTTAAACTTTTTTTGACCTTGGAGCCAGGAATAGTCATTTGTTTCTGAATTCCCAGTGTTTATAGCATTTCTTTAACATATAGCTATACCATAAATGAATGATGTTAGACATGCTGAGACATGCTGACACATATAGCTATGTCTGATAATTTTGTTTTCTGAAAGCAAGTGGCAAAGTCAAACTAGGAAATAAGTGGATTTGCAGCTAGAGATAGTGAAATGATCTGTGTGGGCAAAGTACCCAATTCTAAGGAATGGGTCAGCAATACTAGTGGAAAATGTCCCATCTCGTATATCTTACATCTTTAATCTAATGTAGTCTTCTATTTACCAAAGGAGAAAAAAAAATAGTAAAGCTAGAATTATAGTGGTGTGTTTTTTTTAACTGAAATGTAATTGCTTTAATGCCAGTTTCAAAACAGATTTTTTGTTTGTGTAGAAGATACTTAGGCAGAATCAAAGGAAAGGGTATAAAGCATCCATAATTCTTAAAAGATCTAATTATACGTGAAGTGCTCATTTCTAGTATAGAGGCTTATGACATTCATATTAGAAACGATAACATTCTGTCTGACTCCTTATAAACTTTTCAGATCAGAGTTCTCATTTTGTTTTTGGATTTTCTCTGGGGAGCTTATAGAGTCAGAGGAGGAAGTGTAAGAACTTTGTGGGAAGATTTCCATAATGATTCAGAGAAATTCAGAAAGAATTTTGCTGTTTAGTTAGCAGGAGTGTCTTCTCTTAAAATTTAACTTGTTAGACTAGAGCTGAAAAAAACTTGATGAACATTACAGAAACAAAGATGTGGTACTGTCAGTACTGGCTAAGTGATGGATATAATTAATGTTCATGATGTCATTTCTAGATTTTTCAGGACATTTGGTCAGACTTCATTTACAAGTATAAAATCATTCTTCAAATGCAAGCTGAGAGAGTTGTATATTTCACTTGATTTTATTGTGGCCATATTCTGTGCACAATGAGCTTTTAGGTGGAAGGGCATTAGATAAACCCATGAAATAAAGAATAAATTAATATGCATCTTTCCTCCAGTGTTGGCCTGTTTTGAATGGTTAACCTGATTTAATGTTTCCAGGGTGGTTTGGCTATTATGTGCTCTCAAAGAGAGCATATTGAAACAGGCCATGGTTTGTAAATCTTGGCAGGAGTGTAAGAACTAAGTCTTTGGTTAGCCTGAATTCCTTTTGTTCCAGCCTGACTTTAGAAATTTAATCCCAGAGTTCTACATACCATCTGCATGCAAAGGTACTGTGAACTGCCTGTTTGTTTACTGTGTAATTTCATTGTAGTTCTTTAAATTTCTTGAAAAGAATGCTGTTTTCCTTTTTAACTAAAAATACAGACTTCCAGTCAACATGCTAATGATAACCTCTACCTAGGAATAGTTAAGTGATGAATTTCCGTCGTCTGTCTTTGCCAAGGTCCAAGGTTTCATCAGTAAGCACTTGAATCTGAGCTGAAATGTGGTTTAGGCTAATGTGGAAAGACACCTGCATTGTTCTTTAGGAGCTCATTGATATCATGCCTCTTTAAAAAGGAACTGGAAACCATTCTCAGACTTCCTTTCTGCTCAAACATTTTATGATTCTGAGGCATAAAGGCATTTTCACCTCTTTTCCTTCTTTTTTTCTCCCATTGAGGAGCCACACTAGCATATGATGACCTCCAAGGATTTTACGGTTTTGCAAACACTTCCTGTTCACATTTCAGTGCAGTAGTATCAATACTTCTTTGAAGTCAGAGAATCTATGTTCAAATACCAGTTCTGCTGCTACTTCCCTTCTAGATGTGTGACTTCGAGCAAGTGGTTTAACCTTCTAAGGCTCTTTTTTTTTTTTAATCAAGTAAAATGGGAGTAATATAATTGTACATATACCAGTGGGTTTTTGTGTGGTTTGGGGAGGAGCAAATGAAATGTTAATATTATTGTCATTATTTTCTAAGTAGGAGGCAGATAGAGTAGAGTATGTGTGTGGAATAGTCAGACAGGATGAATTCTGTTGTATGTGAGTTTGTGCAACTATTTAAAAATATCTGATTTTTCTGGTTATATGCTAAGAATAGAATCTTACCACTTGCCACAACATGGATGGACCTAAAGAATGTTGTGCTAAGTGCAATAAGTCAGACTGAGAAAGACAAGTACCTTATGATCTTACTTATGTGCGGAATTAAAAGAACAAAATAAACAAACAAACAAAACAGAAACAGAATCAATAGATACAGGGAACAAACCTCTAGTTGCCAGAGGGGAGGGAGGTTGGGGAACTAGGTGAAAAAGGTGAAGGGATTAAGAAATACAAATTAATAGTTACAAAATAGTCATGGGGGTATAACTTATGGCATAGAGCATATAGTCAATAATGTTGTAACAACTGTATATAGTATCAGGTGGGTATAAGACTAATTGAGGGTATCACTGCATAAACTACATAAATGTCTAACCACTGTGTTATACATCTGAAACTAATATAAAATAATATGAATTTCCACTCTAACTAAAAAAATATATAATTGAAAAAAGACGTTTACACACACACACAAATATTACTCTGCCATAAAAAGGAAGGAAATCTGGCTATTTGCAACAACATGGATGGAACTTGAGGACATCATGCTAAGTGAAATAAGTCAGATGAAGAAAGACAAATACTGTATGATTTAACTTACATGTGGAATCTTAAAAAAAGGAATAAATAAAATAAAAAAGATGAGATTTGTGGTTACCAGAGGCAGGGCATGGGAGAAGTAGGAATTGAATGAAGATGTCAAAATGTACAAATTTCAGGCTATAAGATAAATAAGTATTAGGAATGTAATGTACAGAATAACGACTCCAGGTAACATTGCCTCATGGTCTATTTTAAAGTTGACAGAGTAGATCCTAGGTGTTCTTATCACACGGAAAAAAAAAAAAAATTTCTTCTTTTTTTATCTATGTGGCATGATGGATGTTAACTAAACTTGTGGTAAATATTTCACAATATATATGTAAGTCAAATCATTATGCTGCACACCTAAGCTTATATAGTGCTGTATGCCAATCATGTCTCAATAAAATTGGGGAGAAAAAGAAAAGAAGTAAAGGTGTTCTACTTCGTTTTGAGAGACATTGCTATTTTGTCCATCATATGCTTCAACTTGTCTTTGTGGGTCTCTGGTAATTATTTTTTGGGAGGAGAATCCTTAAATATATTGTATGGCCCTGAAACAATATTTTAAATTAGTAGTGAGAGTAATTCAAATATAATAGGCACATATTAAAGTACTACACATCTCAAGAAGAACAATCTTAAATTTTCTCTCAAATCTACTAAACTGTGGTTTGCTAGGAGAATTTATGCTGATGAATGAGCTATTTTACATAGTTCCATGTTTGTTTATATTATCATGGGTATCCTAAGCATGACTTAGTGAGAAAAATTGAGACTATTTGTTGAATTTCTAGAGAAGCTGAGACCTGCAGTGAACAGGAGCCTTCTATGTACTGATTGGTTTGCTCTATACTTCCTTTGAATTAAAATTAAAATTGATAGAGACATTCCAGGATTGTATATATTCCCTTTATAAAGAGATAGATCATTAGTTATTCGCCTTTGTTATTAGCTCAACTCTGTTCCCCATAACTTATGTTTATTCCTGGCAAGACGGATATAACTAATGTTCCCTATGTTTCTAGAGCATGCAATAAACTTTTATCTCCTTTTCTTTTAAATAGCTTGAGCTCCAACTTGTTTATTTCAAGAAATTCCTTCTCTTCTTTGGGGAACCAGCTCTTTAGTGATAATCATCAGATGTCCCCCCAACATGTATTTTTCTTCAAAGATCAGTCCTTGCTCCTTCTGAATAGCTTTGTCTCCATGAGCAAGAGAAAATCCTGTGATATGAGGAAGTAGACTTGGGGCTACACCCCTGTTTATAATTGTTGCCTCTGGTGCTGTTCTAGTTTAGACCATGGCTATACTGTTTGTTCAGAGTTCAAGGAAGAATGGATCCCACATCTGATTGGATTGTCAGCCAGGATTATCTTCTCCAAAGCTGACAGGTTTCAGACATTATGGCTTTTTATGCACCAGACATGTAGGTCCTGCCATGTCATTCTGTTCCAGGGGAGTGGTGGGGAGGTGTTTATTGGGACCCCAAGACACCATTTTTCTACAGCTTTGGCATTCCTGTTACTTCCCTCAAGATTCTTCTCTCTCCCTCCTTTCTTCCAGCAAAACACCCAAGCCTATATCCATTTACTGTCCTGAAATGAGTAATATGTTCTTTAAAGAAAAAAATCCATCCCCATCAGGTCACAGTGGGTATTGCTTTTATGGTTTTCCCTGTAAGATAGGGAAAAGTGTTCACTTATTGTGATAGTGAATATGCTGCTTTTTATTTTATTAGGTATCCTCAGTTTCATTAGGTACCCTCAATTGTAAGACATAGCCTAATTTTAGAGACAGTAAATGAAAACAAAAGAGCATCTCTGACTCAATAAAATTTGGTAAATAGAGGCCCACAAAGACAAGGTAAAGTAAATTATGGCCAAGGTAGTTTTAGGTTTGATTAAATACTCACAATATCCCTTGTTTAACCCAAAGCCCCCAGATTCTGCTTCCTGCAGACATAAATCGAGTCATATTTATGTTTTCCACAAATACACCTATTTCGCTGTTTCACCTCCTCAGCACCTCAGGGGGTGTCTTCTCAGGTTTCCCAGTAGATGTCATCTTCTCAGTAAAGTGCTAGTGAGAGGCAGCTGGTCACCATCTGTAAGAACATGACATAACTGCTAGGTTAGTACCACCCGGGGTCCCCAGAGACCATGCTGCTCCGTTTAGGCTTCATTGCATTAGAATCATATTGTCAGCATGAAGAAATGGGAAGCATCCCCCCTCCCATCCTTAGCCATGTCACAATCTGTACCTAATCTCTGAAGTACAGCCCTTTGTGCCCCAGGTCTCACAAACTGTTTTGAAATAGCTCCTTGGGCCTTCATTTGCAGCACTTCCTGCTGAGCTTTAAGCTCTAATTGATTTCCCTGGCACAGGTTCAAGTAACTTACCAGCACTTCTATTTTCAATCGATCACTAAAGCTTTGATACTAGATTTTGCCATTTGTAGCTCTTCCCTTAAACTGAGTTTTCTAACATGGAGTTCCTCAGCCTGCATCCAAGTAAATTTTTGCTAAGGCTGCCTGTCCAGTTTGCAAAACCACCAACACTCTACATATCACCCAGGCTCCTCTGGGCACCCCATGGCACCCATAGAGGCCTCTGAGTTCTCTGCTATGCAGGTGGTAAGCACCCTGACTTTTCCTCATTTAAACTGGAGGCTTTAATTTCATCTGTTCCAAGGAATTTTGCAAAGCGAGTGGAGCCCTGTTGTTAACATGATCTTTGTTACCCAGACTCATATCTCCAGCCAGCTCTCATCATGAGGCACATGGAAAGAACCAGTTGTCACCGTCCGGATACTGGAGTCTCATTCCCAAAGACCATTGTGTTTACACACTTTTACATACATTTTTGTTGTCTGGCCAAGCTTCATTTGGCCATCCCTGGGTAGAATCAAGTATGGATACATTTATAAAATGCCCTCTGTTTAACTTCCAAGATAAAAATTAAATTTAAAATTCTTATGCAAATTACAGAAGAAATAGTCCTGGAGATTCATTAATTGAAAGAGATTGCTTTTGTAGTATCTTAATAGCATGACTGTTTCTAGACTTACTAATGCTTTTTGTCTAATTTGCAATTTTTAATGTGAGGTTTTTAATTTAGATAGTCAAAGAGAGATTAACAGTTATTTACATGATTTGGTATACAGTAGTCCTTCTTTATCCAAGGGGGAAATATGCTCCATGGCCCCCAGTGGAAGCCTGAAACTGTGGATGGTACTGAACACTATATACCGGGGTGCCAAAAGAACGTATACACATGACTTGTATTCATCTTTTGTCATTGGTATATTATGTATTATTACAATTTTAGTACAGTTTTTTCCTTTCTTAAAATGTGGATGCATTTGTTGAGACCCTCTGTATACTAATTTTATGCATACATATATATAATAAAGTTTAATTTATAAATTAGGCACAGTAAGACATTGACAACAATAAGTAATAATAAATTGCTTATTATAACAATGTACTATAATAAAAGTTATATAAATGTGGCCTCTCTCTTGCTCTCTCTCTCTCTCTCTCTTATATCTGATCAGATAACCAAGACAGCTACTGAGTGACTAATGGGTGTGTAGCTTATACAGCAGGTATACATAGACAAAGGAATTATTTCCATCCCAGGCAGGATAGAGCGTAACTGTGCGATTTCATCATGCTGTTCAAAATAATGTGTAATTTAAAACTTATGAATTGTTTCTTTCTGGAATTTTCCATGTAATGTTTTCAGACCATGGTTGACCACAGATGACTGTAACCATGAAAAGTGAAACCACAAATTAGGGGAGACTACCGTATTATATTCTCAGTGATTAAAGAAAACCTTTCAGATTTCATAGTTTACAAGATTTATTCTGAAACCCCAAACTATCTGTCATAACTCTGGTATACAAAAGTATTTATAAAAATTAAATTATTTAAGGAGCAAATTACCAACCAAATGGAATATAAGAAAGCAACTTATTTAGTCCATTCCGGTCATAAACATTTATTAAAGACCCATGCTGTATTCCAGGCTTTCTGCAGGCTACTAAGGACACAATAATTAAACCAGCAACTAACATAAAGTTTCATGTCTTGAAGAGCTTACAGTTTGTAACAAATACTAAAATCTGTAATTACACTGCAGTTTGGTAAATATTTGGATACAGCTGTATTATATCAGTACTACATAACATTAATTTACAGCACTTACTAGGTCCAGAATACTCTTCTAGGCACTTTTTCTGTATTCACTCATTTAACCTCCACAGCACCCTTATATAGTATGTGCTACTGTTGTTGCCATTTTGCATGTAAGGAAACTGAAATGCAGAAAAAGCTCCAGAGCACACAACTTATATAGCTGATTCAGTAGCCTTTGACCACCATGGTGTTCTGTATTTGCATATGCATTTTCTAGATGATTATCCTAATAGCTGGAGCCCAGATTATTTCTGTGGCCAAGCAGGAATGAAGATTTGAATCATGACAGCCTTGCAGTATCTATTGTAAGATGTCCTTGCCTCAGATGTTTAGTCTGCTCAACCTAGATTCCTAGGGAAGTTTTTCAAGGAAAATTGTCAGGACACTCCATTTTTATCTCATTGCATCCAGTTAGGTAAGGAGAACTTAGTCCTCTTCCCTTTCCTGTTTCCATTTTTTGTGTGGAATTTCAAGTTTAGTCTCTAACCCCTGCTTTGAGTTTGACGGTTAGGAAAATCCCACAAGCCAAGGATGAAGTGTCAGATACTGGAGTTGTAAACCAAGCAGGAATCGGTCTGGCTTCATCAAATGACTTTTTCCTGAGTTCGCTTTGACTCAAACCAGATCTCTCCTCAGTTCACTCAATCTGTTATCTCTCATTTAGGCAACTCCAAAACCAAGGAGCTCACATGGGGCAGGGCAGGACATCACCACTGATTTTTCCCACCCTGATATAAGTATTTGACTGAAAGGCTTTCTGTTTCCCATAGGAATATATATATATATATATATATATATATATATATATATATATATATATAATTTGTCGGAAAAATCAAGATACATTTTTGCAACGAAAAACATAGAAAAAAATGTCATATATCGGTTAAATAAAGATAGCTATAGCTGCTACAGTTATTACTGAGCTCTGTCACTGAAGGTATTTAAGGCATTGCTGGGTGATCCATGGAGGAAGATTCTGAGTCAAGTGCGAAATGGACAAACAGTTGAACTAGATAATTCCTAGATCCTCCCCATCCATGAAAGACTGTAAGAGTCCCAAGTTCTCTGAATGTCACAGTCCCTTTTCCTCATAAAACCATAGCATGGTCCTGGAATACACTCGTGTTCAAAATGTGCGTGTGACTTTTCTCTTTAACGTAAAATTAAGCCCTGAAAAATATTTTTTTTTAGCAAGTAAAATTTGTGTTTCATAGAATGTAATTGGAATAAACAAGAAAACAAAAACAAGTGGTTAACTAAAGAGTGCTAAATATATGGTAAACAAAGCATTTATTGACCTGTTTAAAATTACAATAAGTCCTCAATGTTGTCAGGTTCTGAGACTTTAAGTGAAATGACTTACAATGAAACCAATTTTACCACAGGCTAAGTGATATAAACAAGACTGAAGTTCCTATGGCATCTCATCAACATTATAATGAAACAATGTTGAACAAAATGGCACTATTCAGGGACCTGCTGTATTTGTTTTCAATTACAGAGAATCATAAGACAGGCTTTTGGGAAGAGAAAAAGTTGTGGAAGTGTCTTATTAGACAAGAATTTAGTGAAGTGGAAAGCCAAAAGGATGTGATTATACATTGATTAAAGCTGTGAGACTAAGGTTTCCTGACATCCAGACATCCACAGCCAATAGGAATGTTGTGAGCTTAGTTGGTTGCCTATCAAAATAATCCTTTCTTGTAATTCTTTTTTTTTTAATTTATTTATTTTTATTAAAGTTTATTGAGGTGACAATTGTTAGCAAAGTTACAGAGGTTTCAGGCGTATAATTCTGTAATGCATCATCTATATATCACATTGTGTGTTCACCATCCAGAGTCAGTTCTCCTTCCATCACCATATAGTTGATCCCTTTTACCCTCATCTACCACCCTCCTCCTGCCTTCCCCTCTGGTAACCACTAAATTATTGTCTGTGTCTATGAGTTTTTGTTTCTTCATTTGTTTGTCTTGTTCCTTTGTTGTTTTCAGTTTTATAGCCCCCATAATTCTTAAGCTTAATGCTGGTTGGTAATGATCCACTGAAATGACAAAATCCACTTATCATCCTGTGGATATGGCCTAAATAGTTTGCAAGAACTCCTTATTCCTTATAATACATTTATTTATAGTAAATATGTTTGGGTTTATTAGTTTATTCCTTCAGAGACCTCATAGTACTGTTTACAGAATTGTTAAAAGAATACTCTTTTGTATTTTAGAATTTAGAATGAGGCAGTAGCCAGACATCAGGGTAGGAAGGCAGGAGACAGGAAGAAAAAAAACTGTGGCACATTACTGGAAATGTCGGTAGGAGTAAGTCGAGTAGAGAATTTTCTAGCAGCTACGTTCTAGCAGGAACTAGCTTCCAAGGGAAAGAGGGCTAGGACAGGCACACAAACAGCCTGCAAGTCAAATTCAGTCCCATTTTTGCATGGTCTGTGACCTGTGAATGGTGTTTACATTTTTAAATGATTGAAAAATGAAAATAGGATTTCATGACACATGAGTATTATATTATTCTGAATCTAAGTGTCTGTAAATCCTGTTTTTACTGGAACATACCCTTTTGTGAACATATTGTCTGTGGATACTTTCTAACTAAAATTGCAGAGATGAGTATTTGCAACAGAGACTGTATGGCCCACGAAGCCAAAAATGTTTCCTATCTTGCCCTTTACAGAAAAAGCTTACCAACCTCTCACAGGGTTACGTTAGAGACTTTGAAATTTTAAAATGTCAATATGTAGCATACATTTCCTTTACTTGCTTGCTATTCATCCAATGCTTGTTAAAAATTTATACCTTGGATTTCAAGCCCAACCTGCAAAATCAGAATCCAGAAGTAAAGACCTGTGGACATCTGGGTTTTCCCTAAGTACCCAGGTGTGAGCTCTCATCAGACAAGTTTGGGAATCCCTGGTGCTGTCTGTGAACACAGACGGTAGAAACAGATAGGTAGGATTTGAGTCTGAGCTCTATTATTCGCTGGCTGGGGGACGTTGGGCTCTCTTGTACAGCATAATATGCTTAACTTTATAAGCCTTAATAAATTCACATGCATGATGACAGAAATGGTATGTAACACATGGGGTTGTTGTGATGATTTCATGAGGTAATATATTTAGATGATAATATTAACACAGTGCCTAGCATATAGTAAATGCTTAATAAAAGTTGGCTTTCATTGTTTTTAGTATAAGTATCATTAGCATCTGTTTTATCAGAGGCAGAGATGAAATGAAATCATGGTAGGAGAGAGCACCGGACTTAGCATCAGAGGACATGGATGTGAGTTTCAATTCTGTCCCTTTTTAACTTCTTGACTTTGAACCGTTTAAAAGCCTTATGGGGGACTCACTTCATTTGTAAAATGGAAAAAAAAACAATTATGCATCTCAAGTTGTTTCCAAAACTCTGGGAAAACGCAGTATAGCCATTAGCTCCTCTGTTCCAGTGGGTAGTGCAGAGTTGGGCACAGTATGATTAATACGTGTTTATTGCATCCAAGGGAATCTGACTCATGCCTGATGCAGAAAGTCTATTTCCTACTTCTATCCTTATATATATTTTTCCTTTCAAAATGCCTTTGCTCAAATTCATGCATTCTGTAAATTTCTTTAGCTTTTTTTCTCTATGTTAGGCCAAAATATGTTTTCAATTAAGAGTTCATTTTCTCCTGCTGCGTTTTTCCCACTGGAGTCAACATCCTGGTGGCAAGATCAGAAACAATTGCTGCAGAAGAGGCAGGGATGTTACTCCTAGAAGGTTATAAATTTGCATGTTGTGTTTAACATGCTGTAGGATGTTGAAAAAGAGGAAAATATATAAAAGACATTTTTCTCACCCCCTACAAATCCCACATATACTCAAACAATTTTCTAGGGAGAAATTTAAATGCAGGGGTACACATGACATGTGTAGATTTTAAAATGTGAGAAACAAAGTTCATTTCTTCAAGCTTGCACTCAGTTTTTGAGTTACTGTCAATTTGGAGTAGCAGACCAAATTCATAGAAAGTCCTGTTTCAGCAAATTCCTTTGCTCCATTTTGTCCTAATCCCTGTCCTTCCCCAACCTCCTCTTCACCCCAAGGCTACTAATTGATGACTATAGAATAATGGAAAGGTATGATTTGTGATGACTTAGTTAAGGAGGTGGCCCTTTCACACTGAGGTACCTCCAGCCTCTAGCACAGTGCCTGGCACAGAGAAAGTGCTTAAAAACATTGGATGAATGAATGCTAAATGAACATTCTCCATGGACACACCATACCTTTACTTATAATCAGTAAGTCTGTGACTTTGTAATAAGGGAGCTGCCCCTTGTTTTTGCTTCGGATATGGATTCCTGCTGAGCAAAACTAGGCACCCACCCTTAGAAATCCATTGCTTACAATTGGGATGAAGGAATTTGTTTTTCTCTCCCCTGTTCTTAATGAACTACTAATGGATGATGATCACTATCAGATCATATTTTTATCAAGGAGTCTCTGCATTGGATTCCAGTGTGAATCATAAGTGCATATAAAAGGATGCCAGGTTTGCTTGAAAAACCATGAAAATGAGGGCACTTTCCAAGGTTTTAGAAACGTTTTTTAAAAAATGATGATTTTATAATAATCTGCTGAAAATTATGGGCTTGATTTGCTGGATTGTTGGTATAGAATGACTAGGTGTTTTGCCTACAATGAACCAGAGGCAGAGATGAGAATAGTCTTTGCTATTCTGACTTTGCCTAGTAACTAAGAATTAAATTAATGACACTCATTTTTCGACCCACATTGCTAGCATAAAGCTTTACTGAATTTCCTAAAATTAAAATAAGCCAAGTGCTATGAAAGATGAACGTTTATAATAAAGAGTTTCAGACTTTCTTCTGATACCTACAATTCCCACACAGTGGCTGTTAAATTCATTTTGTTAACCATACTCAAAATGCTTGGCATTTGTATGCATTTGAGAAAACACTTAGATAACATGTGACACTTTCACTGAATGAAATTTTGTCTAAACATAGATCCATGATTTTTTTCAGAGCTTGATTTTGGGAGGAGTCATGCTTTTAAGGCATTTATTTTGTTTTGTTTTTAAAGTGACATAACTTTATGGTTAGTTTTTTAGGATTGCTTCTTTGGCCTATGGGACAGAATCTGTTGGGGAGACTTTGAGAAGTGGTATCCAGATTTTACTGGAGACCCATCCATGAATTGGTCTCTATAGGGATACCAGCTTACGAGTGGAGAGGTGTAACTGTTGGGATCTCCTTTCCAGGGGAGCAGAAGTGGCAAACCTGTCCCAACCAGCAACACACAGAAGCCCTTTTAGGTCAAGGTATGATAGCTACAGACACTTAGGACCATGGTTTCCTTTTGATAGGAGTATATTTTATTTCATAAATTACTATAGCATATTGAAATCCCCAAATAAATTAAGCATTTTTCACAAGTACCATACTTAAAAGAAAAGAGTGTACCTATTTTTTGTAACACTATTTGAAAGATCAATAATTCTAAAATTCAATTTTCAACCACAGGCATCTGTTAACTATTTTGTAAGCTGCAGCCCATTAAATAGCACTCAGATGAAGGTCTTGTATGCAAGATGTCATTTGACTTTGCTATTATGATGAATAGCTTTTTAAAGTCATCTAATTCATTTTAGATTTCAAAACCTCTCATGTCTGGAAACCATTAGTCCAGTACAGTCTATTTGGTATTACCCATGTTCTCTTAATGATAACTCGTTCATCCATGGTTGGTGAAATAGGGAATGATCAATATAACAAGGAATTTGTTAGGCTATATACATAATTTCCCCTGCATGTTAATGTTTTAAAGTTATGAGAAGCAAACCTTTTTTTTTTTTTTTAATAAAGAGATGGATTTAGGAACTGGCTTTTGTACAGGAAGAGCTGGTTTCATGGTTTTAACAGCTGCCATTCTTTTCACTATGCCAGGCTTCTGGGGCAGCTGCAGGTAGAGATAAGGAAGATAAAAAGGCATTTATTCTGTGTTTAAAGGGAAAAAAATATTGGTAAGTAGGTCTACATTTGGATCATATTTTTATTTTTGATGATATTGATCTCTAATTAAAAGTAAATTTCCTTAAACTACATCTTGAAGGAGGCAGCGTGGTTCCCATGATCTAGGGCTTCAAAAGATGGACTGACAGTGTATCCTTGGTGCAAAAGTCAATTATGATTTAACTATGCTAGTATTTTTATTAGGATCATAATTTTCATTGGAATTTTGTTTATATTGTTCTATATGTTTTGAGCAATCTACTTAATTTCTATGATTTGTAATGTGCTATTTTGTGGGACACTTACTACTCAGTAATGACCATATGGTATTATAACTAACAGTAACGTTTACATTATTTATTTTTGAATGATAACACTGATCAATATTTTTGAAATAGGAATCAAAATATGAGTCTGTGTAATTGATATGTCTACTTAAGAAAATTTAGGATACTTGTCAAAGATTTCACCAGCAGTCTTTTGGGTGTTATTCAGCCTAAATTTGAAGGAAAAAAAAGGATATTTTAATTATAGCCTATGGCTTTTAAAGTGTTCAACATGGAAGTAATCCAGTTTTACAACTCTACGGAGTTGGCACTTTTTTCTTTGACGCTATATATCTTATACAATAGACATGCAAATCAATGAAGTGTTTCACATATACTTGTTCACTTCTCCTCTGCTTAGGATTATATGGATCTAGTAGAAACATTGCTCTTCATCCAGTTTGTAACTCCCTTTGTAGTACTGCAGGCCATGTCATTGCTTACGCATCAATACTTCCAATAGTCTGTAAGCTATCTGAAGTCTGAGACTAGGTCTTACTTACTCACTCATCTTGGCATTTGAAGACAATGCCAGGTGCTTAGATGCTCACCTGAATGAGCTTTTTGAATGAGTAAAAATATAAAGGGTAAAATTCTCAAAGTATTATTGTGGCTTTTACTTCAGATTGCCTCACACAACAAGCACTCTTAAAGAAATGAATAAAATGGTAACATTTTACCAATTTCATTTATTTGTGAAGAGAGCTTTAACCAGAGCACACATTCCCATGAATGAAAATTTATACTTGTGAGCACAAAAGAAATAGGCTTTTTTTTTTTTTAACCAAACCTAGCATTTGCTGGCATATATACTTCCTACTTGATTTATTTTCTCCCGTCACTTAAGCTTTCTAGGCCTCTATCACAGGAGTTCTTATGAAAAACTAAATCAAATAAAAAGAACTTAGAACTTCTAAAGAATTTGGGTTTGGAGAAACAACAAAGGGGAAAACTATGGCAATTTATGATATCTGAAGGAAGCTGGTAGGGTGTGTGTGTGTGTGTGTGTGTGTGTGTGTGTACGGGGGCAGAGATTGTGGAGGTTTTAAACTTGGCCAGAGTTTTCTCAGATGATTTGGTACTCTGGGCCAGATTATCTTCAAGTACATGTTTTAAATAATGGGTAAGCAGTTCTTTTTATTTGTCAGTTGGATGTCTCCATATTAAATCTTTCTGGAAATGAACATGAGTATATGTGAGTGTTGGAAAGGAAATTGAGGAAGAAATCCTATGTCAGAGGGGACATAAATGAACAAAATACTTATATATGTTAATGTTTTAATAAATTTAATTATATTTCTTAACACTTGAACTTCAAGAAAATGACCTGATGTAGAACCAGGGAATGTGACTTATTGTGACTGGCTGCTACTCTCATGTGTGCACAGATCTATTTGTTTAACACTGTCAATATGTCCACTCTAATCAGGACATAAAGTCAAACAATGTTAAAGCTGGAAGGGATCACATGGGTCTTCTAGTCCAAGCCTAATGTTCAACAAATGAGGCTGTTAAAACCTAAATAGTTAAGTCGGTCACTTGTGCCAAACACTGTGGTCAGCGCTTTGCGTGCATTTTCTCGTTCGGTCCTCATAGTAGTCTTACGGCATCTGTTATTAGTAATGAATAAATGAGATTTGGAAAGGTATGTCAATGTGGTCAAATCTCATGGTTACTTAGTGGTAGAACTAGGATTCAAACCCAGGCAGGCTGATTTTGGGGACATTTGTTTCAGGTGCCATTCGGTAATGAATGAAAGATGAGTGCTTATAGTCTCTGGTAGAACATATACTCAACCTGATGACATTGTTAGGTGAAAAATGAGTATACATATATGCCATCATGGAGCCGGTAAGTGTTACTTTTATCTGGACACAATGTAGATAAAATACTTCCTGTATGACAAAATACTTGAGCTGGAAAGGCATCTAGGAATTTGCGAGGCAGTCAAATTTATTAGAGACTGTGGAACCTGTCAAAGTGTGTCAGGTGGTTTATTCTTGTAATGGTGAGTAGTTCTGTGCAACTGAAAATGGAAATATAGTGTATGTTTGAGGTAATATGCAAGAGGAATGACTAGAAAGGTAAGTATGGGCGGAATTCTTCTATCTCAGTTTCAGCCTTGATGCTTCCTGAGTCAGTCGCACTTTCCCCTGCCCCGTGGAGCACTCACTGCTGTAGCTGGATTTACTCAGGCTGTCGAGTGAGATCTTGACCATGAATATATAAATTAGGGAAGTAGTCACAGGGATTAAAATTGAGGAATGGTATGAGAGAGAGTTTGGAGCTAAAATTGGCTAGGCTCAGTGACTGATGATATGACAAAGATGAAAGGTTGAAGCATAACAGATGACTCTGAGATTTCTAACTGCAGAAACTCAAGTGGATGGTGATGCTGTTGATAACTACGACGGAAAAAGTTAGAAGTTAAGGGAATCTTATGATCTCTAAGTTTATTTTATATTTTAATGGAAGGCAAATGGTACCTTTGTACTCTGTTTCACATGGGGCTTAAACAGATTTATCAGAGATTGAAGATATGAAAATGATGTGTATTAATACATATACATGATTAGAAATAGATGTGCGGTTTTATATACACATTCCTCTAGTAGAGTTAGAATACATTATACTGTTTTATAGCTAGAGGAGCTTCCAGACATCATTTAATCAAGGAGATAAAAATGTGTTCCTAAAAACTCTTTGATTTTGGTTTACTGTATTAAAAAAAAAATCTAAAATCGAATTATTTTGGATCGTCTCTGGTTAGCCTCCTTATGCTCTCGTACCAGACCCTCTGATCTCATATAAATAAGCTGCCTGGCTCCAGCAGGCATTTGAGTTTTCTACCCCTGAACAAATCCAACCTTGTCATTTAATAGATATGAAACTGGGTTAAATGATCTGCTTAATAGCCTTTGATGAAGCAAGGTCAGAGGAGCTAAAAATAGTAATTCAGGTAGAAATATTTATAAAGCTATAAAAAAATTTTTGTGAGAGTAAGACACTTATAAATAGGTTGGGCTATAATTTTCTGTCTAATCACGCCCCTATCCCCCCTTTTTAAAAAAATTGATGTAATTGCTCATTCATTCTATATCATTGCCCACAGTGCCATCTATTGGTAAAATGAATCGATGATGAAGCAGCTGGTTTTTCTATAACCTGAAATTGATTATTCTTAAGAAATCTGCCCTGCATTTTCGCAAGCAGCTGTTAGAAAGCAGATTCTGCCTGGGATCTGATTAAAATGGGAAACAAATCACGTGTTCCACGCAGGGATGCTCAACTTTGTCATTTAGCGAGGATCCAAATAGGTGCAGGGAAGCAGAATACTCAGCTTCCCCAGTTTGTGGCTCTGCCAAAGAGGAGGAGACTGTGAAATCGCTTAGGGACTTAAAGAATTCAGCTGTTCCCACATTTCAAGGCACTGGCTGCTTCCATGTGCTGCTGCTCCAGTGTGATTATTGACTCTGAGAAAGCTGCAGTATTGAGCTCCTTGGAGAAGCATTCTGCCGGAGTGTTCATGTTATCACACATGCCATTAAGTATCAACAAAGGCACTCATTCCACTGAATTTATATAATTTGAAAAGTTAGTTTTATAAGAGTAGTCAATTAAATTACAAGCTTATCCAGGGAAAGATGTCCGCTCTATAAAGCTTACATAATGCTAAATACAAAGGAAGGCATAGTCTGGCTGAAAGGAGTAATTGGATCTTTGAAACATTAGTAGATTGAACAAATATCAATATCTTTTATCTTATTAATGTCCAAGCACGCTTACATTAACTCATGTGCATCCACATGGAAAAAACAGGTTAGAAGTGAATGGAATAAAGTAGAAAGTAGAGAATTTATTCCTTCTTCCATAGCATGTAACATTATTTGAATAAACCTACTAGATAACACATTCCTGGTGTTTGATATTTGTTTTAAATAAAAAAGATTTAGTGAGATCCTCCCCTTCTGCAGCCTGAGCTTCTCCAATTTTTATTTAAATTAAAGTTTAGTGGGGTGACATGGTTAGCAAAGTTACATAGATTTCAGGTGTACAATTCTGTAATACATCATCTATATATCACATTGTGTGTTCACCCCCCAGAATCAACTCTCCTTCCGTCACCATATATTTGATCCCCCTTACCCTCATCTACTAGCCTCCTCCCCGCTTACCCTCTGGTAACCATTAAACTATTGTCTGTGTCTATGAGTTTTTGTTTGTCTTGTTCTTTTGTTGTTTTCAGTTTTACATCCCACATACCAGTGAAATCATATGGTTCTCGACTTTTTCTGTCTGATTTATTTTGCTTTTGCTTAGCATAATAATCTCATGGTCCATCATGTTGTCGCAAATGGCACTATTTCATCTTTTCTTATGGCAGAATAGTATATGACAGAATGTATTTCTGGTTAGTTTTGTTCACTTTTGAGCTATTTATTGTGTTTGCACCTGATCATTTTTGGAGGTAGGCATTACTACCATTACTGTATCTACTATTCACATGACTTAGAGGCCAGGTGGTGATCCCACGGAAGCCAGCAGAAGCCTGGATCTGTGAGGTCCATGTCAGGAAAGATGAAATTGTTGCCCACATTTTAAAGGAAATTTTTAAATAAAGAAAATATAAGAGAACAATAACACACACATCATGCCCTTTAAAAGAAACTGAAAAGTATGAAAGCAAGATGAAATGATTTTGGTTGAAAGGTTATGGGGACAAAAATATATCGCCAAAATCCATTAACTGAGGGAGAGGCAAGTCAAAGGCTGGAAAGGAGAGACGAGACCACAGTCCCAGAGGACACTTGTTTGGGAAGTAAGGCCTAGGAAAGGGCCCAGGAAAAGGGATTCCTAAGCGCTTGAGGCTGAGTGTGGGTAGGAGCACTTGCCCTGGAGTTGGATGGTCTGGGATCGAATCCTGCTTCTGTCTACTACAGCTGTCACCTAAAGATGCATAGGCCCAACTGCATACGGTTGTTCTGTGAATTCAACAAGGTAAAAAATACAAATAAGAATGATTATAGGTCCCAACTGTCTAGTTTTGCTCCAGATGATTTTTCTTTTAAATGAGGTGTCACAGAAGCCATGATGGATTCGGTAGACCATGCTGCACTTGTAGCTTCAGCCAGGGTCTCTTCTGGTGTGGTCTTTGGTTAATTTTGAAGGGGACCAGGGTTAATCCAGCTCTCTTTTTCTGCCCCTTTCCAGATATCACTTAACTGTTTTCTTCCTTTCAAGGATAGCACATAAGGCTTTGCCAATAAAACAAAGTGTAGAGGAACTTGGGCTAGGTACAGCTAGCTCCTTCTGATCTGAGGGGCATGGCGAGTAACATCCAACACTCATACCCCTAACACAATGTGCCCTGACCTATGTTTGCATCTTCAAAACACTTGAAGCTGCCACAAATCCACTTAGTGGAATAAGTGGGGGAATGTGAATTATTATGGGGTAAGTTTATATGAAATGTGTACAGGAAATAGAGGCTGAGAAATCTTGTTAGTTTCAGTATATTAAGAGAGTGAATACTCTTAATATAATTTTGTCACGTATTGTAGAGTAAATGCACAACTGCTCATTTCATTTTTGGTTTAACATCTTTTTTTTAATGTTTTTAATTTTTTTAAATTAGTTTCAGGTGTACAACACAGTGCAATAGTTATACATTTTACTCCTCAAAGTGACAACCCCCCACCCCCAATTCGCCACCCCACTCCCCCCCATATCATATATATCTATTACTCTTCCTCTGACTCTCTTCCACAGTATAATCCACATCCCGTGACTATCTATATATATTCAATTACAGTACGTATACCACCTCCGCTTTAGTAATACAGTGCAGTGATCAATCCTCTACTCCATCCATGAAATTGTCTCCCTAACAAGACCTATGATCATCTGACATTCCACAGAATATTTACAACATTATTAATTATATTCCCCAAACTGTTTTTCATATCCCAGTGGCAATATTGTAGTTGCCTATTTTTGCTGTCTAATCCCTTCCCCTTCTCCCTCATCCCCATTCCCCTCCCAATTAGCAACGCTGATTTTTCCTCTATATCTATGAGACAGTTTCTGTTTACTTTGCTCATTCATACAGTTTTTCAAATTCCACATATGAGTGAGATCATATGGTATTTGTCTTTCTCTGACTGATTTATTTCACTTAACATAATAGTCTCTAGGTCCATCCATATCATTGCAAATGGTACAATTTCATTCTTCTTTATAGCGGAGTAATACTCCATTGTATAAATATACCACAGTTTCTTAATCCAGTCATCTACTGATGGGCATTTTGGTTGTTTCCAAGTCTTAGCTATTGTAAATTGTGCTGCTATGAACATAGGGGTGCATAACTTTTTGTTTGAATAAGTGTCTTGGTTTTTTCAGGATAAATACCTAGGAGTGGAATTGCTGGGTCAAACGGTAGCTCTATTTCCAGTTCTTTGAGATACCTCCATACTGACTTCCATAGTGGCTGCACCAATCTGCAATCCCACCAACAGTGCAGCAGGGTCCCTTTTCCCCACAGCCCCGCCAGCACTTGTTGTTTGTTGATTTATTGATGATAGCCATTCTGACTGGAGTGAGGTGGTATCTCATGGTGGTTTTTATTTGCATTTCCCTAATGACCAATGAGGTTGAACTATTTTTTCATATGCCTGTTGGCCATCTGTATGTCTTCTTTAGAGAAATGTCTCTTCATATCTTATGCCCATTTTTTAATTGGGTTGTTTGTTTTTTTGATGTTGAGTTTCATGAGTGTTTTATAAATTTTGGATATTAATCCCTTATCAGATATATCGTTGGCAAATATATTCTCCTATTCAGTAGGCTTCCTTTTTGTTTTATTAATGATTTCCTTTGTTGTGAAAAAACTTTTAAGTCTGATATAATCCCATATGTTCATTTTTTTCTTTTACTTCCCTTGCCTGTAGGGATGTATCAGTAAAAATATTGCTTCGGGTAATGTCTGCAAATGTACTCCCTATATTTTCTTTTAGGATGTTTATGGTTTCAGGTCTTACATTTAAGTCTTTAATCCATTTTGAATTTGTTCTTGTATAAGGCGTAAGGAGGTGGTCCAGTTTCATTTTTTTGTATGTGTCAGTCCAATTTTCCCAGCACCATTTATTGAATAGACTATCTTTACTCCAGTGTAAATTCTTGCTTCCCTTGTCATAGATTAACTGTCCGTAAATGCCTGGATTTATTTCTGGGCTCTCTGTTCTGTTCCACTGATCGATATGCCTGTTTTTATGCCAATACCAAACTGTCTTGATTACTATAGCCTTGTAGTAGGTTTTGATGTCTGGTAGCATGATCCCCCCGACTTTGTTCTTATTTCTCAGAGTTGCCGAGGCTATTCTGGGTCTTTTATGATTCCATATAAATTTTAGGATTATATTTTCTATTTCTGTGAAAAATGCCCTTGGTAGTTTGATAGGAATTGCATTGAATCTATATATTGCTTTAGGCAGTATGGACATTTTAACTATATTAACTCTTCCTATCCATGAGCATGGTAGGTGTTTCCATTTATTTGTATCTTCTATCATTTCTTTCTATAGTGTCTTATAATTTTGTGAGTACAGATCTTTCACTTCTTTGGTTAAATTTATTCCTAGGTATTTTATAGTTCTTGATGCAATTGTAAATGGGACAGTTTTCTTAATTTCGCTTTCCATTAGTTTATTATTGGTATATGCAAATACCACTGATTTCTGAACATTGATTTTATATCCTGCTACTTTACTGAATTCATCTATCAGTTCCAATAGTTTTTTGATGGAGTCTTTGGGGTTCTCTATATACAGTATCATGTCATCTGCATATAATGACAATTTTACTTCTTCATTGCCAATTTGGATGCTTTTATTTCTTTTTGTTGTCTGATTGCTATGGCTAGAACTTCCAGCACTATGTTGAATAAAAGAGGAGAAAGTGGACAGCCTTGTCTTGTTCCTGATCTTAAGGGGAATGGTTTTAGCTTTTCCCCGCTGACTATGATGTTAGCTGTAGGTTTATCATATATGGCTTTTATTATGTTGAGATATGATCCCTGTATTCCCACTTTGCTAAGGGTTTTTAACATAAATGGCTGTTGGATTTTGTCAAATGCTTTTTCTGCATCTATTGAAATGACCATGTGATCTTTATCCTTCATTTTGTTGATGTGGTGTATCACATTGATTGATTTACGGATGTTGAACCAGCCTTGCACACTAGGGATGAATCCCACTTGATCATGATGTATGATCTTCTTAATATATTGCTGAATTCTGTTTGCTAATATTTTATGGAGAATTTTTGCATCTATATTCATCAGGGAGATTGGCCTGTAGTTTTCCTTTTTTGTGATGTCTTTATCTGGTTTTGGAATCAGGGTGATAGTGTCTTTATAAAAAGAGTTTGGGAGCCCTCCCTCCTTCTGAATTTTTTGGAATAGTTTGAGAAGAATAGGTGATAGTTCGTTTTTGAATGTTTGATAAAATTCACTTGTGAAGCCGTCTGGTCCAGGGCTTTTGTTTTTTGGGAGCTTGTCAATTACTGATTCAATTTCCTTGGTAGTAATCAGGGTGTTTAGATTTTCTGTTTCTTCTTGCGTTAGCTTTGGAAGGTTGTATGCTTCTAGAAAATTATCCATTTCTTCCAGATTGTCAAATTTGTTGGCATATAGTTGCTCATAGTAATTTCTTAGAATTTTTTGTATTTCTGTGATGTCTGTAGTCATTTCCCCTCTTTCATTCCTGATTTTGCTAATTTGAGTCCTCTCTCTCTTTTTTTTTTTTTTTTTTTTTTTTTTTTTGATGAGCCTGGCTAGAGGTTTTTCAATTTTGTTTATCTTCTCAAGAAACCAGCTCTTGGTTTCATTGATCTTTTGAATTGTTTTTCTGTTCTCTATATTGTTTATTTCTGCTCTGATCTTTATTATCTCCTTTCTAGTACTCCCCTTGGGCCTCTTTTGCTGTTCTTTTTCCAGTTCCCTTAGGTGTAAGGATAACCTGTTGATTTGAGATTTTTCTTCCTTCTTTAGGTAGGCTTGCACTGCTATAAACTTCCCTCTTAGGACTGCTTTTGCAGCATCCCAGAGATTTTGGGTCGTGGTGTTTTCATTTTCGTTTGTCTCGGGGTATCTTTTGATTCCTCCCTGATCTCATTTGTGACCCACTCACTATTTAATATCCTATTGTTTAGCCTCCATTTATTTGTCAGCTTCCCAGATTTCTTCTTATAATTGATTTCTAGTTTCATAGCATTGTGGTCAGAGAATACAGTTGAAATGATTTCAGTCATCTTAAATTTATTGAGACTTGTTTTGTGGCCTAACATGTGGTCTATCTTAGAAAATGTTCCATGTGCACTTGAAAAGAACGTATATTCTGTAGCTTTGGGATGAAATGCTCTGAAAATGTCTGTTAAATCCAGCTGGTCTAATGTGTCATTTAAGGTCGCTGTTTCCACATTGATTTTCTGTCTGGAGGATCTGTCCATTAGTGACAGCAGGGTGTTGAAGTCCCCTACTATGATAGTATTACTGTTGATCTCTGTCTTTATGTCTGACAATATCTGTTTTATATATTTAGGGGCTCCTATGTTAGGTGCATAGATGTTTACTAGAGTTATGTCCTCTTGTTGGATCGATCCCTTCATTACTATGAAGTCTCCTTCTTTGTCCTTTGTTATATTCTTCAATTTAAAGTCCATTTTATCTGATATAGTATCGCTCCTCCAGCTTTTTTCTCAGTACCATTTGCATGAAATATTTTACTCCATCCCTTTACTTTCAGCCTGTATGAGTCTTTGGATCTGAGGTGAGTCTCTTGTATACAGCATATGCTGGGGTCTTGCTTTCTTATCCATTCAGCCACCCTATGTCTTTTTATTGGAGCATTTAATCCATTTACATTTCATGTGATTATTGATAGGTGTGTATTTATTGCCATTTTGTTATTTGTGTTCGTAGTCGTAGTCTTTCTTAGGTTGTTTTTCTCTTCTACTTAAAGAAGCCCTTTTAGCATTTCCTGCAAAGCTGGCTTGGTGGTAATGAATTCCCTTAACTTATTCTTTTCTGCAAAGCTCCTTATCTCGCCTTCGATTTTAAATGATAACCTTGCTGGATACAGCAATCTTGGTTGTAGGCCTTTATTTTTCATCACTTTGAAAACCTCCTGCTACTCCCTTCTGGCCTGCAAAGTTTCTGTAGAAAAGTCAGCTGATAATTTTATGGGGGTACCCTTGTAAGTAACTTGCTGCCTTTCCCTTGCTGCTTTAAGGATTCTGTCTTTGTCCTTAACCCTTGCCATTTTCACTATAATGTGTCTTGGAGTGGGCCTGTTTGGAATCATCCTGGTTGGAACTCTCTGCACTTCCTGAGCTTGTATTTCAATGTCCTTTGCCAGGTTAGGGAAGTTTTCAGACATTATTACTTCAAATATATTCTCAATCCCTTGCTCCCTCTCTTCTCCTTCTGGTACTCCAATGACCCGTTGGTTATTGCGTTTGATGTTGTCCCCCAGCTCTCTTAAACTATTTACCATGTTTTTCATTCTCTTTTCTTTTTGTTGTTCCGCATGGGTGATCTCTGCTATTTTGTCTTCTAAGTCACTGATTCGATTTTCTGCTTCATCCAATCTGCTAGTGATTCCATCAAGTTTGTTATTTAATTCAGTAATTGTGTTCTTAAGTTCTAGCTGGTTGCTTTTCATGATTTCTCTATCTTTCTTTATATTTTCATTAATTTCCTTGAACATTCTAATAATCAGTGTTCTGAATTCTGTCTCCGATAGGTTGGTTACCTCTATTTCCTCTATTTCCACTGATTCAGGAAGTTTCTTCTGTTCTTTTATTTGTGTTGTGTTTCTTTGTCTCCCCATTCTGGCTTACTCTTTGTGTTTGCTTCAATATAACAGATAGATCCCCCAGATTTCTCAGTCTTTTCTGGGTAAACTTATATGGTGTGTGTCCTTTATATTTGAATTACTCAGTCTCCCTATTCTCCTGTGCTTGTATCTGAGGTGTTCCTTGTGTCGTGCGTCCTCACTTGTTGACGTTTTAGTTTTGATTACTTTTGGTTTGTCAGTAGGTGGGATTGACTCCCAGATTGATTAGCTGTAAGGATCAGCAGCTTCTGCAGTTTATGAGCTGCTGTGAGAGGATTGACCCCTCTGATGAAACTTGGACCCTATGGGTCTTAGTACCTGTAGCAACTTCTTTTTGGGTGTGACTCTTGTATGTCAAACCCAGAAATGCTCTAGTTTTATCTAAAGTTGGCCTCCAGGTATGATGATTCTTGTGTCTGTTTGTTTGGACCCACTGCTGCAGAGTGATTTTAGAGCATAACAGATCAACAAGAACAACCTCCGCAACCACCAAAGGAAACCAAATGCTCGCACAAGTAGAAAAAACCAACCATCAAACTACAGTCAACTTGTACAGAAATATCAATCATACTGATGATGAAAACAAACAGAAACAAAACAAAAACCACATACTCAATAATAACAGAAGAGGAAACAAAATAAAATACAATATCCTAAAATAAAAAATAGAATAAACATGAGAAACCGATTAGCTATACCTAAAAAATAAAAAATAAAAATAAACTAAAATAATAATAAAAAAAGTAAGAATAAAAATTAAAAAAATAAAATTTGCAGAAAAAAGGAAAAGAGGAAAAGTATAGCAGTGAGAAGAATGAATAAAATAAGAGAGAAAGTGAGGGTGGGGAAAAAAGAAAAAGAAAAGAAAGAAAAAGAAAAAGAAAAAAATATATATATATTTGTCTACACACCCATATATATGGACATATATTCACCTATATACACCGATATATATGCCTATATTAAAAACTACAAAATGATAAGAATGAAATAGAAATAAAAACCAAAAACAACCAAGATAAGCAGCCAATAAAGGGAAAACAAAACAGAATAAAACCAAACAAACCAAAAATACCCATGCCGATCTTGGCTAAAGTCCACCAAGCTCTCTTCAGTTTGTCTGCTGTACAAAAATTCCTGTGCGTCTTGTGGGAACAGTAGGCCACCTGATGCCTAGCGTGAACCTGGCACTGCAGGTTTGCTGTACTTGAGTGTGGTTGTGACGTGCTATTGGTGGTTTTTACAAAGTCACTGCCTTTTTGCTTTTGCCTGTCCCAAGGCAGGCTGTACCCCCCAAGGCTCAATCAGTGTCTCTGGGCACCCTTTGGGTTGACAGCCATGGAGAATTAAAGAATTCCTCACTACCAAAAGCCTGCTGCTAAGAATCTGTTAATTAGTGCCTCAGCAGGTGAACCTGCCCTGCCTCCCAAGCCTTGCCTAAAGGTGGGGGCGGGGTAGGTAGTCTCACTCTGCAGCCTTTATTGGGTGGAAATTCTCAATCCCCTGCAGGTAGGAATATCTTCCTAGTCTGCCCCTATTGCTCCATTCAGGGGTCAGTTTAAGACTGTCTTGGTGGGGGCCAAAGTTTGTGGGAGTGGGTGGGTTATTGTTTTTTTTTTTGCTTTCTGTTCAAGAGTAGAAAAAGGAAAAAAAAACAACAAACATAAAATTAAACAAAGCCACAGTTCCAACACCGTTTTAAGCTAAGGCCTTTGCCTCTTATGCTCCAGCGGAGTTCCTGCTGCTCTCCCAAAGAGTCTGCCGGGATTTAGGGAATTGCGCGCACCCTACAGTGTGGCTAAGATCCCCGCTCCGTCTCTCGGGGATCTGCGATCTGCGTCTCTGCCCGGTTCGCTGCGTGTCCGTGTGAGTCTTCTTTTTCCCCTGCTCCCGGGTTTCAGGCTTCTGCACTCCGCGGGACCCGGTGGGCACAGAGACTGATCCCTGAACCGGGAGGTGCAGGGATTGGTCTTGCCCTGTCACTGCGGGGCTCTGCACCCTGCTTCCTGGGGACCTGGCGAGCCGCGGGTGCAGCTCATACCTCTGCACAGTCGTCTCCTCTCTCTCCTCCCGCACTCGCCTGGCCTGAGGAGACTTCTGCCTCAGACTGCAAACCAACGCGCTCTTGCTGAGCTCTAGGTGGGCCGCGGGCCGCAGGGAGCGAACCGGGGCAACACTCACCGTGACTCAGCAGCCGCGGGTGCGGGCTGCACCTCACGCGTCTCGCCGCCTTCTTCCCCTACTCGCCCGGCCTGCCCACCTCCAGCAATACTTGTGTGGAACTCTTAGTTGCTCTGTGTGATGAGTAGATGTCTCTTTGAGGCGTATTAGAATTTTAAATTGTGGATATTTCCAGGGGAGATTTCATGGAGCCCGCCTCACAGCCGCCATCTTGCCCCTCCCTCAAGACTTGTTATTTATAATCTGGTTTAACATCTTTTTCATGGAATAAAGTCTTTCTGCAGCAGTTATCTAAAATAAAGTATTGGACTCCTGTTTCTCCCCAAATTTAATAATGAACGTGTAATTTACATAAAGTGCTCATTAACATTTACCACTCACTACAGATGTATTGGATTCCATAACTATAATGATAACCAGAGACCCAAATCTGTTGAAGAAATAGCAGCATCTCTCTCAGAAATTAATAGTGAGTTTTAGAAGACTGTTCCTAAAGATAGTGATTTAGTGTATGTAGCTATAGAAGGTATATTTTCCTATCACTGTGAAACATAACTTTTTATTTAGATCAAATATCTATTGTTTTAAATTACTCTCCCTCATTTTTAGTCTATTTTCTTGTACACATAAAAAAAATGGGGAGAAAGCTGAACTCTGCCAATATTCAAATGATTGCAATTTTGTATCAGTGTAATTAGATGCTGCATTAGCATCCTATTACTATATAACAAATGACTGTAAACAACACAAATATATTGTCAATATATATTATCTATATATTTTGAAGGTCAGAGTCTGAAATGAGTCTAACAGGTTAAAATCAAGGTGTCAGTTGTCTGTGTTCCTCTGGAAACTGGAGGGAAGAATCTGTTTCTTGCCCTTTCCAGCTCTTGGAGTTCATCTGCATCCCGTGGCTTGTGACCCCTTCGAAGTGCATTACTCTAACCTCAGGTTCTGTTGTCATATATCCGTTTCTGTCCTTGACCCACTTGCCTCCCTCTTGTAATAACCCTTGTGATTGAGCCCAACCAGATTATTCAGGATAATCTCCCTGCCTTAATATCCTTAACTAAATTACATCTGTACAGACCCTTTGCCACGTAAGGACATGGATGTCTTTGGGGCTCATTATTCTGTCTACCACAGCTATTTCAAGTATATAACCAATGGTAGTTTGGTCACTACATAGAATTAAATCAAGGTCTTGGAAGTTTTATCTTTTTATTTTTATTTATTTTTATTTTTTTACTTAAAGTTTATTGGGGTGACAATGGTTAGTAAAGTTACATAGGTTTCAGGTGTACAATTCTGTAATACATCATCTATATATCACATTGTGTGTTCACCCCCCAGAGTCAGTTCTCCTTCTAGCACCATATATTTTTGATCCCTTTTACCCTCATCTACTACCCGCCTCCCCCACTTACCCTCTGGTAACCACTAAACTATTGTCTGTGGCTATGAGTTTTCGTTTCTTTATTTGTTTGTCTTGTTCCTTTGTTGTTTTCAGTTTTATATCCCACATATCAGTTAAATCATATGGTTCTCTCCTTTTTCTGTCTGACTTTTACTCTCGTTGCTCTTCAGGAAGTTTTATCAAGTAAGATGAATTTGACCTTCTTTTGATTGGTATTGTAAATTCAGTTAAAAAGTTCAATATTGAAGATAAAGTTGTTTGTTTCTGAAATGATTACAAATTTGGCAGAGCAGTTTCATGAAAGCAATGTGCTTTCCAAATTAAGAAATCCATGGAGCAGAAATGTATTTGGAAGAGGTTGTGATATAAAAATAATGGATGTGCTTATAACTGATTACAACAAGCTAGAATATTCTAACAATAAAAATTGATGCTTTAGTTATCAAATTTTATAGGGACATATATGCACACACTCAGAGTAACTGAACTAAAAACTTTTGTAATGGAGCTGACAGTAGATATAAAAAAGTTAAAAAACAAGACAAGGGCCAGCTGAGTGTCTGGTTAAGAGTTGGCTTGGGGTCACAAGCTCTGAGCAGCAGGGCCCCGGTTCGGATCCCACATATAAGGGCCAGTGATGTTGCGCCCTCTACAGCTAAGATAGTGAACAACAGCTCCACCTGGAGCTGGGGTCCCATGAGTTGCCAACGATGGCGTAGGCTGCAGTGGGGCTGCAGTGAGCTGCCGTGAGCCATCATGAGTGGCTGTCCAATGACTGGCAATCGATCTGCTTCAGTCGGGCATAACTCAGTGATCACAATACCAACATGGGCCAGTGAAGCAATGTCCTCCACAACTAGACTGAAGAACCAAAGGACAGCAGCTTGTCTGTTCCCCTTTCCTGATTCCCCAAATCTGTTCCCCCCCCAAATTCCCCAATAAAATCTTTTTTAAAAAAGCAAAGATAAGACAAAACAGCACCGCAGTCCTCTTTTTGCTGTCCAATTGCAATTGGATTTAAAAATATCTAAGGCAATGTAGGACGATCTTGTGAATCAATGAGTATCCCACATAGGTGTTCAACTAATTTGTGTTCATCTAGATTTTTGTTGAAATTTAATTCAAAATCTGCTGGAGACTTTTATTCAAAGTATTTGATAAATTGAAAACCAAAAAACTTAAGATTTTGAAACTTTAGAAAGTTGTAATTATTAAAAGCAAAGCTTACAGAAAGACTGTGAAATTAATTCTTATAAAAGCATGAAAGAAACTGAACAAATTAAAATTTAAGAACTCAAATTTTATGCAAGATTTAATTTTGAAAATCTGTGATTGCGTTTTGATCTTAACTTGTAGGAAGAATTTTTGATGAAGCTCCTGCTGTTAATATGGTGTATTGTGTATTGGAATATAATAAAATTAAGCAAGGCCGATGAGTTTCAGGAAAACAGTATATCAAAACGAATTATTTGATGAATTTGCCCTTCAAAAATGTTTGTTAATAAGGCATATTCTATGGAGGGTCATTAAGAAAGTAAGAATAAACCTATCTGGGTGGAAGTATTTACAAATTTCAATATGAAAAAAAAAAAACAGACTTGAGAATATGCTCCATTTTGAAGCTGGTTCTTATCCATGCAGATAATTTTACAATTATAGAAATATTTTCTCAAAAATGATATGATGTATATAGCAGAATTAATTTAAAATGTCAACAATTTTAAATTTAAGAACCTTAAAATATAATTTTGAAAGAGATTACAGAAAATTTTTTGGAGAAATATCATTTAGAAAAGTACATTCTTTAGAAAAGTACCACCAGCTTGTGTTAGAGACAATGAAAAATGTGGGTACACGTATACGGTTATGTACCAACACTAATTATCATTTTGTAATTTTTAGTTTTAATCACAATAAGTGAGGTTTTAGTATTAAATTAATATAGAAAGCTTTTACTTTTTTTTAAATTTTAATTTTATTTTATTGGGGAACAGTGTGTTTTTCCAGGACCCATCTTGGGACTCATGGGACCCAGGACCCATGAAAGTAGTTGTTTTCAGTCTAGTTGTGGAGGGTGCAGCTCTGGCCAATATAGGGATCGAACCGGCAACCTTGGTATTATGAGCACTGCACTCTAACCAACTGAGCTAACTGGCTGCCCCAAAAGCTTTTACTTTTAATGTATAGATATATTATGTTTAGCATTAAAGTAATCAATATAAACACATTTTTCTTTTAATTTTGCTTTTTTAAACCTATATGGATATATTTTATGTTTATTCCATGACGTAAAAGCTTTATAATGAAACTATTCCATAAGTTTAATATACTAAAACCAGTAACTTGATCACAACCTTATTATTTGTGATTTTATATGATTAGTGATTTTAGCACACTCTTTTACTCTTCGAACATTGTGAGTCTGGTTGATCAATTATTGTGTACTACCACACATAAAGCCCTCAACAAAGCGCCTGGCTCATTGTAATCTCTTATTATTACCATAAGCAGCTTAGTGCAAGACCTCCCGAGCCACCTAACTCTTAATAATCCCTTTCTCTGTGGCCTGGAACACTTCCAATTACATATAAGTTCAACATTATTGAATGTGATTATTTTATTTTTTAACCTAGTCCGTAAGTTCTTTTCTTTATTCCCTTTCCTTTGATGGCGTTTCCTATCAACACTGTTTATTTTCCTATTTCCTTACTTGAACTGGCATTTCCTGTCTATCCTAGGTTTTTCAAAGCATTGTGCAGCAGATGCTACCCTCTCTCCCAATTCCTTTTTCTCCTACTGGGAGGAAGGGCTGACTACACACACTGAAGCTGTGGTTGGTACCATGTACAGCCTGGAGGTGTGTGGATGAAGGGACAAAATCAGACTAAACTCCAGCGCTCTGTTCACCCAGGTGTATCAAATGTCGTGTAGGCCATTGGCACTTCCATTCTGTTAGAAACCTCTGCTCTCTGTTCAGACCAGCCTTTCTTCATCTTTGTAATATCGTCTTTCAGACTCCAAAACAATTTCCTTGTATCCTCAATGGCCTCAGCCCTTGGCTCTTGGCCTTGACATTGTCCTCCGTGATTTCAGTATTGTTGACTTTAAAGCCTTTTTACTTCTTCAACTCCAGGATTACTCAGAAACGTTTTTTTTTTTTTTTTCTGTAACAACATGGGTTTTACATTGCTTTTGTGACCACAATCACCTTTACCTCTCCTTCTTCTCCCCTACAGACCCTGCCTGCCATCTGACTCAGGGGCTCAATGCTTTGGTACTTTTTCTCAGTCCACCTCCACTTTAGACTTTGTCTTTCTTTGCAGTCAGAATCCCAGCAGCCATTTCAGTGATTCCTCCTTATAGATCTTTCCCTGTTGGCCCATACAAAAGTTTTGGCAGTTTAGTGACGTGCTCAGCCATTTCTTACTAATACTTGAATCCAACCCATTCACTATTTGCTTGTCTTCTGGGTTTTTTGTTACTCAAAATGGGGGCAATGGACCAGCACCATCTGGGAACTTGTTAGAGCTTAGCATCTCAGGCCTTAACCCAGGCCTATAAATTAAAGAAGCACTGATCCAGGGCACCAGGAGACTGAGAACCTCTGTACTCTTTGCCTCTTTGGCAAGCCATACAAAGTCTAAGAGTGACTGGTTAGTTCCAGGTGATCTAGGCATTTCAAGGAATAGCAGACTATGGGAATGTCATGGTTGGGAGGAATAGGAGAGAAGAAGATATATAAACAAAGAGACTATGGAGCTGATAGTTTCAGATACCCCAAATTATCCATTTATATGTCCTGTAATGTATGTCTGTGCTGAGTGGTATTGATGATATGATATTGATAATATTGGGTTGTCAGAAAGTCATGATGCAAGTTTGCGACAGATGACACTAGTTCATTTTTGGAAGTACTAGAGCCATTCACATCTATGTTATTCCTATGTCATTTGACAGCTGACAGTTCTAGATTCATTCTAAAATAAAATTGAATGATTTGGTTGAGTCTTAGAGATTTTTACAAAAAGTTGATGATGGAAGACCAAACTGTGCATTTTTGCCATATTTTACTGTTTGACTTCCATAAAGGGAAGAACGCACTTCAAGCTTGTGAAAAGTTGCATAAAGTTTACAGTACAAGAATGTCACTGCGAACAATGGTTCATGAAATTCCATGCTGGTGATTTTGATCTCAACGACTCTCCTGAGTCAGGGAGGCCCACCGAGGTTGATGACAATAAAATAAAGGCATTGATCAAGTCAAACCCACGTTACACTACATGAGAGATTGCAGAAACATTGAACATTCATCATTCAAGTTTTCATGACCACCTGAAGAAGCTGGGATACGTAAGCAAGCTCGATATTTGGGTTCCACATGGACTCAAAGAAGTTCATTTGGCAGCACGTATAAACATCTGCAGTATGCTCATTAAATGTGAGGAACACAATTCTTTTTTGAAGTAATTGATAACTGGTGATAAGAAGTGGATTGTTTACAACAATGAGGTGTGCAAACGGTCGTGGTCCCATCAAATGACATCGAAAGCAGACATTCATCAGAAGAAGGTTATGCTCTCATTCTGGTGGGATTTTAAAGGTGTCTTGTTTTTCAAGCTCCTACCAAGGAACCAAACAATCATACTGTCAGCAATTGGACAGTTTAAACAAATCCATCATCCAGAAATGTTCAGAGCTTGTTAATTGTAGAGGAGTTGTGTTCCATTGTGACAACTTGAGACCACACACAACTTTGATCACCCGTCAAAATTACTGGAACTTGGATGGGATGTGTTGCCACACCCACCATACTCACCTGACCTTGCCCCACCAGACTTCCACTTGCCTTGCTCTCTTCAAAACTCCTTGTGTGGTATAATGTTCAATTCAGATGAGGCTGTAAATCAGCACCCTGTTCAGTTTTTCGCAAGCAAAGACAGGTCCTGCTATGAACAAGGAGTTATGAAGCTCACTGACATGGCAAAAGTTTATTGAACAAAATGGGCAATATATCATTAATTGATCATTGTTCTTCATATAAATAAATGACCTTTGAAAAACATAGACAAAATATGTCATGACTTTTCTGACAACCCAATAATATTCATAACAATGGTTTATGCCAACTTATCAAAGTTAATCTGCATTTCAATGAGAATTTCAAATAATTCATACACATTTTGAAACCTGAGAAATAATGTTCTAAAGCGGTGTTTTTCTAAGAGTTGTCATGTGAAATCGGTTTAGTGGGTTAGAGCCTGTGCTAGAACGTGCAACAACAACGATGAAATGGGAAAAAGTAAAACACATACAGAATATCAGAGAGTGAAAAACAAGGAGTAAAGATAAATATTGGTCTGGGATTTTTTTCAGTCATATTTGTATGGCTGGGTCATGATATAAAATATATTTCTTACTGTGATTTAAAAAAATAGTTTAATAAACACCAACTAGACAACTTTGCCCTTGCAGATCCAAAACCAGGCTGAGTAAGTCTCCTCAATTTCTACGCTCATGTCATTTCTGCCCTTCAGCCCCCATCTGTGCCTGGACGCCCTTTCAGTTATCGTTACTCCTTGGGCCTCTGTGGGGAAGACAAAGCAGAACGGTGATTACTCTGGAATCACTTGTTCAAGTGAGATTGAAACAAAATCCATCAGGTTGTCAATAAAAGTTCAACACATTGGTCTAAATTGGAGCTCCTGAAACTTTTACAAGAACAATTCCTCAGAGACTGGGGATATAAGTCAAGCCTTGCCTCTATAATTTTGGAGTTTTTTTGAAACTACTTGTATTCTTTAAAATTTATGTGAAGTCATGGGAAAGAACTTTTACAAATCAATAAGAAAAAGACTGAGAGTTCAATAGAAAAGTGAGGAAAAGCTCAAACTGTTACTTCACAAAAGAATATCCAGGGGCAGCGGGTTAGCTCAGTTGATTAGAGCACAGCGCTCATAACTGCAAGATTGTCAGTTCGATCCCCACACACTTCACAACTAGATTGAAGCAACTACTTGACTTGGAGCTGTTGGGTCCTGGGAAACACACTGTTCCCCAATTAAAAAAAAAAAATGCAAATAACATATGAAAAGAAGCTTAACAGCATACATTTTCAGGGAAATGAAATATTCAAATTAAAGCCACAGTGAGATACAGCTATATTCCCACCAGAATTGCTAAAATGTAGAGATTCACAGCAACTAGTCAAGACTAGGATTGAGCAACAGCACCTGTGGGATATAAAGTGGGATAGACATTAAAAAAATAAATTTAAAAAAAAACACCTTTATATTTGGAAATAATTTTATTTTCATTGATTCTAGTGTATTAGGGATGACTTCTTGGAGGTGAAATCTGCAAGGATTGTGAAGGACTGGTAGAAGGGAGGCAGAGGGTGAGGGTACATTCATGGTTTAGAGGCCATCAGAAGTCAAGATGCCTCAGAAAACTACAAGTAATTTTTGCTGGTGCACAAAAGCCAACAAAAACTTGATACTTCTATTTGGTGAGATGTATGCACTGAAATTAATTTACTATGTTGACAGAAAATGATTATTATTTGTTGACAAAGAAAGGCTAATATTAATTTTTTGCACCCAAACAATGTAATGATTAGTGGGTTATGAAGAATTATAGAAAGGTTGGGTAAACCTTCATTTTTATCTTCCTCCAAGATTACTGTGAGTTTAATTGAGATCAAGATGCATTGTTAGGTAGCACATATCCTTGTGGTTCTCAACAGAAAACAAACAAATAAAAACGTACTTAGGGAACTTAGGGAGGCTAGTTTATGGATTTTGGAGATGTTATTTCTCTGTGACTCTCTCTACATCTAATAGATCATCATGTCCTAGGTTTTCCACACTTTCAGTATCTTTTGAATTTTGTTTTCATTATTTCTCACCTGGACTTCTGACCAACTCTTCTCTCTACCTCTAATTTTATGCCATTCTAGAAGTGATTGTCTAAGATCTATAATCTTATTGTGCTCATAAAACTCGTGGTCCCCATGCCTTCAGGATAAAATCTAATTTCTTCATAATGAGCCCCCTTTGTTCCAATTCCAATCGAGTTCCTCACCTTCTAGACTCTTTATTTTATTATCATTTGTCTCACTTGTCACTGTTTTACAAATACTCTTTTCTCCTTTTCCTGGCAAATATGTTTAGTGTGAGTTCATCTCTCTTAGGAGAGCATCTTGAGGTTTTACTAACAATTATTTGAGATATAATTGGCATATGACATTGTATTAGTTATAGGAGTTTAACATAATGATTTAATGTATGTATATATGGTGAAATAATTACCACTAAGTTTTGTTAACATCCATCACTACACATACTTTTATTTTTTTTCTTGTGAGAACTTTTAAGATCTACTCTCTTAGCAACTTTTAAATATGCAACATCAGATTCTTCACTATAGTCACCATAAATGTACATTACATCCCCATGTGTTATTTATCTTATTACTGGAAGTTTGTACTCTTTGTCCACCTTCTGTAAATTTCAAATGTATAGAAACTTGAAAAACTAAAAATAGTTTAAAATAGTATGAAGAATGCCTGTATAATTCATATGCGAATCATTAATTGTTAAAATTGTACTGTATTTGCTTTGCTTTATTATTTTCCCATATTCTTTAAACACACACACACACACACACACACACACACACACACACACACTTTTATTCATTTTTTTTTTTCTGAATGATTTGAGGGTAAACAACCTACATTAGGGCCCTTGACTCCAATTACTACAAAATACTACAATGTGTGTTTTCTGAAAGTAAGAGTATTTTCTTACATATCCACATTGTAGTTATCAACTTCAATAAATTTTAACTTTCATTTAATCTACCATTTACTTTTAAATTTTATCAACTTCATTAATAATATCCATTATAGCATGTTTCCTCTTTTAGTTCAGGATCCAGCCTAAACTCAGGGATTACATTTAGTTGTCATGTCTCTTTAGCCTCCTTCAATCTGAAACATTTTCACAGCTTTTGTATGTGTTTTATGACATTGTTTAAAGAATACAGCTCCCCTCTTTTTATAAAATAGAGGGTCAATACAGCCATTGTAAAAATCCTTCTTTAATCAAAGATTTAAAACATGTAAAAAGTAAAACAGTACCATGAACTCCATGTGACAATCACTCAGCTTCAATAATCAATAACTTCTGTCATTCTTATTTCATTTATGCCTCCGCTCTCGGGTACAACTATTTTTGAAAGCTTTAAAGCTGAGCATATTGCATGCATGATAAATCAAGTATTGGGGTTGTGTGTGTGTGTGTGTGTGTATCCAACAGGAATGCCTATTTGTATTTTTAAAACAATACAGACTGTAATATTTACAGCAGCTTTAATCATAAATTTCTAAAGTTGGAAAGAATCCGAACTCCCTTCATTAGTAGAATGGATAAGCGCTTTGTAGTATATTAATACAATGGGATAGTATAAACAAACCATTGATGAATCTCACAAAAGTAAAGCTGAGCAAAGGGACTAGAACAGGTGATTTTGATTAAGAACAAGCAAAATGAATCTGTGCCATTAGGAGTCAGGACTGTGGTTACTTTGGGGAGGGTAAGTAATTATGGGAGAAGCCATGATACAGGCTTTTAGAGTGTTGGTAATACCCTATTTCTTAACATGGGTTGTGGTTATATTTTTGTATCCAAGTTACAAAATGGATAGTCCTATATAATTACTTGTTCACTTCTCTATGTACATCATAATTCAACACAAATTATTTTTTTAATTTATGTGATTTAGTTTATATTGTTTAATGTATCTGTGTTTCTTTTAGTATAAAGATGATGTTTCAAATTATAAAATATCAAAAAACATTTTACTTACCTTATTGTTACATTGTTAAGATGCTGCTGTTACATTAAAATCTACAAAATCAGAAAACTGATGTAAAGTGATGGAGGTAATAACACTTATTAGGGTTTTCATTCAGGCAAGTTTTCTTTTCTGTCTTACTGTCAAAATGTTTTGAATACCCTGATATATATCAATGTAAGTGTATAAAAGTTGTGGGTTTTTTACTGCTTTTTCAATGTATAAAAGTAATTTAACTTACTGTTGGTAAAAACGTTGATACGTTGTCTTCTGCTAGTGGATCAAATTGATTGTGTCATATAGGGAACTGAATGGTTCTTTATCTCTTTTATAATCTCACAAGAGTATTTCATTCTAACATACACTTCATTTTTTTTTATTACAGCACCTTGTTATGTGCAGAAAAATGTTCGGTTTTGCCATATAGTTGGTGATTGAGAGTGTTCAGCCTTGAAAAAATATTTGCTATTAAAATAGACTCTGCCAGGCATTTAAAAAAGATTATTTCACACTTGCAATATTTTACACATGCACTAGTACAGTTTTGTAGGCATCCATGAATCTACAATCTAGATGTAACACATTTCAGCAATTTTGCACTTTTGCTGCAGGTTTTTGTTTCATTAAATTAAATTGAAAACACGGATCTTTCAAAGCTTCCTCTTTCCTGTCCTATTCCCCATAACCTCTTCCTAACTTTTCTTCCCTCCCTCCCAAGTACAATTCTCCTGAAGTTAGGACATAGTTTTAGAATTATGTTTCTATTCTCTATGACACACGTAAGCATGCTGAACAGTATCTTTCATATGTTTAAGATGTTTACATAAATGATTGTATGCTGTATATATCCTTTTCCATTTACTGTTTTGCACACACTTTGAGAAATAAAATCATACATTTAATTGTAGTATTCTATTTAATGAATATGACACAATTTATCCAGTTCTATATTATCAGTTGTTAACAATTGTGTGCTATTATAGCAATGTTACAAAGCTGGTCCTGGACTGGGTCTTCATTCATATTGCATTGTAACTGTATTTTGGGTATATGCATGAAAGCGAAATTGCTAGGCTGAGGCATAGAAAACCCACACCAGACTTTATTAGGTCTTCCCAAATGGCTTTTCGGGGTGGGCGAGGGGTACCAATTTACACTCTTTTAAGCAGTAAATGGGAGTTCTTATTTGCCTTCATGCTTTCCAACACTTGGTTTCATTAGACATTTAGACTAAGAGTTGTGAGTTACTTGTTACTAGTGGATTAATTTACTTTATCTATGTTTCTGTTATTTAATTTTGTTGTGCAAAACCCATTTAACATGAGATCTACCCTCTTAACACATTTTTTTTTTATTTGAGGGCAGTGTCACTGGCCCTCTTAAGTGGGACCGAACTGGGGCCGCTGGCTTCCCAAGCCAGCGCTTAACCACCGTGCCACTCGGCCGGCCTTCTTAATGCATTTTTAAGTGTACAATATATTATTGTTAATGTTAGGTACAATGTTGTATAGCACACCTCTAGAGCTCATTCATCTTGCTTGACTGAAACTTTACTCCCAATTATTAGTAACTCCCCCTTATCTCCTCCTCCCAGCCTGTGGCAACCAGCATTATTCTCTGATTCTGTGAATTTGACTATTTAAAACACCTTATATAAGTAGAATCCTGTACCATATGTCTTTCTATTATTGGCTTATTTCATTTGGTATTATGTTGTCAAGGTTCATCCATGTTGTCATATACTGTAGGTTTTCCTTCCTTGTTTACAGCTGAATAGCATTCCATTATATGCATCTATCACAGTTTCTTTATCCATTCATCTGATGATGGACATTTAGATTGTTTCCACATCTTGGCTCTTGTGAATAAAGCTGCAGTGAATGAGAGTGATAACATCTCTTTTAGATCCTGTTTTCAATTCTTTTGGATAAAAAAAAAAACACAACAGAAGTGGGATTGCTGGATCAGATGGTAGTTCTGTTTTTTAAATTGTATACATGTTTTTGTGAAATCCTTTTTCCTGCAAAAAAGAAAAGTAGAATTTAACCCCACGTGTAAAAACCCTAACCTGTCCCTATTTCTAGATACACAAATATGTATCTCTGTAGTGCAGAAACCATTTAACGCTGTTTGTCTTGTTAATAGTCTGCCTTTTAAAGTAAGTGTCAGAATCATGTTTTTTTTTTTGTTTTTGTTTGCCATTCTTATTTGTTGTGCTTTGCTTTTGTAACATTTTATATTTTTGTCATTTCTTTGGAAGCATCAGGGCTGCCCATAGCAGCTCCCAGTATACCACTGAATGCTAGGCCTCCCAGGAGCATGAATTTAGTCACTGATCTGGTCAGACTAAAGCCAGTGGAATGGAGAAACAGAAGCTGTCTTTTTCTGAGGACTCCCTGGGGTGACATCCACATGAGGCAGCCACCATGTGGAGCCAGGGGATTAGTCTAAGTCCTGGCAATACCAATCTGTGATGACAAGATTCTGTTGGGGGAGTGTGCAGGCTGATCCTGTCACACCAGTGTGTGAGTACTGCCTGTCATGGTTTCATTAGCACCTCCAAGAGCTGGAAAACTCTCTTGGTATGAACCAAGGTGAACCAATCTGTTGCACATTCCATGAAGCTGGGCTCAGCAGAGCTCTCACAGTCTTTTTCAAATGTCTTGCAGCCTCCACACCAGAGTCATTTTCCACTCAAACCATCTCTTCTTCTTCAAAAGTAACATCATTCTTCTCATTCAGGTGCAAACTCTTGAGACATGGCTTTAATATTTATCACGTTCCCTTGCCTGCATCCGAAACTGGAAGCCCCTGGAACAATTCCACCTCAACAGTTTCTCTTCAAGCAGCCATTTTCTGCCCCATTACCCTGAGCTCTTTCTGCTTGAGTCCTACTTATGTCTTTCACTTGGTATATTTGTTAGAAGGGTCCTCTGCAAATCTCAGGACTTCTCTCATGGATACAAAACTAGTTCATACAACTTTAAACAATTTATCTTTAGAAACTTAAGTTTTCTGGCACATCTGTTTTCATTGGATGGGAAAATCTTTAATGGAAACCTCCCAGGAGATTTTTCTTTATACCTCGTGGATCAGAACCACATCATATATCCCATTACTCCCTAAGCAATACCTGGCAAGGAGGTGAGAGTAACTATGATTGGTGTAGATCAGGGGTGGGCAAGCCATGGGGCACATACATTCTCCTGCCAGTTTTTTATGGACCAGGAGCTAAGAATGGCCTTTACATTTTTAAATGTTTAAAAAAAAAATTCAAAGTATAATATTTCATGACACACGAAAATTATATTCAATTCAAATTTTTGAGCCCATGAATAAAGTTTAATTGGAACACAGTTGTGATCATTTATTTACATATTGTCTATCATTTCTTTCCTGTTAGAATAGCAGAGTTGAGCCATTGTGACAGAAACTTATTCTCTGGCCATTTACAGAAAATGTTTACTCACCCAGAGTGATCTAAGCTAGGATGGAGCCACTTTCCCTGAATATATTGCCATGTGTATGATTCTGAAATAAAGCCCGGCTTCTGTTCTCTGAAACCTGTGAGGATGATGCCTATTAGAAGACACACAGCAGTTTCTGCCTTATTGGAATTATTATTGTAGCAAATTTGTTTCTCTACTGCTGGTCTGCCTCCCCTCTGCCCCACCCAAATTATTTTGTGTACTGCTGGAAAAATGACCTTTCTAGCATTCTCTTCCTGACATGTTATTTTTCTGCTTAGCCCTTCATCACCTGTCAAATGAAGGCCAAACTCAATCTGCCATTTCATGCCCTGTGTGTCATAGGTCTAACTCACTGCTGTGTAAACCCTATACTTCAGACATTTCGGGAATCAGGATTCTCTCTGTTTCTGCAAGTATGACCTGTTTTGTTTTTTTTTCATATCTTTATATTTTCATGCTACTTCTTTCTTTAACTCTATCCAAATCCTATCTTTCAAGTTTCACCTTACCTGCTCCTCCAGGAATTTTTCTCTGACTTCCACATCTGTGTAACCTTACCATTTTCTGAACCCCAAAGTAATTTGCTTGCATCTCTTATGACACTGATAATATTATGCCTATTTTAGTAATTTCTCTAAGTCTTTCCTGGAAGATAGTAAGACTCTTGTGGTTGAAAACATGCTTTTTGGTTTTTTGTTTGCTTGTTTTTTAACCAGTTTGGTAGCTTATACCTAGTAAAAGATATTGAGTGAATGAGAGTATATTAGAAATTGACATCCAATTATATAGATAGTCTTGAAAGCCAGATAAAAGATTTTTGTTTTGAATAGCAGAAAATGAGGAAATATATTGATGGTTTTTATTGCAATTTGGGGGGAAGAAAGACTGGTGTATTATACAGTATCTGTTTAATGATAGACTATATGATGAGGTCATTAAATATGTTATCTGTTTTAGTACTAACAAGTAACCCTCAAAAATGGGTTCATTTTTTTTAGTTAAAGAATAATATTTCGTCTAGAGACACACAAGTATCAGCGTTTGCAATAGAACCCAAGACTGTTTGAATCCCTAGTTTAGACCACGCTCTTTCCATTACCGTAGAACAGGGGCAGGATCATTTCCCATGGTCAATTCTGGGTGATTACAAGAGTGATCCTTTTCTACCTCACTACTAATTAAGGAAACAAAAAGGGAAAATAGGTTGTGTGTCACCATTAGAAGGCAGCAATCAAAACTCATGTAAAAAAAAAATGGAAAAGCAAGTCCCATTATATTACACTGGTTGTAAACATTACCCATATCTAGCTACATTTTCAAGCTTGTAAACATGCTGCTCTTAAATAATTTTAAAGTGCTTTTGCCATCTGTACCTTTATGTGTACAAATATGTATATATTTACTAGCATGTGATCTTGATGAAATTGTGCACTGGGCTAATCCAGGTGTTTGCCATCTGGGCCTGGCTGGCAGCATTGTACTCTAAAAGCGTAAAACCCTTAGAAGAATATACATTTACTGTGACCTTGAGTTAGCCAATCGTTTCTTAACTATAACACCAAAAGTACAAGTGGCAAAAGAAAAAAAAAAAAGATTAAATTGACTTTATAAAAAATAACCTATTTTGTACTCTAAATGATATCAATAAAGTGAAAAAAACCTTATAGAAGAAAACATTTGTAAATCATCTATCTAAGAAGTAAATTGCATTTAGAGTATATAACTTACAACTCAATAAAAAAGGACAAATAACCCAATTAAAATCTGGGCAAACGATTGAATGGAGATTTTTTTTTTCCCAAAGAATACAAGTGGCCAATAAGCATATGAAAAAATGCTCAACGTCACTAGTCATTAGGAAAATGCAAATTAAAATCACAAGTGCAGGTAGGATGTGGAGAAATTGGGACTCTACATTGATGATGGGAATGTAAAAGGATTCAGCCACTTTGTAAGAACTCGCAGCTCAGCTCTAGCTGGGCATTGAACTGCTGTTGCCCAGAACTCAGCTCGTACTCTTGAGCGAGCTCTTAACCAACTGAACCACTCAGCTGGCCCTTAGGATGCAGCCACTTTGGAAAGCAATTTAGCAATTCCTCAAATATTAAAATTGATTTACCATATGAATCAGTGTTTCCACTCCCAGGTATATACTCACAAGAAATGAAAACGCACATATACACAAAAACTTTTACATGGAGGTCCATACAGTATTATTCATAATAGCCAAAATGTGGAAATTACACAAAAGTCTATCAATGGATAAATGGATAAATAAAATGTGGTATACCCATACAATGAACCATTATTCAGACGTGAAAAGGAATGAAGTACTCATGTACGCTACAACTGAGATAAACCTCAGAAGTAATATGCTGTGTGAAAAGAAGCCAGTCACAAAAGATCATATATTTTATGGTTCCATTTATATGAATTGTCCAAATTAGGTAAATCTATAGAAACAGAAAGTAGATTAGTTGTTGCTAGAGGTTACGGTGAAGGGAGTGTGAGAATGGGGTGTAACTACTAATGTATACAGTTTTTCTTTTAGGTGTGATGAAAATATTCTGAAGGTGATAGTCGCAAAACTCTGAATATCCTAAAACACACTGAATTTTACATTTTAAATGCTGCATTCCATTGTGTATAAGTTATATCTCAATAGAGGTAATTTTAAAAGCCCTACTTATTTGGTGTAAACTTAATTAGGTCAAACTAAATTTATATTGTTAATGATGTTCTGACGCACACATATGTGTTTAGTCAGTTGTTTATGACTTATGATTATACTCAAAGAAGTAATAAAGTTTAATTATTTTTCTGTGCACATCCAACGTTTCAAAAAATGAATGTTAGTAAAAGGAATGCATCTAAATGATAAATCAAGTTGCCAAGAATTAGGAACACCTACTTGCAATGTGACTGACTATTTTGCTCTGCGGAATGATGAGGAAATCATAGCCACTTACCTCAAGAAACACATGATTACGAATATGTTAAGCACCAAGTTTGGTGTGATAGGATATATGTGATACTAGGTATGGAAGCAAAGTGCACAGAGAATGTGGAGAAGGAAAACATTCTTAGTGAGGTACATTCCAAAGGGTGATATGAGAGATGACTTGGAAGAGGTATGTGGTAGTCATATTTTATAAGAGGAATGCATTAAAAACTTTACTCAAGTTAGATTGTGAGTCACAATGTCACATAGTTCAAAACTTGCATAATTCAAAACTAATTTGTAAAGATTGGCAGATATTGTTTACAAGCTAAAGTGACAATTTGCAAGTATAATAGTGTCAACAGAGTTTATTATTCACTTCTGCTATTTTAAAATGATGTAATTATTAACAAACATTTTCCTTCGGTAAATTTACATTATTTTAAATTTTGCATGTAAAGTGATAATTTTAGTAATTTTTTTCATATTGCACTGTATTACATTTTGTGGAGTTATAATTAGCTAAATTGTCACTGTATCATTGGATTTTGCCAAGCAGAATAGGGAAGGTAGATGATTCTACAAGACCATTGCACCCGATGTAGATGCAATGTCACTAAATGTAATAAGAACTACTAGGAAATACTGTAGTTTACAGTCTTCAGGTGTCTACAGAGTGCTAAAGTGTAGCTTCTGATAATGTGAGAGTCATTTTAGTGTCTATAAAAATGGATTAAGTCAGAAGTCAAAGCTGAATGCTACTTAGGTATCTCAGTTGGGGCGAAGTCCTAATAATTCTGCATAATCTTAACTTCTTCAAATCTACATTAAGAAGATTTAACAACAACAACAAAAGTCATATTAAGAGTCCTGGTGCTTTCAATTATAAGACAAAGGCATGACAGTGGGTTAAATTCTGTTCCTGAATGATGTTGTTTCCTCTGTGCGGTGTCATTAGTGCTTCACTGAAGAGTACATGACTGACACGGGGATGTAAAGTACAGCATAGGGAATATAGTCAATAATATTGTAATAACTATCTATGGTGCCAGGTGGGTACTAGACTTACTGGAGAAGTTACTTCATAAGTTATATTAATGTCTATCACCTGAAACCAATATAATATTGAATGTCAATTGTAAATGAAAATAAACATTTTTCAAAAAATACAAAAATTAAAGTATATGTGTCTGAAAAGAAGGAAAGTACCATATTGGAATACATGCCAATCAAATTAATTGGTTCATTTTTGTTAACACTGTTTCAATTCCATGGCACATGTTAATATATGTAGGTAGTCATTCACTTTGAATTAGAATAATACTGAAGAACTGGTTATTCATGAAGCACATTCTGGATTTTGATTCCATGCCTTACATTAAACTTGTTCTTTTTCATTTTACACTAAATTCATCAAACCTTTAGTAGGAAGTAACAAGGAAAGACATTAGCCCTTGAGCAGAAGTGCTCATGGGCTGTTTGGCAGAAATAGTTTAGGCTTATTTCACTTATTTTACATGACTGACAGAGGCAAAGCATAGTTAACTCTGATCTGCTGCATAAAATTCTGAGTATGTCAGAGAGAGCAAACCCCTCAGGTGTCCATAATATGATGCATATATTATTGATATCAGTGTTGAAAAGGGTTATCCGTAATTTTATTTAAATGACTATGATTGCTGAAATATTTTGAAGTGCTAAAAATCTAAGTTCAAAGAGCATGAGGATTTTCTTCTTTCTTTTTTTTTTTTTTTTTTTAAGATAGCTTTGTCAGCTCTTAGCTCATCAGCTGGGGAAAAGAAAACCTCATCATTTCCTCAGGTTTGATTGTGAACTTGGGGAAGTTACAAAAGTTTGCTTTTCGGTAATGCCTTTTATAACCATTTTTTCTCTGTTTGTAGTCTCCTGCCATTTAAAAAAAAAATTGTGTCATGTTTTAAATATAAAATGTATTGCCAATATAAATAAAGAAGAGTTAGGCTACATTAAGGGGTCATTTGCTTAGTTCCCTATGAACTTTTTATTTTGTGTATGTTTTTAGAAGAGATCCAAAGATTACAATGAATAAAGGAAGGAAAGTTTTTGAACTACAGATGGACCACTTATGACTTTTAATTTGGAATGACTCTGGTAGTGACTTCTGTCCAACAATATACCCCCCAAAACTGTAGTGCCCAGGATAATTTATTTTAAGATAGTCACATAAAACAAAGAAGACATTCACTTCAAAAGAGATATTTTCCACATATAAGTGGAGAAAAGTCAAAAACACTATGATATTTGATGAGCATTTTCTCAGAGACTTGGGCAAATTAGAAGAATGCTAGATGATGTGAGCTATGAATATCAAGTTTTATTTGGTTTAAGACATAGTTCTGCTGAGATGCTGAGCACCAGCTGCCACAGACAAAGTCATAATGGACTGAACACTGTGAAAACACCTGCTCCAAAGTGAAGTTTGTTTCCTAGACTTGAGTTATTTGACTCTTCAGAGAAGCCTCCACTATGCTAACAGATGTACTGGATTAGACGTGAAACCTCAGCTGTGGTTCTGTTTCACACACGGGCTGCCCAGAGCATAGATGAGATGTTAGAACTTGCCTGTTCCCATGGAGGAATAAGATGCCTTTTTCACAGCAGCTGGCATTGTGGACATTCTTCCATGGAAAAAAACACAGATAAAATATGCTTCTCTCTTGAGTAGACACACTTTGCTGATACAGGAGCTCATAATAAATATAGGGAAGTCTGTCAAGTTTGTTTCTTCAGTACTCTCTTATTGTACTGATTGTTGGTAATAATAACAAAAAAATTACCAATGGGGATGATTAAAGAACAATTGGGTGCAATGCTCTCCACATATTTGCCGTTGGTTAATATATAAGCATAGTATTGGCAACTAGAGTTGGGAATCAAAGCAAAAGACTGGTCCTATTTGGAAATCACAAATTCTATTAAAACTTTCAAATAAATATCTTGATGTTGTATGTTTGACCTTTAAATTTGAGGTTAGTAAATATGTAAGTTTTATGATGCTGTTAATGTAGTGATGTCCAGGAAAGAAAGGAAAGCTGCCTGTGAATTGCCTATGCATGTTCCTTATACCTTTTTCTTTTAGATTTTTGTTTGGGGAAGGTGTCTTTTTCTTGTTGATTAGTAAGAATTCTTTGTTTTTTAAACATATCTTTTGCCTCTCTCTATAGCTTGTCTCTCTTCATTATAAAATAGTAAGGCCTTTGTTCTATAAAAAGTTTTTTTTTACTGTTCATCTAAATGTAGTTTTAAATTTTAATTAAATATCAACCTTTTATTTTATGGTTTGACCTTTTTGTGTGTCTTGTTTAAGAAAGCCTTCACAAAAAAAAAAAAAAAAGAAGGCCTTCACTAGTCAGATATCATCAAGCTGTTCCATATTTTCTTCTAAAAGTTAATTTATATATTTTTTAACTTTTCCTATATATCCATAGTTACATTATACCCTGTTGTCTTGCTCCACATTTAAACAGCTGAAGTGGAGAAGAGAAACAGAGTACATAAGGCAATGATAATAGCCTTAGTGGGGGGAAAAATCCAGAGATGAGAGAAGGCATAGTGCAAATGCAAATAAATGATAACAAAAATAGCTAAGTCAAATTATAAGGTGTGTATATTGGATGGATGAAAGAGGAGGTGCTAAAGGAAGAAGGAAGTAGGTGAAGCTTGATGGAGCTCATCATACAACCTTAAATCCATTTAAGGAATTTAATCTTTATATGGAAAGTAGTAGAGGGGAATGTGGCTTGTTAAATAGTGGAGAGTAGCAAATAGTGGAGAGTAGCATCATCAAATAAGTGATTTTAAAAAATCATTCTCTGTAATGTAGGGAATGGATTGTAAGGGACAGGATGAGGCAGGACAAAATAGGTATAAGTCATGTAATAATCCAAAGTCAAGTGGCTGGCAACTGAAACCAATGGAAGGATAACCTCTATACTACGCACCTCCAGAGATGGAGAAAAGTAACTTGAAGATAAATTAAGAAGGTAAGCAGATTCCCTGCAGTGCCTATCAATAGCTTTTGCTATTACCTCCATAGACATTAATGATGATAAAAGGAAACTTAAAAGGTCCTGAATAGAATATTTCACCCACGACCCATCTTTACTTTGAGAAATGTCTCATAGTTCACTGAGTCACATGGATATCATGAGCCTGGGAACAATTTAGGGAATTTCTAAGGTTGGCATGGAAGAATATAATCTGCTAAAAGTCAGGACAATCTTTACAGAGTGACCTTCTCACAGCAATGACTGCTTGTCCTTGTGCTCTTATTTTATTATCCAAAACATCTTACCTATCTCTCTCACATGTCATCGTGGAACATTGACTTTCTAACAGATAATCACAGAATTAGCAAACTTCTTAACAATACAAGTATTTCAGTCCGGAAGTTTAATCATTCATACATCAGTGTCAACATGTTTAGTGAGATTTCTTGCTGACATCATCTGCACTAAAGGACAAGGGAGTTTTTATTGACAGTAAGAGAAGTGAAGCCACTTTAGAGGTATTATGAATTGAGACAAATTTATATGAATAAAGTCATTGTGTGAGTATGTACATTAGCTTAAGATCCTAGTTCTCAAGGGATGAAAGGAGATGAAATTCTGCATTTCTAGAGTTGTCTAAAAAAAAAAAAATATATATATATATATATATATATATATATATATATATATATATATATATAATTATATATATCCCCCAAAAATTTTATATATATATATATATATATATATATATATATATATATATATATATCCCCCAAAGTAGAAAAACAGCTTCTTTTGAATCCTTCTTTGCTCCTTTTATCTCACTCTCTTCTCCAGTCTTTATTTTTGGTAAATTTGGTCATTATTTGCCTGACCTTGGTTTTTTGATGGTATAACAGAATTTAGGTTTAGACTATCAGATGGGTAAAATTGGATTAAGTAGGTGAGTTTGGGAGTTAAAATGCTATTTATGCAATTATTCTTTAGAGAAACATACATTGTAAGTTCCAAATACCAACTCAAAAAGTAGAAATGTTTAAAATTCCACGTGTAATTTGAGAAATCTGATCATCTCTTTTAAATGTCGTTAAAGTTTTGTATCTGTCTTAATTTAGGGATGGAAATTGTACATCCATTCCCTGAGTAGAATAAGTCCATTAATAAATCATGGGGCACGTGATAAATCCATGTTGTGCTGTTTACTGTGGAGCAGTGGTTTTCAACCTGAGATCCATGAACCCACTGAAATGACATGCCCAGTTTTATGAGCAGATATGTGAGTGTGGGAAATGTACACACAGAGAAAGATCATAAATTTCATGGCCTCTTCTTCCCCATCATCAATCTGCTAATCTAAAGTTCTCCTATTTCTTTAACATGTTCAGCTTCTTTCTTCTTTTAAAATACTTGGAAGGTATGGAGGAAGAAGAGAGTATTTTAATTTACTTGTGATGATTACTTAAGAAGGCACTGGTATGATTTCCATGAGAACTATGGCATTATTTTTCCCTATTTCTACTACTGTTGGTCTGGACTTTAAACCTCTGGGATGGCCTCTAGATCACTCCCCAGCAGCCCAGAGCTATGCAGTTTCTCTCCTGGATTAATCAGGCCAAAAACTGTATAGAATACGTGTGTCTCTGTGTCTACATATGTATATTATGTGTATGTAAATGCAGATATATATAATTTTTTTCTCAAATGCCTCAACTAAGTTGAAAAAAGTTTTGTTTTTTACTTGGACATAACCTAGATAATTTTCATAACCTAAATAATTATTTCTATAACCTGGATAATTATTTTCATATCGAGTCAGTAAAAGAATATAGGCATCTAGAGTGATGAGTACATTTTAAATTGATTTTTCCAGTTTGATTTAAAAAAATGTTGCTAGCTTTGGGCGTGCAAAACTAAGTCTGAGATTTGTGCCCACGTGCTTTTTTTTTACCTGCTGAAGGGGACAATCAAATTGAAAACACTCTTTGAAATTACCATCTGATATCTAATTTAAAAACTGTTCTTGTAATTACCTTTAATGAGAAAAAACTATTACTGAGTAGTTTGTAAAATGTATCTCATTATCCATCATACACATAAAGACTTAAGATGGGTTCCCAGCACAATTTTGTAAGATTTTTCTCCTTTCATTATCCCTGGCTCTTTATTTTGTCTTAAATAGGTCTAGCTCAGTGTGACAGGCAGGAATAAATCTGTACTTTGTCTTGATAAATCTTCTCATTAAATTTTTTTTAAAAAATACAGGCTACATAGCTGTCTTCACAGCCATGTGCGACTAACAAAAGGAAAAGACATTGTGAACAGGAAACTTGGATCAGGAGAGCAAATCTAGTAGGATCATTAATAAAAGTTTCCATTTATTGAGCTCTTATGTGTATTTTATGTAGTACTTATAACTCATTGAGTAGGATTATTATCATCCATGTATTATACACGACGAGACTGATGCTGAGAGAGTTTGAGTAATTTGCTTTAATTTGCATTACTTGCAAGTGGCAATGCCAGGATGCCAACCAACGTAAGGTTACACAGATGATTTAAAGAGTTGGTACAGTTGAAGTACTCAGCCCAGAGCCAGGCATATGGCAACATCACTCACTCTGGAGTGGGGGGAGGGGTGAAGGAGGATGGGAGGAGGAACAGTGACTGCAGAAATAATAGCAGCAGTAGCAGAGTCTCTTTCTGCTTAGTAATCTACATGCCCTTTCACTCTAGCTTTTCCTCCAGATGACTCCATCATTCAACATTTTTATTTGCATGACAATTGTGAGGTTGACTTAAAGCCTCCTGTTTGCCCTGATGCTTTTCCTCCTTATTATCTTGAAATCACCTTTATAAATTTGCACCTCTAACCCCCACTTTTAGGACTCTCCTGTCCAATGATTCATCACCACTAAGCCATTCTTAGGGACTTTCTTGCTAGGTTAGCTGCTGCTCTGAAAGATGGTGTCCCTCTAACAGTTGGTGGCCTAAGCCAAGGATGTTCTCTGTGAGGAAACAGCACAGGATTTAAGGATGCTCAAAGCCCTCTTCTAAACCCAGGACATCATTCACTTCCTTGCGAAGATAAACATTTCTTATCTCTCTGAGACTGCCACACAATCCTCAGTCTCGCCTCGCCGCCGAACTGCTTGTTGCTCTGGTTTTATTCCTCTAAACAGATCTGAGGAACCAATTCTACTGTCTTCGTCTTCCTTCTCATCCTAAGGGTTTATATTTACAAGGCTTGGTTATGGAGTGTAATTCACTTACCTCAAATTCTATATTAGAGTAAGCCTTTCAAATCTTGCTCCCTGTCCTTTGGGCAACATCTCTGAAAAAACCTCATTGATCCATTTGTCCATGTGGTCCTGTATCGCTGACAAATGGTGTCCTCTTCTACAAGTGGTGTCCCTATTATCTCAAAGAAGCAGTATGTATCTCTGAAGATGTCCCAAGTAGGTAATAGTATTGCTATTTTTCTGCCTATCCAAGAGCATCTTTGAGCATTTTCTCAAAGGAAATTGTGATTTTCTTTGTCCCTGTTTCAGCTGTAGGACGAGTCAATTCCCTAACTCTGCTATCAGCCCAGGTATGAAACCATCAATTTTTCTAACTGAATGAGACTAAGCAGTCACTGGGAGTGAGCCTCAATCCTGAGGTCCATCGTGTCTTCTCTCCTTCCAGTATTGTTTTCCTCCTAGAATTCAGTGCTCTTTCACAACACCAGGAAGAGAGGCTGTGCTATTTTTGCTTCATGTATTGAAATTCACCTGCTGCGCTTTTTTAATCTAGGGAAGAAATACTCTCTTATTCAACATGTAGACCACTGATGTGTGCTCCCTGATGTTGAAAAAAGGCACTACTTCTATCACCTTGACAGACGAAGGTAGTAAATTGACTATAGCTCTAGAAGGGAAAGGGAAACTGACAATTCTACCTTCCCAGTCACTCACATCATCATTTTATGAACCCTTATGTACACATTGGGTACCTTATAGATATCAACTTGTTAAATCTTCAGTAACCCTGATAGGCAGTTGCTATCATCTCTACTTCATATGCATAAAAACTAGATTCAGAGAGGTTAAATTACTTGCTTATGATCGCATAAATCATAAGAGGCAGAACTTAGATATAAGCTATTTCTGTTGGCTCCCCATATGATGAACATTTTATTCTGTCTAATATTGACAGAAAACTATTTGAAAAACTTTGAGACCACTGAAACCATTTTTGTACATGGTACGTACTTAATAACATGCCTGTTATAATAGAGAATGAGGCCTAGACAGGACCATATCACATATGATCACATAAGTAGGTTGACTTTGTCTAGGAACTTAGGCAACTTCATTATTTTTTCTCAATGATAAGAATGATAATAACTTACAGATGAATATTATTGATTATCTAAGAATCTCTCAGTAGATAAATCTTGACATATAATATAGGGTAATAAAATTTCCTGTTTCTCTAAATTGATATAGCATTAAATATTTTTGCATGAATACATGTGTGTTCCCTTTATTGATTTGTGAGAGTTAAAAATTATAGTATACATACTGATTCTTTCTCAGGTGTATATACTAAAAATACTTTTCAAATTTTGTGTGTTGTTTTATCACTTCATGGGAATTTGATGAGTAGAAGATTATTATTTTATATGATCTAATTTATCAATGATTGCTTTACATTTTGTATGTACTTATAGGATACAGGTTTTTATAGACTATAAATGTTCACATTCTACATATTTTCTTACGTTGTCTACAAGAAGCATTATAATTGATTTGGGGGGGTGGTGTTGAGTAAGGGTCCAATCTTATTTTTTTTCCATATGTTGTATCTAATTGTTCCACTACTATTTATTGTAAAGTTCTTTTCCCTCCCATGTAATCTGCATTGCCATCAGTGTCATAAATCAAATAAACATATGCATGTGTATATCTATATCATAGATAATATGCATAATATTACATATAAATATATGTATGTAATGAACTCTAGTCTATTCTTCTTGGGCTATTTTTATCTATCTTGCCCATATCATACTCTCTTGGTAATTATAGCTCTATAATAACTTCTGATATCTCTTAAGATAATTTCTAGTCCTTGTTATTATTATTTTTAGTTGGCCCTAAATCAGTTTGATCAATCAGCTTGAGACAAAGAAACAAAAACAAAAAACAACTAATGAGATTTTTTTTGGAATGATTATGAAAATATAGAATGATTTGTGTAGAGTTCACATCTTTAGCACTGAGGCTTCTGGTTCCTGAATATGTTATATCTCTCCATTTGTTTAGGTCTTCTTGAATGTTTTATTATTTTCTTAGAGGTTTTATAAATCTTTAATTTTTTCCAAACACAACTTTTAATTTCTAATTGTGTTGTAATATATAAAAACAATTGATTTTTAAAATTTACTTGATGTTCTGCCACTTTGCTTGGCATTCAGTTACTTTTTATTAAATTCTAATAATTTATTGATGTATTATTTTGGGTTTGCTATATACACAATTATATCAGCTGTGAATAATGATGGTTTTTATCCCTCCCTTCCTCCCTCCCCATTTCCTTTTTTTTTTTACTCTGCTGTCCAGGACTTGCATTATAATGTTGAACAGAGATGATGATAGTGGGCATCTTAGCCTATTTTCTACTCTCAAAGGGAAAGCTTTCAATGTTTTTCCCTAAGAATATTTTTTTCTCTAGGTTTTCAATAGATACTCTGTCAGGTAAGGGAAGTTCTTTTTTATTCCCTGTTTGCCAGGGATGTGTATTTTTAATCACAAAAGGATGTTGAATTTATGGGAGTCTCAATCTGTGTTTTTTAGAATATTAATTTTCCCCTTTAATTAGTTAATATGATGAATGGCATTCATGGGCTCTGTCTCATGCAAGCATTTAAGGCTATTATATAAAGTAACCTCTAAGTGGTGCTTCCAGTGTACTCAACTTTGAAATTATAGCACTTTCATGGTCCCAGTTTCACGTGGGAGCTCTATTCAGCCATCAAAATGGAAATTTATGGACACCAGGGTTTAACATGTATCCCTAGGCTGATACACCTCAAATGTCTGCTTACTTCTCTACTTTACTGTTGTCACTTATTTCGGCCTTAGAGTATCCTTTTGTTTCTTGCCAGCTCATCATATATTTAGAAAGAGGTTTTTAAATATTTCATTTAGTGTACTCAGTGGTTTCGAATAGCCTGGTTCTTCAGAGTATCTATCACACATATTGTTGGAAAGTGAAGGCTAATATATTATTTATTTTTAAAAACAATTTTTTGAAGTCAGTTTGGCAAACTGTCTACTTGTTTTATACCTGAGTAAAGCTTCCCTTGGTATTTGTTGTATTTTTCCTGTAATTTCTGTTTATTTTAATAATAAAACAAAGAGTTATTTTGTTTTTGGAAGATGCTTCTATGCTGCTTACCAGGGAAAGCATTTGGCATATATTAAAATCCTTAACTTTGACTTCCCTTTAAATTACTGATGTTCCCCTTCAGTGTCTAAGTCATTTTTCCTGTGGCACTTCCGAGAGGGCTGTTTGTCCCTTTCCATCACATGTCTGGTGGTGGGAAATCCCAGAGCAATAAGCAGAAGCCTAAGGACAGTTCTGCTGCTTTTGTCTATAAAGAATGATGACTAGAATCTTTGTGCTAACTTAACACCATTTTTTGTTTCTTTGTGAAAGTCACCTGCCCCTTCACCTCTGGTTTTTGGTGAGTGGGGGGCTTTCTTATAAATCTTTAAATCAGAAATGAATCTAGCTATAACCAAGTGCAGCAGACGCCGGGCTACATTATAAGTAGGGATTAAAAAGAAGAAGAAGTTATGGTGTTTATACTCTGCCCCGAGCTAGATCTCAGTGACGAAGGTAGCTTTCCACACTTCCCTCTCTTATTTCTACTTCCAAATACAGGTTGAAGACATTACATTGTCCAGGACAGAACTACAGTTTGTGTCAGCAGGACATGCCTGGAAAGATGCTCTCTGTTAAATACCTCACTCTGAGGGAATTGACCCACATGATGGGCTTTTAGGGGGCTGGACTTTTTAAATCTCAGCACTCATAAAGGAAACGCTGCCAGCTTCAGAGATGCTTTAGGATTAGAATTTAAGCCAGACCTGAGTAAATATGAAATCCGCTTAAATTGAAATTTAACAATATACAGAGGGTACCAAAAAAATATCTACACATTTTTAGAAAACATCTCTTTAAATGTGTATACATTTTTTGGCACTCTCCAGTATTTTCATTATTATTTTTCAGATATATCCATATCTATATCTATATATTGGAAAAATGGATGGATAGATATTTTAATGACCTATAATGAATGTAAAGGTTTTTCTTTTGAAAACTTCAAGAGCCATTGATATTTGTTACCCATTTCTTCAGAATTATATGTATGTATAATCTATCTATCTATATAGATAGATATATGGTTGTTGGAAAAGTCATGACATATATTTTCTATGTTTTTCATTGCAAAAATGTGTCATGACTTTTCTGACAAATATATATATATATATATATATATATATATATATATATATATGGATTTTTTTTAGGATGTTAGACAATTTAAAGAAGCACATCCATAAAAATTCAGATACTATTGTATTTTACCAATATCCAGTATAATTTGAGCATCTTCATGCCTTTTAAGGAATCAATAAATCAAAAGTTTAATTTTCTCTTTCAACTATATATTCAATATTTTTAGACAAAATGTAAACAAAAGTAATAACACAAATAAAGGATAATGAAATTAAGCAGAATATGACAACACATGTTTCACAGCAGGAACATTTTCCAATTTATATTATGGCAATAAAGGTTTCAATTTGACTTTTTAAAGTCTTACAGAATATAATAACTATTTTTGATATTTTAATGCATTTTAATCTTTTGGTGTTTTATTATTGTTGTTGTATAACATTAGTTCACTCCCTTGCCATTATATGTTTTTCAAAGCAAATTGCAGGTAAGGTGCAGCTCTGTTCTTATGTGAGATAATAAAAAACCAGAGCTTAGGATGGTACATATGTGACTTACATTCAGCTGCATTGTTTTATGATAGGCCGTAAGAAGGCAGGAGAGGATAAGTGCCACACAAAACAGGAAAATGCATTGTTATTTTTGGTAGTTTGTACATAAACATTGGAGCCATCAAAAACAAATGAGATAGTCTTAACATATATATACAGTATTTCAAAAGAACACATTTTTCTGTAAGTTAAAAGAGCGTTTTACTATTACAAGGTGATGGTTTTACTCTGTGGATTTTCATCTGTATAGTCGTACTTTCCTTGAGCTATTCAAGAGGCATCTAAACTTAGAAGGTGGGAAATAAAGACTGGCATTTATGTGATCCTGGCCTTTATTTTATTGAAAAAGTTTGATGTATACTTTGATATTAGCATTCTCCTGGATAATACAAAATTGATTCTTCATCAATGCAAATTCTAGGCATCTTTGAAGAATTGAACTTCTCAAAACTCAGCAAATTCTACCTGTTTCTCCTCTTCAACTATCTCCTCCTTTTACTCACCAACACCAGGGCATTTTCTTTTCTTTTTCTTTGTTTGCTTTGGAATGCACGTACACATATATACACACATATGTACATATTCTCACACATTTAATTAGTAAGGGCAGATGGTTTAAGGAAATATCATAATGGCCAGATATCAAATTAAATTCACCTTCCAGCTACTAATCATTTAGAAGTACTAAAATCTCTTTACAACCAAGAAATCAAAAGCCTTAGTAATGTAACAGATTGAGAGTCATCAGGAGCTTCTGAAACTGAGCAACTCATAAAATAAAATCAGCGTTCTTGTTCAAATTAAAAGGAAATACTCAAAACTATATTTAAACAACAAGAAATCAGGAAAAGAAAAAAGACAAAAAAAAATCTACCATCACTAGGAAATCAGTTTACATACAGAATTGCCATTTCAGCCACACACATTTGTTTAGTATGAACTGTTGTTTGTTATTAAAATCCTTGACTCTTAATAGTAGAGTATGGAATTCAGAACCATATGTTTATTCTTGTGTCTCTGTGTGTATATATATATATACTCATACATATAATATAAAATCTGCTTTATCACTAATAAATGCTATGCTGCTAGTAGAGATATTCACACTGTTGTTTTATTAGGGATGTGATGATAAGCGGTCAAACCTAATGATTATATTTAATAACAAAATAATTTACATTCTCAATATTACCTTACAGTATATGAAATTGTTTAAATATTCAGTAAATAGCTACATAAAACAAGCTTAATATTGCCTCTGTATCTCTTCGTTCACAAAGGAAGAGAAAATAGAAGCCATGAGATAAAAATTTAACGTGATCAATGGAAAGGAAAGTAAATTAGTAACTATTAGGGAAACACATATACTCATTTCCTGTCTTTTCATAAGAATTCCCAAATCCTATTATTCTTTCTAAATCTGTGGTCAATTATTTCAAAACTAGTTTTAATCTAAGGGATTAAATTCCTATCATAATCCGACTAATTGGCAAAAAACTTCAGATTTACATTTTTAATACTACCCTCTCCCCCTTTAAAGAGGGATTACATTAACAAGTTCAAGTCTGCTAATTACTAGGCACATTTCTGGTTTGGGGAAATTCAAATCTGTCTTTGCTTTTGTAGTCACTTCTCCAGCTTTATACCATCTCTATGAAATTTTATAGAATAATTTTTGTTTCTATTTAGGACTGAGGTGATTTTGTGTGTGTGTGTGTGTGTGTGTGTGTGTGTGTGTGTGTGTGTGTATAATTATGTTTATGTGATAATTTTATGTGATACATTGGCACCTCCTTTGTTACCTTTCATTTTATTTTCCTCCCTTCCCTCCATGTGTGAAAAATGTTGACATAAATATGCTCAATTAAAATGACATTCCAATCTTAAATGACTTATTTAGCAGAAACAACAAAATAATGTGCTGTTATGTAGGCTAAATAACTCTTAAAATTGTTATAACTAAGGATAGAGTGTAATACTGAATTTTTGTATTCCTAATCATTGAATAGGGGTTTTCTCTTCATTGGTTGTGCCATTGCTTTACACATAACTGATAGTCTATATAATATGCTTGTGATGGAGAGTATAAATTCAGTAGAGACAGTGAAAATGGACAGAGTACCACAGAGGGCAAGGAAGATGGATTTTTTTCATATCAAGATACAAATAAAAAAGACTGTATTTTTTTCACTCTTACATAGTAAAAACAATGTGTAAGATCATTAACAACAGCTTTTATTCTTGCGTGTTCCCCAGTTCCCTTATATGATTTCCCAGTTACATATATGATTTATGATTTACACTTTGAAACATTTTTTCAGTGTATGAACAAAGTTTTTTTTCCCTTCCACACAATCCAGCTAAAGAAATATTAATCAAAAGTGTGAGAATAAGCATAATAGACTTTTGAGTTGTAAAAGTCTGTATAATGTGAGATTGTGGTTTTAAGGAGTGATGGTTATTTGTTTATGAATCTTATTTCATTTACTACCCAAATCTCTGTATTGCCCTCATCAAATTCCTCCTTACAGTCTTGCATGTTGTCTGAGCCTGTGGGGTCTCTTTTTTCAGTGCTGGCATTTTTCTCTTTTTATGGCTAAGCCTCAAGGTGTACAGGGAACGGGCTGTCACATTTTTCAGAGACAGTGTCTTGGCTGTGCCACTAATTAACTGATACATTTGAAGGAGCCATTTAGCCTCCCTGGAATCTAGTTTCCTTAATTATAATCCATCACAGTTTCCTAATTGACCCACCGTCCAGATCTTTAAGATTTGGTGATTCATTTATTTTGAGTGTGTGTTCGTTTTAGTCCAAATGTTATTATCTTCAAACTCCATTTTCTTTACAAATCCACATGTTTAATTGTGGAAATAAAATACAAGCAAGTGATGAAGGAAACCGCTTGGATAAGAAATATTGTAAGCATGATAGTAGTAAAGAAATTTTTAAAGTCTTGACTGAATGCTTTTGCCATTTTGTTCTTTCTCCCAGCAGCCATGGCTTTCATATATATGTATGTTCATTCAGCAAACATTGTTCAGTGCCTTCCAAGGACCAAGCATTGCTAGGCTCTTGACACCCAGCTATGAACCACACTCAGAGTCAGGAACATCAGTCTGGGGGTGACACAGACAAAGAAACAGACATTTTCTCTCACTGGGCAATGCAAAAACTGTTACGGGCACAGTTAGGAGGCATACAGAGGTTGGGATGCCAACACCCTCGAGAAACCGTTCTTCAGTCTTCCCTGTTCTTCCCCTTGTATTTTTTCAACCCATCCATAGCCCTCTGAACCCCTCATTGGAGACTCATTCTCTAAAATGGGTTCTGGAGTCAGACTTCCCGCAATGGAATATCAGCTCCTTTATCTAGTTACTTTGTGACCCGGGGAATTCATTTATCCTCTTTGTCAGTTGTTACATCTGTAAAATGGGAATAACAACAACAGTGTCTAGGTCATAGGATTATGAGGGCTAAATATGATCATTTACATATGATGTTTAGTATAGATCTTGACTCAAGCACTCAATAAAATAGGTTTCATCTAATTACCTTTATGTTTGCCCCTCTATGTGTTTTGTTTGTTTTTTAATTATTTTATATTTTTTTTGGGGGGGGCAGTGTCACTGGTCATATGTGGGATCCGAACCAGGGCCGCTGGCGTCCCAAGCCAGCTCTTAACCACCGCGCCACTCGGCCGGCCCAACCCTTCTAAGTGTTTTAAGGGGACATCGCGATACTCAATCTAAAACCAGTGAGATGTTTCTCTTCAAAATATTATTCTCCTCACATGCCACTTTTTGGCTGTAAACTCCATGATAGCAGGGATCATACTTTTTTTGAAATTATATTTTCAAATCCTAATACAGTTTGAGCACTAACATTAGAAGAAGAAAGGATTTAATTTGAGGGGTCAAAAACAATAGTAGTGTCAACTTCTTGTCAGTAAATAGGTAGAAATTCTTTAGGTTTATTAAGACAGGGTATAGACCAACCACTACTAACACATATTAGCTAAAATCAAAGGCATCTTTACGACTCTTTAGCATCTCCTGAGACTGGATCCTTCCATCCTCCCAAAGCCCACCCAGAAAAAAATGATCCCCAATTACTGGAATATGTGTGAACAGAATCCAACAAATGATTTTCCCACATCTTTTATGGAGTTTATTTCACTTCATCTAAAAACACATACCAAGAAGGGTCATATTTGGTTTTGTATGTGTGTGATCTCTCTCAAGGAGTGTTGATGAGGTACATAGAATGCCCAGAAAGTGGTGAGAGGGAGGCTTCATAATTTACTTAATTTATTAGCTGATATTTTGTTGGCATATTAGCCAAGCATGTACTATTTTTAGAATTAAAATATGGTTTGAAAAAAGTTCAACGATTATGAACATAGTTTTGCTTGAATCCCCCCTTTACGTTCTTATCAATTATAGTCTTAGGACCCATCAAAATGTATTTTCTCCCTTATTTAGTACTGACTTATACAGAAGCTCTTTATAAGTTTCATTTAAATTATTTTTTGTATCCTGAAACTTTCCTTTCTTTTCACTAAAACCGAAGAAATTCCATCTATGACAATGTGCAATTTGTGATTTATACAGTGTGGCAATGTGACAAGTGACGGGTAATATCCATTTCTCAGGAATGGTTTATCAGATCTCCTTTGAGAAAATGCTTTCAGCCCACCCCTGAGGAAGGCCTCTAAATCAATGTGTTTGAGTGTTTGCAAAGCATTCTATAAAGAACAGGATTAAGGAGGCAGATAAATGTAATGTGGACTCATAAAGAACATCCAACTGTTGTCATAACTTCCACTTGTAGTTATTTGAGAGGCACGCTCATTCACTCTTCAGCTTTTTCTTTATTTCTTGCACTCTTAAAGATTTCACCCAGAATACTAGTTCTTTGAATATGAGTGTGACTGTTGGTAGAAAGATTTCCAACATTTACAATATTCATTAGCTGGTAAAAACATGGTTCTGGCCAGACTTCAAATAGTCTGAAATGAGAAAAGTCTGGAATGAACCCTGAGTCACCAACATGGAGCAAAGCTAAATGTATTAAAAGGTTAAAAGCATGAGGGCAGTGCCTGACTTGCCCATTTGTCTAAAAAAGGGTCAGCAAACTTTTTCTTCAGGGCCTGGAGGAATATTTCCAGCTCTGTGGGCCATATAGTCTCTGTTGTGATTTCAGCTTTGTCGTTTTAGTGCCAAAACAGATACAACAAATACATATACGAATGGGCATGGCTGTGTCCCAGTACGACTTTTCAAGAACCTGATTCAAGTCACGACTAGATCACAGCTCCCAACCCCACCCCTCCAAAAAAAAATTTATATATAGATAGATAGATAGATAGATAGATAGATAGATAGATAGATAGATAGATATAGATATAGATATAGATATAGATATATAGATATATATAGATATATATACGTTTCCCCACTTAACCCAGGACATATAAGCAGAGAGGGACCTCAAGTAATCCCGTAAGACCATGGCCTTCCCAGCCTTTACCCCTGCCATTGATATAAGCTACTGGTATAAAGTATGATGTAAATTCCAATTTTGTGTGTGTGCTGAAGACAGCTTCCATTATTCATTGCCTATAACCAATGTTATTAACCTGGTTTTAGGGAATAACTCTACAGTACTCAAAACAGAGCCATCATGAGGGCTCCAGAAAGTAAAAGCCAGACTATGGGGCTGAAACTAGCATCCCTGACTCCCAGAGACTTCCAGCCTTTGTTTTGGTCATTCCTTTTCAGGGTTATTTGTTAGCCCAAATGTTCCACATCTCCCATTTTTTATTCAAGCATGAAAATCTTTTCTGTTGGTGTTGGACAGTTCGCTCTATCATGTGTATCAAGTAGGAGCCAGCACTTAATTTTAGAACGCTGACTGCCCAGAGCAAAATGTGACATGATTAGTTTGTGTTCATTGTGTGTTGGTGGAGAGTTCTGGGTCTGCTCAAATTTGCCAAACAGCTGGCAGTAACATTTCGCAGAGTGTTGTCCCTGCCACCCCTCTAAGTTTGTGCCTTTAGGGAGAAATCCAGGCCTTATTTTTAGAATTCATGTTTCAAGCTCCGTGGGCCTGGGCTAGATGGATCAGCTGGAGTTAATGAGCCTGTGGGTGTTTTGCCAGACATCTACATGTGCTTTTATTGTGCTCTCCAACGACTTTCCTTCCCCAAAATGTGTGTCAGTGGTCAGGAGGAGGACCAGAATAGCATACGTGGATAATTCCACAGAAGTTTTTTTCCTTTTTCTCCAATGGTGAAATGATTTCCTTTCCTCATTTATTTTCCCCCTTGTCTAAGACCTCGAGGCTAAAATAATTCCCCCTCTACACCCTTCCTCCCAACATGTACTTTATATCACCAAGTTCATCTTTTTCTAGTGCTCTTTTGCTTCTCCTGGAAACAGTTCTCTTAAGAGAGAACAAACACAGACTTATTTCTCTTACAATCCAGCTTTGCTCCTTCCCAGCCATGCTGAGGTGGCTGATAGAGTAGGTTTTGAACATCACCTCCAGTTTGACTCATCTGTCTTTAACTCCTCACTATTCTCCTCATTTGATGAAATTCGGCATGCTTGCCTAGTTCGGGGACATTTCATTGTTACTAGGGCTTTTATACATTTTCTCCATTATCTAGCATATGCTTATGTACTCTTTTTTTTTAAAAAAAGAGATGTTCTTTTTCAGGGATTTCTTTGTCCTTTGAAAGCTCTCTTGAATGGCAACTAAATCCTAGATAGTTAGACGGGAAGGTACAATTCATGATAATGGTTTTAAAAATAGTAATAGTAATAATTAACTCTTATGAGTCAGCTGCTGTTCTAAATGCTTTAGATAAATTTAATCATTTGATTCTCACAATGTATCATGTGGTTATTACTGCGTTATTCATCCTATTTAAAAATAAGGAACTGCATTTCACAGAAATTAAATTTGCCAAGGTCACATTCAGTTTTAGAGCTCTAAATGAGATATAGTTTTTTCCATTAAGGATCTTATACACCAGTGGGAGAGTAAAGTCAGGCATGCTTCAAAACACTTTTAATGTGAAGCAGAGCAGAGTAAATGCTAACCAGTGGTTCAAGAAGGATGGTTGGGAGGCTGGCAGGAATTCACTGGGACTGAGGGACTCAGGGGGGTCTTTATGGAGGTGGTAGTATTGGTCCCCTAGCCTGAGTAGGTGGGGCTAGGAAGGTGTCAGGGGAGAGTCCTAAACTAAAGGTACAGTATAAGCAAAGCACAAAGTTGTGTTTGAGAAAAATGAGGAGTTTGGTTTGCTCTGAGCACAGGGCATATACAGCAGACAGTGATGAATGTACTATCAGGCTTTGCACCTAAAGAATTCGGACTTTAATATGTATTGGAAATAGAGTCCTTGAAGAGTTTTAGAAAGTGGGGAGTGACCGATCAACTTGTTACTAGTAAACGATCTCTGGATGCAGTGTGAAGGATACTGAGCTTTCTTCATTTTGCTCTTCATATCACTCACTTTTCTTCTTTTTCTGTACCCCCCACTGTGGGTATCTTCAAGGCTTTTTCTGATTTTTGTACATTCTGTCTTGGGAGTTCATCCCATTTTCTGGACTCAACTGCCCTTCCATGTAGCAGACTGCCAAGTTTATATCTTATCTTATTTATTTATTTATTTATTTATTTATTTATTTATTTATTATTTAGTAACTTACTTCCTGTCTATTATCTAGATACAACACTTTGACACCATAAGTTAGAAAACTTGGTGATGGCAGTGGGGAGGGAAGAGAAAAAAAGGAGGGTTGGAGTACAGTACGTCTAGCATCAAGAAGAAGAGTTTCAAGGATGACTCTAAGTCTTTAATTTAGAAAAGTGAAAGAACAACTGACGAACTGTGGACTTTGGAGAAACTGCTGATTTATAGAGGAAACTGATGCCACTTTTAGGGTCTGTGGAATGTGAAAATCATGTAGTCATTTAACATAGACTTCTTAAATCCTTTATCATGCACTAGATATCTCATCAGGCTCCAAAGATCCAACAAAAAAACAGAAACAATAGACAAAAGAGAGAGGAAGTCCCTGCTTTCATAGCGCTTTCATTCTGGTAGGAAGAGATAGAAAATAAGCAAGTGAGCATATCTGTAATGTAAATACTCTAGAGTAAAAATCAAAAGCTACAGGCAAACAAACAAAAAGAACAAAACAAAACAAAAACATGGCAAATCCAGAATGAAGGGATCAAGAGGAGAATGGAGGGAGAAGGATACATTACTTGGGGTGGTCAGTTCTTCCTAAAAGGGTGATATCTGAGCAGAGATTGGAATTAAGTGCCAGAGGTAGCAGATGAAAAATTCTGGGGAGAGAACATTCCAGGCCAAGGGAAGTAAAAATGCCCTAATGGAGGAAGGTTCTTGGTTTTGTGACTGGAGAAGAAGGAGCATGCTTGGGAGTAGTAAGACATAAAAGTGGAGAAAAAGGCATGCTAAATAAGAGCTTTGGTTTTTATTCTCAGTGTGATGGGAAACAGTGGAAAGATCTGAGCAGGGAAATGCAGTTCTCTGGTTACAGCTGTAAATGTTCTTTCCGGTTGTATTATGGAGATTCGAACATATATAGAACTGTTGGACACTAGGAAGCATAATGAAAGTGAGATGAGTGCAGAAGTCCAGCTGGATATGGTGGTGGCTGAAAGAGGTAGATTATGATGAAAAGTGGTTCGATTAGAAAACATTTTTAAAAGCAGTGCTGACAGGGTCATGTTGATGGGTGGGATGCCATGGAAAGAGGAGTCAAAGATGATTTCAAGAATTGGGGTGTGAGGTAAATGTAGGTATTTCTTTAAGAGGGGAGGATAGAGATAAGAATAGAGTTAGATGGAGTATAAAGCATGAGTTTAGATGTGATCATTATAAAATACCTATTAATCATCCAAGTGGTGCCATTAGGCCACTGAATGTGAGTCTGGAACTCACTGCTACAGAGGAGTGGCCATATAAACGTGGGTTTTGATGGCATATGAGATGTCTCCTGGGATGCTGAACAAAGGCAAGTGGCACAATTTCAGAAATCTTTATAACATTCCAGCTGTAATTTATTTGTCCTTATTATTGCAAGAAGTCAGAACTTCTCAATTATATAATGTCTTATATATTTTTTTTTGTTTTAATATTATAATTAGGAAGCCTAGGAAACTATTTTTTGGCAACTCTATAAACTACAATTGTACTTCCCTTTGATTTTCTGGGCAAGAGTCCACTCACTTCTGAAGTTCTAATATGAGCAGCGATTTGCTTAATTGAAAAGTGTTCTTTGGTCCATCTATGTTTATTAGTTCAAGTTTAATACAGATCAACTGGGTATAACCTATAACATGCTTTTTTACTTATTTATTTATTTATTTATTTTTATTTTTTATTTTTTAATTTTTTTTTTTTTTTTTTTTTTAGAGATTTAGTGTTTTTCTAGGGTGAAATTACTAAACCATGAACTCCAGAGACCTGTTAACAGCTTATGTAACATGGTGTTGGGCCAAATAATCCTCTTCACCTTGATAGGATTATCGTAATGAATGGACAAGAAACTGTCCTTATTCATTTCATGGTTTTGAAAACATTTTTTTAATGAAAATATATACCTTTAACATTTTTTAAAAATAAGCATATTCATTGAAAGTATGACTGTTTATTTTCAAGATAAAGTTAGTCAAATAGATTTTTCTTTATAGTGATGTGTCCAGCTTTCATACAACAAAATGCAAATTAGTTTCCAATTCCCTACCATCAACATAGAATGAGTTATATTTTAAAAGGAAACCAACCGTACAATCTCTTCTGAGGCTGTCATGATCCTCATAACTTAAATCTCTAGCCAGAAAGAAAAAAAAAAAAAAATGACAGAACTTTTAAATTTTGTGAAATGTCACCTAGTTTCTTCCATATTCTGAGTGTAGAGGTAGCTAATGTCCTTATTTATGATTTTGTGTTTAGCATGTTGCACAAAAATTGTACCACACATAGTTAAACTGGCTGAGAAGGTTTTACTTAAGACTATTGCAACAGGGGAGAGAAATTGAACTCAGCTTCTAAGAAACAGAAGATGGGAGGGTTTCTAAGTGCTGGTTGAGCTAGTGGAAAAGCATTGGAGCACATTACTGGGTAGGTTGGCCAATGTGATTAGGTCATCTGTGTTTGCTAATCGGTGATTATTGATGTTACTCTCCTACCCTCCCACAGAGACTAAGAGATAGGGGGGCACTATCTTTATATTGATGATTATATTTCAAAGGGATGGCTCCCAGTTCCTTGAGGAAGACATAACTGGCCAGAGGCCCACAGAAGATTTACATCTCAAAGGGGCAGAAAAAGACTTTACAGTTGTAAATTTTCTAAAGTAAAGTCTCTGAGAAAAAAAAAGGCAAAGCAGTCAGGAAGAAGGCTGTCTAAAGTTTAGTCAAGCTGCAGGGCAAGTTAAGGCTGGCTTAGTTAGCACCATATAAACGCTGTACCCATGAAGTACAGATATTCTCAGTCATTTACAAAGAAGGCACAGCCAAACCCCATAGCAGGATTTAATTCTGGAGAAAGAACAAGAAGAGCTGTTATGGCTATTTATCTTAGTCATATAATTTATTATAACAGGTTTATCTTCCTCAGATTGCTTAATGTCATTTGCAGGAGTTGGAAGTCTTGCCCAGGACTTGACAGCTTTGGTTTGGAAGACTTCTCTAGGCCCCAGAGTGTCAAAGATAAAATTCTCTGAGCTCAATGGCCTCAGGCAGTGGCTGAGCTCTAAATTCCTGTAACTTGCATTTCAAAGGCTCTGGAGTTCAGAGAAGTCTCCACAAATACAAACAAAAGAAATAGGAGTCTATTCAGAAATTAAAAATAAAATAAAATACATTTACACGCTATTTGCTAGCAGAAATATATTTTAATATACTACATTTATTAGAAAGTTGTTTGGCCTCTCTTTGTCTCAGTTTCCAAACTTTATGTTCTTTGCCTTCTGTAAAATGAGAGTAATAATAATGTAATTTATAAAATTTAGTGGAAGAGTAAATGGATCATACAAGGTCTGACAATTAAGGTCGTGAACTTCATACAACGATGTTGCTAATTTTTGATATCAGATTATTCAGTATGAATTTGTACCAACTGGACAAACAGTTAACCAAGTTTACTATTTGGAAGTGCTGAAAAGGTTGTGTGGAAACATTAGATGACCCGAACTTCTCACCAACAATTCATGGCTCTTGCATCACGACAATGCACCAGCTCACACAGCAAAGTCTGTGAGGGAGTTTTTACCCAGTAAACAAATAACTGTATTGGAACACCCTCCCTACTCACCTGATCTGGCCTCCAATGATTTCTTTCTTTATCTGAAGGTAAAAGAAATATTGAAAGGAAGATGTTTAGATGACATTCAGGACATCAAGGGTAATACCATGACAGCTCTTATGGCCATTCCAGAAAAAGAGTTCCAAATTGCTTTGAAGGGTGGACTAGGCACTGGCATTGGTGCATAGCTTCCCAGGGGGAGTACTTTGAAGGTGACCATAGTGATATTTAGCAGTGAGGTATGTAGCACTTTTTCTAGGATGAGTTCTCAAACTTAATTGTCTGACCTTGTAAAACTCATCCAAGTTTACATGTAAATAAATGTAGTGTATTGTATATTAACAATAAAATAAACTTCAATAAAGCTATAAAATAAGGTGGGTGAAGTCTCCCTGAATTTTCGATATAAAACAAAGACCTGCACCAAGATATCACATCAAGAAATTTCAGAACCTAGACAATGAGAGGGTACTAAAATCTTCAACAGATTAAAAAAAGTAGGGCTCAGAGGTTCAAGAATAAAAGCATTGCAACCCGGAAAACAATGAAGCAAAATTCTGAAGGACAGTATTGCTGAATCCAGAAGCTGTATCTAGATACATTACATCAACTACAAGGGTAAAATAAAGACATTTTCAAAAACATATAATGCTTAAAAGTTTATCTCCCATTCATCCCTCTCTAGGAAGATACTACAGCATATACTCCACCAAAAAGAGTGAGCAATTTAATGTAATACTCAGAGTTTGTACACTGAAAGGATCATGTTAGAAGGAGATGCTAAAACGACAACTGTGTGACAGACTAGAAAATGAAGGAACTATTTGATGTGTATGAACATACTGAGTGAAGATTTACTCTGCAGGCAAATAATCTGTGGGTGAATAAGCTGTCTGTGAAAGGAACACAGACAGCTAAGAAAACAAACAAAAAGAAAATAAGTATTAATTTCAGGGCAAAGAAAATTGCACACTGGTATATGATACAGTTTACCTGTAAATAATATTTATATGGCCATCCACATTGACTGTTAATTAATCCAAAATATTTGCAAAAGATGGGAGGAAGAGAAAGATATTTGTGTTTGTATGGGCACAGCACATAAAAGAAAGTTCATAAGTAATACACAAAAGTAAGAATCAAGAAGTAACAGCAAAAACATGTTATTTAGGAATATAGAAGTGTATTATATTATAGAATAAACAGCAGAAAAACTGATAATTATTACTGTAAAGATGCAGGAATTTGTGGTGGTAAGAAGTGGGGTGTTTTTCATTATGAGCCTTTTAGATTTCTTTTTCAAACTATGAAAAAACATAATTTTTGTTTTATTAAAATATGTTACCTGGTATGTGTGAAGGATAATGTTTCAGAAGAAAAAGGAGTATAAAGTAGATCATAAGACTGATCATTGGGACACATTAGATTAAGTAAAATAAACACTAGTATTTCTTTAACAATTGATTGTCAAAGGCATGGAAGCATTAAACAAAATTACCTTATCCGTATTCTTCTGTCCACCTAATATAAAATGGAATGACGTACTGATTCGGGCTATAATATGGATGAACCTTGAAAACATGATGAGTGAAAGAAACCAAACACAAAAGGCCCCATGTTGTATGATTCCATCGATATGAAATGCTCAGAGTCCATATGATATGAAATGTAAATCCATAGATGTAGAAAGTACTTTACTGTTTGCCAAAGATTGGGAGAAGGTGGAATGGGGAGTGATAGCTAATGGGTACACAGTTTCATTTTGGGCTGATGAACATATTCTTGAATTAGATAGTGATGTAGGTTGCACAAATCTGTGAATATCCTAAAAGTCACTGAATTGTGCACTTTAAGAGGGTGCATGTTATGGTATATGAGTTATATCTTAATTAAAGAAAATGCTTTGAGACTGTGTCTGCCAGGTGATGTTATATGTGTAAGAAAAGACATTGAACCTATAACTCACTCCACAGGAACTGCACTTGAGGAAGGAAGCAGTTTCTGAGGTCTGCATTTTTCCAGTTGGCTGGCTGTTTACCTCTAGGTCACTAGATAATTGGCCAAGTGTACTGCTCACCTCATCTGGGCACACAGCTGATGGACGATAGTGACTGCGGTCACAAAGATCCAGTGAAAGGATCTAGAAACTAAATTTAAGGGCCGTTCTGTGTGTGTGTGTGGTGGGGGGCGGGTAGTGAGAGGGAGTGAGTTTTCTTCAATGAACTACAACAAATCTTGTATAGCAAAAGGCTTCCATTCTAGCAGGAGAATTTATAGACAGTAGCTGTTGCTCCAGCATCTGTGTCTCTCAAGATAAGGTTTGCAGTGTATTTTTTTAAAAACACCACATTTGATTTCTAATTCACAATACAGATAAGAACAACTTTTCTAAACAGTCCAGAAAATTGCCCCTATTTTCCACCTTCCTGTTTCCAAGTAGACAGGTTTAAACAATTGAGAGAATGGGATGAGGCAAAGGCAGAGTTTGCACTGCAAGTCTGTGACAGTTACCTCCTGCTTTGCAAAACTTGACCCTTAATCTGGTTTATTAAATTAGTTTGACATAAAACAATTAACAAATAAACAAAAAGTAATGGTTTGGATGAATTGGAACCTTTTTCCAGCCAAGGCTGGTATGTCATTATATTTCATTACCAAAAAAGTAGCCATGAGATTTGACTTGAATTGTTTCTTCTTGAGGGTTACTATTCCTAGCACACTAATGGAAGATTGTCCACAAACCACCCAGGTCAAGCAGACTATGGTGAAGTTTTCGTGTTATACTTAAGAGAACCGTATGCTTTTTCTTTTTTTTTTTACGCTTTCAAACATGCGCAGTTCCTGTCTGCACATTCCATTATGTTCACCGTACACATTTGGAGAACAGAACTGTACAAGCTTGAATGCCTTTAATTTTCAACAAGATTTGTGTGTCTCTCTTGTGTACTATGTGCAAAGTGAAACCAGTCAATTACCTTTCTCTAAGTCTTTGTTCCTTGGTCTTTCTCCTCTGGAGATACACCATTTTTGAAAAACACTCATTTGTTATCTGCACTTCAGCACACCCCCTTAAGCATAACTTCTAGAAGGAAAGGAAAAGGTTATACATCATCGTTCTGCGTAACTTATGCCTAAGGTTTACTTCGGGCTGCTTGTGTTACATAGATCCAGGTGTACTGTTCCGAAGTTCACTTTATTTTTGCCCAAAGGCACATTTGCTTCAACAAAGTTTTAAGTGCCTCGTTAGAATGGGTTGTGATATTTTGAACACCAATCACACTGTTTCCTTTAGCAGCACCTAAACCCACCTCACTCTACACAACTCGGGAATATTCTTTCCCGAGAGTGCAATATAACTTTCCTATTTTTGCTAAGGGCTTCTTAGAAATGAACAGTGGTGTTAAAATATGACCAAAATTTAAAAAACAAAACATGCTTCCAGACTTAATCTGTCTTGTTGTAAAGCTCTATACAGGTTAAAATTTCCAGATATACTTTTTTTCTTTTTAAAATCAGTACTGTATACAGGATCCTTGTTGTTTGCAAGGACCATAGCTTTAAACTTTCATGAATCCTCTGAGTTATGAATAACGTTTAGAATACTGATGGAGCTTGTCGAAGAATTCTTGTCCTGCCACCCAAGATTGTGTTTCTTTTTTTTACTGGACTGCTCATATGCAGGCCAGAAGTTGACATCCTTCCCTATTACGTCTTTGTCTTCATAGTGAAATTAGAAAGCTTCAATCTTCCCAAGTAAAGAGCCATTCTATGCTTTGCCACCAACAGACTGGATCTCTTTTTCACCTTGCAGTTATTTAAATGTTTGTAAATGGATTTCCTTCCAATATAGTTTGCTTTCACTTTGTGTGACCTCTTGTTTCAACCCATAAGCTTTCTTTCTATCAAGCTCAAAACACATAAAAGTGCTATTAGAGGGAAATGGAATAGCTTCTGTCTAAAACCCCTCAGAGAAAGTTTCTCAGAGGAAACAACAGTTGGGCTATGCCTTTAAGAGGTATAATATTATAACCTGTGTCAAAATAAACTGGTAAAGTAAAATTGAAAATATCACAGTCCGTATACATTCCTGGACAGAAAGTCCTTTATTAGCCTCATGCTGAGCCTAGTACTTTAGTGTAGAGGTTCTTCACTGGTCTGGACCCTGGAATCACTTGCTGGACTTCACTGGTTCCCGGGTCACAGCTCTAGGGGACTTCATTTATATAATATGTTTGGGAGAATGCCTAGGTATCAGGACTCTTAAAACCTCCCTGGCGGTATTAATGGGACGCTTAATTTGGAATCTGTGAGGTTCCCTTAGTTCTGGTTTCCCATCCTATAGATGATTAGAAACAGGCTTTCTGACTCTCTGCTGGAGATGTGGACAGAACCTATCCTTAGGCATCTCTCCTGCAAGAAATTATTCCAAGTGAAACCTACTCTTCCTGCTTGATTTTCTCACCATCTACTGACTCACATACATGTGTGAGGAATTCATGGATTTATTCCAAGAATACTTAGGAAGCTACTGCATGTCTGGCTCTTAAGTCTTCAGAGCTGGACTTCCTTCTTTACTCCGAATTGCTTTCATGTTTAAATCCCATCAGTGACTCCTATCATCCATGGAATAAAGTAAAGGGAGCATATCACTGAAGGCAACCTCTGTACCTCCCGTTTCAGGTTTTACCATTTGCTGCCTGAACTTGGTTTCTAATAATGCTGAGAAGTTAGTCATTCTCTGTTCAAACCATGCTAGTTCCTGTTCCTGAGTTTTCTCCCTTTTCTCTTTTATCCCATGGCTAGCTTTTTTTCTGCCTAGTTCGTATTTATACAGCAAGGCTCAGATGAGCTACTAACTCTTCTGGGCATCATTTTCTAAACCTCATGCCACCAAGCCTTTCATGCTGTGAATACCTCTAGCAAAGCACTTCTGTGTTATTTCGAAATCATCTGATTTCATTTCTGCCCCTCTCTGGACTGCAAACTCATAGAAGGTGTGTCTTACTCATCTGTGTACACCCATTTCCTAGTACAAGGATGAAACTATTTATTTGATTGTTTATCTAAATGGAACAAATTTGAGGAATGGCCTATTGAGATGCTGCTGGTGACCTGATACTTAAGGTTGAGAGAAATCAGATCTAACATTTTGGCAACAAGGGAAGAAATAAGAGAACTAAAAAAAGGTCAGCCATGGGGAGATGACCATTTAAAACCGTTGGGTATGCAGGCCTCAGTTACCACACAGAGCACGGCTGTACTATGGCTCAGGACCATAATGATGAACCCAGGTCAGTCAGAAAGGATTAAATATGTCCCATATATGTTGTTTAAAAAGTAAACATTTTTATAGTACAAATGCATTTTAACCAAATCAGTTAAAATAGGAGAAGGAGTTATATGGAAATTATGATGATTAGGGACCGATATACCATTCTATAATGATGTTAAGTAAGTTATATGTTATATATTATGCTACAGTCTCCATTTCATTTTGACATGCATTTACAGCCAGAGGAAATATCTGATCATAGCCATATAAGGCAGTATTACTAAGTCAGGCTCATTATTTGAACTCAAACAAAAATGTGCCCATTCCTTTCAACGTCAATGATCCACATGGAACCAAGTAGGGAAATAGAGTAAGATGAAAAACTGACTCTTGGGCACATTTATTTCAAAGCTATTGGCTGTGAAATTTTCCTCTAAATATACAGGCTAGGAAAAAACTAGTTTCCATTTTTGGATGCTCATGAATTCCTAAATACCTGTAAGAAATATCTCTGTATTTCATCTCAAGCTTTTGGGGAGTAAAATAATTGAGGTATGTGCTTAGTATTGTGGCTGCTACATAATTATTATGTGTATGTTAGAAATAACTAAATAGTTACTTTTAGTTCTGATCTCTCATCCAAAAAATGGAGATAATAATGACATTTTTACTAACTATCCAAAGAGTTTCCTGTAATCATCCAGGTTAATATACACATAAAAGTTCTTTGTACATTTTAATGTACGTGTTAGTAATACCAATTTATTCATGATTTTACAAAACTGAAAGCCTTACTCTGTCAAAGATATTTGTGTTTTAAAACTACAGTGCAAAATAATGCAAATTCAATTTAATAAATTTTTGTTGAGCCCCTTCTTAGCGGAAGGCATTGTAGTGGCTGTCATTGGAAATGGAGGATAGAAAATATGTGGGCTCTGATCTCCTTTGAGTATGAGATACATAAGTAAATAATGACTAAGAACGAATACTGGAAAGACAGAGCCTGCGATTATAAGACAAAAATATGCCATGGCAAAGAAAGCTTTTCTATTTAGATGACCAAGTGATGGCTTATTAGAGAACTGGATTTTGTAAGTAGAGATGGTCATGAAAGAACATGCCAGGCTGAGGGAATTGCAAATGTAAAGCATACAAATGAAGAGGCATCTGGAAGTCAGTGAGACCCCAGGATTTCTGGCTGAGGTGCAGAGGAAGAAGGGTATTTAGACCAGAGGGCCTCATATGCCACAGCAAGGAGTGTGAATGTTATTCCATTGAGAAGGTTGACTTTATTCAAGTTTCTGAGCCCCAAAGTGATAGGATTACAGCCATGTTTTAGAAATGAATTTCTAATGATAAAATTGAGTACATTGCCATAAAGTTCAAAACTTCAAATTCTCTGTATAGAAGTCATCCTGGGTTAACTACTAACAACATTCTCTTTTTCTGTTTTTGGAATAAGGAAAATTGTAAGATTAGTAGGAAGTCAAACTGTGAGCATCAGCTTTCTAAAGCAAACTTGGATTCAGATTCTTCCTCTAATGTTTAGCTGGTTGGTGATCTTGGAAAATGACTCAGCCTGTCCAAGTTTCCATTTTGTTCTCATAAAATGAAGATTATAAGACCTCAGTGAGTCATCGTCCTAATTGAGATATCCTTAGCACATTCTGTAGCATGTAGTAGGACTCAAATTAATAGTAGCTATGATTTTATTATGATGTGAGTTAACACTGGAGTGTCAAAGTGAGTTTTTATAGTTATAAAATATTAAATTATATTGTGGTCAGGAGAATTAGTGGAATTTCAACTGATCCTTTCTTACAAAACAACCCGTTTCTCCATTGCTGGAAATAGGAAAATAAGCTTGCTGGAAGGCAGCCTCAACCCCTGTGGTCCTATTTAAATGCAAGTGAATTAACCACCAGGGCTTCCATAGCAACAGTGTTCTGTAAATCTGTGCTCACAACACTGTCTGAATCGAACATACTCTATAAAGTAGATAAAAGCCCTCTGGTTATTGGGTTCACAAAGGTCCTGGCTTTTCTTTTTAGCAATGGATGTCTACAGAGACTGAATGACGTAGCCCATGGGTGCGGGAGGTTGAAGGGGATGTTCTGATCAAGGTCTAAGGGTGGTCACCAGGTGGCATTACCTTGTTGAATGTTACCATATACAAGATCTGTGCTTCACCCTGGCAGGGAAAGAAACCAGATATTGTATCTATATCCAGCATACTTTTAGTACTCAAAGTTCTAGTGTAATTTACTAAGAGCACCTGAGATGGATACATGGACCTAACGCCAGCCTAGTGCTTTCTGATGCGTGTTAGTCTCCGGCGGATGTGTGGCTGTGAAGGACACATCTCAGGTCCACACTTCTTTTCTCCCCATATCAAGGCACCTATGGAACAAACACTTTAATGAGTAGGAAAGTGGCTTGTCTAAAAGTGTAATTAATCCAGGTTGCCAAAGCTGATAAAATATACCTGATGACAATGGCACAACTCTCTCTGGTGACCAGAGAGTCCCTCATCTTCAGATCTGTGATCTCTGACTTGAACACACACATTGCTCACTTGTGCTGTCTCTGAACTTTCTCTGTCCGTGTTCCATCCCCTTTTTGTTTTTGTTTTGTTTTTTAGCTGAGCCATCCTGACACCTGTTGGCAGCTTAGCAGCAGCTCAGTTTAGGCTGGGCATCGAACTGCTGTTGCTCAGAGCTCAGCTCGCACTCTTGAGCGAGCTCTTAACCAACTGAGCCACTCTGCCGGCCCTAGTACACCCTTTTTTAATGCTGTTTTGTTTGTTTCTTAGCTATGTTCATTTCACTTTTTTAGTTATGTAGGGAAGGAAAGTTTTTCTGGACCCTCTTAGGGTTCCTGGCTGGGTCTGCAAAGTAAACTGTTGGAGACAGATTAACAAGAGAAAAGCATGCACATCTATTTAATATAAGCTTTACATAACACAGAGGACTTCGTTAGGAAATGCAGACCCAAAGAAAGAGGCCTGAGTATTTTATGCTAGTTTTAATGAAGGATGGGTAGTAATATGATAGGTCAAAGAGTATAAGGTAAGTATAGTAAACTGGGGAAAACTTAGTAAGACCTGTTTGGATTCTCCTGGGATCTGTTTGCCTTCAGAGAGAAGTATGTTCCCCTTAGGGTATAGGGAAGCACCTCTCACATAAGGGTTTTAAAACCTGTTTCAATGGGCAACTGGGAGATTTCTCAAACTCCTTCAGCATAAAATATTCAGTATGCCAAGGTGCCATGTTTTGGGGTAGCGTGTCCTGGACCCCATCAGCTACTTGTTTCCAGCTAGGACCTCTGGCCTAGGAGACAGTTTGTCCTCCAGTTCTGTGAAGATTTAATTACTTGATTCGATCATTACAACTATTATTACCAGTAGTGATGTTCATTCTGAATTCAGAAACCTTAAGATATCTGTGAAGCATGGACTGGTGGGGGTTATGAAGGTGGAGAAGTGTTTCTAGGATATTCATTCAATGTGTTTGCATAAGTGTTAGCACACTGCAGTAATGATGTATCAGTGAGTAAAAAGCTTTTGCCAGGAGCCCCCTGACTGCTGCCCTGGCTCGTTCCTGGGGCTTTTACACCACCCCATGATCCAGGAGGCTTTTCAGGGTTCTGCCCCAGCCTGCATTCTTTCGATTGGCTAGTGCCTTTAAAGCACTAGTTATTAAATATTTTGTATATAGCTTTTGGTCTTATTTCTGGTAAACACACTAATTTCACATTCTGGAAGAAATTTTTCTTTCTTTGTCTCATGGTTCTTGGGAAGCACCTTAGCCTCACCCCAGTTCAATGTCTTTGAGTGGTTATCTGGCGTTGCATGAAATAAAAAGGGGGCAGGATCATAAGTGACCCTGTCACCTCAGCTCTTAACAAGACTGCTCTCAAACTAGTCTAGACAAAAACAAAGTATCTTTGAGGTGAGAGCCACCTTCTCTCCCCCTTCGTATAATCTAAATTCACTTAGCTGTATCTTCTTTCTGGTCCTCATGAGTCAAGATGTACTTTAAATAGTGTCTTCTCAAAGAGATATGTGAAATGTTTATTTTAAAATCCTGAAGAAGTAAAATATTGAGTGAATTTTACACACTTTTGACTTGCTCCAACTATATTTGTTATAGAGCTCCTGAGAAACTATGATTAATCTTTATTTTTCCTTTTTGAGTACTATATTTATTTTAGTTGAAACTTCAAAACGTATTTATACTTCAGATGGTGACTCTAAGACACTAAATTATATGCTTCTCTGCCACACGTTTTATTAGCTATCAGGGCAAACAATTTTCAAGTTCTGCCAAAGCTAATTGCCTTCATAGATCAAATTGTTAAATTTGAGTTATAGTTTAATTATGTGGAATGGGAATGCCTGCTTGTCTAATCTATAAACAGTTTTATTCTGTTGTGAAATGAAGAGATTTGAAATGAAATCATCATTTTAAAGATTTTTGGTTTTTGTGTGCCTGCCTTGCTATCATTCTTGGTCACTGTGTTATATGAATATGTTCACATCAAAAATCTCTGAAAGCAAAAAGAGAGATTGGAAATCCAATTAGAGTATCATGCCATTGAGGAGCTCAGTTAACCATCAAATAAAACCCAAGCATTTATGGAATTTTAGCTTGAGTTTTTCCCTCCCTTGCCTAATATTCAGGGTGAGGATTTAGTTAGTCCAGGTGGCCACTGCTGGGTTAACAGCTGTCTTAGTATCATAAATTCTGAAGATATTCAAGAGGTTTACAGGATAAATATGTGATCTGGCTAGCAAAGTCACAAAGACCCCAAGAATGTTTGAGATTCGGAGAAGGAAACCAGAATTCAGTTATCAGTGGAACAAAATCCCATATAGTTTTATTGCACAATGAGAAATAATAAATATTTGTTTGGGAAGTTGTGTACTTGGGATATACAAAAGTGTAACTGTAAATGATTGCGTTTCATCAGATAGCAAGATGGATAGGTGGAGAATTCAGTGGAGAAGATCAGAAAGCCAGATGAGAAAATAAAATGGTGAACTAAGCCAAAGTTGTCATTTCCCTAAATGGAGGTGATATGCCCTTTTAAAGAGGAGCTAGTACTTTCAAATTGTACACACTTTTTCAAAAGTGAAATAATTCAAAAATGAAAAACAACAACAACCTAATACTAATGTTTTTTATTAATGATAAAATTCCTAATGTGATTTCATATAGAAGTAAGGATACCCTCATGTTCTGAACATAATTTTTGTAAAAAAAGAAAAAAAATACTTATTTCATCAAAGTAGTATTTGTGTGGTGAGCAATATACTTTATATCAGGGCCTGTTATGCACATAGATATTCACACACACAGATATAAAACTTTTATAAATTATACTTATCCTTGCTATGTGTAATGCATTTGATATTTTATGTTCCATTCCATTAAAAAAAAAATGCTGCTTGTAATTCACTAAGCAGATTTCATGATATCTTTAATGGGTTGCAGTGAGCAAGAGGCACGGCAGATGGAGTTATGGCTGTCCTTGGTTTTTTGGACCCCAGGAGGATGCAAAGCTTCCAGTAATTCCCATTCACCATGGTGACAGTCCCATTAGTTCCTTTGAGAAGCTACATCTGAGTCCACTGCACTGCAAGGGATCTTAATTCTCTCAGCCAGGCTATTGGCTTGATCCATCCTGGTACAAGTCATAAATTAATTTTCTAAGATAAGCTTTCACAGTCTCAGGATTTCATGCCCTAAGGATTTTACATTTATCAGTGTAGAAGCTGGTAAGAATCATCCCCAGCACCTTGTTAAGGCAACGGTGATTTACAAATCCAGGTGACCTCAGGATCTGACCATACAGAGCTGGTCAGGATGGGGTAAGGCTGCCTGAGACTGTTCCCACAAAAGCCTATCCTATCCACTATGGTCACGCTGCCTTACGGAGTGACCCCTGGGTTTCAAGTACAGGTGGCTACCTCAGTAGAGATAGGATCCTTATAGCATCACCAAGGCAGATGGAAATGCAGTGATTCAGCTGGTTCAGACAAAACCTGAGCTGCTAGTAGCTAGTATGTATCACAGTACCAGTAAGGCAAATTCAAGGTGAAGGAGTTTGATAAACGGTATTTCAGGCAAGTGGGGAATGCTTTATGTTTCACCAAGAGCTGTTATAACATCAGGGAATATGCCAAGCGACAGTTACATAGACACAGATCCCCGGCAATGGAGGTGGCACAGACTCATACTCATGGCCCCAGCTGTTTGTGTCCTAAATAGCCTTGGTGAGCTAGGCAGGCATGGTGCCATGCGGGCCAGTGATAGACAGGCTGTCTATCCAAAAGTCTTGGCTGTCTGTAGTTGATTAAAAGACCACATAGTCTGCTTGGTTGAAACCATCTTTCCTTCCCACAGACATGTGACAGACCAGTCAGGTGGGGTTGTCCTGAAAAGTCTAAGCAGACAGTGTGTGTGTTTATGTTTGCTGAACTTCCAGTTTCCACTCTTCAGGGTGTATTTCTGTACTTCTTCTAGTCCACAAAACATTGATTAGGGATATCTCTGAATTAGAATACAGAGTAAGGTAGGGAGTATGGTTTACTGCTGTGATGGTCTCTGGTGGAGGACAGAATGATAAAGAGTACTGGAAGCTTCAGGTTGTTCAGGGAGTTTGAAGGTCACTGGATTAATGGTATTACAGAATACCATTAGAAAATGACCCTAAAAATAAATGCATTTCAGCCCTGTGAGTTTTCAGATTCAGCCACTCTGACCTTACTGTTCTCTTTGTAAACTGCCTGTACTCACCATTTCTGTGTCTCTATAAATACTGTTTCCTCTGCTTGGAACACCCTTCTATCTCTCCAGAAAGCTGGGAATAATTATGAATACCTGCCTGGGGAAAGTTACTTATTATTTGTCATAAATTATGTGTGTACAGTGCTATCTCCTTACAATACACTTTCTTTGATAATAATGATTATAATTTATAGGTATATAGTGCTTCCAATAGGACAGCCACTGTACTTCATGACTATTAACTCTTTCAATCCTCACAGAAAACTGTTTATGCAGCTATAATTATATTTTATAGAAAAGGACATGCGCAGGAAGGCTTACTGACTTGCTTAGGGTTCCAGGATTGGGATTTGCAACCCAGCAGTCGGGCTCCGGCACCCGCGTATTTATCCACCACGCTAAGGGCTTCTCATGTTAGGGACTGTGTCTTGTGTATCTTTGTAGCTACAGTGCTATATGCACTATGCCATTCATAAGAAGGCATAAGCAAATGATGTTAGTTTAAACTAACGAATGGCCAAACTCTGCTAACAAAGGCATGTCTCTCATGTGGGCCTCAAGTGTATATTTGGTGAAAGAGGATTTTATAGGAGGTTTGAAAAGATTTGAAGTCAAGTTCTTATATAGCCCAAGAGCTATGGGGAAGTACTGGATGTAAATTAAGGGAGCGTCCTTGTGGAAGGCGAGGCGTGGCATTGAAATAGAAAAAAATCCCTAGCAGAGAGATGGGTATCCCAGATGTCCAGTTGGTTGGGACAGGACAGTGGTGGTATGAAGATGAGAAGTAGTGAGGAGAAATGTTTCAGGCTTCAGTTTATTCTTTTGGTGTGCTGGTTAATTTGTGGGTGGTGATAGGAGGAAAAATTAATTTTCCTTTAGATGATAAGAAGGAGAGTACATCAAACTTGTAGACTTAATATAATTAGATATTATCTAAGGAAATGCTTCATCAAGGAACAAATCCCCTTGACAATTATTGTACCATGAGAGAGCAATGGCTCATTTATGAACAGACATGCCCTAAAGACATCATTGTTAGTTCTGAGATGAAGTGTGTGGCTCCAAAACAGATGTTTCTTGGTTTCAGATTCTAAACTATCAGAATCCAAGGATAGCAATGTGAAAATTTTTATGGTGTCACATTGACTAGCTGTCAGTCTTTCTTGACAGCCCTGGAAAATCTAAGTCCAGACATACCTAATAAGCAGAGTTTACCAAATAGAAAAGGAGTCCTGGACCAAGAGATAATCTTGTTTGTTGCCACATAACTAGTACGGTGCTTGATTGACCAGGCTGTTTAGTGCTCATGTACTATATAAAGAGGTCTTCTCTTTGAAATACATCTGGGCTATTAGGGAGAAGTACGAATTTCCTTTGAAAACTTTCCCTGATTTAGGCTCCAGCAAGGCAAATGTGAATATTTTAAAGAACGTTTTCTCCTTTATGATGTCATACTCTTCTTCTAAGATGTAGCTGTCCTCTGAAAAATGAGGCTGTGATCATGAACTGAGACGATATTGTTCATAACTCACTGATTTTCCAATTGTTATTTTTTTTCCCTCAAGCAGTTATTAGATATTCAGGCACACAAAGGTCACAAAGGTGGTTCATACTTATTGCAGCTATTGTTATAATCAGGAGCAATTACTATAGTCCCGTAATCATTACGATAATGTCAATTAATACAATAGATGTTCTATACTTTAATAAAGACTTACAGATAACTTTAACCTTAAACTTAAATAAACTTAAGTATAAAGGTATAATGTCTGACTGAAATAATTTAAGGTGGGGATTTACTTCAGAATGATAGACTGTATATTAGTATACATTAAACGAGATTTAATCACAGATTATTTTAGAGTTGGGTCTGTAAATAAAATCACCAGTTAAAATACAGTATAGTCGATAACAAAAACTATGAGTCTGATCTGAAAAATGAAAAGTGAATCATACATATTCACCAAGGAGCAACTCCCAATACCTCCAAGTGCTCTATCCAGAGTTGCACTAAGCCTTGTCAGCAAGAATGTGCAGCATTTTAAACATCTAAATGGATATACATATTAATGTTGACTTCTGAGAATACAGAGACATACAAACATCTTAACAATAAAAGCTATGCCCATGTTTTTCCGGTGGCAAAGAGAAGATTGGTTTTTTGTTTGTTTTGTTTTGTTTTTTAACTCACAAGCGTTAGAAATATTCCAAGTTGTTGCCTTGAGGGAGATGTATTGCTTACATTTAGACATGCTGTCAATCTTCTGTGTTTATTCATCCTTCTAATCTGTGATTTATAACTCAGCTTTTCCACTCAAAATGAAGGGCTTAGCACCAATTCAATTCCTAAAACTAGGGTATAGATTGAATGTCTATTGTGTGCTAGGCGTTATTCTAAGCAAAACAATGGCTATAACAGAAAAAATCTCCTAAATCCCCTGAGCAGCAGGAGGTGGGTAGGGGTCATGGACAGAAACAAAATGAAGGATAATTTCAAACCATGAAGGGCGTGCTAGAAGGCCTTCCCACAGGAGGCTCAGGTGTGCTATGGTTTGGAGTTGTGTTTGTCATCAATCCTTGCCTTCAATAGAAATTACAATTGGAAAAACATAATTAAAGTCATCATACAAATAAATAACCATAAGCTCAGAAAAGGACCATGAAATAAAGCTATGTGGTATTATAAAATGATATAATGGAGAAGCCTAATTTTGCCAGGATATGTGTGCTGTAGGAAGGTGAGGGGATATGCCAGGTCAGGGAAAGCTGAGATCTAAAGAGAAGTAAGATGCAACTAGGTAAGAAGCGGTGGGGGTACAAGTGGGAGTGCTTAGGCCTGGGAATGATAGGGTAGTGTGGCCTAATGGCCAACACGCTGGAGGGCAAAGTAGGGGAGAGAAGACACTGAAAAAGGTGGCATTGAGCATACTCCATACAGTCTTGCTGGTCATGAGAGAAGTCTGGCTTTTATCCTAATAACTAGGGGAAACTTTAAAGGAACCTGTCTGAAAATTGCTAAGGTTTCTTTCCCATTGTAAATTCTGTGTTTTTCATTGGTTTAATTTGAAATAAGAAAATGACAAAGCTGCAAATTGACCTTCAAAGAACAGTGAAACTTCTGGCATTTGACTAACATAATTACAGAGACTCTTGAAAAATCAGCATGCATGATCCTCTTCCCCTTATGTGCAATTGAACGTTTCAGGATGGCACAGTCATTATGGTCCTGGTGCTATAACATCATCAGTATTATCTTTCCCAAGCTTGGACTGCCTTGGGTCACTGCCCCATAGGCTCTCCTCTGGACCCCTGAGTTTTATGCATCGTGGAAATATGTGCAGTGAATACCTGTGTAGGTCAACTAAAATCATTACTATGGCAGTTGTGGATGTTGAGTTACAAAACCATATCAGGTTATATTCAAGTGATTACATAATTTCCATGAATTAAATAGGTATACCCTGGATTCCTTCCAAAATTCCTATTCTCTGGGATGAAGGAATTAAAGTCATGAAAAAGCCAAGTGGTCTGAACATGAGAGGAGCCCACTGCCATCTTGGCATGCCCAGGACCCTCATGAGAAGCTAATGCATAGCAGACAGAGCTATGAGGGGAAGAGGGAGACCAAGGCCTGGTGCCATGATTTAACCCGTGCATTCAGCCATTTTGGACACCACTACCTTTGTATTATGCGGTTGGGTGACTCAGTACCTTTCCATTTTGCCACTTGTGGTTGAATTTCCTTTCATTTATACCCAGGGAGCTGTAACTGATCAATATGTTTATCGCTGATGGTGACTTGGACACATCTTTTCTTTGCCACATAAAAGAGACTGGTTATTGTCCAGCCACATGTGGGGCGTGGGGGAGGTGAGTAGCAGAGTACTGGGACATGGCCCATCCTTCCCAGTAACTCGGCCTCAGTTCATGGTGGAATATGAAATACCTACATTGGGTGCCACTTCTACCTCTTATTAGTGATGTGAGCTTGGGCTAGTCACTTAAGCCATGTTTGCCTCACCTTCTCTGTTGGACCCCTCCCAAGATTATTGTGAAACTTCCATGACATAAGAGCCATGAATGTGCTTTGCCTTGGATTGAGGGATGACTGGGCTATGTTCCAGACTCCTCCCTCACCTCTGAACTGAGACCCCAAAGATGGGAAAGATGCCATCTTTTACCACAGTTGCTGGCAGGTTCTGAACTCCAGAGCCAACCAAAGCCAGAGTTGCCAGGAAAAGGCAAGAGCCAAGTATTAGGGTTCAGCCCCTAAGGGGTCTGTTGAAGTTATCAGTTGCTGTGCAACAAACCACCCCAACACCTAGTGGCACACACTAAGAACCATTTTATTATGCTCATAAATCCTGTGGGTCAGGAATTCAGATGTAATAGAGATGACTTGTCTCAGCTCCATGACATTTGGGGCTTTAGATGGAAACACATAAATGCTGAGGCTGGGCTCAGCTGGAATCTTCCCACTCACATGTCTTCCTCCTGACTGCATTGACTGAGATGACACAGAGGCTAGGTTTGGCTGGCACTGTGATTCCAATCACCTAGACATGTGGATTGGGTTTTTCAGAGTATGGTGCTGGGTTCCAAGAGGGAGTCCCCTGAGAACCAGGTAGCAGCTACATGACGTTTCCTGAGCTCACCTTGGAAGTCACGCAGCATCACATCCAGTGCAGGCTACTGTTACAGAGGAGCAGCTAAGGCTACCCCAGATTTCACAGAAGGGTATTAGACTCTAGCTCTCAAGGAGAAAATCGCTAAGTCACTATGCAGGAGAGATTTTGGAATGGAAGTTATTCTGTGGTCATCTTTGGGAAATACAATGGTCAAAGAATCACAGTATCTCATGGCTGAAAGGGACCCTAAAGTTCCCCCTCAAGAAACCTTGGACACCGACTTCGATCTCCTCTGCAATGTTGTGGCCCATGCTCGTCCAGTCTTTGTTGGTGTGTGCTTGGTATGTGATGTCCCTTGCCCAATGGGGCAACCTATTTCACTTGGACCTTGTGTTGAGGTGCCATCTGCAAACTTTGGTTTCCCCCCTTTAATTCCCACTCATTCTCTGAACTGTCATCCGAAGAGGCTACCGCCTTTGGTCTCTCCACAGCTCAGTGGAGATTTGAAGACAACCATGGATTCTGAGTCTTTTAACAGCCTAGAATTCCAGCTCCACCAGTCCTTCCCTTGGAGACTGTTTGTTTGTCTGTGAAGTGGATGCCCTCTTGGGTACATCCCCAATCCCTCTTCTCCAGTTCCCACTGATCAAATCAGTTCCCACTGATTTTATTTTATTTGAATGTTTTTTTGTCAGTCTTAGTGGGTGACTTTGACTAATGAAAAACATTTGGAGTAATTCTATTCCTCTCGACAGGCATTTGTTTAAGAACAGGCATGCAGCCTCAGACAAGGACATATAAGGGAATGACTGCTAGGGGCTTCTGGGATTTGTTTCTTTTTTCCCCAGAAGGAGTTGTAAGATAAGCAAATCCTCTTTCCTGCCTTAAACTTAGCTGTGATGACTGGAGCACTGGCAGTCATCTTGGGAACATGAGGACCCTACTAATGAGGGTAAGGAACTGAAACAAGGGCAGAACTTGAGTCCTTGGAGGACTTGTTCAGCCAATAAATTAACCAACCCTAAAACTTCTCCACTTTCAGAATTCTTGTTACAGGAGGGACTGAATGTCCTTATAATTTAAGCCATTTATTCAATAGGTATTTGCTGAATACCTAGGCACTCATCTAGGTGCAAGGGTCACAACAGGGCACAACACAGAAATCCCTTCATAGAGCTGATATTCTAGTGGAGGATTGATAAGTGAGTAAATGAATGATGTATTAAAAGTGGGTCAGATGCCTTCCATTTACCCCTAGGCCCATTTTCACTTTTCCTTACCCTTCTCTCTTCCTAGAGGTTGATCTGAATGGAGGGCATCACCAGGTTTTGCTGTCCCCTGACTTCCAGCTGAGTTCAGCCAATGGGGAGCCCCAGCAGGAGACCAGAGGATAGAGAAGAGAGAGGCCAGGGTATTTACCCTCTGGCTCCCTCTGAACTGGGCTTGGGTTTGGCAGGGATCCTTTCCTGTCAGAAGCCACAGGTCCTGTTGGGCTTTCTCTCCTGAGGTCCCAGCCTTCATCAAGGTCCAGTCATCCTGCTCCTTGGCCCCTTCACCTCCAGCACTCCTTGATCTCCTACTCCTGCCTGCACTCCCCCTGTATCATTCATCCCTCTTTGACTACTACACCTCTTCTGAGGGTGCGCTCTCTCTTGTCTGAATCTCAACAGATGTAGGTGATTTGTGCTACATGGAAAATAAATTCATGAAGAGTCATGAGTGCAGAGGAGAGGAATATGTTTAAAGGACAGGACAGGAAGGCTCTCATTGAGAAGGTGACATTTGAGTAAAGATATGAAGGAGTCAGAAGATACCTAGAGTGCAGAAACATTTTAGGCAGACACAAGGGCCTGTGCAAAGGCACTGAGGTAGGTCCGGGCCTGGCTGTTGAAGAAAAATCAAAGTAACTGGAGTGACAGGCATAATGAGAGGGAGAGGGATGGGAGGTAAGTTCAGTTAAGCAAAGAACAGAAGCTATAGCACCTTGGAGCCATCGTGGGACTCCACTGTACTTGAATAGAAGGGCCCCTGCAGGTTTGTGAGCAGAAGGAGACTAATCACTGACTGTATGTTAACTGAATCAGCTGACTGCTATATGGGAAAGACACTGAAGGGGCCAGGTAGAAGCAAATATCCCAGTTAGGAGATGAGGGCATGGGCTGGGCAAGAGATGAAGGCAGCCAAAATGGCAAATGTGAGAAGTTGTTGAGTTCTGGATGTATTCTGAAGGTGGAGCCATCCAGATTTACTGACAGAGAAGTTATGGGCCTGGGAGAGAGAAGAGCTAAAGATGACTCCAAAGTGTGTGGCCCAAGTACCTGGGAAGATGGAGTTGGTGTCACCAATATGTGCAAGGCAGGAGAAGCAGGAATAAGAGGAGGTCAGGAGCTTTGTACACGTGAGATTTGAGGTGTGCATTGGACTGTGTTTTGATGGACCCTGATGCACCACATCTCCCGGGCTTCACACCTTTGTGCAGTCCCTTCCTCTTATGACTGGGCTGGCCCTAGGATCTGCTTGAACTCATTGAAAGCAGCACAGGTGATACAGGGCTTGCTTCTGGCTCAGCCTTGGGAAGGCCTGACACCTTGGAAGCCAGTTGCCATCTAAGAAGTTGGTCTACCCTGAGAACCATTTCATGGAAAGGAATGGGACCATTTCATGGAAAGGCAACCACTTCGGCCATGTGGAGGACAGAGACCAACCGTCCCAGCTGTACCCCCCGCCAGAAGCTAGCATCAAATGCTCACCACAAGAGTAAGGAGTTAGACATTGCAGTTATCCCAGCTGATACCATGGAAAGTCAAACAACAGTATCAAGAGAAATAATAAATTGCTGTTTCTGATCCAAATAAAACTACAAAAGATTTAGTGTAGCTCTAAACTTGGGACAGTTTTACCCCCAACAGGATAATTGGCAATGCCCAGTGAACTTTTTGGTTGCCACAACTAGGATGGAAGTGCTACTGGCATCTTGTGGGTAAAGGCCAAAGATGCTGAGCTGATGTACGAAGCAGCTCCCAACAACAAAGGATTATCTGTATCAAAACATCTATAGTGTTGAGCTTGAGAAACCCTTACCTTCCTAGATTTTTAATGTATTACAAATAATTTTGGCTTTCTAAAAGGAAATGACATTCTAGTAAGTCTTAATGTCATCGATAGGGTCTGCAACTTTAAGTGAAAATGATGTATAATGAAATCAATTTTGATACAAACAAGAGTAAAGTTCCTAAAGCATCTCATCAACATTATGATGAAATAGTGATGAACCAAACAAGGTTATTGGAGGACCTGCTATATATGTGAAGAGATAGGCTTTGAAAACGAAGATAAGTAAGGGAATGAACTTAGATGAGTTGAGAATTCTTTGAATTTTGGTTCTTTTTATTTCCATCTTTCTACTTTTTCCAAAATAATTGTATAACTACTACTATTATGTGATCATAAAAAGATGCTAGTTCTCTTTTTGGGGGTGGTTTTCTCTTGTTCAGCATTCAGTGACTTCTTCCTCATCCTTCACTTCAGGTTCAGAATCTCCTCCATGGCAAAGCCATTGGAAGAGCCAGATCTCTACTAGACAGTACAGCACATAGTACACAAGCCTGTGCTAACATAAAGTCAGTGTTTTGCATACTGGATTGATTGGGGGTGCAGGGGGTTGAGAGCTCTTAGATTAGTAACCAAATGAAAAATAAGACAAATAATAAGATAAATAAGACTCAAATATTACCATTATTACTAATAAAATCTAGCCTAGGGTCTATAGCTTAGATGTGAGACCAAATAGGCTTCCTAAACTGGACCTTCTATTGGGGCAGATTTGTCCTGTCACACAAGCCCAGACAGCGCAGACTTCACTACACTAGGAAGGAGAGTCTTCCCCTGGATGGATGAGATGCAGAGAGTCCCACCAGTGAGAGATGATGAGGGCTGAGCGGAGCATACCAATTATGTCTAGATTTACCAGTCAGATAAGTCACACCATCTCCCCTGGAGCAGAGTGAGGAAAGGGAATAGAGGGGTCCTGAGTTTTACTAACTGAGCTCCATTCATTTAGAAAGAAACATCAGGAGGGAAAGAGGCTCCACTGTTGCCCCTCCCCTTCTCCTACAGATTATCATTCTTCCCTTGTCAGTTTTAGCCACTGCCTGTGCTGTTCAACACAGTCTCTACCAGCCATGTATGAGTATTTAAATGTCAATTAATTAAAATTAAATACATTTTTAAAATTCAGCTTCTTAGTCACCCTGGCCACATTTGAACCGCTCAGTAGCCACATGTGGCTAGCGGCTGCTCTACGGAACAATGCAGGCATATTACATTACACCCATCGAAGAAAGATCTAGCTGACGTGCTACTCTGAGACTGCTGCCTTACCCATCTCTGTATCATCAGTGCCTATAACCAGGCCTGACTCAGAGATACCCACAAGTGTTTATTACATCGATACATGAAAGCAGACTACTGTGATTTGTTTTTCAAAACTGCATGTCGAAGAGATCTTTTCGTTTCAAAGCAGCAAGATATGAAAATGGAACATAGATATTTTGTTAAATGAAATGAATCCATCGAAGAATATGCATTCTATACTCCTATTTTTAAAACTTGTTACTAAGAAAGTGAGTTACTATTGAGTAAAAAGAAATGAACAGCTTAGGTAGTATGTTGTTTTTTCTAGGAATACAAAAAAAAATTACAGCTATTCTTAATGTGAATTATTAATGAAAGGCAATTTTAAGAGCAGGTAGACTCAAGCATTAGCGGCATGGTATTGGAGTATAAGGACAGATCACAGGGTTTGGGCTGATGGATATTACATGAAAACCATGAAATCCGATTCATAAGGAGTGTACAAAGTAATATTTCCTTTCCCCAAATATGACTCCCTTGTTTAGCTGCAGAGAAAGATAGGGCCAGATGGCACAGTTCTACCTCCTGACACAGCAATGCACTTTCTCTCACCTCTCCTTACAGAAATTACTTTTATTTGTTGCAAGAGTAATCTTAACCCTGGGAATAAACCTACTGACTGTGTCAGAGTCAGAATACTGAGACACTGACTGTGAGAATCCTTTTGTAGCCTGTGCTTTCTCCTCATTTGGTAGTTTATCAGCTCACAGATGTTGGATCAGAATTCAGTCCATAAAATTAAGACATTCTGTTTGACAGAGCCAAATCTAAATTGCTGAAGCATGGACAGTAAAGCATGAAGCAGTGCCTTACAAAGTAACTAGGACCGTCTAACGGACATTAAAAGTCAACATGGTTTCCAAATGAAAATCCTTAGATGCCGCAGTAATTTCTCAGAAAAAAAAAAAAAAGCTATCGTTATGAGACTACTAAAACCAAATGAGAATGACAAATAAAATGTTACAGAAAGACCAGTGCAATTAGCTTCTCTGCTGTTTTATTTTATGCTCAGTTGATGGGAGAAAATAATATTTTCATCAAACTATTAACATGAATGAATTTAAAGATATAAATGTAATCATCCAGAAAAATGGAATTAACAAAATAGTTTTAAAAATATACATGATAGAAAAGGTTTCTTTATAATTATTAAGTTCATTAACTATTATTCATTTTTAAACCATGATGGATTCTAGGCTTGGGTAAAGCTCCATGAGAATGAATACATCTCTCGGAAGCTGATATTGAAAGAGATTGAGTTGTTTGGTAAATTACTTCTTTCTTAATGATTGTTTTTCTGTTGCTTTTTTCCATTTTTAGACCCACTATGAAAATGGGGAATATATTATCAGGCAAGGTGCAAGAGGAGACACCTTCTTCATCATCAGTAAAGGAAAGGTAAGTTCTGGTAGCACAAGACAGTGATGGAGGAGGGGAGCCTGAGTCCCTCAGCAACCCCTGGAGAAGCACGGGTGCAGAGTTTTGAGCTGGACTAGCTTTTTTCAGTTTCTGAAACTAGAAGAGGAATATTTGAGAATGAATTTCCCAAAACCAGTGCAAAAGGAAGAAGTGCAACTTGGAAGACCAGTAAATTGTCTGCTTTAATATAATAATCATAATGCTAGATGTCAGGTATATGCCTGTATTTATGGGAAGATTCCCATAATTAAAATTATATAATGAAAATGGAAAAGACCAAGGTCATTTAAAATTTGTTAAGAAAAAAAAAATCCATCTAGTCACTAGAAGCAGTAGCCTTGCTATAGTGAAACACCGGGACTTTGAAAGCATGTGGCCCAAATTTGAATTGTGCTATGAGACTGACTAGTTTTAGTATCCATAGGCAAGTTTCTTGACACTCTGAGGGCAACAGGATATAAATGTATTCATGTTTTATTGTGTGGTTATAAAGAAATATTGAATGGCTACTGAAAAACTATTAAAATGGTAAATTATAGAGGAAGGAATAAATATGGGGTAGATAAGGGATATGAATAAAAGAATCAGAATTTGTTCCTTAGTATATTGTTTTAGTTTTTCAATATTATGAATCTATTATATATTTTAATTTAAAAACTAAATAAGAAATTAAGTGAATAGAAAAATGGGGATTTATGTAGATTAATACTCTAATATTATATTGCTAAGAACACCTTCAATTTGTTTCAATAGTAAAGTGATCATCATTTTTGCATTTAAGTATCATAGCACTATAACCTATGATTTGAATTTATTTTGCTTTATTATAATGATCCTCAAAAATAATTTGCATGTATTAAGCATTGTGAAAGGAAATGCAGGTGGAAGGGGATTTATATAACAGTTTTTATTTTTATAATTGTTAGTTTTAAAAATAAATAAATTTATTTCTTCTAATTTAACAAATACGGCTGATTGGTACCTTATGGCTCATTTCAAAATAGAAAAGAGACTCAAAGAGCCACAATGAACAGAATATGTGAAAGATTATAAATCTTGTTGGATCACATTCTAGATAATTCTCTTTGTAACAATTTTGAATTGAGAATGTGCATATGTCAATGATTTAGGCCAGTGACATGTCACACTGAAGTGAAAAAAAATGATATTTATACTTGTATCATACCTATTGTTTTGACTGATATTAGAAAGCCTGGGATAGAAATACAAGTTAGGAACCAGCTTCTGAAAAGGCATCATGAAATGACATGTCTGACCACAGTTACAGTTAAAACTATATCTTGTTTTTTCTATTGTTAGAAAATAATAAACATTAGCATTTTGTGGTTTATACCTAAATTGTTACAGCCTACCATTTGCTGTTTTATTTCTTAACATTGACTAAAGGATTGGAGAAAATTGAAAATCTTCACAAATGTAAACGATCCTCCTGGTCACAAGGAGACTTTTTATCCCAGTGATTTGGGTTTATTTTTTTCTTTATTACATTGTTAATTCTTTGCTGTCAGGGAGTGATATGTTTATCAGGTATGATGAATTTCTGACACATTTATGTGAATACCCTGTTACTACTGCAAATGCCTGAAACTGCCTAAAAAAAAGCTGCATTTTTAACCAGTTTCAGCTGAAGACAAGTACATTAATATGTCTAAATAATATGTCTAAATAGAAACAGCATTGGCATTACACCCTTGGAACCAAGCCGTTGGCAATATTTTAGAGTACCATAGGGATTCTGGGAGAGCAGTAGTAAGAGTATACTAGGGTCTTTTGACGAATTCAAGTTTTTTGTTTTTTTTTAACCAGGTATTTTTTGTTATAGGTATATAGATGTAAACTTGTTTTCAAATGCGTTTAAAAAATATATAAATGATAAAGCTGGCAAATATATTTTTCTTGTTACCACCAAACTGTCTTTTCCTTAGGAAATGTTGTACAACAGAGACACACAACAGGAGGCTATAGAACTACAAATGGATGACTCCTTGTTCAAGTCCATTTATTTAAGTGTAAAACAGTTTTTATCCTTCAGCAAAGCACAGCAATACAGGGAGAAAAACATTATAAAATAAACTGTGAAGTATCTGTTTCCCTGCATTACACCTATACACACTGATTTTTCTAAAACTTGAGGCAGAATGCTGCAGTGATGTGTAGAGTACCTACGGTGCTGCCTCAAGTTGAAGCTGAGTTAGTTCTCTCTACTTTAATTGATCCATTTCAGTTGCCTGAAAACATGATAACCCTATGCCCCCAACAACAGTAATTTATAAAACACCAAAGGGCTCACAAGAACATAAAAAATATCTCTGATGAAACTTTATGCATATATCCCTGTTGTGTTACATCAAAAAATAAATGATATCTTCATAAGTAAGTTGAATCAAAACTGAACAGGGTTGGAAGGTAAAGTTCCAGAGTTTCAATAATTCAAATGCAGTTTGATTTTCTGGTTTTATTTAAAAATACCTTGTATGCTGTTGTTAGACAAAAGTGTAATTCAAAATTTCTTGTCTATTAAATGCCATTTAAAAACCACATGGGTTTGCTTAGAATTAACAAGTGTCTAAGGGAGTTAGTTAAACAAATTGGCTTAACACAATTTTAGTGTTGTTGAATATGGGAAGTGTTCTCTTATGGAAATTTTATTTATGTACATATGTATACATAACAGTGAAACATGAGAAGCATTTCCTTTTAGATCAAGTGCAGTATAAAGATGCACGTTTTCCCCACTTCTGTTCAGTGTCCAGCTAGACATCACAACAATTGCAGTTAAGTCAAGAAAAAGATAAAATGTTTGGAAATGAAGAAATAAAACAGCATTATCTATAAATGATATGATTTTAGTTTCTTTTGAGATTTTTTTTTTATGTAGACAGATAAATCATTAAAATTACTAAGCATTTAGCTAGAGCTGCATTTTTCAGGACTTTCTTCTTTTTTTGTGTGTGGACATGGATGGATTTACTTATTTATATATTTTAAGATTTTTATTAAAACATACAATATCACATTAGTTTCATGTGTACACAATGGTTATTCAACATTTGTATACATGAAGAGGTGATCATTATGATAAGTCCAGCAATCACCTGACACTGTACCACACTATCACAATATTACTGACTATATTCCCTATGCTGTACATTACATTCCCATGACTGATTTGTTTTATCCCTGGAAATTTGAACCTCTTATTCCCCTTCACCTTTCCTCCCCCTTTTCTAATTCTTCAATTATAGTTGACCCATTACTACTTTGTAACAAGCGTTTTATATGTCTTAATCCCTTTCCCTTTTTCATGTCTTAATCCCTTCCCCTTTTTCATGTACCACCAACCCCATCCCATCTGTCAACCAAAAAGTTCTCTGTATCTATGAGTTTGTTTGTTTATTTTGTTCTTTAGATTTCACATGTAAGTGAAATCACATTGCATCTGTCTTTCTCTGTCTCACATACTCCACTCAGCAAAATACACTCCGGGTCCATCCATGCTGCTGCAGATCAAGAACCCATTCCATTCCCTGGCCAAGCAATATTCTATTGTATATATGTACCACCTCCTCTTTATGCATTCATCCATTAACAGACACCCAGGCTGCCTCCACATCCTGGCCATTATAAACAATGCTACAATGAACATATGAATGCACATGTCTCCTCAAGTTAGTATTTTGGGTTTCTTTGGATAAATACTCAAAAGTAGCATAATTGGGTTCTTCTTTGTCACTTGTTATAGCTTTTGTTTTAAAGTTAATTTTGTCTGGTATAAGAATTGCTACCTAATTTATTTGTTTGTTTGTTTTTTGAAATAATCTTAAAAGCAACAAGAGAAAAGCAGTTAGTTACCTATAAGGGAGCTCCCATAAGAGTATCACCTGATTTCTCAACAGAAACTTTGCAGGCCAGAAATATTCAAAGTGACAAAAAGTTAGGATTTATAACCAAGATTACTCTACCCAGCAAATCTAAATCTATCATGTAAAAACCAAAGGACAGATAAAGAGCTTCCCAGACAAGAAAAAGCTAAAGGAGTTCATCAATACCAAACCAAAATTATAAGGAACTTTGGAGGGACTTTTTTAAGACAAGAAAAAAAATAAAATATATGAATAATAAAATGGCAGTAATACATATGTATCAACAATTATTTTCAATGTAAATGGACTAAATGTTCCAACAAAAGATGGGGTTGCTGAGTGTATAGGAAAACAAAACCCTTATGTAAGCTGCCTATAGGAGACTCACTTCAGATCGCAAGACACACACAGACTGAAAATAAAGGGATAGAAAAAAGATACATCATGAAACTAAAAACAATAAAAATAAACCCACAAAACGTTTTTCTTTGTCGATGGAACTATTCTATATCTTTACAGCCTAGTATACTAATCATTAGTCCCATTCACTACCTAAATTAAAATCAACTAACTTAAATAAAGTATTCAGCTTCTTTCTTGGACTCATGCTGTAGGAATGCAAGTTGGTGTTACCTCTTGGTTCCAAGAATGAGTCATATGTAGTAAAATTGAAGATGTATATACTTTATAACCTTGTTCTTCATTCATAAATATTGATCCTAGTGAAACACCCTCGGGCACAAAAAAAAAACAATATTCATAGTAATGTTGTTAATACCATGTTTCAATATGTGGATAGCTACATGCAGATAATGTCCACAATGAAGATTGCAGAACTAGATAATTTACTATAAATTAAATTTTGAAAAAGCTGAATCATTCAATGCAATCTACCATATTAGCAGTCTAAAGAAGAAAAACCACATTATTGTGTCAATTAATGCAATGAAAATACTTGATACATACAACATGATCCATAATAAAAATGCTCATTAAACTGAGATATAACAGAACTTCCTCAAACTACTAAATTATATCTCAAGGTACCTATAACTGATGTCACACTTAATGATGAAGGACAAAGAAATCAATTAAAATAAGCTATCAGTGGAGAAAGGGAGGCCTTTTTAACAAATGGTGTTGGAACAACTGTCCATCCTTAGGCAAAAAAAAAGTGAATCTTGACTTCAACTTTATATCTTATGTAAAAATTAAATAATAATAATAATAGTTTTAAAAGTAAAATGTAAAGCTATAAAAGTTTTAGAAGAAAATCTTCATGACTTGGGATTAGTTCAAAAGTACTACCTGGGGGCCGGCCAAGTGGCGCGGTGGTTAAGCGCTGGCTTGGGAAGCCAGCGGCCCCGGTTCGGGTCCCACATATGAAGGCCAGTGACACTGCCATCAAAAAACAAACAAACAAACAAAAAAAACAAAAGTACTACCTGGATATACCAAAAGCAAAATTCATTTAAAAATGATAAATCGAGACTTATTAGAATTATAAACATTTCTCTGTGAAAGACAGTATTAAGAAAATGAAAAAAGAAAATATAAAGTGGGAAAAATATTTGTAAATCACATACCTGGCAAAAGGCTTATATTGAGCCTATATACAGAACATCCAAACATCAATTAAAAAAAAAAAAACTTAAAAAATAGACAAAGGACACTTCAACAATATAGATGTAAGAATGGCTAATGTGCACATGAAAAAGTTGTTTAATATCATTAGTTATTAGGGAATTGCAAATTAAAATGATGAGATACCATTTTTTGCTTATTAGAATGGCAAACACACACACACACACACACACACACACACACACACAATGCCAAGTGCTGATGAAGATACAGAGCAACTGGAACTCGTGTACATTGCTGGTAGGGATGCAAATGGAAAAGCCATTTTTAAAAATAATTTTGCAGTTTATAGAGTTAAACTAACATTTACCGTATCACCTGGTAATTGTACTTCTTGGCATTTATTCTAGAGAAATGAAAACACAGTTCAAACAAGAAACTGTGTGTCAATATATATAGCAGCTCTATTCATAATTGCCCCAAACTGGAAAATATCCTTCAAAAGATGAATAGATAAACTGCAGTACATTCATTCAATGGAACACTATTCAGTTTTATATATATATATATATATATATATATATATATATATATATATATATATATATATATATATGGCTTTTTTTTGTCCTGCAACAACTTGAATCTCAAAGGCATTATGTATAAAAATAGCCTGTCTCAAAAGGTTAAACAATTTATTCCATTTATATGGAATTCTCAAAAAGATAACACTAATGTGATGCTGACCAGACCATTCATCGTTTCTGGGTGTAAGATTTGGGGTAGGATGTGACTATAAATACATAGCATAAGGGAATTTCTTGAGGTGATGGAATTGTTCTGATTATAATTGGAGTTAGACAAATCTATACATGTATGTACATTTATAGAACTGTCTACCAAAAGAAGAAAAAAATTCAACTTTACTATACTATCATTTAAAAACCACATACATTTCTAAACACTGGTAAAGCTCAGTTTAAAATATAATTTAAAAAAGCATTTCTAGAATCAAGTATGCAGGAATATAACTAACAAAAATATTCAAGTTATTTAAAAGAAAATTTTATTTAAAGACATTAGAATGAAGAGCAAAATACCTCAATGGGGAAAAAAAAAACATTTGAAAGGAAGAATATATTGGGGAGAATTACTTTAGTACATATCAAGACTTATTATAAGGCTTAGGTAATGAAGAAAATATGGCTATCATTATAAAGAACTAGAAAAATATATCAGAATAAGAGACTAATGAGCTTAGATAAAGATCCATAGCTACATGAAAGCTTCATTTAAGACAGCATGGGCAATACAGATACTAAAACACTTGGTTATTCATTGAGAAACACATAAAGTTTGATCTTGACCTCACACCATACACAAATGTCAGTTCCAGATTTAAATGTAAAGGAAAAATTGCCGGGGTGGGGGTGGGGTAGTTGAGGGAATGCTTTATCATCTTGGGATAGGAAAGGATTATTTATTTATTTATTTATTTATTTATTTATTTATTGAGGGCAGTGTCACTGGCCCTCATATGTGGGTCCGAACAGGGGCCACCGGCTTCCCAAGCCAGCTGTTAACCACCGCGCCACTCGGCTGGCCCAGAAAGGATTTTTTAAATAAAATTTATTAAGTATAAACAATAAAAGATGATGTGGTCAAGTGTCATTACATTAAAATTAATAACTTTGGCAGCACATACAAAAATAGGCAAAAAGCATGAGCAGACACATAAAAAGAGATAGAACTGGCCCATAAAATAATATGACAAATTATCTACCTCTATTAATAATCAGGAAAATGCCACCTAACACCTACCTTCTTGGCAAAAATCAAAGTCTGACAATATCAAGTGTTGGTGACAATAAAGTACAATTTGAACTTTTTTTCATTCGTACTGTAGGGATGTAAGTTGGTGTGGCTTCTTTGTATCAAGGATGAGTCAATACCTAGTGAAATTGAAGATGTATATACTTCATAACCTGTTTTTCGTTCATAAGTATTGATCCTAGTGAAATACCCATGGACACCAGAAAACAATGGTCATAGTAATGTAAAAGCATGACAAAACCAAAATATAACTATAAAATAAATTTGGAAGAAACCCACATTTGCATCTACAGAAGAATTAATACACTATATAATGGAATAATATGCAAACAGAGGAAATGAAGTACAGCTATGTGTATTAACATGGATGAGTTGGATAAATCTCAAGTAAAATACTGATCAAATGAAACAAGTTCCAGAAGAATATGTGTGGTATGAAATTTATATGAAGTTCAAACCCAGGCAAATATATGATATGTATGCATGGAATGAGGTATGTGTCAGTGCATATGCATGCACACATTAAATTAGAAACATTAGCGAGGGATTCATGAACACAAAATTCACCATACATATGTTTGGGGGGAGGAGAGTGAGACCCGTGATGGAGAAGATATTCTAATTTACTGCTGTGTTACAAAGAAGAAGGTTCAATTGTAACCAGACTCCTAAGAATTATAGATCTTCCCCACACTGAATGTAACCAATGAGTCAAAGAATGGGTGCAAACTTGAAGCTCAGAAAAAAGTGCTTGCCCTGTACATGCCCCAAACTATCAGACAGAGCTCTTAAAACTGTGCTTCTGCAGTAGGAGGCATTTTGGTTTTGGAAAAACGGTACCCGTTTTTAAGCAATGGGTGCAGAATGTTGTTTGAAAAAAGAGCTGCATTGCGGACCCTTTAGTTTTATTAACTATTAATCACACAGGTGGGAAAATGGTTTGGTTTTAGAACTCCACAGTTAGATAGGAAAATGCTTACCTGCATACTTATTCTCTAGCTGGGTCTGCCCCATAAGTCTATAAAGTCTAGGGTGTGTTTTTTTTTACAATAAACATTACTTTTATAAAACCTATTGAATCTGTAATTTTATTTTATTTTTGGTTAAGCATGTTTGTTGAGCACATTTATATTTTTTATTTAAAATTTTGGTATTAAAGATTAATTTTATGTATTCTATTTAAAGTTTTCAATTCCTATTTCCATCCTTAATTTTTAAAATTATATTTGGTTGTATGGGCCAGCCGAGGGGCGCATTGGTTAAGAGCTGGCTTGTGGCTCCAGCGACCCTGGTTAGGATCCCACATATGAGGGCCAGTGAAACTGCCCTCCACAGCTAACAACAGCTCCACCTGGAGCTGGGCTGTGCAAGTCCAGGTGATGGTGTAGGCTGCAGCTCCTGCTGCAGTGGGCTGCCATAGGCTACAGCGAGTGGCCAGCAGCCAACATGAGCGGTGGGCAGCCAGCGTGAGCTGCCAACAGCTGCGGTGAGCGACCATCCAGAGGCTGGCTCATCCCAGAAGAGCACAATGATGATACCAACATGGGCCAGTGAAGCAATATCTTCCACGACTAGACTGAAGAACAAAAAAAGACAGCAACTTGTCTGTTTCCCTCCCTCAATTCCCAAACGTTGTTCCCCTCCCCCAATTCCCCAATAAAACCTAAAAAAAAAATAAAAATATATTTGGTTGTAAAAAAATAGTTTCAAAATTTTAAGTTACAAGACTATGTGTGTGTCTTACATAAAAATTAATCTACAGGTTTAAAAAAACATAAAAATATATACTCTTGTATCTGTCTAGAACTGAAAGTAATTAATTTTCTAAATCACATTTTATGGCAACAATAAAAGAGAAATGATGGTGATATGTGATAATTATTTTACAATCAAATGCATTGAATTTCTGAAATAATTGAGAGAAGTCGAAGAAAGGGGAAATTATGGCAGAAGCAAATGACTTTTTGAGACGCTTATTATTGAGAGGATGCTTTTGATAGCTTTTCTCATTTAATTCACACACACACACACACACACACTGTGGTAAGCATCCCATTTTCTGGACATGGTGGCCAGGTAACATGGGTTCAAACAGGCTAAATATTATCTTTAAGGTGCCATAGCTAGTTCCTTTCCACAGCCTTATGGATCATAAAGTACTTTATGGTGTAAGTGAAAAAAATAATTATATAGGCCACAGTTAGGGTATCTCTCTATATGTTTAACTTTCTCTACCATGAACTTTTTTCAGAATTAATAATGCAAATTATTAATAAATAATTATTAATTATAAAATATATAATTTATTAAATAATTATTAATTCATGACTGGTGTCTACATATTTATAATGATTCATTATATATGCAAAGAAAAACTGTGGCAATTAAAACTTGAAAGGGAAGCTTTTATTCTTGTCCTTTGAGCTGCTTATCTTTTCATATTCATGGGTTATTCATTTAGGTTTTCCCTCACATTAATCATATAAGCAGAAAGTGTTATTCTGGAGGTAGCCCATTTCTTATGTCAATGCCAGTGAATTTCAATAACATCTTTTTTAAAGAACATTTCAAAATCCACTGAAATTTCTCCGTGGCTTGCATGAATCTGCCATTTTGAATTTCTAATCTTTTTTTTCTCTTAACCAAATGGCGAATGTACAGTTATATCATATATCCTTATATCTAATTTTGAATTAATGATCTTAACTTATAGTATATTGTGCCTTAATACATGACTTTTTGTAACAGCCAGAAGAAGGGACAGATATGGTTTTCTTGAATTGCCTCATTGTACGGATGAAAAAAACTGAGGTTCAGAAAAACAACAACATGTCAATGTTTGTCCAAGATTGGTCTGTAGAACATTTGAATCCATAACTCATCTACATTAAACTTTTGATATTCAGCTTTACAAGACCCACTAAATCAGAACCTCAGGAACCTTTATTTTAAATAAGAAGTACATCCCAACTCCCCGCTACACACACGTTTTAGAATCCCTGGGCTAGTGTATCTCCATTCACATCAGTAAAAGCCTTATCAACATGCACATGAGCAACTCCAGGACAGACCTTAGTGGCAAAAACTGCATTTGCATGGTTTTGAAACACTGTGTAGAGGAGTGATCAAGTGGATCAGTGGAGAATTGTAATTGAATTCCTTCCACCTTGCAGACCTCCTTAATACGTGTAAAAATTTTGGTCTCTGACATCCACTCTCCAATTCAAAAACCCGAAGCAAAGTATTTTAAAATGTGCTTAAGTGTCTGGCGTTGTCTCAAGAAATTAGTTTCTCTACTTCATTTTCAGGCAGATGTATTTTAACTATTTAACCTTTCAGGGTGACACATAGCCAGTTTTATGAAGATTAGTAGATCTGGGGGAGGAAGTGAGTTAACACAAAGGTAAAACTTACTGCCTTTCTGTCTTCATTCATGCAATGAAAATCTTATTACTTGCTTTCTGTGGACTATCATGCAAGTCAGAAGTCCTGTGGGGGCCCAGTTGCCTTGTTAGTAAGGAGCTTTTCTGTCTGAACAATTTACAGTTCTTTATTATATGCTTATTATAAATTGTAGAGAATGTCAAAGAAATGCCCATTTCTTTGAAGAGCATGGTCTTATGATTTTAAAAAGACCTATATGTAATTTATATATCGTTAGAAAAAGAAACCTTGCTGAATGAAACATATGGATCATGAGGACATGGAGACTGAAGTTGATGGGAGATCTGCAGGAAATCGTCATGAAAATGTGACTGTTCTTTGAATGAAGCTGGATTTTTCTTAAGGAAAGAGCTAGGCATATTTTGGAGAATCTGGGCTGTGCATGTAGAGGTGTATAGAAGGATGTTCATTGCAGCAGAAAAAAGTGGAAAAAATATAAATGTCCATCTACAAGAAAATGGATAAATATGTATATTTATGGAGAGGAACAAGACTGGATGAACTATATATCTAATAGCATGAAATAAACAAAAGAATGTTAAGAGAAAATATGTAAGTCTCAGAATAACACACACCATATTATGCTGTTCATATATTTAAAAACTCATACATATAAACACATAAAAAAAAAAGGTTGGAGGAACGTTCACGAAATTCATTGTAATGGTTGCCTCATAGGAGGTAGGAAATGGGAACAGAGATGAGGATGAAGTGAAATTCAGATTTCTGAAGAATTTATTATTTCTTGAAAACAACTTGAAATTATAACAAAATATTTGGATGTCATTTCTTGTGGTTTGCATAAGAATTCTGTCATCATTATTCATTGGTTCCTTTAGTGATCATGTGCTAATTTTCTTCTTAAAAGTAAGTTTAAGAAAAAAAATAAGAAATGGAATGAACATTATCAACTAGTGTTCATTTGGTCATCCAGGGTATACAGACTTTCATTGTTTCTCTTTGCAGGTAAATGTCACTCGTGAGGACTCACCAAGTGAAGACCCAGTCTTTCTTAGAACTTTAGGAAAAGGAGATTGGTTTGGAGAGAAAGCCTTGCAGGGGTAAGTAGATCACACATTACGCTGTTTTGGGTTGAGTACTACATAAATTCCTGTCTGAAAGATTGAGCTCCTAGCAAAATAAGCTCTTCAGTGCTTATCCTAATAGCAGGACCCTTGATGATCATATTTATTTATTTCCAGCTGCATTTGTAATCTGTATAGATAGCTTGTGGGATCAATTGGTGACTAACTTATGTAATAAATTATTTTTTATTAATTTTAAAATTTCTCAGCTTTATGTTTCTTAGCTGCAAGCTCTATAAAGACTCTAATAGAGAGGGAGAAATCTCTGCTAAGCTTCCTTTGAACAACACTTTTACTTAAAATCATAGGAAGGTGATTGGTTGAGAATTTTGAAGTCCCTAAACCTGATTATGCAAGCAACATCTCAGGAGGCAGTGAAGCCATTTGGTATTCATCTCTGGCTGGTTGTGGCCATTGCTGGTTATGGTAATGGAGGTGGAGGAGGAGGTAGACATGTAGGTAATGCACGCTCAGATTCACTCCTGGTGGGCTCTGAAGGCTGGACTAGTAAGGGTGAACTGCAAGGTCACTGATACTCCATTTGTAAACTAAGACCTGAAGAGGCAAGCCCGTGTTCCCCTTTACCCCATATACTGTGGGGGGAAAAAAACCCAGTTGACGTTGTACCACTCATCATACAGAATGCATGACAAATATATTTGAGTAGTCTACTCTTGTTTTCCAATAAGCAGCACATCTGACTTATCAGTATATGTAATATAAGCCTTTTTAAAGTTCAGTGCTATATGTATACAAGCCACCTGAATAAGAAATATCCAATATTTATTTTTTGCATCAAATTCCAGGTGCAGAAGTATCTACTAGAGAGGAACAGCAATGGGACATAATTTACTCCTAAATATTTAGAACAGTCAATTTTGCTTTCATTTCAAATTATGCCTTCATTGCAAAAAATACATTATAACCATTTTTGCTTAAAATTACTATAAAGAAATAGTTTAGGGAGTTGTTATTTTTTTAAGCCACCATCAGATGTCAGGTCTTATTTTCTTCTTTACTATTTCACAGTTACAAAAATATAATAGAGATTTTGATCAATCACCTTATTCAGGCCACATTACCTTATAAAATTTCAGAACTGAGTGAATTTGACTTTCTTTTTTCTTTTACTGAGTTCATTTGATCCCTATCTGATAAGTACATACTTGCCATTAAATTTTTCCAATGGCAAAGTTGTAAAAAATACCACGCTTGATGGAGATGCACAAAAGAATGCAATAAACATTACCTTCCTGGTGTAAAATGCACAAACATATTATTTGTACTTGAATCTTTCTTTCCTTTGATTACTATATATAGAGAAGATTCTAGAGAATAATACCACCTGATTTCATGGGTTCAAGATTGCATGCCCTTGTGGAAATTGTCATTTCCAGCAGAGACAAAGATACAGAAAGACTCCTCTAATTTCTAACGATATCTCAAGTGGAATACCAGAAAATAAAGCATAATTAAGAATTGACAGATTTTCTTTTGTAGTTTACTGCCACTGCATTTTGGTGTCAATTAAATAAAGCTTTTTACGGTGAAAACACCTGCCTAGAACATATCTCAAGAAGTGACCTTGGGGATATAGTTTATGGAAAATTATCAAATTTTACTCTTATATCAAAATTTAAGTTAATGGTATTCCATTTGTATTGAATTCATTCTGTCATCCTCCTAAAGTTGGCTATATAAACCATAAACGTAAACACATATACACTGTTTTATTTGTGTTTAAAATTTTACATATGAAATCTGATTCTATTTCATATGGGGTCAATATATCATTCTTTCTACTTTCTACTGTTATACAAATTGCACTTGTGCCATTCCTCGGTTTAGAAGTTTTGTCTTCTTTTTGTATTCTTTTAATAATTAGTCTTTAAATTTTTAATGTTTTTGTCTAACATGTTATCTTGTTAATCAATAATTCTATCCTTTTCTTGAATAATATAAAGATCATTTTATGTTTAACATCAAATTACTCCTACCCACCTTCTGTCTAGTTTTCTAGTATGTAGTTCCACTAGATTGGTAAATCCCCAAATATTAGTCCTTATTATTACCATATTTTTTCAGACACTACTTACTTAGGTTTAGTAACTTGGTTTACCTATTACAGCAGGTCCTTGAAGAATGTGGCTTAGTTATAATGATGAGGTGCCATAGGAACTGAACTCTTCTTTGTATGAATTAGCCTGTGGTAACATTGGTTTCCCTATACATTATTTTGCTGTAGTTGCAAGAACCTATTGGCAGTGTTAAGTGAGGACTTACTATCTTTGCTTATTCCTTTTGTGTTTGTCCTTTAGTAGTTGTTCAGAGATGATCTGTGTATACCTTTTGCATTTGCTTTTATGTGAATGAGCATTGATTGGGTTGTGCATAGAAAACTATGTTAAATTTATTTTTTCTCAGCATCTTAAATATTACTCCATTTCTTCTGGCATGCATAGTCTATAATTAGTTAAATCACTATTCCTTTACAGGTAATGTCTTTTTCTTTGGTACTCATCTCGATCTTTAATGTTCTTCTGCATTTTACCTTTAAGTGCATATATGTTTTACTTTTCCTTCATTTGACTCTGTGTTCCTTTCTTCTAGGAATGTAGTTTTCCTCAATTCTAGAAAAGCCTCAGCATTATCTCTGCATATTTCCTTTCTGCTACTTTCTCTAGTCTCTCATTTTGGAATACTTAATATTCTAGGTTTACCCGCCTCATCCTACCATCCTCACATTCTTGTTTCATGTTTGTATGCTCTTAGTATCATTCTGTGCTATATTTGTAATGGAATCTAGGCAAATGCTCTCAGATCCACCATGCAATTGTCTACTTCTCCCTTCAATTGTATCAAGCCTTAAATCCAGTCCATCCATTGAATAGATTCCAGTAACTTTTTCAAAATATATTTTTAGAATTCCTCCTTGGCAAGCCACAGTGGTTAGGAGTGCATGCACTGAAATGAAACATCCTGGGTTCAAATGCCAGCTCCATCATTCACAGGATATTTGATCTTATTTTTCTGTACTTCCCTGTGCTTCAGGCTCATGGTTTATAAAATGAGAATAATAGTATCTGCCACATAGGATTGAGGTGACTAATAAGCCAAATAATGTAGATGGTTCGTATGCATATTAGAATGATGACTGGCAAATACTCTGTTCAGCGAATGTCAACTATTATTATTTTATTATTCTTTTCAAATATGTTATATATTGTTTCTTATTTATATTTTATTTATCTCTTTGTTATTTTGAAAATATCAAATTCTTTGAAATTGACTCTTACCTTCGCTTTTGGGGTGCAATTCGAACACTTGTCATATCTGCTGACTCCCCCTCCTGGCAATAGAAACACTCTAGGACCCTGGCTTTATGAAAGGCTCAGTCATGACCTCTGTCCCAGAGGGGACCCTGAAGACTCCTTCACCCACTGCTTCAGGACCTCTCCTATTCAGCTCTAGCTTGCATCACCAACCTTTGGACCCTGCTCTCTTTTGAGCACTTGAGACTTGTAAAATTTTTGTGTTGTTCTTTTTGGGTTTTAGTGAGGATTATAATCAATTTGTGTTTTAGTGAAGACTATTCATGTGAGGATTATAGATAATCTATATAAAATGTAACAATATCTTGTGGGATCTTTCCCGTGTTGTCCTAGATTTCAGACTAAAGTCCAAAGCCTAAAAGCTGCCAATACTTGGGGCTAGCTTATTCTGGCAGAACTGACAAAGAGCCAGAATTGCTCTTTTAGTATCGCTAGCCTCTCTGTATGATGGAGAAGTGGGGATACTAAAGGTTGTCCTGTTGGGGAAAGCAGTGTTCATCAAAAGAAGTTGTTCACTCAGTTCTCTGGTCTGAGCTTACCTTCTTGTTGAAGAATTTATAGGTAAACAGATGATGAAAATAGTGTGTGTTAAGTGATATTATTGGAGAAGCACAAAGTGTCATAGCAATGTTAACACATTTATATCTCCGTCCCAAAACTTTGTCCTAACCTCCAGACTCAGTTTCCTGTGGGGCCTGGCTGCTTACATATTACTCAGGTGCACCAAACGGCACTTGAACAACAGTAAACTCATTTCTGTTCCATTTCTCCAACAAATCTATTCCTTTTCAAGTGATCACTATTGCAACAAATGCTTCTAAACCAGAAATTTGGACATTGTCATTATCAGTAACTGTTTCCTGTCCTGAAATGCCCACATCACTAATAACTAATTTTGTTGATTCTGTCCCTAAATAACTTTAACCATGACCTGCATCTTGCATTCCTCACTGCCACAGTTCTGATCTGTCACCTGGATTACTCTCTAGCCTCCTAGCTGACCACCTGGTATCCAGTCTTGCTCACCTTTTGTTCGTTTCATACACTGTGGTTTTGACAAACTCTCCATATTAGTTTTCTAGGGTGGCCATTATAAATTACCACAAACTGATTGTCTTAAAACAATGATATTTATTCTTTGACAATTTTGAAGGCTAGAAGTCCAAAATCAAGGTGTTGCCATGGCCATGTTCCCTCTGAAAACCTAAGGGAAAATCTGTTTCATACCTCCATCCTAGCTTCTGGTCATGAATGGCAATTCTTGGCCTCTTAGGCTTCTACTTCATCATTCTAATTTCTGCCATCTCTCCTCTGTGTGTGTTTCTGTATCAAACCCTCTTTCCTTACAAGGACACCAGTCATTGGTGTTAGGCCTACCCTAACCCAGTATGATGGTGTCTTAACTTTATTATATCTACAAAGACCCTGTTTCCAAATAAGGTTACAGTTACAGGAACTGGAATTTAAGGCTTTGACATAACTTGTGGTAGCACAATTCAACACATAACACTGTGCAAAGCAATTTGGCCCACGTCACTTTTCTTCTCAATGGTTTCCTGTGACACTTCCCGCTGTGAGATCTGTTCCCATATTGCTACTTCATTCTCATCACCCACATACCTGCATCACGATCTATGTTCTAGTCACACTGAGATCTGTTATAGCATCATCATTCCCATGACGTATTTTACTTTTAGGCATTTGGTATGGCAGTAATCTATTGTGATCACAGTCCTCCCTGGCATGGATGAATAACTAAAGTTACAATAAGCTTCAACTGGGATAGTAGAACCAGGAAGACCAGCGTAGCATAGAATTAAAATGTACAGGCGTGTGGAAACTGACCTGTTGCTTGTTGGCACCTGGACCCATGATATGGTCACATACTCTTATATATTAACATAAAGCTGCCTAAAAACAATAGTTCATTGGGCTTTGATGTCAAGGAACTCATTGGAGGAATTATGGAACCAATGTCGTGGTTTTGAAGAGACCATATTGCATACCAAATATAGACACACACACACACACACACACACACACACACACAGTGAACACACATATCCCAAATTATTGCTATTAGCATGAGAACAAGTTTAGCCAAGCCTATATGCACAATAACAAAGATCATTAAATCAACAAAATTTGAACAGCTGTTCTCTGAACTTCTCTAAAGAATACACCTATAATATGAAGTTAATTATACAAAACATTTTTTGTTATTGTTTGAATTTACTTGATAATCTTGTTAATGTTTTAATGTGCATTATAGCCTCAGATATATCACAAATAGTTAATTTAGCCTATTATAATAGGCAAGAATCATCAGTAATTAATATTAACCCAAGATAATTACTTTTAAATACATTAAGAAATTGGTGTTTAAAAAATTCTGTTAAATGCAAGGAGACTTATGAAAGAGAACTTTTCTTATAGAGGAAAGCTTCAGGTCTGCTTACACAAATTATTGTTTATATAAAAAGAATCAGATTTTCATAGATGTTTGGGGAAGCATCAAGGTGTCTTAGGAAATGGTTTCTTTATCCCTGCTGTCATAAATGTAAGGTCAGTTTCAATGGTGGAAGTTGAGCTACTTAATAAAATAATGCAATCCCTCATTGTTATTCTCCACCATGTCACTCAGACAAATAATTTCCTTCAGGAACCACAAGATAAGAAAATATAATTTAAACTTCAAAATATCTTCAAAAACAGATATAAAAACGTTTCATTTCAAGCTAATTTTCTTGTTAATTAACTTGGCTAGTGTTTTGTGTCTCTGTCATTTTTATTCTTTCCAGTTCTAAATGGTTGCTTCTTAAATTTCCTTTTATACAGAAGAAAAATGACTTGTTATAAATCACACTTTGGACTGATAACAAAGATTTTAATTGGTTAGATTCATTGCCATTATACTGATCACTTGTGATGCCTGAAAAAAGTATGTTTTAAAGACCTCTGAATATCCTTGCCAAGAATTATCTTCGAATGTAACATTTACTCCTGTATTCTGTTGAAACTGTGTCCACATGAGATGAGTATTTCCAGCTCGCATTTGGCCTTATATTCCTCATTCATACAATGAACTGGGAGTAAAAAATATGCTACGTGATCATTGTCTTACCCTATATTCCATGCATTAGGGCAAGTACAATATTCCTTTTAGGACATTTCAAATAGTATTTAAGGGTATTTAATTCTACCATTGCTTCCCAGGGCCATGTTCAAATATATCAGTAAATAATCTCATTGGTACCATGGTTTAATCAAGCAATAAACAATTATCAATTGCAAAAAGAAATGCCATTTACAGTAGTATCACAAATTATGCAGTAATTAGAGATAAGTTTGACAAACTATGTGTAAGACCTGTATACCGAAAACTACAAAACAGTCCCAAATAAATTTTGAAATAGACTGTGTTTGTATATTCTAACATTCCATATTGTTTTTCCTGGCTAACCTATACATCCAGTGCAATCCCAGTCAAAAATCCCAGAAAGCTTTTTTGTAGAAATTGGCAAGCTGATTGTAAAATTGATATGGAAATTTAAGGGACCTAAAAGAGTCAAAGGAATTTTGAAAAGAGATACAAGTTTGAAAGACTAACCCTACCAGACTTTGTGGAGTTCGAGATCAGGGTAACAACACGGTTGAGTTCTGGTGAGGATACTCTTCCTGGCTTGCAGGTGGCTGCTTTTGTGCTGCGTGCTCACATGGACCTTTCTTGGTATATGCACATACAGAGAACACATAAGCTCTCTGATGTCTCTGCTTATAAGGATACTAATCCCATCATTAGGGCCCCACCTTTGTAACCTCATCTAAACCCAAGTGTCTCCCAAAGGCTCTATCTCCAAATACCATCATATAGGGGTTAGGGCATCAACAAATGAATTTTTGAGAGGCATTAAATTCAATCCATAGCAATAAGCTCACTGACAGTCATCATATTCTGCAAAGTCACGAAGTTTAGAACAAATCAATGCTTGCAAGGCAAGGGTATGCCAAACGGGTCTTCTTGTCTTTGCAAATCAGTTCTGGGCTGCGTGTTAGCATTTAGTCCATTTAGATACATGATTCTCAGCCTAGAAAACAGAACAGACAAAATTTTCTACCAACATGGTAGAATTTTAAGATCAAACAGATAAGCGCATGCAGGAGAGAGGAAGATGGAAAGACCACATCAGGCTCCAGATTTCACAACTGAGTTGCACTTATGGTGGGGCTGGGGGTGGGGAGGGTTGTTGGTGTTCAATCCTTGGGCACAAATACACAGAGGTTATGGGTGAAGACTTTTAAACAGTGATCACATGGACAGTACAAAGGTGGAGAAGAGCCACTGTCCCACCAGCAGTGGTTTCTATCTGGCAGTAAAATAAGCTAGGGTTTTTCAGATGTTTCTCATTCATTGTTGACCCTTGCCTTTTCCAGAGAGAAGCTGGTGTTACCATGCTGATGAGGCTGTTCTTGATGTTAGCCTTTTTCTGAACAATAGTGTCATTGAAAAATGAATTTGGAATTCTAGGTAAATTAGGTTTAATATTTAGGAAAGAAATAACCCACACAAAATAATAGGTAAGTTTTACATAAAGTATTTATGCCTGTACTGCCTGAAATCACCTGAACCATCAGTGATCCTCATATCCCATGTTAGAAAATAGAAGATACACTACTAATTAAAGCAGTTGAGCCAGCATACCTATACGTTACGATAAGACATTTAAAATTTAAACAGCATGCATTTTAATTGTCTCACATTTAATTGTCTACTCACTCTCAGCAAAAATGTATTGTTGACTATTTAACAGTGAAACATTTAATGGTAAACAAGGCAGATTTTCTGCCCTCTAAAGCATTGTACTAAATACTCTTGCTTATGTTATTCTGTTGTTTCTCACAAAGGTCAGTATTAGTCCCATTCTACATGTTAGAAAACTGAGGCTCAATGAAGTTAGATAACTTGTACAAGGTCAAACAGTTAGTCTGCAGAACCACTAGAATCAAATCCAGATCACCTTGGTTCCATCACCTACTGTCTTTTCAGTTTCCCATACTGCAAGTACGTGCAACAATGACCAGACTAGGCAGAATGGACATCATAGCAAGTCCCCAAACATGGAAGTTTCATTTTATAACTATCTCGCTTTCCTACCCTAATTAGGTATAACAAAACATGGGAGAAAATCATATAGTTCTTTTTTTTTCTTCTGTTTTCTATTCATTCTTACTCTCCTAAGATACTCAATACATTTATCTACCAATCTCCATGATTTAGATGATGGAGCCTCACTTAGAAAAATATTTGTGGTTTCACCTTGGTCTCAGTCCTAGTTTTCCACTGCCAAATGGACATGATTTTAAAGCAAAAGGACCTATCCATCACCCCCCGCCCATTTTCCCTTTAAATAGCTGTGGCAGTTTCTTAAACTATCCCTTTTCCAAAACTGTCTCACAACTCAGGTCTGTGAGTATTAAGAGCTTATCCTATAAGGTATAATAGCTGCCCTTCTGTTTTCTAGAATATTCCTGAGTGTCTGAGCTTAGTGATGCCCTCAGCATCAGTGGCTGACAGTTCCCTGCTACCCAGATGGCTGACTGCCTCTCTCACTGTCTGCTCAATAACAGCTTTGCTGAAAACCTGCTCCCCATATGGGGAAACATGTTGGTTTGAAAGGAACATTTTTCACAAACATTCCATAAGAAGAATACAGGTTTTCTACCACCCCCATCCATATGCACTTATTTTCCTTAGAAACTTGGGTTTCCTATCCTGGAGAAATATTTAGATAGATAGATGATAGATAGATAGATAGATAGATAGATAGATAGATAGATAGATAGATAGAGAGATAGAGATGAGATAGAGATAGAGATATATTTTACATTAAGGCTTTTGAAATTGTAATACCAAACAAAAATCATCAGAAATTGTAAAACATGTATCTGAAGTTAACTTTTAAACTTATGAATTTTAAAATTATGTATTTTTAAAGTAATCATAATTTGTTCTTAATATGTGAGAAAAAGGTAAAAGGTATGTTTCTGTTTCTAGACTTACCTCTGAATGGTAAGGATTTGAGATCATGGAAAATAACAGATTTTAGAACTTTTTCTACTATAACTTGTGTTTATTTTGCATCTTTCTTAACTTCTTCCATCTCCAATCCATACACTTTTTTTTGTCCATGTCACTATGGGTATCTGATAAGCACTGAGGATATTAAGCCAACTGTCACACACCTGAGGCTACCATAGACTATTTTTATTTTTATTTATGGTTTGGCTGGTAGTCTTATTCAAAAGAAGACTGGGTAAATTATTTTGTTGCTAGCTACAAAAATTCATTATTTTCCCATTTGCTAACACAGAGTGAGTCATTAAGAATTGGAATATAAATCTTGCAATTTCTCCTTCTAGCAGTGTCTAAATATCCTGAAAAGAACTTCTTAGCCAAATGATTTTATTTTCAAGTAGCAAGGCTATAAGTGTTTGTGGAAATGGGAAATGATATTTAAGTGATTGATGAGATAGTTTGTATTTATAGTTCTTATTATTCCTTTCATGGTTCAGAGAGTGGATCATGGATTTCTGGGTCTCCTCTAAGAATGGAGTCGGATATACTTATAGGCAAATACCGTGGGAGAAAAGCAGTCTTTACTAGCATTTTAATTTCTTTTTCATATGCATTATTTTCCCTTCAAATCAGTTCCTCTGTTAAGAATACTTCCATTTCCTTAGTAACTCACGTGTGAAAGTTGAGGACAATCTGCAAACCACACCCCAGGCCAAAACTCCCCCTCCTCCTTATATGGGCACCCTATTTTACGTACTGTTCTCCCACAGTGTTTCTTATATTAATTCCTTTCTCTCTGTATCACTTTTCCCACTGCAGTTCAGAAAAGTTTTTTACCTATAGCTTATGGTGTTAGATTCGTTTTCTCATTCATCATTCCCTAACACATCATAAACATCACAACCCTAGGCCAGATAAGTAGGACCCTTGCTCTGAGCCTGAGCTTTAGCTGGTCCCATTCTAGCCCCTCTCTGCTATACCTCTTTCCAAAGGGAAAATAATCCTCAGGGTGAGGGGGCTTTGCTGAATATGCCCACTGGAGCCTGTGTATCCCCTTCTAGACCATCCTTCAAGGAGCATGGTAAGGGAGATGGGGTGGTAGTGTGGAGGAGCATTTGCTGTTTTAAGTAGGTTGGTCAGCATAGTTCTCAGTGAGGAAATGACATTCCGCAAAGATTTGAAGGTGAGAAGAGAATGAGCCACAGATATCTCATGAGGGAAGAATGTCTCATGTACTAATAACAGGGTCTCACCAAATCTACTTGATATGGTTGGTAAACAATTTAATATCCTTTCTCATCTCTGAACCTTGGCAAAAGTTAGCACTCTACCTGGAAATCCCTTTCACGTATCTGTCACCGTGCTTATAAGTATTTAACAACCAGCTCTTGGGGGTAGGGGGGAAACAAAACACACAGACAAAAAACAGCTCTTGTGATTACCAATTTCTGCAATATAAATGCCCCCACTGTAACCAAGTTATCCATGTGATGGCCCCAAATGTGGAGTTGGGAAGGCGAGATGTGCAAAAGTAGCTCCTACAGATGGCATGAGATAGCTCCTGCATAGATAGCACCTGCCTTATTTCCTGTCACCAGGCGTCACCTATTTAAATGTCCCTCTGCCCCTTAACTGTCATCCCGTGGTGGGTTTCATTCCCTGCTTTTGCTCTCCAAAAGCACACCACATTCTCACCCCCATTATAGCATTTTCATTTTCTGTCTGCCCATTTAATAAAATTAAAAAAAAAAAAAAGGTTTTTAGGCAGTTATCATTTTTACATTGGTGGTGCTTAGCATAGTCCCTCATATAGCCCGATCATGTCGTATATTTTTGAAGTCACTTCAAAAATAGGTTTTAGTTGTGGGTGGGCGCAGCCCACCATCCCATGCAGGAGTCGAACCCAGCAACCTTGTGGTTAGAGCATGTGCTCTCACCAGCTGAGCCATCCTGCCACCTGTTGGCGGCTCAGGGGCAGCTCAGCTCAGGCACAGATCACTGTCCCATGTGGAAATCGAACCGGCAACCCTGTTGCTCAGAGCTCACACTCTTAACCAACTGAGCCACTTGGCTGGCCAGATACATGTCCTTTTAGGGAGCCACTTCATGGACGTTGTAGTGGCCTTACCACTGGACTGTACATCTGAAGCTGAAGCTGAACAATATTATATGTCAACTATAATTTAACACATAGGGGCCAGCTGAGTGGCGTGGTGGTTAAGCGCTGGTCTTGGGAAGCCAGCGGCCCCGGTTCGGGTCCCACATATGAGGGCCAGTGACACTGCTCTCAAAAAAAAAATAATAATAATAATAATAATAATTTAACACATATATAGTCATGGGATGTGGAATATAGTGCGGGGATGAAGTCAATGGAATTGTAATAGATATGTATGATATCGGGTGGGGGGCAGGGAAAGGGAGAGTCACTTTGTAAGGGGTGAAAAACGTAACTATTGCATTGTTTTGTACATCTGTAACTAATAATAATATAGTAATAAAGAAAAGAGACAAAAAATAGGTTTCGGTAAGTTACTGTTATTTTGTTCTTTTGAAATGTCTACTTGTAATATTTGACGATAGTCAAGAATCAGTTAATTATTTCAAAGTGATAATGACATTGTCATTATGAAGTGAAAAAGAACCCTTACATTTTAGAGATTTACAAGTATTTGCAGATAAAATATGAAATAGTTGGAGCTTGGATTTACTTTAGAATAATCCAGAGGAGTAGCAAATGGGGGAGGGGGAAATGGATGAGAAGAGATTGGCCAGAAATTGATTATTGTTGAAAATGAATGACAGGAACACTGCCGTTTAGTCTATTTTTTTTTCTCTCTTACTCTATGTTTGAATTTTTTCATAATAAACTAAATAAATTCATCATAATTAAGTTATTTTGAGATTGTCATAAATAGTGCTCCTGAGCTAAGTACCAAAATTATTCTTTGTAGTCATTTCCATCACAAAATCGCATTGAGCATGGGGGTGCATTTCAATAGCTGATTCTTCAAATTGTTTTTACTTAGCAACCACTAATATAATTACTTTAATAATTTATTTACTTCCCACTCCTAAATGCTTAGGAAATATGTTGTAGAACTGACTAAAAACACAACACATACACAAAAAATCATCTGATCCATAAAATTTGGAACAGGTCTAGATCATAATATGCTACAAAATTCTTTCCTGATATAAGTAGTGTTAGAGGTTTTCTTTCTTACATGCAGGTTTAACTGACTTTTCTTTAAAACGATTAGTCAGGAAATTGTTCATGTAAAATTGTCACTTTGAGTTGTTTTACAAAAGTGGTTCTCTGACAGCCTCAGGGGTAAGATTTATGAAAAGCAAGTATAAAACAAAATATGATTTTTTTGGTGGCTGCTCATACTTACCAAGAGTGTTTTGCCTAAAGAGTTCTAGGATGGATGTGAAATTGCCTAGGAAACTAGATAAAGATTTATTTTGTGTTAAACCTGAGTCCAAAAAGTATATGTTCCAATCTAGCAATATTAGTAAACATTGCTACAGTATAAAAAAAAGCATATCTACAGGGGTTGGAAGATCAAAATGAAGTGGGCATCAAAATGAAGATCTTTTTTTATTTATTCTCTTCTATCTGAATTGAATTTTAAATAATCACTTAATATTTCAAATTTGTGTTTACATAAATATATAATAATGAAATCCCTTTTGACATTGATAAACTATAAAGAACCTTGCTGAAAGAATGTAGACAGGACTTTGTTCAGGGAATTTCTATAAGGATTATGGGTGATGTGAATATTAGCTAATAAAATAGCCCAACTTTACAAGAAGTTCCTTAGAAAATGATTAGTAGAACTTTTAGAGTACTTGATAGGGTCCAGTTTTTTAAAAGGAGTACAGTTATCTTACTACTGCAATATTTGATAAAATATGTTTCATTTAGACAGTACAATCAAACTAATTATCTGCTTAACTAAGATGTTTTCAAGATAAATGGAATGAAAAATTTTCCACCTCCAAATTATAAACTTTATTCATTGTCTTAAAATAATAAGACCTTATTCTAGCTAAAGACTCAAGTTTGAAATATCTATTGTCTTCAGAGATATATATTTTTAAAATGTATTTTGAAAAAAATTCAAGTTTACATAGAAGTTACAAGAGTAATGCAGAAAACTCCCATGTATATCTAAATTCACTAGCTGCTGGTGCCTATGTGTACTTATCTGGACTCTCTGGGGAATAATTTACTTCAACATGTTTGAGTTGTTGGCAAAATTTAGATCTTTGAAGTTATAAAACTGAGGCTGCCATTTTCTTGTTAAATGGCCCTCTCCATCTTTAAGCCAGCAAAGATGCCTATTTTCTTGCTTAGACTCGCCCTCATTTCCCCTTCTGCTACCAGTTGAAGAAAACTCTTGACTTTTTAAAGGGGTCATGTAAGTAAATCAGGGTACACACATTATTTTAAGATCAACTGTGTCGTATAACAAGCTATTCACCGGAGGGATGTTTCATCATTTTCTGGAGGGTTCAGGGAAGGACATCTTCGGGCAGCCATTTTAGAAATTCTGCCAACCACAGTAACATCCTGTTAATCTTTAGAGTTGTGTCTCTTATTCATTTTCCCTTCTACCATGGTGGGCAAACAATTCAGATGGAGATAAAATTGTCCTCTCTGTACTACATGATTTTTGGGCATTGAAAACAATATGTGTTGATTTCCATCAGTGGAGTAAAAAAATCTCAGGTTGTGTCAGATCTGTTTTTATTTTGTAGAGATGTAAACACAAGGAAGCTATATTGAAATAAATGTTCTAAACAAGATGATTAGGGTGGTTTCCTTGTGTAATAAAATTACACATTTAAGTGGTGATGTAAAAGGAGTGAAGGAGCAAAATGAAAGTGGATTCGTGGAATTTTCAAAGTCTGCTTGTGGTGCAGCGATCCCAAATGTACAGTAATAATTAGCTGACCAGATGTTTCTTGTACAGTAATGGAAGGAGGGTGGAAAAATGGGCAGATTCGATGTGGCTGGAGTTACTACTTCCCCACCAAACACTTCTCCCAGAGTTAGTAGCAGTTGCCCCTGTGATTGTTAATGAACCTGTATTTGAGAGCATCAGCCCTTGAGACTCTTATGTGAAACCCCATTTTCTCCATTCTTGTTCAGACCTCGTCGGTAAGCTGATTAGCCTTTTATTGTAACTCATTCTCACCTGCTACGAAGAATGAGTCAATTAGGGTATGACAAAGATTGCATGTTTTAGGTGAGAATATCCCATAAGCCTCTTCAAATAAATCTGGATTTATTTAGCACCTGAAATTTTACTGGTTAGCAAAATGAAGTTTAAAAAGAAGTTTCTAAAATTTTTCACCAATGGAAAGATTGTTAGAAACCCAAAATAAAAAAGAACATTGAACCAATTTATAAGTAACACAAATTGAGAATTCAGTTTCTAGTGTAAGTAAAATTCTCTCACTTGAATTACCTGTAAAATTCTTTACTTGTGAATTATAAGGTTAAGTGAATTTAGATAGATTCAGAGAGGACTACACAAGTGTGGTCTCTGAAGTCCTTTATTTTGTTGTGTTTTTTTTAATTTTTATTGAATTTATTGGGGTGACATTGGTTAGTAAATTTAAATAGATTTGAAGTGTACAATTCTGTAATACATCATCTATATGTCACATTGTGTGTTCACCACCCAGAGTCAGTTCTTCTGCCATTACCATATATTTGACCCCCTTTACCCTCTTCTAATACCTTCCCTCTCCTCTTACCCTCTGGTAACCACTGAACTGTTATCTGTATGAGTTTTTGCTTGTTTGTTTGTCTTTGTTCCTTTCAGTTTTATATCCCACATATGAAAAGCTGTGACAATTAAGTTCACAAACTTGTTGCAATGCTGTTGCTAAACTCTTTTGATATCAGAAAGATTATTCATTATGGATTTGTATTAACTGAACAAACAGTGAACCAAGTTTACTATTTGGAAGTGCTGAAAAGGCTGTGTGAAAAGTTACACAAACTGAACTTTTCACCAACAACTCATGGCTCTTGCATCATGACAATGCACCAGCTCACATGGCACTGTCTGTGAGGGAGTTTTTAGCCAGTAAATAAATAACTGTATTGGAACACCCTCCCTACTCATCTGATCTGGCCCCCAATGACTTCTTTCTTTACCCAAAGATAAAGGAAATATTGAAAGGAAGACATTTGGATGACACTCAGGACATCAAGGGTAATACAATGACAGGTCAATGGCCATTCCAGGAAAAGAGTTCCAAAATTGCTTTGAAGGGTGGACTAGGCTCTGGCATCTGTGCATAGCTTCCCAAGGGGAGTACTTCAAAGGTGACCCTAGTGATATTCAGCAATGAGGTATATAGAAGTTTTTCTAGAATGAGTTTGCAGACTTAATTGTCAGAACTTGTATGAGTGAAGTGATATTCTTGACTTTTTGCTGTCTGACTTACATTGTTTAGCATGATAATCTCAAGATTCATCCATGTTGTCACAAATGACAGTGTTTTATTTTTCTCTATGGCCAAGTAATATTCCATTGTATATGTGTACCACATCTTCTTTATCCAATCATCTGTAGAAGGACACTTCAGTTGTTTCCTTGTCTTGGCCACAGTGAATAATGTTGCAGCGAACATAGGGGTACATATATCTTTAATAAATGTTTTCAGATTTTTTAAGTAGATTCCCAGGACAGGGATTGACTTTGAATCCCAATTACTAGTAATGTGTGTGTGAATAAACAAACTATAATTGTTTTTTCTTCTGTAAACCGGGATGAGAATTTTAATTCCTTCTGAGGTGTGAGAGTTTGACGACGACCTTGGATATAGAGCACTGTTGGGATCTACTGACACTGATTTAAGTTTTATGAGTAGAAAGGCACAATAAATACTCAATTAGACCATTTAGAAGTGAAGGTACTATCATAATGGACATTTTGGGGGCATGAAAGTTCCATTCAATCTTCAAGCCATCCTTGTAGAAATAAAGATGTTTCTGAAATTGGTCTTAAAAGAATTGGTCTGAATAACTCTGTTATCCTTTCCCAGTTGTTTTTATCTTTCCACTTGCCAGAGAAAATAATTTGAAAGTGAAATAAATTTGGTCTACTTCTGACTACGTAAGGAACTTAGATGTTCTGGCATTAATATTTCATGTGAAAGCAGATTATTTTGAAGATATAAGTGAAAGAAAAGGAAAAGCACTGTGAAAGCAAATCTCAAAAACAAAATATAATGATAAGAGATTTAGTGGAAAAGGCATTTATATTTTACCTTTAAAATTACCTTCTAATCATAGATGCTGAAAAGGGATACTGGGATAGTTATCTGATTTAAAGCAAAAAGTATCAATGCCTACTTTGTTCAGATAGCTCTGGCAAGTAATTTTTAAAATTATGTAAATAATTATCTCTGCTTATTACTTCCATTTATTAGTGTGAGTATTTCCTTAGTCTAGATCATGACACAAATTGGGCATTTTACAGAAATCTTAAGAACCCCAACTGTGAAATGACATTTGAGATTTCTTGTGGTTTTTTTTTTTAGTTTAAGGTGTACAAAACAATGTAATAGTTAGACATTTCCCCCCTCACAAAGTGATAACCCATTTCCCCAATCTATTGTGCCTCTGACATCAATATAGCTGTTACAATTCCATTTACTGTATTCCCTATGCTATACTCCATATCCCATGATTTTATATATATATAAATATAAAAAAGCTTCAGATATACAGTGTAGTGGTCAGACATCTATACTGTCCATTGGAACTTAATGATAGTTTTAAACTCTGTAAACTATAGACTCTTCCAAGAAAAGTTCTCATACTTTGAATATTGTGCATACAGTTGGGGGCTCACAGATATTCCAAAACCTACTGGTGAAACCAGGTGAAGTAGCACTGCTGTCACAGAAATAAACTTGCTGCTATTGTCCAGCCAAATTGAAGAGATGTTACTTAACAAGCAGTGTGTGATGCATATTGAAATTTTAAAAATGGGAAAAAAAATGTTTACTTGGGGGCCTGTTTCTTTAATATAGAATAGATTAATGAAAGAAATGTTTTGAAGATGTTGCAAATATTCTTGTAATTTGATTGAGGTTGACAAAATGATTTAAATATAATAAATGTTCTAAAAATGCACTCATCTCTCCATAAAACTAAGTTTATGCAACCATTTCTACCATTACTAGTTATGGTTCATATACCTTTTTGTTCCAAATTTGTCAACAATACTACTAATATATTTTTCTCCATCAGTTTCTGTGCTAATTTTTTGCCTATCTTTAAAACTTAATCACTATACGTTAATTCATACTAGTAATACCTGGAACATGGTGTCTCTCTCTCTCTCTCTCTCTCTCTCTCTCTCTCTCTCTCTCTCTCTCTCTCTCACACACACACACACACACACACACACACACACACACACACACACACACATACACATACATGCAGAGCTTTAATTTTTATAGTTCCAGGATTTTTTTTTATTTGTAGCAGCACTGCTCAGACATTTGAACCCTAAAAGCTGTGCAAACCCCAGCACATTCTTTGCATTTGAATTGGAGTGTGTTCTTTGGTTCTATTTCATATGTATCTTTTTCCATTATCCAAGACTGTTGACTTTTGGCCACTGGATTCTGCTAGCATTCATTCCTTCCCCGTCTTTAAAGTGGCCTGCCAGACCCTATACTATCTGTACTCATTCCCCACTAGGCCCACCCACCCAGTCTTTTGTCCAGCCTTCTCCTCTGTAGCCAAGCTGGCCTCCTTTGCCATTTCTTAAACACACCAGGCTTCCTGGACTTTGGTCCTTTGTCCTAAGTTATGTCCTCTGTCTAGAATTTTCTGTCCCCATATATCTGCTTGGCTAAATTTCTCATCTTCACGTCTTGGCTCGATCTCACCCTCCAAATAAGCCCTATCCTGACATCCTATTTAATTCTGACCCTGCTCCCATAGACCCAATCCGCTTAGTTGAAAGCCCTTTATTCTGTTCTTTATATTTTACTTATCAAGCCCCTGTCACTGTCAGCCCCTAACCATGGCCCACCTCACTCACTAAAACCATACAAACCAGAATGTGAACAACATAAGGGAAGAAGGCAGAGCTCTCTGTTTCATTTGTTCACTGAAAAAGCCTAGATTTCTATAGCAGTGCCTCACAGTAGCTACTTAATGAATATGCTTTCAAAATATTAAATGAACATCTATGTACACAGCATTGAGCCAGTTGCTAGATGCAGGAATGAAATATACAGCTCTGTTATCCTAAAAAGCTTGTAGCCTAGAAGGGAAGACAAGCAAATAAACAACATCTATTGACTAAACAGCATGTATGGGTACATTGGGGCATTAATGTTGAGCAAAACCCAATTAGGATACAGCCCTCATGTTGCTCACAGTTAATTAGTGATCAGGTTTACTCTTAAGGTAAAGTTATGTTCTGACTAATGACATGTTAGTATCTGCGTGTGGGTGCTGTGGGACCATAGCTGTGAGTGGATGAAGGGGGCCAGGGAAAGAATCCTGAGCAGGCAGCCCTTAGAAATGGAAATCTGTGAGGCAGATTTTGGTGAAGAAAATGGTCCAGACAATGGGAGAAGCATCTGTGCATAGCATCTGTGGGGTCTTGGTATTGATTCCCAAACCTAGTGCCTCACTTTCTGGCTCTTGTCACTGGTGCCTTATATACTCCCTAGCTCTATATCTTCCGTGAGGACTCTTTAAACAGAGGTCCCAGATTGTAGCTTCTCGATGTGCTTTTAAAATCCATTTCATGCCTAAAAGCATTATAACCAAAAATGTAAAGCATTTTTACATAAACACATCTGACTTCTCTTTTTGTTGTTGTTGTTGTTGTTGTCCATTTTCATTTTTAAATTTTATTTTTTTATTTTTTATGTTAAATGGGCTAATATTTTATTTTATTTATATATTCTTCCCTCTTAGAACTTTTATTTTGTTCTTAGAATGAAAATAACATTATTTACTTTTTGTTACATTTTACATATAGTTTTTTAAAAAAAATAAAAAGATACAAAGAAAAAATTTTAAACTACTCAAATCTCTAAAACTGAGATACATTTGCTATAAATATTCTGGTAGATATTCTTCTAGATATCTCAGTAAATTCCCCCTCCCCCCTCACACACACTCATACAAACACCTAGATTTACATGAAAAAAAAATTAATATATGACACTATTTCTTGTATTTTAGGGCTCATGTTTGTTTTCTATCAACTTTTTTGTTGTTTTAGTATCAGTAAATAGATGTACATCATAGATTGCATGCCATATATATTTTTAAACTGATCTTCTATTGATACATCTGACTTCTCTTAAGAATTGGATGAACGGGTAGGACTGGCCCACAGCCTCACACGACTACATCCTCCTGTTGGGGACATGCTCTCCTGGTCACCATCCCGCCTGGCCCTGGAGGCTTCTGAGTTTGTAAACCTTTGACTGAAACAAGGAACTGACTTGTCAGTACTCTTCTCTGTTTTGTATGTTGCACTTTCCCCTTTCTTAGTCCTGTTCCATATATCTCCTATGAAAACAAAGACCAAGCGTAGGATGTTTGCCTCCCCACAAGTTCCTTCCTTTGAGTTGAAAGCAGTTAGCTTTCAACTCAAGACCCCCTGACACCACATTCTCTTAATCCTGGCCTCTAAATGTGTGACTATTATATTTAATGTAATATTCATATAATTTTATTTTATTTTTATTTGTTTTTTTTGAGGGCAGTGTCACTGGTCCTCATATGTGGGACCAGAACCGGGGCCGCTGGCTTCCCAAGCCAGTGCTTAACCACCGCACCACTTGGCCGGCCCCATATAATTTTATTTTTAAATTAGGTTAACATGAGTTCCTTTAGGCTGTTTTACATTTAGGAAGGAAATTGAAATTTTTTATGCAGAGGGTGCCAACAAAATGTATACACATTTTAAGAAAGGAAAAAAATTGTATTAAAATTGTAATACTCAACATATATCGATAACAAAAGATGAATACAAGTAACGATAACAACAGATCAATACAAGTAATGTTTGACTACAAGAGGTGCTCAAAGTGGTTACCATCAGTGTCCAGACATTTCTGATTATGGCAAACTACTACTGCTTGAACAACGTTGACCAAAGTGTCCACTTATACACATTTTTGTGGCACCCCTGGTATCTCACACTGCAGTGGTAGTATCATAAGTTTGTGGTGTTGTTATTGTTATAATATTAATGCATATATAATGACTGGGTTGGGAGCAGAGTTAAGGGTTTAATATGCATTATCTCAGTTAATTCTTACAACTTTGGGATACATATTATCTATATTCTGTAGATTACAGAGTTGAGGATCAGACAGGATAAATAAAATTGCCCAAAGTTACACATCTAGAAAGATCCAGAATGGAAATTTGAGCCTGGTTTATATGATACAGTTTCAAGTAATCCTTCTATTACAGGCAGAGAATAGGCCTGTTTTTTCTGTTTTTTGCTTTTTTTAAATATTTCTGCCTATTTAGCTACTAGTTAATAGGTATATCCCTGGTTAACACTGCTTCATTTATATACTTTTGGAAAAAGAGGGTAAGGATGATTTCTAACCAGTGTTTATTGTCATTTTAAGTTCTATGGTGCTGTTGTGAGTATTTGATTAGGCATCATTCAATGGAAGATATGGACTTTTTTTGCAGTTGTTTATTAACTTAATATTTATTAAATGGAATTGCTGTGTTGGTGAGTATTTGTTATACAGATTTAATGGCTCTATGACAGTCTTTCTTGATAAGACAACCAAAATGTAATGTAGCTAATGCTATGATACCAGTTTGGCATTTTTTTCTTTGCTACTTTAATTTTATACTTTACTCATGTATTTAAATAAATTAAATTCAGCTCGCTAGCATCTTCTTCAAACTAATTGATTCTTCAATAAGAGGACTTTGTTTTCTTGTCAACTCTTTGATATCTTAACAAGATTATGTATTATGCATCCTAAAGCTAATCATTTTATGAATGAAGTTGTGATTTTCAGATGTCTAGTATTTGAATAGTTTGCTAATGGCTTTTTAAAAATCAAGATATATTTTGAAGGTGCTATAATCATTGCCATCAATTTTTGGGGTACTAAATCATTGTACAGAATAATATTTATTTTTCGTAGGAGGCACAGAAATAGAGATTTTTAACCTAAAAGCAGTTTTAAAAGAGAAGCTATTGTTTTATTTGCATAGGAATCAATAACATTGTTCTATTGAGTAGTTATCATATTGGACATCAAAATGAAATACATAAGTTTTGCCCTAATAAGGAAAAAAATTAGGTCAGGAAAAATTACATGTAACTACTAAGTAAAACAGTAGAAAAAGCTGAAGTAGGTTAATTCAGTGTGTACTGAAAATGCACGTTTAATAAGTGAGGAAATAATCATTTCTACTTCAAGAAGATGCCTCAAATATAATTAATTGTGATAATTTACATTTCACAAAAATAATAGATTTTGACATCCCTTTGTTCCTTATAAAGTCAGTTTCCACAGTTCCTTCTAATTACATTAATTTTTCCTGAATCTTGAGTAAACTTTCCTCTTACTTACTATAAAACTGTCCCTGAAGTACTGATGGAAGTTTCATACAAGGATGTAATGTATTCAGCAGTCTTTTTAGAGAGACATAACTAATTTTTAATAATAATTGGAACAAAGCCTTTATAGTCTATCAAAATTTATTAAGTACTTTCAAGATCAAGATACTGCATAAGCTTTGAGGAAATAATATGATAAAATAATGAGTGGGAAAGAGGGATATGTAAATAGATGGGTAAATGTAAAATAGATGGTGAAGAGCTTCAATAATTTCGTATCATGAGAATACATAGGAGAATGCCTAACCCAGGTTGGGTCAGGACACAGGAAATTGGGAAGACAAGATGATACCTAAACTGAGTGTTAGAGAGGATGAGTAAGCACTTCATCTCTCAACTCCCCAAAAGTGAGTGGGTATGATAGGTGTGTGAAAAAGTGTTCAAATGACCTAAGTATCTATATAAGAAACCGATGAGGGGCTATAATTTGCTGGTCCTGTGGATGCCTTATGATAAAAGCAGTAATCAAAATGTAAAGATAGTGAGAATAATATGGATAAAGTAAGTCATTCTAATAGGGAGAAACAGGGAAGTTTAACCAAAAAAAATCCCAATTATCTTAATCTTCCTCAATGATACTTAATTTTTTTTCATCAAGTGGAGACAAGGTAAGAAAAGAGCAAGATTTTAAAATAAGTTAACTATTGTAAGTTGCCTTCTGCCAAGATGATTATAGAAATCTTCAGTTATATAGAATACTTCCAAAGAGAATCTGTTCATAAAATTACAGTATAATTTTGTAGTTCTCTTCATTGGCTTTCAGTTGTGGCTACCAATAGTAGTAGGAGTTCTTTTATGTGTATAATAGAGAGAGGAAAATGGTGGATGGTGGAAAATGTGGAATACCTTAGAACAGTGCTCTTCCAAATTGTTCTGAAAGACATGGATTTACAATGAGTCAGTCTCTTATAAAACATATGGTGGTTAATTCACAAGAGTCAAGTCCAGGAAGAGGTTTTCTCCCCTGTCATAAGCCCTGGAAAGTCTACTTATTCCAACATCATTCTCTTGCTACAATGTCACCATGTCACACAATATTTGATGCAGGCCTGCAATTGTGGATCCTTTTTTCTTTATTTTGCTTTCTTTAAAATGCATGCGATTCTGGAAATAAAAGGGTGGTGGTTGGAGAAGGGGCTAGGGTCGGGAGATGTATGTGGGAAATAGAAGAGGTAGATCACAGAGGATTCAGAGGAAAATCTCAATCTATACTAGTTTTTACCAGATCAAAATAAAAAGTGGTATAGAATCACCTTTAAGAAATTCGTTTTCAACATGATGGAGATGTTAGCAGGGTTGCTTTTGGAGCCACAGACCTCATATAGAAGCATGGCTTGCCACCCAGCGATCATACAGTCCTGGATTCACCTCATTCTGTGAGCGTCCTTTACCTCCTCAGGATAATGAAGATGTGAGCACTTTTCTCATAGGTAGAGAGCACGGTAGAAGCAGACTGATGCTTGCCACACATTTGTCACGGTGCCTCGCTTATATAGCTGCTGCTTCTGCCATGGCGAATTGTATCGTTATTGTTATTGATGATGGTGCTATTATAGATAATGGTGTCGATGATGATTGTTCTTGATGGTGATAGTATTGGTGCTGCTGCTGCTGCTGCTGAAGCCCCCACTCACTGGGGAACAAGGAGGGCCTTCAGGAAGTCAAGAAACCAAAAATGGCAGTGTGACTTCCAGATGCACCCAACCCTGGGATAAAGGACTGCTAATGAATTCAGTGAGGGGTAATGTTTCCTGCGCTGGGGTAGTCTCAGCCTTCTCACAGCTCAGTGAATGGAGTGCCAAATAAAAAAGGCTGTACAGGAACCCCCTTTGGTGCTGATGCCAAGGAAGGGCTTGCAAATGTTGTATTTTAGTAGTATAGTAGCTTTTATTTTACTGCTTTCATTGCTATCTCTAAGGAAGAGTTAGCACAAGTTCAGAATCAGCGGAGTTTGAACTATTTTCCCAGTAGCACTAATGGAACACATAGAGTTAGAAACATTCCCATCTCACCCTACAGTGGTGAAGGATGTGCATTTGTCATATGCCAGAATACATCTAATGCATGACCTATACAGTAGAACCATGTTTTAGTTTGTTTTTCAGCAAAGGTAGCTGACCTTTGTCGCTATATCAATGAATAAGATGCTATGGCTTTACTATTGATCCAAATTCAGCTAAAATAAGCCCAAACTGAGTGGATCCCTATCTATGGCTTTCTATAAAAACCTGGAAATTGTGCAAGCAGTCTACCTTTATTCTTGTGAGAGGAAATAGAAATGTCTGTTGCCAAAGACACTACTCCCTTTATATGAAATTATGGCCGAAATGAGAACATTTTTCTAAGATGACTTGTTAAAATTGCTTTGTAGTCTACAGTGTTGAGATCTATGGATCACCTTTACTTCATTTTAATTTTTTCCACCCTTTTATTTATAGCTGCTTTAGTACTAACTGGGATTATACCAAAACAAATGAAGGATTAAGTTCCTTTCATAAAGAAACATAGCTTGAAAGAAATGACATTTCTAACACTGCTTTCAGTTCCTTTTCATTTTTGATGTTTCTGCTCTGTCACCCAGAACATATTTATTAGAGGTTGTCTAAGGATGATTAAAGTTTCTTTGGCTTAGACAATTGGATGGGTATATGCAAAATCTCCTAGAGGATTTGGATGCTCATACACATACCATTCACGTTGACGAATGTGTCTCCTTAGCAAAGTTTTAATATTCAGAATTTATGTCAGTGTATATCTCTGCATTTCTGAAATAAATCTGAAAAAAATGGATAAAAATATATAAGCAAATTTAGTTTTCTTTTGCATTCCTGCCTTCATTTGACAATGGAATACCACTTTCAAAAACTATTGATATATCTCTGATGCTGCCTACATTTTGAAAACAGGTGTCCAATTTACATGTCATTGGCCATATTTTCTGGCCTGAAAAATATTAAAGAACATGGATTTGACATAATTAATGTAACTATACTATATAGATTATGAATCCTTTTTAGTCTATTGAACATGCAGGAAACTCTATTGAGACAGGGCATCAGAATGTTTTCTTACATGTATATTACATGGCACCTTTCTTGAAATCCTACTCATACCACAGAGATTTACATAAAAATAGAGGAAGAAAAAGTTCAAGTTTTCTAGAAATACAGGTCAGCACATTTAACAGGAATTGAGTAACCAACATTCAATGAATTCTGTAAAGTAGATAGTCATTTTATCAGTAAGACAGTTGAGGCACAGAAAGGTTAAAAATATTTTGCCCAAGGTCACGTAGCCACTAGTTTGCAGAGCCAGAATTGAATTGACAGTGGTTGCATTAGTTTCCTAATGTGCTGTAATGAATTACTTCAAACTTACTTTAAAAAGACACAGATTTATCATCTTATACTTCTGGAGGATAGATGTAAAAAATGGGTCTCACAAGGGTAAAATCGGAGTTAACACAGAGCTGAGTTTCTTCTGGAGGTTGGAGAGAGAATGCATTTTCTTGACTGTTACAGCTTCTCAAGGCTAATGGTATTCATTTGCTTATGGCCCTTTTCCACCCTCAAAGCCAGCAATGTCCAGCCCAGTCTCTCACATCACGACACTTGAGCACATTCTCTTCTTTCTCCCTTGTCCAAGTTAAGGACCTTGTGATGACATTGGCTCCACCTGCATAATCTAGGATAATCTCTTTATTTTAAGGTCAGCTGGTTTAAAACCTTAGCTCCATCTGTAACCTTGATTTTGCTTTGCCATGTAACATAACATTCACAGGTTCTGTTAGTAGGGCATGGACATCATTTTCGGGAGTCATTGTTCTGTTCACTACAGGGTCATTTCTTTAACTGAAGTTTGTGATTAAAACACACAATTATTTTCAGTGTCTCCAATGGATTGGAACTACCAGATAGAACACATTGGTTTTATGTTAGGAAGCAAAACTTGAGACCATGACTCCTGTAAATGTGACTTATCTGGAAGTGTTGCCAGGAAAAACAGATATAGAAGTGAAAAACATGGGACCAAATGGGCAAGGAAGCTGAGCAGGGGTGGAATGTCAAGCAAAACCGTAATGTGTAACGTAAGATCAGTCCTGCTGAGAAAACTCTGGAAACAGTGCAAGTCGTACCTCAGAGCCGCATTGCATTCACTGGGGATGAAAGAACTGGCATATTGATACCCCTACACCCCAGTCATTGGTTAAGACTACCTCCTGCAAGGAAATCCCCAAACATTTCCTGCTTGCTCATAGACTCATAGGTTCCATTTACCTGAGGAAATTTTCCCCATAAGGAGACCCAGATTTGGGTTCGGGGGAGCAGAAGTTCATCATGATCCCATGTGCACAACAATGGTAAAAGGGACCCAGGGGGAAATGGGAGAGATCCGACAGACAGTGTCTGCTACAGTATCGAATTGTTCTTTCCATGTCGTATAATACATTATGAAAAGACAGCAACACCAAATAATAGCTCTTCCCCTTATTTGCTGATAGAAATGAAAGGGTACAAAATAACTACAGAACCCAGCTGCCTAGTGATAGGCATTCATTTATTTATTTATGGAATCATTTAAAATACCTATTATAAAGGCCGGCTGAGTGGCTCAGTTGGTTAACAGCTCTCTCAAGCGTGTGAGCTGAGCTCTGAGCAACAGCAGTTCAATGCCCAGCCCGAGCTGAGCTGCCGCTGAGCTGCCAACAGGTGGCAGGATGACTCAGCTAAAAAAATAAATAAATAAATAAAATAAATACAAAATAAAATACCTATCATATATGTAGCCAGGTGTGTTGTATAGCAATAGCCAGCTCCTTCTTTCAGGATGTGAATATAAAGACATACTGTTCACACGAAATCAGATAAAAATATGAGACACTAAAATTCAGTATTCTGTAAAATGATTCAATCAGTAATTCCTACACTTTTTCAAAGTAGAGGACAGCCAGTGTGGTGTGGGATAGCTCAATGGCATCTTTAGATATAAAACAGTTATCTTAATACTTACCTCAAGGGGTTTTTGGTGAAGGTTAAATGCAATAATGCATGTGAGCGCTGTTGGAATGGTCCTTGGAGCAGAGTAACTGCTCAGTAAAACTTAACAGAATCTAATTCAGCGGGACCATCAGATTTAGCTCAAATTTGGTCTATATTTTGCATTGGCAGAAATATAGGTATTTATTTAGGAGAAATGATAGTAATATTAACCAAGGAAAGTTAAATGACTTTGAAAGCTTCATTTTGTTTTAAATACAAAATTGCCATCAGGGTGATCATTAGTTATAAGTTATCAATCAAGTCAATAAAATGAAATACTAGGATTTATATATCTCATTAGGTATTTTTAAAAGATTTTTATTAAAATATGGCTAACATACAATGTTTTATTAGTTTTAGGTGAATACTATAGTTATTCAGTTGTTAGGTATTTCTTAAAGTCATGAAAAACAAGTCTAAGAAAAAAATTAAAATCATCCCTTAATTCTGTGACCAAATGATCTATCTTTTATCATGACACATATATACGTGACCCATAAATTATTACAGCTTTGAATTAATTACATTCTAACTCAAATTTAAACTTAAACATAAATCCTGACTTTTAAACTGTCTTGCTCTGAACAAATAATTTTATGATGGCTGTGTTTCATATTTATATTTTAGTATGTCTATTTATCTTTCTATCTATATATTTTATTATGTTCATGTGAACACATTGATTTAGTGATGAATGTAATTTTAGTAACCAAATGGATGGTGAAGTAATAGACAAAATGTATTTCTCTGAAGGAATGAAATAATGATCATATTTTAACTGTTAATTCATCCAATAGGGTGAATTATATATAAAGGAAGTTATTTGGGGCATTTAAAAATTGATGTCACCTTATTTCTGTAATAATCTCAAAGTATGGTATCTAGATCAGTGGACACCCACTACCTTCCAGCATCACTTAATCCTTTACCTGGTAAAATGACAGTTACCCCTTGCTGAGGTCCTACAGTTCTTTATTTTAAAAAAAAAGGAAAAAAAATCACCCTGGAGGGCAAGAAAAGGAAGTCATTAATAAGACTACCTCTATTGAGCCTTTTGTTTATTTGACATTGTCTTAATAATTTTCTATTATGACATGGAAAAATACCTCAAAAGAGGGAATATATGTGTGGTAGAAAGAGGTAAACTACATAGGCAGTAAACACCATGGACAGCTAAATGGAGGTCACAGAGATGCTATTTTAAGAATCAGTGAAAGTAAATCTTTTCTGATTTATATTTCCTTAAAAATCTTAATAGGAGGAACTCATCAAATTTACATGCAAAAAAAGATTAAAAAAAATAAAAAAAGATTTAAAATTTTCTATGCAAAGTAGATAGTCTCTTTATTGTTTAGTGAAATTAAGAGATAACAGCTTTTCTTTATTACCAACTGGAAGAAACCCATCCTGGGTCTAAATTATCTCCAATTCCAGAAGGAGGCAGGCATTATGATGTCTGTATAGATATTGCATATTATAGCTTTTAGCTTGCTAGTTCACTTGCATTTTACTGTTGGTTCTTCTTGAACACATCTTCAAGAAGTTGGTAAGAAGCAGATTGTTCTATATTGAAACTGAATCTGTGTTAAGGATGAGATAATAACCCCAAAGTGCCATGTGGAATTGAGGCTCCATGTCATTAATTTAACCTTGGTTTTCAACATGTGGTAGAATGCTATGTGGGATTGCCACAGAGGGTAGAATGGAGCCTTTGGCTGGTCTCTTAGTTTCCCTTTGAAATCATTCAGGGAAGTAAACGTTTACTTTTAGTTGTTGCTTTTCAATGCTTGTTTTTAAAATAGTAATGAAATAACCAAATCTTCAAACTATCAAATCATAAGTATTTAATGAAGGCCCTCCAGGTGTCCAGTACTGAACCAGGCATATTGACAATATAAAATACTACGTATTCATTCTGACTTGTTTCTTGACTAGGATTGCCAGAGAGAACACAGGGCACCCAGTAAGGTTTGAATTTCAGATAAATAAGAAATATACGAAGATAGGACAATTAAGTTCACAAACATAATTGTCCGACCTTGTGTGTGTGTGTGTGTGTGTGTGTGTGTGTGTGTATGTATTTAGTATAATATGTCCCATGTAATATTTCTAAATCTGTTCTTTCACCTGCTACATCTGACAACCCTCTTCCTTCAGAAACTCACCAGTTTGTTGAGATATAGCATACACATCTCCTTAGGGAGCAGCATGAAACAGCATATAAGCAAATTCTAAATTGTATAATTTAGATTAGCTTTTATAGGTGTTTTTTTTTCTCCTGTCTTACAAATCATAGATGGCCCTTGTGAGAAGCTTTAAGGTCTACAGCATAAATTTTGAGTTATGATATTTCCAGTTATTTTCCTCAGTTTTGTCAATCCAAGAAAGCACATTGTGAAGACACTTAATGTCTTATAGGCATAATCTTGAAGCTACTCTAGTTTATATATATATTTTTAAATAAGCTCTTTAAAAACACTTTCCAGCTATTATTAATAACAAATTTCTTGCACACCTAATCTTGTCACATTCATGTGTATGTGGTTAAGCCTTACTTTATCTGTCATAGGATGTCCTTGACCCCCCAATATCAGTGCAGGCCAGGGTTTTTGGAGAAAGTATCATAGGACAGATTGGATTTGAATGAGGTCTTCAAAGCATACAGAGAATGTTGTTAAATGATGGGATGGGAAAATTTTGCGATAGAGGCACAAGGGTAGCCAAATCCCAGCCAATAGAATGACCAGAACAAGAGGTTACCTAGAAGTAGAAATATCTTCTCAGCTTTCTCAGTTCATCACAGATCCATGGAACGTTCACCTTAAAGATCCTCCTTTGTCCAAACAATACATTTAAACAAAGACTGAAAGCCTGGGAGAAGACACATCTGTAGTCTTTATTGTGCTATATTTGAATCTCTATAACAATAATTAAGAAAATGGATGTATAATGAAACCTAAACTGTTAATTCAAATATTTTAAATTCTCAAATGAGTTTGAAAGTGTGAGGAATGACATTTTTACACAAAGCCTGCTAAGCCGTGAGAGCCATTTGAGAAACTTTCTCTAACCTCCACAATGTCTCAATATAGTTACAATCTTATGAACAAGATTATTATGTTTTTCAGAATTACCTCTGTAAATAATAATTTGAATTTTTCTTTTTTTTTTTTTTTGAGGGCAGTGTCACTGGATCTCATATGTGGGACCCAAACTGGGGCCGCTGGCTTCCCAAGCCAGCTCTTAACCACCGGGCCACTCGGTCGGCCCAATAATTTGAATTTTTTAAATGTTGTGCTTTATCTCATATCTCATCATTTCATATCTAGTCATATCTGACTAGGTAGAATTTCTGAAAAATATGAAAAATATCTGAAAAGTAGCTACTGCTTAACTATTAAGGTGTCAACATCTGTAAATTTTTATTATTTAAGGTAATGAAGTTCAGGATCTCTGATGTGTCACTTTCCAGTGTTGCCTTTGGATATTTGTCAGTACAAAAATTCTGCTGCTTATGGCTTTAATACTGGCTTAGAGACCATAAATAAGATAGAAGCTATGGTTTGCCATGCAAAATAGAGTATAGCTGGCATAATTGCCTAGGCTGTATCAACATAGTACAAATGTGTCACTCAAAAAAATACTGAATTTACACAATACAGCACAGATCTAGCTATTGGCACTTGTCTAGGTTCCTGTGGTTATTTTAAACATTTTAATATTTTTCAAATTATACACACATACACACACTCACTCCAGCTAAATATTTATATACATTATCCTCCTTTTATCCTTCTCATATGCTATCTTTCTCTCTTTAAAATCTTGCAGAGAATTTAAGATGCTAAAATATCTATTAACACAATAAAATTATAGCAAGGAAGCCATAGATATATGAGAAGTGACCACTTGGAATCTCCAGGATTAGCTGGTAAAATAGCCCTGTGAAAGCTTTTGAGTGTGTGCATGTTTTTTTTAGAGATCTTTGGTGCCCTACGATGTCCACCAAGATGATAAAGAAGCACCCCTATTCTTGTTCTGTCATTGAACAATGACCTGTCTAAAGGATGCCAGGTTTGGTTTGGTTAGTTTTTCCAAATACCACTGTCCAAGTGGATCGCATTTTGCTTTGTCATGCCCAATGGAGCCAATTGTTTCTGTTTTGTTATACTATAAATAAGCAGGGCAATGGAACAGCTGGTTTATTTCTCTTCTGTGTTCACTATGTTCTAAGTTGAAAATCGGGCACTGGCCCATTCTACAGATTATTATTATAAAAAGCTGCCTTTTGAAAATGTATATAATCCATTCATGTAATGTTCTTCTTCTCAGATAGTTATTATAATGGTACTAAATGTGTCTAAAGTGCATTTTTGTATTAATTTTGAGGGAGAAGGATGATATTAGTGAGTATGTGGTACAGGTTTGTAATTTGAAAGTCATCACAGGTTCCAGATGGGGTGAGATGAGGAACATAATCAAGAACTTCAGTCAGAGACATGGAAGGCAGGTTCTGGAAATCATGAATTTTTTTTCTAAACATAAAATTTGGATATTCTTTTTTTCCCCCAAGTCAATCATTTCCTAAGAGGGCAGCTGCAACTTCTAAAAATATCTTTATCAGGGCTGGCCGAGTGATGCGGTGGTTGAGAGCTGGCCTGGGACACCAGCGGCCCCAGTTCGGATCCCACATATGAGGGCCAGTGACACTGCCCTCTAAAAATAAAAGTAAAAATATTTTTATCAAATCAGAGAAGGGGGATACAACCAGCTTATATTCCAAATTTTTGGTATGTTTGTTCATTTTTAGCTTTTGTTGTTGTTTTTTTCCAGTCAGGAAAATATGTGATTTGACCTCCTGGCCATCTGGAGAAAAGAAATTAATGAACACCCACCATTAATTTAGATATAAATGCTGTATCTCTCAAAAGACTTCATGTGTTCTTAAAACCACAACAACAGTAATACAACGCCCCACAATGTGTCATAAACAGCAGTGCCAAAGAGCTGTCCTTGTCTTCGGATGGTGTTTCCTTGTCTTCCCTGCTCTGTCCTGTACCCCATCACTTCACACGTCTTAAGGCCTCTGCCATGCACCTTGGGAGCAAAGGTCAGGGTCTTGAACCACTTGTCTAATCCTAAAAATGATGCTAAACAGCCTTTAGAGGACATGATTTGGGGTTGAGGATATCTACACAGAAGAGCTCTGACTTAATTTGTTGAGAATTTGCTCATCTCACTTTTTTTTTGTTTGTTTTCTTTCTAGAAAAATGAAAGGAGGAAGGAAGAATGATCAATATAGGAAAAATATACTGGAAAATTGAGGCAAAAGGGACATGGGAAATATAGCAGTTGGGAGCAGGTAGAAAAAGAGAATAAAACCAGAACCACAATGTGTTTTGGGAGATCCAGTATGTCTTTTAAAGCTGGGCCATAGTTTGAAGCAGTGCATTACAACAAAAGTGCAAAGATCCCATGAAATATAAACATACCAATTGTTCAAAAGAAGCACAATCTACCCACCGTGCCGGTACCACCCTGCACCAATCAGCTCACTATAGCTGTCGTGTGACCATTTATATTCAGAGCTGCATGTTCTGGATTGCAATCCTCTTATGAAAGTTGAGTTACCAAACAAAAGTAAATGCCCAAATACAAGTATCTCCCATTGGACTGAACAAATACCCAAGCCAGCTTGGCCAAGATATTTTCACTAATGCCAGTAAGTGCTAAATTCATCCCAGAGGTCTTCATTTAGATGTTCTCATTGAATCTTTATCACCCTGCAGTGTAGATATTACAATCCCATTTTTACAGATAAGCAAACTCAGGCTCAACAAGGTTGAGTAACATATCTAAAGATACAGCAGCTGACAATTAAGTTTGCGAACTCTCCACTGCGCACTTCTACGGTGCATAGAACTAATTAATGGAGAGTGTCCATACTGTGTACGTTGGACTCCAATGACCATACTGTTACGGCCACACAATCTAGGAAATTGCAGGTGGGAAAAAGGGGAGGGGAGGGTTGGCCGAGTGGCGCGGTGGTTAAGCGCTGGCTTGGGAAGCCTGTGGCCCCGGTTCGAGTCCCACGTATGAGGGCCAGTGCACTGCCCTCAAAAAAAGAAAAGAAAAAGGGGTGGGGAAGTGTTTTTAAGAAGTAGTTTCCGATTTTTCTTTAGACAATTTATGCAGAGCACATAACACAGTGCCTAACACATAGCAAATGTGCAAAAAATGTCAGCAGCTATTATACTAATGCTTTGTTTTAACAATTTTGCTCGCTTAGCATTTCAGTGACAGCCTCTGTTGACACTCTTACCAGGATTATAGGATTTGTAGATAACAAAAGATAGTATATATTGTGATGTTTTTCTATCCTTATTAAAATCTCTTAGCAACGATGTTGGATATCAGTGTCTTAGCCGTTCTATTGCTTTGGCACCAAGAGATATTTTAAATCTAATTCAGGAAGTTAGATGCTGACAGATGATCTCATTTGTGTTTGTCCATGGGAATGTTTTAAGCACATCTAATTTTAGGTTTTCTCTAGCTATAAATAGTTGTTCTTGAGGATCAAGGTGAAATGCCTCCATGCTGTCAAGTTTCCTGGAGATACTCTGTGCAGGGCTATTTGAGAATTCACAGCTTATATCTTGTGTTAAGTAGTTTGGACCTCTCTCCAAGTCCTTCTGTGACCTGGTTCCTGTCCTCCTCTCTAGCCTGGTAATCACACTACTCTCTGACTCTCACTGTAGTGTTTTAAAGACACAGAAATGTTTGCAGTTTCTCTGCTGTTTTCCAACTATTTGTTTTTGCTCACAGGATCCTCTCTGCCTAAAATGCCTGCCCACTTCCTACTTCATCTCACTCCATCCCACCCCTCACTTTGCCTGGATAACTCTATTTTTTAAGACTGAATACACTGTACACCTGAAACTAATATAAAATAATATTGAATGTCAACTATAATTTTAAAAAGTAGTCTCGGGGATATGAAGTACAGCATACGGAATATAGTCAATGATATTATAATAACTATGTGCAGTGTCAGACTTATTGAGGTTATCGCTTTGTTAGGTACATAAATATCTAATCACTATGTGTTGTACACCTAAAACTAATTAAAAAAAAAAAGACTCAATACAATGGTAAGCTCTTCGAGGAAGAGATGCCTAAATTTAGTGCTCCTGATAAGATGGCACCAGCTGACCCCTCTGTGTTCTGACCATATCAATGCATATATAATTTTAGTTTTAATTACATTTTGTTATAATTATCTGTGTCCTCTACACTTGTCTTTTTTTTCCCTGCCCTCTATCTAGAAAACCATTTTATGGATGCAAAAACTAAGGCCATTAAATACTGTTTAATGATCTATGACAATAGAGAATGTGCTATTTCAACACAGTTGATGTTGGTGGTCCATACCCTTCTATGATTATCCATCCTCTTTTGTGGTGTGTGTGTGTGTGTGTGTGTGTGTGTGTGTGTGTGTGTGTTAGGGGGTGGTGGTTCTTCTTGGCTTTTGGGAAGGGGTGTTGATAGGGAGTTCTATTGAGGCAGACTGCTTACATGCCTATAAAGATAGTATGAATTTTGAGGAGTTACTTTCTCAGGCTCTTTTTGTCTTCTCATTGAAAGCCTAAGTGGTCTTCTCATATCTTGTTACTTCTCATATGCCACGTAACATTGCCAAAGGATCTCCTTAAAGCTTATCATCGTGTCACCTACATGCCCTTAAATAAATATTTAACATGTGCACATGTCACAGACTAGTATTCTCTGCCTGCTATAATATAGGCCAGCCTACCTTTCTTGCTGAATCTTCCATATGCCCTCGATCCAACTTGTTTGTTCTAAAGCTGAACTTCTCCACACACCCTACCATCCATGCTGTACTCTTTATTTAGAACACTCTTCTATCACTACAAAAATAAATTCTGTCACTATTTTAAGACCTGGCAATGTCTCCTTTTTTACACAGCCATTACAAAGGTTTCTACCTGCAGGCAGATTCTTTCTTTTCCTTTCAGGTCCCTTCATATATATTTAGCTTGTGGGATTTATAATTACCCACGACTCCTTATATCATAGTTTCGTGTTTCTCACACAAACTCCTGGTGCTTCAGTTCCCCCAACTGAAAAATGAACGTAAACATCTGTATCAAATCTGTAATAGTTTTTGCATTAATTGTAAGTAACAAAATCCAACTCACACTTGTATGACTCAGAAGGGATCCATTGGGCAGATAATGAGCTGTCTTAAGGACCCAAGGTTCCTTGGACCTCTCAAAAACTGTGATGAGCTGCCAAGAAATCTATTTAAAACAAATAGGATTCTCTCTCTTATTTCAGATTTCTATGTGCATTTCTGAGTCTTTCTTGCTGTAAACCTGTTTTTGCTGTCTTTTCTATCCATGTAGTGGCAATAATTCAACCAGATCTCCCTAGTTTTCACTTGTGTTCAGGTACAAATGTCCTCAATTCCAAGTTCCCCCTAAACAGGATCTGATTGGCCAGTTTGACCAAGACCTGTTAGCGATGACTGCTGAACTCCAAGATGCTATGTCTAAGGAGCTATGAGCATGAGAGCCTACTGGCAAAGAAAAGTGTTATTAAAGTTTCACCTGGGTGGGCTTAGAGTAAAGGAAATAAGCAGAGAACTGTGATGATGGTAATCTGAGATGACACTCTAAAAATGTATTTATTATAGGATTGTTGTGAGGGTCAAATATGATAATTTGTGATCCAAGAAGTATATATGTAGCATATGGTACCTATGGTCAGACTACCTAGATCTGAATCACTGTTGTGCCATTCATCAGCTTTATGACATTGGGAAATTTGCTTGATCTCTATTTACCTCAGTCTCTTCATCTGTCAAACTGTAGAAGTATAATAGTAGTGAAGATGAAGTAATTTTGGAAGTATAAATCTCTATAAAGGAAATTGACTTATGGTGATCATTCAATAAATATTACTTATTGTTAAATAAATTATTTTCATTGTTGCTAATCTATCATTAGCACAGAATAAAGGTTTGTTTCCAACCTCTCTTACTTGCCTTTATTTAACTACAAATTTCTTGAAAGTAAGAACAATATACTATATACCCCTGTATCTGTCAGAGGTTGTAACATTGTTTCTTACACATTTTAAACATACCCATGGGTGGGTGGATGGATGGGTGGGTGGATGGATGGATGGGTGGATGGACTGATGGATGGATGGGTGGATGGATACAAAGATAAAGAAGGAAAAATGGGAGAGAGAAAAGGAAGAAAGAACAGAGGGAGGTAAAGAGAATAAAACTAATCCTTGGAAAGGAGAATTGGCTGTTTTGTTCATAAAGGATATCAACCCACAATCTGGGGCAGAATTAAAAAAAAAAAGTTTCTCATGGAATGAGAAACTGTGTTCTGCTGTACAAATTGCAATACTAGACAGCTATGACAGGTTGTGAGATACAATAGATTTCTCAATTGTAATTAAGAATGAATACACCAACTGATGGTTGTGAGCGTCATGCTGTAACTACACATAATTAAAACCACTAGGTACCTTAATTAAGATTATTAAAAGTTCCAGTTGAGACATTATTTAATTAGCAGGTTATTTGCTGTATGATCTTTAAAAATTGATCAAATGGTATGATGTTTTATGAAACTATAGGTTATATTTATTGAGCGTTTTCTTTTGAGTTATTTTAGATGTGGTTAAAGTCTGCCAAAGTCATTGTTGAATCACTAAGTAATTAGCTGCAGTGCAGATTTCATTTTTGTTAGCTGAAAAAACATTAATTAAGTACTTGGGCCTGATTAGATTGTCTGCCCTGGGGAAGTGGATGTATAAAATCACAAGAATGGAAGGGAGTGGCAGGGCAGTTTTTTTATATGACAATGAATTTGGAGTTAGGGGAATGACAGTTCACAGCTATGCTATTACCAAATTAGGATGGTTCAAAGTAAATACAGTCTGCTGAGTAACACTCTTTGACCACAGACTTGAAACTGGCAAGGATAGATGTTTCCAAGGTCAGAAAAGTAGAATGATTATTGGAAGGCACATGGAGACTGGGAACAGGTGATTCTGATTTAAAACCTGTCTGTCACTTAACTGTGTGACTCCAGGCAGGTCCTTGAATGTCTCTGATGTTCATTCAGATCCTTCATCTATTTAGGAGTCAGCAAACTTTTTCTGTAAAGAGAGAGACAGTAAATATTCTAGGGTTTGCCTATCACATATGGTCTTCGTCACATATTCTTTTGTTTGTTTGTTTTTGCTTCCTTCAAACTCTTTATGGATGTAAAACCCATTCACACCTTGAGAACTATACAAAAACAGGCTGTGGCCTAATTTTCTGATGCCATATGATTATATTATTATGAGATTTCACTTTTAAGGGGCAAATACCTGGCACAGAAAAGTACTCAGTAATTGTACGTTCTCCCAAGTATCAATGAAGCAAAAACTTGTGGTCAGTTTCAATCCTGCCACAGCTATTTTAAAATGATCCTATCCCATTACCATTTGTGTATCAGGGTCCTCAGGCTATAAATTCAAAGTAACAGTGTATGGCTCTTGCTGCCTGTCTTCCCAGTGCTCCTAATGTAGTAGGTGCTCAATTAAGGATGGTTTAGTAATAGTAAGGTCAATACTCAGTGCACCTGCACCTCAGTACTCATACAGAAGTGGCTCTAAATGGAGTGTGGTAGGTGAGATATGAGATACAGAGGTGATGCACAGTCAGCAGGACCCAGAGCACAAGAGACAACTAGAGAACAGTTTTCCAGACATCCCCTATCTCTCAATTACTATCATGTAAACTGAAATATGGGCGTATTGAGTAGAGGAAGTAATGAGAACAATTGGGTGGTGTGAACCAGGGAAGACTTCCTGGTACTAACATTGTTACCACTGACTGTATCTAAATATTTTTCTTCTTACAGTTACCCAGGAAGGATTAATTGCTTTTTTTCCTCGCAATTCACTTAAATCTGTCACAGCAAAATAAATAAATAAATAAATAACAACAATAAAAAAACCCAAAACCCAAAAAACAAAAGAAAATAATGAATCCCAGACAACTAGGGAGCACATTGGCCACACTTTGCCTCCTGCTAATCCTATTTTTCTCCCATTGAGAGAGTCTATATAGGTTTAAGAATGTGGGAAAACAACCTGTTGGATTTTTAAAGGTATTTCTATAATTGATATATAACCATTTATAATCTCGGCGGTCCCGGTGCTGCTAGCCTCATTTCTCTTTCCTTTTCTTTTTGCTCTAAGGGTTTCAGCCATTATGAATTACTCGCTCTTCTCTACACACAAGATTTTCTCATACTTTTTCACAGACTGTTCCTAGTGATATGACCACTTTACTTTCTCTGTTGACAAATTTCTTCATGCATTATTGCTTATCCAAGGCATCATTTTTTTCCTGTAGCTTTCCATGATCCTCTCCACCATCAATCCATGCCTCTCCACCACTCGTGTCCTAAGCAGGGTTGGTGCATTCCCATGTGATTCTGTGTCACTTAGTCATACCTCTGACGTACTCTGATCACACTGCATTATAACTGTCAATAATCTGTCTTACCCATTAGATTGTAACATTTTGGAGGACAAGAATTTTGTCCTTTACCCCTTTTGATACCTAAGATAGTATCTGGCTCAGAGCCTATATTAAGAAACTTTATTTATGATTGCCAGTTAAAATACAAGACACTGGTTAAATGTGAATGTGAGATAAACAATGACTATTTTACTATAAGTATATTTTTACATGGGGTACATTTCAACTAAAAAGTATTCATCATTTATCTGAAACACATAAAAATGGGTATCCTGTATTTATATTTGCTAAATATGGCAACCCTACATTATTGCATGAATGAATAAATGAATGAATGAATGTCATTCTTTTCTGTATTATAGCATGAAACTATATTCATGAATTTTTGAAAGTTTCAGGTTAGAGAGTAAGCCATAAAAGAAAATTTAGTCAATGTAATCTGAAAGCCTTGATTGCTCTTTGAAGCATGTTTTTATATTAACAACAGAGGGACTTACTCACTGTGAAGAAATAACTGTTAATCCTTAAGGAAATTTCTATGTTAATAGAAGAGGCATGAAAGCAGTGATGATCCACAGTAGCTAAACAAGAGTGAATAGAACCTATTGAGGTTAGACATGCTATAATAATAAAAATGAAATAATAATAGTATTGTATAATTATGATTTATTGATTAATTTTAGCACTTGGGCATTAATCTAGATGCTTTTCATATATTTCATTACTTATCCTTCACAAAATTAGCCCTATTAAATACTATTATTTTCCCAAGAAAATTAAGGAGTGGAGAGAACTTAAGTGTCTTACTTAAGATCGCACAGCTAATTAATGGCACATCTGATATTTGAAACTTCTAATTACTATGCTCTCAGTGCAAAGATTTACTATGACTTAGTATATGTAATTAATGTACACTGTGTGATTAATTATGAAAATTTATTATAAAGAGAAAATTTATTTCCTGATTACTAATGGAAATGATAAAAATGCAATCTCAAATAAATATTAAATCATAAACTATTAATTATTGTATACATGCATGGATATCTATATGAAATGTTTATATATATATATATATATATATATATATATATATATATATATATATACAGTTGGTAACTGAACCTTTTAAGAGATCCAAACCACCACTCAAACAGTTGTGAAGGGTGTTAACTTAATAACCAAATGTCCTTTCTGCAAAAATACTTTCCTTAGTTTGTCATCTAGTTCCTGTAATTACTGCTAGTGAAAGTGGGGCAAAAGGCAGTGCTGTAAGTGACACTGGAGAATACTGTGTCAAATGTTTTTACTTGCTGCACCTGCTATGCTGGTATCTCTTCAGTGTAGTCACAGTAGGCCAGCATAAGTTAGCTGCAGCCCTGCTAGCTGGGGATGGCTTTGGGGTAACGGTGAGAGGTGGTGGCCCAGGGATAAATAGCAGCTAACCATGCAATCAACACCGATGAGGCCTTCCAGGAGAGTAAAATAGCTTACCAGTCAGCTTCTCTACTCACAAATTGCTTGTAGGAGTCAATTTCTATTATTACATATAGTTACTTTAAAAAAAAATATTTTATGACAGGTAATTCAAGTATATAACATAAAATTCAAAAGCTATAAAAGTAATTCTCCCTCCTTCCTCGGACCTTTAATCACACGTTTCTCTTTCCTGATTGTAATTGCTTTTTCTTATGCCATCATGACGAGATCCATTCATTTTAATGTATGCTTATTTGTTTGTGTGTGTTTTATATAAATGAGAGCATATATTCATTGTTCAGCACCATAGTCTTTTCACTTAAGCTATCCTGGAAATTATATACAGGTTCTCTTTCATTATTGTAATTTTTTTTAACATTCCCTTGCATTATTCTTATGAAATTATAATAAATTCCACATTGGTAAGTATTTACATTTCTTTCCAACTTTGCTATGACACAGAATGCTATAGTTCTATGCAGTTAGGGCATTTGTAATATACCAAAATTCTTGGTAAAAATTGATTGATATATTTACTAAGTCCAATGCCCTGTTTGCTTTTTCTAACTAACACCAACTTTAGGAGTTTATATTGTACGCCGTTCGTTTGGCTTTAACAATATTTATTCCAATTGGCCTTGTATACACATAGCAATGACTTTCCTTTCTTTACTATTATGTTGTTTCTTCTGTTTAGCTTTGATTCAAAGTTAATCTTCAATTTGAATGAAACAATAGCCTATTAGATGCACTGAATTCTAAAATCACCAAAGAATTTTGTTTATTAAATTAATGCAAACTAGGAACTATTTGATGAGCAAGTAAAAGAATAAAAGAGATCTTTTACTGTTTAACTCTATTTTAAAATTCTGGGTATTTCTCTTCCTTAAAAAAGCCCAATTAAAATCTGAATTTTTAGTTATCCAAATATTATTTCATGGACATTTATTACATTGTTCTCGACTTCTGATGACGAGGATATATTACATCAAGTGAACATGTGTGATTTTTATGTGAAAATACATTTCATTCATCACAGGTAAAATTATGAATACAAAAATCCATGCCATGATAATACTACTTACATATTCAGATAGTACATCACAATTACAGACTTGTAATATCCTTCCTTTTCTATCTAAAGAAATATCCTTGGATTCAGGATGAATCATCCCAGGAGCTTTGAAAACCATGATAATTAGAACTTTTAAAATGTTTCCTCTTTGGTTAAAATTCTAACTAATTACAGAGGAGGACAGAGTAGTGATTTCAATCACCATTTCAAATGTGAAAACTGAAACAGAGAATGGGACATTTTGTCAAGGTCATATATTAACTCGGCAATAGAACAAGAAAGAGGAGACACTTTCCTGACATGTTGCCTAGAAATTTTTACAAGAGAAAACACCCTCCTGGCCTGAGGGTGCTTTAGGAAACCTTTTGAAATATGTGACCATGCAACTTAATGTTCATTTCAAACATGCATCACTGAGGTTTACTAGTACATAAATCCCAGTAATTCCAACGTGCTTCCTTTTTCTCTATTTTAAAGATAGGAAAAATTGAAGAATTAATTTTAAGCTCTGTGAAATGCAGAAGAAACAAAGGAAAAGGAAAGAATCAGTGTATTATTTTATTCTTTTAAGCATATGACCATGAGACCCCATGATGCCTGAGTTACCCATGATCTATTAGACACCTATGAAATAATTTGTCCATAAATATCTTCTCCCAAAATTTAAACAGTTTTTGGCATACTACCTTACAAAATTGCATGAACAATATCTGAAAAGTAAAACCAACCATCAGATTTATCTTAGTCCAGATTATTTTATGAAGTATGGATAACAGAAGGGGAAATACAGAATTAACAGGAAAGTGAGTGTTTGATTTGAGTAGATGAACAGAACATCTATTATATTGCAGTCCAGTTTTGATTTTTATAAAATTTAGTAGAGTAAAATACTTTTCTTGTTTTTTCCTCTTAAGACATCTTGAAATCATTCAGGAAAAGACTAAATGGAGCTCTAAGAAAGCAATGGCATTACACTGATAAGTCTGTACTCCTAAACAACTAATACAGTAACAGAATAAATGAAAACAATGAGCTCTCCCTTCTCTCCATAAAATATCACCTAGGGCGACACTCTAGATTTGTATAATTTTGCCAAAGAGTTTAATATTCAAAGTCAGAGTACAGAGTGAAAACCATTTATACTCTAGCAACAACAACAAAAACTAGGACTCGGAATTTTTTCAGTGGTTATCCTTACCCTCGTTATGAAATGTAGAGGGAATTATATTAAATGACTAGATAGAGAAGTAAAAGCCATTGATGACATCAACATTCTGAAGAATGTATGCATTCAAACATGGACTATGGAAGCAGAGTGGATAGCTGTGAAATCTCAGTTAAGCTAGTGTGCCGAAGGAAGCACAAAAGAAATAGCAATATGTACCCCCTGCAATTGCTTTTCTCTCCCCTTTCACTTTTGCTAATTCCATGTATAAGGTCGAACCAGATGAAATTGCCAAAAAGTGGTCATTTTTTTTTTACCAGAAATAAACGACAGTTTTACCTAATTTAATCTAATAAATGTGTACGTTCACTTTCATTGAAGTATGCCATAGAATGTGCAGTTCATATATTGCATAAAAAATTCATTATGCCGTCAACCCAGCAAGAGTAATATGAAAAAAAAAAAAAAAATATATATATATATATATATATATATATATATATATATATATATATATATAAAATAGATTCTTCCAAATTCATTACACTGATTTTCTTTTTGTGACCTTCCATGGATATGGATCCCAAAGGATTTGCATTTTCTCAGGAAGTGAATTGATACAGTAAATGGAAATATTCACCTATACTACCAGGAAGAATAAACTTTGGAGTTACTTTATAGTTAACGCTTATAGTTGTTCTGCCTAGAGAAGCATTCTCTTTAAGTTTATGTCATGAGACCCTGTTATTGACGAAAAGGCTGAGGCTGCCTTTCTTGGGCTCCAGAACATGAACCTGCTCTATGCTCAATTCTATGGTGATCATAAATTGATATATATTCTTGATAATACATTGATCTTTTTATGCATTTGTTCTTTTATTACTCCTATATTTTACATTGGAAAATTCTAAAGAAAAGAAATCATATTTTCTGTTTAGATATATTCTTTAATGTATAAAAGACTATGTCAATGGAAAATATCCAGCCTAAGAGAGAGCTTATAAGAGTTTATTTGAGCCAAACTGACGACAATTGCCAGGAAGCAAAGTCTCAATGGACTGAGAAAATGCTCCAGAAAATGGCCGTTTTGTAACTTATTTTATACATTAGAATCAAAAGAGGAGGGTTACATGAAATCCATTGATTGTAGATTAAAGGGATAGGAGAAAGCAAAGCGGGGAAATCTCTGGGATTGAATAAAAAGTAAAATGGCGAGACACACTTTTGTTTACATCGGTGGGTACAGCATAATTAATAGCATTTTACAGCACATAGAGATGGTATTTGGGGAACAAGATAACAATGAGGGATTTTGGAGTTTCCTGCTCTGGTGTGGTGGGTTGTGCCCCCTGGGGAGGGGGGGGTCAGGAAAAATAAATTACTCTGATATTGCAATGGTATGTTATCATAGATTCAAAAAAGACACTTAAGGTAAAAATTGACCTTTGTCAAGGAAGCTACACGCCAAGGATGTGACTTCCGCCATGGCCCACCTTAGTTAGGAGTTTTTATGTTCATGCCATCCTCTGATTATTTTCAGTCTCCTGAGCTTGTCAAGTTTAACATGTGGCCACTTTTCCATCCACAGCTATATAGTAACATTTATTTTAATAAGTGGAAAGGCCATCAGTGTTTTGAAGTTATTCATCTAAAAGTATTTTCTTCATTCTTTATTTCATTATGGCATACAAATTATTTTCTCTAATTAAATTTGAGCTTTTCAACTAATTTTTAAGATTTTGTTTAATATTGGAAAAGAAAACATGTTCACTTAGTCCATTTTTTTAAAAAAATAAATCTGTAGAGTCATCTACATGTACTGAAGGATCTGTTCCTGCCCCCTGTCTGCTTTTCATCAGTCCCTAAATTCCAACCTTTTTGTTTTACAATTAGCTATTTTCTACCTCAGGGCCATTGTGCGTGTTGTTCTTATTTTTAGAAAATAATCTGCTGATTCATCTTGCTCACTAAACAAATCCTTCCAACCTTAGTTTTCTTTTTTTTTTAAAAGGTTTTTATTGGGGAATTGGGGGAGGGGAACAGCATTGAGGAACCAGGAAAGGGAAACAGACAAGTTGCTGTCCTTTTTGTTCTTTAGTCTAGTTGCAGAGGGCATTGCTTCACTGGCCCATGTTGGTATCCTCATTGCACTCCTCTGGGGTGAGGCAAATCGGTCACCAGCCTCTGGACAGCCACTCACAGTGGCTCTTGGCAGCTCACACCGGCTGCCAGCAGCTCACACTGGCTGCGGGCCACTCACTGTAGCCTATGGCAGCCCACTGCAGCAGGGGATGCAGCTATGCTGTTCCCAGGGACTCACAGCAGCCCAGCTCCAGGTGGAGCTGTTGTTCGCCATCTTAGCTATAGAGGGCAGTGTCACTGGCCCTCATATGTGGGCTCCAAACTGGGGCCGCTGGTGTTCCAAGCCAGCTCTTAACCACCACGCCACTCAGCCGGCCCCAAGCTTAGTTTTTAATGTCTTCAAAAAGATTGTCTGGCCTCTGAAAGGAAGAGAGTCAGAGAAATCAGTTATGAGGCCATATTAGCATTCCAGGGTAGAAATGGTGATGATGATCCAAAGTAGGAAGAGTTGCTATGAAAATGCAAAAGAAGGATAAATGTAAGAGGAAAGGCAAAAATGGAACCAGTGTAATCAACATACACATGGACAGAGAGAAGAGTTAAAAAAAAAAATCCTTTGAGCCTAGGTGAATGCAAGAACAGAGACAGAGACATTTACCAAGACAGAGAACCCAAGGAAAATAGTGGTTTTTGAGGTTAAAACAAAATTAGTTAGGTTTGAATTAGAGACACAATGGAATTTCCAGACATGAATGGCCAGTAGGAGAGAAGTAAACGTTAGAAATGAAGACTTGGAAGTCATTAATATAAAACTAATGTTAATAGCTGTTATCATAGGATTATGTGAGATTCCCTGATAAGAGAAATCAGAGCAATAAAAAGAATTTTGGAGAAACACCTAGATTACAGTGAACTAGAGAAGATTCAGGAAAATAAATTGAGAATGTGATATCAGAAAATAATTGGGAGACTGATATTACTATAAAATCTTAGGGAAAGAGGTTTTATAAGGAAAATACCATATTTTGCCCTGTATAATGCACATTTTTTGGCCCAAATTTGTGAGGGAAAAATAAGGATGCGCGTTATACATGGGTGGTACTAATTCTATTACCTATATAAATATTTTATTTCTTTTATTTATGCTTATGAATTAAAAGTGTAACTCTAGAAATCAATAATGATATCCATATGCAAAATAATACCCTGAATACAATCATCGCTTTTATTGAATTTAGGATGAACTTGCAATGACGAAGAGTTCTCTTGGCCTCTATGATGCATAAATATTGTAAATTTGTTACTGGTACATAAAATTTCTTGTACCTTGTATATCTGTTCTTGTGTTTTGTAATTATTTGTTACATAAAATTTCTTCTGCCATAATATGTTAAAAACTAAATGCTAAAATTCCTTTATAATAGAAAAATAAGTCCCTACATGTAAACAAATAAAAATTTGAATTAAAAATTTTAAACAAGATATTTTTACCCTGAAAGTTTGATCCAAAAATGTGGGTGTGCATTTTACGTGGGAGCATGTTATACATGGCAAAATATGGTATATTTATTCAAAGGGGTCACGTGATTCCTGGATGTCAGAGGACCCTAACGTAGTGATGATGATGATGATGATGATGGTGGTGGTGGTGATGGTGATTAGAAGCTGTTATTTACTGGTTGGTTACTCTCTGCCAGGCTTGGTTAGAAGACAAATATTTATTTGCATAGTATTGATTCATTTTGTACTTAGTATGTGAGTTCTGTTAGAATGTGGGAGGTGTAAATCATGTTAGAATAACTTCATGACTGAATAGTAAGTAGTATCAGTGAATGAATGGCGTGACACAACTTTTTTCCAAGAACATTTATTTGCTCTGGGACCACACTTTCAAATAGCACCGCTGAATTTGTCACAAACTCTACAGTTCTAGTTCATAATTAATTCAAAGTATAATTTCACTTTCAGTGGCTCTTTGAGGGTTGTCATATCCTGTTCATTTTGAATATCCTACTTTTAGTAAGAGTGCCTTTGATTTTGAGATGAAAACGATTCATTTTGTCCTGTGTAATCCAAACTTAACTGTGGGCGTTAAACCGTTACACTTGCCTGAGAATAAAGGGCTCCAACCCATGAACTGCCGTAAGTTCATAAGCAACTGGAGTAGTGTCAGTTTCCATGAAAGCTGGCACTAGGACTCTGTTGGCAGCAGCCACCGTGCTGTAGAGAGGGAAAAGAGAGCCCTTCCTGGGACTACGGCTTTGCAAGAACTATCTTCTACCTTGGCCTCATGCGCTGTGTTCCCCTGAGGTGTCAATATACTTGAGTTCTCTACCAGCCATGAAACACAAAGGAACTGCTTCAGAACAAGAAGCATCGGTGTTAAACCTTTGCTATGGATTATTCAGATACGGACAGCAGTTCTGCATTTGAATACAGTGATGATGAAGATTCCAGTGATGAAGCTCAGAGAATATCAGAGTCAGTGAACAGAAAACTGTATTTGTAAATTGTTTTGGATATTTTTCATGCTGTATGATTTCATTGAAAGGACTTTCTAATTCCTACAAAAATGCTTAAACAGAAAACAATACTAAATGGCATAGCTTTGATAGTAATTATTCATTAATCAATAGCAAATATGTGAAATATCTGTTAACTTGCTAAAGAGTAGCTACTTCTGTATAGTACATGTTTATTAAATGTCACGCTGAAATCAGATAATACAGGTGCAATGATGGATGAACATGAGATTTTATTTTTAAAGACAGTGTACATGTCTTTAGACTGTGATGTAGACACATGTACATTTACTTGCTATAAAGAAGTGTGCTGAGTGTTTAGTCAATATGTGTTTGGTGAAAGTTTTTAAGTAAGTAGCATGTACATTATTTTATAACTCTAGTTATAAAATTCTCTCGTGGTCAATGTTTTGGTTTTTCCAAAATCTCATATATTCTTCTATTAGAAATTATAAAATACCCTTAAGTGCCAAAAAATAAAAATGAAAGAAAGCTCAGTTTTTAAAAATAGTGCTATCTCTCTCTCTCTCTTCTCTTTCCCCATGTCTAAACCATTATTACATGAAAACCCTACTAACCTGGCAGATGATCTGTGGAAAACCAGTATCATAACATCTAAGTATGGAGAGAGACAAGTTTAATAGCATGAAGCTATTAGAGCCTCTGTATTATATGAGTATGTAATATTTTATATCTGAATCCAAATGATATTGGCTTTTACCCATATTGGCTTTGTGGTCCTTGGACTTACAAAGTATATAAGCATACACAGTAAGTCACAATATTGTCTGCTTATATGAGTAATATTCTCTCATTAGAAGTTTCTATCATATCTCCTAAAATAAAAGATTCATATGTGTAAATAATAGGTCAGATGGTATTTTTTCTCTGTCGCAGTAGCAGGCTCTCTGAGTACACAGGGATGGCATTTCTAGACACCCGCATAGACAAGCATAACAGGCTTAATTAAGCACCTTAATAGTAGAGATATAATGACAATATAACGGCAACATGAGGTTGGCATTGAATAAACTTGATATCGAATAATTTGCTATTGTTATGTAACATTATTATAAAGCAACATAGCAGGGCTAGGAAAGAGCCATGGATAGGCATTCTAATAATTTGAGAATCAAAATGGTTTATTGGATTAACTTTGCAATCAAGCACCCATAAACATATTAATGCTGTCTTTATTAAGAATGAAATTCGTTTTTATAATGATGGACAGAGAGACAATTATGACTACTTACTTCTCAGAAGTTATTTTGCATTAGAATTTAGAATTGTTGTCAAATTAAAATATGATAGCAGAGTGTATCAGCAGTAGACTGTTGTGGAAAGAACGTGGACTTTGGAGCCAGCCAGATATGTGTTCCAATTCCAGGGCTGCAATTCAATAGCTATGGCTGACTTTGCGTATGTTACCTAACCTCTATCCCCATGTATAAATTTGTAATAAAATACTCATCTCCTGTTGTATCCATTAAATGAGATTTGTGTTAATTGTTTAATATAGTTCCGGATATGTACTAGATGCTCATTACTTGGCAAATATAATCTATTGTTTAATATGTTGTTTTTCCTCCATGACTTGCATTTCTTCTCTTTTGATATATGTCACTCTATTAGGTACTGACTAATTATAGGCTATAAGTTGCAGATTTTCCTTTTTAAAATAAAATATTTTCAATTTCTATTGACTGTCACGCTCTTGATTTTTTATTTTTCCCCTACTACATTTAAAACTATCTATGTATTTTCTTTTTGTTGTGAGGAAATTGCATTCATTTTAAAAATATATCTGATATAGCCCAGATGATATGATAAAATGTAAAAATATTGAAAAATTGTAATGAAACCAGTTTTTAAAATTCACATGCACAGAAAATATTATAAAAATAAAGTATTTTATATATGTTATATTTTGAAAGTCTTGAACAATTGCTAAATCAGCAATATGGAACTATGTTTTAGGGCAAGTTGGATTTAATATGATGTTTTCTATAAACTTGTGATAGGATTTTTGTTTTTTACACTAACTGTTATTTGTAGTAACATATGTTGCCATGTGCAACCTCCCAAGAAATAAGCCATTCACACACTTTATGAAAAACCTGATAGGTATTACTGACATTTCCTGTGTTATGTCCACTTCACCGAAAATTCCCACTCGGAAAGTGATAATGGAGTTGAAAATATATTGCCCACTTCTATGGAGCAAAATGGAAGTGTGTCCTTTGTTCTTGGGTAGCAATGTTTTGTAAAACACAGACCGGGCCTCCATGAGGAGAGAGATGACAGTGTTGGTGATGAGAAGAATTCGAAGTCAGCAGCAGAACCCACTGCTCTGTATGTGCCAGGCATTATGATGAATTCATCTTTGCTTATCTCATTTAATACCACACAGCGAGTGGGCATTCTTATCATCCCGTTTTTACAGATGAGGAAGCTGAGGCTTTCACACAGCTTGTACCTTGTCTTGTAAAACCGACTGTGTGACCTCAGTCCAAGGGCCCAGGACTGTGGTGTGTGTGCCATTCCTGTACCACACACTTACTAAGCATTGTGCCAGCCATTCAGAAAAACATGGAAGACAAAACTAACCATGGGATCTGCCTTCATGTGGTTTAGTAATAGGGACATAGGATTATTAAACTTGTAAGCGCACAAATAAATGTATACATTATAAACTGTGGTAGGTGGCTGAAGAGGTACTTAAGGCCATGAGAACAGATACACAGGGAATCTGATCAAGTTAATTCAGATGGCAGCCCTGAGAAAGGGGCACTTAGGCCGAGACCCAAAGTATAAGCAGGGATGAACCAGGCAAGGAGTTGGAGAAGAACTTCTAGGCTTAAAGAAGGCATGTTAAGAGGAACTCATGACAGGAATGGGGTGAGGTGTTCAGTAATTGAAAGGAAGCCAGTTGGGCTGTAAAGGAGAATGTATGGGAAGTAGCTGGGATGTTGATACTGGGAGTTGAGAGTGTAATAAAAATTTTAGAAGCAGAAGAGAACTTAGTATGCTAGGTGGATTAAACATATACAACAATCAATAGCTTTTTCCTTTCATGGTAATAGTCAGTGAGAAACAGAAACGGGAAAGGGAAGCACAACTCATAAGATAAACAAATGATATAAAACAACTAAGAATAAGGTTTTTAAAATGTCAACACCCAATTGAAAACTATTAAGAAATCATATTTAAAGACAAAAAAGTAGATCTGAACAAGTGGAGAGTCATGCCATGTTTTTGTATGGAAAGTTAATATAATCGAAAAGTCCTTTTTCTGAAATCAATGTATAAATGTAATACAACTTTACCAGAGTTACAATGTGGATTTCTTTCAAAGAGGAAAAATTATTTTAAATTCTATATGAAATAGGAATGTTTAAGACTATCATCAAGACATTTCCAAAACAGAATTTTAGTAAGGAGAATGTTGCTTTACCAAATACTAAATATGAATAGTTACTATTGGGTCGTCAGGAAAACCATGACACATTTTTGCATTGAAAAACATAGAAAATACATCATGACTTTCCCAATGGCCCAATATAAAGCAATTGTAAACTTAAAAACATGATGTAGCACCACCAACAACAACAAAAATCAGTAGAAAAAAATACAGCATTCAGAAATATATGTGAAAACTTAGTGTATTTTGAAAAAAAAAAAATCCACTGGGAATATCTTTATTTTCAAGATTTTATAGCCTGTTATTAGAGATATATGGTGTTTTGATGATCTTTAGAAAGTAATAATGCTGTATTATTCCCTGTGCACATAGTTCTGTAATCTTTTTCAAACTTATATTCATCATTAATTACATTAACTTAGACATTTTATTTTTCTAGGAAAAGAGTACATTTTAAATGTATAATGTTTTCATGACAGTGGTACCGTTAATTTTTTTTTTTTAAAGATTTTTTAAATTGGGGAATTGGGGGAGGGGAACAGCGTTGGGGAATCGAGGAAGGGGAACAGACAAGTTGCTGTCTTTTTGTTCTTCAGTCTAGTTGCGGAGGATGTTGCTTCACTGGCCCATGTTGGTATTGTCATTGCGCTCTTCCCAGGTGAGGCAGATCGATTGCCGGTCTCTGGGTCTCTGGTCGCTCACTGCGGCTATTGGCAGCTCACGCTGGCTGCTGGCCACTCACTGTAGCCTATGGCAGCCCACTGCAGCAGGGGCTGCAGCCTACACCCCCGCCGGGGCTTGCACAGCGCAGCTCCAGGTGGAGCTGTTGTTAGCTGTAGAGGGCAGTGTCACTGGCCCTCATACGTGGGATTTGAACCCGGGCTGCTGGCATCCCAAAACCAGCTCTTAACCAATGCACCACTCGACCGGTCCCCCATTAAATTTTTAATAACTCAAAATGTAATGTGAATGTTACTTTACCAATTCCACCTTTGACCATGGGATAAGACAGGGATATCCGGGCAGATTTTTAAAGGTTTAAGAGGTTGATAGATATTCCCACAGTGACAAATTAGAAGCTTCTAAAGAGAGGATATATACAAAGTTCAGTCAGTGTGATTAAGATTTGTCAAATATTGTTAAAGTTCTAGTGCAGATGAATAACTGTATCTTGTTAGTTGCTCAAATGTTAGCCAAATAAAAATAGCATCTCTAAAGTAAGGAAATAATTAAAATGAATGAATTGTTCTTAAGATTATAATGACAAATTCACATACAAAAGGATTATATTCTCAATTTCTAGAAATATATCTTCAGACCCTTTTAAAACCATTATTCATGTTCATTACTGTATTTATTATTGTCCAATTGATTCATTAATCCCCCAAAGAGCAGAGTGAATGATGATACATCATTTTATATCATGTATGTAAGTGAAATTTGAAGTTTGAAGATTATAACTACTGGATTATAAATGTAGAATTTGTGTGATTCATGACAAGGATAAGGTGGTTCCTCAGGACAAAGACATTTGAAACACAAATGAAGCTTAAATCTGGAAGTGGGTGAATCAGAAAAGATATATAATGAAGTATGTTTCCCAAATTATTCACAATGAGCACCTTTCTTTGATATTAAAGATTATCTGACTTCAACGTTTCTCTATTTTTTATGTAGGGAAGATGTGAGAACAGCAAACGTAATTGCTGCAGAAGCTGTAACCTGCCTTGTCATCGACAGAGAGTAAGTACATTGCTTTGTTATGCGTATCACACATTCACATCAGTAACATGCGTAAGTTCCTGGAATTAGATATCATTTTATAGCGCTATTGATGCATGTTTTGTATTTTTTCATTTTAAAATGAGTTCTATATTTGATTCTCATGTTCTATTCTTTTTGAAAGTGGCTGGTTCTGCCCTTCTAGCTTTGCGATCTTCAACAAAATACTTGACGACTATAAAGTTCACCTCAGTTAGCTCATCGTGAGAAGTTTATCATTTTATTGATATTATGAGATTTAATGGGAACACCTGAGGAAAGCATGTGTCCAAGGGTTTTTACTCAGGAGGCACTCAACCAATGCTAGCTATTTGTGTAAATTTTTGGAATAATAATAACTATAATAAAATAATATAAGAAATTATTATTATTACTACTGCTAGTATTATTAATATTATGAAATGGAGTATTCCTTGAGCATGTCTGTTATGTCCTTTAGTCTTCCATCCACATACTCCTATAATAGAAGCATTTAAGAAAGACACTTTTGGAAAAAGCATCAGTTCTACACATACGCATATATCTAGGGACATTAAACATTTGATCCATGATGCCTATCCCCATCCTTACTCTCTGTTCTGGTTTGTTATTCTTGTTACTTGGATGCTTTATAGATTAAACTACAAATGTCAGATTGTTGACTCTCCATAGTCGTTAAAATGCATGTGCACTATCTGGACGCAGTCCACCAGATATTCCCTCATTGCAGTGTTGATGGATAAGTTTATCAGAAAAGCAAAGTGCCTGACTCAAGGAGAAGGACTGTAAAACACTCATTTTAGTGGAGCCCATAGAGCTGGAATAGGCTGTGTGTGTCAGTGTGGAAAGAAACTAAGCGGGGAGAGATGATCGGCCCAAAATGTTAGTGTTCAATGTTGAGCTCTAGGGGCTCTCGGTGGAGATGGATCCCAACTGATTCACAAATCTCACTTTGGGAGGTTCCTGTTTGTTGGAGCCAGAGCAGTGCTACAACTTCAGAATGGCAGTTATATCCATGAACATCTCTGAAATAGATATGCTTTGTCTCATTCCCAGAAACAATAGTTACCCCTTCACTCATTCTTTCATTCAACTGAATTTTACTGAGGATCTACCATATACAAAGCATTGGTAGGGACCATGAGAAGCAGAGGAGCAGCTCCGATCCTGGCTTGGGGGCTAGTTTCTAATTCAGAAGATGAACCATATACATAATCATCATTCAAGGCAGGATGTAAGAAGGGTCCAGAATACACATTTATGAGAGTTTGGATAAGGAAGTGACTACTTGTGAAGAGAATCAGGGATGTCTTCATGAAAGAAATGGTATTATTATTGCACATGGATCTGGGAATACAGGCTCGGCCAGATAAATAGAGTGAACAGCATAAGCAATACTCATATGGGAACTGGGAGCCATTTCGCTGTCTAGAGTGAGACTCTGTAAAGAAAGTTGGAGGAGACATGTAACAAAAAGTGTTTTGAGGCTTGTTCACCAAGAACACCGAATGCTGGGATAAGGGTAACAGACAATTTTATGCAGTGGAATGGTGTCACTGTAACACTGTATTTGGTAGACACATCTGAGGATGCTGTCTAAGATTAATTAGAGGGAGAGTTTGGAGGTAGAATATCTGTTTAGGAGTCTATAATTCCAAGGTTGATTTTGAGGCAATTTATAGGGGGGAGCATAAGAATGAAGAGATAAAACCAAAGAACTTAACACTTGACAGAATGTGAAGGGCAAGGGAGAAATTAGGGTTGTAATTGGAATTGAGAAGATCTAGAAGGATTATAGCTGAGGAATCTGTTTGGGAGGCACAATGGTATTCCACTAAAAATATAAGGAGTTCGACATACAAGTTGAACACTCAAAAGCAGATGCCCTGCAGAGATGCAAAATGTGGGATAAGAACTCTTGCTCAAGTTAACTTACAATTTGCTTACATGGAATTAACAGCCGAGGTCATGAGACTGGATAAAATTGCATGAAAATAGAGAAGATAAAAGGACAGAGTTTAGAATCTGGGAAAATTCTTACTCATATATTCAAGAGCCAAGAAGAGGAAGAAAAAGAACAATGATAAAATTGAGATGCTAGCAATCAGAGCAGTGTAGGAAACTACAGAAACCAGAAGATTTTTCAGAGATGGGGGTAATAAGCAGTGTAAAATGCAAGTGAGAAGCCAAAGAACATATAGGTTGAGAAAAGGGCAATAGGTTTAGTAACCTGGGAGAAAAGTTTTAATAAAGTGGTGAGAATGGAATTCAGATTACATAGAATGACTAGACATTGATAAAGTGAGAGACTGAGGGTTCTTCTTTTCAAGAAATTGGCTAAAGAAAGGAAGACAAGAAAGAGGGAGGCGGCGTGAGGAATTAAGCAGGGTCTTAGAGAGTTTCCTTATGATGGATATATAAAAGAATCCAGGAAGATGGAACCAATATCTGATGGAAATGGGGCTACAGGAGAAGACATTGTGAGCAAATAAAAACAGGTTACTTGGAAAACACATCTTTCTTTTTTTATTTTATTTTCTAAAAATAGCAAAAGAGGAGAGGCTGAAAATTTATAGAGATGCAGATAAAAAAAATTATGAAAATGTGGATGGCCTTAATCTTGCCTCTAAAGCATAAAGCAAGGGAATCTGGTGAGGGGAGGAGTGAGAGTGGCCCTGAGGGTTTGCCACCTGATTGGGGGTCAATGGGTAGACATATCAGTTTATATCCCTACAGTGCTACATAATTTATGAGTTTCCATGTGTGTGACATCTTTCCTGGAAGGTAGATAGTGAAAGTGAAGTCCATAGGAGTTTAATAAATGGTAACGTTTCCTGGTGCATGGTCAAGTCCAGATTAATCTAATCACAGAGAATCAAACAGGATGAGAGTTTGTAGGTCATCTAGTCTAGCTCCTTCATTTTAGTTAACTAAGGCCCTGAGAGATGAAGGCATAACAAGTAGCACCACACACATACTTTTGCCTCATCCTAATTTTCTCTTTTTTCCAAACCTAGCGTCATGTAGTGCACTGTGGAGACTGCATGGGCTTTGGCAAAGAAATCTCAATACTTGACTCTTGACTGCATCACTTTATGACAGTATGGGCAAGTTACTTAAATTCTAAGTTTCCGTTTCCCCATTTGAAAAAAAAATGAGGTAATATTACCTAAATTATAAAATTGGTTTGAGGGTCAGCTTAACATATGTAAAGGTCCATGGACAACACAAAGTGTGCAGTAAGCTCTAGATAAATGTTCCCTTCCTCTTCTTAAAAAAGGCATAGACATTGCTTGGATTTAGCCGTTTTTCTCTATAATCAGCATATGAGATATATACAGAGAGGACACCCTAAAAGAGGTCTAGCTTTTACCATCAATATAGAGAAGACAGCTTGAGTCTAAGACTTAAGAACTGCATTTCTATACTCTTAGGAGGAAGCTTGGGCTTCTCACCAAATATTGAATTCACAGCCTAACAAAAAAAAATCAGACTGTAACTGAAGGATCCTGTCAAAAGCCTGCTGCTGGTTCCTAATTTATTGCCAATTAGAGGAGCACCAGTGCTTTATCCCATTCAAACAGATGGCAGATATTAGCACTGTCAACAAGAGTAGCTTCTTTCCCAAATTTACAAGCAAGGTACCATGTTACATAAGCCAGTGATTATGATTTATCCCTCCATAGGGAGAGCAAAAAAACATTATTGCAGCTAATCATACATGTCAGAATTTTTAAAATACTCATTAACAAACTAGTAAATGATAAATATATACATGGTTTCCTGAAAATGTATTTTCTGAAAATTGGTTTCTTGTAACCTAATCATTGTCTTAGTAACTATCTACAGCGATTCCAAAATTTGTGAAAATAGACTAAAAAAAGAATGTTAGTCGAACAGAACCATCTATTTCCATTAAGGAATTTTTTGAATATATAAGAACAATTAGGTATCTTTAGCATCCAGTTGTTTTGGAATCCATGAAAATAAATAAATATAAAAGTAAGTGCATTATCGTGTTTCATAATTAGTTACAGAATGCCTACTCCTTTATTGGCATGAGAAGTTGTTGATGAAGCTAGAAATTCAAGGAAGATAATTTATTTTTTGACATGTTGAGATCATTGTTAAAGATAGTAACATTGCTACTAGTAAATATTAAGAGTTACATATTTTTCCCCTAGGAAATTAAGTTCTAAGTTAGACTTATAACTCTATCTCATATATACTGTGTAACCCCCAGGATGTGGGCGTACTGGTTATGAAAAGTGAATTGTGTTCATACTAGTTGGTAAATAGTGGTTTGAGATCCGTGGGTGTCCCTTCTATCCCTCTACTGCCCGTGGTCCCCAACCCCAGGACTTTCCAGGTCTCCCCTTGGAAGTTTTATTAAAGTGTGAGAATGGAGTATCTGAAAACAACTAGGCATCTTTAGTGCCTCCGTGATCCAACAACTAAAAGGTAACATCTGAAAAACACAAGGACCAGTTTCCATTCTGATTAGGAAGCAGCTTATAAGTCTACAGATGGTTCCCAGACCCATTAAACCTATAGAGTAGCAAATAGGTTACCATAAGGATTGGACACAAAGAAAAAGTCACTGGAATTCATAAATCGAAAACTATTTCTCAATCCCCAAACAGGTACCTAGGTATTAAAACTGAATTAGGAAATTTTGACATTTATTCATTAAGAAAGATAATAATGAATGCATGCTTCTCTCAGGTACTTGGACTACTGAGATGAACAAGACATAAATTCAATATAGGTTTGAAATCTGAGTGTATAGGACTAGCTCAACTAGAGACAAATCTGTGCCTATATTAAAATGTTTTTTCAGTTGTTTCTTTACCAGTGCTAGTAGCAAAAACTCCTATCTTCCTAGTCATCCTACCTTCCATGTGTAGCCTCTTTCATGTACCAGCCTAGCTCTGTAGCTACACTTGCATCAGTCTCCAAAGATAATGCCTCTGACCCTGGACTCTGCCCACATTTCCTCCAAGCATTCCTGCTAATGGTGGATTGGTGCCTCTCTCCCTCTCCCTTTGCTGTGGCTATTCAAACATTCAGTTCCGGTATGAGGCAAAACAAAAATACACACTCTGGGCTCAGTAGATCAAGCAGTGAACCAGCCAGGCAGGAGCCTGGGAAATCATCTGTATCAGGCCTTAGAATGTCAGAAGAAATGGAAATATGTGAAGAAAATAGTATTCATCCAACTTCTGTCAGGGAGGGTGCTAAGGGTGTTTTGATAAGCAGCTTGGGGGCTGGGGTGAGACTCACCGAGGTGTATACTCAAGGAAGATAGATGACAACTAAGCCACCTGACAGAGTGGGTTGTGTTTAGTGTAGAAATTTTGCTTTCTGAGTAGGGTATGCAAGTGTGAAGCCATAGCTGCATGTCTGTGGACCATGGGTAGGAAACATTTTTTTTCTGTAAAGAGCCAGATAACAAATATTTTTATGATTTCTGGATGAAATGATCTCCGTTGTACCTCCTTAACTCTGCTACTCTAGAGTAAAAGCAACCGAAGACAGTACAGAAATGAGTGACATCGGCTGTGTTCCAGTAAAGTTTTGTTGATAGACACTGATTTGACTTTCATATAATTTGCATGTGTCAAGAAGTATTATTTATCTGTGAAGACATTTTTGTTTCCTCAATTTAAAAGTGTAAATATCATTCTTAGAGAATGGTCAGACTGTAGGCTGAATTTGGCCTTTGAGCCACAGTTTGCTGACCCCTGACTTAAACAATATGTGAGTGGGCCTGTTCTGATCCTCCTCCATGCAGTGCTCAGCCTATTAAATAAAGCAAATGCATAAAAAGTACTTATCTGAAGTGCCCTCCCATGTTGGTCCTCCTCCAGATGCCATCTATCTACTTGCCGCCCCCTTTGACACCCTTTTCCCCCAGTTTCCTGTCCACTTTACTCTTCTTCTGTAGGCACTAGCCTTTCTCATCAGTCCTCCTCCCCCCATGCACACACCATGTTTCTTTGTTTGTTGGGATACCTGCATTTAATTCCACTCTGCATTCTCCCAGACTGTGCTTCAGGCTTTGCATTAATTTGGCTAATCACTAATTAGAGAATAAGATGGTTCTCTGCAAGTTATTTGCATTTTGATGATATACCCCTGAAGACTAAAGAAACATGATAATCGATAGGATTTTAGAATTTTCAGATTCTAAGCAGGAAGCAGGGAAGGGGAAGTATTGGGGACAGCAGAATCTTCCAGGAACCATTTTAACCCCACCAACCAGGTGAGTCACATAAAGGCCCATGCATGCAACCAGTGGTATTTGTCCCTCCTAGGCCAACTGAGTCCTTGTCTTTATATAGCTTGCCATTTTGTGTCCACATGATAGGACTATAGGGACCCCACATGTCACATTATCTGTAGCCATATTGCTTAACTGATAGGGTGATAAAGTTAAAATATTTCACAGCCTCAGCCCTTCCTATAGCCTAAGTGGATTTTATTTTGATTCATTTTCCAGAATGAAATCTGGGGTGATTGATGTGAGAATATTGGCAGGATGATCACAGGAAAACAAATGTGCCTCACTAAGAATGGTGTCAGCTACAATCATTTGGACTTATCTTTTTTATGGAGCTTTTATTGATTTGGTATGCTTTACAAAAATATTAATTAAGCAGGAGAGATAAATCCAGAAGTTTAGAAAAAAGAGAGACATTATGCTGGTTCAATTTAATGATGTGAGTTGAATTATAACATGTCCCAAGCAAGCATGATCGTTATAACTGTAAAATAAGCACGTTTCCACTGGAAAAGGAATATATCCAGATATAGTATCTGTTGTTTCAAATCATGGAAAGAGGTATGATGCTTTAAAATGGTAGAACCTTTTCCTATAGCAAGTCCATTAAGAAATGATATATAATATCACTGACTAGAGAACTCATTGGGAAAACCTAGTCTCTTGTTTCATCCACCCAGCTAGAACTTACTGGTTGCGGGGACCAGCCTCCACTGACCACGGTTTCCCTCAGGTGAAGACAGCGTCAGCGAGGGAGGAAAATAAAGAAGGGAGACAGTGGAGACACCGGGGAAGTTAAAGAGAAAAAAGTGTCACCCTTTATTGCCAGAGCATGTTCTTTTTATAGGGATTCTTGACCATTACCTCAATCACATGAGTTTGGTGGTTTCTAGTTCCCAGGATTTACTCAGTCTTTACTTCCCTGTAATTGCTCTCTCCAGGGTGTATTGTGACTTACTCTTCCGTTAAAGGTTTACCTTGTCTTTATTATGATAATTACCATGAAACCCAGACTTAGTTTCTGTATATCAACTAAAGAATGTTTATCATGACTATCTTAACTATCTAGAAATTATCCTAAATCTTAGTAGTTAAACACAATCATAAAACTTGGTATACTTGAGCTATACCAAAAGACTAGGAATGGCTGTGTTTACGGTAAAAGCATCTAAAATCTATTTCTTTTTTTTTTTTTTTTTTTGAGGGCAGTGTCACTGACCCTCATATGTGGGACCTAAGGGGGGGGGGGGTCACTGGCTTCCCAAGCCAGCGCTTAACCACCATGTCTCTCAGCCAGACCTTAAAATCTATTTCTATGTTAATACAATACCTAGCAACCAAAGGGGATTTCACACCTCTCATCCTAAGGAGGAAGCATCTGTTTCTCAGTCAAAACTTCAGTATCTGTTGCTGCAAAAAGGCACTGGGCAAAGGAATTCAAACAAGGCTAATTAACATACCCCATGGTCAGTGAGCTGCCTCTTACCCGGAACTCTCATGGCCTGAAGACTTTTAATCTTCAAGGAGACTATTCACAGCAGGACCCTTAGGCCACAGGCAGTCTTCTTGGCCTATGTTGTCAGAGGTCTGTGCCTCAGTTTCCAAGGGGTTTGAGTCCCCAATATCTCAGTTCAGGGGTCCCCTTGGAATGTAGCCTGTTTTGGGGAGTTTCCTTCTCTTTAGGAAATCTTGCCCCGTCATTGGCTTACACAACCAGCTATCATCAAGGTACCACAGGAACTTGTCATAAATGCAGTGAATGTATTGTCTCCTATAGGAGAAAAGGCACGTGGGTTCATAGAGGCAGGAGATATTACATGACCAACCATAAGGCAGCACTCCAAACATCGAGTGCTGAGCAGGGCAATGTGACCTTGTCAGATGTCGGCCCCCCGGCAACTGGTTACTTGCCATATGGCAGGCACTCAGACATCTAGTATTTGGCGGGCCCATAGGCAAATCTGTAAATATTATTTTCACCTCTGTTGCATGTACAATTTGTAATCTGTTAAACCACAACCCCACAGAAGCTTCTAACAGTATTCTTTGGTAACCTATTGACTCTCTTCAAAATACAGGAGGTCCTGTGTCATTAATACATTGGTGGACTATTAATCATATTTAGCACATTATTTTGTTTAAAAACATTGTTAAAAAAAATCTTAGATGGTAACCAAATTAGTTAGGAAGTCATAGCAGATATTTAAGAAGGATAAATAGGAGGGACCTTACAGTTCAGGGTTTGACAAAATTTTTCTATAAAAGGTGAGATAGTAAATATTTTCAGCTTTGTGGCCAATTCTTGTCAGAAAAGCTTAACTCTGTCATTTGGTGCAAGGGCCATAGTTTCCTAGCTGCTATAATATTGTAGGTCAGCTTTATTTTACAGATGAGGAAATTGAGGCCCAGAAGTGTCAAATGCACTCAAATCACAATGTTTAATAATAAGAATTAATCAAGATAAATAATACATTCAGTCTTGTTTCTAATCAATTTGTTATATCTTAGAATTTTAGAACTTAATGAGACCTTGAAAAGCCTTCCTTCCAAATTCTTTAGTTTAGAAATGAGAAAGGTGAGTCCTGGAGGCACTAAGAATTGTCCAGCCTTTTGAGTACAAAGGATGGGATTGCAACAGAGAGGTTTCATGACATGTGTGTCAGTGCTTTTCCACCTGAATCATATTATAATGTAAATTACCAAGATATACAACTTGTATATTTATTAATTCAAATGAGAAACCATCCCAATCTGAACAAAATACATGGGGAGAACTGAGGATGGAGGAAGGTATTCAACCTGTAGCATCTCAGAGAACATGCAAAAAAAAAAAAAAGTGCTATGAATGAAGTCTTTAAGTTTGAACAGGGATTTTACAAGTAAAGAAGAGAGGGTAAGGGCAGCTCCCGCTGAGGGAAGGGCATACACATAGATAAGAAATTTGGAAAGGCCATTGTACAGTAAAAAGTGGAATATGGCAAGAACAAAGGGTTTATGAGTCAAGGAAATGGACAGTTAATTAGGTGCAGTGATGGGAGGTAGGTTAGAGAGAAAAGATGAGGACAGATTATAAAGAAATCTCATAGTATCTCATACTAAAACAATATAGATTTTTATCATCTGGGCAATGAAGAACCAACAGAGGGCTGTTGCTACTACAGTTTGTATTTGTTTTTGAAGGAAGGGAGTAGAAGATTGACATCACGCAGGAACAACTCAAGCAGGGAGACTGTTAAGAGACTGCAGTCACAGCCCTGGAGATTGCTCACTAAAGAGTTTAAACAGTGCTCCAAAGCAGATCTGGGGGTATAATTATATGTGGAAGGTGAAAGAAAAGCACTTCTACCTTGGGAGACTTGGTGGATATTATAGCAGATCAAGAGTATGGGAGATAAAGCGGGTTGAGATGGAAGTATTGGTCAATTCAAGTATGGATATGCCTAAGTGGTATTCAGATATTTCTATAGAGAAGCCCCTTGGCAGTTAAAAGTACTTTTTTTTTTTTCTTTTTTAAATTTTACAATCAGATGATTAATGGTAATTGATGTTGGAGTTCACAATTAATCAGTTTTAAAATATCACAATCAGAACTTTGGTTTTGTTAATTACATGATTGTTTTGTGTTACACTGATGAATATATAATTCATTTTTTCCCATGTATAAAACCTTTCTATATTTCTAATGCTTGCCTTTTTCCCCCCCATTGGATGTTTTAAAAACTGCTTTTAGAGATTCGACAATGTCTTTGGAACTCATAAACCAGCAGCATGAATGAATAAGAGAAACTGGGAAAACTTCCAGTTTCCAAATCTGAAAACTCAATCTTAATTTTTTTCAATTGGAAAGGTCATACAATATGATCTATAGATAATGTATTACAGAATTTTACACTTGGAACACTAATACATTTAATTTTAAAAAATGTCATATTTGAAATTCTGTTTAAAAATCTTCTGTGAGGTGCTTTTGGCTGTTAATTTGGGGAAGGGAATTATAATGCTCCTTGTTTTAGAGATTAAGCAGGGAGGGGAAGATACCACAATGAATTTCTGACAGAAGCTTGAGAATCAGTTTAAAACTCAACAGTGTAATCATTGTGGGAGTTGAATTCTGCTTTAGATACGCTGTTTTTTTGGTAGAGTTAAGTGAGTTTGCTTATTTTAGGAGGCACCCTTTCCTGGTGAGGCCCAGTTTGGTCATAAAGATCTAAGACTTTCCTTTTATTCTCAATATGTCTAGCAATTGATACTCATTTTGTAATTCATTGCATAAACACATGAATTGGATTAGCATTAGCTACAATAACAGTGAAATCTTATTCCCAGGCTAAACTTTACTTACAAAGGGGGCCCTTTCAGAATTTACTAGTTTGGATGAAGTGTAATGGTCATAAAATGCACTGCTACACTACAATCATGTAATTGAACAAATTAAAACAGAAACCTGACCAGCAAAGTAGATCATGATTTGGTACTTAGTAAGGATGGTGGTGCTCTCCCAGATGAACTCGAAATAGTATATTTTCATCTAGACGAAAAATCCACTTGAGCTAAGTGAAAAGTTTTTCTTATGTTGTATTATTGTTAGAGGGTTGATTTTTTTCTTTCTTCTTCGTTCTGTTTTGTTTTTACATTTTTTATATAGTCAATGTCACATGATTATAAATGTAGTAGCTGTTTTGAGAAAAATTGGAAAGCACAGAAAAATGTAAATATAATGCTGACATCCAAAAGTAACTACTGTTAATACTTTAGTATATTTCCTTAAATAATGAGATCACACTGTCTAAACTTTTTTCCTACTTTGTCCACATACAAAAGCAGCATAAATACATACATTCATACATACATGCGTACATATATATGTACAGACACAGATTCTCTCACAGCAAATTTGCAAAGAATGTTTTTTCTCCTCCATTTTAAAGAGAAACGTGACTCCTGAAAGCTGAGGTATCATGAAAACATATGATTTGTAAGTAGAGGAATAAGTTCAAACATGATTTTCTCTGTTTTCAAAGCCACGCATTGCAACACATTATCTTATCACATTGCATTAGTTAATAAAAACTTCTCAGGAGTATAATTTGAGTCTCATTTTCTCCTTAATTTATGAAATGTGTTTCGACATAGATCATTTTAGTTTTATTTTTTTATTTTGTAAAGAATTCTTTGCATATACCTTGGTCCCTTTTTAGAAATATCTCCTTGAAGAACTTCTCAGTAGTGAAATTACTGATTCAAAGAATATGAATATTTTTATATGGTTGTCTAGAGCCATTATACAGTTCACTCCCCAGTGGCAATGTATGAGAACATCTGTTGCATTGCACTCTGACCAGCTTGACATTTTGGTTGAAACAATCTTAAAAGACATGATGGGGCAAATCAGCCCAGGGCATGAAATATGTCACCATCCTAGAAGAGTTAGTGTGACATTTATTCTTCTCCTGTAATTGATATGTGGAGCTTGGTCACTAACAATTAAAGCGTGGAAGAGTGTTCATTTTTTTGCAATTGCTTTGTCATGGAGAAGAATAAACATATTTAAAAGGCTTTAGAAAATTGTGAGAGTACAAAAGAGCTCAAATAACCTGTGCTGAAATGTCAGAAGTAAATGATAGAGATTAACAAGCTACCTGCGAAGGAAGGGTAGACAAGGAAAAGTGGAAATTATCCAAGTAACTAATTAAAATATGGATGAAAAATTATGCTGTGAGAAGGCCCTTATTTATAGATGATACAGAGTATTGTCAGTGGTGCAGAAGAAGGGAGGAGTTCAGAGAAATAAAACAAAGAATTGTGAGCATCCTGGTATGATGTCTTTCTTTTGAAACTCCATCTCAGTTCATCGTCACATTAGTTCTATGGGAAAGGGTGACATTTTAAAAAATTCAGAAAAGGAAACTGAGGATCAGAAGGCTCAATGGCTTTTTCTGAGGTACATAGCAGGGTTAGAATTCCAGGGATGCCTGACTCCAAGACCATGATCTCTTTATTATTCCCTCTTTAAGCTGTTTTTTTTAACACACACACACACACACACACACACACACACACACACACCAAAAAAAAAAAAAAAGTTAACTGACAAGCTATATTCCATTGGAATAATCTTTTTTTAAAAGAGTTGAGCGGGAGAGATTGAGGAAGAAAAACCAAAGCTTCCCAGGTAAAGAAGAGTGTCATAGCCTGAATAAGGAAGTGGAAGTAGAAATAAAAAAGAGGAAGAAATTCAGGAGAAAATATAAACATAGACTTGATGAATTTAGGTAAAAGTGAACAGTCATACATAAAACAAAGATTTCTAGCTTGCATCACTGGTTAAATGATAAAGCTATTAAGGAAGACAGGGATGCATATCTTGATGGAAGATGGTTATGGACATTAGGCTAAGTTGAATTTGAGGTACTGGTGACATATGCACAGGACACAGAGCAAAATGATGGTCGTATGGATCTGGAAAGTTCAAGGATAGAGGCATCGCTTTGAAAGTCATTGGTCTGGGGACCTTAACTGAGGTTTTGTGAGTAAATTATATCTTCAGGGAGAGTTTAAAGAAAAGTGTAAATAATGTATGATGTAAGAAGGAGAGTCTAGTAAAAATTAGACTACCTAGGATTAATTCCAGGTCTACCACTTTCTAGCTCTGTGGTCTCAGGCAAGTTACGTAATCTCTCTAAGCCTTATCTCTTATTTCTTGTTTCCAACCAGGAGACATTGACAATATCCAGAGATTTTTTTGTTAAATTGTCACTACTGGGTGTTCTAAGGACATCCATGAACAGAGGTGAGGAATGCTGCTTACTCACCTTCAATCACAGGACAGGCCCTACAACAAAGAATGGTCTGGTCTAAAATGGCAGTAGTGCTGAATTTGAGAAAGCCCGCTGTAAACATTTTATAAAGTAGGGATAATTCCTGTTTCCTCATAGAGTTGTTGTGAAGTTTCAGTGAGATAATACAGGTAAAAAACAAGACTGAACATATCAAAACCAATAGATATTTAAGAAAAAGAAGTCAATCAGCTAAGTGGAAAATGTAACTGCTTATCTTTAAGGAAGAGGTATGGGTAACACATGGCTGAGAAGGAGCATAGAAGAGAACAAACAGAATCAGGAAAGTGAAACATCAGAGAAAAGAATAGAGTAGTTTAATGTAGTGCCTCAAGTTTTTATTTCATTGGCTACAACCAGAGAAGATGGTCAGCAGGGCCATGGGTCTCAGATAGGTCACCGAGGATGGGACCTGGAAAGAGACCGCTGGGATTAACAGTTGGCAGATTAGTGATAACTTTGAGTAATAAGAGTTAAAGAAAAATGAGAAAGAAGGCCAGGTTGCAATGGGTTAAGAATTAAATTAAAAATGAGGATAACAGATAGGAAACACAGTTTATTCAAACTGACTATTTGGTCATAAAGAATAGTTTCGTCTTTTAGGATTAACTGGGGAGGCCATCCTGTTTATAGAGTGAAAGGAAGAAAAAGTCTAAAGGGAGACAATGAAATGATACGAGATATTGTAAGTGATGGAGCAAGAGTCTAGAAGAGAGAAATGCAAGAGTTTGTGTCAGGAGTAATGACACAGAAAGTAATTGGGGTAATTCTTCCAGGAGAAAAATATGATGACAATGTCACTGTATTTTAGGTCCAGGGAAAGAAACGGATACCGAGAATTTAACTTTTTATGAACTTCTCAACAATTACAAATAAAAATATTCTTAAATAACCCAGATATACAAGATATATCTCCTAAATTATCATTAATATTTCATCATGAAGCTTCCTGTTATGAACTGAATGATGGACCCTAAATCCATATGTTGAAACTCTAAACTCTCATGTGACTGTATTGGGAAATAAGGCATTTACAAGGTAATCAAGGGAAAGAGGTCATAAGGGGTGGTCTTGAATAATAAGGTCTGGTGTTCTTATAGTATGAGGCATTAGGAAGGTGCACACAACAGAGGAAAGGCCATGTGAGGATCCAATGAGAAGGGGCTCTCTGTGAGTCAAGGAGAAAGGCTTTACTAGAAACCAGCTCTGCTGGCTCCTTGATCTTAGATGACCAGCCTCCAGAACTGTGAGAAAACAGATTTCTGTTGGTTAAGCCTCTCAGTCTGTAGCATCTTGTTCATCTTGTAATGGCAGCCCTAGCCGACTAAAACACATCTTGATTGAAACATCTATAGATATGATGAAATAAAAGAAATAAGGTGATCTTTAAAATAAAAAGCATTTCTCAAAGAATTTCGTTGACCATGAAGACAGTATGTGAGAGAGAGCAGATATTTGATACCAAATCCTCCTAGCCCCAGCTATTAACCAGCTGGCTTCAGCTTTCCATACTGGGAGATAAAAATGATGTAATGGTTGAGATTATGAGTCAGAGTCAGGTTGTTTCCATTCAAATCCCAATGTTGACACTTAACTTGCCATGAGACCTTGGGTTACCTAATTGTTTCAGCCTCAGTTGCTTTATCTGGGAAACAAGGACAATTCACATAAAATTGTACAATTCCTAACACACACTAGTTATTATTTTCATGTTTTGCTTGATAATTTGTTATTTCTAGATTCTTAAGCATTTTGTGACATTAAAAATATATTTATCTCTTAGCTTCTAATTATTTTTTCTTGTAAACACTTTATTTCCCTTTCCAGCCATGTAATGTGAGCTGAAATAAAAAGTCCAGTAACAGACTGATTGTTGTAAAAATGTTAGGGATTAATTCTGTCTTTGTTTCAAAAAGTTTCAAGACATAAATAAATAAGTGTAATAAAAAGATATTTTGAGATGCATTTCTTACAGCATCTTAGTATTTTATTTTCTATTTAGTTAAAAAAACGTCTGTGACTTACGCAGCACTTCATGTCCCATGCCATGTTTGTTAGCAAACATTTTCTAGGGACAGTTTTTAAATAGTTACCAAAAAGTGGACTGTTTTAATTAATATCTGATATAATGATACACCTACATAAACTAAACTCTATCAGCTGTGGATTTTTATTGTTTTTAATACATGTGGCCTATTTAGTTTTAGATAATTTTGATAAGAATTCTGTCAATTTTATGAATTTCAGTTTTTAAATAATTTCTAAGAATATAAGCTTGAAAAGTATTTAATAGATTAAATATCCACTGTTACCATAGATTCTGCTTTGAGAATAAGCAAATCTGGGGGGAAAAAAATGAACATTTGTTTGTGTATTCTTATTGAGAAAAATGGGTATCAAAATTATCTGAGAATTGAGGATCTATTGCATTATGAGAACAGTTAAATAATTTAGTATTGATATTTTGTTTTCATTGGGGAAAATGGATTATTTTAATGAAATTAATTAGATCTACATAAGACATCATCATTGGGTTTTGTGTCAAAACAGTGGTATTTTGGTCCAGAAAATCAATGGCGGAAAAAATAATGCATAATGCCTACTTTTGTTAGCATTATTTGATATAGTCAAGGTAAATAAACTTTCTAACACTTAAAATAATTGGCCAGCTACACAAAATCTGTCTACTGCATGGATTGTCTGATTTAAGTATAGTTGGAAGGTTTTCTCTTAAGGAAAGTGAAACATAAACTTGTCATATGAGGGTAATCTATACTTAGAAGCACATTTCCCTCTATATCCTAAAATGCTAACCTATCACATGAGATTTAATTCTAATTTCTTCTGCTTTTAATTGAAAATGAAAGTTGTGCTACATTTTTAGCTCCTTTCTTTCACTTTAATTGCAAGTGGGAGTCATAGACATAAATTCCATTATAGTCTCAAATCATTACCCTCATTTAATGTCCTATATATAATTCAATGATACATTGCTAAGTGTTTCAAATCACCTTTCCCAATATTTATACCAATGTATGTCTTCATTATGACCCAAAATGTAGATAAGGGGTTCATTATAACTAAACTTTTGTCCTAAAAGTTCATCATTTATATAGGTGGACTCTTCCTTTTTTAATATATTTTTTATTAGTTTCAGGCATATAAAACAATGTAATAGACAGTTATACCACTCACAAAGTGATAACTCCCCAATCTACTATTCCTCTGACATCATATATAGCTGTTACAATACCATTGACTGTATTCCCTTTGCTTTACTTTACATCTTGTGAATAAAAATAGAGATATAGAGATATAGAGAGATAGATATAATTAGAGTTGACATTCAATATTATTCTATTTCAGATTCAGGTATATAGGGCAGTGGTCAGGCATCTACACAGTCTATCAAGTGACCCCCCTGATAAGTCCAGTCCAGTGGGGAGGAAGGAAAGGGATCAAAAAGTACAAATATAGTTATGGGGATATGAAATATAGTATGGGAATATAAATAATAATGTTGTAAAGATTATGTAGGATGCCAGATGGGTACTAGACTTCTATAGGTGGATTCTTAAAGAGGCACATAAGATTTTCAACTCATACACCTTCAATTTCAAATAAAACTTTGCTAAAAATACTTGTTTGCCTGTCTTCTCCTGGTCACACACAATGAATAGATGAATGAGTAGGTAAATAAATAGTCTAGTCATCTATTTATTAATTCATTTCAAATTTCTATTATACATCAGATTATATTCTAGTTCCTAAAGAGTTATTGATAAATAAGAAAGTATAGGTCCCTGGTCTCATTAAACTTAATTCTAGTGTGAGAAAGATGACAGATATTTAAACAACAACAACAAAAAAATAGATTTTAGCAAACGATAAGTGCTAGGATGGGAATAAAATGGGTTAAAATGACAGAGAATCACAGCAGTAAAGGTTTGGGATAAAAGCTATTTTGCAGTAGTTGGTCAGAAAAGACCTGTCTCAAGTAGACACTTTTCAATTTTCTCACACCATTTACTAAAGAGACTTTCTTTTCTCCATTGTACATTATTAGTTTCTCTGTTAAAGTACCACATACAAAATAATGAAACTAAACTGCTGTTTCTCACCATACACAAAAATTAGCTCAAAATGGATCAAAGACTTAAATATAATACGTGAAACAATAAAATGCATAGCAGGTAATACAGATACTAAACTTATGGATCTTGGCCTTAGAGAGGAATTTATTAATTTGACCTCAAAAATAAGGAAAGTAAAGTAAATGAGTGGGATTATATTAAACTAAAAAGCTTCTCCACAACGAAAGAAATCATCAATAAAACAAAAAGGCAACCAACCAAGTTGGAGAATATATTTGCAACAAGATCTCTGATAAGAAATTCATATCCAAAAAATATAAAGAGCTGATACAATTCAATAACTAAAAAGCTAACAATGAAATTGAAACATGGACAGGGGACCTGAACACATGCTTCTTCCAAGAAAACATACAAGTGGCCAATATATAAATGAAAAGATGCTCAACTTCACTAGCTATTAGGGAATGCAAATCAAAACAACAATGAGATACAACATCACAGCTGTTAGAATGGCTGTCATTAACAAGACAAGTAATAACAAGTGATGGAGAGACTGTGGAGAAAAAGGAACCCTCATATACTGCTGGTGGAGATGTAAATTGGTATAGCCACTATGAAAAACAGTATGGAGGTTCCTACAATAATTAAGAATAGAATTACCATATGACCCAGAAATCCCTCTTCTGGGTATCTACCCGAAAATGTTGAAAACATTTATGTGTAAAAATGCATGTACTCTATGTTTGTTGTAGCATTCATTATTCAGGTGGCCAAACATGGATACAATGAAAGTGTCCTTCAGTAGATGACTGGAAAAAGAAGATTTGGTACATATATACAATGGAATATTACTCAGCCATAAGAAATGATGAATTACTGTCATTTGCAACAACATGGATTGATCTTGAGGTTATCATGCTATGCGAAATAAGTTAGACAGAAAATGTCAAGAACCATATGACTTCACTCATATGTGGGATATAAAACTGAAAGCAATAAATGAAGAAGACAAAAACTCATAGATACAGACTATGGGTGTAACAGGGAGAAAGGGGATGGGGGAAGGTAGGAAAGGGTAAAAGGGGTCAAATATATGGTAGCAGAAGGGGATTTGACTTTCAGTGGTGAACACACAATGCAATGTACAGATGAGGTGTCACAGATTTGCACACTTGAAACTTACGTAATTTTATTAACCAATATCACCCCAATAAATTTAATACAATTTAAATAAATAAATAAAATAAGACACTTGAGCTGAAATCTAAGTGGCATTAAGAAAAGGTCAGGTAGAGCCGGCCAAGTGGCACAGTGGATAAAAGCTGGTTTGGGATGCCAGCGGCCCTGGTTTGGATGCCACATATGAGGGCCAGTGACACTGCCCTCTACAGCTAACAGCAGTTCCACCTGGAGCTGGGCTGTGCGAGCCCCGGTGACAGTGTAGGCTGCAGCCCCTGCTGCAGTGGGTTGCCATAGGCTACAGTGAGTGGCCAGCAGCCAGTGTGAGAGGGTGGCAGCCAGTGTGAGCTGCCAAGAGCCTCTGTGAGCAGCCGTCCAGAGGCCAGTGACCGATCTGCCTCACCAGAGAAGAGCACAATGATGATACCAACATGGGCCAGTGAAGCAACGTCCTCCACTAGACTGAAGAACAAAAGGATAGCAACTTGTCTGCTCCTCTTCCCCTGTTTCCCAATGCTGTTCCCCTCCCCCAATTCCCCAATAAAATCTTTAAAAAAGAAAAAAGAAAAAGGTAAAGACTTAGAGAAAGAATGTTCCAGATAGAGGACAAAGGCCCCAGTGGTGCTGCAAGATTGATGTATTCTAAAGTCAGAAGGAGCATAGTAGGAGCCATCAGTCATAGGGGTTTGATGTGATCCTACTTATAAGTTATGTGATCTGATTTATGTTTTTAAAAGATTATTGTACCTACTGTGTAAGGAAGAGTAGTGGTAAAGGAAAAAGCAATTATAGAATTCCCCAGAGAGAAGATGGTGGCTAGGACCAAAGGGGTATAGAGAAAAAGGGATTCATTTCAGATTACTGCAGGTGGAATTACAGGAGTTAGTATTGGATTATATATGTTTTATGTGAGGGTAGAAGGATGAGAAGAAGAGGTCTGTAACTTTTTCTGTAAAGGGACAGATAGTAAATATTTTTAGCTTTGTGGACTATACTGTTTCTGTTACAACTAGTGAAGTCTACTAAGACATATGAACATGTGAGCACATTGGGTTCCATTAAAACTTTATTTATAAAAACAGGCATGGGGAAGATTTGGTCCATAGGCAGAAGTTTGCTGGCCTCTGATCTAGAATAACTTCTTGAAAGAAAAAGAAAGGTGTTCTCTTCTGGAAAACCTTACCATGCAGAGGCTAACTGATGCTGTGAGATCCCAGCTCTCCCACATTCATGTCACCATAAAGATATTATGGATAAATTAGAGCCCCTGGGCCTGTTGTAGAGAAGACTTTATTATCCATGGAAGTCCTCCCACCTCCCACATTTCCCAGGCCTCTTTCTGCATTCACTGAACTACACCAGCAGATGCCCAGATTATGTGTTGTTTTGACTTTCTTTACTACCTGACTGTGGTAGAGTGATAGGTTTGGCACATTCAATGATTTTTATCTGTTATGGTGCCATGCACTCTATTCTTTGTGTAACTATACTTTTTATAAATATTTTACTACAATTGTGTTACTATATTAATACTTTTATTTGTACCTATAAATTCTTTAATATTCCATTTATGCTTTTAACTTTCCTCTAAAATACATATACATAATTTAATGTATTCCTATATTCCTGAACAAAACTAAACTAAATATAGGGTGATTAAATTCCAGGACTAAGGATACTTTTTGGGGTTATAGTAATTGATGAAATAACAACTTCATTAATTTCTTCAATTAGCACTTATCGACAATATTGTCTCTGCAGAGATTTCACTAGCTCTATGGTACATAGTCAGAAAAACATGGACATCAAAGAGTTCAGTGTCTAGTGAAGGAGACTGACTGACCAAAAATCTACCAATTCCAAAACTAACAATTCAATATGATAAGTACTCTGAAAAGTCAACCACAGGGTGTTAGGTGGAATTCAGTAAGAGGCATGAATGTAAGAAAGGGTGGGAGAGACATGAGTTGTCTAGGACAATGCTTCTTCAAGGATCTGTGCTCAGGGCCAGTTTTATTTTGATTTCCAGCCTATTATAGACAGATGCTTTCATAAAATACAAATAGATTGCTAGAAAAAATAAGATGAAGAAAGGCATAAAAATAAATGCTCACATTAAAAAATATTGGATTGAATTACATAAAATTGTCTGTCATCAAAAATATCAGAACATAACAGTGGATAAAGAATTACAAAAGTTGATCATGTTGTCATTGGAAGTATGTGTATAAAAATAAGAAAGACAATGGTTTTTACACTTATTTTGTAGCCATAAGAAAACCAAAATTTAGGAGAGAAACAGCAATTCCCTGTCCTAACTGCAATAGGTACACTTTTAAAGAACAGTGTGTCTGTCAATATTTATTCTTACTGTGCCAAATATACCTATTTCTTGCTTGTTAACTTTTCTGATTTAGATTGCGTTGATGGAGATACCACTTGCAGGGAATAATGTGTATCTAAACTGTTTCATGATTTGCTTAATACGCTCAGAGTACAGAAACTAGACTCAAAAAAGTGCCTTGTCAGAAATGGAAAAAAGTGACTTTTAAAACAATTTCAACACACTCATGATATTTATTTTTATTTTTTACCCAAAAGGGAACAAGTGATGCTCTATTTTGATTAATCCTCATTAAATCATAGTCAGTTCTATCAATATATCATGCAAAGTTATGGTTTAAATTTAAATTATCTTTCACTAACATAATAGATTCTGGATTTTGTATACTCTGGGTTACAATTAGCAAACTGATCTTAAAATATCACATAGTATTTAATATATCCCTCCCTTGTATGATTTGTATCCAGTTTGTACCAAATGTTTCTCACCACATGAGTTTGACAATAATAGGTCTATACCATGTTCAAAAATATGAGTCCACTGAACTGGTCCTTGGATATCTCTGCAATATAAAATGCTATAAAAGTTTCTGAACTTAATCTGCTTAAATCTGTTCACAGATGGGTCATATTTTGAGTAATATTAGCTACAAAAGATTCTTGAATTAAATCATGGTTAGGTTAGAGTGAATTATGTAAAGGAATCTTGTATCTACATATTTAAGATAGAATATTTAAAAATTCAAAATAGTTTTTGGGAAAAATCTCAAAATACATATTTTAAGATAGAGTTTATCTCTTATTAAATTATTTATTAAGATGTAACATATTCTTAACAGTTAAAGAGTAAATGTCAAAAAAGATTGAAAAATAAAACCTTAAGCCAAAACTATCACAAATGCTCCAAATGCTCCGACAGTAAAATTATTAGATAAGCAAATAAATAAGACTGAGAAATTTAGTCAATCCATATGGGATGTTTCTACTTAATTAAGCATGTTCTACATTGGATTTTTTCCCCTTCATTTAACCATTAAGTTGGTCGTGAATAAGCACAAACATAACATTGAAAGTCAAATAAGTACTAAAACAATACAGTTTCAACTTTGAAATAACACTGAAAAATACCTAGAAGAATATGTGCCAAAGTATTAATGTTTAGCTCTGGGCTGTGGAATTATAAGTAATCTTTTTATTCCTTGCAGATTTTAGTGTCTTCCAAAACTTCAATGTGTTACCATTGAGATCAGAAGAAAAAAAAAGTAAAAAAAATCAAAACCAGACCCTGTCGTTTGACTAATATAAGCCTAATCAACTCTAAAAGACTCTGCCTTGGAGAAGATTAACTATATAGACACATTAGACATGAAAACTTGATTGATTTTTGTTTCTCAAAAATCACAGTAAATAAAATGTGAGGGTTCCTGAAATCAACTATAAACTTTTGATTTCTTGGGTTACTGGGCCAATTTGATCATTATTTTAAAATTTTGATTATTTTAAAGCATATAATTATAATTAAAAATTGTTTAAAATTAATATGTGTTATTTTAATCAAATTTCCCTAATGAATAATGCCCATGATAGATGTGGGCTTATTGTTAAAATGGAAAGATAGAGACAAACAAATGTCTAACACTTTGGTGTGTGTAATAATATTCTCTTGTAAATACAAACATATGTGCAAAAAATAAAGATAAAAAACACTAAAAAACAAAACAAAAACAAAAACAAACAAAAAAACGCTGATAAAACTATATGCTCATAAGAGTGTCATTGCTTTCTCTGAAATTGCTCTCATATGTAATTTTAAGAGATTCCATTCTTTTTATAAATGCTAAAGACTTCCTTCTGATAAGCACTCAGCAACTGTTTACCTTCCACCTTGTCTTATAATTCTTTCTTGTTTTTTAATGTCTAATATAGGCTATGAATTCCTTAAGGGTATTTCTTATTGTTTTTGCATAATCTATTGTAGCTTGAGTCATTCCTTATGCGTAGTAGGCATTGTATAAATACATGGGTGGGTGGGTGGATGGATGGATGGATGAATGGATGGATAGATGGATAATTGAAAAAAATATGGATGTTGTTTGATTTTATTGTATTTGGAGCTCGTTTTTCCCTCTGAGGAAACATATTAATTTTGTACTTGATAGCATAAACTACTGATAAGTATGACTGTTCTAGTTATACGTAAAAAAGCAAACAAAAAATCATAAACACAACAGCATTTACCTGAAGCCACAAAGTGAATGAACAGATTTTCTTGGTTAAAAATACCAAAATAATAAAGAATGCCTCTAAAATCTTAGGTAAGTAACAAGCATCCCAACTCATTTTGGACATTAACTTTCTATTTTCTCAAAATAAATATATTTTAAATGATTTAGTCAAGATTCTGGTTAAGAAAGTTTAATAGGGGTGCGGCCAGGTGGCTCAGTTGTTTAGAGTGCGTGCTCTTAACAACAAGGTTGCCGGTTCGACTCCTGCTTGGGATGGTGGGCTGGAACCCTTCCAGAACTAGATTGAAAATGGCAACTGGACTTGGGGCTAAGCTTGCGCCCTGCACAACTAAGATTGAAGGACAACAACTTGACTTGGAGCTGATGGGTGCTGGGAAAAACACATTGTTCCCCAATAAAGTTTAAAAACAAAAAAGAAAAAAGAAAGTTTAATGGGGTATAATCATCTATGCCTGTCAAATGAACAGAACTTTGTCAAGAGTTCAGATAATGCTTGACAAATATTTTGCTTAGCGCTATTGAAGTATTTTCAGTAGTTTCTAGTTTAAGATTTTACTCTTGACTTATTTTGATTTATTTTCTTTAATGGTTAAGAATAGATTACCATCTTAATGGGTATCATCAAGAAGAAAACTGTTATAAATAAGTTTCGAGATTTTTCTCACACCCAGTTTGAATTTGTAGAGATTCTATTTTAAACAGTTTAATAGAATATCCCTAAACAGTATGTGGATAGAGGAAAGGAAATCATGAGAACTAAATTGACTAATATATGTTATTGAATACATACATGGTATATGAATATAAAATGTGCTTTGTAAATTGTAAAGTGAAATATGAATGCTGTTATATTTTTAGCAGCTTTCTAATAAATGATAGCGCACTTCTCTCTAGATGAAGACTCATCATATCACAACCGAAGAACAAAATTATACACTTTTTAGACATACCGCTGAGTAATCAGCTCCCTTCGAAGGATGTTTTGGCTTAATAATGAAAACATCTTAGGAACTGAAATTATTACCCACTGAGTTACTATCACTATCATGTTGTAAAACAGACAGATTCCTAGAGTGAGAAACAGAGCCTTTTAACTATTATTTTTCAATAATAAATTTTATAAATGACATTCTTGGTGTGAAAAGTTCATCATTTCTCCTCCCTTTCCCCCTCCTTCCCTTCTGTCCTCCCTTTTTGCTCCCTTCCCTCCTCTTTTCTCCACTCATTCTTCTCTCCTTCCTTCATCCCTTCCTCCCTCTTTCCTTTCTCTTCTACCCCTTCCTTTGCAAGTATGTTTAAACTGCCAGCATTAAACATAAAAGGAATTTTCATTTGTTTTCTTTTTAACTCTGTGCACTTGACTAATAACACTTTATCCATCCCCTTAAAAAATTCTGTCAAGACTCCTTAAAATTGGATGTCATATCCTAAGAAAAATAACAGGAAATTTCCTCATATTTAGTGTACATGCAATGAGAGTTGCTGTTGAAATGCCCTATGCTAAAATCTTTTGCTCATTAACTCCTTCTTTACGTATTCTGAAATTATGCCTGGAGTATATGTGAGATTGGATGTGTTATTTTACAGTGCCACAATATAACTCATTCATGAACTGAGTTTGTTTACAAAGGGAATTTAATGATTTCCCTATAGCCTCCTATATTTGTTAAAACTGATAAATAATATTTTATGGTTTCTGCTCATTCAGTTGTTAAAGTTTTCAAAATATTTTATTATAATCCCTCTCCAAATAGAACAACAAATGTCTTCGCCTGTAGTATTCAAGAAATGTCATACGACCTGAGTAAATATTTTAAAAGGCATCTAATACTTATAGTAATACTTTTCCAAACGTCTGCAAGTTGGAAGTGCACGCAAATGGCAGGTGCTCCTACAGATATCTTTGAGAGAGAAAAAATGAAACACTAATTCGTTCATACTTGCACCAGGAGCGACAAACTCTGCAATGCCATAAGTTACGCTTATTAAGATATCTTAAGGGCCGGCCGAGTGGCTCAGTTGGTTAAGAGCTCACTCAAGAGTGAGAGCTGAGCTCTGAACAACAGCTGTTCAAGGCCAGCCCGAGCTGAGTTGCTGTTGAGCTGCCAACAGGTGGCAGGATGGGTCAGCCAAAAAAAAAAAAAAAAAAAAAGATGTCTTAAATTATTCATTGATCAGTGCAGGGACGCACAGACAGAGACAGTCATTTGAGACTTACTAATATCACTTGGAAATTCCACATTTTTTAAAACTTCTAGTTAAGTATAGTGGTTGACTTGTCATGTTTGAGGAAACTTAGAATATTAGCAGGGCGCATTTATTTCATATTTTAAAAAATGTTGTTCGGCTAGGGTTGCTGTCTAAATAAAGATTATTTACAAAGAACATATGGTCCGAAGCTAAGATGATAGCCCTGGATGTTTTTACTTCAGAAGGAAATTCCAGATGTTAAATCTGTAACTGAGAGTGCAAATATAATTGCTTTTATACATAGTTGACACACACCCTTTTTCATCTGTGTATGCATGTGTGTGAGTATGTGTTTTTGTGTCTGTGCATCTAGATGGGTAAGCATATATTCTATTATGTGTGTACATGTAGTAACCTATTATTTGGCTGTTAAAATATAGCTTACAGAGTTTTTAAAAATAAAAGTATACATTTACATTATAATATTAAGTTAAAAATCAAGATATTAAATTATAGCTGCTTTGATTACATCTCTGTAAACAACAACTATAAAGCTATGCAGGAAAACTAAAATGAAATATAGACAGATGTTCCCAGTAGTTATTTGTGGTTAGAAAACGAGAATTGATTTCTTCATTTCTTCTCTCAATTTTTAAAAATTTTCCATAATAAAAAAATCAATTACATTTTAAATGAAAAGTGTTCTCTTCAATTAGGAGGGACTCATTTCAAAAATAATTTTCTAGCATATCAATATAGGGGCCTTTTGTAAATACATTTCATTTCCTTTATTTTTTAACCAGTAGTGAAAAAAAAATAGTAAATATTGGATCATTAGCACCACACAGAAAATTTATATTATATACCAAGGACACTTATGAAGGCTTATGTGAAAAATTAATACTTCAAATATTTCTATGTTTATTCTTATAAAAAGTAATATTTATCATTTGATATGATAATATTTGATAAAAATGGATATAAACAGCTCATTAGCAGGCTTAAAATGTGTTTTCCCCCCCCAGTCTTAACTTACTTTTAAACTCCTTGCTGTGATTGGATGGTTTCTACTTTTAAAACGTTGTAGAGCTTCACCAGATGTAGGCTTTTCCATTGTTTACTTGCTAATAGAAATCTTAAACTGGATTTTTGAAAAGTGATCTGCATAGTTTTAACTGAGCCTAGTGGCATGAATAGGTTTTCTTAAGTTAAAAAAGTCTTCATCCTTATCAAATTTGTCATCGGTCTACTCTGTAAACCTTTGATAATATACTATTCTGCTTAAGATATCTTTAGCTCAAATAGATACTAGGATGAAGAGAGGAATTTTTTAAAAAACTATTTGAACCCTCAAATTGACTGAGTTTTAAATGTCTAAGTACATGATTTCTGAATAGATCTGAATGTATTTGCAAAGCTAAGTTTTAATAGCTGTTGCTCCTTTTTTCTTGTCTGTTAATGCCTTTTCACAATGTTTTGGATTTTGTTGTATTAAAAATATGTAAGTATTATAAAGGACTGCAGTGGATATAAAGGAAAATGAATTACAACTCAGAATTTGCTGCCAAATTGCAGTCATCTTGGACAAGTAACGTTAACTCTCTGTGCTTAAACTTTATATTATCTATAGAAACAGAAAATAACAGTGTATTACCAATTTTTTTCATAATAAAATAAATATTATATTTTATTTTGTAATATAAACCCATCTCGCCTCCAGAAGTTTCTCTAGCAGACATTCTAAGGGAAGGTGGGAAATTTACCGTATAAAGAACAATAGCAAAAATCATACTTGAACATTATTTTCAACCACAGAGATTAGATTATAGTTACCATTTGTTTTATCATTAGTTATATATTTTTTAAATTTTTATAAGGACTGCTGCCTATAGCTCATTGATTCAGCATTCATTCATTCGGCATTCATTAGCAAAATTCATGACAGAAGACTTTATACTGTAGAACAGGATTCTTGATTCCTTGGCCTTCTGTCCAGTTATTTCCTTTTCGTATTAGAGATACTTAGTGTATTGAGCCCAGCATTAGTTACCCTGTCCCCAGATGAGAGCATTACCAAGGACCTGAAGTAATAGCTACTCAGCCAGCACTAAGCAAAGTGTCTCCTTCCTTTTCATAGGATAAAATAATAATAATAATAATAATAATAAAATAAAATAAAATAAGTTTAAGTGAAAGTGATGAAGCAACATTTAAATTTTAATCAGCAAACGTCCTACTATGTTTCAGGACCTGACTGTGCATATGTTGTTTAAAACTCACAACAGCATGCATTAAGATAATAGAGGCTTAAATTAAAATGTTATTTCTTTTTGTAAATTTTTATTAAATTTACTGGGGTGACATTGGTTAGTAAGATTATATAAGTTTTAAGTGTATAACTCTATGCTACATCATCTATATATTGCACTGTGTGTTCACCATCCAAAGTCAATGCTTCCTCCATCTCTTTCAGCACTTTAAAATTCCCCACACACATCTCAAATATTGCTAGAGATTTGATAGTTATCTTCAAGATGTAGAGGTTGGACAGGAGCTGCAGAATAGGTTTTAAGAGTACGAAAGAGAAAGATCACCTCTTTTCATATCAGCCTTCGCATACTTTGGCTTTGTGACTATCCTGTATGACTTTAGGATAGTTTCTTAACCCCTCATTCCTTAGTATCCTCATTTATAAAATAGAGATAACACTAACTCATAAGATCACTGTAACTATTAAAGTATTTGTTACTACATGTGAAGTGCATAAGACAGTGTCTGGCATATAAAAACCATGTAAGTGAGGGCTGGGCTTATTATGGGAACACTTGGACTTTTCAACATAGACTTTCCTTTTGTTTCTTCATTCTAGTTCAGTAGTTGCCAAAATGGAGTGTGTGTAAGAATGACTGTACCTGATTGCATTCAATAATTTTCAAGAATGATTCCTGTGTGTTTCTGTGTGTGTTCATTTTTGTCCTGACTCTATGATATTTTATGGATATGTAATAATTGAGATTTCACTGTGTACAGTAGGTCTGAACAGAGTTCTCAGTACCTAGTAGGATATTCAAATATTTGGGTTTCAGCAGTTACATTACCCTTCCTGGTTGATGCTGAAATCAGTTTCTTCACTCCTCCAAAATAAGCTGATTTTTCTATAATTTTCTCTGTTAGTTGTTTTCTTTTGCCTGATTTTGCCTTTGAAGATTATTTTACTATTTTGTGAGGTGAGGATAAAGATGCTTATCTTTTAAAGTTAGTTTGAGAATTAGAATTAATATATGTTCATGAGAATTAAAACAATAGTAACTGTCATATAGTAGGCATTCCATAATTAGTAGATCTTGTTATTTCACTGTTACAATCAACTCATTAACTTTGTGATGTGCATCAATTAGTGTGCCATGGATTTTATTCCTCCCAATTCTTTGAATATCTGCTTTTGCCAGTATGGCTCTAGGTGGTGGGAATTACAGAAGTGAACATCGCTAAGGAGGCCCCTTCTCTCATAGAGTTCATGTCGTTACCTGATATGTTTCTTAATAATATATCTAGAGTTTGATAGATTTTTATTTAGATCCTTTTCGATGTTTTAATGTATCATTGACTAGGTTGTCATTATTACAGCTTCCTAGAGGATTTATCCTGTTCATTTTGTTTTTTCTCTAACAGCTCTTTCAAGCATTTGATTGGAGGATTGGATGATGTTTCTAATAAAGCATATGAGGATGCAGAAGCTAAAGCAAAGTAAGTGACTTTTTTTTCCTTTGGCCTTAATCTTGGTTTTAAAAAAAAGTGATTTTGAATAGAAATACGCTCAGATATTTTGTGGGACTTAACAAAACCCGACACTCCAATGGGGAGAAACTAATTCAACGGTAATTAAGGGGAATTACGTTGGGGAAAAGAAAGCAAACTATTCAATGTAATTATTACGTAGTATCTTTACTTTTGTATGGAAGATTATCTCAACAAGGGAAACGGTTAGTTTAAAATCCAATGTAAACTATTGAATGTAAGCACATTATTTCTCCGACTGAAAATACTTAATGAATGGTGGTTGTATTCAATAGTTGTTTGTGAAATTGTACAAAATTGTATGAAATAGTGAAATTGTATGAAAAATAATAGGGCTGGAAATATTTACTTGTGTGACTACATCATTGGTGTGCATTGAACTTTGATGGCACTAAATTATCGGAATGCTATGAGATAGCACATATCTCATTAGTTATCATTTTTGTACCACAAAATACAAACTTCTCTACTAGAATAATTTGCTTTTAAAAAGGCTTTATTTTTTGACAAAGATTTGAAGTAATTTGAGATTGGCTTTTTCTGCAAAATATTTTTGGATTCTTATTTTAAAATGTAATTGTATAATCTACCCCTCTTTCCCTCAATGAAGTAATTTAAGTAAAAATAATTTATGATTTGATCATTTGATATCATACAGGATACATGAATGATTAAATTAAAAAATTGTCAGTAAATAAATAGTTTAGGAGTGGAATTTAGTTGGTATTATAGTTTTATATATATAATATATATGTTATGTATATAATATATATGTTAGATATAATATATATTATATAATATATAATATATATATAATAAATAAATAAATATATATATATATATATATATATCTTTTTACCTTGAAATTAAAATTTTAATCTAGTACTAGAAAAGGTCAAATAAAAAGCCAAAGCTTTTTAAACTAAAGTATTGTTTAATCTATTTCTATTTCCCTGTTAAACTTAAACAGATTCATTAACAAAAGTTTTTGTATGACTCCCATTTCTTCTAACCAATGTTAAGGTCTGTCACAGACTTAAAATTGATCAGTGATGGGAAAGTGATTGTGAATTAGTTATATTCTTTTCAGTGTACTATTGGTTTTGTAAATATAGCTGTGTATGGATCTCATTAATTATGGGTTCACTTTTACATGTTTCAACTAAAGAGAGTAAGAAAACAAATTCACTGAAATTCACATTCAGACAATTAGAAGATAGATATGGCAACCATTCTCCACATTGGCAGAGAATCAGTCAGTATGAAAAATCTGACCCTGAACAAGGGCTGGAAGCCTTGGTTTCTGCTCCTGGCTCTGTCATTCCCAGCCAAGTGACATTGGTCATGACGTAACACTTCTGTCTCAACATCATGGTCTTACCTGTAAAGTGCTATTTTTGTGATTTAATTGATGGCAATGTGTAAAAATACTTTCTCGATTAAAAGTGGATGATAATGTTGGCAAAAGTAATCATTGGAAATATAACCTAACGCATCCTTTGATATATAGATAAAATTATTGCATATCTATTATTTAAAAATAAGTTTATGTGTGCAAGAATTCTTTAATCTTATGTAGGCAAACTACTCTTACTTTAGTAGCACATCATAAAATTAAACCTAGCCTAGAAAATATCCATAAATATAATTTTTATAAAATAGTAACATTTAGTTAAAAAGGAAGTTTGATTATGGTTAAAAAGACAAAGAAGGGCAATGAAATGACTACCTACATTTAAGTGGTTCAAAATATTGCTATTTAAACCATAAATTAAACACGATTATAAATTAGCCATTATATATTTATCCTTGAATTTTAAAGAGTAAGCTTAGCTTGATTTTTTTCTGTTCAGTTAATACTAAATCCAAATGAATGTATAACCCACATTCATTAATATTGGTGATTATTTAGAAAATGGGAATAGCTTGATGAAAAAACTCTAAAGCGTTTGATCCAAATTCTACAGAGATTAATAACGTAACCTTTATTTCTCAAAATAGCCAAATACATAAATACATACATATGTATATATGTACATATGTACTGGAGGAGGTGTTGTTATGCCTTTTAGAAAGTGTTGGCATTTTATAGCTTTCTAATAATGAATATCTGAAGATTCTTGACGTTGATAGCATCTTTATAATTTGATTATCATATCACTCAGAAAAGATACATTGTGAATTATTCCCCAGGGAAAGCTTTTTAGTTGAACTAACAAGTTTAAACATCTATTTGGGTGAGCGCTGTAGTCTGTCTGTCTTGCATTTCTTCCCCTAAAATACACCATGCCTTCTGTTTGTATTTCAGGAACTTCTAAGGTTTACCAACAGTGCAGGGATTAGTACAAGGCTTTCATTTCTCCCAAGTCCCTGTATAATTCTGTTAATCCCTCTAAATATCTGTATAGACTGTAAAATCTGTACCAGTTAGAACTCAGGTGTTGCTTTGGCATAAGGTTTATTTCTGCAAGGTCTTCTTGATTTCATAAAATTCACTAAAGGCAAGATTTAGTATTTCTTAAAACCCAACTAAAATGATCGTCGTATTTATCCATATGAAGTGTTTGTTTGTTGTTATTGTCTCATTGACTGCCTATTTGGGTAAAAAGAGAAAAAGAAATTAGGACTGATTGTAAAGATCAACTTAGTTGAGATGCTTAAGAACTCAGTTGAGAGAAACAATTATGCTGTTAGCATAATAGTCTTCAATGGCAGCATGAGTCGGCAAAGTGTACAGATCAATCCCTTTTAGAAAAGAACATATCAAGCATTTTGCTCCGGTGGCTGGTCCACAAAGATTGGCTTAGATAAATAACCCAGGGAAATGGCTCTCAAGTCTCAACTGCAGGATTTCTGCCCTCAGCCTGTCTCTCGAGATATATTCCCTACAAGGAAAATTATTCTCGACAGAAAGTTTACCTTTATGGCATGTTGAAGCTTCTCTTGATTGCTGCTAATTATCCACTAAGGGCGTCTCTTTTTAAATATGAAGTTATAATCATAACACATTAGAAGAGACGACATCAGATCAAATAAGTATCATTATAGCTTATATAAAGCAGAAAGTAGCATACGTGATGAAAGGTACACATTATTTTCCTTTGAGAATATGTTCATTTAATAAACATTTAGAAATTTTCTTATGATGAGTCAGGAATTTTGCTTTAGAATATGCATTCCAAATAGAAAACTATTTTCTAATAATAAGGATTTTATAGTTTAGTAGGGAGACTGATGTGTAATTCAATAATTATGTTCTCTATTTAGTTCTAAGAATAAGTTATGATATTTATTGCAATATATCACTGTTTGGGTACAGAGATCTATCCCCATATTTACACCTTATCTTGTAAAAACACACAGCCATCCAGAATTATCAAATAGAAAAAGTAAATGTTTTACTTCACTACAGGTAGTTCTGATATATGAAACAGACTATTTCTTAAATGAAATAATTTTTTATGAAATTTATTGGGGAAACATTAGTTAATAACATTATATAAGTTTCAAGTGTACAATTTTATAATACATCATCAGTGTATTGCATTATGTTCACCACCTAAAGTCTAGTCTTCTTCTCTCACCACATATTAGACCCCCTCTACCCTTTTCTTTCTCCCCACCCCATTTTCCCCTGGTAACCACCATACTATTGTCTGTGTCTGTGAGTTTGTTTGTTTGTTTGTTGCTTTCTGTTTTATATCCCACATATGAGTGAAAACGTATGGTTCTTGTCCTTTTTCATCTGACTCATTTCACTTAACATTCACTCTCAAGATTCATCCATGTTGTTGCAAATGGCAGTATTTCATCGTTTTCAAATAATTCAGTAGTACTCCATTTTATAAATGTAACACATCATCTTTATCCAATTATTGGTCAAAGGACACATAGGTTGTTTCCATGCCTTGGCTATGAGAATAATGTTGCAATGAACATAGGGGTACATATATCTTTATGAGTCAGTGTTTTCAATTTTGGGGGATAGATACCCAGAAGAGGGATTCAATTTATGCTATCATTGATGTCTTAATTGCTGAATACCATACTCAATGGTTTTAAGCAAAATGGCTCTTTCTCTGAATATATATATATATATATATATATATATATATATATATATATATATAAAACAATTCCATTGACTCCACCCCCACACTATATTCCATATCCCATGATTATATATGTCTTAAATTATAGTCAACATCTAATATCATTCAGCAGCAGCTTCAGATGTACAGTGCAGTGGTCAGGCCACTGCACTGTCCATGAAGTGGTCTCCCTGACAAGACATGAGTCCATCTGGTCCCCTAAAAAAATATTTACAACCTTATTGATTATATTCCCTAAACTGGCTCTTCTGTCTCTGCAGTAGTATTGTAGTTATCAGTTTGTGTTGTCTCGTCCCTTCCCCTTCTCCCTCATGCCCACCCCCCAATTATATATATAAAAATATATATACTTTAACTTGTTAATTATGATACTTGATCATAAAAATCTTTCATATAAAAGTTGCACTCTAATGAGGTAATTTACATATACCACAGCTGTATTCCCAGATTGTGGTCTTACTGAGGGGAAATACGAAACACTCAATGTTTTATTTATAATGATGTTTATTTTTATAAAAATATTGTGTGTTTTCACTTTAATAGAAATAATATAGTGAGAAATATTTTAAAAATCAGAGTCTAAACTAATCTAGTACAACTTCTATTAACTATGCTTGTGTTTTACAATCATAATTCATTTGTAACTTTATATATGCTCTTTTCCATTTAGCATCCATAATGTTATAAATATGTATGATACTATTACATACACTTCATTCATGCTATTTTGGTGGTAGACTGATAATATAGTGAACAGACATCTACTATTTTAGACTGACTCATGTTATAGACTTGATTTGATTCAGTGCTTTTGATGATCTCAGTTACTTCTCTAAAAACAAAATAAAATAGTACCAAACAACAAAAAACACCTTCCCATTGCTCCCATCTAGAAGTACTTTCCAAGCCATTTTATGTCACGACAGTCATAGAAAATGGCTGCAGCATATTTCACCAACTGGTTCATCTGCCCTATGCTGTACCCTGCTGCTCTGAAGGTTGAGGGAATCCATAGCTAAGCCCTCCTGCTGGGCACCTCTAACAGCTATATAAATATACATTTGCAAATGTATTTACTAATGACCAAAGTTGGTGATTCTCAATATTGTTCTCCATGAGAAACTCTTTCTACTGGCAAAATCTATGTAGACCTCCAAATGACTGCAGTCCTGTTTTTGAATGTACAGTATCACTTGTTATGAATATCAATTTAAAGACTCCAATGGTGACTCTATAGGCCCCCATGTACCAGCATGACCCATGTTCATTCACTTCATCATGTACATTAATTTATCCAACAAATATTTTCTGTGTGACTACAAAATGTTGCATATAAAGGAGTGACTAAAATAGACATGCCCTTTGCCTTCATGGTGCCTATGGTCCAGTGGGGGAGAGACTCCCATCAATCATTCTGGTAAGGCCTCTGTGAAGAAGTGACACTAACTAGATTTGAGCTGAATTTTGAAGACTTCACTGGTCCCGGCTAGGCAAGAGTGAGTTCGTATTAGCTGGGCAAGAAAGTGCAGAGCGCATTCTAGACAGAGAAATAGCATGTGCAAAGCTCCCAGTGTAGGAAACAACATCATGAGGAACCCACGTGCAAATATGGCTGCGGCCTAGAGTTAAAAGGCAGAGATCAAATAGACGTTAAACATTTTGGAAAATCACTTCAGGCTTGGAAGCTTGCCAATGAGATGAGTTGGCTTATATTGTAATTGAACATTCTTTCCTCTGTGATTGGAGGAGTGATACCTGAAAGCAGAGAGGATAATCAGGTAAAATCTGATGGTAGACAGGACTAGAATGTGGGCAGTGTGAGTAGAGAAGAACATTTGAGAGATAACTAAGTGGCAAGCCCAACAAGTATTCTTATAGAAATAGATATTGGTGATGAAGGGAACAAAGGTCAAGGATGATGCAAGGATCTTGGGTCCTGGATATCAGAGAGAGGCAAAGGCATTCACTAAAATACAGATTGCATGGTTGCCAGGTTTCAAGAGTGGGGTGGTCATCAATTGATTTTTGCTCAGGTTAAATAAGAGGTGCCTTTGAGACATGATTTGGCAGGTGTGGAGCTCAGAGTAAAGGATGGTATTCATTTGAGAATAATGAGTGTTTAATGGTAGATGGTAATTTAAAATGTAGATGAGACAGAAAGTAGAGAATAAGAGGAACATGGCACTGAAGATTGATTCTTGAGGAACTTTAGCATTAAAAATCAGGGGAAGGAAAAGGATTTCGTATACAAACACACATGCACACATACTAAAAGGAGAGATAAGTGGTAGAAGAAAATTCAGATGTATCATAGAAGACAAAAGCCCTATTTCAAGAATGAGGGAGGAGACAATGACATTGTGCATTATTGAGAATTCTATTGTGTTATGTAACAAATGCCAGTTGCGTCAAACCATTGGTTCGTTTTCATCTTAGGCTGGGGTGATAGGCATTGAGTCCCCTAACATGGACTGAAATCAAATCTAATTTATAGAAGAGTCAATGAGCTTATACAAAATTATAAGACATTTCAAGTAAAATAGTCAGAAATGTGAAATGGAAAATTATGGATCTTCAATATCGAGAGCTAAGTAAGCATATGAAACCAGCAGAGAAAGACAATATAAGACTGAGAGAGTTTAAGACTAAGCAAGTGGATCTTGGGTCCTTTTAACTGTCATAGACAAAGGCAGTCCTCTTTTAAGGGAAAGTCAGGTCATCTCCATGGGTAAAGTTTGTACTACTCTGTGATGTGATTTCTTAGTCAAGGTTTTCGCTTTTCCATCTTCCATTAAGTAATATTCTTTGAGGTTTAAATACCGTCCTCCCTGTAAACAACCTGTAAAAACTAAAGATTCTCCTAAGAGGAATTATGTGTTTCCCTAACATCATAGCATAAATTTGAACATAAAGTCCTTTTCTCTTGGAGATTACATGAGTCTCCCTCTGGGCATAAAGAGAAAGGAGGGAAAATGAGCGAAGAGGTACAAATTGGCCCAAGAATTACAGACCCACCTTGAAATCGCTATTTAGTCCTGCCGCACTCTCCTCACTGTGCTCCACCATGTTCACTTATTCTCTGCTTTGTCCCCCTAAAACAGATTCGCGTAATAGATTCACCTAATACAGAAAGAAATATTAAAAGTGAGCAAGAAAGATGAAACTACAGAGGGTGCCAAAAAACAAAAACAAAACGTATACACATTTAAGAAAGGAAAAACTGTATTAAAACTGTAATGCTCAATATATATTGATAACAAAAGATGAATACACGTTATGTGTATACATTTTTTTGGCACTGCCAGTATAGTAGGGAGCCAGAAATATGGCTAGTATGCAAAGCAGGATCCATATCATCAGTGCATGAGAAAAGAGAGATACACAAATACGTCTGAAGCATCAGGGTTGACTGAACAGTGAAGTCCCATAATCACCCTGGGTCTTTGAAAGAACAGTAGAGAATATTGCTTGTATATGGGCTGTTAGATGTAATCCAAATAAAAATATTTAATCCCAGCTCTGTAATGAGCCCTCATTGACTTAAAGCTCCCTTTCTGTTTACAAGTTCATTTGCAAAGGAACATTTTAGCCTGTCTGATATTTTCAGTATTACTTTTGGTGTGAGCCTTACTGTTTGACACAATGGAACGGCAGTGAAAGATGTTCTCTCATTACATTTCATTAGCAGAGACAGCCCTTTGGTTGCTCACTCTGCTTGTTGCAGGATGGCTGCTTTGTGCTCTTTGGCACACACAGGGAACTGCTGATGTTGCTCAGGCCTTCGAAAATCCACTCATCAAATGTGTCTCAAAAACACATGAAGCTATGCAAATTAGAACAACAATCTGCATTGTTTGGTAACATCTTCCCAAGTGGCCCAAGGTTGTCTAGCATCTAAAATACAACATTTTAGGGCCGGTCGAGTGGCTCAGTTGGTTAAGAGCTCGCTCAAGAGTGTGAGCTGAGCTCTGAGCAACGGCTGTTCGAGGCCAGCCCGAGCTGAGTTGCCGTTGAGCTGCCAACAGGTGGCAGGAGGGCTCAGCTAAAACAAACAAAAAAAAAAAAAACTAATAAAATACAACATTTTAAATGCACAAAAATGGGGTTGCTTTTTTGAACACTCTGACTTTGAAATGTTGGCCTAACTTATTGGTATGTTTCTGCCAAGAGTTTTAGAATAAAGATCTTAGTATTCCCACAATCATATCAACAATTTACTTAAACCAACTTGGTCTTGATCTAAGCAACTCTTGGGGAAATGAGCCTGGAAAATTCTTTTTTCCCCCCTGTATGGAAAGAATTCATTGAGCAATAATACTCTATTCCAAAATGGGAACTATATGCTGATTAAATAGAACACTGAGAATGGCATTTGCAGTCTTCCTCAAACCAGAATTAGAATATGCTGACCACCATTAGGGTTGAGGAGTCAGAAGACAGTACCATTCTCTGAGCAATAATTTGTTTTTTATTTTATTTTATTGCAGGACAAAGCATAGGGAACTTCAAAATTTTGCAGTACTTGACCCTGACTTAAGTTGGTTTTCAGTTGTACAAGAGCTATTTGCCTTTCAAATTCCCATGCATGTACGCAGGCTGGGAAGAGGTAAACAGTTAGGCTACCAATGCTAATGGACTGATACTTCAGTGTGATTTGTGACTACAGAACATCAAAGTAAATTTCTTCTTCTAGTGCAGTGAGACTGATTTGGTGGTTCCCTTATAAAAAATGATTTTTAGGATACAACTGCTTGGCCTTGGGTAGGAGTATTTTGCTTTCTGTTTTATTAAAAACTTTAAAACTCTCAAAGGCCGTTTGCTAATTTCCTCTCTGCAGTACTTATCTTTAAGACTCCCTAGGTAGCGAGACTCTATAAAGGTAAATCCCAGTATGTCCTTGGATGCAACCTTTTCTAATTGACAGAGCAGAGGACTAAAGATAATTGAAAATTCTAGTGTCATCGACTTGCTTGGTTGGTTGCAGAGAAGCCATTTGATTGCTGACTCTCCTTCTTCTGAAAGGGAGGGTGACTCCTGTTATCCTATTAGATAACAATTGGAAATTCATTTCAAAGCATCAAGAGCTCTTTCAATCCTAAGGTTGATTTGGTCCCATGTGACAATTAGGTCAGCCTTTCCAGAGCCCCAAATTGTCATGGAAAAGAGAGCAACCCAATGCATGTGTCTTTTTGGTATGCTAGCACCCTGGAGCCTGGTGTAATATGATACACTTTTTAAAAGCAGAAAAAAATAATAGCTGGTAATATCAATAGTAGGTCCCTTTGTGTTCTCAGCAGTTTTAATTGGAAAATAATAATATATGCCTAAACTACCTTTTTTTTTTTTCAATGAATTCAATGTCTCTCACTGGATTGAAGATAGCACATAGCAGATGTCGGCAAACTTTTGAGACGGAAGAGCCAATCCTGTCCCTCACAACAAATTAAAAATTATTCAAGAGCCTATAAAACAAGTGAAATCTCCATTATGTGAATAATATCCTTTAAACGTTTTATAAATGAAACTATGATAGTTTTATTTTCATTTTCCATTTTGAGCCACATGTCCGTACCCAAAGAGCCGCATGTGGCTGGCGAGCCGCAGTTTGCCGACCCCTCGCATATAGCATAAGTCTAACCCTGCTTTACATATTAGGTTGGGCAATTCTAGAAAGAAAACCATTGAATCAAGTGAGAACAAGCAAGGCTAATGCTCCTTGCTGGCAAGGCCATGTTCACACAGCAAGAGGAATAATAGCTTGGGGCTCAGAGACCTGGTCCTTGGTGACAATACTGACACTGACTTCCCCATGTGACCTTCGGTACAATGTCTAGAGTCTAGCATCTCTGGACCAGTCTCCTAACCTGTAAACATCATCATCTGAAATCTTTTCTAGTTAAATGCTTAGAATGTGGAAGTTAACAAGCCATTCTTTTAGAAGCATAACTTCCTTTTATATATACAATATTTCCACTATGCTGTTTTCTAAATTTATAATGAAGACCTTGGTGGTTGTCAATAGAAAACAGACTCTAAAGGATCATGGAATAATTTGTGGGTCTGCATTTTAATAGAAGTCACTTAAGTTATAGTTCTTTCCTCTTAGAATCTGAATGTATTGCTGTTAGTGCTTACTTTATGCAAAATATTTAAATCAAAAATCATGCAATTTTGCTTGAAGTACATTTTGATAACTCATAGTCATTAAATTAGCCCTTAGAAACAGAGCAATTTTCATTTCATCATTAAACATACAATTTTCTCTTGCCAATGTGACATTTAGATATGATAATAAGCCAGGCTATCATTCAATAAAAAACCATTAGAAAACTATAGAGTACCTTTGAAACTGGAAACTCTGTACTAATATTTTCCCCATGAATGCTTTTAGAAAGAAATTATTTTTAAGTAATGAATTAAAACAGCAGCATAAATTGTTTGATACAACAAACAATATACCGTGTTAATTTACATCTTTAAATTGTTAATTGAAAAGCATGAGATATCATAGAATTGAAGCATGGCTGCTACTCACAGCTATTTGCGTGTATCACACCAGCTTCCTCCAATGCATAAATTGCAAAAGTTGCAAATATTTGACATTAGTCAACTTTATAAACTATTAATTACTTAAAGCAACCAGCCTATTTCCTAGTCGGTATATATCAGATATGCAAGGATATGAAACAAAAGCTATTACTCTAGTATTCAGAAACTGTTCAAACATTTTAGGAAACATGGATAAATTGTAATTGAGTATGTTGAATAGTAATAATCCTAATATCCTTGAAAAGGAGATGAAACAACTTCTTAAATTGATGAATTCAAGCCCATTTTCAGTTTAAGGACTTGGAAAATATGACTCATTGGATCTATAAGTAATACCCTATCAGGTTTTGGTTTTTTGGGGGGCTAAAATGGACCTGAATTTTTAAAACGTTGGTGTGCTTTTTATACTAGCAAAATTGGCTTATCAAAATATCATAATTAAGGGCCGGCCGAGTGACTCAGTTGGTTAAGAGCTCGCTCAAGAATGCAAGCTGAGCTCTGAGCAACAGCGGTTCAAGGCCAGCCCAAGCTGAGTTGCCGTTGAGCTGCCAACAGGTGGCAGGATGGCTCAGCTAAAAAAATATATATATATATCATAATTGAGTAAAATACATATTTTACTGAAAACACTTTTGTTCAAGGACTTATTCTTCAAAATCAAGGTCCCTCGCTCACCATAATAGTAAACAGATTAATTTTGGACACGGATCTGGATGAGACTCATGATTTTTCCTCCCAAGCCTCTTAATTTTATTATATTACTCAAACAATTAAATTAATGATGAAGAAAATGCTTTAGAGTATATAATAATTCTTTATTTCAAATGGGCTCCAAAAAGTTGCCTTGAGGGAAAAAAAAAAAAAAGAATGCCATTGACAAGATGACGCCTTTATAAAAACAGACCAAATGACAAGATGGTGCTTTTTTGAGTGATGGCATGAACTAGGAGAGTATATAAGCCCCCTACTTTGGGAAACTATTGATATCTGCACTGGTGAACATTCTCCACAGCACTGAAATGAGGATATGAACAATAACTTCACATGCCAGTCCTATAGGGGAGCAAGTAGGAAATCCGAGGAAACAGGAATAGAAGAGAAACATTTACTGAAATCTGATCTCCATACCTCAGTTTTTAAAAACCAAAAATACAATAATTGGATTATACCAGGTATGTTTTTCTGGCTCCTATTTTTCAACTGTTTATTATGTTCACAAGCCACACTAAGAAATCATAAAAGTTAAGTAAAAGTACTTCTTCCTCTAAGCACAATCTATTCCCAACAACTATTGCTCAAAAACAGTTATCTCTTACATCTTTGTATCTGCTTTATATAACTTCCTTTTTATCTACATCACTATTCAAATGCACCTATAAACTGTGTTTTGTTAATGTTTTGCTTTTTAATGATATTACTATTCAAGTAAATAAAAAATGAAATGGTTAATCAGACATTCATTTTATTAGACTTGACCATATGAAACTGTCAATATTTGACCATTTTTACCCTACTAGAGTGGCAATTTCATATGGTTCAACCTATGATTTTTTTTTTTTCACAAGTGCTCTAATGCTATCGTTACTACAAGTACTTAAAAATTAGGCTGCTTATCGTTAGATACCATGCCACATTATTTAATTTAAACATTTTGAGTTTCCTTCTAGATTTGCCAGTTTTTAACTACAGTTTCTAATTTATAATTTTAATAGTTTTATAAACATTATACCTAAATCAATTTATTCATAACCTTGTTTTGTGAGCCTACCCTTTTGCTGGTTTTGAAATTTTAGAAATGTGACACAGCTATACATACAAATAAGAGTTTTTCAACCTCAGCATTAGTGACCCTTTGGCTAGATAGTTTTTGGTTGTGGTTGGCTATCTTAAACATAACAGGAGGCTGATTAGCATCACTGGCCTCTATGGGATTCTAAGCTGTTTACTTATGACACTTCTGATGTCAAATGAGTGGTGCTTTTTCCCACACCTATAACCGGTACTCCAACTCTCGGTTGCCAACTGAATGTCCCACAGTTCAGTGCAGTTCTGACACCAACTACCTGGAATTAATGCAGACCCCACAGGTTACCAACTACCTGGAATTAAACAGATTAAGTGTTCAGTCCTACAAGACTGCCCCCACTTCAGACACTGATCACAAGTCCCAGGTTGTCACTTCTGTTTCTGACCAAATGGTTATAAATCAGGGCTTCCCACAGCCCTTTTTCAGGTTCTATAAATTACCAGATTGGCTCACAGAACTCAGGAAAACAGTTTACTTACCATTAATGGCTTATTATAAGGGATATAACTCAGGGATAGTCAAAACAAAGAACTGTATAAGGCAAGATATGGGTGGTTGGGCACAGAACTCCCAAGCATGCTCCTTTTCAGGGGGTTTATGGAGATTTCCTTAAGTAGGCAGCATTGCTGAACTCACTGGCCATTAATGATTGAACTCAACCTTCAGCAGCTCACCCCTCTCCAGAGGCCGAAGGAGTAGGGCTAAAAGCTCTAACTCTCTGATCACCTCTTGCTATGATACCCAGCCCCCACCTTGAAGTTATCTGGGGGCTCCCAGTCACCAGTCATCTCATTAGCATGCCAAAGACATATTATCACTCTAGTGATTCCAAGACTTCTAGGAGCTGATCCCTGGACAAAGATAAAATATATGTTTTCCATTATATCACACCACTAGGTGCCAGCAGCATACCCTACCTCAAGTCTGACAATCAAAAATATCTTTAGACATTGCCAAATGTTTGTTGGGGTGTAGAAGGAAGACAAAATCACCCCTGCTTGAGAACAACTGAAACAAATAGAAGACAAAAAAAAAATACAAAATTATTGGAGTGGGGAACACTAAAATTATATTCAGGTATTATTATATATTTTATAAAAATATATAATATTAAAATTCTATGTCAGGTACAGAATTTTATCAAAGTTGAAAATGGCCATGCTTTCATACAGTTTCACTTCCAGAAGAAAAGTTTAGGTACAATGTAGGTATCATGTGGGCTTCAGACAAGACTTTAAGCTACAAAAGGGCAGGGTTTACCAATATTTGGTTAATTCAAATGTTAAAATAACACAAAATGACACAAAATGATTTTTCCACATTCAATTAAGATTTTTTAGGATTCTACCTAACACTCAAGATTTTTAAAGATTCATGTTTAGTCCTTCAAAGAAACAGAATTTTCAGCATTGTGGGAGAGTTCTCTGGGAGAATTTGGCTCCCAAGGAAGCTAACTGTTGTTGTTTGAAGACATTAGAGTTAGATTAGCATCTCAGTTTGTTGTGCACATTGCTGCAAGATTTTTTTCACATTAGATGTTAAGTCACTATAATAATCTCAATGTAATTACTTTGTGTATAATACAATGCATTTTCTTTCTACTCATATGACTCTTCGGTTTATAATAGTAAAACATGGCATTGTATTAAGATAGAAAACACAAAAACAGATTTTAGGTAAAACAAACATCTATAATAGAAGATTGGCACTACATTGGTAATATAATATAGTTGTATGCTGTGAAATTGAATGTGCTACAAAAGAGAACGAATGTGCTGCAGGCCAAAATAGAGATGCTTTTGAGAACTAGAAGTCATAAACTTGACATTCTCTCCAAATAGCAGCATTTTCATAATACAAGTTCTGTCAACATGGTTTCATTAACTTTTATAAATAAAGGGCATGGCATTCTTTAAATTCTATCAAATTGTGGTAATCACAAACAATAGATTCTGCCAACACAATGCTATATTGTCATCCTGCTTCCAATTGACATGATTACCGTTCCCCAACTGCTTCCAACACCCAAACACTGGTCAGTTTGATACTCCTCTGATTGAAGAAATAGCCAAAAACAATTAGAGAGACACACCATGTCAATCTAACAGGTGTAGTCATCTGTACATCCTAAGATGAGGAAAGTGAACATTTGAAATGCAGAGAATGTTGACATTTCTGTGTAAGAGAAGAAAGTTAGTAAGGAATGGGAATGCATCGGCTCTGGGATTGTTATATAAAGACCCCAATGAGAATAAGTTAAAATAGTAGACCTCCGGGTCTACTCTTTAAAAGAATAAAACTTTAGAGTGTTTTTTCAAACTGGGTTACCCTCCATTACGGGGTTGTGAAGTCCATGTAGTGGATTGTGACTAGCACTTTGTTATTGAAGAGTGAATCATATGTAGCAGTGTTGATTTATATGTGTGTTTTCCATATGTGCGTGTGCCTGGAATCGGTATGATGAAAAGTGTATTTCTTAATGTGATTGTAGCAAACACAAGTTTGGAAATTAATATATTAATATGAATACTTCCCTTCCTATTCAGTTGTACTATTCATCATAATTTCAATTTACTTTTTAAAAATAGATGGTTTCTGTTGTGTGTGTTCAATAGTTAGACTTATCTTATGGCTACAGATTACAAACCCCTTTTCCCCCAACCTTGGTTAATTAGGTACCTTGAAAATGTATGCAATTGAATCTAAGGAGGACAAGCCAGGGAAGTGATAGGGACAAGGTACACAGCTTTCAATATGCAAAGCACATGTCAATCTAGTGATAGGCTGGTAGTATCATTTCCATATCCATATCATTATTGTGAAGAATTAAGTTAACATTTTGTTTATTCAGTTCAGATACACCAGGCATATACTAGGCAAAGAGAATTCAAAGCAAAGGAGAAACTTAAAATTTAATAAACGGAGCAATAATATTGTGGATGATACTTATTTAATGAGGGGAAATATGGAATGCTGTGTGAATACGTAGAAGGAACATCTATATCAGTCTAAGGATTTTTATCTATTTTTATCAAAACATTTTTCTATATAAAAGAAAATTATAGGAATAATTCAAGCCAAGGGGGTATTTTTAAGTCACGGGAGGATTTAGTTCGTGTATATTTGTTTGGATTCTGTTATCTTTAGTGTTATAAGATGTGGTTGCTGACAAATTTTTGATTAAGTTGAAAACTTCCTTCATATTTAGCAGTTCTTCCCTTCACCCCTGTAAGTATATATTTGTGACTGGGGGGTGCAAGGGGCACTGGGGAGGCTAAATAAGACCAAGAGCTTCACACATTCACCCCAGACCTCTAGGTTCTAGAGGATTTATTTCCATTTGCCAGTTATCAAATTAGTTGATCAAAAACCTTCACTACATTTTAAAAGTGACCCTAAACAGGTTGTAACATTTGCATTCTGTTTACAGATACAACAAAGCAAAAAATAAACTTATCCTGCCCTTGGGGACTGCTGTCAGCTTTTTAAAGCCACCTCTTACTAATGAGTAACTTCATTTATGTTTTTGATCTGTCTCATCAGAATCTGAAAGCTTTAATACTCCTATAATCACCACAGATCCTTATCAATGCAGGTTTACTTCTGTAATTATTAGAGATATAAATAGTATCTATTTGCTTTAAAATATAGCATAATCCCCTAATCATGAAAAACCTGAACAACCAGAAAGTTCCAATAGTCCAAATCAGTTTTGCTATAATGGATAGCAATGATAGTGAGGACCAGGAAGATCAGCAGAAACTCATGTTTCTAAACTATATATATATAAAAAAAGCATTATTAATATACAGTACTTCATTTTACTTCTTTGATAATTAATAATTTGTCAATATGGCTTTTATAAAATAAACACCAGTTAATTAAATTGCTGAGGTAATCAAAACAACTCGAATTCCAAAGAATCTAGAAAATTCACGTGTATTCCATTCAAACATAATATATTATTAATGAGTTAAACAAATGTATTTGAAAGTACTTTATAAAATGTTAAAATGTTGTATAAATATAGTCCTGTTCTATTCATATTTGTAATAATTATAAATATAGTGATAATCACAATTGTGTCTAGCATTTGTTGAGCACTTATTATGTGCCAAGCTTTATATGAATTATCTCATTTAATCCTAACAAGGAGGCAAATATTCTTATTTTTACCTGATTTTTCAGATAAGGAAACTGAAGCCTGGAAGGATTACTCCCCAAATCACACAATTTGTAAATGATTAGAACAGGGTTCATGCTAGCTACCAAATGTCTGCTACCCTTTTGTGAAATTTTATATCCCTAATCATTCACATGTACATTTCCCTAAGATACATTTTTTTGGAACTTGTTTTCAGGGATTTTCAGAGAAAGTAGTACAATAAACTTTTCTCCTTATAAACAGCACCCAGATTCAACAGCTATCAATCTTTTGCCACAATCACTTCATCTAATTCTTGTTGCAAATTTTTTGCTGAGCTATTTTAAACAAATCACTAGCATTATATCATTCCCTGTAAATACAACTTTGATATGTATCTTCTAAGAATAAGGGCACTTTTCTACATAACCACAGTATCACTATTGCACCTAATAAAATGAATATCTAGTCATTATTCAATTTTCCTCAGTGGTCTCAAATAGTGTATGGCTGATTTGTTTGACTTGGCATCAAAACAAATTTTATACATTGCATGTTAAGTCTCCTTAGATCTAGGAGTCCTCTCCATACCCTGCTAGGTTGTTGAGGAAACCGAATCAGTTGTTCTGGTATAGATCCCCCATTTCAGAATTGTCCTTTTGTTTGTAAATGGTGTCATCTACCTTGCCTCTATCCTCTAAATTCCTTAAAAAGGATCATCAAACCTAAAGACTCCATTAGTTTCATGTTGAACTTTTTGTGGCAAGAAAGCTTCTTAGGAGATTCAGTGTATTTCAGTATTCCATTGTAACAGAAAGCAAATAGTGTCTGGTTGTTTCACTTTGAGCTACTTGAAGTTGGAACAGATTAGAAAGTGACAGCCTAATCCTTGCATTGTAAAGTTGGCTCTTAACTTTTTGTTAAATGTTTTAATACCAATGATGATCATTGACTGAATGAACTACCTTGTTAGGCTTTTAACATGATCATGATCCGATTCCAGTCATTCATTCAATGTCTGTTAACTGGAATTCTCCTCCAAAAACACTCTGCATCATTAACTTAAGAATCCAATAAGCTGTTTACTCTAATTCTATTCATTGGAGACAGGCAGGATGGATGCTTTTTATTCTTTCCCATCAATTACCAGTTTCCAGAGGAAGTAATTGGTGCCTTTGTCACTTCTTTGTGACAAATGAGAGTCTTCCATTTTATTTTTTGCTCTTCTTTCACATCATTTATGAATTCATGAATTTTTATACATTCAGTGCATCAGGCTGGTTCCTTGTTTCTTCTTAACATAGTCCATTAGTTGCTAAGAGTTTCCTTGCTTTCTGAATAACAATATGTCCCAAGTAGACCCAAAATCACCCATTTCTCAAGGGACCCCTGTTTCTCTTAGCCAGAAATGGTGCTAAGTAAGTGTGGTCACTGCTAGGGGGTCTCTTTTCTTCGAGGACTTTTTTATTAGAAAAAGGAAGAGAATGATTTTTTTTAAATAAATATATTATTTAACTCACAATATGGTTTACATAATTTTACACCATTCCCACTTTATTCTAAGGAAGTAACATATTAAGTTAGGAGCTAGATTCATGATTTCTTAAGAATGATTTTCACATCAAGATTTTTAGGTACTCCCATCTACATTCATACCTCAAAGGAAATTTTTATTATTATGGGAGGTAGTCAAGGATGAGAACTTAGCTTATAATACCAATTAAACTAAAAAAAGAAAATTCCAGATATCAATAAATGTCAACTCTGGAGAGTTGGTGGCTTTCCAACATATTCAATATTTATATAAAAAGAAAAAAAAAATATATATATATATATATGTGTGTGTGTATATATATATATATATATATATATATATATATATATATATGTATTTGTTTGGATGTCAGACTTAGTTTGCATTAGAAATTTATTTCTTATTTTAGGTTGTAAGGCGACTGAGAATTCCTCATCTGCAGTTTTTAGAAAACATAACAAGCCATACATTTTAATTTTTTAAAATTTTTATCTCAGCAACTTCCCTACCAGAGAGAAATGTTTGAGGTGAAGGTTTTGCAATATCCATATCACTTGTATTTTTATTTATTTCTGTCTTTGCCAAGGTCTTAATTTTGTTGTCTTTGTATTGAATTCCAAGGCCTGTAATTCTTTAGCAGACAGGAATCACCAACAGTTAAGGGTGATTACTATCAATTTCTCCAGAGCAACAAAGTGCTTCCATTTTCTGTCATTTGGCCAACTCTCCAGCTTGTTGAGAAAATATTAAAGAAAAAATGCCACTTTAGAAGCTGACCATTATTTCTACTGTGGGAATAACAAAAAGAAGCTGTTTACTCTGTGAAAAGTCACACACCAAAATCCTAACACTTTACTCAACTGCTTAAAGCCTCTTTTAACTTCCTGACGGTTTATTAACTAGGATGTATATTTCAGAAAACTCTCTGCATTTCTCTTCCAACAATTAACACCTATGCCTATTTTTAAGTCAAATAATTCAAAATATATACAGAGCAAGAGGGAAATCTTCCTTTCTAGAAGCGAACATTATAACCAGTTTCCTCTGGAACTCTTCATAGATTTAGATAGTTACCTTGTATTTAAGTTACCTTTGACCTCCTTTTTAATTTATGATTTTTTAGAAGAAAAAAAATATATATAGCAGGTAATAATTTGGCCAAAGCTCCAAATAGATTTTAGAAAATTTCGCTAAATCCCCTTATGAGCATTAAATAAATTTTTTTCTATTGTAAGTGTATATCTAAAACCTAGCTGTATGGGTTTAGTGATACCTGGTAAAGATTGAAATGTATTTACCAAGAGTATAACAAATACCTGGTTCTTTTTAAAGATTATTTTTATTTTTCCTTATTTAATTTTACATGATAACAGAAAATCCAAACAATACAATAAAATACAAATAAACAAAAAAATAAACAAACAAAAAAACTCCACCAAATAACTAGTTTTCAACAGAATGAGTTAACTTCTTCTAGCTAGAGATATAATTACTTAGTTATAAAAGATCACCCAATATTCTGTATCATTTTGGGAACCACTCTTTATATTCTTAACTCTCTGAATAATGGAGGCTCCTAATGAAAAACAACACTGTGAACTTAGACCTAAAATTGAGGTGTTTTACCACTTCATTCTTTCACCACAGTTTCCATGGAAACACAGGATTATGACAGTAGAAGAGAGGAATGATGACTGTTATTCAAAGATAAAAATGATCACAGGATTAAATACTTGGGATTATACAGCACTTAAAAATCACCATTGAATTAATAGTTGATCTATTTAAGCAGTACAGAGAATATTAAATATTTATTTAGCACATATAAAGGTTTTAAAAAACCAAATTAACCAGGCTAATGTTGGTTTATCAAGTTTCCCTTTGCATCTGTGCCTTTAACAATGAGAAGCTAAATACTGGAAGAGCATGTAGTTAATGAAGTTCAATATAGAAAAAAACAAGAAAAGAAAAACTAGTAATTGAGCTGTCAATGGTAAAGAATTTGAAAAATAAAATAAAATCTTTCTTTCATGGGATGTTTTACCATTGACAGTATTAAAGCACTGTAAAGAAACTACTGGCCTGTTGGAAAAGTCATGACACATTTTTGCAATGAAAAACAGAAAAAAATATGTCATGACTTTTCTGACAACCCAATATATCCAGATAATGATATTTTTACATTTAAAAATCAAATGTGACAGAATTTACTGTCCCACATCATCAGCCACGATCATCAAGGAGAATCAAACAGAACCTTTAACTGTCTGAGCTAATTAATGTGAAATCATTAGGGATACTTTCCTTACTGGGACACTTGCTATAATGAATTAATGTGGGTCTCATCCACTTCAAATTGAACTTAAGGAAAGTACAAATTTCACACTTAAGGTAAATGTTAGAAATGTTTTTTCCAAAATGAATGTTTTGATGGTTTATGATTACAAATAGATCACATTATTTGGTAAATTAATGTTTTTGACATAACCGCTATATCAATTACATAAATAGAGAAATGAATGTAAAATTGAAGATAGCTATTATACCATCCAAACAACTCAAAATGGAGCATGTTTAATGCTTCTGCTTTTCATGTTTGCTTGTTTGTTTGCTTCCTCGTTAACTCAACTCCATTCATGGGATTTTATATTTATGTTGTTTGAAAGACACCTAGAACTAAAATGAAGGCATTGGTTTTCAGCTACCTGTTTTATGTTTATTAACAAAAACTGTGTGTTACAAACAAAGAGTAGACATGAAAGTATCAATAAGTGTTCTTAGCAATACCGGCCTTAATAATTTAGTGAGTTGGATTTTTCCTAAGTAGCAGAATTGGAGTTGGTTGAGGACCTAAGTCTCTGTCTGAACTTCCCAATCTTCTGTCCATTTTTACTCTATAGATGCAGCCAGACTTGTGCTCAGTTTAATTATGTTCCTGGAAGATTCCAATATACAAGTGTGTTTTTAAAATCTTATCATATTTCTTTTGAAATATAGCTAAATCTTTTTAATTTTTATTTTTAATTTAATTTAATTTTAGTGATCACTTAGAAGTAATACCTCATATGTCTAAGTCCATCCTTATTGATTTCTAATCACAGACTATCCAAATGACTAATTTTTAATTTTAATTATATTTTTGGATTAAGTATATGATCATAATGTAATCACGTAAATTAAAAACTGATAGTTAGATATCTGTTAACAATGTTATGTGTTAATATTTATATCCATTTGGTATATCCAGGGGAAAACTGCCCCATAATTTTTATGGTTCAAGTAAAAACTGCAGAGAAAGAGAAAATTGATCTCAATTAATGATATGTGTAATGGTTGATTACTCACACAGAGAAATGTTAAAAGGAGCGTAGTCGAATCTTGTCTTTAATATTTTAATTACCTAAGGATGCATTCAACAAATCTGTGATTCAAAATGAAGGTGTTATTCCCTAGGAAGTGTTACAAACATATGAGAGGGAAAGAGTGCACAAAATAAAGTGAGGTAGAGAGGAAATTAATGAAAACGTAAATTAGAAAAGCAAGGTTCACCAGCTTTCACAGTCGTTATCTGAAACTCATATATTCACCTATTAGGAAAGATATTCATTTTGGATTGATGAAAGCAGGGGATTTGGGAATTCTCTAAAGAGACTCCAGGGTGTTAGTTAGATAGTAAATTAGATTTGAACTTGCTAAGGCTCCATTTTACTGTGGCAGGAACAGAGCTGGTAATATTTGGGTTTTGTGGTCAGATGGGTTCTGTTAGAAGCAGAAGATATTAATAAAGATGAAACTTCACTGGGTATAGGTTTTTCAAAATATTTTATCTAATTGAGTCAATATTTCAAAATCTCTTTGAAATAAGTTATTATGATAGCATCATGTTGAATATATCCACTATGATTATATGCTAATTATGTTATAGACAGTAATTAAATATTATAAAGCATCCACAGAATTTCCTTCGATAGCATTAATGAAGTTGCATCTCTAAGTTTGTGTACATTTTAGGTAATGATAATAATAATAATAATAGCAGCGAAATAGCAAATGAGATGGAGGTGCTTACATGTGCCAGGTTCCCTAAAATCTTAAGACAACATTTAAATATTTCCAATTTTATAAATGAAGAAACTGAAGCACTGGGAAGTTAAGTAACCTCCCCAAGCCACACAGCTAGCTATTGAACCTAATCCACAGGGTAAAGAAAGATGTCTGAGAATCACAGGTAGATAATTACCAGAAAGCAATTCTTCAGTTCATAGATCAGGAAATAGGATATTGTTTATACTTCACCAACTGAAAGGAAACAGTTTCTGTAAGTTTAATTCAGTATCTCTGGGTTCTTTCTTGGAGTTGTAAATTAGAATATTGGAGGATACATGTTGGAAGGTTCTCTTTTGGTTGGCATTTGCTTTATTTTGCTTCATTGGCTATTATTTTTTTGAAGAGGTGGTAGAGGAAGGACTAAAATATTTATCAGCTGTTAAAATGATTCTCTTTCCAGGTAATCATGCAGTCAGTTTCATAAATGTAAGGTTATATACATATAAACATGATGTATACAATTGCTTTTCGATATGCTGAAATTGTTTTAAAAGGAAGTTTACCAAGATAACAATTATAAATTTCCGAGTTGTGTTAATACTTGAGTTTGTTCTATACATGGAGTGACAAGGTAAAAAAAAAAAAAAAAAAAATCTTTCTTTTTTTTTTTTGGTGGGAGATGGGCAGAATTTTTTGAGATGCTGTAAAACAGTGCTTAGATATAGAGGAAGCAATCAGCATTCATACCATTGAGGTTCACCTCCAATCCTTGCATGATCAAAGGGGCAAATTGGACTGCACCAGGACAGCAGGAGAAGCCCTCAAGCAAAGGGGGTCCAGTACCCTTCCTGCTACTCTTCTGATACAGTGGACGATCCCTGAAGCAAAACATGCTTTTTATTAATTTAAGAGCCAAACTGAGCTGCTTGTCCTCAGCACATGGAGGTTAAAATGACCTGATATTTGTCAAACTAGCTTTCTTTGAAAAGCTTTTAGAAATCACTTCAGAAGTACAAAAATATGCTGCAGTATGTAAACAACATTTTAGCAATTGATTCTCCAAATCTTTAAAATCAACAATATTCTCTTATATATTATTTTTCTTTAAAATTTCACGACATTCCAAAATACTAAATTACACGTATCTTTTGAACTATAACTTTTTTAAACATAAGGGCCCCCCCGCCAGGTTCTTTATGGAAATTCAGATAGTGTGCGCGCGCGCGTGTGTGTGTGTGTGTGTGTGTGTGTGTGTGTGTATTTCTAATTAGAGCTAAGTAGGCAGCTCACAGAGCTCAACACTGAACCTTGGTTTGTGGGATAAGTTCTAATTATATGAAAGAGTCGGATCCCTTCTTTTGCATTTGGGAGCCATACATTCCACTCAGAGTGAAAGAGCTCATGTTGGGCTTCAACTGTAGGCTGGGTAAAAATAAGTAAATATAAATGTGTCTACTACTCATTTTTTCAAAGCACATTTTGATATAGCCTGAATGAAATTAACAGAAGAGCAATATATCTATGTGACACCTATGTGTCCTTGGTTTGGCTATAGTAAAAGACTCCATCCAGGATACAAAGCACCTGGGTCCAAGTCCCAAGCGTGCACTTGAACTGTCCATACTCAGATGTTTATTCTGGCTGCTTTCCTTGCTGTATCACAGCACCACCTGATCAGTCCATTTGAAAGCTTTGACTTAGTCCCTAGATACCAAGGTAGTAACCTCTGCATCAATGTCTTGTCCTCACAGAGCTTTAGAGGTGGGAGAGAGATCTCCAAGCCCAACTTCTTCATTTTACAGTTGTGCTAGAGATACAGACTTAGTCATTGTAAAACTAGACTCCATGGAGAATTATGAAATATGGCTTTGGAATATTATAATATACCCACAGGGAAAATATTGAACCAGTATAAGAGCTGTTCCCTGCTGGTGACAGGTATTCTGCAATGTTTAATGTATCTTTTCTGGTCACCAGTGTACCATTAAGGGCAGTGAGGGAGTTGATTTACAATATGGTGCACACGTGAATGTCCCAGGGCTGTGTTTTACCTACTGGAAGAACACGACATTATTTCATCACTCATTTCAGTTCATCTTTGCGTTTGATTCTATTCACATAACTCTGACAGTAAAAGGCAAACACATTGTTATAAATATTCAAATAGTTTATTATATTTTTGTCTTTGTGTGACTCAGCTACTTTATAGTTTTCCAGATAGATACACATTAAAACTTGAACATCTGTAGTATATAGTTTTGTGATAATAAATTTGAAAATTGCATCTCTTAAGGGTATAATTACTTGACTTAATTGGAATGCAGTTTGATAAATATTTGTTCTGTGAAAAGAAATAATTTGAGAACTTCACTGGTGACGAGTATACATTGTTTTATGACTTACCATCCTGAAAATGAGCCAAAGAAATTGTGTTTACAATGGCACACACAGTGTAATCTAACTGAACAGAAAGGAAAATTATAATTTTGTGATGTCTGAAAATGAGTTCAGGAAGCAAAAAACAATAAGCAAATAGAACAAGGAAAATCTATAATAATTAGAGTGATAATGAAAGTTCTGCTGATGTTGTGTTGGAGTCCTATTGTTGATCTAACAAATTACCACAGGCTAGGTATCTCAAAACAAGAAAAATTACTCTCTTATAGTTCTCAAGCCTAGAAGGCCAAAATCAGGATCATTGGACCCAGTGAGAGCCATGCTCCCTCCGAAGGCTCTAAGGAAGAATTTATTCCTTGCTCTTCCAGTTTCTGGAGGCTATTGGCATTCCTTGGTTTGTGGCCACATCACTTCAACCTTTGTCTGTTATCACATGACTTCTTGCAAGTATATGAAAGCTCATTCTGCTGCCCTCTTGTAAGGATATGTGTGATAGCATTTAGGGTCTACCCAGGTAATCCAGGATAACCCGCTCCTCCCCCCTACCATCACAGGATCCTTAATTTAAATCAAAACTGTGAAGACCCATTTTCACAGTAAGGTGATATTTACAAATTTAGGGATTGAGGCTTGATATCTTTGGGGGACCATTTTCCATCCTACAGAAGAGAAGTTAACTGATTGAGTTAGCATAGTATATCATGGTCTCTTTTCCCTTTTGGACTGCAGAGGATGCTACTCTGAACATGCTCTAAGTGACATTTGATGAGTAGTAGAATCCACCCATCCTTGCTCTCTCTTTCCTTTTTTTTCTAACTCTATACCAATCTGACTCCCAGTGTTTTTCTTCCTTGCCTCACTGCAGAGAGCAGCAAACATGTCTACAAAGTTTTTAGGTATCCTCTTCCACCCCCAACCTACCACTTTTACTCTGGCATTCCTTTTGTAGTCCGCTGAATGCCTTCTGCATATGTGCACCTCACACTCACAGGAGAATGAAGCTACTACTTGTCCCTGAGGAGGAACAAACTTTGCCATCCCAAAATATACCATTTTGGGGCTATTGATTTTTAACTGGTTATTTTTCAAGAAAAAAAAAAAAAGACTCAGAAAAACTAACAAACAAAAAAACTTGACCTTTTTCCTAACTGCCTAAAATAATGTAGATAAAGGATCTGCTCCAGAAGGAGCAGATATCTACAGTTTAATATGAAGTAGGGGTGACAGACAGGGACAACTTAGCAAAGCCCATTTAATCAAAGTGCTTTCTCTGTCCCATTGTTAAACCTGGCCCAGCAAACATTTGTTTACTACACACTTGCTTTTTCATCTTCATGTGAATTGCCTTCTCCTCTTTTGAAATCCTAAATCATTATCTTCATCTTTCTTTTCTCCTTAGCTCAAAGGGGCATATGAGCCTCAACTGCCTGACTTGTCCTTGGGTCCAATATGTTTAGGGAACCCTCATATGTACATACATAATTAAATTTGGTTGTCTCCTGTAGATCTGTCTCATGTCAATTTGATTATTAGACAGTCCAGGACAACATAGAAGAGTAGAGGGAAATTTTCCTCTTCCCCTCATCCTCTTAGAGAAATAATAATAATCCTAAGAAGAAGAAGAAGCGACTAGAAATTGCTAGACTATAGTCCAAGAAAAACAGATCTATCTGTCTTTTAAAGTTTACACTGCTACACATCTTACAAGGATCCCCTACCATGGACGCCACAGGGTAGCATGATCCAAAAAGCCACTGCGCATGCTCATCATAACCTGTGGAATGATTGTGTTTGTTTTTGTTTTAGAGAAAATTCCCAAGGACTATATGGACTCTTTTCTCTTGAGAATGATCTGCAGAGTCAGAACTAGCCCTGTTGTATGTAGGTAGTCCAGATCTGCCTCAGTGGCACAAAAGGAGATTATAAAACATCTACCAGTTCTTTCAGTTCCCAGCTCTGAGCCACCTCCTTGGAATTAGTCCATGTACCCAACACATCAGACCTCCCTCCACATAAGCATATTGCATATGCATAGGCATATCTTAGGGTCATCTTAGAAGAGGCAGGCTTGGGGAGGAACAAAATATCAGTGCTATGACTGGACCACCATATAGTCCCTTGTTTACACCTTTTACCTTTGCGAGCTAGCCTCATGGGTTTAATTTTTACTGGTACAAATAGGTGAATTTTATCATGGGGATTATTACCTTTGAAACTGTTACCAACTCTCTCTTACACTTACCAAGAAGCTGTGTAAAAGCCATAACATTATAAAAGAGTGTCTCTGGATTCGTGAGTATGTCTTTCCAAAATAATTAGTTGAAATTGAACACTTGATTTGTGCCAAGCACTAAACTCAGCATTGTATTTGCATTCTTTCATTTAATCCTTTGAATTAGTATCTATTATTGTTATCCTAACTTGCCAGGGAGGAATTTGAGGCTCAGAGGGATCGGGTGACTTCACAGATATCTCTGGAGTTGAAGACTGCACTGTAAGTCAGCAGCAGTTAGGATTCCAACCCAAGCAGTCTATCCCCAGAATGTATTTCCTTAACCCCCGCAATACTATGTCTAGACCACAGTTTTTATCTTGTTATGACCTTGGTTTTAATCTGGAAATATGCGTGACTAGCTTTGATTGTGAAAGTATCCCTTGTCTATGTGACAAATGGAGACACTCAAAATAAAGAAAACATTCCCTTTTAAAACTGCTTCTGAGTCCTCAGTTTGCAGTTTAACCATGGCTTATAAAACGTACATTTGGAGACTTTCGGTTCTGTCACAACTCAAAGTAATAACAAAACCTCTTCTGCAAACAACTTTTAAAAGCTTAAATGCTTTCTGCCTACCATGTTTCTCACATCACATGGGTATGTTATGGAAAAATGTTTCATCATAAAATCCTTCAGCATCATAGATGTGCATATTTAGGCAGCTGAATTTGTCTTTAAGTCAGCATTACCAAATCCACCTATGGAGCAAATTCACAACTATTCAGAGCTAACACTGAGACGTTCAGGCACCATTAGTGTTCTACTGGGAGTTTCAAGTAACACTGTGTCCATTAAAGGAAAGGAAATGGTGGAAAGATAATCTTTAAGGCAACAACAGGTGAAATTCCAAATTATTCCTGCCCTCAAGTCAATAGTTTCCCATTTAGTCAAGACATACTAGCTATTTTTGCTCTTTTAACAGCTGGTTTATGTTATATCTATAATTTACAAATTATATATAATTGATAGTTTATATAGAGATATGTTATAATGAAGCCTGGCTTCACTAAAATCACTAGCCTCACTGATATGAATCCTTTATTGTTTAGATGTCTTGAAAAGGTTTACCTAAAAATGTTTGCTTCTTTTTCTTTTTTTTTGTTTTTTGTTTTTTGTTTAGCAGTGTAGAAAATACGTTTTAGAGAGAGGGCTTGAATTCAGTGTTCTTACTACTACTCTATCTGGGGGAAACTTATGAAGAAAAATTTTATTGTCAAGGTGCCTTTCATTTTTTCATACTAAATGGGATATTGCACTAGGGGAAGGGTCCACACCAGCTTTTTCTGTAAAGGTCTTGATAGTCACCATTTTTCGCCCTGCAGGCACATTCAACCCTGCTGCTGTCACATAAACACACTCATAGAAAATATTTAAAGAGATGAGAGTGCCTGTGTTCCAACAAAACTTTATTTGTGGAAACTGAAACTTGATTTCACATAATGTGCATGTGTCACAAAATATCACTCTTATTTTATTTTTTTCCCAACCATTTAAAAACATAAACTCTGTTATTAGTTCCCTGGCTACACAAATAACAGGCCCTGGCTGCTTCAAACCTGTTGCTCCCCTAATCTTCCCTGTATCATTAAATGGCAGCAGTATCCATTCTCTTTCATCCCCCACCTCAAATCCATCAGCAAATATATATGTCTGTTCCTTCTAGAACCCTCCACCACCTTGCCACCACCTATTCATGCCAACACTCTCTCACCTGAACCACACAAATTCTCAGTTGACTTCTCCATCCTCTCTCCTCCTCAACAATCCATTTTCAGCAAAGCACATTGAGTAACCTTTTACAAATCAGAAATTCGATGATGTCACATGTACAGTAAGTCCTCAGGGCCATCAACAGGTTCTGGGATTTAAAGTGAAATGATATATAGCAAAACCAATGTTACCATAGACTAATTAATATAAACAAGTTAAGTTCCTGTAGTATCTCATCAATGTTAAAAAGAAACGTTATTACAAAATGACATTATTCCAGGACCTGTTGTACTAGCTGCAATCTTGAGCAAGTGAACTAAACACTTTAAGACTCAATTTTCTCTTCTGTAAACAGAAAGAGGAATTATCCATGCTTCTGTGGTTTGATGTAAAGATTAAATGACTAATGATGCTAAAACATTTGGTATGGTGCCTATAGTACAATCCCTATGCAATGAATTGGTGCTTATTAAATGGTAGCTGCTATCATCATTGTCATTGTCACTCCCTAATTAAAGCAGATTGCAGTTAGAATAAATCAAAATGCCTTACTTTCTAGGCCCTGCATGATCTACCTGTCTCTTCTAGCTTGCCTCACATCTGGAGCTCTTTATGCCTCAGCCACCCTGATCTCATATTACGTCCTCGTGCACTCCAAACTCTTCAGGACCTTCCTACCTGCTCCCCACTCCTCCTCTTATAACTGGATTCTTACCTTAAATATCTCTTCCTCAGTGAGGTCTTTCCTGACTTCTTATTTTAAATCTGTTCCCTGCAATCTCACAACTGACTCAGTCGTGGAAGTCTGCTTGTTTCCTTTATAATAATTCCCACAATGGATTGTTTGTTAATAGTTACTTCCTCTATTCCTATTAGAATATAACCACCAGTAGAGAGAGATAGGCTGGCCTCCTTCCCCACTCTATGCAAATAGTGGCCTTCAATTAATATTTACTGAATGAAACAAGAAAAATAAAACCAGGGCCAGCCGAGTGGCGCAGTGGTTAAGCGCTGGCTTGAGAAGCCAGCGGCCCCGGTTCGGTCCCACATGCAAGGGCCAGTGACACTGCCCTTAAAAAAAAAAAAAAAGAAAGAAAGAAAACCTCAGAGCTATTTATCAACTTTACCTGAATTCTGATATGTCTTAGGTGGCCACCCAGTAGACTTATTCATTCTTCTTTTATATCATGTATCAAACATGTATCAAGTATCTTCAGACTTAGTCCTGTGCAAGTAATAGACAATCAAGAACCTAGCTAATTGCTTTCAAAGTATTTATGCACTTACATAATTCCATACGTTGTCATTTAAAAGTGTATCCCAAAATATAGTTATCAACAAGTCCATATCTTACTTTCCTCTGGGTTTAAGTTTTAGTTTTCTTTTTTTTATCAAAGCATCCATCATGTGGAATAGCATGTCTAACTGGCACCATCAGTTACTCCATAAACCTTTATGTGCCAGTTACTGTACTAAAAACTGAAATTCAAATGGGATTTCTTTTTCTTTTACTAATTTTAGGAGAAATACGCAAGTGTCACCAAAATCAGTGATTGCAAATTCTGCGGTGTTTCTCTTTTCAAGTTTGCACTTTGTGTCTTGGGATTGGTATGCCTGTGTCACGTTTTGTTCCACTTTCTGGCCTTCGGTTCCCACAGGGATTCATGTGTACCTGAGACAATGCCAGGTCATTGGTACACAGGAGACCCTGTCTTACTCTAAGACCAGGAAGTACACAGACATATAGATTTTCAATACTAACTATTTAAAGAAAAGCATATCTTTCCTTAAAGAGGTTAAACCTTCATAACCCAAAGCCCAACCATCCTCAGATACTTATCTCCTCTGCACTTCACTGTGGGTTTTCAGAGGTGTGATCACCAGCTGTCCAAATATAGGCTTTGCTGGTTTGCTTAACTCTCACTTGTTTATTGATTTCCTTTTAAGAATTGTGCATGAATTTAGAAATTAATACCACTGGACTTTCACAATATGGTATATGGTTAATTCAGAGGGAGAACACATTTCTACTGAATTATCCTAATTAAATATGAGCAAAATAGCAATTGAAACTCTTGAAATGGGGCCGGCCGAGTGGAGCAGTGGTTAAGTGCTGGCTGGGGAAGCTAGCAGCCCTGGTTCAGGTCTCACATATGAGGGCCAGTGACACTGCCCTCAAAAAAAAAAAAAAAAAAAGAAAAAAGAAACTCTTGAAATGAATAATAAAAACCAAACAGTAAACATGTTTATCCTATTAGGAAAAAACAAACAAACAACAAACTAAAACCAAACAAACAGAAAAACAGGCATAATTTGTTAGTTAAATAGTATAGGAATCATGAACATTAGTCTGGAGATTGGGAGCTATGAATACAGTGGCATGACTCGCCAATAACTGTGTGATCTGGGGCAATTCAACCCCTCTTGACTCAGTTTCTGTATCTAAAAAACAAGAAAATATTGGCAGGATCTCTATAAATCTTATATGTACCTACATAAAGTTTTTTTTCCTGTTGTGTGATAAAGGAGAATTACAAAGGTAATACGTACTTTCTGCTCAGCCAGCCTAACTTTTCTACCTCTCCATCTGTCGTGTAGATGCTGAGAGTGCAAGTGAGAGAGATGTGTTACAAGGCAGCATTATCCTGCTGATGTGCATGAAACCTCATCGATTGTTTCCTCTCCACGACTTTTCAGGAAGCTCGCTCCAAGTTTCGGCTACATTTTTTATTATGCTGTAACTGGATTCTAGTATGAAATCTAATTTTAATTTGGCTTTTGATAGAGATGGTTTTTCTCAAAGGAATTACAAAAATCAAGTTTACCTTCAGTTGAAACACTGAAAGAAAACTGAACACAGGTTTTGAAATGCCTATGGGGTGATCTTGTCACAATAAGAGCAAGTTGGATACACATGGAAAAGTTCCCCAACTCTAAAACTTCTTTATCTCATTGGCCCTGACAGCCACCTTGACCATGGATATTTCCACACAAGAAATAAACAGACTTTTGCAATGAAAACAAATAAGTTTTCAAGTAGCTAAATAACTATTGTGAATGAGGTACCATGTAAGATACAAAGAAATGGAAGGTTAATCTGGTCCCTCAAATAAGCTCCCTTCTCTCTTTTTCTTTTTGTTTTTATTTTTTTTTATTGTTTTTTGAGGGCAGTGACACTGGCCCTCATATGTGGGACCAAACCAGGGCCGCTGGCTTAGCTTCCTTCTCTCTCTTGCAGTAGTTGTCAGTTTTGAGAGGGGAGCAAAATCTATGGATGTTTAATGGCTTTATGAACTGATGTGGCAGCAAACATATTAGCAAATTAGCAGACATCCTATCTGATTTTGCTACTAGGCAAACAATTTTTTTTTAATGTATACTCTTCACCAAAACTTATGCCTTGTTCATGATAACACTAACTCTCAAATACACAGAATCAGTACAAATCGTTGCTGCCTTTTTAGTGAAACTCAAGCAAAATGTTCTGAAGCTTCACATGAGGAAGAGTCCATTTCAACAGAGCAGCAGTACATTTATAAAATCTTTGGAACCGATTCTGGGATGGGCATACAATGTGCTTTGTGGTTCATAAGAAAAGGAAAGCCAGGGCCAGCCGAGTGGCACAGTGGTTAAGCGCTGGCTTGGGAAGCCAGCGGCCCCGGTTCAGGTCCCACATACGAGGGCCAGTGACACTGCCCTCAAAAAAAAAAAAAAAAAAAAAGAAAAGAAAAGAAACGGAAAGCCATTGGACTTGTAGGAGCTGTGAAGTGGGGGCAGGTGGGGCCATGCAAGCGCTTAGTGTTTTGTTTCCAGAAATGGAGCCCTCACTGCAAAAATGGGGCCAGGACACTGACTTAGCCCTGAGAGAGGCTGAGACAGCGCAGAGGTCACTGCGGAGGAGCACCGCCATCTGCAGAGACAAGTCCTTTCGGTAGCTGTCTTTTGGAGTTCACTTTATATTCTTATCTCTACATAAATGGCTCCATTATAACTAAATAGCTTATGAGTAATGCTACACATAGGCCTATACACATTATAACTACATAACTTCTAAGGAATGCTAAATGTGCCATATTTAACATTGTTTACCAATAACACTGCCCAAAACATTTAAAGGGAAAATATGCATTTAGAACATTCACAAGAAATAGCTTTTTAGGAAGTATATTTACATGTTTTTTAGAAAAGAATACATTAGGAGAAAGATAAAGTTATGAATTGAATTCGATGGGCACCTAAGATGTGGAATATGTCTCCTTTTCTCAAAGTCCAATCAGTAGATGGGATAGTCCTCACTGATAGATCCCCTTGGATGGGCTGGCCCATTCTGCTGTGTGATTAAGACACTAAGATGCATAACCCAGCCTCTTTAACTTCTAAGACTCCCTCCCTCCCCCGCAAAGGGGTATGAATACCCAAACAACCAACATCTGAGAACCCAAAGGTGCAACAGGAGCATGGAGGTAACAATTTTGCTTGGAAGAAAAGAAAGGAAAGAAAGTGGTAAAATTCAAGAAGTATTTCCAAGGACCCGCCTTGGAGGTACATCTCTCATTGTTCTCCTCTGTTAGAGCAAAATCCATAGTAGCATGGAAGTGTGCAAATGGTAAACATTATGCCACAGCAGTTAGATGCATGAACTTTGAAATCACATTGAGTGACTTCTGAGGAGCCATCAGCCTTTTCTAACACTCAGTTTCTTCACCTATAAGATGAAGCTCACACACACACCCCTCAGAATTTCGGGTAAGATCAAATGAGAGTACGCATGTAAAGCACTTTGTACAATGGCTACACATGCAGTAAGTACAATATATGTTCAAAATTATTTTTTATTTGCTATAGAAACCATAGCTATAGGTATGGAAAGAGAACATTTAAGGGTCCTTACACAGCCTTTTGGGACTACAGTGTAAAGTTTGGATGGAGAGGACATAATGCAAGAGTCCAGAAAGAGACCACACTGCCAAGTTCCTTTAATGCTGAGAAGAGTTCCAATTTGATGCAAATACAGTGGAGAATACCTCTCGTCTCTAAGCAGCTAGCTCACATGATCGTGTATTTTAGAAAGTTAATTCCAAGCACAATAAAAAGAAGAGGTGAAAAGGTGATTAACTAGGAGGTTCTTTCACTGAGGGAACACCTTGTGCTATAAAAGCAGAATAGTCTTTATAAATTATGAGTCATTTTGAATATTGTTACATTTATTAGTTACATATTTTTATGTGCATTTTAAGAGTTTCATCATTTATTTGGCATAATTTTTATGTTAATACAGTAACAAAAAATTATCCTAAAGCATTGCAAGTACAATGATACCACTTTCAAGAAATGTACTACTCTAAATACAAAGTTTTACTTTATTTTGCCAGGAGCATACTTCCTGTAAAGCAGGGTACACCAGCATTTAGACTTCAAAGGAGGCAAGAAAGTAAAACTGTTTCTTTTTGTGCAGTCAGTTCAGTGTGCTTTTTTATATCCTATAAACATGTTCCCTTTTCACTGTAGGAAAATGGCTGAGTACAACATATAGGTGATAATCATGTATTTTTCAGAGTAAAATAATCTTATGAAAAATTTTAAATGATGAATTTGAATGGATAATCTTGAAATACAAAAGATAGGTTATAGGAATTAAAGAATATATTAAAATATATTTTTATAAAGGCTGGGATAGAAACATAATTTTTTATCTTATTGAGAATATCAGCAATGAAAATGTACATTACAGGGTAAATATTGAATAATTTTAGATTAAGAGCTAGAATGTATTGTAATATCGAACTGAGTATCTTAAGGGTAAATTATATACAAAAAGAAGCCCAGAACTGTGGAAGGCTCAACTTTCAGGCAAATCTTGTACTTTTGTGCCCTCTAGTGGCAACTTGAAGAATTGGCCTATCCGCAAATCGATCGCATAGAAAATGAGCAAACGGTACCCCCGAGACCGCGAGATATTTCTCTTAGTTTACCTAACTAAAAGCAGAAGAGAGGTAGCTGACTTTGCACAGTCTTCAAACTGCTTACAAGAATGCAAAATAACTGACTATTGGTTTCGGAGCACAGACAGTTTTGTTCAACATTCTTGAATATATCTTTTTCTAACATGGATTTACCAGGCTCAGAATGAAAGCTTGAATTTCATCTCAGTGGAAGGACTTAGGCATGAGAAGGAGTTGACAGTGAGTCTCTGAAGATGTGGGAGCCGGACCCTTAGCAAACAGATTACTGGGCTTGAGATCCTTTGGGAAACTAGCAGACAGCTTCAGGAAAAATAATGATGCTACAATTCACATGGAATTGTCAAGATCCTCAAAATCAAGTTGCACTGGGAGAACAAGGAGTTTTGCTATAAAATTTTAATTCAGTAGGCATAGTTATACGGGACATCCAAATTAGAAAAAAAAGAAAGAAAAAAAACCAATTATTTATTGATACTGAAACAATTTTCTCTCTTTAATTTTTAGTATGAGTTTAGTCCTAGAATTATCAATAGATGCAGGTCTGCAGAGCACCTTAGATAGGTTTTTATTCCTATTCCAAATGTAGTTGGAATTAGATACATTTCTGGTGCCCTTTTTCCAGGACCCTTAAAGAGAATTGAGCCTTTGGCTTTTAGTGATGGTAGATATTTTTTTTTTTTCAGATTATTTAGCAATCCAGTTATAAGAACTACCTGGATCAAAAATGTGTCTAAATTTTTTAAATGATTTTGTTTCAACCCATCGATGACATCAGTATTTGCATAATATTCTAAAACCCCTTCAGTCTGTCACAAATGAAAGCTTTTGTTTCCTAGGCAGACAATTCCTTTTAACAAGTGAGTTCAGAGGCTGCACTGAAGGGAATTTAATAGCCTGGAGATCCTGTTTCACTTTCTAAGAGAACAGATCCTATAAATTGCATTCTATGTGCCATTCCATTTCCTGTCCTCAACTATGGTGATGCAGAAAAACAGCTGTTGTGTGGGAACTGTTCAGAGCTGTGTTTCTCAAACCACAGGTCATGGAAGGGTGGTTATGTAGGCTCATCTCCCTTTCTTCCAAAATAGTACCCAAGGCTGCACTGACATTGCCTTCTTCCACCTCTGAATCGTAAGCCTACTGGGGAGTGAGTTTATCCTACTTCCTTGTGTTGTATTTATTTTTAATTGGGGAGGAATAAATACATATCCTGGGAGAGGCTACAGTTCTCTTGAGAGATCTTTTAGGTTAAAAATAAATATATGCCTATCTCCACGGCCTCTTGGTTAGGAGATTGGCATCCAAAGAACCTCATGGTCTGAGATCTACAGTAAACCCCATCACTCTGATTTTTATATTTTAATATACTTTATTTGTACCCTAAACCTAAATGGTATATAGAGAGATTTAACTATTCAGTATGGTTTAATAGAAACAAGCAAGTATTTACCTAGGTTTACAATTACTCAAATGCCAAGGATTAAATACTATATGGTGGATTGATAAATATGCTGTTATGCTGAATAGGAAAAGGAAGACACAAATTTCATTAGTGGCTTCAGGCAACCGCTGCAAATGTACTACCTGAAAAAGTAAACCAAGGCTCTCTAGCTCGTTGACACTACTATATAGACATTATCACAAAAGACATTGTAATAATGACCATGCTGCTAGCCCCTCTCTTCTTTGATTCCATAGTTGTAATTTGCATGAAGAGTGAAATTGCTGTTTTCCTCTCATTTCACTGTCTTCCCTTAGGAAATTTGTGGTTTAGAAAAATAAGTTGTCTTTCATACAAACAGGATGAATTAGGGATTCATAACAGCTGGCACCCATCAGAGGGGCTGCCCTTTCGCTGGGCGTAGCGATCGCAAGCACAAGGCCATGGAGAAATACCAAATCCAAGTAATTCTCATTAGAAAAATGACAGGCAGCAATTATTAAATGCTGTTTAGGCTTTAAGCTTCTGGTAGTTTTAAAAAAACACAAAACAGAAATAAAAACAAAAACATGTGCTCAAGTCTGACCTAATTCCTTTTTGATTGAGCTCAAAGATACTCAATTGCATAAGTAGTTGTACAAAATTTTGGGTTGCAGCAGCTAAGGCAGTGTTCTCTCAACCTAAATAGAAGTCTTAACTTCTAAACAATTTGGATTTTATTTTATTTTATTTTTCTTTGATTTGAGAAATCTACCTTCCTTACTCTAGAAAATATTTTTATTGCAGAAATAGGTGATCACTCTGAGTCTTAAATAAAACATTATAAAGATTGGGATACTTTTCCAGGTGAATTCCCTTCTTTGTGCCTTCCAAATATTTGATGAATAAAGAGGCCATTCTCATTTTCAGGTCCTCCTGTGAAATTCAATTGGTCTTTATAAGTCTCATCATTATCAATTAATACTTTAAAGTTAGCTTTTTAACCAAAATATAGTTTAATGCTAATAATTCTACTACCCAAGAGCCTCTTGAGTAATATATAAGAGATAATATCACCTGTCTATGTTTAACTACAAGGAAATCCAACAGGAGTTAGAGAAGCTACACATGAAAGGCAAACAATAGCACAGATATCTAAAAACGAAACAAAAACAGAAACAGGAAAAGGAAAGAAAGAAGCAGTTTTGTAGTTCGTTAGCAACCCCAGATAAAAGCTTATTAGCCCCTTGTGGGGCTTCTTTGTTTCCATGGTGAACTTTTCTATAACGAACACTTCCTGTCTGTGTTCAAACTTGAGGTAAGTGGCTCATCAAATGTTTACATATTTGTATGAATAGATTTGGAACATGGGGTCTTTCATTAGTCATGAGCAACACTTTGGCAAGCCTATGAGAATTGGAAAAGTCATGGGAAAATAAAATAATGAAAGTAACTGAAAAGGATGAAATTAGAAAACGTAATTATACTATGTTTTGCTTCAGATTACAAACTGCATAGGTAAGTGTTCAATAATCTGTTGAGTTTAAAATGCCTTGACTGATAATGTAGACTAGGACCAGGCATGACCATTGAGGTAGGAAAGAAATATTAATAACAAATAACCCCAACATCTTGTTTTACATATTCACTTATTATTGTCCCCTAATAAGCTTTTATCTGGGGTTGCTAACGAACTACAAAACTGGTTTTTCCCACAGCCTACTAATGAACAGCATACCGCCTCAAGTGACCCTTTAGAGGGACAGAGATGAAGCTGGGAGGAAATTAAATAATTCCCTCCCTGGCTAACAAAGTGTTGAATCACCCAGAATTGGCTGAAAAACATCACCCTCTTATTTGTTTTTGTTTTTTTTTTTTTTTGATCACTCGAGTGTATTTACATGTAAATGCTTCAGGCCGAAAGAAATTGCTACTTCTGACACTCTTTGCTAGGCACAGAAATACTGGGCATATTTTTGATTATCCTCCAAGAGCAAACTATACCATATGTCTTAAAATTTTGCAAATGAAAGAATGGGAGAGGGCAAGATAAACATACATTTTCCATTTACATTTTTGAAGTAATTTAATAAATTCCCTTGGAGTGAAAGAAAGGCTAAAAGTTGGAAAGTTATCTTTAGGTCATGTTTCCCAAATCACATGTTTTTGTAAACAAATAAGCAAAACAAACTCCATTTTTCTGGGATCCCTTCCAGTAACTGGATAAAAAAATGACACTGATTCCTCTAAACTGCAGAACAAAGTCCAGAAGCCCGAGTCTAGTGTTCAGGGTTCTTTTAGGGCTTGGCCCCTAGTGCTGTCCAGCCCTATTGCTGGGACAGTTATTTATTTTATAAGTGTTTTCCAGTGGTTTTCTGAAGGCAGGCGTCAACCACAAGCTATTGCAGATCCCACTCTGAGTGCTACTTGTATTTTACTTACACCTATATTTTTCCTTTCACTTTTTTGTTATTTAGCCTCATAACTGGTCATTTAGACTACTTCCCATCACCGCAGTACCACATTTTATTCATTTTGGACACTCATCTTTTTCCTGATACATAACCATTATCTATCTTACAGTAGGGTATCATGTATTGATCTATTAAAATTAAACTGATTTCCTGCCTTGTGTGCTATGTTCACAAAAACCAGCCTGAATGTAGGAGAACAATTCCATAGCATTGGAATTGGTCGAATTCATTATTAACTGAAACTCCTCTAAACGCCTCCTAAAGCAGCTGTGGACATAAACTCAGTCAGTGCATTTGCTACACAAATGACTTATGGGAACAGCCTCTATTTGAAAGGGATTGGTGGCAATGTGTTCCCTGAAGACATCAATTTGACTTATGTCTCTTTCCTTCAGAAAATAAGAAGGGGAAGCATAGCTGAGACCAATTTCTGGGTTATAAGAAGTATTAACACATTTTCATCAATTAGCTGTGGAGATCCTTTGTCAGGGGAAATTGGTTTTCCTTATCAGGATCATATCCAGCTTCTCTGTATGGTATATGAGGACCTCTGTAAGATGGCACCAAACTACTGTTTCCATTCTCACCCTCACACACAGCTTTAACCATCTGCTTTCGGAGTTGTGTGGGCATTGAGCCCTCTTACTCTTTCACATTACATGCTCACCATCCCCCTTCTTGGAACACTCTTCTTCCCTTGTCCACTTGCCAAACTCCCAACATTCCTACTCTAGCGTCTCTTCCATCATGTAATGCCAGGTGGGGATGAGTACTGTTCAAGGAGAAGAAGAAAGAGAGTGACAGGGGTACCATGTGGATAAGGTGTTTGCGGACAGCGTCACAGAAGAAGTGACACTTGAGCAAAGACCAGACTGTACCCAAGGAGCAGCATCTTCTGATGGCACAGGAATCACATGTATGGTAGCCTGAGAATGGTCTTGGTATATTTGAGGACCACCAAGGGGTCAGGGCTGGAAGACAACGAGCCAGTAGCACAAGTGCTAGTAAATGACAGGGTTAAAGAGACTGGGGATCAGGTCATATAAAACTTGGTAGACCATCGTGGGGATGAGCCACAGAAGAGTTAAGAGAAGGGGAACGGTGTGATCTTATTTGTGATTTTAAAGAGCCACTTTGTTTCTTTGTAAAGAGTAAAGTGGAAGGTTCTAGAATGGAAGCAGACAGAGGAATGAAAGGCTATTGTAGTCACCAGGTCAGAGATGATAGTGGCTTGTAATAGGGTGGTAGCAGTGGAGGAGAAGATGATGAATGATTGGTTTGGGGACATATTTTGAAGGAAAAATTACTCATGAATGAATATGGGGCTGAGCAAATGAGAAGAATCAGGACAACTTTATGAGTTGGTCTGATTTGGTGAATGATGATGCTGTTTACTAAGAGGGAGGAAGATTATAGGAGTAGTTGTAGGCTGGCAAGAGAGGGTTGGTGATAGTTGAGGTAGGAATCAAGAGTTAAGTTTGGGTAGATTTTAAAATATTCTCAACAAGCTGGAAAGACACATGTAGCATCTCTCTTTTATACTATCTGCTAAATGTTTGATGATCTTCCTTTGTAAATTGATTATTATGCAGTCATTGGAAACAAGGTCTAAACTGGGACCACTCCAATGGTATAAAATCCACTTTAAAGTAAGCACTGCTGTAGAGATTTGAATAACCCTCTCCAGTTCACTCTGAAAAAGAAGCATCTTCACCCATCTTTACCATTAGACTGAAGTTTTAACTTTATTTCAAGTCCCTAACACTAGTAGGCAGCCATTGTTTCTTGTATGAATGAATTGAGTCACAAGAGGAACTTGGTAAGGGGGCCCTGTTAGTCTTTAAGAAAGCACATTTACAAGTATTTTTTTGTTACCATCGTATATGAGGTAGAAAATCAGATATACCTCTGAAACCAAATCTCCTCAAAATTAAAAGACTTGCCTTTTATCATTTCCGCTTTTTTCTCATATTGTCTCAGAAGGAGGAGAAATTATAAGTCTTTCTCAGGTCACTGGTCTATACCTATGTGAAGCCCTGATCTTGTTTGCTACTTTGGTTCACAGGAAAGGGTTATAGAGATATGACAAAGGATTGGTGATGGTGGGGAAGTCACATGAAAACAGTCCATTTTAAAATATTTGCATGGAGGGTTATTTACACAAGTTTCCATTTTGTTAGTTAAATAGTTAAGAACATACAACAAAATCCAATTCAAATAATAATGATTAACTGAACTCAATTAAGAACCAAAATTAAAATTGATACCCAGTAGGGATCAGCAGTTGTAACAAATATATCTTGGGTACCTTCTATTGAATGGAGTGTAAAAATACAGAAGGATATAAAACATGGCCCCTGTCCTCAAAGACTGAAATGCTGTATAAGAGTTACATACCACAGTACACTGTGGTAGCCAGATTCTAAGATGGCCTCCAGTGATTCTTGTCTGCTGGTATTCACACCCTTCTAAAGTCCTCTTTCATACTCAGTCATGAGTAGCCTATGATCAATAAAATGCTGTGGAGATGACATTGTGTGACATCTGATGCTAGGCTATAAGAGACATTGTAGCTCCATCTTGCTCTCTGTATCATTGCTCACTGCGATAAGATACACCATGCATGATAAGATACACCAATCAAGAAGATTGGAGAGAGTATTGAGGCCTTCTGCCAACAATTGTCACCAACTTGTTAACCATGTAAGTGAACTACCTTGGAATAGGATCCTCTTGCCCCAGTCGAGCCTTCAAATGACTTTTGCCCTAGCTGACATCTTAACTGCATCCTCATGAGTAACCCCCAGACAAAACCTCCTAGCCAAGCCACTCTGGAACACCAGGCCCATAGAAACTAATGTTTAAATGTTTAAAACAGTAAATTGTTTTAAGCTATTAAATTTTGGGGTAGTTTGTTATACAGCATTAGGTAACTATTACATATTTTGGTTCCTGGAATTTTGGTGCTCCCATAACAAAACTTAAAGTGTGGGTTAAAAATTGGATTAGGGACATGGACAGAAGCTTGAAAGACTTTGACTCTTCGAAGAGATTGTTAGCAGGAGTCTAATGGACTTGGATGAGGCTGCCAATGAGAACTTAGAGAAGTGAGGAAAATGTTATTGGAAACTGGAAGAAAGGGAACCCTTGTTATGTAGAGTCAGAAAGTCTAGCAATATTGTCACCTGTGGTGACATGGAAAGTAGCAAATATGGATAAGGTAGCAAAGGGGTCATTTTCAAGGGAAAATGTTGAAGGTTTCTTCTTGCTGCTTACGGAAAATGTGATATGAGAGAAATAAGTTAAGTGAAAGAATGTCAAACATAAATGAACCAGGACTTGCTGGTTTTAATAATCTTTTGCCTCCCTAGATGTCAAAAGATGCTAAAATTAGAACAGGCTTCCAGGCAAAAATCAAATCCAAGGCACTGTCAGGAAAAACATGATATAAATACAGAGCTAAAATTATGGCTGTGAAAACTTTTGTTATGACCTCAGAAATATTTAAAGTAGTGTCTCAGAGAAGTACTCAGTAAAACAATGGGGTTTCTAGTAAGCTTAAGGATGTTGTCCCTCAGTGGTCTCAGCAGAAGCCTCAGGTTGAGAAGGGCTTATATCAAAGGGATTTGTGGGTGTGGCTTCTAGAAAGAACTCCAATAGGATTCATCAGAGACCCACAAAGTTTTTAAGAGGATTATATTGACCAAGCATCACCAACTTGGACTGAATGTAACAGAGACAGAGGTCCAGCACAAAATGAAAAGAGGCCTTTTTGGGAACTCAGATTTCTTCAAGCAGGAAGTAGGCAGTGTTTCTTCAACTTCAAAAATGGGCAACCTTTCACAGAATATAAATGATAACTTAGAGGGAAAAACTGACCATCCAGAAGGCAGAAACAAAGGCTACAGAGAACTAATTCCAGGTCTTTAGTCCTAATTATGGCCCCACCATCCTGCGTCCTATCATGGACCAGTGAATGTGTGTGCTTGGGGAGGCCAGAGGGTATATAAGTTGCCTCTAATTCATATGGCTTTAGACTGAGAACTATACTCAGAGTTGTATATAATGAATCATGTTTGAGGTGTTTCATGTATACCTGTATCTGATTTAAATAATGAGATTCTGGACTTTGAGCTGATGCTATGAATAGGGTGAGATGTTTGGGAGCTTTGGGTGAGCACATTTTTCATTTGGGAGCAATATTAATCATTGGGGACCACTGGACTATAGCAGCCAACCTCTAAAATGATCTCCAGTGATCCTCACCTCCTTGTATCATTCATGCCCTTTAAAACCCTCTCTCACGCTGATTTATTGCTACCCATGTGACCATCAGAATATTGTGGAAGTAATTGGTGTGTGACTCCTGTGGCTCGTTTATACAGACATTGTGGCTGCTACCTTACTTTCTGAGATTACTTGCTTTGGTGGGAAGCCAGTCACCGTGTTATGAGGACAATCAGGCAATTCCTGGAGACGCTCACATGGAGACAAACCAAGACCTCCTGCCAACAGCTAACACCACTTGCCAACCATGTGACTGGGCCACCTTGAAATTGGATCCTCAGTTGTAGTCAGGCTTCTGATAACTGTAATCCCATGTGATTTCTTGATGAGAGACCCTGAAACAGAACTTCCTAGCTAAGCTACTCACGAATTCCTTACTCACAAAAACTATAAGATATTAAATGTTAATTGTTGTTTCAAGCCAATACATTTTGGGATAATTTGTTATGCAGCATTAAATCCCTAATATATAAATTTTATTAAAACTGAATCTAAAAAGCATGTTGAAGAATTATGCTACAGTAAATTTTATCTCAAAATGTTAAGTCAACACATCCTTCTTTTTTATGTATTTTATTTTCCTTCTACTTAATATTAAAGTTAAGATTATTTGCCTAGCAGCATATTTGATAGTACTTAATGTTATGCATTTAAAACCTAAAACTAGAAAACGTATTAAGTACCATTTTAAATGATCACTTTAAAATATTATTTTAGAAAATAGAATCTGAATGTGAGTTCTAGGTGTTAAGTTGTATTAATTTTTAAGAACTATGGGTATTCACATAGGTATTCACTGAGTCAGTGAAGAAATCAATAAATGAGGAGCTGTGAAATCAGATATTTTTCACTTGATTCACACATAAACGAAGAGATAAGATGATAAACTGGTCTAAAATGAGGCCTTTTAAAAATCAATAAATATTCATTGAATGTCTGCTATAGGTTTAGTATTTCTAAATACTGTAATAAATGCAAAATAAGACATAGTTTCTTCCTTACAGTAGTTTGTTTTTTCATAAGAAAGCAAAAAGCTAGCAAATACTAACATTTTCATAAAACAAGGTAGACTTTTGGGCCATTGAGTTAAATTCTTTCAAAATTAAGAATACTCAATAAATAAAACTGAAGAAGAGTTGGTTGAGTGTTCATGAAAAAGATTTGGATAAATGTCACTTTATTTTTGTTGGACTTTGGAGTCTGGTGAAGATGGAGATAAGAGTGTTCAGTTAGTAGCTACTTCCCCAACTTCAGAGTCAGGGGAATTGTGTGAATGGTAAGGAGGCCTTGCCTTCCAGTAAACAGGCCTTAATGTTCCCTGAGAGTAGTCATCCCTTTGATGAGTCACAACCAATGTGCTAACAGGAATGACCCCTTTTAATAGAATAGTTCATCAATGGGAACAGCACAAAATTCTTCTGTGAAACATTACCTTGTTTTGACCCTTCTCCTGTTGTTTGGTGCTACACAGGTGACTCCTGGGGAGAACAGGGGTAAAAGATAGATGGTTTTGACTCTCAATAATGCAAGTAAACCAAAAGTCAATCAGTAACTTATTCTTAAATTCCAACCCCACTATACTACCATGAATTGCTACCTGGATTCATGGTCCTTGTATTTCTCTACCTTTCATTTTCTTATAAGTGTTTATTCATATAATTCTTCACTATCGGAAACATTAAACAGAAGTCGGACTACAGGGCTTTCTAGGCAAATATATTTATAAATACATGGATAGTAAGAATCACATCAGGTTCTAGCATCAGACTGGTGCATATAAAGCTCTGTCTGCTCCTTACAAGCCATATGACCTTGGAGAGTTAGTAAACTGTGTTTTAATTTCCTCAGGGTAGGATTGTTCTTTGTGAGAATTAATGACAGTCAGTCTAAAGGGTTTGGAATAATGACTATCACATATTATGCATTCATTAAATAGAACAGCTATTTGTATTTGTTGATGTTGATAGAAAAACCTATTGCCTTGTATTATTAATGCTTTAGTTCATCCCAGTTTTGCCTTATTATCAGATGTATCAGATGTATCTCAGTGTATAAAAAGTCTCACCTGTCCTGTAGTCTAAACTCTAGTCAGCCACTCCTTTGAAACTTTGACTTTTACTGATAGTCACATTGAGTTATTGTTGGTCTCCACCTATTCTAACATTTCACTGATCACCAGACCATATCCTCTTACTCTTAGTTATGGACATCACCCCAGAAATTCTGTCTTCTACTATTTCAATCTTTTTCCTCTTTTTAATCTTTAAAATCCAGCCCAAAAAACAAAAAACACAAAAACCCATTGATCCTTACTCTCTATCTACTGATTCATTTCTTTGCTCCTATTTAAGAAAATTCCTTGAAATACATACATGGATATATATATATATATATATATATATATATATATATATATATATATAATCTCTACTTCCTCACTTCCTGGTCTCTTCTGAGGCTTCTATCCCCACCAAAGTCTCTAGTCAATGGTTAATTCTCATTTCTTATCGTATTTAACCTCCCTGTAGCTTTTGCCTCAGCTGACCACTTTCGCCTTCCTAAAACATTTTCCTCACTTGGCTTTAGAGCTCTATGTTCCCCTGGTGTTCTTTCTCCTCCATTAGCTGTTCTTTCTCTGCTCGTTTGCTGGTTGCTCCTGATCTCTCTGACCTTTCAGTGTTGGTGTGGTCCAGGGCTGGGTGCTCGGATTCTTTGCAGTCTACAATTTCTTCCTTGGTGACCTTGGGTAGTCTCATAGCTTTCAATACCATCGACATGGTGGCAACTTTCGGATTTACATTTCCAGCCCAGATGTCTGTTTAGAACTTCAGACCTCCAGCAGTCTATGTGACAAATCCACTTGAAAATACATCATACATATTGCAAACTTAAAATACCAAAACTGAACTCCCACTCTTCTTCCAAACCTGCTTTTCTTACAGTTTTCTCTATTTCAATGAATAGAACTCCATCCTTCCTGTTGTTGAGGCTCAACACTTCAGTATCATCATTTTCTTCTTCCTTTCACTCACACCTCACATTCTTTTAACAGCAAATCATATTGACTCCGCCTTTAAAATATATCCTCAGGGCCAGCCAAGTGGCTCAGTTGGTTAAGAGCACGAGATCTGAGCAACAGGGTCGCCGGTTTGATTCCCACCAGGGCCAGTGAGCTACGCCCGAGGTGAGCTGCAGCTGAGCGGATGGCTCAGCTGGTGAGAGCACGTGCTCCTAACAACAAGATTGCCTGTTGGACTCCCTCATGGAACGGTGGGCTATGCCCACCCACAACTAAGATTGAACACGGCACCTTGAGCTGAGTGGCCCTAGCTGCTGACGGGCGGCCGGGTGGCGACTAGACTTGGAGCTGAGCTAGCTGCACCCTCCATAACTAAGACTGAAGGACAACTTGGCTGTTCCCCTTCCCCAATTCCCCAATAAAAATCTATCTATCTATCTATCTATCTATCTATCTATCTATCTATCTATCTATCTATCATCTATCTATCTATCTATCTATCTCCCCAAACCAACCTCTTTGCATTACCGCCTCAGTCCAAGTCACATCTTTTCTCACCTGGCTTATCTCAGTGACTTCTTACTTGGCTCCATATTACTGCCTTTGCCCCATTTTGTTTATTTTTCAACCAAGAAGCTATAAAAAGAAACCCCTCAAAACCCTGCAGTAGCTTCCCTTTCCCTCAGAGTAAAAGTCCAATCCTTGCAGTGGTCTACAAGGCCAGAGGTAATCTGCACCCCTCCCACTCACCACCTTGCTCCCAATCTCATCCCCTCCTCTTCTTCCCTGCCTTCACTCTGTTGTAGCTACTATCGCTTCCTTGCTAATTGTAACACAAACTAAATACAATTCTCCCCCAGGGCAATTGCAGTATCTGCTTCTTCTACCCAGAATAATCCAACTGCAAGTAGATCCCTCCTGGTTCACTCCTTCATCTCCTTTAAACCTTTGCTAAAATGTCAGCTTCTTAGTGAGAACTTCCCTAATCACCTGAGCTAACATTGCAGCCCTCCAACTCCTGTTCTTACACCATCTTATCCCCCTTTCTTGCCTAATTTTTCTCCATAGCACTTATAACAATTTAACATACCATGTTTTACTTGTTCTTTGTCTTTCTCCTCTACCAATATCCACATGAAAGTAAGATTTGTTTGTTGTTGTTTTACATTTTGGCCACTGCTGCATACTCAGCATCTATAACAGTAGCTGGCATATGTTTGCTTTTATTAGTAATTTCCTAAAAGTAGTTCATGATAGCCTAGAACTGCTTAATTCTACTGGAAAGGTAGAAAATTTGGATTCCATTTTGATTATAATGCTCCAGTTGCTTAAACTGTCTAAAATAATTTCAAGGGTTTTTATTCTACCTTGTCTTAGTTGGTTCTAATTATTTACTATATAGTCTGTAAAATGTCTTTTAGCATAACTGACTTGCATTATTTATCAGTCTCAAAATAGATTGGTAAATGCAAAAACAATTACAGAATTTTCCTGGAATCAGTGTGTTTCTCACCACAGGATTATTCTGTTATTAACCTGGGGTAATTGCTGTCACTCTTAGCCACTTGGTTTTCATTATAAAACCTGGAGAGCAAAGGTTTTGTGTTACCAACATTGAAAATATACTTTGTGGCTTTATGTCAATTAAAATATTATTTCCTCACTGAAAAATAATGGCTGCAAAATGTGTGTCTTAACCAGATGTAAAAGGGGTCAAACCCACCCCAGGCAACCCTGGGGGGTCCAAGTCATTTGCAGAAATGGCTGAGTCCCTGATCACAGAGTGCCCCAGAGAACCCTATTTTCATTGCAGAGACTCTGGACAAAAGGGGGTGAAAAAAAAGAAAGGAAGGAATTTGCCTTCTTTCAGGACTACTAGATATCTATACACAATATAAAAATACAAGTCACAATCCATGGGAGAAAAAAAAAATTGAAACTTTTATTACTTGTGTCAACATAGCTGTTATAAATTCATGAATAAATTTAAGGTCTGAGTTCCTTTGAAAGTGTTCAGAAGTTGTTCAATATCAGTAGGTTCCATCCAGTGTTACAGTGAAGCAGTAAGGCAAATACAAGATCCTAAATTGTAAGATCTTATATTTTGTCAAAGACACGTTATTCATGGAATAAGGGGTTAGCTGGAGAATTTTAACATCTGGTTTTTGAAGCAGCTCAACACGATTGAAGTATTATTATTATTATTATTATTATTATTATTATTGAATTATAGTCAAAAAATTAGAGTATATGAAAGCAATACAAAGCTAGGAGTTACTAATGAACTCCCCTCACACCATTTTAAGATTTTTCAATTGCATCTCACAAGTAATACTGATGAGGGAATATTGCTTGTTTAACATTGTTAATGATAATATCTAAGATTCTTTCCTTCTTTTCCCTAGAGGTAATGCATTTTATAATGTGTTTTTTTTATTACAGAGAATAAAATATATTTAGTTTAGAAGTGATATAGAAATTGTTCAAATGGAAAATGGTTTTTTTCACAAGGAAAAACCCAGTACATGTAGTAAAATTTAAACATATAAATAATAGAAATATCTTCTGTAGACATCAAAAAACTATATTGCTGTAATGACAGACTGACAACGTAAGACAGAAGTGTCCCTTTTTCAATTCAATTCCTGGTGAAGTAGATCTGTGCATGTACCCAGTTATATGATTAGTATTTCTTCTGTGGGTAATGAGTGAGAAATTGTTTGGTAAGCAATGGAAAAAATGATCGTGTCCATGTTACTTCTTAATTTTATGTTTCTAATTTCAGATCTCCTTCCCCTTCCAGAGGAAGTTAGCGATGCCGTAGCTTTAATGTCTGTTTTAGCTGCAAAACTCAAATGTTCACTTTCTGTTAGAAAATCTAAAGCAGGTGGTATACAATTTCTCATGATTTGGAATGCTTTAAAGGCAAGTAAATTTGAAGTTCAAGTGCTGGTAGGGTAAGCTGAATTCATAATCCTGCTGACATTTTCCTGAATAAAAAGAAAAACTTTCTTTTGTAATGCAATTGTCTGTGCAGCCGTGGCTCTCAATTGCATCACTGCCATAATCATTACAGCCTCATTTTCATTAACTTGGTTTTAAAAAATCCAAAAAAATAATCTTTGTTTTGATTCTGATTTGGATTTTCAATAGAAAGTAAAAGATCTGAAATGAGGTAGCAGCTGAACCAGGAATTTAAGCCACCGCACTGCTGATCGCTGAAGGAATCTGGTCTGGAAGGAGGAGACCTGACCTAAAAGAAATGGGGTTCATATTTTTAAACTTTTAGGGGGTGTCTTTTGACTCAGAAGCCCTGCTTTTCCCTATGTGTCCCAGCCGGGCAAATGTTATTCACAAATGATCAACGTAAGCCTGAGAATGAGAGACGTATGTTATAAATTCTTCTATAGTGGTTCTTTACGCTTTTCTGGGTGTTTCTTGCTGGGTGATGATTGGGAGCAAGCATGTGCTCCTCTTTACTAAATGAGATTATAGGGGAAGGCATGTCACAGTGCAGGCACATAAGGAAGTGCTCAATTTCAGTGGAACACACTGACATGGAATGATAATAACAGGATCATACGCACAGTGAAAATGTTTGCTTGACCATGTCTTAGCTTGCTCTTGTGTGTCCATGTCTAGCGAGCTGTGGACTCTAGTCAGAATCTGTAATACAGACCAGGCTCTTCAGATCAGCATCACTGAGTGGAAATGGGCCATTGACAATATTTGCTAGACTACATAGCAAAGAAACAACATTTGGAATAAGTAGGTTCAAAACCCTTATCATGTCAACTCCATCTCAAAAACATTAGCCTTTTTATGAGTATTTTTCCACTGACATAAAACATCCCCATGTGATGTTAATTGTATTGTATATTAACAGCATAGCTAATAAATTCATGTGACATGATGAAATGTTGCAAAAATGCTTTGATGGAGCCTAAAAAAAGAAAATGGATCTTCTGTGTACTTTCTTCTGTTGTCATTTGTCAGTAAAACGATAATGAAGGAATGTTCTCTCTCTTCTTTTGAATTTATTTTCTCTTCAAGCTCACCTCTGGGAATGTTCCCCTAATAAACATTACTCAGTGGGGGGTAAAGGCATTAAAAACCTTGTAAGGCCTTTATCAAAGGAGTATTTATTATTATTTGCCAAAGGCAAGGAAGCCAAAGGTCTGAAATTTAGCTTTTCCCTTCTAAAAGGCACACTTAAAAATCTCTGGTCCGGAATGAGGCATCCACAATGTCACCTGCTTGTTCTTAAAGGAACCAGGGAGATCCTTTGTGCCCCTGGAACTTGGCCAAGTCTTTGTCCTGTTTCCTAATAGCCATCCTCATGATGGTTTTAAGGAAGTGGTTCATACTGAGTAAGCCCCAGGAAAATGGGAGAGGGGACTGCTTGCAGGACTAGGTTGATGAGCGGCTTCTTGACAATTCTGATTTTGGCAACAATTTATCCTCAGAGAGGACATCCTCAGACTCTCTGTGAATGCCTCTCAAGACTCTGTTTCAGGCAGTTCCAGGCTCTGGATGACGATGGTCATTGTCTAACTCTGTATCTATTGTCTGACTGTGGCTAAGAGCATGGTGACGTATCATCTGTCTCCCACAAGCTCAGGGAATAGTTGAAGGTAAGGCTCTTATGCTGAAGCAACATGAGAACTTTGTGCTTTTATTTTGTCCATGTGATGGCTCATAAATTCCATATTCCCTAAGAGTAACACCCAGTAGAATTATGTAAAGTATGTGAAATTTAAATTTCCAAAGGAGGCCCTCATGTAACCTCCTTTTAATAAGGTGCCTAGAATAGACTTAAAATCCCTTGCTTCATTCATTACATACACCATTAATTTTAGTTTAATGCAACATTTGGTAGTACCTGATTATACGTAAAGTGGTTCCGAAATTAAATGGCAAAAGCAAAGCATGAATTGCATTATACAACAGCCATACAAAGAATTCACAAGGTCTAATGGGAGCATCACAAACCACCAATAGGACATTTTGAATGAAGAAATTTAATATTGGCAAAGGAACAAAACATCCACTTTATGGCATATTTTCATAATCATATATTCCTAAATTAATGTGATATTTATATAGTACCATCCCATTTATCCCTAGTTTGTTTGCCCAACAACACTACTACCTAGCTCCTATCCAAGGGGGAAAATGACAACTTAGCACAGCCAAAAATCCATGGGTGGGAAAATCAAGCCATTAGTAATAACAAGGAAAAATTCTGGCCCGCAGTAAAAATTCCATGAAAGGTAACTGTCATCTTTTTATTATTATTATTATTGATTACCCTTTTTATTATTATTATTGATTACTTGTAGTTCTGATTCACATGAATTAGGTCATTTACTATTTACCCTGACTGATGGATTTGGTTTGGTTAGCATGCCCATTAAGCAGTTAATGGAAACTAAGGCACAAATGGATCCTGTAGCTTGTTCAAACCTATGTAGCCAATGAGTAATGGATTTATCCAAAGCAGATTGGCTCCATTTTATGTTATTGCCCCTTTAGGTACTCACTGATTGCATAGCTATGTTATAGGGACAATTCTGACAAATTTGGCTCTCTGGCTTTATAAGATTATAGAAAATAAGTGTCAGAAAGGGGAGGTAAGATGGCCAGGCTCCCTGACTCTGTCAAGAGAATACTGAAAAACTGAGCAACTTATAACAAGTTATATTATAGAAGTTTTATTGGCATTATCTCTAATAGAAATAATAGCACAGTAATTGACTTTCCAGAATGATAGCCTGGGGTCTTCCTCTGAATGCTCTTCTGTGTTCACCAGATTAGTCTTCAAATGGTCTGGAAGAAGAGAATCCATTCTAAAAACATGGATTCCCTCTTTTTTTTTTTCTTTTAATGGGATGAGAGAATTCGATGTGGTAATTAGAAGAGATAAACTTCAATAATCCGAACAATGTACTTCTTCATGGAATACCCCATTTCTTGAAGTTGCTACGTAATTGGGGTGTTACTATTAAAGAAATAGTCATACTTAACCAAAAATCCTGGATTGGAAAGTAACCTCCTGTGCTTAGTTTTCCTAAAATGTTAATGGTTTTAGAGTTTTTTGCTTGTTAGCAAATTCTTAATCCGCTGTAATGTTAGATACATCTCATTCCTTATGTCATCTAAGAAAGGTCTCTGTAAACAAATTATCTAGCAGTATTCTAAACTGTTGTACTTAAGAATACACAGATAGTAACAGAATTCTACTTCCTATATATAAACATTTTCTAGACAAACATGATTAAGTCCTGCAACTGTAATGCTCTCAGCCTGAAACCTAAAACTTCAGTTCAGTGTAATTCTTATTGCTGTTCATTTAAAAAAAAATGTTTTCCAATTAGTGAATAACACTCTAGAAATTAACCATCATGTTTATGAAATTGTTTCAAATCTAGTCTCTTACAAAAAAAAAAAACATATTTGAGCCTTTTCCTAGCATAGGCTAGAATACAATTTAGAAAAAAAAAAGTTTTACTTTGTGCAAGGCAAATAACTCAGCTGTATTATCAGTCATCTTGTGGACCATGTTGGTCCTTTGATTCTCCAGACTTTGGCAAGAACAGCCAATAGGAATCTTGTTTCTGGAGCAATTATCACTATAGCAGCGGATATATTGGCACCAGAAGGTCAATGTATCTGTTTTTTAAAAGACAAAACTTGACCGACTGTCTGACTATCTATCTATCTATCTATCTATCTATCTATCTATCTATCTATCTATCTATCATCTATCTACAATCTATTTTTCATTAGGGTTCTTAATGGCATCTTTGTGCAAACAGTACCATAGTATAATTTCATTTACTATTGAAGTATCCTTTGTAATTTAGTAAAAATGGACTAATTGCTCCTAAAAATGCCAGATACCCAGTTTTAAATTGTTTACCACATATGTCATATATATTATGTATTTAGTTTGATATGTATGTTCTACCTCTTTTATTCTGTGCCTGGTCAAAACACACAGAAATGGACCCATTATGTGACCCCTTCAGCTTCCCGCCCAGGAAAGCCAACCCCCCTCTTTAGCCCCACCCTCTGAGTGCCCAGATGTCCTTCTTGTATATTTCAGTGGACACCTGCTCACTGGTCCTGAAGCACAGTACAAGATTGTAAGCCTCCTACCTCCAAGTCAGCATTTCCTTATCCTAAAAAAGCAGAAGAAAAGTTTTCTATCTTTTGTTCGCAGTTCTGTTATGTCTGCAAAATTACAAAAGGATAAATCAGACTGAGAATCCAATCAGATGCTATCTGTTCTCTGAAAACATTAAGCGCACATATAACAACCAGATTGTTAAACCTAGTGAAGAGAGGCAACAAGACAAGGTGATGTCTCCTCACCGGTATAGCTTGTTCTACTGTCAAAAGGCCATGTAAGACCAATTAAATCCACTGAAAACACTTGAAATTGGTGGTTGTTAATTCCTGAGAGAAATTTGATCATTTCAATGAGGAAAAGGAGGTCACAAAAAAGATAATTGAGAATAGGATGTAGCCAAAAGGTCAACTCTATCCCTAGAAAATCTGTGAGGAAGATGAAACCATATATGGAAAAAATATTCTCAACCTATTATGTGGTACAAAGAATAACTGTAATAGGTCTGAATGCCCCTTCCAATTTTATTCATTTCACTCTGTCTGTTATTTAAAAAAATAAAATAATGTAGTGTTATTCAATAAGATATATACAACTGTAGAGCCAGGAACTTTAGGAAGTAGTAAACTAAGTTGAATGAATCATTTTTATTTTATGTACACAGAAAAAAGTATATGCAACTGACTGCTGGAAGAATTCACTTAATATTATAAAAGAATTGCTCAACTATGCAATCTGTTAGTGAGTAGTCCTCTTTAAAAACCATTGTTAAAAGCACAGGAAAATTACCAATATGTTCTAACCCAGGAATGAAGTTCAGTTTAAGTGTTATAATAGTATTTATTTAAACCAATGGCACAGCTGCAGTGCAATTTGATTACAAATAAATTATAAACTTCCATGACAAGTGAGTCATGTACTAAGGGAACCATTATTCTAATAATGTTATACACTTATAGAAAAGAGAAGAAACAACTATTTGAGGATATTGGGTTGTTCCCTCATGGCCATTATCTTGCCACTGCCGTGATTTGTGTAAGATGTATGGGAAGACACCAGTTTCTAATATTGTAGCCGTTGATTAGTGTAAATCCTAACCAGTGTGTTTTATTATGACCCTTTTGGATCACTGTACAGAAAACTTAGCAGTGTGGAAATGAGAAATGAGTAATGCCTTTGTAAAGTTATTTGACCTTAAAGGGGCACATTCCAAGGTAAGAAGTATGAAGAAGACTATATTGTAATACAGCTCGTTGTATTATGTTAAAAACTATGGAATTACTATCTCTGCCAGATGATTAAGGTTTACATGATCAGTGATAAATAATGTTGATAGCATGGTATGATGTGATAAAAATGGCACTTTAATTCTGGTCTTCCTCCCAAAAACCTCATAGCCCCAGAAACAATCATCAAATACACCCCAGCTAGACACATTCTAGAAAACACCAGACCAGTATTCCTCAAAATTGTCAAGGTCATCATAGACAAGGAAATTTGAAAAAGTTGCACAGCCAAAGGCAATCTAAGGAGGTATGACAACTAAATGCAACATGGCATCCTGTATGGAATCCTGGAAGAACAGCAGCAGAAAGCACATAGATAAAATGTAAGGAAATCTGAATAAAATATGGACATCAGTTTAAAAAACAAAACAAAACTCAAACTCCCATATATTGCTCTTTAGTCAATCACATTGGCTGCAACATAGAACAAGGCCAGATTTTGCATCCAGATGGCAATGACTTGATAACAAATATGTGGTATTTTCTGAGACTTCATTTGATGAATGCACCATCACTAACACTGTGCAACTTGACGTAGCAAAATGTTTGCTTCATTTTCTTTTCTGCTTAATACTATATCTACTAAGATATATAGGCTTCCCCCATTTCAAGATTGGATGGTATTCTCAGAGCATTTGAGAAGACTTATTTGAAATTTGGGACAGATTTCCCTGTAATACTAATACATGATGTAATAGATGTCTGTCACATACATATCAAATTAACACTAATACTTCTTTAAAACTTACATATGGTCATTAACCCTGGTAATTAATGCTGTTGTATAGACTTAAATCTATGAATCTCATTTAAAAATACTGATGCATAGCCTCAGATCCCAAGGTTTGATCAGGTCTGTTTTTAATTCATCCCTACTTTTGATATGAATCCTGGGTGAGAGAGAACCTCTGGTTTATTATAGTCTATGCATGTACAGTTCTAGTTTCAACATCAAGACATGTCTTCCCCAAATGCCATCTTGGCCAGTTAATTGGGGTTTCATTCCTGCCTCCTTTTCATACCAGGAGCTAAGAGCAGGACCCCCTTAAATGAAAGCCTCTGGCACTATTACCTGAAATAAGAGTTTCAAGAGTCAGGGATTAGAGGAAAGGATGGAAAGAGGAACACAAAGTAGGAAAAAGAAGTGGTTTGGTATTAGGGCTTTCTGTAAAGTTCTCTCTCAGGACTTGGAATCCCAGAATGATCAAGTTGTCAGTGAAGTTCATGTCTAGTGCAAACCTTTCATTTTACAGAAAAGTGAATGTCTTGCTCAAGTTGGTCCTGGGCCAAATCCCTCATCATTTCATTTATTATATTGTTAGAGGCCTGGGAGGAGTGACTTGTTAGTCTTCTCATTTTCTTCTTGCCACACTGAATTTTTTTGTCTTTTCATTCTTTGGCCCACTGTAAGCATAGCCACATCCCCAAGCCTCCTGTCCCTAAAGTGCATGCAAGATCCTTCAGAGACAAAGGAGAAACATACAAATGGGGGTACATAGCAAAGGTTCTGAGTCCAGGAACAAAAGTTGACACCTAGTGTTCGTTTGAGTCCTGACTAATCCTTCTGTTCCCAGTTCAATCATCTAACTGATCCTTTCGATTAAGATTACAATTGAGACTAACTTTAAGGTTTAATTAAAATTAAACTGTTCCTTATTTCTTTCAATATTTTAATCCTCATAGCAAAATGACCCTATAAAAAAAGCACAGATTTCTTCGTCTTTGGATAGACAAGAGGTTTTTGTATTTGAGGAGGAAATGTGGCCTGTCTTTGCCCATCACTTCTTTAGAAACGTAAGTTATGGCAAATATTGTCCTTGTGGAAATTGGAAGAGAGCTCTGCTGGAATGGATATTTATTTTCTCTGTGGCATAAGGCAATAGATGAGGATGAGGGATGCTTCCCACAGGCGTGAGGTACTGGAGCGGTGAAGGCAGAATGAGGGGTCATGTTCACCTTTTTCCCCTTCAGCCTTACCTCGCTCACCCTGGAAAGCTATGCCATGATAGTTTGGACCACCTTGGTAAATCATCATAAGCAAAAGACTCAGGTTAAGATGCGGAGATGTAGCAGAGGGACAAGGACGAAATTACTCTGCACTGAGATGAGAGAGAACTTCCCCAGACCACTAGCCTCTGATGGCTGTCCATTTACATGAAGGAACTATCTATTATGGCATAAATATGATTGGTGACTGTGTGCTTTTTTGTTTGAATGGGTATATGTGAGTATATTCTCTGATGCAAAAATAATAATTTTTGAATAACTTAATAAATGAACTTGCTGTTATGGGCCAATGAATCTGTTAAAGTAACAGATACCAGCAGGCAAAACTATCTTCAATTCCTTTCTTGCCAATTTTATTTCATGGAAATATATATTTAGTTAGGCCTTTATTTCAGAAAAAGAAAAATACAACTCTGTAGAAACTATTTAAAAACTGATTAACTAAAAAGGCATATTGGACAATACATTTCAAGCTAACAGTTGGTAGCATGTGCTCACTCATCTTTTACAAATACCACTCTGATGTTTGAATTTTTTTTTTAATTCTCTTGTGAGCATCAGTGTACTTTTTTCAGAGGGGCAGTACAGAATTGCCAGCATTTTTTTTCCTTTTGTAAAAATAGTAATAATAATAATAAATTTATTGGCCTGACATTTGTTAATAAGATTATATAAGTTTCAAGTGTACAATTCCACAATACATCATCTATATATTGCATTGTGTTCACCTCCCAGAGTCTAGTCTCCTGTCACCATATATTTGACCCCCTTTACCCTCTTCATCCTTCTCCCATGCACCTTTCTCCTTGGGCAACCTTCATACTGTTGTCTGGCTATGAGTCTGTTGGTTTTGTTTGTTCGATTGTTGCTTTTTGCTCATATCCCACGTATGAGTGAAAGCATATTCTTGTCCTTTTCCATCTGAACTTACTTGCTTTGTAAGATACTCTCCACATCCATCCATTTAGTTGCAAATGGCAGTATTTCATCCTGTCTTGTGGCCGAGTAGTTAGTAATCTATTGTATATATGTTTTCTCTGGGGTCCTTTTATTTAACTGGAGCACACACAGGCACACGTCACATCATAGGCATGAAGTGCTTAGCTGCAGGAGTCACGTTCTTGGCTTACCTGTGTAATAAAACAGCATGTTTTTTTTTCAAATAGATTTCATAGCTTATTACATTTAACTTTGTTTTTCAAATATTAGAATATTATAAGCACTGCAAAAATAGAATCTGATCGTAGAAAGTATTATAGATCACAAGTCATAAACACCAGCCCCTATGCCTGAGCCTCTCTAACTCTGGCTAAGTTACTTACCTTCCCTGAACTTAGTTCTTTTATTTTCAAAATGTAAAGCCTGGATTAAATGAGCTCCCAAAGGTGTTGATCCACATTTTGAACTCTGTTAGTATGTGAGCACTTTGAGATAAAAGAATTTCTAAAGTTTTGTGTGATTCTCTACTATCTTATTTTAAAAGAAATTGAAATTTTTGGAATGCATGCAATGAATGTAACTATAATACAATGTGTAACATGCCCAACATTACTGCTCCTAATTCTTCTGGTATTTATTACTAAAATCCAAACATTTATTAGCAACTGGACTACCAATTTGCAAAATAGAAGTGAAAATATCTGTTATCCCATCTTCACAGAGAATCAGGGAGGATAAATTAAATAAGAGGAAATTTAGAGCCTTTGGAAGAAAGGTGCTGTCTAAATGCAGACTATTTGCATTACTATCATTCTTATTATGCAGTAGATATGAGAAATGCAATTTTCCTGTGTATTTCTGTTGGCTGCATCTCCTCAAGGGAACGGATTTGAAAAATAAGTAAAACTATTTCATGACTAGAGTACTCAAAAGAAAAAGTCTGCATTTCTGAAAAACACAATTTTGGAAATAGAGGGTAAAAACTAATGTTATCTCAAATTCCCTGAAGAAAAGGTTATACTTTTTGGAGAAAACTGACATAATGAAATACTTTATATTCATTAAGTTACTTTCAAACTTTTTTATTTCTTTTAGTTTTTACCACTACTGCTAAAAGAAAAGTGACTATACTAGTGACTTCATCTACATGCTTTACAAATAAATTAGGAATTGTCTATTTTTGTTTAGAACTTTAGGAATATTTATGTTTAAAGGGGTTATTTTAAACATTATAGTAATAGGGACTTTGGTAAAAATATGATTCTTTCAACTGCAAATGATTCCCTATACAAACCTTAAATTATGAAATTGTTCACTTTGTTTTTCAATGAAGTTAAAAGATTCCACTTTTAAAGTTTAGCTATCAATGAGATTTTTTATAAAGAAATTAATAAGAGATCATTGATGACTTGACGGTAGATTTAATGACTATCCATTTTTATCATAGCATCTAAGTTTATTTAATTCCAAAGTTGGAGAATCAGGGGAATAAGACATGTACTTACTGTTTTCACATATACAAAGTTAAAGTATCACAATGAAGCAATGGTTCCTGTAGTTTAAGCCCAAATCACCTCTGTGCTAAATATGCAAATAAGTATTATAAGTCCAGTTCCCAGTTCTACTTTCTCTCCAAATAACTACTTTTCTCGGTGAATTTTTTATTTACTTTACCAGACTTACAAATTACTCAATGTACCAAGCTTTATTAAATCAGGAACTATTATTACAAAAACCTCTGTGTACCAAATTAAGTGTTTATTCAGTAGCTCGCCAGCATTATATCTTGCATGCGTCATTCACCGTGTGTGTGTGTGTGTGTGTGTGTGTGTGTGTGTGTGTGTATGAATACTGGGGGTGCCAAAAAATCTATACAAGTGGACACTTTGGTCAACATTGCTTAAGCAGTAGTTTGCCATAATCAGAAGTTTCTGGACACTGATGGTAACCACTTTGAGCACCTCTTGTTATTGCAGAAGTCAAATATGACTTGTACTCATCTATGGCTATTGGTATATATTGAGTATTACAATTTTAGTAGGGTTTTTTTTTCCTTTCTTAAAATGTGTATATATTTTTTGGCACCTTCTGTATATATTTTGTGTTTAAGGCTTACTTTCTGGAAGTTCTTACCCACTCGTTAACTGTTTCTGTAGAGGTTTGTAGATTGCAGTGCTCTTTGATAACAAAAAGTAAAAGATTTCTAGGCACTTATATGAACATTTAAGTAAATGAGGATTCTGACTTAAACTATCTATAAAATTCATACTTACTTTAGTGTATGTTTGCAGATACTTCTACAAAAGCCTAAATGTTGAAGAAATCAGGACTTGAAAGTACAAAGTCATTGACAAGAGCTAGGACTACAAGTTTTGAGCTTTTGTCTGTAGGCTGTGATGCATTCCTCCATGGTTTTTAAGTCCAGAGTAGACATTAATTGTCTGAATCTCATGTTACCTATTACAGCTATGGAATAAAAAACTTAGTCATAGATAAGAGTCCATGTGTGCATACAGAAACATTTTATTTTTTTAGATTTCCCCTCAAAACTGATCAAAGTAAGCTCAGCAGGACATGAGAATACATGTCAGAGCAGATGAGCCTAGGCAAAGCTATTGTAACTGATTTGCATGTGGATTAGGAGATCCTAATAAGTTATTTGGTTTTCCTTGGAGACCCTTAGACTTCTGAAGCTAATTTGGATTGTAAATGAGCTGGACTAAAGCAAATAGGGCCACATTAACCTTTTGTTTCATTGGCTTTTAATTACTGGTTTTTGTAACCCATCTGGATATTCCTTTGGATCCTGGGCCCTTACTTTAAAAAATGCACATAATATTGTCTGCTTTGTAAAATGATGCTCAGTGATTTCTGTTATTGTAATAACAAGGTGAAGATAAAAATTTTAAGCTCCATATACTTTATACTGGGTTGAATCATCATATTTGGTTTCCACTATATTGACAGAGATGTTTACCTCTTAGTAATAATGCTCAGTCATCACCTGAAACCAATTAAAAAATGCCAAAAAATAATGATCTGTCATAAGGTATAGAACTCAATTCAGTTATTTAAAAATGATGACAGAATTGATCATGGATGCATGGCAGCAAAGGGAAAACAATAGTGGTGAAAAATAAAGGACACCTCATTTTTACTCCTTGGTTTTGTAGAAACTGGTAATATTAGACATGATGCGGGGGGTATGGGGGAAGCTAATGGTTATTGCCTCTTTCCCAAAGAAAGCGAATACTGTACAGATACATAGTTTCAAAGAGAGATTGAGATAATTCCAGCACTGTTTTCTTATTACTAGACTATATATGTATGTCTTGGTCTCATCATCCTTTTACCTTTATACCTTTATATCAGCTTTACATTTTCATTGATTTGGGAACCTCCTTTGATGTACAGGCAGAAAAACAAAAAAATAGAAGGCAAAAATCTAGACAAGTTTGTTCCTTTTCAACAGTTCTTAAAAATTCAATATTTCACTAAAGAGTACACTGTTTGAATTAGCAGTTGTCTGTGGGCCCTAATCACTATAGCCCCAGATAAATCTTATGGTCAGGTGTATTTGAGAAACAATGTTATCTGTGTCTCCTTCACCAAATTGACTTATATACTTGTTGTCTAGTTATTTTTTTGTTGTTAACCTGTTCTAGGAGTTTATATGATCCCCGATGTTTCACTCAGAAAGGATATTTGCAGTTTTCTGGAAAGAAGATCCATGGCTTTCACTCCATGCTAAATAAATAAATAAACAGACAAACTTCTTAAAAAAATCGGTATCTCAAACTAAGTTAAGGACCATTGGAAAATATATGTTATGCTTCTTGCTAGATTTAAAGGAACCAAGCATCAGGAACTATATGCCTTAGTGATGTATTTTCCTTAGCACTTGGCAATGGTCCCTTTCCTAAACACTGTTGCACAGACAGATTTCAGAATTGCTTGAAGTTGAGCTTAACTCCTTGGACTCAGTACCCCACAGTAGTAAGTTAGGAATTTGGGTTCCATATTTACCTTTTTCAGCCAAAAGAAGTTTGTTTAACATGACAGGGGCCACTTAACCAATTTATTTAGTCTCCTTACCCTCTCAAACTTTTTATCAACTCTAAAGAAAGTAGAACATAATTGATGGATTCAAATTTTTTATTAATAATTCCTCAGTTAAAAGAAAGAATGAAAATGTTCCTCCATGCTCTAAGCAAAAGTGATTCGATACCTAAAGAAACTAAATCATCCATAGTTTAGCTGTTTTACCAAGATCCTTTCAGGTTGTTTCATTATTAGGAAAAGTATTAATTCAAAATCAAAATGTGTGTAGAGTTTCTGCGATGAAGATATGATTCTTGTCCATAAAGGGTAATTTAAATGAGAAAAAATAAATGCATGTAAAATATTAAGCACTAACAACATTCCCTTTGATGGAAAAGAGAAATTGCTATAGCAGTATTTCTATATTATTTACTTCCCCAAGAATCAGGACTGCAAGCAAATAGAAACACAGTGAAGAATCCAGAGCACAATTATCCAAAGGTCCATTCAAAGTATATCTCACCAACCACTAGATAAAATCACCCTGCTGTGCAGTATTTTAAAAAATCACAAAGTAACGTTAGCAAAGTTATTAGCAAAGATTATCAAAGTATGAATACAATGCTACCAACCTCCTTTCATTAAAACATATTAAATATTTTACTTAACTGAAATTAGTGCCTCCAGTGTATGGGACAGTATGTATGTAAGTGAATTTTAATGGATACTTAGAAAATGTCTACTGTTTAACATAAGATTTAACATGCCCATCCCATTAATTAAAAGACCATCAGTAATTAATTAGACAGTGAATATAACAAAGAGGATTTTGCTGTAAAAATGTGAACACAAAGTAACTGCCTTATAATATTTGCATTCTCTTTTTTAGCAATGTTGCTGCTTATTTATTTATTTATTTATTTATTAGCCATCATAGAACTATTGTTCATTCCTATGGGTCTAGAAACTGAGGGTCAGGAATGCATCACCCCCTAGACTCACTGGGCAGCTATTATTTTCCCTAAACTATTTTAATCTACCCCAAAATTCTTTTGTTGTTTATGGAACCTCCTGGGTTTTCAGAGGAGTTAGAACTATCATTCTCAACCCTTACTGGCATCAGAATCAACTGGGGAGGTTTAAAAAAATACAGGCATTTGGGTACTGCTTCCAGAAATTTCTGAATCACTCGGTCTGTGGTGGGACCCAAATTCAGTGGTTTCTAAAAGATGCTCTGGTAGTTCTGATGTATAAGAAGAGGCTGAAGATCATTTCGTTAGAGATGTTTCCAGATTAATCTCACAGACACCAAATGTAAGATTTTGGGGTTTCTTCAAGAGTTGTAAGTGATAACATCATAGTTTAGAGATATAAAATAGTATCAGCGTAGTCTGAAGGAGTTTACCCTCTTCATACCTGAGATTATAAATCCAGCAAATGCATTTTGCAAAGGCAAAAATGATGTATTAAGAATTTGATTATCTAGACCACCAAGAAATGCTTGACCACATACAAACTGTAATGGGGTCTAATCCCAACAGATGTCTTTTTTATGCACCTGTTGGAGTGAACTCTTCCACAGGCCCTTTAAATGGGATGCAGTTTTAATTTTCCAAAAGTAGCGATGCAGTTGGAATGCTAGAAATGCCCATTTGCTGCCTATTTTCTGTTTTAATAAACCATCTCCTGAATTACTGTTGATCTCTTGATTGTGCAGTTAATGAGAGAGCCTACAAATCCCATTAGGATTGACCAGTAGCCTTGTGCATAGAGGTTTTGTAAGAGGGAGCTGATTTCATGTAATCAGCCAATAATGAAAAACAATGTTGTTTTTACCCTCTCATGAGGCTGTCAAGAATTGACTTCTTAAAAACTAGAACTGTGGTTGTAAGCTGGAGAAGGTTGAAAGCTCACCTAGAAAACTGTTGCACATTTCTCCCAAGTGGGGAGTCTAAATTTGTGTTTGATTAAAACGGAATAGCGAAAATGTTATACAGCTTAACGCCAGACATGCCTGTGGATGATTCTATCCAAAAATTGACATAAACAAGCTGTGTTAGTATCATTATCTCAAGTGTGTTCATCATATCTATCTATAGCGTAACACGGACTCAGGTACCGCCTGGCTGAAGGTCATGGGCTCCACATAGCTATTCAAATACTTCAGTGAGTGGGAAGATCATCCTCATCTTTATGCCTTCCTGCCCTTTCTAAAAATAGGAGGGCCTTTAACAAGGAGATATTTTAAGCAGCTCATATTCACTTGTCTCATCAGGAGCAGCTTATTTTGGCCACTCGCATGTGTCAGATTTGCATGTGTGCATAGTTAGACTTTTGGAACAGAATCCATGCTTTTCCACACCACTCATATAAGAAACATGCAAACATAAAGGCACTGGGGTTACTAGCTCAGAGTCAGTGAGTAAATATAAACCAAGGGAAGACCCGTTTTAGGAATGTGAATATGCTTCCAAAACCATCCATCTCAGACATTTGCCCATCAGTCCTCAGCTTTTCGGATCTGTTTTCATAGAACCTGGCTGTGATTTCACTCCAGAGGCCTCCGAGATCTTGCTGCTTTTAGCAAATATTTACAGGAGCCACTGCCAGCCTGTGGATAAGGGAAACTAATGCGAAACTGCCATCCGAAATCTGAACGGCAAAAACAAAACCAAGCAAAACCAAAAAATCCAAAACTAAGCCAAGAAAGAGCGACTCCAGCAATCGGAGCTCACAAGAAGACTCGTAGAAAAACACCAAGATGTAACTTTGATTTGATAACTGGATTTATCAGACACATGACCGGCATGCAGTGGGTACTTTGTATTTTTCTTCTTTGAAAAACAAGTGCAAATCTATGTTGTTCTGCACAACTGGGGCCAAAAAAATTATGAGTGTGAGAAAACACAGACTCTAAAAGCAAGATGGAATTTAAGCAGGTAAACCCTGTTCCACAGTCATGTCATTCCAGTACAGTTGTACGCGGTACTCGTGTTTGCACCTCTAAGAAATTTCCATTTTTTCGCATCAAAAAATCCAGATATGAAGCCGAAGCTGCTTTCTTCGCCAACCTGAAGCTGTCTGATTTCAACATCATTGACACCCTTGGAGTTGGAGGTTTCGGACGAGTAGAGCTGGTAGGTGATCGTTCTTTGAATGCTTTTGAAAGCCTCTGTCTTCCTTTTTTTATTTTGTCTCCTATAGTTTGATTTCTCTTCTCTCTCAACTTTAATTACTTTGTTTCTAAATTGGTACCAAATAATTTCACATCAGCCCATTGGAGTTTGCATGGTTAAAGTGGGCTATGGTATGTACTCAACAAATTAAAAATAAAATTAATATTAATTTACATTTAAGAAAACCTTTTATTAACTGAAAATTAGACACATTTACTTAATGAGGAGTCACAAAGCACTTTTTACTTGGCTGATTTTCTATGATCTTCATTTACTTCCATAGCCCGAGCAGTGTTCATTATAATTGTGCACTCTACAATTACAATCATTAAAATGTAAATTTAAATATATATATATATAAAAGGAAATAAAATATATATATAAGAAAAAGACTATTAAAATTGTAATGCTGAATACATACAGATAATAAAAGATGAATGCAAGTCACGCTTGACTTCTGCAATTACAAGAGGTGTTCAAAGTGGTTACCATCAGTGTAATTTTAATACAGTTTTTTTTCCTTTCTCAAAATGTGTATGCATTTTGTTGGCATAGCATATATTATGGTTTGAATAATTTATGTAATTTATTTCACACATTTATACACACGTGCACACACACGTACAGCTGTCAGTGAAGATAATTAAGACATTTTGGTACACGTTTATGCATTAAACATATTACTTGAATGTAGCATAAAGCAAATGAAAGCATGTTCTATTGTGCCTTTGTTTGAAATATAAATTTAAAAACTGACATATTGCAACAAAAATTTGGGAAAAGGAAGTGTTCTGGTAGCTGAGTTGCTGCATTCCAGCACTGTGTGGATATAAACCCTATTTGAGAACACAGATTACTTTGTATCTCTCTGCTGAAAACGGAGGAGCCCCTGATATCAGACACCAGTACAGTATGTTAGGAACTCCCTGAGACTGTGTACAGTGAAGTAAACAGTTACCGTTGCCATCATGGGACCAGAGAAATCCCCTTCCATAAGATTTCCCTTCCAGTGCAATTTTTAATATTGGTCCATTCGAGCTGCAATTGGGATTTCCGACTTTCACATGCAGAAGGATGTTACCTATCAGACAAGGAGGTTTTAGAGCCGTAACATGTTGCAGGAACTCTGCATTTCGTTGAAGATACTATGGGAATACTATTGGGTTGTCGGAAAAGTCAGGATGCTATTTTGCAACCAAAAAACATAGAAAAAAATACGTCATGACTTTTCCGACAACCCAGTATTTCTGACTTGACTCTGAACTCACAGTGTACCTCTGAGGATCTAAGCATTTGTAGTTGTAGGATAAAAATCAAATCAAGGCCTAGAAAATCCTCTTGCTTTTCTGAACCCTGCCAATGAATGTAGTCTTGGGTTTATTTTTCCAGGACTTTAATTTTGTGATGAAATGTAACTGTTCATATAGCTAGTGAAGTTTTATTTACAGTGTTACACATGAACAGCTTTCACGGGGAGGTGGTGGGCACATAAACAGATCAGAGGGTAGAGCGGCCGGCCATGAAGCCTTTATTTTCTGGTTGGTTTATTTGCATAGTTAAATGTGTCTAAACCTCTCTCTGAATGAGGCAATAGAAAGGAAAGAATTCCCTAGAGATTGATTTTGTGACTGTTATAATTCTTAAATATTTTTTAAACACTCTGGACAATAAAATCACTGTTTTAATTGACCGCCCCCCGCCCCCGCAAAAGGAAAATCAACATTACGACTTTGTGAATTCCTGAAGTTCTGAGAACTTCAATTTATGAACCTTTCAGTTACTAGTGAGATAGTTTATGAAATATAGTATAGGAATTTAGTTAGGATATTTGAAATATTGAAAATTGCTCACAAGCACTGAGACCACTTCAAGCTGAACAATTCAATGCTAAACTGATAGTAGAAAAATTTACAGAAAATCCCATCAAAACCGTTTAAGGACACACAGGCAACTAATGATAAAATTAAGAGAAGGTTCCATGTTAATGCAGTTTATAAAACAATACATGTATGTGTATCTGTATGTATATACGTGTGTGTGTCTGAGTATATAGATATTTATGTATAACCGCCATCCCAGGGGAGGTAGTCAAAGGTAGTTCAGCCTAATTTTCTCCTATTTACACAGATGTTCATAGATCAATGAAAACCATAACCTCAGGAATTAATTTCGGTTGGAGCTATAACCCAGTTTGCCAAACTTTAGATATGTTGATGAATGATAAATCCATAATGAGTCATTAGGTTCAACCAAAACGAATACATTAGGGGAAGAGGCACATGTTTTTAACCTCTAAAGTGGTCATCTTGTATAATATTGCTTTTCTCATACCTCACTGTGGGATATCCAGAATGTCTGGATTGTCTTCACTATTCAGTGTGGGCTAGCCATTTAATGGATCACTGTTACACTTGAATCCTGTGCTTCCAGTTCTTACCACTTACTAACTGCCTGATAATATTAACTGCAGGTTATGAAAAATGTCCTTCTCTGTGATCATCCGTTTTTTACATGTAATCAGTGAGGCCAGAATTAGGAGTTTGGCCTTAACACTTTGGCTGTTATAACACATATTGTTGTCATAGCATACAGTGAATCACCATGAAGACAGCGGTGACAACACAGAAGCCAGTAATGCACCTTTAGAGCAGGACTTACACTATTCATAGTCAGAAGGAGGATCTAGGCAGAGCCACTCTCCTCTAAGAATTATGTATGTGGGACAATTTTATCAGTAGTATAGCGTGTGATTTTTTAAGCAATACAACCGTCACATAGACTTACCATATATACTTATAGTACTGAACATATAAATACAAGTATGTAAGTATGTGATACTGATACCTTAAACCTATCAATCCTTAGTTCTGCAGTGGTATTGATCAGTTAAATGGCATTGTAAAATATATATATATATATATATATCACCACAAGTTATACTTTAGTTTTATAATAGTATTTTTAAAGTTTTTTTTCCTGGATGTAAATTATAAGATTATAAATTCTTAAATTGGGTATGAAGAATTAAGAATTTGAATTTGGAACCCCATTTTCTGTTACAACTAAGTTAAGAGTGTCATTGTATCATTATTTGACATATAGATATATTCATGTTTTTTTATATAATGGTATACCTTTCAAAGACTTCTAAGCATTTCTTAATTTTTATCATTTATGTCAATTTAGATGAATTTAGATGCTCTCATTATCTGCTATTCACCTTTGCTCTGTCAAAAACTTTAAAGACATTCCCTTCTCTGAATCTTGATGTTCCTATTAGTGATAAATAGTCTGTGGAGAAAAACAGAATTAGACAATATAGGTGGTAGCTAAAAGATAGACTTCTGGAATTAAGCTTTCTGGATTTATGCTTATCAGCTATGTATGCTTAGTCATTCACTTAAACCTTCTGAGTCTATTTCCTCCTGTCTAAAATGAGGATAGTAATAGGATATGTGTCTCACAATATCACAAAGATTAAATGAGTTAAAGCCTCCAAAATAGTGCCTCACACATAGTTGGTCAGTAAGTATTGTCAATGTTGTTATAATTATTATAAAAATATGCTAATGGTAACTGTCTTTATCATTTCCAGCTGTCCTCATAGAAAAGGCAGGGAATGGAATACTTGTTTTCTTCCATTGCTGGGCCCAGCCCTGAGAGTACAAGCATTTCTCCAATATAAGAAAGAATCTGAGGTCTTCAAATGACCTCCTTCAGTGATGGCTTGTATTAAATTCCCCCAAACCACTAAAGCTCCCTAATTTCTGATTTTTGTGAATGGAGATAGGAAACAATTTTCAATTTTCCTCACACTGGGCCTTTGTTTACCTGAAATAGTCTGTTCTTATTTATCCATTTCTCTTCCAAATTGTAAAGCCCCGTATCTTAAACTCTCAATATGAAATCACTTTCGGTGCAGACGGCTGAATCAAACGTCATTTCTCCCCAGCCTTTTTAAATGTCTTATCCCTCCTGGGCCATAATCCTACAGTCAGTTTGCACAGGAAGGGGCAGTATGCAAGTTGCAAGAACCATGCCACACTCAATTCACCTCATTTATTTGTATAACGGGGTCTGCATGCTGCAGATACAGGCATCCATTCCAGTCTCATGGTATTTTTGCCACCTCTCTGGGCACTGTCCATCAAATGCAAGGAGGCCTGGAGGGTTTTGTGAACCACGTGGGAAAAAAAATAATAATACATAGAGACTAAGAGACGATTAAGCAAGAAATTAGGTGATAAACCCATTTCTCGGTCAACAGAGTTTTGTTTCATGATTATGAAAGGCAAATAACTTAACTCCAAAGGGAAACCCCATTTAAGATGAAAACATTTCAAGAACTTCTTACTGCCAAGCCACATGGCAGTGAAATAGAATAGCTCTGGGATCGCTGGGCAGCATTGCTATTTGTGTCCACAGTGATATATTCTGCAGAGGGTGCCTGGGGAAACCCGTTGCCCCACGGCCTGGTGTCCTCTGTAACCAAACTGAATAAAGATTTGACTTGACACTAGTTGAAAACTCTAAGTTTGCCTCATTTTAACACAGCATTTTTTTCTAGACAGGCTCTAGTTCGTTTATTATTAAATATGCCATCCTCATTTTATCTTTATTTTCAAAAGAATAAAAACTGACACATATTATTAACTGTGATAAGTAGTATGGATTTATAAGAAAATATGTTAGATAGCTAATGAAAATCCAGTTCAATAAACGCCAAGCATAATAGGTGTAGTCACAATGTAATGAACTAAAACATCTAACCACAATGACAGTTTCTAAGCAGAAATCACAGAAAGTAAAGTCTATTTCTACTTTGACAGATGCTAAAGTAACATGGGTATTAATTCACCTTGTTACCATAGAATATATTTTCTTTTGTACATTGATGTAACAATTTAGGCTACACAATGACAAATAGAACAGTCCGTTTCTTACACATCGTCTGAAATTATAGAAATTTTATATATTAGCTATCTATTAAAATGAATATTTTTTCACTAAAAATGTTAGAAATAAGCATCCTACAGTAAAATAAAGCATTAACAATATCTTGTCCAAACCTGCATGTTATTCTAGAAAGATCAATGTAAATCTAGAAGTCACTAGACATGTTTTTCCAAGGCTTACAGTAACTTGCAATAAAACCATTTATCTAAAAGTTAACACTTGGTCATACTCACCTTTTTGTTTACTGTGACATAAATTTGAGTTTTTTTCACTCAAGTAAATTTATAGACACGTCCCATTCAGCAATAATTTATCTATTAAGAAATTCCCTAAATATATATTGTAAAATATAGACACATTAGATATGATTTCTGCCCTCGAGGAATTCTGCCTTCTCCTAAGTAAGAAAATAGAATTAACATATATGAAAAATAGCAAATGAAATCCATTAGTATTGTATTAAATTCTAAATTATGCAGATAGGTTCTCCGTATTTCAGGAAGAGAGCATTTGTAACTGAGAGAGTAGAAGAGGTACTGAGAAGACACAGGACTCAAGCCAGGGCTTAGAGAATATGTTAGGATTTAAGTAAACAGATGGGGAAAGGCCATACCAGGCAAAGGTCAAAACATAGAAGACCACAGGTTTTCACAGGATACCAACCAAGTGGCCTGACTGGAGTGGAAGCTCTCTGGTGGATCAGTGAGAAATATTAAGTGGCCAATTGATAGAGAGTATAACTGTATTATAGATATTATATATTAAAGAAGATATTATATATTAAAGGAGATTAGACTTTAAGGTATTAGGCATACTTGGGCATTAGGTCAAGTGGTGAAAGTGTATAAAGATAGATTCAGCTCTGAACTTCTATCTATGAAATAAAAGAGTTTGCTATAAGACAGGTTATTTTTAGGTAGCACTGCTCCCGAGATAAACATCATAATTTTTCTTCTGAATAAGATAGTTTACTTTGTGCCAAGATGTATTCCATGTTCTTGAACATTCTATGTAAACACTTTCAAAGAGAGATCCTTTCCATGAGAAGGAAAAGCAGTCCCCCTTGTGTATGTTAGTAATGTTGAAAATAGACATGTCCTTTTTTTTTAAATTTTTATTAAATTGATTATGGTTACATTGGATAGTAAAATTACATAGATTTCAAATATACAATTCTATAATACATAATCTATATATTGCATTATATGTTCACTACCCAAAGTCAGTTCTCCTTTCATCACTATGTGTTTGATCCCCTTTACCCTCTTCTACCACCCTGCACCACCCTCTTACCCTCTGGTAACCACTAAACTGTTGTCTGTGTCTATGAGTTTTTGTTTATTTGTCTTATTTGTCATTTTCAGTTTTATATTCTACAGTGAAACAATATGGTTCTTGTCTTTTTCTGTCTGACTTAACGCTGCTTCGTATGATAATCTCAAGATCCATTCATGTTCTTGCAAATATCAGCATTTCATCTTTTCTTATGGCTGAGTAATATTCCACTGTATATATGTACCATATCTTCTTTATCTAATCATCTATCAAGGGACACTACGGTTGTCTTGGCCACCGTGAGTAATGCTGAAATGAACATAGTAGTACATACTTGTATATCTTTACAGATAAATATTTACAGATTTTTTACCCTGTCTTACATACCCTGAAGACAGATTACTGGGTTGTATAGTAATTCTATTCTTAATTTTTAAAGGAACCTCCACGCTGTTTTCCATAATGGCTGTACCAGTTTACATTCCCACCAGCAGTGTATAAGGGCTCTTTTTAAATAAAAAGAAATGGTTTACCTTGCTTTCTGGCAATAAATATAGAAAAGATCATTCTGTATGTTTTACTGTAGCTCATCAATTGTGTACATTTAATTCATTGCTAAGTCATTCTTTTATATTGATATCTCCTATTGACATTGACATACAACACATAGTATTAACTTGAATATTGAGCTATGAGATTAGGAGATTTTGTGGGTCAGATGACTTGGTTCTTAGGCCCATCTCTAGCTAGATGCCTTACAAGTTCACAGTAAGAGTGGGGAGACAATCAATACCCAAAAACTAACAAATAAGCTAAATCCAGGGGAACCACTGTATGGTCATGACTAGAATCTTGGATTTTACATCTACATGAACAAAGCAGTTTAAATGTTTAATGTGACTGTTTTTCATAAATCAAGTTACCATAAGCAAAACCCACTAAATATGTGTTGAACTGGCTTAACTACATTTGAAGTACATTTACATTTGTACTAAATCTTGTGAAATTTTTGAAATATAAAACAGCACAGAGGGATAATATTTTTAATTATTTTTTTTTAACAGAAAGGGTGAAGTTCGAATATAACATATATTAATATATTATGACCTAATTATAAGACACTTGGTTAAATTCCTCTAATAAATAATGGATAAAAATCATAAAGTTACTTATATCTTACATCTCAAAATTATGACTAGAATGCAAAACCTTTCACAAGTTAATCTTACTTTATCTCAGAGTTGAGTTTTGCAATATGTGATTCTCGGTTTTATTCAACTCATTTTAAACCTTCTCAGGGGTCAATTAATGAAAGAAATTAAAGTGTTAGCTTAAGATACTCAAATCCATCTATGTGAAGTTTTAGATTATAAGTGTGCTTTAAGTATTAGAAAAAAAATGAATTATGTGAAATAGTCAAGTGATCAGTTTAGAAATATGTAAGCAAGTTTTAAAACTGTTGCATATAGTATTTCTTTACAGGAGTGAGATTATGCATAGAAAGCAACTTGGGAGGGGGAATATTTGTTTATTTGATGAAGAAAAATAATTTAAAGTTTATTATAGATAAAAATATAAATATCAATTTAAATAATCACTGCAAAATGAAAGAAGGTGTATTTAACACAGATACTGTAAGGAAAAGAAATGGTGGTGGAAATTGCACATTTCAGTACATAGCCTTGAATCAATCCATGTAGGTTGCCTTTTCAGTCAATTAATCATTGCTGATTCCTTATTAAAGGAAATAAGTGTTTTTCAATTTGCAAGTAATTTCTATAAATTGGTTCAACTCTTTGTTTATGTTGTAATTCAAAATAGAAAAGTATGAAGTGCTTTCTCTGATCTTCCTGCAAACTGAAAGTTAAATATCTGTTGAAGAAATTGAAAGACACCTGTCTATAAAAACAGTTTTACTTTTGATTAATTTGAATTTAGTAATGTAGGTATGACCTGATATTTTTTGTCACTAGCTATAGAACTAAATTTTCAGTCTGAAGGAAAGTTACAAAAATAGGATTATTGACATTTTTCACCTCAACAGGGGTTGAGGTGAAGGTGGGAAGGAAAGCAAGGACAGAAAGAAAGGATAGAAAAGACAGAAAATTTATTTATGGATAAATAAATTAGAAGCCAGGGTTCTGTGAGTCTTGTGGTATTCTAGATTAAAATGGAAGTGGAGACTGGACATGTCATGCTCTAAGGAACTAGTGAGGTGTTTACAGACTACAAAGAAGGTGGATGGTTCCAGACCCCAGGGCTATCTCCACTCAAGCAAAGTAAGACAAAACAGGAAGCCTCAGTAGATAGGCTATAGGAGTCTGTAAACTTTCTGTAATTAATACTTACTAAATTGCCAACCAATAGGCTGACTCCCACGGATTTCTGTAACTTCTACCTACCTTCCATTGGCAGCAGCCACATGCCACCCTCCAGCTGTTATCACCCTCTCTTCCCACTTCTCTCCTGCCTCTCCTCCCTCACCCACTCCTACCCTTGGCTTCTCCTCACAGGATCCAAGCACTAAGTTGCCCAGATCCCTGATAACACATTGAGGTCTCTGTAAGTGCCTAGAAAAATGACAGTGAGACTTTAGCTGGTGCCCCAAATGACATGTCTAGCATGAGTGAAGATTAAAGGTAATCATAACACATGGTTCAGCTTTTTTCACAGAAAGTCTATGAGTTAGCCAGTTCCATTAAACTCTCTTTTTAAAGCATCAGTCACTGTGCTCTAAATTTATTTTATATTCAATTCAGCTGAAGGGAAGCATCCTATACTAGAACTAGCTTGGGCCCAAAAGACCTGAGCAAGAACCCAGTTCTGCCACTAGATAGCTCTGTAGAGGGCTAGAGCACAGTGTGAACCTCTCTGATAATCTTCAATTTGCTCCTCTGAAAAATGGGGTTGATAACATTATCACAAAGTGTTGCCAGGAAGATTAAGTAAGAAAACTCATCTACTGTACTGCTCCTGACACCTAATAAGAGCCTTATTAACATTAGCCGTTGCTGTTACTGATTATGAAATATTTGTAAAAACAAACAAACAAACAAACAAAACAAAACCATCCTTTGGCTGTTAAGAGTTAATGTTAGTGCTAAATAAAATAATGTTTACGGGTGTGCCCAGCACTTTGTGTTAAATGAAGTTCGCTGCTTCTTTCTCTGATATCCCTCTGATGGCTTCATTTATTCATAGATTCTTCCTAATATAAAGTTCAAAACTATTAAAGAAATAGTAAAGTAGGTAAACATTTTTTTTTTAATCTAATAGCCTGGCTACAGTGAAATAAATAAAACTTCTGGGTGTAGGTATAACAGTGATGAGCTGCTTATTAAAAAATGGTAAATACACTTGGAATCATAATTTATTAATTGGAAGGATACTAAAGAGTTGTGACGGCTAGGAAAATAGGGTCTAAAGAGATGGCCATAGTCCCAAGAACTAACTGGCAGCCAAGTGGACATTATCTTAAAGATGATTTTATCAATCTAGTAAAACCTGTAATTGGGAATATCACATCTTAGTCATTCAAAGGGGAAAAAAGGGGAGAAAAATGGTTAAAATACTGAAAAAATCAAAATAAAACTGAAAATCCAGGGTTGAATCACACAGATATTTGGTCATATATATTTCCTGTACTTCATTAGCACATAGAAATCTTTTCTTGCCTTTCATGCATAATTAAGGGAACTTTTGGAAAGAAGAAAAAGACCAAATGCAATATATTTGTCACTGTAGTTTTCCTGGATTTTTTCATGCTCAGCTCGGAGATACACGGTGTGGAGCTTAGATGCCCGGTCTGTGGTGGCTTCGCCAGTGATAAATGGTCATGGTTTATTTCATTCTTGCTTTGATTCACTTATTCAACAACTATTTCATGAGATTTACTCTATGTCAGACACAGTGAACAAATCATTCGCCAATCTTGGGTTCCTTATGGACTAGTGCGAGCAGACAGATACTAAATGAGTAATCAAGAAAATCGTGTATTAGCTGGTGATAGGAGCTACACAGAACACTAAAAAAAGGAAGGAAGTAGTGGGTAGTTCGTCTTTCCCATAGTCTGGTGTGAGGAGAGACTTTCTGATTAGGAAAAAACTTAGGGAACTGAGAGGGTGACGCCTGGGAATACCTATGAGAGAACAGTCAGGCAAAAGAATTGCAGATGCCAATAGCCTGACCCAAGAGCTTGCTTCATGTGCTCCAGGAAGAGCAAAGTGGTCATTGGGACCCCAGTTGAGTGAGTAAAGGGAGACTGAGGCTCACAGGTAGCAGGGACCCAGATGGTATAGGGCCTTGCTGCCCTCTGCGACAGCTTTGTTTTTACCATGAGTGACATGGGAAGTCACGAGGGTTTTGCACAGAGGCGTGACATGATCTGGCTTTGTTTTAAAGACAAGAAAGATCATCAATGAATGCCCCTTCAGCGGCACTTTCTCCTTTAAGATCACCATAACTGTACAGTAACTGATGTTATGCTCAGCAACACCTGAGGCTCAGTGCAGCTAAGTAACTGGCCTGAGAGACTGAAAGAGACCTTAACTGAAGTCAGGATTCAGGTCCAGACCTGTGATCTTAAAGGCTGAGTTCTTTCCTCCTTCCCCAAGCACAGTAAAAATGTGTGTTGTCATCACTTAAGAGAATAGTTTTACATTAGGTAAGTGAACTACACAAGAGTCTTCAGTCATTTATCTAAGATTCTAAAGATGGAATATGATATTGTCTCTTCTCTGAATTTTAGAGTAACACTCATTTTTCATGCCATCTTTCCTATCTGTCCAACTTTCTTTTACAAGCAGGTTTACACATTTTATGTTGCAGGATGATCTACAACTGAATTCATTTGCAGTATACTAATCTTTCATGTTAGAGTTTAACCAATAGAGCAGAGTGCCTTTGGCTTAAGGCATTTTCAATTATCTAGTTTTCCCTCTAACCCGTCATGCAGATTCACAAATGCTGGCAGCAAACTAGGTCCATTTATTTGAAGTGTCCTCATGTTCTCTTCTAAGGAACTTGTCACATTAATGTCCTCTCAGATTGAATTCAATCTATACGTGTGTGCGTGAACAAGACACTTAAGACTTTGCTATCCCTGCAGATTAAACATAAATGATTCACAGCTGAAGAGGGGACAGCAATACTTCAGCTGAAAACCAGAAACAGGCTTGTCATGTTATTTCCTCAAGGCTTTCATTAGTTCTGAATGATGTGGGCTGTTGGGTATTATCTTGAGGGTTCTGTTGCTGGAAAACACTACATAATAACTCTTTAATATTGTTATTAAGTGATTAGCTCTATGATCTCTCTTCTTTCCTTACAATTCATCTTGTTGAAATTTTTTAAAGCGTGAACACAGACCAGCAGCCTGACTGAGGAATCCAGGGCTGCTGGTTCCATGTGGGGCTGTGACAGATGCATGAAAGCCTTGGGGACATCAAGGTGCAGTTTAGGCGGTACCTAAGGATTAACGGTTGAGATCCAAAAGAATTAAAGCTGTTGTGCATATTTGAGAAGAAAAAAAAAATAGTCTTCAAAATCACTTGAAAAGAATCTTGCTACAATTATTATCTTTTTCTTAACTGAAGGAAAGGGAAAGACTAGAAGGTAAAAAGAGAATGAAAAAACAGCACATACTTTTGCAGTCTCAGCAGAGACAATAGGCTGTCAGAGAATTTTATAACTTTTGAAGTGTTTGTGGACTAAGACTAAGGAGGAAGAGCATAAAAGCCCATGTGATTTTACCTCTTTTACACTCACTTCCATGAAAATTGGAGAACTTAGTTTTTATTTCTATTTTTTGATTGAAGGAGAAAAACTAGACGGTATACTCAAACACATATGAAATAATATAAAGAAAATCTAGCACATGTCCCCTCTTCTAATTCAAATGGGCACAAAATTAATTGGTAATCCAATTTACTTAAAATTCATCTGATCCAGTGGAATGAGACTGGACAACAGTCCTGAGCCCTGGATTTTAAACCCAGTTCCAACAAGCATTTACTGTGTGACTCGGGTGGTGGTTGGGGTGCCATTTCAATGTTCCATGCACGTGTTGATTTGGGGATAAGAATACATTCTATCCTATTAACTCTATGGGCTTTTTTTCACACCTAATCTCTTCTGCCTTTCTCTAAGGTCCAATTGAAAAGTGAAGAATCCAAAACCTTTGCAATGAAGATTCTCAAGAAACGCCACATTGTGGATACAAGACAACAGGAGCACATCCGCTCGGAGAAGCAAATCATGCAGGGGGCTCATTCTGACTTCATAGTGAGGTAAAGAGCCTGCACTGGGGCTGACTTCCCAGCACCATGTGCAGGCCAACCACAAAACCCTCTGCCACTTGCACCTACCATCACACATTTCCCTTACACAAAGAAACACATTTTGTAATTAGATTTTAAGAAAGTTTTGTTTGAAAAAACCCTCAAGTTTTTATTTATTTATTTATTTTTTAAGAGAATTAGATTCTGGGAAAAGAATATGTTTTTCCCAATGGAGATACCAGAATGTCTAACATTCCGTTTTTATCCTCTCTCTTTCTCCCAAACGCCATGGACCCGCTGCCTAGTGACTGAAAGACAAAATACCAAAAGGCAAACTAGTTTATCTTGAAGTATTTGAGTACTTTTAAAAAGATTTTAAAAACCAAAATGACTCTTTCATCTCAGTATATTTGGAGCACTAATGGGGAGTTTTTGATATGCAGAAGAAGCTTTTCTAGTTATTTGCCCATGGCACTTGCTGAAAACAGGATATGATATGAATTTAAGTGAATAGCACACAAATTTCATACCTCTATGTTTGTAAAGCATAACCTATTTTTTATCTGTGAACTCTGTATGTTGATAACCACTAAATATTGCTCAAGAGTCCATGCTTGACATGTCAGCCAAATTGGAATTAAAGGAATCCCAAAAAGCACTCTCTGGCCATAATCACTGGGATTAATCCACTTCAAAGGAGAGACTAGCCCCACAAGGTGTGTAGGCCTTAGTCTGTTGCCTTCTTTTCCGTATTTGCAAATTCAGATCCCTCTCATATTTTTAATAACATCTCAAGTGTGGCATATCAAGAATAAGACTGTAATCATGACACTCAAAACATTAACATATTTTTAAAAGACAATAGTGTTTATAACCTTTATTTTCTTGTTTGCAATTCACAGGCTATACCGAACATTTAAGGACAGCAAATATTTGTATATGTTGATGGAAGCTTGCCTGGGTGGAGAGCTCTGGACCATTCTCAGGGATAGGTAAGTTTTAAGACATTTTTCTATCATGTGTAGTTGACTATGATGGTCTGTAACAAGAGACAATTATTACAAAGTATAAAAATCATATTTACATTTTACATATGCTTATATTTCAAAATGTAAAGTAAATATGGGGTACAACCCACTATACACTTGTGGTTTACTGTAAATATGAAACTCACTCTGTTTCAGATTTGTAACTAATGATATAGGCTTAGTCCACCATAAAAATAGTACCTAGTGTGGTATATATACAGACCTTAGATTACCTTAATTCTGATTAATTGAACAACTATGTACCTAGAATTCAGTTCAATGCTATAACATGAGGAGAGAGTTATTTTGTAGTTGCGATCTGGATTAACTATCAGTTTAATTGTCCCATTTGTTCTCCAGATGGGCAACCAGCCTTTCCTAACACTGAGAATTTTTTTTTTTTTCAAAGTAACTTTTTCCTCTACCTTTACACTATTCTTTGGTTTCAAAATTAACCAAAGTTTCCAGATATCCCTGTTAGCCTTTAGCTGGTCTTAGCAAAAAATGAATCCACTTATAATCCACTTATTCATGTAAACAATCTAATTTAAATTTACTTCTTTTTGTACTTTCAGGGAAAGTAAAGTTGGTCTAGTTAGTGCTGATTTTTTCCTTTTAATTGTGCAAAATTAATTTTTTATCTCCTACTATGTAATTAGCAAACAATCTTTTTTTTTTTAATTTATTTTATGCAATGTCTCGGAAGGTCATTGGCAACCCTAAATGTTTACTTAAAAAAAAATACCACAATTTTCTTTCCCTGTAAACGGTCTTTTGATAATTTCCTACTACTGATCTAATACATTCAAAAGTCATCCTTCCTCCTCTGAACATTCAGCTTTGGAATCTCGCCTTTTTTCCTTGTTAGATATAGTCTCACCCCTAACATTCTCCTTCACTGTGTAACAACTTTCTGAAACTCTGCTATGTTCCCAGATGTTCCCAGAAAGCCAGCTATTTTTTGATAATTTGTTACTTTGTAGATATCCCAGAATAGAACAAGTGGTTCTATATAAACAATTGATTTCAAGTCTCACTCCTAATTGTGTTTTTATGGTACCTTCTTATCTTTGTACACACTGTTCTTTCAGGACTTTTATTCTGGTTGCCTTACTTGCATATGTCAAATGGATTTCTTTTTACCTTATTGTGCCCTATTACACTGATATTTTGTTTCATGTCTTAAGTTTAAGGCAAACAACATACAAGGAGAAGCATCTATTAGCAGGAGGGGATAGGGTTAATATCTATACTAGACTATAATTTGGTTGTCGGAAAAGTCATGACATATTTTTTTCTGTTTTTCATTCCAAAAATGTGTCATGACTTTTCCAACAACCCAATATATGATAGTGTATTATTTACATTTTGTTAGTTAATATTTGAATACAAATGATATGCCAGGCATTATGATAGAGGCTGAGGATACCATGATAAACAAAACAGATGTGTTACCACTTCTCAAAACTTACAAGCTGTTGCACAAAGTTAATATTCTGATCTGTGAGTTAATATCTGGTTTATACTAATGTGGCTCTACTATATTATTTTTGACCTAATATTTCAATCTATTGATTTATTTGAAATCTCTTTTCTACTTTGTTCTAATTAGACTGGAGAGTAGGTTTACAGTTGGAAGTAAACAAGAAAGCAATAATAAGGCACATAAGGAGAGGAACAGCTATTTTCAACTTCTGTGAATGTCTTTAATTAGATGACAACACACAATAATAAAAGTTGATCTATAGTCCACTCATGAAGCAGCAATCTTGCATAGGCATCAGACTTCAACTTATTTTTGGAAAGAAAACATTATTTCCTATATCTCCTTATTTAATTTGAATTTGCATTTTGTTGGTTCCCTAATGCCAGTCAAGTCTTCTGAGTGAGACGCATTTCAATTTGTCAGCGCAGCTAAAAGTTGCTATGAAAACGCAGTTTATCTTGGGAGAAAAGGATGGAGGCAAAATATCAACGGGTGACCCTTTTTCTACCTCCATCAGGCTACTTTTTGATCCTTTCCATTTTCCTCCCTTTAATCATCCCTGGGTTTGGGGTACACAGTCGCTGGATTCCCCCAATATATGTAATACTCCAAAAGGTGCATAATCTGGAGAATAGCAGCTACCCAATCCTTCCTAAAGATTCAGAAAGGCAGGAGTCTGAACATTAAAAGCAATGGAACTATTATAAGTAAAGTCACCTCAGAATCATTATCTTCTGCCAACTTTCTTTCTTATATATGAATGTAGCCTTAATGCTTTTATTGTGAGACTTTTAGTTTTGTACTTAAGAAATTGCTGGTGGAAAGCATAGTTTTGGATTTCCAGGCTCCAATTAATATCGCCACTGACTAGCTTTCTCACTGTTTCAACTGCAGTTGAAAATCCTAAAGGTTAATTGTTAGAAAGAAACAAAAAAATGTCATAAGGGAAAGTATGCTATGAGTCACAGTGTATATTAAAATATCCATAGTCAAAACAAACCATATTGTTCAATTTATTCAATTTTCTTTTTGTGTCTTAGGAAAGAAGCAGTAAAGGAAAAGCTATTCTGTCTAAAAGCATAAAGGAAATATATTGGGTTAATTTAAAGAGAGGCTGGTGTGACCTTATTCTTTACTGACATGGTAATACCTCTGAGCTTCAGAGATTTAGCTCAGGAAGTCTCCAGATAACAACAGACATGCCCCCTCTCTCAGTGTCTGAGATGACCATTTCCTGCATCTCACTTTCCTCATCCACATAGAAAAGAAACACAGAGCAGTTTTTATTTGTTGTCAAGGAGAATTAAAACGATACCATATATACAAACAGTATTTAAAGAATTATATGTAATATAATTACATATATCACAGTATTTGATGAATTATAGTAATGAAATATTGTTAGAAGTTTTTATACCTCTTTACTCTTTATTAGCTATTATGATTTATTTTCTTTCTTACTTTTTTTTAAAAATTAAAGTTTATTGGGGTAACAATTGTTAACAAAGTTACATAGGTTTCAGGTATATAATTCTGTAATACATCGTCTATGTATCACATTGTGTGTTCACCACCCAGAGTCAGTTCTCCTTCCATCACCATCTATTTGATCCTCTTTACCCTCATCTATCACCTCCCTCCCCCTTTACCCTCTGGTAACAAACAAATGAAAAACAGAACTCATAGACACAGGCAATAGTTTAGTAGTTATGGTTTATTTTCTAGTTTGTGACTTTTTGTTTTCTACAAATTCTGTTCCGTTATTTGGAATAGTTTGGTACAAACTATATTTTATTCACCTTTCCTCCATAATATGTAAAGAATTGGCAACCCCTGCAATTTTTTTAAAAAATGTAACTGGTTAATATGATAAAAAATATTATATATGTATTTATATTAGTATATATAAGAATATATGACACTAACATTTATATATTATATTTGAATATTAGTATTTAAGACATATTCTAATCTAATAAAATTTAGCATTTCAACTCTTTACTTAATTAGAATTATTTAATGTGTATGTTAATTTTTCCTACTGAATATCTTAAATAACTTCTTCAGAAACCATCATTTTCAAATCCTGGTCATCTCACTTTGATTGTGTGTCTTCCTGGATGTGTTTTTATGGGCCAGCGAGTAACTTTCTATGTTCATTTTTCTTGATTCCAGCAATTTTGTGGAGGGTCACTATTATTTTTTCCTAATTTTTTTCTTTTTATTTTTCAATTATGGTTGACATGCAATATTATATTATTATTATAATCTATAATAATAATATAATATATATTAATATATATTAACATAGGGGTTAGTTAGACATTTACACAACTTACAAAGTGATCACCCCAATGCATCAAGTACCCATCTGACACCATACATAGTTATTACAATATTATTATGTTCCCTATCATGTACTTACATCCATGTGACTATTTTATAATTGTCCATTTATACTTCTTTTTTTTTTCTTTTTTCATTTATACTTCTTAATCCTTTTACCTTGTTCACCCCCCTTCTCCATCCACCTCTCATCTGGTAACCATCCATTTATTCTCTGTATCTATGAATCTATTTCTGTTTTGTTTTTTCATTTATTTTTTTCTTTAGATTCCAAATATAAGTGAAATCATATAGTATTTGTCTTTCTTAATCTGACTTATTTCATTGAGACTAATACCCTCTAAGTCCATCCATGTTGTCACAGTGGTAAGATTTAATTCTTCTTTTATGGCTGAATAATATTCCATTGTATATGAGTATGTGTGTCACTACTTCTTTATCCAGTTGTCTATAGATGGACACTCAAGTAGTGTCCATATCTTGCCTATTGTAAATAGTGTTGCAGTGAAATAGAGATGATTGTAACTTTTTGAATTAGTGTTTTGGATTTCTTCAGATAAGTATCCAGAAGTGGGATTGCTGGGTCACAGAGCAATTCTATTTTTAATTTTTTGAGAAACCATCATACTGATTTCCATAGTGGGTGCACCAGTCTGCTATCCCACCAGCAGTGCACAAGGATTGCATTTCCTCCACATCCTCACCAGCACTTGTTGTTTGTTGATTTATTGATGATAGCTATTCTGACAGGAATGAGGTGCTATCTCATTGTGGTTTTTATTTGCATTTCTCTGATTAGTGACATTGAGCATCTTTTTATATGTCTATTGGCCATCTGTATGTGTCCTCTTTGGAGAAATGTCTGTTCAGATCCTCTGCCCATTTTTTATAGGACTTTTTTTTTTTGGCGTGAGGTTATATGAGTTCCTTATATATTTTGGATATTAACCCCTTATCAGATATATCATTGGTGAATGTCTTCTCCCATTCAGCAGGTCGTCTTTTCATTTTGTTGCTGGTTTCCTTCACTGTGAAAATCTTTTTAGCTGATGTATTTCCATTTTTTTATTTTTTATTTTGTTTCCCTTGCCCCTGGAGACATTTCCAAAAAAAATATTGCTAAGAGTGAGGTCAAACAATTAATTGCCTATGTTTTCTTCAAGAGTTTTTATGGTTTCGGGGCTTACATTTAACTCTTTAATCCATGTTGTGTTTATTCTATATGGTGTAATAAAGTGGTCTAGTTTCATTATTTTGCATGCATATGTCCAAATTTCCCAACACCATTTATTGAAGAGACTTCCTTTGTTTTGACCCCATTATATAGCTTTGCCTCCTAAGTCAGAGATCAATGGACCACATAGGTGTGAGTTTGTTTCTGGGCACTCTATTCTGTTCCAATTATCTATATGTTGGTTTTTATGCCAGTAGCATGCTATTGTGATTACTATAGCTTTCTAGTATAGTTTGAAATTACAGAGTGTGATACCTCCAACTTTGTTCTTCTTTTTCAAGATTGCTTTGACTATTCGGGATCTTTTTGTGGCTCCATATAAATTTTAGGATGATTTGTTTTAGTTCTGTGAAAAATGCATTCATATTTTGATAGGAATTGCATTGAATATGTAGATTGCTTTGAGTTATATGGACATTTTAACAATGTTAATTCTTCTATCCAGGAACTCGGTACAGTCTTCCATTTATTTGTATCTTCTTTCTTCAGTTTCTTTCTTCAATGTCATATAATTTTCAGAGTACAGATCTTTTATCTCCTTGGTAAAATTTATTTCTAGGTATTTTATTATTTTTGATGCAATTGTAAATGGTATTTTTTTATTTCTTTTTCTAATAGTTTGTGATTAGTATATAAAAGGCAACCAATTTCTCAATATTAACTTTATACCTTACTGCTTTACTTAATTCATCTATTAGTTCCAATTGTAGTTTAATGAAAACCTTAGGATTGTCTATATAAAGTGTCTATTGATAGGTATGGAGTTATTGCCATTTTATTATTTTCTTGTTGTTTTTGAAGTTCTTCTCTGTACCTTCATTATTCTCTTGCTCTCTTCTCTTGTAGTTGATGGCTTTCTATAGTGTTATGTTTGGATTCCTTTTCCTTTATACCTTGTATGTCTCCTATAGATTTTTGGTTTGTGGTTACCATGTGCTTCATATATACCAAGCTATGTTTATAGCAGTCTATTTTAAGTTGATGGTTTCTTAAGTACAAATATATTCAAAAATCACTACCATTTTTACTTACTCCACCCATGTTCATGGTTTTGCCATTATTTTTTTTTACCTCTTTTGTGTGTGTTTGTGTATCCCTTAATTTATTATTGTAATTACACATGATTTTTCTACTTTTGTCTTTTAACCTTTGTTCTACCTTTATATTTGGTTGACCCACTGCTTTTACTGCTTAGCTTTCTCAATGAGATAATTTTTTCCTATATTTTCTTATTCATAGTTTAGATTTTTTCTTTTCTCCTTAAAGACGTTCCTTTAATATTTCTTGTGATGTTGGCTTAATAGTGATTGACTCTTAATTTTTTTTCTTGTCTGGGAAACTCTTTATTTCTTCTTCAATTTTAAATGATAGCTTAGATGGGTAGAGTAATATTGGTTGCAGGTCGTTGCTTTTCATCACTTTGAATGTTTTGTCCTTCTCCCTTCTGGCCTGCAAAGGTGGAGAAATCCACTGACTATCATATGGGAGCCCCCTTGTATATAACTAACTGCTTTTTTTTTCACTTTTAAGATTCCCTTTCTCCTTAACCTCTGCCATTTTAATTGTGATGTGTCATGCTGTGGGCCTTTTTGTGTTCCTCTGATTTGAGCTCCCTCTGCTTCCTGGATTTGTATATTTATTTCCTTAGCCAAGTTATAGAACTTTTCAGTCATTATTTCTTCAAGAAGGTTTTCAATCACTTGCGCTCTCTTTCTTCTCCTCTGGTATCCCCATAATGCAGAGGTTGTTATGCTTGATGTTGTACCAGAGGTCAATTAAATTATCCTTATTTAAAAAATTCTTTTTTTTTTTTATTTTTGCTGTTCCAATCGAGTGTTTTTTGCTGCCTTGTCTTCATCTAATCTGCTATTGATTCCCTCTAATATATTCTTTCTTTCAGTTATTTTTTTCTTCACTTATGACTGGTTCTTTTTTCATATTCTTTCTTTCAGTTATTGTTTTCTTCCCTTATGACTGATTCTTTTTTATAGTTTCTATCTCTCTGTTGAAGTTCTCACTGAGTTAATCTGTTCTTCCCCTTAAGTTCATTGAGCATCCTTATAACCAGAATTTCAAACTCTGTATCTGATAGATAACTTGTCTCAATTTTGTTTAGTTCCTTTTCTGGAGTTTTATCCTGTTCTTTCATTTGAAACATGTTTCTTTGTCTCCTCATATTGTCTGACTCCCTGTGTTTGTTTCTTTGTATAAGTTAGACCTGCTATGTCTTCCAGTTTTGGCAGAGTGGCTTTATGTAGTAGGTATCCTGTGAGGCCCAGTGTCATGGTCTTTCTATTTCCCTGAGCTGGGTGCTCCAGGAGTGCCCCTGGTGTGGGTTGTATGTGCCCTTCTATTGTAGTTGAGCCTTTGTTGTTCTTGGCACATCAGTGGGTGGGATTGACCTTTAGGCTGACTGGCTGTGGAGGCTGACCACGACTACAGTGGACAAACTGTTATGTGAGGGAATGACCCTACAGAGTATGAGTTGCTTTAGTGGGGCTTTGGTGCCAGCCAAGTCCATCTTTTAGGTGTGTCATTTGTGGAGCTGGTTGGGTGGGGATCTTGTGTAGACCAAGGTCATCTGTCATTTGGCTTGGGGTTAACCTAGCAGGACTGTAAAGTGATATGAGTTAGTTGCTACTTGTGCTGGACTTGGAGGCATTTGGGAAGGGCTATGCTGTGAACAGAGACTGGCTACACTAGTGTGAAGCTTGGGACCCTTTGGTGGGTACCACGATGTGAACTGAGGCCAGCTACTGCTTATGCCAGGTTTGTGGCCACTAGTTGAAGCTATGTTTCAATTCAACACTAACCACAGTGTATGCCAGGCTTGGGGCTCCCTAATGGGAGTTACAATGCAAGTTCAGATGGGTAACAGCTAGTGCCATGCTTGGGACTGCTTAGCAAGAGGTACAGGGGACACCAAGGTTAGTAGTTGCTTGTTCGGGGTTTATAGGCCTTTCAGAGGTTTTAGGAAAGTCCATAGTATGAGCTGAGGCAGGCCACTTATGTTCAAAAGCCTATGGAAGATGTTTAGGCCTGACATGTAAGCTGGGTGGGGTCTCAGGGAATCACCAGGGTAGGGCAAGCAGTGATAGCCAGGTTAACGGAGAGCTCAGATTTGGCATTCCCCTGTGCCTGTCAATTGGGTGTAGGGAGCAATGGTACCTGCCCATGCGTCTGTCCCTAGAGAGAGCTGTCCCTCCAGTCCTGAAGCCAGTCAACTCAGTTTCTTCCTATATGTCCCTAGTGCTCTTTGAGATGCCACTTCTGCATTGAATACCAGAGCAAGTGAGTCTATGAGTGAAAGAATCTATGTGTGGCCCCTCAAGAGCAATGCCTGGGACTCAAGCAGCGCTTCATAATACTTAGGGGCAATTCCCTGCTGTATGGGGAGTCCTCTTCCTAGCACTGGTGCTCGGGATGGGAAGCCAGGTGTGGGGCAGGGAACCCTCACTCCTAGGTCAGGACCTCTGCAGCAGAGATATCCTTCCCAATTCCCACTTGCCAGACATGGGTATGGAAATTGCCCATTTGGCATTCCTGCCCCTCCTACAAGCCTCATAGTAGCTGCTCCTTTATATCATTAGTTGTAGGACTTCTGTTCAGCTTGTCTTCAGGTGGTTCTCAATGATGGTTGTTCCATAATATGGTTTTAATTTTTATGTGATTATGGGTGGTGAAGAGCACAGTGCTTACCTACTTTGCCATCTTTACCAGGAGTCTTATAGAGCATTATTATTTAAATTCCTTATTAGATAATCTAATAGATAAAAGTACTTCAAGGAAATAAACTTAGTTTCATAATAATTTAGCCCTCTCTAACCTTACTATTGGCAATAAACCTGTACAGGTTGCAAGACACTTTATGTTTATATACTCATTAATGATTATTGTTAGGAGTCAATGAAAAGAGGGAACTTATCTTTTGGTAAGAGATACTTTATTACATCCTACCATTTCAGGACTCAGTTTATGACAAGTGGATTAAACACTGAGATTAAATTTTAATTTGAGTCTTTCAATAAGTATACATAATTCTTTCTTTTAATTCTTTCAGTCAAATTATTGTTATATACTGCCATCTAGCTAAAACAATTACCTATTCCCCAAAAAGTTATAAGGCCCTATCCCTGATTTGTTTAATTAAAATAACACAACTGCCAAAGCATAATTTATTATTTTGAAGAGCTACATAGGGCAGTGATTTATTTCTTTAAGCAACTTTCTAAGTGTTGATAAAACAAGCTTTCATTTATGTTTTAGATCAAATTTACATTGTCATTTCCAATTCTAATAGTAATTTTTCATTTTGAGTCACCCTAATGCTATGCATTATGATTGCTTTCTTTTTTTTTTTTTTTTTTTTTAAAAAAAAGGGCAGTGTCACCGGCCCTCACCTGTGGGATCCGAACCCGGGCCGCTGGCGTCCCAAGCCAGCGCCCAACCACCACACCACTCGGCCGGCCCATGATTGCTTTCTAAAAGAGTATTTTAAAATTCTCAAATTATCTACATCAAATGTTGAGTAATGAAGCTGTGTTGCTGGTAAACATTTTATGTTCATATATAGTGGTGATTTGTCACATAACATAGAAACAGATTTGAAACAAGGTTTTTTAATTTTTAAAGTCATTTACGAATATATTTATATATGGGAGATTCTCAATATAGATCTGTTGAAGAAATGAAAACCAGCTTTCTAGGACTCCTACCACCCCAAACTCCCAAATGGCTCTGGACCTGAAAAACCTTGAAACAAATAAACATGGCTATCAAGAACTAAAGACCCAAAGATGTATGATTTGTGGTTCATTCACTTCCTGGTGGAAAAAGGAGGGTTTTGAGTGGCAGGGAATAAAAGGACAATTTTTGCCCATACATTTGTAAGAAGCATGAACAAAGTGAAAGGAACAGAGATTAGCATAAGATTGCAGAGCTGACTGACAACAGTTAGCCTTGGCAGTGAAAAGTAGCAAATACTTCAATAACAGTGATTATTAGTTTGCAAATTCCCTTCTGCCCACTCCCATTCCCAGAAGACTTCATACCTGTCCTATATCTGACAATTTTCCTGAATTAAAACACAGTAGCTGAAGAAGAGGTTTTGGTGATCAATTATAATGGCTACTATTTATTGAGTACCAGTTGTATTACAGGCACTTATTTAAATACATGCATCAATTCTTGTATGCTCATGACCACCCAATGAGAATGTTTCTATGATTGGCCTAATTTTGCACAGGAGAACACCAACACACAGAGAGATATAGTTAATTGCACAATAAATGGAACCCAGATTTGAGCCAAAGGTTCTTGCTTTAAAGTCCATATTCCTAATCTGTAGCCTCCTTTGATGAATTTGAGTTGTATTAAGACTTTTTTCATCTTGCTGCTAATGATCAGTTTATTCAGCATATAAATATGCATACCATTCAGTAGAAATTTCATGAAAAATTGACCTCTCACATTAAGTGTTTATTAACAATGCATTTGTCCATTTTGTTCTATTAACCACTGAGGATTAAGGGAAATAGAGGTATGTCTCTCTAAGTCACAAGTGCAAAAATCTCTTCTAATAGTTATTAAGAATTTGTAGGCTTTCAAAAAGGCCCACCCCAATCACAATTAGACAGTCCTGATACAAAGAAGTAATTGATTTTCTTATTAAAACAAAACATGTAATGTGAAATAAGACAAGGCCCTATTCCATACACTGTGTTGTTTAGCGTGGGCTTTATTTCTGCTTTGTACTGCTCTCCATTGAGGACTGAAGTCATACTACACTCAAGTAATTAAAGCTCTATATTAAGGATCTATTTTCTATTATGATAGAGATTGATATTTTATAGAGATCTATAATGATCTACTATGGATGCTTACTATTTAAGGAAAGTAATCTCTCCCATTGAAAGAAATATACTGCTCTTGATTGACAATCATAATTAAGAACAAAGAGCAAAGGAACTTAAAGTTACTGCTTTAATCCCTTTCACAATACACAAGACCATATATAGCATTAGTTCTGCAAAGGTAGCTCCATGTTAGAAGACAATTATAGCATAAAGTATATCATTCATTTCCTAATAAAGATTCAAGTCTTCTCAAAGAAACTTTTTCTTGTCCTTATAATTCACAGCTGTTCCATTCAGATATTATTGAAGAGAGATACTAGAATCCTTGTAATTATAGTTAAGAGTCTTATATCTAGAAGAGGAGATATCATCATGCCTTAAATTGTACAAAAGAAAGGTATTCCTTTTGGAAAGAACTAATTATTTCAGTGGCAACTCAGGGAACATTAGTAGTTGAAATGAATGCTATACATTTCTGGAAGACACTATATATTTCTAAAAAAAAAAATGACCTGAATGGTGGCTGCTTTAACCTTGGATTTATTGATTAATTTTGTAAAATAGCAGCCGTCTTCTACTTCCCAGTTTGTCAAACTTTGTGTTGAAAAAGAAGCAAATGTCACCAAAGGCAAACTGATTATCAGTCACTCTCCTGAAAGTAAGTTCTGGAGCTACCCTTTGTTGTACACCACCTAAAACCACATGGATGCTTGTCTCATGTTACATCTAGTACTAGCCACCTAAAGACCTGATGCTCACACTATCATTCTTGGGTTATTATGAAATGATTACATTGTGATTACTAATGGGAAAAGGGGAGGCAAAAGGAGTTTATCTTTTTAAGGATTTCCAATTTAAAAAAAAGGCATTTAAAGTATAAAGGTCCTGCCCTAGAACCAAGGAATTAACCTTGGATGCTAAGGTTTTTTTCCTTTTATTATTATTTCATTAAATAAATACACGGAAGAGAGACAGACAGAGAGACAAAGAGAGAAAGCTTTCCTGGTAAACATTGTAATTAAGTTTACTAATAAACTTTCCCATCCAATCACCTTTTTCCTTCTAATTATCTTTTAGCTTCACCTTTTCTTTCTAATAAGAAGGTGGCAGTGTAGGAAATACATTTTGTTCGTTTTGCTGACAGAAGTGTCAAAAACAAAATACTTAGATTTTGATATAATTGTATCAGCAGCATCACAGCTTATTTCCAAAGTGGCCCTTTGAAACATTAACTTTTAATCATATTTTCATGAGCTATAGCTATATTATTTATAAAAATTCAACAGCAGGCCCTCAGAATAAATCTGACTAAGCCCATAAACTCTCCTTTAAAAAACACCCCTCAGTAGACAAGCTCCAAAATAGGATTCACCTCTCTTCTGCCCCCCCACCCCGTAACTGCGCCTGTTTAGATTGTAGTGGGCTGTTTAGAGGAAGCCACCAAGTACACAAAACATGGCATGTCATTGAACTCTGTAGTGTTTTCCGGAAGTCAAACTGAACTATCTTATTCATAAGGACAAAACATTCCTTGACATAATCCTCAAATGCTTTTGAAAACCCAATTCAAGGGCAATCATATGACATTTGTCCATCAGGATAATGGTCTCTGGGGTCAAATTTGGGTACAGAAATATAGTGAAGAGAAATAAAACCTTACTCGAGCAACTAATTTCTTATATATTTTTTATTCCATGTTTTGTATCTCAGAGGTTCATTCGAAGATTCTACAACCAGATTTTACACAGCGTGTGTGGTAGAAGCTTTTGCCTATCTGCATTCCAAAGGAATCATTTACAGGGACCTCAAGCCAGAAAATCTCATCCTAGATCACCGAGGTTACGCCAAACTGGTCAGTGTGGTTCACACAGGGTTTCTGCGCTGCAGTTTGAAACGACTGGTTTATGAAGTTGTGTTTATGTGCTACTATTAAAATCTGATGTTCCTTTTTACATATTATAGCTTTTCTTAAAAGCAAGTTTTAGTGTTACTATTTTCAACTAACTATCCTTTCACGTTAAGTGAAAGTTATGAGAAATTAAATTGCCTTGGTATGAATTAATAACATCCTGGCCAAACATGCTTCAGTGCTCTCAAGCTTGCTGGCATGTGTTCCTAAGTCCTAGAAGAGCTTCGGAGTTATTTTTCTAGCTGGTTTCCTGCTATACAAAGGGAATGGATATTTATATTATGGGAAACCATGAATCATTTTAAAATGTTAGATTTGAGAATAATGCAAATGGAGAAAAAAATGGGCTTTGCAGGTAATGGTATCCAGATCATGTTAATAGTAGTAGTAATAGTAGTACTTTTTAAAATCTGTAGTAATTTTTAAAATTTGGTCTAGAGCTCTAAAGATTTACTGTAGAATAGTCCTCTTGTTTTAAAATGCACAACTTTTGTTGGCTTTGAATCTGTGAGTGCCTGATTCGATTTTTTAAATTTTTTAAATATTTATTCAGCATGTGGTTTTTCAAATAAATCAAATAAATGGCCATTCATTATTTTTATTCTTTACCAAATTGTTTTAGAAAAATAGATTTTCTGCATTTGAGGCTCCTTCTTCAAAACATTTCTAGAAAAACAAAGGAAACATTTCCATTTTCTCTGTGTTTATCAGGAGCAGAGTCATTGGTTCCATAATTTGTTACTCAGCTCCTTCAACAGTAAAGTGGCTTCTTAATTAATGCTAAATGAATCATCAACTTCCTTAAATCTAGTAGAAATCATGTATATTCTGGAAAATATGTCAAGCTGGTCCAATTGGTCTTTTACAATTTTTGAGTAAAGGTAAAATTATTTTTTATGTCCCTACCTTCATTGGCATAAAAGAAGCAAAAAAGGAATGTTTACAGAAAGAAAGGTTTGCCTTTATTTTTTAGTGATGTGAATTTCATCCTCTACTTAAGTTTCAACTTTTCCCATTGCAACTGAGATTGATCAGGGAGGCTTTGTTTGTTTGAAATATAGATGACTCCTTTTAGAAGACAGGACTATAACGACTAACCTTACAGCTGTTTTTATTTTATTATTATCATCAGTATACCTTAGCAAAGTAACCTCTGCTTTTAAGCTTCATCACAAGTGGCTTGAAATATCTTGTTTTTCTCTCTTTGTAAGGTTGATTTTGGCTTTGCAAAGAAAATAGGATTTGGAAAGAAAACGTGGACTTTTTGTGGGACTCCAGAGTATGTAGCCCCAGAGATCATTCTGAACAAAGGCCATGACATTTCCGCCGACTATTGGTCCCTGGGAATCCTAATGTACGAACTTCTGACCGGCAGGTATGGACATTGATAGAGAACTGCCCATGAAAATAGACCCGCAAACAGCTACACACTCCTGCCTTTGTCACTCTGACTAGACCATCTTAAAGTACTTGTCACCATATCTTGTTACCACACTTGAAGTAGTTATGCAGATAACCAGGAGTTCCTAAAGCAAAGTCTAAAATGAGTCAGACAAAGGCAACAAACTCAATATCAGCTTTTGGTCTCATGATTGCTAATTCTTTATATATATGTGAAATGTGGAATGATCTAGGGTCCTTCTGTGAGATTTTTATGCCTAGTCATTTTAGCCAGCAATAAAATAAGGGAGATGATAGTCATATAACAATGTCTAGGGTCAATTATTTATATAGATAAAAGGAACTGTTAGCCATTATTATATCAAAATGAAATTTGAATGCTTTACCGGTGTCTTATATAGGGATATTATAATCATCAACAAATAAGAAAGATACTATGGATACTACCGTATACAAAACCACCTAAACTTTTCAAGGAAAAGCAAAACAAATATACTACCAAGCCATGCACTCAGGACAATGAGTAATAGGGGCTTTATGATCTACAGAGTTCAGAAGAGAGTTATGCTTGTTCAGGGTGGCTTTTGAAGCAGGATCCTAGAGAAAGGGCACTGAAGCAAGGGAAAGGGCATTGCCAGCAGAGAGATATAGCTTAACTAGGGGGCAGTACTGGGCAAAGACATGAAGAAGGTCCATGTTAAGAAATGATGGGAAATCAATTAGCCACCTTTCAAGGATCATGGTTGTTACACTTGAGTGTTTGGACCCTATCCAAAGAGAGAATCACTGAGTATTTTCTGACAAAGGGGTGACATGTGCTGTGGCATCTAAGGAAAAAGAGCTGGCAGAAATGTGTAGGAAAAATTGGAAGATGGATGAGGAGGTTAGTTTGGATATCATTTTAGTAGTTTAGATCTGGGAAGCTGAAAGCCTAGAATAGGGTAAAGGCAGTGGAGTTAAAGGGATAAGTATGAAGTGGGATTTAAAAGCCAGCGGCCCCGGGTTCGGTCCCACATATGAGGGCCAGTGACACTGCCCTCAAAAAAAAAAAAATGAAAGGAAGACTTGGGACCTTTAGCCTCAGTGTTCATTGTGAGGATTTAGGGAATATATGCAGCACCCCATAAATACTAACAGCTACTGCTACCATTGCCAGGGACAGTTATACTGTGCTTTTACTTCTATTTGTGGACACTGTTGCTCTTACAGCTTCTATGTTGACTTCAAATAAATTATCAGTGACCTAACCCAATTCTGTTCAATATTCACCCTCTGCATAGAGAGGTAAACAGTTTTAAATATATGACAAATTAAGTAAGTAGACATGTAAAGATATGAAAGATTTAGAGAAGGTTTAATTGAACATACATGCATATATATGGGTAGGTGGATGGACAGATAGATAACCTTTCTGGTGTTTTTTAAATTGCTATAAAAACAAATCATATAATGAATGGAAGAAAACTCAATATTACCAAAGAATTAAAATACTGAACATCAATAACTAGACTAAAATATTAACAATGATAATTTTTGTTTCTCCATATGCACTGAAATTTTTTCTACAATCATTTATTCTTGGATAATGCAGAAAGACTTTAAACCTTATTTTTAAAAGCTGGTATGTACTGAACTTTAAATAATTTTTTTTTCCATTAACCCATTGTTACAAGTGCGCTCTTGTAGAAGAATCCTTAATTGCTTCAAATAGAAATTTCACAGGCCACAATATCTGACTGCCATATTGTGAAACTGGAAATGGATACAAAGATTTAAAAGAAAAAGTTGAAACACTTGAAAATTACAATAAGCACTTTTATAAATAACCAAAGGATAACAGAAATTATAGAATAGCAAAACAGTAAAAAAAAAAAAAAAAAGCACTATAAATCATAATCTGTGTGATATGGCTAAATCTGAACTTAATTTATTACCATAAATACTTATATCATAAAAAACTTGCTATGTTTAAAAATAAATGAGCTTAGGAGGTTCTGGTTCAAGATGGCACTGTAAGAGAATCCCGAACTCACCTCCTCACTGTACACACTAAATCAGCGACCCAAGTGAATAAAAAACAAAAACTAAAATAAAAACTGGCTGAGCAATTTCCACCCTTTGGTGAACAAAAGAAGATCCATGATAAAGAGTGTAGTAGTAGAGGCTGGAACACAATCTCGCCATCAATCCCACTCCTGGTGCAACGACGTACAATGCAGAGCATCTCCCTAAGGAGTGCAGAGTTTGAACCCCACATTGGGCACCCCTGACTCTTAGCATCTGCACCTGAGAGATGAACTCCCCGCAAAAATATCTAACTTTGAAAATCAATGGGACTCACATCCATGAAACCAACAAGGCTAGAGTGATGAGGAATGGCTCTAAAAAGGGCTCATGTAGTGGGGCTTACTCACCCCAGGGCCTAGCACAGAAGTGGCACATCAAGGGGCACCCAGACTTTGTGTGGGAGAAGCTCATTTGCTTGTCTTGGAGTGTTGCCCTGAGGAGCAGGCATCTGATTTGATATGTGTTTGGAACTCTGTTGGGTTTCTGTCTAGGGACAGACACTGGCAGGAACCATGTTTGCATTCTCCTTCCACCTTGCTACAGCTGGCAAATGCTATTTTTGTTTGTTTTTTGTTCTGTTTTTGTTTTTTAATTCTAGAGTTTTCTTTTTCTTTCTTTTTCCTTTCCTGGAAGGGCACCATTTTTGTGCTCTTTTTCTACTGCACTCCAGAGTGCCAGTATCCCCCACAGGGCAGCTTTTACAAGAAAGTGGCAGGTACAAAATTAATATACAGAAATCCCTCACATTTTTATATATTAATCAGAAGGAGAAATTAAGAAAATAATCCCATTTAAAATTGCATTTAAAAGAATAAAATACCTAGGAATAAATTTAACTAAGGGGGTAAAAGACCTGTACTATGAAAACTATAAGATGTTAAAAAAAGAAACTGAGGGAGACACAAATAAAGGAAAGGATACACCATGCCCATGGATTGGAAGGATTAGTGTCATTAAAATGACCCTACTACCCAAAGCAACCTAGAGATTTAATGCAATCCCTATCAAAATACCAATGACATTCTTCTCAGAACTAGAGCAAATAATCCTAAAATTTATGTGGAATCACAAAACCTAAAATAGCCAAAGTAATCTTGATAAAAAACAAAGTTGGAAATATGACACTCCCTGACTTCAAACTGCACTACAAAGCTATAATAATTAAAACTGTATGGTACTGGCACAAAAACAGATGCAAAGATCAATGCAATAGAATAAAGACAGCCCAGAAATAAACCCTTGCTTATAGGGTCCACTAGGTTATGACAAAGGAGACAAGAATATACAATGTAGAAATGACAGTCTCTTCAACAAGGGATGTTGCAAAAACTGTACAGATACATGTAAAAAAACAATGAAACTGGATGACTCCCTTACATCATATACAAAAGTAAACTCAAAATGGATTAAAGACTTAAGTTTAAGGCTTGAAACCATAAAACTTCTAGAAGAAAACATAGGTAATAAACTATGTGACATCAGTCTAAGTAATATCTTTTTGGATATGTCACCTCAAGCAAGGGAAACAAAAGTAAATAAACAAATGGGACTTTATCAAACTATACAGCTTCTGCACAATGAAGAGAATCATTAAAAAAACACAAAGACAACATACTGAATGTGAGAATATGTTTGCATATTATATAACTGATAATGGGTTGCTATCTAAATATATAAGAACTCATACAACTCAATAACAAAATAAAATAATCTGATCAAAAAAAAATGGGCCAAGAACACAAAAGACATTTCTCCAAAGAAGACACGTAGATGGCCAACAGAAATATGAAAATATGCTCAACATCACTGATCAGTGAAATGCAAATCAAAACCACACTGAGATGATTTGTTAATTACAGCTGACATACAATATTATATTAGTGTCAGATATACAACATAGCAGTTAGACATTTATGTAACTTATGAAGTGATCACCCCAATAAACCTGACACCACCAAGAACTTTTGATTGGAAAAAATTTGAAAGTATAGACAGGCCTTAAAAAAATCAAGGAATGTTCTGCAGAGATCCAGTTAAGCACTACAGAATGGTAGAGGAACTAAGGTGAAGTAATCTCATACAGATACACCAATCATCTTTTTAAGGTCTATCATGTTAGCCAATAAAGTGAAAGGGAACAAATAAAGGGAGAGTGGCAGTGACTACAAGATTTCAGAGAACACAGAGGGGCTTTCCTATGAGCCATGTGACCTCCTGAACACCAAGAACTGAGGGCAAGTGAAATAAATTATCTGGTGAGAGGTTTTCTAAGGCAACAACCCTAATGAAGAGTGCTAAATTTTCCACTTGCTCCCTTCCTTCTACCTTATTCTGTTCTTCTGGATAGTTAGCTCCATTTAAGGATGAGTCCAGATGAGACCAGAAAGGGTCCATTAGGACCCATCCCCTAACCCTTTCACAACTACAGCTCACTTCTACACACACAAGTTCCTATCTTATTGACTGGTTTTGTTCAAGAATCATCATGCCTTCCCCTCCGCACCCTGCACCTGACTCAGGAAAATATGACAAAAAATCTAAGCCAGTTTCAGGCTTAGATTCAATGAATCTATTCCAGTCATAGAATTCTCCTGGTGATTGGCATTGATTGGATTGGACACACAATCTAAACTGGTTAAAACAGACTTAAAGAAAAAAATTTAATATAAATTCATGGAGAATTCTCAGTAGGCACTCAGTAAATAGTAGGCACTCAATAAATGAATGTATATAAGTCCCTATTTCCACTGTTGTAGTCGCCTTACTACTATGAGGGGAAATAGCCTTAAGATGAAGCCAACACTGAGATATGGTAAAACAAAAACCTGCAAAGAACTTGGGTCTTTGAACCTCTGATCCTACCAGGTCTGGAGTTTGCCCTATTCCTGGACTTCCATTTGTGTGAGATAAATGTCCTTATTGTTTTAATCAATTTGAGCTGGTGTTTTCTGGTAAGTTCAGCTGAAAGATGCATAAGCAAAATAACACACAATAGAAATGAATCAAAGAAACATAGGAGTTCAGACAAATTGTTATTGACAATTTCTTTGAGATGACTGAAAGTATGATCTTTCTAAGAAGTAACCTCAAAGACACTTGCAACTGTTCACAGATACAAAAGAAGTAAACCAGCAGAGCTTAGGAACACGACAGAGCTGAAAGTCATATTATAAACAACAGAAAATAGAATAATAGCAATTAAAAATCCCAGCCAGGGAGGCAGTAGATAGACTTGGGAAAGGTAATAAAAAAGAAAAAGGGTATAGAAATTATTCGGAAAGAGGACATAGGAGTCAAAGAAAACAAAAAAAACAAACAGTTATGTATATGAAGAGAATATAAAAATGGAATAGAAAAACATATTCAATTACATAATAGAAAATTCATGACATAAAGATTTGAGACAGTGTACCCTTCTGTTCAGCATGCTGACATGGATTCGGAATAATAACACAACCATGTGTCCTAGTGCAGTTTTCTAATTTCAATGATAAGAAATAATCATACAGGGATCTAAGCCACACAGGCATGTCACATACGAAGTTGGGAGTGAGGATTAGACTTTGAGTTGGCTTCTACCTTCTCTATAGCACCTTTAATGCTACAAGATAGTATACCAAGAACTATGTGGTTCTGAGGGCAACAAAGAGCGTAGCCCAAGTAATTTATACCAAGTTAAGTTATTCTTAAAGTATAAAGACAACATATAAAGTGTGTACCCCAGGTCTTTCTTAAAAACACTACTGTATGACCGAATCAACTAAGAGATGAATCAAAATAAAATACCAAGGAATAAAGAAACTGGTAAAAGGATGGATGATGAGCTTTGAATCTGATTAATTAGAACTTAGATTAAACAAGTTAATTTTGGTTATTGAACAAAATGAAAATGTTATAATCTTTGAAAATCTTAATATTAAAATCACCTAAAGTTAAGGTGAGAGAGAGAAAAGGTAGGAATAACTATAGGAATACCTATTTTTCATCATTCATAATTAGGAATCTTAAGTAATTTTTTAGTTGAATCATGTCATTACAAAAAACTCAAAATTTAAAAGTAAAAAATTGTTTAATTCTTTAGGAACTAATATTGTTGGTGAAGAACCACATATTTGAAATTTAGCATTTCTTTCATTTTTATTCCTCAGAGTAATTTAAAGTAAAATTAAATTGAATACATTTTTTATTTTAAAAGCATGTATAGTATAATCCTGTGTCTCTTCATCTACATAGAGAAATATGTAAAATTATATTTAACAGTGTTAATTACTATTAATATTTTGGGATGATTGTTACTTTCTTCTAAGTAATTTTGTGTGTTTTGTATATTGCATGCATATCTTAGACTAAATATGCATTACTTATTAAAAATACAAGACACCTTGGGCTGGCCGAGTGGCGCAGTTGGTTAAGCGCTGGCTTGGGAAGGCAGCGGCCCCGGTTCGGTCCCACATGTGAGGGCCAGTGACACTACCCTCAAAAAAAAAAAAAAATACAAGACACCTTGACTAAATGATTTTTGTTGTCTAAAATAAACCAATACAACAGCAAAAATATAAATTAGAAAACATTAGATTGACAACAAAAATCTAAGATGTGGTTCTTCCTCATTTTTAAAGTAAAAATTAAAACTGTTAAGTTAAAGAGACTATTCAATCAACATCACAAAAGAGGAAATTCTTAAATTCTAAGAGAATATTAAATAGAATTGTACGTTTATACGTTTTTTAAAGTGATTTAAAATTTACAGGTTATTACTAGCTAATGGCATATTAAAGTAAATAAAAAAATACTTGTCACAGAAAATAGGACAAAACTTCAAGGCAGATACCATCACAGGTCTCAACACAAGCAAATCTATTATTGCCTATTTTAAGCAACTCATTGTAGCCAGCTCAATAGAATAATTTTACAAATAAATAATAAATAATTTGAACTGCTATTAAACATGGACAAAAAAATAATTATAAGCCATAATTTTCTTCCCAAAGACATATGAGCCCTGTATTAGGAGAATAATTAATTTCCAAATAAATCATTTTTCAAGGTATATCATATTTTTGCCTCTGAATGGTGAGAAATTTGATGAAAGGAACTGACTTTAGTTACCTGAAAGGGAAGTGAGATATAAAACAATCACATAAACAAAGAAGAAATTACAAATCATAGCAAGTGCATAAAAGGTGCTGTAAGAGAAAAGGAGAAAATAAAAAAGAAAAACAAACATATGACAGAGCACTGTAATTTAGATAAAGTTTAAATTTGATGATTAGATTATTATATTATGTTGGTTGATTTCGGTTTATGTGATTGGTTATATTAGGTTGAGTAGAGTAGGCGCCTTTGAGGAAGCAATATAACAAACACTTCAGCTAAGACCTGATAAGTGAGACATTACCCAGATAAACTTGGGAAGAACCTTCTGGGCAAAATAAGCAGCTTCCTGAGGGGAAAATGGCTCGGTGTTTCAGAGAACAGAAAGAGGCAGGTATGCCTGCATCCAGTGAGCAAGGGTGGTGATCCCATGACATGCAGTCCTTTCACTGATGTTCGTGTAGCTCATTCTAATAGTTTTGGACTTCCTCCCAAGTGTAATCAGTGAGATTATAAGTATGATAAAGGGCCAGAGAGTGGAAGAGACATCTTGAATGACCAGGGACAGCAAGAGGGTTAGGCATCTGCCATAAAAAGAAATGAGGGGAACAGCAGACAAACTTAACCCAATTATGTGTTACTAAGTGATTTGCTTGGAAAGGTTTCCACATTGTTTTGCTATTAATCAAGTTTTATACCATTATCATTTCTACTACTATAAGCCCCAAATAAACATTGATGTCATTTTTGGAGTAATGTAAGGTTTCTTATTTAGAAAACAAAAGTAATATGTTTTTTCATATCTCTCATTTTTTTCAGCCCACCTTTCTCAGGCCCAGATCCTATGAAAACGTACAACATTATATTGAGGGGGATTGACATGATAGAATTTCCAAAGAAGATTGCCAAAAATGCTGCTAATTTAATTAAAAAACTATGCAGGTAAGCATTTCAACCACATTATTTGTGGAGGCTTTATAATGTGAAAAAAACTTAGATTTCTTATCCACAATTACTTTATTTTTAGGGATAATCCATCAGAAAGATTAGGGAATTTGAAAAACGGAGTAAAAGACATTCAAAAGCACAAGTAAGTATTCTTTTCTTATAATTTTCGGTTTGAGAAGTCAGAAAATCTGACAAGCATTTCCTCAGGCTATTGTTTTTTAAGTTAGTGGTTGGGTAACTGATACAATTAGCCCATGGAAACAGCCAACAAGAGATGTGAACTAGTTACCATTTTTACTAAAGGCCTTTCTGGTTGTGTGTCTGGGAGTTGACTAAAATACACCTGACTCTGTGCCATGCCAAACAACACATTCCTCAGATTCAGTTTCTCCCAACTCACAATAACTAACATTTTTTTTTTTCCATGCTGGCACAAAGAGGCAATGTGTATTTTAATTCTGGGATTCTATTCCTTACCAGAATAAAAAACCAAAGTCTCCCACCATATCATACCTCATTTTCTAGACTAGTAGCAAAATATATTTTCCCATCTGCTTCCTAATTAGATGATATGACAAAGGAAAAAAAAATGGTAAAGTCTGTTTTAAACAATAGTCTCTTTTAAACAATAGCAGCATCTTAACTATCAGACTTTACCCATCCATATTAACTGGATATTCTAAGGCTAAACTAAGACCAAATTGATTTTTCTGTAACTTTCATAGGAAGTTCACATCCCTACCACAGGAACTTATTTAGCAAAATACCTATGAATATCTGAAAGGCCTCCTATGAATTTAATGTAAGCATTTGCTAGTGGGGAACTCTTAAAGATGAAAACAGAACAAAAACCAAACAACAATAGCAACAACAACAAAAAACTTCATGTTATTTGGTCCTCATTTTCATAGAAAAGCTGTACACAAAATACCTCCATTGTATTAAAATAGAAACACAATGATGGGGGATGGGAATGGTGGTGGAATAGAATGTATAGAGACCGATACAGTGATGTGAAAGGGACTGAGACTACCTAATGAATTAGTAGCAAAGATGGAAAAATAATTTTCTGTCCTGACTTTTCATGCTCCGATTCTATCTAGCTCCTTAAAATAAAATGTCCTGTAAGGCACAGGCAAAGCATATTATGGCCTTTATTAAGTTATAATGACAGCGTAGGAACAAGGTCATCCAGGTATTATGACTGAAATTACTAGAATAAAAAGGTGCTTTCTAATTGGTATTGAAAACTTTGACAATTAAATTTTTTAAGTATGCATTCCACAAAATATGCCAATAGAAAAAAAATCAGCAATAGAAAACCTTTTTGTCACATTGGAGATATTTGCCTCCCTGCTTTCCATTAGTCATGGCCATTATGTGGGGTTGTCAGAAAAGTCATGACGCATTTTTGCAAGGAAAAACATAGAAGAATACATCATGACTTTTCCAACAACCCAATATGTGTTGCAATTAGAAGGTTTTAGTTAAAATGAAATGCCTTTAACTCTCTACCTCTTTTTCCCTTTTCTAGATGGTTTGAGGGCTTTAACTGGGAAGGCTTAAGAAAAGGGACCTTGACACCTCCTATAATACCAAGTGTAAGTAGACTTTCCAGCTTGTAATTGTGTGACACATGTTCATGTCAGTCATCAAACATCTGTTATTTTTAAAGCTTTGTTTTATGATCAGACTAAATAAAATATAGGAAAAGAAAGTATCACATTAAAATAATGAAATCTAAAATCCATGCTTAAAAACAGGTAAGATAGGGAATGGTGATTATATATGTATTTTACTGTTACCTTTTTAAACTATTTATTCTAATTTAAGTTTCTTTTATTTGTGGATAAAAGTTCAATTTTAAAGTATTAAATATATATTGGGTTGTTGGAATAGTCATGACATATTTTATTTTTTTCTATGTTTTTTGTTGCAAGAATGCGTCATGACTTTTCTCACAATCCAATATATATATATATATAATTAAAGTGTTAAATATATACTGATATAGACAGAAGAGTATAATGAATCTCCAACAACCACATTCCTTTTTCTTTTTTCTATACTATATAGACTTTGTAAATCTTTGCCCAAGAAAAAAAGAATATATTAAAAACCTTAATAAATTAATTATATTCATGAATTATTACCAGAAATACATGTATTTAAATTTTCTGTACCTATGTATACTCTCTACATAAGATACAGTAAATTCTTAACAATTCAGTGTGTACATGATTATACTTGGGTGAGACAGAAGAAGGTGCTGTTACCTTCTGTTTATGATACCAGTTTACTCTCTATCTTGCTCTGTCCCCAAAAGTCTAATCCATCAGGGCCACATCAAAGTATTTCTTTGCCCTCTGGTTTCTGGTTGGGTTTGGTCAACAGTCTAGCAACCATCTTCAACAGCTATAAATTCCTGGCCAATATTGTTTCATTTAAGTCCCCCACATAGTTCCTCCTCACTTACCACCATATTACTTATTTTTTCCTGACTTCAAACTGTACTACAAAGCTACAATGATCAAAACAGTATGGTATCAGCAGAAAAATAGACACACAGACCAATGGAACAGAATTGAGAGCCCAGAGATAAACCCAAATAAACACAAATATGGGCAACTAATTTTTGACAACAGAGCCCAAAACATATAATGGAGAAAGGAAAGCCTCTTCACTGAGTGATGCTAGGAGCATTGGAAAGCCACAGGCAAAATGAAACTAGACTGCTATCTGACATGATACACAAAAATTAACTCAAAATGGATTAAAGACATGAATGTAAGGTCTGAAACAATAAAATACATAGAAGAAAACATAGGTACTAAACATATGGACCTTGGTCTCAGAAGGGTTTTTGTGAACTTGGCCCTAAAGGCAAAGAAAATAAAAACAACAATAAATGAATGGGACTACATTAAACTACAAAGCTCCTTCATAGCAAAAGAAATCATCATCAACAACAAAAAAAGCAAACAATCAATGGGTGAAGATATTTGCAAACAATACCTCCAATATCCCAAATATATAAACAACTCATACAACTCAACAAACAACTAAACAATCCAAGTAAAAAAAAAAAAGGCAGAGGACCCGAATAGACACTTTTCCAAGGAAGATATACAGATGGCCAACGGATATATGAAAAGGTGCTCAATATCACTAGTTATAAGGAAAATGCAAATCAAAACCACAATAAGATACCACCTCATACCTGTTAGAATGGCTAGTACCAATATGACAAGAAGTAAGTGTTGCAGAGGATGTGGAGAAAAGGGAGGCACTTGTACAGTGCTGGTGGGGTTGTATATTGGTGCAGCCTCTATGAAAATCAGTATGGAGGAATCTAAAAAATAAAGAATAAAGCTTCCCTATGACCCAGCCATCCCTCTTCTGGGTATCTAGCCCCCAAATTTGAAAACACTTATTTTTAAAGACCTATGCACACCTATGTTCACTCTAGCATTTATTCACAATAGTCAACATATGGAAACAACCCAAGTGTCTTCAATGGATGATTGGATAAAGAAGATATGGTACATATATACCATGGAATACTATTCAGCTATGAAAGTGATGCATATTGGCCCCCATATTCCTTTAAAGAACTCCCCAGCACAACTGTGTTCTTGTATCCTTTTATCAGGATCTAAAAGAAAAAGAATTTTTTTCTTAACTCTCTTAACATATCAAATTTTTTTAAAAGAGCCAGTCCACTAAGGGACTAAGTGTTTACAGTATATTAACTTCAAATAGGTTTCAATTGACTGCATTTACATTTTTATTCACTACTACATCTCACAAAACATTTTACATCTTAACTAAGGGGGACAGGGCTGCTTTGTGGTACAGAGACTTTTATTTATACTTTCTTTTTCTGGACTAACTCAAGAATGTTCATCATACAGAAACATTTTCCCTTCTAAGATTTATTTCTGTGCTAATGTTTATGTTTATCCACAAAACAAAAAATGCCATTATCAAATGACAGGTGTTAATTGTATTCATAAAGTTGTATTTTTAGAACCAGAGTAGAATGAGAAACTCAGAGGAGTAAATATTAAGCCTAAATTATCCTAACATAAATTTATCAAGGGTCTCCTTTTATATAATAGTACTATTAAATTGAATATAATATTATTTTTAAATATTATAGAATATGAGGTAAATTAAAGTGTGCTTTTTCACTGCTTTTATTGATGCTCGACAGACTGGATTTTGACAAGTAAATTTGCAAGTTTTGCCTGAGTTTAGGCATGGCTTTTCATTATGCTTAGACTGAATACCAAAATTGTTACAATAGCATACTAGACTTTACATAACCTAACTCTTGCCTATTTCTCCTATTTCTCATTCCCCTAGTCTCCTCTTTATGCAGCAGCCTTGCTGGCCTCCTTTGGTTACTTCACAGCAGGAATCTCTCTCTCTCTCTCTCTCTCTCTCTCTCTCTCTCTCTCTCTCTCTCTCTCTCTTTCTCTCTCTCTCTCACCTCAGGACCCTTGTGTGTGCTATGCCCTTGTTATTGAATTCACTGAATCTTAGTTTAAAATAATACTTTTCCAGAGAGGCTTTCCATCATCACACTTATACTCTCATGGCACTTTGTATTTTTATTTTACACTAACTAAACTTTTTATTTTATTTTTTTTTATTTCTAATTAGTTTCAGGTGTACAACACAGTGCAATAGTTATACTTTTTACCCCTCAAAGTGACAACCCCCCTCCCCCAATACGCCACTCCACTCCTCCCCCCCATATCATATATATCTATTACACTTCCTCTGACTCCCTTCCACAGTATAATCCACATCCCGTGACTATCTGTATATTCAATTACAGTTGGTATACAATATTATACAACATCAGCTTCAGGTGTACAGTGCAGTGATGAAGCCTCTACTCCATCCATGAAGTGGTCTCCCTAACAAGACATGTGACCATCTGACACCCCACAAAATTTTACATTATTCATTATATTCCCCAAACTGTCTTTCACACTAACTAAACTTTAAAACAAATAATCATAAAAATCTATAGCTAATTACAGTCACATAATTTATTCCTTACTAGAGTATAAACTCCATGAGGGCAAGAACTGTGTCTATTTTGAGTCACCACTGTCCCACCACATACAACAAAGCAGAAAACATGCAACTTAGTAGACACTCAAAAAATTCTCATTGATTAGGGTATGAATAAAGAGTACTATGTTAAATTCTAGAGTGGAATTTTACTAACAACAACAACAAAATATCAGACATCTTTTCGCTGTTCATTGTCTCATCTCTAGGTGGCATCACCCACAGATACAAGCAATTTTGACAGTTTTCCTGAGGACAATGATGAACCACCACCTGATGACAACTCAGGATGGGATATAGACTTCTAATGTATTTCTCTTACCTGCTTCTGCCTTGCTGAAGACAGCTTTTTCTGAGACACAGCTGCCAGCAAACCTGAGGGAAAGAGAGAAGTTTAGTGCTCGGGTCACCATGATGCCTTTGATCGATGCTGCTCCAGTAACTACAGTGGCATTAGGACTTATCGCTTAGATGACAAGAGTGCTCTTTACACGTTTTCTGTTTGAACCTAAAAATTGCAGTCGACATGGTGGTCCTGAAGTAAAGCCTTTCACCAGTAAAGAGATGTTTTCCATTGTTGCAATGATCTCGCTTTGCTCTGATTATAGTTGGAAAGACTGTAAGAATCTCTTCAATCTAGTAAAAGTGTCTGTACCTTGCTAGAATTCTCAAGAAGGTCAAAAAAAAAATATATATATATATATAATATATTGGGTACACTAGATTTCTATGGTACAAAAACTGGGCTCTTTCCTTTCTTCAAGTGAGGCTCACAGGATCTATGACCGCGGGCCGGTGTATATACCATACAAAAGCGGACCATGCATCTGTTGGTCACAGTTCATGTCAAACCAGTGCTAGAAGTTTCATGAGTTCATTTCCCAGCAGTGCTGATGACGAGACTGAATGTTACCTTTCCTTTCTGACAGATTTAAAAATTGATATGCTAAAAGCACAACTGCTATGGATTCTGCTGAGAACTCTCATAGCGGGTATACATACATTTCACACAGGATTGGGGGGGGGAAAAACAACATGCATGGTATTTGTTTCTTTTTGATAAATTGGCATGACAGAGTGGAAAAAAGCAATTCACAACCATTTCATATTTTTTTAAATAGTGTGCTTAAATAAGATGGTCCTGGAAATAAGTGACTAGCAGCCAATTGGTTTTTATTTATTACTGAACACACCCTCAAACTGAGGTTTAAAATATTCCCTTTTCTAAAAATGAACCCTTGGGGTCAGGGTGGGGTGGAGAGGGATTAAGATTCATCCAAAAAAATAAAAATAAAATACTATATAGGTGCTATGTATATCTTTCATCTGTAAATGTCAGTGTCTGAACAGACAACACAAATTCTAATCATTACATGTGTAGCCAGAGACTCGAACATTTTCACTAAATTTCTCAAACCAAACTCATGTCAGATTTCACTTATACAATATAGTCTAGGGTTGAGGGAGAAAGGTGATTAAAAACCTGTTTGAACTAGCTTCTTGTCTTAGGCCTGAACCAAAAAGAATAATAATATAATAATAACAATAATACTAATTTAAAAAAAGAGAAAGAAAGCACAAAATCATTGAGATTCACCAGTTCACCAGATGAGAAACCTTACTTATGTGCGGTCGGGGAACAAGACAAGAACTCGGCCAGGTACTCGTTACCTTTTCATAAATTTGTTGATATGAATTCATGTGCTTGTGAAAGTGGGAAGGAAGTAGAAAGGAAAACAGGAATTTGATTTCTTAAAAATAAATTTTAGCTACATAGAGCAAAATATCACAATCCTGAAATATCATACCACATAGATAATAGTAGATTTGAAAATATCAAACATATTTGCTTTTCACATGGGGAAAAGAATCACAATTTTACCTGAGCCCTTTGTTGGCAGACTAGTTGACTATTATTAGCTGTCATAGGTAGCAGAACCATTTGAAAGCTTTTCTTGGACAAATAGCATTATACCTACTTAGATAAATGCATAACCTTATCAGCTGTCGTCCTGATTTGGAACTGTGTGTGAATTTGGTACATGAAGTAGGGGTTTACATTTTTCCAGTAGAGAGTGTTTTTAAAAGTCAAACAAATGTAGACATTTCTGAAAAAAAAAAATATATATATCCACTAGATCATTATACTGTATCCAAGAAGACATATATTAATATTTCTGTTTGAATTTTTCATACTAAGACTACTTTAGAATATATCTTATCAAAATGTAATAATCTAAGAAGCATTTGGAAAACAAAAGTACTAGGGCATATTATATATAGTTAGAATACAATTAAATTAAAACATTGATTCTAAGATATTATTGTTATTCTTGTGTTATTGGAGTTTTCCCTTCCTTATAGTTTTGAGAAATCAATCTGTTCCCCAAGATATCCATTTCCTTCCTCAGATTTTAGAATATAAAATTAAACATATCACCCTAAAATCCAGTTATGAATACTATTTCAGAAGTTTTATATTGCTTTTAATTGGGCTTTTAGAAATATATAATTTCAACATTATAGTCAATGTCCAATGATTTTTGTTAAAAGAGCGGTTTATGCATACTAAAGGATTGCTAGAATATTAAATTTATCTAGTCATTAATTAAAAGAATCTGCTTCTACAACTTTTCAGATATCCCAATAGCCCCAGAAATTAGCACTTACTAGGGATTTCGGAACTGTGGTTCAAGTCTAAGACAACCAATAGGTACAAGTTCTATGGAAAAGGAAGAAGTAGCACTCAGCACAATGGACCTGTAGGTCCTTTCTCCCACTTGTTAGTCCATCTTTGTTAATTTCACCTGTGGCATTGCATTGGGACGTCTAAAGCAATCACCAAAAAATAAAGGTGAACTATATCTCTCAAGAATTATCAACAGAAAACATTCATTTAATTTTCAACATTGAATTTTAAGAATTTAAACCTTGTCTTAATGAAGACACTAGGGCTAAAATTCATGATCAGCTTCATAAAGTGCTTCTCACTTTACTTCTGAATTTGTCATGCCCCCTCTATTTTCTTACACTAATGAACGTCTAGATAAGTTAGAAGAGTGCCAACCTGTTCAATTTGTTACCTGACTTTCTTGTTAATACTTCGAGTACGGGAAATAAGGGCTTTCTGTGTGTCTTAACTCACAGGAAAACTGCAAACTGCCAAGGAAAGGAACATCATAATACATGAGGTAGACTGAATACATTAAAAAAAATGATTTCTGGAAAATTGCGATAAATTTTATGTTTGTACCTTCTTTGTTATTAATATATGAATCAGATCCATGTGGCATTTTAAACATTTATTTTGATTATATTCTTTACAAGTTGTAATTTTTTCTTAAAATTATGGGATATGCATGTGAACTACACATGTTTAACATATAAATTCAACTGTTGAGTTTTTCTTGTTTTATTTCTAAGTAACTGAACCAATCATAAACTTAAATTGAAAGAAGTCAGTTACCATATTGAAAATAAAGGTATTAGAACTGATTTCATACATTAGAGGTGATCTGTGCATTATCCATAACAATGTTTTCTTTCACAATAGGACCACAGACAAATATTTATGTAAATAGATATTTTTGTGTGCTATTTTGTGGTACATATAACTTTTTTTAGTGTTTCACAGCATTATTATTTCATTTTATTTGTATTGAACAATGTTTTTAGGTCCAAGTAGACTTGAATTAATGTCATAATTGTCAGTATTATTGAAAATTATGTCCGTACTGTTATTCATCTGTCCCATAGTTTAGAACATGACCTGGCTATCTGGCATTGTTGCAAGTGCCTTAAATTCATGGCATCCTATTTAAAAAAAAAACAACAAAACAAATTTGGTGTTATGCTGCATGACAAAGACAAACACACCTCAAAATGTTGTCCTTTCTTAGCTTGCTGCGTTTTACAGTTCTTTCTGCTAACAATTTATAAGCCTTTATTATATAATATTGATGAATTACAGAAATGATGAAGTTGTTCTCTTATTTCTGTTAAATGTACCAGAGCTGTGTATCTGTTAATGAGATACAGCGTCATTTCTGTGAAATGTATAAATGTATGTGCAGGTCAAATTAATATATGACATACTATCAGTCTGTACACAGGTATACCTGTTTTGCTAAGCCGTGCAGATTCAGTTAAAAAGTTAGTACAGTCAACTTATATCTCATTTTATAGATTCCATTAACAATGGTCCAACTCAAAAGAAAAATTGGAAAATGACTGCTAATCATACTTTGTTGTGAAATCAATGATGAAAATGTACTTTGGTGCACCACTCAACAAAACAGGATGCTTTCTCCGAGTTCTTGTATATGCAAATCATTTCTGAGGCAAGTTTTCAACAGACCTAGGAAGCTAAATATTGACAATATGTTGTTAGCCCTCCTCTTTATCTGCCCCTGCATCAACAGACAGAGCTCTGGGACTCTGACGATGACTCAGAGATTTGGTCTTTCCAAGTGAAGGGACATTTCTTTAAGCATCACCTATCAAATTTATTTCAATGTATGATGTTTTTACAACTGGTCAGTTCTTTTGTACTCTTACAGCTATGGTTATTTGATTGTCCTCTTACAATTTGTTCTACATGTAAGAGTTCTTTGTTAGTCAGAATGCAACAACCGTCATCAAATGGTCATTGACTACTTGCACTCTTTTGATGTAGATCAAAAACTTTTTCATAAACTTAACCTGCTTTGATTTGCTCTGTATTTTTCTTGCAGCTGTAATTGCAGAGTGCCTGTTGTATACTTTATAGAGTTGAAATAAAAATAATTACTTTTGAACTTAGTTGATGTTTAATTCCAGACAAGATTCCAAGAATAGAATTGATATGTCATGTTATAATTGAAATACTATATAGTGCTACTCTAGAATGTCACTTTAAAAAACTAGAAAATACATAGAAAACTAGAAATCAGATGTCCTTCACCAAATATTAGGATCTCATATAAAACTAACCCAACAAAATGCTTCAATAGAGACAACATTAGGCCATCCTGTGTGAATAGCAAAGCAAATGTAGATACACAAACCCAAACACAAGCAATTTCCTGTGTACACCATCACCCTCTACCCTACCACCAACACATGCTCCTTTTTTGGGACTACCCCTAGTTAAACTCTGAACTAGGCCAAAAATCAAAGGCACAATTCTTATATAGTGCTATATGGTTAGTAGAAATGAATTATTTAATATGAAAAAGCAACTTCATGAATCTTTGTCTAAGGTTTATCCATCTGATCACTCTATTAAGTATCGTATGCATAAAGAATACAGATTTAGGGAACAATATTATTGCAACAAACTCAACTCTCCAAAACCCTGGTGAACATATTCTTCCTATGACCCTGTGTTTCTTAATTCAGTGAATGGTATACAAATTAAAATTGGCTGCAGTATAGAGATTCCCTAAATCAGACAGCCTTTGTCTTGCTGACATCACATTGCCAGTGATGGTGAGTTAGAAACACAATCAAGTTAGCGTTCTCAGAGAGAGCCAATAAAACAACTTTAAAAAAATACTATGTCTCTGTTGAACATCCAATAATTTCCTTTCTCCTGAAAACAGAACTGAACAGTACGTTTTTAGTATCCATTCTTTAAGTTCTGTGATTTTCATACCCTTTATCTAAGAATGGTCTTCATTGATCCTGGAAGGTTATCTTTTGTAGTATTCACACAGTTTTTGAAGGGACATACAGATCCATACTCGATAATCAGGGGAGTGACTTTGGAGGGGGAGGTCAAGGGACACTGGCAATTGTAGGGATGTTGTATCCACGCCACTGTCACACCTTGTGCATGCTAATTCTAACTGAAGTAAATCACTGCGCAATTATTCAACTATGACGATAAAAGTCAATTCTAAATTTGCCTGAGAGGGATGTATTGGAAGTATCATCATCCAAGTGGATCCTATGTTATGTAGATCTGCCCTCAGATTCTAAGTTATAGCCCTAAATGTGTCATACACATAATGCAGGACAACCATCAAACCAGTATTGCAAGAAATCTTAAAGGGTCTTATTTAAGATGAAAAAAATACCAAAACAAAATGTGAATAATAAAATGGCAATAACTACATATCTAACAACAATTACTTTAAATGTAAATGGATTAAATGTGCCAGTCAAAACATAGGGTGACTGAATAGCCAAGATAACAAGACCTTGGGCCGGCCAAGTGACGGACGCAGTGGTTAAGCGCTGGCTAGGGAAGCCAGTGGCCCCGGTTCGGGTCCCACATATGAGGGACAGTGACACTGCCCTCAAAAATAAAATAAAATAAAATAAAATAACAATCCCCTCAGATATACTTCCTACAAGAGATTCACTTCAGATCAAAAGATTCACACAGACTGAAAGTAAAGATACCAAAAAAGATATTTCATGGGGGCGGGGAGGGGGGCGGGGGAAGGGATGCTGGTATAGCAATACTTATACTAGACAAAATCAACTTTAAAACAAAGGCTGTAACAAGAGACAAGGACCCAGTCATCCCACTTCTGGATATTTATCTGAAGAAACCCAAATGCTACTTTGAGGGGATGTGTGCATTCATATGTTTACTGCAACATTGTTTACAATGGACAAGGTGTGGAGGTGGCCTGGGTGTCCATCAATGAATGGATAAAGAGGAGGTGGTACATATCTACAATTGAATATTGCTCAGCTGTGGAAGGAAATGGATTTTTCCCATCTGCAGCAGTGTGAATGGACCTGGAGGGTATTGTGCTGAATGGTATGTTAGAGAAAGACAGATTCTTTTTTTTTTTGCTTATATGTAGAATCTAAAGAACAAACTAAAACAGAAAAAATATTATAGATACAGACAACATTTTTAGCACTACCAGATGGGATGGGAGTTGGAATGGGGTGGTGAAAAGGGGAAGAGATTGATAAGTACAAATGGGTTATTACACAGTAGTCATGGGGATGTAGGGTATAACATAAGGAATATAGTCAGTAATACTGTAATAAATATATATATATAGTGTCAGATGGGTACTAGATTTATTGGGGTGATAGATGGGAGGGGGTTTGGGGGCAGAGTGAAAAAGGTGAAGAGATTAAGAAGTACAAATTAGTAATTACAAAATAGTTATGGGGATGTAAAGCACAGGGAATATAGTCAATAATATGGTAATAACGATGTATAGTGCCAGATGGGTACTAGACTAGTCAGGGGGATCACTTCTTAAACTATATAAAATGTCTAAACACTGTGCTATATACCTGAAATTTTATAGAGAAAAAGGAGGAATTTGAGAGAGGTTGTTTTGAATGAAAGACCATTGGAGGAAAATGAAGAGTTCAGGATGGTTTGGGGATTGAATGTTAACTGTAATTGAAATACTAAAAAATTGGGGGATGGGGAAGGTGGAGGGGAATAAGAGGTTCAAATTTCCAGGTATATATAAAACAAATAAGATATGGGGATGTAACGTACAGCATAAGGAATGTAGTTAATGATATGGTGATAGCCTGGTGTGGTGTCAGATGGTTGCTGGACTTATCATGACAATCACTTCTTTAGCATATAAACGTTGAATAACTATGGTGCATACCTGAAACTAATAAAATATTGTATGTTAGTTATATTTTAATAAAAATATTTAAATAATTGACTATAGGATATTTGCAATAATGACTATTACATATTTTGTTTTTATTTGTAAATTGTGTTACATATCCTTTATGTGAGTAAAATTTACAATACACGCATAAGTATGTATATATGTATTAACAATTTTTTAAGTGCTGATTGTTTTTTGTATATTTGTTTTGTTGAAGGTTTCCTTCACTGTGCCATTTGTTTATTTTTTAGTTTGATGTAGTCCCATTTGTTTATTTTTGCTTTTGTTTTTCATGATCAAGAAGATGTATCCAAAAAGATGTTACTCAGACTGATGTCAGATAGCTCACTTCCTATGTTTTCATCTAGTTTATGGTTTTAGGCCTTACAATTAAATCTTTAACCCATTTCAGTTAATTTATATATATAGTATAAGAGAGTGGCCCAGTTTCATTTTTTGCATGTATCTGCTCAGTTTTTTTCAGCACCACTTATTGAAGAGACTGTTGTTACTCTAGTGCATATTTTTACCTCCTTTGTCACAGATTAGTTGGTCATATAAGTGAGGGTTTATTTTTGGGCTTTCTATTCTGTTCCATTGATCTATGTGTCTGTTTCTATACCAGTACTATACTGTTTTGATTATTATCACTTTGTTACATAGTTTGAAATCCAGGAGTGTAATACCTCCAACTTTGTTCTTCTTTCTCAAGATTTATTTGTCTAGTTGGGGTCTGTTGTGGTTCCAATAAATTATAGGATTATTTGTTCTAGTTCTTGGTGTTTTGATAGGAATTGAATTGAATCTGCAGATCGCTTTAGGTAGTATGGTCATTTTAACAATATCAATCCGTCCATTCCTTGGAACTATGTTATATCCTTTCATTTGTTTGTGTCCTCTTCAATGTCTTATAGTTTCCTAGTTTAGGTCTTTCACTTTCAGGTTAAATTTCTTCCTAGTTTTTTTTGTTTGTTTGTTTGTTTGTTTGGATGCAGTTGTGGATGGGATTATTTTCCTAAGTTTTCCTTCAGATATTTTTTTATGGGGAGAATATATATGCAAACAATATATCTGCTAAGGAGTTGATATCCAAAAATATATAAGAACCCATCTAACTCAAAAACAAAAAAAATAAACTGTCCAATCAAAAAATAGGCAGAGGACATGAAAAGACATATTTTCAAAGAAGACATACAGATGGCCAATGGACATGTAAAAATATGCTGAACATCATTAATCAGGAAAATGCAAATCAAAACCACAATGAGATACCACCTCACACTAATCAGAATGGCTACTATCAAAAAGTCAAGAAGCAACATGTGTTGGTGAAGATGTGGAGTAAGGGAAGCCTGTGCACTGATGGTGGGAATGCAAATTGGTACAACCACTATGGAAAACAGTATGGAGATTCCTCAAAAAACTAAAAATAGATCTACCATATGACCCAGAAATTCAACTTCTGCATATTTATCCAAAGAAAATGAGAACACTAATTCAAAAAGGTATATTTATCCCTATGTCCTGTGCAGCATTATTTACAATAGCTGAGACATGAAACCAACCTAGGTGTCCATTGATAGATGAATAAGAAGATCACACACACACACACACACACACACACACACACACACACTGGAATATTATGCAGCAATAAAAAAGAATGAAATCTTGCCTTTTATGAGAATATGGATGGATCTAGAGCGTATTATGCTAAGTGAAATAAGTCAGGCAGAGAAAGACAAATACTATACAGTTTTACTTATATGTGGAATCTCAAAACAAAACAAAACAAAATGAAACAAAAACAGACTCATAGTAACAGAAGCCAAAGGTATGGTTACAGAAAGGGTAGGCAGTGGGGGGATGAGTGAAAAGGAGAAGGGGAATATAGTCAATAATATTGTGTTAAGTTTACATAGTAACAGAAGATTATTAGAATTTGTGGAGTGATCACACTGTAAGGTATAAAAATGCTGATTCACTATACACCTGAAACTATAATATATAAACTATATAAGATTATATACCAACTATATCTACATATTTTTAAATATAAAATATGACTGGTAATAAATATTTCTATGAATATAATAAAAATGCTTATTATTAAAATGCCATTCTTATTAATCAAATCACATAACAAAATGTCACAACAGAACTACTTTTTTTGCTTGTGCACCAGCTTCTCTGTAAAATCATCAACACATTGCAATATTGGCCTTGCTTGTATATAAAAAAATGGATATAGAAATATACATATATGCAAATATAGAAATTTTCTGAAAGGACATAGAAAGCAAAAGGAGTTATTTCTAGGGAGTAAGATTATTGATTCAAACAATTTGGGGAGAGATTTTAATATTTTTATTCTTACATTAATCTGCTATGAATGTTTTATCATGATGATGAATTACTTTATAATAAAATATAGTTAATAAAAGGGTATAAAATATTGAAAAAATTAATTCTTGTCAATAGCAAGAATAATCTCTAGCATTTGGGGCAGCAATATCATAGTTGGGAAACTATTCTAAAGTTTATAAAATTGTGATTTATGAGTGACAAATGGAAGCAACATAAATATCTCAATGGACAAATGGTCTAATAAATGCTTCTGGGGTGGCCAGTTAGCTCAGTTGGTTAGAGCACAGTGCTCATAACACCCAGGTTGCTGATTCAATCTTCACATGGGCCACTGAATTGCGCCCTCCACAACTAGATTGAAACAACTACTTGACTTGGAGCTGATGGGTCCTGGAAAAACACACTGTCCCCCAATAAAATTTAAAAATAAAAAATAAATAAAAATAAAAATAAATGCTTCTTACAAAAATTTTAAAAAATAAATAAATAGCAGTGCTGATTGTTTAACCATTTACCAGCATACCACTAGTTTTAGTCATCCAGTTTCACAAGCACTGCAGGTGATTGTTTTGATCAGGAAATCTGAACAATGCTGAACAAGGGCTATCTGTCCCTAACCTGTGGCTCTGCACCAGAATCTCCTGGGACATTAAAATATAACAATAAATATTCCTGGGTCCTGCCACAGGCATATAAAATGGGAACCCAGAGCAAGGCTCTGGAAAGATGTATGTATGTGTAATGTGTGTGTGTCCCAAAGTTGAGGAAACACCCAATTGGGATTAATCTTTAAACCTGGGACAGAGAGTGAGGAGTTTGGAGTTTGGAAAGTGACAAACCTGGTGGGTGGTGCTAGATGGATTGGTGGTGGAGTTTTTCAAAGCTAGTTTTTCTAACCTTAGGATAACCTGCATTGCGCTCAACTAATGGATACTGTTAAAAAACAAAACAAAACAAAACTCCATCTATTTATTTACTTACTAATCACAGCTATTAATAAAACCATAGGAAGTTAATTTTCTAAACAAATTTAGGACTTTGCCTGCAAATTAGGAACTCCAAAAATGAAGAAAACCTATATGCTTTAGACCTTTAGACTTCACAGCTCTAGCCACAGTTTTCTTCTAAAATTATTAACAAATGCAAATTATAATAGAACTGATATTATCAAAAGGAGTTAGTGGGATATGCTTTTGATGAAAAGCTAATTAGCCATTAGATTCTCTGCCTGATACATTTATACCTTCTAAGTAAGTTTGTGGCTAAGCTGAATTCACAAAACTATTGCAGTTTGCAAAATGCTTTTTATTTATTTGATAAGTGCAGAGCTTACTTTAAAAAGTGCTTTTCTTGTTGTAAAGACACTCAGCTGAACAGAAGTAATATTGTGAGAAGATAATGGAAATACTGGTAGAGAACATAGTCCAGTAAAAAAAGAAATGTAGACAGGGCCTAATCAAAACATTACTGACATTTTGGAAAGTTTCATTGAAATCAATTTGCTTCTTAAAGTCATTCTTATGAATATATTTTAGATTATAATACTAAAATAACAGTATGCGATTTATACTTAGCACCTAAATTATAGCTAAGAATTTAGTACACAGAAACATATTTCTTGAACTGAATGTTTAGAAATAATATTCTTACACATCTTCAGAATTCTTTATTCTTTCAAAGAAATCCTGTATTGTTTTTCTGCCAGGACTTCTCTAAGAAAATAGAGGTATAAGAAAAACTTTGGGAGTAGTTTAGAACTACTAACTGTTAAATAATAACCATGCATAACTACCAATAATGATTTTAACAGCTACATATATTATACTAGCTGTACTTTCAGTATGTTGTTTTCTTAATTTTTCTACTGTTCTATCTAACTTGTAATATACAAGTTTTTCACTTGTATGTTATGTTGGTTCTAAAGGAAAGGAAGTATTTTATAACCATTATTTCACATAAGCCTATAGATTTGTATCTTCTTTTTGAACCTGAAAACCTGAAGTGATTAGTATTTGCTTAATCAAAAGATAAAAAAATAATATTCTTATATTTTTATTCTTCCTGAATAGCCATATATGTACAGTCTCTCTCATTTAAGATCTATTTGGCCTAGAATTGTCCTGTAATATATTTATAATAATCTGGTGACCTTGGCATTTTTCTATGGAAGTGGAATGTAGAGCCTTTCAACTTCAATAGAAATAATAGACATAAATTAAGAACCTACACTTCAGATTACAATTGTTATTTTAATCCTAATTTATGAAGATATAAATTGTTCTATGAAAAAAGCATTGTGTGAAATATTAAGAAGGACGATAAAATATTTAACCTGAAAGGGTTTTCAGCATAACGAAATGGAGGAGGTATACGATATACAAGTAACTGAACCTGGAAAATTAATCTCAGAAGTACAATACATTGTGGGATGAATAAATCATTTATTAATATATCTTCCCTACGAAGAACTTCTACATAAATTCCACCAGGGGGCAGCAAAAGAGCAGGTTTCTCCCAATTGCCACTAGACTGGAGACAGAGCGGAGCCTGTTGTCCCTCAGTGCTTTAATCTTCCCTTCCGTTACCTTTCCTCTCACCCCTCCTTTAATTAAGTCAGAAGGGCCCTATATTTATTTGCCCATGAACTGACACAGCAAACCAACAGCAGCCATTGTAGTGTGAATGGATTTGTGACCAGGCAAGGGGCTTCAGCCAGGATTACCCGCCCCACCAGCCAGATGAATGTGCTGAGCACAAAGTCTGCTCAAAGCCGAGCAAACGGACTATTTGTGAAAATGCCATCCTGGCTCAAGTCTGATTAAGACCTGGGGTCCCCAGGCCGTTTGATCTTCACGCATCAAAGAGAGTCCTAAACAAGCTTCATTTTACACTACTGTATGCTGGCGATGGGTTGTGACACCAAAGTGCAGCCACCGTGAGCAGCCCCCCGGAGCACGTGAACAATGGGAACTGGAGGCTTGGTTGAGTGCAAGGCGCCCAGGGGCCTACCTGCTGGGAAATTCTACAGCCCCTGAGGCTGGGCATGAATTTCAGGGTACCACGAGGGGGTTTTCAGGTCTGCCCCATAGGTATTTCCTCCATTTGCCTCATCCCATCCTTCTCTACTCCTGAACTTGTCTGAAAATGATTTTATTTTTGTAACTTAAGGGTGATGAAGAATCCTCGCGTTAATTATACATCCCTCCTCTTCCCTGCATCCTTGGTCCACTCCCTGGCAATTCTAAGACAGGGTCTTGGGACACTAAAGTTTTCAAAAGTCCTGCTATCTATTTTTCACCTCACGGTCCCATTACAGCTCACCAATTTGGGATTTAGTAATAGTTGAAAAAAATGCAGTGCTAAAACTTTACAATCAATTTCGTGAAGAAAAATCATTTCGTTCTTGTTTCCTCTCTGTGTGTGTGCGCGCGCGCCGAGCCATACAGTTAACAGTGGTTTCGATGGAGTGGTGGAACTGCATGTGTTTGTTTGGTTTTTTTTCGGAGTTTTCTGTATTTGCTGAATTTTCTCCAAGAACATGTAAGACATAATTTCAAAATATATAACCATAAATATAAACATATATCCATTATGGCACCCCCGATGTGTGTGTGTGTGTGTGTGTGTGTGTGTGTGTGTGTGTATCATATATATCTGTAGCTATTTAGATAGAGATAGAGATATCTAGATATATATCTCCATCTTTAAAAAAAAATCACTTGGTTCAAGTAATTTTTCTTGTTTTTAGAGACTTAAAACTTACAGATTTCCTTTAAAAAAAACTCAGATATTTTCTGCAAAATTAGAACACAGTATTGATGTTAGTGATTATTACTTTATCATTAGGCTGCCTAAAAGAATAGACCCCTTTCTTTCAGAGTGTTCTTATTTAATTAGAATACAAAAGGTATTCTAATACTGGCAGTATGGGGGGGGGGAGAGAGAGAGAGACTTTAGAGAGAGACAGTTTTGTGTTTGGAAAAGACACATCACATTTTATAAATGAAAAACCAACACTGAGAGTCCAATGGCTTGATCATGGTCTCATATTTGCCAGCCAGATAGCAGCTGTCATGGTAGAAGCCCCCATTACAGAGTTCCAGCTCCAGATTCCTGACGCCATGGCACCATACTTTTCTTGGCCATGACTCCTGGGGAGCTCCTGCACCATAAAGGAAGTAATAATAGAAACTCAGTGACATGGATACAAACAATTTTTCTTTAGTTCTGGAGACTATTTCAAGAAGCTCTAGCATACTGCTTTCTGCTGTCGTTGGTGGATTTTTATGGTAGGAAATGTCAAATCCTTTAGAGGGATGTTAAGGGTCCATTTTACATTTCCTACAACTACAATATCTTCCTTTCAATATTTCATTTATCTTCAGGTGAAGAAAGAAGTCACTGGGGGCCAGGTCCGATGAGTAGGGAGCGTGTTCCAATACAGTTATTTGTTTACTGTCTAAAAACTCCCTCACAGACCATGCCGTGTGAGCTGGTGCATTGTTGTGATGCAAGAATCATGAATTATTGGCGACAAGTTCAGGTCGTTTTCGTCCAACGTTTTCACACAGCCTTTTCAGCACTTCCGAGTAGTGAACTTGGTTAACTGTTTGTCCACTTGGTACAAATTGATAATGAATAATCCTTCTGATATCAAAAAGGTTAGCAGCATTGTTTTGACTCTTGATTTGGACTGATGGAACTTTTTTGGTCATGGGGAGTTGACTGACTTCCATTGTGCACTTTGATGCTTTGATTTAGGGTCGTATTGGTACACCCATGTTTCATCACCAGTGATAACATGGCCCAAAACATCGTCTTGCCTCTCCAAAACAGCTTGGCAAACTTTGGTTCTCTTTTGCTTTTGTTCATCGTTGAGCAACTTTGGGACCATTTTTGTACACACCTTTCTCATGCCAAGATTTTCAGTTAAGATTTTCCTAACTGTTTCTCTATCGATGCTTACTTGGTCAGCTATGCTTCTCAGTCAGCCAATGATTTTGATGAACAATTCAATGAATTTTTGCGATGTTTTCATCAGTTCTGCTCGTTACTGACCAACCTGGCCTCTCTTCATCAGTGACATGTTCTCTCCTCTCCAAAAAACATATAATCCATTTGTACGCTGCTGTTTTCTTCATGGCATTATCACCATAAACTTGGACTAACGTGTCCGACTTCACTTCCACTCTTGTCAAGTTTAACAAGAAATTTAACATTTGTTCATTGCTCTAATTCAAGCTGGGAAAAACACTCAACAACAATAATGAATGCCACTCAGCAAGACACTGCCACATGTCCACATGAACACAGCTGTGAGACACTGATATACAAAGGTTATAAAACCTTACTGAGCTGTTTGTACAGTGCTACCACTGTAAGTGTATGGTTGTGAGTTCACGAACTTAATTGTCAGACCTTAAAGGTACACACTTGTGGACCTTTATGATTATTAGCACACCAGAAAAAGTCCTCTCTGGTTTTTAGTAAAAAGTTTCTGGGTCTGGGCTCTATTCTCAGGTTAGTTTTTAATATCCCTCTCCTTTAAAACACATCTTCTGTACGAATTAGAAAGCTACCATGGAGCCTGATTTATCTGGGCTGGCCATCTCCAATGACCAAATAAACATAACCATGGTCAAATCTCACCTTCTCTGTTTCCTTAGGGGTGCAGAAGAGCCTAATCCAGCCTCTTAGGGGTCATAATAGGGACCTGGTCTAAAAGCCCTTTTAACATCATGATGAGCATTAAGACCAAAATTTTTTAAAAGCCGATTAGAAAGTCATATTTTTTTTAAAACTAAACTCAGCAATGAGGAATCTCTACTATAAACTGGTACCAACAAAAATGTTGGCAACATCCACCATAAGGAACGACATTTATCCAAAGTTTTCCTAGTGAAGTAAAATTAAATGGCAACAGATCTGCTTCCTTTGATTTAAAAAAGAGAAAAAAATGAAAGAACGAGGAAAGGAAGGGAGGGAGGGAGGAAAGGACGAAGGAAAGAAGGGAGGAAGGAAGGGAGTGAATTAAAAATGCCACAGTCACATAAGAATCTCAAACAAAGATGGAAAATTAGTTGCGAATAGCATGATCTTTTTTGGAGTGTATTGGTCTGTTTGTCTTCCTCTGGATGAAAAGGCTGATGAGTAATTTAGGTTTGGCATTACACACTTAAAATGTGAGGAAGGCACACAAGTATCATGCTATTCCTGAGTTATAAGGTTTGATTCTACTTTAGTAAACATAATTTACCTATTTTAAAGTTTAATACAAAATATTAAACCTATTGCACTAATTATGGTCATCATTAAACTAAATCCAAGAGGAGGTGGGATTCCCTACAGAACTAAATAAACTAGGTGCAATAAATTAACTACACCTGCCCTGACTTCCGCTACCTCTTTCACCTAGCTGTAGGGGAGACTCAGAGAGCCATCAGAACCCTGTTTTCCTGAGGATTGTTGGTCACAATCCCTGGTCACAGTTCCTGGACATTTTACTATCTTCCTTATGACCTAGTATGTGCCAAAGTATAATCTGCTTTGGAAAAAATTTTAACCCCCATTCCTAGTAAGTATATTTCTTTTCCCAACTACTCACAGACTGAAAGCTTTCTGAGGATAAGGAAACTGCCTTTAATTTGGGGGAAGTATATTCCCAAAGGTATGAGGGAGTATACCCTCTAGTATACTAGGGTAGCATTTTGCATATAATAGGCAGTCATTGAATTTTAATTGGCTGTTGATGGAACAATGAACTTCACTTTACCTCACCCACCCTGCTCTTTCGTTCCCAGTGAGCAAACTCAATCATGGAAAGAATTTTCAAATGGAGATTCCACTGAAAAAGTAAATGTTCCCTTTAGAACAGAACTGGCTTGCTACTTATTTGCTTGGCTCCCTCCTACATAATTTCTCTGCTATATAATTTGTGAGTTTATCTGCTCTCCCCCCACTCAATTATTTGAAGATAGATAATGGGTCCTCACACACCAAGCTCCATGACTAGCACAGAATAGCAACTCAGATATTGACCAATTCATTTTCAGCTTCAAATCATGATAGCTTCAGGAGCAACTTGGAAAGCGAGGAAGGAGGTAGGACCTAGTCTGCCTTTGAAACCCTACTCTTGGTAAAACTTCCCTAACTCAACACAACATATTCTGTCCAAGCTTAATGAAAATTAAACCCATACATACATACATATTCAGGATCAAGAATGACTTGATGCAACATGTCTTTTTGTAAAGTTTTCCTTTTGCTGATTAAATCGTTCCACTGTTTTTTTGTTCTGTTTTGTTTTGTTTTGTTTTGTGCCCTAGACAATGGTTTCGTTTGTGAATCCAAGTTCTTAATAGACTAAATTTGTTAAATGTATTATTAGCATGTACCATCCCTTGTGAAAAGAGGATAAGAGATTGGCCTTTGGTGTGGCACAAGCATATTTTTAGAAAAAAATTATTTAGGATAATGGGAATAGGAACTAACAACATTTCACACTTCGCAAGGTCAGGGAATTCTTTCTCCACATTTCAACCTCTTAAGAATTTAAGACAGACTAGATTTTCTACCACATCGAAGGCACTCAATACATGGATTATTGACATTGTTATTAATATTCTGCAAGTGATAATATGACATCTAAAAATCCCTTATGGCTTTCTCCCTTTAATCTCTATACCTCCCTATCTCTATAAATTTCCCTATCTCTATAAACTTCAAGTAAGCAGAGGAAAGAGCCATATCTTCCCAAGGAAGACCTGGTTCATTGCTGATTCTCACTAAAACATCTATTGACTTGTTTCTTAGGCTCATTTTTTAAAAGCTAATATAAACAGCCTCCCCTTTGTATCAAAATTTCAATTTGTTCCAAAATTTTCTAGAGTAGTAGCCAAATCTAGATTATTGTACATTATTTGTAATAAAACCTAAAGAGGTTTGTGGGATTCAATCTATGTTAGAATTTCAAGTAGAGTTATCAATAAGCCAGAGGAAATTTCACAGGATAGATAGAATTTGGAATGGGAGGGATACCAGTATAATTGGAGGCATCACTGAAGAATTCTTTAGAAGCGGTTCCTAATATGGCCTCTGAAACCCAAGGAACTAGAACATGGACCACTACAAACTTTCCAGAAAAAAATGTACCCATCCCCCTCTTCATTTTAGATTATTCAATTTCAAGACTATCCCTGGCTATACTTGGTCATGGTGCCGGTCATGGTAGGTCAGTGTGTAATTTTAACCCTAGAGGTTAGGGGGCAGAAAATAAATATATGCAATAGTGATTATTTAATCATCTCTCCCTTTTCTAAACTCGCATAGCAGTTCTCTATTTTCTGACACTTATGTACTAATGTGTTTTTAAAATGAATTGTGTACATTGGTTGTGTTTTATTGTTACCATAATTAGAATTGTCTTCTAAATATTTGTATTCACTGTGCCCCTCCCCTTAAGGGCAAAAACCCTAGAGGGTAGCCTAATGCCTGGCCACTCAACTTCCAATGTTTTTGTTTAATAAATTATTTCCAATTTATAAGCAGCAGAGCGTTCTTACACACCAGCCCTACTTTATTATTTTTATATACTGATTTAAGTGACATCAGATTCACTTTCTGATTTCCTTGCCGCTTCCCTTTTCCTGAAGCTAGTCTCTTTTCTCCCTGGGGGGCTGGTGGGGGGGTCCAGGAAAGGTCTGGCTTGGGATAAAGCACAGGCGTTCTCAGGCTTTACGATATGAAATACTAATGAGGAAGTCAGAAACTAAGCCTTAAGGGTTTCTTATCTCCCCGCATTAACCCACCACTGAGAAGGGGGACCAGCGAAGGACGACTGACCCGGCCATTGGACCCTGTCCGCTGTTACTCCAGCCACTTTGATCTCGCCTGTCTGCCTAATCAAGTTCATCTACTGCTGTGACTGCTCAGATTCAAAGAACAACATTAAATAGTTTGACTATCGGATGGTCATTTCCCTCTTCTCTCCACCCATGATCTAATTTCCAAACGCCAGTCTCACGCCTCCCTCTCTAAACTTCCCATCAAAAGAGAATTAGTTCTTCTTCCTTCGAACCCTCGTTTGATGTGCAAATTTCCTTCTCTTTGCACATTTTTCTTGCAGTGGAGCTGGCAGGAGGAGGTGTGGGGGAAGGAAGAGGGGAGGAATTCAACGAACTCCTAAAGCCAAGCACCTCACCCCAAATCTGCAAACCGTGACTCTAAAGGGTTAATCAGCAACTTGCATTGGCCACCTGGTCCTCCTCTTGCGGAAAACATTTTGATATAGACTTTGAATTACTGATCGGGTTGTATTTAATACCGAATATTATTTATGTGCACAATAAAGCAATACTGGCATTAGGGTGAGAAGAGAAAAGTGCTTTTGCAGAGTCTAGCATCACAGTTCCATTCTGAAAAGGATTTCTGATCTTGATAACCCAACCCCTACTGCCAGGCTTAGGGCACCAGGGTTTCCAAAAGTTCCTTCTCCCTCCACCTTCACGAAAGTCATCTGCTCGAAAGCTCACTGATTAGTCATCCATCCCGAAGGTGTGTTGGACCAGTGGAATGAATGCGCAAGGGAGGGGCGGGGTCAAGAGTGTCAAAGGCCCCCATTCAAGTACACAAACACACCCGCTCCCAGCCCCTCCCAAAGCTTTGAAATCCCATCCCGGCTTTGTTGTCTCCCCACGAGGGGCCGGAATGCTCTGAGCCCGCAGTATAAAGGCAATCGTGGTGGCCGCGGCGGTGCAGAGCTTTCGTGTGTCCTGCAGTCAGGACTCTGCGCCCGCTGGGGGCTCCGGCAACCCTCCCTCTGCAGCCGCGCCAGCACAGCTTCCCGGTGACCCGGCTTGCAAAGTGACATTCCTCCTTTCTCTTTCTTTCTGTCTCTGGAATTCTTCTGAGATGAAAAGTCTCGGCGCAGTGGGACCTGCCCGGGTCTTGGTCGCCCTGGTAGCAGCGGCCCTTTGCGACCATTCTCTGCTGGGAGTGAGCGCCACCTTGAACTTGGTTCTCAATTCCAACGCCATCAAGAACGTGCCCCCGCCGCTGGGCGGCGCGGCCGGGCACCCAGGCTCCCCAGTCAGCGCGGCTCCGGGAATACTGTATGTTGGAGGCAACAAGTACCAGACAGTTGACAACTACCAGGTGAGAAGGGTCTCGGGGATCTGGGAACTCGGTGGTCCGAAGAGGTCTCATCAGGGGAGAAGGGTGTAGAACGAAGGTGTGTGTGGTTTGGGACGCGCATTTGGAAACTGCATCTGGGAGCAATAGGCGGCAACACCTTTTGGACAGGTGGGCAGAAAAAGACCGAGATTAGCGTCCAGGTCCTGGAGTGCGGGTACGTGGATGCCTAGGTGCCTCATCCTCTCCCGGCCCCCTTCCCGCAGCCCTACCCGTGCGTGGAGGACGAGGAGTGCAGCACGGATGAGTACTGCGCGAATCCTACCCGGGGAGGGGGCACCGGAGCGCAGATTTGTCTCGCCTGCAGGAAACGCCGAAAACGCTGCATGCGTCACGCTATGTGCTGTCCTGGAAATTACTGCAAAAACGGTGAGTTCCTGAGCTCCGTTTCGGACTCAAACTGTCCCGCCTTCGCTCACTTGCGGATGGGAGAAGAAGTTCTCTGCACTGCAGGAAAGCTGAGGGCCACCTGCAAATGGGTATTCGCTCAGCATGCAAGATTCCCCTCAGCTATCTTAATTGTTAGAGTTTATCTCGAAGGAAAGAAATGTTGGAGGGGTCTTGGAGCTCCATATCTCCCTCTGTATTCCCCAGTCATTTAACACAGCAGCTTATTTCACAGTGGACCCCTCCATTTACAAAAAAAAAAAAAAAGTTTGGGACAGCCGTAATGCCAACTCAGAAGAAAGAGGGCATGGGAAGAGTAGGATTATACAGAGACCAAGGAAAGGACCCTTGATGCTTAGCTGCCCTCTCCATTTATCTTACAGTGCCTCTCTGGACTATGCCAGTCTGGCCTCTGCCTCATGATCCCTGATGAAACTGTTGTCAGCCAGAAGACAATGATTTATTTTATCTGTGCTGGCCATTCTTAAGGGAGCTCTTGATACCCTCACATCCTGGCCTTCTCCATCCTCCCCACTGCCTCCACCTCCTGCTACCTTAAAATAAGTAATCCTTCCCCCAACCACAGGTCCACTAAAATGTAATGTCTCCAAGAGGTAGACTCAGACAGCCAGAGAAGGCTCCAGAAATAAACTTAAGGGTGGCAATCCTCCTTAGGACTCAGTAATACTTCAGGATGAACTCACTAGATCTCTGTAATATAGAAATTACACAGTAAAGTAACTGGTGGGTGAGATTGCAATCTTCCAGGCAGCTGGTATTGCGATTCTTAATTTAGTGGCAGTACCCATATAGCACCAATGGCAGAGGAGTTATTTTTAAAAACAATTTTTAAGTGACTGATTTTCTTACCCCAAAGGTGATATTAAAATGGACAGAAGACTCAACTGTTGGTAGGAAAGTGTTTTACATGGTTGTATTGGGGATGTTGCATATCACTGACAGTGTACACATTGATGCTTCTGTCCATCTGGGGGTTTTATGCTAACACTAGGAAGTTTGGCTTATGTGTAAAATTGTGTCACTGCAATGAGGTCTCTCACATTGGTGGAGGCATAACAGGCTGCCACTGTCACAGCTGTAAGTCATAAGGCATTACAGCCCAGAAGTTAATCACTATCTCCTGCTTCCTCAGGACTGTGCATGCCTTCTGATCACAATCATTTCCATCGAGGGGAAATTGAAGAGACGATTATTGAAAGCTTTGGTAATGATCACAGCACCTTGGATGGGTACCCCAGAAGAACTACGCTGTCTTCAACACCATATCATACCAAAGGTAGGTTAAGGGGCCTTAAGACTCCTTCATCCTTGTTAACACATCAGGAGTGCTTTTTGGACTATCTGAATTAATGCAGGTTTAGCCATGATAATGTACTTTTCTGATTGTCTCTATTTTTTTCCCCTAGGACAAGAAGGTTCTGTCTGTCTCCGATCATCAGATTGTGCCACAGGATTGTGTTGTGCTAGACACTTCTGGTCCAAGATCTGTAAACCTGTTCTCAAAGAAGGTCAAGTGTGCACCAAGCACAGGAGAAAAGGCTCTCATGGGCTAGAGATATTCCAGCGTTGTTACTGTGAAGAGGGCCTGTCTTGCCAAATACAGAAAGATCACCATCAAGCCAGTAATTCTTCTAGGCTTCACACCTGTCAGAGACTCTAAGCCAGCTGTCCAAACACAGTGAACTCTTTTATATAATATATGCTATGAAAACCTTTTGTGATTTTTGCCAGCTCTACCCTGAAGGATGTACAAATTCTGTGATTATAGCTAAGCATTCCGATAATACCTTCTGAAAATCTGGAGTGTAAGGGCTTTGTTTCTTTATGGAACTCTCCTGTCGTTGATTGCAGTAAATTACTGTGTTGTAAATTCTCAGTGTGGCACTTATCTGTAAATTCAACCAAACTTTTAATTATTCTTTCTGGAGGTGCTGCATTGTCTATCGATCCTCTCGTTGTGTAAATTTTTGTGCACATTGATTGTTATCTTGACTCTGATAAATATTCTATTCTATATTGAATTGTAATAAATAATGTCAGCTTATACTTCCTAAATGTATAACCCTCCCCTTTTAATTCTAGAATCTAGAATGCAATGAGCTTTTGGAATGACAACTAATAGGTATCTAAAATTTATCATGAAAATACTAGCTTATTTTCTGAAATGTACTATCTCAGTGCTTGGATTATATTTATTTCTAGGCTGTGATAGTCCTTGAAATAAAATTTTACATTTAATACCATGAAATGTTACAAGTATAGATAAATTTTGGCATTTTGACCTTAGGTGTATATGTGTGTGTGTGTGTGTGTGTGTGTGTGTGTGTGTGTGTGTGTTCTACAGAGACAGAAATGTGACATGTTTAAAGATAATTAGATGAAGCTATTATCTAAAAGTAAGGTAATGTTGATCAATTCTAGAGTAATTTTTAAGAGAAAAACCTATTCTCCATTGACAAACTCAAGTAATCATGATGCCTGACATTGAATCTTACATTACTACTTTCAAAAGTAGTTTCCAATAAATTGATAATATCTACCCAAATGATTAATAACTATTGGGCAGCAAAGGAAATTTCCCATGAAAGTCATACCAGAGCAAAGAACTTGATGGTTAGCAGGAAGAAGGTATGTATGTGTGGAAATTCAGTTAACAAATACAAGTAGATTTTGTACCAAGTAAGCTAATTTGAAGTATCTTAAATACTACGTCATGTCAGGAAGACGTATTCTAATTACTTTGATTTTAAAATAATTATGAATAAAACCCACAAATCCTCATGTTCTTTTCATCTCTTGCTATATTGAATATTGCAATTTTTGCTTAACCTGAATTCTGTTTATTGGGATTAGGACATGGATATATCGTTTAAAAGAAAACCCATAGAAATGAAATCTAACTGGCTTTGTATTTTTACCTGCCAACTTGGATATTGGCAAATCTAATACTTAGGAAGGGAAAGGCAACTGTCTCAAATTACACTTATTCTGTAATACTCTAAAAATCTACATCAAAACCACAAAATGCTAGGTTTAAGGCACTCCAAAGAACAGTGACTGATCAATTGTTCAACAAGTTTCCTTAAATAACGCAGATGTCCTAGAATGTCTGTTTTAGTATTCCTGGAAGTGGTTCAATTTCAAGGGGCTCAGCCAAAGGGCCACAAGGGTTGGTTGGCTCTTCACTGAAAAGGGAACTGGCAGGATGTCTGTTGTTACATTCCTTTTGTCTGGAAGTTTCAGCTTCCTCGCCCTGGAGAAACTTTTTTCTACATGTGCTTGTTTTCTGAAGTGCCAGGAAGGCCAATTCTAAGGCCTGCCATCTCCAATAAAACAATAGAGGAAACAGGAAACCCTTTCTTCAAAAAGAAGAAAGAAGGGCCTCTGTTTTAGAGGGGAAAGGAGTGAATGTTTAAAGGGCTTGGTTATGGGATCCCTTCCTTTCTACAGGAACTAACTATGGCCAGAAACTCCCTGTCTCTCCACATCTTGGTACATCAATCCTAGTTCTGGCCCCTTTTGCTTCCCATCCTATGATGCGGGTGGGAGACTGAGAAACCAAACAAGAAGGGACACTTCTTTTTCCTGTCCAACCGAGATGTTAGGGAGAGAGAAAAAGAAATTCTGCACATTTATAAAGGTGATAAAATATCAAGGAAACTGTAGATACTTTATTCACTAGTTATGGAGACTGGGAGATAGACGTCAGATACAATATAAATTCAAAAGAGGATCGTTTAAGGAATCTCCAACATTTTAGATAGTAGCTGCTTAAAATGTGTATATGATTTTACTTTTAAACAACTTATTGGAATGAAAAACATACACTTGGGAATGCATTCACAAGGTATTTGATCAAGTGGTAGCATACTTTACATACTGCCTTGCATCTCACTGTTTTTTACTTTGTGTGTCTTGCAGGTCAGTCTGTATAATACATAGAAAGGTGCCTCATTCCTTTTTATGGCTGCCTTATAGTATGCTGGAATGGCTATGCCATTATTTATAGAGTCAGTATGGAGAGGCATTTAAATTGTTTCCAGTATTTTTGCTATAACAAATATTGTACAATGAATATAGAATTTATTTGTGTGTGTGTGTGTGTGTGTGTGTGTGTGTGTGTGTGTGTGTGTCCTACTGCTAGCATAGTTGTAGGGTAAGATAATGAGTGACTTCTGAAGCAAAATCCAAAATTAAGAAGCATGCTTTTTATAGCTACTCATAAGGGGGGCAGCATGGGTAAAATGTCAAGTTTCCTGCTTATCACTGATTTAGTAATGATTAAACTCTTTCTTGCTAAATTGTATCAAAAGAAGAAGAAACATAGGCTTATCCTAACAATTTCACAGTAAACAGTGATCTCTGTAGTTCATTTAAAGGTGGACTTTCTTTAATCCTTTGATTTTAAAATAATTGTTAAAAAAAATCACAAATCAGTGATTCCCCCATCCTTTTGTTTTGCTGGAAGAATTAAATATTTCAAATTTTGTTTAAACTGAAACCTATTGATAAGAATGAGGATGAAAATATACTGTTTAAAAGAAAAAAAAAGATATGCCTAAATATGATTATTCATATTTCAGTATATTGAAACACTTTATGGATTTTTCCCATGATAAATCATATTGTACTAATTCAATCATGAGATTAGTGACAATTATACTGTCATAAATTTTATCAGTTTCAGTATTTCTAACTACATAGTCAAATTAGCTATCATTGCCAGTTATGGAGATTTAGGGTGAGATCATTAAAGTTTCCTTCATTTTTAAACTGGATATATTATCTAACTTTATCATGCTAATAACTTTCTTTTATAGTCTTAAAGAAAACTGGACAATGTTACCATTTGTCATATGAAATGTGTTTCATTTAGTTGTGGATTATCTTCTAAAATGCTATTCTGAGTACAATATCAAAATATAATATTTATCTCCACACTAAAAAAGCAGAAAATAAAGAATCTACATAATTTAGGCATCTGATGCTTGTGCAGTATATGTATATATGTGGGTATTTACATGTATGTCCTAATGGCAACTGCTTAGAACTAATCAATCATCTCAATAATCTGAGACTAAAATCTCATTAGCATTCTCAGCATTCTCTAATACTAGAGAATCTTAATTCAATCAACATTTTTGAGGCTGTCATGCTAAGTAGGCACTATACTGGAATTTAACATGATGTGCACAATATGCTCTCTAGCATCAAGGAACTCACAGTTTAGAAAGTTGATAAACAACTCTGAGTGCTGAGGGTTGGTTTAGTATAGTGGTCTGAGACACACTCTCTGGAATCAGACAGACATGGGGTGGAATCAAGTTTCCCTCAGTTTCTAACTTCATAATGTTGGGCAAAGAATATACCCTCATTGATAGCAAAAAGAGAATACCAACTTTAGAGTGTAAGTGTGAGGGTAACATACATTATAGTAATACTTAGCATTAAGCCTAGCACACAGTAAGCATTCAACTTAAGGTCTTTACTATTGGGCAATAAAACATTTTTAGAGTAAGACATTGTTATATATATATATATATATATATATATTAATACATGGTGAGAGATTACAACATGTAGGTGATCTCAAAAAGCTTCAGCATTAGCTGTTTGTATTTAACCATTTTCTTCTGAGCTTCAGGTCAAGGTGGAGCAGTAGGTAAACACTGTGTTTGCCTCTTCCCATAACCACATCAAAATTACAACTAAAATATGGAACAACCATCATCGAGAATCGTCTGAAGTCTAGCTGAACTGAAGTCCTATAACTAAGGACATACAGAAGAAGCCACCTCGAGACTGGTAGGAGGAGGGGAGATGGGGAATGGGCTGGCCCCACACCCACATGTGGTGGTTAAAAATCAGAAGAGATTTCTCAGCTGTGGAGGGCCCCCTGAGGAGCAAGCAGTCCCAGCTCCACACCAGGCTCTCCAACCCAGGGTTCCAGTGCCAGGAAGAGAAGTCCCCACAATTTCTGGCTGTGAAAAGTAGCAGAGATTGTGACTGAGTGAGATAGAGAGTTTCTGAAGTCCCAGGCATCCCTCTTAAAGGACCCACACATGGACTTACTGACTCACTCTGAGCTCCAGCATTGGGGAAGCAGCTCAAAAGGCACCAGGGACATATGAAAAAGGGCTAAATTGCCTGGTTTCAGGGTGAAGGTTAGAGGGGCAGCTTTCTTTTAGACAGATGTACTGGCAGAATCCACTGTTTCTTTGATAAGCCCACCCCCAACCCAACATACACATGCACGAGAGTGCCATATCTGAGTCTCTAGCAACCTGGCTAACACCATTTACCCCACCCCACTCAACTTGTAGGACCAACCAGTCCACTTCCTGTGACATTTCTATACAAACAGCCTGTCTTGGCTCATGCTGTGGGCATTCCTAAGAGCTCTCAAAGGTTGACAAAACTCAAAAAGCAGGAACTGGCCTCAACATGCTCCATATCTCTTGATGAGCAGCCCCAAGGCTGGCACTAGTGGCAGCCAGCTGTGGCTTCTAGCTTAGCTTTTCACAGGCATCTCTAAGCCCAGCATAAGTGGCAACTATCTGCAGATCACTCTGTAGCTCATATAAACTGGCCTCAGGCAGGACACAGACAGTAACTGACCTTGGCCTGCAACAGAAGGCCCAGAAACAACACACCCAGTGGCCAACTTCAGACCACACCAGAGCACCACCCAACCACCTCCACAAATGACACACCCAAGGGCAAACAGGGCAGGCACTAGAGCCCTGCTAAAGGGAATTCTGCTGCATAGGGTCAGCCCCTGCACAATAGCTCCCCTGCTGTAGTCACAGCCAGGCCTCATGACCATCCAGCCTGAGGGTCAATCCCTCTCATTCATGTGTAACCAGATAAAGAGCTTTCCAGACAAGAAAAAGCTAAAGGAGTTCATCACCACCAAACCAGTAGTACAAGAAGTGTTAAAGGAGCTTCTTTAAGGAAAAAAAAATGTTAAAAATATGAATAATAAAAGATCAATAACAACATATTTATCAAAAATTACTTTCAATCTGAATGGATTAAATGCTGTAGTCAAAACATAGGGTAGCTAGCCGGCCGAGTGGCACGGTGGTTAAGCGCTGGCTTGGGATGCCAACGGCCCCTGTTTGGGTCCCACATATGAGGGCCAATGACACTGCCCTCCAAAAAAAACAAACAAAAAACAAACAAAAAAAATATAGGGTAGCTGAATGGATAAGAAAATAACATCCTTACATATGCTGCTTATAAGAGATTCACTTCAGATTGAGACATACACATACAGAAAGTAAGAGGACAGAAAAAGATATTTCATGAAAACGGAAATGAAAAAAAAAAAAAAATGCTGGGGCAGCAATACCTATACCAGACAAAACTGCCTTTAAAACAAAGGCTATAACAACAGACTAGGAAGCACCCAGTAATCCCACCCAGGTATTTTATCCAATGAAACCCAAAACATTACTTCAAAGGGACATGTGCATCCATATATTCATTGAAGAATTATTTACAATAACCAAGATATGGAGGCAACCTGGATGTCTATGAATGGATGAATGAATAAATGAATAAATGGGAGGTGGTACATATAGACAATAGAATATTACTCAGCCATAAAAAAAAGAATGAAATCTTGCCATCTACAACAATTTGGATGACATGGACATAGAGGGTGTTGTTCTGAGTAGAGTCAGACAGAGAAAGACAAATGCCATATGATTTCACTTATATGTGGACTCTAAAGTACAAAGTAAATGAATATACAAAACAGAAACAAACAGCTATATACAGAGAACATTGTGAGGGTGCCAGATAGTAGTAGGGTTGGGGAGATGGGTGAAAAAGGGAAAGGATTAAGAAGTACAAATCTGATGTTAAAAAGTAGTCATGGGGATGTGGGGTATAGCATAAAGAATATAATCAATAATAGTATAATAATGTATGGTGTCATACGGGAACTAGATTTATTGAGGTGATGGTAATTTATATAAAGATCTAACCACTATGTTGTACACCTGAAACTAATATTGTATGTCAACTGTAATTGTAAAATAAAATTTATTTAAAAAAATATTTCTTTCCAAGTCCCTTTTATTTCAAGGAAAATAAACCATTTAAACTAGAGAAAGTAAAATGGATACATGGATTGAAATCCTACCTCTTATGAAAATCAATATGGAAACCAATCTGCAGACTAACTTCATTAGCTTGCTAATCATTTCTCCTCCACTGTAATTTGCACATGTCTATGGTAGTATAAATTCTGTCCCCAATGCAAATGACCTTCAGGCTCAGCTCTGCTCAGCAAACTGCTTAGCCTCTCAAGAGACTCTTTCAAATTCTGGGCAAAGGTTCTGATTGGCTCACCTATGACCAAGGGTTCACCTCTGGTCAATTGGCTGGATTGGTTACTGGGATTTGAAAATATAAACACGACTGACTACATCCAACCTACGTTTAACAGGAAGGAACTAGGGTAGTTTCACAAGAAGGGTGTGTAGAATCAGTCACCACATAGTATGTCTACAGCATATTTGTTTTGAGTGCTGAGAAGAAGTTGACAGGTAGAAAAGTAAGGAAAGGAGTATTGGAGGCAGAGCAAGTAATGTAGGAAAAATTATAAAGCTATAAAAATAAAAATTCATACTGGGTTAACAAAAAAAAGAGAAGCAATAATCCTCTGTGGCTAGAGTATGAGCTACCTGGGAGGAGGACTATTCTGATGTTTGTAATTTAATTTGTTATCCAGGAAAGGAGGGAGAGAGAGAGAGAGAGAGAGAGAGAGAGAGAGAGAGAGAGAGAGAGAGAGAGACCTCTTCATTGTCAACAACATCTACCATATAGGTGGTGATGGAGCACAAGATGATTGACACATATTTTGTTTCAAAAGATTACTAGACTGTCTTCACAAACCATGGTTATTTCTTTGCAAAAATAAAAAATAAAATATGGATAATATTATTTTATTTCCAGCAAGAGTTGTCATATCTGGTGGAGTTGGAGTTAAATAAGTCGCATTTGAGACAATTTTCTTTTTGACTGATGTAATTAATACACAGCTTTCACAAATCGTGGTGGGTTTTTTCTTTTGCCAAAAAAGTTATAAATTAAAATACTAAGACACAGCCTCTAAATATCGGTTAATGTAAAATTGCATCGAAGGCCACTGATAACTGACCCCCTGAGATTATAAACTATTGAATGAATTCTGTTCAAAAAGGATCATTAGCAGAAGATCTGAAGCATTCCTGAGCATGGTAAGACCATACTACATTTCACAATATTTCACACTAAGTTCATCCTGTTGAGCAAAAATTCCTTTTAGAAAGAGTCCTATTATTGAAACATTTTACATATTTGCAGATGATAATACTTAACCTTGGCATAGGTGCAGAAAATTGAGCTTGCTCATACACTATAAGTAGGACTGCAATTGATAATTACCTTTCTGTAAGGCAATTTTCAGGTATCTTAAAAATGTGAAAACCCTGATACAGCAATTTAACTTACAGAAATTTGTTTTAAGAACAGAACCATGGATGTATACAAAAATCTGTCTAAAGTGACATTATAGTACACAAGTTAAAAATGAATTGTGTCCAGTAAAAGAGAACTGTTCAGATAAGTAACAATATACCCTGAAAATATCCTTCAATCATCCAATTTATCTGGAGAAGTGGGCACAGGTCTCCATGTACTCTGCACATTTCACTGTTTAAAAGAAGCGTATTACAGAACATACGCAGTATAATCAGAATTACTTGTAGTAACATCAAATATCTAAGTCTAGATGGCCATGTCTAAAAAGTAAGATTGGGGACTATCTAATCTCTTTCTTTTCATTATATACTATTTTTCTATAGCAATCAGGCATAATATTACTATTTGTAGTAAATCTAAAACTGGGACTAAAACGGCTTTTCCTCATCAACTTTTTGACACATAAAGTACATATCTTGATATGCCTCAGTCTGGGACGTTACATTCCTCATTAGGGAGATTACTGGCAGTGCAGAAGCATTCCTCCCTGAATTTCCCAAAAACTACATAAAAGAAACTATCCTTTGCTTACTGACCAAATTCTTTTCCATTCAAGGAGGACTGACTGAGAGGAACACATCTGGTACAGAGAAGACCTGCAAGTATTTGTTGAATTGAGTAAATGGATGGAGGAAAAATAGGATTATTTGTTGCAAATTTCAGTAACATTACAACAAAACAAAACATACTTAAACAAGTGCTCAAAAATATCTAAAAGAAGGAATAGTCGACAAAAGAAAAATTGCAATTTTGTTATAATTGACATACTTTTTTTCTATGATCTTTCATCTTCAGATTTACTTTGTCAGCTATCATACATTGTGATGAAGTGTTTGGCATACTACATAAATCACACAAATACATAAACCACCATCCCAGGACATGGCCTTTAGTTTAGACATCTTTATGGGTGAGAAAAATATCACCATCTTTTTCCTGGCAATATAATTATTGTCATATATAAGATATGCATATATAAGATAATGCTATCAGACAGCTTAGCTTCTAATCATACAAACAGAAGGACTGAATTTTAAAGCTAATTTAAATAGAAAGCTAGAGATAAGAAAGAGGATGGAAATTCTTTTTTTTTTTTTCTTTTAAAGATTTTATTGGGGAGTTGGGGGAGGGTAACAGCGTTGGGGAATCGGGGAAGGGGAACAGACAAGTTGTTGTCTTTTTGTTCTTCAGTCTAGTTGCAGAGGGTGGATGTTGCTTCACTGGCCCATGTTGGTGTCGTCATTGCGCTCTTCCCGGATGAGGCAGATCGGTCGCCGGCCTTTGGATGTCGCTCACCGCAGCTATTGGCAGCTCACACTGGCTGCCAGCCACTCACTGTAGCCTATGGCAGCCCACTGCAGCAGGGGCTGCAGCCTACACCATCGCCGGGGCTCGCACAGCCCAGCTCCAGGTGGAGCTGTTGTTAGCTGTAGAGGGCAGTGTCACTGGCCCTCATATGTGGGATCCGAACTGGGGCCGCTGGCATCCACAAACCAGCTCTTAACCAATGCGCCACTCCGCCGGCCCAGGATGGAAATTCTTTATTCAGGGTACTCTGCACATTTCACAGTTGTATTATCAGTCTTGGTTATCTTCGTCAAGGAGCACAAAGAGCTGTTATGTCCTGATTCTTATATGACTTATTGCAAAAAATGATTAAAACAAACAAAAAAGCCAGATCTTCCACTTCGCTAAGGCTGGAGTCCCTTTGTGGCAAAAATTAAGAAACTGGCCAATGTTTTCTTTTTATTCAACAACTTTCTCCTTGCTGTTTACATCACCTCTCTCCCTCTAAGACAACCCTATTTCTATTTTCTTAGCTTTCATCCATTCCTTCTTATCTCTTTCCCTTACTCTTTTCATAAAGCTTTCGATATCTTTATTATTTTTTAATCCTGAGTACCTAAACTTTTGCAGTGGCATCCTCCCAGACTTGTGCTTTTAGATTTTGTAGCTGAAACTGTTAGCTATTCATCAATCCAGTTCCTCTTTCTTCCTGAGAAAATTTCCCAGCCTCCCTTGCTTAGCCCAGGGGATGTGTGACTGGAGACTGCACTAGCTTTTCTGTGAATTTCCAGGGAGATAATGACAGCCTTGTGATTAAGTGGCAGAGTCTCTCTCAGCCTGGATTTCTAAACAGTAGCATGAGCAGATCATCCCTGTGTCCCCAGCCTCCAGTTATTGTTAGCAAGAAATAAGCTTTAATTGTGATAAGACATTAGGATTTAGGATTTTTGTTTTGTTTTGTTTTACTTTAATACACACCTCAGGCTTTACCTTCCTCCTTCATTCCCTTCTTTCCCTTCCCAAATTCTGCCCTCTTATGTGCCCACTTCAGAACAATAAGGGCATGTCTAATAAACAATAAGGGCTTGAAACTGCGAAGCAAATGAATTCACATTGTTAGCATTTAAATGAAAATGTGAAAGCACACACCATTGTGCTTGACAGACAGTAAGAATTCAAGGGCTATTTTTACTTTCCTTTTCATATTTGGGGACTTTGCAAATAAAGCCTCCTCCCAACTAAGCAATACAATTGACAGAGAATGGTCATGAGAATAATTTTTCAGGGTGCTTTCCAGGTACCAGAGGCTATTTTAAGTGTTTCTCCTAGATTTAGTCATTCCATTCTCACAATAACTTTTTGATGTAGGTATATTTACATCCTATTTTATAGGTAAGGAAACTGAGGCAAAGAAAGTTTAAGGTGTTTTGTTTACCTGATGTCAGATAGTTACAAAGTGACAGAGCCAGAATTTGAAAACAGAATCCTGCTCCAAAATCCAGGCCCTTTACCACTACTAAAGGGCTGGGCATTCAACCATTAAAACTTGTGTACCACCTAAGTTATCTAATAACTACATTAAAAATATGCTAAAGATTTATCTGGTGATTTGGAAAAATGCAGCATCTCAAGCTTCTTGAGAAATTTCTTTTGATGAAATATTATTTAAAAATATATTCGAAATGCCCTGTGGTCTTTCTTGTGTGGAAAAAAAAAAGTAAAAGATTAGATTAATAAAACTGTGAAAGCAAACTGATGTAAACTTCACAATAAAATAATTTCTTTCTTGATTACAGAGAGAGAGTTTGAAGTAAACTTTCCTGGTAATTAATCCATGAAACTCACTGTTAGATTTTTATGCTATTTCTCTCAACCAAGAGGATGCTTTATGCACAGTGATATTATACGAACTACATCATGATAAAATCCATGCTTTTAGGGCTAATTACCAAGTCACCTATACACAAAGTGTACTGTGTTTCACAAATGTTGTTTTTCATTCTGATTATAGTTGCCTTTCCTTCAAGTCCATCCTTCAAATTATACCTTATGTGGTGACAACTACATTTATGGTTACCATTTGCTATTTACTAACAAATAAGGGCTGAGTGGCTTTAACTTCCAGAAGAAGAAAAATGTCTAGTATAATTATATCACAGATTCATCCTAAAGAGCTAAAAATAACTGAGACATACACAAGAAAGTTACCTGAATTCAGTGTTTAAGTGATTGTTTTTCTAAGAGCACAAAATTGATGATGAATTTGCAGTAGTGAGGTAGAAATTGGTGTAAGGGTTCAATTTTTGCATCGTTTTAGGTCTTAGGATAGTGCCTAGTGTAAAGTAAAGGCTTAACCAAGTTGTGCTACAACTGTCCATTAATTCCAATGTTGATGAGCTTTCAGTGTGTCCTTGTGTGAAAACTATTTCAGTCCACTTGTTAATTCAGGATACTATAAATATACCACAATGGTGATGTGTTTTGTGCCATCAGGAAGGGATTTTCCATGCCAGTTTAGGTTCAAGAAGAAGTCAAGGTATTGAATTTTAGTTCTACATATGCTCCTGATTATATTTCAAAAGGGATAATCATTTTATAGCTTTCTTAGGTATGTGGTTCCTAAACTCAGTTCACCATCTGAAATACCTGGCAAACTTAAAAATGCAGATACCTGGGCCCCTTCCAAAATTTACTGAATCAAAATCTCTTAGGATTAGGCCTATATATCTGTGCGTTTTAGAGCTCTTCCCTTGATTGATATTGTACATCTAATTTTGGATCCTACTGTTACAGGTCTTTTAATCAAAATGAGTGGATAAAGAAAATGTGATGTGATATATTGGAATATATATATATATATATATATATATATATATATATATATTATTCAGCTATGAAAGAGAACAAAATCTTGTCATTTGTGACAACATGGATGGATCTTGAAGGCATTATACTGAATGAAAAAGTCAGAGAAAGACAAGTACTGTATGATCTCATTTAATGTGGAATTAAAAAAAAAACAACACACTGAAAGAAAACAAGCTAATGGATACAGAGGACAGAGTGGTGGTTGCCAGAGGCAGATGGGTTGGGGGAGGTGGGTGAAGGGGTTTAAAAAATACAAACTTCCAGTATAGAGGAAATAATTCAAGAGAATGTAATGCACAGCATAATGGCTATGGTTAATAATACTGTATTGGATATTTGAAAATTGCTAAGAGAATAGATATTAAAAGCTCTCATCATGAGAAAAAAAATTCACTATGTGTGGTGATGGATGTTAACTAGACCTATTGTGGTGATCATCTTGCTATATATACAAATATGAATCATGTGGCACACCTGAAAGTAATATAATGTTATATGTCAATTATACCTCAATTAGGAAAAGAAAATGGGGAAGGAGCAGGTGGGGAGGAAAGGGAAGACTTTTGTCAGCTTAACTTCGGGCTTCAGAATTTATAATTATAGTGGCCACTGATTGATTCTATTAAAATGTTTGTTTCTTGGGTGATGACAGGCTGCTTTTTTCAACTAGATTAATCTGGATTAACCCAAACTGCATTAACTGAATAAGAGACCTGAACACAGATAAAAAGACTGATGTTATCTCTCAGTGTTTCTTAAACCAAACCAAAACAACTATAGCCTATAGTTGTCTTCTGATAGAAAAGAAACCAAATTTAGTTTTAAAAGTTAAAAAAAAAAGAAAACAAGCTACAAAATCATACCCAAGTCATTTTTAGTAGAATTGTAAAACAGATAGTCCAAGCTGACCTGAGGCTCACCTCAGGCGAGAAGACCGCTACCCCCACAAAGTCTCCTTAAATCACACAAGATATTTCTGATGCCCAACCTTTTACACTGACTCAAAAAAATTCTTAGTAAAATCTCTACCCCTGACAAGTTATTTCTGTTACAGGATGTGAAAGCCTGGGATGACATGGAGAAAGGAAGATACATGTTGACACTTTGATTCACAGGCAATTGTATAGAAAGGTAGAAAGCTAGGGCTTACGTCCACTTCATGTCTAACGCTACTATGTACTGATCATTGCAAATACCAAGTTTAGAAAAACTGCTTACAGGCTGAAGTAATTTCATAATAGGTAAAATAAAGCACCCTTCTCACTTCCCAGCCCTCCAGACAAAGCCCAGCCGGCTGGTTAAAAGAGCTGAGTTGACCCCTGAGTTCAAACCAGAAAATGAGACCCACCAATGTTTGAAAACTTACCAAAGCCCTGCAGTGGTGGGACATCGAGGATCAGATGCTGTTTTTGGAGACTCCAGGTTGGAGCACCAGAAGAGGAAGAAAAGGAAAGAATTGGAAATCTGGGGCAAAGAAGAGGAGGGCGAGGGACCCAGAAAAGCTAGGCTGGCTGGGCCAGACCTCATGCTTCTCATCCCTTAAGTCACAGATTTTTCCTTGAAATTCCCCACTCCTGCATTTAAATATTCCTTGATTATACCTCAAGCCAAATCAGGTTGTTGCCATTTACAGAATGGAAACTGAGGCCCGAAAGGATTATATAAGCCCTTCTCCTGCTCTGCTAAAGAGAAGGATGCCGCCCACTACTTCTGAGGAAGGTTAGGAGGTCACCCCCATCTCGACACAAAGAATTTCCATCGCTGGAGTTCAGGTATGAGCACACATTTCTAGGGTGCCTCTGGTCCCACCTCTCAGCTCCTCTGCCACAAAAAAAAAAAAAAAAAAAAAAAAAAATAAACAAATAACCAAACAAACAAAAGTAATATTTGTGTCTAAGCAGACACAAATTTAAAAGCTGTTGAACTTCTGAAACGCTTGTTGTCTTAAAGGAAGGCTGAAATAATGGTTTGTTTTATTTTGTTTTTAATTGGGGAATTGGGGGAGGGGAACAGACAAGTTGTCCTTTTGTTCTTCACTCTAGTTATGGAGGACATTGCTTCACTGGCCCATGTTGGTATTATCATTGCGCTCTTCCTGGGTAAGGCAGCTTGGTTGCCAGCCTCTGGACAGCCACTCACTGCGGCTCTTGGCTGCTCACGCTGGCTGCTGGCTGCTCACGCTGGCTGCCGGCCAATCACTGTAGCCTATGGCAGCCCACTGCAGCAGGGGCTGCAGCTATGCTGTCCCAGGGACTCACAGCAGCCCAGCTCCGGGTGGAGCTGTTGTTCACCATCTTAGCTGTACAGGGCAGTGTCACTGGCCCTGTATGTGGGATCCGAACTGGGGCCCTGCTGCGCAGAGCTGGAACCGGCACCCCAAGCTAGTTCTTAACCAGCGTGCGACTCGGCAGACCCTGAAATCAGTGTTTTAATGGCATGCATTTAAACATCTGCTGTGGCCATAGGTCTTTCATGTTTCTCTCTCTGTGTCTCGTTTTTTTCTCGGAATGAGCAGACACATAGTCCATCACCATGAAAGCCTTGTTCAGTGGCTGCCAGGTGACAGGCCTGTTGTAGAAAACACAGAGAGCAGTATGTGGAAAGTTGTTTAAGTACCAATGAAAGAAAACCAGTAAACACCTCCTTAAGCTGATCTCTAGGGTTTTCTAATTCTTTGGACATTAGTCTTTAAATAATTGAACCATAATCTCATTTGAGATGGGAAAAATATAAACAGGTGCCCTAGCTTCTAATGATTTCATTCCCAGTGAAAGACACAGGTGTCGAAGTCTTAAGGACTGTGGTGGTTCATTTAGTGCACTAAATCTTGGTTTGTTTGCTTTTTTTCCTTTTAAACAAAACACCAGCCTTCGTGTTAATCCACAGTGGTGTCCGCAGCTCCTTTTACCTTGCACTGTCACTTATACTACTTCCTCTGGTTGTTCTGATTTTCTGTGGTTGCTGCTGTTGTGGCTTTGAAAGCCATTAATTTTCTCCAGGACCCTGGTTCTCAGTCTTAGCTGCTTATTGAATCACTTGGGATGCTCTAAAAACTACAGGTATACCTCAGATATTGTGGGTTTGATTTTAGACCAGGGGTCAGCAAACTTTTGAGACAGAAGAGCCGCCAGAGGTCAGCAAACTGCGGCTCTCGAGCCACACGAGGCTCTGAAGTAAAATTGAAAATGAAACTATCATAGTTTCATTTATAAAATTTTTACAGGATCTTATTAACATAAGGGTTATTATGTAAAAATATACTTGTGGCCTTTGAATAATTTTTAAATTGTTGTGAGGGACAGGACTGGCTCTTCCAAGGGTCAGCAAACTTTTGAGATGGAATGAACGTCCCCAAAGAGCCGCATGTGGCTCGCCAGCGGCAGTTTGCCAATCCCTGTTCTAGACCACCACAATAAAGTAGCATTACAATAAAGTGAGTGATAATCTTTTTTGCTATTGAAGCAAAGTTGTAAAAAAACACATCCGTGGAGAGCAATAAAGCGAAGCACAATACAATGAGGTATACCTGTACTGATGACCATGCCCCACCCTCGAAGACTATGATATCATTAAAATGGAATGAAGCCTGGGCATTGGGAATTTTGAAAACTCCTCAGGCCATTCCAACCTGCTGCAAAGTTCCAGAACTATCATTCTAGGAAGTGGAATTGGATACTGGTTTCCTTTGCCAATGCTGACCTTTTCTGTCTTTGACCTAGCATTCATGGGTATTTGGTTGCTTTTGCTTTTCAATGAGAGTACAAAGTAAGAGGAAACTGTCAACTTAGGTAACCTGTTCAGTGTGTCATATCAACTTATTACATTGACTTTGAGTATAGAGTCGGTTTGGCGCTTGTACTGGGGAAATACAGGATATGTACATGTTTACTATAGAGTGCAGAAGATGTCAGAACATTATCTGAATACTGCTTATCCAGTTATACAAACAAATGAAAAGAAATGCAATGTTAAGCGTGCCCAGAGAGAGCTATACTTACTCTTGATTCAGAATCTAAATACAGTAAAACCTTGGATTGTGAGTGACTTGTTTTACGAGTGTTCCACAAGGAGAGCAAACATTTCTAAAACATTTTAACTTGGTAAACGAACAATGTCTTGCAATATCAGTAGTTTGTTTCCGTAATGAATTATGCTCACAAACCAAGGTATTACTGTATTAGAATGTGAAAACCACCAAATAATATATAATGAGAATATAAGTTTGTCTCTATCCTGAGAATGAGCAATAATTTAAAATCAAATTTTTAATTAGGTATAATGATGCAAGGTATAGTGAAACTATGTTAACCCAAGTTTTACTGACTCAAATTTTGCAATTCTGAAAAGGCCTAGATATATTTTACTGAATTTAAAGGACTTTTTTAAAAAAAAAATCCTGTAGAATTTTTCAAAGCAAGAAAAATTCAGACTAAAATGATTGTTTTCAAATGGTTTTAATGAAATGAAAATTTGGGGCTGAGTCATTCTTTCAGAGTAGTTATTGGATAAACACCATTATAACAATAGAAACTAAAATGAAAGAAAATTTAAGAGGCAGCCATAGTATCCCAACAAAGCATACTATTTTTACAGTTGTAGGTTCCCTTGCTATTTTCATATCTATAGCAAAACATTTTACCAATAATTCCTGTAGGCAAAAATTCTCTTTCTGATAATGACATATTTTTATATACAATAGAACTGGTCTTCCATGAATTAAACTTTTTATTCATACACTTCACATTATTTATTCTCATATCTTAGTTTTTAAGAGATACTACTCTTGAAGATTCAAGGGTAAAACACATTTTTTAAAAAAAACATCCCATAAGCAAAGCCCTCCCAGTTCCTGAGAATTAATGGGGCTTTGCTGTAGTTTAAAATCTGCTTACTTTTGGACTTTTGTTTACTTTCTCCCATCTCCTTTTCTTTTAACTCAAAAATAATATATGAATATGTTTTTATTGTAAAAAATTGGAAAAATTAAAAATATGAATGTAAAAAGGTAAAAAAATATATAGATTGAAAGTCTTCCTTCATGGTTTCCTTCCCCTCCTCAAAACCTTTCATTTGTCTAGTCGTAACCATTAATTGTTTTGTATCTATTCTTTTTGTATAAAGGAGACAGTCCTTTATTAGCCATCTTTGATTTCTTTTTTATCCACTAATTATGTCATGGAGAGTATTTAAAATGAAATACATGGACATTTGCCACATTCTTCTAAAAAGGTTTCATACTATTCCATAGTACAGATGTTCCTGGGTTATTAATCATTTCCCTTTTTATTGATGACATGTGCCTAATTTTGTATTCTTGCAACCAATGCAATGCTAAACATTCTTATGTATTCCTTTGTGAATACATACAAGTTTTTCTTCAACAAATCTTTAACATTCGATAGATATTGTTAATTGCCTGCCAATAGTATCTGATGTATCATATTTCTACTATCAATATTTGCAATGGGACTCAATTCCTTGCATTTTTCCCAGTGGTAGATACAACCGATCTTTAATTTTTAACAAATGAATGGGAGACATGGCTCACATATTGTTTTCATTTGCTCTTCACTGGTTATTAATGAAATTGACTTTATTTAGAGTATTTATTGCCCATTCATATTTCTTTTCTGTCATTATTACAGAATTGAACTCTCTAATCTCTTGTATGGCTCTAGGTCTTCACACCAGCATTCTAATTAAGACCAATTTCCTTGACAGGATTTTCAAATTTCTTCCAAGAGCCAGTGCACAGCTGTCTACTTAAGGAACAAATTGTCTGATGACACTTGTCTTGATCTCACAATCCTACTGATGATGTGAATGTTCCTCCAAGTGGGCTGACTGCATCAGAGTTACCCAGGAGTCTACATAAAATGTAAACTCCATAGTCCGGATGAATCACAATATCTGGTGGAGAGGACATAAAATCTGCATTTTAAATAAATCTCCCAGAAAATTCCTATGAATAGTAAATTCATAATAAATTAATTCAACCTGCTTTGGACTTCTATTAAGTTTCATAAAAAGCAAAGTAGAGAATATGTGAATTAAAGAAAGCATAAGTTCTTAAATTTCCATGAGAAATAAATGTAATGACATTCATAAGGTATCTCCAAGTGTCAAACAAGTTGGACACTTAAAAATTTCCGCTTCAAAATGTTGTGATAGCTTGCTTCTCGTGAGCACTGGTCAAGTAGTTGCTATTTTTTCCCATAATTAATAGAAACTAATAGAAACATTCTAATCTCACAGACAATCTTTCTTAAAAGAAAAAAAATGTTGTCTGTGTAGTGTGCTAATTGCTAGCAGGATTTCCATCTACGAAAAAGAGGTCCTGGGAATGATGGAAGAGGCACTGAGATCCAAATCCAAGCCTGTGATGGGATGACATGCTGTGGCTCAGACAGACAAGAAAGGAGGGCTGGGGGACATCTGCTGAGCAGAGATGTCACTGAGGAACAAAAGCCAGGGAGAGGGGACAGGGAAGAGAGGGGGAAGCAAAAGAGACAAAGAAAACATCATATAAAACAAAACAAAACAAAAAAACTGGGAGTGGGGGGAAAAATGTATTAAAAAAAATACATTAAGAACACATCAAACATTTTCTTTAATTAACGGTCAATGATTAGTTTCCAGGAAAATAATTGCATAATTTTAAGCACTTTAGTGTGGTTGATTTCTGTGACATTTGACTAACATTTTGGTAAATTCTGACATTTGTTTGCATTTCTGTTTCATTTCTTGGTTGACAGTTTTGTACAAACCATTTCCAATGTTATTTTTATTATTACAGATATTTTAACTTGATTAATCATCTTAGAAATTAAACACAGAAAATTTTAAAAAGGTGGGGCAAGCTTTTGAAGCAAAAATGGCTTCTGGTTAGTGATGTATGGTCAATGCTATCATAGTCATACAGTTATCTTCATTTCTTAGCTCTTATTACTTTAATATAGATTTCCAATGACTCAGGTATAAGATGATAAATGCCCTAATTAGGTACAAAATATATGCTGATTGTATTGAATGAAGTGTCAAATCACCAAATATGAACTGTAAGGAGGTTTTAATTGCTATAATCTATATTTTAAGAAGTAACTCACATTGATATTTTAATACATAATATGCTGATTCTTGTATCCATCTTATCTTGAAGACTTTCTTATCTCCCTTCTCTAATAGGAGGCGACCCCTCCTAAATATAATATAGAATACTAGAAACAGGTTATAGAATATTGCCATGAAAACTAAAGGAGAAAAGAATTTACAATTTCTCCTGATTGTCTGCGAAAAATCACAATAAAACACTCATATTTTTCAGTTATTGGGGTCTTGTGTGTGGGTCAGGCTACACATATGCATATTATCTCCAGCAAGTTCTCAGATTCTAATTTCATGCATTTATCACTTCACAGCTAAAAGAGTATCTCCAAAACATTTATTGATTCTGTTGCCATATCCTAAATTTCAGTGATGTATGTTTAGTGATAACCTTGAACTTCTAATTATAGGCTCTAATCTTGATTGTTATTTGGCCTTCATTATTAAGTTTATAAAATAAATGCTGCTAAATTGCTTTCAAATGCTTCTAAGTTAAAAGCATTTTAATGGATGCTGCATATTCCTGGATTTAAAGTCTAAACCAGAACTAGCAATTCTAAAAATTGTTAATTCCCACTATAATTTTTACTTTATAAAATCTCGTACTAGCTCTTATGTTGTTGTGAAAGATAATTCTCTTGAACTAAAAACAAAAAGAAGGTTTATGGATAACTGTAAGAAAAGATGATCTAAAGCATAACTGTAAGAAAAGATGATCTAAAGCATAACTGTAATGAACTCTTTGGTGTACTCATTTCACTATATGAAAGAAGAATAAAAATCTGAATTTAAAGGACCATGCTAGGGTGAAAATGGACTTGGCGAATCCTATGTAGTGTAACAGAAAGAACACTTTCTTTGTTGTTACAGAGACCTAGGTTCAAAGTTTTGGTCTACTTGTGGTAACTTTTGCCTCTTTTTAGTGCTATAAAATGGAAGGGAAGAACCTATCTTGCATGATTGTTATACAGAATACATAAGAATGAGATAACATATATGAAAACAGTGAGCACAGTCATTGCTGATGCCAATGTTTATCAAGACTTTATCACATACTAGGCACTATCCTAAGGGTTTTCAATGGATTTAGTTCTCCCAAACTAATCTACGGTGTAGGAATTATCTTTATCATGCTCATTTTAGAAAACTTGTCCAAGATCAAACAGCTAGTCAGTGGTAGACAGAAGACTCTTGAGTCAAGACTCCAAGGTGTTGGACTTTAACCAGCCTTTCTCATCTGATAAAATCTAGTGGAGAAGCATTTCAAAGCTCTGGGCTGAACTCTGACTCCAGCTTTATCACATACTAGCTTTGGACTTTAGGCAAGTTACATAAATTCTCTAAACTTTATTTTTCTCATCCTTACATCGGGAATAACAGTACCTAGCACATAAGAATGTTGCAAAGTTTAGACAACCTGTACTCTAGCTTTCTTATGAAGTATCTATTGTGGTTCTGGGACACAATGAGTACTCAATAGTTAGCTAGAGTAATATGTGATTTTCAAAATGTTAATCTAAAAAGAAATATTAATCTCTCTCCCTTTAGTTCTGTGAGATTTTTTGTTTTTTTCTCCTAGAATCAACGTCAAAAATGTTGCTAATCCTCCAGGGTGACCAATACTTATGAATCACCCCCATTTGAAAAGACCTTGACTCTACTTTCTCCCCATTTTATTTTGGAGAAGTTGAAAATAGTACAGTGAACGCTTTTCACCAACATTCATAACTGTAAACATTTTATCATTCAATTTCTCTGTTTTCTATGTATATTTTGTCAAAGCATTTTAAAGTAAATTGTAGACATTATGCCATGCCCCACCCTTCTGGCCCAAATACTTCAGCAAGTATTTCCTCTGAATGGGAACATACTCTGACATAACCAGAATAGCATTATTACTACCAAACAATACAGTTAACCTAGGAAAATAATATTAACTAATATGCAGTCTGTAGTCAAATTTCCCCAGCTACCCCTAAATGTTTTTTATCACTTTTACTTTAATCCTAGATCTAATAAAAAAAACATATACTTCACTTGGTTGTCATGTCTCTTTAGTCCCTTTAATGGAGAAGATGCCCCATATTCTGTTTTGTTTTGTTTTCTTCTTGACATTTAAGGAAAAGTTTATGAAGAGGCCAGGCCAGTTACCACATGTACCACAATTTGTATTAACCTAATCATTTACTTGTGATGATTTCTGATAAAACACTTTTGGCATGTTTACTATACAGGTGGTGTGGCTTCCAATTGTATCACATCAGGAGGCCTATAAGATCAATTTGTTCCATTACTAATGATGTGAAGTCTGGTTACTTGGCTAAGAGGTTGTCCATTAGATCTTTCCATTGTAAAGTCACCTTTTCCCCTTTATGATCAATAAGTAGCCTAAAGGGGAGATAATTTGAGACCATATGAATTTCCTGTTCCCGTCAACTTCTCAGGCAATGAGCTTTAATGTCCATTGATGATCTTGCCAGAGGTATCATTATGAAATCATGTTCTAAAAAATATCTATTTTTTTCTAGTGCTCTGCATTGAAAGAATCTAGAAGCTATGACAGTCCAGTAATAACAAACATACTTGGAGTACTGATCTTGATTTGTAAACATCATTTATCTCTTAGGAAAAAACAAATGGTAGGGGAATTTCAGGCGAAGGACAAAGTAAGCCCAAATGCTTTTTGTGACAAAAAACAAGGAGGTGCTCAAAGACTAATGGGGATCTGTCAGAGGACATAGCAGTCAGTCTGGAGGGGCTCTCACTTGTCAAATTTAAGCATCAAAAGAAAAATTACCGTATTATTCAATAATGGCCCAATGCATAAAACTAATTTTATATATAAATATATATATATAAATATATATATTATATATATATAAAATAAATAATATAAAATAATATAAAATAAAAAATATAAAATAATATAAAATATATATATATTTTATTTATATATAAATATATATATATTTATTTTATATATATATATAAAATAAAAAAAGGAAGCGAGTTTAGGATTTAGGGAATTTTGTTAAGCCGTTGTCTTTTAAAAATTTGACCTTATAATTTAATAGTGGCCTATACGTCAGAGATTACATAGCAGTTTTTGGTTTGTCTTAATTTTACCTTTACTTTGAGAGGAAAATAAAGGAAATTAATCACTAACATGCAGTCTTAACACTTCCAAACTGATATACTGATCACAAATATCTTTCAAATTCTAAGGTAAGGTAGCTGAAAAATATCTTTTCTTCCTTCCTTTTTTTCTTCTTCACCTGGAATAAGTCTTTTGGGCTGATAGTAGAAATTTTGAGGATGCTGATGAATATTAAAATAGATTACACGTTGGGAGGAAAGGTGAGCCACCTTTTCAAAATAATAGGCAAAAAGCAAAGCTAATCTGCTTCAGAGAAGTTGCCAGTTGGAAACAGAATTCCACTTAGAGTGGTTTGACTGAAAATAATTTAATAAAGGGGCTAGTCACAGAGTTGTGGGTAGAGTTAAGGAACCACTGGGAAATATTAAGAAATATCCCCCAATAGGAAAACAATGGCAGGAAGCCATTGTGACTTCTCACCTTGAAAGAGATAGAGAACAGTGAGAGCCAAAGCCATGGGGTAGGGGGCCCAGCAGAGACAGAGACAGGGAGAGAGGAAGGGGAAGAAATATACATAGAGAAATGCACAGTTTGGGAAACACAAATTTATGGTGTGTGTGTGTGTGTGTATTATAAGTTAAAGATAGGGGCCGGCCGAATGGCTCAGTTGGTTAAGAGCTTGCTCAAGAGTGGGAGCTGAGCTCTGAGCAACAGCAGTTCGATGCCCAGACTGAGCTGAGTTGCTGCTAAGCTGTCAACAGGTGGCAGGATGGCTCAGCTAAAAAAAAAAAAAAAAAAAAAAAAAAAAAGTAAGTTAAAGGTAAATAAGAAAAAGCTGTGCTTGCAAGGAATTTATTATCAGTGGGAGGCAAAGAATTCATTAAGAGGGGCAATTCAATGTGATAAATTCTAGAATAGAAGAATAGGGACAGGGATGGCCTAGGTGGTTTTCATAATGACCAAAGGATAGGGGAGTAGAAAAATAGAAGGTGACCATGAAGTCTGCAAGCATAGATTATCAGGTATTGATTGGAATGCCTCATCAGTAAACCACGCATTATGTATTCCCTTTTGTTTCTAGACCTGGTAGCCACCCTGTCAAGTCTACTAAACACAACTGGCAATTGTCTTGGGACAATATAGGAAATGGTAATGGATGCTGTTAAAAATATTGTGGTATGTCTGGCTGCTAAAATTGCTTGGTTGTCTAGATCTGGATTGTCTGCACCTATGCAGATGGTATTTGGAGTTTCCATTATAACTTTAAGTTCTATGTGATGCAGATTTCTTAGAATGTAATATTAGAATGAAAGCATGAAATAATAATATAATTTACTCTAGACTTCACTCTGTGGTACATATGGGTCACAACTTTAGCTTATTTTATCCTCAACTTCTCCCATAAATAACCTTGACAACCGAAGGGTTATAGTTTCATGTCTATTCCCAAATGATCAGCTACCATGATATCTACCTGGATTATAATGCTATGATTTTTAGATCAGCTTCCTTAGGGCTCAGAAGCCTTTGCTTCTAAGTGTTCCCCCTCCAACTAAGTATTTTTGTATCCACTGAGCAAGCCCAGCTGCCTCCTCTAGCTCATTCTATAGTCTTTAATCAAGCACTTAAATCCTTAGTACCTTAACTAAAGTAAATAGTACCAATGTTGTTAAGTAGTTCCCAAGGTGTTAGAGCTATGGGCATTCTGGGCTGCAGTTTGGGAGGATGCATTATTATACTGTGTTAGGGAGCTAGGAAAGCAGTGCTTCTTAGTTCCCAATGGTTTATAGAAATTTTTAGTAAGCTAGCTTTTACTGTAAAGATCACTTGCATAGAGCCATTTGCATAGTTATATAGACGAGCTGGGTCATGCTATAGAATAAGCAGCATACTCGTAAAACTTGTAACATCTTTTAGGAACCATCCTATCATTGATTCAGTGTCACCTAAAAGACTTACTTTGTGAAGCATCTCATTTTTTTAAATCATTAATTGAGAGCAAAACTTCTATTAACTTGATCATTAAACCTATACTTAGGAATAGTTTTTTGCCCCATACTCAACATATGTGAAACATGGAATGAAACACTATTAAATAAGATGATAGATTTTATTAATGATGTTTAATAGTTGACAAAAGTAGTTGAAAAGTTCAGTAGACACCTTTTACCATCAGCCCAGTTTGCAAGAGTGCTCCTTCCTCTGGGGACTGCCCCTTGACCTACTGGGATGAGAACTTCCTGCCAGGCACAGTGATGGGATTTGGGATACACATCTGATCCAAACCCAGCCAATTAGATTCTGTTTCCAAAGATTTGCAATTAGGTCCCAACTGGGGCAAGTTAGAGCCAGTTAATATCTGTATTTCATGGAAACTATGCAATATATCAGCAGGGGCTATCTAATTCTGAGAGACAGTGTGAGGGAGAGAGGGAGAGAGAGAGAGAGAGAAAAAGAGGGAGAGAGGGAAAGAGAAAAGACCTTATAATTTTCCAAATTTTGATTCTAGCCCCTAATTTTTTTTTTTTTTTTTGAGGGCAGTGTCACTGGCCCTCCCATGTGGGACCCGAACTGGGGCCACTGGCTTCCCGAACCAGTGCTCAACCACTGCGCCACTCAGCCGGCCCTCTAACCCCTATTTGAGAACTGGGTTCTGTAATGCACTTCTAAGCCATATGATAAAACTTCTCTTTCTCTTATTTAAATTTAAAAACTTGTTTTGCCTGTAACAAAAAGTCCTGATTAATACCAAGAACTAGACAAAATATTTCTTTTGCTCTTCTATTTAGGAATCAGAAAAATTAAAATCCTGAATAACACCAGTTCAATCTCCGTTTTCATTATTTGCAGAGTTCTAATAAGAGTTATTGGCAAAAAGTATATATGAATAACTGTAGATTATTAGCCATTACAAATTACTTTAAGATAAGTTTTAAAAAAAGTGTGCTGTGAAGTAGGAAAATTACATCCCTTTGGAAAGGCCCAGAATGGCCTCCTAGAAGATGTGGCCTTCTTGAAGAATTGGTAAAGTTTTTGATAAGCTCAGATGGGGGCTAGGGAAAGGCATCCAGACACAGGCAGCCAAAAAACATGTGAGGTGTTGGTCCTATTGAGGGGACACTTTAGGGCTGCATATGGCTGGATTTTCAGAGTAGAGCGTAAGGTGCCCAGAATATAAATCCAGTGACTATATTAGAGCTATAATGATGCTGATTATAATGATGAGCGTGAGTCATTAATACTTCCTATAAGGAGCTATAGAGCAGTGTTTAAATTGTTGAGTAGACATTTTCACATTGAATTCCCACAAGTGTCCTATAAAGATGGTAGTTATTAGCTCCACTTTACAGATGAAGAAATTGAAGCTCAGAGACATTAAGCAACATGCTCAAGTCTCACAGCAGATACATAGGAGAGCCAATCATAATACTAGAGTTCAATCATAAGCATTTTGAGTCTAAACAGAGCCTATGCTCTTAAGAGTTAAGCTGCCCTGCCTGCCACATCCTACTGTAGAGATCACAAGGTTGTATAGGCATATGTCAGCAATATTGTGGGTTCAGTTTCAGACCACCACAATAAAGTGAGTATGGCAATAAAGCTAGCCATAATCTTTTCACTAGTGGAATGTCTTGCCTTCCATTTGTAGAAAATGCCAACATCTGTGAGGAGCAATAAAGTGAAGTACAATAAAATGAGGTATTTAACACAGTAGCTGAGGGGGACCTTGATTGAGTGACAAGCTTCTGAGGTTACTTTGACATCAGTGTCTAGGGTGAGTGGATTAGAGTGAAAATTACCCAAGAGGTGAAAGACCTTTTAGGAGGCCATCACAAATGCTAGGAGGAGAGTGCCCGAGCTAGAGAACAGTAATTTCAGAGAAATTTCAGAGAGACAAGTATTGCCTTAGAGTCGGTTGGCTGACTCTGTCACAGGACTTGTACATATTGGGTGTTTAAGTCCATGGGGTACTATAAAGTGTTTGTACCTGTCAATATTCCATAAATTGGAATTACGAGGAGGGAGGTTGTGGGGGGAAGGAGAGAGGAAAGGAATGGAGAGATAGTCCAAGAGCTTAGAAAATAAAGTTCCTGTCCTTCACAGGGCTTAACACTTTATTCAGGAAGCTTAATGCGGAGAGACTGGGAGATGTGAAATGATTGGAGAACAATTGAAGATTATCAGGAATTGTATGAAGCAAACTCTTGGCAAAAGAAGAAAACAAAGGAATAGACAGGTCAAAGAGTGGAAAGCCTTGGAATTGTGGAATAATGACGCTAAAAAATCTTAAAACCTAATCTCCTCAGAGGGGGGTAGGTCACTGAGGTTGAATACCAAACTAGGGTCTCAAAGCCTCCGTCCATGGGGTCTCTAGTATGTTATCTTTCTTGCTTTGCTTTTTGACAGCCCAAATTCATTTTATTACTATTTGAAGAAATCTCTGGGTGACACCAGTTTGTTGTTACAAATTGATCCAGTTGTGTAGTGTTTCTAGGGGTGCTTCAGTGTTTTGCAGCTGTGCTCTGTATTAGCAGACCCTCGTAGGTCGAGCCCTCTCGGAATCGCCCGAGGAGCTTGGCTAAGGCATAGATCCCTGGTGCTTGTAGTTAAAGCACTGGCATGCAGTCTGCCTGACACAAATCAAGCCGTGACTCCGCCTTTGACTGGATATGCAACCTCACTATGCATTAGTTTCCTCACTGGTAAGGAAAAAGAATACTAGGTAACATCTATCTGTACAGGGTTTAGAGATAGGATACAATGAGGCAAAGCTAGGGGTTTAGCACAATGGCTGGGACAGAGTTAAGGATCACTAATTATTATAATTAATTCCTAAAGTAACAAGGATATTGTGAATGACATATTCCACCATTTAAAATTTCCAGTGTGACTTCTGGGGGCACAACCCAAACAAACTGGAAACTACAGCTGTAAAATTCCTTTCCACAGCCGCGGATCATATTCAGGTCTCCCAGGCCCCAGGCTTTTCTCACTCCAAGCTCATTCAGTCTCTTCTCCAGCCTCAGTGTTCCTTCCATGCTGTCCTGTTATCCATTTCATTCTAATAGCTCCAGCTAGATGAATATCCTAGAGCCAGGGTGGTATTTTCAAGAGGGCATTATGCCACAAGACCATTTAGTTTAATGAAATAAGCATCTATACAAGTGACCTAGCTTACATGGCTTCAAGGCAATGTCAGTTTACAAAATTAGAAATACTTTTTTTCAGATTCACCTTGTTAAAACAGCATTTTGCTAAAATGCCACATCAATGATCTGTAAGAATGGATGCAGCTTCTACGCTGTTCTTCGCTGCTTGCTGTGACTGATTCCTAAAACAGGAATTGGCAAACTTTTTTGGTAAAAAGGCAAGTAGTAAGTATTTAGGCTTTGCATGCCAGACTGTCTCTGTTGCAAACACTTTACTCGGAGGTTGTAGTGTAAAACCAGCCATAGATAGTATGTTTATGAATGAGTGTAGCTGATTCCAATAAAACTTTATTTACAAATACTGGAATTTGAATTTCAAATAATTTTCATGTTACAAAATATCCTTTTTTTTTTTCATCTTTTTCAACCATTTAGAAATATAAAAGGGGGCCGGCCGAGTGGCGCATTGGTTAAGCGCTGGTTTTGGGATGCCAGCGGCCCCGGTTCGGATCCCACATGAGGGCCAGTGACACTGCCCTCTACAGCTAACAACAGCTCCACCTGGAGCTGGGCTGTGTGAGCCCCGGTGATGGTGTGGGCTGCAGCCCCTGCTGCAGTGGGCTGCCATAGGCTACAGTGAGTGGCCCGCAGCCAGCGTGAGCGGCTTGCAGCCAAGCGTGAGCTGCCAATAGCCACGATGAGCGACATCCAGAGGCCAGCGACAGATCTGCCTCATCCGGGAAGAGCGCAATGACGATACCAACAGTGAAGCAACATCCTCCGCAACTAAACTGAAGAACAAAAAGACAGCAACTTGTCTGTTCCCCTTCCCCGATTCCCCAACACTGTTCCCCTCTGCCAATTCCCCAATAAAATCTTTAAAAAAAAAAAAATATAAAAGGAATCCTTAGCTTGTACCTTCAAAAACAGGCAGTGGGTTGGATTTGGCCCACAGATGATCATTTGCCAGCTCATGTTCTAAATTTCATTAGTGTTTTGTTTTTTAATAATATGAAGGTAAATTGTGCAAATGACAGCAAATGCCAGTCTGGCCACAATATATAATATGAGTATAAGAAAGAAGGCAGCTTGTATACCCATGTTTATAGCAGCATTATTCATAATAGCCAGAAGATGGAAACAACCCAAGTGTCCATCAATAGTCAATGGAAAAACACAATGTGGTATGTGTGTGTGTGTGTGTATATATATATATATATATATATATATATATATATATATATATATATAATGAAATATTATTCAGCCTTAAAAGGAAGGAAATTCTAGCATGTGCTACAAAATGGATGAACATTGAAAACATTATGCTAAGTAAAAGAAACCAGTCACAAAAAGACAAAAGCTTGATGATTTCACTTATACAAGTTACCTAGAGTAGTTAAGTTTAAAAAGTATGACAGAAAGAAGAGTCTTGGTTTTCAGGCACTAGGGGAAAAGAATATGGGGAGTTGTTATTTAATAGGTACAGAGTTTCAGTTTGTAAGATGTGAAGAGTTCTTGAGATTGGTTGTACTACAATGTGGATGTAATTAACACTACTGAACTGTCCACTTGAAAAATGGTTAAGATGGTGGGTTTTATTTTATGATCATTTTCCCACAATTAAAGATAAAATTAAAATATATACAATAGCTTAAGATGTTACACATAAATTCTAAGACCCAAACTAGATATCGACATGCAGTCTGCAGTGAATATCTTCTGCTCACATGTCGTTTCCATAGTCTCCCTCTCACCATTTCCTTTCAGCCACATTGTTGATGGAAATAACAGCTGTGCTCTTTAGTTCAAAAAGTGCTTATTAAAATTATCTCTATGTGCCAAGGAATTACTTGGAAAGTATGAAGATAAGCATGATTAAAACATAATGGTAGATTAATTTATGAGCTTCAAGTTATCATTCTGCTCTAGTGGTATTATAAACTCACACCCTTGCCATGGCTTAAGGGCAGGTGGTATATCATTCCTTATTCCTTGACTTTCGGTTTGCCCATGTGACTTGCTTTCACCAAGGGAAAGTTAATGGACTTGAGTAAGGCAGAAGTTTGAAATGTGCTCGCATTTCTGCCATTGCCATAAAAAATCATTTCGGAATGAAATACATAGAGCTGACTCGACTAGACCAAAGTTGAAAGACTTGCCCAGCCCAGCCAAGATTTGTGAAACCCTAATCTGCCAGCAGACCTGTGAAGATAAAAATAAATGATTTGTTCTTTGAAGCAACACAAAATTTTTGTGGTTAGAGCAAATTGATAGATTATCTTTGAGAAGCATACAGGCTAAAGTAGGTACCATAGGCATGAATTTCTTCTCTTCTACACTCATTTCCAAAGAACAGTGGTTCTCAATTCTGGCATGTAGAAGAATAACTTGGGGAACATGTTCACTTTATGGATTCCCAGAGACCATTTCCAGAGATTCTGATGTAATAGGCATGGAGTGGAGCCCAGAAATCTGCATTTTTTTGTAAGTGCCCTAAAGAATTCTGATGCAGGTGAATCCACACTTACAATAGCTTCACTCTGTTGTAGGCTATTAGTATGATAATAGAGGAAGAGTCTTGCCTGAAAAAAGCTCAGGGGATGAGAAAGAGCTAATGGTAGAAAATTAAAACAAAAAAACAAACAAAAATTTTCATTTAAGAAGAAGTCTATATAACCTCTAGAACCAGGCAAAGTGGCCACTTACCTGGTAAGATTGTAGTCGTTACTACATATATGCCAATAGTGTTTATTTGTTTGTTTTGTTAAAGTTTATTGGGGTGACAATGGTTAGTAAAGTTACATAGGTTTCAAGCATACAATTCTGTAATACATCATCTATACATCACATTGTATGTTCACCAATCAAATTTGAGGAAATGATACAGGGCACACCAAAGGAGTGCCACACTCAGCTGCCATTGCCTTCTTCTAGCCTGAAATTCAGCCAGTAGAGTCATTCTTCTAGTTCAGAAAGAAACCTAACACATCTTCATTCCTGCCTTCACCACAATAGTTCCAGGGCCCCATCAAGTCAGACGTGATTTTCTAAAACCCTCCCAAGTGGAAGTTTCCCCTGCCAGGCTTTTCCCTTCCTATGCAGTCTGCCTTTCTAACACCAATTTTCTCATGTCACCCGTCTGCTCCAGCATCTACAGTTAATTATTTACCAACTCTTTGATGTTGTATCTAATGTTATTTATGATATTTTAAAGGTTTTTAAATGACAAAACAAATTCATGGTTAAGTTTATCACCTAACGATTACTCCAGAAGTTTGCTGTCCTTTCCACCTCACTCCAGGTTTGATCACTTCAATAACACCTTTCACGATAATGTCTCATTCCTGACCACTCACCACCTTTCCTATATTTAGCTTATGTTCAATTTAGCCATTTCCTAAATACCAGCTTTAGAATGTTCTTTAATTATTATTATTATTATTTTTTTTAGTAATCATTTGTTTGTCTTTCCAAAGAAAAGCACATTTATATTTGCCTATTAGATATCTATTCCTGGAACTAGACTACTACTGAGTCCACAGCACTTGGTGAGCCAAACTGAATTGTGGCACGAGCTTACCATTTGAAATTTATAACGATAGCAATAATAACACCAACACAAAATAAGAGCATTTGAAAGTTAATTAAAAAATGTTAATCTCTAAGCAGTATGCTAAGTATTTAATTATACTCTATGTTTTATTTAATCAACGTAACAACCCAGGAAGAAAATATACATAACATCCCCATTGACAGGTGACGAAACTGCAAAGGCTGGGATTTGTCTAAGGTAACAGTGTTTATTGATAAGGATGTAACTCCAGAGACAGAGCGCTGAACTATTTCTCTATGTTGCCTCCACTTAAACACAGCTATCGGCAATAAGGAATTTTTTCCCCCAAATAGTTCTCTTGAAAAAAAAAAAAGTTTATTTTGATGTTCTTTACATTAAAAATAATATGAAGCATGTAAAATTAATGAGATTTAACTGCTGGATTCAGAAGATTGCTCTGCCAATTAATGACTAGAGTATTCTATCCACTTAAAACCCGGTTCATTTATTAGTTTAAAGCAAAGAGAGAGAGGTTGTAATGCTACCCAATCATAGAGTTGTTCTGACAATTAAAGAAGACAATCCATATGAAGGGTATCGGTCAGAGGCTGAAACACAGTAGGTAATTAAGGAATGTTTGCTAGTATGATGTGATGGTGATATTCTGATATTCAGAAGGAATAGGCAAAAACTTCTAGGTTATATTCCTTACTCTCTGGGAAATGATATGGCAAAAATTTTCATTCATAGTGTTTTTCCTTGTATTAGAAAACTGAGAGTTTTAGACAGGGTAACTCTGTAGAATGACTTGTAAAATAAAACTCAGCATCTTCGGAAGTTGATGGGCTCTAACTTTCTGAAAACTAAAAAGCTTGAATAACTTCTTAAATCAATATACATACCCATGTTCATGACATGGAAAGAAAACCCATTCAGACATGGAGTTCTAGAACTCAGACTGAATATTTGTACAGTAAATTGAAGGAAGTCATAAACTGAAAAGTACACTAAACATACCACCCATCTCTCTGTTTTCTTCTATTCAGTATAGCAGTTCTGGTAGATTTTTTATTTTCTCACTGAGGACTGCACTACTCTTAAATAAACATGATTATAGCCTAGAAGAGCTACAAACTGCTTCAGATGCTAAAAATAAAATAGTTAAAATGGAGAGACTTTAATTAGATGCGGGCTGCTCAACAATTTAACTTCTAATTGTCTTGTGGTTATTCCACAACTAGGAATTGACCATATTCCGTTTAAAGGAGATTGAAGGTCTCAGAAAAAAATAAGAAATGAAGTGAAAATTTTTGGTTCCCAAATTCTGATCTCTAGAAAAATGAGGAAAAAAAAATCATATTTCTACTCTAAAATAAAAAATAAAAAATGGACTCATAAAGTCATGTCTTAGATTTTCTCTTTTCAAAATGTCTTCCCCCAGTCATGGGGATAAGGCAAACAAGTTGCTTATTGGTAAAGATGTTTCAACCAAAACAGTCACTTATTGAGAATGACAGAAGCAAATAGTTCTTAATAAAATAAAATTTTGTTCATGTTATTTTCTCAGTTTCCACTTCATTTGTGAAAAATTCTCAATGTCATATACATTAATTTTATAATTTTCTAACTTCTTTTTATAACTTACAAACATGCTGTTACTTTATAGAGTAAAACAAATTCTGACTATTTGTGTTTCTTTTGGCTTGTGATACTGAATTGAAAAGAAGCAATGAATCATTTGATAATTCAGTAGGCAAGTAAATCATTTTTCATATTATAGTGATGAAAAGGCTATTTTAAAAGCATTCATGTGAACAGTATAGAGTAAATATACACATATAAGAAAAATGTAATTACATATATTTATAGCCTTGCCACCCCCAGACTTAAATCCATAGTTCTTTAGATTTATGTAACATTTAGATATTATTAGCAGCTCAATCCCTGTGCACTGAAATAAAGTCTAGATTATTGGGTGGGTAGGGTAGAGTGAGTTTTAAGCAATTAAAGTGAACAATGTAGTTCTCAACATGGCTTCCAATAATTATTTTACAGACTGGATCGTCTCAGTTTATTTATGTGAATTTTTCCCACTCTCCCCACCTTATACCATGAGTTGTAGTCTTGTTTGTATTCTCCATCCTTACTTTATTTGCTTTCTATGGGTTATTTCATCTTTGCCTTTTGTTTTAACCACCACCTACACACTCACAATTCCAATATTTCTGTGCTTACAAAAAGAGAGAACCTTAATATTACCCTTAAGCTATAGAATCTTTTCATCCTATTGCTGACTGAATATCTCTCTCCATTGTGAAGATCCACAGATGTTCATAGTCAATGCATCCAAAAATGAACTTGAAATCTAATAATTCAAAATGTTCTTCCTCCTATTCCATTTTTCAACTAGCAGCATCCATCCAGTCACTAAATCCAAAATTTGGGATTTAGTCAATACTTTTTCTTAACTCTTTCTTTTACATCCATCCAATCCAGTCCTTACATGATTCAAGATTTTTAAATTACTTAATCTTGGTTTCAACTACTGTATTTCAGGCCTTTGTCATCTTTCTTCAGGTTATTGAAAAAACTTCCTAATCATTTTCTATAGAAATATATAAATATATCTAGTATAAAGAGATTAACATATGAGTTTTTTTCTTTTTTTGTTTCATCTTTCTCTAGCCTAATTCCCAACCCCCACTCGTTCATTTCTCTATTTTTTTTCCTCCAAAATACTGAGAAATTCTAATACACCAAATTCTTCCAAGTTCCTCTGTCTCCTTTCATATTGTTCCATCAACTTGAAGTGCCTACTCCCCATTAGTCGCCTAGGTAATCCTTTGTTTACCCCTCAAAACCATACTTGGATTTCACCCCATTTAAAGAGTGTTTCTGAATCAGACAGAATTAATCACTGCCTTTGTTCTGATTATGTATTGCTGTGTAACAAACAATCCCAAACCTTAGTGGCTTAAAATGACAACCAGTTTATTATATTTCATGATTTTGTGGGTCAGAATTTTGGGCAGTGCTCAACTGGCTGGTTCTATACACAACACATATTCACCAGGTGGCTGGGCAGGTTTGAAGCTCTAACATGGTTTTACTTACAAGTTGGGCACCTTGATGGAGGGATGGCTGAAAGGCAGGGCTCAGAAGGGCCTCTCTCTTTCTTCATATGGTCTCAGTGTCTCTCCATGTGATGTCTCCAGCAGGGCAATATAGCTTCTTACATGGCAGCGTGAAGCTCCCAGAGACCAAGGCAGAAAGCTGCCAGTCCTCTTAAAACCAAGCTCAGAGCAATGCAACCAGATTTCCTTTGCATTCAAAGTGGTCACAATCTAGCCCAGATTTAGAGGGAGGGGAAATAGATTCCACCTTTCAATGAGTGGTGTGTCAAAGAAGGTAGGACCATTTTAAATAATGTTTTAAAATGTACATAGTTACCATGTATGTGTTTATGTTAAAACTGTATGGTAATCCATTAGTTTACATATCAGACTATGAACTCTTTGTAGGCCAGAGCTCTGCCTTTGTATTTCTAGCACCCTGGATTATGCATGGTTTTGTTGCATTAACTGTGTCACTATTCCTCACTGTGTTGAGCTGTGTGGCTGCTTCTGGAGACTCCAAGACAATATTAGGGCTGGGCGGTATTTGTGAAACACCTGAGACAGTTTTCTCCAGGTCTGTACACCATTGAGAACTCTCATTCTTGTTTTATGGTATTATTTTGTTTTCCCTCTAAATATTTCTGTTAGGCCCCACAGCCATTCATATTTTTTCCCATCCATTTCTCAGTGAATCCAGGGTGAGATGTTGGAAAAACAAGATCAGAGATTTAGAGATTTTCTACCTTTTGTTACTTACAAGCAGAATGAACTCTCGAGTCAGCAGAAAAGTATTATTTTTTTAAAGAACAGTTGAGAAGCTGGCTTTAAAAGATAACATATTTTATGATTGAAATAGAGTATATTTTGGAGAAAACATTGGTTGATGGACATTTGTCATGTAGGAATTGCTGGATGATATAAGTATGACTTTGATTAATTTTCCTTCATATATTCGATTCTACCCTTGCTCAAATCACTTACCCTGCCCTGTTCTGTTTCCTCATCCATAAAACAAGGTTAAATAGATTCTATTCCAAGGGGTAACTATAGCTTTTATATTTCCATGCAAAATAGTAGAGAAACATTCTTAAATCTTAGACAACATTTCTAAACAGTCAAAGGTGCTTTTAATTATGTATTAAATGACACCCCCACCTCTTTCACTGCAGCAAAAAAGGTAGATTTTAATTCTGAATATTGGAGTTTTTCCTACCAGGGCTAATTTCTCATTTCCCAAACTTGATTGATCATAAGCTTTACCTTATATTAAAATGTGAATTCACAAGGCAATTTCCAGAGTGAAGGACCTAAGAATTATACTAGGGTAATTCTTATAACCAGGCAGATTTGGGAAACACTATCATAAACCCATAACTGCTGAGTTAATCTAAGAAATAATTTCTAAATTATTAGATGAAGAATTGTCCATAAAATATTTCTTACAAGGAAAATCAGGCTGAGTTGAAGAATTCATCACATGCATATTTTTTTTTTGTGAGTGTGTGTGTGTATTCAACACACATTGACAGGATCTGAAGGAGTTATCTCCATTCCCCATTTTACTGATAATAAAACTCAGTCAGGTTTTTTTTTTTGTTTGCCTTCATTTTTGTTTTGTAATTGAGACTCCTTAGATAGACACATCTATGGAGGAAATCATCACTGATTGAACAAGTCTTTCTATATTTTACATGGATAAATTGTACATTATTACTACTTGCTAATTTATGCATAGGTCCTAATTCCTCCAGAATTCAGATTCACATATGTTGAGAAACTGAGGATCTCTAGGAGAATAAGTGTGGTGATCATGGTTATAGTTTTTTGTTGTTGTTTTTTTTAATTGAGGTTGGACTTCAGAAGATGATTGAATGTATCTAATTCAATTAAATCTATTTTTTAAAGCTGTGTATGCTTTTTAGTTAGATACAATGATTTATTAACAAGCACTTTCAGTGCTTATCTAGTTAGAATATCTATCTAGATCATCCTTTCAGTGATCATTTATTTTAATAATGTTTCCAACCAAAAGATTAACTACAGTATTTTTTAGAAAGTTGTCTTTTATAGCCTATGGAAGGCACCTTTATATATTTAAAAATAGAATACTTTTTGAAAAATAAAAGGAAGGTTGCTCTTTCCACTTTTCCCATTACATCAGAAGTTACTAAATGCAAATAATTTTTTTTCTAGAAAATAAAATCAGTGCTATACTTAGAAAAAATGGTTATAGGGTCAGGTGGATAATAAAATGTCAGTAAAAAAGAATGCTGTTATCCCAGATCATGTCAGATAATATAGTTGTGGGCATTATATAGCTTATTATGAGTCCTGGAAAAAGTTTGGACTCAGACACCTGCATTTGAAGTCTGCTCCAATCTGTGACTCTGAGAACCTATGTAAGTTACTTCATCTCTCTGAGTCTCAGCTTTCTTGTCTATAAAATGGGTCTAATAAAAATTTTATTTATCTCATGAGTTTATGATGAGAATTAAATGAGTTATTGCACACACAGTATTAGAATAGTGCCTGGCATATAATAAGTGTTTGGGAGTTGTTGATGATAATGATTGTTGAAAGAGCAGATATAGCCCAAATTATTGCATTTATATTGCTATTTTAACATTTTCTGCCATAAAGATTCATCTGAACTCATTATCAAACACTGTTAATATATTTGCTTCTAATATAAGGTGTCAGTTTCACACAGCACACCCACGGGATATTCCTGTAATTTTCTTAGCTATTGACCATCTCTGTAATCCAGTAAAGGTCAAGGAAGTTTCCTGTTCTCTTACTGTATACTATGTCCACATGTCAGTTCAGGGATTGATGTTGTACAATGTTTTAGGATTCTCTTTTAAAGGATGGTGTCAGGGATTGGTAGAAAAGTAGAATGGAGGGCCGGCCAAGTGGCGCGGTGGTTAAGCAAGCCAGCGGCCCTGGTTCAGTCCCACATATGAGGGCCAGTGACACTGCCCCCCCCCAAAAAAAAAAAAAGAAAAGCAGAATGGAGTTGAGCACAGAACTATGTGTCAGCAGACCTAGCCACCTATGTGACTGTGGTTAATCCATGCATAGAATACATTCTATGAATTCAGGATATCCAAAACTCACCACATTGAACTCCCCTACTTCTGTATTTAATGCTATTATTCCCCCACACTCAAGTCTATACCTTTTCAAATGCCAAATAATTATATTTTGTGTTTTAAAAATATCTGTCGTACATATCTCTACTGCTCATTTCATGTGGATTCTCATCTGGGCCCTATTTTCTCTGTAGAGTTCAGAGAACTTCCAGGTTGGTAAACAAGACCACATCCACACACCAGGAGAGTGGCACCCCCCCAACAGAAGCTTCTGTGCTTGGGACCCTTCAAGACCTCTTTTTATGGATCTCATCATCTGACTGTTTATTTTCATCCTTTAATATCTTTTGTAATAAACTGCAATCTAGTAAGTAAAGTGGTTTTCTGAGTACTGAGAACTGCTTTGGCAAATTATCTAAACCAAAGAAGGGGTCATGGGAACCTCTGATTCACAGCCCGTCAGTCTAGAAGCACGGGTAGCAACCTGGATTTGTGATTGGGGTCTGAAAGTGAAATGTTTGGGGGAGTCTTGTGGGACCCGATGCTAACGTCAACTAGATAGTGCAAAAACTAAATTGATTATAGGATAAGCAGCTGGTGTTGTAAAATTGCTTGGTGTGAGAAAACCCCACACAAATTTGGAGTACAGGGTATTCAGTGAGTAATAAGTAAAGGAAAACAAGAGTGTTTTCATTACATTTTAGTATGGGGTTTTATGGACAAAAATCCTTATCCATTTAAAACTATTTCTGGTCTCTTCCTACTCTGATGCCTCCTATACCTACTATCAATTCAATATCCACAAAGCAGGACTACGTGGCTTCAATATTATTCTACAATCTTAATCCAAATTTTTCCCAGCATACACCTTACCATTTTAGTCCAACTGGTCTGACCACTTGCTCTTCTCTAGGACTATTTTGAGTATTTCTCATTTACTATCTTTGCTCTGGCTCTTTGCTTGAATCTCTCATGTATGCCTCAAATCATATCCATATCCATAAGATATTTCACAAATATGCATCTTCTGTAAAGCCTAATTCCTCATATGGAAAGGATCTATTTTCACTTGAACCAAAATAACACTTTGTTCACATTCCCGCTCTCCCTTTATTAATTCTTTAATGTGAAGAACATAGTTTTTAGGGCTTAATCTCAATCCACTTACTAGTGGCAAGTATCCTAACTTCACAGAATCATAGACTTGCCTATAAAATGGGGAGGAATTTAAGACCCATACTCACCTTGCAGAATTATTGTGAGGATAAAATGCAACAAAGTTTATAAAGAGACCAATCCAGAGCTGGCACAAAAAGAATGGTAACTATTATTATTACCCATATTAAATGAGATAAGAATTAAAATATATAATTAAATAAAAGGCGTGCCTTATAAATGGCAGAAGCTCAATAATTGTTGACTTGGATTTAAAGACTAGAAAAATCATCACTTGAAAACATTTCTTCAACCAATAGGTAGGCCACCATGCTAAGAATGACTACATTGTGCCATCTTAGAGGATTTTCTGCACAAATAACCAAGGAGATGTCTGTTACTAAGAACCTACCACAGTAACAAACAAATTTAAAAGTAGCTGAAAAATTAGAGCAGGAAATAAGTACCCAAAGCTTGCCAACTGTCAGCAAAATGCTAACCTGCTTGAATATTTTCCTGGTTTCTCTTTTAAAAACAGGAGAGCTGATGTACCAAAATTTGTGATCCAAAACTAAACATAGTAAGACACAAATAACAGTGTAAATGTTTTGGTTGTGTAACCCATCCCACTTTGGTTGATGGAACTTGGGGAAACAGACAGTGATGTCCATGACTGTTTGATCATCAACACATCCTGTATTATGCAAGTATGGAATAGGGAAGCATTATGCAAGTATGGAATAGAGCATTTTCTCATTAGGAAAGTTTGACTTGTGTGCTATTCATGGCTCAGAATTTGATTTTAACAAGGCAAATGACTTGGAGCTCAGGAGAGGCCATATTCCTTAACCTGAGTACATTACCAGCACAACCAGTTCTAAAATCATTATACTTTCATTGGGCTCACGGTCAACATTTCAAACACTAGATAGTCAATAAATTTAAAAAGGAATTTGGGAATGAAATAGGAGCAAATGGGAAAAGGAACTCCTTTAATGTTACAACAGTGCTGATCCTAAAAAGAACTAGGAAAATTCCAGTTGAGTTATTTACCTAGTAATTCTTCCTTCCCGTTTGGACCTAAACACTTTCATCATCAATTCCTGAGTTAAATTGTTTCCTCTGTAATCTTCTATTCTTCCCACTCCCTTTCCTCCTGGCCTCCTAAATTCAGGGTGAAGACTAAGCTCTTTCTGTGACAAGTATTCAACATTGGTCATTCTTCATAGCTGAAGCACACTTGGGTTATAAATATATTTCATGAGATCATTGCAGCCTATTTAATATATTCTAAATAGCAGTCTTATAGAAAATATATTCAGGCACAACAGAACACAATTCTACTCTTGCTCATTTATTTTTAAATTTCCTCATTTATACAATTTTGAGAAGATAAAATTTAAAAATTCATACATAACTCTATAGTGTATTTATCATTTTTAAGATATCACCTCCCTAATCATGTTATCCAGCAAATATTTATTGAATGTTTAGTTTTCTGAATGCCTAGAGATGAAAAGACTGTAATTTTTGCCCTCAAGATGCTCTCATGTCAGAAGGAATAACATGATTTCTTACACAATAAGACCATATAGTTAGTAGATGCTATGAGAGCTTTAAGGGGAATGATCTAATTCAGTCTGAGTTTGAGAAAGAGGGAATCAGGGAAGGCTGTGCAGAGGAGATGATGTGTCTTGAAGAATTTCATAAATGAGGAAGTGATTTGTAATAAAGAAGATAGAAGGAAAACATTGAAAGGCTCAGAGATCAGAAAAAAGTCTAATGTGTCTGAGTAATTTTAAGGGGCTCTGCAAAACAGAATTTGTAGAAGTTTGGGAGAAATACAGGTAGAAATGAGGCTGTTGAGAAGTTAGGCTGCTGAGAAATTCAGCTGGCCATGTGCTCGGGCCAAGAGCTTGGTAGCCAGGGTTAGCAGGTTGAATTTCATCTTGAAGGAAATTGGTAGGCACAGAAAAAATTAAGGGGAGGCTGGGGAATGACAGCCAGGATGGATTCCAAGGGATTATACAAAAGAAAGGGAACCAGTTAAAGAGTCATTGCAACATCCAAACTAAAAGAGGCAAACTAGGCAGGGAGAGGAAGAACAAAGGTTCAGACTGAGTGTTTTGTGGTAGTCCTTTGTTTTTCAATCAACATGATCTTATTTAGGTTGACTTTTTTTGTGTTAGAAATTTTTAACTTTGTTCAATGAGGTTACAGATTTCTAAAATTTATTCTTTCATTTAGGGCTTTGCACTTTTGTCTTTGTCTTAGTGAGAACTTGCAAACAGTATGAATGATTTGAAGAGGCACTGGAGTAGTTGGGGAAAAAAAATGTGAGCAAGCAATAATACTCAGAGAAATGGCTACACTATATTTTCTGCTTGCTTTGTACTAGTCATATTACCCAGCAGTTTAAATGCCACACAAGCAACAGAAGCAAAAACAGACCTTCATGAAACTGAAATGCTCCTGTACAGCAAAGGAAACCATCAGCAAAATGAAAAGGCCACCTTATGGAATGGGAAGGAATATCTGCAAACCATGTTATATCCAAAATATATAAAGAACTCATACAACTCAATAACAAATAAATAAACATAAAAAATAAATATAATTTAAAAATGGACAAAAGACCAGAATAAATATTTTCCCAAAGAAGATATATAAGTAGCCCACATGAAAATGTTCTCAATATCACTAATTGTTAGGGAAATGCAAATCAAAACCAGAGTGAGATATCACTTCACACCTTTTAGGCTGGCTATTATAAAAATAAATAAGATTGAGAGAGAGAGAGATAGAGCGATAACAAGTATTGGTGAAAATGTGGATAAATGGGATCACATGTTCATTGTTGGTGGGGATCTGTAAATTGGTGGTGACACTAGGAAAAACAGTATGGAGGTTCCTTAAAAACTTAAAAATAGAACTATCATTTGATCTAGCAATCTAACTTCAAGGTATATATCCAAAGGAAATGAAAACATTATCTCAAAGAGATATTTACAACCCCATATTTATTGTAGCATTCTTCTCAATAGTCAAGACATGGAAACAACCTCAGCATCCATCAATGAATGAATGGAATATTATTATTCAGCTATAAAGAAAAGAAAAAAAAAGAAATCTTACTATTTGAAACAACATGGATGAAACTTGAGGGCATTATGTTAAGTGAAATAAGTTAGAGACAGACGCATACTGTATAATCTCACTAATATGTGGAATTTTAAAAAAGTCAAACTCAAAGGAACAGACTAGAATGGTGGTTGTCAGGGGCTAATGATTGGGGAAAACAGGGAGATGCTGGTCAAAGGGCACAAACATTCTGTTATAAGATGACTAAGTTCTGGATATATAATGTACAGCATGCTGATTATAATTAAGAATACCATATCTTATATTTGAAATTTGCTAAGAGAGTATATTTTAAACGTTCTCTACACACACACACACACACACACAAAAAAAAAATCGTAACTATGAGGTGATAAGCATGTTAACTAACTTTGTCATAACCATTTCACAATATACCCATATATCAAATTATCACTATATATATATATATATATCTTAAATTTATATAATTTATAAATTTATACCTTAATAAAGCTGGAAAGATAAAAAGGAAAAAAAATGCCTCAAGGAAAGTACTGGCAGGGTGTAATATCATCATTTTTACTGGCAGATTCTGCCCCTGAGACAAGCCTAGATTTTGCCCAAGGCCACCAACCTAAAGCCTGCATTATCTCAGAAGATTTTAGAGATAAACAAGGTCACAGTAAAAAGGAATTAGGGCATTTGACTGATGGGGAGGAATAGCTTGAATTCTTAAGGAAAATATGAGAGTGGTTATTAACTTTCCAGTCCAGAGACATTGTGCAGAATATCTCTAAGCCCTAAAACCTTGTTACATGTACACACATACATGCGTGCATGCGTGTGCACACACAGACACACACACACACACACAGCCCACACATGCTTCATGTTGGCTAATTTAAAACAAATCTTTTAGATGAAATAGAGAGATAAGTGAGGTGGAGTTTACTTTCTACCACAAATAGGGTACAAACAAACTTTCTCAGTCTTTCTGCCTAAGTCACACATGGGCACCCTCTTCACAGTCTTCATTTCTATCTTCACATTTTCCTCCTAAGAAAAATGAACAGAATTGACTAGAATATGGGGAACAGGGGCAGTGAATCCTCTGATATTGGGTTTTAGCTGTAGGAGAAGGTTGAAACGGGATTCTAGCCACAAGCTACACCAAGAAAACGAGAGTGCTCAAGATTAAGGGAGATAGTTTGATAAGAACCTAAAAAGAACAGCAATAATTTCCAATGAAGGCCAGGATTTATGATGAGTTTTTACAAGTAAGGGCTGTTAACACTACTTCTTGGTATCTTCTGTTATATTTTCCAAGTAAATTGTGCTATGCCCGATTAAGGAGTTAAACTCTTCTGATTTTAATCTGTGATACCTTCTTGATAAAACCTTTACAAGCAAGGAGGATAATGCATTTAAGGCCTTATATTTCTGCCTTTTGATCCTTGTCTCGCTGATCTCCTAGCATGCCTTTTTTTTCTCTTTTACTTAACAAAGGAGACTAGCAATATGTTAGACATTTATTTACCAATAATTAGTTGTTAGTGGATTGAGATAATATTTTTATCCCATCAAGGACTGGAATAATGACATCACCTTGGACTTTCAAGCAGTTCTTCAGAGTTTACACATTTATCTAGTTCCTTTTCTTTCTTTCTTTTTTTCTAATCAGTTCTGTAGAGAAGTAAAATCCGGTCTAATCAAAATGAGAAAACACAAATAAAGATAAGTCAAATAACTTGCCAATTAGTAGGCAGTACTGTGTTGTTTTGAATTACAGACTAAGGCTCTGACTTAACCATCAGGTCAATAAAATATAGAACAATTAATAATTAAGTGTGTGCGTGGGGGGTCAGTAGCAAAATCACTTGTAATTGTACAAACAAAACTGTTGACCAAATGTTTTAATGTTTGTAAAGTGGTAAATAGTGAGATTTAATTGATTTTTATATTACGTTTCCTAAAGATTGGAGGTTTGAATAAAGATTGGATTCTCTGCTACTCTTTGGTCAGACACAATACTTTCTTTTTAGGATGCTCTTGGTATTTATAGAAAAATATACTATCTTAACCACCTGCAAATCCATTATTATTTTATAGAAATGAATCAAAACAGTTTTAAGATTTTTTTTAATGTTTTTAAAGCAAATAAGTGCATACTGAGAATATTTTCTTTATCCGTCTGTTGTAAATTGACTTAATCCTTAGCTGAATTGAGATTATATAGGATTTTAAACATAAAACAATGCAGGTTAAAGACTGAACATGGGATTCTAGAAGTCAATCCTTGCCTTCATTTGCCACGAATTCCTCCCACATTCCTGGCTTCTCTAAGAAAGCATTAATAATTACTGAAGAAAGAGCCAAAGGAAGTAATACAGGTTAAAAAAAAAAATCCAGTTAGCATAGTGTGGAGATTAGACTAATTAATCTGTAGTTCAAATCAATCTTTATATAACTACTATAATGAGCCAATCTGAATACTTTGCTATAGTTTTCTCATACTGAAGACGAGTAAATAATACATTTTTCTCTTCTCCCCAACATTGCCTAAAATGTGTGGTCTCCTCTATTTGAGTAGTGTTAAGATGCATTCCATAAATACAATTTGCTTTATGTAGATCAGATTGATTTTCATTCTGAAGAAGGCTTCATTTTCTTAGTTTCTCTGTCATGACTGGGGACTTAGTTATCGCCTATATCTTTTGAACATACAGCATCTCTTTTTATCCTCCTTATCCAGGCTGTCACCAAATCCTTTTACTTCTTGCCCAGCAGTCTCTTCTTAAGCCCTATCTCTTCTTTGGTCTCTTTTGCCAGTGCCCTTATGCTGATTAGGTCCTCTCTTAGTGTTTTCTTTTGTTTGTTTTAAACTTCTTGATTCCCCTCTTCCTGCTTGCCATCTCACTGCTAGAATTAACTTTTGTTTCTAGGGTTTCCATTAAAGCATTAAGAGAAATGTTTTTTCCTTCTAAATGATGTTAAAAATGTCTGTCTAAAAGCACCCTGCTGTTCCCAGGAGGCAGGAATCAACTGAGGTATACATTTAGCCTCCAGTGTTGTTATTTCCCTATTAATTTCCCAGGAAGGCTCTTATGTATTTTTAAAATGTATGTACTACCTAAAAATATATACTTTAATATTACTATATTTATTGATTGCCTACTCTAGGCCAGTCATTTTATATAAAAAATGATACTTAAGTCTAACAACTGTGCAGGTAATAAGCACTATACCTGTTTTTCAACTGAAGAAACTGAATATAGACAATTTACTTGTACTTTGCCTCCTATTAACAACCATTCATCTTTTAGCTTTTATCTCACTTTTTTGCTCTTCTTTCTTCTGTTAGTAGTGTGCTCAACTTCTTTGTACCAGCTCCAGTCTCTCCGTAAGATTTCCTAAGGGAACTGATTTGACCAGAAATGCGACTCCTAGCTCAAGTGATCTTTTAGACACCCTGCAGTATATAGCTGCTAGTCTGAACTATGGGAAAATGAGCATTGTCTTACTTCTCAATTAGACATTAAAGGTGGGGCTCTGTCTGCTTTCCATTACTACAGATTAAATGTGTCCTCAAAGTTAGAGGCAGAGGGTGATAATTTAAGATAAAAACAAGTTTCTGAAAGAAGACAGAGAAGAATTTGAACCTACTTATAAATGTAGGTCCAGAAAGTCCCCAAAGCAAGAAAGGAATCGACTGGTCCTCCAGGATATAACAGAATTGAAGAACAGCAAAGCCTTAATTGCTAGAGGTTTGGAAAATGCTGAAAGCTTCCCTCATTTCCCCAAATCTCATATCTAAAATCTAGCCTTCCTTTTCATTCTTATTTATTTATTTATCCTTGAGAATTTTTATAAGAGTTTATTTGAGTGAAAGTGACGGCATATGATAGGGAGCATGAACTCAAATGTTCTCCTCATCCTCATTTACTAATTTGACCATTTATTGAGCCCAGTGATATATATTCATTTTCTATACAACTTTTATAATAATTATGAGTTTAATGCTGTTATTTCCATGTTTAACATGTGTAATAAGTGAGCCTTGGAGAGACTGATTTGCCTAAGATTAGTTGTTTGTAGTAGGTAGAGGAGGAAGAATTTGAACCTGAAACACTCTGACCTCCACAGTTAGGGTTCTTAACCATGACCTTTAACTGCTTTTTCTAAAGATCTCTATATATCTACTTTGTTCCACTGAAGATAAGTGGAACGAAATCCATATTCCTCCCTCTCGAAGTGAAAACCCTGATGGAGTGAAATTGGTGCTGATATTTGCCCCTTCCGCTGAGACTTTTTTTTCCCTGCCTAAAATAGATTCAGAGAGTACAGAGAAATATAAACAGCTCCAGTTTGACTTCTGATCATGGTAAGGAATTTGGTCCTTGGTTTTGTCACATGACCTTAATATTACTAATTAAAGAATGCATCTCAGTGTATGAATCAGTTTTTTAGTTCAAAAGAGAAGTGTAATAACAGCTGATATTTATTAAGCATTTCCTATGAGCCCACATTTCAATCATTTTGCCATAATTCAGTATAAGTGTTATCACCCCCTATTTAACAGCAAGAAATACAGAGGCTCCAAAAAATGAATATATTTTCCCAAATTGATAGACCCAAGATTCCATCACAAGCATGAATGATATCAGAACCTGGCCTACAGAATTGTGAAGAAAGAAGAGAAGAAAGAAAATAACCAGAGCATTCTAGGCTTACAGAAGGGACCAGGTTAGCAGAGAGGATTCTGACCTGACCCACGGAGAAGAGACTATGACTTTTCAGTAATGGTTACCAAACCTTCCTCACAAACAGTTCTATGAACAAGCAGTTTAAACTCTTCCACAGAAGGAAATGTTTCTGCCCTGCTGAAGAGAAAAAGGTAAATATTCCTCAAAAGAGATTTCAAATGTACTTAAGATCTTTCTTAGCATATCACATTATCCTTTTCTTGCTACATAATAGTAGACACATATAAAATAAATAAATAAATAAATTTTATCTATGAAAGTAATCTATGTTTGTTGAAAATACATTACAAAAAAGATGACTGGGACACCCCTTTCCTCCATCTACCTATTGTACCCTCTTCTATTTTCCAGAGATCAATAGCTTGGTGTCTATCTGACTCAAGGAAGTTTTATTTGGAAGGAAGGGCCGGTATTTTAAGGAAATATGATGCAGGATAGATACAAAAAAATTGACTCATTAAACTAGCAGTTGTTTCATAGAGCAAAAGGCACTTACAAAATGTTAATAACATTGAACTCATATAATTTTTTTTCGGCTTCTTTTCCCAACGAATGGATTATTCCAAATTATCTAGTCTTAAAACTGTTCGTTGGCCACTCTCCTTCACAGGCCCTTCCCATTTAATTGTGATGTCTTCCCAATTCTACCTGCTTGGATAATTCTCTGTTTTGTGTTCTCACTGCTACATTCCTAGTTCAGATTTTGTTGTTCTCACTTACACAGTTGTGAGAGCCTTCTTATAGATCTCTATGCCCCTGGCTTTCCCCAACTCCCATCCATGCTACATATTTACTGCCAGATTCCTAGAACACAGTTCAGCCCCTGTTATCTAAATATTTCTCTCCTAAACTTTTAAAAGTAGGTTTATTGAAGTATAATTTATGTATCATAAAATTGATGTTTCAAATGTCTAATTTGATAATTTTTAGTAATTTATGGAGTTGTGCAACAATCATCAAATCTAGTTTTAGAATATTCTTGTCACCACTAAAAGACTCCTAGGCATGTTAGTATTTAATCCTCACTCCCTCCCTGCAGCCCCTGGCAAATACTAATCTCCACTCTGTCTCTATAAATTTCCTCTTTCTGAACAATTTATATAAATGGAATCATATCATATGTAGTCATTTGTCTGCTATCTTTCACTTAGCATAATATTCTTTAAGATTTAGTCATGGAGTAAAATTAATCAATAGTTAATAATATTCCATTGTATAAATATATAACATTTTGTTTATTCAGCAGTTGATAAACATTTGAATTGTTTCCAGTTTGGGGCTATTATGAACAATGCTGCTGTGAAAATATATTTACAAGTTTTTAATGTAGATAGATAGATAGATAGATAGATAGATAGATAGATAGATATAGATATAGATATAGATATAGATATAGATATAGATATAGATATAGATATAGATATTTTTTATTTTTATTATTTTATTATCTTTTTGAGGGCAGTGTCACTGGCCCTCATGTGTGGGACCCGAACCAGGGCTGCTGGCTTCCCAAGCCAGCGCTTAACCGCTGTGCCACTTGGCCGGCCCTGTAGGCATATATTTTTATTTCTTTTGGATATATACTTAGAAGTGGAATTGCTGGATCATATGGTATCTGTATGCCTGACCTATGAGGAACTGCCAGACTGTTTTCTGAAGTGTCTGCACCATTTCGCATTTCCTACAGCAATGTATGAGAGTTCCAGGGTCTGTAAATCTTCACCAATGCTTGTTACCATCTTGACTACAGCCATTATAGTGTGTGTGTGAAGTTGTATCTCATTGTAATTTTAATTTCATTGCCTCTAATGGCTAATGAGGTTGAGCATCTTTTCTTGTGATTGTTAGCCATTTGTATATCTTCTCTAGGAAAATTTCTGTTCAGTCTTTTCCCCCCTTTTAATAAGTTGTCTGTCTTATTATTGAGTTGTAAGCGCACATGATTTGTTCTGGCTACAAGTCCTTTCTTGGATTAATGTTTTGCAAATATTTTCTCCTAGTCTGTGTCTTGTCTATATATTTTCATACTGGTGTTTTTAACTATAAATAATAAAGCTTTAGTTTTGATTATGTCCCACTTGTCAACATTTTTCATTTATGTATCATACATTGTGTGTTCTCTCAAAGAACTTTGCCTAAACTGGGGTTAGGAATATTTTGTCCTGTTTCTTCTAGAAGCTTTATAATTTTAGCCCTTACATATAGGTCTATGATCCGTTTGGGCCTAAGTTTTGTGTATAGAGCGAGGTAAAGGTTTAAATGCATCTTCATCACTTTCATGTGAATATCCCACTGTTTGTTGAAAACACTATCTTTTCTCCATGTGTTGAAAATTGATTGAAAAATCACTGTAATCTCATAAGCTTTTAATGGTTTCATACTACCTATTGTGGCAGTTCAAACTATGCGGGCTGACACCAAAACTCTCCCACCCACAACCTCAAGGATTTTTCACGATTTATTCACACTCAGTATAATCTTTCACTGTGCTCTTTCCAGTACTCTGTAACAATTAACCAGAATTGCTTGTGCTCCTCAGTTCAGGCTAGTTACTTAAATTCCAGCATTATTCTCCCTAGATAATTCTAGTTATTTAAATCTTACCCATTCATTAGAAATCCAGCTTTGACAGCCCTCTTCTGAGAAGCTTTCTTCTCTACTAGATGTGATCTTTTTTTTGTACGTTCATGGCTCTTACTCTGTCACTCTCTTAGGATATGTGCCACTTTTCGCTTTGCATTATAATTGTTCCTGAAAATGCTTTATCCCCATTTTAAAGTTCATAGAAGAGAGGGTTTAATTTGCATTTAATTGATACTCAATCAGTATATTTTGAATGAATGAATGACTATTACCCCTATCTGGGCTTGCACATTTAATGGTAAGCAGTTTGCTGATTTATAGAGTGCAATGTCTGAACCCAAACCCCTGGAACTTTGCTAATTCTTCAGGAAGACAACTACCTTTATCTAGAGAGAGTTACTGAGTTTAATTAAAATATGTTTCCTTTTATCAGAAGGGTTAGACTCTTATCTACCGTTTTCTAAAAGCTTGGTGGCTGTTTTTTAACATAAAGATCAAAGACTTTTGCCATCCTCCTTCCCCCCAAGGAAAAAAACAGCTGTAGTTATGAGATATTTCAGAAAGTTACATGTGAGGAATATTGCATTTGATTGTGAATCCTAAACATAGTTCACAGTTACTCATTTGACATTTTGAAACAGTACAAGACAAATGTCTTAGATTTGTGGGTAGTTGTGAATGTTTCCATTGGCCTGTCAATATACATATATATTCATAGCAATGTTTGGAAGGTAGGAGCTCTTACTCAAACCTTTTCATTAGAATCTTTGTTTAAAAGCTATTTTTTCTAGAAACCTATTAATAAAGTTTCCAAAGATCTGACTTTAGAAAACATTAGATGCATAAGAGATGCATGACAAGGAAACTCATTACATTCTGACTTAAGGAATTTGCCAACATTGGAAGGTCTTTTCAAAAGTGAGGTGGATATTCATGATAAAACAGGGAGATTTAAAGGAGGGCGACCTGGAGAATGACAAAAAGATCAGAGTGGGGTGGGGGAGATTATGAAAGGAAGAAGAAAAGATGAGAGGGAGTAAATAAGAGGGTAAAGTCTTTCCACAGATTGAAATAAGCTTTAGGCAATTATCTAGACTTTCAAGGGAAATATCTGAACTGCACATCTAAATTTGTTGAGGTCCCTCCATTGTAGCCAGTATTTGATTAAGGTCTACATGGTAAACTTGCTTTCTTGTGCTACTGAGTGGCTTACAAGTTAAAAAGATTCAGCGAAATCTTCAAAGTAAATCTGTGTCCACCAAAGCAATTCACAGGCCTGTTTACAACCTTTCTACCTGTCTCCTAGACTATCTCCAAGGATGCAAACTTTAGACCTTACATCTGTTGTTTGAACATGGAGCTCATTTTGTCTAAAGGAACAAGAGTGAACTCTGGCCCACAATTTTAAAGAAAACTTTAGTAAGGATTTCAGAATCTTCCCTACGAGATAAAAGTTAACTAAGCAACTCAATGACATGTCTATTTTTGACAATTAAACAATTAAAGTGATCTTCCAGGATAATTCTCAGTTGCCAGAAAAATCATTAGTTGTCATTTAGTTTTGTTTATGTTAATGTGATTCAGAATCTTAAACATACCCAGACAAAATAAAAACTGAAGCACACAGACAATCACATTGTAAATTGAAACAAGTAATTAAAAGGAAAATTTGCCAAAGGTTGGGGAGACAGAAAAAGTGACAAATTCATATGAGTAATACAAATTCGCAAGCACTCTACCAAATGTTTAGTCAACGAGTGCATGAGTTCAGGCGTTACTGATAGTTGTAGTTTGTCAGTGGCTGTGTGTTACAACTGATCATAGGAGTTTTAGATATTCTATGTCATACTCAAACAGACCTTTCTCATTCCACAGTCAGTTTAGAATCCACAAAATAACAAAATTCATTGAGAATAAACTACTTTGTAGTTACCAGATGAAGCAATAGGAATCACACAACTTTCATTGAACTGCTGGGGGCAAAGTGGATTGCTGGCGTTTTATCTTTTATCTTTGAAATTGGTCCCCTAGTAGTGCTTTTTTTAAATCTGACACATCTTGAATTTGCCTTTTTAAAATTGGAAATTTAGCACCTAGTGGTTTTATCTTTTTCAACAGCTATAATTTCACATTTTGAAAAGACTATTTTTAATGAGCCTATTGTTATATACTTAAATATGTATGTATGTATATGTATGAAATGCAGTTTTTACCAGGTTCAATTGGGCATCTTCCTGAAAACACAAAACACACACCTACAAAACAGACAAAAATAAGAGATGAGAGGAATAACTTTAGGTCATTTGTGATATATGGAGATACATTTTGAAAATAAATAGCATTGAGAGAAAGAAAGGGAAGTTTATCTAAAACATTTAAAATAAGTGATAATCTGGGTTTAACCTGGGTTCAGATATGTTTGCTCTTCTCCTGGTACCTGAAGAAATAATTTTATTAACTGTTTTCACTAAAATAAATAAACACTCATACCTATAACACATAAATTTATTGTCTAAAGAGCTTGTCAGAGTCTTCTGATTCAGATTGTTTCATCTGAAGTTGACTGAATAATTGTTAGAATTTTTATTTTTACATTTTCAGTTCTTTTAGAAGATACATTGTCAGACTAAATCAGCTTTAGAAATCGGTTGTTTTTGCAGAAGCTAATTTCACTTTCATGTATTGGTTGCATTTCCTTCTTCAATTACTGATTAGCCAAAGATTAATGTTTTCAAATAAGGCCTTTTCTCTGTATACTCCACCTCCCCTTCCTGCTTTGATTTATCAGGAAGCCTGCTGAAAGAGGTCATAATCCTTTTGTTTGCAACATTCTACTCTTTGACACTGGGAATGTTTCTTGTATAATGATAACAGTATGAATATTTGTGAATAAGTAGAAAGTATAACTCATGAACCAAATTAAAGTGGATTTTCTATTCTGGGTGAATGAACTGTGCTGGATTCCTTTGTCAGTGTGTGGATGATCTGTCTTTTAATGGAATTGGGAGACTTGACACTGACTAAAAAGAAACATACTATAAAACGATACAATACTGTGTACATTCTAACAAAGCAGAAGTTTCTTTATTACTTCCTATATCTAAATCATGCCAATTGTATTAAATATAATCTAAAGAGCAGCATTCTTCTTGGGATAGGCTACCATGGAAATTTCACCTGCTTAGCAGACATGTAGGTATTGCTCAGTTATTTTTTGTTTAGTTTTTTTATATCAATGCTTTTATTATTTTTGACATAACTTTTGTGATTTTCTGACAAGTTGTAGGTTTCATTTAAAATTCATTGCAGTGATTCATTGTCAGTTGCCTGCAAAATATTTATCTAAAGCTCTGAATTAACACTTTGGTATTGGTAACATTGAAATCTAATTTGTTCTAATTTTGAGAAGACTCCATAAATTCACTATCTATTTGAATGTAAGATATTTTATGTTCTTTTCTTACTAAATAATGTAATTTTTTTTGAAAACAAAGATGGCCCAGTGGTCATTATTTAGTATATAACTAAAATGATGAATTGCATAAAGTACTTAAGACAAAGAATATGGCTTGCTTTATTCCTTAGAATTACTTTATTGATTCTCATAAAGAAATAAAGTTTCTGTATTCATGTTTACATATCAAAAATGCATATATTTTTAATTCAAATAATTAAAAATTGGGAATGATACAATACAAATATGATTTTTTGACTTGGTGCCTATGTAAGCATTTATTTTTATTTGTAACAGTGGAGAGCTCTACAGAAATTATTAAAACCAATATAAATGTTCATCTTTGGAAAGCGGGTTTTGAATGCCCTTACATTTATGAACTGAAAAGGCATTTTCTTTTTTCTCCTACTTGTGACCAGTCAAAAAAAATCAATACTCAATCTTAAGAAACTTTTTTCAAACTTAGAACCTAAAAGTTGTTTGTGCTGAAGTACTTCCGTGAATTTAACCCCTCGTTCCACTGGACTTTACATCTTTCACAGAGGAACAAATTAGATGTTATAAGAAAATGCTGTGAAGGCATGGACTGACTGCAAATGTACAATGTGATTATAATTACTATTTAAAGTTGAAAAAAAAATAGGGCTACTTGCCATTAAAAATAAACAAATATAATTATGAACAATAAGAAATTATAACTCATTGGAAAAGAATAGAAGTTAATGGGTTTACACTGATAATAAATAGTTAAGCAGATAGCTTGATTAATAGAAAAATGAGGGAGAAGGAAAGCTTTTTTTTTCTTTTTGTAGAATGTTAATCTATAACTGTTGAAGGTATAATGGAGTTGAAAAATTGCTATTTTCATTACCTTCATAATGAAGATTCTCTTGGGCATTAATCATGAATGGATACTAAATACAGAGAAAAGATTGTTGACAAACAGGATATACATAGCTTTAATATGACTTCCCACAGATTACTTATTACTTTGCAAAGGGAAAATACTAACTATATAATGGTGAAACAGTACAACATCTAACTAGGTGACCAAAATAAAATCATCATTGAGGGGCTGATGTGCAGAGTGTACCTACAAAAGTGGAACTTTGAAAAGGATATAGCAACATCTATGTATTATTCCTGCAAAGATACATAAAATAAATCTTACCATGAGGAAACATCAGACAAAACCAAAGGAAAGAAACTTTATAAAATGACTCGACTGTGTTCTCAAAAATGCCAGTATTATGAAAGTAAAATAAATAATAATAATAATAATAATAATAATAATAATAATAAAGCTGGGAAACTCATCCAGATTAAAAACAACAATAACAACAACAAAAACAACCAAAGGACATGACAATTAAATGTAATATATGGCTGTAGATTGGAGGGTTGGGGAGAGGCTCTTAAATCATTATTGGAAGAATTGACAAAATTGGAAAAGGAATGATAGGTTAGATTTTAAAAATCATTGTATCAATGCTAAACATTGAATTTAATAACTGCAAAAAAAGGAAATCCATGTTCTTAGAAAATACACATTGAAGTGTTAAGTAGTGAAAAAGCATGATATATACAACATATCTTATTAATCAGAAAAAAACTTGTATTATGTACATACATTATACAAGGCTATATATAGATATATCTGTATAATTTAACTAAGTATATAATACATTATATATAACAATACACAACATATCACATATAATAGTGTGTATTATATGATAGATATTATAATGTAGACTACAGAACACAGATACTATACATTAAACATAATTCATTTATAATATTTATGTTTGAATGGAGAAAGAGAATACACATGGCAGAACGTTAAAATATTAAAGATTGGTAAATCTGACAATAGTGCATATGAGAATTCTCTGTATTATTATTGAAACTTTTCTGTGAGTCTGAAGTTATTTCAAAATGTTTTTTAAAATGTGATACAGTTTTGGCAGTAATTTTAATATTCAACATATAAAAGCAAATACATATGTGTATATATTTTTCTAAGGAATAATTCTGTCCGAATCATGGTCTGGAAAAATATTCCTCCCTTAATTAGTAAGGTAATTTGAGGTGTATTTTTTTTTTTGGCCTACAGTAGATGCCCATTAAATATATATATATATATATATATATATATATATATATATATATATATATATATATATATATATATACACTATATGCATACGTAAATGAATATCAAGCTGGATCTCCCCAATTTTTTCTTGTTTAATTTCTCACCCCCGAACTCTCTCCATTCTTACAGAGATTTATATTCACCCTAATATGTTTTATGTTGTGGATGTTTTGCAGTGTTCCAGCTTATGTGATCATTTTGAACTAATTTCTCAGGTATCATTACTCATTAAGTCCTTAAGATCTGTGTCAACCACACCTTTAAAAGGCGGTCATTCCTCATCTTCATATAAGTTCAATAGAAAAGATCAGCTCAAAGTCAGAGCCCTGCCAAAGCTCCTATAAATTTCCATACAGTTTGAGAATCACAAAAAATCTATAGGTCTGTCTCTTTTAACAACTTTGAAAGCCCTGTGTTGTTTTTGAGTGAGTACACATTTCTTGGGTTTATCTATATATGACATGATGAGATGAGACTGGCTAGAAGAGAGAGGACCTGAAGAGAACTTTCCAGTGTTAAAACAGCAAGAAAGAGAATAGGCCTAGACTTGGAAGACCAAACTGGGATTTCTGGCAAAACAGACTTCAGAGACAAAACAAAGGAACAGCCATTCAGGCTGGCCAGATGTCATGGCCACAAAGAGCAGGACATGGAACATGAGGATATCTATAATAGTACCAGTGCTGGGGTCCTGTCAGAGACACATATTCCCGACTTCAGATTCCGTGTAAAGGGGGTTGGCACATGTGACACAAATAGGTCCAGTAAGGTAAGTTTTTCCAAATGTAACCTATGGTAAGGATTATCTGGGAGTTGGTTTAAAAACCAGATTTGGGGGCCCCAATTTCACATCTACTGAATTACAAATTCTGAGTTACAAACCATCAATTTAGCTGTGTCAGAAGTTTTTTCTGAAAATTATGTAGATATATCATTTTGCATTTTCAGGAATGTACCACTTTTTAAATAATGTGACGTCTTCCCATCACCAGTTTTCTTTTCTTCTCTAATTTTGCTTTATTTCTAAAACCTTCCAATATCTTGGGTGTCATTCATCTTATTCCACAAAATTAAACTCACTTTATGGGGCTCTATGCTTTCCTTACATCTCAGGATTTCAATTCTCTCTTCCCTTTTTCCACTTTGATGTGTTATCTTCTGAATGGAGAAAAGAGATGAAAATGGATATTAAAAAATGTCTTTTCTGACACATGTCTACATTACAGTAACCCTCCCCCCATCTGTGGTTTCATTTTCCAAGGTTTCAGTTACCTGCAGTCAACCACAGTGTGAAAATATTAAATAGAAACTTTCAGAAATAAACAATTTATATAAGTCTTAAGTTATGCATTGTTCTTATTAGCATGGTGAAATCTCATACTGTCTGTTCTTTTATGCCTGGGATGTGAATCATCCCTTTGTCCCACATATTCACAATGTATATGTTACCTGCCCTTTACTCACTTAGTAGATGCTCTGAGTTATCAGATCAATTATCAGAGAAAGAGAGAGACAACATTCACATAGTTTTTATTACAGTATATTGTTATAACTGTTCTATTTTACTGTTATTGGTTGTACGAAAAGTTATGACGCATGTTTGCCACAGATGGCACTAGTTCATTTTTGGAAGTACTAGAGTCATTCGCATCTATGTTATTGCTATGTCATTTGACAGCTGACAGTTCTAGCTTCATTCTCAAAATAAATTGAGTGATTTGGTTGAGTTTTGGCGATTTTACAACAAGTTGAAGATGGAAGACCAAACTGTGCATTTTTGCCATATTTTACTGTTTTACTTCCATAAAAGGAAGAACGCACATCAAGATTGTGATAAGTTGCATAAAGTTTACGGTGACAATGCTCTACAAGAACATCAGTGCCAATGATGGTTCACGAAATTGCATGCTGGTGATTTTGATCTCAATGATGCTCCTCATCAGAGAGGCCCACCAAGGTTGGTGACAACAAAAAAAGGCATTGATTGAGTCAAACCCACGTTGCAGGACAGGAGAGATTACAGAAACAATGAACATCCAGCATTCAAGCATTCACAACTACCTGACAGCGCGTATAAACATCAGCAATATGCTCATTAAACTGAGGAAAATGATCTTTTTTTGAAGTGACTGATAACTGGTGATGAGAAGTAGATTGTTTACAACAATGTAGTGCTCAAATGGTCTTGGTCCCCAATGTGATGATTCACCTCAAAGGACATCGAAAGCAGACATTCATCAGAGGGTTATGCTCTCAGTGAGGTGGGATTTTAAAGGTGTCATGTTTTTTGAGCTACTAACAAGGAACAAAAGATTCAATTCGAATGTGTGCTGTTAGCAAGTGGACAGTTTGAATGAATCCATCATCCAGAAATGTCCAGAGCTTGTTAATTATAAAGGAATTGTGTTCCATCGTGACAACATGAGACCACACACAAGTTTGATAAAAAATTATTGGAATGTGGATGGAATGTATTGCCACACCCACCATACACTGACCTTGCACCGTCAGATTTCCACTTGTTTCACACTCTTCAAAACTCCTTGCATGGAGGGCTGGCAGAGTGGCTCAGTTAGTTAAGAGCTCGCTCAAGAGTGCTGCTAGCTGAGCTCTGAGCAACAGCAGTTCATGCCCAGCCAGAGCTGAATTGCCGCTGAGCTGCCAACAGGTAGCAGGATGGCTCAGCTAAAAAAAAAAAACAACACAAAAAAAACCACCTCCTAGTGTGGTATAATTCAATTCAGACAAGTCTGTAAATCAGCACCTTGTTCAATTTTTTGCAAATAAAGATAGGTCCTTCTATGAATGAGGAATTATGAAGCTCACTGAAAGATGAAGGTTACTGAACAAAACAGGCAGTATATCATTGATTGATCTTTGTTCTTTATATAAATAAATGACCTTTGAAAAACATAGACAAAATACGTCATAACTTTTTCGACAACCCAATAGTTATTGTTAATCTCTTACTGGGCCTAAATTTCTAAGTCAAGCTTTATCATAGGTATATATATTTAGAAAAAAAAACAAAACATTTTATATCTATATCTATATCTATATCTATCTATCTATCTATCTATCTATCTATCTATCTATCTATCTATCTATGGTTTGGTACTTATATGAGCTTACAGGCATCCACGGGGGGTCTTGGAACATATTCCAAGAGTGATTACTATAATTCAATCCCTGTGAACAAATGGAAGCATTTTTTTTTTAAATTTTATTGTGTTCCTCCAAGACCCATCAGCTCCAAGTGGAGCAGTTGTCCCCAATCTAGTTGCGGAGGGCACAGCTCCTTGGCACATACAGAAATTGAACTGGCAACCTTGGTTCTGTGAGCCTGCATTCTAACCACCTGAGCTAACCAGCCGCCCCATGGAAGCTTTTTTTGAATAGTGTTTAATTAGACATTGTATAAGATATGTCTACTCAAATAGTTAACTGACACAGTCTTTTAGACCCAGAGCACAACATTTTTAAGCTTGTCCAACACAACTTTTGGACTGTGAATATCTCTAGAGAGCAAACACTGTTTAATTTCCTAATATTATGTACATTGTTATGTTATTCAAAATAATATAGTAAAGGGTCTATATGATGTTTAATTAATGTTTAATTACTTTTATTATTTATTTTTATTTTTTTAAAGATTTTTGGGGGAATTGGGGAAGGGGAACAGACAAGTTGCTGTCTTTCTGTTCTTCAGTCTAGTTGTGGAGGATGTTGCTTCACTGGCACATGTTGGTATCGTCATTGCGCTCTTCCAGGATGAGGTATATCGTTCACCAGCCTCTGGATGGTCGCTCATTGCAGCTATTGGCAGCTCATGCTGGCTGCCGGCCACTCACTGTAGCCTATGGAAGCCCACTGCAGCAGGGGCTGCAGCCTACACCATCACCGGGGCTTGCAGCCCAGGTCCAGGTGGAGCCACTGTTAGCTGTAGAGGGCAATGTCACTGGTCCTCATATGTGGGATCTGAACCAGGGCTGCTGGCGTCCCAAGCCAGTTCTTAACCAATGCGCCACTTGGCCGACCCATAATTACTTTTATTTTTGAAGATAGAAATGTAAAATTTAGATAACTAACAATGGATTTTCTGCTAAGTTGGCAAATATGCTTTGTTACAATATCATATTCAATGAGAAATATTTATTGTATAACCACAGAGACTTACTTGGAAAGGTAAGAATGTGAAGTATTTCATTATGAACAATGCCCAAAGGAAGAGTCTTTAGTTTGCATATTCTGTGGCTTAGTTTTTAATTTATGTGGTTTAGTTTTTAATTTATGTTCTCATCCAAAAAAAATTCCATGCAGAGAAAATACCTGTAATCAAATTCTAGCACTGCTGTGTACCAGCCATGTGAACTTGAGTAAATTACTTGGCTACTCGAAGCCTCAGGTTTCTCATCTATAATTTGGGAAACATAACACATTGGTCCCTCAAAAGGTGCATGTAAGAATTAAACATGTAACTTACAAAGGGATCTGCTGTAATTCTTGATACCTACTCCATGAATAGAGAATCCATATGCGTGCTTATATTAGTATTTGGGCCCTTTCTCTGTGTCATCTCAGTAAGGTGCTTTTGTTCCATCCTGTTAATTCACCCTCCTTTCTCCAGTTCTAAGACATTTCAAAGGGATCCTGTGCTTAGGCTTCCAATCATCTTGTTCATTCTCAGACTGCAGGACCCCTTTTGAAGTTAATGTCAGTTCTGTTTTAGAAAAAACACATTTCAAGGAAGGATGGAGCACAATCCCTGGATTTCACGTTTCCTGATTTATAAAAATATTCTATGACTGTGTTGCTGTTTTCCTAGTCATAGTACCTTGCTTCATTTAAGAGGGGAAATTTTTTTAAAGAATTAATCCAAGCTAAACAGGAACTCCTTAATAAGCTCCCATTAGGGGGTGCCAAGTGGTTCAAAAGACTATTATTAAACATTTACATAGCACTTTATATTTACAAAGTAGTTTATAATTACTTTCATAAGTAATTTATAATTCAATAAGGTTCTGAGCTAAATTGATATTATCTCCATCTTCTAAACGAAAAAACAAGGGTAAACTAAAGTCATGTAATTTGTGTAAGTCTTCAAAAGGGAACTATCTCAGAATCTTCACTTTTCCTAATGCAGTATGGTCTCAAGCTCTTTCTCCTAAGTGTGTGTGTGTGGGGGGGGAAGAAACTAAGGTAAAATAAAACAGCACCTTACTTATCATAGTCACATTACAGGAACACTTTTATTGGTGTTTATCTGTTTCACATGACCAGCTAATATTTTAATTCTGCTTTACATTCTAGATGTTTGAAGCTTTTGTCTGACTCATTTGCCCGCATCAGAAATATCTTTCACAAGAACCTAAGTGAAATAAGGAAGTTTCTTTCCAAAAACAAACCTTTTAATCATGCATCCCAACCCTTACCACTCTGCAATTAGTAGTACGTTCCCTGTAAGCAGTAGTTTAAGGGGTGCGGTAAGAAGCGAGGTACTTCCTGTGGAAGTCTAGAAGTCCCCAAATTGGTCTGCAAGCAGCATGCCCCCGCCCCACTCTCACAAATTAGTCTTTCTTTCCTGCATCAAAAAGATAAGGGCATTTTCTTTCCTTGAAAGTTAATTCAATTATCCATGAAAAGATTCTTTCCTATTAATTAGTCCTATTCCCTTCCTTATCCAAACTGGTTCTCTGGTACCTAAAAATGCTATATGCCCAGAGTTTATCATAATCCAGCATGCAGCCTACTTTTAAATAGATTAACAAAGAATAAGTAGATATATTTCAGAAAATAATAATGTTTACTTAACCTTCATAGCAATATCTGTGTGTGTTTGTATTGTACATTTATTGACATATTTATGTAAATCCTATATGGTCCTGTTTAAAAGACTATATATTTAGATATAATGTTTATGCATTTGTTATATATTTATGTATATATGTATATTATGAGCAGATATAGAATATATGTGTATATTATATTTAATATAGAAATGTGTGTATTATGCATAAATATATATTTATGCACTATATGTATAATATACATATTTATTTACATATAGCAAACATACTTTATGTACACATATTTACATTAATATATGATATATAACATATATTTATCAATAATATAACTATGTATTATATATAAGTACATATATATATTATTTAAATATATAATAAGCACTTTCAGGACCATATTTTTTATCTAAATATACTACTTTTATATATAAAAATAAATTTATTTATTATTATTGCAAAAATTTGAAATAGTTTTAGGCATCATAGCACTTGAAATATTTCACCTTTAAACATGGCATACATCTCCTAAGAATAAAGTCATTTTTCTATGTAACTATATTACAATGATTATACCTGAAGAGCTTAACAATAATTCCTAATATGTTCTAATATCAGGTTCACACTGAAATTTCCCCAACTGTGACAAGAACCCTTTGATAGCTGTTTTTGTTTGCTTCGTTTGGAACCACAAATCAGACTGGGTCCAGCCACTACATTTGATTTCAAACTTATTTGACCACCCAACTCCCCCTCCTCCAAAAAAGCATTGTTTTAGGGTGAGTGTTTTGTGGAATATACCTGAACAATCAGGGATATGGAGCATAAATGTGTTTCTGAAGGAGACCAATTCAGCACAAGTCTGGCACAGAGTGGGAATTAAATGACAAATTATCAAGTAAAGAATGAGTTGGGAGAGTGGAAGCAAGGCCACCAAGGAGGCATGTCAAAGTTACAGCTTTTCAGGAGGTTGAAAAAAAAAAATAGGTACTACAAAATGAGATGTGGTACCAGGCCCACATTTTTCCTTCTTTAAAATTTGCATCTCTGGTTCTGTGCATGTGTTAAACAAAAGTAACTACCTAAACAAGTCCATAAACCCAAATGGGTATCTACAGGCACACACACATACATGCACATTTGTGCTTATACATATACTAAGAGCTAGAGGGGAGAAAGAGAAAGGGAAAGAAATAATGGAAGGGAGGGAAATAGCACAATTAATATATATTGTCATTTTAGAGGACATTTAGAAAAGAAGAAAAAGTAATGGATTGTTTAATTGTGATTATTACACTATCTCAAATATAACCCAGGATGAAAGTCAGTTTTGTAGAGTTTGGAAAGCAAGATCGGGAGAGCCAGAAAAAATAAAGAGGATGAGAATATTACAGAAATTTAGGGAGATAAATCGCATACCTAAGAATGAGAGCTTTACCATTGTATGTTGTTCTTTACTCGAAATACTCCTGCTATTCAAGATCTGGGCCTTGCTTGGACATAATCTGTCATTCTTGCCAAATGTGTGTGGTATTTTGGGGATGTGGACAAATATCCACAGGAACTTGGCTGAGACCTACAGATATATTTTTACCTCCAAAGGCAAACAACCAGGGCATTAACTGGCTCTGCCATTTAGCACTTAACATTTGAACCACAGTAGACCAGTCTAGCGTGGTCCTTCATAAACTGAAATTAGAGTGCTGTCATCTGCTTTTTAGGCTTTGATTTTTCCAAGATTTACAAAGATGGAGGTTATAGAATTTAAAGCTGGGTATACCATCAGAGATATATCTCCTTTGTTAATAAATGAGGAAAACTTGATCCTGAGAAAAGAGCACAGGATAGAAAGCCTGGGAAGTTATTAGCTAAGAAGTTCTGGCCCAATCATGTAACCATTTTGAGACTCAGTTTTCTCATCTGAAAATTCAAGTAATTGAACATAAGGCCTGAGTGTCACTTAGACCTCATATTCTGAAGATCCAACAACCTATTATTTTGTGATTCTATGAAAGTTGAAAATTTATGTAGTTTTACTATTATTCTTCATATGGGACTATGAAATTTGACATTTTTTTCTTTCTTTTTCTTTGGTCAAGACTTAAGGACCACCTTGGGTGTGGGTATGCTGAATCAAGGGAAAAAGTGTCCCATAATCAGCCACCTTCCATTTCTGATTTGATGAGCTATTGATATAGGATAAATGGAAGACAGGATACTCCATAGAGTGTTTCAGTACTGCTGACATCTGCCCTCACATTCTCTTTTCTAACAAAAATTGGAAGGCGGAGCGATTGACAGATAGTAACAGATATATCATCTTCAAACAAGGACTGATTTTTTACATGTTTATAAACAATAGGAGGGGCAAAAATATATCTGCATGTATCAGAGATATTCCTTGGATAATTGTCTGGACAATTACTATTGAAATCATCAAGTTCAGAAAAACAAGGAAAGGAAAGAGGGAGAAAAGAAGAAAGTAAGGGCATCTGTTCTTTTACTCAATGCATACAATTTTGAGAGTTATGTGGTAATCAATCCACTCTTAAAGATTGTAGCTGCTATTGGTTAAAGCAACTTGCTTATTTTGCCATAACTAGTTAAATATAAAAATTTAGATCTCAAACTAGTCCTTCCCAACCATGTTGATTATTCACTTTCTAGGAGTACCTTCTTGGCAGTGTTTGAAAAAACTCCTTAGTCATTCTGTCCAACCAGGCCCAGGACTTGCTCCTTATACATTCCCATCTCTAAAACTCTGCACACAGTTTTCAATCTTTGGAATGAATCTGACCCAACAAAACCTATTTCCTCTGAGGAGTCTCTCCTGATTACCCAGCTCTCAGACCTCTGACACTTTTCAAAAACTCCCTGGCACTTACCTGTGCTCCTCATTTGACACTTAGTATTTAGGTTTTTTGTCTCCTGGGTTCTTCTCAGTGGTGGGCTTTTTATCTGTCCAAGCACATTGTGAGTCTTTTTTTTTTTTTTTTGCGGGGGGGGGAGGGCTTTAGTGTTTAGAAAGGCTGGCTCATGGTATAGGTTGATCACTAAACCTGCTGCAGGTATATCTCTCTCCATTGGCATGAGATTAAAGGGATTTGTTTTCTAGTTTGCACAGGTTTAGGATGGGCTAACAATGAGTCTGATTCCTCCATTCTACCATCTTCTCATACTGCCTAGAAAGTGATCCAAATTTTCAAAGAAAAAGAAATGAGCACCATATCTGCAATTCTGCCTCACTCTGCTTTTAATGAAAACTTGGTTGAAAATTAGAAGGCCAATCTCTTCCTTTTGTCTTTTGAAGACATAAACACCAAATGGAAAAGGACACAGGTCACACATATTCACCTATTCTAGTCAATGATTTAAATATAAACAATTAACAGAAAAAGAAGCAAAAATGAGGGAAAGCATTGATTAGTGAACCTTGTACATCCTGTTCAGAGATCAAAGGGGCCAATGAGAAGGGATCAAAGTGGGGGGGAAATACAGAATGTAGCACCCTTGTGAAGTAACATTTCTCACGATGTGGCATGGCTTAATCAGAACCACTCCATTCAACAGCTGCAAAGAGAAAAAGGAAAACGACGCTGAAAATTATTAATTAGGTAAGCTTATGCTCAGTGTGCCTTTCACGACATAGAGTCATTTCAGCAGCTTCTGCCAACTTTTGGTGGAGAGGTACTTTTGGAGAAGGCCAACCTGTGTGCAGGTAGATTCCTTTTAGAAATGGGCACAAAAGCACATTCTCACAGCAGCCATCCAACCACACCTAGCTTGACTCAGGCTGCAAAATTCCAATGTTATGCATTATGTGTGGGGCTTGTTCACATCATAGGAACTTCATCTGTGAGGGGTAAACAAAAAAATTCCTTAGAACAATAGATATCCGACTCAGAAAGTCACAAAGACTTAAGTAAAAATACTTGCCATCAGGATAATGCTTCGTTTTCGTTTTCAAAATATTTCCACACATACCCTTTCATTTGCTCACAACAACCTTTCTTAACTTAAAGTTAAGTAACTTGCCATCAGAGTACATAGTTGGTAATTAGCAAAGTAAGGGCTTTCATCCTGGTCTGTTGAGTGCAATGGTACTTGTACATATCCTAGATCATAAAATACAACACTTCAGAAATAAGTAGGCAATGTTTATGAATGCAACCAGTAAGAAACTTGGAAAGGAACAATAAATGAATGAAGGAGGTAGAATGCTGGGACCTGAGCAAAGCATTCAAGCAGGATAATGATAGGAATGTACTGAGGAACATTTGGCTTCTGAGGCCACACATGTTAGGTTCTGTGCTGACCAACCATCACATTTTATTATCACAATCAGTTTTCCAGAGTGCATATGGCTGGTTAGGTTTAAGCTTTTTCGCTAATAATCACCTTCCAGGCATACCTTCCTGAAGTGCCCTCTAGTCATTTTTTTTTTTTTTTTTTTTTTACAAATTATCAGTTAGAGTGAGTTCTTTCTGAAAATGGCTTATGTCATTCATTGTTCTGCCTTTCTCTTCATTTCATCCTCAATTTCAGATTTGGAGAAAATCTTGCCATTACCCCATTGGCCATGGCTTTCATGATTCGGTTATTAAAGTCCTGAGCATTTTGTAATTTTATCCTTTGTTTCTTTTTTTTTTCCTCCCTTTCTGAATTAATGTTTTTTGTTTTTTGTTTTTTGTTTTAAGATTCTGTTTTCCCTTGCTACCTCCTTGATTTCTTCCTCTTTCAGGTAATTTAGTATTGCATTATAAAGATTTTAAACTCTACTTCAATGTTTTCATTTAGAAATAAACATAGAGTCATGTTCATTTCTTTCTCCAAAGCTTTTGTCGTCAACTGCCTATGTTCAAGCTCTGTACTTCTGCCATGCTAGCAAGATCACTTGATCACATTCAGCTTTGAAACGAACTTCCACTTGAGCAGCGTCATTACTCCTTCGTGTGCCTTCCTCATGAAGAAAGTGAAAACATATTATAAAAAGAATCTGTCTGATACATTGGTTTTACTTTAAGGTCTTGATTTGGGGTCCTCCATTATTGCTGGACCTTGCCCCCATGCCAATTTTAGTGTAATATAGCAAGTATAGCACTCATTTCCTTTATGTGGCCAGATAGTCTATATCACTCGTATTGTTCTCTTTTTTAGCCAGTGATCTCCAGGATGCATCCATTTTCTTGATCATGAATTTCTACATAATGTATATTAATTTTCTTAGGGATCTAAGAGACCACAGAAGTTTTCTGAGGAGATGCTATTGTGATCACAGTGATGGTGGTGTTGGTGGTAGTAGCTTTACTGTACAAGCATATGAATTAAGAATGGCTCTGGGCCGGCCGAGTGGCTCGGTGGTTAAGAGCTGGCTTAGAAAGCCAGCGGCCCTGGTTCGGATCCCACATATGAGGGCCAGTGACACTGCCCTCTAAAGAAAAGAAAAAAAAAAAGAATAGCTCTGACCCCTCTGCAACGGTTCCTACAGAGTGATGAAGTCACCAGAGGTATGGTAGATGAGATGTGTGACTCTGTGCTCAAGTATAAAGGTGAAGAGCATAAGGATAACACATGTATCTTTTCCCTTTTGTTTCCTGCCCTGGAAGAATGAATACCAGCTGCCTCAGCTGGAAAGTATTAATCCAGGAAGTTTGACTGTCCCTAGAAATTCCCTATGGACACATATGGCTGTCTGCAGCTATTTTTATTTCCCTTTCCTTTTTTAAATTCTTCATTTCAAATATCCTGTGTTTTTAAACTTATTTTCTTGTGGATGATTTAGTATATCCTAATGTATCTCTTAATGTCCTTGTTTTCTTTCTCTCTCTCTCTGTCTCTTTTTATTTTTTATTTTTTTATTGTTTGGGGTAAACAACAGAAATTTTCTGTCTCCCTCTTCTGGAGGATGCAAGTCCAAAATCAAGGTGTGAGCAGGATTGGTTCCTCCTGAGGGCTCTGAAGGAAAGATGTGTTCCAGGTCTTTCTCATTGGCTTGTAATTGGCCACCTCTCCCTGTGTCTTTTCAAAGATAACATCTTCCATGTTTGTCTCCGTGTCCAGATTTACCCTTTGTATAAGATACCAGTCGTACTAGATCTGGGCTCACTCCTTTTAACTCAGTTACCTCTGTAAAGACCCTATCTCCAAATAAGGTACGAGATGTTAGGTCTCCAATATAACCAATAGAATCTTTTTTGGGAGGGGGAGGAAACATGATTTTAACCATAACAATAGTGTTTATTTTTGCAAATCATTAAAGGTTCAGGAACCCCAAGTTGTGAACTATTGAAGCAGATTTGCTTTTCCTCTCTTTCACTCAAAAGTTTTTATTGGGCTGGCCAAGTAGTGCGTTGGTTAGTAGTTGGCTTGGAATGCCAGCTCTGAGCAGCATAGCCCTGGTTTGGATCCACATGAGGGCCAGTCATGCTCTGCCCTCTGCAGCTAAGAAGGTGATCAACAGCTCGACCTGGAGTTGGGCTATGCCGTCACTGGCGACGGCGTAGGCTGCAGTGAGGCTGGCCAGCAGCAGGCATGAGCTTTCGTGAGCTGCTGTGAGCTGCTGTGAGCAGACATCCAATGGCCAGTGAGCGACTGCCTCTCCTGGGAAGAGCAAAATGATAATACCAACATGGTCCAGTGAAGCAACGTCCTCCAAAACTGAAGAACAAAAGGACAGCAACTTGCCTGAAGACTGAAGAAAAAAAGATAGCAATTTGCCTGTTCCCCTTCCCCGATTCCCTAACTCTGTTCCCCTCCCCCAATTCCCCAATAAAACCTTTTTTAAAAAAGGTTTTTATTTATTTGTTTGTTTGTTTGTTTATTGTGTATGAAACATTCCTCTTTTTCTATAAAGACCATAAAGAAATATAATAGGTGACTTTTGCCCTCAAGGAGTTTCCACTCTAGTTGAGAAGAGAAAATTCCTCCATTTTTCTCACAGCTCACATCCAATCCAATCAGCAAATCTTATCGACTCTACCTACGAAATATATCCAGAATCCGGTGAACTTCACAACATCTCCACTTTAACCCTGATTTGAGTCACAATTTAATCTCTCTGTTATCTATTCAGTAAATATGAATTAATTGCTTACAATGTTTCAGATTATTTACCCCTTATATATCTTATCAGGAATAAGGGAGATATATCTTTGATATACAGCACGAATCTAACTTTTTTCTTGCTCATCCCACCCCACAAAAGTATCTGTTCCTATGCAATAAAGCCCACATATTATATTATATTGTATTATATATTATATTATCTTTTAAGTTTTACTCTAAGACTCATGGGTCAGTATTTTTTACCCTACATTATAAAACCTCAAATTTACTTTATTTTTTTCCATGCCCTGTGCATTATTATATGAAGTTCTGAGATAATAATTATCTCTATTTTTTTTATCCTTTTCCAAATTCATTATTTCTTATGTGCATTATTGGATATTTAAAAATATTTCTTAGATATTCTCCCCAGTCTCTTCTGGTGGTATTGTTGATTCTCAGTCAAGTCACAAGGAATGGACAGTGATCTTTGTGGGCTGTTATTTCCTGGATATGGGCTTCCGAAGAGCAGCACACTTCAGTATCAGTGCATTGTTCCACTGGCAGTGTCAACCATCCTCCATACACTTATTTTTCCCAGGTCATGTCAGATTTTCTGGAACTTAGGAGTGGCTCCTCCTTATAAATTCAACAATTTTCTCACTCAACAAATGTTCTTGGAGGAACTTTTGTATGTAGATTCATTAGGAGAGAGTCCTTTTCTTAATATCGGATTTATTTTCTATGGATGATCTCTATATACCAGTGACATCCGGTGAGGCTACTTCTTTGTTCCCACTTTCTCATTAGTGCACACTTATAGAGATGCTGCAGGAAAATATGGTTTCTATTTCTCTTCTTATACTAATTTTTTTTTTTTTACTGAATGTTCTTTGTGATAGTTCTGAGTCTTGACTGCGTAATCGGAGTCATGGTTTTCTGATTTCTTTTTTGAATTATTATTACCCCCAGTCTACTTAGAAACTCATTCTCTCTGATAAACCAATGTCAAGAGTGCTACCTCTTCAAGCAATGTGGCCACATAGCTGATACTTGCCGCAGAAGGAAGACAAATGTAACACATTCCCTTAAACTGTTTGGAAATAGGCCCCTTGGTTTCTATATTTTTTTCTTGGTTAGTGTTAAATCTCAAATGGGATTAGCAAGTTTTGTAACTCCCTTGATAGCTCTCCCTTAGAAGACCCTCTAAGTGAACAATTCTCGCCTGTTTGGTTCAGGCTTTGATCTTCTGGAGTTATAAGAGTTTGCTTTATATATAAACCACTCCCTTCTCCCACTATCCTGAACTGTTTTCCTCTACAAGGCAATGCACAGTTGGTTGGCAACTGTCAGCAAATGACACCAATCGCCACCAAACTTCCAGCTCCTGACAGCACCCACCAGATTGCAAGAAAATTGTTCAGCTTTTCCAACCCTCTGGCTTCTGCTGTAAAGACAGTCTGCACTGGTTCATTATTAGGTTCATCACTTTGAAATGGCAGTCCATAGAATGAAGAGTTAATTCTAGGCTCTGAATGACTGATATCAGGTGATGTCAGCATCCTAGAGAGCGCATTTAAGGAAAATAACTAATATGTTATTATTAATACTTTGTCATCAACCTTCTAAAATCTTACCTGTGGAACTTTTCTCTAATAAACATTATCCTATGTATGAATGGACATACGATTCACTATGCAGAAACACTTTGTGTTTAGTAGGAACTGAATAACAACTTCTTGAAGGCTTGTTTGAATGAATACTCAACATGTAATATTGTTGAGAGATTTTGTCAAAATTAAAACATATTTTTGGCAATTCAAATGCAGTAGAATCACCAACAGGTACTGATAACTAATGAAAGTGGGTGTCTCAGTTCAATGGTTATTATTGATGGTAAGTGAAATAACAGGGTTTTAATTATAGTGCTAATTGGTATTTTTGATTGTTTGTTTGCTACTTTATTAACATTGATATGGACACCAATGTTAAAGAGACTTTTTAAAATTCATCATGTGAAAGTATAAATAAATTTAGAGATACATGCATCTTTATCTTGGAGATATACTTGGTTTAACTTAGTATATCCATCTCAAAACTAAGTTTAATATATATGATATATAATATATATATATATATATATATATTATATATATATATATATATTATATATATATATATATATATGATAGTTTCCCTGAATTATTTTGTCTTTTTATTTAATTTTTGCCTTTAGGCCCTCCATATTTTAAGGAGAGAAACCCATCTCATTTATCTTTTTGTTCCAAGCTGTACCTTGTAAATGGACCCATTAAAATTCCTGTGTATAAATATCATTTTATAAATTAATACTATTTAGAATCTTTATGAATACATCTGTCTTCTTTGTCCAATGTCATTTTTAACAAGCATACTTTTAATCCAGTGAATATGAAATCATTTAGATGTTAATTTGTTAGCAATGATTTGAAATATCTAATGTCAAAATTAAGAACAAAGACAGAGGTCTGGGAAATACTACATCAGGCATCAGGAGCTGAGTCTTAGCTCTACTTACTTGGGTAAGCAACTTAATTTCTTAAAAGATTTTTTCATTCCTGACTTTAAGGATATGTAGAGCTTGAATTTTACTCTATAATATGGGTGTAAGGAATGTCACATTCTTTGATTTCAATAAATAAGCTTTAATTTGTTCCAAGATCTTTTCCACCAGGTAGGTAAGAAATTCAACCATGACTCTTAATGAGGACCTCTTACTCCCCATCCTCCAAGGCTGTACAGAGGCCTGGGGTCCTTATATAATCCAGGAGGGGGAAGGCCCTGTCTTTGCCCACAGTGGTCAGTGATTAAATGCGCATTGTCCAAGCTCACTGATACTTTAGAAACAGCCATTCTGCTTGTTTGGGGTGGAATTGGGGCATAGGCATTTTTGCCTTGGCTGGAAGTCCTAGAACTTCAGATCTGGCTGCTGTCAGGGCATGGCATTGTCATGCCCCCTGAGGTTTTGCCATCTCCTCAGGAAACATGGTGATCAAAGACTTTAATGGATAAAATTGCCCTGAGCTGTTTGCATCAAACAGACCACACTGGGATATTATGATCTTTTCTAGGTGCAGCTGTCAGGAAGGATGTGGATAGGTCCCCACTATCCTAGAAACTCACAGGCCTTTATCACACTGCCTTTGAAAAAGTTCTTCCTTTTTTCCACAGGTCAGGTCTTGTTAAGTTTTCATCGCTCATCACTAGTCTTTCTTCCCCATCTGTTCTCCTTATTGAATCCTTCTTTATAATCTTTCCTTTTGGGACCTATAGAAATTTAATGCTGGCCTTTTCTTCCTGCATAGGGCCTCAGTGGAATGAGATCCTAAAAATTTGTGAGTGTTTTAGAAATGAAGCTTTAGAAAAGGTCAGATTCTCCTCTACCCCTCCAATACTAACTCACCTAGTTAAAGGTTAAACTTAACCTTGTCAAAACAATCATGTGTCTGAAAGAAGGTCGCTTTCCTTGCCTGGAGAAGTCAGAAGTCTCAGATTATTTTGTAGATGTTACTCCCTTTCTCAGGTTGTATAGATGACTCCTAATTGTATCTTATGCTCAATTGTAATATCTGATTGTCTCAATTTCTCAGTTATCCTTGGGCTTATCCTCCTGCCAAAAATACCTCATTTGAATTAATCTTAATGTAAACTCTATTACATTAGGAAAAGTATGAGAGACCAGAAATGTTATGACAGAGTTGTACTTTTTTCTGCACCAGTTAACCAAGACTTGGGATAATACTGTCATTTCTGAGAAGGATAGTATGAGGATTCAACTGGACCGTATCCAGGATACAGCTATAAGGATAATGAAAAATTTTGGTTTGATATTTGTGAAGAGATTTAGGAAAAACCACAATAGTTCTGTTTTATGTGTTGCGTATGTGTATGTGCATGTATGTGCATGTGTGTGTGTGCTTGGGGGTGTGTGTATGTGTGTGTCCCCAATACTTTAGTTTAGCTCTGGGACATTAATGATGGTTATTATAAACATTTCAACTTCCTAGTGAGGAAATATATTTTGACATTGTGTTTTCTGAAAATGAAGTAGGCTGGCTTCTAAAGTTGTGAATTTGCTGCCTCTGAAGATGTTGAAGTGCATGCATAATACTAATGAGCCAGATAGTGGGTAGAAGTGATTCTTGATATAGATTTATAGCTGTAGTGCATGACCTTTGAGGTCATCTACAACTCCTCTTTCTGACATATATACACACATACATATGTGCACACCACAGCTACTTATTCTTTCCCAACCTCCCTAATTATGAGGTGCTGAAACAGTGCTGTGAACATAGAGAGTGCTCAACCATTGTACAATGAATGATTGTAATTTTTTTGTTTGTTTTGTACTTTTAATACAAGTATAAAATGTCAGTATTTAATTCATTTTAATGGAAAGATCTCGGTAATCTGGAAATATAATTATTATGCTACCTTTTTCATTACTACAATACTACAGGATTGATTTTTAGTATATTCTCTTGTTCTTTCTCCCATACTCAATTCCACACAGATACTACATTGAATTAAAACTTAAGTCTATTACTGTGTGGAAATCCTGGTAAATATTTCCTGCCACTTTCATAATTTCAGTCTGCAAGAAAATGTAAGTGATTGGATGTTCTGACCTATGCTAATTGTACCCTGCAGTGTTGTCTGGTTTCTTGGAAACCATAGAGGCCCAGGTTTTTTTCTCTGCCTCAAGTCTCAGTCTAGGCATTTTCTGTGCCTTTTTCTTATTTTGTTTTTCTTGTATTTTAAAAATGGCCTTTTCACCATTTCTTAGCTGCTTTCCTCTTTTGCAGAAGGAGAGGGAGGAAAAGGAAATATACTCCTTAGTAGGTGACCTCTGGGTCGCCTGCACCTCCTGATGTCCTGTCTCACTCCCCGTTCATCCAATTACAGAGCAAAGTAGATTTTAACTGAACCTCAGAGCTGGCTCCAGGTTAGGTGTTCTTTTGGCTTTCCTTCGCTTTAAGATGACACTTTAGTCGTTTTGTTGTATTTTAGAATAAAGTAGTTCTTACTGACAAAGCTGCATTAAACCTCAGGCAATAGTTACTCACAATGGTCCAGTTATGTCCCCAGCAATACTCATGGTCCCTTCTTGCTCCTGCCATGTCATCAAGAAGTTACCAAGGGCATATAGGTTCTTTTTTTGTTTGCTTTGTTTTGGGGACCATCTCCTCTCCTTGAAGAAAGCTGGGGGAGAATTCCTCCAATGAATTACTGGAAATTTGTTCTTGGACTTTAAAGAAATTAGGGTTATATTTTAGTTAAAACTTACCATAGTTTTCTGTGGGTTTGCATTTACTTACTCCTTACCTAGTATCTGAATTATATTCTTTGCCTTTAATATTGATTTATTAAAATACTACTTAGAAGGCATGGTTGAGGGACAGACTCATTTCATTTCATATTCCACAGTTAAAAAATCAAATATGGTACCCTATACATACATTTTATTTGAATTTACCCTTTTTATTGTTTTAGTTTGTGATTTGTGATTTAGTTTGTCAATCTCATTCTTCATAACTAGGTCTTCAGTGAGAAATTCCTGAGAATATTCTTGCCAGTAGGGATATCATGAGCTGACATCTGAAACAGTGAGGATGATATTCTTTTGTGACATGTCTAGTTATCCCTGGAAATAGCATGATCTTAGTGGGCTCAAAACCTACAACAATGGCCACCTCTAGTATGATTTTAAACTTTTAACCCATTATATTTAGTTAAATTGAATTAAATAACTACCAGATATGGACAAAATTTGACCAAACTGAACATACATATATAGGTAAAAAGATATATATGGTTCAAGTGTTACTTGTGAGTTCTTGTCTTTTAACACGAATTTAAAGTGAACTGTGCATTTGGTGAGAAAATATGCAATAAGAGTAAAGTGCTGCAAAGAAGGCAGGATTATTTACAAGAGAAAAAAAGTTAATTAGCCAGGATAAAAATACATTAGGGTCATGGGGGATCAATTCAGAAGCAAATTTACAATTGCTGTAAATGTCACTTTGGTGGCCAGCATTCCATAAACGCTGCACAAAAACACATTCATTTTTAATGTTAAACAGTTCCAGAGTTATTTTAAAAGATATTTTCTCAACACATGAAGAAGTTTAAAGTTACAGCATTATGAAAATATCCCTTGGTAAATTCATGTGTTTATCATTTATTTTAGGGATATTTGTGCCTACAGTTCTGTCTTTGTGAGCAGTGTTTAGGTGGTCCAGGCTAAGCCTTCTGTATCTATGGGAAATTTTAATTTGCTGAGGGAAAATTTCAAAAACATTAAAGTTAACCCAATCCTGGCATTTCTGCCTTACATTTAGTTAAGCTGTTTGGGAAAATTAGTGGTCAGAATATTTTCTATTGTAATAAATTATGTAAAATATATTAACTATAAGTAGAAAGTGAGATTAATAACACTTTGTATTTTTTAAACATATTTAAATTTATAAAAATGCATCTTTCGAGGGAACTTCCGGTAAAATGGCACAATAGACAGATGCTGTGCTAACTGCCTCCCAGGATCACACCAGAATTACAAGCAAATTATACAGCATTCAACCCTGGAGGTCCCCGGAATACTGGAGGAACAGAACCACTAAACGAAGAACTTAAAGAGGAAGCCGCATCGGGTCTGGTAGGATGGGCGGAGACGAGAGAGGGCGAACCCCTTGAGGGAGGTCCCAGCTGTGGAGAGGCTTCTCCGGTTGGGGGAGAGACCCTCCGGCCGCACCCCAAGCTCACCAGCCCAGAGCTCCTTTGCCGGGAAGAGAAGTTCTAAGATACCTGGCAGTAAATTAGTAAGGATTCTCTTTGCTCAGCTCGGTGAGGCTAAGAGCGGCTGGAGAATCAGTGGGGCCAGCGCCCGGGCTTGCTCGCCGGTGAGCACTTACCTGGTTCCTGGTGGAGGGAGTGGCTGTGTGAGCCGGGAGCCTGCAGGGACGGACTGAACTGAGCACCTTTGGTGCAAAGGCTGGAGGTTTTGGGACTATTGTTTCCGTGGTGTGGAGCCTGCACACGAGTGGTATAGGGAGGACGCCATTTTGTTGGGCTTGGGCCCTCCCACGAAGGATCAGGTCCGAGACCTAATTGGTCTGGTGGAATTGGCGCAGATGTGCGTGTGCGTGCGCATGCGCCTGCGGCCTTGGATCCCCACCCTCAGCCCGGCTTATACTGAGTTGCTAGGGAAATGCCTAGTGGGAGTGATCCAGCTCCAACAGACTGCTCACTGAGACGCGGGAGCGTGCATGCCGTCTTGGGTGTCTGCTTGCCGCACTCCACTTGCAGAGTTGCCAGGCTGGTGATTGGTTGTTGGGCTGCTTGGCCTGATCTGCGAGCGGCTGATTGGGACAGGCTGAGACTGGGAGTTTTCCTGGGAGTGTTGGGCCGTGAGCTGTGTGCCTGCGTCATCCAGCCAGGGCTCTCCTGGTGATCTATCTAATACATCAAAGCAATCCCAGAGCAACAGCCAGAATGGGGAAACAAAGAAACATGTCACAAGTAAAAGATGAGAAGAAACCTCCAGAAATGGAACCAAATGAAACAGAGGGATCCAACCTTTCAGAGACACAGTTTAGAACACTGATGATAAGAATGTTTAAGGAACTTAAGCGAGGACATAAAGGATAGGGAAACCATAAAAAACAACCTGTTAGAACTAAAGAATACAATAACTGAAATGAAGAACACACTTGAAGGAATCACCAGTAGAGTAGATGAAACAGAGGAGCAGATCAGCAATTTGGAAGATAAAATAGCAGAACTCACCCAGTTGGCACAGCAAAAAGACCAAAGAATAAAAAACAATGAAAATAGTTTAAGAGCCCTATGGGACAAGGTGAAACACAACCACCTTCGAATCATAGGGATATCAGAAGGAGAAGAGAAGAAGCAAGGGGTTGAAAAGGTATTTGAAAAAATAATGACTGGAAACTTCCCTACCCTGGTGAAGGAAATAAACATACATGCCCAGGAAGTGCAGAGGGTTCCAAACAAGCTGAACTTAAACAGGTCCACACCAAGACACATCATAGTTAAAATGGCAAAGGTTAAAGACAGACAGAATCCTAGAGGCTGCAAGAGAAAGACAGCAGGTTACATACAAAGGAACTCCTGTTAGACTAACAGCTGACTTGTCTACAGAAACTCTGCAGGCCAGAAGGGAGTGGCAGGAGATATTCAAAGTGACACAAAATAAAGGCCTACAACCAAGATTGCTCTACCCAGCACGGCTATCACTTAAAATTGAAGGAGAAATAAAGAGCTTCTCAGAAAAGAATAAGCTTAAGGAATTCATTACCACCAAGCCAGCATTGCAAGAAATGTTAAAAGGGCTTTTTTAAACAAAAGAAAGGGGTAAACAAGCTAACCCAGAGAGACAATTTAAGAAGATTGAAGTCATATCAAGCAGATATAAAGGAAAAACTGATGGTTGCTGGCTGGGAGGGAGTGGGGAAGAGGGAGAGGGGGAAGGTTTTGGACAGTGTATGTGGGACTACAATGTTGCTGCAGGGATATGGGGGCAGTTCTGGGAATGTAATTGATAATGTTGTGAAGAGACTATTATGTTGCGAGAAGTAAGTCAGTCGGAGAAGGAGAGGTACCATGTGATCTCACTTTTGTGTGGAGTCTGGAGAGCTGAGTGGACGATCAAAGCAAACAGACTTGTAGATGTAGAGGAAAAACTGGGGGTTGCTGGTTGGAAGGGGGGATGGGGGAGGGGGAAGGGATTAGACAGCATAGATGGACAATTGCAGTGTTGCCACAGGGATGTGAAACACAGTTCAGGGAATATAATAATGTAAGAATTTTGTGGCGTGTCAGATGGTCACATGTCTTGTTAGGGAGACCACTTCATGGATGGAGTAGAGGCTTGATCGCTGCACTGTACACCTGAAGCTGGTGTTGTATGGTATTGTATGCCAACTGCAACTGAATATGTGGATGGTCACGGGATGTGGAGTATACTGTGGAGGGGAGTCAGGGGAGTTGAGATGGATGTGTATGATGTGTGCGGGGGGTGGCGAACTGGAGGAGGGGCATTTTCACTTTGGGGGGTGAGGAGTATGACTATTGCATTGTGTTGTACACCTGAAGCTAATAAAATAAAATAAAATAAAATTTTAAAAAATGCATCTTTCTTCCTTTGTACCACTCTCTTACCCCTATTATCCTCTTACCATGTATATCAGAAATAACATCTAGCTCTGTAATTTTCATTTAATTTGAATAGTTTCAACTTACCTAAGAGTTACAAGAATTTTGAGAGAAAATTGCTGATATGATACTCCATCACATTTAAAACTTCAGTGTGCATTTCACCAAATTAACTGTACTCTCCAGCATTGCACCATATAACCGCCCCAGTCAAGAAATCAACATTAATACAATACCCTTGTCTAGTTTACAGACCTCATTCAAACTTTGTCAACTGTCCCGAGAATATTTCTTTTCTGTTTTGGTATATGATCCAGTTCAGGAATTCACACTGCACTTAATTGTCATATCTCTTTAGTGTCCTTCAATCTGCAACAATTTCTCTCTTTCCCTACTTTTCATGACCCTGACAGTTTTAAAGCATAAAGGTCTTTCATTTTGTAGGATGTCTTCAGAGTTGTCCATCTAGCATTTCTTTATTTCTGAACTTGAGCTATTTTTCTTTGGCAGATATATCTCAGAAATTATTTCTGCTCTTCACATCAGGAGGCACATGATGTCGACCCTTCATCCCTCTAGTGATTGTTAAACTTGATTCACTAGTCAGGTTGGTGTCTGCTATGGTTTCCCACCAAAAAGTCAGCATTCATTTCCTTTATAATTGCTCAATATTTTGTGGGGATATATTCTGAAATTACAACAATATCCTGTATTATCAATGTGCTGCATCAAAATCTGCACACTAACCTTAGCATTCCTTGAGGTTATCTGCCTGAATTAACCAGAATTGTAATGGGTGCCAAATGGTGATTTTCTATTTCTCCCATTTCTTCTTCATTAATTACTTGGCATTCTTTCGTAAGAAATATATTTCTCTTCTCCCTACTTATTCTTTTCATTTATTTATATGAATGTGGACTCCTTGCTTTATCTTTGATTCATTATTTATTTTGATGTTCAAATAATCCTCAATCTGGTCAATGGAAACCCATGAAAGCTGACTCCTGTGTCCTTTTGACATATACCCATTATTCTTTGAGCATTTAAAAAAAATAAAAATGGCCCCAGGTACTCCAGGCTCATCTTGTATTTCTTCTACTTCAGTTTTGGGATCAGTCACTTCTCAAAGGTATTTAGAAATCAAGGTCTGGGCTAAAGATGTGTTCACTGCTTTTGAGTTGTTCTGGCTTTTAATATTTTCAGGGGATAGAGCAAAGAACTGTATATATGTGTATTTATTTCTATATATGTTATACATATTTTTAAAATGTCACAAGTTTACCTGCATACATCCAATTCCAAGGTAGAATCTCAGGGTAATTTCTAGTCTTTCCTTCTTCCATACTTATAAACCTTCTTCTCATTTCCCTTTCTTTTTTGACAGTGAGAAAGTTGATTACTCCATATGTATGTTTATTTGCTTAACTGACCTGCCAATCACTTTTTCTTCATAGTCTCTTTCTGTAATCTTTGTGCCTCTTTGGTCCTTTCCTTGATGCCATAGCCAATACCGAAACCATTATATCTCTATAACTTTTTAATTTATATAATTTAATTTATACAATTTAAAAAGAGTGTTTGAAAATCAATGTAGATTTCCAAGGAACAATCAGGCTATATTGGTTGGGTGACTGCCAACAAAAGTTATTTGATAATAGTGTTTTAAAGATTATCAACTTTCATGATCTCCTTAACAGACTTACTCTTATAAACTAGTAAATCGTCCACCTTACTAACCAAATATTTTAATTACAATTTAAGCTACATTCCCTACATATACATCTTTAGTTTTCTCAAAAGTACTTAAGGATCCAAGTGACCCTTTGACTCTGCTTCTTCATGTCAAATGAATCCTAATTCCTGCTGTTTCCTCATAGAAGGCATTTTATATCACTCAAGTTGTTTTAGAGACCACAAGAAAGAAACTTACAAATCATTTGGTCCAAACTACTAATTAATTAACTAATTAATTAATTTCTTATCTGTATATAAAGCATCAACTCTAGATACCCTGCTAGTTACTGGAAATGCAGTGAGGAAAAAGACAGAAAAAGATTCTGTGGCCTGAAAATTTGATCCCGTATTTCAAAAAAGTTAGTGTCAAACTGTCCCTGGATTTCCCAAGTCACTTAATTTTCCATCTGTCCACTGTACCATCTATTTCTGCACTTCCCTTGAACTGTCTCTATGGTTTCTTAGTGAGAGGTCATACACTGATACCCCATGGCCAGATTTAAACAGTTTGTTTTGTTTGGACTATACACACTCAAAATTGTTTTTGAATCAGTTGCCAAAATTTGGAGATTTTACACAAAACTTGGAATACAAATTCTTAAAAAATCAAATCAAACAATACTAGTCTTGCATCCTTGAATGATGAAAACCAGCTTGAATCAATGCGCTGATCATCTTTAGATAGGTTATAGAGTCTACAATTAATTGTAGACTCCACCAGTACCTATAGCTTTGAACCCAGTCAGCTTTACTAATCTGCTTCTCCTTGCCTGTTTTTTTTGGGGGCATTGGTTTACAACTTCTGTATTACTTACTCTTAAACTATAGTACACACGAAAAATTAACTATTGAGTACATTGCTAACTTTTATGTGCCACACTGCTTATAAGAAATCCATGAAAAATGTGTTACCATTTTTTTAATTGTGACTCTTTCATAACAATCTATTCAGTGATGGCAAAAATTAGATGGCAACACTTATAACGGTGAATTAAATTATTAGTAACAGACAGGTCTGATTCCTGATTAACTTTCGTCCCTAAGAATTCCAGGGTTTGACTTAATGATGTGCTATATGTTTTTCTCCTATGTTTTCATATGATTTGATCTTTAATAAAAATTATAGCATATTCAATGCATTTTTATTCTATCCCTCTTTTAATGACTCACTAAATCCCTCTTCTTAGTCGTATATTTTACTGGCCATCGAATTTCTCTTTATGTTGTAATATTTTGCACACCAAATGAGATTCTGTGCTCAAATCAGGCCTAGGTAAAGTACTTTAGTATACTCCAAAATGGCCTTTATCTTTAATGAGCTTTGAGTGTACTGGTAGCATTTGGTCATTGCATTTTTTCCCCCCTTTTGGTAAGGATTTCATGGCTTCTTCTTTAAAGCTAGTTCATTGTTTCCCAGACATTCAGGTTAACAGGTAAACAGTTTTAAAAAATAGCTTTCAGATGATCTGTAGGGTAACCTCAGATTAATGGTGTATGTCTCAGGTATTTTGCTACTTGCGGCTATGAATGAGTGAGGATATTCTGTAAATTCACTTAAAATGAAATAATGATATGTGAAGTACTGAAGATTCCACCTGGAGGAACTGAATATATACTTCTCATCTACATTATCCAACTATTTCTAAGCAAAGTGGGTTTCAGTAAATAAACCTCCATTGGACAGAATTTATTTATGTGTCTACAGATAAGAATTATTTTTGCATTACTATCAGCTTTCTACAGCTTACAGGGTTCTAAAGTAGCTCCCCATAGGCAATGCATAATTTTCCAATGAAACACAAATCTTTCCCTATAATACTTACATTAACAAAGAAATATTTACATTTCCCTCATTTCTTTGCTTCTTCCTGAGGATATTCAGAAAGTAACATTAACTTAATCAGTATACTTGACAACACTTACTAAAACTAAAACTTTTCAAATGACAACAATACATGTGGAAATAGAGACAATTCAATTCTGAAATTTGGTGTTTTGCCTGGTTTTGCTTTACAAGGTTTTTATCTGAACTCAAAAATTTAAAAAACAATTAATTAAAATTTAAAAATAATTTAAAAAAGAAAAAGTGTTTATCTACAAGGGATTTTTATTGTTCAGGCATGGATAATGCCAATGAAGAAAAAAGGTAAAAAAACCCACATATGCTCATTAGAGATTATAATTAAAAGAGAAATAACCATTGTATCAAAGTTGAAACAATATGGAAATTCCCTTCTGCCAGAATATACTTGGCTGCTGCAAGTGGGGAATGCCTGCATATTTGTTTAAATATTTAAATTCCCTTTGGGCTTTGTCTTATGATAAAATGATATTGTCTGTTCATTGTGTTTCTCTATCAGTTGGTTTCTTCTCTTTCCAATCCCAAAGGGCATGTCTGTAAGGTTCTTGCCTGTTCCCTGAATGAAAACACATTTGAAATAAGAGGTTCTTTGTTAGAGGGTGGAGTCATTTCACAATATAGTCATTCACATTAAGATGTTAAAATTTGTGAGCTTTTTAATGAATAGAGACTTGCAATGATTTTGAAAATGTCTATATAAATGCACTGTGGAATTTGACCAGGACAGTTTTGATGAAATGGTGATTTAGCTGAAATAGCTGGGAAAGTTTCTAATTTTGAGACTTTTCTCCATTGAAACATTCCTTTTATTTATACCCTCCTTCAAGGACCAACTTTATTTGAGCCCTATTATAAGAATTTCATACTCCAGGGTTTGTTTTGTCAGGCTGTGAGCCCTCAGGTTTCTGTATTTCCAAGAGTGTATCTCTGCTTTATTTTTTCACCCCATCATACACCATAATTTATCACTTCTACATTGTATCTCTTCAGAGTCAGATTCTTTCACTCTGGACCTTCAGTGGTGTCATCTAGATAAATCTACCTTGCCTTTTTCTCTGTGAAGACCAGTACTTGTATTCTCTTGGTTAAACAGGGTGTTAGTTATGTGGAATTCTGTATGTGCTGCTTGTATCCCCATTCTGGTCTATTTCACAAAAAAACAAAAAAAAAAAACAATACAAAATAAGGGCCGGCTGAGTGGCGCAGTGGTTAAGTGCTGGCTTGGGAAGCCACTGGCCCCAGTTCAGGTCTCACATACGAGGGCCAGTGACAATGCCCTCAAAAACAAACAAACAAACAAAAACAAAACAAAACAAAACAAAAAAACAAATAAGAGAAACAAACTGGTGAGCAAATTGTGTTAATGTATGAAGAAGAGAGGACTATCTTCCTTATTTCACAAGCAGGTGGGAAAATATCATATAAATACATATATGTATATGTATCTATCTTCTATTTATCTGTCTATCTGGTCTATGCATATCCACACAGTCATTTCTTTTTTTTTTAACATGCCCTTTTGGAGTTTATGTCTTTGGTTATTTTCTACCCCTAAAATTTGTTTCCACTTGCTATTACAAATCTGCAGTTAACATTCTTATAGGTATAAATTTACCAATGTCATTTAACCCAGCTCTTCGTTGCAAAATTATCTCATAGCCTCTTATTAAAGTAAATAATTTTATAGTTGCAGTGAATGATTAAATATTACGCTGTTCTATTGTTATAATTCAAAAGCATCAATGACAATAATATTCTATAACTCTTTTTTCTAGAAACAATTGATTAAGCACCTATTGGGTCTTCGGAAAAGTCATGACATATTTTGTCTATATTTTTCAAAGGTCATTTATTTATATAAAAAACAAAGTTCAATCAATGATATATTGCCCATTTTGTTCAATAACCTTTTGCTATTTTTCAGTGAGCTTCATAATTTCCTTGTTCATAGAAGGACCTGTCTTTATTTGTGAAAAACTGAACAAGGTGCTGATTTACAGCCTCATCTGAATTGAGCATTATACCACGCAAGGAGTTTTGAAGAGAGCGAAACAAGTGGAAGTCTGATGGGGCAAGGTCAGGTTGTATGGTAGGTGGAGCAACACATCCCATCCAACCTTCAATAATTTTTGACAAGTGATCAAACTTGTGTGTGGTCTCGTGTTGTCGACATGCAACACAACTCCTTTACGATTAAGAAGCTCTGGATGTTTCTGGATGATGGATTCATTCAAACTATCCAATTGCCAACAGTACACATTCGAATTGATTGTTTGGTTCCATGGTAGGAGCTCAAAAAGCATGACTTCTTTAAAATCCCACTGAGAGCATAACCTTACTCTGATGAATGTTTGCTTTCGATGTCATTTGAGGCAAATCATCACATCGGGACCAAGACCATTTGCACAACACATTGTTGTAAACAATCTACTTCTCATCCTCAGTTATCAGTTGCTTCAAAAAAGGATCGTTTTCTTCATGTTTTATGAGCATGTTGCAGATGTTTATAAGTGCCTTCAAATTAACTTCTTTGAGTTCTTGCAGAATCCTAATATCGAGCTTGCTTACATATCCCAGCTTCTTCAGCTGGTTGTGAATGCTTGAATGATGGATGTTCAATGTTTCTGCAATCTCTCGTGTCATGTAATATGGGTTTGACTCGATCAATGTCTTTATTTTGTCATTATCAACCTCGGTGGGCCTTCTTGATCTAGGAGCATCATTGAGATCAAAATCACCAGCGTGGAATTTCATAAACCATTGTTGGCACTGATGTTCTTGTAGGGCATTGTCACCATAAACTTTATGCAACTTTTCACAAGCTTGATGGAAGTAAAACAGTAAAATATGGCAAAAATGCACAGTTTGGTCTTCCATCTCCAACTTGTAAAATCTCCAAAACTAAACCAAATCGCTCAATTTTTTTTCTTTTTTAGAATGAAGCTAGAACTGTCAGTTATCAAATGACATAGCAATAACATAGATGCGAATGACTCTAGTACTTCCAAAAATGAACTAGTGCCATCTGATGCAAACATGCCTCATGACTTTTCTGAAGACCCAATTTTGCCCTTTGCTTCATGTAACAGTTAAGTTTTCAAGGTAACCCTCCAAATTATGATTTAAATAACTCAGAGGTTCTGAGAAGATTTTAACTGTTTTTCACTAATGCCATAGCTTTAGATGGCCCTAATGACTACTCAGTGATGATTTGTTAGAAAAAAAGAGAAACCACAAAATGTGATTTTAATGTTACCTTAAATTTCAACTTGAAATCTAAGCAGTCCAGTTAACAGTATTGGCATCCTTTCTTGTTCCACAAATGTGTGTGAAATATGCCTGTCTCAGGGCCTTTGCACTTTCCCTCTTCCTCATATCTTATTTTTTTACATTTTTCAGTGTTTAACAAAATGTTAAAATTTCAGTGTAGCCTTCCCTTGGACAAAATCACAGTGTCTGCTCCTTATCACGTATTTTTATTGATTGTATTTCTTTTCTATTTTCACAACTTGATTGTTTGTGTTTGTTTGTGTTGTCAAGGATTGTTTGTGTTTAGTTCATTTCTTCTTCAGGGCCCAGAGCAGAGCGTGGTACATAGTAAGCACCCAATAAATACCTGTTATATAAATGAATACTTCCTGAACTTCCTACCCATGGGTCAGCATCCCAAAATGCACTTGATTAAAAAACATGAGACCAGTTATTATGTTGATTCAGGGAATTTGTCTCCCTTCCATAAGAAAAGTGCTTATTTTATCAGCTGTTTCCAACCTCAGGTTCCCAATAGTTATCAAGAGAGTGAACTTTTCCCAGTATTTCAAAAACCTGAAAAGAAATTAAACAACTTTGCAAAGAATAAATCTTTTTAATTAAATATTAATTAAGTAAATCTCCTCTCCCCTCTATTAATCAGTATGAGTGTGGGGGAAATTGTGGAACAGTGTCTCACAAGAAAGGTTTTGCCAGATATAAATATCTTTGATTAAAAATGGGAAAATAAATTATATAACAAATACAGTTTATTTTACTTCAAACCACATCTTTCAAACATATTTCCATGAACATATTGAAAGGGATTTTAGTGGCAAAAATAAGAGAATTGTCATTTTATCTGCTCAATTCAGAATTTACATCGTAAGTACCTAGTGTGTTTCTTATATAATATTAAAATGCTATAGAAGGAGTTTCTTGATTGGTCTTAGACTTCAAATTGTTTACAACTTACTTAGAACAATAGAAGATGTGTAATGATAAAATATAATAAATCCAAATACTATATTATATAATTTTATTTATTTCTTGTGTTGTATAAATATATGTATAAATCACATAGATGTCATATATAAATATATAAATAATATATGTAAATTATATGTGTAATAAATTTCATCTTTTAAATATGGCATTAAATGAAACCATGCACAGAAAACAGAGGTGTTAAGCATTTACGGACAGTTAATCTATGACAAGGGAAGCAAGAATTTACAATGGAGTAAAGATAGTCTATTCAATAAATGGTGCTGGGAAAATTGGACTGACACATGCAAAAAAATGAAACTGGATCATCTCCTTACGCCTTATACAAGAACAAATTCAAAATGGATTAAAGACTTAAATGTAAGACCTGAAACCATAAAAATCCTAAAAGAAAAGATAGGGAGTACATTTGCAGACATTACCCGGAGCAATATTTTTACTGATACATCCCTACGGGCAAGGGAAGTAAAAGAAAAAATGAACATATGGGATTATATCAGACTTAAAAGTTTTTTCACAACAAAGGAAACCATTAATAAAACAAAAAGGAAGCCTACTGAATGGGAGAATATATTTGCCAACGATATATCTGATAAGGGGTTAATATCCATAATTTATAAAACACTCATGAAACTCAACACCAAAAAAACAAACAACCCAATTAAAAAATGGGCAGAAGATATGAAGAGACATTTCTCTAAAGAGGACATACAGATGGCCAACAGGCATATGAAAAAAAGTTCAACCTCACTGGTCATTAGGGAAATGCAAATAAAAACCACCATGAGATACCACCTCACTCCAGTCAGAATGGCTATCATCAACAAATCAACAAACAACGAGTGCTGGCGGGGCTGTGGGGAAAACGGGACCCTGCTGCACTGTTGGTGGGACTGCAGATTGGTGCAGCCACTATGGAAGTCAGTATGGAGGTATCTCAAAGAACTGGAAATAGAGCTACCGTTTGACCCAGCAATTCCACTCCTAGGTATTTATCCTGAAAAAACCAAGACACTTATTCAAAAAAAGTTATGCACCCCGATGTTCATAGCAGCACAATTTACAATAGCTAAGACTTGGAAACAACCAAAATGCCTGTCAGTAGATGACTGGATTAAGATACTGTGGTATATTTATACAATGGAGTATTACTCCGCTATAAAGAAGAATGAAATCATGCCATTTGCAATGATATGGATGGACCTAGAGACTATAATGTTGAGTGAAATAAGTCAGTCAGAGAAGGACAAATACCATATGATCTCACTCATATGTGGAATATGAAAAACTGTATGAATGAGCAAAGTAAACAGAAACTGTCTCATAGATACAGAGGAAAAATCAGGGTTGCTAATTTGGAGAGGAATGGGGATGAGGGAGAAGGGGAAGGGATTAGACAGCAAAAATAGGCAACTACAATATTGCTACTGGGATAGGAAAAACAGTTTGGGGAATATAATTAATAATGTTGTAAATATTCTGTGGAATGTCAGATGATCATAGGTCTTGTTAGGGAGACCATTTCATGGATGGAGTAGAGGTTTGATCACTGCACTGTATTACTAAAGTGGGGGTGGTATACCTACTGTAATTGAATATATATAGATAGTCATGGGATGTGGATTATACTGTGGAAGAGAGTCAGAGGAAGAATAATAGATATATATGATATGGGGGGGAGTGGGGTGGTGTATTGGGGGTGGGGGGTTGTCACTTTGAGGGGTAAAATGTATAACTATTGCACTGTGTTGTACACCTGAAACTAATTAAAAATAAAATAAAATTAAAAAAAAGAAAGAAAACAGAGGTGTTAATGAAAAAGCATTTGATTAATTTAAATTTTACCTTTAGAGCATTCATTGTCCAAATCAATTTTAAGAGAATTAAAATATAATTAGTTTCTCTGATGATCATTCAGAACAATCTCAGAAACTTTACATAATTCAGATTTGTATTTTTGAACATAATTTCCTTGTACAGTGTATAAATGCCATGCTGGTGATTCCCACCTTTTAGCTACCTCAGTTCTGATAAATGGAAAAGCGTGGGCAAATGGCATTATTGATCCTTCAGGTGAGACCTTTTCTCTAAGTCAGCCAAGAATCAGTATCCTTATGATAGTCTCTGAGAATCAGGCATCCTGTCAAATTCCTACTTATGTAATTCCATTTTACCTATCTCAATCCCCCTGTAAATGCATGAGAATACCAACTTAATTTTCTGTCCATTAATTTTCTTTTATTTTATTTTGAAAAGTGCTTGAATTTTTGCCATTCACAAAACAACCCAAGGAATAGTTCTGAGCTCTTGGTATGACATTGAGAAATGGAAACTTATGCAAATGGACATCTATTTCTCTTCAATCTTCCAACACCACTTCTTTTTCTGATAACAGTCCAATGTCTCTAGGTGAACATCCATCCCCTCTCTGTCTTATATGTAATAAAATGCACCTCTAAAATATGGTATTAAAAATAAAAACAGGCACAGCAAACAAGAGGTGTTGCAAAAACATTGATGAGATTTAGGGAGTCCACACTGGAGATCTTATGACCTAGTCAGTGTTTTTCATCCCTCTGGCCTCAGCGATTGGTTCAAGGAAGACAGGTGACCTAATTTAGCTCAGCCTGACCTCAGACATTAAATGAAATGCAAATCAACATTGAGCATTTACTCGATCACAGACACCATAGGTCTTGGGGATACAGTGGTATACATTGTTTTGGGGGAAAACAATGTGTCTGCCTTTATGGGTTTTATATACTGGTGGGAAATGTTTCCTGTGGTGAAAAACACATTTTTCTGGTAATAGAGGCATTCTCATTCTTCTGGACTTGGTTGGATCTGTGAGCATAGAGGGTTGGAGCTGCTGGAGCCTGTCTAAGAAAGAAGCAGAAACAGAGAAAAGCACGATTTAGATAGGAGAGAGTGAGCCTGTGTTCTGAACACCTAAAGTCAGATATCTATAGTTATCTTTTGAGCCTTTGGACATCTAAAGATAACTTAATATTTGGATTTTCAATAATGTGAACCAATTCATTCTTTTGGTTTAACTGTTACAATGGAGTCCCAGGCACTTGCAGCTGAAATATCCTGATTAGCCATCTGCCAATAATGATCTGGGTCAGAATCACTGCAATTGCATCCCCTGTGCTTCTCTGTGAAAATGATAAAGCAGACCTGAACAATCAAAATGTGGATCCTCATAAGGCTTTTGACTGGTCTGGCCTAGCCAGAAGAAGAAAAGTTCAGGAAGACTCACTTACGTTGATGCCTGTTCATTTTGCTAGAAGGAGTTGGGGGCACACTGAGGTAGGTTACAGTACTTTACAACAGTGTTTTTCTTGTTTGTGTGTTTTAAATTTTAAACTACTTTTACTTGGGAGAATTTTGTTATGTATCAATAGATAACTAATACGTATATAAACAAAGAATTCATGTAAAGAGCACAACCTGTTCAATAAACATTTGAAATACAGTTTAGCTAACAAAATGTAAATGAAAACCTGAAGACACACTACTTTAGATGGAAAAAGCCAAGTTGCAAAATGATATAGATACATAGGTATCCCCCTGTTCGAAAGTTCACTTTACACCCTTTGCCTTACGAAAGACCTATGTTAGTACTTGATTTTGATGACCAAAAGAAATCAAAAAGAATTCTTGCTAATGTGAAAAAAAGGTAAAAGGCAAAACTAGCATTCACCGTTTGTTTTGCAGTGAGCCATCACAGGGCAACACGGAGCAGCCATCCAGATCAGCGAGAGCCGCCAAGCTCCTTCGCCAGGAACTGCCTCAGCATCTCAGCATCCAGCCGCCCGAGCTTTGAGCTGTGTCTGTGAGTTATCCACTTTATCTCAATTTATTTTGTGCATCCATTAGCAAGATGTGTCCTATGGTAATGGCGTCTTGCACTTTATGCCAGTTTGGCTTATGAAAGGTATCATGGGAACGCTTTACTTTTGGATAGCAGGGGAAACCTGTACCATATGGTTTTTTGTTTTGTTTTTGTTTTTGTTTTGAGGGCAGTGTTACTGGCCCTCATATGTGGGACCGAACCTGGGCCGCTGGCTTCCCAAGACAGCGCTTAACCACCGCGCCGCTCGGCCGGCCCCCACAATGGTTTTTAATATTCTAAGGTAATTCGATTTGAGAATCTAATCTAAGATACAACTGTCAAGTGCTTATACACAAATGTAGTCAGTTTTTTACATATCCCTTCAAGGATTCCAAAAAATCTCTAAACCATTCATGATAGTTTTAAAAATTGTTTTTCTGTTCTCTGCGTTTTCACTGATTTTTTTGTCCTAAAATTCTCTGTACAATTTACCCAATGTCCAGATTAAAAACAAAAAAACAGAAAACTTTCCTGTTCTTCCTGTTTTCTTATACCTTCATTTTCCTTGCTCTTGACATTTATGAGTTCCTTCACTTTATGTATCTTTCTTGCACTCCACATTACTTCCTGTCTCTTGTAAAGGAATAGCTAACTGTTATTGAGCACATGCTAAGTTTGTGATAGGACTATTTCATTTAATCATTACAACAGTCCTAGGAAGAAAGTACTATTATTACTCCCATTTGACATATAAGGAAACTGATGTTTCAAGGTTAAGTAACCCATCCAAGGTCAGTTAATTACTAAGTGGAAAAAAATGATTCTTGAATCTAGATGAATATATCATTGTATGTACTTAACAATTCTGCACACTTCCTGTGTTCCCTTCTATATATTTTCTGGTTCTAATTTGTGGACTTTTCCCTCTACTACATATAATTTTTTTTCCAATTTAATGCGGCTCTCTGCTACAAGTCCAGAATTAACCCAGTCATTCACTGGGTCACCCTGATTTTGAGCTTGCCTCTCTTGTGTTGCTGGCTGCCCTGTGGAAGGCTGCACACACTCTGTAGTTATGCCACTTGTTTTAGACTGATTCCACAGTGTAGAAAACATTATTTCCCACAGAAAACTGCTCCTTAAATCAGAGAGCACTGGCTTCCTGGGAGTGTCAAGAAGATGCCCACGAGGAATGAAATTAACTTTCCTATTATAATACTTTCCATTTCTCTACTTTACTGTGACCACTAATAAAGAAAAAAAATGCCAGTTTTTAACAACTGGCAGAGGCTGGCAGAAATATCTCTTTACTAGTTTTCTAAGCTCTTTTCTGCTTATGTAGCCTAAACGTTTGAGTATGATTCGTCTAAATGTTTGCAATAGTTACCAAATAATTGGCCATCACTTTAAAAGAATTATTGCAAAGTGATATAGACTTTTGAAGTTCAAAAATAGGTTAGAGATCAACAAAAATAAACAATATTTGCTAAGCACTGTTTAAATGGCCATTATCAATTATTTTGTATTTGAAAACCTGACACTTAAGTTGAGAATATTAAAAATATTACTATATGATGAAAGAAGGGCAACATGGTTATAAGTCATCAACTCTTCTGACTACAGAAAGACCCCTGAAACTGTGGGATCTTAGGGGCAATTTGTTCCCAGTGTTTTTGGGCTCTTAATCCACGTGATTACACTATCACCCTAGTTTGATCTAAAAGTAGGTATGAAATGAGGCATCTTTTTAAGTCTTATTTATTCCCAAATGTCTCCCTCTCCACTGGTTTATTAGAACTGGCCTTCCTTCAGTCTTGTCCCAAATTGCTTCCATTCCATTTATTCTTTTCTGTTATAAATCTTGGATTTAGTCTTTACCATTAATAAAGGATCAATAGGTCTCTCAGATACAGATACAGTATATCAATTGTGGAGAAATAGAGTATCAGGGATTATGGAACACTAGTGTACTAAATAAACGTACAAGGTAACCAGAAAAGAAAATGGCGGATGCAAAATTCTTCAGCCTAACAGTATTGCCTAATGTTCTGTTCTGGCATATTACTTAATTGGCAAACCATAATTATGCTTTGAAATAATTGCTCTTTTTCTAGAGCAATCTCTGCTCTGTTCTGTATGGTAGCCACTTGCCTTGAGTGGCTATTTCCATTTTAATTAATTAAAATTTAAAAAGTCAGTTCCTCATTTGAACTAGACACATTTCAAGTGCTCAACAACCACATATGATTAGTGGCTACCATATTGGACAACAAAGATAAAGAACATTCCCATCATTTCAAAAATTTCTGTTAAATGGTTCTGGTCTAGTGTTCCACTAGACCAGTGCTTCTCACATTTTAATATGCATAAAAATCACCTGGGGGTCTTGTGAAAATAAAGATTCTGATTCAGTAGATTTTAGGTGCAAATTTATTTTACATTTCTGACAAATTCCTCATGTTCTAATTAATGCTTTTGGTCGAGAGATTATAATTTGAGTCACAAGGTTTTATACACTACAGGTCGTTGTTCTTATACTGCTATACACTAAAATTACCAGAAGTTTTAAAATGCTCAAGGTCAAGCAGCACTTGAGACAAATTAAATTAGATCTCTGGGAATGGGACCCAGACATCTGTGCTTTTGAGAACTTCCCAGATAAATCTAATCTGCAGCCAAGTTTGAGAAGCAATGATGTAAGGTGATGGTTCTCAAACTTTAGCCTGCAACAGAATTACTTGGAAGACTTGTTAAAACAAAGATTGCTGGGCCCCCACCCTCAGTAAGTCCAGCATGGAGCCAGATAATTTGCATTTCTAGCAAGTGCCCAAATGATACCTAGGTTGCTGGTTTGAGTCCATTGTTATAACCACTGATGTCTTGGTACTGCAGCCTGGGCATTTCCTGGTGAATTCTTAGAAGTGCAGAATCTTGAAGATGGTGCTATCTATGGGATTGGGCAATTTACCATTGCAGTGACTTCACTTACTCATCTGTGATACACAATTAGGGTAATCCCTTTCCATTCTGATAGTATCAATTTCCATGAAAACTGAAGATATGCGCATATAATATATATATATATATATATATATATATATATATATATATATATGCTAGTTTTTAGTGTAAACTTGGGAGTCAAGCAGTAGGTTTGGAATTTCTTTTAACAGAAAATGGGAGCCCTGTTTAAATAAAGAAAGACATAGAAAATTAGTGAAATTAGTGTATTATAGATATTAATTTTATATGGTTTGATTAGAAAGGGAACAAATAAAAAGCAAGCTGACCCATAATGTTAGTCATTCAGATATGATTGTTATGAGTAGTATAGATAAGAGTAGTGAGGACAGGATTGGATAGCAAGGTAATATTCCAAGAGATATTTTGGAGCAAGAAAGAGACTAGGACATAATTGTTCAGAAAAACCAATGGTAGTCCCAAATTGTTTAACAAGGAAGCTTAAAAAACAGATAGAATACCAGGAAAAGGGAAGGGTAAAAGTTTTGGATATAATGATTTTTATATGAGTGTAAGGAATCTTGTCAATATGCCCTTTGGCAATTAGAAATATGGAAGGAGAAGTTAAATAAGAGATTGAAACTCAAGATGTAGTTGTACAACTCTGTCTTGATTGTAGGGTAAATGGTTATTACTACAAGGATTAGAGTGAAGAGAAAGCATAAGAGGGCTTAGCGCCTTTGGAGATGTGCATATTTAGATAGCTGATGAAGGAAGAGTGTCATGGCAGTGTAATCACATGAGTATCAAGGGGAAAGATTTTCAGAAGTAGAAAGCAGTCAAGAGTTGAATTCTGCTGGTAGGTTTAGGAAAGAGAAATCATCATTGGATTTTACAAGAAGGTGGTAACTGATAAGCTTTGTAAGGCATTTCAGTAGAGTGCTGGCAGTTGAAGCCAGATTTCAACTGGTTTAGAAAGAAGTACATAGATGGGAATGAAAAATTTTGAGTCATGGAACATTTGAACAAGATTTACTACTTTCCATTTAAAGTTCTTCTATTTATATTTCTGGCTATATATTGTGCCCCAAGGCTTTGGTTTTTGATACTGGGGAATGATTTAAAGTTATGAAACTTTCTATTAGATTTGGCTTGCACTATAACTGTCCCATTCTGAACTAGACTAAGACCATGGCGCCCAGAATTTAGAAGAAAAGGTACATTTTTCAGTCTTGGATTACCTCTTTGGGTTAACTGGATAGAATTCTGTGATTATAGGGTTCTAGATTAAGTGTCTAGGGAGAATAAATCACTGTGAAAATTTGCGTTAATCTCAAATGTGACAACCATTGGGAGGCATGCATCTATCTCGTACTGAATTTCCTGAATAAACTCATTTTAAAGTCTTGTTTTATATTGTTTTCAAAATGATTTCATTTATACTATTTCTTGTTAGGTTACACTAAAATCTAGTTTGCAGGACTTGTATAAGGAAACCAAAGATCAGAGATATTAAGTAAATTTTCCCTAAATCACACAGTATGTAAAGTTCTGAGGCAGAAATACCCAGGCTCCTTGACTGTGTTTCGTAGCACTATTTAATAGATACATAATGCAAGCCAAATATGTAATTTTAAATTTCTAGTAGCCACAAGAAACAGGTATAATTAATTTAACAGTGTATCTTATTTTAAACCAAGATATCTAAACTATTATACCCAAAATATGTATCTCAATATGTGGTTAGTGGGTACCATATTGTATAGCATAGATTTAGATACTGGTTGGGAAGCTCATGTCAGAGAGGTTATTTCTCAAGGTCACAGCTTGTAAGAGTCAATGCAGAGGTCTTATTTATATATGAATGTTAATGACTATTAGTGAGTAGAAATATATTTGTAACTCATTTTGTCAAATAGCTGATGGTTTAGAATTGCACTATCCAATACAACAGTCAGTAGTCACATGGGGCTACTTAAATTTTAATTTAAAATTTAAAAAGTAAAATAATTACTTCTTCAATCATACTAGGCATTTTTCATGAGCTCTGTAGCCCCATGTGGCTAGTGGCTACCTATTAGACAGTACAAGTGTAGCATTCTTTTCTGTGTGCTCTTTAAACATTCAAATAATACAGAGATATATTCTTTTTCTGCAGTTAAGAGTTTCCATTCCTGATCTTGATCCAATATTTCTTCTACTGCCTGGAGGTAGATCCTGTAAACAATTTAATATATATTCTTCTAATCTGTGTACTTTGTGCATATGGACATTCATAAATATGGCTTTCTGGTTATTTATATGAATGCCATCTTTCATTATGTATTTTTTAACTTGCTTTTATTCACTTAATATTTCCTGAGAGAATTCCATATTCATACATGTTGGTCTACATCATTTAATTTAATGATTTCATAGTATTCCATTATGTTTACTATATATATATATATATATATATATATATATATATATATATGTATATATATATATATATATATATATATATTTCTTTTTAAAAATACCTCCCTTTGGGTGTTTAGTCTATTTTCAATATTATGCTATTGTAAACATGAATCAATATCAGTTTTCATATATATATATATATATATATATATATATATATATATATTTGCATTTGTGGTAATATTTCATTTAAACAGTTTTCTAAAGATGTATTCACTTCATCTAAGCATATCTGTATTTAAAATTTTAGTAGATATTTCCAATCTTCCTTTGAAATACCCCTTCCATTTGAAATTCCCCTTTATCTCAAACTAAATTTTCATATACGAAGATCTGGTTTCTTGACTATTTTTCTCCAATGATAAATTTTCTATCTCTGAATAAATGTTTTATTAGTTACCAAGTGATATGGTATATTTCAACACCTGCTAGGACAAGTCTGTTCATTCATTCATCCATCCATCCATCCATCCATCCATCCATCCATCCATCCATCCATCCTATGTATTTGCTATTCCTGAGCATTATCCTGTCATATAAACTTTAGAATCAGTAGCTCTTCAACCTGGATTTAAAGGCCAAGTCCACCTAAAATATAGTAATATATTCAGGAGCATTTGGATTTATTTCCTTTGAGTTTATAAGAATTCAAAGTACAATCTGCATTGGGAAAAGTACATGGATTTGCTAGGTAACATACCTATTTCACTTAGAAATGATAAAGCATTGCCTAGTAATATACTTGACATATTTTAGGCAATTTCTCAGTCTTTATTGAATGGGGAATATCAGACATTACTGTTAGCTTTTAAATCATGTATTTTACGGATAAATGGTCTCCTTACAATGATCACTGACATTAGAATTATGATTTATTATGTTTTTGTACTATCTCCAAAATCTTTTAGTATGTTATATCTCCAAAATTCTTTTAAAAGAAGCTATGTGTTAGGAGTTTTTTCCTGAAATAGGGGAAAGTGCCTATTTCAATCTTTTTCTACTGAGGTTGCCTTTTAGCTCATTTTAAAATGTCAATTATGTTTAAAAACCTCTAGAAAGTACAATTAAATATTTATGTGAATTATTTTGTGTCACATATTTATTCATTTGAAATGAAAGGGGGAAAGGATCAAAAAAGCTTTCAAACTTTCTGGCTGTTTCCCTAGGAATAAGTTTTAAGTTTAAAATATTGAGGGAAGCATACAGTTCTAAGAATAAGCTACAAAATGCAAGCCTTTCAAATGAAAATCTGAATCTAGAGAAAGAAAAGCTTCTTTCTTTTTAATAAATCATATTCAAAAGAGGTGCATTTTCTCTTAAGTTCTCTTCTGTTTACTATGAACCTAAGAGGAAACTTGGCAGGTGGAGATGGGTAGGCAGGCACATGCCTAGGCTATTTGAAGCTAAACCAAAATAGGAAAAAAAGTTCCTAGGCATTGATGCAGACTAAATCATAAACTATAAACGTTTATATTTCTTCCTCATTTAATATCTGCAATTTTAGAGTTTCAAAGATATATCCCAGATTTCTATAAAAAGTAAATAAAGAAATGAGAAAATTGACTATGTGAAGATAAATATATGTAAATTTCTAAGCTGATATAGCAATACAGTAGTCTCCCGTCATTCCAGGTTTCACTTTCTGCAGTTTCAGTTACCCGTGGTCAACCACAGTCCGAAAATATTACACACACAAAATTCAGAAATAAAGAATTAATAAGTTTTGAAATGCGCACCATTCTGAGTAGAGTGATGAAATCTCAAGCTGTCCTGCTGTGTCCCACTTGGGACTTGAACCATCCCTCTGTCCAGCATATCCATGCATTGTATGTTACCTGCCCGTTAGTCACTGAGTAGCCATCTTGGTTATTATACTGACTGTCATGATTCTCAGGACTTGTGTTCAACCCTTATTTTACTCAACACTGGACTCGAAACGCAAGAGTTGTGATGCTGACAATTCGGCAATGCCAAAGAGAAGCCGTAAAGTGCTTCCTTTATGTGAAAAGGTGGAAAGTTCTCGATTTACCAAGATATTTTATCATCTCACATCATTCTAAGAAGAAAGGTGAGCACAGCACAATGAGATATTTTGAGAGAAACTACATTCGCATAACTGTTATTGCAGTATATTGTTATAATTGTTTTATGTTATTGTTATTGTTCATTTGTTACTGTGTGTCGTATAATTTAAACTTTATCATAGGTAATATATATAGGGCTTGGTACTATCCTCTGTTTTAGGCATTCATTAGGGGTTGTGAAAAGATAGGACTACTATATGTATTTTATTTCATGCTTTATTTTATTTGTTTTGTTTTTCTGTTTTTTGAGGGCAGTGTCACTGGCCCTCATATGTGGGACTGAACTGGGGCCGCTGGCTTCCCAAGCCAGCGCTTAACCACCGCGCCACTCGGCCGGCCAATGCTGTATTTTAAAGGTCTTTTTTGTGACATTGTGCCAAAGAACAGTTTTACAATTCATCCACCTGTGTGATTAATTCAAAATCGCACATCCTTCCAATGGGAAGCTGCATTAATTTGTTTCAGTTTTACACCACTAAGATACAGCATGTCACACTTCAGAAAAATGGAAATAGCAGCAGGAACCCAGTGAATGTGAAACGCTGCTGGGAAGTTTCACATTCTGGAACAATCGTTCGTGTTTGATTTTAATTGTTTTCATTCAATACCAAACAATAAGCACTTTTGGAACACTTTGAGGACTGGACTGGGGCCGTTCGTTTGCGCTTCATATATGTTTTATAAAAACCCTGCTCTCTCCTCTACCCATTGTGGATCTAGAACAGCAGGTTCCAGTGGAAGTGTAAAGAACTTTCCCAAAGGCCTTGCCAGGCAGTATAAAGTCCTAGTAAATGATGGTTTCATGCTGTGTGACCTCATGACACTCACAGACATGCATTCCCACAAGTGGAAATAGTAGGACCTCCCTGCAGGTGACTGAAGGCTGTTAAACTATCATTTAACAAGTGAAAATAACATGTCAAAGAGTGGCACTTCCGAAATGATCTGAATCTTTAGCCAGAACACAAAACTGTTTCAATATAACCATATCCTTCAGAAGAAGGGAGGGAGAGAAACCAATAATTAAAAATTTGGTTGTTGTAATAATATATTTCTAATTAAATGCAATCAAGTTGGAAATTGGAAGTTGTGCTGGAGAAAGAGAAGGAGAGGATGGTTGGCCAATCTCTCTCTCTGTCTCTCTGTCTCTGTCTCTGTCTCTCTCTCTCCAAGTAAATTATAGCTTTAACTTCAATGGCAATATATGTCCAGACAGTTTCTCAATATTGGTGCTACTGACATTTGAACTCGATGATTCTTTGTTGTGGGGGGCTGTGTATTGTAGGATGTTTAGCACACCCCTGGACTCGACCCAGTAGATGCCAATCACACCCACCCACACACACCTACACGTAGTTGTGACAACCTAAAACGTCTCCGGTCCTTGCCAGATGTCCCTTGGGATGCAAAATATCCTAGACTAAGTCTACTTGTTTTCCAAGTACATGCAGAGACAGTTTGTTGATGATCCATTCTCCTATTCATAATTTTTTTTTGTTTATCCATTTAAAAATTTTTGATGGGGGGAAGTCATAAAACTTTTTTCACTTGTGAAATCATGATGATTTAATGCTGTCAAGACACCAAGAAGTAGGGTCAAGAAAAAAGAAAAAAAAATATGAGTAAGTATGGCAGGCTCATCTGGGGTAGAAATTATTACATGGGTAATTATCTTGGCTCCATAAGTAGAATGTTATAGGGTTTGGAGGGGTATAATCAAGGAATGGTATTAGTATTCCTACAGAAATACTGAAAACCTATAGAATTATTGCTTCTTTTTGATGATCTTACACAGACGAGAGCAGAAAGAAGGTAGGGAGAGAGAAAGCTGACCCTATTAATAGCTGATAAAGATAATTGGCATTTACTGGGTGCTTCTTATGTGTGAGGCATACCACTAGGCACTTAAAATATCTGGCTTCATTCATAAGGAAGATATCACTATGACTCCTATTATACAAAGGGGGAAACTGATGTTTAGTGAGGTTATACAATGCCCCCAGCTTCACATCCAGAAAAACTTAGAGTGAGATAGACTCAGCTCCTAGACGATGGCAATGCAATGCACTGGCTCTTTCAGTTTACCTTTAAATTACTGCTTTATTCATGGAAAATGTCTGGCTCCCAGCCATTTTAAAATAGAGAGTGACCCCTAAATTTCATCAATGTGTATTCAGTAACTAGAAATGTATTTTATTACTAACGAATCCAAACATCTTTAGATCATTTAATATAACATATGCGTATGAGTGTGTACGTGGAGGGGCAAACAAAGCATCCTAAAGAAGAATGCAAATCATTTCTTTAATGACCACTGTCTGAGATATTTTTTATAATTCTCATCACTGTGGAAAATTGGGCATATTGAAAATTTACATCTTCAGGGAACAGACCAAAGAATCTCCGTAAGTGGTTTGTGTTGCTAATCCATAATCCATATAACTAAAACAAGTGTATCTCACTTTACAAAAGATACAATCCAGGAGTTTACAGCTCATCGAATTTAGGGAGGTTGTAAGGTGTAATGATTAAGAGCATAGATTTTGGTGTCAAGAGTCTTTTAAGTTCAAATTCCATTTTCACTACATGCTGTCTATAACTTTAAACTTCAATGTTTTTATCCAGAAAATGGGCATACAAATAGTACTCATCTCATAAATTTTTTGTGCGTAGTAGGTGATCAGGTATAATATATGCAAAGCAATTACCACCTTCTTTGAAGTAAGTTCTCATTAAATGGTAGCTGTATTTATATATTTGTGTGCTTAGGCCCAGTGATTTTTATAAGGAGATAATTAAGTCCAGTCATATTTCTAGAGAAGGGTTATGCTACCAGCTATTGTCTTTCTAGGAGTCCCTCGAGAACTCTTTCCGTTATGTCCATAATTCAAGCATTGTCCAGATATCAAGAAAGCTGAGTCCATTGTCTGTTAGCTGGGGAAGCAGCTGGGAAGGAGCTGATAAACTTGTGGAATTCCTCGAGGCAGTGCCAGTGGCATTTCTAGTAAAGAAGTTGCACTGTAGCAGGGATTGTAGACAGAAGGTACCTGTTTCATATCTTCAATCATAGATCTTCTGATCAAGACCCTTGTTGAGCAGGGTCTCTGGGGAGCCACCTTTCCTACTCTTTCCCATCCCCCAACAGCATTCAGAATAATTTTCTACTGTGAGGTACATCCTTATTAGCTGTCCAACATCCATTTTCACACCTTCTATTCTCAGACATGTGGTTTTGGTGGCCTTGACCCCTTTTCTAACCCAAGGCTAGGTCCTGATTGGCTTAAACCAATTAGAATACCCAAACTTCTGGTCAAAATGACTTGTTTGGGATTGGGCACTGAATACAATCATAGTCCAGGAGATGAGATCCTGCTGGAGTATACATGAAACAAAATCCCTCTCTTTCCTAGATTTTGGGGTAAGGATATGTGAGCTGTGGAACATTTATCATCATGCTGCTACCGTAGGCAAGATCATGGGCTCATGGTAGCCACTAGGAAAGATGTCTAAATTGTTGGATGAAGCCTAGCCTGTGACTCTAGATCTCCATTTGAATTTTATGGTTGAAGGAAGCCAGTAAATACCTCTCTCTCTCTCTGTCTCTGTCTCTCTCTCTCTCTGGCCAGTTTTAATGGGGTTTCCATTTGAAAATAAAGATCTCCTGATCCACCTACATTTTATTTTCATAACATCTTAACCTTGTATTATAGAATGTACACTCTGCCTTTCATTATGGTTATTTATGTACATGCCTGTATTTTGCACTAGGTTCAGGGGTGGGAGTTTGTAGGAAAGATAATCTAGGTTACTGTCTTCTTTCTTTCCCCTTGGGACATAGCAATATTTTTACATGCAGTCAGGCCTCAGTAGGGATAATTGTTGAATGAATGAATGAGCATAGAACTGTAATAATACAGTTGTATATAAATACAGCTTTAAATCTCTTTCAGGATTCACAAGGTGATATTATTTGTAATTTATTTTCACATCCCTGAAGAAGTATTGAGTTAGTTGAGTATTATTTAATTAATTTCCATGAAAAAAAAAACAACAAAAAAAACAAACAAAAATACAAAAATAAAAAAGTAAAAGAAAGATAAAGGGTCCTGAACCATTGCTCTGATCCCGAGTAACAGAAAATTGTGTGGCCTCAGAGTGGAAATTGTAAACTAACCCATCTGTTACTTCTATTTATTTATTTTTTGAGGGCAGTGTCACTGGCCCTCATATGTGGGACCCGAACCGGGGCCGCTGGCTTCCCAAGCCAGTGCTTAACCACCTCACCACTCAACCGGCCCTTTATTTATTTATTTTATCTGAGCCATCCTTCTACCTGTTGGCAGCTCAGCAGTAGCTCAGCTCGGGCTGGGCATGAACTGCTGTTGCTCAGAGCTCAGCTCCACTCTTGAGGGAGCTCTTAACCAACTGAGCCACTTGGCTGGCCCTTCCATCTGTTACTTTTAGTCATGTTTTCCTTCCTAAGAAAATTGTGTGTGATGAAGTTAATCATGCCAGTGGGTGGCACCTTCGTCTTGAGATACACAGATAACAGGTGCCCTGAGACTTCTTTAATTCACTGGGAAAACCAAGAATGACAGCTCAGCAGCAGGTGGATATCTCAAAGGCATAAGAATAGTGAGCTCTGGACCATCCTACCTGTATTCACAGTCCTCCACTATTTTTTTTTTTGTTTATTTCAGTTTATTTTTTCATGAGAATGATTTGGTGTCTCTGTAAGAATCCAGAGAAGTGCTGCTAGAACAGTAAACCATTTTTAGAAAGATTCAATTTGAACAATGTCAGGCTGGAGTTGGTAAGCTGTCATGTCACCTCATAAGTGGTACAGTTATGGGTTTGGGCCAAATAATACCAGCGTCATGTGGAAAAGGGAGAGGTGACTTTTTTATATGGAGGGTGTGTGTATATGTGTGTTGGGGGCACATGGCAAGTACCTCTTGATGCATATGCTTAGGGTCACTCTGGCTAGAGAACACTACCCGTGATAGCTGGTAAAGCGTGGAGAACAAGTGTTTTTCCTGTAGAGGGAAAGGCCCTGGTTACAAGCACTTCAGGTGTGGCTGATGTGACTTCACTGGAGCTCAGTGTTGGCTGGTGCCAGCTGCTGTTTTGTGAAGACTGAGCTGAAGATTCTCACTGTTTCAGAGTTCAGCTTCCCTTTGATTGCAGAGCACCTGGTGCTGGTTATTTTATTTTATTAGGGTCATGATTTAATGTTCATTTAATACCATCAAACTGGTGGGTTCGATTCCCAAATCTGTTCTAAGGAGAGGACCTAATCTCCTAAGAAATCATGCCGCACCTCTCAAAGTAGATTGCAGTCATGGTCATGGGACCGTCAATGACATCTCTGGAAGCAGCGTGCAGCGGAAGATTAGACCCTACTTGGGTGTGAGCTTGGCTTTGCCACTTAGTATCTCTGTGACCTTGGGCAAGTTACATTTTTTTTTCCCTCCACATCTGAGTTACTCACCTGAAAACAGGATAAAAATAGCACTTCTGTCATGAAGTCGAACAGATTAACAGATCTCCTTAAAACATATTTAGTGTGGTACTTTACTTGCAAGTAGCACAGAACATGTTAGCTATTATTGTGAAAGCTTTGTGTTCACCAGATTGAATTTGTAAAAGGATGGAAATAAGAAAAGGATAAATTAATCTCCACATTTATGGATGGAAGCCTCTTTGTACTAAAACTGAATTCCTCACCTCACCTATCAGCTGAGCTAGGACTCCCTCAGCCACTTTCAAGACAAAAGTCATCAAGAAATCCACATCATTAAATTTTGAATTGGTGGGTTGGCGCATCCATGTCTACCCTGGAATAGTAAATAGCAGAAGTTGCCGAGATGCCTACGTCCCCACTTCAACCCTTTAAAGACACAGCTGCAGTAGAACCCCCTGTGTGTTGTTGTATGACATAGGGACCCATGCACAGGATTGTTTCATTCTCTGCTAAGCGCTCTTACTCTGATGCTTTTCATACAAATGAGTGAAACTTTTTTTTTAATTAAAAAAAAAATGAGGTCAGTTAGGAATGTCCTTGTGACTCTTTAGTGGAGTATAAAGTAGACCCTCTGGGGAAATAAATCATGCTAATTTCTGGTTAGCTGGATCATGCTAGGGAAGATACACATTCAATAAAAATACGGACTTTCAAGTGATCTCCCACATCCTTGTCACTTGTAGTTAGTAATAGTTCAGTATCAGCACTCTACCAGCTTATCAGCTCCAGATGGACAGGGACTTGCCCTTTCCTGCATATTTTATCCTCAGGGACTAGTATGGTGCCTGATTCATAGTACTATAGTCATTAAATATTTGGTATATTAATAAATGAATATTCAAATGTTAGCTAGAAAAATAAACTGTGTGGTATGCCAACATCAGTGGACTTGGAAGTAGTGGGTCAACTATTGCTAGAAAGTTATGCAACTACCCCCTGAAGAACCTATTCAAGAGCCTTTGTGGCTTGTTTCAATGTGCGTTGACTGTTGAGTGGAAATTAATGAATGATATTTTGGTGTACCAAATTACATCAATTATAATTAGAATGTATACAGAGCTAGAGCTGGAATTGGACTAAACCTACACAAAACTTTCCCCCTTTAGGAATGCCACCAAAAGACTAGTTCAAGTAAAGGGAAGTGATTGGTTGTGTTAATCCAACTTGGTAATGGTCTTTGCATTGTTCTCCATTTGTTTTGTGGTGGAGGACTTTTATATTTTTCTTATTATACATGGTGTATATACCCATTGATCATGAAATACTGAGAAATACAAACACTCTCCTCACAAAAAAGGGAAAAAAATACTTTATTTTCAACCAGAGATAACTTAGAATAAGAATTGAGAATGTATCATCCTAGTCATATATATATAATTTATTTTACTGAAATTAACAATGTCATTTTCATTTTCTCTTTATTATGGAAATAAAATATACATTAAAAAATATATATATGTATATGTATATATATATATATATATATATATATATATATATAAAATTTATTTTACTGAAATTAACAATGTTTTTTATCTCTTTATTGTGGAAATAAAATATATGTTAAAATATAACCAATAAAAATATTAAGAAAGAAAATGAAAATTTCATGTAATATCATGCCCTAGAGCCATTATACTCAAAATGTGGCCTATAGACTTGAGATGGTTTGCTTCAACTGTTACTGTTCTGCTAGGAGATACATAAAAAGAAAATAAACAGTTAGAAATTTTAATAGCAAGTTGACATTTTAATTATATTTTGCAAAACTTTTGGTCTCCAAAGGATTAGAAATAACAACTTTTAAAAACCCTCGTTCTTCAATACAGATAGGTTGGAAAGCTCTGCACTAGAGAGAGTTTAGTTTGTATTACTTGGTATCATTTTCAATACAGATGCTACTATATTTATGTTTCTACATATGTACATCTAATTATTTATACATACAGACACACAGACACATATGTATATTTATTCACAAGATATGTATACACACAAAGATATATAGATTGAAATTTTAACAAAAATAAAATTCCAATAATAAAACACACATATGGAGTATATGTTTTTCTAGTTAACCCTCGAAATAGTAGCAGGAATTTACCACTATGATTATCCCTATTTCACAAACAGATGTCTGTTCTATAAACTCGGTACATTTTCAGCAGAAGTAAGCCACACAAAGGAATTTCAAACTGAAGTATGCCTCTAGAACTTTTCAAAAGACACACATACACACACACACACACACACACACACACACACACATTTGAAATAATTCAGAATTAGAGCTGGGAATCCAGAGAGAGGACTCAAAGAATCAACAAAATCTCACTGCTTTATTTTACAGGTGAGGAAACTGAAATTTATGGTAAATAATGTGTTAGTTGACATTGTGTGAACTTGCCAACTTGTGTGTTGACATTGTTAGATCCATGGCTAGATTCCACATCTCCAGGTTCCCTTTCCTGTATTCTGGAAAGGAACTGACAGTGGAATATCTGTTAATTGTACATATTGCCAGATGGCCTCTCCTCCTGATAACAATCGGTGTTGATTCCAAAGATGGAAGTCGGCGGTATAGAGTCAAGGGTAGGTTATCTTAGGGGCAATCACAAGAGAATATCTGTGTTGACCATTCTGCTTTTACCAGGAACACTCAGGAAAATTTTTCAGGAAATCTGAGGTAAGTCTACTTGGCCAAATAAGATAATACAAGCATAGAAGAACATTTTGCCAATATTTTTTTTGAAACTTCTTTTTGCTTTATGTGAACACATTCCTAAAGCCTGCATTTGAGCAAAAATCTGGGTCACTGATGTTGCTCACTATGGGCTTATTCTGTAGAGGTAAAAAATTTTACCTGTAAAAGCTGACTGCATTCTTTTCTCAGAATTTGTGAGTTCATGATTAATCACCCTATTTTCTCTATTTTCCCCTTCTTCTGAAAGAAAACCTAGCATCTAATATCTATATCTATATCTATATCTATATCTATATCTATATCTATATCTATATCTATATCTATATCTATATCTATCTATCTATCATATATATATATATATATATATATATATATATATATATATCATATGTTCCCAACGAAGGAGTCACTGATTTACTTTATTTTCAGTTTGCAATAAGAACTCATATCATTAGACAAAGCACGTTTTTTCTTTTCTTGCCTGTACTGCTCCATGCAATAGCCAATCATAATGATAATACCAAGCCAATTTTCCTCAATTCTGAGGAACATTTTGTTAGTCACACCTGTATCATCCGTAGCCATCTAAAATACTTCACATGAAGGCTGGCTCAATAGGGTCAGACACCTGATATAGATAATTAATCTCATACTTTCAAAAGATGTGAGAATTTCAGCGGGACCCTTTTACATAAAGTATTCTCCTTGCTGATTTTTGGAATCTAAATCCTGATGATAATTGATTGCCAAACCTTTATCATCACATACTAGTCCCAGCACAAAAACAATAAAATGTTTTTTTAAGTTACTTTGTATTCAAAAGGATATTAGTACTGATTGTATTTTTTTAAAAAAAAAACAATGTATAGCTATTATATAAAAACTTGAAAGGATATATAAACTAAATGACAAGAGGAAATTACCTGTGAAAAAGGATTTGAAGTTCTTTTCTCTTTTTGTTTTGTATTTAAACTTTTTCTGCAATAATGTTTGTTCAAAAGTAAGTTTTTAGAAGTCAAGTATTGTACATAATTTCAGTTATTTAAACAATAAAAATTAACTAGAAGATTGTTTTCATTTAAAGACAAGATTATTGTGCTTCATAATTAAGATGTGGTAAATATAACAGGAAAAGAATGAAATATCCTTGACCTTTGTATCCAACAGATCTGGATTTAAAATCCGGGTAGTGTATCATTACTTAGGTTCTCTACTGATGAAACAAAGGATACCAAGTTAAATTTGAATTTCAAATCCCAATTGATAGATTTTAGAATACACTTATATTAGAAATTATGTTTTATACATCTAAAATTCAGATTTAACTGGCATTTATTCTTATTTACAAAATCTGGCAACCCCAATAATTGGGTAGGCTAATCTCTGTCTGGTTTTTCATATGTCAAATGAAGAAGAGATACCTATATCATTGGTTGCTCTGAGAAAACATCAGAGAGAGATTTTTCCATGAAATTAATAAAGTTTATATTCCACCTCATAGTGTGGGCTGTGTATACAGTTCTATACCTAACTTTATATGCATAATTTTCTTAAAGCTTCCCTGTAATTCTGTAAGCTTTGGGGCTCTCAAAATTTCCACCTTCCCTTGGAAAACATATTAGTATTTACTTACAGCTTGCACAGGGTAGGCATTCAGTGAGAGCATATCCTTTTTTCTAACAATAGGCATGTTATAAAGTTGAGTCCTCTACTATATTATAAGTAGGACAGGTGACACCCAAATGACTGTGCTTATATCTGCCTTCTGCATTGCTAAGTCTCAAAGTGCCATCCTATCCGCTGGAATGTAGGACAAGTCTCCCCAATATCCCCAGAACCCTGACACTTACTTTCTCCATGTATTAAAAATGGGGGAGTATGGAAATTTGTGGAAATTCCGGAATTTGGGGCTCCTATTTGATAAAAACTCTGGAGGATGTGTAAATAATAAGTAGTGGGCCTGATTGTGTGGGACACATGGGCTAACTGATTAATTTACAGTAAAGGCAGCAAGGGCCGTAGGCACCAAACTCCATTCCTATGAACGCAGTTCCTCTACAAACTGCTGGACTCTAGCTCTCCTGGAATCAAGTGCACATACTCAAGCCTGGTACCTCGAACTCAATCACTAGAAGCTCACATTAAACATAATAAAGACACCTCCTTTCAACCCTGTCATTCATTTCACCCCACAAAATCTTGATTCCCACTAATGGTCACTCAGCACTCAGTCTCTACTTTATGATGAACCATGGGAAAAATTCCTCCTGTGTTTCAGGAACAGGAACAACTGTACTCTCCCTCAAAAAGTTTGATTTTGACCAGCAACATGGTTAGTCTCATACCTGATTGTACTTTTAAAATGTTTTTGCCTGGATTGTTATGATAATCTGTTTCAAAATTGCTACACGTGTAGCACATCTAGAAGGATGCATTATGGACACCGACTTTAATCCACCTTGATGTTGTTTTTCCAATCTGTCTCGTTCATTGCTTTAGTATCAACAAAATGGTCTGTTTTTCCTCCATTGTTACGTATATATTTCTGGAAACGACCTCGGGTTCTCTTTCCAAAGAGGTGTTAAATAAATACATAAATAAACAAACATTTATTTAGTAGCACTGAGGGAATATTCTGGTTAAACCTTTGGTCAGGATTTATTTGAATCAAGAGCATGGAGGTCTGACTTCCTTGATTTTTTTATTCCCTAGCATTCTGTGGTAGTGCAAATGCTAAGTGACATATCATTTGCTAAAATTTCAGTGTGAGAAGGATACTATCTGCAATTATATAGGAGGTAAACAAGAAAGTAAAATTAGACTTGATTCGATTTGGCATTTATGAACAAGATGGAATTTGAATGTTATTTGAAGGGATAAAATTTGATTTATGAGGTATGAAGTAGGTCAAAAAAATGTTTTCCTTTCAGTTCTCACCACCGCCAGGTGGAGGCCAGCCTAGAAATGCCTTGTGCAAGGAGAGAGCTGATGGATCCTTCTAAGTGCCCACTGAAATATAATTCTATGGATCCAGGAGAATAGTTACCCTCCTTTTGTGGCAACCAGATAAGTCAACAGACTCAGGAGAGAGTCAATTCTTGGTGTAGGAAATAACTTAGACCATGGAATGAATTAGTTAAGAGGGGACTGGAAAGAGTTGTTTCCCTGCCTCTCAGGAAAAAGAGTTTTCAGTATCTTGATGGGGGATAAAAAACAAAAAACAAAGCGTGCGCGCGTGCGCGCGCACACACACACACGCACACACACACTGGATCCTTTGCATTCACAAGTGCATTTTCCCCCTCCCTTCTTCTGGTCAATAACTCTGGATATGTCTTACAGGAGAACACTTACAAAGCACACTTGCTGTAGATTTTATTTAATAATTATCCCTTAGGATTTTTAAGGAACAAATTTCCTGCTATTTTTATTGTAAAATAAACTTTAAAAATCTACGCATTAGTCTTGGGGCAATTAACTGCTAATAAAACTTGCAGGGGAAAAAGCAAAGTTAGCATCTTTGAACCTGAGAATGTACCTACTCTCAGTATTATATCCTTCTACTTCATGAAAAGGATCATTTTTAAATGGACTAGTACTTAAAACTACATTGAGAGGAAAGGAAATTCAAAAGAAAGCATGCTTAAAAATAAACCAGTAGACCATTGATCTTCACAGGGCATTTGCTTGAAAAGGTGACAAAAATCAGCATGGGTTTCGGTAGCCAAGATCTTTTCCTGTCTTTTCATATCAGGTGCTTTCAGCTCTTCAGCAGAGTTCGATACACAGACCCAGGCTGGCTGCTCTGCACTCAGGCGCCTGTGTGAGCACTGGCTTTGTGCAGAGGTGTCCCCGTTCGCTCAGGTCTGGAAGGGCATCAAAGTTGTACCTTTCTGCCTCTTCCACTATTGCTTAGAAAATAGAAATGAACATTGTCGTATACATTGCCGGAACTTACATTCCACTATATTTTTCATTACAGAGACCGAAAAGAGATATAATATGAAAGCACAGGAACTTATTATATTTTCCTAGTAGTCTTAAAAAAGGAAAGTTTAAAGGTTCACTTCATAGCTCATTAACCTCAGAGATATTATTACTAGGTAGAGGCTAAAGATTAAGGCACTCAATGTGGCATCTAACTGCCTGAAGTCTGAATAGCAAGGTGATATTACGAATTAACATCTACACTCCACAGGCAGGCACTGGGACACTCACAAGCACTTTCACTTCATGTGTCCTGGATCCCTTCCTCCAATTTTCAAGCCAGAACCAAGACTTGAAAATTGCTGGTGGAATATCACAATCTGTATTTCAGGGAAAGTAGAATTGGGCACCAATGTGAAAGGGAAATCTCCCTTCCAAGCTCCATCATATTCTTCTTCACACAGGTGAATAAAGTATGCTTCCTTTTTTATTACCCATTCTCATTTGTGTAATTCAGCTGCTAGCAGTAGATCTTCTTTACTAACATATTGGGTTGTCAGAAAGGTCATGACACATTTTTGCAACGAAAAACATAGAAAAAATACATCATGACTTTTCCGACAACCCAATACAATAGACCATCTTCTAGGATAAAATATATTTATCAGTATACAAATATATATATAAATATATTTTATTGTGATTAGATCTTCACAACAACTCTAGAATGTAGAAAGGCTTGGATTGTTATGTTACATTAGATATGGGGAAATTGAGGCTCTATTAATTTAAGTGACTTGACTAGGTTATGAAAATTGAAAGACTCAAGCCCTGTTGGGTATTCCACCTTCATCTATACTCTGCTACCCCCCTTCATTAAAAGATGGACCTGTCAAAATAATTGATGTGCTAGTTGCTGTTGTTTGGCAATTCTGAATGTTGGCCACAAGTTAAATTTTGTCAATTAACTATCTAAGCATGAGTGATAGTTTTTGAAAAGGGTTCACACTGGATGTATTCCCTCTGAGAGGTTACTTTGCTGTTTGATTACTCTGCCCTGGTTTAACTTTCTACATTTTTCTCATGTTTTACTTTAAAATCAGAAGCCCATAAGGATATTGAGAGGATAAATGTAATAAAACATTTAAACATATTTCAAGGGCTACTGAAGCAGCTTCCTTGGTTTATGATGATTATCAGAGTTTCACTCGGAGATATCTCAATATTGATGGTTCCATAGCCAGTTTTTGTAGTTTGGATTTATCAGCATTCCTAAAACTTGGAGATTATAGCATTTTAGGAGAGACTCTTACTCTAATCTTGACTGATCCCAAGGACTATATATATATATATATATATATATATATATATATATATACACACACATACACACACACACACACACACACATATATACACACACACACACACACACACACACAGACACACAAACACATGTGTGTGTGTGTGTGTGTGTGTTTTCTATAGGAAGTAGATTTAGGAAAATGAGACAAATCATATTAAAAGTTGCCCTTAATTCACATTCATTTTCATATTCATACCCCTTTACAAACCATGGATGTGAATAACTGAAATAAAACACACATTTAAAAAAGGGTGCCCAACTTTACTATTCCAGGGAATTACTTTTCAGGGAAAAGAATGTAGTTAGTTTTCATTTCTTTAAACTGCTCTTCCATAGGAGTCAACACTTTGACTAAGACAAGACCAGTCATTGCACCATTAGAACTTGAAAGTATGTTTTCTTCATTTACATAAAAAATAAAGCATGCCACTAAGAAAGAATCTTATCTTTCTTATAAATAAGGCAATATTGTCCTAACACATAAAGTTGGGCCATTTGCTTTCTTTTTCATTTATTTATTTATTTATTTATTTATTTGAGGGCAGTGTCACTGGCCCTCATATGTGGGACCTGAACCGGAGCCACTGGCTTCCCAAGCCAGCACTTAACCACCGCGCCACTTGGCCAGCCCTGATTTCTTACTTTCAGATTCTATGACTAATCTGAAAGGCATGATTACAAAATGGTGTAAATTCAATGATACTATGTAAATAATTTTTATTCGCTTTCATTATCTTCAACTCAAAAAATATCATTTTGGATCTAGGGTAATGGAGCTAGAATGTGATTCAGGGCAAGGAAATTTACTTACTGAACAATTAAAGTCATGGAATGATGTATTTTAAAAAATTGTTTAGAGAGATTAATGCTGCACTTTTGTATTTAAGATATACCAAGAATGAAATTAGATTTGTAGTCTGAATTTGCACTCCTTCAAAAAATACTAATTTACCCAAGCCTTCTGTTTGAGTCTGTAGGTTCTCTGGTGCTACTGAATTTAAAACCATATTTATCTTTGTACTTTACAGTTTAATCTGATCTCAAAGGACTGGTTGTTAAGGATGCACTTGGCTCTTTCCACTGATATTTGAAATGATCATTGTAAAGGGGATAGAATAGTCGTGAATAACATAAAAAAATGAAATACAGCTTCCCCATGCTCTTAAAGAGCAAAACAAAGTCTCATTCTTACCACCCCAGCCTGAAAAAGTGTATAATTCCACCATTTGTTCTCCTGAAAAGAAAGATTTGGGCTGGAGAGAGACAGCTTAAACTAGTGTCATTTGCCTGTTCAGCTCTCCAAGTAGGTAATTGCAGAAAGAAAGACAATTCTTTGATCTCAGTGAGGTGCTAATTTGTAAGATTTTTGAGCTGTTTGGGCCTAAGGAAGCAGAGATCAGTACATAAACAATGGCATTTATCTGGCAGCCTATTACTGACACATTACTATCTTAGTACTTATTCATTTATTCTGCTGTTTGAAGACAGGACTATGTGTCAATAAAGGAATTAGACCAGACACCTCAGTCCATCAGGTTTATCTCAGTTTGCTGACAGGAACAGTAGGTGACATTAAGCAACAGAAAACACTTCAAAGTTTCCTAGTCTTGGTTTTGCAACTAAGACAAACAACATTTACTGCTTTAGCAGAGACAAACAATGAGCGTAAGACTGCAGAGGGAAGATGAAAGAGCATGCCAGGTTATCAAACGCAAAGCCTGCCCATACCCTACTTCTAGCTGTTCCCCGAATTTCATTAGAGAGATTTAAGAAAGAGAGAGATTTCAGTGATAAGTAGTGTTGATTTGGACCTCTTAAAAGGAAATGCTCTTGAAAAGGATGGTAGGAACTAAGAGATGAGAAAATTTTACTTGGTTACTCTTTTTTTTTTTAATCAGCTACTCTTAATTAAAGATTTTAATATTAATTTATTCATTAATTTCACCATCTTTTCAGGAAACAGCCAAGGTGCTCTACTATATGCTGGGACCTGCAGAAAGAAAATGCCATTATTATTACAGATACCTGGAAATTTGAAAAATAACACAAAGCTATATAATACAGCACAATTTTTAGGTAGACGTGAGGTCTTAGTTGAAGGGCCCTAGAAATGTTATATTATAAATGAGCTATGTTTTGAATGGATTGGTAAATACTGCTTATATTTGTAGCATCATGTAAATTTTAAAAAAAATGTGGAAACTATTTTATAGCACCATCAAATAAAAGTATATCCCATATTTCTTCCCCTGTATTTCTAAGTTTGGAATTATTTGCCAGAGTATTTTATACACATTCTGTGACTTTATTGAAAGGTAGACTAATTTGTTTATTGAGCAAATATCTATTGAACACTTAATACATTAGTCCTTATTCTAACCTGGGATAAAGCAGAAAACAAGACAGACTAGATCCTTGCTCTTTGTGAAGAAATAAACAATACACTCCTAACTTTGGAGTGTCAAAAAGTCATATACAGTGAATAGAACAGTGGTGGCATAGAGAAAATGTAAGGAGATGGGAATAATATTAGTTATATTGGTATTTTACAGTGGGTAGTCATGAAAAGAAACTGGAATGATGAGAAGTAATAATGAAGAATAAGAGCATTCTAGGGAGTGGGAACAACAGATAAGACCAATTATAGACTTGCTGGAAAAACAGAAAGACCAGTGGTTTAGCTAGAGTACTGTGAATGTGGGAGAGAGTGAGCTTCGAGAGGTAGACAGAAGCCAGGCCATGCTGAAGATGAGAAGCAGTGACAGGAGATGAAGTCAATGAGATGATGGAGATTTGCTTGTGTGGGTGCTTGCAAGTCCTGGTAAGAAGAAGTGTAGAAGATACTCTACTCAGAATGTATCTTAGTTTTGCTCAACCTACATGCAGCATTCAGCGGAGTTAATTTTTCCTTCCTCCTGGAAGCTCTTTCTTCACATGGCTTTCGGACACCACACTCTCCTGGTTTCCCAGCACCTTCCCTGGCTGCGCCTTCTCAGGCTCCTTTGCTGATACCTCCTCATCTTTCAGTTTACGTTGGAATCAGTCTTCAGACCTCTTCCCTTTTCTTTTTATATCTACTTCTTTGATGATCCCATTCAGTCCCATGGCTTCAAATAATATCGGTACATGGATGGCCACCAAATTTATATCTATAACTTGTATCTTTCCTCTGCACTCTAAACTTAAGTATCCAATTGCCTAATTGACACTCTGCTTGGATGTCTAATATGTATTGCGGAGGCATCCCATGCAAAACCAAGTTCTTAATATGTGCGTGCGCGCGCACACACACACACACACACACACACCTCTTTTTCCCCTCAAACTTCTTTATCTTGGGTAATGGAGACCCTGACCTTTCAGCTGATCAAACTAAAATGTTTGAAGTCATCCTTGACTCCCCTCTGCCCCACCTGACAGAAACAGCACTTCTTGGCTCACCTAATTCTCACATCTTCCCCAACACACTGCAGTAGAATTCTAACTGGTCTCCTCACCTCAGCTCTTGTCCTCTTTCAGATTATCTTCATCACAGTAGTCTGTGCCCCTCTTACACCCTAAGGCAGAACATGTCTCTTTACTGCCCAACATCTCACTCAGAGTCTGCAAGGTCCTCCAGAACCCAGCCTCTGTCCTCTCTCTGACTCCTCTGATTTCTCTCCCTTTTACTCACTCCGCTTTCTTACTCTGCTTTCTTCTCCACTTGCCCTTTCTTCTTCCTGGAATGCTATTCCCTACCAGCTGTACATGTCTGCTGCCTCACCTCCTTTGGGTTTTTACTCAAAAAGCAACTTCACAGTGGGGCCTTTTCCGACCATCCTATCTAAAGTTGCAACTCCTGGGCCAGCCGAGTGGCGCGGTGGTAAGCGCTGGCTTGGGAAGCCAGCAGCCCCAGTTCGGGTCCCACATATGAGGGCCAGTGGCACTGCCCTCAAGAAAAAAAAAAAAAGCACCAAAAAAAAAACCTAAAGTTGCAACTCCTATTCCCAAACTCTTTACCCACTTTCCAATTATTTTCCCCTAGCTTTTATCACTAACATGCTACATAATTTACTTTTTTTGGTTTGTTTATTATCTGTTTCCCCTCATTAGAATGTAATTTAGATTTGACAGGGATTTTTGTTTTGTTTTTTGTTTTTTGAGGGCAGTGTCACTGGCCCCCATATGTGGGACCGAACCGGGGCCGCTGGTTGACAGGGATTTTTGTTCATCTTGTTCACTACCATATTTCCAGCAATGTAAACAGTGCCAGGAACATAGTATGTAGATATCAATACATGTCAAATTAATAGGTGGGGAGCTATGGAAAATCTTAATCAGAGAGTGACAAAGTCTGACTTGTGTTTCAAAGATAATCATTTACTCTGTAGAGAATGGGTGTGGGGGAGGAGTTGGAGCTGAAAATGGAAAAAGAGGCACTAGTTAAGAAGCAAGAGTATTAGTTCTTAAGACATTATGGCTTGGGCTAAGGTCATAGTAGTGAAGATGGAAAGAGGTGGATGTGTTCAAGATTTTTGGGGACCCTGACTTGATAATATTTGCAATGACTTTTATAATCAGAATACTTCTGAATATTTCTCTATTGAACAGAGCTATATAGATTTTCAACTCATGATTGCTTTTCAAACAAACGCTGATGGATTATGTGGTGTGGGGGTGGGGTGGGTTAAGGGTATGATGTAGAATAGTGCCTAAGATTTTTGACTTGAATAACTGGGTCATTGAAGTTGTCATTTACTGAGAAGGAGATCAATGTGGGGGAAAATTTTAGGAATTGCTTTATTTGAGATATCTCTTAGATATCAAAAGGGTAATTGGCAAGGAGGAAGTTGGTTATATAAATATATCCTATAGTGGTAAGATCAACAACAGAGATGGAAATGTGGACATTGTCACATGTAGATGGTTTTTAAAACCATTGCGTTAGATAGGCTCACGCAAGAAAAAGTATGTAGTTAAAAGAGAAATAAGCACTTGGGACATCCCCACATTTAGAAATTGAGCAGAGGAGTTAAATCCAGCAAAAGAAGTTAAGAAGGAACATTTCAGAAGCTTGACTTTTATGGTGGGAAAAGACTTTTGAGATGATCTAGATCCTAGAAAAAAAATAGGCAATCTACAGCAAATAGAACAAATCTGGCCTGATGCTGGTTTTAGTAGGGCCCATGAGCTAAAAATTATTTCCACAAATGAACATCTGCAATTGATTTGATGATAAGGAACACTAAGTATGTATTTCAGTTAAGCAAAATGTTCCCCCCAAAAGGTAATTCTATTTTCCTTAGTAGTATGCTTGTATTAATATGTGTGTATATATTTTTTAATATATTTTGAATTTTATCAGTAAACATATTTGTGATTTTTTTTTCCTTTCTTGTTATCTTTGATTATTTTACCTCCTGTCTCACAAAGCTTACAAACCTAACATATTTATTTACTATTTGGTCCTTATAATAAAAGTTTGCTGAACCCTACTTTAGACTAATTCTTCCATATTGATGAAAGGTCAGCTGAGGCTTTGAGATTATAGGTTTTTTGTTTTTTTTCCAGTGTTAACCAAGGGGAGAGTAAGACTCAAATTTGTGCTTGAACTTCTGTTTCATTCCTGATCCAGAATACAACTATTCTATTGCCTTGTTGTATACACAATAGGCTGGCAAATATTTATACCTCAAAATAGGAAGGAAACTCCTTCATATCATGAAAATATTATATCTTATCAATAAAAAGTGAAATAAATGCAACAAAGTCCCAATAGCTGAATGCATTCAATTAGAAAGACTTAGTGTTAATTCAAAGGAAATCAATCTACCTGTGTAAATGAAATTTAAGTGAGGGAAAACCATCTATCTGACTGATTTTTAAGTTCTTCAAAGTAGTGTGAAGGATTATGGCAATTACAGAAATAATTCATGTGTGAAATTCTAAATGTTTAGGTTCATATTTTCTCTTGCTTGTTCCCCAAACCAGAGAATTAAGAATAGGTACTAAGATAACTTGGGGTTTCATTTGGGGCTTGGAAATTAGAGTTGGTATCATTTTTTTATGTTGTTCTACATACTCTAAATGTCTTCATTCCTCACATAATGAAATCTTAGAAATTTAGCATCATCACATTTCTCATACATTTACCGTTGATTTTAAAACAAATTATGGTAGAATACAAGACATAAAATTTACCAGCTGAACCACTTCTAAGTATACAGTTCAGTAGTGTTAAATATATTCATATTATTGTGCAACCAATCTCTGGAACTTTTTCATCTTGTAAAACTAAGACTCGATACCCATTAAACAACAACACCCCGTTTTCCCCTCCCCAAGCCACTGGCAACCACCATTCTATTTTGTATTTTTTCTAGGTATCTATTTTCTATTCTAGATATCTCATGTAAGTGTCTTTGTAACTGGTTTAATTTATTTCATTAGCATAATGCCCTCAACATTTATTTATGATGTAGCATGTGTCAGAATTTCCTTCCTTTATGAGGCCAAAAAATAGTTCATTGCATGTATATAGCACATTTTGTTTATCCATTCATTTATTAATGGGCACTTGGGTTGCTTCTACTTCTTGGCTACTGTGAACAATGCTGCTATGACTGTGGGTGTATAACCATAGCTTTTATAACCTGAGTGGCATGTCCTTAACTCTGACTGCTTTCCTCTTTACACTGGTACTTTTTTTTTTTTTGAGGGCAGTGTCACTGGCCCTCATATGTGGGACCGAACTAGGGTCGCTGGCTTCCCAAGCCAGCGTTTAACCACTGTGTCACTCGAACGGTGCTTACACAGGGACTTTTAAATTATCTTCATACGATGTGTGACACATGAGAGGGATCTTAGAACAGACGAAGAAAAGGCATCTCTCTAGCAGGAAAGCTGGAAATCCTAGGAAACCCTCCTAGAAAGTGTCTCCTTTCATCTTTTTGACTAAGATTGGGGTATCCATCCCTGGACCATTCATTCTCAGCATATGATATTTTTGAAGAAAGTGGGACAAGAGAAAAGGTATGGGATTAGGAAATGTGTGCTTAGGCCAATGGGGCATATTGACTGACATCCAGGCCTGCAGGAGAGGGTTGCTGAGGACCTCACAGATAAATATTTCTTATGTAGAGTAGTTGGCCAGAGGCAGGGCACAGTCCTGAGTACATGGTAGGGGGGTCAAAAGTCAGACTAAAGACCATAGAGAGGAGTAAAACTTTAAACCTTTATAAGTACAATAAACTTTATAAGCAAAACTTATAATACTTTTTAAGCCTAAATTTTTTTAACTAGTTCTAGGTCAGGAGGCTTTGCAATAAAACACACATGAATTTGAGTCTTGACTTGGCTAATAACCAGTGACATAGCTTTTGACAAACCATTGAACTACTCTGAGCCTCCGTTTGCTTACCGCTAAAACAGGAATAATTACATGTGTCTTGCAGGCTTATTAATTCAGCCCAATAATACCAATCATGTAGTGCAAATTCAACAAATATCATGTGAAATAACTGCTTTAGAATTTTAGTAAAAAATCAAAGTTTCTCTAGCTTAACATGCATATATGTGGAATCATCGATTTGACAAAGTATATCCATCATAAATGTCCTTTCTTAAAAAACTTTGGATGCTAAACATAGGTATTCCTGAAAGAAAAAAGAAAAGAAAAGAAAAACAACATATTCCAGGTTGATGAGTAATTCCATATTTATAAAACTGGTGTTTAGACATGAGTGCCATTTGGAGAAATCGTACTTTTCATTCTGTCTGTGCCTGGATTAATGTTACACATCAGAGTCTAAGAATCCCCTAAATAAATACCATATGCCTCTGAATGTTGACTTTCTGATTCTGTAGCCAACCCTTTTAATGGATTTCAATGCATAACCCAGAGTCAGCATCCAGTTCCCTTAAAGGCACACAATCAGTGGTGGACAAAGTTTCCTCAAAGTGCCAAGTGCCACAGTTAGGCATGTATCATCTGTTAATTCCTATTTTCCCCCACTCCAAAATTCCTATCACTCAAAGGGCATTTTTTAAGGGAAATGTAAACACAACTATGGGATGAGATTGCCCTGGATCTATTGCTCATGTCTCCTCTTTTATGTCTCTTTGGCACCACTGTTGCTAACTCTTCAGAGAAACAGAATGAGCAAGAAGGGCCCATCTCTCCTTCCTCAAGAATGGGGAGTATTCTTATGGGGGACATTGGGTTACACACGTCAGGTCCCATTAATTATTCCCATCTGCATCATAAGGGGGCAGGGTAAGGCTGCTGAGATCATCAGTAAACAATGGTCCTTTATAGCATTCTGATGCTGAAATACTGGAAAGCATAGAATGGGACTTGGCCCTCAGCATTTATTCAATATAGATGTGTGGAACACTGGTGCATGTTCTATCACAGTGGTGAGACACAATGACAAGTAGCTTGAAGTCCCATCCCAAGGACCTTCTGTATTAGGAGAGAGAATATGTGCACGACAATAGCTTACATTCACATTGAACACTTACTAGAGATACTTACATATATAAACTCATAATCTTCACAACAATCCTATGAGGTTGATGCATTAGCCTTCCCCTTACCCTAATATTGGGACAACAAAGGGTAGTCTTTCCTCAGGCTCATGTACGTAGCCAGGAATTGAACCTCAGGAAGTTTGACACCTGAGAATGTAGTGATCCTCTTGCACATACACACATGCACACATGCACATGCTCACACATGCAAACACACATATATGCATACATATAAAACATTGAAGTAAAAGATTATGGGTATCACAGAATATTGGTAGATTTACTGAAATAGGGATTCAGAAAAGGTAGCAGGAAGGTTAACATTTATGTGGAGCTCGGAAAATTAGATGAGATTTGGATATGAGAAGAGGAAATTGAGGAAACTGGGAAAGGCTGGTGATTAGGCCTGTACTGATATATTAGGAGTTGCTCTCTTCAGTTGGAATACAGCATGCATCAGATATTGTTGAAAAGAGGCAAGTTGTACCAGCTTGTAGAAGACTGTAAAATACAAGATTAGATCATTATTGCTTTATTTGGTAGGCAATGAGCAGTTGATGAAAAACTCTGAACAGAAAAACAAACAAACATATTCTTAGTGGTTCTTTGGGAAGATTAGCTGTAGATATTTGCAAATGGTATTGGTGATGAAACAGACTGAAGGCAAGGAAAAGTTAGGATACTATCGCTGTAGTCCTAGCAAGAGTAATGAAGGCTGAGACAAGAACTGTCAGCAGGGGCAGAGAAAGATGATGGATTTGAGAAGATGCAGACACAGAATCAACAAGGCTGAGAAAAGGAGTAAATTTCAAAGGGTGGAAACAGAGGTTACTAAAGAGTTTTGAAGTGAGCCTTGAAAGAAGCACTTGGTTTTTATTTGGTAGAAAACAGAAAGGAAACATTCTTACTGGGGAAGACAGGCAAACATTCTTAATGGGGGAAAATAGGTAAATATTGGTTTCTGTCTTTCTGTAGCTATTTTGAGAATACTCAGGCTGCAAAATCCTTCCCTGGCACTGACTTTCATTCCTGCCATATTGGTTTTGACCTTGCCCAAAAGGTAATTGGATGTATAGTGGACAACCATTAAATTCTTAATGACTTTCAAATGAAGAACTGTGAATTATTGGAAATTATGCATCCATGCTTCTTACATCATTGGAAACAGTTTCCAATGCTGAATTAATGTTGTTGTTCTCTATTTCCTTTTTTATTAAAATCAGAAAAGCCTTTCAGAATGACTATTGATTCAGAAACTTTAAAGGATTAACAATTTTTAAGTGTTTTCACTCAGATTAACACTGTTCCACTGTTAGAAGTTAAAAGACATCATGTAATTATGCATAATATTTACCCTACACAGGTTGCTATTATGAAATCATCTTTGTATATATAAAACTTTTCCTAATTGAGAAAACACTTTCACACGGTAGCCACCAGGTTACAGTCCAGAATATACATTCATATAAAAGCTATTTTATGTATTTTACTTTTTTTTTTCATGGCATCTATTACTTGTGGTAAGGGATCTTTCATTGCCTTTAATTTGTGGACACTTTTTAACCACCACTTGTGGGTCTTCAGGGAGCAAACTCCTTCACAGTAACATTTATTTGCCACCACGAAGACCATGAGGATAGCGAGACAATTCAATATTTATTCTGTGTTTAACAGCATCCTTTGAGAGTTGGAGCAAGACTTTCAAAACTTAAAACCAAAGGAGAAAATAATCCCCAAATCCAACAAACCCCCTGGAGTTCTGTGGAGAATGGAACAATGGGGCTGTTTCTAATACATACAGCCTGGGAGGTACTTCACAGTATATTTGACAAAATGATGGCATTGAAAATATGTAACACAAGGAACATAAAGTAAAGCTCTAAAGTAAAATATAAAGACCATTGGGGTGTCTTCTCAGGCAACATAGAATTATTTAGCTAATCTCTGTGTGTCCCTGCAATGCAGAGTTAATGACAGGCCTAGCAAAGCTGGATCTTCCATTTCTTAAGCCCAGAACATGGCAGATGCTCCACCTTTCTGAATTCTGGTCTTCCCATATGTAAATGGAAGAAAATGACACCTGACTGACTTACATATACCTCAGGGTACTCTGAGGGTCAGAACCCAAATGAAATCATGTGTGTGAAAGTGCTTTATAAACTGTAACACGTTACTCATAAGCAAGATATTATCTTGAAATAAAGACAGTAATATTTCCCCCTTTTCTACTAAGGATTTTGTAAGGAGAAATAAAGTAACACACATTAACGACTGAAGGCTTGGAAAGAAAGATATGTAAATGAAAGGCATTATTATCTCTTATTACCTTATAATTAATTCTATTAACTTATAATAATAATTCAGAAAGCACAACGTTTAGGGTCTCAATCTGTGGGGAAAAAGTTTTCCAATAGCTGAAGTGCTAGATTGATTTTTTTTTTCCCCCTGAAATAGATGACAAAAATCTGGGGAAAGATACCTTAGCAAGTTGAAGGTCCACCTGAATTATGGCTAGGATACATCTAAAGATGGGATGTTTAACTGTGTATTCCTTGGGTACCTTCATGCCTTGAAAATCTGAACTTTTATTTTCTTTAAACAAAAGGCCAGAACTCAGGCCTTCATCCCTGAATTTGTTAAAGACATGCTTCTTCAAACTGTACTTTGTTGAATACGAAGAACACTTAAATATTTAATAATGGGCCAAAGTTTGTTTCTGTGATCTGCCCTTTCAATTTTTCTATCGTACTCAACAAAAACAAGTTCAATGCCAAGTAAGAGACTCAGAACAAAGAAACTTTAATAATTACATTTTTCATATTTTTATTTGTTCATTCTTCAATTAAAGGAAAATAGCTGGATAATGGGCTGTCAAATGTGGCAACATCATTGATTATTAGATCAAGGCAAAGTACAATGTTGCGGTCAGAAATATTGTTTGTTCCTCTCTTTACTTCTAAGTTGAATTGCCTTGAAAAACTGTTGGCATACTGTAGGTGTTCAAAGGTTCCTGGGACTCCTAAGGAAAACAAAATTGGCTCAAAACAAAGATAATGTATTGTTTTAAACATATAAGATCTATGAAACCATTCTGTTGACTCGGTCTTTATGATGACTACCAAAGGGGCACGGGAGGTTAATTGTATATATTTTAGAGTGTCACTAAGACATTTTGTTCTAAGAAAGCTCTATTTACTGTATCATTCATTTATAAAGGCACACTAATTTTCTAACATATTAATAAAAATAATGAATAAAACTTTGTATATTTGATTATGATATTGCTGTTTGTCCAAGGACCATAAATGAATAGTGGGACAATATTTTAGAATAGTAATCCTGTCATCCTCCAATCAAAGCATGAGCTGGTCTATTTGAAACTCAACAATTCAGAAAACAAAGAAATCAAATTCTGACATCTGAATCCCAAAGCCCAGCCATGGTCATAAGACAAAAACCTGGGAAGATGAACAGAGGAGTAAGTGCAAGCACATGTCCTGTCCCCCTAATGTCCCATGTCTCCATACATAACAGTAATTTGAGTTGGGGAAGAGTCAGAGAGGAAGTGACATCCCTCCAGAGGAGTGGGGCCCTGTACTCTGCCTCTGTCTCACAGTTCAATACCTAGGGGAGGGCACAACAGAAAGGTATGGAAGGCCTGAGAGCAGAAAAAGCTATGTTTTTTTTCCTAGGAGAGTCTGGAGGTGACCGTGTTGCATCCAAAGGATGGTTGCACTGCCTCATAGAGTTCTCTGCATCTAGGCTTGGGGTAGAAGTAGAATGATTCCTTTGTACGCAAGAGCAGTAAGAAATTGGGAAGGGTCTTGCAGTACCTCAGCAAAATACTTGCAGAGGGAAAAAAAAAAATGGGAATTTTTATACATGCTTCTTACTCCACATCTACACAGTGTAAATTAGATTTCTAACAATGAATTAGACAATGTGTAAGGCCTGGGCCTTCCTGGAAATGCTCCCCAAGCCCTCTTCCCCAGTCTTAGTTCTCTTTGGGTTTGGTTCTCTGTAGCTCCCTGCCAAATCACCTTTTCTTTCCTTTACCCAGAAGTCTGTCCATAGCTCAAGCAAGAGCATACCCAACGCTGAACTTTATTCTCTTCATGGTGGCTTCCATGATAGCTTCCCTTTGATCACATCTGCTCAGGTACAACTTTAGTAAACGTCGTTTAATACTTTAATGCTTTTTCCAAGGCACTGTATTACCTTCACCAAATGGAAGACTCAAATATATAGATGGGGACGGTCCTCATATGACTATTTAAATAGTTTGTACCCCTTGGCCTCAGCCCTTTCTCTACATTGGTTGTCTGGGTTTGTGCCCAAGCACAAAGAATTCCCCTCAACATACCAGCATGTTTTTAAGGGCTATGTTGAAAACTTTCTTGCCTCCTCTCCTTCCTTCCTCCAACCACAACTCCAATGCATAGAGCTGCCACATTCCACCTCATCAACACAATTCTGCTTTAGTTTGCTACCTTCAGAAAGTAAGCTTCCTTTTTAATAAGTTCTTCATGATAAAACGTTAGGCCTTTTTCTCGATTTAAACAATATTCATTTTTAACTGTTCATCCCAGCTGTCTGGCTGGGAGGAATCTTCTTAGGAGAACTCGAAGAGTAAAAATAAAGTCTTGCTCCTATAAAGATGAGTGAAATACAGTGTTTCCTTGAGCTACCAAATTGTACTAGTTAACCAAAAATGACTTCTTCAGTTTTTAAGTGGTCAGTTTAAATCACACCCTGTAAAAGGGACCGTGCTATAGAACTTGACTAAACTTTGAGAGTAGTGTCTATAATTAGAATGCTGTACTGAGATGGCTTGCTGGCATGTTGTCATCTGTGCATGCTGAATACATTTCTATAAAATTGTTTCATTTAATCCTCTTTTGGGATCCGATGTGGGGGGTCTGCAATTTCACTGCTCTTGTATTTCTTCCACTGCCACTGAGCCTCTGTGAGCACAAGCACATTACTGAACTCTTCTGAGAAACATGATTGGTCTGCCCACGGACTGTCCCGTGGGTGGGTGTGTGTGCGCGTGCATGCAAGGGCACACAGGGGGAGATGGGAGTATCAAAAAAACAAAAAAGAAATCTAAGGGTTATTTTCGGCATCAAAGCTGAGCTCAAAATATAGCTTTTCCTTATTGTGGTGTGATCTACAACCAAGAATGCCAGAACATTTAAAAATGCAGCTCAGAAAAAAAAAATTAATGTCCTTATTTCAAAACTTTCACACCCACTACTGTTTCACCTTCCCCTTGCTATTGGTCACATTGGCCACCGCTTTAACACAAGGGTTGGAAGACTCTCTGTAAAAGCCCAGGTAGTAAAAAGTTTAGCCTTTACAGGCCTCTACTGCACTACTGCACTCTGCATTTGAAACCAGACAAAGACAATATGTCAGCAAATGGGCATGGCTGTGTTCCAATAAAACTTTATTTGTGGGATTGAAATCTGAATCTCATATCATTTTCATATGTCACAAAATATTCTTTTTTTTTAAAAAAAAAGCTGTTTAAAGCTAGAGAAACTATTCTGTGCTTACAGAGTATACAAAAGTATGAGGCAGGCTGGGTTTATCTCATAGGCTGTTGTTTGCAGACCTCTGTTTTATCCCCCCTCAATATAGAATATCCTAATGAATTTCTTGGCTCTGGAAAATGACAGTTTGTTGTATAGCTTTAACTTGCCTACACTCTCTGGCCACAGCCAAACATCGCCTAGAGGAGTTTTCATTCATCCCTCAAATGCTTCTATTTCTTAAGCTAGAAGCTTCTATGGTGCAGCAGAAAACTTCTAAGCTACTTATAGCCTATGCATGTGCCCCTTTGGTGTCCCAGACACCAAATTTGATTATTGCCACACGGCTCCAATGTAATTCATACAGTCCAATTTGCTTGGCCATCTAAAAAAAGCTTCCTCCGCCTGTCTCTGTGGGTAAATTCGGTAGTGGAAAGAGGCAGGCCTTTGCTCTCAAGAGACAAGCCCAGAGGGCACTTTGGCCACTGGGACTCTTGCTGCAAAGATGCCAAACCACAGCTGTGAAGGGGGTGTGAAGGGAGGAGTCTGCAGCAGCCCAGGAAATAGTCCAGCTGGAGAAGGATGTCAAGAAGTGAGACAGCTTAGGAACAGGCCAGGCCTCAGAGGAGTGTGAGCAGCTGGCAGGAGTACCCTCTTTTAATTTGCTAGCATCATATGAAACTTCATAGCTCTGTGACTTCCCCTGAACTCCCTTTCTTTTCTCCACAGTCCGGTCAACTGTATTCTCCAGTTCTAACTAGAGAGATGGGATGCTCTAGGTTCTAAGTGATGTCTTCCTCTCCTTGGTCCTGGAGAAGGTAGTGTTTATCTTGTGGAGACCAGTGGTTCTTTTCATACATTTTACTCTGTCATAAATCACCTGAAATATCACTTCATCCTAGAAATCTTGCGCTATTGGTCTCCCACTCTTACTCTTGCTTCCTTCTCTCTGTACCCACAGAATATTATATGTATCTCTATTCAGCCTTTTTATCACTCTGATTTGTAATATGTTTTCTTGGCTGTCTCATTTAGATTTTTTTTTAAATTTTTATTGGGGAATAGCTGTGGTCATTGGTTACACATTGCTTTCATGCTGCAAGGGCATAGCTGGCACTGTGAGGGCTCAGCTCACAGTGGCCCATGCAGGGATCGAACCAGCAGCCTTGGTGTTATAGCAAGAAATACTGGCTTTCCATCTATATAGTGATAGTTTTTTGTTTGTTTTTTAGTAGAGGTATTAATTTAAGTAAAAGAAGCAAGTTGACATATGTGGACATGGCAAAATCACTGAGGTTGGTAATGTACATAATTCATGTTTGGGACACACTTCTGAGTTTATTACTGATTTATATATTGTACAAGTCATCATGCTGGGCACTGAGAAGTGTCAAAGGTGAGTAAGACATGGGCTCATCTAATAAAGCACTCATGAATGTTGTTACTAGGACATTGTAAAACAGGAACACAGAATGCTTTCTGTAGATAATGCTTCATCTGTGCTATGAAATATAAAAATATAAGCTGAGTATCACAATAGTAATCAATGTAGTCTAAGTATAGTAACTTGTCCAAGTCTCCGAGCCTAATCTTATTTCCTGATTAAACAGCTCAAGTATGGGTCCTGCGTGACTCTGTTATAAAGTTTTGGGGGTACAGTTTGACAAGGCATGGCTGTGGTCTGAGTCTTGCGTCCACAAATTTTACAATGTCTATGAAATAGTGGCTTACCAAGGTAAGGGGAAGTAGAGAGGCTGTAGACTGGGTTAGACTGAGGAGATAAATAATACAGTTGGCAATCACAGGGTTAAGAACCACCAGCACCTACGGAGTACTTGGCCTCTTTTAGGAAGTGAAAAAAGGGTAGAGAAACTGAATTCATTATTTGGCTTTAAAATTTATGTATTATAAAATCATGCAGTCACTATAAAAACAGTAGGATTACCATATGATCTAGCAACTCCATTTTGGGTATATACCTCAAAGAAATCAAAGCGGGGACTTGAACAAATATTTGTACACCCATGTTTATGAAAGCATTGTTAACTCTAGCCAAAAGGTAGAAGCAATCCAAGTGTCCATGACAGATAAACAGGTGAACAAAATGTGGTATATATATGCATACAATGGAACATTATGCAATCTTGGAAGGAAGGACATTCTGCCACATGCTACGACATGGAGGAAACTTGATGACACTATGTTAAGTGAAATAAGCTAGTCAATAAAATGACACATACTGTATGATTCCAGTTACATGAGGTACCCAGAATGCTCAAATTCATAGAGACAGAAATCAGAATTGTAGTTGCTAGGAGCTGAAGGAAAGGACGAATGGCCAGTTATTACTTGATGGGTATAAAGTTTCGATTTGGGAAGATGAAAGAAATTGTGGAGATTGATGACGGTGATGGTTGCATAACAGCGTCAATGTACTTAGTGCCACTGAACTGTACACTTAAAATGGTTAAAATAATTTATATTATGTGTACATTACTACAGTTTTTAAAAAGGGAAAATAATCTATTTCTGCCTGCCTTCTTCTTATGCCTACAGTAGCTCTCTCCATTCTCCATGTGTGAACACAGCCTCTGCCAATCGCCCACATTGTGTAGCATCCCAGATGCAATGCATGTGTACAATGAAGGGGTCATGTTCCAGATTGTGTGTGTGTGTGTGTGTGTGTGTGTTTGTAATTTTGTAATAACCCCATTTAACAAGCCCTTTGCTTTCAGGCAGCCTTACTCCTGCTGGAATTGACTCCCTTGAAATGGAAAGTTTCACCACAGCATAAGTGGCACATTTCATATTTGATCCCGGAAATGTTGTAGGCCACAGTTTAACCAATGAACAATGGTGGAGTTCAATGAAATTATCCTTAGGAAAAACTTTTGCTAAGTATATAGTCTCATTTTACCATCAGTGTTTCCTATGGGCCTCGGTTTCCTTCTCCATGAAATGGGCCAAATATTGACTGAGACTCGGTCTGAAAATTTATCTATATTGGACCCTAATGATCAGAAAGTATACAGGGAAAGCGATTCCTTGGAAAAAAGGATGACACCCTCTTCACTCCTTATACACCCTTGTCTGTAATTTGCATTGAGGCTTACCTAGCACAAAGCAGAATAATCCTCCTATTAACATTACTGATAAAGGCAAGTTGGCACACTGCTAATCTGGTGGTTACCTGCACAGGCTCTGAATTCAGTCAGCCTGTGTCCCCGTTTTACTTCTAGCTGTATGATCTTGGGGCACCTTATGTAACCTTAGTTTTCTTATCCGTAAAATAAGATGATGGTAATGATTATTACTACATAGGGTTGCTGTGAGAATTAAATGAGTTCATATTTATAAACCACATAGAGTAGAGCTTGGCATATAATATGGACTATATGAATATTCATTATTATTATTATTATCATCATTGTTATTAGCTACCACATGCATGGATAAACTCTCACAGACGCGATGTGATGGAAAGTGCACTTGTAAGAGTTTAAGAATTGGGCGACTTGTATTTCAGTTCAGTTTCAGCCATTTATTCAGTGTTACCTTGAGCCAGCCAAATTTCAAGCCTTATTGTCATCACTGTTAGAATTAGTAATAGAGGAAATTGTCTTTTTCAGTCTCTCAGCATGCAGCTATATGAATATAAATTGTAAAGGCTGTAATGTTTATCATAGCTTGCATTTTTGCCCTTTTACCTTCAAATCTGAATGAAAGCAGAAAGAAAACTTTTCTATTTAAAAATAATGGTCATTTTACGTAATAGAAGTGGTACATGCTTAATGTAGAAAGTATGGAGAATAAAGAAAATCATTTTAAAAATACATCTTTGTACCCCTTTGAGAAAGCCATTATTAACATTATATTCTTTTGTACTACCATAAAATATATAGCTTTTTTCTCTTTTCTGGAGCAAGATCTCAGCTGGGGAGATGTATGTATGGAAAAAGTTAAATATGCTTGATTTTTTTTTATACTTAATTTTATATAAGAAAATGAAAGAGTTCTTTTCATGTTAAAACTTTATTTCTGCATGAAGAAAATGATAATAATTTGGCTATGTTTATAGTGTCATTTGAGAACTTTCAAATTTGCATAAATCCTAATATTCCACAATATTAAAAATGGCTTTAATTTAATGTATTGTACTTCACTAGTGCTATGTAAATCTAGGCAACAAAGATAATGATTATAAATGTCAACTGTGTTTGAATGAATTACCTTAACAACTATAAATAGTATAGGAACTTTCTCAAAGTTAGACTATTTTTGTACATGAAAGCAATCAATCAAAATCAATTTTTTGTTCTGGAGAACTAATCAGTTTGTTAGGAATGATTTATCACATCTGGGCAGTGACTGTGGCTACAAGGCCCTCAGGGAGTATGGTTCAATTTCTCCATTGACTATTATTGAAATTTCTATTGTGATGAGAAGGTCTTAGACATGGCAAGGTGACATAGAAGATGCTAGGTGACTTCCTGCCTTTTCCCATTCACATATTGCCCTTTCTTGGAAAGACTGACAACTGACACTCTTTGTCATTTGTTGTCCCTCAATCCTCAACAATCCTCTTTCATCCTCTCTTCCCTAATCGAGACCGCCCCCCAAAGAAAGTCGCAGAAGTTTCATATTATGTATTGTGATCATCCACAAGATAGAAGCATTAACTATGTTTAATCATTAATGTTTGTTATTATTTTTATCAGAAATTAAAAGCATTTCTTTTAACAGAAAATTATGATTTGATTCTGAGCAAATGTTAATGCACTTGATCTCTCTTCCTTACTTCAAATGGCCTGACTTGTGGTAAATAAAACATCCTCTTGGTCTCTCCACTATCCTTAGAAGTAAAATGGCAGCATTCCTTCACTGAGATGCAGCAGAAAAGAAGGTGGAGATTGAAAGCATTGGGGAACCTATGTAGGGCCACAGATGTGGCTAGCAGTAAATACTTTCCCTCAGATATCTACCTTTTCTTGCCAGCAACAGATTGAGTACTATGAAATGGAGGCGCTTCTAATTTGAATGCTACATGTATAATTGAGGCAATGGGATGATTTGCATATATCTCTGAGAACTTTACCAACGGCACATCGGAATCAAGGAAACCTGCTTTACTTGTCCCAGACCATCTCCTAAAAGCCCTTGCTCAGTTCAGTTGGAGCACGTAGGTCAAACAAACACAAAATTAAGAAAACATTCAAAAACTGGTGGGTGGCAGAGCATTTGGAAGGTTTGGAAAAGAGCTCAGTATTTGCCTTATTTCCTCTGAGCTCATTACTTGCTCTGAGCAGGTTAGCCAGGAAGGGAAGATAAACACTATTTAGTTAATAAGTCCCGTAAGAACCCCACAGAATGTCTTTTCTGATTTACCATTGTATGGCTGGAAAAAGCACAATATCCTCTTTGCTTGTATTTTTTTTCCCAACCAACTTTGAAGTTGATGAATAATTTAGAGTGCAGATGAATGGTGAGAGTTTGTTTTCTCACATCTTTCACAGGTTAATGTGAAATGTGTTTGAGACACGTTATGGGAAAAGGGAATATTACTTGGGCCTCATCTCTTAATGCAATTTTAGATCAAATGGAAATGTTTCCTGACTCAACATTTGCAGCCCAAAACTGATTTTTTTATTTCCATTTTGGAGAGTTAAAAAGCAGGAAGGAGCGTGTCTGTATTTTTTGGTGCTGCAGTGCCCCAAATTGACCCTCGTGATTCATTTACCAGGTTTGGTTCCTACCAAACAAATAAAATTCCTTTAAGAGCAGGTTCAAGACAGTATATTGATAAACTTATTCTCTTGACATGGCTGAGAAATGGGACATTCTTGGTGTATGCACCTTACTACCAAATGCAAATGTTCTGACTCAATTAACCTTGAAACATATATGTAGGAGGAGTAGGGGTGAGAAGGGCAGGACAAGGGAAGAGTAAGGGAGGATAGAGAGGAGGAAGATACTGGTAGGGTATTCATCTAAAATAAATAATGGGCCGGACAAATGGCTCAGTTGGTTAAGAGCTCGCTCAAGAGTGTGAGCTGAGCTCTGAGCAACAGCAGTTCACTGCCCAGCCTGAGCTGAGCAGCCACTGAGCTGCCAACAGGTGGCAAGATGGCTCAGCTAAAAAATAAATAAAAATAAAAAAAATAAAAATAAAATGAATAAACACATTTTTAAAATTACTATGCCCTGAAAATGAACAGTAATCCACAAAAATGAACAGTAATCCACATATAGCAAGTCTAAAATGTTATCTTTCAAAAAGGCAATTAGTGTATTCGGTGTCTGTGAGGCACTATAATATGCACATTGAAAGCTTTTGTCTGAGTCATCTGCACTTTTTGATCCCCATTGTGGTTGACCATGCATGTTGATAAACATGATGGTGAAGGTTAGAGCCAACAGAGTGAAATTAATTTCAATATGAAAAATGTCTTATCCACATTATGCCTATTTCTTTGTGAGTTGAAAATAAGTAAAATTTAAAAGCATGAGCCTTAGCTTCAGGAGTCATGCCTTCCTCTCAGTCACTGTTGGTTAGTCACTAATAAATTCACTATCTCCATTATAGGATGTCACTAGTAATTATAGGTGACTAAAGAAACCTGTCAGTCAAATTTTTGTAACATCTGTTTTAGCAGTTAGATGGCTGTTATTAAAACCCTGTTCCTATGAGAAGTATCGAACTTGGGGTATCAGACAAAAATATAGAAAAGTTGAAAACATATATGGCTACTTCTTGTTGATTTCCATTTCAGTCTACATCTCAGCTGAACAAAATTAATAACAATACAGTGTTGTGACAGATTTTATTGCCTCTAAAATATGTTGAAGAACAAAGAGTTCCATAATAAGTAGAGATGACTTTGGGAAATGATAATCGTTTTGTTTACTTGGAGCATAAAATAACATTTTAAAGAAAGACTTATTCATGTTAATTGAAAATATCATGACGACCATGTTTCTGCCTAGTGGTACACTATCCCAAACAAATATATAACAAAGAAGCAAAACTAATTTAATAACACATAGAACACTTAGGTTAGAGAGCAAAGCTATAGGATTCAGCAAACCAAATGGAAGTTATTCTTCGAGTACCAAACAGTGAACAACAAGCGTATGTTAAAAACACGGCTGCCAAAACTTTGGTACTTAAGAAGAACTTGGAGCTCTAAATAGACTGTAAAAATCTACAAATATTAGTGGGGAATCTAAAACAATTAAGTGAATAGCACCTAGCTAGATAGAGAAAGAGTAGCATAGGACAAATAGAGAAAAAGCAAGAAGGGTGCTGCAGGAAAAGGACAATGGAAGAATGAGAGGAAGGCAGATGAGAATGGATACCTTTAGTCTCATCTAAGTAGTCTTTACACTTTTCTTAGAAGGATACAATTAGAACTTCACATCAGAACCCAATATATGCTATCTTTTGCTATAAAGAGACATTAAGTAATTATATAGTAAATTATGTGAACAGCACACCATTGAAGCTTATGTGGAATCTGTGCCAAAACTTTCCAAAATCCCCATTTTCATGTAGAAACATATCTGTCCAAGCGCCTGGCTTTTCCCTGAATCACACTAGTTAAAGAGTGACATGCTATTTCACCAATACACAAATGATATTTTCATTGTAGTTTTATTGTTTGCTTTGTTATGCCATGGAATATTTGTGAATGAAAGAATGAGTAATAAACAACAAAGCCATCTTGTGCGGCAGGTGCTGGACACGTGACTGAGTCTTACATACCTGCTTTGCAGGAGATGCTGTTCAGATTACCCCCCAGTGAAATCAAATGGCATGTCATAAAACTCATGCTGCTCTTGAATAATAAATTATCCCAATGTTCACTTTCTTTTTTCTTTTTTTTTAAAGATTTTATTGGGGAATTGGGGGAGAGGAACAGCGTTGGGGAACTGGTGAAGGGGAACAGACAAGTTGCTGTCCTTTTGTTCTTCAGTCTAGTTGTAGAGGACATTGCTTCACTGGCCCATGTTGATATCGTCATTGCGCTTTTCTCGGGTGAGGCAGATCGGTCACTGGCCTCTGGATGGCCACTCACAGTGGCTCTTGGCAGCTCACACCAGCTGCCAGCCACTCACACTGGCTGCTGGCCACTCACTGTAGCCTATGGCAGCCCACTGCAGCAGGGGCTACAGCTATGCCATTCTGGGGACTCACAGCAGCCCAGCTCCAGGTGGAGCTGTTGTTCACCATCTTAGCTGTAGAAGGCAGTGTAACTGGCCCTCATATGTGGGATCTGAATCAGGGCCACTGGTGTCCCAAGTAAGCTCTTAACCAACACGCCACTTGGCTGGCCCCCAGTGTTCACTTTCAAGAGGCCAAAGACTTCCCGTGGTTTTCATATGACAGTATGAGGTCAGTTCTCAAAAAAATCATCGTATTGTTTTTATAAAATTCAGATTTAAAGAACTCAGATTTTATTACCTCTAGATGCCAATGAAATAGTCTCCAAACTTTAAAACATTTTATATTGAACTGAAGAATTTATCCTCGTGGGTATGCTCAATGTTTAACTCGAAGAATACTTGTGATATTATTGAATGCAATCTAGAAAAATCAGAAATATAAAAGCTAAATGTCCCCCATGGTCAAATAAATCATGCTATATTTGTTTAATGGGATATGTACATTCCATAAATAAATTTTTAATTGAAATTTACTTAACAGCCTGGAAAAGGTTCATGAATGATATGGATATCTTTGAGGGTTAGGCTTATTAGAGATAATTATTTGTTGCCTTAAAAAAAACCCACTACTATAAAAAACAAACATAGTACTATGTTAAAAGATAAAAACTATTAACAAAAAATGTGCAGACCAGTAGGACGTTAACTGTCATAGAATGTTTCCTTAATATATTTTATTCTCCTTTGCATGTAACATGTTGTGCTAGTAAATCCCCCAGTGATAAAATGCAGATTCCCAGATGTACTGAATCAGAGCCTTGGAAGGTACAGCCTGGTGCACAGCTCAGCATTTGGAACCCATTGCATCAACTTACACAGAGTTCACACACTATGCAGCCAGTGAAGCTAGATTGCCATGTTGAGGAAAGTACTACTTGAAGTAAACTGTAAGTGAATTGTAAAGGTGGAGATAAGAATTAAGGCCTCACCCTAAGCAAAAAAGAGGGGTCATTTGCCTTCATTTTTCTTTCTATGATGTGTGTCTTCTTCCAAGTTCTTATGTTGGTGAATACTTTTCTGCTGTCTGGATCTGATATCAGCAACTTATAACTTACTATAAATTCAATTCCAACTATATTGCACTGATCAAAAAACTTGTATCTTAAGCTTCATATCTACCTGGGAAATGAAAGGGTTTTTCTTCTCCAGGTCTTAGCAAGCATAGGATGGCTGAGAATGCTGAGGGATAGGGGAAGAAGGCTTAATACTCATTTAAAATCCCATTGGAAAAACATGACCTAACAAACCAGCTAGGAACATTGCTAACAAACTTCCAGCTTTTTGACAATTCCAGTTTTAAATGATAAATACAAAGATCAATTAGATTATGGAATATGCTGGGTATTCAGCACTTAAAAATCTGGATATTCATTTATTTTGAAGCTGTCCAGGAAGTCTGTGAAGTGTATACATTTGTAATTATGTGGAGGCACTAATCTGATCCTTGAGCTCCAAGAGACCATTTTATGGGAGTAATCCTTTACGGTAGACTAGCTGACCATCCAGAAACTGTATTTCAAAATGGCCCTGTATTTTCTCCTCATCTTTAAATATGCAGCAGTTCTCAGGAAATTGTGTTACTTGGGAAAATTGCCATCGAGTGGAAGGTAAAACAAATATAATCTAAAACTTTGCAGGATATCCCTTTCCTGACTGCCTCCTTCCAAATTAAGTTCCTCTGTTATTTCCTAGCAGAGAAATTCAATTTAACACACATTTATGTAATACTGTGTGTCATTCCCTGTCCTCAAAAGTTTGCAAATGTTAATGCGTTTAATCCTCATGAAAACACTTTGTGTTAAGTGCAGTATTACCCTATAGGTAACTGAGGCCGTGATGTTAGGTATATTTTCTAAGGTCAGTTTTCTAGCAAATGGGAGAGATGGGATTGGTATCCATGCAATCCGGCTGCAGAATTCCTGCTTTTAGGCATGCTATTATGTACCCTCTCATACTATTACACTTTTATTTTTTCAATTAAAAGCGAAATTACTGAATCATCAGAGTATTCTAGAATATGTTGTGGTAACGAATGACCTCAATAATCTCAGTGGCTTGCAACCTCAAAAGTTTATTTCATATTCCTCCTCTTTGTTCATTGCAGGGTGACTGCAATTGTGCTCTCCATTTTCCCCCCTTTGGGGCCTAGGTTGACAGAGCAGCTTTTATCTGGGACGTTGCCCAGTCATCGTGGCAGAGGGAAAAGAGACATAGAAAACCACATGTTGGTGCTTAAAGTTCTTCTGGGAAATAATTTATGCTACTTTCTCCCACATTTCACTGGCCAAAAAAATGTCACATGGCAAAGCTTGCCATTAATGAGACTGGAAGTAAAATCCTCCTGCAAGGAAGGGCATCAAATATTTGTGAACAATCTATCATGGTCTCAATTATTTATTATAATTTTAATGATATATTTGTTATTATTGTTAGTCTCCATTATTCAACTTGAAGCCCCATAGTTCTGTGATTCACCACTTCATATTCAATGACTCATGTAGTATTTGGCATCATGTAGTAGTAGACACACCACATATACTGTGAGTGGATGAATCAATGCACGTACTCATTGATGGGCAGGGGTGGGGTTAGTAAAAAATAAACTTTGGTATCAGACAAACAGTGGATTCCACTCTCAATTTTTTCCTTAAATTACTGTGAAATCTGGTAAATTTACCCTACTAAGCCTTAGTTTTCTCATCTTTAAAACAAGGATAATAATAATGCTTACTTCATGGGGCTATTGCAATGATTAAGTGAAATGATGTTTGCCAACAGTGATCAAGGTAACTACCAGTTGTCTACTAAATGATACCTAATCTAATATTCTGTCAAATATAAGATACACTATGATTTTATGGGTAACAAAGAAAGAATAGAGTTGCCAATTAAACAATTATAGACCACCTTTAGGTGGACTCAATTTCAGAGATGTTAAAACATCAAAAGGTGTACATTCTTAGAATTAATGATGTTTATATATTAGAAATTAAAAAAAAAACCAAAAAACACCAAACTTATGCAATGCTTTTGTTTTAATGAAGTGGCTGATTCATGAATGAACAGATTATACTAGAGATAGGGACTTTTCTCTATCTCTAGTGCTTCAGACCAATGTGAGTTTCTTATACGATGGCCATGTCTCCACACTTGACTCCCCCTTTCTGGAATAATCCTGATTATGTTCCAGTGTTTACACTGTACCCAGGGAAAGAGATAAATTACTTTCTAGTCTCAGGGAGTTAATCATAAATTTAAGTCAATCACGGTCTCATTCCATTTTCTTTCTTTTTTTTTTTTTAAATTAAAGTTTATTGGGGTGACAATGGTTAGTAAAGTTATATAGGTTTCAGGTATACAGTTTTGTAACACATTTATATCACATTGTGTGTTCACCACCCAGAGTCAGTTCTCCTTCCATCACCATCTATTTGATCCCTTTTACCCTCATCTACCACTCCCCTCCCCTCCCTGCTTCCCCTCTGGTAACCATTAAACCATTGTCTGTGTCTATGAGTTTTTGTTTGTTTCTTTCTTTGTTGTGTTCCTTTTCTAGTGATTGGTTTAAAAAGTTTTGAGACCTAATTCTTGCAAATTGGAGAAAGTCTCTCTTCTACCTTCTGGAAGAGTTTTTCTTCCTAATTAAAAGACCCTCATATGAGGAAATATCTCCCTTACTTGCTGCGTAGAGGTATGTGCATTTGTGACACCTGGAAATATTGCAGTTCTGTTATAACAAAATGGAAAGAAGAATTGAGACTATGGGTGAAAGCCCCCAATTCAAAAAATAAGAACCAGCTATTTGTTTCAAAAAGTAAATGTATAAAATGTGACTTTACATGTGAGAGTGTGTTTTATTGGGAGAAACCAGTATAACCCTTTGTATTTATTCTCATATTTTTTTAAATTTTCTTTTCCTTTTTAGTTCTTTAAAAAAACAAGAATCTAGTTATATGAAGAATTTTTAGAGTATCTGCTGAAATAGATGCTGGAGTTACTTTAATCCATGAAACCATACCTAAGAAATCTGAATGACATCGGTTAAGTGTTGGTGGGGAAATTAAATATTTTTTAGGATTAAATTTTTAGTCTTGCTATTGTTTGGGGGAATTCTCACCTATAACTCCTATAACAACAACAAAACATGTTATGGCACAGCCATTAGAAAAATAATAACTAACATTTTATTGTGCCCTTACTATGTGCCAGGTATTTGACATAGCTTATTTTTCCTACATTTTAAAATGAAATTTTGTATTTTTAATTAGTTTCAAACCTACTAAAATGTCGCAAAAAGAAAACAAAGAACTCTCACATAACCTTTGTTCAGAGACCTCATTCAAATTTCACCAATTATTTCAGCATATCCTAGCAAATAATTCAATCCAGGGGGCCAATTTGTATCCCCCTTGTCAGTGTCTCTGTAGTCTCTTTCAACTTGCCACAGTTCTGTAGTTTTTCCTTCACTTTCATGATATTGATGATCTGGAAGATTGTGGCCAGTCATTTTGTAGTAAATCCTTCAAGTTTGTTTTGTGTCATGTTGCCTCATGATTAGAACCAACGGCTGAGATGTTTTTACTCCATCCTCTTACATGGCCAATGATTTACTAGCAGTGTTAACTTTGACCACTTGATTAAGATGATGTCTGTCAGGGTTCCCCATTGTAAAGTCACTTTTCTCCCTTTGTAATTGATAAATATTTTATAGGAGGATACTTAGAGACCACATAAAAATTCCATTCCTTGTCTCGTGTGCACCCATAAGATAATAACATCATTAATATTTCTTATCAGAATTGTTATTCTGATGGCGATCTAATGGTGATTTTCTACTATCAAACTTTCTTCTATTTATTATTAGTTGGCTTTCCAAGATAAAGAAGAGCTTTCTCACTCATTCATTTGTTTTTTTGTGTGTATATATTTGTTTATATTGCTGTGGACTCATGGATACCTATTTTATTCAACATATTATAATTTACTACTATGATGATATATTTTGATGACCAAAAATTATCCCATGTTTTACTAATTAGAGCCCCTTCAGGTTAGTGGCTATATTATTTTGACAAATCTTCATCATTTGTTGAATACTCCTGACTTTTTTGCACAAGAAATTCTAGGCTTATCCTGTTGTTTTCCTAACCCACGTCTAGAATCAACCAATCGTCTAAGGAGTCCTGGTTCTTTTCAATGGAGAATGGTGTTTGGAAACCAAGATCTGGTTAGTAGGTGTGCTCATTGCTGTTGTGATATTGGTGCTCTCAGGCTCTTTCAGGGAACTAAGCTAGGAAACGTATGCATGTGTATATATATATATATATATATATGAATATATGAGTATGTATACATGTATACACACTGTCCAACTCTGTTGGGCTGCTTTTACAAAATATCAGAGACTATGTAGCTTATAAACAACAGAGATTTATTTCTCACAGTTCTGGAGCCTGGAAGTCCTAGACCAGGGTGCCAGCACGGTCCGATGAGCACGCTCTTCCTGGTCACAGACTTCTCATTGTGTCCCCACATGGTGGAATGGACTAGGGAACTCTATGAAGGCTCTATCCTCATAAGCTACATACCTCCCAAAGCTTCCCCTCCCCATACTATCACATTGGGCATAAAATTTCAACATATGAATCTTGTGGGGACACAAACATTCAAACCATAGCACATTTATAACTATATTTGTTCCTATATAGCATCTACAAAATGCTGCATTTCTGCCGCTGCTTTTAATTCTGATCCAGAGGCTTTAATCTAGCTTTCCCCCTTTCACATTTGTACCTCCGTTTTCTGACAGTGAGGAAGCCAGCTCTCATTACCCCAAAACCCTAAATACAGCCAATTTCCTGACACCACCCACTGCCGCCCCTTTGTACACTGGCTCCAACTGTCAATGAGGCCTGACAACTCTGGGCCACCTACTTCATTTGGACTTTCCTAATGGCTTTCTGATAGAAGGGGGGAAAAAAGCAATATATATTTATTTAAGGAAGTTAAGAAGAAGGATGAAAAAAGAAAGGGGGAGGGGAAGTGAAGGAAGAAGGGAAACCTTTATGTATACTAATACGTTTAACCCTTACTATTGTCTCTATTTCACAGAGATTGAAGAAACTTTTTTACTTTATCAGTTAATAATTGATGAAGCTGGAATTAAACTCAGGGAGTTAGCCCCCGGCTGGCAGAACCAAACGTGAGAGTCTATAGCTTTTTATTTGCTAGCCCTCACCACTTTCTACATCCTGCATTTAATACAATTCTTCATTAGTCTATGTGCCTACCCTGGTTGAAATTGCTTAGCACCTAACGCAAGAAGAGTTTACTCCAAGTGGTAGAACTAATGTAAACAGGGAATTACATTATGACAACTACATGTGGTGTTATAATTACATCAGAATGTAGCCCTGTCACTGGGTGCATCGTCCGCGCCACACTGTCGCCATATTTGCAGATGTTCAGTCTTACTTTTATTAAGCATGACAATGCCCAGAAGGATCCATTTTGTCTGATTATCGTCAAATGGAGAAGAATATTAAAAGGCAGGATAATTAAAAATATATGCCCAAACAAAGGATGTGTCTACAATTCCTTTTCTAGTGCTTTGAAATAGTTCAAATTTCTCAGCTGGCTCTCGTGCACAGAGCACTAAAAGGATGTCTTAAATTTAGACATATGTCTTCATTCTGTTTAATGTGCCAGAACAAAAACATAGCTTGAGACCACCATGAATTGATGCCTAAGTGCTGGAACGCTAGAGAACACTCGTATTTCCACAGGGCTAAATGTCATAGAATTTGTGATTGCACTTTTCCCTGTGAGAACATAGCCTTCTTTCTTTAAGATTTGCCTCTTATAAGTCTATGCCCGTATTCCTCCTTGAGTCCACATAATGGCTTTCTTTTATTTGATGCAAATTCAGAGAATTCATATTCCCATTGGCAGTGATGCTTTTACTGAGAGCAAGGAAAAAAAATCCCATCAATTTCATACAAGGCAGTGGCCCAGTAAATATTTTTTTAAAGGATGAAAAATGTTAGGCCAATTTATTAGGGTATTTTCAAGTTTGAGTCTATTTGAAACCGTTTTAAGGAAAGTAAACACATGGGTTTGTAACAGACAGATAAGACGTTTCCAGTCTATGGCAGGCCAAGTGATTCCAGTGGATTAGTGTTTAGGATTTTGATGAAAATAGTGTGGCCGCAAAAATATTAGAAACGAGATCCCATCCTCCAGGCTTACCAACTTGATGTTGTACCAACCATCTGGTCACTAAATGCTGGATCACAAGCTTCTGAAACTTCAGGAAGTTTTCTGTTGGGGCTAAAGTCAAACTGGGATGTCTTTAGAGAAGAGACTTGAAATTATGTCATATGAATAACTGCTGAATCAATTAAATGAATGGACCTACTTCAAAATAGGAAAAAAAAATTAGGGAAAACATGGTGTTTATCTTAACACATCTGAAAGAATGTCATAAATAAAATATTAAAATTTGGACTGGCCCAAGTATGTACAGCTTATATCTACACATGGAATTCATGGAGATATAAAATTTATTTCAATGTAGAGAAGGTGTTTATTATGATGGCAGCTGCCCAAAGATAAAATGATCTGCCTAATAAAGTGGGGATTCTGTATCATTAAAGGTATTTAAGAGGAGATTTACCATTATCATATAGCAATGCTTCTCAAAATATTTGCATGTACAATAAAACCTTGGAATGCAAGTAACATGGTTTGCGAGTGTTCATCAAGATGAGCAAATGTTTCTAATACATTGTAATGTGGTAAATGAGCGATGTCTTTCAATATGAGTAGTTTGTTTTCGGTACGAATTATGCTCACAAACCAAGATATTACTGTATATCACTAGGTCCTGTTGAAATGCAGATTCTGATTCTGTAGGTCTGGGGAGGGGCCTGACTTCTGTTTCCAGGTGATGCATATACTGTTGGACCACAGACCACTCCCTGAGTAGCAAGGTCATAAAAGAAATTTAAAGAATGAAAAATGTATCACCAAAGATGCTAGTGATCTGAAGTTTAGCACACCATTGTGGAATAGTAATGTAAACTTGATTTGGTAGGAATAGGAGGGACAAAACCAAACTGAAGACAATCTAGAAATTGTCTTACTGCTATAGCTGAGAGTTCCAGAGCAAAATGAGGCAGCAACAAAAAGGAACACTGCCAGGATCAAAATAGATGCAAAGCAAGGTAGAAGCCATCCCAAGGAGAAATGCACTTGGTGAGGGCAAAGAGAATCGATGACACTGAGAGCCACACACAATTTAGAAAGAGTTTCCAATCAAATCTATGCACTAATTTGCTATAAAAGAACCTGAGATGGTCAAGTTGAGCAGATGCTAAACTAAGGGACTAAGGTTCAACAGTGGGTTTTTCCAGACAACCTTCTGTCCTTAAGTGAGAATGAATGGCCATATTGTGAAATTTTGGAAACCCCATCATGAGGCTGCAAACATCCTTGTTCCAGAGTATTGGCCACTTAGTGGCCTTCACTGATGGCCCGTAAGGGACAAGTAGCCAAGGCTCGACCTGTAACTTGTCCACCCAGAGACCAAATGCAACTTTCTCAAAAACAATTTTACTCTTCAAAGACCTTTTCTTTTCCCTTGTGTCAGTGTTATAGAACTAAAAAAACCTTAAGAACACATATGCATCTGATTAGCTAAAGAGTCTTCTATAATTCTTAATTATCATGTCTACCAAAAGTCTATTTTGATCATTTAGATGTGGTGATAACATAACAGGTTCTTTCAAAAACACTGGTGCTCTTCCCAGACTGATGACCTCATTACATTAGGGATTTTCACAGATCCTTGGTGCCTCATTCAGGTTGAACTTAGCTGTGTGATCTATCCAAAGTGGAGCCTCAAATTCTTGCCGTTAACACTAGCCTCCTACATTTTATTTTAAAGCAGCATTTCAAATTTAAATGTTTAAATCAAAATCATTGAACGTTTTTATTTAAATAAAATAATAAGAAAATATAAAGAAAAAATATGTAATTTCCTTGAACCATAATCTCTGAAGGGAAGTGATGTACTGTTAAATTTAGTGCATTTTTTCATTTGATGACTAGATTAAAATTGACAGTAACATTTGCTGTTGGACTTTGATTTACAACAGTGAAATTGCTACATAGATGTCAACTAAGATTCTATTATTTCAAAATTATATTCAGCTGATGTAGACAGGTGTGTGTGTCAAATTTGAAAATAGTTCAAATAGTGGTAGTGAAGATGAGTAAGGTTGGAAAATAAGGCTGATAAGAAAGAGTTGGGGAAGAATTAACTTGGAGAAAAAAAAGAATGAGGAAAAGTTTAAATATTTAAAAATAGTTTATAAATTACTGTTTTATTATTGTATAACATTTGAGATATCTTGAAAAGTATAAATTTTTAAAAAAAACCTACTCATAGACCATCTAAATCAAGAAACTTTTTAAAAAACAGTCCCGTGGTGTGTGTGTGTGTGTGTGTGTGTGTGTGTGTGTGTGTGTGTGAGATGTGGAAGAACAAAGTTGACTGTTCAGCAGGACACAGATTAGTTCTAAAGGAAAAAAGCTCTCATAATGAACATTTTTTTGTTTGCTTTAGGTTTTGACATTGAAGGCTAACATGAAATTATTTGTAAAAGAAGATGATAAGATATGTTTTACCAGCTTTAATACTAAAGAAAGACCTGAATAATTTCAAAATTGCATATTTGGAATCCCCATTATTAGCAATCTGCTCCTCTTTCGATTACTTGTATATAAAACGGCCATGTGCCTGAGTTAGTTTGAATTCTGTTCACCACGTCTTGCTATTTCAATCTGATTTTCTGTGGTTGGGGGGAGTGTGATAACCTTACAATTCCTTGTTTTGTGGGGGAGGGTGTGATCGAAAAGTTCCTTGGCTTAAGTGCTTCTAGTAAAATTTTAAGGGAATTACAGAGGTTTTCCCTTTGAATACTTTGCAAGTGTTTTCACTTTAACACGTGACTCTATTAAATATAACACAGTATTCTGGCCCTCAACAGATCTGTCTGATGCCAAGTAAAGAAGGCAGGAATGTGTTAATAATTAGGCTGCAGACACATGTGCTTTTTAGAAAGCCCTCTTATAAAAATATTCACTTTCAAATGTTATACTTTATAGCTAAGTTCAATAGAGGTGACATGTAGTCCTTAAAATGCTTAATCCATTATCCCCACAAGACTGATTTTGTGAATTGTACGTATTCCTACAAGTTTAAAATATATATCAATTTTAGACATTTTTAACCTCTATAAGGCTGGTTTATAATGAGGGGGATGGCACAGATCCTTACATTAAACCCATACCTAACGTGTGTTTGGGTACTGTTAAGGTGTATGATAATTACATCTTTTAGAAATCATTTTATCGCCAATAAGCAGAGAGAAAAATACAAAATGTTAGGTGGTCCAGTTAAAACTGGGCTGATTATATTGACCTTATGGTTGACAATGTGTTTTTATATGTATAAGGTTAAATATGTATGGATCATCATGCATAATAGCTTTCCTGGACAATTTTCTTTTTAATGTGAATCTAGTTTAGAGTCCTGTGACAGATATGAGGGGTCAAGACAGACTGACAGATCATGGGGCTTCAGAGTTCTTATAATATAATCAGGGAAGCAGGACAGCCAGAGAAAATGTAACTAACACCATCAACTAGCAGATTTGGAGTAATAGAATCTACAAGTATGATCAATATGTTCTAAGAACTTAGCATTTTGGAGAACTATGTCATTTTTAAGAAGACATTGACCAGGAAATGTGATTTGGAGGTGAAAGGGTGATATTGAAGTTTTGAGAAGAAACTTCTACTTAACCTGGAAAAAAAGAGAATTTAGAATGACTAAATAAATATATGTAGGATACTTTCCCACCAGATCCTCATTTCTTGATAAATTATGGAGCTCAATTTTTTCTTGCAGGGTAGTCAGAATTAGATGGCTATGTTTCTGTCATGTGACCCTTATTCCACAATCCACAGGATAATGGGTCAGCAGCTTCAAATCTATCAGGTTAGTAATAAAATGTGTTCCCCACACTTAAAATGCCACTAGCTCATTTCCAAAGGCTAGGGTAAAATCTGCTCTTATTTATCATGAGTCACCTTCACTGATAAGCAGGCCTAGGAGCCGGTACACCTTGGATGAGCCCTATGCCCTAGTACAGCTGTTTAGTTCTAGAATTCTCTACTTTCTTCTTGTTATTAGAAAAGGGATTCTGTTTGCTTTAATTTGTTCAGGGTTTATTATCTTCTAAATCAGTGTTTTTAAACTTTGGTGGACAACAGTAAAACCTGGAACTTTGGTTACTGGGCCCCACTTTCAGAGTTTCTGCTGAATCACCTACAGATTTACTAGGTCTGGGGCAGAGCCGAGAAATTTTGTATTTCCCAGTTGAGGCTGATGATGCAGGTCCAGAGAACTATATTTTGAGAAACACTGTAATTTGCCTAGACCATTTTTATTTAATTCTCACAATAGCTCTGTTAGATGGGAATAATCTTTTCTCCCATTTTACAGATGAGGAAGACAGATGCTCAAATATTAAAAGAAAGTTGCTTCAAATTGCATAGTTTGGAGGGTGCAGAGCTAAAGTCAAAATCTGACTCCAGAGACAAGTTCCTGACACAGCCTGGAGTTTGCCTTGTAGGTTTGCCTGTATCCTAAGCAGCCCTCTAGAATGAGGCAATGCCTTGCATTAACTGACAGCTGGCACTATTGTATCTTGCCTTGCTCTTGCTACACCTTTTTTTTTTTTCAACTTATATTGTAAATCCTTATTTTAAAATTCTGGTAGCTGAGCCATATTTATTTCTGCTTCAATCCTGGAACACCTGCTTAGGACCTTTTAGCTGCCATCACCCAGGCTGCCTAGCAGCCTTGTCATTTTCCCGTGCCATCCACCCTTTTTCTGGCCTTGTGCTCCTTCTGGCTGTTATTGGCTGAAGTATTAAGCTGCCCTAAGGCAGGCCACGCATGACATTAGGACTGTGTGTCAACCTATGTATTGATTTTATTTCTTTAGAAAATGAAATAAACTCTTTCCTTCAGTTTATCATAGATGAGTCTGACACTCATGAAGCAGAAAGGAAGAAAGTGAGGGTTTAAAAATATTAGTGTTTGGTTAGCTTTACACAGGAAACAGTGGACGTGGCTGATGGACAGAGCTGTTTAGGTCTGTACAACTGTTTTGACAAAGAAGGTAGGTCCTATCGGATTTTCATGCATAGTTTGGTACCATTGTCTCTGAAGATGATTTACTGTCCTTTGTTGTGTTACTAGATGCATCAAATTATTTGAAGTTAGATCCTAACTTTGTTTTCCCACCTACCAACTTTTTGTTGCTTCTAAATTGTGAACCAATGAATGGATGCCTACTCTGGGAAGATGATTTATTTGACTAATTTAATTAGTGTGGCCAACTTAGGAGTTTCTTCACCCAAAGTAAATTAACATTGACTTTCTAGCTTATAAATGATAATCTTATGGTTTTGTTGACATAAATTGGTTTTCTAGGGCCTGATTTAAGTTATTATTATAAACCTATTGAGCTGAGGACCAGAGTCTGTTTCCAGTGATAACCTTTCCAACAACCTGCAATCTATTAAAAACCATTTAAGCAGCAAGCCTTAACCCTGGCTGTACATGAGAATTATTTGGAAAGATTAAAAAAAAAAAACATATGGATGCCTGTGCCTTATTCTAGGAAATTCTGACTCGGTCTGGGGTGGGGTCTGCACATTGCTAGAGCTCCCCAGGTGATTCTAATGTGCAGCCAAGGTTGAGAAACACTCATATAGATGATCACTACTGTCATGTATGAAAAAAGGAATTATGCTTAGTATTAGTGCTAATAAAATTAGGTTTCTATTTTATTTTTTTTTATTTTTTTTCCCCTGATTCCTAGCCTAGGGCCTGGAAAAACTGACAAGCAATTGTGACTCTCTATCTCCACCTGGTGGCCAAAGGTGCTATAGGAAGAGAGACTTTTGCATCTCCCAAACCCACCAAAGTTGTAATGTTGGCCACAGAGCTGACAACTGCTTACAGGTGTCCTCTCTGGCAGAGGTTAACAAAATCTACAAGCCAGGCAGAATATTGATGAGTCCCTTTTCTGATATTGTTCTAAGACTCTAATTTTCATTTTGCTTTTGAACTTGAAGCTGCCAACTAGATCACATAGGAAATGGCCTTTTCGTCCCTATTGTGCTTCCTTTCTGTATGAATGATTGTTGAAGTTTGACCATAGTCAGTTGGAAATGCTCTGGATAGAACTGAATAAAAGTAACTTTTCTTTCCAGTTATTAAAAAGTAAGTGCCATCACCATATGATAAAACATTAATTAACTATGATTAACTTCAAAATTACCTGTTTCCAATGATCAGTTACCTGTTAGTAGTTACCAACTTAACCCTCCGTTGGGCGCAACAGAATTTCTGTTGATTTTTATACTGAATTTATGTAGTAAACATGTATTGTTTTTACTTTGTGGCAAATTAAAATTTCATTCTGAATAAATGATAAGCATGCTTATATGTTATTTTCATTCATTGTCAATTTAAATAAATAAATGTCATACATGCATCTAGTAGATGCATCGTGCCCGAACTCTTTAACTTCTGCATTGCACCTGATGGAGGGTTAAGCTGTAATGATTGCTTCATAATTATACACCAGGGAAGGCAGTATTGGAAAGACAGAAATGGCCACTTTTGAACGCTTATATATTCAGTTCACCAGCTGTGTGACTTTAATTAAATAATTTAACCTTTCTGAATATCAGTTACTCTGAATATAAAATAGGGAGGATACTTATGTGAATTACATAGCCAGTGCCTAGCCCATAGTAAATGGTCAATGAATTAATTATTACTAGTACAGTTGATGGAAGTTACCCATACTTGGGATGTGAATGGGGCAAGTAACATGAGCTTCTAAACAGTTTTTGTTTCGGTTGGATTTATTAAATGTTGATTACATAAGAGCATGGACTCTGAACTGTGTTAAAATGCTGGCACTTTGCTAATTGGCCTGGTTATTTTGGTTGCTAAAGATCTCAGTGCCTGTATTTTTTTCACCTGTAAAATGGGGTTGCTAATTTTATCTACCTAACTGTGTAATTCTGATTATGAAATGTGTTATTATATGTAAAATTGCTCAGAACACTGTGATTTCTTATGCTATTGTTCCTATTCTTCATCCAGTAGTGTGTTAGGTTCCAAAACACTAACATTGTCTGAAATTGCTAAATAGCTTAGTAATGTAGTGAAAAGGGAGCATGCTGAAACTATTAAATAATATTTAAAGGTATCAACAAAAAGAAGCAAACATTTTAACCAATATAACTTTATTTTGACAAGTTGGCTCTGGTAGTGTCTCTTTAGGTTACTGTCCTCTACTTTTCAGTATAAAACATATTAGGTACAATTACTTAAAATGAAATGAGTTTTGGAGTCTGATTCCACCACTCTTTCTTTCTCTCCTTCTGTCCCCTCCTTGTCCTCCATTACTTTCTGATAAGTCATTTTAAGCATAGTGGAAGGAGGATAAGATTGATAGCATTCTGGAAGAAAGAGAGGGATATGAAGGCCATGAGAAACCAATAACTATGCTTCAGTAGTCTCTTGCTCCTCCTCAAGGTTGGCATTTCATCCACAGAGGCTAATAATAACCTTGGATACCATTTAATATTTAATTCAATATTTATATTCTATTAAGATCAAACTCAATTGTTGCTGTTTGTTGCTGGTATATCCATAATACAGTGTTTTGCCTAATGGGATCTATTTCAAATATGTGACCTTTAAATTTGCATATTTACCTAATTAAAACAAAACATGCATATAATTATCAGTCTACAGATACCAATCTAAAAATCTGGACAGAGTGAATAAAGGCAGGAATTTCACATAAGATTGTTAGTACAACATTTTGTAATAATCTCCCCATGTTCTAGAACACAGGAAATTCATAATCAAAGAACGAGTAACTGAAAAGGAAATGTTTTTGTTTAACTTATTCCATTACCTTTGATCAAAATATCACTCACAGTTTCCAGATTCAGCTTATTTTTTTCTACTGAGAATTTTTATGAATCATCCCAGCAGTTTGGCAAGTTCAGGACCTTGAGGATTCAGTTACAATTCCTAAGAATTATTCTTATTAACTCTTCTTGGTCTGAAGTAATAATTGTCACTCTTTTCTTCTCTTGTATAATTCAAAGTAAGAGGGATATAGCTATTCATGACTGAAGAAAATAACCCTTTATTTTTTCACCATGGGTGGAATGATATTAAAATGTGGAAAACTATATGTTACCATCATGAGCTAAAACCTCTAAATGGTATTTTTCTAAGTGAACTCTATGATGAATGGAAATTGGGAATTATATTCCAATGGAAATAACTACTATCATTTTCTTTTTTTTAAAATGTATTAAATTTATTGAGGTGATATTGGTTAGTAAAATTATATAGGTTTCAATTGCACTATTCTGTTACATATCATCTATATATTGTACTGTGTGTTCACCACCCAGAGTCAGTTCTCCTTCCATCACCATATATTTGACCCCTTTTTCCCTCTTCTACCCACCTTATTCTCTGGTAACTACTGAACTGTTGTCTGTGTCTATGAGTTTTTATTTGTTTATCTTGTTTGTTTGTTGCTCTCAGCTTTATAAAGTCATAAAGTGAAGTCATATAGGTTTCAACTTTTTCTGTTTGACTTATTTTGCTTAACATGGTAATCCCAAGATCCATCCATGGCACTATTTCACCTTTTCTAATGGCTGAGGGATATTCCATTATATATATGTACCACATCTTCTTTATAGAATCATCTATTGAAGGGCACTTTGGTTGTTTCCATGTCTTGGCCACCATGAATAATGCTGCAGTGACCATAGAGGTACATATATGTTTATGGATAAATGTTTTCAGATTTTTTGGATAGATACTCAAGAAGAGGGATTGTTGGGTTGCATGCTAAATCTATTCTTAATTTTTTGAAGAACTTTCATATTGTTTTCCATAATGGGTGTACCAGTTTACATTCCCACCAGCAGTGTAAGAAGGTTCCTATGTAATTTATTATTTCAGGTCTTATGCTTAGGTCTTTGATTCATTTTGAGTTAATTTTGGTGTATGGTGACAGCAGTCTAGTTTCATTATCTTGCACATGGCTTTCCAATTTTTTCAGCATCATTTATGAAGAGGCTTTCTTTTCTCCATTGTATGTTTTTGACCCCTTTGTCAAAAATTATCTGTCCATTTATATGTGGGTTTATTTCTGGGTTCTCAATTCTATTCCATTGATCTGTGTGTCTGCTTTTCTGCCAGTAGCATGCTGTTTTGATTATTGTCATTTCACAGTATAAATTGAAGTCAGGGAGTGTGATACCTCTAGTCTGTTCCTTTTTTTCAGGATTGCTTTGAGTATTTGGGGTCTTTATAACATACAAATAAAAATTGGGATTTTGATGGGAATTGCATTAAATATGTATATTTCTTTGAATATTATTGCCATTTTAACTATGTTGATTATTCCAATCCATGAACATGGGATATCTTCCCATTTCTTTGTGTCTTCTTCAATTTCTTTTAATAATGTCTTATAGTTTTCAGTGTATAGGTCCTTCCATCCTCTGTTAAGTTTATTACCAGGTATTTTATTCTTTTAGTTGCAATTGCAAAATAATTTTTTTTCGTTTCTTTTTTTTGAAATTTTATTGTTAGTATATAGGAATGCAATGAATTTTTGTACATTGGTTTTGTATCCTGTAACTTCACTGTATTTGTTTATTGTTTCTAATAGTTTTTTGGTGGAGTTTTTAGGGTTTTCTAAATAAAGAATCATGTCATCTGCAAGAAGTGACAATTTGACTTCTTCTTCCCAATTTGGATGACTTTTATTTCTTTTTCTTGACAGATTATTCTGGCTAAGACCTTCAATACTACTTTGAATAACAGTGGCAATAAGGGGCATCCCTAAATTGTTTCTGATTTGAGGGGAAAATTTTTCGTTTTTCACCAATAAGTATGATATTAACTAAGGGGTGTCATACATGGCCTTTCTTATGTTCAGTTACTTTCACTCTACACGCATTTTATTAGGTGTTTTAATCATAACTGAGTATTGTATCTTGTCAAATTCATTTCCTGCATCTACTGATATTATCATGTAATTTTTATCCATTATTTTACTTATGTAGTGTATTACACTATACAAGAACACTATGAAGGACTATATGCCACCAAATTCAATAACCTAGGAAAAATGGACAAACTCTTAGAATATATAAGCCTTCCTAGACTGAATCATGAAGAACTGGAATATTTAAATAGACCAATCAACGGTAAGGAAATTGAAACAATCATCCAAATCCTCCCCAAAATCAGAAGTCCAGGAACAGATGTCTTCACTAGTAAATTTTACCAAACATTCTAAGATGATTCAATGCCTGTCCTCCTCAAACACTTCCAAAAATTGGAAAAAAGACAATACTTCCTAACCCATACTATGAGGCCAACATTTCTCTGATACCAAAACCTGGTAAGGATAACACAAAAAATTAAAACTACAGACCAATATCTCTGATGAATACAGATGCAAAAATCCTAAACAAAATACTATCAAATTGAATACAACAATGCATTAAAAGTATTATACATTACAATCAAGTGGGGTTCATTCAAAGGGCACAAGGATGGTTCAGAATACACAAACTACTATTATTTTCAAAGTATATTCATACCTATATGGTTTTATTCTAACAAACATAAGTTAGTAAAGAGGTATTGCAACCCAAACTCTATACTTTTTCCCTATAAAGTATTTAAAACACAGTGTGACAAATACTCACAGTTTCACTGTAAGAAAAGAGTGTGGAGGTTCCTCAAAAGATTAAAAATAGAATAACCATATGACCCAGCAATCTTTCTCCTGGTATATACCCCCAAAATCTGATAAAACTTAATCCATAAACTTGCTCCAATGTTCATTGCAACTTTATTTATGGTGGCCAAGTCATGGAAACAACAAAGTGTCCTTTGATAGGTGATTAGGTAAAGAAGATGTAGTGTATATACAATGGAATACTACTCGGCCATAAGAAAAGATGAAATACTGCCATTTGCGTCAAGATGGATGGACCTTGACATTATTATGCTAAGTGAAATAAGTCAGACAGAAGTCAAGAACCGTATGACTTCACTGATATGTGGGATATGAAACTAAAAGCAACAAAGAAACATGACATACAAATAAAGAAACAAAAATTCATAGACACTAACAATAGCTTAGTGGTCACCAGAGGCTAAGGGAGGAGGAGGGTGGTAGATGAGGGTAAACAGGATCAAATATATGGTGATGGAAGGAGAACTGACTCTGGGTGGTGAAAACACAATGTAATACACAGATGACGTATTATAGAATTGTACACTTGAACTCTATGTAATTTTACTAACCATTGTCACCCTAATAATTTTAATTAAAAAAAGAAGAAATAGGGCTGGTCAAGTAGTGTGGTGGTTAAGCGCTGGTTTGGGAGGCCGGCGGCCCCGGTTCGTTGACACTGCCCTCAAAAAAAAGAAGAAATAGTAATGTAGAGAGTGCATTAGTTACAAATTCATTGTTAAGATATTTTAAAGTCTGTGGTTATTATGTTGTACAAGTGTCCCTTGCAAAATGACCCTGGAATAAGTTGCTTATCTCTTATCACTTGATTGATTGTGATATTTTCTTATATCAGATATGGTGCTTAGTTCACCCTGATGACTAGATATTCAGAGTTAAATATTATGCTTATAGTAATTACATTGGCCTAGATTTGTATGTCTGGTTTATTTAAGAACATTTGAAATTTTAATTTTTATGTTAACAGTCTTACTCTATACGTCTTTTTTAAAAAAGCCTCCAATTCTTCCTTAAAGCAGAAGTATATAATAATATAGGAGAATTAATTCTTAGAGTGGTCAAAATGGTGCTGTATAGAAGATTGCAAACATCTTGCAAAGGTTTACACGGTGCATACTGACACATGCAATAACGTCTTGCCAAAGGACTGGATTGTATTAGAAAAACATGTGTTTTCAACCATCTTTCCTACTCCAACCAAGAAAATGAATTAATTTGTGACCAATCAAAGGAGCTGAAATAAATAGTGAATCTCAATTTTTATTTTTACATTGGTCTCAAGACTGATGCATATAATATGAGACTTTAATTATCTGACCTTTGAAATGAATCATGTGTAATGAGCATAAGAATCAGTTGTCCTATGAAGAAATACACTAAAAACTGGTAAAATCCTTAGCATAAAGGATTTTATGTTAAGAAGGATTTTCACCCTTCTTAACTCTACTGCATTAAATCCTAAAAGGGGAAAATAGATATTCATTAAGTAGAGTTTGAATATATCTACCTAGTTATTATAAATTTTGGATTCATAGATTAATGAAATATTTTAGCAATATTCTTGTCTGGTAGATGCTTAGAAGAATGAGGTGGATTGCCTGCAGTTCTTCTTCAAGTTTATGAACTTGAGGGTATTCTTGAGGCTAGGTATTTGAATTTGTAGTACAACGCCCTGGTACACCGCAATAGGTAAGAGTGTTGACTCCAGGAAAAATTATGTAACATATCTTAGCTTCAGTTTCCTCATCTGTAAAGTGGAAACATACCTTCATAATGGAGCTATAATGAGATAACGTATGGAAAGTGCTTCACGTAACTGGCATATGGTAAATACAAAATGATTTCTGATTGTTTAAAAAACACATTTTTAATATTTTCTCCTAAAATCAGAAATTTGGAGGACTCTTCATCCCCTACAGTTAGATATGTGTTGATCCGTTGGGTGTAGATTCTTTCTACTGGATCAATATCTTGAAGACAGTGAGGATAAGTGCTTCTATATTATTTGTGAACTATTTTAACAATAAGGAAAGATGAAATACATTCAATGTGGTACATTCAATGTGGATCAACCAAAATAAGAACAAAATATTGACACAAAAATTATTACTCCTAGATATTTGACTAGTTAGATACGATGTTGCTGGGTGTCAGTTTCTCTAACCATAAAACAGAGAATTTGAATGTTCGGGCCAAGGTCCCCTTCAGTTCTCAGATTAAGATGTTCTTATTGGATGGTTGGATAAGAATAATTTCTCCCAGGAATCTCATTGCATATCTTTCAGTATTTTCCCCATCTCCTCTTTCAAATCAATAGCAATAATACATTTTACAACTGAATATTGGATTAGGACGGATTTTCCAAGTCATTCATCTGAAGTAGAATTTGAACCTTAGCAATAATTTGGAGGTAAGACAGTCACTTTACTGCATGTACAAGTGGTATCAGTGGACCCATGAGAGCTGAAAGCAACTGTGATCTCAGAACTCTTAGTGATTGTCTGACTGCTAGTATGACAGAGGCCTTCCCTTGGCTAATGATTTCTCTTCCTCTTCACCTCTTTTCCTGTTACTCCTTTTCCCATCCTCTCACTGTAGTCAGCAGGTCCACACTTTCAGGGCCCAATTCCTCTAATACTATAATTACGTATAATATGGTTATAATGAATTACTTTTTACTGAGGATGGATTACATCAGAACTACTCTGCTAAGCACTCTACATACATTACAATGCAGTGTCATGTTTTATAGGTTAAGTGGTCATGTGTCCCAGTTTGTCACAAACAGTACTATTTATCCGTATTGTCCTAGTATCATTAATGATTGTGTCTGCTTTTAGTCTCAAAAGTGACCTAGTTAGAACAACAAATTATATCGACATTGTATATATGTATCCTGTGAGTTTCCTAGGGCTGTTGTATCACAGACTTGGTAACTTAAAACAACAGAAATTTATTCTCTCACAGTTCTAGAAGCAGAAATCTGAAATCAAGGTGTCAGTGGGCCATGTTCCCTCTGAAGATTATAGGGACGATGACTTCCTTGCCTCTTTAGCTTCTGGCAGTGCCTGGCAGTCCTGATTTGTGGTAGCATAACTCCAGTCTTCACACTGACCTTCTTCTCTGTGACTCTAGTTCTGTGTCTCCTCTTCTGTCTCTTATAAGCACGCTTGTCACTGGATATAGGGCTTACCCTAATCCAAAATTATCTTATCTACAGACCTTATCATGATTACACTGCAAAGACCTTTATTCCAAGTTAGGTCACATCCTGACATTTTAAGTGGACATATCTTTTGGGGACTACAGTTCAACCTGCCATATATATCATATATCATATGTGAATATATATGTATATATGTATATAAATAGGGTGCCAAAAAAATGTATACACATTGTAAGAAAGGAAAAACTGTTAAAATTGTAATAATATATAGCAATTACAAAAGATGAATACATGTCACATTTCACTTCTGCAAGTATAAGAGGTGCTCTAAGTAGTTACCATCAGCATCCAGACACTTCTGATTACATCAAGCTACTGCTTGAGAAACATTGACCAAAGTATCTACTTGTATACATTTTTTTGGCAACCCTGGCATTTATAACATAGGTATAATATAAATAGCATACATATAGTAATTAGGTACAATTTATAGATAATAATCAAATAACACTTCTAATAACCAATACAGTGACTTTAAAATTATTTTATATGTTTAAGAAACAATATGCATTCATGATTTTAGAGAAATAGAAATGGTACTAAAGACATAAAGAGAAAAGTCATTTCTCTAAGTTTCTCAGTTTGTCTAGTCCAGAGAATCAGTATAATTCGTAGGCATACAAGAAATATTTCTATACATATACAATAAGTTCCCAACTTACGGACATTCGAGTTGCGAACTTTCACAGATATGAACAGACTCCGCATTACGGACATTCGAAGACGTGAACAAATCACGGAAGGAGTTCACATATCTGCCGGACATGGTCACAGTTGTGCTGCTGTGTGCCTACTGTACAGTGTGATAGTGTACAGCAGTACAGGGCTCAATCAGAGCCCAGGATGTCCGGAAGCAAGAGGAAAAGCAGTGGGGATGTGGAGGGGAAAGCAAAGACTCACTTTGTCGGACTTGCAAACAAATCCGACTTACAAACTTTCTCCTGGAATAGAACTTGTTCGCAAGTCAGGGATTTGCTGTATAAGCATAATAAATACATATATCCTTTTATTTTTCCACAAATAAGATCAAACTTTATATCATATTATATAATCTTTTTCATTTAATAGTAACATAGCCTGTCATAGAGATTTCCCTTATTCTTCATAACTGTTGCCTAATGTGGCTTTGTATGGATGTTGAAAAATAATTTGGATGATTTTTATAAACAATGCTTCAAACAATATATTTATACATGTGCCTTTAAAAATGATGTTTTAGCTAGAGGATGAATTTCTCAATGTTGAAATCCTTGTCACAAGTCATGCTCATTTTGAATATTGAAAGATATTGTCAAGTAAGGGTTGTGATACTTTCTGAAGCAGGAAAATCTTATTTTTGAATGTTTACAATTGCCATAGTTTCTTTCTTGTATCAAACCAAAATCAATCTTATTGTAAATACCAAATACTGGTCCTTTTCCTGACTTTTGGAAGAGCAAAAAATATATTTGTTTTTCTCTTGTCAGTGTAACATACATTCTAATATTTTTTTAAAAGCCCCATCTACATATTTTCCTCTGCATGTATAACCTTTTCAGATATTTAAACTATTCATCGTTGAAATAGTTTCCAGAACCTTTACATTCTTGTTTAACATCCTCTTACTCATCTTAGTTAATCAGTGTCTTTCTCTGAAGCGTTTTCATCAAGTATTGTCTTGTGGAAAACAACAAGAGATCTCACTTAGGACATATGTGGTGCAAGGAACAGCCATCATACATCTCCACTTCTTTTATCAGTGGGTAACAAGACACTATTTAATTTGTTAAAATTGTTGTTTGCTGAACTGAAATGAATTGAAGATACATCCAACATGACCCACGATTTACTATGATATGAAACTGAGATAATTTTAGACAGATAGTTTTAATGAACATATGGTACTTTCTAATATTTCTTTTTGGAAAAGGCATCACAGACCATTTAGCAGCCGGTTCTTGTACTTTTTCTGTAAATTAACATTGTTCTTACTTCTCCATAGTTTCTATATAATTCATCTATTCCTCTGTTTTGAAGACTAGAACTCGCTCTTTTCATTTTCTCCACTGTCCCTCAAGGAATTCTTCAAGATGACCAAGTATGGCTCGAAGATCATAACATCCAGTCTTTCTTTCCAGTATCCTGAGATGTACTGATCTGGATCTCCAGTCTGAATATTTTGGGGTGACCTGGGCACCTTCTTACTATCTTCTATCCTAATTTGGCCTTCAATTCCCTCTGAATAATATTTCTAGACCCTTTTGGATTTGAAGGTTCTTCTCTTGAAGAGTTGAATATTGTTCTTTTTTTTTTCTTTCTTCCCCTCTCTCTCTTTTGTATACTAATACACCATCTTCTAGAGGGGCGTTCACCCATATAATTGCAGGTTTTATCTCAATTTTTAAAATTCTGCTTTATAGAATCACAGTGTTGTTTTCATTAAGACAGTTACACATTCTTCATATGAAACATCTGAATAAAATTGGAAATATCTGTGATAAAATCCTACATTTTGGATTATTCAGATGCATCAGTAGGGCATTGTGGTTTCCATAATGTCAGCGCTATTGGGTGTTTCAAGATTTGCCTTCCATTTAATCTGTGATTTTTTTTTTTTATTTAGGAAAAAATACTGGAAACACAGTGTGGGTATTATACTCCAGGGCTCGTTCTCATGTGCCAAGATAGTAAAATTATAGTAACACAAGGAATATTCCTCTATTTTTATTCCTTTGATTGTAAATAATTAGTGCTCCTAGAAATACAAAGAGACAAGAAATCCATGATTTAAGAAGATGCAATGACTGAACTAAAACCACAGGAAACTTAGAGTCAGTGGTATGTTATAGGTGTTGCGGGACTTTTTACATCTGTTGTGTGACCTTGTAAACCCCTTGGCAGAACTTCAAACTTTACCACCAAAGTCTGCTCACTTCAGAGAAGAGTGAAAATAACCAGATTCTGTTGTATCTTAAAGAGTTAGCTAGACCTACCCCACTATAAGCATTAACATCTGACATCTAGAATTTTATCTTGAGAAGTGATTCAGTTTTAATTTATAAAGTATAGTACTTCTGTTGTTTTAGCATTTTTTAAAAAGTCTAGTTAAGTCCTTGAGTTTTCCTTTCAAAGCTCCTGATAAAACGCATACTCCAGGAAGATGTTTCATATTTTTGAAACAGATTTATTGACATATAACTGGCAAACAATTAACCACACATATTGAAAGTATACAATTTGATGTTTTGACTTATATATACATTTCCAAAGCCATCACATAATAAAGATAATGCACATATTGATCACTCTCAAGTCTCCTTGTGCTCCTTTGTAATTCCTCCTTTCTACCCTTCTCTGTACCTCTCTCCACTAGCAACCACTGATCTGCTTTCTGTCACTGCAGATTACTAGTATTTCTAGAGTTTTATATAAGTAGAATCATCAATACATGCTCTTTTGTGCCTGTTTTTAATTTTACATAATTATTTTGAGATTTATCCATATTATAGCATGTAGAGTCTATTCCTTTTTGTTGCTGAGTATTATTCTGTTACATGGATATACCATATAATACAATGATAAACATTCTAATGATAGAGATTTGAGTTGTAGTTTTGGGAGATTACAAATAAAGCTTCTGTAAGCACTCATATGCAAGTCTTTGTATAAACATGTGTTCTGTATGTATACTGTGGCTTTCTAGCAATCAGGGTACACATACCCTTTTTTTTTTTTTTTTTTTTTAGGGCAGTGTCACTGGCCTTCATATGTGGGACCCGAACCGGGGCTGCTGGCTTCCCAAGTCAGCATTTAACCACCGCACCACTCGGCCAACCCTGGGTACACATATTCTTGATAAGAAGCATGGCCTTTAGGTACTCCCCAGAGTATATTTCCTAGAGTTTAAGATTTGCACATGGCTTATGTTCAGTAAATGTTTTTCAGAATGGATAAATACATGAATGAGGACTTTGGAAAACAATAGAAATGTGCATCATATAATGAAAACAACCCTCAATCAAATCAGGAAACCTCAACTCAAACTTTTATCTTACCATATAGCATTAACCAAGTTACTTAATCTCCTACGCCTTGACACCCTTACCTATAGAAAGGAGATGATATGTGTATATGATCCTTTTGCCACAATACTGAGGTCTCCAAATCTCTGAAAATCAAAAGATTTTTTATACTCATTTGGTGATAAGACTTGACCAGACTTGTCCTGATTGATTGGCAAAATTAAACATGAACTAATGAGAAGCTATTTGCATTTTATGTTTCCCACTAAGTGTAAGTAATATAACATGTCACTGAAGAAATATTATTGAATTTGATTATGAGTTGCTGCTCCAGATCCCATTGGTGTGTTACATAATGTACATTTTATATATTGTATTATCCTGCTAAAAATTGCCAAATTTTCATTTCTGAAACAGATCTGCTTCCTTAGTACCGATGGTAAGCTCTCCACCTATCTATATGATAATTAGATTTGATTATAATTAACAGAAGATGCACACAAAAATGGCTCAAGTAAGAAGTTTATTCCTCTCTCATGCAAAAGCCCAGAGAGAAGCAGTTCCAAGCTTTTATGATGGCTGAATGACGACAGGGACCCAGGCTTCTATCTAGTGACTGTCTCACAATATTTTTGATCCTAAGGTCATTTCATAGATGAGATAGCTGTTTGAATACAGGGTATTTCATTTGCGTTTTGCCAGCATGAAAAAGGAAGTGGGGAGAAGGTCTAGATCACATCTTTTAAGAACACTTCCCAGAAATTGTACACATAACATTGGTCAGATCTTAGTCATATGAATGTATTTGGCTTAAGGGCATGGAGGACATGTGATATTTATTTTAGACTGCTGTGAAGTCCAGTGATAAATGGAATGTCTTGTTAGACGAGCATAGATATAGAGAAAAATTGCAGCCTTTGCCTCTGCCATCCTATCTTATTGGGTGGGTAGTTGTGGTAATGAAGCGAAATAACAGACATGAAAACAACTTGAATCAAAAGCTCTACATAACTTTCTGTTTGATACCAATAAGGATCTTAAATAGGGTATTTTGTTTTAATAAACATTTCTTACAGTTTTGATGTATCACTTTGGTAGTTTCTCAGCATATCATTAGGATTATGTTGTAAATGGTGGGTTGATGCCAATTTCTACTATTACTCCAAAGCTTTCTTAATTATTTTTTGTCTACTAGGAAATCTAGGGTTTTGTTGTTTTTTTAAAGACACTTGAATATTTGGCATGTTTCCAGAAAACCGTAACGCAAACTTGAAACAGCTTTAGCTTCAAACATAATTTTGTTCACCGCTACCCACCCGGTTTTCTGCATCTTTTCTTAGAACTGTGAACCTCATAACAGCTCTGTGGCTAATAAATCTTATTCTCACCAACTTGTGAAAATGCTAATATTATTTTCTAAATATCCTTTATATTTTAATAGGATTACTCTTTGTACTTGCTATTATGATTTAAAACAATTAAAAATAAACACACAAGCTAATTGAATCTAGAAAAGAACAAAAGAAGAAAGCTTAAATTCAGTTTTATTTAGGTATTTTTTTGGGGAATGGACATTTCCACAAGTGTAATTGTGATAAATAGTGAATGGTCTAGCACAATTTACATTTCTTCCCATGCAGCAAAGGACTAGAATTCTACATTTCTGCCTGTAACTGGTTAAGTGAGTTCAATTTAATGGGCAAGGATTAACATATCTAACTGATGGATTCAAGCCACATTTTTTTTCAGCTCTATCTTGCCACCAATGAAGATAATATTCTACTTTAGTCCTTATTGATTGCTGTACCTGTTTATGAAACTTTTAAAATTTGAAGAGGGAATGCGATTAATTAAGCCCCCAAGTCTCCATCAATACTCTTGGACAATTATTTAATAAAGAAAGGATAGTTTGTTGAGTGAATAAGTGAGCCAGCGTGCTTCCCAGTGATAGGGAAGTTAAACAATAGATGTGTAATTAGTGTTTCTATGTTCCCCAAAATAATGTTTGAGATATATGTATAGGGAAAATAAGGGCATTGTATTCCAGTGAGGAAAGAGGCAGAATTTGGTTTTGATTATATATGGGGTAATTGAATACCGGGTGCTGATGTGTCTGTTTTAGGAGAGGGTGGGATGATGTCTGGTACCTTAGGAGAAGCTCTACCTTTTAATGAGAAGGAGGATTCCCAGGATCTCGAACTCTCTAGGTATAGCCTCAGCCATATACTTATCAACCCTTGAGGCTCCACAGTGAATCTGAATCTTGTTTTATAATAATGTTATTGGTAAATGCTTATTTTGGTTTTTTTTAAAAAAAGGAGATAAATACAAGCTGGGGTTGATTTCATACAATAAACATGCTGTTAGCAGAGCCTAAACTGGAACCAATTCTGGACTGGTACTTAGGCAGTGTAGTCAGCCATGGAGTTTAGTCCAAAGGATATCAATGATCATATATCTCTGTTTTCAGCACAATTTACTCCCTCTATGTAAGTCATTCTTTTCTACTTGGTGTTCTATCACTCAGGATAAAATGAACATTTTCCTAATGGATTTGAGGAATTCAGTGTTGATGGCTCCACAATGTCCACACAGATGCTCTAGTTAAAAAAGAAAGCCTCTGGGTTGGTGCCTTTATTTTATTCTATGTATTATTAGTTTCCATCCAATGAAAGCGAAATATAACATTTCATTTTTCCTTTTGGTTTTCATCACAAACAGACACATTCAGAATTTTTACCAAGGCCAGCCCTTGAGAGTATTGTGGTACAGCTGTTTTATATTCTTGCTCATAGGTGGCCCTGCTGAAATATGATTTTTCTCTTTAGATGCATAGATATTTGGTTGGAAAGTGTAAGTAAAGTGAGGGGCTTCTAGTTTCCCTGAGTAAATCTGTATGAATTTAAAATGTTATAAATATACGACTCCATTAGAACAAAGAAAGAAAATAGGCTCAATGTATTTTTTAAGTTAAATTTTCTTACTTTTAGAAACTTTAGAGATAATCTAATGGAAGTTCTTATCTTTCAAGAAAGCTAGGGTGCAGAGATGTTAAACAACATTTCTAATATATAGCTGGCTATCCAGTATCAGAAATATGATTAGGACCCAGCTCTCCCAAAATCCAATTCAAGGTTGTTTTTTTTTTTTTTTTTTCATGCCATTTGGTCCCTTTCTTTCCAAAATAAAATAAAATAAAATAAAAATACTGTGATTGCTTCATTGAAGTCAACTGGCTGATGCAAATAAGAGAATCTATTATGGTAAATGTCAGCCTACCTTATGTTGTTGGAGATAAAGGGGTATCTCCTAGGTTGTAACTCTGTTGGGGCCCAGGAAGTTTCCTTTTTCACTCTCTCCCCACCCCCCTCATTATGAATACCCCTCCTATCCAGTGGGCTCCAGGCTTCTCCAGTCAAGCCTCCTTTTCTCCACAAAAGAGAAGGTCATAAAGATGTTAGTAAAATGAATCTACCCAAAGTTGCTGATTGCTTGTGAATCTTACTTTTATCAGCAACAACAACAATAAAGTTTGTCTTGCAAAGGGTCTCAAGGACCTACCTCATTTTCTCTGATCTCAGAACTGATACAAGCTTAAGTTGCTTGTGGAAACCTATGTCCTTTCTTCCAAAGATAATAAGTAACAGACCCTCTGAGTGTCTGTTGAAAAGAGGAGAAAAGCTGCTGTCTGCCTTTGTGTTCCCCAGGGAGCAAGAGGTATTGTGAGGAAGCAGACAGGCCTTGTGCTGCAGCCTGGTTCACAATGGCACATGTTAGTGACAAGAGACATAACATCGGGGCTGTGGCTCCTGCATGGCTGCAACTATTGATGCAAGTTGTGTAGACTTGTAGTTACTACTACTTCAATCAGGACACTGCATTCCAAATAGTAATCAGTACCATACAAACGTTTCCAGCATGCACTCCTCAGACTAATTAAAATGTAAAGGCAGTTCAAGTACACATATGAAAGCAAGTTGTCCTTTCTGTGGAATAAATTATCTTCTTTTTAAGGTTAGTTTAACACTTGACTAGAGTCAACAGAAGGAAAAGCAATATCTCCTTCATTACTGCTGGGAAGCAAGAATTTTAACATCCGCAGATAAATTTAATGGGGACTATCTTTCCTGTCTTTGGAGGAGTGTACTATACATATGCAGTGCTTTTCCATCTAGTGTGTTTAAATTCTGTGTGAGTGTGTGTGTGTGTGTGTGTGTGTGTGTAAACTTGCACATGTACAACATAAAAACCTAGTGACATTAGAGTTTTAGATCTAGAGGGGAACTTAAATATACCCTAATTCAACTATTCCATTTTGTAGTTATAGGAACTGAGACCCATGGGAGATTAAGGATTTGTCTGTTAGTGGCAGAATAAGAATAAAAATTCAAATTCTGTTCATTTTCCATTCTAGTGTGTTGGTCTAGATTTCAGATTACCAGAAAATTTATGAAAGAGGAATTTAAAATGAAAAGATAAAGGAAGAAGATATTAGTATCCATAAAACAGCTTGAATTATTCTCTGAATCATTCAGATTTATTGGATTTTAATACAATATTAATTCAAAGTGTATTTTATGGTATTTAAAATTATGATGCCTTAAAGATTTCTCTCAACTGATGACAGTTTTAATCAACTAGAACACTTCATTCGCTGAATGCGTTGGTTAATAGAGCACTCTGAAATTTAATCCCATGTTAACTGTATACAGTTGCATCAACTTGCACAATTTATGTCATATTCTGGTTAATTTAGATATTTTTATTCCTCATCATCAATGGAAGAAAAAAAAGTGGGGTTTTTTTTGCTATCAAACAAATCAGTGTAGATTCCTAAATAGATAATTTTTTATTTTTTTCTTAGGGCAGTGTCACTGGGACCCAAACCAGGGCCGCTGGCTTCCCAAGCCAGCGCTTAACCACCATGCCACTTGGCCGGCCCTAGATAAAATTTTTTATCTTACTCTCTTACTAGTATGGACATACATGGTATTGTTTTCCACAGCAGGGATGTTTTTACATAAAGTTTCTAGCAAAGTCTACTTTTAAAAGACTTCATATCACCAGCAAAGAATGAAAAGCAAATGAGGTGGAGAACATAAAGAAGGAATTTCTTGCCAGATGTTAATGTAAAAGTGCAGGGTCACAGGTAAAAATAAGATTTGGTCAAAGGAAGAGACTTCATATCATTTTCCAAGTGTATTTAAAAGTTTATTTTATGGGCAATGAGAAACGGTAAGAGAAAATACTTACATTTTCAGTTCTCAAACTTTAACATGATAGTTGAGTACATGCTCAAAAGTAGATACCTGGGCTCTATCACAGAGATTCTTGAACTCTGGGTTAAGGCACAAAAATCTGCAATTTTAACAAGGAAGTACAGGATACTGATGCAGGTAATGTTGGGCCACATTAAGAAACTCTAGTTTTAGTTATAGTATGAGGACTTCAGGTTATAAAGAAGAAAAAAAGTACAGTCTGATGAACACTGTAATGAATTTCCATGAGACAAAGCGACATACTTTATTAGAGCCATATTTTACAATAATCATAAGCTAGTTCTCCTACAGATCCTGGAAAATCTTTATACTATAATCAAAATTAAAAGAAAACAACATTCATGGTGCATGTTTATGTATGTATGTATGAAAAGTGCTGTAGTACAAAAATCTCTCTAACTCTATTTACGCCAGTTTTCTAAATTTACTTAGCCACAGAATCCAGTTTTATTAAGCAAAAATTCTTACTTATATCCCATTGAATCTATTCTCAGAAAAAACACTTAGAGAAACAGTGGAGTGATAGAAAAATTTTAACCATTTTGGTTGATTATGCAAGCACCTCCATTATCAAATGCCCACATTGACTACCTGAAATCCCTTTACCTGTGAAGGGGGATGTTCCGGCTTTGAGGGCTTTATTCAAGGTCATTTTGTGGTGGTGGTTGTTGCTCTGGCTGAGTATTCCTTTAAAGAGTCTCCTTCATTACCAGGAAGCCCTATTTATATTTGCTTACTTTATCTCCTCTATGATTAGAAGTCCTCTTAAGCTACAGCAGCTGGTGTTGAGTTATTCATTTGCACTATTTTATGCCTCTTTATATAATTAGTCACAATCACTTAGTCACTAATTTTGGTAGTGACAAAATGATAGTAGATAGAACAAAGGATTATCTGAATAATTCCAAAAGAAATTTGAAACCTGTCTTTTCATTATGCTGTGTGCTCAAATTCCAACCCTGGAATAAGCAAGTCATCTTTTGCCTCTCTCTCTCTTTACAAGCATCCAAGTTCTGCTGGAGAAGGTCACAGAAATGGGAATGCATTCATTCCAACATGAATTCATGGTCACCAACCTCAAAGGGGAATTCACCATGATCAATCAGTTCTATTTTGTATCTCTCCACACTCACAAATGACAACTGTAGAATTATCTCCTTTTATCTAACTTTCTCTCATTTTCTCTCACCTGAATCTGAATCCTAACCTTATGATCTATTTTATGAGAGAATTAGAAACTTCACAAAGGATAGAAATATGCCTAGATCTTGCCCCATACTACACTTTCCTTTTTATTGTAAGAGCGTCTCCTTTCCCTCTATAGGATAATCCTTCCACCTGTGCTTTGGATTCCTTCTTATCCCAGCTCCCAAGGAATGTCACAGCTGTGTGTTTTTCTCTCCCTAAATATTTATTGAGTATCTACTATGAACCAGGTAGTATTCTAGGTTCTAGGAATAAATCTGTGAACATATTAGATAAAGACCCCTATCTTTTGTAAAGTTATATTCTAGTGAAATATTTCCATTGCTTTTTCTCATTAAGAAAAGCAAAAACAAACAAAAACCTCTTACCAGCTATGACCCTATCTCATTTCTCCATGTCATAGCCATACCTCTTAAAAGAGTTGCAGATACCTGCTTTTTGTTTACTCAGCCTCTATTCACCCCTCATTCATTAAAATCACACATCTGCCTCCATCATTTCACCCAAATATCTCTTACTTAAGACAATAATGCGCTCCAGTGTTGCTGTATTCCAGTGACCCTTGTTCAGTCTTCATTTCCCTTATTTCTCAGTAGCATTTTACTTAGTCAGCTACTTCTTGAACACTCATTTTCTATTGATTTCTATGACACCATTCTCTCCTGGTTTTCTGTTTTTCTACGTACTTATTTTATCTCTATTTTCAAGCTCATCCACTTCTATCCAGTCATTATGTTAGAGTTTTTCATGGTTTAGTTTAGGCTCTTCTCATATCACTCTATAATCTTTTCTAGAGAATCTCATTCAAGTCATTAGCTTGAAGTACCATTTATATGCCAGTGACTCACAAATTTATCTTTAATTTTCACTGAGCGCTCTCTCTCTCTCTCTCTCTCTCTCTCTCTCTCTCTCTCTCTCTATATATATATATATATATATATATATATATATATATATATATCTTATCTTATCTTGAGTGCCTCAAAAGCATCTCAAACTGAACATGTTAAGTCTAAATTCATGATTTGTTAGGCTGCTTAATCTAGTTTTTCCTCCAGTGTTTTCTATTTTCCACAAGTCAGGATCCTAGAATCATTTATTACATATCCCTCTTCCTCACCTCTGTTATTTGACCTCTTAAATATTTGTAGAATCCATCCATTTTGCTTCATTTCCACCACCACCCTGGTCAAGATATAATTTCTCACCTAGAACTTTATAGTAGCTTCCTAAATGGACTATCAGTATCTCTTCTTGTCTCTCAATAATCTGTCCTCACTCTACAGCAAGAATGCTCCTTTGAAAGGAAACGCTGATCACATCACCTTATTAAAAACCATCATGTCCATATGCACTAGAGAAGAATGTATAATCTGGTGTCCTGGGATGAAAGGCTCTGAAAATGCCGATGATGTCCATTTGGTCTCATGTGTAATTTAAGGCCAATATTTCTTTATGAATTTTCTGTTTGAATTATCTATCCATAGCTGTCAATGGAGTTTTTAGGCCCCCTACTATGATTGTCTTTCTGTTTCTCCCTTTAGTTCTCTTAGTAGTTGCTTTATATATTTTGGTGCTCCCTTATTGGGTGCATATATATTGATAAGTGTTATGTCTTCTTGATATATTGTCCCCTTTGTCGTTATAAAATGTCCATCTTTGTCTCTTGTCAATTGCTTCCATTGATTTTACAATAGAAGTGAAAGTAAACTCTTGACCTGCAAGGCTGCCTCCCCAGCAGTTGCTCATTCCATTTTCCCTTGTTCTCACTCCTCCAGCTGTACTGCCTCTTTCTGTCTCTTATAAACTCTTGCTTCCCTTTTCCATTGGACCTTTGCCAATGCTATTTTCATTAACTGGATTTTTTATTTTTTACTACATATTGTTGAAATTATAAATTTTTCTGGACTAAATAGCTATCTTGATAAGACTTACTATATTCCAATATGGTATGTAAAACACTTATAAATATAGGACATGTATTTAATAATTATGTGAGTGATTGATAGAGTTTGGCAAATGTATGAAGTTAATCAGGAACAGGAACTTTGAGCTGTAATTTGTAGCTGAAGTTTCAGTACTCTGACTTTGGGGATAGGAATACCATGTACAAAGCATTCTTCATACTTCTTACTATTTTTAGAGTTGAGCATATATACAAAGTAATTATAAAGCAAGTCAGTATACATGCCACATTTATAGCATAGATAGGCAACAGGTGCTATAGAGGTTTGAATTAGAGCAGAATCCCAGATACCTGACAAAGGTCCAGTAAAAATAGTAGAATTGAATTTAATATTGAAGATTTTCTATGGAAAAAAAATATATATATGCACACATATACAGAGGGTGCCAAAAAATGTATACATATATTAAGAAAGAAAAACTGTATTGAAATTGTAATACTCAATATATACCATTAATAAAAGATGAATACAAGTCATGTTTGACTTTCACAATTATAAGAGGTGCTCAAAGTGGTTACCATCAGCGTCCAGACACTTCTGATTATGACCAACACTGAGTAATGTTGACCAAAGTGTCCACTTGTATACATTTTTTTTGGCACCCCAGCGTGTGTGTGTATGTGTGTGTGTGTGTGTGTGTGTGTGTGTGTATTTGTGTGTATATCTATATCTATATATCTATGTCTATATGTCTATTTGTATGTTTATATACCCATATACCCATATCTATATCTATATCTACCTATGTATATCAGAGAAACATTATAAGCACTTTGTGGAAAACTTCAGGCAAAAACAAACACATATGTTCAATTCTACTAGATAAAAGTAACCAATATTAACCTTTTTGTATATTCCTTTACCAAAAAGAGGTAATAGAGAATATTTTGTTTTATTACTTGAAAGCACAGTGTGAAATATTTTCCATGTAAGTAGATATTATTCTGTAACATATTCTGTAGTGGCTATATACATATATATTTTATTCATAAACTATGATTTATTTAAATAATTATGTAATGATGGGCACTGTTCTATTATGAAATACTGTGGTGAGATAAATACTCAAAAATTTAATGGGGCATGGCAGGGGATGAAGGCAGGGATATTCAAATTGTTTGGCTAGGTATGAGCTGAGCTGTGAAACTTAGATAACCATATCTTGGGAGACATTGCCAAGGTAAATGAAATACACTGTGGAAGACTGGAAGCCATGCAGAGTTCTTTTTCAGATTGAATTAAATATAGTATGAATATTTTGTGCTAACAGAAGCCTAAAGTTAAAGAAGGCAATACAGAAATGCAGTAATTAAGAACAGTAGCTATAGATTCAGATTCTATGAGTATAACTCCTAACTTTGCCACTTAGTATCTGCTGGTCCAGGACAAGTCATTTCATTCTTCTGAGCCTTAGTTGGGAATGATGACGATAATCATACTTAGCTAATAAAGTTGCTGGAAAGATTGAAATGATGCATCTGAAGTACTTACTGTGGTGCTCCAGACACAGTCCATGTCTAGAAAATGTTATCTATTGTTATCATCTTTTTGAGAATCTTTGAAAAAATATTTAAAATTTTGAAATACAAACACTAAAATGGTAGTAAGCATGGGTCTATACAAACTCCCCCAAACATGATGACTTGTATGTTTTAGTGCAAAAAGTACTTGCTATAGCTACCCCTAATATCCTGGCTGTTTCTTAACTTTTCTGAATTTTAATTTTCTTATCGTTAGAAAGAAAACAATATAAGTCAACTTTGAGGATTTTTTTTTTTGAGGATTAAATGAATAAAGTGTATGGAACTCTTAGAGTAGTTCCCTTAATATTTTCATCTATTTCAGCTTAATCCCATTATCAAAGCTAATCCTAGGAGCAGTATTTAAAAAAGTGATTTGACTGCCTCGCCCCTTTTGGGGCACTTGGCTTAAGCTGAGCCAGTAAGACAAATGTGTAATTGGAACTCAGACACTATAAATGTTTAGTCTGGATCTCTTGAATTGGAAGATCATAGATTATTTAGAGTGGGGTTAGACCATATTCAAGTAAAGGAAGCTGCCTGTAGAAGGAAAATAATGAATCAGTCGTGTAGAGAGTAGCTGAGATGAGAAAAACCATGCGACTCTTGACAGACGGAGAGAGTGAACAGGATCTTCAATTTCTAGTTCAAAGTATGAAGATCACTACTCTTGTGCTTTGGGGACATTATTAAATAAAATAAGTATGACTTGAATACAACTACTGCAATCCCACAGTCGAGACAGCTACTGTATCTAATGGATGGGAAGGATATACAGTATGGAGACGCTGGACAAAGGGATAATTCATGTCTTGGCTGGGAAGGAGCTTGCCTGAGTGAAATTGCATCATACTACTCAGTGTACAATTTAAAACTTGTGAATTATTTATTTCTGGAATTTTCCATGTAACAGTTTTGGACTATGGTTGATCATGGATAATTGAAACCATGGAAAGCAAAACTGTGGATAAGGGGGGACTACTGTACTTCTTTAGTCAGTCCTACGTGCAGCTACAAATATCCCCTCTGATTCAAAGCAAAAGGAAAGTAAAAGAGAGCTGTTAGGATATGAACTTTGCTGTCTAATATTATAGTCACTAGCCACATGTGGCTGTTTGAATTTAAATTAATTAAAAATAAATACTATGAAAAATGATTTAGTTCTTCAGTTGTGCTAGCCACATTTCATGTGCTCAGTATCACACATGGCTACCATATAGGACAGTGTAGATTATAGAACATTTTTTATCACTGCAAAGTGTTCTCAGACACAACTGATATAGAGAGAGCATAATAAATATCATCTTTCTTTTACATTTTTGTTCTGATTCATTTGAGGAATATTACAACATAAAAAATAGAGTATTAAAATATCACTATTATTACAGATAAAGGTGAGATTGGACAGCACAGCCTGTATCTGTGGCCAAGTGTGCTTATCTATCCACACTTGCCCGTACAAATATGGAAGAGCTGGACTCAGGCAGCTTTCATGTATTGTGGAGAGAGCCTACCCTGGAGGAACAGTGGAGATCTGGTGAAAGGTATATCCAATGAGGAATAAAGGTCAACTTGTTTTCTTTGCCCAAATTTAATCAGAAAGTTCATTGCACCTCCCCTGGAGCAGAATGAGCCAAGTAACAGAGCCAAAGCATTGCAGTCACTGATCCCCTTTTCTGTGGAAGAAAACAAGTATAGAGAAATCAATTCCATGAAATAGAAAATAAAATAATATTACCAAACTTTCATGATCTATTATGAATTATAAGGTCTTTTCGTCTCTAGAACTAGACTTCCCCAAGCCACGTGTCTTGAGATAATGATCCCTTTAGTTTGGGTGCATGAGGAAGCCAGAACCCCTTGTTGATTGTTGCCTGATTCTAAGATGCTTCATGAAGGGCTGCAAATCCCTCACAATCTATTCCTGTTTGCCAAAAAAAAAAAAAGTCGATCATCAAAATGGGTGCCACAATGAGAAAGGCCACTAAAATGGTACCCAACTTCTTCCATTGAATCTGAGGGCCTTTTGTACTTCATGTCTTTATGGGTCCTTTTATATTTTTAAACTCTATAGTATCTGTGTCTTTTGTGAATATAGTTTCCACTTCAAAGTAAAATTGGTTTCTGAGAATTGTTCATCTTATATTGGGCGACTTTTTATAGTTGACATATTTTGGTTCTATCTTCACCCCGCTGAGTCAACAGGAGTGATTTTTATTCTGATTTTTTTTTGGTCCCATGCAGTGGCTCCCAGGAGACATTGCCACTTATGTCTTCTTCCACAACTATTTTCCTTTCCTTCTAGACAGTCACCTCCTCGTAAAAACCTGTGGTCTCAATGACTTAAGTTGTAAATTTAATTCAGAAGCTTCACTACTTTATTATACTATGTGGCCTTTTAAATTTATCATTTCATCTTTCTATTTTTATTGTAAACTGCAAACTTCTTAATGTCAACTATATTCTCTTATTAATATGTCCCCAGAGTTCTAACATGAAGTGGATGTACATCAATTAAATGAAGTTAAATAGATTGGGTGGCTTTAGACCATTTAAGACACTATGGCAGTGATATATTTTGGATCTAGTAAGGACATAAATATGCCCCTCTTGTTAAAAATTGCTTCTGGACAATTAATTAAATTCTGGCTTCCTCATTTACTACATATATAACCCTGGATCACTTAGTTAAGTTCTCATTTTCTTCACAATTAAAATAGGGAAAAATGCCTATTTATCTCATATAGTTTTTAAGTTTAATTGAGCATGTCATGTAGAGAATGGCGCAGGGCACATTGGAAGTGCTGGGAAAAACAAACAAACAAACAAACAGGAAAATACCATTTTATCTCTGAACAATTTAAATATGCTTATTTTAAGTGACTTTAAGATTGACCCATTATCTCTAGTTCCTCAGGTATAAATTCTTCCTCTTGATGGATCTATGGATTATGTTATTTGGTGATAGACTTTTTCATGTGTTTTATATCTTTTGCTTTTAGCTCATCTTCTATGAAAGCTATCTCAGCATACCTTGAGATATGAATCCTAGCATACCCTGAACTGTGGAAGCTCAAGATGGGTTTCTTAGTTGCCTCTGTGCTAATGTTTCAGCTCCGGGTTTCTGTACCTTCCTACTCACCCTTATTCAGGGCAGGCTAAGGATTCTGATTTTTATTTCTTGGTGGGGTTGGTGGTAGAGATGAATCTTAATTAATAGTTCCATGCAGGGAAAGTACTTCTTGCATTCCCCTAGACTAGTGAGGTAGAGAATTTCTAGTCCTTGTTCACAGATTAGGCAGAGATTTTCTTTTCTTTTTATACCACTTCCAATTTTGTAAACTTAGGTAAGTTATCTTTTTCTAATCTAGTTTCTTCAAAATGAGGCATAATTATAGTACAGATCTCATAGGATTAAATAATTTGATGTATGTGAAGGTGCTTAGAACAGTGTCTATAATATTGCACCTATTATGTAATTGTTACTTAGTAGTTACTTAATCAATGCTCCATTGAACTACAGCTCCAATCACACAGAGAGCATATATACCCTTGGGCCTCTTAAATTCATTATTATGGCTATGTTTCCTACCTCTCTTCTCATAAATTGAAATTTCCTGTTTGTATCTTTTGCTCTTGAGTTTATATTTGTATTTTACATTTTAAAGACAATTTAACAGATGTTTCTTTATATATGAAGAATGTGAGCGTATGTTGAGGGTACTCAGTAGGCATGCAGAATTCCCTAAGTCAGCATAGTCTATCACCTTGAACAAAAGCCTTATGTGCCTCTTATTTTGTGGATACCCTTTTTCTTTATTATCATTATTGGTTTTGTCCCATCTCTAAAGCTGCAAGGATATACTGTCAATTAGGATTCTTTAGATTGTAAGTCACACACAAACTCCAAACAAAAATGCCTTAATCAAAAAGGGAATTTATTAGCTCATGTAAGTCTGAAGGGAGATTATAGATTCAGCTTGATTGGGAAGCAAAGGATATACCAAGATCCAGATTTTGTCATGCTCTAAGGACTGTCTGCTTCTGTGTATTGGTTTGGTGACAGCACACACTTTTGTATATGATGACAAGATGGTGAAGTAGCCTGAGCCCACATAAACACAGTGGCAGAATTCTCATCATGTTTCACTGACCTTACTGGGTCTGGTGCTCATCGCTAAGGAAACCACTGTGAGCTATGTGAAGGTCATCAGGATGAAATAGAGAAAAATCAATAAAACTATAAACTGTTCTTTGAAAAGATGAATAAAATGTACAAGGTGAGATAAAAAAACACAGTGAATGTTTAAATTATATATATATTATATTTAAATTATTATATATATGTAATATATATAATATATATATATATTATGTATATTACAGTGAAAGACACATTGCCATTAATCGCCCTCAAAATATTCCCCCTTGCTTCAAAAACACTTATCCCATCATTCTTGCCACTTTCTGAAGCAGTTCTGAAAGCCCTCTTTAATGAGTGTCTTTAGTTGTGCTGCTATAACTGTTTTGATGTCCTGAATTCATTCAAAATGTTTACCTTTCATCGTCATTTTGACTTTGGGTAAGAGTCAGAAGTTGAATGGTGCCAGATCCGATGAATAAGTGGACGAGGACACATGGTAATGTTTTTTTGTTTTGTTTTGTTTTTAGCTGAGCCATCCTGCCACCTGTTGGCAGCTCAGCAGCAGCTCAGCTTGGATGTAGCTCAGTGGCCCATGTGGGAATTGAACCAGCGACCCCGTTGTTCAGAGCTTGCGCTCTTAACCAATTGAACCACTCTGCCGGCCCCCAGAGAGAAGGCGTATTTTAAATTGTGCTGTAAATCATCCTCTGTCATGACAATGCTCCATATACACAAACACACACAGTGCCAAAAAAAAAAGTATACACATTTTAAGAAAGGTGAAAACTGCATTAATTGTAATACTCAATATATACCAATAACAAAAGATGAATTCAAGTCATGTTTGACTTCTGCAATTACAACAGGTACTCACAGTGGTTACCATCAATGTCCAGATACTTCTGTTTATGGGGAACTACTGCTTGAGCATAGATAACATCTCTTAAAATGTGTATACATTTTTTGGCACCCAGTACATAATGTGTGTAATATATATATATATATATATATATATATATATATATATATATATGATGATTTCTAAGTTCTGTATTAGGTCATTTGACAAATGTGTAATCCTCACATCTTCCCCTTCTCCTTTCCTGGATTACCTTTATTAATATATATTTCTTGAGAAAATTTGTCTCATGTTCTCTAACATCTGCCCTTATCCTTTATTTTATTTTTTTTTTCCCCCAGAGACGTATCACTGGGCCAGTGTTATTCTCCAGTAGATTTGTAGTAAGGAAGTAAGGATATGACATGGCATATCATTAGGCATGATTATTCTAACGTTATGAAAGATTCATTTTCCAAAACTTATAACTGGAAGTTTATATGAGCTATTTTTTTTTTTTTTTTCCCCCTGTCCTTGAATACCACCATCTTGCTTCGGCCATCATTCTCATTTCCTTTTCTTTCAGGTTCTCCCATTCTTTCCAACAGCTGCCAACAGTTCATGGAAATATTCTTACTTTTTTCTCTTGCAAAGCAAGCCAACTATTTTTAGCTCACCTTGCTTCTGCATAACCTATCTATATCGTGGGGAGGATCAAATATATGTGTGTGTGTGTGTGTGTATGTATGTGTATAGTGCTAATGTGTATGTATGTGTATATATAGTGTATATATATGTATATATACACATACATATATATACACTATATATACACATACATATATATATACATACATATATATATGTATGTATATATATATCAAAAAGAGTTTCTTTTCTTAAAAAAAAGTAATATCAAAAAACTGCCTTTACCTAATACAACTAGCTCAAATTTTGCCTTCTTTTAAGAACAATTTCCCTTATTTTCTACACTGTTATTGTTATTAACTGAATCTTACTAATGTACTCAATATTTAATTACCCTATGAGATAGGTGCTGTAATTATCCCCATCTTACTGATGAGAAAACCAGGTAATTTTTCAAAAATTTTCCAATAATTTTTAAGTAATTTCCCCAGGATCATGTAGCTAGTTAGGTACAATGTTTACTTATGGCAGAATCTGTGTTCTTGACCACTAATTTGTAGGTTCTACCATGAGATTATGGACTAGAGGGAAGCCAACTGTATTCTGTTTATTTGTTTCTCTATTATTTTACACAGGATTTGAGACATAGTAGCTGTTCTGTAAATATTTCTTGTTCAGTCATGAAAATCTCTTCAGCATTTATAAATGTATTTATGATTAAAAACATGATAAATGTGAAGAAATAATTTTGCATCAATAAGACTGTATGCTGTAGCTAGATGATCAGAAATTCAACACATGTTACACAGACCTGTGAAATCTATTTATAGTTTTTCATTTTCCAAATAATTTTACAGACAGAGTAACTTTGGGAAAAAAACACAAAAAAAACATTCAAACTGAAATGGTCCACTTAGTTTTAGTTTACATTACAGAAAAATGAATCAGATAAAATGTGCAAATGGCTGTTTTTATTGAGTAATTAGAAAAAAACAGGTTTCTTTTTTATATTGGAAAAATGAAGAAACTCTAATTAAAACTGTTTTTAAAAATCCCAGAGCTGGCTGGGAGGCTCAGTTGGTTAGAGCACAAGCTCTGAACGACAGAGTTGCTGGGTCGATTCCCAGATGGGCCAGTGAGCTGTGCTCAAGCTGAGCTGCCACTGAGCTGCCAACAGGAGGCCGGATCGCTCAGCTGGTGAGAGCTCGTGCTCTTAACAACAAGTGTGCCAATTCGACTCCTGCATGGGATGGTGGGCTGTGCCCTCCACAACTAGATTAAAAGTGCCAACTGGACTTGGAGCTGAGCTTGCACCCTCCACAACTAAGATTGAAGGACAACAACTTGAGTTGGAGCTGATGGTTCCTGGAAAAAACACATTGTTCCCCAATAAAGATTGAAAAAGAAAAGAATAAAGCATATGAAAAAGGACTAGAGTTCTTACAGTAAAAAAAAAAAACAAAAAACAAAAACAAAACGAAAACAAAACAAAACAAAATCCCAAACTTTGCCCATTTGTAGTCAGATACGTTTCTAAGCCTTGTTTTGTCACACAGGATGCTTTAGCATTACCTCTTTACAGCCAATATGTCAAGATACCTTCTGACCAAGATTCCAACTGCCCTTATAACATTGTCCATATTGTTTTTGTTCCATTATTTTCAAAACCTCAGGTATATTTTTCTGGGGGAGAGGGGGAAAGCATTATTACTTTATGATTCTTAAAGATGAAGTCCAGAGATTAACTGTCTACTTTGATAGAATGGTCCAAAATATTCTCTCTCAGATGGTGAAACCTGAGTTGAGATCTGAAATATGAGAAGCATCCTGTCTTACAGAGTGCTAGGAGAACATCCCAAACAAAGGTATTAGCTAGTACAAAAGGCCTTGAGGTATGAAAGATGTTGGTATGTTGGAAGAATGAATAAGGCCCAATTGTGGTTAAGGAGAAAGGTCAAAGAGTTCATTTTGAAGAGGTAGCTAGTAGCTAAATAATCATGCAGGAGCTTGTAGGCCATGGTAAACTGTTTTGATTTCTTTTAAGAATTTTGATAAGCCACTCCAGGGTTTTAGTAGAGGAATGACATGATATACTACTATATTCTTTAAAAAAACAATAAACAAACACATAGAAATATGGTAGCAGAGAATGGACTTTTCAAGGGGCAAGAATGGTGACTGGGAGACCAGTTGGGAAGCTCTGTCACTGTCCAAGCCACTAAGGGTGATGATATGGACTACTGTGGGAGCAGGGGGTTGGAGAAAATGAATGGATTTAAGGAAACATTTAAAAGAATTGACAGTGTTTCTTAATGGATTGGATATGGTAGTGAGGAAAAGGATTTGGACTTAGGAAGCTGGGTACATGACATTTACATAGATGAGGAAGGCTGGAGGAGGAGCCAGCCACGTGATTTTTTAGGTGTTTGAGTAACCCTACAATTTTGCTTTTCACAAAAGAACAGACAAGAAGCTTTACTTTTGGCTCCATCCTTCTTCTAAATAGCCCTTTGACTTTGGCAAAACACTTCAATTTTTTGACTCTCTGTATCCCTATCTGTAAATTATAATATGCTGCCAGAGTGAATTTTACAAAATCTAAATTTAGTAATTCCGCTATTTTGCTTAAAAACCTTTAAAACTTTCCCTTGCTTCCACAACAAATGGTTCACTTCTTAATATGTCTTATAAAACTCTGCATGTTCAGGATCTTTCATGCATTTCTATTAATAGCCCACTCTTACCCTCTGTCGTAGCTGTCATGGCTTCACCCAGTCCCTTATTCCCACCAAGCTCCTCTCTGCCAGGACATTTCCACATGCCTTTCCTTCATTGGAAAGCTGAGTTTTCCCCTCTTTGACCTTTCACCCAGTTTTAGATGTGGATTAAATGATCACTTCCTCAGCGAAACCTGCTGCCTTGACTAGATCCAATGGGGCATATCTTATATGTTCTCATATCTCTATGCATTTTCCTATACCAGCATTTGTCATCAAGTTTTACATTTGTTCATGTGATTGTTTTATTTACTATTTCTTCCACGAGGACAGGACCTCTGCTTATTCTAACTCAGTATTGTATCTTCTGCATGTAGTCAGGTACCTACCATGTGATAATGTTATTGAATTCATGAATTATTTAATGAAAAAAAAAGTGGATTGGCTGGGTCACGTTATTGTTAATGTTCTTCTGAACACACCGAAAACTCAGTTCTAAGCATGAAAGTGATTCTTTTAAATGCATATGATTTTTGTTATTTTTCATGCTTGATTCCTCTGACCTTGAATGCTCTCTGCTGGTAGATGTTCCTTGTGAGCTTTAGCTCAAGTCTCACTTTTCTTAAGAAGTCATCTCCACCACCAGCGGCTCTTACTATATTTTTCAGGGATTCTAAATTATGTTATTGTTATGGGTTAAATTGTGTCTTCCAAAAAAAACCATATTTGAAGTCCTAACCCCCAGTACCTATTTGGAAATAGGTTTCTGCAGATTTCATCAAGTTAAGATGAGGTCATTAGTTGACTTTAATCCAACATGATTGTTATTTTTATAAAATGAGGGAAATTTGGACACAGATACAGGCATGTGAAGACAGAGACAAAAAATGGAGTAATGTGGTCACTCCAAAGAATGCCCAGGCTATCACTAGAAGTTAGGGGAGAGGAATGGAACAGATTCTACTCAGAACTCTCAGAGGAATCAACTCTGCCAGCACCTGGATTTTGTACTTCTAGCCTCCAGAACTGTGTGACCATAAATTTGCATGTTGTTTTAAGCTAATTCGTAGTGAATTGTCATGGCATCCTAGGAAACATATAATCATCATGAAATGGCTTTTGTTATCTACTTACATATCTTCTCTCCCCAACTAAAGTTTCTATTCATTTAGTGTCATTCTTATGTAGTATAGATACCTATGCAATATTGGCATAAGTAGTTGCTCTACATTTGATGCTGACTATAATGAATGAGATTTATATTTTCTTAAGGCTAAAAGTATTTACTTTGGTTAATCCCTTTTCTTTCAACCTAGCCAGATAGATTTCTTTATTTAAATAGAACCATTGAAGTTTCATTTATTTTAAAGTTCAACATGGATTTGAGGTATTTAAAGAGTAAATTAATAAAATCACCCAAGAAGTTGGCAAAACATCAACACCTTTACTCTCCTAAGATATTTAAAAAGGTCTTATTTTAATACAAAAGAATTGGTCTGAAAAAAAACAGAAAAAACAAGAATTGGTCTGATATAACAATTGTGTGAATTTTTAGTGACAGTTGGAATCTTCAATTTCGGGTCTTGTATTCCAAAATGATCTCTTAAATGTTTTATTTAGAATGGAAAAGGGTGCATTTGCACTATTTTCTGTTCTACTTTTGCTTTTTTTGTTAATGTAAGAAATTTTAAAATGTCAAAAAGGACAATTCATATTCAAAATTAATTATTGTTAATATTTTATTATGCTTTCTTCAAGTTTCTTTAAACAAGTAAAAATCTCACAGAGAATGTCTTTTTTTCCCCCCTCACCCTGAAACTAAGAAAGTTTTCTATAATCATAGTATATTAATACGTACCACCTTTTACTTACACCACTCCTCATTGATAACATTTAGGTTATTTCCAATATTTTGCTATTAAAAACAATGTGGCATAAATGCTTTCTCTAGATCACAAACTGAGAGATAGAACTTCTGGTTCATAGCGAATATGCATTTTCATATTATATTCACACTAGATTCTAACAATTTGTTCTCTACATTGTTCCATCAACCCACACGCCCACCAACAGGAGCCTTTTTTTTTCATATATCCTCCTCTAAACTTGGTATTATTAGACTTACTAACTCCAACTGGCATTATGAATGCTTAAAATGATATCTCATTGTGCATGTGTATGTGCGCATGTTTTTATCATATTTTGGGAATTGATCTTTTACATTCTTTATATTTTGTAAGTATGGCCCCTCATTAATAGTTTACCTTTTACCCTTCCCTTTTAAATGTATTTTTTATTTTAAATTAAATCAACATGAATTTATTTACTTTTTCTTAATGGTTTGTGATTTTTTTTGCATCTTGTTTCAGAAATTCTTATCTGGAGGCTATAAAATTATTCTCTATGTCTTTATGTAACTTCTTATAATTACATTCATTGCAGAAAGAATTGCTAATTTTTTTCCTTACTATTAGTCCTTTTTTTTTTGCTTTCTCTCGAAGTTTTATCTAAAATCTAAATCTTATGAAGACATTTAGTTTGTTCCTGTCAAAAATGGATAAATGCTTTTTTTTTTCCACTTGGAAACAGTAGGAGGAATTTCTTTAAAATGTTGCAAGTCTGTTTGTCCTAATACATTTTGTAATTTCTTTTAAAAATGTGGGAGATGCAATATTTTGTCATTTTAGTTTAGTTTAGTTTTAGAATTTTAGTGGCTCACTAGGATGCTACAAATAACTGAATGCCTCATCCTCTACCCTCTGCTCTGCTATATCTTCTGTCTGGTAGCATACCCCTACCTCTTCATAGCTACAGTTATTGCTTTTGCCTTGAAATCAAAATACCTTCCTCTGGTTGATTTGCCTAAAGTTTCAAAGGCTGCAGTTATGGGGTGGATAGTTATTTGATGGAGTCGTGTGTCAGGAGCTTGTGTGGGTTCAAGACCATTAAGAAGAATAAGGTATTAGGTGCTATCCACCTGCTATGATGAGGGACTCCACAGATTTTAAGAGTCACACATTTTTCTTTGCTAAACATGCCATTCTGATGCTCTAAAACAATTCATATTCATCCAATAGCCATCTCTTCTTTCTTTCCAATATTTTATATACCTCTCCATTTTATTTCTCTTTAAAGGCATTTGAAACACTTTTATAGTAGTTATAAATATGAGTCCTGATCTCTAAGAATACAATTTTTCTATATCACAGCCTACTTTTGATATCAAAACCTCACTCTGCAGGAGTGCAAAAGGGTTGTTCTAGGGGCTTCTATGGTACTGAAATCTTGCACATCTGGCCCTTGAGCCCTCTCTCTAAGCAGGAATCCTCAGGGACCTACCTTTCCCTATTTAATCCTTAGTCATTTAGACATACAGATGCCTCTTGAGATGACCCGTGTTTCTGCCCTCAAGGCTCCTTCAAGTCTTGGCATTTCGCTTCTGAGTCAGAGCCAGACTTAAGGCATGGACGTCATCCTGCAGTTTCTACTCCACGATGTGGCAATGGAAACTCTCTACATGTCTGTCCAGAACTCATCCATTTCACAGATGTTCTTTACTCTCACTGATGGTTTGCTGCCTCCCTAAGCCTACACTGAGCATTGTTCTCTGGAATCAGGGTATGGGGCCCCTCTCTCCAAACTGTGATTTCTTATTTTTTTTTATTTTTTTATTTTTTTTTACTTTCTTACCATCTCTTCTCTTCTCCCCTCCACCCACGGAATTATTTTTGTAGCCTTAATAGGAGTGGGCATGACACACCCCTCTTTTTCCTTTGCTTTTCCTGTTCATTTTATTCTAAATCCTTAACATGTCTCCACAGGTATTTAAGCATTAGGGGCACTAAAAGACAGACTGACAGACTCCTGCTTTTTGTCCTGTCATTTCCCTTTGCAGAAGTGATGAAGGCAGAGTCAGATGTTTGCCTGTATGAGGCACCCGGTAGAGAAAAATGCCTGGAAATTTTTTGAAAAGGAAAACATCAGTTAACTTCCTTAAAATATTATCCTGCCATACTTGCACTGTATAATATCAATCTTAACAGCTTTGATTTCTGTACTTTTAAATTAGTATTATAATTTGGCTTATTTATGATTGCCTCTGATGACTCAATTTAGTAGGAATAATGCTAAAAGTTCTCATTTCATTTCAATCAGCCTAAGTTCTCGCTGGCTGCTGGCTGCCAGACCTATACCTATTAAAATCCACATTTATTAATGCTCGTGGTTCATGGTTTGCTTTGAGCCTTTCTAATCACACTGTCCTTCCTGTCTTAGTTTTTTTTTTTTAAACATGTCTCCGTTTCCTACCATCAATCATTAGTTAAGCCTTGATTTGTTAAAACCTCAGTCTAAAGCATTATGTTAGTAAAATGATTAGACTTCAAGTCCATGTCTCTTATCATTAACTAGAGTATTTTCATCTGATTCAAGTGAAGAATTGTTTTGCATGAGCTGTCTCGGAGAAGGAGGTCATTATGACAAAAACCTCTTGCCTAATTTATATAGTGAGGCCTGCCCACTAATACTGGCGTCAGAGCTCTGACCAGTTACCAATTGATTTCTATCAGTGTTGTGTGAGATGATAAATTTTAATCAGAGCTTTTTGGTCTCTATTAGTCTGGCTTTCTTTTTTTTTTATTTTTATAATGGATTTCTCTCATTCATGCTTTCCCTAGTCTGCATTTTTATGACTGTGATGTGCTTTGATTTACTTCATTCAAAGTACGATGCTCTGGCTTCAATTACTCCATTTAACTTTAAATAGACATTGCTACAAGTCTTACTGATACAAAGAACATCTGGTGTCAATAAATTGCAGCAGGAGGTGCCATGTGGGAAGGAACCCAAGAACTAAACATGTCTCTGGGCACATCTATCAGGGCCTGAGCATACATGTCGTGGCCGTCTGCCACTTATCTTCTTAAACGCTCTCAGTGTGGAGCGAGATCTGGTAGTTAAGTCATCATGGTATCATTTGGGTTTTCATTGCGGCAATGCTTGACTCACTGACCCAACACTCCAGACACAAAACTTTTTGTTCAGTTGATAACATCTTTGAGGACGACTTTGCTAAACAGGAACATCACAGAGAGCAAGGGGACACTTTCTTCTATGCCTTGTACAGGGTGTTTAGTGAAGAATGTTGTAAAGAAGTCAGAATAAAGAATTCTGTTCTTTACATGCCCTTTATTCCTCAAAACCCCACTCCCACCAACATGCTCAAGAACGCAAAGTGCTAAAGTTTCCACAGGGAAGATTTACTCCGTGCTATTTCTGGGTTAGCTCCAACTACAAATTTTAACAATTACCTAAGACTACCAAATCCAGACCATAGAATGTACAATGATTAAATGAAGAGAAACCTTGCCTGCTTTTAAGCCTTGAAAGATAAACTCTCTTTAATTACAACAGTAAATATAATACAGAAATAATTTACCAAAGATGTAATTTACATTTAATTCTGTACACAAGCTCTCTGAATCATGATACACTGATAACCCGATCCTTTTGAAGAAGGTGTTCCTAATCCTAAATTTTATTTAAATGATCTTAATTGAAATAATGGATTAAAATTGGGATGTAGACTTCTGTTTTTCACAGTATCAAAGTATTATGAACCTCAGGTTCTCAGGCATGGGAACCAGGAATGCAGTGGACACTTGTCTACACTGCTTGTTTCTTGGCTTCACAGGCTAGCTTTCTTTGCCTGGGAAGCAGGTGATGAGGAGCCACAGACATCACATCCCCTCACTTTAATGAACTCGGTCCTAAGAGAGTGTTGTTCTCCTCCAAGGACCACATATTAATGTTGTAGAAGGACCCTAATTGGCCCAGTTTTGTGATGTGCTCATCCCTGGATTCATCACAGCTACCAGGAAGAAAGAGAAAATGATGGCCCCAGAATTGATTCTACAGTGGAGAGTAGGTTCTGTTTCCAGAAGGAGGGAGATAAGAAAGCTTACTGAGCAAAAAACAAAAACAAATAAACAATAGTTACCACTGCCCATGACACTTAGCCAACCATTTCTGGAGAGGGATTTGGAGAATTAGAGAAAGGCATACATTTCAGACTTGAGATATTTACTTTATCTACCCAGAGCTGAAATATCTTCATAAGACAGTCTTCATGTCCTGCCCTGAGGTGGGAGGAAACAGACATTTCTGCATTTTGGAAGAATGTGATAGCAGTAAGACAGAGTGTTCTTGGAGATGCAAATATCAGAAAAAGGTTACACCAGGTCATCACTTCTCCAAGTATGTACTCACAGGATGGCAAAAGATGATAAGTGAGTACAAGGGTGAAGATGAGTTTACAAAGTTAGAAAGCTCTCTTTATTGAAAATGTTCATAGATCCTCTAATATTACCAGAATACTTTTGAGAATTTCAGAGGGATGATATAGCATGCATAATTTCCAAAACGTATTTAGCCAAAGAACTGTTTTCTTTTTTATTCAGTAGAGGAGATAAAAGATTACATTATATGTTAATACTTTGCTTATCCTTGTATCCTCTGGATTCTAGGATTTTAAGAGCATTATAAAGCTGGAATTCCAATTCCATAGATTCTGTTAATACGTTGAATGTCTATGGGGTCAGAAAGTCCAGTCACAAAATCAAGAAGCTTTCTAAACCCTGTGTTTATCTTCTTTTCCTGTGATCACCACCAGATCCTGTAAGGAGGGTCATCGGAATCATGTCACCTGTGTCACCTCAATATGATGATATACCTAGCCTTGTAAAATACAAAGAAAGCAATGTCATGAAAAGCATTGCAGTATCTGTGATATAGTAATACTTTACTTAATAAGTCATTACATTTCAGGGTTCAGAATCTAGTGTGTAGAACATCTATGTAGCTTTTCAGGAGCAGATATTTAAATTATCCATGGTACCTATTATTTGACATGGAAGCTGAAGGAAACAGGAAATAGATACTTCCTTTTGCATTCTCTGATTCTTTATCAATTACACCTCATGCTAGAACTTTCTGGAATCCTCTGCATTGATTCAGAAAACTTTGTATACGTACACAAAGCTCTGTAGATTGAAAAACAGAATTCTCAAAAGAGATAAAAACCTGCTTTTCCATACAAACCTCTCTATACAGAAACCAGCCATTTGACTGTCTTTGGCTAATGAATATCACCTTATCTTAAATCGTAAAACAATGCCTGAGAAGAGTGTTTTTGTCAGCTGTTTTCAACCTTTTTAGTTCATCTAGTTCTGTGATTTTTTTTAAAGCAATTATGTTTGTAATAGTTTCGTTTGTTTGCCATTTATTTTACTTTTTCCTCTCTTCAGAGAACAAGTTTAGTAAATGAAATTGGAGAATTGCATAGGTGGCATATTTGGTGGAGAAGCTTGAGGAAGTACAAGATATTCCCATTTCAAAAACTGACGTCAAATGCAGTGGAGGCTTTAATAGCCTAGGAAAGGCACAGAGAGTCCCGCTATGAAAATTTTTTGTCTCCTCACAGACAAGATTCATAAACACAACACTGAGTTTTATCTACTTAGGGAAAACAATTCAATTAGCTTTTCTAGAATTAATGTTTTCAGCTTTTAGTTGCCTCAACCTTATTAAAGTGCCAATGCCAGTAAATATATGTCACTGAATGCTAGTTAATTTCTGAGATCACTAATACATTTTCAGGAATTGATGTGTACTTTCACATCTACCACTCATGTTTTCAAAGCTTGTGTTTGTACAGTATAGTTAATTTAGAAGTGTTACATGAAACAAGCATGTGGTTTACAGTAGAAAGATCTAGACTCAACCTCTTGTTGCCATTTTTTATCTGTGTCTCTTCTTGGGCTAGTTATATCACACTCTCTGAATCTCATGTTCCTCATTTGTAAACTGAGGTGATGAAAACGTTGATTCCACCCACTCACAAAGATATATAATGATGATCAAATGAGATAATGTTTGTGATAGTTTGTATATTTTGAAATCTGTCACAAAATGTTGGGATGGGTACTAGGCCTAATGATGAATTAGAGACTCCTGAGAATATATATGGACCTTGCAGGTATACCTGTGCAGTATAGTAGGCTAACTGCAGGAGGGTGTCTAGTACAGTCTTAAAGGAGCAGAGGAGACTTCCAGGAGGTGGTGAGACCTTCTGTATGAGTTAAAAGACAACCACGTAAAATAAAGACACAGCATTTTTTAGATGAAGAAAACACAAAAGTCAGGGGAAGGGTGAGAACATCACATATTTGGGAAATAAAAATGAATTCAGTTTCCTAGGAGCATTAAATTTGAGGAACTGAGCCAGAGAATGGCAAGATATAGAGTAGGAGAGGTAAATGGTGGTAAGATGATTTTAAAGCATATGTAAAAGTTTAGACTCTAACCTGAGAGAAATGGAGAGTACAAATAAATATTATTTTAAAAGTTTAACTAGAGAACGGTATAAGTCGTTTTAGGAATGTTGATTAGTGTTAGATTTTGTTCATTATTTTAGCAACAATATTGAGATAGCAACTCTACCTAGCTTCATCTACAAACATTTTGAGACAGTGTCTTCACACTGCTTAATAATGTACATAGCATCTGTCGGTTTAAATGTGTCCTTTCTTATTTTAGTATTGAGCATACTTTTTTTACCAGACTTAATCCTCCATTAAATTAATGTCAAGCATAAAATAATACAGAAGAAATAAAGACATTTCTAGAATTTCAGTTGAACTACATTTGGTAATTTATTTAACATTTTTCATAGAAGATTAATTCAGTTGGTATTAATGAGTTTATAAAGCATCATGATTAGTTTGGGTTGCAATCCAACCAATCATCTATCAAAAATAGAAATCATTTTCCAGGAAATGATCTGTTCAACTGATTGCTGTTAAACTTCACAACTTAACTGAAGGAGCCATGATTCAAAGTAAATCCTTTACCATGTTTCCATTTTATTGTTTGCCCTTAGACCACCTGAAATTACAGCGTTATCCTGAGGAACTTGTTTATCTTGCTGCTGGAATCCTCATCATTTATTGATGATCTTTAGATTAAAGGAGCTGTCCCTATTAACTTGAGGAAAGGGGCTCTCCCTATTAACATTGCTCCTTGGACACATATGGAAACAGTTCTACCGCAGATTGCCCAATTGCTCCTTCTTCCTTGCTTGTGCAGTATCAGCTGTTTACGTTACATTACAGTCATGGTAGTGATATAAAGGTAGGGCCAGAACATGATTTTATAAAGTAGACCTCATTAAGACCTCCTTTTGAGATAGAGATCTTCATTTATTACTAACTCAGTTTCCCTATTAGCTTGAAACAACTCAATGAAACCTGCACAAAAGTAAAATGGAGATATTTTCTTCCAAAATATGTGGCTATTTAAATATCTGACTAATGGGGACAAAAAATGTTACTGAGATTGCTGAGCAAAGCACCTTATCAAAATGGAAAGGATGGAGGAAATCAGAAAATATTTGTATGTTAATGAAATGATGCAGAAAGGGGTGGAAAAGAGTGAGAGAGAAAGAGAGAATGGGGTGGGGATGAATGATGGAAGAGAGAGAGGAGAAGGGGCTACAGTGATGTCTTAAAAAATGGAAATGGGTCCTAGCACACATGAAAGACTGGCTTTAGAGGACTGTGGGCAGTCATTCTATCCAGGAGTAAGAGATGAGAAGAAAGAGTATATGTCTACTAATGCTGAAAATAGGTAGTTGTAGATGTGGAAACATGTGGAAGTTGTCTTCTGAATGCTTCTATTTTATCAGGAAAATAAGTCCGGAGTTGAGATTGAGACTGGGAGAGAAGGTGTTATAGGTTTGAGGAGAACAAGGCTTTAAATAGATATCAAGAGATTTGGGAGAGCTAAAGGAGTAGGGAAATAAAGTATTGTACCAGGTGTCATTTAAAGCTTATATACGTGTATATCCAAAGGAAACAAAATCACTATCTCAAGTAGATAGCTGCACTCCCATTTCGATTGCAGCATAGCAATTTTTACAGTAGCCAAGACATGGAAACAACCTAAGTGTTTATCAACAAATAAAGAAAATGTGATATATTCAATGGAGCAAACTTGAGGGCATTGTGCTAAGTGAAATAAGTCAGGCAGAGAAAGACAAATACTGTATTATCTCCATATGTGAAATCTAAAAAAACAGAACTCTTAGATACAGAGACCAGATTGTTGGTTGCCAGAGGCAGAGGTTGTGAGGTAGGGGCAGTGAGTGAGGGTAGTCAAGAGGTACACATTTCCAGTTATAAGATGAATTCTGGGGCTGTAGTATACATTCTGGTGACCAAAATTAATATTGTATCTTAAAATTGAAAGTTGTTAAGAGTGTAGATCTCATCACAAGAAAAAACTGTTGTTAGCTATGTGAAATGGTGGATATTAAAGTTATTGTGGTAGTAATGTTGCAATATATACACATATCAAAAATCATCACGTTGTACAGCCAAAACTAATACAATATTACATGTCAATTATATCTCAGTAACACCAGGAGAAACAAACTCGCCTTGGTTTTGTAGTCATTGAAATTCAAGTGTTCAGCATGTTTGTGTTTTTCTCCAGCCACATTCGGTTGCATGGGTGCTGGGCAGAGAAGCTGGGTAATTGAAATTAACTATAGGTGGGGTTTTGTCAAATGAGCACAAATTTTCAATGGATGGAAAAGGAAATTGAAATGTATTCAAAGAAAAGATGATAATGATTGACTATGAAATTTAATGGACAGGTATTAGTATCAACAGATTGAAGGTACCAGTATAGTAGAAGGATCTTTGGAGTTAGGAAACTAGAAGGACTAAGCCGGACAGGTAGGATGTGATGATCAAAGAGTAAAACAATTGAAGCTGAGATTCTGGAGAATTTGCAGTGATTGGTAAAGACAGGGTAAGGAATATGACCATAAGGGATTTGCTGGAAAAGTGGCTATGAAGGAATTGGGAGATGACATTTTCAGTCAAGTAAAGTAACTACAGTATGTAAAAATAAATTGCCAAAAACTAAATGCGAGTCATGTCTGGGAGGAACAGAGAGCAAAGAACTAAGATCTTTATGGAATGAATATTTCCCAGAAGTCAATAAAATCATTTCAGGTGTTAATTAAAAAAAAAAACAAGTTCAATATGCCACTTGCATATATCTGTGGGTGCCTAAAGAAAAGCCAATTGTAATTTTTTATTTTTCATTTTTTCAGGCGAATTATTATGGGCTGCTGCAATGTAGGCCATAGAAACAAAAATGTGTACAGTGCTATGTTTTTGAATAGTTATTTGTGAATATTATTTTCTGGGAAGCTGAAAATAATTCTCAAAAACACTGAAAAAATGTTATAAATATACTCATATTTTATTTGTTCCAAAAAATTAAAATTAGGACTTAGTTAGTCAAATGAACTTTTCAAAAGTCTGCTGTATAGTTTTTTGTTGGTTTTTGTTTTGTTTTTAAGTGTTCTTAATTGTCATTTATGTACTTTAGCAAAATATGGCAAAATTGAGCATAACAGATTTAATATTTTTACAAAAATTTGAAATAGTCACATGCTCTTATTTATTTCATTCACATTTGACCTTTTGCAAATTCAATTCAAAACTGAAATTCAAGATACCACACAGACATTTGAGATTTATATTTAATTCTGTTTTCTGGTTCAGATAATTCTGTGCTCTTGATTTATTAATTGAACACTTTCCCCATTGTGGTGTTTTATTAAATGATATGTACACATAAGCCCTCTATTTTATATTATATCTTAAATGTGTTATATTTACTAAAAAAAAAAAGAGCTAAAATAAATACATGTTCTCTTCAACTGGTAATCAGTTGATTATTAAATAGCACTTTTTAAAAGTCTTCTGAAAAATTGATTCTGAATTGGATGATTAGTTTTATAAATGTGTTAATTGTACATTAAAATTTTTATGAAAAATAAAATAAATCCGGCATGCTGTTGCATGACAAGGTGAAACAAATATGAAACCAGTCTTTTCAAAAACCAAGTTTACTCTAAAGATGTAAATTTAATCATTTTGAAATTCTGAAAGAAGTTGCGGAGTGAGGTGTTTAAGAGCCTAGTTCTGGAATCAAGAATCGTGACTTCCAGTCCTGACTTTGCTGCTTGTTAAATTTACCTTGGGCTTGTGGCTCACATTCTCCAAGCCTAAATTTCATAAATTACTGCTGTAGAACAGCAGTAATAAAATAAGGAAACCTATAGGGGTTTTAATTAAAATGAAATAACCTGTATAAAGCACTTAGCACAATTTCAGGCACAGAGTCACTGTATTTTACCCTACCCTCTACTAACTGGAAGAGTTCTCTTAAGCCGTGTCCCATACCTAGAACATTGTTTTCCCTATTCTGCTTACCAAACCACTCTTTGACTCAGAAGGACCTATTAGAAGGATTAAATTAACCTATGAGAAATGGAATGATTTCTCTAGTGTTTGTAGAAAGTATAGTCGACCCTCAGTATCCATGAGAAATTGGTTCCAAGACCTCCGCAGACTCCAAAATCCATGGATGCTCAAGTGCCTTATACAATATGGAGTAATATTTGTTTATAATCTGTGTACATCCTCCTATACACTTTAAATCATGTCTAGACTACTTATAATACCTAATACAATCTAAGTGCTATGTAAATAGTTGTTGTGTTGCATTGTTTAGGGAATAAATGTCTGTTCATGCTCAGTACCGATGCAACCATCTTAAGCCTAACTAGGTAGTAGTACACATCAGCAACAATATAAGTTTTTTCTTTTTAAAAATTATTTTCAATGCAGCTGGTTGAATCTGAGCATGCGGACCTCATGGATATGAAGTGCCTACTGCATACATTTGTGTCCATTTAATCCTTTTTTTTTTCTTTTCTTTCTTTCCTTTTTTTTTGATAGGTTGTAGTATAACCAGGTTACTGTTATGGACTGAATGTTTGTGTCTTCTCCAAATTCATATAGTGTATGATATTTGGAAGTGAGGCCTTTGGAGGTAATTAGCTTTAAATGAGTTCATGAGGTGGAGTCTCCCTGATGGGATTATCAGAAGAGGAGACTGGACATCTCTCCTCCCTCTCCCTCTCCCTCTCTCCATGAATACACCAAGAGAAAGCCATATGAATACTTAACCAGGAAGGGGACCCTCACCAAGGACCTGATCAGGCTGGCTCCCTGATCTCAGATTTCTAGCCTACAGGGAAGTAAATGCCTATTCATGCTTAAGACTCAGCCCATGTATGCTTCCTATTTTGATGGCTAGGATGTTTACACTGAACAATTATTATCAATTTGACATTAAAGTAGTGGACAGTATGTTTGTAGTCATCAGAACAAAATACTGATTTATAAAACTCTGGCAACAAACATAGCCTAGAACTCTATTACCAGTAAAAGTTGCCGTTTGCTAGAATATTATTACATTTTTTAAAATGTCTTAAAAGAACAGAGAGTTACTGATATTACAGCCAAATTTGACTAGTTAATAACTATTTAATGACATATGTTGCCATTTAACAACACCTGTATCCAATATGAAACAGTACAGTTGGTAGAAGGAACAGTGACCCAGGAGTGAGACCCAGAGGCCTGCTTTACTCTGCGTTGTCTGCAGTGGGCCACAGATCTGCCACTCCAACTCCCAGGGTCTGTTTATTCATCTGCCAGATGAAGGGGTTGGAGCCTCAGATTCCTTCCTGTCTCAGTGTTTTGTGATTCTCTTTTTTATTAATTGTAGACTTTAAAGGTTCTGTGTCATTTGTTTTTCCCCTGTTGCCTGCTCTTCAGATGACTGAGGTATAAGAATATTTCATGTGTTTTGTGGCCTGAGTTGTTTAACCTTGTGTAGCCTTTGAGTATCTGGATCAAATTTGCAGTCAAATAATATTCAGTTTCCCCCTCCCTCAGCCTTCTTCATTTCCCACCTCTTTCCATGATTTTTCAGTCTGTCCTAGTTTTATGAGGTTGTTAAAAAAAAAAAAAAAGAGAAATGTACTTTGGAAGATTTGGAGAAAATGATGAGGTCGTTGGTTGCTGGGTAACTGTTCTTTAACAGTGATTCAGTGCTTAATAAGATTGTTTTATCTGGTTCCAGGGTCTTCCCAGAATTTCACTGTTGCTGATTTTGTGTTCTTTTAGGGGGAAAAAAAAAAGAAAACAGTAAACTTAGCAGCTTTTTTCCTATGATGTTTCACAAATTTACACTTTTCATTTTAAATTGGTGCTCTTTATCAAAGAATATATCAATCTCATCAGATCCTGTCTTTTGTTCTCTTGATAGAAAGAGATTTTCTTAAGAAACATTTAAAATAATATGTATACCACTTCTCTCAAAGCAGATTCCAAGACCAAATGTAGGAAATAATGTACTACACATAGTCTGTCTAAATAGGTTTCAAAGTCCAGAAGCAACCATTTAACACAGCTCCCCCATTCCTAAATTCTTTATTTATGGATTATTTCTTAAGTGGTTACAGTTTATTGTAAATAGTATTTTCAAGTGGGATCATGAGTGCTACATTTTCTAATTTCTTTGATGTTTAAGAATACCTACCTGTTGATGGGGCTGGCCGAGTGGCTCAGTTGGTTAAGAGCTCACTCAAGAGTGCGAGCTGAGCTCTGAGCAACAGCAGTTCGATGCCCAGCCCAAGCTGAGCTGCTGCTGAGCTGCCAACAGGTGGCAGGATGGCTCAGCTAAAAAAACAAACAAACAAACAAACAAAAACCCTACCTGTTGAACCTGTTGAATTTATACTAAATGACACTTTGACTGAAAGTAATCCTCGGGTCACAATTTCTTCATATTGGAAATTCTGTGACAATTGCTCGATTTTCTTCTGTCTTTAAATTTGCTTTAGAGAAGGTTAAAGACATACAGAATTTTCCCCTCTGGTAGGAAAATATCTTTTGCTATCTTTATGGATGCCTGAAAAATTGTCTATATCCTTAGATCAAATAATCAGGAAATGTCTTCATATTAATTGATCTGTATAAAATATCCTGATATATAACCATCTAAAGAATCAGAATTTATCTGTCTTAAAGGAAATTTCCTAAGTTGTATCAGTGAATACTTTTTTGTTCTGTCTATTGAGTTTTGTATAATTTTAGTTGTTCTAATTATCTTTGCCTTATTGCTTACTTTAAATAAGACTGCTCTACTCCTACCAGGGCTGAAAGCAAGCCTCGAGCACTGAAGTTTCACTATGCCCCCTAGTTTTTCTATCCTCTGAAGGGATCCCATTGAGAGGAACAATCTAACTTACTGTGGGTGGAACTCACAATGTGGGAGGAGACTCCCTTGATATTAACAGATACCTTTAAAGATTTATGTTTTTGTTGTTCCTTGGCTTGGCTCATGTTTCCTGTTTATGGCTTTGTGTGCTTTATTCCCATTGGGCTAATATCAAGCATTGCAAACACTCTGAAGCCATACCCCCATAAATGTGCAGGAACCCCACCCCTAATGCCACTACCCCCATCAAATTCAAACCCTATAATTTTTTGCAGTCTTGGGAAAGCCAATCAGTGGCCAATCAATGTCCAGTAAGTTTGTTTGTTTTCTGTTTCATAGTCACCCAGGTCATGTCCTCCTCAACAGTAACATAATGGAGCCATTATGAGGTCAGGGCACAGCTCAAATGTGTGAAGAGGTTTCCAGGTACTGGAGAATATGCTTGCAGTCTGGTTGAGAGAACATATGGCTTGTCCAAAGTAGATAGGCCCAGTTAGCTCTAGCTGACGCTTGGTTTGAATATTCACCCTTTGATGCCAGAACTCTGATTTTGAAATCCCATCTTTTAAATATTAATTCAAATTGTTTAAAACACACATGGGCCAGCTGAGTGGCTCAGTTGGTTAAGAACTCGCTCAAGAGCGCGAACTGAGCTCTGAGCAACAGCATTTCGATGCCCAGCCCAAGCTGAGCTGCCAACAGGTGGCAGGATGGCTCAGCTAAAAAAAATAAATAAATAAATAAAATAAAATAAAATATAAAACACACATGGAATATACAAGGTTTGTTTGTAGCAGGCTTTTTCACTTGGCTCTCAAAGCAGAAGTACCCTGGCCTCTCCTCTCTCTTACATCTTCTCATCTTACTCCACACACTTGTAACCGGTGTCACTCACAGCCTAGACTTCAAGTACTGTTCTTATACTCACCTCTTTGATCACACTTTACCCTGACGCACCTAACCTACATCCCTCTTTGGTTGTTTTACAAATACTTACATGTAATATGTTTAATCTTGAACTCCAGACCTTTCTCCCCAAATTGGAATCTTCAAGTGGAATCTTCATGCACTCAGTTGCTCATGAGGGAAAGGAGACAAACCATAGCTCCCAGTCAAGATAGTGGAAAAGGACAATGAAGTCTGCGTGAAAGGGGGAATTCTCAATGTGTGATCTAGAAATCAAATAAATCAATAAGCAAATAACAGCAAAAACAAAACAATACAAACAAAAAGAGAATCAAAATCTGCCCACAAAGGAAGAAATGTAAGGAGACTTACCTATCTTGACTCTACTTCTTGGTGAAGAACAGAAAAAAGAAATTCTCTGTGAAAATTACCAATTGGAAGCTGTCTGTTGTATAAATTTGAGGTCAGAATACATACTACCTGTGTGGTCCCCAAAACACTTAAACATGTTGAAATTAGAATTTAATACAAGAGAAAAATAGTAAACGTAAAGATTCATCTGAAAAACAACTCCCTTATGAAACACAGTCAGACAAAGAATATGACAGAACTCTTAAAATGTATGTAGGGTACAGTGAGAAAGTCTAATTCCAGTTTATTTAGAATTTCAGAAGGAGAACATAAAAGCAGTGGAGACAGAAAAAAATCAAAGAGATATTTCAAACAAAGCTGGTATAAATATGTATCAGAAAAAATATATTTGAAAGTTAAAAGCATTACCATAAAATTGAGAGTTAATACATACTGATAAAAAGTTCCATTCACCAGAAAAAAATGTAATAACTCTAAGCATAGGTTGAGTATACTTAAAATACATGATAATAGAAGTGCAAGAAGAAATTAAGAAGCCCATAATTATACTGGGGGATATTTATACACCTCAATCAGTAATTAATACATCAATGAGATTTTTAAAAAATCAATAATTCTGATGATATGAACAAAATTAACAAAATTAACGATACTGTAAAGAACACTATAGTCAATGATTAATACATAGGGGACATTTTTTTCCAACGCAGAGGGAATGGTTTTAAAAATATCATTTGAAATGAAACCTTTGAATGTCAAATAGAAAAAACAAGTAAAAAGTGTCAAAAGGTGTTTTCCATCTATATAAGTGACAACAGATTAATGACTACTTACTTTTTATACATTGATAAGAAAAAGATAACCCGATAGAAAGTGAGCAAAAATTATGAGTGTGTGCAAGTGACAGGAGGTTCAGACCAATGGCTGATAAAATATGAAAAGATGTTCAATATTACTGGTACTTAGGAAAATCCAAATCAAAAAAAGGAGGGACTATTTCATATTTATTGTGTGGAAAAACATTAGTCCATTTGGTAATGAAACATGTTGGAGCGCATGTGGAGAAGAAACTGTTACATACCAGTGGTGGGATTGTAAATTGGTACATTCACTGTGGGGAACAATTTGAAAATAACTAATAAATTTAAAATATGCATACTCTGTGAGTCAGGAATTCTACTCATAAGGGTCCAGCCTAGAAAAATTCTCACACATGAGATATGTACGAAGATAACATAATTGCAGGACTGTTTATCATTGCAATAAAGAGAGAACATTTACTTGTCACTCAGTAGGAAAGTGGATTAATCATGGTTTACTCATATAATAAAAACTATTCAGCAGTTAAAATGAATAAGCTTGATATTCATGCATAATCTTAAAAAACATTATTAATAAAAAAGTAAATTATAGAAAGTCATGCAGAATGTGATATGACTCATAAAATATAAATTAAATAAGAGTATATATTGTTTATGAATGTACATATGTAGTAAATGTACAAAAACACAGGTGGAAATAATATACACCTTCCTTTGGGTAAAAGTGAGGAGAAAAAGGTTTCAGTTAAGGATCTAGCTGTTTATATATTTTTCTTCTTATTCTTTTAGAAAGATAAGATCTGAAGTAAACATGGCAAAACATTAACATCTGTTTTAGTGCTGAGTTCTTAAGATACCTGTTATATATCTTTTTATCTTTTAAAGTATGTTGCGTGGCGTAAAATTTTAAAAATGGAAGGAGATAAAATATTTTTATAACTTGGAAAGTTGCAATTTTTTGGAAATAAAGTGAGGGCAGAGTTTTTAAAACAGGGAATCATTTCAAAAATTAGGAGAGTGAAATATTAGATTTAGCAATGACTTTCAAAAGAACAACTTCATTAAATTGTTGAGTGAGAATCAAAGAGCCAAAGGCTCTCTGAAAAGTTGGAAGAATGCAAAAAGTAGATGGTATAGAATAAAGCAACAAAGAGCCAAGAAAAGAGGTTTTAGAATGAAAGATAATTGAATATTTATCAATTTGATATTAATAGAAGGAAGAATAGACAGATACCTAGATTACATAAAACTTTGGAAGAGGGTGACAGTTATCTTTGAGAAGTCTCTAACATCACTGATAGATGTTTTCGTATATGCAAACAGATTTAGTAACCAATAGACATGTTGTGTTCATAAAACAGTTTTAAAGAACATTTAGTTTCTATTTCTTATATTAAGGATGGCATCTAAAATATTCATCTAATCATACACAAATGCATTGAATTATTAATTGAAATGTATTTCCTCTTTAGCCTGAAGGAAAGGACTAAATTAGTCTCATGTGTGAAAGATTGCGGGCCCTCTATTGCTAAACTCAATGCTCATGTCTTGAAAATATAAAACAAAACAAAACAAAACAAAAACAACCACTTTCTCTAAGTTTAAAAAATTATACAAATCTAAAATGTGTTTGTGAAACAATAACTACCTATATTTAAACTTTTGCATGAAATTTTAAAAATAATACTATTGAGAACGGTGACTTTAGGGGCAGGTTTATTAATGTTTACCACTCAACAATAATTGAGAAACGAGAATTAAAACTGTTTACTTGCTAATTATATACAGGTGACCTACATGCACAACTTGGTGAGGTAGAGACTAGAGTTTTGACACAGCTATTTTTGTCTGCATAGGACATGTGAGTATGAGACTTAGTGGCAGTTATGGTACCTGTAATTGCCATTGCAACCTTAGAATTAGGCAGCACACTGTAATCATCAGTTCCCAGGAAGCATGAGCTTTGAGGGAAAGTTAAACATTGCATTGCACAAAGTTCTTAAATGCGGGCCATAACAACATCTCTTTCAAATCTCAGGATCCTATGTCTTTACATTAATCCCAATCAAGTTGAATAAAAAACTCTTTCAAGAGTTAGTTCAAGTATACTTTTAATGCGTCATAAGTTACTTTAACACATTTACTTGTTAATTATAGTGATAACTCTGGTCCTCTTACTGGACAGATTTTTTTATGATTTCCTTTGAAACCAGTATTAATTTCCCAGTTGTAACCCCTCTTAATTCTCCGCTCTCAATTCCATTCTGACTTCTCTTGCCTTTCACTTCCTAACCTCAGTGTTCACCATTTCAATACACTAGGCATATGTTCTACTTAGGACTTCCCCAGCATTGAGGAGCATAGAATTACCAGGGTATTTATTAAGATTGTGGAGTCCAGGGGCTCATCCTAAGAGATCCTGATTTAGAATATACTTTTGGTATAGGATGTAGGGGCTCCACAACCATATTCAGACCTCTTTTCATTCTTCTAGCACACCATATCAGTTTCCAGTACTGGTAATTGCAATGATCTATTTCCTCTTCTCCCTCAATTGAGTCCTACTATACAAGAGCAAGGATTTATTGAATGCTTCCACCACAAATTTGCACAGTTAATCATATGTGTTTTGTAGTCAGACATTGGTTGACCCTGTTACATGCTGACTGTGAAAGGACAAGTTATCAAAAAACTTACAGTTGTAATTTCCTTATCTGTAACATGAAGATTCATTCATTCATCCACTGATTTAATGCATTTATTTATATTTTTTAATATTTGTTGAGTAGATACTGTAAGTACTGAAGAGAGAATAATAAACAATATCTGAAGGTGCCAGCCTCCACAGACCTTACAATTTCATTAAGTATTAGAATTTAATTCATATGATTGTTGAGTTGATTAAACGGAAGTATTATTATAGTTAACACATACCAGTGTTTAAATGCCAGATAAGGCTTTCAGTGCTCCCCATAATTAACTCATTGATTCCTCCTAACAATAGTGTGAGGTAGGTACTATTATTATTTTCATTTAATATGTCAGGAAATTGAGCCGCAGAAAGTTTAAGTATTTCTTCAAGTTCACTCATCTAGTAAGTGGGAATGCTAGGGTTTTTCATCAGGTGGCCTGGCATAAAGTCCATGCTTTATGACCTCTATTATAATATTTCCTCTCCATGAGACAGTTAAAGTAAAAAATTCATTATGTGCCTATCAGATTTCTGAAGCAGTCAATCTAAAATACAGAATGTTTCCCAGCTAAAGTATAAAACTTGATCTGTTAGTAACATATTAAAAAAAGTAACATATCAACAATCCGGAATAGTCTCAATGAATATTACAAAAAAGGGCACCCTCCTGAAAGCAAAAATTGTGAGGGTCTGTTGGGCACTGCCAGAGGAGAAACCTAATGTGAACCATAACACCAAGTATTGACTATTTACCACTCAGCCAGGTGTTGTGCTAATTGCTTTCCACAGATTAACCCAATTCATCTTGGCAATCAATAACTTGCAAGACATATAATGCATCCATCTTACAAGATGAAGAAACTGAGGTTGGTAGAAGTTGAATCATGAGTCGAAGTTCTTGCAGCTAGCAAGTATCTTCAACCAGGTGGTTTGACCCCAGCAAACACTCTGTTTATGACTACCAAGCACCATTTTTATACCAGCTGTCACATTCAATCTGTATGATACAAAACTTCTGGTCATTAGACACATGTTTCTCTTTTTTTTCTGGACAGTGGAATTATGGGTATTTTTATTAGTTTCAGGTGTTGAAATTGACATAGTGATTAGACATTTACACACCTCATAAGAGGATAACATAAGTCTATGGCCCATCTTACACCATAGATAATTATTAAAATACCACTGACTATATTCCCTATGCTGTACTTTGCATCCCATTAGTATATATATTTTTAAAATAATAATTGACATTCATTATAATTACATATTAGTTTCAGATACACAGCTTAGTAGTTAGAGTTGGTCTGAAGGTTGTGGGTTATTGTTAAGCTGATTAACATTTTTTCTCTTAAGTAGCATAAGAGTTGGGTAGAAGGTCCTTCAAGACGATATAGCAAAATGTTAGTTAAAATGTGCTCTGTTAGGGAGGATCCACTGGCCACAGTAAATAATAAATTTCTCTATTAATATTATTTTATAGAACTCTATTTAATAATTATGTAATGTTTATCTCCTAGTGTAGGCTCTAAAACCCATGAGGTTGATAATATACTTCCTTCATTTTTCAGTGTATGCCCAGTACTTGGGTTAGCTACTGCTATCTGAATGTTTAGTGAAGGAATGGATGCTTTACTTCTGTGTTCACTGTTTACGTTTCTAAGCATTTGCCTGGTTTGTTAGATCTTTGATAAAACAAAAATGCCAGCACAAGCATACTAAACACTGGAAAAGAATATCCCAATGTAAATTGAATAGCACAAGAATAAGGTGTGCTAAAAATTAGAATATCTGGGTTGTTGCTTGTAGCATTTTTCATTTGGTCAATGCATTTGCTTTTTCATTTATATAATGGAGTCTTGTGATTTTGATCCATCCCCAAGAGACTAATCAAATGACTAGAGTTAAGGGTTAGGAGACCCATCGTGTTGTCCACTCATTAAGGCGATGCCACCCTTCGCCCATACCATAAGCCACGAGCCAGTAACCCTATTGCTGGAAACCCAAAAGACTAAACCTGAATTTGGGCCACCAGGAAAGCAAAAACACTAAACATCATTTCTTTTGAAACCATTTGATATTTCAAAGTAAGGCACCCAAAGTATTCACCATGGGAAATATCAGAAGTTTGTTGAACTTCATTACTAATGAGTTGCTTTTAGTATTATTTTGATATTGATTTATACAGAAGTGTGAAGAACCACAGTGATCTCAGTGCCTGGTGTTTCTAACATTATCCCTCCAGCCCTGTGCTCCCCAGAAGCATGGCGACCATTCTTTTACATCATATGGCAATACCTGCCTTCTCCCACATCTCTACTATTATTATATCTTGTTTCTAATGTTTTTGAATGTCTGTGAGAAAGAAGTACCCCAGTTCTTTGGCCAGGTGAACCCCTCCTCCTGAATATTAATCTCAATACTTGCAGAAATAGCTATTCTCTCGAAGACTTTTTGATGCTCCCTCTTTATTAGCTCTTGTATTAAACAAAAATTCTCTCAACTCTGCTTCCTCCTCAATCTGCTATTGTTATTTGCAAACTTCCTAAAGGGATGTTTATGCTTAGTGCTTCATCTACCTTAGCAGTTAGTGCTTATGTCTTTGCAGTCATGTTTTCAACCAGTGCAACATTCCCCTGTGTTGAGTTCAGGCTCAATCTTGCTTCAAGCACCTGTCTTAAAGGCTTTTAACCTTTTTTTTTTTTTCCTGCCATTACTTCAGTGATCAGCTAACTCATCTTCATCATTGTTGTAATAGCAACTGACATTGTCTTACATGTATAATACATGCCCAATAAATACTTCATGAATGAAATTAACTTATTCTATTGACCTTTGTGTTTTGGATTATTTGTCTGAATTATTATAAGGTATTTCAAAGTATTTTATTGTAAGTTATTTCAAAGAACCATAGAATTAGAATGGGTATAAAAAGCAAACCTATTTGAATTGAATGAAAAGATGAAGGGAAAAAAGTCAAATACATCCACAACTATTTATTTATTTATTTATTTATTTATTTATTTATTTATTTATTTTGAAGGTTGAAGATTTATCTCTTTTTTTCCAATTTTTAAAATCATGTCTTTATATTTTACACATCCTTACTTCATTGTATTTTCTGTAAGGATATAAATGTTAACTCTTCAGCATGCTAAAAATTATGTAACTCAGAGATTTTTCAGAGTAAGAGAATTTGGTGAGTTTCAAACTCTCCATCCCACACATTTTTTCTATATCAAGAGGGTCCAGAAACAAGTTTTAAAATGATTGCTATTTTAACTTTAATTTTATTTTTAATCTAACATTCTATCTTTTATTTATTGAGGTATAATTTACTGACAGTAAAATTCACCCTTTTAAATGTACACATTTATGAATACCCTGTATTGACAATTACACAATGTGTGTAACCACCAACACCAATCAAGATAAAAGACATTTTCATCATTCCAAACCATTCCCTTATGCCCCACTTACAGACAATGTCTTCTCCCGACACCCAGCTGTTGTCAGCCCTGATGTTAAAAAAAAAAAAAAATGCCTTTTTGTTCCTAAAATAACTTTGAGAAGAAATCTTTATTAATGCCTGTATGTGTTTCTTTCCTCCTTCTTCTTTTCCTTTTTCTCCTTCTCCTGAGTTTTCTTCTTTGGAGCAAGACTGGGAGCAGTAAATTGATTTAGGATAAGTTTTTGGTTTTTTTTCATCTAAACAAACTTTATTTTTTTCTGAAGTTATGTACAAAGTGGTGATTAACAAATTAACATTACTGACAAATGAATATCCTAGAACATGCCTAATTATACCAAGGATTAAAGAAAAGAGCCATCTCTAAATCAAACTTAAATTAAGATATAATTTTTTTTCTTTTAATGATGGGTATGTTAACTGGATTTTTGGAGTATTGGAATTAATTATAGAAGAAGACCCATTTCGATGTGGCTTGCCTTCTTCATGTTCCCATCTCTGTCTGACACAGGCCCTGTGGAAAAGAAGAGAGAACCATGCTTATAGCACAATGTCTGTCTTACTCCAGTCAAGGCTAATGGGTTTAAAGACCTACTACATTGTTTGATCAGTGATAAAGTAGATTCTGTATTATCACAATTGGAACTAAAAGAAATAAACTGCAGTCAAATCATGGGTGAGAACTAGTAAACCAAAGTTCACATTATACTTGATTTAACTATCTTTTGTCAGCTTTCAGTAACTCTAGATCTTAAATTTTCTAACTTCTTAATGAATATTTGTTGGTAGATTTTCCACAAGTACTTCAAACTCAACATTCTCCTAACATCTTCCTCTACTGTACATGCTAGTTGCTTAGTACACAAATGTTTAATTGAATAGAACTGTAATCATTTGTGGTAAGAAGAAAAATGAAAGGTAGGTTTTGAAGTGGCCCTTATTGGATAAATATTGCTGGGAGAGATGAAAGAGAAAAAGGTCTTCCAAATGTAGCGAACATTGAAGTACAAAACCATGTTTAAACATTTTATATCCCTAGGAGAGTGAGACTAGGCTGTCTAGAGCAGAAAATGACTGGTGGGAAATAAAGTTGCATACTTAGGGTGGACAAAATTGTGGCAGAATTTGAAAGCAGAGAAGTTCAAATTTGTTTGTTTGTTTAAATTGAGACCTATTAATTACTTTGGAGTAGGGAAGATAATGAACTTTTGTTGGTTCCTTATCTGGCCTTCATTCTTTGCTCCCCTCTTTCTAAGAATTTTCAGAATTTCATTCTGGATCTCCACTGACCTTTCCTCAACAGAGTGCATACATTTCAACACAAGATAACATCACTCTTAGCTTCAGGGGTGGGCCATAGCCTAAATCTGTCTAACCAGAATATATCTCAGGAATCTTGTTCAGGAACATTCTTTTGAGGAGTGTAGAATTGACATCAGCATATGCTGCAGACATGATGTAACTATGCTGTAACTAAGCCATTCAGAAACAGCTGACACAAGGCTAGAGTGATCTGTATCTCTCAGCTAGAGATAATATCAGAAAATTTTGAAGTATCATGAAAACTAAAAGAACAATTTTTGGAAAATGTTAATGTGTAATGTCCTTTTGATACTATCTTAACTATAAATCAGTTTACTTTCAAGGAACACAAACGTATTATGTATTGTCTTATGTGTTATTTGGGGAAAACACAGAAGTATTAGGTATCATTTGATGTGTTTAAGAAATAAATATATTGACTTACCAATGAATTTCTTCCAATTTTTCAAAAAGAATTAGTACTAATGGACCTAAAGGAGAAAAGTTGAACTCCATTGTTTTCCATGTCTTCAGATTTGATTTTCTTAAAGACTAAGTTTTTTTGTTGTTTTTTGTTTTTTTGTTTTCTTTTGAGGTCAGTGTCACTGGCCCTCATATGTGGGACCGAACCGGGACCGCTGGCTTCCTAAGCCAGCGCTTAACCACTGCACCACTCAGCCGGCCCTAAAGACTAGTTTTTGAAACTGAAGTACCCATGGGTAGATGACTGGATTAAGAAAATGTGGTACATTTATACAATGGAGTATTACTCAGCTATAAAGAAGAATGAAATCTTGCCATTTGCAACGATATGGATGAAACTAGAGAACATTATGCTACGTGAAATAAGTCAGGAGGAGAAAGACAAATACCATATGTTCTCTTATATTTGGAATCTAAAGAACTGAATAAATGAGCAAAGTAAACAGAATTCGTCTCAGAGATATAGAGGAAAAACTGATGGTTGCTAGATGGGAGGGGGTGTGGGGATGAGGGAAAAGGGGAAGGGATTAGACAGCATAAATTTGTTACTACAATATTGCCACAGGGATATGAAAGACAGTTTGGAGAATATAATCAATAGTGCTGAAAATATTTTGTAGGGTGTCATATGGGCATATGTCTTGTTAAGGAGACCACTTCATGGATGGTGTAGATGCTTGACCCCTACACAGTACACCTGAAGCTGAAGCTGAATAATATTGTATGTCAATTATAAATATATATATATATATATATATATATATATATATATATATATATATTCATGAGATATGTAGTATAGTATAGGGAATAGAGTCCATGAAATTGTAATATATATATATGATGTCAAAGGGGCAATAGATTGGGGGAGGAACGGAGGTCATTTTATGAGGGTTGAAACATGTAACTATTACATTGTTTGATACACCTGAAACTAATAAAAAATTAATAACATATATGTTATACCAAATAAATAAATAAAATAAAATAAAAGACTAGGTTTTTAGAGAAGTGGTATGTTTACCACAAAATTGTGAGGAAAATACAAGGATTTCCCATATACCTCTCATCCTGACACATGCATAATCCCTCCCCTCTTTATCAACATCACTCACCAGAATGGGATATTTGTTACCAGGAATGAACCTATGTAACACACCATAATCACCACCCAAGAGTGGTTTATCTTAGAGTTCACTCTTGGTACTGTATATTCTATAGGTTGAACAAACATATAATGATATATATCCATTATTATATAATCATATAGGTTATTTTCACTGCCCTAAAATCTTTTACTCTCTGCCTATTCTCCACCCCCACCCCAACCCCCGCCAACCCTGATAACCATTGATCTTTTTATTGTCTCCATAGTTTTAACTTTTACAGAATATCACACAGTTGGAAACATACACTATGTATTGTAGCCTTTCAGATTGGTTTCTTTCACTTAGTAACATGCATTTAAGGTTCCTTCATGTCTTTTCATGGCTTGATAGCTCACTTCCTTTTAGCAGTGAATAATATTCCATTGGCTAGATTTACCACAGTTTATCCACTCACCTGCTGGAGGACATCTTGGTTGATTCTAAGCTTTGACAATTATGAATAAAACTGTTAACTTCTATGCGCAGGACTTTTTGTGGACAAAAGTTTCAACTTCTTTGGATAAATATCAAGGAGTGGGATTGCTGAATTATGTGGTACAAATATATTTACTTTTGTAAGAAACAACCAAATTGTCTTCCAAAGACACTGCACCATTTTGCACTCCCACCTGCAATATATGAAAGATCCTGTTTCTTCACATGCTCAGCAGCATTTGGTGTTCTCAGTATTCCAGGTTTTGGCCATTTTTTTAGGTATGTTGATTTATCTTATGGTTTTAATTTGTTTTTTTCCCTGAAAACATATGGCGTGAAGTATCTGTTCATATGCTTATTTACCATCTGTATATCTTCTTTTAGTGAGGTGTCTGTTACAAACTTTGGCCTATTTTTCAGTCAGGTTGTTTGTTCTCTTATTGTTGTGTTTTTGGAGTTCTTTGTATATTTTGGTTAACAGTCCTTTATCAGATGCATCTTTTGCAAATATTTTCTCTGTGTCTGTAACTTATCACCTCATTATCTTTACATTGTCTTTCACACAGCAGAGATTTTTAATTTTTGTGAAATCCAACTTATTGATTATTTCTTTCATGGGTCATGTCTTTGGTGTACCTAAAAAGGCACCACCTTATCCAAAGTGGTCTAGGTTTTTTTCTATGTTATCTTCTAGGAATTTTATTGTGTTGAATTTTACAGTTATATCTAAGATTCATTTTGAGGTTTTTTTGTGAAGGGAATAAAGTCAGTGTCTAGATTCTTTTTGTATATGGATGTCCAGTCCCAGCACCTCTTTTTGAAGAGAACTATCTTTGCTCCATTTTATTGACTTTGCTCTTTTGTCACAGATCAGTTCACTTTATTTCTGGGGGTCTATTTGTGAGGTCTGTATTGTGTTCCATTGATCTATTTGTCTGTTTATTTGCCAATTGCACACTGTCTTGATTACTGTAGCTTTATAGTAAGTCTTAAAGTTAGGTAGTGTCAGTCCTCCAACTTTGCTCTTTTCCTTCAATATTGTGTTGGCTAGTCTGAATATTTTGCCTTTTCATATAGCCTTAGAATCAGTTTGTTGATATTCACACAATAACTTTCTGGGATTTTTATTGGGATTCCATGGAATCAATATATCAAGTTGGGAAAAACTAACATCTTGACAGTATTGTATTCTTATACTTGAACATCAAATAATTATCTATTTACGTAGTCCTTTGATTTTGCTCATCAGAATTTTATAGTTTATCTTATACAGATCTTATACATATTTTGTTAGATTTATACATAAGTATTTCATTATTGGGGTGCTAATGTAAATGTTATTATGTCTAATTTAAATTCTATTTTTTCATTGTTAGTATATAAAACAAACAAATAAACATTTGACTTTTGTACATTCACCTTACATCCTGCAACCTTGCTATAATCACTTACTTTCAGGAGTTCTTTGTTGTTGATACTTAATTTTTTTTTTTTTTATAGACTCAGGTCATCTGTGAACAAAGACAATTTTATGTCTTCTTTTTCAAGGTGTATATGTTTTATTTCCATTTTTTTGCCATGTTGCATTAGTAAGGACTTCCAGTACAGCATTGAAAAGGAGCGACGCAAGGAGATATCCTTGCCTTGTACCTAATCTTAGTGGGAAAGCTTCAGAGTCTCATCATGTAGTATGATGCTAACTGTAGGGTTTTATTTTAGATAGTCTTTATCCAGTTAAGAAAGTTCTTCTCTATTTCTAGTGTCCTTAAAATTTTCATCATGAATGGATGTTAGACTTTGTCAAATGCATTTTCTGCACCTACTGATGTTATCATGTAATTTTTCTTTTCTAGTCTGTTGGTGTAATGGATTACATTTTAGTTGTTTTCCAAATGTTGCCAGCCTTGCATACCTAGAATAAGTCCCATTTGATCATGTTGTATAATATTTTTATACTTTTAAGGTTCCATTTGCTAATATTTTGTTGAGGATTTTTACACCTATGTTCATGAGAGATATTGATCTGTAGTTTTCTTTCCTTGTGATTTCTTTATCTGGTTTTGGTATTAGGATAATGCTGGCCCCAGAGAATGAGTTAGAATGTATTCCCCCTGCTTATATACTTTAAAAGAAATTGTAGAAAATTGTTATAATTTCTTCCTTGAATGTTTGGTACAATTAAGCTGTGGACTTCTCTGGGCCTGGTGCTGTTTTGGAAGTTTATTAATTATTGATTCAATTTCTTTTTTACAGATACAGGCCTATTCAGAATGTCTATTTCTTCTTGTGTGAGTTTTGGCAGATTGTGTCTTTCAAGAAATTGGTTCATTTCATTCAGGTTATCAAATTGTAGGTGAGTTGTTCATGGAAGTCCTTTATTATCTTTTTAATTTCCTTGGGAACTGTAGTGATATTCCTTTGTATTTGATATTAGTAATTTGTGTCCTTTCTTTTTTTCTTTGGTTAGGTTGGTTAGGTTAGAGGCTTATTGATTTTATTGATCTTTTCAAAGAACCATCTTTTTATTTTATTCATTTTCTCTATTGATTTTCGGTTTCCATTTCGTTGATTGCTGCTCTAATTCTTTCTTCAACTTGCTTTGGATTTATTTTTTTCTATTCTTTTTCTAGTTTCTTAAAGTGGACACTTAGTTTGTTGATTTGAGATATTTTTCTTCTTTTGTATTTCATGCATTCAGTGCTATAAATTTCCCTCTAAGCACTGCTTTTACTGCATCCCGCATGTTTTGGTAAGTTATGTTTTCATTTTCATTTAGCTTAAAATGTTTTTTTATTTCTCTTAAGATTTCTTTCACTCTTATATTATTTAGATGTGTGTTGTTTAATCTCTTTATATTTTGTGACTTACAATTGTCTTTCTGATTGATTTCTAGTTTAACTTTATTGTGGTTTGAGAGCACTAATTGATTATTTACTTTTTTTTTTTAATTTGTTAAGGTTTATTTCATTTTCAATAATGTGGTCTGTCTTGGCTAGTTTTGATTTTATTTCCTTTTGTGTTAAACCTTTGTCCAAAGAGTTCATAAAACCTCTTGTTGCAATCAACAGTGTGCTGGAGCTGGCTCATATCAGCTTGCAAGAGTGGATGGTTATATTTTTAGTAAGTTTTCAAGCTGGCTGTTAAATGAGCCATTATTAAAAATAAAATTATATACATTCATAATTAAATAAATTAATAATTCAAATTATGTTAAAAAGGTAATAAACACTCAATACTCATCACTTCCTAATTATTATATACATTTTGCTATTATCTATACCCTAGGTTATTTACTTCATTGTATCTATATAATCATTAATTATTGAACATCACTTTGTAACTATGTTCTGAGACATTACATTAGTAGTTTGAAATGGGCAATGGTGAGAATACTTAAGGAATATTTATATCACAGAAATAAGAATATGCTACAGATCTGAGCTTGATTTATTATTGTCTTTATAGTCCCTAGGTTTCAGAAAATGATGGAGGAAATGTTCCAGAAAATAATGCAGATTAAAATTAAAAGTGTGTTGTGCCTTCAGCTGTTATATTGTGTGATATACACACAGTATTTTGAAACTATTGTCTGACTTAGCAAAGATGTTGCTCACATTCTTGATAAGGGATTGAAGTTCTGACATTGGTCTTCATTGTTTCACTTTTATCTTAATTAAGTAGTAAAGAAAAATATTAACTAACAATCACATTAGGACCACACATATTTGTCAATTGCAACTATAGGTTGGCTACAGTTAGAGAAATTTGGAGCAATCAACAAAACTGTTCCTATCGTTATACCAGTAAAATTTATGACTATCTAGTGTAAATACACATGCGTAAACATACACATTTTTTTTTTTCTGGAGAACCAGTTGTTAAATCATCAGCACACCACTGGCTATGACTTTCTACTGTACTTATTACTTAATTTATGGAAGGCTTAGCTAACAAGATTAAGAACTTTTCAACAGAGTTTCAGATGTCAAGTCAGAATGAGTAAGCAAGCAAAGTAGCTCACTTCAAGTAGTCTCCTTGATCTATAAAAACAATAAGAACTTGATATCATAGAACATTGCACAAAATCAGCCTTTTTATTGAGTAGCCCAAAGAAATAGTCTTTGGTGGTAAATGCTAGGCTGGCAATGGCTAAAGAGTTGCTGAAAAACTTTTTATTACTCTTAAAAATTGATAATATAAGTATTTTTCAACTTGAAATGAGTCCAAAAATACAAACTTTTTCTTTTTTTTTAACTTTTCTGTTTTGTTTCTTGTTTCCTCATATTTTTACACCATCTGTTTGCTCCAAGGTAATTCTGCCCCCTGCAGGAAATGAGTAGATGATGATAATTTCCTACTAAAAATTCAACTTATTAAAATATTCTAAAAGACATTTGTCCTCAGTTCAGTGTGCTTCTCATAAAGCAATATTTTGTTTGTTATTATAGAAATTAACATTTATCTCATATCTCATGATAAGAGGTTTATGTAATTTCTTCTTTTAGGTGTACTTTTTTTTTCTCCCAGCTAACAGTGCTGTGCACATTTTAGTGCTTAACTATATTACGTAAATATAAAATTTCTTGATTTTACTTGCTTTTTCCACTTCCAAGCATCTCTATTTCATAAAGAGGGTTTAAGTTAATTTTTAAAATAAGTGTCCTGCATCCATATTCTTGTAGAAAAATATAGCAGAAATATTTTCCCCTTTTCAACCCCACATTCTTTTATTCTGCCAGTATTTGGAGCAATGGATTCAGTCTATGTGTATCAACTTCGTTGCAAATGCATGAAAGTACTTTAAAAAATGTGGCAGAATCTATTTCACTTTGGTACCTGCTCTTACAGCACTAGAATCATTCAAAGAAGATTTCATAGAATCTATGTATACAATTCTTTCATTTGGACACCGGTCTCTGCTCTTCCCATCCATAGCAGAAATGAAAAACAGCTGGTCGTCAGCTTCCCTGAATTACTTACTAGTTTGACAGAGCAGAGCCTCAGACACTGTTTGTTGTTTTTCATGGTGCAGGGAAGGTGATTAAAACAAGATAAACATGCCAGAAGAAGAAAGAAAGAAAATACCTCAGAATAATTTGGGTGTGAAAAAAAAAAAATGCCCTTTGAACTTCTTAAAGACAGACTCAGGGCACTGTGTATAATGGGGAGAGGTATATATGGCTAATATAGGGGCATTAAAATGAAGTTCATGTTCTAGGGGAGGAAATATAAGGAAAATACACATCTCTGATGAGTTATCCAAGAATATGGAGTTCCATCTTTATTCAGAATTGCAGTAAGTGGTTTCTCATGTTCATTGTGCTCCAACAAATACTTTTTTGTTCTCTTTTGTTTTGTCATGGCTTACATGACTTTTTAAAAATTATTATTACTTCTTAGATAATTTATGCTTTATTAGAAAATTCCCTTCCTCTTGCCCCTGGTTTTCACATTTAAATTTAAATATGTTATTCTTTATCCACAATGATTAAGCCATAAGATGATTTAATAATAGGCATCTCCAAATCTTTTTAAAATAAGCTTTTAATTTTAAATTATTTTTAGATTTAAAGAAATATTCAAAGATAATACAGAATGCCTGTATACTCCTTACTCAGTTTTACCATTGTTAATATTTTATGTTACCATGGTACATGTGTCAAACTAAGAAACTGACATTGATATTATAAATTAAACTCCAAGTATCATTTAGATTTCATCAGTTATTCCACTAATACCCTCTTTCTGTTCCAGGATCCAATGCAGACTGTTATATTTCATTTAGTTATGATATCTCCCCACCCTTTCTGATCTGCGACAGTTCTTCATTCTTTCCTTGGTTTTCATGACCTTAACTGTCTTGAGGAAAACTGGCCAAGTATCCTGTAGAATGTCCCTCATTCTGGGTTTATCTGATGATTTGTCATGATGAGGCTGGGGTTATAGGTTTTATGGAAGGATGTCACAGATGAAGTGCCCTTCTCATCACATCATATTGGGAGCAGATGATATCCACATGTCATCACTGGGGATGTTAACCTTCATCACTTGATTAAGCCAGTGTTTGCCAGATTTCCCTACCATGTTTCCCTTTCCATGCTCTGTTCTTTCGAAGCAAATCAGTAGGTCTAGTCTACCCTTAAGTGGGTGGAAGAGGATTAAGTTGTATATTCTGGAGGGGTCAAGAGTCTTTTGCTCATTGTTCTATAACTTTTTATTGGTCAAGAGTCAATAAAGTAGACACCATCAGATTAAGCTTAATTGACAAATTGGGCCATTCAATTAATTCTATTCATATTCACATATTTCAAAACTATTTCCATCAACTTTCCTTAAACTGTTGAAGTGAAATTTCTTAACACTGTCTAAAATCAGTTCCACAGTAGAATGGTGAAGGATTCCAGGGTAGACTCACATGGTAAGCCCATGTCATTGTCTAAAGAAATGAGTCATTTATCAGATGGTGAAAGTTGGAAGGACTGTCCCCAACTGTTCATGTTGTTCTACATTGTACCATGCAGATTTTCAGTTTAGATACCACCCATGTCACCCTCTAGCAATAAAGGCCTACATAAATTCCCATATGAGCTAATTCCAACGTGTAGTGCAGGACGCCTCATAAGACAAAGGATTAGCTTCATATTCTGGTGTCATCAGACATTTGGGGCCATAAATCTGTCTCTGCCAAACTCACTAAATGTAAAGAAGAAGAAAACAATATGCCATTTTGGTTTTTGTTTCTGATTTTTCTTCCAAAACATGGCTCAGCCATAATTTAAGATAATGAGCCTAGATTCAATTGTTCTGTTAACCAGTAAGCCAGTCTCAAGTCCCTACTCTTTATCTAGCACTATGCCAAGGATTGAGAAATTTTTTCCACCCTGAGAATCCTTCAGATGATTTTGTTTCTTCTAAATAATTTTATGAGCTGATGAACACTTTGACAAATAAGACATAACTAAACCATCAGATGTTTCTTCCTCATTGTCCTGTTAATACAGTGAGACAAATGGTATGAGGTAATAAGTTGAAGCAAAAATAAAGAAATAAAATTAAAATGTTGGGAGATACTAAGGAGAAGCCTAGGTATTCATGTGGAGTTTGCAGTGTACTTAGAGAACTGATATTTATAACCCAACCTGCTTAGGCATGTAAGCTTATGACTTATTGGTCCCTTTTTGCTGAAAGCAAGATAGCAGTAGAGAGTAGGGGTCAACTGATAATTTAGAAAAGAAGTACCAAGCTGAGAGGATTTTTTTTTTTTTTAGTGAATTTCTTCAGTATGACACTGCCCTTTCAGCTTCAACCCATGTAGAGCCAGAAAACAAATCAGCAAAATGTAAATCTAAATGATTGTGTAGTAGAGAGGGATCCTTAGCATAATCTGATTTATTACTTGGTTATAATGATCACTTTGTTCTGCTCCCCACACTGGGATAATGACAGACTATTACCATCAGGCAATGCCAAGTTCCATTCTTTTGAACTGTCTAGCTTTGTCACTTTCCTTTGCTAATACTCACGTATTGAGTCAGAGAAGCAGCAGACACTGCAAATGGAATGATTCCTCATATGTCTCTAGGGATATGGTTTCCTGAGCTACAAATCTACCAAGGGTATGAGAACGAGAAGAAACAAACAAACAAACAAAAAATCACTGCTGCTAATTCAATTATGGGTTTACTTGGATCAAAGACTAACTACTATACATACCAAGTTCAAGACTTTACTCTTAGGATGCTGGAGGCCCTCTCCTCATGATTTATATTAAGGCCTATATAAGGTACATATGTGGCCTCTATGGATGTATATTTAAAATACTCTTTTTTAATCACTGGCAAACTGAAGAATGGCATACAAGGAGGTCCTATTCTGATGATGCTGTTTTAGTACTAGCAGGTTGGAGGAAGTGAGGAAAATGAGTAGACAAAAGAAGACATATTTACATATTGAACACCAAGTAGGATTGAATCTCAAAGGAGCAAATAAAAATTCTAGCAAATGAAGTTGTCCCATTTGAACATATAGCCAAATAATTAAAATATCAGAGAACTTGGTTCCCAGGGCCATATGACAGAGGGAAAACATATTTTTAAAAACACATTAGTAGGCATGGGGATCATTTTTTAAATATTTCCAATCTCTGCATTAGACAATGCATTTCATTAGAGAAAAGTCAGTGAAAATAGTTAATGGATGTCATTTTCTCAACTGCTATTGAATAAGTAATTACTATACATTTTAGCATACAAACAAAAATGTTCAAGAAAAGGAATTTTGCTATATTTTTTATAACTTTATTTTCATTTGAAGCCTATGTTCTATCAATGGTATAATCTTAATCAGAATGATTTTTAAATCATCTTGTTATAATCATTTTTTTCCATCAAGAGAAGCCATATTTCTCCTCCTCCATCTCCTTCTTGTCCTTCCTCTAGCTATATCTCTTGTGGTTGGTTCATAGCTCTTTATTATTATTTTGTTGTTGTGGTTAGAAATGGAAAGGTGAAAATCACATCAGTTAAATTTTCTCCTTAGCAATTTGGATGAGAACGGATACAGACCAGGCAATTTTTTTTTGTTTTTTCTGGTGTTTGCCATTTAAATGTTCTTTGTGTTCCTCTGCAGAGCTTATCAAGATCATTTATATGAATTATATGAGTTAAGCATTTGGTTTTGCCTTTTGGGATCTGCAGAAACGTACCATCTTTTTTTTTTTTTTTTAAAAGATTTTATTGGGGAATTGGGGGAGAGGAACAGCATTGGGGAATTGGGGAAGGGGAGCAGACAAGTTGCTGTCTTTTTGTTTTTCAGTCTAGTTGCTGAGGATGTTGCTTCACTGGCCCATGTTGGTATCGTCATTGCGCTCTTCCCAGATGAGGCAGATCGGGTCGATGGCCTCTGGATGGTCGCCCACCAAGGCCATTGAGAAATGTACCGTCTTTATAAGCACTATTGGAAAATAGTCTTAAATCCTCTTTCAGCTAAATAAGTAGAAATCAGATATATGACTTTAAATAGCAGTCTCACGCTGTAGGTACATATTGTTTTGACTTCCTAGAATCTTCTTTTGAAAACCGCCACTCCCCCATCCGCATGTGTTATTTTTTCTTTGTTCCAAGAACTGGTAGCTGACCGAAATGGAGCCAACTCTAGTCTTCTCTCTAGGGACAACTAATTGGATCAGGAGTAAGCAACTAATCCAAGCTGAACTTTTTATTCTTTGGGAACTTGGAATCAAGACCAAGATTACAGGTCTACCTGAGAGGAAGGTATACTTTTTTTGGTGTTGGTAGAAATTTTGCTCGACTTTGCAGACTGAGATGGCAGAAAACACTGCTCAGCAATAAAACAGAAACAGCAGAAACACAGAACAAATATCTTAATAGTGATTGAGCCTTTGGTTGTAGTTGTTCCTGAGGCTCAGCTTAAATCTGCATTTCATGTTACTAAAAAACACTAGTATCCTTTCCCCTTTCAGCTTATGTTTTAAGTGTATGGTTCTTGCAACCAAACAAGTCTTAACCAATGCTTGCCAATGTCTCTTATGCCAGGCTGATTCAGACAGACTCTATTATTATACTGCAGAGATAGTAAATGACTTAGTGTTTCTCACTAGCCATGTGAAGTCATTTCTCTATGCATGTGGTTTCATTTAGAAGAAAACCACGTGTTTGCAACTTCAAAACAACAAATGGAAAATTCATTCTCAGAGGCTTTCTAATAATCAGAGAGAGATAAAAATGATATAAGCCTATACTCATTTTATTTAATTTTAGAGTTTGTCCAATAAATACATTAAAACATGAAATTTTTTTGTCAATTTAGCTATGAAAAATCTGCTGAAGGCTGGAGAAAAAAAGTAAGTCTATGCATTTTTATAGATTATCTAGAATATATAGTTAATGCACCAATAAAAGAAGAAAGCAAGTCTTTGTCTAAACATATGGCTTATTCTGTTTAATTAATTTCTATTTTCCAGAAACACAAACTCCAGCTTGCTAAAAAAAGAAAAAAAAAGTAAGAAAAACCATAAAGCTGTGCATAATGGATAACAAAGCTTAAACAAAGTAGTGAAGAGTGGTTCAAATCCCAGCTTTGCTGTGTGACTTGAGTTAGTTATTCAATTTCTCAGTTCTCTTCTCTATAAAATACGGACAACAATATTTGAAAGTGTCTGAGGGCCATGGCACAAAAGTCCAGGAATACGTCATAGGAGGGCAGTGAGTTATAAATGAGTTAACATATGTAAATCATGTAGAGTAGTGCCTTAATGTCCACATATTTCAGTTAATGTTAGCTATTTTTTTTTTTTTGAGGGCAGTGTCACTGGCCCTCATATGTGGGACCTGAACCAGGGCCGCTGGCGTCCCAAGCCAGCACTTAACCACCGTGCCACTCCACCGGCCCTAGCTATTATTTTTTTTGACAGAAATGCTAGAACATGTTGTAGTTTTCATATAGAGCTTTGGTAATGTTTGCCATTTGATTACAATTAGCCCCTAAACAAATGGATGTTTCACAATACCCTATTTATCCTTGTTTCTGTGAAGGTATTTAAAAACAAAACCAAAAAATAAATACAATTTAAGATGAAAAAAAAGTAGTCTCTGTAATTTTTAGGAAGGTAAGGGGCTCCACCACATCTCACAGTGACAGAATACTAAAATTCCAGCATATTTGGGCATCTGACCCTATATAAGATATGTCTTTCCCTATCCTCTCTTTCTGGTAGCATGCAGATATTTGGTTGTTAGCCATTCATGACCCAGCCATATGAAAAAAGTGATATTCAATAGAGATGCTATCCTGATGGAATTCTGTGAGACCTTGGATCCCAGCCATACTTGAGGAAAAGATCCCTGGACTTTTGTGACATGGCTCTCAAAGACTTTCAACTATTTTTTTTCTCTTATTTTTTTTACTTATGTGATGTTGAGTATGGTTTTTATGACTTCCAACTGAAAGGATTCCAGTGTTCCTTTTATTTTTTTTTTTTAAGAGGGCAGCGTCACTGGGCATCATATGTAGGATCCAAACCGGGGCCACTGGAGTCCCAAGCCAGCTCTTAACCACCATGCCACTCGGCCGGCCCTCCAGTGTTCCTTTTACAGGCTAAGGGAGAGAGTCCACATTCTGCTTCCACGAGAATTGCATTCTTTTTTGATCCATTCTCCCCTATCAATAGAAAAAAGCAAAGAGGCATTTAGGTATGTTTTTATCAAGTCCAATTATTCAACTTAGAGATTAGAGGATCAAGTGAACCAAAAAAGACTGAAAAAAAAAAAAGATAAATCAAGAAACAGATTTTAAAGGAAACATCTTTAATAAATTGATGTCAATTCTAAATTTATTATAGTTTCAGATGGCACCATCTTAAAAAGATACACTTTAGAAAAAAGGTTTCCAAATTTATATAGCAGATCACATAGATATTCATTTTCTGCCTTGAGCTAAGATTATAAAGCATTATCAAGGTTAGTTTTTACATCAGGTGGGAAGGTATTCTGAAATTTCATTCAAAAGTACATTAGAGTTTACTCTGGAGCTAAAAAAAATCTTGAAGATGAGATACAGGGATATGCAAATAAATAACTTTGAATTGAGCAAGAGGAATAAGAAATAAAGGATAGAGCACTTCTCAGCTCTGCACCCCATCCCTGCCCCCATCCACACATCTCCCTTTACTATAATCCTCCTCCAATATTTGTGTTGGGCAAGGAAGGGGCAGGAGGGTGGGTTTGGGGAATAAAACATTTTTAGAATGTCCCGTAAGGCTTTCTCCTGTGGGACAGTTAAAAATTTTTCCTCTGCCAGAGGTTTCAATATCCAGTCCCACACTAGAAGCACTTTACATCTTCATCCGTCCTCTAAAAGTCATTGGTCGTAACACAATCTTCATCATTAAAAAAACTGAGGCACAGATTGCTTTAACCTCCCCTCCCCCGCAAAAAAAAACAAAAAACCCTCACATTGAGATTATGGCAGAGACGAAACTAAGAACTCTTTATTCCTATCATATCACTTCCTATACAACTACTTGCTTCATTCTTGCTTTCCAAGTTTTGTTGTTTCTGAGACTTCCTTGTTTGCTCATATGTCCAGAGAATGTGGGAAAATATAATTAACTGGGAGACTGAAGTTTGGCTGTAATTATCACTTCTAGGCAGTGCACTGTGGCAAGAGCCATACATGGTATGCAGGGCCTTTATTATCCCAAACTATATTTTAAGCTCCTGTTAAGTCCCACCGTTTCCATTGACTTTTCCCAGTTCTCCAAGTTTATGACAATCTTTTCATTTCTCTGAACTACTGTAGGGTTTGATTGTAAATAATCTCATCATAGTTTCTATTGTGTGTGAGACTTTCCAACATAAATATAGGGTCCTCAAAGAGAAGTACAAGTATAGAACTGCTTTCTACTTAATTCATTTTTACACAACAACTCACATTGTTCTGGGTTAAATATGTATGTGTGGAAGGACTTGCCACTAGTCTTGTGTATGTCAATTAATGGTGGTTTCTCCATTTACTACTCACAATTTCTGCATGTTTTTACTAAGCTTTGCATAAATGTAATATGTAGTTTCAGACCAGGCTATACTCTTCTGAGTAGTCACACACCTGATAGAGCTAATTAGCAATATGTATCAAAAAAACCCCACAGTATTTAACTAAATTCCTTTTGTGGCACAATGATTAAACTTAGATGAATGGGTAGCTGCTAAATTACTCAGGTAAATAAACTGGTTCTGGATCTTGTGGAGAGGAAAAAGGGTTAGGGGGTTGAGATGGAAAAGGGAGGTGAGAAGTTTATATAGGGATTACTTCAAAAATAAAAGTAAATTAAATTTTTGAAAAAAGGAAAAGCAAAGCCAAAGGATAAGATAAAAGGGAAATTACTGGTGTGTGCAAAAATATGCATGTATTATTTTCCTGTGTGTCAATGTAAGCACATGAGAGAAATGCAAGGAAATCTGTTTCTTTTTACGGTTGACTCTTCTGTGTGTAGTGGGATTTTCTGGCTACATCTGAGCTAAATATTATGGCAAATAGCAGAACACAGTAGTTATTGCACATGATTGTCTGTGAACTGGGTGGGCAGGAATTTTTCATTTTATAAATCATTTCAGCTTGCAGCTCTAATTCTGAGAGCTGCACTGAGACTAAAAAAAGCTCAAGAAAGAAAAACATGCTTTGCATTTTTTTTCTTCTTATTCCGCCCTTCCTGGTTTTGATAGATCTTTAGTGTTAATGATTATTTTTTTAAGATGTTTCAAAATATCTTTATTGCTCTGCTTTTGAAGCAAATTATTATGTTTTCCTATTTTATTTTCTTCCTTGTCAGAGAAATTTAGTACCAAAGCAATGGAGTCTAGTGCTTCCTTCCTTTATTTCGGCTTATTTATAGCACAGTCTATATCAATGAAATAATGCTATATTATTTCCTTGCTGATTGCTTAATGTTCGTAGTTCAAAATTCCAGCCAAGGTCCTGAAGTGGTTTTGCCCTTATTTAAGATTTCCTGCTAAAGACATTCTATTACAGCTTTGCAAATAAGTACCTCCCTGGCCTGAGGTCACTCTAAAGGTAATTTAGTAATTTAAATAAACACCCTCTGCCAATCTCTTTCTTCCTTCTGGGAGACTGGGGAAGCAGTTTTCTTCATATTTCAGATTTCTTCCCATTTTCCTTCAATGATTCTTCAGACTTCAACCAAGAGGTTACTTATTATATAAGCCATATATAATATGTCTCCAGGGCAAACATGAAATGCACTTGAGACACAAAAAAGGGGGGAAAAAATGCTTGACAGCTAGTGGCAGTGAGTATAGTTTTGTAATTTGCTTACTGCTGTGGTAAGAAATTTAAATTAGTTCTTGAGACCATATAGTTATTGCGATTAATCAAAATCTAGAGCCATGGCCCCTTATCCAGCCAGGAACTCCATCCAACCCCACCTACACCTTTGCTGCCTGCTCTTCACATAGGTTTTTTTTTTCCCCCTTCACTTCTTCCTATATGCTAATCCTGCTTTTCAATAAGTCACATATCTTTTTAATAAGTCCCTTACATTTGTTACCCATCTCCTATTTAGAATTGGGTAATAGAAACTAGTATTCAAAGGTCAAAATGAAGAGACGGTATCCTTTATACTTAATAAGCCTTCTAATTTGCCATTGTAATAACTAAGCTGAACAGATTCACAGGTGCGTTCCGTTAACATGTGCACACACAATTCCTTGTGTTAAGTGAGCTTTTATTGGTTGTAGTCAATAGGTTTCTGATTGGATTTTCATAAAGATTTTGAGTGCACGCCACCCTAGACAATTAACCGTGGTGATTTGATTTCAAGAAAGTTTTAAAAATTATATGAAGACAAATTCATTATCACTGTATTGGCTGTGTTTAGTATGGTTCTTCCTATATATAATTATTTTTTTTAAAAAGGTGTGAAAGTTAAAGCAATACAAAAGTATCCCCTAGTCCAGAACTATGAGATACAGAAATATTGTTTCAAGTATGGAATTAAATTTCTGAAATACTTCAATTTCCTCAATGTAAATAGTTTATGTAAACATGGACTTATATAATTAAAAATAAAAATTCTCTATTTAGTACAACTCAAGAGGAAATTAAATAAGTCAGATAAACATAGTGCTGTGTTCATTTGCACTGCAATTACTCCTCAGAAATTCCATTTGATAAATTACACCAAAGTAGAAATGAATGAATGACCCAATTTAGGTTAGGCACAATCAGAACCCTTTCCTAGGATTTTTGAACGTAAGTATTATAATAGAAAGCATCTCTCAGCCTTTCTGGTGGCAAGGCTATGTATGGCATGGCTTATTTCAATAGATCTTCCAGTTGCTTAGCAAAAGCCCAGAGTCAGAAAGATTTGGAGACTCTCTGTGGATGGTTTCTTGTACCAGCTAACTGCCCCTTACAACCACCACTGGTTTTCTTGTGGTTTGCTTAAATGTAACAGTATATCCCCCCCTTTCCCTAATCTAGTTTGATCTGGGTTTCTGTCACTTCCAAGAAAAGGGTCCTAATCAAGCAACCATAATAGGTATTTTTGTGGACTTTGTTAAATATATATGTGTATATATATACACACACACACACACACACACACACACACGTGCGCACGCCTTTATAAACACACACATACATATAATATTTTTATTTTTGTTGCATGATTTTTTTATTGTATTGAATTAGGTCCTGGGTGTGCCTTGTATGTGGTCAAATGAATAGAAAACAACTAAAGAAAACTATGAGTTGTAAAAGGAATACGTATAAAGATTTTTTTCACATATACTAAAACTTGTGGAGAGCATCTTTTTATATTCATCTTTTCTTTCCTAAGCATTTTTTCTAATTAGATAGTTCTGACTGTCTTCCCACCAAGGCAAAGCCCAAGAACTCTATTTACTATGGCCTGACAACAGCTCTTTCACTAAAAGATCCAAGAAGGGTAGAATAAATGAGAGTTGAAAAATTTAAAAAGAAAAAGAAGGTGGGGGGGGAGGAGGAGAAAGGTTGAAGTGAAGTGATGAGAGGAGGCAGGTAGTAAATATATATCCTGTAAACTATTTTTTCTTCTGAATTGCTGCAAGGTATAATCAGTCCTCTGCTGCTCATTGTGGGTTTTCTTTGCTACCTTCCCCAGCCCCGGCCAATTTGTATGTGTATATATTTGTGTTAAGTGCATCAGCATACATCCAGAGGGATTAGAGAGAGAAGTGAAATATGATAGGAAATTGAGCTACCAACTGTACCAATTTAAAAGCCAGAGAAAATGCTCTGCAATTCGTTTGAGTCACCAGTGTTTTATGAAGTCTCTCAGTGCCTGGTAACTTTGACCTTCTCTTTACTGAGGACATTGGAGAATAGAAGCAGAGACTTTTACTTCATGTTCTTAGGTGGTGTTTAGCCCTGTGATTTTGATTTTCTCCAGTCTCTGACTCAGCTTACTGGAATGACAATGAAAAAAAAATTATATCTTTAAATATGTAGCTTTAATGATATTAGACTGCAAGTGTTTGGGCTTAATAGGGATGCAGTTCCTCGTAGTAAGAGCAGTTGTAGTAGTAGCAGTTATAGTAGTGGTCGTAGTTATCATTTTGAATAATAGTTGCTAATATTTAATGAGCACTAATTATGTGCCAAGAAGCACACAAAAGCTTTGGATAATTTATTTCATTTAACCTCTGTGAGATCAGGTTATTCCCCTATTTCACACATGAGAAAACCCAGACTACATTGGTGGTTATAGTCATGGTAGATATACTTAAAATGGCAGTAAACGTTGTTGTAGCTAAGATTCATTTAGTATTCTCTGTGTGGTGAGAGTAGGTCAAATATTAGTTAATCCTTACAAAAATACCATGAGTTAGGGATCACCATTTTGTCTATTACTGTATGCCATGGATTATAAATGGCATTATTTACTTATGCACTTATTATTTTGTAAAAATAAGAACACTGCATTCAATTCATTCATCAATTATATATATAACTCTGAAAATTTAGAAATAGTCAAATGTAAAATTAAATGTGTACCTTTTAGGCAAGGGAGAAGGCACTATTTTTGCCATCTTACAGATAGAGAAACTAAGCTTTAGTGATAATAAAAACATGCCCCAATCCCACATACTGTACTAAGTAGCAACACTGGGATATAAACCTCGGTCTGCCTGGTATGGAATCTTCATACATCTGGATTGATCTGGAGCAGGGGTCGGCAAACTTTTGAGACGGAAGAGTCAACCATGTCCCTCACAACAATTTAAAAGTATTTGAGAGCCATAAAACAAATGAAATCACCATTATGTGAATAATATCCTTTACAAAATTTATAAATGAAACTATGATAGTTTTATTTTCTTTTTTTAATTTTACTTCAGAGCCATATGTACTTACCCAAAGAGCCGCGTGTGGCTCACAATCCACAGTTTGCCAACCCCTGGTCTGGAGTCATCAGAGAGAATGTCTCCTATTTATACTGGCTCTTTTCAGTGCAAATCCTCAGCCAAAAAGATTTGAGAAAAGGTCCGAGGCTCTTTCTACTCAATCCCACGTATCAGTAACCTTATAAATCAAATGCATATGCAAAATTAAAATGAACAGTGGATCGCAGGCTGCCTCGGTGGCCAATCACTACAGAATCTTGAAATACAAATTCTCTCAGTAGCAAGATTACCTGAATAATTGACCCGACCTTCTTAACTTCCCTTGCCTTGAAAAGTCAACAATTAACTGTATGCCTGGCTCTTTGCCTAATTGGGCAATGATGTTTCTGAGACATAATATCCATATTGTGACAGTTATCTTTTCAAATATGTAATTCCACAAACAAAAGCAGCTTGAGCAGTTAAATAATAGCGTTTGTGTATAGTTTTAGTCATGCCTTACCACTTTGTTATAGGACCCAATTCCCTTGCTAAACTCTCAGGAAGTTATTTCCTGTGCATTTCCTGAGGTTTCCACAACTAGCCATTTTTAAAGAGAATGATAGTTAAAATAATAGAGCTTTTAAGGAATCTGAAGTTTAGTCATTAGGATTGTGGCCAATGGGTGTATTTCCTGCTATCTGGGAATATAAAAGGTGGAATTCCTCTCTAATTATTGCAGAGACAAACATCATTATTTTTTTTTTTTTTTCCTCTAGCAGATTGACAAGAGGCTCCGTGGAACATAGTGCCCCAGTAACAACTAGATGCCTTTGTGCTTTAAGAGAAACAAAACAGGAAACCAACCAAGAAAACCAATCTTGATTTTCTCATACAAACTGAAAGACAGTCAGGGGAAACATGTTTAGATAGAAGTGATGCAATCAAAGGTTTACTATATCATAACAAAGAGGCCTGCATATGATCAAACTTCTGAACATTCTCTTACAAAAAGATATTTGGAACCAGCGTTTATTTTCCTGTAGATGTTGAATGGAAAAGCGTAGAACTTTAGAAGAGAGCTGGTTCATAATGAAGAACAGTTTTGAGCACACAAAAGATAAAACAGCTTTACATTTCAAACTAACAGAGCTTAAGTTTTGTGCCTGAAAGGGCAATGAGATTTTATCAAAATGAACATGAAAACATTTTCATTGTCTTTATGTCTTTGGGAATGTTTTAGACAGCAACCTGTCCTTTCTCAGCAACTCCAGTACTTATAAAAAACGCCAACTTTCTTAATAAGAGTTAGATTCAGCTCACTTAAGTTTATTATCACTACACTGCCCTGATCTGTTTCCTGATCTGTGTCCCCCTTTAGAATCTCTCGATTATTACTTCTGCCACCCCTGAGCCAGGTCCAGGGACTCTGACGGTCTGTCCTTAAGCACGGAGCAGGGACTTTGTACTACTGCTGAGACAAGGCTTGGCTCTATGGAAAGATGTCTCAAGTTTAAGTGATCGTGAAAGAAGAATGATGATAAAGAATGTCAGCAACATAATCAGTCTTATGAAATGTAAAAGCTTGCCTTTTGAGCACTTTAGGTAGAATCCTAGAGGTACAATAATCACCCTGGTACAATGGAGACTGTTGTCTGGACACCCAGCACCTGTGCTCCTTTCTTTTGGTGTCTATAGGTCCCAATTAACCCATGAGGAACTGCCATAGTTTCTGTCTCAAAACAGGAGGTTTGAGTAATACTTACATCAACTAAAAATCTGAGGGTGGAATACATGATTCTGGCCTGTATCAATCTGTTTTTATTTATGTGTATCTTTCCATTGATTGGCACACTGCCATACACTTACTAGGAAATTAATATTGTTCTCCTGATTTTAAGTAGAGAGACAACACATATTCTGTTCTAATAACATTTTAGTAAAGAAAAAGAAAAAAAAATCATATAAGGGAAAGGAGGCATTAGCTTATTAAGAAGAGGTAGAAGAAATAGAATTATAAGTTACTTTTATTTGTGCAGTCATGAGCCTTTTCCCCAAGTCCCAAATTAGAAAGAAACTAAACAAGAGTAGAAAAATCCAGGTCTCATGTGTAATTATGGTTTAGATTAGTAAGAGATTTATAAATTATATTTATAGTTATTTCTGTTTTTATGTGTCTTATATAGCTATAAATCTTTCAAAAGTTATATATTGACTTTTCAAAGCCTGATATTCTGCAGAAATAAATAAGTTAATTCATGCCTCTTAAAAATAAAGTAGATCATAATTACTTTTATTTTTAAATTATTTACTCCCTCTACTGGTGACTTTTTGAAGTCATACAAGTTCAATAAAAGAAAGTTGAATATGTGACTTCCAAACATACATCAAACTCTGAAAATAGAATTAGTATTCTATTTATTAAAAAGTATATTTTATGAATTAATGTACTATTACCTCATTTCTTTGTCCCCATTGCTATAGAAATTTTTTTAAGCAAATTTTTGTTAATTTGGGGTAAAATATATTTATGTTTGTCATAAAGTACATTTCTTCTAGAATAGTTAGCTAAACATTGTTTAATTTCAAAATTAACATTTGTCTTCTTTACATGTGTGTATAAAAATTCTTAGAAGCTTAGACTGAGTCAGATAAATATTTCTAATTCTGTATGATGGGTTTCAGATTCAAAAGATACTGAAATAAGGGTTCAAGTAAATGACATAGGCTCATAAAATGTTTAGAAATAGTAATGAGAACTTGAAAGGATATACCAAAGAAGAGAAGCTAACCAGATAGTTATTTAAAAGGGGATATAAATAGTATCTGGCAATATGGCTGAGACTGAAACATTAAGACGTCTCCAAATAAATAACTTAATATCTGTCCATATATGAGGGACACAGAAGAGATGTCATAATTTCAGAAAGAATGTATATATTTCCTCAACTGAACTGACTTCTGGTGGTGATGGTACAGCACCCAAGAATGTTTTATAATTTTATTCTGTGTGTGTGTGTTGGTGGGAGGAAGAACAAGGATAAATGAAGACAAATATTGCATTCTTATTTGGTTTTCTTCTTTAATGGTTGTGGGTACTGAGAGTTGTGACATATATATGACTTATAAAGACTTCTAGTGGAGTGAATTAGGATGCAAATATTGATCACCACGTGGACAACTTGATGCCCCAGAAACTTTACAGAAGGTTTTTTTCCTGTGGCTTCCTGTGCTCACAATACAGGAATGATGTGTTTCTTGGTTTTGTGCTGAATATTCCTCAGCCATACCATGAAGGCATTCTGTGACTGTAACCCTGTTTCCAGCTAATACAAGCACATAGACACTAGTTTTATAATTTTCCTTTTATTGTGGCACATTTCAACCTATAACTTGGGGACAATATTATAAGTGTGTTATGTACTCTTTACCTTTATAACTTTATTAGAATTCTTAATACAGATTAGTGAGACATGTTTAATTCACATTTGTAGACTTTGCTTTCAGCAGTGATAGGCTGGCCTGTAACAGATTGATTCTCCTGTTGAGAACTAGAATTCTGGACAAAATATTAACAAAAATCATCAGAGAATCACCAAGTGGATCTGAGAGGACATTAATGTAGATAGGAGAGCTAAAACAATAAATTATTTTCTTCTTTCCCATGTTGGTTACATTATTAATAGAAAGGCACAGAAAGGGTTTCATTATAGTTTAACACCATGTGCTGAATGACTGAATGATAGGAATCTGTGTGGAAACTGACTTTCACCAGGGTTTTTCATTTTTTTCCTTTGAAAATTACAACTCTATTGTGATTTTCAACTGTGATATTTTTGGCAATTTTAGATTTTAGACATAATCAGAGATTAGAATTCTTCAAAGTGAATTATGATAAATATTACAACCCAATAACAAAGTTGGAAATACAAATAGTTACTATGCAAAATATAGGAAGTAGCTTTGCATGATTCTTAAAAGCTTAAATTTGAGCCAGCTAGACATGAATTTGAATCCTTGCTGGCCGTCCACTTTCTAGCCATTTTACTTTTGGTAACTAATTATATAGGTTTATGATGTGTAAATGATCTGATGTGTATAAAATGCACACAAAGCAATGCTCAATTACTTTTATCAATGATGATTATACAACAATATTGACTTCATTAATTAAATTAAATGAAAGCTGAGTAAAAACTAACCATGATTTACAATAGTTTACTGGACAAATGAGTAAAGACTTGTTTGTAAATGATGATGCTTGCAGTAGTGTAATAAGTAGATGGTCATTCATAAGAGACAAATGGTTCTTCTAAATTGCAACATAACAAAGAAAAATATTCTGTTCTTTGGTCTAGTCTAATATTTATACTGATAATCAATTAAAAAAAATAAAACCAGGGCCGGCTCAGTGGTGCCGTGGTTAAGCTCTGGCTTGGGAAGCCAGTGGCCACGGTTCGGTCCCACATATGAGGGTCAGTGACACTGCTCTCAAAATAAATGAATAAATAAATAAATGAAAAAAAATAAATAAATAAAACCAAAGTCAGCCAAAAATTTATAAAGAAGAATGTTCACAATATGATTCACCTAGGGACATTGGAAACAGGCTAAATGTCTAACAAGAAAAGAATGTTAAGTAAAATATTGGTATTACAGTAAAATGAGATAGTATACAGGCATTACAACAATATTTGTGAAGATGCTTTTAATGTGGTAGTAAGAAGTTTATTAGATTGTACTCTGCACCCACGTGGCCTGGGTCGGTTTGAGCATGTACCCCAAATGTAAGTCTATCAGAGCAGAATGTTCCCTTATCTTAGTAATGTCATTTTAAGGATTTGTACATGATTTAAGAAGCTGCAATTAGAGTGTATTTTAGCATTTTCGGTAGAAAAGTTGGAACAAAAATTTTCTTTCATAAGAGCTTTGGGAAAGAAACTTTCTCTTTGGATGCTGTAGGGTATAAAGTCTGGAGTCCATACTGATGAATGTGGTGTCAGCATGAGGGGAGGTAGTATGAGGAAAGAGCCAACCCAAGAAAAACAAATCTGAGAGAAGTACAGGTAAATGCAACCAGTGCCCAGGTGAATCTCTGGTTTGTGCTTGAATTCACTTCTTTCTCTGGACTTTTCAGTTCTATAGCCAATAATATCCTGGGTTTGTTTCAGCCAGTTTATGTTGGGTTTACTGACCCTTGAAACATGATAAATTTTGAATAATACACATATGCTATAATTCTAAATGGGGAAAAAGGATGAATCAAAATTGCAATAGGCAAGCTGTTCTCAATTATGGAAAATGCATATTCATAGTCAACACTGGAAGATATGTAAAATATTTCTAGTTGATAAGCAACTATTATTTATTATTTTATCTTTTTATGCATTTTTCAAGCTTTCATTACAGGCACATATTACTTTCATTATCTAACATTTTTATTTTTTTTTCAAATCATGTCTTGGGAGGCAAGTTGGGCAAGTAATTTTGAATAAACTCCATTTTCTTATTTTTGTAACATTATAATAATGTATACATAGATAAGTAAATAATTCATCTCTGGTCATAAATAAGATATTTTAAATGATTTTTCTGAGAGCTATCTCCTTTTTTCCTAAAGTTATCTGTCACATACATTAAGTGTTCATCCATCAGACAGAGCATTTTATTTGATTAAAATGTGAATGGTCTATGTATTTACATGGTACAGATAACAAAAATGCCCCCTTTAAATTGTGCCCCCAGCCATAGTGGGTCCCATCAGCCCACACATTCTAACAGCCAAGATCTGTGAGTTTGAACTATAAGCCCCATTCCTGGTCTGCGATCAAACTTAATATTAGTGGCTTTTCACTATGTATCTGCAAAGGTGGTATTCTTACTCATGAACTATTAAACATTCTGATATCCTTTAAGCCCTTTTCACACAGAGAAACTAAACCTAAAATTCTAAAAGCAAAAACAAAAACCCACCCCTTTTTACAGGGCTCAATTTTCAAACAATAGCAATACTATTTTCTTGTTCAATTCTTATTCGTCTGTGTATGATAGGAATAGTTTTCACGTCTATGTGTTTTCCCTTTGACTGTAAGAGATTTCATTTAAAGAATTTTCTGTTTAAAAATAGCATTACAGAAAGATGGTTGCTTGATGAGAAAAGCATATTACCAAAGGGCAGGAAAGAAAAACTAAACTTAGCTGCATAAGTGGCAGAGCCTCTGAGAGGGCAATGAGTGTGTGAAGAGTGATTTAAATCCCCTTTCTCAGTGTGAGATAACAAGATGGAAAATGTGAATGGACTGGCAATATACTGCTCAGGCACACATCGAAGGGGGTCCTAGGCCCTCTCAAGTCTAGGTCAAGCTCCCAAACACGGAAACCACACAGAGTTAATGATAATTGAGATCATATGTTTCTTATCAAAGCTTCCTCAAGAAAAGCAGCTTAAGGGAAAATTCATAAATATGTGTCTCGACCGCAGTCTACCAATCCCCTTCCGCATTGGAGCCTTCAGCTAATTTGTTGACTTAATTATCCAAGGCACAGGAAGGTTACACAGAGTGATAATCTGATTTTCTCTGATTGCTGATCACTGCAGAAAGTGGCCCATAGGATGCAAAATAAAGCTAGAACTTTAGGCTATGTCAAATGGAGAGGTGAGGCAATTATCCAGATAATTCAGGCAAAGTTGACTGTTTACAGTAATCTAATTATCTGGATAAGTACTCAGCCTACACTCTGTCTACCAGAATAGTGGCTTTAATCATATCATTGGGCCTGATTAAATGGGTTATCCCTTATATCTAAATATAGTATGAACTATTTATGTTTAATAGTTAAATTCATAAGGAAACATCTACTATAAAATCGTATAAAAACATCACTCCAAATGTTAGGGAGAGCAAATAACATTTTATCTGAATAAAGAATGAGTGCTGGTCTTTAAACAATTTGAAAACATGAGACCATAGAAAGAAAATAATGTGGGAAAATATAGATTTCCTGTGTGTGAATCTTATATGAAGACCTGTATAAAAAAGTGAGGTAAGGGAAGTTGAGGCTATTATGGTTAATGGGAGGTTTTCCCATGAGGTCTCCATTGGAAATCTATATTCTGATGATAATCTCTGATTGTCAAGAGGTACCAAAAAACAAAACAAGACAAACTTTAAATAGAAGAATGAGAATCAGTTAACTCTTTTTCTTGCTTATTATAGAAATGTTAGAAAACATAAAATTATAAAGAAGAAAACTCCAAGTCACAATCCAGAGTGCACCCCACTCTTAATGTTATTATGTTTGCTTTTCCATAATTTTTAATGATACATGGTGTTATTTGAGGCTTTGGATCAAACTAGGCATGTTTTTTCAATTATGCAAGTCAACAAAAATTGGATTATACTGTACATATTGTTTTGGAGCATGTCTTTCTCATTAGATAATATTTTGGGTGTCTTCCTATGTCCATAAATATGTAGATACAGCATCATTTTTAATTCTCTTACATGAATACAACATTAATCCAACCTCTTTTTTTGGACACTACGTTGTTTCCAATTTTCTTATAAACAATTCAGTGTTGATATCCTTACAAATGTGTGCATCTTTACATACTTACTTGATTATTTCACTTATTTTAAATTTATAGAGATAAAACTGCTTGGTCAAATGAAAGGCACATTTTTACAGCCTTTGGTATATATTTGTCAACTGAATACCATATATTTTTTATGAGTTATCTAAGACACAAGCTGGGTGTAAGAGTGCCTAGTTCCCTACATGTTATACCTAAACATTTTTACTTAAAATTCTTTTTGGTTTTGCAATTTAATATGTTAAAAAGTCAAATTTTTGCTATTTGTCTTTGTACTTTTTCGAAAATAAATACTATTTTACAAGTTATTTTCCCTTTCTAGTTTTTCTTCCGTTAATTACATTTTCATATCTTGGTACCTTTTCCTTTTGGGGTATTTTTCTTTTCTATTTATAAAAATTTCATTATCATAATAAAAATGTCAAAACTCTAAGACTATTTTCAAATATTTTTCTGAGTTTTTCATTTGTCTTATAATAATATTTTAATTATATTTTTTTCAATATAGAAGCTTCTCAAATTCATATAATCAAATTTTTGAAGTTTTTCTTTATTGTATCTCTCTTTTATCTTTGCTTAGAAAGTTTCTCATTTACAGAATCAATTGTGTGTGTGTGTGTGTGTGTGTATAACTATACATCACTATAATTTATTTCTGCCCATTTGTTATTATTTTAAAATTTAAATATTTAATCCATTTGGAAGAAAGATTTATAATAAAGAAAATAAAACTATACTCAGGGTATTTTGATTATATCAGTTGTGATTTTCTTATCCTGATGCTGCAAAAATTGATGATTTGATATACATAAGATACACACTCCAAGGCACCTAGGTCTACCTGAAGTGACAGTGAAACTGCTTTGAGGATATCAGAGTACATAACTCAAAGAATGAAATTCAAATCACCCAGAATAAAAATAAGACTATAAAAGAGTTCAGAGAGCAAACATCAAGTCGTGTGCAAAGAAATGAGAATTGGACTAGCATTGTTTAGTTTAATATGGTATGTTAGAAGACAATGGAACAAAGTGTCTGAAATTCTGAGATAAAATAATTTTAACCTAGGTTTTTCACCGACAAACCAATGTTCAAGTGTGAGCACAGAAAAAGACATATTTTGCATAAAGTGGAACACAATAACTTTACATTTTGTGGACATTTTCTTAGGATGTGGTATGAAATGTTTCAATAAAATGAGAGAGCAAAAAGTGGAATTCATTTGATCCAACTGGTAAAAGTTTCAACCCACAAAAGCAGTGATGGTAAGATCCAGTATAACAACTGAGCAGCAGGAAGACAGCAACAAATTCACACGAGCAGAAGTAGGGAAGGTTTTGGAGGAAAGATCTATATAGAATAAATGGTAGGATAGAGAATTGAATGAAAAAAAAAATAGTTCACAATGAAGGCAAACACAGAAAGAAATTAAATATAGGATATTAGAAACTTCAAAATAAGAAATTACTGTTTTGACCAAAAAACAAACTCAAATAAGCATAATTTTAAATAATTGATGAGATATAAGAAAGAAAATTTCATTTGACAATAATGCTAGTTGTGTCAATGAAACTATTAATATGAAAATGTAATTCTATCACATTACTTGACCCGACTTATATTATTTACATGGTAATAATAATGTAAAGCCTACAACTGATCTCCAACTTTTAGAGTCAACTGACAGGAAAGACCTGTATCAAAGCTGTATGTAGTTGTCAGGCAGAATGAAATTGTTTGCAATTTTGATAATGTATAGGTAAAAATGTAGTTGAAAGAAAAATGGGAAATAAAGGAAAGGGGAAGAAAAGTGTGGAGGCACTAATATCTTCACTTACAAAGTAGAAATCAAAAGATATTTTAAAAAATTAGTGAGAAATTAGAGAGGGAAAGTAGAAAAGGGTAAAGGGGGTCATATATATGGTGATGGAAGGAGATTTGACTTCAGGTGGTAAACACACAATGCAATATATAGATTACATATTATAGAATCTTGCACTTGAAACCTATATAATTGTATTAACCAATGTCACCTCAATAAATTTAATAATGTTTTCTTTTAAATCAGAGACATAAGTATGTTAAAGGTTATAAAAATAGCTAATAAAATAAAATAGCATAAAATAAATATGAAACACTGATCTGAATTGGTAGATGGGGGAATGCGATATAGTAGGAAAGTAAAATCTTCATCTTGCATATCAGAGAATTAATAGGTATTGTCTAAGTTAAATAAATAGGAAATAGAAACCCAAATATATGTAGCTATGGAAGTAACAACCACAAGCTTGAAAGAAAGAAAGAAAGAAAGAAAGAAAGAAAGAAAGAAAGAAAGAAAGAAAGAAAGAAAGAAAGAAAAGGAAAGAAACAAACAAACAAACAAACAGATTGCAGGCTATGGGCAAAGAGAGTGCTGTTTGTTTTTCTTTTTTTAATTTTATTATAAACTTTTCTGTAGTATTTGATTTATCAAGTGCCTGTAGTATTTTGATAAAACTCAAACCTAAAATTAAAGAGAATGTTGCTGGAGGGCCTGAGAAAATTGCATATTATGAGAAATTTGTTAATTCACAAAATATGTGTCATTAAAAAACATGGAAAAATCTTTCTGATTGAAAGATACAAACTGACAATGCAGATAAAGGGCTATTGGGACTGAACTGAGGAGTTTGACAGAGGAATGGCAATGCTATAGCAGATAATTCCTCAAAATTTTAACTGAGAAAATGGTTGCCTAGAATTAAGACTGTGTCTCAGTCTCTCTTGCAGCTAGAAATGGTCAAATGGTCATGTAACTAAGTCACGAGTAACCATATGCGAATGGGAATGATGTGTGCAATATTCAGATTGAGCCTTTAGAGGGAAACCATGTGCTTATCACTTCCCCTTTCCTCCCTTCCAGCTGCCAGAAACAAGGACTCATAGACAAATCATATAGAAGAAATGAAAGGTAAAGTGTCTTACTCTAGGTTATGAGCAATGAATAGCAGAGCTGAAAGAACAACACACGTATTGACACAAAATCTTCACAAAGTGTGTAAGTCGGAATATTGCATTCTCTACTCCCATAATAATTTAGCATTCTAAAACATTAATTTTCCAAACATTAATTGGCATTTGGATAAATCAGGGTATTTACTGACAAGATTTGTTTATTACTGGAGGTGGTTTATACTTTGAGACATTTGGTTTATTTGAAACTATTTTCTGACAAGATCTTTAAAAAATACTCTTAAAAACAAATCATATTTCCAGGGTTTTTGAGGTCATAAAGTTCTACTGTAATCTTAATTTTCAGTATGTTAAAACTAACACACACACCAAGACAATCTTGAAAGAAGAACAAACTTGGAGGATTTATACCTTTCAATTTTGAAACTTACTACGAAGCTACAGTAATCAAGATTTTATGGTGCTGGCAAAAATACAGACATTTAGATCAATGGAATAGAATTGAGAGAAATAAACGCATATGTATTCAATTAATTTTTGAAAAGGATGCTATTACCATTCAGTAGGGACAGAGGTCTTCAACAAATGGTGCTAGGATAACTGGGTATCCTCATGCAAAACAATTAAGTTGGATTCTTACCTCACACCACATTAAAAAAATAAAGTGTAATAAAGTCCTAAATGTAAGAACTAAAGCTAAAAACTCTTAGAAGAAAATATAGGAGTAAATCTTTGGAATCTAGGATTACACAATAATTTCTAAGATTAGACACCAAAAGCACAAGCAACTAAAGAAAAAACTAGATAGACTGGCTAACACTCTCAAGAAAGTGAAAGGACAACCCACAGAATGGTAGAAAATATTTGCAAACTACATATTTGATAATAGTTTAGTATCTACAATATATAAAGAACTCATACAACTCAATAATAAAAGACAAATAACCTGATTAAAAATTGGCAAAGGACTTTAATGGACATTTTTTCAAAGAAGACAATACCAATGGCCAACAAGCACATGAAAAGATGCTCAGTGTAATTACTCATTAGGGAAATGCAGTTCAAAACCATGAGATACCACTTTACATATACTAGGATGACTATAATCAAAATGATAGACAATCACAAGTGTTGGTTTTGATGTGGAAAAATTGGAATCCTCTTAGATTACTGGTGGCAATGTAAAATGGTGTAGCCACTTTGAAAAAACAGTCCAGCAGCTCCTCAGAAAGTAAAAAGTTACCATATGATCCACCAATCCCACTCCTAGGTATACGAGTATACCCAAAAGAATTAAAAACATGCCCACACAAAAATTTGCGTATGAATGCTCATAGCAGCATTACTTAAAGTAGCCAAAAGCAGAATCAACCCATCAATGTCCATCAAGTGATGAATGGATACACAAAATGCAGCCTATCCACAACTTGAATATTATTCAGCCATAAAAAAATTAAGTATGGATACATGCTATGACATGGATAAGCCTTGAAAACATGATAAGTGAAAGAAGCTAATCACAGTGACATCTATTACTTTGGTGGTCATTTTATTCTTCCAACATGTCAAAGAAATAATTATAAGAGATTCTAGTAAATTAAAGATTTACACTTCATTGTATCCAATTTAATCTCGTGTCTTTTTAAGTGACTTTTTTCCAATACCATACACCTTACCCTTTCTCTCAAAACTATAGCATTTTTTTTCTTTCTAAACTTGCATGTAATTTGAGAATAAAAGTTTCACATTAGCTTTAACTGCTAGTGGTGTAGACCTGCTGGCACCATAAACAAAAGGGAAAAGTTCTGACACTCAGGGAAGATGCTCTTATTTCTCCACAAAAAGCCAAAAGCAAGCCCTATTATTGGAGCCAGTAAGACCAGATTCACCTTGTGATTAATCACCCAAATAGAGGCAAAACTTCAGCCTGAATTGCCCCTGGTGTGTGGGGTCAGAGAGCTTTTCCAAAGCTTGTTAAGGGGCTTCAGGCTTGTAATTTTTCCCTTCCACAATAAACTTACTTCTAACATGCAAAAAAAAAAAAAAAAAAAAAAAAAAGTTCCGGTGATGCTTCTGTTTGGAAGCAAGGTGGTTGCCAAAATATCAGACCAGGGAAACAGCGAGAGGACTCAGTTTTATTCTTCAAGGACACACCATTTTTCAAATTCCTCAAATGAGATAATGAAGGATAACTCTACATTTTATCCTTTTGATGTTTGCTCCATTACAGTTCTTCCCTCTGACTTCCTCTTTCTTTTTGTACACAGAGTGGGGGAGGAGGGCAGGGAGGAAGAGAGGGAGAGAGCTAGAGAGAGAGAGAGAGAGAGAGAGAGAGAGAGAGAGAGAGAGAGAAGAAATGTGGTATTGCAAGGTCATGGTTTAAAAATATCTTGCCTTTTCCCAAAGTCTTTAAAAATATCTGCGATCAACTAAGCAACCAATTACTGTACATCCCAAATGCATGTTTTCACAGCTATTTTAGGGGCAAGATTCAGTCACTACACATCCTGTCCACTCAAAACAACAGACAGCCATAGAGGGCAGCTAATGAGTAGGTAGCCAAATGACAATGTCTCTTTACTTTTGACTTTGCTTCCAAGGCCCAACTGGCTGCCTGGCCGTCTCCACTCTGGCGTCAAACAGTCCCCTGCAGTATGCAGACAATTTAAATTATTACAAGGCAATGTTACAAGTATGAACCCTGGCACAAAATAAAGTAATTACATTCAATTAGCAGTCCCCAAAGTGATGGCCCAATATGAAGGCCTTTAGATGTTGCCTTTTGTTGACTTACAGAAGCCAGGTAATGAGTGAAACTTCAAAGTGTAAGGGACTAAATTGCTGCTTAATTAGTGGAAATGGGATCAGAAAACATGGCAAAAGGGAAAAAGAAAACATACAATTTTCTTTTGTTGTAGGAATTCAGAATATGCTCCATTTTCCAAATAACAACAACTGAATGTCTAAGTACAGAAATATTCTAAAGAAAAACCCACTGGAATGATATTACTTTTAGAGGTGAACTTTTGGGGGGAGGGTTTATTTAAAGCCCTATTTGTACCCCTAGTGAATTTTTTCTCTTTTAAACATAAAACAACTTTTTCTTCTTTAAAGATTAAAACATAAATTTAAATAGAATTATATTAGATTAAATTAATACTTCCTAAATCCCACTTCCCCTACCACTATTATTCTTTTGCAAAGCACACTAATAAGTTTGCTTCCCTGAAGAACAATCCTGAACTCAAATATAGCCAGGAAGAATCTGAAAAATGAAGAAACATAGTTGAAACGGGCCCTGATGATAACTAAAACATCATATTTTTTAAACATATGTAATGTAGTTTTGTTCTCTTTTGAAACAAAGTGACAGTGTCTTCATGGAGTAAAGATGGTTAGTCAATAAATGGGTTGCGGAAAATGGTTAAATCTGTATTTCACTCATTATATTTCAGGTGGATCAGAGCTGCAAACAAGAAAAATAAAACTAGCAACTGGAAGAAAATATGGGTTTAAAGAAAAAAAAAAAGCTAAGAATGAGCCATTTTAAAACTGATACCAAATCCAGACCATAGAAGACAGTAGATAAATTTTATCTATTGTAATATTAAACATTACCTATTAAAATTATCATTATCTATAATAAGAATAATAAAAATTAAAAAGATAAATGACAAACTAAGAAAACATTTACTATCACTGCTGCATATAGAGGGCTAATTTCTTTAATACATAAAGAACAATGATAAATTAATTTTTTTGAGGGGCGACGATTGTTAGCAAAGTTACATAGATTTCAGGTGTACAATTCTGCAATATGTCATCTATATATCACATTGTGTGCTCACCACCCAGAGTCAGTTCTTTTTCCATCACCATATATTTGATCCCCTTTATCATCATCTACCGCCCCACTTCCCTCTTACCCTCTGGTAACCACTAAACTCTTGTCTGTGTCTATGAGTTTTTGTTTCTTCACTTGTTTTTCTTGTTCTTTTGTTGTTTTCAGTTTTATATACCACCTATTAGTGAAATCATATGGTTCTCTACTTTTTCTGTCTGACTTATTTTGCTTAGCATAATAATCTCATGGTCCATTCATGTTGTCACAAATGTCACTATTTCATCTATTCTTATGGCAGAATAGATGAATTAATTTAAAATTGACCAAAGCCTCAACCGAGAAAAATGAGCAAAGTATTTCAACCTCATTTATATTCAAACAAATAAAGTAAAAATTAGATACCATTTTTATCAGATTTGCAAATATCAAAAGCTTTATGACATTTTGTGTGTGACAGCATAAGGATGCAAACAACTCATAAACAATTAGTGTAACTGGTTCAATGTCTATGGAAGGCAATTTTGCAATATTATTGGAATGTAAATTTCACATATACCTTTTGACTTCTAGAAATTTTCTAACATGTACATAAGATATGTGCAAAGATATTCACTGTAGTATTCTTTATGATAATAAAAGAAAAACCATGTAGATGCCTAACAGTAGGAGAATGATTAAATAGAGTGTATGCAGTTGGGTAAAAAGAGCTATCTGCTCTATACTGGAATGTACTGAATTGGAGCTATCGCTATGATATGATGTTAAGTAAATAAAAGCATGATGCTTTTAGTGGTATAGCAGGTTATCATTTGTGAAACAGCAGTAATAGGCACATGTGTAAATAACTCTTATCTATCTCTGGAAACAATATTTAGTAAAATGGTGGTCTTGGAAAACAGGGAAGGGGAGGAGATAAATCTTCCACTGTTTACATTTTTAATATTATATAAAGTGTATGTATTTCACATTCACACAAATACATTAATTATATGTATAAGGTAACATTTAATATTTAATATTTAATATGCACAAATAGTCCCTGCATAAAATCCTCTCTTCCAATGTCTTGGGCCAGTTTTTGTTTTGTTTTGTTTTGTTTTTAAAGATTTTTATTGGGGAATCGGCAAAGGGGAACATACAAGTTGCTGTCCATTTGTTCTTCAGTCTAGTTGTGGAGGACGTTGCTTCACTGGCCCATGTTGGTATTATCTTTGCACTCTTCCTGGGTGAGGCAGATCAGTCGCTGGACTCTGGATGGCCGCTCACAGTGGCTCTTGGCAGCTCACACTGGCTGCCAGCCGCTCACGCTGGCTACCGGCCACTCAGTGTAGCCTATGGCAGCCCACTGCAGCAGGGGCTGCAGCCCACACCGTCGCCGGGACTCTGGCAACCCAGCTCCAGGTGGAGCTGTTGTTCACCATCTTAGCTGTAGAGGGCAGTGTCACTGGCCGTCATATGTGGGATCCGAACCAGGGCCACTGGTGTCCCAAGCCAGCTCTTACCCAAAAACACTCTTCTCAGGCATTGTTTTAATTGCATTGCATTATATGTGTAATCTAAACAACAAAACAAAGACAAAAAAATTCTGTAATTTTGTAAAATGTATTTAATTAAAATAATGCTGAATAATTCTCAATGATCAGAACAAAATCTAAACTTAATCTTCATCCATGACTAAGATCTTCTCATTAGCAGTGGATGAAGAAAAAAAGAGTTTATTTTATTATTATATTGCCCTAAATAATCCCTATTCTAGGTATTTTAATATAATTTCAGTAAAAACTACTATGCCCTAATTTCTACATAGTGATGGTAATATTTATTATAGATTTAAAGTGAATTTTGTCTCTGAGTTTAAGTTTGCATATACAGAAAGTATTGTCTAGATTTTTTTCATGAAGATAAAATAAAGAATACAGTTTATTTCTAGAGTTTTATAGTAGCACTAGTTGAACATTGCCTATTTAAAAATTAACAAAAATATTTTATTTTTTATTACATTAAATCAATTTTTCCAACTGACATTGTCCCTGTTTCTAGTCTGTTTTTTAGAATAAAGTTTGGCATATGTGTCAGAAAATTTGAAAGGAAAGGTAACTAAGAACCATTGAATGTTTTTCCCCCCCTTTATTGTGGGTGGAAATTGATTTTTTTCCAATTGATTTTTTTCATCATCAACTAAGATAAAAGTTTTTCTCCCATATTAGTATATTTCACACAATTTAGTTTTCCTTGCTTTCCACATTTGAATCTTACTTCATTATTTTGTAACATACCTGAAATACACTGCTAAACTATTTAATATTTTTTAAGGTGTATATTAAAATATAGCTAACATATAATATTATATTAATTTCAAGGGTACACCATAGTTATTCAACATTTATATACCTAAAGAAGTGATCATTGTCATAAGTCCAGCAACCATCTGACACCATACCATGCTATCACAATATTATTGATTATATTCCTATGCTGTGCCTTATATCCCTATGACTTATTTGTTTTATACCTGGAAATTTGAACCTCTTCTTCCCCTTCACCTTGCCACCCTTTTTAAAATTTTTCAATTACAATTGACATTCAATATTATTTTATATTAATTTCAGGTGTACAGCATAGGGGTTATGCATTTATATAATTTATGAAGTGATCCCCCTGACTAGAACAGTTCCCACCTAGCACAATACATAGTTATTACCATATTATTGACTATATTCCCTATGCTTTACATTCCTGTGACTATTTTGTAACTACCAATTTGTAGTTCTTAATCCCTTCCTGTTTTTTCCCAGATAATATAGGATAACCTCTCTGTTTTAAGGTCATCTGATTTAGTTCCATCCACAATATTAGCTCCCCTTTGCCATATAAGGCAACATATACACTAGTACCAGGAATTAGGATGTGGACATTTCGGGGAAGCAGATTATTCTGCTTACCACAGATGGCTATTTGACAACCAAATAGAGCTACAATAAAATAATATATACCTTTTATTTTCTTCCAGAAGACAAATATAAAGAAGCAAGATGAGGGTTAAGTAGCAATAATTTTTTGCTACTCTATAAAAAGGCAGAATTACCAAATCAGTTCTCTCTACATAAATTTCAATTCTAAAACATTTTAAAATAAAATAATTGGCTTAATTATTATATCCTTACACATCTTTATAAATTATGATATTTCAAGTACAAATTTATTTGTCATCAGGTTTTGTGGTAATTATTTTCACTAAGTTGATATTTCTAAAATGGTATGTTTGAGGAAGAAATTACTTAGAACCTCCTAAATAAAGCCTTTGATTCTTTAGAATTATAAAATTGAAAGCAGTATTATGTTATTTTTTTTAAACTATATAATCAAGTATATAAATTAATCATCAAAAGGATGCTAGAAAATGGTTTTACTCATTAAATGAAATACCAACTGTTACAAATTTGATTGTATAATTTGTCATTAGTGTACATATGTATATAAATACATGCATATTTGTACACAAAAATACATATAGGTTTATGTGTATTAACTGTATGCATAATTTACTGTATGTAAAGTTACTTGCTGCATATATTGTAAGCATCATTTCATGTCACTAATATTCTGTATACCATCATGCTTGATGATATCATAGTATTCCTTTGAGTCATAATTTATTTAATTCTCATTATTGGATATTTGTATTTTCTTTTTTACTCTAAATGTAAGTGATGTGAACAAACTTGTATTGAAATCATTGCATATATGCAGTGATTGATTCTTGGGATAAATCCCTGAAAGAAAAATCATTGGAACAAAGGATATTCATATTTTTTAAGGCCTCTGGTATGAAATGAGAATAATTTTAGTCTTTGAAACTAGTATCTCAGTCAGTTTAATTTAAATCTTAGTTTAAAAGCATGCACTTGGGCCGGTCAAGTGGCGCGGTAGTAAAGTGCTGGCTTGGGAAGCTGGCGGCCCCGGTTCAGGTCCCACATATGAGGGCCAGTGGCACTGCCCTCAAAAAAACAAAAAACAAAAAAAAACATGCACTTGATTTGTCATCATCAACTTCTCATGTAGAAAATTTGAATAGGGACATACACAAGTCTTTGAATTTCACATTGTGAAAATTATTAGTGCATCAGGACTAATAATTATTAGCATTTCATGGAAAGGTTCAGTGAGTTCTTTTTCTCAAAATAGTGAAGCATTATTTTCAAATTTACATTGAGAAGAAATATTGCCACTTTTCATCTGCTTCCATTATAAGTAACACAAAGATTAAAATATAGTAAATAGTAATAAAAATGGTAATCATTGAATAAATGCATACTGTTTTTTCAAGGAGTGTGCTAAGTGACTATGTTTACTAGCTTATGTAATCTTCACAATAAAGCTATGAGTTAGGTAGTATTATTACTCCCATTTCACAGATGTAAAAGTGAGGGCTTTTACAGTTAGTAAGTAGTGGAGAAGTGGAGATAGAATTCAGAATCAAGTCCACTTGACACCAGAGTCTGATCTCCTAAGGTAAAATTCTGTGCGTCCTTGACATTCTCCCCCAGATGATGGTAGTGGCGGTGGCGGTAGCAGTGATCTTCATTCATGTATTCAAAATATTATTTAGTGCCTATTATGTGCCTTGCTCTCTGCTAGTTACTTGGAGAGTGTAGTGAGCATAACAGCTACCACTTTCCTTGTGGAGCTTACAGTCTTTTAGAGAAGGCAATGTTCAGCTGGTGGTTATACTACAGTGCACTGAGTGTTGTGCTAGGAGAATTACAGGGTACGATGTGACTGTGCATTCTCTGCATCCCAGTATTTTGTTCTTATCTTCATTGGTTTTATTACCTTGAAAAATAAATATTTGTGTATGTGCTGATTTTCCTCTTTAGATGCGAAACTTCTCGATAGCTGACATCTTATTTATTTTGTAACCCTAACATAATTCCAAGCACATAGTGAGTGTCTGATAATTTTTTTTTTTAAATTTATTTATTTATTTATTTATTGATTGATTGATTTACCTGAGCCACCCTGTTGCCTGTTGGCAGCTCAGCGGCAGCTCAGCTCGGGCTGGGAATCAAACCGGCAACCCTGTTGCTCAGAGCTCAGCTCGCACTCTTGAGCGAGCTCTGAACCAACTGAGCCACTGGGCTGATCCTGATAAATGTTTTTGAATGGTTGTTGGATTTTAACTAGCCTCTAATTAGGTGAGAAATTTTTGAGCCCCTCTTCTGTTACTCTCAAAGAGATGTTATTTAAAAGTGATGGGGCAATCTGAGAGACGCCTGGATTCTTCCACGGTAGAATTTTCGGAGGCTCATAGCACTGAGAAGTTTAAGAAACTCTCACCCACTTATCCCCATATGCAAATCAAAGTCAATATTAAACCATAAGATGTAAAACTTGTATGTGTGCTAAAATTAAAATATCTTCTTTCTATATTTTCAGATAAAAACATTTTTAAAAAGTGAACTTTCCTCATCCTGCCGATGCCCTTCTTTGGCTGGTGGGCTAGGTCTTTGCTGCTTTTGTGTAGTGGGGAAGCACCGGTTCTTCCCCTCTAGAGTAGGGAAGACTGAGGAATCATTTTCTGGACTTGTTTTCCTGGAAAATCTAGGTTGGCAAACAGTTGTCGTCAGGAATACAACTCTGGACTTTATGCTCATCTAGACCTGTTCTAAATTTCTTGAACATAATTCTCATTTAATTTGAGAAATAAACACTATGTTCTTATTTATACCCTGAATGGTATGAAATAATCCATGTTTACTACAGTGAAAACATAAGGGAGAAAGTGCCGAGACGCATAGGAGAGAATTAAATAAATTATTAATGGAAGTTCAGGAACAGAGGAAATTACCTTAGGAACCTGGATGGACTTTTTGTTGTTGTTGTTGAGTTTTTATATAGATTTTAAGGGTAATGGCAGTACAGGAATATCAGGTGAAGAAACAGCTTTTAACTCTAGGGCTCAGAGAGAGAACCCAAGGAAAGACCTAACCTAGAAGCATTCCCCCCAACCCCAAGGCTGGGATCCCGACTTCTCTGAAGAGACTGTAGCTGTGCCCACTGGGAAGTGAAGTTCATTAAGTGCTGCAGACAGGACCTGTAAAGAAGAAAACCACACATTGAGGGTACCAGAAAGACTTGCAGAGAAGCTGCCAACTGGGATGCAGATGAGACTCACTGGGAAGATGCCATGCCTGTACTGGCAATTGAGCCCCCTCCAATGGCAGCGGAGCTGTATGCACACCCCTGGGCAAGGATGCTACCTGTGGGCAAGGAAGCCGACCATTGGCAGCTGAGCTGTTGCTGTAAGAGATTCAGCACCAGAACAAGGAGGAAAACCCCTCTTGCAATGTGCCCCCCCGTCCCCCGTATCTTCTATTGACGGCATTGTGCAAGCTGGCAAAGGAGAAACACGTTACTGGGCAAAGAAGGATGGATTTGGAGCTAAGAGGCAACACAGTGATAATTGGCACAATGGCTATATATGTATATACTGAGGGTGCCAAAAAATGTATATGCATTGTAAGAAGGAAAAAACTGTATTAAAATTGTAATACTCAATATATACTGATAAAGAAAGATGAATACAAGTCATGTGTATACATATTTTTGGCATCCCAGTATACCTCAAAATGATTGAAGAATTGCTTTATGTTCCACTTATCTTATACGGCTTATCCACTTATACAGCTATGAGTATCATAATAAAATTATCTGAGGTGAGCTGGAAACCTGTTTTCCAATTCTCTCAGTAAGGCTCAGGCTATTTATATATATATAACTCCCTTTATCCACTCAGTAGCACATTTCCAGAGATAGTTCTGTTTTATTGGTTTGAGACAGTGGCATGGGAACTGGACTTGCTTCAGTTTTAATAATTATACTCTGTTTCCCTAGACAATAAACCTTGCAAATTGAATCTACTGACCTGAATCACCTACACTGTACTTATCCTGAATCCCTCATGGCTTTGGCTAATGATACCTAGGAAATCTTTTTTTTCTTTTGATTGGATTGGATCTAAATGAAGGTACAAGTGATGGAAACTACAATCTTTGGAGTCAGACAGACCTGAGTTTGAATTCCAGATCTTTAACTGAAGTTTTAAATGCCAGACCATTTACTGAAATTTTGTGTGATCCTGAATACATTATTTAATTTCTCATCCATGAAATGAGGGCTATAAAACCTATCTAGTAGGCTTGCTGTGAGGATTAAATGAGAACTACCTATAAAAAGTGTAGTCTGGCACATAATAAGTCCTCAAAAAATGGTAGCTACTGTTCATAGAGGGCATTTCAAGTTTCACTGATTCTCAAAATGAATGAAAAAAATGACACACTTTTTGGTACAGCTTCCAAGCTGCACTTCCCTAAAATACGATTTCAGAACATGAAAGATCTAAAACAAGGACCTCAAGAAGAGAACTGAATTCTTGATGAATGAATACTAAAACTAGGAAGGTCTTTCTACAAAGATAATAGAAACGGGGATTTTTAAAAAGGAATAATCAGATCCAGTTTTCATTTCATTGTACTGTGTTATAGGTCAAGTCGGTTTTACTGTCTCATTTATGTGACAGATGGTGTGACAACTTATTGAGCTGATAAATTGTTTTCAGTTATTTAATCACAGTGCAATCATCTTACTGTATTTCCACTCCCTTAATTTGAAACAGACTCAAACCTTTTGTCCAGATGGTTTCCTGTACATGCAATGCCAGTCAGCAGGCTGGGCTATGCCCTTCAGAGTGTTTGTCCAAACCAGACTCTTGGAGACAACAGCATGCTTATGTCACAAGCCACATCTGTCAAGGCAGGATTTGTGTTTTTCCTCAGGTTAATAATATCTGATGGAGGCACCGGTTCTCCTTTCCTTAAAAGCAAGGATACCAGTTTAGGAAGAGGTGCCTCAAAGATCAAAACCGGGTTTGTGTCAGTGACATGCAGGTTTGTGAATTGAGAATGGCAGTGTCAAATCTCTCCAAAAGCAAGGAAATAGCCCTTGGCTAACAGAAAAGGAACATGGTATATTGCTGGCCCCAATTAGCGATGCAAGTTTTGCAAAGTCGCCATGTTTACTGGCAGTTTTTTTCATGAAGTACTGTACGGAATGTTAGGAAAATAAACTAGGAAAGAATAGTCAAGCTGTGAATTACAAGTAGATCAGCAAGTTCAGAGATGAGAATGCAAAAGAGTTGCCTTCTTGCCTTCTCTCAACTTTCACTTTGGAGAGAGATTTTTTTGTTTTTTGTTTTTTGTTTTTTTTTTCAATGGATAGGCTGGATATTTTAAATTTTTAATTGGGATAACAAGTACCCAGGAGCTAGGAACTGAAACTCAGACATGGTAAATTCATATGATAATAATAGCTATGTTTATGTGGAGACTAATAATTATTATTTAGATGGTTTAATGATAACAATATTACTTAACATTTATCAGTACTTAGTATATGCTAGGAGGTCATATATATTAATCCATTAATCCTCATTGAAAACCATGCTCTAACTTTTCACTAATTAATTTGTCATTAATATATTGAACAAACATTTATTTAACACCTATTCTATGTCTGACACAGCCCCATTTCTTTCTCATAACATGAAGAAGTAGGTTAAATTATCACCTTGCAGATCCTCAGAGAAGTTAACTAATGTAGCAAGGCCTCAAAGTTAGTGGGTAGAACTCATTTTCAAATCCATATCTGGCTCATACTCTATCCTTTATTCCTGCATACCTCTCAACCTATGTCCCTACCCTTTGTTTCAGCCACTTACTAAGAGACCCTTGGGAAAGTCCCCAATCTCTCTTAGACTCAGTCTCCTCATGTGTGTCGTCACCATCATCATCATCATCATGTGTGCCACATGGGGTTGTTGTGAAGTTAAATGAGGTATAGCATTAAATTTCTTAGAATACTGACTGACATTCAGTACATTTCAATTGAATCAAGCCAAAATGTCTTTCTTTTTATATTAGTGACATCAATCTACAGACAGAATATAATAACTTAATTGTTCTTTGTCATAGGAATTTAAATACTACATAGTACATTTGCAACTATTTTAAGCCATTGTTCCCCATTTCTCTAGTGCCGTGTTTTTCAAATATCTCAAAACCTGGCAGAAACATGCAGAGAAATAGAAAGGATTCCATTTTTTAAAAAAACCCAAAACTTAGTACTTAAGAATCAATTCTCCATATAAGCTTTCCTTCCAACTCCAAATTGTTGGATTATTCAGAAAATGCTTGTCCCATTTGGGTCCCTGACTTTTTTTCTTCTGTTGCCTGCCATCCAGGTGCGTTTCATAAAAGGAAAAGTTGAAATTAAAAACTAAACTGAAATATGTTCCTAATAGGAAGCTATGCTTCCATGACAAAAGGTATGGAGAATTTAATCTCTACTAAAGAACTTCTTTAGTGCTTATGAATGGAAACATTTTTGAATCAAATAGCTAAATGTAAGAACAGCCAAAAAATCATGGCTTTTGACCTGTTAGTTTTTCTCCTACAGCACAATCTTTCTCTGCCTGTGATATTAGCAGACATTTTCCTATCTAAGAGCTGAGGAATGGAAGGGACAGATAACCTAAACGAACATGCTTAGGAAGACTTGAACCGTTCCTATGCTAGAATCATTTCCTTTGTGACTGAGAAAATTCAAAATAAAAAAATGTATTGTAATTTTAGATCCTCATCATAGCTGTGCTTATGGAAAAATCTATTTGGTGTCATAAAACAGAATCATATAATTTTTCTGATAATTTCTTACCTATCACGTTAACATATTTTGCTGAAAGTCTGATGAAATCAGCCTCAATTTTTTAAGAAAAAATAGTATCTATTGTTTAGACTGTGTAAGTTTAGATTTATGTAACTATGAAAGTGAATTTAGAAGTAAACTCTGTAAACTTTATTGTTTTCTGTCATAACAATGTTTACAAGCAAACAAAATTCACTGATCTCTTTTACTAAACTCTGCCAAACTATCCTGGTTTTGTATTTGTATCCATTCTTCTTTCATTAGCGAGTGAATGTGCAATCACTGCTTATAATTATACCCTCTTTTGCTTTCAGAAGGAAAATGAGGCATGCCTATACTGTATTGAAGGATTTTAAAAAGAAAATAAACTGATGAATTGATATGTATGATGAAGAACAAAAGAGAGTAAAATAAATAAAAAATAAGGTGAAATCAGCATTAAGATTAATGAGGTCCTGTGCATTTGCTAACATTGGACCACAAATGTAGTTCTGTGCTTCCTAGTGACCAAAGCAAAAGAGATATAGCATTTATTTATTCATTCAAAAACTCTAAAGTATTTTGATAATATTTCCTTTGTGCCTTGGAGGATATTATAATCTTCTAAAGAAAGGTACAAAATTAGGTGTCTTATATTAAAGCCCTACAAGTTATTCAAGAGAAGCATGCCTTTTCCTAATATTAACAGCCAGAGAATGTCTTCTTATGGATTCTTATAAAACAAGTCTAGTTAATTTTGACAGTGATTTTTACTATTGTGTGATGGCAAATGGCTACAATGACTCCTTGAAGCAATTGTAATACTGTGTCTGAGGAACCTAGGGGGAGGGCACTTGAGTCAGCCTGAAGGAGTCAGAGACGTCTTTATAGATTGTTAGTTATCGTTTAGGTCATTTTTGAAAATTGATGAATTCCCTAGCAGAACTTCCTGGTATTCCAGCAAACAGAAAATGTACATACACATGCATATAAGCCAAGAGAGAAAGGAATGTTCTGAGATTATAAGTAGTTGAGGGTCGCATTTCTATAAAATTCCAAGCAACAGATAAAGATGAGTGGGTAAGCAGGAAGTCATACCAAAAGTGCTTTGAATGCCATACAAAATATTAAACTTGATTTGCTACAAATTGAGAGTGAAAAAGAGTGACCATCAGATTTGTAAGTTAGAAAGAAGGGGGGAAAATGCTGGAAAATATAGGGAAAGATTACAGGCTGGAAGGATGAAAACAGAACTAAGGTAATGGCTAGGGTTGGCGGTGATTAGAGAGAACTTGACCTATAGCAATTGTAACTGGACAAAAAAAAAACAAAAACGTAAGAATAAATCTGGGAAATATTTAGGAGCTCGAATATTCATGCCTTGATTTGACTGAGAAGTCTGAACTCATACTGATGTAAATGTGGAACAGTTTTATCTTTCTAAAACTGCTTCTAATTATAGACTCTCTTTTTCTTCTGGGAAGCAGACTGTTTTCATAATATCTCAGTATAATTTCATAATATTTTCATCACCTAGGTTCTTAAACAAACCTTGTCTCCTATTCAAAATTCTCTTCCTTCTTCAGGACAGACCAGAATATGGGAAGGGGCTTATGGTTTGTTCTTTTCATTTCCCTCCCCTCTACTTTTCCTCCTGTCATAACCCTCATGCCTGTGTCTATCAATTGCAGAATGTGGGAGAAGGGTGCCATTGGCTTACTTGAGCAACACAAGTTAGTACGGGCAGGCATATTTCCTCTTTCTCATGGCACCTACTTCTCAGGTTAAAGCAATCTATGAGACAGACTTCCAAGTATTGGTGCTCTTTTGTGGGTATATTTGTTTGTATCTGGAGGATGTTACAAGACTATCTCTTGCATCCTCTGACATGGGAGGTCTGGCTGGCAATCAGGGATCCCTTCTCTCCCAGATTTCCAGCAGGTAGTCTTTTCTTGCTGAGGACACATTAATCACTGAATGCTCATGGTCCTTGTCGGGGGATGGTGGTGGAGACAGAAATAAGACTTAAGCCTCAGTCAACAATCTTTGCAAGGGTGTTACCTACTGGTGTTCCCTCCCTTAGTCGCCCTGTTTTCTCTTGACTCTTTCTTCACAACCCAGTAACACGGGGTCTTCTATCAGTTTGATGACTCAACAACTTTCAGGAAACTTCACCAGCCCCTAACTCAGTGAGATGTGGACAAAGAACATTTTGACACCTCTAATCTTGTACAGAAGGGACAGAAAAGTTGAATGCTATTTTATTAGGGAGAAGAGAAAATAGGCTGGTAGGACTACCCTGCTCCAAGCTCTACCTGTCATAATAACATAATGACACTCCCTTTTCTTCTCTCAGCTCCTTCTTTTCATCAGCCTCTGGTTGATGAAAACCATCCAAGTAGTTTTCTCATACCTGGGGGGAAACTAAGTGCCACATCCAGTGAAAATAGATGAGGTTCTCACTATAATGCCTTCTTCTATTGATTACTTCCAGCCACAGGAAAATATTTCACTGTCTCTCTCATGCCATTTTATTATATAACTTTTAGGAATATTTAATGTGGATGGTAAAGAGCCACTTAAAATATCTCCAAAATGTTTTCCCTGGGAGACTGAAGAAGTGGTATCTTTATCTACCAGGGTGAATGACACAAAAAGATGAGGATGAGGATAGAAGACAATGTCTTGCAGTTTAGGCAGCTTAGTTTAAGGTGCTTTTGTGAGAACCAGGTATGGATGTTTAAAGGCTAGTTGGATCCATGCATCTGTATCTTCAAAAAGAGAAATGTGGGCTTTAGGTATAGATTTAAGAGTCATTGGCTCATGGTTGAAGCTATGGATATGTGTCACATCCCACACGACAGGACCTTAGGAGTTCGGAAGGGCCAGCGGGGATTGAGAAATAGAAAATAGAGACAAGAGACAAAGGATAGTTCAAAAGCAGTGCTAACCAGGGGACTCAGAGTCTCTAAGACAAAGAGATCCGAATCGGGCTTGACTGCGGCTTTTATTGGGATACACACAGGGAAGTGGCATTGTTTTTTCCAAGGCCTACGAAATTTTAATGTTTTACCTTTTTTTTTTTTTCACACTACATCTTTGAAACCTAGAGTATATTTTATACTTACAAAATAACTCTATTTGCACTAGCCACATTCCAAGTGCTAAAAACAGTAGTTGCTGTATTGGACAACTGTAACTCTACCATTTTTATTTTCAATACATAGCAAAATGTCAAAACCTTCAAGAGTAAATATAGTTTTTTTGTTTATTTGTTGTTGTTGTGTGTGTTAATATATTTTTAAAATGTTTAATTAAATTTATTGCGGTGACATTGGTAGTAAAATTATATAGGTTTCAAGTGTACAATTCTATAATGCATCATCTATATATTGCACTGTGTTTTTCTAATCGATTAAAGAAAGGCTTTCTGGTGTTTATTATATTTTCTCCATTTGATTCATGAGGGTTAGCTAACAAATGATAATAAAATATCTGTATATCACACACTCACAAATACACACAGAAACATGTGTCACAATAATTTTCTATCATGAAAAATTGTTTTTAAATTTATGTAATTGATTTTTAAATTTTTTTGTTTATCCATAGTATGACTCGTCAGTAGTAATAAATAGAATTATAATTAGACTGTAAATACATAGGGCCACTGTTGATCAGACAATAACTTTCTAGAAAGGAATATTACATGTTGAAATGGCAACATTTTTGACATATTAGGTTTAATAATCATATTAATTATACCTGCTCTTATTTTTTAATGCAGTTACAAGAAAACTCAAAATTACATATATGGCTCACATTATACTTGCATTGGATCACCCTGTATTAGAGAATTAATTTTGTTTGCACACAAAAGCCTGAGCTAATTGAAGACACTTTGATATAGAAACTGGTTGGAAAGAATTAGTATATTCTGAATTATAATATGTTTGTGGGTGGATGGTACTCTGGCAGAATGCTAGTGTTTTTGTAAATGTAGTGGATACTGCTTTGATAAGTAAAACAAAGGGTTTAGTATTCCCATATTCTTGTTACATTGTCCATCTAATAAGTATTGTAGAATCCTAGACTGACTATACTGACCTCAGAGACGCGGTGATCCAGTAGAATCCAGAGAACAGGAGTACATATTCATTTCTGAGTTTTAAAAGGTTAAAACTCAGGGCATAAACAAAGGATTAGGGAGGATACCCTAAGAAATCTGAGTGATTTTTGCTTATCTCCAAAATTAGATAAAGTTTTCCCCATCTGGGAGAGGGCAGGGAAGAAGAGAGAAAAAAAGATGCAAGAAAGTTTAGAGGCATCATATCCCTGAGTAAGGGCGTATCCTTTCCATTTCATGTAGCCACCACATGGAAGTGGTAAGGGGGGTGGGGGGAAGAGTCACACAAAGGGGACATGAGTCCTATGCAAAAAAAGAGCAAGATCCCAGAGTTCTGACTTTAACCCAGCATGCTACTGGGGCTGTAGGATAGATTGATTAAGAGGTTTACTTGAGAACCTGGCCTTCTTTAGCCCTACTATATTTCCAGAGGCCCCAAGAAGTTGTGAAAGAGAGCACCTGTGTGTTTCCCATGCCCTTAAGAGGAGCAGGGAGGTAACAGAGCTGGGAAAGGGAAGGTCTATGGACAAGGGTAAGAGATGTAAAGTGGCAACTAGCGTGGATGGAGAACCAGGAGGAGGACTGAGGAACCAAGGCGATTCTCTTCTTCTGAATCTAAGAGCTGATTGCTATTTTAAGCATTCCTGGAATAAACATGCAATTTGAGGAGAAAAAGAAAGAAGCGAAACTCTGAAATAGAAATTAGGTTGTTTGAGAAATACAAAAGCTACATTTCCTGTATATATCTGTATTTAGTCACATGAACTTCATATCTTCTTTATGATCAATGAGGTTGCAAAAATAATGAACCACTTTAAAATTCTGGATGATTTGGGAAAGTTTTTATTTATTTTATCTGCATATGTATTACTAGAAGAAAATAAAAAGTGTTAAATATCAATTTGGTTTGTTTCCAGTGGCCAATCCAGTATCTAAAGGCCAATCCTAGCATGGCTTTTAGTAGCGTGTCTCTCTCTCCCTCTCTCTATCTCTATCTCTCTCTCACTACTTCTCCATTTGTACTTGTGTCTGTGCTGTCTTTGAGCATTTTCAATGTCCAATACTATTTGCTTTTTTATTTTTATATTCTCAACTGTTTATTATGAAGTTTTTCAAATAAACAGAAAAATTGAAACGTTAGTACAAGGAGCACGGTATTCATGCCACCTGTATTTAACAATTACTATCCTGCTGTATTTTATATTTTTCTCTATAAACATATCTTTTTTAGAATTAATTTTCAGACAACACTTTTACTCTTAATTTCTTCCAAAAAGAGTACATTCTGTTATGTAAGTAAAATACCATTAACACACCTAAGATAATTAACAAAAGTCCCTTGCTATCATCAAATATTCAGTCCATATTCAGATTTCCCCACTTATGCCACAGACGTGTTTTCTAGCTCTTCTGTTTTTCTAAAGAAGAATTCAATCTAGATTCATATACATTGTATATGCTGCTACTTTTTTTTTCATTTCTTAGAGAATAGTTCCTCTATACACTCATCTCTTTTTTTTTTTAAGCTTTAAAAATGTTTTTATTGAAGTTTTAATATACAGGTAGGAAAGCTCACAGAAATGTATAGCTTGATGAAATTTCAGAAGCTGAGTGTAGCTGTAAAATCAGCATCCAAAACAGGGAACAGAACCTTACTAGCCATCAGAAGTCCCTCCTGAGAGCCCGCACTGCGCTGTTTGAGTATCCTGATGTCTAACAGCATAGATGACTTTTGCATATTTTTTTTAAATTTTTTATTTTATTATTATTAATAGTTACAGATGTACAAAACTATGCAATAGTTATCTTTTTCACCTCTTACAAAGTGACTACCCTCTCCCCTCTTCCCTGCCTTCCCATCCCCACTATCATACATAGCTATTACAATTCCATTGACTCCATCCCCATACTGTATTCCATATTCCATGATTATATATGTGTTAAATTATAGTCAACATCTAATATCATTCAGCAGCAGCTTCAGATGTACAGTGCAGTAGTCAGGCCACTACACCCTCGATGAAGTGATCTCCCTGACAAGACATGAGTCCACCTGGTCCCCTAAAAAAATATTTACAACCTTATTGATTATATTCCATAAACTGTCTCTTCCGTCTCTGCAGTAGTATTGTAGTTATCAGTTTGTGTTGCCTCGTCCCTTCCCCTTCTCCCTCATGCCCACCCCCATCCCATCTAGCCTCATCAGTTTTTCCTTTGTGTCTCTAAGACGATTTGTTTATTTTGCTCGTTTATTCAGTTCTTTAGATTCCATGTATAAGTTAGATCATATGGTATTTGTCTTTTTCCGAATGACTTATTTCACTTAACATAATGTTCTCTAGGTCCATCCATATAGTTGCAAATGGTACGATTTAATTCTTCTTTATAGCTGAGTAATACTCCATTGTGTAAATGTACCAGTTTCTTAATCTAGTCATCTACCGATGGGCATTTCGACTGGTTTCATGTCTTGGCTATTGTAAATAGCGCTGCAATGAACATAGGGGTGCATATATTTTTTCGAATTAGTGTCTTGGGTTTTTCAGGATAAATGCCTAGGAGTGGAATTGCTGGTTCAAAAGGTAGTTCCATTTCCAGTTTTTTGAGATACCTCCATACTGACTTTCATAGTTGCTGCACCAATCTGCAATACCTTAAAATGACCTTCATTTTTCCTGAGGAGTCCAGAAATGTTCTCATGAAATGTTCCCCATTCTGAATTTGTTTCTTTCCTCATTGTGTAATTTAATATGAAATTTAGATCTATAGGCTTGATTAGATACAGGGTATACATTTTTTGGCAAGAACAGATCATCGATGACATTGTGTATTTCACATTACATCATATCAATACTGGCATATGTCAGGTATAGCACCACTTGGTCCTCTGGGTAAGATGGTTACAACCAGATCTTTCCACTCTAAAGATACATCCCCTACTTTGCAATAAGTAAGTCATCTATGGAGTTATTTTAAACCTTTTCTAACTCCATTTGTTGTCCTTCCTTCCTACCCTGCTTTGGTTCTTAACCAGTTGCTCATCTCAAGGAGTTATTTCATCTCCCTGAAGTTTCCTTTTCCCCCATCCATTAACTAAGAATGAACACGAGGTAGCTGCACGGATTCAGTGCAAACAAAGTTCATGAAACAGTTTTGTAAATTTGCACAGTGGCTTGTAATTGAAGCTATGTTTATTCCTATAAAGAAGTAGTTACAGAAGATGCACTGAGAAATGGACTCCCTCAAAGGAGACAGTGGTGTTCTAGTCCATGCTCTATAACCAGTTCTCCAAAGAGAAAAGCTCTGCTTTTTAAACTGTGCTAATTTCTGCAGTGTTTATACTTACCCGTGGCCAATTTCAAGGTACCAAGTTGATGTCAGACTGCAAAATTCCAGAAAATTTAATGTTCTTTCAAGCTTGCACAAACCAGTTCCAGCACATCACTGAGAGGATGAGGTAGGGTTGCCAGTTTGAGCAAATCAAAATACAGCCAATATTTGGGATATACCTATACTAAATGGTTATTTGTTATATATCTGAATTCAGGTTTAACCAGGTGTCCTGTATTTTATCTGGCAACCCTATATAGAAGGTGTGTGTGTGTGTGTGTGTGTGTGTGTGTGTGTGTGTGTGTGTGTGTGTGTGTGTGTTGGGGTGAGAGTGAAAGGCCTGAAAAGACAGATGTCCCTATTCACCCTTCTGACCTACAACTTCAGCCAGAGGCTCCACATTTGTTTGGATTATTTACATTTTTTTTTCCTTCATTTCCTTCGGTTTGGTCAGAGAAATGCTACACCAGAATTTCCTTAATTTATATTTTGTCTGAATATTAAATCTTCAGGACAAAAAGGGGACTTTTAAGAAGGGAAATTGAGAAATTTAACTAAGTAATAAAATGAATACTTTTTAAAAAATCCTCAGTTATTTAAAGAGGCTTTCTGCCTTGACCAAGCTCAATATTAAGGTGAAGCAGTTACTTTAAAAATTATACATGTGTAGAATAAGCCGGAGAACAAAGTGTAATTCTGATTCCCATACTGGGGTAAAATATACTCTGGCCAAGATATTTATATCTTAATATTAAAGATATTTGTCTTTAGAGTGAGAGGAATAGGAAGAAAATGCACTATTCTCATCATTGTGTTGTAGCTTTAGTGTGCTCATTCCCTATAAGAAGAAAACACACTCTGTGATTTATTGAGGTATATGCGTTAATTTACTAAGGCTGCCACAGCAACAACAAAATCACAGACTGGGTAGCTTAAGCAACAGAAATTTCCTCACCATTATGGAAGCTAGAAATCCAAAATTGAAGTACAGGTAAGTTTGGTCTCTTCTGAGGCCTCTTTCCTTAGCTTGCAAGATGGCTGCCTTCTCATTGTGTCCTCAGATGGCCTTTCCTCTGGGCACTCCCTGCTGATGTTTCTCTGTGTGCCCTACTCTTCTTATAAGGACACCAGTCATACTGAATTTCGGGCCCAGCCTAATGGCCTCATTTGAACTTAATCACTTCTTTACAGGTCCTATCTTCAAATGTAGTCCCATTCTGAGTAGGGGGGTTAATAACCAGTAGGGGGTTAAGACTCCAACAAATGAATTTGGGGAGGAGGTGCAATGCAGCTCCGAACAGCATACTTCCTTATCATTATTCTAAGGACATTAGCATTGTAATATATATTTTTTTATTCTTTCTCACCAGGAACAGAGTCAATAATTCAACAATTCTAGTCAACACACAGAACCAAAGCCCTCCAATTGCTTCCTATCACGTTTAAGTACAAACAAAGCCTTTATTACGACCTACAGGGCTCTACTTATTCTGCTCTCCTCAACCTCCTCTTCTTTCTGAATCTATCCCGTGGGATAGACTATCACTGGATCTCTATTTCAGTGCTCTAGGCCACCATAGCAGGCCTCCGACCTAAGGGTTCATGAATTTACCCTCCTTCTGTGCAAAATGCTCCTCCCTCTAATTCTTCCCTTCCTTCAATTCTTCACTCACATATTACCTTCTCATGAGAAGATCTCTGACCAGCTATCTAATATCTAGTCCTCCATCCTAACTTTCCTTGCTTTATTTTTTCTTTGTAGCATTTATCAATATATTTAATATTTTATTTACTGATTTATTTGTTATCCGTCTTCCTGAAAGCATACATACTAGAATTCTATCTGCTTTATTGACCACCACACCCCTTCCACTTAGAACACTGTCTCTTAAATTGCAAATGCTTAATAAGCACTTGGAATGAAATGAATAAAAAAATATTGAGGTTCAGTTCGGATTTATCACCTTTTAAGTTCTCTTGTTGTTACTAGGGGAGCAGAATGCAAGCAGTGTACTCCAGGCCTTACTTAGACAGAGAGGGAATTAGGCAGGGATTGACTAAGCTACCCGCCGACACTTGGTCTTGGTCAAAAATCATCCATCTGTGTCTTAGTTTACTCAGTGGAATTGAAAGTAATTACTTTCTTAAAGAGGTGGTGAGATTAAATGGGTAAAATGAGTAGCAGAGTGATTAATACACTGTAAATTTAAATTCAAATCTCTGAGAACAGAGACAGTGTTACAATTGATTAATCAGGTTTGCCCTAAAAAGGATGGAGGTGGGACTGTCATAATTGCTAGATGACGCCCAGATTAAAATAATCTGTCTTCATGATCCTTATCATGCCATGTCATTTTTCCCCTTTAATTTCACAGATAGCATTTCCTCTGTACACTCTCTTCATTGGATAGAGATTAATTTTGAAACAAGTTAAAGAAAATTATCACAATTTATGTAGCCTCTTTTTGTTTCAAAGCTGAAAAGTGAGTTAAAAAGCAAGAAAGATTTTTTAATATCTTATTTTTTCCTTTTTTGGTCATATATGTTCTGTTTTATAATTTCATTGTCCGTGTTTGCCCCACACTTTCAAAAGTTTCCTAGAAATCATAGGAGTTGGAAGGGATCTTTAAATTATTTTGTCCATATCCTACATTCTTGTAAGTGAGGTAGGTAAAACCCAGATTGAGACTTGCCCAAAGATACACATAGCTATTGGAAGACCAGGACTATACCTGAGATGAAGAAAAAAACAAACATTTCCTGCCACATGAGTTCTGGAACATAGGAGGTTTTTTTAATAAGAAAATTGAGTGTTGGCTGAAGTGATGTAAAATGGCCATGAGGTCACTTAACTGAAAAGTATCTTCTGCTTTTTTGGCCCAGTTCTTTCCATTTTACTACTCTGAGTCTTCCTTCTTTTTACTAATGAAGAATTACAATCCAGAACTTTGGTCTCCCACTGAGAAGGTGCCTTGTTGCTTAATGGTCTCCTAGTAGCAGTGAGTATGGACTAAATGGTGCTTTGTGAAGATTCCTCATGATTTAAATTGACTTGAGTTTGTGAGAACACATTTAAATTTATAACGTAACAAACTGCCAACGTCTATTTTGAAAGAATACAACTCACACATGATCCACCTTCTCCATTCACAATGGCTACAAAATAGTCATTCTTCTAAGGCTTTTATATTTCCTGAGACGAGTTTTCTTCCTCTCGCTTTTTCCTGAATGAGGAAGTGCTTATAATCTCACCTCTTAAATTACATTTTAAGGCCTCACAAACCATAGTAAAGGAAGGGACAGAGTCAGCACTAATTTCATAAACTATCTGTAAGGGAATTAATTGCAACCTGACTTATTTTTCTTTTAGAAAGAAGTTGTAAAGGAATCCCATAAATTTTGAAAGAGGGATAAATTCTTTCTCAAAAGGGGTGAGAACCGTAGTAAAATGTTAAAATAGCACAAATTAAAGTTGACTGGAATCTCCTGTAAAATCAAACCAAGCCAAAGGGTAAAAAATATCACTCGGAAGAAAAATCAGTGTCTTTCCAGCAATAAAACTGATTAAAATATTACATTTAACTTTATACTGTGAAGGCGTTCTGAATCAAGATACACAAAATTATGAATATCAACCAATAATAGTTTGGGTTGAGTTGAATATGTTCTCTGAAACTTCTCTTTCAGTCGGGAAAATATATTGATTCCTTTTTTTTCTGAATAAGTTGATACATCCTAGAAAAAGAAAATAGTTAAATGAAGATGTTTCCTCAAAATTACAGTTACCTCACTTACGGCTGTATAATTATTTCCTGATACCTATAGTGTGAATATATAAATAATGTCATATCAATATATAAAGTATCATTTCTCAACTTTCCACATGAGGCTTTTATCATATTTTTCTTTCAATTTCTCAATACGTTATCTCTCCTTTATACATGATCACTGAGTAGTTAGGAATACAAGTGAACTTTGACTTTATTCAAGAAAAATTATCATCTTTATATCACCATTGCTAAGAATCACACCATGCTTATAGCAGACTCACTCAAATATATTTGCCAATTGAGAATCTTAGGCGAACTGAATTTGCAAAAGTGGTATTTATAATGCATTCTTAAATCAAATGGTTGATTTGAGATCAGTCATTTGTCATTATTTAGGGCACTCTTCTCTTTGCATTTTGTAAACAGTTAATATTCAATTAAATTTTCTTGAAACTTTAATGACCTAATGTTCACTATAATATACATATCAGGGGCACTTTATGGAGTCATAAACCTGAATATGAGCCTTAACTCTGCCACTGATTAGCACGTTACTTGATTTCTCTCTATTTTAGTTTACCCATGTGTAAAATGGGGACAATATTTATACTCATCCTTATAAAGATGTTTTAAAAACTATTTGTTAAGTTTTGAAGTATCTAGAGCAATAATGGGAAATATTTAAAAATGGTACTCAATGTGTATTGTGATAATGATTATGAAAACTATCTTTATTTACCAATAATTTGATTTAGATAAGTTAGTGATATCATTGGATCTCAGCTATCTCATTTTGCAAAACATGGTGGTTGAGCTAAATTGTCATTATTGCCCTTTCCAGCTCTAAAAGCTAATAATTCTATGACTCTAAGGCAAGGTGTATATGGCCTGAATGATCTATTATGTAAATTCTATTCAACTAGCTTTGCAGTGTTCCCCTCCCCATTATTAAAAACAAGACATGATAGGAGTAATAAAAAATAATGGAAAGTGCTCTGGAGAATTTAGAGAGAGATCACATGGCTTAGACTCAACCCTGACAGTTGTTAGCTTTGTCCTTTTGTCAAGTTACCTATATGTGGCCTATGATTCTCTATTGCAGGTGCACTGTAAGAAGTGAAGTGATAGCCTATCATTTTATGGCAAATAAAAAGTGAACAGTATAATAATTTGATCAGACTTCACAGATTTTTTTTTACAGGGTTTCAAGAATTATTGTATTCTATAAACCTGTATATACTCTAGCACATCGGGGGACATGGTCAGCACCTAAAATATTACCAATCTGATTTAAGACACAAGATTTCATGCAGATTATAAACTTTACCACCTTCCTCCCAGAAAACCTTCTCATTTCGTTCAAAGTTTTATAGGAAGAGAAAAAGAGATGTGCCAGAGAGTCTTTCAGCACTTGGTAGACAAAAATACAAGACACAAGTTATATAACTCTCAGCAAGTTCTTTGGCTAAATTTGTAACATTTGGTAACCTCTAATTTGCATGTGCTTTCTTTGGATTTTTAAGTCTATCCAATTTTGTCTGGGTTTGGGACAGTATCTTCGGAGGTCAAAGATTTTTTTTTCTTTAATTTTGACAAGTTCCATCAATCCTCTCTGATGGATTGGAGCTACCCTTTCATATCTTCCTTTCTTGTTCAAACAAAATGCCCCAGTGAAAACTGTAGGGGTCTATGATGAGTAAGCTAAAGGTCTTCTTCCTCTGTTTCATTTGACCCAAAATTTGAAAACATGAAGTGATGTGGTTAGCCATGAATGTGGGATGGCATCCATAAAAATATTTTATACCCTAAAGCAGGCAGTCTCTGTGTGTGGTATGATAGAACCTTCAGTGAAATGTATTTTGGCAATATTATTTTTGTATTGTTTGTATGTGTATTTGTTTATGACATTCAGCTTGTTTGGTTGATTTTCCTTATGTCTCTGTGTCCTGTGATGGCTTAAATAAACATATGCATTATATTTCCTTTGAGATTGCCAAGAATCGTGCACTAAGTAGGCACTTACTGCTAATTAGTTCATTAATAAAGAGTAAAGTTATTTTGTAAAATCTCTGTTGGACAAGTCAATGAAAGTAAAAAAAAAAATGTTTTCCTCTCAATATAAAATAAAACTATATTCATTTGTATTTAGATATACAGAAAGAAAACCTGGGTATTTCATTCCATAGTAAGCCTGTGTCCTTGTACTAGTCATTTTATTTAGAACAATTGAATACTTTGAGAAGTGAAGAAAACTATATTTTCTATCAATTAATTAGTCCATTATAACTTTTTGTAGAATCATTTAATTACCTCAATCATTTTAATTTAATATATATATATATTAAATAAAAGTATTCCTAAAGATAGATATTATAAGACCAATTTTTCCCACTATGTGCATTGTTACTTTGAAATCTAAAAATACTTGGATGTATTGTCAGTAGTATTCAGAATATCCTATCCAAGTATATTCTTAAATAAGGTCTTGTAGTATTTGGTGTGCATCCATCTTAATGCAGCAAAAAAATAAAATAAATGTAATTTATACGCATACAAAAGTATTTCTAGCTTGGGAGTGACAAAATAGTATTTTATAAATATATTCCACATACAACTTCCAAAATTAACTCACATCATCTCATTAAGTCCTATCCATTTCTTTTCCCATCCAAATGCTTTTTGGGGACTTGCTGTTTATTTGTGAGATTGCAGTGCACTGCACGTCTATTCCAGAGTCCCTGGATAGTTCATCATACTCTGCATAACCTGACTTCTATCTCTCTGAACAAATTGAACCTATCCTGGGTCCCATTTCCTTAGGGACTCATCTGCAAAAGCAGTTATGAGTGACATGTGACACTTATAGATAGCATTTGCATTTTTACAGATTTCGGATGTTAATGCTTTCATTTAGGAAGTAGGCATAAGTTTCAGATACTTTTCAGTTCTGTTGTAAAAAAATTTTGAGCAGATAAGCAGTTTATTATTTTTAGAATCATATTCTATTATGTAGTTACTTGCCATTTACTATACATTGATCTACTCTGGACAGAAGTGACATAAATGCAGCATACAGGGTAGGATAGTTTTCCGGAACTACTTACCTACTCTACACAAATAATAAACCTCTGAACAACAGGAGACGCACATCACATGGACTTAGACTTAGGCAGTGTTTATACACGGGTTTCTGTGTTTCGGGGAGGAAAAGAATGATGTATACATGGCTGGCACTTTGAAGAAACATCTAGCCAGCCATTTAGTGAGGTATACTGGTGAGTCAGTGGCGAGGCTTCCAGATATGCATTGGTCTTTCCTCATTAAGCAGTGAATCAACTTTTGGTCCGGCAGTGACCAAATAGCAAAAAGGTACTAGGTGCTATCTCCTCCATAGAGTCTGATTCGTACACACAATTAAAAAGACATGTGCAGAGGTAAATAATTTCAATCTTTTTGAGATTTTGAGGGGATAAGGGTACTTAAAAAAACAAACTGAACATGAAAAGTGTGGGAATCCAGCTCCAGGCACTGGGGTGCTCCCAACAGAAAAGAGAGTGGAACATTAGGAACAAAGAAATATCTGCAAAATAGCACAGACTTAGTTATTATAAATCTCACATTCTGTTTTAGATCCCACCACTGTGCTGATGCAAACGTACCTGTAAATATTCAGCATCCATTTTCTCTTTCATTTCCTTCCTTCTACCTCACTGCATCTTTTTTCCTTTCCCTTCATACTTAATGTCAGTATTCTGAAAATAGCTAGATGTTCTCTTAATGTAGTTTTCATCTTAGCAGACTGATTGTTGAGATAAATTAACTGTTGTCCATCCAGACATGGACAATTAAAACCTGTAGAATGATCTTGGATCATATGAATCTGGTTTAAATACGTTAGGCTCTCCTTAGAAAGAAAAGGGACAGATGTCCCCTTTCTAAAGAGTTTCTAAGTTTATATTAAAGATTTTAAAACTACATTGGCAAACACATAAAATTGAACACTCTCCATCGTCCATCTTTATACAATCCCATACTGCATTACTCATCACGTCAACCTTTCATCCTTGTCAAATGGGTCCTTTTGGTTTCTCCTGATAGATCATTGTCTAAATTTGTTCTCATTCTCTTTTGTCCTAGCCCCCGCTTTCTTCAATTAAAGTCCAGCTGAAAGGCCATAAAAGCTTTCTTAACAATCATTGCTCTCAAAAAGCCATTCCATTTCAAAATGTTCACACTCTTATGGTCCAGCCCATGCAGTTCAGTTCTTGGTGATAGATTTGTTTGTAATAATACCATAGCAGTTTCTAACTGTGAGCTTTATATATTAAAGACAATATTTCCGTGCTAAACAAACACTATTTAATTCTCCCAGAAGCTCTATGAGGCAGACCTTCTTTAGAAAATATGAGGCAGTGACTGGGATCCTCCCCAGCAGTTAGGGATATGCCCATGCTCTTGACAATTCCCTATGATATCTCCCATAGTACCCAGCAGAAAGGGGTGTGTGTGTGTGTGTGTGTGTGTGTGTGTGTGTGTGTGTGTAATAGTGACTGACTTCATGTCAAAGTTAAATAGTAATTTTACTTGGATATGCATAGTCTCATAAATTTCACAATGACCTTGAAATCTGGAAGGAAATAGGAAAAAGTGACTCCAAGTGTATACTGAAATTCTCTATATCTTCACACTTACAAGATATCTGAGAGTTCCTGAATAGCCAACTTGGTTAGTATTTGGATTTCCAGGCATTTCTACTTTGGCTTCTATTGTAGATACAATTTTTACATTAATTTTTAACTCCTAATGTCACCTTTGGCAAGAATCCAGAAGGGTGCAGGATGGGAGACAAAAACAGAAATGATGAGAAGATAATTACATGCTCAACCACACCAGAACAATTGCTCCAAGACCTGTTATAGTGAGAAGGATGCCATGAATCATGGGTAGAAGACAGCTTCAGAGTTAAGTGGCTAACCACAGAAAACTGCATGTAAACCAATTAGTTCTTGAGAGGGACACAGAATCCACAAATGCACAGCATGCACTTTTTAACCACTTACCTGGGGCAGAGAGATAGTAATTGCAAAAATGATGTCATGAAAGTAGTGCTTACTATGTGGCCATATCAGGAGATGCTGGCAAAGTGCTAACTGTGCCAAGAATAAAAAACAAATAAAAAAACATAAAAATAAAAATGTGGGTGATTACATACTCCAGATGAATATCCAGTTTACTGACTAGATTAAAAATAATCGTCTTGCGCAATTTAAGTCCAGTGTTACTTTCAGTATTATGATAGTATAAAAACAAAGCAAATAAAACAGTATTTCTGGCTTTCTTTCATTCTTTCCTCTCTTCCTCCTGACTCATTCACACCGATGCCAGGAGAGAATATATGTGCAGTTGTAAGTAGAAGAAGGTGTTTTGTGCATCTGTTCTATGTAAACATTTTTCAGTTAGATCTAAAATTTGTGAAATGCAAGGGATCCAAACCTGAATTTCCTTTATATATCATATGCAATATTTAGTTTATTAAAAAACTAATGAATAGCATAGTACTGATAATGTTAAAAAGAAAAATAATACACTATCATTATATATTAGCTTAAAAATTGCTGCCATAAAATCTTCCTACCTTGACTCCATCTTTACAAATCCAATACCATTCAAAGGATGATTTAATTCATACTCCCCTTTTCTTTAAAAAATATTTAAAAATATTGTTGAATCCCATTTTCTAAAGCTTTTTATTTTTGGCTTCATGGTAGTTCACACTTGGAATAGGCAGTTATATGTCACTTAAAAATACTGTTCCAAAAAGATATTCCAAAGTGTTAGAAATCTATCGATACTAGTTAGATAACTACACCTTTTGAATGAAACAGGGGAATTATTTTATGAAAAAGAAAAATGGATCTATGGCTTAGCCAAAATACACATAATACTTTAGTGGGCTTTACATGTGGTTTAAAACTCAACAAAATTTACCTTTAAGCATTTACCCATGATAGTGAGTTTTCTTCAGCTACTCACGCCATACAAACCACTGAGTACAGGAAGTAGGGATTAAATCTATATTCTAATTAGTTCATAAATTATTTTTACATTGAACTCTACTTTGACATAGACAATGTAGTCATTTGATTTGCAAATAATTCATCATGGGGGTGGGGGAATCTTTAGATACAACTTAACACAAGAGAAAATGACAAAGACATTTTTTAATTAAACAATGTATTGTGGAGAAAGACTAAATTATATTTTAAGTCACTTAAGAAAGCTTTAAAATACTATAGTATATTCTAAGGATTTTTTTGCTTTGTTTTGTTTTTAAATTATTTTGGAATCATACTACAGGAGAGGTTTTAAAGGCAATTAATTTCCTAAGGGAATGAGTACAGATAAATAGATTTTAAAAGGCACTTTTAATATAAATACATTAAGTCACCACTTTATAAATAGATTCTTTGGATAAAGTTCATTTGTAAGTTATTAGTTTGAAAGTTGGTGCACAGAGATAGCAAAGTTGAAAACATTCACTACATTTGCAGATTAGTACTAAAAAATAGTGAAAAAAGGATATTTTTAAAGTAACATTTTATTATTTATTTATTTATTTATTTATTTATTTATTTATTTATTTATTTTTTGAAGGCAGTGTCACTGGCCCTCATATGTAGGACCTGAACCGGGGCCGCTGGCTTCCCAAGCCAGCACTTAACCACCAGGCCACTCGGCCGGCCCAGTATTTATTTTTTAACTAATGAACTCCTTAGCTATTCCATGTAGAAGTGGCTAAATACTTAAAAATTTATGTACTGTTAAAAGATCTAAAAAATAATATCCATACTGTAATGATATTTGTGTGAAAAAGGTTAAGTCAAAACAAAACCATATATTTATATACATAAATATATATGTGACAAAATTACATTTCAAAATATTAATTTCTTGATTTCTCTATATTTACCCTTCTCAAACTTGAACCCCAAGGGCACTCTTAGCCCATAGGGAAGCCGACGCAGAAATTCAAAGAAATTCCTGACCTATATCTAATACAGAAAGATTTGGGTTCATAATCAAAGAGGCAGTTTTTCTGTGTAGAAGACAAAGGAGCCCAGAGACAAACTGGGCCTAGAGACAAAAGAGCAGGAATACGAGAGTCCTCATTTGGGAAGGAGGAAAGCTCTCCATAGGACCACAGAGAAGAGTCAGAGGGCAATGGGCTGCACTACTGTTACCGTCAACAATGGATCCCTGCCATCCATCTCCTGGGGACATTTATTTGTAAGCCCCCCCCCCCAGCACAGAATCAGAGAACTGGACTCCATATATGGGGATGACTGGGAAAGAAGTGTCTAGAATCAGTGAGGGATTTTCTAAAGATTTGATGCAATAGTAAAATATATGGGAAAAGGCTTAAACGGAAATAACCCAAAGGATAGTCTTTACATCTAGGGAAGTTTATAGAACTGGGGGAGGGGAGTCAAGGGAAATTTTGGCATCTCTGGTTCCTTTAACAAGAAAGTATTCATTTAATATTTGTGTAATTCAAATAATTTTAAATCATTGGGTTGATTTTTTAAAAACAAATTGGAATAAAATATTTAAAAATATTTTCTTGACAGCTGATATATTTTTTTAAATAGGAAGTTTAAAAAGTGTTATGAACTGAATATTTGTATCCCCCCCCAAATTCATAGTTTGAAATCCTCACCCCCAATGTGATGGTGAAAGGGGGTGGGATTTGGGGCATGTGATTAGGTCATGAGGTTGGAGCCCTCATGCATGAGATTAGTATCCTTATAAATGAGACCCTAAAAAGCTCTATCATCCCTTCTGCCAACTGAGGACACAGCAAAAAGACAGCCGTCGTGTGCCAGGAAGCAGGCCCTCATTGTACACTGAGCCTGCTGATACTTTTATCTTTGACTTCTCAAACTCCAGCACTATGCGAAATAAATTTCTGCTGTTTATAAACCAGCAGTCTGTGGTAGCTTGTGATAGCAGCCTGGACAGACTACGACAGGAAACTAATGACAGTTTTTACTGAGATTCTAAATGGCTCTTCTGAGTATTGCCAAGGGATTTATAAGATGTGTTACTCACATCTAATTTCATGTCAAAATATGTTAATTTCCTTTCCCTTGATGTAGTCATGTCTCTAATCATTTCTAATAATAATATACTCATCAGAAATGCTTTGGATGGATTTGAGAGAGATGGAAAAATAGCTAAAATTGGAAGGAAAAAGAGAAATATGAAGGTGACAAAAAAAGATATGTAGGTACAACAACTGCCATTTATTTGCCTTTATTGAGCATTTTCTTTATGCCAGCCACTAATTTTAGCATTTTATGTGAATTATATAATTCTTCAAAACAATTTTATGAGATAGGTGCCATCAGTACTCCATTTTACACATGAGGCAATTGAGGGACAAAAAAAATTAGCAACTTGTTCAAGGCCACAGAGCAGGTGAGGGGTGAAAAAGAGAGGTAAACCTAGACAACTTAGCTAGAGCTGTACTTCAAGCCACCATATCATACTTCCTTTAGTGTATGTGATAAAAATTGGCATAGAAGATATTAACTGAGGCCAGATACGGAAAGACAGAAGAAAGTGGAATGTATATAAGACATGGTACAGTAAGGAATCTTTTTTTTTTAATAAGAGGGTTCCTTAAATTACCACTAGGTGGCAGTGGTGGCTCAGGACGCCTTTATTTTACTAAGCAGAGGGTTAAATAGGCCTCAGAGTGGTTATGGAATGGTGAAACTGTACAACCGCATTTGAATGTATGGGGTGTTTCTAATTCAATTGTGACTTAAAGGGACCTATCCAACTCTGACTTTAGACAAGTGAGGAATATCATCAATTAACATCCTCATTAATTTCTTCTGTAAACCTCATCACAATAATTAATAATATCATCATCTTGACAAGGATATAATCCAATGCTAAGTACCATGTATATGTCAGTTGATAAAAAGACTCCACCTTGTTTCTAGAGGGTCTTTATCAGAAAGATGCCAATGCAACTCAAGAATAAAGTAAAATGGTAATTACTAGAAATAATTGTGGCATCTGGTTATAATCAGGTGCTATTTAGGGAATTTAGGATTAGTAAACCCTGCTTTTACCTAACCACTCTGACCCCATGAAGTCCCTGAGAAAGAAATACTCACAAGAGGCAAACACAAATGATAAAGTTTCCCACTCCCTTTGTTGGGAGTTAACAAGCTGCTCATTACCCCTAATTCAGAACGTGCTGGAAAACTGAATATTCACAACTGATTTGGGCTCATGAACTAAGTAGAGTATCATTTAGGCCCCGATTCTTACCACCACCTGTTTTCCAAAATGAAATAAATGAGTTTATCTAAAAGTCTAAATTCTTACTGGTCTATATGAGCAGATGAGAACTCAGGATAGTTGTCCTACATTAAAGGGTCGGTTCCTGGGTCACTTTTCCCTATGGTGGCAGGAAAGGAGAAGAAAATGTAGGGCAGGTCCAAGAAGGAGTCCCACTCAAGTATGGGGACTCTTAGAAGAGAGTGATCATGAGACTAGTATGTAGTCTGATCACTGTGGTGGATGCTGGTCCCATCAAAAGAACCACTCCAAACGTGGGAGATGAGTGAGAATTATGCCCCTGTCCCCCATCACACACACAAATAAAGACAACAATATGCATTTTATCTTTTTGAGTCCTGTGCAACTCAGTACAGGAGCCATTAGGCAGCAGTAGCTATTATTGAACATTTGAAAATGTGACCAAGGAACTGGTGAGACTGAAACTGAGCTTTAGATTTCATTTGATTTTAATGGACTTCTATTTAAATTTAAAAACTGGAAGAGTGTGAAAAATTTTTCTGTTAAACACAGCTTTATGGTTTTGGTGCAGGACTCATTGTCACTTGAAACATGGTGTTGCTGAAGATATACTTGCATTGTAGTGTATGTGTTGAGACCATACCCTTTCTAGTGCTAAAAATAAATACATCAATCTAATAACTGTCAATGGATTGATTTTTGTAATATGTTTATATGAATATTTTATTCAGGTAGCACAAGTTATAGTAACACCTGTGTAAATTGAAATTGGTAATGAAATTGAAACATTTTAATAATAATATATTTAAATTATTTTTAGCATTAAAATAAGTATAGGCAAATTTTCCCATTTAAAATAAAGACATACATCTGATACACGGTAAGTTGAAAATGAAGAAGGCTAGTATTTTGATGGGCACAATAAAGAAAAAAGAAACTAGAAGAATGTCAAATTTAATGATAAGGGGCAATTACATTTTATTGTACAGATAACAAAAATGTATGCTTGTGTAAAATAGTTTTTAAGATAAATGAGCAATATTAAGATATTTTTTAGCAAATGCATGGTAAACATGATAATTAAATGACTAAAAAAATAAATTATATTTTTAACAGGAACTAAATTTGTAATGTTGATAAGGTATAAAATGACTTGGGTTTTTGCACACACAAAAAAAATTCATTTTTGGATAGATGGTGAAAAATGATGTCAGTTATGGTAATTTTGTTAGATAATTATGAGGAAAAATCTAAAAGAAAGATATTTTATAAAAAGTGAAAGATCTTTAAGCCATCAAACAATTACCAGTAGTATGTAACCTTTCTAAAAATATTAAAGATCAATTGATTGAAAATTTGAAAAATTGAAATCTTTTCTCTAGATTTAGATGAGTCTTATGACTCACATATGAGGTTATTAATATCAAAGTTATAATTAGTCTCAAAAGGCTTTCAAATTTACAAATAAATGTTGTCAATTCATGGCCTAGAAAATTAAGTTGTGGTGTAGATGCTTTGGACTCTCACTTCTGTCAAGAAGAATTTCAGATAGGGAAATATCAGTTTTTATCTCAACAGACTCATTACAGTAGGTCAAAAATTAGATATATTGGAATTTTAAAACAAGAAATTATGTTTTCCTTATTGTTTCATTCCACTGTATAATGTACATTGAAAATATCTGTGTTCTGTTTTCTGAGATTCTTAAAAGTGTCATGAATGGAGTTGTTAAAATAATTCAAATTTAAAGGCCATGGATATACATATATTCAAAGGTCATGAACAATTGCTAATTTTTGGAAGTGCTGGAAGAAAGAAAAGACAATGGATTTAATAATCTAATGTTCCTTGCTAATGCTCATTAAATGAGCCATGAAAGAGTGTTACAAAGATTTATTGTATTGATAACTCCAACTCAAGATTTTTCTAAACAAAAAGGAAAGATTAAAAATGGCTGTGTGATTTATGTTTTCTCACTTATATGACACTGTGTAAAAATAAGCTAAATTTGAAACTCCAAGAAAAAGTATCTGTGACCTAGCTAGAAAGATATAAGGTATAAAATATAAGATATAGAATTGATGTTGAAATCAAAACTTTTCATATTACAAATCAATATTTTACACTTTTTTTTCTAGCAATCGATATACAGAAGATAATTATAGTCACTAATTATGTAAATTGGCTGAAAAAGCAGAAAAATTTGAGGAACACCGTTGATCTTGATAAACTTTTAGAATTGCTTTTCAATTTATTAAATACCTCCTTTGAATCTGATGTTAATAATATTGAGTTAATACAAAAGTTAATGAATTTACTTAATTTTGATAGACATAGCTTGAAACTGATATATTTTTGTTTCAAAGGAAATCAATTTTTCTAAAGAATGAACCAGTTTGTCAATGTGGATGTGAATATTAATAGAAAATGATTTTTTTTGTTACTCATTTCAGTTATTGGAAAACATTTAAGTATGTTTGGAAAAAAACATAGATATGTGAATCTTTTTTTCAACTGTAAGTTTTATGAAATCTAAGTACAGACCACATATTACTAGTAAAATTTTAGCTCCCATATATGTGCCATAGCCTGTAAGTGTAATATACATATCAGATTTCAAAGACTTATGTGAAAAAAAAAGTGAAATATCACATTAATACTTTATGATATTGATTATTTATTAAAAGAATAATTTATATGCATTTGGGTTAAATAAAATATAACAATAAAATTTATTTCACCTGTTTCTTTTTTTCTTTTTCTTTTCTTTTTTTTGTAGTTACTATAAAATTTAGAATTACCTATATGGCTGTCATTATACTTCTATTGAGCGGCGCTGATCTAGACTAGGTTCAGAATTACCTGGGGAGTTCCACTAAGTTCTGAAGAATTTTGGCACCTTATTTTGATCTAACATACTTAAAATGTTTGATTCCAAAGTATAATCTCAGAATGAAAGACGATGTGATATACATTCCCATCTTTGCGTAATAATTTCATAGTTTCTTCCATTCCTTTAGCATAATTTCCCTGACAAACATCTAGGCATACGGTATCCACATTAATTCCCTAACACACATCTCTCTCCTCTATAATTGCCCTCCCCTTCCCCCACAGTTTCCTTATGACCTTCTACTTAAAACCTTAACCCCCACATCCCCCTTTTCCAGGAATCTTATCTTTTTTCCATCCAAGTCCCTAAAAAGCTACTACTGCCTTCTCTTCCTTCCCCTTCTCCATTGTACACACATCTGCTGATGCTAATTGGCTTCCTTTAGGGTCTCTTAGAGGGAATCAGACATTCTAATCAGCAGAGAGGTTATCATTCCGTCCATCTGGTTCTGAAAACTTTAAGAAGTTACTATCTACTTAATGAAAGACATGTCTCCTCACCTTTGTATAAACTTACAAAGAAGAAAGAAAACCCATGGGTTCATGCTTCCCTTGCCTCCAATTTGTGGCTCAAAAAAAAAATCAGAATTATTATGGAACATGAATCAAAAAGCTAAAGCAAATGGACATATTTATCAGGCAAGGATTGATTTAGAAAGTGTTTCTGAAGATTAGCATGCAGAGAGGGACAAAGTTTAATGTTAAATAACATGCTCTGCAAACTGAAATGTTATGTAACAAATTAAGTTTGAAATAGTTTTAATTGGTGTGTACATGTGGAAACAATAGAAATCCACCAACAAGAAAATATATCTCTTCAATTCTGAATGTACCCAGGCATTTTATGAATTATTTTATTCATAGAATTACAAACTAGAGAATATTATAGCTCTTTAGCAACAGCAAATTTATCCTAAAATAAGTTAATTAGTTTCTCTCTTCGTTTTCTTTTTCCACAAGCCTAGTAGAAATAAGAAACATTTTTGCAAGTTTTCATGTAAATATTTATGTTTATGTTATGCTATTTAGGATAATAATATTTTTTAACCAGAAAATGTATAAGTCTAAGATTAACGGTGTAACTTTGTACATATTCAAAAAGCATTAGCAACTACTAAGTGTTTTGAATAACAAGTATTAACGGAAGTTACATTTTTTTAAGACACTAAACTGACATTTTTTAAATTTCCCTTGGAATTTGTTGCCTCTGAACTCTGAATCCAGAGACTCAATCGCCTGTATTGCTTTAGTGGGTGAAATACAGAATAAAATCAATGCTCAGTTTGGAATTTCAAATTCAAGTTTTGTTTTGGTTTTTCTTTTCTTTTGGTTCAGAGCAAGATAGTATCTACCAAGTCAGGTTTTTACAAAACAAACAGGATTTCTAAATGCCCAAGTGTCATTTTTATATAGAGGGTGGAATTTGGAATTCAGAAAAAAGAGCTTTGCTCTCCTGTTCTTGAAGAAATATATAATGGAAGGTACTTCCTTTCAGATAGAAAATGGAAATAGAAAACTTTTTCATCTCTGAGATTAGCAAATGAGGAGCTGTAAAAAAGGTGATTTAGGTGAGAATGACCTTACTACCCAACATCCCTTGGATGAGGATTGGGGGAAGGAAAGGCAATATGATAGAATCTCTGATATGGATTCTGAATTAAGTGAGGGGAAATCAAAGAACTCCCAAGCTTCTGCTCTGCTTCCTGCAACATGGTGCCACAAGGCTGGCTCAGTGCAGCAGAGGGAGGGTCTAGAAGGGTAGCCTTGGGGCAGCAAGCTCCTGGTCTACAGCCTGTACATGATATAGGAAAGGTCCGGATGTTCCAGCATTGCTGCGTGAAGGAAGTAGTAGGTGGCTGAGAATTAAAAGTCAGTATAACTCAATAAAATTAGGCATAACTACCAACAGGCCACCATGGTTCAGGGTGAGGAAACCACTGCAATGCCTACAGCCCCAAGGAAAAATGCCACGAAGTCTCAGAAATTCAACACTGCTGGAAAAAATAAACAAATGAATGAATCAAATCAGAGTTCTGTGCCTGACTAGCATGAGCAGTTTGCTGGGCTTCTTGGGAGCAGCCACTCAGCTTTGCCTACCCCAAGAGCACAACCTTGGGCACTGTAGTCCACAGACACTTCAGCAAATGGATGTAGCAAGGACAGACCAGTGCCGGGATCTGTCAGTCATTCCCCAATCAGTTTGCAGGAATAGCAGAAGATGATATGTAGATCAAAGTTCACTTTTCCTTGTCGTCATGAAATTGCACGTCCTTAAATCTGATCCGCCTAAGAGCACAAAAGAGGTAAGAAATCCAAATTGAGTATTTACCCTTATGAGACTGCATTAACCCAAGAGCCTTTTAAACCACAAGAGACAAAGTTACCACTCATCAAGTTTAAGGGTTTTTTTTGTTTCTTTAGGGTATTTTTTTTTTTAATCACAGAAGTAGAGGATCAAGGGCAAAATGAGGTCAATCATAGAACATAACAAATACTATTTTGGCACATGTAAATTGTAGTGTTTAAATTTTAACCTTGCTGTAGGAGTATCTGAGTGCTGTTCAGTCCTCCCCCATCCTACCTAACATAAGCCCTACACTTTCTACACACTCTCTCTACTAGTAGTAAGGATTAGAATATGTTAGAAATTCATTATATGAGTCAAACACAATCAAATGTTACTTAGAATGTTGAGTGAGATATAGGAAATATTTTAATATGAATCAGATAAAAATGTAAAAGAAAAGCTCATCTCACAGAAAACCAGCCCTTATTGGATGACAGTCAATTGGCATGGTTATTTGTACGATCATCCTATAGGTATCTAATGAAAAGAAGCAAACGTCATGGCTTGTTACAATAACCACTTGGCAATTAGACATGCCCCTAAACAATGTGCCTGCCTGAGAAGATAATTAACACTGCCACACACTGTGATGACTTTTAACCCCAGAGTAGTCTTTGGGAATATATTTTAGTTATTTGATGACACGTTTCTCTAGATCCACAATATTTTGCTCCTTTTTTTCCCCTCCTACATTCACATCGGACCAACTCATACAATTAGTGTTCACTAAATCATTTCATATTCTTGCCATTGAAAATAGTTTCTACTTGTTTTTTTAAATCCCCACTCGTTTGCTATTCAGATTTGCCATTTATTTTAAGAAGCTAAAGAGGCAAATCGTTTTTAACTGCCTTGCAAATATTTACATCCTATACATCCTGTCATTACAGCAATTATACTTATCAGTTTTCCGCCCCCTGCTAAAGCAACCACAACATTGTCATGAGGAAATCATGAAGGGGAAAAAAAAAAGAAAGAAATGCTGCAACAGACTCATTCAACTTTGAGTATAGTGGAAGAAGAAATGCCATCGCTCACTAACTTGAACTGCAAAATTATTTTCCACCCTCAGGAGCAATTGGTCTTTTCCCACCATTGATGGGCCACCACTGTTGCAGGATTTAACTGTTACCTCGGAAATACCAAAAAAGATTGTTCTATTGCAATGCTGTGCCCTGTAAATACTTGAGTTATGCCTGTAATTGCCCTAAAAGGCATTGCCTGCTGTGCTTGCTTAAGTCCAAGAGCAGTTTGGAAGGTAAGACTGAAAGCTTTAATAGCCTTGATTACTGGCTGTTACTTGGTTATGAAGTGACTGGGATAAGAAGCAAGCGTTGATATTTGTGTCTCATTTACCAAAGAAATGCTTCTGGAACTCTTTCATGGGACGATGATGTAATTCATTCTGATTCAGATATATATTTAGAGTATTACGTTTCTTTTTCATACAATATATAACAAGCACAGAGTTTCTTGTTCATAAATAGACCTTTCTAATAATCTGAGTGTGGGGTGAATCTCTATACAATTTCATGCCTTGGAGGTTTTCTGGCTTTTTCCCTGGACTCTCGCTCTTGGGGTAGATTAGTTTTAGAATCTGAAAACAGCAGCACCAGTGCCAGGCTTGTTGATAATTACTGGGTGGTTCTGCAGAAATACATACAATGGACTCTTCCCTAAGGCTCTGGGCCTTTTCTAAAATTTACTAAGGAAAAGGCAGACTCACATTCTGTTTGCATGGAACAACAGTGACATCCAGTGACAATACAGTTGATGTGAAGAGCCCGAAAGAGTAACATCACATCATCTTGTGGTAAATGAACAACTGAGATGGCGAGAGAATGTGGTTAAGATGGGTGTCTCCACTAATAGTTGCTAGCAACAGGGGCAAATGGTGTGCATATTAGAGGCAACACTCACGCAGCACATCTAGCAGAAAGCAGTGTGTGTGCAGGCTTATGTTTCATTTCCAGCTTCACCTCTGACAAATACTGACAGGACACTCGGGCCTTCGCCACCCTCTCAGCTTATCTCTCAGTACCCTCTCTTCAGGTTTGCCTCCGCACTCTCTTAGTTTATCTCTCAGTACTCACTAAGTTTATCTGTAAAATGGAGATGGTGGTGTCATTCCACTGTTTGACCCTCAATGCCTCAGGCTCAACATTAATTAATCTGGAGTTACTTTTCTCTAGGTGTAAGATAAATCATTAGAGACGCTGCCAAAGACATGGAGAAGCCCAAACAGCTTGTAACTGTATTGGGATTATTTATGAATTTATTGTAAGTGGTCTTCTCTCCAGAGGAAGATTCACTCTTTAGTGCTCTTTCTATTATAACCAATAATCACTGAGAAAGCCATTTGCCAGTCTGTGTATGTCTTCATACCATGTGAGTGCTTACTATATTGCTGTGTTTTGGAAGAATTTCTGACGCTACAATACAAAGTGTTGTCTATTTGATTGACTTTAGCAATAAATAGTCACTCAAATCACTATCCCCTAAATCATCCTAGAATGTATTGAATATGTGTTACAAGCAGGCACAGCGGTAGGCCCTGCTTACACATTATATTTAATGTTGATATTATCTATATAAAGAAGGTTTTGCCTACGTTTTACAGATGAGGAAAATTAAACTGGCGGGGGGTGGAGGATGTGGGGGGTGGAGGCTCAATAATTTACCTAAGCTCATAAAACTGCTAAGTGGAAATTTCAGGATTTGAACCCAGACTTTCTGACACCACTGTGTCCTTTGTACCAATGGAGAACAGAGTCCTGAGCTACACAGGTAGCATTTCAAGGACCCATAAAGACCATATAGCTGGACCTCCCTATTGGTAAGAGCCTGTGATAGTTAATTTTATTGTTGACTTGATTAGAGCATGAGATCTCCAGACAGCTGGTTAAACATTATTTCTGGGTATATCTGTGAAGGTGTTTAGGAAGAGACTAGTATTTAAATAGGTAGACTGAGTAAAGCTGACTGCCCTCCCAAATGTGGATGGGCATCATGTAATCAGTTGAGGTCTCTAATTGAACAAACAGAGAGAGGAAGGCTGAATTCACCCTCTACCTGACTGTGAAGGGTGGGGCATTAAATCTTTTCCTGCCTTCAGTGCTCCTGGTTCTCAGACTTTTGGACTTGAACTGCAACTCCTGGGACTCCAGTTTACAGAAAGCAGATCATGGAACTTCTCAATATCCATAAGCATGTGAGCCAATACCTTATAATAAATCTATCTATCTATTTATCTATCTATCATCATCTATCATTATCTATTTTTCTATTCTATTCTATTCTATTCTATTCTATTCTATTCTATTCTATTCTATTCTATTCTATTCTATTCTATTCTATTCTTTCTGTTTGTCTGGAGAACCTTAATACAGAGCCGTAGTTCTAGTTACAGATTTTAAAAAATACTTTTACATGTGTGTGACATATGAAGTACATGTACATGTAACCCAACTAAATTTTAATCTTTATAGCAATTATTATAGTTTTATCTTTTTCTTTGCCATAAGACCGAGTACAGTTTTGAATACATGTCAGATCTTCCTTATACATTGTTTTAAATGGAAAGATGAATCCATAGTGACCCTGCCCTTAAGTTTTGATTCCTCTCATTTTCTTCCAAGTGTTTTAAGAAGACTGGCAGAATTATGTTTTCTAAGAAAGCAAAGTCATGTGGTAACTTCTACTTGGATTCTATACAATTTGGGGTTGTGTAGAAGGCAGGGACCAAAGTCTTTCAGATCTTTGATCATCCACAATACCTAGTAAAATGATTTACACATAGTGAATGCCCAATAGGAGTTGAATCTGAAGACATTGGGTTTTCTTCTGTATAATTTAGCTAGTAGGAAAGTACTTTTATTTCCCAAAGGCAGAGAGATGAGTCTTTGTTTATATAGTCTCTCCAGTTCCTATTTCTCAGCTCAATCTTGTTTTCTGACGAGTCAACCAATCCCTGTCTGCTCAGGAAGAGAAACTTAAGCAGGAGACGGCCTAAAGGATAGATTTTGGAAGAATTCAAAGCACTCAGTGGAGAAACAATCATTTGATGGGATCTGATACAGAATTGAATGATTACGAACGCATAGTTTCAACATAACATAAAATGCATCTATAGATCTTAGTACCAAGACTGACATGTGGTGCTTAATAAAATTCTTATAGTAGTGAACAAGTAAGTGAATAAATGAGTGGATAAATATTGAGTAGGGGCTTTAATTTGAAAAATCTAGAAAGATCTAGAGTGGAGTCCAGAAAGGGAAACATACAGGTAATGGTTCCTGAACACTTTAGGGCTACAATTCCCATATAGTAGCCACTAGCCACACATGGCTATTTAAATTCAATTAATTCAAATTAAATAACATTAGACATTCGGTTTCTCAGTCTCACTAGCCACATTTGAAATATGTACTAGCACATGTATTAGTTGCTACCATAAAGTATGGTGCAAAAATAGAACATTTCCACTGACACTGAAAGTTCTATTGGACAGTATTCCTTTGGCTATACGGTTTAAGGAAGAAAAGCAAAGGATGTCTGTAGGGTTTTTTTCATTATGGTTTTCACCCGATGTCTGTAGGGTTTTTTTCATTATGGTTTTCACCTGAGCTTACAAGTAGGAAAGCATTCAGGGCCCCAGGGCTTTAAGTGAATTCTGGAATAAATACACATTTGGTTGGGAGCATCACTGTTGTATTTCATGACGGCAAAACCAAAACAAAAGCTGTGTGTAAGGAAAAGCTATAGGGTTGGAAGGGATCTTTAATGAATTCCCAACTTAGACCAGTCTCTGGTTATTGGCATTATGTTCTGGGGATTCTGAGTTTTGTCCTGTTGGTACTCCTAGGATTGGGAACAAATTTTTACATTAATTTTTTATTCTTTAATTGCAAAGTTCAAATTTAGAAAATGAAAATAAATAAAAGTGTAAAAAATAAAATCAGTTTATTTCACTCCTAGAATAACTATATTTTAGATTATATATATACTTTTTTTCCTATGTACTTTTATTTGATAGATGCAAATATCATAAACCATTTTCTATGTCATTATCCTTAAACATTCTTCTGCAACATAAATAAATTTGGTGGATATATTATAAATCACTTAACCATCTCTTGTAATTGGGTATTTAATTCATTTTTCATGTCATAAATTTTTTTCATGAACACCCATACAATAAACATACTTACACAAAAAATTATATACAGCCTTAAAATTATTATGAAAGCTGTGAATTCTTGATCAACTTTTAAGTTAAATTTTAAGTCTTTTTGATCTACATTGGCAATTTGTCCTCTATATTTACATTTATACTTGAGTCTGCCCGCTGAATTTTTACTAGAGGAATGCTCTTTTCATAAAACCATGTATACAAGAGCTGTACTTGACTGTTACTCTTGAAGGTCAATTTGTGGTGGTTGATAAAGGTTCATTTCCGTGGCTCAGATCTTAGTGCATAAATCATCATGCCCCAGGAATCTGTCTAAGGCGGTTGAAGACTCAGGTGATACACACTTGTTTTAAATCAACAACTGCATAAAGCTGTAAAAAGTTTGCAAAACAGTTTGGAGGAAAATTTTTGTGTTGTTGTCATTTTTGTTTGTTTCAGACCATCCTCAAAGTTGAATTGTGACAAGTGGTAGAGATGGAGAGTTCAGATTGAAATATATTTATAACTTGATGTTAATGTATTGGAGGCAGAAACGGGCCAGGGTATTTTGGGACCAGAAGTTTCTTGCTGTTGACAACTCCCATAAAGGGCTAATATCCAAAATATATAAAGAATCATACAACTCAACCAAAAACAATCCGATTTTAAAAATGGGCAGAGTATCTGAACAGACATTTCTCACAAAAACACAAATGGCCAATAGATATATGAAAAAAATGCTCACCTTCACTAGCTGTAAGGGAAATGCAAATCAAAATCACAATGAGATACTACCTCACACCTGTTAGAATGGCTATTATTAACAAGAAAAGTAATAACGTGTTGGAGAGATGGTGGAGGAAAAAGAACCATCATACCTTGCTTGTGAGAATGTAAATTGGTATGGCCACTATGGAAAACAGTATGGAAGTTCCTCAAAAAATTAAGAATAGAATTACCATGTGACCCAGCAATCCCTCTCCTGGGTATCTACCCAAAAAATCTGAAAACATTTATCCATAAAGATACATGTACTCCTATGTTCATTGCAGCATTATTCACAGTGGTCACGACATGGAAACAACCAAAATGTCCTTCGATAGATGATTAGATAAAGAAGATGTGGTACATATATACAAAAAAAATATTACTCAGCCATAAAAAAATATGAAATACTGCTAGTTGTGATGACATCTATGGATCTTGAAATTATCAAGCTAAGAAATAAATAAGACAGAAAAACCTGAGAACCATATGATTTCACTCATATGTGGGATATAAAACTAAAGGCAACAAATGAACCAGACAAGTAAACAAAGAAACAAAACTCATAGACCCAGACAACAGTTTAGAGGTTACCAGAGAGGGTCAACGGGAGGGGAGGTGTTAGAAGAGGGTAAAAGGGGTCAAACACATGGTGATGGAAGGAGAATTGATTCAGGGCGGTGAACACACAATGCAATATAAAGATAATGTATTATAGAATTGTACAGTTAAAATCTATGTAATTTTACAAGCTAATGTCACCCCAATAAATTCAATAAAATTAGAGAGAAAGAAAGAAAGAAAGAAAGAAAGAAAGAAAGAAAGAAAGAAAGAAAGAAAAGACTCTTCTCCATCATCAGCACAGAAGAACAGGGTATGCTTTTTCTCCAGAAGAGCATGTTAGTCATCATCTTTGAGTGTGTGCCAACTTTACTACTCTTGAATTCCTTGGACAAAATGCACACAGAAAACAGTGTTCCTGCCTTTGCTTAAAGCCCCTGTCTGACCATTTATATCTCCAGTTAATTTTCTACTTTTACTTTGTGTTTTACTAATAGGATAATATACATTGTTACCCTTATAGTGGAATTATTCAAACTTCCTTTACTCCGTCCTTGGCATACATTTAACTCTAGTTTAACTCCTTCCTCAAAGACATAACTGATATGAGGATTCAACGTTCCCTTTTTTCCTAAGTCCCCCTTTTGCAATACTTTTGCTATAGACTTATTTTCTAGCACACATATTAAACATGTATCAAAGAGGAGTTTCGTTAGATGATAAAATGAGTAAATGTACAGATTCTGGAGCACTTATCTGGTTTCAAATCTTAGCTCTGCTACTAGCTAGTTGTGTCACTTTAATTACTTAACTTCGCTGGCCTCTCTTATCTGAACAAAAATAGTATCTGCCTTGTAGGATTATTGGGATTATATAAATTAATATTTGTGAAGTGCTTACAGCAGTGTCTGGTGCTTAGTGAGTATTATAAAGTGTTTGTTGAATAAATAAGGAAATATCTTCTTAAGCCTTTCCTTTTCCCTCTCAATGTCTTCAGAGCATTTTTTGTGTTTTTCTGCCCACCCATTCATGTTTCATTGCTTTTGTTTATTTGTAATAGATTTCAAATGGACTTTGTAGGTTTGTAATTTTCCCCTCTTATGTTTGATCAGACACTTAGGACTCTTTTGCCAGGACTGTCCTTCATTGAGACTGAACAATAAAATAAGTCATAATGTTAATCATTGCTAACCCCATTTGAGCACTTTATTAAGAGCCAAACATGATACTAAGAACTTTACCTAAAATCTTCCTTAATCCTCATAAAAATCCTATAAGGTAAATACAGTTATTATCCTCACATTAAATAAGAGGCTTGAGAGATTAAGCCCTTTTCCCACTCATACAAGCAGTGGCAGAGCCAGGCCAGGAAATGGAATTGTCTGAAGCTTTTTATCGTCACCCTCCCTCTTTTTACACTGTTTAATGCACAGACAGATCAAAAACTCAACTCACCTTTTGATTAGTCATCCTCCAAGCAACTGCTGTTGATGATGACAATAATATTAACAAAGCAAAAATGGAAATAGCTGTTCTCTACTGAGAGCCTACTGTCATCAGGTACTTGGTCTCATTTAGGCCTATTAAATTAATTATAAAAACAAGGAGGCCATTAGACTCTTAAGCCAGGAGGCATACTTGTGCAAACAAAAATCTAAGCCTGTAAATGCCTCAAGGTTAGGGAATAGAAGCATAAGGACAACCAATCACAGACAACTGGGCTTTAAGCTTTAGCCAATCAAAAAAATTCTTTTCTGTGCCTCCACCCTGATTTCACTATATAAGTCACTGGCTCCTGTCTGTCTACCTCTCCTAACTACTTCCGGTTTGGCGCTACCAGTTTGCATCGTTAAGTGCTCAAACTAAACATTTTTAGTATACCTCTGTCTTTTCACAGTTATTGAAGTAACTTTTTATTTATTTATTTATTTTGAGGGCAGTGTCACTGGCCCTGAGACGTGGGACCCGAACCGGGGCCACTGGTGTCCCAAGCCAGCACTTAACCACCGCGCCACTCGGCCGGCCCTGATGTAACTTTTTAGCCCCAAAATGGAGCTGCTCCCGCTCAGGGTGCCAATTCAGCAAAAGGGAAGCTTAGATAACCTTCCTGTCAAGGTAAATGTTCTGCTTAATCAGAAATGCAGTGCAGCATGTCCTCAAATAACCTCGTTGTCTTCAAAGCCTTTCGTTACAACTTGATAAGGACAAGGAAAAAAAGTCGGTTCCAGCCAGGTTTACTGTCTATGTGGCCTTCGCCCGTTCACCCATGTCTGCGTTGGTTTTCTCCAAGGATTCCTGTTCCCTCTCAGGTCCCAAAGGTATGCACCTGAGGTCAATCAGCGTGTCTCCACTGCCCCATCTGAGTGGGTGTGAGCGCACCCTCTAGTGGAAGGGTATCCTGTCCAGCCTTGGTTTCCGCCTTGTGTCCCAAGCTGCTGGGAAGGGCTCTGACAACCTGTGACCCTGACCTGGAATAAGTGGATTGGAAAATAATTTTCTTACTTGTTTTTATTAATCTTTCTTAAATGTCTACATAGTTCACATTTATTTCAATGTTTCATATTAGGAGTGTTTTGGGTGTTTCGTTAGAAGCTTGGTGATGTTTTTGTGACCAGAAATAAGCTGTAGAAATGTAACTCTTGGTTATATCAATCATCCTGTGGTAAATCTGGTTTTGTTATATGTCGTTTCACTTAAAGTCAGAGTTTCCAAGAAACTATCAGGACATCAAGTGAGGACTTACTGTGTATTCAGTCAGCAAATCTCCAAACCACCTCACTGCAAAGAAAGTTGACTATGTGGCCTCACCCAATCAGATATTGTCTATTTGTCTCTTCTGTGCTCTTTATTTTTTATCTTATAAAAGTTTCTTCCCTATCACCTCATTTTGCAGTCTTTGGACTCTTGAGAATGGAGATGGCCTGCTTCATAAAATGTTAAATAATGTTTGTATTATCTAAATTATCTTCTTTAATCGTTTTTTAACAGTTTTTGGTGACAAGGAATGTGATCCAAAGTTGACGACTAGCAGCCTGTGTAGGACAAGGAGACAGACAAGTGAGCTCCTGGCTGACACCTTTGAATTCACTCTTCCACTCATCGTTATTAAGGCCGTGGGTGAGTCATGCTTGGATTTGAGCCGCACTGCCCTCTGTGTACAGCTCTCAGCTCTCTGATTCAAACAAATTATATTTGTTTATTTGTTAAAGCGTCCAGAATGTTTCTGAGGAACCCAGAAAGGTATTCTGGGTTTATTAAAAATTTCCAGCAAGGCCCTGGATCCTAGAAAATTTTCAGAGTTTGTTAAAATTCTCAGAAAGGTCCTGGGATTCTGGAAAGTTGCGGGGTTTGTTAAAGTTTCCAGAAAGGTTCTGGGGTCCCAGAAAGGCTCTGGAATAATTATACTGGGAATCCGCAGTGGGTGGCAGTCATTAGGGGACTTACAAAGCTTAGGCTTAGAGACTTGGGGAAATAAATTAAAACAAAAAACTTGAGCTGTTTTGACCATTGAAATCTAAATCTAAGTAGGCTCAAATCAGACTACTAAAAGCCATTAAGGAGTTCACTGCCATAAAGAAATCTTGTGAAAGAAATAAAAGATCTATTGCTAACGGGAATCTCAGAACTAATTTTCTTGGAGTTGATGGGTAGTGGCGGGTAGTGTCAATCTAAACTGTTCCATGACCAACTTGTCCTAAAACAAAACTATAAGACTGACATGACTCCTATTCTTCTCCTTTATACTCCTTTACCTGAGTACTCAGAATCTACCAATCCTCTATCTGAATTGCCTTTCCACTCTGAAAAGACTGCAAGGCTGTAAGCAAACGTATGCCAAGTTAGTGCCTTACAACTGCAATATCTCCAAACCAGTAATCTAAAGCACCTGGGCTTCCCTCTATGCACCCTCCAGGGGTCCATCAACAAAACACTAGACCAGAAATCATGTCCCATTCACAATCAACTGGGACACTGGAGAAAACTGTCCTGGAAGGTTTTGTCAAAGCCTTCCACACCAACTCGAATATCCCATATCTACCCTGGAAGGAGGACCTCTGTATGGACCCCTCCAAAGTTGACAAAGCTCTGAGGGATTCTCCAGTAAATTAATACCAGTTATTCACTTACACAGCTGTTGACGAAAAACATCCTGTCTAAGAGAAAACAGAGTTTTCTGTCGACAAACTGTCAACAATTGCCGGGAAGCAAAATCTCAACGGATTGAGAAAATGCTCAACAAAATGGTAGTTTGCAGCTTATTTTATACATGAAATCAAAGGAGGAAGGTTACATGAAATCCATTGGTGATAGATTAAGGAGATGGGAGAAAACAAAGCAGAGAAACCTCTGGGATTGGATAAAAGTAAATTGGAGAGACAGGTACTTTTTTTTACATAGGTGGGTGCAGGATAGCTAACAATTAGCTTTTTTTTACAGCACAAAGAGATGGTAATCAGGAGATAAGCATGATAACGAGGAATTTCACAGTTTCCAGCTCCGGTCCAGAAAAAAGGATTACTGACATTCTTAAAATGTTATCTTAGGTCCAGAAAAACAGAGAGCCCCACTGAAAAGGCACAGATTAACTTTATGAAGGGAAGCTAAGGAAAGATGTGACTTCCCACTATGGCCAACTTGGTTATGAAAGTTTTTATGCTCATGCCATCTCATGTGGTATTTTCAGTCTCCTGAGCTTGTCGGGTTTAACCTGTGGCCCCTTTTCTGTCTACACAGCCAAGGGAAACTAAAATTAATGGAAAATCTTGCCAAATTCTGGTAGATATGGAGCCTACACTTTCTACCCACTTTCTCGGGAGACTGTGGATGGGATCCTGAAAAAACTGACAGAAGCTGGCAAAGGGTTAGAATTCTTACCAGAGTTAGCTCTCTTGGGAGTCTTGCCTGGTCAAGAGAGGAAGGCAACATTTCACATTATCTCTTCTTTTCTAAATCCAGGCTTTTGTGAATTTATTTTTGGTTAACCTTTGGTTGTCAATCCATTCTCTCCCAGGGATGGCTATTTTCTTCTGGTTTGTCTTGTTTTGTGTCCTGAGAACTTAGTTTCGCCTTCTGCCTGCCTAAAGCGTGCAGGTTGTCAGTTCATGTGTGTGCAGGCGCCTCAACTGTCAGGTTGGGGGCCCAAAAATATGGCCAGACACAAATGTGGATTACACTCTATATCAGCTAAGGTCCTACTGACTGTGCCGACATTCGCAGGAATTGTTTAAGTCTGTCTTTTTTGGGGATGATCTTTGCAAGTGACTCTGAATCTTGGTAGGATAATGTCTTTTGCATCCTTTCCGGGGAGGCCTCTTTTTTCCATGGGGGTCATTTAATACTGTCAAGAATGTTTGCTGTATATTCTAGCTGAAACCAGACAAGATATTTGAAAGATTTTTTTTTTCCTTAAGTAGTTTTTTGAAGCATGGTAAGAAGTTGGCCAAATTGGGAGCTGATATTCAGAGCCTGGTAGGAACTTCTTTTTTTTTTTTTTATGCCATTCCCCCTAAATTAAAATGAAATTATGTACCCAGAGGTAAAGAAAAATACTCCAAAGACAAAGAGCTCTCAAGCGTAGAACATAGGAATCTTTTGGTTTCTATCTTATTTGAAGATCTCCCTGATTCAAGAAACAAATTGAAGACAATGTAGTTGGATGGGTGGATCAACCCCTTAAGATCATTCTGGCCGCACCCTATTCTTTGAGGAATTAAAAACAATTGTCCTACAAACTGAGTCACAGTTTGTTAACATAGATCTGTCTGTCTTCCAGCCATGTCATGTTACTTCTCCTGGGCTTCCTCAATTCCATACCATTTTAAATAAGTAAGTTAGTAAGTAAGTAAATAAATAAATAAATAAATGTATGTTTCTATTGAATATATGTTATTATATGTTAGTTTATATGTCTGGATTTGGAGGAATCTAGAGGATAATCTTCTCAGGTGAAAAAGCATACCAGTAGAATAGCAAGTCTTGCTAACAAGAATTGTATACTGTTCTTTTTCCACTTATGAGTGTAAAAATCAAGAAGACAAAAAAAATTCAACTGCAGGAAGCCTATCTTTGCTCTTACTGTAGGGGGGGAGATGAAAGACTATAGATCTAGTGTATTGTTTTCTTGAAGCATTAATATTCATCCTTTACTGCCAGGAATGCTTGTGAAGCTCTGTCACTCTAATTTAAAAGTGCTTTTGAGGAGGGCTCCACGCTGTCTGCTCTGAAATGGGACCTTGCTATTCTTATTTGTAAACCGTCAGCATGAGGCAGGAACTATAACCATCAGTGAGATTTGCTTTTACAAAAATATAAAGTGATTGGAAAACCCCAAACATATATAAGCCCAACTTCTTTTATTCCTTATATTAGTTCTCATTTTCTTGTATCTTATGAAAAGAGCATAGCATCCACTGGGGTTTGTTCATGTTTTTTGTTGTTTTTTGACTTTTAATTCTCAGATGATTGATTCAAATGCTGCATCTGCAGAATCAGTTCATGAATATAGATTATGAGAATGAAATAGCATTACAAAGGTTTTCTCCCCCCACTCTTAAAAGTTTATGTGATATTCAAAATGACAGCCTTCTAAAATTTTTCCCCTTTTCAATACACTAGAGAGCCAGAAGAGAGAATCAATGTTACATTAAACAAGGATTGAATAAAAAGATCTGTCTTACTAATTATTTGGTATCTCCATTTCATGTGTGGTCTCCTCAGTATTTACAAATGCAGGATAACTTTCCCAGTCATTTATGCTGCAGTCTCCCAAAAGTGCTCATTTGGAGACACTGTGCCTACAGAATAGGAAGGAAACCCTGAGCAACAAGTTTCAAAAATGAAAACAAAACAAAACAAAACAAAAAAACAGCCCCAAAACTGGGCAGCTCAATCTTTGTAATTATAGGGCACCACTGAGACTTGGATCCACAAAGGCTTATCTTGACTCATTTCAAATGTCTATCAGGCCAGATGTATGCTTGTGGGAACCACAGGTTTCAGGAAGTGCAGCCTTTGAGTTGGCTCTGTGTGATCTGCTCACACCCATCCTCTGTCAGACAGTCTTCTACCAAGTTTATTCAATGGAATCATGTCTCATGTACAAAGAGGAAGACACTGGGGAGCACAGAAAGCTAGGCATTTACCATTCTTTCCACAGTGAAATAACGTACCAACAGCCTGCTGACGAATGTCCAATGTTTAATGGAATTCTAGTCTGCCACGAGAATCGCTGTTTTCTAAAATAAAGAGTGCACAATTACCTGTTCATGAAATCTTTACACTTTTTCTGTCATCCCTTATCTCCTTTTCTGCCACAATACCATGCATATTCTTCTTGTAGATCAACTATCACATTGGCCTAAAATAGCTGGTTTCCCAGTGTGAAGTCTTAAAGAACAGGAATTCTGTCTTTTATCTAATTCAATACTTGGTGTTCTCTCTGTTCCTAAATGTCTTCATCTGTAAAATGGGCGTTTGGTAATAAGAGCACCTACCTCAGAGGACTGTATGAGAATTATGCAAATTGGTGTATGTCAAGTGCTTAAAATGATGTATAGTTAAGATTGGTGTTTCTTTCTGAGCAGAATACACAAACATTTGCCTGAAGCAAAGGAAGGAAGGGCACACCAAGAGTCATAGCATTTGTAATGTTCAGAAATTTAAAGTGTGGGATGATTGATGAGTTGTAGGATTCAAGGGAATTAAAGCATGGGTTCACATCTCCAGCCTGAGGCTGTGGCAACAATGGGAAGGCAGACAGATCATGAATGAGTCTTAGCCCGAGCTGTGAAGTTTTTTTTTCTCCCATGAAGTAACCTCATACAAGGCATTTGCTAACTTTTATAATCAACATTCTTACTTGATTTAGTAATCTTTTTTATTTTTATTTTAAACCACAATAGATTTTTTATATATAAAATCTTGGGACCGGCCGAGTGGCGCAGTGGTTAAGCACTGGCTTGGGAAGCCAGCGGCCCCAGTTCGGTCCCACAGGTGAGGGCCAGTGACACTGCCCTCAAAAAAAAAAAAAAAAATCTACTATAGCTCTTAGTGCACTTATTCAGTTGTATTTTATTTTGTTGTTTTATATCCTTTAAAATGGTATTTATAATCTCATTTGTTTTGTTTTTGTTTTTGTTTTTTTGTTTTTTGAGGGCAGTGTCACTGGCCCTCATATGTGGGACTGAACCGGGGCCACTGGCTTCCCAAGTCAGCGCTTAACCACCGCACCATTTGGCCAGCCCGTATTTATAATCTTTTAAATAAGGAGTGTACAAATGGTGAAAGAGAGGAGTTGAGGGCAGTTCCAACCCAGGGAGGCTGTTTGTCTTTTTCTCCTGGTTGGTCCAGAAGGACATCCAGACTCCTGTGGTTCCCTTGACCAAAAACTGTCTCTGAAAAGGACCAGTAGTCCCTGTGTAGAAATAGGTGAACCAGCATTTCTCTTAAAAAGAACAACTAGCCCATTTCTTTTCTTTTTTGTTTTAAAGATTTTATTAGGGAATTGGGGGAGGGGAACAGCGTTGGGGAATCGGGGAAGGGGAACAGACAAGTTGCTGTCATTTGTTCTTCAGTCTAGTTGTGGAGGGCGTTGCTTCAATGGCCCATGTTTGTATCCTCATTGCATTCTTCCCGGATGAGGCAGATCGGTCGCCGGCCTCTGGATAGTCACTCACGGCTGCTATTGGCAGCTTACGCTGGCTGCCAGCCACTCATGCTGGCTGCCGGCCACTCACTGTAGTCTATGGCAGCCCACTGCAGCAGGGGCTGCAGCCTACACTGTCGCTGGTGCTTGCACAGCCCAGCTCCAGGTGGAACTGTTGTTAGCTGTAGAGGGCAGTGTCACTGGCCCTCATACATGGGCTCCGAACCGAGACCGCTGGCATCCCAAAATCAGCTCTTAACCAATGTGCCACTCGGCCGGCCCGTAGCCCATTTCTTAATGGAACCTCAGGAACCTCTTTGGTACAATTGAAATTTCTTGTTTCTCAGGCCCACCTCTGAGCAAACCTGTTAAATCAAACATATGATTGCCAGCACCGTCAGCCCCCCAGTTATGTAATGGCAGACACTGTGACCCTGCTGGCTGTAAGCACCTTCATATGTTTAATTTAATTTAATTGTTCTTTATTTTTTATTTATTTTATTTTTTTTAGAGGGCAGTGTCACTGGCCCCCATATGTGGGATCCAAACCTGCTGGCATCCCAAGACAGCTGTTAACCACAGTGCTACTCGGCCGGCCCCATATGTTTAATTTTAAAGCAGTGTTTCCTTACCCCAAACAGCAGATTGTTTGGTTTGGGGAAATGAGAAAGAATGACAATGTGGGGAATTTTTCACAAAGCTTTTTTTCCCCCCCCTAATTTAAAGGATAATAATTTGCTCTGAAATTATGATATTTCCTTCTTGGTTGTTGAAATCTCATCCTTTAATTAATTTATGGTATAAAAGGTGATAGTAATGAAAAATGTTACTATGAACCAAAATAAGATGTCAGTATCTTTATGATGCCCCTTGTCCTTTAAATTTTTTACCATTTGGTAAGTTGCAAAAGTCAGAGAAACTCCTTATTCTACAGAATAAACCAAGTAGTCCTAAATCAATTATGAGATTTCTTGGAGGAAGACCTAATAAAGGATGCTAAAGCAACTAATACTTTTTCTAGGTGCTTGCTTCTACAACAAGTCTAATTAAACTGAGCCATCAACAATAATATTCTTAGAATTCACTGTACACACCCAATACATAAAGGAAAAACACAACCTCTTTTTCTTTTAAAAAAATGGTTTACCTGTCTCCGCATTTACACTTTTGCTTCATTTATTCACTAGATTCTAAATGCCATCCTCCCACCTTTGTCTGTGGAAATCTATGTGTCCAATAATGCCTAGCTTAAAAGCCTCTATTTCATGAAAAATTCCCTGATCACTTCCACATCCTTCTTCCAAAATCTTGGAATGTTTGACATCAGTCTTCCTTGTATTATATTTACTTCCTTCTTTTGAGGACATGCATGACACTCCTGGGAATCAGTGGGTAGTTCTATTGGTTTTCTATGACTGCCAAAGTACTAAAAACTGGATAGATTAAGACAACAGAAATTTGTTATATCACAAACCTTGAAGCTAGAAATCTGAAATTAAGTTGTTAGCAGGGTCATGCTCTCTCTGAAGGCACTAAGAAAGGAACTGTTTAATGACTCTGCTAGCTTCTGGTAGCCTCAGGCATTGCTTGACTTGCAGAATCATCATAATACTCCATCTTCACATGGTCTTCTTCCTGTGTATCTTCACCTAATCTCCCCTCTGCATGTTTCCCTGTGTCCAAATTTCCCCATTTTTATAAAGACATGAGTTATATTACATTAGGACCCACCTAATGACATTATTTTAACTTGATTACCTCTGTAAAGACCATATTTCCAAATAAGGTCACATTCTGAAGTGCTGAGGTTTAGGAATTAAACATATCTTTTGGATATATTTAACCCACAACAGTAGTCTGGAATGATTGGTGTTGGGGGCCAACAGCCCCTCAATGTCTGACAAGGCCACATTGAAATAAAGATCCACGCTCAGCACTGGATGTCTGGGGTGCTGCCTTATGGTTGGTCATGTAATATCTCCTGTCTCGATGAACCCATGTGCCTTTCCTCCACATCAGATCCTATAGGAGACAGTACTTTCACTGCATTTATGGCAAGTTCCTGGGGTACCCTGATGATAGCTGGCTGTGTAAGTCAATGATGGGGCAAGATTTCCTAAAAAGGAAACTCCCTAAGACAGGCTACAGTCCGAGGGGACCCCAGGACTGAGAAATAGGAGACTCAAGCCCCTTGGAAACTGAGGCTGAGGCCTCTGGTCACATGGACAAATCCTGTCTGTGAGAAACAGACAGTGTCTGTGAGAAGCTGGTGATATCATCCAACCTTGAGCTTACTTGCCTATGCAGCTGTGAAAGGTTTCCTTGGAGACATGGAGACCAAGGTCTCTCGGCCATGAGAGTTCTAAGAGACAACTTACTGACCATGAGTTATTTTAATTAACAGCCTTGTTTTAACTCTTTGCTCTGCACATTGCTGTAGCAACAGATACTGAAGCTTTGACTGAGAAACAGATGTTACCCTCTATTACAATAATATGCAGCTCTTCGTAGGATAGGAAAAGTTTGAGACTCCTTTTACTACTAAGTATAATTAATCACATAAAAATAGACTTTAGATGGGCTTTTTGCCCTAAACTCAGCCACTGCTAGACTCTTGACAATAGTTCAAGTATAAGCCCTGTAAGGTAGTCATGGTAACCACTCTTTAGATGATAAGTAAAATCCTTGAACAGGCCACAATGTACCCTGGAAAGATACAATTACAAAAAAGTAAAAGTTCTGAGTAAGAGAAAACATCATGATCATGTGAAACATAATTTGTAATTGAGTTAATAGTCAGAAGCCCCTATAAAAGGGGCCAGGCTTTAACAATAAAAGTGTGACACTCCAGTGAACCTCTTTCTGGTATCTCCATCTTTCTTTCTTCTTGTCGACGCCATCCCACCCGAGGGAACCCCTGGTCCTCGGGGGGCCTGGCTCCCCGCAGATTGGTCTATGAGGATTCTGGGAAACACTGAGAGATGTAATTAGAGAGATAAACTAGGAACAAATCATAAAAACTCTTTCTACCAAGCTAAGACTTTAGACTTGATCAAATTTGAAAGGACTGGAAAGTATTTAGAGGAATGATATGATCATGTTTAGGTTTTAGGGAATTTATTCTGTCATATCCTTGTATTACTAGTCAAAGATTCCAAGTCCCAGAGGAGTTGAAAGATTAAGCACTATCTCCTGGCTACTTAGGGCAGTTAAAAGAAGGACATAGCCCTTTTACAGCTGGAGGCAACTATCTTTCAAACAAGACTGCTCTCAGTGGTGAATTTCCCCAGAAGAAAGAGTGAGCTGCATTTAGAAAGAGAGAGTGGATACTAAACAAAAAAATAAAAAATAATGACATTTTTTAACACATAGTTATCACAGCGTGATGGTAATAGAGTTTCATACTAATTTCAATAAAATTCAACCAACTTTATAAGACTATAAGTAACAATACAACGCGATATGTTCTTCAATCATTTACTGCTGCTAACAAAGTTCCTGCACACCCTAGCAGCTGTGTCATAATAAGAAATATATATTTGGTCTTTGCCCCCAGTTTCTGACACAGACCTCCAAAAACCCTTGTACTTTCTTGAGTAATGGGAGTAATAGAAATGTCTCACACAGAGCTCCTAAATCCCTTGGAATTTCTTGGGTGAGAGGAGCATCTTTTGTTCTAATGAGCCTACTCTGGTGGGCTCCTGGATGAGGACTGGTCACCTCTGAGGAGGGAAGAAGATCTGGAGATTGAGTTAGTAAGGGATCATGCTTACATGATGAAATATTCATAGAAATCCCTGAGCTGTGGGGTTCAGAGTGCTTGTGGGTCGGTGAATGTATCACATGCTGGGAGACCCCAAAACCAGGGGGAGAAAGCTCCCGTTCTCAGCACCCTACCATATTTCACCCTATGTATCTCTTTGTATTCATGTGTATCCCTTTGTAATACATTAGTAAACATAAGTAAAGTGCTTCCCTGAGTTCTTTGAACTATTATAGCAAATTATTGAACCTGAGGAGGGAGTTTTGTGAACGCCAATTTATAGCCAGTCATTCAGAAGTATGGAAGTTCCAGGACTTGTTATTGGCATCTAAAGTGGTGGTGGGTGGGGCAGTCTTGTACCCTTAACCTGCAGGGTCCATGGTAACTCCAAATAACTAGTGTCAAAATTGAATTGAATTTCAGGGCACCCAGTAGTGTCTAGAAAGATGGAGAATTGGTTGGTGTGGAAAAAGGAATAAAAAAAAAAATGTAGTGTCAGAAGTATTATGAGTAAAGAAACAGTTTTCTTTACCTTTAGCAATTTAAGACAATCACCATTTTAATATATATCATAATTTGGGGTCAGAGATTTGGGCATGGCTCAGCTGGGTGATTCTTCTGTCCCATATGATATCAGCTAAGTGGGATTCAGCTAGTAATTAGACTGGCCCTAAGATGGCTTCTCCACATTCTGGCAATTTGAGGGGGATGACTAAAAGGTTGGAATCAGCTGGGACTATTAACTGGACCATATACAAGTGTTCCCTCTACTGTGGTGGTCTCAGAGTAGCCATATTTTTATATGGCAACTCAAGGATCCCAGAGAAAGAGTTTCAAGAAGCCTGAAGAAGTCACAAAGCTCCTTATTAATCTAACAAAGCCACTCTGGATTGAAAGGGAAGAAAAGTAGACTCCTCTCAATGGGAGGAGCAGTAAAGAATGCATAGCCATCTTTAATTGACCACAGCAGAAGTTAATATTAGTGTAACTATTAATAAGAGTTAGAGATGCTGATAAGTTTTCTAATATAAGTATGTAAATATTTGGGGGCTAATTAAGTGCTTAGTTGCATCATTATGGAATTGTGCACTGATAATAGGTATATAAAGCTAGAACTTTGTAGTGGAAAATATTACTCATAGTTTATGATTTTGACAATTTTGAATCTAGAGTGCTTATTTAGTTAAACCATTCATTTAATGTTTCTAAAACATCTTATATTACTATATATCACGATACAATAAAGACTACTCTAACGGTACAATATGAGAATCATCAAAAGAACAATGTTCATTTAGACAAGTGTTTAAAATGTTGTTTGTGCATTGACTGATTTCAATCATTATTTTAATGTATTTTTCTTTGGAAATATAGTTAAATAAAATAAAATAAAATAAAATAAAATAAAATAAAATAAAAGGCTTTGTGGTTGTTACCATAATGAGTTGGGAACAAAGATTGAGACAATTGGGAATATTTAAAAACCCAACCCTTGGCTACTCTGCTATTTTCTAACTTTTAAACAGTTCCATAAAACACAAAAGCAGTTTTAGTGTTGCTCTTTTGTTGTTTACAAGCTTAATGCTGCCAGCAGTCAGGGTTATGATGCAGTCAGCATTTTCAGGCCGGTGTGCATGAAAACATTAGATCCGAGAAGAGAGACCTAGCTTCACTGATATCCTGTAGTGTTTTGTTTCGGGAAATGCCATGCTGGTTATTATAAAGGATGAAGTCATATATTTCTACCAACCACATCCTACCATTATGGTAATTCTAATTGTAGTGAGCTGTGGAATCAATGGAAGAGAAAAAAATAACTTCCTTTCAATAAAACAAGAAACAAACAAAATAAAACTTTAAGTGTTTGGCAAAGTTGTTTAATCACATAATATTACCAAAGAAAGGTACATTATGATCCTTGAAGAACAAAGAAGCAGTAGAAATACTGTATGAGTTTTTAACTGAGGATCTCTCTAAATATAAATTAAGCTATTATTAGTATCATTATCAACATCATTGTGTTGTATGAAGTTATTGTCTCAAGACCCACTGGTTGAGGTTAAGCAATCTCACCAATTAGTTAAGACACCAATTAGTCTGTGAAAAATCATGGTTCCTTTCACTAATTAAAGTACCATTAAGTACTTCTCTCCCAACATATACTCTTCTGCCATGGAAAGCCTATTATTTTCTATATTTTTCTTACCACTAAAACCACAAAATTAGAATTGAATAGTAAAGTTAAGACCTCTCTGAGACTCATTTCCACCAGTGGAGTCAGTATTTGCCCAATGCTGCTGGGTTCAATAAGAGGATAGATACTTGCCTTACCATGGTCTGATTTTGCATGTTGGTCCATTTCATAATATCAAGTCCATAAACAAAGAGAAGGGAATCTCCCTTTCTTCTCAGGCCCATGATTTAAAAAAAAAAGAATCAGTTTCACTCATTCGGTACTTTGCTTCCAGTCGCTAACATTTGCAAGACATTATGCTGGCATAGGGTTTCAAACGTTGAGTGAAAAATGTCTATTACCCAGGAGGTTTAGAATAAAGTCAAAGAGGACTATATGTAGAAATAAATATAGTAAGTGGCAGTTTTATTCTTTGAATTTGCTCAAGTGAGACTTTTAAAATATTTTTCTTCTTAAGTTTTAAAGATAATCATTTCAGCTATTCTTTCAATGGTTCACTGTATTGTAAAATAACTTAAATTTTGGTTCATCATGTTGGGATTAGCATAAACCTTCTATTTCAATTCATTGAATTTAGCCATAAACTCTAATAGAGTAGTAGTTTTACTTTAAAGTTGCATTTAATCCTCATAAAGGATCAAGCTAGCTGCAATGCAAGCTATAGTAGATGCATAATGAGTAGGCCTCTTTTATCCATGTTGAATTTTGAACCTTGTATTGGTTCTGGGATTAAACACATAAACTATTATAAATGAGAGGAACCAATGTGATTAGGAGGTTGAGGTGGTTAGGTAGTATAATAATATATCTGAAAACCTGCTCTACCAAGACGCTGAGTGGTGTTGTGAGGAAACTTATTAGTGCCACAATGGGAGGAATCTATTTTCGACTCTGACTCCTATCCACAAAAGAGAGCCAGTGTCACCCTCCCCTTTGCTACATCACGGGGGCAACCCCAGATCATGGCAGAGAATACAGTATCAGAAAAGGGCTGAGGCTGCCAACTGTAATTGAATATATAGACAGTCACGGGATGTGGATTAGATGGTGGAAGGGAGTCAAAGGAATTGTAATAGATAGTATGATATGGGGGGGAGGAGTGGGAGGGGAGAATTGGGGGAGGGGGGTTGTCACTTTGAGGGGTAAACAGTATAACTATTGCACTTTGTTGTACACCTGAAGCTAATTAAAAGTATATATAAAAAAAGAAAAGTAATTCTGAAAAAAACTTGTTGCTAACTTTAAAGAAGAATATTCCATGCTGACATGGAAGTCTATATGCTTGAAAATTCTGTATGAGTCTCCATAGCCAATATTTGATTCTCCCTTGATGCACTGGAATTCGCTTAATCATCAATCTGGATATATTGAGCAAGAAAAGAAAGGTCTATAAAGCTCAAAGTGAAGCAGAAGCTATAATTTGAATAAATCTAACTATTTCCTTTTTCAAAAAAAAAAAAAAAAGGAAAGAAAGAAAAGGGCTGAGGCTTATAGAGAGATCCGCAGGGCAGAGTAAGCAGAGAAACATTTTCTTTGATAACAAGTAAAAGAGTGGGCAGCATTTTGTTCAACATATGAGAGAGAAGCAAAACTTGACAGAATCATATACTAAAATGGACCATAAAGTGAATTTTGAAAATTTATTTTCCCTTATAGTAGAATGACATGGGTCATAGAAAATTGGATACTGAATGCAGAAAAATGTAGGTATTACTATGATTAGAAACTACTTTCTTAGCCAAAATATCCATGGTTTCTTTAGTGTGGAGAAAATAAAAGGTGTCTTTAAACCCTAAGGGATCACACACACACACACACACACACACACACACACACACACACCTGCATTTTATTTCAGTAGAAGTCAGAGGATAAATGTGTTGCATTTTCCATAGGACTTACCTTTGGTCCCAGGGTCACATGTTAGGAATGTTTTGGCAAAGTAGCACAGCATCACAATGGAGTAAAAAGATGGTAGAGGTACTTTCATTATGTGATGTGACTCCTCTCAAGAGAACTGATCGAATATTCAGTAGAGTGAATTCACAAGACTCTTCCTGCAGTGGATGTGTTCCAGGAAAATAAGAGCAGTGGAAATAAAGCGGGAGATACAGAAGCAGACATGGGGAATTATAATGGAGAAAAATATAGGAATTTAGAGAAAATATGGAGACGGCTTTGAATTTAAGGGTAAGAGACCAAGCCACGCATGCATTCATGTCTCGTTCCAGGGTGCTGATTCCATCATTCCTAATAAATCTCTTAAGTGTCTACATACTATCTGAATTAAAAGACCTCTCCCAGGGGTAAAGATTCTCGTGCCCAGAGTATGCCAAACCAGTGAATTTATAACCTTCGCAGTTTTCTCTTTTAAAAATATCTGCTACATTTTACATTATGATTTTAAGTTGCAAGACACCTACATGCTACCTAGACTGGCAAAAACCTTAATTCTGTAATAAGCCTTAGCGTTCATTCAAAACCTAGAGGTATTTTATATTGCAATATTTTGATTGTATTTCCTTGTGTAGCTGACCTCTGGTGTTGCAGTCTTTATCCTTATTTTTGTACCTTCACCTATCTTACGGGACACTTCTCTCCAGCCCACTATTATTCTTCTGGGCAGAGAAACACAGCAAAGTGCTGCCAGCTCTTTTACTTGTTAATAATTCTGTAATTTACTCATATACAGTCTTGCTATTTTTGCTGCCAGCTCTTTTGTCCAGCTATACGTTTTTAGAAGAAGTTTTATTTGGAGGGTATTTCATATGTAAAAACTGTTAAACCAGACATAATAAGGTTTTTACCTTAAAAAAACAGAACTCTTGTGTTTTATGAAAAATGCAGTAATTTTTGCTAATTTGCTTCAGTAGTGCCTTCATGACTGACAAATAGACCAATCAGGTGACAAGCACATTGAAGCAGACACAGCTGAGCCTCTAATTACATGGACCCCTATAACTCTCAGTGCCTGGTAACTAAATGAGGCACTAGTTGTGGTATTATATAAACAAGAAAATGTGAATTACCTGTGGTTAGTATGGAATAATAAAGTAATTAGGTTCTATGCATTGCAGAGAGGTTTTCTGAGTGGAAGAGAATCCAACAATGACAGAAAATTTTCTTCTCATTATTCTATCACACCATCTGTCTATAGCGGTTTTGTCTAATAGAAGTATGTGAGCCACATATGCAGTTTTAGATTTTCTGTAAGTCAAAAAGAAACAGATGAAACTCACTTTAATACTACATTTTATTTAACTCAATATAATCAAAATTGTATCATTTCAGCATGTAATAAGCATCATTAATGAGATATTTTACACTTTTTTGTTTCATACTAACTCTTCAAAATCTGGTATATATTTTACACTTAGAATTCACCTTAACTTGGACTAAGGACAGAAAGGACCTCTGCCAGCTGAACTGTGCTCTACCTAGACAACTTTTTCGAAAATCTCACCTAAAAACTTACAACTTGTTGGCCAATACTGTATATGCAGCCAACACAATTTGCAAGCTGGACCATTTTTGAGCTTTGAGCTAGACACGTTGCTGCCTCTATCAAAATTGTGGTTAGTTACTCATGTCTCTAAGTTTGTTTTCTTGCCTATAAGATAACAATGATAATAATGATAAGTAGTTACTTCATTATGGTGAGCTTAAAGGTTTATATGAGATGATTCAAGTAGAACATTTACCACAATGCATGGAACATAGTAAGTTCAGTAAATATTATTTACTAGAATGTAAGCTCCATGATAGTAGGAATCATGTCTGCCTCATGCAGGTGCTCAATAAATATTTGTTGGATGATGAATAAATAAATTCAGGAGCTAACCTCTTATGGAGTTGAGAGGGTATGACTGTGGTTGCACCACAGTAAGTAGAGTGTATACATTTGTGTTAAAAATAAATACATGAGGGGAAGAAAACAAACACCAACAGAGTCCTTTACAAACATATAATTAACTGAGCCCAGATTAGGCTCTCATAGCATTCTCTGGATTTTTGGAAGAAAATTCATTGCTGGTAAGGCTGTTCCTGGAGTATTGCCAAGATTCAAAAATATCAATTTGCTTCAAATGATATTCTATCATTTGGACAGGATAATGCAAAACAATAAAGAATTTAACTTTTAAAATTCAATGGCTCTGAGTTAATTTAAGAAAAAAAAAGCCAAGCACCTCTACAATTTTACATTTTTGTTGTTTTTTTTTTCACTTAAAGGGGATAACTTATAATCAACTGAGAAAACAGCAACAACAGCTAAAACTGACCATTGTTCTCCTTCACCTGAATTGCATTCCAAAGAGGTATTTTTTTTCATAAAAAAATATATCAATAGCTGTTTAATCACCAAGCCACTTTTATGATATCTTAGTTGTTTTTTTGTTTTTCTGTTTTGAATAGCTACATAGGGAGGGCTGCTGACCATTTACTAGCTTTTCTTTTTATATGTCTAAATTTTAAGCTCTATTTTTATCTCGTTTCACTTTTTTTATAGTTTGATGCCATTATACATCTTTCAGAACTAAAAATGATAGCCGCTAACCAATTTTGAAATAATTAGCTTTCTAAATCCCAGTGAATACATATGGGTGTCTGAAGCAGAGGAGTGAAGGTATAAGCGTCCGTACCTGTGTGGTAGAAGTTATAAAGTAAGTCAAGAAACTTATGAGGAAGTGCTTAAAAGACATGCACGTGAGTTTAGATGCTATTTTTTGGCCATGGGGAGTTGTTGAAAAACTTTGAACAGAGGTATAATATGTTCAAGTTTTTAGGCTGAAAATACAATTCTGCCTGCAGGACATGGGATGATGGGTTGAACTAGTTGTGAAATAATAGAAGCAGAGGTAACAAAGTAGGATAATGAACTGGTGAAGAATGGTGTAGTTCTTCTGACTTAGGACACCAACAATGTAGATGTTTGTGAGTGAATCGGTTTAAACTATGTGTCAGTAGTAGAATCAACCACATTGAACAGAAATTGTACACGCAGAAGTAGGGAGGAAACAAGGGCGGCACGTTCTAGTGTTCTGCAGAGGACAATAGATGGTGTAATTAACCTGAATTATGAAGATAGGAATAAGTTTGAGGAGAAAGATGAGTAAGTTTCAGACAATGAGGTATCCACTGATATCCATTAAGACCAATTTTGTGGAACAGTGAAACATGAAAAAGAGTTGCTGGCTAATGGGAGAAAGGCATTGCCTGGTAGTGGGAATAACCTGTGCAACACAGAGATCATCAGCGAGATGAATGTGGGAACTAGAAGTAGTTTCATACCAAAGTGTTGTGTGTGAGACTAAAGAGGCAGGTTATGTCCTGATCTTAAAAAGGGAAAACTGGTATGTCAGCTATCCCAAAGAGCTTGGGCTTTATCATGCAATTAATGGGAAGCCATTGAAAGGTTTTTAACAGGGAGTGATATGATACCATCATGCTGGTGGCAATTATAAAGGATGGAATGTGGGGAGTCTGGCTGGAAAGAGGGAGCCTAATTAGGAAGCTCTTGCAATCACTTGGTGAGAGATAATGAACGTGTTTACTAAGATAGCAGCAGTGGAAAAGGATGTGAGGACAGAGTAGAGATATATTTAGAATCCATTGGATATGAGGACAGAAGGAAAATGAGGGTCGAGGATGATGCCTGGTGTTCTTATGTGGGTGATATGATGAATAAATCATAAAATTAAACAACTGGGAAAGATAATGGGAGAAAAAAGTGGAAAAAAAGAGACTGAGAGGATATGGCCAAATAGGAAGAAATTTGAAAAGAAAGCAATGTAGGGAACATAAAGACTGTAGAGAGTTTCAAGTAGGGGTCAGTAGTGCTAAATGCTTTTAGCAGTCAAGTCAGCTAAGAACTAAAATTTTTCCTTCTGATTTAAGGACCAGGATAACTGTTTCTGGGTGAAAGCGGTTTCAGTGGGGTGGTAAGGACAGAAACCAGACTGCTGTGGGAGGAGGACAAAAGGAGGAAGTGGTAATAGTCTAGACACCTTCTTCAAGGAGCTTAGAAAATAATAAAAGAGAGAGACAGAGAAGAATAAATCCAGTTTTATAGTTGCCTTCACTGGGCAATAAGTTATGTATATATGCTAATCTGTATTTTACTATAGATTAAATTAAATCATTTATTGCAGAATGTGAATAATTTTATATAATAAAAAAGTGGAGCATAAAATAATATTAAATGCCATCATATACAGTGAATACTTATAGTGCTATAAAATCATAAAATTAATGGTATTAAATACCAAACAATAACCATATTTCTGTTATAGTTTTTAGAGTATTTCAGTTCAATATGACTCAAAAACATTTCTTAAGAATAAACTAATACTGTTTAAGAAAAAGGCCTCCCCCACCGCCTATATTTTCCATATGTTATTTATTTTTTTAGCCATAGGATAATTATTTCCAGATTTCCATTTAACCTCTGAAGGCCTCTGGAATATTTACTTGGGCTTTGTCTTATTGTTATGGTGTGAAGTATTTCTTTTTTTTTTTTTTTTTGACGGCAGTGTCACTGGCCCTCATATGTGGGACCCAAACCGGGGCCGCTGGCTTCCCACGCCAGCGCTTAACCACTGCGCCACTCGGCCTGCCCGGTGTGAAGTATTTCTTTAAGAGTGGGGTTTTGGATACCAAGGATTAATTCATAAAACAGCAGAGTCCTCTCCTTGAGTAAACAAATCTCCAACAACTTTATGGCTTAATAAAACAAAAATGTTTTCCCCTTGTTTATAAAAAGAGAGTATCAGTTATGCTAGAATAATGTTTTTCACATTTATATTCTAAACCATCTGCCAGAAGCTTTATTTATTCATTAATTCATATCATAACGTAATTCTTATTTGACATCTGTGTGTATTGTATTATATGTTCAGATGCTAAGGGATACATCAAAATACCCTATATAAAAATCCCTTACCTTTGCAACTGCCAGGATTTCTTATTTCCCAATCACATCTCTAACTGTAGGTTTTGCATGGATGTACTCTGTACCCATGCTCGGATTGCCCCGCCTTGTAGACACTCTCCCCTCCTTTCTCAAACTCTGATATCCCACCCTGGGTCATTACTTACTTTCCCATATGATATTGTCAAGGAAAAATTACATGACTCAGGTAGAGCCTTTATGCATATCCAGAAGCACCTGAGAAGCATCAAGGTAACTCCCCTAACTGAGGCAGGATTGAAGTTTTATAGGGCAAGGAGAGGGGTGTGTGTGCTTATAATCTGGGTCAGGTTGAAATGTTCTCCATCTTTAACTGCTGCAAAACCTTCTATGGAAAAGATTGGAGATTGTCCAGGTTTTCATGCCTCATGCTATAGATCATTGGTTTAATTCCCTCCTGGCAACTGTCAGGAAAGTTCTTTCAAAATTTTTCCACGGTTAGAAGAGGGGGAAATAGAAAAAAACAAAACAAACAAACAAACAAAAAAACGGGTGGGGGCAGGATGGGTGAACAATTCAGAGATAAAGAGCAGCAAATGAAGCAAGGGTTGAAACAAAAGAAACTAGGATCTGTTTTAATCCTTTTACCGTACCATAGAAGTTGCCCTGCGGAAGAATTCAAGAGCTGACCAAGGCGACCCTCTTGGTATGGTCGCCTGGTCAGCTCTTGACTTCTTCCGCAGGGCAACTTCTATGTGGATGTTCCCTGCTCTGATTGGATTCCAACAACCCTTCTCTGAGCCAGGTTCCTTTACAACTATCCGACCCCACAGATGCCTAACTTGCTCTGCTCAAATTCAGCATAGGCATTAGGCCAAAACTGTTCCAAAAGGGAAAAAAAGGGAAGGGAGGAACAAAGAAAGGAAGGAGGCAGAGAGAAGAAGGAGGGAAAGAGGAAGCTCAATTACTAAAGACTATGCTGTCAGAAAGATCCAGATTCTAGTTCACTCTTTGTCACTTACTACATTCGTGCCCTTGAGAAAAATACTTTTTTTTGTTTTTTGTTTATTGAGGGCAGTGTCACTGGACCTCACATGCAGGACCCGAACCGGGGCCGCTCGCTTCCCAAGCCAGCACTTAACCACTGCGCCACTTGGCCGGCCCAGAGAGAAATACTTTTATCTTTCCAATTTCATCATTAGTTGAATATATAGAATTACAATAGTCAAAATTGCAGAAATTGACAGAAATCCAGATCTGACTTACTCAGAAAAAGGAAATGTAATTGAATCATAGAACTTGAACACAGGAAAGAAAAGCTAGTGTCAGGAAGATAAGATCTGAGGACCAGATCCTTCAGTTTCATTCTCTCCAACTGCAGCTGAGCATTTTGCGTGTGAAAAGAAATAGGACATTGACATCCTTGGGTTTTCAAGCTATCTACTTAACATCAGAGAGCAAAGGTTATTTTTCCCTCTCAGGTATTGCCAAGAGAAAAACCTAGGGATGTAGATTTTGGCCTGCCTTTGGTCACATACCCTTTCCCAAGTCAATCCCTGTGGCTATCTATGAGTGTAGACATTATGTCTAGATTATATACCCCTCTTGTGGCCAGGGTGAGGTTGTCAGTTATGGAGATTTGCTGGGCAATCAGACAAAGGTAATTACCCTTATTGTATAATTTCTGTAATGATTAGATGTGATTATAAAAATATAGCCTGTATATTTAAAAAAAATGAGATATAATAGCATTCATAAAGCATCTGTTCCTTTCCTCATTGCCCTTAAAATTCCTATTGCTTTAGATATTCAGTTTTCTGTGTACTTGGATTAAATTTAGGTAGGTTGGATGATTTTTCTGGTGTATTTCAATTATGAGAAAAATCTCATTTTAATAATTAAAATACAGACTCTACTATAATGCCAAATGTAATTTCAAGTGTAATACAAAGCTAAGGAATGTATTCACCATTCTCTTCAAGATACATGAATAGTTTTTTCTTTACCCTTTCTCAGATTTATTCTTTTCACCCACTAACTATGTCTTAATCCATTTGAGCTATTATAACAAAAATACCATAGGCTGGGTGGCTTAAATCACATTTATTTCTCACAGTTTTGAGAGCTAAGAAGTCCCAAGATCAAGGCACTGGCAAATTTGGTGTCTGGTGAGATCTGGCTTCCTGATTTATATAGATTGATGTTTTCTTCCTGTGTTTTCCTGTGGCAGATAGGATTAGAGAGCTCCCTGGGGTCTGTTTGATGAGGGGACTCATCTCATTCATGGGGATTCGACCCTCATGACCTCCAAATGTCCCACCTCCTCATACCATCATAGTTGGGTTTAGACTTTAACATATGAATTTTGGGGAGACCAAAACAGTGCCCATGGTTTCACCTAACTGGAGAGAGGTCCAAGAAAAAAATGCGTCGGAGTAGCTGGCACTGTTGTAATATGGCTGGTCATCTCACTGAGCAGAGGGCGCTAGGCTTGTGAGAGGCCAGAACTGATTCTCAGAAGTTTTGCGCATGCCTCAGATGTTTCTCCATAAGAAACTTCCAACCGCAGTTCCATTGATTCAGGGAATGCTTTTCTGGCTAGCCATTTTCAAGTTCCTGCTCATTCTTTAGACTTTCATAGTCACCCTTCTGATGAATCACTGAACCCCTCCCAATGGCCTGCTTAAATCATTTCACCATGGTCAAGGTTGTTTCTTTCTCATTTAGTTTCAATTTAGTCCATGGAAAGAGCAAACCGTACAAATATCATTGTAAGAACATTAGAAACATGACTTTCATACAAGTATAAAGTGAACATACCTGAAAGATTTATTTAATAGGGAACCAGAAGAATGGTAAAGACAGTTAAGAAACTTGAAAAACTGAGTATTTACAGATACTAAAGAAAAAAACAATGTTAGAAAAGATTTGCTAGGTTAGTCACAAAGCTAGCTAGTATCTTAAAGATGAATAAAACTATAATCTTTGGGTTGTCTTTTTTTTAATTTTTATTTTATTGGGGAATTGGGGGAGGGGAACAGACAAGTTGTTGTCCTTTTGTTCTTCAGTCTAGTTGTGGAGGATGTTGCTTCACTGGCCCATGTTGGTATTATCATTGTGCTTTTCCCAGGTAAGGCAGATCGGTCGCTGACCACTGGACGGCCGCTTATGGTGGCTCACAGCAGCTCACACTGGCTGCTGGCTGCTCACACTGGCTGCCGGCCACTCACGGTACCTTATGGCTGCCCACTGCAGCAGGGGCTGCAACCTACACCATCGCTGGTGACTCATGACAGCCCAGCTCCAGGTTGAGCTGTTGTTCACCAGCTTAGCTGTAGAAGGCAGTGTCATTGGCTCTCATGTGGGATCCGAACTGGGGCCCTGCTGCTCAGAGCTCGAACTCCCAATCCAGCTCTTAACCAATGTGCCATTCAGCCGGTCCAGGGTTGTCTTTTTTAATAGACAGAAATTATGTATCTCTACTGGACAAGAACCTGCAAGTAAATGTATAAATTCATAGACTCTAGATACTAATAACCAAAAGAATGCTCTCTCAAAATAAATAATCCTGAAGTGAGACATTTGTACAATGCTTCAATATATTGAAAACAGTTCTAGTCCTTCTTTTGCATTGTTTCCAAGTTTTGTATACTTTTTCTTAAATGTATGTTTATCTTGCTGTCATCAGTGAAAGTGCAGTTTCCCTAATTGCAGGCTTATATTTCTCTTTGTTCTTCGATGTCCAGAAACCTAGCCAATGTCTATACCCTCACCTCCAGGGGCATACATGCTAAACGATATCTTAGGCCCTTCTCAGGTGGCCTAAGATGGGGAAGTCTCTCCCCGAAGGAGAATGGAGTGCGTAAGAAGACTGCTGCTCTGTAGGCTTCAAAAGGATGCTCGCCTGCTAACCCTATGGAGTTGGCTGGGGGTGGATAATCATGACTGGGAGCAGAACAGCTTTCACCCTTTCTCCTTTACCCAGAAAATATCCTGCCCTTGGGGGTGGGGATACACGCTATCTATTGTACTGCAGTCCCACTTACACGCGCTTTCACTTCTCCTGGTGTCAGTTAGCCACCACAGTCAGCGGTGGTCTGCAAACATTAAGTAGATAATTCCAGGAAAAAACGATTCATAAGTCTTCAACTGCAGTGCCATTCTGAGCGTGGTGACATCTCGTACTGTCCTGCTCCACTCCACCCGCCTGTGATGTGAATCATCCATTTGTCCAATGAGCCCACACTGTATACCCTCCCTGCCAATTAGTCACTTAGCAGCCACCTCAGTTATCAGAACGACTGTTGTGGTACTGCAGGACCTATTTTTACTCTTATTTTTTAATAATGGCTTTACTAATGGCAAAAGTGTGATGCTGGCAATTTGGATATAACAAAGAGAGGATGTACAATGCTTCCTTTAAGTGAAAGAGTATATATGTAGAGGGAACATCATAGTACATATATAAGGTCGTTGCTCTCTGAGGTTTCAGGCATCCATGCTGGGGATCTTATAACATATCCCCAGAGGAAAAGGGGGACTGCTGTATTGTTCTCATCCTTTAGTGCTCTGGTTAAATATCTAGACAATAAGAGTTTCATTTAATATCCTCTTATATGTGAAGTTCTCAATACCAGGACCAGGTGACCCTGAGGGTGAGTGACTCCCTAAATTCTGTGCCCTGACAGCCTTAATGGTCTCACTCCAACCCCGCCCCTTCTCAGTAAAGTACCTGGTATTTAATATATGCTTAACAAATTAGGAAAATCTGAATTTTATTACTGTGATTGTTGTTGTTCCTGCCCAGAGAATAAAAAATGTACATTCTTTAACTTGGCACATATGACCACTTGTATGTAATCTCTTCTGAGATTTCCTTTGCAGACTCACCTTCAGTGATTTGTTTTCTACCAGTCCTGTCCCTTGTGCCTCAGCCACAGCAGAGTAGCTATTAACATAAACATAATGGTTGAGAGCATGCAGTTTGTGGTCAGTCAGAATTGAATCTGAATTCAACTACACAAATTATCCCTTGGGACCTTGGACAAAGAGCTGAACCCCTGGAAGTTTCAGTTTTCTTCTATCTAAAATGAAGACGTAAAACACATTCTCATAGGCTGTTATAAGATTAAAAGAAATAATGTACATGAAATGCTTAGTATGTAATACATATTCCATGAAGGATGGCAATACTTTTCATGACTGAATCCTTGGGCTGTTTGTACCTCCCTGTCCTTGTATATATGCTGCTAGTTTGAATCAAAAGGATTCACCTTCTAGGGCTGGCCGAATGGCTCAGTTGGTTAAGAGCTCGCTCAAGAGTGCAAGCTGAGCTCTGAGCAACAGCGGTTCGAGGCCAGCCTGAGCTGAGTTGCCGTTGAGCTGCCAACAGGTGGCAGGATGGCTCAGCTAAAAAAAAAAAAGGATTCATCTTCTCCATCCATGAGGATTCTACTTGCCTTATTAACGTACCTCAGATACAGCATCATTTAACTTTTCTGTATTCCGATAGATTTTTTACATACCTCCATTGTTTTATAATATCATGTATTCTTAAATTGGAAGCCTCCTTAGGAGAGGAAGTGATTTCCTTTTTTCGTTTGTTTGTTTTTTGTATTGTCAGAAAGCAACACACAGGTATTTGATAACGTTGATAGAAGAAAGGCAGAATATTTACACAATATAAATATATATAAAAGCTATATATTTCTAAATCTTTAAATTTTAGTTATTTGTATATGGAGATATTTAAATTCCACCACCATCAAGCCACCCACTCACCTTTAACTCTCATCTGGAACTTATTTATTTTTATTTATCATCTGGAACTATATAGTCTTATCTTTTGTTAATAAACTTTCGTATATATATACATATACACACACACACTTATCTGACTTTATTTTGTTATGTTTTGAGAACAGGCTCTCTATTTCATTATAAAGGGAATAATGGTGAGCAATTTGTTTCACATTTTTTCTCACTAGAGAATAATGAGTTTTAGTCATCTGGATTTTCAGGGTAAAAGAAAAGAGAAAGGATCAATCACTTTCTAAAATACTTCAATGTAGAACTGTACAGGTTTAAAAAGGAGGATATATGTTCTCTTTTGAGAGCTCTGAGTGACTATTTGATTTCTCATCATTTATCTAAATCACCAGCACTTCACTTGACAGTTTGTAATTAAGGTAAATCTGCAAAATGTTCTGCATATAAGAAAAAAATATGAACATAGATTGTCCTTTATAATATTTCTCATGCTTGAGCTTATATTTGTATTTAAGCTGCCATGGTAACCCAGACTAATATCACTTGACATTTAACATTACTATAAAACCTATAAAAACTGCTCTTTCTCCATTCAATCTGACTGACATGCTACCACCAGATTAATTTTGCTGAAACACATCACTTTTATTTCGTTGTTCTCCTTCTTACATGCTATTATCTACAGGATAAAATTCAAGTTATTTTGAAAGACATTTATAATTTCCTCTCTTCCAGCTACAACCTGTCTCCCAGTATTCATCAGCAAAAAATCTCTAATTTTTATGTTGTCTCATGTTCCATGTAAATTCTGACTTTGTGCCTTTATTATAGTTCCTTTTTTTTTTTTTTTTTTGGTCTGCTCTTTCACCTTACTGCTGAAACAAATTACCACAAAATTAATGGCTTAACTCAATGAAAATGAAAATGTATTATCTGACAGTTCAGGAAATAAGATGTTGACATGAGTCTCACTAGGCTAAAATTAAGGTGTTGGTAAGATTGCCTTCTAGATGATCTAGAGGGAAATCTGTTTTCTAGCCTTTTTCAGCTTCTAGAGACTGCCTACATTCTTTGGCTATTGGCCTCTTCCATCTTCAAAGACAGTGAGGGCTGCGTGAGTCTCTGACTCTGACTCTCCTTCCTTCCTCTTCCTCCTTTAAGGACCCTTATGATTACAATGGACCCACCAAGGAAATCCAAGATAATCTCCCTATTTTTAAGATCAGCTATCTAGCAAACTTAACTTCTTCTGTTGCATTAATTCCCTTTTGCCATGTTAGGTAACATTCACAGATTCTTGGGAGTAGGGAGTAAGCATCTGTGAGGAGCCTACCACATTATTCTGCCTACCACAAATTATTGGACCATTTTTCTCTTTCTTTGTAAACTACAATTATTAAGATATTCTTTAATGCCCATATCAGCTCTTCCTTGAAGCCACCTTAGTTTACAGTTAACCATGACAATTTCTCCCTCCTTTCAACTCTTAGTAAGAGTACGATGCTTCTACATTGAAAAGAGTGGTTCCTGTTTGGGTCTTATGTTTAAAGGGTCAACCGTGGTCCTCATTTGACCTTAGCCCTCAAATGCAAGGAGTCCACAGGGCAGAGGAGCCTCCATTTTTCCTTTTATCCTAGATTACTACAAACAATATGAGTGTATCTGCCCTTACCATTTTTTATAATAAAACAAGTAATTGTGATATATGCTCTGTTTAGACTTAATGTATGTGTGTGTATGTGTGTGTATATATATATATATACACACACACACACACACACTTTTTTTTAAATTGGTTTTTGTTTTTTAATATCTCAAGCTCTCAGTTTTCTCCTCTACATAGGGAAGTAATTATCCAGGGTTTGACATTTTGGGACTCAGTATGTTCTGTGAATTTAAAAAAAAGAAGTTTTTGATAACATGCTTTGAGTCTAACCCTCCTAGACTGAGCCTTGAATAATATTAAAGTTGCTGGATGTACATGTGTCAAATCCTAAATGTATTTATCATAGGACATAATAGAGATGTGAGTACAAATTATTATAAAAGAGGTTCATAGTAGCATCATCTCCCAAATTAGAAATAATCTGAATAGGAAATAAAGTCTAGTAGATAAATATGCTAGAATATTATGCATTACAAAATATTTTCCTAAAGATTATATAATAATGCAGATTGTTCAAGGAAAAAATATTTATACAAAAAAATGATACAAAAAGAATGCTATCAAAAGAGAACTATATATAAGAGAATTATATATATATGTGTAATATATAAAATAATTTATATGTATGTATAATTTATAACTTTTATATATAATTAAACTATACATTATTTTTCTTTTTGCTTCATAACAAAAATTGTACTCTCTTGAAAAAATAAGAAAAATAAGGTCAACTAACATTTATTGGACATTTACTAGACTCCTGGTGCCAAAGGTAAGACATAGTTTTTGCCCTTAACGAGCTCATCCTCCTTAGGACAATTAGACACGTGCGTTAGTTTGCATAGGCTGCCATAACAAAATACCACAGATCGGATGGCTTAAACAAGAGGAATTAATTTTTTCACAGTTCTGGAGGCTATAAGTCCAAGATCTTGGTAGAGTTGGTTTCATTCTGAGGCCGATCTCCTTGGCTTACTGATGGCTGCCTTCTGTTGGGTCCTCACATGGTCTTTGGTCTTTCCTCTGTGCATGCACATATCTATCTGTGTGTCTGTTATGTGTCCAAATCTCATCTTCTTAAAAGGGCACCAGTCAGATTGGATTAGTATGTACCCTAACAGCCTCACTTTACCTTAGTTCTTCAAAGATCCTATCTCCATATACAGTTACATTCCAAGGTACTGGGGGTTTGGGCTTCAACATATGAATCTTTGGTGGGGGTGGGGATACAATTCAACCCATAACAAGTAAATAACTAGTCTCAATATCTACTAATGATGGGGATATTGATGCTATGGACAGGTACACTACTCTTTCAGAGGAGGGAGCAATAACTGTTTTTAGGAGGTGGTCATGGGAGGTTTAACAAAGACTATTACATTTCAGAATTTTTTAAAATGAATGAGATTTTGTCAGTTTCTGATTAATAGAAAGGTATACTATAACTAATTGATTTATATTAGCATAATATATATGAAAAGTAGAATTCTTACAAAAGCTCAGAAAGCATAATTCTATTTTATGTTCTGGAACTTCCGAATTGTATTTGTTTTGGTCAAGAATCCACTGTTCTTGGGTAAAATTAGATGATTTATTGACTAGGCTATAAACCTCTCAAAAATGGAAACCAAATCTTTTAAGTTATTTTTCTGCATTCTTCAGAATCCCTTCTCCTATGCTATGCACAGTAAGTCTCAACAGATACATGGGGAAGGAACACTTGCATGAGTAAGATTGCCATCTTTCTCCCACACAGAAATCTGCACTTTGAACTAGAGAACTGTGTCAGACAAAGGTAGTCTTCTTTACAGAGACTTTAAGAAATCTTCAGGGTATCCATAAACATACCTGGAGCTATCATCATATTCCCTTAGGTAGTTTTCAGAGCTATATTGCTAATTAATAACCATGCTTATTGCCCTTCCTAGACTGTCTCATACACTTCACAGGTCAAATTTTCACGTTCCTGTGCCTCATGTTTGGAATTATGCTACTCTACTTACCTATTATAGCAAGTTGTACCTGTCACTTATCATCCTCAAGGGAACACTTTCCTGACAGAAATTTCTATAACACCATATATCTTTATTGCAGGAAAAAAACCAAAAAAACAAAACAAAAAAACACCTTGATCAAAATTAGGCCACACATGTATGAAGAGTGTATAGAACAATAGAGTCCCCCTGAAAAAACAGTTGTGTGCCAAAAATAAAAAGTCTGATTGGCCATACGAAGGAATTTTCTATTTTTTTTTTAATTAAAAAAAAAGATTTTATTGGGGAATTGGGGGAGGGGACCGGCCATGTTGTTGTTCTTCAGTCTTCATTGTGGAAGGTGCCAGTTGCCACCTGGCTTCCCATCTGCAGCTCCTGGCTTCTAAGCTCAAGGCTTTGTGTTCAATGTTAGTTGCGGGTGGGCGTAGCCACCATCCCATGCAGGAAGTCAAACCAGCAGCCTTGTTGTTAAGATCTCAACGCTCTATCCACTGAAGTATCCGGGCGGCAGCTCAGCTCAAGGTGCCGGGTTCAATCTTAGTTGCTGGTGAGTGTAGCCCACCATCGGACAGGCAATGTTGCTGTTACACCAGCTGAGCCATCCTGCCACCTGTTGGCAGCTCAGGGACAGTTCAGCCTAGGCGCAGCATTCACTGATCCTGTGGGAATCGAACCAGAGGTCCTGTTGCTCAGAGCTTGTGCTCTAAGCCAACTCTTAACCAACTGAGCCACTCGGCCAGCTCGATAAAATTTTCTAATACCTTCCAACCTCAACTAAGACTGTTATATTTTTGAAGTTTTCAAACACAGCAAAGATATATATATATCTCCACCAGATATTTATATTTAATCTCAGAAATCAAGAGTTTACTAGCACATTTTATCCTAATTTATGTTGCTATCCAATTTAGAGGATTTCTGTATGAGTAGATTCATTAATGAGTAAAACAAATGACCTTCATTTTTTGTAAAAATTTTTAATCATGGAGGTCTTGGGAAGTTACACATTGTTCTGACTAGTAGCTCTACAAATACTTGAAAAGTACTTGGGATTTTTACACAAAATAATAATTTCAAAATATTGGATTGATTGTATTCATACTGCTAGCAATTTCATTATATTTCTCCATCTACCCAATCTCAATTTTTCAATCTCATCCTCTTCTCTGTCTTCTCTTGCTCTCTCTTTCTTTCTCTTTCCCAACTACAGGATATATTTAAACATTCTCATCTCCCTTCAAACCTCCAGCACCTCTTTGTTAAGCTCTTTCTCAGCTGGTGACTCCACTTTTTCCACTGTAACACCCTCCGCTACATCTACCCATTCACCTGCATATGTACCCATATACTCTTCCTTTCTTCCTATTACTATGGATGAACAGTTCATGTTTCCATATAAGGTTGAATTTTCTACTTGGGCAGAAAATCTGTCTTCCCCTCCTCCTCAAGAATATCACTCCACTATTATCCACTGTTTCTCTGTATCATCAAGTTTTCTACCTTTACTGGATCATAACTATCAGCTTAGAAATTCAGTACTTTCTCCTATCTTAGAAAAGCCCACCCTCCCCCTTGATCTAACATTTGCTCCAATCACCACCCCTGTCTCCTTTCTCTAATAGTAAAACTCCTTAAATGAGTTGCCTGTGCTCACACTCTCTCTCTAAAAGCTCTCTGGCCATCCTCACATGAAAATATTCCAGTCAGGCTTTCAATCTCCACCACTCCACTGAAACAGCTCTTGTCAACACCACTACTGAACTGCATATTGCTCATGCAAGCAGTTAATTTTTATTGCCCATCCTACCCACTCTATTAACAGATGATGAGTTTCTTCTTGGTGATTCACTGTCTTTACTTGGCTTCCAGAATGTCAGCCTCTGCTGGTTTTCATCCTGTCTCATGGCTATTCCATCTCAGCATCTTTCCTGGTCTCCCCTAACCTTGAAAGTCAAATTTCCCCAGGATCAGTTCTTGGACTACTTCTCTTCTCTGGAGTCATTCATTCCTTTGGTGAGCTCATGCATTTCACAGCTTTAAATACTACCAACATTTTGGTTACTCTCAAATGTATATATCTACACTTATTTCTTGAATCCCTGGCTCTTCTTTTCTTTCTTTCTTTCTTTTTTTTCATGTGGTAGTCGAACAGGCAACCTTGCTGTTAAAAGCACACACTTTATCCACTGAGCCATCTGGGCAGCAGCTCAGTTCAAAGTGCTGAGTTCAGCCCACCATTGAACAGCAATCTTGTCATTAGGAGCATGTGCTCTCACCAGCTGAGTCATCCTGCCACCTGTTGGCAACTCAGTGGCAGCTCAGTTTGGGTGAAGCTCACTGGCCCATGTGGGAATCAAACCAGAGACCCTATTACTCAGAACTTGTGCTCTTAATCAAATTCTTAACCAAATGAGCCACTGGGCCAGCCCCCCTGGCTCTTATTTTCAACCTAGAAGTCCCAGTGATCCTTTTAAAATGCAAATTAGATAATTCCCTTTCCCTTCTCAAATTTTACCCATGACTTCCCATGTCACTCAGAATAAAAGCAAAAGACCTCTAAATGGTCTACAAGACCTCACCTGAGCTGATCTTCCCATTGCCACTCTGCCTTGTTTCCTTCTGCTCTCCCTGTCTCTCACTCAACTTCTCCAGCTATGTTAATCTTTCTCAAGTTTATACTTGGCCAATGTACTCTGGGCTTAGGGAATTTGAACTGACTGTTCTTCCAGATATTTCTGACTCACTCTCCATCTCTTTAAGGTCCTTAATCAAATCTTGCCTTTTGAGTAAGGCTTCCTAATCAACCTTCTTCATCATACTTCCCTTACCACATCATCAATCGTATGTCACATTTCCTTTTGTGTTTTTCTTCACAGCCCTAATCATTATCCAGCGTGCTGTATATTTTAATTATGTATTTATTGTACATCTTCCTCCGCTAGAACATAAGGTCTATGAGATCAGGAATTTTTGTCTGTTCTGTTATTTACTGCTGTATCCTCAGCACACAGCACTTGGCAAATATTGCATGTTTAATGTATTGGCATTTCTGAAAGTGTGGTGCCTAAACCCCCAGCATCACAGTAACCTGGTAACATTTTAGAAATGTGTTGAAATGCCAATTCTTACAAGCTGCCACTGTCCTACTAAAGCAGAAATTCTGGGGACAAGTTCCAACAATCTGTGTTTTTACGAGCTATATAGGTAATTCTTTTTTCTGCTAATGTTTGAGGATCACTATATTGAAAATATATAGAATTCGACCCCCAAAAAATTTGAAAATTTCTATTCCTGTCACCCTTTGACAAGTACAGCAATCACAACTTTTGGGTTAAAATGTCATGCAGATAAATGTAAAATCACTTTGTAGAATTTGTTTTTCTGTTATGAGTCATAACAAACCTAATAAGAAAAAGCTCTGGTTTATCATTTAGATAATGAAAAACATATACATTATCCTAAGTCATGATTCCAAATAATTATACTGCATTATTATGAACCAAATGTTGCCAATATGTGACTCCTTTGCATTAATACTTAAAGTTATCTAGATTTTAAAAATTTCAAATGCTCTTACATACTAATTTACTGAGATCTGAAAGTTTGGTGTTAGGTTGGTGTAGTATCTCCTGAACTTCACTATCATATATTGTTTTAATAGAAAAAAATACATGTTAGTTGAGAGGGATGTCCTATTGTGAAATAATTTATATTGGATATTTCAACAATTAAATCAAATTTATGATCAATTGTATACCTCATCCAGACTATTAGATAAATATTTGTGTACTTGATTCATTCTCATAATTGCCTCAACTCTACTTAGCATATATAAGTGATCCCCTTTCTGGCAGTCTGTTTGTTACAATTGTGCTGGCATCCACTCTGACAGCCATACCCAGCACAACTTTGTGGAGCTCTGCATGTATAACAAAACTGGCTGGCATAAACACATTAACCTTGGCATGACACCCTGCGTAGGAGGTTTGTATACATAATCATGGTCACAGCCTGCTTGGCTTGTTCAAGGTCATGTAACAAGTGTGGGTTGGGTTACCACTTGGAGTCATTCAGTTTCTAGTCTTGGATTGACCCTAAAATAGCCAAGCCAACACTTTTTCTTTCTTCAATAAATGCTATATAAGTCACCTCAATTTTATAGAGTGCATTATTTTTATGACAAAAAAATAGTTGCCTCCATCTAATGCCACTCTTTTTAATGAGTTGCTTTACAACCAAGATGTATATAGTACTAAGAGCTATTTTCTTCTGGGCTGGAAGGTATGCCAGGTCCAACACGATGGTCTGTCTTCTCTGAGTGTCAATTTTACATTATTACTTGGGGAGAATACACTAAGACAAAATAAATGCATTTTAGAATACCATACAAAATCCATATATAGTTTGAAAAATATGAGCCTTTAAACATTTGCCTCGAGATCTGGTTTCAAACTACTCAGATACTTCAGGAGCAGTTTTTGTCTCTTCTGGGTACTAATTATGGGCTTTTTTTTTTTTTTCCCCTGAAATGTTTGAAACAAGCCCATCTGAATGTCAGAGATTTTTCCATCTTATTTAGCAAGTTAGGTACTTTTGAATGCTACATTTACTCCATCAGATAAAAAGCAGCAGTAAGTAAAAAATGCTCCATGTCTGCATCGGAACAAAACTCAATAATCTCTAATCTATTAAAAATAAGCTTATCCAGGAATTTACAAAAATATATAATTTGATTACCAACTATACTGTTTGGCTGTTTAGTTGAGTATTAAGAAAGCAAAATAAAATAAAATAAGCAAACAAACAAGCAAACTTGTCACGCTGTTACTTTTTTGAACTTCCACCAAACTCTGAACTATTTTTATGTCACTTATTTTCTAACTTGTGCCATGCATTTGTTTAGCTTTTTTAGGAAAGGGCTATGTCATACACATATATAAAAGAATTTTGAATGTAGTGAATGCTAAGTTTGCCTTTGAGAATGTGTATTCTATGAAATAGAAGCTTGAGTCCTGAGTATTAAATATTGCAGATTTAATTATTTAAAGGCCCCTGATTGTATCAACTGTAGAACAGATTCAGTGTTTCAGAAAATAAAACAGTTTTGAGAGTTTCAGGTGCACTTTTCACAACTGTCCTGTGTCTTGTAGTTGGTCACTCAGTGGGTCACTTTCCCCTAAGTTCATGTTATTTACTAAGGAACCTCTTAATGTGTTTCAGAGGAGCACACACTTCATGCTCATTACTCAAAATGCAAATTTTTTTTCCCTGAACCTATAACCCCAACACATATAGATCTTTGAAGGATGAATTGTGCTGGTTCTTTAGAATATATTTAATAGAGTGAACCTCATACATGCTTATTTTGGTTTTCTGAGCATAACAATTGGAACATAATATTCCTCTCCCCAAATGAGGCCCCCTCCCCAAAAGAACCAAAGCATTAGATAAAATTGGTAACACTGAAATTGAGGATATCTAAAAACAGCAACCTGTAACCTTGGGGATTTTGAGTGATATAAATACAATGGCTGAGAACATTTTTAACCACAGAGTTTTTGCCTTTTATACTTAGACACTTACAAGGTTGTTGAGTTGCTCTTCTTGTGGCCCATATAAAAATGATTACCTTTGGGAACTATACAATTCATATCCCGTGACTTTTTTTTCCTCCCAAATGAATCCATATTTGTAACCAACTTGTAATGTCTGGTTCAATTCCCAGCCAAACAGGCAAATACACTTTCTGAGGAGCCATTGCAATTCTATACCTGTTTGTTTACCAATTGTCTGACAATGAGTAAAAAGCCTACTTTTTTTTTTACAATCCTTTTCAGATTGATTTAGCTATCTGGAATAATTTCCTGTCTATCTTTCCGTCTTTATAATCTAAGCAAATCATCTTTAATGCTTTCAGTCTTTCTGTCTGACACACAGTGATAATCGTGTATTTCACATAGAAAGAATGCTTTCTCTATTCCATTAAATTGTACTGACATCACAAAAACCTGGTTTTTGGTTACATCATCACTCAAAAGATTACCTGTGCCTGGGGAAATTACTACTGTAATTAGCAGTAAATCAAAGTTCTTTCTCTCTGATGCAACAGGACTGTGAAGTAAATTGTGATGGGTGAGCTATATCAGCAAGAACCAGTTATTAGGAGGATTGGCTGACAAGTCTATTAGGAGTTCTCCAAAGGAAACCATACCCATTTAAGGAGAAGCTGGAGAAATACATTTTTTGTGGTTTTACTGTTCATCTCTGTTTCCTCCTGCGAATTTCTCAATAATTGACAATCAGGCTGGTACCACACAGGATGCTTTCATCGAAATATTGAAAGGTGCTTTTTGATTTTTTATTTAATCAAATGAAGTAGGATTTTTAATGTTGATTCAATAGGAACCAAAAGATTATGGTTTCCGGTAATAAGCCAAACCATTAAAATAAATAGGGAAAGCCTATGCTCCAGTGGTGAAAATGAGACGTTGCAGATTATTCTGTTAAATGAACTCATAAATTCGCAAAAACTGTACAAACAATTAGCCAGAGTTACCTTCATTCTCTAACTATAGTTGCCAAATTCATGAATGGAACAGTTCTTTACCTAATTGTGCTTGTGAAAATAGCTCCAAAATTATAAAACACCTTTAAAAAATACTATCTGCACAGCTTAATTTAGATAAACTGGTTAATTGTAGATTTAAAATTTAATATTATAAATAAAAGTGATAATCATCCAAAGACAATATGATTGATTAAATTATTTGTCTTTAGTAATTAAGAAGTAATTTGCAAGAAATCAGCACACACATTTATTCATCTCTTTGGGTAAGTGACCACATTCAGAATGCATTGATAGACATCTTCAAAATAAGTCTCATCTCTACATTTTTTTTTCTTTTAACCTCTTTATCAAACTCTAAGCACTTCCAACTATGGCCTGAAACCACTCTCATCAATAGTTTTCAACCCTGGGTACATGCAAATTTAACTTGAAGTAATTAAAAATAATTTTGGTGTGGTCCCTAAAACAACTGAATCAGTATTGCAGGAATAGGGTGGTGTGGCTTAGGGTTAGGGGGGGTGGGCAAGGCATCAGTTTTTTTTCCCCCAGGTTTATTGAGGTATAATAGACACTGCTATACATCATTGTACAATGATATAACATATCACAATAATGCAATATATTATCGTACAATTGTATAACACTGTGTAAATTTAAGGTGTACCACATGATGAGATATATATATATATATATACAAATGATTACCACAATACAGTTATTTTACACATCTGTCACTTCATATAGTTACTGTTTGTGTGTGTGGTGAGAACATTTAATATCTGCTCTCTTAGCAAATTTCAAGTGTGGAATGCAATATTGTTAACTATAGTACCATGTTGTACATTAAGTCCCAGAACTATTTGTCATACAATTGGAAGTTTGTCCCATTTAACTAACATCTCCCTACTTCCCCTACCTCACAGAGCCTGACCCAAAGGAAATAAAATTACTATTTTGAAGATATATCTTCACCCCCATGTTCAGTTCAACACTATTCACAATAACTAAGACATGGAAAAAAACCTAAATGTCTATGGATGGATGAATGTATAAAGAAAATTTGATAGATATAAATATAAACATAAATATAAATATAAATATGAGGTTGGGCAATTAACTTTGCTAACTTGTTACAATGATGTTGCTAACCTTTTTTGATAAATGAAGGATTATTCATTATGAATTTGTATCAGCTGGACAGTTAACCAAGTTTACTATTTGGAAGTGCTGAAAAGGTTTTGTGAAAAAGTTAGACAACCTGAACTTTTCACCAAGAATCCATGGCTCTTGCATCACTTCGATGCACCAGCTCACACGGCACTGTCTGTGAGGGAGTTTTTAGCCAGTAAACAAATAACTGTATTGGAACACCTGATCTGGCCCCCATTTACCCAAAGATAAAGGAAATATTGAAAGGAAGACATTTTGATGACATTCAGGACATCAAGGGTAATATGATGACAGCTCTGATGGCTATTCCAGAAAAAGAGTTCCAAAACTGCTTTGAAGTGGGGGCTAGGCACTGGCATTGGTGCATAGCTTCCCAAGGGGAGTACTTTGAAGGTGACCATAATGATATTTAGCAATTAGACATGTAGCACTTTTCCTAGGATGAGTTCACGAACTTAATTGTCGTGTGTGTGTGTGTGTGTGTGTGTGTGTGTGTGTGTAGAGAGAGAATGCCAAATAAATGTATACAGATTTTAAGAAAGGAAAACATTATTAAAATTGGAATAGTCAATATATACTGATAAAAGATGAATATACGTCATGTTTGACTTACTTCTGCAAAGTGCAGAAGGTGCTCAAAGTAGTTACCATCAGCATCCAGACACTTCTGATTACCGCGAACTACTGCTTGAGCAACATTCGGAAGTGTCCATTTGTATCATTTTTTTGGCACGCCCGATATATATATAAAATGGAATGTTATTCAGCCATGAAAAAGAAGGAAATTCTTTCATTTGTAACAACATGGCTGCACCTTGAGGGCACTATTCTAAGTGAAATAAGTCAGATAGAGAAAGACAAATACTGTACGATCTCACATATACATAAAATCTAAAAAAAGGCATCAATATTTTTAAAGTTCCCCAGAAACCACTGGCCTCCATGCTCTGCTTATCTCCCGCCTCTCACATGCATTGTCTAAGTTCCAGCCGCACTTAGATCACCAGAATTATCCTTGCCTTAAAGTATTTGCACTTCCTGTTCTCTCTACCTAAAATTTATTTTCTCCAGATCTTTATATGGCTATGTTCTTGATAGTCAGAGTTCAGCTCAGATATCACGAAATCAAAAAGAATTCTCCCGGGGCCGGGCGAGTGGCGCATTGGTTAACGGCTGGCTTGGGACTCCAGCAGCCCCGGTTCAGATCCCACATATGAGGGCCAGTGACACTTCCCTCTACAGCTAAGATGGTGAACAACAGCTCGACCTGGAGATGGGCTGTCGTGAGTCGCCTGCTGCGACGGTGTAGCTGCAACCCCTGCTGCAGTGGGCTGCCATAAGCTACTGTGAGTGGCCGGCAGCCAGTGTGAGCTGCCAAGAGCCGCCGTGAGCTGCTGTCCAGAGGCCAGCCACCAATCTGCCTCACCCAAGAAGATAATGATACCAACATGGGCCAGTGAACCAATGTCCTTCACAACTAGACTGAAGAACAAAAGGACAGCAACTTGTCTGTTTCCCTTCTCTGGTTCCCCAACACTGTTCCCTCCCCCAATTCCCCAATAAAATCTTTAAGGAAAAAATAAAAAAGAACTCTCCCAAAGTGCCCCCCCCAAGTCACACTCTATCATATTATCCTGCTTTATTTTCTTCATAGCCTTCTTTCAAAATGTATTTAGTTATGTGTATGTTTTCTTAATATCTCTCTTAATCATTAGTAAGTTTCATATTGCAAGAGCCTTGTATTTCTTCACCATTTTCACAGCCCCTCATTTTAGCAAATATTTATTAAGCACTTACTATGTTCCAGGTACTGTTGTAGGATAAAGCAGTGAACAAAACAGATAAAATATATTTAAAAAATATAAGTATATTGCTATAGTACCCAGTTTAGATTCTCTATATGAACTCGAATCTTACAAGAGATTTTTTTGTTTGTTTATAATATCACTGCATTTCCACAATAAAAAGCAATCAATCCACAGAAATGTGTTACGAACTTATAGGATTTCAGTCTCGCTGACTGAAAGAGATGCAAGCCTGACACCATAGAACCTAGATCGTAACCCTGGCTCTACTAATACCAGTAGCTATAAAATACCAGACAAAGCATGTACTGTGCAGTTATTAGGAGCATAGCTTTGGAGGCAGCTGATTTCATAGATGGCCACTGACAATTTACTCATCCTCTCTGTTAGTTAGTTTTCTCATGTATAAGTAATGGGTCATTGTAAGTCACTGCTTCATTGGATTGGAGTGAAGGTTAAATAAGGCAAAGGGTGGGAAATTAAATAAAGCTAAAATATATACAGAATACATTTTAATTAATAATAGTTGTGATTACATTAATTCCCCTTCTCCTTCTATTCCCTCTCAGCTTTGTTTTTCTTTTTCTTTCTTTCTTTTTTTTAATTGATGAAATAATAAAGGTAGGCTAACATTCCTGTCATATTTTCAAAATATTCGAGGCCTGTCAGCCTTGCTGACTACGCTGGGATCCCTGAAAGTGAACCCATTCTGCATAGTCCAGAAAAATGTAATGACTTGTTCCAGCTTTCTTGGTTCTTCTATTTTCAGATCCTAGGAATAACTAAGATGAACAATGGTGTGATGATACTATGTGATTTGGTACATATAATTTTTGAGGTTGATTTTTGCCTTGTTTTCCCTTATCAATCTGCTCCTTGTCTGGGTACCGTGGGGTTTTGTTTTGCTCTAAGCATATGCAGTTTTCATCTATTTTTCAGAAACTGGATAATTTCAGCTCAATGGGATTTGTTAGCCCACCCCTCATTACATGCTTCTGACTTTGAATAATGGAGGAAATAGCTTTGGGTGGGTAGCCAGCCAGTCTGGCTAGTCCATTGGGCATAGACTCTCTGGTCACTAGGATCACTAACGCCTAATGCCTCTCTAATTATAGACATGTCTCGTTCCTGGCTACTTAACAGCCTCGCCGCAGGGAGTGACTCCACTTCCTGACTGGAAGCCTACCTTCATTACCGTAAACTGTACATCATAACCTTCTAGTTTTACAAGAACCCAAGGGGCCCTTCCTCCCAGAACTGTGGCAGTGTGACAGTCTTAGTATTTGGACATGGAGACAGATGATAAGAATTTATGACTTCTAACTGTAAAATGCAAAAGGTAAAACTCTGTGTGATAAGGTTTTAAAATAACTATCTGTGACAATAATGGAGAAGATACAGGGATTTTGTTCTACTCATTCCCCTTCCCACTGTCCCTCGTAAGTGAAGCAAGGCCTATAGTAAGACTTGCAGTGCTAGTTAAATTTGAATAAGGATGGAGAGTTTGAGAAACAAATGAGCCTGTAAAGCAGCTTAATACTGTTTCAAGATTTAATACATCTAGGAGTAAAAGAAGTATCTCTTAACATGGATTAGAATTTTGGAGACCTTCTTCAAGCCTTACCTGCTGCTATCATCATCATCATCTTCATCATCATCACATTTGCAGCCTTTTACAGAAAACCCTTCATATTCTGGGCTCTGTACTAAGTGCTTTAGATATTATCATCTCAGCTAGTCCTAAACACTGCAAAGTAGGTTTGTCCCCACTTATATAAGAAAAAACCAAGACTCAGAGAGGTTTAGTTAATTGTTAATGTCACACAACCTATGATCACGTTAAGATTTGAATTCTTTGCTTTATTTGATTCTAAACCCTGTGCTCTTTCTCCCAATCCCCTCCGTCTCCTTTAAGCTTTATTGCTTGGTGGTAATATGATGTCTAGACATTTAAGAGGGCAAAGCTTCTGCCTCTGTTTTCATAGACATTTGGTCTTAAACTTCTATTACAATAATAATATAGCTCTCATAACAATAATAATAACCATTGTTTATTGAACATTTAATGTGGGTCATGCATATAGTACTTGCATTCAATATTTAAAAATTTTAAATATTTGCATAGAGATTGCATAGATGGCACACTGTCACATCTAAGTGGTGGAACCCGCTTTCATTATATTGCCTCTCATAGTCATTTTAACCACATATGTTATATTTAGATACATATTAACTTGTCTTCCTGATCACATAATGAGATTCTAAAGAGAGGGGATCACAGCCCACCATAGTTTCCCCACTGGTTAGAACTATGTCTGGGATATAATAAGGATTCAATAGATACTTGTTAGTGATAATCAGTTTTAGTTACATGTGAGTTGATCATCAATCAGCTTTTTCAATTAAATAGATCACACACATAATAGAGAAAACCGTAAGAATGTCTGGAGGCTAATGTGACAAAAATTAATGCTTCATACATTTTTCTAGTTACACTAAAACCTTTTTATTTAGCAGTTAAGTCTTTCATATCTGGTCCAGGTGAAACATAATGTTTCAAGGAACATTTAATAATACTGTACATAGAAATACCAGACCAGAAATAAATTATAACTTTATGACAAACCAGCAGAAAGGATGAAAAATTATTATCTAGTCAATCAGGCCAACCCTAAAGTCTAGTCCTTTAAAAAGAAGGCCAGCATTTTCTTTACACTTTCTTACTTTACTTCCAAGTGGTTTATACACTGCTATGTACTATGCTATAAATGAGTGAATGAAAAATTACAGTTCCCTGACAGCATCTATTCTAACTAAAGTTAATTTTGGCTCACTCAGAATAATAACCTATTTTGTAACCCTCAAAGCTGATAGAGAATTTAGAAACCCCTTAGGAAAAACCCTCCCTTAACTTATTATGCAAATGAAGTATACAGACATTGAGTATGTGCAGATAATTAGACCTGGAATTGGAAATCAATTTTGGAGGCCCACTGCTCTGCATCATGCCAAGAGCAAAATGCAGCTATCAAGTTTTTTCATAGAATTCATAATTTAATTATAGTTTCATATGTATTTGTTTTAGCATTTATTCAAAAACCCTCTAAGTAAACACCTACTGCCTCCACTTCCTCACTTTGATCCAGGCCACCATTCTCTCTGGACTGGATTACTGCTGGGGTTTCTATCAGGTTCCCCTACTTCTACTCTTGCCAGAGTGAGTCTTTCTTTTCTTTCTTTTTTTTTTTAAATTAAAGTTTATTGGGGATGACAGTGGTTACTAAAGTTACATAGGTTTCAGGTATACAATTCTGTACTACATCATCTATATATCACATTGTGCATTCACCACCCAGAATCAGTTCTCCTTCTGTCACCATATATTTGATCCCTTTGAATCTTTTCAGATGTAGAGTATGTTGGTCCCCTGGCTCAGAACCCTGTAATAGCTCCTCTTTGACTTCAGAGTCAAACCCAATGTCCTTTCAAAGGCCTGTAAGGCCCAAAGCATCTCAGTATCTGTGCCTTCCTGACTTCTCATCTTCTCCTGGCTGGCCCATTTCAGTCCATCCGTGTCACCTACATGTCTAGAAACTTCCTTGTGGTATAGGACCTGGTTCTTGCTATGCCATCTGATTGGGATAGCCATCCCCCATAAACTGTTTGCTAATTTACACACCTCATTCAAGTTTTGGCTCTGATTTTACCATCCCAAGAAAGCCTATCATGGCCATTTTTATTTTGATATTGTAATCTGTCCACATCTATCCCCTGCTACCTTATACTCTTCATCCCAATTATTCTTCTCTATTTTTATTTTTTTCATATCATTATTACCATCTATCTTACCATTTAATCAGTGAATTAATTAATTTAGTAGTCATATTATCTCCACTGAAATTTAAGCCCCTCAATAGCAGGAATTTCCCTTTTCTATGTTCCCAACTGCTGTATCCTGAACATCTAAAATAATACTGAACACATAGTGGTGCTGCTTGTATATTGCTTAGATGACTTTGATAAAATATATAATAATATATTTTTAAATGGCCATAGATATAAAGTAACAAATTTACTAAGTAATATAATGATATGAACAGATAAAGTTATCATGTAGGAATGAATGTACTAATGTTAAAAATTAAATGGTATTTCTAATCATAGACAAATGTTGTTCTTGAATTTCCTAAACTTAACAACAGCAAATATTAATAGACATGAACATATTTACCCAGCTCTTGATTTTGTTTATGCCAAGTGTTGAGGCATTTTTCTGTTATTCTTCAGTTACTGATTTTTTTCCTTGACTTTTTTTAAATTAAATTTATTGGCATGACAATGGTTAGTAAAATTATATAAGTTTCAAGTATGCATTTCTATATATAATACATCATCTATATATCACATTGTGTGCTCACCTCCCAGAGTCAGTTCTCCTTCTGTCGCCATATGTTTGACCCCCTTTACCCTCTTTTACCATCCCCAACCCGACTAACCCTCTGATAGCCACTAAACTGTTGTCTGTGTCTATGTAGTTATTGACTTTTGATTTGTTCCCTTCTGGTTGGATACCTCTGTATGATTTCAGTTCTTTCAAAAATGTTAAGGTTTGGGGCTGGCTGACTGGTGCGTTGGTTAGGAGTTGGCTTTGGATGCCAGCTCTGAGCAGCAGGGCCCCGGTTCGGATCCCACATATGAGAACCAGTGACATTGCGCCCTCTATAGCTAAGATGGTGAACAACAGCTCCACCTGGAGCTGGGCTGCTGTGAGTAACCTGCGACGGCATAGGCTGCAGTGGGGCTGGCTGGCAGCTGGTGTGCGCTTTTGTGAGCTGCTGTGAGCTGCCGTGAGCGGCCATCCGATGGCTGGCGAGCAACTGCCTCACCCAGGAAGAGCACAATGATAATACCAACATGGGCCAGTGAAGTGGCATCCTCCATAGCTAGACTGAAGAACAAAAAGGACAGCAACTTGTCTGTTCCCCTTCCCCAATTCCCCAATAAAATCTTAAAAAAAAAAAAATGTTAAGGTGTGTTTTATGGCCCTGGATACAATCTTTGTTGGTATGTAGTTCCATAGGCACTTGAAATGATGTACGTTTTGCTGTTCCAGGGTAGAGTGTTCTATAAGTGTTCATAAGATCCTGTTGTCTGATGGTATTCTTGAGTTCTTCAGTATCATTGCTGTTTCCTGTCTAGTTCTATTAGCTGTTTGTAGAAGGATGTTGGTGTCTCCAACTGTGATTGTAGATTTGTCTATTTCTCCTTTCAGTTCTATCAGTTTTGCCTTACATGTAATATATTGCAGCACTGATGTCCAATGCAAATGCATTTAGGATTGATATATATTCTTGCTGGATAGACACTCTTATCATTATGTAATATCCCTCTCTATTTCTGGTAATTTTCTTTACTCTGAAGTCCACTTTATTAATATTAATCTAGTGACTCCTAATTTTTAAAAATTGCATGACGTACTTTTTTTTATTGCCTTTCTTTCAATTTGCTTATATTGGTACATTTGATGTGAGTTTCCTATAGACAACATATAATTGGATTATTATTATTATTATTATTTAAGATTTTATTGGGGAATTAGGGGAGGGGAACAGACAAATTGCTGTCTTTTTGTTCTTCAGCCTAGTTGTGGAGGACGTTGCTTCACTGGCCCATGTTGGTATCATCACTGGGCTCTTTCCAGATGAGGTAGATCAGTCGCCAGCCTCTGGATGGTCGCTCACTGTGGCTATTGGCAGCTCACGCTGGCTGCCAGCCACTCGCGCTGGCTGCCGGCCACTCACTGTAGCCTATGGCAGCCCACTGCAGCAGGAGCTGCAGCCTACACCGTCGCCGGAGCTCGGCAGCCCAGCTCCACGTGGAGCTGTTTTTAGCTGTAGAGGGCAGTGTCACTGGCCCTCATATATGGGATCCGAACTGGGGCTACTGGTGTCCCAAGCCAGTTCTTAACCAATGCGCCACTCGGCTGGCCTTGGGTTATGTTTTTTAATATACTCTGCCAACATCTTTTAATTGGTGTATTTAGACCACTTACATGTAATATAATTATTGGTATGTTTTGTTGTTTTTTTTTGTTTGTTTTTTCTCTTTTCCTTTTTTATTTAAAGTTTATTGGGGTGACAATTGTTAGCAAAGTTACATAGATTTAAGGTGTACAATTCTGTGGTACATCATCTAAATATCACATTGTGGGGCCGTCCGAGTGATGCGGTGGTTAAGAGCTGGCTTGGGATGCCAGTGGCCCTGGTTCGAGTCCCACATATGAGGGCCAGTGACACTGCTGTCAAAAAAATAATAATAAATAAATAAATAAATAAATAAATAAATATCACATTGTATCTTCACCACCCAAAGTCTGTTCTCTTTCCATATATTTGATCCCCTTTACCCTCATCTACCACCCCACTTCCCACTTACCCTCTGGTAACCACTAAACTATTGTCTGTGTCTATGAGTTTTGTTTCTTTATTTGTTTTTCTTGTTGTTTTGTTGTTTTCAGTTATATACAACATATCAGTGATATATGGTTCTCTACTTTTTCTGTCTGACTTGTTTTGCTTAGCATTATAATCTCAAGATCCATCCATGTTGTTGAAAATGTCACTATTTCATCTTTTCTTATGGCAGAATAGTATTCCATTGTGTATATGGTATGTTTGGTTTTAAATCTGCCATTTCCCTTTTTGTTTGTTTTGTTTCTTCCCTTCTTTCCTTCCTTCCTTCCTTCCTTCCTTCCTTCCTTCCTTCCTTCCTTCCTTCCTTTCTTTTCATTTCTATGTTTTGGTTTCCATGCCTTCTTGTGGGCAAATTAAATTGAACATTTTTTAGAATTCCATTTTAATTTATCTAGCATTTTAGGTATTACATTGCATATACATCTTGTATCATGATCTATTGGTATCAACATTTTACCAATTTAAGTAAAATATAGAAAACTTGCCTCCCTTTACCTTTTCCTGTTTATAATTATTTTAAGTATTTCCTCTGCTTACATTGAGAACCATGTGAAACATCATGATAATTTTTGCTTCAACCATCAAACATAATTTACAAAACTCAAGAGAGGGGAATGTATTTTTTGTTTTTCTTTCTCCCTTCCTGGTGTCCTAAGATTCCTAAATTTTTTTGTGGTTAATCCTTTTCCTTTTATTTAGCAAACTTCTGTTAGCCTTTGTGTGTGTGTGTGTGTGTGTGTGTGTGTGTGTGTGTGTGTGTGTGTGTGGAGGGCAGTAAATCTAGTGACAAATTCTCTTACGTTTGCTTCAAATGAAGATATCTTGATTTCCTCTTCATTATTAAAAGATGTTTTCATTGGATGTAAATTTCAGAGCTAACAGTTTTGAGTTTGTTTCTTTGTTTGTTTAGGGCTTAGAAATGTTGTGCCAATTCCTTCTTGCTTCCTTGGTTTCTGATGAGAAATCTGATTAATTGTCCTCTATTGGTAAGGTGTCATTTCTCTTTCTCTGCTTTCAGGATTTTTATGTTGTCTTTTCTGTTCAGAAGTTTGACCATGATGGCTTTGCTGTGGTTTTCTTTTATTTATCTTGTTTGGGATTCACTCATGTTTTTAAATTTGTTTGGTATGCCTTTTGCCAAGTTTAAGAAATTGTCAACCATTACGTTTTTGAATATATTTTCAGCTTCTCTTTCTTAGTTCTCTTCTTCCTGGACTCTGATGACATAAATGTTAACTCTTTTGTTGTAGTCCCTCAAAAGCAGAATGCAGAGGATTGAGGAAAGAATCAAGGACCTTAAAGACAAAACAATAAAAATTGCCTAAGCTAAACAAGAAAGACAAAATAGATGCCCCCAAAAAGAACAGAGTTCTGCTTTTGAGGTCATCCCTTGAGAAATTAAAACAAAACAAAACAAAACAAAACAAAACACCCTTGGTTATTAAATTTTTCCAGTTTGAACATTTTAATTTGTTTATTGTTATATCTTCTTTTGTTTTTGCTGACTTTTCTTTTCTTTCCTTTTCTTATTTTTTTTGAGGGCAGTGTCACTGGCCCTCATATGTGGGACCGAACCCTGGCCACTGGCTTCCCAAGCCAGCACTTAACCACCGCGCCACTCGGCCAGCCCTAGACTTTTCATTTCTTTGCAAAAAAAATTCTCTTTTTAAAATTTTGTTTCAAGTATGTTTGTGTTACTCGTTGGAACATTTTTATTAGGACTTCTTTAAAATTCTTCTTAGGTAGATAATTCTAATATCTGTATCATCTTGATGTCCGTTGATTTTCTTTTCTCATTCATATTGGAATTTTTCTGATTTTTGGTGTGAAAAGTGATTTTGATTGAAATCTAGAGAGTTGAGGTATTATGTTATGAGACTCAGGGTCTTATTTCAGAGTTTTTTTGTTTGTTTTTGTTGTTGTGTGGGTTTTTTTGTTGTTGTTGTTTTCTGTTGTTCGTGTTTTTGTTTTTTTGTTTTTTTATCAGGCCTCGTCTGAAACCACTCTGGCGAGGGAAGGGTAGATACCACCTCATATTGCCAAGTGGGATGGAAATTCAAGTTACCAAGTCAACCTCCATTTACACCTGCCAGAGGAATCTCCTTGTTACTGCTGGGTGGAGGTGGGACTTCTACTTTCCCAGTAAGCCTCTGCTGATAACATCCTGGCTAGGAGTCAAGGGAGCCTCATTACTACCCATTGCAACCTTATTACTACTAGCAATGGTGAAAGTTCTGGCTCTCCATTAGACTTCCTCCGATACCACCCTGTCAGGAGAAGTGGGAGACACTATAATTAAAAGAGGAAAGTAAAGTCCAGGCTCCTCATATGGCCTCCACTGACACTTTGGATATAAGGGCTTGTTACTTCCCCATGGGAATGAAAATCCAGGCTCTGTATTGGACCTTCTGTGACATCACCACAGCAGGGAGGTTGGAGCATCTCAATGCAGCCTGGAGAAGGTGAAGTCTAGAGTCCTGTTTGGCTTTGGTTCTTGGGTTCGTTTTTTTCTGTGGTGGTTGGCTGAAGTAGAGTGGTTGTCTAAAACTTTTGTCTTGCTAGGCTGTCCCTGTCCTGGACCTTTGTCTCAGAACACTGAGCTTTTCTTTGTTTTGTTTTGTTAGGTCTGTGCCTATTTTCATTTCCAGGATGTCATCTTTCTCAGCACCCTATCTAAAAGTTATGAAACAAAAAAGAAAACCTAGAAAATTCAGTGCTGTGTTTCTTCTTAAGTCCTGACATTCCCAGCTTTTTGGACATTTTCTCTGTACCCTCAGAGTCTTATGTTGTTTTATATATAATATGCAGGGTTTTTAGCTATAGTTATTATAAGGAATAGAGAAAAGTATTTCTATTCCATCTTCCTTGATGCAGAATTCTCTTAAAATTCATTTTTTTTTTAGTAATTTAACCTTGAATTTTTAAATGATACCATGACTTTCAGTTGTTAGATTAAAAGGATATAATGTTTATGGAACTGGTCTTGGAGAATTTCTGTTAAAATCTTTCATATACTATACCAGCAATATATTTTAAAACAGATGCAAAAAAACAGGAGAGGAAATTAGTACTTACTAACTTTTCTGTTCAGATATTACAAATGCTTTTCTGGGGTATGTCTGTACATCATGGAAAAAGGATATTAAATGAATTTAATTCTCAGAGGAACAAGAAAACCCCAGAATAAATGACAATGTTTAAATAATGAATAAAGGTTAGCTTGAACATTGAATGAGTATTATTGATGAAAGTACATAATGATGATGGGGAATGCCAACTGAAAATTTCCCTTTAGATAAATAACTCTTAAAACACACTGAATTATAGGTAAATGGTCAAACTTTTTTTTTATTACTTTCAAAATATTTAAGGTTATATTTTATGGTGCTATAATCATGGAGGTTTATATTTTTATGTTATTATCAATTTTACTAAAACAATAAAGATACCAAAATAATATTGTGGAATATTAGTATATCAGATTGTTGTTGTTATTGATGATGTTTTAAAAAAGCTTCAAAAGTCCTTTATTTTCCTGTTTTGCAACTCCGTATTAGTGACCCAAAATTACTTTTTCTAGCATTTAAATAAAAGTAAATAGCATGTGGTATTCAGTTATTGGTACTATCAATGATTAATTTTATTTTCCATTTCAAGTGTTGATTTCTCAGTGCAATTTATTATATGTGTATTTTTTTAAATGGTGAAAGCATATCTAAAGCATGGATGTTAAATTGTCTATTAATTTTTACCAATTTTCACTCATTTTAACACAACAATAAATAACAGGTTTTAAATTAGATTATTTAACTATGACTAGTTTTAAGAAATTAAGTTCTGGCACATTAGACAATAATTGAGGAGCCAAGATCAGAGCGTTCAGAGAGTAGAGTTTCTGTGTTCAGGCTTTGGAGTCAGAATGGGTTAGTTTCAAGTCTCACTGTGCTATTTATTAGTTGTGTGAACTTGGGAAGTCGCTTAAACCCACTAACCTTAGCTTCCTTATAAACAATTTGGGTTAATACTAAGTAATTGATAAAACTAGGCATCACTCTCTCTAAATATCTCCTGAAGAAGACATGTAGAGTGAGTTCTAGAGCATTTGAGTGCCTGGTTCTAGGTGATTTTAGGGCCCAGATGTGTCACATTTCTTTTCCTGTTCGATGGTCCAATCTTTCGTCAATTTAACAAGCAGATTGATTTTCTCTTTCTCCGTCAGCAACTCAAGTTGTATGGTTTATTTTTAGTCATGCAAAGCAGTCTGATTTGTACTGATCATTTATGTTAATGAAAATGTTCCTCTAGTCAGCCATTTTCAAAAAAATTGGTCAATTTACAAAAATGGGAGAAATCAACAAATATCTGGGAAGAGTGAAAAAAGTAAAACGATGGTCTCTCAAAATGCGAATTCCCCCAAAATTCTATAATAACAGAAAAAATTAAGGCAACTTGACAAGTAGTTTTCAAAGACACAGTATTGAATATTAGTAGACTGTGTGTGGCCAAGGGAGGTACATAGCACATGGCCCCACCCTTCAAGTGGTTCATGATATGAAGGACTAATTTGATAAATTATTCATCCTCCCTTCTTGCTCCTTTTTCCTCTCTGTTGCTCACAGTCCTTTTATATTCTAATCTCTGGCTTCAAGTTATTTTTCTTGGGTTAGGTAGCAACAAGATTTTCTTACAGTAAATCAGAGTTAAAAACTATAACAGATTTCCAGTTACCTTTGATCACATGATTTTCCATAACATAGTTGATGAAAATAAGCCCTAAGTATGATCTCTTTTCTAGTTCCATGGATCTGAAACATTGTTGCTTTTGTGAAGGTTGTCCTCCCTTCATGATATGATCTGCATACAAACATGCCCCAAATTATCCTTTCCAACTAGTCTGCCCAAAGCCTAAAATCACCAGATGTATCAATGCTTTGAATTGATATCTTGCTGATCTCATAACAAAGAGCTATACTTCAAAAGAAAAACCTTCATAAAATATTTTTATTGCCATGATAAAGCTTGAAAATTGCATATGGTGAAGGGTGGTAAGAGATGAAGGCAATTTCTCTTACAAAATCACTACATAGGAGGAAAAGAAAAAGAAAAGAAGGAAAAAATATAAGAAAACTGTATTCGGGATCTGGAGATAAAATGCAAGATGATAAATCTACAATCATCAGCATCAACTTTGAATATACTTAGGATAATATGTGGCCTATAATTCTTAGGACAATTTACCTAAATATGTTGGCTCATATATATATTTGTGTTTGTGTGTGTTTGTTTGTATATCTAGTATAGTGTCTAGTATAGTTAGGTCTTAAGGCAGTAGTTCTGAAATGTGCTGAATCTCAGGGGTTTGGAAATCAGCAATTTGGATATTAAATAAGTAACCAGATGATTATAGTGCATAATGAAGTCTTAAAGTAACTTGCCTAAGCTGCTTAACCCTCTGTCCGGCACAATGCAAAAGTTACATGTTCGGGCACAATGCATCCACTAGATGTGTGTATAACATTTATTTATTTAAATTGAAAATGAGTGAAAATAACATGTAAGCATGCTTATTATTTATTCAGAATGAAATTTTAATTTGCTGCAAAATATAAACAATATATGTTTATTACATAAATTCAGTGTAAAAATCAACAAAAATTCAAAACAATCTGTGAGATCATTTGTGCCCAATGGAGGGTTAACAGGATTTCAGGGTCATTATGACAAAGTTAACTCCAAACTGTAGACATCTATAATGTAGGACTTTAAAATTCAGTCTTTCACATTTATTTGTTTATTTGTGTTTATTCTACGATTTGTAGCACTGGTGTCTGGAACCAGGTGGAAGAGAAATAATAAGTAGGGAAAAAGCAGATTAGTATTGTGTTTTAAATTACTGTTTATCATTTGGTGTATTTGATTTCTTTTCATAGAGACTCAGGATTAAAAGCTACAATAAAGATCATCTACTCATTTCCTAAGCAAAAAGCCACAAATGTGTACAACTAGTTTACTATAAAGATGGTCTTCACAAATTATTTATAAAAAGGAAAAAAAAGTCGTAACCTAAATGTTCAGCTATAGGGGAATGGTTAAATATAATGAAGACACAGGGATGGGGTGATATTGAGCCAATATAAATTTGTTTCAGTACAACATTCAATGACATGGAAAATATTCATGATATTTTCCTGACAAGCTAAAACAAAACAAAACAAAAATTGCTAGTCTAAAGTTATCTCTATGTCCTAGTATAGGCAGAGATGGAATTTTTGGGGGGGAGCTTAATCAGACTCAGCAATTTTTAAGTTTTTATCGAAATATAATTAACTTATATCTACTTATCTGGTTTCTAAGCATGTGAAACTAGAATACCAGCACTCTAGACCTGTGTACTGAATGTCTGACTCATATAGAGGGGAGGGGCTCAGAGAAATCATGAATGAAAAAAACAATTTAAAAGTTATGTGTTCAGTCCCCTGTACTCAATACTCTGCATGCTATCCTTGGTTAAAGTCAGGTCCATCATAAGAATATATAGATATGCAATTGGACTATATTTTGCTTTTATTGCTTTTTAAATTTAATTTTAATGGTATATTCTTAGTTTTTATTAAATGAAACTATAACTATTCATATGAGTTTTACTTTTGACTTTTATACTGAGATACTTTGATAATAAGACTTCCCCAGATATTCTGTATATACCCCTGTTCCCATATACTATATTTCCTCTCAAGGTGTTTTCTTATCCTTCAAGGCCTAACACAAATACCACCTTTGCTAAGAAATAGCCCCCATCCCCCACAGTCAAAATTAGTCTTGCCTTCTTTTGTGCATGTTGATTACTTTTTCTTATAGCAATTTTCATATGCTATTTTTGATGTCCACTGCTATAAAAACTTCACCACGAAAGTTAGTCCTTAAAACAACAAATTCTTAGCATTTTTCACATTTCTACTGTTTGAGATCAGTTGGACAATTCTTGCTAGAAGTCCGTCATGTGGTTGCAGTCAGATGGCAACTGCTGGGGAAGGCATCTGAACACTTGACTAAGTTGATAAGATAACATGGCTTTTTGAAGACTTGACTAAGTTGATAAGATAACATGGCTTTTTCACTCGCATGTCTGCTGCCTAAGCTGAGATGACAAGAAAAGATGAGGGCTGGTTGGACATTACTGTTTTTTCGTGTGTTTGCTCCATGCAGCTTACTTTGGCTTCATCACAGCAGGGTAGTTTCGGATAACTGGATTTCTTACATAGAAACTAGTTTCCTCCACAATTAGTGTTTCTGGGCGGAAACTAGATACAGGCTGAAGCTGTAAGGTTTCTTATGGCCTAGACTTTGGAGTCCTAGAACTTACTTTTGCCATATTCTGTAGGCCAAGGAAGTCACTAAGGCAAGCCCAGATCCAGAGAGAAAGGAAGTAGACTCCATCTCAATGTGAGGAGTCATATGCATGTGCAGGAAGGGAAGGCATTGATGGTGGCCGTCTTTGGAAACTGCCTAGTGCATGCAGAATAAAAAAGAATTTCAGCACTAAAAAAGGATTTGAAAGATCATCTGATTTAACTTTCTCATTTTAATGAAGAGAAAAGACATAACTAGAAAGATGAAATAATTTGCCTCTCTTCCCTTCATAAACCAAAGCCCCGACAATATGGTAGTGTTGTTCATAGCATGTGCCATGGTTTGTTCACAGCCCAGAAAAAGACCATGCACAATTGTATTAAACATACAGTGCAACGAACTGCTGACAAACACTTTCTAAAATGAACAGTGCATGTAGTGAAATAAGTTTAGCAGCCCTCCATCTCATTTTAAAAAACAAGAAAAATGGCACTGGAACATGTACTCCTTTGACCTGATTTGGCTGTTGTCCTACGAGGTAAGACAATTAAGTTCGTAAACTCATCCTAGAAAAAGTGCTACATACCTCATTGCTGAATATCATCACTATGACCACCTTCGAAGTACTCCCCTTGAAATCTATGCATCGACACCAGTGCCTAGTCCACCCTTCAAAGCAATTTTGGAACTTGTTTTCTGGAATGGCCATCAGAGCTGTCAGCGTATAACCCTTAGTGTCCTGAATGTCATCAAAATGCCTTCCTTTCAATATTTCCTTTATCTTTGGGTAAAAAAAGGAGTCATTGGGGGCCAGATCAGGTGAGTAGGGAGGGTGCTCCAATACAGTTATTTGTTTACTGGCTAAAAACTCCATCACAGCCGTGTAAGCTGGTGCATTGTTGTGATTCAAGAGCCGTGAATTGTTAGTGAAAAGTTCAGGTTATCTAACTTTTTCATGCAGCCTTTTCAGTACTTCCAAATAGTAAACTTGGCTAACTGTTTGTCCAGTTGGTACAAATTCATAATGAATAATCCTTCTGATATCAAATAAGGTTAGCAATGTTGTTGCAACAAGTGTTTGAACCTAATTGTCAGACCTTCGTATGTTGTGAAATCAACCAAGGTATACTTTTAAAAACTAGTTTCCCATAGCTATACTTCTCAGAATACACCGTGTTTTGTGTATTTGACATTGGAACAAAGAAAATGATGTACATATAGAAAACAAAATTAAATAAATATGAAAATAAAAAGCATTCCCCAAAATGGAAAGCAAACGAAATAAATAAATCTAACTTTGTATTGAGTTTGAGTTGGTGACCCAACCACATAAATGGGAATTATTTCAGATTACCTTAAAGTACAGTAATTTGACTGTACATTGTTACTGGGATATAGCCAAAGAATTAATTAACTTCAAAACAAAACAAAAAATCTAAAACTGTTTTTGGTAATTATATCATTGCTAATAATTCTACACTGTTATAATAATACTATTTTGCATATGTAGTAGGATAAAACTATAAATAATTATGTTAACATCATTAGGAATAAATGTTTTCATAATGAAAAGGGATATAATTATGAATTTAGAGAAGTTAACCAAAATATTCTGTATTAATACTTGAAATTTATAGCATAAACTTGATATATATTCTTATAAATGTGTATTTTTTAACTTTGTCAAGTAAAACATCCTAGAAACAATAACCAATGATTGATTATTCAGTAGCTGTGAGCACCATTAATGCACAGACTGTGATCTCCAAATACCATGTCCTACTAAATCAAGCTAAGGGTCTTTGGAAAAATTACTCATTTCAGGACTGGAACAGGAAACGTACAAGATAAGCATGAATATTTTGTGATAACAGAAAGCAAGGAAAGCTATCAAAGAATACTGAGGTCATGATCATGTCAAAAGGAATTAGGAGCCAGCCTGAAGTGTATCCCAATAGCAAAAGTTGGGACAGACTGAGAATCAATAAGAATAACAATGGAATAATTAACAAAATTATCAACTGAATAATCAATAACACTAACATTTGGTGAATTAAAACCATCAAATATAATTTTTAAAATCCCATAAGTCCATAATTATACTTAAAAAAACTCTTTTGGACATCTTTGGAACATGTGTGGGGACTAATTTTTTATTCTGAAAACTAATTAAAAAGGGGAGAGAGTAAAAACTTATATTTTTTGAATGAATTTTTAGATCGAATGCAATAAAATAGATGAGGAAAATTTTTCACTTCATGAAATTATTTCAGTTAATAAAAGAAGGAATTATAAAATTAGCATACATATTATTTTGCTCCCATTAAATCAATTATTAGCCAAAGACAATGATGATCAGTGACTGACACCATAAAGTGATGAACCTAGACATTATGCTCCTCCAGTAAAGTATTACAGAATTGTACACCTTGAAACCTATGTAACTTTACTAACAATTGTCACCCCAATAAACTTTAATTAAAAAAAAAATGTCTGCAGAACACCTAGGAAGTAGTCCTCCCCAAAAAATTAAGCTTTAATCAGGTCAATCCTCCAGGTTTAATTGCAGTTAGTAAGAAATGCAGAAGACGAAGGGACATGCTAAATGACATGCTATATCACAGAGTTGCAATCTATAAAATCTGGACTGTAAGAAATGCTACAGGAGTGCTTCAGAAACTTTAAGATGCAAATAAATTACCCAAAGATCTCATTAAAATGCAAATTATGATTTAGTAGTTTGGGGTGAGGCTGAGACTCTTTATTTATAATAAGCTCTGAGAAATTTTCAATGATGCTGATCCGTGGACTACACATTTGAATAGCAAGGCTTAAAATGATAAACTTAATTTCTAAAAAAAAAAAAAAAAATTCAAGAGAACAAAGAGAGAAGTGACCTATAAATTAAAAATAACTCCAGAAGTATAAAAATCAAATACAGTGTGTACATCTTTGTCTAGATCCAATGTAAAAAGTTATGAGAAATGATAACATGGTATTTGATAATACTAAATAATTATTGTTCATTTTTAAGTTACAATAATGTCACTGTTTGTTTATGTGGGTTTTTTTTAAGTTCTTATCTTTTTGAGATACATACATCATTTATGGAAGGATTAATATGATGATTGCAAAATCATCCAGTGTATATTTTGAGGGGTAAAGGGTAGTGGAGAAGGGTTTTATTTTATTTTCTCTACCTTATTATGTTTGACATTTCTATAACAAAAATGTTGTTGTTTTTTTAAACTGGCTCTGCAAAATTATTGGGAATATTTTGGAAAAGTTCCAACTGGGTTTTTAGTCTCTCCTTAAATTCACCAATTTCTTATGGACGTGTGAATAGTTCATTTTTCTTGGCAAGTCTGTAGCTTCCATTACATTTTCAAGGATGACTGAATGGACAAGAATGCTATACTATTAATGATACCTAAATTCAAGATATGACCTTCTTTGAAAATAAGTAACTTGAAGAAAGCCATAAAGATAATTTTATTTAAGATATATTTCTTGCTGCTCAGTAAACATCTTGAAACAGATTTCCTAGTAGATAGTATACTGTCTTAATAGAAGAGCACCCTCTGCTGTCTTGACAAGAAATGTTACCATAAATGGGACATTACTGCATCCTTGATTTTTCTAGATAGCATCATGGCAACTGAAAATTAATAATAAATATTAATAATAATAATAATAATGTAAAATATAGGTATGGCCTCATAGTCAACCTTTCTTTTATTAATAAAACCACCAACATGGAGATTGTGAAAATATGAATGTTCTTTGTGCTTATATCTGATTTTCCCCCCATCTAAGGTCTTCATGTGGGATCTACAGTCTTTATAGCTCATATGATTCTTTATCCCAATTTAAAACATATCCAAAACTCACAAAGAGGATTCCTTGTTTTACTTGAGAAAATAATTTCTTTTTTTGGCATACATACTTAAAAACATAAAAAAGCTGTGCGATAGGATTTCTGAATCTTATTCCCAGTTCCTTTTGCTAATTCACTTATAAGCTTAGTTAACCTAAATCAATCAATAAATACTTATTAATCTCTGTTAGTCTCTTTGAGCCATGGATATAGATATAGATATATAGATATAGATATAATTTAAAGAGATAGTACTTAGAGATTTTTCCAACAACTTTGTAGTGGTGGAAACCATTCTTCAAAACAATCTTTCTTGGGCCGGCCGAGTGGTGCAGTGGTTAAGCGCTGGCCTGGGAAGCCAGCGGCCCCGGTTCGGTCCCACATATGAGGGCCAGTGACACTGCCCTCAAAAAAAAAAAAATCTTTCTTGGGAATCCAATATATAAAATAGATTAGGGTGAATTCTGTTGAATGTCCCATGGTCACCTGATGTTAACAAATTTGTTCAACCTTTTCAATTACATTCCTCTACTAGTCTACATCCACAGGAATAAATGTATTGCATCGATCAGCAGAGTATTAGGTGTGACTTTCCATAGAAGAAAAATGATGGCCTTTTCCTTCCTTACTCCCTTCTTCCCTTCCTTCCTCCCTCCCTCCCTCCCTTCCTTCCTTCCTTCCATTGATTCTTTGATTCTTTCCACAATCATGCATGGAGCACTGAGCACTTAATCATGGCCAGGCCCTGCCTTGGGCGCTGGGACCACTTGAGTAAGAGAGAACAGTAATTATAAGATGAGTGTTTGACCCACTCATCTTTCCCCATGTGGAAAGAGGGGCTTTCTAGACTGAGAGAATGGTGTGTGTAATGGATTAGGCAGACTTTCTGGGGCCACAGAAGGGGGTATTCAAGTAAGGAAAGAAAGAGCCAAGGGTAGAGGGTAAGTGAGTTCTTTTTGCTTTGGGCCAGCCACCCGACCCTCGGCAGACATGGTGCCCCAGTTGCCTGGCGCAGGTTTGGTTGCAGGTAGAACGCAGAACATTCATCTCCATGGTGTGGTGTGGTCCAGCTAGCAGTGGTGGCCCTGGGTGCATCTGTGTCACACTAGACTACTGTGGAGAAACTTGATCCTGCTGGAGATATGTACTTTTGTCAAACTCAGGAGATGCTGGAGCATTTTGTGACAGAAACCCTTGACGATATGAGAGCAAGCCTCATTGTCCTTGGGTATCAGTGGGAGATGGTGGATTGTGCTACAGTAGTTCAAATCTTTATAGTTCTCTTGCTTTCAGAAAGAATTATGCAGTCATTCAAAGAAAGGCTTTCTGTATAGGGAGACAGAGAACCTACCAGTAGCAGTTAAGCTCTAGCCTTAGTAAAGTGTAACACTCTTAACAAGTGTCATCCTGGATTGGAAGACGATGAAAATTCAGAAGTAGCTGATGATCTGAATGTGTCTAAATCTGCAAGAAGGAACATCATATGCATTGTGATAAGACATGGAGTGAAAGGAAAACCTCCATGTTCAGACCAAGTACAGCCTATGTCTGAGACAGGAGGAAGGATCCAGACTCTGGCCAAGAACCGAAAGCCATTGAAACACAAGTGCAAGAAGCTAAAGCATCCTTAAAACATCTACCAGCAACTGGAAAACAACTCGGGCTCTCCATAGTGATGCTCACATTCTGTGAGGGGTCAGGCATTGTCTCTGCAGGAAGATTTGCTTAGGATCAAAGAAATGACAGCTTCCCTGGGAGGGAATGACAGAGGTGAGAACTTGGAATTAGGGGAAACAGGTAATGGAGATCACGTTGATGACCTGGCAAAAGAATCTAGGAAGAAACTGAGGTATGCTGCAACCTCAAGTGTGCATTTACACATTAAAGATTTAGAGAAAAATCAATTCTACAACAATATTGCCAAAGAAAAGAAGAAAGCACGCCTTATAAGTTACACAAATGTGCCCAGAACCAGGAAGCCTCCTTCAAAAGTGCAGATGAACATGTTAAGAAGAAAGAAAATAAAAAGACTGTACCACATCACCAAAAAGAAATGGAGCATCTGGTGATGTTATCCATCAAGGCAGATCTTACTTACAGCAAAAGATGGGAAGTTCTGAAGCCAATGGACTGATGAGTCTTGAAACCGAAGAGCAAGAGACCTACCCAAAGCGATTCCAAAGATCTTGAATTCCAGCTGGGAAGACCCATTTCTTATCAGTGGAAAGCAAAACTATTGATGACTGGTTGAGAGCTCAGGAGGCTGAACGAAACGTCATCATCATCAGACAGGAGGCCGCAGACCTGAGACAAAGAATAAGGAAAAGGGTAATCCAACTCTAGCTTCTGGAACTGGATTCTCATGTAGTTAATGATTTTGGTGGAGCATTTCACCAAGAGAATTTCTTCCCTGATCTCTGTGTGAAGGATGGTCCTCTGAGATAAAAGGGTCTCTGGCTCATCTCCACAAACCCTCTCCTGGACTACCCTCTTCTCATTCCTTCTCTACCTCTTTCTCCATCACCTTTATTTTGTTCTTCTTTTTTCCCCAATAAGATATTTACTGTGCGTCTCAATGGGAAGTTCCTAGCAAGAAGATCTCTGCTTTCTTCACCTCCTCCAGGAAGGCTGGGCACACCCACATGAGCCATCTTCTTTCTAAAGCATAGTTTTCCTTTCTCATCCATAGTGTCTTTGTTTGTTTGTTTGTTTGTTTGTTTTCCCTGGTGCTCCCATCCAAAACAAATGTATCTGTGTTTCCTCTTGTCTTTCTTCATCCTCCAAGCAATCTCAGTAATCAAAAATCCTGAAGCACCATAATGATCTTCACTCACCAGGTTTCTTATCCTCAAAATATCTTTGAATTCTCTCTATATTTATTTTTAGGGTAGAAATCCCCTTTTACATAAATTGTTTTACTTTCTCTCATCCTGCATCTTGATAGTAATATAAATTTCAGGATAGATTTAAAAAACTGAGATTATACAAATTATTCCATTACAGTATACTTTCTAGAAAATATAAATAGTAGGTTTTTATTTGGTGAGTCAGCTGAGTAAACAACACAATATTATTTATGAGCAGGTTAGCCCTCAAAGACATTTGAAATAGAAAATTACTTTTTTTCTGTTCATGTTTCTATCTGGCAGCATTACAAGAGAAAGGTGAAAACTACTTCATGATCTCTATAAATTATACTTGAATTAAAGACTGGCTAATGTGTGGATTGAGGTAGAGCATACAGTAGGTCTCAGCCCAACCATTTCTATTGCCTTTGGCTGTGTGAGTCTCTGGAATGAGTTGGACTAATGTAGATACTCAGTGAGAGGGAGGTGGGTCAGTCTAGAACTCCTTACCTTTGCCTCACGTCTCTAGCAGATCTGGGCCACTGTGGCCCTCAAAAGATTCATCTGGATGATGGGCCTACAGAAATGCAAGGGAGGCTGGGAAGTGTTATTTCTTATAATCTCAAGAAGAGGAGTTTGTGCTGGGAAAAAATACCATACTGTTTGTAAAGTTATCACTGAAGGAATTTTGCTTTGGGGGGATATTAATCAGAGAAATGGAGCATAGCTAGTGGAGTTCTTATGTTGAGGGTCAGTTTTTTTCAGATGAAATATATTATACCATTTTTTTTTTTTTAACCTCCTGGAATGATAGTGAAAGGAAAATAAAAAAAAAAACAAAAACAAAACCTGATAAAGCAAATTGGGTCAAGGAGCAATATCCTAGTATCGCTGAGAGGGGGTGAGATCCTGTACAAAAGTGACTGTTTTGTCCTTAGAAGTGAGCAAAGACAGGTCACCCATGGTGAGAGGAGGATGTGAGAGGTCTTGGTCATTGATGGAAATTGGGTGAGAGGCTTACTTGGTGGAAACCTAGGAAGTCATTGTTGGACCATTTCAATTTTGCAGTGAAATAAGAAGCAAGATCTTTAGATAAGACTGAAGATTGGAGAATAAATGTGGGAGACATAAGAAAAGAGGAAACAGTTTAAAGTGATTATCTGGGAGTGTGGGAGATTGAATGGAGATGAATGCAGTGGTATTATTGGGTGACACTTAGTATTCACTTAATGTTAGAGGTCATATAATTTCAGTGAGAGTGTCACCGTGCTTTTATATTTTTCTATAACCATGATCAGCTCCTCAGGGTCAGATAAAGAGTAGATGAAGAGTGGAATTGAAACAGATTAATTTTTTTTTCCAGGACATTTAAAAGGAGGAGGAGGTGGGGATCAGTACACGGAAGTAGAAACTGTCAAAGAGTGTTTATAATGATTAACCTTGCTATCTAAGCTGTGTAGGAGGAAAAGTAGGCTGTGAGGACATTAAGGGGTAGTGAAAAGATGATAGAATCAAGGATTACATAATCCCAGGAAGTCCAAAACTATTGGAACCTTGTTCCAGAAAGGAGTGAGCTGAAAAGACTGCAGGTAGGGGTCAGAGAGAGAGATGATTCAAACACAAAGTATTGAGAGGTGCATTAGTGACATTCACAAGTCTGGGTATAACCTGGAGAGTGTGTGCTGAAGTTGGGAATACAAAATCCATGAAACATAAAGAGCCAAAGAACTAAGAATTCCATTTTTTTTTTTTTTTTTTTAGTTTTAGGTGTACAAAACAATGCAATAGTTATACTTTTCACCCCTCACAAAGTGACAAACCCCCTCCTCCCTCCACTGCCCCCTCACCCCCGATATCATACATATCTATCAGAATTCCATCAACTCCACTCCCCGCACTGTACTCCACATCCTGTGACCACATATATATCAAATCTTAGTTGACATATGATATTATTCAGCGGCAGCTTCAGATGTACAGTGCAGTGGTCAAGACTCTACACCATCCATGAAGTGGTCTCCCTAAAAGATGTGAGTCCATCTAAGACTTCCATTCTTGAGAGAATTGTCTCTATGGATATTGAAATGACCCAGAATTATAACGTGTTAATGAGGTGGGAAATCTTCAAGGATACTCTGTAAGTTTTCCTGCCATAAAGGTTTACCATTAACAAGACACAGGAATGCCAGTTGGGGCATGGTCTGCTGACCTCCTACTGAGACCTTTGGTCCCAAAGAACAAGCCCCCTCCCCCACCCATCCCCCATGGGGCCAGGCGGGACTAACAGAGATTTCCTCCTAGGGAGGAAGACCACTAGGCAGTGAGCAGGCCAGGCACCCTGCATAGGACCTGTGATCAAACCTCAGGTGGATAGAACTCTGGGCAACCCCTGCCTGCACTCTCCTCCCCTCCACAGCAATGATATTTGTGTTATTTCATGACATGTCAGGCAGGCAGAGAAACACTAATGGCCTTTTGTATAGGTGGGATTCTTTCTTTTTTATTATTTTTTTTCCAAAGCATATTCAAGGCTATAAACTAAGTAAAAAGAACACTGGCACACATACGTAGTGGGAACCAAATTTTACCCATTTGGAGACCATCAACACAATTACTTGGGCTGCTAGGTAAATGTGTCCTTGTATGAAACTAGGGACAAAATTATGCTCACAGATTTCTCTGTGCATTTGAACTTCTCAGGAATGTGGTCACCTTAGAAATTCAGCCTTGTGGGTTCCACTCCCAGTCTGTTATTCATGTCAATTCAGGGCTAGGAAGCCCTTAGGGTGAGCTCACATAAATGCTAGTTGTGGCCAATGCAGGTCTACTCAGTGACTGCCTTTTCTTGTCCTTATCATGACCCTATAGTCAGGTGAAACAATGACAACTGGAGGCATGCTTATATAATGTCATGTCATTTTACATTTATGTGAAGTTTGAATTCCTATTTCTTGTGGAACAGCCCGAGAGCAGTAGTTTTGGAAATGACACTGTGTTGAGCTAAAGGTAAATAAAACCTTATGTTCTATTCTATGACATTTGTCCTTGGGTTAACTTTCTAGCTCTGTTTGCCTGGAAACCTGATAAAGGTGGAATGTCAGCTATGTAACTGAGCAATATTGTATAAGATGAAAACGACCTCTGGTTGTGAACTGCCTCTGACCTGGGAGGGCAGAATGTAATAAAAATGGCAGTTTGGGAGGCATAGCTTTGGCCATCCCCAGGCATGGAATGCAAGTCACATGTCCTGTGTGGAGACCCGGATACTTTGCCTATGGAGCTGTTTCTATAAGATATACTGGTTCCTAAATCGCAAGGTTTTCTTCTTTTTTAAGTCTGAATAATATCTATATGTGTGTGTGTGTGTGTGACATTTTCTTTATCCACTTATCAGTCAACAGACACACTTAGGTTGTTTCCATATCTTGGCTATTGTGAATAATGCTGCAACAAACATGAGAGCACAGATACCTCTTCAAGGTTTCATTTCCATGGATATATTCCCCAGAACAGGATTGCTGGATCATATGGTTACCCCTACTTAAAATTCCTTCAGGAACCTCCATACTTTTTTCCATAGCAGCTGTACCAACTTACATTCCCACAAATGCATACAAGGGTGCCCTTTTCTCCACATCCTCTCCAACACTTCTTCTTATCTTTTGACTTGTTATAATAGCCATTCTAACATGCATGGGGTGATATCTCATCGATTTGCACTTCCCTGATGATTAGTGATGTTGAACATCTTTTCACACTACTGAACTGAATGCTTAAAAATAGTTAAGATTCTGGCAGTTCGATGCCCAGCCCGAGCTGAGCAGCCGCTGAGCTGCCAACAGGTAGCAGGATAGCTCAGCTAAAAAAAAAAAAAAAAAAAAGGTTAAGATGGTAACTTTTGTTATGTGCATTTTATCACAATTAAAAAAAAACGTAATAGGAAAAGGAGGCTACTATTAAGATAATGGATCTCAAGACACTAGATATGAATCACAATGACTTCCTTAAAGAAAAAACAAGAAAGGTGTATCAGTTCCGATCAGTGGCATGTGGGTTCTAAGTCAGGATGTGCAATCTAAGTCACTTCTGTACCTACTCCCACTTGGGGACAGAGAACAGCTTCTGGACTGCTGTCAGGCTTCGTTCCACTCAGAAAAACGCTAGTTGCTAGCCCAGGTGGCAGGCTGTGTTTCCTTTCCTTCTGTCCCTTGAAGCAGAGTCAGGGCCAAGCGTGGCCTGTGATACTTGTGTAAGTTGAAAAGTATAGTTGAACGAAGAAGATTCCCCCCAGTGCACCTTGTACCCAGGTATCTTTTCAAAATATTTACCCACATTGCTCAGTATTCTGATATTGTGCAACTGAAGCCAGCATAAAAAAAGTAAATTGAATTCAGAAAGCTGACACCAGACTATAGCCATCCATTAATAACTTCAAATTTCAACATTTTTTAAAGTTTATCAGTTCTCTGTCTCATTGTATAATGCTTTACAATTTAAACTTTTCAAAATACAAATTATATATATATATATAATTTTCTGATGAAATTGCCTTTTAACTTCTTGTATGTATGTGGTGTTCCATGTAGAATTTTGATTGAAACAAAATCGTTTTTAGTTTTGCTAAGTATTGTTCATGCAACTAAACAAGGAGGCCATTAGCCTGAGGTGGCTGTAGTGCCTTGGAGGCCTACATAAGCAAACCGAAACCTAAGCCAGTCACTGCCAACTAAGCAAACCAAAACCTAAGCCAGCCACTGCCCCTGGATCCCAGAAACTGAAACTTAAGAACAACCAATGACGAACAGCCAACGAAGCTTTTCCACAGAAGGCAACCGTTTAAGAAACAGCTAATCAAATAATTTCTTTACATCACTTCCACATCTTCTCTATGAAATCCTGTCCCTTAGCTTCTGTCAGCAGAGTACTCTTTTTTTTATTTTTATTTTTTTGAGGGCAGTGTCACTGGCCCTCATATATGGGACCCGAACAGGGGCTGCTGGCCTCCCAAGCCAGCGCTTAACCACCATGCCACTCGGCCGGCCCAGCAGAGTACTCTTAACTACTTTCAGTTTGGCGCTGCCTAATTCAAACTGATGTTTGCTCAAATAAACTCCATAAACTTTATTGTCCCTCAACGTATCTCTTAACAGTTCAAACATCCACTGCTCTATTTCAGCCACATATAAGATGCTCCCATCTCTGCTTGATACTAACAATCTCAGGGTGCTCACCACCCCAAAAGGCAGGATACTCTTATGCACACATTGTCAGTACCTCAGTGTTAGCTCTGGGGTGCACTGGAAATTGTGCCCTGGCACTTTTGTTACTGGAATATTTGGTGATTTCATTCTAAAGTATTTTTTCTAATGGGCTGTTCAGAAGCAGGAAGGGAAACCTAATAATGTTATTGAAGAAGTTTTCATTGGACTATCTGTAAGATGTGGCAAGGGAGGTGTGCATGTGTGCGTGTTTGTGTGTGTGTGTGTGTGTGTGTGTGTATGCACACACGTGCTTACACGTTCGTATCCATTTTCAACCTGCACTCTACAAGTTACCTCTTCATTCATGAGGATAATGGGTACATTCTGTCATTCTTCCTGTGGCCACTCCCCAGATGAGACGTATGATAGAGACCACAGCATGGGACTGGAAAAGAAAGGCCAGCTAAGCTGCTGGGTTAATGCAAGTGGGGAAAGAAGCCACTCCCAACAAGAAAGGGGAATCAGTCAAAACTTTGCAAACATGAGAGGGAAACAGACCAACCGTGTTAATACAATTGACAAGGGCACTATTAGGGGAGATGTGAAATGGAGGCTGGGCATAAGCAGGTACAGAGGTTAAAGGACCTCATCTCAGGGCAGAGAGGAGTGGGTCAAAGACAGAAAAAAAACCCACAAAAAAACACTGAAAGAATCAGCTGGCAGAATGGCGTCTAGAAATGAAAGAATCCTAAGACTGTCACAAGCTCAAAACTGCCCACCTGTCTCTCCATGATAAGGTGACTTCACAGATTCTAAGATTACAGGACCTGGAATTGCCTTAGTGCTCACAGGCAGCCTGTAGGGGAGGGTCACTGCTGCTGGTGATACCCACATAGAGACTGTCTCAAGAACAGGTCTTGTGCAGCCTTCAGAATCTTTTAGTTTCTTCACCCAGTCCTAAGGGCAACAACCCACGCGTACTTGTATTATTTTCCTGGGGCTACCATAGCAATTAACACAAGCTAGCTCACTTAAAACAGTAGAAATTGAGTTGTCACATTCTGGAATCCAGAAGCCTGAAATAAAGGTTTGACAGGGCCACATTCCCCTCAGAGGTTGTAGAGGAGAATTTGTATTTTGCCTCTTCCAGCTTCTGATGGCTGTAGGCATTTGTTGGCTTGTGGCTACATCACCCCAGTCTCTGCCTCCATGGAAGTATTGCTTGCTCCTCTTCTGTATGTCTTCTTGTTGGTTTCTCTATCTCCAAACTCCCTCTGTTTCTCTCTTATAGGGATACCTGGGATTTCGTTTAGGGCCGAACCGGAAAATGCAGGGTACATTCCTCCTCTGGAGAGCTTTAACTTAATTGCATCACATATAAAGTAAAACCATCAGGTTCTGGGGATTAGGGCATGGACATATCTTTGGGGACCATCACTCAGCCCACTTCAGTGCTTGTCTCATAACATTGTACAGACTGGGTTAGCCCAACCTGAAAATTACTATCCAGGTGTTGGTGCCCTGAGAGGTAGCCTGAGAGAGTCCTTACTCAGAAACACGCCTCAATCCTCTTGACCTTCATGATGCATGTGGAACTCACAGACTGTGACATGGAACTGTGCACAGTTTATTGTCGGGGGCCGACAGTCTCCCGGTGTCTGACAAGGCCACATTGAAATAAAGATCCACGCTCAGCACTGGATGTCTGTGATGCTGCCTTATGGTTGGTCATGTAATATCTCCTGTCTCTATGAACCCATGTGCCTTTCCTCCTATAGGAGACAATATACTCACTGCATTTGTGACAAGTTCCTGTGGTACCCTGATGATAGCTGGCTATGTAAGTCAACGACAGGGCAAGATTTCCTAAAACAAAGGAAACTCCCTAAAACAGGCTACAGCCTGAGGGGACCCCTGAGCTGAGATATTGGGGACTCAAGCCCCTTGGCCTATGCAGCTGTGAAAGGTTTCCTTGGAGATCAGGAGACCAAGGTCTCTCGGCCATGAGAGTTCTGATAAGAGACAACTTACTGACCATGAGGTATTTTAATTAACAGCTTTGTTTTAACTCTTTGCTTTGTACATTGCTATAGTAACAAAACTGAAGCTCTGACTGAGAAACAGATGTTCCCCTCTATTGCAATAATATGTAGCTCTTAGTAGGATAGAAAAAGTTTGAGACTCTTTTTGCTACTAAGTTCAAGTATATGCCCTGTAAGGAAGTCATGGTAACCTGGAAAGATACAATTACAAAAAGGTAAAAGCTCTGAGAAAGAGAAAAACATTCTGATCATGTGAAACATACCTTGCAGCATAACTTGCAATTGAGGTAATGGTCAGAAGCCCCTATAAAAGGGGCCAAGCTTTAATAATAAAGTGTGTGTGTGATGCTCCTGTGAACCTCTTTCCGGTGTCTCCATCCTTCTTTCCCCTCGCCGACGCCGTCCCACCCGAGGGAACCCCTGGTCCTCAGGGGGCCTGGCTCCCCGCAGTTTATGTCCTTCCATAACCCATATCTGAACACTTTTCTCTGTCCTTTCCATCAGGCACCTCTAGGCACCACATGGTACAGTGCATCAGGGTCTCAGTCATGTGGAGAAACTTCTTAGGTGATGGACCTACCTCAGGCTCAGGTAAGCGTGAGTGTTAACCTTCCTTATGAAGCACATGATGCCTGTGTTCTCTCTTTCACAGGGATGGCAATGGTAGTACCCACATGGGCACATAGTTCTCACTGGGCTGCCAAGCAACTGCTGGCAAAGGTCCTGTTTCCCACCATGACCTTGGATCCTACAAGGTCAGAGCTGGGGAACAGAGGAGACTAAGTTTGGATTTTCATCAGAGTTCATGTGTGCTTCTATGCACTTATGTACTATATGTGCTTGTGTGTGTATGTTTGCTGTGCATCTGTTTGTTTTTTGTGTGTATGTGTCTCTTTGAGTGTTTCTTGGGTGGACATGTGTGTATGTGTGTGTGTGTGTGTGTGTGTGTTCTCCTAACCATCTTTTGTGTGTGCTCTGCTGCCGCCTTCATCAGCATCTCCTCTGACTCTTCCTTTGGTTTCTGAGTGGCACAGATCGAGTGGAACATGGAAAGAGCCCTGTAGAAACAGGTCTGAAAAGAAGGGCTTGGTTACATAGCACTGGCCAGGAATGGGTAAAAAAAGAACAAGAGTAGTTGCCTCAATCTGCTTAAGACCCTGGGTATGGGATAACTTACCAGGGAAGTGTTGGGGGAAACACTTCATTATATTCAGTTGTCTATCCCTACCCTGGAAGCTTAGCACAACAGCAGAAGTTTCCTCAGAGACCCTGCAGTACTAAGCCTGGGAATACAGTGACTAAAATTGCACAGCGTTCATTGTTTCTACCAGTGCTTTGACACCTAAATTAGAAACTGATTTGACTTCCTTTTAACAAGCCCACCAGCCCAAACTCCTCCAAATAATTTCTGTCACCTTTAAAATCTTACACTCAGGAGATTCTATACTGCCAGAAAATCAACCATTGAGTACATCTCTAGGAACCACTTTCAGGAATATTTGGATTTTCTCAAGGTTGACAAATATTAATCCTTTGAGTGTGAGATTATTTTTGGACATGGATAAATGTCACTGAGGAATATATAGAGCAGCTTTCAGGTATGGGACATTCTCACAGGGGACAGCCAGGCAAAGGGGAATTGGAATTGATCTCATCTTTAGCAAGTTAGCTTGAGATGCTATCCATCCACAGGGGATCTACTGACAAGGAGCTATGTCGGTGGTGCTAAAAACAGAAAGAACAGACAGTCATCATAACTAGTCATTTGAAGAATCATCATCCCTCCACTCAGCCCAACACCTGAAGACTCTATTGAAGGAAGACTATATTCATGGGGTGATAGAAAATATGACTCACCCCCCCATACCACCACCTACAAGCCCCTGCAGCTAAAAGGGTAGGTAGGGAGAGAAGAGAGTTGAGCTAAATGAAAGTCTGACGTTTCTTTTTTTTTAAAATATTTTTTTATTGGGAAATTAGGGAAGGGGAACAGTGTTGGGGAATTGGGGAAAGGGAACATCTGAATTGTTGTCATTTAGACTTAGTTGTGTAGGGTGCAGCTAGCTCAGCTCTAAGTCCAGTCTCTATCTGGCTGCCAGTCAGCAGCTTAGGGCAGCTCAGCTCAAGGTACCGTGTTCAATCTTAGTTGTGGGTAGGCATAGCCCACCATCCCATGTGGGAGTTGAGCTGGCAACTGTGTTGTTAGGAGCATATGTTCTCACTAGCTGAGCCATCCTGCCACCTGTTGGCAGCTCAGTGGCAGCTCAGCTTGGGGTGCAGCTGACTAGCCCATGTGGGAATCAAACCGGCAACCTTGTTCCTCAGTGTTCATGCTCTTAACCAAATGAGCCACTTAGCCAGCCCCAAATCTGAAGTTTTTAAAAAGATAAAGATTGAGTCTTAATAACTGAATTAAGACAAAGTCATCTTAATGAACCAGGAAAAGATGTTCATGGTCACTGCTTCTATTCAATGCCATATTTAGGTTGCTGACCAGTATAATAAAACAAACAAACAAAAAGATATAACAATTGGGAAAGAAGAAGTAACTGAAGTATTTTCAGATTGCATGACCATATATAGAAAATCCAGAAGAATCTATACACTGTTAGATCCAAGAAACTAACATTGAGGTTACTGACTATAATAAGATAATATGTAAAAATTAATTGTACTTCTGTATACAACAAACAATTAAAAAAACAACTACTAAATATTATTATTTTTAAAATCACCAAAACTGCCAAAGCAATAATGCAAGACCTTAAAAACTTAAAAGCATTGTAAGAGAAATTAAAGAAATCCTAGTTAAATAGAGAGTTATATTATGATCACTTATTACTTATAACTCAGTAGTTAATTATCAATTCTGCCTAAATTGATCAATAGAGTCAATGCAGTCCCAATAGAAACCTATCAATTTTCTGTGGAAATTCAAAAGCTGTTCCTAAAATGTAAATGGAAATGCCAATAATTAAGAAAAGCCAGAGCAATCTTGAAGAAAAACATGGCTTAAAAGCATACGCTACCAGATACTACTTCTTATTATAAAGGTACAGTAATAGAGATAGTATAGTATTTGGCACGAGCATCCACAAATAAACCAGTAGAATAGTATAGAAAGCCCAGAAACAGACCTGTACATATACAGTCATCTAATTTATAAACAGGCGCTACTCTAATTCAGTGGGTGTGGAGGAAGTATTGTCATTCCAACAATAGTACTGTATCAAGTGGATACAAAAGGGATAGATAGAAAGCTTAACAATACAACGACTAGAAAAAAAAACACATGAGAATATGCTTATGATTTTGGAGTAGGCAAAGATTTCTTAAACAGGACAAAAGGTACTAAATATGACGGGAAATATTGATAAATTGGACTTTATTAAAACTAAGAACTTTTGTTCATCAAAAGTCAGTATTGGGAAAAAATAACAAACTCGAAAAATATTTGTGATACATATAAACAAAAATGACTCATATTTAGAATGTAAAAATAACTCACAAATCAATAAGAAAGATGCTGGCTATTTAATTTAAACAAAATAGAAAAGACTTGAATAGGCACTTCACCAAAGAAAATATCCAAGTACCCACTAAGCATATGCGGAAGTATTCAACATTACTATATGTCAGTGAAACAAAAAGTTCCATGGTGAAATATGATTTTATACCCACAAGAATGGACAAAATTAAACAAAGAGAAATCATGGTGAAATATGATTTTTTTTTTTTTTGAGGGCAGTGTCACTGGCCCTCACATGTGGGACCCGAACCGGGGCCGCTGGCTTCTGAAGCCAGCACTTAACCACCGCGCCACTTGGCTGGGCCTGAAATATGATTTTATACCCACAAGAATGGACAAAATTAAAAGGACTAAAAAATATCAACTTTTTACAAGTAGGTACAACAACTAGAACTGACACACATTGCTAGTGGGAGTGTAAATTCATATGATCACTTTGGAAAGCTAAACACATACTTACTGTATGACCCACCAATTCTAGTGCTGGATAGATAACCAAGAGAAATTAGTGCATACATCCACCAAATGACAACTACAGAAATTTTCATGAGATGTTTTCTTAATGGTCAAAAATTGGAAGCAGTCTAATGGTCTCTTAACAATAGAATGGATAAACTGAGGTGTATTTATAGAGTGGACCCTTACACCGCAGTGAAAATGAAACATATTGTTACATATAACAACTTGAATGAATCTCAAAGGTTTAAGTTTGAATGAAAAAAGTAAGACATAAAACAGTATGTATGTATGTATGTATGTAAGTTTGTATGTATATGATTCTATCTATACAAAGTTCATAAATAGACAAAATTAATATATGGTAATAGAGGTTGGAATAGTATTTGCCTTGGGAATATCAATTAGGAGGTGTTATGATGGGGCTTCTAGGAAGTTGGAAATGTTCTGCATCTTGCTCTAACAAGGGTCGGCAAACTTTTGAGACGGAATGCACCCAAAGAGCTGCATGTGGTTCGCAAGCCGCAGTTTACCGACCCCTGGTCTAGAAGGTGGTTACATGGGTGCATATGAGAATTATACATATGGGAGAATCCATTAATCAGCTCACTTGAGATGTATGTTCTTTACATAGTTTAGTATTTCATTTATAAATAAAATACAGTTCAAAGAGAAAGCAAGAAAACAGATCCTCATAATACCTAGGACAGGCTGAAAAGCTATGGGTAGGCTGAAGGATATCATTAGTGAGACCCTCTAGCCAAAGAGAAAGGAAGGCTTAACAGAACACAGGTGTTTACAGTAAATGGGAAAAGTAAATCCATTTTATTTTTAAACTTTAGCAAATGAGCATTACTTAAACAAAAGTGCATAACCTAATTAAAATATATAAATTACATTAATATTACATAAATTATGTGAATAGTATAGATAATATAAGATCCATAATATACATAGGGTCGGATTCATAGTAAACATTAAATATATATTATCAGTACTACTACCATTATTACTACTAGTTACTACTACCGATGTGATTTTATTGTTGTTGTTAGTGATTATTATTAGTAATTGGGTCTGAACCAGAAACTTTCATTGTAGCCCTGTCAGTTTCTTCTCCCCACATCCCATCATCCAATCTATTCTCATGGTCTCTGATTCTCCACAAATACTGGCTATGAGAAAATTGATACAGATTTCTCTTCCAAAACAGACTGTAGGCCTGAGATGAGGTAAAGGGACGGAAGGTCAGGGGGTGGGGCTGAGGGACCTGCACCCTCAGACAGGAATCTCGCAAACTGCAAAAGAAGAGGATGAGCAGTCCACGTCATTCCATGTGCCACCTGTCAGGATAATGACACAGTTTTCCCCAGAGCCAGCGTTGTTGGGCTCATTAATATTCCAGTTTTGGTAGGTCACAGGCCTTCCCTTCAGATCCACAAAATGACCTTCAGTGTTCACATCTGTGATGCCCAGGAAGGCCCCTTCTCTGGCTATCTGATGGATGGCCTTGTTCTCATTCTCATTCTGGGGTGTGGCCATAGAGCCCTGGATCTGGGGGCACAGAGCCTTCGCTTCTTCAAAGGTCATCTGTTCACTACTGGTCAAGAATAACTTCTTCCCAACTTGTTTGCCCAGAGAGAAGATCAGCCCTAAAATGGGAAAATGTGGGTGACACTGGCATGTCTTTAAGTCCATTCCAAGGTATTTTTTCTGGATAAAGGCTTCTAGACTAGAATTGCCACATGAAATATATAGTCTGTCCAATTAAATTTGAATTTCAGGTAAACTTTTTTTTTGGTAAGTATTCTCCATGCAACTTTGGGAAATTCATATGTAAATGAGTGTCCTGTTTTTTGTTTCTGTGTTTGTTTTAATTTGTGAAATCTGGCAAATCTAATCTGAAGAGACAGACTGGAACAAAAGCCTTTGTCCTTTGAATTAGAGCTCTGAAGACATATAATCTGTAATTCTGAATTTTACCCCAATATTAACTTGAGGATAAACAAATATATCTGAGACTATTGCCCCAGACCGGGAGGACAAAGGACAAACAAGTTAGTCTCATTGTCAGGTCTCAACACCAGCATAACGGGAAAGGGTTGTGGGTCCTGTTTTCATTGTCACATATGCACACTGATAGGAAAGACTATAGGATTTGGGTCTCTGGAGTTAGATTGATTTCCATTCATAAATTGCCTCTGCCACTCAGCTCTGTGCGTTTCAGCAAGTTATGTAATCTCTCTTTGCCTCCATTTCTTCCAACAAATTGTGAGGAGTTCATGAGATCAGAATATAAGAAATGACTATCCAGGCACTAGAAAATGATATGTATTTCATAAATATGTGCTTCCTTCCACCTTCCTAAACTTCAAGCTGCCTGAAAAGCAAGAGAGGGATGGCTTACATTTTTTTATACGGTCCAATTCTGATTGCAGAGCTTCTATTTTTAAAGCAGCCAGGTCACTATCACACTCTAGGAAATTCAAACAAAGTGAAAGAGCATTGTTGAGAAGGGATTTCAGAACTATTAATACAAGCAGGTAGGATATCTTTATCAAAAAAATTTTTTTTTAATTTCTTTTACATTGATATTAGCTCTTTGAAGGAAAATTAAACTATATATATGTATATATATATATATATATACATATATATACATATATATATGTATATATATAGAGAGACAGAGAGAGAGAGAAAGAGAGAGAAAGTATTTTTATTTTTATCCATCCCAAAACTCCACTCTTCACTTGTTGAGTGTATCTACAGACACTTAATGCTCACATATACACCCATGTGCAAATGCATGCACATTCATTCCCTAATGACCTAGCATGATAGCACTCCATATGCCAAGCTATTCACTAATTGTTGTTTTTCCCAAATAAACAGCTCTATCATAGATTTCAAAAAAGAAAATAATAATCTCGTGGGAAAATATTATGTGATGGTGAATATCAACTAAAAGGATGACAGGATTTTTGTCTATAAGGAGGTTTTGTTTTCATTGCCTTTTTGTTGTTTTTCTTTTTTCCCCACAGTTTGTTATATTAATCAACAAATCAAGATTTTTGTGAATTGCCCATTATTTAAGTGTGTGTGTGTGTGGGGCGGGGGGAAGCAGACAAGACAAGCCATGTGTAATAGATCGCAAAAATGGCTTCAATATGGTGCATCTTCTCTCATTAAGAAATGGAGCCTATTTCCCCACTCCTTGAATCTGGGATGGTCTAGTGGCTTGCTTTGACCAATAGAATGCAACAGAGGCAATAATGTACATGTCCTAAGCCTTCAGAAGGTCTTAAAGCTTCTATTCTTTCTACTCTTGGGAATCTTGTAATCACCTCTATGTGAACAAGCCCAAGATAGCTTGCTGGAGGATGAGAGACCTGTGGCTCAATTACCTACATCACTCCACCTGATAACTAAACAACAGCAAGATATGTAAGTGAGGCCATTGGTCATCAGTTGACCACAGACACATGAGGAGTCCAGCAGAGACCAACAGAAAAATCACTTGGTGGATCCACAGAATTGTTATTTAAATAAATGGCTATGTTTTTTTGTATGTTTGTTCCTTATCAAGTAAAAGATAACTGCCATACCATGTATGTACTGCTGTTGTGAAAATAGACATAACATGTAAATGGCCTAATTCCTCCCTTTTGGACCAGAACCTCGCATTGTTTCAGCTAAAGGGGAGTCAAGGTCCAGCTCCTCCTGGGGGGTGTCTGGTGAAGGAGTGGCCCTGAAGGGTCTGTAAGTCTGTATTCAGTCATGGGGAGGGATCCTCTGAGGCTCTAAGTAACCTAAAGAGAGCTGAGGGTGCAGGGTCAGAAAGCAGAGTTGAACATCTTTTCATGAAGCAACAGGAGAAGGGAAATCTCCCATCTGGTACTCAAAGTCCCAGGATTCAGGGTGTCCTTAACCTAGACCTTGCTGTGGTAAGCTCCTTACCGGCACATTTTCCAGGGTCTCCTTTTTGTCCTACTGTTCCTGGTAACCCAGGGGGCCCTTGGATTCCTTGAGGCCCCAACTTTCCAGGAGGGCCCTGTAAGCCTCTGAGCGCTTGGCCTGTTGGAAGACAAAGAGAACATAAGTCAATATCTGTGTTTTTGCTCTATTTCTCCATGAGTTGGATGCCTCATCCTTTCCCAGGAGAAAGGAGACAATAATCCAGGACCAATTTTTCTAAACCTCTTCTTCTAATGACCCAGAGAAGAAAATCTTCCTATCGCCCATGGGGTGGCCTGCCTTGAGGGTCAGCTCCCTAAGCAGGTAGGAGAACCATGTGTCACCAAGTCCTGTGTGGAAGTCTGGAATGCTAGAGATTCAGAGATACAACTGTTGTGAATTATAATTCTCAGTCGAGAGCAATACAACCTGCATAAATAGGGCACTACTCCCCTCAATCCCCAGGCAGTTTTATCTGGAAGGTACAGTCACAGAAAGAGAACAGCCAAAGCTGTACCTGGTTCTCCCTTTTCTCCCTTGGCACCATCACGCCCATCTTTGCCTGGGAAGCCGTTGATCCCTGGAGAACCACAGGTGATCACAGGGCAGGTCTTTGGGAGGCTGTCACAGGGTTCTGTTTCTGAGCAAGAGGCTGCCACCACACTCAGGAGAAGGAGAGAGAGTGATGGAAACAGGGACAGGGTCCTCACCTTGGGGTGCAGAAAGTCAAAGAAGATTCTCTCATCTTGTTCAGCCAATCAACACATATTTACCAAAGATTTCCTCTGTCCTATTACCTGTACTGAGCAGAGGCGATATAGAGATGGATAAACCATTCCTTCCTCCTTACTGGGGATTTGGAAAACTAAATAATCTGTTCCTGTGTGATTAGTATTTTAACAAAGGTAGGCACGATGACATGTGGTGAGGACCCTACGGAGGGGGTCACTAGTGCCCATGCCTCTGATATTACCACTAGAGTTCATGAGCATGCTTCCCATGTCATTTGTGAGAGCAAATGGGCCTACACATTTCCATCATGTTCATGCCCGTTAGTTTAGGGGGTGGAAGTGAAGGGAGACCCAGGAACCTGTAGGAGCTCCTTCTCTTCCCACCTCTGCCCTTTGGGCCCGTCTGTCACCTGCATCCAATCCTCACAACTAGGCAGACCATTGCCCTCCAGGGCCAGTAAACCAGCATTGATGCAATGGTAGTCACTAGCTGCAGATTGGTGATCCAGAGAGGAAGAGTCACTATCAGTCATGAGCCCAGCCCAGAATTAATGTGGGTGTGCTTCAACTTGAGGTTTAATTTCCCATGCAAGAGAGACGTACCTGGGGTAGCATTTTCTCTGGAAACTTCTCACTACCTTGTCCCTAGCAAGGTGCCAGATCCCTCTCCAGTTCCTGGAAGGACTTTCTCGTGTTCTGTGAGTCAAAAACACTGGCAGTTAGACCCCTTCCTGACTGCGCTTCCCATTTCTCAATCTTATCATTTCATCTGCCATTCAAAGCTCTTTCAAAGTTGCGCTTCCTCAGGAAACCTCAGTAGCCCAGCTTCGGGGCTGTAATCATCCATGGCTCTCTTTGCAAACAAAGGCAGTCTCATTTTCAAATGGTCAGGTAAATCCAGGAAAGTCACAGGTGCCCCAACATAAGCAGAGAAAGGAGCACACCCTGCATGGCTTCTGCCTGCCATCTCCCATCTCCTCCCCACCAGAAAGCTTCCTCTAGGCCTCCAAATTCAAGCCAAGCCCCTAGACAAATCCAGTACCCCAGATCCATTGACCAGAAAGGACTTACGGGGGCTTCTGCAGAGCAAAGATGCAGAGCCAAGGAAGCTGGCCCTTTGACCAGGGACTCTGGCAGATGCCTCAGGGTGAGGAAGGAGGTTGGACTTGGCAACTGCAGGGCCCAATCACCGGGTACACTGGGACAGTGTGGACTTGGCCTTCAACCTCAGATTAATAAACAACTCTTCTTAGGACTGCACTAAACTCTTAGCATTTCTACAAACAACTCTTCTTAGGGCTGTACTAAACTCTTCTTAACATTTCCCAGCGGCTGTTTGCTTTAATACTGCACCATTTTTCCTGCAAATTGCTGTCCATGTTGGCAGTTCTCATTACTGAGGCAACCATGAATAGGCTCACGTGATATCTCATTGTTTCCAGTAGAGAACCATAAAGATACCCAGGAATGCAACTGCATGTTTGTGCACACCAACTATCCACACAGACATGTGCACATGCACATCTACACACACACACACACACACACACACACACACACACACACACACACACACAGGCATCCACAAAAGCACAGCAGACCCTTGCTGCCTTTAGCACACCAAAACCACTCTACCTCAGTCTCTCCCCTTGACATTCTTCTAGCCTGGACGTCCCCTCCACCGTGTCACTGGCTGGCTCTTTCTCTACTATTCCAGTATCCCTGTCTCAGAGAAACCTGTCTTCATCAGTCCCACCCAGCCACCCTCTATCCTCTTAGCTTGCTTTATTTTCTTTCATATTATTTATACTTCATAGTATTATATTGTAGCTATTTACTTTTTAATTTTGTTATTGTGCATAATATGCATAGCATAATATTTACCATTTTGACCATTATCAGCTATACAATTCAGCAGCATTAACTATATTCACATTGTTGTGTAACCATGACCACTCCAGAGCTTTTTCATCATCCCTAACTGAACCTCTGTACCTCTGTTCTACCTTTTGTCTCTATGAATTTGACTACTCTAGGTACTGATGTTAGTGGAATCATACTATATTTCTCCTTTTGTGACTGGCTTATTTCATTTAGAATAATGTCTTCAGGGTTCATCCATGTTGCAGTATATATCAGAATTTCCTTCCTTTTTAAAGCTGAGTAATATTCTATTATATGCAAATACCACATTTTGGAAGCTTCATTATTATTATTTTTTGAAAAGATTTTATTGGGGTATTGGAAAGCCAAGTTGTTGTACTTCAGTCTTAGTTGTGGAGGGTGCAGCTAGCTCAGCTCCAAGTCCAGTAACCATCCAGCCACCCATTGGCAGCTCATGGCCGCTCAGCTCAAGGTGCTGTGTTCAATCTTAGTTGACGGTGGGCGTAGTCACCATCACATGTGTGAGTCGAACCAGCAACCTTGTTGCTAAGAGTGCACACTCTAAACACTGAGCCATCTGGCTACCCGTTGGCAGCTCAGGACAACTCAGCTCAAGGTGCTGTGTTCAATCTTAGTGGTGGGTGGACATAGCCCACAATCCCATGCAGGAGTTGAATTGACAACCTTGTTGTTAGGAGCACATGCTTGCCAGCTGAGCCATCCTGCCACCTGTTGGCAGCTTAGCATCAGCTCAGCTCCAGCGCAGCTCACTGGTCCATGTGGGAATCCAACCAGTGACCCTGTTGCTCAGAGGTTGCCCTCTTAAGCCAACTGAGCCACTTCCGGCTGACCCCGGAAGCTTCATTTTTAACAGCCAAAAATCTGGACACAACCCAATTATCCTTCAACAAGTGAATGGGTAAATAAACTGTGGTGAGCTCACAGGAAAAAAAAAAATGCTGGTAAATAATGTTTAAATCCAAATAAGATTAGTATCTTGTTATATTGTTCTAATGCCCATTTCCTGGTTTTGGTACTTGTACTGTGGTATGTTAGATCCTATCATTGGTGAGTGATGGATGAATGGTACATGAGACCTTTCTTTATTATTTATTCAACTTATATATGAGACTAAAATTATTTCAAAAGAAAAATTTTCCAAAGGGAGTCTCAGTGAAGTTGCGGGTGTTCCAAAGACCATTCTTGCTTCCTTCCAAGTTTCACAGTGTCAATAATCTGTGCAGTGGCTTAAAAGTGAGACAAAGTGGGCCAGGTTCCCAATGATAATACTATTAAGTCTGATGGCTTACCATGTAAGATCCAAGTGGTAAGAGATGAGGCATCATAATAGAATTATAATTTGTATAAGACTTTGGACCTCCTCCAAAGGGTCATTAGAGGAATTTCAACAGAAGAGAGAACATCAGATTTGAATTTTTCAAGGCTTGTTCTGACTATAGTGTGGAGAAGGATTGGAAGGAAGTAGGAATGGGAAGAATCAGACCTGCAAGGAGGTACGAACTATGAGCGAAGCCAGGGATCGGCAAATTGCGGTTCACGAGGCACATGTGGCTCTTTGGGTATATTCCATCTCAAAAGTTTGCCAACCCCTGGAAGAGCGTATCTTGTCCCTCACAACAATTTAAAAATTATTCAAGAGCCATAAATATATTTTTACAAATAAGGAAAATTTAAAGTAATATTATAAATGAAACTATGATAGTTTTATTTTCATTTTCAGCTTTACTTCAGAGCCACATGTACGTACCCAAAGAGTCTCGTGTGGCTCGCGAGCCGCAGTTTGCTGACCCCTGGCGGCTCTTCCATCTCAAAAGTTTGCTGATCACTGATCTAAGCAGCAGATAATGGTGCCCAGACTTAGGATAATGGCAGCTGGATCAAGAAAGTGGATGTGTTTGAGAACATCTGCAAGGTATAGTTGATGGAACTTGGGAATTGGTTGGATGTGAAATGGTGAACAAGAAGGAATTTTTATGTGCACGTGAGTTTCTGACTTGAATAACTGAATGCCTTTCAGTTGAAATAGGAAATAATGGCAAAATAACAATTGCGTGTGTGGGGAGGGGTAAATGGGTATCTTGTGGGTGAATGGCTTGAACCACGTAATGGTAGTCAAGAGGGACAATCTAGACGGAATAGAACAATAACTTGATGAAGCACAATGGAGTCAGTTTTGAACATTGTTTCTAATAGACCTGTTGTAAAATGTCATGTTAGGTTGGGCTGGTGAGACAGCCCACCATGGCAGCTTCACATAGATGTTAGAGAGCTGTGCTAGAGAGACCTCCAAACACCAGGACGAATATGGATGAGATCCTCTTTCATTGTTCTTGGCTTGTGGAGGGCCTGGTTTCCCTACTTCCTGCTGACTCATCCTCTGTGCCTGAAAAATGCCCAGGATGGTAGAGAACCACATGCCTAAACCAAATGACAGGGACTAGGAGATTTGGGGCCTAACACGGCTTCAGGCAATTTGTCCATCTCTCTTCCCTACTCTTCAGCAGCCAAACCTTCCTATGGCTCCTATTCCAAAGTTGCAGGAGGTGAAATGTGGTGGCTGAATCCAGGTCACGCTGGAGGTGTTGTTGGTTTTGATCACAGTGCTTGCTATTATTGAACACTTAGTCCAGAGGTCAGGAAGCTGTCCTCCAGGCCATGGCATTTCCTGGAACTGGGCTGGGAAGGCATGGGCATGTGGATGGGGGATCAGTCCAATAGCTGGGCCGCTGCTCTGAGTGCTGTCCAGTTATACGCCCCTTTTGCTTTCCACAGCTGCCAGCAGGCCTTTCTCATCATGAGATACCCCTCTCCACATGCATCAGCCCCTGATTACCCACTCTGCACCCTGCCTTAGGGATGAGGCCACTGTGTGCATTTGTGCTGGACCTTAGGCCCTTCTCAGAATTGCCTCAACTCTACTATCTCCACCAGACATTTACCTCACCCCAAGAGGCTGCAGAGACACTTCCTCTCTGACCTGCCTTTTCTGTTAGAGTTCCTCTCTAAACTCCCTTTTCTCTAGCCAAGGATGGAATCCCAGCTCTGTCACTTCCCAGGGGTGACCTTAACCAAGTTCCATCTCCTTCAGGTGCTCCATTTCCTCATCTGTGAACCAGGATAACACTGTCTTGTCTGTGCCATGGAATGTCCTTTTCTGGTCCATTCTCAGCATGTATGCAACCCACCCTGCCAGGGACTTCATTGCCTCCAGGATGGCTGCTTAATAAATAGTCTTCTTACCTTAGGACAGGTGGGAGGCGAGCAGAGCTGGTGGCTGCTCCGCCCGGCAGCAGGAGTGGTCTGGGGTGCGGCAGGCCTGAAGCCTACTGTCCCCACTGGGAGAGCTGCTGCTTCCAGGTGATTGTGAGAGACACAGCAGAAGGAGTCAGGGCAGAGGTGCAGAAAGGAAGTCTTCGGCTGGTTTTCCTGTTGAGAGGGCTGCAGGAAAGCTGTAGTCAGACCAGGCTAAGGTAGCACACTCGCCGACTCGCCCAGGGACTGAGTTTTTGGGCTTTGGCTGGGGCAGAGCTCTCAGGGCTGCTCTCACCCCCGCAAGGCTAACCCAGCCACTGAGCGGCCTCCACAAACTGCAGGAACCCCTTTCTCTTATGGCGGCGGTGCAGTGCTCTCTAATGTGAAAGGTTATCATGCTCACTTTGAAGAAATGCTTGTGGGAATTCTGTGGCTTAACACAGAGCATGTATTGAGGAGTAAATTTGCAGCCCAACATCTTTTGATAACTGTTACAGTAGGTGTGTCCTTATATAGGGTGAGTGCACGAATGCCCTGTGTGTGCCCTCTGTGGGCATATGTAGCATCAGGGATTAATTCAGCCAAGCCTCATGGGAGAGGCTGAGAGCCAAGAAGGGCAGAGTGCTGGAACTGGCCAGTTCTGGGCTCTGAGATTGCCTCTGGGCTTCCTTCTGACCAGGTACAACACATCTTTGAGATATCCACTGTTATGGACTGAATTTTGTCATTCCTCCCCGCTCCCGCTAACTCATATGTTAAAGCCTTAATCCCTAATGTGACTATAGTTAGAAATAGGGCCTGTAAGGAGTTCATTACAAATGAGGTCATAAGGATAAGGCCCTAATCTGATAGAAGTGGTGTCCTTATAAGAAGGGAATGAGACGTCAAGGACCTCTTTCTTTGTGCACACACACACTCACACACACCGAGGGAAGACCATGGGAGGACACAGTGACAAGACATAGAGCTGTCTTATTAGAAATCATCCCTGCTGGCACCCTTCCAGCATGCAGAACTGTGAGAAAATAAATGTGTATTGTTTAAGTCACTCATTTTGGGGTATCTTGTTAAGGCAACCTGAGCTAATATACAGACTGAGGTCTGGGGGAAGCTAACCAATCCCAAACACCTCCTGTAGACTAGGAAGTTAGGGGTACAGGAAGTCTGTCCTGGATGGAAAGGTATGGACACTGGAATGGAGTGGCTGGGTGGTGGGGGATGGGGATGCATGGGGGTTAGGGAGATGTCCTGTCAGAAAGGCCAAGGAAAGGCTAGTTCCCGCTGCTGCTGGCTAAGCTAGATGTCAACTGCCCCTCTTCTACATTCCCTCAGGTGCCCAGCTACCAGTTCCCCCAACCCCCAAGGCAGAAGGAAGGGTAAGGACCGGCAACATACACAAATCTGACTTCACTCCATCCTGACCTGAACTTTGTGGCTGAGGCAAAGACCCCTATGAGTGTGTCTCCAGCTGTTAAAGGGGTTTAAATAAAGCCCTTCAAAACCAGAAATATGTTGGAGGGATGGCTGGAATGTTGTACCTATATGGAATCTCTTGCCCTTGAGAAAAACATTCCCCTGACAGAGAAGGAGGACTAAGAATGAGGGTTTCCTGTGACAGGTAAGGGGATACACACTTAGGAGACCCAGTAACCAGGCTTGACTGACCTGGGAACAGCCTGGCTCCCAGTTGACTCTCCTGTTTAAAAGAGGTGCAGTGGTGATGAGGAAAAGTTTGTCCTTTCAGCTTGCTCTGCATGGGTGCCAAGGCGCTATGGTGAGAGATTGGGATACCCTGTGCATTGAGTGAGGATCATCTTTTAGAGATGTAAAGAAAATTTACAGGTCAGCTCTGCCATCTAGTGACCAAACTCAGAATTGCAGTTCACCAATGGCGGCACTAAGACACCACACATCCCCATCCCTGTTCACTCATCCTGCAAATTATTGGATCTTCGGAAAAGTCAGGATGCATGTTTGCAACAGATGGCACTAGTTCATTTTTGGAAGTACTAGAGTCATTCGCATCTATGTTATTGCTATGTCAAATGACAGCCGAGAGCTCTAGCTTCATTCTAAAACAAAATGAGTGATTTGGTTGAGTTTTGGAGATTTTACAAGACCAAACTATGCATTTTTGCCATATTTTACTGTTTTACTTTCATAAAGGGAAGGATATGCGTCATGCTTGTGAAAAGTTTCATAAAGTTTACTTTGACAATGTTCTACAAGAACGTTAGTGCCAATGATGGTTCATGAAATTCCATGCTGGTGATTTTGATCTCAATTACGCTCCTCTGTCAGGGAGGCCCATGGAGGTTGGTGACGACAAAATAAAGGCATTGATCAAGTCAAACCCATGTTACATGACACAAGAGATTGCAGAAACATTGAACATCCATCATTCAAGCATTCACGGCCACCTGAAGAAGCTGGGATATGTAAGCAAGCTTGATATTTGGTTTCCACATGAACTCAAAAAAGTTCATTTGGTGGCTTATATAAACATCTGCAATATGCTCATTAAACTGAGGAAAATGACCCTTTTGTTGAAGCAACTGATAATAGGCTATGAGAAGTGGATTGTTTACAACAATGTGGTGAGCAAACGGTCTTGGTCCTGACGTGATGATTCACCTCAAACAACATCGAAAGCAGACATTCATCAGAGGAAGGTTATGCTCTCAGTGTGGTGGGATTATAAAGGTGTCGTGTTTTTCGAGCTTCTACCAAGGAACCAAACAATCAATTCAAATGTGTACCATCTTCAGTTGGACAGTTGGAGTGAATCCATCATCCAGAAATGTCCAGAGCTTGTTAATTGTAAAAAAAAATGTGTTCCGTCGCGACAACGCGAGACCACACACAAATTTAATCACCCGTCAAAAATTATTGGAGCTTGGGGCCGGCCAAGTAGCGTGGTGGTTAAAAGCTGGCTTGGGATGCCAGCAGCCCCAGTTTGGATCCCACATATGAGGACCAGTGACACTGCCCTCTAAAAATAAAATAAAATAAAATTATTGGAGCTTGGATGGGATGTGTTGCCATACGCACCATACTCGCCTGACCTTATGCCATCAGACTTCCACTTGTTTAGCTCTCTTCAAAACTTCCTATATGGTATAATATTCAATTCAGATGAGGCTGTAAATTAGCACCGTGTTCAGTTTTTCACAAATAAAGACAGGTCTTTCTATGAACGAGGAATTACGAAGCTCACTGAAAGATCGCAAAAGGTTATCAAACAAAACAGCAATATATCATTGATCTTTGCCCTTTATATAAATAAATGACCTTTGAAAAACATAGACAAAATACATCATGACTTTTCCGAAAACCCAATACTTCCTAGAAGCGGCTATGTTATCAGGTATTGGGATAGAACCTAGGAGATACAAGAGAGCATACTTGCTCTTGTGAGCTCACTTTCTAATGGGGAAAGCTGACACAAATTTATATTAAGACAATTTCTGCTATGACTTCACAGAGTATACTTAATTAACATTTACCTAAAACTTTTAATAAAGACAAAGGATACTGTGTAGGAGGAGCAAGACAGTGCAGGCTACTATCAGGGCTCACAGTCTGCTAAAGTCTTTTTCACTGGAGAGAAGGCCTTTGTTACAGAGAACAAATGGGGTGTATTCAAAATGGTTACTTTCTCTCCCCCTGATGAAGACACAGCATGATTTTTCTTTGCCATTTATGATGAGAAGTTGGTAGAGTCCTGGGTGGAAAACCCTCGAGTGTGCGGGGGCTCTCCTAAAATGGTGGCTCTCATGGTTCTGTCATGTTCAAGCTAGTTCCCACTCTGCCACCAGCAATTCATCAAAATTATCGCCTGAGTGTCCCCATCAGTTTCTAGCTTCATGGTTAGTGCACCAGGTGAGCTGGTGTCGGCTGTTTCTCTCTGTAATCATCTGTCGCTTTAGATTTTGAGTGGCGAGTGGCGTTCGCCCTGTGGTTTCAATTCTCTGATGAGTTCAGGAGAAGTTGTTGATTTTCAGTGCATTCAGCTTTTTTCTACACTGTAAGGATGGGGATAGCAACATCCGAGCTCTTTACATGGTAGAGTTGAAACAGTAAAGTCCAAGAATGTTTTTGGTTAACACAAAAAGTTTAGGCTGCAATAAAAAATTAAAAGTGTTTATTTAAGCAGAGAAGGGATTGCAATCTTGGAGGTACAGATTCAGGCAGCAACTTGAATTGTGCTCCAGAGGGAACAAAGAAAGGCAGGGTTTATAAAGGCAAAACCAAGAGACATGGTTCTCATTTAGGTCCTCCCATAAGTGAAGATTATTGGCTGGGTCAGCTGGGGTTGGTCGGGCCCATTTCAAGGTGATAATGCAAATGGTCATCATGACAAGGAGGAGACAGTAAAGTCCATATATGTCCATATGGCAATCATTGATCCAGGATGTTTTCTGTTCAGCCGTGAGCTGAATTTAGCAACATCCCAAACCTAACCAGAGTTCCAAGAACTTAGACAGGAAACGTGCGTAGGCCTCACTTTCTCAGTGGCCTCCAGACTCCTTTATAAGTGACTCTCTTAGCAGTGCTTATTCCATTTTATTGTTTTCATTATCATTTTATAAAGAACTTCTGAGTCTATTTTCGAGCATAATTTAGAGGACATAACAGCAAATATACACCAAGAATGACCTACAGTCCATTTGACGTTGTAGATAACATGCACAGAATTTAGTTTACTGTGTCACTGTCTATGCAACAGCAGGTATATGAAAAAAAAATCAATAGTATTTGGCAAGCTTATATGGATATATTTTATTCATTTTAAAAGTAAACAAACAATGTGTTTTAGAAAATTTTTGTAAAAATTTAAAAAATATATTTAAGAAGCAGAAACTGCTAATTTATTACATATAAATATTCATGTTTTGTCATTTTGTAGAAGACAAGAACAAATTGATATGTCATGAAAAAGAGTAGGTCCAGCCAGAGTAATTACATTCTAATATACTTTCGTGTTGTTTGATTTTGTTTTTGTGTTTTTGTTCTGTTTTGCTTTATAGGAACCTCTTAATGAGCAGCATTGCTCATCTTTAAAGGATAAATGGATGGTTCAGAGGAAATAAAAGAAATAAAAAAGATCATGATTTAATTAGCATAGAACGCTATTCTAAAGTAAAACAAAGTTGTAAAATCTTTCACCTCTTACCACTTTCTAAGAATTCACTTATACACAGAGAATACAAATTAGGCGTGTATTTTCACGAACTTTTTTATTCCTTAAATTTAAGCCATCTAGGCAGCTTTGAATGTAAGGTAAGCATATTATCTTACTCACTTTTGCTACTAACTTACATTGATTATTCCAGTCAGTTCATCCATAACATATGAATTAATGGCATGAAGTTGTAGTAATTGAAAACTGAAAACTGGATCCAATATGGATTCTATAGAAGGTGTTTTTTTTTAAACATAATGTTCTGAATTATAAGAGTTCTTTTATATTTTCCCTTGAACAAAAGTGATGATGCATTCTCTACCCTGCTCCTAATATTTGAAAATAAGCTACCACAATGCATTTGGAAATACACATGTACACGTCGACACATACAAATAATGTTTAGGGTCACACAGGATTTTATACAGCTATTTTTTCCTATACCTCACAGCAACAATATTGATATTTCTAAATTTTCTGGCATAATGCTATGGCAAACAAGAATGATTCAATTAGGCATTCAGAAATCATTCATTTTTATGTATGTGTGATCAGGGAATACAGATTAATTAGAAAAGAAAATGCATTGTCACTAAAAAGAATATTGATTTTATCATATGGATGGAAGTTGACTGCTATAGTTATCTATGGGGAATAGCATGTTTGGCCTATTGGGTTTATTTTGTACTATAATTTCAAGTTTATGAAAGTTACACTTTTTTTTCTGCAAGTTACAAAATTATTCTTTCTCACATAAAAATTGATTTATTTATGTGAGTTTCCCACTTCAGCACAAATTACTTATTGCTAAATGGCTTAATAGGACTGCAGGAAGTACACTTTGCTGTTTAATATCCTTTTAATCAAAAGTGATTTGGAATCACAAGAAACATTTAGTTATATCATAAGGGTGGAAAATTTGACTGACTTTATGTTTTCTTATGAAAGTGTTTATAAAGAGAATTTTCTGTATTAGTTTTGATCTTTAATAATCTGTTTTGCTAGAAGAAAGCCAGTATTTTACTGAAGGTGACAAGGCAAATGCATCTCCTATTTATACTTTCTCTGCACAAAGGTAGAAAAAAAGACAAAAACGAAAGGTTGAACTTTTTTTCTCTCATCATATGGAACTGTATTGTGATCACCCAGTAACGTTGTAGTGTGTGCACAGAGATCGTTTTACAAGTTTGATTTGATGAAATCCTCATCCTCCTCTGTTACTAGATTGTGTTCCACTATAATTTTGGTAAGGTATCTTTCTAAAAAACTTTTAAAAAATTGCGAAGCATTGGGGGCAAAAAACAAACAAACAACAAAAAATAACTTTTCCTCCTACTTTCAAAGTTCTTCTAGACAGAATAATAGTCAAATTAACAGGGACAGATTAATAAGAGAAAATGTACACAGTTTATTATGGATGTATTAATACATGCCAGCAGTGTCTTTTTTTTTTTTTTTAAGCTGAGCCATCCTGCCACCTGTTGGCAGCTCAACGGCAACTCAGCTCGGGCTGGGCATCGAACTACCGTTGCTCAGAGCTCAGCTCACACTCTTGAGTGAGCTCTTAACCAACTGAGCCACTCGGCCAGTCCTAGCAGTGTCTTAAGATATGAGACCTGAACCACATTGGGTATTTGAGGTTTATATGACATAATGGACAAAGGAGAAAGGGAGTAGGGATCTGAGATTTTGAGGGAAATAGGCAATTTACAGGTGGCTGGGGAAGAGGAATATAATGGCAGGCACATTTTAGATAGGCAGCTACCAGGCCCTTGGCTGGAGACGTCCTGTCTAATTTTAAGGTGAATCTGCTAAGATTATCTTCCTGAAACAGGTTTTTCTGTCTGAATTTCTTAGGCACAAAAGGGGGAAGGTCAAAGGTTCTTTCTGGGTCTGTTGTTTCTAATAACCAGATTGATATCCATATCCCAAAGACACCATTTTAGGGTGGCAAAACTTTAGTCCCCTTCAGAAACATGTGCTATCTTAAATTGCAAAGTATGTTAATATTTGTTATAAGTCTAAAATGGGCCTCAGGAATTCTCTTTCTAAATCACCTCCAATTTCACAAGTCTGGAAACTATATCTCTGAAAGGATCACAAAAATGATAAAGTAGTGACTGCAAGTCTCTTTTCCTAGCTTTTAGCCCTAATACTTTTTCCAAGTCAAATAACAGTTTTCTTGCGCTGAAAGCTGCTCTCCTCTAAAGTAGGATTCAGGGATCTCAGATCCTTCTGTCATGCGGCTTTTAATGGTGACCTGTTTCTAATTTCTCATGAGAGGGTGTTGGAGTTTGTCAAATGTGTTCTCTGCACGTTGTTTTGTCTTTATTGTATTAATCCTTTGCATTGCAATGATAGATTTTCATCAGTTGAACCAGCCTTGCATTCTTGGGATGAATCCCACTTCATCATGGTGGGTAGTCCCTTTTTATGTTTCTGGATTATGTTGTTGAGATTTTTGTGTCTCTATTCATAGGAGATATTGGTCTGAACTTTACTTGTGATGTTGTTGTCTTATTTTAGTATCAGGCTAATATTGGTCTCATAGAATCTGTTGGGAAACATTCTCTCCATCCAATTTTGAAGTTTTGGAGGAGTTTGTGAAGAATAAATAGTAATTCTTTAAGTGTTTGGTAAAATTCACAATTGAAGACTTCAGGGACTGGACTTTGTGGAAAAGTTTTTTTGTTTGTTTGTTTTGTTTTGTTTTATTACTAAAGCAATTGCTTTATATGTTATAGGTTAATTCAGATTTTCTGTATCTTCTTGAGTCAGTTTTAGTATTTGGTGCCTTTCTAGGAATTTGTTTTTTCTATTTAATATGTTTCCTAATTTGTTTACTTCCTACTCATACTACTCTTTACATTCTTTTTTTTTATTTCTGTTCAGTTCTAATGTCCTCTCTTTCATTCCTGATTTTAGTAGTCTTCTCTGTTTTTGTTGTTGTTTTTGCTCAGTCTAGAATTTGTCTATTTCATCAGTCTTTTCAAAGAACCAACTTTGGTTTAGATGAGTATTATTTTCCTATTCTCTATTTTACTTACTTTATTCTCTGTTATTTATTATTTATTGCTATTATTCTATATTTTTCATTATTTCCTCACTTCTCACTTCTTTTCTTCTTTCTCTAATTTCTTAAGGGTATGGGTTAGGTTACTAGTTTGAAAGCTTTCACTTTAATACAAATATATAAAGTAATACCTTGGTTTATGAGCATAATTCATTCCCAAAACAAACTATTTGAATTGCAAGACATCGCTTGTTTACCACATTAAAATGTATTAAAAATATTTGCTTGTCTTGCACAATACTTGCAACCACGTTACTCGCAATCCAAAGTTTTACTGTGTGTGTATACACACACACACACACACACACACACACACACACACACCAGGGGTGTCAAAAAATGTATACACATGACTAGTATTCATCTTTTGTTATCAGAATATATTGAGTATTACAATTTTAATGCAGTTTTTTGCTTTCTTAAAATGTGTACACATTTTTGGGCACCCTCTGTGTGTGCCATATATATATATATTTATATTTAAGCAATAAATATCCTTCTAAGCATTACTTTAGCTGCAACCCATAAGGTTTGGTATGTTGCATTCTGATTATTTTCATTCATATAAAATTACTATTATTACTGTTATTTTATTTATTTATTTATTTATTTATTTATTTATTTGTCTATGTATTTATTTTGAGATGGCACTTCACATCTACTAGCATGACTATAAAGAAAATATGCTGGGGCCGGCCGAGTGCTGGCTTGAGAAGCCAGCGGCCCTGGTTCGGGTTCCACATATGAGGGCCAGTGACACTGCCCTCAAAAAAAAAAAAAAGAAAATATACTAATAACTGTTGCTGAGGATGTGGAGAAAATAGAATCCTTATATACTGCTAGTGGGAATGTAAAATGGTGTTCACTTTGAAAAACAGTTTGGGAGTTCCTCCTAAAGTTAAACATAAAATTACCATATGATTCAGCAATTCAACTCCTAGGCATACTTTTATAGCTTAAAGTACTGGAAACATGTCCACATAAATTATTGTACATAAATGTTTGTAGCATCATTAATCATAGTAGCGTGTAGTAGAAACAACCCCAAAATCTATCAACTGGTGACTGGAAACATAAAATGTGGTATATCTATAAAATGAAATATTATTCAGCCACTGGAAGGAATGAAGTATTGATTGGTTTGATAACATAGATGGACCTTACAAATATTATTCTACATGAAAGAAGCCAGCCACCAAAGACTATATATTTTATGATTCCATTTACTTGAAATGTCAAGAATAGGCAAACCCACAGAAACAGAAAATAGCTCAGTGATTCCCCAAGGGCTGGTTTGAAGAAATAATGGGAACGACTGCTAATAAGTACAATATACATATTTTTTTTGAGGTGATAAAAATATTCTGTAATTAAATAGTGATGACGACTGCAAAATTTTGTCAATATGTTAAAAATAACTGAATTACAGAAAACAAACAAAATGCTTATCTTCATTTTGACTGCAGAGAGAAAATGAACATGGATAAGCATATGCAAGTTCTTTTTAGTGAACCAAGTCTGTAAGTGATTCCAGGCTTTAGCTCACATTCCATTGGCTGGAACAAAATCACATGACCACATCTAAAACAAAAGAGTGCTAGAGAATGTAGTTTGGCACATGAACAGAAAGAGAAAAATGAGGTCTGAAAAAGATCTAGCTAGTCTTGGTCGTAAAAATCAATCATACCAATTAAAAATACAAAGGGTGATAAAAAAAAGATATACACATTTTAAGAAAGGAAAAAACTGTATTAAAATTATAATACTCAATATATGCTGATAACAAAAGATGAATACAAGTCATGTATATACATTTTTTGGGTACCCCTGGTGTATTGTGAATTTTCTCAAATCATTACATAATAAAAATAATCAGTGAATGGATATAGATAGTGTGCATTTTCTGATTTTATGGATTACATATAGATGTGATTGATATTTTGGCACCATTGTAGTCCAAGCCGATAATAGCGAACATACCTGCATCTTTATTCCATTTATTTGAATGAACAGCTGAGGCACTATGTGATTTTGTAATTTCTTGCACATTATGGTCAGGGATAAGAACAAGAGATTTTTGTTGTTGTTGTTATTGTTGTTTTGTGATTTTTAAAAAAATAATATTGCGTATAAAGAACTAAAGTTTGAGATCTTGAATTGTTTTGATATCTCAGACATTAGCTCATAGATCCAAAAAATCTTCTGCCTTAACTAGTATTTCCAACCTTATATTTGTATACAGTTGCAATAGAAATTAAAATAATGTTAATATTTAAAACTTAATAACATACATGTATAATTCTATCTAGCTTTCAAATATTTTATCCATTTGATTTCTTAACAATTCTATTACTTGTGTTTCCTTTATAATTTCTAACATTTTAGACACATTATTAGATTTTCAATTCATTCTCACATTAAAAAAAAAAGGTGTTTTTTTTTTGTTTTGTTTTTAAGCTGAGCCATCCTGCCACCTGTTGGCAGCTCAACGGCAACTCATCTCAGGCTGGCATTGAACCTCCGTTGCTCAGAGCTCAGCTCACATTCTTGAAGTGAGCTCTTAACCAACTGAGCCACTCGGCCGGCCCAAAAAAAAAGTTTTTAATGTGTTAAATTATATGAATTTTCTTCTTGGAAAACTCTAGCTCTCTTCTGTAGATTATTATAGTTAGTGCTTTCATTATTAGTATTTTTAAAATTTTGTGCATTTTTGTTTTTGGTGGCTCTTTGGACCCAATGATCCCAATGATTATGTAAGAAAGCCCTGAATTTTCAAACCAGTTATTATTTTTACTTTAAATTTTGTTATGTGTTTCTAATTTTCCTGAAGTAAGATTGTGGAAAATAATCTTAATTTGACAGCATTTTATCTTTCAAAAACATTCGGGAATCTCTTTGTAGTACAAAATAATGAAATAGGATACATGTGTTACGGATGCCTGAAGTTAGATATTTGTTCAACCTTTTTAGTTACATTCCTCTGACAATCTGCATCCACAGAATTTTTTTCTTTTTTTTTAAGATTTTATTGGGGAATTGGGGGAGAGGAACAGCTTTGGGGAATCGGGGAAGGGGAACAGACAAGTTGCTGTCATTTTGTTCTTCAGTCTAGTTGCAGAGGACGTTGCTTCACTGGCCCATGTTGGTATCGTCATTGAGCTCTTCCTGGATGAGGCAGATTGGTCGCCGGCCTCTGAATGGTCGCTCACTGTAGCTGTTGGCAGCTCATGCTGGCTGCCAGCCACTCATGCTGGCTGCTTGGCCACTCACTGTAGCTTATGGCAGCCCACTGCAGCAAGGGCTGCAGCCTACACTGTCCCGGGGCTCGCAGCCCAGCTCCAGGTGGAGCTGTTGTTAGCTGTAGAGGGCAGTGTCACTGGCCCTCATATGTGGGACCCGAAATGGGGCTGCTGGTGTCCCAAGCCAGCTGTTAACCAATGTGCCACTCGGCCGGCGCTGCATCCACAGAATTTTAAAACTATTCTAATGTTCTGGGTCTGCAGAGCATTAAGTAGGACTCTTCCAAGAAGATAAAGAATAGCTTTGTCCTTCCTTCCTTCATTCAATGCTCCTTCATTGATTCTCTCCACAAATAAGCATGGGGCTCTGAAAATCTAAAAAACCCATATCCTGCCCTGGGATGAGCCCTCCACTTCAACACAATGCTGCAGATCAAATCATGGCATGCAAAGAGGACAGGGATTTCTTCTATGTAGGTGCTATTCAGATGCTTATGTTATAGATGAGAAAAATGAGGTTCAGACAAGTGAGGTCACTTCTGAGGGTCACCCATCTCAGGAAAGAGCAGTGCAGTCCTGGCATGGGTTAGGTTGCTTCGGAGACATCCAGCTCAAGAGGGAACAAACTGACCTACAAAATTCAAAATCATTACCCCATCTGATATTTGTGATGCTTTTCCTTTGGCCTAAAATGTTCTTCCTTGAACTTCTATACTTCAGGATTCTTTCTCCTCCCTGGAGAGGTCTTCCCTGACCACATAATCTTATGATGTTCTCTTCATTATCACCTCTTTCAGTTCTTTGTTTTCTTTTCTTTTCTTTTTTTGAGGGCTTTATCATCACACTGGCTCTTGATAGTCACCTTGTATATACACGCTACTGTCTTACAGCTCATACTCTCTTCTTCCTCATTTGTAGAGCATATTTTTTTGTGTGTTACATATTTGTTTCCTTTATCCTATAGTAGTCTCCTTAAGCATTGTTTTCGTGACTTCGTGTTCCGATTTAAACTGCATTCCCTGACTGAAAGCCTACATTTTACCTTAAATTTCCTGGCCAGAAAATATCTGTTTTTATACAATTTCAACAGATCAGATCATTGTTCCTCTTTTTTTTTTTTTTTTTTTTTTTTTTTTTTAGCTGAACCATCCTGCCACCTGTTGGCAGCTCAGTGGCAGCTCAGCTCGGGTTGGGCTTCAAACTGCTGTTGTTCAGAGCTCAGCTCGCACTCTTGAGTGAGCTCTTAACCAACTGAGCCACTCGGCTGGCCCCAGTTCACTGAAAAGACTTACAAGAGGTGGGGCTAGGGCTCAGATGCTATGGGGAACATCTGAACAAACATACAAGGTGGAGAAGATTATTCTATACTTGGGGATTTCTTAAGCAAAGGAGCAGGGAAGAGTAAGCAAGAACGTGCTCTGATAAGTTGAAAAAGTGAACTGATTAAACAGGAAGATTCATAAAACGGAGAGTAGGAGTGGATGCCTGCTGGGTATAAGTTGATTTGGGGATGGTCTCAAATGCTTAGGTAAGCAGTTTGGATTTTATTCTAAACCACAGGAAAATATTGAAGGCCTTGGAACATTTAACTGACAGATGGAATAAGTGTTTCAGAAAAGTTAGTCTTGGGCAGAATTGATTGGGCTGAATTCCTAATGTATATCTGTTAGGAGACTTGATAAAAATCCTGGCATTCGTTGAAGTATTTTGAATGTTTTCTTGTTAAGATACATTTAAATCAGGATTGCATTGTTCCTTGTTATTATACACACAATAGAGTCTAATATTTGAGACATATTGGTTAACTTGGAATTCTTCAAGACTTTTTTTATTCTTAGCAGCTATTGCTAAAGAGCTCATGGTGCAAAAAAAAAATGTAATGGAGTTTGGGGAGAGAGAGAAGAGCTAGGACTGTGGACTCCCTTCTTGTTTGCCATTAACACTGGATTTCCTGGTTATTGGAAAACACTGGGATTTCCTGGTTATCTAAAAAAGATTTAGAAAAGAGCCATGGAATAAAACAGAGATTAATTTCAATTCTGATTCTATCATGTTCTGGCTGTGTGATATTGATGTAGCTACTTAACTTCCATGAATGTTAGTTTCCTCATTGGTAAATGGAAATGATTAAGCCAAATTTCTCAAGATTATTATGTTAAATGAGATATATTGATATGCCAAAATGCTTGGCCTCTGATAGATGCTCAGTGGAATTATTTAGGTTGCTCTGTTTGCAAATGATGGCAGCAAGGGGAAGGGTTGGTGTAGATTATGCCCATAATGATGGTTTGGGCAAATTCTCATGATGACAGTTAGTCATTAGCTATACTTATTATTTTTTTTTTAAAATCTCTAATGAGGAATAGTGCAATTGTATGTGTCAAGGGAAATCCATGGTCACTTTAAATTCTTTTTCTTTGACTTCATTATCTAGTAAACTATCTCTAGTCCCAATAACTCTTGATGTGTCTTACTTTTGGCATTTGGTTCAGCCCACGATACATTTATATCTTTTTGTATGATGTGGAGCAGCTGTTTCTCACCATTTCCTTGAGTTTTAGAGTAAATTCAGCCTTATCATTTTACAGCTGAGCAACCTGAGGTGAGAGATTAAGTGCCTTTGTCATCATCTTATGGAAAGGCAGGGATGGATGCTCATCCCACTGATCTATAAACCCAAGGCACTTTGTAGGGACAGAACATTTTTATGTGAATTGCATTCTATAAGAAGTGAATTTCATCACTGTGAGCAGCTATTCAGAGGCCTGTGACTGATCTGCCTCACTTGAGAAGAGCACAATGGTGATACCAACATGGGCCAATGAACCAACGTCCTCCACAGCTGGACTGAGGAACAAAAGGACAGCAACTTGTATGTTCCCCTCCCCCAATTCCCCAATAAAATCTTTTTTAAAAAAAGTGAATTTCAGCATCAAAATACTGAAATCCTCACTGTTAACCTGTTGTTAAAAGTTCAATAATATTATTACAACTGGCCAGACTGCTGTCTTCAAAATCAGAGCAAAAGTTATCCAGTTTATCAACTTCATGTGGAAATCACTGCTGCTTACAGTATGGGTGGGGCTGTAAAAACATTGGTGTTCTGGTCAACTGTGGAGCCAAATTTAATTAGAATGTGAGTCACACAAATGAATCATGACAATCATTTCATTGATTAGAAACCAAGTTGTTTTTCAATGAGTCCTAGTGTACAAATGTGTACCATTATTTCCAGAAATGTTGCTGTTTCCTATTACTCACAAGCAGCCCTGAATTAACCTTGGCCATGGAAAGTAAAAACTTAATTAGGTCTGATAGAGAAGAGCTGCTTCTTTCCAAATGCTGAGAGTGTTTTGCAGTCTTTGAACACGAGGTGGCGGACGTGCTCTTATTAAGAATTTGCTGAGCCATCTAGCTCACCTTCATTCTGACAGCAGTGATGAGCTCTCTTAATTAAATAGTCACCCATACACATGACACCCCGAAGCATGTTCTGATTGAAAGAGCCAAGCATTTTGCAATCCACAGGACATTTGTTTTTACAATATGGATGACTTGGCTTAGGAATGCTTTTCATGAGTCCTTGCTTATGCATTTCAGTAATGGAGTGCATTACTGAATGCACTTATCCAGGGCTTTTTGCTGTTCATTCATCAAAGTTGAGTGAGTATTGGGAGAAAACTAAAATCTGGATTTAAACCCTTGAAAAACATTATGTTTTCTATTGAGAATTTCTGCTTATAAGTCTTGTTGTCCCAGAAAAGATTGACAGGAAAAAAAAAAATTACTGTATTTTTCTCTCTCAAATAGAGGAGAGAGAAATGTAATTATAGAATGGAACTTGGTAATGATCTAATCACCAGAATCTAGTTCCAGGTGGTACTCAACTCCAACTGTGTTTTCAATATCTGTCTTGCTTTAAATTCTGGACACTACTCTAACCAGGAGTCAGAATCCAGCCAACATGTATTGGGTTGTCAGAAAAGTCATGATGTATTTTTTTCTGTTTTTTGTTGCAAAAATGCATCATGACTTTTCCGACAACCCAATATATCTGAAAAGCTATACTTATACCGGTAATACCAAAGTACAGACTTTCACCATTGAGTAACATTTGTAACTCTGGAATCAAAGTCTGTTCTACATGTGTAAATTACATACCATGACAGACTTCAGGAGCACTCAAAGGACGCAGTCTCCAAATCCATTCTCTATCTCAGCCTAAAAGTAAATGAGAAAGTCTCCTCCATGGTTATTTCTGTGTCAAAGACACCTGGGGGAAAGACTCCATTTGAAAACAGTCAGATGGGATGTAAGTCATTAACAGACTCTAGCTTTATCAATTCAAATATTGTAGTTTAATAGGTTTTGAAAAGCAATCAGCAAAATGCTGACTTGAAGCACTTGGGTTTATCAGGGTTGAGGAAGGTTTTAGATCTTGAATCCTTTTGAGACATACTGGCCTGAATATGGTGTGGCTCTGAACTCACTGGTCACTCTGAGGGCAACTTTGGAAGGGCGGGGATAGTTATCAGCATTTGGAGAGTTCCCAAACTTCTCTTGGTCTTTTTGTGAACTTTGCCTTGGGCTGGCTAAGCTCTCTGCTTAGTATGCAGCAGTCAATTATAAGGATATATTTCTCCTTAGTGAAGGAATAGAGAAACTGAATGAAAGCTCTCAATGGTGCATTTAATCCCTGGGCAGTCATAGAAAAAAAAAGTCATAGCTTCTCATCCTGAGTGCTCACTGTTCTTTGAGAATGAATCTTGAGGTTTTTATGGAGTTGCTGCTGAGGCTGCCTCTAAGACACTGCAATGGAAGGTTAAAAAGTGAAAAGTATTATCAATCAGCCAAATGTGTGTGAACCCAATTGACTTGATTTTACTTTTCTCTTTGAGTTGATCTATTTTAGTGTTATGTAGGTATCGTTTAAATTGCCACTTGATTTAAGTAAATTGTGTGTAACAACTGGTCACTTCAGTGGAAATAAATCAATTGAACTTCTAATTTGATAATATGAAGTACCCAAATCTCCTCTGATTCACTTAGGTTTTACTTCTTAAGTACATGTAATAGCAAGGTAGCTATAGCTAACCTCAGTTATTGAAAAATAGTCAGAGAAACATTTTCCATTTTGGAGATAACATCTTATTTATTAACTCTGGATTAGTAAAGCATTCCTCTGACTTTTTATTAGATTTTACCAGCATCTTTATCTCTTGATGTTTTTAGTTACACATTGATTATTACAACCCCAAGGAAAGTAAACAATGATTTCAAGAAATATAATAAATATCTATGCCAGTGACATTTTATGTTCTCTGTGTAATCAATGTCATAAATTCATGCCTCAAAAAAACAGTCTTGCACAGCCTTCCAATATTTATGGTGATCTTGGTCCAGTTCAAGTATAATGGTTAGATTTCAGAAACAAGTATAAGATCGATGGGAAAACCCTCTCATTGAGAAAGATATTTATGAGTCTTTAACTTTTGCAGATGACCACTGTGTAGGGTACATGATTAGAGTCCCAAACCTCCTCGTTCACTGATACTCTGATTCTGGACTTCTGAACTATGAAGAAACATACATTTCCTAAACTTCATTCTCCTATCGCAGGCATTATAAAGATTGCAGTCATTTCTCAAAGGGAAACTGTCATAAATATTTTATTGGAAGTTAGTCAAACATTTATAGCTTTAACTTGGAGATGCAGTTGCTAGAGACATGTAAATATATTTGTCATTAGTGTTGAATCATATTCTCTCTCAGTCACAGGAAACATTGTTCTGCATGTTTTGCTTTTTTTTCTCATTGAATGAGAACATTACAGAAAGGCTCATTAAACAGTATGAAAATAACAATGTGTTGCCTTTGAAAACCAGCTTGTAAATTTATCAGGAAGAGCTGCTATTATTGGTGGCATCATTATTGAAAGTTTGCAATCATTAGACCATTATCTGTCAATTTATTATTTAATTAACGACTTGTTTGTATTAAACACAGAGATTTTATTTTATTCAAGGAGAAAAATTTTAATATTAGTTTTTATTAAGTGATGATTATATATAAGATAATGTGAACATCTCTTATAGTCTAATGATCAATTGTTTAAGAGTTTTTGTTTTTGTTTTAGGCCTTCACAATAAAAATGCATTTCTTAATGAAATGCGTTTACATAGACTGGCTGCCTGAAATACCACATGATGAATTTACATAACTTTATGGTTTTGCCTGTTAAGTATGAATGCCTTTATCTGGTGTGTCAATAAAACAGCCTGTCAAATTTGTAATTAAAATGTCAGCCGAGGACATGAACTCTATGCAAATGTCTAGCTAAATCCTGTATTATCAGGTAATTGAATTACTGCTTTGCCTGATTTGTGCAATAGTAAGCAGGACATCAGGCACTTTGGAACAATAGAAAATCGCGAACATCATCTGACTTGGTAGTAGGAAAGGTGATTCTAAGTAGTGAAGAGTTTTCTCATTCCTTATGATCATCCTTAAATCATAGCACTATGTGCTTAGACCTAATTTGCATTTAGTTTTTGTAGTAAGACAAGCTAAAACAAGAAAAAAAGCTTCATGTCCTTTTAGTTACCTGTGCATTTCAGGTAGCAATTGCACATTAATGTCTCAGAGTTGACCTTCTGGTAGGTTGTTTTTTAGCCTGGATGTTTCTGGCTTACCAAGTTTTCTGTTTGTTTGTTTTGTTTTGTTTTTTAATTACTGGTAATTCTCAACACTTAAAATTCAGGAATTTTTAATAAAACCCATATTTCTGGCTTCTGTAAACTAACGAGAGATCTGGCAATACTGGCCCTATAGATATCAGTTGTTTGGAATTAAATAGCAGCTGCCACTTTCAGATGGAGAAATGCTTCTCTAGTTCTCCACATTTCCCTCTCTTTCCTCTTTTTTTTTCTTCTTCTTTAATGTGATTAAGTGTTAGTTGTTATTTATAGTCATGATTGCAGTTGCTTTTGTTATAGTAGGGCTAAAAGGAAAATAAAACATTGCTTATAAAAATTGTTCATCAAAAGTGAGCAAATAAAAGCCCGAGTGAGATGGTTACATGCTTTCAGAAACAGTCATGGGATTTTCTTGTGAAATGTATTTTTCTGGATTCCTTCCATTTACTAATCCATGGGGAGGAAATGTCCACATTCAAAAGTAGCTCCTGGCCACTGTGTTCCATGTCTCCAAACTTCTTTCTCCTCCCTTGTGGAGCTTTTGTGCATTAATACCTGATGAACAGTCAGTGGGGGACACCATTGCTCTTCCTAACTATGGGAAATACTGATGACAACTGTCAAACCTCTTCCAGAATGCTTCGTTTTCTTTTTGTTTAATTTTCTATCTTGACAGAGACAATCTATGATTTTTCACCTTGTTGTAGAACAATTAGCACAGTGAGTTTGTTTCACAAATTGCAAAGCTAATAGAAAATGTAACAGTTATATTTTTCCACCTCTGCAAAGTTTCATGATTCTTGACCTATCATTCCTGGTGCCTCAAGGAACCATATATGATCATATAGATCCTAGAGCTAATCAAGCTTTGTCTTCCAGTTCAAATGTTGCTGAGGGCTTGAGTTGAGGGAAAGGTGATAGATACGATTGTAATCAGAAAGAAATGCTGTTTCTAGAATTTCTGAAAACTGCAATGGTGCTAGAGGGTAAGATTAAGATGCTATTGGAAAAAAAAAAAAAAGAATCCAGTTAAGGGACTCCAAGTTTCCAAAGGAAATGCTGCTGGAGGCAAAAGAGCATTTTCCATTCTGCAGCCTTGGCCCCAAAACACGAAGTAGAATTTTATTACATACAGAGAAATGATCCACTTACACCAAGGGCAAGATTTGAGGTCTCTCACCAATGTGGTATACGTAATGTCATCTACTTTCTTCCCCTCAACTTAACTCTGAGTCTCATATCTTCCTGCTGAATGGCAAGGGTCAGAGGTGACCAGAAACAGCAGCTGCAGGGCACTTTTTCCCACCAACTAGGTGGATGAAGTAGGTCTACAAAGGAAGAAGAAAGCCAAGTAGAATAGATGGCCAGGCTTTTAGCCTGCCTCTGTTTTACTTCTCAGGTTTCATGGAACAAGAGTACCAAAGACAGAACTGGTATTTATGTGCATAGTCTTTAACTCTTTTGAAAGATGTACCTCCAAGGATAATAGAAATATGATCCATAGACACACTCCTCCCCCTTGAGGATGAACTGAATGTAGATTCTGCAAAACAACAATGTGTATGTACACACGCTCATTACCAATTTATTGATTTTACTACTATAAAGTATATATATCATTCAATTTATAGATAATAATAAAATATCCCATACTTTTCATTGTAAATTCCACATTGCCAGTTGATTTTTCCAGAAAGTTTTCATCAGTTTTTGTCAAACTCATGTATCTGTACCCAAACTGTGGTTGCAATTGATAAATGAATATAGTTCTGACATGAATATTGATTTATATTTTCATTTACAATAAGGAATAAGATAAAAATGAAACAACAAGATGTATGCCAGAACTTCATTGATTCATCAGTGAAGTGGCTTTGTTACATATAAACAAAATAAAATTTTTGAATACTGTAAGGCTAAATTGTTTTTTTTAAAATCAATTTTTAAAAATTAGTTTCAGGTGTACAAAACAATGTAATAGTTGGACACTTCACCCCTCACAAAGTGGTAACCCCTCTCCCCAATCTATTGCTCCTCTGACATTGTATGTGTCTATTACAATTCTATTGACTCTATTCCCCATGCTGTATTCCATATCCTGTGATTTTATATGTATATAAATATATATAAAATAGTTGACATTCAGTATTATTCAGCTTCAGGTGTACAGTGCAGTGGTCAGACATCTACACCGTCCATGAAGTGATCTACCTAAGAAGACATGTGCCCATCTGACACCCCACAAAATCTTTATTAACATTATTGATTATATTCCCCAAACTGTCTTTCCTATCCCTATGGCAATATTGCAGTTACCAATTTGTGCTTTCTAATCCCCTCACTTTCTCCCTCATCCCCACGCTTTCCCATCTAGCAACTATCAGTTTTTCCTCTATGTCTCTCAGACTATTTGTTTACTTTGCTCATTTATTCAGTTCTTTAGATTCCACATATAAGTGAGATCATATGGTATTTGTCTTTCTCCGACTGACTTATTTCACTTAACATAATAGTCTCTAGGTCCATCCATATCATTGCAAATGGTAAGGTTTCATTCTTCTTTATAGTGGAGTAATACTCCAGTGTATAAATGTACCACAGCTTCTTAATCCAGTCGTCTACTGATGGGCATTTTGGTTGTTTCCAAGTCTTGGCTATTGTGAATAGCACTGCAATAAACATAGGAGTGTATATATTGTTTCAAATTAGGGTCCTGGATTTCACTGGATAGATACCTAAGAGCAGGACTGCTGGGTCATAAGGTAGTTCCATTTTTAGTTTTATGAGATACATCCATACTGATTTCCATGACGGCTGCACAATCTGCAGTCCACCAACAGTGAACCAGGGTTCCCTTTTCTCCACAACCTCGCCAGCACTTGTTTGTTGTAAGGCTAAATTAAATTTTTTGTGCTATTCACAATGTAACAGCTATGAATACAGCACATTTTAAAATTTACCTGCATTAACATCTTTTCCATCTCTTTGTTAGTTTTACACAATCAATAAAATGATAAATCAAGCTTTGAGTTATTTGATTTGATGATTTCCATGCTGTAAATGCTACCACTGAGGCTGATATCAAGCTATCACATGACGTTATTGAACATACTGTTAAGAAGAGAGTGCCATACTGTTTTATAGCTTTTCCTACCACAGCTACAATGGAAGTAATTAAACATAAGAGCATAGATAATAGTAAAATGTAGTACTCTGGGCCAGCTGAGTGGCATGGTGGTGAAGTGTTGGCTTGGGAAGCCAGCAGCCCCGGTTCGGATCCCACATATGAGGGCCAGTGACACTGCCCTCAAAAAAAAAACAAAAAAACAAAACAAAACAAAACATGTAGTAATCTAATTATGAAGTGATTTGTTTTAGTATTTATTACCTTAATTTTTCATAAAAATTAATTTGTTCGTAAGTTGATATAATTAAACTTTTAATAATGGTTATGTTAACAATAGGCTCATAAAATTCTCAATAATTAAGTGTTCAGTTCTTGTGAGTCAGTACAAGCTATTTCCTGCCCATTACTGGGTGAGAGAAACCCATAGGAGCATCACAGAAAACTTGAGCCCACTTTCATGGACCATGTTTCACCTCCTGCCTGCATACCTGTTACAGGTGAGATAAGCTGGTCAGTTCCTAAAAGCTTTCATGAAAGCTCTGATCTAATTGTTTAAGAGAATTTCTGTCTAGAAATGAAGGTTTAATTCTACATTTCTGGCAGATACCTTTACAGAAAGTGTTCATAGGCTTTCGTGGTGCTGACTCCTGCTGTGGCATTACCTTTTGGATTCTTTCATTCTTTCTCCTTAGATTAAAAGCACCCGTCACTACATATCTATGAACTAATCCAGCTTGTTTTCCTGTTTCCTCTATGCAAGCACTGTCCTTGGTTCCTTCTTGGATTTCATCTGATCTGAACACATGCTCATCATTCAAAACTCATAGGTCATTTGAGCACTACCCATTTCACAATCAGTCACAAAATTAGGAGCAGGCCTTCTTTTAAGAGAGAGCAAGTCTTCAGGGTTGTTCTGAGCTCTTCAACCTTTGGAAGGGGCATCTGAAGAGAGAACACATGTATCTTAGTTCACAGGCTGCTATAACAAAAATACCATAGACTGGGTGGCTTAAGCAACATATATTTATTTCCCACATTTCTGAAAGCTGGAAAGTCCAAGATCATGGTGCCAGCTGATTTGATTCCTGGTGAGATCTCTTTTCCTGGTTTGCTTTTTGCTGTATCCTTGGCCAGGTAAGGAATCAAAGTTACTTTGTGAAGGTGACTCTTACAGCTACTTCAGGTAGGACAGAGGGCTATGCCTCGCTGTGAATATGACCATTTCCTTATTTTTTTCCTGAATAAGTTTAAATGTGTGTGTTCCTATAGAAATAGACTCTGTTTGTTTGTGACACCTTAGCCATAGGCAGATTTCCAGAATAGTCCAAGTTTCTGATTACTTTATATTGCTCCCTGCTTATTTTCTTTTGCTGGTGTATGTATACAAATTGTCATCAATAAAGCGTGACTCTGTTGAGCCCTAGACTGACCCTTGCAGATAACCATTAAGAGAGGACACCATAATTAATGACACTAGATAGTGGTCAGCATGTCTCCCATTGAGCATTGGTCTTGCTTCCTCTCTTATTGCTAATTATTATTTTTTTCATGTGCCTCTTCTGCAATTGATTATGAACTGTCAGGGCGTAGGGATACTGCATTCATTTGTTCATTCATTCATTCATTGTATTGTATATGTGTTTACTGGTTCATCAAAAAATTAAGAAAATCAGTTGCATAATTTATATTGCTAAACTATCCATTCCCTTTCATCCTTATTTATTTAAGATAAATATATTTCAAGACTTCTTTGTTTACTCCACAGGGAGAGACTTGTTTCGTCTTTAAGAGGGATTTTCTAACATGTTGTACTTGTAAGTATAGAGCTAGGAATCCAAACCTGTTACGGTTCCCCTTGTAGCTTTCAGGGTTAGTGATAGTCCTGCGTAAAATCTATGCTGGTGTTTTGCGAGCTGTTATCAGCCAACAGTTAGAATCTAAAATAGTGGGATTGAAAAATCTCTTACAGAGAATTATAACAAAATTGCAATGACCATAATGTTCACATACCATGAAAGTAATGCCATATCATCTCCAGCCAAGATTCCGATGCTGTCCTCTTATTAGGGTGGGATGTATTTTTACCTCTTCTCACCCAATCCTACACATCCCTTTCAATCAGACTCAAGTCTTATATTAATAGATCATACAGTAGCATATTTAAGTGCCTTCCTCAGACTAAATGTGACTCTGGTATTTTCTAATATAGTTAGAAGAAATGATATGAACTATATATCAATGGGATTTCCAATTTAAAGTTCTATGATTTCTACCGTCTTATACTCTGGATGAGCTTATTTTGTGCTTTGATTTTTAAAAGTATTCTATTTGATTTTAAGGAAAAAAATTGTGCTTCCATGAATACTATGCATTTTTATAGCACAACCTTCCCTCTTATCTGATTCTGATAATATGGAGGCTCTGTGTCCTCCATTGTGTTTTACAACTCTTCAAATTTTTGATAGTGATATAAATACTCTCTGTCTATAAAAGTGAATAATTGTTCCAGAGGAGGGGTAAATCTAACCGATCTGTGGAAAAGCCAGTTTTGCATCCATTTGTAAATTAATGTTAATATTATTAGTTTATAAATGTGCTTATTTTTGGATTTTCCTTTGAACTGGTTGTAAGATATTTCTGGTTCTCTTATTTAATAATGAGTTAAATAAAATCATTGTGTGTATTCACTTTATATCTGTATGAGAATCAAGATAGTCCCTTAAAATAAAACTCTCCTTTAACAATCCCCCTGTCTCATCAGCTAGTGGAGCAATCTCCTTCCTTTCACTGTATTCCATTTAATTTACCAATGTTTAGAATCAAATGATAACTCTCTTTTTGCTTTTATCCTGAGGGCTTTCATGCTACAATATATTTTGAATGAATAGGACTCGTGGCTTTCTAGCTAGTCATCTAAAAATCATTTGTAGCACATTTAATAAGTAATAACAAGGAATATGGCCAGATAGAAATGTGGCTGTTGGCAGAGTTTCCAGCTTAAATGGTAAAACAAACATTTGGGGCATTAACAAATACATGGTGATGAGGATGTCATTCATTAGAAAGTTCATCTCTATATTCAACTTTATAATTTTATGAGCTTCAATGCATGGGACCAGCCTCCGCGAGTCCAGGGGTTCCATCAGGTGGAGACGGCATCAGCTAGGGAAGAAAAGAAAGAAGAGTAGAGGCACCGGGGGACTTTCAGAGAAGAAGTGTCGCACTTTATTGTTACAGCATGTCCCTTTTATAGGGATTTTTGACCATTATCTCAATCACAAGTTAAGTTCCACCTCTTCGGACTTTTGCAGTCTTTACTTCTTTGTAATTGTTCTCGCCAGGATACACTGGCCTATTCTATGTTAAGGATTCACTTATCTCTACATATCGCCTAAAGAGTGGTTACCATGACTACCTAGCCATTATCCCAAATTCCAGCAGCTAGACTCACAGGGCGTATACTTGAGCTATTACTAAAAGACTAGTAGTGGCTGAGTTGAGGGTAAAAATTATCTAAAGTCTATTCCTATGTGATTACAATACTTAGTAGCTAAAGGGAGTCTTAAACATCTTTTATCATACGGAGGGCTACATATTATTACAATAGAGGGTAGCATCTATTTCTTAGACAAAGCTTCAGTATCTGTTGCTACAACAATGTACTATGCAAAGAATTCAAATAAGGCTGTTAATTAACATACGCCATGGTCAGTAAGCTGCCTCTTACCGGAACTCTCATGGCCTGGAGACCTTTAATCTCCAAAGAGACTTTTCACAGCAGTGGTCATAGGCAAGTGAGCTCAAAGACTGATGTTATCATCAATTTCTCACAGGCAGGCTGTCAGTTTCTCACAGACAGGCTTTTGGCCTATGTGACCAGAGGTCTGTGCCTCAGTTTCCAAAGGGCTTGAGTCCCCAATATCTCAGTTCAGAGGTCCCCTCGGGCTGTAGCCTGGCTTGGGTTGTTTCCCCCTTGGGAAATCATGCCCGTCTTTGGCTTCCACAGCAATCTATCATTGGGGAACCACAGGAACTTGCCATAAATGCAGTGAATGTATTGTCTCCTATAGGAGGAAAGGCACATGGGTTCATAGAGGCAGAAGATATTACATGACCAACCATAAGGCAGCACCCCAAACATCCAGTGCTGAGCGTGGCACTGTGACCTTGTCAGACACTGGGGGCTGTCGGCTCCCACACTTCAAAGGAAACTCAGCTATATTACTTATTGTAAGATGCCTTACTGTAAGCTGTTAGATGCAAAATATTAATTATTAATAGGATTCTCCTTTTGGGTAGACTCTATCCATTTATTTCAAAGAGGGTTAAAGCAACTATAAATCCTTCTTGTCAATGTCATTCCTTGAATGCAGGTTAAGGCTACATTTACAGTGGAAAAAAGATCAGGGTCTTTTAACGTGGTCAAGTATGGTTATTCAATGTGGAAATATAGATGAGTTTTTAAATATCTTTATTATCCTATTTTCCAAGTGAGAATCTGGAGCCTTGAGAGATTTAAAACTACCCTTTGATATCTCCTAATAAAATCGCTTATTGCTCTGTGTATTTCTGTGTCATGTGTAGTTTTACAACCTTTTTCCATAGGAAATAAAAAGGAGAGTCAGCTCATTTATATTCAGAAAGTTAATATTCTGAATATAAAAACCTGCTTAAAAACCTTATTTTTTTGTTGTTGTGGTATACCTCCTTGAGAAAAGCTTTCCAAATGTGTTTTAAGAGAAAGTATGTTTAGTTTCTACCAAATGATTCCATCTCTATGACAATTATTTGGTTCTGCATCCAATGGAGGTAGGAAAACTACTTGAATGACAAGGCCTGTTGAAAATTAGTTCACAATGTTAAATACATACATATATGTTTACAGCAAGTATGCCATGAGAAGGAGGTAGAAATTCATGTCATTGTGATTGTTATGATCATAATCATCGTTGTTACTCTACAGTACTGAGTACCTAGTGTGAATTAGGTTTATGCTAATTGATTTATTCACATAATTTTCCCAACAAAAGTATGAGGTAAGTATTCTAATTATTTCCATTCTATAGACAAGGAAATTGGGGAGGTGAACTGCTTTGTCCAAGGTCATGCTGCTAATATGTGTTACTGAACAAATCTGTGTCTAAATTTGGTTGTCCTAACTTCAGCAGAACTCTCTTAGCCACTCAATATCAATCTATTTAATGATACTTACTTGCGATTATATAAGTAGATGCTTAAGTTCATGTACTTTAGAATGTATACAGTTCTCACATCAGCATTAGGCTCAGATATTCCCAAAAATCTTTTCAAAGTTAAAATAAAATTCAGATTTAAAAACTACCCATCCAAGTATAGTTATGACTAGCCATGCATACCAAATAGACTGTCTATTCTAGTCCAAGTGTTGCTATCTAGATTTAGCATAAGCTGTGCCTTTTGCAGAAATCCCTGTTAAGAATAGTTGATTCTTTCTGGTCATGCTGCTTGCATTGCATTGTACCTATTATGATAATTTAAAGTCCCTCTTCTCCCACAGAAGAAATCCTATGAATGTTAAATATATAAACTCAACCTCAAAAATAGACATTTGTTCTGTTGCAGCAATGCAAGAGAGTTTTAAGGTGAGAATACACTGAACATCTTCAGTTCTTTCTTCTTACTGGTTCTTTCAAGCTGATATGAATTGTCCTTTGTGTTCTGTGTTCTCTGAAAATAATTGGTTTTATTAAAATCATTATGATGGCATTGTTAGTGCCACATCTGCTATGATAGCCAGCTAGCTCCCTGGTCTTCTATATAGAATGCTGCCCCTAGGTTGTTGGTCATCATTTTCTTATAAAGATTTTTTTTTTCCCCACTGAGTAAGAAGAAGGGATTCTTACTATTTACTTTGTTGGAAAGAAAAAAAAAGGTCCTAAATGGTTGTCAGGTATGTCATTTAAATATGGTTTTATCTGATTTTTTATCTCTGGACCTTTATATGGAATCTGGAAATGTCTATTTGATAAACTAGGTCTTCTCTCTTCCTTTGTTATTTTTGTATGTTGCAGTCCAATATCATTACAAAGATATTTTTCCTGAAAATTCAGGAGCAAAATGATCCTTCTTTTTGTTACCTTTCATTGTGAAAACAATGTAAATGTATTTTATTTTTGGTTTTTGCTTTTTTTCAGAACTTTTTTTATAGCTTTTTTCATAACTCAGCTAGAATTTATCTTGTGACGTGAAAAAATAGATAACTTTGTTTTTTCCTTAAGTATTATACAGAATAGACTCCATTATTTTGGAGAACAGGAAGATACAAGAAAAGGGATATGAATATCAATGGAATGAAAAATAATTGTAAGTCATATTTTTCACTAGGTAAAATTTAGTCTACCGAACCTATTCTCTTTCTCTAACTCTTTCTGAAGCCCCAATTCTCAAATGTCTGCCTCTTTCTTCACTTTTGCTCAGTTTTCCTTTTCTGAGGACAGGATTTTCCTACTTAAACTCATCTCTGTACTCTAAATTATGGCCATCAAGACCCCACAGGGCCATTTAGCTCAAGAGCTTTCCACCTACAAATACAGTTAGTCTTAATAGAAACTTTTAAGAACAATAATATTGGCTGCTAACAAATTAATTTCTTGGTATTGGATTCACTACTGGTTCAGTTAGTCATGGTCAAAATTATAATAAGGTCATAAGATACCTTGACTATCCCTTTTCGGACTTGTGGGCTGGCTGAGCTAATTTACATTATATAATCATTAAGAGGTATGGATGATCAAATAGGTATAGTCCTTGTCTTTGAGAAGATTACTTTTTGATAGTCTTTAAATACCCTTTTCATTTAAAATAGTTAGCTATCTGGATTAAAGAACAATATTTAAAATATATTCATAGTCATACTTGACCTCATTGAAGGCATCCTGACTTATTCATATATAGGACCTTTTAGTTTCATTAAAAACAGTTGCCCTGTACACTTCCTTCCTTTCCCCTAACTCTAGTCCTATACCATTTTTGCCTTCTGCCTGGCACTTGGCCTTAACCATTTTTCCCCATAGACGCCACCTGGTCCAGTAGTTGCTGTTAGTCTCCTTTGCTGGCCCCGGTGCTGTTCCTCTGGCATTCCCTTCTTCTTGCTGCTTTGGGTAGAGCACCTCGTTTTAGCTTAGGTTCTAAGACCCTAATTTTAGTACTGAGTCAGTTCTGACTATCTTGGGTCTCTTCAAGTTTCTAACTCTTGTTTAGATTATTCATGTGATTATTATGTTCAAATTATTTCTGATACCCCCGTTTCATTCCAAGGAGAGCTCTTACTGGTAGAGGCAATAGTTTCCTATAACTTTGTTAGCTATGTCTAAAACGTTGAAGAAATACTGTTTTCATATTTGTTTTCTGACACATATGAACATCAAATCAACATTTATTTAGGTGGGAAACAAACAGGACTATTATGGTTAAAAATCTAGAAAAGGAAAACCTGGTTGGAAGAACATTTAACTAGAAGTATATCTTTTGGGGCTAATGATATGAGTTAATTCCTATAAATATTACACATTCTGATTTTTGATCTTTGATCTTGGCCACCCTGGAGGCTGATATGAAACTAGAAAAATCAGTTATTTCAAAGTTTTCTTGCTGGCCTCCTGATAGATTCATCGTTGGTCTTTACATCCAAGGAGGATTTACTAATGTATCTGAGACTCTTAACAGCCCTATGAAAGTGCTAATTGCTCTTCCAGTCTAGCCCTAGATCAGTCTCCAACACAAGATACTGCATCACATTGTCTTCCCAGTTCACTGGGATATTAGGGATTCTGAGGTTTGGTCACCAGACTGTCACATCCCACACAACTGGGCTAGGTAGGTGTGGAGAAGGGATGGTGAAAGGTTAAGGGAAAAAGAGAGAGAGACACAAAATAGAGAAAACAGTTTGGGGCCAGGAGACCCGAGCCTCGTGGATTGGAGCCCCGAATCGGGCCTGACTGTTCCTTTTATTATCTTACACATAAGCAAAGGTCAATGTAGGGTCAATGTAGCTTCTGTATTCTGTGAGTCTCATGCCCCAAAACATAGCTCAAGGCCATCACCCATACCTGCAAGCTGCCATTACCGGAGGTTATTGTCATGCACTCTTAAGAGACAGAACTCCCTCTCCAAGCCTTACTGATAAGAATGCAAGGAGGACAGACATTATCATATCAATAGGTCATTTCACAGGCAGGCTGCCAGACCCTGAAGCAAGGGGTTCGCCCTATTTCTGTCAACTCTTGATTTCTCCTGTTGGTACCCACTGATATCCACGGGCACCCATGCTACCGTGTCTGGCTTGGGTTGTCCCTCTCATGGGAACTTACCCATCTCTGACTAACCAGCCATCCTTTGGTGCCAAACAGGGATATATACAGTAAGCATAATATTGAAGTTATGATCTGTCTTTATGGAGAGGTGCATGGAGGCAGACAGGCAGGCTATAATGTGATACTAGACTATTAAGACATGAGAAAGACATTTTGGCACAAAGAAGTAAAATGGCAGTATTCTATCTCTCCCCTTAAATATTACCTATTTTACTCACCGTAGGTAGTTACAGTATGCTAGAATTTCTAGAATTGTGATTGGAGAGCTTATATAATCTTTGAAAGCTGATTTGTTTGAGTTGGGTTTGGCCTGTGACTGAAGTCATAGAGAAGTCTATGCCTGTAGGTAATGAAATTCCCTAAACTTCTGGTGGCTGATAATAGAGGTTAACTGTGTGGACCAGACTCCAGAGTGGGAAGTCATCAGAGGGCACATAAGCCTTCAGACACCACACCCCCTGCATGTTCAAATGCTGCCTTTTCTGTAAGAAGGTTGCTAAGTGTATACATTAAATATGATTTACATTATTTTTTTTTTTACCTACATAAAATTTTTCCTATGAGTAAACTCAGAAGTCAGGGAAAACAAAACAAAACAAGACATTCTTTACCAGTCCACATATCCTGACTTTTATTTTAAAAACACTGTTGTTGTACCTACTGTGCATTCATGAATACCCACTGAAGAGTAATGAAGATAGTTTGCAAGCCCTTGCAAAGCTCTCATTCCAGCAGTCTTGGCATAAGTTGATTAAGATTATATGAAGCTTAGAGTAGGACTTACTTTTACTTGCTGCAATCTGATGGACTGTTTATTTTTATTCATTTTCTTCTTCTTCCATTTTTATGCACTGGTACCCTAGTGCTATCTACAAGTGAATTGAATGGCTTAGAAGCTGTGATTCTGCAGCTATCAAGATGTTAGACTGAAAATGGCTGTGTGGAGGTGTTTACATGTAGAATGTTACCCATGTCCACTTTAACATAAGAAGTCTGCAGGAAGCTTATTAGTACCATAAAGCATTTACTCTTTCTGTCTACATGGCTTCTGAATCAGTGGAGAATTGTTTTTAAAAAGGGAGCTTTATAAATAAAGGCAAGTATGACAAAGGAGTCATAACATATTTCAAATAAGATATATCTTTAGGCAGCTGGCACAGTTAAGGCATTCATTGTGTACCAGTTCATCTGTGTGCTCTCTGGTCTGGTCCAATAGGAGGAAGCTATATCAAAGAACTTTTAAATAGTATTCCTTTATTTATAAGCTCTTTCTGCAATTGATTGGAGAATAAAAAGTAAACCATTTTTGCACAGGGCAAAATTTTTCCCTTTTCCATAATTTTCATGAAAAACTGTATTTGTTATCAAACACTGTATCTCTAATGCTACAAGAAGAAGTGGGAACTCATAGTGCTTTTATCATTAGAATTTGTGTTAAATCAGACTTTGATTGTCTATTTCAACCCCACGGTGTGCTGAAACTGGAAGCCAGCATAAAATCTACCTTTTTTTCCTCTTTCTACGGTAAGTGCCCCTTATCCTCGGTTTTGGTTATCATCCAAAAATATTAAGTGGATCATTCTAGAAATAAATAATCATAAGTTTTGAATTGCATGCTGTTCTGAGTAGCATGATGAAATCTCTCTCCTTCCTGCTCCATCCCACCCAGGTCATATCCACGCTGTATACACTACCCAAATCCCTTAGTAACTTAGTGGCTACCTGGGTTATCAGATCAACTGTATCTCAGAGCTTATATTCAAGTAAATCTTATTGTACTTAATGATGGTCCCAAAGCCATTCACATAACTTTTGTTACAGCATATTACTATAATTGTTTTATTTTATTATTAGTTGTTTTTGTTAATCTCTTAACGTGGCTAATTTATAAATTAAACTTTATCATAATTTTATATGTATAGGTCATATGCCCTTCACTCTACCCCCACCTTGCTGGACTAAGAAAGACCCTCCCCTAGGTCTGTTTACAATCGCTAGTCCCTTTTTCTCTGCCAGGAGCTGTATCTACAAAATCTTCACTTGCCAAATTCTCTGACTGTAGTTTTCAAGTCCTGAAAGGTACTTTTTTTTTCCTCTGTAGTATTTTTCTTTTGTTTCTTTCTCTCCCTTTTTTCTTTTTTATTATTAGTTTCACGCGTACAAAACAACTTAGTGATTAGATATTTACACACCTTGCAAAGTGATAACCACCCCCAAGCCTACTATCTCTCTGACACCATACATACATATTACAAACATTGACTGTATTCCATGTGTTGTACTTTACATCGTGTGTATGTGTGTGTGTGTTTGTGTGTGTGTGTGTGTGTGTGTGTGTATTTACATCTGTGTATATATATATACAAAGGGTGCCAAAAACATGTATACACACTTTACATAATACAATTGCTTAATAACACAACTTCTGCACATAATAGTAACTGTTAATGGGTTAACCCTCATTGTGGACAGACCAGCTTAGGAGGAATGTTACAATATCCTTTTTTAGTGCTCACAAACAGTGTTCCTCCTGTTTTGACCATTACATTTTTCAAAGCTTGGAAAATTCTGCCTTCATTCTTCTAGATATCCATGGATTCTTAAAATATACTGGGTTGTCGGAAAAGTCATGACATATTGTTTTTCTGTTTTTCGTTGCAAAAATGCATCATGACTTTTCCGACAACCCAATAGAACACCACTGCCTATAGAAATAATGTACAATATTACATACATACTATTAGTCACGGATATTAGTGGATACTTTCTCTGATTTATATACAAAATAAACAAGGGAAGACAAAAAAGATTTCAGGCTCTTCTATTTAAAAAACAAAACAAAAACTTCTGTTTCATTTCATCACAAAATAGTATATAGAGATTATTGAAAATTTAGAAAATACTGAAGAGCAAAAGAAAGATAAATAATTGCCACCATAACCTTTCTGTCCTGAGATTAACTAAAATGTGATTTGTATGTTCCTTGGCCCCAGAAACCACATATTACTTACTTCTGAAATGTTCCACAGAGCTCAGCTCAGAGCCTTGCATACATTAGGGCATCGTATTCAACCTTGACTGAGCATCTGTGATATCTGTGGAACTAAAATATGTACATTAATATGATCACTTGGGCTCTACCTCAAACTTCCTGCCTCAGATTTTTTGAGTGGTGGCCTAGATGTCAGTATTGAAAGAAAATTCCACAGGGCATTCTGCCAAGGTTGCAAAATAATGAATTCAATCCTCAAAAACAGGTTTTAAATCAAATTAAAGATTTTTGTTGCAAAAATAAATAAAATAAAATGGGATACACAAACATTACCTAACAATCTTTTCCCCCAATGGCTGAATTTGCTTACATTCCTTAAAGCCTCAAGACAGCAGGGAGTTACCATGTATGTTTGAAAATTATTGTTTTGTGTCTTGAGAATTTAGTTTCAATCTTGTTGAACAATGTATAGCTGCTGATTGTACTTAATGGCTTTATTCCTAGCTTTTGAAGGTTGGCTATTCTATGTATCACTTTTTCCAGCACCTAAGAACAAGCTTCACATATGATTATGTGCTTTGAATTATTGGCTGCACCGCACTCTAAACATTTAGAACCTATATTTTAGCTTCTTAGGCGTTAGTTTCCCATTAAATTCTGTCTGGTTTTGGTGTGGGTCTTTCTCAATATCGTCCTCTTTGAAATTCTTCTTTCCTGCCTTAGCCAGGGGACCTGTTGTGAAGCAGAGTTTGTCTATCCAGCACTAGGAGAGCCTACTATACTAAATACTAAACCCTGAGACTTGCAGTGGAGAAATACTGGTATTTTACTGATAAATGGTGCCACCCAGGAGAATAGTAAGCTAGAGTCCAAAATCTCAGAGTCCCTGATGGTGTATGGGGCACAGATTATATAGGGCAAAATCACATGGGTGAGAGGGTTAGGGGGTCCTGCTGGGAGCTGATGGGTCAGAGGTGAGGTGAGAGTAATGAATTATTTCTTCAGGTTCTGAGGACAGTTCTGAGGACTTTTTTGGAGTTCCTCTCTCTGGTCTCATGGGAAAGTAGCTGAGGTTTATTCCACCTTGGGCTCAAGAGCTGAAACATAGCTTATGTCAATGTTTTCTTTAGCCAGCCAGAGGTACTGACCTGTGACCATTAGTCAGGTTCAGGCTACTGTCTTCTGCTGCCTCAGGGGTTGCTGATTATCAGGGGAAAGGCTAAGTCTCTGAGAGGTATAGAGAGTGAGAGACGGGGCTATGATTTCTAGAGCTAGGATTTAAAAGAAAATTTAATCAAAGTCGTATGGACCTCGGTTTCAGAACCACCAGCTAGGATGACATTCTGGCCTTTGCCCACAGGAAACTTAGGACTTGGAGACCAGATCATAAAGAAGAGCAATTTAATTGAAGCACCCTAAGATTTTTCTCCCTTTTTTCCCCCTTTTTCAAGATTCTGCGTACAGATCTATATTATACACTTTTATTCATCTATTCAGCAATACTGATGAACATGCATTATGTGTTGGGTACCACTGAAGATTCTGGGGATTCAAGAGTTAAATAAAACATACAAAGACTGTGCTCCCATGAATCTTACTATCTAGTGGGAGATGACTGAAAAGAAAGCAATGGCTATGTGATATGTCAGATGGTGATTAGGGCCATCAGGAAAAATTAAATAGCTTAAAAAGATGTAATTGTGCAAGTTTCTATTTTATAAAGGGGAGGTCAGGGAATAGTCTCCTGAGCACTAATGAGTGGCTATTTTACATAGAATGGTCAGAGAAGGTTTTCTCTGACCAGAGAACCTAGGGCTAGAGGGAGCAAGCCATATATATCCTGGGAGCAAAGAGTCTTACAGGTTGAGGAAACAGCAGATTAAAAACCCTTTGGTCAGAACATGTATGGATAAGTAAAAGAAGGGGGCCAGTGAGTCTAGGGCACGGTAATGAAAGCCACAGTGGTAGGAGATCAAGCCAGAGAGATTGCAGGGACACTGGTGAAACCATGTAGGAATTTGAAGGAAAAAGGTAAGGATTTTAGATTAATTCTGAGATGAATTAAGAAGCTGTAGGAAGGTTTTGGAAAAAATTAGTGACATTATCTTACATGTTTTTAAAAGGAACACACTGACCACTGGAAGGCAATAAAAACGGAGGCCATCACAAATACCTAGGTGAGGGAAGAGGTAGGTTGGATGAGGTTACTAGTAGTGGAGATGGTGAAGACTGTTAGCTTTTGATGAGAGAGCCAACAGGATTTGCTGATGGACTGAATAAAGTATGAGAGAAAAAGGAGAGTGAAGAAGGCCCCAGGGTTGTTGGCTTGAGTAGATGATAGAATGGAGGATTCACTTATAAGATGGGAAAGAGGGGCCGGCCAAGTGGTGCATTGGTTAAGAGTTGGATTGGGAGTGCCAGCTCTGAGCAGCAGGGCCTGGGTTTGGATCCCACATGAGGAACAGTGATACTGCACCCTCTACAGCTAAGATGGTGAACAACAGCTTGACCTGGAGCTGGGCTGCCATGAGTCTCCCACAATGGCGTAGGCTGCAGTGGGGCTACAGTGGGCTGCTGTGAGCTACTGTAAGCAGCCAGCAGCCAGTGTGAGCTGGCATGAGTCGCGGTGAGCAGCTATCCAATGGCTGGCGAGCGATTGCCTTACCCAGGAAGAGCGCAATGATCACAATACCAACATGGGCCAGTGAAGCAATGTCCCCCACAACTAAACTAAAGAACAAATGGACAGCAACTTGTCTGTTCCCCTTTTCCGATTCCCCAATAAAAAAAGTTGGGAAAGAAAGTGAAAGAGGCAGGTTGGAGGTGGGTGACATTAGGGGCTTGATTTTAGACTTATTAAACTTAAGACACCGGTTATATATCCAAGTGAAAATGTAAATAGTTGGATAGGTATATTACATTGAGTTCAGGAGGGAGGTTGGGACAGGTGTGACAGGTTTGGAGACTGTCAGCTTTAAAATGGTTTGTCTGTTAGGATTAGATTTGATTGCAAATGCCAGAACAGCAAAAGCACATTGGTTTGAATGAAATGGGAGTTTATATTTCCATTATACAGAAAGTCTGCCCATGAGCAGTCCTAGGTCATGATTCCTCAATCATCAGAGAACTAGGCTCCTTCTATCTGGTTGCTCTGCTATCCTCAGTATGTGACTTTGATATCATGGTCCAATCTGTCTGCTTGAGCCCCAGTTTTTAGGTCTCCATTCATGCCACAAGGAGGAGGAAAGAATGGAAAAGGATGTGGTCTCTCCTTTTAAGAACACTATCTAAAGGTTGCATGTGGCATTTCAATTTTAGCCAACTAGGCAGAACTTAGTCATTTGAATGCACCTGAATTGAGGGAAATGACAAATGCAGAAAGGCCTTATCCCAGGTAAATATTGGTGTTGCTCTTATTATTAGAGAACAATTAAAATGCTATGTTATAGATGACATATAAGTCAAGGCCCTGAATTAGATCGCTTAAGTAGTAAATGTAGGTATAGAAAGATCAGTCCGTATTGGTCCACATACCACATATTTCTGTTTTTCTGGCCCTCTGGCACAAGTCAAAGCTGTGTCCTGCTCTATCTCAGCTAACTATTGCTGTGGAATGAGTCACTCCAAGGCTAAGTGACTTTTTAATAACAACTACTTTGTTATTTATATGTGGATGGGTTGACAAGAGGTTGGCTGAATGTTTTCTCCTATTGATTTCCCTTGGATCTCATGAAGCTGCAGTCAAATGCCAGCTGTGGCAAGAAAGCCCAGGATGGCTTCACTCACATTTCTAGTGTCTTGGTGGGGATGATGAGAAGAAGGCTAGGCTCAGCTGAGATGTTGGGATGGTCAAGCTCCTCTTTCTCCATGCAGTTTCAGAGTCTCTTTCTCTCTCTCTCTCTCTCTCTCTCTCTCTCTCTCTCTCTCTCTCTCTCTCTCTTTCTCTGTCTCTCCCGCCCCCCTTCATGGCCTCTCTCGGTTGTTTCTCCATGTAGTCACTCCAGCAGGATAGCCAGACTTACTACATATCACTCAAAGCTCAGAAGAACATAAAATCAGAAGCTACCTAGCCTTTATAATAAGGCTTAGCTCTAGAACTGGTAGTGTCACTTCTGCTGCATATTCTTGGTTAAAGTGAGTCACATGACGGATTCACTGTGGGAGGAGCCTACACAAAGTGTGGATACCAGGAAGCATGGCTCATTAGGGATTAGCTACTATGCACTCTAAGTGACCGGGTGGTCAGAATGCCCAGTGCACTGCCATGTGAATCAGGTTAACTGAACTTTTGTGTGCATTTCATATGCCAAGAGCTATGCTAAGGACTTTAATAAATGTTACCATGTTAAGTCCTCACTCAAACACCATGAGGAAAGTATTACCAGCTTTTCACACCTGAGGTTGAACAAAGTGTCCAAGGTTACCCGTATAGTAAATGTTAAACTGGCAGCATTTAGCTCATCATTCTCTCACACTTGACCTGTTTCCCATGCTGACTCATTTTGCATTTCCTGCCTCTGTGGTTTGAGAAATGATGTTCTGTTCTGTCTGCCAGGAACATCCACTTCTCCTTTGATTACCTGGGTATCTATTTTCTAAATTCAGCTTAGGAAATCATCTTGGAAACCTTTCCTGATAACCTCTTCTTCACCTTCCAAGGGCTTTAGCCTGACCTTTCCTGTGTAGGTGCTTTACACATACTTCTGATTGTAACTGTAATTTTAATAAGTGTAACTCTAATTAAAATGTCTGTCTCTCTAATAAACCATGAGCTGCAATGTAGGCACAGACATTTTTCTTTTTTACTCTTTTAGCCCCAGAAAATAGCCCAGTGCCTGGCATTTAGTGATTTTATTGATTAAAGATTAAATGAATGAAGGCATAATCCCTGCCTTTGACATAAGTTATAAACTTCTGGGGCCAGAGAGATAACATCAGTATAGATCATTAGACTGAGTATAAGCACTAGGGAATGGGACAGTGTGGGTAGAATGCTATGATGATTGTGAAAATCTTGGTTTCATCTAAAGATATTCAAGTCAAACTGGTCTAATGTGGCATTTAAGGCCATTATTTCCTTATTAATTTTCTATCTGGATGGCCTATCCATTGAAGTAAATGGAGTATTAAAGTCCCCAACTATTAGTGTTACTGTTAATTTCTGCTTTTATGCCTTAGTTAACATTTGCTTTATACATTTGAGTGCTTCTGTGTTGGGTGCCTATTTAGAATGGTTATATCTTCTTCTTGGATTGAACCCCTTCAAATTTATGTAATGCCCATTGTCTCCTTTTATGTTCCTTGTTTTGGAGTCCATTTTGTCTAAGTATTGCTATCCCAGCTGTCTTTTCATTTCTATTTACATGGAATATCTTTCTCCATCCCTTCACTTTCAGTCGAATGTGTGTCTTTTGATCTGAAGTGAGTCTCTTGTAGGCACCAGACAGATGAGTCATGTTTTGTTTTGTTTTTTTATCCATTATACCACCCTATGTCTTTTGATTTTGAATTTAAGATATTCAAACTAAAATTTTATATAAAACAACAAGCCAGCTTTATAAAAAAAAGAAAAAAAAAACAAAAACAAAAAAAGGTCTACATTCCAGAATAGGCTTGTAGGATGCAATTTTCCACCCCTGCCTTAGAGAGTTTATAACCTCATTAAGGGGGACCCATCCTAAAAGAAACAAGAAAGGGTTGGATTAAATCAGATGAGGTTTATCCATAGAGCTTCCACATTCTGCAGTGCATTAAGGGGGCAGAGCCAATTAATTGCTGGTTGGGTCACCAGCTACATCTTTAGATGTCTTCTATAGTCACAAGCACTTTCTCTTCTTTATTTAGCATGCCTTTATTCAGCAGCTGCCATAGCACCAGAGTGAGAGTTTACGCAGCTTCCAAAGGAGGTATTGGTGCTATTGAATAGCTACTAGAATCTAGATCACAATTCTATTACCTAGAGCAATGAGTAGTAGGAAGCCTTCTAGCAGAAGGGACTACTCAATTAATGGGCTCCTAATTAGAGATGGGAGGAACTTTAGAGTTCTTTGAAGCCCTGAGAAGTTACATTTATTACTTGAGGTGACAAAAGTGGTCTGTGTCAGAGCCAAAATTAAAACATGTTGATTTCAGGTTGTCGTGGGATCTCATTTAATATATATATATATATATATATATATATATATATATATATATATATATATATCTATTCTGGAACAATACATAGTGCTCTTTGTAAGTTTGCACAGATTGTATACATACTGTTGCTTATTTTCTTTTCTGAGATGGAGATTAATATACAGAACATTTATAAATTATATTATAAATTTAACTTCCTTTGGAGAATGGCTATTCTTAATATTACTTTCTGAGTCCACTCTTTGGCTTTCTCTGCCTTTCCACTGCAGGATATGAGAATTTTCTAGATGATACCAAGGGATCCCTCTGACTTTCACATTTAGATTTTAATTACCAGTTAATCACACTCAGGTCTCTTTATCTTTTTGCAAAGCTTGAATTGAGTTTACTAAGAGTCATACAGTTCCACTGCTCTTAAAATTACTGTTTCCCCTGTATCTCTCAAATGCCCAGTATCATGTATTACCAGCTAATTCATTTCCTTCCATCAGTGTGCCATTGCTGTTCACTACCTGTAAATGTTTTCAGAGTTGAACTGCTACCTCGTGCCAGGGCTATCTGTGCTCTTTTTAGTAATAGGGATGGCACCCTCATTATCCTGGACATAGCTTCAGCTCCATATAATACTTCAATGTTCTTAATGACAAATATAAAAATAAACTAGCCCCACATTACAACTGCTCTGTGGTCATAGACCCATTATTACATCTACTTGACTATTGTAATAATGGGTCCATGACCACAGAGCAGTTTTAATGTGGGGCTAGTTTATTTTTATACTTTATATGGGGTGTGACAATTAAGTTTGGGAACTCATCCTAAAAAAGGTGCTACGTACCTCATCGCTAAATATCACTATGGTCACCTTTAAAGTACTTCCTTTGGGAAGCTATGTACCTATGCCAGTGCCTAGTCCACCCTTCAAAGCAAAAAGCAATTTTAGAACCCTTTCTCTGGAATGGCCATCAAAGCTGTAGTCGTATTACCCTTGATGTCCTGAATGTCATCCAAATGTCTTCCTTTCAATATTTCCTTTATCTTCAGGTAAAGAAAGAAGTCATTGGGGGCCAGATCAGGTGAGTAGGAAGGGTGTTCCAATACTGTTATTTGTTTACTGGCTAAAAACTCCCTCACAGGCAGTGTTGTGTGAGCTGGTGCATTGTCGTGATACAAGAGCCATGGATTATTGGTGAAAAGTTCAGGTCATCTAACTTTTTCACACAGCATTTTCAGCACTACTAAATAGTAAACTGGGTTAACTGTTTGTCTAGTTGGTACAAATTCATAATGAACAATCCCTCTGACATCAAAAAAGGTTAGCAATATCATTGCAACAAGCTCAGGAACTTAATTGTCAGACCTTTCATCTGTCTACAATTCTCATTCTATGAGTGGATTCAGCCAAAGTACTCTACAAGTTTTGGCCGAATGCGACCAACTCAGAAGTGAGAGTAGTAGGTTTAGGCTATTTGTGTCTATTTATTTCAAACGTATGCCAATTCAATAAATGGCATTTTCGAAGCACTATCAGAAATTTTGATCACTCCTCCTTAAACTTTACCTTTTAGGAGCCTAACTTTGCTTAGGTGGCAAATTCAATGAAGGTCCAGCTAGAGAAGGCTCAATGAGGCAGCCAATCACTGCTGTTTCTTTTGCTCTGGTCCAAGAACTTCTGAACTCCTATCACTCAAAGTTGTACATTAATTTTAATTAAAGGCAGTAACACTTGTCCTAGCATTCTGCTGGGCAGCTAAGATTTTAGTGGTTCTACTATGTTTGTTTCTCCATGGCTGGCTACTCACATTAGTAGTTCTGTAAATGTCATAAACCTTTTGTAGGCACATGAATTTTGAGATTTGTTTTTGAAGAAATGGAATTTATATGGAAGAACCTAATTTAAGTTAAACCTGCACTCTCCACATGGAATCCACGTTCAGATATTATGGTCTGAAGGGCCAACGCTCTTTGCACTGCCTGTGTAAGTAGGATTATGTGATTTATCAGCCGTTACTGTTGTTTCATCAATGAGCACATTCCATCCATGTATACACACTGGTGACTCTAAAACATTTCATCTTAAAGATTACCTTGGTAATTGGACTTTTTTCTATTTCCAAGAATATATCCAAATCCCCACTGGGGCATTGCAGAGATTCCATGTCCAATAACTGAACAGAGGAAGGGGTGAGTTGAACACTTCCTAACGTTTTAGAAAAATGTTAGCTTTTGTTGAAATTCTTGAAAGAAAGAGGAAATGACTAAGTAGGGGCCACTTTTTCTTTTGCTTAAAGCTTAAAAATTAATTCATAATGGTGATGCAATGGCCTGGACTTAGCTGAGGGTTTAGAAAAGGCACCCTCCTTCATAAACTTAGATATTATATGCCCCTAATTATAGCAGTCATGACTATTAACTCAGCAGAGATCTTTTTTCATTAATGAATTGTTTTTTTTGTTTGTTTGTTTATTTGTTTGTTTTATCTCAGGAGAGCTGAGTGCATATGTTCCAGAGCAGTCAGCAAAGCAGAAGATTTTGATGCCAGGTATGTCACAGGATCTCATTTGGGACATACTTATACCTGCCAATAAGCTGGTAAACCACTGGTAAGTTTGAGCACTCGTGATGACACCCAGCAAAGTAGGGGCTTGCCAAACGGGAAACTCAATTATTGTACACCGTTACTCATTTACACTTAGAGTTTTCATCTCTATTTCAAAAGAACCTACTCTGGCAATGCATGGGGTCAGTTTAGAGCACTGTATATAACGTTCCTGGTGGTTGAAAAGCACATCAACCTGATCACCTTCTTATGAGCCTATGCCCAGGGATCCACGAATAATGCATTTGCCTGTAGCTCTCCAGACTTCTGGAAGGTCCATTGTGTTACCAGCAGTTATCATATCCACTACAATTACATTTTGTTTCCATTGTCCTTTTAGACTCTAAACTACTTGACAACAAATAGAAAAAGATGAGAATTCCTCATGCAAGCTGTGAATGGGTAAATAACAATGAATTTAAGTTAGGAGATCAGTTAGTTCTCAAACGGTAAATACAAGCTATTTAAATAAAGTGTTTTCTAGAAAATAGCCTTTAAGAACATCTTGACAAAAAAAAAAAAAAAAAAAAAGCCAAAGTCCAGAGCTGAGCCCTCCTTCTCGTAAACTCTAGTCTTAATACTTTGAGGAGCAATTGGCCCAGCATTTTACAGAAGTTTTACAAGGCTCATAAAGTAACCTCTCCCCTGAGCTGCTGGCCTCCAGGCATCCAAGTGCACACAACTTAGTCACATTTTCACCGCAGGATCCTGCGCACGTTGAGTGATGTTGCCATTTCCTGGGGTCTCAGCAGTGTAGCTCTTCCACCCAGTTGCACCCAATTTCACTGATCAGTAGCTCTGGCTTAGCTTCACCCACATAAATTTAATAATTCACTTGGCAGGTGCAGAGCAGACAGATCTCAAAAATATAATATATAGGTTCTTGGATGAGCCAGGAGGAAGACTAACTGCAGTTTTTTTGTGTTTTTTTTTTTTAAGGGCAGTGTCACTGGCCCTCATATGTGGGACTGAACTAGGGCCGCTGGCTTCCCAAACCAGCGCTTAACCACCACGCCACTCGGCCGGCCCTTCACTGCTTTTTTTTATTTGCTTTTGAATTCTGACATTCATTTTGGATATGGGAATGATTCAGTAGTTTCAGGATGTTCAGGCACCAGAGGTTTTTGTTTTTTTTTCCTTCAATTATTTAGTCTTTATTCTTCTTTCTTCTGCAAAATGACCTTAGGCTGTGGAATCCATTTAAGAGTCATGGATATCAACAGGTTATTAAATGTGACCTGTTATGGACCTTAGAATTGGGCTAGTGAAGTATAAGAATAGGGCATCAAGGGCCGGCCGAGTGGCGCGGTGGTTAAGCGCTGGCCTGGGAAGCCAGCGGCCCCGGTTCCGTCCCACATATGAGGGCCAGTGACACTGCCCTCAAAAAAAAAAAAAAAAAGAGAATAGGGCATCAGCTTTGTGTAGGCCCCGGCCATAGCCTTAGGCAAATCCAACTATAATTATAGAGACTTGGATAATTATACAGAGCTAGATTGGATCCAAATCTCAGCTTGGCTAGTAGCTGAGTCATCTTGGGCATGATATGAAGTCTCCTTGGGTCTCGTCTTGAATTTACAGAAATTGATCATTTGTCTCTTATTGTTTGTAAGGACTGAACAAGTAAATACATGTAAAATATTTTTTTTAAAGTATCAAGCATACAAGGAGCTCTCTTTGAATGTTAACTGTTATTATTGCAATTATTATCCCCACTTTCACGTAAAGATCTATCGTTTGTGATTTTTCTCATATAGCAAAAAACTGCTCTAATATTATTTCTTAAATTGGTAAGATGTTCATATGGCAAAAAACTTACACAAAACTAAAATATATATAATGAGAAGTTAAGTCTCCTTCCCATCTCTGGCCCTGTGGCCCGGTCTGCCTTCTGAGAGGTAACCATTTTCCATTTCTTAGGTATCTTCCAGATATATCTCTATCTCTATCTCTATCTATCTATATCTATATCCCTATCTCTATATCAGTCTATCTATATATAAATTAATTTATTTAAATCCTGTACCTAGAATTTTAAAATATATTTTGAATACAAGTCGTACTTATAAGGGAAAATCAAATGTGTCTCATTTAGATTATGACTAATGAAAATAATAGTAATCATAATTTGAATAACAATGGCTGTCTTTTTGCTATGTTGTAGGAACTCTGCTGTATTCTAAGATGAAAGTACCGGATTTAGTATCTCTTACAACTCTCTGAGATGGGTATTATCATCATCCCACTTCATACATGAAAAAACTGTGGTTAAGAGAAGCTAAATTTCTGAAGATCACTCAGCTAACAGCTGGCAGAGCTGCATTTTGAAATCTGTGCACCTAAAATGCACTAAAGTTTCAGTAGAAGAAAGAAATCTACCTATCTCAGATTTCTTGATTGCTTTTTTGGAAATGCTTCTTACAGCTTCCCTTTGATTTTGCTTCCCTTTTAAATGCCTTGACTTGGGAGAAAGTACCCCAAGTCTGTACTCCTCTCACAGTCTGTACTTCAGTTCATCCTGTCCCCTATTATCCAGACTTTTGAAAATTCTAACTTTACCAAGCCTGTAGTAATTAGTAGCTGGTTCCCTGACTGATAGTGTGCAGTCCTATCTCTACTTGGCTATGAGAACATTTTGCATTACCAGAAGGTAGGGGCTGCACTTCCTTCATTTCCTGTCCCCAGGGCTGAAGACATTTGCAGGCACAAACCTGGAAGTGTTGGCTGAATGAACAAATTGATGTAGGCAGTTTTTAGCCTTGAAGGGGTCTTTGGTTATCATTTCCTTGGATTTCGGTCCAGGAGAATGATTGCAAATTTCCTGAGGCTGGAGAATAGTAAATTGAAAATGGGCATTTGTGGCCCATGAAATCTTAGGGACCTAAAATTCTAGATAGAATTACATCCAAGGCATACTGGAGGTGTAATGCATGTACATATAAGAGCAGCTTCTTTGAACTAAAAACTTCTGGCATGTCCTAAGACAGTCCTCAGAAGTATGCTGCTAAGTAGAAGGCACTAAAAATTGTCATGCTTTCTTTGATTTGTAGTATCTCAGTGTTATTTTGTCTTTCACCACTGAAAGACTGATCTTGAAACAGGAGGCCAAACAAGTCTGGGGCTCATGCTGCCTGTACCACTCAGCCAATAGACCGACATAGGAGTTGGGTCACAGAATAAGTGTTTATTATCAGAGCACTGGTGGTCTGAGAAGGCAGTGGGTTAACACCTCCACAAACTGCCTTATTCTCAGACCAGGTTGGGGTTTTTAAGGGAAAACCTGGGCATTCCTCCAGGAGCTACATGATGCTTCCAGGGGTCTGCATGGAGCCTTCCCTGTGGCTATGTAATTCTATGGTGGAGTCAGCAACCCAGGAACAATGATCTGACTAGCCTGATAGACCATTGAGATTGTGATCAATAAGCCTAAGGGTATTAATCATAAGTTTCAGGGTAATTTTCTTTTTTTTTTTTTTTTGAGGGCAGTGTCACTGGTCCTCACATGTGGGACCCGAACAGGGGCGGCTGGTTTCCCAAGCCAGCGCTTAACCACCGCACCACTCAGCCGGCCCCAGGGTAATTTTCTAAAACAGGGAACTGAGTGGGACAGGGGACATTCCCAGCTCAAGCCGAAGGGGAATGATATATTATTAAGCTATAGGTAGGTCAAGGAAAAGTGAGGCCAGGGACTTGGAGAGGCCTTACTGTGGGGGCGCCGACTGGGCCCTTTTTCAGTCTCACTGGGGAAACTAAGTCAGAGCAGCTTCTTAGGTTTATTAGCATAATTTCTTATTTTTGAGGAGGAGGAAGCTTAGGTATTCTGGAACTGGAGGAAAGATAGACAGATGGTTAGTTGGAAGAAGTTTAAATGAGTTTCAGAAATGAATAACTGGCTAAAATGATTGAACAGGGAAAGTGTTCAGTGGTTGGCCCCTATCTCCTTTCTTTGATTGTTATCTAGCTTCAGCAAAGCCCTTTTGTGCTCCCAGAAGCCCCTTGATACTCATGGGGTCCCTTCTTTTTCCTATGAGGACTTGTCCTCGGACAACTGCCTACAAAGTTCCAGCATGCTAGAGTGTGATTGACCAGTAGTTTAAAGGCAAATACAGATTATACATAAGAGAATTAATTCTCCCTATTGAAAATAAGAAAAGATACTTCCCTCCCTCCATTTTCCTAGATCCTTTACTTTAGAAAGATTGTACTTTTTTCCATCTCTTTGAAATGTATATAAATCTTTTTAAAAGTTAAGTAAGCCTCCTGCCTGGAATGTCTCTATCAAGGGCCTGGGAACCATCTCTTTCCAATGTAATCAATTAAAGAAGATAAAAAACCCTACATCCCAGTTTCTGTTGAAGGGTAGAAGCCTGACATTGGTGGACACCTCGCCCCAAGTTACAAAACTACCTCCTTTCCTAAAGATATGAGAAGATTATTTTCCCTTTGAACAGAACCAATTAGGAAACACAGATGGTCACGGCAACTATAAGGTAAATTTGGGAGGACCTATGTGTGACAAATGGTACTGTTAAGTCCTCCTCCTTGAGGATTAGTTATTGATTATCTTGAGCACATGTCTGTAATGGTTTGTATTTGCCTGGCTAAATAGAAGAATGAAATTTCATTCTATCTTTGTGATCTCTTCACGGGCTACCTATAATATGCATACATTTGGCTTAATGCTTATTCAGTCATAAAATTGTTTTCTTTCATTTTTCTTATCTTTGTGGAGAGGTTTTCTGGGTTGGAAGGAGATTTTGTTTTAAATCTTATTTCTCCAACCTAGTATACTCTGTTCAGAGGCATTCATATTATAACCGCTAAATTTTGAAGATTAAAACATGAATTAAGTACTATAGAATTTCAAGTACTGGTGAATTGAGATGGGAAGTTTGTTAGGAAGAGTTGGAAGAGACATGACCAAAGAATACCTAGTTCTACCTAACAGCCAACCTGCTGGGGATGAGGAGTGCTTTCTTGCGAGAAAAAAATTGCCCTCCAGCATTTGACTCGTGTGTGGGACATCCACAATCTCCAAACATTAAGAGACCAACTCACCTTGTTCGTGGAAATTTCTCTGGCCTGAAAATCTGACATTGCTACCCCTAGTTCTACCTAACAGCCAACCTGCTGGGGATGAGGAGTGCTTTCTTGCGAGAAAAAAATTGCCCTCCAGCATTTGACTCGTGTGTGGGACATCCACAATCTCCAAACATTAAGAGACCAACTCACCTTGTTCGTGGAAATTTCTCTGGCCTGAAAATCTGACATTGCTACCCCTTCTAAATTTAATCTTTTCATTAACTAATAAAAGAAATACACATTAAAGATAACACATATTTCTTGAATAGCTTAAATCTCTTTTTTCCTGGGTCCCTACCCAGCTTCCCAGACAATCTTTCTTGAGTTTTGGTGGCACTTAAGGAGTATGTTGTAGTTTTCCCAGGTACTGGTGATATCACCCATTAGGTTTACTTGTCCTTGAGGACAGAGGCCATGTCTGATCCATCTCTGTCCCCCAAACCTCTGGACACACTAACAGGCTTATAGCAGTTGCTCATTAAATACCAGATGAACAAATAAATACTTGGCCTCCTCCAATGTGCAAGGCATTACAAAACACAGTTAGGAACACACAGATGATTAAAAACAAACCAACAAAAAACAAAAAAAAACTAATGATTCTTGATTCTTGAGTTTTTATATAATTAACCTTGAAAAAGTGTGACTCATGGGAGACAGGTATGAAACGTTATTATATCCCATCTCCCTTTAAAATCCTGTTTACTGGAATATTTCTTCACATGCTCCATGTCTTCCCTGGCTATGATATGGTAAGACAAGTACTGAGTTATAATTAACATCTCCGTCCCATCTTAGAGTATAAAATTTGAACTTATTTTCACATTAAGGCTTCTCCTTCTCAGGTACAGAATGGGTAGTAGAGGAGGTCTTTTCTCTTTATTTAAATTTTATGCACTTGGGATTTTATTTGTATGGAGCTGTGGGATGCCCTGGGACTGAGTTTCCTCTGATCTTGCCTAACTTAGTAAATGGCAACTCAGTTGTTTTAGTTGTTCAAGCAAAATCTTTGAAGTCATCCTTGACACATGTCTTTCTCCCATGCCCTAATCCATTCTTTAGCAAATCATTCAAAATACCACCACACCTGGCCATTTGTCACCAGCTCCACCCTAGGCTGCATCACCACCATCTTGTGCTTAAACTGTTGCACTAGTTTCCTACCTGTTCTCCTAGCAGCTTCCACCTTCTCTCTCTGAGGTTACTTTCCACATAGTACCTGAAGGGTCACTTTTAATATGACAAATTATATCATTTTATTCTTCTAGCCTATTCCCCCAAAGACTTCCCATTCCTCTTATTCATGAACGTTGAGACCAATTGATTTCAGAAGAGAGCATACAAATGTGTCCTGTGATCCTGTATGCATTTTTGGATAACATACGACATCGGACAATTAAGTTCCCACCCTAGAAAAAAATGCCACATACCTCATTGCAGAATATCATTATAGTCACCTTCAGAGTACTCCCCTTAGGAAGCTATGTACTGACACCTGTGCCTAGTCCACCCTTCAAAGCAATTTTGGAACTCTTTTTCTGGAATGGCCATCAGAGCCGTCATCATATTACCCTTGAGGTCCTGAAGGTCATCCAAATGCCTTCCTCTCAGTATTTCCTTTATCTTTGGGTAAAGAAAGAAATCATTGAGGGCCAGATCAGGTGAGTAGGGAGGGTGTTTCAGGGCAGTTATTTGTTTACTGGCTAAAACTTCTCTCACAGACAGTACCCTGTGAGCTGGTGCATTGTCATGGAGGAAGAGCCATGAATTGTTGGGGGAAAGCTCAGGTCATTTTCGTCTATCTTTTTAACGCAGACTTTTCAGCACTTCCACATAGTAAACTTGGTTAACTGTTTGTCCAATTGGTACAAATTCATAATGAATAATCCTCTGATACCAGTTTGGGAACTTAATTGTTAGACCGTGTAAGTCAGTAGAAAAGGGATTAGAAAGCTGTCCTTTCCTTGTATAGCCCCTAGATGGCACTGTGGGTCCGCGCAAGTGTGTACTACGGTTTTCTTTCCGTGGGGGCATGGATAGTGCAGTTATTTCATGCTGAACACATTCCTCATGAAGGTAGCCTGGACGAAAATGGGCAGAATTTCCTGATTTTTGTCATTCTTTCCTTTTTTTTTTTTTTCCTCTATCATCTTTCAGGGGGAAAAAAAAAATGTAGTTTAAAATAAATGAAAGGTTTCTGAAGGTGCTGGATTCCCGCAGTTTGAAATGTTTGCTGTTTGAAAATGGAGAGTTACCAGGGCCCACTCCCAGGAGGCTGAGGGACGCACTTGAGTTCCCTGGAGCCGGGACTCCATTTAAAGGTTTTGTGCACAGCCGGGGATGTCTGATGGGAGGGGTTGGCGGTGGGGAGAAAGTCCAAAAAGTTTCATCCAAGTTCGTTACTTCTACAAAGTGCCTTCTTTCCTCTGAGGCCTAGTTTCTGCCAATGCAGGAGCGGGGTTGCCCGAAGGTGGTCGGAGGAGAGCAGGTGTAGGCAATTTGCCCCCAAGGCTGATGGGGAACTGAGCTGGCGCACGGTGGTGCGGGGGAGGGTGCACTCAGGCTTGGGGTTGAAGAGCAGAAAGCGGAGGTGGGGGACCCTTGGGCCTCACTCCTAGCAGATGCTGTCGGGAGCCGGGTCAGAGGAGGAGCACGCAGCCCTGAAACCCACTGGCGGGGAGCAGTGGGACGCGGCCAACCCTTCTGATGACCCTGCACATCGGGCCTGAGGACGCCAGCCCGCAAGGGAAGCACGGAGTTACCCTGGTGTCAGCATCTCTTGCAGATGCTGGTGGTGATGCAGGATGTTTTGTGTGTGGCTGGGGTTCGTGGTCTCCTGGCACGGAAGCATGGAGACACGGACCAGAGAGGCAAAGTTGGCAGTAACGGACAGTTGATTAGAGTAAAGAGATACAGCTCTCTAAAAGAGAGGGCGCATCCGAAACTGGAGTGCCCGCTGACTAGCGGGGTGGCTTTTCTGTTTATATGATTTTCCTAGCCTATCTGGGGAGAAAACTGGCTCCAGCTTCAACAGATTAGATTTATTTCTTTGGTTGTTTCAGCCTGGAGGGGGCTTTTTAGGATAGTTTTAGTTGCTTCAGGGTATAACTGATGTCCTTGGTTTGGAAGGAGTAAATTGTCTCAAGGCTGTGGCTTTTGGGATCAGGGCTGAGGGCAGTGGCCTTGGAGATATGTTTATCTTTTGCTCATCCTACCTAGGAATTCCTAACTGCCTAATTGTTACACTAACTAACCTGTCTTAGTGGGAGGCTTAGGAGGACTTTCGGTGGGGCAGGTGGGGTGGCAGTGGCTCCTGTATGTTTAGGATGGGAGATCCCAGAGTTGTTGGTTGTACTCTGGGAAATCAAGATGGAAAGAGTCTCCGCCGCCTCTAATTGTAGTTTTTTCTCTTTCAGTGTTTCTGTGGAGGCTGGAGGGTTCATGATTTGTGGGACCCAGGTAAAAAGGAAATTGTGAGCCCCTTGTTAAAACTGTAAGAATTTCAAAACGGGATAGCAGAGCATTAAACCAATCTGGTCTTCCTAATGCAGGGCCTGTGAAGCCTGCATTCAGGTCGCACCCATGAAGCCAAAGACACCAGCCCTGCCTCTGGGCATCTCCCCTTTCCCATATTCAGTCTGGGCGTGCTTATAGCCTGTCTCTATCTTACCTTCTTAAGCTTTAGGGGACACTGATTGTTCTATCTTGGACCTACATGGGAAGGACTCTCCACAAGGTGTGAAAACAGCTACTAATTTTGTAGAAACCATGCTTCTAACCCCTTTTTATTCATGTTAATTTAAGGTTGCCTTGATGTTTTTCAAAGGAACGTCCTCAAAATCCAGTGTATCTGAAGGCCAGAAACTGACGTGGTTTTGTTGTTGTTGTTGTTGTTTGTTTGTTTTTTTTGAAGGCAGTGTCACTGGCCCTCATATGTGGGACCCGAACTGGGGCCGCTGGCTTCTCAAGCCAGCACTTAACCTCCGCGCCACTCAGCCAGCCCCAGAAACTGACGTTTTCTGTGTTGTTCTGAAACACACTTATATGGAGTAGAATCCTTGATTTGGAAAAGCTCAGGAGAGGCTGCAGTTGAACTCAGACATTGAGCAAGAGGCTGAAAGCGATGCTGTTTTTGATGATAGTGTGCAGCTATTTTGCTCTTTTTAATGTAAAGAAAATATGTTAAGCTTCAAAGATGGTTTTTGTTTTTGTGATCTAAAGTCTTCTAAATTATTGTCCTTCTCTCTTTTGAATGAAATTCACTCAACTTTTTGCCATAAATCAAATCGATTTACTATTCTTTGATTCCAAATGAATAAGCATATATTTTATTGGTAAAATTAATTTTATGTAATAACACCACCCTCACACACAAGATTTCATTTAGCCCTTAACAGTATCTCTCTGAGTAGACCTTCATATTGCCATTTTCCCAAGGAAGAACAGAGGCTCAGAAACCTAAAGTTGATGACCCAAGGCTACACAGCTCGGAGTAAGTGGAGACATGAGTTTGAATTCTCAGTTCCATGCAGATCCTTTGCTTCCACAGTTGTGCCCTCTTCATTATGCTATGGTGCCTTTTCAACAGATAGTCTCTTCGTATGTGGATATAAAAGTTCAGTGATTAATCCCCAGTTAAAATCTGTACTTTATGTAGCCAGAGATAGTTTCCTGATAGATCAAAATAAAATTCAGCCAGCATTACCTTCCTCTTGAGACCATTCCATTAGTGGCCAAAGAGTGGGATTGTTTTGGCCTCATTTTCAGAAGTTTCCCATGAAAGAACTCACCTTGAAAAACACCCCAAATATGCTGAACTGAGCCTCTCCCCCATCAGCCAACATCCATTACATATATACCAATCCTTTCTGTGTAAATATAAACAGAATTGTCTCAGCAGTTCATCACTGACCTCTTAAGTCTGGCATCATATCTTGGTATTTCAAATATCTAGTTTACAGATCATCCAAGTAAGACAATCTATAAAATATCTAACACATAAGAGACCTTCAGTTCATCCATTTATTGTTATTGCATGCATTCATAGATATTTATAAATCTGTATTATGTCCCCTAAGTATTGGGGATACAATAGTAAATAAGACATCACTGCTATCATGCAGTTTATTTACTTTCTAGTAAGGAATACAGAATGTAATAAATGAATACATTAAAAAGTTAAAATAAGGGCACTGAGGAAAAACAACAGATAGTAAGGGACATGGGGTTTGGTGTCATTTTGATTAATCCTGAGAAAGGTTTTATATAGAGGCTCAAAAGAATTGGGAAAATAATAAGTAAATATTAGTTGCCATCTCTTTGTTTTTGCTTGTCAGGAGTAGCTCACATAAAACCTTTTGCTCTTGACAGTGACCTTTCTTTTCAGCCATTTATTAAGTTCAATACAATAAAATAATTTCTCTGTTGTCGAATGTCTCTAATAATCTTTGATTATACTTTAGTAAATGACATAATAGTACCATCTGAGGCTCAGAGTAGTTGAGACAATCAAAGGAGAAACTGTATAGGAGATGGTTTTGAAACCCATCTGGGGCTGAGGAATCGTGCTATATTTCTACTTCATCACTGTAGAATCTAAATTCTAATAAGTTTCATCTCATATATAATACTTATCTTGATTGGCAATGACTTCCTAGAGCATTATTGTGAACTATTGTTCTCCTGCTGTGTAGCCTATGATTGTAAACAGCACATAAGAGTAAACTTGTCCACCACTCCTCATCTTCTGTACATAATTTTTACTGGGACTGAAGGAGTCGTGTTTTGATGTGTTTATTATGTCAGCCATAGCCAAGAAAGGGAAATCTGCTGTGGTAGTGTGCCAGATATTTGCCAAATCTTGTTTAGATCATAGTAACCTGTCCAGAGGTGATGGAAATTGTTCCCTGCCTTCTTGTTACTAGTCTAGTTGCTTCAGTGCATCCAAAATCGGTCTTCCGTTCTAATGCAGATTTTCCTGGAAGTGCAGCTACTCCACGGTAGACCTTTTGTTTCCTCCTGGCAAGCTGACTGATAAATGCCAGATGCTGCCTTTTAGCTGCCTTTAATGTGTCCTTCAAAATGTGGCCCCGTTCATTCCTCATGTGGCCATCTGATTCCATGCTTTGTGTGTTTTTCAAAGACACGGGTCTCAGACACAGGCATTTTTCAGAGAGAAGTAAGTCTGTGTAGAAATTTTGAGTCTCACTGATTGGAATAAAATATATGCATCAGATAGTTAGAGATTTGGGAGTTGATTTGTATTACAACTAAAACATTGAATTTCTCTTTATGCCTGATAACTCTTTGCCAACTTTCAATCAGAAGATCATAGGATTATGAGAATTTCAACAAGGCAAGCAATGGTCTTTTTAATTCAGCCCCGAAGTTCAATTTTCCAGGGCATTCTTAAGATAGCCAGAGGAAATCTGTGCTTCTAAGAAAGTTTAAGGGGAAGATATTTTGTGTCGGTGCACTCTTTACCCAAACTTATGGATTTCGAATTTAAAATATTAAACAGAGAGAGCAAGCTTGGAGCTAACAGCATGGACAAGAGGAGGAGGTTGATTATGTGGGGTTGGCCTCCTGGAGTCTGAATAATGCAGCTAGTTTTGGAGATTATCAAGTTCAACTGGAAATGGAAATCCTAGGGACCAGCCTGTACAGGACAGCAGTTAAACTGTAGATTGTTTATAGTAACTTTATTGGTTTATATAGGTTAACTTTATTGTCATTTGACATCACACTATCCTTTTCCCAAGATATTGATCTTTATGTAGTTGTTTTTCTATTATATTTGATATTTAAAGCTCCCCAACATCTGTCACTGTATTGCTGCTTCATTTCTCTGCTACATGCAGGGCAATTTATTCAGCTCAGTCCTTCAAATTACAAATTTTATCCTTTGAATTGTGTAGCTTACTATCAGACCATTTTATTACTTTTTAATTTAATAACAGTTCTCCGTTTCTAAATGTTCCCTTTTTTTTTGTTTGTTTGCTTATTCTTTTTTCATAACAGCCTATCTTTTGGATTGGGCCCTTCCTTTCTCTTTGCACCTGTTCAGCATATTAAGTATTATTGCTAGTCCTTTGGGTGGAAAATCTCTTAGGTTGCATTGACGGGCCAACTGTCATTTTGGCCTCTTTCCTCTAGTGTTCTCTGTTTTCCAGTGTGAGCTCATCCTCAGTGGGAGTTGTCCTCTTTCACAGTCCCTTTGGACAGGGATTTCAATTTGGACTGGACAGTTTTTACACTAGCTTTTCAGACCAAGCAAATACCAAGAATGCGGGCCTCACACTTGCAAACAGTGTGGGGTTGGGGTCCCCAGTACTTAATTATTACTCTCTTCCTCCACAGCTCAGAAGAGTCTGCTTCCAAGTTAAGCCTTGGGGAAAGTGGGAAGAGGTATTTTGTTTAAGTTTCTGTTCTAAATGGCACAGTCTTCTATCTTTGGCTTCTAGGGTTTTGCCAGAAGAAGCACTGTTTTAGCATTCTACCAAATATGGCCTCCATATTTCTAGAGTGCTGAGACCCTAGTTCCTCACAGAATATTAGGTTCAGGTGCCACTGACAACTCCTGCAAGTTCACTCACACCCACTGCTGTGGTCTTCAGTTCCCATTTCTCTCTCAAAGAGTTCCCTTTCTTGCTTTTGAGTTTGACATGGGTTTTGAAGGTTTGGTTTTAAAATTGCAAACAATACCTCCTAATGTTTGGAACTGGGAAGTGGAGTTCTACTCCACCTGACTTCTTCCCTGGAAGCTTCTGAATTAATTCTTTATGTGATCTGAAAAACAAAACAAAAAAACAAACAAACAAAAAAACTTGACACCAGATGATTTGCCAATAACAAAACCTGAACCAAAAAAAGGAATGGGAACTCACTGATAATAAATCAGGTTGACTATCGATATCCTCTAGATAAAGATGAATTGTTTGGAAGAAGTAGTGATATAGTCATCTGCTCAAAATGAAAGCAATGTACTTAATTGAATGGAATGAAATATCGTAATTTCAGTTCCTTGAGCCAGATATCCATGGCTGTATGTACCTTCTCTAACAGATTGTTTTGTGCCTCTCTACAAAATGGGACTGAAGATCTCAGTACTTATGAGGAGTTCGGTAGGTTTAGTTATGGTTCTCCCTCCAAATGTGCTGGATGGCCATTCTTTTTATCTTTGCCAAGTCTGAATTCTAGAGATTTCAAGTTGAATAGGGACACCATTTTGACATGGCTTTAAAAATGAGGTTTTGATTGGTTGCTTATGACATCTGGGAAATATCTGAAGATATGAAATAGCAGTCACTGAAACAAAGTAGTGAACAAATGCTAGGAGTTTAACAGACTAATATGGAATGGCATTTTAATAAAACAAAATTTAAGACCCCAAATCAAGAGTCAGAAAGGCAGATATGAATAATGAAGGTGTGATTTGCAATTGAGATGCTTCTCATATGGGCTACCTTATGTGTTGTTCTTCAGGGTAAGACTCGGAGGGATTCTTTATTTAATGGTAGGTAATAGGTAATACTTCTTTGCATATAGTTGGATAGGTTGGCTAGTTGAGAAACAAAAAGTTATTTTTTTTCTATGAATATTCAAGAGGAAAATATCACTGGAGAACATACCTCGAAATCAATTTAAATGTTTTGTTTTTTAAAAAGAAGACCAAAGCTATATTTAAATAATAGTTGGTTAGTTTCTACAAGTCAGTTTTTAAGGTGAAAATAGTCATTGTCAAGTTCAAAGCTCAGTGTGACAATAGAAATAGAAGTAGCTATGAAAACAGTGATGCACAACTGGTCCCTAAATTCAACTGTTAAAGGGATCTTTTTTAGATTCTTGTTATTTCATAGCTCACAGGCTGTACTAAGGAAGGGAAGCATTTAAGGATAAAAACAATGTTGTCAGGCTAATAAGAATGTTTTCATAAGAGTTTCCCTAAATATGACAAAGTTACGTGAAGGAAGGCATGTTTTTAAAATGAGCATTTTTCACTTGGGGAAATTCCTCAGGGAACTAGGTAGGTGGAGATGAAAAGTAATAAATCACTAATGTGACGAACACTAGGAAGTTGGAGAGTGGTGAGGCAATCCCTTGTCATCCTCCCATCAATTCTCTGATTCGATTAATGAGAACCCTAAGAAATTAGGTTGTAAAGAGTAATATAAAATATTATATTTCTTAGGCAATATCAATAAATGATTCTTCCCTTTCCTTTCCACTACTTTATTTTTACATCCCTTACTTTCTGACAAAGTTTCTCTCTGAGCTGTTTAGTGGGTGTAAAGTCGAGAAACTCCTCATGGACAAGTATTAAGTGAATATACATGTTAAAATGATAAACAAATCAACACTAGCATGAAGAAAATGTCTCTTCAGAAACAAATAAAGTGAGATCAACCTTTGTTAAATGAACTTGAAAATAAAAACATTAAAATGCATGTCAGTACAGTTGCATCAATTATGTTCTGTTTTACAAGCTGTGTATAAAGCAGTTGGTATTTATTTACTTTTTTAAAGAACTTATTCTGCATTTTAGTAATTTATATGCTGATACTTACTTATTCTTCTCTTTGTGGGCCTAATAATGCAGTTAAGAAAAATGTGGGAAATATCAAAGAAGGTAAATATAACAAGATATGTTTACTTTACATTAATTGATAGGAATTACTTATAGGTATTTAGTGGACATCTACTGGTCCTATGCTTTGGAGGATGAGAATGAATTATAAGATATAGCCCTTGTTCAAAGGTGCTTACAGCTTAGTTATGTTTATAAAACTAAGTATTGGTGAATACAGAGAATCATTGACATTAGGTGACCTGCCCTGACTGTGAGTCTTTGTGGGGTTTAAAGAAGGGAAGAATCTCATTGAGTTGGAATCATTTTGGGTACCTCGGTACATCAATATGAATGATTTCTGTTTTACCTCTAGAGGGAAGGGAGCCCTGCTTTCTAGGGCTGTCTTCTCCTTGTCTCTTGCCTTTAGGAAGAGAGTAAATTATTCAGAGTCCTGAAGAGTTTTGGGAGAAGAAAGCAAAGGAAGAGTTGAATTTCTCTTTACACACAAGCTCATCCCCAATGAAACTGCAAAATGCAGAGGCTATAGAAGGGAATTTCTGTAAACCTCTGGTGTGCTAAACCAAGCAAGTCTGAATTAGAGAAATGGGAAGAAAAATTAAACATCGTTTCATGACATAAATATAAAAGTGTAATTTATTAACTAAGCATTGACCAGTCCGAGGTCCTATAGATCTTACTTCAACGTCAGGATCCATTGGTTTCCCACAGAAGGTGTATTTGACCAACGTTGCTACTTTAATACTTACAAAGAGTTTTCTCCAAAATTACATTTTTAAAAAAATTTGCTTGATATTACCATTTTTTAGACACTTGGACAATATACTTTTGCCTCAATTCAAAACAAATCACAAATTTGAGATGAATTTATAATGGTGATATCTTTTATTTGTATGTTTTGTTATAGGTGACATAATTATTTGTCATTTAACAGAGTTTAATGTGGCAGACAGTGTTTTCAGTATTAGGAACACAGTGGAGAATAGAGATGGAGTGGTGAATACGACAGACACAGTCTCTTCTTCTGCAGGAGAGCTAATATTTTAATAAAGGACTCATAAAAATAGAAAAGTTGAAAGGATTAAAAATAAGGACAGCAAGGAGCTTGTTCGTCTTTCCGAGTTTTAAAAATTGTGTAATTTCAGTTAAAATGATCAGGGATATTGATCAGAAATTGATCAGAAATTCTGCTGTCATTGGTTTGAAGTTAATGAAAGGATCGTTTGTCTAGAACTCAACCCCCTTTCTTGCTGACTCTGTGAAACTTTCATCTTTGAGGAGAGAGGATATTCACCTAGAAGGATATATGGACCTAAATTGCTGGAAGCCATGCAAGAAGGCCTTGGTCTGGGAAAAAACTTGTTTTTCTTCTTTACTGCACCTGAAAGGTGTGTGGTCACTTTTGAGGTATGTGGCGAGAACAGCCAGTTCCAGTAAGGAGCACAATAGTATAGATGTTTATCTAAAGTTTCAGGAAACTAACAGTATGGGAATCTGGCCCTTAAGCAGCCATTGTGTAGTTAATAGATTACTAGCATATGTAGTCAGTCATACATGCCATTCATTGTCTATCCTACATGTACCCTGAAACCCTGAAAATGTATATAAGAACTGTGAGAAATAAACTCAGGACCTATCTGCCTTCCATCTTTTCTGCAAAAAAGAAATTTCTGCCTCTTCATTGCGCCGACTCCTTCCCCACCTTCTTGAGCCCTGGTCCTGCGAGAGCAGGACTCCCCCACCAAATGGACCTTGGAAGGGGTAATATGGCATGTTAGAAGAGTGACTTATGAGGGGAAGGTAATGTCATAATTTTTTATTGGCATTTGTTAGTATGTTATATATTCCACAGAGGGCTGGCAACATGTTTTATGGTCTAGAGAGCTTGTTTGCACCTAAAATCATGTCCAAATGAATGATGATTTATTTATTTGAGGTCACAAAACCTGGACAGTTTCATTGGGGATGAGCTTGTGTGTAAAGAGAAATTCACACTAGCTATTTGGTGTCATGTCAGCCAAAACCCTTCAGGTGTGGACTGAATGGTTTGCTTTGCATCCAGGGTACATCTATGTCCTGTTGGCACAGCTTAATGCTGATGAGCTTGACAAGGAGAAGGAAGAGTATTGTCTCACAGTTGGCTCTGGGCTCTTTTGATGCTCAAAGAAATATAGGTCCTGGAGCTTCCTAATGCTGGCTATGAGTGGACATGGGGAGCAAATATTAACTTCTTTGATGATTTACATAGATTGTCCTGAAAAAATGTAAACTGCCTGAAGTCCAATGCGGGGTCCAGCCTCCGCTGACCAGAGCTCAAGAAGGTGGACACGGAGTCGGCGGGGGAGGAAAATAAAGAAGGGAGACAGTGGAGACACCGGGGGAGTTAAAGAGAAAAAAGTATCACACTTTATTGCAATAACATGCCCTTTTTATAGGGACTTTTGACCATTATCCAATCACAAGTTTAAGTTCCACATAGTTTTGATGTATTTTTCTCTTAAGACCTTTAGTCCTTATAATTGTTCTCCTCAGGGCACACTGTGACCTTTTCTACCTTTAAGGATAATCTCCTCTATGATAATCTCTTTATGACCCAGACTTAGTTTCTACATATCACCTGAAGAATGGTTACCATGATTACCTTGACTATCTAGTCCTAGATTCCAGTAGTAAGACTCACAGGGCATATATTTGAGCTAAAGCTTCAGTGTCTGTTGCTACAACAATGTATAAGGCAAAGAATCCAATTAAGGCTATAGATTAACATAGCTCATGGTCAGCAAGTTGTCCCTTATCGGAACTCTCATGGCCTGGAGACGTTTAGTCTCCAAGGAGACTTTTCACTGTGATTATTTTAGGCAAACAAGCTTAACGGATTATGTTATTATCAGTTACTCACAGCCAGGCTTTTTGGTTTATGTGGCCAGGGGTCTGGGCCTGTTTCCAAGGGGCTTGAGTCCCCTATTTCTTAGTCCTGGGGTCCCCACGGAACTACCGCCTGGCTTAGATTGTCTCCCCTCTTTTCTAGGAGATCTTACCCATCGTTGGCTGCATAGTTATCTCATTGGGGTACCACAAGAACTTGCCATAAATACAGTGAAAGTACTGTCTCCTACAGGATCTGATGTAGAGAAAAGGCATATGGGTTCACAGTCATGGAGACTATAACCGACCATGAAACCTTGTCATATATTGGGGTGCTGATGGCTCCCAACAGTCCAACACATTTTAAAAATTGTTGAGTTTTGATTTGAAATCAGAAAACCCATGACTGGGGATAATGGCACTAATTGCTTTGTTTACATGGAAGCAAATCTGTTAGCTACCTCTCAACTTTTCAAATTTATCTGAATTGCATCTCCTTGAATTTCAGTCTCCTAACCTAAAAAGTGTGGAAGAGAATATTCTTTTCTTATTGTATATTCTTGGCTCTCCTGTTGAATATTAGTTGACTATGTATGCAAGGGGTTTAATACTGGGCTCTTTATTCTGTTCCATTGGTCTATGTGTCTATGCCAATACCATACTACTTTAATTACTATAGCTTTATAGTATAGTTTGAAATCAGAAAGTGTGATGCCTCAGGCTTTGTTTTTCTTTCTCAGGAGTGCTTTGGCTATTTGGGATATTTCCGTGGTTCCATACAGTTTTGGGGTTGTTGTTTTTTTATTTCTGTGAAGACTGCCATTCATTGAACTCAATAGGGATTCTGTTGAATCTATAAATGGCTTTAGGTAGTAGGGGCATTTTAACAATATAATTCTTCTGTTCCATGAACATGGAATAGCTTTTCATTGTTTGTGTCTTCTTTGATTTCTTTGAATAAAGTCTTGTGGTTCTCAATGTACAGATTTTTCATTTCCTTGGTTAAATTTGTTCTTCATTATTTTATCATTTTTGATGCTATTGTAAATGGGATAGTTTTCTTTATTTCTTTTTTACATACTTTATTATTAGTGTATATAAATGCAACTGATTTCTGTATGTTTCTTTTATATCATGCAGCTGTACTGAAATTATTGACTAGTTCCAATAGTATTTTTGGTTGAGTCTTTGGGATTTTGTATATGTAAATCATATATAAAATCACATCATCTGCAAATGACAATTTTACTTGGCAGTGATATTTTGGATGCGACACCAAAAACACAAACAACAAAAACAAAAGTCAATAAGTGGGGCTATATTAAATTTAGAAACCTCTGCACAGTAAAGGAAACAATCCACAATGAAAAGGCAACCAGCGGAATGGGAGAAAATGTTTGTGAACCATACATCAGATAAGGGAGTAATGTCCAAAATATATAAAAGACTCTTGCCACTCAATAACAACAAGAAGAAGAACAACAAAATTCAATTAAAAATGCACAGAGTACCTGAATAGACATTTTCCCAAAGAAGACATCCAAATGGCCAGCAGGTTCATGAAAAGCTGCTCAACATCACTAATCATCAGGGGATGTAAATCAAAACTGCAATCAGACATCACCTCAGACCTATTTTAAGGGCTATCATCAACAAGACAAAAGATAACAAGTATTGGCAAGGATGTGGAGAAAAGGGAACCCTTGTGCATTGTTGGTGAGTATGTAAATTGCTTCAGCCACCATGGAAAACAATATGGAGGTTCCTCAGAAAGTTTAAAAGAAGTAGAACTACTACATGATTCAGTAAACTTACTTCTGGATATAGACCCAAAGAAAATTTAAACAGGACATCAAAGAGATATATGCGCTCTCATATTTATTGTAGCATTATTTACAATAGCCAAGATGTAGGAACAACCTAAATGTCCATTAGTGGATGAATATATAATGAAAATGGGATGCACGCACGCGTGCGCGCGCGCGCGCACACACACACACACCACAAATATTTAGCCATGAGAAAGAAGGAAATCCTGCCATTTGTGACAGTAAGGATTGACCTTGAGAGCATTATGCTAAGTGAGATAAATCAGACAAAGAAAGACATATTCTGTATGATGTCATCCATATGCATATGTGGAATTTAAAAACGCCACACTCATAACCAGAGAGTGAAATGGCAGTTACCAGGGCTAGGGGGTAGAAGAGTAGAAGAGATGTTATATTTAAGGGTATAAATTTGCAACTAGTAGATAAATAAGTGATAGAGATATAATGCACAATACAGTGAATAATAGACAAACATATTGATTATAATCATCAAACTTGCTGAGAGAGTAGATCTCAATTATTTCTACCACAAAAAGAAACAATTATGCAACGTGATAGGGGTGTTAGCTAGTGCTGCAATGACAATTATATAAAAATATATACATGTATCAAATCAACAGGTTGTATACCTTAAATTTACAGTGTTAAAAAAAAGAAAAAAAAATTTACACAGTGTTCTGTCATATATATTTTAATTAAAATAAATAAAAACATAATAATAAAATAAAATAACAAAAGAAATCTAGTCTCATGGAAGCAAAATGATTTGCCTAAAGGAATATGACTTTCCTGCCTGTCATGAGTTGACTGGCCTCGGTGGGGTGCAAACTTCTGTAGATATATTAATATTGGATTCTTCCACAGTGAAGAGATTGCCTCTGGAATTACTAAAACCAATTAAAATGGTTATAAGTGTCCATTTGATTATGACTCCTGGTGGGAAAATTTAAAATAGTGAATCAGGTCTTATATTAGATAACTGTATTCATGCAGAAGCACCCTTACTGATTTTTGAATTCTGGATTTTTGCTACTTGACTTGCCTGCAATATTTCTCAAAGGACTAATATTTTCACTACTAGGAAACCTCAGCAGACAATGTCATAACAATACAGTTTACATTTTTGGACCTCTTTCTATAGTTAACTCATCCCCCCATCCCTACAAAAAGAAAAATAATAATAATAAGGTCCTCTGTGAGAAGCAGATTTTCCTATCATAAAAGTTTTCCAAGAGTGATACATCACAATAATTTGCAATTGTGTTAATATCAAGAGTCATCCATTTAAATCAGCAACTCCTTCTTATGTGTTCCTTTCTAAATGAGTAAATAATTAATTTAAAATTGTGTTTGCCTGAAGAGGGATTATGCTTCAGTATTTACTTTATTGTTTAAAATCAATGACACAGCTTGCTTTAATTTAATCTATTTTTTTCTTATGTACTTACATGCATTTAGTGAATAGAATAACTTGTCATTTGGGGTCTGAAGCCGATGAGGCACCTGTTTTATAATATATTACTACTGATTATCTGACTATAAAAATGTAGCATTTTTATTTCATTACCTGTTGTCATGAAGGCAAAATTATTTTTGTTAACCATCTTCTCAATAAGGAAAAAAAACCTGGTGCTGATACTATTATACCATATTTATTAAATTAGTTCCTAGGGTTGGCTGAGTGGCTCAGTTGGTTAAGAGTTCACTCAAGAATGCGAACTGAGCTCTGAGCAACAGCAGTTCCATGCCCAGCCCGAGCTGAGCGGCCACTGAGCTGCCAACAGGTGGCAGGATAGCTCAGCTAAAAAAAAATAAAAAATAAAAAAAATAAATAAAAAATTCACTACATTATTGTAATTGTTCTATAATTTTTTAATAAACATGCATTTTCAAAAATTTTCCCTTTATATAAGTCAGTGCAGGTAAGTTTGTACAGGAAGATGACTGTAGTGGTCTACTGAGAACCCAAATCAACCTTTTGAAGCATGAAACTTCATTTAAGGTCTTCCCTTTCAGGGAGCACATTTCAAACTTGATACCTTGCAGAGCACACAATTACTGTGGGCTCATTAGTAGAGCATGTCCTTTACAGCTGCACTTAATTTTGAATTCTGTAGGATTCAGAAGGGAGATGGCGTCCTACCAATGGCACCTCTCCACCTATCCCTCCACTAACATCTCCATATTCCCCCATGATAAACCTTTATCATATTATGTGTTAGGATAAGTGGTTTGCAATTACCCCAGACTACTTGGAACACTTATTTCATCCATCCTTTTTTTTTTTTTTTTTGGTGGGTGTTATAGAACATATTCTTGTACAGTAGTCATTTATTTCTCTAGGAGCCCTGTCAGTTCGGTGTAGTTAAAAATGTGATGCAAGATACTCTCCCCAGTGTGCCCCCTCTCTGCTTTCATTGTTTTATGCTGCTAAATAAAGACATGAACAAAGTGATGCATTAGAAATTATGGGAAGTATTAAAATTTCTTTCTTACTAACACATTTATTGATTTACTTTGAACATGACTATATTTTAAAGTGATTGGATAAAAAAAATGTTTTTTCTTCAAGGACAAAATAATTTACTGACTATTAAGATTGAATGTATGTGGGTAATAGGGAAATCATGCTCTATGTCTCTTTGTAATAGCAGTTGTCAGAAACAGTGGTTTTTAATTTGGGGAGAATTTATTACAATGTAGACTACCAAGACAGAGAGGTAAGGCATGGACGGTGGGGTCCAGGTATCTATATTTGGAAAAAAAATAAGCACAGGTGATTCTGATGTAGATGAATCTTAGAATTCTACTACAGAAATACCATTTCTACATTTTTATTACTTATAATGAAGTCATTGTGTATTTGCTGATGTTTCTTTTTTTCTTATTTTCTGGCTTTAATAAGTTATTGTGTTTTCATTAAATCTGATTATTTAATTCTTGGTATCTTTAGAGTCATACTTTAAAAAAAAACAAAAAAAAAAACTTTCCAGCTTAGATCCTCATAGTTCTTATATTTATCTAGATTATGTGCAAAAAAGAAAATCTACTTTTTTATAATAAAAATGAGCTAAATCTGCTTAAAGCCAAAATAGAAAATTTTATTAAGAAAAACATTTTTTAAAGTTTTAATCTACTTTGGGGGGCAGGGGATGGGGCAACCTGTCAATTATGTATTAAGTTAGAATCTCATATCCACAGTGCACATGCAACATCAAAGTTCTGCGCTTAAATCATTTCTTATTAATATTGAAGTAAGATTTGTACGTAATCCTGTTACAGTCAGGGGTAGAAACCAAAGGGGTTCGATAAGCACCTCATCATTAAAGGTCAGGCCCCTAACTGAGCCCCTAATTAGCATGTGGAGAATCTTAGGGCAGAAAAAAATCTCTTGCCAATTGATTTATAATTTTGGGTAGTTTATTCAAGTGGGTGATACAGAGCATCAAAGAAGTTGTAGCTGAAACTTAATCCACATTTATTTCCCCGAATATGTATGTATTTTCTGTGCTCACGGTTTCTATGCTGATTGAATTGTGTCCTGGGAGGTGGATAAAAGAAGAATATACATTTCAGGAAGGTAAAGAAAATTTCAGATTTCATTGGGATTTTGGATAATAATATAATTTATAGGCATCTGGCTCATTAGGTTTTGGCTCATGAACTGCAGCAGAGATTTTAGAGATTGTAAGTAATGCCTTCACATTTTAGGGCAATTTTGTGTCTTGTGAAAACTCATTGTGAAAGTATAAATTGGGCTCCTTCTTGGTTAGTCAAGGCTGACTTTTTGCTCTCAGTATTATTTGGAGGGTTCTGAAATATCTCTAATCTTGGCATTTCACAAGCCTCATCCCTAAGGCCTGTAATCCAATCTTGTCTTTATTAAACCCCTTTCTATTAAAATTGCAGTTTAATGGAGAATTGTCATGCTAGGACTGAGATAGAAGTTGGAAGTGGTGAGTAGCGAGGGTGTTCCATTACAGTTACTTGTTTACTGACTAAAAACTCCCTCACAGACAGTGCCCTGTGAGCTGGTGCATTGTCATGATGCAAGAGCCATGAATTGTTGGGGAAAAGTTCAGGTCGTGTAACTTGTTCATGCAGCCTTTTTGGCACTTCCAAATAGTAAATTTGGTAAACTGTTTGTCCAGTTGGTACAGATTCATAATGAATAATCCCTTTGATATCAAAAAAAGTTCGCAACATCCTTGCAACAGTTTGCGAACTGAATTGTCAAACCTCGTGTATCAGTTTAAACTCTGTCACTCCCAAATCATAACCAAGCTCAAAACCAGATGTAAGGAGCCCTGCAGTAACATCTCCAAGTAATCATATTGATGAACAAACATTTCTTTAGGACTTTCTGTTAATTTTTTGAATGGGACCCATTTTTTTTTTGTTGTTGTTTACTGTGTTCCCAGTGCTTGGGTAATAAATGCTGCAGACACAATCCTAGGAGATGGAGACCCTGGGTAATTTGGAGGAGTCAGTCGTAACCTACAGCTCTGTTATATAAGAGAATGAGACACACAGGGTGTTCTGAAAAGGAGGATGGCAAACTTGACAGTGGGAAAAAAAGATGCTCCTTTTCTGTGAGAATTGACTGACGTCAGGATGATTGCCCAGGAAGGCGAATGAAGTGCGGTTCTTTGATTAATTTTTACATTTAATACTTGGGAGTTCACTGTCACTCTGTTTTCATTTAGCAGTTAATTTGTGCAATTGCACCTGGTTTAATAAAGACATTAATATTATTTGTGGGCACACTCCTGTCCATTTCTGTATCATGGCTATTAATGGCCTTTAATTTTGCTCCGTACAAACCATCTACCCTAAGGGGCTAGAATACTTCTTTTTTTTTTTCAGGGCAGTGGCACTGGCCCTCTTATGTGGGACCAAACCGGGGCCGCTGGCTTCCCAAGCCAGCGCTTAACCACCGTGCCACTCGGCCGGCCCTAGAATACTTCTTAAAGAAATAAGATCATTAAGAATTTTTTATTTTCCTTCTTTACCTCAGGCCCATTTGAAATAGACCATTACATTGAAGAGAATACTTTTTGAAAATGAAATCCTTTTTAAGTGGGATTGGGTACATCCATACTTTCATCCTTTGCGAGTGACCATAGAGGAAGCCCAGGACTGTGTTTCTGCCCTTGGGTTCTCCACCCTGGGCACCGCCTTGCTTTAAGTTAGGCATTGCCTCGGAATTAAGGCCAGCCCCTAGTCTTTCCCTCAGAACACATTTAGCTGAGAGAATCAGAGAACTTCCTTATTGTTTAACATGTGTGGTGCCTAAAGCAGTTAATGATCAAGTGGCGGGGAGGAAGCTGAGTCTATTAGAGTGTGGAAACTGAAGGGCATTTGGGAATGTTTTGAGTAGAAGCTTCCAACCAAGTTTGTTCCAGGCTTTGGAATACGATCTGCCAGGAAAATCACTCTTGCCATCATGATAAGAAGAAGGATAATGTTATAAATTGAGGTACATCGTTATGTTACTAGGTAGGACACTGGGGATTATTCTGGCCGGAAATGATGCCTCTTGTACAGCAAACCTCAATTCAGCATGAAGAGCCAGGCAGACAGACTGGCAGCTGAGGTTTTTATCTCAGAGGCTTCTTTCTTCAAAATAACAATGGTTGGTCTGTCTGCTGGGTGGTTGGACTAGAGGGCTTTTAAATTCCCATCCAAATGATACAATCTAAAGTTGTAGCAACATTGGTACAATTGATTATTCCCAGACCTAGAGACTCCCTCCTACCTTCCTCCTCAAAGCAGAGCCCAGAAGTTGAAGAAACTAGAATGTTAGTTACGTTCTCACTTCTCCACTCAATCCATCCTTGAACTACTTGTGAAAAAAAGATAAGGAAATAGGTAACGCAAACAAGACTATAATGCCTCATGTATTCCGATTGGAAAGAATACATTTTTAAATAATCTATCCATCCCATACTTACTGAGTTTGAAGTACGTAGTGATGTATTGCTATGTACAGTCAAAAAGGCCGGCATTCACCCATGGATCTTTAGTAATTAGTTCCTGTAACATACTGAGGGCAGCAAGGCTGTGGTTAATCTCTTGGGCTCAAAAGTCAGAAAGGCTGTCTTGGAGTCTGAGCTCTTTGATTTGCTATGGTGTGACTTCGGGCAAGTCACTTAATCTCTTTAAATCCCTGTAAAATGGAGATGTAGTAAAGCCTGGATCACAGGGCTACTATGAGAATTGTGAAATGGTGCATATAATAGTGCTCAGCTCTGTTCCTGGTCCATAGCTAATACTTTATAAACAGTAGTGATTATTATTAGAACACATACTACATTTCCTTTTTTATGGATAGATAACACTGCCCACTGCAGCCTCTGAACAGGAAGACAAAATTCACATGTCAAAATATCACTAATTCAGATTGTTGGGAAATGTGACCTTATTTGGAAATAGGGTTGTTCCTGATGCCATTAGTTGAAATGAGGTTATACTAAAATGAGCCCGTAAACCAATATTATATCTTTATGAAAAGGGGAGATTCGGACATAGACACACACAGAGAATAATTTGTTATACCTCAATAGAGAGCTAATAAAGGTGGCTGTAGTTTTATCACTTCCACAAGAAATTTGAGATCTAAATAACATTAGTTATTAGTTAATGAGCATTTACTTTGTGCTAGGATTGCTGTACTAAAGAATTGTCACTATTTATATAAACTCTACAATAGTATGATGAGGTAGATGTTAACAGCTTCCTACATTTTATCTATGTAAATACTGAGATTGGGAGTATTTAAGTAACTGGTGTAAGACTCCACAGTTGGCCTGGTGTATATTTAGGTACAAATTTAAGATAGTTTGACTCCAAAGCCTTGTGTTTTAAAAAAGTGTTGTTTCCCATATGCCCAAATTGGTATCTGAAGGCTATGTGATATTCTGAGGAACATGAAGTATGAAGAAGCAGAACTCAGCTCTCTTAGGGCTGTTCCCTTCCCACCTTATTTGGGTGGTTGGATGTTGAAGAGAATGCTTTGGGGGCTCCCAGTCAGCCCTTGGTACATGGATGGCCATGATTATGCCCCAATCTCAGCTCAGCTCTGGGAAAATGTATGGGCGAGACTTCTGAAGATTCTCTTTTTAGCTTCTGAGTAAAAGGCATTTCCAGAGAAGTGGAGATAATTTAGCTCATCCTGAATGAAATAATTCTGATAACAAGTAGCCTTAGGTGGCCATTTTAAAAAGGGGTGAGTTTGAGGGTTCTATCAAATCTATTATTTCTCCTTAGTAAAATTTAATATCTTCTATAAAAACATAGGCTCTCTATTTCTCTTTTATTATCCAGTCTACATTTTAGTTATTCAATAAAATCATATTCTCATATGTTCATGCATTGATTTAATTATTCAGTATATTTTGAATGCTGACTATGTGCCAAGAATTTTCCGAGAATGTGGGTTAAGAGTCATAAAGAAAAGATCCTCATGCTCAAAGGCATTCCTCTTTTCATAAGCATTAACACTCTTTCCCACCAACACCTAAGAATGTATCCTGTCTCCTTTTCCTGCATCTTTTGTTTGTTCTGATGGTCATTAGTGTTTATGTTTTCCTTTTTGCCCATCCATTTTACAGGTTTTAATACATTAAACATTTTATTAATTTAAATTTATTGCTGATTTATTTTACTTAAGTCATATGCTACCTCTCTTCTCTGATAGCCATCAATACTACCACCATAAAAATCTTTTTTTTATTTTTCATTTGATGTCCCCTCTAATGAGACCATCACACTGAAATTTCAATATTATGGCCACTGCCACAAAGTAAATAAAATGAAGTCACAGGGCTTCTGTGAGACAAGACATAGATCTAATAGGAAGGTCATCTATGAAAAGGTTCCCAACAATGTGACTTAGTAAATATTATAAATACAAGAAGCCCACAGAGCCTGGATTTCGCAACAGTATCCTCTTGGGATTTGTGAGATGTCATAGTGAAAAAAATCACATCTTTTTAATGTAACTACAACAGCTACCAGGAGTACAATGCTGAGGCAGCCCAGATTTACTCTGGGTTAGTTAGATTAGGATCGTTCGGAGAGGCAAGACATGGGTTATAATTTGTAGTATTTTAAGTTTGAAGTACACAGGAACATTATCTATTTCAGTGATCTGGAGGGCTGCTTACTGAGTGGTTTTAACGGAAGAAAGGTTTATTTATTCAAAAGCTAGTTTATTTCTTGCCTCTTTATTATTTATTTTAATTTTGTTTTTAATATAATGCATTACATTAGTCACAAAAGTGACAAGCAGATACTGACTGAATCAGTATTCAGAAAGAAATTCGTAACTTTACATAAAAAAGCATTACTGTCCATATCTGTGCCAGAAGACTCAAAAGATTTGGTCTCCAATCTGTAGAAGATGATAAAGAAATAGGGAGGAGAGGGAAGGCAGGAAGGGAGGGAGGGAGGGAGTGAGGGAGGAAGGGAGGGATGGAGGGAGGGAGGGAGGGAGGGAGGGAGGGAGGGAGGGAGAGAGGCAGGAGGGCAGAAAAGGTGGGAAGAAGGGTAAGGCAATTTCGGTGTACATTAATTACAAAGATTAGCATTGGTATTCTGCAGTAAGGAACCTCCAGGAAGGGCAGGCTCCTGACCTAGAATGATGTGAGTGTGTATACAAGATACCACACTGGAGGAGGTGATCTGAACTGAATCCTGAAGGGTAAGTAGAGACTAGCTGTAGGAAGAAGTAAGTGAGAGAACATTACAGGGGAAGCAAAGAGCCAGAGACAAAAGGAATGCTAGAGAAAGTGCTAAAAGATGAGGCTGAGAGGTAAAAACAATAAGGAGGGTGAGTGGTCACATAAGACCTTGCATGGCAAAAAGCAGTTTGAATACTACCCAGAAAGTAATGGGGAGACATGGATGAGTTGGAGTGAAGGGATGGTGGGGAGTGGGGGGAGAACAGGTGGAAGGACAGCGATAGATTAGGAGGCTTCTGCCATGAGCAAGATGAGACCTGGGTAATGTCAGAATTCAAGCAGTAGTGTCAGCATGGAGATGCAAAAAAGGAGTCCAAATACTGAGGAAGCAGAAATGACAGGATGTGTGGCCTATAAGGAAAACATAGCCTTTTTATACTTATACTCTAAAAAACTGAAGTGAGGGGCCAGCCGAGTGGCTCAGTTGGTTAAGAGTTGGCTTAGTGCGCGAGCTCTGAGCAACAGGGCCGCCGGTTCAATTCCCACATGGACCAATGATGCTGAGCCCGAGCTGAGCTGTTGCTGAGCTGCCAACAGGTGGCAGGATGACTCAGCTGGTTTAAAAACAAGATTGTTTGTTTGATGGTGGGCTATGCCTCCTTCAACTAAGACTGAACTTGGCGCCTTGAGCTGAGCTGCCACACAGATGGCTCAGTGGATAGAGCATGGACTCTTAACAACAAGTCTGCTGGTTCAACTCCCACATGGGATGGTGGCTATCCCAACCCACAACTAAGACTGAACTCAGCACCTTGAGCTTAGAGGCCACGAGCTGCCCACGGGAAGCCAGATGGCGACTGGTGCCCTCCACAACGAAGACTGAAGAACAACAAGTTGTCTGTTCCCCTTCCCCAATTCCCCAACACTGTTCCCTTCCCCAAATTCCCCATTAAAATCTTAAAAAACAAAAACAAAAAAGCCTGAATGAAGCAAGTGTGATTTTTTTCAACTAGCAAAGTCATACAGATTCTCTATTTTCAAATTACTACTACTGCAATTCATGTTTTTGAAGCAATCACTGACGTTATTTTAGGTCATCTTCACCTTTGAGGAATATTGAAAGCTGTTAAGTGGGTAGTTTTCTGTTTCATGGCTTAATGTGACTTGAATCTTTAGTTACTATTAAATATTCAGAATGAAAAAAGCCACTTGCCAGATAGTTTTATAGTGTGAATAGATTAAATTAATCTGCATTTCATGTGCTCTCTGATAAAATATAAAACAAAGTTTTTCTGTTTATCTACTCTGGGTAACAGTATTGTCCCAAGTGCCAAGTATTTAATAACCTCCATTTGGTGAGCGGTGGGGAATCTCTTAGGTATCAGACTGGCTTGATTATACAGAAACCACTAGACTTTCACAGGCTGATCCTCCGAGGGGTTTCTGAAACGATCAACTTTTTGCTAAGGACATCTCATTCGGTCTTTATGAAACTAACACTGGTAAGCCATCTCAGCTATAGCACCAGGGAGGGCAAACCTGTGTATTATTCAAGAATTCCCACAAGGTAGTTTATTGATGCCAAGAAAATACATTGTTAGGTTTCAGCCTACTCTTGCTTCTAAATATACAGAAGTTGGACTCCACTTCTGGAGAATAGAAATCTTTGCCTTATTTATTGTGGAGAGGATAACGAGAGAAGGCTTTGACTTCTTCACCTTGAAATATTCCAGCAGGTTTGTTATTCAAAAGTGTGCACAGAAAAAAAAAAGTATATATAATGTCTCTGGGTGTAACAAGAGGAACATAAAAGATAAGAAATAAAATATTTCTTTTTTTTTTTCCTTCTACTACCTCATAGCAGACAGAGGCAATTATAATGTTTGACATTGTATTTGGACAGGCTGAATCAAGTGTTTATGGTGAGAATCATAGCGGTTTTACAGGCTGGCACATAAAGGACAACTTGAAGTAAGAGAACAACACAATTGATTTCCTCACCAACCTGCAGCATGGCCATTCTCTCACTCCATTCCTACTTCTGTCCTTCCTGTTTGCTGATTCTGGTAGTAGGTACAAAGGAAGTAAATCGTACAGTATTTCTGAAAGTGCAAGACGTTGAGTGAAGAAGCCATTGTTCTGGTATCAAATTATTTGAAGAAAACAGGCGGGACAATGTCAAAAAGATTTGTTTGCTGCATAGTTTTTTAGAGCCTTTAAATACTGTTGTAACAATAATGAAAGTAAGAACCGAAAGTTATTTAACGCCTGTGTATCAGGCACTATTCTAAAGGCTTTGCCTCCATTAACACACATTACTGACAGCAATTCTGTGAGGTGGGTACTAATGTTATCCTCATTGCCCACATCAGGAAACCGAGGTCAGGGTGGGGTCCTGTAACCAGCCCTAAGCAGCAGGTGAGTTATCCTCTGAGGGCAGGATCCAGCATACAGTATTTCACAAACTTATTTGACCACATCCTTTGCCTACCCCTTCTTCCTTTGTGACATCTATTGAAGTTAATATTCTGTGGGGTCCAATTTGGGAAATGTTGAGAAGTATGGAGAGATGTTGGGAAGAATGCTACAGAGTGATTTATATTTTCTCAGACACAGAAAATAGGTATTAACTAGCACAAGACCAGGGGATATTTACATTTGCTCAGGGGTCAGCAATAATATGATAGGCCCATGATTTAGTATTTAACAATCTGTAGAACCTAAGATACCCTCCAGAGTGAATTCTTTTTTTTTGTTAAAAGATTTTATTGGGGCATTGGGGGAGGGGAACAGCATTGGGGAACCGGGGAAGAACAGACAAGTTGCTATCCTTTTGTTCTTCAGTCTAGTTGCCGGGGACGTTGCTTCACTGGCCCATGTTGGTATCGTCATTGCACTCTTCCCGGATGAGGTAGATCGGTCGCTGCCCTCTGGACAGCTGCTCACCACAGCTATTGGCAGCTCAAACGGGCTGCCAGCCGCTCACACTGGCTGCCGGCCACTCACTGTAGCCTATGGCAGCCCACTGCAGCAGGAACTGCAGCTATGCCGCCCTGGGGACTCACAACAGCCCAGCTCCAGGTGGAGCTGTTGTTCACCATCTGAGCTGTAGAGGGCAGTGTCACTGGCCCTCATATGTGGGATCCAAACTGGGGCCATTGGCATCTCAAGCCAGCTCTTAACCAATGAGCCACTTGGCCGGCCCCAGAGTGAATTCTTTACATTTTTGGAAGGTAAGCATTTTCTGGGATGGTACTTAAAGATTCTGTAATTAACAAGATGATAAACCCTGGCACTTGTTGTGTCAGTAATAAACACTGTATCCAGAAATCCTTTTGCTTAACTTCCAGCTTGAGCCACACTAACTACATCTCCAATCTGTAAATTTTAACAGCTTGGCTCAGTTCTCTACTCATTATAAAAATTTGCTCTTCTTAAATTATCTAAACAGGCAGGGCATAGATTAGGTGGAAATAAATAGCTATTAAATATAAAATGCTTAACTTTTCTCATACTAAAAAAAAATTAAAGAAAAGAATGATGAAATATATTTTTTCTGCCAGTCAGATTGGCAATATTTAACAAGTTTGATAATGCTGACATTGAAACATATTTTTTTTTTTTTTTTTTTTTTGAGGGCAGCGTCATTGGCCCTCACATGTGGGATCTGAATCGGGGCTGCTGGCTTCCCAAGCCAGTGCTTAACCACCGCGCCACTCGGCTGGCCCTGATAATGCTGACATTGGAAAGGTCCTTACCTGCATTTCTGGTGGGTAAGTAAATTATTCAACATTTTTAGAGGACAATTTGGGAATATGTGTCAGACTGAAAAAAAGAAGTGCATGTTCTTGGACCCAGAGATGCCTGTTGTGTATAATACCAGGAAGTTCTTTCTACAGCTCCTCCTTTAAAATTGTAGATTATATTAGGTGGGTACAAAAGTAATTGCGGTTTTTGCAATTATTTGTAAATTTCAAACTGCAATTACATTTGCACCAACCTAATACGTAATTTCCAGTTATTATCTGTCCTTGTAATAGGATCCACATCCTTACTCATTGACATGTGTTTTGTAGCACCTCTCCTAAGGGAGGATAACCTTCTCACCCCATGGACATCACTCTTGGTTTGTATGACTTGGTGTGGCCAGAGGAATGTGATTGGAAGTATTAGATGCCATAACTTAAGGTGGACATTTAGAAACCTAGGCTTGTCTCCACTGTTCCTGTTTTCCCTCTGCCAGGAGATGGCACTAGAAGATGTCTCTTCAGCCTGAGTCAGGAAATAAAAATGACATGGAGTCAACCTAAAGTCAACTATCGCTGACATTTATGTGAACAAGAAATATTGTCATACTAAGCCACTCAGATATATATATTTTTTCAACCACAGCATAACCTATCAAAAGCTAATAGATCAATATCTGCTTGTGTTTTTTTTTTCCTTTTTTATTTTTAAAAAACTCAGTATAAACCCTAACTCCGGTTGGCCTTTCTCTTTTCCAAACTGTACAAAGATTTGAAGGTTTGAACACTATATATTTTCTTATGTTGCTTGCCAAGTTTATTATATATGTCAGTCCTCTCCCAAGATATACTTTAAATGGCCCAATGCCATATCATATACATTTTTATTATTTTAATTTCACATATAAAGTTAACCATTTTAAACTGGAATTCTGTGGCATTTAGTACATTCAGTATGTGGTGTAACCATCACTTTTGTTTAGTTCCAAAGCATTTTTCAACAACCCCACTTGAGACCCTGTACCCATTAAGTGATCACTCCCCAATCCCACTCCTTTCCCCAGCTCTTGGAAACCACTCATTTGCTTTCAGTCTCTATGGCTTTACTTACTTTGGATATTTCATACGAATGTATTTGATATTTTATACGGCTTCTTTCACTTATAATGTTTTGAGGTTCATCCATATAGCATGTATTAATACTTCATTCCTTTTTTATCACTGAACAATATTCCATTAATGGATTTATCATATTTGGTTTATTCATCCTTTAATGGACATTTGGATAGTTTTCCCCTTTTGTCTATTGTGAATAGTGCTTGTTTTGGCTATTTGCTATGAATATTGTGAACAAGTATTTGTTTCAATACTTTGGGGTATATACTGAAAAATGGATTTTCTGGGTCATATAGTAACGATGTCTTAAATTTCTTGAGAAATTAACTCGTCTTCTAAAACAGCTGCACCATTTTACATTTCTACCAACAATGTATGAGGATTCCAGATCCTCTGTATCCTGGCCAACATTTGCTACTTATCCCTACGCCTTTTTTAAAATTCCAGGTTTTCTAGTGGGTGTAAAGTGACATCCCATTGTGGTTTTGATTTGCATTTCCTTAATAACTAATAATTTTGAGCATCTTTTCATGTGCTTTGGCCATTTGTACATCTTCCTTGGAAAAATTTCTATTGTACTTCTTTGCCATTTTTTCATTAGGTTGTTTGTCTTTTTGTTACCAAGTTGTAATAGTTCTTTATATATTTTAGAAAATAGACAGTTATCAAAGATCGACTTGCAAACATTTTCTCCCATTCTGTAGGTTGTTTCCCACTTTTCTGATGGTATCCTTTGATGCACTGAAGTTTTTAATCTTGACAAATACTAGTTTATTTTTTTTCTCTTGTTGGTCAGGCTTTTGATGTTATGTCTAAGAATCCATTGCCAAATTGAATATCATTAAAATTTACCACTGCATTTTCTTCTGAGTGTATTATATTCTGATCTCTTAAATTTAGGTCCTTTATCTATTTTGAGTTAGTGATTACATATAATGTGACGTAAGTGCCCAACTCCATTCATTTGGATATGAATATCCAGTTTTTCTGACACCATTGATCAAAACATGACTCTTTTCCAATTGAATGTTCTTGGCACTCTTGTCAAAATTTAATTGGCCATAGATACGGGTTTATTTCTGAATTCAACTCTCTGCTGCTGTTCTCTCTGTATAGCCTTACACCAGTACCACAGTGCAGCAAGTTTTGAAATCAGAAAATATGAATGCTCCTGCTGTGTTCTTCTTTTTCAAGATTGCTTTGGCTATTTGGGGTCCCTTGCAATTCCATATGAACTTTAGGGTTAGCATTTCTGTTTCTGCAAAAAAGGCCATTAGGGTTTTTATAGGGATCCAATTGAATCAATAGGTTGCTTTGAAAAATATTGCCATCTTAATAGATGTCCTCTAATTCATGAACACAGGATGTCTTTCCAATTACTTGAGTCTTTAATTTCTTTCAGCCATGTTTTATATTTTCAGTGTGAAAACCTACACCTCTTTTGTTACATATATTCCCAAGTATTTTATATTTTGATACTGTCTTAAATGGATTGTGTTCTTAATGTCAATTTTCTATTGTTCATTACTAGTGTATAGAAATACAATTGATTTTTGTGTGTTTATCTCATCTCTGCAACATTGCTGAATTTAGATATTATCGCTAATAGTTTGTGGGTCTTTAAAATTATTCTTTAGGGTTTTCAATATATCATATGTCATCTGTTAATAGAAATAGTGTCAGTACTTCTTTTCCTATTTTGATGACTTCTATTTTTTTTATGTCTAATCGTCTGGCTAGAGTTTCTAGCACAATGTTGAATAAAAGTGAGGAAAGCAAGCATCTTTGTCATTTTTTCTGACCTGAAGAGTAAAATATCCAATCTTTAATTATTGCATATTATGTAAGTCAGGGGGTTTTCATAAATGCCCTATATTAGATTGAGGGAATTTCTTTCTGTTCCTAGCTTGTTGAGTGTTTTTATTATGAAAGGGTGTTGGATTTTGGCACATGCTTCTTCTGTGTCCGTTGAAAATATCATGTGATAGTTTTTCCTTCATTTATGTGATGTACTAAATTGTTTTTCATATGTTGAATTACTCTTGCATTACTGGGATAGGTCCCACTTGGACACTGTATATGTGTATATATGTTCAATGTGCTGTTAGATTTGGTTTGCTTTTGTTGAAGTTATATTTGTCTATATTCGTAAAGGATGTTAGACTATAGATTCCTCTTTTTTGGTATCTCTATCTGGTTTGGTATCAAGGTAATGTTGGCCTCATGGAATGGGTTAGAAAGTGTTCTCTCCTTTTCTACTTTTTGAAAGAGTTTAAGAAGAATTCATGTTAATTCTTTTTGAAATGTTTGGTAGAATTCATCAGTGAAACTATTTGGTCCTGGCCATTTACTTGGGAGGTTTGGGAACTGATTCAGTCACTTTAATTGTTATATGCATCCTCAGATTTTCTTCTGAAGAAAGAATGACTTGTTCTTTAGTCATTTGGCTGGTTCCTTGTTTCTAGGAATTGGTTCATATTTTCTAGTTTTCCAATTTGTTGGCATACAATTATTCATAGTAGTCTCATGTGATTCTTTTTAATTCTGTAAGGTCAGTAGGACCATTTCCTATGTTCATTTCTGATTCTAGTATTTTGAGTCTTCTCTCTGTTTTTCTTAATCAGTCCAGCTAAATATTTGTCAATTTTGTTGATCTTTTCAAATACCCAAGTTTCAGTTTTGTTTTCCTAAATCATTTTCTATCCTCTATTTCATTTATCTTTGTTCTAATCTTCATTATGTACATCCACCTGCTAGCTTTGAGTTTAGGTTGTTCTTTTTTTCTAGTTTCTAAAGTGTAATGCTGTTACTGACTTGAAATCCTCCTTACTTTTTGATGTAGATGTTTATAGCTATAAATTTCCCTCTAGGCACTGCTTTTGCTGCGTCCCATAAGTTTTGATTTGCTGCACGTTTGTTTTTATTAATTTCAGAGTATTTTATAATTTCCCTAATGATTTCTTCTTTTACCTATTGGTTGTTTTAATAGTGTGTTATTTAATTTCTACATATTTGTCCATTTTCCAGCTTTTCTTTTTTTTTTTTTTTTTTAATTTCATTTCTAGCTTCATTCCATTGTGGGTAGAAAAGATGCTTTGTATGATTTCAGTCTTTTAAAACTGATTGGGTCTTGCTTTGTGGCACACATGTAGTGTATCTTGGAGAATGTTCCATGCATACTTGTGAAGATTGTGTATTCTTTTCCTTTTTAGTGGAGTGTTCTAGATCTAGTTTATTTATACTGTTGTTCAGGTACTCAGTTTCCTTCTTGACCTTCTATTTATTCTATTCATTATTGAAAGTGGGGCATTGAAGTCTCCAACTATTATAGAACTCTCTAGTTCTCTCTTCTGCTAATTTTTGCTTCAGGCTCTGTTTTAAGTGCTTGTTGTTTACAATTATATATTCTTGATGTATTGACTTTTTAATCAATATACAAAGTCCTTTTTTGTGTCTTGTAACAATTTTTGATGAAAGCATCTTTTGTCATAGGCTTTGTATAGCCACCCCAGATATCCTTTAGTTCTCCCTTGGTTACTATTTGAATGGAATGTATTTTTCCATCCTTTCACCATTAAGCTATTTTTGTTTTTGGATCTAAATGAGTCTCTTATAAGCAGCATATAGTTGGATCATATTTTTTTGATCCATTCTTGAAACTTCTGTCTTTTAATTGGAGACTGTAATGTATTTATATAAAAGTAATCACGGATAAGAAATGACTTTCTTATTTGTAAATAGTAAAATATCGTGTCCTTTTTGCTCCTCAATTTCTCCATTACTGCCTTCTTTTGTGTTTAACTGATTTTTCTTTTTAAGTGTTTTGATTCCCTTCTGATTTTATTTTCTGTGTATACTTTTATTATTTTCTTTAGTGGTTACACTCAGCATTGCACTTAACATCTTACATTTATAACAATCTAGTTTGAATTAATAGCAACTTAGCTTCAATAGCATACAGAACTCTAATCATTTGCAGCTTTGTTCCTCCCCATTTATGTTTTTATTGCCATTCATTATAGCTTTATACATTGTGTGCCCATTGAAATATATTTATAATTATTGTTTCATGCATTTGTATTTTAAATAATATAGGAAACAAAAGAGGAGTTAAACCAAATGTGCAATAATACTGGGTGGTTATATGTATATAAAAATACAAATATTTTTACTTATTTGTATGGCTTTAAGTTACACTTCAGTGACTTTAATTTTAGCCTGAAGCACTCCCTTTAGCATTTCTTGTATGGCAGGTGTACTAATAATAGATTCCTTTGGCTTTTGTTTATCTGGGAATGTTTTAACTTCATTGTAACTTTTGAAGGATAATTTTTCTGGATAGAGAATTCCAGTTTTTTGACAGGTTTTATTTATTCATTTATTTTTAAATTTCAGCAATTTTAAACATGATACCACATTGCCTTCTAGCCTGCATGGTTTCTTATGAGAAATTTGCCATATATTATAAGATTTGAGGATTCCTTGTAAATAATGAGTCATTTCTTTCTTCCTGCTCCCAAGATTCTCTTTTCGTCTTTATCTATGATCTTCAGCATTTCGATTAAAATGTGTCTCGGTATATATCTTCTTGAATATATTCCTCTTGGAGTTTGCTGAGATACTTGGGTGTGTAGGTTTATATATTTTATCCAATTTGGACATTTTTTGACCTTTATTTTTTTAGATATTCTTTATTTCCCTTGCTTTTTGCCTCTTCTTCTGGGACTTCTGCTATGTATATGTTGGTCTGCTGGTCTGCTTGATGGTATCCCTCAGGTGTCAGGCTCTGCTTATATTTATCTTCACTCTTTGTGTGTGTGTGTGTGTGTGTGTGTGTGTGTGCTATTTAGATTGAATAATTAGAATTGGCTTATCTTGAAGTTTACTGACTCTTTCTTCTGCCTGTTCAAACTGCTGTTGAGTGCTTGTAGTAAATTTCTTGTTTCACATACTTTAGCTCCAATTTTTCTATTTGATTCCTTTTAATAATTTCTATTCCTTTATTAATATTCTCTAATTGTTGAAACATCATTCTTTTGGTTAACTTTGTTCTTTGTCCATGGTTTCTTTTACCTTTTGGTCACATTTAAGACAGTAAATTTAAAGTCTTTTTCTAGACTGATTCCTGTGTTTCTTCAGGTACAGTTAATATTAGTATGTATATTTTTTTTCCTGTGAATGGGTCACATTTTCTTTTTATTTGCATGATTGATACTTTTTATGGTAAAGTGGACATTTTGAACATTAGAATGTGATAACCTTGTGCCTCAGACTTCCTACTCTTCAGGGTTTGTTGCGATTATTTGCTATGGGTTAGAGTTGTTTGTTTGTTTGTTTAGTGACTTTTTCAAACTATTTTTATAAATACTGTATTCTTTGTCAAGTGTGATTTCTGAAGTTTCTGTTCCTTTAGCTTGTGGTCATCTATTGGTTTGTTAGACGTTTCCTTAAATGATTGGAATCACACGGGGAAAAAAAAAAATTTCTCCTAGCCTTGCAAATTCGCTGTATGTTAGCTCATTCCTATGTTTAACTGTGCTGTTTGCAACTTTGCCTTAGCTTTCACTTTCTGCTTCTCTGAGCAAAAAGATTAGCCTGAGATGAAAACTTTGGGTCTTCTCAGGTTTTTTCTGGTGCTCTGTGCCTTGAGTATGTATGTGGCTTTCTAGATTCCCCGTTTTAAATGGGAACTTTTCAGAGCATTTGTTAACTAAAGTATCTCACCAGCTTTTCCTCTCAGGCTTTTGCTGTCTATATTATTTGCTCCAACTGTGGTCTTTTCCCACAGTTGGCAGTGACTTAATAATTTTCAGTGTTATTAAGGAATGCCGTTGGCATTGCCAGTTTTCTACCTTGAGAGAGTTCTGGGTTAGGCAAAACAAAGGAAAATGCCTTGCATCAGTCTCTCAGGAAGCCTCCAGATAGGTCAAAACAGACAAAAATAATTCCTTTAGGATAAGGTCTGCTCTCCTTCCTCTGGAACCAGGAACCCACATGGGGAATGGGGCTTTCTCCTTAAGACCATCACAGATTAGTGGGGCAGGGGCAGGGAGTGGGGTTCAGGTAAGTTAAAATGTCAAAAACAATTATTCTACTGTGTTTAAGTCACTTTTCTTTTGACTCAGTGTTAGCTTGGTTGCTGTAAACCTTTGACTAATTTCCAGAGTTTTAACAAAGTTCACATTGAGAGTTTTTGCGATTTATTTATTCATTTATTTATGTATTTATTGGTATTTCCTTGGAGGAAGAGGCCCTTTAACTGCACCATTTTTCTGATGTTCCATGTTATACACTTCAAAGTGATTTGCTCTCGTGCTGGAAACATAGTAGTTACAGATTAAATATTCTTGAGCCAGTGCATTTATAACTATCTATTGAGATATCTGTCATTTGAAAACCAGTCGTATCTTATTAATTGGTAAAAACGGTAATGAAATGTTTTCATTACTGCTTGGTACCTACTCCTTTTAAAGGAAATAGCAAGTCTGAAGAGGAGTTTACTTGCTGGCCGATCAGCTCAATGATGACTTGCTCTACATTATGTTAGGCTTTCAAACTAGAGAGACTCAAAACCTTTTTAAAACAAATACAAACAAACAACAATGAAAATCAAAACTCAACTCAGTCTTGTTTGCTGGGGAAAATACCCTTTAAGAATTGACTAATATTAAGATTGTACTTGCATCTTTTTAAGTAAAATTAATTGAGTTGGAGTCGGTAAATTTCCCTTGAAGATTGTCCTTGTAAGCAATGTTTGTATAAGGTCAAGCAAGAGGAATAGAATATTGATCAATTAAAGTTTCCTGTAGAAACAACTCACATTTGATCTAAAGGCACTACTTATTGGATTGGACTGAGGTTTATTTATAGCTTTTAATGATTCTTTAATAAGGACTATATTTTGAAATACCGTAAAAGCCCCATTATCCTTCAGTTTATATGATGTACCTATGCTTTTAAAGGAGGCAAAGTAAAATTGATGGCTTTCCTTCTATCCGGAAATTAAGGCATTCTCCTGTAACTGTAAAATGGCTTTTGGATACTTTAAATAGGAGACTGTTCTAGTATACTGAATAATTAGGCATGACCTTAATGAGACAAGGAGGGTGATACTGCAGACTTTGTGATTTGATACCGAATGGGTGGTTTGGTGGCTTCATACAAGGGCAGTGGTTGTCTGGGACAAATATTTTATGCTTGGGTAGCCAGTAGGCTACAGCTATACTTATTTGCCTAAACATTTATAATATACTCAAGGGTATGACATCTCTGTTGTTCCTTATTATATTGTATTATAACATTTATTAGAATAAATTTTATTGAATCATTGCACACATAACCTTGTAATATTTTTGGATGTACTTACCCTTCTACAGCAAGCAGCCAATGTAATGAATTAATAGGAGATATTAGCCAAAATTAAAGAGCTATTACTATTATGTGACACATGGGACATTTTAATGCCTAGCAAGGAGGAGGGTGCTATTGTTCAGAGGGAATATAAATATTGTCGAGTTACCTTCCTAGTTCTACGTTGGACTGTGGATATTAATGTAGAAAACTCCATAATTTCTTTGGGCTTTAGTTTCTTCAGCGAATCAGTTTCATCAATGAATTTCTTTGTACTGCTTGGCACAAAAGGTTTAGCAAAAGTCAAAGGATCACACAGTCAAGTTATAAAGAACTTGAACATTATTTAGCCAATCACACCTCTGGCCTCTTTTTTGAAGAAAATAAATGCTGGAGACATTAGGTAGCTTACTTGAAATTTCTTTATGGTGATAGATCTATCATAAAAACATTGACATTATACCTGTATTTTAGGTGTAGGAAGTTAGAAAAAAAATCAAGAGCATCTAAGGAAAGCATCATCAAGATAAAAGTCAGTGGGGCCGGCTGAGTGGCGCATTGGTTAAGAGCTGGCTTGGGACACCAGCGGCCCTGGTTCGGATCCCATATATGAGGGCCAGTGACACTGCCCTCTACAGCTAACAACAGCTCCACCTGGAGCTGGGCTGTGAGCCCCGGCGACGGTATAGGCTGCAGGCCCTGCTGCAGTGGGCTGCCATAGGCTACAGTGAGTGGCCGGCAGCCAGCAGGAGCGGCTAGCAGCCGGTGTGAGCTGCCAAGAGCCTCTGTGAGCCGCCATCCAGAGGCCGGCGACTGATCGGCCTCATCCGGGAAGAGTGCAATCATGTTACCAACATGGGCCAGTGAAGCAACGTCAACAACTAGACTGAAGAACAAGAAGACAGCAACTTCTCTGTTCCCCTTCCCCAATTCCCCAACGCTGTTCCCCTCCCCCAATTCACCAATTTAAAAAAAAAAAAAAAAGATAGAAGTCAGTGATCTTAGACACTGACTTTCGGGAAAGCGATTTTTAAAGAGCTTATTTGAAAGAAAAGAGCCACTGATAATAGAAGGAGAGAGAAATTTACACCATGTTAAGAAAGTAAACAAGGACAAAACAAATATGGTAGCAAATGTACAAAGGGAAAAATAACTTGATTATACTGATGAATGCAATTACGTATTCCTGGAGGAAACTTTTACATGTGTGTTCTTTGGCTTGGCCCTTTGCACTGAATTGATTCAATACTTGTGTAGGTGATTTATATGAATATATTCATGGCATGCAGAAGAGTGAAAGCTAGATGGGGAAGATAACTCGTGTGCTTTATGTTAGAATCAATACTCAAAATGATATAAATCTTGAGCCCATGAAAACAAAAATGGATAGTTCTGCGTGTAGTGTAAAAGATCAATAAAAACAAAACAAATAGAAACATTTTAAGGAAAGACAAAATGTGATACCACTGCAAGTGGTATACATTTTTTTTTGTACATAAATTTAGTATAAGGCAACAGCTTATAATAAATTGAATACAAATTTTATTTTATAAGGGCATTTTTATTTAATATATCCAGAGTAGGTAGGTAATAAAGCAATGCTGTTTAGGCCTTTGCCAGAACATTGCATAAACTTGGTATTATATTAGAAAGAAAATGAGGTACCTGGGTAATGATACCTACCTTTCTCGGGATGACTCCTTTGAGAATCTGTTGAAAGCTGTATCCCTTTTCCTATACAAAATAAACATGGTCACAAAGTCCTACCTATGAAATCAAGGGGTTAACTTACCACTATTAAAAAATCTTCAATTTGGAATAGCAATGGAAGGAAGCGAGGAGAAGCGTAGAGGTGGAAACTGTGTCATTTGAAGACTATGTGATAGAAATAGGAATGTTTAGATTGGAGAATAAAAGGTCTTAGGAGACCTAAATTGTAATGTGACTGACCTTGCCTGTGGTTACCAATATAAAGTTTGCTTCTTTTCCTGGCACATAGAAGATGGCATTTCCATGAGATTAGTTCTTGCCACAGGGACATAAACAGAGGGGTAATGTACATATTACTTCTGAGTTATGCTATATAATTGTTGCTGTGAGCTATATCAGTTTTCTTTCCCTCTGCCATTTGCATCAGAGGCAGCATAAGATAATGAAGTTAATGTAGGGGAATTTTCCATCAGCTTGGGTCTCTGAGTAACTATGCCAACTCTTAATATATGTGTAGCGTGAAATCATTCTTTGTTGAGTTAAGCAACTGAGATTTGGGCATTAATTTGCCATTGTAGCATAATTTTTCTTATTCAGGTACCTGCTTTCCCTTTCTTTTTTTTTCTTTTTTTTTTTTAAACAACTTGATTAAGGTATAATTGGTATATAAAGAATTAAACATATTTAATGTGTACAGTTCAATGAGTTTGGGCAAAACACAGTATTTTTATTGTTTTGATTGTAATGGAAATTTCAAGGACCTAAAATGTAGACATTGGCCAAAGTATTTCATTGTTTGCATTTATATCAAATATTATACCCAGCAAAAATTAGTTATCATCAACTCTTATCATACCCATTGCATGAAGGTGGCACTCTTGAACTCACTAACTTGTCCTGGACCCCAGTCATTCCAGGATGTTGCATTCCTACACGACAGAGTAGGTGGGAGTGTAGAAGGTACAGTGAAGAGTTAAGAAAGAAAGAGACAAGATATAAGAGAGAAAAATGCAGCTGGGCCAGCGGACTTCAGTCTTTAGACTGGAGCCCTGAATAGGGCCTGACTGTTCCTTTTATTATCTTACACTTAAGCAAGGGTCAATGTAGCTTCTGTGGTCCGAGTCTCACACCTGAGAATTCACCTCCAGGCCTAATTTCCCATGCCTGCAAACTGCCATTACCAGAGGCCCCATGAGGTTATTGTCATGCACCCCTTAAGAGACCTAAGCTTCCTCTTTCAAGGCTTACTGATAAGAACGCAGGGAGGACAGGTATTATCACATCAATAGGTCATTTCACAGGCAGGCTGCCAGAACCTGAAGCAAGGAGTTTACGCCCCTTTTCTCCTCTCCCTGATTTCTCCCATGGTACCCACTGGCATCCATGGGTTCCCACTGGCACCCACTGGCACCCACACGACTGTGTCTGGCTTGGGTTGTCCCTCTTGTGGGATCTCACCCATCATTGACTAACCAGCCATCCTTTGGTGCCAAACAGGGATATATACAGTAAGCATAATATTGAAGCTATGATCTGTCTTTATGGAGAGGTGCATGGGGCCAGACAGATAGGTTATAACGTGACACCAGGAGAGGTGGGTGTGCAAGACACTGCAGCCTTGAAGTGCTTCTCTCTGGGTGAAAATTGTACCCACATGGCCATACCTAAACCCAACTCAAATTCATCATTTGGAACACTGACATCTAAAAATAATGCACATGTGATTACTAAACAAAGAGACACAAAGCATGAGATTTTCAGGTTCTGTCTTCCTCTTCCTAGTTGTATTCATATAGTCTATGATCTGCAGATGAGGCACATACATCTCTGTGACTTGTTTAAAGCCCATAGGTAATAATGTTATTCTGGTTGCCATGAAAACAAAACAACCTCTTACTTTCTATCAGATGATCTCATGCCTTATGAAGAGGATTTTCTCAAGGGTTCTCTGCAATAATAAGGAAGAACTTTATAATAATTAATAAATGAAAAATTAAATGAACCAATTATTTCCTCATGGCTAGAAATATTCATATAATGATTATATGAAAGGGGTTTGATACAGGGCAGGGAATTGGACTCTGAGCTCTGAATTATAATCAGAAGCTGAGAGTCAATGGTTGTTTTTGCCTAAATGTCTCCAGTCATATTTATTTTCTCAGGAACTATTTTTTTTTTTAATCAACAATTGAAGGCATATGAATTTGTCTAATGCATATAAATGACTATTTATGAGCAATTCTGGAAAACTTTGTAAGACACTACTTTTTAGTTTAGACTCTCAGTGTAAAAGTCTAAACTTAAGGTATGAACCAAATTTGCTTATCACTGGTATATGCAAAGATAGAGTGGAATTGAATGATTTAAGAAAGTGTCAGGCAGCCCATAATAAGTAGCTTGTATTAAGGGATGTGAGTCAATACCAGTTCAAAGATCAACATTTTTTTCAATTTTTATATCTTGGATACTAGTCTATGTCTCTTAATATTCATGAGAGTAATTCTGCATTAATGACCTTCAACATCAAGCAGTAATTTTGCAGCTTGCCCCTCTACTAACCTTGAGGAGTTGATACAGTCTTCTTTTTCTGAACATTTTCTGGCTTGTTTTGTTTGTGTCTTAAAAAAAAAAAAAATGTGAATTCACATCCTCAAGAAAATACACCTTACTCTACTGACTGGTGTTCCCAAAGACATGAATTTAGCATTACTGAATATTGGTTATCATCATCGTTATGACTTTCAGGGGAACTAATTTTTGTTTCAGGATCAAATATAATAAAATATGCATCTCTACTGGATGAAACAATTTGTTGCTTTGACTGGGCATCTAAGTGCTATGTTCAAGTGAAAAAAAAATCTCTTAACAGAGTTGGTTTATATGACTTTAAATATTCTGCCATTTACATTGGGAAATGATTCTAAGGAAATTACAATAGTATTTCTGGTTGAAATGGCACAATTTTTCAGAAGCTATTAGGATATATTATTATAGTGGGTATATTACCTACTGTACATGAAAGATAAAAATATGATTTTTTTCATCAGAAAGGGATGACAATGGTAATATAATGGTCAGAAGTAGAGATTGCACCCTAAACACAGGTGACTGGCTTTTTCTTGATGTGTGACCTTGAGTAAATTACTTAACCTTTTTTAGCTCAACTAGTCTCATCAATAAAATGGGGATAACTTCAAATCCCTCATACTTGGTGTGATTAAAGTGCTGAAATGTATAAATGCAAAATGTAATAGATTGTTTAGTATATAGTAAGTGCTTGATAAATCTATTGTTACTACTATTGTTATTACTGTTAGTTCTTATTATGATTGGACGCTTGTGGTATAGGAAAGGAGGTAAGGCTAGCATGGTGGAATGACTCTGGTGGTGGAAATTATAGATTATACACCAGCTGCCCTGGTTTCTAGTCCTTGTTTTTCAGCTAACAAACTGTGGTTTTCAGCAACCACTAACCTCTTTGAGTTCAACATAAGATACCTGATTGAATTTTCTTTGTCTAGACCAGTGAAGCCCCAATTTTTTCCAGATATAAATTTCTTTCTTTTTATGTGAACCAACAGTATGATTGCCAGAACATCTTAGTGCACTTATTTTATTCATCTTAAATGTTGACAATTACAAATAATGGCAGTCAAGCGAGTCAGAGCTTCACCCAATTCCATAGACTGCTGAGAGCCAGCTGTGTTGAGGGCCTTGTGGCATAGAGGCAGAGTGGAATAAGGCTCCAACACTGCCCTCAGGGAGGTCAGAATTAGGATGTGTAAAGTGATCTTCCAATGTTTTCCTGTAATTTACCCTTTTGTTTAAAAATACGCTATTATTGGTTATAATACTCAGATCACATATGAAAGGATGGAGCCCACAGCTATGTGAGTTTGAATGTCAGCATTCTATCATTCACACCTAATTGTTGTGGTCAGGGCAGTTCGAATGAAAATAAAGGACAGTTAAGTGAAATAAATCAATATGCTGGAAATGTGATATTGACTCATAATACCAAATCAGAAAAGAAAATGGTAAGTTTGTATGAGTTACTTGAAAAAATGATGAGCCTTTTTGTACTAAACTTAGATATAATTTATTGGGTCAATGCCATACTAGAGCTTTTTTTAAAAAATATGTAAATAAAGTATGTCTAGTCTTTAGGATGGAACATTCCAGGTAATGGACCAGGACCAATATCTTGAATAGAATCGAACACTAAAGAATTGTAAGGTCTAAACTACTGAGCTGTCTGATGCATTCCTCACTCAAGATAAAACTGCCAGTATTAACCACCCTGGAATTTTTATTTTCAGAAATGGTCATAACATTTCCTTTTCAGTAAGAATTATGGATAAATTTGCCTGTAGGACAAAGCAGTCTTGACAAAATGTTGTCTCTTGACCTTTCAGAGCAAGTGTCCTGAAGAAGAAAAGGTCTCAGTGGGTAAACAGAATTAAAATGAGTAGTGGCTCCTACTCCTGTAGTTTGTCCAGGGAGTGACTGTGATCCACACTCACAAAGTGAGAGCTGGTCATGAGCAGAAAGACAGAGAGCAGGCTCACTAACACCAGGTAGGATGGCGCAGGAGATCATAGAGGGTGAATCTCCCAGCTCCGTAAGGCAGAGTTTCGCTTTTGATGTTCCTTTAAACACCTTTGACCGTAGGGTCTGAGAATGCACTTTGCTGACCAAGCATATCTGCTAATTGTGATTTTTTTTTTTTCCTGTCAGTCAGCCTTTTAATTCAAGGAGAGAGAGGGAGCAAGGAGGCCTAAATGAGCCTGGAGAAGGAAGATAGATTGGGCTTTCAGAGTAAAGGTGGCTGATGACCTTTGAGTAGGGGAACTCTCTTATAGAATACAGAGGGCCTTGTAAAGCATTCAAAAGGAAAGTTAAACAACAAAAATGTGTATGAAGCTTTGATCATTTAAATTTCAAATCTCCATATGGCATATGTACAAAAAATGTCTGTACATATGAAGATTATGGGGCATCCTGTTTATTTATAAACATATATACCTACATACATTTAAAGAATATATATATATATATATATATATATATATATATATATATATATATATATATATATGTCAATAGACTAGAAGCATGCATTTCCTCACAAATATGCCTCTTTCTTTGTAATTTCAAGAATGAAATTTATTCCAAATTAGATGAGTTTATTAGAATTTTGTGGCATTGAATTATTTCCCACCTATAACAGTAAATTCATGGTTTGGAAATTCTACCTTTGGAAAGAACAAAGAAAAAAAACACTTGTGTTAAGTGTAAAATTCTTACTAATCAATCCCAACATCATCTTTAAGTTACATTTCCTTTGTATATATTGAGTCTGTTTACATTTAATCAGTCTGAAATCACCACAATATGTTGATCAAATGTGTAATCAATTTACAAGAACTGTTTCAAGACTTAAATCAACATAGTTAATTCCTGTACCACTAGGAGAGAATTCTTGATATCCCCAGGGTCATTTTATTCATCCATATTCATTATGGCAACAGTCCAAGAACTTTGTCCTGCAATTTATAGATTTATATTGCACAACTGTTTTTAACTCAGCAAGCAGCCCTACTTTCAGTAAGTGGCTTTTAAGACTTAATGACTAAGTTGCTACACAAACTGACATAGCTTATTTATTTCATTATGTGTTAGGTTTTGTTAAGTACTTTCATACTTAAAAAATAAATAAAACCCTTACAAAAGTGTTCTGTGTGAGTGGTGATAACTAATAAGTACCCCCTTTGTTCAACTGGACATTTTACATAATGTCCTTGTTTTCCTGATGGGAAATACTGAGGTTCTAAGACATTAAGTAGCTCACCCAAAGTTTTGATTACAGTGTAAGGTTCAGTTTCCTACTGTTTGGGTTTCTGACTCCCAGAATTCCACCAAACCAGTGTGCTGGATGGGCAAAGAGCAATGGGGGAAAAGACTTGCTATATAACCAGCAATATGATGCTCCATCCTGTCAACATCTGGCTGACAAGACCAAAAATCTGGAACAGTGAGTGAGGATAAAAAGAGAATGTTTTTCACCATCTGTCATGGGCCATCTCCCTTGGCAGCAAATCTCTCTTTTTTTTTTTTTCCACCTTGCTTCACACACTGGTGGGTCTCTTACTGAGCACTTGGAGCAAAAGTCTTCTGCCAGAGTAGATCACCTTGAACTTACTTGAAAACTCTTTGGATGGATCCAGAGCCAAGAGTGAATTGATGAAATGTAGCCTGGAACAGTATGGTGTCACTTCTTAAAAGAAAGAAAAAAAGTGGGGGAAAAAAAGGCTGCAGGTGGGCTCTTGAGTTATTGTTTCGCTAAATTCAGTGATAAATATTCCCTTTCAACCACCACACAATGCAATAGGTTTGGAAAACAACAATGGATCATCATCATCCTCATTCTTCTCTTTATTTTGTCAATGATTACATCAAAAAATGCTCGAGTGGAGGCTGTTGGCAGTGCACCTAAGAGCATTGGACCCAGTCCTGGAAGCTGCATTACTCCTCCTTCCCCACCCTGCCACCCCCAGCCCTGCCACCACGAGCTGCTTCAAGGTGACCCAGTTCCAAAACACGGAGGCCTGCCACCCGTCCTTGAGGCCTGGATCAGCCACATTGGAGCAGGAACTACCCCCTCTTGTGGGAACCATATCAAATCCAGCTGCAGCTTGATTGCCTTCAACTCCCACCATCCAGATGTGCTAAGCATTGTGCCTCTGGAAGGCCAGGGAGAGGACAAGGGACATGAGACTCACTGAGGATGCCATTTAGACCTGGACAGACTTGGATTTCTCTCCCTTCGATGACTTCTTCCTGTCCACGGGCTCAGCCCATAGGATGGTGAAACTATGGCGACTGACTTCCGGCCTCCGGTCAGGTGCTGCCTTCAGAGCCAGTGCCGGTGTTGGGCCCTGAAGACGCCCAGGTGCAGGTGTTACCATCCCACCCCACCATGGATGATGTCCTGGTTGGGGCACTGGGCATATCTGTGAAAGTCTGGGACGTGGCCAAGCAGAGCCCCACACAGAGCTGGTGGCCCTCAGGGACCTGGTGCAGGGTGCTGTCTGGATCTGAGGCGGCCTGGTGGGCATGATGTGCAAGGACCAGCAGCTGTGGATCTGTGACCCCAGAGCAAAACCCAAGGCCTCCCAGGATACACAGGACCACGAGAACAGCAAGGATGGCCCCTGACGTGGACAGACACACAGGGGCACCTTGTGTCCAGTGGATTCAACCAGACGAGTGAGCGTGAAGTGCAGCTGAGGATACCTGGCTGTGCTCACAGGCCACACAGAAGAGATCTACTCTCTGTGCTTCCATCCCCTGGTGGTTGACCTGCTGACCTCCTCCCTGTGACCTTACCATTCAGATGGAGGACTTTCAGAGTGGACTCTGGCTGCTGAGGCTTCAGGGCCACTGGGACCGAGCTTTGGCCTGGCCTGGAGTTCCAATGGGCAGCAGTGGGCCACTGTCTGCAAGGATGGACGCTTATGGGTCTACAAGCCCCGGAGTGGCCCTAAGCCCTTCCAGGAAGGCCCAGGGCCCAAAGGAGCCCATAGAGCCCTCATTTTCTGGTTGTATAATGGTGACTGTCTGCTGGTGTCTGGCTTTGACAACCAAAGTGAGTGCCAGCTACTCCTGTGCTTGGCTGAGGCCCTGGCCAGTGGCGCCTTGGAAGTGCTGGGGCTGGATGTGGCTCCTTCCATCCTGCTCTCCAGCTACGACCCAGATACCCGGCCTGGTGCAACTCACCAGCAAGGGCATCACCAGCATGTTTCTGTACACGGTGCTCTCTGAGGCCCCTTTCTTCGCAGAAGAAACAGCTTCATGTCTGTCACTCAACCCCCACGAGGGTTTGGTCCTCCTGCACAAGACAGAGTGTGAGGAGTGCAAACTGGCATTTGCCTGATGCCTGTGGCTTCACCAGACCTCCCTGGAGCCTGTCACTTCTGGCTGTCCTCATTCAGAAAAGGGTTCTTCTAGGATGATGTGTTCCCAGACACAGAGGAGAGCTGGGAGCCGGTTCTCAGTGAGTCCTGGCTGGGAGATGCTAACGAGCAGCCCAAGCTTGTCAGCCTTCAACCCTCTAGCATGACCCAGTTGAGCCAGGCCCACTGCCAGGTGGGCCCCATCCTCAGCGCTCTACCTGGAAAGGAAGCCAGACCAACAAAAGAAGAAAGAGCTGCTGAATGCTATGGTGGCAAGGCTGGGGAACCGAGAGGGCCCGCTGCCCCAGGACTCCTTCAAAGATGTGGACAAGCATGAATGGGACTAGCCTGCCTACCAGCCACCTCTGGCTTCACCTGCCACTGCCACCTCCTAGAACCACCTAGTGCCCCTGCACACCTCATATCTTACACTCTAATTGGAAGGCACCTCTTGGCCCTGGCACACCTCATCCCAGACGCCCTGGCTTTCTTTGGCCCTCAGGTACTCCTGTACCTTTTGGGCCCTGCTACAATGCTTGTGAATTGTCTGCACCTCTATTGTCTACTATTATTATTATATTAATTATCTCATTTGATTCCACAACTACTTTGAATGGTAAACAGCTTGAGAGGCCTCTGAAATTTTTGTGACCAACCTTTCATGTTAAAGAGAAAGAAATTAAGGCCCTGAAACAATAGCAAATAGTTTTGAAAGAGCAGAAAGTTCTGTTTTATTTTTATCTTACTTTTAATTTTTAAATCACAATAGATTATTATAACTTCATTTATATTGTATTTGTTCATAATAGCAGGATGATTATGACTTAATTTTTTTAATCTAGTTATTGAAATAGTGGAGTGATAGATATTCAGTACACCTGGTCTGTTGAGCTAAACTGTGATTGTTCTTTACACCTTTAAGATGTTGTCCTAGTATAAAAATAACCTGCTCATTTGTAGTGATCCTTTATGACTCAGAGTATTTTTTTTTTTACTATATCTGAAAACTATAATTTTATCCCCTTAAACATTTGAGTCTTTAAAGTTTTTGGGGTTTAAAAAGTTTTAAGTCATTTTTCATTTATCCTTCCCTTTCCACACAAATTGCTGATTTGTGACAAAATGCATTCTAACAAAAAGAGTGTACAAAACATTACTATATAGGAAACGTTTTTAGAAATATATTGTTAAATGTCCTCAATATTTAATAAATGTTTTTAGTAACAAGGGTTGAGTTAAGCAAAAACAAAGAACAGGAAATTTCTCTTCAGCACTTTTGTAAAGAAAAATTTAAGTGAATTGAGTAAATAGCCACTCTTTGAACATTTGACATTTTTATTTTAGTGAATTGATTAAGCATTTAATCATGTTATTCTGAGGTTTAAAAAAAATCTTTAATAACTCAGTTAAATGTGATTTGTCAGACATAGTTTCAGAAGTGGCTCTTTACTCAATCTTGGGGCATAATTCTGGAAGCAGTGGGGAATTAGATTGGAGAAGAAAGTTTAGACCAGATAATGGAGAGGAAGAAAGTGAGAGTAAGAATTTTATTCTGCAGGTAGGAAGGCATACTTGAAGACTTCCTAGTAGGAAAACGACTCCTTATGAACTCTGAACGACTAATTTGGCTGAGATATCTACAATCTATTAGAGCAGAAACTGTAGTTAAGAGCTTGTTTTACTTGGTAAGAGATGATGAGCATCTGAACAAGGATGGAGAGGAGAGAAGAGGGATGAGAAACATTATTTAGGTTGATCAAATATGCATGGAAAATATGGGAGAGGAAGACTAGGTGGTTATTTGGTTAAGAATTATGTGTAACCTAGAAAAGTAGAAATATTTAAGAGGCATTTAAAGCATCAGAGAGTGTTTTCTTTATTTTAACTATTAAATGAGAGATGAATCATATTCCAGGATAAGAGTACTAGCCATGAACCTTCAAGGAAATACCAGAACTGTTACCCACTTATCTTAGAACGGTACCTTAGCTTTACAAGCAGGGTGCTGGGCAAGGGCTATTGGGTAGCCGGTATTCTAGGTCTGTCATACTTGATGTAATTCTGCCCTACAAGTGAGGCTGGGTGAAGAAAGAGCCTCAGGCCTCTCAGCTGCCCTTGCCTAAAGTAGAGCTTTTGCAACTCAGAGTTGGGGAAGAGCCATAGTCCTCAACCAGGAGCTAGACACAGAGGGAACCCTGTATTCTTGGTTGCAGCTAGAAGAGTAGAGTTTCTATAATGCTGAGCTGGGGGCTGCCGGGGTGGTGGAGCGGAGAATGGATTGTGGATTCAGTGCCACAGACTTGCAATTCTTACTGAGATTCAGTACATTTTCTTTGTTTTAAATTGGGGAACAGTGTGTTTTTCCAGGACCCATCAGCCCCAAGTCAAGTAGTTGTTCAATCTAATTGTGGAGGGTGCAACTCAGTGGCCCATGTGGGGATTGAACTTGCAATCTTGGTGTTATGAGCACTGTGCTCTAACCAACTGAGCTAACCGGCTGCCCCTGGTACATTTTCTTGAATAAATGTATCTTCCTATGCTGTACGCCCTTAGGACAATGTACAGAGACCTTAGTTACAAGTGTTATTTTAATGCTTTTCACCAGTTATAGTTGTTTCACTGGTGAGGGTCTAGAGTTTCTCACACTGCCATTCCAGAAGTTGTCTCTTTAGTTATCTTTTGTTAATTGAGATTTTTGGCAGGTGAAATGTGCTTAGAAGACGAAAAAGGATTGTGAATGGGTCTGAAAACCCAGGCCATACAAGTAATATTTAGGAGAACTATTAAATCTGGAAGAGATGCCAGGAAGCAGTGTTTTCACTGGTAAAGGTAACTTTAACCTGTGTAGCTCCAACTGAGCAGGCCTAAAATTAATACATAAAATTATTGGGAGGCAGATTTCACTAAATCTTTCAAGCAACTTTAGTTGAGTGAGCAATAAATGGCAGCCAAATGTGTGGCTCTGAACTCCCTTTTACCGGAGAGGTGTGAACAAAGCTGAGAAAGCATCTTTTAAAGGGGATGCTAGAGGAAATGTCTTGCAATGATAGATTGTCAGGCAAGATGAACATAGAAATGTTTCTACTGCACAGAAGCCAGTTTGGAGACTGCTGTATTAATCAGTCTTTTAAAACCCAATGCTGGTCTGTAGGGGACAGTAACAGATAGAATGGAGAGACGTGGACTAGCACCTAGCATGACAGTAAATGCTGCAGGGCAAAATATGAACATATATGAGATTCATTAGAGCCTCTTGCAAACAGAGTTCACCTGGCTTTGAGTTAACACTCATTCCTTTTCATTTATAATCTAAATGGGCCATAGCTGTGATTTAAGGGAATGCTTATGTACCCATGCGTCTTGCATGCTCGCCTCATCTTTGGTTAGATGTAGAATTGTTTCATTAGAGCTCAACTTCATGTACTGTCAAGACATTAGAAAATGTGAGCCTTAGCACCTGGCGTACCAAGCAGCAAAGAAAAAAATAAATAACATGTTTACTTGCACAAGTCTTCTGCAATTAGTTGACTTTATCCGTATACCCAATAATGGTAGAAGTTTCCAGAAGCAACAAGATGTACACTAACATGAGTAAAAACAAACAAAACTATGAATGAATGTTTATAAGATGTAGACTCAGATCACAAAGTAAAGCAAACATTCATGCATTTTTTTTTTAAATTAAGTAATATAAATTCGGAATATCTCTGTAATGATGCTCTATAAGACAAATTGCTAAAAGCAGCACAATATCAGTAGAATAAATGGAAGAACATTTGAATAATGTAGCCTTTTAGTAGCAAGTAGGTAGAAACTCTAAAGGGAATTAGAATATGGTAAGAAAAAATTCTTGTCACCAGATCACCAATTTTGGTAATAATGAAAAGAATGTTAAGAACCTCATTTAAATTGTGATTCTATACAGCTCACAAAACTTTTTGCAAAAACATAATATTTGAGATATATCTAATGAGGTAGAATGCTAGGAGCTTTTTTCTATGTGTGTATGTATCCTTATCTATGGTATTTATCTATGGTAAAATGTATTTCAGCAAGAAATTCTCAAGAAAGTTTGTTTTGTTTGTGAGTCCTGCATTTACAAATATAATTAAAATAATACACCACGTTTCAGCTGAGATTTGATAAAAAAAAATCATGTTATTAAGAAGACCTGTTACAGGCATTGGAAATGAAATAATGTTTTCTATCTTACTATAATCATGGCTTTTCAAATTTTATATTCCTTAAAATTTCTCTCTGGAGTTATGATAGAACATCATTGATAAGCTCATGGTATAACGGGACTGACATTGTAGAAGAAATTCCCTTAATGAGTTTATACAGCTTCAGATACAAATCAACAATTTTAAAACAAATTAGAAAAATATAACAGAAAAAATGTTACAACTATGAAAAAACCATTAATTTGAATATACACCTTGTGTTGTATCCCTCCATTCCCTCTGAAGAAATATGATTTTAATTTTCAAAAAAATGATAATTTCCTATGTTGAGAATTTTAAAAACAATTAGCAAGTCATGAGTACAGATTTAGCATAAATTTGCTTTTGAAAGGAGTTCATAAAACTGTTTTTCATCATAAGTAGCATGTTGTATGAAACTTGAATTCTGGGGGATTTAATCATGAGGTTGTTAATTATTTACCATACAATAAATAGGTGGAGAAATAAAATGTGTTGTTATTTCATTAGTTATCATTGTGATCATTTATTATGTCATTCTATTTAAGTATAAGTAAAGACATAATGCTTCTAATTTAATAGATTATAATATTCAAATTAACATATGCCTAATTAATCCAAAAATCAATCAATTTACAGAGAGTTAATAGATAATGTAACTTTTGTGATTAAAGATCTAAATCAAGTGATGTTTTTTACTTTAATTTTGTCCAATAAGAGTTGTCTGTTTAATGGATATAATGAATTGAACAGTTTGGCCTTGACCTCTTGCACCATTATTTTAGAAGAAAGAATAATGTTTTGGAGAGTAATTTTATATAATTTCTTTCAGACAAAATAAAGAAAGAAATGCATGTTTTGTTCCTACATAAAATTAAATAGATGGCAACTTTGAACTTTGCCTCATTGCTTCATGTTAAAAGTAGTCCCTCGGTACTGATTAAGTTATAAAGCCTGTCAGGTATATACATGTGACTAATTAATTACAGTTCTCTTTAGTAGCTACGTTATTATAGTAAAAATGAGCTATATAATGCTGCAGTATTAAACACCCTTAAAATCTCAGTAGTTTAATTCAAAGAAAGTAGTTTAACTCATGTTGTAGCTCCAACATGAATCAGCAAGGTGGTTCCTATAACTTGTTGCCCAGGTTGACAGGGTGTCTTAATCTATGGTTTCCTATTCATCTAGCAGCAGGAAGACTATTGAATCTAGTACTGGCTGCTTAAGCTACTGTCAGGAACTGCCATTTCTACTAACATTTTACCGGACAAAAAATGCCTATCTTCAGGGATGCAGGGACAGGAAATCTCACCATGTTCCAGAAGGCAGAGAGTCACAAAATTATTTAGCAAATAGAATTAATCATACAACATGCTGAATTTTGTTTCAAGGTCATTGTTGGATAATGCTAAATACATCTTATTAGTGTTAGGAGCTAAAGAATATGTGCCAACATTTTTTGAGAATTGATGGATTGACTTTAACATCCATCCCGATATCTGTTAAAATATTGTGATTCCTTTGATGATTCAGGATACTGGCATGTTATAGAGGTCACTTGGATCCAGTGACATTATTTAGCTACAAGTGAAATGGCAGAAATGTAATGTGGTCATAACAAGATCAGACTCACAGAATTTCTTCAATAAGGAATACACATACTGTTGGATGGTCTGACTAATGAAAGAACCTGGTAGGTGCCTGAAATAACTAAGAGACCACTTAAATTTGAGTCAAGCACTGGGAATAAGAATCTGATTCAAATCAGGAAAGGAGGGCTTAGCATTGGGGTAATCAGAATAAGCAGACTGGCCAGAGGTGCCACCTAGCAGGAGAATGGATCCAGGCAGGAATCTTGACCAAGACAGACAAGATGAAAGCTGGTTAAGAAAGAACTGACATTGGTATAGGCAAGGGTGAGATTATTAGATTGTTTCAGAATGAAAGGAAGTAAACCATACCACTGTTGCAGTTTACTTGGCAGTACATTATGTAGTTCCCAGTAGGTCAAAATACACAACACGAAGGTTTTTTGCTCAAATCTGACTTTTAAAGAGATTATGCAAAATGAAACCAAGAAATATCATTGTGTGACTGGATATTCCAGCTTTTTAAGAGTTCAATGTGTTAAGGGTTGATATATATTGATGAAGAAAAGATATGACTTTGTGCCTAGAATGCTCTGAATTTAACTCAGAAGATAGAAACGCCTCTTTGGGGTTAACAAGGTACTTTTTGTGTGGGCTAAATTGGAGTTGAGCTCTTCAAATACCTGGGGATGTTTCCTGGAAGATAGCATATGCTGTGAACACATTGCTAGATGAAGTTGGGAGATTTAGTTGGGAATAGCTGGGAGTTGTGTGAATACATTTATCTCATAAATAATTTTAATAATAATAATAATATAATAATTTTAATATTAAATTGGAATACTTGAATTTTAATTCTATAATAGTTGAGGATGCTTTTTGATAGCAGCCCAGGTAAGAAATTTCAGTGCATATTTGTAATTTGAAGGTTTTTTTTTCCTTTTATTTACTTTTTATTTTATCATATTATACTTAAAGATAAATTAAGAGCTTTGTTTCATAAATATGGGATTACATAAAAACACTGAGAGCAAGAATATTGTTGTTGATTAACTTTCTATACTTAAACTTGTATATTGTGTTGATCAATCTAGATGTTTATTAATCGGCTGATGACACTAAGCAGTGAGAAAAGCAGAGCCCAATGGAAAATTGAAACTATCCCTTATGTACAATAGCATGTCTTTAATGTTTTATAACAACAGAAACAGCAAATCTTAAGAGATTTTGCTAGCTACAACTCTTTTATAGTTGAGATGGCCTTTTAATAACTAAATCTTTAAACCCATGATTACCCAGAAAATGGAGATTGTTCTGTTTAAAAGACTAGGATGTATCATTGCACTCACATATTTGTTTCTAAGCACAAAGCACTTTTTAGTGGACTTTGGCAATTCGTAATTTTTATTTTAAAGCTGAGCTTCCTAAATATGACACCCTGATTTAATCTTAAATTATCAATTATTCAGAACAAAAATTTCCTCCTAATGATAATAAAGTTTTTCTCTTAGTAATTTGCTCATATCTGTTCATATCACAAGTACTTAAACTTCATTAATAAAAAACTATTTTTCTTAATATAATAATAGGCAGGAAATAATTAGATGTGTTTATATATTTATTTTCCTAATAAGCTTTCTTTGAAACTTTGTTATGCCAGTTTGAAATGTTTTGAAAATAGTGCATTCGGTTTGTGAAATTGAAATGTTATATCTGTATATCCTTTGAATATAGATTGCATTTTATTAACACATTAAGTATTTTGTGAATCACTTTTCATACTATATAGATTATACATATGCATCCTATGTTGATTTCTAATTTATATAAAATTATTTTAAATTTTATGGAGCTATTTTAAGGCACATTAAATGTAAGTATATTTTTCATCACAAAACATGGGACACAAATCTTTTAAATCATTATTTAAACATTTAATAAACTGCAGTAGACCTGAACATCTATATTTAAGTTTTTTTCCCCCCAACGGCAAGCAGAATGTGAAATAATTTTTCCTCATGCTATCAGTCAGAGCTGCTCTTTATTTAACAGTAGACGCTGTAGGGAAGATTATTCATAACCCAGAGATTACACTACAGGCCTTTTTACTTCCTCAGTTATTTCCCACTTACATTTGTACAAAGATTTGAATGCCTCATTACTCTTTAAGAATCTACCCGCTTGCTCGCACTTTTGCTCATGCTCTCCTCGCGAATTGAAGGGGCTCTGGTCACAGCCTGTGGCTAGGGAGGGAGACAGAGGTGGCAGCTGGGAAAGATGAGGCTGCAGTGGTGGCTGTGGTGGGAAGATGGCGAGGACCAGCAGCAGAAGCAAACTATCGCTGAAGACCTGGTCGTGACCAAGTATTAGATGGGGGACGACATCGCCAACCGGGTACTTCGGTCTTTGGTGGAAGCATCCTGCTCTGGTGTGTCGGTACTGAGCTTGTGTGAGGAAGGTGATGCCAGGATTATGGAAGAGATGCGGAAATTTTTCAAGAAAGAAAAAGAAATGAAGAAAGGTATTGCCTTTCCCATCAGCATTTCAGTAAATAACTGTGTATGTCACTTCTCCCCTTTGAAGAGCAACCAGGATTATATTCTCAAGGAAGGTGACTTGGTAAAAATTGACCTTGGGGGTCCATGTGGATGGCTTCATTGCTAATGTGGCTCACACTTTTGTGGTTGATGTAGCTCAGGGGACCCAAGTAACAGGAAGGAAAGCAGATGTCATTAAGGCAGCTCACTTGGTGCCGAAGCTGCCCTACGCCTGGTCAAACCTGGAAACCAGAACACACAAGTGATAGAAGCCTGGAACAAAGTTGCCCACTCATTTAATTGCACGCCAATAGAAGGTATGCTATCACACCAATTAAAGCAGCATGTCATTGATGGAGAGAAAACCATTATCTAGAATCCCATAGACCAGCTGAAGAAGGACCATGAGAAAGCTGAATTTGAAGTACATGAATTATATGCTGTGGATGTTCTCGTCAGCTCAGGAGAGGGCAAGGCCAAGGATGCAAGACAGAGAACCACCATTTACAAGATCCTTCTAAACAATCCGGCCTGAAAATGAAAACTTCACGTGCCTTCTTCAGTGAGGTCAAAAGGCGTTTTGATGCCATGCCATTTACTTTAAGAGCATTTGAAGATGAGAAGAAGGCCCAGATGGGTGTGGTGGAGTGCGCCAAACATGAACGGTTGCAACCATTTAATGTTCTCTATGAGAATGAGGGTGAATTTGTTACCCAGTTTAAATTTACAGTTCTGCTCATGCCCGATGACCCCATGCGGATAACCAGTGGTCCCTTTGAGCCGGACCTTTACAAGTCTGAGATGGAGGTCCAGGATGCAGAGCTAAAGGCCCTCCTCCAGAGTTCTGCAAGTCGGAAAACCCAGAAAAAGAAAGAAAAAGAAGGCTTCCAAGACTGCAGAGAATGCTACCAGTGGGGAAACATTAGAAGAGAATGAAGCGGGGGACTGAGGTGGGTCCCATCTCCCCAGCGTGCTGCTCCTGCCTCATCCCCTTCCCACAATACCCCAGGCTCTGTGAAGTGCAGTTGTCTTCTCCACCCAGGACCACCAGCAGAGCAGGGGTCTCCCTGCCCCCATCCCAGTACCTTAACCCAACCCCCTTCCAACAACAACCAGCGCCAACTGACTCTGGTCTTGGGAGGCCAGGCTTCCCAGCCACTGAAGACTACTTTAAATTGAAAAGAGAAATTGAATAATAAAATGAGGAGTCAAAATCCATCATCTTGAAGCCCCTCTTTCTAGGCTTTTTCTACCACTCTCTGCTTGGTCAAGGTTTACAGCCCTACAATAGAACAGGGAAGAGGAGGCTAAAGTAGCCACCACCACTAAAAATTCAGCTGAAATTTTTTTATAAACTCCAGTGTCAGCATTTTTCTATCTGTTGGGGCTTGGTCCTCTCTTTTACCACTCTCCCCAAGTATTTTATCCGGCCTCAAAATAGAAACTGTTCTTCAGATTGTTTTTATTCACATGTGGCAGATTCCGTTTCTGATCCTGGCTGTCTGGTCAGGCCCCTCCCATTTCTAGAAGCTGGAGCCTGCACTTAAGGGATTCTCATCTATGAAATGGATCCTCATTTGTAAATCTTTTTAGTCATTTTTGTTCTGCAGGACTTCCCCCCACTCCCCCACAAAACTGTAAAGGAGGAATCCATTTCAACCTGTCCAATTCTTTGGAGTCAGTGGGGTCTTCCCTTGCTCCATCTTAACAAACCTGAGCTGGAACCTCAAATGTGGTTTTGTTCCTGTTTGAAATATTTTGACCTCCCTCCCTTGAAAGAAAGACCAGGAATCAGAGGAGCAGACTGAAGAGACAACTCCTGGATTTCTGAAGCTATGGACTTGAATTGGATGAATTGTTAGGGGTTTGGAGAGAAAGGTGACGAATTTCAGTACCTCTGGCATGCTGTCCCAGGGAACTAGAGCTCCCACTAACTTATGAGGTTTTTAAACACATTGAAAATGACATGGTGTTAAAGTAAATTTGGTTTTGCTCATTTAAAAAAAAAAAAAAAGAATCTACCCAACAGTGCTTTAAAATCAAGATCCTTCATGCACAATAAACCTAAATATTTTAACCATCCTACAATTTCATTTTGAAGAAAACAATGCTATGGTGAAGAAGAGATGCGTAAGGAGAGTAAAACAAAGGCTTTTCCAGTTATTTTATTTGATTGAATGTGATTTTAATGTTCACAATTGCTGTAAAAAAAAAAAAAAGCATTGTTTGTTGCTTGAAATTGAGATTGGATTTAGAGAAAGGTAAGAGTAGGCACTGTGCCTGAGGAGTTAGGGACAGATGGGAGAGGAAGATTTCTCCAAGGTTTCATTATATCTGATAGTTAATGTTTTCCCCATTGTTCTCATCCCCTTTTACCTGACTATCTTACCTTTGATGTCTTATCTTTTTTTTTTCCAGAAGTTCTTTTGACTTTTAAGATTGTGTAAGAGGTGTATAAGTCCATATTACTGTGTTTTTATCCCTGCCATACAAAGTAACATCCTGCTTAAGTTACTGTATTTTAATTGGCTATTTATTGAAGGTGATCTCTTTTAGGACAGGGAATATGTCCTGCTAACCATTCATCCATAGCACTAGGTACAGTAATTAATGCATTCTTGATGTGTAATAAATGTTTGTTGAAGGGATGAACAATTACCATTTAGCCTGGATGAATGGAATGAGTTGTGTGCTTTGGAATAGGTTAGATATAAAATATGGTGTGGAAAGGTAATATAATGAATTCAAGGTCAGAATTGTTGGGACAGAATTTCTTCCTCTTTTCTACACTTTCGTTTCAGAGCCAATGAAAGGATACTTAGGAAATAGAATTTCTGAGTTTGATCCCAGTTTTGCAACTAGTTACCTTTGTGATATTGGTCAAGTTTCCTAACTACTCTAAGCATTTATTTCTGCATTTGTGAAAAGAAGAAACTTAATTCCATGATTTATAAGGTCTTTTGAGTAAGAAAACTATATGTCAATGTGAAAAGTTCCTTGACATCTGTCATAGGGCTGAGAAATTAGCTGAGGAAGAAGTTCTCCTATTGGGTAGAGAATAAGTATTACTTTGTTTTGTCATGTTTCAGTAACCTGAGAATCAGGGGGGAAAAAAAAGGAAAAAAAAAAAAAACAAAGAAAAACTGACAGCTCTCCTGACTCTATTGACAAAATTAATGGGGGATGTCCATATGTCCTTGTAATTTTCAGAGATCCAGAAATTAAAATTAAAATGTGTTTATTAAGTCTATTAAGCATAGACTTACTGATATCAGAAAAAGGAAGTTTACACATACATTACAGAGATACAGTGTTGCAGAAGTTAGTTTTGTGGTGGATGATTCTCATGTCATGTGACTAAGAAGGAGGTATAGCAAGACTGATCCAATAATACAATCACTTAAAGTGAATGGCACAAGTTGATGCAGCAGCTCTGCTCCTGTCAGCTATTTACGAACCCCAGTTTCTTTAAAGTCATCACTTTATCCCAGGGCTCTGTGGTCACCTGCATGATCAAAACTAGGTTACTCTCATATCTGATTTCCAAATGATGGGGAAGAAGGGTGAGTAGATAGAAATGTTACATGGGCAATAGAAGTAGCACACATCATTTCTTCTCACTTTATTTGCCTTTTTAGATGTTACCTGGTAGTCCAGGAAGTAAGGAAGAATATGTTTTGGTTGACATATAGAAGCCTGTACCACTGGGTGACTATATTATGTGACTTTTTAAATCAAAAAAGGCATATGGTAAAATGAATTCAATATGTACTTTATTAACTGATGAATCATTATACAGCATCACATCACAAATATATGTTTCTTTGATATATAATCATGGTATGGTATAAACTTATACTATATGCCCATTAAAATGATTTAGTAAAAATGTATTTAATAGACTGGGAATGAGTTTACAATATGTTGTTAATTTTAAAAATCAGATTATAAAACCAAAATTATTATTATTATTATTATTATTATTATTATTATTATATTGTGTTTTATTTTCTTAAAGGCAGTGTCACTGACCCTCCTATGTGGGATCAGAACCAGGGCCCCTGGCGTCCCAAGCCAGCCCTTAATTTTTTGTAAATATATTTTGTGTCTATATATATATGGAAATATTGGAATGATATACATAAACATGTTAATGGTACTTATTGCTCATGGTTTTGCTTTAGCTAGCTGTTTTCTAATTTTCCCAATGAACATGTATTTATTATGTAAATCAGTAATAATAACACAAGTTTTTGAAATGGTTCACAGGAGACTTTAAGTTCAAGTTCATTCTGCTTCAGCTATGCTTTGGCTAGAATTAGTCATTTCTCTGGCCAAAAGTTTCAGAGAGGCTTATGATACCCCAAAGCAAATTTGCCAGAAAATTTAGGGGCAAGAATGTGGAAAGGAAGGAGTTACAGCATCTGGACTATGATCTGATTCTCTCATTTTATTATGGGGAGTTGCAGGGGTAAAGAAAGCAAATTGAAGGCAGATAACTGACAGTCTCATCTTGTAAACATGATAAAAGATCCTCTGGGAAGATACACCAATATTTGCCAGAAGGAAAATTCTTATCTGTAAAATGCTTCAAGTGGGATATCTCAGTTTTGCATTTTCTTATCAAATATACAAAGTACAGATTTATGAAGTATATAGCTTCCTGGAGAATGTCACATAAGCTATACAACTCTTAGGGTTGTATAGTCATCATATAAGATGTTTTGTCAGATAATCCACAACCTTCATTTAGAGATCTTACTGTTATGTGGGCCAGAAAATATATGTTTAATGAAGGAAGGAGGCTCTGGGGAGCCATGCAGGATGTAGTAGACCTCTTTCTGCTTTTCTGCGCCTCTTGCTAGCTTATATTTATAAGTATTAATAAAGTTTGGTACTAGGTGTATTAGTTAGCTAGGGCTTCCATAACAGAAAATCATAGACACAATGCATTAAATAACAGCATTTTATTTTCTCACAGTAGGTTACTTTTGGTCAGAGGCAGTGTTATAAGATAAAACAAGATAAGATAGATAGATGATAGATAGATAGATAGATAGATAGATAGATAGATAGATAGATAGATAGATAGATAGATAGAATCTTCAGACACTTGATTCACATCCATCATGGAGAGAGACTCCCAATCCTGGAAGTATGGAGGGAATGAAACTGGATAGAAAATAGCGGATTCATAACTTTGATTATACACGCAGTCTGGGGCACACTTTCAGTGAGTGTATTAGTTGGATAAGACATACAACAAAAGACTGCATACTAGATGACTTAAACATCATAAATGTATTTCCTGACAGTTCTCTAGGGTAGAAGTACAAGATCAAAGTGTCGGCAGCTCTAATCTAATCTGATTTCTCCTTCTACCTCCCTCCTTAGAATGCAGATAGAGACCTCAGTGTGTCCTCATATAGCCTTTTTATTTTTAATGGCTTCTGTCTCTTCCTTTTTAAATTAGGACATCAGTCATAATGGTTAGGACCATTAGTATGACCTTATTTAATCTTAATTTCCTCTTTACAGGTCCTACCTACAAATACAGTCACATTCTAAAATACTAGGGGTTAGGACTTCAACATAGAAATTTGGGGGGGACACAATTCAGTCCATAACACTGGTTAAGAGCTCTAATCTACATGTGTCTGATTTGAAAATTTAATTTCTTATGTTAACTTGGAGAAAGAAAGTAGTTGTGAGTTGTGATACTCTCTGTGATTTAAGAGCTGTGGTATTATTAAAACAGTTGCATTTTGTAACAAATTCACCTAAAAGTCTTATCCAAAATCGACAAGAACATAAACATGTACAATGAATGTCTGAAATGAAATGAGTGCAACATTTAAATATAACTCTATTTCTTATCCAGATAGTGTAGTTGGCTAAATATTTTCATCCTCTCTGCCTTGATGTTGAGTATTTGCTTGTTTGTTTCCCCAGCCATGTTATACAAGGTAAGAAGATTTTATCATTAGAAAACTTGATTCCTATTCAGGATATCCTAGATTTTTAGTTAAATAGACATTGTACGTTCCCAAACCAAAGTAAAAGGAAATAAAAATAAAGATTTGATATTAATATCAATGCTGTTTCTTTATCTCAATTCATAAGCTATGTCCATATGTGATGTATTCAACAAACAGGATTTCAGTCAACATATAACCAAAGTAATTTTACCTTTAATTGTTAGCTTCCCCTGTCTTCCCCCTTAAAAGGAATTACGTTCTCTAATCTGTGGGTGGTCTGATGAGAAGGTTTTTTTTATGCATTCCATCTTATACACTTACTGCCTGGAATTCCCCTCCAGTGAAGTTCTGCTCTTGGATTTGCCATACGTCACCTTCCGGTGACAATGACCACCACCTGGAATTCTGAGCACCTCTTTACTCATTATCTAAGTGCCTTCTCTCAGTGTAGCTGAGATGGGGTGAATATGTTTTTCTCTCCCTTGATTCTTTTATTTTTTTTTAGAGGGCAGCGTCACTGGCCCTCATATGTGGGACCCTAACCGGGGCTGCTGGCTTCCCAAGCCAACTTTCAACCACCGCGCCACTCGGCAGGCCTCCCTTGCTTCTTTATCACTCAAGCTCTTTAAGGCTATCATCCCAGTCTACGCAGCTGTACAGTAGGGATGCACCAGATTTTGGTTTATGTCATGGCACAGGACCAAAGTCAGCTACTCGCCATTAGGTTTTGGCCATTGGTAACTGAATAATAGAATACCTACTTCAAAATCATGCAAATATCATCAAGGACAAAACACACCTGGAAGTGCCGTCAATGATTTTGGAAGCATATCATGTTTTACTCTCAAATGCCAAGTGTGTGTTGTAGCACAGGACATGTCACAGAATTACTCCCTGTTGCAAAGAGTGTGTGGTCTGCTTTCATCCCTCTTCAACTTGGAAAATCTGCACAATGTACAAAAAATATTGGAGATCCTTTATCATGCATTGTTATAATAGTTCTAATAATTTGAACAGCAGTGATTACATGTTTAAAAGATTCCCTGGAAAAAAGGAAGCTTTAATATTACACTTTGTTGATATAAATACTGAAGTAGACACACAACAATTAGCACATTAATACCAAGTAGACTTACTAAAAACCAGTGACTGCTCTAAAGAAGACATAGTTGACTGGAAAGCACTAACCTATGCAATCAAACTGCTATCTCCTGTACTCAGGCATTTCTTTCATGATGATTGTGTCCTATCCCTGGAAATATTTTGCTAAAATTGGTACACGCGAAATTAAATATGAACTTAGTTAGGAATTCAGGGGCAATTTTGTTATTATGAATGTCAATTATGTCTCTCCATTGTAACATTTATAGATCAGAGATTTAAGGGCATTTTCTTCAGGTGGTTGTGTTATGCATCAGAAATGCAAATAAAAATCGAAAATAAAAATCAGAGCGGAGGGCAGTAATTCTGCTTCTGTAAATACTCAGAAAATATCTCCCTCAAGTGGTGTACAAAGTTTCAGTATGTGGGATTGCTCAATTAAATTGCAATGGTCAGCATCAACCAAATCTTCAAGTCTAAAGAAGAGTTGTCTTTAATTGGGTATTATTAGCTGTAAAAGAAAACACAAGAAGTTTTGGCAACATCACCCTCGACTATAACCTATTGAGGTTTAGCTGAACCAAAACACATCTTGTTCCTCCACCGATGTCAATTAAAATTTAACATCTATTTAGTACCACAGATATTCAATGTAGTATCTGCAGGAGGAATTAGCAAAAGATAGTGCTGAGAACTTTTTTCTTGTAAAGTCAAAATATTACCAAAAAAATCTTGATACTACCCTTTTGAAAATTATAGCATTACAATTGTACAAATCTAGGACTCACATTTAGCTTTATTTATATCTTTTAAATATTCATCCTCTGGTGATGATATTCAGCTTCCATCCTGGCTTTGGATAAATTGTTATTTTAATACTTAGCTATTTATCACATATCCAAAATGCGTATCCATTCGACTTTTACTGTACACATTTCTTTGCCATAGGCTCAGGGTAATTTATGAAGGAAATGACAATTTGAAGGTTCAAGTTCAGCTATCTTGGTCTTTCCTTGGGCTTTAGGAAGAGAGGCCCCATGAACATCTCATCTCTCTCATGACCTGGATTTGTTGACTTCAGGTTGACATGGGTTTTCTAAGAAGACTTTTTATCGAATCCCTCAGTCTAAAACTCAGATCTTTTCTCACAGTGACAGAGCTTGCTTCCTGGTTCCTTCCATCTTCCCCCTGGGCCAACCTCCACTCTGGGTGGCCCTGTTTCAAGATACACCCAACACTAATGGTTATTACAATAGCTCTTAGCTTCACAAGGATCTGGAAGGTTTGGTAAGTGCAGGGGATGAGCTGTATATGGACTCCTGTACCACTCCCATAGGCCAAAGAAATACTTTTAAGTTTCCTTTTCGATACTTCTTCCAGTGCAGTCTGCTGGTCCTTTACTATCACATCATAAATACTGACCTAGTTGGTAAGTACCTCTTTTCCAAGAACAAATACTAGTATTTAAGAGACTATAAAACACTAATATTTTAAGAGACTATATGCTTTTAGTTCATATTTAGAAATAATATTTCCTACATTAACCATGTCTCTGCCCTGTCCTTGAGTGTATAGTTCCTTAGTGTTGCTTTTAATTTATTTTCTACTTTTTCCATGGCCCCCAGGAATCATAAAAATGTACATTAGCCTTTAATGTCTTCTTTTATTGAGACCTAGGGACAGACTTTCTATCCCATTCCCCTCTTTGGAGTCAGAGCCTACCTCTGATTTAAGAGAAATGGAAGCTAGTGATGACCAATGTGTCCTACAACTGACCCACGGATAACTAAAGACCTGAATAGGCACATTATCATGCCACATAGCTAATAGACATATGAACAAAGATTGGAATTAAAATAATAATAATAATTATTATTATTATTATTCACACTTCCAGTTCACAGTGCAGATTATTTCATCCTACCCCATCTTCCAAAAGGTAAAACAGTGGCTCTAAAAGACCCTTAAGGGTGAGTTGAGGCTAAGAAATTCCTTCCCAGAAATAGAAAAAATAGGATTGTAGGGACCGAGACCACCCAGCAAGGGTTAATTTAACCATCCAGAATTATCCAATAACAAAGCTAGAATTGAGCCTGCTGAGGAGTGGATGGGCTGCAGAAAGGAAGGTATATCTGTGTGTCCAATGAAGGGGACAAGCAGCTGGGATGAGCAGGAAGTTGTTCCGCGGAAGCTCAGTAAGGTTGGTTTTCTTGGTGTTCTAACAAGAGCTATGAATCATCTGGTGTTCCAGAAGCATCATGACAGGCGAAGATAGATGGGCTTGTTTCTAAGTACTATGTTCATTCATTCATTCATTTATTCAACCATTTTTATTGAGTTCTAGGCTTTGGAACTATCTATAACTGAATCAAACAGGCAAATGTCACAATCATCATGGAGATCACATTCTATAGGGGAAAGGAAGACAGCAAAGAAAAGAAAGAATGATAGTAGTAATGATAGTAGTATAGATTATCGTAAGCACTATGAAGAAAAATCAGGGCAGGTAAAGGGATAGCCTGTTGAATGGGTGTAAAGATTTTAGAGAGCTTGGTCCCGGAGAAGGCCCCATTTGAGCAAACACCTGAAGGAGATGAGGGAATGACCTCTGTTAACATCTGAAAGTAAATATCACCAGCATCACACTTTTTATTGTAAGTTAATATCATATTTGGTACAGTATATAATTTGAGCACATCATTGACTTTTGTCAGTTTTGAGTGGAGAAAAATTACTTCAATTTTAAAGCAATTACCTTAATCATATTTATATATAAGTGAATTTGGATTATTCCTAAATTATTATTATTATTATTATTATTATTATTATTATTATAAAGCAATCATATCTCTCAAATAACTGACTTTTTAAAGGAAAAAGCATTTTAATACAGGAGTTTCCGACATGTTTCTGGCAATTATATTTCAATAAAATTCATTTATTTGGTCATTCACCAAGCTTTGTAATTATACCTAATATAGCTGGACACTGAGCAGATATAATTATTTTATATATTTTAAAACTGAGAAATAATTTGCATATATTAAACTGCATTGAATTTAAGGAATAGTACTATATGTTTTTGATACATGCATACACTCATGTATTGAAGTCTCAAGATACAGAATATTTCCATCACCCGAGGAACAATGTCATATTGATAACGGGTAATCTATCACCACCATCCCCAATAACAACTGTTCTAATTTTCTTTATCATATATTGGTTTTTCCTGTTTAACAATTTCAAATAAGTGGAATTATGCAATATTTACTCTTTAGTGTCTGGCTTCTTTCACTCAGCATAATGTTTTTAAGGTTGATTTATATTTTTGAGTGGGTCAGTTTCTGTTGTGAAATACTTTTTAATTGTAAGAATATACCAACATTTATTTATCCATTTTCTGTTGATGGACATTTTGATTGCTTGCCAGGTTTTGGCTAATATAAATAATTCTGCTACATAAATTTTTACACAAGTTCCTTTATTTACCTATGTTTTCACTTTTTATGAATAAATATCTAGAAGTGGAATTGGTGGATCATGAAGCACTTGCTGTTTTGCCATTTAATTTGTTTAGTTGCTTGCTCTGTCAATTTGGTAAATTCTATATGCACTGAACGGAAGTAAATATTAGTCTAATTCACATCATAAAAGTACAGAACAAAGGATGAACATTTTTTTGGTGGCCCTTTTTTTTAATTTACCATTTACTTTCTTTGTGCTGCAGTCTTTTTTTTTTTTTTTTTTTTTTTGAGAGCAGTGTCACTGGCCCTCATATGTAGGATCCGAACCGGGGCGCTGGCGTCCCAAGCCAACGCTTAACCACCGCGCCACTCGGTGGACCCTGTGTTGCAGTCTTGATTTCCTCATTTGTGTTTGTGCTTTGGCACATTTGGGTCTCTAGTCCTCCAGGGCAGGAAGGCAGAATGTAAATGGGAAAGAACTGTGGCAAAAATGACATTTTGGACAAGGTGAATAAGAATGGAAATGCAGCTTTATGCCATGATGTCATGTTTAGAGGCTTTTCATCAGTTGTAATAGAAAACAAATGTGCTCAAACAAGTTATTTTTTTCCCTCCTTCCCCCCAAAATCCCTTCATTTAGCATGGCCTAACCCATGTGGTTTTGTATTACAAGGGTTAGGTTTGGTGTCTTGGGGAATGTATTCAGCATAAGCATCTCTGATTCTTCTGGCGTCAAGTTGCATAAATAACTTGTTCATGCACTTTTTGGTCTTGTCTTCATGGAGATCACTGGGGATAACAAAATATACTTGAACATTTCTAATAGATGAAAAGGTTATAAAAATGCATGCATTTTTTCCTCAAATTCCTTTTTTTGCATTGTTTTAAATGAGATCATTTAGTTGTATCAACATAAGGCTGAAGTCTTGAAAATAATCTTTTTTGAGAAAATCTTATGTGTAAATATGTTCTCAATTGAATCAATTTTTCGGTCAATTTTGGTTATGGATCACGGAGGAAATAAATACTCAGATTGCTTGGCCATCAAAACGGAAGATCGGAGCCAAGTCAAAGAAAGGTAAATTGTGAGACATGGAGAAACTGGTTTTGATAACAGAGACTGTGGGATTACTACAAGATTGCCAGGGAGAAAGTGAACCTTTATTTTTATCATATTTATCCCCAAATATTTGTCAAATAGCAATATGTTAGGAGGTGTATCATAATTTAAAATAATGTAGAGCCTTTTAGCCAACAACAGAAAAATAATTTTAAAGTATTTTCTTACAATAGAAATTTTGTTATAGAAGACACCATAGCAAATTATGATTTCAAGGATGCCTGTTCATTGATGGCATGGTAAGACTACTATGTGTAATAATGTATTTTCAACATATAAACTGCAGAGTTTATACTTTAGTCTTCTTGTATATGTATCACACAGATTTTTTTCTAGCTGTAATAAAAAATTTATTAAAAATTATGTATTTATTTTTGCAGTTACAGTTGACATTCAATATTATTTTAAATAAGTTTCAGGTGTACAGCATATGGGTTAGATGTAGGGACACGTTAGGGATTCCCTCACATAAGCCCCCGAAACCAGGATTGTAAGGTTGCTGCCTTGAGCAAAAGCTGGGCGGTCAGCTAAGGGTTAACTGAGAGAGGCTGGATGATTGCCACACTGAAAACAGTGTGTGCTCAACCAAAGTCCTTGAAACTGTTTTGCTCCTCTTGAGCTAAAAAACAACCCTTCCACTAAGCATTTCTCTCTGAGCTTTAGGAGCTTGCTTGTTATTTTCCACCACCTGTTCCTTTTTTATCTCTAGTAAAACACTAGGGCCCGTCTACTGGCGCTGTGGTTAAGAGCTGGCTTGGGATGCCAACGGCCCCGGTTCAAATCCCACATATGAGGGCCAGTGACACTGCCCTCTTAAAAAAAAAATAGTAATAAATAAATAAATAAATAAATAAATAAATAAATAAATAAATAAAACAATGTAAAAATCTAATAAAACACTAAAGTCAGTGAGGATGTGGGGTCAAACTGCTCTGTCTGTCCTCCTCCAGGTTCTCTGCATTGCATTTTCTGTCTCATCCTTGGCATCTCCGGTCTCAAACGACAGTTAGACATTTACGTAACTTATGTAATGATCCCCTCAATTAATCTTGTACCCACCTGGCACTATACATAGTTGTTGCAATATTATTGACTATATTCTGTAAGCTATACTTTACATTCCTGTCACTATTTTGTAACTACTAATTTGTATTTCTTAGTCTCTTCACCTTTTTCATCCTGCCCCCCAACTCTCATCCCATCTGGTAACCGTCAGTTTGTTCTCTGTATCTATGAGTCTGTTTCTGTTTTGTTTGTCCGTATATTTTGTTCTTTATACTCCATGTATAAGTGAGATTATATGATGTTTGTCTCTCTCAGTCTGACTTATTTTACTTAGCATAATACCCTCCAGGTCCATCCTTTTTTCACAAATGGTAAGATTTTATTTTATTTTTTATACCAGTGTAATATTCCATTGTATAAATGTACCACATCTTCTTTATCCAATTGTCTATTGATGGGCATTTAGGTAGCTTCCATATCTTGGCTATTGTAAATAGTGCAGTGAACATAGAGATACATATATCTTTTCTAATTAGTGTTTTGGATTTCTTCAGATCAATACTCAGAGGTGGAACTGCTACGTCATAGGTAGTTCAATTTTTAATTTTTTGAAGAACCTCTATACTGTTTTCCATAGTGGCTGTACCAATTTGCAATCCCACTAACAGTGTAGTAGGGTTCCCTTTTCTCCATATCCTCGCCAATGCTTGTTGTTTTTTGAATTACTGATGACAGCCATTCTGACAGGTATGAGGTGGTGTTTCATTGTAGTTTTAATTTACATTTCTCTGATGATTAGTGATGTTGAGTGTCTACTTATATGTCTATTGGCTATCTGTATGTCCACTTTGAAGAAATTTCTAATCAGATCCTCTGCCCATTTTTTAATTGGATTTTTTTCTTCTTTTTTTGGCAGGACAGTGTTGAGTTGTATGAGTTTCTTATAAATTCTGTATATTAAGACCTTATTAGCTGTATCATTGGTGAATATCTTCTATTCTGTAGACTATCTTGTCATTTTATTGGTGGTTTTCTTTGCTATGCACAAGAATTTTAGTTTGATATAGTCCCATGTGTTTATTTTTTTCTTTTGTTTTCCTTGACTGAAGAGATATATCAAAAAAAAAAAAAAGAAAGAAAATATGCACACACACACACTATATTACTAAGGGTAATGTCAGAATTTAATGCCAGTGTTTCTTCTAATAGGTTTATGGTTCTTACATTTAAGTCTTTAATTAATTTTTAGTTTTTTTTTCTTGTATATGGAATAGAAATGTGGTCCAGTTTCATTTTTTTTTTACATGTCCAATTTTTCCAGCACCATTTATTGAATGGACTGTCTTTACCCCACTCTATATTCTTGCCTCTTTTGTCACAGATTAAATGACCATATTGGTATGGATTTATTTCTGGGAGCTCTATTCTGTTCCATTGATCTATGTATCTTTTTATGTCAATAACATGCTGTTTTGATTACTATGGCACTGTAATATAGTTTAATATCAGGTAGCATGATACCTCCAATTTTGTTCTTTTTTCTCAAGATTACTGCGACGGGGTCTCTTGTGGTTCTATATAAGTGTTAGGATTATTTATTCTAGTTCTGTGAAAAATGTCATTGGTATTTCGATAGGGATTACATTGAATCTATAGATTGCTTTGGATAGTACAAACATTTTAATTATATTATTTCTTCGTATCCATGAGCATGATATATATACTTCCATTTATTTGTATCTTCTTCAATTTCTCTCTTTAATGTCTGATAATTTCCTGAGTACAAGTCTTTTACTTCCTTGGTTAAATTTACTCCTAAGTATTTCATTTTATTATTTTTTTAATGCAATTGTAAAGGGGATTGTTTTCTAATTTCTCTTTCTGATCGTTCATTATTGGTGTATAAAATGCAACCGATTTCTGAATATTAATTTTGTATCCTGCTACTTTACTAAATCCATTTATCATTTCTAACAGTTTTTTGGTGGAATCTTTAGGGTTCTCTCTATATAGCATCATGTCATTTTCAAAGAGTGACAGTTTTACTTCTTCCTTTCCAATTTGGATGCCTTTTATTTGTTTTTCTTGTCTGATTGCTGTGGCTATGATTTCCAATACTATGTTGATTAAAGCAGGTTGAAGAGTGGGCATGATGCTTGTCTTGTTTCTGATCGTAAGGAGAACACTTTTAGCTTTTCCCTGTTGAGTATGACATTAGCTGTGGGTTTGTCAGGTGGTCTCAGATTTGGCAGTATCGAGGAGCTCTTAATGCAGGAAGGATGGTTCCCACCTGTAGGCTATACATGAGGCAGTCTCCACAAAGGGATAATGGAAGCTTGCCCTCTAGTCCTTACCCTGAGGCCACATCACCCAATCTTTCCCTGTATGTCTCTGACACCTCTTGAGTTGCTGCCCCTCCACCAGGACACAGTGTGGGTACTTGCAAGTGAGCCTGTGTGTGAGCCCTTCAAGAGGACATCTGGGTTTCCAGTCATCTTCTGTCTCACCGTGATAGGCAGAATCACTGCTGATTTTCACAACCTGATGTTGTGGGGACTCCTCTTCCCAGCACTGACCCCTTTAGCTAGGGAACCTGGTGTCCACCAAGGTGTCCCTACTCAAGTGGTTGAGTAGGCTCAAACACTACCTGTGGGATTGGGGTCAGCCCATTTTGCATCACTACCAGTCTTGAAATGGCCTTTTTTTGTTGTTTAAATTAGTTTCAGGTGTACAAAACAGTGTAATAGTTATAGATTTCATCCCTCACAAAGTGATAACCCCTTCCCCCAATCTATTGTCCCTCTGATATTGTATATATCTATTACAATTCCATTGATTCCATTCTCTATAATATATATATATATATATATATATATATATATATATATATATGTATATATATGAAATTATAGTTGACATACAATATTATTCAGCTTCAGCTTCAGGTGTATAGTGCAATGGTCATTATGCTAAGTGAAATAAGTGGGTTGGAGAAAGATAAATACCATATGATCTCACTTACATGTGGAATCTAAAGAACTGAGTAAATGAGCAAAGTAAACAGAAATAGTCTCAGAGATGTAGAGGAAAAACTGATGGTTCTAGATGGGAGGGAGAAGAGGAAGGGATTAGAAAGCATAAATTGGTAATTACAATATCATCACAGGGATACAAGACAGTTTGGGGAATATAATCAATAATGTTTTAAATATTTTGTAGGGTGTCAGATGGGCATATGTCTTCTTAAGGAGACCACTTCATGGACGGTGTAGAAATGGCCTCTTCTTTACACCCTTAGTTATAGGGGTTCTGTTCTGCTAGTCTTTAGATGGTTTGTGAGGTTATTTATTCTGTAATTTAGGTATAATTTTAATTTGGTTATGGGTGAGCAGCAGACACAGCATTTACCTATTACCATGTTTGTAGTTTACTTTTGATGCATTGGCTTGAGGTGGTTTGAGGTTGGTTTGAGGTGAACCATACATTTCTATTTACCTAAGTCACTTATATAACCTCTCTTAAAATATGACAATTATACTATGTGTTTATAGAATGCATGGAATTTGAATTCCTGAATATTGCACCTGATAAGAAAATGGTCAGAAAAGAAAGCATCAACAAACCACATAAGGGGGGAAAGTTTAAGAAAACATTTTTAAAGCTCATTCACCTCTATCAAGAGTGATGAATTCAAACTGGCTCATTGAAGCAGCAAATACATTTCATCTCTCCACTGACCATAAACTCTGCTGAAACACATAAATATTTTCTTCCCATCTCTGAGATCTGTTTCCTCTTCAGTGGATTCTTGATGACACCAACATATTTCAGGTATATTTCTGGTTCCTTTCAATGATGAAAAAGTTAAGTGTTAATTTGACAACTCAAATTTTGTCTGTGACTTTCATAGAACTATCAGAATATGTGAAGGATGAAGGAAAACATTCTGATAATGTTTAAGTACATCTCTATTGCAGAAAGATGTTTACTGTTAATATAATAGTGAACATTCAGTATTTTCATATTTTGTTTAAAAAAGAGAAAATAATTAGGTGTTAGACCTTATTAATTCCTCCACACATAAAAAAGAGAATGCATCCTAGGTAGTTTAAATAAAATTACCTTTATCTTTTATGAGAAAATTTAAAATAAATTTTTGAAGTATTATGTGATATGGTTCAGAAAAATAAGGTCACATGATATTCTCTAGCTGCATTATTGTAGGATGCAACACTTTTAAGTTCAAGATGAAGTCTGTCCTGGTTTAAAAATAGTAGCAGTTATCATATGCTGAATATTTATTATATACCAAGAACATTGCAGATTTACATTTATCCCTCATAATGAACTCAAAAGTTAGTTTAAAGTATCATTTTTATGATATGGGTGATAAAATATGTCTAAGGATAATAAATTACATGCCCAATGTCACACAAACCATTAAGTCACAAAAACATATTTGTAATTTGGAGTCTCCCAACCTAAAAACTTAAGTCCTTATCTTAAACAGACTTAAAATTAAAAAAAAAAAAAAGGATTTTTGACAATAGACTTTGACTTGTTAGAACACGCAAGTATTAGCTGAGAAAATTTATCTTCTAAGTAATAAAATAGCTAATATTCCCTTGTCATTATTGAAGGAGTTAGAAATAGAGAGATGGAAATAGGATATTTCCCAATTTTTCAGACCATTCTGATTGCATGTGGTTTCTGATCAAGTGGGCTACCCAATTTCCATGTTTATTTTATATTTCTTTAATTTATGTTCTCAATTTTCTTTCTAATTCTTGGGATTTAACACACTGTTAATATTCTGTCTTTGGAGATGAATATTTAAATAATTAGTTTTCAACCTGGTCTATTGTTTAACATGCACTTCTTAACTTAATGTTTTGTATCCTTAGGTCATTTTGTTGTTATACGAGCATCATAGAGTACACTTATACAAACCTAGATGGTATAGCCTACTACATCTAGGCTATCTGGTGTACCCTATTGCACCTAGGCTACAAGCCTGTACAGCATGTTGCTGTACAAGAAAACGTGAGAGTAAATCAAGCACAAGAGAAAATGATGCAATCAAAAAATGTGGTAAACACAAGATATATGAGACTAATGCTAGAGTAACACACACGCTGTTTCCTTTTTAATAAATAGAAAGAGGACACTCTAAAATAATGATAAAATGTATAGAATAATAAGTACATAAACTAGTAGCATAGTGGTTTATTACCATTATTAATATTTTGTCCTATTCATTATTGTATGTGCTATACTTTTATACAAGTGGGAGTGCAGTAGGTTTGTCTATACCAGCATCACCACAAACGTGTGTAATGAATGCATTGCTCTACGATGTCACTACAACTATGATAGATGATAGGAAGTTTTCAGCTCTGTTATAATCTTATGGGACCACCATCATATGTGTGGTCTTTCGTTGACTGAAATGTTGTTATACAGAGCATGGCCATACAGGTACTGCTATTAGGGTTCTTCTAACAGTGCTTTAGCTGCTTTCTACATAATTTTATACGTAATATTTTGTTAAAAATTGTGTATTGCCTTTTAATTTCCCCTTTTACCTATGAGGTTTGTTTTTTTGTTTTTTTGTTTTTTTGTTTTTGTTTTTTTTGTTTGTTTGTTTGGTTTTTTTAGCTGAACCATCCTGCCACTTGTTGGCAGCTCAACAGCAGCTCAGCTCGGGCTGGGCATCAAACTGCTGTTGCTCAGAGCTCAGCTCGCACTCTTGAGGGAGCTCTCAATCAACTGAGCCACTCAGCTGGCCCTACCTATGAGTTTTTGATTAATCATTTAATTTCCAGTATTCTATAGATATCTAGCACACTTGCACTATGATCAAAGAACTTAAAACATTTTTTCCAGTCCATTAATCTTTTCGAGACTTGCCTAGAATTTGCTAATTTTGAGAATTTTTCCATGGATACTTACTTGTTGGTCAGCTATATTGATTATCAATGAAAGAATATTAATGTACCACACATTAATTATAAATCTGTCTTTTTCTTTTAAAATATATTAAATTTTGGGCTGGCTGAGTGGCACATTGGTTAAGAGTTGGTTTTGGGATGCCAGCGGCCCCGGTTCAGATCCCACATATGAGGGCCAGTGACACTGCCCTCTACAGCTAACAACAGCTCCACCTGGAGCTTGGCTGTGTGATCCCCATCGATAGTGTAGGCTGCAGCCATAGGCTACAGTGAGTGGCCGCAGCCAGCATGAGCTGCCAATAGCCGCGGTGAGCCACCATCCAGAGGCCGGCGACCGATCTGCTTCATCCAGGAAGAGCGCAACTATGATACCAACATGGAGCAGTGAAGCAATGTCCTCCGCAACTAGACTGAAGAACAAGAAGACAGCAACTTGTCTGTTCCCCTTCCCCGATTCCCCAACGCTGTTCCTCTCCCCCAATTCCCCAATTAAAAAAAAAAAAAAAATCTTAAAATAAAATAAAATGTATTAAATTTAGTTTATATGTTTGAAGCTAAGTTATTATGTACATGCAGATTTGGGATTGTTAAATCTTTCTCATTGCTTGACCCCCATAACTTTATTTCTCATGATGCTACTGCTTTGTAGACTATTTGTGTTCTGTTAGTATGGGTGCATCAACTATATCTACTGTGGTTTGGAGGGAAGCTTTGTTATACATGGTCACTTTAATCCAGTGAAGCATGAACCAATTCAATGTGCTTCAGAGTTTGTCAAAATAAAAAAATAAAAATAAAAAGACTGATTTCTTGGTTGTCCTTAACATCCGATGATGTAGTGTATATTAGTTTTCTCTGACAACTGAAACAAATTAGCCCATACTTAATAGTTTAAAACAGCACAAACTAATTATCTTATAGCTCTAGTGATTAACTATCTGAAATGAATTTTGCTTGGCTAAAATCAAGGTTTTGGCAGAGGTATGTTCCTTCTGGAGGCTCAAAGAGAAAAGCAATTTCCTTGGCTTTTCCGGCTTCTAGAGGCTGGCTTTATTCCTTGGCTTATGAGACATCTTCCAAGTTTTTCATCTTTAAAGCCTGCAAACATATCATACCAAACTTTGCTTCCTTCATCACATCTTCCTTTCTGTGTCTGGTACACTTTTTTTCTGCCTCACTGTTCTACTTGTAAGGGCTCTTATGATTACATTGGACCCATCTAGGTAATACAGCATGATGTCCCCTCTTGGAGGTCAGTTGATTAGCAACCTTAATTCCATTTGCATTATTAACTACTCTTTTCCATGTAACTTAACATATTCAGTGGTTCCAGGGATACAGATTTGGACATCTGTAGGGGACCATTAGTCTGCCTAGTCTGCGCATTGCGATTCTGGGTCCCCTATTAAAAGTTTATATGAGTATCTGGATCCATCACCCTTGGGGGGCATTTCAATTCAAGTTTATATGAGTATCTGGATCCATCACCCTTGGGGGGCATTTCAATTTCATTTCAAGTTTTTGTTTTCACAGTTATTCAGGAAAGGGTTAATAGACTTTGGTTGCTTATATCCTTTACTTTCTAAAACAAGTCCTGTTTTCAGGAGTGGCCCTTGTCCTGGCCTTTGGAAAATCACCTATGAGCTGTTTAATATTCTGCCTGATATAAATGTTTTTGTATGCCTGATTCCTTGGGCCATCCCATACTACTGTGACCATTGCGATTTAAGGTGAAATCTGTGTTTGCTCTGGGAGCCTTGGATCTGAGTCACGAAGTCAGTCATTCAGGTACTACATGGCTTTGTGACTAGCCCTGAATAAAAACCTTGTTCTTAAGACTCAGGTGAGCTTTCTTTGTTGGCACTGTTTTGATCATGTTATCACACATTGTTACTGGGAGAATTAACCACCTCCTGATGTGACTCCACAGGAGCGGACACTTGAAAGCTTGCTCCTGATTTCTCCTAGACTTCTTTTAGTGATTCACTGATCCAGAATGTGGTCTTGGGGACTCCTTGCATGCCGGTACTTTGAGACTGCAGAAAGTTGCGTTGGGTTCTCTTCCTTTTAGCATCAATGTTCCACATGACTTTTCACTCTCTTGACCCCATTCTACTTATAAGTCACTAAACTCCTTAAGGTTAAACTAATACTGTTAGGCTCACCTTATCTGAAAATTGGTTCTTAATTCCAGCTTCTTTTGTACCTTGAACTTCATTATTTTTTTCCTCCCAAATTTTGTGAGACTTTTAAAATTCTTCTTAGCTTATGTGCTTTTTTAGTTTTTGCTTTTTAGTCATTATTCAGCTTCTCACCTTTTTTGTCTACACTGATTATAAATGGACACATGTATTATAGATGAAAGCAGTGCAGAATACTGGACTTATCACAAGGCATTTTTATTCTTTCTCAGATAATATCCTATTGCTCTCTTATGACTTTTGGTTATTTTTGGTGAAGGGTTTATTTAATACAAGTTTGTTGTTTAGGCAGAAGCACACATTGCTCTATTTCCCTTTATTTCTACCTATAATTTTATTAATGCATTCCTGAGCTCATGCATTTCTTATAGTGTCTTTCAAAATGCTGCCAATATTGGCCAGATATGCTAACTAATATCCTGTTTTTTACTCTTTTTTTGTAAAAGGATAAGTTCATTCGCTTCGTGATCTGCCTAATTTACTTTTGGTGACAATTTTCCTACTGCTTTCTCCATTTGAAGTTTCTTTGTTTGTTTGTTTTTTTCCATCTCCCATTTAATTCCTTATTCATTGCCATATATATATATATATATATATATATATATATATATATATATATATATATATATATTATTTATTCATGGTAGCAGCCCTCTCTTGATACCGATTTCTCATTTAACACAATAAACATTCATTTCTCACTCCTTTTGGTTTTGTTGTATACCTCTGTTACACATGGCTACTTCGGAAACTAGGATGATGACAGTATTAGGGAGGAATGCATTTTTCTCTACCCTTCTATGTTCATTTGTTCTTTTGACTGGTCAATAGTTAAATCAACATGAAACAGATTAACAAGAGAAAACAAAAATTTGATTACATGCATCTGTGAGGAAGCCCCTCATACATGACAAAATAGAGACCCCACACTCATGAGCAGTTCAGAGACAGAATGGTTAAAATAGGTATTAAATGACATCCTGAGATAAGAGACCTGGGACTTTAGAGGGGAAACGGTAATTCGTAGGATGATAAACAGAGATGATGTTCAGCAATTAGACATTTCTCCTGCCATATAGATAGGTCATAAAAAGTTATTTCTGGTATGGCTCTTACTACGGGCAAGACCCCCAATTTAAATTCTTTAGGGAGAGGTAAACATTTCTCTTCAGTCCCCAGGGTCTCAAATGTCTTCATCTCAAAATAATCTACAGGTTAAAGTGGTGCATTTTGGGGAGGTTTGTCCTGAACTCTCCCAATAGCCACTTGATTTTATAGTTTCACTATGTGAAATATGACGTCTCCTTTTTTTTTTATGTTGGCTAGCACTTTTGGTCATAATATATTAGTTATAACTGGTCACATGGTGATGCCTAACTGTAAAGGGGCTGAAAAGTATAATCTCCTATGTTCTTGGAAGAGTAATAACCTGGATAATTGTCATCACTGGTAAAGTCCACTCAAGGAAAACATTTGTTGAGTTTTCCTACTTGTGTACAGCTCAGTGCTAGGAGACTTACATCCATTACTTATTTGAAGTCTTATAACAACTGTGTAGCATAGTTTTTATTTATTTCATTGAAGCTTACTTGTAGGGCACATAGTTAGTACAGCAGCCAGAGTTTGAATCTAGATTCTGACTTACTCTGTATCTGTTTATTTTCCTCTTATGCATAGAACATTTGTGCAATATTTATTGACTGAATAAATATTATGTGTTATGGTGGTTATGTGGTGACATTCAGTTTTCTTTTGGGAAAATACTGTTATTTCGGAATTTATTTTTTTGGTGAAAAACATCACCAAAGAAATATGTCATCTGTCATCTCCTTTCTCTAAAGAAATAATAGCTGAAAAGAGCTGCAGTATATAATGGCGTATTTATATCCAACCATCCATCCATCATCATTGTTTACCTCCTTATTTAAATGGCTTTAGAAAGAGGAATTTGTTTTCTATAGAATTTGTGCATATTAGTTGAAATTTGTAGATTGGAAAAATAGGTGAAGTACAATACTACTCATTCTGCTCTGGGCTTTGTTGGTATACTTCATATGGGATTTCCATCTGATTAATATGGTATTGCAGTAAACTATGATTGGCACAATACATGTTTTAATTGTAAAGTTCCACATGTATTTTTGGTAAAAATACATCTTTGTAAAAGATACATTTTTAATATTATTATTATTATTATTAGTTACAGATGTACAAAACAATGCAATAGTTATCTTTTCACCCTTATAAAGTGACTACCCCCTCCCTACTCCCCTGCCCCTCACCCCCCGATATCATACATATGTATTACAATTCCACTGACTCCATCCCCACACTATATTCCACAACCCAAGACTATATATGTGTTAAATTATAGTCAACATCTAATATTATTCAGCGGCTGCTTCAGATGTACAGTGCAGTGGTCAGGCCACTACACCATCCATGAAGTGGGGTCCCTGACAAGACATGAGTTCTCCTGATCCCCTAAAAAAATATTTACAACCTTATTGATTATATTCCCTAAGCTGTCTCTTCTGTCTCTGCAGTAGTATTGTAGTTATCAGTATGTGTTGCCTCATCCCTTTCCCTTCTCCCATCCCCATCCCATCTAGCCCTCATCAGTTTTTTCTTTGTGTCTCTAAGACTATTTCTGTTTACATTGCTCATTTATTCAGTTCTTTAGATTCCACATATAAGTGAGATCATATAGAATTTGTCTTTCTCTGACTGACTTATTTCACTTAACATAGTGTTCTCTGGGTCCATCCATATCGTTGCAAATGGTACAATTTCATTCTTCTTTATAGTGGAGTAATACTCCATTGTGTACATGTACCACAGTTACTTAATCCAGTCGTCTACCGATGGGCATTTCGATTGTTACCAAGTCTTGGCTATTGTAAATAGCGCTGCAGTGAACATAGGGGTGCATATATTTTTTCGAATTAGTGTCTTGGGATTTTCAGGATAAATACCTAGGAATGGAATTGCTGGGTCAAAAAATAGTTCCATTTCCAGTTTTTCGAGATACCTCCATACTGACTTCTATAGTGGCTGCACCAATCTGCAATCCCACCAACAGTTCAGCAAGGTTCCCTTTTCCCCACAGCGCACTTGTTGTTAGTTGATTTATTGATGATAGCCATTCTGACCAGAGTGAGATGGTATCTCATTGTGGTTTTTATTTGCATTTCCCTAACTATCAGTGAGGTTGAACATTTTTTCATATGCCTATTGGCCATCTGTATGTCCTCTTTAGAGAAATGTCTCTTCATTTCCTCTGCCCATTTTTTAATTAGGTGGAGGATACATTTTGTCTGATTTTTTTGAATAATTTGTGTGAGGCATGGTTGTGTCTTATAAAAAAGTCTCAAGAAATCTCTTCTTCATTTTCATGAAATTTGAATATAAATTTTGCATGTTAGAGAATGTGATCTCATACATGAAACCAGGGTGATACTTGTGACTGTGCCCCTAAACGTTTATAATTGATGTCAGACCAGTGCACTTTATAGTAAAGCCTAAAATATAAAATTGTGAATTAATATGTAATGCATTTTGTTTATATTTTGGGAAGAGAGTATAGTGACTCTTATGTGCCAGACAATGTGCCTGGTGCTGTAGTGTGATTTTTCATAGACTATTTAAAGGAAATCGATAAGTTTACATGACCTGAATTTAAAAATGGATGTCCTTACTCCCAATTTTTGTTCCATTATGAACAAACTCCACACGTCAGCACCCCTTAAGCTTCACAAAGTAACAGAAAAATGCTTCTAACAGATGAGAAAATTAAAGAAAGGCGAAGTAAATTAATCTTACATTAAAATTAAACTTGTGTCAGCAGAGTCCTTGGGGAGAAAGGGGGTGGAACACTGCTGCTGTGACTCTTCCAGGCCAGTGATATATAAGGAGGTTCATCATTTTGGAATTAACCTGTTGTGAAGAGAGTATTGATTATCAGGTGTTTTTATAACTGTTTTTTTAAAGAAAAATATTTGTAACTTTGCATGTTTTCCTTCTGAGATGAATGTGTTTTTCTGCTAATTTTGAACACCTACTGGTTCCTTTTAGTCATTCAGACAGCTCACAGCAGAGAATTGCTATCAATATAAGAGCAATTTGTCTTTTAAACTGAACACACCTAATAGCTCCTTTGCTGCCACTAGCTATTGATTGCAGCCTGAAGGATTTGCCCTTTCTTTTCAAGTGTTAAGACCATTGCTTTGTGTTGTTAACAAGGCTAAATTCCACTCGATTCCTTTTGTATAACTCACTAACAATCACTGCTGAAAACTCAGTCTTCTCCTTGATGTTCACTTTATAGTTGTTAGGGAATTACACTTATAGAGAAACTTGAGTTTTTCCTGTGGATTGTTACTGCAATAGGTATTATATTTATTTCCCCCCAAATTAGTTTTACATTATTAAGTGGGACTTAAAAAGAGTCATTTTGGTTTTGGTTTATATTTTCAGAAAAGGCATGAGACCTTTTGATCTGCAAATGAGTCAGGCATGATAAATTAGGTAATACTGTGGTAATGAACAACCCCTGGAATCTCAGGGGCTTAAAGTAACAAAGGTTTATTTCTTGCCCACTTAGCCTTCAGTCATAGGCTACCTGGGAGCTCTGCTTTATGTCCTCATTCCAGGATCCAGGGTGATGTAATAATTATCTGATACTTTTCAAACTGTATCAGAATGTCAAAGAAAAAAAACCATTCCAGCCTAGAAAAAGCTTATAAGAGTTTATTTGAACCAAACTGACAACAATTGCCGGGAAAGAAAATGTCAAAGGATTGAGAAAATGCTCAGGAAAATGGCAGTTTTGCAATTTATTGTATGCATTAGGATCTTAGGAGGAGGATTACAGGGAATCCATTGCTGGTAGATTAAAGAGATGGGAGAAAGCAATGGGGGAGGGATTTCTGGGATTGGATAAAAAGTAAATTGGAGAAACAGATACTTCCCTTGGGTACAGGATAGTTAATATTGGGTTGTCGGAAAAGTCATGATGTATTTTTTCTATGTTTTTCATTGCAAAAATGCTCCATGACAACCCAATAGTAAGCATTTTAAAGCACATGGAGATGTAATTAGGAGATGAGAACAACAGTGATGATGTAGGATATTTTTCTTATGCCAGGATCATAGTCTCGTGAAGCTGAAGAATGGAGACACGGACCAGAGAGGTAAAGTTTACAGCAGAGGATAGTTTATTAAAGTAGAAAGTAACAGCTTTCAAAATGAGAGGGGGTCCCAAGGGTTGCCCACTAGTTAGGGCAAAACCTTTGGTTTTTATACCTTCTGTATGTTTGGGGTGAGGGGGCTGGCTGGCGCCTTTTGGGGCCACATTTGTGGCTCAGCCCAGAAGGAGGAGGTGTTTCCTCCAAAATGCCTAATTTCCTTAGAGCTTAATCAGCTTAATCAATGTCTCTGCTCTGAGCAGAACATGTTACTGGAGACTGAATCTTATGTTATGCTAAATAACCTCTTGGAGATATGCATTCTAACTGGGAATCCCTGATTGGGAAAGAGGCCTTTCTCCTCCCCCACCTGAGTTTGTCACTGGCAGCTCTTGTGACTTAATCCTGTCTGTTAGCTAATAAATTATTTTCCTGGCTTTGTTATAGTTTATACTCTGCTTCCCTCTACTGTGGCAATTTTCCTGACTGCCTATAATTTTCCTATCTCAGTGAGGGATTCTGTAGTTTCTTGCTCTGGTTTGGCTGGTTGTGCCCTGGGGGTCCTGGGAAAAGGGATCACTCTGACATTCCAAGGGTCCCTTATCTTAGATGCAGAAAGACAATAGACTGGCTCACTTAAAGTAAAGATTGAGCTTTGTCAGGGAACTACAAGCCAACATGTGACTATACTGGCTATGACCTGTTTTTTAGGTAGGGATTTTTATGTTCAGACCATCCTATGTGGTTAATTTTGGACTCTTTGAGTTTGTAGGGCCCGTCATGCAGGCCTCCCCTGAGCTTGTCAGGTTTAGTATGTGGCCCCTTTTTCATCCACAAGAGCAAAAGGAAATATAGTGTAGATCTATAAAGCTTTTCTTTTGGTGGTGACACATGACAATCTTGCTCACATTGTCATTAGCCCAAGAAAGTTGTATGTCCATACCAAAATTCAAGTGAACAAAAGAAAGTTCAATCTTGCCATGTGCCTAGAAGAAAAACCAAAGTATTTGCATATAATACTAACAGCCTCCATAGAAATCATGTACAGGGGCTGGCTGAGTGGTATGGTGGTTAAGCGCTGGCTTGGGTAGCCAGTGGCCCCAGTTCGAGTCCCACGTATGAGGGCCAGTGACACTGCCCTCAAAAAAAAAAAGAAAAAAAGAAATGGAGGTGTAGGACATTTAAGTGTCTTGCCTAAACAAAGTAAGGTCATGAGAATGGAAAGAGATCGGAGTGCTAAGTCACTGAGAGCAGGTATCTCCCTGTACTGCTAATAGATTAACTACATTTCCAAAAATTGTTTTATCAAACAGAAACTTAATATATACAAAGAGATGAAATCTTAGTGGCTGTGTTTTCGACTTGTGTAGAAATGCTACTTACTGTATAGTACAATTTAAAAAGTATATATCCACTTCAAATAAAAACTTAAAAATGCTGCTATGGCTGGCCGAGTGGCACTGTGGTTAAGCGTTGGCTTGGGAAGCCAGCGGCCCCGGTTCAGTCCCACATGTGAGGGCCAGTGACACTGCCCTCAAAAAATATATATATAAAAAAAAATTAAAATGCTGCTATAATATAAAAAAGAACAATGTGATAAAGTTAAATGATTTAATTTTTATAAGCGTAAGAGCTTGAGGAAGAAGAATTTTAATTGGACAATGATAGTAACTTTCTAAGATTTTGACAGGACTTTAGTTTCATCAACAATGCTGGCTCTCCTTCAGTCTGTCATTTCAAAATATACAGCTCTCTTTCTACCAAAGTCTAAAATTAGAAGTAGCTATGACATTAGGTACCATAAGTAGAGCCATATATCCAACAGGAAAAAAATGTTAGAGATGAGCAGAAACCTGGGGCACAGTGGTGAGAAGTAAGCAAGCAGAGAGGGGTAGGAGTTTGACGTCATGAAGAAATTAATAAGAGTTAGGAAATAAGAACAACCATTCAAAAAGATGTGCATCCCTGTGAGAAGGATTGCCAGACCAATCCCGGAAAGTTTATAAGGAAGGAAGAAAGAATTTCAGGATAGATTAATCCCTGCCCAAACTAACGACCAGGTAACAATGTTCTGGAACTCAGAGGAAGTGCCGTAGAAGAAGGATGCAGGAAGTTGCCAGTTCTTGTGTACCTGGCTTTTCCTGAATCAGGAGTCTATAACTCAGTGACATGTACAGAGGTTAAAAGGCTCTGGCTTATCTCTTAGAATATAAATGACTAATTTCTTAACGCTGTTCTTGGAATGACTGCATACTGTTCTCATTTTGGAACAGATCAAAAATATTTTTAGTGATAAAAGTAGTTTCTCTACTAAAATCAGTGCAAAAATCATAATCTGTGACTTTCCAAATGCCACAGGATCTTTAGTTATAGAAGTGATAATGCAACTCAGGGTTCCTGTCACCATGTCCGGACCATTCACTTTATCCTACTCTGTTATATTGCTTGCATTCAAAACCATTTTCCTTCACAAATGGAAATCAGCATGGGATACCAAAAAGACTACTAAATCTGGGAAATGCTTTGGAATATGAGAAATTTACTTTGTGAAAGACACAATTTATTTCAGTTATGATTTTATCATCTATGGAACAAGTACATAATACTCTTACATTCTTGTCTTGAGAAGTTAAGGAGGTAAAGGAATTATATAAAATGTGTAACACAATTTATACAATAGTAAGTACTGAAAAAATAATAACTATTTTTAATATCTTGCATTTCCTCTCAAAGTCGAATTATTTGATTTCTTCTTGTAACAGCAGAAAGAACAAAAACCTTCATGTCTCTTGGATTTGCAGTTTGAGAAGGTAGTAAACAGGTGCCTTTCAGGCATACCCTGAGGCAGACAATTCCACCACATACTCCTTCACTCCTTGCTTTATTCCAGACTCATATATTCTACATCCCAGAGGTGTTTTAAGAGATAAATGCATCAAATCATAAAGAAGGGTTTCTCTCACAGACAAGTTTAGAAATGAATTTGGAAAATGGTTGTAGCTATACAGAATTCCCTTAGGCTATCTAACTTAGAAAAGGCAATAATGGGAACATAACTGATATTCAGAAATCTCATTAATTATTTCTAGAAATTCCTCTATTCTTTAGACCAGGGGATGGCAATGCTTTGTCTTAGAGAGATGGAATGAGGAAAAATAGTGAGGGGCAGAGATTTCTAGCTGCCTGCATTAAATCCACTCTTGCCTTCCTCATTAATAAAAATAAGAAGACATTGGCTGGCTTTCCTTATAGCTAGTGATAGCTATCTGACACATCTCTAGCTAGTAGAAAAATCACTGGGGAAGACTTCTCAGAAAGCCTTTTGAAGGAGGATTAATTTTCTGGTACAGACTTTTTTATATATACCATTGCCCTACCTTCTTCCTTCTTGAAACACATTTGTAATGGCTGGAGCTCTAGCAGACAACTTGGACCATGAATCAAATTTGAGGTGAGAATCCACGTGCTCAGAATAGCATAGCAGATAGGGAGACTGACCCTCGGTCTCTGGTGTTTTAGAGTTGTCACACCTGAATTAGGATGTGTCATACACCTGGAAAACATTTTATTTTGATCTTGTTTAATAGTCTGTAAATTTCTTCCTCTGTTACCCTGTCATAAGCAACTCTTGGAGAAAGGGGGAGGAAAACAAGAAAGGGTTGGGAAAAGAAAACAAACAAACAAAAAAACTTAAGAAAGATATAGAAACCTGGAGAATGAGAGAGATAGATGGAGAGAGTTGCTGAGGTCTGGACAAATAATGAGAGAAGTAGAGACAGAGGAAGAAATGTGGACAAAGAAAGACAAGGAGGGAGTTGGAGAAAGAAGAGAGAAGTGGAGATGTAGTGAGAAAATACAGGTGAAACTCACCTTGCGCCCATGGACGTTCCAGATACTTGAGTGGGTATAACTTTCTGCTTAGGCTTGTTTGATTTTGGTGTCTGTTGCTTACAAACCAAAATATATTGTCTACATTACTATTTTGTGCAATTCTTCAATGTTTTCATGTACCTTTACTCTTATCTTTAATAGGACAGTTAAGATCTTTAAGGAATGTTACCACACAATTTATTTTAATTTTTGCTTCCTTCCTTTAATTTTACCAGGATAGAACCTGCAATAGGGATGAATACATAATCGAAATACACTCAATATTTTACAGAAATAAATTTCAGTAATTTCTTTTTTAAGTTAAATATATTATATAATATACATTTTAAGTAAATAAAAGTATTATATATAGGAAACAGATTTAGTGAATCAATAATTTCACAGAAACATAATGTCATCTTGTAGTACAGAGATATTTTGATCCCTCTAGGTAATCATGCTTAAAAGTTATAATGATGTGAAAATAATACTTAAAAGTAAAACAATGAACTCTTAATTTTTGTCATGAAACAATTTTAGACTAGTAAAAAATAAGATATTTTAAAATATGTTTTGGAACATAGATGTGTTCAACAGCTTAAATATCTTTAATTATTAATAAAAATATAATTTCAAGGTTTTATTAATATTACAATAAATATTATGTTTCTTTCTGTACCAAATAAGGTACAAAAGGCCATATATTTCTTAAGAAAAATGAGATATCTACTAATATATTAAGGATCAAACTTTACAAAATCTTGCAAAAGAGAATAATTTGTGTGAACACTGCTGTTTTCAAAGCAGTTGTTCAGCGTGGGGCTGAGGGATCTGTTATTTGTGACCTGCATCCAATGGTACAAATTGAACATTTAGAAACAAACTATTAACAAATTGAGCCTGTCATGATTTTTCTTCACCATCTGGAGCTGGACAAAGCTGCCTCACTTTGCTGGGCCAATGTTGACTCAATGAAGCATATGAAGGAGTGAGAGAAGAATAAGTCCAATGTGGCCAAGCTGCCAGTAGCACTTAGTGAGATTATCCTTTATCTCTGCACTTTTTTAATTGACAAACAAAATAACTCACTAAATACAAAGACCATACCATTTCAGAAAAAACAAGGATGAATGTTCATTATAGTCAGAAGCAACAATAACAGGCAAAAGAAAAGTTTGTTGTTTTTTTTTCACAAAATGTTTAAACCCACATTTTAATGAACACTTCACAAAGTTTTATGGAATTTTTTTTTGAGAGTCAATGTAAGGCAGTCTGGAGAATGTTACACTGGACTGTAAATGTTTGATGAAGAAATAGTAATTAGTCATCCAACTTATTTTATTTTCTAGCCAGACTTTTGAGGGGATGGCTCTGGGTTTGGAGTTAGTGACTGAGATTTGAATTTCAGATTTACTCTCTGTAGTAGTGCTACTTTGGATCAGTTACTTAACTTTCTCATATAAAATGCAATTCTGTATTTTACTTAACCAGCTAAGCCTGAAATTTCTTACATACAGAATTATAAGAACTGGTGTGTGTATCTCTCAGGCTGGTATTAATGTATGAGGAGCCTTTATATATATGCTTGTAAACAACCCAAGACAGGCCACAGTCCGAGGGGACCCCTGAACTGAGATATTAGGGACTCAAGCCCTTGGAAATTGAAGCACAGACCTCTGGCCACATAGGCCAAAAAGCCTGGCTGTGAGAAACTGACAGCCTACTTGTGAGAAACTGATGATAACATCAGTCCTTGAGCTCACTTGCCTATGGCCACTGCTGTGAGAAGTCTCCTTAAAGAATAAAGTCTCCAGGCCATGAGAGTTCCAGTAAGAGGCGACTTACTGACCATGGGGTATGTTCATTAACAGCTTTATTTGAATTCTTTGCCTAGGTGTAGCAACAGATACTGAAGGTTAGACTGAGAAACAGATGCTGCCCTCTATTGTAAATATATAGCCCTCCATAGGATAAGAGAAGTTTGAGGCTCCCCTTTTAGCTGCTAAGTGTTGTAATCACATAGGAAAAGACTTTAGATAATTTTTACCCTAAACTCAGCCACTGCTAGTCTTTTAGTAATAGCTCAAGTATACGCCCTGTGAGTCTGGCTGCTGGAATTTGGGATAATGGCTAGATAGTCATGGTAACCACTCTTTAGGCAATATGTAGAGATAAGTGAATCCTTAACATAGAATAGGCCAGTGTACCCTGGAGAGAACAATTACAGGGAAGTAAAGACTGTGAAAATCCTGGGAAACAGAAAACACCAAACTCATGTGAAATGTTTTGTGATTGAGGTAATGGTCAAAAATCCCTATAAAAGGGATATGCTGTAGCAATAAAGCATGACACTCCTGCGAAACTCTTTCCAGTGTCTCCACTCTTTTTTTTCCTTGCCAACTCAGTCCCAACCAAGGGAATCCCTGGACCTCGCAGGGGCCGGCCCCTCGCAGAATTCAGATTTTCACTTAGTTCTCCTATTTTATTACATGGTTTTGCTCTCAAGTATGCCTGTCTTTTTTGAGTCTATTGACATTCCAACTATAAACTTTTTTGTTTTTGCCATTTTTTTTCCTGTTGATTTCGATCTCATTACCAAGATTGCTGAATTCTGCTTTTCCTCACCTTCTTCAAGAATCTACTGAAGTACCAGGTTTTTTGCTGGTGTTTTCTTGACCATCAGATTTTAAATAGCAATACTCTATTCCTTGCCCCCCTCCCCCCGTTTTCCTCTTTGTTCTATTTTTCTCCATAGTGTAGCTCATTATTTGAAAGAGTTTTATATTTTACTTATTTATTTTCCCTTTCTTCTCCTACTAAGCCAAATATTCCATGAAGCAGGAATTTATATTGGTTTTGTTCCCAGTTTTTCCTTCTTCACAGAGATTTAGGTATACTTTGATGTTTAATAAAAAGTTCTTGACTACAATAAATTAGTACATGAGTGAACAAATAATAACATCAAAATATATGAGAAAAATAAAGAAAAGCATAAAATGATATAAAATTTTTAATTTTTTTCAGCTTTTGATAGATTAAACAGACTGAAATAATAGGGATAGAGTGATTCTGAATCATATTAGTACTAAATTATTCATCTTTTCTAACAGTAGAAATTATACTAAACAGCCAATGTAAAAAAAAATATATGAAAAAAAAATGTAGCATTAAAAACCTACAAGTACTTGGAAATTAAAAACAAAAAGAAAACATAAACAAACTCCCTTCCTGAACAATTCTCAGCCAATGTGTAGTAATAAATAAGGATAAAATATCTGATTTTTAGACTCTTTAAATAAACTATAAACAAGCAGAAACTCTACATTATGTCAACAGTAACAAATAATATCACAATTATCCAATCTCACCCAAAGAACTTACTCTGTAAATTCAGTCTGATAAAAAATTCACCTGCATATGCACTGAAATCTGTTGATTACAGAGAGACACACTACCTTCCAAAAAACCAAGTAGCCTCAAAGTAAAATAGAATATGTTTAAGTAGGCATATCTTGGAAAAGCTTTAAAATATATATTTTCATATGTGTTCCTTTAAAATATAACTCAACTTCTTACTAATGTATATAAATGTGTTTTCTTATTACATCTCATATTTACTATTTCAATAAAAAAAAAAAACACATTTTCTCTGAGGCTAGCAATAAAACCAAGCTAATGTTTTGGCAGAAGTCTTTTATTTTCTTCCTATGTTGTGAATCCTTGTTGTTGGGAAAAGTACCCACCTGTGGTTATGCAGAGGCACAACTCCCATTTTTAAATAGGTCAATGCTGGAAGCAATTATCCCACACCTGGAGACGATGTATAAAGCAATAAACTCCTCCAGTCTCATAAACAGTGACCCTTACGAGCTGAGCATGTATGAGAGCAGGAGCATTTACCATAGTGACATCTTCTGCCACTCTGGGGATATTGTGGAAGTGAACAGAACTTGATTATCGTGCCAAAGATAAGAAGATTTAAATTTTTCAACTTGTACTTTGCAGAATTTGAAGAAATAGATTTTAAAGGATAGAGTTAGTAAGCAAGGAATAGTATTATTGCTTATAAGGATTGTGTAAGCTCTCTATTTACTGCGTTTATCAAAGGCAGGACTTTGGATCCATTGTGGGGAGGACAGAAAGATGAACAGCTCATTCAGCAGAACAGGTTTAAGAGCGTTCCCTACTGCCTAGATAATATCAAATATAAGGGAAGAAATGAATAGGCTAGTAAGGTATACATGAAACCATGAATCAGACTGCTCATGAAACATAAATGTTCTCTTATAATACGATGTGTCAATTACATCTGATTTTCAAAAGCTGGAGGAAAAGCAAAAGAAAAACTTTAGCTTAAGTGGAAAACTAACTGGAAAAGTACAGATTCTTTGTTCATTATATAATTTTGTGACTATTAATGAGCAAGAAAGTGGATAAAGTAAATGACAAAGATCCAAAAAAGTATTCAGTTTCATTTTTTAGATAAAATACCTGATTTTTATCATACTTCGTTAACCCTACCCAGATGTCTTCCTAAAATCCTCTTCTAATGTTAAAACACTGGTGGATCTACAAAGTTTCTCTCTTCTTTTTTCTCTTTTAAATATTATATGGTTCACCGATGTCACGTTAGCAGATGAAAATATTTGGCAATAGCTGTACGTAGACCTTAGGATCTTATTAAATAATTTTAAAAGATCTGTTGAAACACGATGACCAGCAACTATTAAATATCAAGATAAAAACACTACCTACGATTACCTGAACAACTATTAGGAGAAAAGGAAGGAGCTGGAATATTGTAAAGTCACCTCATGTAAGGGTGCAATGTCCAGTGCAGTCAGGCAGGGGCATTCTGATAGTTTGGTGACTTAGTGCTTCAGGGAAGACTCCAGAGCAGGGAGCCACGTACAGATGACTGCTGAGGGCTTTTCCTTCCTAGGGGTCATCTGCCTGCCCTCAGGCTTGGGCCAATTGGGGTCTGCCTAAGATACTGTACCAATAAAATCCCAACAGCTTATGAAAATAAGATCTGAATTAAGTAGAAATATCAATGAACACAACTTAGGCCTGCAGTCTCAAACATACCTATTTAGTCTTTCTCTGGTTTAAACTCACTCTGAGAAAAGAAAGGACATTGTTAGAAATGGTAATCCACAAACTAGGCCTTAATTCAGTTTCCCCTGTAATTGTGAAGTCACATTTAATACATTGTATGCAACAAAGCCTGACGCTGACAAAGAAAATCACTGAACATACAGAAAGTACAACGTATAAATTTCTTTTTAGCAATTTCACAACTTTTAGTAGAAAAAGAAAAATGTGTTGATTACATTGTGTTAATATTATTAAGAATGCTTATTAGAGGTAAACACAAAATAAAGAAGGAAAAATTAAAAAATTCCCTATACCACCAACACATAAAGTCTTGCCATTTTGAAGTGTCTTTTCATATTTCTGATGTGTATATTTTTTGAGTCTTTAGTTTTAAATTATTGTTAATATGTACTCATTAAAATAATTCAAACAAGCTTTAACTGCATAAGGTAAAGATTGGAAGACTTGTCTCCAAATTTCTCACTTTAGAAGAAAAATGTTAAAAGCTTCAGTTGTATTCTTTTCCATATTTTTCTATGCACATATATAACCTTGATATATATATATATATATATATATATATAAACAGAGGGTGTCAAAAAAATGTATACACATTTTAAGAAAGGAAAAAACTGTTATTAAAATTTTAATACACACGTAAGAATATATAAATTCATTTGTAAAATATATATAATTTTAGATATGTAAAGTAATTGTTTATAAAACTTTAAATATTTTTTACTTATGCTTATATGAGCATCTTCACATTAGTATATAGCAGTGATATTATAGTTATTATTTTTATTGCCGGTACTATCATTGTAGTGAGAGAGAATGCCAGAATTTAAATAGTTTACTTACTGTTTTATATATATATATATATACAAATATATATATATATATATATATACAAATATATATATATATATATATAGTTTATTTGAATTTTTTACTCCTGTAAGTTATATTGTAATGAACAACTTTTAGGCATAACTTACTCTTTTATATTTGGATTTATGTTTCCAAGTAAACAGATTTCCGGGAGTGGAATTAATGAAAGAAAGCTCTTACTTTGTAGTGTAAAATTGCTTTTCAAGTGGTTTACACTCTTTTTATATTATCACAGAAATATGTCAGAGGTATTTAACTTTAATTATTAAAATAATATAAATCAAAAACAAAAATATATTTTTTTGTATCATAAAATTGATATAATCTTATTCATAGTATAGAGGAGAGGCATGAAATAGTAAGCAAGAGAACTATTTACGAATTGATTGCAATAAATAAGGCAAGATTGCAATAAATAAGGCAAGAAATAATATGAGTGCCTGAAAACCTTTTGCAACATAAGCAAGCAATTATTTATTTATTTGTTTGTTTGTTTGTTTTCAATTAGAGATTGATTAGACACCTACCCTGTTGTAAGAACTGTTCGGAACACTATGGTAGGTACTTGGTATGCAAAGAGACAAGGACCCAGATACTCTTTTCTAGGTACATTAAAAAAAAGAACACATAGAATCCATTTAAGATATTGAGGACAAAATGTGGAAAAGCTGGTGGTAAGGATGACTCTCCATCTTCAGGTTTGGTGAGTAAGTGGATGACAGTGTTATTTATTTAACCTTTTCTTGCTGTATTTCTGCAACTCTCTCCCTGCCCGCCCCCCCAGCCTTTCCTCCAGGATCTCTAGCACTATGTCAACTGGCTAACCCTCACTCATCTTTGAGGACTAGGATTGATGTCTTTTTGTCCAGGAAATCCTCCATGACCTAACAAATAGATTGAATAAGTTGCTGCTCCTTGGTGCTGTTTTTATTCCTTAAAAAATAGACAGAGGGGTGGTATACTTTATTTACATATTTAATTTTGAACAGTAAATTCTTCTGTTTGTAAGTGTAGCTCCTACTGTTCATGTATTTATGAAGGAAACAAGTTAACTGATCGGAAAAGAAGAGCTGCAAACATAGGAACACCTGAGCTTTTTTACATTCATAGGTGTGTCAGCCTTTTCTAGAGAAGTATTTTTTCTGCCACAGTGTCTTCTATGCCAGAAAGATCCAGTGTAGGATCAGCATCTTGCCAGCTTGGTGTGTAATAATTCTTTGTATCCTTTTCAATCTTAAATTCCACTTCTTCTGCCCATTGACAGTTCATAGATAATGTAATTATGTGACTGGATTTCTTTCATATCATGCAAGGATATGTCATTATGTATTGATTTATGCCATATGTCATTATGTATTGATTTATGCACCATTTGCTATGGTGTTGATTCAAATACAATTACTGTTGTTTCACTTCATTTGAGAGATTCATAAGTCTAGCATCTTGTAGAGCTGATGGTCCTTAAGGAAATAGTCTCTAATGTATATTTTTGAAATTCAGTACTGTAAAATGTAAACCAATTCGCAATTAACACAGTTCTTTTCCAAATGATATTTTGTTCTTGAAATAAACTCTTCCTTCTTTTTTCATAGTTAGAAAACAAAGTGTCTGCTTATACTACTTTTGTCTATTCAATGTAAAATCTGGCAGATATAATAGATAGTATATTAACATTGTAAGTGTGAAGAGTTCATAAGTGCTTTTCTCACAATTATAATTTCTCTTTGGTAAAACTTTTTTTTTTAACTTGATCATGTTAATACTATGAAATTACTTGAAAAAAATGTAGAATTTTATTAAAAATGGCATAAAATGATTTAATTTTCACAATAATATATATATATATATATATACAGAGAATATATTCACATCTTTGTCGATACCATCTTTTTACATCGAGACAATCTGATTTTCAGTCATCAAGCTTTAAAAGTCAAAGTATATTAATTCATTTTCCATTGGGAAATGTAAAAATGAAAATATACAAATTATTTTAAGTTAAGGCACACCTTTTTCAGTTTCTGTGTCTTTCATTTTACCAATGTCATCTGTCTTTATTAATATTCCACATAAATATAATTAGCGGTAATGTTTTCTTCTTTGTTTTTAGGTAATAACTCTATACAGGGACTTTATAACCTAAGTATATTAGACACATTTACAATACTATTTGTTTTGTAAAATATCTTTAAACAACTTTCAGTACCTAGCCTCAACAATAAATCTTTTATGAATGCTTTTCCAAACTGTTATGTTAATATTCACCTCTTATTTTTCTTAAGTTATTCTATAATTTAAATGTTTCTCAGGAAATTTAATATTTGATTATATGATTTATTACATTATTGCTAATCATTATTTTTGTTCTTAAAATCCATGAAATACAAGGCTGCCAACTTTTTTCCTGGGTATGTGTATAGCAGGAATCAACAAACTTTCTGTATATGGTCAGATAGTAAATGTTTTGTGGGTTATATAGAGTTCTGTTGCAACTATTCAACTCTTATCATTGTATATGAAAGCAAAAGCAATGTGTAAGTGAATGACTATGGCTTTGTCCCAATAAAACTTTATTTACAAAAACAGGCAATGGGCTCGATTTATATAGCAGGCCATACTTCATAGATCCTTGCTCTATAGTAGAGGCTAGTAACAACAGTACTTACAGTGGCTAGATAGGTAGCATGAGTGCAGCAAGACAGACACATTTCTTCAATGTGAAGACTTGTTTTGTGTATTGAAGAGGTATGACTTCTATCAGAATATGTGCTGTTCTGTTTTTCCTAAAAGTATCTCATGCATCTTCTGATTTCTGAAAAAGAGTTGGGCACAAGAAATATTTAATTAATTTCCATTTAACTCTACTATGAAAATAAGGTTCACATCATAATCAACATTATGTTTTGGTATAGAGAGCATGACAGGGGGTAGTGGGGACAATGGCAATGTAGAGAATGCTATGTGGCAAAGAAGCCCAATGTTGCCAGATATTCCAGTTATTCAAATTATGAAAAAGATTTGCATTGGAATTTTCCAAAATTTTAAATGTTTGCGAATAATTTTTGTAAGTATGAAAGCCAAGAAAGTATGGCTCACATAGACCATATCTGCAGGCTAAGTGTGACCACCTCTTTATAATATTGGTTTGATAGTGCATATCATACAAGAGGTGTTTGAGGAACAAAGGCTTTCATCTCATGTTGGGTGTTATGTTATTTATATGATTTAAAAAATACAGCATATTAAATTAGAAAGACTAGAGATATCAAGTCTCTTATTTCCTCTTATACATATAAAATGGTCACCGTTTGGTCATCAGCCATAGAGATATGTCTGAAGAAGTTTCTTTGATTAGAACATATGTTATTTAATGAGTGTTGCTAAAGTAGGTCTTTGCAGTGGTCTTATTTGGTAGCTACTTTCTTTATTCTTGAATTTATACATTATAGGTACTTGAAAAGATAAGATCTAGTTGATAAACCTAGTACTGTTTATCAAACAAACAAACCAATGATATCAGAAACCATCCCCATACCTGATCAACTGTGGCTAATAATAATGGATGCTGGCTTAGCCAGAGCATGGTGTTAGGGATTTAAGGTTTGATCACAGTCCAGTATTTCAGGGTATATTATCTAATCCTAACATCCGCACTTATTAAAAGAGGAACTTGGCAGAGGCAAAATGTAGAAAGAAGAGGCAATATAATGGTTATATTGAGTATGCAGGTATATAGATTGAAGAGTAAAGTTAGGTAAATAAAGTGTGAGGAGGTCAGGATCAACAGGCAAATTAAATCTCCATGAGGGCAAATGAGCCTAGAATTTTCTCCAGAGGTAAATTATCTAAGGAGGAAAGGCATAGGCATAAAATTTTATGTTTAAAGATTATGAAAAAACAATACAAAACAAAAAAGCATTCATTATGAGGCTGATAAAGTTTGTGGCAAGAATTTGAGAATGGTTGGTTCTTTAGCTTCCTGAGAATTGATCTTTAAAATATTAATGGAGAGAAAAAAGCTGTGCCTGAAGTCAAGACACATGTAGCTGACTTTAATGAGGAACTGACTTTGAAGCATTCCCCGCTGGCAACATTCTGGAACTTTCTAAGTATTTTAATACAGTTTTTTTAAGCAAGAAAAACCACACCACTATAACTGAGCAGTGACTGGATGCCAGTAAAGCTGGGGGCTGAGTTTCAGTGACGATGGCAGTATGATAGCTTGAGGAGCTCTGACAGTCATGATAGACAAGATATAGAGCTATTTTACCCTTTGGATTTAAACTCATTAAGAAAGATAAATTTCGTTCTCATCCTCCCCCTCCCCAGTGTAAGGAATAACTATATAACTGAACTTGATCCAAGGCAGATTTGGCACAGCTTTTGGATGTGTTACTTATCTCATATTCCCGATAATAACATTATTGGAAGATATTTCAACTGTATGGAGGTGTGTGGCAGTTCCAGGCTGAAGCTAGATACAGCTGTTCATAGTTTAGAAGTATTTGGATAACCTAATAATTTGTGTCGGGTGAATATACAACACAATGATATCCTCTGAGAGTCCCTTTATACATTGTATTCTTACCCACAGTTTCAGTATTTATTTTTTTCCTCCCTTCCTCCCTTTGTTCCTTTCTTTCTTTTCTATTTCTTCCCCAGCACCTATACCTATAATCTGAACATAGCAGGATCATTTCTTTGATGATTCACCTGCATTCAAAAGCACAATAATGGATTACAAAGATGTAGAAGCAGTTCATTTTTATAAATGCCCACTAAAGATAAATGATAAAAATGAATGAATAAATAAATTCAGATGACTTGTCAAGCTGTATTTTGAAGGCTCTCGTATTGTTCAAATAGGAAACTCTAAAACATGGGAATAAGCTAGTTAATATTTCACATATCTGCTAGCCTATACATCAAGGCCAAGTTAAACTATAAAATATGAATGTGAAATTATAAAGAAAGCATGAATTCCAGTTTATATTGAATATGTAGTCTCTTAGCTGAAGGCAGAGGTATGTGATAGAGAAAATGGTTTATAGAGAAAAGGGTCTTGGGTGCCATATTAACAAATGAGACTTTATATTGTAGGTGATCTTGAAATAATGGGAATTTATTAGGTACAAAGGGTCTGAAACTATGAATGATGATTACTTTTCCAGGGTTTGAATTATCTGAAGCATAAATATGGAAGTGGTTTGTAATATATATATATTATATATATTACATATATATGTATTACATATATATGTATATATAATATACATATATTACATATATAATATATTACATATATTATATATATATATATATATAGTTTCATTTTTTTTGTGTTCCCCACCTATGTTGCATAATCAGAATGCAAATTACTAGCAATGGGAAGAAAGGCAATTCATTGTATATTATGAGGATAAACTGAAGATAGCATATCATCAATCACCCATCCCTCTCTTTTACCTCTTGCCCAGGTAGGGCATTTCTCAGGAATGGAATTGTTTTTTATAAGATGTCTGTGGCTAAGAAGGGATAAATCTTGAGTTGGTTGACTTGTTCTCTCAGGGAAAATTGTCAAGGTTAAACTCTGTCTTAAAGCATCCTCTCAAAATCAAGGTATTTTTGGAATAAGCCATAACACTCTGCATCCAGCAAATAAGGCTTTTCTTGATTTGTTCTTCCTGACATGCTTATTTTAAAAGCAAACATTTTATTCAAAGTGTAATTTCTCTTAATACCCAATCAATTGCTTTATTTGACATTTAAAAAAAAAATTACAAAGAAAACTGCCAGATATAGCAAATGAAAAATGCAGGATGCCCAATTAAATGTGAATTATTTCTAAGTGCCTATGCATATGTTCATTGGGATACATAAAAATATCCCAGGAGATGCACTGATACAAAAAAAAAAATGCTAACATGAAATGAATTATGTCTCTACATTACATACTTTTTTTTTTCTTTTTTTCTTACATTAATAATTAGTTGATGCTGAATTCTTCTGTGAAACATCCTCTTCTGGCTTAGGAACAATTTGTTCCTTTTCAGTGAGGATCATCTCAGCGTGGCAGGGAGAGCTCATATAGCGCCTCCCCCTGCCTCCCCCCGCCCCCCCAGTGAGCTCTGTAAGTTCTGCCGCATCTTGGGAGCTTTGTACACCTGGCTGTGCTCAGTGACCAGAGAGTCTACATCCAATCCCTTACATTCAGCATTGCTCTCTGTATTCTCAAGCATGTGCAGTAAAAAATCAGTGCTCTTTTGGGCCACCGAACCTGCGTCCAACCCCACTGTTTGTTCTGGGTACACCTCCCAACTCTACCATTGTACTGACGGAATGGGATACATTGCTTTTGTAACGTGACATCCTTTAGATACTTGGTGCCTTTTCAGATATGCATACACTTGTAGGCCTGGGCAGTTTCATGAGTGTTCTTAAAATGAACGGAAATATTTGAACCTCTTAAATTACATAATTTTGTTGGGCTCTCTGGGTCAAGCGAATAGCAAACCATTTTCAGAGGTTGCCTCAAGCCGCTTAAGGGAAGAAAGAGAAATCATATACCCTTTTTAAATTATAATTCTCGGATGACTTGTCTCTCCTTAAAAATTTCTTGTTTTGTAATACTTGCTGATAAAGTTCCATGTAGTTACATTATACATTCCATTTACTTCATAACATAGCTTCTGAAGTGGTCACTTTAACTTATTTCATTCTTTTGTCCACTGAATATGTTTTAAGGAGAAAACACTCATTATTAGCATTATAAGCCATTATGTATACTGATCATGTACTGGCATAAAGTTAACAACTCTGGGAATTGCCTTATAAATTTGATTTGCTGAAGCACATAATACCACCTTTCATGACATAATAATTATCCACTTAAAATTGGAATTTCCTTTCCTGTTAATAAGTGATGTTGTCCCTTTTGAATACTGCCTGGATGCTTAAAGGTATATAAAGTTTATCAGTTTTTTCTTTAATGTACTCAGCACGTTTCTTTCAGCATCAAAACTTTAATAATATTTGTTGCATAGAACTTCTTTCAAGTTCCACAATTTTACTACTACTACTAAAGATTTTGAAACTATGGACAAGAAATAAGTAAGCCTCACTCAGTAGATTATTTTAAAGTCAACAAGATTTTGAGTTTTTTCTTCTGAAGTGAAGCACAATTTCAGTGCTGCTTGTAAATTTAGGTATCTATTGCATTTGTTAAAGAGAATAAATGGGTTTTTTAATGTAAGAGAATTAAAATATATATATCTTCAGTTGCTCATTCAAACAGTATAATTACTGAAGATCAGCCACTGTTTGAACAACATTATGCAAAATATGAGCAGAGCACTCAACACCTTCCACAGAATCATACTTTGCTTCAGCTTTGTATAAACATGCCTGCACCTTCACACAAAACATTCACCAAAATGTACATTATCTTCACCAAAAACCATACAAATGTTCTTATTAACTCCTAACTCATGATGAGACTCTCTGCAAATATTTCTGAAATCACATCTATATGATATTTTACTTACAATAGCCTTATAAAATGGAATTTTTTCCCAAAATAAAAAAGAAAATATTGCAGTGGCAAAAGAAAGAATTACTTCTGCATTATTATTACTTATTTCCTTGGCTATGCCATAAAAAAAAAATGAGACATTTAAGTGTTTGACAATATTTATGATAGTATGAAGAGCTATTACTTCTTTTTTTTTATTTTTTTTTTAACTCCAGTAGATTTCTTCCTGGCAATTGAAAACTTACTTTCAATTTTGGAATCTGAAAATACTTCAGATTCAGTCAGTCACCTGAATTGAAATACTAATAATATTATTTGGTGCAAGAGGTTATTGGGAGTTCTTTTTTGATTATTCCATCTCCATCTGAATTTCTCGCTCTCTTTTTATTTTTTTATTGTATTACTTTCTTTTTTACCAGTTGAATAAATCATATATCTGACATACTTAGCTTCTGGTAATGTGCTCATGCAGTGAAGACTGAGAAGTGTATTCAAGCTGTGAGCCCATGGAGTTTAGAGAGTGGCCAGAATGGAGATTGCAATGTGCTGATGCATATAAGAGAAATATGAGGATCTAAATAACCTTGTTATTGATCACTTATATGAGCCTCATAATATGCCAGTTATTTTGCTCTGTATTGTTATCCCATACAATGGATGAAGGAACTGAGGACATAAACAAATTCTTTAAGTTGCTCATTTTTACAAGAACATAACCAGAATTCTTTTCCAGGCTCTATGAACCTAAATCCATGTTTTTTTGGTTTTTATATCCACATAAGTATATTGACTAGAATCCTATTTCCTTAGAAATGTGCTCAAATCAATGAGGATAACTAACTTGTCAGTCTCTGAACAGTCTTGTTATGTTTTTAATATTTTTAAAGTTAAACTTTCATTCTCCATCATTTCTTGGAGGCAACAAGATAGATTTTATTGATCCATTATTTTGTGGATTATTCTTAACTGCTTTTCATGAGATTAATAATGCTTCTGCTTTCTGAATAAAGTTTTGGTTTGGTTATCAAAATGCAAATTTTTCTCAACCTCATTACTTAATGTTTAGAATATCTTAATATTTCTTTTAAATTCTATGCTTTCTTAAACAGTGTCTTTTTTTTTTTTTTACATTTTCAGTTACAGTTTTCATTCCGTATCATTTTATGTTAGTTTCAGCTGTACAACCTAGTAGTTAGACATTTACCTAATCTATGCAGTTATCACCCCAATTAGTCTAGTATCCACCTGACACTCTACATAGTTGTTGCAACATTATTGGCTATATTCTCTATACTGTATTTTCCATCTCTGTGACTATTTTTTAACCACCAATTTGTAATAATATCTCTCTTAAGAAATCTTCTGAAATCAGTAATACTATGCACTGAGCTTGACAAATTAATAAGTTTTAGGCAAATGCTTCATATATTTAAAAATTTTTTAAAGTCATTAAGTAAAAATTATAGGTAATACTCATATTTGATATATAGAAGCAGCAATTTTCTAAATGGAGTATCTCAGTGACACTTTTAATGAATAAACTTGGAAATTGCTGGACAAAAACCAGTAGAAATTATTTTAACCTTTAATTCTTCTTTTGTTAATATTGGATAAACCTAGGATATTTGCTTTAGCTAATGTATATTTACTGAATTTTTATGAAAGGCACTCAGGAAAAAGCCAATAACTCAAACTGGTAGTGGGACCAATTACATGTTAAAATTTGCATTTATTTCCAAAGCCAGTGAAACTTTCGTATTGAAATCTTACCATGATTTTTCAGTTTTTACTAAGTTATTTTTGCATTTATCCAAGTAAGCCAGCCTACTTGTCCTTGCATGAATGTCATCACTCTGATTTTCTGACCTATGATTAGGAGATAAGCTTTGGAAATAAATTTCTTAAAATTTCTTTAAGACTTTTTCTAAGATATTTCTGTGGGTTTATGCTTTCCTACAGAGTTGGAAATAAAGGGGTGTTAAGATATTCTGTATATTTTATACTCTTAAAATCTAAATGTGTATGTCACTAAATTTAAAACAATGGTCCACTGTTTTGAACAATTTTTTTAATTTTAAATAGACTTTTAAAAAACAGAATTGGAGGGCCAGCCGAGTGGCGCGGTGGTTAAGCGCTGGCTTGGGAAGCCAGCGGCCCCGGTTCGGTCCCACATATGAGGGCCAGTGACACTGCCCTCAAAAAAAAAACAATAAAAAAAATAAAAAACAGAATTGGAATGTTTCAAGCGAAAGATTTTAGTTACCACCTTAAATTCTGCAAAGAGGTAATGTAAGATTACTATGAGAGTGTCTTTTGTATATAATGCCCGTAGGAAGCTGACAGTCTTCTAAATTTTACGTATTCCAGGATCATGAAGAAATACTAGGGTTGCCAGATAAAATACAGGACACTCAGTTACCTTTGAATTTCAGATGAACAGTGAATGGTTTTAGTATAATTATGTGTTGACGATTGTTGTTTATCTGAAGTTCAAATGTGACTGGAAATACTGTATTTTTATTTGTTCTATATGACAACCCCAAGGTACACTGATCTTTAATTCTAATCCCAGCTTTCAAATTTTTGAGTCAGGGATTGACTAACAGTTTAGGTCATGTGCCCTTTTGGGGGCTCCAAAGTCAGTTGCCTGTACAAGGAATTGCAATTTTTATAAAGACAATAGCTGGCCTAAGGAGGGTGGGAGTGTTGGGGGTATGTGTGGAGAGGAGCTAAACAGTTTTAGAGTAGGGGACACAGAAGACAGTAAAATAGTCAGATGATGTTCTGAGTTTTCTTTCCTAGCTTCTTGCTAAGGCCTAGACCCATTTGTCTTGAGTTTTCTAAGATAACTTAGCATCCTTAAATTAATTAACTGGTTCAGCTTAACCAGTAAGCTGGTTAAGATGGATTTGGGACCACATCCATTAATAACTACATTATTTTAATGATAATTTCAAATACTATAGAAAAACTCACTGCAACAATTCTTCTTGATGCCAGTATCCATTATTTACAAATAATAGGGCCTTAGAACTTCCAGTGCACCCTTCTCTACCCAATCAGAGATTTGGGATTTGTCAGCACATCCTGTGAGGGGAAAAGAACCTTGACCCTGTGCAAACCTGGTGAAAAGCCAGTCTGCTTAGTGAGCAGACTACTAAATCCTGCTCACCTGACTCTTAGGTGGAATATGTGCTTCCTCTTTAGCCACTTGAAGAGTATGTTTCACGTTTCTGATTAAAATTGTTACTGTTCAGAGGAAATACATCCAGACAGAAAAAATATTCTGTAGAGAATATCTGGAAACCAGTATCTTATATTGCTCTGCATGATTTATAGATGTAAATCAAGAGGAAGCTGGTCCCTGACTTTATGATGTGCGAAATTGCTACATGGAAATTTAAATTTTTTTTTTTTTTTTTTTTTTTAGGTTTGCCTTTTATACAGCTCATGAAATTTAAAATCTTGGTCCTTGCCACAGGGTAGAGAATTTCTCCAAAATATCAGAAAGAGTAAGTATATTTTTCTGAGCTTCTGGCATGAAAGTGTAATTCACAGAGCCAGAGGTGAGAAAGTTGGTCTTTGTAGCCACTTTACATTTAATGCTGTTATGTGAAATAAAATGCTTCAAAACTGCATATATGATATGCTGTTTATGGATACCTTATGGTTCAGATGTTGCTTACATGAATGAAATAAACAAAGCTCCCACCATCCTGTACTAATAGTCATCGCCTTGCTGATATCACAGTTAAAGGGAAACAATTAGAAGCATAGACACACTGTATGAGTTTTGTAATTGGTGCTGTTAAGAAGTCATAAGAGGGAAAGGGGGTCAAATATATGGTGATGGAAAGAGAAGTGATTCTGGATGGTGAATACCCAATGCAATATATAGATGAAGTATTACAGAATTGTAACCTATATAATTTTACTAACCACTGTCACCCCAATACATTTAATAAAAAAATGTAATAGTAACTATGTATAGTATCAGACTGGTACTAGATTAATTGGGTGATAGATGGCAAGAGGGTTGGGGGCAGGGTGAAAAAGAATTACAAATTGTTAGTTACAAAATAATCATGGGGATATAAAGTAAAGCATAGTCAATAATATGGTTATAACTATGTATAGTGCCAGGTACATAAGAGCTAGCTGGTCAGGGCGTCACGTCTTAAATTTTATAAATGTCTAACCACTATGCTGCACAGCTGAAAATAATTTAAAATAATATTAAATGTCAACTGTAATTGAAAAATTTTAAAAAAGGGTGGGGGAAAGGTGAAGGTGATTAAGAGGTTCAAATTTCCAGGTATAAAACAACTCACAGGGAACTGGCTGAGTGGCGCGGTGGTTAAGCACTGGCTTGGGAAGCCAGTGGCCCCGGAAAAAAAAAAAAAAAAAACAACTCATGGGGTGTAATATACAGCACAGGGAATATAGTCAATAATATTGTGACAGCATGATACAGTGTCAGATGCTTGCTGGACTTATGGTGATCACTTCTTTAGGTATATAAATGTTGAGCAACAATGGTGTACATCTGAAACTGATATAAAGTTGTATGTTATGTATATTTTAATAAAACTCTCTTTTTTAGTCTTTTTAATTAAATTGATTGGGGTGACAATGGTTAGTAAAATTATATAGGTTTCAAGTGTAGATTTCTATAATATCTATATATCACATTGTGTGCTCACCACCCAGAGTCAGTTCTCCATGTATTTGACTCCTTTTACTCTCTTCTACCATCCCTCTTCCCCGCTTACTCTCTGGTAACCACTAAATTGTTGTCTGTGAGATTTGTTTCTTTGTTTGTCTTGTTCCTTTGTTGCTTTCAGTTTTGCATCCCAACATATGAGTGAAGCTATAGGGTTCTCGACTTTTTCCATCTGACTTATTTTGCTTAGCATAATAATCTCAAGATTGATCCATGTTGTTGCAAATGGCAGTATTTCATCTTTTCTTATGGCAGAGTAGTATTCTGTTGTATAAATCTTTTTTTTTTTTTTTTCAAGAAACATGTTAGGTAAGTCCTATAATGAAATCTTATTATTAAATAATTTGGGAAGTAAATTTACCTTTATTTAGCAAAAAAAAAAAGAAAAGAAAAGAAAAAGAAAAAAAATACAGCAAGGAAATCTCCTACACTTTAATATCATACATGATATGTTGTATGCACACACACACACACACACACTCACACACACACACTTGGTAGTGGAATGGCCTGGTCATACGGTAAGTGTATGAACCTAATGAACTCTTCTCCAAAATGGTTGTACTTTAGGATTTCACCTGCAGTGTATGGGATTTCCCTTTTCTTCACATCCTCACTAACACCTGGTAAGGTTAGTCATTTTAGCCATTCACATAGGTGTGTAGTGTTATTTCATTGTAGTTTTAATTCACATTTCTCTAATGACTGATGATGTTGAACATTTTATGTACTTATTTGATATCCATGTATCTTCTCTGGTGAAGTATCTGTTCAAATATTTTATCTATTTTTTAACTGAGTGGTTTCTTTTCTGATTACTTTCTTCTAAGAGTTCTATATATAGTCTAGATACAAGTTTGTTGTTTTTTTTAATCAGATATATCATTTTCCAATATGTTCTTCCAATCAGAGGCTCACTTTTTCATTGTCTTAACAGTATCTTTCAAAAAGGAAAAGTTCTTAAAATCTAATATAGCAATTTCTTTTTCTTTCATGCATTGTGAATTTAGTGTCATTGCTAAGAAATGTTTGCTGAGCTGAAGGAAAAATATATTTTTTTCTGTTTTCCTCTAGTAGTTTTATAGTTAAGAGACTGAATATACAAATGGACCCTGACTAAACCATATATAAAAACAAAACTCTGACTTACAACCTCTATAGCAGCCAGTACAGGAATCTAAACCACAACCCATTCAGCAATAGGCCAGAAGCAGTCAGAACTTGGTCCCTAACTACCAGCTTCCCTAATTTTTGCCTCCATGTCTAACTCAGCACCAATCAGAGAAAGCCAAATGTGTTTCCTAAACCAATTACATAGGATGCCCCATTTCTACTTAGTTTGTCTCCAGTTTCCTCATGCCGACATCCTCAAGTGAGAGCATACCTGAGCCTTTCCTTTTTTTCACTATAGATCTTTCTCACTTCCCTGCCTGGCTTTGAGCCTCTGCCAAATGCAGCTGATGGTCGCTGACACCCTTGTTATAGAGAGCTCTGAGTACATGACCTCATTTGGGTGCTTTGTTAATTTCCACAGTTTTCCCCAGAGGTTTCACAAAGATACCATCTGCACTGCATTTGCCATGGATGCCAGCCTTCCTCCAAGTATGGTACTACAGGGGTCCCTCCTGCCTTGCTGCTAGTGGCTTATTGAGTCTTCACCAACATGGTAAATCAGCACTGGCTCCAAGTTTCTTTTTCTTTCGATTGAATTCCTTCATAGATCAACTGCTGTCAATTTGTGGTTTGGTACCTGGATTATGTTACTGGTTTCCGCTTGTTTGGCATCCTTGGTGGAAACGGGCATTCCTTTTCATCCCTGTTTTTTATCTCTTTTGTGTTTGTTTCATGTTGTGCTTGTCATGAGAAAAGAATTGCAATGTAGAACTTAGGCGTGGGCCCTGTACGCCTGTTCAAGATGGTCTCACAGACTGGAGAGTTGCATTTCTTCCTGAATCGATGTCCATTTGAACACATTTTGCTGTGAGTCGTCAATAAAACAAGATAAGGTTGTTTTTCTATCTTGAGATTGTGGCTTTGATCCAGAGGGAATGTTCTCTCTGGTTTTCTGCCTGCTGGAGAACACAGATTGTCAGGTCTGTGTTCAGAGATGGCCAAGTATAAGATTGGGGACATGAGGCACAGGATGCACAAGCATTATATTCCTACTGTTAGTTGCCAGGTTTCAGGGGTTCTTGTAAGTCTAAACCTTCTCCTCCAGGAAAAACGCCTGGTTTTTATATAATGCACTTCTTGCACTTCTTTCTCTAAATGGCGTAACTACATTAAGAATGATTTGGGCCTCCAGTTGCCAATCTGAGGGACACTGGATTTGAACAAAATTGTTGATTTGAAAAATGCCTTAGAAAAGTAAAGGAATGAGATTTCTCAGGACCAATTGGGCAGCAGTTTTGATTTGTATGCCGAGGCCTTTGACTGAAATTCCAAGTTAAAAATTCCTTCAATAAAAGTTTCTGTGCTGAAAGCTAAAGAGCAATTATCTATCATACCAGATTCTTTCTCTAGAAAATCATCCCCCTCCGTGTCCTCTCATTACCTCTCTGTACTCAGGTTTTTCTTTTCCCCTATCCTTCCAATCTCTCTTACACCTCAGTTTATTTTCCCTCTTATTTACCTGTCCAGACCTCCAACCTTTAACCAACAAGTCTCTTAAAACCCCCAAATGCCAGTTGTCTTTAAAGATTCATCTTTCCGATGATCTTGGTGTGCAGACAACTGTAGAATTCAAACGTTGGCCTTAAGCTGAACAAAATATCAGCAAATACCCATGAAAAATCTAGAATTCATTTGGATGCACATGACATGGGGTTACCTAACCTATATCAACTTGTTGGTCAGAAACTCAGATGCTAAATCTGAATGGCAGGACTGATTAGACTAACTCGAAAGAGGACCTACAGGATCCCTCTTTCGATAATACACCTGAGGTTCACCTCCCCCCAAAAAACAGAGGTCAAAAAGTAGAGTAAAGCATCTTAATAGCCAGACTTGAATCATTTCCAATAAATATCCATTGAACCATAATTCAATCATGGAAACAGAAAACATGAGGTTATAAGAGATTTTTCAGGATATACTAGAAAACACCTTCCAATAATATCCAGGAATTAGCGTCCTGAGCTGAAGCTGGACTGTTTGACATTGTTTTCTACTCTCCCTCACATACATTGTAGACATTTGACTAACAGGTTTGACTGTCTAGAACGGAGACAAAATGAAGGGTTATGGAGTGAGTCATGAATTGAGGATGATGGAATTATGGGCTAGAATGACCCTGGCTCACTAATCTGGACCTGGAGGAGAACTATCCACCCTTCAGGGTTTTAAGGATTGAGAAATACATTTTTATTTTGTTAAGTCACTGACTCTTCTGAGTCTGTCTATTAGGGCAGTCAGAGTTGCCTTTAGGGATAGACTCTCTCATACCTAATTCCAATTTATACTATTTTATTTGTGAAGAAACTTAAGGTCAGATATAAAAGACTTGCTTATGAACATTCAGCTTCTATGTGCTAAATCTGAGATTCATAGTGGAATTTTCTCAATTCAAGTTTTTGCTACTTTTTCCTATGCCAAGTTGTTAAAAATGCTAGTTTCATTTAGTGTTTAAAAACTCAAGCCCTTGAGCCAGAGAGGTTGTATTTGAATAATGACACTCATTCTTATCAATAGTATAAATTTCAGTTCTTTAACCCTTCCAAGATACACACACACACACACACACACACACACACACACACACACACACATACACACACACACACTCAAGGTATGACAACTAAGTTCTCAAACTCATCCTAGAAAAAGTGCTACATACCTCATTGCTGACTACCACTGCTGTCACCTTCGAAGTACTCCCCTTGGGAAGCTATGCACTGATACCAGTGCCTAGTCCATCCACCCTTCAAAGCAAATTTGGTAGTCTTCCTGGAATGGCCATCAGAGCTGTCATCCTATTATCCTTGATGTCCTGAATATCATCAAGATATCTTCCTTTCAATATTTCCTTGATCTTCAGATAAAGAAAAAAGTCATTGGAGACCTGATTAGGTGAGTAGGGATGTGATTAGGGAGGGTTCTAATACAGTCATTTGTGTACTGGCTAAAAACTCCCTCACTCACAGTGCCATGTGAGCTGGTGCATTGTCGTGATGCAAGAGCCATGAATAGGCAATAAGTTCAGGTCATCTAACTTTTTCACGTAGTCTTTGCAGCACTTCCAAATAGTAAACTTGGTTAACTGTTTGTCCAGTTGGTACAAATTCATAATGAGTAATCCCTCTGATATCAAAAACAGGTTAGCCCATCATTGCAACAAGTTTGTGAGCTTAATTGTCCAGCCTTGTGTGAGTGTGTGTGTGTGTGTGTGTGTGTGTGTGTGTGTGTCTGTGTATGTGTGTTTTTAATTTGAATTTTTATTTTACTTGGAATATATATATATATATATATATATATATATATATATATATAATATAATTTTATTATTTGATAAGAAGCCTTGTAAATAATAAGCACATTTTTGTGTGGAAAAGAATTCTAAATGTATTTAAAAATTTTTGCTGAAATTTCTTAAAATAAGAAAAGGCTAAGGCTGCAGACTTAAATTTTTGAGTTGATTTCATCAAGGTTATGGAGTCATACTTCTTATTATTGATTCTGTGTTGAAACAAGCACATCAAAGTAAAACCTGCAGTAAAAAAAATAAAGAGAGGAAAGATGGAAAGCCTGAGGATGAGTTTGATAACTGTAAAGCAGTATATTCAGAAGGCGGTCTTCATGACTATCGTGGTGTACCATAGACAGGGTTAATAAGTGCAGAAGGTGAAGATGCAGCCCATCAACTTCATCTGTAGATACTTTCAACATAGATACTGCATTCAGATGTGGCTCTATGAGCAAATTAATATGTAGTTAGAGATTGGTGCTTTTTATTTCTAAGCATGGAATTAATTTACTGTATAGTGTACTTTCATTTCATCCTAAAGGAGTCCCTTTAGTATTTCTTGTAGGGCAAGTCTGCTGGGAATAAACTAGTGTTTCTGTTTATTTGGAAATGTCTTAATTTCTCCTTCATTTTTGAAAGATAGTTATAGAATTCTTACTTGTCATTTTCTAGGAGTACTTAAATATATTATCCCACTGTCTTATGGATTCCACACTTTCTGATGAGAAGTAAGTTGTTATTTTTATTGAGAATCCTTTATATACATGATGAGTCACTTTTCTCTTGCTGCTTTCAAGGTTTTCAATTTGCGTGGACTTCTGCCTGTTTAACTATGTGGGTCCTCATGTGGGCATATTTCAGTTTATCCTGCTTGAAGTTCTCTCTGATTTTTGAATGTGCAGATTAATGTTTTTAAATCCAATTTGGAAAGATTTTAATCATGTGTCTTCACATACTTTTTTCTGTTATATCTCTCACTCCTCTCCTTTTGGGACCTCCATGATGTGTATTTCATTATTATTTGGTGATGTCCACAATCATTGAGGCTCTGTTCATTTTTCTTTCTTTTTTCAAGGAGGGACATTCTCCTATTGAATGTTAAGTAACCTATTTGAAAGATCACTGATTCTTCCTTCTGCTGGATCAAATATGTTGTTGAACCCTCTAGTGAGTTCTTTGTTGTTGTTGTTGTTGTTTTAATTTTACATTCTATTTGGTATTTTTTGTTTTTGTTTTTGTTTTTTTCAGAATTTCTATTCAGCTCTCTTTTATAATTTCTGTGTCTTTATTGCTATTTTGTATTTGGTGAGATATTCCATACTTTCCTTTAATTATTTAGACATGGTTTCTTTATTCTTTGAACATATTTATGGTTCAGATTTGAAGTCTTTATCTATTTCTTTTTCCTATGAGTATGAATCACATGTTTTAAATTCTTTTTATATCCTTTTTATGAGTATGAATTATAAGTTTCAATGTTTATCATATCTCATGATATTTTCTAGAAAACTGGAAAAATTTAATATATTGTGTGCCAACTCTGAAAAATCAGAAACCTACCCTAGTTGTATTATTGCTTTCTGTTTATTGTTGTTATTGCTGTGGTTTGATTATTTGGTTTTTTGGACTAATTCTATAAAATCTTTATTCTTTGTTTTGCATAGTCACTGAAATCTCTCATCATTTTTCATAGACATCAGTTAATGCTTGGATACATGCTTTCTTAATCTATTTGAATCAGTAAGTCTCCCAGATTTGCCAGCAGGCTCTGTGTGTGTATTTTAGGGCATGCTTTCAACACTCTGGCAGGCAATTTTTACAACTCTGTGCCTTCACTTTATGTTTGTGCAGGTCCTTCAGCTCAGTCAGAAATGAGAGATTATGGCCTTGTTTGGTCTTTCCCCAGCGTACACATATTTGTGCTTATTTTATGAACTTTTAGATCCCCAGAATGTGTCAAAATTCTTTAAAGCCACTTATTGACCTCACATTACCCAATGTTTCCTTTTAACGTTCTCGGACAGCCATTTGTTAGCCCCATTGTAATCACTGCATCAGGAAGTTGTGATGTTAAAATATTGAAACTGATTATTTATGGCAAATGCTCTGGGATAGACTATTTGAAGGGAGTGAGTCGTGATTCAGTTCATGTAAAGATAAACCCTGAGAGTAAGGCCATTCAGGGAACTTCTAGTCATGTGAAATAGAATCTTCTGGGGTTGGGTCTTTTCTGTCAATTCTAATTCTGTTCTTTCCACTTTAGTGTTTGCTCCAGTGCTCATTTTCTCGACTTTGATAGTTACGAGTCTGTCCACTTTCAAAGCTACCACAGATCTGTGGAGAGGGAGAAAGAAATGAGTCTAGTTAAAATTCCATACAGTTGACTGTTCTTAATGAAATTCAGTGATTTTACTTCAAGAAATACTCCTTTAATTTTCATAAGTTTTTTTAAGAGTTATGAAAAAGTTTTATGCATATATATATATATATATATATATGTATTGGGTTGTTGGAAAAGTCGTGACGCATTTTTGCAATAAAAAGAACATAGAAAAAATACATCAGGCTGGCCAAGTGGCTCAGTTGGTTAAGAGCTCACTCAAGAGTGCGAGCTGAGCTCTGAGCAACAGCAGTTCAATGCCCAGCCCGAGCTGAGCTGCCAACAGGTAGCAGGATGGCTCAGCTAAAATAAAAAATAAAAAAATAAAAATACATCATGACTTTTCCAACAACCCAATAGATATATTTTTGCCCCAAATATATCATTGCTTTTATATAGGAAAAATTTTTTAGAAATACTTATTCTAATATTTTGGAAGTGCTTCTCTCCATGTGTCCCCCTCCCCCCCAACCCACATCCCCAATGTATTTTAAATGCTTGGGATAATCTGGGTTTGAAGAAGGTCATTTACTAGCACACTAGCTAATAACCAGCTGGAAAGAATTGTATTTGATTATCCTGGAGTACCAATTGATGGCTTGAGGTGTCAAGCTAACCTACATGAGCTTCCGGTTGCTTGTCAGATACATGGTACTTGAATTGCCAAATCTCTATTTCTGGCAGAAGATGAGAATGCTATTTTATTTATTTACAAGATGTATTCACAATGCAAAATTATTTAGTTCTAAAGTCTTTAATCCTTGTCTTCTAATATGAATCATGAATAAATACATTTTAAATAAGCAAATACATATTACTTTCTGCATTTTTGCACTGACAACTTGTTAAATATGAACCATTAAATTAATATGATGGATTTTTAAAAGACATACTAACTTTAATAATTTAATTTAGATTGAATTCCTGTGCTTATTTTGTTATTGTGTTTTCACTTGCCGAATTATAAAAATTCAAATTACTGTGTATAATAATGTTGGAAGCACACAATTACTATTATTCTATAATAATATAGAATTATTAAAGCTATAAAACTCCTGGGAACATGTGGTGAGAAACAATAGTCATCAGTATTTGAACTGTTTCTTTATGAAATTTCTCAAAATATCTTTAGAACACATGATCTCAGTATACAGTTCAGAGAGTCCTGTTTAAAATAACGACCAAGGATGTACTTGTTTCTCACTCCCTATTAAGTCATTTGTTTATTTATTATGCAACTCAAGAAATGTTCCTCTCTGGAGAATGGAAGAAATGCTCTCACCTACATTTCATTCATAAACATATCAGTGCAGCAATCTCCAGGATATTTGGGAAATTTGATACTATACCAGTAATAATCCATAGCATTGCAGCCACCAAAGGAACATATCTTTTCTGCACACTGATTGAAAAGTGATCTGTAATAACATGTTTTCCACATTTGAGCTTCGTAATAATGGCACCTGAGCACTAGATTATTAAATCACATTGGAATCACTTTTTCTCTTCCTGTGAATGAAGTCACTTCTTCAGCAGCAACATTTTGTCTTTAATAGCCTCTTACTAATTTCATGACCTTAGACAACTTGTAGAGCCATAGAAACTGAGAGATAAAAGGGGTTTTGAAGGTTAAACTGCTCAGAGCTATTCACAGAACTCATAGATCTTCCCTTTCCTCAGCACTCCCACAGAGTAATCATTCTGCTTCTGTTTAAATATTTTAGTAACAGGGAACTTAGTGTGACCCGATGAACTCAAACTCTTTTCAGACAACTCTGAGTCAAGAATTCTGTCTTTGTTCACTTGGTTCTTTAGAATTAGTTTACTTATGCTGCACATGAGATTAAGAATAGCTGTTTATTTCACGGAATTATTTTATGGATAAAATGTATAATGCATATGGGAAATATAGTATGCATAGTGAAGCTGAGATATACCTGTAAAATTCTTTTATTGCATCCAGTATAGTAAATCATATTTTTATTCACAAATATTTGCTTCTATTCTTTGGGGGGAAAAAATTATACTTCATCACCCTTTGATATTGGTCTTGGCCTAGTAGCTTACTTTGGCCTCTGCATAAGAATCTAGGTGACATGTATCACTTTGAAGGAGACACTTTGAGAGCGAGCACATGGTCCCATGTTCCTCTTTCTCCTCTGTCCCAAGGATCGACAGTGTGTCAGATAGAATCTGCTTTGACTGACTGAATCCAGGAATGATTACCATATGGAGCAGAGATTTTCCTGTTACATCATTCACACAGGACTTTTTGGTTGTAACCAAACATAACCTAGCCTATCTGCTCTGATGTAGACTGTCTTCTTCTTTCTGTGAAGCCTTGCTTTCCACATTTCTATTCCTATAGACCTCTTACCATTATGAGGAGACCTATTTTCCCTGCTGATTGCACATGAACTTGAATATGAAGCAGGTGGGAAAGTGCGACTTCCTGGGCACTTAGAAGATTTCAATTACATTATAGATTCAAGTAGGTATTTGTTAGATAAATTGAGGGAATTTTCTATAAATTATGACTTTTTATGGCATTATGTTCAGGAAAATTTATTTAGCTTTTCAGTTCTTTTTCTCTAACTGAAGAAGGACAAATGAAGCAAACCTTCAGGCTTGTGTGTGAAATGGTGTAGTGTATGGTGCCAGGCTCAGGGAGCAGAATTTAGCACAGTGAGGTTAAATAACTTTTTTATAATAAATCAGATTTTAAATTGGAGATTCTTATACAATGATGAGAATGTTTAAAATTTACAACAGTTCTCAAATTTGAATGTAAGAGTGTTGAAAACTGCATATCCTTTGGGGAAAAATGAGGCACAATAGATCACAATAACAACCAAGAAAAGATCCTATTATAATGCATTCGTTAAACATTTGCTATGTGACTAACTTTTGCAGGCAATGTTTACTTCAATCTCAAAACAAGGTGTGAAGTATATGGTATTATTAATATTATTAATATTATTTTATATATGAGATTTAGGCTTACAGAGGCTATGAAATTCACTCAATATTACACAGTGGTTAAGTGGCTGATGGGCCCAATACTGTCTCATTGCATACTACAGGGCACAGAAGTGAAATGCTATGTTGTTTTCTTTCTAAGATGTAGGATTGTATTAGCGCCCTGTGCAGGTGAGAATTCAGGGTGTCTGGGTTACCTTGTCAGATCTTCTCTTAGAAAGCAAAGGATCAGTCTAGCTATTTTAAGTGTGTGTGTGTGTGTGTGTGTGTGTGTGTGTGCGTGCATGCGTGTGTGTGTGTGTGTGTTTATATATAAACAACCCCAGATGTTTTTTCTTCTGTTGACTTTGTTAGAAAGAAACTGTCTCAGAGGTCAATCTCTATTTCTCCACACATGCCCTAAACTGTGCTAATTTATTTTGTTTTATTTTTCCCCTATTTCACAATTCCCTTTATAGTTATGATAATATAATGCTATCTGAATAAAAATATGAGGGCATATTATAATTTTTGTCACTTTTTACCATTGCTCTATTGTTGACATTTTAAATAAGATCTGTTATACAATAGGTGCTCAGAATAGTTGTTGAATGAATATATGAATTATTAACCTCTGAGAAACAACTCAGTGTCGAGAGCTCATTCTATGATGGGGCCTCCTGCCTATTCACACATTCCAATAATAGTTTCAACAAAATGGTAGTTGGGACATTTGGCCTTTGTACCTAGTTGAATGGTCGTTGGGCCATTTGGCCTTTGTAACTAGTTGAATGGTCCCACTGTAACACATAAATATTGACTAGAACATGTTGTTCGTTCTCTAAAGATAGTAGATTGAGTTCACGCATTTGAGGCCCCAGTGGAATGAATACAAAAGGCCATAATAGTAAACAGAAAGTATCATTCACTACTGCCGAGTGATGTCAACCAAATTTCTGAAGTAAGAAATCATGTGAAGATGTGTTAATAGATGAAATATCTGAAAGTACATATGAAGATGCTGCCTGCACACCTGCCTTCCTCAGAAACTCCAGAGAATATTCAGGCTTGGTGTAAATTGATACAAAGAGCAGAAATGAGAGGTGGGATTTAAAATAATGGAGTTAACTGGACTTCTGTTTACAGAATAGCTGCTCATGCAGTCAGTCAGTTATTTCCTGTTCCCTTTCCTTAGGCAGCCTGGCCTTTACATTAGCATTAATCTAAAGCCAACATAACAAAAATAAACACAGGCAAGTGAAAAATAACCAGGGTATTTCTCTCTAAAGACATTTAAATAACTCCTATGGATGAGCTAGGGTAGTCAGGGCAGGTGATGGTGGATTAAAGAGTTCTATATGCCTGAGGTTATAGGGTAGACATTTGTCAGCTGGCTTCCTGATCTTGCATATAAGGCAAGCCATACACTCCATCCACTTTCCATGTGTACTTGGAAAGTCCTGAGTGCTTTTCCAATCAAGGACGGGGTATACCAGGAAAACAAAATGATTTCTATCATAGTAAATGAAACACAGATACCTAGAATAATATTGTTTGTTTGTTTGCTTTTGAGCATGAAAACAACTGAAGATCTTCAGGCAGATAAAAAGTATGGAACATAATAAACAAAATAAATTACCTTAGAGAATATATAATGCAAGACAGAGAAGAGAAAATAAAATAATCCCTATCCTCAGAGTTATTGAAGACGAAAGAGTATTAATAAAAAAACATATCATGCTAAGAAAAAGAAATAACATGTAAGACCTCTTGATGATAAAAATATAATTGCCAGTGTTTAAACATTTATTATTTGAGTTGAAAATAAAGTTTAAGAAACTTTCCTGATCATTAATCCAAAACACAAATAATTGAAAGTTATGAGAAAAAGGTAGAAATTCAAGTGGTCTATTGTGGAAGTAGTCCAGACCCTACATATAAGAGATCATGAAAGAGAAATCAATGAAAATGAAAGGAAAGCCTTACTCAAATAAATAAGGGGCATTTCCTGGACTTGAAGAAAGGCATGAAATTTTAGATCTACAAGGAACTTTTAAACAACCCAATTCTAGACTCAGTATGATAAAGTTTTCAAACTCCAAGGGAAAAGAAAATAATTCTGCAAAACTTAAAAAAAAAAAAACAAAGAAAAATCTCCCACAAAGAAAGATATACTGCAGGGGGCTGGCCGCCGTGAGGACCAGGGGTTCCCTTGGGTGGGACGGCGTCGGCGAGGAGAAAGAAAGATGGAGACACCGGAAAGAGGTTCACAGGAGTGTCACACACACACACACACACACACACACACACACACACACACACACACACACTTTGTTTTTAAAGCCTGGCCCCTTTTATAGGGGCTCTGACCATTATCTCAATTACAAGTTATGTTTCACATGATCATGATGTTTTCTCTTACTAAGGACTTTTACAGTCTTTACTTTTTTATAATTGTATCTTTCCAGGGTATACTGTGGCTTGTTCAAGGATTTTACTTATCATCTAAGGAGTGGTTACCATGACTACCTTACAGGGCGTATACTTGAACTATTGCTAAGAGTTTAGCAGTGGCTGAGTTTAGGGCAAAAATCTATTTTTATGTGATTATAATACTTAATAGTAAAAGGAGTCTCAAACTTTTCCTATCCTACAAAGAGCTGTATATTATTGTAATAGAGGGTAACATCTGTTTCTCAGTCAAAGCTTCAGAATCTGTTGCTACAGCCATAATGTACAAAGCAAAGAGTTAAAACAAGGCTATTAATTAAAATACCTCATGGTCAGTAAGTTGTCTCTTATCAGAACTCTCATGGCCGAGAGACCTTGGTCTCCTGGTCTCCAAGGAAACTTTGACAGCTGCATAGGCAAGTAAGCTCAAGGTCCGATGATATCACCAGCTTTTCACAGACACTGTCTGTTTCTCACAGACAGGATTTGTCTATGTGAGCAGAGGCCTGAGCCTCAGTTTTCAAGGGGCTTGAGTCCCCTATTTCTCAGTCCTGGGGTCCCCTCAGACTGTAGCCTGTCTTACGGAGTTTCCTTTTTAGGAAATCTTGCCACGTCATTGACGTACACAGCCAGCTATCATCAGGGTACCCCCAGGAACTTGCCATAAATGCAGTGAAAGTACTGTCTTCTATAGGATCTGATGTGGAGGAATGGCACATGGGTTCATAGAGACAGGAGATATTACATGACCAACCATAAGGCAGCATCCCAGACATCCAGTGCTGAGCATGGATCTTTATTTCAAGGTGGCCTTGTCAGACACTAGGATGCTGTCAGCCCCCGACAATATACAACATAGGGCATCGGAATTTAATGTTAGAAATTTCTTCAAAATTCTTTGGGAAAATAATTTTAAGGCTAAAATTATATAATCGTAAAAAATCAATCAATGCCAGCATAAGCGGCCGGCAGCCAGCGTGAGCTGCCAATAGCTAAGGTAAGCGACCTGTCCAGAGGCTGGCAACCAATCTGCCTCACGCAAGAAGAGTGCAATGATGATCCTAACATGGGCCAGTGAAGCAATGTCCTCCTCAACTAGACTGAAAAACAAAAGGACAGCAACTTGTCTGTTCCCCTTCCCTGATTCCCCAATGCTGTTCCCCTCACCCAATTCCCCAGTTAAAAAAAAATCTGGAAAAAAAAATCAATCAAATATAAAGATACACCAAAGAACCTTAAGGATTCAGGAAGTGTAACTCACATACATATTTTCTGAGGAAGCAATTGAGGATGAATTCCAGAAATGCAAGGTAGAGAACAATGAAGAAAAGACATAGATTGTAAGGAATTGGGGCTCTGATTAAACAGTGAAGTAAATAGAAATTATCATTTTATAGGGAGATTATTGTATATAGCTGGCAAGACAGCAGAGTAATGTTATAGTTGATCAAATGAGGGATGTGGGAATATATATATACATATATATATGTATATATATATATGTATATATATATGAAAGGATATGATAATTTCAAGAATTTGATAATAGCATGTTATGTTTTTGTCAGCAAGAATATATGAAAGGTGATTGGAAACGTGGGGAAGGGAGAAAATGTGCTGTTAAGTCATGATCTAAGCAAGAAGTAAAATAAAATATGACAGTATCAACTGATAAATTGTAGAAAATAAGTTCAACTTTACTTTGCACCTAAGGAAGAGTTTTCTTTAATTAGCATAGCTTCCTGAATTTAGACCCTTAGAAAAGATCATACTAGGCTAACAAACTCTTTGTCCCTTAAGGGATCAATGCTTGTAGATATTTATTGTGATCTCTGTTTATTGATTTTAAACTTTAAAATTGATATTTACTCAAAATATGTAACATATATTTGTTTATTAAGACAGTGAGCAACATTAACCTTAGCCCTGTTAAAAAAAAATACATGTAAAATTGATAGAAACTGGGGGACAAATGGCGGTTAGATTTCAAAGGAAAGAATAAAATACTAATTTATATAATGAACAGCTGGAAATAATTCCTAAACTAGATAGCAAAATAAAGTTTTAAGTATATTATTTAATTTTACTAAGTTAACCAATAGAGGAATGAAAACTAATTCAAAGATTAAGAGAAGGGAAGGAGGTGCAAGGTCATATAATAGATAGAAACAGAAATATTTAGAAGTATTCATCCTTGAGGGACTATACCAGTGCTTCTCCATTTAAAACCTTTACCTCTTTATTGTTTGATTGTTTGAATTGTGAGTTAAATAATAATCTCTTTCAGGGATATCATTTATGTTCACTTCTTCATGGTAAGGGCAGTCTTAAACATATATAGTTTGGATGTCTCAATTGAAAATGGACAGTGAGAATAATATTGTTATTATAAATAGGCTCACAGAAATAGTCTATCTTTGAAAAAAGTTTGACACATTCATAAAAACTTGTTCTGGAAAGAAATTATGTTTCAATAGGTAATCAATTGAATTATTTCATTTTTAATTTGTTCAGCTCTTTGGGTATCTTTAGACACTGACAGGAATAACATGAATAAATTTAAAAAAAAACAACAATCATTGTTTCTATGTCAGTGGCCAATAACAGGCTTACAATGAGTCATAATTCTCAGATCAGCACAGTGTAATGTTTAAAAACACAAGCTCAATCATTTCCATCTTTAGCTCATGTCAATAATCCAGTGCCCTAAAACCTGCCTTGAGGTTTGAAGAAAGCTGTATTTTTAGTAAGACAACCATACACCTGTAAAGAGGGGATTTTATTTCATGTATTTGAAAGGCTGCCAAGAGTTGACATTTTATATTTGCCTAGCATGTGAGAAGGTATTTTTTTTGTTGCTGTTAGAATTTATGGGAGGAAAAAAAAGCTATAAAAATTCAATCTCACATGAAATTGCCTTTAAGTTGGCTGCATTAAAAAGATTATTGATTTCACCCTTTTATAAAATGAAAGGCTAATAAACAAAATCACACAGCATTCATTTTTAATTATACACACACACACACACACACACACACACACACACACACACCACACACACTTACCTTGTAAAAAAAGTTAGTATTTATAAACCAAACTTTTAATGTTGTGACAGGGACTGGATTATGCTGTATCTTTAGTTTCACAATGCTGCCAATTTATGATTGCTGTTTTACATTTTAGGCAGATGTTATTTAATATGGAGGACTACTTACAGTGTAGACTAATGGAGAAAAGTCTGATATGGCCCAGCTGAGAGAGTAATGAAACAGCTACCCCCCTCCTCCCAAACACACACAAACATCTTTTATTATTAAGGATAGATATAGAAACATGTATGGGGAAATTGAAATGTATTATTATCACAATCCTTGTGATTATACCAATAATTTTTCAAAGAATTTACTGGTTTGAGGTAGAAAGTTTCATCTAATTTATTATTTTGCAGATGATGAGAACAAAAAGTAGCCTAGAAGACTGGGGATGAAATTGGTTGAAATTGCTTTTTTTTTCCCTAAGTAAAGCACACCATTATTGAAACATTCTTTTAAGAATACCATCATAGTTATTTTTTATAGGCTTTTTCTGCAAGGTCGTGCCTGCATTACATGTGAAGTAGAATGTAAAGCAAATGATTAAAATGGAGAACTTTAGTAATTAAAAAAAAAATGCGTCTCTAAATGTCCAGAAATTTAAGTATTATTTTTTTATTTTCTGTCACTGCAGATTACTACAATTATTGATTCTAGTTCAAGAAATGTTTTCTAATTTTACTTACTATTAGATATTTATATATGAATCTCAAAATCATGTATGATGCTGCTTTGTTTTTACTGAAACAAAGGCTTCTTATTGAACAAAAGATACTTTTTTTCTTATCTTCACATTTCTTTTACTCCAAGGTTAAGAAATGATACTACCAAATAAAGATGGAAAATGAGGAACAGAATATTTTTGCTATAGAGTGGAAGATTGGGCAGCATGGAAAGTTAGCCTTGACTTGTGAAAAAGTAATTTTTCATTTACAAAAATTAATTTCACATGCCATTTTTCTTTTGACTTTTATGCCAAAAGTAAATATAATAAACCATAGAAACCAGTCCATATTCATCAGGACCTGAATTTAAATAATATTGGGGAAATAGAATTTAAGGCAAAATAGTCTCTCAACTCAGAAAACCCCTCCACAAAGGTAGAAATCAAAGAACAATTTTCTGACTGAATAAGCATTAAATCCAGATGTGATGCACATCACAGGCAGTCTGCTGAAAGACTGCAAAGGCAGAAAGTCATCTCACCCTTTTATATACTAAACAGATGTAACCTATTATATATACGTTTTCAAGATAAACAATAACTAGTCCTCAAGTAAGAGGACTTGGCAGCACCATTTGTCACACATAATTCATCCAAAATTCAACTGGTAATCGAGATGACCATCTGTGTTTGCTAATTGGCCTGCCGGAAAGAAAAATAAACATATGTTTACAACAGGAGGTAGTTTGTAGCAAGGCACTCACTGAAGTTAAGCTCCTACCTCGCACAGAAAAGAGGAGATAGTGGCACCATCTTCCTTGATGACTCAAGGAAATGATTTCCAGGTCATTTATAAAGATATTCCTGAGTCATAAAGCTGAAAAGAGGCACATTTAGTTTTCAAACATATTTACCTACATTTCAAAGAGACAAAAACCTTACAATTAATACTTACAAGTAAATTTTCTAAGAAACAGGGAAGGAAATGTTTTTCCTATTTTCAACAGGGTGTATTAAACTATTTATTTTGAAGTTTTATTTTCCTTTACAGCTATTAGGGGAAAATTCATTTAAATAAAGATTTTGTAAGTTAGAATTCCCCTCTGGATCACTAATGTTCACCTTTTTACCAAAAAAAATACTGATATTAAGTGAGGTTTATAGCTTTAGGGTATTCTTACTCAATGAAGTCTAAGCTTTAGTGTGTCTAAACTTATTTAAATAATGAAATATTGAATAAATGTACATGTGATAATATTGCAAAATTTTACCGAAATTAGTCTTAGTATTTGAGTTGAAACAGTAAGACATTCAATTTATGAAATTAGCTAAACACTAAAAATCTGATGAAGGCCAGTAAGAGAGATGTAGTTATTCCTTTAATTTGTCAATGAGAAAAGAGCTAAGATAAAATTTAAGCTTATCAACAGTCTTTGTCGTTTCCTGGGAAAGGAATGTACCTGGAAGACAGAAAGTCAATATTAGGAATTGATGACAATTAGCATTTACTTAATGTTTGCAGTGAGCCAAGCTTAGCTAAGAGTTCTACAAGTATCATCTCATTTAATTCACACGACAGTTTTGGAAGTACTGAGTAATATTAACCTGTTTCACAGATGACCAAAATAATTATGCGATAGTTAAGTAATGCTGACAAGCAGAATTGTGGTTCAGACCCTAGTTTATCCACACTAAAGGTTTACTTTCCTAAACAGTATATTATGCAGTGTACCAGATAGCCTAGCTGTTTCTTTTATATCTAATTCTTGGCCTGCCTTGGATGAGTCATTTATTCTCTTTGTTTTCCATGTTTGCTTGTATTAAATTAAGTGATTTCTAAGGTTCCTTCAATTCTACAAGTCTATGATTTTGTCAAGAATCAGTTATGCTAGTGAAGTGCAGGAAATAGAAATATGTTTAATTTAGCCTATATCTAGATTTTAAGGTCAAACAGGGCACTCCATTTCTTTCATATCTCTGTGTTTATTCCCTGTATGTATTGCAGGATTTTGTATAGACCCTCAGAGGGTGCTTGAATAGAGGTTGGGATCATTGAGTTGTGTATTTCTTCTTGCAGCAAGTCATTCCAAAGGACTTTAGGAATAAAGGGCCAAATTCTCAATTTCTCTCTCTCTTTTTTTTTTTTTTAATAATATGAGAATTAATAAAGTAGGAAAGTTATATTCTTAAATGGTAGTGGTGAACCATGCAATTTAAAGCAGGGAGTATTAATTTGGCTGCTGGGAATCAGAATGTTTATGTGAGACCATTGTGGCTCCTTTAAATTTACCCTATTCCTTTTACTTCAGGAATAACTGTCCTCCCTCATCTCCTAGAGCTTTGCTGTTTATTCACTACTCCATGGGCTCCCATTATCCTTCAGAGCTGAGAAGATACATTCTTCAATATAGGCATTGACTTCCAACTTCCTCCTCCCAACACTCCCCCAACCCCTGTCTCTCCCTCTCTCTCTCCCTCTCCCCCACTCCCCTTTCCCCCACTCTTCCGTTCTTCCTTTCTTTCTGTCTCCCTCTCTCTCCTCCCTTTTAGCCCTCATTTTACTTAAATAAGAAATAAACGGAGGGCCGGCCGAATGGTGCGGTGGTTGAGAGCTGGCTTGGGTCGCCAGTAGCCCCGGTTCAGATCCCACATATGAGGGCCAGTGACACTGCCCTCTACAGCTAAGATAGTGAACAACAGCTCCACCTGGAGCTGGGTTGCCATGAGTCCCCGGGAGAGCATAGCTGCAGCCCCTGCTGCGTGAGCTGCCATAGGCTACAGTGAGTGGCCAGCAGCCAGCGTGAGCAGCTGGTAGTCAGTGTGAGCTGCCAAGAGCTGATGTGAGCAGCCGTCCAGAGGCCGACGACCAATCTGCTTCACCCGGGAAGAGCGCAATGACGATACCAACATGGGTCAATGAAGCAACGTCCTCCACAACTAGACTGAAGAACAAAAGGACAGCAACTTGTCTGTTCTCCTTTCCCGGTTCCCCAATGCTGTTCCCCTCCCCCAATTCCCCAATAAAATCTTTAAAAATAATAATAATAATAATAATAAACGGAGATGGGTATCAAATCCCAAAGTAATTCACTTGACCAAATGCCATATATGATTGTATAGAAGCATAATTTCTGACCACCTGTCCTTCAAGGTTTAAGTTTTATGAATCAGTATGACAGGAGGACCAGCAGCAGCAGACCTACATTGGACATGCATGCTTTGACACTGTGAACATGGGGTTCAGAGCATGCTACCCCAAAATATAACACTTTGGGAAATTTGATATTTTAAGCTGATAGAGTTTGAAATGGCAGAAACAGGAAGGTCACCTGAACTGCCCCTTCGCCCCCCTCACCTCATTTTTCTTCTTCCTTGGAATAGGCCATAAACCCTCATGTGAGAGGTGCCCTCCCTATACCCTGAGGAAGGAGTAGGAAGAAGTACTCTTATCTCTAAAGACAAAGGGAGGTGGAAAAGAATCCTAACCGACAGGTCGTGCTAAGTTTCCCCAGTTTGCTACAGTTATCTTACACTTTTTAACCTGTCAGATTCTTCCACTATTGTGTACTTTTCATCAAGCTTAGCATGAGATACTGAGGTCTAACTGTTTCTTTCTATCTTCATTTCCTTGTGAAGTCTCCAATGTCACATAAAACTTGAAATAAATAAATGTGTATGCTTTTCTCCTGTCAGTCTATCTTTTTCATTTTCCTTTTCACACCCAGCCTGGGACATGAAGAAGATCTAGGGAATATTACTTCCTATAGTTACACAGCCATCAAAAAGCATCATGTCAATCATAGTTGGCGTGGTGATTATTCTGCATCGAAACTCTAGCAAATGTATATCTTGAATGATGCATTTCAGGTTAAGAAACTTGTTATTGTCAGCAGGTAGGCTGGGTTTAATAAAATGTGAATGTCTAAGAACTGGGGAGATTCAGTTTCAGGGGAAGATTACAGAGACAGGAGATATAAACTATTGGGTTGTCGGAAAAGTCATGACATATTTTTTCTCTATTTCTCATTGCAAAAATGTGTTGTGATTTTTCTGACAACCCAATACAATGATTCACTGCAAATAGGGGAGAGCTAAATGAAATTTGTGGTAGTTTAATATTAAGAAAATAATATTGTTTTTCAAAGCCGTAATATCAAAAATATTATTTTCCAGAATATATAAACCATAAATAACTGAAGTACATAAGGCAAGGTCATGTGCATGAAATGAAACAAAATTATATCTGTGAGGTAAGAAAACAGACTGCTTTTCTACCTGTGTTCTTTAATTCCATAAATTTATCCTGTAAAAATTAAAGAAAAGACAGAAATGAATAAAATTAATACAATATAAAAAGGATTGGCAACTAGAGCTAAAAATAAAGACTTTAGCATAGGATCTGGACCACTAAGGGAATTTTTGCACGTAGTTGGTACTATTTTACTGGAAAGTCGGTAAAGACATTTCAAGGAGGTAAAGTGTGGAGAAGTCTGAAGAATGAGATTTATGGGACATTGCAGACAAGAGAGATACAAAATGGAATTCTCAGGGCATGGAGTAGCAATGGGAGAAATTGCCAAAGGTCAATTTCATCGAGTTGATTGCAAAACAATGGGAAAATCTAAATTGAATTAAATGGGCTGGGGAGATTTTACAGTGGACTATTGGCTCATATAACTTTTAGAAAACTAGAGAGGCCATTTACAAAGACTTCAGGAGTCAAGAAAGGAATGTCTTTTGGAGAACTAAAAATCCATATATACCAGAAGCTGCTAAACATTGGTCGATGTGTATTGCAGCTCAAAATTATTATACAGGGAGAAATTTTAAAATGAATATAGATTTCAGGGCAGTATTTGTTATCTCTTATTGAGCAATGAAATACTCCCCAATTTAGTGGTTTAAAACTATATACAATTTATCATCTCACAGTATTTGTGGGTCAGATATCTAAGCGACCTCTGGCTTGTTCTCTGGCTTAGAATCTCTCAAGAGGCTCAAAGCAAGGTTAGCTGGAACTCAATAATCAAGGCTGGAATGGGGGTGGATCCCCTTCCAAGCTCAGTCATGTGGCTGTTGGCAGGAGACATCGTTTCTTTGCCATGAGGGCCTTTTTATAATGGCACTGATTTCCTTCCTAAGGGAATTCTGCTCTGACCCATAAAGCTGAATTTCTGCTTTATAGTTTATTGCCCTCCTAGTAGTCTCAACTTTGCTTTCCCCCAGTTATTCCTTGAACTTCTGACTTTCAGCCTCTTATTTTTTGACCAATGTTTCCTCTGATTCTATGAAACCGGCCCTTAGAACTCCTTTCCCAGTTCTAAGCCCTGACTTAATCTGTTCTCCTCTGATGTCACCCATATCCCGGTATGGTGGATTCTTCTTAAGTTGTGTTGAATTGAGTTCAGATTTGTTCATATGATCTGTGATTATTTATTGATTAGTAGCAATTGCCTGTAACCTAATGAATTTGGCAGTGAGCTGGGAAGGGAGACCTGGAAACTAATAGGCGCTACAGAATAATGGTTCACAATGCAAGTGATTGGTTTAGTTAGGCTTTTCTAAGCAGAAATAATTATTGCAGAAGTACAAGTTGGAGCAAATTAGGCAGATCAGGGTCATGCCACGATGGTCTGGGCCACCATCAGATCAAAAGCCAGAAAGAGAGAATGCCATCAGAACTCGAACAGCACAAGTGCCATAAGACATAAAAGGTCATTGGTCAAAACCTCCTTTCCAGGCTGAGGGGGAGGAGTAGAATCAAGTAGGGAGAGGAAATAAAGGAAAAAATCTTGACCCTGAGATTATTTTTACTCCTTTGACTTTAGGTTTTTATGTGATCCTGTGGTGAAAGTATCTAGGGTTAGCTGAACTCATTCAGGACATGCAGCTGACTAGTTACACCTCATAAAGTTGGAAAGTTTATTGGCTGTGGTATTTCTGGTAGGTAGACTTTGAAAATCAGTCTGTGCCAGGCATCGTGAAAGTGTTGAGTTGCCTTTAGTATTGTAATCTCTTTCCTTTCGTCCTATATCATCAATTTTCTGGCCCAGGATGGCATTCAGGAAAATAATAACTATTGACTGATCACTTATGATATGTCAAATACTGTGCTGCATGCTGGTGAATGCAATAATAAACAATAGAATTATTGTTGGTGTCCTCATGGAGTGAAGGAAGACATACAGATGAGTGAAGGAAGACATATTAAAGGAGCAAGTATAATTAGGTGTAAGGAAAGCTATGATGGAGGAACAACATGTAGCACAACGCCCAGAATAGAGTTCCATGCCTCATCTAAAACCCGTGGTCAGACATTGCAGGAACACTTCCTTTTTGAGAATCCCTGGTTTGCTTGCTTCTCTCCTGTAACACTATTAATAGTCCCTGTCGTAACTTCACGTGAACTTTATTTCTTTAGCATGCATTCTGCTTTAACCCAAGCTAGCTTTGTTTATCCTGAGAGAAGTATGACTCACTTGCATTCTTTCCCCAGATCCCCCTGCCTGTGCATATACTGTATGTCCATTCACTCCTATTAGCATTAAGCCCTTAGGACATTAGGTTCTGGTCAACACCAAATGCATTTAAGAATAAAGCTTCAGGTCTATCAATTATGACCCAGATATAATAACTAAACTTCAAACTAGAATAAGGATTTAGTAAAACAAAGATAATATGTTGGCCTCAGTTACATTTCAACTCTGGACTCATAAAAGTGGAATAGCTCCATGGACCACATCCCCTGGTAACCAGAATACTGCCATGACTGACACCAGGACCTGAAGCCATGATTAATTGCTCCCTGCTTTAGCCCTGACCAATCAGGAGAGCCCACAGCCCCACTCCCATAGCAATCAGGATTAATGATTTACCCCTTATATAACCTAGATGCTTAGAGGCCATCGGGGAGCCAGGTTTTTAAGAACACTAGCTCACCTGTGTCTCTGAACTTGGACCAATTCCTTAAAAACTATCTTTGTTTTCTTTGTTTGAATCTCCTCTTCGTATCTTATTTGGTTTGAGTGCGCACAGGCAAGCAGACCCTCTGGGTCTGCAGTAACACTACCTGGGTTCCAACTATCTCTCCTTTTCCATTTTGGCTCTCAGGCTGCATTGTTTGATTCACAACACTCTGTTGTTCCCTCTGCTACTTAGCAATCATCTTATTTATTTCATGTTCAGTCCCTATTGCATTATGTGCTTCACTGCTGTAAGCCTGTCCCATCCAATCAAGCTCAAACCTTTTCACCCTCAGCATGTAACCTTGACTCTTATTTTACTGAGCAGATTGAGGTTTTTCTGGAGAGAATTCCCTCAACCCTCCATTCTGTGCTTCCTGCCAAATAAGTCATTTGTGCTGCCTCTAAATATTTCTCTGTTGTTTTCTAGCTGCCCTTTTCCCCCTCCTGTCTTACAGAAAGCATAAAACTTCCTTTTTAGTCCTGATCATGCCACCTGTGCTTTTGATTGAATCCCACTGACTTCCTCTGAAACTCCTGTATTTCTTTTTGTCTTTTACTGCATCAGTGTTCTCTCTCTTTGGGTTCCTTCCATCTGTGTAAAACCATGTAAAAGGAACCCGAATTAAAACATATTTTACCTGATCCTGAGATTTCTTTTTAAATGAGACTCCATGAATTTTCTTATTCATCACAAAACTTATCAAAAGCTCTGTGCGCATTTGTTTTCTCTATTTCTTTACTGATTATACGTATTGCCTTTTTATTCTTTTCAGATTTTTATGTTCCGTTTGAGTTGTGGCTTCACTGTACCTACCTCTTCTTCTGCTCTGATTTGTGGAAACAATATCAATAGAGGCAATGAAGGGGTCTCTTTGAAAGACAATGCTCAGGTGTTGTAGCCATTGGGGTAGAGCCTCAGGTCTCAAGTTCCGGCTCCATCAAGTAATAGCATGTGAAGCGGGCAGTACCTAGCCATTCCAAATCTCAGGTATCTTTACTGAATCCCTGCAAGGATTACATGTTTAAGTTCTAATAAACCTTGGAAGAGTTCTTGGAACAAAGTGATCACTCAAGAAATATTAGCTATTATTATAGTTTCCTTAGCTTATTAATTCATCCCCTAGATGTAAAGGTCATACTATCAGGGATTTTAATGAAATCAAACCACGAGCACTGTATAGTCTGTAGGTGGTAGATTATCAGGAAATGTTGATGATGTGGTTACTGAAAAATAATATTTGGAATGTAGTTAAGCATAGATTTCACAAGTACAGATTTATTTGGAAGTAGAGAAGTACAATTACACATTTCAGGATGAATTTTCATTGTTTCCTTAGTTTTAGACATTTTCAAGGGCATACAGGAAATTTCTACTTGTGCATCTTATAAGTTTACAATAAACATTTTATTTCATCAAAATACTCTTCTGAAATTTATCATTATATTGCTGTTGTTGTTGTTATTATTATTATTATTATTATTATTATTTCTAAGAAACCAGCAGGTAGGCTTGCAGTCATTCAGTTAGTTTCCTAATGATGCCCCTACTGGAGGCTCTAGGGAAGATTTATTTCCTTTCCCTTTCTAGCTTCTAGAGGCAGCCTGAATTCCTTGGCTTATTGATCCTTTCTCCAACTTGGAAGCCATCAGCATATTATCTTCAAATCTATCTCTAAACCTGACCTTCCTGCCTTCCTCTTTCACTTTATAAGGACCTTTGTGATTACCTTGGGCCCACCCAAGTAATTCAGCTGAATCTATCTCAAAATCATTAACTCAATCGCACCTACAAAGATTGATCAATGGGGAGGCAACATAGCCTCTCTCCTGACCACCTTCATAGGGGTTTTCACTTGTGTTCCCACAATGCACGGGTGAAGATGCCATCACTATCATCAAGTGAGAACTGCTCCTGGAAATGAAGAAGACAGAAAGTCCCCATAATTAGGTTGCAAATCACACTACTTAAAACTATGGGTTTTGAAGCTTAGTGTCCTTATTCCAACCCATAGTCATAATGATTGCGAGATCTTACGTTTCTATCTTTTTATACACCTGTTAGCATGCTAATAACCACGATCCTTACTTCACAGGATTGTTGACTACATTAAAGGAAATAATACCTGGTACATACAATGCATTCAATAAATAATAACTACTGTGGTTACTAATATTATTACTAATACTATACTGATAAAGTACCTAGAAATATAGCCTCTATTTTTTGCTAGTTCTCACCTTTTTGATGTGAACAGGACTTTTGCTGCTTCATCAATATGTATAAGGTGCCATTTTACACAGTGGCCTATCTCAGATAATCACTAAGACCAAATGAAATTTCCATGAGGTGTCAGTTGGAAGTTTGCAATGAGTATATTCACAGTGATCCATTTTCACAGCATCCATTCCAAGTACGCTACCAGATTGCCATCTTCACAATGCATCAAATGTACTGCAATGCAGTTATAACAAACTCCTGTGTAACTTATAACACTGAATAAGGCTTAGGACTGGGCACCAGTGAGGTAGAGGCATGAAGGTTATTTCTGTTTCCACAGTTACAGTTACAGACTAATAACATATTTGATAACAAGTAACATGTGAATAGGGAGTCAGTTTATTTTTCTGGATAAAGCAAGTTAATGAATATAAAATGTTCTTTGCCCTTAGTCACGTGACAAAATTCCATTTTATTTTATTTTATTTTATTTTTAAAAGATTTTATTGGGGACTTAGAGGAGGGGAACAGCGTTGGGGAACCAGGGAAGGGGAACAGACAAGTTGCTGTCCTTTTGTTCTTTAGTCTAGTTGTGGAGAATATTGCTTCACTGGCCCATGTTGGTATCATCATTGTCCTCTTTTTGGGTGAGGCAGATCGGTTGCTTGCCTCTTGACAGCCGCTCACAGTGGCTCTTGGCAGCTCACACCAGCTGCTGGCAGCTCAGGCTAGCTGCCGGCCACTCACTGTAGCCTATGGCAGCCCAGTGCAGCAGGGGCTGCAGCTATGCTGTCCCAGGGACTCACAGCCCAGCTCCAGGTGGAGCTGTTGTTCACCACCTTTGCTGTAGAGGGCAGTGTCAATGGCCCTCATATGTGGGATCCGATCTGGGGCCACTGGCGTCCCAAGCCAGCTCTTAACCAATGCGCCACTCGGTCGGCCCCAAAATTCCATTTTAAAACTTCCAAGACTATACACAGCATTATATGACATTTCTGGTTTTTAATATCTTCTACATTTATATTTATATCTAGTGTATTATTAAACTATATTGAAAAAGCTCATCATTAAATATTTAACTGCACATTGGAACTTCATCTAATTATTTTGTGTACCTCCTTGTCTCATATTATCCATAAGAGAAATAGTAACATATTCCAATTAATACATTTCAGAAGCAACCTAAAAATAATTTATATAATCATGTTCTAGAGATAACAACTGCTACCACATTGTGATTTTCTTTATGTTAAAAATGATCATCTTAGTGAATAATATAAAATTCTAGCAATAATGGCAGGAAGAATTAAAGGTTTTTATCAATTTGGGTGATATTAGTCTGTCATTTTGAGACAAACTAGCTGGATATAATGCTTTAGAAGAGCAATCATTTTAAATAATGTAGAATTCAGCAAAATGTAGCATATCAGTGGAACCTATAAACAAGGGAATGCCTTAAGTAAATCTCATACTTATTTATTTAAAATCTCCATATAATTTGCATATATTTTCACCTTTATCAGGTAACTAGTTAATTAAATTAATCATTGAACAGTCAGCTAAGTTCTAGCTGTAGTGTATGAAGATGAACACAAAACATGAACATTGCCCTTAAAGAGCTTTCAATCAAGTTGATAGATTTGACATAATCCTTCATAAATTTAATTCCTCGAGGGTTAAACAATAATGATTGATAGCAAAGAGATAATTATATGCATTATCTATTTAAGAACTTAAGGAAAAATGGGTATGATCAAATAAATGTCACCATATCAGAGAAGGGCACTGTTTGTTTTTGGCAATAGGTTAATGTAGAAAAATATTGAAATAAAATGTTGAAACAAATGGGCAGAAGTCAAATTGTAGATATTATTATGTTCATAACTTTACCTATGAACAGCCAATATTTATAGCCTTTTTGAACTAAAGTTTTCATATCAAAATCAACATTGAAGAATTTTTTCTTCTAAATTATAGAAACAAGCTATTCAGAAAACATATCTCTGATGTTTTATTAAGTAGTATGGGACAATAATTCACTTGAACAATTATTTTCAGGGAGGATATACCTGTGACAAACATCATCTTATGTTAGCCACTAGGGACATAAAATCAAGGAGGATAAACATGGAGATTGCCCAATATAGCTGAGACTACTGGACAGAAACCAATTTAATAGGTTTTGCCGAACAGTGTGTTATGACAAGGACATCAAACCTCTTACTTAAATGCCTGCTCTCGTCTAACAAGGGTCAAGCCTTCTCTGTGAAAGAGACATAGTGAACAGGAGTCAGACAGATGAATAAGAAGAGTAAGAGATGGGTGTGAGCAGAGATTACAGACTAGAGTGAACAAGAGACTTGCTCAGAACTTGATTTTTGAAAAAAAAAATCAGTATTTCTCATATAAAGTTGGTGGATATGACGAAGAGAAAAATATACACTACTGAAATGCATCAAAATTTGATGAATCAGTTGATGTATTTTCTAGTCAAACAGTGTTGGTTCAGGAGAAAACTGGAAAATTGCTCATAATTTATTGTCCAGTACATGGATATGGGTGACAATTCTCTGTACTTCTCCCATTTGGTTCAGTTCAATAGCTCAATGAGAATTTATTTAGCAATGGACATGAGCCATGCATAGTACCTGGTATAGGAAATGCTGTGATGGAAAAGACACAGTTTTTTCCCAAAGAACTCATCATCCTTTGGAACAGAATACATGTCACAGGAAGGTCAGTGATGTGGGCTGAGTACTCTGTTTTAGAAGTCAGACTGAATTGAATTCTGAGCACGTCACCATCTGCAGCAATGATGAGGGACACTTTTAGACACTCAGAGGACAGGTTACTGCCCAGTAAAGCTGCTGCCTGAGCTATCTCATGAATGTGCTTCATTTGGGATTTTTTTTGTTTTTTAATTAACTACTTGGTTGAAGAGCTAAAAGTCTGTTGGATAGTAAGTCCCACCAGGTCACGAGAAGCATTTTATCTGACTGGCTAGCTGCCCCTAACACCGAGAACAAACAAACAAACAAATGATTTTTAAATTATATGTGTGGATGAAACCAAACTGAGATAAATTTGATGAATAACAAATTAAAATTTAGAAATATATTTAGAGGTTAGAAAAAAATGGCTCTCCTCAATAAAAAGAAATGCAATATGGATAAATATAAAGGCCCACATCAACTTCATATAATCAAATGCCTAAATACAGGAGTGGAGAGATCGTGCTGCAATGGCAATACCTGTACCGTGTGAGTCCTCATTGTGACGGGGTTGTCAAAGAAAACACAAGTAATTGTTTAGATTGAAGCAGAGAATTGAGAATAAAGAACGTTTAAATTCCACTAATCTCAGTACCTTTGACAGGTTATCTCTGGATGAGTGTGACTGATTCTTAGTGTGACAAATTTAGGAGGGATATTAACAAAGCTAAATATATTTACAAGAAGGCAATCAAGGCAATAATTAGTCTAACAATTACTTAATAGGAAAGGTGAAGTGACCTGCTTCCGTTCTTAGTATATGTGACTCTACAGAATTAGAGAAATACTTTTCATTGCAGATGTGGACTGTACCAAGAAAAATAACTTCTCTGGGTCATGGTTCCCAGCCTTTAGGAGTTTTGGGGATTTATTATATTTCTATATATTTTTTTAACTTCAGAAAAGCAAAGGCTAAAAAAGGTAGAAAATGTGAATATAGTATTTCTTTTTGTAAATATATTTTCTTCGACTTCTTTTTGGATTCAAGCCTTATTTATTCATATACTGAGTATAACTTATAAACCTTATAAATTTACAATTTTAAAGTAGATTTCACATTTCTAAGTAAAGGCTAGGGTTACAAAGAAGCCTGGTTTCCATATTTTTGTAACTTGAAGCTCAAAAGAAAACTGAAAACTGATCTTAAGATTCAAGGATACTTTGGTTTTTAATACATTCTGGGAGAGTGGGAGAGAAAGAGCTCCGAAGCTCTTGGATCACAATTATTGTTGAAGGAGTAGAAACGATAACACTGAATAATGTCTGAGGTCTTACTTTATTTATTTTCCCCTTGATATTCCCTAATGACATGATAACCAACTCCTGCTGTCTGTTGATCAATTGCCATTGGATTAATTGTAATCTGGTAGTTTTATGAGTATTTGAAGATAAATATGTTTCATTGGGTTTAAGGATTTTATTCTCCTGAAAATAAAATTTTATTAACTTCATAGATGCTGATAATATGTTTTAAGCTATGTTAAAACAATCAAAAAAGGAAGGGTTATTCATTCCCTTAACTTTATTTATGTTGTTTGGCTTGGAAACAAGTAAGATCAACTTTAGAAACTATGATAAGCATAATAAAATTATTTAAAATGTTAAGAACAAAAGGTGAGGGCTGAGCATGCTGCCGGATACAATATAGCTACATAGTATGGCAAAGTACCCTAAAAGGAGCCTCTGCATATAAAAGCACAAACTGATTTATTAAAGGTATAGTGTGTTTCACCTTCACTTGTACAAACACTGTATTCCACCCCCTTTTTCCTACTCAAAAATTGGCTCCAGCTACTTTGCCCTCCCCCTTCGGTAAGACATGCTTTTATTTTTTCCCATTTAAAAAAAAAAAGAAGAAGAAACAGAAAAGAAGCTTTGATGCCCCACTTTTCCTCCCACCCACTGCCCCATTTCTCAGCTTTTCTTTATGGCAGAATTTCTCACAATAGTTGGCTTTATTCGTTGTCATTAATTTATTTTGTCTTCCCAGTCTCTCTTAAACTTGCTAATTATGCTTTGAACATAATGAAAACTTGAAGGAAACTGCCTGTTAAATCTACAAGTCATGGTTCACTATCTTCTTGATTTACTAGCAGGATTTGTCACTGATTATCACACTATCCTCTATGAAACACTTTCATTACCACACTTCTGGTTCACTACCCCTTCTGCTTTCCCTCTGCACTTTCGGGTGGCTCCTTCTCAGTGTTATATTCCTTAGTTTTTCCTCTTCTCACCATCCTTCTATATTGTAAAGACCCAGATCTTAGTCCTTGAGTCTAGTCTCTAATCTGTTTACATTATTCTCTTGGGAATTTTAACCATTCTCATGATTTAAATATCACTATACACTAATGACTTTTAGATGTATATCTCCTGCCTAGATTTTATAGAACTGTTAACAAAAGTATTTAGGCTGTGATAAAGAATACAAACCGTTTATTTGAACAAAGAAAGAACTGCAATCTGGGGCACAGATTCAGGTAGTAACTCAAGTTTGATCCTAAGAGAGCAAAGAAAGGCATGGCTTATAAAGGCTCAGGCTTCCTAAACTGTCCCCAATCAGGTCTTCTTTATGTAAATGAGGGATACTGGCTATGGTAATAAGAATTGGTTGAGCTCAATATGCAAACAAAGGATGCCAGTTGGCAAAACAGGTGGGCTCCTTTCAAAGTGAGAAACACAGTTGGTCTGGTTGTCGTGTTAAGGCGGTGATCAAGTTCAGGCACAACAGCTCATGAAGAAATGTGCTGGGAGGACTGTGTGTAAGACAAATGCCTTCATGGGCTCTGGTATCTCTTTTAGTCCCCTTGACATAAATGATTCCACTTTGTCAATCTCTGTTCCCACAACAGCCTTCTAGAAATTCTCACTTACATATCTAAAAGTCAGCACAAACTTATGTCCTAACTAAAATTCGGCTATTCTGCCTGAATTTGTTCCTCTCTCTCCCAGAGCCCTTAATTCGTAGCAGTTCTGTTGTTCAAATTGCTCAGAGTTTAGAGTCATCTTTGAGTCCATTTGTACTTGTGTATGTTAAAAGGAGGGAATAGTCCCCACAAATGGAGTCACTTGTGCTAATTCCCATGTAACCAAACCAAGATTTAATACTTGATAGCAGCATTAAATACTTAATAGCAGTCAAGTACTCAGTGTTCAATACTTGATAACAGTTTCAGCTTCCCAGGAATGTAATGTAACTGGTCAACATGGTTTATCCAATCAGTACTAGTGAGGTAATCCACCCAGTAGGCCCATTTTGTCCCCCTTAGAGCAACTTTGCCTGAAACAATGCATTGTTGGCTAATAATTTACATTTCTCACCTCCTTTCCACCATTGTAAACCTTTCCTTTCCACAGCTCAGTGGAGCTTCTTTCTGTTTGCTAGGTAGGATGCTGCCCAATTCATGAATCGTTTAAGAAAGCCAATTTGAGCTTTCAATTTACTTAGTTGAATTTTTATTTTTAATATATACCTCATATCTTATCTGCCGGAAGATTTTCTTTGCTCTCTTATTACAGAATCTGATGCTAGTCATTACCTTCACTGTTATCAAACACTATCACCTTCCCCCTATTTTATTGCAATGGCCTCTTTAAATACATCTTCGCTTCCACTTTAGCTTCTCCATGGGTTCTATACACAATACAGCAGCAAGAAGGATTTTAAAAGAATGAAACTCAGATTGTGTCACTTTTGTACTTAAAACCCACTACGGCAACTTAAAAGCCAATCAAACTAATGATTTCTACAGTGGGCAAAATATTTCTTAAAATGTCATTTTAAAGCTAACATATTGTTACTGGGAAATGACTTTGAAACCTCAACTCTTGTCTTCTTGAAGGAAAGACTTCAGTCAAGAGACAGGATTTTGTGCAGCATGAACAGCAGATGTTTATTAGTAAAAGGGAGTACACTCTGAGACATGGAGTGGGCTGACCCAAAAGAGGGAAGCAGCCTCACCTTACGTTGCATGTAGGCTTTTATTTCTATGGTAGAATTGTCTCCCTTCTCCCCTCTCTTATCTCTCTCTCTCTCTTCCACTGAGGTGCCTAGTCCTCTGGGATTTTGCAATGCATTTCTTTGATTTAGGGGCATGGGTAAGCAAGCACATCCCCATGGTTCGAGTGAGTGCAAACACATCCTTTTGGGGTATGTGAAACTTGGAATCCTATTGGGCTAGTAAGGCCTTGGTGACAAACAGGATGGGTTCCCCTCTTCTCTGACTTTTTTTTTTTTAATTTAATCAAATGTCTTTTTATTATTTTCTGACTATCCAATAGTAGTAGCTAATTGTTGGTGATTTTCCAGGCTAGGTACTTCACATACATTATTTAGCTTAATCTTTACAATAAACCCGTGAGACATACAATAATTTTTCTCCATTAGTCTGTAAGAAAACAAAGGCACAAAATTATTAGGTAATTTTCCCAAAGTCTCTAACTTTTAACAACACATCTCTTTGATTTAGAGGTATGTGTAAGCCTGGAGTCTTGCTGGGCAGCTGCCAGGTGTCTTAATCCAAGCAGGAGCTGCAACAAGGAGCTTTCTAACAGGGGCTACATTTTTCCTCCTGCTCATTTCTAGCTATCTACCTACCCTTTCAATATCAATGCATTATTGGTATACTGTAATCTTGCCATGATGCATATATACTTACAAAATCAGTGGAGATGAGGAATAGGTAAAATACCCTTCGTTAACTTTCGAAGAGTTCACATTATCCTAGGCTCTTCAATCATAGCATTGTGTTTTGCTATACCATAAAATCATCTGTCCCTTGTTCCCACTAGCAAATTTTGCTACTTCAAAAGATTAAAATTTAGGGCCGGCCGAGTGGCGCATTGGTTAAGAGCCGGTTTTGGGATGCCAGCGGCCCCGGTTCGGATCCCACATATGAGGGCCAGTGACACTGTCCTCCACAGCTAACAACAGCTCCACCTGGAGCTGGGCTGTGCAAGCCCCGGTGACAGTGTAGGCTGCAGCTCCTGCTGCAGTGGGCTGCCATAGGCTATAGTGAGTGGCTAGCAGCCAGCGTGAGTGGCAGGCAGCCAGCTTGAGCTGCCAATAGCCACGATGAGCGACCATCCAGAGGCCGGCGACTGATCTGCCTCATCCAGGAAGATCTCAATGACGATACCAACATGGGCCAGTGAAGCAATGTCCTCCGCAACTAGACTGAAAAGCAAAAAGATAGCAACTTGTCTGTTCCCCTCCCCCAATTCCCCAAGAAAATCTTTAAAAAAAAATAAAATTAAAATTTAAACAGTATTTATTAATTGACTAATCTATGTGCCTGATACTATCAAGAGCCATGAAAGAAATCAGAAACAGAGTGAGCAGCAATTTCTGCTCTTGATGTTCTGACATAACTTAGAAAAAAAAAATAAATGATAAAATAAAAAGGACCTAGTAAATAACCAGTTTCAAAATTATTGTCAGAGACAAATGTAAAAGTTTTGAAAGGACAAGCACTGGTGCGGTGAGATCATTTTTCAAAGTATTTATTGGTATGCATTCCTCCTACCTTTTTCTGTTCCTTAACCATGGGCAGCTGGCCTTTTAGTCTTGCTGACTTACCTTCAATGTCATTTTAACTAACTGCTCTAGTTTGATCTTATAAAATGTCGTGAGAGATCAGCATGCTTGAAAATTATGCTATCACCCTGCAGACTTGTACCACTGACTTGTATAAGTAGCTCAGCATAAACAAAACAAGTCGGACCCATCTTTTTGGTATTTATCAATCACGTGAGTATGTGTCTAATGTTCCAACCCACAAATGAGGCTGACGGACTGGGTCTCTTCTGGCAGATATTTAGAAAACTGTGAAAGCACTGATGTGTGAATTTATAATCCATCTTCACTTTGTTTGGTCTGACCCACAGAGTTACCTGATTTTAAAAATACATCAGTAAAAGATGATGAATAGCAGGAAGGGACTTGTCAAATAACCATGTTTCTCTCCAAACTAATTGAAGACTCAGATTCTCCCAACAAGAATAGTAATATGTTCTGTTCTCACTTTGCCATCATTGCTAACAATGCTACTGTGTTCTAGAACCTACTGAAAAATGGGACAGGGATCGAAAATAACTGTGTTCTCCAAGCTAGATACATTCTCATATTTCTGAACTAACCTATGCTGATGTAGCTGGATACAGAAAGAAAGAGATCACATAGTTTATCTCTCAGCCTTTTGAATCTATTGAAAAAGAGTTGTTTTAAATAAACAAAATCAAGTTAATAAGTTACTTGAATAATATAGCAATAAGATAAGAATAGTAATACATTGCATTCTATTGGGTTGTTGGAAAAGTCATGACATATTTTTTCTCTGATTTTTTTTGCAAAAATGCATCATGACTTTTCCAACAACCCTGATACAAGAAGGAGAAGGAGGAGGAGAAGGGGAAGGAGAAGAATCTTTTGTAAACTTGAAGAAAATACAAAACCTGAAAGTTAGGAAAAGGAAGACCAACAGGTGAATGGTGGCATGGTTCATTTCGCACCCTCCACATTGAGAGACACTAAATGCGAGAGACACATTGGATGTAAAAACTCCATTTACAAGAGGGAATACATAATTGAGTGTCACCATGGACTAACTGAAAACTTCCTCAAAATACTTTACCTTATTTTACTTCCATTCTATAATTACTAAGCAACCTTCTATTTATAATTTAATTATGATGAAAATTATAACCTAACTAGGGAGCCTGAACATTGCTGTTAATGGAAAAGAAGATTCTCCATTGTCAAATAATATATTGACCTTTTTGTTTACTGTTCAGGATATTGCAGATTTAGTTAATATGAGTTGGCATCCCTTTTACTCCAGTCAATGTGGAGTGTCCGAACAAAGACCAAATGCTGTACTGTGGATAAATTATACCAAGATACTGGCATGCAATGAAACACTTAGTAGCCAGTCATCCAACTGTACTCTCTTGATAAACTAAATTCGTTATAAATGCATTATATTTTGTACTGAATGGGAGAAGATATTCGCCAACGATATATCTGATAAGGGGTTGATATCCAAAATTTATAAAACACTCATGCAACTCAACACCAAAAAAACAAACAACCCAATTAAAAAATGGGCAGAGGATTTAAGGAGGCATTTCTCCAAAGAGGACATACAGATGGCCAACAGGCATATGAAAAAATGTTCAACCTCACTAATCATCAGAGAAATGCAAATAAAAACCACAATGAGATACTGCCTCACTCCAGTCAGAATGTCTATCATCAACAAATCAACAAACAACAAGTGCTGGCGAAGGTGTGGAGAAAAGGGAACCCTGGTGCACTGTTGGTGGGACTGCAAATTGGTGCAGCCATTATGGAAATCAGTATGGAGGTATCTCAAAACACTGGAAATGGAACTGCCGTATGACCCAGCAATTCCACTCTTGGGTATCTACCCAGAGGAATCCAAGACGCTAATTCGAAAAAATATATGCACCCCTATGTTTATTGCAGCGCTATTTACAATAGCCAAGACTTGGAAACAACCGAAATGCCCATCGGTAGATGACTGGATTAAGAAACTGTGGTACATTTATACACTGGAGTATTACTCCGCTATAAAAAAGAATGAAATTGTACCATTTGCAACCATATGGATGGACCTAGAGACTATTATGTTAAGCGAAATAAGTCAGTCGGAGAAAGACAAATACCATATGATCTCATTTATATGTGGAATTTGAAAAACTGAATGAATGAGCAGAAGAAACAGAAACAGTCTCATAGATATAGAGGAAAAACAGGGTTGTTAGTTGGCAGGGGCGTGGGGATGAGGGAGAAGGGGAATGGATTAGACGGCATAAATAGGTAAGTATAGTTTTGTCACAGGGATATGAAAGACAGTTCGGGGAATATAATGTTGTTAAAATTTTGTGGGGTGTCAGATGATCACATGTTTTGTTAGGGAGACCACTTCATGGATGGAGTAGAGGCTTGATCACTGCACTGTATACCTGAAATTGATGTATAATATTGTATGCCAACTATAATTGAATATATAGATAGTCACGGGATGTGAATTATATGGTGTAAGGGAGTCAAAGGAATTGTAAAAATAGTATGATATGCGGGGGAGGAGTGGGGGGAAGTATTGAGGGAGGGGGATGTCATTTTGAGGGGTAAAAAGTATAACTATTGCACTTTGTTGTACACCTGAAGCTAATTAAAAAAAAATAAAAATAAATAATTACATTATATTTTGTAATACTCTAGTAAGGTTCAAAATACATATAAAATAAGCACAAATGATCAATACCCATAATCTGATAAATTTCACATTCTGAATACACCTGTGTAACCTGAAACCAAAAAGAGAATACAATATTACAATAGCTTTGAAGCCTCCTCCCCACCCCAGATCCCATTTCTGGCTACACTCTCAAAGGGTAAGCAGAATTTTGATTTAAATAATATTGCTTAATTTTTTGTGTTTTTAACTTTATAAAAATAAAATCATACAGTATATGCTTTTTTGTTTCTAGATTATTCTCAATTATTTTAACTCAAAGTTATATTAATTAAATTCATCCATATTGTTGTAAGTAGATTTCATTTGTTTATTAAAATTACTTAATTTGTATATACAAAATATTGTGTGAATTTACTACAATTTATCCATTGTTCTGTTGATAGACATTTGTCATTTGTGTAACTTTCAATTTTTGAATACCATGAATAATGCTGTAATAGATATTCTTGTAATGTCTTTGTTGAACATATGTATACATTTCTGTTAGTGGAATTTCTGGGTCATAGGATATTCACACAGCCAAACACTTTTCCAAAGTGACTATACCAATTTACACTCCCAGCAGGAGGGTTTGATAGTTCCAGTTATCCACATTTTGACAACTTAATCATTCTTTAACTCACAAAACAAACATATCTTTTGTGTTTTTCCAGCAGACTGATTTCTTATAAATATTTGTTATTAAAAGATACTTTATACACTCAGCACTTTATGGCATTAATTTTTAAATCAGTCATTAGTATATGAACTTTCTTGACAACGCAGCCTGTAAAACAAAGTAATGGGTAAATGCATCTATTGAAATAATCACTGGGAAATGAAAATTTACAAGAATAATTTTCTAGCAATTTCAATTATAATGTAAAAATGGGAAATCTAGAAACCTCATTATATTTGTCAGAACTTATTAAACTAAACACTTAAATAGGCATGTTTCATTCTACATAAGTTATACCTCAATAAAGTTTATGGAAAAATATGATTTAATTTAAAAAGTACCCTAATGGCAGATAAAGCATGTTTTATTTTTATTATAATTACTACCATTATTATTATCATTGGTATTTTAATATCCTGACCTTTCTTGGCAAGAAGTGGGTGGTGATGGTGTATATGATATATATGTGTGTGTGTGTGTATATATATATATATATATATATATATATATATATTACATTAAAATATAAAGGAAACTTTTGTTAACATTTCTTTTTCAGGAAAATAATGTATAGACTTGGATTGCAATTTAGTTTAATACATTTATCTATAAATATAGATATTGACAGATGTATAGAAATAGATCTATAAAGTATGAATTACCTTACTCAGGGAAGATGGTTAAAAAAGCAAACAGTTGAATTGAAAGTTAGTAGCATACATGCCATGGTGCCCCGAGGGTTAGCCAAGTAGTTCTTGAGTTTAACACTCAATTACCTCTCTCACCACTCCTGGCAACAATTATATATAAACTCAATTAGAGAGATAGTGGAAGAGAAAGATAAATGAATTCTCCAGGCCCCCAAGGCTTTACTAGTCTCTGTCAGAGCTTGCGTTGCTTGATTCTAAGGAGACTTTTCCACTTAGTGCCAGTTGCAAAAGTATTAAGGGTAATAAGCAAATGACATGAGGTAACTAATGATTGTCTGTATTGAAGGAGTAGGCGCTTCCTTTTGAGAAATATAGCTCCAATTTATTATAGTTGTAGAAACTTCAGCTTCATTTAGGAAGTATCTTTTTGATCAGAAAAAAAGTCTTTTAAAAATAGCTAATAATAGAATATCTTGTGATGTTTGAAGAAGCTGGACTTAGATTAATCAGTAGCTTCGAAGGAAAAATTGATGGAGTTCTTCCAATCCATTTTGAGCTGTTGCAGAATGTAGAGAACAGGAGGAATACTAAAAATTATGGGTTGATATTGGAGAGGGGTGATGGAAGGGAGCCACTTGCTGTTTGCTGGTAGCTTGCTTTCTCAATCTCAGAAACCAGCTAAGAACAAAGACCGCAGGGATCCATCAGTTGGCAGTAACTTCAAAGAACCGTATTTGAAGAAGATGTGATAATTATCTTTTCTTACAATCATTTGTGGCATGGGTCCTCTGCTGTGATTCAGGCAGTGCCAGCTATGCCTATATTGTCCCATTTTGAAACAAGTGTATGGATGACAATCTGGGTTTAATAAGCTCATCTAGGGATGCTCTCCACCTAGAGAAAGTACTTTACTTTTAAGGACTCCTGATCTTCTTGGGCCCTCCCAGATAATCCAGAACAATCTCCCTATTTTTACTTTTATAATTTTAATTATACCTGCTAAATTATTTTGTCCATGTAATTTAGCCTATTCATGGTTTCAGAGATCAGGGTGTGGGCAACCTTGAGTTTTTGAGGGTCCATTATTCTGCATACTACACTGATAGATGGAAAAAAAATCTAATCATAACAAAAAGTTTATAAAGTATTGAAGGTTTTATTTTTTATTAAAACTTATTGGATTTATTGGGATAATAATGGTTGACAGAACTCCATAGGTTTCATGTGTACAATTCTATAATACATCATCTATATGTTGCATTATGTGTTCACTACCCAGAGTCAATTCTCCTTCCTTTGAAGTTTTTATTTCTGACTACTCTGTTCCTTCTGTAGCCAATCCTTGGAGATAACCTCTGTTAGTAAGTCCTGTGGAGTTTTCTAGAAAAAAAAATGTGCATAATTAGCAGATATTATATATTATATGCTATATGTTATATATTTATTATATATTACACACACACACAGCATACACACTCTTGGGCATGCAGATGTAGATAGCTACTAATTTTTAAATCACTGCTGTTATAGTGTACTTACTCTTTTGTTGCTTTTATTAAGCAACAGAAATTTATTATTTCAGATTTCTGGAGTCTGAAGGCCAAGATCAAGGCATGAGCAGTATTGGTGTCTTCTGAGAGCTATGAGGGAGAATTTCATCCAGACCTCTCTTGGTATATAGTCTTTTGCTTAACAATGTATAAGATACTTTTTAATAAATGCTGTTTTCACCTGACTCCCAAACCAGTATTCTTTCACATGACTTCCAAAACAATATTTTCTCTCTTGGTCTTATTTCTAATTTTTAAAAATAGTATGTGTTTAAGGTAAGTTATTTAAAAAGTCTTATCATTTACCATTATTTATAGGTGTAAATTAGAATACTATACAATCAGGAAAAATAATGAAATTAACCTGAAACTGAAATTCATACTGATATATAATTAATATTGATAGGTCTTATTTTTAGGTTAAAATTTTTTTTATAAGTGAAATTACAAAATTATTCAGAAATAAGTTTTAAATTCCGCTCTGCAAATCAATGCCTTTATGTTTGTGTGCATGTGCTTTCAAAAGAAAAAACTCTATTGCCTGAAACATGTTAAAATTCCTGAAGAATCACTGTTGGGTTCCCATATTCATAAACCATAATGTATGAAAAAAACCTTTATTCTTATAATAACTTGGATATGCAATTAAACAAGCATTCATTTTTCACAAATCATTGTTGAACACCTATTATATTCCAGACATTATGCTGTGAGTCATGGTTAACAAAACAGTCAAAAATTCCTTCCCTTGTGGGGCTTATCTTCTAGCAGTTTACTTTCTTTTGCCTCCCTCTGCCTTTCTTAGTAGGAAATAAAATAAAATAAAATCAAAGATGCATTTGAGGTTTTCATGAAACTGTATTACTTGCAACCGGTTATGCCTATCAAGTTCTTAAATTTCAATTAGATGTAGAATTTTTTGTTTGTTTTCTAATGAAGTTAAAGGGGGTGTAAATGGTGGACAAAAGCAACAGTGAAGTTTTGTGAAGAATCACAAAAATAAATGTGCCAAATTCAGAATACTAAACTGTGTTTTCCCATTGATTCTATTATTAAAAGACCATTGTATTACTCTGAGGATTGGTGGGTGGTAAATAGAAGTGGGTAAGGGTGCTGCTGAGAGTACCCTGCACAGGAAATAGGGTCAGAGCCTCAGGAGTAGTCCGAGACAGCCTGAGATCAGGGTGCATAGTAAGCTGTTGGATTCTCTCCTGCTGCCTTGTTTATTGTTCCATTACAAATAACAATATTTCTTGCCACGGGCCTGCTACATTAAAGAATAACCAGGATCTTTGTCATGTCACCTTTTTTATACCATTTCTTCAGGCTTTAAACATTTATACAGAGTTGTAGAATTCAGCACTACTTTCTGTGGAATTGATATTTATTAAATAAATCCAGACCTGGATCTCTGCCTCATATGTTCTCCCTGCAACTTGGGTGAGGTACTCATTGCCTTAGTTTTCAGTTTTGTCATTTATGAAACAAGGACAAACTGATAGTACCTTTTTAAGATCATATGTCTCAGTGCATTAAATATTAGTGAAATCATTTTGAGAAGAACATTGAGGTAAAGAAAATGCCAGTTATTTGGCTTGATTTTCCATTTTTTTTTAAATGAATAAATCAGGTGCTTTGTTAAAATGAGGTGAGTAGACTTTTGTCCTCATAACTATTTTAAAGATTTTTATTAAGATATGGCTAACATACAATACTATGTTAGTTTCAGGTGTATACAATAGTTATTCAACATTTATATACCTAAAGGAGTGATCATCAGGATAGGTCCAACAACCATCTGACACCATACCATGTTATCACAATATTATTGACTATATTCCCTGTGCTGTGTATTACATCCCTATGACTTATTTGTTTTATACCTGGACATTGGAACCTCTTATTCTCCTTCACCTTTTCCCCCTTTTTTAAGTTATTCAATTACAGTTGACATGCAATATTGTTTTATATTAATTTCAGGTGTACAGTATAGTGGTTAGACATTTATATAGTTTAAGAAATGATCTCCCTGACTAGTCTAGTATCCATTTGGCAGAGTACATAGTTATATATATATATATAATGTTACTATATTCCCTATGCTTTACTTTACATCCCCGTGACTATTTTGTAACAACCAATCAGTGCTTTGTAATCCCTTCCCTTTTTCCACCAATTCCCAAACACCTACCCATCTGGCAACCATCAAAATGTTCTCTGTATCTATGAGTTTATTTCTGTTTTGTTTGTTTATTTTTTTTAGATTTCACATATGAGCAAAATCACATTGTGTCTGCCTTTTGCTGTCTGGCATACAAGGTCCCACAATTAAGTTTGTGAACTTTTTGAAAAGATGTTGCTAAACTTTTTTTGATATCAGAAGGATTATTCATTATGAATTTGTACCAACTGGACAAACAGGTAACCAAGTTTACTATTTGGAAGTACTAAAAAGGCTGCTTGAAAAAGTTAGACAAAAACAACCTGGAAGTTTCGCCAATAATTCATGGCTCTTACATCATGACAATGCACCAGCTCACATGACACTTCCTATGAGGGAGTTTTTAGCCAGTAAACAAATAACTGCATTGGAATACTCTCCCCACTCACCTGATCTGTTCCCTAATGTCTTCTTTCTTTACCTGAAAATGAAATATTGAAAGGAAGACTTTTGGATGACATTCAGGACATCAAGGGTAATTGATGAAAACTCTGATGGCCATTCCAGAAAAAGAATTCCAAAATTGCTTTGAAAAGTAGACCAGGTGCTGGCATTGTTGCATAGCTTCCCAAGGGGAGTACTTCGAAGGTGACCATAGTGATATTCAGCAATGAGGTATGTAGTGCTTTGTCTAGGATGAGTCTTCGAACTTAATTGTCTAACCTTGTACTTCACACAACACAATACCTTTCATGTCCATTCATGCCGCTACGGATGGCAAGAACCCATTCCCTTTCATGGCCAAACAATAATCCATTTATATATGTACCAGCTACTCTTTATCTATTTATCCATAATGAACAGTAATGAACATATGGATGTACAGGTCCCTGAATGTGGCATTTGGAGTTTCTTGGGATAAATAACAGGAAGTGGGATTACTGGGTCCTTCTTTGTCACTTGTTATAGCCTTTGTTTTGTCTGTTTTGTCTGGTATATGTATTACTTCCACAGCTTTGTTGTCCATTTTCACAAAATATTTTTTCTCATTCTTTTACTTTCAGTCTGTGTGCGTCTTTTGATCTGAAATGAGCCTCCTATAGGCAGCATATTTAAAGGGCTTGTTTTCTTATCCATTCAGCCACCCTATCTTTTTATTGGAGAATTTTAATCCATTTATATTTAAAGTGGTTTTGATAGTTATGTAGTTATTGCCATTTTATTATGCATATGTATTGTTGTTGTTGCTGTTAGTTATTATTATTATTTGTCATAAAGAAGTCCCTCTAACATTCGTTGTAATACGGCTTTCGTGGTGAGGAACTCCTTTAGCTTATCTTGTCTAGGAAGCCCTGTATCTTTCCTTCAGTTCTAAATAATAGCTTTGTTGGGTAGAACAATCCTGGTTGTAGGTCTTTTCTTTTCATCAGTTTGAATATTTTGTGTCAAAACCTTCTGGCCTACAAAGTTTCTGTTGAGAAATCATGTAGCAGTCTTGTAGGTAACTAACTGCTTTTCTCTTGCTCCTTTTAAGATTTTTATCTTAGTCATTAACCTTTGGCATTTCAAAAATGATGTGTCTTGGTGTAGACCTCTTTGGATTCTTCTTTTTTGGGACTCTGATTTTCTTGAGTTTGTATATCTATTTTCCTTGCCGAGTTTGAAGGTTTTCAGTCATTATTTCTTCAAATATATTTTCAATTCGTTGCTCTCCGTCTTCTCTTTCTGGTACCCCTATGGTGTAAATGTTGCTATGCTTGATGTCCCAGAAGGCTTTTAAATGCTTTTCATTTGTTATTTTTTTATTTTTTTTTATTTTTTTTTATTTTTTAAATTCTTTTTTTCATTTTTCTGTTCTGATTGGGTGTTTTCTGCTACCTTATCTTTTAACTTGCTGATTCAGTCTTCTGCTTCATCTAATCTTCTGTGAATTCCCTCTAATGTATTCTTCATTTCAGTAATTTTATTCTTTATTTCTGACTGGTTCTTTTTTTATGTTTTATGTCTCCATTTTTATGTTTCCTATCTCTTTGTTAAAGTTCTCCCCAAGATTATTATATATTCTTGTAACCAGTGTTCTGAACTCTGCATCTGTTAGGTTGCTTGTCTCCATTTTGTTTAGTTCTTTTTTTGGAGCTTTGCTCTATTTTTTTATTTGGGGCATGTTTCTTTATCTCCCCCATTTTGCCTGTCTCCCCCTGTTTATTTCTATGCAGGGCTGCTATGCTTTTTGGTCTTAGCAGAGTGGCCTTATGTAGTAAGTGTCCTGTGGGACCCAGTGTGCAGTCTCCCTGGTCAGCAAAGCCAGGTGCTCCAGGTGTATAGGTTGTGTGTGCTTTCCTGTCATAGTTGAGACCTGATTGCTGTTTGCACTTCAGTGGGATGGATTGACCTTCAGGCTGATTGTGAGGACTGGCCATGACTACTATGGATGAGCTGTTATGCAGTGGCTGACCCTACAGAGCAGGGTTCACTTTAACAGAGCTATGGTGCCTTCCCAGTCTGCCCTTTGGGTGTGTCATCCTTGGAGGTAGCCCAGTGATGCTCTGGTCCAGTCCAAAGCTGGTCACTGTGCCTGCCAGCCCTGGGGCCTCTGGAAGGAGACATGCTGCAGGCCAAGTTCAGCCTCATTTTGTGTCCTACATGGTGCCACCTGGTATAAGTCACAAAACAATCCATAGATGGCCACTGCCCACGCTATACTTGAATGTGCCTTGAGTGGCCAAGCTGTGAACCAAGGCCAGCTGTTGCTAGTGCCAGGCTTAGGGCTGCTTGGCCAAAGGTACGGGACACACTGAAGCCAGGTGCTGCTTGTTTGGGTTTTGTGAACCTTTGAGAGATTTTAGGAAGGTCTACAGCATGAGCCAGGGCAGGACATTTATATGGAAAAGCCACTGGAAATGGATTGGGTGTCCCGAAACTTGGGTGGGGAGTGGTCTCAGGGAATCACTAGGGCGGGGCAAACAAAAGGTGTTAGCCAGTTAGATGGAGACTCAGATATGGCTGCTGCCTGCGTCAGCATGCATGGAAGGGGAGTGCTCAACCAAAAAAAACAATGGCTTCCGCCAGCTCCATTGTCCAGGCGAAAGCTTCCCCTCCAGCCCTCACCCTGAAGCTAGACAATTCAGTCCCTCCATGTGTGTCCCTGATGCCTTTCGAGCTGCTGTCCCAGCGCTAGAGCTCAGAACAAGTAAGTCCATCAATGAGTAAGTCCAGGCATGGATCCTTTAAAAGTAGCTCCTGGGAGTTCAGGACCCCTCATTCTCACTCAGCTACAATCTCTGCTGGTTTTCACAGCCAGAAATTATGGACACTTATCTCCCCAGCACTGAAACACTGGGCTGGATCCCTTCACTCTTCAGGGGAGGACCCCCGTAGCCGAGATATTCCTTCAGATTTTTAATGGTCTTGTGCAAGTGTGGGATCAGCTCATTCTGCATCTCTACCTCTCCTACCAGTCTTGAGATGGCTTCTATTTTCCTGCAGTTTAAGGCTTTGGTTTTGTTAGACTTGCGGTGAGTCTTAATAATGTTTGTTCTATGGTTTAGTTGTATTTGATGTGGTTCATAAAGGAGGTGAGTACAGCGTTTACCTACTCTGCCATCTTTTCCAGAAACCCCCTTACAATTTTTATATTCTGTTGGTGAACTAGGACATACTGTGATGTACTTTAGTGTAGTGACTTGGAGCAAGAGACTCTGGAACTACAGGGGTTTGAATAGCATCACTTTCATTATCTTGCTGTGTTACATTTTCATGCCTCAGTTTCCTCATTTATAATATCTGTCTCATTGGGTTGTCATGAGCATGGTATAGGCATGTACTTCATATTTACGTTTTCTCTTTGAACAGGTTATTTAACCTCTTTGCACAGTTTAGAGCCAGCTCATAGTAATCCATGAGAATTGATTGTTAAAATTTCAGAAATTTTATAAGCCAATTGTTAAGTAGAGTCATGATTAAAAAATAAATTATATAAATTGGCAATTTATGTTATATTAAAAAGCTATAAATACTCAAAAGTTATCACTTACTAATTATTTTACCATTTATACTATTTACCACTTATTACTATGCTCTTCAGATATACACAGGGATTCATATCTATTAACTTGACTGGTATAAACTATATAATACTGTGCTACTGTGCCTCTTTTCAAACTCCACGGTCAGTGAAGTCATGTTGGTAACTGATGATGACCATGAGAATAGTGTTTGCACCATGAAAATTGGTAAACATTACAAATTAGATCTCATTCCTTCCTTTAGCAGCTTTGTAGAAATTTATCAGCACGTCACTGTATCGGTGGTTCATTGTCTTCAAATGTAAAATTGAAATATCAGTACTTACTTATGGCACTGTTGTAACGATGCAATGGTTTATTTTAGGTAAAGTCTTCAAAAAGTTCTGACCTGGAGTAAACTTTCTCTAATAGTTAGCAGCTGTTATTATTCCAGTGGTATTTTAGTATGCCAGTGCTATGTTATAACCCCAAGGGAACTGACACACATGAAATAGTTTCTTAATTCAGCGTGAGGCCTACCTGTTCTTGACAGCGTTTGTACTGACCGGAGGGGGAGGCCTTGATTAAGTTGCCATATTCACACTCACCGTGTATAGTTTTCATAAAAACTACAGACACATCCGGCATTGTCTTTATGAAACTGTTGTTTTCCCTAACATACAGCCACATCAGTCATTTTTAATTTCATTTTTATTGTAAATATCCATACCCTGTTATCATGCAGGGACTCAGTTGAATTTAGCCATCTCCAGCATCCTGAATCATCTAAAAACTCAGGTTTAAAATAATATAGGAAATATTTGGCAGAATGTTCACTGCCTTTGTAATGCTTGTTGGACCAAATATTAGGAAGTATAGATTACCTTGTTGAAAGATACATGCTAATGAGCATGGACTTTACAGTTTGTGAAAACTGTACCTCAGAGAAAAGAAGTACGAATTACCTTAAACAGGAAGACTTAAGTAATTAATTAGAGCAGCTAACGTGAGTTTTACTGCATTTCTGGCTCCCACAAAGTACTTTGTCAGTCAAGAAGCACACTGGATTCCCAGTGGAGTTAACAGGTATTCTGTGTGTGCTCAGGGCATGTGAAAGAGACTGTATCCAAAAATATAACGTGGGCTCTCCATCAGAGAATTCAAGACCAACAAACAATCAAAATTAAGTTTGACTATCAGTCATAGAAGTGAAAACCACGTTTTCTGGATACCCCTAAGAAGCCAAGTGCAAATTCTGACATTACTTCAGTTCAGTCAAGCATTTGATTATGCACATATTGCATGCAACAGTTTATAGATCATATTTGTAGAGAATTGTTGTAAGTTTATAACTGGGTCTTTTGTAGTCTGTATAAAAACCAAAGAGAAATTATATATTTCCAGACTGCAATATAAAACCTTCAAAAACAGAATGAGATGTGTATTATTTTAGAAATAGCATAATTATTGTTTTTGAAATATATTACTATCTGTTGTGACTGTTTTAATAATTCCCTTAGTCTATTATATGAGTTGTTGAATAGGTTTAAGGCAAAAGCATTTAGTAAATCTTTGTGATGAATATTTGAAAGTGGTTTCTGCTATATGGAGTTATTTTTTTTTTTTTAATTAAGAACACTGGTTACCCATTGATCCAAGTAATCAAAAATAATTGTATGATTTGTTTTGCCTCATTAAGTCTTATGTAGAGAATGACTTGAAGAGCATAAATATTAATGTATTGACTAAATGCTAGAGACGAAATTGATTTTCTGAGATGTCTTCATGATTGATACCAGGCCTTACTCTGATCACTGCCCAGTAATTCCATATGATTTGTGTGGCTCTGTGTCCCTTTTTATTTACAAACAGCCAAAGAGAAGGGTCTTGATGATGCTATTATTATACAACAATTTGACAGTAAATTACCTGTGAATTGAACCTATAACTTGTTTTCAAATTGTTACTTCACATTTCTGTTTTGCATTGGGAATTGTCTCAAATAAAATTGATATAATGTCATTAGATGCTGAATGGTATGACCTGATGCCATATTTCAATTTAAAACATTTGTTATATTAATATGCTTTATTTATTTATAGTAACATTTTATGTTAACAGAAGTGTTGATTAAAAAATAGAGTGCCCTCACATACCTCCATTCTCCCCAACCCCCTGAAATTTCCCCTGAGTATTTACCTCTTCTATTACTGTGGAACATTTGTTACAATTGATAAACCAACACTGATACATTATTATTAACCAAAGTCCATAATTTACATTAGGATTTATATTTTGTATTGTATATTCCATGGGGTTATATACAATGTATAATAGAATGTATCCACCTTAACTAGATCATACTGAACAGTTTCACTGCCCTAAAACTTCTCTGTGCTCTAACTATTTATCCTCCCTTCCCACAAACCCCTCACTGGCAACCACTGGTCTTTTTCCTGTTTCTATAGTTTTGTATTTTCTACAGTATCATATATTTAGAATTGTATGGTTTGTAGTCTTTTTGGATTGGCTTCTGTCACTTAGCAATATGCTTTTAATGTTCCTCCATGTCTTTTTTGTGGCTTGATAACTCATTTCTTTTTAGTACTGAATGATATTCCATTATCTGGATGTACCACAGCTTATTTATCCGTCACCTACTGAAGGACAGTATTGGTCATTTCTGAAATTTGTCAGTTTTGAATAAAGCTGATACAACATTCATGTTCAGGTTTTGTGTGGTCATAAGTTTAATTTAATATGTGAAAATGCCAAGGACAATAATTATAGGATTTTATGATAAGAGTATGTTTAGTTTTGTAAGAAACTACTGAACTGTTTTCCAAAGTGACCGTACCATTTTTCATTCTCACCAGCAACAGATGAGACTTTCTGTTGCTTCATATCCTACTCATCATTTGATGTTGCCAGTGTTTTGGATTCTAGCCATTCTGATAGATAGGCAGAAGTAGCTTATATTTTAACTTAAATTACCTGATGACATACAATGTTCAACATATTTTCATATGCTTTTTTTGATATCTATTATATATATTTTCTTTGGTGAGATGCCTGCTCAGGATTTTTGCCCATTTCTAAATGGGGTTGTTTTCTTGTGGAGCTTTAAGAGTTCTTTCTTTCTTTTGTAAAACAGCCCTTTCTCAGAGTTGTCTAATACAAAGACTTTTCTCTCAGTCTATGAATTTTCTTTTCATTCTCTTAATTGTTTTTCACACAGCAGAAGTATTTACTTTGAATGAAGTCTAATTTACCAGTTTTTTCTTTCATGGATTGTGCTGTTGATGTTATATTTAAAGTCATTACCAAATACAACATCACCTAGGTTTTCTCCTAGAAGTTTTATAGTTTTGCACTTTTCATCTAAGTCTGTGGTCCATTCTGAGTTAATTTTTTGAAAGTTGTAATGTCTGTGTCTAGGGTTTTTTGCATGTGTATGCCCAGTTGTTCCAGCACGATTTGTTGAAATGTTTACCCTTTCTCAATGGAAGTGCCTCTTCTCCTCTGTCCAAGATCAGTTGACTGTATTTGTGGGTTCTATTTCTGGAACTCTATTCTGTTCTATTGATCTGTTTGTCTCTTCCTTTTCCTATACCATGTTGTCTTGATTGTTGTAGTTTTACTAGTGAGTTGTGAAGTTGGATGGTGTCAACCCTTTGACTTTGTTCTCCTTAAATAATGTGTTGGCTGTTTTAGGTTTGATATTTTTATCTTTAACAAGTATTCCCTAAGTTCTTTCCAAGAGTGTTGGATATAGTGGTGAAAATAGAAAGTTCCTGCTCTCCTCTGGCCTCCAGGCTGGTCTGACTTGTATGTTCTGAAAAGACTCCCGGCACCTTTAAGATGCCCACTCTGTGCTAGCTTTTTTTACCTATACTATTGACCTTCCTTTATCAAATTCCTGTTGTGTTATAGGAATTGGTTTACTTATTATTTATTGCTCTTTATTGTCTCTATTGACCATTGCTATAGGCCAAGGACTGTGCTGTGTATTTTGAAGTCATTTTCTCATTTAACCTTTATAATTATAGAAACTATTGTTATCATTTTACAGATTAAAAAAATAAATCAATTTCAGAAAGTTTAAGTATCTTGACCCCCAGGTCATACAGAGCTCCACGTAGTAGAATGGGACTGGAGCCTGGGTCTATCCGAATCTAGACGCCAACTCTGAACCACTTTGGTTCAACTCTGAACCTCCTATTTGTTTCTTATTGTGTCCTCTTTCTGTACTGTAGCATTTTTAGTGATAGAGAGGTATGTGTTTGGGGGAAGGCATGTGTGTTGGGAGGTGACAATTTTCCTATTGTTAAATAACAGCACTTTTCACATTTTTCAAACCACCCATAGGATCTTTTACCCAAGGGATTCTGATAAATCGAGAGTGGCAGGAGGCACCTGACATGTGAATTTAAAGGGGATTCTGATCATCCTTCTTTGATTGAAAACTGGTATGCCCTCTGAAACCACTTATACATTTGATGGGAGATTTACTATCTCTGTAAAGTGCATATTTTTATAGTATCATTAAATTTAATAGACGTTTATTTAACTAATGCAGCATCATAGACTTACTTCCTTGTATTCACTGTATCCTTTCAAGCCTCATGTGTTCGACTGGGGATCTATAGTCAGTGCTGACTTTCACCATCAAGTTTCTAGTCAGGTTTTCTTTATTTTGGTGTTGGGCTCTCTTCTCACATTAGACGGTTGTCACTGTGATACTCTGTGTGATCCCAGTCTTTATGTAGCTACCTCCAGAGACCAGAGGTCTTCAAGAGGTCTTGTGACCTTTTTCTCACCGCAGTTAGAAAAAGAGTCTCTTTCTCCCATTTCATTTAGTTTCTCCACATGGGTTTCACAGGAGATCGATAACTGCTGTACCACATAGATGGAGGGCCAATTGTGTACAGAAAATAAGCCTTTGGAAAAACATGACCAGAATTTTATACGTGGTCTGAGATTGTTTCAGGAGGCACTTGATGATTTCTTAACAACCTCTGAGATCATTTATGCATTTGGTGGTAAAAGACTTTTGTAAACTGTCTGTTATCCTGGAGTCATGAAATGTAATTCAGTAGACTTTTTTAAAAATACAGAATTTATAAGATACTTTGGTGAGTAACATAGATGACACAAATGTGAGAACTGCTTAAAAAAAAGTTTATATAGAACAGAAACACACCAATTATATATAACATTAAAGAAAAATAACAATAAATTAGCTATAGTAGGGCAGGCATTAAAAGTGTACCTGGAGGCTGTGTGAGTAGTCTGAGAAACTGGCTACATTATTGACATTAGTGTCTTGGGATTTAAAGGCTGTTAAATATTGAGGATATAGGGTAGAGAAATGGGGTTGAGAGACTGTGAATTCCTATTGTCCTTATAGGAGGTGCAGCCCTGCCTAGGCCCTTATGGGAGTGTGTGGGTTAGGAACATTGGAGCCTATCAGCTCAGTGTATTAGGGACAGGAGATCCTTTTCTCTACTAGCTCAATGATCTGTGTGGTACAGTGAAGTACTTGTTAAAGGGTCTGGGCAGGATTAAGAGGCCCGGAATGCATTGCCCCTGAGGAAAGGGGTTTGATGAGTTTGGGGCATTTGACTAATTTGCTCTTAAAAGAAGCAACACATCTAGGACTCTAATTTCTTGGGCCTTTTTAGAGTAAAAAGTCAAAATATTTCTTCCTGGCAGAATGTAAGCTCCAGGCAGGCAGGGATTTTTTCTATTTGGCTCACCAGAGCATCCTGAAAACATAATATTTCACACATATATGTTGTTCAATTCATACATTTTGAATGTTAACTATAAAGAAAGGTTGGGGACCAGCCGAGGGGCAGGAGGGACTCAACTAAACATACAAATTGTGTTCTGAGGAAGCAATAAATAAGTAGTTGTCCATATCATCTTGTTTATTCCCATCTTTAATGGCTGGTATATTATACTTTTATTTCCATTCACAATTCTTTCTTTATTGCATCTTTTGGATGATCATATTTTAGGCTTAGTGCCTGCAGTGTGTAACAGGAATGTATGAGATAAAATAAATCCTCAGTCTGATAGTCAAAGTGCCCTGCAACCTGACATCCATATTCTTATTTTGTCTTTTTTCTTCTATTTCTCCTTAAGAGAGCCCACCTATTGAAGAGAGAATTAATGGTCATCTGCTATCCATGTGTACCCCTGAACTTATCTCAGCTTCCATTACAGTTGTGCCACACCATGTGATTACTTCTGCTGAGTCACCTGCTCCAAATAGCATAGCTAAAATATGGATGACTTGCAACAGACTTGGTATGAGTAACAAATCTTTATCGTCATTAAAATTTTCAGCTCTTCTCTTACACTGTCACTTAATCTGACCTAAACATCGTCTATTATCAACCTGTGCTGTCAACATGGGGGCACCCACTTTTCCACATCTCTGCTTATCAGACCCTTTTCTGTTATATAAGGGCAAAATCCTTGCTCACTATTTTTAAGCCTGTCCTAATCATATCATATCAAAGGAGAGGGCTAATCAGCCTTCTAGCTAATGAGATATTAACAATTATTTGACATTTACTACCTATTGTCTAAAGTTTGGCATGGATGACTGTCTACCTCTTGGAGTATTTATATGTTTTTTTCTACCAGCTACATTACAAGATCTTGCATTTTATGCTACTCTGTGACTCTCACGGTATGTAAGACATGATGGTTGTTATCTCAAGGTAGTGATTGTTTGACCAAACTCAGGTTTGGTGCCACTTATTGCCGAAGAGCCCAAAAACTAGAGTGACAAAGGTTAGTGAGGAGCAAAGCATCCTTTATTCTAAATGCCAGCAGCTAGGGAAGATGACAGACTAACGTCAAAAGACAAACAAACAAAAAAACACCTTCCCTGAGTCAAGAATGATTAAGAGACTTTATAGGCCAGTAAATAAATGGGAAAGAACAAAGGAAAGCAGGTCTCAGGGCTAATAGCTGAGAAGGAGTCTCCTGGGGTCTTCTGAGGTCTCGAGCCTGCCTCAATGTAATTTTAGGTTTTATTATCCATAGCTGGAAACTTATCAGCGAAAAACTGCTAGGAAGTTGTGATCATAGGTCCCCCAGGTCTGGACACCTGAAGATTTAAGAAGTTGCTCTTTTCAGGTTAGGATGTTATTAATTAACGAGGTCTGTGTAGCCTTGAGAAAGGGAACAAACAGAGTTCTTCAGTGAATCAGTGAAAAGAAAAACAAAGAGGAAATAGCTGGATATCAGGATGGATCAAAGTGCAAACTAGCTAAATTTAATTACAGGCAGGTATAGCTATGCGGTGAGCTATGCTGGGAACTAAGTTTAACTGTGTTATTGACTTACTGAATTTTTACCCTTACAATTGGTCCCTGCAAATTGGAAATAAATAAATAAATAATTGTGATTGCAAATATCTACTATTTCAAGATCAGATGAAAATCAGGATGTTTCTATACAATTTCTTAAATAGGACTTTCTTCCATCTAAAGCTATTTTTATTACAATTTTAATGTCCCCCCCATTTAAGTGGATTGAAAATATGAAATTATGCCAAATGATTAAAATAGCATTTGTCATTGCTTTCCTATGTGTAACTGAGTAGGTAATTTAAATGATAATCTAGCGGTAGTCTGTAGAGAAAATTGAGCATCTGCAGTTGATACTCAAAATTAGAAAAATAAATAACATATTCAAATTAGTTGTCATCAATCCCACATTCGCCATTTTGAGTGTAAACACTTCTGCCAGGCACTCTGTGTAGGAATTCAGACGCAGTGAAATAATTTTCCAAATTTGCCCTACCCATCTTCATCTCAGATGCAATTCTGCAGTCAACCCACATACATTTTTAAGGGCATTGTAGGGGACAGGATTATCTAGAACTCTGGAGCAAGCTCACCTCATAAGCTACTAGAAAAAAGCTTGAAAATTACTGACATTAAAGTGAGCTATTATCCCTTGATTCAAATTTGAGGATACTAAACCCTTTTGAACTTATCAGTTTCTGCTTATGAGATCAGTGGATTTTTCTCTCAATGTAACCTGACTCTTTTATTTGAATTAAGCTGGTATAATTCTTTCTCTCAGATTTTCTTTTCTGAGTAAATCAGAGCCTTAAAGCTGAGGCATCAGGGAGCCTCCTTATCTGGTTGGGCACAGATGCAGCCAGTTGAAAGGGAAGAGGGGTATTTCTATCTTAATCCATAGGCCCATCCCTCTCATTTAGACTTCTGAAGATTAGGCCATATTTTACTTCCAACCATTACACCTTGTGTTTCTGTGTAATGAGCCTGACAGAACACTGATGCAATTCTGTGATAGCCCTGCCAAGGACTATTTGCTACTGACCATTAAGGAGCCTCTCCTGGAGTATATTTTAATACAGGAATCCTTTTCCAAATAAGTGCTAGAAACTACGTTAACTGGAGATTTATTCCATTATAGACCCTTGCTCTGAAAAGTCAAATGAAAGTCAAACTTGATTCAGCATGCACCAGGAAACTATGTAAAGAGCATTTTGTAAATGTGCTTTTCAAAAATATGTACACTGCATGAAATGAATGTCCAAGAATCCCATGTCAATTCCAGTACATACATATGTATTTTTTCCCCTTAATATTCATTCGGTGACATAAAGTACACCTCCACTTCTTCGTCCCCAACCCCAAACCTCACCAAACACACACACACACACACACGCCTACACACATGCATTTTAAAATTTCTTTCCATTTCCACAAGTAAGTATTACAACTTAAAAAAAAAACATGGTGATATGGTTTAATAATAATATTAATTTTTGTCGAGATACAAAAGAAAAAAAACATAACCTCTCCCTCCTCTATTCCTTCTTCTTTTCCATTCTCCTCCTCATCTGTCTTCTCCCCTGTTATTCTTCTACTTCAATCAACTCATCATCAGCTCAAGTGAAAGTGTTAAACACAAAAATTACAATTTGAGGAAATCTGTCATGAGCCACAGAGTACGTATTTTGTAGATATTTTTAAACTTTCATTTTCCTGTCTTGATGTTTATATAAGAAGTAGGTCTGATTTGTGACCCACTTTGCATCCTAAGAGTAGAACTTATCTTAATCAAAAGTACAAAGATTTACTTCTATTTTGGAATTAAAATGTCATAGGAGGCTCTCATTCTCACCCTAATAACCCAAACAAGCTACATAGTCAGAATTTATTCTTAAACTAACAGAGAGCTGAGGACAAGAATAAATTTATATAAACTAAATCTAGCAGGTGAAGAGACGTTTAGAAGAGAAAAGAAATCCACTGTTATCCTCAACCCTGACTGAAATAAAGAGACATAAGGCACCCTCGATAGTCCAGACCAAGGAGAACCCAGTGTATGGGCTAGAGTGACAGAATGCAGTCCAGAGGGAGACCAGGCATAAAGCAACACTTCACTTTCTTACAGGTTTCAGTGAGTGCTGGGGGGTAGTGTCCTACCAGTAGGGGCAGGGAATGAGATTCCAGAGAACGTCCTATAGATACTCTGGGTTTTCAGTTAAGCAAGACAGAGGCAAGAACTACTTGAGTGGCTCATCTCAGAGGAAATAACTACCTTCATAGAGTGGGATCTGCTTTGCAGTCATGTCAGCCATCCCAGAGCCACGCATGGGGCAGCAGGACTGAGAGAGCTCCCATAGGACAGAAAGTTGGGACAGGGAATGTAAATCTAAGTAAGAGATCTTAGCAACTCATTTAAAGCTCTTGGAGTATTGGCTTCTTCTGTAAAATTGGGTTAATAATTTTGCTTTCTTCAGTGGGTTATTGTGAGTTAAATAAAGTAACAAATACAAGGATTTAAAATAGTGACTGAGTACTGAATAATGTTATTATTCTCACTTCTCTAAGGCCTTCATCAGAAAAGAATGTAAATAATCTCTGTATTTTAGTTTCACCCCTTGTTCAGTTTATTCTTTGTGAAACCTCCTTTTTTTATATCCATTGTTTCTGCATTCATATTCATTGAGGTGCTTATATACTGAACCTGTAGACAAAGTATCTCCCTTCATTCTGGAAATTTCCTAGTTTCCAACCACAGAATTACCTTAATAATAATAATAATTATTATTATCATTATTATTATTACTGCCCTATCTTAATAATAATAATTATTATTATTATTGTTGCTCTCTTCTTTCTAATGATAATGTTGATATGAATGAATTTATGGTTGATGATGATATTGTTTTTCCTGGTAATGTGTTTATATTTTAGCAGATATCTTCATTTCTTAAATCAAAGAAATGGTAAATTAGTTGCTCAGACAGAGAAAAAAATCATCAATATTTTGGTACTATGTACAGAATAGCTATTGATCCTGTGAATGGAAAAGGGGCCACATATTAACCTGACAAGGCAGGAAACTGAAAATAACCACATAAGATGGCGTGAGCATAAAAAAAAAAAAAGTAATCATAAATAAGTGGGCTGTGATGGGAAGTCACATCTTTATCTTCCTTCAGAAACTTAATCTGTGCCTTTCAGTGGGCCTGCCTGTTATCTTTTTGCACCTAAGATAACATCTTTGGAATGTCTGTAATCCTTTTTCCAGACCAGAGCTGGAAATTGCAAAATTCCTCATTATTATGCTTGTCTCCTGATTACCATCTTTAAAAAGCAAAATGTTAGCTATCCTGCACCCACCTATGTAAAAGGAGTACCTGTTTCTCCAATTTACTTTTATCCAATCCCAGAGATTTCCCCACTTGCTCTCTCCCACTCCTTTAATCTATCACCAGTGGATTTCATGCAACCTTTTTCCTTTGACTTTATGTATAAAATAAGCTTCCAACTGCCATTTCGCGGGGCATTTTCTTAAATCTGTTGAGATTTTGTTCCTGGCAGTTGTCATCAGTTTGGCTCAAATAAACTCTTATAAGTTTTCTCTTAGGTTGGATATTTTTCGTCAACAACCCCAATACTTGGAAGTTTCTTTTTGAAGAGAGAGGATAGAATGCATGCAATAGGCTACTTTCTTCCTCAACAACCCAAATCAGTGAAGACCCAAACTTTCACTAAAAAATAACCTGAAACTTAAATCCCAAGTTTGAATTGTTGTCACAGTTGAAATCTGAGAGCTCTTTCTGATAATTGTGATTAACTTCTTTGGAAAAATTTGCCACATTTGAAGCCAATAAGCCCTTAAACAATTGGTGGAAATTGAAACTTCCAAATGTAAATGCAGTTTGTATCACAGAAAGTTTTCAGAAAATAATATATGTAAAATGGTTGTATTATTGAGTCATAGACATAGTTTAAGTAACTGTTTTTTGTTCTCTGGCCATTTTGTTCCACATTAATAGTTCTCTACCATTAATCATTAAGTACCTTTGGTGAGGAAATAATTTTCATTGATTTTCTCTCATTTTTGGACAACTTTTGAACAAGGCACTAATGGCTTCTTGTTTTGAACTATCTTTTCAAAGATATTTGAAAGTGAAGAGCCATGGAAGATAGAGATGATATTTTCCTCTGTAATGCTAATACGGTAGTTACTGCACCACTGAAAGGAGTCAACTGTCCTTTGTCTCTGATCCAAGAGTGTAATATCATTTATTAGCATCCATGAAAAGGTCGCAGGATAACTTGCAAGTGGAGTAAAATCCTAACTCTTTAAAGTTCTTAACGGTTTTTTGTGACTATTTTCATGACAAAACATGACTTTTTGAAAGGAAAGGATGAAAGCCTCATCACCAATTAACAGGATTTGATGGAAATTCATGAAAACTAATAGTGAACATGTTAACTAAATATATGACCATCAGAAAATAAATATAATTCTATCTTGTGACCTATAAATGAAGAGAAAGAAATTGAACAGTGGATGCAGGCTGAGTAGTGGAAGATAGGTTCAAAGATAGCTAGCTGACTGCACTGTCTAGTGAAGCCAAATTTATTTAGGGGTTGAGGTAAACTTAGCTGAAAATCAAAACAAAGTTCAGATATGGGACCCATTGGACAGGTATGATTGTAGTGTAAGCAGTCTTCATTCCAGAAGCTAGAGAGAGGCATTGTAGCAGAAAGATGATTCAGGTGGTCCAAATACTTGGAAAATGTTGAGAGGTTTTTATTTTTGTTGAAATTACAGCTAAGCCTTTCAGAAGTAACTGAAACATTTGTTTCTGATAATGCCCTGATAGCCCAAATTCTTGAACATTCCTTATATATGGGGAGGTCTGGTCAAAAAGAAACTCAGTGCTTGAAGGCCTAGAATTCAGAGAATCCACAAACAGATACTTTTCATGTACCTGTAATCAGTGATATTGAACTAGTGTATGTGGTTACTAACTAAGTAACGCATAGAAATAATTCAAATGCCATTGCTAAATAAAAAATATGAACAAAAAATTCCTATCATGCCAGAATAATGGTAGAAGATAGTGGGATTTGAGTACACAGTGGATAGCCAAGTTTGTATGATTTTTATGTTCTCTTTTGAGGTAACTTTTGATTTTCTTCGTAGTTCTGAGATCGTCTTCAAGAGATTAATTAATAATCTCTGCAACTGAAACTCTGCCTCTGTTCTGGTCAAATGCTGTCCTTTATACCCTGTTATACATATGTGATCTTACTTTCATTTTCAGGCATTTGTACTTGTACATCGGTTGACTATCCCTGATTATTTGATTCTTCTAAACCTGATTGCTCATTTTAATATTTCCCAGTTTATTGGTTGAGTTTTTGATTATTTATTGTATTTTTAGTCCTGCTTTTCTTGTTGTCTTTTCATTGTATATTACTTTGAAACATTTCTGAGACCAAGGCAATGACACTTGATAGCACAAAAATAAGTAGATGCTTCTTTCTGGTTGAGAAATAGCAATTTCTAAAAACTGTTATTTATAAAACTAATTCTGTCTTTTCCAGCTTTTGTATTATGTAAATCAACTTTCAAATTATGCATTAGGAAACAATCTGTAATAAGTTAAATGACATTTTGTGGATATTTTTATTTCAGAAATGAAAAATTGAATCTTACAAGTGCTGAATTGTATATAATGTCAACAAATATTAAGGGAGTGATGACAAGTATACTTAAATGGTAAATAATTAAAGTAATGATTCAAAGGTTTTCAATTCTGTTATGTTCTATTGGTCAAAGCATGTCACAAGGCCAGCCATAATCAAGGGGAAGGAAAGTAGACTTACCTTTAAATGGGAGAAGAAGCTGTATGTCCTCATTTAATATTTGTTGACTTAAACAATGTCTTTGGAACCATGTTACTTTTCTCCCTTTGAAAAAACAGTACTTTCCCAGGTTATCCTACAGCCTTACAGACATTAGTACTCTCCACCATTTACTCGAGTGAAGTGTCAAGTCATTTGTTTTATTTATCTTCTCTTTCCTTTCTACATCAAGGATAAAACTTTCATTTGCAATCTCTTATTGCATGCAATTTGCTTCCTTTATGGTGCTAAACCTATCACTGATGAACCTCTATGTTCCAATGATCCATTTCAATGGTCCTACAAGGCCTTAAACCAAGTGCTTATTAGAATGAAGAGATGGGAATAGGTTCCAATTATTATTATCATTATTACTATTATAATTTTCATTATTCTGCTTTGTCTGTAGATAGTTTTCAGAAAACTGAAGAACATAAACAATGGACTGAAACATTCTTTTTAGAGAAAGTAGCTCCATTCTGTAAAGAATTTGTTTTGTTTAAGGTCAATGAGAACTGCTTTTAATAAAATTTCAGTGAAGCTGTAATCTAAAAGGTATTTTTTTTTTTTAAGCTGAGCCATCCTGCCACCTGTTGGCAGCACAGCGGCTGCTCAGTTCAGGCTCAGCATCGAACTGCTGTTGCTCAGAGCTCAGCTCGCACTCCCGTGCCAGCTCTTAACCAACTGAGCCACTCGGCCAGCCCTTAAAAGATATTTTTAACTGACAAAATATAGAATAATTAATGTGAACATGTGCTTGTCCTTTCCAAGTATAAAACAAAAGGAGCTCTGGAGACATTAGCTTCCTTTTTCTATTGGGCAAGTTTTTTATGTAATTTTGAGTTGGGGTCCTAGAGCCATTTTTCATTTCACTCTAGAGCACTGTTCAGAAAAGAATCACCATTGGAATATGCTTTTATTTCTGTAATTTAAGTTCCAGTATGGTCTAAGAGGTGACAGTTAGACCTTTGGAGAGGAAGAACTGAGTTTGAACTCTGAATTTTACACTTACAAGCTATATCACCTTGGATAAATCACTACATCTCTCAAGACCTCATTTTCTCTATCGATAAGATGTAAACATTAATGACAATTATCCAAGAGAATATTAAATCATTTTACTTTTTTTTTTTTTGAGGGCAGTGTCACTGGCCCTCAGATGTGGAACCCGAACCAGGGTTAAATTATTTTAAATAGCATAATGGTGGAAAATAGCCCAGCAGAGCCTGTGCCACAGAGGACATATTTATTAATATGGCTATTACCATAGTTTCCTTTTCTTCATATATCCTCCTTAGGGCACACTACAGCAAAGAATGTTACCAATTTTAGGAGAAGCATGCCAAATTGTGCCTGGAGTTGAGGGAACATTTTTTTTTTAAAGATTTTATCAGGGAATTGGGAGAGGGGAACAACGTTGGGGAACCGGGGAAGGGAAACAGAGAAGTTGCTGTGCTTTTCGTTCTTCAGTCTAGTTGTGGAGGATGTCGCTTCACTGGCCCATGTTGGTATTATCATTGTGCTCTTCCCGGGGAGCACTTTTTTTTTTTTTTTTTGAATGTTTGAGAGAAAAATAAACTCATTCCTTACATGACTTAACATTTTTTTCATGGGGATAACCATGGGGACATGGAATAAACACCATATTCTATAGCTCTTACACATTCCTTAGATTTCTTTTTCTTTACGGAATATGTGTTTCACTTTTTAGGATTAAAAAAAAAATCACTTCTATTTTGAATATGATAATTTCCAGCTTTGTTATACTTATCCATTTTCTTTTTTTTTACTATCTTCGAGAAAGGATCTAGCTAAAATACATCCATTGTCCTAGTTCCCAAAATTCACTTTGAATTATAGTAAAATACAGAACATTTTATATACATTGTATTGTCATGGTATAGGACCTTATTAATCTTTCTTCCCTGTTTATAATTTTATGCAAGCACTCCTGAAATGGGTCTTTTATTTTTTAATGCAACTCAGAATTCTCCTTTTAACATTTTAATCCTATTATTTTGAAACTTATTTAAAACTGATTTGAAATGTTATTTTTCTTGATAAAGATATTCTGCTAACTACCTTAGTAAACACTCTTAATAAACACATTTAGTAAATACTCGTGTAATTCATGCCCTAATAACAACAAAGTCTAAAATGACTTAAACATGAATTTGTACAATATTTTCAGAGAATAATTCTATAAGATGGGTAAAGTATAGTATGTATACTTTTATTACTGGATATGAACCCAAGGGCTGAAGAGTTGAACTAATTGCCCACGTTTCAATAACTTACAAAGATGTGCATAACCCCAGAATGCAGGTCTTTTGAATCATGTAGTACTTCCAGTTGATCACACAACAATTATAGGGGTAGATTTCATTCTTCATTTATCTTTAGCACCCAGAAAGGTTAAATAAAGTGATCATGGCATGATTCACTGTCAGATGTACAGTTTAGATTTGATTTGTTTGGCCTCATACCTGCATTTGACTAAATACTAACTCCTTTTGAACAGACTATATAATATTCTCTTAAGTTTATATACCCGAATTCACTAGTCATTTCCCATCTGGAGAATTTCAGTACCTTTCACTTTTTTCTTAGTAGAGAACAACTGGTTATTATAACAGTGAATAAATAATCTCTCTCTCTCTCTCTCTTTCTCTCTCTCTCTCTCTTTCTCCCCCTCCCCGCATGTATGCATAACTAATGTACTGAAAGATTTCAGTTTAAAATTAGCTTTGTTTTTTTTCCCCATTTTGCTGTGAACCCTAGAATTAGAAAGCCCTACCTCTATTTTCAAAGAGGTGAACTCCCAAATTTTTGTTTTGCGAGTACACTGAGTACAGAAGGAGTTTGGCAACTGTACAGATGTGTTGGAGGACAGGGAGGTAGAAACATAGGAAATGAGAAAGATTCTATATTCATATCATAAATATCCATTTCAGTGCAAGCTAGGAATAACACAGACTACTGAAAATGAGAGAGCTTACTTTTGTGGAATAAGCTTTAGCTCTTTTGATGGCAAATAACCAAGGTCCACCAAGCTAGCTCAAATAAAGTGGGTCTACTATAATGATATACAGAAGGCAATAAACAGAATCTCATGAAAATTCAAGGATGAGATGTAATAAAGATTGAGCTCACAAATACTGAAGCTGGATGCTGGTCTCAACTTTAGAAAATTCTAGAATACTCCATTAGCAAAAATTCATATTTAATGCTTGTACCATTGCATTTATGTGTCTAGTCAAAAACATAGTGATTCATTTTTCTATCTTATTTTTAACTGAGAATTCCTTCGTTTATCTGATTGTGTGATTAAGATAAGGAATTTGTTTGATTTATCTATCTTTCTACATCAGGCCATAGCTGCTGACCAGCTATGGATTAAATAAAAAAAAAGGCAGAGACTCCCATGATTAAAAAGTTGTGGCACAGAGAGTAGCACAATTTAAAATGACTTCCTAGCCACACCTCAGTTTCATTAAAGTCTCTGAGAAGTCATTTCTTCTAAAAGGGGGCTTTTATGGGGACAGGGACAATGTCGAGCACAGCTGGAACAATAGTTTATAAACACTTTCTATTTTCATGTCAGAGAAATGGCGTTAGAATAGGAAGAGGTCATCCAAATCTCTGGTAATTTCATGAGGGAGCCTGAAACCCAGAGTAGTAAGGATTTACACTAGGTTTACATTTCTTTAATGGTAGGTCCAGAATCCAAAAATGTATTTCTGTTCTGTTATACTTCTTCTGTAAGCACCATTTCATGTGAAGCATGATATAGCTTTTGGTAGATAATAAATTGAGACACAATTATATAAATTACTTGATCAAATCACATAATTTGTGATTGAGCTAACATACTGTATGTCAAGACTCTGTATGTATCACTTTTAAAATCTTAATTTTATTCAATTCCTCTTATCATTTTCTTTTTTTTTTTTTAATTTTGAAAAGATTATGTTGTCTTTCTTCTTCCATTTATTATGTGACTGTTGTAAGACTACCAACATGGTTGAAATATGAGCAATTCTGGAATGAATACAAACAAATCTAAGTGATTATTATCCCAAATTAATAATCAGCTCTTCAAAATTGATACTGGGCTGTGGTTAACTTTCTTCTCAAATACATGAATTCTTTTTCTCTTTGGATGTTGCATTAGCAATAATTCAAAGGATAAAGGATACAATGGAAAGAGAGCTAGAGGAAAGTGGAATATTTATAGTTCAAGTTGCTACAGGCACATCTACAATACACAATTAGTTTGAAAAGCTAGATGCTGTAAAGAAAAACAAGATCATTTTGCTTTGAAAAAGATGTGGTTTGTTTGGGCTTTGACATATTGCATCTGTGGATTTATTGCAAGGGGCCAGCCCCCGTGAGGTCCAGGGGTTCCCTCAGGTGGGGACGGTGTCAGCGAGAGAAGAAAGAAGAGGAGAGTGGAGACACTGGAAAGAGTTTCACAGGAGTGTCACACTATTGTTACAGCATGTCCCCTTTTATAGGGACTTTTAACTATTACCTCAATCACAAGTTATGTTTCACATGACAGATGTTTTTTTCTTTCTCAGCACTTTTACAGTTTTTGAGTCCTTGTAATTGTTTTCTCCAGGGTACACTGTGGCCTATTCTATGTCAAGGATTCACTTATCGCCTAAAGAGTGGTTACCATGACTACCTTGCAGGGCGCATACTTGAGCTATTGCCAAGAGACTAGCAGTGGCTGAGTTTAGGGCAAAAACCATCTAAAAATCTATTTCTATGTGATTATAATACTTAATAGCAAAAGGAGTCTCAAACGTTTTTTATCCTACAAAAGGCTACATATTATTGCAATAGAGGGTAACATCTGTTTCACAGTCACAGCTTCAGTATCTGTTGCTACAGCAATGTACAAGGCAAAGAGTTAAAACAAGGCTATTAATTAACATACCTCATGGTCAGCAAGCTGTCTTTTATCAGAACTCTCATGGCCAAGAGACCTTGGTCTCTAAGGAAACAGTAATAACCATAGGCAAGTAAACTCAAGGACTGACATTATCATCAATTTCTCACAGATAGGCTGTCAGTTTCTCACAGGCTTTTGGCCTATGTGACTAGAGGCCTGAGCCTCAGTTTCCAAGGGGGTTGAGTCCCCTTTTTCTCAGTCCTGGGGTCCCCACGGGGGCTGTAGCCTGGCTTGGATTGTCTCCTTTCTTAGGAGATCGTGCCCGTCATTGACTTACACAGCCAGCTCTCATTGGGACACCACAGGGACTGCCATAAATGCAGTGAAAGTACTGTCTCCTATAGGATCTGATGTGGAGGAAAGACACATGGGTTCATAGAGACAGGAGGTATTACATGACCAACCATAAGGCAGCATCCCAGACATCCAGCGCTGAGAGTAGATCTTTATTTCAATGTGGCCTTGTCAGACACTAGGGTACTGTCAGCTCCCAATAATTTATATTAATAATTTTTGTGGTAGTGATATGAGAAGGATAGACCTGAGTTAGGAGGTGATTATTATTCTGTGTCTGAAGGCAGGTGTGTATGCATTTATACTTCCACTTGCAAAGGAAAAGAGTTATTCCAATACTTTCTCTTTATAGTATCTTCTCAAAATAGAGGCTCTATGTTAAAGACTGATTTTGAAAATGGAAAGCAGTCAAACCCAGTGGAGGTCTGAACACCTTATGTTAGCTCACCTAAAAGCACTATACACAGGATGGTCACATGAGCTTACCACTCCCATAGTTTTCAATAGTATGTTTCAGTAAGTTTGTTAGTGACAACAGAAATTTAGAAGTTTAATAGTTTTCAATAGTATGTTTCAGTAAGTTTGTCAGTGACAACAGAAATTTAGAAGTTTACAGTATAAAAATGGAAAAGAAGGCAGTAGAATTTGGCAATTATATGAGAGAGAGAGAGAAAATATAATAATATAAGATAATATATAATAGTAATTAAATAGGTAGGTCCTTTGCCACTATGTACTATTACATTGGCAAGATTTTAATTTTTAATCTTCAGTTCCAATAGTGAGTTAGAATTAATGATAAGGATTATACTGTTGCAATATTAAACTTCTCTATTATTTATTCAGTACCGAAAGGGTGATTTATTTTTTTATAATTTAGGTGACATTTCATTTCTTCAGATCAATGTGAGTTAGGTTCATCTCTATTATTATAAATAATCATAATTGTGATCATCAGCTTACAGATGAGTGATATACGCCAAGCACAGCATAAGGATTTTGTATACCTCATCTCCTTTAATACAAACAGTTGTTTAAGGGAGTATGTTATCTTGATATCATTGTTTTGATAAATGATATGTACAGTTACAACTTACAGGCCATAGATTTTGGATTTCAACCCAGTCAGGGACATTTATTCATTCAGTTACACACTCCATCGTTTATTCAACAAATACTTAGTGAGGTCACTTCATACATGTATGCCAGGCATTGTTCTTGGCTCAGGAGATTCACATTGAACAATAAAGTTTCAGATCTCCACGCTGCTCCCAAGGAAATTATGTTCATGTTAAGGAGGACAAAATGAATAGGCAAAATAAATCAGCAAACAAGCTAATTTGAGATTCTAATTAGTGCTGGAAAAGGAAAAATCACATCCCTAGTAGGTAACTAGGGATGAAATTAATACTCTAGGCAAGAAGACATTCAGGGAAGGCTTTTCTGAAGGAGATAACATATGAACTGAAACCACCCAAGTTAGAAAGAGGCATCTACACACAGTTCAAAGGGAAATAGGAAATGTGAAGGCTCTAAAGAAGGAATGAGTTTGGCATACTTGAGAAGCAAAATCAGGTCAATGTGTGTGGAGTACATGAGCTATGGGGATGATATAATGAGATGGAGTTGTATGTAGAAGCACCCTGGGACCAAGTCACATAAAGCTTTGTCTCCTACGGTAAGGAGGAACTGGGATTTTATTCTAAGGACACTGGGGAGCTATTGAAGTGCTTTACATTTGGAAAAGTGATAGTGTGTTTTAAATGATTGCTCTAGAATTCTGACACATTGATTATATCTTCAAACCTAATTCAAATGATTAATTCAAAGTGGTGGAACAAGTAGATGGAAGAAGAAATTAAAATTCTGGAATAACAGTTTTTAAACTGAGAAACCATGATGATAACTGTGGTTATTAATTTGGTTGTTGGGATAGGATTTTGGTGTTCAGGTTTAAAATAAAATAGTCTTCCTCTGGGGTAATTTCCTGTCTATCTAGATATTCCCACTGAACAGAAATGTTCTCTCCCCAGAGCTGTGATTAGCCCACTCAGCTGGAACTTTTCAAGATAAATGTTTCATATTCACTGGTTAAAATAAATGGCTCTTGAGAGAGAGAAAGCAATATTCATTTTTCAGTTATAACCTAGCAGTTTCTTTTTTCTTTTTTTACTGTTAAGTCTATCCCCAGTTAGAATGTAAAAGTACTACAAAGAAATGCTTACTTGGCTCTTCAAGGAATAGAGTTTAATGTCTTTGAATAAATGACCCAGGTTTAAAGAACCTTCAGTATAATCAAGGGATAATGAATAATTATCTTTTGGGGACTTATTTGGAAATGGTTGAAATGATAAAGCTTTCTACTAAAAACAGGAATATTGAAGATTTTTATGAATAATAAGGTAATGCCATGTGATAAACTGTTTTTAATCTACTTTTTTTTGGTGCAGTAACCTTTCAGCACTCTCATTTGGTCAAATTTATAGTTCTAAAATTCAAACTAAGTTTTCATGTGAGTAAATTGATATTTTATTTATTTAAATACACTTTCTCCTCTTAGGTAAGTATAAGACAAATTTAATATTCATATTTCTTTAATGAAATATGCATTTGAAAAATTACCAGTAATTTAGCCTTTGTCGGGGCTATTCTTTGTTTTTGGCCTTTCAAGCCTGCTGTAGTATTTCTCGTAAGTTGTGTTTTCTTATTCTGAATCAAATGAAGACTCTAACTCAAGTCCTACTTAGATCACTTGTGTGAGTGGAATGGCGACAAAGAAATGAAAAGGAGAGGAAAATCATTAGGCTAAAATAACCCACTAAAAGTGAACCTGCCAATGTTTTCTAAAGCCTGCATGATATGGCTGAGACCTCGAAACACTTTATCATATCAAGGAAATGAATTTTCCTTCTAAAATGAAACTCAAAATTGTTAAGTGTTTAAAAGTGATAGCTTCCTAAAATCTCTAAATGTGAGTCTTCCTTGGTCCTGAAAACTGACATTTATTGGCATCCTATAAATCTTAAACATTTCAAGAGGTAATTGAAATATCCCTTAAGAAAAATATAATGTGGCTATTTAAAGTTTTGGTTTATAGGCTGTTTATAGCTATACAATAGTATTTTTATAATAAAAATGATTCCCTCTTTATACTGTGCTTTTGTGCTATCAGAGCCTACTCATAAGACTATAAAACTTCTGGAAGGATAGGATTCGTATATCTGCTATTTTTTTTTTTTTTCTGCATTACTCAGTAAGATTATACTGATTACACAGAAAGGCAGAATGGCTTAGTTGACAAGATCGGTCTATGGCTACTGCTCTCTTTTTATTTAAAATAATAAAGTAATGTGGCCATTTTGGAAGCTCCTTCACACACATATTATAGATCCCAGGTGTGTGATATTCTGTGCCCCTCTCCTAAAACTGCCCATCCTAAGTCAATCCCCATATACCATACTTCGACCTTAGCAAGCGATTGCCTTTTAAATTTCCTCTAATACACAGTTGCTTCTCAGCTTATTCTAATGCTTGTAAAATAGCTTTTAATACACATCCCCACTAAGAACATAATGATTAAAAATAATACTACATGTCACCAGTTAAGGAGGCTTAGATAATTGGAATGATTTTATGTAGAACTCCCAAGAATGGAAGTTTGGTGGTTGGAATTTCAGGGACAATCTGAGACTCAGGTGACAGAAATGTTTCTTCAATGACCTTTCATAATTGTATTACACAGATGGCATTTCTTCTATTTTCTTTTAACATTGGCCTTTCTAAAATCCATGTGGTTACAATCCTATTGAGAAATGGGATTTTTCTCAAAGGATGACAGGAGATTATGATAGACTTTAAATCACATCTCAAAGGTGTTATATTCTCTTCTTTAAAATAAATAGTTGTACTAGAAAAGTCCTAATTTCTCCTACATCCTCAGGTGAAATGCTATATCTAACGAAGTGTGTGTATATGTGTATGCATAAGTGCACAGGCTAAAATGTGGAGTGGAAAGACACCAAAATGGGCTAGCTGCTTTAATAAAAAGGAAATTACAGCTGTTGTTCTTATGTGCTCATATAGTTTATATAATGCTGGAATCATATGAAAGATGCGATTGACATACGTCGCCCGTAATGCTTGGATGAAAAGTTCAGACAGCCTTAGATATAAGGAAGCCAGAGACCTCAGCCTCATCCACAAATCATTAGGTGGTTAAGCTGCATGTGCAGATATAAGAACTGTCAGAACTGCATGCCCCCATGATGACAACCACTTTGAACAATAAAGCAGACAATTAAGAAAGCATATGTAGAAGTTAACAAAAAAGATATTGTGTTTAATCCATAACTACTTGCAGAATAAATTTCATTTGTACATGTCATTGCTTCATTTATGACCAGGGAATCAGAAAGAGGTTATATTGTAGGAAATAGTTGCAGAGCTATCAAAAAAGAGAAACTTACAGTACTATAACATATTCTACATAACTTGGAAATGCTGCTTTCCATAGAGTTATTGATATTTTGCCACAAAAGCTTTTGATATACATAGTTATTATTTATATTGATTTGGCATTTAGGTGTTTCTGCATATATTTTCTGTGTAAAATTTCACAGAAGCCTCATTTTCCAAATAAGGAAACTAAGAAACAGATGAACTCTTCCAAGGTCACTTGGCTAACAAAGAAAAAAAAATCATCATGCCAACTGGTTCTAGAGTCTCATGTCTAACTACTGGCATGTGATCTCCTTGGAGAATAAATGGGATGGCTCTTGTTCAATACGATGACTCTTGCTCAATACTTCCCAATCAAACTACTGAAAGCTTAAAAAAAGAACACCTCAAATGAACAAAAAAACACTGCAATTATATTCTAAAGTAAAATTCTAGGAAAGAACCAATTAGAATCTAGTGAATTTCTGGTCTAATTAAATAATTATGTAAGAAAAGCTGAGCTTTCCTTAAATATACACTGAAGAGCAGATGCTTATTTATAATCAGCTTAATTATCATCAATATGGGAACTTAGCTGTTAGGTCATTGTGCATAATTCAGTCATTTGAATTTTTGTTGCTGCAATAACTTTGCAAAACAACTTGCCAAAGTGCAAATTAGTTTGTTTGTTTGTTTGTTTATTTGCTTGTTTGGCAGGCAGGCAATCTGGGGATAAAAGAAACTCCTTAAGACACAGCAGTTTTGCATATTGATCAGCTGTATACTAAATGAAGAAATGATGAAAACTGAGAATATTGCTCTGTCAGTTTAAGTTGAATGCAAATTTTCCTAATCTAAATCTCTGTATCCTTCTGTGATCTTTTTGAATTGTGTGCTTGTGTATGTGTGCATGTCTGTGCATATAGCTGTGCATTTTCATTTTCTTTTGGTCAGCTCTCTTCTAGATAAATAGTTTGAAGCTTGTCTCTGGATAGGAGTTAGAGAGTTGAAACTTTAAGAGCAGCAGCATTTTGTGGTGAACTTGGATTTAGATAATCTCTTTTGAGCAGATAATGAGGTCAGGCACCCACCAGTAAAGTTTTGACTTGGGCAGAGTGTGGGGAAATTATTTGGTTTTTCTCTGAATGTCATCTTCTTCATCCATCAGTTTGGGAATGAGATAGATGTGTAAAAGGTGATTCCTAAAGAACTACACGATTCTATTACAAGGGGAAATTATTTGGTTTTTCTCTGAATGTCATCTTCTTCATCCATCAGTTGGGGAATGAGATAGATGTGTAAAAGGTGATTCCTAAAGAACTACATGGTTCTATTATTTGTTTATATGGTTCTGTTCACTAAAGCTATTTTCCTTCTTAAAAAGTGAGAAGTGAAACTGCCTGCATCTATATAGCTTACTTTTGATACTAACAACTAAGGATGCCTTCTTCAATGTGACTTTTACTCTTTGTTTCAGGGAACTCTTGCCCAGAGAAGATAAAATGATAAACCAATAAATGTCTTATTTGCTGAAATAACTTGCTAAAAATCAATTTATACAAATAATAGACTGTTCAAATAGTCCTGTTCTCAGGATGCTAGTCGTTCATCTGGGCGAACAGCCTCCTTTTCAGGACAATAGATTGCTCTAATAGGCAAACGGATTGCTTATCAGTGAGCTGTTTGCTTATTAAGACTCATTTCAAGATCTGCACCACACAGTGTCAACCAATCCTCAACTATTAAAACATGACGTTTCACCAAATTCCATTACATACCCATTGAAAGGCTCATTTAAACTACTCGAGGCTACTCTCTAAACCCTAAGTATCTGTCCCTGACCCCCATCCTTTTTGAAATCTATTAAGACTCTATCAAAGTAATGCTGACATTTGTTACAGTAGATAATAAACCCAACTTTATTTGATTATAATATTATTTTGGTGGTCTTAGGGCGAGTTGACAGTCAAAATTATTAGTTTCTATTTTACAGGTAAAATATCTGAGACTGCTCAAGAGAGCACAGGTGATCAGTACAGCACTTGAAAAGAACCTCTGGTCTTCTGGTCTGCTTTTTTGATATTTCACAGTGTTATGAACAAAATTCCTTTATAGTAGTTTTATAGTAGTTTTTAGTAGTTTCAATAGGAAGATCATAACTGAGATGCAATCTTTTAGACAATTGGTTGCAATCTCTTGCAATTCTCCATATCCCTGACTTTAGTCACACTAGTCCTTTTTTGTTGTATATGCTAAATTTTATCTTGCTTCACTGTCTCTACTAACTTTTTTTTCCCTTCCAGTTTCAAATTTTTCCTAACTCTTCACATGGCGAAATTCTCTTGATCATTCTCTTGGATGCTTGCATCCTGATGAAAGGTGGCTCTTCATCATGTACCAGAAACTTGCGGGGATAACTGCATGCAAGGGATGAGGATTGCATTAAATTGTATATCTCTGGGTAATATGGCAATTTTAGCTATGTTGATTCTTCCAATCCATGAACACAGGATATCTTTCCATTTCTTTGTGTCTTCTTTCATTTTGTTTAAGAATGTGTTACAGTTTTCAGTGTATAGGTCTTTCACATCGTTGGTTAAGTTTATTTCTAGGTATTTTATTCTTTTTGTTGCAATTGCAATACGGTGTTTTTTCCCCTTCACAATCTATATTTATATATTGCTAATTATTAACTAGTTAATTATTATTTATTCATTTATTTATTTATTTATTTATTTATAATATGTCTTCTGACTATATAACCCATGAAAGCAAAGGCCTGGTCAGTCTGTTTTACTATAATATCTCTAGCATTGATATGAGGATAGCTGAATAAATTATTTGCAGAGCACCAAACATTAGTCATGATATTTTAGCTGAAATATGAAATCCACATTCAGCTTCAAATTTAGCCTTGGGCTTAGGAAGCCTGATAAAATGAATGGTAAGGCTTCACTATATATATATTTATCAATAAATTTGTTTAAAATAGTAATAGTGTGATCATGGAACATGCTACCTAATTAGCATTACTTATTCTCATGTATGCCATCTGTATGCTGGCCACTACTTTCAGGATATACGTCTTCTGTTTGCTTAAATTAATATATTTGAATGATATATAGAATTGCTTGTGTACTTAGGGGATATTCTTTTATGCTTGCTGGGTATAATTTAATTTCCTCAGCTCATAGAAGACAATTGTTCCTACACAGTATTCAGTGTCCTGCTTATAACCAAGGTACAGATATAACATTGTTCAATCTGCCCATGAATTCCAACAAGCTGTCTATATACCCATTTGGATATAGTGGGTTTGGGCTGAGGCCCAGGAATATGCATTTTTATGTATACCAGGTAGGTGCCTTCTCATGAAGTGCTTCAAGGGTGATGGCTGGTTGCCAATACTTACCTGAAATTTTGATGTTATTGACTGATCTAAAGAGGACTCCTTTTGTTGTCAGTGAGGCTAAGATAGCCGTTTTTCCATTTGCTGAAAACAAGGAGGCATTTGTTTGAGTAGCCTCAAGTCTAGAAAGGCCAGGTTATCCAACCAGGACAGATTTGTGTTTCAAATGATAAACTGAGTTTTGTTTTCATGAATCCAACTTGAGCAGAGGACTTGGGTAGAGATATGATTACGGTAATAGGTTAGAAGTCAACCTGAAGATTTTGTAAGCCCCATAGGAGGCCACCGTTTCTTAATACAGACAGAAGTAGGGCTAGTGATTAGATTGAGTAAGAGGCCTGGATTGTGTAAGACCAGTAATAGGCGATTGGTTTCACTTAGCACTACAACCTGCAGATGGCTATTGTAGAGCAAGAACAGCCTGGCTTCTGCCATGGATTTAGCCACCATGAACATGTGGCTGGACAAAGACTAACTATCTCTCTGTATTCTCCCCAATAAGGCCTGGCTCTCTAGGTAAAGTGCAATGCCCTAGAAGTCCTGTTACTTTACAGGTTATTTGTGGTTAAGGCTGATCATTAATGACATTGTCTTATTACTTCTAGCTTGTATTCTTGCCCCCTCAGTATTGCATATTATATTGAATAAGTCAGTGCTTAATAAGATTGTACTATTACTCAATTTCAGGAAGATGAAACACAAATGTCTTGCCATCAATAATTAATATTTCCTGACAATTAATGTCTTATTTTGATTAGTTTTGATTTCTCTAAAAATAGCCCCTGCTCTGAATTTGTGGCTCTGAATTTTATAGAAAACATGTTTTCAAAATTGTTGCTATGGTTTGACTTTGTATCAAGAAAATAAAAATTATCCATTTGGAAATGAATCACCAATGAGCCTGAAAGTCTGGAAAATATTAGGATAGAAGACTGAGAGATGTAAATCTACAAAGTAGGGCTCAACAAGTTCTAAATGTTATTAGGTTATATTCTTATTTCCATGATTATATGATTCCATGATTTTAAAACTTGATTTCTTTTTGCTTTTTAATAAACTATATTTTCACCTTTAAGCATATCAAAGCAGATCCAAATAAGATAATTTATTTTTTATGTTATTTTTCTAATGCCTTTTATTGACTGAGTAATTCAATCAGGGAGAGCAGCAGGCCTTTGTTTTCAGTTGAGCTATATCCTTTTTAATTAATTTTAGTCCTGCAGACCTAAGCCAAATATTTACTGGTTTCCTGACCATTGTTTTGCTTTCTTTTCTGTTGGACTTATTCCATTCTTGAATTGATTTATTTCTTTTTCCTATTGGATGCATTCTGCTTTGATACTTTATCTCAGAAATGTTTAAGTCGGCAACAACTGCAATAGAAAGGTGGTAATTTATATCTATTACCTGTACCTCAGAGTTTTACCACCCACTATTTTCTCAGTGCATCACACAGTTGAATTAGTACTGCCAATATTCCCGAAGCCTGGAATTTGTTCTAGTCCTCTCATTTAGGCTGAAGAATAAGTTATTACCCCATCTCTCTTCTAATTATGTCCTCTTGTTGGTGACACCTTGAGTGTGAAATCGTCATTTTGCTAAGGATGAATTAAAAACTCTAGTGCAAAAGATAAATGTAAGGGTCCTGATTCTGACCATAGCCCTTTCCAGTGCAATGTTCTGTCACTGATATGAAAGTGTTTTTTGGGAAGAAGTCCTAATTTTTCTCTATGATTTTACCTCAAAAGCTCAAAAATAAGCCTTTATTATACTCATGAAAAGTATCTGTAAAGCAGCAACATATAGACAGAGGGTACCAAAAAAAATGTATATACATTTTAAGAAAGGAAAAAAGCTGTATTAAAATTGTGCTAATGGTAACCACTTTGAGCATCTCTTATAACTGCGGAAGTCAAACGTGACTTGTATTCATCTTTTGTTATTGGTATATATTGAGTATTACAATTTTAATTACAGTTTTCCTTTCTTAAAATGTGTATACATTTTTTTGCATCCTCTGTGTACACACACACACACACACACACACACACACACATCTAACAACTGATAATGTTTGTGGGGCTCAGAATGACTTAGTGGCTTAGTGGACAGATTCTGGTATCTAATCTCTGAATCCTTATCCGTATTCCACCACTTCATGACTAGATAAGTCACCTTGGGTAATCCATGGTCTTAGTTTCTTATTCTGTAAAATGGGGAAATGTTATTTCAAACCCCATAGAATTAAATGATCTAATCTCTATAATATATTCAGTATAGTATCTAGCATACTCTCAGTATTAAATAAATGTTAAGTATTATTTTATTTCCAAAACAAAATACTAAAGATGTGAAGTATTCAAAATTTCTTCTGACATGAAATGTACCTTTCCAGTATTTTATATATAGATGATTAAAAACAAAAAACTATGTACAGCTTATAAAAAATAATTACATACAATCTTGATGTGACTGGCAGATTAGTTTGGCCCCATGCTAATCATGGGGATCAATTCAGTACTTTGCTGTATTCCTTTTCTCCTATTCCACATCAAATTGCAAAGGCAATAATTATTTATAGGGATTTTACTCAAGTTTTCCTGAAGAGATGAAGAAGAACATTACGTGGCATATGTGTGTGTGTGTGTGTGTGTGTGTGTGTATGACAATTTACACTTCCCAATTAGTCACTTCTCCTCTCTCCAAGGTTTGTCCTTTTAGCCCTCCTGCACAGATTTTCAAAATGCAATCTGTATTCCTGACCAATTTAGGCTGCCCAGAGCAAAGCAAAATCACAGCAGTTGGCTAAACGGTTTTCTCTTCTTGCATACTCCAAGTTGTTTAATGAGAGTTTCTGGTAATCCAACAAAAAGTAAGATGGAAAAACGGGATGTGTCTAAGAACAGGAAAAAAGCTGCTGTGCCACTTCATAGAGGAGTTTATTTCTGATTAGAGAGTATAGGGATGCATGGGGCTTTTAAATACAAAGTGCATTTCTGTTGGACATTGAAAAATGAATGAAATTTGAACATCTAGAAATGGGAGGGTAAAAGATGGAAACAAAGAGTAAGTGTGAAGACAGGTCTTTCAGATAAAGAAATCTAGAAGACAGTGGGAACAGAGCCGGAATGAGTGCCATAGGTGTCCAGATTAATGAGAACCATCTTAAACAATGCAAGATAGTCTCAGGGATCTTTCAATAGGTGAAAACTCATGTGAATTAGTTCAAGAATAGTACAGGCAAAGAAGGAACCAAGTGGTAATGCTAAGATAAATTTAGAGGAGGAAGAGGTCAGTATGGACCAGAATTGTCTGAAAAAGCCTTCATGTTTTGACTGGCCTTGCCTGGTGGGTGAGGATGAAGTATCATAGATCACACTGTAGAACTGTTTTCTCCTCTTTTTCCAAGCACTATATATCCCATAGGATTATCCATGAAATAGAACAATTTATGGTCAAATATGATTTGGAAACACTTTTACTCTCACCTCCTTGATAATCACAATGAAATTTAGAATATTTTAGTTTATGAAAAATCCTAGTAAAAGTTAACTTTTCTAACCTCATTTAATATAGTGGTTACTGAATATATTTGTTTATGATATCTGCTCCCCCTATGAACTAGCTCTGGGAAATTTACTGTGAAAAAAATCTTCCATATACTAGTTATGCAGTAACAAGGAAAGCTCCCGGGCCTGGCCGAGTGGCTCAGTTGGTTAAGAGCTTGCTCAAGAGTGAGAGCTCTGAGCAACAGTGTCACCCATTCAATTCCCACATGGGCCAGTGACCTGGGCCCAAGCTGAGCTGCCCCTGAGTGCCAACACATGGCAGGATGGCTCAGCTGCTGAGAGCACGTGCTCCCAGCAACAAGGTTGCCTGTTCGAGATGGCAGGCTACATCCACTGCAACTAAGACTGAACTCAGCACCTTGAGCTGAGCTGTCTCCTGGATGGCTCAGTGGATAGAGCGTGCACTCTTAACAAGGCTGCCAATTTGACTCCCGCATGGGATGGTGGCTACGCCCACCCGCAACTAAGATTGAACACAGCACCTTGAGCTTAGAGGCCACGAGCTGCCGACGGGAAGCCAGATGGCGACTGGCGCCCTCCACAACAAAGATGGAAGAACAACAGCTTGGCTGTTCCCCTTCCCCAATTCCCCAACACTGTTCCCCTCCCCCAATAAAATCTTTAAAGAAAGAAAAAAAGGAAAGCTCCCAAGAGAAATGAAGTTGTGCAATGAAAATAAAACTGCTTGAACCACTAATACTTAACCTAAACCACTTGAATTTTTATGGCCTAAGTCCTGTCATTGGTTTTAAAGACAAAGAAGTCAATTCCTTCTACAGTTCATCATCTTTACCCTTATGAGTTAATGATAAGTGAGCCCATGTGTCCATGAATGCTGTCTAAATTTTGAACTCTATGTTTTTGTTTGCAATCAGGGCCAGACACTACTTTTGAGATAGAAAACAGAACGGTCCCAATATAAAGAAGTTTAAAATTCTTTAACATCACATACACAGAAATGAAGAGTATAGTTTCTACATAAACAACATAATGGGGCCTTTTGTATTAGCCATTATAATCAAACTTTCACAGAAATAGAGTTGGAGAACAGATGGAGTATATTCAGAGGCTCTCTCAATTTTATAGATCTTACAAGAGGCTCACTAGATTCAATCCCAAACCCTATTTTTTTAGGTCTAATTAATAATATCTCTTTTACATATTTCATCACCTAATACCATAATGCACTTCGGATGAGTCATTTCAAAATATTACAACACTATTCAATAATTAATTGCATGGGATTATTTTAATATGAAATGACTGTTCCATTATGATGGTACTTACTTTTCAGTACAAAAATCTATTAGCTACTATTCACAAGTTAGATAGAGGTGGGTACTTATAATCAGGATAGTTCTTATATAATCTAAGGCATATTTTGGCCCTTCAATTTCCTATCTTTGGAGAAGAGACTTTCTAAGACTAATTCTAGAGTTATAGAAAATGGGCCACATGATTTAATGGCAATAACTGTAATGCCCTTAGCGGGTTCTGTTTTACTTTCTTTTCTCTTGGAGCTTCTTCATTTTATGCTTCACAAGCAGTGTGGACAATTTGGATAGTATATTTCATAAAATAGCAAGAATATAACAATATTATGAAAACCATAAAACTTCTTTCCTGTTTTATGAATTTGGAGGGGTTACAATTTAAAATGGAATGTGTTTCAATGTAACATTGTCCACTCAAGATGAAACATATGTTGCCTGGGGGAGAAAAATTTTTACTTAAAGCACTGCACACCTTTCTAATAGCATTATTACTATGAAAAACTAGAGAGAAGCCATGAAACATTATAATTTGGTCAATATCCCCATATTTTTGCATCTGTATTGCAGAAGAGGGGGTAGGGTCTGTTTTTAATTTAATTAATTCACTCAGGGTACCTGGCTTAGAAGTGGATTACACATTCAAATGATAATCGTTCTCTCAGTATATTTCTGTGTTTCAGTGTTCTGATATGTGATCTCAAATGCTATTATCTCATCTCTGACCCATCCAAAGATTCAGCAACTAATTTTTCAACATTAAAAAAAAAAGAGGGGGGGTGGATTTTTAAAGAGATTGCAAAGGCTGTCATTAGAAATTTTACACACAAGCATGATGTATCAAAGGAGAGATGGGGGAAAACCCAACCCCAAGGCATTACTTGGTTTCTTTTGGAGGTGAATAAAATGTTCTAATATTGTATTGATGGCTACACAACTCTAAGACTATACCAACAAATCACTGAACTGAACACATTAAATAGGATAACTTTATGTTATGTGATTAAAATCTTCATAAAGCTTTTAAATAATCAAAACTACCAATAATGAAATCAGAAATACTTTTGTGTGCCTCTGTTAACAGTATTCATCAGGCATACTCTCATATCCTTATGTTAAACAATATGAGGCCAAACAAAAATAATTTGGACACTTCCTCCAAGAAACATTTGTTCCTAGAAAATAAGAGTGTGAACTAACTGAAATAATTTTCTTTAATGATTTTGTTATAAAGATATTCTTAACAGTTTGCTTATCAATGCTTATTTCAAGATCTTTATCTCACTGTGCCTATTGATCAAGAGCTATTGGTTATCGGAAAAGTCATGACGTATTCTTCTATGTTTTTCATTGCAAAAATGCGTCATGACTTTTCCGACAACCCCACCACAACCAGGTCTCTACCTTGCAAGACCTGCCTTAATTTTACACACATCAAGCTTTAAGACCCTTTATTCGTCCCTAGTTTATTCATTTTATATCATATAGGACATGATCATTCTGGTATTCTCCCATATTGCAGTAAGTCTAATAAACTTAATTTTATTTTGTTGGATTTTAGAGTTGTCAGTGGGGAGTGTTCTGTCACAGCTAGCCCAGAATTAATGTCTGTAAGTAAGAAGAGAGAATAAGAATTAATTGTGTCAATTGATATCCCAATATTTAACATATACCCTTATCATATGTTCTTCACATTACATTTATTTTCCAATCTGATATCTGAATTATGTAAATAAATAAATAAATAAATAAATAAATAAATAAATATTTACCCCATAAAATGTATTAGCTTGTGCTAAACCTAACTTTTTAAACAATAGCTGAAATATTTATTGTATTATGTATAATATGCAATCATTTCATAACATTTGTTCATATACTATTACTTAAAATACATTAATATCATCAATATAATATAATATAATATAATATAATATAATATAATATATTGAATTACATTAATATAATATCCCATTGCTTTAAAAAAATTCTTCCTACTACTTTATCAGTAATTGAGTTTTACGTGTAGAGCCCATTTTATGGTTTATTGTGCCTACAAGACCACTTTAATAAAATTCATTTCATATACTAAATAAACTCCTATATCTATAGAATTTTTCACATATCGCACTGACTGTAAAATATAGGTCTTAATTCATTGACATATTTAGCTCATTAACTTTCTAAATCAAAGCACTATAGTCACAAAATTTTAGACACCTTCTAAATCTTAAACAACAACAACAAAAACAAACCCTGCTTTTGTAACATCAGTTGCATCTTTGGAGCAGGAATTAAGTAAATTGACATAATCATGAAATGCTGGTTTGGTAAAATTTGACAAGCTTAGAAATAATTACAAATAGTAATGTCCACCTATTTGCTTTTCACTTTTCATTTCACAGAGTAAAAACAACAACAACAACAACAACAGCCAAAAAAACCTGCTTTTGACACTTCATTTTTTGATAATGAGGCCTGTGGGCCACATGCAATAGTGAAATGATACATTGTATTGACTTAGTGCCTTTTCCATCAGCAACTCAGAGGAAGCTTTGGTGGCATCATCCTTCTCCCCACTAACAGTCGTAGCAGGCTGTGCAACTGCCAGAGGGAGTAAGTGGGTGGAAGGACTTGGCCAAAGCAAGGACAACTTTGGATTTTTGGAAAGTGAACTTTTCACAACCCTATAGATTCATTTTATGGCTTTTGAATCCCTTCTCCTTATTCACATACTGATGAGAGCTTGAAACTGCTTCTGGATCCCCTAGTATAGGCGTTTGAGTAATGATATTGCAAGTACAGGGGTGTTTTTCTTCCCCTTCACTTTTGTTGTATAATCACCTTGATATTGCCTGTGTTTCTTTGCAGTTGTATGCAATCACTCAATTCATTGACTATAGAAACTACATATAAGCTTAAGAATGTGACATTAATAATAGTATTAAGAGTAAAACAGTTGTCTGGACTTTGAAATTCATAACTTCATTTAAACATTGCAACAATGCTATAACATAAGCATTGACATGGATTTAAGATGAGAAAATTTGAACTCAACCAGGTTAAGTAATTTGTCAACAGCTACTAATTTTCAGAGCCAAGATTTAAAATGAGATTAACCAAATGCTACAAAGGTCCTTCTCCCTTCATCAGGGAATTGATTCACTTTCTATGACAGGATAGAACAATTTATAGAGTTAATACCTTATGACTGCATTTATTCTATAGGATGCGTGTCCAGGTCACTCTTTATGTTTGTTTTTGCATAATCTTTTGTACTCTATATATACTTCCTCCTATTATCTAAATTTCCCCTGCTTTATTTATACATTAGTTCTAAAAACACCTTCCTCAGAGAGTAGGATCTTTGTAAGGAAAAAGTGAATTTCCACAGGTGAGCAGATGAAAAATTAACTTCTTTTTAAGCTATTGCAATTGGAATAGAGATACAAGATTGGACATTAAGTTCAATAACTCGTCCTAGAATAAGTGCTACATACCTCATTGCTGAATGTCACTATGATCACCTTTGAAGTACTCCCCTTGGGAAGCTATGCACTGATGCCAGTTCCTAGTCCACCCTTCAAAGCAATTTTGGAACCCTTTTTCTGGAATGACCATAAGAACTGTCCTTGTATTACCCTTGATGTCCTGAACGTCATCAAAATTTCTTCTTTCAATATTTCCTTTACATTCAGATAAAAAAGAGGTCATTGGGGGCCAGATCAGTTGAGTAGGAAGGGTGTTCCAATACAGTTATTAGTTTACTGGCTAAAAACTCCCTCACAGGCAATGCTGTGTGAGCTGGTGCATTGTGGTGATGAAGAGCCATGAATTGTTGGCAAAAACTTCAGATTGTCTAACTTTTTCATGCAGCCTTTTCAGCACTTCCAAAGAGTAAACTTGGTTAAATGTTTGTCCAGTTGGTACAAATTCATAATGAATAAGCCCTCTGATATCCAAAAAGGTTACCAACAGCATTGCAAGAAGTTCGCGAACTTAACTGACAGACCTCGTACATGAAACTGATATTGAATTAGCCCTAGTGTGTAAGCTTTTTAAAAGCAGAGTGAAAAAGAGCATCTGCAGCATACTAGAATGCGATATGAGAAAATACACATATATTTACTCATTTGTATATGAGAAATACAGGAATGATAAAAAAGTAATGAAATCTGTTACCAATAAGAAGTGGGTGGGAATGGGGTACAAAATTGGGAGACATGGGAATAATGTAGTAGGGATTATAAGGAAGTGATGCTGCAAAAACCTCTTTGTTTAGCTTTGACTGTTAGAACAATGGTAGTGTTTAACATATTCAAAAAATAAATGAACAATTTATCTCAACCAGGATATAAAAAACCCCAAATAGTATGCAAAGTGTAACAAATGAACCTATGTAAGAAGCCATAACATAACCAGATCAAAGTAAGGGGAGTGAGGGAAAAAATAAACTGACTTTAGTAAACTTCCCTAAAAGAGTATTTTAACATTATATTGTAAGGCTAAAGATAAAAATAACTACATATAGATACTGTGCTAAAGTTAGTAAATTTGCATTTTACATAATTTATAAGCTAGACATTCTGAAACTACTTTATGCATATAAAAAATGGAGTAAATAAAATATACTGTGGTGAATAAGGGACAGATTTCTTACTATAGTACACAGTAATTTCAATATAGAAAAAGAAGGAGTCTAGAATCATTTCTCCTGTCTTGTTGGATTGGAATAGAAGGTATGGGTGTGAACTCATGGATAGATGTAGGAATGTGTGTATGCAAGTTTGTTAGTTGTATGTTGCTTTGTCACAGATCACCACAAGCTTAAAAGCTTAAAACAACAAATATTTATTATATCAAGTTTCTGTACATCAGGAGACCATTCACAGCTAATCTGAGTCTCTGTGTCAGGGTCTCACTGGACTGCAATCCAGATGTTGGCAGAAAGTGTTCTTATCTGGATGTTCAAGTGGGGAGGAATCTGCTTCCTAGAGCACTTTAGGTGTTGGCAGAGTTTATTTCCTTGCAGTTGTGGTATTGAGAGTTTTGTGTGTTTTGTTTTGATTTTTTGGCTGTTGCTACTAGTCACCCTCAGCTCCTAGAGGTGGCCTATAATCTCCTGTCATGTGGACTGTCCACAGGCAGTTCACAACATGGCAGCTTGCTTCTTCAAGGCCAGAAGGAGAATAAGAAAGCGAGTCTGCAGGCAAAGATGGAGTCTTATGTAATGTGGCATAATCAAGGGAGACATTTCCTATTACCTTTGTCATGTTTCTATTAGCTGGAAGCAACTCATAGGTCCCATCCACAATTAAAGGGGAGGAAATGTACCCTAAAGCACCACCACCGAGAGGTATGGGTTGGTGGTGGGCCAGCTAGTTTGTCCACAGTCCATAAGTGTATGGGTACACACATATATTTTCTGGGTCTATCCATGGACATGTTATGGGAGCAAAATTAGAAAAAAAAATCAGTAATTTTGCATCAGTAATATCCCAAATATCTTTTTTTCTCTAAAAACTAAAAAATGTTTAAGATAATTTGTATCTTCTGTAAGGATGATTTCTTTGGTGGACTCTTTTCCACCTATCTCTTTTATAACAGATAATAATTTATAAAACACTGGTTTGACTTTGTTTGAAATATCATATATTAAAAGTAAATCACTTTCTATTAGTATCCAGCTTGCCCTTCACACACACAAAAAACTATTGTATTTAAATGCTTTAATTTTGGAGCCTAATATCTTACAGCTCTAATTTTATGGCTAGAAACAAAGCAGTAATTTTTTCAAAGATTTTTCTTTTATTAAATTGAAATGCATTGAAATGTAAATTCAGTATTAAAATCTTTGGAAAGCTGATTCTTTCAGATGTAAAATTTTGTAAAAATAATGACATAAAATGGTGTAGCACATAGCAGGAATAGTCCTTCAAATATTAATCAGAAATGGAGGGAAGGAATACCAAGGGCTCAGGAAAGGTTATTGTGGCAAATCTGAAACAGGATAAAGGTAAGAGATAAAAAAAAAAAAAAAAAAAAAAAAAAAAAAGTGGGGAAAAAAAACAAACAAAAACAGAAGCAAGACCATATAATTGTCATATTAAAGAGTAATGATACCAAGGAAATATGGCTGAAACAATGGTTATGGGGCAAGCTAACAAGTAAAGATTTTAGAAGGTTTCTAGCAACATAGTTTTTATTGCATATCTATAATTTATTTTGATTTCTGAAATTTCTACGTTAATATTTTATGTATTCATATTAAAATTACCTACTCTTGGTAATATGAATTGAGTATATAATATGGAACAATTCCTTTCTAAGGGAAACTTTTCTAAAGGAAAGTTGACATGTGCCTTTATGCACTTGCAGTGACAAAAGTTAATAACAAAGAATGACCATTTTAGTACCCCCAAAAATGGAGATATCAAAGCTAATAAAAGACAGATCAAATAAAATATATGGTAATGGATAATTAGAAACAGGAAAGCATCAGCATGGCTGATATTTTGAAATTTTTGAAGAGTCCTATACTTATAAATTACAAACTGTATCATATTTTTCCTGTAATATTTGTAGATAATGTAACTTGTTAACATGATTTATTTGCATCCTAACTAGAGTAAAACACAGTTTGGATCTTTTTAAAAATCTGTGTTTTTTTAGGTTTCCACTAGATAAACAGACTATTATGAGTATTATTGAAAAATAAATGTAAGAATGAAGCTTACACATTATGGAAAAAGCAGGGAGCATGATTCTAAAATCGAAATTAGAAAATTAAAGAAAAGTCAATGAACGAGAGTTCTTGAAACCAGGAGCATCTAAATTGCAGAGTAGAAATGTGAAGAACTAAGGAAGTCTAAGGAAGGCTGTAACCCCTGCATTTGTGTGTGTGTGTGTGTGTGTGTGTGTGTGTGTGTGTGTGTGTACGTACACACACAGACTTTAATGTGGAGCATGGGTGAGTGAGTATAAAATAGAATTTACCAGCATCTGCATCTGGCAGTTACCACCTCTGATCATGATGATATGCAGAGGATAAAATCTTTTACTACTTTACTTTCTCCTTCTAAGTCTCGTAAATTGCATTTTTTTTATTTAAGGTAATTCTTGGGATGCTTTCCAACTTAGCCAAGTTGGTACATTACAAAAAACTATATGATTGATGGGTAAGGAAAAGTACAGCATAGAAAATTTTCTTCATAAATTCTATCCTTCTATCATAAAGATTCACATGTAGAATCTTTTGATTGCTATTTATCTTCACAGGCTAATATCAGACATGTAAAAGCAAATGACAAGTTGTCTGTTTTTGAGAATTACCACTTTGCATTGAAACTAATTTTTGTAAATGAAAGAAAAGATTTGGTACATCGACTTTTTCATTTTTTATTTTTTTTACTATTTTATAAATATTAATCTATACTTGTTTAGATTGTACCACAAAATCATAGTCAGTTAAAAGGAAAAAAAAAAAAAGCATACCCGGTTATCTACCTTTGTTATTGGAAATGTTGCTAGTGAGTAGGATATACAGTAGAAGAAAAAAACTATAATTTGAAGTATCAGCATCTTTTAGATTAGGGTTTGTATAAGCTACTTTTGCTGTTTTCATAGAGCAATGAATTGAAAATGAAAAAAACTTTAAATGATTTGCATAATTGCTGCACAAGAAAAATAGATTTATGGTTTCATTGATATCACTTCTATTTTGCTGATTTACTAGAGTTTTAAAGATCACATAGGAGGGAATCCAATTCTGTATTTGCTTTCTTATGGTTAAAAGTCTATTAGCACATTATTTCAGAATCTAAACCATATAACTCCAAAGTAATGATATTGACCAAAACATGTGACAAGTATACCTCACAGGAAGTTTCTGGTTGTACTGAACAAAAAATATCCAAAACTCATGTAAATTATGAATTATCAACTGTTTTATATATTTTGTAGCACTTTATACTGCAAGATTATGAATCTATGCTCTTCCATTTTATGAGAAATAAAATTGTAAGTAACAGCTGGCACTTCATAATTTTAATTTAAGAGAGTAATACTGTATGGTACAAGATTTGACATTCTTCCTGTAACTCAAGCTTTTCCCCCTCTAATAAGCTTACTCTGCTAGCATGAAGAGACCTAGGTATCTATCTGCCATTTTTAGGCTTTCTATGAAACCATTCAGATGAACAGATACATTAAAACAGATAGATTAAAAGGGTTTCAGTGGGAGATTTACATACATGTTTTGGAAGTGATCATTTTGTTTTGTTTTGTTCTGTTTTGTTTTGCAACACTTTGGAAATGCATGATTGCAGCTATGCAGCTGTCCTGAAGCACATTGTTATAATCTCAAGGATTTACTCATAAACTCCCAACCTGCTTCGCAAATGTTGTGAGGCTTATTACTGTGGATTTGATGGTAAAATTTCGATAGGTGGTAAATTCACCTTGGCTTTCTCCAGGTACCTCACTAAACTGAGAGGGTTGGGATAAGTATATGACCTGTATTGACAAGGACATAAACAGTTAGAAATTATATTTTGGAACTGCAAAGCAGATGCAGGAGTTGACTGACTCAGCCCAAGAAAACTGAATCCTAGGCTGGCAGTGGTTTAAGCTGAATGAATTAACTATACATTCCCAGAAGGCTCAAGGATCAATAACATCCAGGATCTCTGGTAAGTAAGTGTTGGATAAAAGAGCATTCTTTTAAAGTCTGATTAAAGATCACATGGAACCACATATCCCCTCTGCACTCCGAGAACCCTATTGATGGCCCCTTACTCTGGCAGAAAAGTGGAGATTTCTTTTTTAGATACCATAAAGCATAAGATACCTGGGCTGGAAACTGAAATCATGGTAGAAGTTGGAGGGAGCACATTGAAAACAGGAGCTCATAGTGAAAGTTTATTTTGTGAATACTGAGCTTCCTCTCTGCCTGACATCTACACCATCTCTTCTCACTTGGCTTTTAAAATGCTGCCATGCAGACTTTTGTCTTCTATGTATAGAAAGGGAAAAATAAATAAGTAAAAGTTGGTTGTGGTTTAAGTAAGGGAGGGAACCTCATCATTCCAGGAGGAGAGGGTAATAATAATGGATTCCTCAATGAAATAGAATATTCAGACAGCCCTACCTATGACACAGATATTTCAAACTACTTTTAATTAAGCAACTCTTAAATAGGAGCAGACAAACTAGGATCACTAGATATTTGTGAAATTGAATGATCAGTGAGTAACAATTTGGAGGCACGTAAGATCATGCAGAAGAAAACTTCAAAAATCATCCAAAATATGTCATGTAGACATAAAAAGATATTGCATTCAACAATATATATCTTACGTAAAATAATCAAGTGATAAAAAAAGTTCTAGAAGATTAAAAATATGAAAGTAAAATTGAAAGTACCAATATGTGTATTGAAAAATGAAAGAATATCACCCAGAGTATCTAGAGAGATAAAATAGGAGAAAAAAAGATAAAACAAGAAAGTACTGATTCAAGGTACATAAGTACTGAATGGATTGTGGAAACACTTATAGGGAAAAAAAATCATCAAAGTCAAATTGAAGTACAATTTTAAAAACTGAAAGACTGGCATTTCAGATTTAAAGAGTTATTTTTATCTAGCACATTGGTAGAAAATAGACATAGAGTAAAATATATCATTGTGAAATTTAAGATCCTTATAGCCAAAAAATGTTTCTGAAAACTGTCCTATGCACTTTTACAAAGAAGAAAGCCAGATTAAAACAAAACAAAAAGTTAAGAACCAAAACAGCATCTGACTTCTCATTGTCAGAAGATGATGGATTTTTGAGGAAAAATGACTTCCAACATATAATTCTCCTAAGTAAGATTTAACCTGTTCAGAACTGGTCACCTGATGGCTTGTCTTCCTGAGAAAAAAATGGCTTCCTGCAAAGCTCTCTAGCCCAAGGTTTAAGAGTCAGCTTCTTGGGCCGGCCGAGTGGCGTATTTGGTTAAGAGTTGGCTTGGGACGCCAGCGGCACCGGTTTGGATCCCACGTGTGACACTGCCCTCTACAGCTAACAACAGCTCCATCTGGAGCTGGGCTGCATGAGCCCCGGCGACGGTGTAGGCTGCAGCCCCTGCTGCAGTGGGCTGCCACAGGCTACAGTGAGCTGCTGGCAGCCAGTGTGAGCTGTCAATAGCCATAGTGAGCAACCATCCAGAGGCCTGCGACCAATCTGCCTCATTCAGGAAGAGCGCAATGACATACCAACATGGGCCAGTGAAGCAACGTCCTCTGCAACTAGACTGAAGAACAAAAAGACAGCAACTTGTCTGTTCCCTTTCCCAGATTCCCCAACACTGTTCCCCTCCCCCAATTCCCCAATAAAATCTTAAAAAAAATAAAGAGTCAGCTTGTTAGCCTGAAAGCTTGTATTCCAGCTTCCAAGCCAGGGAAACGCTGCTTCACCAACCATGAATGATGACTTGCCAGTATAGGTCTAGTGTAAGATTTTGCCACATCACAATACTATTGCATCCTGGCTCCTGATCATACCAGGAAGCAGCTGGTGTTTCGCAATCATGTAGCTTTATGCCCCAGAGCCCAAGGAATGAGTTCCTTTTTCCATGTCTGATGTTCAGGCTAGACTAAATCCTGGATGATCCTCAGAAAGCAATGGATCATTAGAGACTTATACACCTATTCCATTCTTCTGTCCCCATGATTTTTAAGAAATGCTGCCTCGGCACATCTGATATACATTGCTATGTGTTCTTTATGCACAGTGAGAAAGGTTTCTCGCTACCCACCCCAACATGGACTTGTGAAAACCTACGAAGGAATCAGAGATTTAAAAAAAAAAAATCGTGGATGTTGGAAATATCTATTAGATGCTAAGTTTACAGCCACTACAATATATAGCTTCTGATTGTTCATGGGAGGAGACTGAGAAATAAGGACTAACCTATCCATGACTGATCTCCTATAGGCTAATATTCCTCAAAAGGAGCAGATATTTAGTAAACATCCAAATTTGGTACATATTAGTGCTTAATCTTGGCCAATCACTGACCTTAAACCCCAGTGCCCTGATCATACTAGGTGAGGGGATAGTGCTGCTTTTTCCCATGAGCACTAAGCTGACAGAAAGGAATGAAGACAAGGTCATTCCATATTATAGCCCTACTTTACCCTATCTGTGATCACAGCAGGGATGGGGCATGATTCTCTAATAATGCAGTTTGAAAGCCTCATACCCAAAGGGGGAGACATCTCCCTGAGATTGATGTTTGTATCAGTCATATTGCTTTATGGGGAGTTAGAATGCAGTCAGTTACATGGACCCTCTCCTCATTTTTGCCTGATGAACAGAACTTCTGTTAGCCTAATGTGAGCTGTTTGGCCCTTTGCCCTTATCTGTAGATATGAGATAGATAGATGATAGATAGATAGATAGATAGATAGATAGATAGATAGATAGATAGATAGATAGATATGATGGATATACATAGATATAGGTATATTTGAACTGTATTTAAGTTTAGTACAGAATGAAGATATTTTCATGAAGAAGGCCCGCACCTTCTTCATGCACTCTGTTTTCAGGAAGCTACTGGTGGATATGATCTTCACAACAAAGAGAATGTAGCATTTTTTCTAGAAAGGCAGGGCTTATCTTACGTGTACAAAAGTATAGAGTGTTGTGTGACCATTGCTTGCTATTCTGTTAGCTAGATCATTCCTTTCATTTCAGACCATAGTACCAAATAAAAGACACCATTTGGAAAAAAAAAATGTTACTTATTCCTGAATTAATTCAATAAATATTGACTGAACACTTATTAAGTATAAATACGGGGCAAAGTTATATAGTTAAAAACACAACAAAACAAAACAAGACGTAGACTCTATTATTTGGGAGACAAAAAAATATAGCTAGGGAGATAGACGTGTGCTTATAAAACATCACCGTTTCAAGATAAAATGGATAAATAAACAGAGCTGCTTTGCAATACTTTTTTGAAGGCAGGGTTTGAGACACAAGAGTGAAAAGGCTACCAGTGTTTGGAAAGATGGAAAGATCAGTTCATGGTGAAAAAGCAGACTGAGAAACAGGAAAGCTATACATGTATTTTGGGTCCTGGTGCATATTTTGCCTACATATTTTACCCACTACCCACTTAAAGTTATTGTCAAAGGCTGCACTAATAATTACAAAGGGCCATTAGTGAAAATTTCAGTAGTTGAAAAGGAGTTTTCTTTAAACACTTGCACCAATTTTTTTTTCTAAAGAGTGGGAAGAGAAGTTGAAATCATGCCTTATTTTTTTTTCAGAAGAATTTTCTCCAATATAAAAAGACAGTGTTATCATATAAAATGCCACAGTGTCCTTGTTCAGTAAGTTCAAGGAGCATTATGATTCCAGTTTTGGAAATGGAGAAAATCAATCACTGAGAAGCCAGCACACTTGTCTAAAACCACACAGGGAGTGAGGATTTGGAACATGATTAAAAATAAGTGACCTAATAACTATTTAAGCTATATCAGACACTTTTAAAACCTTACATTGTCTGCGATGTAAAACTGAAATACTTTTTCCAAGTAATTTTGACTATGCAGATTATTCAACATGGAAAAATCAATAGCTGAGATCATATCCTTTCAGATACTTTTACAGTTGAAATGCATTCTTTTTTAAATAATTCCCTGACATGTCTACCAATAAAATGGACAAGCTCAGAGTATATGATATCCATTAAATATTTCTACTTACTTTTTTCCTGTAAATCAATAATAAGGTACACTTAATTTGGAGCAAGTCTTTCAATCTAATATTGCATCCAAACGACCAATTGAGTTTCTGGTAGTTAGTTATTAACAAGACTGATAGCTGTTAATGAAATTTGTGATTTTGTAAATATTTAGGACCTTGTGACTTAGATAAATTCATACAGTTTTGGGGGAAAAAATGACTTTAGAACATACATTTTTTTAAAAATGAGGAAGCAGTACTTTGTCACTTGTTTTAGAGAAACTGGCTGTCTATAACCATTGGGTAATTAGGTAGAAAAACATATTTAAAAGCACAAATGCTGTGAAACATAAAAGCAGGTGGAGATCTATCCAATTTCATAAATCTTTGCATAATAGAAGGGAAGGTAATTATCAAACAACAAACAAACAAATAAAAAACTCGCCCAAAAACTGCATGATTTCCATTTGCACTTTGTATTTACCAAAGCAGATGTACTTAAAACACCTTATTTTAGAGAATGGTTTCCACTGTTCCAGCTGATTCTATAAAGCACATTTGACAAAGATGTAAAATATATAGCTTGTATGTTATATAACATTTGGATACTAGGAGTTTTTGTTGGTTTGTTAATTTAACATATTTCCTCTTGTGAAAGTGTTTCATACACAAAAAGGCAAAACTTGTCCACTTATGATGTGTTACCACATCAATAAACTTCCTTCAAAGGGAGTATCTTATTATAGACATTGGTGTAATTTTGGCATAATTTATATTCATTTTCTTTCTCTCCACTAAAAGATTATCCTTTATTTCTGAAAGAGCAAAATCTACATCAATAAAGAGTAATGATATTCTGCCATTTCTCAAGAACATACAACCTAAAACAAAGAGTGATTTATGATTCTTTATGGGTTTTTTTTTTAATTTTAAGCTTATCTTTTCTCTGAAGTTATTCTCTACTTCGTCCATTTTATTCAAAGTTCATCAGTGCCTATTCTTTACCACTTGAGTACCTTATACTTGCTTATAATATTCATGTCATGTTGTGTTGTAATTTATTGTTGGCTTGCATCTCTCTTAATAGACCAGAACTACCCAATGGAATGGATGGGAATGTTCTATATCTGTGCTGTCTCGTAAGGTGTCACTACCCATATGTGACTGCTTTATATTTGAAATGTGACTAATTCAAATAGAAAATTATTTCTTAATTTTCTTAATTTTTTTTTTTATTAATTTAAATTAAAGGTTAAATACCACACTTGGCTAGGGTATATGGTGTTAGATTGCACAGTGTTAAAAGATAAACTCTTCAACTATCTTTTTAATTTAAATTGACTAGGAATTTATAAAATAGTTAGCTGAATTACTATTCCACACCATAATTGGAGGCCCATCCTTGAGAAACCTTACATATGGCATTGATTATTGGCCTTTCACTATTCCATCTGAAACATATTCTGTTATATATTACATTATATTATACGTATATTAAGAAAATGGCCTAGAGCTGGCCGAGTGGCTCAGTTGGTAAAGAGCTCACTCAAGAGTGCGAGCTGAGCTCTGAGCAACAGCAGTTAGATTCCCAGCCCAAGATGAGTTGCCACTGAGCTGCCAACAGGTGGCAGGATGGTTCAGCTAAAAAAAAAAAAAAAAAAGCCTAGGAAATAACCAATACTTGTAATTTCAAATGATCTATGTAAACCATTATTCTCCATTTTAAAATATTGTCATGTGTCACACTAAAATTTATGTGTATATAAATTTGTGTCTCAGTACTTATATAGAGGCCGGCCGAGTGGCTCAGTTGGTTAAGAACTCGCTCAAGAGTGAGAGCTCTGAGCAACAGGGTCACCAGTTCAATTCCTGGCCTGAGCTGAGCTGCCACTGAACTGCCAAAAGGTGGCAGGATGGCTCAGCTTAAAAATAAATAAATAAATAAATAAATAAATACATACATACATAAATACTCGTATATAAAAAAATGTGTGTATAAATACATATGTGTATACATTTTATGCACCTTACTGAGTATTTGAAAATGCTATTTAAATTTCAATTATTTTTCTTAATCATATTCCTCCAAGTGATTTTTGGTACCTCCATTCTCTTCTTTGTGTTGTTGTGTTTCAAGTATCTCTGGATTATGAAGGTCATAATTTACTGATTTGTAAATTTTTGCTTCTTATGTTTCTTAGAAAAAGTCATGTATTACTATATTTTGTAGTCAACATTATAGTAATATTTGTTGATTTAAGTTAATATAACTTAGTTACTCCCCAAATCTCTGGGAAGAAATCATTTGAGAAAACTGTGCATATAACAAAATACCAGAACAGAGCAATAAGTAATAATAATAATAATAATAATAATAATAAATTAATTTTACTTAGTCTGAATTTCCAAAGTTGGTGAAAATGTGCAATAGTTTTAATGGCATTTTCAAAGATAGAATCACCCAATAATCTTTACCAATGCAAAAACTTACAATCAAAAATTATGTGTAGGAAAATATTAAAAAGACATAATATAAGAAAAAACTATAAAAATATCCCAGAAACTTTAAAGTACTTATATAAAATCTTGCTTCAAGATCATACGTTTCAATTTTCTTGGTATAATGTACAATGATAAATGACAAACAACCTTTTATAAGTGATCATGATTGAGTCTGACCTACAACTATCATGAGTTATTCCTTTATAAGAAATAATACCCACATTATCTTTTCCAGACCTTATTGGTATTGGCTGGGTGGGTGGGTGGGGAGGGGACAATAAAAACTGGAATACAAACCATAAAGTAGGATAATCATCCTACTATGACTAAAAGACAACTTTCCTGCTCAAAGGCCAAGGCTTAAACATCTTCATTTATTTTGTTAGATTGCTGCTTTCCACTCAATAATCTCTGACCCGGAAGAAAGGATAATTCCATAATTCAGTATTAGAATTATTAATTATAGAACATGACAGGGAACTGTCAGATCTGTGGCCTTTTAGATATCATTTAAATGTACTCTCCTGCAGAGAGTAGTATGAAGTCATAGACATCACAGTCATGAAAGTGAATGGCTATGGGCCCTAATTACAGTTAATCACTAGGTGTGTCTTTGGGCAATTTACTTAAAAATGTTAGCCTCAGTTTTGTTTTGTTTTGTTTTTCATTTGTTTGTTTGTTTTTGTTGTTGTTGTTTTTATGTAAAGTGTAGGTTTTTCCAGATTTGTAGAGAGAGATATTGGAAAGACAATTTGTGAGGAAAACCAGACTACCTATTTCGTGACTTCATTGCATTCGAATTACCTTTATTTAGTGTAGAATCATGAAAGAGTAGCTCTATATCAGGCACTGTGATAGGCTCTGAGATACAATAATGAAGTACATTTGACTTCAAGGGTGTATATTTTAGTTAGGGAGAGGCATGCAAGAATATTAGTGTACTAAATAATTGCAGGTGTTGTGATAGGAAGGTGCATAAATGAGTGTTTCAATTTTACTTAGGAAAAAAGTGGGTAAGGGGGTAAAAATGCTTTCTAGAGAGGGAAACATTTGTGCTTGATCTTGAAAGGTGGTCATGTTTACATGTAGACAAGGTAAATGAGCACTTCTCAAGATTTTAAAAGCAGGGAAAGAAGAGACTGAGTGTGGGAAATGATGTATTAGAGGAACCACAAAGACTTGCATTCATTCTTGTATTAAACTGAGACATATACATGAGCATTCATAAACATAGAATATGCATCAAGAATTATGAATATGAAATTAAAAGAAGAAACTAAGAGTTGATCAGGACATTTCCTGGAAGACTGAATGACATGTTAATTAGTTCAGATTATAACCAATGAAGTGCCTACGTTTTTGCTTCATAACGAGAATGGTATAGTGTGAAAGAAAATGTTTTAATAAACATTGTACTGGGATAATAAACTCTTTATTCTTAAATCAGCATTTCCATGCCTTATTTCCTCATCAGTTAACTTTTTCTGTTTTAGTAACTTTCTTTCATACTCTAAGAAAAAAACATAGCCTGCATTAAAAACCCCTTTACTGTTGAAATGAGATAAGTCACCTTCACAGCTCTGAAAGTTCTAATGAAGTAATTCATAGTCAAGAGGCTATTTTTGCACCAGGGTCATTGGTTGCAGAACATGTTTCATAATAGGTCTTGGCACAGTGTGAGAAATGTGGGTACCTGATGGACAATAATGTCCTGGGAGGAAGGCACATAAACCAGCTCTGCTCCTGAGGCATGGGTTTCCCCAGCATGTGGCCAGGCTTGGCATTTGGGAGCTTTTCCCCTGAAGTCAGCAGTGAGTGAAGAAAACATACTAAAATATCAATCGGTTAAGCAATAAATAATGTGCCTGTTAAAATGTAGTTGAAAAATAATAGGGCAATGTTCAGTAACTGAAAGTGTCACTTTGATATCTCAGGAAAACCATCTCATATAGATGACTGTAGAAAAGTAAATTCTATCTAGATTCTGTAAAAAAAAAAAAAATATATATATATATATATATATACTGTAAAAAAATAGCACTTTTAGTGGTCATGTATATGTAGAAAGCTAAAGGTGAAATAATAGTAGTGATGAATCCCCCTCCTTATTGTCTGAAGGAACAACCGATTCCATAATTTCTGGAGTCCAGTAAATCATATGCAAAATTTCAGTAATTTTGAAGGTGTGAAAGTGGCAGGTAATATCTGAAAACTATGCTGAAATGATCCAATATTGATTCTATGTACAAATTAGGGAAAATGACAGATCTTTAGTAGATCTTTAATTTTGCTGAATTTCTTTCCTTTAGAATTAGTCATTATTTGCATATTTTAAATTAATCAGACCTATGGCACATAGTACATTTTATGTTTTTAATGAAAATATAAAATTGAACTGGATTGCTTCATAGAGTAGCACAAAAGGGCCAGTTCTGAGATGGCACATTGTCTCCCCTTCACCATATCTGTTCAGGTTATGAATGAGCTCTAAACATCCCTGCTTTTCTTTATGATGTGTTTATCATCAATGAATTTTACTGTTCAATATAGAATATAGCTAAAAGTCTGAATACTGTTTATATTATTAGTCTGGTCTTTTTTCATCAGGTTGATCCATCAAATATGAGCAATGAAAGGAACCATTTAATCATGTAATCAAGTGACTTAAAGCATTAGGGAGTCATAGACCTATTAGAATCTGATGAAAGTTCTTGTTTTTTTTTACTACACCAGATTTTACTTATCCCTGTGACTTCTCCTTTTATACCAGGACAAGATGTCACTTATCTAATGGGTGTGGATTCTGGACCAAACAGCGTTAAATAGTAGCTAAGCACAAACTCCTAATTAGTCCTAACCTCAGACCTGGAATCCTAGTCTCATGATTCCTAAATTGGTATTCTTCCTAATGTAAGTTGTCTCCAGTGAGTCCAAAGTCAGCTCCAAATCTTTGTCTTTGCATGGTCACACCCCACATACAATTGTATTGATATTGTTATGCTTTGTTGGCTTTGGACTGATCTTTTATCAGTGTCTATTTCTTTTGACAATAGCCCCACTCTTTATGGTCTTTCCTCATATAGTTCTTTATTGTCTTGATGCTTTCAGCTCTTTTAGTCTGATCATAGTTTTTCTCTTTTCCTTAGGCCTCTTCGAGTTTTAGGTTAGATGTCAAATAATGCATAAGCTGATGGATATAGCTGACACTATTTCCCCAATCTATATCCTATATTTACATAATATATTACAAACATACACTTTTGTAAGGAGAAATTTTAAGTCTAACATCATCAAAATAGCCAAACTAACTAAGGGTTTGAAAGCTTTCTTTGGAATGCATTATTTTATAAAGTTTCAGGATTGTCTATTTTTAATAAGAATTTCTGAAAATAATTTTAAATGGTTAGTCTAATCACTATAAATAGACCTCCTTCTACAGAGGGACAGACTCTTATTTTTATTTATTTTAGTTTACTAGTTTAGTGTTTGTCCTCCATTTTTTTTTAATTTTAATTTTTATTTAAACTTATTGGGGTGACGATGGTGAGTCAAACTACATAGGTTTCAGGTGTACAGTTCTGTCATATATCATCTGCATATCACATTGTGTGTTCACCACCCAGTCAGTTCTCCTTCCATCACCATATATTTGTCCCTCTAATTTTAAATCTTGCAAAAAAGCTTCAATTAAAAAAAATAAATTGTGATTTGTTGAGTGTGTTCTATACAACAAGCTTAGCAGAATAAGAAAAATAAATCATGTAAGACTTGCTGTTTATTTTTTTTGTCCCTTTAAAATGAGTCTTACATGCTAGGGATGAATCACACATGCACAGCTTTGAATGATGTGATATGGCACCTACTGAATCAATGCTGATTGGATAAAGCTGTATGGATTAGGACTTCAAGAACAGAATATTCAATAGCCTGAGCTACTCCTGCTTTGCAGGATTTTGAGCTATTACATTTACATTAGATTTAATATAATTGACAATATTAAGAATGGTAATGAAATAACCATAGTCAATATATCCACATTAAAGTGATAATTTTAAGAAACTACTGATAAATATTATTTTTAACATATAATTAAAGTCTGTTCACTTCTAGCAAGTAAAAGCAACAATTGCATTAAAATATTGGTGGTGATCTTCAGTTCAAAGTAATAAATATTTTATAGGTAGAAATTGAATAAATGTATCTTTCTAGATTTTCTAAATCAGTGACATATTTGCAAATGGACTACATTCTATTAAATTTCCACTTTGCATGGTATTAAGAGAAAGCGAATACTTGAAAAAAGTGGCTTTTATCTGATATTGGCTTTGATTTTAGATGTTTAATTAGGCCTATTCCAAAGCTGAATAATTATCGTAAGTCATGGATCTGCACATTGATAATCAGCAGTGAAACACCTCGTCTAGGTGGCAAACAAGACACAAGTCACAACTCTTAACGTATAGGAAGCTAGACTTGGTACCTAACCTATTAAGTTGATAGTCACATGAGGATATATTAAAATTATATAAAGCCCATGTGTTTTAGCTTCAGGCTAACTCATAGTGTTATAGTAAAATTTAACGGTATGATATGAGGGGTTGAACAGTTTTTAAATTCTGGGGAACTTAAAAATAAAATTTTAAAAAAATCAGTTATACACATACCATATGCATTATGTGTAATATATTTAACACTCAAGCCAACTTTAGAAGTTAGTTTCTGTTGTTACTCTCATTTCACAAATGAAGAAACAGTGGTTTAGAGAGGTAAGTGATGCCCGTAGATAATTGACGGACCCAGATTTTGAAATCAGTGCAATTTGGGAAATTCAGGGATGGACTAGGATTCATCATATGAAATAGGGACTTAGGAAGTTATCTCGTCTCTCTTCTCTAGATCTCATCTCACACTCTTTTTATTGCAAACAACATGTCCTTATACGAAGTTATATGAGATAGGGAAATTACTGCAGTCAGTTACAGATATGCATTGAGCCCATAAAAATGATCCAATTAGGAGGAGAAGTAATTCCTCAAAAGAAATGTGTTTGTGGAGATTTTGGAGTGGCAGGTGAGGTGCCCTTAATACAGGAGAACACAGATGCTGGGAGAATGAAACAGTGATTGCCCTTTTATCTCTGAATGCTATCCTAAGAATGGATCTCAGAGGATACTTTTCACTAGATGTTAGGCCTCATCAGCATTTTTTTTTTCTTTCCCTGCTGAAATGTGTTAGAAGGCCTCTGGAGTTAAGAGGAGAATACTTATTTCTAAGGTTAATTTAGAAATTAGGTTAATTAATTAACTATACTTATTAACTAATTAACTCAATTTAATTTCTCAAGTTTTAAATATCCTAACTGACGTCAAAGCAAACTTGTTAGTCTTTCTTTCTCTCACTCTTCTCTTCATTTCCTTTTTTCATTCTCTTTTTTCCCACTAAAAAAAAAGATCTTATTAAATTATGATTTTCCCTAGAACTAATGGCATTCCCTAGAACTAATTGCTAGAGGGGAAATATAATTCATATAACCTTAGGTTAAGGGAGTTAATAAATGCAGAACACCTCAGAAAAGGCAGTGTAAGGTAGTCAAGGAGAGTAGACTCTAGCTACAAACTCCCGCTGAGTAAGTCTGGTTATGCGTCTTACTGGCTGTATGGCCTTGGGCAAGTTACAAATCCTTCTGTGCTTTCAACGCCCCATTTATAAAAATAGGTAAATGAAATTACATGTATCATAGATTTGTTAAAAATATTAAAGATATAAAGTGCTTAGAATCATGGAAAAATATTATACATATAATATTTAACCATTCTATTATATATGATATATGTGTGAGATATAAGGTATGTATATATATATATATATATATAGTAATAAACATTGTTATTAGACACTGTCAACTCTGTTACAATATTTTCTCCCACTCCGCATATAACCACATTTATATATTATAAATTAGTAAAAATAAATACGTATCTCAATCTTTGCATAAAGATGGGGATACATTATGCCAAAAAAAAATTCTAGAAATGTGTCTGGCTCATTTTGGTGGCTGATAGTAGTATAGCATGGACTAACTTGTATCTGTTAGAGACTTCACAGGTAATAATTACAAACTGGATTTTGAAGAAACCTAAAAATAATACTACTGTTTGATTAACAGAAATACATTGTAACAAAATGTGAGATTTCCTCATGCATGGTAAAAGTCAGTCGGAGTGATTGTGTATCTGGCAACATTCTGAAATCACAGCAGTAATAGAACATGATTACTTCACTGAATTTTTTTTTTTTCAATTGGGGAATCGGGGAAGGGAAACAGACAAGTTTCTGTCTTTTTGTTCTTCAGTCTAGTTGCTTCACTGTCCCATGTTAGTATCGTCATTGCGCTCTTCCCGGATGAGGCAGATCAGTTGCCAGCCTCTGAATGGTCGCTCACTGCGGCTATTGGCAGCTCACGCTGGCTGCTGGCAGCTCACACTGGCTGCCGGCCACTCACTGTAGCCTATGGCAGCCCACTGCAGCAGGGGCTGCAGCCTACACCATTGCCGGGCCTTGCAGCCCAGCTCCAGGTGGAACTGTTGTTAGCTGTAGAGGGCAGTGTCACTGGCCCTCATATGTGGGATCCGAACCGGGGCCGCTGGCATCCCAAAACCAGTGCTTAACCAATGCATCACTTGGCCACCTCCTACTTCACTGAAATTTGATTGTATTTTCTACTTTGGGGCCCTAGTGATACCAAAATTGTTGAAAACATGCAACTAATAAACAGTGAGAAACGCTACATGATGCCGTAATAATACATGAAAATTTAAGAGTTTATTTTTTTTTGTTTTTATGAGAGAGCAGAATACAAATTTTAACAATTTAAATTATATAATTGAGGAAAATGAATTCAAACATACAGCTATTAAAACCTTGAATTTTTATAGAATAATTTACCTGAGAATTTGAAGAGAGCCTTTTCACTTCATTCTACAGGTTCTTTTATGCACTGGTGATTTTTTTTTTCCTGCTTTGTCTCCTCATTTAACAATATTCCATAGTAAGCATAGATCTTACAGATTAAGTTGTTGAGTTTTCCACTCTGCTCAAAATAGATTTCTATCTCTTAGAAATTGATTGGCATTTCACTTTTTATTAACTTTTTTATTATTATTAGTTACAGATGTACAAAATAATGCAATAGTTATCTTTTTCACCCCTTATAAAGTGACTACCCCTCCCCTCTCCCTCACCCCCCCCACTCCCTATCATACATATCTATTACAATTCCATTGACTCCATCCCACCACTATATTCCACATCCCATGACTATATATGTGTTAAATTATAGTTGACATATAATATTATTCAGCGGCAGCTTCAGATGTACTGTCCATGAAGTGGTCTCCCTGACAAGACATGAGTCCTTCTGATCCCCTAAGAAAAATATTTACAACCTTATTGATTATAGTCCCTAAACTGTCTCTTCTGTCTCTGCAGTAGTATTGTAGTTATCAGTTTGTGTTGCCTCGTCCCTTCCCCTTCTCCCTCATGCCCATCCCCATCCCATCTAGCCCTCGTCAGTTTTTTCTTTGTGTCTCTAAGACTATTTCTGTTTACAGGCAATTCACATTTGAGTTGTGGTTGGAGCAATTTAAGAAAGAAAGAATTTAAGCATATTTAGATTAAGAATGTAAGTGTAAATTTTTATAAAAGTCTGCCAAAGATATGATGTTTTTGTGTAAGTATATATAAGTAAGTATATTTGAAAATGTATTTCTACCTAATAATGGTATATAGGAAATTGGGGGAAATATGAAATTTCCGTATTAAAAACATTGTCTAAATGCCTAGCTATTTTACATTGGGTAAACATAGCCTAAATATAAAAAGAATCAACAAACTTATATGACTCGTAGCACACAGACAAGATATGAAAAAGTCACGCAGGAAAAATAACAGCAAGTCCCTATTGAGACAAGATTCTACATGAAGGATTGCTTACCTAATTTTGCTGCTGCATTTGGGTACCAGATTCTATGGTCTACACATGGGGTTCCCATCTATATATGACAAAGCTTGAAGAACTGTGTGCATGTGTATGTGTGTGTGTGTATTGTATGTGTAGCATGTGTATGTGTTCATGATGTTTCTGTGTGACGTTTAAAACATGTGAAAATGATTTGTGAAGAGTGTGGCCTCCAAACTGCACACTGATAATTATATGTTCAAATACAGGTTTATGCATATGTAAAATGAACTATGGAGGATATACTTTAGCTTTGTTGTCAGACTCCAGTTCTTAACTAAAAAATTGGTGATAAAGAGCCCACCAAGTGGCGCGGTGGTTAAGCGCTGGCTTGGGAAACCAGCAGCCCTGGTTCGGGTCCCACATATGAGGGCCAGTGACACTGCCCTCAATAAATAAATAAATAAATACATAAATACATAAATAAATAAATAAATAAAATAAAAAATTGGTGATAAATCTTAACTAATATGATGGAGGTAAGAATTCTGATCTCAACTGGATTAAATCTTTTTTATGCAGCCCACATAGGTGCGTTTTGTTCAATACCAATGACTGCTTCTTGGGCTTTATTAGAGGTAGAATATCCTTAGTTGCTGTGGACTTACTCAAAGGAAGAACTTTTAGTACAGTTTTGAACCACTGACTTTTCTTCCTTTCAATACAATTTGCAACATATAGCCTATCTGCTCTTTTTCCATATGACCGACTGTGAGATGCCTCAGCTCTTTCTCCTTGAGTCATCTCTGGGTTTTCCTCTGCTCTGATGAGCACCCTCTGAAAACTGCTTAGTGTCAAGAAACTGCTTATTAGTAAGCAACTAATGAATGCTATTGCTTAACAAATCACCTCTTGTCCTCTGTCATTTCAGCTAGACATTTTGAAGCATAGTAAATAAGGAAAGTTAATTTAGCTTTTAAAGCAATAAAAGCCAAGAAAGTCATTTTATTTATGGCTTTTGAAATAAAAATCCAGTTGCAACCGACTTTGTGCAAAGTCAGGGCATGACTAATCGGATATCTACAGACTTGATGGAAAGTCAAGTAGACAATATATGGTTTATTGGTTCACATGTAAACATTTCATTACTCCTTTATTTTATGCATCAGCTAGTCATTCTATGGCTTCCCTGCTGAATTCACTCATGTTTCCAGAATTATTATGGTGTTCATGAAAATAATTGTTTTAAATCACTAAGTTTAAGATAATTGATATACAGCAAAAGATAACTACAATACAAACTAAATTGCCATTTATATATATATATATATATATATATATTTTTTTTTTTTTTTCTGGTACTGACAATGATTAAGAAAATGACCTGATGGTTGGATTGAGCTTGCTTCCAGTCCATGCTGTTCCACTTCTTAGGTGTGGGATTCTGTGTATAGTATTTCTGTGTCTTGGTTGCCACATTATAAAAGGAAATAAATAATGAGCTATCTCATAGAGTTGTGGGAATTAAACGAGAGAATGTTTGTAAAGCCGTGCATAGGACAGGACTTGGGACTTGGTGAATTCACTATAAAAATTAGCTCCTGTTCCTATTATTAAGAAAGTACAAGGGCCGTCCGAGTGGCTCAGTTGGTTAAGGGCTGGCTTGGGAGTGCGAGCTGAGCACTGAACAATAGCAGTTTGATGCCAGCCCGAGCTGAGCTGCCGCTGAGCTGCCGCTGAGCTGCCGCTGAGCTGCCAACAGGTGGCAGTATGGCTCAGCTAAAAAACAAAAAAGAAAGTACAGACTCTGCTGTTAATTTTACTTCATAGGCCTCCTAAAAGCAGAGAAACTACTACTGCTAAAATATGGCCTGTATTTCCAGTAGATACTAACTGTACCTTTGCAATTTACCTGGATTTCTGCATATCTCAGAAATGCACTGTTTTAAAAATGTAGTATTTAAACATTATCAACCATATGTAAATTTATGATATCAATGACTGGATTATTATGTAGAATCACATTTTTTTTTTCTATAGTACTATTTCTCCTCAAAAAAGGTTGGGGGGAATCTATGAATTATGCCCCCAAACTGTCTGTTGGTAGTTGATTTTTATTAATTATAGAAAACTCTGTTTAGGTTATACTTCTAAAGTTATTTTGTACAAAACCAACAAGCCTTATAATGTACTGATATTATAGTAACTCCAAAAGAAAGTTTGGGTAATTAAAAATAAACTTTATCTTTTGGAACACGATTTTAGATTTACAGAGAATTTGAGAAGACAATACAGACAGTTCTCGTGTACTACATATCCTTATTAAGGATTATCTTATGCTAGTATAGTACAAATGAAACAATAATGATCCATTATCATTAACTAAATTCTATATTCTATTTAGAGTTTCTTAGTTTTTACCTAATGTGTTTGTTTGTTTGTTTGTTTTTTCTAATCCAGCATTCCATTCAGGATACCACAATATATTTGCCATCACTGGGTATTTCTGCCTTTCCTTGTTTTTGATAACCTTGAAAGTTTTGGGGAATATTGATCATTTGTTTTTTCTTTTTCTTTTTTTTAGGTCAGTGTCACTGGCCCTCATATGTGGGACTGAACCGGGGCCACTGACTTCCCAAGTCAGCGCTTAACCACCGTGCCATTCGGCCGGCCCTCATCATTTGTTTTATAGAATATTTTTCAGCTGGGGTGTTTCTGTTATTTTTGTTTGTTTGTTTGTTTGTTTTGTCTTTTTTTTTTCTTTTTTCTATCAATTATACTGGGGTTATGGGTTTCGAGTGGAAGACCACACAGGTAAAGAGTCATTCTCATCACATCATCTCACTGGTATATATTGACAGGAGTCATCACTGTCGATGCTAACCTTGGTCTCTTGGATGAAGTAGTGTTTGCTGGGTTTTTCCATTTTAAATTTGCTCTTCTCTCGCATCTTGTTCATTCTGTATTACTTGGAAGGAAGTAATTATGTGCAGCCCACATGTAAGGGATGCAAAGTTATATTCCACCTCCTTGAGTGCTGAGTAGCTACATAAATTATTTTAAATTGTTCTGCAACAAGAGATTTGTCTGTTCTCCCACATTTATTTATTTATTCAATAATCTACCTACATCAATATGAATCAGAGATATTTATTTTATATTTTGACTTACAATACAATATTACTTTATTTTATTGATCAGGTTGCTCTAGCTATAGTCTTTGGGAGCTCTTTCATTTGTCTCTTGTATGACATGTCCCTATGTTTATGTATATTCATATATTATCCTGTTACCACACTTATAGTAAGAGGTCTCTGATGCTAGCTTGCACTTGTGAATTATAGGCATTATATGATCTTCAGTGGCACCCATAAAAATATAAAAATTAAAACTAATCCCAAATAATTTGCTTAAATAAGAAATGTTCTGTACCATTCTAAAACGTTCTCTAAAACCAGATTATGGTTTTTAAAATTGTTTTGTTTTCTTTCTAAAACATTATAAGAAATAATTTTATAAGGTTAACTTTGTTCTAACTTATTGTATATTGTATCTTTAAATGCACATATCTGCATGTAATATCTTGATATCTGATAGAGCCAGTCTCCTTATTTTTCATTTTAAGGAATATCTTGTTTGTTCTTGAACTTTTAATAATACATTCTAGAATAGGTCTATCAAATTCTTCAAAATGCCCCTTCATGTTTTTATTATAATTGAATTGAACTTATAGATCAATTTGGGCAGAAATTATTTCTTTATTACATTATGCCTTCTTATTCTCGAATGAGGTATATCTCTCTGCCACAGGATACGCAGACATCTAAAGAGAGATTTATGTGCAGCAAGTTTATTGGGAAGTGCTCTCAAGATGAAAACCTTAGTGAAAATAAGGAAGCAGTAGTAGGTAGAGGGAGAATGGTTGTGCAGAATTGTCCTGAGTGAGGACAAAAGGCTGGGTTCGGTCATCTTGTATCAGGCAGATATTGGATGCCTCCTGTCTCAGGGAATGGAGAAGGTAACCGTGGGCAGAGTGGTCCTCATTAGCAAGGGTAAGTCCTGGAGAGGGACACAGCAGAGGGATATAGGCTGCCTAAACTCCCAATCACTAAGGAAATAGGTGCTTCAGCCCTGGAGAAGGGAATGTGCATAACACAGTACAGCTTCTGTTACAGTCCACTGAGCTGCTAACATACATCTGTGTCATATAAGGTCTGAAGATAGATCCGCCAGGATTGTTTTACTGTCCTGGAGGAAACTTGCAAGATCATGATAAATGTAATTTAAAAACTGAAAGACCACTGAAACTGGTTTCAAACCATGTTTGACTCTTATCATTCCTTTCTAGATTCTTCTTACCCTCGGTTCCCACTTATGCTTGCTAAGTGGCTTATCTGTTGAGCAGATCCAGACTCTTATGCCTAAGGAGTCTGAGCCACAGGTCCCCTTTCTCTTCTCAGTTCATGGCTACTGTACTTACTCGTGTTTCATCAGGTTTTGGTAAAGTGTTTGGAAAAGATGCCCAGATGGATTGCCAGGTGGCAATCATATGTTATCCTACCTCATTTTTAACAGAAGTACTATCTCCTTGCATGATCCTTTCTTGCTGGACTCTTGGAACAATGAGTTGAAAGTGACCAAGCTATAGTCATAGTTTCATATTTAATGGGACTCTTGTAGTGTCTCTTGGAAGTTTTCCCCCTATACTCTAGAGGGTTATACGAAAGAGGACATCAAACCTTGTAAAACCTAGACATGGAGAAACAGGAAGAATAAATTCTACAAGCAGATCACTGAGAGTGATGGAAAGTGAGGTAACTCCTAATTTTACTATTTGATTCTAAATCTATGCATTTTAACTACTGGTGTTACAATTCCATATAATGGCCATCAATTTAGAAAAAACATCTTTACAGGTCTCCTCTCTGATACCTAGCTACACATTCAGTAGGAAATCCCATTGCTTTATCAGTTTAGCGATGTATGGTTGATTAGACATCTGGAAGAATGGTGGCTTGTGGGACCAATGTCATACTTCTTTTTCTGAAAGTATATCTTTTGGTCCAGTGATATGTTATGGGTATCCTGTTTTGTCAGAGAAACATTTTTAAAGCCCTTAATGTGCAAGAAGAGAAGTCTGTAGGCAGGAGAGACAAATTGATACCTACAATATGTGCCTACCACTGTCAAAATACATTGCTGCCATTTCCAAGGAGAAGGGTGTCCATAGAAGTCAATTTGCTACCAAGTATCCAGTTGGCCTCTTAGAAGATTGTTGCCTTATTAAGGGCTCACATTTGATCTCTGTTGATTGTGTGTTGAACATTTAACTGCAGGAGAGACTAGATCAGCCTTAGCAAGTGGGACTCCATGCTGTTCAGTCCATGAACAGCCTCCACTCCTGAAATCACAGGCATCCTGTTCATGTACCAGTTGTGCCAACACATCTGATGACAGCAGATGGCTGATGTCAGCTGACCAAGTCACTTTGCCTCCTTGGTTGTTGATTCCTTATTTTATAGTAGATGCGCTCTGGTTAACATTAACACACACACACACACACACACACACACACCAAATATTCATATTGCATGCCCACTACCACAGTCCTCATGCTTTTTTTTTTCCAGACTCCTATGTCCTTGTCCTTCTAATTGTTCTTCTTTCAGTTCTATAAATAACCCACTGAGTCATTTACCAGCCATGTACCTATTAAATTTCAGGGCACTCTCTTAGCATACCAAAGGGTGAATATATGTGCACTGCTGGAAGCAATGCCCAATGGGAGGGTTTTCCTTCAGTGCTGTCACTCAGGACCACGGTGAGTGTGGCTGTAAAGCAGCCTCAGTCCAGGTACGCAGGCACTGAGCTAGGCTATCTGCGGATGATTCTTCCTCCATCAGCTGGTGATAAGAAACTTCCCATGTAGCCATACTGAGAGCTGAGGGAGAGGGGCTTGTGCAGTAGTGATGGATGACATGAGAGTCTGCACTTCTTCCTTGTACGTGGATGTACCACATACATTTTACAATAGATTGATGCAGGGACTGCCCAGCCTTATATCCTAGTCAGTCTGACAGAACCCTGCTTATAATGGACAGTTTTAGCCACACTGCCTCTTGATTTCTTTGTCTCACACCAAAGGCTGCATTTTGAAAAGTGTTGAACTCTCTGATACAAGTGTCATGGACTAACTGCAGGACCATAGTTATCTATATTGTGGTCCTCTAATTGGACTTGTCATAAACTCCAGCGTGTTTGTTTGTTTGTTTGTTTTTGTTTTTGTTTTTTCCTCACAACAAATACCATAAGTCTGCCAACTCATATGGCCCAGGTGGACTGCTGCTTACCCCACAGCCTGGACCTGCAGCCAAATTCTTTTCTTTCCTGGCCCCATTCAAACCTGGCAGCTTTATTTATCTTTCTTTCTTTTGTATTTTTTTTATTATTACATTATATATGGGTCTAATTAACATTTCCATTAATTACTGCCTGTGAACTTAAAAAGGCTTTCAAAATATTGTTCTCTCCACTTACTAGTGCGAGTTGTGAGATGCAGTATTTTATCATTTACCCAGGAGAAGCTATGCCATAATGTCCTGAACAACTGTGCTTCTAAATATGGCACTAATATGATGGGGCCAGGAATCTTCATGAGGTTTTTCCTCACCTTCTGAAGTGCATGTGTCTAAGTCCTCCAATGTATTTGCTACCTTTGGCTTATCTGATTTGATTAACATGATGCTATACTTGCAGTGAACAAGTTATGGTATTCTTTTGCATGGCCAAATCATCTAGGTCCCTTTAACTTCTATTACCACAGAGGTTGGGAAAAATAGCAAAGGCTGAGGAAATGACCATAGATGTATAGTTTTATCCATCCCGAGTAAATGCATACTGTTTTGGTTTGAATTTGCGATAGGGAGAGATAGGGATGCATTTGCTAGATCAGTGGTCACGTAGCATATACATGAGGAGGTATTCCTATATCTCAATAAAGCTGTCACATGACTATGTGCAGCAGTAAGGTTACCACTGAGTTGAGTTTGCAGATCACTGCTATCCTCTAGGACCCGCATGGCTTTTGTATGGACAAGACTGCTACATTAAATAAGGGTATAATGAGAATCACCATCCCTGCCTTCTTTCGGCTTTTAAGTGTAATGCTAAAATCTAGAGCTCTTTCGAGGATAAGATTTTTTTCCTTCTGTCTTGGGCGCAGAGACTTCCACTTGACTTTCCCCATTATTGCATCTCTTATCCCTTTGGTGAAGAAACCGAAGAGCCAGAGACCATGGCTGTTTACCGAATCCTCAGTCACCTGATTATATAATCTTCATTTCTTTTGGATGTCTAGATTAAAAATACCCTTATTGGCTGGACATCAGTCTCGCCCATAGAAATGCTGCATTCTAGTCTAGTGCTCATCTCTGGAGAGCTTCGTGGGTCAAGTGTCCTTGATCCTTGCTGTAATCGTGTCACTCGTTATGATGATTGTATTTGACTTTCTTATAATGGTTAAATGTTGCCACCTGGCCTCTATTACTTCATTAATTTCTCATCCTTTCAGTGAATCAGGGAGCCAACTTTGGTGGCGTGATTTCCTAGCCTTAGCCCTGACCTGGAGAGGATAGGTGCCACAAAGCTTATTGGTGATGAAGGTGCCTTTCTCACAACATTCCTTGTTGCTTTGGTAATCAACGTGTTAGGTGAACCCTCCCATGGATAACAGTCATCTATATACATGGGGTATCTTTTCTAGCATGTCGTTATTTGAGAGCTTTTTTATTCCCTTCCTCCACCATCTGCCATGATCTCTCTAGAAAGCCATTGCTTTTTCCAGGTTTCTAAGAGCTTTTGTGGAAAACTTTTAGTACTGTATCATTTTCTCATTCTACCCCTTTTATCTCATAACTTCCTTTCTTTCCTAGTTTCCATCTATCAGTCTTTCTGTAATTAGCTCTAATTTTTTTCTACCTCTGATTTATAATTCTAACAGGCTGTCTGGTGTAATGGTTAAAATGTTCACTAAGTTTTATTATAGTATATTGCATGCATTTTATTTTTATGTTTAGTTAGATTTTCATTTTTTTTTTCATATATACCTATTACTTTCATAGTCTTATTTTTTGGTGATTATTCAGACTGTCCTTTATAAATATCTTATATTCTTTAAATTTTTTTTAAAAAAAATATGTTCTATCTAAGACAGTTTCAATTTGTTATATCTGTGAGAGTCTTATTCTGTTTTTATACCTCTCTGCTAATACTCATGGTACTTTGTTTCCTTGTAATTTTTAATGAACTTTATTGTAATCTCATATTTGATTAACTTAAATCAGTGGTATCCCAGGAACCTAAATAGGGCATGGTTTCATTTACAGAGAATTTAAGTTTGCTTTAGGGGGATTTGGGTTTGCAAGACATCTGGGATTAAATCAACTCTCTTTGGAAATTCTGATATCAAAATCTCAGTGTAAATTCTGCCATTTGTAGCTGACATGCGGTTCAGTATTCTGACTGCAACACTGGTATGTGTTTACCTTTAGCCACTACTGTATTTCTAGGCTTAATGTTACTTATATCCCCTGCTCTATTTTCTACTTATTTTCTGTCAGGAGAAACAGGGACTCTCAGATATTACTGTGAAACCAACAATGCCTAAAAATTATTTTTTAACCAGGATTTATTTATGTTTTTATTGGAAGTCTCTTGGAGTCTCTAGTCTCCAATTCTTCCAGGAATAAAACTCATTATTATTATTTTAACTATTTTCAACTGTATTGATTCTGTAGATAAAAGGACGTATTTCACATGATTAATTTGCATCTCTCTCACTTCTAGAGTTGTACATTTTTTCATATACTTATTGCACATTTTTACTTCACCTCTGTCAGTTGCCTATGTAGGTCCTCTGTCTTATTTTTTTAATTAAAATTTATTGGGGAGACAATGATGAACAAAACTACATAGCTTTTAGGTGTACAATGTCCTTTTAAAAGTTTATTGTCTCTGCCTCATCAAATTCTAGATGCCTTTTGTATATTCATAATATGACTTTCTCTTCTTTCATATGCATATTTTTTGAAACTACTATTTGTTTATTGTTTTTGTTTATGGAATCCTTTGTAAAAAAAATGTTAGTAGTCAGATATGTATTCAGAGACTTTTTTTAGAAATAAGGCACACTTTCCCTCTGCTATAGTAGAACTAAAGCGCCTATGGGCTTTGTACCGTCTAGCAGTCCTCTAACCTCCCTTACCCTCCCATACACATATTGAGTGACCCAGTGAACAAGGATAAGTCAGGTATCTATCTACCTCTTTCCCAAGGACTTTTATGTTACACTGAAAATACGTTCCTTACTTATCATAGTTATAAACATATGAGCATTTGGATAATAATACTGATAATAATAACACTAACTATAACTGTTACTACTAACAGATGATTCCCAGTTGCCAGTTTTAATTTACAAGATAATGAAAATAATTTCTACCTCATAGTATGTTTATTATGAGTATTAAATGAAATCCATTTTGTGTATAGCTATTTCACACAGAAAAAGTTCTTTTTAGAAAAGCATAAGTTAAAAATGGTTCTTTCTCCATATATATATTCAAGCCAAGATATACTTCTCCTTGGATGAAAGATCAACCTTCAGTTTATCTTCCTTATAGGGGCTTCTCTCATAGGAGAGGCTGGTTCTTCTTACTTCTGTGGGAATTCTGCCTAGGCTTCTCTTAGTTCTGAGGAGAAAGACCTCCATTCATGGAGGTGATTGAGATGAGGGAAAGAGTGAGAACTATTGAACAATTCCCTGGAAATTTCCCTAGAAGTTCTAGTCCCTTTCTTCTCCTTGATTCTAAAAGCACTAAGTGGTACACTCAGCCTTAAGAGGCTTGTCTCAAAAGGGCGAGAGAGAACCTTTCTCTCTTCAAAAGCTTCCAGAGGTACATTTTAGTTCCTAATGGATTTTTAACTAAGAGTAGCATTAAAATCCTCAGCTAAAAGCTCAAACATAAGCCAGAAAAGTCTTTAACCATACATACTTAAGGTTATTTCTACCAAGTCTATTTTGTAGAAATTTAACTAATTGGTGAATTTAATCATAATTGGTCAATTTCATATAAAAAAGTTATTTTCAAATAAGTGGCCACCCTCTACCCTGTGAAAAACACTTTAATACTAAGGAGTAAAAAAGCTCAAGTCTTAGTTCTGACTCCAAGCCTTAAGTTCATGTGGGACCAGATAAAGATTGGTGAAAATTAGTGTGATATAAAATAAATAAAATGAATATCATAGAAATTACAAAGATACAATTTAGTGCAGTTCAGTGAAAGGAGAGATTGATTCTGGCTGAAATAGTTCATTAAGGAGATGACATTGAAGCTGCACCTTAAAAAAAAAAAAAGGTGAATTTTAACATGTGATGATGAAGAAGAAAGGTATCCCATTTGAAGTGTACTTATAACCAAATATAGGAGTTGGGAAATGAAGAGAACTTACCAAGAGAACTTAAGTTTCACTTACAATTTGGAGTATGAGGAAAAGAGTAGCAGGGCAGAAGGGTGGTTCTACCTTTGTCCTGGCATAGATTTTCAATATAAGTTTTCAGGATGTGACAGAAATCCGTCCGAGGTTTTGTTTTTGTTTTTGTTTCATAGCTGATACTATTTGAGTGACTATAGAAAGGAAATATATATATTCTAAGCAAGTTGACACGTATAATTCACCATCATCGTAAGCATGTAATTTATAGTCCAAACTGGCAAACTTTGGAGAGTTAAGTCTTTATTATTAATAATTATGCCAATTACTGATTTGCTTTCTCATCAAGGAATTTGATCCTGCTCTAAGATAAGTCTGCATGTATACTTCTATAATTACCTATACTATGGATTAGAAAACCCTTCTTATAAAAACATATTTCAGTATAATTGTTTTTAATTGGGATACCTTGCAAAAGTTTAAATATGGTCTGCAAAGTCTCACACAATCTGGTCTCTGCCTATCATTTCAGCCTCAGCATACTGGGAATTCCAGCTAATTTCCCCAAATAATGTCCCAACTCCTTGAACTAGGCATCCTCACAGAATGTTGTTATCTCTGCTTGAAGTATCCCAACCCACCCTATTGCGTACACTCACACACGCACACACACACACACACACACAGACACACAGACACACACTCTAAATTGGTCTATGTCACCTACTCCCTCATTGTAAGCAGTTTGTTTCCTTCATAGTACTTATTTTGTTGTTAAATACTCCTTTTTCACCTATTTTTCTCCAAGTTCCTGGCACCAGAACTATGACCACATGAGTCACTTTTTAGATCCCAATATTTACGCAAGTCTAGTTTCTACTGCTTTCTCACCCATCTCAATAATATTCCCTCTACAAGCCTGGGTACAATTGAAAACTTAAGAAAGCTTTACTAAGCCAAATTTATACCTGTCAGCCACTGGCTTTTTCACCCACATCCCAATTTTCTCTACCTCTACGTAACTGTCAAGTATTTAGATTATCTTGACTAGAACATGCTATTATATTGTATAATATAATTATCAAAAACATATATTTAAAGAAAATATGGAACCTGGATATATATACATATATATATATATATATATATATTTTTTTTTTTTTTTTACATGTTCTCTCCATCCTCCTTAAACTCCTCCTTTGTTGCCAATGCTTTACTCAGGGTTTTGAAGTTGTATAATTTTTAAAATATTGAACAGCATATGAGTATAATGGTATAAACCATAATTTGGGACATGGCAGAAGGCATGGGTTCTAGTTCCCCTGTCTTCACTTGGTATTTTTGATACATTGAGTACCTCACTTGATCTTTACAGACTTAATTAATTGTATCTGCACAATGTTATAATATTGTAATACTTTCCTTAAACTAGAGATTGAGAACAGGCTGTCTTGTAGGGCCTCTCAACTCTAGGATATAGAATCTTAGCCTGTGAGAGCGTTGTGTATCAAAATAGAGGTCCTTGTGAAAACAGGGAACACACTCTTAGCATACATTTAGAACCAGTCGCATAAAGTACTGAAATAGAGATTTGATTGTCTTCATTACACAAAGACTGGTAAATAGTCTTTGTACATGTTTCTTTTCCCAGTCCTTCTCGTCCTGTCAGTTCATTTCATAGTTCTCAATTTAATAATGGTTAAAAAAGAAACTATTTAAAAATTTTAACGAAGATATATATATTAAAGTATTCCGATTTCTGATTCACTTTTTTCAAATCACATATTCTCTTTCATAAAGAATACATTGAAAGCAGCAAGTGAATTTTCAATTGTTTTGCACTCTACTTTTAACAGTGCCTCAGATGATTAAGAAATATGGATTTCTAAGCTAGAGGGATGTCTCCAGGGAGATTTTCTTTCTGTGTGACTGTGCTTGATTTAAGGTTGTACTAGTTCTAAGAAGTGTCAGTATCTGATGACAGGTGGACTTATGAAAGGTTGTGAGTTACAATTTTTCTTCCATCCTCTGAAAAGCAGCCCTGGATGCAAAAATGAGCAACATTTGTTACTATTTGAGGAAAAAAGAAGTCAAATTGTAAATGAATGCAGAAGAGTGTCATAAAGTCAGATATCTTAACTTTAGGTTTCACCATCTGTATTTGGCCCTAGTTTGGCCGTAGTAAATCCACAGAGTACTGGGGTCTATAAACCTGAATTCAGGTATTGGCTGTGTCAGTAATTGTGTGACACTGGTTCTTAATTTTCATCTCCTAGAAAATGGGTTTATTCCAAAAGATGACATCTAAGCGCTCCTATTTTTGCGGTTCTAAAATTGATATATCCAGTTATTGAAACCTGGAAAATGTAAATAAGTCTAAAAATCATTCACACTAACACAGCTTAGAATCAGTGTATTAAAATTTCTGTTTTTTTTTACTTTTTCCTTTGTTGTGCAAATGTATAGCACTCAGTTACATGTTTCACATATCATAGTTTACATATTATATAGGCTTATACATATATTTCCTATCCATGTATTTTACATATTATAAAATTGATTCATACAGCAGCCTATCCTATGTATGGGGAGAGAGTTTTTCCATGTTACATAAAATTATACAATTCTATGATTGTATTAATAATATGGAAAGTATGATTATTATTTAGCTTCTATTAATAGCTTTTTCATAATTATAAAAAAGGCTGCGATGACTGTCCTTCCATATTTATGTTAGTGAACATTATTTATTATTCAATAATGGGGACTTATCAGATTACAGGGCTTCACTTAGCAGAGTGACCATTTGGACAAAGGTTAAGTTCTGAGCTAAGATTCTGTATTCATGGTAATTCAGGAGATATGGGGGATTTGACAAGAACAATAGAAATATTGCTGATAAAGCTCTAGATTTGGCTTATTTGAGAAGTTAACTAGAGTGCTCTCTACAGAGCTCATCCTCAGCAAGACATTATTTTATTAAAGATAAAATAAAAGAAAATCAAAATAAGAAAAAAAATACATAAATGACTGGGTGGAAAGAAAGCACATGCTGTCCATCGGCTTCCAGGTTTATTCAATGAACTAGCTCTTTGTGGTGCCCACAGGAATTTTCAGTGATTTGTACTCAATTTCTGGTATCCATTGTTAGGCAAACATTTGCTGAGAAATGATTTTTATTTTGTATTTTAGAGACAAAATTATCACAACACTTCTGACTACATCCTTCTGGGTTGAACTTTTAAAGATTATTATATATATATAATCAGTCTGTATTTCATGATCATGATCAATTCAAATCAGCATTCTCCAAATTTGTCACTAGATGGCAGAAGAGAACTTTAGTTAGCCTCAGAATACTGGGAATTCGAGCTCATTTCATTTGTCCATGTAGGATCCAGTTGGTTAGATTCCATTAGAACAATTCATTTGGTGAGATTTTAGAATAGCTTTGTGAACTCATTGAGAAATTTTTAGAGGAATCTGAGTATTGTTTAGAGCATCCCTCAGTGAATGGAGCTACAGACATTTGCAAAGCCTTCTCCCTGTGGTTACAGGGTTATGCTGAGGAGTGGCCATTGTTGTTGAATCTTGTTTGTAAGTCTTCATGTCCTGTAGACCCACCTGGCTTGGGGGCCAGGATATATCAGTTAGTCAGTCTGTAGCCCTGGATCCTTTGAGGAAAGCTCTGACATTTCTGGAAGCAGACTTGAGCCTGAGCAGTTTCATGCCAATCTGGTGACTACACCTACAGCTCCTTCTCCAAGACACAAACTGAGAATTACCCAGTCTGCCATAATGATTTGCAAATATGCCTTGCATTAGAGCACATCCTTGTATACTATGTGGTGTTTTTTGTGATTATATATTTTTTAATCATTCAGCTCTTTATTTGTAAGCTCTATCGATATTATTATGTGTACCTCTTCTTTATTGTTTTTACTGATGCATTTTACAGAAGCATTTCATAGTATCTACCATAATTATTTATCCATTCCCTAGTTATGGAAATCTAAGTTGCTTCAAACTCTGCTATCACAAACAATGTCTTAATGGTGTCTTTTTATCTGTACCTGTCTTTCTACATACTTTTGCAGGATTTTTCTAGGATTTATACCTGGGAGACAGATCACTGATTCATTTTGTATATGCATCCTGGATTTCAGTAGTATTTTCCAGAATGGCCTTACCGATATTATTTCACTCCTGTCAGCTAAAATTTGTTTCATGCCTCTGCATATCCTAGCCAATACTTGATGTTATGCTGCTTTATAATTTTTGTCTTTTTTTGTGTGGTTGGTGAGTGATTCTAATTGAGATGGCAATTTGATATAATTCAGTTTAATAGATATGAATCCTTTGTTGGTTTAGTCCTGCAAATATATTTTTTCAGGTCGGCATTTCTCTGTTGACTTTGTCTATCATGCCCTTAGATTTAACTCAAATCTTTACTCATCTTGTAGTGATATACATCAACATCTTGCTTTTTGTTTTCTGCTTTTTGTACGTTATTTAAGAAGACATTTACCTTTGGTTAAAAATACAATCTTCTGCTTTTGTTTCTAGTACTTATTTTCCCCCCCTTTCATGGTTTTAATAATTTTCTGCTTTCATTCATCCCTTAACTCTTGGTTTTCATCAATCTATTAGGACTACATTTTATAAATGGTATAAAGTAGTAAACTAGCTTATTTTTTTTCATATATGGCATAGAGTAAAGATGCAGTCCAGTTTTTCTCTAATGCCATCGACTGATCAATATATTAGTTCCACATGGTTTGTGGATGTTACCATATCATATATCAAACTATATCCGTTTATCCTCTATCTGTTTCATTATTTTACTTTTCTATTCTTCAACCAATAACATATGTCTATCAAATGTTTTGAAATGAATTTGAATATTTAATAGAACATATCCTTCCTTCCTCTTTCTCCTTGTTCAAACTTGACTTTATAGACATTATTTCTTCATAAATTGGCTTTATTGAGTTGATTTTAAAAAGAACACTGGGAGTTTTATAGGTATTGCACTGAATGTATAGGTTATTTGGAGTAAGAATAACATGATTACTATGGTAGCCTTTGCCACTCATGGTTGTAAAGTAGAATCATATACTTAAGTGGGCCTTTCTGCCATGCGCCTTGTTTTAGTCCATTTCAGGCCGCTGTAGCAAAGTGCCACAGATTGGGTGCCTTATAAAAACAGAAATCTGTTGCTTACAGTTCTGGGTCCTGGGCGCCTGAAGCAGGGTACCAGAGTGATCCGATGAGGCTCACCTTTGTGATTTATATAACAGACATGCTTCTCTGTGTCTTCATGTGGTGAAAGGGGCTAGAGATCTCTCTGGGACCTCTTTTCTAAGGTTCAGTCTCATGACGTAAGCACTCCCAAAGGCTGCACCTGCTAATACCATCCCCTGCAGGGGTTAGGATTCCTACATAGGGATTTGATGGGAACACAAACATTTAGACTATAGTATCCATGAATGCTAATGGAAATGAGTTTAGTTTCTCCATTAACCTTAGGGTGTTTGTTCTATCAATTATTTTAGCAGTTTATTGAGTTTTCCTATTTTTTTCAGTTTCCTGAAACTGAAAGGTAATAGAGAGGTAAATAATATAGTATATTTTTTCTAGGAAATATTAAATAATCATAAGATGTTATTCTTTGCTTCATTAATGTGATTTCTGTTGATAGATTCTTTGATACTGAGCCATTTTTGTATTTCTGGTATGAAACTATTTTGATCCTGGTGTACTATGCCATTAGATTTTATAGGATGTCTACATCCATAATCATGAAAATAATTGGCTTATAATTTTATTTTTGAGTCTTATAAAATGAATGGGTCAACTTTTAATTTCTTTTTATATACACTGGAATACCTTCGATAATATAGAGCTTCTATTTCTTGAATATTTGGGAAAACATTCTTGAAAAGTTATCTGTATACTTTATTAGAGGTAGAGAGGTATCCTTTGATGGTTTCAATTTCTATAAAGATTATTGGTCTTTTTAAAGGTTGCAATTCTTCATAAAAAATGTTAGCATTTTATTCTCTTCCAGAAATTTATCCATTTGGCCATATATTACCAAATTTACTAGTATGTATAGTTGGTAACATTTTATTCTTCTGTCAAAGTATTAGCTCTGGATTTGTTTCTTTGTTTTTGTTCTTTTTCTGTATTCACTTATTGCATGTTTTATATTTTATTTTGATCAATTTTAATTAGACTTTTCCATATTATTAGTTTTTAATTTTTTCAAAGACCCAGCTCTGGTTTATTATTTCTCCCTTTTAAATGCTATTTATTTATTTATTTTTGTTCATCCTTTCTTTTATGTAAGCTTTTCTATTTATTATTTTCTTTCCTTGATTTTGACATTTGTCCAATTGCTGTAGAAAAAGAGTACTTATCTCTTCATTAATATTTTGAATAATTTATTTGCTGATAAATGTATACAAAGGAATAAATTTGTATGGAATGTATAATGTAACAATTTCGTGCAGAGTCACAGATTTTGGCCTGAAGAGGTTTCCTTTAATATTTAATTCTAATCATATTGTAGTCTCTGTAATAGTTTGATTTTACCTAAGAGATACTGATTAATACCATTTATTGTTTCCAAAATATTAGGGTTTCCAAGTAGATGTTCTTATTTGTGGTTTTTAGTTTTAGTCAATTGTATTTGGAGACTATATTCTGTGTAATGTTAATTAAAATTTAATGTTTTATTTTGAGACTACTAAAGTCAGTTTTTCTGAATGTCATATTTTCCTTAAAAATATTTCTCTTCTCTGAATATTGAGAGATAAATTTTATATATGTCTCTTTTTTCACGCATGTTATTTGTCTTATTCTATCACTCTCCCATTCTGAAAGGGAGCTGAGCAGAGTACAAGACCCAAAAGGGAAGGGAGGGCGTCATGTTAAATGGAGAAACTATTTGGAAAACAGCTTCTGTTTTCCTGTTGGAGAAGAATGAAGAACTTTTTATTATTCATATTTTCCCTAAATTGAACTACCTATAACTTATCTCCAAATTCCTTTTTTTTTTTCCACCTCTTATTTCCTCTTTTTCTTTTTTCTTTTATTAGTTTCAGGTATACAAAACAATGTAATAGACATTTACATGCCTCACAAAGTATATAACCCCCTCCCCCAATCTGCTGCCCCTCTGATATCGCATATAGCTGTTACAATTCCATTGACTCTGTTCCCTATGCTGTACTCCACATCCTGTGAACACACACACACACACACACACACACACACACACACACACACACATTAAATTGTAGTTGACATTTATTATTTTTCAGCTTCAGCTGCAGGTGTACAACTGCAGTGGTCAAGTATCTACACCGTCCATGAAGTGGACTCCCTAATATGACAAGTGCCCATCTGACACCCTACACAATCTTTACAACATTTTTTATTATATTCCCCAAATTGTCTTTCGTTTCCCCGTGACAATCTTGTGGTTATCAATTTGTGCTTTCTAATCCTCACCTCTCCCTCATTCCCAACTCCCTCCCATCTAGTAACCCTCAGTTTTTTCTCTATATCTCTGAGACTGTTTCTGATTAGTTTGTTCATTTATTCCATTCATTAGAGTTTACATATAAATAAGATCATATGGTATTTGTCTTTCTCGATCTGACTTATTTCACTTAGCATAATGTTCTCTAAGTCTATCCATATCATTGCAAATGGTTAAGATTTCATTCTTCTTTATGGCCAAGTAATAGAAAAAAATTATAATATTCTTTATGTTATCACTGGTTTGGTATATAGCCTAATTACTTAGGTAGCAGAATCAGAAATTATGTCATTTTAATTTTAAATGTTAAATAACTGAAATAAAATACCAGAGGGAAGAGACTCTCACAGGACATTGTACATTTGGGAAAAATGTTTAGATGCTTTTCCTCTTTGCATTACTGTATTTTAATGTAGGACACTCACATGTGATATGTGGGAAAAATCTTGTAATTTTCTTTTTATTGTACCTTTCATCTTCTGAGTAACTTGAAGTTCTAAGGAATTTTCAAATCGAGAAGATTCTTGCCACAACATCATAGTTACACATCATCAATATTTAGGCTTTGAAATATTTCTCATACCACTTTCAGTAAGGTTCTACCCACTTATGACTGATTCACTGGGGCCAAAAATGTAAACCTGATGACTTTTGGAAGGATTCCAGAGTGGGAATTCAGTAGCAGTAAGTTTTCTACAGATATGTAATTGAATGTGCAAAGGTTATGTTAGATCAGAGGAAGGTTTGTGTTCAGTGAGGATGGAAAAGGATTAAAACATATGCACTGAAGATGGTGCAGTGTGAAACATGACACCTAATTTCTCATAGAAAAATGTAAGTGCTATTAAACCACCTCACACATGATTGATGTCTGTAGATGACAGTGTTCTACCATAGCAAGTTAAGGTATTTAAAGATATAATAGTAACAGAGTAACTGTTCAGGCAAAGTCCCAAGGATTATTTTTATTACACTCTAGGGTAGATGCTCAAGATAATACAATTCATGGTTTTCTGGTTTGAAACTGGTAAGACTTTTTAAAAATGGGAAAACCCAGTGAGTCAACAAACATTTTAGTTAAATGAAGTCTTCTAAACTAGTATATTTTATGGATACATTTTGAGTTTGAAATTGCCATCATTGTTTGCATTGCTATTTCAGATCACTATGAGATCATGTATTCATTCATTTAAAAAAAACATTTACTGTATAAATGTTATGGAAAACATTTAAAAACTTATCCAAAGATTCATGAAATATGTTTCATGCTATGAGTTCACAATCAAATGTGGTAGGTGATGATTTTTGTGGTGAATAGTTCTGTTCTACAACATTCTAGTTCACTTACTTTGGGGCGTAGTAGAATGGGACCATTCTAGTGACATTTGAGGAGCAGTGATCGCTGTTACTTCCAGTGACAGCCTTTTAGTTTCCATGTATATTTTACCATGCTCCCTCTTATTCTATGATAATCAATTATATTCCAGATCTAGGGACATCAACAACTTCAGTGAGAATATTATCAAGCATGTCCCCCTCAAAGGAAAATCAACTTTCTGGAGTCCATCCTGAACAAAAAAAAAAAAAAGAGAGAGAGAGAGAGAGAACATCATTAACAATAATGTTTACTTATTTATTTATTTAAAAAAAAACACTTAATGAGTATTCAGGTCAAGCCACCATGTTAAGTGTACCAAGAATCAGGGATACAAAGTCAAATTGGATACAGTTGTTATCTTCAAGTGTATAACTGGCTAATAAGAATGGATAGATGAGTAAACAGTAAAGTTTTAGGTTCTTTGTTAGCAGTCGGGGTATGATACGGCATGCAAACATGACAAAGTGATTGGCTTGACATACTTAAAAAGAAATTAATAGGAATATTATGTTTCAGTGAAACTTAGAATGTGGGCAGAATTCCTCCATTGAATTTAGTAGGAGGGAGAGATAGAGATTGTGCCTCTCAAATGGCAGAAAAAAGTAGATCCATCAGCAAAGGCAAGTCTTGTGAAACATCATAGAAAATTCAGGAATCTGACAACAAGGACATAATTGCAGATCAAAAGCAAAGTGAAAACCGGAAGAATTATTGGTCATACTGAAGAAAGGTATGTTTATCCTATGAGCCATGCAGATGCTCTAAACCCTTTAAAACAAGAGATTACTTGGGAAACAAGATGGGATTTGTACTTGAGAAAGACCAATGTAACAGTAAAATTAGAGTGTAACTTGGGCAGCAAGTGGTTGTGGAAACTGTGCTGAGAATATGTCATCAAATAAAGTCAGACTACGAAAACAGGGGTGAGAAAAAGTAATAGTGAAGAGAAAACATCTAAGTACAGTATTAGGAAGGCAGAACCATCATAAAATGGTAGTTTATTTTTATTGAGCACTTACTCTGTTCTAGGTACTGTATTAACTTCTTTATAAGGTTTTTTGTTTTGTTTTGTGACTTAATTCTTGCAATAGACTTAAGAGTATATGTTAGGTAACCTCTACGAGGCACAGGCAGAGAAGCAAAGGAGCAGCCAAGAATATATAGGTAGAAGTATTGGTCTGCAAATTGTACACAGGAAATTTGACTTTAGGCCATACTCTCTAATCAGTTCTATACCTTCTGCCTCCCTAACCACATAGGACTTCATAGTTGATTGAATAATAGTATTAGGTAAAAATTATTATAAAAATATACAGGCAGTATTTCAGGGGAAAATATAGATAGATTCAAAAAGGACTTCGTTACTGGAGTCGCAGTTGAAATAGGCCTGGAGAGATGGCTACACTTTCAATAAGGGAAACCGATGACCAGTTCATTGTAGATGTATATAAAAGCACACAGTAAAGAGTTCATGGAGAGTTTTTGTAGTGGGCTGGGAAGGAGTGTTATATGGGTTGAGACAGAAAGTATTGGATCGTCAAATAATTTTATACATAAGTAAATAATAGATATTCAATAAATGTATGATCATTTAAGTTATGAAAAATAAGGCTAGTATGATACATATAGATCAGATCATAAAAGTCTTTAAAAGCTAATCTTTAAAGACCGGCTGAGTGGCGCGGTGATTAAGTGCTGGCTTGGGATGCCAGCGGCCTGGGTCGGGTCCCACATATCTAATTAGGTACCCCTGAAAGTTTGAGAGCTAAGGACAAAAATCATGAATGCTATGAGTTAGTCAGGTAAATCTGAAGAAGAGTGGAGAATGGTGGTGGTAGGATCAATTAGAAGTTTATTCCTATAAGTCAGACAAGCAATAATTGGAGCCTATTAATCTAATAGAAATAAGTAAAGAAACTCAAGAATTAGGGACAACGGGATGTATAAATTTTACTGAATGTGAGAGATTTAAAAAAACACACAAACAACAGCCCAGTAATAAGTTAAAGCTAACATTCCTTCTGATGGGATGCATTGAGCAAGAGATAGAATCACTTTTGTGGTATACTTACCCAAAATGCATAATTTGAATTTAGTCATGTGAAGTGCCATTATAACCAAATACAATACGTTTTTCTAGATGGAAACTGCGTCCATTTTTTTTGTTTGTTTGTTTTTACAGGATACTAGTGTTATAACTGGTAAAATATAAATATGGCCTTAAGTTTAGATAATATTATGGTGTTGATGTCAGCTGTGGATTTTGATAAAAGTATTGCGTATTTGTAAGAGAGTATTCTTTTTCTCATGAAATAAACACTGATATATTTTATAATTAAATTTCAAAATTTGAAAACATACAGATTATGATCACTTACAGATTAATATAATGAAATTAGAAATAAACAAAAACAAAATAAATATAAAAGCCTTAGTTAATTGAGAATTAAATAACACATACCTGAATAATCAATAGTTTGAAAATGTTTTGAACTAAACAAAAAAATGACATATCAAAATGTTAAAGATGCTAATAAAATAGTATTTAGAGGAAATTAAGAAAAAATATATTAGTGCTATTAGAAAAGAAGAAAAATTTAAAATTAATTACCTAAACCTCCCCAGTGAGGTTTAAGAAAATTAGCAAATTAAAGCCAAATTAGTAGAAGGAAATAATAAAGGTACAAGAAGACATGGGTTGCCGGCTGAGTGGCGCGGTGGTTAAACGCTGGCTTGGGATGCCAGCAGTCCCGGTTCGGGTCCCACATATGAGGGCCAGTAACACTACCCTAAAAAAAAAAGAAGAAATGGGTGAACTAAAGAACAAATTAACAATAGAGAAAATTAACAAAGCTAGACATTTTTATTACTAAACTAAATTAATAAAAGCTGTACAAGCATTGATGCAATGTCCCTACAGATCATAGAGATACGAAAAGGTAATAAGAGAATACAAATAGAAAACTTTATGCTGATTCATTCAAACTCAAATGCATTGGAAAACTTTCTTGAAAAATATAACTTACAAAATCAAGATGAAATAGAAAGTTGATTCTGAACTTTTTCTGACTTAATTTGCTTAGTATGATAATCTCAGGATCCACCCATGTTGTTGTAAATGGCAGTGATTCATTTTTTCTTATGGCTGAGTGATATTCCACTGTATATGTGTAACACATCTTTATCCAGTCATCGATTAAAGGGAAAAGGTCGAGAACCATATTTCACTCATTTGTGGTATATAAAACTGAAAGCAATCAATAAACATGACAAACAAACAAAAACTCATAGACATGGACAACAGGTTAGTGGTTACCAGAGGGTAAAAGAGGGGAGGTTGGTAGGAAAGGATAAAGGGGGTCAAATGCTTGGTGATGGAAGGAGATTGACTTTGGATGGTGAACACATAATGCAATACATAGATGATATATTATAGAATTATACAATTTTATAATTGTATAATTGTAAAATTATATAATTTTACTCACCAATGTCATCCCAATAAATTTAATTTAAAAAAATTGGAATATCCCCCTATGTATTAATGTTTTGAATCTGATGTTAAAGTTTATCTAAAGAGAAAGCTCCAAGCCCATATGATTTTATTCACAAGTTTTAAAAAACAAAATAGGAAACATTGTCAATCATCTGACATTATGTAGTGTCAGAAATTAGAAGAGGTGGAAAACATCCCATTAAGTTTTGAGTACGATACCAAAACCTGACAGAATCAAGTAAAGAAAAGAATGCTGCAGACCAACATACCTCATGGAGATGAATGCAAAAATAAACTTTTAAAAATTGAAGATCATATCTAGCAATCTATGATAAAGAAAACCCACAATGCAGTCACTATCAAATCTCAGCTGGCTTTTATAGAGAAATTAACAAGCTGATCCTAAAATCTATATAGAAAGGCAAGGGGCCCAGAATAACCAAAATGAAATTTGAAAAAAGATCAAACTGGGAGAGGAGGACTCATAATTCCAAATTTCAAAGCACTGAAAAGCTACTGTAAAAACAGAAAAAAAAAAGTGTGGTACTTGCACAGGGACAGTTACATAAATTAATGCAACAGAATTGACAGTCCAGAAATAAACCCATATATCTATGGGTAATTTTGCATCAGAAGGGGTCATTAGGATTCTGACTTAGACATGAAGAAAAAGGCTATGAGTTGATATAAAAGTTACTGATTCTGTATGATTGTAGTTGTACAGCTAACCTTTCCTCCAAGATTTTAGAACCTGAGGTTTCTTTTTGGCTTTGCCTTGTCAATTCTATTATTTATGTTGGATATTCTAGCATGAACTTAGAGCAAGGATAATAAATAGACCTAGAATTAGCCACTTGGACACAACTGCAAAATTCAAGCTCAAGAAAACCATAGTGTCAGGATCTATTGGATATCTGCCGTAGTTCTGAGAAGGGCAAGGAACAACTTGACAGTATTTTCCAAGCCCAGTAGAAATTTAGAAGAACTATTAGTTTATGGAAAGCACTTCGATATGTTTTATACATGTGTACCTTTATAGCCATTCTATAATGTTCAACAGGACTTAAAAGTTATGAGTTAAAACTGGTTAACCTTGCAATACACTCTTTGAAATTTGAGTTTAGAAATAACAACAAAAAGTTCTAGTGTTCTGGAAAAAGGTAAATCAAGGAAACTTGGAGTCAAGTGTTGGGGTCAGGTTCTAAATTGGGCCTGCAGCCATTAGGAGGCAGGAAGCCAAAACCCATTATTATCTGAGGGAAGGACATGTCAATCTTTCAGCCACAGCATATGGTGTGCTGGAACAAACTGACACGCAACCTCCAAGTAAAGGGAAAAAACAAATAAAAAGAAGAAAGGTCTAATCTGTCAAGCACCAAGCTCAAAGAAGCAGAAGTGTTGCCTTTTATTCTGTTTTCTAATCATTGGTTTACCCTTAATCTCTAATCTCAGCTCCCATCTCTCTTTATCTCACATGTAAACCCATCAACACTGATGCTAGGTCTTGCTATAACATGACATGATTATTGCATTTTTCAATGTATGAAGGATAGCACAGATGTATACAGTTTGAACTAAGGTGGCTTTGACATTGCAGCTTCCTAAATAGAAATCCTAACTATAATTCATAGAAAAACAGTATGAGAAATACAGTATAGTTTTTGTAGCTTTTTTTTCTTATTTGAAATACACACACACACACACACACACACACACACACACACACACGAACCAATGTTGATTAATTCCCTTATTTCAGAAATTCTACCCTCGGTGAACTCAACAATAAGCAGTAGCAGAGAACTTGCAATTATAAATAGAAAATTGTTTAAGTGGGGAAAACAAAACAAAACAAAAAAAAAACACAATTTTTTCAATACTAAAACCACTTTACAGGAACTTTTGGTCTTAGAAGTGAAACTGATTTTTCATGAAGCAGAAGGTTAGAGCCTTTCATGCCTCCATCATTTCCTTTAAGGTAGTTCACTTGCATATTTCATATAAATTTATCCATCATCCTAAACAAGCCTGAGTTTGAATCTCAGTTATATGACATCAGATTGTCTCTCAGGCTCTCCGAGTTTCAATCTGCTTCATAAGGATGTTGTGTGGTTCAGAACAGTTTATATACATAAAATAATGGGACCAATGTAGCCTGGTGCCTACGTAGGCCTGGCTACAGGCCTGGCTTTAAACCCCAACTTCATCTCTTACTAGCTGTCATTGAATTTTATAAAAGCTTTAGTTTCTTTATCCATAAAGTGAGGATAACAATATACCTATCCCATATGTTATGGGATGCTATTAAAATCTCATCGGGATATAAAGTGTTATGAGATTTCAGTATCCTCTCAATCCTACTTCATCACATAGCCTTGGTAATGCCCAGCCTTACCCCAAAATGACTCTCTCTCTCTCTCCCCCCGCCACTCCATCAGTTTGTTTCTGCACATTGACCTTTCAGAACAGCCTTTTTCTCATTGATAGTTGTCTTTTCAGAAATTTCCAGTGACTCTTTTCTGCCTAACGCATCAAGTCTAAGCTCTCAAAGTCTTATATGTGCTTAGCCTTGGAGTAGCCTAGTTCAAATATTTCTTTCTTCGCAAAGTAGCTGTTAAAACCAGATGATATTTGAGCAAGTTTATCAGTTTTTCAGCCTCAGTGTTTTGTTTTGTTTTTTCTTTTGTAAAAGGAAGATAATATACTCCTTTTGCTATAGGTGGTTGTTCAGATGAAACAAGATGATGATAAGCATTTAACACAAATCTGTTTTATAGTAAGTGTTAAGTAAAACCTAAAAGCTTTTCAAATGTGGGAAAACTCCAATTAATATAAAGTTCTATATTATATGTTCTCAAATCCTGCACACTATAACATTTTTTGTTAATCTAATCATCTTTTGTAGCAAGAATTGAGCAAGTTTATATCACCTTTGACAGGACACCTTTTCAATGGGTGTGTCCTGGTCAAAATTTTCATAGATCTGCTACATATTTTGCTTCATTTTGGAGTCGACCTATTTGTTTAAAGATTTTTATGCAACTTTTATTTTAAAGATTAAAGGTTTTTCCCCAAAGATCTTGGATATTTTAACAAAGAAAGTGATAGTTTAAACATTTATCTCCCAGATACAATGGCTCTATTCTCCAGGTTTTACTAATAAACCTGAAGAGGTATACTAATGAAGAAATAATAAGATAATGAGAGAACTCTGTCTGGAATAGGGATGTTTCAGTGTGTGTTACCTCTGCACTCTAACACCTTGGCTAAGTAGTTCCATTTGAAATATTTGGCCTCTTGAGTTTAGAAGAGACTAGAAAATAATTTTTACAGCAAAATGCCAAGAAATTTCACCAGGTGTTATCTCTTCCTTCAGCTCATCAAAAATAATGCATCTTTTATAGTAATTTTTTCAATTTGGTCCAAAAAAGTAGATTTTCAAGGGAAATTGAAATTCTAACCTGTTGAGTATGAAAAAAAAAAATTCTGAGAACAAAACTAAGGGGCATGGAATTGTTTTCCTGGGGATTGGTTTTGCCAGTGCTGATTTTTTTACCTCCCCGCCTTGGGTAGCTCTCCTGAAGAAAAGCAGGGGTGTTCCTGTGATAACCAGCCTGCCAGAGATTCATTGTGGGTTTTGTGTGCATTATTGGATTCAACCTCCTGTTTCTATGAGGAACACATAATCAGTGTTTATAGGAAGCCATAAAATTGAGCTCTTGTACCTGATGTGTGATATGGGCTCCTTTGGGGTGAATTACTTTCTACAAAAATACAATTTAATGCAGTTCCTTTACAGACATTGTCCTGGCCCTACCTTTGGAATTTGAAATGTAAATGGTTGTAATTATCATTATTATTTAAGTTATAAGGCCCAGGATCATCCAGATACCTTAAAACTTAAAATGTAACAGGAGATCAAAAATATTTATGCAGCATTTACTAAATGCCTGTCACTATATCAAGCAGTCTATATTATATTTATTTATTTAATACTCACTGATTTTATGGGGGTAGTGCTATTATTATTCCCATTCCAGAGATGGTACATACAGAGTAAGTGACATCTCAAGGTCATGCAAATATTTAAACCCAGACAGTCTAACCCTGGCACATATGCTGTTAATGAATAGTCTATACTGTGCCTCAAAGTCCAGCTTTCAAGCAATATGTTGGTGTTTTCAATGAAGCGTTTTTATCTTCAAATGATCATTGCATTATAACATTCTAAAACAATTTTCTCGTTCTTTGTTTTTATTTCTATGTGAGCATGTACTATTTTTGTTTGGATCCCATGCCCCACACTGGTTACATTGTGCTGAAACGGCGTCCAGTTCAGGAGTCCACTCTGCCCCGTGGAGGGTTTCTCTAGGGCTGTTTCGACCGGAAAGATCAAAGGAGGTCAAATGTAAGAACTTCTTACAAATCACTTATATGTATAGGTAAAGGCAAAGTACATATCAAAATTTTTGCAAGGAATTACAATTCAAAATCCTTAACTATGCCTAAACCCATGAAACATCTGAGTTTCTGTAAAGTCACTAATTTGGGAGGGGAACCTCTCCTACAATTCCATATATCAGAAAAGCACAATGGGAACATTTTCAAGATGAATTAATTACAGATATCCTTGGGGATCAGGAACAAACTTATTGAGGAATTATAGCCATTCATGTAATATTCCTTTATGCATTTACTTACTTGGTCATTCAACTAACATTGGTTTTCTATGCTCTGTAGCCAGTTTATAATTTAGCTCATCATTTATTAGCTCTGATACTTTGAGCAACTTACTTAAAGCCTTTAAGCCTTTATGAAATTGGAATAATTGTTGCAACTTTTTAAAAGGATTATTAAGGACATCCAAAAGGAAATAGATATAAAGCACACAGTCTCTACTAAGGTATTAAAACTGGTCTTCTCACTCTTTTGTATTTTACTTTTCTAAACTCGCTCATGACCTGATCCATGATAAATAATTCTGAGACATAGCTCCCGTCCATTATATTATTCTCCTATTCAAATGACCTCATTTTTCTCCTTTAAATTTGAGTTTTTCATTCTGGTATTGAAAATATTTGACAAACTTGACACATGTCCAATCTACACACACACACACACACACACACACACACACACACACAGAGTCACACTTACACACCCCTACACCCTTATTTCCCATAGAAACCTTTCTTTGGGTTGCATATTATTGTGTCCTGCACTACAGGGTAGGTGGAAGTGGAGAAGGGACGGCAAAAGGTTAAGAAAGTGAGAGACACACAAGATAAGAGAGAAAGCAGATCAGGACCAGGGGACCCCAGCCTCCTGGACAGGAAGCTCGGAATAGGGCGGCTGTTCCTTTTATTATCTTACACATAAGCAAGGGTCAATGTAGGGTCAATGTAGCTTCCGAGGTCTGTGTGTCTCACACCCAAAAACATAGGTCAAGGCCAAATCACTCACACCTGCAAGCTGCCATTACCAGAGGTCCCATAAGGTTATTGTCATGCACCTCTTATAGGACAGAACTTCCTCTGCCAAGGCTTACTGATAAGAATGCACAGAGGACAGATATTATCATATCAATAGGTCATTTCACAGGCAGGCTGCCAGACCCTGAAGCAAGGGATTCACGCCCTATTTCTGTCAACTCATGATGCCTCCTATTGGCACCCTCATGGCCCTGTCTGGCTTAGGTCACCCCTCCCTTGAGGGATCTTACCCATCATTGACTAACCGGCCATCCTTTGGCACCAAATAGGGATATATACAGTAAGCATAATATTGAAGTAATGGTCTGTCTTTATGGAGAGGTTCATGGGGGCAGACAGGCAGGCTATAATGTGACAACATATCTTTCCTAAGCACCACATGTTGCATATTTCCACGTACAAGGTTAAAACTCTCTGAATGAAATTCCCTTTCCCCATATTCCTACATGGAGATTAATGGAGATTATCCCAGCTACTTAACATCTATTGCACATACATTTGCCCTATGAAATATTTCTTGATTCTTACAATGGCATGTTCCTTCCTCTCTCAATTGCTATAACAGTTTGTATGTACTTCTGAGTCAATTACCTTAAATTGCCCTGCATTCTGGTCTTTTATGTATGAGAAGATGAGTTTCCTGAGAACATGTGGCTTACTAAGCTTTGAATCCCTCTCAGTGTCTACCACAGTGTATGGCAAAAGTTGACAGTAATAAATATTTGATCAAATTGAATTGCATGGCTTGGTTGGTTCATCCCCATGGGGGATGTAATACAGGTCACATGGCAGCATGAAATTCCTGTGATTGAATTTTTCTAGCTGCTTATAAGGCCCATTTACTTTCACTAACAGTTGAACAGGTGGTAGGATCATTAGGCTAATTTTCAAGTTGTAGATTCAGCTTTACTTTTGATGGTCATCAGTGAATTTTATTATGGGTTACTCTGTTGAATGGCTTTTTGGTATTATATGTACTGTGTAGTCAAAGAAATGTTCATTTGAAAGTAATGGAGGGAAGATAATGACTTTAATTTGCTTTTTTTAAAAAAAAAATATTCATAGGATAATTGTAAATACAACTATTGATAGGCCAATCTGGTACATAGAAACATCATTTTCATATTTTCAACCATTGTATTAGAAGAATCAATTTAAATAAACTTTAAAATAGACTCAACTCTCATGTTTTATTGAAAAACAAATGAACAAGCAACAAAACAAATCAGGAACAATCCTTGGGGGCCTTTACAAGTTTAATGAGCCCTTTGTATGGTAAGAATTCAGAGACAAGGTGGTCAGATGGTACATTTTTTTCAACTTCTACTTTCTGATTCACTGCATTTATAATTAAAAGAGTAAATTATAGATATCCAAGGTTTTTTATACTTATTTCTGAAGGAAAAACAACAACAACAATAATAGATAGCATGAGGTAGAAATCTTATTCTGTATCTTTTTGTAGATTTACAGAGTTAGGCTCGGTTTTAGGAAACCTGTTTTTTTAATTCTGCATCTTTTTTATTAATTGACGCACAGTTATTTTAAAACTATACCTTGTTTTATGTCTTAATTTCTGAAAATTTATGACATTATTGCATCCTAAAATCAGATGAACTGTTTCATATCCAATAAAGATGTATCTTTTCATAAGATATCTGTAAGCATATATGCACTGTACATTCTAGCATTAAATAAAATGTAGGCATGCACTTACTCTAGATTTTTTTCCTCCTATCAGAGAATTTTCATGTTTTGAAAATATGGTTGATCCTTCATATTTGCAGATTTCATCTTTGCAAATTTGCCTACTTGCTAAATTTATTTGTAACCCCAAGTCAATCCTCATGATAGTTTTGCAGTCATTTGCAGACATGCACAGAATGACAAACAATTTAAGTAGCCTAACAGGCAAACTCCCAGCTGAGCATGGACAAGTTGATGCTTTACCTTCTTATTTCAGTTCTCATACTATAAATAAGTGTTCTTTTCACTGTTTACTTTGTGCTACATTTTTCATATTTTGTTCTTTTTGTTGGTGATTTTGCTATTTAAAACATCCAGCAAAGGTAAACCTGAAGTGCTCTTTAGTGTTCCTAAGTACAAGAAGGCTGGGATGAGCCATATAGAGAAAATGTACGTGTTAGATAACGCTCATTCATTAATTATAGTGCTGTTGGCCATGAGTTCAATGTTAATGAATCAACAGTATACATTAAAGAAGGCATATTTAAACAGACAAAAAAATATGTATATATAAAACAACATTATGTATTGATAGGTTGATGGAAATGCAACGGAAGACTTGCAGGAAACTAACTCTGCATTACTGCTAAGAGCAATATTTGATATTCACTAATTCACTGTTTGCAGTGAGTATGTAGAACATAACTACCGTGACTAGTGAGAATTGTGTATATTTTATGGATTTGTCTCCTACCTCTGACTCCTGGGTCAGAATAAAACTGATACTCTACTTATCTTATATCTGATATTTATATACAGTGCATCATTATGGTACTTCTTCTTCCTTCTCCTAATAATAAGAGATATATTTTGTGCCATGCCCTTTGCATGTAATAGCTCATTTTATATCATTGACATAGTTCCTATGGATAAAAAGCATTGCACTCCTTTTATATATTAAAATATAATGAGACTCACATCTGATTACCATAGCTAAAAAGTAAAATAGTTGTAATATTCCATAATATCCCATTTGGATCAGTAAAGAATTTGGAACTCTTCAAGATTATAAAAGGCTAACACACACACACACACACACACACACATGCACGCACACATCGTGCTCAACACAGTCACACACACATAAAGCAGTATATAAACTGAACCAAGTCTGTCTCTTGCCTTGTAAATTGTGTATTTTATAACAACTATGAAAATGTCTGATGGCGTAGGAAAAGCTTCCTGCAATGCTTAATGGATCATTATGCAATGCCAAGTCAATAAAAATTGAGAATCTATAGAATTAGTAATATTGTGTTAAGAATTGTGAGGTACAAACAGATTTGGATATGCACGTTGCTCTAAAGCATTTTATGTTCTTATAACATGCACAGAATGAAAATGGCTAAAGGAAAAAGGGGTGATTCCAGTCAATATTTCCATGTGTTTGGTCATTCAGAAACATGTAGGTAGATTACTGGATTTTTTCATTATTCATTCCTATGATTTTAATGAGCTAAAACTAATTTAGTTCTAGGTAATTTTGAATTATATATTTCTATAATGCAGGCTGACTGCTATAGCTTCCCAGTCAAATCCCAGAGCTTCTTTATCCTGGAGGTACCTCTAGCCAACACACGGTCTTCTTTGCTAGGATCCTTCTAAATACCTGAAGCTTGACTGCCATCTGTGGTGTTTACTGTGCCCATCTGAAATTGTATGCATCCATGTTGCATCCAATTTCCCACGTGCTGGACACTCTACAGAATTTTTTTGCTTGGCATTTCTACTGCATGAAGTTGGCTTAGCCAAAGAATTTTGTCTCAGTTATCCAGCCAGGGGTTGAGATGTCAGTCTCCCTCTTAAAGGCAAGTCCATTATTCAAGCTAGTTTCCAGGTAGTGAGAGAAAGACACCCTCTCTCTCACACACACACACACGACCCCACACAATCATACATACCCATATAGTCCCTGGGAGATTACAGAAATGCCTAGACTCACTATGAAGCAGTCAGTGTTCTTGTTAAAATGTTTCCTTCTAAACAAAATCTTTATTCTACCCATATACATCCTGAGGTGTATGGAAAAAGTAAGGATTGCAAGAAAGTTTTGGGCTACTGCCTTGTAAGTCCTTACTTTAGAGTTTATATTTTCAGTGGGTGTGGGGAGGGGGAGATTTGTCACCTCTTGTATTTGGATTTGTATTCTAGCAAATATGCATAGACAACAGGAAAAGTCCCATTTTTGTCAGGAATCTCCATGTAGATGTACATGCTACCTTTAACATTCTGGCATTTGAATTGCTTCTATAATATTAGAAGTGCGATGTTTCTCTATTCCTGTGAACTTCCATAAATTTGAAATGCATAGTTTTTCATCTCTGGCTGGATCCTGCCACTCCACTGCAAATTGCATAAAAATTAATGAAAATAAGCTCTGAGACAAAAGGTGATTGAACCCATTGGAGTCAACTGAACAACATTTTGTTGGTCAGTTATTTACCTCATTAATTAAGAAAACACATGCTGAGAAGGACTGCACGCATCCCTGACTATATAGCAGGAGGCATAGATCGCTCTTTCCTGAGGCACAGGTGAGGCTAAATCCTGTCGTTGGAGATCCAGGAATGCCATATAGCCCTGAGGGAAAAAAAAGCAGGGGCTGGAGCCTTCCAAGACAAGAGAGGGTTATGCTGATTGTGTTGTTGCAGAGCTTCAAGTCTTCCAACATTAGCCTGAGAACTCAATCGGGCCAGCAGTTGACATATTGTGGGTGGATACAGACTTATATATTCAGAATCTGAAATAATTTTCAAAGAGGATATTTCAGACAAGGTAGAAAACCATATTCAATCAGCACTTGAAGAAGGGGCTCAGGGATCATGTGGTCATGTTTATCAAACAAAAAGAACATAGAGGGAAACATTTATTTTTATCAAGGTAATTCCACTATGCCATTTTTAAGACTAGCTGTTTTCTTTCTATGGTTAGAATAAATAGGCTTATTTTGCTTTCTCTAGATTATCCTGGAAAAAAGGCTAGTGTAGGAGACATATGTTTATGAAGTAAACCCTGCTATTCTAAATTTTAGTCTGTGCCTTTAAGAAACTGTAAATATAGAGGAAAATTTTAGCATATTGTACTTTACAATGGATGGTCTCCAGCAAAAGTTTCAGAAGGAACTTCTCGTTTTTACATGAAGTTCTCCTCCTGGGATCCTAGTTCTTAACAGAGATGGAAATCCAAGGCTACATTCTTTTTATGCATTTGATGTTGAAGTTTTCTTTTTGTTTGCTTGCTTGTTTGTTTAATCCATAATGCTCCAAACGAGCAAATATCCTTATGTAGTCAGGAAAAAAATTGTGAGTATGGGTGTGCTTCATTATATAAATTGGCAAACTATTTTCATTATATTCCTAGAGGAAAAGAAAGAGTAATAAAAACATATAGTCATCAAGTAGTTATTTTCCTTAAGCAGATAAATAAACACATCACTGTATCTCTTCCCGTTTCAAGAATACAGAAAGTGTTTGAGGAACACAGATATTCCCGGAAGCCTGAGTGTCATGGAAGCTCAGTGACCAGTGTGCTCATCTCTGTTCAGAGGCTTCACTTTTGTACAAATCTCTGATTTCTTAAACATTTTTATTAATGAACTGTATACAAGCATTATTTATTCTATATTCTATCTCCACTAGGCATTTCCATGTCAATAAAACAGACAGTGGTACACAATTTGGTCTTTGGCAGAACTGTAAATATAAGTCTGTCCTTTCCTCGTATGTCTTACTTCCATGTTGCTCAGCACATATAGCAGCAGCTCAATTGAAAGCCACTTATAGGATCTAGGTTGTTTTTGTTGTTGTTATTATTATTAATTATTATTATTATTATTATTATTATTATTATTATTTTCCCCTGGCAGGTTGATGACTTCTCATCAAAGTGCTCCTATGAATGCCCTACAAATTTTGAGGGCTTGAAATGATATGAGAGCCTGGACATTTAATATACCGCTAATATTTCAGTTAGCTTGTGATCCGATTGAGAATGCTTTTTTACCCCTTTGGGTTTGACCTTAATGTGTATAGTTTGACTCATTCCATGCTGGTATGAGCTAAAAACACTGAAGTGACAGATTTGGAGAACTGGAGATGACTTTGTTTGAAGACAACACACTATTTTCTAGAGCAGAGTTAGAAGCATAAAAGACTGAGGTGAGACATACAGGGTGACATATGTGCTCATTTGCCCAAAACAGTGTGTCTTAGTTTCTCTTTTCCCAAAGTGATTATCAATGCCTCCTTCACACATTTAATGTCCTACTTTGGTTAAATAATCACTGTAGAATAAATCCCTCTTGGTACAAGGTAAGAGTCAGTGACTTTTATTCAGACTCTTGAGATGGGAACTTGATTTTTGAACTCATCCTTTTCTTCCACCATGTTTTCCAATGGCATTAGGAGCAGCCGGCTGATCTTATTATTTCATTAATATAATGAATATAGTATTCATTACATTCTTATGAAGTGGTTGATTAGGGATATCCAATGGAGATACTTTTGTATCTTTATGAACAGTTCACAGCATGGACTGTTGTTTCTTTACTAATGCAAATGGTTATCATTAGTGTCTTTAAACCTAATCCGATTATTGAGCCAATTCCAGATCCCTGGAAATGATTCAGAAAACTCATCCTTAACATTTGTTATTTCTAGAACCACTCAGTATCAAGATCTATTTTAATCAGTGTTCTCCAGAGAATCAGATCCAACAGGATTACACACACACACACACACACACACACACACACACACACGAAAAGAGATTTATTATGAAGAATTGGTTCATGCAATTATGGAGACTGAGAAGCCCCATGATCTTCCATTGGCAAATTGGAGACCCAAGAAAGCCAGTGGTGTAGTTCAGTCAGAGGCCCAAAGTTTGAGAGCCAGGTGAGCTAATGGTTTCTTTCTCTATCCTAGGGCGGGAAAAAAATTGATGTTTCAGTCTTTGCAGTCAGGCAGAGAAGAGATGAAATCTCCCTTCCCCCCTTCAGTTTTATTCAGGCCCGCATCTGATTGGGCGACACCACACATACTGAAAGGATAATCTGCTTTACTCAGTCTGTTGATTTAATATTAATCTCTTCCAGAAACACCCTCATAGACACACCCAGAAATAATGTTTATCTAAATACCTGGGCACCCTGTGATCCAGTCAAATTTACAAATAAAATTAATCATCACACATCTGTATGTTACTAAATAAAATAAATTTACTTAAGAGCAAACTGAGGCTCAGAAAGTTTGAGTAACAAGGTTACATAGCATGAATTTGCAGAATCAAGATTTTGTACTTGGGTGTGGAAAATGCCTTTTTTACTATGCTGCATTCTTCAAAAGATGTCTGTTGAAATAAATATGATGGAGTGTTTTGGAAGGAAAAGCTTAAGGTTATTTAACCTTCGGTTATGATAGAAGGTGTTATAAGGCAGAAAACGTTTTATCAGGCTTTAAAAAAGGTTGGGTGAGAATAGCCAGGGAAACAATACAGCAGAAGCAATGCTTGGAAGTAGTAAAAATGTGGAAAATAGAAGTGGAAATGTATGTTTGGATCAGATAAGAGTGTAAACTACACAGAATATTGGAATTTACTCCATAGACATGGTAGCCCATTTGATATTGTAAGCAATGCTGTTATGTGTATATATCTATATGTAATTTAATTTTAATTGAAAAGTGATACGTAAGGTCAAATAGTATTGATGAGGGGAATATAAGATGTGAAGTGATCAGATAACAAGTATCATAAATGGTTTATATATAAAGAACTTAAATTTTAAACTATATATCATTCAATATTCATCGTTTATCATGTATTTGAGTTTATGCTAATAACCTCAACTTATTTTTTTTGCCAAGTGCATTAAATATAAAGCAAGTTTGCAGGGTCTGTTTTGTTTTGTTTTGTTTCTTTACATTTTAACCATATGTTTTTGTGTCAATTAAAAGCTAGCTTCAGATTTGATAGGAGAATATTTTTTAGAATAAAGCATCATTTTAGAAAGTAAATATTTTTCAGTCTTTACCCAGATTATTCTATAAGAAAAGGTGATGTTAATCTGTTTGATAAAAGACAATGATGCGAAAACTTTCAATTCTTCTTAAGGCTATGCTTTCTCAAACAGTTCACCTAGACCAATCAATGACTATTTTGCTTCCTTTTGCTACTAGATATAATTAAAAATATATTCATACATGTTCCAGGAGTCTGTACATATATCGCTTCCCTTACCCAAAGTAAGAGGGCTTTTAAAACATTATGAATTATAACTGTTCTAAAATAGGACATTTGCAAATCATTAGTTACAATAAGCTGCTTTTGTGCTGAATGCCTCACTTATCTATCCCAAAACCTATCTTCTTTTGTAAAACATACATGTTTCTTTTAATTTTTTTTAAGTGTTTTTTTAAAAAAGATTTTATTGAGGAACTGGGGGAGGGGAACAGCTTTGGGGAATCGGGGAAGGGGAAAAGACAAGTTTCTGTCTTTTTGTTCTTCAGTCTAATTGCGGAAGACGTTGCTTCCCTGGCCCATGTTGGTATCATCATTGCACACTTCCTGGATGAGGCAGATTGGTTGCTGGCCTCTGCATGGTTGCTCACTGCGGCTATTGGCAGCTCACGCTGGCTGCCAGACACTGACCCTGGCTGCCGGCCACTCACTGTAACTTATGGCAGTCCACTGCAGCAGGGGCTGCAGCCCACACCATCACCAGGGCTTGCAGCCCAGCTCCAGGTGGATCTGTTGTTCACCATCTTAGCTGTAGAGGGCAGTGTCACTGGCCCTCATATGTGGGATCCGAACTGGGGCGGCTGGTGTCCCAAGCCAGCTCTTAACGAATGTGCCACTCAGCCAGCCCCTTCTTTAAGTGCTTTTACTTGAGCACAGAAAAATATTTCCCAGCCCTCCTTGTATTGTATTTTCTCTGTGACCAATCAACTGGGTTCTGACTAACAGCAATATGAATAATATGAAGTATATAACAATATGAATAATATGAAATATAAAGCAACTAAGGATGCTGAATTGAGTTAGAAGCTTGGCAGGTTCTGTTTTATATGTTCGATATCTTTGCTGAGATTGTCTATCTGTTCATTCTTTAAGAGCATATTTCTTATAATTATTTTTACTATATGTAAGTGCATAAAACAGCTGCTTTAAAATATATACTATATCAATTTCTGGGTCATTTGAAGGTTTTATTCTTTTGACATTATTTCCTTGACTGTTTGCCATTTTCCTGTTTCTTCTCATGTAAATACTATTTGTTTACATACTCAGTATTGTAGGTAATATGGTGTAGAGATTGTCCATTCTATTATCTTCTGAAGAATGCTGATTTTTTTTTCCATTAAGCACTTCAATTATTGGCTGATCTCATAGGTGTTTTTTAGGATGTTTTTATGTTTTGTTATTGCAGTTGTGAAATGCTGAAGATGTTTCCCAATCCCCTCTAAGTAAGACTCAACCTTTAGCTCTGTTTTCCCTTTGGATCATCAGCCTTTGGTTTTAGATTTTGCATAAGCCTAAGCCAGTAGTCTCAACCACAGGAGATTTGACAATATTTGGAGACATTTTTTGTTGTTATTGGGAAAAAAAAAAAGGAAATTGAAATTAAAATTTCAGACTATCCAGAAAAATATAAGGAAACTCTGTGTGTGTATATAGATGTGTGCGTGTGTGTGTTTGTATATGTATATGTGTATATGTGATACATGTAGATGCATGTATGTGATAGGTATATGTAGATACATAAATTTATATTAAATTTTAACTATGATTAATTTTAATTAAAAACTAAAATAAAGGATAGTTAAAATAAATTTTTTATTAGACAAAAAAATTTAAATTACTTGAATAGTTGTTTTAGACTACTTATAGTGAGCCTATGAATTAAATTTTTATTTAAATACATTTTAAAATTTATAATTTTATTATGTATCTGTTTTAAAAATGTGGTTAACTCTAAAAAAAAAAAAAAAGATTGGTCTCAAATGATTTATGTACTTTTAGCTCACTCACTCACTTTTCTCAAGTTCCAAAGGTTATTAGAATGATTTTCACCACTAGACAGATTTAATGAAAATTAAATATCTTACTAATAGAATGGTAAAGTCTTTCCATGAGTTGTAAGTAATTGTTTTTGTTCATTTAAGTTGGAAAACCTTTGGAATAATGAGTTAATATAAATAAACACTTTTTTAAAATTTTCTATTTTCAATTCTTCCTGAGATGATTGCTTTAGTAACTTGATTAAAAACAAAACATCTGTCTTTTGTTTTTCTAGTTACTTCTGTGGTTACCATGGTATTATACATTCTTCCATTTCTCTGACAAATAGTTCTCTATTAAGAGGTCTTTAAATGGAGGGGTGGGAATATTTCTTTATTTCAAATAATGAACCTAGGCCCCTTGGCAACATATTCATATAAAGCCAGTGGATTTTATTATAGGCTCTATTTATAGAACTGGTAATTTTCCTGTCCACCCACATTGTTTGATATCTAATTATTTATTCATTAACTTGTATAATTCATTTTTTTCATTATTAGGAAATTACACTTAGAATAACATTATTTGAAGTTGTAAAGGGTTTTAATGACAATTCATATAACTGTCTTTCCAAAGGAAATATTCCCTTCATGGCATCCAAACAAAGCACTATTCTGTTTCTAAGTAGTTACTTCAGTAATGGGAAGAAATAGGTCACCCAGTCATAGTCTTACTGAAAAAGTAAATTATTCAATATTAACCCAATCTTTATCTAAAATATTATTCTTTTTTATAACTTTTACCCATTGGTGTTATTCTACCTTCAGGAGAAACAAGAATAATTTCAGCAACACACTACTGGGCACTCAAAGAGGGCAATTATACATTTAAAGAAGACTATAGTATACCTCCTAAAACTCTCTCTCTCTTTCTTTTTTTTGGCTACTCTATATTTCTTTATGACCAAAATTCTCTTCATGAGCATTTTATTTTATTCCCACTCAGTTAACTCCATAGTTTGTCTCAGAAAAGGGCGAGGGAACAATCAAGATTGTAAACTGCCAGTTTTGAGAGCAGTACAAGCCATTTAACAGAAAGTCACCATGACAATCAGCTTCTCTATTTCCTAAGACAAGTATTCTTCCATGTAGCAATTACATTCTGTAGAACATGTATCTTGAAACTTTATTTATTGACATTGACCTGAGAGGATCGTTGAATTACTCAAGAAGTTCTCAATATCTCAGGCCCTGTGGTTCCTTTGATAGACAAACCATCTACTTTTCTCCATTGATTTATTACTTGTAGCTGCACAAACAACTCATTAACTCCTCCCAGGTTTTCCACTGAGTGAGGAATGGTGAGAAATTCTCTTTTTTTTTCTTTTTTTTTCTTTTTTTTAAGTTTTTTAATCATATTATTAGCCTGAGGAGAGATTCTCACATCTGGGTCATTTTGGAGTGGATTTACTTTTACATGGAACATCTGCTTCATGTGATTGGACTCTTAGCTGTGATGTCAGTTAACTTCCTTCTTCCAGTAGTAATTTGCAACCTTATCCTCCAAAGTTGGACTTTTTTCCTCACTTCCTCATGTACTGAAACATGTATTCTTCAGTACATACCCTAAATTATTTCACATAAACTAACCATACATATCCCACAAAATATCCCATAGACCTATAATATTTGCATATAAAAATATATTTTATCAACTACATTCTGTATTCATATAACTTAAACTTTGACTCCCCCATTTTAACACAGTGAATTGCCTCCTAACCTGTGTTACCAATCCAGACACCATCAGATTTAGACTCAAATACTGATTCAAGCAATTACCAATGTATAATCTAGTAGAAATGAATTTATCTGATCTGTAAAGTGGTAAGGTCAGTATGAGGTAGGTGTTGAATACATGGTAGCTATTATTTGTTTTACTCAATGCACTTCTCGTCTTGTTCATCAAACACAATCTTCTCGATTCACTATTAATTATTTTACTTTTAAATATAATTATAATTCTTTTTTTTCCTATTTTGTGTTTTGTTTTGGTAATTGGGCATTTATTTCAGCTGAGTAGGCTAATTATTTTGAATTATAACTTTTTAAACAAAGTTAATCATTCTCAGTTTTGAATTATCCAGAAATTTGATAGGCATGCCATTGATGTCCTCATCCAAGCTAACTAAAGACTTTTTAAAATCTCAGGGCTCTTGACAATGATATACCTTCATGCTCAGCTCAAGCCTCTTCTAATGCCCCTACGATAACATTAGGTGTTGGTTATATATGCTACCAGAGCAGACTTTACTGAGCCCTTAGTGACACCTTTTTTCATTGCAATTGATAGTTTGGTTGTTTGTTTTTATAAAAGGATAAAGAATAACTTGAGGGCAAGGGCCCTGCCTTATTCACCATTATAACCCCTGTGCCCAGAAGGCCCTTTCTACACACTGGTTGGGTGAACACTTTAATTGATTGGTCAACATTTTGTGCTTCTACTTCCCTCATGATATGTTGATACCGATCAAGGCTATTTTTTTCAGTTCATATTACACAGAGTTGAGATATAATAGATTAGTGAGACTGATGCTGTTTTCTGATAAAATAGTTAGAATGGACTATTAAACTGACAGTTTCTGAAAATGTAGCAAACTAAATCTACTAGATTGATAATTTGATTCACATTAATGATTTTTTTTGGTATACAGAAAATGTAGTGATGACACATTTATTATTTTTAACATAATTTATGAAAAAGACCATGTGTGTATGTAAAATAAAACATAGACTTAATATCTACCACAGGTGAGTAATTTGACAGTTTAATAAAATAATATATTGATTTATGCCAAAGTGAGGCCTCCAGGAGCCGTTGAGTACAGTAGTCAACTAGGAAGGGGATTATGCCACTAAATAACTGGCCTGTTTGGCATGATTTGCTGCCGCCTCAGCCCACAGAGGAAAGCCCTCCCAGGTATATATAGGAAATGATAAATTTGTTTTGCTGTCATCATTGCAGCAGAGGGAATATTTTTCTGTCCTTTATCTCTAAGGATGACACAGAACCCTACAAAAATAAAACAGAGCCTCAGGAATGATATATAAATGTGTTGCTGTATAGCAAACACATTTTGTTTTAAAAAGCTGATATCAATGGGCAGGCTATCGCCTGATACGTGTACCTTTCAGTTTAGGTATTTTTAAAAAACCAAACATGCAAGTACCTTCCTTTTCATTTTCAATGTAATTGTGACATCTGGCAAGGAATTAATGATTTCTCCAATACATTTGTCTCCAATACTGACACGAGCATAAAACCTTATGGACTGCAACAAGCAGACTTCTCAAATGGCCTAGAAGATTCCCCACCTCTCTCTCCCAGTGTACGCAGCCTGCATATTGTCCAGGGCTGTGAGTTATAGATATTACTCCCATGATTCTGTCATGTTATATGTCCCCATTGATTTTAAAACAGGGAGGTTGTCTTGGTGGGCCTAACCGAATCACACGTGCCCTTTAAATGAAGAATTTTCTCTGGCTGGTGGCAGAAGCCATGGCATGTAAAGCATGAGAAGAATTGGGTGTGCTTTTCTGATTGGCTTGAAGACCGAAGGGTTCCCATGAAAAGAATCTGAGAATGGCCTTTGAAAGCTGGAGAGATGCCCAACTGACAGCCAACAAGAAAATGGGGACAACAACCCTACAAATTGCAAGGAATTGGATTCTGCCAATAGGTTGAATAAAATTGAAAATGTATTTCTTTAATCTTCTATGAAAGAACTCAGCCTTGATTTCAACTCTCTGAGTCTCTAAGTAGAGAGCCTAGTCATGCTATTTTGGATTTCTGACCTCTAGAAATTATAAAACAATAAATTTGTGTTGTTTTAACTCACTGAATTTGTAGTAATTTGTTATTCAGCAATACAGAACTAATACAGGCTGTATCAGAAAAAAATATGTTGCCTTCAGGATAATGGTTTTCAATAAAGTTAATCAATGCATCAAGTATATTATTCTTTCTGAGAAGCATATCAAAGCACAGACATTGTCTTTGGCTAAGTTTGCACTGAATGAATAATCATTGCCATGGTTGAAGTTGCTTTAAGATGTTTTTCCAAACTTTTGGTGAGTTCTAAGATTCTGCATTACATTTGTTTCTTATGTCTTTCCACTAAAATCCTTAAAAGAACTAGAAGCTGAGAAAATCATAAAAGCAAACAATGCTTAAACGATGTTTGTGGTGTATCCTCCTGCTACATGAAGAATCTGTAGTAGTGTCACATCTTCAACAAAAAGATGGGGAAAGTTTGACCAGTTTTGAAGCACAGAGGGAAAATAAAGTTCACATTTGGTCCTGTGGGTCTCAGTTGTATTAAATACAAGTCACCTCTCCAAACAAGACAATACTAGTAGGTCTCTGCATGTGCTGTTATTTATTTTTTCCCGGAGATATTAGAGGCATTTATTGCCTCCTCCTCCATCTGAGTCAGATTCCCCAGGCAATGCTGGACCTGAGCATCTATCCCACTTCTTCCTCCTTCTCCCTTTTCTAATATTATCCCATTGCAGCAGCAATGGATGCTGGGATGTTTCATCTCTCTCTTATATCAATCAGGGTTCTGCTTGAGTTCATGTAACTTCTGTTAAAGCTAGATTAAATTATAGACAGTGCTCATGTGTATTTCTTTTATGTAATGACAAGAGAAATGGGTTATAATATTTCCTTAGAGTGTGCTGCTTCAGGGAGCATCTTTTTGTAAAATATAGTCCTGAATAAAAGGACTTCGTCTATGGCATGGGCTTCGCCATTATCCGGATGATTTTGATAAGCCGTTGACAGTCTCAGGGCCTTTATAGCCTATCTTTTTGTTAGTTTCTAACTCTTTTCATCCTTTGGTGAAAATAAAAAATGGTCTCTTGCTAGCTATAACAACTCCAGGTTTTTAATCATTTGGTATCTCCGGGGAGAAGTCTGAGACACAGGTTAGCATGAATATGGAAGAGTCATTTAGGAACTAAGATAAACATGTAAAATCAGACCTTGTTGGATGTGAAACTTGATTGAGCAGATCTTTGGCAGCAGAGGTTATAACTAATTTAAATGTTTTGCCTTAATTAGAAAGCAGGAAAGCCTCATTGTTGTTTCATTTTCATTCACTCCAGTGACTTCCTTGCTCTTCAAGTTTAATGGGTCCATGTAGGAGCGAGTACACCAGATAAAATTAATATTTTAACAGAAAGTTCACAGACAGAACCAAGAAGACATTAGAATAGATTTGTACAAAGGACTCATAGGGATTTCAAGAAAGGTTTATTAATAAGTATGCATCATGTCAAAGCAATACATAGAAGAATAGAAGAGACAACACAAAATTATTTAACAGCTGAATGAGCTATCTTAACTATGGAAAATTAGCAAGTATTTAATGTAAATACAAACCCTTACATAAACATGGAAACTTTAGCTAATTCTGAATTAACCCAAAATCTTTGTTGGAGAAATAGAATATGAAACAACAGGCTTGGAGAGATACAGAAAAATATAGCAGCTATCTAAAGACAAGCCGTGAAAGAACATAAGAAAAAGAGAAATAAACATAAAAGTATATAGTCAATAACAAAGAAAGTATCCTTGGTCCCTAAATTTCCAGTTTGCCATACTCTTGTTTACTAAAAGGACTGGCTTTGCTACTATGCTCCTCTTGAAACTGAGATTTCCCTGTCACTTTAGTAGTTCTCCTCCCTGAATTGAGCACATATTTTTACATTGCAAGAAAGAGCAATAGAGCAATTTTATCCACCTCAAAGTGTTGTTGGAAAGTGTAAGAAAAAAAAAAAAAAAAAATATATATATATATATATATATATATGGAAGAAAAGTAGTATGTGAAATAAAATAAAGTATTAAAATGATAGTCCTTGATTGTCCTTGAGTTCTTTTGACCAGTGAGTCAAATTCCACTTTGCTGCTCATAAGAATATAGTGAGAATATTGTATGAATGAGTCTGGATTATTCTTCACCTTACCTTTAGACACATTTGCCCTAAGTTTATAGAAAAGGAAGTGATGTTATAGAAAGGTTATAGAAAGACAAACAGCTTTTATATTTCAATTTAGTCTCTAATATAAGTTATCTTTCTCATAGCTTATTTGACATTTTTCTTTCTTGCTTTCTTTTTTAATAACCTACATGGCTGTGTTAGCTTGTGTAAGTGAGAATCATTATTATAGAGATAAGAAAGAGTGCTGCACTTGATCCCAAAGACAGCCCAAGAGGTTACTAACGTATATTTGTATACATTCCCCACCCCACACCCCACGCCCCGCTTTGCAATGTAAGCATCTGCAAGGACAAAGTAAGCATTAGCCTCATTAACTTTTTGGGGTCTATATAATGGTTCATTTGATTCACACAATAATAATTATTGACAGTGAACTTTGTTTATGTACCAGATAATACTGAGTGAAAAAGCATTTCTCCTTTCAATGTGCTTACATTCCCCTAGAAGGAGATAGACAATTAATTGCTAGGTGCTAAGAAGAAAATAAATCAAGGCATCAAACTATTAATGAGCAATGGTCTAATTCAAAATGGCCATCAATAAAAAGTGTGGTGCTTCTAGCTAGAATATGAAGGATGGCCCTATGAGGAGGGAGCATTTGCAGTGAGACATAAAGGATGAAAAAGAGGCATCTGAATGAAGATCTAAGAGTGTTTAAAGTCAGGGAAGAACAAGTCAAAGAACTGAACTGAAAAGGAGATAGTCACATCTGGAGATAAAAAATTGAAGGTTGGAATGCATCTTTCTTTTGGAGACATGGCTTGAACATGGGTTAAAATCAGGGAAAATCAGTTTTCATTTAAAATGACAAATTTAGCTAATAGAATAAAATTTACAGTTTTAATTTAATAGCAATTTGACTTCATAAGTATTCTGTGATATGGAAATATTTGCCTAGATATATCTTGATATGTTTCCCCTTTAGCTCATGCATATTAATTTGCAGTACTGTTGTAACTGTGTTGTAATGATACTAATCCACCTTGAAAAGTTGCATTCTTTTTTACCCCAATTTATTGAGATATAATTGACATATAACATTGAGTAAGTTTAAGATAGACAATGTAATGATTTTATATATATATATATATATATATATATATATATATATATATATATGCCATAATAAGGTGTGTTAACCCATTCATCAACTCACATCTTTACTTTTTTTTCTTTCCTATTCTTTTTTTTTTTTTTTGGTTAACATGTATCACCTCATATAATTACAATAGTTACCTTTTCTGTGTGTGTGGTGAGAACATTTGAGATCCACTCTATTAGCAACTTACAAATAAATATACAATATGGTATTATTAACTATTGCAATATATTACATCCCCCAAACTTGTAACTGGAAGTTGATACCCTTTTCACTCATTTCTCCTACCTCCCAAACCATGGTAACCGCTACTCTCCTCTTTGTTTCTCTGAGTTTCTCTTCTTTTAGAGCCCACATATAAATGAGATCATACAGTATTTATCTTTCTCTGACTTATTTCACTTAGCATAATGCCCTCAAGAGCCATCATTCATGTTGTTTTAAAAGGCAGGATTTCCTTTTTTATGACTGAAAGATATTCTGTGTGTGTGTGTAATATTTTTGTTACCCAATCATCTATTGATGGACACTTGGATTGTTTCTATGCCTTGAGTACTATAAATAATGCTGTAATGAACATGGGGTACAGACACCACTTCAAGACAGTGATTGCATTTCTTTTAAAGATATGCCCAGAGGTAGAATTGATGGATCATTTGGTAATTTTATTTTTAATTTCTTGAAAAAACCTCCACACTGTTTACCATAGTTGTCCCAATTTACACTCACACCAACAATGTACAAGGTTTCCCTTTTCTCCACAGCCTCTCCCTCACACATCTGTTATCCTTTGGTTATAGCCATTCTGATAGATGTGAGGCAATTATGTCATTTTGTTTTTTGTTTGCATTTCCTTGATCATTAGTGATCCAAAACACCATTTCATGTACTGGTTGGCCATTTGAATATCTTCTTTGGGGAAATACCTATTCAGGACCTCTGCCTACATTTTAATAGGGTTACTTGTTTTTTACTATTGAGTAATATGAATCCCTGACATTTTTTTGGGTATTAACCTCTTGTCAGATACGTGGTTTGCAAATATTTTCTCTCATTCTAGAGGTTGCCTTTTTATTTTGTTGATCATTTATTTTGCTCTACAGAAGATTTTTCGTTTGATGAACTCCTATTTGTTTATGTTTGCTTTTGTTGTGCAACAAGATACATTTTCTTAACCACTTTCAAGTACAGAGTGCATTATTACTAACTATTGTATAATCATGATGCTATGGATTAGATTTCCAGAACTTATTACTCTTCTAACTGAAAGTGTGTAGCCATTGAAAAACATCTTCCCATAGCTCACATCCTGGTCCATGGTAACCTCCGTTCTACACTCTGTTTCTACAAGTTCAGTTTCTTTAGTTTCCACATATAAATGATATCATACAGTACTTGTCTTTCTCTGTCTGGCTTATTTGACCTAGCATAAAGCCCACATCTTCTTTATCCATTCATCCATTGATGTATACTTACATTTTTGCATATCTTGGCTATTGTGAATAAATCTACAATAAACTTAGGACTGGAGACATCTCTCCATATCCTTACTGACATTTATTATCTCTTGTCTTTTTGATAAAAGCCATCCTAACAGCTATGAAATGACATCTCATTTTGTTTTTGTCTTTTTTTTTTTTTTTCATTTTGTTTTGATTTTCATTCTTCTGATGATTAGTGATCTTAAGCATCCTTTCATGTACTCATTAGTCATTTGTGTGTCTTCTTTGGAAAAATATCTATTCATTTCATGTGTTCATTTTTTTCATCAGATTTTTGTTGTTATCGAGTGATATAGGATATATATCTACAGGTTAATATATATATATATATATATATATATATATATATATATATATATATCCTTTATCAGATATATGGTTTAAAAATTGTAATGTGTACTCTGACTGTGTCATGAAACCAGTACATTCTATTATCAGTACTCTCACCATCTCTTTTTAATGATATCCTTCTCTGGTTATACTTCTGGAGCTCAATGACTACTGCTCATAAAAGATAGCCTTTCTTTTCTATGAAAATGCTGAAGCTAAAGAGGTATACAGGCCATTGAATATAATGGGTGTTTGGCTAATTATCACATACAAACGCATCACAATAGAAGTGTGAATGTTCTTTAGATGTATAAGTAGTTTAAATTCAGAGGCTCACATACTCTTAATATCATAAATAAAATTGATAATATACATAATTGTCTTGTTTTTATGAGGTTGAACAGTACCATCCAAGCCTTTAAAAAAAAATAAAATTAGATTATATCGGAGTTATCCACTTAACCTTTGGCAATGAAACAATCTTAACTATTCTTGCCAACTAGGAGTTCATCAAAAATATATAAACACTAAACTGATGATTTATATTCTTTTAAAATAGTCAGTGTTAAAGAGAAAAAAAAAATTTATCCACTGCTGGAGTTTAATTAAAAGAGAAACTCATTTTTCTGACATATCTTATACCGCTTTTGAATTTACCAGATATGAATGAATTATAATTGAATAAATGATAAGATAGAAACTCTAGTCATTTTAATTTTATTTTATTTGGTGCTTTGATTCTATTTTCACCCTAGCCCGAAAGTGCTCAATAAAACTAGAAGATTTCTTTTTGTGTCCTCAGTTTGGGGTACATAAGTATTGAGGCATTAGTAGACATGCAGGTTTACTCTTTGATCTTTATTTTTTAATTGATGTATAATTAGCATATATAATTCTATTAGTTTCAGATGTACAACATAATGATTCAATATTCATTCATATAGTGAAATGATCACCATGATGTCTAGTTAATATTTGTCACCATACATGGCTACAGAATTCTCTGTGTGTGTGTGTGTGTGTGTGTGTGTGTGTGTGTGTGTGTGATGAGAACTTTTAAGGTCTTTTCTCTTAGCAACTTTCAAATATGCAATACAGTGTTATTAACTATAATTGCCACGCTGTTCTTACACCCCATGATATTTGTTTTATAACTGGAAGTTTGTACTTTTTGATTCCCTTCACTCATTTCGCCCACACGCACCACTCCCACACCTTTAGCAGCCATCAACCTGTTTCTGTATCTATGAGCTTGTTTCCATTGGGTTTCATTTTATTTAAAATTCTATATACAAATGAGATCATGTGGTATAGTGGGCCCCTTTATCTGCAGTTTTATTTATTGCAGCTTTAGTTACAGGCAGTCCACCACAGTCTAAAACTAGTAAATGGAAAATTCCAGAAATAAACAATTCATACATTTTAATTCATGCCCCAATTCTGAGGAGTGTGATGAAACACCATGCCATCCGGCTCTGTTCTGCCTGGGAAGTGAACCATTGCTTTGTCCAGCGTATCCATGCCAGTCATTTAGTACCCATCTCTGTCTGTTATCAGATCAACTGTAGCAGTGTCTCAGTGCTTGTGTTCAAGTAACCCTTATTTTACTTAACAATGACCCCCAAAGCCATTCACATAACTTTTATTACAGCATATTGTTATGATATTTGTATTTTATTAGATTTTGTTGTTATCTTTTACAGTTAATCTCTTACAATTAATTTATAAATTTAACTTTATCACAGGTTTGTATGTATAGGATAAAATGTACTATATACAATGTTTGGTACTATCCACAATTTGTCATGTACTGGGGTTCTTAGAACAAAGCCACTGGAGATAAGAGGAGACTACTGTATTTGTCTTTCTTGTCCTGACTCATTTGATTTAGCATAATGTACTCAAAGTCAATCCACATTGTCACAAATGGCAGAATTCCTTTTTCATGGTTGAATAATATTCCATTGTATATATGTACCACAGTAATATTCTATTATTTATATGTATCCATTCACTTATCAGTAGACATTTTGATTGCTTGCATATCTTGGCTATTATAAACAATGCTGCAATGAACATGGGGGCACATATATCTTTTCAACTGAGTGATTTCAAATAAATACTCAGAAGTGGAATTGCAGGATCATATGATAGTTCTATTGTTAACTTTTTGAGGAAACTCCATACTGTTTCCCATGTGGTTGCACAAATTTGCTATCCCACTAACAGTGCACAAGAGTTTCCTTTTTCCCATATCCACAGCAACACTTATTTCTTGTCTTTTTGATGATAGCCATTCTAACAAGTGTGAAGTGTGAGGTGAGATCTCATCGTGATGTTGATTTGCATTGTCCTCGTGATTAGTGCTGTTGCACACCTTCTCATGTACCTTTTTGTCACATTATAACCTGCCTGTCTGAGGGCCGGCCGAGTGGCTCAGTTGGTTAAGAGCTCGCTCAAGAGTGCGAGCTGAGCTCTGAGCAACGGCTGTTTGATGCCAGCCCGAGCTGAGTTGCCGTTGAGCTGCCAACAGGTGGCAGGATGGCTCAGCTAAAAAAAATAAATAAATAAATAAATAAATAAATATAACCTGCCTGTCTGCATCCATGCACCTCTCCATGAAAACAGATCATAACTTCAATATTATGCTTATTGGGCCAGCCTAGTGGCGAGGTGGTTGGGAGCTGGCTTGGGACGCCAGTGGCCCTGGTTAGGATCCCACATGTGAGGGCCAGTGACACTGCCCTCTAAAAATGTGTGTGTGTGTGTGTGTATATATATATATATATATATATATATATATATATATATATATGTATTACTGTATATATCCCCACTTGGCACCAAAGGATGGCCGGCTAGTCAAAAATGGGTAAGTTCCCTCGAGAGGGACAACCCAAGTCAGACACGTGGGCGCCTGTGGGTGCCAGTGGGTGCTAGTGGATACCCGGGGGTGCAAGTGAGTGCCATGGAAGAAATCAGGGAGAGGAGAAAAGGGGCGTAAACCCCTTGCTTCAGGTTCTGGCAGCCTGCCTGTGAAATGACCTATTGATGTGATAATACCTGTCCTCCCAGCATTCTTACCAGTAAGCCTTGACAGAGGAAGCTTAGGTCTCTTAAGGGGTGCATGACAATAACCTCATGGGGCCTCTGGTAATGGCAGTTTGCAGGCAAGGGAAATTAGGCCTGGAGGTTAATTCTCGGGTGTGAGACTCACAGACTGCAGAAGCTTCATTGACCCTTGCTTATGTGTAAGATAATAAAAGCATCAGTCAGGCCTATTCAGGTCTCCAGTCCACGAGGCTCGGGACCCCTGGCCCCGAACTGTTTTCTCTCCTATTTTGTGTCTCTCTCTCTTTTACTTAACCTTTCGCCTTCCCTTCTCCACTCCCACCTGCTCTGTTGTGCAGGTACACGACACCTTTTGGCTATCTGTATGTCTTATTTAGGAACATGTCTATACACATTCTCTGCCCATTTTTCAAATATATTGTTTGTTTTTGCTATTGTATGAGTTCTTTATATATTTTGGATATTAAGTACTCATCAGATATATAATTAACAAATATTTTCTCTCATTCAGTAGGTTGTTTTTCATTTTGTTGATGGTTCCCTTTGCTGTATAGAACCTTTTCACTTTGGTGTTTTCCCACTTGTTAATTTTTGCTTGTGTTGCCTTTGCTTTTGGGTTTCTTTCTCTCTCTCTCTCTCTCTCTCTCTCTCTCTCTCACACACACACACACACACACAAGAAATGGTAGATCCTATTATTAAGTTGATTTTTTAAGATTTTAGTTATTTATTTCTAGGATTTTATTTATAAAGAGCCACCACATATTATTTCTCCTATTTAATAAATATGTGTAAATGCACAGTGTTTAATGATATTAATAAAGTATGTGATTGTTCTTGATCTGATTATCTCTTAAGTCCACACCACTATGAAAAATGAAATATCAATTGTATACACATATTTTTCAAAATCTGGTAAGTGGAATACGCATAAGACTCATCTTACAATATGTGTTAAAATATGGATTTTTGGCCCCTACTTTAAAGACTTTTAATTTAGTACATATGCATTAATTGCTAAATTTATTTTTGACAAGCTCCATCAATCATACTTTTAAAGGCATTGCAATTTGGATTATTTTTAATTCAAAGTTTCGGGATTTTAAAATTAAATTTATTGGGGTGACAATGGTTAGCAAAATTATATAGGTTTCAAGTGTACAATTTGATAATACATCATCTATATATCACATTGTGTGTTCACCACCCAGAGTCAGTTTTCCTTCTATCACTATATATTTGACCCTCTTTCCCCTATTCTACCACCCTAGAGATTGTCAAAGCTATACATGGCCTATCCTACCCAGATTTCCTACATTAGCACCTTTGTCTGGTGTGATTTGGGCACACTTTTCATCAAAATCTCCATATGCTTTCATTTAAGTTTAAAATCCATTTCCTCGCCAACTAGTCAATTTAATATAAAGGTATGATTTTATCCTACCTGCAGTGAGAGGGAAGTGAATATTTTCCAGAGGAATTTGTTCCATCTTTGTACTGCTTTGGCTACTAGAAAATATGTGTTTATGTTTTATCCATTTCATATGATGTGTTTTAATGACTCAGTTTAACTTCTGGGATATATTTGAGGCCAGAAAAAGCTTAATCTTGGTCAAACATCCTTCTATCCCCTATATAATCTCTAAGGATCCAAAAAACAAAATCAAACAAACAAATATTTGTGAGTGGAGCCATGGAAATATTTCTGGAAACAATGGATTTTAATAAATTAGTGATTGAGAGCATGTGTCAGGATTTAAAAAATATATATACAGTTAATTTTTTTATTGCACTAACAAATGAAATTCAAAGTTAATGAAATCAATCTCCTTTTCTCCCCTAAAATTGAGTGTCTGGGGACTTCCTATCATTTGTCTTTCCAGATAACTGTCTAGTCTATTTCCTCATTACTTTTTTTATTTTTTTAAGACTATTTTTTTTAATAGTTTTAGGTTCACAGCAAAATTGAGAGGAAGGTGCATAAATTTCCCATGTAACCCATTACTTCTACATATGCAGAGCCTCCCTCATTACCAACATTCCCCACCAGTGTGGTACATTTGTTACAACTAATGAACCTATATCGACACATCATAATCACCCACCCCAATTAAATAAATGGGCCAAATACCTTAATAGACACCTCACCAAAGAAGATGTACACATCTTAAATAAGGATATGAAAAGATGCTCCAGATCTTCTGTTATTATGGAAGTACAAATTAACACAGTAATGAGATGCTACCACATGCCCATTATGCAGGCCAAAATCTAAAACTCTGCCAATACCAAATGTTAGTGAGGATATGGAGCAACATGAACTCTCCTTCATTGCTGATAAGAACAGAAAATGGTACACCTACTTTGGAAGATAGTTTGGTAATTTCTTACAAAACTAAACATACTCTTACCATTCAATCCAGTAATCATGCTCCTAGGCGTTTACCTGGAGGAGCTGAGAATTTATCTCCACAAGAAAAACCTGCACATGGATGTTTAAAGAAATTTTATTCATGGACACTAAACCTTGGACGTAACCAATATGTCCTGCAGTAGGGCACATGGGTAAATAAACTTCTTTACCTCCAAACAATGGAATAATATTCAGTGCTGAAAGAAGCCAATCTGGAAAAAAACTACACACTCTATTATTTCTACAGTATGACCAGACCACTGGAAAATGTAAAACTATGAGACGACAAAAAGACTGGTCTCTGTAAGTGGTCATAGTGGAGGGGAGGAATGAATAAACAGCACAGATAATTTTCAAGGCAGTGAAAATACTTTGTGTGGTATTATAATAATGGATACGTGTGATTATACAATGGGCCAAATCCATAGCATGTACAGCACCAAGAATGAACTCCAAGGTGAACTAAGGACTTTAGGTTATTATGGAGTGTCAGGATATTTAAGAAAACTCAGTGACTATTTTGAGGAACTAAGTGCTGTTTTTAGTGTGTAACCAGTGTTCAGTTTAACATATGCAAATAAATAATGGTGTTCTCTTGTTACTGCAAATAAGTTAAATATTAAAAAATTTCCTTCTTTCCTTTTAATGTTTACACAATGTTGAAAGTACCTAGTTTCTGCAGTTTCTAAATACATCTCAGGTTTTGAAGTTATATCATAACATCGTAGGAGACATTCTAATATGGCACCAGTCTATACTTTCATTTCGCTTTCTCTCATTCTCTTTTTCTGTTTAGAAAGCAGATGTATTTCCTAATTTCCTATCAGAAGAAGGTTGTTAATTTCATTTGCTGGAAGCCACTGAAAATAGAACCCTAAGAATATCCTGGGCACGCTTTTTTTTTTAAATATATATATCTATAAGTAGAGCATTCCTGGATTTATTACATGTGATGAAAAAAAAAATATTTATTTTTCCAAATGTCCAAGAGATTGTCACCTTCCTCCCAGGAACAAATCTCAAGAATGATTATTGTTTCCTTCACAAATAATGTAGACATATTTTCCTCAGCTTCTTTGGAAACAAAATAAGGGAGTGCCTATTCAAAAATGTACACTGATCTCATCAAAATAAGCCCTGATTGAGATAATGATTTCTCTTTTTTCTAATGTATATTATTTAATCAAAAAGGGATATCTGCTGTTAATAGTGGAGTCCCCAAGGTGCTGTAATATTTTAGTGAGTATATCAGTTTGTTAATAAATAACATCTTTAGTTCTAGTTTACATATGTATATCCCGTGGTTGTGTTCCAGTTTTATGGAGGAATAAATGAATCTCCACTAACTCTCTGTGGTGAGAAAAGAGGAATTATGCTTTTGCTTACAGTCACTAAATCCAGATCATTCACTAATGTTACCATTAAAAAAAATAATTATGACAAATTTCTATCTCTTTTTGTCTACTCACTTTCCATTTTAAGCTTCTAAGTAATTTTAAAATCTAGAAAGTTTATAATTTTATGAATTTAATTGGCAGCCGTAATCACCTATAAGTAGGATATATTATATAAGTGAAACATGAAGTTGAAATTTAGAACTTAGTTTTGATTACAGTCAACTCATTTTGAAATTGACAGTTCACTCAGAAAGATTTTGTTCATTTGTATAAATACAGTGAAAAAAACCCCAAAGGAATCTTCTGTTAACTGGTAAGTTTTGAATGGGTGGTTATGAGCCCTCCAAAAGAAGAAATTAAATGGAATTCTATCTTTTACCGTGTTTGACAATTGGAAGGATATCTCTAGGAGTGACATGAACACAGCACCTCTAGTACCTCTGTATTGGAATGAAAGGAAATGTTGCAGGGATGAGGAGGCAGAATCACCATTGGAAGCTCCCCGGGGGATGGGCTGTGTCAATTCTCACACATACAGCACACAGGAAATTTTCAGGTATCCAATCTTTTTTAGTGAATTGACGAAACCAAAATATTTGGGAACCAACAAGGGACATTAAAACAGGGAGGAAGCATCAGAAATCATAAAACAACATGGAGAATATGACGATCCTTTTTGAATCAGAAGAAAACATTATGAGAGACTGAAAGCTTAAAAGTACAAAAGATTTTAAGTAACTTGGTGCGTTTGATCACAAGTGTCTCAATTTTGTCGCCTAAGGATCTTTCAGCTTTTAGTCTTGAACACATCCTCCTTTTCCTCCCTCTACCAACTCCAATTCATTTTTCTTCATCTAGAATTATTTCTGTGTAACTATCAGTTTTCATTTATAACTGTTCTGTGGCATCTAATACCCATATAGTTCAAACTCCACAGCATCAACTACGGGCACCTTGACCCCTCTTAGGCCAAACTTGCAGCAGTTCTCTAAAGGCTCAGTTTGTTCTCTTAGCTCTGATTTTGTTGGTTACCTGATAAACAACACCTAGGAAAATGCATAGTTGTCACTTCATTTATTCACCTACTTACTGAATATTTACTTTGAGGTCCAGAGAGAATGCTAGGGCATTAAAAAAAGTGATGATATAAGAGAAAAAAATCAAAATAACAAATCACTTTTAAAAAAAGGCCACATATCGCATGATTCCATTGATATTAATTGTTCAGAATAGGCAAATTCATATAGATAAAAAGCAGATTGGCGATTGCCAGGGGTTGTGGGAAGAAGGGAATGGGAAGTGCCTGCTAATGGGTATGCAGTTGTTTTTTAAGGTGATAAAAATATTCTGTAATTAGTGGTGATGGCTGCACAACTCTGAATATACTAAAAACCACTGAACTGTACCCTTTAAAGGAGTGAATTTTACGGTATGTGAATTATATCTCAAGGAAGTTGTTATCTAAAAATAAATAAATCACAAAATTATTTGAAATATACCGTTATCCACAGTAAAAATTCCTTTAATGTATTAAGATGTAGTCTAATCACCTACTTAAAAGCTTATCAGTTTCAATTAGTTCAGTAAAATAATAGAAAACAATTTTTCCTTTCTCTGCTATTGTCTTTAATTTGGATATCTGTGAGAAAGAGGCTATGAAGGAAAGCACAGAGATGAGCAACCTATAGCGGAATCTTAAATGATGTGGGAAAGACTGTGGAAAAGATAATGACCTTTAAATAATCTGGTAAAGGCGGAACAAGAGTAACAAGGACAGAAAGAAGAAGAAAGATCTAGGGGCCTACATGGCACATGGATAATGAGTAAAAAAAAAAAGAAACACAGGAAAAACAAACAACTTTGCTGAAAGATTAATATATATTTCAAGATCAAGATCATTAAACCTGGGCAGGACGAGTGGCACATTGATTAAGAGCTGGTTTTGGGATGCCAGCGCCCCGGGTTGGATCCCATGTATGAGGGCCAGTGACACTACCCTCTACAGCTAACAACAGCTCCACCTGGAGCTGGGCTGTGCGAGCCCCGGCGACGCTGTAGGCTGCAGCCCCTGCTGCAGTGGGCTGCCATAGGCTACAGTGAGTGGCCCGCAGCCAGCGTGAGCTGCCAATAGCTGCAGTGAGCGACCATCCAGAGGCCGGTGACCGATCTGCCTCATCCGGGAAGAGTGCAATGATGATACCAACATGGGCCAGTGAAGCAACATCCTCCGCAACTAGACTGAAGAACAACAACAAAAAAAGACAGTAACTTGTCTGTTCCCCTTCCCCAATTCCCCAACACTATTCCCCTCCCCCAATTCCCCAGTAAAACCTTCAAAAAAAAATCATTAAACCTATTTTTCTTAATCAATGAAACTTTTAAAAAAAAAAGTATGAATCATTGTTATACAATATCCTGCCTTTGGTATATTTACCTATAAATTTTGAAGTACCCCTGGGGACAACTATATTTGATAGACCTGGACATTTTTTTAAGAAAATAATAATTGCATAATATCTTTTTGTACCCATTTTGGAATTATTGTTTGAAAGAACAACTTTTTATGTTAATCTCTTCAGAGATAGCAGCATTATCACATTGAAACCTAAAGGTCAAACATCTGTAAACATTGTGCATTGTCCAAAAAGCCAAGTAGCTGAGGCAGAAAAATCATTATGCATCATTTCAGTGTAAATTGCAGATGAAATAATGATCTGAGTTGATGATAATGGCAGAAATTAATTGTATTCCATTTAACATCTAAGATATTAAAGAGTTGGTCATGGTGTATTGTGTGTATGTGTGGACTAACTTTAAGCTATCCAACATTTTTCTTGGTATTCTTATCTTCTATATTTGTCTTTTGACCTTCAGATGATCTGATTTTGTACCTAAAGGGAAAGATCTGAAGCTTTTTTACATTCATTTTAGCCAGTGATTGCTTATTTGCATGTTTATTTATTTTTTCTATGAATATATTTACCTGTGAGTCAACCAAGAGAAATATAATTTGAAGTGATTTATTCTTAACTAGATGGTTATACGTGAGACATAATATTTGCATCAATCTAGATATTGGGACATATTTCAAAAGAGAAACCAGACAATTTATTTTTCTCATAGAATCAAGAACATTCACATAAGTTAAAATTATAGCTATCATTTATTGGGTGCCTACTTTGTCAGACATTTCATGTACATATATGCTGAGCCTCATTACACAGTCATTTAAAAAGTCACTCTACTGTCTTATTCTCTGCAATGAGCATTTTATGATAAGGATGCAATAAATTGTTTCCCACAAAAATTCATTTTGAAGAAAAAGAAGTGACCGAAAGTCATACTTTTGTTTGTTCCTACTGTATTCAGTTTTATACCATACACTTTGCCAATGCCTATCCATCTGAAATGTGACTTATTCATTATGTATTCCTCAAACATTTCAGCACTGAATCTAGACATCGATAATAGTTGGTTAAAATTTAACTGAAATTTATTTGCTGTAACACAAAATAAAGCCCTCAAAGACTTGAAGGAATATATAACAAATGCCCTAAGACTTATTGTTATGAAGTAATAGTGACGTGATAACTTATCATAAAATAGGCAGACATAGTTTCATGGGAGCATAATAAAGAATTAACTGAATGTTTCTCTTGAGAACATACTAACTACAGATTCAATCCCATGCTGCTGTGAAACCATAGCCTTCACATTATGCATGTGTACTCAAAAGAGGTATCAAAATGAATCAAATAATGTGACTTGTGTTATAAAACTGGGATATAAAACTGAAAACAACAAATGGACAAGACAAACAAACAAAAACTCATGGACACGAAGCAGCAGTTTAGTGGTTACTGGAGGGTAAAAGAGGAGAGGGAAGATAGAAGAGAGTAAAGGGGGTCAAATATATGGTGATGGAAAGAGATTTGACTTTGGGTGGTGAATGCACAGTGTGAAATGTAGATAAGGTATAATAGAATTTGTATACTTGAAACATATACTTTTATTAACCAGTTTCACCCCAATAAATTTCATTAAAAATGTAAAATAAAAAGGATGTGACTTTGTAATTATGGTATTTGTAAATAAAAATGTCACATAATCAGTATATCCATCTCAACCCTTTCCTATGCCCTTTAAAAAATAAGTTTCACAATTTTCTTATTGATGTTAAGCATGATGGAAAGGTCTAAAATTAAAAAAAAAAATCCAATTATATCCTTTACCATTGTATTACATAACATACTCTCTTATAGGAGTTACATATTATTTTTGTTTTGTTTCATCCTCACAGATGTGGCAATGATAAATATGGCCTGTCTCCCTTCCTCTCCCTACAATAAATACATTTTGTATGCCATTGAAAATAAGGTGCTCTGATGTTACAATTAAAAGTTAAAAAAAAAAGGAACGCGCTATTGTTTAGATCTTGCTGCATCTGTCAAAAACAATTCATTCAAAAGACACAAATTCTTGAAAACAGATCTTGTTAGTTCTTGTTTATTTGTATTTATGTTTGGGGGCTTGTGGGAGGTATTTAAGATTTGATAAGTACTCTATGGAAAACATAAAAATATGTCAACTTTTAAATAGTTAGCTAGGTAGTAATAGTCTCTGTCTCTCATTCTTTCTCTCTCTGTCCTCATTTCTGGCTCTCTCTCTTGCATCCCCCCTCACCTTAATTCCCTCCCACCTTTATTCTCTTTCATTCAGTTTCACTGAATTGAACCAAAAAGTCTGAAAATAGATGGAACTTTTGTTTTGTACCACTGTGCTATATCATTAAACATGTTTAATTGTAATTCACTCTTCATTTTAAGAAAAATTTAAGATAAAATTTAAAAAAAATAGTAAAAACCAAAAAAAAACAAAAATTAAGAAATGTTTAAGAATATTATTAAATTGCAACTGATTTAATTCTGTTTATCATCTATCTAGCAATTCTCTGGCTGAAAGAGAATTTAAATCTTTTCTACTAGATAGTATACTGAGCTACTGAAACTTCTATATGTTGGGATATCTAACCTTAACTCACCACACAGTCTTTGATGGGATTTCATTCGATAGCATCATCTCTAACGAAAACATAAACACGTTTGATAGACATGTATTTTTCTTCAGCATTGATGGTTGAAACACACACATGCGCACGCGCGCATCCCCAAACGAGATAAAACAGTGCTTTTCTTTCTTTTATTTTTGTTAGTTTTTATTCAGGGAAGAGAAAAGTACCTCCTCCTGTGACTGCCTGTTTCCTCCAGTTCCCTCCTGCAGATCCAAGCCTATTTCAAAGGATTTGGCATATTAGATACCTATATCTCAAGCTGCCTTTTCTGAACGTGTTTTTTAGCTTTTAATTAGAAAGGGATGATTTTAATGAGCTGATCATGGAGCCCTACACTTGTGATCTCCGTAAATACCTTGCCTTCACCTGAATTCAAGTTCATTCCACAGGAATGGCGTGAGAGAGTCAACAGACAGGAGAGGAACTAGAATCTCAAATCCTTCCCTTCACCTTATCGTGTACTGCAGGTTAAATGTTCTGTGTCATGCCAGTTACAAAATCAGATCCCGGTAAGGGTTTTGTTCCTGAAGCCACTGAGTCCTACAGTGAGAAAGGAAGTGTTAATGCCCCTACTGCTCTACATTTCCTGGAGTAGTTAAATAGTATCCTGATATCCCATATCAGGATTGGCATAGAAGCACAAGAAATTCAAAACTGAAATCGTTGCTACTCAAAGGATGGTCGGCTGACCAGCAGCATCGGCATACGGTTGGATAGGTAAAATATAAAACATCTGGTTAAATTTTAATTTCTGATAAAAAATGAAATGTGTTTTAGTATAAGTATGGCCATGAAATATTTGAAACACATTGATACAAAAAAAAAAAGTACTTGTTACTTATCTAAAATTCAGGTTTAACTAGGCTGGTGTGTCTTTATTTCCTAAATCTACAACCCTACATTGGCAGTAGTTTGGAAATTTTAGAAATGCAGGATATTAAGCTCCATCCCAAATTTGATAATTTAGAATCTGAAAGTCAAGTAGAAACTAGTGTATTTCATGTAAACATTAAAGTTTAAGAGGCACTAAAAAATGAGAGTAGAACACTCGACTTACATCTCATATTTCCATGTTCCTCTCTGCTAAGCAAGAAGAGTTGAATAATAACTGAAATTAGCTTATGTCAGTTTTTCAGTATTTTGCTATAATAACTGGCAGTCAGAAGCATAATTTGTCTACAGGATCTGAAAAGATCTATTAATTTGTATGCAACCTCTTAGTATGCACTAATACTGAGACTACCTTTGCAAACCTGCATGGCCATTTTGTTTCTCAGCTGACCACTCTCTAGTTACCGACTGTATTGTGACTTGTCTGCTACCTTGCTCCATAGTAGAGTGATAATGTAATAGCGATCAGCATTTATTAGATACCACTGTCAGTGAGAACTGTGTTTGATGGTTTTTTTACGTAGTCATTTTCAATTTTATTATGACATCGCATGTGAGGTAAAGTGTCCTCTTTTTGTGGTTGAAGAGAAGTGAAGCTCCGAGAGGGTAGATAACTATCTCACAGTGCCATGGAAGGGAAGTGCATGTCAGGTCTGGGGCCAAATCTATTTCTTCAGTGTCCCTTCCACAACAGTGCTGCCTCAGGCTATACTCTAGTGATAGATCTTTAATCACTTCTTACTTCTTCCCTGCCTCTTAATTTTCTTGCAGTGTTTTGATTAAAAGGAAAGTTGGATTAAACTGCTTCCCTCCTTGAATTGCAGTCTTTGCAAAGAGTCATTACTGACTTTTTGAAGATTAAAGTATTTTGTAAGACAGATATGTTATAATTAAAATAAGTCTGCATGGTTCTAATTAAAATGAGATTTCAGTGACATCAGTAAAAAAATAAATTTCATCTCGTAGGAGTGATATATTGGCACTAAAATGCAATTTATTTTGGTAGAACGTACTTTCCTGTTTCATTTTTCTATTTTTAATGATATCCTCTGCTCCTCTTTGAGTATAAACTCCTATGTGTGTATATATCCCTCAGTGCAGAGCCTAGAGAAAATTATGCTATCCTTCTCGGGAATTATTTTGTTAAGGAGGCAGGATAAGAACCCCAGGAAGAGGTAATACTTATTCTAAATGAATTGTTTCTAATTATGGGATTTCAGACACTGCTGTCTGTATAGAGGAAATATTTATGGTATCTCAAATCACACTAGATGGTTGACAGTTTTCCATATGTATGATATCAGTATTATTCAGGGTTGAATTAGTCCACTTAATTTGCTGATAGCCTTTTGTTGCTGTCCCAAAGATTTAAATAACTCAGTCAAAGAGGGAAATTAATAATAGACCATTGGTGCTCTCTTCTAAGCCCTCTCTGAGTACACAGAGTGCCTTGGCTTTATCTGTGCTTGTGATAACCCCATGCCCAAATCTAACAGGCACCAACAATCTTTGTGTAATTAATTCCCTTCACATACCTCAGATACAAGAAGCAGCTTTTCTTCCCAGCTTCTTTTACAAGCCTCTAATGTACAAATAGATACTCCTGCTCAGCCATCATCTGACCTAACTTTTGTCCTCTTAACCCATAAATTCTACACTTTCCAACTAAAACCAACATATAATTGTGGAGAATAAAAAGAGAGCTGATATGTAAATATGAAGTTATTGAGAAGATAGAGGTTTATAAGATGGTGAGAAAATGTAAGTTTATAAGTTGATGACAACAGAGCCCCCTCAATAAAAGTTATTAGAATGAGGAATAATTAAGGGACATTGAATTATAGGATCTATTTTAAGGCAGGGCTCATTCCCTTAGTACTTCTTAACATTGCAGTACATGTATTTCTTTTCTCAGAATTCACCAATTAGAGATTCATTGGAATTTATAAAGATCCAATTAAATAAGGGGATATATTTTCAATATGCTTGGGTTAGCCTGTTGTCTTGACAAAGTTATTATTATTGTCCCTTTCCGCACAGTATTATTGTGGTCTGAGCAAATTATTATATAGTAATTCTAACTGTAAGGAATGCAATAATTTCTAGATGTATTAAAATGCACCATTAGATATTTGTTCAGTATACCACTTTCACCACCCTTCTCACAACTCATCTGAGATCAGGTACACTAGAGAAATGGAACTGGGGAAGTTAGCTGTTGGGCAGTCTGATACAGTGTACTAACTAGACCTGGGGGAGAAGCCAAGTACCAGAGCAATACTAACTGTTTGCTAAACTCTTACTAATAAGGATTTTAGTAATAAGTATACTAGAAACTAACACTGCATTTTAAAATAGGATACTCTGATTTAACACAAAATAATGTGAAAAGTATTTCCTTTCTTTTTGCTTTTTCTTCCTTTTATGCTCTTTCTCCTTTTTCTCTTTTTTTTTTCTCAGCCTCATTCTTTCTCCTTCTTTCTTTCCTTTCAAAAGTCATGTTTCCATAATCTGCAAACCCAGAGCCAAATATATTCCTTGCGTAAGGATTTAATGGGCCTGCCAATCTAGAGGTTTAATAGGACAATATGAGCTCTCCTGAGAACAGAGCTGCAAGTAGTAAGTATACTTTTATGAGAAAAGTTTTCCAAGTTCTGAAGAAGTGAACTCTGAATCTATGTCAACCATACCATCTATACATTGCCTACTGTGTGCTACTTTAATGCCTTTTACTTGTAAGATAAGAAAGACAGGAGATGAAAAACAACATCACTGAGGTAGCCTGGGGATATGGTCATATGTGTGTTTTTCATAATATCGATGCCATGTATTGGTATATTAATATTAACTCTAATACCCTAATCAGACATTTTCTATTTCCTGAAGAGAGATAATTCCTTGAAAAAAATGCTAGCATAATCTGCCCTTATATTAATTAATTTATTTGTTTATTTATTTATTTTTTAGGGTAGTGTCACTGGCCCTCATATGTGGGACCGAAACCGGGGAATCTGCCCTTATATTTAAATCTTACTAGATGCTTTGAACAGATAGAACACGTGAATTTGGCAAATTCATGAGTGTCAAACTTTATGTTTAAAGGAAGACAGATAAACTTATTAAAATGGTTTTACTTGTTTAATATATTTTACTAGATTGGTACTCCATAATAGCACATACTATACTGGTTCTGCTTTTATCTTTAGATTATGCTTAACATTGTGTATGTTAAGTACATAGTAGGTACTGAATAAATAGTTATTGAATGAGTACATGAATCAATTAAAAAGGAATATGGAAAGTGGAAATTTGTTGATAAAAATCATTCTAATCATGCCAACTGAGCAAAATCCAGATTCTAAATAGGATGGACAGTGGCATTTTTTTCTTCGCTCTCAAATAATATAAGTGATAGCATTTATCTCTGAAAAGTTTTGTTAGTATAATTTTTGCATTTCCTTTATTACATATTATTTCATCCATTGTATTCTTGGTATTTCTCTATACTTTCTAAATTTTATGAATATCTATTGATTTTGAAATCACTACAAAATAAATAATCATGAAATATGAGGTCTAGCATTTGATTATATGATTAGCGCCTGTCTTAGGCATGGATGTGGCACTTTAATTAAAACCTATATTCTCAGTCCTAAAAATCAAAGTCAAATAATCAGGATATCTGTATTCACATCCATATTATGTGGAACAATTTATTAGGTTGTACCATTTCAAATATCATACATTTCATTATGAACCAAACAAAAACTCCAAAAATAGCACCTTAACCAAAGTAGAAGTTCAATTTTCTATCACAGAAAAGAAGCAACAAGGTAGACAATTGACAGCTGTTGTCAGGGAAACAGGCTTTTTCTATCTCATTGCTCTATTTATGAACGAGTTTCCAAATAGTCCATGATAGATGCTTAACTTTTAGACATAAAATGATAATCTAAAAAGCAAATAGAAGAACATTTGTTTTTAGTCCTTTTCCTTTCAAGAATCTTCCTGGTAGTATCATAACTTTTTTTCATAAAGGTCTTATTTACTTCACTTAACTATATGGTCACAACTAGCTTCAAGAAATGCTAAGAGATGTTTTAGCTTAGAAGAAATGTACCCAGCTAAAAATCAGGGCCTTTGTTTACTGAAAAAATTACTGGTTTAGAACACCTTCTTTCATACAGAATGTGGTAGAAAGAAATCAAAGAGTAAAAGCTGTAGTTCCTACTCTTACAAAAGACCTCAAGTGTGTTTAGTAGTAAAGAGTATATTGCATGGTGAGGGTTAAATGTATAACTATTACATTGTTTTGTACACCTGAAGCTAATAAAAACATTAATTTATTAATTAATTACTTTTTTAAAAAAAGAGTATATTGCAGGATTCAGCCAGAAAACTGGAAGTAAATATTGTAGTAGGAAATTTAAGAAACCTATAATAGAAATTCATAGAAAGGAAAGGAACACCTGAATAATTGAGAGAATAATTGAATGACTGAATAATTGAGAGAATAAATGAGCATGTCCATTTTTTTTTTCTTTTCTAGTTGAGAACAGCTCAAAGTCACACAATATGGTGAGGCGGTTACTATAACATTTAATTTCTTATAATGGTAGATTATACTTTTGGGGCTGTGTGCAATTTTATCAAAATATGCAAATGATCAATTATAAAACTTGCATAAAGAAACTTCACTTGTAAAATTTGTACTCTTATCTTTCTCAAAAATAATAAAGATGGAATATTCCAAGTATCTTTGGGACATTGGGATCCATCAGTTAATAATAATAAAAAAGCCTCACTTACACAAAATCCTCCCTTTTCTAAATGTAAAAACATTTCCCAAGCTTATAGATATTCCATAGAGAAAAGGCCAACCTCCCACCATGCAGAAAGAAAATAATGAAAATCTAACTTTAAAAGCAATACGTCAACCTTTGTGATGTATCCATGAAGAAAGTAACTACTGGCATAAATTATAGATGACATGCATGGTAAGAGCTCAAAAATAAATACAAGTATCAAAAGTAGAACTGGGACATGAAAGCCTCTTTGTTTTTTAGTCTTTACCCATTCTTTCAACGAGGGAAAGAAGGCAGTGGGTATTTTACTAGGTGAAAAGCAAATGTAGGGATTGCAAAAGTCGGATACTATATTTAGTGTTTTTATTTTTTAAAATGCCTTCAATTACTTGTGAATTCCCTTGGGGAACCATTGTGCTTTTTTATGTTGATGACATTATTCCTTGTAGATGACTGGTGATTACTCTTAATTGAAGTACTGAGAAATGATTTTCTATGAACTTTAGAATGAGTTAACAGAAATATTTTAAGTATGGAGAAGAAACATTTTTTTCAGGAAGGTGAAAATGAGAGGGCAGAAAAATCTATTTGAAATTGTATTACTGGAGGGCAAACTCTTCAGCTGGAAATTAATTCTCTACGGTTAGGGTTCTATGTTAGTTCCATCAGAATTTCAGAATATGTTTTTCATTGTATTCTCAATAGATGCTGCTGATTTTATAAAGGAGAAATGCTAACATAATGGAAGAAAAGAGAATAATTGAATTCTCAGTCACTAGGGCCTAAAGTGCTTTTTGGGGTCACCGAGTCTCTTTCAGAAACTTGAGCCCGCCTAAATAAAGCAGCTCATCCAAGACCACGTGGCTGGGGGAGAGCAGGGCCAATGTTCACGTTGTGTCTTCTTTAAGAATGTCAAGTCATGAATCTGTTTAACTGAAAAAGTCACTGACAAGAATGTCAGAGGCATCACTAGAAGAACTGTTCTGCATTTCCTAGAAGCAGATTTTGATTGGGCTAGACACAGCGACACTCTTCCTTTGTTATTTCAATTCCTCAGTCTTGTGCTTGTTTTATCTTTACTTGCTTTTATAATTTTGTTTCTGCCTTTATTGTGTTCAGATAATCTTCTGAAACATACATATAAATCAAGTTTCAGGCTATAATGTTATCATGCATATAATAATAGAGATGATAACGAACAATGAAAATGATGGCACTCACTGAGTGTTCTGTTCTTTTTTGTCTTATCCACCTTAATCTTTAAGAGCTTATTTTAACAGTGTAGCACTGTTCTGATCTTCCACTTTATGGGGCAACCATCCTCACATACTACCATCCCTCCCTCAGTTCATTCTTATTACTATATTCTCATTTGTTTATGCACATGCTCTGAAAAGCATTATTATATTTCAGATGTTTTGTGAAGCAAATTAGAAAATACATCTGTCTTTATAGAATGTGGAATTTTTAAGAGTAAGGTTGTGTTTTTTTAATTTATCTTTTTGAAAAATAACCTGTCTAAATAAATTGTGATCAGCATAGTCTACATATTGTATATTTACATATATTTCTTCAGATTGTCCTAATGCATTTTCATATACCAGCTATAAAGAAAGATGCTACTGTAAAATAATATACCTTATTGGGCCGGCCGAGTTGCACAGTGGTTAAGCGCTAGCTTGGGAAGCCAGCGGCCCTGGTTTGGTCCTACATATGAGGGCCAATGATACTGCCCTCAAAAAAATAAATAAATAAATAAATAAAATAATAATACACCTTATTTTCATCATTATGGCATAAGTTCCTCCCATTAGCAGGCACATTGATAAAATATTTGAAGTAGCTCTCAGTGTTAATGGCAGGTTACATGTCAATATTATAAAGAAAGAAACACCCATATAAAATCTTCACAGTATTTCTCTGTTCATTTATAATATATTTGCTCATTTTGCACATCTAAAAATATTCCATTGGAGAAACATACTGTAGTACAAAAAGTATTGATATTAAAGGTATAAATCATATAGATCCTTTTTAAATTTGTAATTTAAAATCTGGTTTTCTTTTTTAAATGTGTATACAATATCTATATTGAAATAAATGCATGCATGTATCACAGGTTCCAGAGTTTTCTTCCCTTCTTTCCAAATGAGAGTGTGTCGTTAAAAAGAAGAAAGGGTGAAACAAAGAAAAATTTATAATACAAATCATGTCCCCCAAATTAATACAAAGTCTGTTACCTGGATTATATATTTTTTAATTGAATGACCCTTTATATTTCGAGTTCCTGGACAAGAAAACTAGATAAAGTATTAAAATTTCTATAATGGGAACCAAATTATATTCCATTGGGAAACATTTTTTAAAAAGTTGTAGAAGAACAAAAATGATACATCCTATTACTAAATATTAAAAAAAGTGTAACATTTAGGTATCTGAGTAGAAAATGATAATTAAATGCTGTATCATTATGTTCTATTTCAAAATGATAAAATACTATATATACTTAAAATCATGATAAAGTATTGGTTTAACCATAGTTCCATAGGTCAAAAGTAATTACAATGAACTATTATGTTGGCCTGCCCATAACTATGAAAATGCCTGTACTAACTTCTCCCTTCCCCTTTCAAAAAGTTGTACACATATTTATGCTCAGGATAAAACATTGCGATAGGTGCTTTATCATCTGAAGAACATGATGTGAAATAAAATCTGAAATGCTTGTCGCTCTGTAAGTGGTAATAACTGTGGGAGGTAGTATTAAGTACATGTGTCATCTGCTGTTTAAAAGCATAATTTTATACTCATAAGAATTTCATAAAATGTTTATTAATTGGGTAGTTACTTTTGTATACATGACTAACATATAGATGATTTAAATAGCTTGCTTACAGTCAACAGGTGTAAGAGGCGGTAACCTGGAAGGGCCTCCACATTTGGTTGTGTAGATTGTATCCCATACTAGGACTGTGTGCCAAATGTCAGGGAGCTAGATCCAGCCCCCATTCATCTCAATAAGCTGTTCTCCCTTGGGGATGCATCCACTCAGGGCGAATACCTTTGCCTAGCTTGCACAGAGACACTAAATATACCAGCAGGGGCCCTGTTACCCAAGCTTGAACATTGATGTATATGATTCCAGAATGTCTATTATTATGCATTTTAACATATGAAATGGACATAATTGAGTTGGTCTTCTAAGTGTCTGTGAATATTGAAAAAGTCAGATTCTAAAATGACTCATTTACTAAGATAGCTTGAATTAGTCCATCTCATATAAAAGAGAATAGGACAGGTAATAAGGGAATCACATGGAATGTTCTTCCTAAGACAGCAAACTCTGGTTGAAAGAAACTTTTCAGTGTTCCAGGTGAAACAAAGCTTCATAATGAGGCATCTGAAGAATATCCATGTAGCTAAGAAGCAGCAAAGAGAAAGGTGATACCTTTGTGAATAACAAAAGGGACTGCAGCATTTTAGAAGAAAGCATTTAGACCTGTACTGACTGATAAGTCAGTTAGCAAACCAGAGAAGCTGAAACCAGAGTCCTTGGATTTGGGCAAAACAACAAAAAGCTATCTGACCAGTGAACCACTACAGAAGAGGTATTTGGCCCATCAAGATAATCAGATACTTGGACATCCTCCCCAAAATTATGCCACCCAATAGCTGCACCCTCTCCCATACAGCAGCATGGTGTTACTTAATATTATTTAACTTGTTTAAGATTTCAAAATGAGAGGAAGTGATGATGACTGAGATTTAAACCAAGCCCTTTCTAAATTCTGAACTTATATTCTTAACAGCTGTCTATTCTCTCTCATGTGTACTGTGATGCTAAACCACAATTATTTCCTTTTCTCCCTTTATTCTCCCTGTTATCTTCCTCCTTCTCCTCCTTTTCATTCTTGTGCCTCTTTATCATGTTTCTATCACTAAGCTTTCAATCCCCATGTATGCCAACCCAGCATTTTAAAAGACTCGCCTGATAACACAAAAGGATTGCCCACAATTTCCAGATTTATGTTTCCTCTGTGCATGAGAAATAGACAAAGTAAGCCAGAAATCACTTAGTCCCAATTCCAAATTTCTGGGAAAGGAGCCTAATTGGTTGGAGATGGTAAACTCTTTCTACAGGTGAGGTTTTCCTTTTTGTCCTCTTTCTCTCTTGGTGCTTTGAACCTGTTTTGTAACATGTGTTTCCCTTCTCAGCTTCTCATTCAAGCCATTTTCAACTGGTAAATTTTGCAGGCATGTGGTTCATTGAATGCCCGCAATACAAATCTTAATATCTGTGTCAAAACCCAATCCCTGAGGCTAAACCCTCCTGGTTTATCACTGCTCTTCCTCCTAATCTCATCTTGGCTCACTGTCTTCTTTTGAGCTTCCAGACCACCCATGAGTGTAGAATAGTTATGATACATTTCCATAGATTGCCTACAAATTCAGGCTGTTACCGATTATGGTTTCGTGCAGATTTGCTGACTTTGGAAGTCATATATTGGAAGCTGGGAATATCTGACTCTGGTTATAAATCTACATCTATCCTTCGTCCCCTCACCTAAAAATGAAGGAATTCAAATGTATGAGATCCTTTTTAACTCTACTCTCCACATATGATGTGTCACATATATTCTCTTACTTCATCATTTGCCTCTATCTTTGACAGTTGGCCTATTTCCACTATTCTAAGCACTCATGGGAATATCTCAATTTGGGATGAGTAAATTTTCAACAAACTTTTATCAAAAAATTGAATAAAAAATAAATACTACAAAACTGTAATATCGATAATGAAGTTTCATGATCAAATTCAGGTAATAAAATTTACATATAAAAGCTTAACAATTTCTATTTTAGGTATATACTGAAATGACATATAATACACAGGAGTCCCTCTCTTCCATTTTTATCCTCCAAAATGTCCTGGGGTTTGCTCTCAGTTTTATTTCCATTTCTTCCTAGCTCCACCCCGAATGCATGGTCACTGAACTAAGTGTCTCTCTCATTTCTCAAAACCAGCCTTCACAAAGAACATTAACTCCGCACCATAGCCGAAAATCTTATCTGAACTTTCATGAACAGAATTCTTCTGTTGCTGTTTTGAGAACCCTGAAAATTATGAGGCTGTTACTAAGTACCTCTCTCTCTCTCTCTCTCTCTCTCTCTCCAAAACCATGTTTTAGGACCTTTGTTTATTCCTCTGAAGGAGAAATGACCTCTATTTCCCTTCAGTGATGTGGCCATCTTTCAGGTTTCCACAGCCTCTCACATAGCTCTGGTCTGTTTATCACTGATCGCGCAGCTCCGAGGTTAGAAATGAAGATGATTATATCATGAGAAGCTTTATTTATTTATTTATTTATTTATTTATTTTTGAGGGCAATGTCACTGGCCCTCATATGTGGGACCGAACCAGGGCCGCTGGCTTCCCAGGCCAGCGCTTAACCACGCGCCACTTGGCCGGCCCAGAGAAGCTTTATTTTTTGCATGAAGCAAAGACAGTTTACACAGAGATCCATGATATTCATAAGTTTGTTTTAAAGTAGTAGTATAATTACACGATTCTTATGTAGGCCATGGAAATCTCTTCACAATGTGCAGAAATGCAGTGCATGTAAGGGCTAGAAGGAGCAGTATGCCCATTTCCAGTCATAAAAACATTTGAGCTTAATCTGTACTGTCCCACATAAGATGTCTGATTTCAACAAAAAATATGAGATTTAGGAAAATACAAGGAAAACAAGCATGATCTTAAGAGAAAAAGCAATCCTCAGAAGCATACTCAAATATGACACTTAGAACTTTCTGGCAGGATATTTAAAATTACTATTATTAATGTGCAAGATCAGATGGACAATTTTAGCTGAAAGAGATGAACTATAGGAAAGAAGCAAATGGAAATGCTCACAGTAAAGAACACACTAACTGAGCCAAAGGAGGCCTTTGGCCCATTATTGGTCTCAACTGAACAGAGAAATAATTGGTGAAATTGAAGATAGCTCAGTAGAATTTACCAAATTAAATTTCAGCAAACATTTATTGAGTGCTTGTTATATGCTGAGGCAGAGTAATGTGTACTGAGAATGAAGAATGGAACATGATGAGCAAGATAATATACCTGCCCATGCTGACTTTATATTCAGAGATAAGGAAGCAAATCTATGAATAAATGACTCAAACATAGTATTTTAAATATGAATACAACTTGCTATTATATTTAAAGGCTTAGGAATAGAAAGCTTTGATGGTACCCAGGACAGGCACTTTCTCCTATGCAAAAAAGAGCAACATCAGTGCAGTTTACAAAGTGAAAGACCCTGGCACTTTGAGGAATGCATGTAGCCCACGAGCTGCAGATGAGCATGTGAGGGAGGATTTGGGAATCAAGTTTTTGCAGGAAATTTGTGTTTTTATCCTTATGGTTATGGGGAGCCAGCCTTATTCTAGGAGCTAAGGAAGGCTACTCAAATGCCATGATAGAAATGATAGGCCCTCCCCTCTTACTCTGTCAATAGACTTCAGGTACAATTATCTACTGAAACCATCAGAAAAGTTGCATTATCGGTGTACATTTATGAGTTCTTGGCAGAATGCACATTTAGAAATTAGTACAAAAATGCTTTCATTATCCCGAGGTAAATATATCTCCTTGAGTAATCATTCTTATTATTGGAATTCATAATGACAGAAACTAAAAAGCTGAAATCCTATAGGCCATTAGACATTATGTTAAGGCAGTATTCTAAAATAGAGCTGTTGTTCTGATGCCACTACAAGTGCTCTTAAAAGTTATAAACTATACAGTAACAGTAATTATAAAAGGTTTCATATTATATCCTCTTAAGTAATCTATGAAGAATTTTAGTTTCATTAGCATTCCTGGATGATGATGACAGATGCCAGTCAAACAGTATTTGTCTCAACTGGAAAACATTACTAGCATCGTCTGTGCCCACAGCTCTATTTTTTTTTTTTTTTTAATTTTTTTGCCTTTTAACTTTCAGGTATCATTTATTTTATTATTATTATTATTATTATTATTTTTTAGGGCAGTGTCACTGGCCCTCATATGTGGGACCCGAACCGGGGCCGCTGGCTTCCCAAGCCAGCGCTTAATCACCGCGCCACTCAGCCGGCCCCCCACAGCTCTATCTTTATACATGTTTTATTAGCTACTGGAGGCTCATGAACTGAATTTTGGAAGAGAGTTAGGAAGCATTCCAGCAAAGCAAAATCACTATGTTCATGTAACATTTCACTTCTCAGGGCTTCAGAGACTAAAAACTGAAAATAAGAGATGAAAACCCTGCATCTATAATAATAAATATTTACATTAATAATTGATGACATTCTTATACAAACCAATTAGCAAAATGTGTGTCCTGTGATTTTTAAACAATACCTTACAACTTCCATATTAGTATTTTATCAAGTTTAACAATATTCAGAGGGTACAGGAACTTAAAATGGAGAGAATCTTCATTTGTAGGTACTTGTAGGTCATCCTTGGCAATAACAACAGGTTCCCTAATTCTTGGATACAAACATCAGAAACAGCATTTCAATTTGACTAAAAACTGATCATTGATAATGTAAGAAGACCTCGGTTCTTCCACCCTGACTCCTATCTTCATCCCCAGCTCAGGAATTTTTAGGGACTAATTCGCTAACAAAATTCAAACCTTGTGGTGATAGTAGTAGAGGCTCTTGAGGAAGAGTGGTAAGAGAATGGGGGACATCAAGATTATAATAGCAAAAATTGACAGATTTTTATAAGTAATTAGAAATTGTGTTAATATTAAATATATTGAAAAGAGGGCCGGCCGAGTGGCGCAGTGGTTAAGCGCTGGCCTGGGAAGCCAGCGGCCCCGGTTCGGTCCCACATATGAGGGCCAGTGACACTGCCCTCAAAAAAAAAAAAAAAAAAGAAAGTAAATATATTGAAAAGAATCTGAGGTAGGTTTAATAGGTTTGCATAGATAAACCTTGCAAAAAAATGTCTAAAATATATTTTTTGCTCTTATTTTACACTTTTATAGATCTATATATAACCAGTTGCAAATTAACAAGGGTATACATCTCTTTTTTAAAACCTTTTTACTAATATTGATGTTTTCTGGAAGACGTAGTATGTATAATTAGTTATCACATATTATTTGTAAAGTTAAATAACATGACTATCTGATGCTGAGTTTTAGACTTCAAAACTAGTTCCTCTAAGTATCTAAAATGAATTATATTCACTTACATATATTTGGGCAGTCGTTGCTTTCTTTAAAATTAATTTGTTTTATTTTATATCAGATTTATTTTTTAGTACAGAACATTCATTTCACTCATGAAGACACCTGGAACTATAGGAAACTCAAATTCATTGCAGTACTAATTACTATCAACTGTTTGCTATTTTTTACTTTGATTTCCTGTGTATTTTTAATTAAATTAATTGAAATCCTGGTTCATTTTGAAGTTTGGATTTAGCAGCAGCTTTCACATTTAAGCTTTTAGAATTCAAAAGCCATTTTCTTTATGGTTGCTTGTCTTAGTAAGATAATGCTAAGGATATGTGACTGAATTTATCTTTATTTGTTTTTAAATTGAATTCTCCTGAAGCCTACATAATATTTTCTTCATCCAAATGACTAGTCAGTTAGGGCTAAATGAAAAACAAACAAACAAAAAATCTTGCAGAAAACCTAAAACAAACTTATGGTTTATTGTTATGCTATACTTTGTTCTTCCTAAGCTATCACAGAAGTGTATACATTTGGTTGAAAATTTAGATTAAAAAAAAAAATCCATACTAACAGTGAACCTTCCAAATGTTTCTGTCTCTGGTTTCTGCTTTGGACTTTCTATGTTCAATGTTACACTTTTCTAATTCTTTCAGTTATTTTTTAATTACATGATCATCTAAGTCATTACATTTATTCATTTTATTACAACATTGGGCTTACATATGGAAAGCATTTGCATACTTTTTTCATACTGTTTTGGAAAACCAATTACTTCTTTAATGATGAATTTGTCTGACTAGTGCATATATCGAGTAACACTGATGCAAACATGTTAATTTTCCTATGTCTTTTTGAGAGCATTTGAATCCTTTAAAATACATTTTGAACTTCGTATTTCACTTCATGGAGTAATTCTCTAACATATCAAATAAATAATAGTGGTTATATTCCACCTACGATGCTGTGTTGCTTCTGATTTGCTGGAATGTGAGGCAGTATTAGGATTTCCTCTTTGTTTTCACATCTAACATTGCTTTTCCTCTATATATAATAGAGCCATTATTAGGGTTATGCAGCTGCTAAGGGTACCCATCCCAAATATGCACTTAGTGGCCAGGGAAATGGCTATAAAGCAGGACTGTAGACCTATTGCATCCAATGTGAGTTGAAATAGGACCAGAACTCAATTAATAGTCTGTCTTCCATATGCCACTGGTTGAAGGCTGCTCCCAGAGGCATGAATTTCCCAGAACCTCCACCCTAAGCATGTTCGCTTAGCCAGAAAATACAGGCATGCAGAGCATTAGTAAGAAGCTTCAGGAAAGTTTTACTCACACATGTGGGGAGAGTGAGTGCTGAGGGCGTAATGGTAGGCTTCTGACACTGCCTTTTACAATATGATTCTTCAAGAATTTGTGAAAATTGACATGGAAAGGATATTAAATTGTATTTAAAATGTAACTGAAGAGAAAAGATTGTTATTGTACACTCCTTATCTGTTAAAATACCTAAACCCCATTAACCCACGGATTGTAGGCTGAATTATTTACCATCAGCAAAATAGGCTCTATGCTTAGGCTCACAGGACTAGTATCCAGCCAACCGAAGATTTTAATGCAGATTTGTATGACTCTATGGGCCAAACTATCTCAGGTGAAAGGCATGTCTAACCATTTATATTATGTTAAATCATGCAAGAAAAATAAAGACTAACTCTGGGGAAAATTCTAAGTGTCATAAAATAACGAGGAAATAAATATCATTTGCCTAGGTTTCAGATGGTAAATTAATTTCAGACAATTTGCTTCAGCTGGTGGCTGACAATTCAAGGCAAATTGGATATAGAGGTAAAAATACAGACATTTCAACTCAGATTCCTCTCCATGTATCACTTACTACATTTTGCCAAAGAATAAACCCTAGGAAATGTCTAACATAAATAAATATGAGAGGGTGTATGTATTTGAAATCTTTTTAAGAGAGAGAACAAAAGTAAACACAATCCTATTCAAAGAACATTGCTCTAAACTGTGAGCAGAGAATCTCCTGAATATACAGAGCGTGCCAAAAAAATGTATATACATTTTAAGAAAGGAAAACTGTATTAAAATTGTAATAATATGTACTGATAACAAAAGATGAATACAAGTCACTTTTGACATCTGCAATTACAAGAGGTGCTCAAAGTGGTTACCATCAGCATCAGACACTCTGATTACAGAGAACTACTGCTTGAGCAATGTTGACCAAAGTGTCCACTTGTATACATTTTTTTGGCACCTCTGGTAAATAGATAGATGATAAATAGATAGATGATGATGATAGATAGATAGATAGATAGATAGATAGATAGATAGATAGATAGATAATAGATAGATGATAGATGGATAGATAGATAGATAATAGACAGATAGATGGAAAGGTACATATACACAAATACACAGAGCACACACATACAATTATCAGAAGTATTCTTAACTAAGTGATAAGAAAAAGAGAAGTCAGCAGAATTGATTTATGCTGCAATTGAGCAACCAGCTTTTGTGCTGTTCCAAACTCATTTCCTTATACCTTCAATTTGCTTCTTTAAAGTTGGTGAAAGCTCTGTCTCTGCTTTGCTAAGAGGACAACAGAAATAAAGAAAGGCAAATTATGCTAAACAAAAGATAATTTAATAAATAAGGACAAATTTTTTAATTTGGCCCATTGTACCATATACTTAAATTTCTACTTCTTATGATTTTCTTAATTACATGAAAGATACATATAATAGATTAATTTACTATTGTAGTACCCAAAATGTGCCAGACACCATCCTGGCTGTGGGATACAGAAGTAAACCAAACAAATTTCTTGCCCTAATGAGCTTACAATCTAATTAAAGAAGCATAAGTAAATAAATAATTATATAGAATACACTGCCAGGCAGTGATATAAAGCAGTGTGAGGATCGGCATTGCATTAACTAGGTGGTTAGGGAAGGCAACAACGGTGATGCAGCAGTTGAACACAAACTTTAAAAACAGTGAATCAGAAAACCAGAGAATGGGTAGAAGTGACTTGTTCTAGAAGGATTAATTGTTGAGGACAGAGGCAATCCGATAGAGGGTTTATTAGAATTTTCGTGGAAGTGTTAGAGGGCCAGGTTCCTTAAACTGGAGAGAATAAGGGGAGAGAAATATGAGATATGTCTGAAAGAAAATCAGGACCCAAATCATATGGGGCTCTATATTGAAAGTGATAGTCCATGGTGAGAAGTTGGGATTGTATTTTGAGTCTGACAGAAGCCATATGAGTGTTTTGAACAAAACTGTGAAATGATCTGACTCATATTTTATAAAGACCACTCATTGTAGTTTCTCTGTAGAGAACAAAATCAATGAGAGCAAGAGTAGAAACAGAGAGAGTGGTTAGGAGGCTATTACAGTACCAATGTGGGACAATGATGTGTTGTGTAAAGGTCAGATTATGGGTATGCATTTTCAACAGAGCTGATTCTATACATTTATATAGTCATGCTCAGATTTCTGTCATGTGCACAGCCATATTGATGTTTACTGAGAAATTGATAGCTTATCATGGCCCTAACTGATTAGACGGAATTACATTGTCATTGTCTTGATACTCCTTGAATATTTTGTATGATACCAGGTAATATATCCTAAATAATAAATATAATGATTAAAAAAGCTTTCAGTAGCTAATACAAAGAAAACGTTTCCTAAATTTAAACCCTTGAAGTAGCAGAGATGGGTAAGATGGCCGCGCCTGGGAGAACACTGGACTGAGGTAATCTGTGCTACCTGTCTCATCCTATTTTCAACATTCCCTTGTGTCTCCAGGGAGATAGATCAGCTCCTGGCAGTAGAATTTGATGGATGTGTGATCATGAGTAGATTTCCCTGAATTTGATACTCAATGCTTGCTAAAGAGGACTACATAGAAATACATGTAAATTGACAGCCATTTAGATAGGGCTCAATTGGGGAGAGAAAATGCTAAACCCCTGCAGCCACACTTATCAGTGTGATGACAACATACATTAAGGGATATCTATATTTGATGAAAGCCACTTCCTATTTGCATCATCTTAGAATCCGAGAAGTTATGTGCCAGATGTTAGCTTGGGGATTATTATATCTTTTTTTTTTTTTTTAAAAAAGTAAAAGATGGTAATTGCTATTCCTTTCATAGTTGAATAGGGGCAGAGCCCATACCATAGATTTAGTGGGGTTTCCTTTGAAAAGTGAATTTTACTGCATAAAAATTTAACCAGACATGGGAGGGGCACGGGGGTGGGGGAGGTGAGTCATTGGATATGGTTTCTATTTGTAACATAAGTAGAAATGCTTTTTCTGGGGAGCTTCTTATTCCTAACTTTGACCAAAGCTAGTTTTGTCCCTCTACTTTTATTAAGGATATGAACATATAGACCAGACTTTTTCAACATTATTTTTCCTTTAAGTAGCCTAAGATATACTATATAATGAATTCAGAAGGAATGGAAGCATCAAGAATAGGTCCAAAAGTTCCCAGCAGATCAATTCCCTAGAGAACTATATTTAGCATTTATTAATGATTACCTATTTTTGTGAAAAATTGGAAGAGGGGGTGGATCATTGGGTAGCCTACTGTAGCTAGCTAAATTCCTTGAAAGTCAGTCATGATAAGTGAAAGAAACCATTATGTCTATGCCATCTGAATAGTCGCTTCTCCATGAAGGCCAGCGTGCTCATTACCATGGGAAACTGCAGAGAGGATCCAGATCTGACGGATGTAATCACAAGGTCAAAGGCAGACACACAAGGTTGAGTGCTGTTTCCTCACTGAACTTTATCCAGGGGAACTTTTCTCAGAATTCTACTTCAGACTTCTGCAGAAATTTGCCAAGTTTATGTGTATAATAAAGTGAAACATTAGTAGAGGGTAAAACATTCCAAATTCTTTATGGAATTTAAAAGTAAAAGGAGGTTGACCAGCAATGAAGAAATCAGTTTCAAAGACTTAAGAGGATAGATTGGCTGAGGGTGGGGCAAAATGTCACTGCCACAGAGCATTGTTTTTATCGATGTGTCAGCATAGAGGGTAGTCCCAAAGTGCAAGCCACACTGTTAAAATCCAGGGAAATGATAATCCATATGCTGACTAGCTCGACATCTCAGAAGGGGGTAGAAGTGCACATCAAATGAAATAAAAGCTAAAGAAAGTGTTGAAATGTGGGATTAGGTCATTTCATGGAAGCTATCTCAATCAAGTGCCGGGGACCAGAGGTCCATATGGAAGCTGAGCTTGGTATAGAAAAATGACATTATCCATTTATAAGCATAACAGGGATGATGGTATTAATATGTACTAACAACAACTATGTTTAAATGAGTATTCAGTGTCTATAAGGCATGGTGACAATGCCCTTAAGTCAGATCAGTAACACTGTGGTAAGTGTTTACCTTTCTTTCAGACCTCGGAAAATAAGGCATCGCTAAAAAGTGATTAGGATCAATTAAACTAATTTTCAGTGCTTTAACTTTTCTACCATTGATTTTTGAGAGTGAGCCGGAGAGTCAATATTATGCAATGATTTGTTCTCTGGCAGGAGCATAAAATGTAACCACACAGCAAGACCAATATGTGAAAGGAAATAACAGGATTTGTGAGTAAGTCCAGCTGCTGCCCATATCAATAGCTCAGAATGTTTTTCTTGATATATATTATACACAGAAATTGTGCTATATTAATCATTTATTCTATTTAAGATGGTAATTACATGATCAGAGGGGCATCAAATAATAGCAATAGTAACATTATTAACACGTATTCCCGGAGAACATCAAGGCTCAACTATGATGTATTTTCCAATAAAAAGAGTTCAATGAAATAGTTAATATTTTTAAAAGTAAATTTCACATAAGTAGAATGAATTCTTATCTAGAGAATGATAAGAGTAAATGAGGTATGTATTTAGATAGTCATTCAGTAAATGGAATATATCTTTGGATAGTCATTTATTTACAATATAACAGTATTATAACAGTATATTACCTTTTTTTAAAAACTGAGGCATAAAAGTTATGGATTAGATGAGTCCTTGAAACCAAAACTTGGAGGCAGAGGGAAGTTTAACAAGCTTGAAATAAACATAATAGAAACAAATTTACAATGAAATTACATTTTTCTTTTCTGAAACTATTATGAGGATTTCCATGGATGCTACAAGAAATCTCAAGTCCAGATTCATATTTCCTGTTGTTAAGTGAAAAACTCCCCTTGACAGAAGCTGACTGCGAATGATTCTAGGAAGCTGATAATGGCAACGAGTTAACTTAGTACAGATATCCTCATGATAATCAGCCACTTTCCCTGTTCATACCATACTCTGTCACCCCCTGGGGTTTAAACATGACAGAAAAGAAAATTACTTCAGGGAGAGTCTTTTTACTAAATTCAAACTAAATGCCATATAAATGGACAGAATTTCCCACAAGGATATCCATCTATCAGCCAGGTGATGTGTTGAAATTTCTCTCTGAGAAGAAACTGACAAATATGCCAGCCCATTCTGATCTCTTCATTCTGACAACAGTAGCGTTTTTTGATATCTTGCAATGTATATTTTGATTGTATTTTTTTCTTGAGCTGTTTTTGTTTGTTGTTCACATGTCAATGATGTACTGCGTAATGAAACAAGAAATAGTGCCCGTGTGTGTGTGTGTGTGTGCATGTGTGTGCGTGTGTTTTACATGCATGCAAGCCAGGTAGGAGACTACCTTGATTTTGTGAGTTCCAGGCCCTTCTAAAAATGTATTTTTATAACCTCAGGCCTTTGAGGCAGTGTGATATAAGAGGAGAGGTTAGAAGATCTGAATTTTAGGTCAGCTGTAATGTATAGCAAATTGTTCATTATCCCCCCCTTCATGCACACCACCCCCTACCAACCTAGGACTTTGGTTTTACATCTATCAAAGAAAGATTTGCAACCAGATGTAATGATATTCCATTCTAGATCTAACAATATGTGAATTACATCAACAAACAAGCCGTTGAAGAAAATGACATCATACCTTTCCCTTATGTTTCCTCTAGCACACAAATTACCAGCTGCCCATGTCCTTTGGGAGTATAATACATACATTGACCTGTGGTGTCAGTGACGTAGGAAAATAGACATGAACAGTCTATCTCTCATTACTACGTCATATCTCCTACAAAATAAACTGAATGCTGTCAATTCTCCATGTTATGACTTGAAGCAAGAGCAAATCGGTAAAGGAAATTGCTTATAGATACAAAAATGTCTTCCTTAGTTTAAGGTGCTCATTGATCTTAGCTGCTCATTGATAAGAATTTAAGATCTTTGAGTTTCTTTTTTCTACATCTTCAAAAGCTTATCTTGCCCCATTGTGCTGAAAAGTACTTTGCACATAAATGTTACTGAGAACATTTTTTGCTGACTTGATTTTTTTGCATTGCTTGGTTGATGATGTTGGTAATGATAATGGAAGAAAAAATAAAGTAACATTTAATATTTGTAGGACCCTAACATCCTTTGGTAGAGAACTTTTGGGAAGTGTTAGGTATTGGCTTAATCTAGAAGTATAAAGCAAGCAAAATTGATCTTGTCACATTGTCTCTGTCAGTTTCCCCACCCTTACATCATGCTGTGTACAGTATAGTTAAGAGGGAAGAAGTTCTGATATTATAGTAAAATCTACATATGCATTACAAATACTACCAACTTTCCTGTGGAGTGTTGAAGCACTAACTTCCCATTATGCAAGCCTATTAACAGTTCCAACAAACAATTTCACACAAGGCAAACAACTACAATGGCGTCTAAGGAAAATACATAACAATATATAAACTATATACATTCTTACTCAGTAAAAATTATGGAATGGTTTAGTGTAGTATACTTATCAAAATACAAAATACATTACATGTGTGGAATACCAGTTATCTAAAAGCTAAATGAATAAATCTATATAAACCATTTTTTCCTTCATAAAGTAGGCAGTAAGAATTTACCCTTATAATATTTTTCCAGAGGTCTGCAAGTCTTTGAAGCACACTGGGAAGTAAAATGAGTAAAATATACATGATTTCTTTTTTCCAAATTCAGTGAATTTCATTGAATGCAAAGCTTTTGTGTCTATCAAATCATGGATTATATTTAACCAGTAAACCTTTATTGATTGTCTTCCATGAAAAAAGCAAAGTGCAAGTTGTTCAGAGAATACAAAAATGAAGAAGAAATGCCAGCTGAGTGGTGCGGTGGTTAAGAGCTGGCTTGGGATGCCAGCGGCCCCGGTTCAGATCCCACATATGAGAGCCAGTGACACTGCCCTCTAAAAAAAAAAAGAAGAAAAATTTATTCTTGCTTATTATTAAAATGACTGAGTGAACAAATACTCCATAATATCCTTAAGTCTTTTCAAATAAAATTAATATATTGGATCATAATAAATCTGACCCTGTGATGTGAATGGGACCTTTAAATGATCTTATTTATTTATTTATTTATTTATTTATTTATTTATTTTATTTTTTTATTAGTTTCAGGTGTACAACACAATGCAATAGTTATACTCTTTACCCCCCAAAGTGAAAACCCTCCTCCCCCAGTTTGCCACCCCACTTCCCCCCCATATCATACATATCTATCACAACTCCCCTGACTCCCCTCCATAGTATACTCCACATCCCGTGACCATCCACATATTCAGTTGCAGTTGGCATACAATACTATACAACATCAGCTTCAGGTGTACAGTGCAGTGATCAAGCCTCTACTCCATCCATGAAGTGGTCTCCCTAACAAGACATATGACTATCTGACACGCCACAAAATTTTTACAACATTATTATATTCCCCGAACTGTGTTTCATATCCCTGTGGCAATATTGTAGTTGTCTATTTATGCTGTCTAATCCCTTCCCCTTCCCTCCCATCCCCACCCGTCTCCCAACTAGCAACCCTCAGTTTTTCCTCTACATCTATGAGTCTGTTTACTTTGATCGTTCACTCAGCTCTTCAGACTCCACACACATGTAAGATCACATGGTACCTGTCCTTCTCCAACTGACTTATTTCTCGCAACATAATAGTCTCTTCACAACATTATCAATTACATTCCCAGAACTGCCACCATATCCCTGTGGCAACCTTGTAGTCCCACATACACTGTCCAAAAGCTTCCCCCTCTCCCTCTTCCCCACTCCCTCCCAGCCAGCAACCATCAGTTTTTTCTTTATATCTGCTTGATATGACTGCAATCTTCTTAAATTGTCTCTCTGGGTTAGCTTGTTTACCCCTTTCTTTTGTTTAAAAAAGCCCTTTTAACATTTATTGCAATGCTGGCTTGGTGGTAATGAATTCCTTAAGCTTATTCTTTTCTGAGAAGCTCTTTATTTCTCCTTCAATTTTAAGTGATAGCCGTGCTGGGTAGAGCAATCTTGGTTGTAGGCCTTTATTTTGTGTCACTTTGAATATCTCCTGCCACTCCCTTCTGGCCTGCAGAGTTTCTGTAGACAAGTCAGCTGTTAGTCTAACAGGAGTTCCTTTGTATGTAGCCTGCTGTCTTTCTCTTGCTGCCTCTAGGATTCTGTCTCTGTCTTTAACCTTTGCCATTTTAACTATGATGTGTCTTGGTGCAGACCTGTTTGGGTTCAGCTTGTTTGAAACCCTCTGCACTTCCTGGGCATGTATGTTGATTTCCTTCACCAGGGTAGGGAAGTTTTCAGTCATTATTTTTTCAAATACATTTTCGACCCCTTGCTTCTTCTCTTCTCCTTCTGGTTGGTATCCCTATGATTCGAAGGTGGTTACACTTCACCTTGTCCCATAGGGCTCTTAAACTATTTTCATTGTTTTTTATTCGTTGGTCTTTTTGCTGTGCCAACTGGGTGAGTTCTGCTATTTTATCTTCCAAATTGCTGATCCGCTCCTCTGCTTCATCTATTCTACTGGTGATTCCTTCGAGTGTGTTCTTCATTTCAGTTATTGTATTCTTTAGTTCTAACAGGTTGTTTTTTATGGTTTCCCTATCCTTCTTTATGTCCTCGCTAAGTTCCTTAAACATTCTTATCATCAGTGTTCTAAACTCTGTATCTGAAAGGTTGGATCCCTCTGTTTCATTTGGTTCCATTTCTGGAGGTTTCTTCTGATCTTTTACTTGTGACATGTTTCTTTGTTTCCCCATTCTGGCTGTCGGTCTGGGATGGCTTTGATGTATTAGATAGATCACCAGGAGAGCCCTGGCTGGATCACGCAGGCACACAGCTCACGGCCCAACACTCCCAAGAAAACTCCCAATCTTAGCCTGTTCCAATCAGCCACTTGCAGATCAGGACAAGCAGCCCGACAACCAATCACCAGCTTGGAAACTCTGCAAGCAGAGTGCGGAGAGTGGGACCCGAGGGGCTTGCGCACTCCCGCGTCTCAGTGAGCAGCCTGTTGGAGCCGGATCACTCCCACTAGGTGTTTCCCTGGCAACGCAGCACAAGCTGAGCGGAGGGTGGGGATCCGAGGCGGCTTGCGTACTCCCGGGTCTCAGTGAGCAGCCTGTTGGAGCCAGAGGGCACTGACCCTGCGTTTCCCTGGCAACTCAGTATAAGCCGGGCGGAGGGTGGGGATCCAAAGCTGCAGGCCTGCGCACGCACACACGTACTTCCGCGCCAATTCCACCAGACCAATTAGGTCTCGGACCTGATCCTTCGTGGGAGGGCCCAAGCCTGACAAAATGGCGTCCTCCCTATACCACTCGTGTGCAGGCTCCACACCACGGAAACAATAGTCCCAAAACCTCCAGCCTTTGCACCAAAGGTGCTCAGTTCAGTCCGTCCCTGCAGGCTCCCGGCTCACACAGCCACTCCCTCCACCAGGAACCAGGTAAGTGCTCATGGGCGAGCAAGCCCGGGCGCTGGCCCCACTGATTCTCCAGCCGCTCTTAGCCTCACCGAGCTGAGCAAAGAGAGTCCTCACTAATTTACTGCCGGCTATCTTAGAACTTCTCTTCCCAGCAAAGGAGCTCTGGGCTGGTGAGCTTGGTGTGCGGCCGGAGGGTCTCTCCCCCAATCAGACAAGCTTCCCACAGCTGGGGCTTCCCTCATGGGGTTTGCCCTCTCTCGTCTCCGCCTGTCCTACCAGACCCTACGCGGCTTCCTCTTTAAGTTCTTCGTTTAGTGGTTCTGTTCATCCAGTGTTCCGGGGACCTCCAGGGTTGAACGCTGTATAATTTGCTTGTAATTTTGGTGTGATCCTGGGAGGCAGTTAGCACAGCGTCTGTCTATTGGGCCATTTTACCGTAAGTCCTAAATGATCTTCTTAAAGGAGAACTCTAAAACCTTCTAAAAGTGGATAAAAACATTTTTAAAATAAATAAGTGTTCTCAGTGGTAACTATTGTTTTCTGAATTAATTACAGACTTCTGGATTTAGTATTAACAGTACTTCATATCATAACTCCAATCTACTTCATATTCCATCATTTCCCAAGACTTCCCATTTATGCCACTAACAAATTTAATTTTTCTATTTTCTAAATACATTCTGTGCTTGCCATACTCTGGGTCTTTGCTTATGTTGTTTACTCTTCCTGGAATGCCACTCCTTATCAGTCAGAATTCTATTCATCTTTAAATGTTTATATCCACTGTTCCTTACTTTCATGAAGCTTTTCCTAATTGCCTTGCCATGGCTTTTTCAGAATTGTAATGGAGTTTTGTTTTAATCTCTCTCTCAAGACATATTTTTCAGGGTGAAAATACTTTGTGAGATACATAACAATACCTCAATTCCAATTTTTGGGCAGTCACTGCAAGATCTTGAAGTGCAGTAGGAAGTAAAAAGACTAAAATACATCCAGTTGTTTTCATCCTAGCATGTTGCATACAGTAGTAGAAACTGAGACTTAAGTGTTCCTTCACATTTGAGGTCACATAGTGTTTCTCTATGGCTTCTCCTCTGTAATTTTTTCTGCTTTCTTTAAACACACAGGAAGTGTCTTCCAGTATTTGACAACACCCCTAAGGATGCAAAATACTGTCAAGTATTCCCTGATCCAAGCTGAACCTCTTTATTTTCTTCAACATTCTAGCTGTTTCAGTGTTCAGGTCATAAACCATTCTGTTTGTGTTTCCTCATTTTATTTACTGTTCAAAACAGAGGAGCCAGAAAAGAAGTTCTTCTTCACCATGATCTAACCAGCATAGGGTTGAGAAGAACTCAGAACGTCTCTCATTTAGGAGAATCGACTTCATTAGTGCTGTCTGTGATCAAATTATTGACTTGGAGGGCTTCATCACTCAGTGGAACTCAAATTGAACTTTCAGGCAACTGGAACCCTAAAGGCCTTTTGAAATAGGATACTTCTCTTTATTTGTTTAGTAGTATTTGTGTACTATCATACATATATATATATATATATACTTTGTGTACTATCATATATATTATCATATATATATTATATATATATTTTGTGTACTACCATATATATATATATCATATATATTAGTATTTGTGTACTGTCATATATATATATATATATATATATATATATGATGTCACGTCTCTGTGCGGCTAGGTCTAGCTTCCTCGAGAGGACTGGCGGGGACTCAGAAAAAGAAATAAAGAGCATGAAACAGGGATAGTTTAAAAAGCAATGTGAGCCAGGGGACTCTGTCTGATGGACAAGAGCCCTGAATCTGGTCAGCTTGCAGCTTTTATTGAGTACAATCAGGGAAGGGGCTTTGTTCTTTCCGAGGTCTGTAAATCACATGGGTCATCCAAGAATTTAGCCAAATCTCCCTATGCCTCACAGACCACCTCAGCCGGAAAAACCCTTTGATCAATGCAGCCTTGCCCCCTATGGGGACAGATAAATGGTTCACTATGACATCTTGAGGCAAGAATGCAAGGAGGACTGCTGTTATCTTAGGAAGATTTCTCTCTTCTTTTGCAGGCTGCTAGCTCTGCAGATAAGGGTTCACAGGCCCTTAAGCCCCACATGCTTCACCTCCTTGATTCCTCCCAGGGTACCCAAGAACAGGCGCCTGGCTTAGGCCACCCTAATGTGCATATTTAGGGTCTTGCCAGTCATTGGCTGACCCGCCCTCTCTCTTAGGTTCCCATGGGGTTTTGCCATAAACATAGTGAATATCCTGTTCCTGTGAGGCCCTGCTGTTATGCGGGAATGCAGGGAGGCAAAAGGCGTGGCTGCTGTGAGGCCATATGTGTATATATAGTCCATATATGATGCATATGACACATATATGATCTCTATATAATGCATATATTGTGTGTGTGTGTGTGTGTATATATATACACACACACACACACACAATACAGTCTTATTTGTCTTCAGATCCATTTTTACACAGTAATTGTTTCTCTTCACCCAATCTCATAAAAATTTTGATGAAAAGGTTAGGATAACCAAATGTAGAGGAGGAAGAAACTTTCCTCTACCTTTCACGTTTCTTTGGGCTGGTCTAATAATTGCATCTATATAAAACAGATTAACAAGAGAAAATAATCAAACTTAATAATATACATATATATGGTAACCCCACATGCATGGGAGGTTCATGGACAAAAAGGGAAAACGAGGTATATATAACATTTTGAATTAAGATGAGGTAAGACACCTTGGGAATTCAGAGGATGGAGGAAAGTCATTGCAGAAGGATAAGAAGAGCAGATGCTCAGTAATTAATAGTTTGCCCTGCCATATAGATGGGTCCAAAAGGTTATTTCTGATCATCTCTAATTGTGGGCAAAGCCCCTAATTCAAATTTCTTCTAGATAGTCAGGGAGAGAGGGAAGAATTTTCTCTGGAGTCCTCAGGGTCTCAGTTGCCTTTAGCTCAAAATAATTTGCATACCACCAACGCACATCTTGGGGTAATCTATTCTGAACCCCCACACAAACAAATCTCAAAGAGGAGTAACTATATAATATAATAGTATATCATATGGTCACATTCAAGCCAGAGACCTGTAGCACTGCGAGCTATGCCACAGAATTCTAAAGTATTTGGGGGTCTAGACCATCTGCAACAGTGGTGATTTATGTTGGTACCAGAAGACAATGTGCGTCATTAAAAAGTATAGAGAAAGCAGACAAGTTTTATCTGCCAACTTCTACTTCAAACAGAAAATACTCCCTTAGAGACCCACAGAGATATCTGCACTCACCATTCTAAGGGATCGTGAACATACAAATCTGGCAATTTGTTTGACACGTAATTGTTTACACATGTATTCAGTATACAATTTCATTTGATCATTATGATAAAAAAGCCTATGGATTTAACATTGAAAGAATTATTATTCCATCTTGTAGAAAAAAGAAATTGAGGTTCAGAAAGACTCACTATATCACTCAGGAAGAGACCGTTAAAAAGTGGCTGTTTCCTAAATCACTTCTGAAGTTTGTAGAATAATGTAGTTATTTACATGAAAAGCGAAGCAATTTCACTTCGTATGTGAAATTCCATTGGTAGAGCAGGACCTGGAGAACATTGAGTCTTGACTAACTGAATGTTAAAATGTTGATTGAATCAGAAAATGAGAATAGAAATTATAAGCACTAATCCTATGATCATGACTTGCAATCATGCTCCAACTTGACAGGTGTAAGCTAATGTTGGCCACCTTAGTATAAGCAAATGTTATTCAATGCATTCAAAGGACAGTAGTCCCAGCTTATCTGCAGCGTCACTTTCTGTGGTTTCAGTTACCTGTGATCAACAGTGATCTCAGAATATTAAATGGAAAATTCAAGAAATAAACAGTTTATAAGTTTTAAATTTTGTGCCATTCTGAGTAGCATGATGAAATCTCTTGCTGCTTTTCCACCCTGTACAAGACATGAATCATCTTTTTGTCCTGCATATCCACACTATATACGCTCCCCTCCCATCCCTTAGTAGCTCTGCTGGGTATCAGAACCACTGTTGCAGCTTGGCAGTGCTTGTGTTAAAATAAACCATAGTTTACTTACTAATGGCCCCAAAGCCATCACATAAGTTTTATTACATTATGTTGTTATAATTATTTTATTTTATTGTTAGTTATTTTGTTAATCTCTTACTGTGCCTGATTATAAATTAAACTTGATCATAGGTATGTATAGGAAGAAACATAGCAAGTGTAGGGTTTTGTCCTATCTGTGCTTACAAGGATCCACTGGTGGTTCTTGAAAAGGACACCCAGCTAGTGTCTGGAGAATTTCTTATTGTCATTGGAGGAATGCCCATGCCCCAAATGTTCGAATTGGGTACAGAACCAAAACAGTTCTAAAAATAAGATGAGTAAAAAAATAAGTCAGATAAAGAATAAGAAATTAAAATGTTTGATTCAGGGTGTATATTTAATAAAAGTAACTTAAATTGAAAAATGACAGCAATACTTCTTTTGAGTATAATGTTATATTATCATTTCTTTATAGCATTTTTTAGATTTTATAAAAGCAATGGTATGAACAGGTAGAAATGAGTATATATATATATATATTATATATATATATATTTATACAGTAATACCTTGGTTTGTGAACATAATTCATTCTGGAAGCAAACTACTCATATTGCACATCTCTCATTTACCAAGTTAAAATGTATTAGAAATGTTTGCTCATCTTGTAGAATACTTGCAAACCAAGTTACACGCAATCCAAGGTTTTACTGTGTGTGTGTGTGTGTGTGTGTGTGTGTGTATATATATATATATATATATGCTGTTTTAGAATGAAACTAATTTCAATTGAAAAGGATGTATTTTTTATGGCAAGATAGCAGTAGTACCTGAGAATATTTTGTTAATTAAATAAAGCAATGAATAATTTATGACTTCCTAAATATTCATTACAGGTATTTTTTTTTTATTTTTTTATTCTGAAATAAACATTTTTTAAATTAGTTTCAGGTGTACAACACAGTGCAATAATTATACTTTTTATTTATTTATTTATTTGTTTATTTTAAATTCTCTTACTCTGAAATAAACATTTTTTTTAAAATTAGTTTCAGATGTCATTACATGTATTTTTGATTTCAGAAAAATACTCTAGAGGTAACCGGTTAGCTCAGTTGGTTTGAGCATGGTGCTAATAACACCAAGGTTGCCAGTTCGATCCCCATAAGGACCACTGTGAGCTGTGCCCTCCCTATAAAGACCATGGCTGTTCCCCTATAAAATTTAAAGCAAAAAAAAAGGGGGTTTAAAAAAAGAAAAAAGAAAGAAAAATACTCTAGGGCTCCCCATTCTTACTGTCATACTATGTAGTCAAGGAATTTGAATGTTCCAAATCCTCTATTCTATTCAATAACTCCCACCACCACCACCACAATTCCCCTGGGCTATGAAGAGATAAAGAGAGAAGGAAACTACATTTTGGATGCTCAGGAAATAGCTACCCCATGGAGATGATGATGATGATGATTATAACAATAATGTGAGATACACTAAGCTCTATGCCAAGGCTCTGTATGTTTTAGACTAGCAATTCTCAAATGTATGCATGTATCAGAATCAATGAGAAGCCTTGTTAAAACAGGTTGCTGAACTCCATTCCAGAGAGTTTCTGATTCAGTAGGTCTGGGGTTCAGTCTGACCATGTACATTTTTGTTCTAAGGTGATCTCATGGTACTAAATCAGGGACTACATTTTGAAAACCACCATTGTAGATATTTAACCCACAAACAATGTATGAGGCCACTACTATTATTCTTCTATTACACATGAAGCATCTGAGCCTAGAATCATAATAACAGGCTAAAATCACTGTGTGATTCAAGAAGAGGCACCTGTAACTATAAATTCTGATACAATATCATGGAATTCAAAGCAAGGCCAATGATGTCAAAGGACGTTAGAATTGGTAAAAATTTGTTATAGCAAATTTGGAATAATTCATATATTGGTATTTTTTTTCTGTTATGTAATAGAATGGAAAGCTGACTATCATCTATTTAATTTGACCAATATAGAGAACTCTTTGGCTCCTTGAGTTGAAAATAACCTCATTCTTAATAGTTATAGATGTGAATTATCCAAGTAATTTCATTTTATAATTTCATTTTGAGCAATACTATTTCAGGAAATGATGGGATTAAGCATTAATTCTGTAAGAAAAGTACCTTGGCAGTATGTTGCATAGCTTGATTGCTTGAATTAACTAACAAGCTGGAAATTTACTAAGCATTCAATCAGAGATCATGATTATTTAGCATACCGTTGGCAGAAATGATCAATTAAGTACAGCATTATAAATGAGACAAGGAATGGGATACAGGAGCACAGGGGTGGAGGGTCCCACACATATGAAGTAAAGAAATAGGGAGTCAGCAACAGACAAATAAGACTATCCAAGATACATAAACATGGAAGGTAGGGACTGAAGATTTACCACCGATCTACCACCAATTGTCTACACACTGATGGGGATCCAGATAAACAAGTGAATGTTTTTAAGGTAGTATAGGAGAAGAAAACTTTTGCCTTCTTCCTTTCTAGGTTCTTTGGCTGGCCCAATAATTGAATTGACGTAAGACAGATTAACAGAAGAAAAAAATAATAATTTAGTGCATATGGGGACTAAAGCAGGCTGCTTTTATACCTTTAGTCAAATTATAAATTTGAGCAGAATTGACAGGACAAAGACATTTAGGCTTGGGGCAGTAAACTAGTGAATAAGTAACAAAGTTTGTTTATGTTGCCTTCTCAGCCCTGAATTCCCTGTCTCTGGCAACAAGGCCACCTTCTACCCTCCAGGTGCTAGGAATGTAAGCTTCACATGGGAAATCTGTTTCTTGCTTACTTACACGGGGGTAAATGTGGGTCAGAATGACCTTGACACTCTTAAGTAACTTCAATGTAAAATAATCAACATGCCAAAGTGGTACATTCTGCAGCCACCTGCCCTGATCCCCATCAGCTGAAACAGTTAAAAACAGGAACCTGAGTAGTTGAAGCCTCTTTGGCCTATGAGATTGCTGGTGATTTATGTGGTTTGGCTCTGCTGAATCCATTTGTTGAAATCTACATTCCCAAAAGCATCATATCATTTGGTACATAGTAAATGCTTAGTATTTATTTTTTTGAGTGGATGAATATATTTTTAGATAGATGCATGCATGCATGCACACATAAGTTAGAGAAAGTGTGTAAACATAAATTGAAAGTTAGAATCCAAAGCCTTTAGAGTTGAAAGGAGTTTGGAAATAGTTTAGCTTAATTTTCAAAATGTGGAAACTGGAGATATGGATTGTAGATTCAATTTCATCCATGTACTTGTAGTGTCACTTTGAGAGCATCTTTGTCCTTGGGAATACAAAGCTATTGAGACAAAATTATCTCTGAGTTAAGGGAAAAATATACTTTACTTATATTTACATAACTTGCAATTTGATTCCCACAGGCAAAATGAATTTCTATTGTCAGTCACTATAGATTCTGATTTAAAAATAAATAATTTCAGTGTAATTACATTTAACTTTGTGTAATTATAATCACCTATGTGATTATGGTTGCGTTAAATTTTGTAATTCAATTTGTTGATAAAGAGCTTTTAGTGTAACCTCATATAGGAAAAAACACTTTTAAAGCTCTTAACAAAAATTTTTATAAAATAATTTAAGCAGAACTGAATTAATTGAAATTACAGCAATCTTCTTGTTCTATGAAATGCCTCAGCACAAAACTTTTTACCAAGTTAGTGATGGCCCTTAACAAATTAAAAATATCTTGCATTCATACACTAAAATATATGTATAAAGTATAACTTATATAAACTAAAATATTCAGTGCAAGGTGGAAAGAGAAAATATGACATTTCCATGAAAAGTTTAAACCTTGTTTTTTTTTAAAAATAGCTGATAACTTGGAAACCTATTCAGTTTTTGTAGATTGAAAAGTTTTAATGTCACATACCTAGTGAGTGTTAATCATAATTACACCGAGTTTAGCACTGGGTTTTTTAGCTAGAAATTCTCCATTTATTAACTGTTATGGATCCAAACTGATTGTTATTGCCACATAACCATCCCTGAAATTTGTAAGTTTCCAAAGAAAAGGATGCTTATGTTGGTCCTAAGCTCCATGCCACCCAGACCTCTACCAACCCCAATATATACAGTTTCTGGTCCTTGAGAAGAGAGCAGATATCGTATCTGTCAACATATTGGGGTTAGTAAAGGTTGAAATTTTTGCTGCGAGTTAAATCAACTACTGAACAGTAGGTCAGCAAATGCCCTGCAGAAAAAAGTACACAGGTGGTGTTATCACTCCTGCATTGTATGTGACACTTTAGTGAAATCTAAAGAAAAAAATACCTTCGCAAAAACATAGCTTAGAAAAAAATAGAGTAGGAAGCTCCAAACGCCCATTCCTCCACAGAAACATCAGTAAACAAGCAGAAACTGTCAGAACTAATTTGGTAGAACTCTGGAAATAGGCAAACGTTTACAACAAACAAGTGAACCACAAATTAAGAAAAAGACAACTAAAAAAATTGCTGGAAAGCATTATGGCTTTGCTCTCCCTGTCTCCCTCTCTCCCAGGCACAGCAGTGGTCTTGAAGGTGGCAAGCTGTGTTACCAATGTGGGACCCTTGTCCCTGGTTCTGGAGGGAGCAGGGCAGACTTTGTTTGTAAATAATTTATTGGTTCTGTTCTAACCTATTTGCAGGACTGCCTGAGATGATAGTCTCTGTTTTGCCTATTTTGGAACTCACTCAGAGCAGCCGATAAAGCCAGTGAGCATTGCTGGAAAACATTGTAAAGCAAGTGAAAAACCTGCAGCTGCCTGGGGCAAAAGACTACAATCCAGCATTATAATAGGAGCTTAAAGATAGGGAGGAAAAGGTAGGGATAGAGTTTCTGTGGAAAATTAGGGTATTTAAATGCACCTGCACATATTGAGGAATTTGTGAAGCTATATACAGGCCCCAGTCATAATAGATGGCCAGAAAAATACTGAGAGGATCCTCAGCTTTCATAAAAATAAAGTTAAAATGAAGATTTACTCCTATGCTTTCTCAAAAAGTTTTATATTTTTTAGATCTTGTATTTAAGTCTATGTTTTATTTTAACTTCGTTGTTGTGTATGCTGTGAGGGAGGGGTCCAATGTTAAATTTAGAATTTTCCAATGTAGAGGCTTTAGATATTTAAAGTCAATATCTGCAAAGCCAAAATCAACAAATCTATATGGCTCTCCAATTGTATTTTCCTCCAATGTCTATCTTCTTTGTTAAGTATATCACCATCCTCATTCTGTCTGACTACTTGACTGAATGGCGATTGTCTCTTTCCTCATTATTTTAATTCAGTTCATTGCAAATTATATGGAATCTATTTGCAAAATACCATGGGGACTCATCTTTTCTTTGAACCCATGCTGTTCTTTCAACTCAGACTCCAACAATTCTTCCATGAACCTATCTTATCTTATACTGGTAAGACTAAAATACTGGGCTTAAAACCTTTCAATGTTTATAGCATAAAATCATGTTTTCCTGACATTCAGTGTTTTGTTTTTTTTCCCCCTGAATTCAGCTTACTTTTCCATCTTTCTCCTGTGCTGTAACTAAGCTGAATATCTCCCATTTTTCAGATTGTTTTAACTGATCTACGGCTACAACTTGGATTTTTCATTACATGGATTATTTCCTATTATGATTCACTCCTTTTTATTATTTTACTCTTTCCTATAATCTCCAACATAGATGACACCTCATCTCTGAAAATTCTCTCTATCTCTATCTCTATCTCTATCTATATATCTATATCTATAGATATATAGACAGAGATATGCACACACACACACACACACACATTTAGATATTTTATCAGTTTCCCTGTTCTTTATTATCTGGACTTTCCTTTTATCTGGACTTTCCTTGTGGCATCAGTTTATGCTTTGCCATATAAAGTAAATTTTTTGTGTGTTTTATGCTACATGCTGCAGAATAGCACAGAGTCCTTCAGGTAAAAATCTATATACCAGTTATAATTCCCATCCCCTATTTTTAAAGATAGTATTTTAAAATAATATGTTACTAATTGCACACTGTGCATTAAGGGAAGAATGCTTCAGTGCTCACAAAATGAATGCATTGTTCCTCACAGAGGTGAAGGGACCAAAGAAAAATGTTCCCATTTCAATATTAGAAAATCAGTGTAGCAGAAAGTGCTACCCTTTCAAAATTATTGCCGTTCAGAGAATAAAAGTACCCTTCAATCACTTGTCTACGCTCGTCATTTTTATCAATGTTATAGCAGCATGTGAGGTGGAGCCATATTTAAGCGAATATTGATTTTTCAAATATGAAAAATATAGTATCAGCTAAATAGCAAAGAGGAGACACATGTATGTACTTCTATGTTAAGAGCCAGTTAAAGAAATGGTTTTATTGCTCTAACATTGGAGCCAGCTTCTTTCAGTTTGAAATCCAAAATCTCTGATTTATTCTACAAGTATGCACAAGGTCTGTCCCTGCCCATTCCCCTAATCTCACTTTTTCTTATGTATTTTGCCCTCTCTCATCTAGTGCCAGTCACACCAGCCTCCATGCTACTTTTTTTTTTTTTTTTTAAGATTTTATTGTGGAATTGGCGGAGGGAAACAGCGTTGGGGAATCGGGGAAGGGGAACAGACAAGTTGCTGTCCTTTTGTTCTTAAGTCTAGTTGCGGAGGACGTTGCCTCACTGGCCCATGTTGGTATTGTCATTGCGCTCTTCCTGGATGAGGCAGATGGGTCGCCGGCCTCTGGACGGCCGCTCACCGTGGCTATTGGCAGCTCACGCTGGCTGCCGGCCACTCACTGTAGCCTATGGCAGCCCACTGCAGCAGGGGCTGCAGCCCACACCATCACCGGGGCTCGCACAGCCCAGCTCCAGGTGGAGCTGTTGTTAGCTGTAGAGGGCAATGTCACTGGCCCTCATGTGGGATCCGAACTGGGCCGCTGGCATCCCAAAACCAGCGCTTAACCAATGCGCCACTCGTCCGGCCCCCATGCTACTTTTTAAAGGTGCCAAGAAAGCACTCTCCTCAGGGCCTTTGCACTGCCATTCATGCTAACTGGAATGTTCTTTCTTCAGGTATTCTTATGGCTTACTTTCTCAATGCTTTCATGTCTTTGCTTAAATATCCATGTCTGTGTTATCAAGTTAGGACCCTCCATTCATCCTTTGTTATATTTTCTCCACCAATCTTATATTTAACTGGTACTATACTGCTTACGTATTTCTGCATAATTTTAATATTTTTATTGACATGTATTGATTATTATTATAATTGACATTGAATGCTATATCAGTTTCAGGTGTACAACATAATGATTTAAATCATTGCAACATGCTTACCACAAAAAGTCTAGTTAACCTTCGTCACTGGACATAGTTACAATTTTGTTTATCTTTGTTTTGTGATGAGTATTCCCAAGACCCACAAACTCAACAACTTTCAAATATGCAATACAGTTTCCATAGACTAACAGCCCCAGAACAAATGTATTGTATACCTGGAGATCTGTACCCTTCAACCTCGTCACCCATTTTGCCTACCCCTCGCCTCCCACCTCTGACAATGGCCAGTCTGTTCTCTTTATCTTGAGCTTCAGTGGTTTTTTTTTCCCATTTATTCTCTTCTCTGTTATATTTCTTCAGAGTTCTTATATTTAATTGGCATTCTGTTGAGTATTATTTTTAAATCATCAGTCTCTTTTTCTCTCCACTCAAGCTCTGTGAGGGAAATGATGCTTCCCTCCCGTAGAGCAGTACCTGTCATATGCTCATGTTCAGTGTATCCATTAAATAAATGAATGGATGCCTGATAACCTTGCGAAATGGCCCTGTCAATGTATGCTAGAGAGATTTTAGCTCATACCAAGCCAGCAGAACATCTGTTTAGGGAGTCAGTGATAACTGAAAACTATGTAAAGATCCTTCACAGTGCTTTCCAGATCACAAGATATTTATGTGGGAAGTAGCAGTCTTCAAAGCATATAAGCTCCTTAGAAGGAGCTAAACCATCAAATCTTTCAAGGACAATAAAGTCTCCAAAAACCTTACTAGTTAAATTGAACTTGTGCTGTGGCTCTTATTAATAGAAGTGAAACCAAAATTAGGGTAAAAAAAAAATGTCCTTTCCCTTCTGTCTTCAGAAGAAAATCTAATGGGAACAACTCAAGTCAAAATAGCAGAGGTAATCAGAAATCAGAGAATAGCAATAACATGAAGAGAGAATGCAAAGATAAAAGATTGGGTGGGTCTCATTAAATTATTGCTGTAGCTATCAGATTCTTCCTATATCCTGAGGTAATTTATCTTATTTTTCTTGAAATCTCATTCTTAATTTCCTAAAATACCTTGAGCCTGAATTTTATATTTTTATGTAAGTCAGTAACATTCAGATGAAGAGGCGGATTTGAGGCTAAGAGTCAGGCCAATTCAGACTATCCTCCAGGTCAGCCCTAAATTATTAGGACAGACCCTTCCTCTTTAGGAAATATTTTTTTTTTTTTTTTTAAAGCTGAGCCATCCTGCCACCTATTGGCAGCTCAACGGCAACTCAGCTCAGGCTGGCCTGGAGCCGCTGTTGCTCAGAGCTCAGCTCGCACTCTTGAGCGAGCTCTTAACCAACTGAGCCACTCGGCCGGCCTCAGACCCTTCCTCTTTAGGGTCCACAATTTAGTTCTTATAAAGAGGGCGGGCTTGGTCTTTTCTCTGAATGGCCAGCTTGGGGCTGGGTAAGGAGAGAGTGAGCTGGTGATTTCAACCAAGGAGTTAAAGCAAGGGTTAAGCAGCAAATTGGAAAACAAAGCCAGTGAATAAAATGAGCATTGGGAGAGTAAACAAGGAATAATTAGGATGGAACTGGCAAAGAAGGACACCTTATCCATCAGCCAATACTCTGGACAAGCCACAATGCAGATTGCATGGCTACGAGCCCAGGTATAATGATTACTTTAGATCCCTTATAATTAGCTCTAGTCAATCCCTTGGATTCAAGCATAAACATTACATTTGTGTGTTAGCATTGGTATTTGAGCACAAGGTGAGGTAAAAGTGCAGCTGGTAAAAATTCATAGTAATATAAGAGATGCAGTGGGTTGGTAGTTATTTTTTTCCATATTTCTCATATATGCAGACCCATTTCCAAATACTCTATTAATAGCATATGCCAAGTTTTGTATATGAATGTATGACAGTAGAGATTATAAATTAATAGTATAAGTTTTGTACAGTCTCAAGAACTTATCAATATTTTTTAAATGCATATTTGAATAATATTTGGGAAAAGTTACTTAGAATTGTTTGGACATTTACAGAGGTAAACTAACTATACCTCTTTCCTTCAGTACAAAAGCAGGGGTAAAGCAAATGCCTTAAAAATGAAAAGTTTTTAAAGCAGATTTCAAGGGTTCTTAAAAAATGTAGATTAATGAACTAAGTTGAATATTTTTCTCTCTTTAGCTTTCAGGTTTACCTCTCTCTTTTGATGTGAAGTTGACAACATTTATGTTCTTAGAATAACTTTTTCACTGGGTAAGTGGGGAGGGTTAAATATAAACATATTTATTTACTATATAAATTTAAAATATAAGTTATAACCATGATTTTTTAAATAAACTAAACGTATTAGGGATAATATCTCTAGATAATTAAGGATTAGCCAGGCCAGCAACTTACCAATGTAAGACCTAAAATATAATAACCAGGATAAGGAACATCAGCCTAAAACAGCATTGCCATCTCAATAAATTTGATTTATGTGATTGTCACTAATGTGTGTGTATTTCTTTTTTTAAGTAGGCCTTGGAAATGAACACAAGATATACTAAAATGTCATAACATACACACACACACATAGACATACACACACACACACACACACACACACACACACGGTCCCCCAAAAAATGTATATGCATTTTAATAAAGGAAATAACTGTATTAAAATTGTAATACTCAATATATGCTGATAACAAAAGATGAATACAAGTCACGTTTGACTTCTGCAATTACAAGAGGTACTCAAAGTGGTTACTATCATCAGTGTCCAGAAACTTGTGATAATCGTGAACTACTGCTTGAGTAACGTTGACCAAAGTGTCCACTTGTATACCTTTTTTTGACACCCCCAATACACACACACACACACACACTCACACACACACACACACACACACACACCGAGGGTGCCAAAATGTATATACACATGTTAAGATAACATCTCTTAAAATGTATTTATATGTTTTAGCACCCTCGGGGTGTGTGTGTGTGGGTGTTTGTGTGTGTGTATATATATTATATATATATATATATATATATATATATATATATATTTTTTTTTTTTTTTTAAATGGAGAATATAATGAAAATAAAATAAAAGGCAGAGGTAATAATTAGCACATCATCTATATAATTGTATCGAGTGACTAACCAAAAGAACATTACAAGCAATTTTGGGGTGAGGGAAATTCCCCCTCAACCATTTTTTGAGTTCTTACAGTTAAACTAATAACAAAATTGACATAAGATCTGATTAACAGGAAAGAAAACAATTTAATACGTGTACACAAAAGATCATCAATAAAATGATGCTTCCCCAAGTGATGGACCAACAAAAAAAGCTTTTTATACTTTTTAGACAAAGAAACAATACATTTGTGAAGAATTGATAGGGCAAAGGGACCTAACTAAGTTTGAGTTCTAAATAGTGAGGAATCTAAAGAAAGTTTGGCTTTGGGTAGTAAATTAGTAAAGCAACACAGTTTGTTTATACAGACTCTTTGGCTCTGAAGTTCCTTAACTGGCTATAAGATTGTCTGTCTCTCAGTCTTACCATTCTGTTGCAAGGAGGGCACTTTTCAAAGGGATTTATTTTCTGAATTCAAGGAGACAAGGCGGGGTCAACATTTCTTTCTTTCACCTGCTACTTGCCAAGTAATCAATATGCCATTTATGGGATATTTTGAAGCAGCCTATTCTGGACTACAATACAATCAAGAAAGTTCATTTCCACATATCATGATCATATGGAAATAAATTCAATGTGATCAATTGGCATTTAACCAAATACGGTAAAAAGAGCCTCATTTTGGGCTGGCCGAGTGGCACGGTGGTTTAGCGCTGGCTTGGGAAGCCAGAGGCCCCGGTTCGGTCCCACATACGAGGGCCAGTGACACTGCCCTCAAAAAAAAAAGAGCCTCATTTTGGCACTTTCAGGTAGAAGAAAGAAAACATGCCATAATTTTAAAAGACACTGTAAAATGTAATTCCAGAAGTCACATTAATATAATGTTGTTTAAGGAAATGTATTTCTTGTTGTTGTTTTTTGTGTGTGTGTGTGTTTGTGTGTCTGCTTGATGTTTTGAGAACCAATAGATGATATATACAAGGGCTAAACAATAATGTAAACAAAATTTTAAAAATATTATAAAATTCTGGAAATCAAAAGGTTACTAAAAGTATAAATAAGTAGAGAAAACAGCATAAAACATTAACTAGATTCAAAAATTTCTTGACCAGGTGATGAAGAGCAATGAGCAACATCTGTATGAACATTGTCTTAAAGGGGAAGGAGTTGAGGGATTCTGGAATTCTGAAAAGAAATAAGTATAGATAATGTATACTGGGTAAATACATAATATACTCCATAATTGAAGCCATTAAAATTTAGGAAATAGCCCAACGGGAGTATGTAAAGAAAAATCAGTGAAGACAAATAATGCAAGATTCAGATTTTTAAGGAGGGAGAAAAGGAAGGAAAACCTCAACAAAGTATGTAGAAAACACATAGAGAGTTAAGACGAACTGCAATACAAATATTTTTTTTGGAATTAAAGGATATGCAGAATACCAAGAACATTAAGCTGTGTATAATTGACAAAAATAAATTAAAATAAGATAAAAGCAAAACAAATCATTGAATAATAACTATTAATTCATGTTGTAAGATGACAATTAATATGTCCTATAGGCAATTAGTACATTATTCCTAAAAGTTCCTATATGGTTTGCTGGTGTATTTTTTCATTTTCTTATGGATAGACAATTACATAAAACCTACTTAAACATATATCAAGTAAATTTCAGAAATATTGCATAACATTTCTCTGCACTGTGCAATATGGCAGCCAATACACCAGTGGCCATTTAAATTTATTTTAATAATAACTAAAAAGTAAACAGAATTAAAATTCATTTTCTTTGTTAGACTGATATAATGTGTTACCAGCCGTATGTGACCAGTGTTACTCCTATCAGACAGTGCAAATATAGAATATTTTCATCATTGCAGAAAGTTCCCTTGAACAGAGCTGGGGAATTCACAAAGCATTTTATCATATTACTCATTCTGAGAAGTGTATAAAACAAATGATGAAATGTTTTTCAGCCTTAAAAATGAACTATGATACACACAACCACATGCATAAGTCTCACGATAATTATGCTGTTCGAAAGAAGTCACACAAAAACAATATGGAATGATTCCCATTTTATAAAACTCTAGAAAGTACAAATCAGTCTACACTGACAAAAGCAGAGTTGAGGTTTCCTGTGGAGAATGTGGGTGGGGAGAGACAGGCAAGATTACACAGGGTGCAAAGAAACACTTGGGTGTGATGGATATGTTCACTATCTTGAGTAAAGTGATGATTTTGTGGGGCATATGAATGTTAAAACATAAAATTACACACTTTAAATATCCTGTCTATTGATGTCAATATACCTAAATAAAGTGATTTTTAAAATAAACATGAAAATTTGGGGAATCAGTCTTGTAAGATCTGTAAAGAAAACCAGTAAGAAAGTAGTTTGTCTGAATAATAGAGGTCAGAGAGAGCTTAGTTGGTGATCGGGTGGCAGTGTGAGGAGGTGGTTGTTAAAAGTCTAGTAAAACACGCCAAAGCATTTTGGGGATAATGGAAATTTTTTTATATCTTGATCTATGTTTTGGCTACAAGGGGCTATATTTTTGTGTACAAAGTCATTAGATTGTACATTCAGATTTTCTTATTTTAAGAAATATCATAATAAACAAAGCACATTGAGGAATAAAAGACCATAGTATGTGTTGCAGAAAATATGGAGTAACTAAAATTTTCAGATAATAATGGTGGGAGTGTAAATTGATACCATTAAAATAATAATAATAAGTCAGTGTCTACCAACCATATAACCAAACCATTCGATTTGTACATCCCAATACAAAAGCTTTCACATGTGCCTCAGAAAATATAGAGGACAATATTCATAACAGAAAAAAAAATTTTTTTTTTTGGCGGGGAGCAGTGTCACTGGCCCTCACATGTGGGATCCGAACCGGGGCTGCTGGCATCCCAAGCCAGCTCTCAACCACTGCGCCACTCGGCCGGCCCCAGAAAACTTTTTAGTAGCCAAGTATGGAACTGATCCAAATGTTCATTAAATGCAGATTAGATGAATAAATTGTGACATATTTATGCAATGGAATACGACTCAGCAATAAAAACGGGTTACCTAGAACTTAATGCAAAATGGGATGACACTCTTGAATGAAATATTGCCTAAAAGAATTAAGATATAGTAGAATGTTGTATGATTCAGTGTATAACATGCTTAAAAATCATCAAAACTTATATAAGAGGATAGAAGTTAGAAAATATATTTGGGTATATGTTAGGTAATAAGTGGATATGAAAGGCAGCTTCTAGAATCTCAATAATGTTCTAGTACTTAAATTCTGCAATGGTTATGCAGATGTGTGCACTTTGAGAAAACTTTTTATGCTGCACATTGATTGTTCATGCACTTTTTAAAGCACATGCTTTAAATCATTTAAGTTTAATTTATTTTAAATTATTTTATATAATTCAATATTTTTCCCACACAATACATTTATTCAGGCTCAGAATGCAATTTAAAAATTGAATTAAATACTTATTACGTTGCAAACTTCTATATGCTTACAATAAAATTATCCATATAACTCTGTTAGGAACTAAATGCTTGTGTCCCCCTAAAATTCAAATGTTGAAATCCTAACCCCCAACATGATGTTATTAGGAGTTGGGACCTTTGGAAGGTGATTAGGCTGTGAGCGTGGAGCCCTTGTGATTGGGATTAGTTCCCTGTGAAAGACAACACCAAAAACACTCTAGCCTTTTTCCTACTATATGAGGTTGGCAAAGTATGGCAGCCTGTGAACCAGGAAGTTGGTTTCAGCAGACACCAAATCTGCCAGCACATGGTTCTTAGAATTCCCAGTCTCTAGAGCTATGAAAAATAGTTGTTTAAACCACCCAGTTTATGGTATTTTTGTTACAGCACCCAGAATGAGCTAAAGCAAAGTCAGATCTCACAAAATTTTAGAGAGGGGAGAGACTTTTAATACAATGTATGAAAATTAATGTCCTTGCCTTAAAATATGACACTGCTGCTATCCAGTCTGGCTAAGTCACAGGGGTAATCAGCTGCGAAACTGGGTCTAAACCATACTTCCTTACTGCCATTCCAGTGCTTTCTCTAAATACCCTCTATCCTGATTAACTCAAGTCTGGCTTAAACTTATATGAGTATTGAGAAACAGCTTCCATCTCTCATGTGTATGTGTGTGTTGAATGGGTTTTTACAAAGCTTAACTAGTAATGAATTGATTTCAGGATTTAGCTTAGGTTTTATATTTTACACATTTTAAGCTTAAGAATGTTCAGAAGAAACTGAACATTATATCTCTATCCATTAGCCACCAAACTGAATTTTAGTTTTATTCAAATAATTTGTTCAAATTATTACAAATAACTTTGAACAAATTTGTTCTGTCTAAAAGCTAATTAGTAAATTAAGTTTCAATAAAACTGTATCTACAGTTAGGTGGCAAACATCTTACCAGGTGCTTGGGACACATGCTGAGCAAATCAGACACTGCCCCTGCCCTCAAAGAGTTTACAGAGAGAGTAGTAATCCATCCACGTGATCAATGTAATCACACACACACACACACACACACACACACACACACACACACACAGAAATACAAACCTTGAAAAATAAAGGATAGTTGGAGGAGTATGATATGGGCAACAAGACGAACTGGAGCTTAAAATTTTTGTGAAGATAATTTGTATCCTGAAAGAGCTATATACTACCTTAAGTTACAATATATGGATATTTACTTCTGAATTTTCTGTCACATGAACATTCTTAAGAAGACTATCTGTTCTTTAAACCAGCTCTTCAGAATCAATGAGGACATTGTTACCATTATCAGATAGTTAGAATACAACTGGTTTTCAAAATACTGCATCTGACACTTACAAAAGTCTCTTAAAAATCAACACCATTTATAAGGATGACTTCAGTTAATATCATTAATGTTTCATCTTTTCTTCCAGGACTAAACTGCATCATAGTGCATCATGCCTCGTGCCCAGCAGGTATTCATGCCTGGGCTTATACTCATTCGGTGCTGTAAACATGTAAGCCAGGCACACTCCTTACACCTTTCATTTCTTTACCTTGGGATTGCTCCAGTGGAGCGAATACCAGCAGAAGACCTCCGGAAGTGGGAGTGAGTTAGTGCTCTGAGGACAAACCTCAGCCAGTGAGGGAGAGAGCCAAACAGACTGAAGTAGAAACCATGCTCCTTAGTTAATATTTTCCATTCTAGAACTGAATCTTAAAGCTTGTTACTGAATGTTTTCCTGTTGCGAGGATGAAATTCAGTTTTATTAAAGCAGGTAGAACTATTCTAGTGACATTGAACTATTATTTCTAAGCATATAAAGTCTTCAACAGAAAATGAAATGACTTTCCTTAAACCACTATTTTGTATAACTTTTCTAAACAAGACCAGCTATGCTTGAATCTAGCAGAGAATACCACAGCATCAGGCTGTTTAGTTTTCAGTGGAACAAAACAATACAAAACAAAAAATTGGGTAGATCCCAATTTGCAGTATTAGCTCTTCCATTTCTCTGAACCTTAATATAGCTGTGCTTATGGTTTTAAATATGAATGCTTCCTTATATGATATGGCATCAAAACATGTCTGTGTCATGTAAAATAAATAAATCTACTTTCCCCCGCTTCTCATGTTCTGTATAAAAAAGATAGCAGATACTTTTTTGATAAAATAACTGTAATAGTCATGCAGATATCTTTTCCTGTATTTCTTGCAATGTATTTGCAAGTTACATTTGCAAGTTAATAAATTGGTATGGGTCCAGAAACAAATAGAAAGATCTGCCTTGCTTACACATTATTTTCTCTCTTCTCTATGATTTTACATTTAATAGCAACTCTATTGAGTCTTTGATTTTCTTTGAAAGTTGGTGAATTAGAGTCCATGAATCTTAATCAAATTAAAATTTCCCTAAAATGTAATTAAAGCAACCTGAAAATGCCAGCCTCTAAAAGCCATCTTTGTATAATGGGAATAGTAGTAAGTGGTCTATTCTGCGGACTTAAACACTCCCCAAAAGATAAATTACAATATTTTCTGAAAGACATTTTTTAATTACACAGACATCATTAATCTCCAAACAAACAATAGTTACTGACAACTTAATAAAAATGCTTAATAGAAATTATTAAATCACTTGTAGGATCCTTTTTATGTGAACTGTGTGCTAGTTTCACAAGACAGCTGAATGTCCATAAAAAAACTTAATTGAATTTATTATAACTATTAATTATGGTCATCTTATCAATGATACTTTTGCATGCATATTAACAGGACTAGTGCCTTTTTTCCAGAATCTGAGACATCGGGGGGTTTCCAAGCATTCTCCACTAAGAAGTTTTTCTCTACTACTGACTGCTGCATTCACATTTCTTTTTCAATTCTGGAAATCTTGTCAGCCCACTCATAAGCACACAAAAGTAAAATAAAGGATTTCCTGTACACTCTTTATGCATTTAATCCTCTACTCTGAAAATGTTTGCGTTTCTGTCCCTACAAGTAAAATCTGAGCTGATTGATTTTACTTACTTTTATTTATCTTTATATTTGTTTAATATGACAGGGGTGGTGGGGAAATGGGTCACAAAAAGTTAAACTCGATTTCTTGAGGGGCTGGAAACAAAGGTCAATCACTTAAGCAGTCAGCCATACTTACACAATGGAGCTTCTATAAAAACTCTAGATCCCAAGGCTCAGTAGAGCCTCTCTGGTTAGCCATACTCCATGTGTATTATTGCACATAAGTGTCAGGTAGAATAACACTGGCCGTACTCCAAAGAGAGAGGACAATTGGACTGGACTCTGTTCCTTCTGGACTCTGTCCTATGGGCCTCTTAGCTGATTGTAATCTGTTCGGTAATTGCGGGGATCCAGCCTCCATGGAGTCCAAGGATTCCCTTGGGTGGGACAGAGTCAGCGAGGAAAAAGAAGAGAGTGGAGACACCGGAAAGAATTTCGCAGGAGTGTCACACTTTATTGCTACAGCATGTCTTTTTTTATAGGGACTCAACCATTACCTCAATCACAAAACATTTCACATGAGTTTGGTGTTTTCTATTTCCCAGGATTTTCAGTCTTTACTCCCCTGTAATTGCTCTCTCCAGCGTGCACTGTGACTTACTCTTCCATTGATGGATTATCTTGTCTTTCACTGTGATAACCTCTATGAGACCCAGACCCAGTCTCTGCCTATCATACAAAGAATGTTTATCATGACTATCTTATGTTAAGGATAGATTTATCTCTATATATCTCCTAAAGAGTGGTTACCATGACTACCTATCCATTACCCCAAATTCCAGCAGCTAGATTCACAGGGCATATACTTGAGTTATTACTAAAAGACTAGCAGTGGCTGTGTTTAGGGTAAAATCATCTAAAGTCTATTCCTATGTAAATACAATACCTAGCAACCAAAGGGGTCTCACACCTCTCTTATCCTACGGAGATAGCAGCTGTTTCTCAGTCAAAGCTTCAGTATCCATTGCTGCAACAGGGCACAAGTCAAAAGAATTCACACAAGGCTGTTGATTAACATACCCCATGGTCAGTAAGTGTCTCTAATCAGAACTCTCATAACCTGCAGACCTTTGGCCTCTGAGGAGACTTTCCACTGATTATCTTAGGCAGGTGAGCTCAGGGGCTGATGTTATCATCAGTTTCTCACAGACAGGCCTTTGGCCTATGTGGCCAGAGGTCTGAGGCTCAGTTTCCAAGGGGCTTGAGTCCCCAATATCTCAGTTCAGGGGTCCCCACAGGATGTAGCCTGGCTTGGGTTGTTTCCCCCTTGAGAAATTGTGCCTGTTTTTGACTTACACAGCCATCACATTGGGGTACCACAGGAACTTGCCATAAATGCAGTGAAAGTACTGTATCCTTTAGGATCCGAGGTAGAGGAAAGGCACATGGGTTCATAGAGGCAGGAGATATTACATGACCAACCATAAGGCAGCACCCCAAACATCCAATGCTGAGCGTGGCAATGTGACCTTGTCAGACACTGGGGGACTGTCGGCCCCCAACAGGTAATAAGCTATGATTGTGAGTATAACAGCTTTAAGTGAATTCCCTGAGTCCTCCTAGTGAAATAAACCCAAGAGTTGTTTTGGGAACCCCATGAATTTGCAATCGGTGTCATAAGTGAAGGTAGTCATGTGTGGTCAAATTCCCCTCTAATTTTACAGTTGACTAACTCCTTGCAATGTCAGTTTCACATTTTACTTTATTATTGTACTCTCTCTCTTTACAAGAATATCTCTTGATTATTAACTCACTAGTTATCTGTTGCTTTCCTGACCTCTGACACACACTGCTTAATTAAAGGACCGTATTAGATATCATATTAGGGAATTGTGTAAGAAATAGTTTGCCTCCTGAGGGTTGAAGATGGGACAGAGACAGAAAGAACAATGATTAGCTGTTTTCACAAACTAGATTAGAACAAAAAAGAATTTAGGGAATATGTAATACAGAAACTGAAATTGTTTGAGAATGAATGTTTTCTTCAGCACCCAGAGAAAATAAATAAATGATTTGAATTTAAAACATGTCTGTTTTATTTAAAAAGCATGAATTAGAGACAGGTTTGGATGTGCTCCCGGGAAGAGCTGGCCCAGTGGGGTTTAGACAAAGCACACAAATAATTACATATTCCAGGTTTCAGAAAGACAAAATCATAGTTTATCAGCCAGTAAAGAGTTTATAAAGTGAAAGACATTTCATTTTATTTTGTCCAATAAGGAGAATGTGACAAGTAGGAAATTATCTTAGATATTTATTAACAAGAGATAACAAAGATAAAATTAGCACTGGAAAGTGGTGGTAAACCTCTCTGGGAAAAGTATAAGCAAAATATGCCTTTTATTCTAGAACAGAGAGTTTTCCAAATAGAATACCTTATTCAATTTACTGTATGAGATGCCTTTGTCAATGATTGATTGACATTTTCTACATCACACAGATGTCTTATCTTTATGTAGAGATAGTCTCAGAGTGTATAAAATAGCCTGAATGCTTCTGGAAGTTACAAGGAAATTCATACTATGTCATTTTGTAGCCTATGTAGTTGTCTAGTTGTTGACAAACCATCATTTCATAGGCATTTGTTTTACTCCCTCAAGTAAGATGAAGAGCCAGGTTTTCCTTGAACATGGTAGTTACATTCCATGCTGAAGGCATGTTCTCCAACTTTATAGGGATTTTAATTAGACCCATACTCAAAGTCTCTAAGCCCCTCTTATTTCTCCCAGTGAATATAAATAAACCTGAAAAGAAATGAGCTCATTATGCTTTTCCCTCTGAAATAAAAAGAATAATACCACTCAGGCGCAGGATGATTTAATAGGTTAAGGCTTTTGTAGTTTCTATTTCCTCTGCAGTTCTAGTATATAGACTTGCTCAAATTCTCCAGTCTAAGTCAGCTTCCTGTTACACTTTTAAGACGCTGTCATTTCACCTGTAAAAAAGTTTCCCAGAAGCAGATTATATGCTTTGCATTGACATCCTAACTAGTTTCTGTTATGAGACTTTTAGTTTCTGCTACTCACCAGTTTTACTACTAAGAATTCCTGAAGAGGTTATTCTTATGTCAAAACAAAGTATAACTGCACCCTTGAAAAATTATTCTGTTTTGATTTTCTTTTTCTGTGTGTGTATCAAGTAGGAAAGGAAGTATATAGTTCACACGTAGCTAATGGTTCTCTAAATTCTTATTGAACAGTATTCTCATTGTGTCTAACCAATTGTGTTCACAGTTAAAAGCAAGAACTTTATTATTATTATTATTATTATTAGTTACAGATGTACAAAACAATGCAATAGTTATTTTTTTCACCCCTTACAAAGTGACTCCTCCCTCTCCCCTCCCCTGCCCCCCACACCCAATATCATACATATCTATGAAATTCCATTGACTCCATCCTTACACTATATTCCACATCCCATGACTATATATGTGTTAAATTATAGTTGACATATAATATTATTCAGCGGCATCTTCAGATGTACAGTGCAGTGTAAGGCCACTACACCGTCCATGAAGTGGTCTCCCTAAAAGGACATGCATCTGTCTTTTCTCCTAAAAAAAATATTTACAACCTTATTGATTATATTCCCTAAACTGTCTCTTCTGTCTCTGCAGTAGTATTGTAGTTATCAGTTTATGTTGCCTTGTCCCTTCCCCTTCTCCCATCTCCATCCCATCTAGCCCTCATCAGTTTTTTTCTTTGTATTTCTAAGACTATTTCTGTTTACATTGCTCATTTATTCAGTTCTTTAAATTCCACATATAAGTGAGATCATATGGTATTTGTCTTTCTCTGACTGATTTATTTCACTTAATATAATGTTCTCTAGGTCCATCCATATCGTTGCAAATGGTACAATTTATTTCTTCTTTATCGCTGTGTAATATTCCATTGTGTAAATGTACCACAGTTTCTTAATCCAGTCATCTACTGATGGCCATTTCAATTGTTTCCAAGTCTTAGCTATTGTAAATAGTGCTGCAATGAACATAGGGGTGCATATATTTTTTCGAATTAGTGTCTTGGGTTTTTCAGGATGAATGCCTAGGAGTGGAATTGCTGGGTCAAAAGGTAGTTCCATTTCCAGTGTTTTGAGATACCTCCATACTGACTTCCATAGTGGCTGTACCGATCTACAATCCCACCAACAGTGCAGCAGGGTTCCCTTTTCCCCACAGCCCCGCCAGCACTTGTTGTTTGTTGATTTATTGATGACAGCCATTCTGACTGGAGTGAGGTGGTATCTCATGGTGGATTTTATTTGCATTTCCCTAATCATCAGTGAGGTTGAACATTTTTTCATATGCCTGTTGGCCATTTGTATGTCCACTTTAGAGAAATGTCTTTTCATTTCGTCTGCCGAGTTTTTAATTGGGTTGTTTGGGTTTTTTTTGGTGTTGAGATTCATGAGTATTTTATAAATTTTGTATATTAATTCCTTATGAGATATAACGTTGACAAATATATTCCCCCATTCAGTAGGCTTCCTTTTTGTTTTATTGATGGTTTCCTTTGTTGTGAAAAATCTTTTAAGTTTGATATAATCCCATATGTTCATTTTTTCTTTTACTTCCCTTAAAAGCAGGAACTTTTTAATAGAAAAACATGTTAATACAGGATTTAATAGAGCTTTATCAAGGTAAGCTGGAAAGTATTATAACTAAAATTGTAAGATTTTAAAGTGTACATGTGATGATTTGATATGTGTGTACATTGTGAAAAGACCCCCAATCAAGTTAAGTGATTCTTTTTTGAAAATTGCATTGTGCTGTATATAGGGACCAAAATATGAGGATTAGAGTAAGATGATAAGGATTTTAAATAAAATTGGTCATTTGATGCTGGAACTCAAGAAACTGTAATCATTTTATGGTCCAAAGTACTACAGGTATAGATCTATCAAATTATATTAAAAACCATACTGCAATCATTTTATTGTCAAGAAATAAAAATCAATACTCCTAGAACTGATCTTCTAGCATCAGGAAATTAATGTCACTTGATAAATATTGCCAAATATCTATTGGTAGGAGTGATGAAGAATTTATAGATTATGTGACATATTATCTGTGCTCTTAAGGAAAGTAACAATTACTGAAATTAGACCTGAAAACAATAACTGAAAACAAATGGTAAATAATGATGATAGCGATATGGTAACTATGTTATGTAGCAATTACTATGCACAAGTCACTATTTTTAATGCTTCAATTAAATTATTCAATTGATTATCACAAATCTAGGTGCTGTTATTCACAATTGAGAGATGAGTCACCTGAAGTAGATAAAGGTTACCTTTCTCAAGGTTGCACAGCTGGAAGATAGCAGGCTGAAATTCAAATCCCAGCAGTCTAGCTCAGGATTCTGTTCATTTTCTAAAATATTACAAGACAGTAAAATCATTGATAACAGAGAGTTAGAGAAAAATAGAAGAGCATGCTTTTATTGCTAAGAAGAGATAATTCTGAATCTTGACTTCACTGTTTCTAACCCTGTGCCTTAAAGTCAGTGCACCCTAGTTCCATCATTCATAAAATTTAATAGCTAACCTTTCCTAAATAATTACTGGTTTTACTGTTCTAAGGAAATCATATGCATTATCTCATCTCATACTTTTAATAAGACCATGCCATAAAAGCTATTATTTCTTTTTCTATTTTACATATGAGGAAACTGAGGCCCTGAAAGTTTAAATAATTGGTTTCAGGATTTCCCAAGCCCCAGGAGGCTGTGTCTCTTAGTCACTGTACTATTAAACCCTAGTGCAATGCACAAACAATGACAGCTCTTATCCTTATTTTATACTACATGTACAGAATTTCATGTTGTTTAATGCAGAAATATGGGATATTAGTGTAGGCGGAGCAACTTGAATGGGAGAAATGAGACATGAGTCAAACCGACATCAACCACAATCCAATTAACTTTGTGATGTAATCTTTGACTAACTTCAAACACTCCCCGTTCCAAACTCACCCTAGCTATATGTCATGGACACCACATTTCTGCACTCTATTGGCCAAGACTCAGATGGAAACAACTTATTCGAATTTTACATATAAGGGATTATAAGAGAATCATAGTGTTACTAGAATATATTGGCAGCTTCATTATGGTCTCCCTTATGCTCCTCAGGAGTGGGGTGATAAGTGGTGTCCAGCCAATTGTTGAAGGTGGGAGTCTTAGGATAGTTTGAAAGTGAAAAAGACAATTTTTTTTTTCCAAAATAGATTATTTTTCTCTTATGACTACTATTTGGGAGAGAAAAATATCTTATGGAATCATATATTTTAAATTATTAAGTGTACTGTGTGTGTGTACATGAGTGTGTGTATATGTGTGTGTGTGTGTGTGTGTGTGTGTGTGTGTGTGTGTGTGTTGATTTAGGTGTGTGTCTGATTTGGTATAGAGAAATAGCTTGCCTTACTTGCTGGGACACTCACTTTTGGACAGTCATTTTAAGAAGTCTGACTGAGGACACCATTCTATGAGGAAGCTAAGGCCATATGGAGAGATCACATGCATGACAGAAGACAACCTCCATTAACCACTAGACATGTCAGTGAAGAAGCCTTCAGATCAAATTACTTTCTACCTATTGACTCACCCTGAGCAGTTGAATCTCCTCAGATGACATCCAAACATCATTAAGCAAAGAAAAAGCCATTACCATGGGGCCCTGTCTAAATTTCTGACCCACAAAATCTATCAGCCACTAAAATGTAGGTTCATTTGTTATGTAATAATAATAGCTAAGGGCCAGCAGAGTCGCGCTTTGTTTAAGAGTTGGCTTGGGATGCCAGCTCCGAGCAGCAGGGCCCCAGTTTGGTTCCCACAAAGAGGGCTAGTGATGCTGCGCCCTCTGCAGCTAAGGTGGTGAACAACTGTTCGACCTGGAGTTGGTTTGCTGTGAGTCGCTGGTGAAGGTGTAGGCTGCAGTGGGGCTTGCTTGCAGCTGGCATGGGCTTTCCTGAGCTGCCATGAGCTGCCTTGACTCGCCATCCAATGGCCTGCAACCGACTGCCTCTCTGGGAAGAGCTCAATGATAATACCAACATGGGCCAATGAAGCGACGTTCTCAACAAGTAGACTGAAGAACAAAAGGACAGCAACTTGACCCATCCCTGATTCCCAAATGCTGTTCCTCTCCCCAAACTCCCCAATAAATTCTTAAAATAATAATAATAATAATAATAATAATAGTAATAATAGCTAAAATAGTCAAATAGTGCCAGAGATGATGAGAAACCATTGATAACAAGTTTGGTGAGTTTTACAAATATAGTCCTGGAATAAAAATCTCAAAATATCTGCAAAATATGTTGCTTGCTTGTTATAACATGGTATTTTGCAGAACTCAACCAGTGTTGATTAGACAACAAAAAAGCCCATTATATTTCAATTTGTATTCCTCTTAAACCTTAACCAATTATGGACTATTCAAATTACAAACAAATACTCTTTGGGGAGATTAAGCACTTGAAACATTTTTTTTTTTAGTTAAAATATAAATAAGATATCCATCTTTTTGTATTCACTGCATTAGAGTTATTAGATATAAACTATTGAAGTTATTGCCTTTTATACATGAAATTCAGCATCTGCTTATCAACTCCAATTAATATCTTTAACCTAAGATATTTATACTACCCATCAAGATTAATGTTTTTAATAGTATCATACTATTTGATAAAGCATTTATCTAACTCTTACCTTGTCTGACCACAATATTAATAAAATGATGTGCTTTTCACTATAACCTTGAAACAGATATCACACTTTGCTACTTGAAATATCAAACTAGTTTCTATTTATTGTTTTCAAAATTTGGACTTCAAAAATTACATGGTTTACCTTCGGAGAATTATTGATCATTTAGAAAGTCAAAACACATTGACACATTTTTTTTCCAAAATCAATAAAGAAAACCCCCAGTGTTATATATATGGACAAATTTAAGAAATGTCTACATCTATTGAGTAAATAGTAACAGAAGATAATGATTTACTGATTTTTCTTAGTTACAGTAAATCACAATTAGTGTTCACTTAGGTTTGTTCCTAAACAATAAGGACAATTTCACTGAGGGGCTACTTTTAAATGTGAAAGAAGCCAGATTCATTTGTTTTCCATTGCCTGTTTGGGTGGTTGAACTTTAATACGAAGACCTTTGAATTCAAAGCTGATAGGTTTCAGTATAATCCCAATACTACTGATAACCTCAGGAAAGACACATAAACTCTTTAAGCCTTGATTGTTTCATCTATACATGAGGATAAACAAAACTGTGTTATCAGTTATCTGAAATAAGAGTGTTGACATTATGTCACATCTGGCCATTGGGAAGGAGTTAAAAAAAAAAAAAAAGGTAACTATTAATTTCTTACTCTGACGTGTATATCTAACCACAGATTGAAACTCTGGAAAGGTATCCTCTAGGTCAGGGATCAGCTAACTTTTGAGACAGAAGAGCCACCAGACGTCAGCAAACCGGCTTGTGAACTGTGGCTCTGAAGTAAAATAGAAAATGAAAATAAAACTATCATAATTTCATTCATAAAATTTTTACAGGATATTATTCACATAATGGTGATTATGTAAAAATATATTTATGGCTCTCAAATAATTTTTAAATTATTATGAGAGACAGGATTGGCTCTTCCAGGGATTGGAAAACTTTTGAGACAGAACGTACCCAAAGAGCCGCATGTGGCTTGCGCGAGCCGCAGTTTGCGGACCCCTGTTCTAAGTTGTTGCATTCTATCAGGCAGATCAGTCACTGTATCATGGAGCCCAGCTGGGAGTGGATGTGAGATTTGAAATCCAGCTCACCTCATGGCTTCTGCCTGGAGGAGTTCTAATCTACTCGTTTTACTAATTTCTAGAAAGGCAGCATAAAGGCCAGCAGTGGCCCTGTGTTTCACAAGCTAATATCCCAGTCATGGATTCAAAGTGTTTCTCCATGAAAAATGCCTTCATCTTGAAATAACTTTATATCCAATTAATTTAAAACAGTTTAACATATGCCCATCAAAAGTACATTTGAAATCTAGCTACTTCACCGCTGCCCTAAAATAACTAATTAGAAAAATTATGGTAATGTTATAATACAATAACTTTAAAATATGAGTTAATATTAGATATAATTTTCCGAACAGGAAATAGTATGTTAAGAACTGCTATTCTAAGGGCCGGCTGAGTGGCGCGGTGGTTAAGCGCTGGCTTGGGAAGCCAGCGGCCCCGGTTCGGTCCCACATACGAGGGCCAGTGACACTGCCCTCAAAAAACCAAACAAACAAAAAAAAGAACTGCTATTCTAAATGCTGTTAAATTCATAGCATAGCTATTAAATTCATATTCAGTCATAGACCTTTGCTATCCAGGTCTTTGATTGATACTGCACTCAGATATTTATAAACCATTGTTCGTGACCAAGACTAGGTTGACTTTTCCAGGTTATTTTATAAAAGGAAATATCTGGCTTCCATATTAATGTGTCGTATTAACTCTACTACCTAAAGTTTAGGAATAACTAAAAGTTGGAATAGCCCTGAATTTGGAACTGGTCAATGCTAAAAAAAAAAGAAAGAGAAAAAATGGAGGACAATCTTCCTTCCTTTCTTTAAATACTTTGTCACCATACTCCATTATATAGTCATTCAAATGAATATATATTTATAACATATGTATTAATATGGGATAAAGTACATTTTGAAAGATACCATTTGCATAAGGTATTGACAAGTCCATAATGAATAGTCCCATGCTCATTGCTTGTTAAAAGCAGTTTGACAGTCGAATTTGAGGGCATTCTATGTCTTTAAGTTGATTATAGTTACATGATCATTGACTTTTATTAAGACTAGTCCATCTTCTACCAAAATTACAGCTTCCAAAGTTAATGTTTCACTTTTGTTCTTTCTTGTTTTCAGTGATATGATGAAAATAGTACCACATTTTCATAAAGATGTTTGAAAGGTTATATTAGATAGCATATAGAGAGTGTCTGGCACCCATGCCATGACTAGTAACTTTATTAAAAGCTTCATCATTATTATAAGGTTTACTGATTTTTTTCTAGACACTCCTCCATACAGAATTTGACCCTGAACAGAAGAGCACAATTTCTGAATGAGTATAGTACTATAGTATATAGTATAATTCCTGTGACGTGATTATTAAAAAAAATGATACACAGTTTCCAAGGGTTCATTCATTTAGAATAAAAATGTATCTATTTAAAAACCTGGGGTTATTTAGTTGAGTTTGTATAGCGCTCAGACAATTTGCAAAATACTGGAGGTGCCAAAAAAAATGTATACAAGTGGACACTTTGGTCAGTGTTGCTCAAGCAGTAGTTCACCATAATCAGAAGTGTCTGGATGCTGATGGTAACCACTTTGAGCACCTCTTGTAATTGCCGAAGTCAAACGTGACCCGTATTCATATTTTGTTATTGGTATATGTTGAGTATTACAATTTTAATAGTTTCCCTTTCTTAAAATGTGTATACACTTTATTTATTTATTTTTTTGGCACCCTCTCTATGGGGTTGGGGAGGATTATTTTCCAAATAGACATGTTCATGTTGAATTCCAATAAAGCAGTCTCTTTTTTCCCAGAAGTATTTCTGCAGTATGCTTAGGGCAGGCAGTCATCTTCTCTCAGGAAATAAATTTAAACTAAAATCTATTGTGAAGCTGGCAACCTTCCCAGTGACCTAGTCCTCCCTATCAGGGAGGTAACTGGATACCCTCCTCATGGCAAGTTAAGGGGTCCTCAGATGTTGTCTGCCTAGCCCTTTTCACCCTTTGAAAGAGTTTGCTTCCAATTGAGAGAAGTGTTTTGACTTCTCTATAAAACATTTTGGAGGAGATTCAACATACATGGAAACGTTTTCAGAGCTGCTTTCATTTTGTCATATTGTACTTTCTGCACCCCTTTAAAGGATTCCCTGTATCCCAACCTATTTCTCTCTATCCAGTATGTTTCTCTCTATCCAGTATCTAATCTTGCTTCTGTTTGGGCCATTCACTTTGACACACAAATTAATGACTTTTCCTAATTGAAACTTTCTTCTGTGGCATGTTTTCTGAAAGGACTAATAAAGAAACTACTCTTCTATTAAGCAAAATTTTAGACTGTACCCATTGCTTCAAACAGCTGTGAATATAGCCATAGCTTAATCCTGTGGATGAGCTCTGGACACTAAACCTAATTTGGTCATGACATCATCTCATGATAGGCACAGTGACATATGGTTTCCCATCAAGCCAACACATTTATCACCCCCTAATGAATGCAATATGAAAAGAAGATAGAATAAAAAGCTGCATTAAAAAATGTGAAAAGTAAGATATAATACAATGAAACATTTGCTAAGGCTCATGCAAAAACAAAAGTCTATTTTAGGAGATTCAGTGTCTTCCAGCTGCAACATTATTATTACAATAGCAAGAATAACCTTCCGTCCTATATACCTCCTAGCTTTCCTCTTAAATATGCAGATTAACTTTGTTCCTACAAAGGGATTGAAGATTCAGTGAATTTTACTATTCTGAGCCCTTTCTCCATAATCGAAGGGAGAAGGTGTTTTGCTCAATGAAGGCTTTAGTTAAAGGTTGAACACCCTCGTTGGGTAAATTTGGTAGGTGAACTTAAACTTTGATTCCCTTATCACTAGGATGTGATTATATTTTCTAGGAGTTGAACAGCACAAGTTAAAACAAGTCAAAACAAGAATTCGGCTGTCGCATCCAATCTCACAAAGACCATAGGCTGCTGCCTAAGGATGTGCTTACTACAAACTGGGTTCACATTCCAGGAAAAAGGACTGGTCACTTTTCTGGTTATAAATGTTGGTACATTGAGGTGTACTGAGCTGTCAAACCTGATCTTTTAAAATATATAACTTTGGTAACAGTTGTCACCCCGATAAACTTTAACTTAAAAATAATGTGCGTGTGTGTGTGTGTATCAGCCCAGGTTAGATGAAAGCATATATCATTTTATAATACTTTTGAAATTCAAGTTAGAATTATTTAGGGGAACGGTGCTATTATCCCATTAGTTCCTCTAGCTCTGGAATTGACTCTGAATCAATTCCTGGTCTTGTCCAATTCCAATTTTCCCCCATTACAGTCAATTCCTACAGCTTGCATGAATATGTGTTTTAGATATCTAATTATTTGTCATTTTTCTATAAAAATGTATGGGATGTTGATTACATTGAAATTATTTTTGAAGGCCATTGATCCATAGAATGATATAGTAGACACTGGATATAACTAGTTGTTTAAATTTCCTTATTTGGTTTAGATTTCTAATTCCTAAAATATCTTGTTCACCAGTTTTACATGAAAGTTCAAAAAATAATAAAGATGAAAGACATTTCTAACATTTTATATTAGCAAATAATTTAAATTCCTCTTCCTTAGAGTTCATTTTAAAGCATATTGATCTCATTTGTAATTGTTCTAATATGCACTACCCAATGGATGGGACCAGAGAGCACTGGTAATTCTACTTATCAGCTCCCTAACACAGCCCTAAGTCAAATATATCACTTAGGATTTTTGAGGAGCAAAGACAACCCTGGGCACAACTGTAAAGTAATTGAAGCTTCCTTCTGATCTTATATAACTTTATTTTCACTGTCTGTCTCCTTACTTCTGGTTCATTATTCTCTCCTTCCAGGTGCATGTCACCAACGTTAACAGATCAGTCCCTTCCATTCCAAGATATTTTGCTAATGGCTAGGAAACATAACTTCCTGTGCTGTTTTTCCAATGCATAATAATTGCCTTAAGACGAATGATCAGAAATATATTTCCTAAGAGGGCAACTTGTTATAATTTTTTCTTATTTTCTTTTTAATAAGGGATTCATCAAATCACTATACTTTCAAAGAAGCAATCATTTATGTGTGGCCTTTTAGCATCACATATAGAATGATCTGCGTGTGATTCCCACAAATCACCTAATTTTAGCAGTAGCTGATTCTACTATACTTTTGAGTGTTTCTATGATTTTTTTTTTTTTTTTTTTAGAGGGCAATGTCACCGGCCCCCACACGTGGAATCCGAACCGGGGCTGCTGGCATCCCAAGCCAGTTCCCAACTATGAATTTTTTTAACCAAACCAAGTTCCTTAGTTCTATTAATGACCATTCCAGTTCATAAGAAATGAAGTCTCAAAAGTCTCTAGCATGCGACCTTGTCTAATAAACAGTTGATTTGTTTCTATCAAATATTATACTTTTCTAGCTATTTTAATATGATGAAGCTACTTGCAGTGAAAACTGAGCAGGTTTCAAGCAACTACCTAGATTAACAGGCTGAATCTATTGTATTCCTGGTGAAAGGATTTGCTTTATTGACGGGGTTATAGTAATGGAAAAATAAAATAGAATGATGAGGCAAAAGGCAGAGGCCATTCTCAGGCATTTGAAAAATCAAAAGAAGACAATAAAGAGAGGAGTGTTTGATTCACTTCCAAAACCACATAGACTGTCCCCAAACATTTTGAAACACAATAGCAGTGCAGTGCACACACAATTGCAGAACCCCGTTTTGTCCAAATCTAATTGAATATTTAAAGACATAATTTTGAGCAACTATAAATAGGCTAAGATTTTTGCATTGAACACATCAACATTTACACCAGAGGACTGTGACACTCGTAATTGAGAACAAGTCAGACACTCAGCACAGGGATAATGACTCAATCAGACCTGAAACAGACTGAAGCCAGGCATGGGTCACTTTGCCACCACCCTTGATTTTACCGTTGTCTAGTGATGGAGAACTTGTAGGTACCAATAGCATTATACCATAGCTCCAACTCTATTTTATATATTCAAAACAGCATTAATCATTAGCATCTATTAAATTTTTAATATGTGACAGCGATTATACTAATTCATTTCAATTTATCAATGATCCTCAAAGTGCCTACTAGCTAATTACATCAAAATCACCATAGTGATTGGTAAAAATTCATTTTCTTATAGTGGATAATGGAGGAACAAGTGTCTACTTTTATAATTCATGATAATTCGTTGTTAATAATATTGTCATAGTTGGATTACTCATAATTGAAGGTGTCTCCATAAAAGAGAAAACCTGGAAGGTCATTTCCTATTTGCATCATGGAGGAGAGGGTGGAACATACTGAATTAATATATCCCCTTTAGAAATAAAGTAAATGACATCTCAAATAGAATGGTTCTTGCTAAAAATCCATTTTCTTTTAGGTGTTGCAGATATCTTGCATGAGACTAAATGAGCTAGATACCAGTTCTGCATTTTAACATATATACCAGGTGAGTCTTATGCAGACTAAATTTTGAGAAACTTTGGTACGTTACTTCATTAAATTATCACATACACAAAAAGAAATAGGTAATATTATCCCTATTTTATGTGAGGAAATCTATGAAGAAATAATGCAGCTTTAAACTCAAGTAATAAATACAAATATATTTAGTTATTTGCAAAAATAAAATAAATAAATTAAAAAAGACTAATACTTAAGATTAAGTTCATTAGTTTTCGTTTTTTCTTTGTTTGTTTATCAGACTTTCTGTGCCTGTGTTTTGCTCTATACTATGGATACAATCCTAGTACATTTATTGAACATTATATGAAACTATATAACAAATATTGATTGAATTGAAGGTATCCACAGATACTGAATTTTCCCCCTAATTAGGGCACATGTTTCTTGTTATATTTACGGAGGGAGAGCCAGAGCTATTCCTTACATGTGGATAATTCCTCTGCTTTTTTTACTAATCTAGAAATGACTCAAATTGGGCAGAAAGGCTTGACATGGGAATGAAAAGACTTGGAGTTAGGTCATGCAGACAGAGCTCAAACACAGAAGACAAAGCAGTGTTGGAAGCAGTAGATACATCTTTGACTTGATGTGATAAAATATCCAGTAATATGACAGCTAGACTGAGAATTGCATTTCTTGGATGGAAAATCCTGCCAATTCTGATCTATACTAATCAACACTGGGCAAGTGGCCATATTAGAGATGTGGCTTTCCAGGCAATTTAAATGATGAAAGAACAAGTGAGACCCCAGCTCTAAACACAGGGGGATTTAGTAAAGTCTGTAAAAATATATGCTTGATGGGCACTTCTGAGACAATCCACTGAAAGGCATGAAACAAAGGTAATTTGTTAACGACAGCACTTCTCTGGCAGAGGTTTTAGACGAGAGAATTATTATTATTATTTTTTATGCGTGGCACTGTGACTAGTTCACAGATAAAGAGTAATAATAGGAAACTGTAGCAACCAGAGTCTAGTGGCTGCTTGAATGAGCTTGAATGGAATAGTGAATAAAGTGACATTTGATAAAGTCCTGATGGCTTTCACCCAATTTTTTTTTCCTTTTTTTTTTTTTTTTGAGGGCTGTGTCCTGGCCCTCATGTGTGGGACCCGAACCGGGGTGGCTGGCTTCCCAAGCCAGCGCTTACCCACTGCCGCCACTCGGCCGGCCCTGGCTTTCACCCACTTTGCCTGCTTTGTGTCCAGCTGTATAGTACTGCTAGGCTCTTAATATTCAGAAGGTGAACAGCTTTGGCTAACGTGCAATGTCAAGAGATGAAATTAGAGAGAAAATAATTTGCTAGTCAAACCAAATATTTTTTGATTGCAGCATAAATTTAAATCAAACAGACTTGGCAAAGAATAGAAGCAGCTTTTTACTGTTGGTGAGCCTCTGACATGTAGAGTTTTTCATCTCGATGTAGGTGATAGTAGAGGAGTTCCTTTCATTATTAAACATGTCTGAGCGAGTCAAACTGAGGCAGTTCAAGCTTTGGAAATTTAAATTGGTGATTTTCTCCTTTTGTAATAATTACATATTTTAGAATGGAGATGTGAAGTAAGGAAAAGATGATGCTCAATCTATGTTTTATTAAATGAATTTATCAAAAATTGTGTTCATTAAGTTGGTAAATTATTTTTAATGTTTAAAGAATTGCTCTCTGGGGGCTGGCCGAGTGGCACGGTGGTTAAGGGCTGGCTTGGGAAGCCAGTGGCCCCGGTTCGGTCCCACATATGAGGGCCAGTGACACTGCCCTCAAAAAAAAAAAAAAAAAAAAGAATTGCTCTCTGCATCTGTCCAAGTGCATAGCAGGGATATAAATATATAAGCAGACAAAATTAAAATAGATAGATATAAACAAAAAAGGGTATCTATCACCAAGGATGGCAATTGGCAGCAGGATTTTTGTATTTTGAATCCAAAGGACAGATACAGTGTCTTGTTTAAAGAAATTGGCCCATGTGAGTCAGCAAACATAAAGCCAGGCTCACTTTTTAAAATAAGGTTCAGATTCACAACTAAAAAGGCTAATTTATACAAAGCCTCCTACCTGAGCAAGTATCAGAAAGCTTAATTAGTAGCCCAAATTTGGACAAAAATGATAATTACCTCAAATTCTATATCTGACTGACCCAGTGTCACATTGTGGCAGGCATACTAAGCCATCAACCTAAGGGGCCTTGGAGGCAGAGTGGAAAAGGCTGCAAAAGCAGGCCTGGGTAGGGAAGACCAACTATAGAAATCAAGAAAATAAAAAAATAGAAAAATGCAGAATGCATAAGGGAATGAAGAACAATAAATGTGTATAAAATAATATTCAGGAAACCGATTCACTCTAGACAATGTGAAAACAATAGTGAACTTTCAAAATGAACTTAAAATTAGCATATACAGTCTGAAATAAATAAAAGAAAGCTGTGTGAAAATTAACAAGAAATACAAAAAAAGAATGAGTGAAAGGAGTAAAAAAAAAAAAAAGGAAATAAGATTAGATGGCTATGAAAACAACTAATTACAAATCCCCAAATGAAAAGTATAATCATTATAATAATAATAATAATAATAATAATAAAAGAATTTGTCAATTCCCATCCAATATAAATAAAGCATAATAAATCCACCCAGACTCATAATGAAATTAAACCCTAGAACATCCCTGAATTTTGTGAACCATTCTAACAAATTATCCAACCCAAGGAAGGGCATGAGAAACACAGTTTATAATCTGTCAGAAGTACAGGCAACAATTTGGACTTGTGATTTGCCATCAGAAGTGAGGGTGACTTGTGGGACTGAGCCCTTTCCTTGTGGGATCTGGCACTTACTCTAGGTAATGATGTCAGAAATGAATTGTAGGACACTCAGCTGGTGTCCCAGAATGTGGAAAACTCACACACCTGATGTCAGAAGTAAAGTGACGGTGACAGTAGTGTAAGGGTAGAGGAGAAACAGGGAGTTTTTCCTATATACCCCCAACCTCCTTCCCTCACTTGCCAGTGGCAGTCTTCCTGCTCACTGCATACCAGTAAATTCTTTGACTAGTTGGACTAGCTGATCCTACAAAGCCACTGTATACTTATAGTCTAGATTTTGTCTGGGCCTTTTATTCAAGTTCTTCTTTAAGCATCATTTCATTCTTTTATGTAGCTTCCCTTAATGCTTACGACGAGGAAACTTTGATTTACCACTGTGCTGTATATATGTGAATGTTCCGGAACAGGTCAGATGCAAAGCATCACTTAAAAGCATTCTCCTGCACTTTAATGTACAGGCGTTAGGAATGAGGTAGCAGCTGAGAGATGCTGTTCAGTGAAGAGAAATTGCTCTTACATGAGTAAGAGCAATCAATTATTGAAATCTTCCACTCCAAACATGATTAAATAAATGAGTTTTTCAAATGCTGAATAAAACATTTGAGCACAGACCATTGCACCAAGCTTAAAAAAATAAATTACTGTAAAAATCCAAACTTAGTGAAGTAAATGCAAATGTTCAACCAAATGGCCCCAAAACATAACCATTATTTTTGTTTTACTTAAATGTTCTTCATACTTTAAAATGCTACCATATTCTAATACATGTGTTTTACAAATATCAGAGGTGTTTTATGTAGTATGCATTTTTGCATGTCACTATATAAATTTCTGTTTGGTTTAATATTAATCTTTTGGTTATACACTGGGTAGCCTCCTGTCTAATGTAATGGACCTGTTTTTCACCCTGTAGCATCCCAACAATCATTGAACCCTGTCCTTTCTGCTTCCTAAATAATTCTCTAGATTACCCATTTCTTTCTTTTCCCCCTCTCACATTCTAGTCCATGGTGTAGTTATTTCTCACCGGGATTATGGGAACAAACCTCCAGACTGATGACTATCAGAGTACAGAGCAGAGTTGTGACTCCATTTACCAAATTGATGTTGCATTTGTTTCAGCAATGCTTACATCCCAGATGAGGAATATCTATGAAATGTTTCACTGTAAAGGACATTTTCCCCACTGTTTATGTGGTTTCAATAAAACTTATGTCACTGCAGAATAAGAAAAGATTAAAAAAAATCTGCTAAAAAATAATACCTAATGCCTATTGAATACTTAAAATTTGTCAAACCCTGTTCCAGGGACTTGGCATATATTATCTAATTTAACCCATACCACAACCTTCTCAAATATAAGCGCTATTTAATAACTCTGGTTCCCATAAGCAGAAACTAAAGTCACACAGTTAAAGGTGGACCTGTTTTCCTTATTTTAAGAGAGAACTAATAATAATTATGAGCATGGGATGCAGAGCCATGCAGACTTATGTTTAAATCCTGCTCCACCATCTAGCACAGAGACCACTACTGATTCAAATTTTAAGAAAATACCCAAGAAACACACACACAAACACACAAAACAAAACAAACAAACAGAAACTTAGTGTATCATCCTTGCTCTTGTTGGAAAAAGCAGATTGTTATCAACTCTGGGAAAATTCCAGGATAAGGGAGGTTGGCTAATAGGAAAATGAAAGATGGACACAAGGACACATGGTGGATGGATGAATAAATTAATGTCATAGTAAACATTGATCTTTGACCTGTATCCCTTCACTGTAACACATTTTAATGTCATTGGTACTTTTAAGACATGGAAGGAGGGCTGACTCTGAGTGGTGAACACACAATGCAATAAATGGATGATGTATTATGAAATTGTACACTTAAAACCTATGTAACTTTACTAGCCACTGTCACCCAATAAACTTTAATTAAAAAAAAAAAAAGAAGTGGTTCCAAGGAGGTACAAAGTCATCGCAGATGACAGATAACCATGACTATTTAATTCCAACATATCGGAAATCAGCTAATCTTTTTACCTGTTTGAATATGAAGCTGGGTCCAAATTGATATTTCTTTCCCTTTCTTGCCCTCTCTCCCTCGCCCTAGTTAACCTCTGTAGAGAACTTATTTTCTTTTGACTTATGCATATTTCCACTAAATACTTTCACTTTTTAGAAACATCCTTAAAATTGTTCTTACTCTTAGGAGTGTATAGTTTGAATTGGTTTTGCATATTTTAATTAGATATGTTTAAATGTACAGAATTGCTTGAAACTCTAGGAAGATGGAGAGTAAGTGTCTGAGATGCCCAGACACTTATGCACAAACCCAGATGCACAAACCCAGATAGTGTCTGGGTTTGTGTCCATGCCTATAGCAACTTGGCCATAGAAGTATTACAATTTTCACTTGCTTGGTGTGGGATAAACATGAACTATTGATTAGGGCATGTGAAATAATTTATTTGCAAGTCAGGAAAGTTATAAAACTGAGCATATGAGCATTTCTTATTATTTTATATATTTTCAGGTTACGAACATTTAATCTTTTATAAAATCAAGTGTGTAGCATGGAAATTGTGCCTTCCCAATTAGAGAAGAATAATATATTTTCTTCAAAAGCATTGATTCTATTTTTGTGTTGGTATCATAACATTTTTTTAACCTTTGGTGATAGATTTTGTTGTATGTTATCAATGCATTTTTTTCAAGTTCTGATGGCATACCTTTTAGTATGAAATTAATTAATTAGTTTTGAATTTCTAAGTTGACTTCACAGTACTGGTAGTTTTTCCTAAGCTTCCTATCCCCCCTTCTCCCCGCCAAAAAAACCAAAGAGTTTTTATATAGGAGTAGAAAATAGTTATTGGTGATGACTTATTGCTAAGTCTTAGAGTAGAGGGGAATAGGGAAGGAAGTAGAAAATGCCAGTTGGCACTCAGTTTTTGTTACTGAAACCAAAAGAATTCATAGAATTTTTAAAATATGGAATGGTAATCTCATATTGCATATTCTCATAAAAGACTTAGTTCTCATGTCTTTTCTTCAATGTCTTTACTGAATATTACTAAACTTATAATACTTATTTTTCATACTTTGGAGTTTCTGCTTGGTTCCTGATTTTCAAATACTAGAATTATTGAAATGGAAATTTCAAAAACATAGTGAAAAATTTTAATATCTAGATAAAAAATGTAGGGCCATGAATATAACTACCTCTCATTGATGAGGATTCAAAAAAATGGCTGACTCTACTCCAAGGTAATAACTTGACATTCACATTTGCAGTCTCAAAATGTTATATACAGAGGATGCCAAAAATATGTATATACACATTTTAAGAAAGGGAAACTGTATTAAAATTGTAATACTCAATATATACTGATAACCAAAAGATGAACACAAGTCACATTTGACTTCTGCAATTATAAGAGGTGCTCAAAATGGTTACCATCAGCATCCAGGCACTTCTAAGTACGGCAAACTACTGCTTGAGCAACAATGACCAAGGTGTGCATTTTTTTGGCACCCAGAGTAGAAAAGGATATTAATAATAAATTGAGACAAAAGAAGGGTGGGGAGCACTGTTAGTTTTAACTACACAGGCAACTGATTAGGTAGCCTGTATTGGTAGGTACGCAGGGCACTTCGCTGAGATTATATTTTATGGGATTTTTCTTATTTGTAATATGCTCACTTTCAAGATAAATCTTTTAAATTAATGAATTTTCTAGGGAAAGCCCTCTCTTTGAGAGTCATTCTATTCATATTCCTTGGGAGATTTGATATAAATTGCACTCCATTACCTTAATAAACTTTCTGGTTTTTACGAAGGTGGCTTTTGGGAGTAGAGCATAACATTTGTACATACAGAAGTGTACAAATAGAAAATACTATTATATGAAGTACAGCCAGGAAGAGCAGACGCATGGTGGGAGAGGCCCTGAATATCAATGAAACAGTCCAGTAGTATCTGGTAATGTCATAAATTTGGGAAATGAGAAAAATATAAAGTAGGAAAATAAATGGCAACTATATTAGTGGAAGGCAGTCTTTCACCATTATGTAAATAAGCAACTGCATGTGTGTATGTGTGCACACATGCACGTGTGCGTGTGTGTGTGTGTGTGTGTGTTTAATAAATGGGTCCAATGATATTTTTCACATTAAGCTCCTTAGTTATTCATTTATTTCCAACATGCTTTGAGTCATGCTTCTATTCAAGTTGTACAACACACAAGAGGCTATCATTTGGAGAAGTTTAAGAAGGATCCAGTGGCCTTTATACTTATTATGATCTCTACCATAATTCACCATGGCTCTGTTCCTTTGAGAGTTGAACCCAGGACTAAGGGAATAAGCCATATTATAAATACATACATAAAAGGAATACTCCAGTAGATATTTATGTTGTTTTATTTTTGTTATTTTCCCAATTCCGCTTGATATTCTCAATCATAATTGATTCATTGCAATATCATCTGGGTTAGTTTTCTAGGGCTTCTATAACAAAGTATCCCATATTGGGTGATTTAAATGACATAAATTTATTCTTCAACAGGTATGATGTTAGAAGTTGAAGATCAAATGTTGGCATGGTTGTCTTTACTCTGAAGCTTCTCTCCTTGACTTGTTTTTGGTCATCTTCTTACAGTATCCTTATATGGCCTTTGCTCTGTACCTGCCCACTCTCTGTCCTAATCTCTTTTTATAAGGACACCAGTCATGTTGGATTAAGGTATACCAATTTTACTCATTTTACCTTAATTATCTCTTTAAAGTCCTTATCTCCAAAAACAGTTATATCCTGAGGAACTGGGGGCCAGGACCTCAACATATACATTTGGAGTGGAGGGTGAAATTCTGCCCATAACATTTTTTTTTTCAGTTTTTACTCATCAGTTCCTTGTTCTCATATGATTGAACTCTCTGATGAGACTCTCTGATCAGACTCTCACTCAGTCTGATGTGGTATCACATTGATTGCTATGAATATGGCATAAATTTGATATTCTCTTTTTAGTGGGAAGACAATGATCTCAAGGCATAGCCCTATTAAAAAAATATTTCTCACACACTTGCCTCCTTTTTCATTATATCTCTATTCCCTCCTTATGAGAGTAAGGCAGAAACTATTTTTTAAGTAGTATTTTAGGCATGGTGTTGTTTATGGCATGGATATAATGCAATAGCTAGACCAAATCTTTTGGATTATTCATTCTGTACAAAGCCAGACACCATGTGATAAGACACTCAAGTACCTGTAAAGGGGTCCATGCATAGAAAAACAGGGGACTCCTGACCTCAACCAATGTCATCTGCCTAACCTGTGAGTACACCTTTTTGGTAGCAGATACTCCAGCCCCAGTCAAGCCTTCAGATGACTGGAGCCCAATCTGACATCTTGACTGTAATCATATAACAGATCACATGCTAGAAAGATCCAGATAGGATATTTCTGATGTTGTGACCCAAGAAACTGTAAGATAAGTCTTTAATGTGTGTATGTGTTTTTGTTCGTTTCATTTTGCTTTTTAAAAAATTTAAGTTTATTGGGGTGACAACTGTTAGCAAAGTTACACATAGATTTCAAGTGTACAATTTTGTAATACATTGTGTGTTCACCACCCAGAGTCAGTTCTCTTTCCATCACCATATATTTAATCCCCTTTATCCTCATCAACCACCCCTCTCCCCACTGACCCTCTGGTAACCACTAAACTATTGTTTGTGTCTATGAGTTTTGTTTCTTCATTTGTTTTTCTTGTTTTGTTGGTTTCAGTTTTATATACCACTAATGTGTGTGTTTTAATGTGTATTCTTACACTGTGTGTATTATTGTCTCTTATTTATACCTGAACCAATTTTGAATAACTAAAATTTGCTAGAAATACTTTATTCATATAATAATTTTTAGACAATAAAAATGTCCCCAGCTATGTATTTAAAGCCATTATTAGTTATTATTGTTTTGAATTTTCACTGCATATAGTTATTATGAAGTTTTTAAAATCTCATTTTGTTATTGGTATGTCCATCTGTGAGAAAATTCTGAGTAATTTGATAAATAAAAGAGGTGGAGCAACATTAGAGTGAAATGAAATATGGCATGGAGAACAAGGAGATGAAGGTGGCATGGAAAGGAACAGATCAAGAGAAGGGCAAGAGATGGAGAAAGAGATATTTGAAACATGGAAGAGGGGAAACAAAGAGAAAAGTAGGGCAAACACTTTAAAAATTAAGAAAACTGAATCAAAATATCCTGTGTTGATCTGTGTTTAACCTAGAATGAAGCACGATAAATTTTTTTAAGATATCTGGCATTAAAAAAGAAAAAAATGTTACTTCCCCAGGGGGTTCTTTGTAATCCAGATCTAATTTAGATTATTTTGTAAAAGATGTAAGAAAGGTATTTTCTCTTTTAATTTTGTCTATTTTTAAGACAGGAAGAGAGAGAAAGATTGAGAGAGAGGGAAAGGAATGCTGAGAAAATATTGATTTATACCCACCTGAGTTTGGGTGAGTTTTAGAGGTGGCAGCCCTTCTCTCAAGACTCAGAATGAAAATCTTTACCTCAGTGTAATCATTATTCTCTTACAATTAAAGGAAGGACTGACTGCACTATTAAACATCCAGTGTTCATTGACAATAAAGAATACATATGCATAGAACTTGTGCATGGCAAATGTTAAATAAATGGTAGTTTGTATTCTTATTAACAGGTATGTTTTTCTATCTAAGCTATCACTAATTAAGTTTATGGGCATAATATGTTGTAGAATGGGTAATTTAAATGAAGTTGAAAAGTATATCTACATGCACTTAATATAAGTCCATAAAGAAAAATATACCTCCTCCTCCTCCTTCGCCTTCTTCATAGGGAGAAGACATACTTAAAAGGCTAGATTCTGTTCATACTGATTTTCACTATTAACAATGATTGTGCATTCATTAAGGTTATAATAATTTATATCTTTATTTTTTCTCCCTACATTTGGCTCAATATTCTAATTTAGTTTTTCCCTTTGAAATAATAAAAGTTATACATGGCTATTTTGGGGCTTTATATAGCGGCTCAGATACACATAAATATCATACATCTTTTAAACAGAGGAATACCTACCTGTCTATCATTTACAGAGTCAGTATGAGAGGGAAAATTTTATACGGATGGCCACACTATCTCACTGATTCTAATTTCACAAGCCATTAACACTCTGAAAGGACAAATTAATTTGAATGTCTGTCATTTCCTAGAAAGGGAGAAAAATTATTGGGGAAATATTCAGTTTACCTCTTAGAAAGGACAGATTACTGGAAGATGAATTCATATTTTTGATAAATAATGTGGATGGATGTCCTCACTTATTCATTCATTAAGAATTTCAGAAGTTTTCTTATTGTCCCTGGTGCAATTTTAGACAAATCCCAGAAAACAAAGAAGCTGCATAGAGCATTCTCTAATGAATGCAAAGATAACTGAGAATATGCACTAAAAGTGGAATGGGATTCAAATAACTAGAAAGAAATTTGAAGAGGTGCGGAATTGTAATACCAGTGGCAGGAATGCTAACAGAAAAACAATTATCCTTGTGTTTATTGTCAAAGATCACAGAATAAATCTATTAAGGAAGTAAAAATAGCAACTGGGCAGGGATAGAGTAGCTGCTTCTTCGGCAGTCATTATTCAGTAGATTATTAATGTCCAGAGTAAATTGTCAACTCGTCCTCATTTTCCTCTCCCTCCCTTCCTCTTCTCCACCCCATCCACTTCCCCTTCTGCTCTTTCCCCTCTTCTCCTTCCTTTTCCTTCTCCGCCCTTACCAGTCCTCCCACCCCTCTTCCTCTTCCACCTTCTCTTACCTAGTCTATCTTTCACATTATCTTCTTTTTTCAAAGTGAAGAAGGAGCTTATGGTAAGAAAAACAGTATTTAGGATTCTTACCTCGAAGCAACATGCCTAGGATCCAGTCTGAGAGATAAAGTGTAAGCTCACAAAGGGAAGTCAGTGTCAGTTTGTGTATATTGATTAGTAGTAATAAAAAACCAATATTCTATATTATTTTTACTGTCACTATTGATAAAAATAACTGCTTATTACTATCAGGATAGTCAGATATCTTAACAGTTGGTTTCTGGAAAGTATGTTGAGATTGAATGTACAATAATATAGCCAAGGCAAATGTAAAGTTCGTCATTTGCATCTAGATAAGTGACCACGAAAACTAACCTGATATAGCTGAGCAGGTGCTTGCGTCAAAACTCAAAGGTTTTATATGATGTAACTCAAATTCAGTCTACCACTACTAGTGAGAACCATTTACACTTGGCTCATGTGTATTTTTTATTTTTTTATTTTTATTTTTTATTTTTATTTTTTTAGAGGGCAGTGTCACTGACCCTCATATGCGGGATCCGAACTGGGGCCTCTGGCATCCCAAGCCAGCTCTTAACCACTGTGCCACTCGGCCGGCCCCTCATGTATACTTTTAAAAATAAACTGTTTATTAAAGTTTAAAAACCAAACAAAACAAAAACTCAATGTGCAATAGGACTGCAAGAACATGGCCTCTTGAATCAATGAAGATAGATTCATCAGACCAGGAGACCGGAGCTCTTTCACTTGAAGTTCTGAATTTTTTATAATAGATAAGACTAATAGCAATTTCAGAACAAGAGATGTGATAAATGTGTAAAGCTCCTGGCATAGAGAAGTCATTCAAAAAGTCAGACTTCCCTGCTTCTCTGTCAAATCAATAAAGTTTAGGCAAAGTGAGCCTTCATTAAAAGAACTAAATGTTAAGTACAAGGGCAATCATAGTCCTTTATTAAGTAGGATGGAGCATGCTGGAATGACTTCAGAAGGGGCCAATCTAGCTGAAAAGACTCAAAATCTTGCCACACAGGAAAGCATGTGGGATTGAACATGTTAAAAGGGTGGAAATTATGGAGATTTACTTGAAATTCAATCCAGACCTCTTGTCATACAGGTGGCAGCGAGGCAACCAGAATACAAGCACATTTTAGGGGACAAAACTATTGGGCTACTGGAAAAATCATGACATATTTTTCTATGATTTTTGTTGCAAAAATGCGTCATGACTTCTGACAACCCAATATATGCCTTTGTCTTGTCAACTTTAGCTGCATGCAAGTCTCACAAGCCTGCCTCTCTCTCTCTCTCTCTCTCTCTCTCTCTCTCTCTCTTTCTCTCTCTCCCTCCCTCCCTCCCTCCCTCCCTCCCTCCCTCCCTCCCTCCCTCCCTCCCTCCCTCCCTCCCTCCCTCCCTCCCTTCTTCCCTCTCTCTCTCCATGTTTCTCTCTTCAATGTTTTAAACCCTTCTTTCAAAAAAAACAATATAAAGTAGCAGTGATGAGACTTAACATAGATCACGAAATGGAGACCTGATGTGCATCTTTCTAGAATCAGAGGCACTTCCATGTTTTAGCGGATTAATCCTAGGCCTATAGATAAGGGCCACTGTGCTACATTTTCTGTCTGCTCTGAGGCAGCACAGAGTGAGATGACAGGAATAGCTTATAGGACCCAAACCAAAACACTACCACTACCATATCATGTTAAAACCTTGCGGGTACATAATGAAAATTTCTCTATCAAAACTATTAGCATTCCACATTTGTCACCCAACTCTATACAAGATTACTGGAAGGGGAATTTCTATGACAAAAAAAAAATAGAAAAAAGAAAAAAAAATGAAATATTTTGCTGTGCTATTAGCGAAATATGTGTCTTTATTAAAAAATAAGCATATGTCTTGTTAGGGAGACCATTTCATGGATGGAGAAGAGGCTTGATCATTGCACTGTACACCTGAAGATGAGGTTGTATAATATTGTATACCAACTGTAATTGAATATATAGGTAGTCACGGGATGTGGATTATAATGTGGAAAGAAGTCAGAGGAAGTGTAATAGATATATATGATATGTGGGGGAGAAGTGGGGTGACCAAATGGGGGAGGGGGGGTTGTCAGTTTGAGGGGTAAAAAGTATAACTATTGCACTGTGTTGTACACCTGAAGCTAATTAAATATAAATAAATTTAAAAGAAAAATAAAAAAAAATTAAAAAAAGAGAAAAAAATAAGCATTTTTATTTAATGAAAATAAGCATCTTAGTATGAGAAGTTGGCCTCATCTTACAGGAAATCTAGCTCATTTTAGTTAGAAGAGATGCCCTCATAATAATAGCAAGTAGAGCATGAATTGAACCACAGAGGCTGTGTTCATTTGAAGCAAGGGGTATTCTCAAATACCATAATGATCAATTGGCAGCTCTGTATGTGTGATACCAAAAAAGAAGGCATTCTTCAACTTTGTCCTCGGCACACAATTCAATTTTTAAAAAGTATATTAATGAACATAAAGGTATGGAGCTTCCTGAGAACAAACAGTAAGCCTCTACTTTAATTTAGGTCCTCAATATTTTGTTTTCTCTTCTTTGTCTTTCCTCCATCCTATTGAATAAATTGTTGTAGTTCAATATCTAGGTCTGGGCTTTCCTTCCAATTCATCTTTTCCATGAATTGTGACCTTTAGCAAACCAAGTCTTCACATAACTCGCTGCAGATTATTATCAGGATAATATGCAAGGTAATTTGGTAATTTTTTTTTCTTTTTTTTTTTTAATGACCAATACCTCCAGTGTGATACAAACTGTAGGGTTTTGGTGGGATTCTTCTTGTAAAATATTGTAATCAGGGAAATATTGTTCACAGTTTCTGGGAAATTATTTATTTGTCATTACATGTTTATGCAATCTATTTACATTCTTTAGTTTTCTTTTTCATGGAATTTTATTGCACTATTACTAACAATCAAGAAAATATTTACATTAACATTAATAGCTGGGATGATAGTTGCTACAACATACAATTATTCCTGAGGGTGAATTGCTTTTTTCAACTACCTTAAAAAACACCAGAGCCTGAGAGAGAAATCTGGCCCTGCAAAATAAGTTTTGGAACCAAAAAATGTTTTCATGCCAACTTCTTTTCCAAGTTAATAGTGTTTTGTTATTACTTTTCAAAATGTATTTATTTTTATTTAATTTTCCATGTCAAAAAAGCTCTAAGGGAAATTTTTGATAATATTTTGTCTTATAGGAGAGAAAAATATACTTTTATAAATGGACACATATAAAGGACCAAAAGATACAGATTTAATACAAATATTTGTCTATCTTTACAATCCAGAAATGTCTAATATTTCTTATTAATATTACTTCAGTTAATTGAAAGCTCTAGGCAACACACCGGGGTGTGTTGCCTAGAGCTTTCAATTAACTGAAGTAATTTTCTTGGATGTGTAGTGCCTGTGTACTGACTCTGTTTGCCTGGGCACTTAGTCACTGCAGGCTAATAGGAGCAGTGTGGTATCTATGACCCAAGGAATTTACTTCTGTACCTTCTGAAGAGTGCAGCTACTGTGTGACCTGAAGAACTTGTTCTTATGGTGCTTTTTCTGGGAGATACCCATATTATGAATCTCTGTGACATAGTCCTGTAACTGGAACATAACAAGTGTTCAGAAAGCATTTGTTAAATTTGTAAATTTTTGAATTAGAGGTGGTTGCATTAGATCCGTGTATCCATAGTGACTGCCTTCATTCTCCGGTTTTTTGGATTCTGGTTCTGTATGTTTGGAATATTTTCCAAGGAACTGAGCATCTGCCAAATGCAATAGTAAGTCATTTTCAGTCTTCAAATATTGCCCAGAAAGAAATGTATATAACCATTCCAGAATAACTATCGTCATATTGTCCGATGGTACAGTCTAGTAGAGCTTGTCTAGAGTCAACATAGTAGAACTCAGGTGTTCTATAATCCATGGTTTCAGGGGGTCTTCATGAGCCTCAAGACTTTTATACCCTGATATACTATTGTCTTCTATCCTCGTTGAAAATTGTAAAACAATTAAGTGTAACCTTACATAAGGCACAGCCTAATGTGGCTCAGAGGTGCGATCTAGAAAGTGCATACTTGTATGTCCCTGAGGGCAGTTCAAACAGCATGATGCTTAAGGCCTAGAGAAGAGAAAAACAGTCAGTGAAGTAGTCAGGCTCCAAGATAGATGTGAGGGTCATATTAGTGGCCAAGAAAAGCCATTCAATATTTCTCAAAGACTATCATATAAATGCTAATTTACTTTATCTGCATGTAAATCAGGCTGTGGACAAGGAATCAAAGCCATCTGTCCAATTAGCTTATCATTCCTCTCTCAGAAGTCTGTGCTTTTTACTAAATAACTAAAGCTGTTTACTTCAAAAAAGTGTTTCTATGGAGTAAATTTTCTGTTGTACCATGATGCTAAATGTGTTCAAATAATTGATTTAGCAATTTCTTCCAATACCTACCTCTTTTCACCTTAAAAGAATATCCCTTTACAGGAAAGCTAATGATAAGGATAAATGGATAGAAACTGATTTATTGCTGTGTTTTCCCGAAAATAAGACCTAGCAGGAAAATGAGCCATACCATGATTCCTCCAGGATATGGAAGGCATGCACCCCTCACATGAGAGTTTTATGACCTGTTTCAGGGAGAAGGGTGCCTTTTCCACAAACTCCTTCAGCTTAAAATATTCAGTATGCTGGGGTGCCATATTTTGGCACCTAAAATCATGCTACGGCTTATTTTTCATCTAGGTTTTCTTTTCTGGGAAATGGTGTTATAATCCAATGACTGTGGGAATATAACTAAAACACTTTTAGACCTGTTGGGAATAAGAAAAAAATATGAGCAGCAAATATAGTTATTTATCTTTTTACTTTATTTACTTATTTATTTTGACATTTAATATTATTTTATATTAATTTCAGGTGTACAGCACAGTGGTTAGACATTTATATAATTTATAAAGTGATCCCCCTGACTAGCCTAGTAACCAAACACCTGGCACTATCCATAGTTATTACCATATTATTCTCTATGCTTTACTTTACATCCCCATGACTATTTTGTAACTACCAGTTTGTGCTTTTTAATCTCTTTCCCTTTCTCACTTAACTCCCAACCCCCCTCCCACCTGGCAACCATCAAAGTGTTCTTTGTATCTACGAGTTTGTTTCTGTTTTATTTGTTTGTTCATTTTGTTTTTTAGATTCCACATATAAGCAAAATCACATTTTGTCTGTCTCTCTCTGTCTGACATACTCCACTCAGCACAATACCCTCCAGGTTCACCCATGCCACCGCCAATGGCAAGAACCCATTCCCTCCCATGGCAGAGCAATATTCCATTGTAGATGTGTATGTGTACCACCCACTCTTTTTGCATTCACCCATCAACAGACACCCAGGCTGATCCACATCTTGGCAATTGTAAACAATACTGCAATCAGCATACCTGTGGATACATTCCCTCCCTTAAAGTAGTGTTTTGCGATTCTTTGGATGAATATCCAGAAGTGGGATTATTGGGTCCTTCTGTGTCTCTTGTTATAGCCTTTGTATTAAAGTCTATTTTGTCTGGTACAAGTATTGCTTCCTCAGCTATTTTTTATTTGTTTGTTTCAATTTTCAAGAAATATCATTTTCCCATCCCTTAACTTTCAGTCTGGGTGTGTGTTTTGATCTGAAGTGATTCTTTTATAGGCAATATATATAAGGATCTTGTTTTCTTATCCATTCAGCCATCCTATCTTTTGATTGGAGCATTTAATGCATTTACATTTAAAGTAATTGTTGATAGGTATGTAGTTATTTCCATTTTATTATTCATATTTTTGATTTTTTTTTTTTTGTGTTCCTTAAAGAAGTCCTCCTAACATTTCCTGTAAGACTGTTGTGAGGAATTCCTTTAACATTTTCTTGTCTGGGGATCTCTATACCTGTTCTTCAATTCTAAATGATAGCTTTGCTGGGTAGAATAATCTTTGCTCTAGGTCCTTACTTTTCATCATTTTGAATATTTTGTGCAAATCCCTTCTTGCCTGCAAAGTTTCTGTTGAGAAATCAGCTGACAGTCTTATGGGAGCTCCCTTGTACATAACTAACTGCTTTTCTCTTGCTGCTTTTAAGATTCTCTCTCTGTTTTTAATCTTTGGCATTTTAATTATGATGTCTCTAAGTATGAGCCTCTTTGGGTTCATCTTGTTTGGGACTCTCTGCACTTCTTGGGCTTTTATATCTATTTCCTTTGCTAGGTTAGGGGAGTTTTCTGTCATTATTTCTTCAAATAGGTTTTCAATTCCTTGCTCTCTCTCTCCTCCTTCTGGTAACCCTATGATGCAAATGATGGTAAGCACGATTTTGTCCCAGAAGCCCCTTAAACTCTTGTCATTTTTTTGGATACTTCTGTTTGTTGTTGTTCTCATTGGGTTTTCTTCTGCTACCTTATCTTCTAAATTGCTGATTTGATCATCTGCTTCATCTAACTTATTGTTGATTCCTTGCAATGTATTCTTCATTTCAGTCATTATAGTTTTTATTTATGACTCATTCTTTTTTATGTTTTCTATCTCCATTTTAATGTTTCCTACATCTTTGTCGAAGCTCTCCCTGAGATCATTGAGCATCCTCATAACCTGTGTTTGTAATTCTGTGTCTGGTAGATTGCTTATTTCTATTTTGTTTAGTTCTTTTTTCTGGAGCTTTATTCTGTTCTTTTATTTGGGACATATTTCTTTGTCTCCACATTTTGGCTTCCTCCCTGTGTTTGCTTCTATATAGGGCCACTATGTCTCCCAGTCTTATGTAGTAAGTTTCCTGTGAGACCAAGTGGTGCAGTCTCCCTAGTCACCAGAGTCAGGTGCTCCAGGTGTGTCCCTTGTGTGGGTTGTGTGTGCCCTCCTGTTGTAGTTGAGACTTGATTGCTGTTTGTATGTCAGTGGGAGGGATTGATGCTCAAGCTGATTGATTGTGAGGACTGCCTGTTGTGTTACAACTATAATGGAGGAGCTGTTGTACAGGGGCTGACCCTATAGATCAGGGTTTGCTTTAGTGGGGCTCTGACACCCAGTTTCCTCTTTGGATGTGTCATCCTTGCAGATTACTGGGTGATGCCCTTGTCCTCTCTGAAGCTGGCCATTGGGCCTGCCAGCCTCAGGGCCTCCCAGGAGAGGACCTGCTACAGGCCAGGGTCAGCCCTAGTCTATGCCCTGCCCAGGGCCACCTGGCATGACACCCAAAGCAATCCAAAGATAGCCGTTGTTCACACTGTGCTTGGATGTGCTAGACCAAGGGTGACTGTCACTAGTGCCAGGCTTAGGGCTGCTCAACCAGAAGTATAGGAAGTGCTGAACCAAGATGCTGCTTCTTGGGTTTTGTGAACCTTTGAGAGATTTTAGGAATGTCCACAGCATGAACCAAGGCAGGATGTTTATACAGGAAAGACACTGGAAACCACTGTTTATAGGGCTTGGGTGTGCCCAAAAGTTGGGTAGGGAGTGGTCTCAGGGAATCAGGGTGGGGCAGATGAAAGGTGATAGCCAATTGGATGGAGACTCAGATAAGGAGGCTGCCTGCATCTGTAAGCCAGGAGGGGGAGGGCTCAACAACAAAACAATGGCTTCCACCAGTTCCTCTGTCCAGAAGAAAGCTGCTCCTCCAGCCCTCACCCTAAAGTTAGAAAACTCAGTCCCTCCCAGTATGTCCTTGGTGCCTTTCAAGCTGCATCCCCCACATTGGAACTCAGAGTCAGTGATTCTGTAGGTAAGTTTGTGCGTATTTTAAGAGGATCACCTAGGATTCCAGCCACCTTTGTCTCACTCAGCCACAATCTCTGCTGATTTCCACAGCCAGAAATTATGGAGACTTCTCTCCCCAACACTGAAATTCTAGGCTAGGGAGGGGCTGTGACCCCTTGCCCATCGGCAATGACCTCTGCAGCTTAGCTATCCCTTTTGATTTTTATAGCCATTTCCGTGTGTCTGCCCCTCTACCAGTCTCAAGGTGGCTTTTTCTGCATGCCTTAGCTGTAGGGCCTTGCCTCAAATATTTTGAAGTTCTTTGTTTAGTTTGTTATTTCTTCTTGATGGATTGAAACTTTTATTATTTTATGTCCCCCTTTGTCTCTAGTAATCCTGTTTGTTTTGAAGTCTATGATGTCTGATATTTATCATTATGTAATGTTCCTACTTAGTATATTAATATTTCTTTGTCTAAAGTAAACATCGTCTAATATCAACATAGCTATGGACCGGCGGAGTGGTGTGGTGGTTAAATGCTGGCTTGGGAAGCCAGCGGCCCCGATTTGGGTCCCACATATGAGGGCCAGTGACATTGCCCTCAAAAAAATACCCAAAAAACATAGCTACCTAATTTTTCTTTTGATTTGTACTTGTATGGTGTGGTGTATCTGTTAATCATTTTTCTTTTGAACCTATATATTTTCTTATATGATGGTTTTACGAAAAAAAGAGTATTTTTTTTTTCAAACCCCTCAATGGTAACAAGAAAAATACTCTAAAAAAGTATGCAAAATATTACAATACACTTCACAAATAGAAAATGTGAAGATATCTAAATGGTCAATAGAAACAGTGTGTAACTTTTCTAGTCATAAGAAAAGTGCAATTAAAATCACTATGATGTACAATACTACCAGTGTAGTTTAAATTTAAATACTGGCAGTATCAAATGTTGCCAAACGTTGCAAAGGATGTCAAACAACTTCAATTACATATTGTTGTTCAGTGGGTAATAGGTTAAAACTTTTCAAAAAAAAAAAAAAATCAGTAATTTCTTATAAAACAAACCATAAACCTATACTTATATCCATTTTTTCTTCTTCTAAACATTTTAAAGTCATTTGCAAGAATGTCCATAACAGGTTTATTTATAAGAGAAAAAAAAAAAAAAAGTAAAATAGCCCAGGTATTCATCAATATAATGATTAAATAAACTGCAGTATAATTAGTTAATGTAATACTATCCTTCAATAAAAAGAAACAGACTACTGATATACACAACAATGTGAATTAATCTCAAAGATAATATGTTAGGTTAATAAGCTGTATACATAATGTATGACTTAAATAAAGTTCTACAACAGGGAAAACTAATTTATGTTGAAAAATCATCACAGCAGTGCTTCTTCTTAAGAGAAAAATTGTCTGAGAAAAGGCATGTGTTAAATTTCTTATGTCTTCATCGACTGTATTTACTTCTGAAGCTGATAATAGATGGTGACAGTGGCTTAATTTCATTTTAGAATCATGTTTCAAGTTTATGGAAATCCCAATGGAACAATAACAATATATAAAAGAAGCCAGAAGGTTGTGTCTTTCTTTTAAAGAGACTTTAAAGAATTTGAGCGCTTCAATGACCTTATTTTATTACTGGATATGGTAGACTCAGTAATACACCCCCTCCCTCCCCCCCCAGTGATGTCCATGTCCCAATTTCAGGAATCAGTGAATATGTTATAGTACATAGTAAAAGGAAGTTCACAAATGTAATTAAGTTAAGCATCTTGAGGTGAGGAGATTAGCCTGTATTACACAGGTGGGCCCTATGTAATGATAAGGATCCTTATAAATAGGAAGCAGGAAGATCAGAGTTAGTAGTAGGAGAAATTATTGTACAATAACAGCAAGAGGTTGGAGTGATGTGAGGGAACTGCAATGAACCAAGGAATGTGGATGGCTTCTAAAAGCTAAAGAAAGTAATTTAATGGATTGGCCCCTCAGTCTCCAAAAGGAACCAGCCCAGCCAACAACTTGACTTTAACTTAGTAAGACTAATTTTGAATTTTGGATATCCTGAAATATAATAAACTTGGGTTGGTTTAAGTCACTAAATATGTCTTAATTTGTTAAAACAGTTAGAAACTTAATGCATATGTCATATTTATGATTTACTCTGATTAAACTCTAGCTATTTGGAAGATATAGGTATTGAGACTAGAAGAGAAAACATTGGCATATTAATGATTCCTATTCTCTTTCTTTTATTCTCTTTTACTTTAAACTTTTATTCTCTTACTTTTCATGATTTTTACATTTGTTTAGAACATTCAAAGAGCTACCTTAGAATAATAAAAGCATAGAATTTTAGAGTGGAAGAAATATGCAGACCACATAATTCAAATATTTCATTTTGTCTTCGAGGAAGCTGAAACCCAGAGAGGTAAATTCATTTCTGAAATGCTACAAAGAGTCTTGATAAATTGAACAGTACATGTTCTGAACATTTAGAATGCCTAGTTGTTGGCATCCCCAATGGAAAGAACAAAGGCTAACTGGCAACTCAATTATGCTGTACTGAATAGAATATTGCTTTTTTTTTTTTTAACAACCTTATAAATCTATGTGGAAATTGACACAATTGAATCAAAGATGGTTTTTAAATGGAAGTATTGTACGAATTGTAAAGTATAAAACAGATGTCAGAATCAGTGTTTTGATTTGTAAATGTAAGGAATTTCTCTTTGGAAACTGTGTTCACAAAGCAGCCTCACCAGCTGCCTCCATGCACCTGTCCTTAACAACAGACCCTCACAGAGACAGTACTTTCACTACGTTTCTGGAATTCCCCATGGGACCCCAAGAAAGAGGATGGGCCAGTCAAAGACAGGTACGACCCTAAGCTGTCAATAGGGCAACCCAAGCCAGACACCATCCAGGAGGTACGATGGGAGGAATCGTGGAGGTGAAGAACATGGGCCTGAGACCACTTGTCTGCAGAGCTGCTGACAGCCTGCGTGAGAAGTGAAACCTGAACAAGTGACAACCTCAGTCCTCCATGCATTCTTGCCTGTAGACCTCTTAGTGAGCAGTTTCGGTCTCCCAGGAGGTGCACGTATAGCGGTCATGAGACTTTCGGTAAAGGCAGCCTGCAGGCCTTAGGGCGATTTGACGTAGAGCTAAGTTCTCTGGAATGATGTATGGGACTTACAGACCATCGAAAAAATAATTTTACTTCCTTGTGTGTATCCTAATAAAAGCTGCAGTCAAGCTTGATTCGGGGCTCATTGTCCATCAGACACTGAGTCCCCTGGCTAACACTGCTTTTAAAGTATCCTTTGTCTCTTGCCTATTATTTCTATTTTCCCAATCCCCTCTCAGGGAGCCCGATCCAGCCGCGCAGGACGCAACAGGAAACAATCTGCCCTATAAAATTACATCAGTTTTCTTGGGCATAGTTTGCCATTTATTGATCTGATCACTACATGAATCATGAATTAGTACAGCTGATACATTTCAGACTCTTAAGTGTACCTCAAAATAAATGTCATCTGTTTCTTCACATATGATACTAAATTTCTTCATATATGATACCAATATTAAAAGATTTAGAAACATTGTGCATTTCTCTTTGCAGTTAACGAATATGTCACATGTATACCTTTTTGTTATCTTTATGTTAATAAAAGATGGATATCATATTCTGTATTTTAATGCAAATACAACTGTGAAACCCCATAACATGTTTGCCAATCTGGTTTAATGCTCTGCATTGTGAATGACCATTTAATTACTAAAAATGCTATAAAGCATATGTACATTTGATCTCATGCTGACATATTTGGTTAATTGAAAGGACAAAGCCTGAAGTAAATGTCAACCTTAGATCTAACAAAAAAGGATATCCTAACATTATTGACAGAATGTCTCTAAACTCATTTAAGAGAAATAGTGTTAGTTCTCTGTAAAGGACAAACCAATTCTGCTCTTTCCTGACAAATGGAAAGTAGGACTCATATAATTGTAAACAAAAATAAACAAAGCTAACAAAACACCCTCTTTATTTTCTGAAGCCCTCACCCTTGTCCTTTCAGAGACTTCATTATGTCTCTATAAACCATAAGAGATACATATTTACATCTATAGGTGTGTGATAATTATACTTAGCATTTGATTCCAACAATAACAATACATGTTTCAGTGTTTATGTATGTGGGTGTGTGTACATGCGCGCACACATGTGTTTGTCTAACCATGTTGCAGGAGTCATAAGCTAAATGTCTACAAAATCCAAACACATAATAATGAGAGATATGGCTGCAATGTAGACAGACATGTTTGCATGTGTGCTTTATGATTAATGGAAATTGTGGTAAAATAAAATTCAAAAAACACCAATGCTTGCATCATTTGAATCAGGAAATTATTCCCCAGATACTTTCATACATGATTGTCAGGAGACACTAAAATTAGGGGTTTCATGTAAAATATCTTGTTTTTTAAATGCTGACCAAATTTTTTTACATATTATTATTCTGGGTACAAATATTTCTTACTAATTTTCTACGAAAATAAAATAAAATCATATTCTTGCCAATTAGTTTTATACATTTAGTGTTATAACACCAAGGCATAAAGTCTTCTCTTATTATCTTTTAATAGAGCTAGCTAAAGTACCCAATTTTTCTAGGCCTAAAGGAATTAGTAATGGTGAAATTGACTACCTATTTGTATAGGAAAATTTGCAACACCCTTCTAGATCATTCAACAAGAATGACTTATTGTTATAATCCTCTTAAGACTACTGCACTTTATCCAAACATAAGAATCTACTAGGCTAATTCTAATAATAGGAAATGGTATTCTTGCCTAGGGTTGATATGCTTAATGGTCTCTATAATGACTAATAAAGATAAAAAGCTTTAAGTCTATTTATTTGTTCCCTAAACATTATAAATTCATAAGAACTAGATTATATATAAACCAGTGGTTTATTGATATGAGAAAATAATTGTTTATTTAAATCTTGATAAAATTATTACAGGCCTATCACTCTTATCATGTGTCTTTAATTTGCAACAGTGAGAGAATGCTCTTAATGAATCTTGATAAGATTGTAGCTAGTAGTTTAGTTGATATGACCAATATTGCAATATTAATTATTTCTGATTAGAATAATAGGGTTTTTCAAAATGATAGTTATAATTTTCAAAATTCATAGAGAAATCATTATATCATTATATGTTCATAAATGTTATAATTACATATATTAAATCTGTTATTAGTAGGCCAAATGATTATACTACGGTATTATTTAAATATTTTTGTTTAAATGAGTCATTTTCCAACAAAGGTTTTCCTAAATGCTAAAATTCTAAATTGATTTTTCTATCTATGTGTGTTTTTTGTACTTTGTGACAAAAAGCTAATATAAGGCATAAATTTTGAAAGAGGTTGATACTTTCCAAAAGTTCAAATTAAGTCTTTCATTATAATTCTAATTATTTGTTTGTGGGAAGTTGTATTTTTCCTAATAGAAATAACTGAAGCTAAGTTTGTAAAACTCATGTCAGTTTTTATCTATTCATTTCAGTTGGATTTGCTTGAAAATATCTACTTTTATTAAATATAATTCATTAGAAGATCCACTAACCCATTTATGTGCAGAACCTAACTCTTATCTCTCAGTAGGACACACAAAATTAGCTTCTCTATTTGAAAATGTTCTGTGCTTATTTTTAAATTAATATTTTAAAAAGGAAACATCATTAATCTCTTGTTTGAATGTAATATTTCCAAATATTGTTATCTGTAGTACTGCATTCTTCTTTTAAATTGAGTGACAAATTTCCCAATGTTTAGACATTTTAATAAATAGTACAGAATTTTACGTCAGGAAATAAGCATTTCTCTCACAAATAATCAGTTATAAAAATGACTGAAAAGTATTTTATGTAGTCTTAGATTCAGAAAACTACATCTCTGTGATAAGGCTTTAATAAATTTTATTACCTAATCTTTATTGATATTATTTTATCCATAGAAATGCTGTAATAGAAACTTTCTTTCAGAAAGATTTAACTTGGGGAACTCTGTTTTGCAATGTTATCTTTAATCTAATTAAACTAATTAAAAATGGTATTAATAATGTAGCCATAATTATTATAGTGAGGTTGATAGCTCAGTATAAAGGATTTTCTGAATCCAAGATAATAGTATAATAAATACCCTGTAAGTGATTTTTTTTTCCTTATTCTTTAACTGTGGCTTATCATTAAAATTTTAGCAGTTTCAAAAATCTCAATTCTTAAATTAAGCAATTGACTAGGACAACATCCGATTCTAAAAGTCTAACCTTTATGTTAGTTTGTCTTATTATCAACTTGGTTAAACTGGGAATTGTTTCCTAGAATCTTTTTCTTGCATGCTCCTTCTTGACTAAAATGGGCACTTTTGCAAGGTTTGGGTATTGGAAAGAAAGCATAGATCTTTAGTCATAGATTAAAGAATATCTTTATCATCAGGTCCAGTGATGGTCAGATGTAAAAGTGGTTGTCCTCACTTCAATTTCTCTTTCTAACTTCTGGCTTTGCTGACCAACAGCAGCCACAGGCACCAGGGATGCAAATCACGTGGCCTAGTAAAAGCTTCAATTTATGCTACTCCTTTTTTATTCTTGACACATTTCTTTCTTCCTCCCTCTTGTTTGATCTGCTTTTTTTTTTTTCATCAATTTAGCACCAACTCTGCTGCAAGATCCCGATTTTATCAAATAAATTGGGAATATTACTATGTGAAAAAGTATGCACTAGTACACTTGTTCTTTTCAGAAATTTTATGTTTCCATATCCTAAAATACAGTGGTTCATTAACAGATAATTTTGGGCTTGTATGTAATGCCTCAATTTCTGGATACTGTCATCATGTGTCATGCTTTTTAATTCTACATTACATTTTATTAAAATAAGAGTTTCTTTGGGCTACCTATTTTACAAATAGTGAATGGTTGAGGAAACAGGAATATGAGACTTGTAAAATTATAATGTAATTACACAATTTTGAACATTGTATGTATTTTCTCCTACAGCCTAGGGCCCTAGAAAGCACAAAGTACTTTATTCTGTATCAAACATTACCCATCTTTTGGATTATTTTAGTTTAAAAAAATCCTCCTCTTTCAAGGCTAACATTTAATAATGCTAGCTAGCTTTCTTCCATTCAGCATCTTAGTCAATTTGCTCAGCAGGTGGTTATCCATATGGTTTTCAGACCAGCAGGAGGCATCATTATTCTGCATTCAGAGAGACCTTAGCTGTGTGCAAGAAAAGAATTTAACTTAGTGTTACTAAAATAAAGTACAGAGGGTACTTTAAAAATCTCCCTTCTGAACTTAAGATAGCAAGCTTAATAGGAGATACAAAAAAGTACTAGCGATGCATAAGCCTAGAGGGTACTGTTCAGTGTAATTAAATTTTATAAATAGACTATTTCCTCATAAATTATAATGCTAGACCAACATCTAGTATTGCACATTATCTTAGCTTTGTTTATCTATTTTTGTTCAAAAGAGTATATCAAAATATGCAAACACATACCTTCAGCAATTTTATAAAGCTTAGTAATGCTGCAGGAAATAAGTATGCTGACACAAGTATGATGCATTTTCTTAAGTAACAGTAACATACAGCTTTAAACAATACTTACTTTGAATTTTATATAACCCTCATTTAAACTGAGGAGAATTTAAAATCATAAAATGTACTATCAATTATAGAGATGAAATTAATTTTAAATAGCAATGCATGATTCTGATAAGCTTATTTTTAATAAAATATAATATTACATCAAATAACTGTAGAAATCAACTGATATGTGACTCAGTATCAATATTCAAATCCTATTTTGACTTCTACATACATTTTGTTTCATTTTAAGAAATTATAACCCACACTGCAAAATTTATGTACTAATTTCTTTTTTTCACTGAATCATAAGTAAAATTTCAACAACTTCAATGTAGAAAACCTGCTGTTTTATTACCACTGTATGTCAATTCTAAAATTTGACATAACTATATACTCTTCCCATCAGAAAGAATCATTTTCACCACTACCATACCACCACCCCAGGAATCTCACTGTTAAGTGTTATCTTTTGCAATTCCAAATGAACACTTGTGGAATTTTTCATTCTTCCCAAATTTGGGTCATTCTGATTTCCAATATGTGTGTCTATACCCATCCTTCAATATTTGATACAACAATTAAGAGATTAGGAATCATAGAGAAGACAACCAATTCTATCAATGAACACAATTGGCATGTATAAAACTTTCCACCCAAAAACAATATACAAAATAAATATAAAAATGTAGAATAAAATAAACAGTAAGCAAAAAAATAATTCTTCTCAAGTACATATGAAATATTTACCAAAATCTTTCTAAATTATATCCTAAATTTAAAACTGGGCAAAAGTTTTGCATAGAAGTTAGGCAACTTCACTTCTCTTAACAAAAGAAGACATCAAATGGCCTATAAGCTATAAGAGGTAAAGGTATTTATCATAATTAGTCACCTGGGGGTGCAAATGAAAGAGACAAGGTGATATGACTCCCTGCCTATTAGAATCACTATAATGAAAAAAGTCTTTAAAACACAAATAATGATTAGAATTAGAATCAATTTGCACTCTTAGACCGTTCTACTGAGAGCATGAAGTGATAACACCATTTTGGAAAATGATGGGGCATTCTTATAAAGGTAATCACATACCTCCCTTGTGACACAGCAGTCATACTCTTCATTATTTACCCCTCAGAAGTGATTACATAAGTCCATAAAATGATTTATAAAATAATGTTTATGGCAACTGTATTCATAAAGTCAAAAACTGAAATTAAGGTATCAATAGAATTGGCAAGAAAATTTTACTCACCCATTGAATACTCAACAATAGTAATGGAATACTGATACATAAAGGACTACTCAATGCACAATGCCATGTATGTGAAACCTATGTTTAAAGAAATAGAAATAGTGTTTACTTGGATGGAGGGCATGCATTGGCTGAGAAAGGACAAGAAAGGGTTTTTGGGGTTGGTAAAAATATTTTTCCTTAAAAAAGATATGAGGTACATGAAAGTATACATTTGTCCCCAATTGTAAAATTGTACATTTAACATCTCTTTATTTTACTTTATATAACATTTACCTCAATTTCTACAAAATAGTAAGAAAAAGTACCGCTAATGTTATGTTATTGAACCAATGTAAATAGGGTTGAGGGAGAAAAGAGACACTCCGGCAGAAAATTATAAACTCAATAATACATGAAAAGCCACATTGTTTTATTTTCTTTTTATTTATTTTTTTAATGAAAATTGGTCCCATATAGCAAAATTGTAAAATGTAAGGCTTGCTATCCTTTTTCTCAATTCTCAATATATATGTGTTTGTATTCTAAAATTGCAAGGAGCAAGATCTAGGTGAAGTGTAAGAAGATGAGAAAATGGGTCTCAGTTATCAATAGAGCAAATATTTGTCTGTCATTGCTGTTATATAATGAAGCCAAACATTTCTTTCATATTAAGATTCATATCTCCTTCATATTCTTGAAGCATATGTTCTAAAGGTAGTATGATCTATTTGTTGCTTAGAATTAAATTTTCTTTGGGAATTTTCTCATAATAAAATTAATTTCAAAATATTAGTTTGTCCCAGCCAATAACTGTAACTATTACCTATATGTTTCCAACCTATAAAATGATTTGAATCTCTATATAACAAGTGAAATCTTACTGTATGTTTTCTTTTTTCTTTCCCACTCGATGAATGCATGATCAAAGCAAGTGACACAATCTATTTATCAGCATTTGGCACACCAGGTAAGAAATGAGAACTTTGGAGGGCTTTTGAATAGTGTGGGGCAATTTTCATTCTGGCACTTAGGGAATTAGCCATGTAATTCCCATTAATTTTAATGGGAGCGCTGTGGGTAATCCATAAACCATTAATGTATCCTTTTGGAAAATTTTACAATGAATCAGCACAAAGTTGCATAGCACAGGTGTTTAATTGGTGATGGATGTAATATCAGAGCTGAATGCATTAAGACCAAGGAATAAAAACCAATTACTTGCAGCTGTAGTAAGATTTGAAAAATAAAATGGTTCTGCTAAATTTGGCACAGATTTGAAATCTAATACTAAGAGAACTAGAGGTGACTATCATGTGAAACTAATCTGCATATTACTTATTAGTTTGGGTCTAGATAAGGCTCTTTTTTTTTTTTCTTAGCAGTGTTTGGGGAAACATTTAAAAAATCTATTGTCAGTATTTTGGCATAAATGTGATTCAATTTCCATAATAATTAATTTTCACTTCAATAAATCTGATAGAGCCAAGAAAAAGCGCTCCGGGATCTCAATTTCAGATATTTAAGCTCAAAGCTTTCATCATTATTATGTCAACAATAAAATATTCCTGATACATCTACAAGCTTTCTTTAAGAATCGCGAATGAACAGTGACTTTTATGGTATTCAGTGAGGTAGCAGAGACATTTTCTTGCTACACTGGACTAAGAAACTAGAGCTGCCTAGCATCTGTAGGTTATCTTTCACTAGTCACCTTTATTCCATGATCTTTCTCTCTCTTCTAATAAAAGAAATTGTGCAGATATCAGCAAGATACGTGATAATATACTCTAAATATTCCAGATAGAAACTTTTACTCAATTGTGATTTTACAACGTAGTAATGAGGTGCATCATAGTGAATTTATTGCCTATGTTCTCATATGATGAGTAGAAAGGGGAAACTTTACTTTCAGAATTTAAATGTTATTGTATTATTTATTTTCTTTATTTGTCTAGGTAGTTATATTCACATATGATTTAATAAAAAGTAAATAATTATGAACTTAATCATTTAAAATATTATTTTTGACGTTACAAAGTGTGTGTTGCGAATGTAGGATTCCAATTTGTGGGGCAAACTAATGTGGCCATTCATTCAAATACATGTTTTCCACTTCGAAATTTTTATGGCTATGCACTCTGTGGGTAAATAGTCCTTTTAGTCATGCAAATGTGATTTTAAAATGCTATACTTATCTTACTAAAAGTCGTGTTACATGAGAAAATTTTTATTTTATCTGAGCTTTTATTTTATGATCAAACAGGTTGATGGTAACTTTTTGTTAACTATGAAAGGAAAACTTCTAATAAAACCAGAAAGAAAATAAATATTAAAATATTTTTGATTTATTGATGATGGCCATTATCACAGGAGTGAGGTGGTATCTCATTGTGGTTTTTATTTCCATTTCTCAGATGATTAGAGACGCTGAGCCTCTTTTTATATGTCTATTCACCATCTGTATGTCCTCTTTGGAGAAATTCCTTTCAAGTCCCTCTGCCCATTTTTTAATTGGATTGTTTGTATTTTTGACGTTGAGTTGTATGAGGCTTTTTTTTTTAAAATAAATTTTGGATATTAACCTCTTATCAGATGTATTATTGACAAATATCTTCTCCCATTAAGTAGGTTATCTTTTCATTTTGTTGATTGTTTCCTTTGCTGTGAAAAACATTTTTAGTTTGATGTAGTCCCATTTGTTTATTTATTTTTTTTGTTTCCTTTTCTTGAGAAGATAAATCAGTACAACTATTACTAAGGGTTATAGCTGAGAGTATACTTTCTGTATTTTCTTTTAGGAGCTTTATGGTTTCAGGTCTTACATTTAAGTCTTTAATCCATTTTTAGTTTATTCTTGTATATGGTGTAAGAAGGTGGTTCAGTTTAATTTTTTTTTTGCATGTATCTGTACAGTTTTCCCAGCACCATTTACAGAATAGACTGTCTTACCCTAGTGTATATTCTTACTTCCTTTGTTACAGATTAAAATGCCATATAAGCATGAATTTATTTCTGGACTCTCTATTCTTTTGCATTGATCTATTTATCTGTTTTCATGCCAATTCCATGTGTTTTGATTACTATAGCCTTGTAGTGTATTTTAATACCAGGTAGTGTGATACCTCCAGCTTTGTTCTTCTTTCTCAGTATTGCAGTAGCTATTCAGGGTATTTTATGGCTCCATATAAATTTTAGGATATTTGTTGTTGTTTTGTAAAAAAATGTCATTGATATTTTAATAGGGATTGCATTGAATCTATATATCACTTTGGATAGTATGGACACTTTAACTATATTAATTCTACTCATGAACATGGTATACATTTTCTTTAAGTTGTATTTTTTTAAATTTCTCACTTCAATGTCTTATAAATTTCTGAGTACAGGTCTTTTACTTCCTTGGTTAAATTTATTTCTACTTTTTATGTATGTGTGTGTGTGCGATTTTAAGTGGTATTATATATATTTTTTTAATTTCTCTTTCTGATAGTTTATTATAAGTGTATAAAAAGTGTAACCAGTTTCTGAATATTAATTTTGTATCCTGCTACTTTACTAAATTAATTTATTGGGTCTAATAGTTGTTGTTTTTGTTTTTTTTTTCCTTGGGGAAGTTTTGGGACTCTCTCTCTATAGAGTATAATGGCAGATTTACTTCTTCCATTCCCATTTGGATGGTTTTTATTTCTTTTCCTTTTCTGATTGCTGTGGCTAGGACTTCTAGTACTATGTTGAATAAAAGTGGTAAAAGTGGATATCTTCATTTTGCTCCTGATCCCAAGGATAATTATTTTAGCTTTTCCCCATTAAGTACGATATTAGTTATAGGTTTGTCACATATGGCCTTCATTATGTTGAGATATGAAGAACAATTGTTATAACTGCATAAAATTGTATGAGTATCATTAAGGGACAGTATAATGTCCTCTTAGATAATTTGCTTCAGTATGGATAATCTATCACTAAAAAAATCTGCCTATGTCTTCATGTCACTAATGCTTAGACTTCCTAAGAGTGTATTTAACTGTAAACATAGATGATTATCAGTTTCACTTATACCATATGGTATACTAATATACCATATCTTTAAATACCAATAGTGGAAAAAACAATCAAACAGTTACTGGCTTACATACTCTCTTATTCTGCTTGGGCTACTAGAACAAAATACCATAGACTGTGTGGCTTAAACAACAGGCATTTATTTTCTCATACTTCTGAAGGTTAGAAGTCTGAGATCTGTGTGTCAGCATCGTTGAGTTCAGGTGAAAGCCCTCTTACTGGCTGGCAGGTGACTACCTCCTTGCTGTATGCTCACATGACCTTTTCTCAATGCCTTCACATAGAAACCAAGAGAGAGGCCTCTATCTCTTCTTATTCTTATGAGGGTACTAGTCTTATCATGAGGGTAGTAACCTCATGATGTTATCTAAATTACCTCCCAAAGACTCTACCTCCAAATACAACCACATTGGGTGTTAGAGCTTCAACATATGAGTTTCGGAGGGATATAAATATTCATTACACAATGCATGTTTTTAAAACTAGCATATTTCTGAGCAATGCTTAAATATATGTTCAACATATATTTACAAAGTATCACCAATTAGAGTGGAATGGATGTATATAGTATTAAGGAGTTATTTTATTCCTGAACCTCACACTTCAGTAAGAACAAAAACAGAGGAAAGAAAAGAAATGATAATATAAAATAAATAATAATGAGGACTATTAAAAAAAGCAGCAAGAAAATATACAGGGAAAAGTCTTTAATGCTAGTGCAGAAACTAGGGTAGGTTCATGGAGAAAGTGATATCTGAGCTGAGTCTTGAACATAGTGAGAGGATGTTCCTCAAGCAGAGTACACTGTGTTTAACATGCTATTTTTCTTTTAAGGTATGAGACTATTATGGCAGAAACAAGCTTTAGGTTGTAAAGAGGAGACATTAGGATAAAGATTCTCATTTGGATATATTAGGTTTGAAATATTTACATGATACCTAAGAGGAATTATAAAATACATGGTTTTATATCAAAGTCTGTACCTCAGAGTAGAGTGCCTGGTTGGATGTCTGAAATTGGTAGAGGTAGACAGCATCAAAAGTCCTAGGGAGAGACTTAAAACCAGGGTTTGGTAAACTTTCTACAGCAGGCCATGTCGTCAATCTTTCCGAATTTGCAGACCATACATTGTATGTCACAACTCCTTAGCTTGGTCCTTGAAGCATAACAGCAACCCACTTATAGTTGTGTTCCAGTAAATCTTTTATTAGTAAAAACAGAGGACCAAATTTGGTCCACAGGTCATTGTTTGCTTATAACTTGGTTTAGAGAAAAAGTGTCTTAGTAAATGTAATGATCAGCTCTTATTTCTTGTCACATGGATTCTTATTCTAGTCTTCTAACTTGTCTGTCTACCTTCAGTTTCATGTTCTTACAATTATCCTTCATGTTCAGCAAACTATGGCTCATGTTCTAAATCTGTTCAACACCTCTCTGCATCTTTACAGGGGTAAAGACATTTTTTAGGACAGAGGGAAGTTGATTTTGTTTTTAGATAGAAGAGGCAAATAAATGTAAAGGAAAGATTAGGACTATAAAAGAAAGAATATATAATTACTAGGTCAAACTCCTGGGATGGTAGGAAGGTATATTAGTCAGCTGTATATTATGAAAGCAGAAATACAAATTAAATTATTCAAGCCAAATTTAAGATATTATAGATATATAAAGAAATATTTTTACTCACAGTTTCTAGCTATGAAATGAATTGAGATTTTGCCAATTAAGAAAATGGAGGAATGATGCTAATAAAGAATCTGGAATCAAAGAAATGGGACTAAACTATAAATAGAATAAGGATCTTGTATAAAGGAATTAAGACAGTTTTTTATTGGCTGATATCCTGCCTATATGCACCGGAACATTGTAGTATTTGTTAAAAGTGTTTAAATGTTTTCATGATCTTGGTTAAAAAAAGGGGGGGGGGGCGGCCGAATGGCGCGGTGGTTAAGCGCTGGCTTGAGAAACCAGCAGTCCTGGTTCAGGTCCCACATATGAGGGCCAGTGACACTGCCCTCAAAAAAAAAAAAAAAAAGGCTACTTCTTCCAGTCCATCAAGTTTCTTTTGTTGCTAAAACCTCCCCTTAACCTCTACATGATCCATCAATTCAAGGCTTATGGGGAAACAGGGAACCTCTAGGCCCCAAGCTTCAGCTCTACATTCTGTGCCATTTTGACATATCCATATCGTCTATGAAATTTTAAATGCTTTGGATACCATCTTTTATCCCACCCAAGCAAGAAGCAATGATCCAAAGTTTAAATGTGGCTGTGACTCAGGAGTATTAACCACATCACCTGGAGACTGTGACTCATAAAATAAATGCCAAGTGTAAAGCTGAATTCAGAAAAATGAGCCACTTTAGATAGTAACCAGAAAGGCTGATGTCATAGAGATTAGAAGAAAGCAAGATGAGAAGAAGTGTGTAACACCTGTGTGGAATCATATAGACAACTTTTAAGGTTGTGGCCTGGAGTCACCGATTCTTTTCTGAGTTCTGAAGGGGTATTGATCAATGTGACACCTGAAAAAGGGGAGGTTAAATCAGATGCACTGAAACTACTTAGTTCTATTAAATCTTTCTTTCTTTGGTTTTTGCTTTTTTACCTCTAGAGTATGAATTAACCAATATGTTTTTCACTTTTTCACAAACTTCAGGGACCCCATAGGCAGTTAGGATACTTTTGTTAAAATTATAAAAAAGCCCCTCCTAGGGGAAATGAAACCCAAAAGTCATCCTCATCTAGAAAACGAGAGGGATGGCCCGCTTCCTCTCTGCCAGGCCGTGAAGCCAGGGACTTTTAAAACAGAATATAACTTGGATTTCAAGGCCCTTCTGCCACTACTGTTGACACAATCCTAACATATTGTCCAGGCATTTCCATAAGGGGCACAACCTATAGCTTTATACGCAGGGACTTTGACAAGCTTCCATTTTATTCAAAGCATTCATGGTTTGACTAAATTGATTGCAACAATTGGTGATCTTGGCATAGGATAATCTAGCCTTTGTAAAAAGATTATATCTGAGCAACTGTAGAGAAGCTAGGGCAGAATTCACAACCTATACATAGCTCGTATTTAGCTAAGCACACAAAATTACTCATCTTGTCCTCCTTTGTTTTCTGCTCTTTGTAGTTTCATCCTCAAAATAAATATGTGAGATTAAATCCACAGGCTTGGAGCTGAGAGGTTTCAAACTTATTTTAAAGTGAAAAGCCTTCCACTATATCATTTTCCCCTCCTGGTAGTTCTGTACTCTTCTGGAGACTATTTTTCTTATGCTCACAGACTTTCATAAATCTCCTAGACTATAATCACACTTCATCTTGTTCATTGTGTCTCCCTTTTACTGTAAGTGTCTTTCCTCCTAAAGTTGACTAAGTTTTCATATATTTGCACAATACACACAAAATGAATTATTTATAAGTTTGGATTGCCTGAGATTACAGCTGTCATAGGCAGATATTGCAACTTTAAAATTATTAGGCCAAAAAAAAAATCGATTTTATTCTTCAAATAGGCCCATGGCCTGGCTTTGGAAATGCATTCTTAAATCTACTGGGCCCTGTGAAGGTGCAGTATTTTACCAAGTAAATGACTCTCTGGTGTTCTACTTTAATATATCATTGGTATAATGATCCTTTAATAATGTATCACCATGTGTTACATATCAAGAGAACACTGTGGAGCAGAGAAGTCACTTTATTTATTAGTGCTATGTATCATTGCAAAGTCACCAGCTGATGCTCAGGGTCATGAACCCAGATAGGGGATTCTGCAGAATATCATTCTAATAAGCAATATCCTTAATGCCAAGCTCAATATATCTCAGCTTGCTTTGAGCATCCTCAAAGAATAACAGTGATGATTTTGATGGGGAAGGAAATATTATTTATGTTGTCAAGTGCCAAGTAAAAATTTTAATATAAATTTTATTTAAATAATTTGTGGCTATTATTTATAACCCTATTCACACATTGTAATTATTAGACATTTTGCAGTATATTTGTTTGTGGATTATGACTTGCTTATTTCTTAATAATTTCAGTTTATATACTTACTTCTTTGATTGGGGAAATTTTATAAATGATACATTATAAATGATACATTTTTGTTAGGTTGCTATACCTCTTTCTTCTACCTAAAAATAGATCATTTCTCCTAAGTCTGAAAATTGTCATTGGAAAACCTCATTTAATTGATATATTATTTGCCCAATGGCTTTCTCTATTATTTATTTACATTATTTGTGTATCATTTTTTCAAAAGGGTCACTTTCAATTTTATGTAATCCTATAAAAACCTGCCTTAGTAATGAAGATACTACCATATTTCAGTCTTTCACTGAGTATATATGTTATGATATTTTTGTTGCCAAAGTGTATGGGGCATGCAGTTCAGGGGCCACCTTTTCAGGACAGCTCTCTGGAAGTGGAACTGGTGTGGGCCAGGAATCTGAGATCTGTTGAGGTGGCCATGCAGGCCTGATCACTTGGACTGATCTTACCCATTCTAACCAGGTGAAGGAGAATATAAACAATGGTGCTTACTAGATAGTTACAACATCTCCCCATCCATTTAGCAAAAACTTTTGGGTTAAAAAACCTAGGATTTCCTTCATTTATAGCCTAGGAGCCTTTTGCACTACTGTTTTTGCACTGTGCCTCAGGACAGGCGTGTCTGAGCTCAGCACTGCAGTGAGAGCCCTCCTTATGGCAGGTCAGCAGGGGTGGACTTCCCATGTTTGCCATACCTTTGTCTCTCCTACCCTTCTCTATGTGGTCCCTCTAGTGTTTGTTGTACAGTCAGCTGTTCAGTCAGCTTTCAGCTCTTATTCAGAAGGAATTGCTCTATGTAGGCATTATTTAATGTGTCTGTGGGAGGTGAGTTCAGGTTCTTCCTATACTGCCATCTTGGACCTCCCTCTCTAAAATATCTTGCAAAATATCAAACATGTTATGCATTTCAGGATAAATTTGACAAGATATGTACACTCATGGTAAACTAAAAAGTACAAAACCTTTCTGAGTGAAATTTAAAAAGATCTATATGTAAAGATATACTTCATTTATAGATATGAAGTCTCAATGTTAAGTCAATTCTATCAAAATGTATACATTCAAGCCAATCCATTTGAAATCCAAGAAGTCTATTATTGTAGTCATTTACAAGATAAGTCTAAAATTTGTATATATGTCAAGGAGCTAAACTAGCCAAAAACAATTTTGAAAAGGTTTATAGCCGAATGTCTGATTTTAAGACTTTCCAAAAAGCTACAGTACCTAGATAGTTTGGTTTTGACATACAAAACAATGGAACAGAAAATAGAGTCCAGAAATTAACCTAGATGTATATTGTCACTTGATTGTTATTATTATTATTTTATTTATTTTTATAAATGTCCATGGTAATTCAGTGAAAAATAAATAATCAACAAATGGCTGGATCATTTGAAAAATATTGAAATGATTTCATTCTATGCAAAACCTAACTAGAACTGGATCATAGATCTAAATGTAGGAGCTAAAAATATAATACTGTTCTAAAAAGAGAAAGAATGCTTTTGTTAATTAGGGTACGAAATGTTTTCTTAGACAGAATGAAAAAAAAAGTCACCAGAGGGCCGGCCAAGTGGCGCAGTGGTTAAGTGCTGGCTTGGAAATCCAGCGGCCCCAGTTTGGGTCCCACATATGAGGGCCAGTGACACTGCTCTCAAAAAAAAAAAAAAAAAAATCACCAGAAAAAAATCTATACATTGCATTTCATAAAAACTAAAAACAACAAAAATGTGTTCTTAAAATAATACACAGTCAAGTAAAATGCAAGTTGCAAATATAGATTATATTTGCAAAATGTATATTTGGTGAAGGAGTGCTTCCAGAACAATACTTCTGAACCACAAACAGAAAATGTGTTTATTTTATGGATTTATAGATTATTCCATTGGAAATATGTAATCAATCAATTCAGGAGCAAAGAAAATAGTCCATTTCCTTCATGATTTTGTTTGTTTGTTTTTATTCTGTTTTATTTTGTAATCATTTCATTTTTGGCCATCCAGAAGTAGTAAAGATTATTATCAGCTTGATAATAGGAGAGATTTGAAAAGAAGGAAAGCAGTCTTAAAGGAATTTATACCATTTACAAATTATTTAAGTGGTCACTTCTTTGGGAAAAAAGCAGAAGTCATCTAGCTGTTAGACAAGACAGGCTCTCCATGTCATTGATATTATTTATCCCTTTTTCAGAGGATCTGCTATGCATTAAAATTTCAAAATATTAAATAACATGGCCTACTTGCCTAAAACAACAACAGTGAAATTTTTGCGTTTGGTAAATAAGCTCCAAAGACATTCTACTATTTTTTTCTAACCTCTTCTGTGCTTAAATTTGAAGGTCATCTCTATCCAAAACTAACAATGAGACCTTGGTCAACTTATATAAAAATAGTTTAAAAAGCTGGCAAATACCATATAGGTTTGTTTTCAGGATGTAATGAAATGCTTTGAGAAAAATTGTCTAACAGTTTTTCATGTCATAGTGATTTAATACATCTAAATCTTAATGTTGAGATTACAATTTTCCCAGTTGTGGCTGAAGGAACATCCCCCTTTCCCAAGGAACTCCATTAGCTAAATAATAACAGTGAAGAATTTTCCCCAACATCTCAAATTTTTTGAAGTTACCACTAAACTCCAGGGTAGGACTTTCAGGAAAATAGGATGGTGACAAATAAGAATGAATACATCAGGCTGACCGAGTGGCACAGTGGTTAAGCACTGGCTTGGGAAGCCAGTGGCCCCTGTTTGGGTACCACATATGAGGGCCAGTGACACTGCCCTCAAAAAAAAAAAAAAAAAAAAAAAGAGTTGGCTTGGGAGCATGAGCTCTGAGCAGCAGGGCCGCTGGTTCGGTTCCCACATGGGCCAGTGACACTGAGCCCTCTACAGCTAAGATGATGAACAATAGCTGGACCTGTAGCTGGGCTGCCATGAGTGGCCGGTGATGGCATAGGCTGCAGTTAGCTGCCGTCAGCTAACGTGAGTGGCTGGCAGCCAGCATAGGTGGCCAGTGGCTGGCAGCTGGTGAGAGCTGCCATGAGCCTCTGTGAGCAGGCGTCTGACTGCCAGGAAGAGCGCAATGATCATAACACCAACATGGGCCAGTGAAGCAACGGGACGCCCTCCACAACTAGACTGAAGAACAAAAGGACAGCAACTTGTCTGTTTCCCTTCCCTGATTTCCCAATGCTGTTCTCCTCCCCCAATTCCCAATTTTTTTTTTTTAAAGAATGAATATGTCTAAAAAGACTTTGGGCCACTTCAGTAATGATCAGCAGTTTTCAATTCAGGAAGCAATGGGAGCCAGAAAAAAATGATACCTAGGGTGATTGAAGAATAATACTAACAGTTCTGGGTAAACATGCTGTAATTAGCATATCCTACAAAAGTAAAGCCCAAAACAGATATTTTTATCTTAGCTGATGCTTCATGTAATGATTTCTTTTTCCCTCTGCCTGAGGGACTGGTTTCCCAGTCTTTTTTCTTTTGGCCAATGTCTAGTACTCCTAAATAAATTTATCTTTCGTTAGTTCATTAAAGAAAATATGTTTTATTTTTCCTAACTTTTCTATTCCAAATGGAAGCATGCCATCCTTTTGAACTTTTCTAAGGTATACATTTTTCTCTTAATAGCAACAATGTACAAATACAATTATAATGCACTGTTAACCTAAGATACATAATTTTTTAAAAGACTCAGAAATAAGGGACCACCCAAATAATACTAATGAGAAAGAGGCATATTTAAGTAATAATAATAGATGTCTAAATTAAGATTCAGTTAAAATAGAATATTTTAGCTTTCCTAGCTATTCCATTCCAGTGTCTAGAGGGAGATCTGTGAAGTGATAAGATGAATAAGCCTGAGGCTGTATACATCATGTAGACATCATGAGGATGTGCTGGGGACATGGTTCAAGATGCACTCCATTGTTCGCTACATTAATGTCACCATCCAACCACTGTAACTGTCATGGTATTGTAGCCTAATTTCAAGGAAAGTGGGAAGCAGGTCCTGGCCCAGGGAGCAGTGAGAAAAGAGATTTTGGAATGTACAGCTTGAAATAACTCTAGATAAAAATAAGTTTTCTATTTCCTGAGTTGTCTTAGTTCAACTGCTCTATTAAGCAGAGCCTGAGTCAAGAATTTGGGTTCAAGTAGTTGGGATTTTATCTAAAGAAACCATAAATACTGAGTTGAGAGGAAAGAAAGAAAAAGAGGGTGCATTGTTGAAAATACCATAGCAGGCAACCCATAAAAATTAGTCAAAGGCCTCTGAGAAATTTGCAGAATAGCTCTCTGAATGATCCATCAAGTTGATGGGAAGTTGAGAATTACTCTGGTTAACTATCCCCCCTCCTTTTACAACCCTTGCTTTTGTATATGCTGAACATTGTCAGAGAAATGCTTCAGAACAAATGCTCCGAGACAGACAAATGGGAAATCAGGTACAGAACTATATGGAGTAGGCCACTGTCAGTTGGACCCAGAGCAGTGATCACAACTGTAGCTAAGAAAGAGGAGCTATGCTGAGCTTTCCTAAATTAGCTATTGCTTGTGATTTGAGTGCCAAAGGATGACTAGATAATAGAAATGTAGCCCAATTGATTTGTTTATTATTTAACCTATATTATCAGCTACCCATTTTCTGTAAGTAATTGTTGTGTACTTTAAATAATCCCAGATAAATGCCAATGTTTCAGAGTCCCTTTGTTAGTGGGGTATCCAGTTAGTGGGGTATCCAGTAGTGGGGATTGGCAGGGCCTGAGACCTGTGTGAAAGTAATGCTATGAGAAGCATCTGCCGGCCTAGCTCTTGTACGAAGATACTTTAATACTGGAAAATGCCCTGTGAGAGAATGATTAGGAATCCAGGGTTCATCAGACAGATTTTGTTTTAGCTGAGGTTCCATTTATCAGCTTTCTGATTTTAACAATAATTAAGCCTCTATATGCTCTAATTTCTGAAACTGTAAACTGGGTATGTTAAATATATCTAGCTCATGAAATATTGGGTTGTCGGAAAAGTCATGATGTATTTTTTCTGTTTTTCGTTGCAAAAATGCGTCAAGATTTTTTCTGAAAACTCTAGTTCTGAGTGTTCAAATATATTCATGCACAATATTTAGCATAGTGTCTGAACATCTTTACTTGTGAATAAATGTTGCTTATTGCGGAGGATCAGCCTCCGCTGACTAGGGTTTCCCTCAGGTGGAGACGGCATCGGCGGGGAGGAAAATAAAGAAGGGAGACAGTGAAAACACTGGGGGAGTTAAAGAGAAAAAAGTGTCACACTTTATTGCCAGAGCATGTTCTTTTTATATGAATTTTTGACCATTACCTCAATCACATGAGTTTGGTGGTTTCTAGTTCCCAGGATTTACTCAGTCTTTACTTACCTGTAATTGATCACTCCAGGGTGTATTGTGACTTACTCTTCCGTCTTTATTATGATAATTACCATGAAACCCAGACTTAGTTTTTGTATATCACCTAAAGAATGTTTATCATGACTATCTTAACTATCTAGAAATGATCCTAAATCCTAGCAGTTAAACGCAATCATAAAACTCACAGGACGTATACTTGAGCTATACCAAAAGACTAGGAGTGGTTGTGTTTAGGGTAAAAGCATCTAAAATCTATTTCTATGTAAATACAATACCTAGCAACCAAAGGGGATCTCACCCCTCTCTTATTCTACGGAGGTAGTATCTGTTTCTCAGTCAAAGCTTCAGTATCTGTCAAAAAATTTAAACAAAGTTGTTAACATACCCTATGGTCAGCGAGCTGTCTCTTACCTGGAACTCTCATGGCCTGAAGACTTTTAATCTTCAAGGAGACTAATCACAGCAGGGCCCTTAGGCCACACGCAGGCTTCTTGGCCTATGTTGTCAGAGGTCTGTGCCTCAGTTTCCAAGGGGTTTGAGTCCCCAGTATCTCAGTTCTGGGGTACCTTCGGACTGTAGCCTGTTTTAGAGAGTTTCCTTCTCTTTAGGAATTCTTGCCCCATCGTTGACTTACACAACCAGCTATCATCAGGGTACCACAGGAACTTGTCACAAATGCAGTGAGTATATTGTCTCCTATAGGAGGAAAGGCACGTGGGTTCATAAAGGCAGGAGATATTACATGACCAACCATAAGGCAGCACTCCAAACATGGAGTGCTGAGCAGGGCAATGTGACCTTGTCAGATGTCGGCCCCCTGGCAGCTTATCATTATTTCCTCCCTGTTTTTAAATGCTCAAGTGAAGTAATAATTCAGTGAAACTACTATAAATATTTTCAATGTTATTTTCCTATGATATTCAATAGGACTGCCCACTATCCTAATAATAAAAAGATTAGCTGCCTTGCTATAAATTACTTTCAATAATTCGTGTTCTCTTAAGTTGCTTTTTTTCCATGTTACCAGCAGTTTAGACATCAAAAAGATTGAATTAGAGTTTTTCATGTTGAAGCAATTCACAAAATGACAGAAGCAGGTACAGTGAGTTGGGTTTGACAAAGTATAATTACAAAATTAAGTAGCCCAGGGTTTCTATCAGTCACCCACTCTAATCACAATGAGAACCACCTCCCCAGGATAAAGATAGCATACATTGTATTCCTCGGTATTGAGAAAACTGATGAAAATCAGACAGCAGGATCAAATAATAGTGCAATTCGGTTCTCTGCTACCATTATTGGAGGGGATAATTTTTCTGTCAGGGTGCATATACTTGAAAGAGAAGGGTACAAAATATGCTTTTTAGGTGACAAAGATTATGTGAGAGCAGAACAGTCATTTAACTTTAATGCTACTCTGATTTAAGAGAAAGCAGTTCTGCCAGTCTATTTCATTATAGGTCAATATCACTTTGCATATCTATTTTCAAATAAAATGTCTCCTCATATCTAACGTCATAGTTTTGCTCTCAGCAACTCTCAGGTGGTGAACAGTCTCACTACAATAATCAGATAAGTTTATATAGCTCAATTCAGACAAAATGACATTCTTCTGTTCATACTACTTTAAAACTTCCTGAAATAAAACACACAGGATTTAGGCTGGCATTCACTGTTCCTCATGATCTGTCCATACCTAACCTGCCGTTTTTTTTCTTTTATCTTATATCTTATATCTACAGTCCTGTGTTTCTCTAATACACCATTTAATTTCATATCTTTTCAGTTTTCAACATGAAGTTTCTTACTACCAAAATTTTTTCATCTTAATTTTTTCTACCTGAAAATAGCTGCCAATCTTTGTGAACCATTTCAAAAATCACCTTCTCCATATAAGTCACCTTGACTACCTGAGGCAAAAAATTTACTATTTAGTCAACACTGTGCCTATAATCTTAATGATAGACCAAATAATTGTCCTCTATTAAGAAAATTTGGTACACTTTGGTCTAAATATCCCATTTGATTATAAACTGTTAATGTTAGAGACAATATCTTATTCATTTTCTCAGATCAGCTCTTCAGCCTAATGTTAACCTTAAAAATTAAAAAGCCAGTGAGAGGCAACAAGTGTTTCTTAGAGATCATAGAATTTCAATCCTAGAAAACTAACAAGCTATGTTATTCTTTAGCTATATATGGCTGTTACTGATTTTAAAGAATGTCTATTATCAGTTTTGTGGCCATGGTGTCAGCTTTCTTTTTAGCATTACAAATAGTTGTATGGAAGATAATGTTGGATTGGCTGGTCCAAAGTTTATTTTGTCCAAATGAAACACATTCTAAAGGTTCAAAGAATGAGACCTCTAGAGTGGCAGTTTCAACTCCATTTTGAAATGGCTCTATTTATGTCTTTTTTTTTTTTTTAATATACTAAGCATGCTACTTTGCATATAGTAGGCATCCCAACAACAACAACATACTTGCTAAATATTGGGTTGTCAGAAAAGTCATGACATATTTTTTCTGTTTTCCGTTGCAAAAGTGTGTCATGACTTTTCCGACAGCCCAATAGTTTATCATTAAAATAAAAGGCTAATTCAAATTATATACTGCTGAATCAATTTAAAATATTTATATATATTGAAAGGGATAGTCTAAGATATAATTCTACATTGGTGAAATCCATCTGGCTCAAAGTGATTAGTATAGCTCTTCCCTTGTCCAAGTAGAACACTAATAATCATGGCCAAAGAAACTCTGCCCACAGGACACTGAGAAGATTACAGAGACAGACTTCTGATTTTTGGCCAACAGAGGGCTTCTATTATTATTATCCTTAAATACCTAAACATAGATATTTAAGCTTTTATTTTAAAAAGAGTGTTTTTAAAAAAAAGGTGTTTATCACAAATATGTCTAATTGACCTCCTGCCAACTATGTGAATTGTGAAAATACATTTTTTCCTCATGTGAATTTATCCATCTCTCATTCACCTTAGTCAATAGGTACTTCTCTCCCCGCTACAAAAAAAAAAAAGTCTTGTTAATAAAATATCAGTAAAAGTCATATTGCAAGACTTGAAATAAAAACAGAATATTCTTTAATTTCCTAGCGGAAGTTATTATAAAATTTATGCATTTGATTTTTGCCTAAAATGTAGGAAGGAAGACAGTGATGAGATCCTACCCAGCTTAGAGAAATTCCATCTAAGATTTTAAGATACCACGGTGCCAAGATCATTTGTTTAATGTGTCAAACAATGTTTGTTACTATTATTGAATTGCTAAAGTTTAAAAAATTATGGTGAAAAAAAGTATTTTACAATTATCTAATTCCTTTCAGAAGACTATGAATGCATCATCAAATTACCAGATAATTACTAAACATATACTTTGTAGAGCAAATTATTTTATTTGTCTTATGGATGAACATTAGAATTTAAAAAATCTTCCTCTTCTAATATAGTTTATATAAAGTTGGAAAGATGAAAAATCATACATTACAAAATAATATATTATAAATAGCACATTAAGAAAAACATATTTGCGGGCCGACCAAGTGGTGCGGTGGTTAAGAGCTGGCTTGGGATGCCAACGGCCCCGGTTCAGATCCCACATATGAGGGCCAGTGACTCTGCTCTCAAAAAGAAAAACATATTTGCTAGATATGATATATATAATTATATATATATATATAAAATCAAATATAGCACAAATCAAAATAATGTGATACCCCACACATCTGGGCTACCCTGGTTAATGTCTACCCATGGTTTAGCAATAAATGAACAACAAGAACAACAACAAAATAGAAAAAAAGAGGAGAAGGGGAAAGAAATACAGTATTTGAAACAATATATTTTTCTCTAAGTCATGACAACTTTTGGAACATTTTTAAAATCTCTTCTTCAAAAATGAGAGCTTTTTATTATGTCTGGGATGATAGATATTCTAATTTTCTTTTGTATGGCCAAGGCCAAATATAATAGTAGATAATTGATAAACCATTATTGAATGACTAAATCAATTGTTATCTTTACTGCCTTTCATTATGAATTTAAGTTTGACTGTCCCTCTTTTTTTGATCATATTGTATCCGGTCTGTTGCATACACACATGTTGAGTTTGGATTCTCTTCTACCCTATTTATTCTTTAATTTCATGTTATAGATGGGGTGGAATATGCATGTGGAGGTTTTCCACTTACTACATTGGAGAGCAAAAGGATTTTTTTTTTATTACTTTCCTGTAACTAGTCCATTCACCTCCAAATGTGGTGAATGATTACCACAGCAGCTATTTGATTTTCTTCTATTACTTACATTCTAGTCTAAAGTAAAAATCTATGTTTAATTATCAATTATTGCTGATTCTTGGACATAAATATCCGCACTAGTGATGTACATTTTCCATCACTATAGATGTTCTTGTTTGATTGAATTAAGTGGTCATTTATCAAAGTTACATGTTGCAAAAATAATCCAAACAACATGATGTAATAGATAGAGTCTTGCACATGCTTGCTATTGTGCACTCACCATAATTTTTGTAGTATTTCACTATGGTTTTTCTTATTATTCTAAGCATTTCAAATTCATTTAAAGTTGTCTAAAAATAATGGTTTAAAATAGAATATAGATTTTTCATATTAATTAACTTACTCTAAGCAAGATAGGAGGTGCTATAGTAGAGCCAAAGAAATATTAGAAAAGCTTTACTTTTAAGTGTTGTAGTAAAGTGAATACACAAGACTAATATAGGTGACTCAATAAACAGTACAAAACAGAATATATTATGTGATGATAAAAAAAAACAGGAAAAAAACTAATGTGAGGGAAAGAAGCAGATATTAGCTAAATTAATCTCTTTATTCAATACGTTGTTTTAAGCACATACTATGAATAACTTAACTAAAAAAATTATTAATTTATATAAAAAGCTGAGGTTAAAATAGCAACAAAAAAATTCCATATTTCTGTCCTCCTTAGACTTCAATTCAATGAAGGACAGACATTAATAAAATAGCATTCAAATAAAGCTGATTACTGTTGTATCACATGCTCACAAGGACAGTGACCTGTTGCTATTACAGCGTATCACAGTAGTCTGGCATAGTTAGAAACATCAAGTAAATTTTCATAAAAAGTAATGGTATCCAATACTACTATCTGGCTGATACCATTTTCCAACCCATTTTCCCCTTTACCTCTACTATTAAAACTTCTTTTAAAGCTAGATTCCATTGAAACTTATACTTGACTGTCTAGCTGATAGTTCTAGTTAATAAACTGAAGAGTGGCAGAATTCTAGAATGAAGCCGAAGTTAGAATAACACAACCTATTCTTTCTTTCTATCATCTGGAATGCAGATGTACTTGTGATTCCTGGGGCTACAATAGCTATGTTGTCTCCATGAGTTACACACACACACACACACACACACACACACACACACACACCCCATACTAGGGGAAGCAGAATCGAAAGAAAGACACTGGATTTCAGTATTTTGTTTATCTCCTGCATCAGTCACAGATTGCCTATTTTTATATTTCTGTTTGTGAGATTTTTTTGATACGATATTGCATAAAGCACTATTAATTGAGTCACTATCAGATGCATTGAAAACATTGGTTTACTGATATGATATAGTTGAGTTGATAGTCAAAGGATGAGTGCAAGTCATTGAAGCTAATGAGGTGGGAGTGAAAGAGTATTCCCAGGAGAGAATATTCACATTTAAAAGCAGTTTAGGGCCAGCCGAGTGGCGTGGTGGTTAAGCACTGGCTTGGGAAGCCAACGGCCCCGGTTCAGGTCCCACATATGAGGGCCAGTGACACTGCCTTCAAAAAAAAAAAAAAAAAAGTTTAGTTTTTTTTGTTTCTTAATATTTTCCTGGCCTTACCTTCTTGCTTATAGCACAGTAATTAGTATATGTGCAAAAAAAACAAAAAACCTTATTGTTAAATCATGACTTTTGGAAACTATTAATAAGTCTGAAACCTACATTTGTAACGTTTAAAATAATTAGAAAAATATTTTTAATTAAAAAAATTATCAGACACTCCTAGCTGACAATTATAATAAATGCACTATAAAAACACATGTGCATACTTCTATCCATTACAACATATTATTTGCATAACTAAGTAATATGTGCTCAGGCCCTGAGAAGGGAAGGGCCATGGCAAATTTGAGAAACTGGTATTAAACAAAAATGATTAGACATAGTGAAAGCACACTAATATAATTGTATGATTGACTAGAAAAATGAGTAAGTTACAAGCAAGCAGTTTCCTGAAGTCTCCATTAAAAATTTAATAATTCATCAAGGTCTTTTACCCAAGGAGTAACATTGGCAGATTTATATTTAAAAACTAACACTCAATGTTTCTAGTTCCATATGTAAGGAGCTTGGAAATCACCACTCTTTCCGAACAACAAGTTAAAAAGAATGAACAGGCACAGACTCAAAAATCAACAGCTCTTCCTGGATCCGAAAAAGAAAGGATAACATAGGGCAAACCAATGCCCTCACGAATGGGGAAAGAGGTGAATACATGAAGTAACAATTACCTAAGCAGAGACTCAGGAGATGAAAGTGCTGTGGAAAACCAAGCTAGGGTAGGAAAACCTGAATGTTTATTGATAAATTGCTAGGTGTTCAGTGTGAACAACTCTGAGAGTTAAAAGCTCCAGGAGGATCCAGTCACATGGGACCGCCATATTGTCATAATTAACCCCAGAAGCTAAGACTAGTTTCACATAGTCATATTCTGACAAAAATCCTCTCAAGCTTCTGGCAGATGGGAAAGGAACCATTTTTTTTTTTTTTTTTTTGAGGGCAGTGTCACTGGCCCTCATATGTGGGACCCGAACCGGGGTCGCTGGCTTCGAAAGCCAGCGCTTAACCACTGCGCCACTCGGCCGGCCCAAGAAAGGAACCATTTTTGAAATACAGCAGAGCACTTTGTTTTTCTTAACAAGGCCTGTCCAGGTGAAACTAATTAATAAGAGCCTAACTGACTTGGAGGAAGGGAAATACCCAACTGCAGCCTACTCTATTTATCCTGCCCCAGCAAAGAGGAGAGAATAACTGAGAAACACATGAAGTCCATAGTCCTGAGGCATGGGCTCACTAAGAGAATCAGCCTAGTCATGCCCCTACCTCACTACCACATTATAAATGGCCTATCTCTAACGGTTTCATTTACACAGTAGTACATCATGTCAAGCTATCAAGAAAAAACTACCAGGCATACCAAAAAGCAAAAAACACAAATTGAAGAGACAGAGCAACATCAGAACTAGACTGGCAGGGATGTTGGAATTATTAGACTGGGGATTTATATCTATAATTAATATGCTAAAGCCTCTAATGGATAAAGTAAACAGTATGTGAGAAGCAATGGCTTGCAAAAGCAGAGAGATGGAGATTCTAGCAAAGAATCAAAAAGAAATGTTAGAAATAAAAAACACTGTAATAGAAATAAAGAACGCATTTGAAAGCCTTGTTAGTAGACTGGACATAGATGAGGGGGGAAAAGTTTTTTTTATATATATATATATCTTAGAGCTTGATGATATATATCAACAGAATACTCAAAACCACAAAATAAAGAGAATGAAGATTGAAAAAATAATATGAAACAAATATGCAGAGACTGCGGGACAACTACAAAAAGTGTAACATATACAAAATGGGAATACTAGAAATTGAAAAAAGAAAGAGAAAAGAATATATGAAATAATAATGACAGGATTTCCAACTTAATGTCAGACACCAAATCACAGATACCACAGCACAGAAAGCACTGATCAGGATAAATGCAAAAACAATACACTGTACCTACACATGCAATTTTCAAACTACAGAAAATCAGAGGAAAAAAAAAATCCTGAAATAAACCACAGGGAAAAAAACACCTTACCTATAGAAGAGCTAAGATAATAATTGCATTTGACTTCCCCTCAGAAACCATACAAGCAAGAAGAGAGTGGATTGAAAATTTTAAATGTTGAAAGAAAAAAAAATCAACCTAGAATTCCGTATCCTGAGAAATTGTCCCTCTTATGCAAAGAATGCATACTTTCTAAGATAAACAAAAATAAAAGAAATTTGTTACCAGTAGACCTTCCTTGCAAGGAATGTTTAAGGAAGAGTTTTACTGAAAAGAAAAATAATATAGGTAAGAAATTTAAATCCATTCAAAGAAAGGAAAGACATTGCAGAAGGAATATTAGGTTTAAATAAACACGTTTCTTTTGTTTATTCTTAATATACCTAAAAGATATCACAGTTTGTTTTTACAAAAGAAAATGGCAACAATATATTCTGTTATGTATGCACACACAATCTTTATCTGAAACTCACATGGAACAATCACTACAATAGGTCACATACCATGGGCCATAAAACACACTTTGTATTTATTTATTTATTTATTTATTTATTTATTTATTTATTTATTTATTTAAAATAGAAATCATAAAATGTATGGTCTCAGCCCACAATGGAATTTAAGTAGTGATCCATAACAGAAAGATAATGGGAAAATCCTAAATACATGGAGATTAAATAACACACTTCTATATAGCATATGGGTCCATTAAAAAAAATGTCAGGATGGGCCGGCTGAGTGGCGCAGTGCTTGAGTTGGCTTGGAACGCCAGCGGTCCCGGTTTGGATTCCCATATGTGAGGGTCAGTGACACTGCCCTTTAAAAAAAAAAAAATGTCAGGAGAAATTAAACAATATGTTGGACCAAATAAAAATCAAAACACAACTTATCAAAATTTGTACAATGCAGGTAAAGCAGTGGCAAGAGATAATGTATAATACTGAATTAGAAAAGAAGGAAAATCTGAAGTAACTAGTGTAAGTTTATACCTAAGGAAAGTGGAAAAAGAAGAACAAAGTAAGTCCAAATTAAGCACAAGTAAAGAAATAATAAACTTTAGAGTAGATATCAATGATATTGAAACAGGAAATCAATACAGAACAGGAAATAAGAAAATAAGAGAGAGAACACAAATTACTAAATCAGAAATGAATGACCAGACATCCTATATATGTGAAAATCTCATGCTTGGTCCTTGTCACTATTGGAAAATGTTATCTGGAGTGAGAATTCCATATATATAATAATAGTGGGATGTGATTGGGACCAGACTGGGAGGAACTAGAATGCAGGACTGACTTGGGATGGTCAATAAGTGACATATGCAAATAAAGCATAGAAGTTTGTAAAAGTTACAATTTAAATCATGGTTATTATAAAATATTATCTAAGTTTAAGATTTCAACTATACATTATGTTTGTGTTTTAATATTAAAAATAGGAATAAGAATGAGATGTTTAATGATCACCTAGATTATCAAGATTGATGAGTTCATACAAATTGCATCATTTATGCTGGGAGTCATTCTTCAAAGTAGATATTATTTCTCCTAGCCTATGAAAGAAACCTAAAGGGAAAACATGTACTTATAATGCCAGAGGCTAATTAATCATAAGGCTGTAGTCAGCACCCAGGTCTATCTGACTCAAACTCTACATTCCTTACTATACTATGCCCTGCTTTTTGATGTGGGGTAGGAGGATACTTACCTTTTTAATATTATTGTTGTTTTTACAAAAATATGTGAATATCTTTTTTATTTTTGTGAATCTCACTAAAAGCCTTGCTGGTTAGGCACAAACAGTAGCAAAGATACTATTATAATGAGTCAATGCATTTGATTAGGATGATTACATAGCAGGTGTGGAAAGCATGTTTAAGGACCAATTTGATGTATGCTTCTGCTTCCAGGCATATGACTGTGAAAACGTTTTAGTATATTGTTCATATAAATTTCACTTACACCCACACATCCGAGTAAAGTGTTTGAATGTATCATTGAGTAGTGCTATCAAAATTCCTCTTACGATGTAGAAAATAAAGAGTATAGATGTTTTATAAATGCTTACTTAAATTAATTATTTTGCTGATACATTTAAACTAAAAGGACTTCGATAATTTAAACTTAAAAGTTTAGAAAAAGTCTCCCATGCTAACACCCAAAGAAAGACAAATTGATGTATTAGGATAGCACAAAATAGACTTTAGAATTAGGACTATCACCGGGAATAAAGAGAGGCAAAACTTATCAATAAAGAGGTCAATTCATCAAGAAAATATACCAATCTTGAATGCTTATATACCAAATAATGTATATTAAATATAAATAAATAAAAATTGAGGGCTGGCCGAGTGGCTCAGTTGGTTAAGAGCTCACTCAAGAGTGCGAGCTGAGCTCAGCAATGACGGTTCGATGCCAGCCCGAGCTGAGTTGCTGTTGAGTTGCCAACAGGTGGCAGGATGGCTCAGCTAAAAAAAAAAAAAATTGATAGCACTGAAAGGAAAGAAAAAATATTTTGCATGTAGATTGTTATTGATAAAATATTGTTAAAATAATGCTGCTTATTTCTATTTACTTGTTTTAAAGTGGCTACTAGAAAATTTTTAATTATACTTGTAGTTCACATTATTTCTACTAGACAGTGCTGCATTAGAGTAATTGAGTAGTGGTACGTTAGAGTATGTTTGCCTAGAATGTATGAACAATGACAGAATCCTGGGGTAGTCTCTTCACTTGGTACTCACTATCTTATACTATGAATCAATCTATTCTTCCAAGAGACCTTTATTCAAAAGCATGGAAAACTGCTTTTCCTGGGTTACATCAATGGCTGTTAAATCACTTATGTAATTGCCATAGTTCTCCATTTTTTAATATAAACAAAGTTCATACAACAGTTAAGTAATCATTTAAAATTCTTCCGGGTATGATTTGAAATCACTTGAATAACACATTTTTATTGATTGCCTTATTTTTAAAAGGTGGGAGAGTGCAATAAGTTTGCATGTTTATTTTTAACTTCTCCCTTATTTTAACAATTATTTTGTGAGTTTTTTATTATTATTTTATTATTTTTATTACTATTATTATTATTGAATAGTGTTTTTTCCGGATCCATCAGCTCCAAGTAGTTGTTTTGATCTAGTTGTGGAGGGCACATTTCAGTGGCCTATGTAAATCGAACTGGCAACCTTGGTGTTATGAGCACTGCACTCTAACCAACCAAGCTAACCAGCTGCCCCTATGTTGCGTCTCTGTGCGGCTGGGTCTCGCTTCTTTGAGAGAACCGGTGGGGACTCAGAAAAAGAAATAAAGAGCAAGAGACAGGGATAGTTTAAAAAGCAATGTGAGCCAGGGGATTCTGTCTGATGGACAAGAGCCCCGAATCTGGTCAGCTTGCAGCTTTTATTGAGTACAAACAGGGAAGGGGCTTTGTTCTTTCTGAGGTCTGTAAATCACATGCATCACCCAAGATTTTAGCCAAATCTCCCTATGCCTCACAGACCACCTCAGCGGAAAGACCCTTTGATCAATGCAGCCCTGCCCACTACTGGGACAGATAATGGTTCACTATGACACCTTGAGGCAAGAATGCAAGGAGGACTGCTGTTAGCTTCTTAGGAAGATTTCTCTTTTCTTTTGCAGGCTGTAAACTCTGCAGAAAAGGATTAACAGGCCCTTAGGCCCCATAGGCTTCACCTCCTTGATTCATCCCAGGGTACCCAAGGACAGCGCCTGGCTTAGGCCGCTCTAATGCACATTTAGGGTCTTTGCCCATCATTGGCTGACCTGCCCTCTCTCTTAGGGTCCCATGGGGTTTTGCCATAAACATAGTAAATATCCTGTCCCCGTGAGGCCCTGCTGCTATGAGCAAATACAGGGAGACAAACAGTGAGGCTGCTGTGAGGCCACACCCCTATTTTTTGAATTTTTACAAAGAAAAAGAAAACAAGATAAAAAATTTATTTTTAGGTGAGGTGTGAGAGAGACAAAGAAAATATTGATGGGGATATCAGATAAAGCTAGTAATAAAATTTAGCCTCGAAGGTTGTGTATTTATCCAAAAGGTAATCATTTGTGCTTATCTCAGACAGAATGTACTGGGGGGAAAATTTTTCATGCTTACCAATGATTTTGAACATCTAGCATTGTGCCAGGCACAAACACCTAGTAGTCATTCATTATACATATCTGCTGAATAAATGATTTAATGACCATTTTTTCTAACCAATCACTGCATTTTAAATACAATATTGAAGTATAATGTGTAGATAGACATATAGATGATATGTACATGCATACATAAATACATAGATACATAGACAGACATATATACACACATATATGTACATATATGTGTATACATATCACAAATAATTTGTACATAGATCCATGAGTTTTCAAAAAGTGCTCTAACCAGAACCCAAATCAAGAAAAAGTGTTATTGGTGCCCAGAAGCCCTCACATTTCTTCCTAGTCTTTTTTCCCACAAGAAATTTTTATTCACAATTCTAACTGTATAAATTAATGTTCATGTTTTTGAGCTTTATAGAAATGGACCCACATAATTAGTACTATAGTGACTTTCATTTATTTCATTCCAGGTTTTTTTGTGGCATTCATCCATGTTGTATATGAAAATGCTTTTTTATTTATTATTACCTCTGTATTTCAATTATGTATTGAAATTTCAAAATATACTAAAAGACCCTCTTCTAACATATGTTTTTTTTTCTTCTTCAGACTTTTGATGGTGTTTTATGATCAACAGAAGTTTTGCCTACCCTCGATATTATGACCATCTTTTTGTTTTATTCTAAAATATTTTCATTTTTTCCATTTCCATTTAGATTTATAATATATTAAGAATCAAATTTTGTATTCTGTGTAAGACAGGATTTCAGAAACATTGCCCCATATGGACATCCAACTGATCCAATACCATTATTAAATAGATCATCATTTCTCACTCTTATTAGGGGCCATTCTTGTCTGTATGTGTGTGGATCTGTTTCAAGATTCTCTTCTATTCCACTGATATATCTGTCTCTACTTGCACCAGTAGATCTTAACTAATGTAAGTTTAAAATATGTCTCAATATCTGTTTGATATTATAAGTTCTATAGAATTGTTCTTCTGTAAGTTTGTTAAACTCATTCTTTGTACTTCAAAATTGAAGGTAACAATTTATCTATATTTTCATTCATAAATGAAATCTAATGTAGTTTTATTGGGTTTCAAAGATGTGTATAGATAAATTTGAGAAGAATTTTCATCTTTATAATATGAAGTCTTTCAAATCCCTTTATTTATTTAGATCTTTATGTCTATAATTTTCTACTGTCTTCAGTTTCTATATCTGTCCCATTTAGTCTCAGAATATTTGTAAATATTATTAGGGAAAAATTAAGGAAGAATTGAGCTCAGTTCTCTATCCTCTATTATAGTCTCTACTTTTTTGTCTCTGTCCTGCAAAACTGGCAATAGTTCTGTTGGCTGTCTCTTAATACAATTTTCTATTTGGGGTCTTTGCCTGTATAAAAAAAGAAGGTCCAGGTAGAAAAACTCCCAATAGACTACAGTTAACATCATGAACCCCTTCAGTTTTCTGTTTTGTTTTGTTTTGTTTTAATAATATAGTGCTGCACTTTTTCTCTTTTAAATACAGGCCTCAAGTTAGCTAGTTGCTATGGCAAGACTAATTAATTACCTTTAATGACTCAGGAAGACTGTGACTAACCTTGCTCTGAAGTGTAACAAAGAAAAGAGCAATTTAAATTCACTCTGCTTATTTTTTTATTTTTTTCCTACTCTGAATGCATTGTCTTTTCTCATTATAGCTTGAGTTTTGAGCCAGAGACAGTTTGAAAGACATCAGTAATCAGTGCAGGGACTCTAAAGCAACAGAGACTTAACCAATTCAAGACAAAAGTAGCGGGAAAGGAGGCCTCTTCTCTGCACAGAGCATAATTCATCATCACAGCCATCACAAGCGATCTGCTCATGGGAAATCAATGCAGTCCTCTAGCTAATACCTCCCTAACCTTATCTCCACCCTCTCTCTCTCTCAAGAAACGAATTACTTAGAACTATAGGATACTCAAATGATAAAAATAAAGGAAATTTCACACTGGAGAAGACACTGGTTCATTTAATTCTGGATTCTGTTTGTATAATACTGTTAGGAGCCAGTTTTGAGGAGTGTATGGTGATTTTTCTTTCATGTTAATATAAAAATATTAATTCTGCTGGCTGAGTGGCGCATTGGTTAAGCGCTGGCTTGAGAAGTCAGCGGCCCTGGTTCGGGTCCCACATATGAGGGCCAGTGACACTGCCCTCAAAAAAAATAATAATAATTAATTCTTATAGTAATTGAATTGGTCTAAGTATTCTACTTATAGCATGGACAACAATTTGTGGAGTACTATAACACTGATTCCTTGAAAAGCACCTTATAAACTGCCATTCAAATAATTTTATGAATAACAACTGAAAGTATAAACACAATTTTATTATACTCTAATTTTAGTTTTCTCTATTTGATAAATTTGCTTCTAGAGGCCACAAACAATACATACATTAAGAAAATTGTAATTTTTAAAGGAAAGATAAACTGCAAGATTTTCTACTCAGTTTTATGGGAGAAAAAGAGTAGGTCACTATTACTAATCTAATAAGTTCTTATGTTTTAAGTTATCAAATGAAATGATATAACTTTTAATTATATAGAAACAGGTGTCATCGCATAGAACTCCAAAATACATTGAAGAAAATAGCAAAATCTTGAACAGATGCTTTATAAAAGATATCCAAGTTGCAAATAAATATGAAAATGTGCCCAATTTCATTAGTGATCAGAAAAATGCCTACTACAGCTATAATTTGATATGACTCCAAACCCAGCAAAATGGCTCACATGAAAAAGACGGGAAATGCTAGGAATTGATAGCATGTGGAGAAGCTGTAGTTCTTCTCATGAATTTCTGGTGAGACATATAAATTGTGCAATCATAACTCAGAACTGTGTGGCAGATCTACCAGAAATGAACAGCTAATGCGTTACCTGTGAATGCAATTCTCGTAGGTTTATATCCAAGAGAAATGCATACTTATGATTACCAATGGACATGCAAATAATGTCCATAGCAATACCATTTGTGATTGCATGAAACTGGAACTAAACAAATGGCTATAGATATTAAAATGGATAACCATTTCCATGTTTACAGAATTGAATACTATTACGGCAATAAGAACAGACAAATTACAGCTACAACATAAACTTGGTTGAAACACACAAGCATGATTTTGAATAAATGGAGCTATACACAAAGAAATAGTGACTCCATTTACATCATTCAAACGATTCATAATAATCTCAAGATCCATCCATGTTGTCGCAAATGGCTTTATTTCATCTTATGTTTATGTATACCAGATCTTCTTAAAATGATTATGGTATGATTCCATTTGGATAGCACTTAAAAGCATCAAAGATAGAGTTAAAAAGCAAGAGTGGTGACCATTGGTGGAGAAAAGTGACAAAAGGATTTTTTGCTGCTGGTAATTTGGCTGCCGATTACATGGATATACAATCAAGATATACAAGTACAATTGTTTCTTCTTTTGATGTATATTACAAGTAAATAAGTTGTCTAAAATATATAAGCATCAGGCAAAAATAAAACCATTTACTTTTTATGGAAACAATTGTATTCTCAGTACCAATTTTTTTTGCACACACACACACACACACACACACACACACAAAAACTAGCAAAAAACAAACCAATCATGTTATCTGATTAAATTTACTAATTTCATATTAGAGTTTACTTCTAAATTAGTTTGGAAAACCCATGATTTTTCACATCATCTTCTATTTTCATGTCAGGAAAAAACCCTGTGATGTAGCAGTGCAAATTAACAAGAGGTAACACCACAGTTTTCAAAGAACTATTTTCATTTACATATTTGCTGTGAGCAATATTCTCCCAAGTAGACATTTCACATTATCTCATCATAGATAGAGTTGATTATTGCTGAGTTGTGGGTTGGTAAATTGTGAAATTGGTGAATTGAGGACTCAACAATTGTACTCACTACTATATTATAAACTCATTTGCTGAACAGTTGAACTGCCTATGGAAGCAATGGTATGAATTTGTTTCATATAATTTATTTTCAATACCAAAGGCTGAAAATTGTTGTCCCAAAGCCTAGATATGATGAAAATACATATTTTGCTTGGTCTTCGGAGTGCTTTTAAGTAAATGGAGGAGGTATTTTTAACATTTGAATTAGTCACATTTTTAAAAAATCGTATTACTTGTCTTCCTTAAAATCGCAGACAGTTTGGCATCACTGGGCCTATATTCCCAAGAACCAAAAAGACACTTACTGTGAGTAAAGGCTGCTCTCTTGAGAAAGAGCAACGAGTATTTCAGTTCAAAACAATTCTTCACCATTTTTTTATTATCTCCCCAGCAGTAATGCCAAATCAGTTGTCATTTCGCATTTTACTTAAACAACTATTTTTATTATAGAAAATTATTTCCCTATAACAAAATCTCTATCACAAATAGAAAAATAAAATTAAGACTCAGAGGCTGCATATTTCAAGAAGGATTAGTGAGCACACTCTCTTTTTATTTTGTTTCAAATGAAGACTTTTTAAAAATTTAATATGCAAAAACAGACGATTTATCTTAAACTAAGACTGTTTCATTCATTTGTAATCTGCTTGGCCCCTAACAGAAAGCCAAATTCTCAATTTTTGTTCTGAAAAAGAATTTCATAAACATTCTAAGTGGTGCCCTTGCATTAGTTCAAATGAGCTTATAGAGAAAAGACATATAAGGGGAAGAAAAAACAATCACAAAGAATGCACATGTCTCCCTTGTAAAAAAAAAAAAAAAAAAAATGAAAACAAAATTTTAAGAACTGGAGAAGCCCAAAGAGACATGGAAAGAAAATAGATGCATACCCACAAATAACTGTAGAGCAACAATTTCTGCCTACATTTGCTCTTAATAAAAAAGTCAAATTAGAAGACTGGATATACCTATAAGATAAATTTACAAAATCCCTTCCAGGTAAATAAGAAAGAAAAGGTAGACATAAAAGTTTCCAAGAGTATTTCTTGGAAACAGCAGTCCAATTTTTGTCTGCATGTAAGGTGTGGCAATTATATTTCCTCAAATATTTACTTTGAACTGGAATTCCCGCCCAAATAAAACTGAGTGTGAAAATGGAGTATGAGGATCAGAAAGCTTTCAAGATATATACTTTTGTAATCAGGAGTTTCCATGTATACCTAAATTAAAAGCAATCATCGCAGAACTAACCTAAATAGGGAAGTTCACAGGCCCTGGGACAAACTTGCTCACTATGTTAGGACCAATATTTTAGGTACATGCCACTAAAATTAAAGAAAAGAAAGAAAAAAAAGTTACTTTTGATATAGTGATACCCTGAAGCCTGTCTGCAAACTGTTTTTCCAGTTGTGTTTTAGCAGAAGTATGAATCAAAAAAAAAAAAAAATTGTTGTTGATGAATAATTTAGTTAAAATAATGCAAATGTCCTATGTCATAGTTTTTTGTTTGTTTGTCTGTTTGTTTTGTGACAGTTGATTATAGTCTATTTTCCTGCTGGTGCAAAGTTAAACTTTGCCCAGGATTACAAAGTAGGTGCCCAGTAAAACCTCTCTGCTGTTCTGTAGGACTTTATATCTACTGGTAATTACTTAATGGGTATCATTTTCAGGTTTTTGTTTCTGTTTTGTTTACCTTGACAAAGAATGGGATACACAATGGCAATGGAATACAAAGAGAAATTTATTTCCTCTTCTGGGCCCTCCTTTATCTGGATTCCAGTGGAAGAGGAAAACAATGACTTCTTACTGATGGCAAAGCTTACATACTAAATTAAAGCTTTACTTAGGCAAAAACAAAGAAAAGGCACTCTAGTGGCAGAGGATAGGAAACAGAATCTCACTTGCTTTCATTAAAGTGTAGGAAAAAAAATCACTCATGTGACCAGTGGGAGAAGTGAATTTCAATGTCAGTTTGATCAAAACAAAGCAAAAGCAGCACTCAAAGGTCATCCTATGCTGATTAATATTGACAGAACCCTTCTATATTAGCACAAATCCCATTTCATTTTAAGACCATTGTTTGGGCTTACCTACTAAAACATTTATTCACCTAGGTTTAGGATTTGAGATTTGACTTGCCAAAGTGAACATTGCACTGGACAAGTTTAAACAGGCAAGGCAAACCTTATTCAAGACTACTGCAATACGTAGAGAGGCCAGAGCTGAGCCTGAACTCAGCTCCAGGAAATCAAAAGGATTTTTAAAAGCTGAGTGGAAAGGTTGTAGGCCTTCTGTGTTTGGCCAAAGTAAATGTAAACTTTTTTCTTCCTGAAAGGAGGTAGGTTTTACAAGTTAGAGCTAGGAACCTGCTGAAATTAGGCTGCTACCCTTCCACGGAAACTGGGAAACAGGGACTCTTATCTTCTTCCTTGATGACTGCTTTTCAAATGGATGGCTCCTAAGTATTTGAGAAAGACAGACCTGGGATGTAATAGTGGCAAGAGTCTTTTTTTTTTTTTTTTTGATAAACTTCTTTTTGCCAGTTTATATATGATTATCTTCCATATCAATAAATATATTTCCACATCAACATTTAAAAATACTATGTGGCATTCCATAGATGTATCATACTTTAGTCAATTGTTGAAATTTTAGACTATTTGCAAATGCCTGATATTTTTCAGAAATTTAGAGTTATGTTTTTGTATAGCTGTCTTTTAATACTTGTAGAGTGAATTCCTTAGAATAAATGTCTTTATTATTTTATTATTATTTATTTATTTATTTTTAATTAGTTTCAGGTGTACAACACAGTGAAATAGTTATACATTTTACCCCTCAAAGTGACAACCCCCCACCCCAATTCGCCACCCCACTCCCCCCACATATCATATATATCTATTACTCTTCCTCTGACTCTCTTCCACAGTATAATCCACATCCTGTGACTAACTATATATATTCAATTGCAGTAGGTATACAACCTCCGAATTCAGGTATACAGTGCAGTGATCAAACCTCTACTCCATCCATGAAATGGTCTCCCTAACAAGACCTATGCCAGCCCACAAGAGTCTTTTAAAGAAGATTTATATCTCAAAGGGCAAAGAAGGAACTATAATTCCAAGTTTTCTAAAGTAAATATTCTAAGGAAAGGGAGAGCAGGGTCCTCAGCCTGGAAAAAGCCTGTCTAACATTTAGTCAAGTTCAGGGGAACTTTAAAGCTATCTAGATCAGACTCCAGAAGAACCCATCCTCAATTTTTATTATTCTAGTCACTTCATAGAGATTTATTATTGTTTTTGTCATTTTTTGTATGAACATAGGAAACATTAAGACATGTGTTAGATATTTTAAATGCTCATAACAGTGCCAAAGAGGTACATGTTGTAATTCAGTTTCCTACAGCATCACAAGCTAAATGGAGAAAAACAAAATAAAACAAAACAAACAAACAAAAAAACCCAGATTTTCTAAAAGGTATTTGAAATTTGAGAACTGGGTTGAGAGTCTTAGATCTGAGTATTATTAGTCAAGAGGCCTGGATAATTTCCTAAACTGGAATATTTTTCTCATCCACAAAATGGGGTATTGTAAGACTTTTAAAAAGTAAATTGACTAAAAAATACGTACTCCCAAACCCTACCTACTGGAAACTTTGGTGGAAAGATTCCATGGTGCTACTCCTGCCTGCCATGATACCCAATTCCTGGTGTTCATGCTTTTGTGTAATCCCTTCTCTTTGAGACTCTTTGCTGGCTTGATGAAATAAGCAGCTGTATATCAAGAAGCTTGGGCCTTTGAGTGATGATGGCACCCTCCAGTGATAGAACTGGATTTTATTGTTTTATTTTATTTATTTATTTGTTTGTTTATTTGTTTATTTATTTGTTGTCTTGGGTGCATTTCTTAAATAGCTGTGACATTGAGAAGTCACGAGCTTGCTGAATCTCAATTTACCCACCTATAAAATGCACAAATCATCCCCAAACTCGCATTCAGTTCATAAGTCCAAGGGCACTGTAGACATTTCAGAAGCTCATGGTTTCATTTCTATCGACAGCTTAGTTGATGACAGTAACTTAAAACACTTTTTCCACACTTCTCTATGTCACTAATGCTATTTACTTTTTCACTCAGTATTTGTTGCTCTGTGACTTCTTTGATCACATATTAATATTGCATTAGACACATGGAATAAAGTATTGCTTAAAAAGGGGCAGATTGTAAATCACACCATTCATTGCTATGCAAAATATGAAATGGAAGAGTATAATTAACTTGATTGTATTTAAGCATAGTTAAAAGGAAAACACTGATGGGAAGATTTGAGTAATATGAGGCTTCTTTTGTATCAGGAATGCAAAAATTGCCTTCTTGAAAAGTATCAGAATACCAAACACTCAAGTCCTAGATGATTTTGAAATCATGGAGTCTTTACCAGATTACTCAAAATGTATTTGCTCCAGAAACTCAGAAAATGTTTTGAAAACCCGTGTGTAACTTGTCCTACATTTAAGTTGGCGTCTAAATTTTTTTATAACAAGTTTAAATAATTTTTAAGATTTTAATTACTAGTAATTAACATTTTAAAACAAAATTGTTAATTTTCTTTTAAATATATATAATAAGATACAAATGCCATTGTGGTTTGATACTTCCAATTCAATTTAAAAAATAAATGGATTGGATCTTTATTAACAATTAGAAATAATAAATCATTCTCATATTTCCCTAGAACATAATTCTATTTCATGTTTTTATGTGATTTTGAGAATAAGTTAATACGTTAACTTCAATGTCCAATTTAGTTCAAATGTAATCGTACTGAATGCAAAGAAATGGATACTTTCAAGACCAAAATAACCCATAGGCCGTGAAGTTGGTTTCACCTTTTCCTTTTTTGTTGTTTTTGTTTTTGTTTAAACAAATGCGCCCCACGATGGTTCAAAAAGCCCGGCAAATGCCATGAATATAAAGTAGCAGTTTGCAATATAGTTTACATCTAGAACCCAGAGATGGTGAATTAGACAGAAATAGCCTCATTCTAATTAAACAACCAGGTAACATCATGACAAGTGGGTTTGCAGCATTAAAACTGTCCATTTAAGTTTCTTTTTTCTTAATGATCAGAGGTCCACGTTGTCTCCAGTTTCTCCGTTGTGGTTTGTGTGAGCTCCATCACAGAATGGGAACCCTTTGGACCTCCAGCAACGGCAGTACACAGCTTGTTCTCCCAAATCCTCCATGTCAAAAGCATGTACGAACTTGGGGTTGTCTTTCTGGATGTGAAGGTTAACCATAGATTTATTGCAATTATCTTCAACATAAAACCTTTTGTAAGCTAGATAACCAATTGTGGCTATCTAACAATGGTAATGGCTGCAATCCTCTCAACCCAGTCTATTCCATTTTTAAAAAGCTTTAATAAGTGTTTTAAAATTTTAGAATACTTTTAGATTTATAGAGAAGTTACAAAGATAGTACACAGTCCCCATGTATCCTACACAGTTTACCATAATATTATTTTAAATTAGTAACACCTTACATTAGTACTAATATCAACAGTGATACATTATTTTTAACTAAATTCTATACTCTGTTCAGATTTTCTTACTTTTTATATATGTCCTTTTTACTTTATAGTATTCCATCCAGAATACCATATGAAATTTAGTTGTCATGTCTCCTTAGGCTTCTTTTGGTTGTGACAATTTCTAAATCTTTTTTGTTTTGATAGCCTTAGTAGTTTTGAGGAATCCTAGTCACATATTTTGTGCAATGTCCCTCAATTTGGACTTGTCAGATGTTTTCCTAATGATTAAACTTGGTTTATTTGTTTTGAGCAGAACCACTACACAAGTAGAGTGCCATTCTCATCACATCAAATATAGGGTGCATAATAACAACATGACGTATCACTTGCTATTGACCTTGATCACCCGCTATAGATTTGTCATATTTGTCCACTGTGAAGTTATTCCCTCAACCGCTCACCATGCTGTACCCTTTGGAAAGTAGTCGCTATTCACAGCACATATAAGGGCAGGGGAGTCATTGTCCATCTTCTTGTTTTTTTTGAGGGAAGTGTCACTGGCCCTCATATGTGGGACCAAACCTGGGCCGCTGGCTTCCCAAGCCAGTGCTTAACCACCGCGCCATTTGGCTGGCCATTGTCCATCTTCTTGCAGGATGGATTTCTACATAAATTATTTGGAATTCTTCTGTACAGAATAGTTTTCTCCTGTCTTCATTTTTTTCTTTTTTAATTTACTCAATGATTCATTTATAATATCAGTATAGACTCATGGATATTTATTTTATACTTGAGATTATAATCAAATAGTATTTACATTTATCTATTTATTTTTGTTCAAATTGTTCCAGTTTGACCTTTGTGACCTCTTTCAGATTGCTGTTATGTGGCTTCTTCATACCCCCATTTCCTATTTTTTTTCCAGCCCTTTCTTATTTCCTGACACTGTAAGATGCCTCTCACCTGGCCGACCAAGGAAATATATATATATGTAAGTGCACAGTGGACAGTTCGCAAACTTCATTACCTGATCTTGTATACGTACACATATCTATATATTTCTATATGTATTCATCTGTGGTTATATTAAGCTTTCCATGAGTTCATACTGATGTCTTTCACGCTATCACTTCTCGGCCTTTTGGCTAAGGTCAAATGTAGTATCTGATGTCTTTCACGCTAATCTTAAAACACATGGATTATTCTACCCTTATCCCCTTACTTGTCTGTCATTTACCACACCAACAGTGATAAACCTGGCTCCCACTATCTATCACCAATTTATGTAATCATTCACTTCTAGTGCACATGTATTGTATTTTCAGAATTGTTCATCTGTGACTTGTGTTTCCTAGAATATGTTACGCATTTCCATGTAGTTGTGCATTATGATAAATGTATTGCTTTGTAAACCCCTCCTGTAAATCAAAGATTCTGACATTGAAATGATGATAAATGTTGAACAATCATCTCTCGAGAGGGTGGAGCCTTGAATCAAGGTATTCATTGATTTCCATGGTAACAATCAATGTGATATCACTGAACATGGAGTTGGTTAAGGACACTAACATCCAGCTTTTGCAACCCACTACCCTCTTGCTCCAGCACCCCACCACTGGATTGCAACACTGTGAAGATGACCAGTGTGGACTGTACTGACCAAGTGCCACATGTCTGAATTTCAGTCCTGTTCGAAGTGATTTGTTGTGTAACCATAGCATGTCTTTAGTAACAATAAATTTCTTTTTTGTCATCTGTAAGATAAAGGATAGAACTACCTGATTTTTAAATCTCCCTAACTCTGACATTACATGATTTTCTTTATTCTCATTTACCAATAGTCCAACACATGAAAAAGAGATGGAATATGAACTACTGAATTATGATTCCCCATATACCAAACCATTAGTAAAATTAAAATAGAGTACTACCATGAAAGAATTTATAAATAGAAACTACCATGGTTTTGGGGTCATTCTTTTTGTTATAAGAGATTAAAGGAGTCTGAATTGAATCTGCTGGGATGAGAATGAGTTGTAGTCTACAAGGTATCTGGTTAAAGCAGCAGTCCTTCTTTTATATTATCAGTTTATTGGGTAGCATGTTATAAGTATTGTCACAGGTTGAATTGTGTTTCCCACAAATTCATGTGTTATGTTGAAGTCCAAAATCCTGGTACCTTTGAATGTGACCTTATTTATAAATGGGTTCACAGTCATTGGAAGTAAGTTACAAGAAGGTCATTTGGACCCTTAGTCCAATATGACTAGTATCCTTATAAAAAGGAGACATTTGGAGACAGACACACCCCCCACAGGTAGAAAACTATGTCAAGATGAAGGCAAATAAGATGATGTTTCTGTAAGCTAAGTTGTGCCAAATACTGCCCACAAAGCACCAGAAGCTATTATAGGAGAGAGGCCTGGACCAGTTCCTCCCTTCCTCACAGCCTTCATAGTTCTGTCAACAACTTGATTTCAGACTTTTAACGTTTGTAATTGTGAGACAATAGATTTCTGTTGTTTAAATCATTAAAATTGTGTTGCTTTGTTCTGACAGCTGTAGCAAGCTACTACAGGTACCCAAATAAACAAATTGTATAGTTGTGTTTTACCAGTGCATATAAATATAGAAAAGGAATTTAAAAAAATAAAAACTCAGAAAAAGTTTTCTTAGGAACATGATTTTTTTTTAACCATACATACTCCAGATCACAGTACCTTTTAATGCAAGAATACAGATAATAAGACTCAATATTTCAAGATGTCAGTTTTTCTCCATATGGTCTACAGATTCAGTGCAATTGAAATAAAAATCCCAGCAAGATACATTTCTGGATAGCAACAAACTAATACTTAAGTTTATATTGAGAGCCAAAAAAAAAAAAAAGAAAAAAAAAAGAAAAACAATAGCCAACTCAATATTGAAGAATACAGTCAATATTATTCTGACTTCAAGACATATTATATCTATAGTAATCAAGACAGTGTAGTGTTGGCAAGAGAAGAGACAAATAGATCAATGGAACAGGATAGAGGGCTGATAAAGAAACCACACAAATACAGTCAACTAATCTTTGACAAAAGAGTAAAGGCAATATATGAAGAAAGGATTTTCAACAAAATGATGCAAAACAAAAATGAGTCTACTCAAAGACCCATGGATATACCACCTTACAGAAAATTAACTAAAAATGAATCATAGATGTAAATGTAAAATTGAAACCTATAAATCTCATAGAAGATAACACAGAGGAAAATCTAGGTAAGCTTGAATTTGTCAGTGAACATGTGCTCTTAGAAGCACAAATCATGAAAATATAATAGAAACATTGAACTTAACTGAATAATTTAAAACCTCTGCTGAAGACATTGTTAAGAGAAATGAGAATTCAAGCCATAGACTGAGAGAGAATATTTGCAAAAGACATATCTGATAAAGGACTGTTATCCAAAGTATATAAATAATTCTTAAAACCCCACAATAAAAAAATAACCCAATTTAAACATGGGTTCAAGACCTGAACAGACAACTCATCAAAGATGATACACAGATGGAAAAAATAAGCTTATGAAAAAGTAGTCAACATAATATGTTGTTAAGGAATTGTAAATTAAAACAACAATGAGATACCACTACATGACTATTAGCATGGCCAAATCTAAAATACTGACACCAACAAATGCTGGTGAAGATGTGGAGCAAGAGAAACACTTATTCATTTCTGATGGGAATGTAAAATGGACAGCCTCTTTAAAAGAATACAGTTTGGATACTTCTCACACAAGTAAATATACCCTTACCAGCCAATTCAGCAATCACATCCTTAGAATTTACCCAAAGGAGTTGACAACTTGCATTCACACAAAAATCTGCACAGGGATGTTTATAGTAGCTTTATTCATAGTTGTCAAAGCTTGGGAGTAACCAAGATGTACTTCACTAAGTGAATGAATAAATCACCTGGGATAAATACATACAATGGAATATAATTCAATGCTAAAAAGAAATGAGCTGTCCAACCTTGAAAAGACATGGAGGAAACTTAAGTGTGTATTACTTTATAAGTGAACAAAGCCAATCTGTAAAGGCTACATATTGTATGGTTCAAACTGTATGGATTCTGGGAAAGACAAAATCATGGAAATAGTAAAAAAATATCAGAAGTTGCCAGGAGTTACTGGGGATGGAGTGTTAAATATGCAGAGCATAGATGATTTTTAGAGCAGTGACACTATTTTGTATGAAATTATAGTTGTGGATACATGTCATTATACTTTGTCAAATCCCATAAGATGTACTCATGTAACACCAAGAGTGAATCTTAATGTAAACTATGGATTTTGGATGACAATGATGTGTCAATGCAGTTTCATCAATTGTAAAATATATGTTGATATATTGATGTTGATAGTGGGAAAGGCTGTTCTTGTGTAGGAACAAGGTTTGTACAGGAACTCTCTGTATTTTTCACTCAATTTTACTATGAATATAAAACTTCTCTGAAAAATGAAGTCTGTTTTAAAAAATTAATAGGACCCTTCCCTCCCTGAAGTACTTTAAAACCTATTTGAAATGCATTTCCCAAAGTGGAAACATTTACTTGGAGTTCTTTGCTAGATTTTTCCAAAGCAAGGTATCTGGGAGTTACTTCAATAAGAAATATCTTACCTTTGAGAAAAGACAAGGGTCATTCAAGTAAGTATTGAAATTGTGACTTAGATGGGATGAAAATTCAGAGGTTTGGGTTGCATAGAGATGGGATTGGTTATATTGGTCAATAGGATTAACCAACTTTTTTCTCAAGACCCAAAATTCTGTCCACTCATTTTCTAAAGTAATCACAAAAGGTTTAGGAACTTTGAAATCTAACCATTCTCGTACATTAATATATTGATCCATTTTAACTATTCAAATTTTGATAGATGCTTATTGAAAGCCTGTGGATGATCAAATTCTATGCTGGGATTTGGAGATGAAATGATGAGAAAGAGACAGGCTCAATCTTTGGAAATGTGAACAAGTTTTCTTTTGCTTTTTCTTCACTTGTACATGGTGGAGGAAGATATATGCAGATAATCCATCTGTTCTCTTCTTTCATTTCCTATGACACATTGGATTAGAATGTATTTATTCCAATAAATCATCATTTAGCCCAACCCACAGTTTGGCTGCCTTCATGCAATTGTCCACAATAGTCCCAATAATATGGGCCCTAGTTGAAGGCAGGGATAGTAGGCAATACATACCCTTATGGGGCTCTCTTTTTCTTTTAAACCACTTTAATGGAGGTCTGATTGACATACAAAAAGCTGCACATATGTTATGTATACAACTTGATGAGTTTGAAGATAATTATGCACCCATGAAACAATCACCCCATGTAGACCATAAACTTATCCATCACCTCCAAATGTTTCCTCCTCTTTTAATTAATTAATTTATTTATTTTTAATTAATTTTACAAGGTCTGACAATTATGTTCTCAGCAAATTCATCCTAGAAAAAGTGCTATGTATCTAATTGCTGAATATCACTACAGTCACCTTTGAAGTACGCTCCTTGGGAAGCTATGCACCAATGCCAATGCCTAGTTCACACTTCAAAGCAATTTTAGAACTCTTTTTCTGGAATGGCCATTAGAGCTGTCATCATCGTATAACCCTTGATGTCCTGAATGTCATCAAAATGTGTTCCTTTCAATATTTCCTTTATCTTCAGGTAAAGAAAGAAGTCATTGGGGGCTAGATCAGGTGAGTAGGGAGAGTGTTCCAATACAGTTATTTGTTTACTAGCTAAAAAACTCCCTCACAGATAGTGCTGTGTGAGCTGGTACATTGTCATGATGCAAGAGCCATGGATTGTTGGTGAAAAGTTCAGGTCGTCTAACGTTTCCACACAGTCTGTTCAGTACTTCCAAATAATAAACTTGGTTAACGGTTCGTCCAGTTGGTGAAAATTCATAATGAATAATCCTTCTGATATCAAAAAAGGTTAGCAACAGCATTACGAGTTTGTGAACTTAGTTGTCAGAACTTCGTATATTGGTTTCAAGGGTATAATTCTATACTACGAGTACATCATCTGTATATAGCATTGTGTGTTCAAGAGTCATATCTCTTTGGTCACCATGTTTGACCCCGCCGACTTTCCACTAACCCCCTCTCCCTTTCCCTCTGGTAATCACTAAACTGTTGCCAGTGTCTATGAGTTTTTATAATATTTTTTCTTTTGTGGTAGTAGTAATGTATTAAATACTTAAAATTTTGCTAAGAGGGTAGATATTATGTCAAATGCCCTTACCATACAGAAAATAAAAATATTGAGTTGTTGGAAAAGCCATGACACATTTTTGCAATGAAAAACATAGAAAAAAATCTGTCATGACTTTTCCAACAACCCAATACATGGAGCTCTCTCTCTCTCTTTTTTTTTGTTTTGTTTATTTTTTTTTTTTTTTTTTTTTTTTTTTTAAAGATTTTATTGGGGAATTGGCGGAGGGGAACAGACAAGTTGCTGTCTTTTTGTTCTTCAGTTTAGTTGCGGAGGATGTTGCTTCACTGTTGGTATCGTCATTGCGCTCTTCCCGGATGAGGCAGATCGGTCGCTGGCCTCTGGATGTCGCTCACTGCGGCTATTGGCAGCTCACTCTTGGCTGCCAGCCGCTCACGCTGGCTGCGGGCCACTCACTATAGCCTATGGCAGCCCACACCATCACCGGGGCTCGCACAGCCCAGCTCCAGGTGGAGCTGTTGTTAGCTGTAGAGGACAGTGTCACTGGCCCTCATGTGGGATCCGAACCGGGGCCGCTGGCATCCCAAAACCAGCGCTTAACCAATGCGCCACTCGGCCGGCCCTGTTTTGTTTATTTTTAATTAGTTTCAGGTGTACAACACAGTGCAATAGTTATACTTTTTTACCCCTCAAAGTGACAACCTCCCCTCCCCCAATTCGCCACCCCACTCCCCCCCATATCATATATATCTATTACACTTTCTCTGACTCCCTTCCACAGTATAATCCACATCCCGTGACTATCTATATATTCAATTACAGTTGGTATACAACATTATACAACCTCAGCTTCAGGTGTACAGTGCAGTGATCAAGCCTCTACTTCATCCATGAAATGGTCTCCCCAACAAGACATGTGACCATCTGACACCCCACAAAATATTTACAACATTATTAATTATATTCCCCGAACTGTCTTTCATATCCCTGTGGCAATATTGTAGTTGCCTATTTTTGCTATCTAATCCCTTCCCCTTTTCCCTCATCCTCACACCCCTCCCAACTAGCAACCCTGTTTTTCCTCTATATCTATGAGACAGTTTCTGTTTACTTTGCTCATTCATTCAGTTTTTCAGATTCCACATATAAGTGAGATCATATGTATTTGTCTTTCTCTGACTGACTTATTTCACTTAACATAATAGTCTCTAGATCCATCCATATCATTGCAAATGGTACGATTTCATTCTTCTTTATAGCGGAGTAATACGCCATTGTATAAATATACCACAGTTTCTTAATCCAGTCATCTACAGATGGGCATTTTGGCTGTCCAAGTCTTGGCTATTGTAAATAGCGCTGCAATGAACATAGGGGCGCATATATTTTTTTGAATTAGTGTCTTTGGTTTTTCAGGATAAATATCTAGGAGTGGAATTGCTGGGTCAAAAGGTAGTTCCATTTCCAATTTTTTTTGAGATACCTCCATACTGACTTCCATAATGGCTGCACCAATCTGCAATCCTACCAACAGTGGAACAGGGTCCCCTTTTCCCCACAGCCCTGCCAGCACTTGTTGTTTGTTGATTTATTGATGATAGACATTCTGACTGGAGTGAGGTGGTATCTCGTTGTGGGGGACCAGCCTCCGCTGACCAGAGTTTCCCTTAGGTGAAGACGGCGTCAGCGGGGGAAGAAAATAAAGAAGGGAGACAGTGGAGACACTGGGGGAGTTAAAGAGAAAGAAGTGTAACACTTTATTGCCAGAGCATGTTTTTTTTATAGGGATTCTTGACCGTTACCTCAATCACGAGTGTGGTGGTTTCTAGTTCCCAGGATTTGTTCAGTCTTTACTTCCCTGTAATTGCTCTCTCCAGGGTGTATTGTGACTTACTCTTCCTTTAAAGGATTACCTTGTCTTTATTATGATAATTACCATGAAACCCAGACTTAGTTTCTGTATATCACCTAAAGAATGTTTATCATGACTATCTTATGTTAAGGATTGACATATTTTTACATATTGCCTAAAAAATGTTTACTGTAGCTATCTTGACTCTCTAGAAATTATACTAAATCCTAGCAGTTAAACACAATCATAAAGCTCACAGCACATATACTTGAGCTATACCAAAAGACTAGGAGTGGCTATGTGTAGGGTAAAAGCATCTAAAATCTACTTCTATGTAAATACAATACCTAGCAACCAAAGGGGATTTCACAGCTCTCTTATCCTAAGGAGGTAGTGTCTGTTTCTCAGTCAAAGAATTTAAACAAAGTTAATTAACATACCCCATGGTCAGCGAGCTGCCTCTTACCAGAACTCTCATGACCTGAAGACTTTCCATCTTCAAGGAGACCATTCACAGCAGAGCACTTAGGCAAATGCATCAGCTTCTCACAGGCCTGAGTTTTCTGGCCTGAGTTTGTCAGAGGTCTGTGCCTCAGTTTCCAAGGGGCTTGAGTCCCCAATATCTCAGTTCAGGGGTCCCCTCGAGTTGTAGCCTGTTTTAGGGAGTTTCCTTCTCTTTAGGAAATCTTGCCCCGTCATTGACTTACACAACCAGCTATCATCAGGGTACCACAGGAACTTGTTACAAATGCAGTGAATGCATTGTCTCCTATAGGAGGAAAGGCACATGGGTTCATAGAGGCAGGAGATATTACATGACCAACCATAAGGCAGCACCTCAAACATCCAGTGCTGAGCAGGGCAATGTGACCTTGTCAGATGTGGGCTCCCGGCATCTCATTGTGGTTTTTATTTGCATTTCCCTAATGACCAGTGAGATTGAACATTTTTTCATATGCCTGTTGGCCTTCTATAGGTCCTCTTTAGAGAAATGTCTCCTCATACCCTCTGCCCATTTTTCAATTGGGTTGTTTGTTTTTTTGGTGTTGAGTTTCATGAGTGTTTTATAAATTTTGGATATTAACCCCTTATCAGATATATCATTGGCGAATATATTCCCCCAATCAGTAGCTTCCTTTTTGTTTTATTGATGCTTTCCTTTGTTGTGAAAAAACTTTTAAGTCTGATATAATCCCATATGTTCATTTTTTCTTTTACTTCCCTTGCCCTCAGGGATGTATCAGTAAAAATATTGCTCCAGGTAATGTCCCAAAGGCATCCAAATTGGCAAGGAAGAAGTAAAATTGTCATTATATGCAGATGACATGATACTGTATATAGAGAAACCCAAAGACTCCATCAAAAAACTATTGGAATTGATAGATGAATTCAGTAAAGTAGCAGGATATAAAATCAATGTTCAGAAATCAGTGGTGTTTGCATATACCACTAATAAACTAATGGAAGGAGACATTAAGAAACTGTCCCATTTACATTGCTTCAAGAACTATAAAATACCTAGGAATAAATTTAACCAAAGAAGTAAAAGATCTGTACTCAGAAAATTATAAGACACTGAAGAAAGAAATCAAAGAAGATACAAATAAATGGAAACACCTACCATGCTCATGGATAGAAAGAATTAATAGTTAAAATGTCCATATTGCCTAAGGCCATATATAGATTCAATGCAATTCCTATCAAACTACCAAGGGCATTTTTCACAGAAATAGAAAATGTAATCCTACAATTTATATGGAACCATAAAAGACCCCGAATAGCCTCGGCAATCCTGAGAAATAAGAACAAAGTTGGGGGGAATCACGCTACCAGACATCAAAACATACTACAAGGCTACAGTAATCAAAACAGCATGGTATTGGCATAAAAACAGACACATAGATCAGTGGAACAGAACAGAGAGCACAGAAATAAATCCAGGCATTTACGGACAGTTAATCTATGACAAGGGAAGCAAGAATTTACATTGGAGTGAAGATAGTCTATTCAATAAATGGTGCTGGGAAAATTGGACTGACACATGCAAAAAAATGAAACTGGACCACCTCCTTGCACCATATACAAGAACAAATTCAAAATGAATTAAAGACTTAAATGTAAGACCTGAAACCATAAAACTCCTGAAAGAAAATATATGGAGCTCTCTTTTAAACAAGGGCTGTATTAGGAGCTGTCAGTATGACATACCACACGGCCTGGTCTATATCCCATACATATGTATATATGATGTGTTTGTTTATGTTCAAAAGTAATTTCTCACCTATTATTTCATTGCCCTATCACAGCAATCCTGCCAATTTGATAATGCAGAAATTACTATTCCTACTTGCCTTATTAAACATATGAGGCAGATGAATTAAAGAGATGATCTAAGATCAATAATATGTGGGAAACATGAATCTAAGCAGAAACCTATGGATTTTCAGGTCAATATTCATTCCCAATGCTCACCTCACTATTGCTGAGGTGCTGTTTCACATCTGTTCTTGTCTGAGAATGTATCCTTTTTGATGGGGTCATCTTTGAAATGAAATTAATGATCCACAATGGTTAAGGACAATAATTTTTAAGTAATTATTTTTAATCACCAATGATGCATTCAAGATCAAGTGAAATATTTAATGAGGTTGAGGGACTATGGTGTGGGGTGTGAGACTCTTGCTTTTACAGTATTCTATTTTATGCCTTCCAGTATACTTTTATATTTTAATCCTTCTTTTCAAATAAAATTGAATATATTTTCCACATAATGTTTTCTCCCTTACTTCCATAATATCCTCACCTGGGGCTTACTTTTCATTTCCAACTCCACTGCATTAGATGGTTAAATACAGCTTGCAGTGCTTCATAATTAATTGATCTTCTCTAATGTTTCCACAGTTTTTAACTTTACAATTTATTTTAAATCTGCTTTGGTTTCCATAAATAAAAGTCACTCGTTTTAGTAAGTCTACAGTATCACCTTCCTTCTCAGTCTACATACTTTTTTTGACTTCTGTGTTCCACCTAAAATGATTCATATTTACTTATACAGAAACAGGGAATGAACTGTATGTGTGAATGGAGGGTTGTAGGTTCATATACATTTGAAATTGTATCCAAGTCTCAACACTAGAGAGACTGTTGATATGGGGCAGCCTCACTCTAAAGGTTCAGGAAAGAGGGACTTCTGCTTGTGATTTCTCATGGAAATTTTCTTAGATTACTTTGCAGATCACTGCCTAGAGCACTCAGGTTCAAATCCCAGCTTTATTATCCCAGATCTGTTTGTGCACTTTGCAGTATAACAGGCTCCATCAATAAACATTATAAGAATGAAATTTACATTAACCAGTAAGCTGTTACAATCACACTAAGCTGGATCATCCAGCACATTTATTTAATAATAAAGAACCCATGCATGTCTTTCCCTGTGAAATTGGAAATTAAGCTTGTGCAGTGATTTTTTTGATACTCATAAAATAGCTTTAAACTGGGATTTTAAAATGTTTTACAAATACTAATCCTCATAACACTTTAACAGATAAGGATTATGAATGGTACTTTCTCAGAGGAACTAAGAGATCATCTATTGGTGCCCCCAAATTGCCAGAACTCAAATCCAGCATAAGTAATAGATTTTTCCTGCTTGTCACTCTCTAGTACTCATTCTAATCAAGGGATGCAGTGTTCTCGATAAATGCCAGCTACCAGGCTGTGATTCAGATTCAAAAACAAACCTTAAGAAATCCAATATTTCCCAGATGAAAAGAGAAACATATAATAGATAAGCAATGCAATATATTCTCAAAGATACGGGAGTGCAGTGTTGAACATTATTTTCAGAAATGTTTATTTTTTAGAATATTTAACAAATCATTTAACAAAAAAGTGTCTTCAGAAATCACAGTTGTTTGCACTGATTATTTTATTATATTTTGTCATGTAATTATCATAAAAAGACAGTGAGTTATTTCCATTGCCATTTCATAGGAAGGAAATAAAAATTCAAAGGCATGTAATATCATTCCCAGTGTCTCAGTAAATAGTGAATCTAAGGCTTAAAGTCGGGCCAGCTGACCCCAAGAGTTGGGCTTTTTCACTCTACCATTCTGCCGTTCTATGGGAATATCCATCATTTATTATTGTTTTGGTTTTCTTTTAATTCCCAATCACTCAGTATTTTGTTTTATTTTTAATAAATTTATTGGAGTTACATTGATTAATAAAATTATATAGGTTTCAAGTATACAGTTCTAAAATATTTAACCTACATATTGCATTGTGTGTTTACCACCCAGAGTCAGTTCTCCTTCCATCACCATAGATTTGATCCTATTTACCCTCTTGTACCATCTCCGCTCCCCCATTATGCTCTGGTAACCACTAAACTGTTGTCTGTGTCTGTGGGTGTTTTTTTGTCTGTTTGTCTTGTTTGTTGCTTTCAGTTTTATATCCCACATATGAATGAAATCATATGATGCTTTATTTTTTCTGTCTGACTTATTTCACTTAGAACGATAATCTCAAGATCTATCCATTTCATTGCAAATGCAGTATTTCATCTTTTCTTATGGCTGAGTAATATTCCATCGTATATATGGACCACCACTTCTTTATCCAATTATCTATCCAAGGACACATTGGTAGTTTCCATGTCTTTGGCCATTGTGAATAATTGCTGCAATGAACATAGGGGTACATATACCTTTGAATAAATGTTTTCAGATGTTTTGGGTAGATACCCAGGAGCGGGATTACTGGGTCATATGGTAATTCTATTCTTAATATTTTTAGTGAAACTCCATACTGTTTTTGATAGTGGCTATACCAATTTACATTGTCACCAGCAGTGTACGAGGGTTCCTTTTCCTTTACAATCTGTCCAGCACTTTTTATTACGTGTGTTGATAATAGCCATTCTAACAGGTGTGAGACATCCCATTGTGGTTTTGATTTGCATTTTCCTATTAGCTAGTGAAATTGAGCACCTTTTTATGTATCTGTTGGCTGTATGCCTTCTTGAGAGAAGTGTCTGTTCTGGTCCTCTGTCCATTTTTTTATTGGATTGACTGTTTTTTTCGTTGTTGTTGCTGTTGAGTTGTATGAATTCTTTATATATTTTGGATATTAGCCCCTATTGGAGGTATTGCTTGCAAATATCTTCTCCCATTCAGTCAGTTGTCTCTTTGTTTTGTTAACAGTTTCTTTTGCTGTGCAATAGCTTTGTTTGTTCTTTTGTTTGTTTTATGATTTTTTATTGGGGAATCGGGGGAGGGGAACAGCATTGGGGAATTGGGGAAGGGGAACAGGCAAGTTGTTGTCCTTTTGTTCTTCAGTCTAGTTGTGGAGGACGTTGCTTCATTGGCCCATGTTGGTATCATCATTGCGCTCTTCCCAGATGAGGCAGATTGGTTGTCAGCCTCTGGACGGCTACTCACGGCAGCTCTTGGCAGCTCACACCAGCTGCCAGCCACTCACGCTGGCTGCCAGCCACTCACTATAGCTTATGGCAGCCCACTGCAGCAGAGGCTGCAGCCCACACCGTTGCCGGCTACTCACAGCAGCCCAGCTCCAGGTGGAGCTGTTGTTCACCACCTTAGCTATAAAAGGCAGTGTCACTAGCCCTCGTATGTGGGATCCAGACCAGGGCCCCACTGTTCAGAACTGGTGTCCCAAGCCAGCTCCTAACCAACGCGCCACTCAGCCGACCCCTACAATAGCTTTTTAGTTTGGTATAGTGCCATTCACTTATTTTTAGCTTTACTTCCCTTGCTTTGAGGTCAAATTCATAAAATCCTCTCTGAACCCAAGGTTTATTAGTTTAGTACCTGTGCTTTCTTCTATGCAGTTTATTGTGTCAGGTCTTACGTTTTGGTCTTCGATCCATTTTAAGTTAATTTGGTATAGGACAACAGATAACAGTCTAGTTTTATTATTTTGCACTTGGCTTTCCAATTTCCCCAGCACCATTTATTGAAGAGGCTTTCTTTTCTCTATGTATGTTTTTGGCTCCCTTGTTGGAAATTATCTGCCCATATATATGAGACTTTATTTTTGGGTTCCCAGTTCTATTCCATTGATCTGTATGCCTTTTTTTCTGCCAATACCATACTCTCAAACCTTGTAGCTTAAAGTGAATAGGCAAAAGGAATCAGAACTCATGCTCCATTCTCAGAATCATTCCAGAAATCAAAACTTAAAGCATATAGTACAATAGTAATGCATCACATTTCTAAAAATTCTCCTACAATGTTATGTAATAGAGCAAAGCAAATAAGTATTGACAGCCCAAACACATCCTACTAAACAAACCTTGCATCATTAGATACATGCACTAAAAACCTATTAATTGTACACATTGAAGGAATCTCCAGTATTCCAAAAGACTCTTGCACTCTTACTTGATACATAATTCTATCCTTCATAATCTGACGTCCCCCATTTTAAGGCAGATAAGAATCAGAATTTTTAGAAAAGGTGAGAAAACTACACTAGGTAGTAAAAATGATAACAAGTGAGTTTATGCAAACTGGAAGCAAATTAACTAATTACATTTAAGAACTCATTTATATTTTGTTTATGAAATAAGATTAATAAGAATTTTGGACATCACTGTTTGATAACATAATTGAATTGATACTATTCCTGCAGTATGCAAAATTCTAAGACCCCCATAATTTCCCCCATCATGGTATACGTACCCTATTCATAGATGAGTATGAATACATGGATATGTAGAGACGATGGTTTTACTCCCATGCTTAGGTTCTGTTATATGGTATGGTTAACCTTAAAACAGGAAAATTATCTAGGCATACCCTAATCACATAAAACAGAAAATTTTCTCCAGCTGGTTAAAAAATAGAAAGTCAGGCTGGCCTGGAGGAAAGCAAACACCCATGTGTGAACTGGCTATTGGATCATATTAAAAAAAAAAAAAGCCTCTTGAAGCACACAGCAGCCACTGGCAGATAGTCACCCAGAAAGTGGAAACCTGAATCCTAAAACTCAAGTAATGGAATTATTTCAACAAGAATAATCTTGGAAGTGGATATTCCCCCAAAGCTTCCAGGTGAAAGCTCAACCCAGCTGAGACCTAAACCTCAATGTTGCAACATCCTGAGCAAAGTATCCAGTCATGCCTACTGGCCTTGTGACCTAGAGAACTGTGAGCTAATAAATGGTATGTTTATACTAGTAAGTTTGTGGTAATTTCATATATAGCAATAGAAAAGTAATATAATTCCTACTAATGAATCATTAAATTACTTGTAAAAAGTATGTTAACATATTCATGACACCCATTAATCATTCAGGATGTTTTATATCTTGGAGGGTATGGATCCGCAAGGAGGTTACATTAGAGGTTTGTCAAGTATAAGTGCCTATGATGACATGTATCAGAGTATTTTAATTAGATTCCATGTATTTGTTTTTTCCTATTGAACTGATTAACATATACAGTGGTATTGGATTTCATGATCCAATACAAAGAAATGTTTCTATCTATATGAAACTTCAATTCTTACTACAATGATGAGCATTTGTTCTTTAAAATAAACCTTGATTTACTCTAGTTTTGATTGCAACAAATCCATTAATTGAAGTTTCTGAATAACCATATTTTTTTCTACATCGTTGTAAATCTATCTCAACAGACATCAATTAACTGCAATTAAGATAATCTAGCTTTATTTTTAAATTATGAAAGTCTTTGCATATATTACTAGTGGTGGAAAAGAAAAGAACTAGGGAGTTTGTGATTAATGAGCACAGTTCCAAGTACTGTTAGACTAGGGATTGGCAAGGATTTCAAAAGACAAGTTACAGTCAAGAGGTACTGGAAATAATTATACACTTGAACCTATGCAATTTTAATAACCATTGTCACCCCAATATTAATTAAAAAGAAGGTATTTCTACATGTCAAGTGATGCTGAACCTCAGTGTGGGAAGCAGTGAGGACAGTGGTAACCTGGAAAGCATATGGCGTATCTGAAAGGGCAACAGCTCTGTTCAAACATTGTTGACACGTGGGGATGTGTTGTCTCACTTTTTGATTTTGCCAATTGAGACCAGAAACCTGGATCTTCAGATGAAACTTCTTGTTTTTCTATCAAAATACTCTGTAAGCCAAAGTTATATGAAAAAATTAAAAGTTAAAACAATTTGTCTCCTACTAGATATAGTATAGTTTATGAGCTATAAAGATGCCATGTAATTTTCTGTGAGTTTACTTTCCTCAGAATTTATTACAAAGCAGTCCAGAGAATTGAGAGTAATGAGTAACAGAATATGACTAAGACATAACCATCTTATCCGAAAACTGCCAGGATTTAGATGCATTTTTCGAGATTCTTTTGGAAACAACTACATTGAATCAAATTTGTGTGATTTTTTAGATGCCAAATATAAGTGTTGTGATTTACTCTATTTCTAAAATATCCCTACCTTCCAAAAACACATTATTTATGTTTTCGTTTTTCAGAATTAAAGTGCTTGCTGTAGTTTGGAATACACAGCACATACTTTTTGAAGACAATACCCCTCCTTTTCTGTCAACATCTTGGAAATTTAAAACAGGAATTAGAGGGAAAAAACAAATATTTGAGTGATCAATCAACCTATATGTTGTTATAAATAATAAAATTATTACTAGCAAATGTCCATCAATTTGAGGAAATAAGCACTCATAGGACAAATAAGTTTGTCCAGGTCATGGAGGGTGAAATATTATAAAATAAAAATTGAGGGCCGGCTGAGTGGCTCACTTGGTTAAGAGCTCGCTCAAGAGTACGAGCTGAGCTCTGAGCAACATCAGTTCAATGCCCAGCCAGAGCTGAGCTGCCGCTGAGCTGCCAACAGGTGACAGGATGGCTCAGCTAAAAAAAAAAAAAAAAAATTCAATAATATCACATTTTATTATATTATATTATTGTATTATATTCCAATAGAGACAACAAGAACATGTAGATATAGTCACATAGCAATGAAAGTAACATTTATTTGGCTAAAAAGTTAAAGACAAGAGGGAAATCTAGTGCAACAAACAGTATATGAGCTTTTAAAGGTTACTGAGTTGCTCTGGTAAATAATATAAAGAGGAAGCTAAAAGGAAGAAGGTGTTTGAAGGAAATAAGAAGTGGCCCATGTTGGTATTATCATTGTGCTCATGGCAGCTCATGAAAGCGCATGCCAGCTGCTAGCCAGCCCCACTACAGCCTATATTGTCACTGGCGACTCACAGCAGCCCAGCTCCACGTCGAGCTGTTGTTCACCATCATAGCTGTAAAGGGCTCAGCACCACTTGCCCACATTTGGGATCCGAACTTGGCCCTGCTGCTCAGAGCTGGCATCCCAAGCCAACTCCTAACCAATGTGCCACTCAGCTGGCCCTAATGCAGTTTTAATTTGGAAGAAAGGCTGAGAAATTGTCTAGAAGAGGTTTGACAACAGACAAAAAGCAAACAACCAAAAAAACAAAATATGAGATCATGAATCAAGAGTTAAAAGACGATATTCTGAACTCATGTTATGAAAACATCCTTGGAAATTATAAATGCTTTTATTTCTCCCAGTAATATTGTATTATTCAGTGTTAGTAAAATAAGTGCTTTCATGGATCCAACTTACCACATTTACCCATACCTATCAGCAAGAGTATAAGCAGGGGATTGATTCTGCAAGACTAATAAAGGGTATAAGTAAGGTTGCATGGGGTTTGGGAGATAGACTATGGGGTCCCCAATCATATTTAAGCCAGTTACATTATTTATATTTTGTATAAATCCTGCACTAGTGTTATTTGTTGTAATTATGCAAATGAATGACCACTTATAATGACTAATTGATTATCAGTCTCAGGAAAAGTAAAAGGTCATGTTACAATAGTTAAAAGCCTGAGTTTTTATGTAATGGATAAGGTTGGGGAAAGCATTACTTTTCATAGTATTAGCAATCAGAAGGCAAAAGGAATAAAATAGCTGCTCTCTTGACATTTAACTCAGCATCATTAAAAATTACAGATGAGATAGTTATTTGAATAGGCATTGTTTGCCAATTAAATTTTTAGACTAACTTAAGAGACACTTGATATCTATTGATAGTAGACTATTAGTTTTAAAAAAATCAGTACAATAACTTACAAAACCTCTGGCAGTGAACAGAGTGATAAATCAAGACAAAGTTTTGAGGATTTGGAAAAAGGAATTAAAAGTTAGATTTCAGTGAATTTATTTAACTAATTGGTGCTTCTTTGAAACTTAAATTGAGGTCTTCATTTTCTTCATTCATTATGTCTATATATTTTGTTTTGCTTCGTTTTGTTTAGTGTGTTTTCTTAGAATCCTAGAAAATGATAAAGCATACTAGAATGCTCTATGACAAGCAAATATAGGGTTTTAGACATAACTGCAATCTGATCTTTCTCACACAAGGAAATTGCATCTTCATAAGTAATTCCATTGAATATTAATAAAATATTCTGCCCAAAGAAAAGGCTTTTGTTCTTCTTTTAGAAAACAGACAACTGTCAACTATTGTTAGGGAGCTACTTATCATCTTCTGTCCAGTGATGGCTGTACTTTAAAACAAACACGAAATTAAGTTGCCTAAGCACAATATTCTGATATTAAGAAAAAATATGCACTGCTGTGTACTCAATTGTTGAAACATTCTTAACGAAGTTGAAAAATATGATGAAATTGCAAATAAAAATAAGTTAATTGCTAGAGAACTGTAACAAGATACTTGGTATAGCTTCTGAACATCATTTGTATTTTCTTATATATTTAATGTTTAAATCTGAGAGAGTAAAACATGAAGACTTTAAATTTCCCTCTAAATATTATTCTTTCAAAACTGGTTTTGATTTCCATTAAAAAACCCTGAATATATTGTTTTAATATGAATCATAAGTATATACATGCTGATAATTAATATATATTAATAGTTTTCTAATATGTGCAAGTTTTTAATATGTTATGTAAACTTCAGAATAAAATCTGCCACTCTTGGGCCGGCTGAGTGGTGCAGTGGTTAAGCGCTGGCTTGGGAAGCCAGTGGCCCCGGTTCAGGTCCCACATATGAGGGCCAGTGACACTGCCCTCAAAAAATAAATAAATAAATAAATAAATAAAAAGAACAGCAAAATCTGCCACTCTTTATTAATATGCTGTGCAGTCTCAAGACTAAAAGAATATTACACATTATCTGAGTTCTTGTGTTCCTTCACATATATGACTTTCATGAAAATTTTCCAGAAAAAAAAATAATAATGCATATGTATAGTTTCTAAAGTAAACAATATATATAGTGTCTGTATCAGTAAAATTTAAAATTTCAGTAACTTAATTTTTTTTTTGATTTAAGAATATTATACAATTTATTTACCCAAAATCATTATCTTTGAATACTGAGTTCCCTTACCATTTATATGGTTAATTCAAATAAGCACATTTTATTTAAATAACTGTGCCAAGTCATAATTATTTTCCTTTAGGATACTTAAAAGTAGAATTAGATAATATTCTTTGTATATTTCTAAAGCCTTTCATTAAAAAAAATATGTATTTTTGCTTTCTGTAAAGTCTCAGCATCTTGTTTTCCAACTGAAGTATATGATAGCATATACTTTCTCACTGTTTTTCCTTCACTGAAGGAAAAAGAAAAGTAGTTATTTTAATAATAGGTAGAGATTAGAAATGTAGTATCTCTGCCAATTACTAGGTGAAAATCACTGTTGTATTTTAATTTCCAACTGTTTTTACTGCCTTTTGTGTTTGGATTAGAATCTATGTCTTTGAAGCCAAGGTTTTTGTCATGTTGTGTTCACAGCTGTTTTCTATATCCTTGAGTGATACTTGTTATGTAGAAGGTGATCTCTAAATAATATTTGAATGAATGAAAAATGGGTGTGTGGAGCACAGTACATTCAGCCATCTCATAGAAGTTATCAGATGCACAGCTATGACCAGAAGGAAGAGCTGGTGGTTAAGATATGGGACAGGTATATATTTTTTTCCCCCTGTTTCAGTGAGGTAGCTGTCTGTGAAAAGTGGCAGTGATTGAGCAGGATTCACTGAGCATGGAGCAAAACAGACTGGAGCCTACCAGCCAGAAATATGCTTCACGTGGCCTGTCACATGAGAATATGTCTTATTCAGGGTCAGTGGTCCTCTGCAGTAATCGGTATACCTTATGTTATTGCCATGTAAGGGCCTAGAACTGTGTAACTATAATTCAAGGTGCATGGTTCAAGAGCAACAGGGAGGACACCTATGGTGGGCATAGTGATGAGACAGTTAATAGATCAGGGCACAAAATATTGAGCAGCCCAGATTAATGTGTTGTGTTTCTGTTTTTTTTTTTTCTAACAAAGATCTTTAGCACACCAGGATTTTGAGAAGGCAACTTTAGTTGACAGGATCTGCCAATAACGGCTTTAGCAAAACAGAGTATTATCGTTCTTCATTAACTTTGAAATAACATGGTGTCATGTAGCTGTATCTTTAGATTCAACACTTTGATGGTAAGCACCGTTGACCAAATTATTTTTGATTAGAAAGAAAATCAATATAAGCAGAGGATACAGAGGCCTGGGACAAATGGGAATATGATTCTTCCCAGTTTTTATTTTTTATTTTATGACATGCTAGCATAATTCTATCAGTCCAAAACCATATGCTTTACAAGCTGACTTGGATGCTTTCTTAAAGTCATTTGAGGTTACTTCTTCACCTACTGGTGCGTGACAAATACCTCTGGCATAGCGTGGTAGCTTTGCTTTTATTGTTTACACATCTGTGGGTCAGCTAGGGTGGACCTGCACAAAGCATTCCTCATTCTCCTGGCAGGAGCAGCTACACAGGGCACACTATTCTTATTGTGATGACAGAAGGGCAAGACAGCAAGTATATTTCAAGTGAACAGGAATAGAGTTTGCCACCCCACAATATGCCTCTTTAGGATATTGATTGTTTTATGATGGTATTTTCAAAAAACTAAAGACTCAGGAAAAAACTTTGACCTACCCCCTAACTGCCTAAAAATCATTTAGCTAAAGAACCTGCTATCATCACAGATAACCATAGTTTTATATAAACTAGTGTGTGATAGACAAGGAGGAACCTAGCAAGGCCATATTGATCAAAGTCCTCTCTGTGTCCCATTGTTAAAAAATGACCCATGTTTTGCCTGGAGCACTATCCTCACCTGCCTTCTTAGTAACTCATAATGGCAAATGAGCCTCAACTGCCCACTTCCCTGTTGGGCCCTGTACTCTTATGGAAACCCTATATGTACATACATAATATATTTGGTTAGCTCCAGTAACTCTCTCTCATGTCTATTTAATTCTTAGGCCAGCCAGAAAAACTAAGAGGAAAGAGAGGACATTGCCCACCCCCAAAATTGTATTCACTAGCGTCCTATTGACCAAATCAGGCCACATAACCAAATCTAACCTCAATGAGACATGCAAGCATTCTAAGGCCTCAATATAGGGAGTGGTAAGCAAACATTTACTAATAAATATTCAAACTATCATAGTCACTGAACAGTTCCTACAAGCTACTTGTAATTACATAATTTAATTATGCATAAGTGTGCAAATCAAGCACATAATAACACTAGAAGGTTGTTTTATGAAAACTTAATTCATTTCTTTGCGCTAACTCAATAAAGACAAATAGTCCCCTCCAAAAAATAAATAAAAAATTCTGTTGAATTAGATACAGATGACTTCATTGTAAAATATTTGGAGGACAGGGTCAGGAGAAATAAGTTCTAGATGATTCTGTCCTCAGGTTGCTTTGCAATGATCTTTAACTTCTCACTTCATTTTGAAAACTAATTTATAAATGATGAGAAACTAGTTAATACAAACTCATGTAGCACTCCAACTGGGGACTCACAGCTATAAAATGGCCTTAGCTGTACATCAAATGGTATGTTTACGTGTGTGTATTTAAATTTCAAAAAGAAAGTTTGAAGTAGTTATGCATTGAGAGTTGTGATTTTCTAGATTAATTTGCTTTTTAATTAATTGAAAAATGACTGGCCTTGATCATATCAGAGATAAGACCTCCTGGTGTTAAAAGTGGAGATTTAATTATTTAAAGGAATAAAAAATATTTTAGCATAAGTGTACACCCTTTGCTAAGTACTAAATCTTCAGAAACTCACTTGACCCTTTTCCTCTTGAGGACAAGGTGATTAAATTAGAGTAGCAGCTGTAAGTGACTAGAATTCCCAATGACATCTGTAGCACCTTGATCTCTTCATTACTCTGAGGACATTAGCAAAACATACTTTTCTAAATGTCTTCTTTTACTAGATCAGCTTCTAATCAGTGTGTTACGACAAAGGCACGGTTCAAAGAAATTAACCAAATCATGTGTCAGCTCAGGAGACCCTCATTTGCAATTGAAGCTTAAAACAGGTTCTTAGCCACTTGAGTCTCTTTTGCCTGTATATATGAGTTCATCCCTAGCCTGCAGTGGTAGCCGTGGGAAAGCCACCCAAGAGAAGTGTGTGTGATTTCACTTTCAAATAGAATTTAAGCTTTAAACATTGTTCCAGGTATATTTTCTTCGCTTTATTTTTAATTATTTTCTCCAGAGAAAATAACGCAAAATTGCCTTTCTTTGATTTTTCTCTATACTAATAATTGGCAGGTTTGGTTAGTATCACTTTCTGCTTGCTTGAAGCAGATTCTTGCTCTTTTTTAAAAGAAGTGGCCTCCTCAATTTTCTATGTACTTCTAAACTGTTTAGTACATCTAATTCGTTTGAACAAAAAGCTACCTTTTTCACAAGTTTTAATTCCACTACTTAATATGGAATTGAAGATATGATTATTGTATTTTCTCAAGTAATTGGTGTTTTCCAAGCAAGCATTATGGAACGATTCACTTCAGATTCATATTTTTCTTTGATGATAGATGATATAAAGTAATTCCATGATTGGTAAATGACTAATTTCCTACACACTGTCAGCTGCATTTAAAATATTATTTAAAGAGGCATTTAAAATATTATCAGGGAAGAATTGTATTGGCCCATATGCCCTATGGTGAATCACTAACTTATTTTTCTGTAAGATAATTTTCAGAAGTCAGCACATACAACCAAAATTATCATAGAAATTCAAGGCAATTCCCATTTGAAACAGAATTCCTTAGAAAATTGTTGGGGGAGTAGAAACCTGAAACAGAGTGAATTTTCTGAATATAGTTGATCATTTGTCCCTGTGGTAAATTAGGTGGGGTATAATGCTTACAAAAGTACCCAGAAAGTTAAGTAAAATATTCAACTAAATCAAAAATCAATGCAGTATTTTTTTATTATGAAAAATAATGACTATGGTTATTATATTCAAACTTAGAGCCATCCTATTTTTAAGGTAAAAATACCCACAATATATGAAATTAATAAGAGAGGTGTGTTTGTTGCAAGAATTCTAAGATTGGTTTAATTCCAATTTTCCTCTGCTTTTAACTTTCTTTAAAAGACTGAAAAACAAATAAACTTTCATCCAGCAAACTCAACTAAGTACTCTAATAAATAATGGAGTGGGAGTGTGGCACATTAGAAATATCAATGGCCCAGACATCAGTTCTGGTGTAATCTGGCTGTATGAACTTTAGCAAATGCTTCTTCTCTCAGTTGTTTCATTGGGAAATAACATTTAAAGTAGTTGAATTTCCGGGTCTCTTTAAGATTTAAAAATCTAGGATTCTGCTTGATGGTAAATATCCTCTAGCATTTTTTTTCAGTGGAAAATAAAATGCCACCTTAAAAAAAAAAATCCAAGTTTTACAGAGAAATAGCTGCCCAACTTTGTTTTTTGAAACAGCTTCTAGAAAAAAATGTTCTCTATATCTAAAGTTTTACAATATTAGCCAAAAATATATTCAGACTAAAAAGTGTATTTTTTTCTTTTTAAATTAAGACATTTTCTAGTTATTCAAAGTATTGTTGTTCAAAGTTCAACTGCTTTTTTATGTAATTTGTTATGTTATTAATACTTGAATATTAACTGCATCTGCCATGTGACAGCAGGGGGCGATCTAATACTGTTTTATGTTTGTTCACTATGAATTTAGGAAAGGCACTCATTTTTAATTTGGTTGTGAAAATTAGTATTTAAATGTGCTAAGCCTCCAAATAAGATAGCACCACCAAAAGGAACGTACTCGTTGCTCTAAGTGACAGTATAACATTAATACATGCAATGAAGCTCGTCAACCATATTCACAAAATTCATCTTTGGATAAAACATGATTCCATTATTATTCAAGACTTCCACAAACTATAAGAATGTAAAATATGTGTAGATATTTGTGTGTGTGTGTGTGTGTTTATGTGTGTGTGTGTGTGTGTGTGTGTGTGTGTGTGTATTTTCAATTTAAAGATGAAGAAATTGAACTGTGAACATATTTATAACCTTTCAAAGTAGCCACAAAAGCAAATCTCTCTCTAGGTGGAATAATTTTTTTTTCCATTTTTGCCAGAATGCTTTTCAATATGACATTGCATAATTCCATATAGAATTTTCCCAGTATCATTAAAATAGGAATATTGTTTTTCCTGGATAATATTATCTAAATGTGAGCATATATCTTATTAGCCAGACATACTCCAGGTTAATCATCATCAGAGATCAAGATGAACACTAAGATGGCATGATAGTAATTTTTTTGTATTTTTAAAACAAAAACTGTACATGAAAAATAAGACATGTCCATTGAAACAGAAGTATAAAGAATGATTTGTGAAATTCTCCGTATTTGTATTCTTTCCCTTTTACTAATCCCTGAAAATAATTTTTTTCTTTTTTTTTCTTTTTTTTGCAGTGTAGCAGGCCCTGTTTGGCTAGCAACTTTCCTCTCTTTTGTAAACAATTGCTTCTCAAGTGTTAATATGAATCTCATTCCCACCAGAGATCATATCAAAATGCAGGTTCTGATTCAGTAGGTATGGAATGAGGCTTGTGCAATTGAGTTTATGGAAATCCTCAGGGAGCTGCTGCTGCAACATGGACCATGCTTTGATACAGCAAGAGGGTACATATGTACAGCTAGTCATGGACCATGTAAGCCTCACCCCAAATCTCTACTGTACCCCTTCCTTTTTTTCTGTCAGCTGAAAATGGTCATCGAAACCACATATTTAAGATAGTGGAGGGTTCACCAGCTTAGGTCTCTGCTCTGTGTAATTGAATGGAGTGTATTTGTGTAATGCTGATTGGTAATAACCAATTGGATTTACATGACTGTGAAGTAAACTTTTATTGTATTAAACCACTGAAATTTGGGGGTCAACTGTTACATCAGCTAACCTTATTTTACTAATAAATGTATATTGAGATTATTCTCATAAAAGACCTTTATACAAATAACAGTTTATATATGTTTGCTTTTGTAAGTAGATATGTGATAAATTTTAAAAGTAGAATTCCTATTCAAAATTTAACACAAAATTTAAATAATAAATATTACAAGATTGAAATTTTAAAATATTACATTGTTATATACCTAATAGCAAAAAAATCTATTTTCCAAAAGTGTCACCTCCATATAAGGAATTGAATACTTTTTTGTGTGCCTGTTTTAAATTTGTAAATGGTAAAAACAAAAAAAACATAACATAAATATTACTATTTTAATTATTTTCAAGTGTACCATTTGGTAGTTAAGTATATTCACATTGTTTTACAACCGATCTCCAGAACTTTTTCATTTTGTAACACTGAAGCTCTCTACCTTAAAATAAGTTACATTTCCCTCTCTGACCAGCCCTTGGTAACCACCACCTGCTTTCCCTTTCTGTGAATTTGACTGCTTTAGATATTTCACATAAGTGAAATCAAATAGTACTTTTCTTTTTGTGACTGGCTTATTTTGTTTAATGTCCTCAAGGTTCATACATGTTGTAGAATGTAACAAGATTTCCTTCCTTTATAAGGCTGAATAATATTTCATTGTACTAGGTTATGTATATACCACATTTGGTTTATCTTAATAATTCCTAAACTTCATCAGAATGATAACTACAAAACAAAAATGTTCTTTTCATTAACATGCATTTTTGTTTATAATAATTATAGTATATTTTTATATTACCTACCAATTTGTCTGGTAATTTACCTGTTATTGTTTTATGGTTTTTTGCCAAATTTTTTATTGGGTGTTTTGTATTGATTTGTTTAAGCTCATTTTATACTACTAATTCTAGCCCTTAGGTGTTACATATTTATTTTCATCATCATGGTTTAAAATAAATATGTAGTCAGATCTGGCATTTCCTCTCATGGTTACTGGACAACCATTTCTTTCGTTTTATATGCAGAAGAGGAAGATAATTTAGGTTCCATAATTTTATTTTTTAAAAATCCCTGAATTTGAACATTATAGTGTAGAAGAAATCTCAAGAGGCTACATTGTCCATACTCCATTCACTAGAATAAAATTAAATAACTAGCAACTCAATAATACCCAGTCAATTAAAATATGAACCAATATAATGTACCATGATTTATTTTTAGAAATTGCCAGCAACCCTTTACTCAACAACCCACACACATTTTTAGTTTTAAATTTTGTCTCAGGTTGAATGTATAATCTCCTTTAAATCAGTGTTAGCAGCAAAGAGTCGGTTGCTTATTTTTTATGAAGTTAAATGCAGTCATCTCTGAGAATCACCCTGAACTGCTTCATGACTTTCTGTGTGTGATTTTCTGAATTCCCATGTTGGGTTGAAACCTATTCACCCTTGTTCTGTGCCTAAGGAGAAAAGAGGATATCTGGCCAACAGCTCCCATTATATTAGCCTTTACATCAGAAGTAAATTAAATGTTTATGCCATTTTATCAATGGTCTGGGGAAAGTAAATAGTACTTTATATTTTACTATTACCAGGGTATATAAATTAACCTTAATCTTTCCCTAGGGAAAAATAATTGACACTTAGCGTTTGAAATCGTCTAGGGAGAAAAACACACTAAAGAGGTGACTACAGCAAGTATCATAGAGGTCTTTGATCAACATAAAGAATGTCAGAAGTTATTTTCCTTTGGTGAAATGAGTGATATTCAAGAAAATGTGATTGAAAAGAAGGTATAATCCATAAGGCCTTGAACAGGTTGTCTCCTCTCTTTGGAATATTCAGCATGACTAATCCCCTCACATCTTTCAAATCTTTATTCAAAGGCTATTTTCTCAATATGGTCAATTCTTACCACCCTGTTTTAAATTTTACTTCCAATGCTCCCTGGCATTCTTGGTCCCCTTTACCCAGTTCTAGTCTATTCTCTTTTCCATGTTTATTGCCTTCTAACACACTTTCTGGTTCACTATGATTTATTGTCTGGCATTTTTCCTGTAAGCTTTATAAGGGCATACATTTTGCCTTTTTTAATGCTAAACACCAATTTGTAGAACATTGTCACTCAATGGGTGATTAATAAATATTTCTTCGATAAATGAATGAATAAGTACTACTTCTCTTGGTTCTTCTCCTTTTACTATCACATCCTATTATGTCTAAAGCTATAAACATAGGGTATTAATAATTTGTAGAGGTTTTTTTTTCTGCCATTTGATATTTTTATCACTTTTATGATGGATCTTTCTGTTTACAAATATGCCTAAAATTGATAGACAAAAACTGAACAGGCAATCTTCTATCCTAGAAAACAATAATTCTCAAACCTTGCTGTGATATGAAAGAGTAGAGAAGTCTGCTAAAATTGCACAATTTCAGTTCAAACCCCCCAAGTTCCAATTTATTAAGCCTGGGAAGGGGCCCAGAAATGAACACAATAAACAACTGATCCAGATGATTTGGATACAGGTGGTAATCTGACAATAGCCTGAGAAATACTTTGGGCTGCCCACAAATTAAATATAGTAAGTACTGCCTCTGAGTGATAAATATCCATATCGATTTTTAACTAGTAAAAATGTAATGCATTTGCAGCTTGTTTTACATGAGGTGATTTGAAATAGTAGAAGACAATTTTGTTTGTTTTGTTTTGTTTTGTTTTCTGGTTAATATATTGATCCCTCATATTGATTTATGTTAAATGATAATGCAATAATTAGCAAAAATAATTTTTAGTTCAGCTAGCAATTTTTCTGTCTTGGCTGATTTTCATGTATAAATAAAATTTCAGTTGTACCTTTTAGGAATAAACCTGGTAATTACCCCCAAATGTTGTTGTTTTGACATGGTAATTAAAACATAGTCATTTATTTGCCAGAGAATTCCCATGATTAGTATAAGCTAAACATATTCCTGTCAAGGCTGCTTTAGCTACATTACCAATTCAGACTCTTATCTCAATTTATGTAACTTTAAAAAAAGTTATGGTGTTCTATTTTTTAGGGTAAATTCTCTTTTGTTTGCAGCAGTAATTATTGTAACCAATCATGTCAGCAAGATGCAGATGAATTTCTCTTTTGCAAAAGACAATTTATTATTTAGGCATGCACAAAATCCATATACTTTCTCAAAATTAATTTGTCTCAACAACAACAACAAAATGAACAAACAGATAAAGATACAATAAATAATAGTAAATTAGGGTGGTAGAAGTAAGGTATGGCCCAGACCACTTTCCATTTTTATATCAAATTCCATATTATTAACTTCTGAACTATTTTTACACAATCACTGTTGAATTCCTGAAGTTTAAAAGTAAGAAGAAGCAAAGGATTTATTTCTAAAAATTGCATTTATAATTGCAATTGACATCCTTCTGGCCCCATTTTCTACAAAGAAAAAGGAAGAACTGAAGTAATTCCCTCTTAAATTAAAAATAGAAAAGAAAGGCGTTTTCAACTGAGCTATTATAGCAAATGTAATTGTTCAGATTATCTCTAAAATATCCTATTTAACTCCATGTTTAGACTTGGCCTATTATAAGTCATTCTGAAGTTTCAGTCATTCTAGGTTAGGTCCCTCTATCCCTCTGTCAAAAGGCCACAACATTAGTTTGGGATTCAATTTATAAGCACTCATTCAGCACATATGATACAGACAACATCTGCTTGATGCTGACAAGGAAGATTGAGATTGCAGATAAAAGGCCCTACAATATTGTGTTTATCAAACTAAGAGTAGAGCCAAAATTAGAAAAAGATTTTGCAGACTGCTGATTCCGCACAGGTAGTTATAAAGTTTCAATAGACTGCAGCCTCCATCCTTACAACGACAATGAACTGGGAAGGCCAGAATATCAGTTTGTTTTTTTGTTTTTTTTAACCCATCAGACATCTGAGGACATAAAGTCACCATTATACTATTATTTTTATTCCTTCCTAGTTATCAAGTTTTGTGTTAGGAACTTGATACATGTCACCTTTGGCATTTCTAATCATGTTATCCCTATTCCTTCGTAATATTTTCCCTGTATTGAAAGGGCTGAATGTGTTGGAACCAAATTGATCCAATGGGAAAGTACTTGAAGAATTAGGAAGGCAAAAGAGAAACAGAAGCTGTGTTTTTCCTCGTACAGCTTAAAGAATATATCATATTGCTTAACAGATGCATAGTTTTGCAAAGTCACCAAGTTTGTGACTTTGGTGGAAATTACTCCTCTGGGAGCTGCAGATGCCTCTGACTTGGCACTCCCTTATCTAGAAAGCCTAGGAGGCAAACCTGAGATGACCTTCTGAATTTTGCTCTTCCACCCCTTGTAGCAGTTTGTAAGCAGTTAATTTCTCATACCAAATTCCTGCTTTCATGAATTCTGGATGATTAATGTTTTCCAGACCCTACCCTGACACGAATTCTTATAAACAAGGTTTCCTCCCCAGTGAGTTTAGGCATGTTTGGGCCATGTTCATATATATATATGGTCAGAAAAGTCATGACACATTTTTGCAACGAAAAATAGAAAAAATATGTCATGACTTTTCCAACAACCATCTGTGTGTGTGTGTGTGTGTGTGTGTGTGTGTGTGTGTGTATTATTTTTACGAAAGGATCCACAACACCAAAGAAATTATAATAAATATATACTAATATTTTGGCAGACTAGTAAGCAGTAATCGACATTAAGTGACCCTTTAGTTCAAATGCCCTGAAAACTTCACTAAGTTATAATAAAGAATGGCATTCAAGGGCCGGCCTAGTGGCGCATTGGTTAAGAGCTGGTTTGAGATGCCAGCAGCCCCGGTTCAGATCCCACATATGAGGGCCAGTAACACTGCCCTCTACAGCTAACAACAGCTCCACCTGGAGCTGGGCTGCACGAGCCCCAGCAATGGTGTAGGCTGCAGCCTGTGCTGCAGTGGGCTGCCATAGGCTACAGTGAGTGGCCGGCAGCCAGCGTGAGCTGCCAATAGCTGCGGTGAGCGTCCACCCAGAGGCCGGCGACCGATCTGCCTCATCCGGGAAGAGCGCAATGATGACACCAACATAGGCCAGTGAAGCGACGTCCTCCACAACTAGACTGAAGAACAAAAAGACAGCAACTTGTCTGTTCCCCTTCCCTGATTCCCCAATGCTGTTCCCCTCCCCCAATACCCCAATAAAATCTTTAAAAAAAAAAAAAAGAATAGCATTCAAGTTGTCATCTTTATATTGAGGAAACAATATAGCCAGATTTGCTTTTATTTGGGGCATGAACAGCTCACAGAAAATTTAGAAAGCTTGAAAGAAAACATTTCTGAAGCTAATAAGGTATATAGATTGTACATTTAGGTTAAATAAAATTCTTCTCAATTGTAAGTGTGTAGAACTTTACTTTACTTTAGACATTATGTCCATAGTTCCTTTTAATCTATTCTAACATTTAACAAAATGTTCTGATGATATCAGTGTACACTATATCTGAGTAAATATAATAGAAGAGAATCATAAATGTAGCGTCTGCATGTGTCCTCAAGCAGAACTTGACATTACATTTGACAGGGATATAAACTAAAGTTTAATACCTACAATGTTCTTTGGATGGTCTTACTTTTGTTTGTTTATTCTAACGTGAATGTGTACCATAGACAATATTGGATATACCCTTAAGGAGCTCAAAGATTATTTTTAAAGTGGTCATTTTCTTATCTTTGTGGGCTGACTCCAAAAAGCTCAAACAAGCACATCTCCTCAGATGTTTTAATGGTTAGGGTACAAATTATTTGACAGCTAGATCATAGCTGTAGTAACATAGATAGGCTCTATTTTAGCACATATCTGGGAGTGTATAGCTCCATCAAACTAAGAAATGGCAGTAATATAAGAACATGTGTTGTAAATGGGGCAGTTTAGGAAAACATTTAACAATAATATTGCGGGAGATTGCAGTAAAGGGAACAAAGAGTTCACATATTAGACCTGCAGCACTCTCTCTGGTAAACATTTACAAGAAGGTGGAGCCAGCCGAGTGGCTCAGTTGATAAAGAGCTCACTCAAGAGTGTGAGCTGAGCTCTGAGCAACAGCAGTTCAATTCCCAGCCTGAGCTGAACTGCTGCTGAGCTGCCAACAGGTGGCAGGATGGCTCAGCTAAAAAAAAAAAAATACATTTACAAGAAGGTGATTAAGGATTTGCTCTTTTTGCCTACCATTTCACCATTTGAGACTTTGTACACCACCTTTTAGCAGCGTGCAATTATGGTTCACAAGAAAACTGTCTTTTATTTATTTAATAAATAATATCTAAAGTTAAGTAAAGTTCTACACACTTACTATTGAGAATTTAATGTATTTTAAAATGAAGAGCAGAGGTGATGTATTTATGATTAATGTAATAGTTGATATTATTTAATAACTGGAAAGTCAAATTACAGCCATTTATCTGAGGTATGCATAATAAAGCAAAATCTGCATCTAATGCAAAAGATCTTATACCAGATATCTTAGGAACTATGTATGTAGTTTTATTTAATATATAAACAATATCCATTTCTGACTTAAATATATGGTTTATAATCATTTTAAGGTAATAGAAAATCTAACTATATAACAAAATAATCATATGTTTAAAAGTATATTTCTTATAATTTCTAAATCATTCTTTATATGAGCTACAGAATATAAATTATAACAGGTAGCTGAATATATCGGTTTACAAAGCTTAATGTGGCCTCATGCATGTGAGATGAATATTTCTTTATTTCTGAGACAGCAAACTTCCGAGTTGAATTTCTAAAGGATGTGGCTGAGTACAGACACTCAAGATTAGGAGGCAAGCCCCTTACTCAAGGTAAAAACCTAAGTAAGTTCTCTTAAAGTTAATGCCCAGTGGAGCCAGATGTGGAGGAAGGGGTGACAATCCATAAGATCTCCAAAGTTGAGGAGGTAGTCCAAATCAGTCCAGTATAAATAGACATCCTCCTATGGTCAACTCTTGAGATTTGGGGCATGAGTATGACAAACACCATTCTTCAGAGTAAAGGAGATGATATAGCTGCCCCAGGTTCCAAATCCAAGGTAGATCTTCTACTGGAACAGGTAGAGGCCAATGTTTTTGAAGCACAGACCTATGTTTTTTAGTAAGAAGAGAGAAAAAAAGAACAAAAAAAAAAACAGTGTGGCACATCATTGATGGTGATAAAAATGAGGAATGCTTAGCTTAGGGCTCATTTTTCTGAAGGTGTTTGATAAACATATATTCTTTGAGCTTGCCTTTGAAGGAGAACCATATTTAGGTTTACCTATCTTAATATGTATCTTCAGTTGGCAGTTGATATCTCTCTCCAGAAAGAGTTCTTTCTGAAGTACAAGAAATAACGAAGTGGCCATGAATTATCTTTCGAAATATAGTTACAAGACTTTTCTGAGACTTTCATAACTGTTTTGTTTTGTTTTGTTTGTAATTTTTTCTCTAGTATTTGAATTCTGCTCTATTGCATTTTAATATCTTTAATATTTTCTGCTCTTTCTCTACAAATTCTTCTCTGGAATCTGTTTCTGTAGAACAGCTCTGTTTTTCTGAAGGTGGTAGTGATTCAGCCTCCTACTTGGGTTGCAAGGTTGAACAGATGACATCCGTGAACTTTTCTGTACTTGGGTTGACTTTATATGGACTCCTTTTCCTTTGAAAGTTTAGTAATATCCTCAACAAAACTTACAATATTTACATTGAATTCTACCTTTCAATTATTTTTATATAGTCTTTGCTTTGTTCACGAATTTACTTAGAGATTTCCACTAGAATTTATTAAAGCACCTTTAGTGTTTGCTTAAGCCAAGGCACTTCCTCAGAGTGAATTTATATAAATATAAATATAAATAATTTAAATATATATATATATATATAAATATATATATATGAGAGAGACAGAGAGAGAGAGAGAGAGAGAGAGAGAGAGAGAGAGAGAGAAGTAACATTAGTTTATAACATTGTATAAGTTTCAGATGTGCAACATTAGACCTCAACATCTTCAAGTATGTATTACATTGTGGTCACCACCAAAAGTCTACTTTCTATCCATCACCATATGATTGATCTTTACCCAGTTTACCCTCCCTCCACCCCTTTCCTCTCTGGTGACCACCTATTTGTTTTCTACCTCTATTAGTTTTGTTTTATTTTGTTTGTTTTCTTTTTATTTTACACTGAGTCAAATTATAAAATATTTGTCTTTTACCATCTGACTTATTTCACTTAGCATAATACCCTCTTGGTCCATCAATGTTGTTGCAAATAACAGGCTGAGTAACATTCTTTCATTTGTGTATATATCACATCTTTTTTATCAGTTCATCCATCAGTGGACACTTTGGTTGTTTCCATATTTTGACTATTGTAAATAAAGCTGCAATGAACATACAGGTACATATAACTTTTTTGAATCAGTGTTTTTATATTCTTCAGATAATTACCCAGAAGTGGAATGTCTAAATCATATGGTAATTCTATTTTTAATTTTTTGAGTAATTTTTATATTATTTATCATAGTGGCTGTACTAATTTATATTCCCACTAATAGCATGAAAGGATTTATTTTGCTCTCTATCTTCTCAAACTTTTCGTTGTTGTTTTTTTGTTTTGTTTTTGTTTTTTTGTCTTTTTAATAACAGCCATTCTAATATGTGGTAATACCTCAATGTGGTTTGTTTGTTTGTTTGTTTGTTTGTTTGTTTGTTTGTTTTTTGAGGGCAGTGTCACTGGCCCTAATATGTGGGATCCGAACCGGGGCCGCTGGCATTCCAAGCCAGTTCTTAACCACCGCGCCACTCGCCCAGCCCTCAATGTGGATTTGATTTGTAATCCCTCATAATTAATGATGTTGAACAACTTTTCATGTGCCTGTTGACGATCTGTATGCCTTATTTGAACAAATGTCTGTGCAGATCTTCTGCCCTTTTTTTTTTTTTTTTAACTGGATTGCTTACTTATTTTTGTTGTTGTTGTTGAGTTCTTTAACTACTAAGGTGTCGGAAAAATCATGACTCATTTTTTCAACGAAAAACAGAAAAAATATGTCATAACTTTTCCGAGAACCCAGTATTTTGGATATTAATTCCTTATCTAATGTATGACTTGCAAATATCTTTTCCCTTTTGGTAGGTTGCCTTTTCATTTTGTTGATGGTTACCTTCATTGTGCAGAAGTGGGTTTTTTTGTTTGTTTTTTTATTTGTTTTTGTTTAATGTAGCCCTACTTGTTTATTTTTTCTTTTGTTTCCATTACCCTTGGAGCTGAATCAACAAAAGGATTGCTAAGACTAAAAGACTAATGTCAAGTAGCTTACTGCCAGGTTTCCTTCCATGCATTTTATGGATTCAGGTCTTACATTCAAATCTTTAATCCATTTTGAGTTTATTTTTCTGTATGGTATATGATAGTGGTCTAGTTTTATTCTTCTGCATGTTTTCCCAATACCATTTATTGAAGATCCTTTCCTTTCTTTGTTGTATGTTCTTAGCTTCGTTGTGGTATTAGTGGTCCATATATGTGTGGTTTGTTTGTGGGCTCCCAGTTCTGTTCCATTGATCTATAGGACTGATTTTCTGCAAATACCATACTGTTTTGGTTACTATAGCTTTGTAGTATAATTTGAAATCATGCATTGTGATACTTCCAGCTTTGTCCTTTTTTTGTCAGGATTGGTTTGTCTATTCAGCATATTGTAGTTCCTTACAGATTTTAGGATTTGTTTTTGTTGATTTTGTTGCTCTTTTTCTGTAATAAATGGCATTGGGATTCTGACAGGGATTGCACTGAACCTGTGGATTGCTTTAGGAATATGGACATATTTACAATGTTATTCGGTTGTCAGAAAAGTCATGACACATGTTTGCATCAAATGGCAGTAGTTCATTTTGGAAGTACCAGAGTCATTCGCATCTATGTTATTACTATGTCATTTGACAGCTGACAGTTCTAGTTTCATTCTAAAAAAAAAAAAAAAAAAATGAGCGATTTGTTTGAGTTTTGGAGATTTTCAACAAGTTGGAGATGGAAGACCAAACTGTGCATTTTTGTCATATTTCAATGTTTTACTTCCATAAAGGGGAGAACGCACATCAAGCTTGTGAAAAGTTGCATAAAGTTTATGGTGACAATGATCTACAAGAACGTCAGCGCGAATGATGGTTCATGAAATTCCTTGCCAGTGATTTTGAGCTCAATGATGATTCTCGGTCACTGAGGCCCACTGAGGTTGATGACGACAAAATAAATGCATTGATCAAGTCAAACCCATGTTACATGACATTAGAGATTGCAGAAACTTTGAACATCCATCATTCAAATGTTCAGAACTGTGGGGAGCCAGCCCCCGTGAGGACCAGGGGTTCCCTCAGGTGGATGGTGTCGGTGAGGAGAAAGAAGGAGGGAGACACCGGAAATAGGTTCACAGGAGTGTCACATACACTTTATTATTAAAGCCTGGCCCCTTTTATAGGGGTTTCTGACAATTACCTCAATTGCAAGTTATGTTGAAAGTTATGTTTCACATGATCAGGATGTTTTTCTCTTTCTCAGAGATTTTACCTTTTTGTAATTGTATCTTTCCAGGGTACACCAGTTACCATGTCTTCCTTACAGGGCATATACTTGAACTTAGTAGCAAAAGGAGCCCCAAACATTTCCTATCTTACAAAGAGCTGCATATTATTGCAATAGATGGGAACATCTGTTTCTCAGTCAAAGCTTCAGTTTTTGTTGCTAAAGCAATATACAAAGCAAAGAGTTAAAACAAGGCTGTTAATTAAAATACCTCATGGTCAGTAAGTTGTCTCTTATCAGAACTCTCATGGTGAGAGACCTTGGTCTTCTGATCTCCAAGGAAACCTTTCACAGCTGCATAGGTCAAGGGGCTTGAGTCCCCAGTATCTCAGTTCAGGGGTCCACTCGGGCTGTAGCCCGTTTTAGGGAGTTTCCTTTTTTTTTAGGAAATCTTGCCCCGTCGTTGACTTACACAGCCAGCTATCATCAGGGTACCACAGGAACTTGTCACAAATGCAGTGAGTATATTGTCTCCTATAGGAGGAAAGGCACATGGGTTCATAGAGACAGGAGATATTACATGACCAACCATAAGGCAGCATCCCAGACATCTAGTGCTGAGTGTGGATCTTTATTTCAATGTGGCCTTGTTAGACACCGGGAGACTGTCGGCTCCTGGCACAGAACTACCTGAGGAAGCTGGGATACTTAAACAAGCTCAGTATTTGGGTTCCGCATGAACTCAAAGAAGTTCATTTGATGGTGTGTATACACACCTGCAATATGCTTATTAAATGTGAGGAAAACGATCCATTTTGGAAGTGACTGATAACTGGTGATGAGAAGTGGATTTTTTACAACAATGAGGTGTGCAAATGGTCTTGGTCTCGAAGTGATGATTCACCTCAAACGACATCAGAAGCAGACATTCATCAGAGGAAGGTTATGCTCTCAGTGTGGTGGGATTTTAAAGGTGTTGTGTTTTTTGAGCTCCTACCAAGGAACCAAACAATCAATTTGAATGTGAACTATTGGCAATTGGACAGTTTGAATGAATCTGTCATCCAGAAAAGTCTAGAGCTTGTTAATTGTAAAGGAGTTGTGTTCCATCATGACAATGTGAGGCCAAGCACAAGTTTGGTCACCCATCAAAAATTATGGGAGCTTGGATGGATGTGTTGCCAAACCCACCATACTCACCTGACCTTGCACCTTCAGACTTCCACTTGTTTCGCTCTCTTCAAAACTCCGTGTGTGGTATAATGTTCAATTCATATGAGGCTGTAAATCAGCACCTTGTTCAGTTTTTCGTATATAAAGACAGGTCCTTCTATAAATGAGGAATTCTGAAGCTCACTGAAAGATGTCAAAATGTTATCAAACAAAATGGGGAAAATATCATTGATTGATCTTTGTTCTTTATATAAATAAATGGCCTTTGAAAAACATAGACAAAATACATCATGACTTTCCCAACAACCCAATAGAAATCACTGGGTTCTTAGCATTATGGGTATGTGATGGGCTGTCACTGAAATGTTTAATCATTGTGTCTGGCCATTGTTAGTACAGAGAGACTCTCAAATGGTTTGGTTTGTATCTCTAATCTTTAGTCACGCTCAGGGCTTTCTCAGATCAGAAGAACCAAATCTTGAAGTAATTACGTTTTGTTTTGTTTTATTTTTTAAAGGGTTCTTAAGAAAGAAAAAGAAAAAAAGTATGAATCCTTCTGAAAATTAATTTCTGGATTCCATAAAAATGGGTGTTCACATGGCACTTTGCTTACAATTTCAGACAACTAAGAAACCTCCTTAATCTGTGTCAAATAAGCATAAACTGTCCATTTAAAAAGGTGAGAACAATAAAATAAATTTCAGAGCAATAAACTGAGGATATTTTAAACTTTAATTATAGAAACAAATACCTTAGCTCTATGCCTTGACCCTATTAGAACAATCCCTGGTGAGGACTTCCAAATCAAGTAATTTCCCTAGTTAATTGGCTATCAAAGTTATAACAGGAAGAATTCCTATACTGTGTCTGTAAGAACATTCTAATACAAATTGTAAATTGTGTCTAACACAAATTGTAAATTGTAAATTCTGGTTTACCAGCAAGACCCAATTTCCTGGAACCAGACAAACCGTTACATTTGACAGACATCTCTCACTTACACCAAAATTCAAATTGTAAACCATTGGCAACAGAAGTATATCTATATTCAAGGTAAACTTTTCTAAACCCTCAAAGTTTCATTTTTATATTTCCCAGGATTCCTCCTTTAAGAGAAATATGCTCTTGGAAGAGAATATTTATATACTTCAAATTTAGGAATTACTACAGATCCTTAAGTATCTTCATATATTTGGATATTCATGAATTAAACTTGTTAAGATACATGTCTATGTGGACTTCATAGCAACACATGGGCAATAGATTCTATAAATTTATTGCCACGGTGCAGTGGCACTAAATTTCTCGAACATAATATTATTTCTTGTTTTACACCTATTATTTCTAATTTCAAGGTTTGTACTATAAGTTTAACATACTGTAATTCTGTAAGTTAGGAACGTGAGTAAACAGTTATAAAGTCATCCAGCAAGAAGGGAATTCAGTTTTGCCAACTCATTTATTGAGTTCTTCTAAGGGCTAAGGAGAATAAATTAATATCCTGAGTCCCTGAAGAGAGAGGCTAAAACAAGAAGAAATCCCTTTTATTTATTTATTTATTTATTTATTTATTTATTTATTTATTTATTTATTTATGAACAAAACTGTTTTCAATACAGTGTGCTTATTGCATTTGTAAATATGTAGCACACTTGGAAATGAAGAATTCAAAACAATGAAAATGTATTTAGTCTCTAAGAATACATGGACACTAAAAAATTAAAGTTTTCATTTTTTAAGGAAAAAATATTCATTTTTGTCAAACACTAATAGTGATTTGGGCTCAGAAGCTATCATTTTCATGTGATTCCATGAGCCTATTCTTGAAAGAAAGCTGTGTAAGGTTGACTGAGAGAACATTTGACCACATCTACTTCTCCACCTCCATTTCTTTCCCGTTGAAAGTGAATGCTAACTAAGTCCTCTATGATTTCTTCATCCATCATCTCAAGGTCATCCATTACAGTCAGAAGCACTGTCCTCTTAGATATTCCTGAAAATACCTGAAACTTTTTCAAGTATGTTTCAATGTGTGGAGAAACAACAACTCTATGGCAGTTTTGATTTATATAAAGAGGATAGTCTTTCTGTTTTAAAACCTTGTCAGCAACTCCAGTTTCCACAAAGGTGATCGCAGCAGTTAAGGCCTGTTTATCATACTCCATGCATTCCACTTCTCCACCTCCGTTTCGGGACTTAGAAAAGCTCAGTTCTAGCTTGTCTCTCATCTGGTTTTCAGGGAGTTCATCAGGAATATCAGTAACATTGATCTTCATTTTAGATACTTCTACGTGAACCTGGAATCTGACTCCTGGATTCAATGGAAACTGCTTGGCTGCGACCTCCTCAAATACATCCTGTATGTGCACATGATGATTCCCCATTCTGATCACATTTTGGGCAACTTCTTCTTCAAAGGTGATAAGCACTTCTCCTTTTTGTAGCTCATAAGGAACTTGGGAGCTCACTTGAAATGAGCAGCAGATATTTAAAAACTGACTGTAATTCTCAGGATTCTCTAAAGATGTAAATTTCAACTTTGTTTCAGGAATATCCTCTTTAATCTGAGATAGTCTGGTGGCCTCTTGTAACTCAGCTTCAAGCTTTTGGATCTCCTCCTTTTACTGAACATTTTCCTTTACATTTCACCAATTAATTTCTGATGTTGTTCATCTTTCTTAGTTTCATCATCATGCCAATCTGCCTTAAGAACTTGTTTTTTGTTGTCTTCATCAGCTGCCATGATTCCCTTTTGTATGCTGCACAGACAAGAAAACATCATGTTCTCTTTTGGATGTCTCTTTCAAGACATTCCTTCATATTCTTCAAAGTAAGGCACGACTGCCAAACGCTGCACCCACTTTGGCCCACTGAGTGCCAAGAAGAAATCCCTTTTAATACACCACTTTATCTAAAAATATATATTTTGCATTTTACTGTATAAATTTATTGACGCTTCAGACTGATCAAGACAGATGAAAGATCTAGTGAAGTAAGTTTGTTACATTGAAGGGCCAGCCAAGTGGCTCAGTTGGTTAAGAGCTTGCTCAAGAGTGCGAGCTGAGCTCTGAGCAACAGCAGTTCTATGCCCAGCCCGAGCTGAGCTGCCACTGAGCTGCCAACAGGTGGCAGGATGGCTCAGCTGAAAAAAATTAAAAAAAAAAAAAAAAGGTTTGTTACATTGAGCACATGAATAATTGTACATTCCTTAAAACCAGTAATTACTGATCACATTCAACATACATTTAGAAGAGAAGTTCTGCTTGGGGCAAAAGTGGAGAAGGAGGGACCCTGATTACAGAACTCAAAGTGAGGATTCCGTTTTTATGTCCAAAGCAGTTAGCTCTGTATCCAAACTACCAACTACCCCACTAAGCAAAACAAAAACTGTATTTCAACAAATGGAGACTCTCCATACCAGAAGACAATTTAGATACTATCTCTTCATATACAAGAATGCCCTTTTGTATTCTTTAAGCACTGAATAGTGCTTTTCCTGACTAGCATTATTTTATTCCATTATATTTCCTACAATACTTCAACATCCCGATAAATTGACACAGTGTGAACATGTGCAACTGACTTTTCTTCATTCTCTGTTTTAACAAGGAGCCCCTTTTTGTTCTGTATCTTTTTAGATAGCTTGAAAGGTTATCTCATATCCCAATGGATACTTAAGCCTCAATTTAAGGAGTACAGAATAAAGTGGATATTTTACAGAGGAAGAGTCAGCCAGTGCCATGTGACTTCATCTGGAGACAATACCATCTAACTAGAAATAGAGTTCATGAGCTATTCGTGATTTTTTTCCATTCCCCTCAGAATGAATTAAAACATTTTCATAATCTTTCATTTTAGTAACATGAAATATTTAGGAAATATAGAGTGACCACAAAGAGCTAGAAATTGTAAGTTCGGCTTAATAAGAAGTCGATTAAAATATGTAAAAACCTGCATTGCCTATAACTCCTAAAGATGTTTTATTCTTTATCATCTGATTTATGTTTGGTGGTAATCTCATCAATATTAAAAAGATTAGCTGATACTATTTGGGAAGTGCTTTCCTTTTTTCTTTCTTTTTTTTCCTTTTCTATCCTACTTCATGTAAATTGTTGCATTTATGCACATAGAGTTTCTCACGGTATTGCTTTTTATCCTTTTAGTGGCTGGAAGATCCTTAGTGATATTACGTTCATTCCTAATATTGGTACTTTTGTCATCTGTCCTTTTATCTTTGTCAGTCTTGCTAGAGGTTTATCAATTTTATTGATCTTTTGAAGAATCATCTTTTTGTTTTGTTAGTTTTCTTGATTCCTTTTTATTTTTTAATTTTATTCATTTTTCACTCCTATCTTTATTTCCTACTTTCAACATTCTTTGGGTTTACATTGCACCTCTTCTAGTTTCTTCCGCAAGCTCAGATTTTTTATTGTGATTTCTTTTTTTCATTTTCTAATATAAGCATTTTAGTGCAATGCATTACCTACTGACTAACCACTTCTTTAGCTGCGCCCCACAAAATCTGATGAAAAAAATATTTTCATTTTTGTGCATTTCAAAATATTTTCTAATTTTCCTTGAGACTTTATCTTCAACCAATGTATTCTATAGAAGTCTGGTTTAATGTTCTAGTGTTTGGAGATCTGTTATATATTTCTAGTTTATTTTCATTATGGTCAAATAAAATAGTGTGTGTGATTTCAATTTTTTTACCTTTTTTAACGTTTGTTTTATGACCAGGGTATGATCTACCTTGGTAAATATTCTAGGCACATTTGAAGAGAATCTTCTATTGTTGACATGTGTGGTGGTCTATAAATATCAATTAGAACCAGTTGGTTGTTAGTGTTTTTAGTTCTTTTATATCCTTGCTGCTTTTCTGTCCATTAGTTACTGACAGAGGAGTGTTAAAGTCTGCAACTAAAATTGTATATTATTCCATTGCTTCTTTTATTTCTGTCAGGTTTTTTTGTTTGATTTCTTGTTGTTGTTGGGTTTTTTTGTTTTTGTTTTTGTTTTTTAATGTATTTTAAAGCTCTGTTTAGATGTGCATACTTACTTAGGATTGTTACATCTTCCTGGGAAACTGACCCTTTTATCACTCTGTGATATGCCTTTTTATACATGAAAATTTAACTTGTTTTGAAGTGTAGTCTATCTGATATTAATGGAGCCACTTTGATTTGATTTGACTGGCATATTACCTCCATTCTTTTTCTTGTAACTTACTTATTATATCACATATAAAGTGAGTTTCTTATGGATTACATAGTTTTGTATTACATTATTATCCAATCTGAGAGTGTCTGTTTTTTAACTAGTGTGTTTAGATAATTTGCTTTAAAAATCATTGTTGATTTGTTTGGTTTTAGGTCTCTCATATTATTCTTTATTTTCTGCTTATTCCATTATTATTTTTAATTAGTTTATTTGCTGTTCCAGACTTCCTTTGAGTTATTGAACCATTTTTCAGTATTCCATATTGATGTATCTATTGTATTTTGATTATATCTCTTTGAGTATTCAAAGTTTAGTTTAAGAAAGAAAGTCAGGTCTTAGACTTCAGGCCAGCCTTTGCCACACTAGCTACTGTGGTCCTAGAATTTCTAATGTCTTCAGCATTTATCTGTCCTAAATTTTAGATTGGTGATTTAACCACTCGTTCACAGCTTGATCTGATTTTATATGAGGAATCCACAATGGAAATGAGAAATGCAGCCTATTTGTGACCCTGGTAAAGCCCCACAGTTCAGTTAGAAGCAGACTCCACTGTAAGAATGTGGCCCATTGGCTAGTTGTGATAACTAAGTAAGAACTTTTTCTGTGATACTCATTAGTCAATAAGAAAAATAGCTCAAAAAATACTATTAAAGGCCAATGTAAATGAAATCAGGAACACTTCTCAGCAGAAGAAAAACAAGGCTACCAGAGGATTGAGTAATGATCTTGGAATAGAAATATCTAAGGAGAACTTAGATATGTTAGAAGAAGCTAACTATTTGAAATAATTAAAAATATGTGACAAGTATATAAAATATAATCCTGAGCACCAAAGCCTGGCCCGGGTTTTCCCGAATTTATCTGAGAGCTGATAATTATTACTATTTTTTGTCGTGGTTGAAAATTCTCCTGATAATAAGGAGAATTTATCATTTGAGTGAACAGGACATTGAGGAATGTTTCATAATATATTTAAAAATTAAAGAACTTTATAGGTGATTTTAGATTATGAATTAATTTTCAAAGTATAATGAAGCTTTTGGAGAAACCATATCAAAATATTTACTCTCATCCACCAAAAATCAATTATCAATAGTTCATGTCTGTTAAATGTTTGTTAAATGTCTCACTTGGTTAAATAACCAGATATCGTTTTCATTAGTATAACAGAGATACTGATTATTTTATCAGACTGATAATAGTTTTCATATTTATTCTTTTGCTCATTTTTTTTAAGAATAAATTATTGAACAAGGCATAACACCAGTCCCTGAGTATTTATAGATCAGTAGATCAAGGAAGACAGGCTCCCTTCCCTTGTTCAGCCTGTTGCTAAAGAAATGATGATTAAGCAAACAATAACAATCAACTATATGAATACCACAAGGGAAGCATTATATCATGTTATTAGAGTATTTTACTGCCTCAACTAACTGATGTCTAGAAATGAGGAGTACTATACAAAGGAAATAATATTTCAGTTGATATCTGAAAGGTTTTTGATCAAGGGACAGAGCTAAAAGAAGAAAATAATACTCCAGGTAGAGGAAGCACAAGTGTCAATCTATTAGTTGACAAATCCATGTTTATCCCATTATTTGCATTCAGAAAAATAAAAGAGTTTTAAAATTATTTTTCTAATAATAATTAGAAGAAAAATGTAATAATTGGGTAATATCTTTTTAAGCAATTCCAGACAGAATCTAGGGGTATGGGTTTAGAAGTTATGTGCTTCACAACTAGATGGAAACAATATATTTCTCTCTCTCTCTCTCTCTCTCTCTCTCTCTCTCTCTCTCTCTCTCTCTCTTTCTTTCTCCTCTCTGTCTCTACCCATCTATCTATAGAGAGAGACAGAGAAAAAAGGTGTTTTATCATATTTACTAATTTATAAACCAATGAACTTGATTCTAACTTGAGGGAAAAATGTAAGATTGGCAAACACATGAATTATGGACGATACAGTAGAAAACAACAAAGTAAAGCAAATAGGCCTCTTAGCCATCAGGGCAAATCAAGGAGGTTCTCTTTCCTAAGAAATTTTGAGTTGGGAACTTTGAAATATGATGGGCCTAAAAAAGGGGAAAAAAAAGAAACAAAAATGTTTTATAAAAGACCATTTAAATGACTTTGGATAGTTGGGATTTTTTTGTTTGTTTGTTTAGTAAATTTCTTGTTTTCCTTTGCTTATTAATTTTAAAGATCTGGTTAGAATTTATGTAAACACATACCAAAGTAACACCTGAAATATGAAGGTTTTTTTTGTATTTAGTTTATAAGCTAAAGCAATCCAGGAGCATTGAGATAACTTTTGCATTTTGATGTAAGATGAAGGAAAAGGGGATATTAAATTTCATTTAAAGTCTTCACATATTTTATTCACATGCTTTCTATGATTCTTTTTCTTCTTTTGATTAAGGAATGACTAACACTAAATATTAAGGAGTTCTACTTGTCTTTGAAACTTTTAAACTAACTGTATTCTGATTTATTTCATTTGTGCAGTTTTGGCTAAAGAAAACTAAGAACGACTTTCCCTCTACTTTGCGCTTTCATTGGTTATTAGAAGGGACCAATGAAATCAAAATGACTTGGATGAATCCTTTTATTATAGGAAACAATACCATCTAAAACTTCTTAAGGTTTGTATTGCCATTTTTAACTCATTGAATCAATTTTCAAAGCAGAGGGATCTCAAAGAATTATAATTCACTTTCAAGTCATTTTTCCTCTCAACTTGTCTTTTTAATGATGCTTGTTATTCTTAGTGTCAAACTGGCTGGACTGCCAGTGTTGTCTCTTTGAGAGTGAAGTGTTGTGCATTTTGGCCTTCATCCATATATTTACCTAGAATCTGAATAATTTTCATGCTAGAAGAATAAAACACAGATAACCAGAAAGCAGCTATGGGGCAGGGGTGCATACTGACAGCAGTGAATTACAGTATCTAAGGGCTGAAAGGGCCCTTTGGGTCTCCTCTGCACCAGATTCCTAACAATGAACACTTGAATGCCCCAAACAACTACAGCAGATGGCTGTCTTTTGCATATTTCTTATGGAGCCATCAGACAAAGTGCATGTTCCCACAATTATTGGGATTCTGGAATTTTACATCATCAGCAGGAATCCTGTCACTGAAGAGTATAATTTTGTTTGCACTCCAATCTTCTACATAATATCATAATACATTGGGACAGCAGAACTTTTTAAGTCCTTAGTGCCTGCACATAATGAGCACACGTAATAAATTTCTGAATGGTGATAGGGCCTACTTATTTATTTCAGTAATAGCTGATGGAGCAAATGTATGGAAACTGGGAGGGCATCATTGCTGTTACTTTATGTCACTCATGGGTTACATTAAATAATTATCTAGCTAACAAATTCTTCAGTGAATCAAGAGAAATAAACATACGCCCTCATAGCATTAACTTCTTCATGAATTATTGTAGAGCTTTGTTTTGTTTTCATTTTAATGACTGTTTAAAGAATGAGAAATTAACCTGAGAAAACCAAGTGTGCTGAGAAATGTGGTCCTGCACTGCCTACTGTCTGTCACTTAACAGTTACAAATGGCGTTTTTGTGTGTGTGCCTTTTTCTCTCTCATCGTTGGCCTCTGTCGTTCCCTTGTAAAGGGGAGAATCAGAATGATGATTCCATGAAAATGCGAAACATGGATAAGGTCAAAGTTACAGTTCAATGTTATCTTTCAGGGGATGTATGAGGACATAAAATTTTAACACCTAATTCCTGTGACAAAACTTGTAAAAGGAAGAGACAATCGTGCATCATAAATCCAGCTGCTGCCACTGATTGGAGCAAAAGAGAACCTGGTACAATTTAACCTGTTTTAATTACAAGGTTAAAAATGTAATCTTGTGACAGACATTTCTATAATCAGGACACTTCAGTGTCCTTCCGATAAAGAGCTTTGTGAAAATTACAGAGGATTTTTTTCAAGCAAACTTTACTCTACTGTGTTTATGCCTTTTAAGGATTTGTTTGTGGTTTTGAAATAATCTGAGATGTAATACATTTAATTTTGAATACTTTAAAATTTCTAATTCATGAGGGAATATTACAGCTATAATAACTAACAATTTATAATATAACTACCAATTTGAAAATAATTTTTCACTAACTAAGCTTGGTTTTTAGGTCTTTGCAATTGCAAATGTTTTGAGAAAGAATGTATCATTTTATGCAAATGTAAGTTTGAATTATCTTTATGGTTAAGTCAGGATTTCCTGAAATATTGTACTCTTTAAATTTGTCTCTTTTTATATTTTTGCTTAGTGCCTGAAGATATTTCCAGTCAAAATTCCAGAAAAGTCATTTGTTTCAGAATTCTGAAATTCCTTGATGTTCTTTCCTTTCAATTCTTAAGACTACTTTGTCTCATTATAAAGAGACTAAAGAGAATCTCATCTCATTATAATTCCATGGCTATTTGCCATTTAATAACTATGAAATCTGTGTCTTCAGTTTATATTTATTTACTCTCAGCCTTACATTACAAAAAAAAAAAAATTATCTTCTGGGACATTGATAGCATTTTCTTCTACCCACATATTCCAATCTCCACATATTTATATCAGGGAAGGTCACTGCCTCCCACTCAGCTGTACCAGGAGGAAAACCTAGAGCCATTTTGATACATTCCTCTTCCTAACTGTCCATATCCAAATTGATTACTGAGTTCTGTGGCATATACCTCTTAAACATTTATTAATCAATAGAGTACTTTCCAACACCATCACCTCTACTATACTTCAGGATGTCAATATCTCCTCCTCCTCTTCTTCCACTTCCTTCTCCTGTCTTTTTTTTTTTTTTTTTTGCTTTCAAGAATATAGGAAATCGTATCATCATTTCTCTTGTATAGCTGCTGTCAAGTATTTCTCCACTAAAAATCAACTCCAACTTTAAATCAAGGCAACACCCAAACTTCTCCCTTAGCCTGCTAACTCTGCACAAGCTTATATACTTTTATAAATCAATGGACTTATTTTTAGGGCAGTTTTTGTTTACAGAAAAAATTGACCAGAAAGTACACAAAGTTCCCATACACCTCTTCTGCCTCCCCACACTTTCCCCTGTTATAAACCTATTGCATTAGTATGATACATTTATTATAATCAGTAAGTCAATATTAATACATTATTCTCAACTAAAGTCAATAGTTTATGTTAGGGTTCGCTTTTTGTGCTTACAGTTCTATCCACCATTATGTGATACACAATAATTTCACTGCCTTAAAAAGCCCATGTGCTTTATTTGTCCATTCTTCCCTCCCTCCCTGGAGCCCCGAGCAGCCACTGACCTTTTTACTGTTTCCACAGATTTGTCTTTTATAGAACTTCATATAATTGGAATAATACAGAACGTAGCCTTTTCAGTCTTATTTCCCTTAGCAATATACATTTAAGATTCCTCTATGTGTTTTTTTTCAATGCTCAATAGCTTATTGTTCTTAGTAGCTCAATAACGTTCCAGTGTATGGATGTGCATTAGTTTGTTTCATTCATGTATTGAAGGATATCTTGGTTGCTTCCAGATTTTGGAAATTTTGAATAACGCTGCTATATAAATTGTGTGCAAATTTTTGTGTGGACGTAAGTTTTCAAGTCATTTGAGTAATACCACGGAATATGATGGCTGGATCTTATGGTATTAGTAGCTTTACCTTTGCAAAAAACTGGCAAATCATCTTAAAAAGTGGCTGTACCATTTTGTATTCCCGCAAGTAACAAACGAGAGTTCCTGTTGCTCTCATATCCTCTTAGCATTTGGTGGTGTTGGTGTTTTGGAAATTAGCCATTCTAATACGTATGCTTTGGTATCTCATTTTTGTTTTAATTTTCTATTTCTTAGTAACACATGACCTTAAGAATCTTTTTCTATGCTTATTTTCCATCTTTATATCTTCTTTGAAGAGGTGTCTATTCATATACTTTGCCCTTTTTAATCATGTTATATATTTTTTTAATGTTGAGTTATGCATTTTTTGTATATTTTGGACACAAGTCCTTCATCAGATACATGTTTTACAAAGATTTTTCTCTCATTCTTTGGCTTACTGTATCATCCTTTTAGCACTGTCTTTCACAGAGTAGAACTTTTTAAAATTTTATTCATTTTAAAAGTTTTTCTTATTCATTTTTTCTTTTATGGATCATACCTTTGGGATTATATCTAAAAAGTCATTGCCAAATCCAAAGTCACCTAGATATTCTCTTAAGTTCTGCTAAAAGTTTTATAGTTTTGAATTTTACATTTAGGCCTATGATCCATTTTGTTTTACTTTTTGTGAAAGGTATAAGATCTGTGTCGGATACATTTTTTGCATGTGAATGTCCATTTATTTCAACACGTTTTGTTGAAGGGCTATCCTATTCTGTTGAATTGCCTTTATTCCTTTGATAAGGATCAGTTGACTGCATTTGTGTGAGTCTATTTCAGGCTCTGTTCATTCTATCCATCTATTATTTTACCAATATCACACTGTGTTGATTATTTAAAGTTTGTAGTAAGTTGTGAAATTGGATAGTTTCTTCCAACTTTGTTGTTCACCTTCAAAATTGTGTTGGATATTCTGGGTATTTTGTATTTCTGTATAAACTTTAGAATCAGTTTGTTGATATTCACAAAATACCATACTTGGATTTTGATATGAATTGTGTTATATCTATAGATCAATTTGAGAAGATCTGACATGTTTATAAGGACTTGAATTCATTTCCTTAATAGATTTATGCCCTCTGTTTGCTTTAACGAATAGAGTCATATATGAAGGAATCACAGCACATCGCCAGGAAGGATATTTTTTAATGATTTAATGGACTTTAATGTTTAGAAGATCTGTAAAAAAAATTGCATGATACATAGACAAGAAGTTTTGCATAATGAAATAAGGATTTTAATATGATGAAAAAAGTAATTTGACATTTACTAAATACTTGTGATTATACGAGTTCAATTGCTTCTGTACTTGATTCAACAGTTTCAAAGTACTTGTTGACTTTTCAATTTATATTTTTGATATCAATTATACTTAACAGGAAACTTCATATCTTTCGTTATATATTTCTTTAATAAGCTCCTTTACTAATTTTAAATGCTTTTATAAATGAAAGATACACATCCAGCTAGATTGTATACAAAAGATTGTATGCAAAATACTGGCTTGTGGTGAATCACAAGCTAATAGAGAGTAAAAGATCAAATCAGAACATTCTCCTCTAACTAGCAATCTTCAAATATTTTTTTTAAAAAGCAGTCTATAAAATTTATAGGCTCCTAGATATGAAAGTAAATACCTTTTCCAATAAATCCATATCTAGCTTTCTTCTCAAAATATTGCTTTCACTGGAGGTGAATCAAATTAAAACTGTCTTTACTAAGATTTCTTTCAAAATAATATATTACACTAAAATGAATGGCAACCAGGAAAAAAAGGATTTTTTTATACCTTGCAATAAATAATGTTTTATTGTAGTCACATTGGTTTATCAGGTGTACAACATTATAATTCATTATCTGTATATACTATAACATGCTTACCACCAAAAGTTTAGTTTTTGTAGCCTCCTCGCTCCCCCTCCCACACACACTCACACACTGGGAACCACAAATCTGTTGCCTGTATGTATGAATTTCTTTTGTTTGTTTATTCATTTCTTTGTTTTGTTGTTTTGATTTATATTCTATGTATAAGTGAAAGCATATAATTTTAGATGAAAAATCTGACTTATTTCACTAAACATAATACCCTCAAGCTCCATCCATGTTATTGCAAATGGAAGTATTTCATCATTCTAATGGCTGAGTCGTATTCCATTAAGAGAATGTGGAGAAATAGGAACCCTTGGACACTGTTGGTGGGATTGTAAATTGGTGCTACCACTAGGAAAAACAGTATAGAGATCCCTCAAAACATTACGAACTGCCACATGATTCAGCTATTCCACTTCTGAGTATTTATCTGAAGAATATGAAAACACTAATTTGAAAAGATATGCACCCCTACGTTCATTGCAGCATTCAACACAATTTTTATTTTCAATTTTTTTTTTTTAATTTCATAACTATCTTTGGTTATTCTTTATCCTGGGGTTTTGATGCATTTCATTATTGGTCCTTCTTATAATATAAAATTTCTGTGTATAAAAATACTTCTATGTTTGCTTATTTTATGGGTGAAGTTCTTCATGTATTTAAATGACACATAAAAGTACTTGAATTATTTGCAAATATGACTTGCTTTTAAGACCAATATTTTCTATGTATTTCCTACTCTGGGATCTCACCTTGCCATGTTACTGACTGGTGTGACAAAATGCTGTTTTTGAATAATTTTCCTTGCATTGTGTGACTTTATATCCTTGGCTCTTAATTCCACACCTTTTCACCAATACCAAAGGAGGTGGCAGACCTACTAATCTAAATACTTTACCTCAAGATATGGATATGGAAAGCAGCTATCATTGCCCACCCCCCACTCCCACCACTGCACCTCCCTTCCAAAAAAGGATGCTTTCAAGGTAATTTAAGTTTCAAAAGATAGGCCCTCTTGGGAAACGTAAGGACCCAGAATACAGACAATAGATTCAGAGGTGGGGGAATGTTGATGGATGAGCCATTCTCATTTCTGACTCTAGAAAAGGGGAAAAGATATCCTGAGATAGTGGGAGGTTAGGTAAGGACCATGCAAAAGTAAAACAATGAGTGATGGGTCCCTTTTTCTCAGGCTAATTTCCAGAGGAAAATAAAAATCACCCAAAAAGAAATCTAGATAAAGAAATTTAAGAGAAAGGGAGAATTTATTAGATTATTAGCCTGTTTATTAGCACTGCTGGCATTGAGAAGAGCCCAAAGAAGTGGAGGACTGAGCCTTAGAAAGATACCCTCTGCAGCTTGATGTGCAATGGATTTATTTATACAGAGGATAAATTATGTGCTCTTAGGATTTATGTGCATGTAGGAAGAGAGCTACAGATTTAAAAGGGACTTTAGGTGGGGACTCAGTGTTCATCTGTATGGACTAATGCTGAAAGCCTAGACTAGATAACATGCATGAAGGTGACAGCATGGTGGATGTCTCTGTGAAGGCTCATAAGTTCCCCTTATTCCACTTTGACATAGTACACCACAAGGCCCCCTTTGGGTCTTAGTGACAAACATAGGAAATTGATGAGAATGCAAAATTATGTGAATTCTCAAAATAAACGCTCAAATTGGACCCATGGATTTTAAGAAAATGTTTTAAAACAACTCATGTAAATGCTCAGAGAAAGGATAAGCACTAACACTATTTACCTGACCACACAGCCCCTTCTGTGACAGCATGGGCTCCTGGAACAGTGCTCGCTCCCTTACACCTCGTGGTGTCCATCAGAGACAGTAAGTCAGAGTTCTGCCTCTTCCTAGGAGAGTCAGCGTTTACTGATAGCTGTGTGCCAGACGGTGTGTTAAGGGAACACACTGCGTTAGCATTTAGGATACATAGAGCTATTTATCCTTTTATGCAGGTTAACCAAGTTTACACAACTTCTGAGTAATTTATCCAGGATTTGCATTTAGTCTAATTCTAGACCATTTTCTCTTGCTGACTCTGCTATTCTGCATGGAGTATCATAAGTACTGCTGTGAGTGATACTTAACACATATACATACATACAAATTGACTGGATTTTATTTTTTAAATCAGGTTTCATTGCAGATTGAAACCAAGGAAAATGTTGTAGTTTTAAAAGTTTAAACATTGTGTTTAGCAAATACTAAGGATTAGAATTCGAAAAACTGTATGAATGAGCAAAGTAAACAGAAACTGTCTCATAGATATAGAGGAAAAATCAGGGTTGCTAATTGGGAGGGGAACGGGGATGAGGGAGAAGGGGAAGGGATTAGACAGCAAAAATAGGCAACTACAATATTGCCACTGGGATATGAAAAATAGTTTGGGGAATATAATTAATAATGTTGTAAATATTCTGTGGAATGTCAGATGATCATAGGTCTTGTTAGGGAGACCATTTCATGGATGGAGTAGAGGTTTGATCACTGCACTGTATTACTAAAGTGGAGGTGGTATACCTACTGTAATTGAATATATATATATAGATAGTCACGGGATGTGGATTATACTGTGGAAGAGAGTCAGAGGAAGAGTAATAGATATATATGATATGGGGGGGAGTGGGGTGGCGAATTGGGGGTGGGGGGTTGTCACTTTGAGGGGTAAAATGTATAACTATTGCACTGTGTTGTACACTGAAACTAATTAAAAATAAAGAAAAATTAAAAAAAAAAAGAAAAAAAAAGAATTCAAGAGTGTCTTTATATTTCCATACATTTGTTACAGATAGTAAAATTATCTATAGCTTTAACTCATAGAGTACTTTTTTGCTTAAATCTGTCAAGGGACATTGACATTATTATCTACGTGGCTCTGTTAGGAGTCTCTCAAGTTTCTTTAGGGGTGGTGGACCCAGCAAGGGTTTACACATGTGAAACCAGGGTTTGCAACTGAAATCTTCAGTACCTAGACATTTAGCAAGCACCAAAGCAACTTACATTCACCTATTAAATATTGTTTCTAGATCCTAGTAATATGAAAATGTTTTTCATTTAGACCCAGTAAGCCACATAGAGAATATTTTACTTAGAAACACACAAACCATATGATTTAAGAGAACATTTTAATCATTTCATGATTTTCAGTGAAATCATTGTTTCAGACTTAAGAAGTTTTGGAAACCAAATGAGAAGTTCAAGGAGCCATGTAAATCAGGATTTCTCAGCGCTGGCACTACGGACATTTGGGACTGAATGACTTTTTGTTGTGGAGGCTATCCTATGTATTCTGGGATATTTAGCATAATTTTGGCTTCTATTCACTGGATGCCAGTAGCATTCCCCGCTCTGTGTAGTGGCAATCAAAATGGCCTCCAGATATTACCAGATATCTCCTGAGGGGCAAAATCGCCCCTAGCAAAGAACCATTGATCTAAATGTTTATATTTATGCCATCATTCAACAAACTATAACTAAAACTATCCCATTAAAAAAAAAAAGTAACATGTTCATGAGAGAAATTCTCTCTGAAAGTATTAGCCCTGAAGTAGTTGATATTTTATTTAAAATAACTGATTTCATAGGTGATATACTGTTAATAAATATATATAACATAAAATGTACAAAACATAAAATGAATGAAAATATAATGTTTTTTTGCATGCATTGCTGGAATTTTTATATGAAATACATCAAAGATTTGTTTACTTTTAATTTATTATATATTTTCTTTCTTCAAATCATCAGATTTCTATTTTGCTTCAACTTCCAACCCAAAATTATATAGAGTGTCTAGAGCATATACTTCTAGGTAGAGAAATATCTATTTTAAAAAGGTATAGATCAAATGATGTATTAGTTTACCTAAATACCAGAGGGATACATTGTCTTAGGGAAGTCTTTATACCTAATTGAATGGATTTAAATGCTAACTATATAATGGCCCATACCTAACATGAGCTCTCATCCAAAATGAGTGACTTTATAAAGATTCACTGGCAATTCAGTCATTAATATTTCAATATCCTTTTCCTCTACTAATTTTCTGCCCATTGTGACTAATATAAATGATACATTATATACATACAGCCCCAAATCTCTACTTCGTTAGACTCTCTAACAGCACACTTCACTTCTCTTTCTGATCATATATCCTTTTACCGTTTACAAGTTCTTAACAAGAACTTGTGCTGACTTCCACTTTAAATGATAAACTCCCTTTCCCAATGTTCTTTCAGGCCCTACCCTTACTATTTACAACCCTAGCTGGGTGCCCTTGCTCTTTGTAAGGTTGATGTGAGATATTCCAAATAATGCATGTGCACAATTAAAGCTCAGTATTCTAAAAGGTTTGTGGGCTTTGAGGAATCATGTCAGAAGTCGAGGTTCCTCTCTCACTGTGGCAATCATATTGTTAATACTGGAGCTGTTAATTCTTTAGTCAAACTTCTGCCTGCACAAGGTGTGATGAGAGGTCCTCCATATCTGCTTTCTAAGCAGGGAATTTGTTCTTATTGTTTATTTCTGTGTTTGTTTCCTAAAACCAATGGAACTGAGCCTTTAAAAGCTGAAAAAGCTATATATTTATGTACAGAAATAGTCAAAACATTGTTTTCATTTATCAAGTCAGCAGTGTTTTTTCAGTTTCTTTTCTTGCTTCTACTTTATGATATTAAAAGTCATCAGTTTCTTAATCCAGTGATGGTTAGCTTTCCCAGAATATACCTTAGGGTATACCCTACAGTGTCTAACATAGTACTGTGAAAAGATTAGCAATCAGTAAATATTATATCGTATAACTGAATGAAATTTGAGACCAGATAGAAACATACAAGAAACCATCCACTTATGCATATACAGGTTTCAAAAACTATGCTAGGGCCGGCCAAGTGGCGCATTGGTTAAGCGCTGGTTTTGGGATGCCAGCGGCCCCGGTTCGGATCCCACATGGGGGCCAGTGACACTGCCCTCTACAGCTAACAACAGCTCCACTTGGAGCTGGGCTGTGCAAGCCCCGGTGATGGTGTGTGCTGCAGCCCCTGCTGCAGTGGGCTGCCATAGGCTACAGTGAGTGGCCCGCAGCCAGCGTGAGCTGCCAATAGCCGCAGTGAGCAACATCCAGAGGCCAGTGACCGATCTGCCTCATCCGCGAAGAGCGCAATGACGATACCAACAGTGAAGCAACATCCTCCACAACTAAACTGAAGAACAAAAAGACAGCAACTTGTCTGTTCCCCTTCCGCGATTCCCCAACGCTGTTCCCCTCCGCCAATTCCCCAATAAAATCTTTAAAAAAAAAAACAACAAAAAAAAAACTGTGCTAGCTTAGCAACAACAGAATTTAGCTTACAAATGAGATTAAGGGGCCAGGTTTTCAGATCTTATTATTTTCCATCAAATTAATGTTCAGCCGCTGAAGAATTTCTGGGCACATCCTCGGCTATGTTTCTAGCAATCCCTAATTTTATTTCTGCTGTTTGAAAATAAGTTTATAATTTTTTGTTATATGTTGTTCTTATTCATAATTGATGAACTATTGCCAAATTTAGGCACTCCAAAGTAAAATAATATAGTATTTTATTTTTTCCTTAATGGAATACTTTTTCTGTTAAAGTGACCAAATTTATATGTAATGTTTTGCATCCTCAGTACAGATTTAAGGAAGTACTTTGCTAGTTTTATATATTTTTGACTGTAAAAAAGATTGTTAATATACTGGGTTTCACAATTCATCTAGGAAAGCATACTAAACTTTTAATTATTTAATAAGTCTATTATATAATAAACCAATACTTGACCAAGAAAAAAATGTGAAGAGCACCCAGTATTGACGATGGAAAGCATTTATCAGGCTAAATAGGAGAAGTGACTCTGCATGCATATTATTATAGCTGATAAGGAAATCAAGATAGTTTAAGAGGAAAATGATGAACAGTTTATACAGGCTTCTGTTCAACACACCAGCAAAAACTAAAGTCTTTGCAAATCTGCTGCTGAATTAAATGATAATTTAGACATGTGCACAGCATAGAATAAAAGTGAAGTAACGCTCTTCATTTCATTAGACCTTGGCAATAAGGAGCATAGAATTGAATCAAATTACCTTATATTGAAGAGAAGAGAGACAAAAGCAACGCTATCATTTTTATGTTTGAGGTTGATGAGGCCTAAAGAGTTGTGTTGACATATGCAATAGTGTACAGCACACAGCAGACCCTGGACCCTGAAATAGATTCTGAGTCTTGTGACTCTTGGTCCACTGATCTTTTTATAGACCAGTGTGAAAATTGTGTTCAATAATGCTGACCTCCTTGCATGAACTTTAGAACACAAGGTAATAAAACAGCTCAGATTTTAGTATATACATATTCACAGCTTTTTAATAAAATGTTTTGTTTTAGTTTTTTTCCAATTATAAAAATAAAACACTGATTTGAACGACTCACAATGACATTTGACTACCCTTATTTGCAATAGAATTAAAGGAAAATGAAAAAAAAAAAAAGTTCCCTGATCTAAGAAGCAGCTATCTTTCATTAACTGATATGCTCAATTAGAAATTTTTTTTCTTAGTATAACATATGCATGTGCTATGCTTGCTACTATTACCCATCTTGAAAGACTACATATTTATCTTTGCAAGTCTGTTTTCCCATGATATCAATGGAATGTAGTGTTAAATATGGGCCCTGGAGTCAAGCATTCTGGGTATAATCTTGGTACCACCTCTTTTTAATATAACACTTCCTTTACCTTTTTCAGCTTGTTTTTTTTTTCATCATCAAAGAGGGGATCATTAACCCTACTTTCTGATTTGCTATAAAAATCAAATGAGACTCTTTATATAAAATCCTCAGAACACTAACTCAGTAAATGGTAATGATTATCATTATATTGCCACTATTATTATTACTATAAATAGTATATATTTCATAGGACAATATATTTAAACCATGGGGTAGGGCAATATAATCTTCTCTGAAAATTGTTTAGAACTTTTTTTTTTTTTTAGCTGAGCCATCCTGCCACCTTTTGGCAGCTCAGTGGCAGCTCAGCTTGGGCCAGGAATCAAACTGGCAATCCTGTTGCTCAAAGCTCGCACTCTTGAGTGAGCTCTTAACCAACTGAGCCACTTGTCCGCCCTGTCTAGGACCTTTTGATTCTATTTCCCGTCCCCCCTCCAAATACCACAGAGATATACAACATTTTACAAAATTAGAAGCAATATTTAGATATCCCAGTTCCCATTTGATATTTGCAGTTAGGTGCATGGGCATAGGCTAGGAGCCCCTATCCAATAGCAAGTTTTGATTAGATGAAGATTAGGACACCATGGGAACGTGACATGAATGTCACAAAACATAAAAGAGGGGTTGAAAGCTGCTTGTAACTCTAAAGATGAAGAATAGAATGTATAGATCAATGAACATGGATTTAGAATTGAATAGATACGGGCTCCAATGTGGGTGACAAAATCGGATGCTAATGTAAACATTACACTAGATGTAATTTGATAATGGCTTTCTGGACAGTCAGTCCCTGACAACCAAATTCTGTCCCTGACTAATGATTGCTTCCCACGCAGTTCCTGAGTAGAATGTGTGTCTAGAACCATGGTAGGAAAAACAAAGCTGTCCTCTGCAATTATCCTGACTTTAGCCTCAAGAGCCAGTTTTGCAATCTAGTGGGTTAGGCATTATTTTAATCCCCCCTTAGATAGGCCTACACAGTCTAATCCTGCTATAGCTCCAAACATACAGGGAAAGGAAAGAGGGGGAAGAATTCCAAGGCACCTATTGCAAGCCTTGTACATGATAGGTGGTCATTAACTATATTTCTTCTTCTTCTTCTTCTTCTTCTTCTTCTTCTTCTTCTTCTTCTTCTTCTTCTTCTTCTTCTTCTTCTTCTTCTTCTCATTATTATTATTATTATTTTGCATCTTACCTTTATGACACCTTTTCTACATATTTTAAATAGGAGAGCCAACTGAAGAATGATGGTCTGTGTGTACCATTGCATACACTTTCAAAACAATGCCAAAAACTTATAGTAAAAGTTAGTATTGAAAAGACCCTATTTGGCCATTGTCTGAAATTATTGACTAGAAGTTCCACTGACAATTCTTTAGCAACATCATTTGTATAATATGTAGCATATGAACTGAATTTTTTTTATAGTAGAATTAATCAGATGAGAGTACCTGGAAATTTTAATAGTATCATTCATGCTTATGATGTAAAGATTGAGTTAGCCTTGGCTCTTTTGATAAACTATTTTCTCCATTCATTAATGTAATATATGACATAATTTTGTTTCCAGAAATCTATTATGAAAATAAATCTATGAAATTATTATTAAAAATGCTGTGGGATAGGAAGAAGCTTTCTTCGACCCTCAAGGTTCTTCTGATTGGTCAAATAATCAAATAGACAGACAATAACCGAATTTAATTACATACATATACTTGGGAACCCCACTTACATAAGAGGCTTAGAGACACAAAGGGAAATTTAGATATATATGACGTTCTGAGCTAAAGATGAGGTAAGGGGCTTTAGAAGATAGTTGCAGAGAGAACACATAATCAGTGATTATTAGGTTTCTCTGGAAAAAACTCATTTCTGGTGATAACTCTTATCATGGACCAGCCCTCTAATTTAAACTCTTCTAAATAGTTATGGGGGAAGGGGGACAGGAGGTGGTGCACAGAAGTTTCTCTTTAGACCAGAAGTTCTTGGTTACATTTAGCTCAAAATAATCTGTATACCAATGAGGCACATTTTGAGGTGGTTCATTCTGAACCCCTACAATTCATAGGTATATGTAATGTGACAATTCTCAAAGGCCAGTGGATCTTAAATATATCTTAATTTCTACTATTGATCTTGATTGTAATGCCATAAAGGGGGTTACCTCAGATTTTAGAAAACAACTGAGCATTCCTTAAGGAATTCATACCACCTCAGGTGTTGTCTTCCTTAAATTCTCCACATTGTAAAAAATTTGTTTCAACTCATCTAACAACAACAACAAAAAATAATGGCTTATGTATAATATATTTTTCTCTACATAAAAGAAGTCCATGAGTCATCAGTAAAAGGAATATTGGCTCCACAATGTCACAAGGGGCCCTACTTCTACCTTGCCACCCTTTTCTTTTTAGGGTAGCTGCTAGAGAAGGATCTTTAAAGAGAAATTAAAATGAAATCATTAGTGTTGGGTCTGATCTCAAAAGAAAAGGAGATCAGGAAACAGACATGCACATATGAAAAATCATAGAACAAAGGGAGAAGACAGTCATCTACAAGCCCATAAGAAAGGCCTAGGAAAAAATTGACTCTGCCAGCACCTTGATCTCAGACTTTTGGCCTCCATAATTGTAAGAAAATGCATTTCTGTCTTTTACATGCCTCTGGTACTTTGTTACGGCAGCCATAGAATACAGATACATATATAAAAACAAAATCCATATTGAAGAATTGTATAACTTGAAAATGATACTGTCCTGTAATCCTGACTCCAAAAAACATCAGTGAGAAGTGTTGTTATGTATACATTCATATAGTTTCTTTCTTGAAAGTGTACATTGCAATTTTTAAAATAGATATGCAATCAAGCCATGCGTATTTCCACTGCTTGCCTGCAATTTCATTATTTAATTATGTTTAAACCTTAGTTATTTATGTAATCCATTATTCTGATGTGTGTGTGTGTGTGCGTGTGTGTGTGTGTGTGTGTGTGTGTGTGTGTGTTTCCTGTCAATTACAGGGTTTAGTTTATTATTATTATTATTATTTTTCATTTTATTTTACTATTACAAAACAATGCTGCAGTAAAGAGCCGTATAAGCTCTTTCTGAGATTCTCTATTATTCAGGATAAATTCTTAGAAGCAAAATTATTAGGTCAAATTGTTGGGTCCCAATAACTTGCAGAGTTATCAACATATTTAGTCATTGATATTCAGGCAGGGAGGTAAAAAGTGACATTTAATCATTGCTATACTCTGCAGTGATTTAATTATTAGTGAGTTTTACATGGAAACCACTTTAAATTTAGCAGATTGTGTAATCTACATCTTAAAACCGACCACATTGTTAATACGAGTCTATTTCATGTTCATTCTGATCTTGCAACTTTAAAAATCATTAGTACCACATTTTTCAACCAAAAAGAAGGCAAAATAATTTCAATTACTCATTTGTACAAAATATTTGAAAGCTTGGTGAATTTACGAGTCTATATTAAAGAAATATAAAAACCAACAAAGGTTTACTGAGAGTCTACCAAAACCATTACATGACTATCCTAACATTTTGAAATATAAATTAAAATAAATCACATATTAATAATAATAAAATAAAATTTAAAAAATAAATAAATCACATATTTCCTTAAAAAGCAAGTGATAGCATTCAATGCATTGAGAATGAACACAATCAATATGAAATGCTACAGATATACTAAAGCAGAGAGCTTCCAGGATGATCAAAAACAACTTGATTAGTACTTAAATAATATACTTTAAATTTTTCCCAACTACTGGCTAACTATACTCCCCTTTATACTCCCCTTATTGCTCCCAAGATTAATTCACTACAGATTATGAAAAGTGTGAGAAAATCACTTTTTTTTCCCTGTAACTCCATGCCTTTCTTAAATAGTGGATGCTAATTTCTACCCTGACTTTTTTACAGGATTGTATATAAGAAATACATATATTTTTAATAGTGCTATTTAAATTAGAATTAATGCTCAAATTCTAGGTTATGTTATAGTTTAATATAGTCTAGGCAATTATAGTTTAAACAGCAGAGCTTTATTGAGTAGCTCTATACCAAGCACAATGATTTTGTTAAAATGCTCATAACATTTTATATATCTGTTCTGTTTTTCCCTTTGACAACCCAAACTGGGATTGTGTCAGAGTGAACTTGATGTGAAAGAGCTAGAAAATACATAAAGTGACAAGACACTAAAAAAAAAGAAAGAAAAGAATTTCACTTTTTTTTTTTTGCTAACAGAAACTGTAAAAAGAATGTTAATGGGTGGATATGTGACATGGAATTTCAATAATGCAACAAAAATTTCAGACAATTATATATGAACCATTTCATGCCTTTTGGATTTATTATAGTATGATTAATATGAAAAAACAAACAAACCTAGAATTCATAAAGCTAAGCTTTCCCAGGATAGATATTTATTATAATGGCTACTAAAGCATTTACCTAACAATGCTTTTCAAATTTAGCTTAAAAAGCTCATTTTATGTGAAGACCATGAACATTTCTAGGACTTGCTTTTTGGTTTTGTTTTTGTCTTTGTATCGGATGCACTTGCAGGAAGTTTCTGTTAATAATTTTAAAGCATTCACTGTGTGACCAACATGTTAATTGTATGATGGTTTCCCCAAGAAAGAACGTTGTCTATGAAAACAAAGGCAGCAATGCACTTGATAAAAATAGTTCAAATATACTCAGCAGTGACTATGGATTTAATAAAGTGTAAATAGCTCATAATCTGTTGTTAGAAATAAGTGCAGGGGAAAAACATCAGATACACCCATGCAGATTCAATGTGCTTATAGTATCAATTTCCATCCAATAGTACCACAAACTAGAGCCTGATAATCAGGCAGAGTGAATTAAATAAAGTAAGGATATTACTCTCAGAAGTGAGACAGCCGGATCTACTGGATCTACCATTAGCACTAATAATGACATCCATTCTTGTAATATCAGAGAAGATCAAGAGGAGTCAGCTTCCCTAATTATGGTTTAGATGAAACGATTTCATGTTACCTTCCAATATTAATATTGAAAAATAGCAAGGATTTATTTTAGAAACATAGAAACTGGACTGAATTACAATGCACAATAATTATATTTTGTTGGAAGTCAGTATTATAGGTTTAAGGAAGACATATTTGAAGTTAAACATTTTAAGATATTTTGTGTTTTAACATATGTTTGTGTGTGTTATATATCATATGTGTGTTATGTTATAGAAGTTGTCATTTACTAGATACCTATTTTGTGTCAGGGTCTTATACTCACATGCCACACTATCTGACACATGTGCAGAATATGAACTGTTAAAAGGTAAAAAGTGAGGCATATTAAACATTTCAATAATTTATTTGAGAAAAACTCAATTAGAATTGGGCCACCCTCAAGTGGAAGTGGTTAGAGTGCTTCATCAAAAGGAGCTTGGAGAGAGACCATAGATTAAAGACAGAAACGAAGTAAGGAGATTTTTGATTGGCTGTGGTTAAAACCAAGTCAGTTGTGTTTGGTTGTCCTTTAGGTTTCAATTTCATAACCTTGAAGCATTTTCAGGCTTAAATTTTAGTTTGCTTATGTAGGCTGTCATGACATTAGAAGCAACTCAGTCAAATGGTCTCCTTGTTTAATTAATTTAATATGATAGTCCCCACTTAACAGGAATAGAAAGATGCTGAAGTTTAGAGACAGGTGATACCTCTAAAGTAACTGACTAACAAGTGGCAGAGTCATTACTTGGCAAACTGTAAATTTATATATGTTTTTGTTTTCCTGTAATATGAAGACATCCAATGACTTGCCCCAAGTCACTGAGCAAGTGATTGAGAGTCTGGATTGGAATTCTGGGCTTTGGCTGTGTGTTGAATGTATAGAGCCGAGACATGTGCTCTGAGACAGTGTGTGTAGCAATAAACCATTTTCCACAGTGAGACAGTTGGATGGACATATCTATTCAAAAAATGCCCCTACATGTAACTTGAAACATCAATATCAAAATATATATTTTTTTCATGTGTTTGTGTGTGCATACATATGTGTGCAGTGTTTTAATGGGATCACATATTTTTCATTGTAATTCAATTTATCAATCTGTAGGAAAATCTCCCTGAAGAGAATAAATTTGAGCCCTATGCATGGGGAAGTTGACAAGATTGGAAGAAAAAAAAAAATCAATGCTTTCTACCTTGGAGCACTGGCATTATTTTATCTACCATTTATTGGGGGAGTAAAGGGTACCATTAAATTTCACCATCCATTCATCACTACCCTCAGAATTCATTGATTAAAGTTTGGGCACTGTGAAGTTGTTCCACATCTGTCTGTCTTTGGATTTATGTTTGAAAAATTGAAAAAGTAAGAAAGCTTATTATAGAAAATAGTCGGGTTGATATGATTTCTAGTTATGATTTGTAGCCATTGAGATAATCATAAAAAAAATTTGATGCCTCTACTGTGGTGTTGGAAGTATCATAAAAATCTTTCAAAGTTCACCAAAGATATTGATAAATATGCAAATAACTTATACAAAACAAAATGAGGTAAAATATGATGCTGAAAACTTGCAAGAAAAAAAATGAAGAAAATAGGAACTAAGACTAAAATTGCTTATGAGACATTTCAAAGAGTCAGTTACAATATGTAATTTTGATAACATTAAATCTTCAAAAAGCTATTATATTACCTGAATGATGGTGTAGTGCCCTAGGGTAAAAAGTTATCAGAAGGTATCACCATAGAGGTATTAAGTTGCTCATGTAAGAACTGATGTGCTGCTAAGTATATAAAATAGATATAGACAGTGACAGAAGCAAGTACAAAAGGAAACAGAGCATTCTTAATACAAACATACAGTTTGCAGAGTCTGTGCTCAGCACCTGGTGAGTATCTTGGGGTTCCCTCCCAGATGGAGGAGGACTTCATTCAGACCTCTGATGAGCTGTGGGAGAGATACAAAGTCATACAGACAGATAGATGCATGCGAGGCGCCCCCCCCCCCCCACACACACACCGAGACAACCCTATCATTCTGGAAAGTCTGATAACTATGAAAATAGCAAAACAAATCTAGGTATACTTTAAAATCCCTTGTCCTTGTTTTTCTATTTCAGTCTTTAAGAAGCTGTAATTCCTCTTCCTCATACATTTGTAAATTTCTGACTATAATTTCCACTTCTTTCTTCCTTTCTATATAAATAGGTTATTCAATGGAACTAAGAAAAGTCTGAGATGTTTCTGGGTAGCGCTTTTCCCCAAATCAGATAATACAAGAAGAGATACAACTGGTGTCAGATACAGCAAAGTATATTTCCCAACCAGATTTTAAATTGTGAAAATGCAAGATAAAAGATAAAGTATCTGGGATGGCCGAGTGGCACATTGGTTAAGAGCTGGCTTGGAATGCCAGCGGCCCCGGTTCGGATCCCACATATGAGGGCCAGTGACACTGCTCTCAAAAAACAAAAACAAAAAAACAAACAAAAAGATAAAGTATCCATTAAACAAATAAAAATGTTAAAAAACAGTACTATCTGTTTATTAGATTATACTGATATTCTTATATTCATATATAACTATTGGTAGTTTAAATAACAATTATGCTTTTAGGTAGTTGCTTGAAAATATGCTACAAGAATTGGAAAAGGTATTATTCTTTATGACTATTTGGTTATAGATGTGAAAATTTTTCTTAAGGGGGAAATCCTAAATAAGAGAAAAACTATTTATAAAAATGTTTATTGTCCTATTATTTACAACAAGAAAAAAAAAAAAACTAGACTGTCTAATGCTAAGAGGATAGCATATTAACAGGATGGAATTTTATGCATCTTTTCAGCTACTAAATTGGTCAGTTATGTAAATATGCAGCCTCCTCAATTACCTTTTCAGTCAGAACCATGTCAGCTACTTCCTCCACTGCCTACTAAAATTTTGAAGAGGACACAGGGCATGAATTGTAACAAACACAGCAGACATTTTTCAAAATATTTTGCCATTTCCTACACATCACACTTCTGCTCCCTATGTTTTCTCTGATGTGCAAAAGACCTGCCCTACCTCACTCTGATCTTCCTCCCCTACCCAATGCATCACTGTTCTCTTCGGCTCTTGGCTCCCACACTTCCTTTTCTTTTTTTGTGTGTATACCAGATTTTTGTTTGTTTGTTTAACTTTTCTGAGGTTAACTATTTTTTTAAGATTTTTATTAAAAAATTTAGCTAGCCTACAACATTATGTCAGTTTCAGGGGTACACCATAGTTGTTCAACATTTATATACCTAAAGAAGTGTTCACCATAAGCTCAGCTACCATCTGACACTGTACTAGTCTATCACAATATTATGGACTGTATTTCTCATGATGTACATTACATCCCCATGACTTATTTGTTTTCTACCTGGAAATTTGAACCTATTGTTCCCCTTCATTTACCTTTCCTTTTTAATTTTTCAATTACAGTTAACATTCGATATTATTTTATATTAATATCAGGTGTACAGCATAGTTGTTATAGTTTAAGAAGTGATCCCACTTGGCACTGTACAAAGCTATTACCATATTATTGATTATATTCTCTACGCTTTACTCTATACCTCCCTGACTATTTTGTAACTACCAATTGGTATTTTTAATCTCTTCACCTTTTTCACCCTGTCCCCCATCCCCCTCCCATCTATCACCCTGATAAATCTAGTACCCCTCTGACACCACACATAGTTATTACAATATTATTGACTATATTCTTGTGCTAAACTCTACATCCCCATGACTACTTTGTAACAACTAGTTTATGCTTCTTAATCCTTTCCTATTTTTCACCCACCCCTTTATACCCCTCCCATCTGGCAACCATCAACATGTTCTCTACCTATGAGTATGTTTCTGTTTTGTTTGTTTGTTTCTTTTATCTTTAGACTCCATATATAAGTGAAATCACATTGCATCTGTCTTTCTCTGTCTGACATCCTCCACTGAGCACAACACCCTCCAGGTACTTCCATGCCACCACAGATAGATGGCAAGAACTGAAACACTCCATTGCCGAGCAATGTTCCATTATGTATGTGTACCATCTCCCCTTTATCCATTCATCCATCAAGAGACATCCAGGCTGCCTCCGTATCTTGGCCATCATAAACAATGCTGTAATAAACATATGGATGCACATGTACCCTCAAAGTAGCACTTGGGGTTTCTTTGGATAAATACCCAGAAGTGGAATTTTGGGTCCTTCTTTGTTTCCTGTTATAGCCTTTGTTTTAGTCTATTTTGTCTGGTATATGTACTGCTACCCCAGCGTTTTGTTTTTGTTTTTGTTTTTGTTTTTATTTCCATAAAATAGCTTTTTCCATCCCTTTGCTTTTAGTCTGTGTGCATCTTTCAAACTGAAGTGAGTCTTTTATAGGCAGCATATGTACAGGTTTTGTTTTCTTATCATTCAGCCACCCTGTGTTTTTTTTTTTTATTGGAGCATTTAATCCATGTACATTGAAAGTAATTGCTGATATGTAATTATTGCAATTTTATTATCCCTATTTTTTGTATATTTATTTATCTGTAGTTTTTTATTAATTAATTAATTTTGCCTTTAAAAAAGTATCTCTACCATTCCTTGTAATACTTGTTTGGTGGTGATGAGCTCCTTTAATTTTTTTCTTCTCTGGGAAGCTCTTTATCTATCCTTCAATATCAAATACTAACCTTGTGGGTTAGAGTCCTTTTGGTTGTAGATCCTTGCATTTCTTTGAACAGTTCCTGCCAATCCCTTCTGGGATCCAAAGTTTCTGTGGAGAAATCAGCTGACAATCTTATAAGTTGCTGCTTTCAGGGTTTTCTCTTTGATTTAACCTTTCCATTTTGATTATAATGTGTCTTGATGGGGACTTATTTGGGTTCTTCTTGTTTGGGACTCTCTGTGCTGCCTGAATTTGTATGTATATTTGCTTTGCCAGGTCAGGAAACTTTTCAGTCATTATTTCTTCAAACAGGTTCTCAATTCCTTGTTTTTTCTCTTCTCCTTCTGTTACCCCCATGATGTGAATGTTGTTACATTTGATGTCCCAGAGGCTCTTAAACGTCCCTTATTTATTTATTTATTTATTTATTTATTTATTTATTTATTTATATTTTGAGGGCAGTGTCACTGGCCCTCATATGTGGGTCCCGAACCGTGGCCACTGGCATCCCACGCCAGCGCTTAGCCGCCGCGCCACTCGGCAGACCCTCCCTCATGTATTAAATTATCTTTTTTTCCCCTTTGCTGTTCTGCTGGGTGTTTTTTGCTGTATTGTCTTCTAAATTGCTAGTTCAATCCTTTGTTTCATCTAATATGCTGGTGATTCTTTCTAGTGCACTCTTCACTTAAGTTCTTTTCTTTACTTCTAAATGGTTCTTTTTTATGGTTTCTATGTCTTCTTTTATGCTTGCTATCTCTTTGTTGAAGTTCTCAATAAGCTTCTTGAGACTCCTTATAACCAGTATTTTGAACTCTATTTCTGGTTGATTGCTTACCTCCATTCTGTTTAGTTATTTTTCTTTTGGAGTTTTCTCCTGTCTTTCACTCAGGATCTAGTTCTTTGTCTCCTCATTTTGGCTACCTCTCTGTGTTTGTCTGTATGTATTAGGTAAATCTACTCTGACTCCCAGTCTTTCCAGGTGCCCTTATGATGTAGGTGCAGCCCAGTGGCACAGTCTCCCTGGTCACCTATGATGGGTGCTCCAGCAGTGTCCCTTGTGTGGTTTGTGTGTCCACTCCTGTTATATTTGAGCATTGATTGTTATTGGCATATCAGTGGGTGGGATTGACACTCATGCTAACTGGCTGTGGGGTTTGGCCATGTCCACAGCTTATGGGATGCTATGTAGGGTGCTTACAACATGAGTGGGGTTTCCCCCAGTGGGCTCTGGTGCCTGTTGAGATTGTCTTCTGGATGTGTCACCTGTGGGATTAATTGGGTTGTGCTCTGCTGTGTTCTGAAGCTGACCTCCAAGGTTTCATTATATAGGTTTCAGGTATACAATTCTATAATACACGATCTATATATTGCATCATGTGTTCACCACCCAAAGTCAATTCTCCTTCCATCACCATATATCTGGCCCCCGTTAGCCTTTACTACCATTCTTCCTTCTTTAAATTTAGTCTTCTATAAATTTTCACAATTACAAACACAGAAACCTATCTATGCAGACACAGAAAAGAGTAGGAGTTCTCAGTATTTGTCTTTTAATATTTGTATTTCCATCACATAATTGTGAATAATCTTGGTCTAAACCTGAAGACGAGATTAACAAACTAAAGGTATTCCATAGTCTTATTTTATATAGAAAAAAGTTAAAAGTACTATTTTATTTTTAATATTAAATGAAAAAAAATAATATGTAAAGGGAAGTACAGATTAGATGTAAAGTTTTAGAAAATACCAGGATGTATTGTTTTTAAAACATAAAGAAAAATAAAAAAATTTCTGTCTTTGGGATTAAAATACAAAATCTAAAAATCTAAGGGTATGGAGTTAAGTTTCTATAAATGATCTTGGAAAAACTGGCCGTTAGAAAAAAATATATAAAATCAACTGTGCTCTTAATAACATAGATAGAAATAAATATAAATTGGTATATAAAAAACAAAGGAAACATTCACAAAACTGGAATAAAAAAGGAAAAATGATTTAGATTGTGGGAAACTTCTTAAACATGAAAAGGACTATTACCAATAATGGGTATTTTAGACCAGCAAGATAACAAATATCATGATAACTACTAAAGGAAATCTCAGACTAAAAATTTCTTTGGATCAGTATCACAGACAATTATATAATATGCTATATATGGGAAAATTCTTATAGATCAATTAGAAACATCTTAATATCCCCAGCACATAAGAGGCAATTCTTAGAATGAAATACAAATCATTTAAATACATAAAAATTGTTTATTCTCATGAATTAAAAAAATGTTTTAAACACATTGCTAGTTACCTGGTATAGTTTATAAATACAATAAATTAATATTTGTTTCAAGAATGGATACTGGATATTTTATATGTTCTTGAAATATTAGAGATATTACGTACCCTGTTTTAATGACTTGCCATTTAAATGCTACTCATAAACTGAAAAATTTACATGAAGGTATTATTTCTATCTACAATGTTAACATTTGGGGCCAGTTGAGTGGCTCAGTTGGTTAAGATCTCGCTCAAGAGTGCAAGCTGAGCTCTGAGCAACAGCAGTTCGATGCCCAGCCCGAGCTGAGCTGCAGCTGAGCTGCATGGCTCAACCGGAAAACAAAACAAAACAAAAAAAAACTGTCAAGATCATTTGACTATGTAATACAATGTTAACATTTAACAAAAATTGGATCAAAACAAGATATCCTCAAGTTCCTCTAGATCCTTTTTTTTTCTGAAACAATTTCTCAGAACCTCACTTCTAGCTTATATTTTAAGATTTGACCATTTTCTTCTCATATAAATATAATGCATAATATTTTAATTCAGCTAAATCCAATTTAAACCAACTACATGATATTGAATAATCTTTAGCCATCTTTATAAATCCCTTCATTCTGTTGTGTGTATAATTTTAGATTTATCAGGTTATTAACATTATCTGTTAGTTAATGTCTTTCTTTCTCACCCCATACTATTTTAATTAAACACACTATTTGTTCATATGCATACCTATGCTCTAAGCTTATCTCATCCTGCTGTTCTCTCAGCAGGATGTACCTAATACCTGAACAAAGGATTCATGTGAAAAGTATTCACATAGCAAATTGTGCTCTGCCTGCCAAAAAAAAAGTAATAACCGAGAAATTTGTAAAGAACATCATAACCCAGGAAAGAGTTAAGGATTATGATGCTTACACAGGGTTGCTAATTAATCTGCTTTGATTTGATCATCGTGCTCAGTATGCAGAGTTAATCTCTTCTCACTGAAACTTTTCCTAAATGGTCTAACCACTTTCTCATTCAAAATCAACTACTTAATCCAGACAGTGTAAGTCATGTCAGAACCATAAGATAGTGTAGAATTGGGGCCCACACTCACATGACTCATACACTGCTCAGGGGAAAAACATGGGGGGAGGGGATTACATTCAATTTAATAATGGCTGATACATAAAACTGTATTCATATAAAAATGTGAATATTATTGCTTTCTCTATGCCGTAGAGAAGTGGGCAGGTTTGATTCTGAAGGCAAACAATTCAAATCATTTTTTTTAAAAATATTTTCATCTGGCATTCAATGGCATTCATGTAGTTACTACAGATTCATCAGTAGCTTTTTCTCTAAAGCACAAGTTGCTTCTTCAGTCCTTTTGCCTAAATTGTGAAATTATCTTCGAAGCAATCCAAAGTAATTGCCTATTTAATTTGTCATTTTCAGGAACATTAGTGTCTAAAATCAAGGCTTTTCCAATTAAATGTAGTAGCATATATGTGCAAAGATTTTCCTAGAGCATTGTTTCCTGCCATGGGTCTGGGTTTAGAACCAGCCGGTTGAAATTCATTATATTGTAAATCCAGGCCAACACTCTACTCTAAACACACGCAAATCCTCTCAGCTACTCTCTTCCCTCAGTGCCGTGATTCTCTGTTCAGTGGACTGATTTAGAGCATGCCTGCTCATGTAGAAAATGGTAGTCTGAAAAGAATTCCAAAATACCAATGAAGGAGGACGAAGGTCCATGCCCATGTCCGTGCATGTATGCCAAAGGAAATAGTGAGTGGCTTAAAGAAAAGGTCTTCTTTTGACAATATTAATGATGAATATCTCTGGGACATTTTGTTTTATTTGGTTATTAACTTGCTTGATGAATAAGTTAAAAGCCTAAGTTCTGTTTTGTTAGGGTTTAATTTAATTCAAGCTTTTGTTTTAATCATATACTAATGAAGCTCAAATTTACACCCTCCATCACTCCAGGTATGTACAAAACCAAATATGGTACCCATAAAAAAGGTAAAAGGTATTTTTACCAAATTTCTTAATTTGGTTACATTATAAAGTGTGTGTTAATATGTAAATTCTTTCTAGTTGCACAGGAGTACATTTTCTCTAATGCGCTCTTGTGCATTTATTATCCACTCTAATCTCACTCCTTCTACACACATACAAACCTCATGATGTATTGATATTTCACAAGGATGAAAAAATATGTAAAATATGTAGCTCTAAAATGATGACAGATAATATAAGGAATATGAGACACAAGTTGTAAAAGATAAGAAATCACATTTACAAATCGTGAAGCAGAAGTCACACTTCTCCGTATAATGATAGTACAAGCTGTGTCACTTTTATCAATAAAGAAGATAGTTCATAGTATGGTGTATTGTACTCTGAACCCCTCTAATTATAATACCTCTTATATTAAATGAGACAATGAATTATGAATGAGAGATATGGTTTTATATCCTGATGTCCTTCCTCCTTTAAACACATATAATGCCATTTCAAATAATACACTTTCCAAAGACTTTTATGTAGTTTGTTTTGTGCTTGCTATGTCTTTATCACAACATTAGTTATATTAGGCAGAGAAGTAATATCTTAAAGGAACTGGTTATATTTTTAACAGATTAGAGGAAAAGTATTAAACATACATAAAATTTGGAATGAAATAAAAATATGGAGATTAATAATTTTTAATAAGAGTATCAGTGAATGATGTGAACAGATAATTCACAAAGTAAAGAATATAAACAAAAATGTGGCAAATAAAAAACAGTGATAATGAAACTTCATGAAATAATTTATACATTGGGTTGCTGGGAAAATAAAAATTAGCCTTCAAATGCTAATTTTTTGCAGTATTCATTACAAGTCTTTGGTCACATTCTTTGATCTGGTAATTTTACTCTTAGCAAATAATATTAAGAAATTAACCAAAGAGGCACTGAGGTATTTACTTTACAAGATTGAACACTACAACATTATTTATAATGGAGAAACATTTTAAAACAATGTTTATATAAAGTTATTATAAAAGACTATAACATATTTATGCAGTGATATAGAATGCAAAAATTAAGAATAACCTTTTACAACACCTAGCTGTCCTATCTATCTAACAACTACCTATCCTCTATCTATTTATATTTAATGGTGTAGAATTGTATTATGTTAAAAAAAAAAAAGGAAAGTTACATAACTGCATATGGAATAGGAACTCAAATCTATAAATATGGAAAACAGTAAAACTGTGTTAGCTGGATTGTTCCAACTCTCCATTTTGAAAGTGAATGCTGGAGAAGGTGCTGTAAATTTGATTTCTTTTTGGTAGCTATTCACTACTGAAAAAGAATCGTTTAAAAATAACAAATTAATTTCCAATTACTGCCCTCACCCCCATTTTTGCTCAGCTCAGATAGTAGCTTTGTATTTCTACCTGCTTTCATATTTGTTGCATGCTGGAATACAAGGCAAAATTTATGAGAATTTAGGAGACCTACTCTCCTCTAATGTCCAGTATGTCTCTCAGCAAGCGACATAAGCACTCTTATCGCCTTTATTAGTAAAATGAAATCAGTACCATTTGATACAATCCCAGCTCTGGACACTCTGAGGATTGCATGAAATAATAAATGTGAAGGCAATAACTATACAAACGGTAATTTTTTATAACATGTGCCTCCTCTTTATATTCTTCATTGTTCACTTCATTTCCTTTCTTAAATTATCCAAAAATGATAGCCAAGAAAGAGTAAATGAAAGAACCAATACTTCCGTTTCTCCTCTTCTGGAAAAATGAGATAAAACTAAGCTTTTCAGAACCTGTAATTCCCTAGTGAATTAAAAAAGAAAGAGAAAAGAAAGAAAAATCTTTCCTCTTCTAATTTCTTATTTAGAAAACCCCAGTATTACTCCAGTAGACTAGAAAATTGTTTATTTAAAATACGATGCCTATCAGTACCCCAGATGCAAGAAAGGGTTTATAAACACATGAATATTGGTGCGCATTTCTAACTTTCAAGGAGAAAAAGCTTATCACATTTGTCAAAACTTGTTCAAATAACTACTTATGTCATGTACATAACATGTAGCCAGCATATAACAATTATTTGCAGATTTGGACTTTAGAATAATCCTGTTCTAATATATTTTTACTTTTTTTTTTTTTTTTTTTTTTTGAGGGGAGGGCAGTGTCACTGGCCCTCATATGTGGGACCCGAACCAGGGCCACTGGCTTCCAAAGCCAGCGCTTAACCACCGCACCACTTGGCTGGCCCTTTACTTTTATTTTTAAAATAAATATACTTGCCTGTGTTTTTCTAAAATTGAATTGTTTGTACATTTTCTAAGACATGCTTTACATGTTTCACAGACCCAAAGTTTTATAAACAATTCAGATTAAGTTTGCTTGTTTGTTTTTGTTACTTTAAAAAGTAGTAAAGTATTTGATTTTATTACTCCAGAAACAGAGTGATAAAATCTGTAAAGACAAAACAATTCAATTATTCCATGAATTCACCTTTTTTTAAAAGAACTTATGAAAGTTTCTATAGATCCCTATGTATAAAAAAAAATTTTTTTCAGCAAAACGAAATCAATTACATTAGGTTGTGAAATTTATGTCCATTTTATATTTCCCTTACCTTTGTTGCCTAGTTATCTGTTTTAATTATAGCTTCTCTCAAGAGTCATATTTTCAATTTTTTTTCTTCTTAAGAAAATGTATGTGGCTATAATAAATATACTGCCCAGGGAGTCTCAAACCAATTAACCCTACTTAAGGAAATCCAGCTTAGTTTTTGCAGCTGAAACTACAACAGAAATGATACTATGACTGAAATAAAATGAAACATAAATGGATAGATTAGATGACTATAAATAGCTATATTAATTCATTTTCATGATTTTTTATAATACAGCACAGTAAGACAATATTTAATTAGACTAAAAATAGGATAACCCAGTGGGTTACATATGCATTAACTGAATCAAATATTATCTAAACTTGTATTATCTAAACTTGTATTAATCCTAAGATTTTAGTTATTCATCAAAATGTATTTAGTATTCATTATGTATCAGCAAACACTGCAGTCTTGACACTTCATTATTGACAAGATAAAATACAGTTTCTGGATATGTTACAGCATGTCTCAAGAAAAGGCATATATTAAACTTATGTTTCAGCTTTAATTATCAAGGTTGGCTACCTACAGCCTTGATTCGCTAGGTAATTTTCACATTCTCAATTTATTGTTCTTATGAGGAACAAATTCAATGTTATTTCTTCTTTCTGGAATTCTAATACTGCATGATTAATAATTATATGTCCACCTATACACTGTCTGTGGTAGTTAAATGTAAAAGGAAATTTTTCTTTATATTTAAAAATGTATTATAGATTTAGCTGAAATTTTCAAATAAATTACATGAATTTTTTTTGACCACATGCTATGTAAGACACAAAGAGGCAAAGTGGTCTCTGCTTTCAATCTAGTAAATTATTGGACCTACAAATAATGCTGGACCCTCTAGTTAAAAACTGGCTTAATCCCAACCTTACTTTTATTGGGCAAAAGCATTCTACCAAAAGAAGTAGCAAAACCTTGTATAATCTATTTCTTTGCATGGAATTCATAAATATAAAGACCATAATTACAAGCAAATGTTCTTTTTCATTTTTCTTCTCTGTCTTTTCTCTCTTAATTGTTTTAAACCATTAAACTTTTTTTAATTTTATTTTATTTTTTTAACTGACCCATCCTGCCACCTGTTGGCAGTTCAGTGGCTGCTCAGCTCGGGCCGGAACTCTGACCCACAACCCTGTTCCACTCTAGAGCAAGCCAACTGAGCCACTCCGCCAGCCCTAAACCATTAAATTGAGACCACCACACTTTGCCAAGATTGTACTAAAACTGGAGCCCAGGTTTCCTTAGCCTCAAGATCTATGTTCATAAAACATTGCAGTCTCCTTATCAAATGTCTTAATCAGATAACTTATATTTTCAAAGACTTTTTTTCCAACAAATTGAATCTAGAAATCTCAATTTGGTGTCCAAACCATACATTTTTTCATTTAAAAAGTATGTCACTCAAAGAACTGAGAGGATCATTAGAAGCCACAAGCAGTACCAGGTCATTTTTTGCATGCATTGAAGATTCATTTATAGATTTAATAGCTGGTGTCAAATGTGCACACCTTTTAGAATTTCACATATTAAATATGTTAAATATATTAATCAACAACATTATACCAGTGGTAGAGTAAAAGGCTCCTTCCCTCCCTGAAAAGAAAGAAGAACGTATGTCCTAGCAGACATTGCCATGTTTCAGCCTAGTTTAGTAATAGCAATTGTAGTAGTAGTAGTAGTTTTTTAATCTAATGGGTGTATCATCTCTTCCATGCAAAGGTAAAGAAGCAGCTACCAAAGGCCCTCACTGATTTTGATTTTATGCTTTTGCTTCAATTACAATTGATTCTAAACTGTAAAGAATAATTTTATTCTTGATCATAAAGAAAATGTGTAACTATGAAATATAAGAAAGCCAATTGAGGAAAATTCTCACAGTTTTTGTTGCAAAATCTATCTTTGTAGCCTGCCTATGCTAGATAATTCTCTCTTAAACTATGCTTTTAATTTATCCATTGAGAAGGCAAGGATGGTCTCTTCCTTAGAATGTGGTCAGGTTATGAAAGTATATACATTGCTTATTGTTGTGGTTTGGCACGTATATTTAAACCATGTTTGCACTCAAGATTTATTTGGTGGTTGTGAGGCTATGGCTATTGAACATCTGATTTTGACAGATCAAGGGCGTTTTTTTGTTTTGTTTTGTTTTTCAGAGAAAGACACTTTGATCTAGCCAATTATGACATTTCCTCTCAACAGTCAGCCACACTCTATGCCTTCCCATACAGTCTGGTAGGGTTTCCCCAGGATTTTTTTTTTTTTTTATCAAAACAAAATTCAATGCCATATTGTTACCAAACTTTTTCTCTAGTCCTGAACAGCTATGTATTTCTAATAAGATGTCATATGATTTATAGATAGAAATATGTAATATAGATGATCTCTCTGTTCAATCTGCTAATTCGATCTAATTAAGCATTTTCCTTCCTTTCATGATGATTTCTGTGTTGTACCACCAGTAAATTAATAATGCTTCTGTGATTTCACTATTCCATCATGGAAGATAAATTTAAGAAGTCATAAGATATAGGACCTCAGAAGTGAAGTTGAACATGTTAAAATAAGATCTGATGGGATTGTAATCCACAGACCTTTTTAGGCTATCTAGGAAGAATCCAGTTGATTTTCTGACATATAGCCTCTATGAGAAACACAACCCCATTGCACCTTTTTTTTACAAAATTCCATGAATAGCAGACAGCCCAATTTTCAAAAAGAAATCAAATTGATTCTGCCCTGTAGCAAAAGTCTCTATGAACTTGACACACACACAGAAGACCTTGAGTTCAAAGAAAACTCTACAGTAAATTCTCAAAAATCTTTTCCAAAAGTATATCCATTCTGGATGTTACCATGTGGGAAGTCTGAATTCAGTTTATTATACTATTTAGTTCAAAAGGCAGATAGTCAGTCCAGCTTTCAACTGTGCATGCTGAAGAACGCACTACCCTTCACAATTCCATGGAGCGTCTATGAGAGCTAATGGCAGTTGTAGAAGTTTTATTTTGGGTGGGAGCAATATTTGTTTATGAGCATCTCAAAACATTTTTTCTGTGCTGTAGATTTTAAGGCTCAATTTTTCAGAAGAAAAATCTCCAGTAAAGTTTGTAAATTTCAAGCAGATGCTGCATGTAAGGCTGTTAGAATGTTTATTTGAGTACCTAATTGGAATATTTTGTAGGAAACAAATTTGCCATAAACATCATACCTATTTTGTACTCCCTTCGTAATGACAACAAAAGTTTTGAATGTATTTTAAAGTGTAGTCTGGGAAGAAAGATTACAGAAAATGTTAATAGCCCTTTTTAAAAAGTTGAGTAAACAACATATGTAATTATTTTGCAGAGAAATGTTGCTAATTAAAACCAAAATCATTCTATTAGTATACCTACCTGGTACTGCACAACTTGTCCATTTCTTGCCAAAGAACTTAATTCTGGAACAGAGCTCAATTCCTAGTTCATCTCTGAAAGGAGTGTCCACTTTAAAATCCTACCTTTGTCTTGCCTGTGTTGATTACTGATTTTCCTGAGGTAATAATGACAAGTTATCAAAGGGAAAGCATAGACTTATTATGAGAGTTGTTGCTGTAGACCTTATAGTTGTGAATAGAAGGAAATGAAAATCAATTTCTTCTCAAAATATTCACAACTCAGTTATCCCTGTTCTCGGATCAGAGAATTTTCTTGAAGACCTCCAAGCAGAGACTTAGTATTTTAATCAACATGGGAGGAAAAGAAATCAAATGTGCCATCTCTTTCATCTTGAGCAATTATCTTCTGACATTTTTTAAAAAAATATTTGAAAGATCCTTCTTTCTTGAGATCATCACTATGTTAAATGAAATTATTTTCCCACATTTATCAAATATTGTTCTCCATCTGCCCATATTTAAAAAAATTGATAAATGCTGTATCTTAATATCAACAGAAGCAATAGTAACAAAAATAACGAGTTTAAACTGATAGAACTTTTATTCTACAACCAAGCACTATGCAGAATAATCTGTTGTTTGTGTGCATATTTTTTCTAATTTTTGTTTTTTTTTCCTCAATATAATCATATTTCATTTCATTCATTCATATAAATGCCAAAAACATGTAAGAATATTTTTTAATTTATAGCCAACCCCTGGCCTCAATGCTATTAATAATTTATTCTGTTTTATAACATATAGCTGGAACACTTTGAATTTTTTATTATATAGTAAACTACAAAGAAAATAAAAATTACCCCAAATTCACTGTCTATATATCCCTTACTCACTTAACCAATAATACCATATTATGTGATTAGAAAACTTAAATGGTACGAAAGTTACAAAATGAAAAGTAAGAGCTTCTCTCCCAATCCTAATATTAGGTGATCAAATTTTAGGTGATTCTTCCCAGGTAAAATATATACACACACACACACACACACACACACACACACACTGAGTAGTAGAAACAAGAAACAAGAGACAGGAAAACCACCGTTTTCAGTCCCGTTGGCGCCCAGATGAGCAACATGAACAACAGTGACGATCAGATACAAAATACACTATAGAAAAGCATGTGGTGAAACTTAAATTCTTTGTAGAAATTGAATCCTGGGCTTCAAGGAACACAATAACAGCTTATGTAAATTCTGCCAATTAACTGACCAAAAAAAAAAAAAAATCATTCAGTTCATTTTAATGAATTTAGTGCCTGTTTTTCTAAATAAAATAATTACATCCATATGAAAAGTAGTCTTAAAAGAAGAGAAACCCAGTTACTGTTCACCAAGAGAAATTAACAGAATTGTAATGTTCACATGATCTCATGGCAGTGGTATATCAATTCAATACAAGCCTGTACCCAGCTTTAAAAAAATCTATGCTTCTCCCTTTCATCACTTTTCATTGCTTAGTTCAAATTCAGGAAAAAAAATATGTGACTATACATAAGCCCAAATGCTCTCTCCATGATGGTGAGTGAAACCACAGTGAAATCGCTGCTTATTTTGGTAACTACATATTGCTAAGAAGTATCTCTCAATCCTTGCACCATGTCTCTAATAAGATGCTTGCTCTTTTTTAAGGCCAAGGTATGTATAGTGGAATCATGATTGTTTCAAACAATTAAATTTACTAAAATACTCTTCTATTAATTTTTCTGATAGTCATTCTCAGAATAATGTCACAAGTGCTATTTGTTTCCCTGTTCTTTTACATTTATAAACATGTATTAGGTACTCAGCATATACTCCTTTTTTTTTTTAAATTTAATTAACCCTCTTTAAATCCCTGACATAGTTGCTATAATTATCTCAATTTACAGATTTGAAAATCAAGGTTCAGCAATGTTCAGTAGCTACCTCATGACAGAGCAAAAAGGTGGTAGAACTGGAGTTTCAATTTCACAATAATTCCCACACTTTTTTTTTTTTTAAGATTTTTTTTTTTTAATAGGGGAATTGGGGGAGGGGAACAGCGTTGGGGAATCGGGGAAGGGGAACAGACAAGTTGCTGTCCTTTTGTGGAGGACATTGCTTCACTGGCCCATGTTGGTATCCTCATTGCGCTCTTCCCAGATGAGGCAGATCGGTCACCGGCCTCTGGATAGTCGCTCACCGCGGCTATTGGCAGCTCACGCTGGCTGCCAGCTGCTCATGCTGGTTGCCGGCCACTCACTGCAGCCTATGGCAGCCCACTGCAGCAAGGGCTGCAGCTATGCCGTCCAGGGGACTCACAGCAGCCCAGCTCCAGGTGGAGCTGTTGTTCACCATCTTAGCTGTAGAGGGCAGTGTCACTAGCCCTCATATGTGGAATCCGAACTGGGTCTGCTGGCATCCCAAAACCAGCTCTTAACCAATGCGCCACTCGGCCGGCTCCCCACACTTTTTATTTGCCTGGATTAGGCTCTTACCATCCCTTGTGATAATCATTTGAACTTACAATGATTTTTCCTTTTTTTTTTTTTTTTTTTTCCTAAGCCAAATTGTGATAACAGTGTTGGGTTGAAACAAAATTTAAGCATCACTCTCCCAGTAACTCTTACAGAAGTTAAGTAACAGTTGCATTTAAGAGGTAGAAATGGCATTCTCTGCATGTTGTTTAGTATTTTATTACAAGATTTAGGAAATTACCATATATATATATATTTTTTTTTCTGTATATTCCACTTTAAAAATATTGCCCATTTTATAAAAGCCTGCAGTTATTGAGTTCATAGTACACACTGAACACTGAGCTGTACATTAAAAGTGATTGATTTATATAAAAAAGTGATTTATATCATTTATCTCTGATCACTCTCCAAACTCCAGGTGTATACATTTAGCTGCATACTTGACAATAACACCTGGTTACCAAGTAGTCACTTCTAACTGTGCATATCCCTCCTCTCTGATAACCTGTTTTTCTCTACTCTTGTCCATCTCAGAACTAGGCACAAATATTGTCTAATTGCTCAGCCCAGTGTCCTAAAAGTCAGATTTGAATGTGTCCAATTTATTGTTAATTCCTGTCAATTCAAATCTTCAAAATTTATCTTAAATCCAAGTACTTCTCTTTATCTTTATTACTATTACCTTAATCCAGGTATCTGCTGGTTGTCATCCTTACCAGTCTCTCTGCCTCCAATCTTGACTCCTTATCAAGTAGTGTGAATGATCGTTTGAACACATCCATCAAATCATATCAGTTTCTTGCTTGAATGTCTTTTTATTTCCCTTAAATTGAATCCCATAGCCTTTACCAAAGCCCCTGACTAATACATCAGTCTTGTTTCCTGTGACTCTTTACCCTTGTTCATTTCCTTCCATCATAATATGCTTCTTTCAGTTCCTTGAATGTTCCAAGATTTTTTTTTTTTTCTTCCCAGTACAGTGAATTTTTATTTGCTTCTTTTGACTTGGGACACTTTTCGCCCAAGCTTTTCACATAGAACCACATTTTCAATTTTCAGAGGGCCTTTCATGATGATTCTATCTAAAATGATCTTCACTTACACACTCTCAGATCATAGTACTTATAACACATAGAGTAGATAGCATAGTCTACACATACATATCATTTATCAATTTGTTTATTGACTGTTACCCAAAACTGAAATGCAGAAGGCAAAGGCTATTGCCTATAAGCATGACTAACACAGGTTAGGTTTTAATAAATAGCTTTTCAATAAATAGATAAAAAGAAACCCACAACTACTTTGTAAGATGTAAGTTATTATAACCTCATTCTGGGCTAAGAAAATCAAAGCTCAGAACGTTACAGAAAAATTCTAAGGGTCATAAATCTAGTGAATGATTGTGCTGTGATTTAGACACAGGTTTGGCATGTTCTAGAGCCCAATCTCTAATCATTTTCATCATAAGTTCAGCTTAAAATGAGACTCTATATTAAAAAAAAAAAATAAACAAAAAAACAAGAACAAAAAATTGCTGATCTGGTATTTTTCAGATGCACTTAAGCTGGGCTTGTATTCGACCTGTAAATCAGTTTTGGAGGTAAGGATATACCGACATGGTTCCATAAGCCCTTAGGATTCAAGCTTGTTACTTTGAGTGTCAATTAGTCTACAGTGAGCCTGTGATGTGGCTACCTCTCTTCCAGTTGAGTATCAAGTTCTGAAACGGCCAATTTATTTTCCAGGTCATTACTAATCTGGGTAGCCTCAACCTGTAGGTAGCTCTGATAGATCTACTTGTCACAATAATGAGTCACTTTAATACAGTAGCACAGATTAGGGACAGCGTGTTTTTCCACTACAGCTCTAGGGAAACAATTTTTAGAGGATATACAATATATCATTTTAGGTTATAATAAATCGTATAACACCATAAAATACCATAGTATTTACCTCGCTGTGGAACTACATTTCTTCCTACTCTTACCAAAGATAGAGTGATTTATATCTACATGGATTTACCTCTCACAATCTCTTTTGATAATGATATTGAACATGCAATGATTTTTTTTTTTTTAACTAAGCCAAATTGTGACATCTCAATATTGGGTAGATCTTCTATTAAAATGGTTGTGACTTCCAGGACATCAAGGAATTTCATGACTTGAGGGAAATACTTTTTCTATTCCAAGATATCCATTTGATTAATTTTTCTATTATCTGTCTTTAAAAATGTATTGGATAGTTTCTGTAGAAATTTTGAGAAGTTTCTATACATATATCTATGGGTAAATATACAATAAGTTAAAATGAATAGGAAGTTTTATTAAAATTTTCCACTTCTGCTAATTTTACTAGTTCAAAAAGTTGGTATTCACAGAGGCACCTCTGGAGTCCTGGGTTTATTCTCCACTCCTTTGGTACATAATTTTTCAATCTGGATAAGCAATGACTAATGAAGGAGTGAAATACCTAAGTTATAAAGTAGTAGGTAAGAGTGTGAATCTCTTTCAACTCAACATGCATTTTATTTTCTTTCTCCGGTTATGATAGTGACTGCCCTGAATTGGAAAATGTTTCTTTCTACTGTGGCCCTTTTGTGTACATACTGTACTTAAACTTAGAGTAAAACAAGGTACACTGGATTGTAATGGCCCATTTCCTTGTTTGTGTCATCCATTAGATGTTCAGTGCCATAAGACAGAGATGTGTCTTAGGCACTATTTGATTCAGTTGTCTTCACTTTTAATATCTGGCACCAGCTCTGCAATCATTTGTTAATGAAAGGATGAACACTTTCTCACCTCTTCCAATTCTGATAAATATACATTTGGCAAACAGTCAGCAAGCATTATGGATTAAAGTTGTAACTAACCAAGTAAAATGTATTGTTTAAAATTAACTAGGCAGGGCCGGCCGAGTGGCGCAGTGGTTGAGCACTGGTCTTGGGAAGCCAGCGGCCCCGGTTCGGTCCCACATATGAGGGCCAGTGACACTGCCCTCAAAAACAAAATTAAAAAAAAACCAAAAAAAACCAATCTATCACAATTCTAAAATTAACTAGGCAGCCTGATCTCACTGATATTGAGTGTAAATTACAGGAATCATTTTACTAGACATTTGCTAGCTAGTGGTTCATGATGGTTTCCCATTGGCCACCCTCAGAAAAGCAAGAACAGCTTTAGAACCCATACCTTATGTTCAAAACTGAATGTAGAACTAAAGGGAGCCAATGAGGCACAGAGATTCGGGTTTCTAAATATAGTCATAACCCTACTTTTACCAATAAAAGAGAGTCTCAGATCAGATTTTAGAATAGCAATGTATTTTCTCACCATTAAAATGGAATACAACGTTTTAAACGAGTAAACTTAAATGATTACTTCATTAAATCAGCCAGACTTAGAAAAGTGTAACATCAAAATAATCAGTGTTTGACTTTTAAAAATCTGTTCCTTCAAAAACCAAATCCAGGAGAGCAGTGTATTCTGAATGAAATTGAGTATGAAACACAAGTGATGTCCCTCCATTCACAAAGGAGCTAATTTATAGAACACTGAAAGAAGAAATTTTATAACTCGAAAGTATTCCTAATCACATCTGTAACAGAAAGAACCTCTTATTTCTTTCGGAAATAAAAGTCACAACATGGAAATGACTAAATTACTCACTGGCAAAAAGGCACTGACAGTTCCACTTTTATTTTTACACATCTAAGGAAGAAAATAGCAAAATAGACATTGAGATGTTTTTAAGATATTACATTACTTTACAAAAAGATACATTCTTGAGATGTGTGTGAAAGGATGATGGATGATGTTGAAATGTGTTTTATGATGTGGAATGCAAATTAGGCCATAGCTAGTGAGTCTAAGAAGTAACAATGTGTAATTGAAAAATGTGAGTGTTTTGAGCACAAGCACCCTGTTTCAGAGGGAGGGGAATAAATACATATAAAAAATAAAAAATAAATATCGTTTATATCTCATTGTTAAAAGTGTCACAAGTAGGGCTGGCCGAGTGGCATGGTGGTTAAGTGCTGGCTTAGGAATCCATTGGCCCCGGTTCGGGTCCCACATATGAGGGCCAGTGACACTGCCCTCAAAATAAATAAATAAATAAATAAATAAATAAATAAATAAATAAAGGCTGAGAACTCTAAAAAAAAAAAAAAAGTGTCACAAGTAGTTAAATAGCATTCTGCCTGCTGCTGACCTCACAGAAAATTTCTGGAAGAAAGTCAGAGGGCACCTACGTTAACTTCCAACTAGCTTCCTCCTCCCAACAGTTAAGGTTATATTGCTGAGTTTAGTTTAATAAGACACACTCTCTTTTTTATCTACTGGGTTGAGACTTCATGAATTTTAACTCATGTAAAGGAAGGTCTCATTTTTACCATATTTAGATAAGGAAACTACAGAATTGAAGGTCAAGCATTCAAAAAGTCAACTACTGGTAGAACTGTAACTCAGATTCTGGCTCCAAAGTGTTTAAAACACCACTCTATGCCAGTAACATTTTTATATGGTCATAAATCTCAGTACAGAAAGTCCATGTCGGATCCATCATTGACTTAAGGAGGTTTGATACTCACAAAAGTGTAGGATATGTAAGGATATCCAGCATTCTTGCTTTCATTTTGTATTCATTTAAATCAAATGAAGGATCCAAACAAAATAAACTGAAAATCATCACATGAATAAAACTGCAGTGAAATAAACTCTTCATACTTTTTATTTCCCTTCTTTCCTTCCTTTTTTCTTTCCTTCTTTCTTTTTTTTTTTTCATGTATTTTCTTTCTTTTCTTTTTTTTAAACCATTTTCTGCTGTGTAGATAGCATCATCTGTATTCTAATATAAGGACTTTATTTATTTCCTCAGTATGGGTATCTAATTTGAGTAGTGTAGAGCTGTTAATTGAATGGATATCCAGAAGAGTTTGGAAATGAAGTTAATGGAGAAAGTGTTTCCCTCCAAAATGGAAACAGTGTTCAAGGATGTCTTGAGTAATATCCAACTCAACCTTCATGATAACACCTTAAATCCTTCCCCGGTGTAAAAATGATTTCCCTTTAATTACTTTTCCAGAAGTGTAAGGCACAAACATATTGACACTTTAAATACAATTACATGAGCTTATTTTCAGCTTTTCTGTCAAGGCCGCCTATCCAAATGATTTTGCCTTTGCCTATTAGTGACAGCATAATTGTGTTGTTTGTTTGAATGTTTTCTTTGAGCTGATTAACACCCCTTATATAACACACACACACACACACACACACACACACACACAGGCTTTCCTTGTTCAATCCTTTAATTTTTTACATAAGCTTATTCACACCTTGTATTTGTCTTAAAATTCATGGCTTTTGAAAATGCTCATTATAGGTAGTATCTTTTTTCTGTAATTAGTTTTCTTTTTTATTTCATTACTTTATCCAACCATAATTGATTTATTTTAGTGCAAATAAACTAAGAAATTAGGTCTTCAACTAGGTGGTTTACATGACTACAGATACTTTTATTTTCTGAATGTGCGTTATTTCATGTATTGTTTTCATCGTCGTAGGATGAGCTCCTCTCATTAACACATAAACGTCTAGAGCAAAGATGAACCTGTCTCTCTGTACTCCATCATGGTGGAAGCAAAATCTCTCTAGATTCCAAACATCCCAGGCAGTAGAAAAATGTTTCTGACAGGTATTTTTTGTGTGTGAGTTTCAAATCACCATACTAAGGAAGTTCTAACTTCAGAATATTACATGAGTATATAATATCTACATACTTTTGAAATGCCACCACCGAATGGGCCAAGTGTAACTGAGTCCTAACTCACTTCAAAGAGGTCAGTATCAATGGTTGAGGTTATCACTTTCTAGCCTCTGAATCCACTGACCCAATTCCCCTACTCCCAACCACATGGCTGCACAATCCTATGGGCATTCCACCACTTCCACTCAATAGATCGTATTTTAAATGAGTGAGTGAGAAGGATAGTTGCCTAGTGATAATACTGTAGATCGTTTTAGTCCATAGGCTTTGGAATTAGAATGCCTGCCTTTGACTAACTTGAGACCTTAAACTTTCTAAGATTCTGTTTTCTAATTTGCAAAATAAGGATAATTAAATTATATAATTAATGGTAATGTCTGTAATGATAAAAATGGGTAATAAATCTAAAAAAGCCTTAGTTCAGTGTTAGGAAATAATAACTCAGTAAGATATTGTATATGGCTTTATATTTTCCCCCTTTAAATAATATAATTAAACAATATATGTTCCAATATGGTTTCGAATTCTTGTACTCTTTCATGTATTTGTTTTAATAATTTTTTACTGGAAAGATGCAATTGCAAATGGCATTGGAAAATCTCTGACTTAGACAATCTTATACTATTCAAAGGCTATACCTACACAATAACAGACCATTTTATTTAGACACACAAACACACACACACACACACGAGAGGTTGGACAACTAAGTTTATGAACTTGTTTGCAACTATGTTGCTAACCTTTTTGATATCAGAGAGATTATTCATTATGAATTTGTACCAACTGGAAAAAGAGTTAACCAGGGTTACTATTTGGAAGTGCTGAAAAGGCTGTGTGGAAAAGTAAGACAACCTGAACTTTTCAGCAACAATTCATGGCTCTTGCATCACGACTGCATCAGCTCACATGGCACTGTCTGTGAAGGAGTTTTTAGCCAGTAAACAAATAACTGTATTGAAACACCCATGCCTCCCACTCACCTGATCTGGTCCCCAATGATGTCTTTCTTTACCCGAAGATACAGGAAATATTGAAAGGAACACATTTTGATGATATTCAGGACATCAAGGGTAATATGATGACAGCTCTGATGGTCATTCCAGAAAAAGAGATCCAAAATTACTATGAAGGGTGGACTAGATGCTGGCGTGGGTGGATAGCACATTTTAGGACATCAAGGGTAATACCATGACGGCTCTGATGGCCACTCCAGGAAAAGAATTCCAAAATTGCTTTGAAGGGTGGACTAGGCACTGACGTCAGTGCATAGCTTCCCAAGGGGAGTACTTCACAGGTGCCTGTAGAGTGATATTCAGCAATGAGGTATATAGCACTTTTTCTAGGATGAGTTTGCAAACTTATTTGTCAGACATCATATGTTAAAAATCAAGTTCTCTTCCCAGCTCTAAATTGATACCAGTCTATGTTTGACAAAAGGGTTTGGTAATTAACTTGAAATTACATCACTGATAATGCTCAAAGCTAGTCACTTCCCAACGGATTTTTTTCTTTCTTTTCTTTCTTTCTTTCTTTCTTTCTTTCTTTCTTTCTTTCTTTCTTTCTTTCTTTCTTTCTTTCTTTCTTTCTTTCTTCTTTCTTTCTTTCTTTCTTTCTTTCTTTCTTTCTTTCTTTCTTTCTTTCTTTCTTTCTTTCTTTCTATTAATATTTCTTTCTGACACTGTATTTTTCCTTTGAGGGAAACAATCTATATATCTCTAAGAACAATTATAGGCTCCATTTTCTGATTTACTAATAAGTCATTGTGTAAGAGGCTATCACCCAGCCAAAGACATAAGGATACTAATTAATTGTAAAGTGGTGAGGCAATGTTACTCATAAGAACACATTTGTGGTGGGATGCTCTTTTTCAGCCCCCTAAAAACCCAAAGTACAGTGGGTCAGTACCTCAACTTTCTAGCTGTTTACTTCTTTGTTACTAAATTTCCATTTGAACTGGTTCTGAAATCTAGTTCCTCAGAACCTCTGTATATTTCTAATACTCAGCATCCAAATATGTCATCTAATTTCCTTTCTACTACATCTTTCCTGCCAAATCACTGCTCTGAATAAACATTTTTATTCCTGTTCTTTACTCTTCCTTCTGTACTACTAAACATTTCAGTAGAAAATTGCATGTATCTGCTGAGTGGCTTTATTCCAATATGTGGTGGAAATGCTGGTCAAAGGGCACAAGCTTTCAGTTATTAGTTGAATGAGTCTAAAGGTCTAGTGTACAGCATGGTGACTATAGTTAATCATACTTTATTGTATACTTGAAATTTGCTAAGAGAGTAGATCTTAAGCATCTGAACACACACATGCACAGTTTTTCAATCCTTATCTATATAACATATTTTTGTTTAACCAGAATGTGTGGCTCCAGCATTTGTCATTGCTCTCAAATTCCCAAACCATTAGCTCTTTTCCTAAAGCTTGCCTCATTTCTCTTATTATTGTTTTAAAGTTCATTTCAAGCTACAATACCTCTCTATTCTCTTGAATAGAATAAAACATGCTTTTACAAGAATACAAAAAACAACAATATCTGTGGTAAGTCTTTCTTTTGCCTACAACTCTAGCTCTTATAATGAAGGGTTAACAATAGGCTGAACAAGCTAAATGGGCTTTACATTTTCACTGTATACTTCTGCACATCCACTGGTCTGCATAGTTCTTTCCTGGGTTTTCATTGTCTAGTCACCCCTTTACTTTCCACTTAGAATCTTGGGTTCTATTACCTTTGCTTCTCATAGATAGATAGATAGATAGATAGATAGATAGATAGATAGATAGATAGATAGATAGATACATATATACATAGGTTCGTAGATGTGGCCTCACAGCAGCCTCGCCATCTGCCTCCCTGCATTTGTCCATAACAGCAGAGCCTCACGGGGACAGGATTTTCACTATGTTTATGGCAAAACCCCATGGGGCCCGAAGAGAGAGGGTGGGTCAGCCAATGATGGGCAAGACCCTAAAAGATGCACAAGACCCTAAAATATGTGCAAGATCCTAAATAAAATATGTGCATCAGAGCAGCCCAAGCCAGGTGTCATCCGGAGGGTATCCTGAGAGGAATCAAGGAGGTGAAGCATAAGGGGGCCTAAGGGCCCGTAAACCCTTATCTGCAGAGCTAACAGCCTGCCAGAGAAGAGAAATCTTCCCAAGAGATAACAGCAGTCCTTGCATTCTTGCCTCTAAGTGTCATAGTGAATCATTAACTGTTCCCATAGGAGCCAATGTTGTATTGGTCAAGGGTCTTTCAGCTGAGGTGGTCTGTGGGACATAGGGAGATTTGGCTAAATTCTTGGGTGATGCATGTATTTACAGACCACGGAAAGAACAAAGTCCCTTCCTTGTGAGTACTCAATAAAAGCTGCAGTCTGACCAGATTCTGGGCTCTTTGTCAATCAGACAGAGTCCCTTGGCTCAAACTGCCTTTAAAACTATCCCTTGTCTCTTGCTCTTTATTTCTTTTTTCTGTGTCCCCACGGGTCCTCTCAAGGAAGCCAGACCCAGCCGCGCAGAGATGTGACACATAGATATATAGATGTGGGAAGTCGACAGCATCCTAGTGTCTGACAAGGCCACATTGAAATAAAGATCCACACTCAGCACTGGATGTCTGGGATGCTGCCTTATGGTTGGTCATGTAATATCTCCTGTCTCTATGAACCCATGTGCCTTTCCTCCACATCAGATCCTATAGGAGACAGTACTTTCACTGCATTTATGGCAAGTTCCTGGGGTACCCTGATGATAGCTGGCTGTGTAAGTCAATGACTGGGCAAGATTTCCTAAAGATAAGTAAACTCCCTAAAACAGGCTACAGTCCGAGGGGACCAGAGGACTCAAGCCCCTTGGAAACTGAGGCTCAGGCCTCTGGTTGCATGGACAAATCCTGTCTGTGAGAAACAGACAGTGTCTGTGAGAAACCGGTGATATCATCCAACCTTGAGCTTCCTTGCCTATACAGCTGTAAGGTTTCCTTGGAGACCAGGAGACCAAGGTCTCTCAGCCATGAGAGTTCTGATAAGAGACAACTTACTGACCATGAGTTATTTTAATTAACAGCCTTGTTTTAACTCTGTTTTGTACATTGCTAGCAACAGATACTAAAGCTTTGACTGAGAAACAGATGTTACCCTCTATTACAATAATATGCAGCTCTTTATAGGATAGGAAAAGTTTGAGACTCCTTATTATAATCACATAAAAATAGTTTTTTTGCCCTAAACTCAGCCACTGCTAAACTCTTGACAAAGTTCAAGTATATGCCCTGTAAGGTAGTCATGGTAACCACTCTTTAGATGATAAGTAAAATCCTTGAACAGGCCACAGTGTACCCTGGAAAGATACAGTTACAAAAAAGTAAAAGTTCTGAGTAAGAGAAAACATCATGATCATGTGAAACATAACTTGTAATTGAGTTAATAGTCAGAAGCCCCTATAAAAGGGGCCAGGCTTTAACAATAAAGGTGTGACACTCCTGTGAACCTCTTTCCAGTGTCTCCATCTTTCTTTCTCCTTGCTGACTCCGTCCCACCCAAGGGAACCCCTGGACCTGCGGGGGCTGGCTCCCCGCATATAGAGATATAGATATAGTTGTCCAGCCCATAAGTATGGGCATCCTATCAGACTAGTATCTTCATGGGTATTGTTGTTCAATAAAGTGGAGTGCAAACACTATGGTTTCTAGTGACACAGAGCCTTGACTTGCAATCCCAAGTGAATTTGGACAAATTATTATTATTATTATTATTATTATTATTATTATTTATTTATTTTTATTAGTTTCAGGTGTACAACACAATGCAATAGTTACACTCTTTACCCCCCAAAGTGACAACCACCCTACCCCAGCCTACCACCCGATCCCCCCCATACTATACACATCCATCACAACTCCCCTGACTCCCCTCCACAGCATACCCCACATCCCGCGACCATCCACACATTCAGCTACAGTTGGCATACAATACTATACAACATCAGTTTCAGGTGTACAGTGCAGCGATTGAGCCTCTACTCCATCCATGAAGTGGTCACCCCAACAAGACATGCGACCATCTGACACGCCACAAAATCTTTATAACATTATTATATTCCCCGAACTGTGTTTCATATCCCTGTGGCAATATTGTAGTTGTCTACTTATGCTGTCTAATCCCTTCCCCTTCCCCCCATCCCCACCCCCCTCCCAACTAGCCACCCTCAGTTTTCCCTCTACATCTACGAGTCTCTTTACTTTGATAGTTCACTCAGCTCTTCAGACCACACACAAGTGAGACCACATGGTACCTATCCTTCTCTGACTGACTTATTTCACACAACATAATACTCTCTTCACAACATTATTGATTACATTCCCAGAACTGCCCCCATATCCCTGCGGCAACACTGTAGTCCCATCTACACTGTCCAAAACCTTCCCCCTCTCCCTCTTCCCCACTCCATCCCAGCCAGCAACCATCAGTTTTTCCTTTATATCAACTCTTTCTGTGTTGATTTTCTGTCTAAAGGGTCTGTCCATTGGTGACAATGGTGTTGAAGTCCCCTACTATAATAGTGTTACTGTTGATCTCTGTCTTTATGTCTGTTAAAAATCTGTTATATGTAATTAGGAGTTCCTATGTTGGGTGCATAGATGTTTATTAGGGTTATAGTGCCCTTTTTTGTCTTTTATTGTAGTCATTTTAAAGTCTATTTTGTCCAAAATAAGTATTGGTACTCCAGCTTTTTTTTTTTCCTCATTTCCATTTGCATGAAATATCTTATTCCATCTGTAAACAGCATATACATGTGTCCTATTTTCTTATCCACTCAGCTACTCCCTGTCTTTTGATTGCAGCATTTAGCCCATTCACATTTAAAATAATTATTGATAGGTGCATATGTATTGCCATTTTGTTATTTGTATTCCTAGTCTTCCTGGGTTAGCTTGTTTACCCCTTTCTTTTGTTTAAAAAAGCCCGTTTAACATTTCTTGCAATGCTGGCTTGGTGGTAATGAATTCCTTAAGCTTATTCTTTTCTGAGAAGCTCTTTATTTCTCCTTCAATTTTAAGTGATAGCCGTGCTGGGTAGAGCAATCTTGGTTGTAGGCCTTTATTTTGTGTCAGTTTGAGTGTCTCCTGCCACTCTCTTCTGGCCTGCAGAGTTTCTGTAAACAAGTCAGCTGTTAGTCTAACAGGAGTTCCTTTGTATGTAACCTGCTGTCTTTCTCTTGCTGCCTCTAGGATTCTGTCTCTGTCTTTAACCTTTGCCATTTTAACTATGATGTGTCTTGGTGTGGACTGGACAAATTATTTAATATCCCTAATTCTCAGTTTCCTTATTTGAAAAATTGAAAGAAAATTAATATACCTTGGTATGCTTTTCATTAGTTTTCTATTGCTATGTTGCAAATTTTCACAAATTTATCAGTTTAAAATAACACAAACCTATCATCCCATAGTTTATGTTTTTAGAAGAATGGGCAAAAATTAACTGGTTCCTGTATTCAGGGGCTCACCAGGCTAAAATCAAAGAGTCAACTAGGACTACAATTTCACCTGAGTGTTGGAGTCCACTTCCAACATTACAAGTTCAGTTCTATGTGGTGGTTAAGACTGAGATCCTCACTATCTGGCTTCCTTGCTGTCAACCAGACACCTATCCTAGCTTCTAGATGCCACACACTATTCCTCCTACAAAATGTCACTTTGTTCCTTCAAGGCCAGCAGAAGCATCTATTATACTTTGAATTTGTTTGATCTCTTTTAATGGCTCACCTAACTGGGTCAATTCCACCCTGGATAAGCTCCCCCATTGTTTAACTATTATTTGAAAACCAAATTGGAGATATTAATATGCCTGTAAAATCCCTTCTGCTATATAAAGTAATGTAATCATGAGAGTAATATTACACCATATTTATAAGTCCTCCTCCCACTTAAGAGAGGGAATTATTCAGAGCATGGAGACCAGGGAATGTGAATCTTGGGGCCATTTTAAAATCCTGCCTACTACCGACATTTAATTCATAAAATTACTGTGAGGGTAAAACTATGATGCATATGTATAGTACTTGATATTGTGTCAGACTCGTAGTAGCTGTTTAATAAATTTTTACTCCTGCTATTATTATGATTTTACCATCAGCTGATCATCATTATTCTTGAGTCTTTCCTCTATAACCTGTGTCAGAATAGTACCTAATCCACTTTTCCAAACTCAGAACTCTTATCGTAGCTTGGTTTCTACATCCTAGATCCTGGTATTCAAAAAGCAAGTAAGCAGATTATTGATATTTTAACTCTATTGTTTAGATTTTGATAGCATTGGAACTTAACAAAAATAAACCTATACATAATCTCAAAATTTGAATAAGGCCAAGTTTTTATTACATGTTCTAATAAAACATGAACTGTTAGTCAAACAAAGTTTTATGGCATTCAGTACTACTTGAACAACTGAAATGATAATCTGGAAAAGGGATTTTAAACTGCTTAAAAGTATGGAATTTTAAGAGAGAAAGAGTGAGGCAAGCTAGAAGTTGCAAGAAGCAGATAAAACTTTGTCTTGCTTGTGATTACTCTGAGTGCGTCTTTTGTTTATTTATAGCTTAATGACTCCCTTGAATTGTTTTTGCTCAAATATTAAGGCAAATCCAAATGATTTGTGTTTCCTTTAGAAATAAAGGAAAAGTTTCTGGGTTTGGAGCTGAAGAAGCAATTTTTCTGTCATTATTTATGTCACGGTAGTGGTAGGTCACAAGTGAATGCTTGGCTGGCCACCTTTTGGGCCCTCTGATTTATTTTATTGATAAATTGTTACTTTCACACAACTACTGTTATTGTCATGCTCCAAACAGTAAATATTATGATATAGAGAAAGGCCTACAGTGGACTTATCAGTCACAATCTGTCCTTGACAGTCTTCAGAGAGAAATTCCCAAAGAGAAAACTGGTATTTCTCACCGAGTATTTCATCCCATGCACCCAGTAACTTATAGTTTTCATGGCAGGTAATATAAGTGATATGCTGAGCTTAAGCTAATGAATTTCCATTCCAAATAGCACAGCCACATTTTTTTTCATTTTGTATTAAGCTTTGAGCAGGTGGTATTTCTCATCATTTATATTCAGTTCATTGCTGGCATGAGCAAAACGGATCAGAGATGTGAGCTATAGCTTGTGTGATAAAATGAGGATGAACAGAACAAGGTTCTGTATGCTTTGATGGAGAAACATTTAATTTGGAATCCATGGCAACAGAAGTGTGTAAGGTGGAGCTGGGCCCTGTCCTCTGTCATGAAGAAGTAATTCAACATCATCTAGCAAACATTTGGGTAGGTTCTTGTTACTACTGAGAAATGATGAATTAGAGTACAGGCTCCATAGTGGATGTGGCAAGCCATTGTCTCTGGTTAACAGAACAAAGTTTTCTGCAGATATCGGCAACTGAACTTCCATGACTGGGCTAAATATGTGTCTGCTATGTCCTCAAAGTGTCAGTTTTTAAGCATTATCATAACCGTATTTTCCTGATTTTGTCTTTTTTTAATCTCCCACATATAGGCTAGATCTTTGAAGGCCATATTGCTTCCACTTTGTTTCTCAGTTACCCTAACGTAGATCCACAGTTGAGAGCTGGTAGATAGTCAACAAATATGTGTTTTTGAATAAAATATACTTAAACATAAATGTCTACACTTCCCTTTCATTTTTAACTGAGGGATTTCAAAGCTAGACAGTCCTTAGACTATAATATACTCAATCATATCAGTAAATTTTAATTTCTGACATTATGCTTAGCACATCAATATATTGTAAGATGTTCTGTTATAGCTTTAATTTTAAATTAATAAGGTAAAGTCGATGACCTTCTGTTAGCACAGCTTTTGCAAGTAACAATTTCATTGAGTGTATACAAATATTGAATCATTGCATTGCACACCTGGAACTGATACAATTTTATTTGTTAATTATATATCAATAAAAAATGAATTGATAGATAAATAGAAACAACTTTCTCTTTGGGGGTGTAGTCACTTTACCCTTCAGTGCACTTATAAATACTTTTGGAAAAAGATTCACAGGTTCAAGGCTAAAACACAAATGTTTTAACAAATGGAATGAGACATTAGGAGAATTATGCTGAAACCTGCTCTGGGTTGACAGGGCAAAGGAAATACGAAAAGTAACATGTGGTTCAAATCTAATACCATACATTAAACTAAACTAGTTTACATATATATATATGTATGTATGTAATTTAATTTACCCAAGATACATCTACAAATAGAAAAGGACTATTGAAAAAAATGGACTTTCTTTTTTCTTGACAATGGGAAGATTTTCCAATAACAGACACCAAAATGAAAAAAAAAAAATCTGGATTCCGTTTGTATCAAATTTAAGACTATTATGTCTTAAACATATACATACACATTAAACTTAAAGGTAAATTATAAATTTGGATAAACATTTTGCAACATATATAATAACAGACTTAAGGTAACATTATTTTTGGTAAAGGGAATCCATAAATGCAGTGAGAATTTTATTTTAAAATAATGGTTCTGGATGCACTAGATAGATATAATATGAAGAAAAAAAGTGTCTTTATCCCAGTCTAACACCATCCCTGCCCCCCCAAAGAAAATTCTGTAGTATCGATTGTAGATTTAACAGTAAAACAAAACAGATTTTATCTAAATATTTTAGATAAAAATGTAGAAGAATGTCTTTAATAACGAATTAGATAAAAACTATTTTGAACAAAACAACATACGCATGATTCCAACTATATGGCATTCTGGAAAAGACAAAATTATGTAGACAGTAAAAAGACCAGTGGTTGTCAGGGTTATTGGGGATAGGGGCAAATGAATCGGCAGAGCACAGAGGATTTTTAGAGCAATGAAAGTACTCTATATGATATCATAATGATGGGATGCATGTCATTATACATTATAATGTATCATGTTATATATGTCCAAATCCAAAGAATCTACATGAAAAATTAACTGTGATGTAAACTCTGGCTTTTGGGTGATTATGATGTATCAGTGGGGTTTATCAGTTGTACCAAATGTACCACTCTGGTGAGGGATGGTGACAATGTGAGAGGCTATGTTTGTGTTAGGTCATGGAATATTTGAAAAATCTCCATACTTTCCCTTTAATTCTGCTGTGAACCTTAAACTACTCTAAGAAAAACAAAACTCTATTAAAAAAAAAAATCACAAGGTTCTGGGTTTTGTTAAGAGCAGAAACCAAAACAGAAGAATTAACAGTGTGTGAGTTGTTGTTATAGAGATAAAGATGCCACTTTTTAAAATATTAAATAATAAAGTCTCAGAAGTATAATATTTTTAGAAATAGTAAACACACAATTTGAAATGACTCCCTAATAGAATTAAGGGGCCTCATATGTAGAAAGTTTGACATTAAGCAAATTTTGAAATAGTAAAATTACGTGATAAATTTGATGTTGTTCAAGATGTAAGCCAACTTTAGATACATAGACTCTCAGTACAGGAAATAAATATAAAAGTCAGGGTTGGCCGAGTGGCTCAGTTGGTTAAGAGCTCGCTCAAGAGTGTGAGCTGAGCTCTGAGCACCAGCAGCTGGATGCCCAGCCAGAGCTGAGCTGCTGTTGAGCTGCCAACAGGTGGCAGGATGGCTCAGTTGAAAAAAAAAAAAAGTTAGAATATAAAAGTCATCTCAATCAAGCACCCATCCTTTGCTTTCATGTGTAACATTACATATGTGTAAAAAAAAAAAAATCAAAAAACAAAAACAGCTATTGAATCTGGATTAAATGCCTCTGAAATCTGGGAATTAATTCCTCATAAGGCAAATCTGTCTTTGGATAACTTTAATTTCTGGGACGCTTTTAGTATTCTCGAGAGAAAAATGTGGCCTTGTTCTTCTTTTCAGACATAGCAAATTCCTCCAAATTATTCATTTCCATAATGCCTTGCATGCTATCCAGGGGGGATCTTTGACCTTCAGCTCACTTTGACAACTAATCTTAAATTTAAACTTTTGACCTTATTTCTAAATTATACCTAGGCTTTGAAGATCAATGCTTACATAAACATATGAATGACCATTCCTTAGTATGTTATGAAGAATGCAATACTGCATTTTACATATATGTAATTTAGATACTTGAAAAAATGCTTTATTGGTATTTTATACCAAAAAAATATTTAATCACTCAACACATTTTTTTATTGATTTCCTATTATATTTCTAAAATATGAGAACATAGATGTGAATAAGACAAACAAATTCCTCCCTTTCAGAACTTACATTTTAGTGCAAAGAAACAAGCACATAAAAATAAGTAAAATAACAAAATAATATAATTTCAAACATTGATCAAATATGTAAAGACAATAAAAGTGTGCAATGGAATAAAAACCCATGGGGTTTGGCTATGCAAGGAAAATCTTTTTGAAGAAGAGACTGAAAAAAAGAAGGTATCAGTTTCGCAATGCCTCCAGTTAGAGATCTTCCTACAAAGTATGCCAGCAAGGACAAAGGCCCTGAGGTGGGAATGTGTGTAGTCCATTCAAGGGAGAACCAGAAAGAAGTTAATATGTCTGCTGAATGTTAATAAAGGAGGAAAATATTAGGATTGAAACAGGGAGGTAAGCAGATGCCATTCTAAGTGCGGTGGGAAGATACTGGGAAAGGGGAGAGAGGTATGATGAAATTGAATGTGTGGATACTATCTCAAATCCCCAATGTATTTCTGTTCTGGTAGAGTCACTTATTTCCTCTCGGGAATAAAACAGGTGTCATGATCCTTTTACATGAATATTTGTGTGTGTGTGAAAGAGAATAAATAGATGATAAGGGGCCTGTGAATGAAAGCAGAAAGACTGGTTAGTAGGCTATAGCAATAGTCCAAGCCAAAGTCAATGATTTGACTTGGATTAGGACAGAAGCTGTAGAGACTGTGAAGTGGGGCAACGGAGGATATATTTTAGAAACAGTAAGTTTAATGTAGGATAGAGAAGAATGAAGGAAAGAATAGAGTCAAGGATGGCATCTCATTTTGGGGCTCAGAGTTTCTGAAAGATTGATGATGCCATTAGCAAGACTGGGAAAGTCTGATGAAGAAAAGGAAAGGAGCATGAGTGGGAAGGTACTTATTGTCAGATAGGTTTGCTGCATGTTACATTTCAGACAAATATAATTCATTTTAGTGGAGGTACACTAATGCATGTTACAGATAACTAATGCAATGTGAGGTCAATTTAGTGAGATGTGACTGGGTTGTTTTGTTTTGTTTTGCTTTGTTTTTAATTTTATTGGGGAATTGGGAGAGGGGAACAGCATTGGGGAACCGGGGAAGGGTAAAAGACAAGTTGCTGTCCTTTTGTTCCTCATTCTAGTTGTGGAGGACGTTGCTTCACTCGCCCATGTTGGTATCATCATTGCACTCTTAACTGTGCGAGGAAGATCGGTCGGTCGCCGGCCTCTGGATGGCCTCTCACCGCGGCTATTGGCAGCTCACGCTGGCTGCCGGCCACTCACTGTAGCCTATGGCAGCCCACTGCAGCAGGGGCTGCAGCCTACACCATTGCCGGGGCTCGCGCAGCCCAGCTCCAGGTGGAGCTGTTGTTAGCTGTAGAGGGCAGTGTCACTGGCCCTCATATGTGGGATTTGAACCCGGGCTGCTGGCGTCCCAAGCCAACTCTTTTTTTTTTTAATTTTATTAGTTTCAGGTGTACAACACAGTGCAGTAGTTATACTTTTTACCAAGCTAACTCTTAGCCAACACCCCACTCGGCCAGCCCTGGGTTTGTTTTGTTGTTTTTTTTCAATTCGTTAAATATAATAAAGAGAAAATACAAGATTTTATCACATGTAATAAAGAATAATTTTATTTTGTGATTTTTGTTTGTTTCAGTTATGAGTTCATAGATACATGTGCAAAGGATTACAATGTAAAATGTGTTTCTTATTCTGGGTCCAGTCAAATTAAAAATATAATTTAAAAGCACTTCCCAAGTGGCATCAAATTTGTTTAGACATGTTCTTCTAAAAATAGTCGTGTTATATTCCACTTTGTTGTATTCTTTTGTATACATGTTTTTAAATCTGCTAGTATAACGTTTTTAACTGTGCTAAAGCATCTTTCAAGAGGGCTTTAATCAACCAGAATTTTGTTGTTTGAGAAGAGAGGAATACGAACAGGAAATCACAAAATAGCCCCAGCCACGGTGGCAATAAAGCAAAACATAAAACCTCATAGAAGGGGAAAGACCAGAAAGCTAACTTGATATGAGAGGCAAGCTAGAAGTATAAAAGAAAATAAAAATAGTTAATGGTTTCTAGTAATTAGAAAGAAAAAAGGGAAACAAACAAACAAACAAAACTTTGTATTAGAACTTGCTTACACTGATTATCACTTTTGTGTCACAAAAGTGATCACAGTAAATTCACAGCTTCGCCTTATTTCACCCAGAGCTCTGGCAACTGGCTCATGTAGGCTTAGACTCCTTTAGAGCAGCTACCAGCTGCTTCCTGCCCAGAGCCTTCTTAGATGTTCCTGCTGTTTTGTTCCAAGGGGAATTCACTTGGCAATCACTCATGAACAAGCTGGAATTGTTAGATATTTAATGTCTCTTGGGACAATGTTTGACCAGTGTGAGATAGAAATCAATTGATAAAACTGTGCCCTTTTCTTGCTTGAGCTGGTATTTCTGAGATAAATTTTATAAGTCCTTTAGGAAAGTCCTTTGAGATCAAGCAGCAGATCATCTATAGCTGTTGCCAACTTCAAAATACATCTTTCTACTGGCTGGTTCACTGCCATGGCCGCACCCTTGCTTCATGACATGAAATTCCCCAGTAAATTTCTCAATGATGAACTTTGATTTCAGGTTTTGCTTTCAGGTAAACCAAGGCTAAGACACTACCATTCTCTCTAGTTTATGAAATTAATTGCCACTATTTAAAAATCATCTGGTTCTATATTAAAATAAACTTCTATTATAAAAATAGTTCATTCAGAAATTCATGCAGACTTAAATGACATTTTATTCCAGCTAAATATTCATCCTGAGTATAATAATGACACTCCCTCTTTTCCATATTCCCTGCCAGTTTCTTATCCCAAAAGCAAGAAATGAAGGCAGCCTTTGCCACAAGTGGTTCTTCTGTTAAGGTCAGAAGACGTAAAAATGCCACGTTGGGCCTCAGTCCTCAACCAGATTCTACTATTCACTTTTTTGTTTCCAGACAAAATCTACACTGAGATTTATTGAGCAGTCTTGTATCCTAAGCAGTTTCAGTTTTTTGAATATATGCTTTATTTGACATAACTCTGGAGGGGTGGATGGGTGAGACTTAGACCTTTAATATGTAACGTGGTGTGACAAAAGAAGTAGATACATGAATTGGGAAAGGATACCTGCACAATTAATAAAAAATACATATTCAAATGTTTCTTCTGCATTAAGAGAGTTAATAAAATTATCTAAACATTATCAAGAAATTGAGGTTCATAACTCACTTGAAAAGGCAAGGTATACATACACCTGTAGAACAAGAAACACACATGCGAGTTGAAGCTAAGATGCAGTTAAGGGAGTTTTTCATCAAAGTGAGATTTCTGCTGGGCCTAGAAAAAAAAAAGGATCCGGAAAAGTAAGGGAAAAATAGGGTTGGGGAAACTGGTTTGACTTTCATTTAAAATGCAACTCTAGCCTCCTGCAAAAGAAAGTTAGATGTTCAAATAGTAAGTATGTGAGATATAATCACAAAAAGAAATATATGAAATACCAACTTATTTTTATTGGCTGATATTTCATCCCTTGGGCAAAATGCCGTAAGTTAATGTTAAGAAATTCTCCTCTATATCTGCATGCATCAGAAGTCTCCAATTAAATACCATTAATTGATCATGAACTAGTTAGAAATTACTTTCTTCTGGAAATGTAATATAGTACAGAGTGGTCTTTGAGAATGATCATTCTGTTAGGATATTTCTAAGAAATTTAAGGATGAAGGAAAATAATCATCTATACTTTTCTTTAGTGAAAAGCAAATATAAAATTGTAACCAAATTTTCTGAATTATTGCATGATTTTATATGTATGTCTCTAACAGATAGGTTATTTATATTGAGAAAATAAATATTTCCTTCATCTCATAAATAATAATCATATGTCGAGTGGTAGAAAATAGACTTACTTCCAATGAGTTATAAGAAATTGTGTAAGTAGGTTGCATGAGTCCCATTTGAATGAATACAGGGTTGGGCCAAACATTGTTTTCTAGTTGGTCCAATTTCTTCATTAGAAGATTGATGGGGGCACAGAGAGATAGAAAAAAGAATGCAAGTATACTTTTCAGGAACAAATTGGCATTGCCAGCTGTTTTCATGCAAGATGAAGTGTTTCTCTTTATTTCTCATGCTAAGTAAAATTTTTCTAGGATTCTGAAGGTTATCCCTTTCAGAAAATGGTTTTCAACTTTGGCTGGGAAAGATTTTAAACTAAATGTCCATACTACACCCTAGAAAAATTGAATCAGAATCTTTGCACATGGGACCAAGGCAGCAGTACTTTTTAAAACTCCCTCATGTGTTCAATGTGCATCCAGATTTGAAAACTAGTCTTTTATGAGTATAGAGTTTTCTCATTTAACTTATTTAGAAGAAGAGTTCTCAACACTGTCTCGAAGGGGGTTTTTAAAAGATATTTTTGCATCTTTTCCTTAAAATAGCATACACACACAAAAAAAGAATTATATATATATATTGGAAAACCTTTAAAAATAAATGTAAATCAGCCTCTCTACTAAAGAGTTTAGATGAGATCATCTCCTCTCAACTGGAGAGAACGGTTTTCTGTGCCTTTGAGAAACATATCTACCTGGCATACTCCCCACATGTCACGAGGACACGGCTTTATGTGATTCTCCACCAACAGCAGAGATTTGCTTTCCTCCAAAATGGAGGCCCAAGGGACCGGCCAAGTGGCCCGGTGGTTAAGGCCTGGGAAGCCAGCAGCCCCGGTTCGGTCCCACACATGAGGGCCAGTGACACTGCCCTCAAAAACAAACAAACAAACAAACAAACAAAATGGAGGCCCACTTAAGGTGATAATGCACTAATGTGATTAACAAAATGGGCTTCAGTGTGTGCTATTCCTTTACCTGAGTGACCTTAGCATTCCCCTCAACACACCTAAGTTTTAGACATATTCGTTTCTGAGTATAGGCCCCGGACGGCTCTTTTCTTACAGCATTTATTTTAGAAATCTTGGGATTATAAATATTTTCTCTGAGCCTTTGGAACATATGTATATCTTCTTTTAACCTCTTGCCAGTTTTACAATCCAGGAAATGTTTTTCTCAGGGACCCGGGGACTATTTCTTTGAAGTGTAAGCAGTTAAGGAGATAGCACCCCTATCTTCTTGTGGGGTCTCTGTGGGAAGGTAGGGGCCAAACTTTGATAAGTAACAATGAACAAACACAGATGTACTAATCACAGCAGAAAAAAAAAAGAAAAAAAGAAAAATTGCAAATTCAGGAATAACTCAATATGTTAAATACATCCCAATGGTCAACAGCCCACTGTCCAATATCTTCAGTACTTTTTAATTTTTTTTTTAGTGCCTAAAACCAAACCACATTCTGGTTTTCTTTAGAGGACACATCTTCTAAAATAGCTTGATGCAGAGCCATGTTGAAAAGCGAAGCTTTTTAATAGTTTTAGTTTAAATCATTTTTTAAAGTTGCAGGAAAATGTCTTTTACCCTTGCCTATCTTATTTAATAAAAATCACATTATCTATTTTTATAAATTTGAAGAGCATTGATTTTTTTATACCTCAGGAAACTTAGCTAGCTATAAGTTCCTTGTTACTCTTCTATGCTTTGTCTCCTTGATCAGCATTTTCTGTGTTTCTTATCAAAATCACTGAAGTATTTTCTGGTGGTTCCTTTTAATTTGACAGTTTGTGCATCTAATCCAACGATGAAACAAGATAATATTCAAGTTGACAATCAACAAAAAATGATACTATTTATTCAAACTGAAAATACACAGTATAAATATTAAAAGTTCACACCACAGTTTTGGATCAATATATGATAGCACCTTCAATTTATCAATTGTCCACTTATATTTTAATTCAATAATTATTTGTTTAGTGCATTTTGTTTGTCTGGAACTAAAGACAGTATAGTTCTCTTGGTTCTTGCAGACTTTTGAAGTGGCAAAGAATAAAGATAAATAAAGCACAAGTCATTATTTAATTATAAATATAATAAATGATGTGGGGATCTATCTCAGATTCCAATGAAACTATGTAAAAGAAGGCCCTGAACTAATTAAGCATACATATTTCTCTGAGGAAATTTGGATTTCAGAGCCAGGTAATTGCACTTACAAATACCCCCCCTCCCCACACACACACACATATGTTTCATTGATGCTAAATTCAAATGTGCGTTGAGTTTCCACTATGTTTTTTCCAGGCTCTGTGAGGAATATAAAAATATTCCTGCATTCAAGGAATTTATTATCTAATCAAAAAGAAAGAAAGCCTCTTTGAGACATATATCCTTGCAAGACAGTCTATTACTTAATTGTCAAAATAGTAGAGAAAAGAAGTGTAGTTCATTTAAAAAAAAAAGATAACTTAATGTATGTTGATGGTATTTATTTTATGGTGGTGGATGGAAGACCAAGTAATTATGGAGAATCAATTGGATTTTTATTTCTGGTCAGAAGGTAGAAAAGGTTACCAATAGGAGTGAAAGCTAGCGTAAAAGATTATATTGGAGTATGCTAGAGATAGGAAATATCTCACAGTGATTAGTAATTAGAATAACTTCATTGTGAATTGTATAGTTCTAATAATAAGGATCAATGTATTCCTGCATGTTTCAGGGAAAAGTTAGCATACACTTAGTCTGTTCTAAAGTCCTTGTAATAGACTCTTTTGCCAACACTACTGTAAAAAAAGAAAGTGTCAATGGGAAGAGAGCTTGTGTGACAAATAAAAGGGTTGTAGACTTTCTAAGCAATGTGTTGGTTGGCCTCTTTTTGGAGAAGACATTAGTAAAGTTATTTGTAATGGGGGAGTATATGGGCTAACATTGCAAATGTTTGTTGAAATAGCACAGCAAATACTCACTGAAATGCCAACTTCGCCCTTTACCCAAAGTAGCCTTTAAAAATACAAAACTAATTAAATCTTACAGTTCCTGATTTCTGTCAAATAGTTGCTAGCCTCAAATGCCAGTGAAGGTGTGTGTGAGAAGGGAGCAGAAGTGCAAGGATTTACTATTGATGAGAAAGGCCATATACGAATAAGATCACCCCAGTTGCAAAAGCCTTTCAGTGTGAAGCTACAGTTTACTGTTCTATTCAGTTGGGTTAATTATCTTTACTGAGGGTTATTGGGGATGTTGTGTTTACGCTTAAGTCTGAGAGGGATTAAATTATCCCTATAATAATAAACCTCTTTGCTTTTCCTTCTCCAACATAATGAATCCAGTAAAGTAAATAGAGGTACATTTTCCACAATGAAATCCATTGCCATTTTGTGATATAAGCATATAGCCTTGCTTCAATTACACTGATATATTAGAAGAAAAGCACAAGAGAATCACAACAGGCTCCTGCTATCACACTTACTTGTTTACTATCTCTATGGCCATATATGTTACCTCTCTTCCTACTATAATCAATGACAACAGCAATGATAATGAGGATGTGGAAAATTGGAACTCTCATTCGTTGCTAATGGGAATGTAAGACACTTTGGAAGACAGTACAATGATGCTTCCTTCAAAACTAAATATATTCTCATCATACATTGTAGCTATCATGTTCCTTGGTATTTACCCAAAGGAGTTGAAAATTTACAGCCACACAAAAACCTGCACTGTTGTCTAATCCCATTCTCCTCTCATCTCCCTGTCTCACCTAATGGGAGATGAACAACTAGGAGATGATTGTGAAGGTCACAGCCCAATGAATCAGAACCACTGAAAGACGCAGATTTAATCATACGACTATAGAATGTACGCCCCTCCCCACAATTTATTTTGAATTCTTTTTCAAGCAAGTTGTTGATCTCCATTTCTTTGGTGCTAGTTACTGGAAAATTATTGTATTCTTCTGGTGGTATCATGTTCCTCCAAGTTTCGCGTTGCTTCTTCACATTTGGAAAAAAAAAAAAAAGTAAGCTCCACCAGTCTTTAATAACTGGTTTTGGGTGAGAAACTCTTTCAACAGTCAGCCCAACAAGGATTTGAGGCTCTCTCAGACTTTTTTCTACAGATGTGCCTGTGTCACACATCTTGCTCACTTGTGTGTGTGTGTGTGTGTGTGTGTGTGTGTGTGTGTGTCTGGTGGTGGTGGGGAGGAAGTGCAGTTGCGGGGAACTTCTTAAGATCCCTACACCATCTCCTGATCCTGCAAAGCCATGCCAGGTGCTAGCAGCCTCCATTTCTTTTCTTTGGGTAGGAATCTTCAAGGGAACAGACAAAGACAATCGTCCTTTGTGCTCAGATGGTGAACTGGATATTGATGGAAGGTAAAGATGCCTATCACAATAGTGGATTTGTAGATAACAGTGTTATGTCTCCACTGTTATTCTTTCTTCTTTCACTCTTACATGTAATTCATACCACCTTACATGGCACATCTAAAATTCTTCCAGAAAAAGATGGTATAAATGATTTTGTGTTGCTCATAGTGTCTGCAACACTTGGACTAGTAGTGCCTGGCAATGATAGCTATGTATTAATATTCCTATGTTCATCAACAAAAGATATTATGAAAAGGCGTATCCTAAAATTAAAATAGCTGCTGGCATATACTTTAAAATGTTTTGTTTTGTTTTGTTTGTTTTATGTGTCCCCGTGGATAAGCAAAAAGAACTAATAGATCTGGAATCCCACTGTCAAGCAGTAGCATGCTTAAGCACAATCAATTGATCTGTTAATCTAGTGTGATTAAGCTATAGATTTAATGAGTAAAATGGGGAAAGGGGGAATAGATAAAAGAAGCAGAATACACCATAATACAACATAGTCTTAGTACTTATAAATGACACCAAATAGTCTATGTATATATATATGTTATATGAAGGACAAAGACCTCCCTTAGGTCATAAGAAATGATGAGGAAGTGTCATAAGAAAAAATAAAAGGGCTTCCTTCGACTCCAAAGGTAACACATATAAATATATATATATACATATATATATATAGCTTTTTACATTGAAATGTAAAATTTAAGTATAAACATTATGCATATCCATATCTGTGGCTCCTGAACTTCAAGAATGATTTATGTGGGTTGAAGTACCACTAAGCACTAAGCTCTGAGTACTTAAGAAAATATAGAAATACTTTTAAAAAAACCATTATAATGAATGCCAATAGTAGCAGAAGAAATAAACTTTAAAATTATCTAGCAAACAATCATTATCCCTACTGTGAAAAACATAGTGAGATATTCTCATTCACTGCTCTAATAATGATTCAAATGATTCTATTTAATTTGGCTGACTTTGGAAATTACAGCCTTCTAGAAAAACAGATACTTCTTCAGGAAATGCATGAAACCACTTATTAAAGTTATTTATGTCTATGAGATAGATCCACCAATCATTAAAAACTAAATTAGATTATTTTGTATATATACGGAGGTTGCCAAAAATGTATACATAATTTAAGAAAGGAAAAAACTGTGTTAAAACTATGCTGATGGTAACCACTTTGAGCACTTCTTATAATTGCAGAAGTCAAATGTGACTTGTATTCATTTTTTTGTTATTGATATATATATTGAGTAATACAATTTTAACAGTTTTTCCCTTTCTTAAAATGTGTATACATTTTTTTTGCATCTTCTATATATACTACACTAAAATTATTATTATTATTATTATTATTATTATTATTATTTTAGCTGAGCCATCCTGCCACCTATTGGCAGCTCAGCAGCAGCTCAGGTCAGGCTGGGCATCGAACTGCTGTTGCTCAGAGCTCAGCTCGCACTCTTGAGCGAGCTCTTAACCAACTGAGCCACTCGGCCAGCCCTAAAATTATATCTTTTAATATTATAGAAATACTGAATTCAATGATATTCCACTCACCACACCAAAGATGATGTATGGCATTTATTAAATGCAGCTGATAGTGGTTTTATTCTTTTCTTTTTTTTTCTTTATTATGGCATAATTTAAATACAGTAAAATTCACCATTTTAGTTACAGTTCAGTGAGTTTTGACAAATGTATACCAAGAAACAGAATGGTTGTATCATACTTCAAAACTACTTCATGGCCTTTTGTAGTCAATCTCCCTCCATCCCCAGCCCACAACCTCCTTCCATCCCCAGCCCATGGCAACAACTTATCTGATTTTTGTTGCTACAGTTTGGCTTTGTAAAAATGTCCTGAAAATGTAATTCTACAACATATAAACTTTGACTCTGCCTTCATCACAGCATAACATTTGAGATTTACTCATGTTGTCACATGTAATAATAATAGTTCATTCTACTGTGGTGCTTAGTACTATGCCACCACATGATGTACCACAGTTTGTTTATTCATTCTTCAATTGCTTACTTGCCATCTCTATGTTTTATTTGGTAAAGTGTCAGTTCACATGTTTTGTCCATTTATTACTGAGTTCTGTAATTTATTTTACTGAGTTTTGAGTATCCTTTATGTACTCTAAATACAAGTCCTTTTATCATATATGTGCTTTGCAAAAATGTTCTCCCAGTGTATTATTGTTTTTCAGTCTCATAAGAGCAGAAAATCTTAAATATGATAAAGTCCAATTCATCACTTTTTTCTTAAATGCCTAGAACAAATAAGCTCCCCCCATTCTTTGTTGTGGAAGTTTATTTGTTTTACAGCATACCTGCAATGCTCAAGCAGGTAGTTGCCAATTTTGCTTCAGCCTTTACTTTCTGCTTGTGTAGAACCTCAAGGTCAACCAGAGGTGAGAGTTTAGGCTGTTCTCACTTCTTTCCTGGCACTATGAACAGCCTTGGGCATGTGCACAGTCCTAGTCATGTACGTGGCCTTCTAGATTCCCTAGAATATATTGGAGCGTTACAAAATCCTCAGTGGACATCTCAATCGCAGTGTTTTTCTTTTACATTTTTGATTAGATTTTTGTTAGCCCCAAGGGTTATCACTGCCACAGGCAGCTGCAACATTAAGCAATTGCTGCTTATTGTTGTTGATTAATGCCCTCAGAGAAAAGGTTATTTGCTCTGACTGAGCTCTGAATTAAGTAAAATAAGACAAGTCATCTGGGGAGGGGTTCAAGGAAACTTCCAGATAGATAAAACGATGACAATTCTCTGAAAACGATACTTGGAGAAAACTCCAAACTTGTCCTGCCAAGATAGGCTGCTAGCCTCCTGTTTTTCACCCTGATGGAGGAGCCATTGGTTTTCATCATTACTGGAGAGCTAGGATGAGGAGATAGAAATAGGGTGAGTTACAGTGTTCTTACATTTTTCTTGATTAAATACCTCTCTGATTGTTACAAGCCTTTGCTTATTTCCAGAGTTTAAAAGGGATTAATTTTGACCATTTTTTCCAGTGTTCTCATTGTTTTTATGGAAAAGGAGTATTTTAGAAGTTTATTCCACCATTCCTACTGATGTCTCACATATAACTTGTTTCAAGTCTCTGAAAGATACGTCTGTGTTTTAGCTTTTTCTAACTTTACAGACAAGCCAGTTCCAGATCCAATATCCAGGACCACATCTCTTCTTAATACACATGAAGTTATATAATCGATTTTTTTTTTTTTGAGGGCAGTGTCACTGGCCCTCATATGTGGGACCGAACCGGGGCCGCTGGCTTCCGAAACCAGCGATTAACCACCGCGCCACTCAGCCGGCCCCCACATGAAGTTATATAATGAGCATAACAATTGGATTTTTACATTGAAAAATCCCCTATACTTAACATGAATCTTTCGGGGAATTTTCAGACCTAAGCCATTTGATATCCTGTCATCCCTAACTTTGAGTGATGGGACCTCTCTAGGTAGGTGGTCCATGATTCAAAAAACTTGAGTGGGGGGCAAGCCTAGATACTTCAAAACAAGAATATATCTGCACACTAGCACTCTGCACCCTTTCTTGCAATGTGACTAAAGGAGTTTACAAAAGCCTGCACACAAGTAAGGAAAAATATACAAATACTAAATGACAGTATTTAAATAAATATGAGGAAAGAAAAATAATGTGTGATGTGAATTTTAGGTGAAGGGTATTTTCCTTGTTATCTATTGTTGCATAACAAATTCACCCTTTCCTCCAAAAAAATTCCCCAAAGTGAAAGGAGTTCTAGTGATAAGTGCTAACAGAGTAGTCTAATGCAGCCCAGCCTTCACCACTAAGGATATTTCTAGAACTGTGTCCGAAGCGCCAACTCATTTTCCATAACAGTGACATTTTTGATTGGGTTGATATTTTCATGTTGTGAGCAGAATAGGAGAATGAGTATGGGAGGCTTAATTTTTCAGTTTTTCTCTTCAAACATGTTATTTGATCCAAAGTCTTCTGTTTTTCAGTATGACTTTCTACAGAAATAGTTCGCACAGAGTAACACATCACAAGATAATCACAATAATATTAAGAAAAGGTGCCATAAATTGGGGAAATAGTCTAGATATTGTGTATGTTTTATTATTAAGGCAAAGAGGTAGAGATGAGAGAAAACAAAACAAAAACAAATCACTTGTTGGAAGTTACACAGATAGGAAATTGGGGACCAGGATTTGCTAATGGACTTTAAAACCACTTACCGTCTGCTACTGCCCTACTTCATACAATATACTGAGATGAACTTTGGAAATGGGCAGAAAATAATGTAAATGCTACATATGAAATACATTGAAAAAAATCAAATAAAATTTGATATTCCACCCTAGCCCTTCGGGGCCAGAATATTCTCCCTGACCCTAATGCTAATTAGTATGGGAACTGTGTTACCTGTGTTACCATTTCAGCCATTCTCTCTATCAACTCTTACACTTGGTATCAAATCTTACTTCTTTTTGTAATATACCTATTATTATGTACATATTCAGAGATCAGCATAATTGTGTAGAGTGACATAATGATTAAGTCTGTTTTTTTTTAGTCAAACTAGGTTAGGTTTAAATTCTGCCTCACAGTTAATTAGCTGTAGATCACAGGCAAGTTTCTAAAGCTCTCAGAGCTTTATCCCCACATCTAAAAAAAAGGCATAATAATAACTAGCTCAGTCAGTTATTTGAAGATTTAAGGATAATTATAATACTAATACAATATTATAAGACCAAAATCCCTTATTTCAACTTGTTAAATCCAGACATTTTTGAAAACTAAAGGTTTAGAAAGATGTATTTAGCATCAAAATCAGACATGAAAATGATGTATATATAACTTAGATAGGGTGGTTAAGTAAGAGTCTCTGAGAATATGTATACAGTTTACCCTTGAACAACATGGCGGTAGGGACACCGATCCTTATGCAGTTGAAAATGTCAGACTCTTCAGAAACTTAAGTTGTCCTTTGGTACCTATGAAGGAATTTTTCCAGGATTCAACCCCCATGGATACCAAAATTCACAGATGCCTAAATCTTCTCTATAAAATGTTGTAGGTCAATGAATATAGTCAGCCCTCCGCATCCACATACCATGTATCTAAAGCAGTAGTTATTTATTGAAAAAAAATTCACCTGTAAGTGGACACCTGCAGTTCAAACCCATCTTTTTCAAGGGTCAACTGCATATATTTATTCTCTAAATATCCCTACATATTCTGCAGAAATCTTAATATAGTATTTAGTTATAGTATTCTGGCCTAGACTCAACATTAAATTCACTATATGCTGTATTATATGTAATGTATTTTAGTATTATATGTAATATAGTATACATAATACTTTTCTAAAATCTGAAGATTATTAAATCTCCAATAACACCTGATCTAAAAATTTTAGATAACAGATTGTGGACCTGTGATAATAAGTTACCTTTTATTATTTTTGTTGTTTTCACTGTCACTATCTTTAACAGAATCAAAAAGTATAATAATCTAAGTAGTAATAATCCATCATGGTGGATGTGAATTTTGGGGCCAATGTTTATAAGGCATTAAGAGTAGAGTTCCCAACTCTTCCCAGGCTGTGGCATTGTACTTTTCACACAGTGATGCCCCAATGCAGAACAGGTGTGACAATGTGGGTATGCAACATTATGATTTATGACCAATGCCAATTTGACATGAAACAAGGGAAGGAGCAAGGGTTCAGCAGAATTCAGAAATTCTCTCAACATTTTGGCTTAATGTGACCCTCTTTTTTATAATCCTTTTTTTTTTTCTTGTACTTGCTTGTTTTTCTGCTATGGAACAGATATCTTGTTAACTTTTCCCTAATATCTTCAGGCTGGATGTAGTTGGGCCACAAGTGATATCAGAGTTAGTTACTATTTATCAAATGTGAAGATGTTTTCTTCTCTCATTAAAATGACGTAAACATAAAATGGAGGCCTCAGTGCCTAAACATTGTGGGAGAATGTATGAGCACTTTAGTCTCAGTTGTAGACGTGCTCATTTGGTTCAACCTTCAACTATATAATTTCCGTGCCCTTCATTTTTGTGGTTACAAAAATAGAAATAAATGTTCTTTATATCCTCCATCCTCTGGTATTGCTGTCTCTCCATAAATTATTTGTTTGTATTCATTCTCTTGAATTTTAGTTTCACTTGCATTTCCCTCCCTAATACTGGTACTATTACTTTCTTGAAAGTCAAAACCAATACAATTATCATTATTATTAGTATTAATATTTTTAGTCAGATGACAAAAGTTATGGAAGTCAAGACCTTTTCTCCTTTGGAGAACATTTGCAAATATCCATGAACACACTAAAAACAAATAAATTAAAATTTTGATCATAATTAGATTCCTGTTTATAACAATTCCTAATCTGGCCTCTTAGTAAAACAAATAATTTTTAAGAGTATGTGGGGGGGTGATTGGAATAGATAAGCTTATATTTATATACTTAATTTTTTCAATTGGGCACATAGTGCTACTAGTAGAACATAACAGTTCAACTCACAGAATGACAGCATTTTATAAGCACAAAAATTTAAGAAACAATTTAATTCATCCGCTTTTAGTAGGACAAACTTAAATATATTACAGATAGAGCCATCACACAGTATTTTACAATAAGATCTAACCATAAAAATATTAACAATCACTGTCCCATGAATTAAATATACATTTTTAATGAAAAATTTAGTGCAATTGAGTTAAATATTCAAAGCTAGTCCATTTGTCACAAATAGACCTAGAAAGCAAAAGTAATACCCTCATAAACGTGTTGTGCTACATGTAGAAATAGGCTGGTATCAATGCAATTAACTCAGTGTTCTCATATACTAGCTGAACATTTCAAAGATCTTAGGAGTAAGTCTTTGTATACATAAAATCCATAAATAAAATTTCTCATCCTACAATATCTGAGAGTTTATCAGGATATATTTTAAAATACAACTTAAAAATACTAATATAATTTAAAGCATTAATTCTGAACAATATTATTTCTTACTATACAGAATACAAAATACTGATTTGGAAGGCAGAGATCAATAATATAGTATGTAAATTTATTTTGTCTTAAATTTATGAGCTTTTAAAATTACTTTGCAAAGTAATTTTATTGTTAATTTTTATTTCTCATTTTTATCACTCTATATAATTTTCTTTCTATTTATACTTTCTGATAAAAGATTACTTATTCTTAGAGAATAATGACTACTAGACACTGATTTAAATATATTTTCTTTTGAAAAACAAAATTATATGTATTTTTTGTGCATCAACATATTTATTTTAAGGCTTCTTTTAGATTTACTTAATGAAGACATTTTGTGACATTTGTTCTTTAATTAGGTGGCTTGTTTTCCTTAGTTCTGTTAAATTTGTAATTAACTTCCAGGTATAATTCTATAATCACCACCAAATTTAACACCACCCATACCTGACAAAATAGTACAATAAACCTCAATTCTAACTATCAACTATCAGCCACAGATTTTCACCATTAGAATGAGCCCCTGAGGTTTCAAAAAGTTGAGTATTTGAGGCAAGTATGTATATTACCAGCAAGAAAGCTTGAAGTTCTTTAATCATGGGTTATAGGATTCAAAGACTGATGGCAAAGGAAAGGGGGTGGGGGGGGGGAGAGAGAGAGAGAGAGAGAGAGAGAGAGAGAGAGAGAGAGAGAGAGATACACAATTATCTTTAGCATTGAAAAAAGACAAACAAATAAACAAAATCTCATAGACACAGACAATAGTTTAGTTGTTACCAGAGGGTAAATGAGAAGAGGGGTGGTAGATGAGGGTCAACAGGATCAAATATATGGTGATGGAAGGAGAACTGACTGTGGGTGGTGAGCACACAATGGTGGTGAACACACTAATATATCAATATTAGTGATGTATTATAGAATTGTACACTTAAAACCTATGTAACTTTACTAACCATTGTCACCCCAATAAAGTTTAATAAAAAAAAGTATCATACTAAGAGAATAACTTGAAACAAACTTTTAAATCTAATGTTGATCAAGCTGAAAATATTTAGTCTTATAGCAGAAAACATTGTTATAGCAAATTCTAACCAGGATGGAGTGTTAGAAATTCTCAAGATCACTAACATCTGATTAACAAATATTATTGTTATAGCTCTAAGAAGGTGTTTTGAACAAGTCTTTTAGTTATTATTTATTTTTTTGCTAGATAGTCTATTTTTAGGCATGCCTGTCTTTACTGAAAAAATAATAAAGGATATTCCTTGAACACAACTCATTGAGCGTGTATGACATGATAGTTACTACTTCATTTGGTACAACCTTGCTATCTATAAAGTAAAGCCAAGTTTTAGTTTTTTTATTTATTTTTTTACAAATCACTGGTTAAATGCCATAAAAAAACAAAACAAAAAAAAACACTTTACAATTTGAAAAGTTTTATATATAGGTAAGTACAAAAACTTTAAAAAATGTATATGGATAAGGCACTTTATTTTGAATTCTACAGTTTCTCTCAGTTTCTTCAAAATTAATCCAGAGCTGGGGTCCTCTGGTGAGCTGAAGTTGTGCTGGCTGTACCTTTAACAGGAAATAGGACCAGGAAACAGGTCCTGAGTAGACTTTTTGGTGTGCTTTACACACCAGTTCAAGTACATTCTGACTTCTTGATAAACTTCCCACAGCACCACCAGTAGAGCTGACCTAGGAGGAGGTCTTTGTGTCAATAGTGCCTCCACAAACATAGTGAGCAATTTTCTGGATTCCACTGGACCAGGATGTGCAGGAATGAAAACACGCGTGGGTGCCAGCTCTGCCTTTTTCTCATGGTCACAATTAATGGTGAGCCTTGCATGTGCTGCTTTCACACAACCAACATAGTATAGATGTAAGGTTCCTTGGAGGGGCATAAGTAACATAGGATGCCCCAATAAAGTAAAAAGCCATTTTTAAAGAACAACACTTATTTTTAAGTGTTGAAATTCTTACATTTTAGGGATGTTCCCTTTTGGTGGGATTTCACAAGTACCTGGAAATATTTATTGCAAAGTGGTCACTATTATTTTTAATGCTTTATCTCCTGACAGCCCTAGCCAGAAAAATTCCAAAATGGTAATGTTGTAACTGCACCATTTGAAGTTTTCTTTTTCACTTTCTTGATTTTTTTTCCCATCAGCCTATCAGCATTATGAATGTCAGTCTTAACTGATTTTTTTTTTTTAAGTTATACAGTAAAATGGGATATCTGATTTGCAGCCAGAACCAAGCTGGTTAAAACAGAAAGCTTAAAACCCAACTATGACTAGCAAAGTCTTCTTTCTACATCAAATATAACTGTACAGACAGATTGTAAGACCCCCAGCTACAATCACAGTTTTGATTTAGGAATTATCCATAATAATTTTAAAATTAACTTTGAGCACTTACACTGTGTCAAGTATCATGCCACCAGTAAATCACATATAATTGTATATAATTCTTAACAACCACTCAAAGGGCAGATCTTAGCTATACACATTTAACAGAGTGGGGAAAAAAAAAAGTTGTAAGCTCTGAAAGTTTCTATGTGCCTTGCCAAAAAATCATACAGATAGAATGTGGCAGATCAAGAATTGGAGTCAGGATTTGTATTCCTTAGTCAAATATTTCAGGGATTCCTAAATAGATAAATATTTCTGTTAGCGTTTATTATTCATTAGATACCAGACATTGTAAGTATTCTGGAAGACAACATTGTGTATTATTTTCACTTCAGATTCATTTTACTTGAGTGACTTTCCTTCCTGAACTGAATAGAGAGATGTTCCAGAGGCAAAAAGAGTATAACTAAGTTTATTTCTCTAGGTCATAAGAAGAAGTGACTTTGTTTTAACAATCAAGGTGGTACATATAACAATCTATTTGAGAACCACTGATGTAAAGCCAAGCATCAGTTTGGGGGACATTTTCCAATTATATCTTTTAATAAATATAATCTGAAATGCTAAGAAATAATACGAGGCTATTTCATACAGTTTTCATAATTATTTATAAGAAAACAAAAACTTCTTTCATAGTATAAATATGTTAGAAAAGTGTTTATTATAAACAGGTTTTTATAAAGTATGATCATAATTCAGATATAATGCTGTGCAATGAGTATGGTATGAGGTGCATTGTTGACACAAAAGTTTTATTAAACAACATAAACAAGGGTATATCTGAAAGACAGGATTCATTGAGTCCTCCTGCTTATTCCTTTGGTGGTAAGCTTGGGTTGGTAGAGCAGGACATGTCACTAAGAGTACTCCAGCAGAGGGACCCTCACCCCAATACTGCTTTATATGTTTATTGACTCAGTATATGGATATCAGGTTTTCTATATAACCAAGGGAGTTTCCAGTTTAGGAACTAAAGAGCCCTTGTTGCTCAACCAGGAGGCTTTCAAAGCAATCTTGGTCATGCTAGTGAAGGAAACCTCTCTCCCTCCTCTGTCTTCTGTGATCTGGCTTAGTCTAGCAAACCAGCTCATGTCAGCTCTCCAGAAAAGACAAGAGTGAGCTCCCATGCTCATCAGGTTGTTTTGCCTAATATAAAAGTAATTAATTACTAAATACATTCTTTAAATAGTAATTTCAATTACCTTGTAATAATATCATATGCTCCCCCTAATTTTGGCATAAATATTAGCACTCCAAAAAGAAAATGAGTAACAGAAAATTGTTTTTTCATGCAAATAAAATATCATAATTGAGTAAATGGCAATTGAAAAACTGGGGAAATAATCTGCAACTGTATTAGAGAACAATGGCTTCTAACTGTAGAAGAAAAATACCTCCCACCCTGCAATGAGATACCACTTCACACAAAGATACGGTGAAAGATACAAAAGTTGGACATTGTATTCTGTGATTGAGAGTCATATATATTGCTGATGAGCATGTAAAAATGGAACAAATCATATAGAGGGATTTTTCACAATATTTAGAAAAATTGCCCAATATATGTTTACCTTTATCCCTATGCTCTCACTTCCAGGAATCCATTTGCAAACACATACTAACAGATATACAAAAAAATATACAAGTTAGGATATTCATTATAATACTGTAATAGTGAAAGAGATAAATAAAAAGGTTATTAGTTTGGCTGAGTGGTGCATTGTTTAAAAGTTGGCTTGGAATGCCAGCTCTGAGCATAAGGGCCCCAGTTCGGATCCCACTGTGGAGGATGCAGTGATGCTGCATCCTCCACAGCTAAGATGGTGAATAACAGCTCTACCTGGAGCTGGGCTGCCATGAGTTGCCGGCTATGGCGTAGGCTGCAGTGGGGCTGGCTGGCAGCTGGTGTGAGCTTTCGTGAGCTTCTGTGAGCCACAGTGAGGGGCTGTCCAATGGCCGGTGAGCAACTGCCTCACCCTGGAAGAGCACAATGATAATATCAACATGGGCCAGTGAAGCGATGTCCACCACAACTAGACTGAAGAACAAAAGGACAGCAACTTTTCTGTTTCCCTTCCCCAATTCCCCAATGCTGTTCTCCTCCAATTCCCCAATAAAATCTTTTTTTTTAAAGTTTATTTAATGTGGGATTGCTTGAAAAAGGTGCATTTACACAATGTAGTGAAAATAAATTAGTATTATCTCTATATACTATTAGTGGAATATATATAAGATATAGTGTTTGGGGAAAAATAGACACAAGTTTATATAACATGTTGCTTATCTCAAAAGGGATAAGAAAACTACACTTTTGCAAATGGCTTAATAAATAGAAAAAGATAAATTAAAAGCTTAGTAAATGATTATCTAGAGTGAGAGGAAGGTAACAAGCTTGTGAGAACCAGAATGGAACCTAGATTCTCTGAGTAGTCTTTGGATTTTATATTTATCTTTAGTACCATGTAAAGGGGTTACATAACTATAATATAAAATTAAATATAATTGTTAAAAAAATCCAGAAATTATGAAATAAAAATAGAGTAAATTAACTTACCTGTGCATTGAGTTGTTGTCTTAACCACAATGAGAATTATTCTCTCAAGGATATGTTAAAATACGCTATCTTAACTGTACTTTTCTAGTAAGATATATCACAAAGACAGCCCAAATACTTATATAAATAAGTAAATAAATAAGTAAGTAAGGGAAAGGAAGGAAGGAAGAAAGGAATAATGGGAGGACTTCCAATTATTTTTATTAACCATATTGTTATAATTGTGTTGTTATTATTCTAATAGTTCTCTCTCTCTCTCTCTCTCTCTCTCTATATATATATATATATATATATATATATATATATATATATGACTTTATATAAGATAAAACTCATAGGTATGCATGTTAATATAATTAGAAATTAATATTATAGCATAAGAAGAAAAAAAAGAAAAAGGAGAATATAGAGTTCTTTAAATTTTGGGAACAGTCCTAAAGTATATAGAGAGGAGACAGGAACCAAAGGTTCTGCCCAGAGTAGAGCAGTACCTGGAAAGAGAAAAGGCTGAGCAAATTTTCAAGAGTATCTAGGTGCTAGAAAAAAACACAATAGTTCAAATACTGCCAGGTTAAAGAGGTTTGGTAAATGCCTTGGATTTTCTTCGAAGCCCTACAATATCCCCATTTTAGGAGTAAGAGTTATATTCCAGAATTAAGTACTATGTCCTAAGAAAAAGAAAATAAGATGGGACACAGCAGAAGTTACTTTCCTCAGCTGAGAAGACTAGGAAGTTGAACATGACTTTGTAAAGTAGAAACTAGAGCTAAATGAAGTATCTTTACTCACGTCTAGTGGTTGATGCTAACAATGCCAGACCTACACTGGGGTTTTGGACTGCAGCAGTTATCTGTAACTGTTCCTTGTGACCCGGGCTTCTCAAGAGCCTTAGGGATGTTGGATTACTAACATAACAGCTGAAGATTTCAAGTATTATAATGAATGAAATGAAAGCTGACTTGCCTTATGACCTTCTAGGCCCAAGTGTCCAAAGGTATGTTATAGCCCATCAAACAAGTGGGAAACTCTATTACTTTTTCTGATCTAACCTCAGAAGTCAACCAGATTAAACTCTGTCATATTATTTTTAATACAATCAAGTCAAAATCCTACCCACGCCCAAAGGCATACGTCATAGACCACATCTGTTATTGGGAGAAGTATCAAAGACTTTAAGGATATATATATATATATATATATATATATATATATATATATATAGCACCCTCTAGAAAAAAAGCCAGAAATAAAGCCTGTACAGCTTCATGAGATCTGATAATAATTTCACTGCCTACTAATAAAAAAATCTCAGCATGTTTCAGAAAAGAGAGCAGATAACAGAGCCTTTATAACATATTATCCACAATGTCCAGTATACAATTAAAATAACTAAACATTTAAATAAACATAACAGGCAAATCAGAGTTAAGTGAAAAAAAATAAAAGAGTACCATTTTGAAAATTGGCATAAATTAACTCTAAAATAATAGTGGAAATATGTTTAAGAACCTATAGAAAAAGATACATATAATAAATGAATATATGAAGAAGATAGAAAAGTAGAACAAAACTATGAAAAATCTAGACTGAAAAAGATATCAAAATTAATTTGTTAATCTGAAGAGCAAATTGTACTATACAGAGAGAAGTGTCAACTTTAAGACACCATAATAGAAAAAATACCACCTGAAGGTCACAGAGAACAAATATTTAAACAAATATAATAGTATTATCATACAGTCTAACATACATGGATATGGTGTTCAAGGGATGAGAAAAAGAAAAATAAATCAAAAAATTCTGAAGAAGCAAATGTCATGAATTTTCCAAATTTGATTATTCAACTTACAAATTGAAGTACCATAATAAAATATAAATAGAATAATATCCAAAAGAACCTACACCTATGCATTTCAGAGCCAAATTGCTGAAAAACACAAAAACAGTATCTTATAAGCGTTCATAGAAAAAAGTAACAACAAGGATGATAGCTGATTTTTATCAGAAATAATAGACACCTATTATTAAGCACAACTTTTCAGTTTCTAGCACCTTCATTCACTGGGATAAATTACTCATACAACCTTTTTCTTATTATTGTTTTAATGTTTTGGGAGCAAAGAACGTGCATCTCTCATAATGTCAAAGTTAATGAAACAGTAATAATCTAGGAGCTCATAAACGAGTTACAAATGTAATTCCCTCTCTTCCTACAATCAATTCTCTTTCTTACTGCCTTGAATAACTCATCATAGTAATCACAAACTGGATTGAACTTAAACCCTAGGAATATCAGCTAAAATTGCCAATAATGAAATGAAAATACATGTTACCGGGGAGGACGCATTAGACTCTTGTGGTGGTTAGGATTTTTTTCGAGGAATGCATTATGATTATTTTATAAGATCAGCTAATTGTTGACAGGAAAGTCATACAATTAGCTGCCTGTACCTGGATGGCCTTCAAAAAAGGACAAATTCAATAGATAGGTTTATATGGTTCTCAAAAGCTCTGGAGAGGAAGCACCGTGCACTAATAGTCAAGGAGGCTGGCTGCTAAGATACCTGAGGGAATTACAGTGATGACAGTGGGGAACATGCTGAGGACCGTTATTGTGTACACTAAAATGTCAGCTGATGGTTGCCGACACTATCCCTTAGACATCTCAATTCAATCTATGAACATTTAACCTTAAAACAAAATAAAATATGTATCCCCTTAGAGATTCAGCAACTCTTTTAGGCTAGGAAGATAAAAAATAATTTAAGGCATTTCAAAAACTATGAAAAAACACACACAATTTCACTGATATGTCCTCGATTAAAGCGATTTTCTTGTTATTTTTGCCTTTCCTTTTCCTCCTCTACTGTCTAAATAATATCAGTTCAGGGAATAAGGCTGTCATAGAGACAGCCTTATTTAAAAATAAAGCATTATTTTTAAAATAATGCTTCCTGGGGTATTTGTCACATTGCAACAATTCTGTGAATTCTAAATCAGTTTCTGGGCACACAAACATTAAACTCAGCTGTTTGCATGTTATTTAGTTAGTCAAACATGCAAAATATTTGCAGAATAGACATGTCCACAGGAAGCAAACACATAGGCATAATCTCCTAGATAGCCAGAGACCGTAAAAGGAGTCACTCTTCTGATACTGTCACTTCAGAGCCAGGGAGCCTCTGGCCAACTGTGGAAATAGCCCTTGCTTCCTCACTGCTTTTCCTATTAAAAGTTTGCATTATCATTCGGGAAGATCTCACACATGAACAACAGTGCTCTTTCCTTTAATGCCATGATTAACACATAAGAGCATCTCCTGATTTTTTAATATGCTCCATATTAGCAAGGCTAGTCTTATCTAAAATAAAGAATCTATGCTATGGTGAATTTGAATAATATTTTTGTCTCCAGCTTTATGATCAAAGTCTCTGCAGTCCACCCCTCAATTCTAATTTAACACCTCTTTCACTGTGTAATCCTGACACCAGTTTAGCTTCCAATGCCCATGATCACAGCTCCATTCCCCCTACAGGTGCCTTTTGTAGATCTTTACATCACCCACAGAGCAAATATCATTTTCATCTTGCCGATCTTTGCAGGTCTCCTGGGCAACAAGTATTATAGCCTTGCTCAACAGCACATTTTTATTGTTTTTGTTCTAGTAAAGCCTTTGGTTGCAATGACAAAAGTTTACTCAAATTATATAAAGGGTCAATTTGTTGTTTGGAAATGGATTACAAGGACAGGCAATGAAACTGATCTTGAGGACTAAGAAGCTATTGTGATGCAAAGCATCATTTAATGCTACATAAGTTCAGATAATTAAAAAGACAGACTTCAAAGAACATGTTCATATAAGATTTTAATAAAGGTAAAGAACATGGTAGAGCAGGACAAAGAAAGAATAGACAAGCATTAGGGGCTGAGGGCCTAGGGTTTTAGTTACAAAAGTCTCTGGATTATGAAACGGTTTCAGTAGAGATCAGGCAAAAGTTTTCCAGCAGGATTTATCATACCCCACTGGTCACATATTTAAGTGAGGTTTTGTAACTACTTAAATGATATGTAAGTCATTGATCTATACATTGTTAGTTAATGTAGACAGATAGTATCTCTAGGAGATTTTTGAAATTTAAATAGTATGTAAAAATCACTATTCAGCCCTTCTTGCTCTTGTGTAGGCCAAGGGTGAATACCAATCTCTCAGGAATAGCCAGAGACAGATATAAAGTTAGTACAGTCCACCTATAAAATAATTTTATCTTATACACAACTGCTTTCTTCTTTCATCTTATTCTAGAGCTGCATTGCTTCATTCATCTCTTCTTTAAATCTCTGCCTAAGCACCCTCTGTGTAGACATGGGCCAATAATGTTACCAGCAGTAACGTTACATGACTTGGCTGGTCCAGTGTCCATTCTCAAAATAGGCTTCATATTACAATTCCCATGTGAGGGAAGTTTAGTGTTAGCTAACTAGGCAATGGATTGCTTCCAATTGAGGTAGATATCCACTGACAGTCCATTCAGCTGTTGGTGACTGAGCCCAGGTCAGACAATGCAAACATATTTCAGAGGAAGTTATAAAAATGTGCAGGTTTCTTTCCAAATTGCTATCACCATCTTAGTTATCCAAAAGAATTGTTCACATATTGTGGATTGTGGATGGAAGTCAGGCCAGAACAAAATGATAAGTGATGTAAACCATCTGAGCTCTGGGATACTCAACTCCCAACTTCAGCCAGAGAACCCCTCCATGTATATCTGTTTTAAATTAAAAAAATAAAAATACAAAAAATAAGAAGAAGAAAGAAAGACTCTTTGGGGAAAAAAAGTTTAAATTATACTCTTTAAAGTTGAAATATAACTTCAATCCTCCTGGGCAATACATAAATCCTTTTGAGAGATTAAAGCAAATTTGAAAAATTATCCTATTAATTAGAAATATCTATCTTTGTAGTTATAAATCAACTCCTTAATTACTAAAGGATGCTAGTCAATATACCTTCCTCTGCAGTTTACTCAGACTAATACATCATTCATTGTAGATTGTCAATGAACTATGTCTGCATTTGTTTGTTATTAAAATGCACATATATAAGTTTAGCTCAATTAGATTAATATGAGAAAAGTAAGAAAAATGGTTATTTATTGAGACCAACTTTCTCCCATTTAAAAAAAAATAAAAAGAGAAAACTTATTCTTGAACCCATCAACTCTTTCTCTTTAGGAGAAAAATATTATTTTATTACCCCAATGTTTTATTCCTCTTTTACATAATTAAAAAGCAAACATTATACACCAAAAGTCAAATAAAATTAAAAGACAAAGTCCCTATGGAATTCCAATAAAAAATAATTTGATTGTCTGATACAGCCAACTCATATGGGAGGGGTACTTAATGCCAGAAGATAGAAAAAAAGTGATGAAAATATCATCTCAGGTAACTGACAAAACATTCCTATTACTCGTCTTTCCCCTTTGCCTATAGTTGGAAAAAATTAAATACTCCATAAGCCCATTGATACAAACTGAAAAACAGGCAAATTAACACAATGTTAGAAGCCATGATAGTGGTTACTTTTGGGGAAGAAGGGATATACAGTCAAACCTTGGATTGCAAGTAATTTGGTTTGCGAGTGTTCTGCAAGACTAGCAAACATTCCTAATACATTTTAACTTGGTAAATGAGTGATGCCTTCCAATACAAATAGTTTCTGAAACAAATTATGCTCAAACCAAGTACATTTTAACATGGTAAACAAGCGATGTCTTGCAATTCAAGTAGTTTGTTTCTGGAATGAATTATGCTCACAAACCAAAGTATTACTGTAATGGAAAGCCAAATAAGGATGAATTCTGAGATAAACTCAACACTGTGTTTTTCTGAGTGTAGCTACATTAGGGTGTTCACTTTGGAAGGTCAGATGCTAATGATCTTTCTAACATCTCAGTATATTTTTTTTGTTTGTTTGTTTTTTAAGTTTGTTTCAAAAAATAAAAAAAATGGAAGTAGAATTCAGAAGAAGTAGAAATGTTCACAAGGCCCAAAGAAAGACAAGTCCTAAGAAGCAGGGAGTGGTCAGTAGCTCCACATTCAAGGCCATGGACAACAGTACAGCATCTAAAGTAATCATCGTTGTATTCACAGAATGTGGCCTAAAAATCAATAGCAAGCATATACTAAATTAATATTTGTTTAAGGACTGAGTGAATGAATGGACGTCATATATCAGATAGCTATTAGGACTAGAAAGCAATAATTACATTTTACAAAACAGGCATTAAAACAAAAAAATAGAGAAGGTTTTTAGTGAGATGATAGTTTGTGGTTTAAAAAACGAATAGCAAGTGAACAATTAGACATTGGGGCCATAACTACTTTTAAGAAGCTTGCCTATGAAGAGTTGAGTAAAACAATAAGGTTACTGGAAACAGGCTCTGTGGAGGTAGTATATGAAATGTTTAAAAGTTAAAAATTTTAAAGTAAAAGATTAATTGTTATTATTTATTCAGTGGCTACCATCTTATTCTTTGCAAAATAGAATGAAACTGATGATAACATCTGCTGTAGACTGAGTGTTTGTGCTTCCAAATTTCATTTATTGAAATCCTAAAACCTAATGAGATGATATTTGGAGGTGAGGGTTTAGGAGATTGTTAGGTCATGAGGGTAAAGTTCTGATGAATGGGATTAGTACCCTTATAAAACAGACCCCAGAAAGACCCCTCATTCTTTCTGCCCTGTGAAGTGTGTGGACTAAAAAATAAAATAAAATAAAATAAAATAAAATAAATAATACCTTTCCTACTACCTTCTAAGTTCTTTTAGCTGGGCTTATAATCAAATTAAGACAAATTAACTGGAGAAAATCAAATTTCAATACATGTTCATAGAGAATTTATATAAGCATGAAAATTCCAATAACAGTGAGGCAACATTGGGTTATATATGACATTTTGGACAAAGGAGAAAAGGCGGGGGAGCAGGGTATTAGATTTCAGAAGTGAGAATGGGAGATTTACAGGTAGTTGAAGAGGAATTGAGCCCAAGGCAGGCAAATTCTTTTTACCCATCAGCTCCAAGTCAGGTAGTTGTTTTCAATCTAGTTGTGGAGGACGCAGCTCAGTGGCCCATGGGGGGATTGAATCACCAACTTTGTTGTTATGAGCACCGTGCCCTAACCAACTGAGCTAGCCAGCTGCCCCATGGCAGACAAATTCTTACTAGGCAACTCAGAAACAACAGGACACAGCAGGTATCTAGCTAACAGGCTTCTGCTTGAAAATTTCCTATTAAACACACTTAATTCTAATTAGGATAAGGCAAATGTCACAAGACTTTTCCGTAACAAATTTTTCTATCTGAATTTCTTGGGCAGGAAAGCAGGGGTGGAGTGGGGTGTGTGTGTGTCAAAGATTCTTTCTGAGTCTTTCATTTCTTAAGAAACAGCTTAAAATAAATACCCCAAAAGGACACCTTTGGGGCAGCAAAACTGATTCTCTTCAGAGACCCAGGAAAAAACAGACTACGATTGAGGAATTTAGCCCTCATCAGACAATAAATCTGTTGGCATCTTGATCTTGGACTTATAGCCTCCAAAATGATTAAAAACAAATGTCTGTTGTTTATAAGCCACCTGGGTTATGGTATTTTGTTAAAGCAGCCTGAATGGATTAAGACATTATCCCAATTTTAAAAAAAGGGTCGGAAGGAGGCTGAGGCTCAGAGCAGATATACAACTCTTCACAGATCCTTAGCAGCTGCATGGAAGGCCAAATGTATCACATAGAACTTGATGCACAGGCATGTTCAACAAATATTTGTTAAATTCAAGCTAATGATAATTAATTCAAAACAGAAAAATTTAAAACAGAAAACCAGGACCCTGAATATAAAGTCTATACTCTTTTCCTACGACATGCCTATGATATATTAATTTTTTTTTCCTGTAAGAGGGAAAATAAAGCCTTAATTCTTCAATCACAGATATTAATGTAAAAAAAAAACAAAAGAAAGAAACTAAATTAGAAGAAAGTATCATTGCCTTCTAAATCATGTTAACATCCAAGATGTGCTAATATATGCTGTAGAAGTTCAAAGTCTCTTTTCCTTATAGATATTGGGTTGTCGGAAGTCATGACGTATTTTGTCTATGTTTTTCAAAGGTCATTTATTTATATAAAGAACAAAGATCAATCAATGATATATTGCCCATTTTGCCATCTTTCAGTGAGCTTCATAATTCCTTGTTCATAGAAGGACCTGTCTTTATTTGCAAAAAACTAAACAAGATGCTGAGTAACAGACTCATCTGAATTGATCTGAATTGAACGTTATACCACGCAACGAGTTTTGAAGAGAGCGAAACAAGTGGAAGTTTGATGACAAATGGTCAAGGGAGTAAGGTGGGTGTGGCCACACATTCCATCCAAGCTCCAGTAATTTTTTTTCTTTTTTTAGCTGAGTCATCCTACCACCTGTTTGCACTTCAACGGCAGCTCAGCTCCAGCTGGGCATAGAGCTGCTGTTGCTCAGAGCTCAGCTCACACTCTTGAGCAAGCTCTTAACCAACTGAGCCACTCAGCTGGCCCTCAAGCTCCAATAATTTTTGATGGGTCATCAAACTTGTATGTGGTCTCGTGTTGTTTGCGATGGAACACAACTCCTTTACAATTAACAAGCTCTGGGTATTTCTGGATAATGGATTCGTTCAAACTGTCCAATTGCTCGTTCCTCTGATGACTGTCTGCTTTTGATGTTGTTTCAGGCGAATCATCATGTAGGGACCAAGACCGTTTCCACACCTCATTGTTATAAACAATCCACTTCTCATCACCAGTTATCAGTTGTTTCAAAGAAGGATCGTTTTCCTCAAGTTTAATGAGCATATTGCAGATGTTTATACCCACCATCAAATGAACTTTTTTGAATTCATGCAGAATCCAAATATCGAGCTTGTTTATGCACTCCAGCTTCTTCAGGTGGTCGTGAATGCTTCCATGATGGATGTTCAATGTTTCTGCAATCTCTCATGATGCGTAATGTGGGTTTGACTTGATCAATGCCTTTATTTTGTCATCATCAACCTTGGTGAAACTTCCTGACTGAGGAGTGTCGCTGAGATCAACATCACCAGCACAAAATTTCATGAACCATTGTTGGCACTGATGTTCTTGTAGAGCATTGTCACAATAAACTTTGTGCAACTTTTCACAAGCATGATGCACATTCTTCCCTTTATGGAAGTAAAACAGTAAAACATGGCAAAAATGCACAGTTTGGTCTTCCATCTCTAACTTGTAAAATCACCAAAACTCAACCAAATTGCTCCATTTTTTTTTAGAATGAAGCTAGAACTGTCAGCTGTCAAATGACATAGCAATAACATAGATGCGAATGACTCTACTAATTCTAAAAATGAACCATGTGTCACAAGCATACGTCATGACTTTTTCAACAACCCAATATTTTCCTTGCACCATTATTTACTCTACAGGCTAAATCTCTTACCATGAGCCTCAATTACTACACACAAGACTGACTTCCTCACCTTAACTCCCACAAAACAACTGGAGTTTAGATTTATAATGAGATAAACAGCTTTTTGAAAAGGTAAAAAAGCTGGATGTACGACAGATCAGCATTACTCATGAAATATTATAATGGGCATATGTTGTCTGTGTCTAAAAAATAGAGTAAGATAAGAAATAATCAGTTTTTGCTCCTATGTGTGTTTTATCCTCTTTCATCTTCTATAATTCATAACGCTACTTCATAGAATTTTGGAGCTTATAGTCTTAAAATTATAACTGTTGTATAATTTAATTGTAAATAACTGGGTCATCTCATTTAAATCTTCATTACTTTGATATGTTCTAAATCCATGGAGTGCTTGGAGATTATCACAGTTTGCCAGAATTTTATCAGACATAGTTTGGATTCCAACTTTGTTGGAAAATTTTGAAAATTATTACTTTTGAGATTCTCTTTTTTATTAAATACAATTGCTGATGCTAAATCCCTCAACTGTCCATTTTTATCTGTTTAACATTTTGTAACATGGATGTTAGCAGTATAACCTGGATCCAAAAACTCTCTGAATATTAGATTAAGTATTTGCCAGGTTTGGAGAGAGAGAGAGAGAGAGAGAGAGAGAGAGAGAGAGAGAGAGAGAGAGAGAGAGAGAGAGAGAGAGAGAGAACTGTTATACTCAAATAACAAATGGTTAAAAACCTCAGTTTAAATTGAGGTCTGTTGTTTGATAACTTTTTCCTTTCTAGGTCTTAGCAATATGCATGCTTTCATGATTACCTTAATCTTCCTTAGTTGTCGGTGGACAAAAGAACTAGAACAAAATGGTTATAATATGTCAATCTGGGGAAAATTAGAGTTGCTATAAATAGAAGCAAGAATACTGGCTTTTAGCTTGTATTTCTTGAAATGCACCTCCAAATGCTTTTCAGTGACCCATTTTTTTTTATGTCAGTGGATAAGCCATCAAACTCTCCTCTTACCTGATGCACTGTGGTTAACTTACAGGTTCACTCCTTTACTGATATCTTTATGCCATTGCAATTAGCTGTTATGAAGACTCTGTATTACATAAACTCCTATTGATACTTAACGTTTGTCTATGACACTGCAGTGGATAAAACTTTGCAAGATGATGGTAAACATAAATTTTTGCCTTGAGTAAAACAGATACTGCTAAATTACACAAAGTGCCTTTTAAGGATTTGTTATACTGAAAGGAATTTATTTCAATTGGTCTGGTTTGCAAATTCATATATACAGCACTGGAATGGGTAGCCAAAAATTTCTATCACATATTGGAGCACAGTGCTTCTCTTTGCCACAATATCTGTTGCATTTTCTGAAGAGCTTCTCATCCCCTGTTCTAAATTAAAATTATATGCTATCTATTAAATAAGGAGCCAAGCTTTCCTATTTTGTGTTATACTCTTGGCCTAACTTGCAAAGCATCCAGACACATATAAACATGTAATCTGAAAATCATGGAGAAGAAAAATTCTGCAAAAATCTGAGAACATTGGAATTCTAATTATATATTTTTTTGTGGCATTACTTTGATAACAAATTAGATAAAGATAGAAGGATTAACAAATATTCAGGTTAATATTATATATAAATATAGAGACAAAACTCCCAAATAAAACCATGATTAGCCAACTCCAACTGTGTATTAAATATATATATATATATATATATATATATATATATATATATATATATTAGATAAGCACACACACACACACACACACACACACACACACACACACACACGGCCTGACAAGTACGCGAACTCATTCAAGAAAAAGTGCTGCATACCTCATTGCTGAATATCACTACTGCCAACTTCAAAGTACTCCCCTTGGGAAGGTATGCACCAACACCACTGCCTAATCCACCCTTCAAAGCAATTTGGGAACTCTTTTTCTGGAATGTCTATCAAACTGTCATCATATTACCCTTGATGTCCTGCATGTCATCAAAATGTCTTCCTTTCAGTATTTCCTATATCTTTGGATAAAGAAAGAAGTCATTGGGTCCAGATCAGATAAGAAGGGAGGGTGTTCCAATACAGTTTTTCGTTTACTGGCTAAAAACTCCCTCACAGACAGTGCCATGTGAGCTGGTGCATTGTCATGATGCAAGACCCATGAATTGTTGGTGGAAAGTTCATGTTGTCTAACTTTTTCATGCGGCCTTTTCAGCATTTCCAAATGGTAAACTTGGTTAACTGTTTGTCCATTTGGTAGAAGTTCATAGTGAATAACCCCTCTGATATCTAAAAAGGTTAGCAACATCATTACAAACAAGTTCAGGAACTTAATCGTCAGACCTAATACATGTAATGACCTAAGGTTGTTTATCCCAAGAATGTAAGAATGGTTCAACATTGGAAATATTTTATTATAACTTACAAATTATTTAACTAAAGTAAAGCAATGTAAATTAAATAAGTTAAGAAAACACTGCCTAAAGTTTTATATTTATTTTAGTCAGTGTAATAAATTAGGAAAGATGTCTAAATTTTCATAATTTTCTTTCCCTATTTTTTTAAAGTACGAATTTAAGAACATTTCCACAATCTGTAAAGACATTAAAGAAAAAAAAAAAACTAAAGTAAGCATCATTTTCAGTGTGGAGCATCATTAGAAACAATTTAAGAGAAATAAACATGACAGAGACACCTATTATCTATGGTATTATTCAAAAGGTTACATAGAAATAGTCAAAACAATAAGAAAAAATATTTATCATTTGGAAAGGAAGATATATTGGTTATTTAGATATACTGGTAGTTATTCATTTCAAGATGATATTACAATGTGTATGGAATATCCTAATAGACCAAAAACCGGTTAGAACTATTAGGAAATTTAAACATTGCAAAATGAAAAACCAGTAATCAGGGAAATTCTCTATGCCATCACAACTTATTTAAAAAATATAGTGGAAGAGATTTACAAGTCATAACAGTAACAAAAACTTTAAATACTAAGGAATTGACCAAATAAACCAGTATAATTAGGGAATAAGTTTTTAAATGCTGTGAATATGTGAAAAATAATCTTGATAAATGGGGAGATATGCCAAATTAATGAAGTGGAAAACTTAAAAATATAAAGATATTAATCCTCCCCCAATGGATTATCAGTTATATTTCAGCAGGTTTTCCCCGGAGATTGGGGGGGGGGGATTAATTCCAAACTTTATTTAAAGAATACATTTTTACAGAAAGCAGGGGGCATTGTGAGTGTTCACTGATTCAAGTTCGTGTGGGTGCCCATTGCTTTCAAAATCCGGTATTCAAAACATAGAATTTGGAATAAGGAAAGGTTTATTGATTGAGAAGGCACTAGCTCGAAGAGATGAGGGGCGTTAATGCTTCCAGAAATTCAATTTAAGAGCACCCCTAAAGCAGTCGTCTTTTAGGTCAAAGGGAAGGAGGAATGGTGGGTGATGACTGTAGACAGCTTGGTGCCCATAGGGATCCAAGGAAGAGCTTGAAATCTAAATCTCTTTGTTCCTGGTAGGTGTATCGATAAGGAAAATAATCGATTAGCTGTGCACAGACTGATTGATTAAATTGAGGCTCGATACGCAGGACACACCACCACAAGTCGTTTAAGAATAGATAAAAGATTTATTAAAAGGTTTGATATTAACAGGGAAAGAGCTAAGGGAAATAGAAAGTAAAGGAAATAGTTACAGCATACCACTAGGACCCCATCAACATCAGTACTGGCAGAGCATCACGGGCGAAGCATCATCAGCACCGGCAGAGCATACCAGGTGAAGCATCAGAAAAACATCACGGGCATCAGCACCGGAAAATCAGCATGGGCGAAATGCAGAGTTGCATCAGGACAGTGGTGGCTCTTGCTGCTGCGGCTGCTGCTGCTGCTGCTCAAGGTCTTTTCAGCTCCCTTCTTATGGGGGTCTGGACAAAGAAGGCTTAGTGCCGAAAGACTAGAGCTTGGTGCCAAATGACGTATGCTCCAGCACGTACGGGCCCGGATCTGGCCAGGAGCCGGGGCCGTAGTGTGTTACTTTTATCTCCTTCCGGGCTACTGCCCAGAAGTTGTTTCTAAAATTTATCTTATCCCAGTTCCCCAGGGACAGCCAGTTCCTGGAGGGAGTGGGTGCATACCCAAGCTGTATCTTCTTCTATGACCCTGAGCAGGCCTTCATTCTATATCATCAATACAATTCAGTCCTAGGGCTGCGAGGGGGACTAGGCATAGTTTACATGAATGCTTCTAATATTTAACTTTCGATACATTTTCGACATCTTTAGGTACAGCCACCCATTGCAAAAACACAATAAAATCAAGATTACAATAATGATCAAAATAGGGGTAAAGATGGCAGTAAAATATTTGTTAGCAGTTGGGCTATGAAACAGAAAATCATACCAATTATGGTTCGAATCTTGAGCGATAACATGTGATAGCCCCTTTGATTGGCAACTACAGTAGTGGCCAATCGGTGTTCATTTAAGCTTTTTTGATTGTTTGCTAAATGTTGAGACAATAACTTAGATTGCTGTAAAATAGTGGCTAGATCTAAATGTAGATAAACAGTCGGAGGTTGCAAACGACGTGGTATCCATGTCAGGGTTTCATCATCCTCTAAATCTTGAGTCAGGTAAAAAACACTACCGTTCCAATAAAGCAACTCGAGATGCTGCAGACATCCCGAGAACGGGGCAGGCAGTCTCATAACATGGAGTTCTGTCGCATTGGAGTTTGCAAAACATACGTGTTGAGGTTCTACTTCATATAGGACAGAAAAATTAGTTATTGGGTACACAGTCAGAATACATAAATTGATAAAGTCAGATAATAAACAAGGTTCCATTATTCGGAGGCGTCCATTACATATTGGTCCTTCATCTGTAGATATACAATCAGTAAGTTTGTAAGTAACATTATCATGATCTATAAAAGTTCCTTCTATTTGGAGTTGTAGAAAATAATCCCCTTTTATAATAGGTAAAGTATGAAAAGAACATAATATCTTAGTATCTTTAGGAAGGTAACATATTATGGTGCCAATGCACCATAAAGGAGTACAAGTCACATTAGGCTTATTAGTAGCTATTCTAGAACTTTGGGGTATAGAAAACATAGACCTCCAGGTCTCAGTGTTTCCTTGCATTAATAGGCATTGTGCATTTTCCTTTTGGATTAATGCATATAATAATTGTAATGAACATTGGGTCCAATCAAACAATAAGCTAACATTAGAATCTAGTTTAAACTGATTAAGCCTGGATGCAGTGAATGTTCACAACATTTCTTTCTGATAAGATAAAGTCTTAACATGAGGGAGTATAGTTGTTGGTAACCATTGAGCATTAATAGCTACAGCTTGTGATGCGTCTGATCCAGTATTCTTTAAGTGGTAAGCTAGAGCTTTTAAATCTATAGAGCTTTACAGGAATGTCACAATTTATTATTACAGCATGTCTTTTTTATAGGGACTCTTAACCAATATTCCAATCTCAAATTACGTTTCACATAGTTTTGATGTTTTGTTTTTCTTGGGACTTTTACAGTCTTTACTTTTTGTGACTGCTCTCTCCAGGGTACACTGTGACCTACTTTATGTTTAAGGATTTACTTATCGTCTAAAGTGTGGCTGCCATGACTACCTACTCATTATTTAAATTCTAGCAGCTAAATATAATTGCAAAACTCACAGTGTGCAGACTTGAACTATTACTTAAAAAAAAACTAGCAGTGGCTGTGTTTAGGGTAAAATTTATCTAAAGTCTATTTTTACGTAAATACAATACTTAGTAATAAAAGGAAGTCTCAAACCTCTCTTGTCCTATAGAGGACTAAACATTCTAACAGAGGGTAACATCTGTTTCTCAGTCAAAGCTTCAATATCTGTTGCTACAGCAATGCACAAGGCAAAGAACCAAAACAAGGCTGCTGATTAACATACCCCATAGTCAGTAAGCTGTCTCTTACCAGAACTCTCATGGCCAAAAGACCTTGGTCTGCTGGTCTCTAAGGATATTTTTCACAGTTGCATAAGCAAGGATGAATGATAGCACCAGTTTTTCACAGACACTGTATCTCACAGATGGGCTTTTTCTTAGGCCTGTGTGGCCAAAGGCCTAAGCCTCAGTTTCCAAGGGGCTTGAGTCCCCTATTTTTCAGTCCTGGGGGTCCCCTCGGACTGTAGCCTGTCTTAGGGAGTTTCCTTTTTAGGAAATCTTGCCCCGTCGTTGACTTACACAGCCAGCTATCATCAGGATACCCCAGGAACTTGTCATAAATGTAGAGAAAGTACTGTCTGTTAAAGGATCTGATGTGGAGAAAAGGCACATGGGTTCATAGAGACAGGAGATATTACATGACCAACCATAAGGCAGCACCCCAGACATCCAGTGCTGAGCGTGGATCTTTATTTCAATGTGGCCCTGTCAGACACCGGGATGCTGTCGGCCCCTGGCATATTCCCTATTCTTATTTATTAAAAAGAAAAAAAAAGACCATATACATTGGTAGCAACATCTCGAATACCGTTGTTCAAAAGTCTGAAGATGACTGGAAAGAGAATGAGAATGAGGATAATAATCACAGCTTCCTCAAGGGCATTAACCCTAGCTTCTAGTTTTCTATAGGTTCCTGAGTGGCTAAAGTTAAAGAAACATTCCTAGACAGCTGATCTACATGTTGGGCAGTATGTATGTTTTGTACAAGTGCCATGGTGGTCTAGAATAATTTCTGTAACTACACGTTTTGATCTGACTAAAGCATTAGTAACTGAAGAACCTGGAATCCTGGGTCTGAATACCAAGGAGAATCTATTTTAACCATCATGAGCAAGTAAGGAGGTTGTTGAGATACACAGGAACTGATAACACATTTTGTACATGATACATTGAACAATGAATTGTTAGAAGTCATATTAAACAAACTACGATGAGTAACCATAAGAAAAACATACAGTACAGCAACACAAGCCTCAAAGGCAAAACAGAATAGGATTTTAAAAGAGGCCTGATAAAAATAACAGGAGCTGTGGCAAGGGCAGCTGTCCACAGGTAAGGCTTAACATAAGAATGTTTAAAATTAGTAAATAATATTCAATTCCACTAGCTTATTTTTGATATTTAATTTTAACTGATTAATTATATTTAGCTTAACTATACCTAAAGCTCTCTCAAGACCTTTCACAAACCTTCTATGACTTTTCTAGTCTCTTCCTAGCTTGTCCCTACTCACTCATTCAGAAATAACCATCTCTAGTACAAACTACTTTCTTTCAGTTCTTTTGAAAATGTACTTCCGTACCTTATAGCTTTCTTGTAAACATAAATCATTTTCTTTTATATTATAATTCATAAGCTCTAAAACCTTAATTTTTTACTGACAATACCAAACAAACAATTAGTATTTTTACTGGCAAATCCAGGCAGGTATTTTGTAACCTTCAAAAGCATACACTTTTGTAATAAAACACAGGCTTCAAGAGAATACAAAACAGGATTTTTGGAGGAAGGCCGGTAAAAAGTAACAGGAACAGTGGAGATGGGGTGGGCGTCAGTGGCCGGGGAGACTGTATCTGCGACAGAGCCGGATGGGAAGGAGGCAGTGGGCGGGGAGACATAAGGCCGGATCAAACGATGTGGAATCCAATCTGGAGTGTCTGTGTCCTAGGAAATATACAAGCATACCCTCTTCCCTGGTTAACAGTATGTCCGGTCCCCTTCAGGTACCGGTTAACAGGTCCTTTCATTTCACCAAAGCCTTAGGTTGACACAAGTCAGTATTCCAATGTTTATACATAGGTGAGTGTCCTGATGTGTCTAAATTTAAAATATTGATGATAAAAAGGGCATGTTGATGAGGGGATGCATATTTATATTCATTACCTTGTAATTTTGATATTTGAGTTTTTAAGGTTTGATGAGCCCTTCTGGATAAATACATTTGATCTCGTGCTGAAGAATATTCACCTTTCCCTTGAAGCATATCTACAGTAATTGAATCACTATGTCTACTGGAATTAGCAAAGTGTTGTGCATTATGATCATATTCAGTCCTCCAAAGGAGATACTCTCCACCTGTTAAGCAGGCTTTACAAACCTGAGTCCAATCATAGGGAGTCATCCATCTCCCTGCCAGTGTCAACTAATGTAAGGGTATACGGCGCTACAGGTCTGTATTCTGTGCAAGCTGATTTTAGTTCCTTTAAAACTTTATAGGGTAGAGTCTCCCATATGGGCTCATCCTCTTCATCAGAATCTCTACTATACACTACTGGACAACATAGTGAAGAGTCAAAGTCCCCATTAGCCTCTGCCTTTTTAATAGCTCTTTGAAACCGAGGTGTAGGTTTAGAGTGACGTGGAGGAATAGGTATTAGAGGATGCTCTAAAGGAGGCCAGGGTTTTGTATATTTTTAATTTTTAGCTGATTACTTTGGGGGACCTGGCCCCTTATCCTCCTTTCTAGTAAAGGGAAAGTTCCATGGATCTTGTTCATTATATTTGGCTGCCTCAGTTTCCAATTTGGCAGCATCTGGGGGAGGGAGGTTTTTGCCCTCACTGTCTGAATTAGTATCCGAATCTGTATATCTTTAGTAGGAATGCCATCTAGTTTTTCAGGAGGCACTCCAGCCTTTAATAGGGCCTGACACATTTCCTTCCTGGATCAAATCATTCACTCTCTAACACATGCGGCGGTAAGCAAATAGAAGTATCCACCCCCGACGGGAGAGAGCCATCAGCTCACCCCGCTTTCTCCACGAGAACGGTTTTAAGAACATCAGGTAATTGGGGCGGGTCTGCATCTCGTAGCTTGCCAGCCTAATTCTCACTAAGACCAGACCCCAGAGCCCATTCCCTAGCAAGGGAAGAAAACGGAGAATCCTCCCATCCCGGAATATTACAAGTAACACATAAAACTTCCTTCTTTCTCTTAAAAAAAAAGGCATTGTTTCGGTGGTCGTGCGTATCCTGCCGACTTCGCCAATTTGTATGGATAAGGAAAATTATCGATTAGCTGTGCACAGACTGATGGATTAAATTGAGGCCCGATATGCAGGACACACCACCACAAGCCGTTTAAGACTAGATAAAAGGTTTATTAAAAGGTTTAATAGTAACAAGGAAAGAGCTAAGGGAAATGGAAAGTAAAGGAAATAGTTACAGCATACCACCAGGACCCCATCAACATCAGTACCGACAGAGCATCACGGGCGAAGCATCATCAGCACCGGCAGAGCATACCAGGTGAAGCATCAGAAAAACATCACGGGCATCAGCACCGGAAAATCAGCATGGGCGAAATGCAGAGTTGCATCAGGCAGGACAGTGGTGGCTCTTGCTGCTGCAGCTGCTGCTGCTGCTGCTCAGGGTCTTTTCAGCTCCCTTCTTATAGGAGTCTGGACAAAGAAGGCTTAGTGCCAAAAGACTAGAGCTTGGTGCCAAATGACGTATGCTCCAGCACGTACGGGCCCGGATCTGGCCAGGAGCCGGGGCCGTAGTGTGTTACTTTTATCTCCTTCCGGGCTACTGCCCAGAAGTTGTTTCTAAAATTTATCTTATCCCAGTTCCCCAAGGGACAGCCAGTTCCTTGAGGGAGTGGGTGCATACCCAAGCTGTATTTTCTCCTATGACCCTGAGCAGGCCTTAAGACTATATCATCAATACAGTAGGTTCTGGAGACCCCCCACTGATCTGAGTCCAGTCTTGAGTTCATTGTAAGTCTGTGATAGACCATCATTATGTTGTACATTGTCTCCACACCTCTTCAGGAGCAGCACCTTTTGACTAGCGGCTACTTTTGCAAAATACTCAAGCCTCAAGCAGAGTCCCACTACTTAAAGAGCATATCTGTAGCAGGAGCTATCAGCCTGAAGGCCATGGGAAAATGCAGGCTGGAGTGAAGGTCCAGTCAGACAGAGGAGCATTTCCCTGTTTCTTCAGGAGGAAGAGCAAAATTGGATCCACCCTATCAAGCAGTACCTATTAAAAAGTCTCAGTAATTTAAATTGGTGACCAAACATTTGGAAAATAAACAAAACAAGTAGTGCTCCCATTCTACTGGCAGTTATACTTCACTTACTGATAATAATTCTACACTGTGATGTGGAGAAATATTCCTTTTGCAACTCTGGATCTTTAACTCCCTAATAACCCAGTCAATCCCCACACCCCTCAATATGTTTATAAATATGTTACTGGGAAATGACGTTGAACCTTGGCTCTTTGTCTTCTTGAAGGAATTTCTATCAAGAGACAGAATTTTGTGCAGCCATAAGAGAGCAAAAAGTTTATTAGTAAAAGCAAGTACCCTTGGAGACATGGAGTGGGATGACCCAAGACAGGGAAGCAGCCTCACGTTACCTTGCAGGAAGGCTTTTATTTCTATGATAGAATTGCATCCTCTCTCCCCTCTCTTATCTTCTCTTTCCCCTTGAGGTTCCTAGTCCTCTGGCATTTAGCAATACATTTCTTTGATTTAGGCGCACAGGTAAGCACATCCCCATGGTTCGGGTGTGTGTGAACATATCCCTTCGTGGTATTTGTAAGCCTCGAATCCTGCTGGGCAGAAGCAAGGAGTCTTGACCCAAGTAGTAACTGCAGCAAGGGGTTTTCTAACCTGGTCTAAATTTATCCTGCTGCTCATTTCTATCTATCTACCTACTCTATCAAACTCATTTTCTACTTAACTCAGCCTGAATCTGCTTTCATTGCTTAAAATTAAGAATTACAATTTACAAAATGACCATAATTAACAATGAATCCTACAAATTGACAAGAACCATAAACAGTTCATTAAGAAAATAACAATTTAGAAATTGCTATTAAGTTTTAAAATTGGTGTAAAAAGCCCATATATTCCTGTCACTTTCCAGTGTAATCAATGTTAGCCTGAACTTTGTATCTATGTATTCTGCACCTTTCTCTAAACTCTTCTCTCTCTCTCTCTCTCTCTCTCTATATATATATATATATATATATATATATATATATATGTTTTTCTTTCTTATTGTTCATAAAAATATCATGTAATTATCATGTCTCTGTGATTTTCTTTGGAATCAAATTATAAACACCCTCAAAGTCAATAGTTATATATTTCACATTTTTTTGTCAACTCTGTAGTAATTCATTGAACAGTGCTATCAAGATGAACTCAGTTTTTCTTTCCCCACTTGTGAATATCGATGCTGTAGCTTTTAATTTTTTTGTTTTTTCTTTTTTGGAAGGGGAGAGGCAGCAAAACTAGTGCTGCAACAAATATCCTGGCACAAATACCGGAGGCTTTGCTAGAGCATATGTTTTCAGGAATGGACTTGCTATATCATACCAATTAGTGAAAAGAGCAAAATATATAAAGAAACCTTTGTGGTTTCCTTCCATCCTTTCATTAATTGATATGACTGCATATTTATTTTCTCCTTAAGAAGAGAAATGTAAGTTTGTTTTTTGTTTCCAAACCTGTCTGAATTTCTATTTAACATATAAGAAAGATGTATATTAGTAAGAATTAGTATTGTGCAGTGCTGAATTTTCCATCAAGATTTGCCAATTCACAGTTTATTGCCACCACGTGATAAAAGCAACTAGGCTTTACTATTAAAAGTCAGCAAATAGGATTTGATAACTATTTTCAGGGGAATTTGCACTGTCTTTGCTGTGTTGTAACTGCTTCTACTTTCACATATCAAACAGCTATTTATGTGCCATAAGTAACTATTAAAGATTTTATATCCAGAATATATTCAGCCTCATAAGCCTGTGCATTCAAATGAGACTTCAGGAGCTTGTAGCCCTTCAGCATGGTGGTCTCCCTCAGAAAGTTCCAATTATCGTGGGCAGCTCCTCAGTCATACCTCATATATGCCATTTTTCATTATTATACGGTGTCTTCCTTGTTTCTGGTTTTGTTTTTCTCTTACAGCTTCCCCTCCTTCTTGTAAAATCCCTTTAGGCAGCACTGCCCAAGACAGTCTCACCATAACCAATGTTCCTGAGAACCTTTCAGGTTTGACCAATAACTTCCATGCCAGTGTTGTTGCCTCCAGATATCCCAATGACTTCAGTTCCCTACGGAGAGGCCAAAGCTATCCTGAGAAATGTTATCCCTAAGTTTGTGTCCTGCTTTGTTTTCTGGTCCTTGAATTAGTGCTTCTTGGACTCTGATTCTGTGAAATCTTTTAAGACATCAGTTCCATCAGACTATGTCCTAACCTCTTTCTTGGAGTCAACAGCAATTCAAAGACCCTAATGAAGGGACTTTAGACTTCTCCATAGCAATTGGTTTTCAAGTGTACATGGAAACAATAAAAATCTCGCTCTCTTTTTCAGTTCCAGTTATAATGCAACTTTCTATTTATCATAAATGCATTCAGTTTGGGCTTCCCCAGAACACACTAATATATTAGCTAAACATATTTTGTTAGAATAATTTTATTTTTTGGTTGGTTGATTGAGAGGTTTGTCACTTTATGTATGATCTTCCAAGAAAAAATAAAAATCTCTCAACTCTTTGGCAGTGGACAAAGGTCTTGATGGGTATAATTTTCTAATTGTACACAACCACTTGCTTTATAATAACTGTACCAGTAAATCAGTTGGGTATGAGCATCTGTTGGTTGTAAGCTTTAAGAAACACTCTAAGGTTTATTTTTATTGGAGATTATCTCTGAAAATAATATTTTCAAACTAAAAATTATCAGAAATATAGTGTTCAGTTATAAGCCAACTTTTCCCTTTGGCTTTGTTCAGTTATAAGCCAACTTTCAATTTCATAAACAATTTTATTCTGAGAACACAAATGCAGTAGGCATAAAATGCTAACTATAAAGAAAAGTGTATCACTTGACAAATTAAACATGAATAATTTGTCTACCCATCTGAATAATTTTTAGAAAATATTGAGACTGAAAATGGGATTCTCACCAAGTGTCTTACAAAATTGCCATTGGCAAAGAGAATGGGCAGAAAGAAAGGACAGGAGAGAGAGAGGGAGGGAAGGAAGATGGGAGGGAGAAAGGGAGAGACAAAGGAGAGGGAGAGAAGGAGAGAGGACTGGGGGGGCGGTATAGAGAGAGAGAAAGAGAAGAGAGGGTGCTGAGAAGAAAATAAAACAATATCAATTTCATTGTTCAGATACGTCCTTCCTGGTTAAATTTTGGTGTAGTTTATCCTTTTAATTTTAATCCAATTTTTCTGTTCTACCTGGCTCAACTATAAAATCTATCCTCAAGTTTACTCAAGCAAAATATATGAAAAGTTGAATTTTTTCAAATATTTTGTTGCATGTGACTAATTACTTCAGGGTTTAAAAATGCCTCCTTCAGTGTTATATTATCTTATTTTTTCTTGAATAATCACTATAATTTATTTATTTTACACCTTCTACCTTGTGATTGTTTCATTATTTCTACTCAGGATAAATAAAAATAAATATTAGTTACACAGTGTCTCTTTGTTCATTTTGACCTACTCAGGGTGGGTCAGTTTAAATTTCTTGATATGTAACAGCTTGTTGAAACGGACTTTGTTGTCCATTCTTTCTTTTGTGATTATGAGAATATATATATATATATATATATATATATATATATATATATATATATATATATTTTATGTATTATATGGTATGTGTTATATAATACGTAAATATATATCATGTCCCTATATGTTTTTTTTAAACGTAGAAAAAGAAGTTTGTAACTTTTACAAAGATGAGCCTAATTTAACATCATTTGGGTCAAGCTAAAATGCCATTGTTCGCCCTGAACAACCCCTTTTTATGTTTCCTTGAAACTAAAATGCTCTCATAAAATCTGTACTTTCCTTTATAACATCTATCATAATAATAAATAATTATATGTAACATATTGGTTATGGCTCTTTGTTTTTAAGAGACGGAAACCCAACTCAATTATCTTAAGAAAAGAGGGATTTCACTGACACACGTGATTGGGAAGTCCAAAGTGGTACTGTTACCAGGGATGGTATTTGTACCTTGGTTCTTGTCTTCTTGAAGGAAAGACTTCAGTCAAGAGACAGAATTTTGTGCAGCATAGGACTGCAAGAAATTTATTAGTGGGCTGGCCGAGTGGCGTGGTGGTTATGCACTGGCTTGGGAAGTCGGCGACCCCAGTTCCGGTCCCGCATATGAGGGCCAGTGACACTGCCCTCCAAAAAATAAAAATAAAAATATAAAAATATAAAAAAATAAAAAAGAAAGAAATTTATTAGTTAAAGCAAGTACACTCTGAGACGTGGAGCCAGCTGACTCAAGAGAAGGAACCCACTTCCTTATATGGTGTGAGGGTTTTTATTTCTAAGGGTAGAATTTCTTCCCCTCTCCCTCTCTATTATCTTTCTCTCATGAGGTGTCCCGTCATCCTCCTGGCTGGTTCCCAAACTTGTTTCTCAGGGCGTAAGCATGAACCTGTCAATTTCCCATGATTTATTTGAGAAGCTCATTAAAATGGTCCAAGAAGCAGGTTGTATGTTCTGATACGAGGGATGGTTTCCCTCCCTCCCTGGCATTTTTTTCCTTCCCCTAACAACATATCTTGTTTTCAATATCCTGCTGAGCAAGCGAGGTGTTTGTGCCCCAAGTGAGAGCAGCTGCCAGGGGCCTCCTAACCGGGGCTAGCTCCCCCCTTCTCCTGCTCATTTCTACCTTTCTACCTACCCTATTAGCACTATTTCATATGGTTAAGTTCAGGAGCTTCAGGAATGTTGTCTCCCTTACAAAAGCATAAAATCACCTCTTCACCTTTGAGCTCTACTTTCCTAAATTTGTTCTTTCCCACTAAAGACAGTCTTTCTACACAAAATAAGAATTTATATTCACTTTCAACATGGCACTAGAAGTTCATGGACTGTTGTTTAAGCAGCTGCAATTCAATTCATCTCCAAATATTTCTTATATGTTGTGATTAAAGACCAGAATTCCCCAGGTAAAATGGTAAAACTTGAGCCAATAATCACTTTGACCACTTCAATATGAAGGAAATAGTTTTTGAAAGTAAACAGAAAAAAAACAAGGTGCTATTAGAAAAAGATGAAAGACATTTAAATGAGGAAAAAGGAGCAGAATTTAAACCATTACAATGAATTTAAGCCCACTGAGGTTAGTGTGTTTGCCTATAACATGTTTTTCTACTCATCTCTATTTATGGATGAATGTCTACCTCTTAACATGTTGCTTGACATACAGTAGATATTCGATAAATATTTGTTGAATAATTACAGTTGAATACTTGAGGTACCTCATCCATACTTATCACTGTTAAAATGTTTTTCTTATTTTCTTTAAAACGAGCTTAATTTGGACTTTAGTGATAATTTCCTTTTTCTGCCTCACTACCAGAAAAACATACCAAATTTTATGCCATTTGTGAGAAACATCAAATCAGAATGCATTCTAATTTCCCATCACTGTGCTTGCCAAATTATTAATCAGTATTACAAAATATGAAAGGAGGTCATCTCTTTATTTTTAATGTAATATTTATTTTTGTCTTATGCATTCACATAAATAAATTGCATCACTAAAGTCCATTTTCTGTAAAACTTAACTCTGTGATATTCTTCCCACACATTCTACATTTTCTACTTATTAATTTTTTTGGACTCAGATGAAAATCCACCCCTTTCGGAAGTCAGGGAGACCTCCAAAATCTCTCTCACAGTTATTTTCCACTTCCATTTTGTTCCATCAGCACTTGTGTGCTCTCATTTATACACTCTGGGGTACATAACTATGTCTACCTCACCCCTAGAAACCATTTTGGGGATAATATTGTGTTTTGATTAAATTCAACAACCTTAAATTCTTTAATCCCTACTATATGCCTGCTTCTAAGCTGTGAGAATATGAAGATGTAAAATCAATCACCAAGAGATGGTCACAGGCTGCAAGTGAATCTGATGTCTATTCACATGTTCTACAACTTGATAGCTGTTAGATGACATTTAGAAAAGCATTATTATTTTTTTCCCCAGGGCTTCCATGCTGTAGTCTGCTTCTCTTATATTTACTAGTTAACTCTATACTTTTTGTCTCTACATACTAGAGAACAATTGGATTTCCAGACACTGCCTACATTTTTTTTTTCATTTCCATATTCTCAATAGAATGTGAGCTTTGTTAGAAAAGATACTAGGTTTCATCCATTGCTATATATCAACTGCCCAGTGCCTAGCACATATAATCAATGATACAGAGAGTACCAAAAAACGTATACACATTTTAAGAAAGGAAAAAATTGTTTTAAAGGTGTAACACAGGAGTGGCACGTTGGTTAAGAGCTGGCTTGGGACTCCAGTGGCCCTGGTTCAGATCCCTCATATGAGGGCCAGTGACACTGCCCTCTACAGCTAAGATGGTGAACAACAGCTCCACTTGGAGCTGGGCTTCTGTGAGTCCTGGGGACGGCATAGCTGCACCCCCTGCTGCAGTGGGCTGCCATAGGCTACAGTGTGTGGACGGCAGCCAGCATGAGTGGCTGGCAGTTGCTGTGAGTGGCCGTCCAGAGGCTGGTGACTGATCTGCCGCACTCTCTCTGCTTCACCCAGGGAGAGTGCAATGATGATACCAACATGGGCCAGTGAAGCAATGTCGTCCACAGCTAGAATGAAGAACAAAAGGATAGTAACTTGTCTGTTCCCCTTCCCCGATTCCCAAACGCTGTTCCCCTCCCCAGTTCCCTAATACAAATCTTTTAAAAAAAAAGAAAAAAAAAAGTGTAATACAATGAATGATGCTGGTATTCATTTGATTAATGCCATCTTTTGAGCAAATGCCATACTATACACATTGCTACCGTTATTCAGTTCATATGTTATATAGATAACATCTCTTACAATGTGTACACTTTTTTGGCACCCCAAGTATATTTGGTAATTGGCAAGTGAATGAATAAAAATGAGCAACAGTACTATGAATGTAAACAGGTAGAGACCTTTCTGATAAAGTTGGTGCAAAACTTTTAACAGAGGAAATGAAGTTTATGTTCTTAGAACATAATCAAGAAATTGGCAGGTAGTGATAATAAGAAAGGGCAAGAAGACTCTTTAAACTCTGCAAGAGTAAGGGAAACAGGAAAAAGATGGAAAGTAAGGCATATTACATATTACATATTACATATCTTACATGCATGCATGAACATATCCAAATATAACATATGTATTAACAGAATCATTTATGCCAAATAAAGCTATGTTTTATGAACATTATTTTAATTTAATTTGGAATTGCTCCTTCTAATTTTATTTTTCTTTAGCTTTCCCTTATCAGTAGGTTCAAGAATTCCTAATGTGATAAATCTGCACCTACACATAATGAGTTGCCAGCTTCTTTTATCAACTAAAATTTGGCATTATTGTGCTTCTGACTGCAATGGACGGTGTGTTTTAGCAATAACTGTGATGCTTTTCCCCATACACTTCAAACATGAGCTATAATCTCATCATTTTCTTAATTTAACAGTTCGGCATCATAACAAATTAAAGATAATCTTTCACCAGCAGGAAGCCTGTTATCTACCTCTTGTGAAAGGCATTTGTCTCTTGAATATATGTAGAGTTATTTTTTCTGGGATGCAAATTTAGAGACAGTTCTTCTAGAGAATGGAATTTCAACTAAGGAAACTGGAAATGTGAAATAAAACTATTAAGTTTTTACATATTTTTATAAAAATTTGAATTAAATCACACTAGTGATGCTAATGTGATTTAAGCATATTTATTCTCAATATAACCTTAAATCTCTGCATGATTAGCTTATTTAATCAACAGAATCTACAGTTTCATTAGAATATGTTTAATCATTCTTTGTAATTATTATAATTTAGTACAAATGTAATGAAAGAAAGGGAAACAGGCATATTTCAAAAGCCAACTACATCAATAGGTCCTCAGCTCTCATAGATTCTTCTTCCTATTTCCATAAAAAGGTATTAATATGTTATTGTAGATGTTGGTTGGCTCTTCCATTTAAGGACAGATTCTGCATCTTATTTGCATTGGAATCAATGAGATCTCTCACAGATCCTGTGGTTAAATGGGAAGAATGAATGGAGGAAGTAGTAGGGTATAGTACAAACATGAATACTCCTCCCATTCTCACTCCTTATTCTCTTTCACTGAAGCATCATTAAAGAATGGCTTCTGTCAATTTATAATGTAATATTATTTATAAGACTCAGAAACAACAAAAGACTAATGTAGGAATCGAAATATCAGGGGCCAGGTCAATTGAAAAAGGGTTCAATGGACTTTCCAGTATGTTATTTCAATCTTGGTAGATCAGGGGCAATGATAGTAAAGGTTAAAAGTTTATTAGGCTAAATTAAAAAGCAATTAAGTTATTTGATTTTCAAAGCTCTTTAAAGATTGCTCTTGACTATATGCTTATTTAATGAGGTGTTATAAGAACTCATTGAATATATACAATTTGCTTTATGATTATACATGAGTCTAACTAATAATGAACTTTTCCTTTATTTAGTGTTTAATATGATGCAGATATTGTTCTTATCATACTATAGATAGCAATACAGACATAAGAGAATAAATAATGCTTAGAAATCTTACATTCTCTTTTATGATAGAAACATAGTATTTGGCATAGGGTAAAAATTACATTTCAATTTTAATATGTAAATCATATACTTTGGCAAATGAACAAAAACAAAAACGAATATTCAAACTATTAAGATATCCATATGGGAAGTGCAAGACTGTGGTTAAGGAATTTAGAGTCTTTTAATGAGCTTGGCATGGTTGCAAGATATAGGAACAGAGAGAGGCTGGCCGAGTGGCGCAGTGGTTAAGCGCTGGCTTGGGAAGCCAGCGGCCCCAGTTCCGTCCCACATATGAGGGCCAGTGACACTGCCCTCGAAAAAATAAATAAATAAATAAATAAATAAATAAATAAATAAATAAATAAATAAAAATAAAAAATAGAAACAGAGAGAATTCACATTTAATATGGCAGCAGAGCCTGAATTATTTTTGGAGAGAAGCATAGACCAGTCTTGTGAGTACAAGAAGTTTGAATTTAACTTTAAGCCCAAAACCAGTGAGGAGCTGTCCAAAGATTTTAAAAAGGGAGTTGATAGAATTAGATGTGCGTGCATTATCTAATTTCACATGGCACTGCTTAACATTAAATGGTCAACCAAATTTTCTGATAGATACATTGTGTTTTATTTAACTCATAGGTTGTAGATCACAGCCCGCAATGAGATGAACATGGAGGTACACTGGCAGGATATGGAAAGAGAGATTGATTCTCATTATCCCATCAAATAGTAAGGATTAAATTAATATTATTTTATTGTTAATATCACTATTTTGACGTATTGATTTAAACATGAAGGAAGTTAATGTTTGCTAGTGCAATTTGAGTACTTTAAAAGGATAATCGAAAATAAACTATTCAACTTAGGCAATGTAAAATTCAGAGGAGTGGTGACCATAGTGACTGAAAGGGTAATCAGAGGGGTTCTGAGTTGTTGGTAATTGTGTTTCTTTAGCGTGGTGCTTGCTACCATGTATGAAATGTGGCATAAAAATCAAACATACAAAAAACATCGAACATACAAATAATTTGAATCTCAGAGGTTAAGGAGAAATTAAAAGGGGGTGAATATATATCAAGAGATATGCCTGAAATTTCCCCAAAATTGATGGAAGATATCCAGCAACACATTTAAATCACTGCATTTAACAAGCACAAAAACAGGGTAAATGTAGAGGAAACCAAATCTAGGCATAATGTGATCAATCTTAGAGACAAGTCTCAATTAGAAATTAAAAGTATGTTATTTTCAAAGAAGCATCAATGATACAAACTCCTGACTTATAAACAGTTAACATCAGAAGGCAGAAGATAATAAATCGCACTTGCAAATTATTAAAAACTACTTGACAACTAACTGTGTAGAAAGAAAATGAACCTATCAGGCTTGAGACTGTGATGCTTAGGCAGGTCTCCTAATGTTTGCCCTCTGGTAGCATCTTGCAATTTGGCTTTTAGCATGTTCCCAGTAAATAGTTAACTAAAACTGGTTTACTGTGCCTAAAGTTTTCATGGAAACAGCATGGTTTATGTTGAACACCTGCTTTTCATCTCGGAGCCTGGAATTTTGGTATGTTCTAGAGTGCAGGAGTCAATGTAACAGGTCTAATAAAAATCTTTGATGCTGAGTCTCTTATAGGCTTCCCTGGGCAGAGTATCACACACGTTGCTGCACTGTGGCTGCTAGAGGAAGAGTATGCTGTGTGTGACTCCTCAGGATGAAAAGAGCATCAAGAAACCTGCACATGGATTTCTCTACATTCTGCCTACATCTTTCTCCCTTCTGATCTAGGTGAATATCCTCACTATGTCTTAGCCCTGAGCATATTATGTGCTGAGTCTAGTGACTCTTTGGAGTGAATATGCAAATGTGAGGTTTGTCTTGATGGACACAACCAAGAATTCTATACTAACTGAAATTATCTGTCAAACTACAGGTCAAGTAAAGAAGCTTAAAGAAAAACAAAAACTCATAATTGCTGAGAGAGTATTAAAGAAATACCAGATTGTATCCTCTGGCAAAAATAAAATGATCTCATGTAATTCATATAATTGATACTGCAGAGAAAAATAAATGGTAACTGAAAAGATGAATATGTCAATGGATTTTAATGAATAAATTCACTCTATAGAATAATAATATTGGGTATACACATGTTGACTGAACACAACAAAAGAGTAGAATATGCATTTAAGCACATAAATATACATAGCAAGATTATACATAAACATACACATGCTACCTATACTATATAATTTGACAATATAGAAAAAGAATTATGGTATTCTATAATCATAATTTCCTAAGAAGTGGTAAATGTATTAAGGAAACATGGAAGGCTCTAGTGTAACCAGTAAAATAATTGCAATGGCGTGCATTAGCCAATAGAGAGGGAAAATGGAATGATAAAAACAATAATTAATTTTCAAGAAAGGAGGAAAATGCATCACACAGAAAAAGCAAGTAGTAAGTAAATAGTAAAAAAAGATATTTACCCATAAATTCGTTAATAATTTTATTAAATCTAAATAAACTAAATTCTCCAAATAAAAAACAAAGATTATCAGAATGCATTTTTAAAGAGTCAACTGTATCTTAATTACAAGAAAAAAGATTAAAAATATAATGATGTAGAAAGTTGATAGCAAAAATTGATGCACTGTTGACATATAAAACAAGAAATTGACAGGGTTAGGAGAAATTTTAAAAGTCATGATTGAAAGTAATGTATTTCTGTTTCTCTTAGGAACTTATACAGCAAGCAGGCAAAATATGGATAAAATTTTGAATTGAAAATTAACAAGCATCCTCTAATATATATATGAAACACCTTACCCAACAGCTTAAGAGAATGTGTTACGAGAATGTTTTAAAAAGTGACTATGTGTTGGGCCACAAAGGATGTCTAAACAAATACTAAGTGATGGAAATAAAATGGAGTATATTATCTGTTCAAAATAGAATTAAGGGAAAAATCAACAACATCAGTAATATTTTAAAACCCCATGTGTTTTTAGATAAATAATTTACTCTAGATAACCTAAGGACTTTTTAAAAATCTGAATAACAATTAAATTTTAAACTGAATGATAATTAAAATAATCACAAATTTACAGACTGTATAAAACCTGTAGTATGAAGGAAATTTTTAGTTCACATGCATATATTTTTTAAAAGGATAAAGATCTATATGAACTTATATAAAATTTTTTGTTTTATTCAATTCTGTATTCTCAGAACCTTGAACATTGTCTGATACATTGTTTATTGATTATTACTAAAAATTGAATGAATGAATGAATGAATAAATGAATGAATGAAGTTATTTTGGTTCAGAAGCATTTCTTTATATTTGAACCACCTACTATGATTAACATGAGAAACTCTGAATGTTGCATTTAATGTTCAGCTTATTTACCACCATATCTACGGCCCTATAGCTAAATTAATCAAAAGTTTTTTTCTTGTGGGCCGGCCGAGTGGCGCATTGGTTAAGCGCTGGTTTTGGGATGCCAGCGGCCCCGGTTTGGATCCCACATGAGGGCCAGTGACACTGCCCTCTACAGCTAACAACAGCTCCACCTGGAGCTGGGCTGTGCGAGCCCCGGTGATGATGTGGGCTGCAGCCCCTGCTGCAGTGGGCTGCCATAGGCTACAGTGAGCGGCCCGCAGCCAGCGTGAGCGGCTGGCAGCCAAGAGTGAGCTGCCAATAGCCGCGGTGAGCGACATCCAGAGGCCAGCGACCGATCTGCCTCATCCGGGAAGAGCGCAATGACGATACCAACAGTGAAGCAACATCCTCTGCAACTAAACTGAAGAACAAAAAGACAGCAACTTGTCTGTTCCCCTTCCCCGATTTCCCGGCGCTGTTCCCCTCCGCCAATTCCCCAATAAAATCTTTAAAAAAAAAAAAAAAAAAAAAAAAAAAAAAAGTTTTTTTCTTGTTATTCCACCAACTACTTCTTCATTAGTTCTTCTATTATGGGCTTCATTTTCCTTTTTTTTTTTTTTAATTAAGTAAACCTCACTCATGTTCCCCCATTGGCATGTTTTCACACTTAGCACTTCATGTTCTATTACTCTTATTTAAATTCCTACCATACTATAAGGCATTAGAAGGAAATTAGTTTGGTTGAAAATATGAGTACTGAGTTCCTGGAAGTTACTGAGTTACCTTATTCCATCGGTGTGTGGATTTAACATAAATAACAGATAACACAAATGGGATTTGAAATTATATAGGCATAGATATAAAGAACTTCAGGCATAGAAAACCTTTTGAAAAATATAAGGACACTTCTTTCCTCAGATCCTTTAAATTGGTTTGATCTTGACTAACTATGAGGCTCACTGCCTATCCTAGTTTTACTTCATGCTATTTTTTCTCTAAGGGGATAATAAAAGTCTCTGGTTTTTCTATGCTGAACTCCCTCCAATCCTTTTAAATGGATTTTGAGAGGAAACATGAATTGCTGTAGAAGTGGGCCATAAGCAAAGCATACAGAAAAGACTGGTTTCATCTCTCAACTCACATCATTTGCTGAGTATTCAGTACTTTATTTGTGACATTTGAGTGGCATTTAATATTGGAGAAGGACAGGCTTTCACTTCCATTGTACATTTAATAACTTCGCTTACACAGAAGTTTTCAGTAAAAATGTAAAATAGGTGCTGTTTTTCCTATCCAGAGGTTTTACAGGAATGCTTCTAAGTGAAATATATTTAAAAAGAAATAGTTGAAATAATAGTTAGCCACTAAATCACATCTTAAATGAAGTAGTTTATGTGATTTTATTTCACCCACAAAATCATATAGCTCATTTATAAACACTGATCGAAAGGCACTGGAAATGTACAAAAAATACAAAAGTGTCTGTCAAAATACTATCCTAAATTTGCAATGAATTTCTCATTAGTTCAGTTATTCATTTAACAAAATATTTTTAGATCCCATTATATATGCAAGGTCAGTATAGCATAATTCATCCCCTGAAAGAGCTCTCAGTCTGGAGACAGAAAACAAAACATAAATGCATAATTATAAAATATGATAATACATAATTTGATTGACACATAAAAGAATACAATTCTGTGTTTCTCTGAGTAAAAGAAAGATTGCCAGTAGAGGTGACACTTTGAAGAGCTAGTAGGAGGAAAAGTAAATGGGCCTGTAAGACATAAACATAAACAAACACACTCATCAGCCCTCCTATTCGTTTTCATGTCTTTTTATGATAACAGCCTAATATAAAAATGCAGATAAGGGGTGAATGAGTTGAATGAGACTTGCATCAACCCAGAAAAGTAGGGAAAATAGCAATCTCCCAGAAATCTTGTCCAACTTCTCCATTATATAGAGTAGGAAAGGTGTCTTAGGGTGGCCTACAGGGAAATGGGAACACAGACAGCTGTACATGACAAACAGACAAACAGACCCCTCAGCTTAGATGCCCCCAGCTGTACAGATGACAAGGTTGTGTTTCCTGCCTTCTTCTCTCTATACCAGTGGGAGCTAAAGACATTCCTGAAGTAGAGAAAAAGTAGGACTCTATAATGATTGCATTTTAAAAATTCTCTTTGCATAATCAAAAGTCTTAGTATAGTAGACCAATAAATAATTACGATGAGACTTCCAATTTGCTTATGATTTTAGCTTCACTATCTAGCTTGAAACCATAAAGATCCAATTTAGCTTGCCATTCAGTCCACATGAGTCATATAAACTCTAAGCTTGCCAGAGGGTTGAATAGTTACTGTTTTTCCTTCGCTGGGTTTATTCCTGTCAGTTTATGTGTGGATGCATAATCTAACTCTGTGAATCCCAGTTGTCCCAAAACAATTTGCAAAATTGCTGCATTTAAGATTTGTATGTTGACTGCCATAATCCTGTCTGACAATGTGTGAAAAGATAAACCTAACAATTCTCTTAATGGTGTATAAGTGTTCAAATGCAAAAAGGATAGAAGGCAAAAGCAGACAATTCCCTTGGTCTACATTTCATGGGATTATCTGGGCATAACTAGCCTCTTTAAATAAGCTGTCCCTTTCTCAGCCAGGTTAGGTGAAGTTAGACAAGGAAATCTCTGGACCAGGATGTCCACTAGAAAGCTAGAAGTACTCAGTACTGGTATATGTACATATAAGCTAAAAGGCATTGATTTTACCATATGATTAATTGAAAGAGTAAGGCTTTTATGAGATTTAAATTTTTATAACTTTACAGAGAAAGACACGAGAGTTAAAATTTTTTTAAAATATAATTCAAGGAAGATAACAAATGGATCCAAATCATTACTCAATCTAAAAGTTCAACACATTGACCAATATAATTATTTTTAAACGATAGTGGCAATTTAAAATGTTAGTCTTAACTCATGAAAGAAACAGTTAAAAGAATCAATTAATATCAATGAAAAGACTCAGAAATTTTTATAGTGGGTACAGTGAAACTTTTATGTAAACTATATTTATGTATATGATTATATATCAAAAAATGATTTTGCATGACATATCTAATACGCACACAAATCTTGGCACATAGAGATAGGTCTGTGTGATTATGGATCCCTAGCTGAAAGCTCATCTTCAGAGTTGGAGCCATACTGTTAACACACAGGGCCTGAAATGCAGCTTCTCCTCTGAACCAACATCGTGCACCTGTGTTCATTCAAAGACCTCCTTTCTGCATATCAATCCAGGGCCATTTTCTCTATTAGCAAAGTGGCTAAATTCAGATCCTGAAGACCAACCATTGCTTCCAAATCTTTGCTTCACCACTTAGTAGATATGTAACACTGAGTAAAAAATGTAACCTTTACAAGAGTGCCAGCTGAGCTCTGAGCAACAGCAGTTCGATGCGCAGCCCCAGCTGAGCTGCCACTGAACTGCCAACAGGTGGCAGGGTGGCTCAGCTAAAAAAAAAAAAAAAAAAAAAAAAATGTAACCCCTATTTATCTCCTTTAGCTCATACTTGTAAAACAGAAATAATTAGATAGCATTTTCATAGAGTTGTTGTAAAGATTGTATAATTTAAGGCACAGTAACTTGCAGTTCATTATATGTCTAATAAGTGATAGCTATTGTTATTAGTGGTGACGTAGCTAATTGAACGACCACAACCCATTAATTTTGAAGCAGTAGAAACTGGGGATCAGAAAGGAAGAAAAAGACATGGAGCTGGAAGACTCATTAAAGAGCAACCAAAAGGACCAATAAAGGGAGGTGCTATTCTAGTATACCCCCAGCCTTGGGCAGTCTGTGAATACACTTACAGTTACAGGAGTAAAGTAATAGAGAGTAGAGGAATAGAGAGGACTTATCAGAAGAGGGGAATCATGGGATAAAAAACTAATAGATATTGGTATATAAATAATTTGTTGAAAGAAATGAAGTACTATACTTCAGAAATTTCCTGGAATCTTTACTCCTGTATTCCCTTCAAAGATATATTCAGGGAACCACCTGAATAGCCAGCCTGGCACCATAAGTAAGGCAGTTATAAGTGCCACTTTTGGATGTCCTTCTTTTATCCAGCAAATACTTCAGTGAATATTTTCAAGGAAATCTGAAGGTTGTAAAGCTTTAGTATTTCCCATTACAAGTGAGCTCATCATCAACTATGAATTCATGCTTGCCACAGTCATAAAGCGTATATAGCTCAGAGGTTAGTGTGAGAGATGGATCATTCAAAAGTCAATTGATTATTTTAAATAAAATATATGTTCAGATGAAATGTTCTCAGCCAAGAAAGTCTGGCACTTCATTAAGTACCCAGCATATTTTCTGTATTTTACCTATAAATCTATCCATGTGCACAACCTAAATGATGGATCTCAGCTGATGAGTATGCATGTTATTCAAGTTGAGTGAATTTTAGACTGTGATTGGCAGTAAAAAGTACTCTGATTCAAAGAGTTCATAAATAGGATTTCAGTTCCTTAAAATGAAACAATAGGTGGGTAGAAAAATGCATAAATAAATAATGGCAGAATATGTTTCTGAATTGTTTACAGAAAAGGCTCTGTCACACCAAATCAATGCTAAAAATTGTATATTTTTGAAGTACAAATTGTACAAATAATTGTTAGGGGGAGGTACTGTGGTTATTAGACACAGTTATGTAAGAATTTTGATTAGGGTGAGTCCAAGGGGTTGACTCAAATCATTTATTTAGAAACAGACTGAGAATGAAAAACAAACAAACAAAAAATAGCGAACCTCAAGCTGATGATCATATTGGAAGACCACCCCCCAAAGAAGCCTCTGCTTGAATATCAAACTCAAGTTCAAAAGTCTTCTTCTTTTTTTTTTTTTAAGATTGTTATTGGGCAATTGTGGGGTGACAGTGTTGGGGAATTAGAGAAGGGGAACATTGTGTTTTTCCAGGACCCCATCAGTTCCAAGTCAAGTTGTTGGCCTTCAATCTTAGTTGCCGAAGGTGTAAGCTCAGCTCTAAGTCCAGTCGCCACTTTCAACCTAGTTGAAGCAGGACGCAGCCCAGCATCCCATGTGGGAGTCAAACCGGAAACCTTGTTGTTAGGAGCACCTGCTCTCACTGGCTGAGCCAGCCTGCCATCTGTTGGCAGTTCAGCCCTGGCGCAGCTCATTGGCCCATGTGGGAATGGAACCGGCGACCCTGTTGCTCAGAGCTCGCCCTCTTATCCAACTGAGCCACTGGGCAGGCCAAAAAGCCTCTTCACCTTTGTCTTCACCCACTACTGCAATGATTAGTTTTCAAAAACTCTCCAATATGTATAATACAAATTTATTCATGAAATCATAAGCATCAACAAATTAAATATAACCAAGTCCTCTATTTGTTCTTCTGTAATTGTATTCTGAATCCCTATCACAGCCACATATACCTGATAGCTTTGTAATTGGCTGGATCTCCAGATGGACCAGCCCTCTAGCTGTCCTGCAGCCCGCAGCCATGAAACCTACTGAAGTAAGCTTTCTTTTGAAGAGCAAAATCTTTTCCTTCCACCCATGCCAGAAATGGTATGCTGAGCTCTAACCATGGACTATATGCATGATGCTTTGTTATCAATACTTGATGTAGCTACTGAGTCCCAGTTCTCTGTACAGAATTTATTCTCCATCTTTTGTGGTTAAAGGAAAGATGTGCTTCTTCTGTGCCAGGCACTGTACTTGGTCTTTAATATGTTACTGCATTTACTACTTACAATTTATAAAATGGAGATTATTATCTCCTTTTTATGGTGATAGTACTTTCACCAAAGTTACCTGGCTAGTAATGACAGACCTTTGAATCAGACAAGTGACAAAAACCATGTTCTTTATACAAATTTGTGAGGATGATGTTTCATGTAGGGAACTGAGACAGTACATGGAACATATTAAGTAATCAATTAATAGCAGTTGCTATTATTATTCTTATTATTATTTTAATTTTATTGGGGAAAAACCATGGTAATTGGTTACATATTGCTTTCATGCTACAATGGCATGTAGCATGCCACAGCGGCTCACTCGGTGATCAAAGGGATAGAACTGGCAACCTTGGTGTTATCAGCACAATGCTCTAACCAACTGAGCTAACCCCATTATTATTCATATTTGAAGAACATTTGAAGAACATTGAAGTAAAACTCAGTCTTGACATTCACTATGTACGATATTGCTAAAATAATAAATAGGAAGTATCACAATGCTAATTACCTATTATATGTGAGATAATTATTTCAAATTTGCAATGCAATGCAATTTGAATATTTTCTGCCTGATAATAACTTATCTTGGGTCCTTAACCAGAGTGTCTTTAAAGCAGAGATCCTTATTTCCATCAATATAGCCCATTAGTCATACACATTAAGAGGGGTTAGAAACTGTGTCATAAATTTGTCATTAGGTTAAACAAATATTCAGTGATGTTAGACCCTGCTTTAAAGGGATAATTAGTGTCATTTTTGTAAGTGTAGATTAGGCAATAGTAACAGTATTTACATTTTCTGGGCTCTCTGAAAAATCTCCTCCACTGATTCCCCTCAAATGGAGACAGTATGGCTCATTACATATATAAAACCTGTGGAGTTTCTGAAGATTTCCAACAGAAAAAAAACGTGTGTGTGTGTGTGCGTGCGTGCGTGTGTGCATGTGCATGGACTTACATATGTGTTAACTCTAGCATTTGAATTAAGCTGGTGTTTTTAAATGAAGGAATATAATCATGTGCATTCATCGCCTGGTATGAAGCTATCATCCTGGGATTGCTGGGGTGAAAACCTTGAGATCAGAAATGCCCTTAGATGTGTATACATGGTAGATTTACTTGAAGTGCTTTCCTCAAAAATTTCCAGGCCTCCTTCTGTCATCTAAGACTAGCAATGGCTTTCTGACAGGCAACCTTGAGCCTGAACCAGAAGCCACCAGGACCAGGATCCCAACAGGAGTTCATGCATCACTCTAATCCTTTATTCTCCCCTTCTTTCGGACTGAGCATATATCACAATGGAAGATGGGACTAATACCCATAGCAGATTTTCACGTGGGCCAGCATCTTTTTCTTTTTGAAGGAGCTCATGAAATTAAATCTATAGAGTAGTTCTTAACAGACTAATGTGAGTGATTCAAATTGTTTACATAGATAGGACTCCCAGGATGCATTGCTGGAACACCCCCACACACATCCTAGGAATAGTTCTGTTTGAGATAACATAAACCTAATCCCTTTTTTAAAAAATAATAATTTTAGTAAATGAAGGCCCCCAGAAATTAAACATGTCATCCAAGATCATATAGCAAAAATATAGCCTGTAAATATACCCTGGTCTCTTGATAACAGTTGATATTCTTTCCACTAGATCACATTAAATTATTCTTTTGTCTATCACTCTTACAGATAACTAAGGCACATGCCTGCAATAAATAAATAAATAAATAAATAAATAAATAAATAAATAAGTTTCAGCTGTGTTATGAATATAATTTTTAAGGTTAGAGTAAAATTTCGGACAATATTTGTTTGGCTTAAGGATAGAGAAAACTTCTGTAGCAAAGACAAAATATTATAAGGGAAAATAAATATATTTAACAATCATATCTTTAAAATTTCATGGTGATAGTACATCAGCAAAATCAAAAGGCACACTATTCACTAAAATAAGCATTTATAACACGCATGACAGAGATTTACTATTGTCAACATATAAAATTTATTTTTAAAATATGAGAAAAACCTAACATAAAAATGTGCAAAGTATATATACAGGAAAGTCATAGATGAAGTAATGTAAATTGCCAATGAGGATTTGAAAAAATGCTCGATCTCATCAATAAACAAGGAAGTACAATCTAAAGCCATGACATATTGTCATCTCCTACTAGACTGACAAAACTTTAAAGGTTTGATAATATCAAATTTTGGAGAATATGGAGAATTAGAATTCTTAGACACTGCTGTTGGGAGCAGTGTGAAGGGTTCACCAAATAAACCAATAAAGTCAATACAAGAATAAATATAGAATTATTTTTATTTTTTTATAAGAGACAAGACTTTAACTAAAAAATAATGTTGGGCAGGCCAAGTGGCTCAGACGGTTAAGCGCCTAAGCTCGGAGCAACAGCATCATAGGCTGGATTCCCACATGGGCCAGTGAGCAGCATCTGAGCTGAGTTACCGCTGAACTACCAACAGGTGGCAGAATGGCTCAGCTGGTGAGAGCACATACTCCTAACAACAAGGTTGCGGGTTAGACTCCCTCATGGAATGGTGGACTACCTCCCCACCCCCACCCCAACTAAGATTGAACACAGCACCTTGAGCTGAGCAGCCAAGGGCTATTGGACGGGGTGGCCAGATGGTGACTGGACTTGGAGCTGAGCTAGCTGTGCCTTCCACAACTTAGATTGAAGGACAACAACTGTTCCTCTTCCCCAATTCCCCAATAATCTCTTTAAAAAAAAAAAGTTAATTATTTTGCATACATATGTATGAACTAAAAAAAAAAAAATATCAGCACCTCCTATTATTCATAATGAATTGTTTCCTAATCTTATTGTTCCTTTTGGTAATATGGGGGCATTATTGTTATTTTATTTACAATGCCTTGATTTTGTGTGTGTGTGTGCAAAATATTAATTTATTTCAATTATTTATGTTTTTTTTCCTAAGTTACATTTTATGATTTATCTGTCCCTGATGGTATGTTTAGCACCTTTCAAATTAGTCATGCTATATATTTCACTAAAGGCCAGGTTTTACTCTCTCCAGATCATTAATTAGAATATTAAATAAGTTCATTTCCAAAATAATGCTTCCCAGGGTATCCATTAGCATCTTTACTTTGTGAAAAATTCAATTCTAATGAATAAAATTGCAAACAACAAGCCTTCTTATATTTTTATTCAGACCAAAGGGGGGGAAAAAAGTCTAGAGATTCTATCTGTTCGTAAATATATATATATATATATATATATATATATATATATATATATATATATATATATATATGAGATATATATAGTCCCATAACACTTAGACCTTATTGTTAAGCTAATCTACGATTTGTTCAGTCAGGTCAATTCTTTTATAATAGTATCTCTAATAGTTAAGTTTCACGTTTCTGATTATCAAGAACAACACCACTATTTTAGAAAAAAAAAATTCTGGTATAGTTGGCCTTCAATATTACATTAGTTTTAGGTGGACTGCATAGTGGTTAGACATTTATATAAGTTATGAAGTGATCCCCTAATATGTCTTGCACCCACCTGACATCATATATAGTTATTACAATATTATTGACTATATTCACTAAGCTGTACTTTACATCCTTGTGATTATTTTGTAACTGCCTATTTGCACTTCTTATACCTTTGCGTTTTTCACCCAGCACCCCAACATCCCTCCTATTTGGCAAACATCAGTTTGTTCTTTGTAATTATGAGTTTGTTTCTGTTTAGTTTATATTGTTTTCTAGATTCCACATATAAGTGAAATTATATTGTATTTGTCTTTCTCTGTGTGACTTATTTCTCTTAACATAATACCCTCTAGGTCCATCCATGTTATCCCAAATGGTAAGATTTCATTCTTTTTTTATCATCAATGAATATTCCACTGTATATATTTACCACTTCTTCATTCATTTGTCTTTTTGATTGGAGCACTAAATCCACTTACATTTAAAGTAATTATTGATAGGTATGAAGTTATTGTCATTTTATTGTTTTATGATTATTTTTGTAGTTCTTCTCTGTTCTTTCTTATTCTCTTGTTCTCTTCTCTTGTATGTTGGTGACTTTTTGTAGTGATGTATTTGGATTCCTGTATCATAATTTTTTGTATATCTCCTGTAGATTTTTGGTTTGTGGTTGCCATGTGGTTGCCACTTATATAAAAGTTATGTTTATAGCAGTCTAGTTACAGTTGATAGTCACTTAAATTCGAACACATTCTAAAATCACTGTCTGTTTTACTTGCCCCCTCCATATTGATGTTTTCACCATTTTTTACTTCTTTTGTGTTTGTATGTCTTTGTGTTTCTGTGTATTCCTTAATTTACTATTGTAATTACCCATGATCTTCCTACCTTTGCCTTTTAACCTTTGTACTAGCTTTATTGTTGGTTGATCCATGGTTTTTATTATGTGTTTGCCTTTGTAAATGAGAATTCTTTTTTCTTTGTGATATTTTCTTATTCATATATATTTTTAAATTAATTTTTATTCTTCTTAAATAATTTCCTCCAACATTTCTTATAATACTGGTTTGGGGGTGATGAATTACTTCAGCTTTTTATTGCCTGGAAAGCTCTTTATCTCTCCTATGATTCTAAATAATAGCCTCACTGGATAGAATAATCTTGGTTGTACTTCCTTGCTGATAGTCTTATGGGAGTTCCCTTGTACGTAACTAGTTACCTTTCTCTTGATGCTTTTAATATTTTCTCTTTGTATTTAACCTTTGCTATTTTAATTATGATGTGTCTTGGTGTGGGCCCCTTGGATTCACCTTGTTTGGGACTCTAAACTTCTTGGACTTGTATGTCTTTTTCCATTGCTAGGTTAGGAAATCTTTCAGTCATTATTTCTTAAAATAGATTTTAATAATTTGTTCCATCTTATCCTTCTGGTACAACTATGATGGAGCCGTTTTTATGCCTGATGTTGTCCCAGAGGTCCCTTAAACTATCCTTATTTTTTTCCTTTTATTCTTTTTGCTGTTCTGATTGTCTTCCAAATTGCTGATCTGACCCTTTGCTTCATTTCATGTGCTATTGATTCCAACTAACATAATCTTCATTTCAGTTATTGTATTCTTTATTTCTGACTGGTTCTTTTTTATGTTTTCTCGCATTTTTTTTTTTTTGAATGTTCCCTATCTTTGTGAAAGTTACACTGATCTCATCTAGTCTTTCCTTAAATTCATTGAACATCCTCTTTTTTTTTTTTTTTTTTTTTTTTTAGCTGAGCCATTCTGCTACCTGTTGGTAGCTCAGCAGCAGCTCAGTTCGGGCTGGGCATCGAACTGCTGTTGCTCAGAATTCAGCTCTCACTCTTGAGTGAGCTCTTAACCATTGAGCATCCTTATAACCAATGTTTTGAACTCTGCATCTGGTAATTTGCTGCCTCCATTTTGTTTAGGTCATTTTCTGGAGCTTTGTTCTGTTCTTTCATTTGAGACATGTTCCTTGGTTCCCTCATTTTGATTTCCTCCCTGTGTGTATTTCTATATATTAGGTAGAAATGTTATATTTTCCAGTATTGGCAGAGTGACCTTATGTAGCAGGTATCCTGTAGAGTCCAATGGCACAATCTTCCTGTTCACCTAAAGTGGGTACTCCAGGGCTATCCCTTGTGTGGATTGTTTGTGCTCTCCTGTTGTAGTTGATCTGTGATTGCTGTTAGCATGCCAGTGGGTGGGATTGACCCTCAGGCTAATTTGCTGTGAGGACTGACCATAACTACAGCAGACAAGCTGTTGCGTGAGGCCTGACCCCATAGAATAGGATTCTCTTTAGTGGGGCTTTGGTTCCTGCCAAGTCCATACTCTGGGTGTGTAACTTGTGGCGCTAATTGGGTGGTGTGCTGTGTGGCCTGAAACACCAGGTATGTTGGTTCTTGGAATCTAGGGAGGGGTTCTGGTGGAGGCCAAGGTCAGCTGCTGGCTGTGCCTGGCCCAGGGCCACTTAGTAGGAGCTACAAAGTGATCTGTGATTGGTAGCTGCCTGTCCTGGGCTTGGAGGCACCTGAGAGTGGTTGTGAACCAAGGCTGGCTATGACTGGGAGCTTGGGGCCACTTAGCAAGAGGTACATGGCATACAGAGTCTAGCCACTTCTTGTTTGGGGTTTGTGGACGTTTGAGAGATTAAAGGAAAGACTACAGCATGGGCCCATGTTGTACTTGTGTAGATTAGCCTCTGAAAGAGGTTAGGGCCAGACCTGTGAATTATATGCGATGGCATCTCAGAGAATCAGCATTGTTGGCTGAGAGTGGTGTTAGCCAGCTTGCTGGAGATTCAGATTTGGTGCCTGCCTGCTCCCGCAGGCTGTGTTGCGGGAGGGCTAAACAAGGGAACAATGATGTCTGCTGACATGTAGTCCCAAAGTAAGCTGTCCCTGCTACTGTTACTGTGCTAAGATCAAGCTTCCTGCGACTTGAAAAAGTCAAAAATCAAGAGACAAGGTTGGTGGAAAGAAAAGCAGGTTTATTCAGAATGCCGATGGTGGGCTCCTGTTCAATGGCTATCTCCCCATTCCTAGAATCGTCAGAAGGTCTATAGGTACACAAAAAGAAGCAGAACAAAGGAAAGGGGGAGTTAGTCATGTGACTCATCCGGGTGAACATCTCCTGGGGTTTGGTTTGTTCTGTGATGGTTATCTCCAACCTGGTCTTCTGGGTGATTCACGTCATCTGAAGAGAATCACAGTCAGAATTGCAGCCTGGTTCCCAGTAACCAGAGGCCTGACTCAGTTCCTTGCAAGTTAGTGTTCTGCTGATTAGATATATTAACAAGGTATGCATGTGGCCTTGGTAAAGCAGAGCAATTAAATTGGGCAATGAGGGAGAAAAACAAAGATAAAAACAGCTGAATAGCAAACTATGAGGTAAATCAAGCTATAGGTTTACTAAGTTATTGATTTCTTAAGTTTCACCCTTACACTTCCCTCTGGCTTCACTAACAGAAACCAGACAATTCAGTTCCTTCCCATATGTACCTGGAGCTTTTTGAGATGCTGACTGCTCTCTGGAGCATAGAGCTAGTGATGTGAGCAAGTGAGTCTGTATACACAGGCCCTTTAAGAGCATACCTGAGTTAGCAAAAGTCCTGAATCCCTGCTGATTTTCACAACCAGCTGTTGTGGAGACTCCTCTTTCCGGCACTGCTGTTTTGAACTGGGGAGCCTGGTATGGAGCTGGGGCCCCTTGCTCCTCAGTGGATACCTCTGCAGCCAGGATATCCCTCCCAATTATTAACTGCCACATGTGGATGTGGGATCAGTCTGTTTCATATCTGAGCCCCTCCTACCAAGTTTCAAGGTGGCTTTTTATAACCTTAGTTATAGGAATTCTATTCAGCTAGTGTTTAGGTGGTTGTCAACACTGTTTGTTCTATAATTTAGTTGTAATTTTGATGTGGTCGTGGGAGGAGACAAGCACAGTATTTACCTACTCTACTATCTTGACTATAAGTTTTATTTTAGAAAATTTTGAAGTCAGAAATAATAAATGAAAAAAAAAAAAAAGAAACTCTTGCAAAACCTAAATACAAAGCTACCAAATGCCTACAAATAAATGATCACTGCTGGGATTAAAAAAATCATTTGATAGGAATAGTTCACTATTAATTACCCTTTCAACAGAGTTCATATAGCAAGCTGATTTTAACATTTGGACAACATAGCTTTTATAAGCAAAAACATCAGAATCAAGTTAGAACTGATGGTAGTGCCATGCTAACCTTGATATTAAGAATAACAGGGGAGGGCCGGCCGAGTGGCTCGTTGGTTAAGAGTTGGCTTGGGAGCATGAGCTCTGAGCAGCAGTTCTGCTGGTTCAGATCCCACATGGGCCAGTGATTCTGTGCCCAGTACAGCTAAGATGGTGAACAACAGCTCGACCTGGAGCTGGGTTGCCGTGAGTCGCTGGCGACAGTGTAGACTGCAGTGAGGCTGCAGTGGGCTGCCATGAGTGGCTGGCAAGCTGCTGTGAGCCGCTGCGAGTGGCTGTCCAATGGTTGGTGACCAATCTGCCTCATCCAGGAAGAGCACAATGATCATAATACCAATAAGGGCTAGTGAAGCGACATCCTCCACAACTAGACTGAAGAACAAAAGGACAGCAACTTGTCTGTTATCCTTCCCCAATTCCCCAAATCTGTTCTGTGCCCCAATTCCCCAATAAAATCTTTAAAAAAAAAAAAAAAGAATAGCAGGGAATCAGAATAAGGAAGAATTGGCTAATAAATAGTAAAGAGAACTCCAACAAATGTAGAAGTAGCTGATATATAATACAATAGTAGACATATAATGAAATACATAATAGACACTTACCACTAGGGCTGACATAGAGTACCCATGGAAGACTCACTTCCTTCAGACCTGAGATCCATATAATGTTGGAGAAGAAATGACGTTGGGTTCCTACTGTCAGAGAAGATACTGTGATGTATTCTGGTGAAATGTGCTAGAAATCTGCCATTTGTAACTTGTTTTCAATCACCATCTAGAGTGCTGGAGAAAGCTATGCACACGTAAATGAATAGCTATCCATACTATTCTCACTGGAAGCGCTGAGCTCTGCTGCAGAAAGACCGTAGAGGGGATGCTGGAGGAATTCAAAGCCTTGGCTGCTCTGTACTTAGGTCATTTCTCATGGTCATCTTTGCACTGAGCAACCATGAGGGATGTTCACGAACCTGGGTGGATAGTCTTTAAAAACAATCTACCCCTAGGCCAGATACTGGAAATCACAAAAAGGTGTCACTCCATTGGCCATTCTAATTAATATGACACAGGCCAGGATCAAATATGTTATTAACACTTAATTAAGCCAATTATCAAAAGGATTCTGAGCAGCATTCTGAGGTCAATCTGAAGTTTGCCTACAATCATGTCCCCCAAGATACAGGACTCAGCCAACTTGGTTTTCACAGGAATCCAGAAAGTCTCACTTTGGGTAGTTTATGGCCAGGCCGTCATCTATTCTGTCCTATGAAAAGGATTTAGATTGACATGATAATCTGTGGTGTCACTGACAATAATTAAGGAGGCAATAGATGGGCTGAAAGACATCTCAGTCTTAATGGAAATATTCTGTGGCCCACACTTGCTCACAGAGGAACACATACACTAAGGGGCACAAGTAACTTTGGGATTTGTTGTAAAACCACCATCACATTGGTTTAGGAAAGACACATGGACAGTATCAACAAGAAGTTACAGAGTTGATAGTTATGTGTAGTTTCAGGAAGAGCAGAATAATTTGGTACCAGCTATATCCACATGCATTTTTCTATTTTTATGGCACATGGGAAGGATTCACATATCCAGCAGCAAGTCAGATTTCTAGGTGCAGCTGTAGTTTGATTTGGACAAGGGTGTCTCTTTCAGGCCCTTTGAAATTCCTAGGGCCTAACCCTAGGTTCTAAGGATATTGTTCTCCCTCCACTACCACAAAATACATGGGTGACAATCTAGTACCTATCATTTTACCTTTTCTCTAATCATCTCTTATCTGCACCCAGACTGTTCAACCGTAAGTGTCAAGTACAAGAGGACAAGGGCATTTTTATTCTAGATGGCTGAAACAGAATTAAAATGGAATCCTTCTGGCTCCCTTTTTATGCTGCTGAACAGAGGGTATAAAACCATGCTAGTTTGGGGTTGCTGTTAGGGGAAAGAAAAAAGAATCAAGTCTAAGAATTGTAAAAGCAAAATCTCAAAATTTAAAATAGGCTTATTTATTTCTCCACCTCTTTGGTTTGACTTATTACTCAGAAAGCAGCCAAGATGAAATGATAGTTTTGGGGACAACAGCCTCATTTAGTGACCAAAATTTATTCAAGGTATGTGGACTGGGAAGAGAGGTACAATTGCAGAGGTATTTATGAGTTTATTTTTGAGTAGACCACATCGATATTCCACATGTCTATGGGTAGTAGAGAGCACAGAATGTCTACTGAATACATTGACTATTGGTCTAGACCAGGGGTTGGCAAACTTGTGAGATGGAAGAGCTGCTAGGGGTCAGCAAACTGCAGCTTGCAAGCCACATGAGGCTTTTTGGGTACACACATGTGGCTCTGAAGTAAAAATGAAAATCAAACTAAAACAATCATAGTTTCATTTGTAAAATTTTAAAGGATATTATTCACATAATTCATAATTCATTTATTTTATAGATCTCTCAAAATTTCGAGGGACAGGATTGGCTCTTGCAGAGGTTGGCAAACTTTTGAGATGGAACATACCCAAAGAGTCGCATGTGGCTCTTGACCCGCAGTTTGCCAACCCCTGGTCTAGACTATTGGATAGACTTTGTGAGAAAAGACACAAAAAATTCAGACCATGAATGGTCCAGAAACCCAGGAACATGGCATGATGATTTTCAAGGGCCACAACATTCTGTATAGAATTGATAAATCAATCTAGAACAATAGCACTGTAACCTGAAAAGAAAATGTCAATAGTCAGAGATCCTGTCTGAAGCTCCATGAGAGGGTTAAAAATCTGATATAATCAGTCAGGAATGGGCAAAGCCAATGCTTCAAACACTGATATCCTTCATGGTTAGATAAATGGAACAACTTCTGGCAGGAGTCAAGTCTGACATGCAGCAATGGCTTTTATATCAGGATTATAGCTCAACAGAAAATGGAGCCATGCTATGGGTGTCTCCATGAGTGAGCCAGGCAAGCTGATCAGCAGGTATGATTTGTTTGCATCCTTTGAGGCCCCAAACAGAATTGTCTTTTATATTCTAGCCCATAATCTCCTTGCCCAAAAGTCAGTAACAGTATAACAAAGCTTGTCAAGGGGAGTACTGGCTAGAGCTATGAACATAACCTTAAGTTCTGCCCACTGAACTGAGGGACCATGCTCATTTTCAGTTTTGCATAGCTGATACTGAGCTTGAAGAGCTGCAGGAGCCCAGTGGTCACAACTGGGTTTCAGTTTGGCCAAACTTTAGTATAGCAGACCCACACATTTAGGGGAATCTCTGTGTGTTGAGGGCCTCATTAAACTAACAGCTTTGTTTCAGGTGGTGGTGGTGTTGACACAAAGTTTCCCCAAGGGGAGCAGTTGCCATACTTTGTATAAAACCAAGATGTGGCCCCGTCAGTGGGATACACCATTTTTATTTGACTAGTAAGGACTCATTGGACCCTTTCTTTGCTCGTCATTAATTCTGAGTGGTGCTATCAGGCAAAAAAGTCACAGGACATTCATGTATCAGGCATTCAATTACCCACTGCCCAACCTCCACTGTCCTCACCCACCCTCTCCTCACTCCTCCACCCCATCAGACTTATCTAATATAAGCCCCATTGAGTCAAGGGGCTAAAATAGCTGCCAAGATATTGTGCAATCTTTTGTCTCAGCAAGGAGAATGCCTGGGGAAGTAGGAGAACAGGGGGTGGGATGGGTGAAGTTAGAGGCAAGGGATTGGGTAGCTGAGGAAGATGGCTGAGGGATGGGCAGTCTTTCTGTTTCCTTTGGCTTCCTGGGTGGGTGCCACCTCATCCTCTCTGTACTTCTAGCTCTTTCAAATGCCCTGACCCAGGGGGTCTCTTTTTTAATCCTTTCTCCTCCAATATATACTATCTCCCCTGCAGTTTTCAGTGCCACTCCCTATGCATTTGGTGATTATCTATGTAGACAGAAAGGTGTCTAGATGTCTGGATTTTGCCAAATGCAAAGATGAAAGTGATGGAATCTTTGATCCTTGTGTTAATATTTGTTATCCCTGAGATACCATGATCCTGGATTACAAGGATTAATACTTTGGTGTAATTTACTTCTTCCTATCAGCACTATAGACATGAGAAACTCATCACCAGACTATCATCTAAAAGACTGCTAACATCTCTCAATACCTAAACTATTCAGGAGAGATTCTGTCTTACAGAAACTGAAAAGGATTCCTGATTTCAAAGACCAAGGTGCTCAGTGCAAAAATCAAGATGGCAATGGCATGCTGTGTACAAAAAGAACTGTGAGCAAAAAGGTGGAGGCAACAGAATAATTACACACACATAGGAGAGTTTGATCACTTTACAGCACAACTTACAAATATAGAAGGCTCTTCCTGAGTCAGGGAGAAGTTGGCATTATAGCATGAGCTCATCCTTCATCATTCCTTGATGAAAGAAAGTTTCTGCTCTGCTTTACCCATCTCTGTCTCCCTCTATTGTGAATGGCACTGGGCAGAAGGACCTTGGTTTTGTTCCCTGACCCAGAAGGGTCAGTAACAAATTTTGACAACTATGCAAGGACCAGAACTGAGCCTCACTCTGTCATGACCACTCCCTGAGCCCAACAGTTTTGTCCCACTCCCAATGGGAGAAGCACTGAGCAGGGACAGCTCATCTCAGGCTAATTCTCCCACATTGCTGGACAGACTTGGGGAGCAGGTGAGGAGGACCCATTGACAGAGGAAGAACTGTTATGTATAAGTCAAAAAATGTATGGGCCGGCTGAGTGGCGCATTGGTTAAGAGCTGGCTTGGGACCCCAGCGGCCCTGGTTCGGATCCCACATATGAGGGCCAGTGACACTGCCCTCTACAGCTAAGATGGTGAACAACAGCTCCACCTGGTTGCCTCAATAGCTAAGATGGCTGGTCACGGTGTGGGCTGCAACCTCTGCTGCAGTGGGCTGCCGTAGGCTACAGTGAGTGGCCGGCAGCCAGCGTGAGTGGCTGGCAGCTGGTGTGAGCTGCCAAGAGCCACTGTGAGCAGCTCTCCAGAGGCCGGAGACTGATCTGCCTCAACCGAGAAAAGCGCAATGATGATACCAACATGGGCCAGCGAAGCAACATCCTCCACAACTAGACTGAAGAACAAAAGGACAGCAACTTGTCTGTTCCCCTTCCCCAGTTCCCCAAAGCTGTTCCACTCCTCCAATTCCCCAATAAAATCTTTAAAAAAAACAACAAAAAAAGAAAGTGTAGGAGAAGGAGAACGATAGGAAAGGGTCCATAGTGACTACAGAAAAAGCTCTTAACTAGCTTGGATTAACTGCCTCCAGCCGTGTATCTGTTTTTACAATGACAGATGACAAAACATGGTCTGGAGCAAGATAAGGATCTTAGTCAACAGACCTCCACCCATCTTAGGAGGTCACATCCTCCCATGGAAGAGCATGCACCGCTTTTCCCACCAAATCAATATGTAACTTCCTCACCCCATCCAGCAAACTATAAATCCTTGGGACAAGGGCTCTCTCTTTCTGGCCCTAGGGCTTTCTGGCCTTCCCTCTCTCTTTTCCTGCTTCTCTCTCTCTCTCTCTCTCTCCCTCCCTCCCTTCCTCCCTCCCATCTCACTAGGTCCATTCTTTTCCCTGAGAATGTGTCACTAATATACCCTGCTTGCATATTAATCAGCATGCTGACCTTTGATCCTTCACTGGGTTGGCATGAAGAGCCAAGACTCCCGTACCATTTTGGTACCATGATTGCACCCTTTGTCTCCAGCAAACGAATGCAGTGAATATGGATCGGCAAGCTTTCCTTGCCTTTCCCACCTTCAGAGGAGATTCTCAGCCCTTTCAGGCCTCTTTCTTCTACCTCTTAAATTTGCCTCTCTAATCTCCTAAGGTCATGCTCTTTTTTAACACTATTGCCCAACAATGTGTAATGCTAACACCAGCAGACTGAGAGGTGGAGGAACCAAGGGACAACTGCTTTCATGAGATTTTGGGTACTTCCTTCTGGGTGGAATAATCAAAATCAAACCCTAGTGCCAGGGCCCAGGCACATTCAGGAGTGTGCACAATGGAGGTCCTGGGATGGGGCACAGGAATGTCCAGCTTGTACAAGCTGACGCATGGAGCTCGACCCCCCGCCAGACAGCCTTGACTTCAGAGCCTGCTGCTCTGGCACCAGGCTCAGGCTACATAAGCCCTTTTGGTAAACATGCTTTGCATTTGCATGAGGAAGCATGCTCACTCTGTGCACTCTCCTCCCCACAAACCTCTATATAATGGTTCCTATTGCTGATTAAAGATTCTGGTTCCTCCTCATGTCAACTCCGTGTGCCTTCTTTATGTTGGGCATCTCAACGACAAAACTGCACCCCCAAACCGCCAGCGATGCCACCTGGACTTTCCCCATTAGCCCTCTATAATTTCCCACTCCTGACTGAGCCTTTTTCAACTCCCAGAAGAAAGCGGAAACTACCAGGACTCTTTCTCAACCCCCAGAAATCTAGAAAAGGTGTAGAATAGCCTTGCTGCTGTCTTTAGGGGCAGTTTTGTCATTGCCTATAGCCTGGGGTGACTTTTCTCAACCCAGTGAATTTCCCTTTTCTAGATGGGGAATCAAGAGTCCATTCCCACTGGTACCCGCTTGAGATTTATCCTTTCTAATTGGTTGCAATTTGGTCCTCAAAATTTAAAAAAAGGCCAACTAATAATTTTTTGTAGCACAGCTTGGCCCCAATATCAACTAGGGGAAGGGGAGGTTTGGCCCCTTAATGGGACCCTAAACTATAACACAATACTACAACTCAGCCTCTTTTGTAAATGTCTTGGAAAATAGTCAAAGATTCCTTATATACAAGTATTTTTTTATTTGAGGTGCTGCAGAGATTTATACAAACAGTGCGAACTTAGCCCTATTAATGAGGTGCATACTGATCCCCAAATGATCATTGAACCAACCCCAGCCCCAGAGACTCTTTGAAGGCCCTTTTGCTGTCCTTTTCACTACCCCTGTACCCAGGGTCCCCAGCTCAGCCTCTGGCCCCTGCTTCTCCTGCCCCTTAAAACTGCTCCAACAATTTAGCTCTTGCCCCTGATAGAAACCGCAGGAGAATTCATCCCCCAACTAATACACAGACCCTTTTCCTCTTTGAGCTCAGGTAAATCACAGCTGGCCTTGGAAACTATTCAGACAATCCAGACAAATATATAGATGCTTCCCAACACCTTACTTTAGCATATGAACTCACCTGGAAAGATGTGATGATAGCTCTGGGACAAAGTTTGTCAGACATTGAACAGGAAAAGGTAATTAAGGAGGCCAGAAAATTTTGCTAACAATTTACATCTGTCTGACAATAAATACCCCATAGGAGAAACAGCAGTCCCACCCTTGGAACCTTAATGGGATTACAACAATTCCCAAAAGTGGAAGAGAAACCATTTCTTATTCTGTATTAAGGTGGGACTCAAGGTGCAAAAAAACATTAATTATTCTAAGATGTCCACCATTTTCCAGGGCCCTGATGAAACTCCCATTACCTTCTTAGAAAGGCTGAGGGAAGTGCTCATTAAACATATTAAACTAGATCTAGAGTCTTATAAGGGACAAGTAACATTAAAGGACAAATTTCTAACCCAATCTGCTTCTGATATTAGGAGAAAGTTACAAAACTTCTCGAGAGACCTGGGGTTTCCTTGGATGAAATGCTGACCACATCCAATGTGGTCTTTTACAACCACGACCAGGAGAGGGAGGCCAGGGCTCAGGAGAAGGAAAAAGAGAAGACTAAGCACTCCAAAGTTTTAGCCATGCTGGTGGGGACATTCACAGTCACATCCTGTATGACTTGATCCAAGAGACACTAAGTGTCATGTAAGTCAAAAGGCAGGGCACTGGGCAAAAGAATGTCCTAATTGTAATAAGCGTCCTCAAATGCCCTGTTACAAATGCAGGACTGCAGGCCATTGGGCAGGCCTGAGGCTGCAACTGCCTTGTAGATGGTGACTCAGGACTGAAGCTGTGTCCCCACCTTCCCCACCCAGTGAGCCTCACCTCAAGAGGTCACCATTACTAGACTGGAACCTAGGGTATGCATGGATGTGGCAGGTAGAGCAATATTTTTATTGGATACAGGGGCCACCTACTCTGCCCTTATTGCCTTCTCCAAACCCCTTTCTTCCCAAACTTTCACTGTCCTGGGTGTGTCAGGAGAACTCACCACTAACAATTTCATTCCTCCTTTGGGCTGTCTCTGGGATGGATATTATTTCATTCATTCCTTTCTTGTAGTTCCTGAATGCACAACTCCCCTCTTTGGGAGAGACCTTCTCCAACTGTTAGGAATCAAAATAGTTTAGTAATAGGAGAATATCCTCTCCTAAGACTGTCCCTCCACATATAGTTATGCAAACTGAAGACCATCTGAATAGTGTCACCCCTACATGGGAGAGTCAAAATGACCCAGCAGTCTGGGATGCCAGGATTCCTGGCTGAGCTAAAAATGCCATCCCTGTTCTCATTTGTCTTAAGGATCCCTCACAGTTTTCCCTCCAGAAGCAGTACCCACTAAAGCCTGAGGCAAGTGCTGGGCTGCAGCCAATAATTTCTAAGTTTCTTTCTCATGGGCTACTTAAACTCATCAATTCCCTTGTAACACTCCTGTGTTAGTGGACAGGAAAAAGGACAACTCCTGTAGACTAGTAATCCACCACTGCCTATCACAGAAAATGGCTGAATCATTAATTACAATAGTGGAAAAGCTTGCGGCACTCCAACAACTGGACTCATGAGCTGGAGTTGCCCTCCAAAATCGAAGGGCATTAGACCTCCTTATAACCACTGCAGGGGGAAAATGCTTATATCTTAAGGAACAGTGTTGCTTCTACATAGACAAATCAGAATAAGTCCAACTGAACAGTCAGAGCATCCTTGAATCCTCATCTAGGATCAAGACCTCAGCCTCTTTCTGGGATTCAAATTCATGGCTCATGCCTTTACTTCTTCCCTTTACAGTCCCATTATTATTTATACTACTGTTATTATGATATTCAACTTACTAACTAAATTGATCTCTTCTAGAATGGAGGCTATAAAGCTACAAGTGATCATCAGGAACAACTATCCCAAGCTCCAGGACCTATCATGGTCCAATGGATGGACACTTTCCTCTGCCTCCACTGATCAATAGTTAGCAAGCATATGGAACCCAAAGAAGAGATATCTCAACATCCCTTACAGCAGGAAGCAGCCAGAGTGGCCTTTGCCCCAAAGTCTCCAAAGATTTGGGTTCCTAATGCTTGAGGAGGGAAATGTTAGGTAGAAGTTAGAAAATGTAGAAGTAAGAGGGATTGGAGGTGGCCCATAATGCCTACAGCAAAATCTAATAATAACTAGCTTAGATTAACTGCCTTCAGCCATGTATCTGTTTTTTACAACAACAGATAACAAGAGGTAGCCTAGAGCAAGCTAAGGATCTGAGTAAACAGACCTTCACCCATTTTAGGAGGTCATGCCCTAGGGTGGAAGAGCATGCACCACTTTTCCCATATGTAACTCCCTCACCCCACCCAGGCAACTATAAGTCCTCAGAACATGAGTGCTCTCTCTCTGGCCCTGGAGCTCTCTGGCCTTTGTGCGCTCTCTCTCTCTCTCTCTCTCTCTCTCTCTCTCTCTCTCTCTCTCCCCCCCTAATTCTCCCTCTCCCCCACCTCACTAAGCCTGTTCTCTTCCCTGAAAATGTATCACTAATAAATCCTGTTTGCACACTAATCAGCTTGCTGACGTTTGATGACTCCATGTGTTGGCAAGAAGAACTGAGACTCCCATAACAGGACCACTGTGGCTCTGCCCATTGTCTAACCTTCAAAACCACACTGCTGACTATCACAAATAAGCAACTGTGGCTACCTCAGGGCTCTTGTCCTCTGCCATTCTGTGAGGGTGTGTGACACTCGTTCCACTAGCTGATGAAAAATGTACTTGAGGATTAGCATCAGAACAGGGAAAGGATGGAAGAGGCTACCCATTGAGGTTCTTGGTCCAGTTCAGAGGGCATGAGTCAAGGGAGAGGAGAGGCCCCTCCAGAGAGGAGAACACTCCAGAAAGGAATTGACTCCATACAGTGGGGATAAGAAGAGGAGGAAAAGAGGCTTCCTCTAAAGGAACCAGTTAAGCTCAGTCAGGATGAATTAAGGAAAAGGGTCAGAGAAGCTTGACCCAAACAGGGAAACATCAGGGATGCCTGACTTCAGGTAAAAGGTGAGAATGAATGGTCAAAGATATTTTTCCTCTTGCTTGCCATCCTGGCATATCACTTGTCTTCTGTTTATTCCTTCCCCTTCTTTTAACCAGGAGGGTTATGGGAGACCCTATTCCCCCACATCAAGACCCACCAGAAGTACAGTTGCCCTCTGATTGAAGAAGCATCCTTCCCTACAGATCTGGTAAGAACTCCTTGGGAGTCTTTTTCTTCACTAGCCCTTGTCATGTGAAGGGCAAGTTACCCCATATTCATTCACCAACCAGGGCCAGGAAATTTCTGACCAGATCTGCACCCTAAATGAGGTTACCTGCAGAATATTAGGTTTAGATGTCATGTAGTTATATCAAATTTAGTCTGAAATTATTCCTTCTTCTTTACTTTTGAATGCCTTATGCACAAAAGGCATTACATCCCAGGTGTGGGTGGATTCAGGGAAAGAAATTGGTTGTTAGAAAACCCTACCAGGCAATGTAGTAACCCCTGCTTTCCATATTTGCCTCCCTTGATTCAGCCCCAACATCCAAATGCCATTTGGTGTGAATTCCAGGCTTCCTGGGTAGGGAAACCTAATTTGGGTTAGGTCGTGTGGCATCTGTGTTTCCACACATCATAAGTACCTCCCTGAAGTAGTTGGAGTCAAATCCAGAACAAAAGATCTGAGGTACTGGGAATCAGCTATCAACCTCTATACCAGGAGATAGCCCCCTGAGCTGCATCCTAAAAAGGAAGTCATTTGGTTATCATCCATTGACTAAAGAATGAGTGGTCTTTTTTGTAACATGACTTGGCCCCAATATAAATTGGAAGGTGGGGATACATGTCCAATGAATGGCTCCATAAATTATAATACAATCACCCAGTAAAACTTGTTTTGCCAAAGAACAGGAAATGGGACAAAATTCCCTAGGTCCAAATTTTTATGGCTCTATTTCAAAATAAGGAACTACAAAAGCAGTGCAAAATTAGAGTCCACTATTATCATCCCTAAAGCAAAGGAGTCTATCTTGCCTGTATTAGACTCTCTGGCAGGGATCCTATAGACTGTTTTCCAACCCCTCTCTAGTGAGTACCCCCGGTGAAACCAGGCACTCCCACTACCTCCTCCTCTGCTATCACCGCTCCCTCATCCCAATCTGGAACCCCAAGTCCTGGTCCTACATTGTATCCACATTTACCTGAACTTTCCACCTAAGGGCCTACAGCCTTTCCCCTTCATTTGCTGCCTCTGGGTCTACCCCTACCCAGACCAAGTCTGGCTAGTTCTAGGAGTGGAACTAACTATCAGCCCTGGATGATGCTCCCAATAAGGCAGGTTCCTGATGGGGGATAGGAGACTGGCTGTGATTCACATTCCTGTCACTGTTTCCAATCTGTATAATTGGTAGGGAAACACCAAGAGATTGAGGGAAGACCCAGATGGATCCCTAAACCTTATTAGGAGTATTTTTCATACAACCTAATGGATACTATAGGATGGTGTAGGACTTAAGGGCAATAAATGAAGCCATGAAAGACATCCATTTGGTGGTTCCCACATCCTTGTACGTTACTGGCCACACTACCACACTACTTGGTACTCTGTCCTATATCCAAAGAATGCCTTTTTTTTTTTTTTTTTGTATTCCTTTGGCCTCAGGATCCCGAGATCTTTGCGTTGAGTGCAAGACCCCATTATTCAACAAAAATGGCAGTTCTGCTGGACAATCTTACTTCCAAAGATTTAAGATCTTCCCTACCTTTTTTGGGGAGGCCATTATCAAAGATTTAAGGGAGCTACACTCAGAGGAGGGTACACTCCTTCATTATGCACATGGCATATTGATTGCAAGTCCTTCTAAGGGATTACAGACAGAAACACCATAACCATCCTAAACCACTTGCCTGATAAGGGATACAACGTCTCCAGCAAAAAGGCTCAGATATTCCAGACCAAAGTTACTTATTCATGATTTATCATAACTAAAGGACAGAAAAGCTTGCCTCAGGAAAGGTAGGAGGCTATCTATAGCCTTGCTTCTTTCCACATAAGAAGGCAACTTATAGAGATGGACAGATTCTGTCATATTTGGATCACTAATTTTGAATTCAATAGCCAAGCCTCCCCATGAAAGCCTACAAGGGAAGGATGATGAACCATTGGAATGGAATTCAGAAAATGAAATGGTTTTTTTAGGAACTCAAGAAACAGTTGCTTCAAGCCCCAGTCTTAGTACAAGCACTGTACAAACAGCTCAGTAAGGTTCCATAACCTTGGTATATCAGTGTCTCACAGCTGTGTTTGTGTTGACTTGTGGCGGTGTCTTGCTGAGTGGCATTCATTATAGTCATTGCGTGTCTTTGTGTACCATCCGAGTGTCTGAGCTTGAATTAGAGCAACCAACAAACATTAAATTTCTTGTTAAACTTGGCATGAATGGAAGTAAAATCAGGGTCATTTAGTCCAAGTTTATGGAGATAATGCCATGAAGAAAACAGCAGTGTACAAATGGATTAAACATTTTTCTGAGGGGAAAGAACATGTCACTGAAAAAGAGAGGTCGGGACAGCCAATAATGAGCAGAACTGATGAAAACATTGCAAATATTAGTTGAATTGTGCATCAAAATTGTCAGCTGACTTTGAGAAGTATAGCAGACCAAGAAAATATTGATAGAGAAACAGAAAAATCTTAACTGAAAATCTTGGCATGAGAAAGGTGTGTGCAAAAATGGTCCCAAAATAGCTCACCGATGAACAACAGCAAGAGTCGAAGTTTGCCCAAACCTTTTACAGGGCAAGATGTTGTTTTTGGCCGTGTTATTACTGGTGATGAAACATGGGTCTTCCAATACGACCATGAAACAAAGTGTCAAAGTGCACAATGGAAGTCAGACAATTCTCCATGATCAAAAATTTCCATCAGTCCAAATCAGAGTCAAAACAATGCTGCTAACCTTTTTTGATATCAGAGGGATTATTCATTATGAATTTGTAGAAACAGTTAATGAAGTTTACTATTTAGAAGTGCTGAAAAAGCTGTGTGAAAAAGTTAGATGAAAACGACCTGAAATTTTTGCCGACAATTTATTGCTCTTGCTTCATGACAATGCATCAGCTCACACAGCACTGTCTGTGAGGGAGTTTTTAGCTAGTAAACAAATAACTGTATTGGAATACCCTCCCCACTCACCTGATCTGGCCCCCAATTACTTCTTTCTTTGCCTGAAAATAAAGGAAATATTGAAAGGAAGACATTTTGATGACATTCAGGACATCAAGGGCAATACTACAACAGCTTTGATGGCCATTCCAGAAAGAGTTCCAAAATTGCTTTGAATGGTGGACTAGGCACTGGCATCTGTACATAGTTTCCCAAGGGGAGTACTTTGAAGGTGACCGTAGTGATATTCAGCAATGAGGGATCTAGCAGTTTTTCTAAGATGAGGTCGCAAACTTAATTGCCAAACCTATTACATTAGAGGTAGGGAATAGCATTCAGGGTCTTAGAAGCTCAGACCTCTGACCCAAGTAATTGCTTATTTTTCTAAACAAAGGATGGCTTCCTTGCCTTGGGGAGGTTGATACAATAGCCATTTTTTTTTTTAAAGAGCTAGTGCATAGCTTCCTAAGGGGAGTACTTTGAAGGTGACTGTAGTGATATTTAACAAGGTATCCCCTGTGCCAAACACTTTTTCTAGGATGAGTTTGTGAATGTAATTGTTAGACCTCGTATATATCCCATTTATAATACAAGTCATAATTAAAGAAGGCTGTGCCACGATGGTCATGGTAGCCTATGAGTCAGGCCTGGATTTCAAAGTACTACAAAATTCTATTGATTACTTAGCAAAAAACAGTTCCTGATCATAGGATAGCTCTAGACTACCTTCTAGCGGACCAAGGAAGAATATGTGCCTTAGCTAATATGTCCTGCTGTTTTTATGTTAATGCTAGTTGTAAGATTGAGAAAAATTCAACTAAGTTGTTAGATAAAATCACCTGCTTGACAGAAAAGTCAACTGGATCTCACTGAACAGGATTTGGGATGGAATTCAACAGAGCCTCCCTGAGCTCACATGGTTACTATCCCTTCTAAGCTCCCTAACAGCAATTCTACTTCTATAGTAGTTTTTGGATCCTTCATTTTAAATTATTTGGTAGCTTTCTTTACAAAGAAACTAGAGTCCATCAAACGATAGATAATAGTTTCTTAAGGTTACAAACAGTTTGGGCTAAGCCTGTGGCAACCAAACTTATGTCCAACTAGCTAGAGGAAAATTCTATTCCGCTATGGGGTCCCATGACAACATCTAGGCTCAGTGGGGAGCAGTTACGGAAGACTGACTATCAATCCTTGTCCCTCAAGAATGAGGAGCAGGACAAAGACAGAGGAGGGATTTGTCACCAGATTATCATTGAAAAGGCCCTAATGTTTCTCAGTAGCTAACCAATGTCACGGGCCATGCTTGCTTACAGGAACTGAAAAGGATTGCCTACTGCAAAGATGAAGGTGCTGAGCACAGAAACTGAGCTGGTGACGGGGCATTGTGTGCAAAACTGACTGTGCGCAGAAGGACTGAGTGCAACATAAGAATAACTATGCACACATAAATGAGCTTAATCACTCTACTCCACAGCCTATAGATAGAGAAAGCCCCTCTCCAGGTGTGGAGAAGGTGCTGTTAAAGCATGAGCTCACCTCTCACCATTCCTTGATAAAAAAATAAAGTTTCTGGGGCCGGCTGAGTGGCTCAGTAGGTTTACAGCTCGAGATCTGAGCAACAGGGTCACAAGTTCGATTCCCATATGAGCCAGTGATGCTGCACCTGCGCTGAGCTGCTGCTGAACTGCCAACAGGTGGCAGGATGGTTCAGCTGGTGAGGGCACATGCTACTAATAACAAGGTTTCCAATTGGACTCCTGCATGGGATGGTGGTTATACCCACCCACAACTAAGATTGAACATGGCTCCTTAAGCTGAGCGGTCAGGAACTGCTGACAGGCGACCGGATGGTGATTGGACTTGGAGCTGAGCTAGCTGCGCCCTCCACAACTAAGAATGAAGGACAACAACTTGGCTGTTCCCCTTCCCCAAATCCCCAACACTGTTCCCCTTCTCCAATTCCCCAATAAAATCTTAAAAAAATACAAATAAAAATAAAGTTTCTGCTCTGTTTTACCAAACTCAGTCTCATTCTATTGACATGGATGACACGGAGCTGAAGAATCTTGATTTAGAACCCTAACCCAGAGGAGTCTCTCACAAATTATTAATGACTGTTGGAGTTAATAATATCAAGCCATTTCTTTTCTATGGCCTTGTTGCCCTGCTAAAGATTCTGCCAAAATTTCCCAAGTGTTCTCATCTCCTTTGAGAGCTTGGGGAGGTTAGTTTCTAGTCTTGTTGGAGGAATTATGCCTGGATATTAAGATGGGAGATATGTTTAGAAAGATAGATTCAGCTATAGTCTAGACATTCTTAAATTCTATATTATATTGCATTATAAGAAGACATCATTAAGTCCACTGTGACAGCATTAAAGTTGAAAACCATTGGAATAATTTTAGCCAGATATGTTGAAGGCTGAGGCTAGAGTCACAGCTGTGGACATGTGGAAGCATTTCTCTATTAGAGGGTAAACCTGAAGAAAGCTCAGCAGGTCATGGTGCCTGTTATAGTTGTGGAGGAATTAAAGTAAAGGAAGCAGTAAGTGGATGTCGTAGAAGAAGGTAGGACCATTACATGAAAGAGTCTACAGGTGAGATGCAAAGTGTTTGATAGGATTTGAGGGAGAGATGATAAAACATTTTTTCTTTAGAATATGTTAAGTTTGAAGCCAGTACAATTTAAGAATTGTTAATTGGTAGAGTCACTACATAATTTATCTTTCCTCCAAATGAGAATATTTTACAGTGAAATTATGTATGAGGTCGGACAATTAACATCACAAACTCATCCTAGAAAAAGTTCTACATACCTCATTGCTGAATGTCACTATAGTCACCTTCGAAGCACTCCCCTTGGGAAGCTATGCACCAATGTCAGTGCCTAATCTACCCTTTAAAACAATTTTGCAACTCTTTTTCTAGAATGGCCATCAGAGCTGTCATCATATTACCCTTGATGTTCTGAATGTCATCAAAATGTCTTCCTTTCAATATTTCCTTTATCTTCAGGTAAAGAAAGAAACCATTGAGTAGGGGGTGAGTTCCAATACAGTTATTTGTTTACTGGCTAAAAACTTCCTCACAGACAGTGCTGTGTGAGCTGGTGCATTGTCATGGTGCAAGAACCATGAATTGTTGGCAAAAAGTTCAGGTTGTTTTTATATAACTTTTTCATGTGGCCTTTTCAACACTTCCAAATGGTAAACTTGGTTAACTGTTTGTCCATTTGGTACAAATTCACAATGAATAATCCCTCTTTTATCAAAAAAGGTTAGCAACATCATTACAACAAGTTTGTGAACTTAATTGTCAGACCTCATATACTTATTAATGGCAATTAACATAAACTTGGACTGGGCTAGTCAGACTGTATTGTCACCCCACTTATTGGGAATTATACAACAGCTGATGTCAGGAGAGGTTAGAGTTGACAGTTTCAATCATAAGAATCAATCTTAACAATAACCAGAGAAAATGAATACAGATGTATCTGTGTTATATTTATTTTCATTTATAGCAATCAATATACTGCTTCCCTGCTTACAAAGTGCTTTAAGTGCTTTCCGTACAGCTGATTTGATTACTTGAATCTATTAGGCAGGGCAGAGGGAGGTCCCATTCTGAACTGGTAAAATATACTTGATTAGTCTCTTTTCCTGCAAAATATTTAATATTGTTTATGTACTAGAGTAGATTATAATCGCTGTGAAGGTTGTTCTTGCTCTATATAGATCTGTATCCTAAATAATAAATGTAGTGCCTGGCTCTTAAAAGCAATCAATAAGTTTTTAATAAATGAAGAAAGAAAATATCCACGGTAAAAAAATCCATATCTATTTGAGTGTCAGGGTAGTTTTTGTTCCATGCTGATTGCATCTTCAAGTGTTCTTTCTATTATGTATATCTCTGAATGAAGAAGACCAGAGATTTGGTAAACAAAAGAAGGAAGAAACTAAAAATTAGAGTGTGTCACCATATCAAATGAAATTAGAAACTTCAAATATGTATAAGGACCATAAGAAAAATTTAAGACAGTAATCTAGTCTTTGCAAACTTCTTAAGTCTAGTTCTCAAAAACAAATAGAATGATTAAGATTGTTGATGGGGTTAACTTTTAGAGCACAATTATTATAACACAAATATGAAAACAAAGTATCTTTACTTTTCTATAGCTGATATTTTTTTTCAAAACCACTACACACAAGCTCAGAAGAAAGATTCAAGCTTTCCAATTAATATGTCGATATTTTTTGGTTTAAACAGTCTGCTTTTTAGTAAGTGCCCAGACATTCAGCAACCTCCTCTTCCTCTCTTTTAGTCTAAGATGGTACCTGGGTAAACCACAAATCTGTTCACCTTTTCTCATGAAAATGTGGAAACAGAATCTTAGATGAAAATGTAGGTATTGCTCTTCTCTAGGTCCTTGCTGGCTTCTGGCGATGATTTCCTTGTCCTCTAGTCATTGCACTGCCTGCTGACGAATGCTGCTAAAGTCTTCCGATGATACATTTATGGGCAGTCCTCTCTTTGGTCCAGGTGTTGGGGCTTCCCTGATTATTTAGCTTTGCCTCAGCACCTGTTGGCTCTACATATCCCTGCAATGTTTTTTGCCCCATTCCTTCTTGTAACTTGTGACTCCTGTCATACTGACCTACCTCAAGGCTCACTAAGTTTGCACCCTGCACCTTTTCATCCCTTCCACATCCTTGTTCAGAACTTGTGGGAACATCTGTATATCTTCCATATATGTGGAACTAAGAGTGGACTCACAGGAGCTAAACTCAGGCCTCTGTCTGCCACCACACCTACTGAATGTATTCTGATGAACTTGTTCATGTTGGCATGGAGCCCCCTATGAAAAGGTCCCTGATTTTCAAACAAGAACCCAAACCAAAAACTCCTGTCTTCTAACTTGCTTCCCCGTTCAGTGACGTGGGAGCAGAGGAGAGAAGGACAGGGGAAGTCATAACATACACATTACACCATCTTCTCACAATCCACTCAGGTATAGAGTCAGCGGGTTTTCTATTTCCTCTTCTTGTCTAGATGAGACTTATCCCTATGTCTATCACTTTTCTTCTTGAAGTGACTTTTTTTTTCCCCTTCCACACTTCCTTTTGTTTTACTATGTAGTGTCAGAGCCCAGGACAGGCTGCCCAAGGATATATTGATTATTTTGAACTAAAATCACCTGAGAAGCAGAAAGAGTAGGATGAGCTCCCTGACTCTCCTCTGTCCACCTAAAGGAAGAAAATAAATCTTCATGATAGGTGTCTTCCCCTCTCCTGAAGGATTGAGAGACAACCTTATCACAAGAGTTAGAAAATCCAGAATTAAAAAAGCATGTATAAATAAACCCTCTAGTGCCTTTACAAATTTACTACCCAAGCCCAAACTTTGTTTAGATTCCTCACTAACAAATACGCAAACCGGGGACTTCCGGTAAAATGGTGTAATAGACAGATGCTGTGCTAACTACCTCCCAGGATCACACCAAAATTACAAACAAATTATACAGCATTCAACCTCGGAGGTCCCCGGAATACTAAATGAACATAATCACTAAATGAAGAACTTAAAGAGGAAGCCACATCAAGTCTGGTAGGATGGGCGGAGAAGAAAGAGGGCGAACCCTGTGAGGGAAGCCCCAGCCATGGGAAGCTTCTCTGGTTGGAGGAGAGACCCTCTGGCCACACTCCAAGCTCACCAGCCCAGAGTTCCTTCGCCAGGAAGAGGAGTTCCAAGATAGCTGGCAGTAAATTAGTGAGGACTCTCTTTGCTCAGCTTGGTGAGGCTAAGAGTGGCTGCAGAATCAGTGGGGCCGGTGCATGGGCTTGCTCGCCAGTCAGCACTTACCTGGTTCCTGGTGGAGGGAGTGGCTGTGTGAGCCTGCGGGGACGGACTGAACTGAGCACCTTTGGTGCAAAGGCTGGAGGTTTTGGGACCGTTGTTCCCCTGGTGTGGAGCTTGCACACGAGGTGTCCAGGAGGGCACCATTTTGTCAGGGTTGGGCCCTCCCACAGAGGGTCAGGTCCAGGACCTCATTGGTCTGATGGAGTTGGCACAGAAGTGCGTGTGTGTGCACGCGTGCATGCAGCCTTGGATCCCCACCCTCCGCCCGGCTTATATTGCGTTGCCAGGGAAACGCTGGGTGGGTGCGCTCTGGCTCCAACAGGCTGCTCACTGAGATGCAGGAGTGCGGGAGCCACCTCAGGTCCCTGCTCTTCTCACTGTGCATGCAGAGTTGCCAGGATGGTGATTGGTTGTTGGGCTGCTCGGCCTGATCTGCAAGCGGATGATTGGAACAGGCTGAGACTGGGAGTTTTCCTGGAACTGTTGGGCCATGAGCTGTGTGCCTGCATGATCCAGCCAGGGCTCTCCTGGTGATCTATCTAATACACCAAAGCAATCCCAGAGTGACAGCCAGAATGAGGAAACAAAGAAACATGTCACAAGTAAAAGATCAGAAGAAACCTCTAGAAATGGAACTAAATGAAACAGAGGGATCCAACCTTTCAGAGACAGAGTTTAGAACACTGATGATAAGAATGTTTAACAAACTTAGTGAGGACATAAGGAAGGATTGAGAAATCATAAAAAACAACGAATTAGAACTAAAGAATACAATTATTGAAATGAAGAACACACTTGAAGGAATCACCAGTAGAGTAGATAAAGCAGAGGAGCGGATCAGCGATTTGGAAGACAAAAATAGCAGAAATCACCCAGTTGGCACAATAAAAAGACCAAAATATAAAAAAAAAACAATGAAAATAGTTTAAGAGCCCTATGGGACAAGATGAAACACAACAACGGGCACACCGTAGGAATACCAGAAGGAGAAGAGAAGAAGCAAGAGGTCGAGAATGTATTTGAAAAAAATAATGACTGAAAACTTCCCTACCCTGGTGAAGGAAATCGACATACATGCCCAGGAAGTGCAGAGGGTTCCAAACAAGCTGAACCCAAACAGGTCCACACCAAGACACATCATAGTTAAAATGGCAAAGGTTAAAGACAGAGACAGAATCCTAGAGGCAGCAAGAGAAAGACAGCAGGTTACATACAAAGGAACTCCTGTTAGACTAACAGCTGACTTGTTTACAGAAACTCTGCAAGCCAGAAGGGAGTGGCCAGAGATATTCAAGGTGACACAAAATAAAGGCCTACAACCAAGATTGCTCTACCCAGCACAGCTATCACTTAAAATTGAAGGAGAAATAAAGAGCTTCTCAGAAAAGAATAAGCTTAAGGAATTCATTACCACCAAGCCAGCATTGCAAGAAATGTTAAAAGGGCTTTTTTAAACAAAAGAAAGGGGTAAACAAGCCAACCCAGGAAGACCAGGAATACAAATAACAAAATAGCAATACATATGCACATATCAATAATCATTTTAAATGTGAATGGGCTAAATGCTCCAATCAAAAGACAGAGAGTGGCTGCATGGATAAGAAAATAGGACCCATGTATATGCTGTTTACAGATGGAATAAGATATTTCATGCAAATGGAAATGAGAAGGAAAAAAAACGCTGGAATACCAGTACTTATTTTGGACAAAATAGACTTTAAAATGACTACAATAAAAGACAAGGGCACTATAACCCTAGTAAACATCTATGCATCCAACATAGGAACTCCTAATTACACATAACAGATTTTGACAGACATAAAGACAGAGATCAACAGTAACACTATCATAGTAGGGGACTTCAACACCCCATTGTCACCAATGGACAGAACCTTTAGACAGAAAATCAACACAGAAAGAGGGGCCTTAAATGACACTTTAGACCAGCTGGACTTTGTCGATATTTTTAGAGCATTACACCCTGAAAAAACAGAGTATACATTCTTCTCAAGTGCACATGGGACATTTTCCAAGATAGACCATGTTAGGCCACAAAACAAATCTCAGTAAATTTAAGAAGATTGAAATCATATCAAGCAGATATAAAGGAAAAACTGATGGTTGCTGGCTGGGAGGGAGTGGGGATGAGGGAGAGGGGGAAGGTTTTGGACAGCGTAGGTGGGTGACTATAATGTTGCTGCAGGGATATGGGAGGGCAGTTCTGGGAATGTAATTGATAATATTGTGAAGAGACTATTATGTTAAGTGAAATAAGTCAGTCAGAGAAAGACAAGTACCATATGATCTCACTTATATGTGGAATCTGAAAAACTGAATGAACGAGCAAAGTAAACAGACACATAGATATAGAGGAAAAACTGAGGTTTGCTAGTTGGGAGTGGGGTGGGGAGAAGGGAGAAGGGGAAGGGATTAGACAGCATAAGTAGACAACTACAATGTTGCCACAGGAATATGAAACACAGTTCGGGGAATGTAATAATGTTGTAAAAATTTTGTGGTGTGTCAGATGGTCACATGTCTTGTTAGGGAGACCACTTCATGGATGGAGTAGAGGCTTGATCACTGCCCTGTAGACCTGAAGCTGATGTTTTATAATATTGTATGCCAACTGTAACTGAATATATGGATAGTCACGGGATGTGGATTATACTGTGGAAGGGAGTCAAAGGAATTGTAATAGATATGTATGATATGGGGGGGGAGTGGGGTGGCAAACTGGGGGAGGGGGTTTGTCACTTTGAGGTGTAAAAAGTATAACTATTGCATTGTGTTGTACACCTGAAACTAATTTAAAAAAAATGTTTATTTCACAATAAAAGATTAAAAAAACAACAACAAAAATCAAATACACAAACCTGCTTAGATTTCTTTCTAATGAGCACTTTCTTTGTCCTGTCAATTTCTCACAAGTTTATTGCTTCTCTACATAAAAGTATAAAACGTTGCCCAGTTTGATCACATTTTGAGACTTATTTTTTGATCTGAGCATTGTATTGTGATTCTCCTATGTACACATTATTAAATTCTTTTTTTCTCCTGTTAGTCTAGTTGTGGGAAGCCGACAGCATCCTAGTGTTTGACAAGGCCACATTGAAATAAAGATCCACGCTCAGCACTGGATGTCTGGGATGCTGCCTTATGGTTGGTCATGTAATATCTCCTGTCTCTATGAACCCATGTGCCTTTCCTCCACATCAGATCCTATAGGAGACAGTACTTTCACTGCATTTATGGCAAGTTCCTGGGGTACCCTAATGATAGCTGACTGTATAAGTCAAAGACGGGGTTAGATTTCCCAAAAAGAGAAACTCCCTAAGACAGGCTACAGTCCGAGGGGACCCTGGGACTGAGAAATAGGGGACTCAAGCCCCTTTGGAAACTGAGGCATAGGCCTTTGGCCACATAGGCCTAAAAAAGCCAGTCTGTGAGAAACAGACAGCCTCTGTGAGAAACTGGTGCTATCATTCGTCCTTGCCTGTGCAGCTGTGAAAGGTTTCCTTGGAGACCAGGAGACCAAGGTCTCTCGGCCATGGAAATTCTGATAAGAGGCAACTTACTGACCATAAGTTATTTTAATTAACAGCCTTGTTTTAACTCTTTGTTTTGTAAATTGCTAGCAACAGATACTGAATTTTGACTGAGAAATAGATGTTACCCTCTATTACAATAACATACAGCTTTTTGTAAGATAGGAAAAGTTTAAAACTCCTTTTGCTACTAAGTATTATAATCACATAGAAATAGTTTTTTGCCCTAAACTCAGCCACTGCTAAACTCTTGGCAATAGTTCAAGTATATGCCCTGTAAGATAGCCATGGTAACCACTCTTTAGATGATAAGTAAAATCCTTGAACAGGCCACAGTGTACCCTGGAAAGATACAATTACAAAAAAGTAAAGACTGTAAAAGTCCTGAGTAAGAGAAAACTTCATGATCATGTGAAACATAGCTTGTGATTGAGATAATGGTCAAAAACCCCTATAAAAGGAGCTAGGCTTTAACAATAAAACGTGACAGTCCTGTGAACCTCTTTCTGGTGTCTCCATCTTTCTTTTTTTTCCTCGCCGACTCTGTCCCACCTGAAGGAACCCCTGGACCTGCAGGGGCTGGCTCCCCGCATCTAGTCTTGTGTAAATGTTATTATTTTATAACTAGTCCAGCCAGAACAACAAAAGAAGGATAGAATGCAGGAATTCTCACCCCATCCCCCAACAGTAATGTCTACTATTTGCCAGTGTTGTTCGAAAGCTTTACAAAAATTAGCTCATTTAACCCTCTTAACAATCCACAAGATGACTACTATTATTACTCCCACTTTACTGATAAAGGATTTAGTTATGGTAGTGTCAGAGCCAGAATTTAGACCAATGTGGTATAGCTCAACTCTAAGCTATGCTTCTTTCCCATTTGGTAGTTAGCTGGACTGATGAGAAACATGAATCATAGATGAATGAGAGGTCCTTTTATTTAATATTTCAAAAGTTTATTCATGTTACTTTTATCTTGAGGTGTGGAAATGAATAAGAGCATCAGGAAAGACTGTATAACTTCTAAGATGGCGGGAGATTAGATAGAGAAGAGATCCACATTATAAGAGCAAGCAATGCTAACTTAAATAGGAGACGGAAGAGTGGGGAAGTAACAACCTTGTTAGTGGTCTTTGGGCTTAACAACAGAAAGGCCTATTAATGTATGCATTGGTAAAGTATGAACCCAGGCCTTCTATGATGAAATTGTATGCTCTGTTACTCATAACCACTTCCTTATGAATCCTGCCTCTCATTTTATATAGAAGAATTCTTCTAGTGATCTCTTCTGTTTAGATTTTATTTTTAAGTGATTGTTCAGTGTCTATGTGATATAATGGAAACAGGCTCTTTAATGACATCGCTCTAGCCTTATATCTAGACTTATCGTTCTGTTTCCTGACCCCATCCCACTCCACTGCATTTTACTAAATGTAAAATGGAATTATTGGTCATTTTTGGTATATATAATTTAATTCTCTTACATTTCTGGCCTTTGCACAAAATGACCTCTTTGCTTGACTGGCATCTCTTTTAAGACCTTTTAAGAGCCAGTTTTATCAGTCTCAAAAGGGATCCCTAAATTCAGGCTCGAGCTTCAAGAGGGAAAAAAACTCTAGATTCTGAAGAAATAAAGAAATAGGTCTGCATTTACATATGCCATCATCAGCAAACAGCACAGTTATAGAGTGGTGAAAATTGCAGACCTTTACAACCCAGCCTTTGATTAATGACTTAATTAAAGTGGGATTAATATAAATCTGTTGGCAAGAAAGGATGCGAGTGAAAGTAGAACATATTCTGGCAATCCACCCTTCCAGCAGTCATTGCAGGAAACCTTGATGACAGTGTGACAGAGTCCGTGACTTAAACACTTGGAGATCTCCTGGAAGAAAGGCTGATGTTTATGAGCTATGTAAGAGAAAACTGACAAGCAAAGAAATAAAATGTAAATGACTACAACTGAGCCAATATATTACATAGTGCACTTTTGTAAAGACCCTTAGCAAAAAAATTCTCTCAAGTCTTGGTTACATGCAAGCTGACTTTTCTTCAATAACTGTTTTTTAACTTTATGTGCATGCTAAATCTTATAACTAATTCTCCTTTCCTTTTTGATCTGACAGCTGGGAAAGATTAGAGCTAAATTTGTGGCCTAAATAACTAATGTATAAAACCATGGGGCACATAAGTCTGGGTGCTAATCTAAGCACTATATTTACTCTTCCCTTATCTCTAGTCCCCTTGGTTTCCTTCTTTCAACCTTATTTCACCGCTTGTAGTCTATGCATCTTTGTAAGTCACCGTCAGCCTTTTTGTTCTGAAATGGGATATAAATAAATAACAGACTGGAGATGGGAAAAGCAGCTGGTTCTGTAGAGAATAGTCGCACTTTGAAGGCTTGCTTATTTCAAGATGATATGATGCCTATTATTTCTGGTTCTACTTAAAATGGCCCTAGGACTCATATCAAAATTTATTTTGTACCTAAAGAAACTTAATTATCTATCTATCTATCTATCATCTATCTATCTATCTATCTATCATCTATCTATCTATCATCTATCTATCTATCTATCATCTATCTAATCATCTATCTACCTATGCAGATAGCTACATTCAACCTGGCTAAAAATTCACATTTTCTCTTCATTCTACTATGACAAATATTTTTATAGGGTCAGATAATTCAATATCCTTTATAGGAGATGGCAAAGGTCAAGAAACCTGTTGAGGAATAGATAGTAAAAGTCATAAAGACAAAGAGCCACAAATATTGACACTTCCAAACCAACTTTTGTCAATATGCTTATTTATGTAAATCATGCTGTTGATATTAAGAAGAAAGCTTAAACTTTCTCAGCTAATTTTAAGCTAGATTTTGATAGAATCCCAAACTCTTTAATAACAAATTCCAAAGAACTCTTGTTAATTCAGTAATTACCCTATAGGAAAGGTGTATTTGGGGTCGGTATTTAGATTAAAATGGGACATGCTTTATAAGAAATTTCTCAGAATTCCCTTACATTCATACCTGTGAAACAAACCACTGACCAATCATCCTGTAGCTCAGGCATGAACACATTGCATGATGTTAACAATGACATTTTTATTAATAGAAGCCCAAATCAGAGGGGACAAATTTTATGTGTTTCTCTTCTATGCCTTTAAAAACATATATCTTTTTCAGAACCATGGGCAGGGGGAATGCATTTTCTAATAATAGAGTTTATACTATGTGGAATAGGTTAATAAAATTTACTCTGGCATTTAGCCAGTAACATATGAGGATATGGTTATATTTGTGAAGAAAACTGCAATGGAAATTTTCTAATCTTCTATTCTTTACATAAAGTATTATAGATATGTCAAATACGTTCAGATTAAATATCTGATTTTATCTCTTAATTGAGGTGGATGTTATTATTCCCATTTTCTAATGGGGTAAATATAGAATGGCATGCCCAAGGTTACATGGCTATAATGATTAGAAACAGCTCATTTTATTTAATGCAACATTTTCCTCTTGTTAACAAAAGGAAGCGTGTGGATACTGGAAAGAGGGATAAATAAAATTCTGTTATATGATATGAAGGACAGAGGAGCAAAGGGCTGAAAATTCTATCTCTATTCAAGTTGGTTGTTTTAGAAAATGTATTCTTCCCAATCCTTATTGTTTGAGATAAAAGGCAATTGAAATTATTATATCATCAACTGTATTGTAAAGTTAAGGTAAGCTGCATGCCATCAGGGAAATATGAACATATTTCATATAGCTAGATAAATGGAAGGATGGAGGGATATATAGATGATAGATTAGATAGATTGATAGATAGATAGAGAAAGATAGATATAAGCATATAAATTATGACTCTTGAAACATCAGACTCAGTCATGTTAAAAGACATAATGTAACTTCATGTTGACTATACATATTGATATATGTATGATATCATTTAGCATTTCTATGGTATAATTGACATATATGAACACCGTGTTTATGTGATTATAAATTTTCTTTTTAAATAAATAGATGGGCAGTATGTTAGGAAATACATTGTCTGTTCTTCTTAAAACTTGGTTATACATGACCAAAATGCATAAAAAAGAAAGAGAATTTTAAAACACATTGTTCAAAGGTAAGAGTTTGCAGAGCAGGCCCTTCTTTTATTCTCCAATTAAAATACTAAACATGTAAATGGGAAAATAGTTACTGACTTTCATCCCCACCTGACAGAATGAAAAATGATTTTCTTTAAATCAAAATTTATTTTGAAACAACTGTAGTGAGTAACAATGCATTTTAACTTAAATTTTATAATTCATATTCTTCATATAGTAACATAATATTTGTTAAGAAAAAAACAGATGTCTGGATAAAGAATTTGGGAAAACAGTGATTGTGTTGATAATTTTCCAAACTACAATGTTTGAGTCCTCCATATATGTGCTTAACTTACCATACATTTAAAGTAGATTGCAATACGAAAATCAATCTATAAAGTAAAGACTGCTATCAAAAAGGTCAACAAATACAAAACCATGAGAGAAAAAAAACTAGAACTAAGGAATCCATGTTATCATTTGTGAATAGGGAAGAACTATCAATTAAAATAGAGGTCCTCAATATTATTTTGACCTTATCCCTCAGCCTTAACGCTGTGTTATTGCAGGCACCAATGGGCATCTGCCCTGAGAATAGATTATTAGCACTTTCTGCCTATTTAATTAATTAATTGAAGTGGTGTATAAACCCCACTCATGACATAAAGTGCAGAAAGTGAAGCAGAACAAGAGAAAAAACAAGCCTCATAAACTAAAAGAAAGAAAATGTCTTCCCTCAAGAATCAATGTTCATTTTTTTCTGCCTCCATGATACATAAATGCAAAGAATACTATTTTAATAGTCACTACCATATCCCATTTGGAAGAACTACAGGATAAATAACATGTTTTAACATCCCTGTTAACAGTGCGATCTAATAACATAAACAGCATATCATTTATAAAATTCAAGGCAAACTTTTTTTCCCCTAGATTTAAAAAGATGCTTTTGGAACCTATAGTTGTAATTCTATGACATCCCTCAGAGTCTGTAATTAATAAAAACGAGAAATGTAGACAGAGAGATTATAGTCTGTGATTTGATGGTCATTGAGTCACAAATTTTCTATATGTCATCTTGACTCTTTCTGTCCATTCTTCCTCCCCTCACCCTACATGAGCATGAAACCTCTTGAAAACAACAGGTTTAGTAATATCATAGTCACATAGTCCATTCTCATCTTAACCAGCCAACACCTACTGTTGCTTCTGATTGAAATCTGGCTGTGATTAAGAATAACAAAAATCTGTTATTCTTATGTAGGAAAAATAACCACTGATTTCTTTATAAACGTTTACATAGAAATATCATCTATAGGAAGTATTCTTAAGTTTAAACTTGGATATCTCCCCTGGGTTCCTCAATTTTAATCCTGAGTCAGAATTTTATAGAATACTGAAAGTCTTATTAAAGTAACTATTCAATTGATCCAGATTTATGTAATTATTTGGCAATGTTTTTTTCTGCCATGTATACTTTACCCCAAAATATACTGACCAAATATTTGATTTGGTTGTTTTGTGTCAATAATGCTTAACTTTATACTATCTCCACTAACTTAGGGACAGATTAACTTTATGATTGTTTTTACTGAACAGATCAACTTGAAATTGATCACATATGTCTGCTGAGTAGTTAATATTTTGTATATTTCTTTGTAAAAATTAAACTTTAAAATACAGTGACATCTCATATATAAGGGCATTAGTCTTATGTCAAATTCAGGTTTCTAGAACAGTGTTTAGATCCTAATAGTGAACCCAAAAAGCTCCTGAGAATCACAGAGCTTTGATTTTTAGTATTTTTTTTTTTGAGGGCAGTGTCACTGGCCCTCATATGTGGGACCTGAACCATGATGTCCCAAGCCAGCTCTTAACCACCGCGCCACTTGGCCAGCCCACAAAGCTTTGATTTTTGAATTCATACACCTGATCCTTAACTCAGGCTAATGGTTTTTCAATAACAACAAGAAAAAGAAATAAAGACACAAAGTTTCTCACCAAGAGATTAGAACTGGAAGATGAACTTTAGAGAGGGGCACAGGGACGGAATTAGTTAGATATCACATTTAACTGGTGTGAGATTGGAGAAAGAGAAAAAAATGCATAAAGCAGTATGCAGCCAATCATGGGATACTAGTTGAGATGCCTCTGGATCATCAGAAAAAATATTTAATTATATTTAGTGATCTCTGATTGAGCAATTAGGAAAATATAAAATGCTTAATCTAACTTCTATCCAAAATATTTTATACTAAAAACAATTGCTTTGGTGCTTCAAGGAGTAAGCTGTGGAGTTCAATGGTATAAATAATTACCTTTCAAATTTAATATGCATATAGACAACCTTGGGATCTTGTGAGAACATGGATTCTTGTTTAGTAGACCTGAGAAAGTGGGCAAGATTCTATATTTCTAACAAGCTCCCAGTTAATGCTGATAGGTGTTTTTCTAGCAAGGTATATATAGAATGCATTAATTTTCAATAGGTAAATGAGATGTTACTGTATTTGATCTCAAATACTTTTTGAAAATTGTAATGAAAACATACTACTCACAAGTTGGCAAGCTTATGTTACATACAATTCATTCCTTTTGGAAATAAGGAAATAGCATTACAACAAATTATTTTTGAAATGCGAAGCATGACAGTGAAATGAATATCAGTGCACTATTGAATCCTTCGACCACATAATAAGATAAGCATGCATGAAAAAATGTTGAAATGTCAACTTGGTCAATACTGTGCAAAATTTGAGGTGAGTTGTAAGTATATCATACTAAGTCATATTCAATAGAATTTTGGATTCTCTTAAATTGTTTCATCCAGTTTTACATCTGGAGAATATGCAACACACAAGGCAAGTTTTGGAGATTTTTTAAAAGGATACATAGTTTTAATTTCTGTTAGTGGTGAAATACTGTGCTTCTTTCAATGGTGAAAAATGCAAGATGCATTCTTTGATAAAAATGCCCAGCGGTCATTTTCTGGTCCTATACTTTATGCACATAAATACTATATGTATTAAAATATTCTATATATAAACTGGAACTGGGAGAAGTGATATACTATAATACATCTGAAACCATGGATTTATAGCCTTTCTAGGTATTTCACATATTATATAAATTCTTGATCCTGCCAAATTCCTTTATAACTAGCTTATAAAATATTCATGTCCAGTGACATTAATGTGGAACTTCTCTGATCTTACTACATCTTTCACACCGAAATTGTGGTTCTAGGTGCATCATTGCCTATTTGATCCTTTCTTATCTCAGTAACATTTTGCTGAGGGTGAGATTTCTCTGGTGCTCCAATTAATGATTTAACTTCAAATAGTTAAACTAAATTACCTATCCTATCATGCTTGTTTGACATGGATAGAGTGTTTGTAGAATGTGTGTATATGTGGTGGGTGAGACACCAGGGGAAATTGTCAATGATATGTATAAAAGATATGACTTCAAGTCTTCTTTAAAAGGTCAACATATACATACATAAAAACTTAAAAAAAAAACTTTATATTGGACAAAAAGGAAAATAGGCTCATGATTCAGAAGATTCCCATTTTTACTATCATTTTGTAATTCTATCTTACTTAAAAATCAGGACAGCATAGACAGCAATTGTATAAACCTATTACCTATAAAATCCTCTAATATAATTTTTCCCATTTTTCAATGAAAAATAACATTACATGGACCAGAAAAGTTCTGCTAAGCTAGAGATGACGAAAAATTCACATTAATAAACAAAATATAAATGATTTCTTGGTAAATTATTTCTGTTTATTAAAATGAAAAAAAATAATTAAGATCTAACAGAACCGCTAAATGTTTAAATATGGTATTTGGTGAAATGAGAGTCTGTCCAAAAAGATTTTATGGGAAGAAAAACTAATTGATAACAAGTGTGAGTGCAAATCTGTCTCTTTCTAAACTTTAAAGCATATTGTTCAAAATTTTAACTTGTGTGCATGATGTAAATTCCATACATTGTTTTCTCAGTGCCAATAAACAGCACAGTTTATTAAAAACTGAAGTAAAAATCAAAATAACTTTAAAAAAAAATGGTCACAGTTTTGTCATTGGTATATGGAGGTTGTTCCAGGGGCCCATCCAAAGCTCCTCATCATCTGACTGCGTGTGGTCACTATGGAATTCCAAAGGTTCCTTCATGTTCTTACTGTCCACCATAGACTCTTGTTCAACTGTGCTTTTCAGCCTGTTCCCCAGTGGCTTCACTGCTGTACTGTCACTCCCCAATGGACAAGGGGCAAACGTTACTAGAGTCGGTCTTGTGTTCATTTCCTCGGTAGAAAATGGCCCCTTCGATAATGTGTTCAGAGGGACATTCTCCTCATGTGTCACTGCCAACTTGTCTAGCTTCTTAAAGTGCCTCCCCAGTCGGACAGGGGATGTAACTTTTATGTTATCGGTGAGGCAGGCGCGGCGGGTTCTCACCACAGAGCCATTCTGTGCAATATATATATTGCCATTAACATTACTGTGGATACTAGGATTGTGAAGACGGTTCCTCTGACATTCAGGAGCACTGTCTTCTCCAGTTGAGCTAGTTTCATATTCTCGATCAATAACTAACTTGATTATTCTTTTTCTTGCCCACTGTCGGGGGAGGGAAAAAAAGGTGAGTCATTATCAAAGGAATTAAAAGGGTAACGGTTATAATGTCTGCAAGATTGAAAACCTTTGCTAGAAAGCAATCAAAGGCAAATAACTCAAAAAGAGGAAGAAGGAAACAACTCTTAATTAACATCAGTTTCTTTTCCACCACTGCTTCATTGGTTTTAGAGCTTAACTTCTGAAGAAGGTGTTGCTGAGTTAGCAACAGACGTTTATTTCGGGAAGCACATGTATTCTTTTACATCAAATTGCTGCTCTACATGAAAATAAAAAGTATATTATTTAAATTTAACTAAGGATCTGATCCATTGTTTGATAGTTGCTATACTATTCAGGAAAGTTGACTTGAAAGGAAAGCACAGCATTAGTATATTCTGTTCAAACTAGTACTTCCCTTCCCAATATTTAAATGATATTTGTAAACCCATATTATTCTAATTCCTAATTAATTATTCATTGTTAGCTAAAATTTTTGTATAATGTAATGCATTTATTCCCTTGAAGTATCCTGGGGTTCTGGGTCATTTCATTAAAATACATGTTAACTTAAAAGAAAATATTTTCCCACCCAGCATAGTTTATTCAGTAACACACAAAACTGAACACTAATTATGTAAACTTTCCTTTTGTAAACAACTAGAATACAATGGACATTTTCACAAATTTATTTTTCTTTAACCAATCCACATTAGAAATGGCAAGGAGCAAAGATTAAGTAATATGAGGGTACTCTCAAAACAGTATTGCATTTTCGGGTATGTGAACTACCAACACATTGCACTATATAAGCCATCCTTTTTTTATTTTTATTTTCAGATACGTATTTTAAAACGATTATGTTTACTTACCTAGAAAAAATTTGTATAACTGTTAAAATTTATTTTTCTTTTCTAAATTCACTTTAGCTCATATCCACAATGGAAAAAAAATGGTAGTAAATTTAATTTTTTAGTTTATTTTGTTTAACTTCTAATATTTGAAAGTGCCAGTTAGAAACTTAATTGAACATGTTCATGATCTTTTTGATAATACATTTGCCAGTCGAAATGTACATATATGCAAAAGTAGACTTTTAGAGATCTCATTTATTGCAGCCTGTCCTAAGGAGTTATTTTTTGAAAGGTGATATAAAAACATCATATGTATTCATATAATCCATTCCAATAGGCAGGGCATCCTTGTAATACATAATGCCACACTGCGTTAACAGAAATTCCACTATGTGATATTAAATATTGATTAACCGATTATATGTCTTCTAAATTAGCAATATAGGAAAGAGGACCTAGTTTTACCCTAATACTCTCTAACATACACCTCTATGTGGACAGCATATATATTCACTTTTCTGGCATATCTCTAATCTTAAGTCAGATCAAAATCATGATCAATTGCCTTCCCTTCAAGGGTCATTTCAAAGAACACACAGAAGGCACTGCACACAAGAGCATTCATCACTGCAAGACTCCCACCTACTGTCATCTCTTTTAAAGGGCTGTGTTGTACCCTTCAGCATTTGCTCCTGGAGGCTTCTTTTGGTTTTCATCCTTGCGTGTGTCTTGCTCTGGTACCTGAAAACCCCACGGACCACCAGACTGACTTTCGCTAGTACTGCTGGATGACTCTGATTCCTCCTCACTTTCCACACTTCCTTCCACAGAAGCTGATCTTACGCTGCCCTCCTCTGTGATGTGAGATTCCGGTTCTGTTGATTCTTCCACAGGGGCCAGCTCACTCTCCTCTCCTTCTTCTGGGCGTTCTCCTTCCTCCAGAACCAGCTCTGGTTCTGCAGAGGGCCCCGCTTGATCCTCCCCTTCAGCAACCGGCCTTCTCCTTGCAAGAAAAATGTTTTTCCTTCTCTTTGTTCCTTCTGACTCTGTGGATTCCGATCCGGATTCCGCGGTAGAGCTTTCCTCTTCCTCAGAAGGTGTCTCTGACTCAGACTCTACTGTCGTCTCAGACAAACTAAACTCGAATTCGGATTCAGTGTACAAAGTGTAGTCACTGGAGGGTGTCTCCTCTGACTCCACGGTGCTTTCTGAACCTTCTTCTTCTCCTTCCAGCGCTAGTCTCAAATAGTCTTCTTCGTCAAGGCGCCTCTGCCACTCCTCACCCTCAAGATCAATGACGCCTCTTCTATCAGCTAGTCCTCTAACTTTCTTAAAAATCATTGGGAATATCCTGGCACTCTTCCATGTGGTGTATGTAGGCTCAGCTTCCGGTGGCCTTTCAATAGTGACTACTACTTCTTGCTCCTCACTAGGCTCTCTAACTTTCTTCGCCTGGAAATCATGAAAATGCAATTCAAGTGTCAGCTGGGGGATGGTTATGTTGTGACCTTGTCCCACACAAGTTAAGCAGGAATGAATCTGCGGGGTGATCGCTTCATGCAAGTTATAGAACTGGTTTCAGAAACAATCACACAATTCTCTACTGTTTATCCCCACTTTACATAGAAGATAACCAAGAACAAGTGAATTATTTTATTTTGGCTTGTATAACACCAAATTCTAATAGTTTCTCATTTTTTTCTTATTCAAAATTTATTTTACATCTTATAGAGGAAAAAATATTTTGTTATATGTTCCCTCTCCCATCCTAGACTTGAAATATTTTTTTATGTATTTCCTTGAACAAAATTTTAAATAATGAGGAAATTGTGATAGTTTATCTGAATAGCTTGTGAGATTTGACAGTTTTCTTAATTTTGAACAAGGTAAAGATATAGTGACATTTTTTTTTGTGTGGCGGGATTTTTTTTTTTTTTTTTGAGGGCAGTGTCACTGGCCCTCATATGTGGGACCCAAACCAGGGCCGCTGGCTTCTGAAGCCAGAGCTTAACTACCACACCTTGGCTGGCTTGGATTTTTTTTTTTTTCATAAATGTTCCAAGTAAATATTTCAAGCATTTAATATAAATGACTCATGCTAATTCAAGCATAAATGGTATTTCATTAAACATATTGGTGGTAATATTTGATTTTCCTCTGATAACTTTCAGTTATGGAGACTATACTTTTTTATGACTTTTAGGTATGCTAGACAATTTAGAAACAAAAATAAACATTGTTTTGCAAAATACTTTTTATATATTTTATTACAATGCTATCTTTATGGGAAAAGATAAACATTAAGATTTTTAAAAATATAATTGCATTATGAATTTATTCCAGATGTTTAAACATTTTATAGAAGGACATAAATTAAATTTACATAAAAATTAACTTTCTTCTTTATACAAGGCAATAAAATGGTCCACATTATTAAATTTCTATGGAAAACATGTATTAAGTGAATAGAATTTCTGATTTTGCAATATTTTTTAGCCTGTTTTTCAAATAGGGTTAAAATTTATTCTTAGAATATTAACCTTACATAAGAAAATTATAGTAATTACCTCTTCCTCCTCAATTCCCGCCTCAGGTTCACCAACCACCTCACCATATTCTTCTTGTTCACCAGGTGGTAACAAGCGACGGCGACTTCCATATTGAGGCATTTCATACCTGTAATAGAAACTTACAACTTTAATTTTTTTTTTCACATGGTCAGTGTAGACTCTATGATGACTGCTCTCTGTGGTCTTCTTTTTCTTCACCATTCAATCAACATTTATTAATACGGCACCTATTAGGCTCCTTGTAAGCTAGTTATAAATCCACAAAGTAAGTACTACAACCTGATCACCAATGATTTTTTGCCATAATGGTACCCTGGAATAACAATAAAGAGAGTCAAGTTATTTCAGATTTAAGTTTTGGAAGAGATTAGAATGAAGAGAAAGGCATACTTTCCTTAATTAATTGAAGATTGTAGGGCACAAAATAGGTTCTTTCTAAAAGTATAATAGCTTATTGAGAACATAAAATATCTATCTTTATAGTAAAGATCTACTTCAACCATGATATCTACTGGTCTATACATTTCTCTACTTCATTTTTAGAAAGCAGATAACTTTTGTGTATAGAAGTAAATTTTGAAGTAAATTCTAAAGTATGTTTTCTTCTCAATTTCTCTTGGATAAAATCTTGAGGCTGACTGGTTAGATAAAATGTTAAACATCTCATATGAAAAAAAAGGTGAATTCAGGAATTGAGCAAATATGTTTGACTTTTATTTCCCATATGAATAATTTTGAATAATTTTACTGCGGTCTTAGAGTTGTAGTCAATATTAATATAGAACATCAAGACAGAGCTTAATATGGAAAAATGGTTAAAACTTGACTGAAATTAAAATTAGATACATACTCATTTTCAAAGATGAAACAGATGAAATGACATTTACAGACAAATGCTAGTAATAATAATAATAATAATAATAATTTACTAACTCCTCACTATTCATAAAATATTAGATACTGGATAAAAAATCTGAAGATGTACCCATGCTCATAACTGTAATAATCTTGTCCACATTCCTGGCCAGGATCAATTCCAGACTCCATGGATAACTCCTATTGTTCAAAAAGAGAAATTGCATTTGAAAACAAATTCTTATTACATTTTAGATCCCAGATTTCCAGACCTAGAATTCGATGACTCTCAAAATACTCCTGCCAAAATAATTTCAATTACAAATAATAGTGATACATATTCAAATATTTATTTTCTGGCTGTAACTATTTTACACAAAATAAGGTTATGTTACTAGACACGAAGCGGTAAAAAGGTAAATTTTGTTATAGTCGTAACTCTGTTAAGGATTGCAGTTGAGCATATTGCTTGTTCTTGGGTAAGTTTTATAACTATCAATAGGCAGTGAATATTTCACTCTGTTTTAACTTATATTATTAACAGGGTTTAGCCTTGAGGAAAATTATAGCATTATCTTCAGAATTGTTTCATCTTCCTTCTAACAGCTTTCTAGTCCCCAGAGCTCTTCTGTTCATCAAAATCTATTCTTAAGGAAGATCTGATAATAAGCATTTACACATTAATAAAGAATTCCATTAATGTGAGATATTTCCCAAGAATGTTTACATTTTAAAACATATTGCTAATTCTGGGTTTAATTATCTTTTTTTTTTTTTTTTAAAAAAGGGAATTTGTCAGAGCAGAGCCTTTTCGAGGTTTCTAGTTCTAAATTATAGACGACACTGATTCTTGTCAAACTCTATTCTTATAAAAAGATGTTGTTTTTTTCCCTGGGATATACATATGAAGCTAGTCTTAAGTAACTATTAAATTCAATGTCATTACATTTCCTTGTTAAATTCTATTTTAATATTTATATAGGTCAAACTAAATGGTTAATTAAATCAGTTTTTCAATGAAAAAAAGGAAGAAAAATTATAGGTATCAACAGGAAAATGGGTTAGTACTTATTTCTAAAATCATTTATTATTTATGAGAATTAATTCTGCTGATCCAAATATAATAGTCAGGAAAAAGAACGTTCTCTGAGAGCACAAATATATTATTAGAAAAGTATGAAAATTCATATGCCTGTATGACCCTAAGTTGTGCATTGTTTGGCAAACATCATTTTTAAAAGATTGAGTTTGTTGCCAAAATTCGAATCAGAAAATAGTATCATAAAAATCTGGATTTGATTTCCTCTTGAAAAATAAAAATATGGCAACACTGGGTTCATACATATTTCCACATGTCATGAATTTAGTTAGATTGTTTATAGCAATTATGTTCTCTCCTGCTTACTACTATGCTCTCAACCTTACTGTTGTTTTCTGTTTCTTTGTTCTTTTTTTTTTTTTTGAGGGCAGTGTCAATGGCCCTCATATGTGGGACCCGAACTGGGGCTGCTGGCTTCCCAAGCCAGCGCTTAACCACCACGCCATTCGGCCGGCCCTTCAACCTTGGCTGTTTTAAGCATATACCCATAATTGCAATAGGATCTCCCATCTGCTCTTTTTAATATTTTTACATCTAATAATTCCATTCACTTAATTTACTTGATTTAAGTTTGCAGTCCCTCTATTCTACCCATGTATTATCTGATGATTTTGCAATTTACAGAAATTTTGTAAACCAACTGTGAAGAGATCCAATTTTGATGTTAAAACTACTTAGTTTACCTATCAGAATAGCTAAGATTACAAAGAAAGAAAAAGATTATTGATGCTATGTTTTAGCAGGGACATGGAGCACTGGAACTCTCATATTCTTCTGGAAAGATTATAAATTAGTAAAACCATTTGGGAAATGTTTGGCAATACCAAAGTCAAATATATGCCTATCCCATTTCACAGAAATCCAATATATTTTAGTTTATATACCCAACATAAATATGTACAATTGTGTACCAAAATACAGTATTCATAACAGCCCAAACCTGGAACCAATGCAGAAGTCCACAATGTAAACACAGTACAATATCACACAACAACAGACATGAATCTCCCAAACAGAATGATGAGCAAAAGAAGTCAGGTGCAAATGAAACAAACACACTATTCTATTTATAGAAACTTCATTATATGTTAGAAGCCAGGTGAAACATTTTCAATTAGCAATAATCACGCCTCAGATAAACCTCATTGGCTATGACACTACCACTACACAATGAATACCTACATTTAGGAAAAAGGAAATACTGCCATTTATGACAACATGGATGTAATACTGAGAGCATTATGCTAGGTAAAACAAGCCAAACAGAGACAAATACTGCATGATATCACTTATATGTGGAATCTAAACAAATATGTAAATCAATGAAAAGTCAAGGAACAGAGAGTAGAAAAGTGATTGTCAATGTCTGGGAGTGTGGAGAATAGGTTGAGACTGGTAAAGGTTAAAAATTGGTAAAAAAAAAAAAATTGGTAAAACACTCTCTGTAAGACGAATAAAATTTGAAGTTCTTATGTAAAGCATGATGACTATAGTTGATAATACTGTCTTGTATAACTGAAATTAGCTAAGAGAGTAGAACTAAAATATTCTCACACATAATAAAAAGTAAATTTGTGAAGTGAAGATGTATTTAATTAACTAGATGAGGGGACTCTGTACAATGCACAGATATATCAAATCACCACAATTTACACATAAAAATTCTTACAATTTTCTTTGTCAATTATACCTCAATAAAGCTGAATATATATATATATATATATATATATATATATATCCTAAAAATAAAGAAGCCGTGTGAGTGGTTAGGGAAAGGAGAAATGATATCTGAGTATTGATATGGATGACACTTCTGGAGAGCTAGTAGGGCATGTGCACTCTGTAAATATTATTTATCTAGCTATATTATATGATTTGTACAATTTTATGCTGCGGTTTTATTTGAACAAAAATTATTCACTATAGGAAGGAGGGGTGAGAGGATAGGAGATGAGGCCGGGAAAGACAAATAAGAAATGAGAGCAAAGTTAAAGTCTAAATTTAAGTTATTCAAACTAAATACATACATATATACATATTGGTAGGCTTAGGCTTTTGAAGCATCTAAAACCCATCATAATTTTAATGATTTAAATGAAGCAAGTAGGTCTCAGAACTAATACTTTTAAACTGCTTTTCCAATATATTTTTAATGTCATACATAGGGAGACTGAAAAAGACCACCAAATGATTTTAAAGTTGAAAATTAAATGTCCATCAGTGGAAGAATGAATACAGAAAATGTGGTATATACCTACAATGGAATATTATGCAGCCTTGAAAAAGATGGAATGCCTGCCATACACAACAACATGGATTAACTTTGAAAATATTATGTTAAATGAAAAAAGTAATAGAATGGAAGGGGCAGCATGATTCCACTTATATGAAGTATCTAAATAGTCAAACTCATATAAACAGACAGTGGAATGATAATTGCCACATGGTGGGGAAAGAGGAAAACAGGAGTTTGTGTTCAACAGGTATAAAGTTTCAATTAGGCAAGACGAAGAAGTTCTGGAGATCTGCTGTCAAATATTATGATTATAGCTAACCACAATATTGTGTCATATGCTTAAAATTTTGTTAAGAGGGACGATCTCATATTAGGAGTCCTTACAACAATTAAAAATGGCTTTGAAGTTCAGTTTTAAAAACTTTTAGCAATAATAAAAAATAAATATTTATGGAAACAATGCAACTGTGTGCATTTAAGATTACTTGTTTGTTTATTTGTTTATTTATTATTTATTTTAGCTGAGCCATCTTGCCACCTGTTGGCAGCTCAGCAGCAGCTCAGCTTGGGCTGGGCATCGAACTGCTGTTGCTCAGAGCTCAGCTCACACTCATTTTTTTTTTTTTTTTCCATATGTGGGACCCGAACCGGAGCCGCTGGCGTCCTAAGCCAGCGCTTATCCACCGCGCCACTCGGCCGGCCCTCAGCTCACGCTCTTGAGTGAGCTCTTAACCAACTGAACCACTCGGCCAGCCCTGATTTCAGATTTTAAACATTAGAATCCAAACAGTTTCTTTAGAGATACCTGCTTTTTTTCCTAAAGGGAGAATAAAGCTCACTTCTTGCTAGCTACAATATATATCTGTCATCAGATGACTTTAAAAATATTAAATTAAAGTAGAGTAAATAAATAAATAAATGGATAGAAGCAACTAGGTTGGAACCTAGGAAAATTAGCTCTTGATTCAATTAGTCACTATGTAGTCTGAGTTAGAAAGGAGGGCTAGGCGCTAGCAGAAGGAAATGATCTGAAGGGTCCCTCTTCGATTCTTATGCAATCCATCACTGAAGAGTGGAACCTCAGCTCTTCAGAAAAAAATGAACAAGCAAACAAGCAAAAATAGAGGAAGAAAGGAACTGGTGACCATTAAGATTCCTGACTTGGTTTGAATAGACAGTGAACTGCTCCATGCAGGAGTCCCTGTAGTAGGGTGCCCTTAGTAGGTAGGTGAGTCCCAAGTTTAAAAAATCGTGTTAAGTAACATACTAAAAAGTGATTTCGTGGGCAGATAAAACACAAAGTTATTTTTAAAATTCTTTTTTTTTGCTGAGAGAAGAGAATTTCACACAGAGAAGACATAGTATTAACTTAGTATCTTATTGACCAAAAAATAAATATTTACACTGATGTAAACAAAAAGAATGATTACCATTTATTGAATTTCTTCCTACTATGTTCCAGTTGTTGAGCTGGGAGCTTACATGTTAAATATTATTGTTGACATTTTATGAAAGATAAAACTGATGCCCTGGAAAGTGTGCATATCTTGACTAACATGTTGCATCCAGTAATTGGCATTTGGATTTTAACCCTGAGTTATCTAACTCTGTAGTCTATGAATATGTCTCCTTGGAAATTTTTGTTAAAAATTTACAAAAGTGGAGTATTCCTGCCAGTCAACCTCCAAATTTTAGGAAGCAAGTTTTAACCACAAAATGCCCCTCTTTAGCTAAGTGAAGATTCTTTTGTTAAGAAAATGAAATAATGTTTTTAAGTGGAGCTTGTAAAATGCTAAATTTTCCAAAGGAAATATTTTTACATAATGTTGCTTTAAAAAAAATTACAATATAAAAGCAAGAAAATGTCATAGGCATTTTGAAATAGACACGTGCCCAAAGGCAGTAATTTGAATTACATGAAATAGAGACTATTAATCATAACCCAGTTTCTACCTTCTGTTACTTCATCACAGAGGTCAGTTATTTTTGTTTTGTTTCTTTTTTTTTTTTTTTGAGGGCAGTGTCATTGGCCCTCATCTGTGGGATCCGAACCGGGGCCGCTGGCTTCCCAAGCCAGCGCTTAACCACTGCGCCACTCGGCCGGCCCACGTTTTTTTTGTTTGTTTGTTTGTTTTTAGCATTCTTTTTCAACCTTTGCAAACTAATAAAACTCTAATCTCAGGATCAGTTTCGATTAATTTAGACAAGAGGCTGATCAAGTATATGAATTACTTCATTCAATGATAGCTTGCTTTTAATAGGACCAAAGATTTTACCTGTCTAATTCCCAGAGGATGAAGCAAAAATAATTGGAAATTCAGCGACCAGAAAGAGGTGGTGAGGTGATTTGTTTGCTAGTTTATTAATTTTATTTTAAAACCACCTTTTCTCTCTCTTGTGAAATTATGCCATGACAGCAGCTACCCACTCTGCCTATATGTAAGATGGACATTAAAGTCACAATAAAGTATCATGAAGACTCAGTGAGGTTGAAAAGAGAAAGAAAATCAATACCTCTGGTTTAAGAAGAGAAGGCCTCAGCAGTTGTTGTTGCTGCCAAAGGAAATTAAAATAGAAAAAAAGAGAAAGATTTAGAAAATAATTCCAAGGGAAAAGGTAGATTATGATGGGAAAGAGAGAAAAAAAGGTTACAACTTAAAACTCGTTACCTTGGGATTACGATTCATTGTGATAGCTACCAATAGCATTAAATAATATTTTGACTGTTGGAAATAAATTTATAAAGAATTTAATTTAATTTCATCATTGTTTTAATTAATATCAAAGTTAACCTTAATAACTAAAAATCTATAAATAATGTTCTTGGTTTGAGCTTCATATTACAGAGTCATTATGCTATTAAAAGCACTTTTAAAGGTCATAAAATTCTTCATAGCAATTTTAACCTTGTTTTAAATTGCCCCTCTTTTTTTCTCCCCAATCACATTAAATGTAATCAGGTTCATTAGGAAGAAGGGTAGAGCACAGAAAATTATGATATAGAATGATAAATCTTGTCATCATATTGAAAACATTCTTCCCAATTTTTTCTTTTTACCAAAATGTGGAGTGCCTTTCCTCATGCATTAAGCATGTGTTCAGATTTTGCAGGAATCACTTCCTGTTGCCACCCACTTCACCCACACTTATTTAAAGGAAACATGGTCACTATTGGTCTGTTTCATGATGATTTATACTGTAATCAGATGGGAAGAAGATTCGTAATTCAAATTTTGGGTTATCAACTCCTTGGGGGGAAATAGTTATACAACAGGAATCTTAGATTAAGCAGTGGGAAAGTGGACAGAGAGGTTCTGAGAGATACTTCCACCAATGAACCAACTGTTTGAAATGGTCAATAGAAACTGTTCGAACAGACAGACTTTTCATGATTCAGTCATTAGTGAGTTAATCTACTTCAAATATTCATTTAAAAAAGAGGAAATTTTAAGTTAGAAATATTCTGATTCATTCTGTTAGCTGTTATAATTATCCTTGAAAACCAGTTGTTCTTAAAGGCATTCATCTTAATTTCAAATAATTTAGGACTTATGCATTCTAAACTATTAGTGAATCAGATTGCATGTTTATTTCAGCCTCTTGACTGAAAAGCTTTATGCTAAAAACCATACATGCTAAGTTCTCAGCAGCTTCACTGATAACACCATTTACAGTGTGACTAGCCAGATACTCTTGGCCAGAATGCTCAGTATCTTCTCTGTAGACTGGGAGTCAAATTAACACAATAGGAAAGCCAGTTGTTTTATTAAAAAACTCTTCAAGATCTCAAGCTCTCATGTGTTAGGATGGAGCCTTGGACTGGTAAAAAGTACAACTATCAAGTAATCCTACAGTTTCTAAATTAGGTGTATAGCCTTAGAAAAATAAACTTAGGGGAATCTCACGATACTAAGTAGTAATAAACTCAGGGAAAAAAAATAAATGTATCCTTGAATAGATGAGCAGTTGATTCTTCTTCAACCATTAAATAACTTAAAACACCCAAGCAGAGAAGCAACAGATATAAAAGAAATAGCATGGCATACTTATACACTGTGTTAAAAGAAAGTGCCCTAGTTTTGAAAAAAAATTATGAATCAGTCCTTGGTGTAACATAACACCAAACAGCCCTTACCTCTGATGCATAACCTCTCCTGCAAGGCAGAAATGAAGAAATCCATATTAAACATCTTGGGTTTTTAGGTCAAATAGAAGTTTAGGTAAGGGTATTTAAAAAAAAAAAAAAAGATCTGAGAAAAACTGAGAAAGTAATTTTTACTAAAAATTGTCTCAGTGAGAAATATATTTTGTGGCAATATCAAGACAGGAGGATCAAAGTTTCATGCTCGTATTATTAAAAAACAATTATAACCCCAACCCTCATTCCATATGAACACCAAAACATACACAATCTATTTTATTGCAGTGGTGTACAATAATGCACTTTTTTTGATCAATTGGAATAAAAAGTATCCTATATCATCTGTCTTAGATGTCTTAGTGCATATAAGATACTCATTTAGATGTGTTTTATACTTGAAAAACATATTAGTTCAGAATTAAATATATAGGTATATATTTCCATGACTAGCAAATATTCTTCCAAGTGTTCCTAAGATTGTTTCTGTTTGTGTCAATTTATTCTAAAAATAGTGAATGTAAAACATTAGCTTTTAAGAGTTAATTAGACATGAAGTGTGTACGACATTATTAAACATGATGTGAAAAACTTTTTAAAGATATAATAGCTAAACTTTCAATATTACATAAAGCTTTATGATGTTTGTGGACCACAAGTTGGTGAAACATTTGACCGTACTTGAGAAGCAAAAAAATGTATAGATTTTTCCTAATATTGAATGTCACTAATAATGAATATTTTTATTTATTATTCATTAAAAAGTTGTCCTAAAGTATGAAACTGATGCTGTTGACCATGCTACATGGAATAAGCAATTTAATGAAGATTTATTATAAAGAGGTATGTACATAACTTTCTAAAGTCCAACAACAAAAAAACTCTGTAGAAAATTTATTTAAATAATTACAAGGCCTTCGCAAGATAAATCTAGTTATCTGAAAACATCTTTAGTGGTTAAGGCATTGCTGATTGAAATGGCTGGTGATAGTGGTAATATAATAATCGCTACTTAACCCTATCAGCAATTTATTATTTGTAATAGTTGTGTAGTGAGACTTTCAGAGTGCTTATATGGTTCTACCGATAGTTATGGTAATGAAAATCCTCCTGGAGCATTAGAATTTTAGATAATTTCAAGTTTTACTCAATTTGTATCTTTCAGAGATATATAAAGTAGAGTAAACTCGAATTTAGATTTTAATGATGACAACTGAGTTACATATATGATATAAAATGTTCAACAAAAACTAGATTTTATTTTCTAAGGTATTTAAACTGCCTCTTTTCTTTAGTAATATTTTCCATAAATGTGGGAAATAAGATATCAATGGATGAATGCTACTCTTCTATTAATCTTTTTGTTTCCTGTCATTTAGTTATTTTTATTGTTTTAGGTCAAAGGCAAAAAGTGACTTAGAAGAGGTATACAACAGAACCAATATGTATAATTATCTGTGTATTTTCAATAGAAATGTCACTGCTGATTCCTATAAAATCAATCATTGGTATATACTTTTGTGTATTTCATATCTAATGTGTATTAATTATTTCACTTTATACTATTTGTATGTATTATAGCTTACTTTTTAAAATAAGGAAAATCTATGGTAACCTGTTTGTGTCTTTTAATAAGGTATCTAATAATCCTTTATGCATTAATTGGAGCATAATAAATGCAGAATAAAGACAGGTGCTCTTTTTCCAGATGGTGGTTGTCAGGTTGTGGAAGCTTAGGAGTTGAGGAGAGGAAACAAATTTTGGCTTGTGTACTCAAAGAATATTAGAATAGTAGCCCTCATGTAGAAGATTTTCTAATCTACATTTATGATGAAGCTGGGGATCTCTAAATATAATGTCAGTAAAAGACTAGATTAAATATAAAACATGGATATGGATGCTTCATTTGAAAAGTAAAATACTAATAAAATGTTTAGATCATATAAATATCATAAAAATGTTACAGAAAAGGACAATGTAACATTTTGGTAAGGCTAGAGGCACCTAGATAAAACTGTTTAGATTTCTTACAATATTTCTTTGGTCATTATTTAGAGACCTAATTAAGGAATTCTAAAGAATTATCAAGGCATTTCTTTCGCATTTCCCAGGAGTTGATACAAAGTAGCTTAAAAAACACACACAGTCACATTGAAGGCTTACACAATGGTGAATAATACCTTGTCAGAGTCCGCCAAATGGCACAAGTTCTCATGCATATGACCAGCTGCCAACAAAAACTCCAACTGAAGTTTTTCAGTGAAAGAGAGAAAAAAGTCATATTCAAGAACCCCAAGAAAGAAATTACTCTTGATTTGGATGAAAAGAATCTGAAGCAGAAGAACTAATGAAAATAATTAGATTTACAAATTGTTTTTGATATGATTTTGTAATTAGGAATGCCAGACCAAATTCTTAAAGAAACATCACATAATATAAGAGCTGAACAAAACCTTTGGAATGATGCACTGTTGATCCCTGAACATATAGTATATGCTTACAATGGTAATTATCAAGGAAGACTTTTGCTTATCGTTTGGAATTGTGCTTTTCTCTGTGCAGATTTATATATTCTAAACTCAATTAAAATTGCAGAGTAAACCAAATGATTATACTGGTATTCAAAGTGAAGATTTTCAGTAAACGAAATGTATTCCACGTATTGGATAGGAAAAACAAAGTATTTACTTGATGGTCAAGTGTAGCTTTCATTAAGATAAGAAGATAGTATTTAGCTTAGCGGGTGCCTTTGAGAATTTAACAAATTAAACTGTAGGATTCGAGAACTACTACAACTATAGAAATATCTTCCTAAAGTATAAATTCCTGTTTTTTCTCTCTAAAACAAAGAGTAAAGGCCTATATAAAACTGGTGATAGTTCATGTGTATTTCCTCTTGATTTCTATTTAAAAGTTTTGTGTTTGTTTTTTTTATACACTATAGCCTAAATTTGGATGATTATTCTGGAGTGCTTAAAAGTAATTAGGAATGCAGGCAAAATAAGTTTAATAGATAAGCACATTTCATATTACTGTAAATTAATAAAAAATTATTTATAATTGTCATCAATGAAATAGTAACTAAATTCATACTAGATAAACCTTTGTAGACATTTATTTAACCTTCTTTTGATGAAACTGATTAGAATTTCTTTATTAAACATGAGATAAATATTTTCTTTGAAAGAGAATCTTATGATAAAATTATAATTAATGAGACAATGTAATAATGTGGACAAACAAAATTAAAGAGCATTTTAAACATCTATAGGAACAATTAAATGTCTTACAAAAGTCAATGACTCAAGATTTATTTTCATTATAAAGGAGGAAAAAGAAAGCTCAATGAGAAATCAATAGATAAGACAGCAGCTGAGAAAAAGTAAAAAGATTTATCAAATGTATAAGCATACTAGTAAGATAAAAGCAAGCCAGAGTAAAGGATGCTCTTATAAGAAAATAGATATCTACATTTTCTAGCACCTGGGATTTATTTTGGAATACCATAATGTCTGCCATCTCCTACATATCAGGATAAATAATATTTTCATTGGTAGCATTTCTTCTTACCACATATAGGTTTCAAGGAAATAACAGACCCTATGACATTTTTTAGCTTACTTGTAACAATCTCCTTTTTTTCCCTGGAGTACTCATATAAAACTATGATGAAAAAGTAAAGATTATTTCATTAACATGATCAACAAGCCATTGGTTTAAGTTGGATATCTAACTTTTATGCCCATATATTCCCATTAAAAATAGATTGAAATTACTTACTTTTTAAATAAATGTTGACAAATAACTACTTCGTAGTTAAGAAAATTAAGATAAATCTATATGAGTTAGTAATGATGAGGTTAATAATACTTTAAATTAAAATGAGGGAAAAAAACAGTATTGCATTGAGTTTAGGGTGAAAGAATAGAATCTTCTTTAATGTTCAAATTTCGCTCCATTTGAAGATTATGGCCAACAGAAGAGCTATCCAGTTAAAATAGGAAAAGCAACATTACAGTGAAGTAGATTGAATGTGAGAGTGTTTTTCAATTTCCGTGACAATATCGTGCAGATTTTGTTCAGATGTCATTTCCATATTTGTTATCTCTGAAGGGCAACTAGTCTGAAGTTTTGGGTTGTGTGTTGGTGGATTGTTTTTTTCTATTTGGCTGTACATGTTAGCTATTGACTTTTCAAGTTGTGCTAAATTTTTAACATGTTTGAGGATTCCTTTTGGCTCTCTTTGAGGATGTGCATTGCATACTGTTGTTGGTGTTGATTGCTGTATCATAGAGGACTTCATTTCCTGGGGTGATGACACACTGACTGTGTGTTTAACAGCTGGTATACAAACACACATAGTGGACGGAGCTGAAGTTGAAGGAGGTAGTGGAGAAGGAAAAGCAGGAAGTGGTGGAGGAAGAGAGGGAAGCGAAGAAAGAAGAGGTGGGGGAGGAGAAGTCGAGGGAGGAGAAGAGGAAATAGAAAGTGGAAGAAGTAGAGGAAACGGAAGAGGAGGAGGAGGACGACAAGAAGGAAGAGGAGAACAGGAAAGAGACAAAGGAGTGAGGGCAAGAGAAGGAGGAGGAGGAGGAGGAGGAGGAGGAAAAAGAGGAGGAGGAGGAGAAGGAGGAGGGGGAGAGATGTTTGGTGAATGGAGAGTTTTGAAAATGTTCCTTTTGGTTTCAACAGTCAACGTACAAGTGGGTGACTCTCTCCTTAAGCGTGGAGAATTTAAAATGCAAGGCATTGAAGGAGAAAGTTCCACGGAACACTCAGCAGGAGAAATGATGGCATTAGGTTCTGATTTGAGTTCCACAGTTCTTGAAACAGTTGGCAAAGTAGAGAATGAAGAATGAGACCAAGGAGAAGAAAATAAAGAGTCTGAAGACAGAGATTTCAACTGTTCCGTTCCTTGTATAATCAGTGATTCACCTGGCCTTATTTCCTCTTTCTCTCTTAAACTTGTATCTTTAGCTGTAAGCACAATATTGCTACCGCCTCTTGTGTTTGGATAGTTTCCAGGAATTTCATTTTCAGGTTTCTGCCTATTGCTTTGCCACTGGTCCAGTTCTATGGTTTCTGGTCTATTGGGAAGTTCCCACATTGGTCTCCTAGGTAACCAGATTGTCTGATTCCATATCTTCTGAATCTTTTTTCTTGGTCCCCTCATAGGCTCATTCCTGGCTTTTACTTTGGGTAAAAATGAGCCTCCAGAATCTGTTCTCAGTGGAAAGTCCAATTTTGTTGATCTTTGAGCTATATTTTCCTTATAAAGAGCACTGTGGGTACTTAAGGCATCCTCATCAGATACCAATGTGAATTTCCTTGCAGACTCAGGCTGGTTGATCTTAAGGGATCCATCTATATAAGCCTGCTTGCGAGCCTCAGTAGGACTGGAAGAAAAGGGCATCACAACGTGCTGATGCTTCCTGTCTTCTGGAACTGACTTATTTCCCCTGCTTTGTTGGAAATGGTAGAGAAGGAAAAGACTTGAAAGAAAAGAAGATAATGAAATGTAAGGAAACAGGTTATGACATAGCTTTCCCGAGAAAGAGATTTTTTATGGTTCTCATTACTATTAATACTTCAAAATATAAAATGCCAAATAACACTAATGTACTGAAGCAAAACATTATTTTCATATCCTTTTTCCTAAAAAGGTAGGACAGAAAAGCTTGAGAGCTATGAGTAGCATTGAGAAATATTCATTAAAAAAAAAAAGTGTCTATCTGTACACTGATTTTGTTTCAACTATTTTGATACAGCAAAGTATCCATGACCACACAAAACAGTTTTCTCATGCATACATCATAATTTTCCAAATCGCAGACTAGTAATTATGCTAATGTTTTCACATCCTTTGCCTTGGTTAAGGATGCTCAGAGCTGAAGATTTTGAGGAAAGAGGATCCTTAGCTGTATCTGATTCATACCTGTCCATTATCTCACATCTCAATAATTTTCACGTACTTTCATATCTGAGATAAAGCTTGCAGGAGGATACAGAAATTCTCCAGATTAAGAGAATGAAAGTCCCCAAGCACCAATGGGAGAATTTCTTTGCCAGTGTTCAGCATCACAACTGAGAAACTGAATTTGCATTAGAATCTTGACAGATTATTTCTTCTATTTCATTTTTTGCTTAATCATTTCAAAAACATTGTATATTTTACAAATAAGAGAGGGGCTTTGGCACTTCTTTTGAACATTATCTGGTTCAAATTTTAGTCAAGGCTCACTTTACTGAAAAGATGTACATGAATATAACAGTTTTGATATCACTGGAAAATTTTCTCATGCATGAGTCATAGTGACTGTTCATCCAAAGTAAAATTGAATAAAGTCAAAGGGCACAAATAAGTGCCTCTGATGAAAGCATCAGGAACCTTCCCCCAGAAAGGCTGGGGGACTTGTGGTTTTGAATAGTCTCTCATTAGACTTCATGCTCAAGCTGAGTAACAGATTTATTTTTGTTATTGTTTCATATTTATTCACAGTGCAGAAATGAATTAAAAGGAAATACTTCGAATAAAAATTAAATAGCCATTGAAAATTTGAAAAAATTGAAACATTGAAAAATTAAGATGACAGGTTAGGCAACAAAATGATACATAAATCCCAAGTTGTTATTATCATTTGGCAAAGATACAAACTGCAAGAAAGAATTGTCACAGGTAGACTTAGGGTATCAGGACCACCTGAATACTTCAGACAGTACAGACGATACAGATTAAAGAGACAGCAAACACTCCCTAATCTTGAAAAGTCATTTTTAAAAAATGGGCCTGATATTATATAGCAGTTGTTTTTTGTAGATCTGTGCTTGGTTTAATTTTTCTTGGAAACAATTATCTATAAATGATATCACATCACTTTTAATTGAAAGGTATATGTAAATATTTTAACAAATTAAAACCAAGGAGGATTTTGAAACTCCTCTTGGTAGGCACAGGTACTGTCAGGGGGACACTTGCTTAAATATGCAATTTCAAGATATCAAAGGGGAAGGACATGTGGAAGATATAACTTTCTATTTAAAAGTAAATGACTCCACAATAAAAAAAAGTTAGTGTCTATAGAGTAAAACTTAATCTATTCCATTGCATCTTTGTTTAATGCCGTTGTATTAGAATAATATTATTTACTTACTTATGGCTATGTATCCACAGGTGAGAAAGAGAAAACATGTGATAGAAAAAGAAAAGTTTTAACTATAGTTAATTTGAGGTCATTATGAAAATTCTAAAAGGAACTAGATTTAAGCACTTAATATGTATATCCAAAAAATGCTTATTTTTATATTTCTTTGAATTTATTCATAAGAAAAATATGTAATAATGTTTTAGATAAAATCACATAGTATTTATTTGGTTGTCTTACCATACAAAATTATATCTAGCTATCTATTCCCTATACATAGGTATAATTCATCTATATGAAATATGAATGATTTCAATCCTAAAACAGCAATTTCAAATAAAATTTTATGAATTGTTTCTATGTCCCAACTGAAATATTTTTCCACACTGACTTAAACAAGTGCCATAAACATTGTTTGGAAGAAATTAAATATACAAATACTACAATGACTATTACAGAGTAATTATTGCATGTATATGAAGTTTTTAATTACTTCATGAAGCTTTTCTTCAAAACGGCCCTTTGATATTTTCTTTTAAAAACATTTGATAATAAATAATTTGTTGTCCATTTTCTAATAACTTGTGATTAGAATCCCTGTAAACATTTTTCAATAACTAAGTTAAATTTTGTTGAAAGATAATTAAATGTGTAGAATTTATAATACTTCAAGAAATACATATTAAAATTGCAAATTCCTCTAAGTCTAACATGCTGTTTCCAATAAAAGTGGTCCTTCAGTGTTGCTATTTGAAAATTATCACCATGAAACTATATTGATTCCAGATGATATTACATTATACCTGCTTTTGTTAAATAAAAATGACTATATATCACTCATAATTTCATGTAAAACACACTTAACTTGACATCTAAATTTTTTTAGTTTCCAAACTTTTTTATGGGATACAGGTGGTTAACATAAATAAAGAGAATCAAATCGTATTGGCTCAATTCCTATATTCACCAATAATTAAAAAAGAGATTATTATGTCCAACTTATGAAACAAATGATAAAAAACTATATTTAAGGCATGAATCCTGTTATATTATTATTGTAGAAATAGAAATAACAAGCATTAAGTTGTTTTAAATTCAATTCTAACATTAAAATATACATTAAAATCAGTTTTAATATTTTAAAACTGTTCTTAACATAACTTCCTACAATAGTATTAACATGGCAAATAATATCCATACATGTGTTTAAAACCAGTTTTTGCATTAAAACATAAATTTCATATTTTTTGAGGCTTGCTTTATTCCTACTAGTAAATGCCACAAATATAACAGTAGCACATGTTTTAGTCCCTAAACTCCACCCAATTCCAGTTAATAAATATTTCTTGGACTCAATTTAGTTTTTCTAAATTTTATAACATCCCTGGATATTCTGCTTTTCATGTCTAGAAATAATTACTCTTGAATTTAAAAAAAAATATAGACAAGTTCAATATCTCCAAACCAGGCTTCGAGTGTGTATCATTAGAGAGACAGCTGTGTAGTCTTTTAAAATAATTTAAAAGTCTCTTTCAAAAATGATTTAATATTGCTTAGAGATTACAAATAGTATAGGAAAAATAATTAAGCTATCACAACTGTCTTGAAAGAAATACGATTTAAAAAATTTCTCTGAGTGGTTGGTAGTTAATAGCCTTTATTTTCATTCAGATTTCAATTACTCTATTTTACGATATTCTAAAATAGTATATTAGAAAAGTCTATGATTTTAGACCATACAATTTGTTTATGTAACAAAGCAGGAGTTCGCTTTTGATACCAAATCAAGAATTACTATTTTATAATTATGCTTTATTCTCATTTTCTATGAGAAAAATAAAAGTTGCTTTCACAATCTGGTTTTAATTGTAGAAGAAGAATGTTTATATGATTCTAAACATTTAGAGATTAAAAATATAATAAAAATTCAAGCTATTCGCCTGCAAGTATCTCCTCATACTGAATAGTTCTTTTCTTTTGTTTAGCTTTTTTAAAATTTCTTTTCTTTTTTTTTGTTAATCACTTCTCTATTTAACTTCTCTTAGGTTCTGATCTTAACAGTATTTTGTTTTTAAAAATATAATAAAGTAGGCTGCAAACTGCTTTTCAACATCAGGTTGAAATTAAATACTCACCACACAGCATCCATCAAAACCCACTTACTTCTTAAAATCCCTGAAAGGTCTACTTACGCTGCGCTGTCCCCAACTTCCTCATAGAGATGCGCCCCGGGGGCCGGTGGTGGTGGTGGTGGAGGCGGTGGGGCTTCCGCCACTGGTGGTGCAGCAGGTGGTACCGGTTTGGCCGCAGGCATCATCGCAGCAGCGGCTTGTAGTCGTGCTGTCTTGGTGCACTCAGCTTGGCGTCTTTAGTAAAGTAAGGATGTTGTGTAAAACTATTTTAGAAGTCATATGCTTATCAACAGGTTACCTTGTAATAATAGTGTATAGTTATCAGAGAAATGAACTTTAAACAAAACTTGTACAACCCTATTTGAACTTATAAATTGATACATTACAAAAGCATCCCCAAGGTTATCATTTACAAATACTCCCTGCCCCGTAGTTCTTTAAATATTTACCCCTTGATTACTGGGTAGAATTCGCTGGAAACATGTGCAAAGTTAAATGATAATGTTAAAGGAAGAAGGCAAAATATTTATAAAAACATGATTGACACTTGCTAGTGTTTTAATGGATTTCTTTCATAATGTGAGGTATATGGGACATATATAATAATTGTCTTATTATTCATCTTTCTTCTATTTAAATAGAAGGTTTATTTAAAAATGATTTGAAACATTTTTGACATTAGTTTACAGAGGCTGGTTTAGGAGGGAGATTTAGTTAGTTTTTATTTCCTTTGGAGGCTTAGGAATGCCTGTGATTCTTGCATTAAAGCTAGGCTGCTTTTTGACTATCCTGGACGCTGATGATTAATTCCTTCCTCAAAACTAAGATCTCAAAGGGTAGAAGCTATCAGAGCAAATTGTCTTTTTCACATTTCTTCCACTTGTATCTATTGTGTAATACGAGCTCAATTCTATATATACAAAACCACAAGGGAATTTGAACTAAAAATATACATCTACTACAGATACAAAGCAGACAGATAATACATACTTTTGAGTAGGCTGACTACTTTTTGAGTATTATCTGGGATTTTTCTTTCCACATTACATAAAATCATGTGCAAAGTATTAGTAATTATACTTACACTTTAAACCTGTTTGGGAAAGCAATGAGTAAGAAAAAAAGAGAAAGCTACATTAGAAATATTGCATTCATAATATTTTAATATGTGATTTATTCTAAACTATGAATAATTTATTTGTTAGACTCTGACATAGATTTAATAACATAATAGGGAAACTAAGTATTTCAATTTAGAAAGTGAAATTGGTAAGCACTTTATTATTACTGTTACAGTCATATAAGCTATTAAAACATTCATTACAAGAAAACAAAGAAATGAACTAAATAAAATAAAAAAATTGGTTAAAACAAGGGTTTGTGAATTTCAACTTTAATGGAGATGTGGAATATTAAAAGTGATCTGATCTTTATAATTGGCTTCTTGGTTTACTGTGCTTGGAGAATATTAAAGGAATAGAATCAGGCAGCAAGCTCTGATTATACTCTTGGCTTTACTTTGAAGCTGAAAGATGCCACTTCTGGGCAATGAATTCATGAAATTTTTTTCATATTTGCTTCTTGATTTTTCATGCATTGCAAATTTCAAAGACATGTCTTAATATAAAAGAACCCATTCCAATCTTATTTATAAGCAGAAATGAAGGTACAAATGTTAGAGTTTTAAAAATAGAATTTTATGGGCCGGCTGAGTGGCGCAGTGGTTAAGAGCTGGCTTGGGACTCCAGCGGCCCTGGTTCCGATTCCACACATAAAGGCCAGTGACACTGCCCTCAAAAAAGAAAAAAAATACAATTTTATTTTGAAACATGAGTCATGTAAAACTCAGTTTGTCTAATTATGTAAATTTATAAAATAAAAAAGTAACTAAAATTAATCCGTAGAGTGTTGAGCTGATTACTGAACTAAAAATAATTAAATAATGTATCTACAAAATGTTTAAATATTAAGCATATTAAATTTTTGTTAAATTTCGCACCACTGAGTAGAGCACCCATGCATTGCATGTCAAATATAAGTTTTCTCACTGATATTATTGCTAGAAGTATATAATAAAGGTCCTTTGAGAAGTAGTTGGATCAAAAAGGATAGCTATAATGGAGATTATATTTAACATAAAAATTGATATTGCGTTAATAACTTAATAATTTAAAACAAATTGTCCAGTATTAAGTTTTTTCATAGGCTTTAAATTTAGCTTATAAATTGACTTGTTAAGGATACATGGCACTTAAGTATATCAAATATTATATTTGTGACTTCACATTGCTTTCGTAATGGAAAATATTACTGTTGCATCTTCACACAGAACGTACATTGTAACTTTCATATTAAAATTACCTTACCTTATTTAATTCAAAATAAAATTCTCAGTGTTAGAGAAGAAAGATAACAATTTAAGAATATATAAGGACTTTCCCTGTAGGTATTTCAAATGACGAATAGCAGTTCCACCATTATTTCTGTTTGTTATGTAAGCAATTTATGTGATTTATGATTTTTGTCTGTTATTTATTTTCATTTTGTGGCACCCTCTGTGTTGCCTTTCTTCTTAACCTATTCTCCTATATTTTCACCAATCATTGTCAATAGGGATATATATTTAAAATGTGTAGCCCTCTATCACAAAGGTTTCCCACACCTAGTGTCAAATAAAGAATAGCTTACTAGCCTAACTCAAATATAGATGTTTAAATTAGTGATAATTACATGACTACTTTGAAGGACCTAAATAAGAAAAAATATATATAGGTATTTTAAATGGAATCTGCCTATGGGAACCAGAAAAGAAATTAAGGCCTGAACAGTCAAAACATACTGTTAGATATTACAATATAGGCCCTATGAAGGCTATCCAGGAAAGAAAAAAAAAACACATGGTAAATTACTTATGATGTGCTATAATTTTTAAATGATTTTGCCAACACTCATCATCTGCACAGAGGTAAATTTAAGCATATGGATTAAAAACCTTGCATGACAATGGCATTAGGTTACAGACCTACCTTTGGAACTGGCTGAGATGGGTGTTTACATATGACATTCTACTGCCTTTTCCCCAGGATACCTATTACCTTGTCTCCTAAGGCCCTTTTCCTGATGAAGAACATAAAGCCACGGGAGCTAACCTAAATATTCCTATCGGATGAGAATGTACTACAAGAACAGGAACATTGAGCGATCTGTGAAAAATGCTTTGGAAGTTTGTATTGTTTTCCTTTAAAGAAAGGTCATTTTGGTACAAGAAGGATACAGCAATCCCAGCATAATTGCACCATCGATATTTTACAACTACAAAGCCATGTTACCAGAGATGGTTTTTCCATCACACCTTCTTGAAGAACTATCCATATTTAGCATCTACGAGTACTTACGCTCTGTAGCTGACCAAAACCACCAAGACAGCAGGAATACAACAGATGATGATGATGAAGGCCAGAGCCAGCAAGGCACCTTCTGTGTAGCCTAGAGTTTCTCCTCGCTTTTTAATGCTGGTCACCGCCTGTGGAGTCCGTATCTCCAGGATGCGTCCTCCTTCCCCATAATATGGCTGAAAGTCTTTATTGATATCGAGAAGTTTGCCATCCAAAAATCTTTATTGTTAGATAAATAGTAAAATTAATAATAGTAACAAAGAAAGGCATTTTTAAAAGTAAAATATTTCAATTATATTTTAATATATTCATTTTTAAATTGGAACATAAACTCAGACAAGAGTCTTATTATGAATAAGGAAACCATATATAAAAAGCAAGATCAATAATGAGGAGATATTACACATCTATATACACATACCAAAAGTCTTAATAACAATGACCCTTACTTAATATGATTACAGACTTGGGAAAAGTCATTCTTAATATCATTGAACTTAATATTACTATTTAAGATTATTTATATAATGTTATTTAGGTGGGATAAAGTATAATATTCTAAATTACATAATATAGTTTAACATGACATTCCTGTTGTTAATCTTCTTGGGTTCTCAGAATAATCCTGTAAAATAGAACATTATAATACGGATTTACTGCAGGCCACAAATCTATACAGTTTTTGAAACAAATCTGAGACACCAACTCAAGCTTTCCGACTCAGAGTCTGTATTTGTGTTCTACCACACCATTTTAAATAACAACACTCTCAAACACCAAACTAAAACAATGGTTTATGGGCAGAAGGTGAACAAATTCAAAGGTATTTTTTTCTTAGAAAGAAAAGCCTAAATAAATAATGCAGACAGTCAATCACTGTAATCAGAATGACAAGAATTGGTGGTAAATTTAATCTGGTAGGTCTGGCAAACTCTTCCTCTAAGTAATGTAATTCTGTCTGTGTTTGGGGAAGAGAATCAAGGACTCATTATTGCTAGATTGAACAATTTTGTTACATATTTTATGCTGTGATTAAAAGGCTTTTTCCCCCCAAAAAAAACAATTCCTCAGGAACATTTGAAAAGTCTTACAAATTCTGCAATGTTAATAAAACATTTGTGTTCTTAATACCATAAAACCACATGTCTTAGTTATTTTTCTTTTTGAATTTTTAAAAACTTTTATTTATAAAGGTCAAACATCTTACTAAAGAACATTGGAAAACACAAACACGAAAGATTTGATAAAACCCAATTATTCACAGGCCCACAATGCAAATATCACCACTGCTAACATAACATTTTGTTATGCTCAACTCTAATCTCTTTTTTTTTTGGGGGGGGGGTTATTAATGCTTTTATATACTTGTGATTATACAGCATATACAAAGTACAATTATTATTTTATAAATATATATTTAATATAAAAATGCCATACTTATGTTGAAAATGTGAGACACACAAAGTAATTTGAAAGAAAAAATGAAAATGGCCCCAAATTTTACAATCAAATGATAACCAAAGATGTCAAACTTGTGCATTTTACAGTTGACTTTATTACTTTTTGACAATTTTTATTCTACTCTTCTGAGCAACTATGCTGCTTTTAAATCTAGTTAACACAGTACTCATATAGATTTCATATGGAAAAAATAAAAAGATGCCTGATGTAGGGTATGAATTCACAGGGTGCTTTATTAGCCTTCCAATTTAAAAAACCTAATACTTTAGATAATTCAATTTTCACTTTAAGCTACACACTTTTTTTATTCAAGTTTCCATACTATAATATAAGGCAATTAGAATTTCATTTTTACACATAAGGTTTGTAGATGAAGAGTATACTTTTTAATAGCAATTTTCCTATGTGATTTTTAGACATGTTAAAAAACATACTACAGGTTTAACCATTGCTCCAAGTACAAGAATACAATAGAATAGTAAAACTTTCTGCTTGAATTATCAGATAAAGAAATTTCAAATAAAGTATAGGTTAAAAGTTATGTGACAAGAAATATATTATTAGAAATTGGGAATGATCAAAAGTAGAATTAGGTCATTAATTGCAGGAAAAATATTTTGTCCACATCTGTTCTACTTGTATATGGTTATTTTGCTTAATAAAGCAAATTAGGGTAAACTAGCCTTTCCTCTACAATTTCAAATTATTTTAGTTAGTTTATAATGATTAGTTTTCTATTTATTTGATTTTTTAATATTCTGATTTTATGGGGGGGGTTGTTTCCCTCCCAACCCCCCAGATTTAGGAAGTTAAATGAAGCTTTATCAGATCCTATTTTAAACAATAAGTGTGCTTTTATCACTATATTTTAAATGCAGTTTGTAGAATATAAAGTCTTTTTCTAACATTTTCATCTCTCATTTACTATCTGGACAGATTAATATTACACAGACTGGACATCTAAGAAATACACAAGCTAAAAATGTATATGTTTTAAAAAACTTAATTGCATTTTATTTTAAAATAATATGATTTGTTCCTAATTTCACTTGCTTTTAATCTGTTCACCAACAAAATTTATTGCTCCTATTTTAGAAACAGCAAAATATTTTTGAGACTTTGGTCAAAAAGTATCTGTCCATATTTATGTGGGTTTATTTCTGGGTTGTCAATTCTATTCCATTGGTCTGTGTGTCTGTTTTTCTGCCACTATCATACTGTTTTGATTATTGTTGCTCTGTAGTACAAGCTAAAGTCAGGAGGTGTGATAACCCATTATTATTCTTTTTTCTTAGGCTTGCTCTGGCTAGGGAGGTGTTAGATGAGGGATATGGGGTCAAATATATGGTGATGGAAGGAGAACTGGCTCAGGGGTGTGAACACACAATGTGATATATAGATGATGTAATATAGAATTGTACACCTGAAACTTATGTAATTTACTAACCATTGTCACCCCGATAAATTTTAATTTAAAAAAACCTGTAAAAAAACCCAAAATACTGATTTAATACTTACTTTTTAAAAATTTTATAGGTTTAATAAATAAATGGGTAAATGGACATTTACTAAATAAATGCACCCACATATATATGTAAGTTTATATATGTATATATTTACTTATATGCTGTTTACTATATAGAGATAAAATAAATTATAAAATTATGGATTTTGAAATATGTATTTATATATACACACAACTATAAATATGTAGAATATATGTCAATGATTATATATCAATATATATTTGTCAATTAAAAAAGTGTTTCAATTTAGGTGAGATTCACATTCCAACAGTCTTTTGGACACTAGGTATCACTAGAGTAAAGCAGAAATAAATTTTAAAAATATATAAACTGTTCTAGAATAACTTTAAAAATATATAGCAGTGTTTTATTTAAGAATTGTATTTTTTTATATTATTTTAGGATTTATAACATAAATATGGACTTAGGTGCAAGTGATTATCCCCAACCTAAGTCAGGGGAGAAATCAGATACTAATTTTGCTGATTCAATAAGACCATCAAGAAAATTAGATTTGTTCTTAAAACTTAAGTGTACTAACATCACGGTGGGCATACTGCCTATTTAAGAAGGACTTTGTATTTTTCTCTCAAACAGCCAGGACCTTGGAGCAAGAATAGCAGCTGATACAAGGTGATCTCCATAAACAGCTCCTTGCTCATAGCAGACTGTCACATTATAGCCTGCCTGTCTGCCCCCATGCACCTTTCTATAAAGATAAATCATAACTTCAATATTATGCTTACTGTATATATCCCTGTTTGGCACCAAAGGATGGCCAGTCAGTCAATGATCGGTAAGATCCCTCAAGGGAGGGGCAACCTAAGCCAGACACAGCCGCGTGGGTGCCAGTGGGTGTCAATAGGAGAAATCACAAGTTGACAGAAATAGGGTGTGAACCCCTTGCTTTAGGGTCTGGCAGCCTGCCTATGAAATGACCTATTGATATGATAGTATCTGTCCTCCATGCATTCTCATCAGTAAACCTTGACAGAGAAAGAGGTACATAACAATAACCTCATGGGACCTCTGGTAATGGCAGCTTAGAGGTGTGGGTGATTTGGCCCTGAACTATGTTTTGGGGTGGGAGACACACAGACTATGGAAGCTACATTGACCCTTGCTAGTAAGATAGTAAAAGGAACAGTCAGGCCCTATTTAGGGCTTCCCGTCCACAAGGCGGAGGTCCCCTGGCCCTGAACTGTATTCTCTCTTATTTTGTGTCTCTCTTTTTCTTAACCTTTTGCTGTCTCTTCTCCACTCTCACCTGCTCAGTCATGCAGGAACACAACAGCGGACCCTCTGAGCCAAAAGGAAAACAAGCCTTCTGAAGTCACTCTGTCCCACACTTGGACTTGAAAACTTTTGGTCATGAGGACCCTAGTTATTGTGTCTTAGAATATTTTTGCTTATGCTTCACTTTCAACACAATGGGTTTTAATCTTTAAGGATTTACACTCGCAGCCTTACATCAGGATTATCTATGGGTATAATGTAACGGGAGAGCTGTTACAGACAATAAAGTACTTACTTAAAAAGCTCATTTCTGTCGATGGCTCTGTTGGTTTGGGGGTCAATTGCATAGACAGTCAAATCACATTTGCTGTAATCTTCTAGAGAAAAAGCATCTCCATGCCGGCGAGCACCGATGGACTCCACGACAACTTTGGAACCAGGGATTTGCTCCTGAACATACCGATCCAAGATCCTGTAAATCAAACAAAATACACATATAACTTTCTGACAGGTATTTGGTGGGGGGAGTGGGTAGGAAAAATCACCCCTAACTTGAAATGACATTTATAAATGAAAGATGATGACAACCCGGTTTTTGCTGCTAATGTTTACTGAAAATGCACCCTTGGAAAAGAAAAAAGTCTCTATATTTTTTTCTTCATGGAACTCCGAATGATGCTGGAAGCTGAATATGGTAGAAGGAGGTCACCAACTATGTCCTATTTATGTCTTAACAGTTTGAATTTATGATACCATTTGAGCTTTTATGTTGCTCATGGGAAATGCCAACTATGTTGTACAAATAAAGCTGACTGCTTTATAGCAGCCATGGGATCTTCAAACTCAGGAGTTCATATGGCTTGTATTATCACATTCCTATCAGATTCTGTGGTACAGAACATGTAGCTGTATACCAAGATGCAGAACTAGGAAAGCTGTTTTCTGAAGGGTATAAAGATCTTTAGAGCATTATAGTAATGGGGGAATGTAGAGATATTTTGCTATGGCAGAATTTACCATATTAAAAATATTGCATGAAAATTTCAGAGGCTGTTTAGGTGAATACAAATAATTAAGATAAATCATTTTGTATAGAATCAGTAGCATTCATTAGAAAAAACAAATAATGTTTATCTATAGGTGATTTTCAGGAAAATACATTTTACTTTTGGAATTACATAACTTGATTTTAATTGAAAGTACAGATTACTGCCATATAAGTATTTGTTTTCTACCTTGTAACAAGTGGCAGTTTC